>CM057350.1:437363963-447363963 GCA_030015575.1 Agapanthus africanus | reverse complement strand
TAACTTCAGCTAGTCGGGTCACATTGATCTGACCTAGTCTACAATACCTTAAGAAGGATCCGTTCATTTCTGAACTCTTCCTCTTATGTGTGTTCCATATACTAAGAACTGTAGTTTGATTTAGAACATCAACGCTTTTAGATAACGTGCCTGAACCTATCAACTTTTGATATAGGAAATGTTCAAAACATTATCCAACAATACAAAATTTTACCGTTTCTTTACTAATAAAGAGACAGATATGATTTTGTATATCAGGTTCGGTATCTAATAACATTCGTTCAGAATTAATGTATTGTAATACAGGGTGACAGTGACCAACAGACTTGGCTGCAACTCTTGCCCCGTTTTCTGCCTCATGAAACTTATCACCCGTTCTCAGTTCTCTACCTTTCTGTAGCCCTATGTAACAGATTACATATCTGGGATCCTGATCTGGTATCACATACCCAGGACGTAGAGGATACAGAGAAACAGTTCTTTGTAACGAACACACCCGAAGATGATGCATCAGCATGCACTTTCTTCGTTTGGGCGGCACGGGAATTCTGGTAATCCCCAATTTCCTGCTCTGTCTTATAACAATTATAAGTTGGAGCGGGACCAACGTTCCCCAGCTCAGTATAACAAGCGGGTTCGGTCAATAATCCGTATTATTATCTTGATTAAGGCGTGATATGGTCGCTACCTGGAGAGAGAGACAAGAAAACACTCAGCGTGCGCTCTTGCAAGAATAGATTGGTTATTATTTTATCTAATCAGGATGGCTCCCACTGCTTTTTATCAAATCTTCCTTCAAACCCTAAAAGGAAAGACTAGCCGGGATTAATTACACACTACAAGTTCGCCAATCTTTCAGCCAGGCCAGTGTCGGTACTTTGAGGGAGGTCCCCCGTGCTTTCGCACGAACCTAATTAATGTAAACCTCGTTTTCCCAGAGGCGTAACCTCGTTAACACCTTTCTAGACACCTACTTGATCGGCTAATTGTAATGTATAAAACTCTCCCAGGAGTAACACTTACTCGCAGCGGGTATCGGGATCCAACTATCACATAGAAGGTATGCAATCTCATTGCAAATTTCAACACTTGAAATTCCCGATAATATTTTGCCCCTAACCTCTTATGACCTTGACAAAGGCCAACAAACCATAGGATGCTAGTCAAGTTCAACCCGTCATTTCTTGATTGAAATAAACCCACCCGCACGGCCCTTGACAAAGGCCAACAAGGTCGCACGACTACCCTAATCCAATCTGCATCATATGCATAAGCAGATAAGCACCAGTTAGCTACCGCACACTGCGCCTTGACAAAGGCCAACAAACGCAGCACGAATACTAACTACTACTTATCTGAAATGACGGAGGGCTACGACAGGTTTTTCTGAAAACCTATTGCGTAATGAACTTGATATTGTTGTAGGATCGAATGAATTTTGAAATGGAGTGTTTTTTAGGCTTTTCTAGTTTTGCTAAAGGAGTCACTCCCGGTGAAGGGATCGTCGGTCCTTTCCTCGTCGAATAAGGTGCGGGATATATCATATATATCACTGTGCAAAGCAAAAACACTTAAAAGCAATCAAAAGACAAACCGAGTGTGTAGCATCTGCCAGTTATTGCTAAAGGAGTCACTCCCGGTGAAGGGATCTCGGTCCTTTCCTCATCGAATAAGGTGCAGGATATATCACATATACCGCTGTGCAAAGCTAAAACTGTAGCTACCTGTTTTATTTTGAAATTCGATTCTACAACATCTTAGGTTTCTTTTATTTCATTAATCACATTAATGAAGTCCCATCATTTATGTACCTAAACATCACAGATAAATACGACGTACACTTATGCCATCCGCATTCGCCTCGATGTCCCCTCGTGCACCGTTAGGTTAGGTAACTAACGGCAGAGCGGGGCAGGGCTAGCGCGGGTGTAAAACATAAGTAACGCCTATGTAATATATCATATATACTATATACTGTATCTATCACAGAACATCACATGATCACATCACAGATATCGCAGCAGAAGAAACATATGAAATATTGGATATACTAGGACGTCCGTATTTTCAATACGAGCCAGTATAAAACACGGATTCCACGGTCGCGATGAATAGCCAAACCCACACCCCTAGACCCCTACGAGAGCGGCAAGCAACCCTACCAATTCTGGAGTTAGGAGACCAGGACTCGACTCCTCGAGTTGGTCTCCCACTGGACTCCAGAACCCGGTTACTTGTGCCCTCCTCCTTGGGTCTATCCTAGTGCAGAAAAGTAAATAATATACAAACGGTGACTACTTCCGCAACCTGGAAGCGTCCCAATAAAAGAATATTACATACAGGTTTTTACATGAATGAAAATGAAAAACACCCATCTCACATAAAAAACCCCGACTATTCAAACACGACGATCCAATATAACATATCCAGCAACACATAACATCACATGTCATCAACGTAAGTAAATATGCGCATCCCAATTTTCGTTGACATATAGCAACGAAATCGGCGATATCACATATTACACTTACGGTCACAGAAAAGAAAGTGTAAAACTACAACAGTTGGAATCCGCAACCATCTCAGACATCGCATGCCTGACCAAATGAATTACTTAGACATCACATGCCTAACAATTATAAACCCCGCATTTCAGTCTCATTATCGAAAACACTTTTCAATATCAAGTCGGGTAATTCAACAAGATTCCCGACATCCTGATCGAATGCTCGTCGTAAACTTTAGTAGACGGCTGCACCCCTGATACCGTCGACGAAGTGCACCAAGGCGGAACACCGCTACCATGAGCACCCGAACGGATGCTTTCGGCGATGGGGTTCTCCTACAGTCACTTGGTCGGGGCTATGGAGTGAGGCTGTCTATTAAGTTTACCCGGCGAGTATCCGCGTACGCTACGTGATTGCGACGGACTTTTGATCGCATCAAAATTCCGTGGCAACCGATCAAGTGAGACTAAAGTACTATGTTTATAACATTCATTCAGTTATCGCATAACTGTTTGTGAATTCCAATTATTGTATCCCATTCCAGATAAACAGAAAATGTTAAACTTTTCGATCGAACAGTCAAACGCCCAAGTTTTCCCGATACTGATCAACACATGAAATAAGTCTAACAACATTCAGTTCGTGCCTCAGTACCAACGGTCCAGCTGTAGAAGGGTCAAGCCAACGCCTCACATGTGGCACGCCGTACTGCCCTAAACCCGAAGGTTCAAAGGGCAGTTCAAGACGGTCACATAATCGAGTTAAGGTTTGTTGTCTTGTAGAGGGTCCATCGAGTTACTTGCACTACTTAGAACGTCGTTAAACTACGGAAAAATCCAACGCTTGGAAATTTCCCGACAGGGGAAAAATTGGGTATTTATATCCGGTCGAACTTTTTAACATATTCTAAAATTTATCCGGAAAACCGCACAGACAAAATTTGATAATCCGATCGAATCTTTGATTCCCAATACAACCCCAAAATACTCAACCGTTTACTGCATATTAAAAATTCCCAGAAAACTCAGCATATTAAAATAAGAATTACTGTGTAAACAGGAGTCAACGAGTCAACAATATGGCCGCGGAACCGCCGCGCCACGTGGGCTTAGGCCGCGGTTCCGCGGCGTTATGACGGAGTTAAGTCTCCGTTTTTCACAGTAATTCATAAAAATCCCTGCTTAATTTTCTGCATATTTTTAATATAAAAAAATCCAGATTTTTGAAAAAAGGACAGAGAGCATTTTTGTGATCGGATTTCGGGTTCGTTCGGACTTCAAATTCCGTCTGGACTTCGCCTAAGGCTCTAGCTTGGCTCTGATACCACTGTAGGGTTCCTAGGCACTCTCAAGAGGTCTCACAAGGCATCAACCATGCCAATTTCAAAAATTATGGTGCCGAGAAACCCTAGTGTACGGATAGTTGGCTAGATTTCTAGGCGAAAATGAAACTAGTTAACACTTAACTAAGAGAATACGGAAATACAACATTTGTAGATCCGGTTCTCCACCTCCATAGCTCCGCAATGAAGTCTCCTCGCTGTCCATAACAAGTCCCGGGCTCTAACGTCGGCTTCATCGGAGAATGGACGGGCTAGGTCATCGATGTCCATGCCGAAGATGATCTACGTCGAGGCATCGCTAAATCAAGCTCCGACTTCATCAAGTCAAGAAACTTGTGAAGAAAACACACTCTACTACTTGGCAAGAGGTAGAGGATGAAGAAATAGGAAGTGGGTTCAATTTAGAATTGGATTTCTCACTCTTTATCATCAATCACCATTGATGACCTCAAGCTTCTTCAAAGAAGAAGAAGAAGAAGAAGAAGAAGAAAGTTATGATAAGTTAAATTAAAATAGAAAAGAAAATCCAAACTTATCATAATCCAACCATGGTTATGTGTAGAGACTAAACTCAACTTAAGTGAATGGTTAGGTTAGGTATGAAGACAAAAATGGTGACTAAGTCAAAGTATTCATGAAGCTTCATGAATGAACAAAAGAATTCCACCATTTTTCTCTTTGCATTCTATTTTCCAAAAAGAATAAATGAAATAAATAAATGAATAAGTAAAAACCCTAATCATCCACTTAACCATAGTTTAATACTTTACACTTAACCAAAAAGCATGTATCATCAAACATGATACAATCAAGTGCACAAAATCATATCACATATGCAATGCGCACACCCGAGTGAGAAAATCCATTTAAAGTGAACCGATACTAGTTGATGCAAAGTAATATATCAAATATATAATTATGCATTAAATCATTAAATCAACACTTAATTTAATGATCCGGTCATATCGCATATAACCGACTAATATCTACAGTAACAACTTATCGAATCAACACTTGATCCGATAACCCGGCTATATCGCATATAACCGATCAATGTCACATATCGCGAGAATCGAATACAGTATCACATACTGGTATCATTCTCGGTCCCGCACATATCTCATATGCGCTCCTATTTCGTTTCGCTTGAGCCAGGAAACCTCTGTGTAGGACTCTAAAGACTCGTCAATACGCCGGCAGCAGATGATGATCATATCAAGCATCCACAAGCCGCAAGCGGTCTGCTAAACGTAACGGCTACCCGGGTATTGAGCGATCTGAAGATCGACGAGCAAGCCCGCTCACACTCCAGTGAATCCGACCAGTAACACTACCGTACAGTCCGGTCTCGTCGTCTGATATGTCGCATATCTCGCCTAGGGGTGGTAAACGTCAGACCCCAATAGCTCGATAAGTCGTGTCGATATGAGGTCTATAACACTTCGAGAAACTACTGGTAACACTTACCAGTAAATCTCAGCAACCCAGGCCAGGGATTTCCTGTTATAGCCAATCGAACACAGCGCAACATCAACTCCCTATACCGGGAGAGACGAATCCCCTCCTATCGCTCATTGCCTCCATGTGACTCGGGACTGTACCCAAAAACCACCGTTTTGCACGCCCTCTTGGACGTGGTAAGATGGAAATCAAAGCACAGTGGGAACCACACAAGACTCTATGACGATCTCGGGTCAACAGACTACTCTGTACCAGTGTCACCAGAGAACTGACATCTGACGTGAGGTATAATACCATCTGGGAGTTCTCGGCGAGTCCGTCCAGTGTACCCAGTCTCTACTGAGCACCCGTATATCATCTCCGATGTCAAACACCAATGGATATGGGATCATCCATCGCCCATCTGTATGGGTCGAGAAGGTACACGCTAGTCTACTCTGGTATATCGATGCCCCGTCTCGATATACCCACGACTAGGGACTTTGAAGGATGTACTTATGGACTACCATGTCCCCACTAGTATGATCCGCATCATAGTCCAGGTAGTCAAGTACAGATCCTAAGGGCTTTACCAACATATAACAGAGAGACAATCAGCATACACGTTAAGGTAAAGGGTAACCAGATAGCATACTATCATGTCGAGCAAGAAAGTCCTCCCTATATATGTCCCAGCATCCACTACAATATACATCCTATGTACAGTAATGGCCTCTAGGGCATACATATAACTAACAGGTTGGACTAGTCAACTTAGGGCTATTTTTGTAATTGTAGACATGCGGATCAAAATGTAATCTAGGGTTTCTATTTCCTATAAATAGAACTCTAATCATTGTAACTCTTTATGCCTCCTTTTAATAATAAATTCCAGATCTCTTTTTGGAGAGCATCGGTGTTTCCTTTCCATTCAGAAATTCAGATCTGACAACCCTGCATGGATGATTGGAGGGATGCATCTGTAAGTAGATTTAATTTCTCGTCCTAGTGTAGATTTTAATTCTTTGCCCTAGGTAGATTTAATTTCATGCCCTAGGAACTTGTTTAGGGTTTAGCTTTGGGGAAGGATTTTGAGAGATGAGACCTCTCATCCCTTTCTTACCCACCAAATATTTACAATAGGACTCCATGCATACACGCACACACCGTGCCCTACGGCATCCTACCCCTCGAGGTAACGATGACACCGTAGTGTAAAGGCCCGGTTGCGCGCGTTTTCCATGGAGGTTAGGGTAAGGATCTCTAAAGGAAGGACAAGAACCTAGAGGAAGGAACATCTTCCCGAATGGATCTAATCCCCTTTATTGATAATTACCATAACTCCTCATAGATCTTCATTCGGGTATAGAAAGCGTTGAGATTTAATTGCATTTCCAAACCATCCCTAAACCTAACCCTAGCAAGAATAAATCTAGATAATCGTAGATAGATTAATTTAGGTTTTTAGATTTAATAACCAATCCGAACACCCTTCGGAATTAACTCGTTAGCGCGATTAGGAGATTCACAAAATCCCTATGGACCGACCCGTACTCACCGGCTAGCTTCATGCGACGCCGTTTTTGATTGTGGTTTAGAAATAGTTTTTGACATACTAATCAAATGGCGCCGTTGCCGGGGATGGCGCAGAAATTTCCTTTTCGCAATTTCGAGTTAATCATAAAATAAAAAAAAACCATAAAAATCTGAAAAATCAAAAAAATAAAAATAAAAATATATATTTTTGTTATTTTTGGAAGAGATACTTTCTTGTTTGAATTTTTTGCAGGATATACAAATTCGGATCTGGAAATTTCCAGAAAGCGAAACGGAAAAAGAGATATCGGAACAGAAGGGATTTTAAAAAATAGAGACGCACAAAAATTTTGGAGCCCCAAACCCCTAACCCGCCGCGATTCCGCGGCCAAAACCCACCTTAGGCCGCGGAACCGCGGCCGTCTTGTCGGATCAGAGCGGCAGAAATTTTTTGGGGACTCGAGCAGACGATCTCGCCGCGAAAACGCGCCACAAACACGTTTTTACCGCGGAAAGGCGGCGGTACAGTGACAACATCTTATGCAAATCTTTCTGTAAGCCCCACTGTCTCTTCTCTGTACATTTTGAAATATATTTTCTGAAAAATGCCTGCAAGATTTTTTGTGCTTTAAAAATATATTCTCTTCCATATAACGATCTTGTGCAGGATTTCTGTGCCTTGCTTAAAATGAAATTAGATTGCAAGTAATATTTTGCTGTTACATATCTTGTGTTGAAAATCTTTTTGCAACAAAATTTTTCCAAATAAAGATAAAATGAAAAAGGAAAATTTTTATTAGAAAACTTGCAAACCTTTGCTGCAAATAAATCCTTGCACCACAAAATTTCTTACAACATGGATACCCCACATAATAAATCATTAGCCGAACTTTGGTATCCCGAACCTAATCTTGCGTCGTATGTCAACTTGTTCGGTCAATTTAAAGACGATCCCTCCATGCCTAAAAAATCTTTGAAAGATCACATAGAGGCATCTAGGAGAAACAGTTTGACTTTTCAACCCACTTTGTGTCAACCAAGTCAACCTTCACCACCTTCGTATGTTGACACCACTTTTTCAAGTTCAGCGGTAACCCCTAAGCCGATATCCATTGCTGAGCATATTGCTCAATCTCGCAGTCGATCTTTCACCCCTCTCCACTCATCTAGTTCTAGGGATCCGCACGACTTTTCACCTTTTATCCACATGTTGACCCTACCCCTGTCCAACCACCCACTTCCTACCAGTCATACCCGACCTTCCCACCCTCACTAGACACTATTTCGACACAGCCATTAGGGAGTTTTGCATATCCACACCATTTTGAATCTTTTACCGAAACCCCCTCACCACCTAAGTCTAGTTTGGAAGAGTCGTTGGAAGCTTATATTGCAGCAACAAATAAAATGACTAGGAATATGGAAGCATCCGTGGCCGCCCTTATGCAACCTAGTGAACCGGTAGCTAGTTTCCCGCTAGCTCAAAATTTTTTAATATATAAGGAGGCGGTTGGACAGAGTGAGAATGAAAGAGGATTTTCAAATCAAACCTACCCTACCTAATTGAAGCCCACAACTCCTGTTTTCCATCGATTGCCCCAAATAGTTCACCTGTTGAAAATAAAAATGAGTTGTGTGATTTTGTAGTGCTTGATTTGCCAAATTGTGAAGAACCCCTTTCGAGTGAAACCACACTTAATTCTTTCGATCTTTACACCTCCACTCTAGAACCTACATTGATAAACATCCATGCTTTTGAGGAGATGTCTAAAGAAATTGATTTTCACTTGATTGAGGATATAGACGCCGGGAATATTTCGGATGATGAACCTGTCGATTTAATTGAAATTTTATGTTCAAATCATCATCCTGAGTTATTAAATGTTTCTCCCGAATCTCATATGCGTCTAGATTTTGATGATAACGGTATGGATGAGTTAAATATTAAGGATAATATTGAGGAGAGTTTTGATGATAATATTGAGGTTGAACCATTTTTGTTTAATGTGTCGGATTTTCCAATTCAGCCTCCTGAACCTTTGACTGTTATATCACCCTCCCTCCTTCCTATTGTTCCGACCGTGCAAGTGACCGTTACGCTTTCATCTCAAATACCAAGTTCGGCGTACCTATGTTTTCTTGCGAATCTTGAGGGATTTGATCCCATTTCACGACGGGTTGATAGGTTAGCGCAATCGTTTATAACATATCGGTCATCACATATTGCGCTAATTTATTCACTCGATTTACACCCTCAAGATCGCGCGACTCTTCTTTCTCCTTTCTGCCCTTCTTCTCCCCCACCGAGACCATATTCTACCATTCTTCTTTCCACACGTTCTCGCGTGTTTCTCATTTCTTTCATCCACACCCTATTCTTGCACCAACTATACCACTATCACGATAAGATTTTTGAATGGTTGGTGCTAACCTTTGGCTTGTGTAAGGCCAAGCTTAAGTTTGGGGGGAACCTTTGTATATATGTATATATCTTTTTGTTTTCTTTTTATATAAAAAATAAAAAAAAATTCAAAACATTAAAAAAAATAAAAAAATTTATAAATAAATAAACAGGGGAGTGCCGGCATTTTGACCCTCTTGGTTTAGCATGACAGTGAGGACACTGTCAAGTTCAAGTCTGGGGGTATGCTCGGTACGTCTTCTTCCTTCGCATTCATTTGTACATATTTTTGCATTTGCATACTTATTTTAAAACCCATAAAAAATTGAAAAATTTCAAAAATTATAAAAATTATAGTATTCAATTTTGGCCATATTTGACTTGAGTTTGACTAATAGGTTAACTGGCTAGGAACAACTAGATCTTAGACTTAGTGAATTAAAAACCCTAAAAATAACATTCCTTAAAATTTAACGGTAGAAAGTATATGCCTTTGTAGTTTATTTAGAAATAGGAAAATTTTGGGTTCACTTCTTGGGCTAAGTCAAAACAAGGGAAGAGTATTGATATTCTTATTAGAGTATAAATTTGAAAAATAGTTCCTAGCTTAAGTCTAGACTCTGAAAACGTATACCCTACAAATTGCACAATCACCCACCTTGAAACTTGGAATAGTAGAAGAGACCTTGAAATGCTCTTGTCTAAAGTCCTTAGTATAATGAAAAGAAAAAAATGTGAATAAAGAATAATAAAAAATGGACACTGGTTTTTGTGATTACTTAAGGCTGCAAAAATAGAAAAATATTTAGCGAAGGTGCTTCATCACCTAGTGCCTTAGACCAACTGGTTTGGGAGTCACTGCTAAAAGCCTTAGGTGTTGCAAAATTAGGAATTACGCTTCAAATGTGCAAACACATCTTGTAATCGGTTGTTGGTATCTCACGAAATATTAACGGTCGCATGAAGGATGTGTAAGAAAAATTCAATTAAAAATTCACCTACTAATAAGTGTTTTGGACAACGGACGAGAGTATGATTGCTTGATTTGAATTTCCAAGTGTAGGGGTGATATTTACACACACGTAGGGGTATGTAATTGGAAGTTTAGATGAGAGAAAGGGATGAAGAATAGAACTTGTATCTTTAGTAGAGTTGATAGAAATTCCTAAGTGGAGATGGAACTTTAGAAGGAAAACTTAAGAGATGCCGAAAGCTAAGTAGGTCTACATAACATATATAATCTTAAGTTAGATGATGAGAAAGTTTGAAGAATGTGGGTGGATAATTTACAAGTGAAAGATTATAGAATTCCTTGCTAGAAAACCTAATTGGAGAACAAAAGTCGAAAGGCCGAATTGATAGGATTTTGTGGGTGTAATCCATTGAAAACCCTTAGGAGACAACACTCCTCCTACTAGGGACACCTAGAGGTTTAACGGCTTGTTGCACGTGCTCAGTGCAATCGCGTTTCCCTGTGAAAGTGTGGCTAGGATTTTAGTGAATAAAAATAAGTTTGCTCGAGGACGAGCAAAAGATAAGTTTGGGGGTATTTGTTCACACCATAATATTGCATTATTATATTCCCCATTCTTATTCTTTTTATAAATAAACAGGTGCTTTTGACGCACGTCTGCTACATGTTACAGGTTACAGGTTCTGGGACAAAATACAGTGAAAACGATGTAAAGATGATGCAAAAGTGGACTTCGACCAACAAACAGAAGACTCTTGATCAAGCCCACATCAAAGATAAAATTAAGGCAATGCAAGGTCCAAGATCGCGAAGCCACGGTTAAAGTCCACTGCAAGAATTCACTGGAAGATCTGGAAAAACCCAAAAGCTAAATGGAGAAAAGACATGAATAAACATGAAGCCCAAAATGAAATGAACCAGACCAGGAAATTTAAGAGCCCAATTCCATTATTTGGCCGCAGAACCATGGCCAAACCAGGCCTCGGGCCGCGGTTCCGCGGCGGTCCTGGATGATCAGATGAAATAATTTTTACCAAAATGTGGCGGCGGCTTGGACTAGTCAACTTAAGGCTATTTTTGTAATTGTAGACATGCGGATCAAAATGTAACCTAGGGTTTCTATTTCCTATAAATAGAACTCTAATCATTGTAACTCTTTATGCCTCCTTTTAATAATAAATTCCAGATCTCTTTTTGGAGAGCATCGGTGTTTTCTTTCCATTCAGAAATTCAGATCTGACAACCCTGCATGGATGATTGGAAGGATGCATCTGTAAGTAGATTTAATTTCTCGCCCTAGTGTAGATTTTAATTCTTTGCCCTAGGTAGATTTAATTTCATGCCCGAGGAACTTGTTTAGGGTTTAGCTTTGGGGAAGGATTTTGAGAGATGAGATCTCTCATCCCTTTCTTACCCACCAAATATTTACAATAGGACTCCATGCATACACGCACACACCGCGCCCTACGGCATCCTACCCCTCGAGGTAACGATGACACCGTAGTGTAAAGGCCCGGTTGCGCGCGTTTTCCATGGAGGTTAGGGTAAGGATCTCTAAAGGAAGGACAAGAACCTAGAGGAAGGAACACCTTCCCGGATAGATCTAATCCCCTTTATTGATAATTACCATAACTCCTCATAGATCTTCATTCGGGTATAGAAAGCGTTGAGATTTAATTGCATTTCCAAACCATCCCTAAACCTAACCCTAGCAAGAATAGATCTAGATAATCGTAGATAGATTAATTTAGGTTTTTAGATTTAATAACCAATCCGAACACTCTTCGGAATTAACTCGTTAGCGCGATTAGGAGATTCACAAAATCCCTATGGACCGACCCATACTCACCGGCTAGCTTCATGCGACGTCGTTCTTGATTGCGGTTTAGAAATAGTTTTTGACATACTAATCAAGGTACATCTCCTACAATGTCGAAAAATGAATCAGCGCGCCTAAAACCGGCAGAACAAGAATATCCGCTCGCCTCCTGCTCGCGGTCTGGCGTCCTCCGTCTCTGGGTACTCATCTTCTCCTCGGATTACCAATCTCGCAATCTATCGGCTCATCGGCCCTGTCTGGTGTGCTAACGAGGACGATTCCATTCTAGCACTTCTCTGGTCATCTCCCGGTCAATCATCATGACCACTCGTAAGGCAGCACATCACTAGCGTCGGCCTCCGGCTCTCCGAATACACATCACACATATGATCCTGGGTGTAATTCTTATTGCAGCAGTGTCCTGAAAGGAAAATCCTGCTCGAGGTCTCTTCCGATCTTGCCTATGCCGAACTGTGCGGAGGCTAGTACTCTTACATAATCTTTTCTCGTTTTCTGGACATCTGCGTTTCAGCACAACGTTTCCTCGGGAATTGGCCGTATCCCAACGCCTCTGTATACATATCAGATCTCTAATCTCGACGGGGGGTAGCAACAACTTGTCAGTATCGCGTATGAACCTCTGGCTCCACTCGCCTTTATCATCGTTCGCTTCGACGTCACGTCTTGCTATCTGCGTACTGCTACTGTTCTCGGCCACGGTCAACCCGAAGTCTCTCATACAGACTCGAAATCACGTACTCTGTATATTCATCACTCTGTAGAAGATATGTGGCCGAACACGTCCTCGGGAACTCATCCCAACCATCGGAGGAATACTCTATAGCCGTCCGCTCTCGATCAACTCACAACGCATCTGGGTGAGTTCCTCTATCCGAAGCTGGTCAGCTTGCTGATCTCTTATCACATGGTATCTGGACGACGTCAAACTTTTCGATCGAGTCATCAAGGCCCCAAAATTTCCCGAAGGCTCAACACCTGAGCGCAGTCTAAAATTATCTGGTACATACCGCAGCACCTCTGGACTAGCCGTAGAAGGGCAAACCCAAGCCTTACTGATGGCACCGCTAAACTGCTACAAACCCTAAAGTTCAAAGCGGTTCCATGGTCATCATGTTGAGTTAGGGTTTCATTCTTAGAGGGTCGACAGAATTACCTGCATGTTCCTCCGAACACTTTAAACTTGGGAAAAATGGGTTTTCTGACACTCGTTCGAACTTTTTAACTTCGCCTAGCCGATATGTGAATACCCTCCGTCCGCACGCTAAACAATGCCTCAATCCTCCAGGAAAGGCGATACATCAACAGTCATCTCCGGATCGGTCTGCTCTAGATCTGAGTAAGACTCTCCACACTGGAAATCTTCAACTCAACTGGGCCTACGTCGGTGCATAAATCTGATGAATCACCTTCGTTTCTCAAATCGGGGTAGACTAGCCATCACGGCGATCTCAGCTCGTAAGCTCTGGAAGCGACATCCTAACAATCTCAGCAACAGCTGGGTCATCTGTCGGCACGGTAGGCGACATCACAATTTTTGAGGTATGATATACATCAACAGTCCTCTCGCAACTGGCAGCTCTAACAGTGGCCCGATCCTCCGGTGTAAAACTAAGCACTCGCCTCCACAAGAGGCCACAACATAACACTATATCGAGATGTTCCTATGTCACCAGAAAACACAATGGTCGGCCCTCGTACAAGACGAGCTCGCCCTGACCGCAACACTAGCAGCAGCTCAATCTGTGCTCAAACATGGTGACAGGAACCTCAATCGAGTATCGAAGGAAGCAGATCAACGGCAGGAAAGGAAACGA
Source organism: Agapanthus africanus (assembly GCA_030015575.1). NCBI lineage: Eukaryota > Viridiplantae > Streptophyta > Magnoliopsida > Asparagales > Amaryllidaceae > Agapanthus > Agapanthus africanus. The sequence continues at coordinate 447,350,110 of CM057350.1, read as the reverse complement.
CAGATCCAGAATGGATACATGATCATAAGGAAGAACAACATCAATGAGAGTATGATCATGGAACAAATAAAATCAAGGATCTCAAATGGATGTATAATCATGGATACGAAGAGAATCACTGGTCTCAAAATATGTACATCCTAAAGTCTCTTAAGTGGAGTATCGTATCGTAAATATGCCGTGGAACATACGTACGGTACATCACTCTACTCAAGCTACCTACTCCATCAATCAGGGTCAACCTATGAAACGAAGGTTCGGGTCTAATACCCCCCCATTCAAGTCTAAGTTCCGTAATGTCAAGCCTAGGTTCCGAAATACATACCCGCCCTAGATTCCGCATAGTCAAATATAGACTCGAACCAAGGTTAAACCTAACGCTCTGATACCAACTTTGTCACGACCCGAAATATTAGCTCGTGACCAGCACTTGAATCCGCAACGTCTAAAGGCGTAACGGAATTCAAGCAAGCTGAAACCCAGAAATCTAAACCTTTTAAGAAAAATAAAGGAGGTGAAGTTTTGAAATAAAGGCATAATGAAATCAAGTTTTCTTAATGCATAAAAAAGTACATGTAAATGCAAGTGGATTGCAAGTTTAAAACATGTTTCTTCTTTTTGAAAATTTGGGCAGCACCTCCTTTGTATATTAAGATCCAAAACCACAAATACATAATAATGATAAAGGCATCTCCAAGCGGGAGCTAGCTCTTCGCCAAACGGCGGATCACAACCACGCAATACAGTATAAATAAGTATACGACGCCCAACGGCGAAGTTCACCACAAAAAGATAAAGGAAAGCAAGAAATAAATACCACAAGTAGCGAAAAACCGCTCGCTCTAAGTCTCGCAACCACAATCCCACTAAGTCTCATTACTTATACAATTTACTAAATTTTATTGATGGATTTAAATAGATACAATAATGAAATATAGATACAAGAGTGGGTACGATGCAAATGTCCCACCTACTAGTTTAAAACACCCGGATGCAACTGTGTGCCAGCGAAGCTGCTACTGATCCAAGCGGGCAACCTGCAAGAACTGTGGCACAACGGGGATGAGTTGCCAACTTGTGAATAGAAATATATCGACAAGTAGAAATCAAATAAATAACGACTCCTAGGTCAACTATATCATAAAGCTAATACTATGATATCTAGGGTGACCGGGTCGGTATGTGTGCCAACAAGGTAGTCAATACCTATATGCATGTGGATAACATCCAATAGTAATAATCAATGCATGTATGCATGTGGATCTCGTCCACCCATATAATCAATGTATGTATGCACATAATATCATAACACAGTGTGCATGAAAGTATGAGGATATAACTCAACGGTGTCCCTCGTGACACATCAAAATCATGGAACCTGAGTGCCTAGCATCGACACTCGAAAACATCATGAAAACCGTGCCCAGTATCGGCACGTAAATCCTCATATATCGGGCTCCGTCAGTCCGGATCGGCCCACAGGCTCCGTCAGTCCGGATCGTCCCATATCATCTCTCGACTCCGGTCGGTATCCTCCGGATATCCGCCGAACCCAAATACTATCACCGGTCGGTAATAGTCCCTCTGCCAGGCTCACCGTCTGTATACACAGCATCCCTTTCTTGCCCCAGGGTACCATACCGGGTCCACCATGTACCCGCAATCGGCCTCATCCGCCTCCTCGAATCGGGTTTCGCATGTCACACGTCTCAGAACCGAGAAAACGCATGGTGGACGCACTGAAATATCATATCAAGAGAAACTGGGTTTTTAAAACAACACATAATCTCTTTTAAAATGTCCACAGTTCTCAAATCCAGAAATCTCATGAAAACAGCATATCTCAATGCGTAGAATCATATAGCATGACGTATGCGGCATATAATAGAGATGTAAGCATATCCGTAAATCATGCAACATGGAACAGTGATATGACATATTAAGGGAAAAAACGCTCTTTTAAATGATTCCAGTTTAAAAAATATAACAGGCGGTTCCCAATTTCTCAATAAAACCAGTTATCTATGTAAGCACAAATGTATATGCGCAAGTATAGCTGTATCAATGTATATGTGCACCAATATGAATATACAATGTGTATGTGCGCAAATATGGATGTATCAATATATATGTGCACCAATATGAATATACAATGTGTATGTGCATCAATGTATATGTGCACCAATATGAATATACAATGTGTATGTGCGCAAACATGGGTGTATCAATGTATATGTGCACCAATATGAATATATAATGTGTATGCGCGCAAATATGGGTGTATCAATGTATATGGGTACCAATATGAATATACAATGTGTATGTGCGCAAATATGAAGGTATTAATGTATATGTGCACCAATATGAATATACTAATGTGTATGTGCGCAAGCAGGTTATGCGAAGAGTCATATCATAATACAGTAATCCTACTGTGTAGTGACATGGCAATTATCGATGATGAAGTGTGTGAGCCTACAATCTGTGTACGTGTAACATACACATCATCGATAATGGTGCAGGTGTACTATCACAGATATAAGCAAGCCAATGAGAATAATATGAATGCAGCATAAGGTAATCATATGCAAAAACTGACGGGTATACGTATCTACATGATCGAGTCGGTAAATCTATCAATTGGCATCCAGCCTAACAACATCATGTACGGTATAATACATCGTACGGCAGCCTCTAGTCAAGGGTATGGATCAGACATCAAGTCAAACTGATCACGCACAGAAAATCATCGTACGGCGGCATTAAGCTAATAGGGATCCTATCATCCTATAAGACAAATGAGGTACGGCCTAATATCACGTACGGCCTATCACCCATGATTCACAACATTCTCTCTCTCTCTCTATATATATATATATATTTATATATGTCCCAGGTCACATCCGTAATAATCTCATATCAGGGGACCGGCAGGGTATAAATCATCTCGATCGACTCACGTCCTTATACCAACATATCATCATATCATCATATCATCATATCCATCTTATATTCTATCGTCGCATTCATATCTCACATCAAGTCGAGTTTACATAAACATTCTATCTCTACTAAGTATAAGTATCTAATCTAACATACACACCCGAACCATACAAGCAAATTTTAAAAGAAGCGAATCGTAGTTTTGAAAATTAGGGTTACGGTGTTTTTAAGGAAAAGATATCATTTGAAAATCCGTAACGTTCCTCAAGGTAACTGTTTAAAAGATTCATATGATTCTTCAGTTTAGAAAATGGTATGGTTCGGATGACACATCTACGACGACTATCTAGTCCTACAATACCCTAAACGATAATATCGTTAAACGTCATCCTCAAATTCCGTCATCCTATAAATAGTCGTTACATATCACTTCTAATTATCCTCTAGTTTCTAATATGGTTTCATAGCTATCTTCATTATAACCCTAGTTTCCTACTCTAGGTTTCCTTAACCATATTCTATAAATCGTTTTTCCATCAAAACTTTGCGGCGGTGCTAAACGCCATCCACCCGATTTCCCCCGTAGATATATATCTACTCACCGTGGTCTTTGCTTGCCGAAGTCGTTGACTCCACGCTCCATCGCCTCGGAATCCACGCGAAGGTACCTACAATAACAACACATATCGCAACGCTATTAAAATCAAGTTCTAAAATCCAAAACGGCACGCGTCTTGCTCTGTTAGGTCCACGTTACCTCTCCCGGTACTTTCGGGGTTGCGGAAACGGTAAATCAAAATTTTTCTAAACTTTGTAACATGGACCGTAAAAGCCGGATCTTTGCTAAACTAAACTAGCATCCTTGCAAAGAAGAGTTAACTACTATGCAAAGTGGTTATACCTCAACTTGAACTCCTTCACTTCTAGTTGTTGTTCTTCTTTGATGTTCTTCTCTTCTTGTTGTTCTTCTCATTGCTTGCTCAATGGTTGATCCGGACTTCAGTCACCTCCGCGGCCTCCTTGAGTCGAAGACGATCCACCCGAGAGATGTACACCGAGCCCCACCTCAAGCCGAGGTAACTAGGGCAAGGAGATTGCTAATCTAGAAGCCCTAGGTTGTGTAGAGAGGATGTATGGATGTGTTTGTCAAGTAGAATCCTTTTTCTCTCAACACATGAGATCAAAGGAGAAATCAAGAGGAGGAAGAAGGAGGAGATTTTCTAGCAACCATGGAGCTTCTCATTTCAAGAGAGAGAATGAGAATGAGCAAAATGAAAAGCTTAACCAAGAGAAAAGCTAACCATGGTTGCAATAATGCACAAAACATTATCATTACAAATCCAATCAAGATAAAGGTGATGGCTACAAATGACATGACCATTATCATAACTTAATAAAAAGAAAACCAAAGAATACTTTAGATCTTCTAAGAAGGTCCAAGTCAACTTTGGTCAAAAAGTCAACAAAGTCAAATGGTCAATGTAATTAGCCATAACAAAATTATCAATGAAAGGATTAGTAAATAATGTCCCCGGCTCATTTATGGTTTTGACCAAACGAACTGTCGAAACCCTAATGAGTCCGCCTCAAAATGGTTTTGACCGAATCAACTGTCAAAACCCTAATGAGCCTGCCACATAGTGGTTTTGGCCGAACCAACTGCCAAAACCCTAATGAGGCACCTCCTCCTTCATCGCTCCAGAAAACTGTGCATACACACCTGCATCCGTATTCCGTAGAATGCGGATGCGCAGAAGACAAAACAGATCCATCCGTGCAATACTAGGATCTGGCTTAAACCAAAGCCCACTAGTACTGCCTGCCCGAACATCATACGCACACAAGTGTACGTAAGTGATCGCAGCCCTGCCGTAAAACCATACGGCCTCTACACGTTTCGCTCAGTGCAGGGAAACTCTCTGTGTGGGACTCTAAAGACTCGACTCTACGCTGGCAGTGGGTTTAACCACAGACCGCAAGCGGCACTAGCTGTACGTAACGGTCCCCAGGTAGATGTCGATAAGAAGGCCGATGAGGTAAACCCATCCGAACTCCTACTGAGTCTGTATGTGACAATCTCCGTACAGTCCGGTCTGTTCGTCTGATACATCGCATGGCGGGCCTAGGGGGGCGGTAAACGTCAGTCCCCTAATAGCGGTACAAGTCGTGTCGGAGTGAAGCCCAATACACCCTGAGATAACACTGGAACCTACCAGTACATCTCGCTTGCCCTGGCCAGGGACTACTTGTGTAATGGCTCTCCTAGACACAGCGCGATGTCAACCCCCAATACCGGGAGAGACGAATCCTATCTAACCGTCACTGCCTCCAAGTGCTTCGGGACTGCTCCCAACTACTACCTGTTTGCACGACTCAGTAGAGCCGTGGTAGGGTAGTAATCAAAGAACAGTGGGAACACACTCGAGGCGAAGTGACAGTGTCAAGTCAGCGGACTAAGCTGTACTCATGTCACCTGGGAACTGATAACTGACGATAGGTATAATACCAACCATCAGTTCCCGACGAGTCCTGTCCAGTGTACTCGTAACCCAACGAGCACCCGCATACTATCTCAAGTACGACGTACTGACGGCTGTGGGACAGACCGTCTCCCGTGTTGGGATGAGAAGCGCATACGCTAGTCTACTCCGGAGCATCGATGCCCTATCTCGATACTCCCACGACCAGGGACGTGTATAAGGATGTGCTTGTAGATTACCCAGCCCCCACGAGTGTGATCGCCATCACAACGCCGGTAATCAAGCAAAGATCCTAAGGGCTCTACTAATGCGTATAGGTGATATAATAAATAAACACACATGTACACATTAAAGCAGAGGCAAACCAAGTAGCATACTACTATATTGAGCAAGATTGTCTGTACAACTGTGAATATCCCAAGCTTCCATCAAGTAATATACATACTAGTATGATACAGTAATGGCCTCTAGGGCATATACACTAACAATCTCCCACTTGCACTAAGGCCATGTACTGGCGTATCGAAGACCTATCATCTCGATCAGCCGCTCGAACTGAGTCTGGGGTAAAGCCTTTGTGAATGGGTCCGCAGTGTTGTCCTTTGTGTCCACTCTCCGCACCTCGATCTCCTGTCGATCAATGATCTCCCTGATCAGGTGATACCGCCTTAAGATGTGCCTGGATTTCTGATGGGACCTTGGTTCCTTCGCTAAAGCTATAGCCCCATTGTTATCGCAATACAAAGGTATTGGGTCAACAATGGACGGAACCACCTGAAGTTCACTAATGAACTTCTTAATCCAGACCGCCTCTTTTGCGGCATCGCTTGCAGCAATGTATTCAGCCTCCATCGTCGAGTCTGCGACGGTATCCTGCTTGGAACTCCTCCAACATACCGCCCCTCCGTTGAGGGTAAACACAAAACCCGAGACAGACTTGCTGTCATCTTTGTCACTCTGGAAGCTTGAATCGGTAAAGGACTCGACCCTGAGGTCTCCATTACCGTAAACCAGGAACATCTCCTTAGTCCTCCTCAGGTACTTGAGAATGTTCTTCACTGCTATCCAGTGGTCCTCCCCTGGGTCTGACTGATACCGGCTTACCGTGCTCAACGCGTAAACTACATCTGGTCTTGTACATAGCATCGCATACATTATAGATCCTACCGCCGAAGCGTAGGGTATAGTGCTCATGCGAACCCTCTCCTCGTCAGTCTTAGGAGACATCTTCTTGGAGAGAGTAATTCCGTGCAATGCGGGTATGTTACCGCGCTTGGAATCCTCCATACTAAATCTCTTTAGTACGGTCTCTATGTACCTGGACTGCGAAAGTCCCAATAGTCTCTTGGATCTATCTCTATAGATCTTGATCCCCAGAATGTACGAGGCATCACCCAGGTCCTTCATGGAGAACCTTTGTGACAAAAATAGCTTGACCGATTGTAGCATAGGAATATCATTTCCTATCAAAAGAATGTCGTCCACGTACAAGACTAGGAATACGACAGTTCGTCCTACAATCTTCTTATATACACAGGGTTCATCTTCGTTCTTGATGAAATCAAATTCCTTGATTGCCTCATCAAAACAGATGTTCCAGCTCCGCGATGCCTGCTTTAATCCATAAATGGATTTAAGCAACTTGCACACCTTTCCGCTGCTCCCACTGTCTACGAAACCTTCTGGTTGATCCATGTAAACGCACTGTTCCAAACAACCGTTTAGGAAAGCCGTCTTAACATCCATCTGCCAGATTTCATAGTCATGGAAGGCAGCAATGGCAAGTAAGATCCGAATGGATTTGAGCATAGCCACCGGAGAAAAAGTCTCATCATAGTCCAAACCAGGTCTTTGACGAAAACCTTTTGCAACGAGTCTAGCTTTATAGGTTTCCACCTGTCCATCTACACCAAGTTTCCTTTTGTAGATCCATTTGCATCCAACGGGTTTTACCCCAGGTGGAGCAATATCCATGGTCCACACTTTATTGGCGTACATGGACTCCATTTCAGATTGCATTGCTTACTGCCACTTATCAGAGTCCCTACTGATAATGGCCTGCCTGAAACTGGTGGGGTCATCTTCTTCCAAGATGCAATCCTCTCTATCCCCGTCAATGAGAAAACCGTAGTATCTCTCGGGCGGATGAGAAATCCTACCAGATCTGCGGAGTGGCTGAGGTTCTTCTGGGGTTATTGAATTCTGAGGTTCTGTCAAATTTTCAGTTTCATTTTGTGGTCGCTGAATTTCTTCCAGTTCTACCGAACTCCCACTTGTTTCTTTTGCAAGAAATTGCCACTCTAAAAAGGTGGCGTGGCGAGATACTAACACCTTCTGTTCCTCGGTGTGGTAGAACAGATATCCTGCGGAGTTCTTAGGATATCCCACAAATTTACATAGAACTGAACGTGCCTTAAGTTTGTCCGGATTTTGTACTTTTACATAGGCCGGACAACCCCATATCTTAATGCCTTTAAGATACGGCTTCTTACCATTCCATATCTCGAACGGCGTCTTAGGCACAGATTTAGACGGAACATCGTTCAATAGGTACGCCGCTGTCTGAAGCGCATGTCCCCAAAATGAAAGAGGCAACTCAGCACTACTCATCATGGAGCGAACCATATCCAATAGGGTACGATTCCTCCGCTCCGAAACACCGTTGTGCTGTGGTGTATAAGGAGGAGTAAGCTGAGAGAGAATACCATTCTCTTTTAAGTAATCTAGGAATTCCGTGCTTAAGTACTCCCCTCCCCTGTCAGACCGGAGGATCTTGATACTTTTGCCAATCTGTTTCTCTACTTCCTTTCTGAATTCCTTGAATTTCTCAAAAGCTTCAGATTTGTGTTTCATCAGATACACATATCCGAACCTAGAGAGATCGTCAGTGAATGTGATGAAGTACGAGAACCCACCCCTTGCATGTATAGACATCGGACCACACACATCACTGTGTATGAGTCCCAAGAGCTCTCTTGCTCTTTCTCCATGTCCGGTGAACGGAGATTTGGTCATCTTTCCTTTGAGACAAGACTGACAAGTTTCATAAGATGAAAACTCGAACGCATTCAAGAGTCCATCTCTATGCAACTTACTCAGTCTTTTCTCTCCGATATGACCGAGTCTACAATGCCACAAGTAGGATTCATTCGTATCTGAATTTTTCCTCTTGCGTGTGTTTTGTATATTGAGAACTGTATTCTGATTTAGAACGTAGATACCATTAAACAGTGTACCCTCTGCAACCAGTACCTTATCAAGGTAAATGTTCATGATATTCTTTTCAAGAACAAACTTATATCTATCTTTATCGAGTAAAGAAACTGATATGATGTTGCAAACCATAGAGGGTACATAGTAACAATCGTTCAAAATCATAGTCTTGCCATTTGGCAATACTAGGTGATATTCACCGACGGCTGCCGCATAAACTTGTGCTCCGTTCGCTACTCTGAGCGACATATCACCTGGTGCAACTTTCCTACTTTTTCTCAGTCCTTGCAATAAATTACAAATATGAGATCCTGATCCGGTATCAAGTACCCAGGAGGTAGGGCTGACCGTAAAACAGTTCTCAATTACAAGAACACCTGAAGTAGATGCAAAACCATGCTTCTTCTTCAACTGGGTATCCTGGAAATCCATACTTTCCTCTTTCCCAATCTCATACTCATGACTGTTGTCACAAGTTAGAGCTGAACCAACTTTCCCCAGTCCCGAATAAGAATTCGGTTCGGTCAAGCGATACATTTTATTATCTTGATTAGGGCGTGAAAAGGTTGCTGCCTGGAGAGAGAGAAAAGAAACACTCAGCGTATGCTCGTGCAAGATTAGATTGGTTTATTAATTTATCTAACCAGGGTGTCTCCCACTGTTTCCTCAAATCCTTCTTAAAACCTTTTTAAAAGAAGAACTAGCCGGGTTTTAATTCACGTTACAATACTTGCTTAACCTTTCAGCCAGGCTAGTGTCGGTACTTCGAGGGAGGTTTTCCAACGCTTTCGCGAAGTTCCTTAATTAAAGAACCTCTTTTCCCTGTGGGCGTAACCCCGCTAACACCTTTCTAGACACCTACTAGGTTTATAGCATTGATCGTTAAGTGAAATAATCTCCCGAGAGTAAACCAACTCATCAGTAGGATCGGGATCCAACTGTCATTGTGTGATAACCTAGATGGAATCCACTCTAGTCACCACACTCCAGAAGGTATGCTAAACCTGCAAGTTTCAGTTCTTTTGAAACTCCCGATGTGGTTTTTGCCCCTAGGACCCAAGTGACCTTGACTGAGCCAAAATGTCAAAAGATCCTAGTCAAGTTCAACCCGTCATTATCTTGACTGCATTAGACCCACCCGTACGAGTCCTTGACTGAGCCAAAATGACCGCACGACTGTCCTAACCAATCACTTTGTATCCTACGGAAAAATATTACATAGCTACCGTTCACTACGCCTCGGCTGAGCACGAAATACGTAGCACGAATACTAAGCAATATTAATCCGAAACGACGGAGGGCTACGACTGGGTTTTTGGCGAAAAACCCGTTAACGTAATGAACTTGATTTCGTTGAAGGAATGTGATACACCCTTTTTGAAAATATAGTGGCGAAAAACTTTTGCTAAAGAGGTCACTCCCGGTGAAGGGATCTCGGCTCTTTCCTCGTCGAGTGAGGTGCTGGGCATTCGTAAGATGAATACCTCGATGCAAAGCAAGAATAATCGACTATAGTGAAGTTATTACCCTGACGCAAATTTTTGTCCAAGGGGTCACTCCCGGTGAAGGGATCTCGGCCCTTGCCTCGTCGACTGAGGTGCTGGGTATTCATAACCGAATACCGCGATGCAAAACAAAAATGAACGTCCTTGCAATAACAGCTTTTTGAAAAAATTTGTTCCAACAACGTCTTTTAGGTTTATTTTCTTGCATTAGTTCTTTTAATGCGTGATATTCTTGCATTAGTTCTTTTAATGCGTCCCATCATTTAATCCTACCATTGCAGAAAACAACCAAAATATGACGTACGCTTATGCCATTCGCATTCGCCACGGGGTCCCGTCATCACTCGTTAGGTTACTTAACTAACGACAGAGCGGGGGCTGGGCTAGCGCGGCTGTAAAACATAAGCAACGCCTAAATAGTAAAGCAATGATAGACATTACAGATCACAGATGAATACATTGGATATACTAGCAATCCGCAATCCTTACGAGCCTGCAACGAAAAGCGGATTACACGGTCGCGGTGAATAGCCAAATACCCCACCCAAGACCCCTACGGGTGCGGCAAACTACCCGCCAAGTACTCGGCAGTTTGTGCACCCTCTCCATGGGTCTATCCTAGGAGCAAAAACAGTAAAAAGAATTATACAATGACGGCTACAACCCCGACCCGGTTGTGCGGCCAAACAAATAATATTATTACATCAATTTACATTTACAATGAATGAAAGAAAAACAAAAGCTCATCTCACATCCACCCCGGCTATTCACCCGCGACAGTCCAACAGATTCATATACACAATCCAATACCAAACACAGATCATGTATAACCCCGACTAATCGACCTATAGCGATTAGCCGACGTTCAATACATGCAAGCAACACAGATATAACCATCATAGCCAAAGTGCAGTGAAGTTCGAAAAAATACGGAATTATAGGACCCCAAAAGTGAATTTCAATTCTGGAAAATCTGGGTACATATAATATATTTTAAAAATCCCAAAACCAATACAGAAGAACACTGCACGAAAAACGATGCAAAGATGACACCAAACAGCGGCGGTTCCGCGGCCAGATGAATAGGTTAGGCCGCGGAAGGGCGGCGCTTTTGATGAATCATGCTATCGTTTTTCTTGGGTGTTCTTAGAAAACCCTGAGACGATTTCACAAGTATAAAGTTTTTCATTTTGAGCAGAAAAAATTTCAACAGAAACTTAGGGTTTTGGTTTTCCGGTTTTGTGATTTTTCGGTTCCGAACTTCGTTACACTTCACTACCAAGCTAGTTTAAGTTTAGTTAGTCTCTGATACCACTGTTAGGTCCACGTTACCTCTCCCGGTACTTTCGGGGTTGCGGAAATGGTAAATCAAAATTTTTCTAAACTTTGTAACATGGACCGTAAAAGCCGGATCTTTGCTAAACTAAACTAGCATACTTGCAAAGAAGAGTTAACTACTATGCAAAGTGGTTATACCTCAACTTGAACTCCTTCACTTCTAGTTGTTGTTCTTCTTTGATGTTCTTCTCTTCTTGTTGTTCTTCTCATTGCTTGCTCAATGGTTGATCCGGACTTCAGTCACCTCCGCGGCCTCCTTAAGTCGAAGACGATCCACCCGAGAGATGTACACCGAGCCCCACCTCAAGCCGAGGTAACTAGGGCAAGGAGATTGCTAATCTAGAAGCCCTAGGTTGTGTAGAGAGGATGTATGGATGTGTTTGTCAAGTAGAATCCTTTTTCTCTCAACACATGAGATTAAAGGAGAAATCAAGAGGAGGAAGAAGGAGGAGATTTTCTAGCAACCATGGAGCTTCTCATTTCAAGAGAGAGAATGAGAATGAGCAAAATGAAAAGCTTAACCAAGAGAAAAGCTAACCATGGTTGCAATAATGCACAAAACATTATCATTACAAATCCAATCAAGATAAAGGTGATGGCTACAAATGACATGACCATTATCATAACTTAATAAAAAGAAAACCAAAGAATACTTTAGATCTTCTAAGAAGGTCCAAGTCAACTTTGGTCAAAAAGTCAACAAAGTCAAATAGTCAATGTAATTAGCCATAACAAAATTATCAATGAAAGGATTAGTAAATAATGTCCCCGGCTCATTTATGGTTTTGACCAAACGAACTGTCGAAACCCTAATGAGTCCGCCTCAAAATGGTTTTGACCGAATCAACTGTCAAAACCCTAATGAGCCTGCCACATAGTGGTTTTGGCCGAACCAACTGCCAAAACCCTAATGAGGCACCTCCTCCTTCATCGCTCCAGAAAACTGTGCATACACACCTGCATCCGTATTCCGTAGAATGCGGATGCGCAGAAGACAAAACAGATCCATCCGTGCAATACTAGGATCTGGCTTAAACCAAAGCCCACTAGTACTGCCTGCCCGAACATCATACGCACACAAGTGTACGTAAGTGATCGCAGCCCTGCCGTAAAACCATACGGCCTCTACACGTTTCGCTCAGTGCAGGGAAACTCTCTGTGTGGGACTCTAAAGACTCGACTCTACGCTGGCAGTGGGTTTAACCACAGACCGCAAGCGGCACTAGCTGTACGTAACGGTCCCCAGGTAGATGTCGATAAGAAGGCCGATGAGGTAAACCCATCCGAACTCCTACTGAGTCTGTATGTGACAATCTCCGTACAGTCCGGTCTGTTCGTCTGATACATCGCATGGCGGGCCTAGGGGGGCGGTAAACGTCAGTCCCCTAATAGCGGTACAAGTCGTGTCGGAGTGAAGCCCAATACACCCTGAGATAACACTGGAACCTACCAGTACATCTCGCTTGCCCTGGCCAGGGACTACTTGTGTAATGGCTCTCCTAGACACAGCGCGATGTCAACCCCCAATACCGGGAGAGACGAATCCTATCTAACCGTCACTGCCTCCAAGTGCTTCGGGACTGCTCCCAACTACTACCTGTTTGCACGACTCAGTAGAGCCGTGGTAGGGTAGTAATCAAAGAACAGTGGGAACACACTCGAGGCGAAGTGACAGTGTCAAGTCAGCGGACTAAGCTGTACTCATGTCACCTGGGAACTGATAACTGACGATAGGTATAATACCAACCATCAGTTCCCGACGAGTCCTGTCCAGTGTACTCGTAACCCAACGAGCACCCGCATACTATCTCAAGTACGACGTACTGACGGCTGTGGGACAGACCGTCTCCCGTGCTGGGATGAGAAGCGCATACGCTAGTCTACTCCGGAGCATCGATGCCCTATCTCGATACTCCCACGACCAGGGACGTGTATAAGGATGTGCTTGTAGATTACCCAGCCCCCACGAGTGTGATCGCCATCACAACGCCGGTAATCAAGCAAAGATCCTAAGGGCTCTACTAATGCGTATAGGTGATATAATAAATAAACACACATGTACACATTAAAGCAGAGGCAAACCAAGTAGCATACTACTATATTGAGCAAGATTGTCTGTACAACTGTGAATATCCCAAGCTTCCATCAAGTAATATACATACTAGTATGATACAGTAATGGCCTCTAGGGCATATACACTAACAGCTCGTAGGTTAGAACCTATAGCATACGCGTACAAAATCAACCAAACAATCCTTGTTGTCGATGTAAAAACATGCAACAACCAAAAATGAATCCAAATATCAAAACTCATCATTCAAAATACGGAAAACATATCTTAAATCACACACAAGTGTTCCCAGATTTTGACTCAGGCCAAATAAAACCAAGCAAACAAGTCTAGGGTGAAGTACATTGTGTAGTTGAGCTACTGAACCAACCCCAACACCCCAGACAATCAAGTTGCCGGCCCCACCCCTAGAAATTCGGGCGAGCCCGGCCCCTATGCTCAGTTGGGTCTTGTTTTGTCATGGTGGTCTTCTATGGTCAAAAATGGGTCCCTGGTGTTATTTGCTGCTCTCAGAAATTCCTTGGGTTGCTCTAGATACCCTATAGGCACACTAAAAGTCATAAAACTGATACGGAACAATTCCTAAGCTCGTGCATCGGGTTCAAATCTATGGTTCAGGTCAGGAAACATGTCACCATGGTTATGTAAACACCCCTAACAGTTCCCAGAATTCACCTAATTTCACAACAGAAGAATCTAGTAAGACCAAACACCCTCAAACACCTTCAGGTAACTACCCTACAGAACCCAAACCCTAACTCCTCTACCCACCCGAGGTCACCGGATTTGGCCCAATACTCGCCGGCCCAAACCGCCCAGATAGGTCTCGTTCTTCAGGTGGTCATTTAGGGTTACAAGTAAAACATTACCACACTGTTTGTTTTCACCAACAAGTCTCGGGATCACAGCAGGTTGTCGATGTCATAAAACGACACTAAAATACGACATCGTACAAAACTAAACTAAAAGGAAGAAGTTATACCTCATTTGGTCCCCTCTAGGCAGCACTAACTTTCCAATGTCATCAAAATCCCACTTTGCTCTGTTCAAAGTGTAGAGAAAGAGATGTGGATTAATTTTTGTGAAGGGAGTGTAGGGTTTTGGGGATTATTTGGAGATGAATCTAGGGTTATTTGTGGAGGGAAGTGAGATTGGAGAATGAAGAAGGAGGAGAAAATGATGGGCTAAAGGTTTGGCAGCAACCCCACCCCCTCTCTCTCACTATTATTCACACACTCTCTCTCTCTCCAAAAGTCTACCTACCCAAATCGTTATGTCCCCTTTTTACTTTTCTTTTTTTTTTAAAGTCAACCACAAATAAACCATAACACACAACCCATATGAAATGAAACATGTAACCAAATGAAATATGTCATGGTGCACTAACCATGAAAACTGTAGAAATACGGATTTGGCTTAATCGCGATTAGCAGTGCACAAATCGGGTTTTTATCAAAACTGCATATAATAATTTTTAAAATTTCTAAATCCTTTAAATATATTTTAAATGAATAAATCATTTTAATTTCCACTTATTTCTTAATTATTGGTATATATTTATACCCTTTTTCGAAAACCCCAATTTCGCAAATCGGGTAGTTTTCGGGAAATGTATTATTTTAATATTAAATTCCAAAAATAATATTTTATATTTTCTGAAATGTTACAACTGTCCAGGTCGTTAAACCTATCGTCAGTAAAAGTGTGAGCGTCAACCACCGTAGGAGTATCCCCAACCCAAGGGTAGGCCCCAGGGGCAAGAAAACACGGGCCCGAATGTCGCTCGCTAATAATCAGTAATATCACCCATATGACTCCCAAAATCGCTGTATATGCCGGCAGTGGGACTCCCGAGATTCCGTTGATCGAACTCACACTCAAACTACCCCACACCCCGTGGTCTACATCAAATACTGACCATGAACCCAAATACTAGTCACTCCATGACAAGTCTACGCGAAAACTGGAGACGGGGTCTCCATCAAGCATGTCTCGACTGGTATCCAAGATAAATGGACAGTACTCGACGTCTTACCTATGATACTAATATAAGTGCTTCCATAACCGTCCCATACCAATTATAGTTACACTTACATATGCTCCATAGGCGTCGACAATGCAATAATTAACTGGTTCCGCTGATTGTGTATAAGTACGTATCACTTTCACTATTCTATCACGCTTATACACTAACGTACTTGTCACAATCCAATCACTAATATTTATCACTGGGTAATGTATCACCGTCACTAAGTTATCAATGTATATGACCACTATCCAATGAGGGTATAACCACTACATGATATGATGAGAATGTAATTGATTATAATATGAATAAAATATAGCAGCCAATATCATAGTACTTGCAGAATGTACTATAAATCACACGTGTAGAATTAAATAAAACCATATTAAAGGGGTAAGCAGTATATTTAACTATCTGTCCATAAAAATTATTTTCGCGTCAATCGGGTTTTAGGTTTGCAAGTTATGGTCATTTCATTTTAAGTGTTTACTGCTGGGAATCCAGTTTCTGAACTGGAAGTTCGTTTCGTAACACATTTTACCCCCAGTTGGGTGCACAATTATGCAATACTACTGTTCAAACAATTGTAGGGTTATGACTTAACTTTACAGAACAGCAGATGGATCAACAATATTCATTTAGGTTTGGGAGTTATGATTGAATTACCGATGAAGGGTGCGGGCTGAAATGACAGAAAACTGCCGTACAAGTTATCCGTTTAAAATATGATTTAAATAACAAATAGCACTGGATTTTAGTGAAACTGGTATCGTTGGGAAGATGAAACAATTGTTTACGCAGCGGTAATTGGCTCCGCACACTATCACAATTAAAAATGAAGGTTTCAGGGTTACAAAAGCAAGTCAAGGGGTAATTTCTTGCACCGGACTGCGGTCCAATGTCAGGTAAGTTCTTTGTTTTTGATATTTATAGCATACATATAACAGTAAAGATAAATTTCGTGTTAAACGTTATGCAGTACCCTTCGTAAAGAACCCAAGCATGCTGTGATTGGATTTTTCTAGAATTAATTATGAATTTAACAGTGTCAAGTGTTCGGTAAATCGTGAGTTTCGGCGTTAAAATTAGGGTGTCACTTTATGTGTGAAAACAATATCGGTTTACCACCAAATTTTCACAGCGTGTTTGTGAACAGTGTTAGGGTATAAATATCATGAGTTCCGCTAGTTTAGATTTTATTTTCACATTGAACTCTTGACCGGTTTATACAAGTGCCAATCTAATCCGATTAATTCATGAGAAATCTAAGTTATATTCATACGATCAATAAACCCAAGGTGTATTCTATCCAATATGACCAAACACGATGACTTGAGATATATGTGTTCAATTAAACTTATCACTATAAAGGAATGTATATATCTACGCACGATAACACACGCACATATATATCTCTAATTTCGTAGGAATATGATATAATTTATATAAATTATAGTAGTATGATTTGCAAGTGAAGGGGGTTTCCACTTGCCTCGGTCGCTTGATATAGAAGCGACGAACATGCAGAGTTTGTCTCAACACACGAGACGGCACGATACTGGACATGGCGTGTGGCACGGACGCGATGTGCGGTGACCCGGTACTGGATGCGGTCTTGACTCGGTGAGTGGTGCGGGAGCGGCACGGCGCGTGCACTGGATCGGGCATGACGTGGCACGGGGACTGGGTATGATGAGTTACGGAGGTAGGCACGGCACGACGCGAGGCTCGTGCGCGATAAGATTAGCGACGGACGTGCGGGATGTTGCGATGGCGGATGCGTTGAAGACTGTGATAGTTACCATGACCTAAGCCACAGCTTGGTCAGTGACGAAGGCGACAAAGGCAGCGGTTAAGGCGACGGATGCACGTTCTCGATGAAATGACCAGGGCTTATTTTGAAGATTAGGCTAGCTTGATAGGGTTCTGGTGTTGTGCAGAGTCCGCGCACGGGGCTGTGGGTTGGTGTCCGATGGTGAAGTGAACGACGACAGGGCAGTAATGGCACGATCACAGCTCGACGACGCAACGCAAGATGCAGCAGCAGTGACTGCAACACCATCTTAGGCTCGGCTCCGGCAGCGGTGATGTACAGGAGAAGAAGAAGTTGGCCGCGGGAAGGGTTTCGGTGATGAGGGGCTCGGTTGGAGGGGGTACAGTGGAGGCTTGGGCAGTGGGCTGGAGCTCGGTTCGTAGAGGTAAGGTCAAGGTGGATATGGGTTTTGAGGAGTCTGGCGATGACGCGGTCGGTACTCCGGCGAGGTGAGGACAAAGGTGACGAGGTTGCAAGGTTGGGCTCTTGCAGTGGTCGGGTGCTGGTTTCCGGTCGAAAAGAGGGGAAGGAGGGGCGAAGGAGAAGTGAAAGTGGTCGACAAGGTGGAGTCGACGGCGGCGTGAGGCGACGAGGTCGGGTTCGAGGGTAGGCGATGGGCTCTCGTCGAGGTTGCAGCAAGGGTTTGCACGGAATAGGAGAGAGAGAGGTGATGGTCGAGAAGAGGAGGCGACGTCGAGGGTGTAGGCGATGGTGGCGACGACGGCGAGTGTGAGGCGTAGGTTCAAGATGAAGGCGAGAGGCGAACAAATATGAAGAAGAAAGGGAGGGAGAATGAAGGATCGTCAGGGAGTTTGTAGGCGACGAGGGTGTGGTCGTCGTGGCCGTTGGGGAGAGACGTGGGAGGAGTGCGATCGTGGGGCGAGCATGGGTCATGGGGAAGTGGGCACAGCCGTTGGGGAAGTCGGCGCGAGTCTCGTGGTGTAGGCGCGAGGAGCGGGGGAAGCGGGGGAAACGAGCGGGAAAAAGAGGCGTAGGGGAGAAGAAGAAAAAGAGGGATGAGGGTTCGGGTCGGGTTCGCTCGAGTCGGGTCGGGTTTGTGGGCAGGGCTCAGGGAGTGGGGTTTGGGTTAGGAAGAATTTAAGAAACTATTTTGAATAAATAGAAAGGGTTAGGGCTTGGGTTATGGGCCGGGTTCAGAAAATAAGAATTAGGAAAATAAAAAAAGGGAATAGGGTTTAATTAGGGTAAAGGTTTAGGTTTTAGAAAATTTTAGAAAAATCTTTGTAGGAAAATTCAGGGTAAAATATGTGGAAATTATCTAGTAAAATACGGTTACGGTATATCAGAACTGGGTATTACAATATGTATTTTTGTATTCATATCGCCTCACATTCTCATATCAAGCATATTCGCTCATGTTATCTTATTTCATCATATCAATCCAAGTCATCTTGTATTTATCATATCATTTCATACTAAATATTTTGATCATATCCGTAAGTTCATAGCATAGATTTCTCTAAAATATATTATATATATCGATTCTCCATTATTATGGTTGCGGGGGTGCTACACGCTATCCACCAGACTTCCCCCGTAGATATAGATCTACCCACCTGCAATATCCTTGCTTAGTCGAAGTCGATAAACTTCTTGATCTCCTTCGTCGTCTCGAAAGTCCATGCAAAGGTACCTACATTCAATACATATTGTAACGATATTAAAACTAAGTCTGAAAACCAATACGGCACACGAAGTGCTCATATATTAGAATCTATCGCCTACGCTTGCAAGAAAAACCAAATAACCCTTTGTGTTGACGTCCAAATGTCCAACGACCGTGCCAAAACTCAAATACCAAAACCAAGTTTTCAGAAATCAGCAACACGGAAAATAACTCTCAGATTCTACCCTAGGTCAAATTAGGAGATTCTGCATATAACGTAGGTCTAAAAATCTGATAAGGGAACCATGGTCCAAAACCCAACTCTAAACTCCACAATGTGACCGCAAATTGCGTCCAATCCTATTAAATCTGCGGCCAGAAAGAAAGGGTAGGGGCTCGGCTTTCAAGGATAAATTCTAGGTGGCCTGCACACCCCTCTGTGTTGGGAACTTATATTATAGAGCTCTCAAGTCATAAAAGATCCTATCAGATCATTACAAATCGCCAAAAACTGATCGAGAAAATTCTAAGATCGTGTTTTAAGTTTCTAGTCTCTAGTTTGGCCAGAATATCATTACTACAGTCTTTGGGGTCACTAACTAAATCTCAATTATATCTCTACAACTCAAATCATCCACTAAAATCATTCTAGAATTTTCCAAAGTCGCTAATCTAGCTTAATTGAACTCTAAACATAACTAGGAGGTTAAGAAACTAAATAACAAGAAGAAAAGTGAAGGTTATACCTCTTGGAGCAACTGAAGAAAATTCCGAGATCGTTGAAAGTCCTCAAAATCCAAACTTGAGCTTGTCATGGGGTGTAGGATGAGTTGGTGCACCTTTTTTGTGAAGGTGAGCTAAGGTTTTGATAAGGTTTTTGAGGTGTTTCTCATGGGTAGTGAGGTGGCAGAAGGAGGAGGAGATGAAGATGAAGGAGTTGAAGAAAAATAATTGAAGTGAAGAAGGATGGTGGAGGAGCCATGGTCAAAAGATAACCCCCCCTCTCCCTTTCTCTATCATGCCCATGCCCTCTTATCCCCCTCCATGTCATCTTTGTCCCCCACTCATACAATTATCTTTTCTTTTTCTTTTCCTCTCAATAATAAACCACAAGTCCACAAATACAATGAACCATGCATGAAACAAATACAATATGTCATGGTGCACCATCCATGGTTAATGCAAAAGTGGATTTGGCTTAAAGCATGATTAGTAGTGCATTAATCAAGTTTAACATAAACATGCATATAATTATTTATAAAATGTCGAAATCCAATAAATATCTTTTTAATTAATAATTCATATAAATATCCAAATATTTTCCAAATATTGGTATATATATATAATTATACAATTCTACAAAAACCCTAAATTCATACTCGAATAGTTTTCGTGAAATTTATTATTTTATTATTTAAATTCCAAAAATAGTATTTTATATTTCTGAAATGTTACAATCTTCCCCCCTTAAATAAATTCGGTCTCCGAATTTAAATTTAAAACCCCAAATACTAAAACATTCCAATAATCTGTCAAATCAACAGGGCTCCGGAATCATGGAATACTCAAATGTAACACAGCACATCATGTGCGCATGAAAATGACTGCGAACTCAAAATTGAAACTCTGTCAAGCGCCACGCAATTATAGGAGTTATAATGGAGATGCAAGTCTCAAAATCTACTGCTATTTTCAAATATACTATAATTAAGATTATAATACGTATATAGTACGTATCCTTGTAAAACCATCTCAAAAGCTTAATAAAATACATGAAAAATTCTTTTCCAAATTGTCGTGCTATACATAACTCATGGTACAAGTGGCGGATGCTCATTTGTAAAGAAATAGATATATATATATATATATATATATGTTTGCTTAATATATACCTTCCGCCTTTTTGAAATATCCCAAAAGGTTTCCTTCGTAAAAGTTCATGTCACTCCTGGGCACATAGGAAATAGCGAGACTATACTCTTTTTTGAAAATCTCTTGGTAAACTTTTATGCATACAAAAGTACTAAGGTACCGTCCTCAGATCAGTCCTGCTCAGCTACTATATAATGTAGTACCTATCATGAAAATATGATGCTCATGAGTAAAATCAGCCTCAAAAGGCGTATCCAATATTACGTGCGTTTGGTGCGCACGGAAATCCAAGTCAAATACAAGTGCCACGAATGTGCAAGATGCAAAAACTAAGTGCAACGGGTGTGCACGAAAGCATCTGTCAAGTGCAACGGGTGTGCATGACAACAACATCAAGTGCATCTAGAGTGCATGAAAATCTCAATCAAGTGCAACTAACATGCACGAATAAAAATCTCGATCAAGTGCATCCAGTGTGCACAAAATCAGATCCCATGCGCCCAGTATGCACGAAAATCTAAATCAAGTGCGTCAGGTCTGCTCAAAAATATCTAGTGCAGTAGAGTGCACGATAATGAACGTCAAGTGTACACGGTGCACGAAAACATAAATCCAGTGCAACAAATGAACGAAAAAAATATCAGGTGCACTAGGTGCCCAAAAACTCGTTAATGTACCAAAAGCGCATAAAAACAATACCGAGCGTACCAAGTTGTATAAAATCATAAACGTATGCAATTGCATGCACAAAATCCGTATCAATACACTGCAAGAACATGTGAGCTATACTGAGTGCATAAGTCAAGTCGAGTGCATACAACATATACGAAATCAAATCGACAGTATCGAAATCCACGAAGTCATAAATATGTGCAGCCAAGGCACAAAATCGATATTAAGTGGAATAGATATGCGCAGATCACAAACCAACATAACAGATGTATAAAACATTAATCAAGTGCAACAACTGTGTACAAATGAAAATATCCAGTGGGTGCGGCCAGGTGCACAAAAACAAATACCACGAAACCAAATCATCAAAACTCAAGTCCAAGCGAATAAAGTGTGATACTCGGATCACTAAACGCAAATCGCAATAACTGAGAATGAGGTACACCTCCTTCAATGTCAAAAAATATTGGTGCGCCCAAAACCGGCAGAGCAAGAACATCCACTTGCCTCCTGCTCACGGTCTGGCATCCTCTGTCTCCGTGTCTTTGTTTTTCTCTATGGATTACCAATCCCAAAAATCTTTCTGCTCGTCGACCCGGTTAGGTGTAATGACGGAAATGGTCCCGCTCTATCACTTCTCTGATCTTCACTTGGCCAATTAACATGACCACTCGTAAGGTAGCACGTTACTGATGGCGGCTTCTGACCTTCTGATTATGCACGATATAACTGATCCTGAGTGCAAATCCTTATCGCTATGGTAACCTAGAAGAACTTGCTTAAGGTCTCTTCCGATCTCACCTATACTGAACTGTACGGAGGTTGGCAATCTTTACTTAAATTCTTTTTTTCATTTCCGGACAGCTGCGTCTTCAGCCTGGCTTTCTTATGGAATTTGGCCGTATCTAATGCCTCTGCATTCATATTCATCCTTTGATTTCAATAGGGAGTAACAATAACTCATTAATATCTCACACGAACCTCCTATCCCACTAGTCTTTATTATCGTCCTCATCGAAATCACATCTTGCTGGCTACGTACTGCAATTCGTTCTAGGCTAAAGTCAATCCGGAGTCTCTCACAAGGACTCAAAATTATGAACCCCTTATGTTCAACAATTGGTGAAAGATATCTAGCCGATCACGTCCTCAGGAACTCGACCCAAACATTGGAGGTATACGCTTCATTCGTCCTTTCTCGACCAACTCACAACACGTCTGGATGAGATCCTTCTATCTGAAACCGGTCAACTTACCGATCTCACATCGGAGCATCTAACGAACAATGTCCTCTCTTGATCGATTTACTCCAGATCTGAGTAAAATTCTCGAAATTGGAATTCTTCAACTCAACCGAGACTGCGTCGGGCATCCAATTAGACGAATCATCTCAGTCACTCTATTTAAGATGGACTATCAATCTTCTGTCACATCTCTTCCTGTAAGCTCATGTGGTTTTAGCTTATAAACTCTGGACGCGACATCCCGTCAATCTCAGCAACGACTGGGTTATCTGTCTGCACGGTAGACAATATCACGATCTCTGGGGTAGGATGTACATCAACAGTCCTCTCAATCTGACTGCCGCTATCAATGGCCCGATCATCCATTATAGATCCGAACACTCGCCTCAAACGAGAGACCTCAACACAGACAATACACCGATACGTTCCTATGTCACCAGAAGAGTATCATGGTCAGTCCTTGTCCGTAATGAGCTCGATCTGACCGCATCTCTAGTAGCAGGTCTCTACTCTCGTAGCCATGGTGACAGGAACCTCAAGCACATATTGATGAAGATAGATTAAAGGAACGAAAGGAATTGATAGGTCTGAAATAGAAACATGATCATAGGAAAGAATGGAATCAATGGGAATATGATCATAGAAACGAATAGAATCAAGGATCCCAAGAAATGTACATCCTAAGGTCACTTAAGCGGAGCTGGATGTCGTAAGTATGCCGTGGAACATATATACGGTACGTCACTTTACTCTAGCTACCTACTCCATCAACCAAGGTCAACCTATGAGATGAAAACTCGGGTCCCAAAAACCCCCTTAGTCAAATATATGTTCTGTAAGGTCAAGCCTAAACTCGAACCAAGGTTAAATCAAATGCTCTGATACCAACTTGTCACGACCCAAAAATTTGACACATGACTGGCACAAGAATTACATGAAGTCTACATGACCCTGCCGTAATTTAAGTAAGCCGAAACTCAGAAATCTAAACCTTTTTTGCGGAAAATAGTGGAGGTGTAGTTTTGAAACATAGGTATAATAAATTTAAGCGTTTCTTTTAAAAGTATAAGTCATATCATATGAAAAATACAATGGTTTGTATCTATCTTTGAAAACATTTTCGTCCTTGAAATTTTGGGCAGCACCTCCCGTGTATATTTTGATCCAAAACCATATACATGCAATGAAATAGGCATCCCCAAGCGGGAGCTAGCTCTTCGCCAATTGGAGGAATCAAAACCGTGCAATAAAACATATATATACGACGCCCTAGAGCGAAGATCAATCACAGAAAAATAATAAGTAAACCCAAGGTATCATCCAGCTCAAATAGCGAACATACACCTATCTCGCTCTAACTCTCACAAATATACAAGTCTATCTAGGTCTACAAATAAAACATAGTCTGGTTTCTTATTGATGGAGCTTTAACTAGATACAATAGAATTAATAGGTACAAGAGCGGTCACGATCCAAATTTGTGTCCCACCTACCAAAGCAAAACACCCTGAAGAAAGTTGTGTGCCAGCGATACCGCTACTGATCCAAACGGTCAAACCGGCAAGAATACTGTGGCACAACGGGGGTGAGTTGCCAACTTATGAGTAGAAAATATCAGCACGTAGAAATCGAATGAACAACGATCCCTAGGTCATACTGTAACATGAAGGTAATACTATAGTATCTAGGGTGATCATGTATACATATGTGTACAATAATGATGTCATGCTAGTATCAGTATATGTATTAAGTCATCTGAGTCATATGCATGTATGTATATGAATATCCAATATGTGTCCATCAACGACACATCAATCATCATGAAACCTGAGTGTCCAACATCGACACTCGAAAATATCATGAAAACTCGTGTCCAGTATCGACATGTAAATCCTCATATCTCAGGAGCCGCATCATCGGATCGGCCCTCATATCCATCTGATCTCACTACTCCGGTCGGTATCCTCCGGATAACCGCCGAGCCCAACTATCACCGGTAGGAAGTGCATCCCCTGCCAGGCTCATCGTCTACTCTACGATCTTCTTACCCTGGAGTACCTTACCGGGTCCACCATGTACCCGCAGATGGTTCCTCCACACTCATCGAATCAGGTATCACATAGCTCTGAACCGAGAACACTCATGGGGGACACGAAATATCACATCACGAGAAACCGCATTTTTAAAACAATTCATACTTTCTTTTGAAATATAACCGCGGTTCTCAAATCCAGAGATCTCATGAAAACAACATCTCAATGCATGTAACCATAAAGTACAGTATATGCAAACATAGAACAGTACTGTAAGCATCTCAAGTAATATCATGCAAGCATGTCATGTGATAATTACTGAATAAATGATTGTACTTTATAGTCAAGAGTAATACCGTGATATAGTAGTTCTACTGTGTAAGTGGCATGGAAATTACCGATGATGAGTGTGTGAGCTGGTAAATCTGTGTAAGTGTAACATGCGCATTATTGGTAATAGTGCAGGTGTACTAGTAGACAAAGCCATATACAGGTAAGTGCTGGAAACATAGTACGTATGTCATGGGGAATAATACAGCATAACATGAATGGTAATAAGATATATAACTACCCCTGGATACGTCACATATAACCCATTATCCACTAAGGTGTTTAGAGGCAATGATTCTCTGAATCAAGACAAATCCATAAGTCGGCAATCTAGCCTCATGGTATCAGATGTGATATAATCATCATACATCATCCTTGAGTCGAGAGTGCGGATCAATCATCCGGTATCCTATCACGTATGGTATAATCTATCGTACGGTGTCATCAAATCAGAATAAGGATCTGTCGTCCTAATACATAACATCATCTCATATTCTCATATATACATACATATATATCAACCTCATATCATATCTATATCGATCTCACATCATATCTCATCAACCTCATAACATATATTGGCATATGTATTTATGTATTCATATCGTCTCACATCCTCATATCAAGCATATCTGCTCATGTTATCTTATATCAACATATCAATATATCAATCCAAGTCATCTTGTATTTATCATATCATCTCATACTAAATCATTTGATCATATCCGTAAGTTCATAGCATAGGTTTCTCCAAAATATATTCTATATATCGATTCTTTATTATTATGGTTGCGGGGGTGCTATACGCCATCCACCCGATTTCCCCCATAAATATTGATCTACTCACCTACAATATCCTTGCTTAGTCGAAGTAGATGAACTTCTTGATCTCCTTCGTCCTCTCGGAAGTCCACGCGAAGGTACCACATTCAATACACATCGTAACGATATTAAAACTAAGTCCGAAAACTAATACGGCATAAGAAGTACTCATAGCTTAGAACCTATAGCCCACACATGAAAGAAAAACCAAATAACCCTCTGCGTTGACGTATAAACATCCAACGACCGTGCCAAAACTCAAATACTAAAACCAAGTTTTCAGAAATCGGAAACCCGAAATCACCAACACGGAAAATCACTCCGAGATTCTACCCTAGGTCAAATTAGGAGATTCTACATAAAGGGTAGGTCTACATATCAGATAAGGAAACCATAGTCCAAAACCCAACTCTAAACTCCACAATGTGGCAGCAAATTGTAACGCTTTGAAAATCGTTTAGGTAATTTTTTTCGATAATCGGTAAAATAAATAGTATTTTCCGTAAAATGTCAAAATAATTATTTTTCAATATAGGCCTAATTATACAAAATTTAGATAAGAAATTGCTAGGAATTGTTAGCAAGACTTTCCAAGATTGTAGTTTCAATGGTTTAAAAATAAATCAAAAGGAATTAAAATGAAATTTTAAATAAGAAGTTGATGTGATAAGCATTAATTACACTTGAGGGGTTCTTTTCTGATGGAAATTTCTACACATTTCCCTCACTCTCCCTACTCCCTCCCCAGGTCGAGGCTACTGCAGCTGGCTTCCCCTATTTTCCCCAATTCTTTTGCTTCAAAATTCCATCAAAAATCCACCGAAATCCATAAATTTCTTCACAAAACTCAAACAAATCCTTATGTTATCCCTTCTCAAGCCCAAATTGGTTTAAAACATGAAGAAAGGAGGTGTATTTGGAGGCTAGGGCAAGCTAGGGTTCACTACTTGTGAGGTATAATTTTAATCAAATGGTTAATTGGTAGTTTAAATATGCTAAACTAGAATTTTAAAGTGTTAATTTGGTTGTTATTGCTTGTTTAAGGAAATTCAAGAAAAGGGTTTGATTTAAAATTAGGGTTTGAAGCATTGTAAATGGGTTAATTTAGCGTAGTGGCCATCTAGTTGTGTGGATTGAATGATTGTGCGATGATGTGATCACTTTAACGCAAATCCGCGATGTTTGCACAAAATTTTCAATGTTAATGCTTACTAGGTTTTTCTTAAAATTAGGAGGTGATTTAATTTTGAAATCTTGACGATATTAATAGCATCTCCTATGACATTTAGGTTGTGTGAATGCGAAATTTGGTTTGATCGGGTCTAGTTTTGACGGTTGCTCCGAAACGACGATTTTAGTTAAAGTTTTAGTGGTTTTCGTGTGTGTTCCGCGCACCTAGTGCACGTTGTGCCTAACTTGTGAGCGTTGATCTTTTAATTTTGTGACTTTGCATCGTTTTAGGAATATGTAATATGTTTTGTGTTGTGCAATTTTAGGATCGGTTGCGGAAACATCGGACGCGGCGTGCAAAGGCAAAGCGGTGGTTGGATCAGATTAGCGAGGTGTCCGGGTGAGTAGATGTATACATCGATGGGGAAATCGTCTGGATGGCGCGAGGCGTCCCATAGTTAGGATCAATTTATTATTTGCAAACTATATGCATAGTTAGTTTGTTAACTATCTCATTCATATGCATATCTTTCTAGTTATTCGTCTGCTGGTATTGCATGGTTATCTATATACCTATGTATGATATCACCTCTTAGGACATTTACACCATTACCATTGGCTCATATTGCATGTGCACTATTCATGTGACACACACGCCTTTGGTTATTTCCATGCCACGAGCACTGTAGAACCTGCTTAGTTCAGTATTAAACACTTGTATCATGCATGATATATTGAATTGCATAGCATGTATATAACTCATTTCATCATCATCTTATATAGATTCCTAGCCATAAATCACTTTGCATACCTTTAACATCATAAGCATTTATCATATACAACATGTTGGATATTATGATTTTCTTGAGGATTTCAGTATTAATGAGATTTCTGGATTTTGGGGAAAACCGTAAGAATTTAACAAAACCTTATTATCACCATTTTTAATATAAAGTTGCGGTTTTCTCGTGATGTATGTGTCGTCCACCATGATTTTTCATGTTTTCTGTTGGATTTCGAGACCCGATTCGAGGAGTGGATGAACCGTCTTGGGTATATGGTGGGCCCGGTACGGTACCCTGGGGCAAGAAGATCGAGTTGTAGACGATGAGCCTGACAGGGGAAGACTACCTATCGGTGATGTCTGGCGTGGCGGATATCCGGAGGATACCGACCGTTGTCGTGAAATTTGATGATATGGGCTGATCCGGACTGACGGAGCCCGAGGTATAGAGATATTGACATAGTGAGACATTGAGACAGATATATTTCCATATTTGGTGTTGATGCTTGACACGGTTTTCGGATGGTTTCATTGATGGTACCTTAGCTATTGTACAGATATTTTCTTTAAGTTAAAAAGGAAGAGATCATCTTATTTAAACACTTAAAGATTTAGAAATGATTTTGCGTTCATCTGCATACATACTAGTGGCATTACATCATATCTAGACATACATGTTGTGACGCATTTGCGTGCATTCTTACGATAGCCTTATTATATGTTACTTACTACTCACGAGCTGGCAACTCACCCTAGTTGTGCCACGGTGTCTTACAGGTCGGACCCGTCAGCCTTGCAGTGGCGGGCGTATCCTTTCCATTAGTTTCTTTTGCTCTGACTCGCGACATTGCTCGTAGGTGGGTTGCGAGGACACTTTTGTCTCTTTTGTACTATCATTGTATCTAGTATTCTCCATCTACCACTTCTTATTTGTATATGCGACCTAGTGATGAGACTGAGAGATTTATGTATATGTGGTTTCTCTGGGGTTGAGCTCACTTGAGCCGACGTTGTGTTTTCTTATTTTTGTGCTTCTTTATGTTTATTTGCTTGATATTACATATATATTGCGTGTGGTTGTGATCCACCTTGGGCGAAGAGCTGGCTCTCATTTGGAAATGCCATTATATCATTACAGGTTTATATATCTTGTTGTACCCATTTTGGGGGCTAGTATTTACAAAGGAGACTCTGCCGAAATTTTCGGAAAATTTTTGATGTTTTTAAAAAGGGGTTAATACAACTTAATTGATTTTAAAGTCGTTTTCATGAAAGGTTTCCTTCACTCTTGTTGATTTGGGTTAGATTTTCTAGGCTTTGGCTGACTTAGGTTATGTTACGCCTTTAGACGTCTCGTAATCTAAGTGCTAGTCACGTTCCATACCATCGGGTCATGACAAAGTTGGTATCAGAGCGATAGGTTTTACCTTTCTGAGTATAGGACGACCCTTGGTAGATGGAGTAGGTGGCTTAAGCAGAGTGGCATAGCGTGGGATGTTCTGCGGCATACTCACGATACGGCACTCCGCCTAAGTGACCTTAGGATATAATTGCTTGTATTTCCCCTCTTGATTCCATGCATTCCTTGATTCAATTGCAATGTTCTTATCGCTCCTGTTTCTTATTCCAGCTTCGATGCCGCTAAAGACTACGAGAGCTCAGCAGGCTGCCGCTAGGGATGAGCTTCGAGCGGTCTTATCTGAGGTGAGGATCGAGCGGAATGATATGCCTACCCCTCAGGGTCAGATTGATCCGCCTTCTCCCGACCGTATTGCCAGATTAGAGGCCGGTATGCAGGAGTTGCGACAGATGACGGGATCTTTAGTTGAGTCCGATCGGGCACAAAGATCCGAGGACGTTCCTTCCACCACACAGACCACGATTGTACCTGCTGCCCAGATGGTTGCTCCTGCTACTATTGCGACTATCCCCGTATCACTATAGGAGTTTATGAGGCTGAGACATCCAGCTTTTACCGACACGGATGCGACAGAGGACCCGCAGGCATTTCTTGATAGGATGCCTAGGATTTGCCATTCGTTGAGGTGTTCTGAT
Organism: Agapanthus africanus; assembly: GCA_030015575.1. Classification (NCBI taxonomy): domain Eukaryota; kingdom Viridiplantae; phylum Streptophyta; class Magnoliopsida; order Asparagales; family Amaryllidaceae; genus Agapanthus; species Agapanthus africanus. The sequence continues at coordinate 447,320,112 of CM057350.1, read as the reverse complement.
GTTAGATGGGTAGAGTTCGCGAGTTTTCATCGGGAGGGTCTTGCCCAGACATGGTACGATTCAGTAGAGAGAGGCCGAACTGCAAGTCTACCTTCTATGACTTGGGACGAGTTCACCGCTGCATTTCTTGCCCGTTTTCTTCCGGAGAGTGTCCGAGATGCTCAAGTCCGTTGTTTTGAGTCTTTGCGCAAGACTCCTGGGATGACAATGTCCGAGTATGATCTACAGTTTACTCAGTTGTCCCGATATGCTCCGTACCTAGTAGACACTGAAGAGAAGAGGATAAAGAGGTTTGTGTGAGGGCTTGACACACAGTTATTCCTTGCCATCGACACCCAGCACTTTGACACATACGCAGCCGCGATGGATGCAGCCTTACTTTTGGAGGAGCGTATTTCTGAGACTCCGGTCGTTTCTTGGTCGAAACGGATACGTACTGATATGCCAACCCAGCGATAGATGGGTAGACACCGTGACAGGTTCTTTCCGGGAGATGGTGGCGGAAAAGGATTGAGACGGGGTCAGTTATTTGGTTCATATCCGTAGACCCAGTCGTCGCCAGGATGTTTTCGGTGCGGGAGTCAGTACCATCGTGTCAGAGACTGTACCATGGGGCGCCGGGGCACGGCAACAGTCCCACATGTGAGCTTACCACCTTCACCACCTCCTCAGAGAGCTCTACTTCCTACCCTTGATGAGGCTCCATGTCAGGCAGATGCTCCTAGAGGTCGTGGGCGTGGCGTTCCAGTTCAGAGAGGACGAGGCGACAGAATCAGAGACAGAGGCAGTGGTAGAGGCAGAGGATAGCCAGCTATTAGTGGTGGACATGCCTGAGTGTTCGCGTTGACTCCTCAGGATGCACAGGAATCCAATGCCGTCATGACAGGTACTCTGCCAATATGTTCTTTTGATGCACGGGTATTATTTGATCCAGGCTCCATACATTCTTATGTATCCACGTACTTTGCACCGAGGTTGGGCCAAGAGTCTTCTTCGTTAGATCAGCCTCTTGTCGTTATTACTCCAGTAGGCGAGTCGTTTGTTGCTCGTTTTGTATACCGATCATGTCCTGTTCGTATCGAGGAGAGGGATTCTTCAGTTGATTTGATTCTCCTCGATATGCTAGACTTTGAAGTTCTTCTTGGTATGGACTGGCCAGCCGCCTGTTATGCATCTATGGACTGCCATGAGAAGGTAGTCAGATTCAGTTTTCCTGGTGAGCCAGTTCTTGTTATTCAAGGAGATCGTAGCGCTACCCTTCCAAGCTTGATTTCTTCTCTTCGTGCTGGTCAGCTCTTGCGGAAAGGGTGTCAGGGATTCTTAGCCTATGTTTGTGATACGAGTGCCACAGAGGCTCCGTTGGACCAGGTCCCTGTTGTGAGAGAGTTTCCTGATGTATTCCTTGATGAGTTGCCTGGTCTTCCACTAGAGCGCGAGATTGAGTTCTGCATTGACTTGATCCCCAGCACGGGGCCTATCTCTATACCGCCTTATCGGATGGCCCCGACGGAGCATAGAGAGCTGAAGGATCAGTTGCAGGACTTGCTGGATAAGGGGCTTATCCGACCGAGTGTGTCACCTTAGGGTGCTCCCGTCCTGTTTGTTAAGAAGAAGGACGGTAGTATGCGCTTATGCATTGATTATCGTCAGCTGAACCGGGTTACTGTGCGGAACAGATATCCCCTACCCCGCATTGACGACTTATTTGATCAGCTCCAGGGTGCAGGGTATTTCTCGAAGGTTGATTTACGGTCAGGTTATTACCAGTTGCGGGTTCGGAAGGAGGATATTCCGAAGACCGCTTTCCGTACACAATATGGTCATTACGAGTTCTTAGTGATGTCGTTCGGGCTCACCAATGCCCCGGCAGCATTTATGGACTTGATGAACCGTGTATTCAGGCCGTATCTTGATCAGTTCATCATTGTGTTCATTGACGACATCTTGGTATATTCTCGGAGCCGGGAGGAGCAAGAGCAACACTTGCGTATCACATTGTAGACTTTGTGGGAGCATCAGCTGTTTGCCAAATTTTCTAAGTGCGTATTCTAGCTAGACAATGTGGACTTCTTGGGTCATGTGGTGACGAGAGATGGTATTTTTGTGGACCCGAAGAAGATCGAGGCAGTACAGCGTTGACCTAGACCGGTATCAGTTAAAGAGGTTCACAGCTTTCTAGGTCTGGCCGGCTATTATCGACGTTTTGTCCAGGATTTCTCCCGTATTGCTGCACTGTTGACCGGGTTGACCCGGAAGGGGGTTCTTTTTTATTGGACTGAGGCATGTGAGGATAGCTTCCACCAGTTGAAGACTCATCTGACTACTGCACCAGTGTTATCATTGCCTTCAGGGTCGGGCGGTTTCGTGGTATATTGTGATGCTTCTCGAGTGGGGCTGGGTTGTGTATTGATGCAGCATGACAGAGTTATCGGGTATGCTTCTCGACAGTTGAGGAAACATGAACAGAACTACCCCACTCATGATTTAGAGATGGCTGCAGTCGTGTTTGCACTCAAGATCTGGAGACATTACCTATACGGCGAGTCGTGCCAGATATTCACTGACCGCAAGAGCTTGAAGTATATCTTTCAGAAGCAAGACCTGAATCTGAGACAGCGCCGTTGGATGGAGTTGGTGAAAGACTATGACTGTGAGATTCTATACCATCCGGGAAAGGCGAATGTGGTGGCAGATGCTTTGAGTAGGAGGCCCGGAAGTAGCTTATCTTGTTTGAGCGCAGTACAGATGACGTCGACGGCGGATCGGCTGGTTTTATGTGATAGCAGAGTGCAGTTCAAGTTTATTCCTACAGGGGGACAGCTGGCCTATTTCAGAGCATGCCCACAATTACTTGACCGTATCCGCGAGGCACGGTCCGGTGATGCCCGTATTTAGAGATTATCGAGCAGATTCGGCAAGGCAGAGTTTCCGAGTTTGTGATTGATGATCAGGGGATACTTCGATTTGGGACTCGACTGTGCGTACCAGATTCTGAGGGACTGAGGTGTGATATTCTTGAGGAGGCACATAGATCAGTATACAGTGTTCATCCAGGTTCCACCAAGATGTACCGTGATTTGAGAGAGGTTTAGTGGTGGGACGGGATGAAGAAGGATGTTACAGACTTCATATCGAGATGCCTGACTTATCAGTAGGTCAAAGCCGGGCACCACAGGCCAGCCGGCGAGTTACAGCCTTTGCCCATTCTTGAGTGGAAGTGGGAACAGATCTCCATGGACTTCATTTTGGGTCTACCCAGGACCAGTCGAGGGTATAACTCTATTTGGGTGATTGTGGATCGACTGACGAAAGCGGCTCACTTTCTGCCAGTGAAGACCACTTTTGGATTTTCTCAGTACGCCCAGGTTTATATTGATGAGATTGTACGACTGCATGGCGTCCTGACTTGCATCGTGTCCGACCGGGGCACCCAGTTTAGCAACCGATTACGGCAGAAACTTCAGGAGGCTTTGGGCACCCGATTGAGTTTTAGCACAGCTTTTCATCCGCAGACTGACGGTCAGTCAGAGCGTACTATTCAGACTCTTGAGGACATGCTCAGAGCTTGTGTTTAGGATTTCGGTGGTAGCGGAAATCGTCATTTGCCCTTAATCGAGTTCTCCTACAATAATAGCCTTCAGGAGACGATACAGATGGCACCTTTCGAGGCTTTATATGAGAGGAGATGTCGATTGCCTGTATATTGGACAGAACTCAGGGAGAGCAGTATTTTAGGGCCGCAGATCGTACAGGAGATGACCGAAAAGATACAGCTGATTCGGGACAGGATGAGAGCGGCCCAGAGTAGGCAGAAATCATATGCTGACAAGCGCCGTCGCTGACTCGAGTTCGCTGTTGGCGATCATGTTTTCCTGAGGGTCTCTTAGATGAAGGGCGTGATGAGATTTGGGCGGAAAGGGAAGCTTAGTCCTAGATATGTTGGTCCCTTCGAGATACTAGAGCGTGTCGGTTCGGTGGCTTATCTGTTGGCTCTTCCGCCCAGCTTCCCAGATGTTCACCCCGTGTTCCATGTTTCAATGCTTCGCAAGTATCTTCATGACCCTTCCCATGCGATTCAGTACCAGACGATCCAGCTGGAGCGCGATCTTTCATTCACCGAGCAGCCGGTTGTCATTTTGGATCGGCAGGTAAGAAAATTGAGGTCGAAAGTTATACCGTCCGTCAAGGTTCTTTGGCGTGGCCCGAACAGCGAGGAGGTCACCTGGGAGACCGAGGATGAAATGAGGAAGAAATATCCCCATCTTTTTGAAGGTACGCGCAGTAAAATTTTAAATTCGAGAACCGAATTTTTTTAAGGGGGAAAATTGTAACGCTTTGAAAATCGTTTAGGTAATTCTTTTCGATAATCGGTAAAATAAACAGTATTTTCCGTAAAATTTCAAAATAATTATTTTTCAATATAAGCCTAATTATACAAAATTTAGATAAGAAATTGCTAGGAATTGGTTAATTAATTGTCACTTAAAAATTTCTAGTCATTTAAAAAAATTTCCTTAATTAATTAATTTTTAATATTATTTTAAGCTTTTAAATATACATTAAATTAGTGATAAATACATATTTAAATGGGTAAATTACATAATTTGGAACCATTATAAACTAAAATCTAGTAGTAAAAAAATGTTAGCAAGACTTTCCAAGATTGTAGTTTCAATGGTTTAAAAATAAATCAAAAGGAATTAAAATGAAATTTTAAATAAGAAGTTGATGTGATAAGCATTAATTACACTTGAGGGGCTATTTTCTCATGGAAATTTCTACACATTTCCCTCACTCTCCCCACTCCCTCCCCAGACCGAGGCTACTGCAGCAGGCTTCCCCCATTTTCCCTAATTCTTTTGCTTCAAAATTCAATCAAAAATCCACCGAAATCCACAAATTTCTTCACAAAACTCAAACAAATTCTTATGCTACCCCTTCTCAAGCCCAAATTGGTTTAAAACATGGAGAAAGGAGGTGTCTTTGGAAGCTAGTGTAAGCTAGGGTTTACTACTTGTGAGGTATAATTTTAATCAAATGGTTAATTGGTAGTTTAAATATGCTAAACTAGAATTTTAAAGTGTTAATTTGGTTGTTATTGCTTGTTTAAGGAAATTCAAGAAAAGGGTTTGATTTAAAATTAGGGTTTGAAGCATTGTAAATAGGTTAATTTAGTGTTGTGGCCATTTAGTTGTGTGGATTGGATGATTGTGCGATGATGTGATCACTTTATCGCAAATCCGTGATATTTGCACAAAATTATCAATGTTAGTGCTTACTAGGTTTTCACAAAATTAGGAGGTGATTTAATTTTGAAATCTTGATGATATTAATAGCATCTCCTATGACATTTAGGGTGGGTGAATGCAAAATTTGGTTTGATTGGGTCTAGTTTTGACGGTTGCTCCGAAACGACGATTTTAGTTAAGATTTTAGTGGTTTTCGTGTGTGTTCCGCGCACCTAGTGCACGTGTGCCTAACTTATGAGCATTGATCTTTTAATTTTATGACTTTGCATCATTTCAGGAATATGTAATCTTATGTTTTGTGTTGTGCAATTTTAGGATCGGTTGCGGAAACATCGGACGCGGCGCGCAAAGGCAAAACGGTGGTTGGATCAGATTAGCGAGGCGTCAGGGTGAGTAGATGTATACATCTATGGGGAAGTCGTCTGGATGGCACGAGGCGCCCTATAGTTTGGATCACGTTATTGCTTGCAAACTATATGCATAGTTAGTTAGTTAACCATCTCATTCATATGCATATCTTTCTAGTTATTCGTCTGCTGGCATTGCATGGTTATCTATATACCTATGTGTGATATCACCTCTTAGGATATTTACACCATTACCATTGGCTCATGTTGCACGCGCACTATTCATGTGACACACACGCCTTTGGTAATTGCCATGCCATGAGTACTGTATAACCTGCTTAGTTCAGTATTAAACACTTGCATCATACATGATACATTGAATTGCATAGCATGTATATACCTCACTTCATCATCATTCTTATATAGATTACTAGCCACAAATCACATTGCATACCTTTGACATCATAAGAATTTATCATATACAACATGTTGGGTATTATGATTTTCTTGAGGATTTCAGTATTGATGAGATTTCTGGATTTTGGGGAAAACCGTAAGAATTTAACAAAAGCTTATTATCACCATTTTTAATATAAAGTTGCGGTTTTCTCATGATGTATGTGTCGTCCACCATGAGTTTTCATGTTTTCTGTTGGATTTCGAGACCCGATTCGAGGAGTGGATGAACCGTCTCGGGTAAATGGTGGGCCCGGTACGGTACCCCAGGGCAAGAAGATCGAGTTGTAGACGATGAGCCTGGCAGGGGAAGACTACTTACCGGTGATGTCTGGCGCGGTCCGGAGGATACCAACCGTTGTCGTGAAATTTGATGATATGGGCCGATCCGGAATGACGGAGTCCAAGGTATTGAGATATTGACATAGTGAGACATTGAGATGGATATATTTCCATATTTGGTGTCGATGCTTAACACGGTTATCGGATGGTTTCATTGATGGTATCTTAGCTATTGTACAGATATTTTCTTTAAGTTAAAGTGGCAGAGATCATCGTATTTAAACACTTAAAGATTTAGAAATGATTTTGCATTCAGGTGCATACATACTAGTGGCATTACATCATATCTATACATACATCTTGTGACGCATTTGCATGCATTCTTACGATAGCCTTATTAGATATTACTTGCTACTCATGAGCTGGCAACTCACCCCCGTTGTGCCACAGTGTCTTGCAGGTCGGACCGGTCAGCCTTGCAGTGGCGGGCGTATCCTTTTTATTAGCTTCTTTTGCTCAGACTCGCGACATTGCTCATAGGTGGGTTGCGAGGACACTTTTGTTTCTTTTGTACTATCATTGTATCTAGTATTCTCCATCTAGCACTTCTTATTTGTATATGCGACCTAGTGATGAGACTGAGAGATTTATGTATATGTGGTTTCTCTGGGGTCGAGCTCACTTGAGTCGACGTTGTGTTTTCTTATTTTTGTGCTTCTTTATGCTTATTTGCTTGATATTACATATATATTGCGTGTGGTTGTGATCCGCCTTAGGCGAAGAGCTAGCTCCCGCTTGGGGATGCCATTATATCATTACAGGTTTATATATCTTGTTGTACCCATTTTGAGGGCTAGTATTTACAAAGGAGACTCTGCCGAAATTTTCGGAAAAAATTTGATGTTTTTAAAAAGGGGTTAATACAACTTAATTGATTTTAAAGTCGTTTTCATGAAAGGTTTCCTTCACTTTTGTTGATTTGGTTTAGATTTTCTGGGCTTTGGCTGACTTAGCTTACGTTACGCCCTTAGACGTCTCGTAATCTAAGTGCTAGTGACGTTCCGTACATTCGGGTCGTGACCCAAATTGCGGCCAATCCAATTAAATCTGCGGCCAGAAAGAAAGGGTAGGGGCTCGGGTTTCAAGGATAAATTCTAGGTGGCCTGCACACCCCTCTGTGTTGGGAACTTTTTTTTAAAGCTCTCGAGTCATAGCCGATCCTATAAGATCATTACAAATCGCCAAAAACCAATATCGGGAAAATTCTAAATTCGTGTTCTGGGTTTCTGCTCTCTAGTTTGGCCAAAATATCATCAATAAAGGCTTGGGGTCACTAACTAAATCTCAATTATATCTCTACAACTCAAATCACCCACAAAAATCATTTTAGAATTTTCCAAAGTCGCTAATCTAGCTTAATCGAACTCTAAACATAAGTAGGAGGTTAAGAAACTAAATAATAAGAAGAAAAGTGAAGGTTATATCTCTTGGGGCAACTGAAGAAAATTCCAAGATGGTTGAAAATCCTCAAAATCCAAACTTGAGCTTTCTATGGGATGTAGGATGAAGTGGTGCTCCTTTTTTGTGAAGATGAGGTAAGGTTTTGACAAGGTTTTTGAAGTGTTTCTCATAGGTAGTGAGGTGGAGGAAGGAAGAGGAGATGAAGATGAAGGAGTTGAAGAAAAATAGTTGAAGTGATGAAGGATGGTGGAGAAGCCATGGTCAAAGGATAATCCCCTCTCTCTTTCTCTTTCTTTCTCTCTCATGCTATGCCCTCTTGTCCCTCTCCATGTCATCTTGTCCCGCACTTATACAATTATCTTCTTTTTCCTTTTCCATTCAATAATAAACCATAAGTCTACAAATACAATGTACCACGCATGAAATAAATACAATATGTCATGGTGCACTTGCCATGGTTAATGCAAAAGTGGATTTGGCCTAAAGCATGATTAGTAGTGCACTAATCAAGTTTAACATAAACTTGCATATAATTATTTATAAAATTTTCAAGTCCAATAAATACCTTTTTAATTAATAATTCATATTAATATCCAAATATTTTCCAAATATTGGTATATATATAATTATACCATTCTACGAAAACCCCAAATTCATACTCGAATAGTTTTCGTGAAATTTATTATTATTTTTATTTAAATTCCAAAAATAATATTTTATATTTATGAAATGTTACATGTCCCCATATTCAGGATAGACGTCCTCCCGATGTCTCAGACCTGTCTCCGATGGTAAACAGAATTTGGCACGGCCAGTGGGACCTTTTCTTCTTTCCACTCCACATTTCATGTGTCGTATTTTCTGCAACTAAATAATCGTGGTATATATGTTTGTATTTGACCTTGGGTGATGGGATACCGAAGCTGGCATTCCGTCTCTATATAGGGATCAATGGTGTTCGTTTTCACTCACTGCAACTCGAGCTCTGCTATATCTGGTAGAGTCAAATATGGGCCACTTGCAACCTCATTTTTCTGCGTTCCGGCTCTTCAAGAAATGAATGGACTTTTCTTTGGATCAATCCTCCCACTTCCTACCCTCAGTGCCTCAACGCCGAAGGAGGAAGCCCGGAAGAAGTCTGTCTTCCACATGTTGGCTCTTCAAGCTTCAGCTCTGCCGACGACATCCGTCTTCATACGAATGGCTCCTACCGAGGACCAAGGTCAATACAGAGGGCATAATATTCATGCTCTCAAACAAAACAAGGGGTAAGCTCATCAAACTTCTAAGACTGATGAAGCTCTGGTCGCAAGACATCACCGACATCGATATTAGCTTCAAATAAGACAAGCTGGGGGTAGTTCTTCATCCGGGCTGACTCCAACTCTGATGGTGATTGCCGTTGTTCCAATCGGGAACAACTTCGAGCTGCTGTGATGGGTGAGAAAAAATTCCCCCACCGCAGTACTGAAGAAGTCTCTGTAGCCCGGGGAGATCCAATGAGAGCAAAAAACAGTTTGCTCCCCAAAGTACATTCTTCATATATATATAAAGTGTGGAAGGAAGTGAAGAGCTTGGTCGTTGTCCGCGGCTCTTCCCCTAAGCGTCAGCCAAACTCTAACAACTCCCCTTCCAAATACAAGGGGAATCTTCCCAAGGCGGTTCCTAATGTGATGGTTCTTCCTATAGTGGCTTCTAACAAAAAAGAGAGGCTAGATAAATCTCAAGGGCTCAAGGAAAAATCTAGAGGCCAAAGTTCCAAACGCTCAAAGCGTGGGGGCATGGTAGTTCATACAGTCCACATGGTGAACTCCAAGGACGAAGGTCGTGCTTCTATTAGTCACAGGCCACATACCCGGTCTCTGACAAAAGCTTGACAACAACATGAAAAGCTGCAGGAGATGATTGCTCAGGAGACAGCACTTATGAGTCCACCACCTAAGGTAAACCCTGAAGATGCACCCGAATAAAAGATAGGGCCGGAGTCGGATATTGATTTCTTGAAGTACGCTCTCAAAACCATAGATGAAGAAGCGGCAACGATGTCTGCTAAAATAAATAAGATGGCCCTCTTGATCCAGAATATGGCTCGAATGATGGTCCAATCAGAGCCACTGGAGGATGATTTTGGATGTATATGCCCTAGATGCCATTATTGTATAGTACAGGATTGTATATTACATATAGATGCTTGGGATATATGTGTACATGACAATCTTACTCAATGTGATAGTATGCTATCTAGTTTGTTTTTACTTCAACATGTGTATATGTTCTATTATTATATTATGTATCCTAATTACATGTTGGTAATCACATGTTAGTAAAGCATGTATGATCTTTGCTTGAGTACTAGAGTTGTGATGGTGATCATACTCGTGGGATCTAGGTAGTCTATATGCACATCCTTAAATTGTCCCTAGTCGTTGGAGTTCAAGATAGGGAATCGATACTCCGGGGTAGACTGGTGTATACGTTTCTTATTCCTATGAGGGAAGGTGGCCTGTCCCACAGCTATTGGTGTTCAGTACCAAAGATGGTATATAGGTGCTCAATAGGTTATGAGTTACACTGGAAGGACTCGCTGAGAACTTCTAGATGGTATTATACCTATTGTTAGATAATAGGTCTCTGGTGAGATAAGTACATATTAGTCTTTAGACCTAACATCGTCATTTGTCTTGAGTGTGTTCCCACTGTCCTTAGATCACTACCCTACCACGGCTTTAAAGAGTCATGCAAACAGGTTTTGGTTAGGTACAGTCATGAAGCACTTGGGGGCAGTGAGCGATAGAAGGGATTTTTCTCTCCCGGTATTGGGAGTTGATATCGCATTGTGTTCGATTGGTCATCATCATAATATCTTGGCCAAGGCAGTTGAGATTTACTGATTGTGAGATCAGTAGTTTCTCAGGATAGTTTTAGGCTACATCTACACGACTAATTGGGTTATTAGGGTTCTGACATTTTCCACCCCTAGACCAAGTATGTAATACTCTCAGACGAAAAGACCAGACTGTAATAAGATTGTCACTTTCAGGCTCAGAAGGGATACATAAAAGTTTGCTTGTCGGCATTCTTTTCGATCAAAACCTGGGCAGTCGTTACGTACAGTTAGTTCTACCGACATGCTTGTGGTTAAACCCGCTACCAGTGTATTTTTGAGTCTTTAGAATCCCACAAAGAGATTTTCCCAGGTTAGGCGAAACGACGTAGTGTACTTATTTTGATACGTACCTGAGTTCGATTAAATACGTATTTTAGTACACGTACTTTTAATCGGACAGTTTGTTAATACTACCAGGGTTTGAAAGATAGCCAGGTTATCAGTTTTAGATTAAATGTGAGCTAGTATTATTTATCTCTCTTTTTAGTATCTCTTTTTTCGTATTCGTATTTTGACAGAATATGGAATTTATATAAATACGGCTATTTGTATAAATACGTGTATATGTGTCTTAATATAAATACGTGTATTCGTATCTTTTATACGAATACGGGTTTTCGTTTTGTTGGCTATAGTGCCCTCAAGTCAATTATTGTAATCGCAGGCACGCGATTATGATGATTGAGGGAGGACCTATACGGGTAGAACAGTCTTAATTAAAATGATAGTATGCTATCTGGTTTGCTTATATCATCATATACATGCATTATGTGGTATTACAGATCACTATTACATGTTGATAGAGCCCATAGGATTCTTGCTTGACTAACAGCATTATGAGGGCGATCATATACGTGGGAGCTGGGTGGTCTATAAGCACATCCTTAAATGTCCTTAGTCACGAGAGTATCGAGACTGGGAATCGATACTCCGTAGTAGACTAGTGTATATTTTTCGAGACCCTGACAAGGGGCGGTGGCCGGTCTCACAAGCCATTGGTGTCAGTAAGTCACCTAAGATAGTATATAGGTGCTCATTGGGTTATGAGTACACTGGACGGACTCGCCGGGGACATGCTACTTGGTATTATACCTATTATCAGATAGCAGTTCCCAGGTGACATGAGTACAGGTTAATCTGTCGACCTGAGATCATCATTTGTCTCGTGTGATTTTCCACTGTGCTTTGATTACTACCCTACCACGACTCATAGGAGTCATGCAAACAGGTCTTAGTTGGGTACAGTCCCGAGCCACATAGAGGCAGTGAGCGGATCGTCAGGGATTCATCTCTCTCAGTATTGGGACTTGATCTCGCGCGGTGCACGAGTGGCCATCATCAGAAATCTTTGGCTAAGGTAGAAGAGAATTACTAATTTGGATCAGTAGTTTCTCAGTGGGTGATGGGTTTCATACCGACAGGAAATATCGCGTTATTAGGGGTCTGACTTTATCCACCCCATAGACTCGATATGCGATACTCTTACATGAACAAACCGAACTGTACGGAGATTGCCACGGACATGCTCAGTAGGGGTTCGGATGAGTTTGCTCGTCGGCTTTCCTTTCGCTCAATACCTGGGTAGCCGTTACGTACAGCTTATGCCGTCGACGTGCTTGTGGTTGAAACCACTGCCAGCGTATTGATAAGTCTTTAGATTCCCACATAGAGGGTTTCCCTGGTTCTGGCGAAACAATGTCATATCCGCATTGGGTACGTGCAGGGTTCCGATCGACTGATTGTACTAGATACCGAGACTTTCGATCGGACAGTTGATAATACTACCCGTCTCGGATTTGAGCCGGATTATTAAATCAGGTATTGATTTAATAATTTACGTATACGTATTTCGATATGTATATTATAGTATTATGTTCTTTGTGTTATTCTATCTCTTTGGGTATTCGTATTTCGGTACGAGTACAGGTATGTATATATAGTAGAGTGTAATCCGAATTTATACAGATAACATTCTAGAAGGTGGACACCTCATTTAGATTTTCTCCATTTATTTTAATGGGAAGTGAGGTGGAAAAGGAGAGAGGGGAGTATGGTGAGAGCCATGCTTGTATAGTGTTGCACAAATGAATTGTTAATTCATTTGGGCAAACTATTCAAGCATGGGTTGCATTTTATATTGGAAAAAGGAGTTTGTTAAAACCATGCTTCATGTTATTTTACAACTAGATGTTGGATGAGGAAAATGCATGGTTGGTTTTTCTTCACCTCACCATTAGCTTCACTTCCTCTTGAGTTTTCTTGAGTTTCTCCACCTTGATCTTCAACCTCCTCTCTACAATCTCATGTGTTGAGAATCAGGAGATGAGGTGAGGTAGATTAATACTTTGAATACTTCATTACATCCTACGCACTCTAGATTAGCAACCTAGAGTCCCTAGTTGCTTCACTTGATCTTTGGTATGGAGCTAGAGCCATGCGCTACATCTCTCGGGTGGATCATCTTCGACGGAGGAAGACCGGCGGCCAAATTCAGTCAAGGACGCCTCAATGAGCTAGGGAAGAAGGTAAAAGACCGAAGGACACTGTTCATTCGGTATAACCATTTCTAACCTTATAGTTCAGCTCTTGTAGTTTTCTAGTTTAGGTTTATAGTTCGTTTCTAGACGGGTTCGTTAGCGCCAAGTTTTTTAAACGACATTTTTGTTCCGCATCAGCCTCGGTAGATGGATAGGGCGCTATTGTAACCCAACATGGTATCAGAGCCAGCCCATAAACTCTTAGTTTAAACGATGTTTAAAATTACGAAACCGAAACAATTCCAAAACAATCGATACAATATTCAAGTTTCTGTCGAATTTTTAAAGTCTTCAATAAAAATTTTAATCAATTGCAGAAGACTACTCATGTGATAACTAGAACACCATTTAAAAACGAGCCCCAAACACCAAGTTTTGGTCGGCGAGATTCCTCATTTTCCCGGCGTCGCCGGCCCTACATGGGATTTGGGTCTTGAAATTTTGGTGGTATTCTGGACTGTTGAATATTGGTTTCTAGGTATTGTTTGATTTTTCCCAAATTACATATTCTGTCATCTTTGGTTTGGGGCAATACGGAGTGTTTTGAAGTCGCCATTTTAACACCGTTTATAAGTTTCAGTGCATACATTACTATCTGCGACTATGAATATCATTGAGCGGTATAACCCGTCTAACTGGTATATGTTCTATTAGACGGGTTTGCGAACATGACATTCACGTTGATGTTCTGTGATTGTGTTGATATTGTGGTTGGATTGTCATGTGGATAGCTTGCGGTGCAATGGCAGCAGTACGGTGAAGAATCATTTTTATATTCGTTATTGCGGGATCAGCATCCGACATATGGACAGCCGTCTCTGCCAGATTGTATATTCTTTTATTGGGGCACGACCGGGTTGAGGTCAATGTCGCCATTGTATATATACTTTTCTTTTCTGTACTAGGATTACCCCGCGGTGGAGTGCTCGAATAGCCGGGTTATAGAAGGCAACGGGCCCGCATCTCATGGCATTGAGACGGAGGGGGCTTTACTCTAGAATTGGTGAGCTATTTGCTGCACTCATAAGGGGTATAGGATGACCCACGGAGTGGTGCTTAAGTTACCGGATTCCGTGAAGTGCTGGGTGGTCCATTCACTCTGTTGATTGGGGTTACCTCACTTCTGAGATTACTGGGTAACTTGCCTCGCTCGTAGGGGTCCAGGTTTTCATTGCACAGGCTATCTACACGACCAGGAACATCGGGTTTCATTTGCGGCTCAAAGAAAACCCGAGGCGCCAAGATTATCCACCATTCTGTGTTGCTTGTTGATGTTCTGTGATGTTGCTTATATCATGCCTAGGATGAATGTTATATATTTATTTATATATACTAGTAGATGTTGTATATGTTTTGCATCTGCGCTAGTCAAGCCCCTGCTCTGCCGTTAGTTAAGTAACCTAACGGTGCATGACGGGGCCCCGTGGCGAATGTGGAAGGCATATACGTACATTGAATTTTCGTTCCTTTTTCTGGTGTGATATGGATTAATTGATGGGACTTCGTTAATTTTGATTAATACAAAGAAAAACAAATCTAAATGATGTTGTTGGAACCAATTTTTAAAAACTGTTATTACAGAAGTTTCGTTTTGCTTTGCACAGCGTTATTCAGTTCTGAATATCCAGCACCTCATTCGACAAGGCAAGGGCTGAGATCCTTTCATACGGAGTGACATCTTGGGCAAAAGTTTGCATCATTGTAATTACTTCATTATAGTCGATTCTTTTGCTTTGCATCGTGGTATTCAGTTAGGAATATCCTGCACCTCATTCGATGAGGAAAGAGCTGAGATCCCTTCACAGGGAGTGATTTCTTTAGCAAAAGTTTACGCCACTATATATTTGCAAAACTGATCGGGTTCCTTCAACTATATCAAGTTCATTACGTTAAAGGTTTTTCGCCAAAAACCAACTGTAGCCCTCCGTCATTTTTTATTAGTAGTGCTCAGTATTCGTGCTGCGTATGTTGGCATTGTCAAGGCGTAGTGTACGGTAACTGAGTATTACTTGTTTGGAGCTTTATATGTGATTGGTTAAGACAGTCGTACGGTCATGTTGGCATTGTCAAGGACTCATACGGGTTGGTTTAATACAATCAAGATAATGACGGGTTGAACTTGACTAGGACCTTTTGATATGTTGGCATTGTCAAGGTCACTTGGGTCCTAGGGGTAAAAACCACATCGGGAGTTTCAAATATACAGGAAACTTGTCAGGCATGCGCATACCTTCTGGAATGTGGTGACTTGAGTGGCTTCCATCAAGTTATCATGCGATGATAGTTGGATCCCGATTCCTACTGATGAGGAGGTGTTGCTCCTCGGATGATTTTCAGATGATCCCGTCTAATTCTCCTTTTAGGGTAGAGAATTCGAGGAAATAGTGGGAGAAATCCTGATTAGATAAAGTGATTAAACAATCTAATCTAGGTTAGAGTGCACACTGAGTGTTTCTTTTCTCTCTCTCTTTGGGAGCGACCATGACCCGACCCTAAACTAAAACTCATAAACCAAGTTAACCGAACCTTCATAAAACACTTTAGCTTTTGAATTATCATTAAGTCGCATATATCATTGCCACTCCTACATCCCCTTTGCATTTCTCTGGAACACTCCATATCACTACGAAGATCGATCCACATTTCTTGGATATTCCATCGTATAGTTACATACGAACTCGAAGAAACTTGTTTCGGTTCGAGAATGGATTCCAGTTATGAAAAAATTGAATAGGATTATTCTATTGTCTTTTCTCTTTACCTTCTCTCCGGTTGCGAGGGCTCCTGGTATTAGGAGAGTACAGCTATTGCGCTTATTGGATAGTCTTCTTCTAAACCATAGGCAGGTGCTGAAAGGTGGGGAAGGAATAAAACCAATTTGCCTAATTGTAGTGTACAGAAGGTAATAAGTAAAGACATATAAAGGGATTAGAGTGAGGGCAAAGAAAATTGTGACTGCTATCATTCACGACGAAGCCACATATATCCCTGCCACTCCTACTTCCCCTTTGCATTTCTCCAGAACACTACATATCACTACAAAGATCCATATGCTTGGATATACCATTGTATAGTTACATACGAACTCGAAGGAACTTGTTTCAGTTCGAGGATGGTTTCCAATTCAGGAGAAATTGAATATGATTATTCAATTGTATTTTCTCTTTACCTTTTCTCTGGTTGCAAGAGCTCCTAGTGTTAGGAGAGTAAACCTATTAAGCTTATTGGATAGTCTTCTTCCAAACCATAGGCAGGTGCCAAAGGGTAAGGGAAGGAAGAAAACCAATAAGCCTATGTTTGGTGTATAAAAGGTAATAAGTAAAGACATATGAAGGGATTGGAGTAAGGGTAAGGAAATATACAGTTACTGTCATGAATATGGATAGCGGAAGAGGCATTACTAGGAATACCGGCCATCTTTAAAAACATTTTCATGTTTCAGTTTTACAGTGCGGTGTTAATTGAAAACTATTTTCCCAATTAGATTCTAACTCAAGGGTATGTATTTACCAGATTTGATTCTCACATCTGTATGGCGTTACAGATGCTGAGTGGGAGTAAGATATTGGGAATTGGGTGATTAGATCCTCTATATATCGGAATTCTTTGTAATTGTTGATATTTGAGGAAATCACCTGGGTTTTGCCTGATGGCAAATATTTGGTTTTGAATATTCGTCATTATGCACCAATTTCAAACTGATATATCTGTACGTTTATTTATAAAGTGAGATAACTTTTTGAAATTATGTTTATGATATTTACCTATATCTGTTGATGGTTAGGTAAGGAGCATTCAATATCGGTGTAATTCTTCTTAACCATAGTACAGTTTTCAACCTACGACGTACACGGTTTGAGTTATTGAACTCAGAGGACTTATACAAAATATTGTATGTTGTCCGATATCCGTTAGGATAAAGGGGTTAGTACTCATACTATATTCTGTTTACTCATGACTTCTCTAGCTTTAGACAAGTATTTTGTTGAAATATAAAGTCCAGATTTTGAGAAGATATAGATATAAGAATAAAGTAGAGAACCATATATTGCAAGTATCAGAATTCTTCAAGGTGATCGAAGATGTAGATACTTGTGTTAGGTATTCCGTTGTATGCAATAGTTTTGAGAACTTGCTTCTCTCTCAGATTACTCATCCGTGAGTACGCTCCTTGATGAGTAATGTTGCTTGGCCTTTTTCCATTTAGTTGATATGCACTGAAAACGGCTACATGTACTTTGAATCTGATTCTAATTAAATAGTGTCTTTGTTTCTATATTGGATATAGAATGGATTCATATCTTAACGATGCTAAGGTATATGGAGTTGTCCGGCTTATGCTTAAAATCAGAATCTGGATAAACTCTAGGCACGTTTTAGTAATGGCAGTTTGTGGGTTATCCCGGGTTTTGACGAGGGTTAACATTCTACCATCTAGAAGATCAATAATGATACTGTTCTTGACACGCTACAATTTTAGTAAAATGAATTCTTTTCAGAAAATATTAGTGGGAGTATGGTAGAACTGGAAGTGATTCCAGAACCAAAAATGATTACTGAAAATTTAGTAGAACCTAAACATTCAATTGGATTCGACAATCCATTAGCCACTCCGCAGATTTGGTGGGTAACCTCAGGCACCCGAGAAGTACTTCGGTCTCCTCAAAGATGGTGACAGGGAGGTTTTTGATTACCCAAACTTCCCACTACTGCTATTTTAGACTATGAGATCTGGCAGTAGGATGAGTATAACGTCGTTCTAAATTAGCTTTAGAAGTGCACGTGTATATGACTCTGCCAGAGGGTTGTTGTAGTCAGTGGGAGCAGCGGAAGTATAGTGGGCAAGTAGCTTATGACTATTTATAGACTAAAGCAGATATAGCGGAGATAGATCGTGTAGTTTTGATGTGACAGTCATAGAGTTTGACTTCATTCGAACAATAGATGGACCTGGTAAGAAGGTAATAGGGAATGATGTCCTGGTATTTGGATGAAATGCACTTTATAGGAAGTGATATTTCTATACTACGATCGGTTATACTGTGGTTGTCACAAGGTGTTTTCTCCATATATGATCTGGATAAAATATCAGGGATTCTGGTCACTAGATATATGGTTTTAGATCCAGATTTCTTTCGAACAATAGATGGACCTGGTAAGAAGGTGGTAGGGAGTGATGTCCTGGTATTTGGATGACATGCTCTTTATAGGAAGTGATATTCCTATACTACGATCGGTTATACTGTGGTTGTCACAAGGTGTTTTCTCCATATATGATCTGGATAAAATATCAGGGATTCTGGTCACTAGATATATGGTTTTAGATCTAGATTTGGGAAGTGTCCCAATTTGTGTACTTCGACACTGTTCTAAAGAGTTTTTAGAATGGACGACTCCTGGAGTGATGGTGTACCCGCAGGCGATAGAGTCACCCTCTCTAAAGAGATGTCTTCTAGACTGATGAGGAGAAGGATTTGCATGATTGGCATATCACTTGCTTAGGCAATTGAGTTAATCATGAAATTTCAAGTACCACACCAGATATTGCTTTTGCACTAGCTGCAATAAGCATATATATTAATCCAATCCTGGAAAAACGTTGGGAAGAAGTTATAAACATAAGTGGATGTTCTTGGTATATGTTAACGTCAGCCTTCTTCAGGAGGCGGTTATCATTTCAGACTTCCAAGGTGACCTGGATGATAGGGTGACTGTCAGAGTTATAGTTTTTCCTCTTTTAAGGAGCAGTATGTTGGACAGGTGGTCCAAGCGGATACTGAGGAAGGCATGGCGCAGGATACTGATTAATTTCAGTGGATGATACGGTCTAAGAAGTTTGTTGGATTTGGAGTTCATTTGTGAACTGGGACCCATCAGATATCCAGACAAATTCTAAGACAGGTATCGCTCATTTCGGGAGATAGTCTTTCTCCGTGAAGTCGAGATATAGAGAGATAAAGATAGAAACACTGGAGCGGATCCACTCACCGAGGCTATTTCTCGAACGCAATAGTTTCATACATGAGTTTTGCGAGACTGATTAGTAGAGAAGTTGGATGTTCGGTATCACACGGGCTGTGAGTATGCGACACCGCAATAATTAGCCTTAAGTGCAAGTGGGTGATTGTTGGCTATAGTGCCCTCAAGTCAATTATTGTAATCGAAGGAACGCGATTATGATGATTGAGGGAGAACCTATTTGGGTAGAGCATTCTTACTCAAAATGATAGTATACTATTTGGTTTGCCTTTATCATTATGTACATGCATTATGTGGTATTACAGGTCACTATTATATATTGATAGAGCCCATAGGATTCTTGTTTGACTACCAGCATTATGATGGCGATCATATACGTCGGAGCTGGGTGGTCTATAAGCACATCCTTAAATGTCCCTAGTCGCGGGAGTATCGAGACTGGGCATCGATACTCCGGAGTAGACTAGTGTATAATTTTCAAGACCCCGACGAGTGGTGGTGGGTGGTGTCACAAGCCATTAGTGTCAGTCGGTCACCTAAGATAGTATACAGGTGCTCATTGAGTTATGAGTACACTGGACGGACTAGCCGGGGACATACTAGTTGGTATTATACCTATTGTCGATAGCAGTTCTCAAGTGACATGAGTACTGGTTAGTCTGTCGACCTGATATCATCATTTGTCTCTTATGAGTTCCACTGTGCTTTGATTACTACCCTACCATGGCTCAAAGGAGTCATGCAAACAGGTTTTAGTTGGGTGCAGTCCCGAGCCACATGGAGGCAGTGAGCGGATCGTCGGGGATACGTCTCTCCTGGTATTGGCGGTTAATGTCACGCGGTGCATGGGTGGCAATCACCAGAAAATCCTTGGCCAAGATAGATGAGAATTATTGATTTGGATCAGTAGTTTCTCAGTGGGTGATGGTCTTCATACCGACATGAAATATCGCGTTAGTAGGGTTCTGACTTTATCCACCCCCTAGACTCGATATGCGATACTCTTAGACCAACAGACCGGACTGTACGGAGATTGTCACGGATAGGC
Organism: Agapanthus africanus; assembly: GCA_030015575.1. Classification (NCBI taxonomy): domain Eukaryota; kingdom Viridiplantae; phylum Streptophyta; class Magnoliopsida; order Asparagales; family Amaryllidaceae; genus Agapanthus; species Agapanthus africanus. The sequence continues at coordinate 447,299,866 of CM057350.1, read as the reverse complement.
TTAGTAGGGGTTCGAATGAGTTTGCTCGTCGGCCTTCCTTTCGCTCAATACCTTGGTAGCCATTACGTTCAGCTAGTGCCGCTGACATGCTTGTAGTTGAACCAACTGCCAGCGTATTGACGAGTTTTTAGAGTCCCACACAGAGGGTTTCCCTGATTCTGGCGAAACGATGTAGTGGCCGTATTAGATACGTGCAGAGTTTCGATCAATTGATTGTACTACGTACCCGGACTTTCAATCGGACGGTTGATAATATTAGCCGGTTCAGATTTGAGCCGGGTTATTAAATCAGGTATTGATTTAATAATTTACATCTATGTATTTCGATATGTATATTCTATTATTATGTTCATTGTGTTATTCTATCTCTTCGGGTATTCGTATTTCGGTACGGCTACAGGTATGTATATACAGTAGAGTGTAATCCGTATTTATACAGATAATATTCTAGAAGGTGGATATATTATTTAGGTTTTCTCCATTTATTTTAGTGGGAAATGAGGTGGAAAAGGAGAGAGGGGAGTATGATGAGATCCAAGCTTGTATAATGTTGCACAAATGAATTGTTAATTCATTTGTGCAAACTATTCAAGCATGGGTTACATTTTATATTGGAAAAATGAGTTTGTTAAAACCATGCTTCATGTTATTTTCACACTAGATGTTGGATGAGGAAAATACATAGTTGGTTTTTCTTCACCTCACCTTTAGCTTCACTCTCCTCTTGAGTTTTCTTGAGTTCCTCCACTTTCACCTTAAATCTTCTCTCTACAATCTCATGTGTTGAGAATCAAGAGAGGAGGTGAGGTAGATTAACACTTTGAACACTTCACTATATCCTAGCTACTCTAGATTAGCAATTTAGAGTCCCTAGTTACTTCACTTGATCTTTAGTGTGGAGCTAGAGCCATGAGCTACATCTCTCGGGTGGATCATCTATGACGGAGGAAGACCAGTGGCCAAGTTCAGTCGAAGATGCCTCAAGGAGGTAGGAAAGATGGTAGAAGACCGAAGGACACAGTTCATTCGGTATAATTATTTCTAACCTTGTAGTTTAGCTCTTGTTGTTTGCTAGTATAGGTTTATGGTTCATTTTTATACGGGTTCGTTAGCACCAAGTTTTTTAAACGTTATTTTTGTTCCGCATCAGCCACGATAAATGGCCAGGGCACTATCCTAACCCAACACGTATTTTATACGAATACATTATTCTTATTTTGATACTAATACGGGTGTATGTATTTGTCGCATATACTTGTATTAGTGTATTTGTGTGTATTTATATATACATTTATACATATGTATATGTGGACACTTGACATGGCAAACTCATTTCTTCTCATTCTTTCTTGAGTTTGTGAGAAGAGTGTGGGCTTATGACTCAACATGGTGAGTCACAAGTCCACTCACTCTCACAAACAAAAGAAAGAGATAGGATAGAAATGAGGTAGGATTATTCTCTAGTTGCCATTCTCTACTTCATCATCATGGTCGTCTTCTTGATATCCTCTTGAGTTTTGTGAGTGGAGATAGAAAACAAAAAGAGAGAAAAGATTAGAGATTAGATTACTATATCATCTAATGAACCATTCTTAGCAAGTCTAGTTCACTAGTTTCTTCTCTTGGTTTACTAGTGTCAAGATATAGCCTATACTTGGGTTCCCTCTGGTAGATCTTCTTCGACAACGAAGGCCGGCTTCCAAGCTCGATCCCATAGACCTTAAGAGCGAAAGAAGAGGAAAGAAGATGAAGGACATGACTACAAAGGTAGCTAAACGTCTATCCAAGTAATTAACCTTCTCTAGTTCACTAGTTTAGCGTTTGGTTTTGATTCTAGCTCGTAGAAGTTCGTACTCTAGTCATAGAAATTTTTGTTTTCTATTCTGCCTTGATCGCAAATTAGTGACATGAGCACGAGCATCTACTTATATGGTATCAGAGCAATCCAAACACTAGAACTGGTTTCGACGATGTTTTAAGTTTCGAATCGATAAATTTCCGTATTTTCAAAGCCAATTTTTCATGTTTCTGTAAAAAAAATTGGTTTCGAAAAATTAGTTTGCGTATTGCAGAAACATGATAGGGGTATATACATCACACTGTACAAATACGAACCCAAACAGGGGATTTTTGGTCACAGAAAAATTCATTCTGGCCGCAATTTGCGGCCTTACTTGCTCCTATTGGGTTCGTCTTCGTAGTGTGTCTTGGTCTTTGAAAATTTGGAGTTTTTGTAAACTTCTTTTTTTCCCAGATTTGACATAATGTTATCTTTGTATTTGGGCAACACGGAAAATTCCAACCTCGAAACTTTTGCTTCATTTAATGGCTTTGTATTCGGTTTTGTGTTTGTATACGTTGTCTAATTGCTATAGGTCGATTAGACGGGGTTGTAAACACTTGCTTCCACTGTGGTGGTTAATATCTTGTGATGGAATAGTCGGATAGTCGTGTGGATAGCCTCTCATCGTAGTAATGGATGTATATTTGATATTTGGGATGAGCGGCCGAATTGTGGCCAACGTCATCGCTTGTTGTAAATTATTTCTGGGACATGACCGAGTTAAGGTCGATGTTACTATTGTATATTCATTCATTCATATATTATGCTTATCTATAGAAAAGTGTAAGAATAGCCGAGTTTTAGAGTGTGCTAGGTGGTCGTTTCGTAGTGGCAAGTTCGAGCCGCCTCGCTCTTGAATTAGCAGGCTATTCACCGCACTTGTAGGGGTATAGGATAGACCCAAGGTGGAGTTCTCAAGTTGCCGGATTCTTTGATGTGCCGGGTAGCCCATTTATTTTATTGAGTGATGGTTGTCTCACTTCTAGAATTGACAGGTAATTTACCGCACTCGTAGGGGTCTTTAGTATAGGTGATATTTGAGCTATCCATGTTGGTTATAGTGCCCTCAAGTCAATTATTGGATCACATGCATGTGATTGCAACGATTGAGGGAGGACCTATACCGGTAGAACAGTCTTACTCGAAATGATAGTATGCTATCTGGTTTGTTTTTATCATCGTGTATATGCTTTAGGTGATATTATAGATCACTATTACATATTGATAGAGCCCTTAGGATTCATGCTTGACTACCAGTAGTATAATAGCGATCATATACGTGAGAGTTAGGTGGTCTATAAGCACATCCTTAAAGTGTCCTTAGTCATGGGAGTTTTGAGACTGGGCATCGATACTCCAAGAGTAGACTAGTGTATACGGATCGAGACCCCGACGAGGGGCGGTGGCCGGTCTCACAAGCCATTGGTGTTAGTTGGTTCACCTAAGATGTATACAGGTATTTATTGGGTTATGAGTACACTGGACGGACTTGCCGGGAATATGCTAGTTGGTATTATACCTATTGTCTGATAGCAGTTCCCAGGTGACATGTGTACATGTTAGTCTATCGACCTGAGATCGTCATTTGTCTCGTGTGAGCTCCCACAGTGCTTTGATTACTATCCTACCACGGCTCAAAGGAGTCGTGCAAACAGGTTTTAGTTGGGTACAGTCCCGAGCCACATGGAGGCAGTAAACGAATCGTTAGGGCATTCGTCTCTCCCGGTATTAGGGGTTGATGTCGCATTGCGCACGGATGGCCATCACCAGAAATCTTCGGCCGGGGTAGACGAGAATTATCGATCTAGGATCTGTAGTTTCTCAGTTGGTGATAGGTTTCATGCCGACACTAAATGTCATGTTATTAGGGGTCTGACTTTATCCACCTCTCTAGACTCGATATGCGATACTTATAGACGAACGGACCAGACTGTACGGATATTGTCACTGTCAGGCTCAGTAGAGTTTCAGGATGAGTTTGCTCGTCTGCTTCCCTTTCGCTCAATACCTGGGCAGCCGTTACGTACAGCTACTGCCACTGACGTGCTTGTAGTTAAACCCACTGCCAGCGTATTGACGAGTCTTTAGAGTCCTACATAGAGGGTTTCCCTGATTCGGACGAAACGTTATAGAGGCCGTATGGTTTTATGGCAGGGTTCAATCATATTCGTACACTTGTGCACGGATCATGATCGGACGGATAATACTAGTGGTCTTTGGTTTAATCCGGATCCTAATATTATATTGTTGTATTATTTTCATCTCATTGTATTCGTATTCAGTCGGAATACGGATACAGGTATATATATACGGATGAGGGGTATTTTTGTAATTCGTTACGAGTTTACTTTTGAGCTTGCTAGTTCTTTTTCTTAGATTATACATTTAGTTTAAATGTTTATTGTGAGGTGTAAAGTGTGAGTGCAAGTTTTGGCTTGGCATTGATGATTGCATGTGCACTAGGTGACTCATGTTGTGATTCATTGTGTCATGCTTGTTTTGTGTGTAGGATTGTGAGATATTTGTGAGAGGGGCAGATCTTTTCTAGTGCTGGGATTTTTCTTTAGTTGCTCATCACAAATAGATCACAACACACACAAAAAGAAAAAGGCAGAACATTTTCTTCACTTGCTTCTTTCTTAAGCTCACACTCTTCTCCCATGGCAACTCTTCAACCTCCACCCAATCCCTCTCATGAGTTGAGGATCCTTGGGTGTTTTGAGACAAAGTATTCACACACTCTCTCTACTTCATCTTGGATATCTAGGTTAGCAAACTAGATACCCGGGTTGCTTTGGTTTTGAGGCGGAGCCCGTATTACTAATCCTCGACGTAGATTGTCTTCGATGAGGGAGACCAGAGGTCGAACTTGATCGAGGAATCCGCGAGGAGCTTGGGACAGAGGTTGAAGACCGAAGGACATGGATCGATCGGTATAACCTTTCTAAACTCTTTTCATATTACTAGTATAGGGTTAATGGTACGATCCGTCGATTAAGGTTCCGTTAGCACCAGTTTTTTAAAGTTTTTGTTCCGTATTTGGCCACGGATTGATGGCCGGGGCATTGCCGTAGCCTAACATGGTATCAGAGCCAACCCATTAACCATATACTAGTTGGTTTAGACGATGTTAAAGTATCGAAACCGAAACAAGTCCGAAACATCACTCGATGTATTCCAGTTTCTGTCAATTTTTTCCGAGTCTTCTAAAATATTTTAGCAACTGCAGAAGACTACTAAGATGACCAATTGACTGCACCCCAAATACGAGCCACTTCAACCCTATTAGACCCGGCCACATGGCTATAAAATCCGGCCTGGCTGGTCCTAGAAGAGAATTGGGACTTCGTATTTTGGGTGTAGTTTAGTCTCTAGAATATTGGTTTAGTGGTATCGCTAGTTTAGCCCAGTTTGGATATAGATTTATCTAGTTGCTTGGGGGCTATTCGGGGTTATTTCAAACTCGATATTTCTAACATTGTTTAAAGTTTTACAGTACATGCATTTCTATCAATGACCGTGAATGTCATTAGAGCGGTACAACTTGTCTAATTGATATAGTTATTTTAGACGGGTTTGCGAACGTGACATTTACGTTGATGTTCTGTGTCGTGCTGTGTTGTTGCGGATTCGTCATGGTGGATAGCATGGGTGCAATGTTAGTACAGTTTAATTTTATTTGTACATTTGATATCGCAGGGCGAGCGTCCGATATATGGATTGCCGTCACTGCCTGCTTGTATATTATTTGTTTAAGGCACGACCGGGTTGAGGTTGATGTCACCGTTGTATATATTTTCTTTTCCATACTAGGATTACCCAAAGATGGAGTGCACGGATAGCCGGGTTCTGAAGGGCAACGGGTCCGCATCTTAGGGCGTTGAGAAGGAGGGGGCCTCACTCTAGAATTAGCGGGCTATTCTCCATACTCGTAGGGGTACAGGTTGACCCAAGGAGGGGTGCTCAAGCTACCGGATTACGTGAAGTGCTAGGTGCCCATTCACTTGATTGAAAGGGGCTGCCTCGCTTCTAGTTTTGGCGAGTAACTTGCTATGCTCGTAGGAGTCTAGGTTTTCATTGCACACGCTATCCACACGACCAGGGGAATGTCGGGTTTCACTTGCGGCTAAAAGGTAACCCGGGGCTCCCAGATTATCTGTATTGTTCTGTGATGCTTATCGCTATTCTGTGATGTTGCATTTATCACGCGTCGAGCGATTATTATATATTGTTTTATATATATATATATATATACATACATACATACATACATACATACATACATACATACTAGATTTTGTATATGTTTTACACCCGTGCTAGTCCAGCCCCCGCTCTGTCGTTAGTTAAGTAAACGGGTGATGACGGGGCCCAGTGGCGAATGCGGATAGCATATACGTACATCATATTCTCGTTCTTTTGTGGTGTGATTAATTGATGGGACTGCATTGATTCAGATCAATGCAAGGAAAACAGACCTATTTAATGTTGTTGGAACAATTTTAAAAATCTGTTATTACAAGGACGTTTTCTTTTGTTTTGCACAGCGTTATTCGGTTATGAATATCCAACACTTCATTCGACGAGTCAAGAGCCAAGATCCCTGCACCGGGAGTGACCTCTTGGGCAGAAGTTTGCTTCACGGTAATAACTTCACTATAGTCGATTACTTTTTTACCTTGCATCGTGGTATTCAGTGGGAATACCCTGCACCTCATTCGACGAGGAAAGAGCAGAGATCCCTTCACCGGGAATGACCTCTTTAGCAAAGGTTTTCGCCACTATATATTTGTAAAAAGCTATTCGGTTCCTTCAACGATATCAAGTTCATTACGTTAAAGGTTTTTCGCCAAAAACCATTTGTAGCCCTCCGTCATTTCAGACGGGTAGCACTTAGTATTCATGCTATGTTTGTTGGCCTTCGTCATGGCATAGTGTATGGTAGCTGCTTGTTACTTTTCTGTTGCATAGATAGATGTGTTGGTTTGGGACAGTCTAACTACTATTTTGGCCTTCGTCAAGGGTATGTACGAGTGGGTTCAAATTAACCTGGACAATGACGGGTAGAACTTGACATGTGACTTATGATATGTCGGCCTTCATCAAGGTCATAAGAGCATGAGGTAAAAATCACATCGTGAGTTTCAAACATACAAGAAACTTGCCAGACATGAGCATACCTTCTGGAGTGTGATAACTTGAGTGGATTCCATCAGGTTATCATGTGATAATAGTTGGATCCCGATTCCCATTGATGAGTTGGTTTACTGCTCGGGTGATTTTAGATGCTCCCGACTATTCTTCTTTAAGGTTTGGAGGAGAATTTTAGGATACAGTAGGAGACATCCTGATTAGATAAAGTGACTAACCATTCTGATCTAGATTACAGTGCACGCTGAGTGTTTCTTTTCTCTCTCTCTTTGGCTGCGTCCATGACCCGAACCTAGACTATAACTCGATAACCAAGTTAACCAAAGCTTCTTAAAACACATTGACTTTTGGATAGTCAGAGTTGCATACTTCAATGCCACTCCTACTTTTATCCTTTACTTTTCTCCAGAACATTCCGTATCACTACGAAGATCCACATTTATTGGATATGACCATCGTATAGTTATATACGAACTCGAAGAAACTTATTTCAGATTCGAGAATGGTTTCCGGTTCCGGAGAAATTGAATAGGACTATTCAGTTGTCTTTTCCTTTTACCTTCTCTCAGGTTGTGTGGGCTCCCAGGATTAGGAGAGTGTACACCTATTGCGCTTATTGGATAGTCTTCTTCTAAACCATAGGTAGGTGCTGAAAGGTGGGGAAGGAAGAAAACCAATTAGCCTAAGAGTGGTGTACGGAAAGTAATAAGTAAAGACAAATAAAGGGATTAGAAAGAGGGCAAAGTAAATTGCGACTGTTATAATTCACGACCAAACCGCGTATATCATCGCCACTCCTACTTCACCTTTGAATTTCTCCAGAACACCCCGTATCACTACGAAGATCCACAGTTATTGGGTAATCCATCGTATAGTTACATACGAACTCGAAGGATCTTGTTCCAGTTCGACTATGGATTCTGGTTCAGGAGAAATAAAATAAGGTTTATTCAGTTGTCTTTTATCTTTACCTTCTCTCAAGTTGCGAGATACTCCTAGGATTAGGAGAGTACACCTATTACGCTTATTGGATAGTTTTCTTCCAAACCATAGGTTGATGCCGAATGGTAGGGAAGGAAGAGAACCATTATCCTAAGGGTGGTATACATAAGGTAATGAATAATGACAAATAAAGGGATTTGGAGAGATGACAAAAAAAATGTACGGTTACAGTCTGGAATATGGATAATGGAAAAGGAATTACTAGGAATACCCGGCTACCCCTTCGAAACATTTTCTTGTTTCAGTTTCACTAATGCATTGTTAATTGAAAACTAATTTCCCAATTAGATCCTTACTCCAGGGTATATATTTACCAGCTTTGATTCTCACATCTGTATGGTTTTACAGATGATGAGTGAGAGTAAGTTATTGGGAATTAGGTGATTATATCCTCATTATATCGGAATTCGTTGTAATTGGTTATATTTGAGGAAATCACATGGGGTTTTGCCTGACGGCAAATATTTGGTTTTGAATATCCGCTGTTATGCATCAATTTCAAACTGATATATCTGTACGTTTATTTTATAAAGTGAGATATAACTTTTTGAAATTATGTCCATGATATTTACCTATATCAGTTGATGGTTTGGTACGGAGCATTAAACAGCGATGTAATTCTTCTTAACCATAGTACAGTTTTCAACCTACGACGCGCAGGGTTTGAGTTATTCAACTTAGGGTACTTATACAAAGTACTGTATGTTTTCCGGTGTCCATTAAGACATAGGGGTTGGTCCTCGTACTATATTCTGTTTACTTGTGACTTCTCCAGCTTTAGAAAAGTTTTTCGTAGAAATACAGGGTCCAAGTTTTGAGAAGTTATAGGTATAAGAATAAAGTAGAGAACCATGTGTTTCAAGTATCGGGATTCTTCAAGGTGATCGAAAATGTAGATACTTGTGTTTGGTATTCAGTTGATAGTAATGGTTTTGGGAACTTGCTTCTCTTTCAGGTTACTCATATTTGGATTCACTCCTAAGTTGAGTAATGATGATCGGCATCTCTCCATTTAGTTGACATGAACTGGAGACATCTACATGATTTGAATCTGGTTCCAATTAAATCAGTGCATCTATTCTATATTGTATATAGAATGGTTCATATCTTAACGATGTTAAGGTATATGGAGTTGTCCGGCTTATACTTAAACCAGACTCTGGATAACTCAAGACACGTTTCTGTAATGGCAGTTTGTGGATTATCTCGGGCTATGATGAGGGTTAACTTTCTACCATCTGGAAGATCAATAGTGATATTGTTCTTGACTCTCCACAGTTTTAGTAAAATAGACTTTTTCAGAAAACAGTAGTGGGGGTATGGTAGAACTGGAAGTGATTCCAGAATCACAAACTATTACTGAAAATTTAATAGAACCTAAAGATTCAATCAAGGGTTGACATTCCATTGGCCACTCCGCAGATATGGTGGGTAACCTCAGGCACCCGAGTGATATTTTGATATCCTCAAGAAGGTGACAGGGAGGTTCTTGTTTACCCAGGCTTACCATTGCTGCTGTTTTAGACTATGAGACCCGGCAGGAGGATGAGTATAGCGTCGTTCTAAACTAGGTTTAGAAGTGCACGTGTATATGACTCTGCCAGAGGGTTGTTGTAGTCAGTGGGTGCAGCGGAAACATAGTGGACAAGTAGTTTGTGTCTATTTATAGACTAAAGCAAGTATAGCGGAGATAGATCATCTATTTTTGATGTGACAGTCATAGGATTTGACTTCATCAGAATAGGAGATGGATCTGTTAAGAAGGTAGTAGGGTGTGATGTCCTGGTATTTGGATGACATACACTTTGTAGGAAGTGAAATTCCTACACTACGATCGGTTATACTGTGGTTGTTACACAGTAGTTTCTCTACATAGGATATGGATATTATATATCTGGCATTCTGGTTACTAGATATATAGTTTTAGATCTAGATTTGGGTAGTTTCCCAATCTGGGTACTTAGACAGTATTCTAAAGGCGTTTTAGAATGGACGACTCCTTAGCATGGTAGTATACTTGCAGGTGATGGAGTCACCCTCTCTAAAGGTGTCTTACAAACTAAAGGGGAGAGGGATGTGCATGATTAGCATATCACTTGCTTAGGCAATTGAGTCAATCATGAGATGTCAAGTACCACACCAGATGTTGTTCTTGCACTAGATGCAATAAGCTTATATTAATCCAATCCTGGAGAAACGTTCGGAAGCAGTTTATGAACATAAGTGGATGTTCTAGGGATATGGTAACAGTAGCCTCTTTCGGGAGACGGTTATCATTCCAGGCTTCCAAGGTGACCTGGATGACAGAGTGACTGTCAGAGTTATAGTTTTCCCACTTTTGAGGGGCAGTAGTTTGGACAGGTGGTCCAAGCGGATACTGAGGGAGGCATGGCGTAGGATACTGATTAAATTCAGTCTAAGTAGTTTACTGTATTTGGAGTTTATTTGTGAACTGAGTCCCATCAGATATCCAGGTATATTCTAAGACAGGTATTGCTCATTTCGGGAGATGGTTTTCTCCGCGAACTTGAGAAAAAGAGAGACATTGGAGCGGATCTACTCACTAAGGCTATTTCTCTAACGCAATAGTTTTACAAACGAGCTTTGTGAAACTGATTAGTAGAAATGTTGGGTGTTCGGTATCACACGGGCTGTGAGTATGCGACACCGCAATAATTGGCCTTAAGTACAAGTGGGAGATTGTTGGCTATAGTGCCCTCAAGTCAATTATTGGATCACATGCACGTGATTGCAATGATTGAGGGAGGACCTATACCGGTAGAACAGTCTTACTTGAGATGATTGTATGCTATCTGGTATGTCTTTATCATCGTGAACATGCTTCAGGTGACATTATAGATCACTATTACATGTTGATAGAGCCCATAGGATTCATGCTTTACTATCAGCAGTATGATGGCGATCATATACGTGAGAGTTGGGTGGTGTATAAGCACATCCTTAAAGTGTCTCTAGTCGTGGGAGTTTTGAGACTGGACATCGATACTCTAAGAGTAGACTAGTGTATACGGATCGAGACCCCGACGAGGGACGGTGGCCGGTCTCATAAGCTATTGGTGTCAGTTGGTTCACTTAAGATGTATACAGGTGCTCATTGGGTTATGGGTACACCGGACGGACTCGCCGGGAACATACTAGTTGGTATTATACCTATTGTCAGATAGCAGTTCCCTGGTGACATGTGTACAGTTTAGTCTATCGGCCTGAGATCATCATTTGTCTCATGTGAGTTCCCACTGTGCTTTGATTACTACCCTACTACGGCTCAAAGGAGTCGTGCAAATAGGTTTTAGTTGGGTACATTCCCAAGCTACATAGAGGCAGTAAGCGGATCGTCAGGGGATTCGTCTCTCCCAGTATTGGGGGTTGATGTCAAGTTGTGCACGGATGGCCGTCACCAGAAATCCTCGGCCGGGGTAGACGAGAATTACCAATCTAGGATTGGTAGTTTCTTAGGTGGTGATAGGTTTCATACCGACACTAAATGTCATGTTATTAGGGGTCTGACTTTATCGACCTCCTAGACTCGATATACGATACTCATAGATGAACGGACCGGACTGTACGGATATTGTCACTGTCAGGCTCAGTAGGGTTTCAGGATGAGTTTGCTCGTCGGCCTCCCTTTCGCTCAATACCTGGGCAGCTGTTACGTACAGCTAGTGCTAGTCACGTACTTGTGGTTAAGCCCACTGCCAGTGTATTGACGAGTCTTTAGAGTCCCACACAGAAGGTTTCCCTGATTCGGGCAAAACGTTGTAGAGGCCGTATGGTTTTATGGCAGGGTTCGGTCACATACGTGTACTTGTGCACGAATGATGTTCGGACGGATAATACCAATGGGATTTGGTTTAAACCGGATCCTAATATTATATTGTTGGATTATTTTTGTCTCATTGTATTTGTATTAAGTCAGAATACAGATGTGGGTATGTTTAAATGGTGGAAAGTGTGAGTGCAAGTCTTGGCCTTGAGCATTAATTCAAGGTGCATGCACTTGGTGACTCATGGTGTTGGGTCTTGTGATAATTCATTGTGACATGAATTGTTTTTTGTTTTGGGGCTAAGATTATTGTGTGGGATATTTTCTTGTGGTGAGGGCAACTCATTTTTTTGAGTGGGCTTTTCTTTAGTTGTTTGCTCACAACAATAACACACACACAATATACTTAGCCATTTTCTTCACTTGCTTCTATCTTGAGCTCACACTTTTCTTCCATGGCAACTTCTTCTACCTCCACCCAATCCCTCTCATGAGTTGAGAATCCATAGGTATTTTGAGACAAACTATTCACACACACACTCTACTCAAACTAGATACCCAAGTTGCTTCGGTTTTAAGCGGGAGCCCGTATTACTAATCCTCGACGTGGATTGTCTTCGACGAGGGAGACCGGAGAACAAATTTGATCGAGGAAGCCGCGAGGATCTTGGGACAGAGGTTGAAGACCAAAGGACATGGATCGATCGGTATAACTTCTCTAAACTCTTTTCATTGATCTAGCATATGGTTAATTGTACGATCCGGGTAATTAGGGTTCCATAAGCGCCGGTTTCTAAAAGTTTTTGTTCTGCGTTTAGCCACGGATTGATGGTTTGAGCTGCCGTAAACTTACATGGTATCATAGCCAACCCATTAATCCTACTAACTAGTTTGCACAAGGTTAAAATCTCGATTGACCAATTTTTCCGAATCATGAATCTATATTCATGTGCTTGCTGTCGATTTTCAAAGTTGTTCCAAAATTTTTTTTAGGTATCTTAGAATTATGTGAATTATGTGCAGGCAAAACTAGAGCTACAGAAAAAATTTTGAGACCTAACTCCAAAATTCCGCTACGGAACCGAAGCAAAATATCACATTTTGCGGCGGTTCCACCGCGCTTTTTGGGCTATAGTACCCCAAATTTTTTCTGGGGCTCTAGTTCATGAAAATATGATTTTTGTGATATATGGTTTTGGACTAGATTTGTTTTAGTGCTGGATTTGCATTTGGGGCCAATTTGGAAAAGTTTAGTTGATCGAAATTTTAAATGTGTATTTTTCAGTACTTGCATTACTATCTACGACTGTGAATGTCATTAGAGCGGTACAACTGGTCTAACTTCTATATGCTCTTTTAGGCGGGTTTGCGAACGTGACATTCGCGTTGATGTTCTGTGTTGTGCTGTGATTGTTGTGGGATCGTCGTGGTGGATAGCTTGGGTGGAATGTTAGTACAGTTTAGTTTTATTTGTACATTTGATATCGCGGGGCAAGCATCCGATATGTGGATAGCCATCACTGCCTGTTTGTATATTATTTGTTTGGGGCACGATCGGGTTGAGGTCGATGTCACCGTTGTACATATTTTATTTTCTGTACTAGGATTACCCCGCGATGGAGTGCACGGATAGCCGGGTTCTGGAGGGCAACGGGTCCACATCTCATGGCGTTGAGAAGGAGGGGGCCTCACTCTAGAATTGGAGGGCTATTCGCCGCACTCATAGAGGGTACAGCTTGACCCAAGGAGGGGTGCTCAAGTTACCGAATTCCGTGAAGTGTCGGGTGACACATTTACTTTGATGAAGGGGGTTGCCTCGCTTCTGGTTTTTTCAGGTAATTTGTCGCGCTCGTAGGGGTTTAGGTTTTCATTGCACAGGCTATCCACACGACCCGGGGAACTTCGGGTTTCACATGCGGCTCGAAAGAAACCCGGGGCTCCCAAATTATCTGTATTGTTCTGTGATGCTTATCGCTTGTCTGTGATATTGCATTTATCATGCCTGGAGCGATTATTATATATTGTTATATATATATACTATTAGATGTTGTATATGTTTTACACCCGCGCTAGTCCAGCCCCCGCTTTGTCGTTAGTTAAGTAACTTAACGGGTGATGACGGGGCCCAGTGGTGAATGCAGATAGCATATACGTACATCATATTTTTATTCTTTTGTGGTGTGATTAATTAATGGGACTGCATTGATTCAGATCAATGTAAGGAAAACATGCCTAATTGATGTTGTTGGAACAATTTTAAAAAGCTGTTATTACAAGGTCATTTTCATTTGTTTTGCACAGCGGTATTCAGTTATGAATATCCAGCACTTCATTCCACGAGGCAAGAGCCGAGATCCCCTCACCGGGAGTAACCTCTTGGGCAGAAGTTTGCGTCTGGGTAATAACTTCACTATAGTCGATTACTTTTTTATTTGCATCGTGGTAATCAGTGGGAATACCCTGCACCTCATTCCACGAGGAAAGTGCCGATATCCCATCACCGGGAGTGACCTCTTTAGTAAAGGTTTTCGCCACTATATATTTGTAAAAAGCTATCCGGTCCCTTTAACGATATCGAGTTCATTACGTTAAAGGTTTTTCGCCAAAAACCATTCGTAGCCCTCCGTCATTTCAAACGGGTCACACTTAGTATTCATGCTATGTTTGTTGGCCTTCGTCATGGCATAGTGTATGGTAGCTGTTTGTTACTTTCCTGTTGCATATATAGATGCGTTGGTTTGGGATAGTCGTACTACTATTTTGGCCTTCATCAAGGGTTTGTACGGGTGGGTTCAAATTAACCTGTACAATGACGGGTAGAACTTGACATGTGACTTATGATATGTTGGCCTTCGTCAAGGTCATAGAGCATGCGGTAGAAATCATATCGGGGGTTTCAAACATGCAGGAAACTTGCAAGGCATGTGCATACCTTCTGGAGTATGATAACTTGAGTGGATTCCATCAGGTTATCATGCGATGATAGTTGGATCCCGATTTCCACTGATGAGTTGGTTTACTCCCCTGGTGATTTTAGATGATCCCGACTAATTCTTCTTTCACATTTGGAGGAGAATTTGAGGATACAGTGGGAGACATCCTGATTAGATAATGTGATTGACCATTCTGATCTAGATTAGAGTTCACGCTGAGTGTTTCTTTTCTCTCTCTCTTTGGCAGCGACCATGGCCCGACCCTAGACTATAACTTAGTAACCAAGTTAACCGAACCTTCTTAAAACACATTGACTTTTGGATTGTCAAAGTTGCATACTTCATTGCCACTCCTAATTTTACTCATTACTTTTCTCCGGAACATTCTATATCACTACGAAGATCCACATTTATTGGATATGACCATCGTATAGTTACATACGAACTCGAAGAAACTTGTTTCAGATTCGAGAATAGTTTTCGGTTCTGGAGGAATTGAATAGGACTATTCAGCTGTCTTTCCCTTTTTTCCTTCTCTCAGGTTGTGAGGGCTCCTAGGATTAGGAGAGGGTACACCTAATGCGCTTATTCGATATTCTTCTTCCAAACCATAGGCAGGTGCCGAAAGGTAGTGAAGGAAGAAAACCAATTAGCTTAAGGGTGGTGTACAAAAGGTAATAAGTAAAGACAAATAAAGGGATTAGAAAGAGGGCAAAGTAAATTGCGACCGCTATCATTCACGACCAAACCGCGTGTTTCGTCGCCACTCCTACTTCAACTTTGAATTTCTCCAGAACACCCTGTATCACTACGAAGATCCACATTTATTGGATAATCCATCGTATAGTTATATACGAACTCGAAGGAACTTGTTCCAGTTCGAGGATAGAGTCTGGTTCAGGAGAAATAGAATAAGGTTTATTCAGTTGTCTTTTATCGTTACCTTCTCTCAAGTTACGAGTACTCCTAGGATTAGGAGAGTACACTTATTACGCTTATTGTATAGTCTTTTTCCAAACCATAGGCTAGTGACGAACGGTAGGGAAGGAAGAAAACCATTTAGCCTAAGAATGGTGTACAGAAGGTAATGAGTAAAGACAAATAAAGTGACTTAGAGAGATGGCAAACAAATATACGGATACAGTCAGGAATATAGATAATGGAAGAGGCATTACTAGTAATACCCGGCTACCCCTTCGAAACATTTTCATGTTTCAGTTTCACTGTGCGTTGTTAATTGAAAACCGATTTCCCAATTAGATCCTTACTCCAGGGTAGTTATTTACCAGGTTTGATTCTCACATCTGTATGGTTTTACAGATGATGAGTGGGAGTAAGTTATTGGGAATTAGGTGATCATATCCTGATTATATCGGAATTCGTTGTAATTGGTGATATTTGAGGAAATCACCTGGAGTTTTGCCTGATGGCAAATATTTAGTTTTGAATATCCGTTGTTATGCACCAATTTCAAACTCATATATCTGTATATTTATTTTATAAAGTGAGATATAACTTTTTGAAATTATGTCCATGTCATTTACCTATATCAGTTGATGATTGGGTAAAGAGCATTAAACAGCGGTGTAATTCTTCTTAACTATAAGTACAGTTTTTAGCCTACGACGCACAGGGTTTGAGTTATTCAGCTCAGGTGACTTATACAAAGTATTGTATGTTGTCCATTGTGACAAAGGGGTTGGTGCTCGTACTATATTCTGATTACTTGTGACTTCTCCAGTTTTAGATAAGAATTTCGTAGAAATAAAAGGTCCAAGTTTTGAGAAGTTATAGGTACAAGAATAAAGTAGAGAACCACGTGTTGCAAATATCAGGATTCTTCAAGGTGATCGAATGTCACTCTCCACCCCCAATACAAAGAGTATTGTCCGCTCTGGCCGAAGCCGCACGGTTTTCTCCTTCTAGGCGAACCGGACCCGACCAGGGGCCACTTCCCAGGAGGTCATCCATCCCAGAACTTCCCTGGCTCGAGCACGCTTAACTACGGAGTTCTCAAGCTCCTGTAGTGCCAGTTCACTTAAAAGGCGTCTCTGTATTGAAGAGTGGTATCATTCCATTTATAGTACAGATCTGTCCTCTTTCGGAATGTATTCCGAAAAGTCCTCATTGTTCTACAGTTGGTCCCATGGACTCAAGAGGTGGCCCCCACAGATTCAAGAGGTGGCCCCCGCCCACTTAAACATGACACTCGGTATGGCACTTTGTTCCGTGTGGCACTTTGTTCCGTGAGCAAGAACCGGGTCCCGACATTCTTCCCACTTTTGAACAATGGTTCATCCTCGAACCACATACCTACTATTGAGGGACCAACTCTGATACCATTCTGTTATGCCCCACCCCCAATACAGAGAGTATTGTCCGCTCTGGCCGAAGCCGCACGGTTTTGTCCTTCGGGGCGAACCGGACCCGACCAGGGGCCACTTCCCAGGAGGTCACCCATCCCAGAACTTTCCTGGCTCGAGTACGCTTAACTACGTAGTTCTCAAGCTCCTGTAGTGCCGGTTCACTTAAAAGGCGTCTCTGTATTGAAGAGTGGTATCATTCCATTTATAGTACAGATCTGCCTTCTTTCGGAATGTATTCCGAAAAGTACCCATTGTTCTACAGTGGGTCCCACGGACTCAAGAGGTGACCCCCACGGATTCAGGCGGTGGCCCCCGCCCACTTAAACATGACACTTGGCGTGGCATTTTGTTCCGTATGGCACTTTGTTCTGTGAGCAAGAACCGGGTCCCGACATCGAAGATGTAGATACTTATGTTTGGTATTCAGTTAATAGAAATGGTTTTGAGAACTTGCTTCTCTTTCAGGTTACTCATATCTGGATGCACTCCTAAGTTGAGTAATACTGATTGGCCTCTCTCTATTTAGTTGACATGCACTGGAGACAGCTGCATGAATTGAATCTGGTTCCAATTAAATCAGTGCCTCTGTTTCTTTATTGTATATAGAATGGTTAATATATTAACGATGTTAAAATATATGGAGTTGTCCGGCTTATGCTTAAAACCAGACTCTGGATAACTCAAGGCATGTTTCTGTAATGGCAGTTTGTGGGTTATCCCGGGCTATGACGAGGGTTAACTTTCTACCATCTGGAAGATCAATAGAGATATTGTTCTTGACTCGCCACAGTTTTAGTAAAATAGATTTTTTCAGAAAACGGTAGTGGGAGCATGGTAGAACTGGAAGTGATTCCAGAACCACAAACGATTACTAAAAATTTAAATAGAACCTAAAAATTCAATCGGGTTTGACATTCCATTAGCCACTCCGCAGATATGGTGGGTAAGTTCAGGTGCCCGAGAGGTACTTCAGTATCCTCAAAGACGGTAACAGGGAGGTTCTTGTTTTACCCAGACTTGCCATTACTGCTGTTCTAGACTATGAGACCCGGCATGAGGATGAATATAGCGTCGTTCTAAACTAGCTTTAGATGTGCACGTGTATATGACTCTGCCAGAGGGTTGTTGTCGTCAGTGGGAGCAGCGGAAGCATAGTGGATAAGTTGCTTATGTCTATTTATAGACTAAAGCAAGTAGAGCGGAGATAGATCATCTATTTTTGATAGAACAGTCATAGGTTTTGACTTCATCAGAATAGAAGATTGATCTGTTGAGAAGGTAGTAGGGTGTGATGTCCTGGTATTTGGATGACATGCACTTTGTAGAAAGTGAAATTCCTATACTACAATCGGATATACTGTGGTTGTCATATAGTGGTTTCTTCACATAAGATATGGATATTATATCAGGCATTCCGGTTACTGGATCTATGGTTTTAGATCTAGATTTGGATAGTTTCCCAATCTGGGTACTTTGACACTATTCTAAAGGTGTTTTAGAATGGACGACTCATGGAATGGTAGTGTACCTGCAGGTGATGGAGTCACCTTCTCTAAAGGTGTCTTAAAGACTAAAGGGAAGAGGGATGTGCATGATTGGCATATCACTTGCTTCGGCAATTGAGTCAATCATGAGATGTCAAGTACCACACCAGATGTTGTTTTTGCACTAGTTGCAATAAGTTTATATATTAATCCAATCATGGAGAAACGTTCGGAAGCAGTTTATGAACATAAGTGGATGTTCTAGAGATTTGGTAATGATAGCCACCTTCGGGAGACGGTTATCATTCCAGGCTTCCAAGGTGACCTGGATGACAGAGTGACTATAAGAGTTATAGTTTTCCCTCTTAACGAGGGGAAGTTGTTTGGACAGGTGGACCAATCGGATACTGAGGGAGGTATGGCGCTGGATACTGATTAAATTCAGTTGACGATACAGTCTAAGAAGTTTACTGGATTTGGAGTTCATTTGTGAACCGGGTCCCATCAGATATCCAGGCATATTCTAAGACAGGTATTTCTCATTTTGGAAGATGGTTTTCTCCGCGAACTTGAGATAAAGAGAGACATAGAAAGAAACATTGAAGCGGATCCACTTACTGAGGTTATTTCTCGAACGCAATAGTTTTAAAACGAGCTTTGTGAAACTGATTAGTAGAGATGTTGGGTGTTCGGTATCACACGGGCTGTGAGTATGCGACACCGCAATAATTGGCCTTAAGTGCAAGTGGGAGATTGTTGGCTATAGTGCCCTCAAGTCAAATATTGGATCACATGCACGTGATTGCAATGATTGAGGGAGGACCTATACCGGTAGAATAGTCTTACTCGAAATGATAGTATGCTATCTGGTATGTCTTTATCATCGTGTACATGCTTCAGGTGAAATTATAGATCACTATTACATGTTGATAGAGCCGATAAGATTCATGCTTAACTACCAGCAGTATGATGGCGATCATAAATGTGAGAGTTGGGTGGTCTATAAGCACATCCTTAAAGTGTCCCTAGTCGTGGGAGTTTCGAGACTGGGCATCGATACTCCAAGAGTAGACTAGTGTATACAGATCGAGACCCCAACGAGGGGCGGTGTCCGGTCTCACAAGCTATTAGTGTCAGTTGGTTCACCTAAGATGTATACAGGTGCTCATTGGGTTATAAGTACACCGGACGGACTCGCCGGGAATATGCTAGTTGGTATTATACCTATTGTCAGATAGCAGTTCCCTGGTGACATGTGTACAGGTTAGTCTATCGACCTGAGATCATTATTTGTCTCGTGTGAGTTCCCACTTTGCTTTGATTATTACCCTACCACGGCTCAAAGAAGTCATGCAAATAGGTTTTAGTTGGGTACAGTCCCGAGCCACATGGAGGCAGTGAGCGGATCGTCAGAGGATTTGTCTCTCCCGGTATTGGGGGTTGATGTCTTATTATGCACGGATGGCCATCACCAGAAATTCTCGACCGGGGTAGACGAGTGTAATGTTTTGAAAATCGTTTAGGTGAAATTTCGGAAAATCGGTAAAAAAACGGTTTTTTCGGTAAAAATCAAGATATAAATATCTTTTAATATAAAATTAAATATACATATTCTAGCTATATAATTGCTAGTATTTGGTGTTTATTGAGCCACTTGTAAAATTTCTAAATTTCTGAAAAATTTTCCGAAATTAATTACTTTAATATTATTTTAAGCCGTCACTAATACATTTAATTAGGGATAATTACAAATTGGAATGGGTTGATACAAATTTTGTGCATCACGACACATTTAACTAACAAGTAAAATATCGTTTCTGAAATGAAATGAAGTTGTATAACGGTTTTAGAAAATATCGAAGAAAAAGACTTTAATGGTGAAAAATAGCTAAATAGAATTGAGGTATGGTTGCATGTTACTTGGTATTCCTCATATACACACCCTTACCCTCACCCTCTCCCCTAGCATGGCTGAATTCAGCAGCCCCCAATTCCCCATGTCCCCACTTCACTTTCTCATCTCATTAAAATCTAAAGAAAATGGATAAATAAAGAAAAAGATGTATGAGTGTTGACTTTGAGGTAAGGGTAATGCCTTGACTTATTTTCCCTACCTCATTCTCTCTCCTCTCCTTCCCCCATACATGGCCGAGCCCCTCTTCCCCCAATTCCAGCAGCAGCCCCCTTTTTCCTACACCATTTCACACCAAAAATCCACTCAAAAATGCATCAAAATTCTTACAAATTCAAAGAAAAATCAAAATCCAACTCCTACCCATTTTTCCTTAGCCTATCAAGCATGGATTGTGGTGAAAGGAGAGCAATTTGGAGGCCAAGATTTTCGTGCTAGATCTCCAATTTAGTGAGGTATAATCTTAGCATTTTGTTTAAGTTATTGTTTAATTATTTGAATCTAGCTATTATATGTTTAATTAGGGTTCTAAATTTCAAGTTTTAAATTTAAAGAAAAGGGAATTGAGTGTAAGTTAGGGTTTGTATCATTTGTAAAGATTTGCAAGGTGTAGTTTAACATTTTTAGGCATGCTAAAACTAAGCTACTTGCTATATTACTAATTGTTGCATGTAAATTGTAGTAATTAAGATTTCTAGTAAACTAGGTTTTTAGAATTGAATTCAAAATTGAGAATTAAAATTTAATTATGGTTTCATCATTTCATTAATATTATAAATTGTAGTTTAACACATCAAAGCATGTAAAAACTAATCTAATTGCTAGTTTGCAAATTATAAATTTAAAATTGTAATAATTGTATAAATTGCAAACTAGGTTTTTAAAATGTATATATTTTGGTGAGATAAAATAGTAGTGAATAGTTGGTGGCCTAATTATGATATTAAGTGAGCATTTTGGCCACTAGGATCGTTAAAATATTTAGATTGGTTAAAACATCAAGTTTTGAACCGAAATGGGAATTTGTGCTAACTAGCTTTTTGGGAAATAAAACTATTTGATTAGTTTTAATGTTTTGAAGATTTAAACCCTATTTTATATACAATTAGTGATTTGTGAAAACATGATTGGTATGTTTGGGTTTTTCTCGGTGGTTTGACGTTTGTACATCGACATCGAGGGTTGGTTTGGCTATTCTCGCATGCGTAGACGATAGGTTTTGACCTATGCGTGATACGCGTGCCGATTTGGTTTTCGTATGCCATTTCGATTTTGAATTGGGTTTTTATGCGATACGATACGTGGTGACATGTAGGTACTCCAGGTGGACTTCGAGACGATAAGCAAGCGCGTGGCGACGTCAGCACCGGAGAGCAAGCTCAGGTGAGTAGAATTATATCTACGGGGAGAAGTCGGGTGGATGGCGTATAGCAACCCCGCAGTTCGTAGTATATTTATGATATAAAATTGGATACATATGTGGTTTATGATCCGTGGGTGATTATCAAGTTATGATTATGTATTTATGGTTAGTTTGGTGTTATTACAAGGGAATTAGCATAGCTTCTTCGTCGCGAAACCTAGAATAGGTTTACACCCACACGAACACACCTGCATTCATTTTATTACCGGTGCGTATATGGAGATATGTATATATATATCTATACACACACACACATGGGTATGGGACTGTATATATATATATATATACACACGGATTATGAGGATAGTACTTGGGTTTGGAGATGAGTCGATGAGATTGGGATTGAGGCCATGAGATCGGTGATGTGACAGGGTTCGTATTCGAGTTACGACGTGATATTTTAGCGGGTTCTTTAGGCGTGGTGTTTTCATACACACGCATGCATTTCATAGATGGTATTAGTATTGTACTAGACGTAGATCAGTACCCCGATCATGATATTTGATAAGAGGATACCAGATGAATAATGTGATAGATATGACATTTGACCCGTACCCAGATTTGGGATGCCGTACGATGGATTTACCGTACGAGCTATTGATGATAGATCCACACTCTTGACTCGAGGATGTCATATTAGATGATGTATCATATGAGATATTCTTGAGGCGGGATCACCGACTTTATATATGTATATATATATATATATATATATATATATATATATATATATATATATATATATATCGACTCAGATTTAGGTGGTTACCATATCCCTTTCAATTGGTTGTTAGTTAGACCTATAGTTTACCTAATAGATGTCAGAATGGACCCGAGTCATACCTATTTCCAAAACTAACGAATCGTGAGAATTTTAAAGACATGTCAAGAGATACTACGGATATTTCAAAAGACGTACCTTTCCTTAAAAACACCGTAGCCCTTATTTTCAAAACACCACGATTCGCACTATTTCAAACGGCAAAACAGTATAACACAGGTGTAGCGATGTAGATTCCTTATTGTTACGTTATCATTCATGTTCCGCATATTATTGTTGTAATTACTATTCATTGCCATTTATCACGTTATTATCGTCTTATTGCATGTTTATTGTGTACTTAGTGGTTATGAACCATGCTGTCAGGACATCGTCACCATTACCGATGATCCGTATGTTCCACATACACTTACTTGCCGGATCACACACATCATCATCGGTAATTGCCATGTCACGTACACTTTAGAAAATACTATTTCAGTGACATAGCTTGCTAACTGATAGTTTCTACATGTTATAGCCTTCATATGCTAGTTTAATTATTGCATGATATCATATGCATCCATATATTCATTGCTTATGCGGTATTATGAAGATTTATGCTGGTTTTCATTGTTATTGACATGGTGACTTGATGATTTCGGATTCTTCTTGATATTTTCTGGATTTGGAAACCGCTTGTGAAAGTTTTGTAAACTGATGAACCATTTTAAAGAGAAAAATGCGGTTTTCCTTGATATGTTAAGTATCGTCCACCATGATGTTTTCTCGGTTCTGAGATGTTTTCGAGACCCGATTCGAGGAGTTGATTGAACCGTCTCGGGTACATGGTGGACCCGGTATGGTACCCCGGGACAAGAAGTTCGAGTATACCTGGCGCGGAGGATATCCGGAGGATACCGTTCGTGGTCGTATGATTGATGATATGGGCCGATCCGGATTGACGGAGGCCGAGGTATTGAGATATTGAGATTTAAGACACTGAGATATATAGATTTGATGATACAGGCCAGTCCGGATAGCCGGAGCCTGAGATATTGAGATATTGAAGTTTATGTTTTGTGTCGATACTTGACACGGATTTGATGTTGATTTCATTGATGATATCTCGATTTATATACATACAGAAATCTCATTGATTAAAGAAAAGCAGTTCTTGAATTATGATGTACTTTGTTCTCATTATATGCATCTGCACATCATTTTAGTGATATATTGCTACCTGACATTTGTACATCATATTAGTGACATGTTGTTACCTGAGGCACTGACACGAGTTCTTGGTATTACACTATATGGATAGATGTTTACCCTTACCATTATATTATGCTTCTGGCCATATTATTATTTTTAGGATATTACTGATCGTATGACCTAGGATTGCGTTATACATGCGACTTCAGCTGGTAGATGTTTTCTACTCACGAGTTGGTAACTCACCCCCATTGTGCCATAGTTCCTTGCAGGTTTTATCGTACAGGTTTCGTTGCGGTTTTGCTGGCACACTGTTCCTTCCGGGTGATTGCTTTGGTAGGTGGGTTCTTTGCATCAAGACCATCATTGTTTATTTATTATTTCAATTGTATCTAGAAACTCCATCAATCAGATTGTATATTTGATAGAGATAGATGACCAGACTTGTTATTATTTCGACCTTAGAGTCGCGCGTTGTATTATTATGTTTTTCATGCTGATTTTGAGTTTCTTTTGTGTTTTGATCCTCGCCCTTCGACGTTGTATATTATATTGCTTGCGTGGATGTGACCGTCGATTGACGAAGAGCTAGCTCCCGCATGGGGATGCCTTTTTATTTATTTCGTATACTATTCATGTTGTATCCCGTTTGGGGCCAGTTTTTACAAAGGAGACTCTGCCGAAATTTTCAGAAAATACTTGAGATTTTAAAAATACATATTTCGGCCTATGTTGTTAAAACTATTTGCTTTAAATTGGTTTTTCCTTCACTCTAATGCTTCTTTGGTTTTGATTTCTGGGTTTTGGCTTACTTAGATTACGTACGCCTCGAGACGTTTCGTAATTTAAGTGCCGGTCATGTTCTGTACTTTTCGGGTCATGATAAAGTTGGTATCAGATCGTTAGGTTTTACCTTCAGAGTGTAGGATGACTCTTGGTTGATGGAGTAGGTAGCTTGAGTAGAGTGACCTACCATACGTATGTTCCGCGGCATACTTATGATACGATACTCCGCTTAAGAAGCCTTAGGATGTACATTTCCTTGCACAGTATTATATTCCTTCCTATGATTTAGCCTCATCGGTACCAGTTTATGCTTTTGTTATCATGGTTGTACGGGTGTGGAGAGCTACGGCTAGAGTTGCGGTCAGCAAGAGCTCGTCATGGATGAGGACTGACCAGAACATAATTCCAGGGACATACGATTGCATAGAGGCGTTGTTTTATTGTGTTTTCGCGCCACGAGCGTTTGATGGATCGCTTTTACGAGATTTCTCGGACGTGCAGATCAGCACCAGAGGATTGGGCCACTGCAAGAGGCCAGCCAGATTGTGATGACCGTCAGAGCACAAATTATTTTGATAATTGAGGCACTGTTCAGCGTGCGGATGAATAAACCAGTGATTTTAGCGAATGAAAAGATATCGCCCCGGATGTTTGAAGCTAACGCCGCACGAGTTATATTTCGAGATATGATAGAAGATCGCTAGTCACCAGAGATGAAATACTAGGACATGTGATTCATTGCCTACCCCGATGCGAGGTCATCAGATAGATTGATTCCAGCTAGAGACGACTTCACGCTGATACGTTGAGAGTCGATAGAGACGATCGAATGTCAGGAACCCATTTTCCAAGTTTAAAGTATTCGGAAAACAATGCAAGCAATTCTACGGACTCTCTAGAAGAATGAAACCCTAACTCGACATTAATGGCCATGGAACGCCGGTGAACCTTAGGGTTTGCGGCAGTTCAGCGGTGCCATTAGTGAGGCTTGGGTCTGCCCTTCTACGGTTAGTCCATAGGTGCTGGGGCATATATTCGATACTATTAAACTATACCCAAGATGTTGAGCTCTTAGGGGATTATGAGGTTTTGACAATCGATCGGATGGTTCGACTTCATTAGGACATCATGTGATGGGATACATTGCTTGGGAGACTCCAGATACGAGTATAGACGTTGGAGAACAGTCCATGCAGCCACGAGGAGGCGAGTCCGAATCGGTCGACATTAGAGAAAAGTGGAGTAAGAGGTTCGTACGAGATCTTGATGAGATGACGTTCTACTCCGCCGACATCAGAGATATGATACGCAAGCAGAAGCGTTGACTATGGATATATCTTCCAGGAGGAATCGTGATGAGTATGCAGCCGTTCCGGAACAAGAAATAGATTTGGTAAGGATGATAATGACTTCCGGGCAGCTCGACAGAAACGAGACTTGGGAGAGACTTCGACAGGACCTTTCTGGAAATACTGAACGAGAAGACTTGGACACAGGAGCGGTCATATGACGCACACCCAGCAGGCCAGAGTTCACCATCGTCGACGAGACATTTTATGAGTGACCATAAGAGTTGGCCAGAGAACTTTAGAGGATGTGCCACAGCGGACTATTTCCATTATCGTTTCCATATTGGACCGTTGAGCCGAGGAGCTATGTACTTAGCAATTCGCAGTGAGAGGCGAGAGCCTAAGGGCACCAGGTGACAGGCCATGATTCGGAAGCAAGTAGATATCTTGCTCTGCTAGCATTGGATGCACCGACACCTTCTCGACTTTGGGGGACGGACATATCGACGACAGTATTTATGATTTGTGATTTTGTGATTGACGATCACGTATCCGTCACTTTGGATTTCAGTATATTTGGACGATTTATTGGCATGATTGAGACTTTGTACACCACAGTTGCACTTTACTTTGATTTGATGTCATTACAGATGTTGATTTTGATTTCATGCCTAGGGTAAGCATATGATTTGACTTATGCTTTCGGCATAGTTTTCATGTACTTTTAGTATTTCGATGCGATTTTGGTGCACACCAGATGCACTAAATCGGGATTTTTGTGCATATCAGATGCACCTGGTATTGCTGTCAGGCACACCGTTGCCTCTGACAGGTGTTTCGTGCACACCCGTTGCACTTAGATGTTGTTTCTGTGCACATGTATGGCACATTCATGGATTTTGATTTCCGTACGCACCAGACACACGTAGCATTCATATGCACATTTTGGGATTGATTTCTTTTGGAGCAGTATATTTTATGATACTTGCTATTTGGTTTAGCGCTGAGTAGGACTAGTCAAAGGACAGTACCTGAGTTTATTTCCGCATGCCTTGATAGTTATTGAAGGGATTTCCAAAGAGGAGCTATAGTCTCAGTATTTACCTACGTGTCCGTGATGACACGAAACTTTTTACAAGGGAAACCCCTCTAAATTGTTTTCAAAATGGCAGGACGTGTATATTAAACAAAGGATATATATATATAGTTATTTTCTCACAACGGACGTCCGCCACTGTGCGGTGATACACACATCGCACAGCGATTTGAAAAAAAAGTTTGGCATGCATTGCTTTCAGATGTTTTAATGATGTTTACATGTATAGTTCTGACGTTTACAGGTATAGTTTTGATGTATATCATATTGATTTTCGTTTTGGATCTTGACATTGGTGTCTTAACCATAACTCCGATGATTGGGGGATGCTTGACGGAGTTTTGATTTTGGTTTATATATCTGTTTTTCATGCGCATGCATTGCGTTACGATATATTTTATGTATTTATGATTTCGAAGCCCCGACGACTTGATGGTTTTGATGAATGTTTTAGTATTTGGGAGAGTTTTAATTTAAATTCGAGAACCGAATTTCTTTAAGGGGGGAAGATTGTAACGTTTTGAAAATCGTTTAGGTGAAATTTCGGAAAATCGGTAAAATAACGGGTGTGTTCCGTAAAAATCAAGATATAAATATCTTTTAATATAAAATTAAATATACGTATTCTAGCTATGTAATTGCTAGTATTTGGTGTTTATTGAGCCACTTGTAAAATTTCTAAATTTCTGAAAAAATTTCCGAAATTAATTATTTTAATATTATTTTAAACCGTCACTAATACATTTAATTAGAGATAATTACAAATAGGAATGGGTTGATACAAATTTTGTGCATCACGACACATTTCACTAACAAGTAAAATATTGTTTCTGAAATGAAATGAAGTTATATAACGGTTTTAGAAAATATCGAAGAAAAAGGCTTTAATAGTGAAAAATAGCTAAATAGAATTGGGGTATGGTTGCATGTTACTTAGTATTCCTCATATACACACACACACCATCACCCTCTCCCCTAGTATTGCTGAATTCAGCAGCCCCCAATTCCCCATGTCCCCACTTCACTTTCTCAACTCATTAAAATCTAAAGAAAATGGAAAAATAAAGAAAAAGATGTATAAGTGTTGACTTTGAGGTAAGGGTATTGCCTTGACTTATTTTTCCCACCTCACTATCTCTCCTATCCTTCCCCCACACTTGGCCGAGCCCCTCTTCCCCCAATTCCATCAGCAGCCCCCTTTTTCCTACACCATTTCACACCAAAAATCCACTCAAAAATGCATCAAAATCCCTACAAATTCAAAGCAAAATCAAAATCCAACTCCTACCCATTTTTCCTTAGCCTATCAAGCATGGATTGTGGTGAAAGGAGAGCAATTTGGAGGCCAAGATTTTCATGCTGAATCTCCAATTTAGTGAGGTATAATCTTAGCATTTTGTTTAAGTTATTGTTTAATTACTTGAATCTAGCTATTATATGTTTAATTAGGGTTCTAAATTTCAAGACATTGGTGTCTTCACCATAACTCCGATGATTGCGGGATGCTTGACGGGGTTTTGATTTTAGTTTATATAACTGTTTTTCATGCGCATGCATTGCGTTACGATATGTTTTATGTATTTATGATTTCGAAGCCCCGACGACTTGATGGTTTTGCTGAATGTTTTAGTATTTGGGAGAGTTTTAATTTAAATTCGAGAACCGAATTTCTTTAAGGGGGGACGATTGTAACGTTTTGAAAATCGTTTAGGTGAAATTTTGGAAAATCGGTAAAATAACGGGTGTGTTCCGTAAAAATCAAGATATAAATATCTTTTAATATAAAATTAAATATACATATTCTAGCTATGTAATTGCTAGTATTTGATGTTTATTGAGCCACTTGTAAAATTTCTAAATTTCTGAAAAAAATTTCGAAATTAATTATTTTAATATAATTTTAAACCCTCACTAATACATTTAATTAGAGATAATTACAAATAGGAATGGGTTGATACAAATTTTGTGCATCACGACATATTTCACTAACAAGTAAAATATTGTTTCTGAAATGAAATGAAGTTGTATAACGGTTTTAGAAAATATCGAAGAAAAAGGCTTTAATGGTGAAAAATAGCTAAATAGAATTGGGGTATGGTTGCATGTTACTTAGTATTCCTCATACACACACACACACACCCCCTCACCCTCTCCCCTAGTATTGCTGAATTCAGCAGCCCCCAATTCCCCATGTCCCCACTTCACTTTCTCATCTCATTAAAATCTAAAGAAAATGGAAAAATAAAGAAAAAGATGTATAAGTGTTGACTTTGAGGTAAGGGTATTGCCTTGACTTATTTTCCCCACCTCACTCTCTCTCCTATCCTTCCCCCACACTTGGCCGAGCCCCTCTTCCCCCAATTCCAGCAGCATCCCCCTTTTTCCTACACCATTTCACACCAAAAATCCACTCAAAAATGCATCAAAATCCCTACAAATTCAAAGCAAAATCAAAATCCAACTCCTACCCATTTTTCCTTAGCCTATCAAGCATGGATTGTGGTGAAAGGAGAGCAATTTGGAGTCCAAGATTTTCATGCTGAATCTCCAATTTAGTGAGGTATAATCTTAGCATTTTGTCTAAGTTATTGTTTAATTACTTGAATCTAGCTATTATATGTTTAATTAGGGTTCTAAATTTCAAGACATTGGTGTCTTCACCATAACTCCGATGATTGCGGGATGCTTGACGGGGTTTTGATTTTGGTTTATATATCTGTTTTTCATCCGCATGCATTACGTTACGATATGTTTTATGTATTTATGATTTCGAAGCCCCGACGAATTGATGGTTTTGCTGAATGTTTTAGTATTTGGGGGAGTTTTAATTTAAATTCGGGGACCGTCTTTAAGGAGGGAAGATTGTAACGTTTTGACAATCGTTTAGGTGAAATTTCGGAAAATCGTTAAAATAACGGGTGTTTTCCGTAAAAATCAAGATATAAATATCTTTTAATATAAAATTAAATATACATATTCTAGCTATGTAATTGCTAGTATTTGGTGTTTATTGAGCCACTTGTAAAATTTCTAAATTTTTGAAAAATTATCCGAAATTAATTATTTTAATATTATTTTAAGCCGTCATTAATACATTTAATTAGGGATAATTACAAATTGGAATGGGTTGATACAAATTTTGTGCATCACGACACATTTAACTAGCAAGTAAAATATTGTTTCTGAAATGAAATGAAGTTGTATAACGGTTTTAGAAAATATCGAAGAAAAAGACTTTAATGGTGAAAAATAACTAAATAGAATTGGGGTATGGTTGCATGTTACTTGGTATTCCTCATATACACACACACACCATCACCCTCTCCCCTAGTATGGCTGAATTCAGCAGCCCCCAATTCCCCATGTCCCCACTTCACTTTCTCCTCTCATTAAAATCTAAAGAAAATGGAAAAATAACGAAAAAGATGTATAAGTGTTGACTTTGAGGTAAGGGTATTGCCTTGACTTATTTTCCCCACCTCACTCTCTCCCTACTCTTTCCCCCACACTTGGCCGAGCCCCTCTTCCCCCAATTCCAGCAGCAACCCCCTTTTTCCTACACCATTTCACACCAAAAATCCACTCAAAAATGCATCAAAATCCCTACAAATTCAAAGAAAAATCAAAATCCAACTCCTACCCATTTCACCTTAGCCTATCAAGCATGGATTGTGGTGAAAGGAGAGAAATTTGGAGGCCATGATTTTCATGCTAGATCTCCAATTTAGTGAGGTATAATCTTAGCATTTTGTTTAAGTTATTGTTTAATTACTTGAATCAAGCAATTATATGTTTAATTAAGGTTCTAAATTTCAAGTTTGAAATTTAAAGGGGAATTGAGAGTAAGTTAGGGTTTGTATCATTTGTAAAGATTTGCAAGGTGTAGTTTAACATTTTTAGGCATGCTAAAGCTAAGCTACTTGCTATATTACTAATTGTTGCATGTAAATTGTAGTAATTAAGATTTCTAGTAAACTAGGTTTTTAGAATTGAATTCAAAATTGAGAATTAAAATCTAATTATGATTTCATCATATCATTAATATTATAAATTGTAGTTTAACACATCAAAGCATGTAAAAACTAATCTAATTGCTAGTTTGCAAATTGTAAATTTAAAATTGTAATAATTGTATAAATTGCAAACTAGGTTTTTAAAATGTATATATTTTGGTGAGATAAAATAGTATTGAATAATTGTGTGACCTAATTATGATATTAAGTGAGTATTTTGGCCATTAGGATCGTTAAAATATTTAGATTGGTTAAAATATCAAGTTTTGAACGGAAATGGGAATTTGTGGTAACTAGGTTTTTGAGAAATAAAACGATTTGATTAGATTTAATGTTTTGATGATTTAAATCCTATTTCATATACAATTAGTGATTTGTGAAAACACGATTGGTGAGTTTGGGTTTTTCTCGATGGTTTGACGTTTGTACATCGACATCGAGGGTTGGTTTGGCTATTCTCGCATGCGTAGGCGATAGGTTTTAACCTATGCGTGATACGCGTGCCGATTTGGTTTTCGTATGCCGTTTCGATTTCGAATTAGGTTTTTATGCAATACAATACGTGGTGACATGTAGGTACCCCAGGTGGACTTCGAGACGGCAAGCAAGCGCGCGGCGATGTCGGCACCGGCGAGCAAGCTCAGGTGAGTAGAATTATATCTACGGGGAGAATTCGGATGGATGGCGTATAGCACCCCCGCAGTTCGTAGTATATTTATGATATAAAATTGGATATATATGTGGTTTATGATCCGTGGGTGATTATCAAGTTATGATTATGTGTTTATGGTTAGTTTGGTGTTATTAGAAGGGAACTAGCATAACTTCTTAGTCGCGAAACCTTGAATAGGTTTACACCCACATGCACACACCTGCATTCATTTTATTACCTATGCATATATGGGGATATGTATATATACACACACATACACACACACATGGGTATAGGACTATGTATATATATACGTATACATATACACGGATTATGAGGATAGTACTTGGGTTTGGAGATGAGTCGATGAGATTAGGCTTGAGGCCGTGAGATCGGTGATGTCACAGGATTCGTATTCGAGTTACGACGTGATATTTTAGTGGGTTCTTTAGGCATGGTGTTTTCATATACACGCATGCATTTCATAGATGGTATCAGTATTGTACTAGACGTAGATCAGTGCCCCGATCATGATATTTGATAAGAGGATACCAGATGAATAATGTGATAGATGTGACATTTGACCCGTACCCTGATTTGGGATGCCGTACGATGGATTTACTGTACGAGCTATTGATGATAGGTCCGCACTCTTGACTCGAGGATGTCATATTAGATAATGTATCGTATGAGATATTATTGAGGCGGGATCACCGACTATATATATGTATATATATCGACTCAGATTTAGGTGGTTTCCATGTCCCTTTCGATTGGTTGTTAGTTAGACCTGTAGTTTACCTAGTGGATGTCAGACTGGACCTGAGTCATACCTATTTCCAAAACTAACGAATCGTGAGGATTTTAAAAACATGTCAAGGGATACTATGAATATTTCAAAAGACGTGCCTTTTCTTAAAAACACCGTAGCCCTTATTTTCAAAACACCACGATTCACACTATTTCAAACGGCAAAAAAGTATAACACAGGTATAGCGATGTAGATTCCTTATTGTTACGTTATCATTCATGTTCCGCATATTATTGTTGCAATTACTGTAAGTGCACGGCGGCGCCCCGGCCGTCAATCCGACGCCGGAATGCGGAAGCGGTGATAAACTTTAATTTTGCGGACTTTGCAAACCGGCACCACCGCGCACTAAACTCCGGATCGTAACCATTAACAAGTCTAAGCTAACTAGAAGATTGGTTAGAGATGTATACCGACGATCCAAGTCCTCCGGTCTTCTCGTCATGGTCCCGATCTCCTGCGGAAAAGTCCAGTCTCCTCTTCGCCGGAAGGGCACCACGTCGCCTGCATCTTTTACGGGCTCCCGCCTCTATACCGAGGCAACTCGGGCGCGAAGTTGGCTAGCCGACGCGCCCAAGATTTGCTGTAGAATATAGTGTAGAGTTGTCTCTTTGGGGTTAAGTATAGTTGCCATGATGGAGGGAATTTTGCATAAGGATTTTCCATGGAAAACTTGCAAGGAAAAAGAATGGAGCAGCCAAATTAAAAAGCTCAGCCAAGAAGGAATGCTCTCTGGAATGGCTCGGCCAGCCCACTCAAAAATAATGAGCTCACTGGAAAAACAGTGTGAAGAGTGAATGTCAATTATGAAGCAAACTCTCACCAAAAACATGTGTGAATAAATTAATCCCCAAGGAAAATAAAATTCCTTCACAGCATACCCAAAGCAATACCAGCACACACACATTAATTCCATTCCTTACAAAATGAAATTAATCCACTATACTCCATCAATCCAGCACAGTGGCCGGCCCATACCAAATCACATCAAAAACCCACACCCACTCTTACACCACCATCACCAACAACCATGATGACTTTAAAAGTCAAGCAATCATGAAGAGGTCAAGGTCAAGGAATGGTGCACATCATGAAAGCCATCATGATGCAACAAGATGCAAAGAACCCCCTCCACAAATGCCTATTTGCAACAATGCAAATAAGCCCTCCTCCACCAATCTTCGGCCAATGAACGGAACAATGGAAATTGGCCGAAACGGAAAGCAAACTGGCAACTCCATAAAACTGGTCCCGTAATAAATTACAGGAAAAACCCCGATACTGTGCATACACACCCGCATTTGTATTTCGACCGAAATACAAATGCAATGAGACAAAAATCTCCACTGTACTATACTAGGATCCGGCTTATACCAAAGCCGGCTAGTAATATCCGTTCGATCCTGATCCGTGCAATACCGCACGTATCTGATCGAACCCTGCCATATAACCATACGGCCTATAGTACAAACTGTCCGATCCTGATCCGTGCAATACCGCACGTATCTGATCGGACCTTGCCATATCTCCATACGGCCTCTACAACCTTTCGCCCGAAAGCTTGAGTAACTGAAAGTGTGGTGGACTCTAAAGACTCATCAATACTATGGCTGTGGATTTAACCACTAGCACGTCAGAGGTATAAGCCAATACGTAACGGGCCACCAGCTATTGACTAAAAGGGACGTCGATGAGCGAACTCATCCTGACACCCTACTGAGCCTGTCAGTGACAATATCCGTGCAGTCCGGTCCGTTCGTCTATGAGTATCGCATGGCGGGCCTAGGGGGTTGGTAAAAGTCAGACCCCCAAAAGCGGTACAAGTCGTGTCGGAGTGTAGCCCAGAACACCCTGAGATACTACTGGAATACCTACCAGTAAATCTCCTTGCCTTGGCCAAGGACTTTGTGTAATGGCTCTCCTAGACACAGCACGACCTCACCCCCAATACCGGGAGAGACGAACCCCTGAAGATACGCTCACTGCCTCCATGTGGCTCGGGACTGTACCCAACTAAAACCTGTTTGCACGACTCTTTTGAGCCGTGGTAGGGTAGTAATCAAAGTACAGTGGGAACTCACACGAGACAAATGACGATCCCCAGGTCGATGAACTAACCTGCACACATGTCACCAGGGAACTGCCATCTGACGTCTGGTATATGACCAACTAGCATGTTCCCGGCGAGTCCTGTCCGGTGTACTCATAACCCAATGAGCACCTGTATACATCTTAGGTGATCCAACTGACACCAGTGGCTTGTGAGACCGGCCACCGCCCCTCGTCGGGGTCTCGACTGTATACACTAGTCTACTAATGGAGTATCGATGCCCGGTCTCGAAACTCCCACGACTAGGGACCTTTTAAGGATAAGCTTGTAGACCCCCAGCTCCCACTTATATGATCGCCCTCATACTGCTGGTGGTCAAGCAAGAATCCTAGGGGCTCTATCAACGTGTAATAGCGACGTGTCATGTCACTTAAAACAGTACACGATGATAAAGGTAAACCAGATAGCATACTATCATCTCGAGTAAGACTGTCCTACCGGGATAGGTCCTCCCTCAATCATTACAATCACGTACCTGTGACCTAATAATTGACTCTGAGGGCACTATCTCCAACAATCTCCCACTTGCACTCAAGGCTAATTATTGCGATGTCGCATACTCACAGCCCGTGTGATACCGAACACCCAACTCCTCTACTAGTCAGTCTCACAAAGCCTGTTTGCGAAAACCTTTGCGTTCGAGGAATAGCCTCAGTGAGTGGATCCGCTCTGATGTTTCTTTCTATGTCTCTCTATATCTCAAGCTCGCGGAGAAAGCCATCTCCCGAAATGAGCAATACATGTCTTAGAGTGTCTGGATATCTGATGGGACCGAGCTCAAAAATGAACTCCAAATCCAAACTTCTTAGACTGTATCGTCAACTGAACTTAATCAGTATCCTGCGACATGCCACCCTCAGTATTTCCTTGGACCACCTGTCCAAAATATTGCCGCTTATCAGAAGGAAAACTATAGCTCTGACAACCTCCTTGTCGTCCATGTCACCTTGGAAGCCTGGAATGATAACTGTCTCCCAAATGAGGCTGTCGTTATCATATCCCTAGAACATTCACTTATGTTCTAAAACTGCTTCCGACTGTTTCTCCAGGATTGGATCAATATCAACTTATTGCGTCTAGTGCAAGAACAACATCTGGTGTGGTACTTGACATCTCATGATTGACTCAATTGCCTAAGCAAGTGATCTACCAATCATGCACATCCCTCTCCACTTTAGTCTATAAGACACTTTTAGAGAGGGTGACTCCATCACCTGCAGGTACACTACCGTGCCAGGAGTCGTCCATTCTAAATACTCTTAGATTGCTGTCAAGTACCCTGATTGGGAAACCACCCAAATCTAGATCTAAAACCATAGATCTAGTAACCAGTATGTCTGATATAAAATCCATTTCCTTTGTGGAGAAACAACTGTGTGACGACCAAAGTATAACCGATTGTAGTATAGGAGTTTCTTTTCCTATTCTGTGTATGTCATCCAGATACCAGGACATCACACCCTACTACCTTCTCAACAGATCCATCCCCTATTCTGATGAAGTCAAACCCATGACTGTCACGTCAGAAATAGATGATCTATCTCCGCTACATCTGCTTTAGTCTATAAATAGACATAAGCTACCTGTCCACCAATGCTTCCGCTGCTCCCACTGACTACGACAACCCTCTGGCAGAGTCATATACACGTACACTTCTAAAGCTAGTTTAGAACGACGCTATACTCATCCTCCCGCCGGGTCTCGCAACCTGGAACAATAGCAATGGCAATTGTGGGAGAACAAGAACTTCCCTGTCACCGTCCTTGAGGCTACCGTAGTACCTCTCGGGTGCCTGAAGTTACCCACCTTATCTGCGGAGTGGCCAATGGAATGTCAATCCAGATTGAATCTTTAGGTTCCTTATCAAATCTTCAGTAATCGTTTGTGGTTCTGGAATTACTTCCAGTTCTACCATACTCTCACAACTGTTTTCTGAAAAAATCCATTTTTAATAAAACTGTGGCGAGTCTAGAACAATATTGCTATTGTTCATCCAGATGGTAGAAAGTCAACCCTCGTCATAGCCTGGGTCAACCCACAAACAGCCATTACAGAAACGTGCCTTGAGTTGTCCAGTATCTGGTTTTAATCATAAACCGGACAACTCCCCGTACCTTAACATCGTTAAGATATGAACTGTTCTATATCCAATATAGAAACAGAGGTACTGATTTAATTGAACCAGATTCAAATCATGCAGCTGTCCCCAGCGCATGTCAACTAAATGGAAGGAGGCCGATCAGCGTTACTCAACTTAGGAATACTTCCAATTATGAGTAACCTGAAAGAGAAGAAAGATCTCTTTATCATTACTATCAACTGAATACCATACACAAGTATCTACATCTTCGATCTCTTTGAAGAATCCCGATACTTGCTGTACCTGGTTCTCTACTCTATTCAAATACCAATAACTTCTCCAAATTCGGACCCTGTGTTTCCACGAAACACCTGTCTAAAAACTAGAGAAGTCATAAGTAAACTGAATGTAGTACGAGGACCAACCCCTCTGTCCTGATGGACCCTGGACAACATACAATACTCTGTATAAGTCCCTTGAGTCTGATAACTCATTCACTGTGTGTCGTAGGTTGAAAACTGTACTTATGTTTAAGAAGAATTACACCGCTGTTTAATGCTCCTTACCTAACCATCCACTGATATAGGTAAATGTCATCAACATAATATCAAAAGGTATATCTCACTCTATAAAAATAGACGTACAGATATATCAATTTGAAATTGGTGCATGACAGCGGATATTCAAAACCAAATATTTGCCGACCGGCAAACAACCCAGGTGGCATCCTCAAATATCACCAATTACAACGAATCCCGATATAATGAGGATGATCACCCAATTCCCAATAACTTACTCCCACTCATCATCTGTAAAACCATACAGATGTGAGAATCATACCTAGTAAATATATACCCTGGAGCAAGTGTCTAACAGGGAAATCGGTTTTCCTTTAACATTACACAGTGAAACTGAAACAAAAAATGTTTCGATGGGGTATCCTGGTATTCCTAGTAATGCCTCTTCCATTATCCATATTCACAACTATAACCGTATAATTCTTTGCCACCTCTCCAAATCCCTTTATATGTCTTTTAGTCATTACCTTCTGCACACCCCTTTAGGCCAGTTGGTTTTCTTCCTTCCCTACCGTTCGGCACCAGCCTATGGTTTGGAAGAAGACTATCCAATAAGCATAAAGGGTGTACTGTCCTAATCCTAGGAGCACTCGCAATGCGAGAAAAGGTGAAGATAAAAGACAACCGAATAAACCTTATTCCTATTTCTCCTGAACCAGAATCCATCCCCGAACTGGAACAAGTTCCTTTCGAGTTCGTATATAACCATACGATGGAGTATCCAATAAACTGTGGATCTTCGTAGTGATACGGAGTGTCCTGGAGAAATACAAAGGTGATTTAGGATTGGCGAAGAAATACTTGGTTTGGTCGTGAATATCAGTCGCAATTTTACTTTGCCCTCTTACAATCCCTTGCTTTGTCTTAACTTAATACCTTCTGTACACCGTTTAGGCTAACTGGTTTTCTTCATTCCCCACCGGTCGGCACCAGCCTAAGGTTTGGAAGAAGACAATCCAATTTGCGTAATAGGTGTACTACCCCTAAACCAAGGAGTACTCGTAACCTGAGAGAGGGTAAAAGGAAAAGACAACTGAATAATCCTATCCGTTTTCTCCAGAACCTGAAACCATCCTCGAATAAATTCCTTCGAGTTCGTATATAACCATACGATGGTTTTGTCCAATGGAAGTGGACGTTCGTAGTAATACGGGGTGTCCTGGAGAAAAGGGTAAAAGTAGGAGTGGCAATGAGGTTTGCAACTCTGACAATCCAAAAGCCAGTATTAAGAAGGTTCGGTCAACTTGGTCACTGAGTCATAGTCTTAGGGTCGGGTCAATGGTCGCTGCCAAAGAGAGAGAGAAAAGAAACACTCAGCGTGCACTCTGACCAAGATCAGAAAGGTTACCAATTTATCTAATCTGGAAACCTCCCACTGTACCTCAAATTCTCCTCCAAACCTGAAAAAAGAATTAGTCGGGGTCACCCGAGGAGTAAACTAACTCATCAGTGGGAATCGGGATCCAACTATCATCGCATGATAACGTGACGGAATCCGCTCACGGTATTACACTCCAGAAGGTATGCGCATATCTGGCAAGTTTCAGTTCTTTTGAAACTCCCGATGTGATTTCTACCCCATGCTCTTATGACCTTGACTTTGGCCAACATATCATAAGTCACATGTCAAGTTCAACCCGTCATTCTCCAGGTTAATTTGAGTCCACCCGTACATACCCTTGACTTTGGCCAAAATGGCAGTACGGCTGTCCCAAACCAACGCATCTATCTATGCTGCATATGAATACCCAATAGCTACCAATCACTGTGCCTTGACTTTGGCCAACATACACAGCTTGAATACTATTGACTACCCATATGAAACGACGGAGGGCTACGAATGGTTTCTGGCGAAAACCTTTAACGTAATGAACTTGATATCGTTGAAGGAACGGATAGCTTTTTAGAAAATATAGTGACGAAAACCTTTACTAAAGAGGTCACTCCCGGTGAAGGGATCTCGGCTCTTTCCCCGTAGAATGGGGTGCTGGATATTCATAACCGAATATCACTGTGCAAAGCAAAAGTAATCGGCTATAGTGAAGTTAATGCCCTGACGCAAACTTCTGTCCAAGGGGTCACTCCCGGTGAAGGGATCTCGGCCCTTGCCTCGTCGACTGAGGAGCAGGATATTCTAAATGAATACCACGATGCAAAACAAAAGTGAACGTCCTTGCAATAACAGCTTTTTGAAAAGTGTTCCAACAACATCAGAATAGGTTTGTTTAACTTGCATTGATCCGAATCAACGCAGTCCCATCAATTGATCACACCACAAAGAACGAAAATATACTGACGTACGTATATGCCATCTGCATTCGCCACTGGGTCCCGTCATCACCCGTTAGGTTAGCTAACTAACGGCAGAGCGGGGACTGGACTAGCGCGGATGAAAAACATATACAACATCTACTAAAATATATACCAATATATAGTATTTCGCTCAAGGCGTGATAAAAAATGCAACATCACAGAAAATGTACAGCATCACAGAAACAATACAGATATCTGGGATCCCCGGGTTTCACAGAGCCACTGCTGAAACCCGACGTTCCCCTGGTCGTGTGGATAGCCTGTGCAATGAAAACCTAGACCCCTACGGGCGCGGCAAGTTACCCGCCAAAACCTGAAGCGAGGCAGCCCCCTTCAGCGCCGTGAATGGACCACCCAGCACTTCACGGAATCCGGCAACTTGGGCACCCCTCCTGGGTCAACCTGTACCCCCTACGAGTGCGGCGAATAGCCCGCCAATCCTAGAGTGAAGCCCCCTCCGTCTCAATGCCATGAGATGCGGGCTTGTTGCCTTCTAGAATCCGGCTATCCGTGCACCCCTCCGCGGGGTAATCCTAGTACAGAAAGTAAAATATACATACATCGGGTACATCGACCGCAACCAGGTCGTGCCCCAAAAGAATAATACAAACTGGCAGTGACGGCAGTCCACATGTCGGACGCTCGCCCCGCAAAATCAAATGTACATAATACAACCACCACAGTACTAGCATTGCATCCAGGCTATCCCCCACGACCGATCCGCAACATCACAGCAAAAACAAAACATCAACGTGAAAGTCACGTTCGCAAATCCGTCTAACCGGGCTATAGCAGTTAGACAGGATTTACCGATCGAGTGACATTCACGGTCGCAGATATAATATAAATACTGTGAAAAATGTGTTTAAAATATCCGACCGATCGAATATTAACAAGTGGGCCCCAAAACAAAACTGTAGCAGTTACAGAAAATATGGGCCCAATTTTAATGTTCAAAAACCCCAAAAATAATCCCAGAGGCCCACTGAAAAAATCCGGCCCACTGACTCCTCTACTCTGCGGCGGAAGCGCGGCCAAAAGGGGGTTTTGGCCGCCCTTCCGCGCTCTTGTTGGAAGATCATGGTGTCGGATTTTTCCAGAAGTCTTAAGTTTGCTTGTACAGTGCTTTTATACAACCTGAAAAATTTTTCGAGACTGAAAAATTTCAACAGAAACTGATGCTGAAAGAAATGCGGGTTTTGGGATTTTTGATCGATCCGAATTGCAAACACATTAAACCAAGCTAGACTAAGTTAATGGCGAGGCTCTGATACCACTGTAAGTGCACGGCGGCGCCCCGGCCGTCAATCCGACGCCGGAATGCGGAAGCGGTGATAAACTTTAATTTTGCGGACTTTGCAAACCGGCACCACCGCGCACTAAACTCCGGATCGTAACCATTAACAAGTCTAAGC
Organism: Agapanthus africanus; assembly: GCA_030015575.1. Classification (NCBI taxonomy): domain Eukaryota; kingdom Viridiplantae; phylum Streptophyta; class Magnoliopsida; order Asparagales; family Amaryllidaceae; genus Agapanthus; species Agapanthus africanus. Next base: position 447,258,850 of record CM057350.1, on the reverse strand, counting down.
TAACTAGAAGATTGGTTAGAGATGTATACCGACGATCCAAGTCCTCCGGTCTTCTCGTCATGGTCCCGATCTCCTGCGGAAAAGTCCAGTCTCCTCTTCGCCGGAAGGGCACCACGTCGCCTGCATCTTTTACGGGCTCCCGCCTCTATACCGAGGCAACTCGGGCGCGAAGTTGGCTAGCCGACGCGCCCAAGATTTGCTGTAGAATATAGTGTAGAGTTGTCTCTTTGGGGTTAAGTATAGTTGCCATGATGGAGGGAATTTTGCATAAGGATTTTCCATGGAAAACTTGCAAGGAAAAAGAATGGAGCAGCCAAATTAAAAAGCTCAGCCAAGAAGGAATGCTCTCTGGAATGGCTCGGCCAGCCCACTCAAAAATAATGAGCTCACTGGAAAAACAGTGTGAAGAGTGAATGTCAATTATGAAGCAAACTCTCACCAAAAACATGTGTGAATAAATTAATCCCCAAGGAAAATAAAATTCCTTCACAGCATACCCAAAGCAATACCAGCACACACACATTAATTCCATTCCTTACAAAATGAAATTAATCCACTATACTCCATCAATCCAGCACAGTGGCCGGCCCATACCAAATCACATCAAAAACCCACACCCACTCTTACACCACCATCACCAACAACCATGATGACTTTAAAAGTCAAGCAATCATGAAGAGGTCAAGGTCAAGGAATGGTGCACATCATGAAAGCCATCATGATGCAACAAGATGCAAAGAACCCCCTCCACAAATGCCTATTTGCAACAATGCAAATAAGCCCTCCTCCACCAATCTTCGGCCAATGAACGGAACAATGGAAATTGGCCGAAACGGAAAGCAAACTGGCAACTCCATAAAACTGGTCCCGTAATAAATTACAGGAAAAACCCCGATACTGTGCATACACACCCGCATTTGTATTTCGACCGAAATACAAATGCAATGAGACAAAAATCTCCACTGTACTATACTAGGATCCGGCTTATACCAAAGCCGGCTAGTAATATCCGTTCGATCCTGATCCGTGCAATACCGCACGTATCTGATCGAACCCTGCCATATAACCATACGGCCTATAGTACAAACTGTCCGATCCTGATCCGTGCAATACCGCACGTATCTGATCGGACCTTGCCATATCTCCATACGGCCTCTACAACCTTTCGCCCGAAAGCTTGAGTAACTGAAAGTGTGGTGGACTCTAAAGACTCGTCAATACTATGGCTGTGGATTTAACCACTAGCACGTCAGAGGTATAAGCCAATACGTAACGGGCCACCAGCTATTGACTAAAAGGGACGTCGATGAGCGAACTCATCCTGACACCCTACTGAGCCTGTCAGTGACAATATCCGTGCAGTCCGGTCCGTTCGTCTATGAGTATCGCATGGCGGGCCTAGGGGGTTGGTAAAAGTCAGACCCCCAAAAGCGGTACAAGTCGTGTCGGAGTGTAGCCCAGAACACCCTGAGATACTACTGGAATACCTACCAGTAAATCTCCTTGCCTTGGCCAAGGACTTTGTGTAATGGCTCTCCTAGACACAGCACGACCTCACCCCCAATACCGGGAGAGACGAACCCCTGAAGATACGCTCACTGCCTCCATGTGGCTCAGGACTGTACCCAACTAAAACCTGTTTGCACGACTCCTTTGAGCCGTGGTAGGGTAGTAATCAAAGTACAGTGGGAACTCACACGAGACAAATGACGATCCCCAGGTCGATGAACTAACCTGCACACATGTCACCAGGGAACTGCCATCTGACGTCTGGTATATGACCAACTAGCATGTTCCCGGCGAGTCCTGTCCGGTGTACTCATAACCCAATGAGCACCTGTATACATCTTAGGTGATCCAACTGACACCAGTGGCTTGTGACACCGGCCACCGCCCCTCGTCGGGGTCTCGACTGTATACACTAGTCTACTAATGGAGTATCGATGCCCGGTCTCGAAACTCCCACGACTAGGGACCTTTTAAGGATAAGCTTGTAGACCCCCAGCTCCCACTTATATGATCGCCCTCATACTGCTGGTGGTCAAGCAAGAATCCTAGGGGCTCTATCAACGTGTAATAGCGACGTGTCATGTCACTTAAAACAGTACACGATGATAAAGGTAAACCAGATAGCATACTATCATCTCGAGTAAGACTGTCCTACCGGGATAGGTCCTCCCTCAATCATTACAATCACGTACCTGTGACCTAATAATTGACTCTGAGGGCACTATCTCCAACAATTACTATTCATTTCCATCTATCACGTTGTTATCGTCTCATTGCATTTTTGTTGTGTACCTAGTGGTTATGAACCATGCTGTCAGGACACCAGCACCATTGCCGATGATGCGTATGTTCCACATACACTTACTTGCCGACTCACACACATCATCATCGGTAATTGCCATGTCACGTACACTTTAGAAAATACTATTTCAGTGACATAGCTTGCTAACTGATAGTTGCTACATGTTATAGCCTTCATATGCTAGTTTAATTATTGAATGATATCAGATGCATCCATGTATTCATTGGTTATGCGATATTATGAAGATTTATGCCGGTTTTCATTGTTATTGACATGGTGACTTGATGATTTCGGATTCTTCTTGATATTTTCTGGATTTGGAAAGCGCATGTAAAAAAATTTTAAACTGATGAACCATTTTAAAGAGAAAATGTGGTTTTCCTTGATATGTTGAGTATCGTCCACCATGATATTTTCTCGGTTCTGAGATATTTTCGAGACCCGATTCGAAGAGTTGGATGAACCGTCTCGGGTACATGGTGGACCCGGTATGGTACCCTGGGGCAAGAAGTTCGAGTAGTAGACGATGAGCCCGGCAGAGGCAGACTGCCTACCGGTGATTTTACCTGGCACGGTGGATATCCGGAGGATACCGTTCGTGGTCGTGTGATTGATGTTATGGGCTGATCCAGATTGACGGAGCATGAGGTATTGAGACATTAAGATATATAGATTTGATGATACAGGCCAGTCCGGATAGCCGGAGCCTGAGATATTGACGTTTATATTTTGTGTCGATACTTGACACGGATTTGATGTTGATTTCATTGATGATATTTCGATTTATATAGATACAGAAATCTCATTGATTAAAGAAAAATAGTTCTTGAATTATGATGTACTTTTTCCTCATTATATGCATCTGCACATCATTTTAGTGGTATATTGCTACCTGACATTTGTACATCATATTAGTGACATGTTGTTACCTGAGGCACTGATACGAGTTCTTGGTATTACACTATATGGATAGATGTTTACCCTTACCATTATATTATGCTTCTGGCCATATTATTATTTTGAAGATATTATTGATCGTATGACCTAGGATTGCGTTATACATGTGATTTCAGCTGGTAGATGTTTTCTACTCACGAGTTGGCAACTTACCCCCGTTGTGCCACAGTTCCCTGCAGGTTTTGCCGTACAGGTTTCGTTGCGGTTTTGCTGGCACACTGTTCCTTCCGGGTGATTGTTTTGGTAGGTAGGTTCTTTGCATCAGGACCACCATTGTTTATTTATTATTTCAGTTGTATCTAAAATCTCCATCAACCAGATTGTATATTTGATAGAAGCCCAGACTTGTTATTATTTCGACCTTAGAGTCGCGCGTTGTATTATTATGTTTTTCATGCTGATTTTGAGTTTCTTTTCAGTTTTGATCCTCGCCTTTCGGCGTTGTATATTATATTGCTTGCATGGTTGTGACCGTCGATTGACGAAGAGCTAGCTCTCGCTTGGGGATGCCTTTTTATTTATTTCGTATACTATTCATGTTGTATCCCTTTTGGGACCAGTTTTTACAAAGAAGACTCTGCCGAAATTTTCAGAAAATACTTGAGATTTTAAAAATACATATTTCGGCCTATGTTATTAAAACTACTTGCTTTAAATTGGTTTTTCCTTCACTCTACTGCTTCTTTGGTTTTGATTTCTAGGTTTTGGCTTACTTAGATTACATACGCCTCGAAACGTTTCGTAATTTAAGTGCCGGTCATGTTCCGTACTTTTCAGGTCGTGGCAACGAGAATTACCGATCTAGGATCTGTAGTTTCTCAGGTGGTGATAGGTTTCATACCGACACTAAATGTTAAGTTATTAGGGGTCTGACTTTATCCAGCCCCTAGACTCGATATGCGATACTTATAGACGAACGGACCGGACTGTACGAATATTGTCACTGTCAGGCTCAGTAGGGTTTCAGGATGAGTTTGCTCGTCGGCCTCTCTTTCGCTTAATACCTGGGCAGCCGTTACGTACAGCTAGTGCCACTGACGTATTTGTGGTTAAACCCACTGCCAGCGTATTGACGAGTCTTTAGAGTCCCACACAGAGGGTTTCCCTAATTCGGGCGAAACTTTGTAAAGGTCGTATAGTTTTATGGCAGTGTTCGATCATATACGTGTAGTTGTGCACGAATGATGTTCGGACAGATAATACTAGTGGACTTTTGTTTAAGCCGTATCCTAGTATTATATTGTTGGATTATTTTCGTCTCATTGTATTTGTATTCAGTCGGAATACGGATGTGGGTATGTATATACGGATGAGGGGTATTCTTGTAATTCGTTATAAGATTACTTTAGAGTTTCCATTTATTTTATTGTTTTAAACATTTAGTTTAAATGTTTAATTGGTGGAAAGTGTGAGTGCAAGTCTTGGCCTTGAGCATTGATTCATGGTGCATGCACTTGGTGACACATGGTGTTGGATCCTGTGATAATTCATTGTGACATGAATTGTTTTTTGTTTTGGGGCTAAGATTATTGTTTGGGATATTTTCTTGTGGTGAGGGCAGCTCATTTTTTTGAGTGGGATTTTCTTTAGTTGTTTTCTCACAACAATAACACACACACACACAATATACTTAGCCATTTTCTTCACTTGCTTCTTTCTTGAGCTCACACTTTTCTCCCATAGCAACTTCTTCTACCTCCACCCAATCCCTCTAACGAGTTGAGAATCCTTGGGTGTTTTGAGATAAAATATTCACACACACTCTCTACTTCATCTTGGCTATCTAGGTTGGCAAACTAGATACCTGAGTTGCTTCGGTTTTGAAGCGGGAGCCCGTATTAGTAATCCTCGGCCTGGATCGTCTTCGACGAGGGAGACCGGAGAACGAACTTGATCGAGGAAGCCGCGAGGACCTTGGGACAGAGGTTGAAGACCGAAGGACACGGATCGATCAGTATAACCTCTCTAAACTCATTTCATTGAACTAGCATAGGGTTAATGGTACGATCCGAGGAATTAGGGTTCCGTTAGCGCCGGTTTCTAAAAGTTTTTGTTCCGCGTTTGGCCACGGATTGATGGTCGGGGCACTGTCGTAATCCTGCACAGGATATATGTATACATGACAATCTTGCTCAATATGATAGTATGCTACTTGCTTTTTCTTTACCTCAACAAGTGTATATGTTCTATTATTATATTACATATCCCGATTATATGTTGGTAAAGCCTGTAGGATATTTGCTTGACTACTAGAGTTGTGATGGCGATCATACTCATGGGGTGTAGGTAATCTATAAGCACATCATTAATTGTCCATGGTCGTTGGAGTTCGAGATAGAGCATCGATACTCCGGATTAGATTGGTGTATAAGTTTCTTATTTCTTTGAGGGAAGGTGGCCTATACCACAGCCATTGGTGTTCGGCACGAAAGATAGTATACATGTGATCATTAGGTTATAAGTTACACTGGACGGATTCGCCGAGAACTTCTAGATGGTATTATAACAATCGTCAGATAGTAGTTCTCTTGTGACATAGGTATAAGTTATTCTTTAGACCTGACTTCATAATTCGTTTCCAGTATGTTCCCACTGTACTTAGATGACTACCCTACAACGGTTTTAAAGAGTCAAGCGAACAGGTTTTGGTTGGGTACAGTCCCAAAGCACTTAGGGGCAGTAGGCGATAGAAGAGATTCGTCTCTCCCGGTATTAGGAGTTGTGTTGTGTTCGATTGGTCATCACCTTAAGACATTGGGCAAGACAGTTGAGATTTACTGATTGTGAGATCAGTAGTTTCTTAGGATGGATTTGGGCCACATCGACATGACTTATTGGGTTATTAGGGGTCTGACGTTTTCCACCCCTAGACCCAGTATGCGATTCTCTCAGACGAAGAGACCAGACTTTATTAAGACTGTTACTTTAAGGCTCAATAGGGATACAGACAAGTTTGCTTGTTGGCCTTCCTTTCGATCAATACCTAAGCAGCCGTTATGTATAGCTAGTACCGTTGATGTGCTTGTGGTTAAACCCACTACCAGCGTATTGTCGAGTCTTTAGAGTCCCAAACAGAGGTTTTCCTAGGTTAGGCGAAACGATATAGCGTATGTATTTTGATGTATACCTTGGTTCGATTAAATATGTGTTTTAGTACACGTACTTTTAATCGGACAGTTTGTTAATACTAGCAGTGTTTGAAAGATAGCCAGGTTATCACTTTTAGATTAAATGTGAGCTAGTATTATTTATCTCTTTTTTTAGTATCTCCCTTTTGCGTATTCGTATTTTGACAGAATACGGTATTTATATGAATACGACTATTTGTATAAATGCGTGTATTTGTGTCTTAATATAAATATGGGTATTTGTATCTTTTATATGAATACGGGTTTTCGTATTTTATATGAATACGGTATTTGTATTTTGATACGAATACGGGTGTATATATTTGTCGCATATAGTTGTATTAGTGTATTTGTGTGTATTTATATATACATTTATACATATGTATATGTGGACACTTGACATGTCAAACTCATTTCTTCTCATTCTTTCTTGAGTTTGTGAGAAGAGTGTGGGCTTGTGACTCACCATGGTGAGTCACAAGTCTACTCACTCTCACAAACAAAAGAAAGAGATGAGATAGAAATGATGTGGGATTATTCTCTAGTTGCCATTCTCTAATTCATCACTATAGTCTTCTTCTTGATCTCCTCTTGAGTTTTGTGAGTGGAGATAGAAAATAAAAAGAGCGAAAAGATTAGTGATTAGATTACTACATCATATAGTGAACCATTCTTTGCAAGTTTAGTTCACTTGTTTCTTCACTTGGTTTACTAGTGTGAAAATATAGCTTATTCTTAGGTTTTCTCAGGTGGATCTTCTTCGACAACGAAGGACGGCTTCCAAGCTCGATCCTGTAGACCCTAGGGGCAAAAGAAAAGGAAAGAAAATGAAGGACACGACTACAAAGGTAGCTAAACCTTTATCCAAGTAGTTAACCTTCTCTAGTTCACTAGTTTAGTGTTTGGTTTCGATTCTAACTCGTAGAATTTCGTGCTCTAGTCGTTGAAATTTTTGTTTTCTATTCCACCTTGGTCGCAAGTTACTAATGTGAGCATGAGCATCTACTTACAGATGAACCGCTGGTAGTCACTCTTAATGAGAAGGGTGACACTTGAAATCTTCCGCAAGCCCCATCAACGGCTAAGGAGGAAATGATCCCAAAAGCAAAGCTGGAAGAATATATCGCTCAGCAAATTAAAGCTCACTTTGCCAGCGAAGCAGGAAATAACTTGACCAAGACTGGTCGCTCATATCCGGAATGGTACGATCAGGTACAGTACCCATCGGGATACACATTTCTGACGTTCTGTATGTACAAAGGGACCGGGTATCCTCGCCAGCACATCGTGCGGTTTAAATACAAGTGCGAAAACACTGGAGGTAATGATATATTGCTCCTCCGGCAGTTTTTCAACAGTCTGGCGGGCACCGCCTTCGAATGGTATGCAGAACTCCCAAATGACTTCGTGAAGACCTTCGATGAGATGGAGATGCTCTTCTGTCAGAGATTCGCCAGTGCGAATACACGAACTACCTTGACGACGTTGGTCAACGAAAGAGTTAGACCAAATGAGACTTGGGTCCAATATGTTACCCAATGGCAAAATCTCTGGTCAAAATACGAGCAGTGTATCGATGAAGCTCCAGCCGTAGGAATGTTCATAGCCACCCTTGACTCAAATTCAATGGCGTTCCTATATATGACTCTCTTCTAGCCTTCGACCTTCCAAGAGCTCATAAACAAACAGGCTCGGTTGGTCAAGGCCCGTCCTTTTCCGATGAAGATATATGAAAATAAAAGGAAAGGCGGCATTTTTTCTCCAACGCTCAACAATAAATGATCAGCTCTGAAGCAACTTGTCACCAAAATAACGACCGTGCGGATCCTACCCTAAAAAAGATTAGGATGCGAATACTTGCTCCCCCGAAATATACGCAGGGGGCATCTTGCACGCTGGCGGAGGAATCTCTATATGAAGTGGTCCTTTCTTTAAAAAACAGAAAGGATATTAAGGGACTTACAAGCGGGTCCTGCAATCAAATGGACTAGTTCGCTTGAGCCAGAAATCATGGAAGGGATGTAGAAGCCATATCCAACTGCGAAAACAGATGTTGAGGGGAAAAAACCCTTAGTCAAGTTCATTCTTCAAAGGAAGAAAAAGACTCGGCAGAAGGAGTAACATGATATCTTGATTAGTTTAAAATAGTACACATTTGTATGAACATTTTCCCTACTATTATTAACTGCTAAAAGGCGTTAATTGTAAATAAAAAACATATGTGGGTTTATTTGTAAAAAAATATTATCATATGTTTCAACATTTATAATTATTATAATTAGGAAAAATATATGCATGAAATTTTAGTAATTAAAATATGTATATCATATCAAATATTCCTAATCATTATTCTTAAAATTTAATATTATATAAATGGTTGGAATAATATCACAAAAATATAAAATGCTACTAACAATTTGATTTGAGATATTGTGTAGGTTTTAGCTCAGGTCTGGAATCCAAGTAAGAGATCCGAGTTAAATCGGGATATCGAAACCGAATCTGCCAAATTTTATAAGCAAATCGAGGAATCTAGCAACGACAGAGAATCAGAAAAATATTTTCAGAATCTATATATCAAGAGGATCTCTAAATATCAACACAAAAAGCCAGAAGAAATCTCAAAACCAGATTCAACTAGGATGCGGCTGAACCACGGCCATACGTGGCATTACACAGCGGTTCCGTGGCTCTTTGGTAGCCGTTGGATGTGGGATTTTGGGATCATAATCTTAACTGTATCTACTCACATATGGAATCTAGGATTCTGCTTTCAGGGACCATATAAAAGACCAAAAACTGTGCATTCAAAATCATCCAAGTGATCACATAATCATCTATTCATCTACCTCCATAGAAAGAGAGATCTAGAGCAACTAAGGTTCTTGTAATCTGCTTTCTAAGAAGAGAATTGTAATGCAATAGTTGATTAATAAGGATAGTTTTTTTTTTTTTATTCTTTTTGCATTTACTTTTTCTGCATTTATTTTACGCATTACTTTTCCGCATTAATTTTACGCATTACTTTTCTGCATCTTAATTATGGTTTCATTCTTCTTCAACCTTTCTTCTAAATCACCACTAACCATGAGCGAGTAATTTCTTGCTTGCTAGGGTTTGTAGGATAGGGTAGAATAATGGATGAAAAATCTTTTAACTTCTTTTTAACATTTTAAAGTTTATAAACATTAGAAAAATAAATGTTAACCTCTTTATCGGACGTGCTATCAATTTATTGATAGTCACGACCACAATTTGAGATTGGTTAAACACTTGTTTTATTAAGGGCTTGACATGAAGAGAGATCAATGGACGGACAAGGGTCGGTAGTGGGAAACCCTAATTCCCTCCAAGTACCTTAATCCACATTCATCACTATATCTCTAGCTTTAAACTAATAAAAGTTAAAAAAGAGTCATTTTTAACATTCATCTATTAACTACTAAGTCTTATGGACCCTACTAGCCCTTCTATTATAAATTTTATATTCATATTAAAATAAAACGACAACAAACCATCCTCTCTTTTATGAACTCGTCTAAAGCAAGAAAAGAATTTACGTTTCCCTGCGGACGACCCGTACTCATCGGGGCTAGCTATTAGCGACACTGTTTTTATTGTGGTTATTTACAAAACACTTTTTCGCACGATCAATCAAATAGCGCCGTTGCCGAGGAAACGGTCGTAATTTTTTTCTTGTTATTCGGGTTGATTTCTTATAAAAACCAGTGAACATAAAATAAACGAGAACCAAAACCGCATCTTGTGTTTTTAACAATTATTGTGTGAGTTTTGCAGGGGAATTTGGAGTAACTGGAACAAGGAAACAGAGATTTAGAGATTTAAAACTTGGACCAAAAGAGCATAGGTGTGCCCTGAAGAAATTTCGGCAGAAGTTCTTGCAAATCGGTGGTGGAACTGTGGTTTTTTGATGTATTTGGCGGCGGAACCGCGGCCTTCTTGCGGAGTTGGGTCTCCAAACTTCTGTGGTATTTTCCTCTAGCCTTTCTCTCTCTTATAAAACTCCAATAAAATGATTTTATTTGCAGGATTCTTTCCAAACATCGCTGCTCAAAAATATTTTTGTATGTTTTGATTTCGGTTTGTTTTTGCATATCTAAATCGGATTTTAAGGGTCAATAAACCCAAACTAAGATTAGGTAGGGATTTCATCACCCTTTCTCGGCCTCACAAATCACAAATGAGCATACTATCACCCTACATTAATAAAAAAATATCTAGATCAAGTCTCTAAGGACTGTCGCGCTCAATTAGGACAGAGGAGGGTCGTGGGTAATCTATTTCTTATCCGTATCCCTCTTATGGTGTCTAGGCAAGTGTGACTAAGGAAACTGGTTACTTAATTAGGCCTGCTATTTCGGTCATTCATATAGCGGATACCTCCTACTTACCTGGTATTTAGCTGGCTGCAAGATTGATAAAGAGGTAGTAGAGGATTCATCCTACGACTTGTCCTCTGGAAGTCTAGGAGCGGTCTAATAACTTGACCTAGGTGACCTTAGCTTTTGGGATTGATTGTGCCTTTTATGATTTGTTGAGTCAAGCCTCATGTCTGATTTTTTTTCAAAACAAACCTACTTAAAATCGTTCTCACACATATCATACGCTGCCACGTGCACTAAACCCGCTTAGTACATGATCGGCTGGACAGGGGATTCTAGTGTCCGTCTAGTCCGCGTTTTTGCTGTCGTCTCCGAAGTTCGTATTTCTTTATCTTCTATTTCTCCTCCACCCACCACATCTTCCGAAATGGAAGGATCTCCATCGAGTTTTAACGACACCACCTTGCCACCACCTGTAGGTGCGTAAAATCCACCACGCATCACTCTTCAAGACTGATGTTATCCCGTACGCGGACCCCTTCCTACGTGTCTGTCTCTTCCACCAGCCAATGGGGATAATTTCGAAATTAAACCCCACTTCATCAACTTGTTGCCCAAATTCCACGAACTTAAATCCGAAGATGCATACGTTTATATAACCAAATTCGAAAATGTATGAGCTATGATGAGCACCACCCAACTTTCAGGGGATGCTCTGCGATTACCTCTTCTCCCTTTTACCTTGTGCGATCTCGCAGAAAAGTGGCTTTATAGCACCGTTGCACATTCTATCGCTAAATGGGATGAATTCATTATAGCATTCCTTAAGAAATTTTATCCTCATCACAAGACCTCCCGTATTCGGAGCGAGATTAACCAGTTCGTCCAACTTCCCGACGAGCCCTTTTGGAAATGCTTTGAACCGTTTAAAGATCTTCTTGTCCAATGCCCTCATCATGGAATCGATAGATGGCAACTTTGCTGCATTGTGTATAAGGGTGTTAATCCAGCCACAAAATAAATGCTAGAAACTATTTGTCAATGTCATTTCATGTCAAAAGACGATTATGAAGCATGGGAATTTCTAGAAGATCTAGCCGAACAAACGTTACAATAGGAGAGCACTAGACCAACATCGTCTTCATCTAGGGCAGGTATCCATCAGCATAATGTTTCCATCCCAGTGAAAGCCGAAATGGCCACGATGCAAAAGAAACTCAAAGATATGGAAAGCAAATTCTCTTCAGCCTCCCTAAACCAAGTTACGCTCCCCAAAACCATGTGTGGTTGCTGTTTTAATCCATCACATTTAATAGAAGAATTTCTTTTGAATCCTCCGTCTCAAGGTCATGAACAAACCAATGTTACTTTTCAGCAACAACCTAGGAATGATCCTTATTCATCCACTTATAATCAGTGATGGAGGAATCATCCTAATTTTGCTTGGAACCAAAACCAGTCTCAAAATCAGTTCCCAAACCAAAATAACTATCAAATACTTCCCCCACAGCAATAACAACCACCACAAAAAATTCAGCAACCCTTTCAATTGCAATCTTTCCAAAATCCGGCCAACAACTTTGTCCCTTATAATAATCTTTTCCAACCACAGACGAATATTCTAATGGCCGGTACCGATAAAATCTCCGCAATTGAAAGAAGTTCGGAAATGTTTATTAAACAATCCACACAAACGACGGCTAATTTAACGTCTTCCATCCAAACGTTAGTGCAAAACATGCTTCCCACGGTGAAAGTATAAAATCGATAGAAGTACAAATTGCACGGTTAAATACCGCAATGAGTGAGAGAGAGAAAGGGAAACTTTCATCTCAGCCTCTACCAAATCCTGGCCACTCACAAAGCGCAAATCTTATCCTTCAAAATCATAATATGAGTGTCGTAACCGCGTTGAGATCAGGAAGAGTGCTGAATACCCAGGTTGGTGAACAATTTGACGATACAGATGATAACCATGCTACTACTTCTACTCCTATTTCGTCTGATCCAACATCTTCTTCCGAGCTTATTCTCCGTTCTTCACTAGGCTCGAACCCTCAACCCACTTCCTTAAAGGAATTACCATCTACGACCATCCTAAATCCAATTTTGGGATCCATTTCATCCCCACAAACTTCTCCACAAGAGTTGGACCCAACCTTTGTTAACAAAGCTCCTTTTCCAAACCGGTTGAGGCCCAACAGACCAACTCCCCAAATGGAGAAGATTGTGGAAATTTTTAAGAAAGTAACCATAAATATTCCTCTCTTAGATGCTAACCAACAAGTTCCATCTTATGCTAAATTTCTAAAGGACTTTTGCACTAAGAAAAGGAAAACTCAAGTGCTTAAAAAGGTTTTTTTAGCGAGTAATATGAGCAATGCTCTTACCAAACATGTGCCCAAGAAACGTAAGGGCCCTGGTTGTCCTACAATATCTATTGCTGTTGACGGTAAAAACATTGATCGTGCTATACTCGATTTAGGTGCTAGTGTTAACTTGCTTCCGTATTATATTTATGAGCAATTAAACATAGGAGAATTAAAACCTACGCACTACACTCTCCAGATGGCCGATCGATCTATCACCCACCCTAGGGGAGAGCTAGGGGACGTGTTGATCAAAGTCGGGGAATTTATATTCCCTGTGGACTTTTTGTTAGTTATATGTATGCCCTAGAGACCATTACTGTACATGCGTTGTATATTGTAGTGGATGCTTGGACATATATAGGGATGTCACGACCCAAAGTTTGGCCCGTGACCAGCACTTTACCACGTAACGTCTACAGGCGTAACGCGACTAAGTAAGCCGAAACCCAGAAATCAAAACCGTTTAAATATAGAGTGTTAAAATATTTTAGTAGAAACATTGGTAAAATGTTTAGAAAACCTTAAGCAATTTAGTAAAAATTCTTTTAAAGTTCAAGTATTATTTTAATAATTTTGGCAGCATTTCCTTTATAAAATTCAACCCGAAATCGGGTAGAAAGCAAGACATAAGTAAAATGACATGTGAAAAAATAGAGCATCCCGAACTGGAGAATCGCGCCCAACAGCGGAACAATCACCACAATAATATACGACGCCGTTGCGAAGAATGAGCAGTAAAATGAAAACAAATATCATAAAAGATAAGACTGCATAAATAAGGTCGGCTCACAACGAGCTCGACACCAGAGTACAAAATAATATACATCGTCCTCACAACTGGTCTCTAAGTCAATACATGAAAGTAGATGGAGAATACTAGATTCAACAATGTACAACTGAAAAGTAAACAGATACCGCACAAAACCCACCTAATAGCAAAAGGGCTAGCACGCCTCAGAAGTTGTATCTGTGTTAAAAGATGCGATAAACAGCCAGCCGCGACTACTCCAAAGGGCAACCTGCAAGCACTGTGGCACAACGGGGGTAAGTTGCCAACTCATGAATAATAGATAACATATAAGGGTAATCGCGAGTATGCACGTGCTGCGACACTCTAACCTATGCCAACAGATAACATCTATATGATGAACCGGATGCTCAAATCATGCAACAAGTGCAACCTAATAGTCTCTCCATATGATGAGCAAGGTATACGATAATCATGTCTGGCAATGAAATCTAACAACCCTATATAGAATGAGCAGGGTATGCAATGATCGTGCAAGCATGTGTACTTTATCAGGTGCAATAGATACAGGATGAGATGTAAAATACTGAATGCTGAGTATGGGAAGAAATAATATCTACACGAAATATCAATGTGGAAAATACTGGTGTCCATCGATACACCCAAATCTCAGTAAAACTCAGGCACCGTAATCCTCATCGGCCCTCAAATCCTGTAAATCTCATAGAATCGTGAGTGCCCAACATCGGCACTCGAAATATCATAAAATCAGCCGTTTCCAGCATCGACACGCAAATCCTCCAGTATGGGGCGTCCGTCCATCGGATTTGCCCATGGGCTCCGTCTGCGGAATTGGCCCTCGGCCCCGGAAGTACGCGTCGTCCCGTATCCATCTATCGACTCTGGTCGGTATCCTCCGGATAATCGCCAGGTCTAATCAATCACCGGTAGGTAGTAGTCCCTCAGCCGGGCTCACCGTCTAACAACACAAGTCATCTTGCCCCGGGGTACCATACCGGGTCCACCATGTACCCGCAATCGATGCCTACCGCTCCTCGAATCGGGTATACTCACACAAGCTCTCTGGAACTGAGAAAACTCATAATGGACGCACTGAAATATCATATCAAGAGAAACCGGGTTTTTAAAATAGTGCGTATTTTCTTAAAATCATTCCACGGTTCTCAAATCCAGAAATCATATGAATCAAATCTAATGCGTAAATCCATGCCATGTGTCGTATGACACTAAGAGCAAAAGAAAGGGAAAACCGCTCTTTTAAAAGATCCAGTTTTGAAATATCACATGCGGTCCCTTAGTTTTTAAATCATGTCAATATATCCATGTATGTAACATATGTATATGTGTATAGGTATGGATGTGCGAAAGGATAAGTACGCAATGTGAATGTAGCAATGCACATGTGCACTAATATGGACATATGATGTATATGTGCCAAAGTATGGATATATGAAGTATAGGGGCACAAGTATGAATATGTGATGTATATATGCCCCAGTATGAATATATAAAGTATAGGGGCACAAGGGTACATATATCAAGATAGGTATGCACAAAAGTGAGTATACAGTGTGCCTGGTATGAATATAACATATGCTAATATGCGGCAAATCATGACAAACATCAATAAAGCGGAATCAACCTGATATATGATTTATAGCAATCCTATAATGTGAGTGTCATGGCAATCACTAACGGTGTGAGTGTAGCATATAAATCGTGCTCGTGCAACTTGAACCGTTAGTGACAATGCAGTGTTTTATACTACCAGTTCTATATGTAACAGAAGGTATGCTACTAGTATATCCAAATGAACACACATAGCTAAATACCCTAATACGCCCTGATGCTTAACGCCATACGGGCGATTTCCCCGTAGATGTTAAATCTACTCACCTGGTCGCGTGCTAAGTATAGCCGACCACCTGCATCCCTTTTCTGGCAGTGTCTGACGTACCCGCCTGCGAACCTGGAATTTACACAATGAATCCATATATAAGCACATACCTCGCAAATACGCGATATCAAAATCAAATGCAAATCCCGCGTCGCGAACTAAACGCACGCGTATACGTAACGTGTGTGCATACGCCAACACCCAACGCGACACGCGGTGGCACATAGCGACACGCTGTGATTCACAGCAAACCAACTTGACATGTATCTTACATGTCGCGCAAGTCCCGCTACGCTAAAAAAAAGGTAAACGGTCCCAGATTTAATCTGGAGCAAAAACAAGCAAATCAAACAGGACCAAATACATCACTAATCCTACAGACACTTACCTACCCAAAAACCCATACAGACACCCACTTTTGGGCCGGCGGCATAGGGGGGACCGGCCAAATTCCGGTGGCATGGGTCCAGGTTGCTACACTAGGGTCCTAACACAGTTTATATCCTAATGTATATGTTTGCTTACTAAAAAGGTTACCCTAATAACAGCAGATTTTAAACATCAATAAGGGTTTAGTTTAAGCACCAAGGGTGCTACACTAGGGTATTTTAAGGATCTGGGTCAATTAACAGGAAACAAGTGATACCAACAGTATAAATTAGGGTAAATCTAACTACAAACACCCTGAAACTTCCTGTTCTCCAACAAAATTACCCAAGTTAACATCAAAGTCCACCAAAACACAATAATATGGCTACACAAACCCAGATTTGTCTCAGGTAAAAAATCAAAAAGTAAACAATACTAATCACAGCAAATCTCCACATACACCCACATACACAAAACACACACACATATCTAAACAGGGGGCCGGCGTCGCCGGTCAGGCAAGAGGAGGCCGACGGTCTACCTCCGGTGGGAAGGCTCAAACTCCAACACAACACCCTAAAAACCCTGCACACTATTCTAAAACTGTTTGCTAATCTAGGAAAGGGCCAGAAATGTAGCAGATCCTAATATCCTATGAAATGTGTCAAAAATCGTATTTTAACGTTTCAAGTTTAGCGATTTAAGGTAATCTAGCTAATTCTAGCGACAACACTAAGCTAAAACAGAATAACTAACACCTAATAGGGTTGATTTAGCTATAAACACTCTAACTTTACTAGATCTAACATCAAAGCACAAATCTAGCACTAAAACTCCATTTAATCACTAAATAAGCTAAACTAACACACAATCTAGCGAACATGGAAACGGAGCCTAGAAGTTATACCTTACTCGACCCTACAATGCCGGGTCAGGAGAAGAAGAGAAGGGGAAGAGGGTGCTGCAGTTGCTGGGCTGCTGCTATGCTGTTGCTGTTGCTGAAACTGTTGTTGTTGCTTTTGCTTCAGCTGATGCTGATGTTGTTGTTGTTGATGATGTTACTAATGCTGTGATGCTGGAGTTGATGCTGGTGCTGCTTCAGCTGCTGCTACGTGTGCTGTTGCTGCTGCAAGGAGCTGCGGCTGCTGCTTGGTGTTGCTGCTACTTGCACTGCTGCTGGGGCTGAAGCTGTTGCTGCTACTTCTGTGGTTGTGTGTGTGTGTGAGTGAGAGAGTGAGAGTGTGAGAAATATGAGAGTGTGCAACAAAAGAAAATGACACTACAAGAGAGTCAACCCCCATCTCTTTCTTGCCTCATTAAATGCTAGCATGGGCTTGCCATGATGCACTCCCTCTCTCTCTCATTTAATGCAAGCATGGCATTGCCATGATGCATTCTCTCTCTCTCATTCTCTCAAAATACCCTTAATTAAAATTATTTTAACATAATAAGGAGGGGTTAATCTACCATGGTTGTTAAACATGGTTTAATCCAAATTCTAACCCTAGTTTACATGCACATGTTTGTGCAAGCTTAGGAAAATTCTAGAAAAATATTTATAAATTTTGAAAAAATATTTGAGAATCAATTTTGTAAACTTTTTAATAAAATCACATATTAAATATAATTAGTCACTAAACACATTCTAAAGTGTTACAAGGGAGGACTTTCTTGCTCGACATGATAGTACGCTATCTGGTTACTCTTTATCTTAATATGTACGCTGATTGTCTCTATGTCACATGTTGATAAAGCCCTTAGGATGAGTACTTGACTACCAGGACTATGATGCGGATCATACTAGTGGGGACAGAGTAGTCGCCAAGTACATCCTTCAAATATTCCTAGTCGTGGGAGTACCGAGACAGGGCATCGATACTCCAGAGTAGACTAGCGTATGCGCTTCTTAACCCATATGATGGGCGATGGATGATCCCATATACATCGGTGTTTGACATCAAGGATGGTGTACGGGTGCTCAGTAGAGACTGGGTACACTGGACGGACTCGCCGAGAACTCGCAGATGGTATTATACCTCACGTCAGATAGCAGTTCTCTGGTGACACTGGTACAGGTTAGTCTGTAGACCCGAGATCATCATAGAGTCTTGTGTGATTCCCACTGTGCTTTGATTTCCATCATACCACGTCCAAGTGGGCGTGCAAAAAGGTGGCTTTTAGGTACATTCCCGAATCACATGGAAGCAATGAGCGATATGAGGGGATTCGTCTCTCCCGGTATAGAGAGTTGATGTTGTGCTGTGTTCGATTGGTTATAACTGGAAATCCCTGGCCAGGGTTACTGAGATTTACTAGTAAGTGTTATCAGTAGTTTCTCGAACTGTTATGGACCTCATATCGACACGACTTATCAAGCAACTGGGGTCTGACGTTTTACCACCCCTCGGCGAGATATGCGGTATATCAGACGAAGAGACCGGACTGTACGGAAGTGTTACTGATTGGATTCACAGAAGAATATACAGGCTTGCTTGTTGATCTTCTGATCGCTCAATACCTGGGTGGCTGTTACGTTTAGCTGACCGCTTGCAGCTTGTGGGTGTTTGATATGATCATCACCTACTGCCGGCGTATTGATGATTCTTTAAAGTCCTACACAGAGGTTTTCTGGCTCAGGCAAAACAGAGTAGGAGCACATATGTGATATGTGCGGGACCAAGAACAATACGTGTATATGATACCGTATTAGATTCTCACGATATGAGATATCGACCGGGTATATGTGATATAACCGGGTCATCGGATCAAGTGTTGTGTCACGACCCGCAGGGTACGGAACGTGACTGGCACTTAAGTTTACGAAACGTCTAAAGACGTCCGTAAAATAAGTAAGCCAAAGCCCAGAAAACCAAACCAAAAAGCAAAAGAGTGAAGAAAACCCAATCAATTGAAAGTGAGTTTATCAAATAAGTCATGTAAAACCCTTTTAAAAAAACAATACCAATTTTTCCGAAAATTTCGGCAGAGTCTCCTTTGTAAATACTGGCCCCCAAAATGGGTACAACAAGAATAAATATGAATCCAACAAAATAGGGCATCCCCAAGCGGGAGCTAGCTCTTCGCCACAAGGCGGTCATAAATCCCACACAATATAAAGCAACAACATGCGAAATAATCATAAGGAAGCATGAGAAAAGCAGCATGTCGGCTCAAGTGAGCTCGACCCCAAAATACAGCATAAAAGTCCACAAACCCCACAGTCTCATCTCTAGGTCAATATACAATAATACTGGTAGATACAGTAGATGGAGTGCTCTAGATACAAAGAATATACAAGGTGGTGCAAAAATAATAATATAACCCACCTAAGAGCAAAACCTCGAGTCCAGGCAAAGGAGGCAAAAGAACAAGTGCGCCCGCCGCTACTGAACTGACGGAGCGGACCTGCAAAAGACTGTGGCACAACGGGGGTGAGTTGCCAACTCGTGAGTAATAAATAACACCTACAAAGGCTATCGTATGCATGCACACAAGCATCCTAGCATCTAAAATACAGGTATGACTGGATGCACT
Source organism: Agapanthus africanus (assembly GCA_030015575.1). Classification (NCBI taxonomy): domain Eukaryota; kingdom Viridiplantae; phylum Streptophyta; class Magnoliopsida; order Asparagales; family Amaryllidaceae; genus Agapanthus; species Agapanthus africanus. Next base: position 447,239,170 of record CM057350.1, on the reverse strand, counting down.
AGCAGGTGTGTATACAACATCAGTGTACGAATATGTATGCAACATGAATATCTGAGGTCTCAATAGGTATATATAAGAAACATTTTATCTCTTTTTGTTTTTGAAACTCTTTTAGAATGCCAGCATAATACTCAAAGAATCGACGAGAACCGGTGTCCAGCAACGACACCTAAAAGCTGTCTCAAATCTCATAAATCCATGTCATAGTGTCTCTGGCCTCAGCCATCCGGCTGACCCATCTCAATATCAATATCTCATCCTCTCGCGGTCCCGGTCGGTATCCTCTGGATATCCGCCGTGCCCAATGAAGTCACCGGTAGGTAATCCGCCCCCTGCCAGGCTCATCGTCAGCACCACGAGCTTCTTGCCCCGGGGTACCCTACCGGGCCCACCATGTACCCGTGACGGTTCCTCCACTCCTCGACACGGATCTCCAAAACCACAGCAAACTCATGGTGGACGACACTTACATCACTAGAAAACCGCAATTTACATATTTTAAAAATATAATAAGTTTAGAAATTTTGCGGCTTTCCCCCGAAATCCAGAAATATCATAAAATCTCAAGAAATCCTCATAAGTGCATATGCCAATGATAATGAATGCATATGGTGTCAATAATCAAGTTGCGATGTATGATTGATAGATTAGGCGTGAACAATTAATATGATGAAGTACATGCACATGAATAGCAATTCTACGATTTCATTTTAAGGAATTAAAGCAATAGCGTAAGTTTAAGTATCAATTATAGTAAAAAGGTTCAATTTAAAGGTTATCTAGTGTGGTGGCATGACAATTACCAGGGTGTGTGTGTAAGCATGAATAGTGCTCGTGCTGCATATAAAAACCCTGGCAATGGTGCAGGTGTTCTATAACATGGTTTCGCATATGTATGTCAATATAATACATGGATGTAGCAAATAATCATATAAGTATTTCACCCCTAATTACTAACATCACTAAGAATCTTGTAAGTTACTAAAACTATCGGGCGGCTTGCGCCATCCAACGATAGTCCCCCGTAGATGTTACATCTACTCACCGGAATCCATGGCTAGCTGTGTCCAATCACCGCTTTCCCCTTTCGCGCCGCGTCTGACGTCTCCGCGACCGAACCTGGAATTTACATCAATACCAAACATAAGGTTACATATCAAGAATGACGCAAAACCTAAACGAAAATACTAATGCTCACTAGCTAGGTACAACGTGCACAAGGTGCGCGGAACATACGCGAAAATCGCAAAAACTGCCAAAAATCGCCGATTTGGTCGCCCGGCAAAACTAAAACCCGACTACTCAAAAATCCGCACTCACGCATCCTAAACGTCATAGGAGATGCTAAAAATATCCCCAAGGTATCACAAATAATTCACCATTTATTTTTAATAAAAACCTAGTAAGCACAAAACTTGCAATTTTGGTGCAAATATCGAAAATTAGCGATAAGGTTATCACAATCCAACACAAATATCCAACCACACAACTAGTTAGCCACAATCACATAAATTCAACTCATTTATCATGCTTCAAAACCCATTTTCCATACATAAACCCTTTCTTGAATTTCCTAAAACAACAATTTACAACCAAAATCACACTTTTAAAATTTACTAAATTAGCATAGTTTAAAGACCACATAACAAAGTAACCTCTTAGATTAGGTTGTGTAGGAACTAGATAGCAAAATAATTTAATTAACCTAATAATGGTTTCTAAAACCCTAGTTCAATTCAAACCATTCACTTTAAAAAAACAAGATTAGAAATTAGCAATGAAATTTAACACTAAAACAATTTCATTCAAGGAATCAAACCATAAGTATTTGAATGGGTCAAAATTATACCTCAATTTTTTTTAGAGATCTAGCATGTGATTTTCCTCTAAGGATGGCTTCCTAGCTCCAAGATTCAAGCAAGAATGGCTAAGGATAAATGATACCATAAGGATTTTGTTTGAATTTTTGAATAAATTGTGGATTTTGATGTGTTTTTTGATGAAATTTGAAGGGGAAAGTGAAGGGAAAAATGGGGACAGCAGCAGGTCAAGGTTGGCTGCTGGAAGGAAGTGGGGAGAGTGAGGAAATGGTGAAAAAAAAAGTTAAAGGTCAAGCCCATACCAATCACCCAAAAACCCATACCCAAAATAACATATTTAAAACCCTTTTCATATCAATTTCCTCATATGAGTACAAACAAAAAAAGAAGCAAGGAACTTCAAGACCTGCTGAAGGTGGGGCCGGCCTAGGGGGTGTGGGGATGTGTGTGAGTGGATACAAAGAGGTTTTATGCAAAAAGACCCCCCACAAGTCTAAAATTGCAAGTTTTAGCTTAAAATTCAATAAATTTCGTTTTCTATAATAAAAATTAGTTAAAAATCAAAATAAAAGACTAAAAATTTATGTTACAACTAGATTTTAATTAACATGATTTTAAAGCTTAATTTTAGCCCATTTAAATTTGTATTTATCGCTAATTTAATGTATTTTCTTACCGGCTTAAAATAATATAAAAAAATTGAAAAATAGGGAAAAAATTTTAAATGACCAAAATTTCATAAGTAACTCATTAGCTACTAAAAACAAGCAATTACCTATCCATTTTAGGTATAATTAGCCCTAAACTGCAAAATAACAAAAAGACGGTTTTCGGAAAAATACCGAATTTTCACCGATTTTCAGGAAAACACCAAAACGACTTTTCAAGGCGCTACAATCTTCCCCCCTTAAAGAAATTCGGTCCCCGAATTTAAAAAATATAGCTACGCGTACCTTCAAAGAGATGGGGATATTTCTTCCTCATCTCGCCCTCGGTCTCCCAAGTAACCTCCTCGCTGCTCGGGCTACGCCAAAGGGCCTTGACGGTTGGTATAATCTTCGACCTCAACTTCTTCACCTGCCGATCCAAGATGGCCACCGGCTGCTCCGCAAAAGAAAGGTCGCGCTTTAGCTGGACTGTCGGGTGCTGAATCGCATGCGAAGGGTCGTGAAGGTACTTGCGGAGCATCGAAACATGGAAGACGGGGTGAACATCGGGAAAGCTGGGTGGAAGGGCCAAACGATATGCAACAGCGCCAACCCGCTCGAGGATCTCGAAGGGACCTACGAATCTAGGGCTAAGCTTCCCCTTTCGCCCAAAACGCATCACGCCCTTCATCGGAGAGACTTTCAGAAAAACATGGTCGCCAACTGCGAACTCTAATCTGCGACGGCGCCTGTCTGCATAGGATTTCTGTCTGCTCTGAGCTGCCCTCATCCGGTCTCGAATAAAATGTATCTTCGCTGTCGTCTCCTCAACAAGCTGCGGCCCCAAAATACTGCTCTCGCTGAGCTCTGTCCAACAGACGGGCGATCTGCATCTCCTCCCATACAATGCCTCGAAAGGTGCCATCTGAATAGTATCCTGGAAGCTGTTGTTGTAGGAGAACTCCACTAGAGGTAAATGATGATCCCAGCTACCACCAAAGTCTAAAACACACGCTCTGAGCATGTCCTCGAGAGTCTGAATGGTCTGCTCTGACTGTCCGTCGGTCTGCGGATGAAATGCTGTGCTGAAGCTCAAACGAGTGCCCAAAGCCTCCTGGAGTCTCTGCCATAGTCGGCTGGTAAACTGAGTGCCTCGATCTGATACGATACAAGTCGGTACGCCATGTAGTCGCACGATCTCGTCAATATAGAGCTGAGCATACTGAGCGAAACTGAAAGTCGTCTTCACTGGCAGGAAGTGAGCCGCTTTCGTCAATCTATCCACGATCACCCAGATGGAGTCGTACCCTCGACTGGTCCTGGGTAGACCCACAACGAAATCCATCGAAATCTGCTCCCATTTCCACTCTGGAATGGGTAACGGCTGTAGCTCTCCTGCGGGCCTCTGGTGCTCGGCCTTGACTTGCTGACAAGTCAGGCATCTCGATACAAACTCCGCAATGTCCCTCTTCATCCCGTCCCACCAGTAGGTCTCTCTCATATCATGGTACATCTTGGTGGAACCGGGGTGGACACTATACACTGATCGGTGTGCCTCCTCAAGAATGTCGCGCCGCAATCCATCAGCATCTGGTACGCACAGTCTAGATCCATATCGTAAAATCCCCTGATCGTCAAACACGAACTCGAAAAATCTGCCCTGTCCCATCTGTGCCATGATCTCTGAGCAACGGTCGTCACTGCGCTGTGCCTCATATATACAGTCAAGCAACTGAGGGCGTGCACGAACATGCGCGAGCTGTCCCCCTGTCTGAGTGAACTCGAACTCGACTCGGCTGTCGCATAACATCTGCCAATCTGCTGACGACTGCCTCTGCACTGCGCGCAAAAGGGATAGACTACCCCCGGGCCTCCTACTCAACGCATCTGCCACCACATTCGCCTTGCCTGGGTGATATAAGATCTCGCAGTCGTAGTCTTTCACCAACTCCATCCAACGACGCTGTCTGAGGTTCAGGTCTCGCTGCTGAAATATGTACTTTAAGCTCTTGTGATCGGTGAATATCTGACACGACTCGCCGTATAGGTAATGTCGCCAAATCTTCAGTGCAAAGACCACTGCAGCCATCTCCAAATCATGAGTGGGGTAGTTCTGTTCAAGCTTCTTCAACTGCCGAGAAGCATAAGCGATTACCCGGCTATGCTGCATCAATACGCATCCTAATCCCACTCGCGAAGCATCACAGTAGACAACAAATCCGCCTGATCCCGAAGGCAAAGATAATACCGGCGCCGTAGTCAAACATGTCCGCAGCTGCTGAAAACTGCGCTCGCACTCCTCCGTCCAGACGAAAGGAACTCTCTTCCGGGTCAAACCGGTCAAAGGTGCAGCTATACGGGAGAAGTCCTGAACAAAACGCCTGTAGTAGCCTGCCAGGCCTAGAAAACTACGGATCTCAGTAACCGATGTAGGTCGGGGCCACTGCTGAACAGCCTCAATCTTCTTCGGGTCCACACAAATGCCGTCTCTCGTAACCACGTGACCCAAGAATCCGACGCTGTCCAGCCAGAATGCACACTTGGAGAACTTTGCGAACAGCTGGTGCTCCCTCAGAGTCTGTAACGTAATCCGCAAGTGCTGCTCGTGCTCCTCTCTGCTCTGGGAGTACACCAAGATATCGTCGATAAACACGATGATGAACAAGTCAAGATACGGCCTGAATGTACGGTTCATCAAATCCATGAATGCTGCTGGGGCGTTGGTGAGTCCGAACGACATCACCAAAAACTCGTAGTGGCCGTAGCGCGTGCGGAAAGCTGTCCTCGGTATATCCTCCTGTCGAACTCGCAGCTGATGGTATCCTGATCGCAAGTCGATCCTCGAAAAATACCCCGCACCCTGAAGCTGGTCGAACAAATCATCAATGCGCGGCAACGGATACCTGTTCCGAACGGTAACTTTGTTCAGCTGGCGGTAGTCGATACATAAGCGCAAACTTCCATCCTTCTTCTTGACAAACAGGACCGGAGCACCCCACGGAGAAACACTCGGTCGAATAAGCCCCTTATCTAACAAATCCTGCAACTGATCCTTCAGCTCTCGAAGCTCTGCCGGGGCCATCCGATAAGGCGGTATAGAAATAGGCCCCGAGCCGGGAATCAAATCAATGCAGAACTCAACATCGCGCTCAGGCGGTAGCCCAGGTAGCTCATCAGGGAAAACATCAGGGAACTCACAAACTACCGGGACCCGGTCCAACGGAACCTCTGCAGCTCGAGTATCACAAATGCACGCTAAGAATCCCTGACATCCCTTCCGCAAGAGCTGACCAGCGCGAAGAGACGAAATTAAGCTAGGAAGGGTGACACTGCGGTCTCCCCGAATAACAAGGACTGGCTCTCCCGGAAAGCTAAATATGACTGCCTTCTCACGGCAGTCCACCGAAGCATAACAAGTGGCTAACCAATCCATGCCCAGAAGCACATCAAAGTCCAACATATCGAGGAGAATCAAATCAACCGATGAATCCCTCTCCCCGATACGAACGGAACACAAACGAAATACAAAACGAGCGATAAACGACTCGCCTACCGGAGTAACAACAACAAGCGGATGATCTAACGACGACGACTCACGGCCCAACATCGGTGCAAAGTGTGTAGAGACGTACGAATGTGTGGAACCTGGGTCAAATAATACCCGGGCGTCGAAAGAACAAACTGGCAAGGTACCTGTCACAACGGCATTGGATGCCTGCGCATCCTGTGGTGTCAAAGCAAAAACTCGGGCCTGTCCTCCACCGATAGCGGGCTGACCTCGACCTCGGCCTCTACCTCCTCGTCCTCTCTGAACAGGACCGCCGTGTCCATGGCTTCTGGGTGCACCTAACTGGCGTGGAGCATCGCCTGTGGTAGGAAGTAGGGCTCTCTGTGGAGGGGATGGCGATGGTGGTAGGGTCACATGTGGAACTGTCGCTGCTCCCTGTCGTCTCGCCGGACAGTCTCTGACAAGATGGTGCAAACTCCAGCACCCAAAACACCCTGGTGACGGCTGCTGCCCCTGGGGATAAGAACCATATAACTGTCCCCGCCCAAATCCTCTGCCAGGCCTATCTCTCGGAAAGAATCTGGCGCGCTGCCTCTGAGACGGTACCTCGGTGCGAATCCTCTTCGGCCCAGAAACGGCCGAAGTCTGTGATATGCGTGCCTCCATCCGCAATGCCGTATCCATAGCAGCTGAATAAGTGTCGTAGTGCTGGGCGCCAATGGCAAGATATAGCTGGGCATCAAGTCCCTGTACGAATCTCTTCACCATCTTCTCCTCGGTATCCACCAAATACTGAGCATATCGGGATAACTGTGTAAACTGGATGTCATACTCAGACACTGTCATCCCAGGTGTCTTGACTAAGGCCTCGAAGCTACGAGCTCTGGCGTCACGAACGCTCTCTGGAAGGAAATGGGCTAGAAAGACCGCTGTAAACTCGACCTAAGTCATAGGCGGTAGACCTGCAGCTCGACCTCTCAAGACTGACTCCCACCATGTCTGCGCGAGACCCTCTAGTCGGAAACTCGCAAGCTATACCCATCGATCATCCGAACATCTCAGCGAACGGCAGATCCTGGCTAAACTGTCAAGGAACGTCTGTGGGTCCTCCGCTGCCTCGGTGCCGGTGAATACTGGAGGTCTCAGCCTCATGAAATCCTGTAGTGAAACCGGAATGGCCACGGTGGTAGTAGTAGGAGCAGGTATCATGGTCGTCTGTGATGTAGTAGGTACGTCATCCGGCCTCGGTGTACGACTGGCTGCAACTAGGGATCCTACCATCTTACGTAGCTCCTGCATGCCTCCCATCATCTGTCGCAACTCCTCCATACCAGTCTCGAGCCTATCCATACGGCCTGGGGAAGGTGGATCGGTCTGTCCCTGCGGCGTAGGCATACCACCCTGCTCAGTCCTAGTCTCGGACGAGCCAGCTCGAATCTCGTCTCTGGCGGCAGCCCTCTGTGCCCTCGTAGCCTTCGGCGGCATAGTGGCTGTTACAGGAAAACGGATAATAAGAACAGTGCAATAGAATCATAGGATACACGGAATTGAAGAAGGAATTTCAAGCAAGTATCCTAAAGTCACTTAGGCGGAGTACCGTATCGCAAGTATGCCGCGGACATACGCACGCTACGTTACCCTGCTTAAGTCACTTACTCCATATACCAAGGGTCATCCTACACTCAAAAAGGTAAAACCTATCGCTCTGATACCAACTTTGTCACGACCCGCAGGGTACGGAACGTGACTGGCACTTAAGTTTACGAAACGTCTAAAGACGTCCGTAAAATAAGTAAGCCAAAGCCCAGAAAACCAAACCAAAAAGCAAAAGAGTGAAGAAAACCCAATCAATTGAAAGTGAGTTTATTAAATAAGTCATGTAAAACCCTTTTTAAAAAACAATACCAATTTTTCCGAAAATTTCGGCAGAGTCTCCTTTGTAAATACTGGCCCCCAAAATGGGTACAACAAGAATAAATATGAATCCAACAAAATACGGCATCCCCAAGCGGGAGCTAGCTCTTCGCCACAAGGCGGTCACAAATCCCACGCAATATAAAGCAACAACATGCGAAATAATCATAAGGAAGCATGAGAAAAGCAGCATGTCGGCTCAAGTGAGCTCGACCCCAAAATACAGCATAAAAGTCCACAAACCCCACAGTCTCATCTCTAGGTCAATATACAATAATACTGGTAGATACAGTAGATGGAGTGCTCTAGATACAAAGAATATAAAAGGTGGTGCAAAAATAATAATATAACCCACCTAAGAGCAAAACCTCGAGTCCAGGCAAAGGAGGAAAAAGAACAAGTGCGCCCGCCGCTACTGAACTGACGGAGCGGACCTGCAAAAGACTGTGGCACAACGGGGGTGAGTTGCCAACTCGTGAGTAATAAATAACACCTACAAAGGCTATCGTATGCATGCACACAAGCATCCTAGCATCTAAAATACAGGTATGACTGGATGCACTAGCAGGTGTGTATACAACATCAGTGTACGAATATGTATGCAACATGAATATCTGAGGTCTCAATAGGTATATATAAGAAACATTTTATCTCTTTTTGTTTTTGAAACTCTTTTAGAATGCCAGCATAATACTCAAAGAATCGACGAGAACCGGTGTCCAGCAACGACACCTAAAAGCTGTCTCAAATCTCATAAATCCATGTCATAGTGTCTCTGGCCTCAGCCATCCGGCTGACCCATCTCAATATCAATATCTCATCCTCTCGCGGCCCCGGTCGGTATCCTCTGGATATCCGCCGTGCCCAATGAAGTCACCGGTAGGTAATCCGCTCCCTGCCAGGCTCATCGTCAGCACCACGAGCTTCTTGCCCCGGGGTACCCTACCGGGCCCACCATGTACCCGTGACGGTTCCTCCACTCCTCGACACGGATCTCCAAAACCACAGCAAACTCATGGTGGACGACACTTACATCACTAGAAAACCGCAATTTACATATTTTAAAAATATAATAAGTTTAGAAATTTTGCGGCTTTCCCCCGAAATCCAGAAATATCATAAAATCTCAAGAAATCCTCATAAGTGCATATGCCAATGATAATGAATGCATATGGTGTCAATAATCAAGTTGCGATGTATGATTGATAGATTAGGCGTGAACAATTAATATGATGAAGTACATGCACATGAATAGCAATTCTACGATTTCATTTTAAGGAATTAAAGCAATAGCGTAAGTTTAAGTATCAATTATAGTAAAAGGGTTCAATTTAAAGGTTATCTAGTGTGGTGGCATGGCAATTACGAGGGTGTGTATGTAAGCATGAATAGTGCTCGTGCTGCATATAAAAACCCTGGCAATGGTGCAGGTGTCCTATAACATGGTTTCGCATATGTATGTCAATATAATGCATGGATGCAGCAAATAATCATATAAGTATTTCACCCCTAATTATTAACATCACTAAGAATCTTGTAAGTTACTAAAACTATCGGGCGGCTTGCGCCATCCAACGATAGTCCCCCGTAGATGTTACATCTACTCACCGGAATCCCTGGCTAGTTGTGTCCAATCACCGCTTTCCCCTTTCGCGCCGCGTCTGACGTCTCCGCGACCGAACCTGGAATTTACATCAATACCAAACATAAGGTTACATATCAAGAATGACGCAAAACCCAAACGAAAATACTAGTGCTCACTAGCTAGGTATAACGTGCACAAGGTGCGCGGAACATACGCGAAAATCGCAAAAACTGCCAAAAATCGCCGATTTGGTCGCCCGGCAAAATTAAAACCCGACTACTCAAAAATCCGCACTCACGTATCCTAAACGTCATAGGAGATGCTAAAAATATCCCCAAGGTATCACAAATAATTCACCATTTAATTTTAATAGAAACCTAGTAAGCACAAAACTTGCAATTTTAGTGCAAATATCGAAAATTAGCGATAAGGTTATCACAATCCAACACAAATATCCAACCACACAACTAGTTAGCCACAATCACATAAATTCAACTCATTTATCATGCTTCAAAACTCATTTTCCATACATAAACCCTTTCTTGAATTTCCTAAAACAACAATTTACAACCAAAATCACACTTTTAAAATTTACTAAATTAGCATAGTTTAAAGACCACATAACAAAGTAACCTCTTAGATTAGGTTGTGTAGGAACTAGATAGCAAAATAATTTAATTAACCTAATAATGGTTTCTAAAACCCTAGTTCAATTCAAACCATTCACTTTAAAAAAACAAGATTAGAAATTAGCAATGAAATTTAACACTAAAACAATTTCATTCAAGGAATCAAACCATAAGTATTTGAATGGGTCAAAATTATACCTCAATTTTTTTTTGAGATCTAGCATGTGATTTTCCTCTAAGGATGGCTTCCTAGCTCCAAGATTCAAGCAAGAATGGCTAAGGATAAATGATAGCATAAGGATTTTGTTTGAATTTTTGAATAAATTGTGGATTTTGATGTGTTTTTTGATGAAATTTGAAGGGGAAAGTGAAGGGAAAAATGGGGACAGCAGCAGGTCAAGGTTGGCTGCTGGAAGGAAGTGGGGAGAGTGAGGAAATGGTGAAAAAAAAAAGTCAAAGGTCAAGCCCATACCAATCACCCAAAAACCCATACCCAAAATAACATATTTAAAACCCTTTTCATATCAATTTCCTCATATGAGTACAAACAAAAAAAGAAGCAAGGAACTTCAAGACCTGTTGAAGGTGGGGCCGGCCTAGGGGGTGTGGGGATGAGTGTGAGTGGATACAAAGAGGTTTTATTCAAAAAGACCCCCCACAAGTCCAAAATTGCAAGTTTTAGCTTAAAATTCAATAAATTTCGTTTTCTATAATAAAAATTAGTTAAAAATCAAAATAAAATACTAAAAATTTATGTTACAACTATATTTTAATTAACATGATTTTAAAGCTTAATTTTAGCCCATTTAAATTTGTATTTATCGCTAATTTAATGTATTTTCTTACCGGCTTAAAATAATATAAAAAAATTGAAAAATAGGGAAAATTTTTTAAATGACCAAAATTTCATAAGTAACTCATTAGCTACTAAAAATAAGCAATTACCTATCCATTTTAGGTATAATTAGCCCTAAACTGCAAAATAACAAAAAGACGGTTTTCGGAAAAATACCGAATTTTCACCGATTTTCAGGAAAACACCAAAACGACTTTTCAAGGTGCTACATGTTGATTCGATGAACTGATACAGACTATATTAGTCAGTTATTTATGAAATAGCCAGATTATCGGATCAAGTGTTGATTCGATAATTTAATGTATAATTATATATTTGATATATTAAATTACATTAACTAATATAAGGTTGCTAAAAGATTCTTTTTCTCACTCGGGTAATACATTGATATATATGCGATATATGTTAATTGTATTATTTTATTTTGTTACAATAAATATTGTATATGTGATATATAATATTGTAACATGTTAGGGTTATTAATGCAACGTGATTAGTGGAGATTAAACATGATTAAGGTTTGATTTGGGTTAATTTTTTCCAGAAGCTTCTAGAAGGTTTTCTTTTATTTCTTGCTAAAGATATTTGTTAACCCAACCCAACTCTTGACCATGGTTAAGTCTCTACATGGGTTAAGTTATCATATTTAACCCATGGTTGCATTTCTAACCTCACCACGCAATTCATTATTCATCACAAAGTAAATTGATTCTTCTTCTTCTTCCTTGAAAGCTCTCTAGCTTTTTGCTTAGTGATGATTTTGAGTGAGAAATAGAAAACAAATGAGAGCTAAAATCCTACTTCATCATTCTAATCTATCCTAGCCATTTAGATTAGGGTGTTCACTTCATTTGTGAGTGAGAGCTTGTGTTAAAGAAAATTCAAGGTAGATCATCTTTCTTATCGAAGATCGGAAGCAAGTTTGCATCATTCTCTTCGTGGAGCCTCTCTAGAATCCGGGTACATGATGATCGCAGTGAAGGGATCTCAACAGGGAGCTTATGAAGCGAAGGACCGGACTACAAAGGTTGTAATCCCAAACTCTTAGATGTTAAACTGTTTAACATGCTTTGTTTCACCTAATCTCTAGTTTAAGATCTTGGTTTAGGGTTGTTCGGCACGTCTAAATTTTAAATCGGGTATGGTTGATGCCTTGTAGACCCTTGTGAGAGTGCCTAGTAACCCTACAGTGGTATCAGAGCCAAGCTAGAGCTTTAGGCAAAGTCTAGACGAAGTTTAAAGTCCGATCGAACTCTGAATACCCGATAAAACCTAGTTTCTGGAAAAAATTTCAAAAGTTGACATTTTTCATATTAAAAATACTCAAAAAAAATCAGCAGGGAATTCTATGGAGTTCTGTGAAAAATGAGCCATTAATTTACTTAAACCGCCGCGGAACGCGGCAAGACCATGCCTTGCACGGCAGTTCCACGGCCAAACAGTGGAATTAGGGTTTGACTTTTACACAGTAATATCCGTACAGATTTCCTGATTCTTATGGGAATTTTTAATTCTACTCAAGTGTTGAGTTTTCTGGGTTGTATTGGGAACTCGTTGATTCGATCGGAAAGTTTAACTTCGTTTAAGTTTTTCCGGGTAATTTTAGAACGTGTTAAAAAGTTCAAACGGATATCAATAACTCACTTTTTCCCCAGCCGGAAAATTTCCAAGCATTAGATTTTTCCGTAGTTTAAGAATTTTCTAAGTCGTGCAAGTAACGCAGTGGGCCCTCTAGAAGACAACAAACCTTAACTCAATTATTTGACCGTCTGAACCGCCTCTAAACCATAGGGTTTGTGGCAGTACGGCGTTGCCACATGTGAGGCGTTGGCTTGACCCTTCTACGGCTGGACCATTGGTACTGTGGCATGTGATGGATATTTTTTTTGAACTCCGCTCAAGTGTTGAGCTATTTGGGAAAACTTGGGTGTTTGATTATTCGATCGGAAAGTTTAACATTGTCTATTTATCTAGAATGTGATACAATATTTGGAATCCATAAGTAGTTATGAGATAACTAATTTGAATGTTATAAATCTAGCAGTTTAGTCTCATTTGATCGGTTGCCACGGGATTTTGATGTGATCAAAAGTCCGTTGCAATCACGTAGTGTACGCGAATACTCGCCGGGAAAACTTAATAGATAGCCACGCCCCATAGCCCCGACCAAGTGACTGTAGGAGAACCCTGTCGCCAAAAGCATCCGTTCGGGTGCTCGCGGCAGCGGTGTTCCGCCTTAGTGCACTTCGTCGACGGCATCCGGGGGTGCGGCCGTCTACTAAAGTTTGCGACGAGCATTCGATCAGGATATCGGGAATCTTGTTGAATTGCCCGACTAGATATTGAAAAGTGTTTTCGATAATGAGACTAAAATGTGGGGTTTATAATTGTTAGGCATGCGATGTCTAAGGAATTCATTTGGTTAGTTATGCGATGTCTAAGGAGGTTGCGGATTCCAACTGTTGTAGTTTTACACTTTCTTTTCTGCGATTGTAAGTGTAATATGTGGTGTATCGCCGGTTTCGTTTCTATACATCAACGACAATTGGGATACGTATATTTACTTACGTTGATGATATGTGATATTATGTGTTGCTGTGATATGTTATATTGGATCGTCGCGTTTTGAATAGCCGGGGGTTTTATGTGAGATGAGGGTTTTTATTTTCATTCATGTAAAATTTATTTGTATGTAATATTCTTTTATTGGGGCACTTTCGGGCTAAGGATGATGTCACCATTGTATATTATTTACTTTTCCGCATTAGGTAGACCCAAGGCGGGGAGCACAAGTAACCGGGTTTCAGGGTCCAGTGTGAGACCATCTCGAGGAGTCGAGACCGGGTCTCCTAACCCTAGAATTGGCAGTGTTGCTTGCCGCTCTCATAGGGGTCTAATGATGTGGGTTTGGCTATTCATCACGACAGTGGAATCCGTGTTTTATACAGGCTCGTATTAAAACACGGACATCCTACTATATCCAATATTTCATATATGTTCTTCTGCTGCAATGTTCGGTGATGAGATCATATTACTGCCTGAGAAGAACGTTTATATTATATATATGAGATATATGTTATATTGTTGATTTCGTTTCAAATGTGATGCTTGTGAAGCATAATAAAATGGGACTTCATTAATGAGATTAATGAAACTAAAAGAAAGCTAAAGATGTTGTAGAAACTTGTTTAAAAACTGGTAGCTCTAGTTCTTGCTTTGCATAGCGGTGCTCCGTGTAGAACATCCAGCACCTTATTCGATAAGGAAAGAGCCGAGATCCCTTCACCGGGAGTGACCTCTTTAGCGAAACTAGCAGATGCTACAAACTCGGTTTGTCTTTTGATTGTTTCTATAGTTTTTGCTTTGCATAATGGTATTTGTGAAATATCCTGCACCTTATTCGATAAGGAAAGAGCCGACGATCGCTTCACCGGGAGTGACCTCTTTAGCAAAACTAGAAAAGGCCTAAAAAACATTCCATTTAAAATCACTCGATTCTACAACGATATCAAGTTCATTACGCAAAAGGTTTTCTTAAAAACCTGTCGTAGCCCTCCGTCATTTCAGATAAGTCCTACTTAGTATTCGTGCTACGTTTGTTGACCTCCGTCAAGGCGTAGTGTGCGGTAGCTAACTAGTATTTATCTGTTTATGCATATGATACAGATTGTTTTAGGGTAGTCGTGCGGCCTTGTTGACCTCCGTCAAGGGTCGTGCGGGTGGGTTTAATTCAATCAGGAAATGACGGGTAGAACTTAACTAGCAGCCTATGGTTTGTTGACCTCCGTCAAGGTCATAGAACGCTAGGGGTAAAATATTATTGAGAATTTCAAGTGTTGAAATTTGCAATGAGATTGCATACCTTCTATGAGATAATTGGATCCCGATACCCGCTGCGAGTAAGAGTTACTCCTGGGAGAGTTTTACACATTACAATTAGCCGATCAAGTAGGTGTCTAGAAAGGTATCAACGGGGTTACGCCCCTGGGAAAACGAGGTTTATTTTAATTAGGTCCGTGCGAAAGCACGGGGAACCTCCCTCAAACTACCGGCACTGGCCTGGCTGAAAGATTGGCGAACTTGTAGAGTGTAACTAATCCCGGCTAGTCTTTCCTTGTAGGGTTTGAAGGAAGATTTGACTAAAAACAGTGGGAGCCATCCTGATTAGATAAATTGATAACCAATCTAATCTTGTAAAAGCACACGCTGAGTGTTTTCTTCTCTCTCTCCTGGTTGCGACTATGTCACGCCTTAATCAAGATAATAATACGGATGTATTGACCGAACCCGCTTGTTATATTGCGCTAAGGAACGTTGGTCCCGCTCCAACTTATAATTGTTATAAGACAGAGCAGGAAATAGGGGATTACCAGAATTCCCGTGCCGCCCAAACGAAGAAAGTACATGCTGATGCACCTTCTTCGGGTATGTTCATTACCGAGAACCGTTTCTCAGTATCCTTTACGTCCTGGGTATGAGATACCGGATCAAGATCCCGCAAATGTAATTTGTTACATGGGCTACAGATAGGTAGAGAACTGAGAACGTGTGATAAGTTTCAAGAGTTGGAAAAGATGCAAGTGTTGCGGCCAAGTCTGTTGGCAGTTATCACCCTGTATTACCAGAATACATTGATTCTGAACGAATGTTATTAGATACCGAACCTGATATACAACATCATATTAATCTCTTTATTAGAAAAGAAGGATATAATTTTGTATTGATAGATAATGTTTTGAACATTTCCTACATCAAGAGTTGATCGGTTCAGGCACGTTATCTAAAAGCATAGACATTCTAAATCAAACCACAGTTGTTAACGTACAGAACACACACAAGAGGAAGAGTTCAGAAATGAACGGATCCTTCTTGAGGTATTATAGACTAGGTCATATCAATGTGACCCGACTAGCTGAAGTTACATTTAGATGCATATTTAAATAAGTTTGAATTTACATCTTGTGAAACTTGCCAGTCATGTCACAAAGATAAGATGACCACAGCTCTGTTTATTGGAAACAGAGAAAGAGTTAGTGAACTCTTGGGATTGATACATAATAATGTATGTAAGGTCCCCTGTCTATACATGCCAAGACCGGTTCTTTATACTTCATTATATTCACTGATGGTCTCTCAAGATTCGCACATGTGTTCCTGTTGAAACACAAGTCTGAACCTTTTGAGAAATTCAATGAATATGAGTTAGAAGTAGAGAACCAAAAATGGGTGAAAGTATTATGTCCTTTGATGAGATCAAGGAGGAGAATACTTGAGCACGGGATTCCTGGACTATTCTAAAGGAGAATGAGATTCTCTCTCAGTATTACTCCTCCGTATACACCACAGCACCTCGGTGTATCGAGCCGGAGCAATCATACCCTATGTGATATGGTGCGCTCTTTGATGAGTACTACTGAGTTTCCTATTTCCTTTTTGGGAGTTATGCACTTGAGAAGCTGCATACCTATTGAATAGTGTTCCAATCAAATCAGTTGCCTACCACTTCATATATGATATGGAATGGGAAGAGCCCATATCTTAAGTATGTTAAGATTTGGGGTTGTCCGGCCTATGTCTAAAAGCAAAATCCGCACAAGCTCGAGGCAAAATCAGTTCTGTGGAAGTTTGTTGGATATCCCAAGCATTCGCAAGGGAATATCTTCTACCTAACCGAGGAACAAAAGATGTTTTGTTTCTCAACATGCCACCTTTGTGAAAGGGAATTTCTAGTGAAGAAATTAGTGGTCATGAGGTAGAACTGGAAACAGTTCCAGCTATACAAACTGCAGCTGATGATTTGGTAGAATCGAAGGATTCAATAGTTTCTAACGAACCTCAGCCTCTCCGCCGATCTAGTAGGGTTCCTCACCCACCTAAGAGATACTTCGGTTTCTCTATGACAGTGGGAGCAAGGATTGCATCATGAGATGATGACCCAACTTATTTCGAGTTGGCCATCAGGAGTAGGACTCTGTAAGAATGGCTGGATGCTTAGCGATCCGAGATGGAATCCTTATACACCAATAAAGTATGGACTTTGGTTGCTTTATCTGAAGGGTTAAATCCCCATCAGGAGCAAGTATATCTTGAGAAGATTACTTGGTGTACATGGAAAAGTTGAGACTTTCAAAGCTATGCTTAAGTCCATCCAGATCCTACTTGCTACGGCTACATACCATGACTACGATATCTGGCAGTCGAGTGTCATGACTGCTTTTCTAAATGTTGATTTGGAAGAGAGCGTCTATAAGTACACAGCCAGAGGGCTTCGTAGACAGTGGGAGCAGCGGAAACGTGTGCAAGATATTTTATCAGGCATCGCGGAGTTGGAACATCTGTTTTGATGTGGTAGTCAAAGAGTTTGACTTCATCAAAATGGTAAATGAACCTTGTACATACAAAAAGGTAGTAGGGAGTATGGTGGTGATTCTCGTAGAGTACGTGGATGACATACTCTTGATAGGGAAGGAGTTTCCTATGCTACGCTCGGTCAATCTCCTCTTATCATAAAGATTCTCCATATAGGATCAAGGTGATACCTCCTAAATCCTGGGTTATGGATCTATGAGATAGATCTAATTGGATGTTAGGATTCTCACTAGTTGGAGTGAGATGGTATCAATCGATCCCGGGGAGAATCACTGGAAAGGTTCCAGGGTGATAAGGACGACTGAATGTCAGTCGCAGGCATTGTCTTTACCCTCAGTGGAGGGACGGTATGTTGGAAGAGTTCCAAGCTAGATACCGTGACTTACTAGACGATTAAAGGCAAGATACATCGTTACCAAGGATGCTACTAAAGAGGCAGTCTGGATATATATATAGTTCTTGAGATGAACTTCGTTCCAACCATTGTGTGACAATGGAGTTGTGGCTTATGTCAAGGAACCCCCGTCCCATCAGAAATCCAGATATAATTCTTAGGCAGTATCACCTGATCATGGAGATGGTTGATCTCCAGGGAGATCGAGGTTAGGAGAGTAGACACAGAGGACAACAGCGCGGATCCACTCACAAAGGCCTTTTTCCCAGTAGAGACTTTTATGGGATGGTTGAGTATGAGATACTTCAACTACAGCTGATTGTTGGGTATGCGATACCTGTTCAGTTGATAAAACTGCACATTTGTATTACGTTTTTCCTACCATTTTCATATTAAAAAAGGACTTTAATATAATATATTATACATATGAGGGTTTATGTGTTAAAACACCATTTTCCATGTGTTAATATATTTTAATTAGCATTTGGTAGGAAAATGTATGCAAATAAATCTATTGACCAAATCCTAGTAGAAATAAGCCTACTAAATATTATTTGAGATTATTGTGCAGAATTTTCCAAGTTGTTATGCAGAATTTATCAAACAAATCAAGTTGTTGAAGAAAACTTGCCAAATTAAGAATCAAAACTTGGAGACCAAGTCTGGAAGCAACCGAGAGAAGATTTCTGAATTCTAAAGGTGCCTAAGATTGCCACATGTCACAAGAAGCAAGCACAAGAAATTTCATCAAGAGATCTCTACCATTGAGCACGGATCCGCGGCCAAACACACCCTTGGGCCGTGGATACGCCGCACTTATATGGAGTTGGGAGCCTAGATTTTCCAGTATCAATCTTTGCTGAATTTTACCAAGTTTCCAACTAAAAGATTCTGGCTTTGCACTATAAAAGGGCACCGAGAGCCTCTTGGAAAAGTTATCAAGCCGAAGAGATCACGAAGCTCCAGACACTCACGCATCCAGGCTGATCATCGACTGTTCGACTACCTCCTTAGGAAAGATCGAGAAGCAACTAGTTTGTAATCATTTTCTACGGATTAAAGTGTAGTTTGTTCAAGTCGATTAATAAAGGTAGTTATTTTATTTAATTCTTTTTGCATTTTACATTATGTTTTCCCTCTTTGTCTTTTCATCTTCTTCTCCCAACATGCGCGAGTAATTCTCCGCTTGTTAGGGTTCGTAGGATTAGGGTAGGCTAATGGACGATGAAAATAACTAAACCCTTTTTAAGTCCTATAAAGTTTAGGAACTTTACCAAAAGAATCATTAACATCCTAATCGGGCGCGCTAGCAATTCTTTGCTAGTTCCGACCGCGATTAGAGATTAGATTAATGATTGTTTTGGTAAAGGCTAGATATGAACGGAGTTCCGTGTCGAGATAAGGGTTAAGAGTGAGATTCCTTTTTCCCTCCAGAAACCCTAATCTACACGCATCACCGTCGTTCTAGTTTTAAATCTATTAATGGATAAAAAGGGTAACTTTTAATTAATCATCCATAACTACTAAATCCTAACGAACCCTACAAACCTTCTTATTATATTAACTACATCTTTAAAATAATCTAGATCTATATTTTACATTCTTGTTTAACGTAGATCTAGAAATCACTCTATAAAATTCTTTATCCCTCCTCTCTTTCTCAACACATCTAAAGTAAAAGTAAAAGGTTCCACGTTTCCCAGAGGACGACCCGTACTCATCTCGGTCTAGCTACGTGCGACACCGTTATTGATTGCGGTTAAACTGCAAACACACTTTTTCGAATCAATCAAATGGCGCCGTTGCCGGGGAAACATGCGTAATTTTTTATTTTTTCTATTTATGTTAAATTCTTAGACGATTCATATCATTATTAAAACAGAACTGCAAATTGCATATTTAACGATTTGTGTGTGAATTTTTTTTGCGAGGGAATCTGGAGTCGCGGATTTGAGGAAACAGGAGATCTAGGGTTTCACACTTCTCTGGTATCTTTCTTAACTCCTTCTCTCTCCTCTCAAATCCAATAAAATCTATTTTCTGCAGGATTCTTTGCAAAATATCGCCGCTCAAAAATCTTTTTGCAAAGTTTTGTTTTTCGGTTTGTTTTTGCATATTTTAATACGGATTTTTAAGGGGAAAAAACCAAATCAAGATTAGGTGGGGATTTCATCACCCTTCCTAAGCCCCACAAATCACAAACCGAGCATATAGATCAACCCTTCATTAATTTAAAAAAAAAATCTAGACCAGACTCTAAGGACGGTCGCGCTCAATAAGGACAGAGGAAGGTCGTAGGTAATCTATCGCTTATCCGCATTACTTTTGTGGTGCCTAGGCAAGTGTGTCAAAGGCTAGTGGTTTTTAGTTAGGCCCACTACTGTGGTTCCTTCCCACTTACCTGGCACTTACCTGGCTACAAGGGTAGTACAGAGGCGGTAGAGGATTGATCCTGCGGCTTGTCCTTTGGAAGTCTAGGAGCGGTCTAGAGACTGGACCTAGGTAACCATAGTTCTAGGGTTGTGCATTTTTATGTGATTTGTCTTAATCCGTCATTTTTCAAAACAAACCAATTACTTTCTCTCTTTTTTACCCCTTCCCCCTTCTTCTCTTCTTATAATGGGTGACCTAAACAGAAGAACACTCGCCGAGCTTTGCTGTCCACAACCAGATATCTCTTATTTTCGAAATCCCTTCGGTATACCGTCCGGCTCTTCCATGTCCTTAAGATCATATAGAACAAGCAGGAAGAAACAGTTGGCCACCTCAGTCTAGGTCTTATCAACCGCATCCTAATCCGACACCTGTTCCAGTTCATACCCAGAGTGAGGAAGCCCCTAGACGAATGTCCATTGCTGAGTACATAGCTAGGTCTAGAGGCCAAAGTTTCAACACGGACCAATATCAACCATAACCACCACTGTCCGGAGAAGAGTTTGATATACGGTTTGTATATAGCCAGCCAACCAACCCATATCAATATTCTTCTTATCATAATATTGATCCTACTCCTACCCAAGTTCAGCAACCATTCTGTTCCTATCAATCCAATCCGACTTTTCCACCTACTCTAGACAGTTCTTCTAATCAGTCATTTGGGAGTTTTAATTATCCACAGGAATTTCAATCTTATACTGAAACCCCTTACCAATCCAAGACTAGTATGGAGCAGACATTAGAAAAATTTATGGAACTGACGAATCAAATTATGAAGGATTTGGGTAGTAAGACAGAACTGTACACCCTTCCTAATCAAACCTCCCCATTCCAAACTGAAATAAACAACTCCAGTTTCATAGATTCATCAAGTACAATGTCTGATAAGTTGTATAACTTTGTAGTGTTTGATTTACCCAACTGTGAAGGGTCCATTTCAAGTGAAACCATACCCAACCCTTGTGATCTCTACACCTCCACTCTTGAACCAAAACTGATTGAAAACCGTACTTTTGATGAGGAGTTTGAGAATTTTAACCTTCACTTGAATGAGGTGATTGATGTTGGGGATATTTTGATTGATGAACCCGAAATATTGGATGATTTTGTCCCACCAATTCATCAAATCCTTTCACTTCCTTGTGGTCATCATCTTGAGCCTTTAATTCTTCCCGAACCCCAAATATGTCTTGAAGTTGATGATAATGGTATACCCGAAGATCAGACCGAAATACAGCCTCCATCTTCCACATCTGGTTCAGCAACACTCGACACACCAATTTGTTTACCCATTTCACCTTCTACTTTCTCCGGTTCTTCTTCTGTTCCTATAGTTTCAGTGAGTTTTGATAAATCACAATCCGTTAATTCAAGTTCAATAATACCAGAGATTCAACTTGATTTAGATATTTTTGAAAATGAGGTAGATGAGTTTTTCGAGTCCTCTACCTCAATGATTTTTGATAAATCAAGTAGAATAAATTCTGGCACAAAACTCTTTGACAGCAAAATGTTCAATCACACCATCGATAAAAGTTTGAAGAACTTTTTGCTGACGAACTTGAATTTTTAAACAATACGGATTTTGTGACTAATCAATCTCCACTTATAGAGGTTGAACCGTCCCTATTCTTTCTTCCTAATCATTCACATTCATCCTCATTCTTTTTTTTCCTCTAATTTCAAACCCTTTCCAGACCACCTCTTATCCCTTCCCCATTTTTTCTTGACTCGATACAACACATTCTTCCACCAACCTATATGCTATACTGATAAAATATTTGAATGGTTGGTGTTAACTTTTGGTCTTTGTAAAGCCTTACTTTGACCAAATGACTCACCCCCTCTTAAAATGCTTCATATTGTCTAACTCATGTTTGAGGGGGGGTATATTTTTAGCTCTTGAACATAACTTTTGTCCTCAAATTGGTGAGCCAAAAATAAATTTGGGGGAGAATTTTCACTTTCATATATTTTTGCCCCCATTAATAATTTCCTCCCAAGTCTACAGGTTTTTATGCTTAATGGATGACATCAGTGAGGACACTGCTGTAAACAGGTTTGGGGGAGGTTTGTGCTTATTTACATATCAATTTGCATCATATTTTGCATAAGCACAACATTTTCAAAAAATTTAAAAAAAAAAAAGAAAATTTCAAAATTTTCTTTTATAACAAAAGAGTAGAAAGTGAAAAATTAAATCCAAAAGATAGGAATAGTTTAAGAAAACCAAGAAAATTAGAAGTTTTCTTAAACAAACTAGTAATAAGTAGTTATGAGCTGTTGTCCCAAGGGTTAGTAAAATGAAGGAAGTCACTAATCTGAGGATAAAAATAAGTCTGAAAAATAGTTTCTATTCTGGAAGCCAAACATTTGAATGTTGATACCCTACTATATGCACTTACACACATCTTGAAACTCGGGATAGTAGAGGATACCTTGAAATGCTTTTGTCTAAAAGCCAAAGAATGAAGGAAATGAAAAAAAAATGAAGAAAATATAAAAATGGTGAAAAGAAAAAAATGAACACTGGTTTTGTATCGCCAAGGCAGCAATAAAAAAATATAGCGAGGGTGCCTCTTCACCTAGTGCCCTAAGGCCAACTGGTCTGGGAGTCACTGCTAAGTCTTAGGTGGTGCAAGACGAGGAAAATATTATCACCTAATCAGCAAGCACATGAGTAATCGGTCGGTTAGTACCTCAAGAAGTATTAACGGTCGCATGAAAATGTGTGAGCAAATCTTAATATTCATCAAATTAAAAAAGTACTGAGGCAGATGGACAAGAGTGTGATAGCTTGAATTGAATTCTCCGAGTGTAGGGATGTCTATTACACACACGTAGGGGTATATGATCAATATTTGGATGAAAGGTAGGAATGAAGAATAAAGACGATATTTTATTGAGGGATGATGTGATTTCTAACATTTTTTTCATGACTATTAAGATAGGGCTCATGACAACTGAAAAAGCTAGTGTAGTTGGAAACTCTTATTTTCAAAGTCTTTCTTTTATGGTTCTTATTTTTATATGTAAATTTCACCATCTCTCTTTTATTATAGAATTTTGTGAGTGCAATCTGCTGAAAACCCTCAGGAGACAACACTCCTCCTACTAGGGACACCTAGAGGTTTAACGGCTTGTTGCACGTGCTCAGTGCAATCGTGTCTGCCTACGAAAGTGTGCTTAGTTTTCTCCTTTCTTTTTCTCCTCTTAAATAAACTAGTTTGCTCGGGACGATCAAAGATAAGTTTGGGGGTATTTGTTCAGTTGATAAAACTGCACATTTGTATTACATTTTTCCTACCATTTTCATATTAAAAAAGGACTTTAATATAATATATTATACATATGAGGGTTTATGTGTTAAAACGCCATTTTCCATGTGTTAATATATTTTAATTAGCATTTGGTAGGAAAATGTATGCAAATAAATCTATTGACCAAATCCTAGTAGAAATAAGCCTACTAAATATTATTTGAGATTATTGTACAGAATTTTCCAAGTTGTTATGCAGAATTTATCAAACAAATCAAGTTGTTGAAGAAAACTTGCCAAATTAAGAATGAAAACTTGGAGACCAAGTCTGGAAGCAACCGAGAGAAGATTTCTGAATTCTAAAGGTGCCTAGGATTTCCACATGTCACAAGAAGCAAGCACAAGAAATTTCATCAAGAGATCTCTACCATTGAGCGCGGATCCGCGGCCAAACACACCCTTGGGCCGCAGATTCGCCGCACTTATATGGAGTTGGGAGCCTAGATTTTCCAATATCAATCTTTGCTGAATTTTACCAAGTTTCCAACTAAAAGATTCTGGCTTTGCACTATAAAAGGGCACCGAGAGCCTCTTGGAAAAGTTATCAAGCTGAAGAGATCACGAAGCTCCAGACGCTCACGCATCCAGGCTGATCATCGACTGTTCGATTACCTCCTTAGGAAAGATCGAGAAGCAACTAGTTTGTAATCATTTTCTCCGGATTAAAATGTAGTTTGTTCAAGTCGATTAATAAAGGTAGTTATTTTATTTAATTCTTTTTGCATTTTACATTATGTTTTCCCTCTTTGTCTTTTCATCTTCTTCTCCCAACATGCGCGAGTAATTCTCCGCTTGTTAGGGTTCGTAGGATTAGGGTAGGCTAATGGACGATGAAAATAACTAAACCCTTTTTAAGTCCTATAAAGTTTAGGAACTTTACCAAAAGAATCATTAATATCCTAATCGGGCGCGCTAGCAATTCTTTGCTAGTTCCGACCGCGATTAGAGATTAGATTAATGATTGTTTTGGTAAAGGCTAGATATGAACGGAGTTCCGTGTCGAGATAAGGGTTAAGAGTGGGATTCCTTTTCCCTCCAGAAACCCTAATCTACACGCATCACCGTCGTTCTAGTTTTAAATCTATTAATGGATAAAAAGGGTAACTTTTAATTAATCGTCCATAACTACTAAATCCTAACGAACCCTACAAGCCTTCTTATTATATTAACTACATCTTTAAAATAATCTAGATCTATATTTTACATTCTTGTTTAACGTAGATCTAGAAATCACTCTATAAAATTCTTTATCCCTCCTCTCTTTCTCAACACATCTAAAGTAAAAGTAAAAGGTTCCACGCTTCCCAGAGGACGATCCGTACTCATCTCGGTCTAGCTACGTGCGACACCGTTATTGATTGCGGTTAAACTACAAACACACTTTTTCGAATCAATCATTACCACAACAGATGGCCCTAGTACAAGTGGGAGATTGTTAGTTATATGTATGCCCTAGAGGCCATTACTGTACATGCGTTGTATATTGTAGTGGATGCTTGGACATATATAGGGAGGACTTTCTTGATCGACATGATTGTACGCTATCTGGTTACTCTTTATCTTAATATGTACGCTGATTGTCTTTATGTCACATGTTGATATAGCCCTTAGGATAAGAACTTGACTACCAGGACTATGATGCGGATCATACTAGTGGGGACAGAGTAGTCGCCAAGTACATCCTTTAAATGTTCCTAGTCGTGGGATTACCGAGACAGAGCATCGATACTCCAGAGTAGACTAGCGTATGCGCTTCTTGACCCATATGATAGGCGATGTATGATCCCGTATCCATCGGTGTTTGACATCAAGGATGGTGTACGGGTGCTCAGTAGAGACTGGGTACACTGGAAGGACTCGCCGAGAACTCCCAGATGGTATTATACTTCACGTCAGATGGCAGTTCTCTAGTGACACTGGTACAGGTTAGTCTGTAGACCCGAGATCGTCATAGAGTCTTGTGTGATTCCCACTGTGCTTTGATTTCCATCATACCACGTCCAAGAGGGCGTGCAAAAAGGTGGCTTTTGCGTACAGTCCCGAATCACATGGAAGCAATGAGCGATAGGAGGGGATTCGTCTCTCCCGGTATAGGGAGTTGATGTTGCGCTGTGTTCGATTGGCTATAACTGGAAATCCCTGGCCAGGGTTGCCGAGATTTACTGGTAAGTGTTATCAATAGTTTCTCGAACTGTTATGGACCTCATATCGACACGACTTATCAAGCTACTGGGGTCTGACGTTTTACCACCCCTAGGCGAGATATGCGACATATCAGACGAAGAGACCGGACTGTATAGGAATGTTACTGATTGGATTCACAGGAGAATGTACTGCTTGCTTGTTGATCTTCTGATCGCTCAATACCTGGGTGGCTTTTACGTTTAGCTGACCGCTTGCAGCTTGTGGGTGTTTGATATGATCATCACCTACTGCCGGCGTATTGACGATTCTTTAGAGTCCTACACAGAGGTTTCCTGGCTCAGACAAAACGGAGTAGGAGCACATATGTGATATGTGCGGGACCGAGAACAATACGTGTATGTGATACCGTATTAGATTCTTGAAAAATGAGATATCGGCCGGTATATGTGATATAGCCGGGTCATCGGATCAAGTGTTGATTTGATGAACTGATACAGACTATATTAGTCAGTTATTTATGAAATAGCCGGATTATCGGATCAAGTGTTGATTCGATAATTTAATGTATAATTATATATTTGATATATTAAATTAGATTAACTAATATAAGCTCACTAAAAGATTCTTTTTCTCACTCGGGTAATACATTGATATATATGCGATATATGTTAATTGTATTATTTTATTTTGTTACAATAAATATTGTATATGTGATATATAATATTGTAATATGTTAGGGTTATTAATGCAACATGATTAGTGGAGATTAAACATGATTAAGGTTTGATTTGGGTTAATTTTTTTTAGAAGCTTCTAGAAGGTTTTTTTTTGTTTCTTGCTAAAGATATTTTCTAAAGATATTTGTTATGATATTTGTTAACCCAACCCAACCCTTGACCATGGTTAGGTCTCTACATGAGTTAAGTTATCATACTTAACCCATGGTTGCATTTCTAACCTCACCACACAATTCATTATTCATCACAAAGTAAATTGATTCTTCTTCTTCTTCCTTGAAAGCTTTCTAGCTTTTTGCTTAGTAATGATTTTGAGTGAGAAATAGAAAACAAATGAGAGCTAAAATCCTACTTCATCATCCTAATCTATCGTAGCCATTTAGATCAGGGTGTTCACTTCATTTGTGAGTGAGAGCTTGTGTTAAACAAACTTCAAGGTAGATCATCTTTGTTATCGAAGATCGGAAGCAAGTTTGCATCATTATCTTCATGGAGCCTCTCTAGAGTCGGGGTACATGATGATCGCAGTGAAAGGACCTCAATACGGAGCTTATGAAGCGAAGGACCGGACCACAAAGGTTGTAATCCCAAACTCTTAGATGTTAAACTGTTTAACATGCTTTGTTTCACCTAATCTCTAGTTTAAGATCTTGGTTTAGGGTTGTTCGGCACGTCTAAATTTCAAATCGGGCTTGGTTGATGCCTTGTAGACCCTTGTGAGAGTGCCAGGTAACCTTACACTTTTATAGTTATAGATATACAACCCGTGGAAAACCTATGGAACCAAATTTCGGTGATTTTAGTTCGACCTTTTCTAGCAACTTCCAACGCGATAATCAATTGTCGTAAGGGTTCCATGAACCTGTCCTTTGTGAAGATGACAATTGAGCTTAACATTTACAGGTTAGGAAGTCAACCCTCCGAACCTTATGCTCATATAATCGATGCATGTTCTGTCGACAAGATAGCTTCCGACAGTTGCGAATTTGAAGAGCTTCATAATTCCGATCTCGACGCCAGTAGTACGTTATTGTTTGATCCTGCTGTTTATACATGTGAGAACCCTTCTGTTGACAAGTCCACACCCAAGTCCGAATCCTTTGACCTTTCGAATGAGTTTGTCAAGCTATCCGAGTCAATCTCTTACACTAGAAATAAACCACTTATGGAGTCCGAGTATCATACCTTTCTTTCCGATGAGATTATCATTCGGATTATCGATGAATGTTTTGAAGACATTTTCACCGAAGAACTCGCATTCCTAAAAGACATGGATGTTGTGATGAATCAACTCCCACCCAAAGATGCTGAACCTCCATCTATTCTTCTTATCCCGTACGAGAATGCGAATATTCCATCCACTCCTTATCTTTCAAATTCTCATTTTCATCCACCGTTACTGTTTCGTCTCTACCAACCGAGACGTAGACCTGTTCAATTACACCTCTTATCTCCTCCCTACTTCTTCACGTTTATCTGTAACATAATTTTCTACCAACCATGGTGTTACATTGATAAAGTATTTGAATGGTTGGTGTTGACTTTTGGTCTTTGTAAAGCTTTATGCGGACTAAGAATATTTACACCCCCCTCTTATGATTTTAAATGCTTAATAATGAAGAAAAAAACTGTTTTACTTAAGTTTGGGGAGGGGGAGAAAAATATTTTGGCTCTTGAAAGAAAAGAAAACTGTTGCACGATTGTGAGCCAAAAATAAGTTTAGGGGAGGATTTCACTGTCATTAACTCCTGTCCCCTTTACTAATCATTGAGAACTTTTCCTCCCAAGACTATAGATTTTGAGCTTACAAGATAGCATCAGTGAGGACACTCCTGCAAACAAGTTTGGGGGGATGGTTTGTGTGGATGATTTGTGTGTGTGTGTGTATATATATATATATATATATATATATATATATATATGTATGTATGTATGTATGTATGTATGTATCATATGTATATATTGCATTGCATAAATTTTTTTAGTAAAACATTAGAAAGTGAAAAATACGTATGAAAGAAGGGAAGATATTTAAGAAAAGAAAGAAAATTAGATATTTTAAAATAAAGTTAGTAATAGGTAGTCATCAGCTGTTGTCCCAAGGGTTAGTAAAATGAAGGAATTACTACTCTGAGAATAAAAATAAGTCTGAAAAATAATCTCTATTCTTGAGACCAAATATCGGAACGTTGATACCCTACAATACGCACTTGCACACATCTTGAAACTTGGGATAGTAGAAGATACCTTGAAATACTCTTGTCTAAAAGCCTTAGTATGAAGAAAAAATGTATAAACAAAAATGGCACATAAAATATAAATGGTGAAGAAAAATGAACACTGGTTTTGTAATTACTTAAGGCAGCATAAAAAAAATTTAGCAAGGGTGCCTTATCACCTAGTGCATTAGACCAACTAGTTTGGGAGTCACTGCTAAGGCTTAGGTGTTGCAAGAATATATATTGCTAATTATGCCTTAATGAGTGAGCACGTTTGGTAATCGGTTGGTTAGTACCTCAAGAAATATTAACGGTCGCATGAAGAATGTGTGAGCAATTCCATCTAAAAACATTCACCGACTAAAAACTACTAAGGAAGATGGACAAGAGTATGATAGCTTGAATTGAATTCTCCAATTGTAGAGATGTCTTTTACATACACGTAGGGGTATATGATCAATGTTTGGAAGAAAGGTAGGGAAGAAGATTAAAGACGCTGTTTTATTAAGGGATGATGTGATTCCTGACATTTTTTCAAGACCATTAAGATAGGGCTCACTACAACTAAAAAACTAGTATAGTTTGAAACACTTATTTTCAAGTTTTTTTATATGTTCCTTATCTTTGCATGTAATTTTCATCTTCTTTCTTTTATTATGGGATTTTGTGGGTGTAATCCGCTGAAAACCCTCAGAAGAAAACACTCCTCCTACTAGGGATACCTAGAGGTTTAAAGGGTTCTTGCACGTGCTAAGTGCAATCGTGTTGCCTACGAAAGTGTGCTAGTTAGGTTTTTCTTTTTCTCTTTAATAAATAGTTTGCTCGGGACAATCAAAAATAAGTTGGGGGATATTTGATTAGTCTAAAATAGTGCACATTTGTATGAATATTTTCCCTATATTATTAACTGCTAAAAGGCGTTAATTGTAAATAAAGAACATATGTGGGTTTAATTGTAAAAGATTATTATCATATGTTTCTACATTTATAATTATTATAATTAGGGAAAATATATGCATGAAATATTAGTAATTAAAATATGCATATCATATCAAATATTCCTAATCAATATTCTTACGATTTAATATCATATAAATGGTTGTAATAATATCTCAAAAATATAAAATGCTACTAACAATTTGATTTGAGATATTGTGCAGGTTTTATCTCAGGTCTGGAATCCAAGTAAGAGATCCGAATCAAATTGGGATATCGAAAACGAATCTGCCAAATTTTAGAAGCGAATTGAAGAATCTAGCAACGGGAGAGACTCAGAGCAATATTTTTGAATCTATATATCAAGAGGAT
The DNA here is from genome assembly GCA_030015575.1 of Agapanthus africanus. Classification (NCBI taxonomy): domain Eukaryota; kingdom Viridiplantae; phylum Streptophyta; class Magnoliopsida; order Asparagales; family Amaryllidaceae; genus Agapanthus; species Agapanthus africanus. The sequence continues at coordinate 447,209,284 of CM057350.1, read as the reverse complement.
CTCTAAATATCAACACAAAAAGCCAGAAGAAATCTCAAAACCAGATTCTACTAGGATGCGACTGAACCGCGGCCATACGTGGTATTACGCGGCGGTTCCGTGGCTCTTTGGTAGCCGTTGGATATGGGATTTTTGGATCATGATCTTAACTGTATCTACTCACATATGGCATTTAGGATTTTGGTTTCAGGGACTATATAAAGGACCGAGAGTTGTGCTTTCAAAATCATTTAAGTGATCACATAATCATCTATTCATCTACCTCCATAGAAAGTGAGATCTAGAGCAACTAGGATCCTTATAATTTAGCTTATAAGAAGAGAATTGTAATGCAATAGTTGATTAATAAAGGTATTTTTTCTGTTTTTATTCTTTTTGCATTTACTTTTTCTGCATTTACTTTACGTATTACTTTTCCGCATTAATTTACGTATTACTTTTCTGCATGTTAATTATGGTTTCATTCTTCTTCAACCTTTCTTCTAAATCACCCCTAACCCTTAGCGAGTAATTCCTTGCTTGCTAGGGTTTATAGGATATGGTAGAATAATGGATGAAAAATCTTTTAACTTCTTTTTAACATTTTAAAGTTTATAAATTTTAGCAAAATAAATATTAACTTTCTTATCGGGCGCGCTATCAATTTATTGATAGTCATGACCACAATTTGAGATTGGTTAAACACTTGTTTTGTTAAGGGCTTGACATGAATAGAGATCAATAGACGCACAAGGATCGGTAGTAGGAAATCCTAATTCCCTCCAAGAACCCTAACCCACATTCATCACTATCTCTCTAGCTTTAAACTATTAAAAGTTAAAAAAGAGTCATTTTTAACATTCATCCAATAAGTACAAAGTCTTATGAACCCTACAAGCCTTCTATTATAAATTTTATATCCATATTAAAATAAAACAACAACAAACCATTCTCTCTTTTATCAACTCGTCTAAAGAAAGAAAAGAATTCACATTTCCCTGTGGATGACCCGTACTCATCGCGGCTAGCTATTAGCGACACCATTTTGATTGCGGTTATTTATAAAACACTTTTTCGCACGATCAATCATATCTTGTTCCTTCGTATATGAAGAAGATACTCCGTCAGCGTCAGAAAGCGACATTGATGAGTGAATGGAAGGTATTATGTGAAATGCTCGGTATTTCCCGCAAGACAGCCTAATTAACGCAATGATGATAGCAGACTAAGAGGGTGAAGATAGCATAATGTGTGAAATGGCCATTTATGAAAAAGACAGGAGGTAGCGCCTAAGCAAGTAAGCGCTGGAAGGGATGGGTTATGTAACTCCTTAACCGAATGATTCATGTCGGACCAAAATGTCCCTAAACTAATGATGTATGTATATGTATGTATGTATGTATGTATGTATGTATGTATCATATGTATATATTGCATTGGATAATTTTTTTTTAGTAAAAATTAGAAAGTGAAAAATACGTATGAAAGAAGGGAAGATATTTAAGAAAAGAAAGAAAATTAGATATTTTAAAATAAAGTTAGTAATAGGTAGTCATCAGCTGTTGTCCCAAGGGTTAGTAAAATGAAAGAATTACTAATCTGAGAATAAAAATAAGTCTGAAAAATAATCTCTATTCTTGAGGCCAAATATCGGAACGTTGATACCCTACAATACGCACTTGCACACATCTTGAAATTTGGGATAGTAGAAGATACCTTGAAATGCTCTTGTCTAAAAGCCTTAGTATGAAGGAAAAAATATATAAACAAAAATGGCACATAAAATATAAATGGTGAAAAAAATGAACACTGGTTTTGTAATTACTTAAGGCAGTATAAAAAAATTTAGCAAGGGTGCCTTATCACCTAGTGCCTTAGACCAACTAGTTTGGGAGTCACTGCTAAGGCTTAGGTGTTGCAAGAATATATATTGCTAATTACGCCTTAATGAGTGAGCACGTTTGGTAATCGGTTGGTTAGTACCTCAAGAAATATTAACGGTCGCATGAAGAATGTGTGAGCAATTCCATCTAAAAACATTCACCGACTAAAAACTACTAAGGAAGATGGACAAGAGTATGATAGCTTGAATTGAATTCTCCAATTGTAGAGATGTCTTTTACATACACGTAGGGGTATATGATCAATGTTTGGAAGAAAGGTAGGGAAGAAGATTAAAGACGCTGTTTTATTAAGGGATGATGTGATTCCTGACATTTTTTCAAGACCATTAAGATAGGGCTCACTACAACTAAAAAACTAGTATAGTTTGAAACACTTATTTTCAAGTTTTTTTATATGTTCCTTATCTTTGCATGTAATTTTCATTTTCTTTCTTTTATTATGGGATTTTGTGGGTGTAATCCGCTGAAAACCCTCAGGAGAAAACACTCCTCCTACTAGGGATACCTAGAGGTTTAAAGGGTTCTTGCACATGCTAAGTGCAATCGTGTTGCCTACGAAAGTGTGCTAGTTAGGTTTTTCTTCTTCTCTTTAATAAATAGTTTGCTCGGGACAATAAAAAATAAGTTTGGGGATATTTGATTAGTCTAAAACAATGCATATTTGTATGAACATTTTCCCTATATTATTAACTGCTAAAAGGCATTAATTGTAAATAAAGAACATATGTGGATTTATTTGTAAAAGATTATTATCATATGTTTCTATATTTATAATTATTATAATTAGGGAAAATATATGCATGAAATATTAGTAATTAAAATATGCATATCATATCAAATATTCCTAATCAATATTCTTACGATTTAATATCATATAATTGGTTGGAATAATATCTCAAAAATATAAAATGCTACTAACAATTTGATTTGAGATATTGTGCAGGTTTTATCTCAGGTCTAGAATCCAAGTAAGAGATCCGAATCAAATTGGGATATCGAAAACGAATCTGCCAAATTTTAGAAGCGAATTGAGGAATCTAGCAACGGGAGAGACTCAGAGCAATATTTTTGAATCTATATATCAAGAGGATCTCTAAATATCAACACAAAAAGCCAGAAGAAATCTCAAAACCAGATTCTACTAGGATGCGACTGAACCGCGGCCATACGTGGTATTACGCGGCGGTTCCGTGGCTCTTTGGTAGCCGTTGGATATGGGATTTTTGGATCATGATCTTAACTGTATCTACTCACATATGGCATTTAGGATTTTGGTTTCAGGGACTATATAAAGGACCGAGAGCTGTGCTTTCAAAATCATTTAAGTGATCACATAATCATCTATTCATCTACCTCCATAGAAAGTGAGATCTAGAGCAACTAGGATCCTTATAATTTAGCTTATAAGAAGAGAATTGTAATGCAATAGTTGATTAATAAAGGTATTTTTTCTGTTTTTATTCTTTTTGCATTTACTTTTTCTGCATTTACTTTACGTATTACTTTTCCGCATTAATTTACGTATTACTTTTCTGCATGTTAATTATGGTTTCATTCTTCTTCAACCTTTCTTCTAAATCACCCCTAACCCTTAGCGAGTAATTCCTTGCTTGCTAGGGTTTATAGGATATGGTAGAATAATGGATGAAAAATCTTTTAACTTCTTTTTAACATTTTAAAGTTTATAAATTTCAGCAAAATAAATATTAACTTTCTTATCGGGCGCGCTATCAATTTATTGATAGTCATGACCACAATTTGAGATTGGTTAAACATTTGTTTTGTTAAGGGCTTGACATGAATAGAGATCAATAGACGCACAAGGGTCGATAGTGGGAAATCCTAATTCCCTCCAAGAATCCTAATCCACATTCATCACTATCTCTCTAGCTTTAAACTATTAAAAGTTAAAAAAGAGTCATTTTTAACATTCATCCATTAAGTACAAAGTCGTATGAACCCTACAAGCCTTCTATTATAAATTTTATATCCATATTAAAATAAAACGAGAACAAACCATCCTCTATTTTATCAACTCGTCTAAAGAAAGAAACGAATTCACATTTCCCTGTGGATGATCCGTACTCATCGCGGCTAGCTATTAGCGACACCATTTTGATTGCGGTTATTTACAAAACACTTTTTCGCACGATCAATCATATCTTGTTCCTTCGTATATGAAGAAGATACTCCGTCAGTGTCAGAAAGCGACATTGATGAGCGAATGGTAGGTATTATGTGAAATGCTCGGTATTTCCCACAAGACAGCCTAATTAACGCAATGATGAAAGCAGACTAAGAGGGTGAAGATAGCATAATGTGTGAAATGGCCATTTATGAAAAAGACAGGAGGTAGCGCCTAAGCAAGTAAGCGTTGGAAGGGATGCGTTATGTAACTCCCTAACCGAATGATTCATGTCGGACCGAAATGTCCCTAAACTAATGATGGACCGCTACATCCTTAAATTGGTATTGGACCGAAAAGTCCCTAAACTAGCATGTCTTCTCAAACACGGGGATGTTGGACTGAAATATCCCTAAACTAGCACGTCATCCCGAATATAAGGATGTTGGACCGAAATGTCCCTAAACTAATAATGGACCAAAATATCCCGAAACTAGAATATCGCCCCAAACACGGCTATAATGGACTGCAATGTCCCTAAACTAATATGCTCCTTGAGATCGACATTACAATTGAAGTCCCACTGACAAAGATTGGAACTCAGGTCCTACTGGCTACACAACTACTCTAGCAATGAAGCCACCCCAAGTCCCACTGGCAAAAAGCTGGGTCACCTGCGGTGAAGCTGTAAGTCCACGTTGCCCACCCCGGTACTTGCGGGGAGGCGGAAAAGGGAATAAAAATCGGATTTTTATCGAACTTGGCAACATGGACTAGCTTAAGGAGGATCTTTTCTAAACAAAAACTAACTAAAAGCTAACTAGAATTAGCTACATGGAAGAAAGGTTATACCTTGGGCTTTATGTCCTTCTCTCCTTGCTCCTTGGAGTGGAAGAAAGAGATCACCTTGTCGCCTTCTCTAGTCGAAGAAAGATCCATCCGAGAGCCTCAACCTTTGGCTTCAACTTCAAGTTAGAAGTAACTAAGGTGCTAGAAGTGCTAATCCTAGAACCTTAGATGAGAGTAGAGATTACTTTGGAGAGGTTTAACTCAAGCTCAAGTGTTTCTCAACACATGAGAGGGGAGAGCTTGAGAGAGAGGAAGAGGAGGAGAGAGAATCAATATCATAGAATGAGAGAATAAAGAGCCATTCTCACATATATGTGTGAATTATTGTAAATTGATAATTAGCAAGATAATTGTCATGGCTTAATCAAGACATGACCATTATCATTTCATATTTAATGCAAATTGCAAGGATCAAAGAGTATCTTTTATATAGAATGATGATGGTCAAAGTGTCAACCTAGGTCAACAAGTCAAGAATGGTCAAAAGGTCAACAACCCTAACCATGCACAATTACATTTAACTAATATCAATTATTTATAATACACACATAAGCATTAGGGTTAAGAAAATGACAATGGTCATTAACCCTAATCAAAGTCCTCTCCCTCTGTCTCAGTCAACTGTGCATACGCACCCGTATTCGTGATCCGAGGAACACGAATACAATGAGATAAAACCAATCCCAAATCATATACTAGGATCCGGCTTAAACCAAAGCTCGCTAGTATAAGCTGTCCGGACAGCAAACGTGCACAAGTGCGCGAATGTGAACGAACCCTGTCGCAAAACCATGCGACCTCTACTCATTTTGCCTAAAGGCGAATAACTCTCTATGTGGGACTCTAAAGACTCGACACTACGCTGGCAGTGGGTTTAACCACAGACCACAAGCGGCACTAGCTGTATGTAAAGGTCCCCAGGTAGATACCGATAAGAAGACTGACGAGGTGACCCCATCTGAACTCCTACTGAGCCTGTATGTGACAGTCTCCGTACAGTCCGGTCTGTTCGTCTGATACATCGCATGGCGGGCCTAGGGGGCGGTGAACGTCAGTCCCCTAATAGCGGTACAAGTCGTATCGGAGTGTAGCCCAGAACACCCTGAGATAACACTAGAAACCTACCAGTATATCTCGCTTGCCCTGGCCAGGGACTACTTGTGCAATGGCTCTCCTGGACACAGCGCGATGTCAACCCCCAATACCGGGAGAGAAGAATCCTGTCTAACCGTCACTGCCTCCAAGTGTTTCAGGACTGCACCCAACTACTACCTGTTTGCACGACTCCTTTGAGCCGTGGTAGGGTAGTAATCAAAGTACAGTGGGAACACACTCGAGGCGAACCGACAGTGTCAAGTCAGCGGACTAAGCTGTACTCATGTCACCTGGGAACTGATAACTTACGATAGGTATAATACCAACCAACAGTTCCCGACGAGTGCTGTCCAGTGTACTCGTAACCTAACGAACACCCGCATACTATCTCAAGTACGACGTACTGACGGCTGTGAGACAGACCGTCTCCCACGCTGGGATGAGAAGCGCATACGCTAGTCTACTCCGGAGTATCGATGCCTTGTCTCGATAGTCCTACGACTAGGGACCTATATAAGGATGTGCTTATGGATTACCCAGCCCCCATGAGTGTGAGCGCCATCACAACGCTGGTAATCAAGCAAAGATCCTAAGGGCTCTACTAATATGTATATAAGCGATATGCTAAAAGAAACACATGCACATATTGAAGTAGAGATAAACTAAGTAGCATACTACCATTTCGAGCAAGATTGTATATACAACTGTGAATATCCCAAGCTTCCATCAAGTAATATACATACTAGTATGATACAGTAATGGCCTCTAGGGCATATACACTAACAATCTCCTACTTGCACTAAGGCCATGTACTGGTGTATCGAAGACCTATCATCTAGATCAGCCGCTCGAACTGAGTCTGGGGTAAGGCCTTCGTGAATGGATCTGCAGTGTTATCTTCTGAAGCAACCCTCCGAACCTCGATCTCCTGGCGATCCACGATCTCCCTGATCAGGTGATACCGCCTCAAGATGTGTCTGGATTTCTGATGGGACCTGGGTTCCTTCGCTAAAGCTATAGCCCCGTTGTTGTCGTAATACAAAGATATTGGATCAACAATAGACGGAACCACCTGAAGTTCTTTCAAGAACTTCCTCATCCAGACGGCTTCTTTTTGCGGCATCAGATGCAACGATGTATTCCGCTTCCATAGTCGAGTCAGCAACGGTTTCTTGTTTGGAGCTCTTCCAACACACCGCCCCTCCATCGAGGGTAAAGACAAAACCCGACATGGACTTGGAATCTTCCTTGTCACTCTGGAAGCTGGAGTCAGCAAAGGCCTCAATCTGGAGGTCTTTTCCGCTATACACCAAGAACATCTCCTTAGTCCTTCTCAGGTACTTGAGAATGTTCTTTACCGCTATCCAATGTTTCTCCCCAGGGTTTGACTGATACCTGCTTACCACACTCGGTGCATAAGCCACATCTGGTCTGGTACACAACATCGCATACATTATAGAGCCTACCGCAGAAGCATAGGGTATAATAGACATGCGATCCCTCTCCAAATCAGTCTTGGGAGACATCTCTTCGGAGAGGGTGATCCCGTGACAAGCCGGTAGATGACCGCACTTGGAATCTTCCATACTGAATCTTTTCAGTATGGTGTCGATGTACCTGGACTGTGAGAGTCCTAAAATCCTTATGGATCTGTCACGGTAGATCCGGATCCCCAGAATGTATGAGGCATCACCCAGGTCTTTCATGGAGAACCTGTGTGACAAGAACCCCTTGACAGATTGTAGCATAGGAACGTCATTTCCTATTAAGAGAATGTCATCCACGTATAAAACGAGGAATACTACAGTTCTCGCTACAAATCTATAATAGATGCATGGTTCATCCGGATTTTTGATAAAGCCAAATTCCTTGACCGTCTCATCAAAACAGATGTTCCAACTCCGCGATGCCTGCTTTATTCCATAAATGGACTTGAGCAACTTGCACACCTTTCCGCTGCTCCCACTCTGAATGAAACCCTCTGGCTGGTCCATATAGACACACTCCTCTAAATTTCCATTTAGAAAAGCGGTCTTTACGTCCATCTGTCAAATCTCCTAATCGTGGAAGGCAGCAATGGCAAGAAGGATCCGAATGGATTTCAGCATAGCCACTGGAGAAAAGGTTTCGTCATAGTCTAAACTAGGTCTCTGACGAAAACCCTTTGCAACCAGTCTAGCTTTATAGGTCTCAACCTGTCCATCTAGACCAATCTTCCTTTTGAAGATCCACTTGCATCCTACGGGTTTTACCCCATCTGGAGCAATGTCCAACGTCCATACTTTGTTGGTGTACATGGACACCATTTCGGCCCGCATTGCATCCAGCCATTTTACCGAGTCAAAGCTCTGAATGGCTTGCTGGAAGCTAGTAGGCTCATCACAATCTATGATGCAATCCTCTCTATCCATCTCTCGGGCGGATGAGACTGCCTACTACTCCTGCGGAGTGGCGTGGGAATGTCCTGATCTTTCGAACCCTCTGGTTCTACTAAGCTTTCAGTAATAGCTCGTGGTTCTGGAATTTCTTCCAGTTCTATTGCGCTCCCACTTATTTCTTTTTCTATGAACTGGTGTTCTAGAAAGTGGGCATGGCGAGAAACAAAAACCTTTTGTTTCTCTTCGCAATAGAAGAAATATCCCTTGGAGTTCTTTGGATATCCCACAAACTTGCACTGTACAGAGCGTGCCTCGAGCTTATCCGCATGCTTCTTTTTTACAAAAGCTGGACATCCCCATGCCTTAATATGATTAAGATAGGGTCTCTTCCTACACCACCACAGTCTTAGTTGGAACTCGGTTCAAAAGGTATGCAGCTGATTCTAGCGCATATCCCCAGAACGATCGCGGCAACTCAGCGTTACTCATCATGGACCGTACCATATCCAATAGGTTCGGTTTCGTCTCTCCAATACACCGTTATGTTGCGGAGTGTATGGAGGAGTAAGCTGAGAGAGAATTCCATTCTCTTTTAAGTAGCCCAGGAACTCGGCACTCAAGTATTCACCACCTCGATCAGATCTTAGTGCTTTGATACTTTTGCCTGTTTGTTTTTCTACTTCATTCTTATATTCCTGGAATTTTTCAAAAGCCTCGGATTTATGTTTCATTAAGAAGACATATCCGTACCTTGAAAAGTCATCCGTAAAAGTAATGATGTAAGAATAACCGCTTCGTGCATGCGTAGACATTGGACCGCATACGTCGTTGTGTACGAGTCCCAAGAGCTCACTCGCTCTTACTCTGTGTCCAGTGAATGGAGTCTTTGTCATCTTTCCTTTGAGACAGGATTGACAAGTTGCATACGATTGATATTCGAACGGATCCAAATATCCTTCTGTATGTAACTTAGTCAACCTTCTCTCATTGATGTGACCCAGTCTACAATGCCATAAGAAAGTTTTATTGATTTCTGGAGACTTTCTTTTGTGTGTATTCTGGACATTGAAAATCTGTGGTTGGTTTAATACGTATATACCGTTTTTTAATGTACCTGACCCAATCAGAACTTGATTAAGGTGAATGTTCACTACATTACTTACAAATGCAAATTCATAACCTTCTTTAGACAATAAAGATACAGAAATGATATTACAGGTTGCATTTGGTACAAAATAACAACTACGCAAAACCAAAAAGTGTCCATCTGACAATCCCAGGTGATAGTCCCCCACGGCCTCAGCATCCATGCTAGCTCCGTTTGCAACTCTGAGGGTCATGTCACCTGCCTTCAAAACTCTACGGTTTCTCAACGCCTGCAAAGAATTACAGATATGAGATCCTGATCCGGTATCCAATACCCAGGATGTAGAGTTTATTGATAGACAGTTTTCAATAACATACACATCTGAAGCTGAAGCCGCAACTCGCTTCAGATCCTGGGTTCTGGCCTTCCAAGCCTTGCAATCCTGTTTTCAGTGTCCACTTTTGTGACAGTAGAAGCATTCTTCCTTCCCCACCAGCTTTCCCGCTACCTTTGTTGCCTTTCCCTTTCCCTTCGTATCCACTTTACTGACACCGCCCCTTGGTTTGGCGGGGGCTTCCTTCTTTTTTCCTTTGGCTTTCACCATGGACCTAGAAGAGGAAGATCCTCCTACAAACAAAGTGGATGTCTCCTTACCTTTCTGTAGGGTGCCCTCAGCACTCCTCAACATGTTCAGAAGTTCGGAAAGTTCAACCTCCTTTCCTTGCATGTTGAAGTTAAGGATAAACTGGGCGTAAGTGGAAGGAAGGGACTGGAGAATCAAATCAGTATAGAGTTCATTCTCCAACGTGGTCCCAAGGTCCGCGAGCTCCTCTATGTAGCCAATCATCTTAAGCACGTGTTCCGCTACCGATGATCCGACGGCCAATCTTGCCGAAAATAGCTTCTTCGACACTTCGTATCTAGCGATACGAGACTGCTCTCCATACAGTTCTTTTGTATGAAGAAATATGGACTCTAGGTCCATATTCTCGTGCCTCCTCTGATGTTCGTTGTCCATCGAGGCAAGTACGAGGCATTTGGCCTTCGCGCAATCGATCTCCCATGTCTTACGGATTTCTTTATCCGCAACGCTGGAGGTGGGACCTGGGACAGGGGGAGCTTTGGTGGTAAGGACATACCCCAACTTGTCGTAAGTGATTGCCATCTTGACATTCCTGAGCCAATCTTTGTAGTTTGGCCCTGTCAGTATGTTTTTATCTAGTAATAACTTAAGTCCGGTCATGTTGAATGGTCGCTGCAATTAGGAGAGAAAAAGAAACACTTTAGCATGATACTCTTGCAAGTTTAGAGTGGTTTTTAGTTTGTCTAAACAGGATGGCTCCCACTGTCTCTCGAATCCCTCCTTAAACCATAAAGGAAGAATTAGTCGGGATCAGTCTCATCATACAATACTTGCTTAACCGTTCAGCCAGGCCAGTGTCGGTACTTCGAGGGAGGTTTTCCAACGCTTTCGCGAAGTTCCTTAATTAAGTAACCTCTTTTCCCTGTGGGCGTAGCCCCGCTAACACCTTTCTAGACACCTACTAGGTTTATAGCATTGATCGTTAAGTGAGAGATTTCCCGAGGAGTAGCATATACTCACAGTAAGATCGGGATCCAAATATCATCGCGTGATAAAACCGAAGGAATCCTGCCAGAATCATCACATTCCAAATGGTATGCAGCGCTAGTAAGTTTCAGTACTTATGAAACTCCCGATGTGGATTTTTGCCCCATGCTCTTATGACCTTGACTTTGGCCAAAATATCATAAGTCACATGTCAAGTTCTACCCGTCATTCTCCCGGTTAATTTGGACCCACCCGTACCTACCCTTGACTTTGGCCAAAATGGCAGCACGACTGTCCCAAACCAACGCATCTATCTATGCTGCACATGAATACCTAATAGCTACCAATCACTTGCCTTGACTTTGGCCAAAATACATAGCTTGAATACTTTTTGACCATTCATGTGGAATGACGGAGGGCTACGAATGGTTTTGGCGAAACCGTGAACGTAGTGAAGTTGATATAATCGATGGAACGAGATAGCTTTTAAAAGAAGTGGTTCAAGCTCCGCGTTTAAAAGTTTAGTTTTGAAAAGAACCGAGTGGTTTTCAAAGTGTTCCAATCGACTTTTACTTGGTTTATTTTCTTGCATTAGTTCTTTTAATGCGTCCCATCATTTAATCCTACCATTGCAGAAAACAACCAAAATATGACGTACGCTTATGCCATTCGCATTCGCCACGGGGCTCCGTCATCACCCGTTAGGTTACTTAACTAACGACAGAGTGGGGGCTGGGCTAGCGCGGCTGTAAAACATAAGCAACGCCTAAATAGTTATAGTATATAGATATATAGCAATGATAGATATTACAGATCACAGATGAATACATTGGATATACTAGGAATCCGCAATCCGTTCGAGCCTGCAACGAAAAGCAGATTACATGGTCGTGGTGAATAGCCAATACCCCACCCAAGACCCCTACGGGTGCGGCAAACTACCCGCCAAGTACCCGAAGCGAAGCAACCTCCCTCAACACTGTGAGTAGGCCACTCGGCACTTCGAGATACCTGGTAGTTTGTGCACCCCCTCCATGGGTCTATCCTAGAAGCAAAAACAGTAAAAAGAATTATATAATGACGGCTACAACCCCGACCCGGTTGTGCGGCCATACAAATAATATTACATCAATTTACATATTACATGAATTGAAAGAAAAGAAAACTCTCGTCTCACAAAACCCCCGGCTATCCACCCGCGACAATCCAACGCATTCATATACACATACCATCAACAAACACAGATCACAGATATGTATAAGCCCTACTAATCGACGTATAGCAATTAGCAGACGTTCAATACATATAAACATCACAGATATAACGCATTAGTCAAAGTATAGTGAAGTTCGATCAAAAATACGGATTTATAGGCACCCTAAATACAAATTTCTTTTCTGGAAAATCTGGGCAGAAATAAACCATCTTAAAAATCCCAAAACCTTAACAGAGGAATACTGCACCAAACTCGGTCCAGTAAGGTGTCAAAACGGCCGCGGTTCCGCGGCAATAGGCATGCTTTTGCCGCGGAACCGCCGCGCTTTGAACTGTTCACTGGACCGTTTTTGGTGTGCTTCTTGACAAAACCCTGAGCCGATTTTTAAAGTATGATTTTTTATTTTTTGAGCAGAAAAAAAATCAACAGAAAGTTAGGGTTTTGAAATGTTAGTTTTGCGATTTTTACCGATCGAACTTCTATACACTTTACTAACTAGCTAGTTTATGTTTAGTTAGGCTCTGATACCACTGTAAGTCCACGTTGCCCACCCCGGTGCTTGCGGGGAGGCGGAAAAGGGAATAAAAATCGGATTTTTATCGAACTAGGCAACATGGACAAGCTTAAGGAGGATCTTTTCTAAACAAAAGCTAACTAAAAGCTAACTAGAATTAGCTACATGGAAGAAAGGTTATACCTTGGGCTTTATGTCGTTCTCTCCTTGCTCCTTGGAGTGGAAGAAAGAGATCACCTTGTCGTCTTCTCTAGTCGAAGAAAGATCCACCCGAGAGCCTCAACCTTTGGCTTCAACTTCAAACTAGAAGTAACTAAGGTGCGAGAAGTGCTAATCCTAGAACCTTAGATGAGAGTAGAGATTACTTTGGAGAGGTTTAACTCAAGCTCAAGTGTTTCTCAACACATGAGAGGGGAGAGCTTGAGAGAGAGGAAGAGGAGGAGAGAGAATCAATATCATAGAATGAGAGAATGAAGAGCCATTCTCACATATATGTGTGAATTATTGTAAATTGATAATTAGCAAGATAATTGTCATGGCTTAATCAAGACATGACCATTATCATTTCATATTTAATGCAAATTGCAAGGATCAAAGAGCATCTTTTATATGGAATGATGATGGTCAAAGTGTCAACCTAGGTCAACAAGTCAAGAATGGTCAAAAGGTCAACAACCCTAACCATGCACAATTAAATTTAACTAATATCAATTATTTATAATACACACATAAGCATTAGGGTTAAGAAAATGACAATGGTCATTAACCCTAATCAAAGTCCTCTCCCTCTATCTCAGTCAACTGTGCATACGCACCCGTATTCGTGATCCGAGGAACACGAATACAATGAGATAAAACCAATCCCAAATCATATACTAGGATCCGGCTTAAACCAAAGCCCGCTAGTATAAGCTGTCCGGACAGCAAACGTGCACAAGTATGCGAATGTGAACGAACCCTGTCGCAAAACCATGCGACCTCTACTCATTTTGCCTATAGGCGAATAACTCTCTGTGTGGGACTCTAAAGACTCGACACTACGCTGGCAGTGGGTTTAACCACAGACCGCAAGCGGAACTAGCTGTACGTAACGGTCCCCAGGTAGATGCCGATAAGAAGACTGACGAGGTAACCCCATCTGAACTCCTACTGAGCCTGTATGTGACATTCTCCGTACAGTCCGGTCTGTTTGTCTGATACATCGCATGGCGGGCCTAGGGGGCGGTGAATGTCAGTCCCCTAATAGCGGTATAAGTCGTGTCGGAGTGTAGCCCAGAACACCCTGAGATAACACTGGAAACCTACCAGTATATCTCGCTTGCCCTGGCCAGGGACTACTTGTGTAATGGCTCTCCTGGACACAGCGCGATGTCAACCCCCAATACTGGGAGAAACGAATCCTGTCTAACTGTCACTGCCTCCAAGTGCTTCGGGACTGCACCCAACTACTACCTGTTTGCACGACTCCTTTGAGCCGTGGTAGGATAGTAATCAAAGTACAGTGGGAACACACTCGAGGCGAAACGACAGTGTCAAGTCAGCGGACTAAGCTGTACTCATGTCACCTGGGAACTGATAACTGACGATAGGTATAATACCAACCAACAGTTCCCGACGAGTCCTGTCCAGTGTACTCGTAACCTAACGAGAACCCGCATACTATCTCAAGTACGACGTACTGACGGCTGTGGGACAGACCGTCTCCCACGCTGGGATGAGAAGCGCATACGCTAGTTTACTCCGGAGTATCGATGCCCTGTCTCGATAGTCCTACGACTAGGGACCTGTATAAGGATGTGCTTATGGATTACCCAGCCCCCACGAGTGTGAGTGCCATCACAACGCTGGTAATCAAGCAAAGATCCTAAGGGCTCTACTAATATGTATATAAGCGATATGCTAAAAGAAACATATGCACATATTGAAGTAGAGACAAACCAAGTAGCATACTACCATTTCAAGCAAGATTGTATATACAACTGTGAATATCCCAAGCTTCCATCAAGTAATATACATACTAGTATGATACAGTAATGGCCTCTAGGGCATATACACTAACAGAAGCTACTTTCGAGAGTTCCACTATTCGCAAAAAAACATGTATGTCCACAAGAAAAATGGGCACAGATGAAAACCCATAAGGGTGCTGTGAGTAAAAACAGCGGGATTGCCTGCAAGTTTGTGAAAACCCGAAAGGGCGCAATCTTGTAAAAAAAATGTGTGTGCACTTGCAGGGTCCCCTCGACCTTGTTAAGGAGTAAATATCTGTATGAGATCTTTACAACTCACAAAGGAGCAAAACACTTGGGAATCCATACGATTCCTAAGGAGAAAACGCACTTACAAGGTTATTACGACTCGGAAGAAGAATATACCCCCTATAAGACCCTCATGGCTCATAGAATTCAAAAGTCTTAGGTTACAGGGATCTAAACCTGTTTTTAAGCCATCATATCCCCCAATTTGCCCTACAAGTAGTTCGATATCGACTCTTGTGTACAATCCACGTGCATGAACAAAATTTGTTCCGACCGAGTTCTACAAATGACGAAAAATATCCCTATATGGTGAACGACACTTGTAAGTCCTCTCGACTTACAAGGAGAAAATACTCTTATAAGATCCTTATGAATTACAAGAGAAAACACACTTAGATATCCCTATGTTTCTTAAGGAGAAAATACACCTACGAGATCCTCTCGACTCGTAGGGAGAAATACCTTTATGAGACTTTTATGACTCATAAAGTCAAAAGCCTTAGCTGGCAGGGACCTAAACCTGTCTTCTAAGCTACTTTTGTTCAAATCAACAAAGGAAAATGATGAGTCGCTTCTGGCAATATTCCAGTTGTAGCGATACTAATGACAAAACAGGTATCAAACCTTATGACCCGAAAAGTACGGAGCGTGACTAGTACTTAAATTACAAAACGTCTCGAGGCGTATGTAATCTAAGTAAGCCAAAACCCAGAAATCAAAACCAAATAAAGCATTAGAGTGAAGGAAAACCAATTATTGAAAGCGATTTTAAACAAATAAGCCACCTCAAGCTTTTTAAAAGCAACATCCATTTTCAGAAAATTTCGGCAGAGTCCCCTTGTAAATACTGGCCCCAAATGGGTACAAAACAAGAATATATGTATAAAATGAAATAAGGCATCCTTAAACGGGAGCCAGCTCTTCGCCCAAGGCGGACTCAAAATCACATGCAATATAAATCATCACTGTGCAAAATAAGCATATAACGGCACAAAGTAATAAAGCATCATGTCGGCTCAAGTAAGCTCGATCCAGAGAAACAACTTAAAAGTACAAGTCTCATTGTCTCATCTCTAAGTCGCTAAAACAATAATACAAGTGGTAGATACAGTAGATAGAGTACACTAGATACAATACTGATACATGGTGGAAATGAAATAACCCCGCAACCCACCTATGAACAATGCTGCGAGTCCAAGCAAAAGGAGCAAAAGAGAAGGTGCACCCACCGCTACTGTGCTGACGGGTCGGACCTGCAAAATACTGTGGCACGACAGGGGTGAGTTTCCAACTCGTGAGTAAAAAGTAACATCTAAAAAGGCTATCGTAAGTATACACACAATTTCGTCACAGCCTACATATACTAATATGATGCGATGTAATAATATGTATGCAACATGAATGCAATAAACAACACGAGATTTGAATATGATTAACATGGGAAATCTGTATTCCTATCTTATTAAACTTCTGTGATTTAGCTGTAGTTTCATCTATGAAATCAATATAAATCTGTGTCAAGTATCGACACAAAATATGAATATCTCAATTATCCCGGGCTCCGGCAATCCGGACTGGCCCATAAATCTGATCTCAGGCTCCGGAAATCCGGACTAGCCAAAATCCTCATAACTCAAGACTACGTCGGTATCCTTCGGATATCCGCCGTGTCGTAAATAACCGGTCGGTAGTGCTCCCCTATCGGGCTCAACGCTATCATCTGCGACCATCTTGCCCCGGGGTACCGCACCGGGTCCACCATGCACCCACAAACAGTTCCTCCTCCTCCTCGAATCGGGTGTATGATACCGCTCAAGTACCGAGAAATCTCATGGTGGACGATATATACATTATATCACGAGAAAACCACAACTTACAATAGTAATACGTTTTTAAATCCTTGTGGTTTCTCCAAATTCATAAATCTCATAAATACGGAAATCCTCGAGAAGAAACATAATACATGAATGTCTATGATAATAACAATATGAAATGCGATGCGGAACTAGAAAACTGCGCATGAACGAAGATGCAATGAGATAAATGCACATGACTAGCAATCCTACGTATCCATCCTGATGAATTGAAAATATAAATACAGGTTATTAATCATAATTGGCGCAAGTGATAAGATGCGGATTTAAACAAGTTATAAAGTGTTCGTGGCATAGCAATTACCAAGGCGTGTGTGTCCCCATGAATAGTGCTCGTGCAGCATAAACCAATGGTAATGGTGCGAGTGTCCTATGAGGTGCTATCACAGTATGTGTGTGTGTGTGTGTGTGTGTGTGTGTGATAGATGATGCAATGCAACGAGATGAATTAAATAGGAACTACGCAATTTAGTACAAGTACTAATCGAAATTCTAACTATCGGGCGTCTTGCGCCATCCAAACGATTCCCCCGTAGATGTGTACATCTACTCACCGGAACGCCTCCGCTAGTCTGATCCAATCACTGCCTTTCCTTCCCGTGCCGCGTCCGATGTCTCCGCGACCGATCCTAGAATTTACACAAAGCAACACACATAAGGCTAATATCCTGCAAAATGCGATATCAGGACCATACGAGAAAACTAGCGTCACAAGCTAACGCGTGTGCACTCGAAACACCAAAACGTGTGTGCTAACGTCTGAAACCACCCCGACATGCTATGATACATAGCAAACACCAAACCCAAACTCAGAACATACGTGTCGCGCAAGTCTAAAAGTACTAAAAACAAGGTAAATGGTCCTAGATTTTGATTCGAGTGGAACTAGGAAAAGTTGCATGTACCAAAGACCTGCAATATATAGCAGACACCTACAGCAAAACCGCAGACACCTAGGTACCTACTCTGGCCACAATTTGCGGCCAGAACGCTTAAATTTGCGGCCTCAGAGGGGAAAGAGGGTCTCATGCTTCGGGTGTGTGATCCTAGTCCAGTAACTAAGCTCCAGTAATTGCAACTTTTTCCTGAAGCATCTGGTTTAAAAGCATATCCCAAAAAGAACACAATTCTCTATTAAAACTCTAATTAAATACTAATTTAATACAATATGGTGTTTTAGTGAAATCTGGTGAGAAGGCTTAGATTAAACGACACTAACAATACTTAGTTAAGCTAATCAAGCCATAACAACCCTAACTTGACTTAATCTCCACTTAAACCACATAATTAGCACTAAATCCCACTTAAACACTACTTTAAGCTAAATAAACTACAAGTTTAGGAAAATGGTAATTAAGGTTGGCTTTATACCTCAAGTTGGTCTAGTGATGGCTCAAACTTGCTGACCTTGCCTCCTAAAGCTAAGATTTTCCTCAAGAACCAACAAGGGATTGTTTTGAAGTGATAAGCATGAGATTTTGTAATGAAATGAGGGATTTTTAATGGAGATGGAGGCTTGAATTTTGAGAGAAGAAGAAGAAATGAAGGGGAAGGGGGCTGCTGCTGGGAATGAGAGAGAGAGAGAGAGAGTGCGAGGGTGTGAGTGCAAAGGTCAAGGTTTCCCATGCCTATTTAATGCCCCATGCCTCACTTTTTTCCATTTCATTTCTTATTTTCTTTATTTTCTTTGGTTTTAAAAAGGAATTAGAGAACCAAAAGATTTAAAATGAAAGGCATGATACAATATTAACCTTGGGTAATTATAGGGTTGTGCATGCTAACTAAAATTTTTTCTTAAAAAAAATAATAGTTAAGAAAATTAGATAAATATGGGAACAATAAATTAAATGTTAATTAACAAAACAAAATTATATATATAATTATATATTTTCACAATTAAAAATAGATTTATTCCAGTCTATGTGGAAAATAATTATTAACGAGGTTTTATGAAAAACACGCATTATCGCTAAATAACACAAAATTAACCTAAACGAATTTTCAAAACGTTACACCCCAAGTCCTCCAAAGGCATATGATGATTCTCTCCTAGCAATATTCCAGTTATAGTGATACTAATGCCGAAGCCGGTATTAGATTCCAAGTTCCCGACTCGTAATAAAAAAGTGAGTCACAAAAAAATATGCATATGAAATAGCCAAAATGATGGGGTAACTCGCAATAAAAAGAAGCGAGCAAAAAATATATGCATATGAAATAGCAGAAATGATTGGGCACTGCGAATAAATAGCCAAAATAATTGAGTAATCGCGACTTTCATGATATGAAAAGCTAAAATGATTGAGCAATTGCAAAAAAAACATAAATAAAATAAAAAATTTCCTACCTACAAGCTTGTCAATACCGACTCTTGTATACAATCTACGGGCACAAATAGATGAAAATGAGCAATGTGCTCCACTAATTGCTACCAACTAAGGAACACTTTGGTAAAGATTCGAGTCTTAACGGTGCTATATAAACTCAAAGACTACCGAGAGCCGCTTCGTCCCCCGAAGGATTTAGTGGCAGATCCTCAAGCAAATCAAAAGCGGAGCAATGGCAAAATCCTAGATACAACTCGATGTTCGTTCTCGTTCTAGCAAGGTGCAGATGCAACGTAAACAAAAGCCAAAAAGGTCAAATAAAAGATGGAGTAAAGGAATATTCCTAACTCCAAATCTCGATGGCAATATATGCGTCTTAAAGACCAATTTGACATCCCTCTTACTTCAGCAGAGTACAGACACGGTGTCAACAAAGCTTTTGTTAGTGTAATATGTGTCAGGACCCAAATTTAGTTCGTGACCGGCATTTAAATCATTCAACGTCTAAAGGCGCAATGTAAATTAAGTAAGCTGAAACCCAGAAATCTAAACCTTTTTAAGAAAATGGAAAAGATGAAGTTTTGAAATACAGGTATAATGAATCATGTTTTGTCTTTTAAAATATCGGGCAGCACCTCCCTCGTATACTTTGATCCAAAACAGATATACAACAATATATAGGCATCCCCAAACGGGAGCTAGCTCTTCGCCAATCGGCGGGGTCACAACCACGCAAGACAGAATATAAGTTGTAGCATTTCAGAAAAATAAAATATTATTTTGGGAATTTTTATAATTAAATAATAAATATAATGAATATTTTAATAGGACGGTATAATTAAATACCGATAAATTGGAAAAATTTTGGAAAATTTTGGAAATTACTGAAAAGAGCGTGTTTTATATGATATAAGCAAATTATGAAATTTTATGATTTATTATACACTAATTTTGCGCTAATCACGATTAGATATCGCTAATCGCGCATTAAGCGTGTTTTGTGTACATGACATGCACATGTTATATTTTTCACACTTGTTACATTTTTCTATCATGGATTTTCCTTATGTTTATCATGCATGGCTTTTTAAAAGAAAAGAGAAAAAAAAAGTAAGAAGAAAAGTCAAAGGGGACATAATGATTAGGGTAGATAAGCTTTTAGTGAGAGAGAGAAGTGAGAATAACTGAGAGGGAGAGAGAGGGGCTGCCTCAATTCATTTCCCCCACCGTTTCTTTGCTTCTCCTTCTTCCTCTTCAAACCCCATCTTCTACCCTCATGACCCTATATGAAATATTCACCAAAACCCCATACCCATTTCATTAAAAACTTGCATAAGCTCAAGGAAAGCACATTGGACCAAGAAAATTCAGATTTTGATGATCTTGGGGATTCATGAATGTCAAATGAGGTAATCCCTTCACAAATAGAATAGTATTTCAATTGCTTTAGCCTCTATTCAAGATTAAAATCGATTTCGTGTAGTTTTGTGCACTTTGAAAAATTCTAGAGAGGGTTAGGGTTTTATTTGAGTTGTATTGGTGAACTTGAGCCTTATTGAAGACCTTAGACCCCCTATAATGATAGAAATCCAGATCAAGCCCAACTGAAACCCAAAATACAGAGTTACAGAACTTTCATGTCGGTTTGTGAGGAATTGGAGCATACAGGTGAATCTGGGATGACCTGGGATAGTTTTGAGTTAAGCGAACAATACCAGAGACCTATTTTTGACCCTAGGAACCCCCTGTAGCAAGACGAACCCCATTGGAGTACCCAGGGCTAGCGAGCTCGGATTTTGGGGGAGTGTGCTCGGCCACTTGGTGGGGTAGGGTGTCGGGGTTGGTCCAGTAGCTCATATACATCATATATAGCACCCTAGACATGTTTGCTTAGCTTTTTTTGACCTGAGTCAAAATCTGGGAGCATTCTAGTGTGATTTTAGCTATGTTTTCCGTATTTGAAATGCCAATTCTTGATATTTGGATTCGTATTGGGTTGTTGCATGTTTGTACATCAACAACAAGGGTTGTTTAGTCGTTTTTGCACGCATGGGCTATAGGTTTTGACCCATAGGCAATCCGTGTGCCGTTTTGGTTTCTGGACTTGATGTTAATAGAAATTGCGATTGTTTATTATATGTAGGTACCCTCATGAAGACTTAGAGACGACGAGCAAGCGCGTAGCGACATCGGCATCGGCAAGCAAAGGTGAGTCGATTTATATCTATGGGGAGAAGTCGGGTGGATGGTGTATAGCACCCCCGCAAAGTCGTAAGAAATGATGTGATATGATATAGATATGCATTCATATGTTGTTGAGAGATATGAAACTTAGCAAGAAAAGCTTTAGGAGATTAGGAGTTAGTGTTGCTAGAATTGAAGAAAGGACTTTAGTCAATTTCTTAGTCCCGAAACCCTAGGGTAAAGATTTGCATACACGCTCATACACATACTCGCATACACTGATATCATTGTGCGTATTGGAGACATATTTATATTGGTATATTCATATGCTTGGATGACGAGAATGTTATATGATACTCAGGAATGAGTCGATCTGATCGGGCATGATGCCGTAAGATATTTAATATGTGACCGAGATATGTCATGATGTTATAACGGATCGTTGGACGACGATACTATGTTGTTGGTATATATGATGATAGTTGACATGGGATCGAGATATGAGATATGATATGTTAAGATATTTATAATGGATCGCTTGGGCGACGTATACTTTTATATGATGATATGTGTTGATGACATCGGATTGTTTGAGACTGTAGATCCGTAGCCAGATCATGATTATGTTGATGATATTAGTATTGTACTAGAATTAGATGAGTACCCCATGTTCACGATATGTGATGATAAGGATATCAGATGAGTAATGAGATAAATGTTATATTTGACCCGTACTCAGATTTGGGATGCCATACGATAGATGTACCGTACGAGAGATAGTTATGAGGATAGATCCGCAGTCTTGTCTTGAGGATGTCATATTATTTATTGTATCGTACGTGATACTATTGAGGCAAGATCACCGACTACTAGGTATATACATATATAGATCGACTCAAACTAGATGGATTTCCTTACCCTTTTGACTGGGCTCGAGTCACACTAGTTTTCAAAAGTGGAGGATTGTGAGTATTATAAATACCAAATTATATGACTCGTACATTGGGTAGGATTATTTCTTCAGTGCTGTTGTTATCATATCGCTTTCTATATATTCATGATGTTTCATCGCATTGCATGCTTATACACATGTTATCTGTAATTATTATGAAACTATGCTGTCAGGACACCAACACCATTACCGCTGATGCGTATGCTCCACACACACTTGCTTGCCGGCTCACACACATCTTCATCGGTAATTTCCATATCACGTATACTTTAGAAACTACTATTCCTTGACATAGCTTGCTAAGTTGATAGTTGCGATATGTTATAGCTTTCAGATGCTAGTTTAACTATTGCATTCATTGCATGATATCAGATGCATTCATGTATTCATTAATTACGCAATATTATGGAGTTTTATGCCGATATTCACTGTTTACTTGATATTGATGATTGGATTTCGGATTTTCATGAGATTTCCTGGATTTGGGAGAAAACCGCAAGAATATATATATAAACTTCTCTCTCTCTCTCTCTCTCTCACTCCTTTTAAAAATGAAAAGTGCGGTTTTCTCGTGATGTATGAGTCGTCCACCATAATATTTTCTCGGTTATGAGATTGATTTCGAGACCCGATTCGAGGAGTTGGATGAACCTTCTGCGGGTACATGGTGGACCCGGTAAGGTACCCCGGGGCAAGAAGCTCGAGGTGTAGACGATGAGCCTGGCAGGGACAGACTGCCTACCGGTGATTTTACCTGGCGCGACGGATATCCGGAGGATACCGTTCATGGTCGTGTGATTGATGATATGGGCCGATCCGGATATACGGAGCCTGAGTTACTGAGATATTGAGGCTTGAGATACTGAGATATTGAGATTTGATGATACAGGCCAGTCCGGCTAGCCGGAGCCTGAGGTATTGAGATACTGAGATTTATGTTTTGTGTCGATACTAGACACTGTTTTATCTGTTGATTTCATTGATGATACACAATTTATATACATACAGAAATCTCATAAAATAAAGAAAACGGTTGTCTCATTCATGATGTATTCTGTTTCATTTGTAATGCATTCATACATCATATATCTGATATGTTGCTATCTGAGGTACTGACTAGAGCATTTAATATTACACTTATACATAGATGGACCAGGATATTTATTTGAGGATATTACTTGATATGACCTAGGATAGCGTTATGCATGCGATTTCTACTCGTAGATGTTTTCTACTCACGAGTTGGCAACTCACCCCCGTTGTGCCACAGTTCCTTGCAGGTTTTGCCGTACAGGTTTCGTTGCGGCTTTGCTGGCACACTGTACCTTCCGGGTGATTGCTTTGGTAGGTGGGTTCTTTTGCATCAGGACCACCATTGTTTATTTATTATTTCAGTTGTATCTAGAAACTCCATCAACCAGACTTGTATTATTTGATCGACATAGATGACCAGTGTATATTATTTCGACCTTAGAGTCGAGCTTGTATTATTATGGATTTCATGTTGTTTTGAGTTTCCTTTTCAGTTTTGATCCTTGCCCTTCGGCGTTGTATATTATATTGTATTGTATGGTTTTGTCTGTCGATTGACGAAGAACTAGCTCCCGCTTGGGGATGCCTTTATTCATTATATATGCTTTATCAGTGTTGTACCCCGTTTGGGGCCAATTTTTACAAAGGAAACTCTGCCGAAATTTTCAGAAATGACTTGATGTTTTTAAAACGCATAATTCGGCTTATGCTATTAAAATTACTTGCTTTAAATTGGTTTTTCCTTCACTCTACTGCTTAATTGGTTTTGATTTCTGGGTTTTGGCTTACTTAGATTACATACACCTCGAGACGTTTCGTAATTTAAGTGTCGGTCATGTTCCGTACTTTTCGGGTCGTGACATAAGTATACGACGCCCAACGGAGAAAATCAACACAAGGAATAAAGTAAAGCCATACATCAAACCCACCAAGCGAACATATAACCCATCGCTCAATTCTCGCAACTACAAGTCTTGCTAAGTCTTACTACTTACACAAATACTAGTTTCTGATTTGATGGAGTTGACTAGATACAATAGGAATAATAAAACAAAAGTGGTACGATTCAATATGTACGACCTACCAAAGCAAATCACCCTAATGCAGCTGTGTGCCAGCGATGCCGCTACTAATCCATGCGGTCAACCTGCAAGAACTGTGGCACAACAGGGGTGAGTTGCCAACTCGTGAGTAGAAAACATCATCAGGTAGAAATCGAAATAAACAATGATTCCTAGGTCAACTATATCATAAAGGTAATACTATGATATCTAGGGTGACCATATCTGCATATGTGCCAACAACATAATCAATGCCTATTAGCAAGTGGATATCATCCAACCATATAATCAATGCCTGTATGCATGTGGATCCCGTCCACGTGTCAACCAATGACACAACAACATCATGCATGTAAATATCATAAAAGCATATACATGAAAGTATGAGAATATAAATCAACGTGTGTCCCTCGCGACACATCAAAATCATGGAACCTGAGTGTCCAACATCAACACTCGAAACATCATGAAACCCGTGTCCAGCATCGACACGTTAATCCTCATATCTCGGGCACCGCATCCTCAGATCGGCCCTCAAATCTATAAGTCTCATGGAACCTGAGTGTCCAGCATCGACACTCGCAACATCATGAAACCATAGGCTTCGTCTACGGGATCGGCCCGCGGGCTCCGGCAGTACGAATCGGCCTATCTCATCTCATAACTTCGGTCGGTATCCTCCAGATATCCACCGAGTCCAAATACTATCACCGGTAGGTAGTGCTCCCCTTTCAGGCTCACCGCCTAACAATACGAGTCTTCTTGCCCCGGGGTACCTCACCGGGTCCACCATGTACCCGTAGACAGTGCCTACTGCTCCTTGAATTTGGTTCCACATACCAATCTCAGAACCGAGAAAACGCATGGTGGACGCACTGAAATATCATATCAAAAGAAACCGGGTTTTTTAAAACAATACATACTTCCTTTTGAAACATAACCACGGTTCTTAAATCCAGAATCTCGTAAAAAAACCATCTCAATGCGTATAATCGTAAAGCATGATGTATACCAACATATAACCGAAATATGAGCATATCCGCATATCATGCAACATATCGTAATGATGTGAACATAGAGAGTATATCATGCAACATGGCATAGTGATGTGAAAAAATCAGTATATCATGCAACATATCCAAATGATGTGAACATAGCAAGTATATCATGCAACATATCCAAATGATGTGAACATAGCAAGTATATCATGAAACATATCTAAATGATGTGAACATAGCAAGTATATCATGCAACATATCCAAATGATGTGAACATAGCAAGTATATCAAGCAATGAGTCATATCATGATGCAACAATTCTACTGGGTAGTGACATAGCAATTATCGATGATGAAAGTGTGTGAGCTGGCCAATCTGTGTAAGTGTAACATACGCATCATCGATAATAGTGTAGGTGTACTAGCATAGGTATATGCAATGCAATGCTAATAACATGAACGTAGCATAAAGTACATCGTACGTGAAATGCTACAAAGTATATGGGTCTACAATATATCCGAGTCGGTGAATATATCAATCGGTGTCCAGCCTCACAACATCACGTATGGTATATTCCATCGTATGGCATATCACTCAAGATTCACAACATTATATATATATATACCTATATCTCAGGTCACATCCATATCAATCTCATATCGTGGGACCGACAAAGGTATCAACTATCTCATATCGACTCGCATCTATATAACGACATATCATACTAAGTCATTATATCACATCGTATACTCGTTCATCATATTAATATCTCACAACACAGTGTATAAAAGACATATCTTATTAATTCCACAACATCTCAATCTCAATCTCGTGTCGTGTTTATCGATCTCGAACACACCTCATACCATTATCAACTCATACTTATTCTCTTTCAATTCGTACCTATCATGATTCACTTCTCATTTCATATTCTCATATGTCAATATGTTCATTAGTGTCAACTTTTAGCATATTATCGTTATTAAATCCTATAATCATATCCGTCGCATATCATTTATCAGGATAAAATAATCAAACGATCTTCCATATCAATGTTTGCGGGGGTGCTCTACGCCATCCACCCGACTTCCCCCGTAGATATAAATCTACTCACCTACTAAACTCCTCGCTTAGCCGTAGTCGATGTGCTTCGTTATCTCGGAATCCATGCGAAGGTACCTACAATATCAACACATATCGCAATACCATTAAAATCAATGTCCGAAAACCGATACGACATACAGTGCGCTCATAGGTTAGAACCTATAGCCTACGCATGCAAAACCAAACAAACAACCCTCATTGTTGACGTACAAACATCCAACGACCCAATACAATATCAAATACTGAAACCAAGAATTCTAAAATACGGAAAACATAACCAAAACCACTCACAATAGCTCCCAGATTTTGGTTCATGTCAATAGGAACAAAACAAACAAGTATGGGGTGTTGTATATGAAGTAAGTGAGCTATAGACCAAACCTAGACACCATACATACCAATGAGGCTGGCCACTTGGCCACAAAATCCGGCCTTCTCGGCCCGTTATGCTCCGTTGGTGTTCGTCTTCTCGGGGTGGTCTCCTAGTGTCTTAAATAAGTCTCTGGAATTGTTTGTTTTTCTCATAAACTTCCCAGGTCATCCCAGATTCCCTGTAGGCGTTAAGGTTTCACAAAACCGACACGGAACAATTCTAATTTCATGTATCGGGTTCTAAACTTAATTCCAGTTCAATAAAACACTCTCTAAGGTCTTGTAAACACTCCCTACACCTCAATTGGCCATTAGACAGCAACTTATAATTTTCTAAAACTGATAACCTACTTAATTCAATTTCTAACTAAAAAATATGATATTTAACACCAAAAACTAAACTAAAGTGTATGGATTACCTTATTTGCAACTAAAGAACTTTCTTGAGTTGCCCAAGTCTTCAAAATCCAAACTTGGTTGGTCCAATGTATTGAGGATGAGGTTGTGCACGTTTTTAATGAAGGAGGCATAAGGTTTTGGCAAGTATTTGGAGATGTGGCAATGGGGTAGTGAGGTGAAAGAGTATGAAGCAACTGGGTTGAGGAAATAATGGAGGAAGAAGGAAATGGGCAGCCAAGTATAACCCTTAGGTTCACTCTCCTCACAAATATCTCCCCTACACTCACTCTCTCTTAAAATATCTAATTTGTCCAAAGCATCAATCCATATTCCATTCACACTCTCTTTGCATTTCTTTTATTTTCTTTTCTTTTCTATTTTGTTTTCTTTCTCACAACTTCACAAAACTCAACACTTAAAACAAACACAATACATGCACACATGCACATGACATGTTCACAAGTTGCGGAAAAAGGTAAAAATACGGATTTGCCAAAAATCTGATAAATATCATTAAAATAAATAAATCATTTTATTCTCCAATAAATTTCCAAATATTGGTATACACTTATACCACTTTACCAAAATCCCAATTTCGCAAATCGGGTAGTTTTCGCGAAATATATATTTTAATATTAAATTCCAAAAATAATATTTTATATTTTTCTCTAAAATGTTACAGTATGCCCTAGAGGCCATTATTGTATAGTACTAATTTGTATATTACATTTTGGAAGCTTGGGATATACACACGGATTTATGACAGTCTTGCTCGATATAGTAGTATGCTACTTGGTTTGTATCTATCTTAATATGTGAATATGTTTTTTTTAACGTATCGCTAATACATATTGATAGAGCCCTTAAGATCTTTGCTTGACTACCAGTATTGTGATGGCAGTCACACTAGTGGGGGCTGGGTAGTCTACAAGCACATCCTTACACAGGTCCCTAGTCGCAGGATTATCGAGACAGGGCATCGATACTCCAGAGTAGACTGGTGTATACGCTTCTCTTCCCAGCAGGGAAGATGGTCTGTCCCACAGCCCTCAGTATGTCGTACTGGAGATAGTATGCAGGTGCTCATTGGGTTATGAGTTACACTGGACGGACTCGTGAGGAACTGTTGGTTGGTAATATACCTATCGTCAGATAGCAGTTCCCAGGTGACATGAGTACAATTTAGTCCGTCGACTTTACACTGCTACTTCGCCTCAAGTGTGTTCCCACTGTTCTTAGATTACTACCCTACCACGGCACTTCTGAGTCATGCAAATAGGTAGTAGTTGGGTGCGGTTCCGAAGCACTTGGAGGCTGTAGCGGTTAGATAGGATTCGTCTCTTCCGGTATTGGGGGTTGATGTCGTGCTGTGTTCGGAAAGCCATTACACAAAGTCCCTGGCCAGGGCAAGCGAGATTTGCTGGTAAGGATTCCAGTAGTTTCTCAAGGTGTTTTTAGCCGGACTTACTGCACTATTAGGGGTCTGACGCGTGCCGCCCCTAGGACCGATATGCGACACTCTTAGACGAACATACCGGACTGTACGGAGATTGCCACAGACAGGCTCAGTAGGGGTACGGATGAGTTTCCTCGTCAACCTTCTTGTCGACAGATACCTGGATAGCCGTTACGTACAGCTAGTGCCACTGACGCGCTTGTGGTTAAACCCACTGCCAGAGTACTGTTGAGTCTTTAGAGTCCCACACAGAGGGTTTCCTAGCTTCGGGCGAAACGTGTAGAGGTCGTATAGTTTTACGACAGGGTTCGATCATATACGTATACTTATGCGCATATGATGTTTAGGCGGACAATACTAGTGGGCTTTGGTTTAAGCCAGATCCTAGTATTTTCTTATTGGATTAATTATGTCGCATTGTATTCGTGCTTCTCGGAACACGGATACGGGTATGTATATACGGTTGCGAGGGGCTTTCTTGTAATTATTTAAGTTTGCTTAAAGATGATTAAACCTCATTATATGTTTTAGCATTTTAGGTTAAATGCTTAATGAAGTGGATATTTGAGATGAGAGAAATTTCATGGTATTTTAGTGAAATTGAGCATGGATTATTGTTGACTTTCATGGTAAATGAAGACTTAGATATTTCTGGGATATTTATGAGATATTTGTGAGAGATATTTTTTCTTTTAATTAAAGTTAAAATAGATGCCATGCTTGATTTATTATTATCATTATCACAAACATATTCTCTCTCCTCTCAAGCTCACTCTCTTTATCTTACTCAAAGCAAACTCTAATTTTCTCATGAGTTGAGAATCCTAGAATTTGAGACATAACTAAATCCTTTAACACTCTCTATTCATTCTAGGCTACTTAGTTTAGCACACCAAGTGACCTAGTTACCTCTTCTTGGAGGTTAAGCTCAAGATTGGAACTCTCGGGTGGATCTTCTACGACTTTGAGAAGCAGACGAGGAGGTGTGATCCATTCTCCCGACGAGGAGCTCATGACGAGAAGAAGGACAGTAACTTAGGGTATAAATTTCTCACTTAGTAGTTAAACCTCTATGCATATCAGTTAGTTAGGGTTTAGTATCGATCCTGGAGTTTAGTCGATGTTACGAAGCTTATAAAAATTGTTTTTGGCAAACTCCGCCTTCCCGCTAACACGTGGGGTGTGTGGCATCGACTTATAGTGGTATCAGAGCCAGCTAAACCATAACTAACTTGTTTGCAAGTCGTTAGACCTTCGATCGATGGATATACCTGAAACCATAACGCAAAACCCTAACTCTCTGTCCTTTTTAAAATAAGGTCTTAAAATTTTTCCAGAGGCCTTAAAAAATAAAGCAGGGAATTATAAGATCACCCAAGAAGCATCAGTCTCTAACTCGGCAAGACCGCCGCGGAACCGCGGTGAATCGGTGTGAATCGCCGCCGTTCCGCGGCCGAGTCAAGTCAGAGTTGACTCTTTTTTCTTCTGTTGGTTTTATTTGTTGTGTTATACTTTTTGGTATATTTTGTTTCTGCCCATAGTTGTCAATGTGTTGGTTTGCATTTGGGTACATAATAAAATTGTGTTTCGATCGAATTTCTATCGATCTTGGCTACGTATCGTTTCTATGTTTGATATATGTGTTCGTAAACTTCCGCTAATTGCTATATGCAGTTAGTTGGGGGTTGCACATATCTGTGACGATTGGATTGTGTATATGAATATTGTTGGATTGTCGTGAATGAATAGCCGGGGATGTGAGGAGTTATATTCTTTCATTCGATGTAAAATTTGTAAAGTGATGTAATATTATATTGCGGGGCACATCCGGGTTGAGTTTGTAGCCACCGTTGTATTATTTCTTTTACTGTTTTTTTCTCCTAGGATAGACCCAAGGAGGGGTCCACAAACTATCGGGTACTTTGAAGTACCGAGTGGCCTACTCACGTTGTTGAGGGTGGTTGCTTCACTTCAGCTATTTGGAGGGTATTTTGCCGTACCCATAGGGGTTTGGAGTGGGGTTTGGCTATTCATCGTTACCGTGGAATCCGTCTTTCGTTACAGACTTAAACGAAATGTGAAATTCCTAGTATACCCAATGTATTTATCTGTGATTTGAAATGCCTATTATTGCGTCTGACGAATGGATATTGTTATATATATATATATACATATATATATATATATATATATTTATAGACGTTGCTTATGTTTTGCATCCACGCTAATCCAGCGCCCAGCTCTGGCGTTAGTTATCTAACCTAACGGTGTAAAACGGGGCCCCGTGGAGAATGCGGATGATATAAGCATACGTTGTATTTTCGTCTTTTTCTGCAATGGTAGGTTAATTGATGGGACTGTATTACATTAATGCAAAGCAAACAAACCAAAGCTGAATCGTTGGAACAATTTTAAAACCACTCGGTCTTTTCAAAACAGAAAAACTTTTTAAAAAGGCGGAGCTTAAACCACTCCTTTTAAAAAGCTATCAGGTTCCTTCGATTATATCAAGTTCACTACGTTCACGGTTTTGCCAAAACCATTCGTAGCCCTCCGTCATTTCAGTTTGACATTCAGTAGTATTCAAACTATGTATTTTGACCTTCGCCAAGGCATAGTGATTGGTAGCTGCTAAATATTCATCTATAGCATAGATAGATGCGTTGGTTTGGGACAGTCGTACTGCTATTTTGGCCTTCGTCAAGGGTATGTACGGGTAGGTTCAAATTAACCTGGACAATGACGGGTAGAACTTGACATGTGACTTATGATATGTTGGCCTTTGTCAAGGTCATAAGAGTATGGGGCAAAAATCCACATCGGAAGTTTCTAAAGAAACTGAAACTTGCTAGTGTTGCATACCATTTGGAGTTTTGGTAGGATTCCTTCGACTTTATCACACGATGATATTTGGATCCCGATCCTACTGTGAGTATATGCTACTCCTCGGGAGATTTTTTCACCTAACGATCAATGCTATAAACCAAGAACGATTTAGAAAGGTGTTAGCGGAGCTACGCCTCTAGGGAAAAGAGGTTATTTAATTAAGGAACTTCGCGAAAGCGTCGTAAAACCTCTCTCGAAATACCAACACTGGCGTGGCTGAACGGTTAAGCAAGTATTGTACGGTGAGATTAATCCTGACTAATTCTTCATTTCTGATTTGAGAAAGGATTTGAGAAACAATGGGAGCCATCCTGTTTAGATAAACTAAAAACCAATCTAAAGTTGCAAGAGTATCATGCTAAAATGTTTCTTCTCTCTCTCCTAATTGCAGCAACCAAAGATAACGGGCCTTAAGTTACTATTAGATAAAAATATATTGACAGAGCCAAACTACAAAGATTGGTTCAGGAATGTCAAGATGGCAATAACTTATGACAAGTTGGGCTATATCCTCACTACTAAAGCCCCCGCCGTCCCAGGTCCAGAATTCAGTGTCGCAGATAAGGAAATCCGTAAGACCTGAGAGATTGACTGCACGAAAGCCAAATGCCTCGTGCTGGCCTCTATGGACAATGAACATCAGAGGAGGCACGAGAATACGGATCTAGAATTCATATTCCTCCATAGCAAGGAATTATATCGAGAGCGATCTCATATCACAAGATACGAGACCTGGAAGAAGCTATTTCAGGCGAGGTTGGTCGTCGGATCATCTCTAGAGGAACACGTCCTTATGATGATCGGCTATATTGAAGAGCTCGCGGACCTTGGGACCACGTTAGAGAATGAGCTTTATACAGACATAATTCTGCGTTCACTCCCTCCCACCTACGCCCAGTTTATCTTGAATTTTAATATTTAAGGTAAAGAAGTTGAACTTCCGGAACTCCTCAACAAGTTGAGGAGTGCTGAGATCACCCTGCAGAAAGCCAGGAAAACACCCGCTCTACTTGTTGGTGGAGCTTCCTCTTCTAGATCCAAGGCAAAAGACAAAGGAAAGAAGAAGAAGGACCCCACCATGCCGAGAGGCGGTGTAAGTAAGGTGGAAGCAAAGGGCAAGGAAAGAGCAGTGGGGTCGATAGTAGGAAAGGAAGAATGCTTCTACTGTTATAAGAAGGGCCATTGGAAGAAAGATTGCAGGGCTTGGAAGGCCAAGAACCAGGACCCGAAGCAGGTTGTGGCTTCGGCTTCAGGTGTGTTTGTAATTGAAAACTGTCTGTCAATCAACTCTACTTCCTGGGTATTGGATACCGAATCAGGATCTCATATCTGTAATTTTTTGCAGGCACTGAGAAGCCGTAGGGTTCTGAAGACCGGTGATAAGACCCTCAGGGTTGCTAATGGAGCGAGCGTGGATGCTGTGTCCGTAGGGGAATATCACCTTGGATTGACGAGTGGACATATTTTGTTTTTGCGCAACTGTTTTTATGTACCTAGTTTTACTTGTAATATCATTTCTGTATCTTTGTTATCTAAAGAAGGTTATGATTTTACATTTGTAAGCGATGTCGTAAACATCCACCTTAATCATGGTCTAATTGGGTCAGGTACTCTAAATAACGGTATATACATATTAAACAAACTACAAATTTTCAATGTACAGAACACACATAAAAGAAAGACTCCAGAAATAAATCATGCTTTCTTATGGCATTGTTGATTAGGTCACATCAACGAAACAAGGTTGACCAAGTTACATAAAGAAGGATAATTGGATCCGTTCGAATATCAATCTTATGAAACTTGTCAATCATGTCTTAAAGGAAAGATGACAATGACTCCGTTCACTGGACACGGAGTAAGAGCGAGCATGCTCTTGGGACTAATACACAGCGACGTGTGTGGTCCAATGTCTACACATACAAGAAGTGGTTATTCCTATTTCATTACTTTTACGGCTGATTTCTCTAGGTATGGCCATATTTTCTTGATGAAATATAAATCCGAGGCCTTTGAGAAATTCCGAGAATATAAGAATGAAGTGGAAAAACAAACCGGCAAAAGTATCAAGACACTGAGATCTGATCAAGGTGGTGAATACTTGAGTGCCGAGTTCTTGGATTACCTAAAAAAGAATGGAATTCTCTCTCAGCTTACTCCTCCATACACACCACAACACAATGATGTATCGGAGAGACGAAACCAAACATTATTGGATATTGTACTTTCCATGATGAGTAACGCCGAGTTACCGCGATCATATGCACTAGAATTAGCTGCATATCTTTTGAACAAGGTTCCTACCAAGACTGTGCCTACCACACCATATCAGATGTGGAGTGGGAAGAAACCCTATCTTCAATATCTGAAGATATGAGGATGTCCGACTTTTGTTAAAAAGCAGCATGCAGACAAACTCGAGGCACGCTCAGTACTGTGAAAGTTTGTGGAATACCCAAAGAATTCCAGGGGGTATCTTTTCTATTACGCAGAGGAACAAAAGGTTTTTGTTTCTCGTCATGCCCACTTTTTGGAATATCAATTTTTAGAAAAAGAAACTAGTGGGAGCGCAATAGAACTGGAAGAATTTCTAGAACCACAAGCTATTACCGAAAGCTTGGTGGAGCCAGAAGTTTCAAAAGAACAGGGCATTCCCATGCCACTCCGCAGGAGTGGTAGGCTATCTCATCCGCCTGAGAGATGCTATGGTTTTCTCGTAGATGGGGATAGAGAGGATTGCATCATTGATAATGATGAGCCGACTAACTTCCAGCAAGCCATTTAGAGCACTGACTCGGTAAAATGGCTGGATGCAATGCGGACCGAGATGGAGTCCATGCGCACCAACAAAGTATGGATTTTGGACATTGCTCTAGAAGGGGTAAAACCCGTAGGATGCAAATGGATCTTCAGAAAGAAGATTGGTGTAGATGGACAAGTTGAAATCTATAAGGCTAGACTTGTTGCAAAAGGATTTCATCAAAGACCTAGTTTGGACTATGATGAAACCTTTTCTCCAGTAGCTATGCTAAAATCCATTCGGATCTTTCTTGCTATTGCTGCTTTCCACGATTATGAGATTTGGCAGATGGACCTAATAACGGCTTTTCTAAATAGAAATTTAGAAGAGTGCGTCTATATGGACAAGCCAGAGGGTTTCATTCAGAGTGGGAGTGTTGGGGTAAAAATTTACACCCCGGTTGACCAAGTCAAAATCAAAGTCAACCCCAAGCCAAGTGGGCCCAAGCCCAGATCCAGTGGGCCCATGCCCGGGGCGAGCCCGAACATGAAGCGGCCGACCCCCCATGCCAAGATAAAAATTTTGTAATAAATAATTCTTTTGTATTTCTATTATTTTATTTTATGGATAAATGTAAGAAAAATAGGCATAAAGCCAATTTTTTGTAAAGCTCATGGCTTATGTGCAAAAAGAAATGGCACATGAGCTATGGGATAGGCAAAATGCCATTTTCTGAAGGCCAATGGCCTATGTGTAAAGTGTATAGCCTATAAAGGCAAGGATAATGAAAATATCTGACAACTTTTTTCTCTCACCAAAAAAAATTTTAGATCTGAGATCTTTTCTCCTTCCTCAAGATTCCAAAACCTTCTTCTTTCTTTTGAATTAAATCAAGAGTTTTACTCTTCATTTTATAAAACTAAATAGTTTTTCACCACAAAACCCATAAAGAGGAACTCAGATCTTCCATTAGATCTCAAAAAGAAGAGATTTTTAAAATCTCATATCTCTTGATCTTCAAGATCCAGCAACCAGAGGAGAAAGAAGAAGAACCCCTTTCATCAACCCCAAAATATCTTAGGAGTTTAACTCCATTCTGATTTCTCTTTCGAGAATTTATGGGGCTAAAAGCCTCTTTTTCTCGCCGGCGCGCTCAAGCACCGAGCCCCCAAGCGCCAAGCGCCCACGTGCCGACACGTGGCGCGCTTGCGCTCGAGCGCTTAGTGCTCAAGCGCCCAGCGCTCAAGTGCAAAGCGCCCACGTGCTGACACGTAGCGTGCTAGCGCTCGAGCACCTGGCGCTCCAGCGCCCAGCGCTCAAGCGCAAAGCGCCCACGTGCCGACACGTGGTGCGCCTGCGCTCCAGCGCCTTGCGCTCAAGCGCAAAGCGCCCACGTGCCGACACGTGGTGCTCCTGCGCTTAAGCGCTGACCACGTGCCGACACATGGCGTGCCTGCGCTCAAGCGCCCAGCGCTTAAGCGCAAAGCGCCCACGTGCCGACACATGGCGCGCCTATGCTCCAGCGCCCAGCGCTCAAGTGCAAAGCGCCCACGTGCCGACACGTGGCGCGCCTACGCTCAAGCGCAAAGCGCCCACGTGCCGACACGTGGCGCGCTAGCGCCTAAGCGCACAATACCTAAGCGCACAGCGCTCAAGGTGCTGACCCCACGCGTCCTTTGGGCGCTTTTTCCCTTATATATATATATATATATATATATATATATATATATATATATATATATATATATATATATACAGATACATACACACTCCACAACACTGCCCCCCCAAAAAACACTGCGTGGCTCCCGATATATCCAAGCCCCCTCCAAAACAAATCACACGTACACTGCACATTGAGTTCGCATGACCAGTTTAACTCGTCAATCGGAGGTTCCCTCGCTCCAAAGGCGAGGGGTAATTAACGGCAGCTTAGTCCGCGGCTGCCGGAGATTCGGATCCCCACAATCAATAAACCCTGGCCTACCCTAGGCAGGGGGAATCTGTAGTACGCTTGACAAGCGTGCGCGTATTCCCATCTCAATGGGGTGACGACAAACACCCTACTGATTCTGGCACGCCCGGTGGGACCTTTCTCTCCTCCCATATTTCGGGTTAAACGTTCATGCGAACTCAACCAATATACATATCGATTGTCTATACTGAAATGATGTTTTTTTCTGTGCAGCAATCAACTTTCGATGGCAATGTCTCTCAAGACGAATTCAGCTTCCAACGTGACCTCGATCCCGTACGTGGTCAAGGTTAATGCTCGTGTGGTTCTCCCTGCAAGCCTCAGTCAACAGTGGGAGGAACTGCCCCGCCAGTTTGGTTCCATCATCATCTACCCTACAAGAAGCGCTCATCTGGCAGAAATTCCGACGAAACAAGCGGCCAAGCCGGTCTCAAGGGGCAAGAGGCCGAATGTCGTGATCGCCAAGGCACCATAACCGAAACTTAAGACGGTGTCTGAACGATTCTCTGGTGCACTAGCGGGGGGCAAGAACTCCGGTACAAAGGGCAACATCAAATGTTGCGGACGAGCTCAGGTGATGACTCCAACAAATGCATAATCGAACGTATCTCCAAAATCCTCCATCGCCCAGTCTACGGCGTCTTCCCAAAGAGCCGAAGTCTACCAGGTGCTTAGAACAGAAAAGTTAAGGCAGAAGCGGCTCAGGTATCAAGCCAACAAGAGGGCCAGGGCTTCGGCCAAGTGGAATCTTGTGAAGTTCCAAGAGCAGGGTTACTCTGTGACGACGGCTGAGTCGGCCGTAAAAATCAGCAATTCCTTCGAACCTCTGAGGTGGGTTCAGAAAAATGCCATGACCGCCAGAATTAAGAAGACATCGGTCCGAACGTTGCTACAAAGAGACATATACCGGCCTCAACAGATAAAGTATGACACTGTCCCTTCAAGACTCTATCAGGCGCTCTGTGCCGCACGAAAGCAGCGGGGCAAACCCAGAAAAGAAGTGCCAGCACCATTCAAGAACCTGGTTAGGCCAGCCGCCTTCAATCGACTGCCAGCTACCGAAACAAGGGGGTCAAGACAGCGATCCGTGAAATCAACCGTCGATAATAAAAAGACGGCTGGATATGTTATCCATACGGTCTATATGGCGGGCGGGCGCCCCAGCGACAACCTTTGCAGCAAAAGCAAGGATGGGGCCACCACATCCCAAGCCCAATCTGGCCTGACTGTGGTTGCCGCTGC
This sequence comes from Agapanthus africanus, assembly GCA_030015575.1. NCBI lineage: Eukaryota > Viridiplantae > Streptophyta > Magnoliopsida > Asparagales > Amaryllidaceae > Agapanthus > Agapanthus africanus. The sequence continues at coordinate 447,171,707 of CM057350.1, read as the reverse complement.
CCAAGAACAGCCGCCTCCGTTGGATGAAGAAAACCTTCTCGATGAGGATGATAGGAAGAAAGACCCCTCGGTCCAGGCAGAGTCAAGCTCGGACAGCGAGGAAGAACCGACTTTCCTCCCCAGAACTGCGGAGCAAGAGCTGCTTCAAGTGCTTCGAAAACAGCTCAGGAGCAAAGATAAAGAGATGGTTAAGCTCTATTCGAAGATTGACGACTTAACGAACGTTGTGATGCAGCTTATGGATCAAATTGCTCGAGCGCCTCCCAATCATGTACAAGTCGCTACTAAGCAGCCGGGTGATGACAATCCGAAACAGCCAATGCCTATTCCATTGGGTCCAAGACTGGTCAAGTGGCATGAAAACCGGCCACATTCCTCTTCTGGGGACGCCTTAGCCCCAGATAGCACTATCCCGCTAACACAGGATCGGATAATGGATTTGGTCACCAGCAAGGTTAAAACATTGGTGGCCGAAGCTGAAGCTCAGAAAGAAATCGGCAGTAGTGGGCGGCCGTATCCCGCACACTACGATCTGATCGAGTTCCGAGCGGCTACGTCATTCCTAAATTCGGAAGATTTGACGGGACGGGAAACGCAAATCAGCACGTCGCCCACTTCAAAGCATCGTGCGGAAAAACATGGGGCAATGACGCGCTCCTTCTTCGTCAGTTTGTCAACGGCCTGACCGGTGTCGCTTTCGACTGGTACGCGAGTATACCAGACGAGTCCGTCATTACCTTTGCCCAAATAGAGTCTCTGTTTCGGCAAAGGTTCATAAGCGTCAGTGATAAAATCTCCATTGCCGACCTTGTGAGGACCAAGCCGGGGAAGAATGAAAGCAACACCGACTTTATCGCTCGATGGCGTAATCTCACAGTCAAGTGCGAACCGCCGCTGGAGCAGGACCAGTCCGTCAGCCTTCTCATTGGGAACCTCAGCAATTGGATGGTCCCGTTCTTGTGTACAGCGGGCCTCAAGATATTTCAGGAGCTAACCAAGAAAGTCCAAATACTGGAACGCTCGAAGCAAGAGTCCCCGCCGGACTCTCAGAGAGACAAAACATGGAAAAGCAAGTGGGACGACAGCCGTAGAAGCGGGAGTTCCAGCAGTACCAATGTCTTCAATGCGTCCGACAATGAAGAAAAGCGAAGGGCGGGCGAATCCAAAACCAACCGGTCTCGAAAGCCATTGTTGGGAGGAGATGGACCTTCCCTAGAGGAGAAAAAGAACAAGGTTTACTCTTTCAGAAGGGACAAGGTCCACAAGATATTTAAAGATGCCTTGAACAACGGCCTACAATTGCCAGAGTCGAAAAGACCCCAAGAAGCCAAAATGACCGACAATCCCCTGTATTGCCCGTACCACCGAGTAGTGAGCCATGCGATCGAAGATTGCTATATCTTCAAAGACTGGGTCGAGAAGCAGTACAAGGCTGGAGAGATCGAGCTGTCCAAAAGTGTGTTGGTGAACAATCAAGTTGCGACCACCAACTTTATACAGACAGAAGTTGAAGCCTTCAGGGAGCAGACAGCCAAACCCACTGCCCTGAGAAATGAAACGGACTCATCGCGGCCTCCATAGAGTACGCAGATATCTAATAAAACGAAGAAGATGATAAAGCTACTTCGGAAAGAGCCCCGGACGGAATGGGAAGGGCAGAAGAAGCCTACCAGTCCAGCTGCCAATGCGGCTCCATCAGGATCAAAATCCAAGAAGCTCAAGAAGAAGAAAAGTGCATCTCGGCGCGAAAAGGAGTCTGCAGGGAGATCGACCATTCAAAAATATATCGATTCCCTTGAAGAATATGAACAGAAGGAAAGAACTCTGATTCAATTGAAGGAGTTCTTCCCTGTACAAGCGGCTGAAATTCTGGAGGAGTTAGAAGAAGACCCCAATGAAGAGATCCCAGTAGTGACCTGCTACGCCATCCATCTTGGCAGCGACTCTGAGGAGGAGCTCTGTTTTCCCGAAGAGGACGCGGAGCTCGCCACAAAGGCCAATCAAATCCAGCTCAGAAGCGGCAGGGCTCTACCGCCAAATCAGGGCAACACCCCAAAAGGGAAGGAAAAACATGTGGCTAATGAGGAAGATGGCAGAGACCCGGCTGATGAAAAATCAAGTCTTTCCTCGGTGGACTATAATGTCTTGGCTCATCTCTGAAAGCTTCCGTCTCTCCTGAGCATCTACGATGCCTTGGTCCTATCTAAGGAGCTTAGAGATGTCCTCATTCATGCTCTACAAAACCCTGAGCGGTATCAGGCTCGCTTTGCGGAAATTAATATGAAAGAAGCTCAGTACACTTTGCAATCCGCCGCAATCACATTTAAGGATGAAGACTTGCTACTGGGAACAACTGAGCATAATCGGCCGCTTTACGTGACCGGGTACAGCGACGGAGATCGAATTAATCGCATATTGATTGATCCGGGGTCCTCAGTGAATATCATGAACTTGCGAACTCTGAAGAGTTTGTCAATGGACGTCCGACACCTGTCAAAGGAAAGGATTGTCATTCAAGGCTTCAACCAAAATTGCCAGCAAGTTCTGGGGTCTATAGCTCTGCCAATCAAATTCGGGGATCTGCAAACTGAAGCTAAGATATACGTGATCGGCGCTGACACGTCTTATAAGATTCTCTTAGGACGGCCGTGGCTCCACGATTACGGCATCGTCCCGTCAACTCTCCATCAATGCATGAAGTATACTAAAAATGGCGAAGAAAGACGCATTGACGGAGATATCCAGCCGTTCGGTGAGCATGAAGTCCGATATGAAGATTCTCGGTACTTTATGAACCACCAAAATGCTAAGCCACAACTAACTGAGGATAGAGCGGCCCCAAGACTCAAAGGCAAATCTGAGCCGGCTGTCACTTTCAAAAGAAAAAACGCCCAAGTGCGCCCGCATTTCGGTAGCGACACTGATGAGTCCGACACTGGAAGTCCGTCCTTCAGTAAAACTCGCCCTCGTTACGGCAGCGATACGGATGAATCTGTTAGTGAAGGCCCATCTAGCAGCAAAGTATGCCCTCATCGTGGAAGCGACACTGAAGAGTCGGAGGAAGAGGACCTGCCGTGCAATAGCGGTGCAAATTGCACCCCCATGCAACAAGCGAAACTACGAGAGACCTTCGAAATTGCAGACGGGTCCTTAGCCGTCACAAGGGTACCGGAGCAGATGTGCAAAGAGCTCGATGCGTTGTCAGTCTCCACCGTGGACCAGCTGAAAACTTTCTACGTCCCCGGAAGGAAAAGTGGGTAGAAAAGCATCATGTTTTATGGGTCAAACCCCGTTGGGAACCGGAACAATTTGTCTGTCGCGTGCCTTCCATATGAGAGAGGCATAAGAGCCGTCCTCAATCCCAGATACTATGCGCCCGAGATGCGGGAATACTTTAAAAAGTGCGGATGCCGGTTATATCAAACGGAGTCCGAAGCAAAGTTTTACGAAGGGCTATGGCATCCACCTCAGGTCCGAGCACTCATCGATGGACGAATTCCAGATAGGCGGGGCATAGGTTTCATCCAGCCTGATTCTAAAGCATGTTATATGACCCATATTGGGGAAGCCAGCGAAGAGTCAAATGATGAAGACGAGCTAACCGAGCCAGAAGAAGCTCCTCAAGAGCTCGAAGATGGTGGACAAGCAACCTTTGATAAGCTAACTGAGATTGACTTAGGAACGCCTGATGATCCAAGGCCGACCTACATCAGCTCACTCTTGTCGGAGGAAACGAAAGAGCAGATAATTGCTCTGCTACATGAGTTCGTCGACTGCTTCGCGTGGACATACAGAGAAATGCCAGGCCTTTCCCCCGAAGTGGCCGTGCATAAACTGGCTATATCTTCTGATGCTAAGCCAGTCAAACAAGCTCCTCGAAGAATGAGAAGGGAACTAGAAGAAAAGGTCATCGAGGAAACCAAGAAGCTCATCGATGCCGGCTTCATCAGGACAGAGAAATATGCGGACTGGATCGCATACATAGTCTCAGCGAAGAAGAAAAATGGGCAGATCCGAGTTTGTGTCGATTTCAGGGACCTCAATAAGGCATGTCCTAAAGATGACTTTCCGCTACCGGTCATGGAAATGATGGTCGACGACACCTCAAATTACGAGTTGTTCACCTTTATGGATGGTTCGTCTTGATATAATCAGATCAAGATGTCGCCTGTGGATGAGAAACACACAGCATTTCGAACCCCGATCGGAATATATTGCTACAAGGTAATGCCGTTCGGACTGAAGAACGCAGGTGCTACATATCAAAGGGCAATGACTAATATCTTTGATGACCTAATCCATAAAGTCGTCGAATGCTATGTTGATGATCTGGTCGTCAAGACTAAAGCCAAGGCCGATCATATCCAAGATCTTAGGACCGTTCTCACCAGACTGAGGGAATACGATCTGAAGATGAATCCTCTGAAATGCGCTTTTGGCGTGTCATAGGGAAAATTCGTGGGTTTTATAGTCCGGCATCGAGGGATCGAAATTGACCCATCAAAGATAAAGGCCATCATGGAGATGCCCCCTCTGAAGAGTCTGACGCAGCTAAGATCTTTTCAAATCAAGCTTGCTTATATACGGAGGTTTATCTCAAATTTATCGGGAAGGTGTAGGCCCTTCTCAAAGCTCATGAAGAAAGGAGCTCCTTTTATCTGGGATGCCGAATGTCAAGCAGCAATCGAAAGCATCAAACAATACTTGTTGCACCCTCCAGTGCTGGCCGCTCCCATTCTAAATAAACCGCTGATTCTCTACACTGCCGCGCTAGATGAGTCACTTGGTGCGCTCCTTGCCCCGAACAACGAGGAGGGAAAAGAGAATGCCCTCTACTACCTCAGTCGAACCTTAGTCGGGGCGGAACACAACTATTCCCCGATCGAAAAGCAATGCCTGGCTCTGATGTTCGCTGTAAAGAAGCTGAGACACTATTTGCTCGCTCATCGGGTTATGCTGATCTCTAGGGTCGACCCGCTCAAACACTTAATGACCAAAGCAAGCCTAGCCGATAGAATGTCAAGATGGACTGTCATGCTACTTGAGTTTAACATAGTTTATACTCCTCAAAAAGCAGTAAAAGGGCAAGCTCTTGCAGACTTTCTCGCTGCTCATCCCATACCAGAAGGGTCACCACTCAATTGCGAGTTACCCGACGAGCAAGTGCTGCATCTCGAGAATGACGAACCATGTCGGGAGCTCTACTTCGATGGGGTCTCATCGATAAGGACCTCCAGTAAATTAAGCATCCCGGAGATAAAAGCAGGGATAGGATTGGTGTTCATCACGCCATCAATGAGAACCCTACGACGTTCTTTTGCTCTCACCGAGCCTCGCACAAACAATGAGGCCGAGTATGAAGCTCTGATAGCTGGTTTGGAGCTCGCCATAGAAATGGAAATCCTGCGGCCAAGGGTTTACGGTGACTCTCAGCTTGTCGTCAACCAAGTAAGCGGCGACTATAAGATATACAAACCCGAGTTAGCTCGGTACAGAAGCCGGGTGGTGGAACTCATGAAACGGTTCATTCACATTGAACTAACGAGAGTCTCTAGAGCGTTGAACGGAAAGGCTGACGTACTCGCTCGCTTAGCCAAGGAGCTGGCTGATCCTGACATGGACAAAATTCTGATCACAGTCAGGAGCCGGCAAATTCTACCCCCAGTCTCTCTACGAGAAGAGGAAAGCGCGGAACAGAAGAGCAGTCCCGCCGAAGAAGCTTCGATCATCCAAGACGAGCCCGATTGGAGAGAACCCTTCATAGAGTACCTCCGATACGACAAGCTGCCCAAAGAAAAATCTGCGCGGATTCAGCTGAAGAAAAGAGCTCTCCGATATGTGTTTGTAAATGACACGTTATACCGCAGGTCATATGACCAACTCTGGCTCAGGTGTCTGTCATTGGCCAAAGCCCAAAAGGTCATGAAAGATATTCACTCGGGCGTTTGCGGTGCTCACCAATCTGGCCCTAAGAGGCGACTTCAAATCAAACGGCTTGGGTATTACTGGCCCACCATGATACGAGATTGAGGAGAGCATGCAAAGAAATGTCAGATTTGCCAAATCCATGGAGATTTCATTCACAAGCATCCCAATCCGTTGAATCCTACGGTGGCGTCGTGGCCCTTCGAAGTCTGGGGCACCGACATTGTTGGTCCAATTGATCCTCCGTCATCCAAAGGCCACCGATTCATACTGGCCGCGACAGACTACTTCTCCAGATGGGCTGAAGTTGTCCCGCTAAAAGAAGTCAAGACAAAAGATATTCTGACATTCTTCCAGCATAATATTCTATACCGCTTCGGTACACCAAGAAGAATCATTTCTGACAACGGGCCTTATTTCAAGAGCTTCAATGTCTCAAGATTCGCTACTCAGCACAAGATAGACTGGAGATATTCCTCCATCTATAATCCAAGAGCCAATGGGCTAGCCTAAGCCTTCAATAAGACTCTATGCAAGCTCCTGAGGAAAAATGCTTCAGCCAACAAGAGAGACTGGAATCTCAAACTTCACGAGGTGTTGTGGGCATATCGTACCACGCACCGTACTCCAACTCAGTCCACTCCATACTCATTGCTCTTCGGAGTGGAGGCGGTCCTCCCCTTCGAAGTCGAAGTTCCAAGCTTAAGAATGGCCGTTCAGCACGAGTTGACGGAGGAGGAAAACGTGCTCTTTCGACTTGAAGAGCTCGATGCCCTCGAAGAAAAGAGGCTCGCGGTGCAGCAAAATCTGGAGCTATACCGAGCCCAAATGTCACGGGCCTATGACAAGATAACCCGTCTCCGCGCTTTCAAGAAAGGTGAATTGGTGTTGTACTCAAAAGACCGATCATCCCCAATCGACATGCCAAGGGAAAATTCGAGCCAAACTGGAAAGGACCATACGTCATCGAGAAAGTGTTCGACGGAGGATCCTACCAACTAATAAGTGCCGAGGGAGAAAGGCCCATGCCACCCATCAATGGCCGATATCTCAAGAAATACTACACGTGAATGCTCCAGGTCGCAAGCGAATTGAGAACATCAGCCCTACGGTCTGGATCATACATCCTGCAAAACCCTATACAATCCACGAGCGTAAATGACCCCTATCTCTCCCAAATCCTGCCGGTGAGACTACTTTTAAAATCCCACCAGCGGCAAAAAAAAAAAAAAAAAAGAAAAAAAAGGTATGTCCACAAGCAAAACGGGCACAGATGAAAACCCGAATGGGCTCCGTGAGTAAAAATAGCAGGACTACCGGCGAGTTTGTGAAAACCCGAAAAGGCGCAAACTCGTGAAAAGAGATAAAATACACTCGCAACATCCTCCCGACCTTGTGAGGAGAAAACCCCTGCGTGAGATCCTTACGACTCACAAAGGAGCAACACACTTAGGAATCCTCACGATTCCTAAGGAGAACATACACCTGCGAGATCCTCTCGACGTGTAGGGAGAATATGCTTTTATGAGACCCTCACGGCTCATAAAATTGAAAAGCTTTAGGTAATAGGGACCCAAACCAGTCTCCTAAGCCATCGTTCCCCAACGGGCAACGGCAAATGATGAATCGCTCCTGGTATTTCGCTTCAGTGTTAGCGGTGCTGATGCCGACCAAAAACCCAAATCCTAAGTCCTCCCAAGGCAAATGATGAGTTGCTCCTGGAATTATTCTAGTGCAGCAATCCTGATGCCAAACAAGATCTAAATTCCAAGTCCCCAAACGGCGAATGATGAATCGCTTATGGTACCATATTCCAGTGTAGCGATGCAGACGCCAACCAAAATCCAATTTCTCAAAATTCTCCAGCCCTACGGCCAGTCCCCAAATTAACTGCCGTATAAAATCCACGGGCTCAAATAATTCTCGTCATACCCATGCCCCACCACAATCACCAGTTACACGGCTGGTCTCCGCCTTTGGAATTATGCTCCATTGAGAAGATCCACTCATGTGTCCTCACGATACATGAGGAGAACAAACCTTTGTGGGATCCTTATGACTCATAAAGGAAAAACACAATTAGGAGTCCTCACGACTCCTAAGGAGAAAATACACCTGCAGGATCCTTACGACTCGTAGGGAGAAAATGCTTTTATGGGACCCTCACGGCCCATAAAATTGAAAAGCCTTAGGTGATAGGGACCTAAACCTGTCTCCTAAGCCATCGCTCCCCCAACAGGAATAGGCAAATGATGAATTGCTCCTGGTACGTGTGCTTCAGTGTTAGCAACGCTGATGCCTACCCTAACCCCAAAATCCCAAACTCCAATCCAATAGACCCCTAAGTCTTTAAACTAGGAACCGATGACCCCTAAGTCGTTAAACTGGGAACAGATGACCCCTAAGTCGTTAAACTGGGAACGAGGGAAATCTCCTCAAGGAAGATGATGATTCGCTCCTGGTACCATATTCCAGTGCAGCGATGCTGATGCCAAACCAAAACCAAAATCCCCAAATCCTGTCATGACAAATGATGATTCGCTCCTGGTACCATATTCCAGTGCAGCGATGCTGATGCCAAACCAAAACCAAAATCCCCAAATCCTATCATGACAAATGATGATTCGCTCCTGGTACCATAGTCCAGCGTAGCGATGCTGATGTCAACCCAAATCACATCAAGTCAGCAAAACAACCAATGACCTTCCTGGCAGAATCAAATTCCACCTCGGAAACAAGTCAACTTCATCCCTGATGCCGCAAGAAGCAGGGCAAGTCAAATCCAGAATCGACCGTCCACGTCGCTAAAATGGCAGCATCGACCGTCCACGTCGCTAAAAGGGCAGCAACGACCGTCCAAGTCGCAAAAAGGGCAGAATCGACCGTCCACGTCGCTAAAATGGCTGCACCGACCGTCCAAGTCGTTAAAATGACAGCACCGACCGTACACGTTGCTAAAATGGAAGCATCAACCGTCCAAGTCGCAAAAAGGGCAGCACCGACCGTCCACGTCGCTAAAATGGCAGCACCGACTGTCCACGTCGCTAAAAGGGCAGCAACGACCATCCAAGTCGCAAAAAGGGCAGAACCGACCGTCCAAGTAGCAAAAATGGCAGCACCGACCGTTCACGTCGCTAAAATGGCAGCACCGACCGTCCACGTCGCTAAAATGGCAGTATCGACCGTCCACGTCGCTAAAATGGCAGCATCGACCGTCCACGTCGCTAAAAGGGCAGCAACGACCGTCCAAGTCGCAAAAAGGGCAGAATCGACCGTCCACGTCGCTAAAATGGCAGCACCGACCGTCCAAGTCGCAAAAAGGGCAGCATCAACCGTCCACATCGCAAAAAGGGCAGCACCGACCGTCCAAGTCGGAAAAAGGGCAGCACCGACCGTCCACGTCCCTAAATAGGCAGCACCGACCGTCCAAGTCGCAAAAAGGGCAGCATCGACCGTCCAAGTCGCTAAAAGGGCAGTATCGACCGTCCAAATCGCAAAAAGGGCAGCATTGACTGTCCATGTCGTAAAAAGGGCAGCGCAGGATTTCTACAAAGCGGGAACCAGATCACTCCGGGCCAGGGAAACGTCTATCACGGACACTCCGTCTCGGAGACATGTCAACCAACGACCGTCCATGTCGTAAAAAGGGCAGTGCCAGCTTCCCCAAAAGCGGGAACCAAATCAGGTCGCCTCCAAGTAAAAGAAGATCCATCAATTTCATGCACACGACCCACATATGTGGTGTGCATTTATTGATGGGGGCAATTTGTTGGGGTAAAAATTTACACCCCGGTTGACCAAGTCAAAATCAAAGTCAACCCCAAACCAAGTGGGCCGACGCCCGGGGCGAGCCCGAACATGAAGCGGCCGGCCTCCCCCATGCCAAGATAAAAATTTTGTAATAAATAATTTTTTTGTATTTCTTTTATTTTATTTTATGGATAAATGTAAGAAAAATAGGCATAAAGCCAAATTTTTGTGAAGCCCATGGCTTATGTACAAAAAGAAATGGCACATGAGCCATGAGATAGGCAAAATGCCATTTTGTGAAGCTCAAGGGGCTATGTGTAAAGTGTATAGCCTATAAAGGCAAGTATAATGAAAATATCTAAGAACTTTTTTCTCTCTCCAAAAAAAAATTTAGATCTGAGATCTTTTCTCCTTCCTCAAGGTTCCAAAACCTTCTTCTTTCTTTTGAGTTAAATCAAGAGTTTTACTCTTCATTTTATAAAACTAAATAGTTTTTCACCACAAAACCCATAAAGGGGAACTCAGATCTTCCATTAGATCTCAAAAAGAAGAGATTTTTAAAATCTCATATCTCTTGATCTTTAAGATCCAGCAACCAGAGGAGAAAGAAGAAGAACCCCTTTCATCAACCCCAAAACATCTTAGGAGTTTAACTCAACTCTGATTTCTCTTTCGAGAATTTCTGGGGCTAAAAGCCTCTTTTTCTCATCGGCGCCCAAGCGCTCCAGCGCCCAGCGCTCAAGCGCCAAGCGCCCACGTAGCACGCTAACGCTCGAGCGCCCAGTGCCCACGTGCCGACACGTGGCACGCTAGCGCTCGAGCGCCCAGCGCTCAAGCGCAACGCGCCCAAGCACAAAGCGCCCGCGTGCCGACACGTGGCGCGCTGGCGCTCGAGCGCCCGGCGCTCGAGCGCCCGGCGCTCCAGCGCCCGGCGCTCCAGCGCAAAGCGCCCACATGACGACATGTGGCGCTCCTGCGCTCCAGCGCCCTGCACTCAAGCGCAAAGTGCCCACGTGTCGACACGTGGCGCGCTAGCGCCTAAGCGCCCAGCGCTCAAGCGCAAAGCGCCCACGTGCCGACACGTGGCGTGCTAGCGCCTAAGCGCACAACACCTAAGCACACAGCACTCAAGGCGCTGACCCCACGCGTCCTTTTGGCGCTTTTTCCCTTTTTTTTATATATATACATGTATATATATATGTACAGATACACACACTCCACAACACTGTCCCCCCCCCAAAAAAATTTGGGCTGGGGCGCTGCTCCCACACCCCGCAAGGGGGCTGCTAGCCCCCTTGACCCCCAGCCCGCTATCCGGGTAGCGGGACCCCCGTAAAAACTCTGCGTGGCTCCCGATATATCCAAGCCCCCTCCAAAACAAAACAAACGTACACTGCATATTGAGTTCGCATGACCAGTTTAACCCGTCAATCGGAGGTTCCCTCGCTCCAAAGGCGAGGGCTAATTAACGGCAGCTTAGTCCGCGGCTGCCGGAGATTCAGATCCCCATAATCAATAAACCCTGGCCTACCCTAGGCAGGGGGAATCTGTAGTACGCCTGACAAGCGCGCGCCTATTCCCATCTCAATGGGGTGACGAAAAACACCATACAGGGAGCAGCGGGAAAGTGTGCAAGTTGCTTAAGTCCATTTATGGACTAAGGTAGGCATCGCGAAGTTGGAACATCTATTTTGATGAGACAGTCAAAGGATTTGACTTTATCAAAATCCAGATGAGCTATGCATTTATAGTAAGATTGTAGCACGAACTGTTGTATTCCTCGTCTTGTACGTGGATGACATTCTCTTGATAAGAAATGACATTCCTATGCTACAATCTGTCAGAGGGTTCTTGTCACAAAGGTTCTCTATGAAAGACCTGGGTGATGCCTCTTGCATTCTGGGGATCTATTTCAATCGTGAAAGATCTAAGAGGATGTTAGGACTTTCACAGTCCAGGTACATTGACACTATACTGAAAAAATTCAGTACAGAAGATTCAAAGCATGATAATTTACCGGCTTGTCACGGAAACACCCTCTCCAAAGAAATGTCTCCCAAGACTGATTTGGAAAGGGATCGCATGTCTATTATACCCTACGCTTTTGCGGTAGGCTCTATATTGTATGCGATGTTGTGTACCAGACCAGATGTAGCTTATACACTAAGCGTAGTAAGCTGGTATCAGTCAAACCCTGGGGAGAAGCACTGGATAGCAGTAAAGAACATTCTCAAGTACCTGAGAAGAACTAAGAAAATGTTCTTGGTTTACGGCGGAAAAGACCTCCAGATCGAGGCCTTTGCTGACTCTAGCTTCCAGAGTGACAAGGATGACTCCAAATCCATGTCGGGTTATGTCTTTACCCTCAATGGAGGGGCAGTCTATTAGAAGTGTTCCAAGCAGGACACCATTGCTGACTTGACGATGGAAGCAGAGTATATCGCAGCTTCTGGTGCCGCAAAAGAAGCAGTCAGGATGAGGAAGTTCATAACAGAACTTCATGTAGTTCCGTCCATTGTTGATCCAGTATCTCTGTATTGTGACAACAACGGATCTTTGCTTGACTACCAGCGTTGTGATGACAATCACACTAGTGGGGGCTGGGTAGTCTACAAGCACAACCTTACACAGGTCCTTAGTCGCAGGATTATCGAGACAGGGCATCGATACTCCAAAGTAGACTAGTGTATACGCTTCTCTTCCCAGCAGGGGAGATGATCTGTCCCACAGCCATCAGTACGTCGTACTGGAGATAGTATGTAGGTGCTCATTGGGTTATGAGTTACACTGGATGGACTCATGGGGAACTGCTGGTTGGTAATATACTTATCGTCAGGTAGCAGTTCCCAGGTGACATGAGTACAGTTTAGTCCGTCGACTTGACACCACGGCTCTTCTGAGTCGTGCAAAAAGGTAGTAGTTGGGTGCGGTCCCGAAACACTTGGAGGCAGTGGCGGTTAGATAGGATTCGTCTCTCCCGGTATTTTGGGTTGATGTCGCACTGTGTTTGGAAAGCCATTACACAAAGTCCCTGGCCAAGGCAAGCGAGATTTGCTGGTAGGGATTCCGGTAGTTTCTCAGGGTGTTTTTGGCCGCACTCTGACACGACTTATTGCACTATTAGGGGTCTAACGCAAGCCGCCCCTTGGACCGATATGCGACACTCTTAGACGAACAAACCGGACTGTACGGAGATTGCCACAGACAGGCTCAGTAGGGGTACGGATGAGTTTCCTCGTCGACCTTCTTGTCAACAGATACCTGGGTAGTTGTTACGTACAGCTAGTGCCACTGACGTGCTTGTGGTTAAACCCACTGCCAGAGTACTGTCGAGTCTTTAGAGTCCCACACAGAGGGTTTCCCAGCTTCGGGCGAAACGTGTAGAGGTCGTATAGTTTTACGACAGGGTTCGATCACATACGTGTACTTGTGCGCATATGATGTTCGCGCGTACAATACTAGTGGGCTTTGGTTTAAGCCCAATCCTAGTATTTGCTTATTGGATTAATTATATCACATTGTATTCGTGTTACTCGGAACACGGATACGGGTATGTATATACGGTTGCGAGGGGCATTCTTGTAATCATTCAAGTTTGCTTAAAGTTGATTAAACCTCATTATATGTTTTAGAATTTTAGGTTAAATGCTTAATGAGGTGGATATTTGAGATGAGAGAAACTTCATTGTAATTTTGTGAAATTGAACATGGATTATTGTTGACTTTCTTGGCAAATGACTTAGATATTTGTGGGATATTTATGAGATATTTGTGAGAGATATTTTTTCTTTTCATTAAAGTTAAAATAGATGCCATGCTTGATTTATTATTATCATTATCACAAACATATTCTCTCTCCTCTCAAGCTCACTCTCTTCATCTTACTCAAAGCAAACCCTAATTGTCTCATGAGATGAGAATTCTATGGTTTGAGACATAACTAAATCCTTGAACACTCTCTATTCATTCTAGGCTACTTATTTTAGCACACCAAGTGACCTAGTTACCTCTTCTTGGAGGTTAAGCTCAAGGTTGGAACTCTCGGGTGGATCTTCTACGACTTTGAGAAGCCGATGAAGAGGCGTGATCCATTCTCCCGACGAGGAGCTCACGACAAGAAGAAGGACAGCGAGACAAAGAAGGACAGTAACTTGGGGTATAACTTTCTCACTTATTAGTTAAACCTCTATGCATATCGGTTAGTTAGGGTTTAGTGTCGATCCTGGAGTTTAGTCGATGTTACGAAGCTTATAAAAATTGTTTTTTGCAAACTCCGCCTCCCCGCGATCACATGGGGTTCGTGGCATCGACTTACAACTCTAAGGAATCAAAGCAAAAGTGGTGTGATGGAAAAATCCTTGCTCCAGATCTCGATAGCAACATCTACAGCCTAGAGATCATCTCTATGTTTTTCTCATTCCAGTAGGGTGCAAACACGATGTCAACGTGGACCAAATGGTTAAATTAAAGCGGAGTGATGGTATATTCCTAGCTCCGGATCTCAATGGCGATATATACGGCCTAGAGGTCATATGGATGTCTACCCTACTTCAGCGAAGAATCGGCACGGCATCATCAAAGCAAAAGTGAAGGGACGACATATTCCTAATTTCTGGTCTCAACGGCAATACATACAAAGCCTAAAGTACCATTGGATGTCATTCAACCCTAGAAGGGTGCGATCATGACTCATCGGGGCTCCAAATAAAACCTAACCTCAAGTAAAGAGCCATGGCAATACCTAACGCTGGATATTCTGATAGTAATGTGGATATTCCAATCTAAGAAAATTACTTGAAGACGTCATGTCCAGCCTCAGAAGGGATCAGAGATACAACAGACGTGTGGCTACTCGAGTCGTAACCTAAGGGACTGCATGTCAAGAAAATAACAGCTAAAGCGATGGTATGATGGACTTAACCCGGTTCCACAAACTTAACGGACTGCTATATCGAAAGGGGTTATCTATATTTCATGTTAGGTTACACCTGCGAGATCCTCTCGCCTCATAGGGAGAAATACCTTTATGAGACCCTTACGGATCATAAAGTTGAAAACCCTTAGGCGGCGGGGATATAAACCCGTTTTCTAAGCCAGCGCTACCCTACAAGTAGGTCAATACCGACTCTCGTATACTATCCACGGGCCACATTCGACACAGTTGCATATCAATGAATTAAAGAAGCCACTTATGGGTCCTCTCGACTCGTGAAGAGAAAATACTCGAGTGAGATCCTTATGACTCACGAAGGCGAGGGACACTTATAAATCCTCACGATTTCGAAGGAGAATTTGCACCTATGAAATCCTCACGACTCATAGGGAGAAAAACCTTCTTAAGACTCTTACGGATAGTGAAGATGGATAAAACCTTAGTTGGCAGTGATCTAAACCTATCTCCTAAGCCATCAAACATGTGGCGAGTGATTGGATGCGAAAATGTGTGTTTATGTTATGCTGTAAATAACCGAAATTAAGACGGTGTCGCAAATAACTAGCCGCGATGAGTACGGGTAGCCCATAGGGAAACATGAATTTCTTTTCTTATTTTAAACGAGTTGATAAAAAAAGGAGGGATTGTTGTCGTTTTAAATTAAGATGTGTAGAAAATTTTATAATAGAAAGGCTTGTAGGGTTTATAGTACTTAGTAGTTAATTGATGAAGGCTTAGAAATGATTCTTTGTATCTTTTAATTGTTTAATATTAGAGAGATAGCGATGAATGTGGATTAGGGTTCTTGGAGGGAATTAGGTTTCCCACTACCGCCCCTTGTCCTTCCATTGATCTCTATTTATCTCAAGCTCTTAACAAAACGATTATTAAAGAATCTCAAATCGTGGTCGTGACTATCATTAATGGATAACGCGCCCGATAAGAGGGTTAAAATTTATTTTGCTAAACTTTATAAATATTAAAACGTGAAAAAATTTAAGTTATAGTTTTCATCCATTATTATATCCTATCCTACAAACCCTAGCAGGCATGAATTTACTCGCTAATGGTTATTAGCGTAGTAAAAGAGAGGTGGAAGAAGAATGAAACCATATTTGAAATCAGAAAGTAATGCTGAATATAATGCAGAAAAGTAATGCGGAAAATAATGCTGAAAAGTAATGCGTAAAGTAAATGCGAACAAAATTAAAACAAAAGACTACCTTTATTTATCAACTGTTGCATTATAAAATTTCTTCTTAAAAAGGTAGATTACAAGAACCTTAATTTTGCTCATAGATCTCTCTCTTCAATTGAACTTTTGAATTTGGGATCTTCAATTGTTTTTGATAGACAACTCTCGGTCCTTTATATAGTCTCTGAAATTAGAAACCCTAGATACCATATTGGAATATGTAACATTACAATCATACCCTGAAATTCCAAATCCAACGGCTGCCATAAGACCGCGGAACCGCCGCCCTAACCCTTGCTTGACCGTGGATTTGCCGCCCATTTGTGGGTTTTCGACTTAGGATTTTTTCTGGATTTTTCTCTCGATATTTGGAGATCCTCTTGATATAAATATTTTGAAAATATTGCTCTTACTCTCTGCCATTGCGAGATTCCTCGATTTTCTTCTAATATGTGGTAGATTCGATTTGATATTCCGATTTGACGTGGATCTCCTACTTAGATTTCAGACCTGAGCTAATACCTTCACAATATCTAAAATCAAATTGTTAGTAGCATTTGTTATTTTTGAGATATTATTCCAACCATTTATATGATATGATATCTTAAGATTATTGATTAGGAATATTCGACATTATATGCATATTTTAATATGAATATTTTATCTAAATATTATATGCATGTATTTTCCCTAATTATATTAATTATAAATGAAGAAACATATGATAATAATATTTTTACAAATAAACCCACATATGTTCTTTATTTACAATTAACACCTTTTAGTTATTAATAATAGTAGGGAAAAAGTCCATACAAATGTGTAATAAATTTGACTGATCAAATACCCCCAAACTTATCTTTGACCATCCCGAGCAAACTATTTATTAAAAAGAAAAAGAAAAAAACCTAGCACACTTTCATAGGCAACACAATTGCACTTAGCTCGCACAACAACCATTTAAACCTCTAGGTGTCCCTAGTAGGAGGAGTGTTGTCTCCTGAGGGTTTTCAGCGGATTACACCCACAAAATCCCATAATAAAAGAAAGAAAATGAAAATTACATGCAAAGATAAGAAACTTATAAAAGAAAAAACTTGAAAATAAGTGTTTCAAACTATACTAGTTTTTTAGTTGTCGTGAGCCCTATCTTAATGGTCTTGAAAAAATGTCAGGAATCACATCATCCCTTAATAAAACATTGTTTTTAGTCTTCCTCCATATCTCTCCTCCAAACATGGATCATATACCCCTATGTGCGTGTAAAATATATCCCTACACTTGGAGAATTCAATTTATACTATCATACCCTTTATCCATATTCCTTAGTACTTTTTAGTCAGTGATGTTTAAGATGAATTTGCTCACATATTTTTCATGCAACCGTTAATACTTCTTGAGGTACTAACCAACCGATTACAAAATGTGCTCACTTATTAAGGCGTAATTAGCAATATCCTAGTCTTGCAACACTTAAGCTTTAGCAATGACTCCCAAACCGGTTGGTCTAAGGCACTAGGTATTAGGTACCCTCGATATATTTTTTATGCTTCCTTAAGTAATTACAAAACCAGTGTTCATTTTTATTCACCATCTATATTTTATGAGTCATTTATATTTTGTTGATTTTTTTCATACTAAGGCTTTTGGACAAAGCATTTCAAGGTATCTCTACTATTCTAAGTTTCAAGATGTGTGCAAGTGCGTATAGTAGAGTATCAACGTTAAGAAGTTTGGACTTAAGAATAGGGACTATTTTTCAATCTTATTTTTATCCGCAGATTAGTGATTCCTTCATCTTACTAACCCTTGGGACAATAGCTCATGACTACGTATTACTAGCTTCATTTTAAAATATCTAATTTTCTTATATTTTTTAAATCTCTTCCTTTATTTCATATGTATTTTTCACTTTCTAACTTTTATTTTCAAACACTTTTTTTTAGTGTCTTGTGCCAAATGATATTTCAATAAACACATACCTCCCCCCCAAAAACTTGTTTGCAGCAGTGTCTTCACTGATGTTATTCTTCGAGCGCATAAACCTGTAGACTTGGGAAGAGAATAATAGGGGCAAAAGATAGGTAAATGAAAAGCCAGTCCCAAACTTGTTCTTTGGCATGCACAGATATTCAGTTATATATATAATTTTTACACACCTCTATTCTTTAGATGAAACAGTGTTACCGAAATATGGAGGTAAGGCGGAGGAAAGTTAGTCATGATAAAGTGTCTCCTACAAGAGTAGAAGCTCCTACAATAGGTCAGCTGAAAATACGATTTTAATCTATGCCTATTTACTTCAAAAATAGAACTTTTTTTTAACATTTTCTACATCCACTGCACCGTGCGGGCACACATACCACACCACAAAAGGTCTTTTCCAACAAGATATTAGCTTAGCCGGATGAAGATGGAGACGGGAATCGTAAAGAAGGATTTGTTGTTCCAGTGTGAATGTTTTTCTCAAAAGATATTTGTCATAGAACACCTTTTTCCGGTTCTTTACTATAACCACGTTATCATAGGCTTCATCGATTAGCACGCTTAGCTCATTTAATTGCAGATTCTGATAGCTACCAGCTTGATCAAAATCATAATTAAGCTCTTTAATAGTCCACATTGCTTTATATTCGATCTCGACAGGAAGGTGGCAAGCCTTCCCAAACACTAGTCAGTATGGAGACATTCCAAGATCGGTCTTATAAGCGGTATAAAATGCCCAAAGAGCATTCGTCAATTTTGTGGACCAATTTTTACAGTTCTTAGAAACCGTTTTCTCCAAAATTTATTTGATCCGTCTATTGGAGATCTCAGCTTGCCCGCTCGTTTGGGGATGATAGGGCGTAGAAAGCTTGTGGTTGATTGATTATTTCCGCATCAAAACCTCGAAAGACCGATTATAGAAATGCTTCACATTATCGCTAATGATAGCACGCGGGTTCCCGAGACGAGAAAAGATATTTTCTTTAAGGAACTTAACAACAACCTTGTTGTTATTAGTATGTCACGGTATTGCTTCCATCTATTTAGAGACATAATCAACCGTTAATAAAATATATAAGTTCCCAAAAGAGTTGGAAAACGGGCCCGTGAAATCGATTCCCCACACATCAAATATCTCCATAACCAAGATTGGTTGGATCGACATCTCATTTCTCTATGAAATTCGACCCATGTGTTGACACCTTGAACAAGTTTTGCAATAATCATATGCATTTTAAAATAACGTTGGCCAATAAAAGACACATTGTAAAACTTTTTCTGCCATTTTTCTTGGACCAAAATGACCGCCACATGGTTGATCATGGCAGAAAGACAATACACTCTTGAACTCATTATTAGAGACACATCGACGAATGATCTGATCGGGACAATACATAAACAAATAAGGTTCATCCCAGTAGAAGTGTTTCACCTGGGATAAAAATCTTTGATTGTTTTGATTTGACCATTCGCTGGGTAGAACTCCCGTTGCTAAATAATTCATAATATCAGCGAACTAAGGTTCGCAAGATATGGTCAAGAGCTGTTCGTCCGGAAAGGAATCGTTTATTGGCAAGGTCAACATTGGCGAAGAAGAAAGTTGTGAAATATGGTCGGCTATTACGTTTTCACATCCATTTTTATCTTGTATGACAAGTCAAATTCTTGTAACAAAAGGATCTAACGTATTAGCCTAGACTTAGCATTCTTCTTCGATAAAATATGTTGTAAAGCGGAATGGTCGGTGTAAACTACAACTGGAGAGCCAATTAAGTAGGGCCTGAATTTTTCTAATGCAAATACAACTGCTAAGAGTTCTTTTTCGGTGGCTGTATAATTCATTTGGGCATCGTTCAAGGTCCTACTCGCATAATAAATTACATGTGGCATCTTATTAATGTGTTGTTTTAAGACTGCACCAATAGCAAAATCGGATGCATAACACATAAGCTCAAAAGGGCGATTCCAGTCCGGAGATGACAAAACGGGGGCTGTAGTGAGGGAATGTTTAAGTGATTCAAAAGCAGCCACGCAATCTGAGTCGAAGCGAAATGTTATATTCTTAGCCAAAAGAAGAGTTAAGGGTCTAGGAATTTTTCTAAAGTCCTTAATGAATCTTCTATAAAATCCGACATGACCAAGAATGGATCGTATATCTTTGACGCATTTGGGAGGAGGAAGATTGGAAATGACATTTATTTTAGGTTTGTCTACCTCAATGCCTTTTCGTGAAATGATATGCCCTAAGACAATACCTTCTTAAACCATGAGATGACATTTTTCCCAATTCAAAGTTAAATTCTTATCCTTACAGCGGGTAAGAACAGCGTGAAGATGACGTAAGCATTCCTCAAAGGAGTCCCCAAATATGGAGAAATCGACCGTAAATATTTTCAGAAAATTCTCGACTATGTCCGAGAATATCCCCATCATACACCGCTGAAATGTAGCAGGAGTATTGCATAACTCAAAGGGCATGCGTCTATAAGCAAAAGTACCGAAAGAACAAGTAAAAGTTGTCTTATCTTGATCTTTTTCGGTGATAGAAATCTGGTTATAGCTGGAGTATCCGTCCAAAAAAGAGTAGTACTCATGTCCAGCTAAATGTTCCAACATATGGTCAATGAAAGGTGTTGGATATAGTGCCCTCAAAGTCAATTATTGGATCGCAGGTACGTGATTGTAATGATTGAGGAGGACCTATACCGGTAGGACAGTCTTACTCGAGATGATAGTATGCTATCTGGTTTGCCTTTATCAGTCGTGTATAGGTTCAGGTGACTGATCACGATTACACTTTGATAGCGCCCTTAGGATCTTGCTTGACTACCAACAGTATGAGGGCGATCATATACGTGAGAGTTGGGTGGTCTATAAGCATTTCCTTAAAAGTGGTCCCTAGTCGTGGGAGTTTCGAGACATGGCATCGATACTCCGGAGTAGACTAGTGTATACAGTCGAGACCCCAACGAGGGGTGGTGGCCGGTCTCACAAGCCACTGGTGTCAGTTGAATCACCTAAGATGTATACAGGTGCTCATTGGGTTATGAGTACACCGGACAGGACTCGCCGGGAATCTGCTAGTTGGTATTATACCTATCGTCAGATAGCAGTTCCCTAATGACATGTGTACAGGTTAGTTCATCGACCTGAGGTCGTCATTTGTCTCGTGTGAGTTCCCACTGTGCTTTGATTTCTACCCTACCACGGCTCAAAGGAGTCATGCAAACAGGTAGTTTTTGGGTACAGTCCCGAGCCACATGGAGGAACGTGAGCTGATCGGCAGGGGATTCGTCTCTCCCGGTATTGGGGGTTGAGATCGTGCTGTGTCTAGGAAAGCCATTACACCAAGTCCTTGGCCAAGGCAAGTGAGATTTACTGGTAGGTACTCCAGTAGTATCTCAGGGTGTTCAGGGCTTGTCTCCGACACGACTTATATAGCTATTGGGGTCTGACGTTACTAGCCCTCTAGGCTGGATATGCGATACTCATAGACGAACGGACCGGACTGTATATACATTGTCACTGTCAGGCTCAGTAAGGATTCTGGATGAGTTCACTCATCGGCTTCCCTTGAGGTCATTCCATGGGCAGCCGTTACGCACAGTTAGTGCCGCTGACGGCTTATGGTTAAACCCACTGCCAGGGTACTGACGAGTCATTAGAGTCCCCCACAGATAGTTTCCCAAGTTCGGGCGAAACATTGTAGAGGCCGTATGGTTTTATGGTAGGGTTCGGAAAATGCACGTGCGTTTACGCACGTGTCATATTTCGGGCAGATAATACTGGTGGTCTTTGGTTTAAGCCGGATCCGAGTATTATACAGAGTAGATATAATATCTTTGTCTCAGTTGCATTTGTATTCGGTCTTAATACAAATGCGGGTATATTTATACTGTTACGGGGTTATCCTAAAATTCGTTTCAGGATCACTTTTGGAAGTTGCCAGTTTCCAGTTTTCTATCAGCCGTATTTAACATCCGGTTAAATGCGGATTTATCTTTTCTTGGGTGAGTCATGGTTCTAGAAGATTCTAGATGATGAGAGGAAGCTTCTTGGAAGGTGACTTAGTTGATGATTCATTGTTAGCTTTAAATGAGAGATGAGGTGTATTGTGACTCATGCTTTAGCTTTAATGTTTCTTGTTTACCTAAGGATATTTTCTCTTGATCTTTATCCTTATGGTTACCCCCACTCTCTCCTACACTCACCCCCCTCCATATATTGTGGTCGGCCCCTCCTTGATGCCCATGAGAGATTTCACACTTCACTTGATGATTCATTTGGATAAATTATGATAGTTTTGGGTGTATGGAAATTTCATAGCTCATTTCATTCCATCACCCGACTTAATTGGCAACTTCATTAACCACTCGTCCATGGCTTTGGACGAAGCAAGACAAAGTCTTCTACTCATTCTCTATATCATTCTTGATCGTCTCTTTTAGCAAACTTGACGACCGAGTTGCCTCGAGTCAGAGGCGGGAGCCCGTTTAAAGATCCGATGACTTGGTGCCACCTGGACGAGGAGATCGGAGATCGAAGAGATCGGAGCAGCCGCAACGGAGCGTGGGATGATGGTTAAAGAACGAAGGACTCGGATTGTTCGGTATAACCTTTCTACTCTTTTTACAGTTGTTAGTTTAGCGTTAATGGCAGATCCGGGTTATAGTATGCGATAGCGCCAGTTATAAAAGTTTTTGTTCCGCATTTGGCGTCTGAAAGACGGCCGGGGTGCTACCGTAGACTTACATGGTATCAGAGACACGCCATTAAGCTTTACTAACTTGTGCTAACGCATTTAAAAGATCGATCGAACGGATTTTCGAAAATTGAATTTCTAGTGTTAAAGTTTCTGTTAATTTTCAAACTGGTCTAAAAATCATTTTGACCATACCAGAAAATCAAGCAAGGTTTTTTAGAAATACTGGAGAAATTCGACGAAGTGATTCCACTGTTCCGCCGCGGATCCGCGGCCCAGGCTAGGGTTTGGCCGCGGATCCACCGCAGGAAAGTGAGATCAACTTGTCAAATTTCTACAGTAGCTTCTACTTGGGAAATTGTGGTTTCTGGAACTGTTCATTTGGGCCCAGTATTTTTTACTGTACAGCAGATTTGCGTGGGGCCCACTTCGGGAAATTTTATCGATCGAAATTTAAACGTGTTAGTTTACAGTACTTGCATTATATCTCCGACCGTGAATGTCATTTGATCGGTAAACCGCGTCTGATTGCTATAGTTATTTTAGACGGGTTTGCGAACATGACATTCGCGTTGATGTTCTGTGTTGTGCTGTGATGTTGCGGATTTGTCATGGTGGATAGCAGTGTGCAATGGTAGTGCAGTTTGAGTTTATTTGTACATTTGAGATTGCGGGGCGAGCGTCCAACATATGGACTGCCGTCACTGCCTGTTGTATAATATTCTTTTGGGGCACGACCAGGTTGAGGTCGATGTACACGTTGTACATATTTTTCATTTCTGTACTAGGTTTTACCCCGCGACGGAATGCACGGATAACCGGGTTCTGGAGGGCAACGGGTCCACATCTCATGGCTTTGAGAGGCAGAGGGGCCTCAATCTAGTATTGGCAGACTATTCGCCGCACTCGTAGGGGGTACAGGTTGACCCAAGGAGGGGTGCTCAAGTTACCGGATTCAGTGAAGTGCAGGGTGGTCCATTCACTCTGCTGTAAGGGGCTGCCTCGCTTCAGGTTTTGGCGGGTGATTTGCCGCACCCGTAGGGGTCTAAGTTTCATTGCACAGGCTATCCACACGACCAGGGGAACGTCGGGTTTCAGTAGCGGCTCTGTGAAACCTGGGGATCCCAGATATCTGTATTGTTCTGTGATGCTTATTACTTTTCTGTAATGTTGCATATTATCACGCCTGGAGCGATTATTGTATATCAGTATATATACTAGTAGATATTGTATATGTTTTGCACCCGCGCTAGTTCAGTCCCCGCTCTGTCGTTAGTTAAGTAACCAAACGGGTGATGACGGGACCCAGTGACGAATACGGATGGCATATATGTACATTTTATTTTTCGTTCTTTTCTGGTGTGATTGATTGATGGGACTGCGTTGATTCTGATCAATGCAAAGGAAAAAAAACCTGTTTGGATGTTGTTGGAACAATTTAAAAAGTGTTATTACAAAGATGTTTCCTTTTGTTTTGCATAGTGGTATTCGGTTGGAATATCCTGCACCTCATTCGACGGGGCAAGGGCCGATATCCCTTCACCGGGAGTGACCCCTTGGGCAGAAGTTTGCGTCAGGGTAATAACTTCACTATAGTCGATTACATGTTGCTGTGCATCGTGGTATTCAGTGGAATATCCTGCACCTCATTCCATGAGGAAAGAGCCGAGATCCCTTCGCCGGGTGCGACCTCTTTGGCAAAAGGTTTTCGCCACTATATTTTTATAAAAAGCTATCAAGTTCCTTCAACGAGATCAAGTTCATTACGTTAATGGTTTTTCGCCAAAAACCAGCCGTAGCCCTCCGTCATTTCATATGGATGGTCAGTAGTATTCAAGCTATGTTGGTTTGGCCCTTAGCAAGGACATAGTGATTAGTAGCTGCTGGGGTATTCATTTGTTGCATAGATAGATGCGTTGGTTCGGGACAGTCGTACAGCCTTGTTGGCCCTTAGTCAAGGGCGAGTACGGGTGGGTTCAAATTAACAAGATAATGATGGGTAGAACTTGGCATGTGACTTATGATGGGTTGGCCCTTAGTCACGATCATAAGAACATGGGGTAAAAATCACATCGGGAGTTTTTAAAGAAACTGAAACTTTCCAGGCATGCGCATACCTTCTGGAGTGTGATAACGCGAGTGGATTCCATCACGTTATCATGCGATGAGAGTTGGATCCTGATTCCCACTGATGAGTTGGTTTACTCTTCAGGTGATCCCGATTGATTCTTCTTTTAGGTTTGGAGGAGAATTTGACAGTACAGTGGGAGGTTTCCGGATTAGATAAAATGATAACCATTCTGATCTAGGTTATAGTGCACGCAGAGTGTTTCTTTTCTCTCTCTCTCTCTTTGGCAGGGACCTTTGACCGACTCTAGATTATGACTCAGTGACCAAGTTGACCGAACCTTCTTAAAATACTGGCTTTTGGATTGTCTGAGTTGCATAAGTCATTGCCACTCCTTCTTTTACCCTTTGAATTTCTCAGAACACCCCGTATTACTACGGACATCCACTTCCATTGGATAGATCCATCGTATGGTTATATACGAACTCTAAAGGACTTCTAAAAGGATGGATCAAGGTTCAGAAGAAATAGAATTGGTTTATTCAGTTGTCTTTTATTATCATCTTCTCTCAGGTTGCGAGGGCTCCTTGGTTTAGGAGAGTGCACATATTACGCTTATTGGATAGTCTTCTTCCAAACCATAGGCAGGTGCCGATAGGTAGGGAATGAAGAAAACCAATTAGCCTAAGTAGGGTGTACAGAAGGTAATATGTAAAGACAAAATAAAGGGATTAAAAAGAGGGCAAAGTAAATTGCGACTGGTATCATTCACGACCAAACCGCGTACTTCATCGCCACTCCTATTTCACCTTTAAAAGAATAAGGTATTATTAAGTTGACTTTTATCATCACCTTCTCTCAGGTTACGAGTACTCCTTGGTTTAGGAGGGTACACCAATTATGCTTACTGGATAGTCTTCTTCCAAACCATAGGCTGGTGCCGAACGGTAGGGAAGGAAGAAAACCATTTAGCCTAACGATGGTGTACAGAAGGTAACGACTAAAGACAAATAAAGGGATTTGGAGAAATGGCAAAGAAATATACGGTTAAAGTCATGAATTGGATTATGGAAGAGGCATTACTATGAACACCAGGATACCCCTACGAAACATTTTCATGTTTCAGTGCATTGTTAAAGGAAAACTGATTTCCCGATTTGATACTTACTCCAGGGTATGTATTTACCAGGTTTCATTCTCACATCTGTATGGTTTTACAGATGATGAGTGGGAGGAAGTTATTGGGAATTAGGTGATCATCCTCATTATATCGGAATTCGTTGTAATTGGTGATATTTGAGGAATTCACCTGGTTTATTGCCGGCAGGCATGTATTTGGTTTTGAGTATCCGTTGTTGTGCACTAATTTCAAAATGATATGTCTGTACGTTTATTTTTATAAAGTGAGATATAACTTTTTGATATTATGTCGATGACATTTACCTACATCAATTGACGATTGGGTAAGGAGCATTGAACAACGGAGTAGTTCTTAACCATAAGTACAGTTTTCAACCTACGATGCACAGGTTTTGAGTTATTTAACTCAGCGGACTTATACAGAGTATTGTATGTTGTCCAGTGTCTATCAGGACAAAGGGGTAGGTCCTCGTACTATGTTCTGTTTACTTATGACTTCTCTAGTTTTTAGACAAGTGTTTCGTAGAAATACAAGGTCTAAGTTTTGAGAAATTGTGGGTATAAGAATAAAGTAGAGAACCAGATATCGCAAGTATCAGGATTCTTCAAAGAGATCGAACATGTAGATACTTATGATTGGTATTCAGTTGATAGTGATGGTTTTGAGAAACTTGTTTCTCTTTTTAGGTTACTCATAATTGGATATATTCCTAAGTTGAGTAATGCTGATTAGCCTCTCTCCATTAAGTTGATATACACTGGGGACAGCTGCATGTTTTGAATCTGGTTCCAATTAAATAAGTGCCAAAGTTTCTATATTGGATATATGTGAGTTGTCAGGCTTATGCTTAAAACCAGACTCTGGATAACTCAGGGTACGTTTCTGTAATGGCAGTTTGTGGGTTGGCCCGGGCTATGTCGAGGGTTGACTTTCTACCATCTGGAAGATCAATAGTGATATTGTTCTTGACTCGCCACAGTTTTAGTAAAATGGATTTTTTCAGAAAACAGTAGTGGGAGTATGGTAGAACTGGATGTGATTCCAGAACCGCAAACGATTACGGAAAATTTAATAGGACCTATAGATTCATTCAGGTTTGACATTCCAATAGCCACTCCGCAGATATGGTGGGTAACCTCAGACACCCGAGAGGTACTCCGATAGCCTCAAGGACGGTGACAGGGAGGTTCTTATCTACCCAGACTTGACCCTACTGTTGTTCCAGGCTATAAGACCCGGTAGGAGGGTTGTTGTGGTCAGTGGGAGCAGCGGAAGCATAGTGGGCAAGTAGCTTATGTCTATTTATAGACTTGAGCAGTTATAGCGAAGATTGATCATCTAATTTTGATGTGACAGACATGGGTTTGACTTCATCAGAATAGGGGATGGATCTATTAAGAAGGTAGTAGGGTGTGATGTCCTGGTATTTGGATGACATACACAGAGTAAGAAGTAAAATTCCTATACTACGATCGGTTGTACTGTGGTTGTCACACAATTGTTTCTCCAGACAGGATATGGATATAATATCTGACATTTTGGTTTCTAGATCTATGGTTTTAGATCTGGATTTGGGTAGTTTCCCAATGTGGGTACTTTGACTGTATTCTAATGGTTTTTAGAATAGATGACTCCTGGCATGGTGGTGTACCTGCAGGTGATGGAGTCACCCTCTCTAAAGGCGTCTTACAGACTAAAGGGGAGAGGGATGTGCATGATTGGCAGATCACTTGCTTAGGCAATTGAGTCAATCGTAAGATGTCAAGTACCACACCAAATGTTGTTTTTGCACTAGATGCGATAAGTTTTTATTAATCCAATCCTGGAGAAACATAAGGAAGCAGTTTTAGAACATAAGTGCATGTTCTACGGGTTTGATGACAGCAGCCTCCTTCGGGAGACGGTTATCATTCCAGGCTTCAAAGGTGACATGGATGACAGAGTGATTGTCAGAGTTATAGTTTTCCCTCTGATGAGGGACGGTATTATGGACAGGTAGTCCATGAGGATACTGTGGGAGGCATGGTGCAGGATACTGATTAGGTTCAGTGATCGATACAGTCTAAGAAGTTTGGATTTGGAGTTCATTTATGAACTAGGTCCCATCAGATATCCAGACATATTCTAAGACAGGTATTACTCAATTCGGGAGATGGCTTTCTCCGCGAACTTGAGATTAAGAGAGACATAGAAAGAAACATCAGGGCGGATCCACTCACTGAGGCTATTTCTCGAACATAATAGTTTTACAAACGAGCTTTGTGAAACTGATTAGTAGAGGAGTTGGGTGTTGGTTTCACACGGGCTATGAGTACGCGATATCGCAATAATTATCCTTAAGTGCAAGTGGGAGATTGTTGGATATAGTGCCCTAGAAGTCAATTATTGGATCGCAGGTACGTGATTGCAATGATTGAGGAGGACCTATACCGGTAGGACAGTCTTACTCGAGATGATAGTATGCTATCTGGTTTGCCTTTATCAGTCGTGTATAGGTTCAGGTGAATGATCACGATTACACTTTGATAGAGCCCTTAGGATCTTGCTCGACTACCAACAGTATGAGGGCGATCATATACGTGAGAGTTGGGTGGTCTATAAGCATTTCCTTAAAAGTGGTCCCTAGTCGTGGGAGTTTCGAGACAGGGCATCGATACTCCGGAATAGACTAGTGTATACAGTCGAGACCCAGACGAGGGGCGGTGGCTGGTCTCACAAGCCACTGGTGTCAGTTGGATCACCTAAGATGTATACAGGTGCTCATTGGGTTATGAGTACACCGGACAGGACTCTCCGGGAATCTGCTAGTTGGTATTATACCTATCGTCAGATAGCAGTTCCCTGGTGACATGTGTACAGGTTAGTTCATCGACCTGAGGTCGTCATTTGTCTCGTGTGAGTTCCCACTGTGCTTTGATTTCTACCCTACCACGGCTCAAAGGAGTCATGCAAACAGGTAGTTTTTGGGTACAGTCTCGAGCCACATAGAGGCACGTGAGCGGATCGGCAGGGGATTCGTCTCTCCCGGTATTGGGGGTTGAGATCGTGCTGTGTCTAGGAAAGCCATTACACCAAGTCCTTGGCCAAGGCAGGTGAGATTTACTGGTAGGTACTCCAGTAGTATCTCAGGGTGTTCAGGGCTTGTCTCCAACACGACTTATATAGCTATTGGGGGTCTGACGTTACTAGCCCCCTAGGCTGGATATGCGATACTCATAGACGAACGGACCGGACTGTATATACATTGACACTGTCAGGCTCAGTAGGGTTTCTGGATGAGTTCGCCCATCAGCCTCCCTTGAGGTCAGTCCATGAGCAGCCGTTACGCACAGCTAGTGCCGCTGACGGCTTGTGGTTAAACCCACTGCCAGGGTACTGACGAGTCATTAGAATCCCCCACAGATAGTTTCCTAAGTTCAAGCGAAACATTGTAGAGGCCGTATGGTTTTATGGCAGGGTTCGGAAAATGCACGTGCGTTTACGCGCGTGTCATATTTCGGGCAGATAATACTGGTGGGCTTTGGTTTAAGCCGGATCCGAGTATTATACAGAGTAGATACAATATCTTTGTCTTAGTTGCATTTGTATTCGGTCTTAATACAAATGCGGGTATATTTATACTGTTACGGGGTTATCCTAAAATTCGTTTCAGGATCACTTTTGGAAGTTGCCAGTTTCCAGTTTTCTATCAGCCGTATTTAACATCCGGTTAAATGCGGATTTATCTTTTCTTGGGTGAGTCATGGTTCTAGAAGATTCTAGATGATGAGAGGAAGCTTCTTGGAAGGTGACTTAGTTGATGATTCATTGTTAGCTTTAAATGAGAGATAAGGTGTATTGTGACTCATGCTTTAGCTTTAATGTTTCTTGTTTACCTAAGGATATTTTCTCTTGATCTTTATCCTTATGATTACCCTCACTCTCTCCTACACTCACTCCCCTCCATATATTGTGGCCGGCCCCTCCTTGATGCCCATGAGAGATTTCACACTTCACTTGATGATTCATTTGGATAAATTATGATAGTTTTGGGTGTATGGAAATTTCATAGCTCATTTCATTGCATCACCCGACTTAATTGGCAACTTCATTAACCGTTCGTCCATGGCTTTGGACGAAGCGAGACAAAGTCTTCTAATCATTCTCTACATCATTCTTGGTCGTCTCTTTTAGCAAACTTGACGACCGAGTTGCCTCGAGTCAGAGGCGGGAGCCCGTTTAAAGATCCGATGACGTGGTGCCACCTAGACGAGGAGATCGGAGATCGACGAGATCGGAGCAGCCGCAACGGAGCGTGGGATGATGGTTAAAGAGCGAAGGACTCGGATCATTCGGTATAACCTTTCTACCCTCTTTACAGTTTGTTAGTTTAGCGTTAATGGCAGATCCGGGTTATAGTATGCGATAGCGCCAGTTATAAAAGTTTTTGTTCCACATTTGGCGTCTAAAAGACGGCCGGGACGCTACCGTAGACTTACAAAAGGTAGAGTGAAGTGATCTTTCCTCGTCACGGTATTGAGTTTTCTATAATCAATACATACTCGCCATCTGGTTTTGGTGCGTGTTTGAATCAACTCATTAGCCTCATCAGTTATGAACGCGATGCCAGAATTTTTAGGGACCACATGAATAGGACTTACCCATTGGCTATCAGATATTGGGTAAATTATACCATTATCTAAGCATTTGACGATTTCTTTCTTCACCGCCTCTTTTATGACGGGATTCAACCGTCTTTGTGGGTCTCGGGCTGGTTTGACCTCATCCATAAAATCTATATGATGTTCAACAATCAAGAGAATAATCCCTTTGATGTCCACCATTGTCTAACCAAAAGCATTCCGATTCGATCTCAAGACTGACAAAAGAGCTCTCTCTTGCTCTAAAGCTAGAGAACCTGATATGATAATGGGCAAAGACTCATTCTCACCTAAATATGCATATTTAAGATAAGATGGCAGCGGCTTGAGATCTAGTATCAGCGGAGAGACGATAGAAGGTAGGGTAAGGGGATGATACTCGAACTCCATATGAGATTCAAAGCTAGCGTAAGAGATAGCTCAGCTAACTTATATGACAAGTCAAAGGATTTGGACTCGGAGGTGGACTTGTCGACAGAAAGGTCCCCACTCGTATAATAAATAGCTGGATCAAACAACAACGCACTAGTGGCGTCGAGATCATTATCATGGAGCAAAAACTCCTCCAATTTGCAACTGTCGGAAGCTATCTTGTTGACAGAACATATATCAATTATATGAGCAGAAGGTTCAAAGGGTTGACTTCCTACCCTGAAAATGTTAAGTTCAATTATCATCTTCCCAAGGAATAGGTTCATGGAACCGTTATGATAATTAATTATCGCGTTTGAAGTTGTAAGAAAAAGTCGACCAAGAATCACCGGAATTTGGTTCCGTGGGTTTGCCACAGGCTGTGTATCTAAAACTATAAAATTTATAGGTAATATAAATTCCCCGACTTTGATCAACACGTCCTTTAGATCATCCCTAGGGTGGGTTATAGATCGATCGGCCATCTGGAGAGTGCAGTGCGTAGGTTTCAACTCTTCTATGCTTAATTGCTCATAAACAGAATACGGGAGCAAGTTAACACTAGCACCTAAATCGAGTAGAGCGCAATTGATGTTTTTACCCCCAATAATTATAGAAATTGTAGGACAACCGGGGTCCTTATGTTTCTTGGGCAAATGTTGGATAAGAGCATCGCTCACATTGCTCGCTAAGAAAACATTTTTAGGCACTTGAGTTTTCCTTTTCTTGGTGCACAAGTCCTTTAGGATTTTCGCATATTAATGTTAACTTGCTTGAACATTTCCACAATCTTCTCCATTTGTGGACTTGGTTTGTTAGGCCTCAACCGGTTTTGGAAAGGAGCTTTATTAACAGGGGTTGGGTCCAACACTTGTGGAGATGGAATGGATCCCAAATATGTATTTGGGGTGGTCTGAGATTGTAACGACTCTAAAATCTTCGTACGGAAATTTTCTGTTAATATACAAGAAATGAGTTTTAGAGCTTGAGTTTGAATTATAAGTCACTTTTGTGAAATAACAGCAAGAAGCCACTTGTAACTCATAGGTAAAGCCTTTGCAATGCTGTGACGTAGCCCCTGTATTCGATTTCCATCAGACACAATTATTTTTTCTGATTTTTGTTTTTAATTTTTTGGAAACCCAAAAGATTGCACGTGCAATACATGGGGAAATGAAAAGTTCAGAAAAATCAAACTTATGGAAATTGGTGTAAACACAGAAAAATCCACGTAGCACGAACTCGAGACTAAAAACCCTAGATCAACCGGCCATACTCGCAATAAAACCGGCGCCGACGGTCAAGATGAGTCCAATGAAGCCCGGGCTCTGCACACATGACTCTTTAGCTACCCCTAACCTCTCTGCACTATTTGATTTCCCTGCAATCAAACAGAGACCTTTCATTTCATAATTAAACACAATTTTAATACTTTTAATTCACATTTTTAATTCCCAAACCCTAATTCTCCACTATAAATACCACCCAACACTTTGGCTCGGCAGCATTCTAAAAATTCTTGCCAAAACTCTCTAAAAAGTTCCTAGTGCAAGTGAAGTAAAGTGGAATTAGCGAGCAAGTTGGTTCCGGCAAAGTCGAAGCCAAATCCGGAGCTCCCGCGACACCACGAAGATCATCCTATCTTTTTTAACCTTTATTTTGAGTTTCTAAACTGTATGTCCCTCTCAATTCTCCTCCTTTTCATTGATAATCACTTTAAATCAAATATTGGTGAAAGTGGAGTTATTACCGATCTCATCTTTTCTAAAACCTATAACTCCATTTTCTTTTATCATTTGGTCAAACCAATTTTACCACTTCGCTTGTAATCTTAATACTAATGTTTAGAATCAATTTTAACCAAGAATCTCATGTGAAACAACACTAATCAAACTTTTACATTAAATACCTTGATCTTTGTTATCACATCTTTTCGACAAAATTGCTTAACAATACTTTTAGGAAAACTTCACGGGGTAACGACCTACCCCACACGTACACTTGGTTTCATAGCACGACGCATAGTTGTATGTGTTTTTGGTTCGAAGAAGAGTATTTACAATAAAATACCATATAATTCTAAAACCGGATTTTTTTTAAAGCGGTATTTCATTTCCTCTGCGATTATGCATCTACAACCCTCTTTAGGGGATCCGCCAATGGATAGTGCGGATTATCGCACATCCTGTGGATAGTAGAGCGAGATACAGATGTTCGGGATATGTATACCCTAGAGGCCATTATTATACATTGATATGTATATTATAGTGAATGCTTGGGCATATATATAAAGGACTTTCTTGCTTGACATGATAGTATGCTATCTGGTTACTCTTTATCTTAACATGTACACTTAGTATTACTATACTGTCTCTCAGATACATGTTGATAAAGCCCTTAGGGTGTTGGCTTAACTACCAGGACTATGATGTGGATCATACTACTGGGACCTGGGTAGTCCATAAGCACATCTTTTAATTGTTCCTAGTCGAGGGTATATCGAGATAGGGTATCGATATTCCAGAGTAGACTAGTGTGTGCATTTCTTGACCCTGTATGGGGGCGATGGTTGATCTCAGAGCCACTGGTGTTTGACATCAAAGATTGTACACAGATGCTCATTAGAGAATGGGTACACCGAACAGGACTCGCCGAGAACTCCTAGATGGTACTATACCTATCGTAAGATAGCAGTTCTATGGTGACACTGGTACATGTTAGTCTGTAGACCCGAGATCGTCATAGAGTCTTATGTGGTTCTCACTGTGCTTTGATTTCCTCCCTACCACGTCTCAAAGGAGTCGTGCAAACAGGTGGATTTTGGGTATAGTCCCGAGTCACATGGAGGCAATGATCGATAGGTGGGGTTTTTTCTCTCCCGGTATAGGGAGTTGATCTTGCGCTATGCTCGATTGGATATAACAGGAAGTCCCTGACCAGGACTATTG
This sequence comes from Agapanthus africanus, assembly GCA_030015575.1. NCBI lineage: Eukaryota > Viridiplantae > Streptophyta > Magnoliopsida > Asparagales > Amaryllidaceae > Agapanthus > Agapanthus africanus. The sequence goes on along the minus strand of CM057350.1, from coordinate 447,138,008 downwards.
ATGAGATTTACTGGTAAGTGTTATCAGTAGTTTCTCGTACCGTTATAGGCCTTTCATCAGCATGACTTATCAAGTTATTGGGGTCTGATGATTCCACCCCCAGACTCGATATGCGATATATCAGACGAAGAGATCGGACTGTACGGTAAGTGTTACCTATAGGCTTCATGGGAGTTTGGACAAGCTTGCTTTTTGATCTTCTATTCTCTCAATATCTAGGTAGTCGTTACGTCTAGCTAGTACTGCTGACGGCTTGTGGGTAACTGATGTGATCATTACCTACTGCTGGCGTATTGACGAATCTTTAGAGTCCCACACAGAAGTTTTCTGGTTCAAGCGAAACGAAATAGGGCACATATGCTGATATGTGCGGGGGCCTGATTAAATAAGAGTATATGATACCATATTCTAATCTGGCGGTTATTTGTTATCAGTTAGGTTATATGTAATATAACCGGATTATTGAATCAAGTGTTAATTTGATAATGTGATATACAGATAAATGATATTAGTCGGTTATATATGATATAACCGGATTATTAAATCAAGTGTTGATTTAATAATATGATTTATATTTATATTTGATATAATTATATATTAACTAATATTATTGGCTCACTAATTATTCTTCATAATATATATATATATATATATTATATGAAGTATGGCATGAATTTTCTATTTTTATGAAATTAGAAATTGAGGTGGAAAAATGGGGAGAATTTTTGTGGTATAGAGCAAAGCATGGCTTATTATTTTTTATATTCATTTGCTTGCACTATAGAAGCATGGCTACAATTTTTAATTGTTGAAAATTGTATGCTTCAATAATAGGTGAGCTAAAGAAGACCCAAACTAGACTCCATTCTTCACTTGAGTTATTTTTCCTCACTTGAGCACCTTACTCTCTAGCTTTCTCCATTTTCTTCACCTCCTCCTCCAAGCTCAATCCCTCACATGAATTGTGAAATCTTGAGCTTGTGAGAACCCTAGTGAGAAAACAAAACCCCTACTTCACCATCCTACACTACATTAGCACTTTGGTGTAGTGTGTTTAATTCACTAAAGAGTTTAGTGAAGAGATAGCTTGGATAAGCGGACTTCGAGTGGATCATCTTCGGCACGAAGGTCATTGAAGCAAGTTCGTTCAACCTTCAAGTGGAGCCTAGTGAACTTGTAGGGACTACAACCTGGAGCTTTAGAAGAGAAGGACATAGTCTATAAAGGTTGTAGCCACATTTCTCTTATATTAGTTTTGGTTATATCATAGTTAAACCCTAATCATCTAGTTTAAGATCTTGGTTATTGTTGATTAGCATCCTGAAAATTTGTAAAATGGCATGCTTGATGCTAGTAAAACCCAGTGGTGGTGCTAACAAACACTTTCATGGTATCAGAGCTATTAGGCATTGGATGTCGACCTATGGGAGGTTCTCATTGTATGACAATGTGGCGAAGCATAGGCTCTTACCCCTAGGGTGTCCGGAGACCGGAAGGTGTTCTGGTGGGTTGTAGTTCTCGTGAGGGGGCATGCATAAAAAGTAGCTGCTGAGGGACCTGTAGGTGCCACGGTGACCCCATTGGATGGGGTGGCTGCCTAACTTTCATGGTATCAGAGCCAAAACTAGAAAATTAAACGATGTTTGTAAAACTATGAAAACGAAAAAACTCAGAAACTGAAACCCAAAACATAAGGTTTCTGTAAATTTCAAAATGATATCTGAAAATTAGTTAAGCAACTGCAGAATATTGTATGAGATATAACTAGAACACCCTGAAAATTCGAAACCAAAATTCAAAATTAGACCCGGCGAGATTAGCTATTTGGCCGGCGTCGCTTGTCCAACAACAAAATTTTGGGCTCTAATTTTTTTTTGTGTTCTGATGTGTTGGGTTTAGGGTTTCATATTTATGTTTGATTAGCCTAGTTTGCATGTGATGTTAACTTATCTATTAGGGCTATTCGGAGTGTTTCGTAGTCGTAATTTTTACATTGTTTCGGGTTTAAGTTTGATATGTGATGCAGTAATTGGAATCCACATTAAATTAGTTTTGTGAAACTAGTTTGTTTGTAAATCTAGGATGTTAGTCTCTATTGATCGATTGCCACGAAGTTTCGATTTGGATCGAAACTCCTTCGCAATCGCGTATCGTACGCGAATACTCGCTACATAACTTTACTAGGCAGCCACGCCCCATAGCCCCGGCCAAATGACTTTAGGAGAACCCCGTTGCCAAAAGCATCCACTCAGGATGCTTGCAGCCATGGTGTTCCGCCTAAGTGCACTTGGTCGACAGCATCGGGGGTGCGGCCATCTACTAAAGTTCCCTACGAGTATTCGATCGGGTAGTCAGGAATCTTGTTGAATTCCCCGACTAAATTATTGAAAAGATTTTTCGATATGAGACTAAAATGCGAGGTTTATAGGGTTAGGCATGAAATCTGGAATATGAGATATTTCGGGTTTATGATTTCTAAGGAAATGCGGATTCTAATTATTATAGTTTTTCATTTCTTTTTTGCGACCGTAAGTGTAATATGTGGGGTATCCCAAATCTCATTGCTATACGTCAACGACATTCGGGATACGCATATTTACTTACGTTGATGACATGTAATGTTATGTGTTGCTGTGATATGTTATATTGGATCGTCGTGAATGAATAGCCGGGGTTTTTTGCGTGAGATGATAGTTTTTAAATTTTCATTCATGTAAAAATTGTATGTAATATTCTTTTATTGGGACACTTCCGGGTTGAGGATGATGTCACCATTGATGTATATTATTTACTTTTCCGCATTAAGATAGACCCAAGGCGAGGAGCACAAGTAACCGGGTTCTGGAGTCCAGTGGGAGACCATCTCGAGGAGTCGAGACTGGGTCTCATAAATCTAGAATTGGCAGGGTTGCTTATCGCTCTCATAGGGGTCTAGGAATGTGGGTTTGGCTATTCATCACGACCGTGGAATCCGTGTTTTTTATTATTGGCTTAATTTAAAACACGGACCTCCTAGTATATCGAATATTTCATATGTTGACTTCTGCTGCTTGGTTCTGTGATGTGATCATATAACTGCGTGAGACGAATGCTATATATATATGATATATATAATAAACGTTGCTTATGTTTTGCACCCGCGCTAGTCCAGCCCAAGTACCTTAATGGTGCATGACGGGGCCCCGTGGAGAATGCGGATGGTATAAGCGTACGTTCTATTTTTGTTTCTTTTTCTGTGATGTTTAGGGAAACATTAAATGATGGGACTTCATTAATGAGATTAATGAAAAGAAAAGAAAGCTAAAGATGTTGTAGAATAGAAATTTTAAAAAGGTAGCTCTATTTCTTGCTTTGCATGGTGGTATTCCTTGATGAATATCCAGCACCTCATTTGATGAGGAAAGAGCCGAGATTCCTTCACCGGGAGTGACCTCTTTAGCAAAACTATTAAATTCTACAACCTACTCGGCTTTGTTTTTATAGCTTCTCTAGTTCTTGCTTTACATAGCGGTATTACTTGATGAATATCCAGCACCTCATTCGATGAGGAAAGAGCCGAGATCCCTTCACCGGGAGTAACCTCTTTAGCGAAGCTAGCAAAAGCTATAAAAAACATCCCTTTTCAAATCACTAGATTTTACAACGATATCAAGTTCATTACGCTAAAGATTTTCTTAAAAACCAACGTAGCCCTCCGTCATTTCAGATAAGTGCTATTTAGTATTCGCGCTGCGTTTATTAGACTCCGTCAAGGCGTAGTGTGTGGTTGCTGATTAGTACTTATCTGCAGCATATGATGCGATTGGATTACGGTAGTCGTGCGACTTTGTTGGCCTCCGTCAAGGGTCGTGCGGGTGGGTTTAATTCAATCAAGAAATGAACGGGTTTAACTTGACTAGCGGCCTATGGTTTGTTGGCCTCCGTCAAAGTCATAGAAAGCTTGGGGTAAAAACAACAACAACAACAACAACAACTAAGCTTTTTATCCCAAGCATATGGGGTACATGAACCAACATGAGAATCACGCCGGGTCCTGCAGATGAATCCTCCGCCTCCACTCACTCCTATCGAACAATATACTTTCATTAAGGCCTTTGGCAACCATATCGTTTCGTATCACCTCCATCCATGTTTTCTTCGGTCTCCCTTTTGCCCTTTTGCCATTGCCCATATCGAGAGTATCTATTCGTCGAACCGGTGCTTCCATAGGTCTGCGTCATACATGACCAAACCATCTAGCCGATTTTCCTGCATCTTCACCTCCACAGGTGCTACACCAACTTTTACACAAATATCCTCATTTCGCACCTTATCTTTTCTAGTGTTACCGTACATCCAACGAAGCATGCACATCTCCGCTACGTGCATCTTCTGTGTATGATGCTTCTTAGAAGCCCAGCATTCTATACCATATAATAAGGAAGGCCGAATAGCGCTCCGATAAAACTTACCTTTCAATTTAACCGGAAAGCTACGATCATAAAAAATCTCTATTGCACTCCTCCATTTCAACCAACCAGCTTGGATCCTTTGATTAACATCACTATCGATCTCCCCATCCTTTTGGATGATGGAACCTAGATATCTAAACTGATCGCTCGGTGATATCTCTTGCCCTTTCAATATTATACCAATATGGTTTTGACTTCTTGTTTACTAAATTTGCAATGCATATATGCTGTCTTGGTCCTGCTCAATCTGAACCCCCGAGATTCTAATGTTTGCCTCCATAATTCCAATTTGGCATTAACACCTGCTTTCGTCTCACTTACTAAAACAATATCATCAGTGAATAGCATACACCGAGGTACCCCATCTTGGAAAGTTCTAGTAAGCCCATCCATCACGATGGTAAACAAGAATGGACTTAATGTAGATCCTTGATGTAAACCAATTGTAATCGAAAAATCACTCGTTAGGCCGCCGCAAGTTCTGACATTTGCCACTACTCCATCATACATATCCTTGATTATGTCAATATACTTGACGGGGACCCCCTTCTTTATCATGTATTGAAATTTACAATGAGATTGCATACCATCTATAAGATAGTTGGATCCTGATACCCACTGCGAGTAAGAGTTACTCCTGGGAGAGTTTTCCACTTTACAAATAGCCGATACATTAGGTGTCTAAGAAAGGTGTTAAATGGGTGATGCCCCTGCGGAAACGGGGTTATTTAATTAGTTCCATGCGAAAGCATGGGGAGACTCCCTCGGAGTACCAATACCTGTCAGGCCGAACGATTGGCGAACTTGTAGGGTGTAATTAATCTCGGCTAATCTTTCCTTTTATGGTTTGAGGGAAGATTTGAAAAAAAAACAATGGGAGCCATCCTGATTAGATAAGATTATAACCAATCTAATCTTGCAAGAGCGCATGCTAAAGTGTTTCCTTCTCTCTCTCTCTCCAGGTAGCAACCAATGACACGCCTTAATCATGATTATAATATAGATGTATTGACCGAACCTGCTTATTATATTGAGATGGGGAACATTGGTTCCGCTCTATCTTATGATTTCCATAAGTCCGAGCAAGGAATAGTAGAATATCAGGATTCCTACGCCACCCGAGAGAAGAAAGAGCATGATGATGCATCTCATTCGGGTGTGTTCGTTACCGAAAACTGTTTCTCAGTATGCTCTACATCCTGGGTATTGGATACCAGATCAGGATCCCACGTATGCAATTTGTTACATGAGCTAAAGAGAGGTAAAAAACAAAGAAAGGGTGATAAGTCTCTAACAGTAGGGAATGGATTAATTGTTGCAGCCAAAGCAGTTGGCGAATATCATCCAGGGTTACCAAATGGTAATACATTAATTCTGAACGACTGTTACTACGTACCAAAGTTGATATGCAATATTATATCATTTTCTTTGCTAACTAAAGAAAGATATAATTTCACATTAGAGAATAATGTTATGAACATTTTTCTAAATCAAGTGTTGATTGGGTTTGGTACGTTGTGTAACGGTATATACGTTCTGAATAAAACTACAGTTCAAAATATACAGATCACACACAAGAGGAAAAGTTCAGAAATGAACGAAACCTTTTTATGGCATTGTAAACTAGGTCATCTCAATACGACACGACTAGCTAAGTTGCATAAAGATGGATTTTTGAATCAATTCGAACTTACATCTTATGAAACTTGCCAGTCATGTCTCAAAGGCAAGATGACCAAGACTCCATTTATTAGATACAGAGAAAGAGCTACTGAACTCTTGGGGCTGATACATAGTGATGTATGTGATCCTATGTCTACACATGCCATAAATGGTTCCTCGTACTTTATTATATTCACCGATGATCTCTCAAGATTCGGACATGTGTTCCTGTTGAAACACAAGTCCGAGGCTTTTGATAAATTCAAGGAATATAAGTGCAAAGTCGAGAACCAAACGGGTAAATGTATTAAAATCCTTCAATCTGATCGAGGAGGAGAATGCTTGAGAACAGAATTCCATGATTATTTAAAAGAGAATGGGATTCTCTCTCAGCTTACTCCTTCGTATACACTACAGCACAACAGTGTATCGGAGCGGAGGAATCATGCCATATTAGATATGGTGCGCTCTATGATGAGTACTGCTGAGTTGCCTATTTCTTTTTAGAGCTATGCACTTGAGACAACTGCATACCTATTGAATAGGGTTCCGACCTAATCAGTGCCTACCACTCCAAATGAGATATGGGAGGGGAAGAGACCATGTCTTAATTTCATTAAGATTTGGGGTTGTCCGGCATATGTTAAAAATAAAAATCCAGACAAGCTCGAGACAAGGTCTGTTCAATGTAAATTTGTTGGATATGCTAAACATTCGCGAGGGTATATCTTCTACCATACTGAGGAACAAAAAGTGTTTGTTTCTTGGAATGCTACCTTTTTAGAAAAGGAATTTCTTGTGAGAGAAATTAGTGGTAATGAGGTAGAACTGGAAGATGTTCCGGCTGCATAAACTAGAACTAATGATTTGGTGGAACCGGAGGATCCAACACTACCTAACGAACCTCAGCCACTCTGCAGATCTAGTAGGGTTCCTCATCCACCTGAGAGATACAACGGTTTTCTCATAGACGGTGTTCATACTGGAATATTGCATTTTATACCGCCCATTCTTACGCTCGTTTGTTTATAGGCAGGTGCTTTTAATCAATGTTTGCTACATAACTGCAGAATACAGGTTCTCGGCTCTGAACAGTGAATATCATGGAAAAGTACGATAAATTCCGGATTACTGCCAACAACAGATAAAACACGGGTCTCCGCTCTCTATCCGTGTGTTGCCACATACCAGTTTAAGGGACAAGATGGCAAATCGATTGTCATGTCATGCACAAAGCTCTAGGTCAACACAAGATCCAAGAAATCTACGCGGAGCTCGAGGAAATCATGGCAAAAGATCCACATCACATCACATTTTTGTTCTACTAAAATTCTGGAATAATTGTGAAGAGTTTCTGAGAAATGTCATATACCACACTGAAGAGGACAACAAACCAGAAAAAATACCAAAACCCCAGAACCCACCTCCACTATACGGCCGCGGAAACGCGGCCTAAGCAGGCTTAGGCCGTGGATCCGCGGCCACGTGGGGTCGTCGTTCTGCCGTTTTTTGGGGGCATTTTGGTACATTCATTTTATGGCAGATTGTTGCCCTAGGATTTCAGTTCACCTCCTATAAATACCCCAGAACTTGCCAAGCTTTGGGTGTTCATTCTTTGTTCCTCTTTTGTAGTTTTTTGTGTAGTTCTTCTTCTTCTTCTTCATTCTTTTTCCATGAAAATTGTAGTGAGAGCTTTTTGAGTGGAAGATTAATGAAGATGAGGGTTTTTGCATCATTCTCTTTTGTTTAACTTTCCCTTGAGATTCTTGCTTTCTCTTGATCATTCAACCTCTTCATTGAGCTTGAATGGTTAAGGGTTAGTTATTGATCTCAAAGGTCGTATTTTCTTATGGAATTAGCGCTTCATTTCACATGCGTTCTCTACCCTTCTCTTGATCTTGCAACCTCTTGATTGAGCTTGCAAGTTTAAGGGTTGGCTATTGATCCCATACTTGTCTTGAGTTCTAGTTTCTTGTTCTTTTATTGCTTATTTATTACTTGCTTTTTATTACCTTGCTTTACTTTCTTGCAATTTATATTCATGCACTTAATTACTTGTAATTTTTTCTTTTCTTTGTTCTTTTCTTGTGCTCTTTTTGGTTCTCTTTGTGAATGTTGTAATTATTGTCGTTGTTAAGAATCAATACGGTATTGTAAGTTAAGATTTTCTTTGCTCTTTTCCTTTTCCCGTTATTTTCCATTGAACTCCGCCCAAACGTTACGCAAGCGCTCCGTTAGGCACCCTACCCTAACAAGGTAACGGTGATTCCTAACCGCGACCGGTTGCGTTCGGTTTGGCCGGAGGCGAAAGCAAGAGACAAGAACGGACGGACAAGGGTAAATAAGCCGGATTCCATGAATACCGCGCTTAAATCCCCTAATCCACGTTGTTGCCGATTGCTCTAGCTTCAATTGGTCAAGACTCGGCTCAAAGGTTTTGAGTACGAATTTCTTTAGCTTACAATTTCGTATCTTTTTCTTAACAACTTTATACTTGCAAATAATACACATAGGTTAGATTGAACAAACACATATTCTTTATTGACTCGTCTAAAACAAGAAAGGATATACAACCATCTCCTTGTGGATCGACCCGTGCTCAACCGGCTAGCTGCATAGCGACACCGTCCTGATCGCGGTAAACTTTAGAACTTTGAACATCCGACACGCTCTCGGCGTGCGATCAAATGGCGCCGTTGCCGGGGAGACGGTAACGTATTTCTTTTCTTGTTATTCGGGTTAATATTCTTTTTTTATATATTTATATATAAAAAAAATATATCTTTTTGTTTTTTTTTATCATTTTTGTGGGCAAGAGTGCAGATTTTTGCAGATTTGCAAACTGCGATTGTGGGGAGCAAAGTGTACGTTCAAGGCTAAGGTGATTGCAAAGTACAGTGCCAAAGATCCGGGTAGTTTGACCCGCGCAAGCGAACTTTTCAAGCTTACCGGATTTGATTCAACGGGGGTTTCCTAACCCAAAAACTTAACGGTACGTACTTTACTAACACCTTCTTCTCAAATCCGACGCATCCAATATACTATTCTTTGCAGGATTCTTTGCAAGTTCGCTAACAAACGCTAAAAATTGACTAACCCGTATTTGTTGCAGTGCCGCGCTTAAACTAAAAAACGATTTTTTGATTCTTTATAGAATTTTTATTGAATTGCGCATTGCATACATTAATACAGACTTAAGGGCAAGCGAACCCCACAATATACGGTAAAGGATTTCATCACCTTTTCCGTAGCCCACAAATCATGAACTTGAGCATAACGCTTACCCGCACAAAAGTTAAAAGAAATTAGACTTTAAGCTTTAAGGACTTCGCGCTCACTAGGAGAAGTCAACTGTGTTTGGAACCTCGCTTAACGGTATATTGTTTACGGGGTGTCTGGGAAAGTGTTAACGGCGAAACCGCCAAAAGAGAAAGGGTTATTTAATTAAGGAACTTTGCGAAAGCGTTGGAAAACCTCCCCTTATCTATGCACTTACCTGGCCTCGTGATCAGTGTATCTTGAGCCTGTTTCTCGACACAGTTTTACTTCGACAATCAAGTTCTGGAGCAGGTCTAGTTGACCTAGGTGAACCCTAGAACGATTAGGTGTGTGGTATTTTTGTGTCGTGATTGTTTTTGTCCATATTCTTTTTTAGTGTGTATATTTCATTCTTTTGTTAATATCTAAAAAATTTATAAAAAAAAATCACATTTTTCCCCCTCCTTTTCTCTGCCTTTCTTTCTCCCTCTCTTCATATCATGGGTACCCCACCTCGCAAAACACTTGCCGAACTTTGGTACCCACAACCAGACATTACTTCTTACGGTTCTTGCTTTGGCCGAACGTCGAACGATCCCTCCATGCCCAAAATCTCTTTGAAAGATCGGATAGACGCGTCTAGGACAAACACTTGCCCTCCGCAATCCACTTTGTATCAACCTTTTCAACCTTCCGCACCCGCTTATGTTGATACCCCTTTTGCAAGTCGTCCTTTGTCCATCGCTGAACGTATTGAACAATCTCGTAGCCGATCTTTCACTCCTTTCACCACTTTAAATTCTTGGGATCAACAATTCCATTCACCTTCCTATCCAAATGTTGATCCTGCTCCTGTCCAGCCATTCAATTCCTACCAATCCTACCCTACTTTTTCACCTTCCCTAGACATTACTTCAGAACCGCCATTTGGGAGTTTTCAGTATCTAAAGAACTTTGAATCTTTTACTGAAACCCATTCACAACCCATGTCTAGTTTGGAACAGTCGTTGGAAGACTTTAGGGTAGCGTCAAGCCAACAGATGATGGATTTGAATGCGTCCATGGCCGTCCTCATACAACCTAGTGACCCGGTAGCTAGTTTCCAGCTAGCTCCAAATTTTCCAATGTATGATGAGGCGGTAGGACAGGCTGTGAATTTGAGTGGAGAGAGTGAGCTGTACCCCCTTCCAAATCAAACCTACCCATTTCAAATTGAATCCCACAACTCATGTGTTGAAAGTCTATCAAGTGTCCCAACTGCATTATCAATTGAAGATAGAATGTTTAATGAGTTGTGCGACTTTGTAGGGTTTGATTTGCCAGATTGTGAAGGGACCTTGCCAAGTGAAACCACAAACAATCCTTTTGACCTCTACACCTCCATCTTAGAACCTGAATTGATTGAAATCCATGCTTTTGATGAGATGTCGGAGAAAATTGACTTTCACTTGATTAAGGATATTGATGCCGGGAATATTTTGGATGATGAACCTGTAGATCTGGCAGAGTTTTTCTCTCCAATTCATCATCCCGAGTCATTAACTATTTTTCCCGAACCCCATATGCGTCTGAATTTTGAAGAGAAATGCATGGATGTGCTAAATTTTGAGGAGAATTTTGAGGATAGCTTTGAGGATGAACTAGTTTTAATTGATGAGTCGGATTTTCTAATTCATCATGTTCCTTTCATTGACTGTGTGCACCCTCCCGAAACCCTAACCGATACCCCTCCTCGATCACTTTCCTCCATCCTTTCCATCGTTCCGACTTTGCAAGAACCCGTCTCACTTACATTTCATATGTCTAGTTTACCGAGTTCGGCGTACCCATGGTTTCTCACGAATCTTGAGGGATTTGACCCCATTTCTCGACGGGTAAATATATTGGCACAATCGCTTTTCACACATCGGTCATCACAAATTGTGCTAATCTATTTACTCCATTTGCACCATCAAGTTCGTACTCCACTTCTTTTTCCCTTCCGCCATTTTTCTTCTTCTCATATACCGAGACCGTATCCCGCTTCTATCTCCATACGGTCTCGCGTATTCTCCATCTCTTTACTCTACGCCTTCTTTGACCAACCACTGCTTTATCATGATAAGATCTTTGAATGGTTGGTGTTAACTTTTGGCCTGTGTAAGGCCTTGTATAGCTTGATACTATTCTCTTTCCCCCCTAATCCTGAACCTCAACGCTTAACAGTGGAAACACTGTTTTACTTAAGTTTGGGGGGGACTCCTTTTTTGTATATATTTTTTGTTTTCCTTTTTTGTTTGTATATAATTTGTTTCTAGGGAGCGCCGACAATTTTGACCCTCTTGGTATAGCCTGACAGTGTGGGCACTGTCAACTTTAAGTTTGGGGGTGTGCTCCGTAAGCTTTCTTCCTTCGCATTCATTTGTATATTTTGCATTTTGCATACCTTAATTAAAAACCCACAAAAATCGAAAATTTTCCAAAAAAATATAAAAACTTTGTCGTCAAGTTAGCTAATAGAGTAACTTAGATATTTATTCCGAAAGTTTAGTTGATATAATAGATATAACTAAATTCTAGGCTTAGGAATTGAAAACCCTAAAAATAACCCTCATTCGGTCTAACTTTGGTAAGTATACGTCCTTACAGTTTTTTTGAGAAACAGGTAATCTTGAGTTCAGTTCTTGAGTTAAGTCAAGATGAAGGGAAAGTATTGATGCTTTACTGAAGGATAAGTCTGAAAAATAGTTTTTTTTCTCGAGTTCAAATTTAGAAAGTATATACCCTACAAACTGCACTTACACGCACCTTGAAACTTGGGATAGTAGAGGATACCTTGAAATACTCTTGCCTGAAAGCCTAGTATGAAAGAAAAAAACAGTATTTAAAGCTAAACACCAAAAGAGCATGTTGAAAAATATATCCGGTCTTGAAAAAGAAAAAGAAAAAGAAAAAAGAAAAAATAGAATAAAGTCAAGACCTGGAAACTGCTATATACGCTTTAAAGCTCACACATTCAGTAATCGGCCGTTAGTGCCTCAAGAAGCATTAAATAGTCGCATGAAAAGTGTGTGAGCAAATCCGTCCATCCTTAATGAAAAGAAGTAGTATTAGGTATTAAGGCAAGGGTATTATAGCTTGAATTGAATTCTTGAGTGTAGGGGTGCAAATATACACACACGTAGGGGTATACAATTGATGTTTGGATAAGAGATAGAAATAAAGAATAAGACTTGTGTTTTCTGTAAAGTTGATAAAAATCCCTGATTTGAGGCCGCACTTTAGAAGGAAAACTCAGGAGAACCAACATCTTTCTAAACTTTTTTGAAACGTATATGATCTAAGGTTAAATAGATAGGAGGTGTGAAAAATAAGGGTTGAATATTTCTAACTTAGGATGATAGAGTTTCTAATATAAATTCTAAACTGTAGGAGTAGAATCATTGTTAACTTATGACACTAACTTGACGGGATTTTGTGGGTGTAATCCGCTGAAAACCCTCAGGAGACAACACTCCTCCTACTAGGGACACCCAGAGGTTTAACGGCTTGTTGCACGCGCTCAGTGCAATCGCGTTCCCTGCGAAAGTGCGGTTAGGATTTTATTTTTTGTGAATAATTGGTTTTGCTCGGGACGAGCAAAATTTAAGTTTGGGGGTATTTGTTCATACCGGAATATTGCATTTTATACCGCCCATTCTTACGCTCGTTTGTTTATAGGCAGGTGCTTTTAATCAGTGTTTGCTACATAACTGCAGAATACAGGTTCTCGGCTCTGAACAGTGAATATCATGGAAAAGTACGACAAATTCCGGATTACTGCCAACAACAGATAAAACATGGGTCTCCGCTCTCTATCCGTGTGTTGCCACATACCAGTTTAAGGGACAAGATGGCAAATCGATTGTCATGTCATGCACAAAGCTCTAGGTCAACACAAGATCCAAGAAATCTACGCGGAGCTCGAGGAAATCATGGCAAAAGATCCACATCACATCACATTTTTGTTCTACTAAAATTATGGAATAATTGTGAAGAGTTTCTGAGAAATGTCATATACCACACTGAAGAGGACAACAAACCAGGAAAAATACCAAAACCCCAGAACCCACCTCCACTATACGGCCGCGGAAACGCGGCCTAAGCAGGCTTAGGCCGCGGATCCGCGGCCATGTGGGGTCATCGTTCTGCCGTTTTTTGGGGGCATTTTGGTACATTCATTTTATGGCAGATTGTTGCCCTAGGATTTCAGTTCACCTCCTATAAATACCCCAGAACTTGCCATGCTTTGGGTGTTCATTCTTTGTTCCTCTTTTGTAGTTTTTTTGTGTAGTTCTTCTTCTTCTTCTTCATTCTTTTTCCATGAAAATTGTAGTGAGAGCTTTTTGAGTGGAAGATTAATGAAGATGAGGGTTTTTGCATCATTCTCTTTTGTTTAACTTTCTCTTGAGATTCTTGCTTTCTCTTGATCATTCAACCTCATCATTGAGCTTGAATGGTTAAGGGTTAGTTATTGATCTCAAAGGTCGTATTTTCTTATGGAATTAGCGCTTCATTTTATATGCGTTCTCTACCCTTCTCTTGATCTTGCAACCTCTTGATTGAGCTTGCAAGTTTAAGGGTTGGCTATTGATCCCATGCTTGTCTTGAGTTCTAGTTTCTTGTTCTTTTATTGCTTATTTATTACTTGCTTTTTATTACCTTCCTTTACTTTCTTGCAATTTATATTCATGCACTTAATTACTTGTAATCTTTTCTTATCTTTGTTCTTTTCTTATGCTCTTTTTGGTTCTCTTTATGAATGTTGTAATTATTGTCGTTGTTAAGAATCAATACGGTATTGTAAGTTAAGATTTTCTTTGCTCTTTTCCTTTTCCCGTTATTTTCCATTGAACTCCGCCCAAACGTTATGCAAGCGCTCCGTTAGGCACCCTACCCTAACAAGGTAACGGTGATTCCTAACCGCGACCGGTTGCGTTCGGTTTGGCCGGAGGCGAAAGCAAGAGACAAGAACGGACGGACAAGGGTAAATAAGCCGGATTCCACGAATACCGCGCTTAAATCCCCTAATCCACGTTGTTGCCGATTGCTCTAGCTTCAATTGGTCAAGACTCGGCTCAAAGGTTTTGAGTACGGATTTCTTTAGCTTACAATTTCGTATCTTTTTCTTAACAACTTTATACTTGCAAATAATACACATAGGTTAGATTGAACAAACACATATTCTTTATTGACTCGTCTAAAACAAGAAAGGACATACAACCATCTCCCTGTGGATCGACCCGTGCTCAACCGGCTAGCTGCATAGCGACACCGTCCTGATCGCGGTAAACTTTAGAACTTTGAACATCCGACACGCTCTAGGCGTACGATCAGACGGTGGGAGCGAGAATTGCATCATGGAAGATGATGACCCAACTAGTTTCGAGTAATCCATCACAAGTGGAGATTCTGTGAAATGGCTATGTAGTCTGAGATGGAATCCATGTACACCAACAAAGTATGGACTTTGGAAGTTTCTCCTGAAGGGTAAAAATCCGTCGGAAGTAAGTGGATCTTTAAGAAGAAAATTGATGTAGATGGAAAAGTTGAGACATTCAAAAATAGACTTGTAGCAATAGGTTTTCGTCAATGACCTGGTGTTGATTATGACGAGACCTTTTATCTTGTTTCCATGCTTAAGTTCATCAGGATCCTACTTGCCATTGCTGCATATCATGACTACAAAATCTGGTAAATGGACGTCAAGACCGCTTTTCTAAATGGTGATTTAGAAGAGAGCATGTACATGATACAACCATACGGCTTCATAGACAGTGGGAGCAACGGAAGCGTGTGAAAGCTGCTTAAATCAATCTACGGATTAAAGTAGGCATCACGGAGTTGGAACATCTGTTTCGATGAAACTATCAAATAGTTTGACTTCATAAAAAATGTAGATGAACCTTGTGTATACAAGAAGGTTGTAGAGAGTAAGGTTGTCTTCCTCGTATTGTATGTGGATGACATACTCTTGATAGGAAAAAATGTTTCTAAGCTACACTCGTTCAAGCTCTTATCATACAAGTTCTCCATGAAAGATCTAGATGATGCCTCCTACATCCTGGGGATTAAGATCTATAAAGATAGATCTAAACGGATGTTGGGATTGTCCCAATCCAGATACATAGACACCATACTACAGAGGTTTAGTATGGAAGATTCTAAACATGGTAATTTACCCGCTTGCTCAGGAATCACTCTCTCCAAAGAGATGTCTCCCAAGACTGATTTGGAGAAGGCTCGCATGCAAGGGATACCCTATGCTTCAGCAGTCGGGTCAATCATGTATGCGATGTTATGTACCAGACCAGATATAGCTTACTCACTAGGTTTAGTGAGTAGGAATCAATCAGATCGTGGGGAGAAACACTGGACAGTTGTCAAGAACATTCTTAAGTACTTGAGAAGGACTAAAGAAATGTTCTTGGTGTATGGTAACGGTGAACTCCAGGTGGAGTCCTTTACTGATTCAAGCTTCCAGAATGATAAGGACAACAGTAAGTCGGTATCGGGTTTTTTCTTCACTCTCAATGGAGGGGCGGTATGTTGGAAGAGTTCCAAGCAAGATAACGTAGCAGACTCGACGATGGAGGCTGAATACATCGCTGCCAACGATTCTGCCAAAGAGGTTGTCTGGATGAAGAAGTTCATAGTTGAACTTGGTGTGGCTCCATCCATTGAGCATCCAATACCTGTGTATTCTGATAACAATAGAGCTGTGGCATTGGCCAAGGAACCCCGGTCCCATCAGAGATCTAGAAATATTCTTAGGTGGTATCACCTGATCCGGAAGATAGTTGATCACCGGGAGATCGAGGTCATGAGAGTTGACACGGAGGATAACACAGCGGATCCAATCATGAAGGCCCTCCCTCAGACGCAATTTGAGAGACTATTTGGGATGTTGGGTATGCGATACTACAACAACTGGCCTTAGTACAAGTGGGAGATTGTTAGGGATATGTATACTCTAGAGGCCATTATTGTACATTGATATATATATTATAGTGGACACTTGGACACATATATAAAGGAATTTTTTGCTCGACATGATAGTATGCTATCTGGTTACTCTTTATCTTAACATGTACATTTAGTATTATTATACTGTCTTAGATACATGTTGATAAAGCCTTTAGAGTGTTGACTTGACTACCAGAACTATGATGCTTCATACTACTGGGACCTGGGTAGTCCACAAGCATATCCTTTAATTGTTCCTAGTCGAGAGTATATCGAGACAGGGCATCAATATTCCAGAGTAGACTAGTGTGTACATTTCTTGACCCTGTATCGGAGCAATGGTTGATCCCATAGCCAATGGTGTTTGACATCAAAGATTGTACATAGGTGCTCATTAGAGAATGAGTACACCGAATAGGACTCGCCGAGAACTCCTAGACGGTACTATACCTATCGTCAGATAGTAGTTCTCTAGTAGCACTGGTACAGGTTAGTCTGTAGACCCGAGATCGTCATAGAGTCTTGTGTAGTTCCTACTGTGCTTTGATTTCCTTCCTACCACGGCTCAAAGAAGTCGTGCAAACAGGTGGATTTTGGGTACAGTCCCGAGTCACATAGAGGAAATAAGCGATAGGAGGGGTTTCATCTCTCCCGGTATAGGGAGTTTATGTTGCATTATGCTCGATTGGATATAACAGGAAGTCCCTGGCCAGGGCTGTTGATGAGATTTACTGGTAAGTGTTATCATTAGTTTCTATTACCATTATAGGCCTTACATCAGCATGACTTCTCAAGTTATTGGGGTTTGACGATTCCACCCCCAGATTCGATATGCGACATATCAAACGAAGAGACCGGACTGTACGGTAAGTGTTACCAATAGGCTTCATGGGAGTTTGGACAAGCTTGCTTGTTGATCTTCTAATCGCTCAATACCAGGATAGTCGTTACGTCCAGCTATTACCTCTGACGGCTTATAGGTAACTGATGTGATCATTACCTACTGCTGGCGTATTGACGAGTCTTTAGAGTCCCACACAGAAGTTTCCTGGTTCAAGCGAAACGAAATAGGGCACATATGCTGATATGTGTGAGGGCCTGATTAAATACGAGTATGTGATACCGTATTCTAATCTGGCGGTTATTTGTTATCAGTTAGGTAATATGTGATATAACCGGATTATTGAATTAAGTGTTGATTTGATAATGTGATATACAAATAAATGATATTAGTCGGTTATATGTGATATAACCGGATTATTAAATCAAGTGTTGATTTAATAATATGATATATATTTATATTTGATATAATTATATATTAACTAATATCATTAGCTCACTAATTATTCTTCATAATATATATATTAATATATATATGATATATATATGATATATATATTAATATATATATATGATATATATATGTGTGTGTGTGTGTGTGTGAAGCATGGCATGGATTTTCTATTTTTATGAAAATAGAAATTGAGGTGGAAAAAGGGAGAGACTTTTTGTGGTATGGAGCAAAGCATGATTTATTCTTTTTTATATTCATTTGCTTGCACTATTTAAACATGGCTACAATTTTAATTGTTGAAAATTGTATGCTTCAATACTAGGTGAGCTAAAGAAGACCCATACTAGACTTCATTCTTCACTTGAGTTATTTTTCCTCACTTGAGCTCCTTGCTCTCTAGCTCTCTCCATTTTCTTCACCTCCTCCTCCAAGCTCAATCCCTCACATGAATAGTGAAACCTTGAGCTTGTGAGAACTCTAGTGAGTAAACAAAACCCTATTTCACCATCTTACACTAGATTAGCATTTTGGTGTAGTGTATTTACTTCACTAAAGAGTTTAGTCAAGAGATAGCTTGGATTAGCTGACTTCGGGTGGATCAACTTCGGCACGAAGGTCATTGAAGCAACTTCGTTCAACCTTCAAGTGGAGCCTAGTGGAGTCGTAAGGACTACAATCCGGAGCTTTAGAAGAGAATAACACGGTCTATAAAGCTTGTAGCCACCTTTCTCTTATATTAGTTTTTGTTATTTCATAGTTAAACCCTAATCATCTAGTTTATGATCTTGGTTAGTGTTGATTAACACCCCAAAAATTTGTAAAATGGCATGCATGATGCTAGTAAAACCCAGTGGTGGTGGTGCTAACAAACACTTTTAGCAGATCTCCTCACGGAGCATCGATCTCGAAAAGATTTAAATACGGTTTTTAAGAAATACGAACTTTCTAAATAAAAATTTATTTTTAAAAATATATAAAATTATAAATCCATATTTTCAAAATATAATAAACTCATATTTTTCTAAAAAAATGAAAGATTAACTAATGCCAATAAAATACCATCAAGATACCAAAGGGACAAGTTTTTCAATAAAATACTATGAACTTTCAAATGCTACATATTTATCATTAAAATATTTAAAATCCATGCTAATGAGAACCCTAAATAATACTAATCACCCTCGAGGTTTACTTTTAAACTATATTAAAAATATTTTTTTTAAAACCCCCTCGAGATATATATAAATAATATTATAAGGATTCTAGTAAATATGGGTTTAAGCGGGATCAATTCTCTTGAGCCTCGGGGAGCTGGAGAAAGTGAGTGCTTTCCTATTCAGGTTAGAAAAATTAACAGAATTTATCAATGGCAATTGTCTTGGAAAAATACACAAATTCTGCTGTCCATGTGCAGCAGATGTCAATAATTCATGTACCTAAGAATTCTAGAGTTTAAATCAGTTTACAAGTGTCTGACTCAGTCTGAGTTCAACTCAAACCTGAATCCAAGATCAAACATGAATACCTAATCATGGCCTTGAACACTCGAAATCAATATCAAACTCAAACATGTATACTAAAAGTGTATCTTAGCACTACTACTAGGTTTAGACAAGCATCAAGTATGCAATTTTAAAAAATCTAGAGTGCTAAGCTACACTAACCTAGAATCGAACTAGAAAATTAAGGTTTTATAAGAAAGTAAAGATGTTTTACACTTAGTGAAGAGGGTTACATCCTTTGTAGACCAAGTCCTTCACATCAATAGCTCTAAGTAGTAGTCTTTAAGCTCCAAGTTGTGGTCTCTAGAATTCTTCTTAGGCTCCACTTGGTGAAAGGAACGAGCTTACTTTGTTGTCTTCGATGCCGAAGATGATCCACCTTGAAGTTACTCTAACTCAAGCTACCTCTTCACAAATCAAGAATTAGTGAAGCAAGCAACCTAATCTTATGGGCTAGATGAGAGTAGGTTGATGAAGTAGGAATTTTGCTCACATTAGAAATCTCTTTCTCTTTCTCCTTTTTGAACTCAAGAAAACCAAGAGAGCTCTTAAGAGGAAGAAGATAAACATGGGTGAAGAAATATCTCAAGTGATAAGTAGTGAGAGTTAACCATGGGCTAAAGTTAAAGGTTGGGTTATAAAATATCAAGAGTAAAACAAAAATTAGTGGGATGAGTCATGGCTTCTACATGCTTCTACAAGTATCTTAAGCCATGCTCATTTCCACCTCATTTTTTATTTTACTCTAAATAAATAATTACCCTAATTATCTTTAGCCTTGGTGTGATTCTCATACACCCATATCCAATGTATCATCCACCATTACATAATATATTAATACATATATCACATATATATTAAATGTATTTCAAAGAGAAGAAAAACTTTAGTGAGCACAATATTAGTTATTACATATTAATATGTCAAATATAAAAACATATATCAAATTATTAAATCAACACTTGATTCAATAATCCGGTCATATCATATATAACCGACTAATATCACTTATATGTATATCACATTATCGAATCAACATTTGATCCAATAACCCGGTCATATCACATATAACCGACAAATATTCGATACAATATTAAATCAACACTTGATTCAATACTCCAGTCATATCATATATAACCGGCCAGTATCAAATATATATATATATATAACATATCATTGAATCAACACTTGATTCAATAATCCGGTTATATCACATATAACCTAACTGATATCACATATCGCGAGATTAGAATACGGTATCACATACTCATATTTAATCAATCTCCCGTACATATCAGCATACGTACCCTACTTCATTTCGCTTGAGCTAGGAAACCTCTGTGTGGGACTCTAAAGACAAATCAATATGCCAGCGGTAGGTAATGATCACATCAGTCACCTACAAGCCGTCGGCGGTACTAGCTGAACGTAATGGCTACCCAGGTATTGAGCGAATAGAAGATCAACAAGAAAGCTTGTCCAAACTCCCGCAAAGCCTATAAGTAACACTAACCGTACAGTCCGGTCTCTTCGTCTGATATTTCACATATCAAGTATAGGGGTGGAATCGTCATACCCCAGTAACTTGATAAGTCATGCCGATGTGTGGCCCATAACCGTTTGAGAAACTACTGATAACACTTACCCGTAAATCTCATCAGTCCTGGCTAGGGACTTGCTGTTATAGCCAATCGAGCATAATGTAACATCAACTCCCTATACCGGGAGAGACGAAACACCTCCTATCTCTCATTGCCACCATATGACTCAGGACTGTACCCAAAATCCACCTGTTTGCATGACTCCTTTGAACCGTAGTAGGGAGGTAATCAAAGCACAATGGGAACCACACAAGACACTATGACGATCTCGGGTCTACAGACTAACCAGTACTAGTGTTATCAGAGAACTGCTATCTGACGATAAGTATGGTACCAACTAGGAGTTCTCGGCGAGTCCTATTCAGTGTACCCATTTTCTAATGAGCACCTGTGTACAATCTTTGATGTCAAACACCAATGGTTGTGTGATCAACCATCGCTCCCATACAGGGTCAAGAAACGTACACACTAGTCTACTCTGGAATATCGATGCCCTGTCTCGATACTCCCTCGACTAGGAACGGTTAAAATATGTGCTTACGGACTACACAAGCCCCACTAGTATGATCTGCATCATAGTCTTGGTAGTGAAGCTAACATCCTAAGGGCTTTATCAACATGTATCAGAGAGACAGAATAATATAAGTGTACATGTTAAGATAAAGAGCAACCAGATAGCATACTATCATGTCGAGCAAAAAAGTCCCCTCTCTCTCTATGTGTGTGTGTGTGTGTGTGTGTGTGTGTGTGTGTGTGTGTGTCCAAGCATCCACTATAATATACAATAATAGCCTCTAGGTCATACATATGACTAACAATCTCCCACTTACACTATTGCCGGTTGTTGTAGTATCGCATACCCAACATCCCAAAAAGTCTATCAAATTGCGTCTAGAGGAGGGCCTTCGTGAGTGGATCCGCTGTGTTGTCCTATATGTCAACTCTACTGACCTCGATCTCTCAGCGATCAAATATCTCCCGGATCAGGTGATACCGCCTAAGAATATGTCTGGATCGCTGTTGGGACTGAGATTCCTTGGCCAAAGCCACAGCTCCATTGTTATCACAATACAAAAGTATTGGATCCTCAATAGATGGAACCACACCAAGTTCAGCTATTAACTTCTTCATCCAGACAGCCTCTTTGACAGTATCGTTGGCAGCGATGTATTCCGCCTCCATCGTCGAGTCTACCACGGTATCTTGCTCGGAACTCTTCCAACATACCACCCCACCATTGAGGGTGAAGACAAATCTGAGACCAACTTACTGTCGTCCTTATAATTCTGGAAGCTTGAATCGGTAAAGGACTCCACCTGGAGTTCTCCATTACCATACACCAAGAAAATATCTTTAGTCCTCCTTAAGTACTTAAGAATGTTCTTCACAGCTGTCCAGTGCTTCCCCCCAGGATCTGATTGATACCTTCTTATCACACTAAGTGTGTAAGCTACATCCGGTCTCGTGCATAACATTACGTACATGATTGACCCAATTGCAGAAGCATAGGGTATCCTTTGCATGCGAGCCCTCTCCAAATCAGTCTTGGGAGAAATCTCTTTGAAGAGAGTGATTCCTGAGCAAGCGGGTAAATTATGACGCTTAGAATCTTCCATACTAACCTCTTTACTATGGTGTCAATGTATCTGGATTGGGACAATCCCAACATCATTTTAGATCTATCTCTATAGATCTTAATCCTCAGGATGTAGGAAGCATCACCCAGAACTTTCATAGAGAACTTTTGTGATAAGAAGAGCTTGACCGAGTGTAGCATAGGAACATCATTTCTTATCAATAATATGTCATCCACATATAATACGAGGAAGACAACCTTACTCTCTACAACCTTCTTATATATACAAGGTTCATCTACGTTTTTGATGAAGTCAAACTCTTTGACCGCTACATCAAAACAGATATTCCAGCTCCGCGATGTCTCCTTTAATCTGTAAATTGATTTAAGCAGCTTGTACACCTTTCTGCTGCTCCGACTATTTATGAAGCCCTCTGGCTGTGTCATATACACGCTCTCTTCTAAATCATCATTTAAAAAAGCGGTCTTGACGTCCATCTGCCAGATTTCATGGTATACAGCAACGAAAAGTAGGATCCTGATGGACTTAAGCATAGCTACTGGAGAAAAGGTTTCATCATAATCTATTTCCGCATGAAGAGAGCAGTATTATGTAGACTAGATAAGAAGCCAAGATAACAGACCGTAGAGCTCCATTTTGCAAACCATGGCCCTTGGGGCTTGCTTTAAACCATAAAGAGCACGACGCAAAAAACCTTATTATATATATGTCTTAATTTAAAAAAAATCTTGAAAGAGGGCTTTTGGTACAAGTCTCGCTTTGAAGGTCTCAACTTTTCCATCTACACCAAGTTTCTTCTTAAAGATCCACTTGCTCCCAATGGGTTTTTCCCCTTCAGGAGCAACTTCTAAAGTCCATACTTTGTTTGTGTACATCAATTCCATCAGAGATCGCATTGCATCCATCCATTTCACAGAGCTCCACTTGTGATGGCCTGCTCAAAACTAGTTGGGTCATCATCTTCCATGATACAATCCTCGCTCTCACCGTCTATAAGAAAACCATAGTATTTCTCAGGTAGATGAGGAACCCTACTAGATCTGCGGAGCTGCTAAGGTTCGTCAGGGACTATTGAATCCTCCGGTTCTACCAAATCATCAGTTATAGTTTGTGTATCTGGAATTTCTTCTAGTTGTACCTCATTACCACTAATTTCATTCACAAAAAATTCCTTTTCTAAAAAGGTGGCGTGTTAAGAAACAAACACCTTTTTTCCTCAGTATGGTAGAAGATATATCCATATGAATATTTTGGATATCCCACAAACTTGTACAAAACAGATCTTACCTCGAGCTTGTCCAGATTTTGCATTTTAACATAGGCTGGACAACCCCATATCTTAAGTCGTTTAAGAGATGATCTCTTCCCATTCCATATCTCATATGAAGTGGTAGGCACAGATTTGGTCGGAACCCTATTCAATAGGTATGCAGCTGTCTCAACTGCATAACCCCAAAAGGAAATAGGTAACTCAACAACACTCATCATAGAGCGCACCATATCTAATAGGGTGTGATTCCTCCGCTCCGATACTCCATTATGCTGTAGTGTATACAGAGGAGTAAGCAGACAGAGAATCTCATTCTCTTTTAAATAATCACAGAATTATATGCTCAAATATTCTCCCCCTCGATCAGATCGAAGGATTTTAATAATTTTACCCGTCTGGTTCTCAACTTTGTACTTGTATTCCTTAAATTTCTCGAAAGCTTCAAATTTGTGTTTCAACAAGAACACATGTTCGAATCTTGAAAGATTATCGGTGAATGTATTAAAGTACGAGGAACCATTCCTGGCATACGTAGATATAGGACCGCATACATCACTATTTATCAGTCCCAAGAGTTCAGTAGCTCTTTCTCCGTGTCCAGTAAACGGAGTTTTCGTCATCTTGCCTTTGAGAAATGACTGGAAAGTTTCATAAGATGTAAATTCGAACGGATTCAAATATCTATCTTTTTGCAACTTTGCTAGCCTTGTCGCATTGATATGACCAAATCTACAATACCACAAGAAGGATTCATTATTTCTGAACTTTTCCTCTTGCGTGTGTTATGTATGTTTAGAACTGTAGTTTGATTTAGAACGTATATATCGTTATACAACATACCAAACCCAATCAACACTTGATTTAAGAAAATGTTCATAACATTTTTCTCTAGTACAAAGTTATATCTTTCTTTATCTAATAAAGATATTGATATTATATTGCACATCATTTTTTGTACGAAATAACAGTCGTTCAGAATCAATGTTTTACCATTCGATAATACAAGGTGATATTCGCCAACTGCTTTAGCTGCAACAATTGCACCATTCCCTATTACGAGAGATTTATCACCATTTCCCAGTTCTCTACTACTTCTTAACCCATGTAACATATTACAAACGTGGAATCCTGATCCGGTATCCAATACTCAGGACGTAGAGCATACTGAGAAACAGTTCTCGGTAATGAACACACCCGAAGAAGATGCATCATCATGCTCTTTCTTCGTTCGGCTTGCGTGGGAATCCTGATATTCTCCTATTCCTTGCTCAGATTTATGATAATCATAAGATAGAGTGGAACCAACGTTCCCCAGCTCTGTATTATAAGCGGGTTCAGTTAATACATCCATATTATTATCTTGATTAAGGCGTGTCATGGTCGCTACCTGGAGAGAGAGAGAAGAAAACACTTTAGCGTGCGCTCTTGCAAGATTAGATTGGTTATTATCTTATCTAATAAGGATGGCTCCCACTATTTTTATCAAATCTTCCTTCAAACACTAAAAGGTAAGATTAGCCAGGATTAATTACACCCTATAAGTTTGCCAATCGGTCAGCCAGGCAGGTATTGGTACTTCGAGGGAGTCTCCCCATGCTTTCGCATGGAATTAATTAAATTGTCTCGTTTCCACATGGGCATAACCCCGTTAACAACTTTCTTAGACACCTACTGGATCAGCTAATTATAAAGTGCAAAACTCTCTCAGGATTAACTTTTACTCACAGTGGGTATTGGAATCCAACTATCTCATAGAAGGTATGCAATCTCATTGAAAATTTCAACACTTGAAATTCCCAATATCTGTTTTTACCCCTAGCAACTTATGACCTTGGATATGGTCAACAAATCATAAGCACTAGCCAAGTTCAACCCGTCATTTTGTGATTAAATTAAACCCACCCGTACGACCCTTGGCTATGGTCAATAAAGTCGTACGACTACCCTAATCCAATCGCATCATATGCGGTAGATAAGCACTAATCAGGTACCGTACACTACGCCTTGTCTATGGTCAACAAACGCAACACGAATACTAAATAGCAATTATGTAAAATGAAGGAGGGTTACGACTGGTTTTGAGAAAAACCTTTAGCGTAATAAACTTGATATCGTTGTAGAATCGAGTGAATTGAAAAGGAGTGGTTTAACCTCCGCTTTTAAAATCGTGTAGTTTTCAAAAAAACCATGTGGGTTGTAGCATTTGCTAGTTTTGCTAAAGAGGTCACTCCCGGTGAACGGATCTAGGCTCATTCATCATTGAATGAGGTGCTGGATACTCATAATGGAATACCACTATGCAAAGCAAAAACTAGAGCTACCTTTTTGAAAATTTTGATTCTACAACATCTTTAAGGTTTCTTTCTTTTCATTAATCTCATTAATGACGTCCCATCATTTATGTTTCCTAAATATCACAAAAGAAACGAAAATAAAACGTACGCTTATGCCATCCGCATTCACCACGGGGCCCCGTCTTGCACCGTTAGGTTACTTAACTAACTGCAGGGCGGGACAGGACTAGCGTGGGTGCAAAACATAAGAAACGTTTATTATATATATCATATATATATATAGCATTCGTCTCACGCAGTTATATAATCACATCACAGAACTCAGGCAGCAGAAACAAACATATGAAATATAGGATATATTAGGAAGTCCGTGTTTTAAATTAAGCCAGTAATGAAAAACACGGATTCCACAGTCGTGATGAATAGCCATACCCACATCCCTAGACCCCTACGAGAGTGGCAAGTGACCCTGCCAATTCTAGAGTTAGGAGACCCAGTCTCGACTCCTCGAGATGGTCTCCCACTGGACTCTAGAACCCAGTTATTTCTGCTCCCCGCCTTGGGTCTATCCTAATGTGGAAAAGTAAATAATATACATCAATGGTGACATCATTCTCAACCCAGAAGTGTCTCAATAAAAGAATATTAAATACAATATTTTACATGAATGAAAATAGAAAAAATCTCATCTAACGTAAAAACCACCGGCTATTCATTTACGACGATCCAATATAACATATCACAGCAATACATAATATCGCGTGTCATTAACGTAAGTAAATATGCTTATCCCGAATGTCGTTGACATATAGCAACACGATTGGGGATACACCACATATTACACTTACGGTCACAGAAAAGAAATGAAAAACTACAATAATTAGAATCCACACAAAACCTTAGACATCATAAACCTGGTATATCTCATATCTCGCATTTCATGCCTAACATAATAAATCTTGCATTTAATTCTCAAATTGAAAACACTTTTCAATATTAGTCGGGTAATTCAACAGGATTCCCGATATAATGATCAAATGCTCGTGGAAAACTTTAATAGATTGTCTCACCCCCGATGCCGTCAACGAAGTGCAGTTAGGCGGAACACCGCGGTCGTGAGCACCCGATTGGATGCTTTTGGCTACGGTGTTCTCCTACAGTCACTTGGTCGACACAATGGGACGTGGCTATCTAGTAGTGTTTCTGCCAACTATTCACGTACATTACGAGATTGTGATGGATTTTTGATCCGAATTGAAACTCCGTGGCAATCGATCAAAAGAGATTAAAACACGAGATTTACAAAACACAAACTAGTTTTCACAAAACTAATTAATATGGATTCCAAATATTGTATCATATATGAATAATATCTAGATGATGTTAAACTTTTCGATCGATATCTCAAACACCCACAAATCACAGAGATCTCAACAACTTGAGTCTCATTAAAAACCCAAGAAAGTGCTAAATCACATAATAGAGCAGCACAAGAAGAATGAGTGCCTAACTCACCAATCATGCCACGGAACCGCGGCTAAACCCAAGGTTATGCCACGGTTGTGCAGCCAATTGGTTGAGTTCGGCCCTCGTATTTGTTGGGGCTCCATGAAAAACCCTGCACAATTTTCTGCATATTTTTAATTTTTAAAAATTCAACTTTTGAAAATTTGGACAGAAACTATGTTTTTAGGGTTTCGAAAATACTGATCGAACACTTTTAACGTCATTTAGACCAAACCTAATGCTCTAGCTTGGCTCTGATACCATAGAAGTGTGTCTTAGCACTACCACTAGGTTTAAACAAGCATCAAGTAGAGTGCTAAGCAATACTAATCTAGAATCGAACTAGAGAATTAGGGTTTTATAAGCAGGTAAAGAAGTTTTACACTAAGTGAAGAGGGTTACAACTTTTGTAGACCAAGTCCTTCACTTCAATAGCTCCAAGTAGTAGTCCCTAAGCTCCAAGTAGTGGTCCCTAGAACTCTTCTTAGGCTCCACTAGGCGAAAAGAACAAGCTTACTTCATCATCTTCGAGGCCAAAGATGATCCACCTTGAGTTACTCTAACTCAAGTTACCTCTTCACTAATCATGAATTAATGAAGCAAACAACCTAATCTTATGGGCTAGATGATAGTAGGTTGTTGAAGTAGGAATTTTGCCCATTTTAGAAATCTCTTTCACTTTTTACTTTTTCAACTCAAGAAAACAAAGAGAGCTCTTAAGAGGAAGAAGATAAACTTGGGTGAAGAAATACCTCAAGTGATAAGTAGTGAGAGTTAACCATGGGCTAAAGGTAAATGTTGGGTTATAAAATATCTAGAGTAAAAAAAATTTATGGGATGAGTCATGGCTTCTACATGCTTCTACAAGGATCTTAAGCCATGCTCATTTCCACCTCATTTTTTATTTTACTCTAAATAAACAATTACCCTAATTATCTTTAGTCTTGGTGTGATTCTCATACACTCATGTCCATTGTATCATCCACCATGACACAATATATAAATACATATATCAATATATATCACATATATAATAAATGTATTTCTGTAACGTTTTGAAAATCGTTTAGGTGAAATTTCGGTGAATCTGTAAAATAACGGGTGTTTTCCGTAAAAATCAAGACATAATTATTTTTCATCATAAAATCAAATATACCTATACTATCTAAGAAATTGATAGTATTTGGTGTTTTTTTTTAGTCTCTTGTAAAATTTCTAGTTGACTGAAAATTTTTCCGGAATTAATTATTTTTAATATTATTTTAAGTTTTCACTAATACATTTAATTAGTGATAATTACAAATTGGAATGGGCTAATACAAATTTTGTGCATCATGACACATTAAACTATAATGTAACATGTTATGTTTAAAATAAAATGGAATTATTATGAGGATTCTAGAAAATTTAAGCAAGAGTTGAAATAGAAAGAAAATTAAAAGAAAATATTAAACATAGAAGTGTGGTGTTTAATTACTTGTGCTATGGGGTTTATTTTCACTTGGAATTCCACACACATACACACACACACACACACACACAATGGGTGGCCAACCCCATGCTGCCCTCCCCAGTTTCCCCACTTCCATTTCTCACTTCCAAAGAAAATCAAGAGAAAAGAATAAAGGAAATATTAAACAAAGGGGTATGGTGTTAGATAATGGAGAATTGGACCTTTCCTTGACTTTACCAACACCCCACACCCTCTCTCCTCCCCCTCCTCAGGATGGCCGACTCCATCCTGCAGCAACAGCCCCCCTCCCAAATCCCACTTCTTTTTCCATCAAAAATTCATCAATTTTCCTCAAAAATCCAAACAAAAATTCCACAAAATAAAAATCTATTCCCTACCCATTTTTACTTGGCTATTCTAGTATGGATTTAGGGAACAAGATGGCAAATTGAGAGGCTAGATTGCAAGTTTGATCTATGGGTTGTGAGGTATAACTCTTGACCCTTTTGTTAAATTGTTTGTTATTACTTCAATTCAACGAAGTTAGATGTTTGAATATGGAATTAATTTCAAGATTTAACTTTCAAGAGAAGGGTTTGAATTTAAGTTAGGGTTTTGATAAATTGTTCATGGTTTAATTGTGTAGTTGAACCTCTTGAGATTTAGGAAAACTTAATCTTGCTGCACATTGCAAATTGTAACATTTAAAATGTCCAAATTAAGTTTTTAGCAAACTAGGTTTTAGAATTTAATTGCAAATGTGACATTAAAAATCTAGTTAGGCTTTTATATCATTTGAACATGGTTTAAGTATGTAATTTATCGTATTAAGGCATGTAAAATCAAACCTAGTAGCTAGTTTGCAAATTGTTATTTTAGAATTTTACTAATTAAGTTAAATTGCAAACTAGAATTTTGGGATTTATGGAAATGAGTGAGTTTAAAATTTAGTTTGGGTTTGGGTGGCTTAATCAAGATATTTAGTGAGCATTGTAACCGCTAGAATTGTTAAAACAACTAGATTTAAACTAAATTGGCAATTGTCGCTTACTAGAGTTTCAGAAAAATAGCTTTCAAAGCGAATTTGAAGTTTTGATAATTTAAACCCTATTTCATATATATATTTAGTGTGTTGTGAAACCATGAATGGTGCGTTTGGGGTTTTCTCAATCACTCGGCGTTTATAAGCCGATGTCGGTGTTTATTTGGTTCTTTTGCATGAGCGGACCATAGGTTTTGAACTATGTGAGATTCGGGTGTCGTTTTGGTCATGAGTCGGATTTTAATGCGATACGATGTGTTATGATATGTAGGTACCCTCACGAGGACTTCGAGACGACAAGCAAGTGCGTGGTGACATCGACATCGACAAGCAATGATCAAGGTGAGTAGATATATATCTACGGGGGAAGTCGGGTGGATGGCGTATAGCACCCCCGCAAATTCATAAGATTTTGATGTGACGTAGTATAGAGATACATATATAGGTTATTGCGAGATATGAACCTTAGAAAGAAAAGCATTAGGAGATCATGGGTTAGTGTTAATGAAAATTGAAGAAAGGATTTAGTTGGTTTCTTAGTCGTGAACCCTAGAGTAAGATTGTACACACACACATACACACACGGGATATGGTTTTGGGTGTATACGTCATTTGTATATATATATATATATATATATATATATATATGTATGTATGTATGTATGTATATGTGGTTGTATTGGTGCTTATATATATATACGCATACATACACGCATACACGGATGTGGAGGATAGTATATGGTACTTGGAGATGAGTCAATGTGATTGGGTATGATGCCATGAGATCAGTGATGTGATTTGGTTCGTACTATAAGATACAACGGGAGATTATAGCGGATCTTTATGCGATGTGTTTCAGACACACGCACATATATTTATTGATGGTATCCGTTTGTACTAGACTTAAATCTGTACCCCAGTTCATGACATATGATAATAAGGATACCAGATGAGTAATGAGATAAATATGATATTTGAACCGTATCCAGATTTGGGATGCCGTACAATAGATTTAACGTACGAGATATAGTTATGGGGATAGATTCGCACTCTTGACTCGAGAATGTCATATTATTTATTGTATCGTACGTAATACTATTGAGGCGAGATCACCGACTACAGGATATATATAGATCGACTCAGACTTAGGTGGATTCCCTTACCTTTTTGACTGGGCTCAAATCATACTCATTTTCAAAAGTGGAGAATTGTAAGTAATTTAAATACCAAACTGTATGACTCGTTTATTGGGTAGGTATATTTTTCAGGGTTGCTGTTACTACATCACTTTCTGTATATTCATGATGTTTCATCGCATTGCATGCTTGTACATATGTTATCTGTAATTATTATGAAACTCTGCTGTCAGGACACCGGCACCATTACCGATGATGCGTATGTTCCACGTACACCTGCTTGCAGGCTCACACACATTATCATCAGTAATTGCCATGTCACGTACAATTTAGAGAATATTATTCATTGACATAGCTTGCTAGTTGATAGTTGCAATATGTTATAGTTTACATATGCTAGTTTAACTATTGCATTTGTTGCATGATATCAGATACATTCATATATTCATTGGTCATACCGTATTATGGAGATTTATGCCGGTATTCACTGTTTATTGATATCATGATTTCTATGATTATGGATCCTTCTTGAGATTTCTGGATTTGGAAACCGCATGTGAAAGTTTTTATAAACTGATGATTTGTTTTAAAGTGATAGATGCGGTTTTCCTTGATATGATGAGTATTGTCCACCATGATGTTTTCTTGGTTTTGAGATGGTTTTCGAGACCCGATTCGAGGAGTTGGATGAACCGTCTACAGGTACATGGTGGACCCGGTATGGTACCCCGGGGCAAGAAGCTTGAGTTGTAGACGATGAGCCCGGCAGGGGAAAACTGCCTACCGGTGATTGTTTAGCGTGGCGGATATCCGGAGGATACCGTTCATGGTCGTGTGATTGATGATATGGGCCGATACGGACTGACGGAGCCCGAGGTATTGGAATATTGAGATTTGAGACACTGAGATATTGAGATTCATGTTTTGTGTTGATGCTGGACACTGATTTCTCTGTTGATTTCATTGATGATATTCGATTTATATACATACAGGAATCTCATTAAATAAAAAAACGGTTGTCTCGCTCATGATGTATTCTGTTTCCATTTGTAATGCATTCATACATCATATATCTGATATGTTACTATCTGAGGCACTGACACGAGCACGTAGTATTGCACTTACATGTAGATAGATCAGGATATTATTTGAGGATATTACTTGATATGACATAGGATAGCGTCATACATGCAATTTCTACTCTGTGATATTTTCTACTTACGAGTTAGCAACTCACCCCCGTTGTTCCATAGTTTCTTGCAGGCTTTGCCGTACAGGTATCTTGACGGCTTGCTGGCACACTGCTTTCATTTCGGGTGATTTCTTTGATAGGTGGGTGCACTTGCACCGTGACCACCATTGTATATTTGTTATTCAGTTGTATCTAGTAAAAACTCCATCAACCATACTTTTATATTTGATAGAACTAGAAGACCAGTGTTTATTCTTTCGACCTTAGAGTCGCTCTTGTATTATTATGGTTTTCTGGTGGATATGGGCTTTCTTTTGAGTTTTGTTCCTCGCCCTTCGGCGTTGTATATTATATTGCTTGCGTGGTTTTGTCCGCCCTTTTGGCGAAGAGCTAGCTCCCGCTTGGGGATGCCTTATTCATTATATATGCTTTATCAAGTTTTGTACCCGTTTGGGGTCAGTATTTACAAAGGAAACTCTGTCGAAATTTTCAGAAAAGACTTGAGATTTTAAAAATGCATACTTCGGCTTATGTTGTTAAACTTCTTGCTCTAAAATTGGTTTTTCCTTCACTCTACTGCTTTAATTGGTTTTGATTTCTGGGTTTTAGCTTACTTAGATTACGTACTCCTCGAGACGTTTCGTAATTTAAGTGCCGGTCATGTTCCATATTTTCGGGTCGTGACAAAGTTGGTATCAGAGCGTTAGGTTTTACCTTCTGAGTGTAGGATGACCCTTAGTTGATGGAGTAAGTGACTTAAGAAGAGTGACGTACCGTGTGTATGTTCCGCAGCATACTTACGATACGATACTCCGCTTAAGAAGCCTTAGGATGTACATTTCTTTGCACAGTATTATATTCATTCCTATGATCTATCCCCTTCAGTACCAGTTTATGGTTTTGTTACCATGGTTGTACGGGCAGAGATAGCTACGGCTAGAGTTGCGTCAGCACGAGCTCTTCACGGACGAGGACTGACCAGGGCATGATTCCAGGGACATACGATTTGCATAGAGGCGTCGTTTATTTATGTTTTCGCACCATGAGCGTTTGATGGATCGCTTCTACGAGATTACTCGGACGTGCAGATCAGCACCAGAGGATTAAGCCACTGATAGAGACCAGCCAGAATGTGATGATCGTCAATGCACAGATTATTTGATGATAGAGGCACTGTTCAACGTGTGGACAAATGAGCCAGTTGTTACTGCGAATGATGAGATATCACCCCAAATGTTGGAGTTATTGCAGTACAAGTTGTACTTAGAGATATGATAGAAGGTCGCTAGTCACTGAGGATGAATGACTAGGACATATGGTTCGTTCGCTTACCCCGATACGAGGTCATCAGATAGATTGATTCCAGCTTGAGAAGATTTCACAGAGATACGTTGGTAGTCGATAGAGACGATCGAATGTCAGGAGACATTTTCCAAGTTTAAAGTATTCAGAGACAAATGCAAGTAATGCTATGGACCCTCTAGAAGAATGAAATCCTAACTCGACATAATAACCATGTGAAAGCCTTTGAACCTTAGGGTTTGCAGCAGTCCCGCAGTGCCATTAGTGAAGCTTGGGTTTACCCTTCTACGGTTGGTCCATAGGTGCTATGGCATGTACTCGAGATTATTAAACTGTACTTAGGATGTTGAGCTCTTGGGGGATTATGGAACTTTGACGAATCGATCGAAATGTTCGACTTCATTCGGATATCATGTGATGGGATGCATTGCTTGGGAGACTCCAGATATGAGTATAGTCGTTGGAGCGCAGTCCATATAGCCACGAAGAGTCGAGTCCGAAACAGTCGACATTAGAGAAAAGTAGAGTAAGAGGTTCGTACGAGATCTTGATGAAATGATGTTCCACTCCGCCAACATCAGAGATGTGATACGCATGCAGAGGCATTGTATATGGATATATCTTCCGGAAGGAGTCGCGATGAGTATGCAGCCGTTCCGGAACCAGAAACAGATATAGTAAAGAGTGGTAACCTCCGGACAGTTCGGCAGGGACGAGATTTGGGAGAGACCTTGACAGGACCTTTCTAGAGTACTATACGAGAAGACCTGGACCCAGGATCAGTTGTATTACGCACACCCAGGAGACCAGAGTTCGGAATCATTGATGAGATATGTTATGAGCGACCATGATAATCGGCCAGAGATCTTTAGAGGATATGCTAGAGCGGATCGTTTCCATTAATACACCGACCCGGGCCGACGAGCCAATGGATTGCAATATTGGTAATCCACAAAGAAATGAAGACCCAGAGACAAAAGACGCCAGACCATGAGCAGGAGGCAGCGAATGTTCTTGCTCTGCCAGTTTTGGACGCATCGACACTTTTCGACATTGTAGGAGGCATACCTCAATGTCTTTCGTTGCGATTTGCGTTGTGATCTGAATATTATACTTATATCACTTGGATTTGAATTTTGATGACTGAGTTTCATGATATTTGTTTTCGTGTACTATGGCTGCACCTACTGAGTATTTACGTTTTGTCCATAGTTATTACACTTGAGATATGCTTTATACACCGTTGTGTTGATTTATGATTTGTGCAGGTTTATTGCACTTGATTTAGTTTTGTGTCTTGGTTGCACATGTTTATGATTTCATGAATTGCATACAACTAATTTGATTTTTATGCAGGTGGTATGCACTCGATTTGGTTTTACACTCGGTATAGCTTACATGTGCTTGCAGTTACACTTGACTTCGATCGATGACATTTGAGATGTTGTTTTTGATTCCATGCATGATATTTTGAGCGTTTTATTTGCATGATTGAGATTTTGTACACCACAGTAGCACTTGACTTTGATTAGATATCATTCGAGATGTTGATTTTGATTTCATGCCTATAGTATGCATGTGATTTGACTTATGCTTTCGGCATAGTTTTCATACACTTTTAGTATTTTGATTCGATTTTATGCACGTTGATACACATGGTTGTGAGATTATATACCACGGTATACCTGATTTGGATTTGGATTGAGATGTGTTGTATACTGTCGATTTCGATTGCGATATTCGATATTGTTTTCATGCACCTTATGCACTGGATTTGGATTCTTGTGCATATTTGGGCGCTTGATGCGATTTTGGTGCACACCAGATGCACTAAAACGGAATTTTCTTTGTGCATATCAGATGCACCTGATATTGCTGTCAGGCACGCCCATTGCCCTTGACAGATGTTTCGTGCACACCCATGCACTTAAATGTTGTTTCTGTGCACATGTATGTCAAATTCATGGATTTTGATTTCCATGCGCACCAGACGCATGCGGCATTCTTATGAAGATTTTGGGATTGATTCTTATGGAGCAGTACGTTTTTTATGATATTTACTATTTGTTTTCATACTGAGCAGGACTAGTCCGAGGACAGTACCTGATGATATTTTTGCATGCATTGATAGTTATCGAAGGGATTTCCAAAGAGGAGCTATAGTCTCAGTATTTACCTACGTGTCTGAGATGACACGAAACATTTTATAAAGAAAACCCTTCTAAATTATTTTTATAAATGGCGGGACGTATGTTAAACAAAAGATATATTTATATATATATATATATATATGTATGTATGTATGTATGTATGTATATGGGATTATTTTCTTACAATAGACGTCCTCCACTGTGGGGCGATACGCGCATCGCACAGCAACATGAAAGGTTTGACATGCATTTCCTTCAGATGTTTACATGTATAGTTTTGATGTAAATCATATTGGTTTTCGTATTGGATTTGAGATTGGTGTCTTCTCCATGACTCCGATGATTGCGGGATGCTTGACGGAGTTTTGATTTCGAGTTATCTGCTCACTGTTCATGCCCATGCTTTGCGCTACAATGAGTTTTATGTATTGATGATTTCGGAGCCCCGACGGCTTAGTCTTTTACTGAAATGTTTTAGTATTTGGAGGAGTTTTAATTTAAATTCGGGGACTGAATTTTTTTAAGGGGGGAAGATTGTAACGGTTTGAAAATCGTTTAGGTGAAATTTCGGAGAATCGGTAAAATAACGGGTGTTTTCCGTAAAAATCAAGATATAATTATCTTTCATCATAAAATCAAGTATACCTACTATAGCTATGAAATTGCTAGTATTTGGTGTTTTTTTTGAGTCGCTTGTAAAATTTCTAGTTGACTAAAAATTTTTCCGAAATTAATTATTTTTAATATTATTTTAAGTTTTCACTAATACATTTAATTAGTGATAATTACAAATTGAAATGGGCTAATACAAATTTTGTGTATCATGACACATTAAACTATAATATAACATGTTGTGTTTAAAATGAAATGGAATTATTATTAGAATTCTAGAAAATTTAAGCAAGAGTTGGAATAGAAAGAAAATTAAAAGAAAATATTAAACATAAAAGTGTGGTGTTTAATTACTTGTGCTATGGGGTTTATTTTCACTTGGAATTCCACACACACACACACACACACACACACACACACACACACACACACACACACACACACACACACACACACACACACAATATCTGGCCGAACCCATGCTGCCCTCCCCAATTTCCCCACTTCCTTTTCTCACTTCCAAAGAAAATCAAGAGAAAAGAATAAAGGAAATATTAAACAAAGGGGTATGGTATTAAATAATGGAGACTTGGCCCTTTCCTTGATTTTACCAACAACCCCACACCCTCTCTCCTCCCCCTCCTCATGCTGGCCGACCCCATCTTGCAGCAACAGCCCCTCCCCCCAAAAAAAAAATCCCACTTCTTTTTCCACCAAAAATTCATCAATTTTCCTCAAAAATCCAAACAAAAATCCCACAAAATCAAAATCTATTCCCTATCCATTTTTACTTGGCTATTCTAATATGGATCTATGGAATAAGATGGCAATTTGAGAGGCTAGAATGCAAGTTTGATTTATGGGTTGTGAGGTATAAATCTTGACCCTTTTGTTAAATTGTTTGTTATTACTTCAATTCAACTAAGTTATATGTTTGGATATGGAATTAATTTCAAGATTTAACTTTCAAGAGAAGGGTTTGAATTTAAGTTAGGGTTTGAATAAATTGTTCATGGTTTAATTGTGTAGTTGAACCTCTTGAGATTTGGGAAAACTTAATCTTGTTGCACATTGCAAATTGTAACATTTAAAATGTCCAAATTAAGTTTTTAGCAAACTAGGTTTTAGAATTTAATTGCAAATGTGAGATTAAAAATCTAGTTAGGCTTTTATATCGTTTGAACATGGTTTAAGTGTGTAATTTATCGTATTAAGGCATGTAAAATCAAACCTAGTAGCTAATTTGCAAATTGTTATATTAGAATTTTACTAATTAAGCTAAATTGCAAATTAGAATTTTGGGATTTATGGAAATGAGTGAGTTTAAAATTTAGTTTGGGTTTGGGTGGCTTAATCAAGATATTTAGTGAGCATTGTAGCCGCTAGAATTGTTAAAACAACTATATTTGAACTAAATTGGCAATTGTTGCTTACTAGAGTTTCGGAAAAATAGCTTTTAAAGCGAATTTGAAGTTTTGATGATTTAAACCCTATTTCATATATATATTTAGTGTGTTGTGAAATCATGAATGGTGCGTTTGGGTTTTTCTCGATCACTCGGCGTTCGTACGTCGATGTCGTTGGTTATTTGGTTCTTTTGCATGTGCGGACCATGGGTTTTGACTTATGTGAGATTCGGGTGTCGTTTTGGTCATGAGTCGGATTTTAATGCAATACGATGTGTTATGATATGTAGGTACCCTCACGAGGACTTCGAGACAACAAGCAAGCGCGTGGTGACATCGGTATCGACAAGCGATGATCAAGGTGAGTAGATATATATCTACGGGGGAAGTAGGGTGGATGGCGTATAGCACCCCCGCAAATTCATAAGATTTTGATGTGACGTGGTATAGAGATACATATGTGGGGTATTGCGAGATATGAACCTTAGAAAGAAATGCATTAGGAGATCATGGGTTAGTGTTAACGAAAATTGAAGAAAGGATTTAGTTGGTTTCTTAGTTGTGAACCCTAGAGTAAGGTTGTACATACACATATATACACACACGGGATATGGTTTTGGGTGTATACGTCATATGTATATATATATATATGGTTATATTGGTGCTTATATATATATATATATATACACACACACACATATATATATACATACATACACGTTTACACGGATGTGGAGGATAGTATATGGTACTTGGAGATGAGTCGATGTGATTGGGCATGATGCCGTGAGATCAGTGATGTGATTTGGTTCGTACTATGAGATAAGACGGGAGATTATAGCGGATCTTTAGGCGATGTGTTTCAGACACACACACATATATTTGTTGTTGGTATCAGTTTATACTAGACTTAGATCTGTACCCCAGTTCATGACATATGATAATAAGGATACCAGATGAGTAATGAGATAAATATGATATTTGAACCGTATCCAGATTTGGGATGCCGTACGATAGATTTACCGTACGAGATATGGTTATGGGGATAGATCCGCACTCTTGACTCAAGAATTTCATATTATTTATTGTATACGTAATAATATGGAGTCGAGATCACCAACTACTAAATATATATATAGGTCGATTCAGACTTAGGTGGATTCACTTACCCTTTTGACTGGGCTCGAGTCATACTCATTTTCAAAAGTAGAGAATTGTAAGTAATTTAAATACCAAACTGTATGACTCGTATATTGGGTAGGTATATTTTTCAGGGTTGCTGTTACTACATCACTTTCTGTATATTTATGCTGTTTCATCGCATTGCATGCTTGTCCATATGTTATCTGTAATTATTATGAATCCCTGCTGTCAGGACACCAGCATTATTACCGATGATGCGTATGTTCCACGTACACCTGCTTGCCGGCTCACACACATCATCATCGGTAATTGCCATGTCACGTACACTTTAGAGAATACTATTCATTGACATACCTTGCTAGTTGATAGTTGCAATATGTTATAGCTTACATATGCTAGTTTAACTATTGCATTTATTGCATGATATCAGATACATTCATATATTCATTGGTCATGCAGTATTATGGAGATTTATGCTGGTATTCACTGTTTATTGATATCATGATTTTTATGATCACGGATCCTTCTTGAGATTTCTGGATTTGGAAACTGCATGTGAAAGTTTTTATAAACTGATGATTTGTTTTAAAGAGATAGATGCGGTTTTCCTTGATATGATGAGTATTGTCCACCATGATGTTTTCTTGGTTCTGAGATGGTTTTCGAGACCCGATTCGAGGAGTTGGATGAACCGTCTGCAGGTATATGGTGGACCCGGTATGGTACCCCGGGGCAAGAAGCTTGAGTTGTAGACGATAAGCCCGGCAGGGGAAAACTGCCTACCGGTGATTGTTTAGCGTGGCGGATATCCGGAGGATACCGTTCATGTTCGTGTGATTGATGATATGGGCCGATACGGACTAACGGAGCCCGAGGTATTGGGATATTGAGATTTGAGACACTGAGATATTGAGATTCATGTTTTATGTCGATGCTGGACACTGATTTCTCTGTTGATTTCATTGATGATATTCGATTTATATACATACAAGAATCTCATTAAATAAAGAGAACAGTTGTCTCACTCATGATGTATTCCGTTTATTCTTTCGACCTTAGAGTTGCGCTTGTATTATTATGGTTTCTGGTGGATATGGGCTTTCTTTTGAGTTTTGATCTTCGCCCTTCGGCGTTGTATATTATATTGCTTGCGTGGTTTTGTCCGCCCTTTTGGCGAAGAGCTAGCTCCCGTTTGGGGATACCTTATTCATTATATATACTTTATCAGGTTTTGTAACCGTTTGGGGTCAGTATTTACAAAGGAAGCTCTGCCGAAATTTTCAGAAAAGACTTGAGATTTTAAAAATGCAAACTTCGGCTTATGTTGTTAAACTTCTTGCTCTAAAATTGGTTTTTCCTTCACTCTATTATTTTAATTGGTTTTGATTTCTGGGTTTTGGCTTACTTAGATTACATACACCTCGAGACGTTTCGTAATTTAAGTGTCGGTCATGTTCCGTATTTTTCGGGTCGTGACAAATTCAAAGAGATGAAAAACTTTAGCGAGCACAATATTAGTTAATACATATTAATATGTCAAATATAAAAATATATATCAAATTATTAAATCAACACTTGATTCAATAATCCAGTCATATCATATATAACCGACTAATATCACTTATATATATCACATTATCAAATCAACACTTGAATCAATAACCCGGTCATATCACATATAATCGACAAATATTCGATACTACATTAAACCAACACTCGATTCAATACTCCGGTCATATCATATATAACCGGCCAGTATCAAATATATATACATATAACATATCATTGAGTCAACACTGATTCAACAATCCGGTTATATCACATATAACTTAACCGATATCAAATATCGCGAGATTAGAATACGGTATCACATACTCGTATTTAATCAAGCTCCTGCATATATCACCATATGTGCCCTATTTCGTTTCGCTTGAGCTAGGAAAGCTCTGTGTGTGACTCTAAAAACTCGTCAATACGCCAATAGTAGGTAATGATCACATCAGTCACCTACAACCTCTGTGTGGCTACCCAGGTATTGAGCGAATAGATGATCAACAAGCAACCTTGTCCAAACTCCAGCAAAGCCTATAAGCAAAACTTACCGTACAGTCCGGTCTCTTCATCTGATATGTCGCATATCAAGTCTAGGGGTGGAATCGTCAAACCCCAGTAACTTGATAAGTCATGCCGATGGTATCCTATAATCGTTCGAGAAACTACTGATAACACATACCAGTAAATCTCATCAGCCCTGGCCATGGACTTGCTGTTATAGCCAATCGAGTATAGCGCAACATCAACTCCCTATGCCGGGAGAGATGAAACCCCTCCTATCGCTCAATGCCTCCATGTGACTCGGGACTGTACCCAATATTCACTTGTTTGCATGACTCCTTTGAGCCATGGTAGGGAGGAAATTAAAGCACAGTGAGAACCGCACAAGACACTATGACAATCTCGGGTCTACAGACTAACCTGTACCAGTGTCACCAGAGAACTGCTATCTGACGATAAGTATAGTACCAACTAAGAGTTCTCGGCGAGTCCTATTCGGTGTACCCATTCTCAAACGAGGGCCTGCATACAATCTTTGACGTCAAACACCAATGGTTGTGGGATCAACTATTGCTCCTATACAGGGTTAAGAAACGTACACACTAGTCTACTCTGGAATATCGATGCCCTGTCTCGATACTCCCTCCACTAGGAACGGTTAAAAGATGTGCTTGCGGACTACACAAGCCCCACTAGTATTATCTGCATCATAATCCTGGTAGTCAAGCAAACATACTAAGGGTTTTATCAACATATATCATAGAGACAGAATAATATAAGTGTACTTGTTAAGATAAAGAGCAACCAGATAGCATACTATCATGTCGAGCTAGAAAGTCCTCTATGTGTGTGTGTGTGTGTCTAAGAATCCACTATAATGTACAATAATAGCCTCTAGGGAATACATATGACTAGCATATACTTGACTTGACTTGATTAAACCCTGGTCCTACTTTGACTTGAACTTAACATGAATACCATAACATAATGGTTGCTATTGAAACTGACTTGACTCGAACCATGAATACAACTGGACATGAATACATTAACAATTGACATGAATACTTGATATTGACATGAACTCAATATTGACACTTGATGTATTCATGGATTCGAGCAAGACTGATAATTTTAACTGTAACATAGAATACACGAGGTGTTGAGGTATTTCATGTGTGAATCCAACGAAATCTCAGGAATCCCCCTAGATCATGAATCCATGTCTACTAATAAAAGCAAGCTATCATGAGGGCCCGTGTTTCCTTGCTCCTGGATTATAGCCTGTTGAGTTTGGAATACATCAACACTAGGTTGAAGTCCCGTTAATAACACTTGATTCGGGTCTGTAGTTCGTTACCCCTGAATTACAGCCTGTTGGGTTCGAGAACACTCTTGAGATTGGTTGACATTCACCCTTAATCTTACGTTACATTTGTTGACCCGTGTAAAGACCTTTTAAGACACTTACATTCACTTCATATTCACTATACTTATACTACATGGCCATGCTATACTATGATCATGTTATTTTGCTATGATAGAGAACTGCATGTTAAATATAATTTCCATGCTTACAGTAAATGACATGTTTAAAAACAACATATCCCTAATCTATTACTTCATAATATACATTTTATTTATTATTATACTTTATACTGCATACCCAATTCTTAGGGACTTACCAAGCGAAAGTTCGTTGACGAGCATTCCACCCATCTTTATTTCTTGAAATGTTCGTCAGATACTATGGAGACTGAGGAGGTGGACATCACCGAGGAGGAGCAAAACCAGATCATGACTCAGGACTAGACTATCTATTTTTTTCAGTTTATGTATGCCACCTGTTTAGGCATTTCT
The DNA here is from genome assembly GCA_030015575.1 of Agapanthus africanus. NCBI lineage: Eukaryota > Viridiplantae > Streptophyta > Magnoliopsida > Asparagales > Amaryllidaceae > Agapanthus > Agapanthus africanus. Next base: position 447,095,240 of record CM057350.1, on the reverse strand, counting down.
CTTCTTGTATTGTATTTCTTTTCAGTTTGACTCATATATTATAAATGCTTCAAGTTGAATGTAAATAAAGTTGTTGAAGTTTAAGTCACAAGTTTATTTCTTTTCATTTTATATTACTCCATTACGCTTAGCGTATTATTTCTGGGAAATGACTTTCCCAAAATAAATACATCGTGGGCTTGCCACATCACTATTTCCGTCTATTGGGAAGCGGGGCGTGACAGGTTTTGTTGGCTGCCCATGCAGGTCCGTTCTGCATGAAGACTTAAGCAATATATCACAAGAAATATGAAATTCAACAACTTTACATTTCTTGCAATTTCATTTCCGTTGATTCTATCCTAATCTTTCTTCTCTATCTAAGATGATGGATTCTTCCAACAACCCTAGCACCAACGTCGATAGAAGTACACCATAACAACCTACCCTTACCGTTCTACCACCTCCACCTACCATAGCCGCTCCACTCAAAGAACAGATTATGCTTTTGGAGGCTATCAAAAGCCTAGTTGAGGTTCAACAGGCCTAAAGCACGATTTTGCAGGAGCAGACTGCTCTCCTTCAACAAAGTTTCATCAGCTCTGAAGCAGAAGTACCGGGAGTGAAACAATTTCTAGCATTACACCCGAATAACTTCTCAGGGAAAGAGAAACTGCTTGAAGCCTAGGAATGGGCTTAGATTATAGAAGACGACCTATCTGCAGCCTAAGTTCCAGAGGTGGCTTGGGTCAGAATAGCAAAACTCCATCTTACTGACAATGCCAGAGCATAGTGGAAGGCCGAGGAGAGCCGTCTTGAGAATCCGATCGAGTGGAAGACTTTCCATGATCTCTTTGACGCCAAGTATTTTTCGGAAACCGCACACTTCGAGATGGAACAGAAGTTCATTTACCTACAACAAGGATCCAGGATAAGTCGGTGGATGAGTATGATGCAGAATTCACCACGCTCGGCAGATTCGCCGCCCATCTAATTCCTACTGCAGAAATCAGAGCCAGGTGCTTCCACCAAGGATTAGACACTGAGATCCAAGCTGCCCTAGCAACGGGAGAATACCTAACACATGAAGCAGCTTTGAAGTCAGCCTGTCGCTATAAAGCTGTCATTAAGAAGAAAGGAAGGCCACAGTCAGTCGGTATGAAACGTCCCACCAACCAGATTACCGGAGGAGCTTCTTCTAGGCCAACTCTCTCAGCGCCAGCTATGAGGCCAGGAGGATCATTTTTCGAGACTGGACCAAACTTCTGTATCTATTGTAAGAGGACCGGACACCAAGCCAAGGATTGCTGTCGAGCGAATGGTCTTTGTCTGATATGTAGATCACCCTCACACACTATAGGAACTTACCAACACAATCGAACTGGCCCAACCCCTGTAGCTAGACCAGTTATTCAAGCTTCACCTACTCGATTAGCCCTTCCTACACCACCTCCACACGGACCATCTTTACCTCGTCAGCCATCGATGTACCAGCATGCACAGAGAAATGTGCAGAGACGTCAGGCTTTCACTTTGGCGGCTGAAGAGGCCGAAGCTATAGGTCAAGATAACACTGGTAAATCTCCTCCCATCTTTTCCAACCTTTTCAAATTCTTGCATTCTTTTGTTCTTCCATCTACCTAGACATTTTCCTGCACTTTCGGTACAATATCAGTAGTTTCTTCACTACTGCTTTAATCAAATTTTTCTTGAATCCATTACCACATCCTTGTATGAATTTCGAGGATGAAATTTTTTATAAGGAGGATAGAATGTAACGACTCTAAAATCTTTGTACGGAATTTTCTGTTAATATACAAGAAATGAGTTTTACAGCCTAAGTTTGAGTTATAAGTCACTTTTATGAAATAACAGCAAGAAGCCACTTGTAGTTTACTGGTAAAGCCCTTGCATTGCTGTGATTTAGCCCCTGTATTCGATTCCCATCAGAAACAATTATTTTTTCTGATTTTTCTTTTTAACTTTTTGGAAACCCAAAAGATTGCACGTGCAATACACGGGAAAATGAAAAGTTTAGACTAATCAAACATGTGGAAAATGGTGTAAACATAGAAAAATCCATGTGGCATGAATCTCAAGACCAAAAACCTTAGATCGACCGGCCAAACTCGCAATAAAAGTGGCGCCGACAATCAGGATGAGGACAATGAAGCCCGGGCTCTGCACACATGACTCTTTTGCTACCCCTAACCCCTCTGTACTGTTTGATTTCCCTGCAATCAAACAGAGACCTTTCATTTCATAATTAAATATAATTTTAATACTTTTAATCCACATTTTTAATTCCCAACCCCTAATTCTCTACTATAAATACCACCCTACAATTTGGCTCAGCTCCATTCTTAAAATTCTAGCCAAAACTCTTTAAAAAGTTCCTACTGCAAGTGAAGTAAAGTGAAGTTAGCGAGCAAGTTGGTTCCGACGAGGATCAAAGCCAATTCCTGAGCTCCCGCGACGCCACGAAGAGCATCCTCTCTTATTTAACCTTTCTTTGGAGTTTCTAAACTATAAGACCCTCTCATTCTCCTCCTTTTCTTTGATAATCATTTTAAATCAAATATCAGTAAAAGTGGAGTTATTACTGATATCATCTTTTCTAAAACCTATAACTCCATTTACTTTTATCATTTGGTAAAAAAAAATTTACCACTTCACTTGTAATCTTAATACTAATGTTTAGAATCAATTTACCCAAGAATCTCATGTGAAACAACTCTAATTAACCTTTTATATTAAAATACCTTGAACTTTGTTATCATATCTTTTCGACAAAATTGCTTAACAATACCTTCAGGAAAACTTCATGATGTAACGACCTACCCCACACGCACACTTGGTTTCATAGCACGATACCTAGTTGTATGTGTTTTTGGTTTGAAGAATAGTATTTACAATAAAATACCATATAATTCTAAAACCGGATTTCTTTTAAAGCGGTATTTCATTTCCTTTGCGATTATGCATCTAAAACTCTCTTTAGGGGACCCACCAATGGATGGTGTGGATTATCGCACATCCTGGGGATAGTAGAGCGAGATGTAGACCTTCTCACGGAGCATTCGATCTCGAAAAGATTTAAATACGGTTTTTAAGAAATACGCACTTTCTAAATAAAAGTTTATTTTTAAAATTATATAAAATTATAAATCCATATTTTCAAAATATAATAAACTTATATTTTTCTAAAAAAAATGAAAGATTAACAAATGCCAATAAAATTCCATCATAATACCAAAAGGACAAGTTTTTCAATAAAATACCATGAACTTTCAAATGCTAAGTATTTATCATTAAAATACCACAATACTTAAAATCCATGCTCATGACAACCCTAAATAATACTAATCACCCTCGAAGTTTACTTTTAAACTATATTAAAAATATTTTTCATAAAACCCCGTCGAGATATATATAAACACTATTTTAAGGATTCTAGTAAATATGGGTTTAAGCGGGATCAATTCTCTTGAGCACCAGAGAGACGGAAAAAGTGAGTGCTTGCCTATTCATGTTAGAAAACTTAACAGGAGTTATCAATAGCAATTGTCTTGGAAAAAGACACAAATCCTGCCATACATGTGCAGCAGTTGTCGATAATTCCCGAACCTAAGAATTCTAGAGTTTAAATCAGTTTACAAGTGTCTGACTCGGTCTAAGTCCAACTAAAACCTGAATCCAAGATCAAACATGAATACCTAATCATGAACTTGAACACTCGAAATCAATATCAAATTCAAACATGTATACTTGACTTGACTTGACCAAACCCTGGTCCTACTTTGACTTGAACTTAACATGAATACCAGAACACAATGGTTGCTATTGAAACTGATTTGACTCGAACCATTAATACAACTTGCAATGAATACATGAACACTTGACATGAATACTTGATATTGACAAGTACTCAATCTTGCCACTTGATGTATTCTGGATTCGAGCAAGACTGGTAATTTTAACTGTAACATAGAATACACGGGGTGTTGGGGTAGTTCATGTATGAATCCAACGAAATCTCAGGAGTCCCCCAAAATCATGAATCCATGTCTACTAACATAAGTAAGCTATCATGAGGGCCCATATTTCCTTACTCCTGAATTATAGCCTGTTGAGTTTAGAATACTTCAACACTAGGTTGAAGTCCCGTTACTAACACTTGATTCTGGTCTGTGGTTCCTTACCCCTGAATTACAGCCTGTTGGGTTCGAGAACACTCTTGACAATGGTTGGCATTCACCTTTGATCTTAAGTTACATTAGTTGACCCATGTAAAGACCTTTTAAGACACTTATATTCACTTCATGTTCACTATATTTACACTACACGGCCATGCTATACTATGATCATGTTATTTTGCTATGATAGAGAACTGCATGTTAAATAGAATTGCTATGCTTACAGTAAATGACATGTTTTAAAACAACATATCCCTAATCCATTACTTCATGATATACATTTTCTTTATCATTATACTTTATACTGCACACCTAATTCTTGGGGACTTACCGAGCGAAAGTTCGTTGACGGGCATTCCATCCAATTTTATTTCTTGAAATGTTCGTCAGATACTGTGGAGACTAAGGAGGTGGGCATCACCGAGGAGGAGCAAAACCAGATCATTACTCAGGACTAGACTAGATATTTTTGTCAGTTTATGCATGCGACCTGTTTAGGCATTTCTCTTCTTGTATTGTATTTCCTTTCAGTTGGACTCATGTATTGTAAATGCTTCAAGTTGAATGTAAATAAAGTTGTTAAAGTTTAAATCTCATATTTATTTCTTGTCATTTATATTGCTTCATTATGCTTAGTGTATTTGTTCCTGGAAATGACTTTCTCAAAATAAATACGTCGCGGGCTTGCCACATCATCGTTTCCGTCTATTGGGAAGCGGGGCGTGACAGAGATGGTCGTTCATTCAAGGAAGTGGACTGAGAATTCAAACCTAGTAAAGAACAGAGAATAGGCTCGAAAGAAAACGTTAGATAAGACGAAGTAGGAGTAGAAGTAGTAGCCGGGGTATCATCTAAATCATCAATTTGTTCACCAACATGGTTATTCAGCACTCTTCCCGATCTCAACGTAGTTACGGCACTCACGTTATGATTTTATTGGTTAAGGACGATATTTGCACTTTATGAGTGGCCGGGATTTGGTAGATGTTAAGATGGAAGTTTTCCTTTCTCTCTCTCACTCATCGCGGTATTTAATTATGCAGTTTGTACTTCGATCGACTTTATGCTTTCACCATGGGAAGCGGTGTGTTGCACTAGCGTTTTAATAGAAGACATTAAATTGGCCGAAGTTCGTGCGGATTGTTTCATAAACGTTTCTAAGCTTCTTTCGAGTGCAGAGATTTTATTGGTACCGTCCTTTGGAATATTAGACTGTGGTTGGAAAGAATTATTATAAGGGACAAAGTTGTTGGCCGGATTTTAGAATGATTGCGATTGAAAGGGCTGCTGAATTTGTTGTGGTGGCTGTTGTTGCTGTGGGGGAAGCCATTGATAGTTATTTTGTCTTGGGAACTGATTTTGAGTTTGGGTTTGGTTTTGGTTCCAAGCAAAATTAGGATGATTCCTCCATCCCTGATTATATGTGGCTAAATAAGGATCGTTTTAAGGTCGTTGCTAAAAGCAGCATTAGTTTGTGTAGGGTTTCCTTAGCACCTTGCCAAGGGTTTCACAAGCATCACACATGCCATATTAAATTTTTAGGAGGTGCTAAACAAACTAACCTAGGAATCGAACTAGAAAGTTAGAGTAACAACTTGTAGTATCACATACTAAGTAGTGTCTAACACTAAGTGAGAAGAAATACAACCTTTGTAGACCTCACTCATTGACTCAATAGATCTCCTAAAGTTTGAACCGGCTTGCTTGAATCCCTCCAAGTCCACGACGATCCATCCGGAGTCACTTTGCTCAAGCTCCTTGCTCCACTGGATCAAGATGAAGGAGAAGCAAACATACTACACTAATGGCTAAACAAGTGTAGAATGATGATGTGGTTTGTATTCTCACTTAAAAAACCCTTTCTTTTTCTTTTCTTCACTCAATGGAAAAACTCAAGAGAGCATGAGAGAGGAAGAAGATGAAGATGGCTAGCTTGAGCTCATTTGTGATAATGATAATCTCTCTTGATAAAATGAGAAATGAAAATAGATATATGAGTCACACTCATATACAAACCATGGTTAATAAATATCTAGATATTTTCATTTGTGAGTTAAAGAACAAAGAAATTAAACCATGGTCAAAACTTAGGTCAAGTAAGAATAGTGATGAAGAAAAATCAACCATGATTTAATCATTTCTTTTTCTCAATAATGAAAATACATATACATATTTATCTACCATGTGAGTCTTGCATTGACATCTTCTATGTATCAACAACCATGACACACATGTATGCATGTATGTGTGCATTCACATCAACATGTGTATATGCATACATGCATACATCCAAATAGAAAAGGTTTATGTAAATGAAATAAAAGTCAATATTAAATCAACAGTTGATTTAATAAATCGGTCATATCTAATATGACCCGACCAATAGAAAATGCCCGATTAAAACATGGTATCATAAACACGCATTTAATCGAGCTCCCGCGCATACCTCATATACACACCACATGTTTCGCCTGAGCTAGGAAACCCCTCTGTGGGATTCTAAGACTCGTCAATACGTCGGCAGCAGGTGATGATCATATCAAACACCCACGAGCCGCAAGCGGTCAGCTAAACGTAACGGCCACCCGAGTATTGAGCGATCAGAAGAAGAACAAGCAAACCTGTCAAAACTCCCGTCGAGCCAACTGGCAACACTTAGCGTACAGTCCGGTCTCTTCGTCAGATATGCTGCATATCGAGTCTAGGGATGGCATCATCAACCCCAATAACTCAATAAGTCATGCCGGTATATGGTCTATAACAGATCGAGAAACTACTGATAACACTTATCAGTAAATCTCAGCAGCCCTGGCCAGGGACTTCCAGTTATAGCCAATCGTCCATAGCACAACATCAACCCCTAATACCGGGAGAGACGAAACCCCTCCTATCGCTCATCGCCTCCATGTGCCTCGGGACTGTACCCAAAATCCACCTGTTTGCATGACTCAGTAGAGTCGTGGTAGGGTGGAGATCAAAGTACAGTGGGAGGACACATAAGACTCTATGACGATCTCGGGTCTACAGACTAACCTATACCAGTGTCGCCTGAGAACTGCTATCCGACGATAGATATAATACCACATAGGAGTTCTCGGCGAGTCCGTTCAGCGTACCCAGTCTCACTGAGCACCCGTATACAATCTTTGGTGTCACCACACCAGATGGATATGGGATCATCCATCGCCCATCATATGGGACAAGAATAGTATACGCTAGTCTACTCTGGAATATCGATGCCCCATCTCGATACACCCACGACAAGGAACATATCAAGGATATGCTTATAAACTACACATGTCCCACTAGTATGATCCACATCATAATCCCAGTAGTCAAGCAGATATCCTAAGGGCTTTATCAACATGTACCAAATGAGTAAAAGCATGATCAAGTGAACATGCCAAGATAAAGAGTAAGCAGATAGCATACTATCATGTCGAGCAAGACTGTCCTATGAATATATATATATACACATACCGGTACATAAACTATCATATAATGGCCTTTAGGGCATACATATATCCAACAATCTCCCATTTGCACTAAGGCCAATTATTGGCGTATCTCATACCCAACATCTCAAAAAGTCACTCATGTTGCGGCTGAGGGAGGGCCTTGGTGAATGGATTCGCAGTGTTATTTTTTGTATCTACTCTCCTAATCTTGATCTCATGATGATCAACTATCTCCCAGATTAAATGATATCGCCTCAGGATGTGTCTGGACTGCTTATGGGACCTGGACTCTTTGGACAACGCCATATCCCGATTATTGTCACAATACAATGGTATTGGATCAATAATTGTTGGAACTACTCCTAGCTCCGAGATGAACTTTCTCATCCAGACGGCTTCTTTGGCAGCATCATTTGCAGCAATGTACTCAGCTTCCATCGTAGAGTCTGCAACGGTATCCTGTTTAGAACTCTTCCAACTCACCGTCCCTCTGTTGAGGGTAAATGCAAACCTTGAGATAGACTTGTTGTCATCCTTATCACTCTGGAAGCTCAAATCGGTAAAGGCCTCCATTTGGAGATCCCCATTACCATACACCAAGAACAATTCTTTAGTCCTTCGCAAGTACTTAAGAATGTTCTTCACAGCAGTCCAGTGATTCTCCCTTGGGTTTGACTGATACCTGCTTACTACACCCAGTGCATAAGCTACATCAGGGCGTGTACACAATATTGCATACATTATTGATCCTACGGCTGAAGCGTAGGGAATAATGCTCATGCGAGCTCTCTTTTCATCATACTTTAGGCAAAAGTCCTTGGAGAGATTGACTCCATGGCAAACGGGTAAAGCACCCCGCTTGGAGTCTTCCATACTAAACCTCTTTAGGATGGTGTTGATGTACTTGGTTTGGGACAATCCCAATAACCGTTTGGATCTATCCCTATAGATCCGTATACCCAATATGTATGTGGCATCACCCAGGTCCTTCATGGAGAACTTTTTTGATAAGAATGATTTGACCGACTGTAGCATAGGATTGTCATTTCCTACCAGAAGAATGTCATCCATGTACAATACGAAGAATGCGACAGTTCTCCCTACAGTTTTCTTATAAACACAAGGTCCATATGGATTTTTGACGAAATCAAACTCTTTGATACCATCATCAAAACAAATGTTCCAACTCTGTGATGCCTGCTTTAATCCATAAATGGATTTAAGCAACCTACATGCTTTCCCGCTGCTCCCACTGTCAATGAAACCCTCTGGCTGATCCATATAAATGCGTTCTTCTAAATCACCATTTAGAAATGCAGTTTTAACGTCCATCTGCCAGATTCCATAGTCGTAGTGAGCAGCAATAGCAAGTAGGATCCAAATGGATTTAAGCATGACTACCGGAAAGAAAGTCTCGTCATAGTCCAGTCATGGCCTTTGACGAAAACCTTTCGCTACCAACCTTGCCTTTTAGGTCTCTACCAGCCCATCTACACTGATCTTTCTTTTAAAGATCGATTTGCACCCTACGGATTTTACCCCAGAGGGTACATCCTCCAAAGTCCATACTTTGTTAGTGTACATAGACTCCATTTCGGATCTCATGGCATCCAACCACTTCACAGAGTCACCACTCGTGATAGCTTGCTGAAAACTGGCAGGGTCATCATCATCCATGATGCAATCTTCTCTATCACCATCAATGAGAAAACCGTAGTATCTCTCCGGTGGGCGAGAAGTCCTACCAAATCTACGGAGTGCCTGAGATTCATAAGATTCTATTGCAACATCAGGTTCAACCAAGTCGTCATTTATAACTTGTGTCTCTAGAAGCTCTTCTAGATCTACCACATTGCCATCAGTATCATTTAGAAAAATCTCATTTTCTAAAAATATGGCATACTGACAACCCCAAATCTTAACTCGTTTAAGAGATGGTCTCTTCCCATACCATATCTCATATGGAGTGGTAGACACGGTCTTGGTTGGAACTTTGTTCAACAGAAAAGCTGCAGTCTCCAATGCATGCCCCCAAAAGGAGAGAGGTAACTCAATATCACCCATCATGGATCGTACCATATCTAATAGGGTATGATTCCTCCGCTCTGACACACCGTTGTGCTGTGGTGTGTAAGGGGGAGTAAGCTGAGAGAGAATCCCATTCTCTTTTAGGAAGTTCAAGAACTCAGTACTAAGATACTCTCTTCCTCGATCTGATCGAAGTATCTTGATGCTCATTCCTGTCTATTTTTCTACTTCAAGTTTGTACTCCTTGAATTTCTCGAATGCTTCAGACTTATGCTTTAACAAAAACACATGACCGGATCTGAGAAATCATCAGTAAAAGTTATGGAGTAATAAAAACCGCCTCTTGCATGTGTAGACATTGGCCCACATACATCATTATGTATGAGGCCCAAGTGCTCTGTTGCTCTTTCCCAGTGTCCAGTAAACGGAGTTTTGGTCATTTTCCTTTTGATACAAGACTGACAAGTCGCATAAGATTTATACTCAAAAGGATTTAAATATCCATCTTTATGAAGCTTGTTTAGTCTTGTTTCATTAATATGACCAAGTCTACAATGCTAAAGAAAAGCTTCATTTATATCTGAAAATTTTCTTTTATTTGTGTGCTGTATATTGAAAACTGTGTGTTGATTAAGGACGTATATCCCGTTATTAAGTGTACCACAACCAATAAACTCTTGATTAGGTTTAATGTTCATAACATTGTGCTGCAATACAAAATGATATCCATCATTGTTTAACAAAGAAACAAATATTATATTACGAAGCATGCTTGGTACAAAATAACATGGGTTCAAAACCAATATATAACCCGACAGCAACCCTAGGTGATACTCTCCCACTGAAACTGCATGTACATTGGAACCATTTCCAACTCGGAGAGTATGATCACCGGTCTTCAAAACTCTGCTATTTCTCAAACCCTGCATAGCATTGCAGATATGGAACCCGATCCGGTATCTAATACCCAGGAAGCAGAGTTAACAGAGAAACAGTTTTCAGTTACGAACACACCTGAAGCTGAAGCATAACCATGCTTCTTTTTCTTGAGATCAAGGTACTCAGTACAGTTCCGCTTCCAGTGCCCCGTCTTCTTGCAATAGAAACATTCTCCTTTCCCAGACTCCGCAGCTTTGGATTTGTCATTTCCTTTTGCCTTCTTAATTCCACCTCTCGGTTTGGTGGATTTCTTCTTATTCTTTTCCTTGTCCTTAGCTTTTGGGACGAAAGAGGAAGATTGTCCAACAATCAGAAAGGGGGACTTCGCCTTAAGAGTGCTCTCCGCACTTCTCAACATATTGAGAAGTTCGGGTAGTGACTACTCCATATTATGTATGTTGAAGTTTACTATGAATTGAGCAAAGGCAGGAGGAAGGGACTTAAGAACAATATCAGTATACTGTTCGTTATCCATTGTCTATCCGAGGTCCTCAAGCTCTTCAATAAGAGCTATCATCTTCAAAATATGATCGCCTACTTGTGTGCCAGGAGCCATCCGCATCTGAAACAACTTTCGAGATGCTTCTTATCTCAGGGTCCGAGATTGCTCCCCATACAACTCTTTTGTAGGGAGAAAGATGGATTGACCATCTGCTCGTGTTGCTTTTGATGTGTAGTGTCCATCGATACAAGCGCAAACCATTTGGAAGTAGCACAGTCAATATCCCACGTTTTGCGGATTTCCTTATCCGCAACAGAAGATTTAGGTCCTGGGCTAGGCGGGGCTTTAGCGGTGAGGACATATGATACGTTATCATATGTGAGGGCAATATTAATGTTCCTCAACCAGTCTTTATAGTTCGGTCCGGTCATCTTGTTTTTATCTGGTAAAAGCTTAAGGCCTGTCATTGGTATCTGCCATTAAGAGAGAGAAAAGAATACACTCAGTGAAAGCTCCTGCAAAAATCATATTGGTTATTATCTTGTCTAATCGATATCTCCCACTGCTTTTATGAAATTTCCTTTCAAACCATGAAAAGAAAACTAGCCAGGATTAATTATATTCTACAACTTCGCTAACCGTTCAGCCAGGCCAGTGCCGGTACTTTGAGTGAGGTTCCCCATGCTTTCGCACGGACCTAATTAAAGTAAACCTCGTTTTCCCAGAGGCATAGCCCCGTTGACACCTTTCTAGCCACCTAATAGATTAGCTAATTGTAAAGTACAAAACACTCCTGGGAGCAACTCTTGCTCACAGTGGGATCGGGATCCTACTATCACATAGAAGGTATGCAATCTCATTGCAAATTTCAACTCTTGAAACTCCCGATATGGTTTTTACCCCTAGAACTTATGAGCTTAACTATAGTCAACATATCATAAGTGCTAGTCAAGTTCTTCCTATCATTTCATGATTAACTAGACCCACTTATATGACCCTTAACTATAGTCAACACAATCATATGAATGTCCTAACTAATCGCATCATATGCGGTGTAGGAAGACATCACTTAGCTACCGTATACTGCGCCTTAACTATAGTCAAAATATGCAGCACGAATACTAAGTACTCTACTTCCTAAAATGACGGAGGACTGCGGATAGTTTTTAAGAAAACCTTTAACGCTTTGAACTTGATATCGTTGTAGAATCCAATAGTTTTAAAAGGAGTGGCTTAAGCTCCGCACTTTGAAAACTTGCTTTTTCATAAAAAGCCGAGTGGGTTTCAAATCCGATTCTACAACATCTTTTACGTTCATTTTTCTTTACATTAATCTCATTAATAAAGTCCCATCATTTAAGTCCTTAAGCCGTCACAGAAAAGAAACGAAAATAGAACGTACGCTTATGCTATCCGCATTCGCCACAATGTCCCGTTATGCACCGTTAGGTTACTTAACTAACGGCATAGCGGGGCGGGACTAGCGTGGATGCAAAACATAAAGAACGTTTATTATATATCATATATATAATACCATTCGTCTCATCATGTAAAGTGATCACATCACAGAACATCCACAGCAGAAGCATAAATGAAAATATAGGATATCTAGGAGGTCCGTATTTTGTATTTAGCCAACAATAGAAAATACGGATTCCATGGTCGCGATGAATGGCCAAGCCCACACCCCTAGACCCCTACGAGAGCAGCAAGTGACCCTACCAATTCTAGAGTTTAGGAGACCCGGTCTCGACTCCTTGAGATGGCCTCCCACTAAACCCTAGAACCCGGTCACTTGTGCTCCCCTCCTTGGGTCTATCCTAATGCGGAAAAGTAAATAATATACAACAATAGAGACATCATCCTCAACCCGGAAGTGCCCCAAATAAAAGAATATTACATACAATTAATTTTAAATGAATGAAAATAAAAACTCTAATCTCACATAAAACCCTCGGCCATTCATTCATGACAATCTTGAACAACATATCTCAGTAACACATAACATCACATGTCATCAACATAAGTAAGTATGCGTATCCCAATTGTCATTGATGTATATCAATGAAACCGGCGATACACCACATATTACACTTACAGTCGCAGAAAGGAAAGTGAAAAACAACAACACTTGGAATCATCACTTTCACATATATCTAGACGATGTACAACGTTTCGATCGAATCAACAAACACCCACAAATTACCCCGAGAGCTCAACACTTGAGCAAAGTTAAAATATCCAAAAACATGCCACAGTGTCTATGGACCAGCCATAGAAGGGTCAACGCTTGCCTCACCTATGGCGCCATAGGACTATGGCAAACCCTAAGGTTTGGCCGCGGTTCTATGGTCATCGGATCGAGTTAGGGTTATGTTCTTCTAGAGGGTCCATAAGGATACTTGCACGATCTTCCGAATATGTTCAACTTGGGAAATTCCAACACTTGAAAATTTCTAGCGAGAGTAATTAGGTGATGTGAGATATTCGTTTGAACTGTTAAGCGTCGTCCAAGTTCCCAATACAATGTTAAAATTATGACTACGAAACACTACGAATTAGCCCCTAATCAAAATTAACATCACATGAAATTTTAGGCTAAACAAACAACAACCGAAACCCCAAAACCTACACACTAGAGCACAGAGGGAAAACGAGGCAAAAAGGAGCAGGTTAGGCCGGCCTCCTCGGTTTTTGAGGCTTTGTGCTCGGGTGAAAACCGATGGAATTGCCTCATTTTTCATCTATGTTCTATATGTATCATATACAGTCTTCTACAGTTCTTTAAATAATTTTTCGAGATCGCTTTAAAATCGACAGAGAGCAAATTTTAGGGTTCCAGAAATCCGTATTTTTCGGAGTTGTTTCGGTTTCATAATATTTAATATCGTCTAAATTTCTAGCTTGGCTCTGATATCACTGTAAGGTTTCCTTAGCACCTTGCCTACGGTTTCACAGGCATCACACATGCCATATTAAATTTTTAGGAGGTGCTAAACAAACTAACCTAGAAATCGAACTAGAAAGTTAGAGTAACAACTTGTAGTATCACATACTAAGTAGTGTCTAACAGTAAGTGAGAAGAAATACAACCTTTGTAGACCTCCATCCTTGACTCCTTAGATCTCCTAGAGTTTGAACCGGCTTGCCTGAATCCCTCCAAGTCCACGACGATCTACCCGGAGTCCCTTTGCTCAAGCTCCTTCCTCCACTTGATCAAGATGAAGGTGAAGCAAACAATCTACACTAATGGGCTAAACAAGTGTAAAATAATGATGTGGTTTGTGTTCTCACTCAAAAAACCCTTTCTTTTTCTTTTCTTCACTCAATGGAAAAACTCAAGAGAGCATGAGAGAGGAAGAAGATGAAGATGGCTAGATTGAGCTCATTTGTGATAATGATAATCTCTTTTGATAAAATGAGAAATGAAAATAGATATATGAGTCACACTCATATACAAACCATGATTAATAAATATCTAGATATTTTCATTTGTGAGTTAAAGAACAAAGAAATTAAACCATGGTCAAAACTTAGGTCAAGTAAAGAATAGTGATGAAGAAAATCAACCATGATTTAATCATTTCTTTTTCTCAATAATGAAAATGCATATACATATTTATCTACCATGTGAGTCTTGCATTGCCACCTTCTATGTATCAACAACCATGACACACATGTATGCATGTATGTATGCATTCACATCAACATGTGTATATGCATACATGCATACATCCAAATAGAAAAGGTTTATGTAAATGAGGTAAAAGTCAATATTAAATCAACACTTGATTTAATAAACCGGTCATATCTCATACGACCCGACCAATAGAAAACGCCCGATTAAAACACGGTATCATATACACGCATTTAATCGAGCTCCCGCGCATATCTCATATGCACACCACATCGTTTCGCCTGAGCTAGGAAACCCCTCTGTGGGACTCTAAGACTCGTCAATACGCCGGCAGTAGCTGATGATCATATCAAACACCGACAAGCCACAAGCGGTCGGCTAAACGTAATGACCACCCGGGTATTGAGCGATCAGAAGAAGAACAAGCGAACCTGTCAAAACTCCCGTCGAGCCAACTGGCAACACTTAGCGTACAGTCCGGTCTCTTCGTCAGATATGCTGTATATCGAGTCTAGGGATGGCATCGTCGACCCCAATAACTCAATAAGTCATGCCGGTATATGGTCTATAACAGATCGAGAAACTATTGATAACACTTATCTGTAAATCTCAGCAGCCCTGGCCAGAGATTTCCTGTTATAGCCAATCATGCATAGCGCAACATCAACCCCCAATACCGGGAGAGATGAAACCCCTCCTATAGCTCATCGCCTCCATATGCCTCGGGACTGTACCCAAAATCCACCTGTTTGCACGACTCGGTAGAGCCGTGGTAGGGTGGAGATCAAAGTACAGTGGGAAGACACACAAGACTCTATGACGATCTCGGGTCTACAGACTAACCTGTACCAGTGTCATCTGAGAACTACTATCCGACGATAGATATAATACCACATAGGAGTTCTCGGCGAGTCCGTTCAGTGTATCCAGTCTTACTGAGCACCTGTATACAATCTTTGGTGTTACAACACCAGATGGATATGGGATCATCCATCGCTCATCATATGAGACAAGAATGGTATATGCTACTCTACTCTGGAATGTCGATGCCCCGTCTCGAAACACCCACGACTAGGAACATTTCAAGGATATGCTTATAAACTACGAGAATAATGGAGGAAAGAGGCCATAGGGGGGAATTTCCTCTTATCATGTCGAAAAAACACATCCTCCGTCGTGTTTTCCGACGATCGGAATGCATCATCTTCATCGTTATCATCTAAGATGTGGGTACACCAAATTTCATGTGATGCTACAACTTTTGCACCGTTGATTTAGCAATGTAAAAAGTTCTATTGTCGGTAAACCGTTAATTTTGAACCCACTAAGTCAACGGTGAAAAATTTATAGAATCACATGAAATTTGGTGTACAGATATCTTAGATAATAACGATGAAGATGATGCATTCCGATTGTCAGAAAACACGACGGAGGATGTGTTTTTTCGACGCCATAGGAGGAAATTCCCTCCTATGGCATCTTTCCTCCATTATTCTCATAAACTACACATGTCTCACTAGTATGATCCACATCATAATCCCAGTAGTCAAGCAGATATCCTAAGGGCTTTATCGGCATGTACCAAATGAGTAAAAGCATGATCAAGTGAACATATCAAGAGAAAGAGTAACCATATAGCATACTATCATGTCGAGCAAGACTGTCCTCTGAATACACACACACACAAACACACACACACACATACCGGTACATACACTATCATATAATGGCCTCTAAGGAATATATATCAAACAGTTTGTTCTTGACCTTGAGATGGAGGATTCAAAGGACATTATTCCCTTAAATGTGATGAGTCAAAACAGCAAACACACACAGTTTTGGGGAGCGTAACTTGGTTTAGGGAGGCTAAAGAGAACTTCCTCTCCATAGCTTCGAGTTTCTTTTGCATTGCAGTCGTTTCGGTTTTCATTGCAATGGAAGCGTCGAGCTGATGGATACCTGCCCTAGATGAAGACGATGTGGTTGGTCTAGTGCTTTCCCACTATAATATTTGTTCGGCGAGATCTTCCAGAAATTGCCACGCTTCATCGTCGTTTTTTGACATGAAATGATATTGAAAAATGGTTTCTAGCATTTGTTTTGTAGCTGTATTGATACCCTCATACATAATTTAGTAAAGTTTCCATCTTACCATTCTGTGATGAGGGCATTGGTCAAGGAGATTTTTAAACCGTTCAAAGCATTTCCAAAAGGGTTCATTGGGAAGTTGGGGAAACCGGTTAATCTCGCTCCGAATACGAGCAGTCTTGTGATTACGATAAAATTTCTTAAGGAATGCTTTAATGAATTCATCCCATTTAGCTATAGAAAGTGAGGCGGTGCTATAAAGCCACTTCTCTGCGAAATCGCACAAGGTAAAAGGGAGAAGATGTAATCGCATTGCATCTCCTAAAAGTTGGGTGGTGCTCATCATGGCACATACGTTTTCGAATTTGGTTATAAAAACGTTTGCACATTCAGATTCAAGCCTATGAAATTTGGGCAACAAGTTGATGAAGTGGGGCTTAATTTCGAAATTATCCCCATTGGCTGGTGGAAGAGACAAACACGTAGGAAGGGGGCCACGTACGGGATAACATCGGTCTTGAAGAGCTATGCGTGGTGGATTCTGAATTTGCGCACCTACGGGTGGTGGTAAGGTGGTGTTGTTAAAACCCGATGGAGATCCATCCATCTCGGAAGATGTGGTAGGTGGAAGAGAAATAGAAGATGAAGAAGTATCGACTTCGGAGTCGACAGCAAAAACGCGGACTAGACGGGCACTAGAATCCCGTGTCCAGATGATCATGCACTAAGCTGGTTTAGTGCACGTGGCGGCGTGTGATATGTGTGAGAACGATTTTAAGAAGGCTTGTTTTGAAAAGAGTGACAAACACAAGGCTTGACTTAACCAATCACAAAATGCACAGTCAATCTCTGGAGCTAGGGTCACCTAGGTCAAGTCACTAGACCGCTCTTAGACTTCCAAAGGACAAGACGTAGCATCAATCATCTACCACCTCCTTATCAATCTTGGGGCCCGGTAAGTGCCAGGTAAGTGGGAGGTATCCGTTATGTAGGGTTCCTAGGCACTCTCAAGAGGTCTCACAAGGCATCAACCATGCCAATTTCAAAAATTCGGTGCCGAGAAACCCTAATACGGATCGTTGGCTAGAAGTTTGGGCGATAAAATGAAACTAGAAAACAACTTAACTAGGTAAACGGATATACAACCTTTGTAGATCCGGTTCTCCACCTCCATAGCTCCGTGATGAAGTCCTCTCCGCTGTCCAAAACGAACCATGGCTCTCACGGTGGTTTCATCGGAGAAAAGACCGGGCTAGGTCGTCGACTACGATGCCGAAAATGATCTACGTCGAGGCATCACTAGATCAAGCTTCAACTTCACCAAGTCAAGAAACTTGTGAAGAAAACACACTCAACTACTTGGCAAGAGGTAGAGGATGAAGAAATAGGAAGTGGGTTCACTTTAGAATTGGATTTCTCATTCTTTTTCATCAATCACCATTGATGGAATCTAGTTTTTCTTCTTGAAGAAGAAGAAGAAGAAGATGATAATGTTATGATAAGTTAATTAAAAGGAAAAGAAAAAGAATACTTATCATAATAATAACCATGGTCAAGTGTAGAGACTAAACTAAGGTTAAGTGAAGTGGTTAGGGTTAAGCATGAGACAAAATGGTCACAAAGTCAAAGCTTCATGAAGCTTCAAAGAAAGAAACAAAACTTGCAACCATTTCATTTCTAATCTTTTCCAAAATAAATAAATAAATAAATTAGTAAGAAAAAGAAAACCCTAATCATTAACTTAACCAAGGTTTAATTCTTTACACTTAACCAAGTAAACATGTATCATCAAACATGATACAATCAAGTGCACAAAAGTATATCACATATACAACTTGCACAAATCAAGTGAGAAAATCCATTTAAAGTGAACCGATACTAGTTAATGCAAAGTAATATATCAAATATATAATTATACCTTAAATCATTAAATCAACACTTGATTTAACGATCCGGTTATATCGCATATAACCGACTAATATCTGTAGTAACAACTTATCGAATCAACACTTGATCCGATAACCCGGCTATATCGCATATAACCGATCAATGTCACAAATCGCGAGAATCGAATACAGTATCACATACTGGTATCATTCTCGGTCCCGCACATATCTCATATGCGCTCCTATTTCGTTTTGCTTGAGCCAGGAAACCTCTGTGTAAGACTCTAAAGACTCGTCAATACGCCGGCAGCAGGTGATGATCATATCAAACACCCACAAGCCGCAAGCGGTCTGCTAAACGTAACGGCCACCCGGGTATTGAGCGATCAGAAGATCGACGAGCAAGCCCGCTCAGACTCCTGTGAATCCAACCAGTAACACTTACCGTACAGTCCGGTCTGATCGTCTGATATGTCGCATATCTCGCCTAGGGGTGGTAAACGTCAGACCCCAATAACTTGATAAGTCGTGTCGATATGAGGTCTATAACAATTCGAGAAACTACTGGTAACACTTACCAGTAAATCTCAGCAACCCTGGCCAGGGATTTCCGGTTATAGCCAATCGAACACAGTGCAACATCAACTCCCTATACCGGGAGAGACGAATCCCCTCCTATCGCTCATTGCCTCCATGTGATTCGGGACTGTACCCAAAAACCACCGTTTTGCACGCCCTCTTGGACGTGGTAAGGTGGAAATCAAAGCACAGTGGGAACCACACAAGACTCTATGACGATCTCGGGTCAACAGACTACTCTGTACCAGTGTCACCAGAGAACTGCCATCTGACGTAAGGTATAATACCATCTGGGAGTTCTCAGCGAGTCTGTCCAGTGTACCCAGTCTCTACTGAGCACCCGTATATCATCTCTGATGTCAAACACCGATGGATATGGGATCATCCATCGCCCATCTGTATGGGTCGAGAAGGTACACGCTAGTTTACTCTAGTATATCGATGCCCCGTTTCGATACACCCATGACTAGGGACTTTGAAGGATGTACTTATGGACTACCATGTCCCTACTAGTATGATCTGCATCATGGTCCAGATAGTCAATTACACATCCTAAGGGCTTTACCAACATGTAACAGAGAGACAAACAGTATACACGTTAAGGTAAAGAGTAACCAGATAGCGTACTATCATGTCGAGCAAGAAAGTCCTCCCTATATATGTCCCAGCATCCACTACAATATACATCCTATGTATAGTAATGGCCTCTAGGGCATACATATAACTAACACGTTATACGAATCACCGAAATAGAGGGCCTAATTAAGTAACTACTTTTCTTAGTCACACTTACCTAGACACCACAAAAGAAATGCGGATAAGTAATAGATTACCCACGACCCTCCTTTATTCTAATTGAGCGCGAATGTCCTTACAGGCTTGGTCTAGATATTTTTTATTAATGTAGGGTGATAGTATGCTCGTTTGTGATTTGTGGGGCCTAGGAAGGGTGATGAAATCCCCACCTAATCTGAGTTTGGGTTTATTGCCCCTAATGTCCGGTTTAAGTATGTAAAACAAGCCAAAATCAAAACACGCAAAAAGATTTTTTAGCGGCGATGTTTGCAAAGAATCCTATAGGTAAAAATAGTTTATTGGAGCTTTAGAGGAGAGAGGGAGACGATAGGAGAATACCAGAAAAGTTTGGAGGCCCAACTCCTCAATACTGTCGCTCTTACATCTCCGAATGCACTTCTGAGCCGCGGTTCCGCCGCCACTTAACAAGTTCTTCTCTTCAAATTTCTTCAAAGCAC
Source organism: Agapanthus africanus (assembly GCA_030015575.1). Lineage (NCBI taxonomy): Eukaryota > Viridiplantae > Streptophyta > Magnoliopsida > Asparagales > Amaryllidaceae > Agapanthus > Agapanthus africanus. The sequence goes on along the minus strand of CM057350.1, from coordinate 447,074,755 downwards.
TCCAATGCTCCTCTGGTCCAAGTTGAAAGTCTCTGAATCTCTGTTGGCCTGCTCCAATTACTCCAGATGTCCTTGCAAAAACTCGCACAAGAATCGTTAACCACAAGATGCGGTTTTAGTTGTCTTCTATTTTATGTTTCTGGTTTTTATAAAAAATCAATCCGAATAACAAGAAAAATAATTAAGCCCGTTTTCCCGGCAACAGCGCCATTTGATTGGATGCGAAAAGTTGTGTTTATGTTGTGCTGTAAATAACCGCAATCAAGACGGTGTCGCAAATAGCTAGCCGCGATGAGTACGGGTCGTTCACAGGGAAACGTGAATTTCTTTTTTTGTTTTAAACGGGTTGATAAAAGAGAGGAGGGATTGTTGTCGTTTTAAATTAAGATGTGTAGAAAATTTTATAATAGAAAGGTTTGTAGGGTTTATAATACTTATCAGTTAATGGATGAAGGTTTAGAAATGATTCTTTTTATCTTTTGATTGTTTAATACTAGAGAGATAGCGATAAATGTAGATTAGGCTTCTCGGAGGGAATTAGGGTTTCTCACTATTGCCCCTTGTTCTTCCATTGATCTCTATTTATCTCAAGCTCTTAAAAAAACGATTATTAACGAATCTCAAATCGTGGTCATGACTATCATTATTGGATAGCGCTCCCGATAAGAGGGTTAATATTTATTTTGCTAAACTTTATAAATATTAAAACGTCAAAAAATTTAAGTTATAGTTTTCATCCATTATTCTACCATATCCTACAAAGCTTAGCAAGCAAGAATTTACTTGCTCATGGTTATTAGCGTAGTAAAAGAGAGGTGGAAGATGAATGAAACCATATTTGAAATCAGAAAGTAATGCTGAATGTAATACAAAAAAGTAATGCGGAAAAGTAATGCAGAAAATAATGCAGAAAAGTATTGCGTAAAGTAAATGCCAAATGAATTAAAACAAAAGACTACCTTTATTTATCAACTATTGCATTACAAAATTTCTTCTTAAAAAGGTAGATTACAAGAACCCTAGCTTTGCTTGTAGATCTCTCTTCAATAGAACTTTTGAATTTGGGATCTTCAATTGTTTTTGATAGACCGCTCTCGGTCCTTTATATAGTCTCTAAAATTAGAAAACCTAGATGCCATATTGGATTATGTAACATTACAATCATATCCTGAAATTCCAAATCCAACGGCTGCCATAAGACTGTGGAACCGCCGCCCTAACCCTTGCTTGACCGCGGATCCGCCGCCCATTTGTGGGTTTATGACTTAGGATTTTTTCGGGCGTTTTCTCTCGATATTTGGAGATTCTCTTGATATAAAGATTCTGAAAATATTGCTCTTACTGTCTGCCATTGTGAGATTTTTCGATTTACTTCTAATATATGGCAGATTCGGTTTTGATATTCCGATTTGATGTGGATTTGCTACTTAGATTTCTGACCTCAGCTAATACCTGCACAATATCTCAAATAAAATTGTTAGTAGCATTTATTATTTTTGAGATATTATTCCAACCATTTATATGATATGATATCTTAAGAATATTGATTAGGAATATTTGACATTATATGCATATTTTAATATGAATATTTTCTTTAAATATTATATGCATATATTTTCCGTAATTATATTAATTATAAATGGAGAAACATATGATAATAATCCTTTTACAAGTAAACCCACATATGTTCTTTATTTATAATTAACACCTTTTAGTTATTAATAATAGTTGGGGAAAAGTCCATACAAATGTGCAATAAATTTGGCTGATCAGCGAGGTATTACTTCGGACTACTTGACCCACATACATGTTTTACGTAGGCAAATTAATGGAGGGCATTTGTTCCCGCCAAAAATTTTGACTCAAAGCATACATTTGTTACCATTCATGCTGTGCACACTTATACATGCGCACTTGGCAAGACTGACAAGTTGAATCGCATGTGCAACGTGCGACGCATGTGTGCATGAGTCAAATGACTCACCCCCAGTTGTATGCACCTATACATGCGCACTTGGCAAGATTGCCAAGTTAAATCACGAGTGTGACGTGCAATGCAATTACGCATGAGTGAAATGATTCAGTTCAAGTTGTGTGCACCTATACATGCGCACTAGGAGTCACGTCCCGCTTCTCAAAAGAGCGGTAGTGGCATGTGACTAGGCCCGCGAAGTATTTATTCCGAGAAGGTCATTTCCTACAATAAATACACTAAGCCTCTAAAAGCAACATAAAATAACAAAGATAAACAAAAGAATGAAATCCAATTCTGATTTATTACATTCAAGATTCACTGTTGAAAAAATATCTGAATACTGTTAGTTATATGTATGCCCTAGAGGCCATTACTATACATAGGATGTATATTGTAGTGGATGCTGGGACATATATAGGGAGGACTTTCTTGCTCGACATGATAGTATGCTATCTGGTTGAACTTTACCTTAACGTGTATGCTGATTGTCTCTCTGTTACATGTTGGTAAAGCCCTTAGGATCTGTACTTGACTACCTGGACTATGATGCGGATCATACTAGTGGGGACTTGGTAGTCCATAAGTACATCCTTCAAAGTCCCTAGTCGTGGGTGTATCGAGACGGGGCATCGATATACCAGAGTAGACTAGCGTATACCTTCTCGACCCATACAGATGGGCGATGGATGATCCCATATCCATCGGTGTTTGACATCAGAGATGATATACGGGTGCTCAGTAGAGACTGGGTACACTGGACGGACTCGCCGAGAACTCCCAGATGGTATTATACCTCACGTCAGATGGCAGTTCTCTGGTGACACTGGTACAGAGTAGTCTGTTGACCCGAGATCGTCATAGAGTCTTGTGTGGTTCCCACTGTGCTTTGATTTCCATCTTACCACGTCCAAGAGGGCGTGCAAAACGGTGGTTTTTGGGTACAGTCCCGAGTCACATGGAGGCAATGAGCGATAGGAGGGGATTCGTCTCTCCCGGTATATGGGGGTTGATGTTGCACTGTGTTCGATCGGCTATAACAGGAAGTCCCTGGCCAGGGCTGCTCAGAGAATTGCTGGTAAGTGTTACCAGTAGTTTCTCGACCCGTTATGAGCCTCATATCGACACGACTTATTGAGCTATTGGGGTCTGACGTTTACCACCCCTAGGCGAGATATGCGACATATCAGACGATCAGACCGGGCTGTACGGTAGTGTTACTGGTCGGATTCACTGGAGTGTGAGCGGGCTTGCTCGTCGATCTTCAGATCGCTCAATACCCGGGTGGCCGTTACGTTTAGCAGACCGCTTGCGGCTTGTGGATGTTTGATATGATCATCATCCGCTGCCGGCGTATTGACGAGTCTTTAGAGTCCTACACAGAGGTTTCCTGGCTCAAGCGAAACGAAATAGGAGCGCATATGAGATATGTGCGGGACCGAGAATAATACAAGTATGTGATACCGTATTCTATTCTCGCGATAAATATATCGAATGGTTGTATGCGATATAACCTAGTTATCGATTCAAGCGTTGATTCGATAAGCCGATATATTGGATACCAGTCGGTTATGTGCGCATGACCGGATCATTGAATCAAGTGTTGATTTAATGATTTAATGTATAATTATATATTTGATATATTACTTTGCATTAACTAGTATCGGTTTACTTAAGATGGATTTTCTCGCTCGGATGTGCAAGTTGTATATGTGATATACTTTTGTGCATTTGATTGTATCATGTTTGATGATACATGATTGTTTGGTGTATGGTTTAAACCATGGTTGGTCAATGGTTAGGGTTTTCTTTTGCTTCATTTACTTATTTATTTATTCATTTATTTATCCATTTTGTTATTTTAGCAAAAGAAATATGATGAAGAGAAAATGGTGGCTTTATTTGTTTGTATTCTTTGAAGCTTCATGAACATTTGACCAAAGCAACCATTTTTGTCTTCTTGTCTAAACCTAACCATTCTTTAACCATGATTAACTCTCTACATCTAACCATGGTTTAGTTATGATAAGAATAGATAATTCTTTTCTTTTTCTTTATTCTTATCATAACTTTTTCATGAGCTTCTTCTTCTTCTTCAAAAAAACACATGAAGAAAAAGCTTCTAGTCATCAATGGTAGATTGATGATATGAGTGAGAAATCCAATTCTAAAGTATACCCACTTCTTATTTCTTCATCCTCTACCTCTTGCCAAGTAGTAGAGTGTGTTTCCTTCACAAGATTTTAGAGTTTGGTGAAGGAGGAGCTTGATCTAGCGATGCCTCGACGTAGATCATCTTCGGCATGGACATCGACGACCTAGCTTGCCCATTCTCCGACGAAGTCGACTCTAGAGCCCGGATTTGATTTGGACAGCGGAGATGACCTCGTTGCGGAGCCGTGGAGGTGGATATCCGGATCTACAAAGGTTGTAATTTCCGTATCTCTTTAGTTAACTGTTAACTAGTTCTTGTTCGCCTAGATATCTAGCAAACGATCCGTACTTTAGGGTTTGTAGGCACCATAATTTTTGAAATTGCCATGGTTGATGGCTTGGGAGACCTCACTAGAGTGCCTAGGAACCCTGCAGTGGTATCAGAGACTAGCTAGAGCCTTAGGCGAAGTCCAGACGCGATTTGAAGTCCGATCGAACCGAAACCATACCCGGAAAATTGCTCTCTGTACAATTTTTAAAATCTGGTATTTTTCCACATTAAAAATGTTCAGAAAAATCAGCAGGTGAATATATGAAATACTGTGAAATTCGTACCACTGATTCCTCCATCTTGCCGCGCTTCCGCGGCACGAGCTAGCCTCGTGCGGCGGTTGCGCGGCGGTACGGCCTGTATATTGAATAATTTTTACACAGTATCTCATTATTATTAGTGATGGTATTCCTGGGTATTTTTAATATATTTTCCAGAGTTTAATTTTTCTGAGTTGATTTCGGGATTCGGTATTTCGATCGGGATATCAAATTTTGTCTGTGTGACTTTCCGGATAAATTTTAGAATATGTTAAAAAGTTCGACCGGATATAAATACCCAACTTTTCCCCTGTCGGGAAATTTCCAAGTGTTGGATTTTTCCGTAGTTTAACGACGTTCTAAGTAGTGCAAGTAACTCGATGGTCCCTCTAGAAGACACAAACCTTAACTCGATTATGTGACCGTCTTGAACTGCCCTTTGAACCTTCGGGTTTGGGGCAGTACGGCGTGCCACATGTGAGGCGTTGGCTTGACCCTTCTACGGCTGGATCGTTGGTACTGAGGCACGAACGGAATGTTGTTAGACTTGTTTCATGTGTTGATCTGTTTCGGGAAAACTTGGGTGTTCGATTGTTCGATCGGAAAATTTAACATTTTCTATTTATCTGGAATGGGATACAATAATTGGAATTCACAATAGTTATGTGATAACTGAATGAATGTTATAAACGTAGCAATTTAGTCTCACTTGATCGGTTGCCACGGAATTTTGATGTGATCAAAAGTCCGTTGCAATCACGTAGCGTACGCGGATACTCGCCGGGTAAACTTAATAGACAGCCTCACTCCATAGCCCCGACCAAGTGACTGTAGGAGAACCCCGTCGCCGAAAGCATCCCTCCGGGTGCTCGCGGTAACGGTGTTCCGCCTTGGTGCACTTCGTCGGCGGTATCAGGGATGCAGCCGTCTACTGAAGTTTGCGACGAGCATTCGATCAGACTGTCGGGAATCTTGTTGAATTCCCCGACTTGATATTGAAAAGTGTTTTCGATAATGAGACTAAAATGCGGGGTTTATAATTGTTAGGCATGCGATGTCTAAGTAATTCATTTGGTCAGGCATGCGATGTCTGAGGTGGTTGCGGATTCCAACTGTTGTAGTTTTACACTTTCTTTTCTGTGACCGTAAGTGTAATATGTGATATCGCCGGTTTCGTTGCTATATGTCAACGACAATTGGGATGGACATATTTACTTACGTTGATGACATGTGATGTTATGTGTTGCTGGATATGTTATATTGGATCGTCGTGTTTGAATAGCCGGGGGTTTTTATGTGAGATGAGTGTTTTTCATTTTCATTCATGTAAAAACTTGTATGTAATATTCTTTTATTGGGGCGCTTCCAGGTTGCGGGAGTTGTCACCTGTTGTATATTATTTACTTTTCTGCACTAGGATAGACCCAAGGAGGGGAGCACAAGTAACCGGGTTCTGGAGTCCAGTGGGAGACCAACTTGAGGAGTCGAGTCCGGGTCTCCTAACTCCAGAATTGGTAGGGTTGCTTGCCGCTCTCGTAGGGGTCTAGGGGTGTGGGTTTGGCTATTCATCACGACCGTGGAATCCGTGTTTTATACTGGCTCGTATTGAAAACACGGACGTCCTAGTATATCCAATATTTCATATGATTCTTCTGCTGCGATATCTGTGATGTGATCATGTGATGTTTCTTTGATAGATACTTTATATAGTATATATGATATATTATATAGACGTTACTTATATTTTACACCCGCGCTAGCCCTGCCCTGCTCTGTCGTTAGTTACCTAACCTAACGGTGCACGAGGGGACATCGAGGCGAATGCGGATGGCATAAGTGTACGTCATATCTATCTGTGATGTTTAGGTACTTAAATGATGGGACTTCATTAATGTGATTAATGAAATAAAAGAAACCCAAGATGTTGTAGAATCGAATTTCAAAAATAAAACAGGTAGCTACAGTTCTTGCTTTGCACAGAGGTATATGCGATATATCCTGCACCTTATTCGATAAGGAAAGGACCGACGATCCCTTCACCGGGAGTGACTCCTTTAGCAATAACTGGCAGATGCTACACACTCGGTTTGTTTTTGATTGCTTTTAAGTGTTTTTTGCTTTGCACAGTGATATATATGATATATCCAGCACCTCATTCGACGAGGAAAGGACCGACGATCCCTTCACCGGGAATGACTCCTTTAGCAAAACTAGAAAAGCCTCAAAAGCACTCCATTTCAAAATTCATTTGATCCTACAACGATATCAAGTTCATTACGCAAAAGGTTTTCAGAAAAACCTGTCGTAGCCCTCCGTCATTTCAGATAAGTTGTATATAGTATTCGTGCTGCATTTGTTGGCTTTCGTCAAGGTGCAGTGTGCGGTAGCTATATGCTGCTTATCTGCCAGCATACGATGCGATTGGATTAGGGTAGTCGTACGGCTTTGTTGGCTTTCGTCAAGGGTCGTGCGGGTGGGTTTAATTCGATCAAGAAATGTACGGGTTGAACTTGACTAGCGGGCTATGGTTTGTTGGCTTTCGTCAAGGTCATAGCACGTTAGGGGCAAAATATTATCGGGAATTTCAAGTGTTGAGATTTGCAATGAGATTGCATACCTTCTATGAGATAGTTGGATCCCGATACCCGCTGCGAGTAAGTGTTACTCCTGGGAGAGTTTTATACATTACAATTAGCCGATCAAGTAGGTGTCTAGAAAGGTGTCAACGAGGTTACGCCTCTGGGAAAACGAGGTTTACAGTAATTAGGTTCGTGCGAAAGCACGGGGGACCTCCCTCAAAGTACCGACACTGGCCTGGCTGAAAGATTGGCGAACTTGTAGTGTGTAATTAATCCCGGCTAGTCTTTCCTTTTAGGGTTTGAAGGAAGATTTGATAAAAAGCAGTGGGAGCCATCCTGATTAGATAAAATAATAACCAATCTATTCTTGACAGAGCGCACGCTGAGAGTTTTCTTCTCTCTCTCTCCTGGTAGCGACCATATCACGCCTTAATCAAGATAATAATACGGATATTTGACCGAACCCGCTTGTTATACTGAGCTGGGGAACGTTGGTCCCGCTCCAACTTATAATTGTTATAAGACAGAGCAGGAATTTGGGGAATACCAGATTTCCCGTGCCGCCCAAACGAAGAGAGTGCATGCTGATGCATCATCTTCGGGTGTGTTCGTTATACAGAACTGTTTCTCAGTATCCTTTACGTCCTGGGTATATGATACCGGATCAGGATCCCACATATGTAATCTGTTACATAGGGCTACAGAAAGGTAGAGAACTGAGAACGGGTGATAAGTTTCATGAGGCAGAAAACGGGGCAAGTGTTGCAGCCAAGTCTGTTGGTCACTGTCACCCTGTATTACCGATACATTGATTATGAACGAATGTTGTTAGATATCGAACCTGATATACAAAATCATATCTATCTCTTTATTAGTAAAGAAAGGATATAATTCTGTATTGTTGGATAATGTTTTGAACATTTCCTATATCAAAAGTTGATCGGTTCAGGCACGTTATCTAAAAGCGTTGATGTTCTAAATCAAACTACAGTTCTTAGTATATGGAACACACACAAGAGGAAGAGTTCAGAAATGAACGAATCCTTCTTGAGGTATTGTAGACTAGGTCAGATCAATGTGACCCGACTAGCTAGAGTTACATAAAGATGCATATTTAAATCAGTTTGAATTTACATCTTGTGAAACTCGCCAGTCATGTCACAAAGATAAGATGACCTCAGCTCTGTTTATTGGAAACAGAGAAAGAGTTAATAAACTCTTGGGATGATACATGTTGATGTATGTAGGTCCCCTGTCTACACATGCCAAGACCGGTTCTTTATACTTCATTATATTCTCTGATAATCTCTCAAGATTCAGTCATATGTTCCTGTTGAAACATGAGTCCGAACCTTTTGAGATATTCACAGAATATAAGTTGGAAGTAGAGAACCTAAACGGGTATAAGTATTATGTCCTATGATGAGATCAAGGAGGAGAATACTTGAGCACGGAAATCCTGGATTATTCTAAAGGAGAATGAGATTCTCTCTCAGCATTACTCCTCTGAATACACCATAGCACGATGGTATATCGGGGCGGAGCAGATACACCCTATTTGATATGGTGTGCTCTATGATGAGTACTACTGAGTTACCTTTTTCCTTTTGGGAGTTATGCGCTTGAGAAGCTGCATACCTATTGAATAGGGTTCGAATCAAATCAATGCCTACCACTTCATATGTGATATGAAAAGCGAAGAGCCCATGTCTTAAGTTAGTTAAGATTTGGGGTTGTCCGGCCTATGTCTAAAAGCAAAATCCGGACAAGCTCGAGACAAGGTCAGTTATGTACAACTGGAAAGGTTCCAGCTATACTAACTACAGCTGATGATTTGAAAGAACCAAAGGATTCGATAGTTACCAACGAACCTCAGCCTCTCCGCCGATCTAGTAGGGTTCCTCACCCACCTGAGAGATACTTCTGTTTCTCTATGACAGTGGGAGCGAGGATTGCATCATGAGATGATGACCCAACTAGCTTCGAGCTGGCCATCAGGAGTAAGACTCTGTAAGAATGGCTGGATGTTTAGCGATCTGAGATGGAATCCTTATACACCAACAAAGTATGGACTTATGGTTGCAATATCTGAAGGGTTAAATCCCCATCAGGAGCAAGTATATCTTGAGAAGATTACTTGGTGTACATGGAAAGGTTGAGACTTTCGAAGCTAGACTTGTTAAAGGTTTTCATCATCAACCAGGCGTGGATAATGATGAAACCTTTTCAAGTAGCTAGGCTTAAGTCCATCCAGATCCTACTTACCACGGCTACATACCATGACTATGATATCTGGTGGTTGGGTGTCATGACAGCTTTTCTAAATGATGTTTTAGAAGAGAACGTCTATAAGTACACAGCCAGAGGGCTTCGTAGACAGTGGGAGCAGCGGAAACGTGTGCAAGATGCTTTATAGGATAAAGCAGGCATCGCGGAGTTGGAACGTCTGTTTTGATGAAGTAGTCAAAGAGTTTGACATCATCAAAATGGTAGATGAACCTTGTATAAACAAAAAGGTAGTAGGGAGTATGGTGATGATCCTCGTAGAGTACGTGGATGACATACTCTTGATAAGAAAAGAGTTTCTTATGCTACGCTCGATCAATCTCCGCTTATCACAATGATTCTCCATATAGGATCAAAGTGATACCTACTAAATCCTGGGTTTTGGATCTATGAGATAGATCTAAATGGATGTTAGGATACTCACTAGATGTAGTGAGATGGTGTCAATCGATCCTAAGGAGAATCACTGGAAGTGTTCCAGGGTGATAAAGACGACTGAGTGTCAGTCACAGGCATTGTCTTTACCCTCAGTAAAGGGACGGTATGTTGGAAGAGTTCCAAGCTAGATACCGTGACATACTAGACGATAAAGGCTGGATACATCGCTACTTAAGATGCTACCCTAGAAGCTGTTTGGGTGTATAATGGTTCATGAGATGAACTATGTTCCTACCATTGTGAGACAATGGAGTTGTGGCTCATGCCGAGGAACACCGGTCCCATCAGTGATCCAGACTTATTCTAAGGCAGCATCGCCTGATCATGGAGATGGTTGATCTCCAGGGTGATCGAGGTTAGGAGAGTAGACTCAGAGGACAACACAGCGGATCCACTCACAAAGGACTGTTCCCAGAGAGAGACTTTTATGGGATGGTTGAGTATGAGATACTGCAACCACTGCTACAGATGGCCCTAGTGTAAGTGGGAGATTGTTAGTTATATGTATGCCCTAGAGGCCATTACTATACATAGGATGTATATTGTAGTGGATGCTGGGACATATATAGGGAGGACTTTCTTGCTCGACATGATAGTATGCTATCTGGTTGAACTTTACCTTAACGTGTATGCTGATTGTCTCTCTGTTACATGTTGGTAAAGCCCTTAGGATCTGTACTTGACTACCTGGACTATGATGCGGATCATACTAGTGTGGACTTGGTAGTCCATAAGTACATCCTTCAAAGTCCCTAGTCGTGGGTGTATCGAGACGGGGCATCGATATACCAGAGTAGACTAGCGTATACCTTCTCGACCCATACAGATGGGCGATGGATGATCCCATATCCATCGGTGTTTGACATCAGAGATGATATACGGGTGCTCAGTAGAGACTGGGTACACTGGACGGACTCGCCGAGAACTCCCAGATGGTATTATACCTCACGTCAGATGGCAGTTCTCTGGTGACACTGGTACAGAGTAGTCTGTTGACCCGAGATCGTCATAGAGTCTTGTGTGGTTCCCACTGTGCTTTGATTTCCATCTTACCACGTCCAAGAGGGCGTGCAAAACGGTGGTTTTTGGGTACAGTCCCGAGTCACATGGAGGCAATGAGCGATAGGAGGGGATTCGTCTCTCCCGATATATGGGGGTTGATGTTGCACTGTGTTCGATCGGCTATAACAGGAAGTCCCTGGCCAGGGCTGCTCAGAGAATTGCTGGTAAGTGTTACCAGTAGTTTCTCGACCCGTTATGAGCCTCATATCGACACGACTTATTGAGCTATTGGGGTCTGACGTTTACCACCCCTAGGCGAGATATGCGACATATCAGACGATCAGACCGGACTGTACGGTAGTGTTACTGGTCGGATTTACTGGAGTGTGAGCGGGCTTGCTCGTCGATCTTCAGATCGCTCAATACCCGGGTGGCCGTTACGTTTAGCAGACCGCTTGCGGCTTGTGGATGTTTGATATGATCATCATCCGCTGCCGGCGTATTGACGAGTCTTTAGAGTCCTACACAGAGGTTTCCTGGCTCAAGCGAAACGAAATAGGAGCGCATATGAGATATGTGCGGGACCGAGAATAATACGAGTATGTGATACCGTATTCTATTCTCGCGATAAATATATCGAATGGTTGTATGCGATATAACCTAGTTATCGATTCAAGCGTTGATTCGATAAGCCGATATATTGGATACCAGTCGGTTATGTGCGCATGACCGGATCATTGAATCAAGTGTTGTTTTAATGATTTAATGTATAATTATATATTTGATATATTACTTTGCATTAACTAGTATCGGTTTACTTAAGATGGATTTTCTCGCTCGGATGTGCAAGTTGTATATGTGATATACTTTTGTGCATTTGATTGTATCATGTTTGATGATACATGATTGTTTGGTGTATGGTTTAAACCATGGTTGGTCAATGGTTAGGGTTTTCTTTTGCTTCATTTACTTATTTATTTATTCATTTATTTATCCATTTTGTTATTTTAGCAAAAGAAATATGATGAAGAGAAAATGGTGGCTTTATTTGTTTGTATTCTTTGAAGCTTCATGAACATTTGACCAAAGCAACCATTTTTGTCTTCTTGTCTAAACCTAACCATTCTTTAACCATGATTAACTCTCTACATCTAACCATGGTTTAGTTATGATAAGAATAGATAATTCTTTTCTTTTTCTTTATTCTTATCATAACTTTTTCATGAGCTTCTTCTTCTTCTTCAAAAAAACACATGAAGAAAAAGCTTCTAGTCATCAATGGTAGATTGATGATATGAGTGAGAAATCCAATTCTAAAGTATACCCACTTCTTATTTCTTCATCCTCTACCTCTTGCCAAGTAGTAGAGTGTGTTTCCTTCACAAGATTTTAGAGTTTGGTGAAGGAGGAGCTTGATCTAGCGATGCCTCGACGTAGATCATCTTCGGCATGGACATCGACGACCTAGCTTGCCCATTCTCCGACGAAGTCGACTCTAGAGCCCGGATTTGATTTGGACAGCGGAGATGACCTCGTTGCGGAGCCGTGGAGGTGGATATCCGGATCTACAAAGGTTGTAATTTCCGTATCTCTTTAGTTAACTGTTAACTAGTTCTTGTTCGCCTAGATATCTAGCAAACGATCCGTACTTTAGGGTTTGTAGGCACCATAATTTTTGAAATTGCCATGGTTGATGGCTTGGGAGACCTCACTAGAGTGCCTAGGAACCCTGCAAATACAAGATATGATAACATGATAAGCTTTAATAAGAGGCATACATAAATAAGCAGAAATGAAATGAAAAAAATAAATGGAACTAGACATCCAGTTGTGATGCGAATAGGTTGTACTCCTCTTTGACCGCTTCTATTTTCTCTGTCTCAATGCCACCTGATAAACATTCTAAGGATAGAAAGAAGTGGGTGGAATGCCCATCAACGACTAGCGCTCGGTAAGTCCCTAAAAAAGGTTATGTGTAGAAATGATAATGACAAGTGTATAAATTGAGAACTACTATCATTAAATTATGAACGAGTAACACTAATAATTAAGCATGGTAATTCTATGTAACATGGCAGTTCTATATAACATGAGCTAGGAAAATAAGTATATAAGCACGTCAATTCTATGGATATGATTATTATATTTTAACGTGGGTGTTTGTAGTTTGATAAAGAAAGTATAAGTGTATACGAGGGGAGTCCAACTTACCTCGTGGACTAAGGTAACAGGAAGTACAAGGCCCCGTCATAACCCACAGGACAACGACAATGGTAGTCAGGTTAGGTGTCTTACAAAATGATATCTCGTGCCACGACATACGTTCCTTAACATCTTAACCTTTATCCCTGTGTATTTTATTGTATAGGTCAAGTTTACAGGTCTTTTCCGAATTCATGAATATAAAGAGTACAAGTTCAAGTTCAAGTTGTATTCAGGTATTCATGCCAAGTAAAAGAATTCGTGTTAAGTTCTATTCATGGTTCGGGTCAAGTCAAGTATATCATGTAATAGGTTTAAGTCAAATATATAACATCTAATTATGTATTCATATATATGCAACAATTCAGAGATCAGGAAAAAAATAAGGTATACATGTTTGAAAAGCATGAAATGAGGCAAGTATATCATTCAAGTAACGACCATAAACAATGCTATAAATAAATATTATGTACGACTAATTAATTAAGTCAAACGAATGTGGAATATAAACGGAAATATAGCTCTGAGTGTTGTGCATGCGTTAATTCCAGTTGCACATAAATAAGACTATCGGTTTGGGACATATACCCATTTTCATTTCGTCGCGCAGAATAAATCAGAATCTGTCCAGTACCGTTACATATTTTTTAAACACAGTTTGAGTTAATTTCCGTCGGTTTTCAGATTTCAAAGATTATTAGAAACTTGTAGGTATTTTGAAGTAGTTATCCAAAAAACTAAGCTCCGCACGATTTGGATTCCTGAAACTCTAGTTATGGTCATTTTAGCATCAGGGTTTTAAACAGAAATTCGGATTTCTGGACAACAACTATGTGTTGTATTGTCGGATATATATCGAGCCATTCTATGTATTTCTGGGTCACTGGGTATATATTAAATTCTATTTATATCAATTACACATCTATACATATAAAGTTTTCCACGAACGGACATTTGAAGTTCGAGTTATGTCGTATTTAAAAACAATGTGCCAATCAACACAGATTCTGTCCAGATTCGTCACTTAATTTTGCATCATGGTTTTCTATATTTTACGTTGATTCTTAGGGAAATAGTATAACAAAGAAAATATATTTCTTTCGATCTAGATGTCCAAAACACCTAAGCTTGCTTAATTTAGATATCGGTAGACCGATTTATGTGTCTTGGAAGTTGACCAATTAAAGCAGTTTTCAGATTTCAGAAAAAAAAAGTGACCAAAAGTGGCATAAGCACCAATTCGTTGTTCGGTTCGATATAATTTTTTTTAATGTAGATCAAAAATTCTATTTAGTATTTACCCTAATTTTCCTAGGGTATAAGTCCTAGGAAATAGTGACTAAAAGTGGCATAAGTCCTAGGATCTCCAGTGATAGGATTTAATTTTAAGAAATTATTTTAAAGATAAAGGTATTTGAGATCGTATTTAAAAATGATAAAACCATGGTATTAATTTGCAACTTTGTTTTCTTTATACTTTCTAACATTCTAATTGAGAATATACATGAGAAAATACACCAATTAATCTATAAAAATCATTCACTAATTGTAGGATATTATCGATATTTCAATCACTCGATCGGGTTATAAAAGAAATACATACGACTTTTCATGAAACTATCATAAAAACCTTTCACATATATCATTTTTAAATTCCAATAAGATACTACTTACAACATTACTTTCATTTAAAGGAATTATATTAGCATGAGACAATTACTATAGACTACGCATAAATACCACAAGTATCTAAGCATAACATGTAGAACACAGACAATTATTCGTGCATATATTTTTCATAGCTAATTTCTTTTACTAAAAATAAAAAAAATTACCGATAATCATGCAAGTATAGACGAAGGGAGGAAACAAGATAAAGAAAGTGAGAAAGAGAAGAGAAAGATGGGGGCTTACAAACACAAGCCGAAATTGTCACCGGGTTTATTTATCCGCCAATAACCTCACATTACTAGCGAGACTTTGCCTTTTGAGAGCTTCTTCATGTTTTTATTCGAGAACTCTAGATAAAGAGGGTGAAGGAAATTGAATAATATTTTGTGAGAATGAAAGAACGGAAATGAGAGGAGTTGTTCTTCTTTTTAATTTTTTTAAGAGAAAGAAGAATAAAAAGGTAAGATGAGTATGCTAAAGAATTATGTCATATTAATTTAAATTAATATGAATTCATAATGGGAGTTAATGAGAAATTGAAGGGTGCAATGAATTAATCAATGGGGTAAAAGGTTATTATTGCATATGGAATAATAATGCAGAGTTTCAAAAGAGAATGATTTAAAAATTAAACGAAATAAACACTTTTCTTAACTAATTTTTTTCCCTTTTAAACAAAACAAAATCACTTTCCAAAATTTTCCTTTCAAATCAAAAGAATAAATTCTTTATATTAAAGAGATCAAACTAGATCTTTTAAAAATCTTTGAAAAGCTTTTTTTTATAAAACATATCATTTCGAAACACGTATATAGTTTTTCTAATTAAAAAACATTATAGTAAAAACACTGCCGTTATATTCTACCATCCTTAAAAAGAATTTCGTCCTTGAAATTCCATGAGGAGACTATAAAATATAAGTAGAAGGGAGAAATAAGTCTAATGATTCAAAAGTCGAGAGAATACATTCAAGAAAGTCGAAAGTGAAATTCAAGATAGATTCAATGAATATGATGATATTTAAAGAAAATGCTGAATATAATAGTTGAATTTCTTGTTTCTTGTATTACATTGCTTATAATGTTCTTGCAGAACTGACATGTATGTGCCACCAATAAAGCCTATCACGCCCCGCTTTCCAAAAGAGCGGTACAACATATGACTAGGCCTGCGACGTATTTATTCTGAGAAGATCATTTCCCACAATAAATACGCTATGCGTCTATAAGCAACATAAATTGACAAGAATAAACAAAAGAATGAAATCCAACTCTGATTTATTACATTCAAGATTCATAGTTGAAAAAATATCTGAATACAAGATACGATAACATGATAAGCCATAACAAGGATGTAAGTTCACGGCGGCGGCCCGGCCGTCGATCCGACGCCGGAAACGCGGAAACGAAAAACTTTGTGAAACTTGCAAACCGGCACCACCGCGCACTTTTAACCCGGATCGAACCATTAACCTAGCTACTAGCAAACTAAAAGACGGGTAGAGAGTTATACCAAGCGATCCGTGTCCTTCGGTCTTCGTCTCCACTCCGATCTCCCGCAGAATCTCCATCCGTCACCTCCTCGTCGGAAAGGCACCACGTAGCCGATTTATTTTACGGGCTCCCACCTCTGGACCGAGGCAACTCGGGCACGAAGTTGGCTAGCCGACGCGTCCAAAGGTACTGTAGGTGTAGTGTAGAATCTATGTCTCTTTGGGGTAGTGAAGTTGCCATTGATGGATTGAGGAGGAGAGATGAACAAATGAAAATGGTGCTAGCCTTTTTGCATGAATCAAATGTGAGATACAAAATTTCTCCCACTCAAAAATGAGAACCCCTCTCCCTCCTAATGTGGCCGGACCCTCTATATCAAAATGGTGGAGAAAAAAAAACAAGTGCTATCAAGTGGAGGGGAAAAAAGAATGATAAAGGGAAAAAGGCTCACATCAATTTCTTATCTCAAATCCACTCACAATAAATGCAAAGGAATGACCCAAAAAGAATCTCATGATGAATGAACCATCATGAAGCCACACATATGCAAGAAACCCCTTCCACAATAAGTTATTTGCAAACTTTCAAATAACCCCCCTCCATCACAAAAGTCCGGCCGTGAAGGAACAAAGGAAAACCGGCCGGAACGGGATGAAAACTGGCAACCTCAGAAAACTGATCCCGTAATAAATTACAGGAAAAACCCCGCGACAGCATATACATGCCCGCATTTGTATTCCCACTGAACACAAATGCAAAGAGACAAAACTACACAGTTTAATACTAGGATCCAGCTTAAACCAAAGCCGGCAAGTAAAATCCGTCCGATCACGATCCGTGCAATACAGCACGTATCTGATCGAACCCTGCCAAATCTCCATACGGCCTCTACAGCGTTTCGCCCGAAACTTGAGTAACTGTGTGTGGGAGACTTTAAAGACTCGTCAATACTATGGCTGTGGATTTAACCACAAGCACGTCAGAGGTATCAGCCATACGTAACGAGCTACAAGCTATTGACCAAAAAGGACGTCTGTGAGCGAACTCATACTGACATCCTACTGAGCCTGTCAGTGACAATATCCGTACAGTCCGGTCCGTTCGTCTATGAGTATCGCATGGCGGGCCTAGGGGGTTGGTAAAAGTCAGACCCCCAAAAGCGGTACAAGTCGTGTCGGAGTGTAGCCCAGAACACCCTGAGATACTGCTGGAATACCTACCAGTAAATCTCCTGCCTCGGACGAGGGCTTTGTGTAATGGCTCTCCTAGATACAGCACGACCTCACCCCCAATACCGGGAGAGACGAACCCCTGCAGATCCGCTCACTGCCTCCATATGGCTCGGGACTGTACCCAACTAAAACCTGTTTCCACGTCTCCTTTGAGCGTGGTAAGGTAGTAATCAAAGCACAGTGGGAACTCACACGAGACAAATGACGATCTCAGGTTGATGAACTAACCTGTACACATGTCACCTGGAACTGCTATCTGACGTCTGGTATAATCCCAACTAGCAGGTTCCCGGCGAGTCCTGTCCGGTGTACTCATAACCCAATGAGCGCCTGTATACATCTTAGGTGAACCAACTGACACCAGTGGCTTGTGAGACCGGCCACCGCCCCTCATCGGGGTCTCGACTGTATACACTAGTCTACTCTGGAGTATCGATGCCCTGTCTCGAAACTCCCACGACTAGGGACCATTTAAGGATATGCTTATAGACTCCAGCTCCCACATATATGATCGCCCTCATACTGCTGGTAGTCAAGCAAGAATCCTAGGGGCTCTATCAACGTATAATAGCGACCTGTAAGGTCACCTAAAGCAGTACACGATGATAAAGATAAACCAGATAGCATACTATCATCTCGAGTAGGACTGTCCTACCGGCATAGGTCCTCCCTCAATCATTGCAATCACGTGCCTGTAATCCAATAATTGACTCTGAGGGCACTATATCCAACAATCTCCCACTTGCACTCAAGGCTAATTATTGCGATGTCGCATACTCACAGCCCGTGCGACACCGAACGCCCAACTCCTCTACTAGTCAGTCTCACAAAGCTCGTTTGCGAAACTATTGCGTTCAAGGAATAGCCTCAGTGAGTGGATCCGTTGTGATGTTTCTTTCTATGCCTCTCTATATCTCAAGTTCGCGGAGAAAACCATCTCCCGAAATGAGCAATACCTGTCTTAGAATGTCTGGATGTCTGATGGGACCTAGTTCATAAATGAACTCCAAATCCAAACTTCTCAGACTGTATCGTCTACTGAACTTAATCAGTATCCTGCGCCATCCTTCCCTCAGTATCCGCCTGGACCACCTGTCCAAAATACTGCCCCTCGTCAGAGGGAGAACTATAACTCTGACGGCCACCCTGTCGTCCAGGTCACCTTGGAAGCCTGGAATGATAACCGTCTCCTAAAGGAGGCTGCCGTTATCATATCCCTAGAACATTCACTTATGTTCTAAAACTGCTTCCGAATATTTCTCCAGGATTGGATTAATATCAACTTATTACATCTACTGCAAGAACAACATCTAGTGTGGTACTTGACATCTCATGATTGACTCAATTGCCTAAGCAAGTGATTTGCCAATCATACACATCCCTCTCCCCTTTAGTCTGTAAGACACCTTTAGAGAGGGTAACTCCATCACCTGCGGTACACTACCGTGCCAGGAGTCGTCCATTCTAAATACTCATAGAATGCTGTCAAAGTACCCAGATTGGGAAACCACCCAAATCTAGATCTAAAACCATAGATCCAGTAACAAGAATGTCTGATATAATATCCAAGTCCTATGTGGAGAAACCACTATGTGACAACCAAAGAATAACCAATCGTTGTGTAGGAATTTCACTTCCTAATCTGTGTATATCATCCAAATACCAGGACATTACACCCTACTACCTTCTTAACAGATCCATCCCCTGTTCTGATGAAGTCAAACCTATGACTGTCATATCAGAAATAAATGATCTATCTCCGCTATATCTGCATTAGTCTATAAATAGACATAAGCCACCTGTCCATCAATGCTTCCGCTGCTCCCACTGACTACGACAACCCTCTGGCAGAGTCATATAGACGTACACTTCTAAAGCTAGTTTAGAACAACGCTATACCCATCCTCCTGCCGGGTCTCACAGTCTGGAACAACAGCAATGGCAAGTCTGGGTAAATAAGAACCTCCCTGCCACTGTCCTTGAGCATACCGAAGTACCTCTCGAGTGCCGGAGGTTACCCACCATATCTGCGGAGTGGTTAATGGAATGTTAATCCAGATTGAATCTTTAGGTTCTTATCAAATTTTCAGTAATCGTTTGCGGTTCTGGAATCACTTCCAGTTCTACCATACTCCCACTACTGTTTTCTGAAAAAATCCATTTTTATTAAAACTGTGGCGAGTTAAGAACAATATCACTATTGATCTTCCAGATGGTAGAAAGTTAACCCTCGTCATAGCCTGGGTCAACCCACAAACAGCCATTACAGAAACGTGCCTTGAGTTATCCAGAGTTTGGTTTTAAGCATAAGCCGGACAACTCCCCGTACCTTAACAATGTCAAGATATGAACTGTTCTATATCCAATATAAAAACAGAGGCACTGATTTAATTGAACCAGATTCAAATCATGCAGCTGTCTCCAGTGCATGTCAACTAAATGGAAAGAGGCTGATCAGCGTTACTCAACTTAGGAATGCTTCCAATTATGAGTAAACTGAAAGAGAAGCCAGTTCTCTTAATCATTACTATCATCTGAATACCATACATAAGTATCTACATCTTCGATTGCCTTGAAGAATCCCGATACTTCCAACACCTGGTTCTCTACTTTATTCATATACCTATAACTTCTCAAAACTTGGACTTTGTGTTTCTACGAAACACCTGTCTAAAAACTAGAGAAGTCATAAGTAAACCGAATATAGTACGAGGACCATCCCCTCTGTCCTAATGGACACTGGACAACATACATTACTCTGTATAAGTCCCCTGAGTCTAATAACTCATTCACTGTGTGTCGTAAGTTGAAAACTGTACTTATGGTTAAGAAGAATTACACCGCTGTTCAATGCTCCTTACCTAACCATCCACTGATATAGGTAAATGTCATAGACATAATTTCAAAAAGTTATATCTCACTCTATGAAAATAGACGTACAAATATATCAATTTGAAATTGGTGCATAACAACGGATATTCAAAACCAAATATTTGCCGTCCGGCAAACAACCCAGGTGACTTCCTCAAATATCACCAATTACAACGAATCCCGATATAATGAGGATGATCACCTAATTCCCAATAACTTACTCCCACTCATCATCTGTAAAACTATACAGATGTGAGAATCATACTTGGTAAATACATACCCTGGAGCAAGTGTCTAATTGGGAAATCAGTTTTCTTTTAACAGTACACAGTGAAACTGAAACATTGAGATGTTTCGATGGGGTATCTGGGTATTCCTAGTAATGCCTCTTCCATTATCCAGATTCACAACTATAACCGTGTTTTTCTTTGCCACCTCTCCAAATCCATTTATATGTCTTTAATCATTACCTTCTGCACACCCCTTTAGGCCAAATGGTTTTCTTCCTTCCCTACCGTTCGGCACCAGCCTATGGTTTGGAAGAAGACTATCCAATAAGCATAATGGGTGTATTGTCCTAATCCTAGGAGCACTCGCAATGCGAGAGAAGGTGAAGATAAAAGACAATCGAATAAACCTTATTCCTATTTCTCCTGAACCAGAATCCATTCTCGAACTGGAACAAGTTCCTTTCGAGTTAGTATATAACCATACGATGGAGTATCCAAATAAACTGTGGAACTTCATAGTGATACGGAGTGTCCTGGAGAAATACAAAGGTGAAGTGGGAGTGGTAACGAAATACTTGGTTTGGTCGTGAATATCAGTCACAATTCACTTTGCCCTCCTTCTAATCCCTTTCTTTGTCTTAACTTAATACCTTATGTACACCGTTTAGGCTTATTGGTTTTCTTCATTCCCTACCGGTCGGCACCTGCCTATGGTCTGGAAGAAGACTATCCAATTTGCGTAATGGGTGTACTATCCCCTAATCTAAGGGGCACTCGCAACCTGAGAGAAGGTAAAAGGAAAAGACAACTGAATAGTCCTATTCGTTTTCTCCAGAACCAGAAACCATCCTTGAATAAATTCCTTCAAGTTCATATATAACCATACGATGGTTTTGTCCAATGGAAGTGGACGTTCGTAGTAATACGGGGTGTCCTGGAGAAAAGGGTAAAAGTAGGAGTGGCAATGAGGTTTGCAACTCTGACAATCCAAAAGCCAGTCTTATAAGAAGGTTCGGTTAATTTTGGTCTCTGAGTCATAGTCTAGGGTCGGGTCAATGGTCGCTGCCAAAGAGAGAGAGAAAAGAAACACTCAGCGTGCACTCTAACCTAGATCAGAATGGTTATCACTTTATCTAATCAGGAAACCTCCCACTGTAACGTCAAATTCTTCCCCAAACCTAAAAGAAGAATTAGTCGGGATCACCCGAGGAGTAAACCAACTCATCAGTGGGAATCGGGATCCAACCATCATCGCATGATAAAGTGATGAAATCCGCTCACGTTATCACACTCCAGAAGGTATGCGCATATCTGGCAAGTTTCAGTTTCTTTAGAAACTCCCGATGTGATTTTTGCCCCATGCTCTTATGACCTTGACGAAGGTCAACAAATCATAAGTCACATGTCAAGTTCTACCCGTCATTGTCCAGGTTAATTTGAACCCACCCGTACAAGCCCTTGACGAAGGTCAACAAGGCTATACGATTGTCCCAAACCAACGCATCTATCTATGCAGCAGAAAGGTAACAAGCAGCTACCATACACTATACCTTGACGAAGGTCAACAAACATAGCATGAATACTACGTGCTACCCATCTGAAACGACGGAGGGCTACGAATGGTTTCTGGCGAAAACCTTTAACGTAATGAACTTGATATCGTTGAAGGAACTGATAGCTTTATAAAAATATAGTAACGAAAACCTTTGCTAAAGAGGTCACTCCCGGTGAAGAGATCTCGGCTCTTTTCCCGTAGAATGAGGTGCAGGATATTCCAACTGAATACCACGATGCAAAGCAAAAGTAATCGGCTATAGTGAAGTTATTGCCCTGACGCAAACTTCTGTCCAAGGGGTCACTCCCGGTGAAGGGATCCCGGCCCTTGCCTCGTCGACTGAGAAGCAGGATATTCCAACTGAATACCACTGTGCAAAACAAAAAAGAACGTCCTTGCAATAACAGCTTTTTGAAAAATGTTCCAACAACATCAGAATAGGTTTGCTTATCTTGCATTGATCCGAATCAACGCAGTCCCATCAATTGATCACACCACAAAAGAACGAAAATAATGATGTACGTATATGCCATCCGCATTCGCCACTGGGTCCCGTCATCACCCGTTAGGTTAGCTAACTAACGACAGAGCGGGGACTGGACTAGCACGGATGCAAAACATATACAACATCTACTAGTATATATATATCAATATATAATATTCGCTCAAGACGTGATAAAAATGCAATAACACAGAAATGTAATCAGCATCACAGAACAATAAAGATATCTGGGATCCCCGGGTTTCATAGAGCCGCTACTGAAACCCGACGTTCCCCTGGTCGTGTGGATAGCCTGTGTAATGAAATCCTAGACCCCTACGGGCGCGGCAAGTTACCCGCCAAAACCTGAAGCGAGGCGGCCCCCTTCAGCAACGTGAATGGACCACCCAGCACTTCACGAAATCCGGTAACTTGGGCATCCCTCCTAGGTCAACCTATACCCCCTACGAGTGCGGCGAATAGCCCGCCAATTCTAGAGTGAATCCCCCTCCGTCTCAATGCCATGAGATGCAGGCCCGTTGCCCTCTAGAACCCGGCTATCCGTGCACCCCTCCGCGGGTTAATCCTAGTACAGAAAGTAAAATATACAAACAACGGGTATATCGACCTCGACCCGGTCGTGCCCCAAAAGAATAATACAAATAGGCAGTGACGGCAGTCCACATGTCGGACGCTCGCCCCGCAATATCAAATGTACATATAAAACAAAACTGTACTAACATTGCATCCAGGCTATCCCCCACGACCAATCCGCAACATCACAGCACAACACAGAACATCAACGTGAATGTCACGTTCGCAAATCCGTCTAAAAGGGCTATAGCAGTTAGATAGGATTTACCGATCAAATGACATTCACGGTCGCAGATATAATGTAAATACTGTGAACTAATATGTTTAAAATATTCGATCGACCAAATTTACCGAAGTGGGCTCCAAGCACTACTGTAGCACTCACAGAAAATCTGGGCCCAAAAAAAATATCCCAAAACCCTTATTTTCAAGTCCAAGAGCCTCTGGAAAAATTTGGTGCAATGAACAGTAAAAAGTGCGGCGGAACCGCGGCCCAAGCATGGGTTTGGCCGCGGTTCCGCGGTGGTATAGTGAGTTTAGGCGACCAAATTTTTACAGAATGCTTAGAATTTCCTGTACATGTTTCTGCAACAACCTAAAAATTTTTGGAGCTAAAAAAATTTCGACAGAGAACAGATGCACTGGAAAATACGGTTTTTGGGATTTTTGTTCGATCGAGTTCTAAACATACTAGAGCAAGCTAGATTAGGTTAATGGCGTGGCTCTGATACCAATGTAAGTGCACGGCGGCGCCCCGGCCGTCGATCCAACGCCGGAAACGCGGAAACGAAAAACTTTGCGAAACTTGCAAACCGGCATTACCGCGCACTATAAACCCGGATCGGGCCATTAACCTAACTCTAGTAAACAAGAAAAGGAGTAGAGAAGCTATACCAAGCGATCCGTGTCCTTTGGTCTTCATCTCCACTCCGATCTCCAGTGGAATCTCCGTCCGTCACCTCCTCGTCGGAAAGGCACCACGTAACCGATTTCTTTTACGGGCTCCCACCACTGGACCGAAGCAACTCGGGCACGAAGTTGGCTAGCCGACGCGTCCAAGGGTACTGTAGGTGTAGTGTAGAATCTATGTCTCTTTGGGGTAGTGAAGTTGCCATTGATGGATTGAGGAGGAGAGATGAACAAATGAAAATGGTGCTAGCCTTTTTGCATGAATCAAATGTGAGATACAAAAATTCTCCCACTCAAAAATGAGAACCCCTCTCCCTCCTAATGTGGCCGGCCCCTCTATATCAAAATGGTGGAGAAAAAAAAACAAGTGCTATCAAGTGGAGGGAAAAAAAGAATGATAAAGGGAAAAAGGCTCACATCAATTTCTTATCTCAAATCCACTCACAATAAATGCAAAGGAATGACCCAAAAAGAATCTCATGATGAATGAACCATCATGAAGCCACACATATGCAAGAAACCCCTTCCACAATAAGTTATTTGCAAACTTGCAAATAACCCCCCTCCATCACAAAAGTCCGGCCGTGAAGGAACAAAGGAAAACCGGCCAGAACGGGATGCAAACTGGCAACCTCAAAAAACTGATCCCGTAATAAATTACAGGAAAAATCCCGCGACTGCATATACATGCCCGCATTTGTATTCCCACTGAACACAAATGCAAAGAGACAAAACTACACAGTCTAATACTAGGATCCAGCTTAAACCAAAGCCGGCTAGTAAAATCAATCCGATCACGATCCATGCAATACCGCACGTATCTGATCGAACCCTGCCATATCTCCATACGGCCTCTACAGCGTTTCGCCCGAAACTTGAGTAACTGTGTGTGGGGGACTCTAAAGACTCGTCAATACTATAGCTGTGGATTTAACCACTAGCACCTCATAGGTATGAGCCATACGTAACGAGCTACCAGCTATTGACCAAAAAGGACGTCTGTGAGCGAACTCATACTGACACCCTACTGAGCCTGTCAGTGACAATATCCGTACAGTCCGGTCCGTTCGTCTATGAGTATCGCATAGCGGGCCTAGGGGGTTGGTAAAAGTCAGACCCCCAAAAGCGGTACAAGTCGTGTCGGAGTGTAGCCCAGAACACCCTGAGATACTGCTGGAATACCTACCAGTAAATCTCCTGCCTCGGACGAGGGCTTTGTGTAATGACTCTCCTAGACACAGCGCGATCTCACCCCCAATACCGGGAGAGACGAACCCCTGCAGATCCGCTCACTGCCTCCATGTGGCTCGGGACTGTACCCAACTAAAACCTGTTTACACGTCTCTTTGAGCGTGGTAGGGTAGTAATCAAAGCACAGTGGGAACTCACACGAGACAAATGACGATCTCAGGTCGATGAACTAACCTGTACACATGTCACCTTGGGAACTGCTATCTGACGTTTGGTATAATCCCAACTAGCAGGTTCCCGGTGAGTCATGTCCGGTGTACTCATAACCCAATGAGCACCTGTATACATCTTAGGTGAACTAACTGACTCCAGTGGCTTGTGAGACCGGCCACCGCCCCTCGTCGGGGTCTCGACTGTATACACTAATCTACTCTGGAGTATCTATGCCCTGTCTCGAAACTCCCACGACTAGGGACTATTTAAGGATATGCTTATAGACTCCAGCTCCCACGTATATGATCGCCCTCATACTGCTGGTAGTCAAGAAAGAATCCTAGGGGCTCTATCAACGTGTAATAGCGACCTGTAAGGTCACCTAAAGCAGTACACGATAATAAAGATAAACCAGATAGCATACTATCATCTCGAGTAAGACTGTCCAACCGGCATAGTTCCTCCCTCAATCATTGCAATCACGTGCCTGTGATCCAATAATTGACTCTGAGGGCACTATATCCAACAAAGGAGACATAAATAAATAAGCTGAAATGAAATGAAAAGTTGAATGGAACTAGATGTCCAGTTGTAATGCAAACTGGTTGTACTTCTTTTCGGCTGCTTCTATCTCCTCTGTCTCAATACCACCCGACGAACATTCTAAGGATAGAAAGAAGTAGGTGGAATGCCTGTCAGCGAAGTAGCGTTCGGTAAGTCCTAAATAATGATTAGTATAGAAATAATAATGAAAAGTGTATAAATTAAGAACTACTATCATTAAACCATGAATGAGTAACACTAATAATTAAGCATGGTAATTCTATATAACATGGCAGTTTTATGTTACATGAGCTTAGAAAACAAGTATATACGCATGGCGATTCTATGGATATGATTAGTCTATTCTAACGTGGGTGTTTGTAGTTTGATAAAGAAGGTATACGTGTATATGAGAGGAATCCAATTTACCCTGTGGACTAAGCTAACAGGAAGTATAAGGCCCTATCATAACCCACAGGACAACAACACATGTATTCATGTTAGGTGTCTTTTAAAGTGACCTTTCGTACCACAACATACGTTCCTTACAAACCTACTCCTTATCCCCGCGTATTTTATTATATAGTTTAAGTTTATAGGTCTTAGCTAAATCCATGAATATAAAGAGTACAAGTTCAGGTTCAAGTTGTATTTAGGTATTCATGTCAATTTCAAGAATTCGTGTTAAGTTCTATTCATGGTTCGGATCAAGTTAAGTATATCATGTAATAGGTTTAAGTCAAACATATAATATCTAATTATGTATTCATGTTCATGCAACAATTCAGAGATCAGAAAAAAACAAGGTATACATGTTCGAATATGTCACGACCCAGAATTGGAATGTGACCGGCACTTGAATCACGTGAAGTCTATAGGACCCCACCGTAACCTAAGTATGCCGAAAGTCCAGAAATCTAAACCTTTTTAGGAAAATAATGGAGGTGAAGTTTTGAAATAAAGGTATAGTGAAATCAAGGTCTTGTTTAAAAGTATAAGTAATGTTATATGAAAATACAAGTGGGTTGTATACTATAGTTGAAAACATTTTCTTCATTTGAAATTTGGGCAGCACCTCCTTTGTAAATTTTAATCCAAAACCAATACATAACAATAATATAGGTATCCCCAAGCAGGAGCTAGCTCTCCGCCAATTAACGAAATCACAACCACGCAATAAGAATATACGACGCCCAAGGCGAAGATCAATCACAGAAAAGAATAGAGAAAACCAAAACACTATCAAATCTAGTATAGGAATATATACAGGTCTCAACTCGAAATACAAAGAATATACAAACCGGTCTCTAGGTCTACCAAATATACATAGTTTGGTTGATAGAGTTTTTAACTAGATACAAATGAATAATGAATATACAACGGTGGTTACGTTTTTTACTGTAACCCACCTACCAATGCAAATCACCCAGAAAGGAGCAATGTGCCAACAAGCTGCTACTGAATCCGAGCAGTCGATCCTGCAAGTAAAATGTGGCACAATGGGGGTGAGTTGCCAACTCGTAAGTAGAAAACATCATCAGGTAGAAATCGAATGTATGACGATCTCCCAGGTCATACAGTAATATAATAATATAATATTGTGTAGTAACAAGGGTGATTGTGTATATATAAGTATAATAATAATAATAATGATGATAATATCGTGCATGTGATAATATATGATACTATGCCATCTATGTCCTACAAAAGTATATATATATATCATCCAACATATGCCCATCAACGACACATCAAATCATCATAAAACCTGAGTGCCAAGCATCGACACTCGAAATCATCATAAAACCCGTGTCCAGCACTGACACGTAAATCATCATATCTCAAGCGCCGTCTTATCGGATCAGCCCTCATATCCATCTGTCTCATATCACTCCGGTCGGTATCCTCCAGATATCCGCTGAATCTTGTACTGTCACCGGTAGGTAGTGTTCCCCTTCCAGGCTCAACGTCTCTCTATACGATCTTCTATCCCCGGGGTACCGTACCGAGTCCACCATTTACCCGCAGACGGTGCCTCCTCTTTCCTCGAATCGGGTATACATAAACTCAGAACCGAGAAAACTCATGGTGGACGCCTAACATCATATCAAGAGAAAACTGTGTATTTTTAAATAAATCATAAGTTTTTAAAATATATCTGCGGTTTCTCAAATCCAGAAATCTCATGAAAACCGAATCTCATAAGCATGAAACAATATGTACATGCACAGAACAAATCTGTAATGCATAACCAGTATGTTTATATGAGCGGGCGTTTAACTAGGTAAGAAAATGCGATAACTAAACTAATAAGTGTGGTACATGTTACTAAATAATAAAAAAAATGCTACCGGTTATAAGGTGATACAGTGAAGTAGCGATTTCTAATGTATACGTGGCATAGCAATTATCGATGATGAGTGTGTGAGCCGGCGAGTATGTGTACGTACAACATGCGCATCATCGGTAATGGTGTGTGTGTTTTAGCAGACGAAGTCATACAAAGGTAAGGACAAGGAACATAGTATGTATGTCGCAAATGAAACTAATACGAGCGTAACAGAATGAGGAAAACATAAATGCAAACAGCATATACGTAACTATATATGAACCATACGGTTATAGTTTAAAATAGTACGAATCGTTGTTTTTGAAAATGGGGGCTATGGTGTTTTTGAGAAAAAGATACCATTTGAAAATCCATAGCATCCCTTGAGGTTGTCATTTAAAAGTGCATAACGATTCATTAGTTTTGAAAATAGTTATGGTTCTAAATATATCCTAATATCTATTTAAGTGATTTAAAACAATATTTTCTCGAGTCGACATATATATATATATAAGTCGGTGATTCATCCTCTCAAATCATGTATGGTATAATCCATCGTACGATATCATCAAATCAATAATACGGATCTATAGTCATGTACATCCTCATCTCATATCATCATATGTCATATCGTATCATGTCATGCCATTTCATATCATATCATATAACATCGCCTCATGATATCATATCCAATCATATCGACTCGTGTCATCATAACATATCATATCCTCATCTCGTTATGTTGTATCGTGAATATCCTCATATTTATATGTATGTATATAAACATGTGTGTGTGTGAGCGTATATACATCTAGCTCAAGGTTAAGAAAAACTAAAACTAAGAATATACGTTCCTACAAGTGTACTACTATTGTTTATAGTGTCCTAAAACCCTACTAGCTAGTTTTTGCATAACTAATATTTATACCTATAATATAATCTAGTATCCTAGTACTATGGTTGCGGGGGTGCTATATGTCATCCACCCGACCTCCCCCGTAGATATGCATCTACTCACCTACTATTCTCGCTCTAGCCGAAGTCGATGAATGCCTTGCTCTCCTTCATCGCATCGGAAGTCCACGCAAATGTACCAACAAATCAATGCATATCATATCGAAATCAAAATCAAATCTGAAAAACGATATGGCAAGTGAAGCACACATAGGTTAGAACCTATGATCCACGCATGCAAGAACAACAAAACAACCCCCGACGTTGACGTACGAACGTCAAACGACCGAGTCAAAACTCGAATATCTAAAACCAAGTTTTCAAAAGTCAGAAAACATCGACAGAAAACAAGTAAAATGACTCCAGATTCTACCTAAGGTGAAAATAAACTTTTTTTGCATGTGGTGGGTCTAGTTATCTAATGAATGAGCAAAAGACCATGTTTCAA
Organism: Agapanthus africanus; assembly: GCA_030015575.1. NCBI lineage: Eukaryota > Viridiplantae > Streptophyta > Magnoliopsida > Asparagales > Amaryllidaceae > Agapanthus > Agapanthus africanus. The sequence goes on along the minus strand of CM057350.1, from coordinate 447,044,817 downwards.
ACCCTAACTTCAAAATTGAGCGGAAAATTGCGGCCAAAAAGAATAAAACGGCGACCTCAGCATGGGAGTTTGGGCTCGGGTTTCTAAGGTGGCATCCTATGTGTCTGCACATCTCACTGTATCTGCTAATAAATTTTCAGAGTTCTAGAGTCATCCCAAATTCCATTTGAAAATCAAAAGTCAATGAAAAACCGGTGTCGAAAAATTCTAAGTTCGACTTTGAACATTCTAAACTCATTTTAATCAAGACTACCATCACTACTAGGGCACTAGTCACTCTCTATATCCTCTACTACACCTCCACTACAAGTTTTATCCACTAATTCTCATCGAGAATTTTCCAAGTTCACTTAACATAATCTATTGAACTGTAAATGTAGGGTTCCTAGGCACTCTGATGAGGTCTCACAAGGCATCAACCATGCCAATTTCAAAAAATACGGTGCCGAGAAACCCTAATACGGATCGTTAACTAGAATTCTAGGCGAAAAAGCAACTAGTAAACTACTTTACTAAGAGAATACGGAAATACAACCTTTGTAGATCCGGTCCTCCACCTCCACGGCTCCGTGATGAAGTCCTCTTCGCTGTCCAAATCAAATCCCGGGCCCTAGCGTCGGCTTCATCGGAGAAAGAGCAGGCTAGGTCATCGACGACGTGTCGAAGATGATCTACGTCGAGGCATCGCTAGATCAAGCTCCAACTTCACCAAGTCCAGAAAACTTGTGAAGGAAACACACTCTGCTACTTGGCAAGAGGTAGAGGATGAAGAAATAGGAAGTGGGTTCACTTTAGAATTGGATTTCTCACTCATTTTCATCAATCACCATTGATGAAGTGAAGCTTTCTTCATTGAAGAAGATGAAGAAGAAGAAGAAAGTGTTATGATAAGTTAATTAATATTGAAAAGAAAATCAATACTTATCATATAATGAACCATGGTCAAGTGTAGAGATTTAATCATGGTTGAAAGGAATGGTTAGGGTTAAGCATGAGACAAAAATGGTCACTTGGTCAAAGCTTCATGAAGCTTCAATATGAAACAAAATTAGCCACCATTTTCTCTTTATGCCTTTTTATTTATTTCCAAAATGAATAAATAGATAAATAAATGAGAAAAGGAAATAAAACCCTAATCATAAGTTTAACCATGGTTTAATTCTATACACTTAACCAAGTAAACATGTATCATCAAACATGATACAATCAAGTGCACAAAAGTATATCACATATACAACTTGTGCAATCCAAGTGAGAAAATCCATATAAAGTGAACCAATACTAGTTAATGCAAAGTAATATATCAAATATATAATTATACATTAAATCATTAAATCAACACTTGATTCAATGATCCAGTCATGTCGCACATAACCGACTAGTATCCAATGTATCGGCTTATCGAATCAATCTTTGATTCGATATCTAGGTTATATCGAATATAACCAATCGATACATTCATCGCGAGAATGGAATACGGTATCACATACACGCGTTATTCTCGGTCCCGCACATATCTCATATGCGCTCCTATTTCGTTTCGCTTGAGCCAGGAAACCTCTATGTAGGACTCTAAAGACTCGTCAATACGCCGGCAGCAGATGATGATCATATCAAGCACCCACAAGCCGCAAGCGGTCTACTAAATGTAACGGCCACCCGGGTATTGAGCGATCAGAAGATCGACGAGCAAGCCCGCTCACACTCTTGTGAATCCAACCAGTAACACTTACCGTACAGTCCGGTCTGATCGTCTGATATGTCGCATATCTCGCCTAGGGGTGGTAAACGTCAGACCCCAATAGCTTGATAAGTCGTGTCGATATGAAGTCTATAACATTCGAGAAACTACTGGTAACACTTACCAGTAAATCTCAGCAACCCTGGCCAGGGATTTCCGGTTATAGCCAATCGAACACAGCGCAACATCAACTCCCTATACCGGGAGAGACGAATCCCCTCCTATCGCTCATTGCCTCCATGTGACTCGGGACTGTACCCAGAAACCACCATTTTGCACGCCCTCTTGGACGTGGTAAGATGGAAATCAAAGCACAGTGGGAACCACATAAGACTCTATAACGATCTCAGGTCAACAGACTACTCTGTACCAGTGTCACCAGAGAACTGCCATCTGACGTAAGGTATAATACCATCTGGGAGTTCTCGACGAGTCCGTCCAGTGTACTCAGTCTCCACTGAGCACCCGTATATCATCTCTGATGTCAAACACCAATGGATATGGGATCATCCATCGCCCATCTGTATGGGTCGAGAAGGTATACGCTAGTCTACTCTGGTATATTGATGCCCCATCTCGATACACCCAAGACTAGGGACTTTGAAGGATGTACTTATGGACTACCATGTCCCCACTAGTATGATCCGCATCATAGTCCAGATAGTCAAGTACACATCCTAAGGGCTTTACCAACATGTAACAGAGAGACAATCAGTATACACGTTAAGGTAAAGAGTAACCAGATAGCATACTATCATGTCGAGCAAGAAAGTCCTCCTTATATATGTCCCAGCATCCACTACAATATACATCCTATGTATAGTAATAGCCTCTAGGGCATACATATAACTAACAATCTCCCACTTGCACTAGGGCCATCTGATAGCAGTGGTTGTAGTATCTCATACTCAACCATCCCTTAAAAATCTCTCTCTGGGAACAAGCCTTTGTGAGTGGATCCGCTGTGTTTTTCTTCTGAGTCTACTCTCCAAACCTCGATCACCCTGGAGATCAACCATCTTCATGATCAGGTGACACTGCCTTAGAATATGTCTGGATCACTGATGGGATCGGCGTTCCTTGGCACAAGCCACAACTCCATTGTCTCACAATGGTTGGAACGTAGTTCATCTCATGAACCAATATACACCCAGACTGCCTCTTTGGTAGCATCTTAAGTAGCGATGTATCCAGCCTTCATCGTCTAGTATGCCACGGTATCTAGCTTGGAACTTTTCCAACATACCGTCCCTTTACTGAGGGTAAAGACAATGCATGTGACTGACTTTCAGTCGTCCTTATCACCCTGGAACCCTTCCAGTGATTCTCCCCAGGATCGGTTGATACCTTCTCACTACAACTAGTGAGAATCCTAACATCCAATTAGATCTATCTCATAGATCCAAAACCAGGATTTAGGAGGTATCACTTTGATCCTATTATGGAGAATTCTTATGATAACCGGAGATTGACCGAGCGTAGCATAGGAAACTCCTTCCCTATCAAGAGCATGTCATCCACGTACTCTACGAGGATCGTCACTATACTCCCTACTACCTTTTTGTTTATACAAGGTTCATCTACCATTTTGATGATGTCAAACTCTTTGACTAAGACATCAAAACAGATGTTCCAACTCCGCGATACCTGCCTTATCCTATAAAGCATCTTGTACACGTTTCCGCTGCTCCCACTGTCTACGAAGCCCTCTGGCTGTGTACTTACAGACGTTCTCATCTAAAACATCATTTAGAAAAGCAGTCATGACATCCAACCACCAGATATTGTAGTCATGGTATGTAGCCGTGGCAAGTAGGATCTGGATAGACTTAAGCATAGATCCTTAGAAAAGGTTTCAACATAATCCATACCTGGTCAATAATGCAAATCCTTTAATAAGTCTAGCTTTGAAAGTCTCAACTTTTCCATGTACACCAAGTAATCTTCTCAAGATATACTTGCTCCTGATGGGGATTTAACCCTTCAGATAAAGCAACTAAAGTCCATACTTTGTTGGTGTATAAGGATTCCATCTCAGATCACTAAGCATCCAACCATTCTTACAGAGTCCCACTCCTGATGGCCAGGTCGAAACTAGTTGGGTCATCATCTCATGATGCAATCCTCGCTCCGAAGTATCTCTCAGGTGGGTGAGGAACCCTACTAGATCGGCGGAGAGGCTGAGGTTCGTTGGCAACTATTGAATCCTTTGGTTTTATCAAATCATCTGCTGTCGTTTGTATAGCTGGAACCTTTCCAGTTCTACATAACTGATCTTGCCTTGAGTTTGTCCGGATTTTGCTTTTAGACATAGGCCGGACAACCCCAAATCTTAACTAACTTAAGATATGGGCTCTTCCCTTTCCATATCACATATGAAGTGGTAGGCATTGATTTGATTCGAACCTAATTCAATAGGTATGCATCTTCTCAAGTGCATAACTCCCAAAAGGAAAATAGGAAACTCAGTAGTACTCATCATAGAGCACACCTTATCATATAGGGTGTGATTGCTCCACCCCGATATACCATCGTGCTATGGTGTATACGGAGGAGTAATGCTGAGAGAGAATCTCATTCTCCTTTAGAATGGTCCAGGATTTCCGTGCTCAAGTATTCTCCTCCTTGATCTCATAAAAGGACATAGTACTTATACCCGTTTTGGTTCTCTACTTCTAAATCATATTCTGTGAATATCTCAAAAGGTTCGGACTTGTGTTTCAACAGGAACATATGTCTGAATCTTGAGAGATTATCAGAGAATGTAATGAAGTACAAAGAACCGGTCTTGGCATGTGTAGACAGGGGACCTTTATACATCAACATGCATCATCCCAAGAGTTCACTAACTCTTTCTCTGTTTCCAATAAACAGAGCTGGTGTCATTATATCTTTGTGACATGACTGGTAAGTTTCACAAGATGTAAATTCAAACTGATTTAAATATGCATCTACATGTAACTTTAGCTAGTCGGGTCGTATTGATATGACCTAGTCTACAATGCCTCAAGAAGGATTCGTTCATTTCTAAACTCTTCCTCTTTTGTGTGCTCCGTATACTAAGAACTGTAGTTTGATTTAGAACATTAATGCTTTTAGATAACGTGCCTGAACCGATCAACTTTTGATATAGGAAATGTTCAAAACATTATCCAACAATACAAAATTTTATCATTTCTTTACTATTAAAGAGAGTGATATGATTTTGTATATCAGGTTCGGTATCTAATAACATTCGTTCAGAATCAATGTATTTGGAATACAGGGTGACAGTGACTAACAGACTTGGCTGCAACACTTGCCCCGTTTTCTGCCTCATGAAACTTATCACCCGTTCTCAGATCTCTACCTATCTGTAGCCCTATGTAACAGATTACATATCTGGGATCCTGATCCGGTATCATATACCCAGGATGCGGAGGATACTGAGAAACAGTTCTTTGTAATGAACACACCCGAAGATGATGCATCAGCATGCACTCTCTTCGTTTGGGCGGCACGGGAATTCTGGTAATCCCCAATTTCCTGCTCTGTCTTATAACAATTATAAGTTGGAGCGGGACCAACATTCCCCAGCTCAGTATAACAAGCGGGTTCGGTCAATACATCCATATTACTATCTTGATTAAGGCGTGATATGGTCGCTACCTGGAGAGAGAGAGAAGAAAACACTCAGCGTGCGCTCTTGCAAGAATAGATTGGTTATTATTTTATCTAATCAGGATGTCTCCCACTGCTTTTTATCAAATCTTCCTTCAAACCCTAAAAGGAAAGACTAGCCGGGATTAATTACACACTACAAGTTCGCCAATCTTTCAGCCAGGCCAGTGTCGGTACTTTGAGGGAGGTCCCCCGTGCTTTCACACGAACCTAATTAATGTAAACCTCGTTTTCCCAGAGGCGTAACCTCGTTAACACCTTTCTAGACACCTACTTGATTGGCTAATTGTAATGTGTAAAACTCTCCCAGGAGTAACTCTTACTCGCAGCGGGTATCGGGATCCAACTATCTCATAGAAGGTATGCAATCTCATTGCAAATTTCAACACTTGAAATTCCCGATAATATTTTGCCCCTAGCGTGCTATGACCTTGACGCATGCCAAACAACCCATAGTCCGCTAGTCAAGTTCAACCCGTACATTTCTTGATTGAATTAAACCCACCCGCATGACCCTTGACGCATGCCAAACAACGCCGTGCGAATACCCTAATCCAATCGCATCGTATGCTAGCAGATAAGCACTAGTTAGCTACCGTACACTACGCCTTGATGCATGCCAAACAACCGCAGCACGAATACTAACTAGAACTTATCTGAAATGACGGAGGGCTACGACAGGTTTTTCTGAAAGCCTATTGCGTAATGAACTTGATATCGTTGTAGGATCGAATGAATTTTGAAATGGAGTGTTTTTGAGGCTTTTCTAGTTTTGCTAAAGGAGTCACTCCCGGTGAAGGGATCGTCGGTCCTTTCCTCGTCGAATGAGGTGCGGGATATATCATATATATCACTGTGCAAAGCAAAAACTCTTAAAAGCAATCAAAAGACAAACCGAGTGTGTAGCATCTGCTAGTTATTGCTAAAGGAGTCACTCCCGGAGAAGGGATCTCGGTCCTTTCCTCATCGAATAAGGTGCAGGATATATCATATATACCGCTGTGCAAAGCAAGAATTGTAGCTACCTGTTTTATTTTGAAATTCGATTCTATAACATCATTAGGTTTCTTTTATTTCATTAATCTCATTAATGAAGTCCCATCATTTAAGTACCTAAACATCACAGATAAATACGACGTACACTTATGCCATCCGCATTCGCCTCGATGTCCCCTCGTGCACCGTTAGGTTAGGTAACTAACGGCAGAGCGGGGCAGGGCTAGCGCGGGTGTAAAACATAAGTAACGCCTATATAATATATCATATATACTATATACTGTACCTATCACAGAACTTCACATGATCACATCACAGATATCGCAGCAGAAGAAACATATGAAATATTGGATATACTAGGACGTCCGTGTTTTCAATACGAGCCAGTATAAAACACGGATTCCACGGTCGCGATGAATAGCCAAACCCACACCCCTAGACCCCAACGAGAGCGGCAAGCAACCCTACCAATTCTGGAGTTAGGAGACCCGGACTCGACTCCTCGAGTTGGTCTCCCACTGGACCCTAGAACCCGGTTACTTGTGCTCCCCTCCTTGGGTCTATCCTAGTGCGGAAAAGTAAATAATATACAAACGGTGACAACTTCCGCAACCTGGAAGTGCCCCAAATAAAAGAATATTACATACAAGTTTTTACATGAATGAAAATGAAAAACACTCATCTCACATATAAACCCCCCGGCTATTCAAACACGACGATCCAATATAACATATCCAGCAACACATAACATCACATGTCATCAACGTAAGTAAATATGCGCATTCCAATTGTCGTTGACATATAGCAACGAAACCGGCGATATCATATATTACACTTACGGTCACAGAAAAGAAAGTGTAAAACTACAACAGTTGGAATCCGCAATCTCTTTAGACATTACATTCCTAATCAAATGAATTCCTTAGACATCGCATGCCTAACAATCATAAACCCTGCATTTTTGTCTCAAAATCGAAAACACTTTTCAATATCAAGTCGGGCAATTCAACAAGATTTCCAACATCCTGATCGAATACTCGTCGCAAACTTTAGTAGGCGGCCGCACCCCCGACGCCGTCGACGAAGTGCACCAAGGCGGAACACCGCTGCCGCGAGCACCCGAATGGATGCTTTCGGCGACGGGGTTCTCCTACAGTCACTTGGTCGGGGCTATGGGACGAGGCTGTCTATTAAGTTTACCCGGCGAGTATCCGCGTACGCTACGTGATTGCGACGGACTTTTGATCACATCAAAATTCCGTGGCAACCGATCAAGTGAGACTAAAGTGCTATGTTTATAACATTCATTTAGTTATCTCATAACTTCTTGTGAATTCCAATTATTGTATCCCGTTCCGGATAAATAGAAAATGTTAAACTTTTCGATCGAACATTCAAACACCCAAGTTTTCCCGATACAGATCAACACTTGAAATAAGTTTAAAAACATTCACTTCGTGCCTCAGTACCAACGGTCCAGCCGTAGAAGGGTCAAGCCAACGCCTCACATGTGGCACGCCGTACTGCCCCAAACCCGAAGGTTCAAAGGGCAGTTCAAGACGGTCACATAATCGAGTTAAGGTTTGTTGTCTTCTAGAGGGACCATCGCTTTACTTGCACTACTTAGAACGTCTTTAAACCATGGAAAAATCCAACACTTGGAAATTTCCCGACAGGGGAAAAATTGGGTATTTATATCCAGTCGAACTTTTTAACATATTCAAAAATTATCCGGAAGCCACATAGACAAAATCTGATAATCCGATCGAATCATCGAATCCCCAAAACAACCCCAGAAAACTCAACTCTTGAGTGCAGATTAAAAGTTCCCAGAGAACAGAGGAAACAGATACGGGCATTACTGTATCAAAACAAATCCCTAATCAGCACAAACGGCCGCGGAACCGCCGCAACAGGAGGCTATTGCCGCGGTTCCACGGCGCTACAGTGGAATTAGGGTTTCGTTTTCTGCAGTAATCCTTATAATTTCCTGCTCTATTTTCTGCGAATTTTTAATTGACAAAAATCCAAATTTTTAGAAAATTTCCAGAGAGCATTTTGTATTAGGGTTTCGGGTTCATTCGGATTTCAAACGTCGTCTAGACATCGCCTAAGGCTCTAGCTAGGCTCTGATACCACTGTAGGGTTCCTAGGCACTCTGATGAGGTCTCACAAGGCATCAACCATGCCAATTTCAAAAAATACGGTGCCGAGAAACCCTAATACGGATCGTTAACTAGAATTCTAGGCGAAAAAGCAACTAGTAAACTACTTTACTAAGAGAATACGGAAATACAACCTTTGTAGATCCGGTCCTCCACCTCCACGGCTCCGTGATGAAGTCCTCTTCGCTGTCCAAATCAAATCCCGGGCCCTAGCGTCGGCTTCATCGGAGAAAGAGCAGGCTAGGTCATCGACGACGTGCCGAAGATGATCTACGTCGAGGCATCGCTAGATCAAGCTCCAACTTCACCAAGTCCAAAAAACTTGTGAAGGAAACACACTCTACTACTTGGCAAAAGGTAGAGGATGAAGAAATAGGAAGTGGGTTCACTTTAGAATTGGATTTCTCACTCATTTTCATCAATCACCATTGATGAAGTGAAGCTTTCTTCATTGAAGAAGATGAAGAAGAAGAAGAAAGTGTTATGATAAGTTAATTAATATTGAAAAGAAAATCAATACTTATCATATAATGAACCATGGTCAAGTGTAGAGATTTAATCATGGTTGAAAGGAATGGTTAGGGTTAAGCATGAGACAAAAATGGTCACTTGGTCAAAACTTCATGAAGCTTCAATATGAAACAAAATTAGCCACCATTTTCTCTTTATGCCTTTTTATTTATTTCCAAAATGAATAAATAGATAAATAAATGAGAAAAGGAAATAAAACCCTAATCATAAGTTTAACCATGGTTTAATTCTATACACTTAACCAAGTAAACACGTATCATCAAACATGATACAATCAAGTGCACAAAAGTATATCACATATACAACTTGTGCAATCCAAGTGAGAAAATCCATATAAAGTGAACCAATACTAGTTAATGCAAAGTAATATATCAAATATATAATTATACATTAAATCATTAAATCAACACTTGATTCAATGATCCGGTCATGTCGCACATAACCGACTAGTATCCAATGTATCGGCTTATCGAATCAATCTTTGATTCGATATCTAGGTTATATCGAATATAACCAATCGATACATTCATCGCGAGAATGGAATACGGTATCACATACACGCATTATTCTCGGTCCCGCACATATCTCATATGCGCTCCTATTTCGTTTCGCTTGAGCCAGGAAACCTCTGTGTAGGACTCTAAAGACTCGTCAATACGCCGGCAGCAGATGATGATCATATCAAGCACCCACAAGCCGCAAGCGGTCTGCTAAACGTAACGGCCACCCGGGTATTGAGCGATCAGAAGATCGACGAGCAAGCCCGCTCACACTCCTGTGAATCCAACCAGTAACACTTACCGTACAGTCCGGTCTGATCGTCTGATATGTCGCATATCTCGCCTAGGGGTGGTAAACGTCAGACCCCAATAGCTTGATAAGTCGTGTCGATATGAGGTGTATAACATTCGAGAAACTACTGGTAACACTTACCAGTAAATCTCAGCAACCCTGGCCAGGGATTTCCGGTTATAGCCAATCGAACACAGCGCAACATTAACTCCCTATACCGGGAGAGACGAATCCCCTCCTATCGCTCATTGCCTCCATGTGACTCGGGACTGTACCCAAAACCCACCATTTTGCATGCCCTCTTGGACGTGGTAAGATGGAAATCAAAGCACAGTGGGTACCACACAAGACTCTATGACGATCTCGGGTCAACAGACTACTCTGTACCAGTGTCACCAGAGAACTGCCATCTGACGTAAGGTATAATACCATCTGGGAGTTCTCGGCGAGTCCGTCCAGTGTACCCAGTCTCCACTGAGCACCCGTATATCATCTCTGATGTCAAACACCAATGGATATGGGATCATCCATCGCCCATCTGTATGGGTCGAGAAGGTATACGCTAGTCTACTCTGGTATATCGATGCCCCATCTCGATACACCCACGACTAGGGACTTTGAAGGATGTACTTATGGACTACCATGTCCCCACTAGTATGATCCGCATCATAGTCCAGATAGTCAAGTACACATCCTAAGGGCTTTACCAACATGTAACAGAGAGACAATCAGTATACACGTTAAGGTAAAGAGTAACCAGATAGCATACTATCATGTCGAGCAAGAAAGTCCTCCCTATATATATCCCAGCATCCACTACAATATACATCCTATGTATAGTAATGGCCTCTAGGGCATACATATAACTAACAGTAAACTATAAAAGGAGGTTAGGAAACAAAATACTTGAAGAAAGGTGAGTGTTTTGATTTAAGGGAGCAACTCAAGAAAATTCCGAGATGGTCCAAAGTGCTCAAAACAAGAACTTGATCTCACCATGGGGTGTAGGATGAGGTGAGGAACAATTTTTGTGCAGGTAATGTGAGGTTTTGATGAAGTTTTGGTGGGTGCATGGTGGTAGAAGAGGTGGAGGAAGGTGATGAAGGAGGAGATGAAGAAGAGGGAGGTGAAAGAAGATGATGAAGGAAAAAAGAAATGAAAGAAGAATGGTCAAATGCAACCATGTCACTCCCTTTTTCTCTCTCTCACTCACACCCATAGCTCCTTGTCCCCCCTTGTCTCCTTCAATTTTCTTTTCTTTTCTTCTTTTATTTTTTTTAAAACAAATTAAAAATGAAACCATGGTGTAAATCATGAATAAATGTTACATGTCATGCACACAAATCATGTTTAACAAAATGGACTTAGTTTAATGCATAATTAGGAAACACTAATTAAATTTAGCATTAATCTTGTATGGAAATAATTATATATTAATTTATAAAATGCCCAAATCAATTAAATACTTTCATAATGATAATTCAACTTAAATTCCAATTATTTTTTCCAAAAATATAGGTATATAATTATACCATTCTACTAAAACTCATTTCCATACTTATATAATATTCATAAAATTTTTATTTTATTATTTAAATTCAAAAAATAATATTTTATATTTTTCTGAAATGTTACAGAATAGCATGAAATGAGGCAATATATTATTCAAATTACAACCATAAATAATACTGTAAAGAAATGTTATGTACGACTAATTAATCAAGTCAAACGAATGTGGAATATAAACAGAAATATAGCTCTAAATATTTTGCATGCGTGAGTTCCATTTTCATCTAAATAAGACTACCGGTTTGGGTGATATACCCATTTTCGTTTCGTCGTGCATAACAAATCAGAATCTTTCCAAATCGCGCGACAATACAACACATAGTTCCTTCGGTTTTCAGATTTCAAAGATTATTAGAAAATTGTAGATATTTTGAACTAGTTATCCAAACACTAAGCTCCGCGTGATTTGGATTTCTGAAACTCTAGTTGTGGTCATTTTAACATCAGAGTTTAAAACAAAAATTTTGATTTCTGGACAGCAACTATGTGTTGTATTGTCGAGTATATATCGGGTCATTCTATACATTTCTGGGTCACCGGGTATATAATAAATTCTAGGTATATCAATTATGATCTATACATATGAAGTTTTCCATGAATGGACATCTGATGTTCGAGTTATGTCGTATTTAAAAGGAATGTGCAAATCAGGACAGATTCTGTCCAGATTTGTCACTTAATTTTGTATCACGGTTTTTTATAATTTACGTCGATTTTTCAGGGAAATAGTATAACTAAGAAAATATATTTCTTTTGATCTAGATGTCCAATACACCTGAGTTTACTCAATTTGGATATCGTTAGACCGAGTTATATGTTCTAAAAGTTGACCAATAAAAGTAGTTTTCAGATTTCAGAGAAACAGTGACTAAAAGTAGCATAAGCCCTAACCCATTGTTCGGTTTGATATAAAAAATTTTACTGTAGATCATAAATTCTATCTAGTATTTACCCTAATTTTCCTAGGATCTCCAGAGATGGGATTTAATTTTTAACAATTATTTTAATGATAAAGGTATATGGGATCATATTTAAAAATGATAAAACCATGGTATTAATTTGCAACTTTGTATTCTTTATACTTGCTAACATTCTAATTGAGAGTATACATGACAAAATACATCAATTAATCTATAAAAATCATTCACAAATTGTAGGATATCATTGATATTTCAATCACCCGATCGGGTTATAAAAGAAATACATACGACTTTTCATGAGACTACCATAAAAATCTTTCACATATATCATTTTTAAATTCCAATAAGATACTACATAAAACATTACTTTCATTTAAAGAAATGATGTTAGCATGAGACAATTACTATAGACTATGCATAAATACCACACGTATCTAAATATAACATGTAGAATACATAGACAATTATTTATGCACATATTTTTCATACCTAATTTCATTTACTAAAAATCAAACAAAAATTACCGATAATCATGCAAGTCTAGACGAAGAGAGGAAATAAGATAAAGAGAGTGAGAAGGAGAAGAGAAAGATAGGGACTTACAAACACAAACCAGAACTGTCACCGGACTTGTCTATCCGCCGATAGCCTCACATTACTAGCGAGGCTTTGTCTTTTGAGAGCGTCTTCGTGTTTTTATTCTAGAAATCTAGATGAAGAGGGTGAAGAAAATTGAATAATATTTCGTGAAGAAGAAAAAAAGGAGAGGAAAGGAGTTGTTCTTTCTTACAATTTTTTAAGAGAAAGAAGAATAAAAAGGTAAGATAAGTATGTAAAAAAAATTATGTCATATGAATTTATAATGAGAGTTAAGGAGAAATTGAAAGGGTGCCTATTCATTTGGAAGTTAAAAAAAATAAAAGGTCACATTTGTAGGTTATGAGAGAGTTTTAAAAAAATGGATAAAAATAATTGTAAGACCCAAGATTCGAACATATAGTCTATGAAATAACAATGTAATAACTTAACCAATATGCTACAAGGCTATTATTTCATAAAATTAAATAGAAATAAATACATGCAGAGTTTAAAAAGAGAATGGTTTAAAAATTAAACGAAATAAACCATTTTCTTAACAATTTTTTTCTTTTCAAACAAATCAAATTCTCTTTCAAAATTTTTTTAATTTTAAAACAAAAGAATAAATTCTTTATATTAAAGAGATCAAACTAGATCTTTTAAAAAAAATTCAAAACCTTTTCTTTTTATAAAACGTGTCATTCCAAAACACGTATATATTTTTTTTATTAAAAAACATTATAGTAAAAATAGGATCGTTACACTTGGCAAGATTGCCAAATTGAAACAATGTATGACGTGCAATGCATGTGCGCATGTGTCAAAGGTCATAAGTGCGCAAGCGTATTCCATGAAACAAACGCTTCTAACAAGAAATAAATCCAGTTAATAAGGATTCAAGTCCTTAATTAAAAAAGAAATCTTTTGTTAAGATCCATGATCTCCATCCAATGGTGATTGAAGATCACCACTTGATTATGAAATCAATTGAGATATCTAAATGAGAGATTCTCTCAAACCGATTGATATTTCTCATGCCCTATATAAAGAACCCATGAGATTAAATCAAAGAGGACTAACCCCCCATAAGTTTCTGCAAAATAAGAAAACTCATCTCTTTCAATCAAAAAGAGACAAAAAGGTGAAGATATAAAAAAGAGAAATATTTCTTTTTGATTACGGAGGCCATTGCTTCTTTTATAAAAGCTTTCTCTTTTCATCGAATCCATTGATTCGTTATAAAATAAATCAAAGGATTTCATGTTCGATCGCTCTCATATAAAATTTCATAGTTTTATGAGAGATCGATCTTAAAAATCCGATATCCTAATCAAAATACGACTCGGTCATGAACATAAAAATATTCTTGTGATGAAATCATCAACAGAAAATCAAAGAACAGAAGCCATTGCTTCTTTTTTAAAGCCTTTGCTTTCTGCAAACATGCACACTAAAACTAAGTGCGCATGTGATAAAGACCGTCTATACATACATATGCATCACGTGATATGCATGTGTGTGCACTTGATGAACATAGCCTATGAAGGCATGCACATCATGTGATACCCACGTGTGTGCACTTGATGAATTTTGCCTATGAAGGCATGCACATCACATGATATGCACGTGTGCGAACTAGATGAAAATTGCCTATTAAGGCATGCACGTCACGTGATATTTGTTGGATATAGTGCCCTCAAGGCAATTATTGTAATCGCAGGTAGGCAATTATGATGATTCAGGGAGGACCAATACGGGTAGAACAGTCTTACCCGAGATGATAGTACGCTATCTGGTTCATCTCTATAATCATGTACATGTATTATGTAGTATTACAGATTACTATTACATGTTGATAAAGCCCATAGGATTCTTGCTTGACTACTATCATTATGATGGTGAACATATACGCGGGAGCTGGATGGTCTATAAGCACAACCTTAAACGTCCCTAGTTGAGGGAGTATCGAGACTGGGCATCGATACTCCAGAGTAGACTAGAGTATACTTTTCGAGACCCCGACGAGAGGCGGTGGCCGGTCTCATAAGCCATTGGTGTCAGTTAGTCACCTAAGATAGTATACAGGTGCTCATTAGGTTATGAGTTGAACTGGATGGACTCGCCGGGAACATGCTAGATGGTATTATACCTATTGTCAGATAGCAGTTCTCAGATGATATGAGTACAGGTTAGTCTGTCGACCTGAGAATGTCATTTGTCTTGTGTAATTTCTTATTGTGCTTTGATTGCTATCCTACCAGGGCTCAAAGGAGTCTTTCAAATAAGTTTTAATTGGGTACCGTCCCGAGCCACTGGAGGCAATGAGCGGATCGTCAAGGATTCCTCTCTCTCGGTATTTGGGGTAGATGCCGCGTTGTGCACGGGTGGCCATCACCAGAAATTCTTGGCCAAGGTAGACGAGAATTACTGATTTGGATCAGTACTTTCTCAGTGGGTGATGGGCTTCACACCAACATGAAATATCGCGTTATTAGGGGTCTGACTTTATCCACCCCTAGACCCGATATGCGATAATCTTAGACGAACAGACCGGAGTGTACGGAGATCGTCATAGACAGGCTTAGTAGGGGTACGGTTGAGTTTGCTCATCGGCCTTGTTTTCGCTCAATACCTGAGTAGCCTTACGTATAGCTAGTGTCGCCGACGTGCTTGTGGTTAAACCCATTGCCAGCATATTGATGAGTCTTTAGAGTCCTATACAGAGGGTTTCCCGGTTCTAGCGATATAATGTAGATGACCCATGTTGGTACATACACGTATCCGATTAAATATTTGTATAGGCTATACGGACTTTAATCGGACAGTTGATAATACTAGCGGCTTAGGATTAAGCCGGATTATTAAATCAAGTTTTGATTTAATAATTTATATTTATATTTTTAATATATATATTCTAGTATTATTGTTTACTATTCATTTTCTCTCTGGCTATTCATATTTTTATACGAATACATATATATGTATTTCGATACGTATACCGGGTTGTATTCCGTATTTATACGGAATATCTTCTAGAAGATGGACACCTCATTATATGATTTTCATTTTAGAAAATCATTTACAAATAAGGTGGAGGGTGAGGTGGCATTGAGCATGGTTGGAGGTATGTAGAGAGGAATGTGCTTTATTTGTTTATTGTAAATTGTTATGATATATTGTATGGTTGCAAAGCCGTTCTTTTCTACATGTTATTCTCTTCTTCATTCATTCTCTCATTCTTTCTTGAGTTGCTCATGGCCACTTCTTCACCTCCTCCTCCTTCTTCTTTAGTTGATCACTTGAGCTTTAGAATTGAGAGAAAATGATAGTAGAAAATTCCTACATCCCCACTCTCCATTCCTAACGAACTTGGAGTGTTGGTTGCTTCGCTAAGCGAAGCTGGATCTTGGATCAGTTCCCTCAGATGGAATATCTTTAGCGAAGGAAGACCGGCTTGCAAGCGCGATTCGAAGTCCTTAAAGAAACCTTGAGGATGCGATTATTCTACACATAGTAGATTAGTTTAGCTCACTAGGTTTTTGTTAGCAAGTTCTAGCCCTTTAGTTTGATTCATGGTTTTGGAAGTTTAGCCAACTAGAAATTTTTGAAATCCATGTTGCTATCTTGCAAAATTAGTTTGCTAGTGCACTTAAGTTTCTAGCAATATCCACGTGATCACAGATTGCCCATGAAGGTGTGCACCACGCGATAAGCACGTGAGCGGTCCTCCAACCTTAGAGAGGTGCACATCACGCGATATGCACGTGCGCAGCACCACGACCATAAGAGGTGCACACCATGTGATATCCATGTACATAGTCCGCGATCGCAAGCAAGTGCGCCACCCAAGTGATGTGCACGTGCACACCCTTATTAAAGATGATACATGCACATGCACATATATATACATATGCACTTGGAACAGTAGGTTTTGCTTGATTACTTAGTTAAAATAAACTAAGTATAGAAGCTTTCGCTTCTCATATATGATCCATTGATCAATATATCAATGATGTCTAAAGTGATCTTAGTCGGATATATGACTAATGATTTTTCATCCCATGTTGATCTTAGTCTCATATAAGACTAACGATTCTCCGTTCCAACATGATATTTTCCTTCATATTCGGGATTTGGTTCAAGGGTACATCTTTCCACACCTCTGATATACATCAATGTAATTTCTCAACGTCTTTAGAGAGGTGGCGGATCCCAAAAACTAACAACTCCTTCCTCATCCCTGCTTGATGAAAGATATGAAATTTCATCAAGATGGGGAATGCCTTACACATCCAATATAGATGTGCACCTTTATATCGAAATACCCCACATCGATGCACTTCCATATTGATGTGCATATCTCATATTGACACACATCACATATAGATGCGTATCTCATATTGAGCTCCGACTTTATACATATATGTATATATGTATATCTTTGAAGGAAATATAAATTCCTTCAAATTGGATCGCACCCTAAAATTGGGCGCAGCCTTTGTTACTATCGTTCACTTCTCTATGTAACATAAACACGTGCGCGCAAGATGAAAGATGGACCAAAATGTCCCTAAACTAATATTGGACCACGATGTCCTTAAACTAATATGTTTGGCCCTACGGCTGATCTCCATATTGATCCCCATATACAATTCACGGGCATAAACAAACCATATCCCATCCCATGTTCCCCATGGACCGCGATGTCCTTAAACTAATATGTTTTGCCCTGTGGACTGTCTCTATATTGACTACCGTATACTATCAATAGCTATTCATATATGATTTAATGATCAGTTGAGCCCATATGCTCACTATTCCTAAGTCGATCTTAGTTTGACATATGACTAATGATCCTTAGATCAAACTCATATATCCCATGAACTGATGGACTTTATTTTATGAGATCTGCGTTCTAAGTTCAAAACCCCAAAATATAATATATGGATTTGGACTAATCCGCACCCTACGGGAGATGATATATATTACTCTCCATACACAATCCAAGGGCATCCATATATAAACAATCATAACACGATACAAAGTGATATCTACGGAGAAGATGAAAGTTGTTCGTTTGGCGATAACGTAATTAACTGTAGGGGATTGCGCTGGCAGGGAAGAGCACCCCCATAATAAAAAAACCCTTCTTATTGAGAAGGAATCTGATAAATTAACTGCAACGGTCACATCTATCCAAACCTCCGATATACGGTGCCATAAATCAACTTGGTATTTTCGGAGAGGTGGATGGATATGGTCCAAATAGAATATGCCCCCGTATTCAGGCTAGACGTCCTCCAACACCTCAGATCCATCTCCGGTGGTAAACAACCGTCATGGTGGAAGCCTGGTTCCTCGGCACATTACTATGTGCCTACTAAAACACTTGCTACTGAGTTGGCAGAGATGGTCCCTGCTGAGGTGGAGCAACAAAAGCTGGCTTGGGAGCAGGAGCGGAGCCACAATTACTCTATGGGTAAGATGCAATTGTATGGGTAGGTGAACTGCAGAGTAAACACGAATTGTTATCTTGATGACAATCCTTCACGAAGTGTCCCATCATATGGCAAAAGTGGCAAACAACGGAGAGAGCACGAAAGGAATCAGGGGACTCTTCTTGTCTCCTACGCTGAGCGATACCGTCTTGTCCAGATATAGCTCCTCTCGAGATCTGACTGGCTGGGCATTTGATCGATGCAGGATGAAACCTTCTTCGATGCTTTGCAAGAGTTTCAGAATGTCGGGTTGCTCCCAACATCTCGGTTAAGGACCTTTGCAGAATGGTGGTCTGTTGCTGCTGGTTCTCTAGCAGCCCCTGTATGAGCTCTATCATAGCCTTTTGATCAACTGGTGCGTTTTTCTGTTGCCATCCCTCTTACGTTGAGCCATAATCTTGAAAGAAGGATAAAGAAGGATCAGGATGGATTCAAAGGACATGAGTTAAAAAAGAAAGTTAAATGTTGTTGTTGGAGTTAAAATATTAACTCCCAAGATATTCAAAATACTTATATAAGTATTTGAACAAATAAATGCCCAATGATCAAGAGCTTGATCACTTAAACCCAAAAATGAGGGTTATGATAAGAAGAACAAGCTAAATGCTTGTTCATCACAAGTGAGACCCCCTGCCTTGGACAGTTCCTTTGGAACAACTCAAAAATGAGTTGTTCTGTAATATCCCTCTATCGGGATCTCCTTCCCGATACCAGGAGGCCCCTTCCGATGATGAGAGACCCCCACCTGTTATCGAGAGGCCTCTAATTGGGCATGTCCCGACACAAAGAAGTGTAGGGACCCCCATTTTGGCTCGAATAGGTTTTGAGCTATTCTTGCGGAGTTAGTGGGGGAATTTCTTCCCTCACCTCCACAGATATCTAGGGAGTAGTTAGGCACTACTCTCTACTCATAGAAGGATATAAATACCATATGTGAGCTACTGATAAAAGATAAGAAATCATTTTCTCGAAATCCTAGAGCTTTTTGGCTAAAGTTCTCGCAAGAAGAAAAAGAAGAAGGGGAAGAAGAAGAAGGGGAAGAAGAAGAAGGTGAGATATAGGAATGGAATACCCCTATTCCTTCACTCTTCTTATCCCTCTCTATCTCATTCTCTCCACATCTCTCTAATCAGAGAGAGGATCAAGAAAACTTATATAAGTTTTCAGCCTCAACAGAGGACCTTGGAAGTCATGGCCATGGCTTCCTTTATGAAGAAGAAGACTTAGAAACAAATGATTTCTCAAGCAATATGAACAGAACTTAGAACATAGATCACCCCATATTCTTCATATTTCTGAAATAGGCCACACTATTTCCTATATAATGAATGGAAAACGAAATCTATTTCTTGGAAAACATAGATAGAAATCCTTATATTTCTTCATGAAAACTTTTATGAATAGAAATTTTCTATTCACCTTTATGACATGAAAACTGAAAGTCTAACCTAGCACCACCACTGGGTTTTCACAAGCATCTAGCATGCTATTTTTAAAAAATTAGGGTGCTAAGCTACGCTTATCTAGAATCTTAACTTGATGATTGGGTTTTAAGCATGATATCAAAAGAACTATACTAAGAGATGAAGACTACAACCTTTTTAGACCTAGTCCTTCTTTTCTATAGCTCCGGGTAGAAGTCCATACGACTTCTCATAGCTCCACTCGAAGAATGAACGGGCCTCTTTCGCGATCTTCATGTTGAAGATGATCCACCCGAAGTTCCTCTAATCCAAGCTACCTCTTTACTAAACTCCTTTAAGTGAAGGAAACACCCTAAACTTAAGTGTTAATCAAGTGTAGGATAGTGAAGTAGGGGTTGTAAGCTCACTAGGTTGATGCAAAGCCCTATGATTCACATCACATGTGAGGGCTAGGGCTTTGAGGTGGAGGAACAAGAAGATGGAGAGAGCTAGAGAGATAAATGAGCTCTAGAATAAAAATGACTAAGTGTAGAATGGCCAAGGGTTAACTTATTGAAGCATACAAATATCTCATAATAATATATTGTGACCATACTTCAATAGTGATGGATGATGAATAAAAAATTCATCAAGCCATGCTATACGCATCCTTCAATTATCTCTCTTAATTTTCCACCTCATTTCTATTTTCACAAAATAGAAAATCCTACCATGCTTCATATATATATATATATATATATATATATATATATATATCATCATCATCATCATATAAATGTATTTATATATATATAAAGATAAGAAAATAATTAGTGAGCAATTATATTAGTTAATATATAATTATATCAAATATAAATATATATCATATTATTAAATCAACACTTGATTTAATAACCCGGTTATATCACATAGAACCGACTAATATTATTTATCTGTATATCACATTATCAAATCAACACTTGATTCGATAATCAGGTTATATCACATATAACCTGACCGATAACAAATAACCGCCAGATTAGAATACGGTATCACATACTCGTATTTAATAAGGCCCCCGCACATATCAGTATATGTGCCCTACTTCGTTTCGCTTGAACTATGAAACCTCTGTGTGGGACTCTAAAGACTCGTCAATACGCCGACAGTAAGTAATGATCACATCAGCTACCTACAAGCCGTCGGTGGTACTAGCTGGATGTAACGGCTACCTAGGTATTGAGCGATTAGAAGATCGAAAAGCAAGCTTATCCAAACTCCCATGAAGCCTATAAGTAACACTTATCATATAGTCCGGTCTCTTCGTCTGATATATCGCATATCGAGTCTAGGGGTTGATTCGTCAGACCCCGGTAACTTGATAAGCCATGCTGATGTATGGCTCATAACGGTTCAAGAAACTACTGATAACACTTACCAGTAAATCTCATCAGCCCTGGCCAGGGATTTACTGTTATAGCCAATCGAAAACTGGACGAAACCGAAGGTGAAGTCAAGTAAACTCCACAACATCAACTCCCAATACCGGGAGAGATGAAACCCCTCCTATCGCTCACTACCTCTATGTGACTCGGGGCTATACCCAAAATCCACCTGTTTGCATGACTCTTTTAAGCCGTGGTAGGAGAAAATCAAAGCACAGCAGGAACCACACAAGACTCTATGACGATCTTGGGTCTACAGACTAACATGTACCAGTGTCACCAGAGAACTGCTATCTGACGATAGGTATGGTACAATCTAAGAGTTCTCTACAAGTCCTATTCGCTGTACCCATTCTCTAATGAACACCTGTGTACAATCTTTGATGTTAAACGCCAATGGTTATGGGACCAACCATCGCCCCATACAGGGTCATGAAACGTACACACTAGTCTACTCTGGAATATCGATGCCCTATCTCGATACTCTCTCGACTAGGAACATTTAAAGGATGTGCTTGTGGACTACACAAGTCCCGGTAGTATGATCCACATCATAGTCCTGGTAGTCAAGCAAACATTCTAAGGGATTTATCAACATGTATCAGAGAGACAATATAATAATACAAGTGTACATGTTAAGATAAAGAGCAACCAGATAGCATACTATCATGTCAAGAAAGAAAGCCATCTCTATATATGTCCAAGCATACACTATATCATACAATAATGGCCTCTACGGCATACATATTCCTAACAATCTCCCACTTTCACTGAGGCCATGTGTTGTAGTATCTCATACCCAACATCCCAAAAAGTCTCTCAAACTGTGTCTGGGGGAGGGCCTTCGTGAGAGGATCCACTACGTTGTCCATCGTGTCAACTCTCCTGACCTCTATCTCCCGTCGATCTACTATCTTTCGGATCAAGTGATACCGCCTAAGAATATGTCTGGATCTTTGATGGGACCGGGGTTCCTTGGCTAAAACCATAGCTCCATTGTTATCACAATACACAGATATTGGATGCTCAATGGATGGAACCACATCAAGTTCAGCAATGAACTTCTTCATCCAGACAGCCTCTTTGGCAGCATCGTGGGCAGCGATGTATTCAGCCTTCATTGTCGAGTCTGCTACGGTATCTTGCTTGGAACTCTTCCAACATACCGCCCCTCTATTGAGGGTGAAGACAAAACCCGAGATCGACTTACTGTCATCCTTATCACTATGGAAGCTCGAATCGGTAAAGTACACCACCTGAAGTTCACCGTTACCATACACCAAGAACATTTCTTTAGTCCTTTTTAAGTACTTAAGAATGTTCTTCACAGCTGTTCAGTGCTTTTCCCCAGGATCTGATTGATACCTACTCACTACACCTAGTGAGTAAGCTACATCCGGGCTGGTACAAAATATCGCATACATGATAGACCCAACTGCCGAACCATAGGGTATCCTTTGCATGCGAGCCCTCTCCAAATCAGTCTTGGGAGACATCTTTTTGGAGAGAGTGATTCCTGATCAAGCGGGTATATTACCATGCTTAGATTCTTCCATACTAACTTCTTTAGTATGGTGTCAATGTACTTGGATTGGGACAATCCCAACATCCACTTAGATCTATCTCTATAGATCTTTATCTCCAAGATGTAGGAGGCATCACCTAGATCTTTCATGGAGAACTTTTGTGATAAGAAGAGCTTGACCGAGTGTAGCATAGGAACATCGTTTTCTATCAAAAGTATATTATCCACATACAATACGAGGAAGACAACCTTACTCTCTACAACTTTCTTGTATATACAAGGTTCATCTACGTTTTTGATGAAGTCAAAATCTTTGATAGCTTCATCGAAATAGATGTTCCAGCTCCGCGATACCTGTTTTAATATGTAGGTTGATTTAAGCAGCTTGCACATGCTTCCGCTGCTCCCACTGTCTACGAAGCCCTCTGGTTGTGTCATGTACACGCTCTCTTCTAAATCACCATTTAGAAATCCGATCTTGACGTCCATCTGCCATATTTCATAGTCATGGTATGCAGCAATGGCAAGTAGGATCCTGATGGACTTAAGCATAGAGACAAAAGAAAGGTTTCATTATAGTCAACACCTGGTCGTTGATGAAAACCTTTTGCTACAAGTCTAGCTTTGAAAGTCTCAACTTTTTCATCTACACCAAGTTTCTTCTTGAAGATCCACTTACTCCCAATGAGT
Source organism: Agapanthus africanus (assembly GCA_030015575.1). Taxonomy (NCBI): domain Eukaryota; kingdom Viridiplantae; phylum Streptophyta; class Magnoliopsida; order Asparagales; family Amaryllidaceae; genus Agapanthus; species Agapanthus africanus. The sequence continues at coordinate 447,021,303 of CM057350.1, read as the reverse complement.
TTTACCCCTTTAGGAGCAACTTCCAAAGTCCATACTTTGTTGGTGTATATGGATTCCATCTCAGATCGCATAGCGTCCAGCCATTTCACAAAGTCCCTACTTGTGATGGCCTGCTCGAAACTAGTTGGGTCATCATCTTCCATGATGCAATCCTCGCTCCCACCGTCTATTAGAAAATCGCAGTATCTCTCAGGTGGATAAGAATGTTGGATATATATGCCGTAGAGGCCTTCATTGTATAGGATACTAGGGATATATATGTACAGGACAATCTCGCTCAATATGATAGTACGCTATTTGGTTTATCTTTATCTTAACATGTGATATATTTTACTTTGTATTTCATATCTTGTATACATGTTGATAAAGCTCGTACGATATTTGCCTGACTACCAGCGTTGTGATGGCAGTCATACTTGTGGGAGCTGGGTAGTCAATAGGCACATCCTTAAAATGTCCCTGGTCATAGGAGTGTTGAGACTGGGCATCGATATCCAGAGTAGACTAGTGTATACATATCTAGACCCTGATGAGGGGCGATGTATTGGTCCCGCAGCTATCGGTGATGTGCTCCTAAAATTGTATATAGATGCTCACTGGGTGTGAGTTCACTGGACAGGACTCGCCGAGGAATGACTAGATGATATTATATCGAGCGTCAGACAGCAGTTCTCTTGTGACATGTGTGCAGATAGTCTATTGACCTGAGGTCGTCATTTTTCTCGTGTGAGTTCCCACTGTACTTTGATTACTACCCTACCACGGCTCTACTGAGTTGTGCAAACAAGTTTTAATTGGGTACAGTCCCAAGCCACAAGGAGGCAGTGAGCGACTGTTAGGGATTCGTCACTCCTGTATAGGGAGTCGATGTCGCGCTGTGATCGGTTGGTCATCACCATAAGTCCCTAGCCAGGGCGGATTGAGAATTACTGGTGGATGGACCAGTAGATTCTCAGATGGTCTTGAGCCATACCGACACGGCTTGTTCAGTTATTAGGGGACTGACGTTTTCCACCCCCTAGACCTTACATGCGATACTCTCAGACGAATAGACCGGACTGCACGGATATTGTTACAGACTGGCTCAGTAGGGGTTCGGATGAGTTCGCTCGTTGGCCTTCTTTTTCGACAGATACCTGGATAGCCGTTACGTGCAGCTAATACCGCTGACGTGCTTGTGGTTAAACCCACTGCCAGTGTGCTGTCGAGTCTTTAGAGTCCCGTATAGAGGGTTTCTCTGCTTCGAGAGAAACAATATACAGGCCGTATGGTTTTATGGCAGGGTTCGATCATATACGTGTGCTAGTACACGGATGATGATCGGGCGGTTTATACTAGTAGGCTTTGGTTTAAGCCAGATACTAGTATCGAATTATTGGATTGTTTTTCGTCTCTTGGTATTCGTGTTTTTCGGAATATGGATGTGGGTATGTATGTACGGATAAGGAGTATTCTTGCAATTAGGTCAAGAGTGCTTCTAGAAGAAGACACCTCATTTGTTTGTTTAATCATTTATTTTAAATGGTTAATGAAGTGGAGGGTGAGGTATTAACTACAATTAATGAACCATGGCTACTTGATGACTCGTGTTGTCACGACCCAAAATATTAGCTCGTGACCAGCACTTAAATCACGCAACGTCTAAAGGCGTAACGTAATTCAAGTAAGCTGAAACCCAGAAATCTAAACCTTTTTAAGAAAGTAAAGGAGGTGAAGTTTTGAAATAAAGGTATAATAAAAACAAGTTTTCTTAATGCATAGAAAAGGAACATGAAAATGCTTGTTTAAAAAAAACGTGTTTCGTCTTTTTGAAAATTTGGGCAGCACCTCCTTTGTATATTTTGATCCAAAACCAAAAATACATGAAGATAGTAAAGGCATCCCCAAGCGGGAGCTAGCTCTTCGCCAAACGACGGATCATAATCACGTAAGGCAACAAATATAAGTATACGACGCCCAACGGCAAAGTTCACCACAAAAGATAAAGAAATAAGCAAGACATAACCCCAAAAGCGAATATAAAACCTATCGCTCAAATCTCGCAACTACAAGTCTCACTAAGTTTCATTACTTATACAATTTACAAATTTTGATTGATGGAGTTAACTAGATACAATATGAAATATAGATACAAGAGTGGGTACGATACAAGTGTCCCACCTACCAATGCAAAACACCCGAATGCAATTGTGTGCCAGCGAAGCCGCTACTGATCCAAGCGATCAACCTGCAAGAACTGTGCCACAACGGGGGTGAGTTGCCAACTCGTGAGTAGAAAAAATCAACAGATAGAAATCGAATAAACAACGACTCCTAGGTCAACTATATCATAAAGGTAATACTATGATATCTAGAGTGACCGGGTTTGTATATGTGCCAACAAGGTAGTCAATGTCCATAAGCATGTGTATAACATCCAACAGTAAAATCAATGTATGTATGTATGTGGATCTAGTCCACGCGTCAACTACTGATGCAACAACATCATGCATGTAAATATCATAAAAGCATATGCATGAAAATATGATGATATAAATCAATACGTGTCCCTCGCGACATCTCAAAATCATGGAACCTGAGTGTCCAGCATCGACACTCGAAACATTATGAAAACCGTGCTCAGCATAGACACGTAAATTCTCATATATCTCAGGCGCCGCATCCTCAGATTGGTCCTCAGGCGCCGCACACCCTGGTCGGCCCTTATATCCATCTCGCTACTCCGGTCGGTATCCTCTGGATAACCGCCGAGTCCAAGTACTATCACCGGTAGGTAGTGCTCCCCTGCCAGGATCACCGTCTAACATATACGAGTCTTCTTGCCCTGGGGTACCTCACCGGGTCCACCATGTACCCGCAGACGGTGCCTACCACTCCTCGAATCGGGTTTCACATGCCACTTTCAGAACCAAGAAAACACATGGTGGACGCACTGAAATATCATATCAAGAGAAACCGGGTTTTTTAAACAATACATACTTTCTTTCAAAATGACCACGGTTCTCAAATCCAGAAATCTCATGAAAACAGCATATCTCAATGCGTAAAATCATAAAGCATGATGTATGTGACATATGATGGAAATGTAAGCATATCCGTATATCATGCAAGATGGAACAGTGATGTATCATATTAAGGGAAAACCGCTTCTCTAAATGATTCCAGTTTTGAAAATATGTCTTGCGGTTCCCAACATCTTCAAAGTCAAATGCAACATCGTAATAAAGTGCACAGGTAACTATAGCAAGTAAATCAAGCAAAGAGTCATATCATGGTGCAGCAATCCTACTGTGTAGTGACATGGCAATTATCGATGATGAAGTGTGTGAGCCGACAAATCTGTGTACGTGTAACATACGCATCATCGATAATGGTGTAAGTGTACTAGCACAAGTATATACAATGCAATGAGTATAACATGAATGCTGCATAAGGTAAATCATCAGCTAAAAACTATAAGGTATACGTAACTATCATATGTCTGAGTCGGTGAATCTATCAATCGGCATCTAGCCTCATAGCACCACATACGGTATAATCCATCGTACGGCAACCTCTAGACAAGGGTATGGATCAAACCTCAAGTCAAACTCATTACGTACGGAAAATCATCGTACGGCGGCATTAAGCTATCAGGAATCCTATCATCCTATAAGACGAGGAGGGTACGGACCTAACGTCTCGTACGGCTATCACTCATGATTCAAAACATATATAAATATCTCTATACCTATGTCCCAGGTCGCATCCGCAATAATCTCATATCAGGGGACCGACAGGGTATAATTCATCTCAATCGACTCACATCCATAAACCATCATACCATCAATTCATCATATCATCATATCCGTCTTATATTCTTTCATCGCACTTATGTCTCACATCAAGTCGAATTTACATAAACATTCTATCTCTACTAAGTATAAGTATCTAATCTAACATACACACCCGAACCATACAAGCAGATTTTGAAAAGAAGCGAATCATAGTTTTGAAAATAGGGGTTATGGTGTTTTTAAGGAAAAGATATCGCTTAAAAATCCGTAACGTCCCTCAAGGTAACTGTTTAAAAGATGCATATGATTTTTCAGTTTAGAAATATGTATGGTTCGGATGACACATCTACGCCGACTATCTAGTCCTATAGTACCCTAAACGGCAATATCATCAAATATCATCCTCAATTCCCGTCATTTCATATTAGCCGTAGCATATCACTTCTAACTGTCATTTAGCTTCCAATATAGTTTCACTAACTATCTTTTAACTCTAACCCTAGTTTCCTAATCTAGGTTCCCTTAACCATATTCTATAAATCAGTCTCCATCAAAACTTTACGAGGGTACTATACGCCATCCACCCGACTTCCCCCATGGATATAGATCCACTCACCTTGGTTCTTGTTTGCCGAAGTCGATGACGCCACGCTCCGTCGTCTCGGAATCCACGCGAAGGTACCTGCAATAACAACGCATATCGCAACGCTATTAAAATCAAGTTCTAAAATCCAAAACGGCACACGCCTTGCTCGTAGGTTAGAACTTATAGCGTACGCATACAAAATCAACCAAATAACCCTTGTTATTGATATACGAACATCCCACAACCAAATACAAATCCAAATAACAAGAATTAACATTTCAAAATACGGAAAATATAGCCAAAATCACTCTAAAAAGCTCCCAGATTTTGACTCAAGTCAAATAAAGCCAAGCAAACAAGTCTAGGGTGATGTACATTGTGTATTTGAGCTACTGGACCAACCCAGACACAACACCCTACCAAGTGGCCGGCCACATACCATTAAAATTCGGCTTCCCCGGCCCCCTGGCTCCTATGGGCTTCATTTTTTCATGGTGGTCTCCTATGGTCAAAAATGGGTCCCTGGTGTTGTTTGCTACTCTCATAAATTCCATGGGTTTCTCCAGATTTTCCTGCACACCCAAAATACTCACAAAACTGACATGGATCAATTCTAAAGTTTGTGCATCGGGTTCGATTCTATGGTTCAGGTCAGGGTAACGTGTCACCATGGTCACACAAACACTCACAACAGTTCCCAGATTTCACCTAAATCCATTACAGAAAAATCTAGTAGGACCAAATACCTCTAAACATATTCAGGTAACTACCCTACAAAACCCAAGCCCTAACCCCCCTATAAACCCGAGGTCGCCGGAATTTACATACTTCTCGCCGGCCAAAATCGAGCAGGCAGGGTCCAAACTCCACTCACACACTCAGGGTACCTAGCACTACACTACTACATTGTTTGGGTTTTATAAAGGGTCTCGGGGTAACAGCAGGTTACAGTAGCTCTAAAACGACACTAAAATACGATATCGGCACAAAACTACGACTTTAAAGTTCTAAACTGAAGCTAAAGTGTAACACAACCTAAAAACTAGCTAAATAACAGTTAGGGGATTATACCTATACCAACTTGCTCCAAAGTCTAAGCTTTCCTAGCTCCATGGGTTGATTTTGGGTGTAGGATCAATTTGTGTGAAAGAAGTGTTGAATTTTGATGAATTGAGGTGGAGATCTTGTAGATTTGGGTGAGGGTTTGGTGAGGGCAGAAGTTGCTCTGATTTGAGAGAGAAAGAGAGGAGGAAAATGTGAGAGAAGAATAATGGGAAATTCAAATAATAGAGAGAGAGTGAGAGGGGGTTAGGGGACAAAGCATGGCACATTCTCTCTCCTCATTAAATGCCAACCATGCTTGTCACCTCTCTCTCTCTCTCTTCCTCCTTCTCAAAGTCAACCCCAAAAGGAAAACCATTTGTGAATTTAAATTTAGAATTTTTTTGAAAACTAATAATTTTGTTAATTACATTTTCTAATTAGTAAGATGGTTGAGCTCCCATGACCACATAAACATGGTTTAACCCAAAATTTTGCCCTGGCTTACATGCACATGTGTGTGCAAGCCAAACTAAATTCTAATAAAATATTCATTAATTTTTATAAAAATTTGAAAACCGTTTTGGTAAACTTTTTAATAAAACCCATATTTTCGCTTAATTAACCTCTAATCGCGTTCTAAAGTGTTACACGTGTAGTGAGTCATGGATTACTGTTGGAGGCAAAGGAAAATATCTAGATATTTTATTGAAAATATCTAGATATTTTGTGGAGAGCATCTTTGCTCATAAGTAATCACATAGGCCATTCTTCATTCATTCTAACAAAAACACTCTCTCTCTTCCAAGCTCTCTCTTCCTCTTCCTCTTACCCTAACCTGTCTCATGAGTTAAGAATCCTAAGATTCAAGAGACTAAACAAATCCTAATCGCTCTCTACATCATCTAAGCTACCTAGATTAGCACACTAGGTTCCTTAGCTACCTCATACTAGAGGTACGAGCTCAAAGTTGACACTCTCGGGTGGATCATCTTGGCGTGGGAAGACCGACGGTCGAGCGAGATCCGCACACTCTCTCGGGAGTTTAAGAAGAGGAGGAGGACAGCGAAAGACGAAGGACTTGGTTCACGAAGGTATAAACTTATTCCATGGTAGTTATAACCTCCAAGTTCTTGTGTTTGTTAAGGTTTATATAAAGATCCTGTTGTTTCAAGTCGTTGTTGAGAAGTTCTAAAATGCGTTTTTTTTTTAAATTCCGCCTCCCCGTGGATACGCGGGGTGAGCGAATTCGACTTACAATGGTATCCGAGCCTAGTAAATCTTGGCCAACAGATTATACGAAGTGTAAAACTATAAAACAAGAATAACTCCAAAACACGAAACCATGATTCCAAGTTTCTTTCGATTTTTCTGAGCCTCCAAATTTTTTTTAAACAAATGCAGAGTGCTCCTTATGTTGTTAGATGAACACATAACAAATACGAGGAAAATCCACCAAAAACTAACCAGCCAAAACTCAAAATATCCCAGCCCCACCGGTTCAATTTGAAGGAATTGCCACGAAATTTTTTCTGTGTTCTTGATGATTGGAATTAGGGTTTCAGGTGTTGTTATTTTTTTGCCATGAAATCATATAATGTTATCTTTCTGTAATGGCAATACGGAGTGTTTCGAAGTCGCAGTTTTAACTTCGTTTACATGTTTGCTATTGATATATGTGTTTCAAAACGTCCGCTAATCACTATACGTCAATTAATGGGGATTGCAAATATCTGTGTTGCTGTTTTAATGGTTTGTGTAAATGGAATATTGGATCGTCGATGATGAATAGCCAAGGGGTATGAGAAGAGTGTTTTTCCTTTCATTCGATGTAAATTTTTAATATTGATGTAATATTATTTTTGCGGGGCACATCCGGGTTGAGGTTGTATCCACCGTTATATTATTTCTTTTACTATTTTTGCTCCTAGGATAGACCTAAGGTGGGGTGCACAAACTACCGGGTTCTCAAAGTGCCAAGTGGCCTACTCATTTTACTGAGGGAGGTTGCTTCACTTTGGAAATTTGGCGGGGAGTTTTCCGCACCCGTAGGGGTCTAGGGTGGTTTAGCTATTCATCACGATCGTGGAATCCGTCTTTTGTCATGGGATTAATCGAAGCGCGGAATTCCTAGTATATCCAATATATTCATCTGTGATCTGGAATGCCTATTATTGCATAAGACGAATAGATATATATATATATAATATAATAGGCGTTGCTTATGTTTTTCACCCGTGCTAATCCTGCCCCCGCTCTGCCGTTAGTTAAGTAACCTAACGGTGTATGACGGGACCCCGTGGTGAATGCGGATGGCATAAGCGTACGTTGTATTTTCGTTTCTTTCTGCAATGGTAGGATTAATTGATAGGACAACATTAATTCTTTAATGCAAAGAAAACAAACATAAGCTAAATCGTTGGAACAATTTCAAAACCACTCGGTTTTCTTCAAAAAGCAAATTTTAAATGCAGAGCCTAAACCACTCCTTTTAAAAAAGCTATCATGGTTCCTTCGATTATATCAAATTCATTACGTTAACGGTTTCGCCAAAAACCAGCCGTAGCCCTCCGTCGTTTCAAATAAACAACACATCGTATTCATGCTATGTTTGTTGGCCTTCGTCAAGGCGTAGTGAATAGTAGCAATGTGTTGCTTATTTGTTGCATAGATAGATGCATTAGTTTAGGACAGTCGTACAGCCTTGTTGGCCTTCGTCAAGGATGAGTACGGATGGGTCTAAATTAATCAGGACAACGACGGGTAGAACTTGACTTGCATCTTATGATTTGTTGGCCTTCATCAAGGTCATAAGAGCTCAGGGAAAAAATCACATCGGGAGTTTCAAAAATAAAGGAAACATGCAGATTTAGTATACATTCTGGAGTATGATGACTAGAGTGGCTTCCATCTAGGTCATCACACAATGATAGTTGGATCCCGATCCAACTGATGAGTAGGATTACTCTCGGGAGAATTTCTCACTTAACAATCAATGCTATAAACCAAGTAGGTGTCTAGAACGATGTTAGCGGGGCTACACCTCCAAGGAAAAGAAGTTATTTAATTAAGAAATTTCGTGAAAGCGTTGGAAAACCTCTCTTGAAGTACCGACACTAGCCTAGCTGAAAGGTTAAGTAAGTATTGTGACATGCGATTAATCTTGACTAATTTTTCTTTTAGGGTTTGAAGAAGAATTCGAGGAAACAGTGGGAGCCATCCTATTTAGATAAACTAATAACCAATCTAAACTTGCAAAAGCATATGCTGAGTATTTCTTTTCTCTCTCTCTCTCTCTCTGGCAGCTACCATGACGAGATAAAACTATTACTTGAAAAAAATACACTGACCGGGCGAAACTATAAGGATTGGCTGAGGAACGTCAACATTGCCCTGGCTTATGACAAAGTTGCATATATCACCACCGCTACTGCTCCCCCTATCCCAGGACCAGATTCCTCAGTTGCAGACAAAGAGGTCCGCAAAACTTGGGATCTGGACTGCGAGAAAGCTAAGTGCATAAAGCCGGCGTCCATGAATAATGAACTCCAGAGACAGCATGAGGATATGGATGTCAAATCCATTTTTCTCAATTGCAAGGAATTGTATGAAGAGCACTCTCGTATCACTAGGTACAAGACCTCAAGGAAACTATTCCAGATGAGGTTAGCTCCTGGATAATCTGTAGAAGAGCACGTCCTAAAGATGATCAGCCTCATTGAAGAACTCGCAAACCTGAGATGTGTGCTAGAAAATGAGTTATACATTGACTTGATTTTACAGTCCCTTCCTCACACCTTCTCTCAGTTCATGCTGAACTTCAACTTGCACGATATGGAAGCTGATCTTCCAAAGCTTCTCAACATGTTGAGGGTAGTGAAGAGCTTCTTGAAAAAGGAGAAGACACCCATTCTGTATGTTGGCCAATCATCCTCTTCTAAATCCAAAGCGAAAGCTAAGGGAATGAAGAAGATGAACGCCACCAAACCGAAAGGTGGGGTCAAAAAGGTGCAGGGAACGAACAAGGCGGGGAGAGTAAAAGTGGACAAGGATGAGTGCTATTATTGTCATAAGAAGGGGCACTGGAAGAAGGATTGCAAGGATTTTAAAGCCAAGGACACGAAGCAAGCTGCTGCTTCTGCTTCAGGTGTGTTTGTAATCGAAAACTATTTTTTAGTAAACTCTAAATCATGGGTACTAGATACCGGTTCTAGTTCTCACATATGTAATTCTTTGCAGGCTCTGAGAAACCATAGACCACTGAAGGCAGGTGTTATGACCCTCCGGGTTGGCAACAGAACAAGCGTTGATACTGTTGCAGTGGGGGATTATCACCTAGGGTTGACTAGTGGACACAGTTTGGTGTTGTACAGCTGTTTTTGTATTCCCCGTATGCTATGTAATATTATATCAGTGTCTTTATTATCTAATAAAGGATATAATTTTGCATTTGAAAGAAATGTCATGAACATTCTCCTAAATCAAGAACTGATTAGGTCTGGCACACTGGAAAACGACACATACATACTTAATCAACATCAAGTTTTCAATATCCAAAACACATTCAAATGAAAGACTCCAGATTTAAACCAAGACTTTTTATGGCATTGTAGACTTAGTCATATAAATGAAACAAGGTTGACTAAGTTGTATAAAGATGGATATTTAGATCCGTTTGAATATACATCATATGCAACATGTCAATCATGTATCAAAGGGAAGATGAACAAATCTCCATTCACAAGACACGGAGAAAGAGCCACAGAGCTCTTGGGACTTGTACACAGCGATGTTTGTGGTCCGATGTCTACACATGCACGAATCAGTCACTCCTACTTCATCACTTTTACTGATGATTTCTCAAGGTATGGACATGTGTTCTTAATGAAGCATAAATCCGAGGCCTTTGAGAAATTTAAGGAGTATAAAAATGAAGTGGAGAAACAGACTGGTAAAAGCATCAAAACACTTCGAACTGATCGAGGTGGAGAATGCTTAAGTACCAGTTTCCTTAAATGCTTAAAATAGAATGGAATTCTCTCTCAGCTTACTCCGCCATATACACCTCAGCATAATAGTGTGTCAGAAAGGAGTGTAGGGTTACTAGGCACTCTAATAAGGTTCTACAATGCATCAACCATGCCCGTTTAAAATTTTAGCCGTGCCGAATAACCCTAAACAAGATCGTTGCTAGAGAATTAGGGTTTCACATGCTAGTAAACTACGTTTACGACTAAGTGAATACGAAATACAACCTTTGTAGATCGGTCCTTCACTTCTTTAGCTCCTTGTTGAAGTCCCTTCGCTGCGATCGTGGTTCTCCCGGACTCTTGCATGGCTTCACGAAGCTAAAGAGCATCCTTGCTTGAAGTCTTCGAGGCTGAAGATGATCTACGTCGAGGGGATGCCAACTCAAGCTTCTACTTCACTAACTAGAGAATTAGTGAAGCAAACACCCTAAACTAAAGTGCTAGTCTAGTAGAAGATGGAGAAATAGAAAGTGGGTTCTCTTTAGAATTTTATTTCTCACAATGTTTCTCACTTTGGATCAAACCGTAGCTTGCTTTTCTTTTGAACAAAGAAGAAGAAGATGAACAAAAGAAAGAGATGAGGATAATAATCAAGTGAGAAAGTTAACCATGGTGAGTGAGTATCATATACTAACTCATGTAGAGACTTAACCCATGGCTAATCCTTACGGTTGGGTTAACAAATATCCATAGTAAAAACAAACTCAAGTGGACTTAGTCCATGCATCCACAAGCTTCCACAAGCTTCATGCATTTTTCTAATCCTCCACTAATTTTTTAATTACTTTAAATATTAAAACCCAAACTAATAAATAGCATGGTGTAAGTCTCATACACCCATGAATGATGTATTATCAACCATGATACAAAAAGAAAACACATTTTAATATATATCAAATATATATAGAAGTTGTGTACATGTGAGAAAAAACCCTAAATGAACAAGTGTTAGTTAATGTAAATTAGTATATCTAATATACAACTATACACTAAATTATTAAATCAACACTTGACTTAATAATCCGGTCATATCATATATAACCGACTAACATCCAATATATCGATTTATCGAATCAGCACTTGATTCGATAACCCGGCTATATCACATATAACCGACCAATACAAGAAGTCACGAGAATAGAATACGATATCACATACACGCATTATTCTCGGTCCCGCACATATCACATATGCGCTCCTATTTCGTTTTGCCTGAGCCAGTAAAACCTCTATGTAGGACTCTAAAGACTCGTCAATACGCCGGCAGTATGTGATGATCACATCACGCACCCACAAGCCGTCAGCGGTACTAGCTGGACGTAACGGCTACCCGGGTATTGAGCGATCAAAAGATCAGCAAGCAAGCTCGCTCCAACTCCTGTAAAATCCTGCCGGTAACACTTCCCGTACAGTCCGGTCTCCTCGTCTGATATGTCGCATATCAAGTCTAGGGGTGGTAAACGTCAGACCCCAATAACCGATAAGTCGTGCCGATGTGAGGCTCATAACGGGTCGAGAAACTACTGGTAACACTTACCAGTAAATCTCTAACTCAGCCCTGGCCAGGGACTTCCTTGTTATGGCCAATCGAGCACAGCGCAACATCAACCCCCAATACCGGGAGAGACGAAACCCCTCCTATCGCTCATTGCCTCCATGTGACTCGGGACTGTACCCAAAAACCACTATTTTGCACGCCCTCATGGATGTGGTAAGGTGGAAATCAAAGCACAGTGGGAATCACACAAGACTCTTTGACGATCTCGGGTTTACAGACTAACCTGCACAAGTGTCACCAGAGAACTGCCATCTGACGTGAGGTATAATACCATCTGGGAGTTCTCGACGAGTCCGTCCTGTAACGTTTTAAAAATAATTAAATAAATAATTAAATGAATAAAATTGTTTAAGTGAATTTTATGATTTTCGGTAAAGAAAAATGTATTTTTCGTAAAACCAAACCGTGATTGTTTTTCATTATAATTTCAAAAATACCTATTTTAATTATGTAATTACTAGTAAATGGTGTTTATTTAGCCACTTATAAATTTTTAGTTCAATTAAATATTTTTCCTAAATTAAATATTTTAAATATTAACATAAGCTTTATTTTTTTATTTAAATTAGTATAAATTACAAATTTGAATGGTTTTAATTTGTAAAAATGAGCCATGGTATATTAGAATCAAGTGTGTAATATGCAAAATCTTTTCCAAAATCTCTCCATGGTTCTAGAAATTTCTAGGAAAAGGGTTAAATTGAAAAAAGTTAGATAATAAAGGGTTTAAGTGAAAAAAATGAATTATTTATGAACTTTCTACACAATACCACATATTTTTTCTCTCTCTACACCCTCCTCCCTCTCCATGGCCGGCCTCCCCTCCATGGGTAGCCCCAAAATTTTTCCCCCATCATTTTTGCATTAAAAATCATCAAAATTCATCAAAAATTCCAAAAATAAATCTCAAAAATCAACATTCAACTTCTACCATTTTCCTTTGACCTATTTAGCATGGATTTTGGAGTGGGAAAGCATGCATTTTGGAGGCTCATTTTCATTGTTTGGATTTCATATTTTGAAGGTATAAATTTCCTTCTTTTGTTTTATTTCTATTAGATGTTTCTTTTAAAGCATAATTAGATTTGTTAGATTAATTCTATGTTCAATTTCTAAAATTCAAGTTAGGGTTTGTAAATTCAAGTTAGGATTTTTATTAATTAATTAGGGTTATAATAACTAGTCTACCATTTTTAGAAGTGGAAAAATCTTGCATGGTTGTTGTATAATAAATTGTTTATTCAAATTGTTTTAATTAAACTATTTAGCTAACTAGATTTTTCTAAAATGTGTTTGTGGGTAAAATAAAATTCTTATTAAGGTGGTTATCATTAGATGGTAGTTTTAATAGGAATATGAGCATATTAAAGGAATGAAAAACTTAGTTTGATCACTAGTTTCTTATGATAATTGGAAAAATATTAATAAAAGGCTATTTTTGTAAACTAGATTTTGGGAAATTCCTAAATAAATGAAATTAAAAATATAATCATGGTTTCATTATATCATTATAATCATGAATTGTAGTTTAATACATTAATTCATGCAAAATCATGTTTTGTAGTGGAATTGTGGTATTTTGCTTGAAAAATGTTGAAAATTGTTAAAGGTTGCAAACTAGAAATTTCAAATTAATACAAATTTGTGTAATAAAAATATAGTAATGGTTTGTATAGTCTAGTTATGCTATTTAATGAGTTTTATGACCATTGGTTTCATTAAATGTCAAGTTTTGATGAAAAACGGTAAATTGGCATTTTCGGGTTTTACGAAATCGGGCGATTTGATGGATTTTAGGGTTTCGATGGATTTAATCATGTTTTATAATATAAGTAATGAGTTTTAAAACTATGAGTTATTTGTTGATGTTTATCTCAATCCATCGGAGTCTGTATGCCGATATCGAGCGATATTTGGTTCTTTTGTGTGGACGGGACATAGGTTTTAACCTATGCTTGTTCCTTGCGTCGTTTTGGCTTTTGTATGTGATTCAGTTTACGATACTATTAATATGTTTGCGTTTAGGTACCCCTCACGTGGACTGCGGGCGATGAAGAGGTTGATGGCGTCACCGTCTTCGGCAGACATGGACCAGGTGAGTAGATGCATATCTACGGGGGGAAGTCGGGTGGATGGCGTTTAGCACCCCCGCAACGTAGCATAGGAATAATACTTAGTGTCATTAGGAAACCAGATGTGATCCTAGATTCTTAATCAGTAGGACCCTAGTATTGACCCTAGGCTGGACTAGACTGATTTAGGAAAACCATATCATAGGATAAGTACCTTGGAAGAGGTTCGTAGGTTTCAGACAGAAACACACACACGCACACACTGAAACTCGACATGGGGTATACGTGTATGTGTATATATATAGAACTAGGTATAGGTATATACATGAATATACAACACGTATATGGGATTGATTGATGTGATATGATACACGGGAATGAAACGGCAGAACTGGGCTTGAGGCCGTGATTCTTGACTATACAGTCGTATTAAAGTGTTAGCGGATCATTAGAGAATGAGATAATGAACAGGTATACATAAATTATAATGGGTAGTGATTATATTGAGGTTCATGGAACTCTAAAATAGTACCCGGACTGTAACTTATGATTGATCACGATATGGGATATGTATGACTTGATTACGACATCATATAGGTGTGACCTGATGTCGATATCATAGAGGTGTGACTTGAGGACGATATGATATCAGTATGACTTAATCACAATATAATACATATGACATTATACGAATAATGAGACACCTAGGAGATACTTGACCCGTACCCCGATATTGGGATGCCGTACGATGGATTTTACCATACGAGGCATAGATATGATGATTGATCCGCACTCTTGATTGAGGAAGCCGTACTTCGTACGTGACGCTATTGAGGCTGGATCGCCGATTATTAGAGATATTGATTCAGACCTAGGTAGACTCTTGTTTCTTAAGGACTAGTTTCTTAGGTTAAGTTCCTTAGAAGGTTAGATAGACACTAGTTTAGGTTTGATTTATATAGTGGTGGTTGTACTCGTATATCGCAGAGAAGTGGATAATGCACATCTGTCTTGCATTCATACTGTAGTCATCATGGTGCATGTTCTTTTATATGTTGCTATAATCAGTATAAACTTTACCTGTTAGGACACCATCACTATTACCGATGATGCGCATATTCCACGCACACTTATTTGCTGGCTCACACACATCATCATCGGTAATTGCTATGTCACGTACACTTTAGATCATATTGTATTTTATGGATAGAATCAGTTAACAACTAGACCGATATAATATTGTGATTATTCTCTGACATTAGTACAGACATGATATTTATTGCTTAGACATTTCATGCATTCATATTTTCATGTTATCATGCAGTATTATGGGCATATGCCGACACTAATCATATAGTTACTCATAATTTTAAGATTTGTATTTCTATGAGATTTCTGGATTTTGGGGAAAACCGCAAGAATATGTAAAAACTTCTCTCTCTCCTCCTCCTCTCTTTTTAAAAAAAACATAAGATGCGGTTTTCTCGTGATGTATGTGTCGTCCACCATGAGATTTCATGTTTTCTGATGGATTTCGAGACCCGATTCGAGGAGTGGATGAACCGTCTCGGGTACATGGTGGGCCCGGTATGGTACCCCGGGGCAAGAAGATCGAGTTGTAGACGATGAGCCTGGCAGGGGAAGGCTACCTACCGGTGATGTCTGGCGCGGCGGATATCCGGAGGATACCGACCGTTGTCGTGAGATTTGATGATATGGGCCGATCCGGACTGACGGAGCCCGAGATATTGAGACTTGAGATGACATGTGTTGTGTCGATGCTTGACACGGATTTCCATGGATTTCATTGTTGAGATTTCAGATTCTTATACACATTTTACTATGATAACAGCTAAAGATTTCTTATACATATATATCTGGATTTCAGGATTTGTTACTTTACATTCATGGTGCATGCATTTCATTTCATATGGCATAGTATTATATGAGGCACTGACACGAGCACGGAGTATCTGCACTTACACGTAGTTTTACCCTGCTATTACTGTTGATTCGAATATAATAGTGCATTATTATGACCTAGGATAGCGTCGTGCATTCGATTTCTTTTCGTAGATGTCTTATACTCACGAGTTGGCAACTCACCCCCGTTGTGCCAAATTCTTTACAGGTTCGATGTACAGGTTTCCGTGGCAGCTTGTTGGCACATCTTTTCTTCAGGGTGATTTGCACGGTAGGTTGGTTCACTTGTATCCGAACCACCATTGTACTTTTATTCATTCATTTGTATCTAGTAAGCTCCATCAATCATATTTGTATTACTTGATAAGTTTATTGGGCCAGTCTTTTATTTCGACCTTAGAGTCGCGCATGTATTATTCTGATCTGGTGGTTTTGTTTTCTTTTGAGTTTTGAGCCTCGCCCTTTGGCGTTGTATATTATTGTGCTTGTTGTGGTTGTTTCCGCCTGTTGGCATTGAGTTAGCTCCCGTTTGGGGATGTTTTTTTTGTTGTTTATGTATATTATACTTGTTGTACCCGTTTGGGGGCCAGTTTTTTATAGAGGAGACTCTGCCGAAATTTTTGGGAAAATTTGCTGATGTTTTAAACTTGTTCCTTCATATTTTCTTTTACTGCTTCTTCTTCTTTTTCATGGTTTAGATTTCTTGGCTTCGGCTTACTTAGGTTACGTGGCGCCTCTGGACGCTTCGTAATCTAAGTGCCGGTCACGTTCCGTACTTTCGGGTCGTGACACGTCCAGTGTACCCAGTCTCCACTGAGCACCCGTATATCATCTCTGATGTCAAACACCAATGGATATGGATCATCCATCGCCCATTTATATGGGTCGAGAAGGTATACGCTAGTCTACTCTGGTATATCGATGCCCCGTCTCGATACACCCACGACTAGGGACCTTGAAGGATGTACTTATAGACTACCATGTCCCCACTAGTATGATCCGCATCATAGTCCAGGTAGTCAAGTACACATCCTAAGGGCTTTACCAACATGTAACTATAAGACAGTATCAAGAGACAAGTATACATGTTAAGATAAAGAGCAAACAGATAGCATACTATCATATCGAGCAAGAAAGTCCTCTCTATATATGTCCAACCATCCAATATAATATACATCATCTGTACAATACTGGCCTCTAGGGCATACATACAACTAACAATCTCCCACTTGCACTAGGGCCAGCTGCTGTAGTATCGCATACCTAGCATCCCGAAGAGTCTCTCAAACTGTATCTCGGAAATGGCCTTCGTGAGTGGATCCGCAGTGTTGTTCTTCGTGTTAACCCTCCTGACCTCGATCTCCCGGCGATCAACTATCTCCCGGATCAGGTGATACCGCCTCAGAATATGCCTGGATCGCTGATGGGACCTGGGTTCCTTGGCCAAAGCCACCTCTCCATTGTTATCGCAATACAAAGGTATTGGATGCTCAATGGATGGAACCACTCCAAGTTCAGTAATGAACTTCTTGATCCAGACAGCCTCTTTGGCAGCATCGTTGGCAGCGATGTATTCAGCCTCCATCGTCGAGTCTGCCACGGTTTCCTGCTTGGAACTCTTCCAGCTAACCGCCCCTCCGTAAAGGGTAAAGACAAATCCCGAGTGCGACTTAGAGTCGTCCTTATCACTCTGGAAGCTCGAATCGGTAAAGGATTCCACTTGGAGTTCTCCGTTACCATACACCAAGAGCATCTCTTTAGTCCGTCGCAAGTACTTGAGAATGCTCTTCACAGCTGTCCAGTGACTCTCTCCAGGATCAGCTTGATACCTACTAACTACACTTAGTGAGTATACTACATCGGGTCTGGTACATAGCATCGCGTACATGATAGAGCCTACAGCCGAAGCATAGGGTATCCCTTGCATGCGAGCTCTCTCCAAATCAGTCTTGGGAGACATCTCTTTGGACAGAGTAAGCCCTGAGATCGTAGGTAAAAACCCATGTTTGGACTCTTCCATACTAAACCTCTTTAGGATGGTGTCAATGTACCTGGATTGGGACAATCCCAGTATCCTTTTAGATCTATCTCTATAGATCATAATTCCCAGTATGCAGGAGGCATCACCTAGATCTTTCATTGAGAATCTTTGTGATAAGAAGAGCTTGACCGATTGCAGCATAGGAATGTCATTTCCTATCAAGAGTATGTCGTCCATGTACAATACGAGGAAGACAACCTTACTCTCTGCCACCTTCTTGTAGATACAAGGTTCATCTACGTTTTTGATGAAATCAAACACTTTGATAACGACGTTAAAGCAGATGTTCCAACTCCGCGATGCTTGCTTTAATCCATAAATCGATTTAAGCAGCTTGCACACCTTCCCGCTGCTCCCACTATCTACGAAGCCCTCTGGCTGAGTCATGTACATGCACTCTTCTAAATCACCGTTTAGAAAGGCGGTCTTAACATCCATTTGCCAGATTTCGTAGTCATGATATGCAGCGATGGCAGGCATGATCCGGATGGATTTAAGCATAGCCACTGGAGAAAAGGTTTCGCCATAGTCCACACCTGGTCTTTGACGAAAACCCTTTGCAACAAGTCTAGCTTTGAAAGTGTCCACTTTCCCATCTACACCAAGTTTTTTCTTGAAGATCCACTTGCTACCAATGGGTTTTACCCCTTCAGGAGCATCTTCCAAAGTCCATACTTTGTTGGTGTACATGGATTCCATCTCGGACCGCATTGCATCCAGCTATTTCACTGAGTCCCCACTCGTGATGGCTTGCTCGAAGCTAGTTGGGTCATCATCCTCCATGATGCAATCCTCGCTCCCACCATCCATGAGAAAACCGTAGTATCTCTCAGGTGGGTGAGGAACCCTACTAGATCGGCGGAGTGGCTGGGGTTCATCGGGAACTGCCGAATCCTCTGGTTCCACTAAATCTTCAGTTGCAGTTTGTGTATCTGGAACCTCTTCCACCTCTACCACTTTGCCACTAATTTCTTTTACAAGAAATTCCTTTTCTAAAAAGGTGGCATGTTGAGCAACAAACACCTTTTGTTCCTCACTGTAGTAGAAAAAATACCTATATGAGTTCTTTGGATATCCCACAAACTTGCAAAGAACTGACCATGCCTCGAGTTTGTCCGGATTTTGTCTTTTGACATAGGCCGGACAACCCCATATCTTAACTCGTTTAAGATATGGCCTCTTCCTACTCCATATCTCATATGGTGTGGTAGGTACAGATTTAGATGGAATTTGATTCAATAGGTATGCTGCTGTCTCCAGCACATACCCCCAGAAGGAAATAGGTAACTCAGTTGTGCTCATCATAGAGCGCACCATATCTAATAGGGTGCGGTTCCTCCGTTCCGATACACCTTTGTGTTGTGGTGTATATGGAGGAGTCAGCTGAGAGAGAATCCCATTCTCTTTTAGGAAGTCCAGGAATTCATTGCTCAAGTATTCTCCTCCTCGATCTGATCGAAGGATTATAATACTTTTCCCGGTTTGGTTCTCGACTTCTGGTTTATATTCTCTAAATTTCTCAAAAGCTTCTGATTTGTGTTTCATCAGGAACACATATCCGAATCTAGAGAGATCGTCAGTGAATGTAATGAAGTACGCAGAACCATTCCTGGCATATGTAGACATGGGGCCACATACATCACTATGTACCAGTCCCAAGAGTTCCGTAACTCTCTCTCCGTGTCCCGTAAACGGAGTTTTAGTCATCTTGCCTTTAAGACATGACTGGTAAGTGTCATAAGATGAAAATTCAAACAGATTCAAATATCCATCCTTATGCAACTTAGCTAGTCGTGTCGCATTGATGTGACCCAGTCTATAATGCCACAAGAAGGATTCGTTCAGTTCTGAACTCTTCCTCTTGTTTGTGTTTGTTATAGTCAGAACTATTGATTGATTTAGAACATAAATGCCATTGCACAACGTGCCTGATCTAACCAACTTTTGGTTTAGGAAAATGTTCATAACATTATCCTGTAATACAAAATTATATCCCTCTTTACTCAACAAAGAAACCGATATAATGTTGCATATCAGGTTCGGCATGTAATAGCATTCGTTCAGAATCAATGTATTACCAGTTGGCAATACAAGGTGATATTCCCCGACGGTTTTAGCTGCAATAATTGCACCATTTCCAACCCTTATGTCTTTATCACCTTCTCCAAGTTCTCTACCTTTCCTAAGCCCATGTAACTGATTACATATATGGGATCCTGACCCGGTATCTAATACCCAGGACATAGAGCAAATGGAGAAACAGTTCTCTGTAACGAACACACCCGAAGAAAATGCATCAACATGTACTTTCTTCATTCGGGTGGCATGGGATTCCTGGTATTCCCCTATATCCTGTTCAGTCTTATAACTTTTATAAGAAAGAACGGAACCAACGTTCCCCAGCACAGTATAACATGCGGGTTTAGTCAATACATCCATATTATTATCTTTATTAAGGCATGATATGGTCGCCACCTTGAGAGAGAGAGAGAAGAAAACACTTTAGCGTATGCTCTTGCAAGATCAGATTGATTATTATTTTATCTAATCAGGATGGCTCCCACTATTTTTATCAAATCTTCCTTCAAACCCTAAAAGGAAAAGACTAGCCGGGATTAATTACACCTTACAATTTCGCCACTTTTTCAGCCAGGCCAGTGTCGGTACTTTGAAGGAGGTTCCCCGTGCTTTCGCACGGACCTAATTAAAGTAAACCTCATTTTCCCAGAGGCGTAACCCCGTTGACACCTTTCTAGACACCTACTTGATCGGCTAATTGTCCTGTGTAAAACTCTCCCAGGAGTAACAATTACTCGCAGTGGGTATCGGGATCCAACTATCTCATAGAAGGTATGCAATCTCATTGCAAATTTCAACACTTGAAATTCCCGATAATATTTTGTCCCAAACGATCTATGACCTTGACAAGGTCAACAAACCATAGACCGTAAGTCATGTTCAACCCGTCATTTCTTGATTGAATTAAACCCACCCGCACGACCCTTGACAAGGTCAACAAGGCCGTACGACCAACCTAATCCAATCTGCATCATATGCATAAACAGATAAATACTGGTCAGCTACCGCACACTACGCCTTGACAAGGTCAACAAACGCAGCACGAATACTAAGCAGGACTTATCTGAAATGACGGAAGGCTACGACAAGTTTTTCTGAAAACATATTGCGTAATGAACTTGATATCGTTGTAGAATCTAGTGAATTTTGAAATGGAGTGATTTTGACGCTTTCATTAGTTTTGCTAAAGAGGTCACTCCCGGTGAAGGGATCTCGGCTCTTTCCTCATCGAATAAGGTGCAGGACATATCATATATATCACTTTGCAAAGCAAAACTCCAAAAGCAATCAAAAGAAAAACCGAGTGTTGTAGCATCTGCCAGTTTTGCTAAAGAGGTCACTCCCGGTGAAGGGATCTCGGCTCTTTCCTTATCGAATAAGGTGCATGATATATCATATATATCGCTATGCAAAGCAAAAAACTGTAGCTACCCCTTTTGAAAATTTGATTCTACAACATCTTTTAGGTTTCTTTTCTTTCATTAATCATATTAATGAAGTCCCATCATTTAAGTCACCTAAACATCACAGATAAATACGACATACACTTATGCCATCCGCATTCGATGTCCCCTCGTGCACCGTTAGGTTAGATAACTAACGGCAGAGCGGGGCAGGGCTAGCACGGGTGTAAAACATAAGTAACGTCTATATAATATATCATATATACTATATACAGTATCTATCACAACATATCAAATGATCACATCACAGATATCGCAGCAGAAGAAACATATGAAACATTGGATATATTAGGACGTCCGTGTTTTATTTTGAGCCTCTATAAAACACGGATTCCACGGTCGCGATGAATAGCCAAACCCACACCCCTAGACCCCTACGAGAGCGGCAAGTAACCCTTCCAATTTTAGAGTTAGGAGACCAGGACTCGACTCCTCGAGTTGGTCTCCCACTGGACTCTAGAACCCGGTTACTTGTGCTCTCCTCTTTGGGTCTATGCTAATGCGGAAAAGTAAATAATATACAAATGATGACATCGACCTCATCCCGGAAGTGCCCCAATAAAAGAATATTACATACATTTAATTTTACATGAATGAAAATAAAAACCCTCATCTCACATAAAAAAAAACCCGACTATTCAGAAACGCGACGATCAAATATAACATATCCAGCAACACATAACATCACATGTCATCAACGTAAGTAAATGTGCGCATCCCAATTTTCGTTGACATATAGCAACGAAACCGGCGATATCACATATTACACTTACGGTCGCAGAAAAGAAAGTGTAAAACTACAACATTTGGAATCCACATTCTCTTTAGATATCGTAAATCCGAAATATCACATACTTCGCATTTCATGCTTAACTTATGAATTCCACATATTGTATCATATTCCAGATAAATAGACAGTATTAAACTTTCCGATCGAATAATCAAATACCCACGATTTCCATAATAGCTCAACACTTGAGCGGAGTTCAAAAATTCCAGAATACGTCACAGTAGCAACGGTCCAGCCGTAGAAGGGTCAAGCCAACGCCTCACATGTGGCACTCCGTACTGCCCCAAACCCTAAGGTTCAAAAGGCAGTTCAAGACGGCCACATAATCGAGTTAAGGTTTGTTGTCTTCTAGAGGGTCCATCGCATTACTTGCACGTTTTTCCGAAAGATTTAAACCCGAGAAAAATTCAACACTTGAATGTTTTTCGTGCCGGGAAAAATTGAGTTAATGATATCCGTTCGAACATTTTAATACTTTCTAAATTATCCGGAATAACAAAACAAAATTAAACTCTCCGATCGAATCGACGATTACAAAATAAACCCCAAAATACTCAACACTCGAGTCAGAATAAAAAATACCCATAAAGAAGCAGGAATAGTAACTGATATTACCGCATAAAGAACCGACCCTAATACTCTTTTCCTACCGCGGAACTGCCGCGAAAGGTGGCTTAGTGCCGCGGTTCCGCGGCCAAGTGGAGGATTTGAGGGCTCATTTTTCATGGTAACCCTTAGAATTCCCTGCTGATTTTTTTAGGTATTTTTAATTCAGAAAAAACCCAGTTTTTAAAAAATGTACAGAGAGGGGGTTATCTTGACGTTTCCGGGTTCGATCGGGGTTTTAACTTCGTTAACACATCGCCTAATGCTCTAGCTAGGCTCTGATACCACTGTAGGGTTACTAGGCACTCTAATAAGGTTCTACAATGCATCAACCATGCCCGTTTAAAATTTTAGCCATGCCGAATAACCCTAAACAAGATCGTTGCTAGAGAATTAGGGTTTCACAAGCTAGTAAACTACGTTTACGACTAAGTGAATACGAAATACAACCTTTGTAGATCGGTCCTTCACTTCTTTAGCTCCTTGTTGAAGTCCCTTCGCTGCGATCGTGGTTCTCCCGGACTCTTGCATGGCTTCACGAATCTAAAAAGCGTCCTTACTTGAAGTCTTCGAGGCCGAAGATGATCTACGTCGAGGGGATGCCAACTCAAGCTTCTACTTCACTAACTAGAGAATTAATAAAGCAAACACCCTAAACTAAAGTGCTAGTATAGTAGAGGATGGAGAAATAGGACGTGGGTTCTCTTTAGAATTTTATTTCTCACAATGTTTCTCACTTTGGATCAAACCCTAGCTTGCTTTTCTTTTGAACAAAGAAGAAGAAGATGAACAAAAGAAAGAGATGAGGATAATAATCAAGTGAGAAAGTTAACCATGGTGAGTGAGTATCATATACTAACTCATTTAGAGACTTAACCCATGGCTAATCCTTATGGTTGGGTTAACAAATATCCATAGTAAAAACAAACTCAAGTGGACTTAGTCAATGCATCCACAAGCTTCCACAAGCTTCATGCATTTTTCTAATCCTCCACTAATTTTTTAATTACTTTAAATATTAAAACCCAAACTAATAAATAGCATGGTGTAAGTCTCATACACCCATGAATGATGTATCATCAACCATGATACAAAAAGAAAACACATTTTAATATATATCATATATATATAGAAGTTGTGTACATGTGAGAAAAAACCCTAAATGAACAAGTGTTAGTTAATGTAAATTAGTATATCTAATATACAATTATACACTAAATTATTAAATCAACACTTGACTTAATAATCCGGTCATATCACATATAACCGACTAACATCAAATGTACCGATTTATCGAATCAACACTTGATTTGATAACCCGGCTATATCACATATAACTGACCGATACAAGAAGTCGTGAGAATAGAATACGGTATCACATACACGCATTATTCTCGGTCCCGCACATATCACATATGCGCTCCTATTTCGTTTTGCCTGAGCCAGTAAAAGCTCTATGTAGGACTCTAAAGACTTGTCAATACGCCGGCAGTAGGTGATGATCACATCACGCACCCACAAGCCGTCAGCAGTACTAGCTGGACGTAACGGCTACCCGGGTATTGAGCGATCAGAAGATCAGCAAGCAAGCCCGCTCCAACTCCTGTAAAAGCCTGCCGGTAACACTTCCCGTACAGTCCGGTCTCCTCGTCTGATATGTCGCATATCAAGTCTAGGGGTGGTAAACGTCAGACCCTAATAACCGATAAGTCGTGCCGATGTAAGGCTCATAACGGGTCGAGAAACTACTGGTAACACTTACGAGTAAATCTCTAACTCAGCCCTGGCCAGAGACTTCCCTGTTATGGACAATCGAGCACAGCGCAACAACAACCCCCAATACTGGGAGAGACGAAACCCCTCCTATCGCTCATTGCCTCCATGTGACTCGGGACTGTACCCAAAAACCACCATTTTGCACGCCCTCATGGACGTGGTAAGGTGGAAATCAAAGCACAGTAGGAATCACACAAGACTCTATGACGATCTCGGGTCTACAGACTAACCTGCACAAGTGTCACCAGAGAACTGCCATCTGACGTGAGGTATAATACCATCTGGGAGTTCTCGGCGAGTCTGTCCAGTGTACCCAGTCTCCACTGAGCACCTATATATCATCTCTGATGTCAAACACCAATGGATATGGGATCATCCATCGCCCATCTATATAGGTCGAGAAGGTATACGCTAGTCTACTCTGGTATATCGATGCCCCGTCTCGATACACCCATGACTAAGGACCTTGAAGGATGTACTTATAGACTACCATGTCCCCACTAGTATGATCCGCATCATAGTCTAGGTAGTTAAGTACACATCCTAAGGGCTTTACCAACATGTAACTATAAGACAGTATCAAGAGACAAGTATACATGTTAAGATAAAGAGCAACCAGATAGCATACTATCATATCGAGCAAGAAAGTCCTCTCTATATATGTCCAAGCATCCAATATAATATACATCATCTGTACGATACTGGCCACTAGGGCATACATGCAACTAACAAGGAGGAATCGCACGCTACTTGATATGGTGAGTTCAATGATGAGTAGTGCTGAGTTGCCACTTTCCTTCTGGGGTTTTGCCCTGGAATCAGCTGCATACCTATTGAATAGAGTTCCAACTAAGTCTGCGCGTACCACTCCATATGAAATATGGAGTGGGAAGAGACCATATCTCAAGTATCTCAAAATATGGGGGTGTCCAGCTTTTGTTAAAAAGCAGAATCCGGACAAACTCGAAGCACGGTCGGTTTTGTGCAAGTTTGTGGGATACCCCAAGAATTCAAGGGGATATCTTGTCTACCACACTGAAGAACAAAAAGAGTTTGTAGCTCGCCACAGTGTCTTTTTAGAGAGCGAATTTCTTGCAAAAGAAATTAGGGGGAGCGCGGTAGAACTGGAAGAAATTCCAGAACCCCAAACTACTGCCGAGGACTTAGTAAAACATTAGGTTTCAATAGAGTCCGACAAACCCATGCCGCTCCGCAAATCTAGTAAGCTTTCTCGTCCTCCTGAGAGATACTATGGGTTTCTCGTAGATGGGGATCGAGAGGATTGCATTATCGATGATAATGAGCCTACTAATTTTCAGCAGGCTCTCATGAGTATAGACTCGGTGAAGTGGCTGGATGCTATGAGATCCGAAATGGAATCCATGTACACCAACAAAATATGGACTTTGGAAGTTGCTCCTCCTAGGGTGAAACCAGTTGGATACAAATGGATCTTCAAAAAGAAGATTGGTGCAGATGGACAAGTGGAAACCTACAAAGCTAAACTCATTGCAAAAGGCTTTCGTCAAAGACCAAGATTGGACCATGATGTAACATTTTCTCCAGTGGCTATACTTAAATCCATTCGGATCCTGCTTGCCATTGCTACCTTCCATAACTATGAAATCTGGCAGATGGACGTAAAAACAGCTTTTCTGAATGGATATTTAGAAGAAAGTGTGTTTACATGGATCAGCCAGAAGGTTTCTTAGACAGTGGGAGCAGCGGAAAGGTGTGAAAGTTGCTTAAATCCATTTATGGATTAAAGCAAGTATCGCGGAGTTGGAACATCTTCTTTGATGAAAAGGTCAAAGAATTTGACTATATCAAAAATGTAGATGTGCCATGCATTTATAGGAAGGTTGTAGAAGGAGCAGTAGTCTTCCTCGTAATGTAAGTTGATGACATACTCCTGATAGGGAATGATATCCTTATGCTACAATCAGTAAAGCTCTTCTTGTCACAGAAGTTCTCCATGAAAGACTTGGGAGATGCCTCCTACATTCTAGGGATTAAGATCTATTGTGATAGGTCTAAAAGAATGTTGGGACTTTCACAATCCAGGTACATTGACACTATACTAAAGAGATTTAGTATGGAAGATTTCAAGCCCGGTAATTTACCCGCTTGTCACGGGATCACCCTCTCCAAAGAGATGTCTCCAAAGACTGATGAAGAGAGGGCTTGCATGAGCATTATACCCTACGCTTCGGCGGTAGGATCCGTAATGTATGCGATGTTATGTACAAGACCAGATGTAGCTTACGTACTTAGTGTGGTAAGCGGGTATCAGTCTAACCCGTGTGAGAAGCATTGGATAGCGGTAAAGAACATTCTCAAGTACCTGAGAAGGACTAAGGAGATGTTCTTGGTTTACGGTAATGGGGACCTCCAGGTCGAGGCTTTTACCGACTCCAGCTTCCAAAGTGACAATGATGACTCTATATCCATCTCGGGTTTTGTGTTTACCCTCAATGGAGGGGCGGTATGTTGGAAGAGTTCCAAACAGGATACCGTCGCAGACTCAACGATGGAAGCTGAGCATATAGCTGCTAACGATGCCGCAAAAGAGGCTGTCTGGATAAGGAAGTTCATCTCTAAACTTCAGGTGGTTCCGTCCATTGCCAATCCAATACCTTTGTATTGTGATAACAATGGAGCTATAGCATTAGCGAAGGAACCAAGGTCCCATCAAAAATCCAGGCATATCTTGAAGCGGTATCACCTGATCAGGTAGATCGTGGATCGCCGGGAGATCGAGGTGTAGAGAGTGGACACAAAAGACAACACGGCAGATTGATCCCTCAAGTCCAGTTCGAGAGGCTATTTGAGATGTTGGGCATGCGGTACACCAGCAACTGGATCTAGTGCAGACAGTGGGTACTCGTTGCACCAATTACAGGCCTTAATGCAAATGGGAGATTGTTGGATATATATGCCCAAGAGGCCTTCATTGTATAGGATGCTAGGGATATGTATATACATGACAAACTTGCTCAATATGATAGTACGTTATTTGGTTTGTCTTTATCTTAACATGTGATATATTTTACTTTGTATTTCATATCATATATACATGTTGATAAAACCCGTAGGATATCTTCCTGACTACCAGCGTTGTGATGGCGGTCATACTTGTGGGAGCTGGGTAGTCAATAGGCACATCCTTAAAATGTCCCTGGTCGTAGAAGTGTCGAGACTGGGCATCGATACTCTAGAGTAGACTAGTGTATACATATCTAGACCCTGACGAGGGGCAATGGATTGGTCCCGCAGCCATTGGTGATGTGCATCTAAGATTGTATACAGATGCTCACTGGGTGTGAGTTCACCGGACAGGACTCGCCGAGGACTGACTAGAAGGTATTATACCTAGCGCCAGATAGAAGTTCTCTGATGACATGTGTGCAGATAGTCTGTCAACTTGAGGTCTTCATTTGTCTCGTGTGAATTCCTACTGTGCTTTGATTACTACCCTACCACGGCTCTACTGAGTCGTGCAAACAGATTTTAGTTGGGTACAGTCCCGAACCACATGGAGGCAGTGAGCGACTGTTAGGGGTTCGTCACTCCCGGTATAGGGAGTCGATGTCGTGCTATGATCGGTTGGTCATCACCATAATTTCCTGGCCAGGGCGGATTGAGAATTACCGGTGGATGGACCAATAGATTCTCGGATGGTCTTGAGCCATACCGACACGACTTGTTCGGTTATTAGGGGTCTGAAGTTTTCCACCCCCTAGATCTTACATGCGATACTCTCAGACAAACAGACCGGACTGCACGGATATTGTCACGGACAGGCTCAGTAGGGGTTCAGATAAGTTCGCTCGTCGGCTTTCTTTTTCGGCAGATACCTGAGTAGCCGTTACGTGCAGCTAGTACCACTGACGTGCTTGTGGTTAAACCCACTGCCAGTGTACTATCGAGTTTTTAGAGTCCCACACAGAGGGTTTCTCTGATTCGAGCGAAACGATATAGAGGCCGTATGGTTTTACGGCAGGGTTCAATCATATACGTGTACTAGTACACGGATGATGATCGGGCGGTTTATACTAGTAGGCTTTGGTTTAAGCCATATACTAGTATCGGATTATTGGATTGTTTTTTGTCTCTTGGTATTTGTGTTTTTTGGAATACAGATGCGGGTATGTATGTAGGGATGAGGGGTATTCTTGAAATTAGATCAAGAGTGCTTCTAGAAGAAGACACTTCATTTGTTTGTTTAACCATTTATTTTAAATGGTTAATGAGGTAGAGGGTGAAGTGTTAACTACAATTAATGAACCATGGCAACTTGACGACTCATGTAGTGAGTCATGGATTACTATTGGAGGTAAAGGAAAATATCTAGATATTTTGTTGAAAATATCTAGATATTTTGTGGAGAGCATCTTTGCTCATAAGTAATCACATGGGCCATTCTTCATTCATTCTAACAAAAACACCCTCTCTCTCTCTCTTCCAAGCTCTCTTTTCTTCTTCCTCTTACCCTAACTTTTCTCATGAGTTGAGAATCCTCGGGTTCAAGAGACTAAACAAATTCTAATCACTCTCTACATCATCTAAGCCACCTAGATTAGCACACTAGGTTCCTTAGTTACCGCATACTAGAGGTTGGAGCTCAAAGTTGACAATCTCGGGTGGATCATCTTTGGCGTGGGAAGACCGACGGTCGAGCGAGATCTGCACACTCTCTCAGGAGCTTAAGAAGAGGAGGAGGACAGCGAAAGACGAAGGATTTGATTCACGAAGGTATAAACTTCTTCCATAGTAGTTAGAATCTCTAAGTTCTTTTGTTTGTTAAGGTTTATATAAAGATCATGTTGTTTCAAGTCGTTGTTGCGAAGTTCTAAAATTCATTTTTTTTTAAATTCCGCCTCCCCGCGGACATGCGGGGTGAGCGACTTCGACTTACAGAGGAACCCTACTAGATCTGCAGAGTGGCTGAGATTCGTCGGGGACTATTGAATCTTCCGGTTCTACCAAATCGTCAGTTATAGTTTGTGTTGCTGAACCTTCTTCCAGTTCTACCTCATTACCACTAATTTCATAAGAAATTCCTTTCTCTAAAAAGATGGCATTTTGAGAAACAAACATCTTTTGTTTCTCAGTGTAGTAGAAGATATATCCATATGAATCCTTTGGATATCCCACAAACTTGCACAAAACTGACCTTGCGTCGAGCTTGTCCGGATTTTTCTTGTTAACATAAGCTGGACATCCCTATATCTTAACTCGTTTAAGATATGATCTCTTCCCATTCCATATCTCATATGGAGTGGTAGGCACGGATTTGGTCGGAACCCTATTCAATAGGTATGCAGCTGTCTCAAGTGCATAACCCCAAAAGGAAATGGTAATTCAGCAGTACTCATCATAGAGCGCACCATATATAATAGGGTGCGATTCCTCCGCTACGATACTCCGTTGTGTTGTGGTGTATATGGAGGTGTAAGCTGAGAGAGAATCCCATTCTCTTTTAAATAGTCATGGAATTCCGTGCTCAAGTATTCTCCTCCCCGATCAGATCGAAGGATTTTAATACTTTTACCTGTCTGGTTCTCAACTTCGTACTTATATTCCTTGAATTTCTTAAAAGATTCAGATTTTTGCTTCATTAGGAACACATGTCCGTACCTTAAGAGATCATCGGTGAATGTAATGAAGTACGAAGAACCATTTCTGGCATGTGTAGACATAGGACCGCATACATCACTATGTATCAGTCCCAAGAGTTCAGTAGCTCTTTCTCCATGTCCAGTAAATGGAGTTTTGGTCATCTTCCCTTTGAGACATGACTCGCAAGTTTCATAAGATGTAAATTCGAATTGATTCAAATATGCATCTTTATGTAACTTAGCTAGTCTTATCGCATTGATATGACCAAGTCTACAATGCCACAAGAAGGCTTCGTTCATTTCTGAACTTTTTCCTCTTCTGTGTGTTCTGTACGTTTAGAAATGTAGTTTGATTTAGAACGTATATACCGTTACATAACGTACCAAACCCAATCAACACTTGATTTAGGAAAATGTTCATAACATTATTGTAAGTGCACGGTGGCGCCTCGGCCGTCTGAACGAGACCAAAATGCTGAAACAAAACTTTTCTTTAAACAGAAACCGGCGCTACCACGGACTGTTAACCCAGATGGGACCATTAACCTACTACTAGATAACTAAAGAAAGGGTAGAGAGCTATACCGAGCGATCCGTGTCCTTCGGCCTTCGGCCACCATCCCGATCTCCTCGCGACATCACTGTTCTCCGGTCTCCTCGTCGGAAAGGCACCACATCGAGAAGTCTTTTTATGGGCTCCCACCTCTGGACCGAGGCAACTCGGACACGAAGTTGGCAAGCCGACGTGTCCAAGATTGCTGTAGAATATATGTAGATCACTATGTCTCATGAGGTTATTAGAAGTTGCCATTTTGTGAAGGTGGAGGATTGAACTTTTAAATGGGGCTAAGAAATTTTGTGTGTATGAATTGAGATCAATTTCCCCACCACAAAATGAATCCCTCTCTCACCAAAAATGTGGCCGGCCATCATAAAAGGAAGAGGGGGGTGAGCACAAACAAGGCGGGTCAGCATAAGAAAAAAGAGTGGGTGATGATGAGCAATCATGATCACCACAAAGTCTCATCTTAATCCTATCACAAAAAGCAAGTCATGATGAACAAAGGAAGTCAAAGTCAACCCAGAACCATCATGAAGCAACCACTTACAAAAAACACCCTCCACTTTGCTAATTTGCACATTCGCAAATAAGCCCCTCCCATCAAAGGAATTTCAGCCAAGAAGGAACAAAGGAAAATGGCCGAAACGAAATACAAACTGGCAACTTCAAAAAGTGATCCGATAATAAATTACAGGAAAACCCCGCGACTGTATATACATACCCGCATTTGTATTGCGACCGAATACAAATGCAATGAGACAAAATCTATACTGTACAATACTAGGATCCGGCTTAAACCAAAACCCGCTAGTATTATCCATCCGATCATGATCCGTGCAATACCGCACGTATAAGATCGAACCCTGCCATATATCCATACGGGCTCTACAGTATTTCACCCGAAACTTGAGAAACTGTCTGTGGGGGACTCTAAAGACTCGTCAATACTTTGGTTGTGGATTTAACCACTAGCACGTCAGAGGTATTAGCCGTACGTAACGGGCTACCAGGTATTGACCAAAAGGGAAGTCCATGAGCGAACTCATCCTGACACCCTACTAAGCCTGTCAGTGATAATATCCGTACAGTCCGGTCTGTTCATCTATGAGCATCGCATGGCGGGCCTAGGGGGTTGGTAAAAGTCAGACCCCCAAAAGCAGTACAAGTCGTATCGAAGCGTAGCCCAGAACACCCTGAGATATTACTGGAATACCTACCAGTAAATCTCCTGCCTTGGTTAAGGACTTTGTGTAATGGCTCTCCTAGACACAGCGCGACCTCACCCCCAATACCGGGAGAGATGAACCCCTGCAGATCCGCTCACTGCCTCCATATGGCTCGGGACTGTACCCAACTAAAACATGTTTGCACGACTCCTTTGAGCCGTGGTAGGGTAGTAATCAAAGTACAGTGGGAACTCACATGAGACAAATGACGATCTGAGGTCGATGAACTAACTTGTACACATGTCACCAGGGAACTGCTATCTGACATCAAGTATAAAACCAACTAGCATGTTCCCGGCGAGTCCTGTTCGGTGTACTCATAACCCAATGAGCACCTGTATACATCTTAGCTGAACCAACTGACACCAGTGGCTTGTGAGACCGGCCACCGCCCCTCGTCGGGGTCTCGACTGTATACACTAGTCTACTCTGGAGTATCGATACCCTGTCTCGAAAACTCCCATGACTGGGGACCTTTTAAGGATGTGCTTATAGACCCCAGCTCCCACGTATATGATCGACATCATACTGCTGGCCGTCAAGCAAGAATCCTAAGGGCTGTATCAATGTGTAATAGTGACCTGTAAGGTCACCTAAAGCAATACGCGATGATAAAGATAAACCAGATAGCATACTATCATCTTGAGTATGATTGTCCTACCGGTATAGGTCCTCCCTCAATCATTGCAATCACGTGCCTGTGATCCAATAATTGACTTTGAGGGCACTATATCCAACAATCTCCCACTTGCACCCAAGGCTAATTATTGCGATGTCGCATACTTACAGCCCGTGTGATACCGAACACCCAACTCCTCTACTAATCAGTCTCACAAAACCCGTTTGCGAAACTATTGCGTTCGAGGAATAGCCTCAGTGAGTGGATCCGCTGTGATGTTTCCTTTTATGTCTCTCTTTATCTCAAGTTCGCGGAGAAAGCCATCTCCCGAAATTAGCAATACCTGTCTTAGAATATGTCTGGATATCTGATGGGACCTAGTTCATAAATGAACTCTAAATCCAAACTTCTTAGACTGTATTGTCAACTGAACTTAATCAATATCCTGCGTCATGCCTCCCTCAGTGTCCACTTGGATCGTCTGTCCAAAACACTGCCCCTCGTCAGAGGGAAAAACTATAACTCTGACAGTCACTCTGTCATCCAGGTCACCTTGGAAGCCTAGAATGATAACTGTCTCCCGAATGAGACTGTCATTATTATATCCCTAGAACATCCACTTATGTTCTAAAACTGCTTCTGAATATTCCTCCAGGATTGGATCAATATCAACTTATTGTATCTACTGCAAAAACAACATCTGGTGTGGTACTTGACATCTCATGATCAACTCAATTGCCTAAGCAAGTGATTTGCCGATCATGCACATCCCTCTCCCCTTTAGTCTATAAGACACCTTTAGAGAGGGTGACTCCATCACCAGCAGGTACACTACCGTGTCTGGAGTCATCCATTCTAAAACACCTTTAGAATGCTGTCTAAGTACCCTGATTGGGACACTTCCCAAATCTAGATCTAAAACCATAGATCTAGTAACCAGAATGTCTGATATAATACCCAATTCCTATGTGGAGAAACCACTGTGTGACAACCAAAATATAACCGATCGTAGTATAGGAATATCACTTCCTACTCTGTGTATGTCATCCAGATACCAGGACATCACACCCTACTACCTTCTTAACATATCCATCCCCTATTCTGATGAAGTCAAACCTATGACTGTCACATCAGAAATAGATGATTTATCTCCGCTATATCTGCTTTAGTCCATAAATAGACATAAGTTACATGTCCACTAGGCTTCCGCTGCTCCCACTGACTACGACAACCTTCTGGCAGAGTCATATACTCGTACGCTTCTAAGCCAGTTCAGAACGACGTTATACTCATCCTCCTGCCGGGTCCCATAGTCTGGAACAACAGCAATGGCAAGTCTGGGTAAACAAGAACCTCCCTGCCACCGTCCTTGAGGCTACCGGAGTACCTCTCGGGTGCCTGAGGTTACCCACCTTATCTACGGAGTGGCCAATGGAATGTCAAACCAGATTGAATCTTTAGGTTCTTATCAAATTTTCAGTAATCGTTTGCGGTTCTGGAATCACTTCCAGTTCTACCATACTCCCACTACTGTTTTCTGAAAAAAAAATCCATTTTTGTTAAAACTGTGGCGAGTCTAGAACAATATCACTATTGATCTTCCAGATGGTAGAAAGTCAACCCACGTCATAGCCCGGGTCAACCCATAAACAGCCATTATGGAAACGTGCCTTGAGTTATCCAGAGTCTGGTTTTAAGCATATGTCGGACAACTCCCCGTACCTTAATATCGTTAAGATATGAACTGTTCTATATCCAATATAGAAACAGAGGCACTGATTTAATTAGAACCAGATTCAAATCATGCAACTGTCTCCAGTGCATATCAACTAAATGGAAGGAGGCCGATCAGCATTACTCAACTTAGGAGTGCTTCCAATTATGAGTAACATGAAAGAGAAGCAAGTTCTTTTTATCATTACTATCAACTGAATACCATACACAAGTATCTACATCTTCGATCATCTTGAAGAATCCCGATACTTGCAACTTCTGGTTCTCTACTTTATTCATATACCTATAACTTCTCAAAACTTGGACCTTCTATTTCTACGAAACACATGTCTAAGAACTAGAGAAGTCACAAGTAAACAGAATATAGTACGAGGACCAACCCCTCTGTCCTAATGGACACTGGACAACATACAATACTCTGTATAAGTCTCCTGAGTCCAATAACTCATTCGCTGTGTGTCGTAAGTTGAAAACTGTACTTATGGTTAAGAAAAATTACACCACTGTTTAATACTCCTTACCTAACCATCAACTGATATAGGTAAATGTCATCGACATAATTTCAAAAAGTTATATCTCACTCTATAAAAATAGACGTACAGATATATCAATTTGAAATTGGTGCATTACAACGGATATTCAAAACCAAATATTTACCATCCGGCAAACAACCCAGGTGATTTCCTCAAATATCACCAATTACAACGAATCCCGATATAATAAGGATGATCACCCAATTCCTAATAACTTACTCCCACTCATCATCTGTAAAACCATACAGATGTGAGAATCATACCTGGTAAATACATACCCTGGAGAAAGATCTAATTGGGAAATCAGTTTTCTTTTAACAATACACAGTGAAACTGAAACATGAATATGTTCCGTAAGGGTATCCGGGTATTCCTAGTAATGCCTCTTCCATTATCCAGATTCACAACTGTAACCGTATATTACTTCGCCATCTCTCCAACTCCCTTTATATGTCTTTAGTCATTACCTTCTGTACACCCTCTTAGGCTAAATGGTTTTCTTCCTTCCCTACCGTTCGGCACCAGCCTATGGTTTGGAAGAAGACTATCCAATAAGCATAATGAGTGTACTGTCCTAATCCTAGGAGCACTCACAATCTGAGAGAAGGTAAAGATAAAAGACACCTGAATAAACCTTATTCCTATTTCTCCTGAACCAGAATCCATCCCCGAACTGGAACAAGTCCCTTCGAGTTCGTATAAAACCATACGATGGAGTATCCAAATAACTGTGGATCTTCATAGTGATACGGAGTGTCCTGGAGAAATACAAAGGTGATGTAGGAGTGGCGATGAAATACTTGGTTTGGTCGCGAATAGCAGTCGCAGTTTACTTTGCCCTCTTACTAATCTCTTAATTTATCTTAACTTTTTACCTTCTGTACACCATCGTCAGGCTAATTGGTTTTCCTCATTCCCTACCATTCGGTACCCGCCTATGGTTTGGAAGAAGACTATCCAATAAGCGTAATAGGTGTACTGTCCTAATCCAAGGAGCACTCGCAACCTGAGAGAAGGTAAAAGGAAAAGACAACTGAATAGTCCTATTCGTTTTCTCCAGAACCGGAAACCATCCTCGAATCTGGAACAAGTTCCCTCGAGTTCGTATATAACCATACGATGGTTTTATCCAATGGAAGTGGACGTTCGTAGTAATACGGGGTGTTCTGGAGAAAAGGGTAAAAGTAGGAATGGCAATGAGGTATGCAACTCTGACAATCCAAAAGTCAGTGTTTAAGAAGGTTCGGTTAATTTTGGTCACTGAGTCATAGTTAAGGGTCGGGCCATGGTCGCTGCCAAAGAGAGAGAGAAAACAAACACTCAGCGTGCACTTTAACCTAGATCAGAATGGTTGTCACTTTATCTAATCAGGAAACCTCCCACTGTAACCCTAAATTCTCCTCCAAACCTGAAAGAAGAATTAGTCGGGATCACCCGAGGAGTAAACCAACTCATCAGTGGGAATCGTGATCCAACTATCATCGCATGATAATGGGATGGAATCCACTCACGTTATCACACTCCAGAAAGTATGCGCATATCTGGCAAGTTTCAGTTTCTTTAGAAACTCCCGATGTGATTTTTACCCCATGCTCTTATGACCTTGACTTTGGCCAACAAATCATAAGTCACATGTCAAGTTCTACCCATCATTATCCAGGTTAATTTGAACCTACCAGTACCTACCCTTGACTTTGGCCAACAAGGCAGTACGACTGTCCCAAACCAATGCATCTATCTATGCAACAGAAAAGTAACAAATAGCTACCATACACTATGCCTTGACTTTGGCCAACAAACATAGCATGAATACTAAGTGCTACCCGTCTGAAATGACAGAGGGATACGAATAGTTTTTAGCGAAAAATCTTTAACGTAATGAACTTGATATCGTTGAAGGAACCGGATAGCTTATTATAAAAATATAGTGACGAAAACCTTTGCTAAAAAGGTCACTCCCGGTAAAGGGATCTCGACTCTTTCCCCGTAGAATGAGGTGCAGGATATTCCAACTGAATACCACGATGCAAAGCAAAAGGCAATCGGCTATAGTGAAGTTATTACCCCGACGCAAACTTCTGTCCAAGGGGTCACTCCCGGTGAAGGGATCTTGGCTCTTGCCTCGTCGACTGAGGTGCTGGATATTCATAATCGAACACCACTGTGCAAAACAAAAGTGAACGTCCTTGTAATAACAGCTTTTTGAAAATTGTTCCAACAACATCAGAATAGGTTTGTTTAGCTTGCATTGATCCGAATCAACGCAGTCCCATCAATTGATCACACCAATAAAGAACGAAAATACGATGTACGTATATGCCATCCGCATTCGCCACTGGGTCCCGTCATCACCCGTTAGGTTACTTAACTAACGACAGAGCGGGGACTGGACTAGCGCGGATGTAAAACATATACAACATCTACTAGTATATATATCAATATATAATATTCGCTCAAGGCGTGATAAAATGCAACATCACAGAAATGTAATAAGCATCACAGAACAATACAGATATCTGGGATCCCCGGGTTTCATAGAGCCGCTACTGAAACCCGACGTTCCCCTGGTCGTGTGGATAGCCTGTGCAATGAAATCCTAGACCCCTGCGGGCGCGGCAAGTTACCCGCCAAAACCAGAAGCGAGGCAGCCCCCTTCAACAACGTGAATGGACCACCCAGCACTTCACGGAATCCGGTAACTTGAGCACCCCTCCTTGGGTCAACCTGTACCCCCTACGAGTGCGGCGAATAGCCTGCCAATTCTAGAGTGAAGCCCCCTCCGTCTCAAAGCCATGAGATGCGGGCTCGTTGCCCTTTAGAACCCAGCTATCCGTGCACTCCACCGCGGGGTAATCCTAGTACAGAAAGAAAAATATACATATAACGGGTATATCGACCTCAGCCCGGTTGTGCCCCAAAAGAATAATATACAAACAGGCAATGACGACAGTCCACATGTCGGACGCTCGCTCCGCAATATCAAATGTACAAATACAACCAAACTGTACTAACATTGCATCCAGGCTATCCACCACGACAAATCCACAACATCACAGCACAACACAGAACATCAACGTGAATGTCACGTTCGCAAATCCGTCTAAAAGGGCTATAGCAGTTAGACAGGATTTACCGATCAAATGACATTCACGGTCGCAGATATAATGTAAATACTGTGAACTAACATATTTAAAATTTTCGATCGACTAAATTTTCTGAAGTGGGCCCCAAGCACAACTGTAGCACTCAAAAATAATCTGGGCCCAAACAAAATATTCCAGAAATCCCTTTTTCAAGTCATGAACCCCTGTAGGAAAAATGGCGAACCGTCGCTACAGTTCTGCCGCGGAACCGCGGCCAAAAGGAGGGTACGGCCGCGGTTCCGCCACGCTACAGTAACAACAGAATACCAAATTTTCTCAGATTTCATAGAAAACCCTTCCTGAATTTATGCAATGCACCAAATAATTTTTTGACAACAAACAAAATTCGACAGAAACTGTTACATTTGAAAACGCGGTTTCGGAATTTTTGTTCGATCGAAGTTCTAAACACGTTAGAGCAAGCTAGTAAAGGTTAATGGCGTGGCTCTGATACCATGTAAGTGCACAGTGGCGCCCCGGCCGTCTGAACGAGGCCAAAATGCGGAAATAAAACTTTTCTTTAAACAGAAACCGGCGCTACCGCGGACTGTTAACCCGGATTGGACCATTAACCTACTACTAGATAACTAGAGAACGGGTAGAGAGCTATACCGAGCGATCCATGTCCTTCGGTCTTCGGCCACCATCCCGATCTCCTCGCGGCATCACTGATCTATGGTCTCCTCATCGGAAAGGCACCACATCGAGAGGTCTTTTTACGGGCTCCCACCTCTGGACCGAGGCAACTCAGACATGAAGTTGGCAAGCCGACGTGTCCAAGATTGCTGTAGAATATATGTAGATCACTATGTCTCATGAGGTTATTAGAAGTTGCCATTTTGTGAAGGTGGAGGAATGAACTTTTAAATGGGGCTAAGAAATTTTGTGTGTATGAATTGAGATCAATTTCCCCACCACAAAATGAATCCCTCTCTCACCAAAAATGTGGCCGGCCATCTTAAAAGGAAGAGGGGGGTGAGCATAAACAAGGTGGGTGAGCATAAGAGAAAAGAGTAGGTGATGATGAGCAATCATGATCACCACAAAGTCTTATCTTAATCCCAACACAAAAAGCAAGTCATGATGAACAAAGGAAGTCAAAGTCAATCTAGAACCATCATGAAGCAACCACTTATAAAAAACACCCTCCACTTTGCTAATTTGCATATTTGCAAATAAGCCCCTCCCATCAAAGGAATTTCAGCCAAGAAGGAACAAAGGAAAATGTCCGAAACGAAATACAAACTGGCAACTTCAAAAAGTGATCCGGTAATAAATTACAGGAAAACCCCGCGATTGTATATACATACCCGCATTTGTATTGCGACCGAATACAAATGCAATGAGACAAAATCTACACTGTACAAGACTAGGATCCGGCTTAAACCAAAGCCCGCTAGTATTATCCGTCCGATCATGATCCGTGCAATACCACACGTATAAGATCGAATCCTGCCATATATCCATACGGCCTCTACAGCGTTTCGCCCGAAACTTGAGAAACTGTCTTTGGGGGACTCTAAAGACTCGTCAATAGTTTGGCTGTGGATTTAACCACTAGCACGTCAGAGGTATTAACCGTACGTAACGGGCTACCAGGTATTGACCAAAAGGGAAGTCCATGACGAACTCATCCTGACACCCTACTGAACCTGTCGGTGACAATATCTGTACAGTCCGGTCCGTTCGTCTACGAGCATCGCATGGCGGGCCTAGGGGGTTGGTAAAAGTCAGACCCCCAAAAGCAGTGCAAGTCATGTCAGAGCGTAGCCCAGAACACCCTGAGATATTACTGGAATACCTACCAGTAAACCTCCTGCCTTGGCCAAGGACTTCGTGTAATGGCTCACCTAGATACAGCGCGACCTCACCCCCAATACCGGGAGAGACGAACCTGTTAGTTATATGTATGCCCTAGAGGCCATTACTGTACATTGGATATATATTGTAGTGGATGCTGGGACATATATAGGTAGGACTTTCTT
Organism: Agapanthus africanus; assembly: GCA_030015575.1. NCBI lineage: Eukaryota > Viridiplantae > Streptophyta > Magnoliopsida > Asparagales > Amaryllidaceae > Agapanthus > Agapanthus africanus. The sequence continues at coordinate 446,981,139 of CM057350.1, read as the reverse complement.
GCTCGACATGATAGTACGCTATCTGGTTGCTCTTTATCTTAACATGTATACTTTCTGTCTCTCTGTTACATGTTGATAAAGCCCTTAGGATGAGTACTCGACTTCCAGGACTATGATGTAGATCATACTAGTGGGGCCTGGGTAGTCCATGAGTACATCCTTCAATGTTCCTAGTCGTGGGAATATCGAGACGGCGCATCGATATTCCAGAGTAGACTAGCGTATATCTTCTCGACCCATGTGATGGGCGATGGATGATCCTATATCCATTGGTGTTTGACATCAGAGATGGTATGCGGGTGCTCAGTGGAGACTGGGTACACTGAACGGACTCGCCGAGAACTCCCAGATGGTATTATACCTCACGTCAGATGGCAGTTCTCTGGTGACACTGGTACAGCTTAGTCTGTTGACCCGAGATCGTCATATAGTCTTGTGTTTCTCCCACTGTGCTTTGATTTCCACCCTACCACGACTTTACTGAGTCGTGAAAACAGGTGGTTTTTGGGTACAGTCCCGATTCATATGGAGGCAATGAGCGATAGGAGGGGATTCGTCTCTCCCGGTATTGGGGGTTGATGTTGCGCTATGCTCGACTGGCCATAACTGGAAATCCCAGGCCAGGGTTGCAGTGATATACTGGTAAGAGTTATCAGTAGTTTCACGATTGTTATAGACTTTACATCGGCATGACTTATCGAGCTATTGGGGTCTGACGTTTACCACCCCTAGGCGAGATATGCGACATATCAGACGAACAGACCGGACTGTACGGTAAGTGTTACTGGTTGGATTCACAGGAGTGTGAGCGGGCTTGCTCGTTGATCTTCTAATCGCTCAATACCCGGGTGGCCGTTACGTTTAGCAGACCGCTTGCGGCTTGTGGGTGCTTGATATGATCATCATCTGCTGCCGGCGTATTGACGAGTCTTTAGAGTCCTACACAAAGGTTTCCTGGCTCAAGCGAAATGAAATAGGAGCGCATATGAGATATGTGCGGGACCGAGAATAATGCGTGTATGTGATACCGTATTCTATTCTCGCGATGAATGTATCGATTGATTGTATGCGATATAACCTAGTTATCGAATCGGGGATTGATTCGATAAGTCGATACATTGGATATTAGTCGGTCATATGCGATATGACCGGATCATTAAATCAAGTGTTGATTTAATGATTTGATGTATAATTATATATTTGATATATTACTTTGCATTAACTAGTATTGGTTCACTTAAGATGGATTTTCTCACTTGATGTGCACATTGTATATATGATATAGTTTTGTGCACTAGATTGTATCATGTTTGATGATACATGCAAACTTGGGTGTATGTTTACTTTAAACCATGTTGTGAATGGTTAGGGTTTTGTTATCTTTTCTTGATTATTTATTTTATTTATTTATTCATTTTAGCAAGAAATAAAATGGTGGCTAACTTTGGATTTTCTTAGAAGCTTCATGAAGCTTTGAAAAGTTCAACCATTTTGTTTCTTTTGCTTAACCTAACCATCTAACTAAACCCTAGTTTATTCTCTACACTCACCCATGGTTGCATTATGATAACCATCACTTGATTTAATTTTATTTCATAATTCTTTTTCTTTCATCTTCTTCTTCTTCTTCATGGAGAAAAGAAAAGCTTGCTTGAAAATGTCTAAGTGATGATTCCAAGTGAGAAATCCAAATCCAAAGTGAACCCACTTCCTATTTCTTCATCCTCTATCACTTGCCATATAGTATAGGGTGTTTTCTTCACAAGTTTTATGACTAGGTGAAGGTGGAGCTTGAGTTTGAGTTGCCTCGACGTAGATCATCTTCGGCATCGAAGTCGACGACCTAGCCCAATCATTTCTTCGACGAAACCATCGCTAGAGTCCGGGATCCGATGATCGCAGCGGAGGGACATCATCACGGAGCTAAGGAAGTGGAGGACCGGATCTATAAAGGTTGTAGTCACTTTCTCTATCTAGTTAAGTTGTTAACTTGCATGTTTCTCCTTACCTCTAGTTACGATCTTGCTTAGGGTTACTTGGCACTTGATATAAAATTTTGATTTTGGCATGTTTGATCTGTTGTGGAACCTCATAAGTGTGCCTAGGAACCCTACAGTGGTATCAGAGCCTAGCTAGAACTTTAAGCGATGAGTAGACGAAGTTAGAAACCCGATCGAACCCGAAACCCTAATTTTCCACCCTCTCTGGACAATTTTCAGAACTGTGGATTTTTGTGAATTAAAAATGCTTAGAAAATAGAGCAGGAAATTCTAAGAGTTACTGCAGAAAACGAACCCCAGCCTCCTCTAGATCGCCGCGGAACCGCGGCCATACCCTGCTATTGGCGGCGGTTCCGCGGCCATATGTACTGATTAGGGATTCAATTTTATACAGTAATGCCCGTTTCTGTTTCCTCTGTTCTCTGGGAATTTTTAATCCGCACTCAAGAGTTGAGTTTTCTAGGTTGTATTGGGAGTTCGTAGATTCGATCGGATTGTCTAATTTTGTCTATGTGTTTTTCCGGGTAATTTTAGAATATGTTAAAAAGTTCGACGGATATAAATACCCATTTTTTCCCCTGCCGGGAAATTTCCAATTGTTGGATTTTCCGTAGTTTAATGACGTTCTAAGTAGTGCAAGTAACGCGATGGTCCCTCTAGAAGACAACAAACCTTAACTCGATTATGTGACCGTCTTGAACTGCCCTTTGAACCTTAGGGTTTGGGGTAGTACGGTGTGCCACATGTGAGGCGTTGGCTTGACCCTTCTACGGCTAGACCGTTGGTACTGGGGCATGAAGTGAATGTTTTTAAACTTATTTCATGTGTTGAGTTGTTTCGGGAAAACTTGGGTGTTCGATTGTTCGATCGGAAAGTTTAACATTTTCTATTTATCCTGAATGTGATACAATATTTGGAATCCACAAGTAGTTATGAGATAACTGAATGAATGTTATAAACATAGCTGTTTAGTCTCACTTGATCGGTTGCCACGGGATTTTGATGTGATCAAAAGTCCATCGCAATCACGTTGCGAACACGGATACTCGCCGGTAAACTTAATAGACAGCCACACCCTAAAGCCCCGACCAAGTGACTGTAGGAGAACCCCATCGCCGAAAGCATCCGTTCGGGTGTTCGCGGCAGCGGTGTTCCGCCCTTGTGCACTTCGTCGACGGCATCGGGGGTGCGGCCGCCTACTAAAGTTTGCGACGAGCATTCGATCAGGATGTCGGGAATCTTGTTGAATTGCCCGACGTGATATTGAAAAGAGTTTTCGATAATGAGACTAAAATGTGGGGTTTATAACTGTTAGGCATGCGTTGTCTAAGGAATTCATTTGATTAGGCATGCGATGTCTAAAGAGTTTGCGGATTCCAACTGTTGTAGTTTTACACTTTCTTTTCTGCGACCGTAAGTGTAATATGTGATATCGCCGGTTTCGTTGCTATATGTCAACGACAATTGGGATACGCATGTTTACTTACGTTGATGACATGTGATGTTGTGTGTTGCTGGATATGTTATATTGGATCGTCGTGTTTGAATAGCCGGGGGGGTTTTATGTGAGATGAGTGTTTTTTCATTTTCATTCATGTAAAAACTTGTATGTAATATTCTTTTATTGGGGCACTTCCAGGTTGCGGAAGATGTCACTGTTGATGTATATTATTTACTTTTCCGCATTAGGATAGACCCAAGGAGGGGAGCACAAGTAACTGGGTTCTGGGGTCCAGTAGGAGACCATCTCGAGGAGTCGAGTCCGGGTCTCCTAACCCTAGAATTGGTAGGGTTGCTTGCCGCTCTCGTAGGGGTCTAGGGGTGTGGGATTGGCTATTCATCACGACCGTGGAATCCGTGTTTTATTCAGGCTCGAAATAAAACACGGACGTCCTAGTATATCCAATATTTCATATGATGTTTTCTGCTGCGTTATCTGTGATATGATCATGTGATATGTTCAGATAGATATTATATATAGTATATATGATATATTATATAGACGTTGCTTATGTTTTACACCCGTGCTAGCCCTGCTTCGCTCTGGCGTTAGTTACCTAACCTAACGGTGCAGACGGGACATTGAGGCGAATGCGGATGGCATAAGCGTACGTTATATTTATCTGTGATGTTTAGGTGGACTTAAATGATGGGACATTCATTAATGTGATTAATGAAAGAAAATAAACCTAAAAGATGTTGTGGAATCGAATTTCTAAATAAAACAGGTAGCTACAGTTCTTGCTTTGCATCGCGGTGTTCCTTGTAGAACATCCTGCACCTTATTCGATAAGGAAAGGACCGAGATCCCTTCACCGGGAGTGACTCCTTTAGCAATAACTGGCAGATACTACAACCCTCGGTTTGTCTTTTGATTGCTTCTATAGTTTTTGCTTTGCACAGCGATATATATGATATATCCTGCACCTTATTCGATGAGGAAAGGGCCGACGATCCCTTCACCGGGAGTGACCCCTTTAGCAAAACTAGAAAAGCCTCAAAAAAACTCCATTTAAAAACCATTTGATTCCGCAACGAGATCAAGTTCAAAGCATTAAAGGTTTTCTCAAAAATCATCCGCAACCCTCCGTCATTTTAGGAAGTAGAGTACTTAGTATTCGTGCTGTGTTTATTGACCATAGTCAAGGCACAGTATACGGTAGCTAAGTGATGTCTTCCTACACCGCATATGATGCGATTAGTTAGGACAGTCGCGTGACTTTGTTGACCTTAGTTAAGGGTCATGTGGGTGGGACTAATTAATCACGAAATGACGGGTAGAACTTGACTAATGCTTATGATTTATTGATCATAGTTAAGGTCATAGGTGCTAGGGGTAAAAACCTTTATCGGGAGTTTCAAGTGTTGAAATTTGCAATGAGATTGCATACCTTCTATATGATAGTTGGATCCCGATACCCACTGCGAGTAATTGTTACTCCTGGGAGAGTTTTGTACTTTACAATTAGCCGATCAAGTAGGTGTCTAGAAAGGTGTCAACGGGGTTACGCCTCTCGGAAAACGAGGTTTATTGTAATTAGGTCCGTGCGAAAGCACGGGGAACCTCCCTCAAAGTACCGACACTGGCCTGGCTGAAAGATTGGCGAACTTGTAGAGTGTAATTAATCCCGGCTAGTCTTTCCTTTTAAGGTTTGAAGGAAGATTTGATAAAAACAGTGGGAGCCATCCTGATTAGATAATATAAATAACCAATCTAATCTTGCAAGAGCGCACGCAGAGTGTTTTCTTCTCTCTCTCTCCAGGTAGCGACCATATCACGCCTTAATCAAGATAATAATATGGATGAATTGACCGAACCCGCTTGTTATACTGAGCTGGGGAATTTTGGTCCCGCTCCAACTTATAATTTTTATAAGACAGAGCAGGAAATAGGGGAATACCAGAATTCTATGCCGCCCAAACGAAGAAAGTGCATATGATGCATCTCCTTCGGGTGTGTTCATTATACAGAACTGTTTCTCAGTATCCTCTGCGTCCTGGGTATCTGATACCGGATCAGGATCCCAGATATGTAATCTGTTACATAGGGCTACAGAAAGGCAGAGAACTGAGAACGGGTGATAAGTTTCATAAGACAGGAAACGGGGCAAGTGTTGCAGCTAAGTCTGTTGGTCACTGTCACCCTGTATTACCAATACATTGATTCTGAACAAATGCTATTAGATACCGAACCTGATATACAAAATCATATCAGTCTCTTTATTAGTAAAGAAAGGATATAATTTTGTATTGTTGGATAATGTTTTGAACATTTCCTACATTTCAAAAGTTGATCGTTTCAGGCACGTTATCTAAAAGCATTGACGTTCTAAATCAAACTACAGTTCCTAATATACGAAACACACACAAGAGGAAGAGTTCAGAACGAATCCTTCTTGAGGCATTGTAGACTAGGTCATATCAATGCGACCCCGCTGGCTAAAGTTACATTTAGATGCATATTTAAATCAGTTTGAATTTACATCTTGTGAAACTTGCAAGTCATGTCACAAGAATTAGATGACCATAGCTCTGTTTATTGGAAACAGAGAAAGAGTTGGCAAACTCTTGGGACTGATACATAATGATGTATGTAAGGTCTCCTGTCTACACATGCCAGGACCGGTTCTTTGTACTTCATTACATTCTCTGATGATCTCTCAAAATTCAGTCATATGTTCCTGTTGAAACATAAGTCCGAACCTTTTGAGATATTCACAGAATATAAGTTAGAAGTAGAGAACCAAAATACGGGTATAAGTATTATGTCCGATGATAAGATCAGGGAGGAGAATACTTGTGCATGGCATTCCTGGACTATTCTAAAGGAGAATGAGATTCTCTCACAGTGTTACTCCTCTGAATACACCACAGCACAACGGTGTATCGAGGCGGAGCAATCGCACCATATTAGATATGGTGTGCTCTATGATGAGTACTACTGAGTTGCCTATTTCCTTTTGGGGTTGTGCACTTGAGAAGTTGCATACCTATTGAATTGGGTTCGAATCAAATCAGTGCCTACCACTCCATATAAGATATGGTATGGGAAGAGCCTATCTCTTAAGTAAGTTAAGATTTGGGATTGTCCGGCCTATGTCAAAAGCAAAATCCGGACAAGATCGAGGCAAGGTCAGTTCTGTAGAACTGGAAAGGTTCTAGCTATACAAACTACAGCTGATGATTTGATAGAACCAAAGGATTCAATAGTCTCCGACGAACCTCAGCCTCTCCGCCGATCTAGCAGGGTTCCTCGTCCGCCTGAGAGATACTTCGGTTTCTCGATGACAATGGGAGCGAGGATTGCATCATGAGATGATGACCCAACTAGTTTCGAGCAGGCCATCAAGAGTAGGGACTCTGTAAGAATGGCTGGATGCTTAGCGATCTGAGATGGAATCCATGTACACCAACAAAGTATGGACTTTGGTTGCTATATCTGAAGGGTTAAATCCCCATCAGGAGCAAGTATATCTTGAGAAGATTACTTGGTGTAGATGGAAAAGTTGAGACTTTCAAAGCTAGACTTGTTAAAGGTTTTCATCATCGACCAGGCGTGGATAATGATGAAACTTTTTCCAGTGGCTATGATTAAGTCCATCCGGATCCTACTTGCCACGGCTACATACCATGACTACGATATCTGGTGGTTGGGTGTCATGACTGCTTTTCTAAATACTGATTTAGAAGAGAACGTCTATAAGCACACAGCCAGAGGGCTTCGTAAACAGTGGGAGCAACAGAAACGTGTGCAAGTTGCTTTACAGAATAAAACAGACATCGCGGAGTTGGAACATCTGTTTTGATGTGGTAGTCAAAGAGTTTGACTTCATCAAAATGGTAGATGAACCTTGTATATACAAAACGGTAGTAGAGAGTAAGGTGGTGATCCTCGTAGAGTACGTAGACAACATACTCTTGATAGGAAAAGTGTTTCCTATGCTACGCTCGGTCAATCTCCTCTTATCACAAGGATTCTCCAATAGGATAAAGGTGATACCTCCTAAATCCTAGGATTTGGATCTATGAGATAGATCTAAATGGATATTAGGCTTCTCACTAGGTTTAGTGAGATGGTATCAATCGATCCTAGGGAGAATCACTGGAAAAGTTCCAGGGTGATAAAGATGACTGAATGTCAGTCGCAAGCAATGTCTTTACCCTCAGTGGAGGGACGGTATGTTGGAAGAGTTCCAAGCTAGATACCGTGGCAGACTAGACGATAAAGGCTAGTAACATCGCTATTAAAGATACTACCAAAGAGGCAGTTTGGGTGTATATTGGTTCATGAGATGAACTAGGTTCCTACCATTGTGTGACAATATAAGTGTGGCTATGGCCCAGGAACCCTGGTCCCATCAGTGACCCAGACATATTCTGAGGCAGCATCACCTGATCATGGAGATAATTGATCTCCAGGGTGATCGAGGTTAGGATAGTAGACTTAGAGGACAACACAGCGGATTCACTCACAAAGGCTTTTTCCCAGAGAGAGACTCATATGGCATGGTTGAGTATTAGATACTGCAACCACTGCTAAAGATGGCCCTAGTGCAAGTGGGAGATTGTTAGTTATATGTATGCCCTAGAGGCCATTACTGTACATTGGATGTATATTGTAGTGGATGCTGGGACATATATAGGTAGGACTTTCTTGCTCGACATGATAGTACGCTATCTGGTTGCTCTTTATCTTAACATGTATACTTTCTATCTCTCTGTTACATGTTGATAAAGCCCTTAGGATGAGTACTCGACTTCCAGGACTATGATGTAGATCATACTAGTGGGGCCTGCGTAGTCCATGAGTACATCCTTCAATGTTCCTAGTCATGGGAATATCGAGACGGGGCATCGATATTCCAGAGTAGACTAGCGTATATCTTCTCGACCCATGTGATGGGCGATGGATGATCCCATATCCATTGGTGTTTGACATCAGAGATGGTATGCGGGTGCTCAGTGGAGACTGGGTACACTGAACGGACTCGCCGAGAACTCCTAGATGGTATTATACCTCACGTCAGATGGCAGTTCTCTGGTGACACTGGTACAGCTTAGTCTATTGACCCGAGATCGTCATAGAGTCTTGTGTTTCTCCCACTGTGCTTTGATTTCCACCCTACCACGGCTCTACTGAGTCGTGCAAACAGGTGGTTTTTGGGTACAGTCCCGATTCACATGGAGGCAATGAGCGATAGGAGGGAATTCGTCTCTCCCGGTATTGGGGGTTGATGTTGCGCTATGCTCGACTGGCCATAACTGGAAATCCCTGGCCAGGGTTGCAGTAATATACTGGTAAGAGTTATCAGTAGTTTCACGATTGTTATGGACCTTACATCGGCATGACTTATCGAGCTATTGGGGTCTGACGTTTACCACCCCTAGGCGAGATATGCGACATATCAGACGAACAGACCGGACTGTACGGTAAGTGTTACTGGTTGGATTCACAGGAGTGTGAGCGGGCTTGCTCGTTGATCTTCTGATCGCTCAATATCCGGGTGGCCGTTACGTTTAGCAGACCGCTTGCGGCTTGTGGGTGCTTGATATGATCATCATCTGCTGCCGGCGTATTGACGAGTCTTTAGAGTCCTACATAGAGGTTTCCTGGCTCAAGCAAAACGAAATAGGAGCGCATATGAGATATGTGCGGGACCAAGAATAATGCGTGTATGTGATACCGTATTCTATTCTCGCGATGAATGTATCGATTGGTTGTATGCGATATAACCTAGTTATCGAATCGGGGATTGATTCGATAAGTCGATACATTGGATATTAGTCGGTCATATGCGATATGACCTGTTAGTGTATATGCCCTAGGGGCCATTATTGTATCATACTAGTTTGTATATTACTTAATGGAAGCTTGGGATATTCACATGTATATAACAGTCTTGCTAAACATGGTAGTATGCTACTTGGTTTTTTCTATCTTAATATGTGAGTATACGTATTGATAGAGCTCTTAGGATCTTGCTTGACTACCAGCGTTGTGATGGCAGTCACACTAGTGGGGGCTGAGTAGTCTACAAGCACATCCTTATTCAGGTCCCTAGTCGTTGGATTATCGAGACAGGGCATCGATACTCCGGAGTAGACTAGTGTGTACGCTTCTTATCCTAGTTGGGGAGATGGTCTGTCCCACAGCCGTCAGTACGTCGTACTGGAGATAGTATGCAGGTGCTCGTTAGGTTACGGGTACACCGGACAGGACTCACAGAGAACTGTTGGTTGGTTTTATACCAGTCGTCAGTGAACAGTTCCCAGGTGACATGAGTACAGCATAGTCCGCAGACTTGACACTGCTACTTCGCCTCGAGTGTGTCCCACTGTTCTTTGATTGCTACCCTACCACGGCTCAAAGGAGTCATGCAAACAGGTAGCAGTTGGGTGCAGTCCCAAGCAATTGGAGGCAGTGGCGGTTAGACAGGATTCGTCTCTCCCGGTATTGAGGGTTGATATCGCGCTGTGTCAGAGAGCCATTACGCAAAGTCCCTGGCCAGGGCAAGCGAGATTTGCTGGTAGGTTCCAGTAGTTTCTCAGGGTGTAATGGTCTTCGCTCCGATACGACTTATACCGCTATTAGGGGACTGACGCTTGCCGCCCCCCTAGGCCCGATATGCGATAGTCTTAGACGAACGGACCGGACTGTATAGAGATTGTCACATCAGACTCAGTAGGAGTTCGGATGGGTTTCCTCATCGGCCTTCTTATCGATATCTACCTGGGGACCGTTACGTACAGCTAGTGCCGCTTGCGGTCTGTGGTTAAACCCACTGCCAGCATAGTAGTCGAGTCTCTAGAGTCCCACACAGAGAGTTTCCCTACTCCAGGCGAAACGATATAGAGGTCGTATGGTTTTACGACAAGGGTTCGGACGCATACGTGTGTTTACGCACGTACGACTTTCGGACAGTTTTTACCAGTCGGCTTTGGTTTAAGCCAGTTACTGGTATCCGGTTATTGGATTTATACAGTCTAAAGTTTTTCCGTATTTTTGCGGAAAGGAGGGGCGTTCTCGTAATTGCGCGAGAAGCTTCTAGAAGATGGTGTCTAAGGAGGTTTAGGTGGCATATACATTGAATGAGATTAGTGAGTCATATGGATGATTCATCCATGTCATTAATGCTTCATAATTGCTTAATGACTCATGGAGATGAATCACCACAAGATATTTATCAAGCATGGTTGTAAATCATTTTCTTTTCTTTTCTTGATATTACAAAATGCTTGATATATATTATGATAACTCATTATTCTCAATTCATTATTATCTTCACCTTCTCTCTCCTCAAGCTCTCCCTCTTCAAACCCTAATCCTCCCCTCTCATGTGTTGAGTACAAGGATTAGTTAGACTTATTAAACCATAACCCTCACTCTATATCACCTAGCTTCTTTGATTAGCACTTAAAGAAAGTTAGTTGCCTCAAGTTTAGAGGCTAAGCTTGGAGTAAAGCTCTCGGGTGGATCGTCTACTACTTCGAGAAGGCCGAGGAGGAGGTAGAGTTCGTAAAGACGAAGGACACGGTTCTTTAGGTATAATCCCTTTACATAGTAGTTGTTAACAACTATGTTTGATGTTAGTTATCGTTTAGCTTCGATTCATGCGGTTAGTCGGTGTTTAGCATAAGAACAAGATCGTTTTTCATATTTCCGCCTCCCCGCAAGTCATGGGGTGTTGTACATCGACTTACAGTGGTATCAGAGCCTCGCTAAACAATAAATAACTTACTTGCAAATTTGTATGAATTTCGAACGGAAAAAACGAAACCGGAAAAGCCCGAAATCATGTGTTTCTGTCGATTTTTAAATGAAGTCCAAAAATTTTTCAGGGATGTTCAGAAAGCTTGAAAAGACAGTAGAAGAACACACAAGAAAATTGGGCCCCTGAATCGCCTAAAGTGCCGTGGAACCGCGGCGGATCCCACCGATCCGCCGCGCTTCCGCCGCCGAGTTGGCGATTCAGGAACCCAATTTTCCTGTGTTGCTTCTCTGTGATATTTGGTATTTTCTGGAAGTTTTTAGTTTTGCTCAGGTTTCAGATTTACAGAGAAGTATTGGAGCAAAATTAAAAGTGTTTAATCGATCGAAATTATACAGTATTTGCTTGTTGGATTATATCTGTGTTTGTATAATGTGTTCGTAAACCTCCCCTAACTGCTAGTATGTCGGTTGGCAGGGGGTTGCACATTTCTGTAATGGTTTTTACTGTTTGTGGATATGAACTGTGTTGGACTGTTGTGATGTTTAGCCGGGGTTATGTGATGGGTTATTATTTAACTCATTTGATGTAAATGTAATTTGTTGTAATATTATTTTGCGGGGCACATCCAGGTTGCTGTTGTAGCCACCGTTGTATTATTTCATTTTACTGTTTTTTGCTCTTAGGATAGAACCAAGGTGGGGTGTACAAACTGCCGGGCGGGTAGTTTGCCGTACCCGTTGGGGTCTTGGGTGGGGTAATGGCTATTCATCACAACTGTGTAATCCGTCTTTTGTTGCAGGCTCAAAACAAACACGGATTGCTTGCAAATCCAATAAAGTTCATCTGTGATCTGGAATGCCTATTATTGCGTCTGACGAATGTACAATATCTATATATGATAGCTATTTAGACGTCACTTATGTTTTACACCCGCGCTTGCACAGCCCCCGCTCTGTCGTTAGTTAAGTAACCTAACGGGTGATGACGGGACCCCGTGGCGAATGCGGATGGCATAAGAGGACGTTGTATTTTCGTTGTTTTCTGCAATGATAGGTTAATGATGGGACGCATTATTTATAATGCAAAGAAAATAAACCAAAAAGTTTAATCGTTGGAACAATTTAAAAGAAACCACTCGGTTAATTTTAAAAACAGATATTTTTAAATACGGAGCTTTAACCACTCCTTTTAAAAGCTATCAGGTTCCTTCGGTTATATCAAGTTCACTACGTTCACGGTTTCGCCAAAACCATTCGTAGCCCTCCGTCATTTCATTTGGGTATTCAGTAGTATTCAAGCTATGCATTTTGGCCAAAGTCAAGGCATAGTGTTTGGTAGCAGCTGGGTTTTCATTTGTTGCATAAGATAGATGAGTTGTTTTGGGACAGTCGTATTATCATTTGACCAAAGTCAGGGGTATATACGGATGGGTTCAAATTGACAAGATAATGACGGGTAGAACTTGACATGTGACTTATGACATTTTGACCAAAGCCAAGGTCATAAGAGCATGGGGCAAAAACATATATCGGGAATTTCTAAAGAAACTGAAATTTGCAAAGAGATGCATACCATTTGGAGTTTGATGAATGTTGGTAGCATGCCTTCAACATTATCATACGATGATATTTAGATCCCGATCCTACTGTAAGTATATGCTACTTATCAGGAGATTCGTCACTTAACGATCAATGCTATAAACCAAATAGGTGTCCAGAAAGGTGTCAGCGGGGTTACGCCCCCAGAGAAAAGAGGTTATTTAATTAAGGAACTTCACGAAAGCGTTGGAAAACCTCCCTCGAAGTATCGACACTAGCCTGGCTGAACGGTTAAGCAAGAATTGTACAGTGAGAATAGTCCTGGCTAATTCTTCTTTTATGGTTTGAGGAAGGATTCGAGAAACAGTGGGAGCCATCCAGTTTAGATAAACTAAAAACCACTCTAAACTTGCAAGAGCATCATGCTAAAGAATTTTCTTCTCTCTCTCCTAATTGCAGCGACCCTGAAAATGACTGGACTTAAGTTACTTTTAGAGAAAAATATACTGACAGGGCCAAACTATAAAGATTGGCTGCGGAATGTCAAAATGGCTTTGACCTATGACAAATTGGGGTACGTCCTCACCGCTACGGCACCTGCTGTCCCCGGTCCCAAATCCAGCAATGCGGATAAGGAAATCCGCAAAACCTGGGATTTAGATTGCGCGAAATCCAAGTGCATCGTGCTTGCCTCAATGAACAATGAACATCAGAGGAGGCACGAGGATATGAACCTTGATGGCATATTTCTCTATACAAAGGAACTTTATGGAGAGCAATCTCGTATAGCAAGATACGAGACCTCTAAGAACTTGTTTCGAGCGAGGTTGGCTGTCGGGTCATCGGTAGGAGAACATGTCCTAAAGATGATCGGCTATATTGAAGAGCTCGCAGACCTTGAGACGACTTTGGATAATGAGCTCTATACAGACCTTATTCTCCAGTCCCTTCCTCACACCTACGCCCAGTTTATCCTGAACTTCAACATTCAAAGAAAAGAAGTTGAACTTCCGGAACTCCTGAACATGTTAAGGAGTGCAGAGGGCACCTTGCAGAAGACAAGGGAAACACCCGCTATGTTTGTTAGCGGTGCATCTTCTTCCGGGTCCAAGGCTAGGGCCAAAGGAAGGAAGAAGAAGGCCACCACCAAACCTAGAGGAGGTGTTAGTAAGGTGGGAAGAAAGGGAAAGAAAAAGTTTGCGGTACCGGTAGTTGGCCAGGATGAGTGCTTCCATTGTCACAGGAAAGGGCACTGGAAGAAGGATTGCAAGGCGTGGAACGCCAAGAACCAGGAACCGAAGCAAGCTGTGACTTCGACTTCAGGTGTGTTTGTAATTGAGAATTGTCTGTCGATCAACTCTACTTCCTGGGTATTGGACACCGGATCAGGATCTCATATTTGCAATTCATTGCAGGCACTGAGAAACCGTAGAGTGCTGAAGGAAGGTGATATGACCCTAAAGGTTGCTAACGGAGCTAGCGTGGGAGCTGCGTCCGTCGGGGATTATCACCTAGGATTGACGAGTGGACACATTTTGGTTTTACATAACTATTTTTTTGTACCAAGCTTAACGTGTAATATCATATCAGTTTCCTTGTTATCAAATAAAGGTTATGATTTCACGTTTGTAAGAGATGTTGTTAACATCCACCTTAATCATGGTTTGATTGGGTCCGGTACACTAAATAACGGTATATATGTTTTAAACCAACTCCAAATTTTCAATGTCCAGAACACACTTAAAAGAAAGTCTCCAGATTTAAATAAAGCTTTCTTATGGCATTGTAGACTGGGTCACATCAATGAGAGAAGGTTGACTAAGTTGCATAGAGAAGGATATTTAGACTCGTTCGAACATCAAACTTATGACACTTGTCAATCTTGTCTCAAAGGAAAGATGATAAAGACCCCATTCACTGGACAAGGGGTAAGAGCGGGCGAACTCTTAGGACTCATACACAGCGATGTATGTGGTCCATTGTCTACACATGCAAGAGGTGGTTTTTCCTATTTCATTACTTTCACGGACGATTACTCAAGATACGGATTCATTTATCTGATGAAACGTAAATCCGAGGCTTTTGAGAAATTCCAAGAGTATAAGAATGAAGTAGAAAACCAAACCGGCAAAAGTATCAAGACACTTAGATCTGATCGAGGTGGTGAATACTTGAGTGCCGAGTTCCTAGGTTACCTAAAAAAGAAAGGAATTCTCTCTCAACTTACTCCTCCATACACTCCACAGCACAACGGTGTATCGGAGAGACGGAATCGAACCCTATTGGATATGGTACGATCCATGATGAGTAATGCTGAGTTACCGCGATCTTTTTGGGGTTATGCGCTAGAATCAGCAGCATATCTTCTGAACAGGGCTCCTACCAAGACTGTGCCTACCACTCCATATCAGATGTGGACTGGGAAGAAACCCCATCTTCAGCATATGAAGATTTGGGGATGTCCAGCTTTTGTTAAAAAGCAGCATGTGGACAAGCTCGAGGCACGATCGGTAAAATGTATGTTTGTGGGATATCCAAAGAACTCCAAGGGATATTATTTCTATTACGCAGAGGAACAAAAGGTTTTTGTTTCTCGTAATGCCCATTTTCTAGAACATCAGTTTTTAGAAAAGGAAATAAGTGGGAGCGAAATAGAACTGGAAGAAATTCCAGAACCACAAGCTGCTACTGAAAGTTTGATAGAACCGGAAGTTCAAGAAGAACAGGACATTCCCGCACCCCTCCGCAGGAGTAGTAGGCCGTCTCATCCGCCTGAGAGATACTACGGTTTTCTCATAGATGGGGATAGAGAGGATTGCATCATAGGTGATGATGAACCTACTGACTTCCAGCAGGCCATCCAGAGCGGCGACTCGGTATGATGGTTAGATGCAATGCGGACCGAAATGGAGTCCATGTACACCAACAAAGTATGGACTTTGGACTTTGCTCCAGATGGGGTAAAACCCATAGGATGCAAATGGATCTTCAAGAAAAAGATTGGTGTAGATGGACAGGTGGAAACCTATAAGGCTAGACTTGTTGCAAAGGGTTTTCGTCAAAGACCTGGTTTGGACTATGACGAAACTTTTTCTCCAGTGGCTATGCTCAAATCCATTCGGGTCCTTCTTGCTATTGCTGCCTTCCATGATTATGAAATCTGGCAGATGGACGTGAAGACGGCTTTTCTGAATGGAAATTTAGAAGAGTGCGTCTATATGGATCAGCCAGAGGGTTTCAATCAGAGTGGGAGCAGCGGGAAAGTATGCAAGCTGCTTAAGTCCATTTATGGACTAAAGCAGGCATCGCGGAGTTGGAACATCTGTTTTGATGAAACAGTCAAAGAATATGACTTTATCAAAAATCCAGATGAACCGTGCATATATAGTAAAGTTTTAGCCAGAAGTGTCGTATTCCTCGTCTTGTACGTGGATGACATTCTATTGATAGGAAATGACATTCCTATGCTACAATCTGTCAAAGGATTCTTGTCACACAGGATCTCCATGAAAGACCTGGGTGATGCCTCTTACATTCTGGGGATCCGGATCTATCGTGATAGATCCAAGAGGATGTTGGGACTTTCGCAGTCCAGGTATATCGACACCGTACTGAAGAAATTCAGTATGGAAGATTCTAAGCGCGGTAATCTACCGGCTTGTCACGGAATCACCCTCTCCAAAGAGATGTCTCCCAAGACTGATTTGGAAAGGGAACACATGTCTATTATACCCTACGCTTCTGCGGTAGGATCTATAATGTATGCGATGTTGTGCACCAGACCAGATGTAGCTTACGCACTGAGCGTGGTAAGCCGGTATCAGTCAGACCCAGGGGAGAAGCACTGGATAGCAGTAAATAACATTCTCAAGTACCTGAGAAGGACAAAGGAGATGTTCTTGGTTTACGGCGGAAAAGACCTCAGGTTGGAGGCCTTTGCTGATTCCGGCTTCCAGAGTGATAAGGACGATTCCAAGTCCATGTCGAGTTATGTCTTTACCCTCAATGGAGGGGCGGTGTGCTGGAAGAGCTCCAAGCAGGACACCGTTGCTGACTCGACGATGGAAGCGGAGTATATAGCTGCTTGCGATGCCGCAAAAGAAGCAGTCTGGATGAAGAAGTTCCTAACAGAACTTCAGGTGGTTCCTACCATAGTTGATCCAATACCTCTGTATTGCGACAACAATGGAGCTATAGCTTTAGCAAAGGAACCAAGGTCCCATCAGAAGTCCAGACACATCTTAAGGCGGTATCACCTGATCAGGGAGATCATTGATCGTCAGGAGATCGAGGTTCGGAGAGTTGCTTCTGAAGAGAACATTGCTGATCCATTCACAAAGGCCCTACCTCAGATTCAGTTCGAGAGGCTACTCGAGATCATCGGTCTTCGATATGCCAGTACATGGCCCTAGTGCAAGTGGGAGATTATTAGTGTATATGCCCTAGAGGCCATTATTGTATCATACTAGTTTGTATATTACTTAATGGAAGCTTGGGATATTCACATGTATATAACAGTCTTGCTAAACATGATAGTATGCTACTTGGTTTTTTCTATCTTAATATGTGAGTATACGTATTGATAGAGCTCTTAGGATCTTGCTTGACTACCAGCGTTGTGATGGCAGTCACACTAGTAGGGGCTGGGTAGTCTATAAGCACATCCTTATTCAGGTCCCTAGTCGTTGGATTATCGAGACAGGGCATCGATAATCCGGAGTAGACTAGTGTGTACGCTTCTCATCCCAGTTGGGGAAATGGTCTGTCCCACAGCCGTCAGTACGTCGTACTGGAGATAGTATGCAGGTGCTCGTTAGGTTACGGGTACACCGGACAGGACTCACAGGGAACTGTTGGTTGGTTTTATACCAGTCGTCAGTGAACAGTTCCCAGGTGACATGAGTACAGCATAGTCCGCAGACTTGACACTGCTACTTCGCCTCGAGTGTGTCCCACTGTTCTTTGATTGCTACCCTACCACGGCTCAAAGGAGTCGTGCAAACAGGTAGCAGTTGGGTGCAGTCCCGAGCACTTGGAGGCGGTGGCGGTTAGACAGGATTCGTCTCTCCCGGTATTGGGGGTTGATATCGCGCTGTGTCAGAGAGCCATTACGCAAAGTCCCTGGCCAGGGCAAGCGAGATTTGCTGGTAGGTTCCAGTAGTTTCTCAGGGTGTAATGGGCTTCGCTCCGACACGACTTATACCGCTATTAGGGGACTGACGCTTGCCGCCCCCTAGGCCCGATATGCGATAGTCTTAGACGAACGGACCGGACTGTATGGAGATTGTCACATCAGACTCAGTAGGAGTTCGGATGGGTTTCCTCATCGGCCTTCTTATCGACATCTACATGGGGACCGTTACGTACAGCTAGTGCCGCTTGCGGTCTGTGGTTAAACCCACTGCCAGCGTAGTAGTCGAGTCTCTAGAGTCCCACACAGAGAGTTTCCCTACTCCAGGCGAAACGATATAGAGGTCGTATGGTTTTACGACAAGGGTTCGGACGCATACGTGTGTTTACGCACGTACGACTTTCGGACAGTTTTTACCCGTCGGCTTTGGTTTAAGCCAGTTACTGGTATCCGGTTATTGGATTTATACAGTCTAAAGTTTTTCCTTATTTTTGCGGAAAGGAGGGGCGTTCTCGTAATTGCGCGAGAAGCTTCTAGAAGATGGTGTCTAAGGAGGTTTAGGTGGCATATACATTGAATGAGATTAGTGAGTCATATGGATGATTCATCCATATCATTAATGCTTCATAATTGCTTAATGACTCATGGAGATGAATCACCACAAGATATTTATCAAGCATGGTTGTAAATCATTTTCTTTTCTTTTCTTGATATTACAAAATGCTTGATATATATTATGATAACTCATTATTCTCAATTCATTATTATCTTCACCTTCTCTCTCCTCAAGCTCTCCCTCTTCAAACCCTAATCCTCCCCTCTCATGTGTTGAGTACAAGGATTAGTTAGATTTATTAAACCATAACCCTCACTCTATATCACCTATCTTCTTTGATTAGCACTTAAAGAAAGTTAGTTGCCTCAAGTTTAGAGGCTAAGCTTGGAGTAAAGCTCTCGGGTGGATCGTCTACTACTTCGAGAAGGCCGAGGAGGAGGTGGAGTTCGTAAAGACGAAGGACACGGTTCTTTAGGTATAATCCCTTTACATAGTAGTTGTTAACAACTATGTTTGATGTTAGTTATTGTTTAGCTTCGATTCATGCGGTTAGTCGATGTTTAGCATAAGAACAAGATCGTTTTTCATATTTCCGCCTCCCCGCAAGTCGTGGGGTGTTGTACATCGACTTACATGACCGGATCATTAAATCAAGTGTTGATTTAATGATTTGATGTATAATTATATATTTGATATATTACTTTGCATTAACTAGTATTGGTTCACTTAAGATGGATTTTCTCACTTGATGTGCACATTGTATATATGATATAGTTTTGTGCACTAGATTGTATCATGTTTGATGATACATGCAAACTTGGGTGTATGTTTACTTTAAACCATGTTTAAGTGAATGGTTAGGGTTTTGTAATCTTTTCTTGATTATTTATTTTATTTATTTATTCATTTTAGCAAGAAATAAAATGGTGGCTAACTTTGGATTTTCTTTGAAGCTTCAGCAAAAGAAACAAAATGGTTGAACTTTTCAAAGCTTCATGAAGCTTTGAAAAGTTCAACCATTTTGTTTCTTTTGCTTAACCTAACCATCTAACTAAACCCTAGTTTATTCTCTACACTCACCCATGGTTGCATTATGATAACCATCACTTGATTTAATTTTATTTCATAATTCTTTTTCTTTCATCTTCTTCTTCTTCTTCATGGAGAAAAGAAAAGCTTGCTTGAAAATGTCTGAGTGATGATTCCAAGTGAGAAATCCAAATCCAAAGTGAACCCACTTCCTATTTCTTCATCCTCTACCACTTGCCATGTAGTATAGGGTGTTTTCTTCATAAGTTTTATGACTTGGTGAAGGTGGAGCTTGAGTTTGAGTTGCCTCGACGTAGATCATCTTCGACATCGAAGTCGACGACCTAGCCCGATCATTTCTTCGACGAAACCATCGCTAGAGTCCGGGATCCGATGATCGCAGCAGAGGGACATCATCGACGAAACCATCGCTAAGGAAGTGGAGGACCGGATCTACAAAGGTTGTAGTCACTTTCTTTATCTAGTTAAGTTGTTAACTTGCATGTTTTGCCTTACCTCTAGTTACGATCTTGCTTAGGGTTACTTGGCACTTGATATAAAATTTTGATTTTGGCATGTTTGATCTGTTGTGGAACCTCATGAGTGTGCCTAGGAACCCTACAGAACCCCTGCAGATCCGCTCACTGCCTCCATGTGGCTCGGGACTGTACCCAACTAAAACATGTTTGCACGACTCCGTTGAGCCGTGGTAAGGTAGTAATCAAAGTACAGTGGGAACTCACACGATACAAATGATGATCTCAGGTCGAAGAACTAACCTGTATACGTGTCACCACGGAACTGCTATCTGACATCAGGTATAAAACCAACTAGCATGTTCCCGGCGAGTCCTGTCCGGTGTACTCATAACCCAATGAGCACCTGTATACATCTTAGGTGAACCAACTGATACCAGTGGCTTGTGAGACCGGCCACCGCCCCTCGTCGGGGTCTCGACTGTATACACTAGTCTACTCTGGAGTATCGATGCCCTGTCTCGAAAACTCCCACGACTGGGGACCTTTTAAGGATGTGCTTATAGACCCCAGCTCCCACGTATATGACCGCCATCATACTGCTGGCCGTCAAGCAAGAATCCTAAGGGCTCTATCAATGTGTAATAGTGACCTGTAAGGTCACCTAAAGTAATACGCGATGATAAAGATAAACCAGATAGTATACTATCATCTTGAGTAAGACTGTCCTACCGGTATAGGTCCTCCCTCAATCATTGCAATCACGTGCCTGTGATCCAATAATTGACTCTGAGGGCACTATATCCAACAATTATCCTCGAATACAAAATTATATCCTTCTTTATGCAATAAAGAAACTGATATAATATTGCACATCATATTTGGTACGTAATAACAGACGTTCAGAATCAACGTATTACCATTTGGTAATACTAGGTGATATTCGCCAACTGCTTTGGCTGCAACAATTGCTCCATTCCCTACTTTTAGAGACATATCATCCTTTCCGGGTTCTCTACCTCTCCTTAGCCCATTTAACAAATTACATACGTAGGATCCTGATCCGGTATCTAATACCCAGGACGTAGAGAAAACTGAGAAACAGCTCTCGGTTACGAACACACCCGAAGAAGATGCATCAGCATGCTCTAACTTCATTCGGGTTGCGTGAGAATCCTGATATTCCCCTATTCCTAGCTCAGACTTATGACAGTCATAAGATAGAGCGGAATCAACGTTCCCCAGCTCAGTATAATAAGCGGGTTCAGTCAATACATCCATATTATTATCTTGATTAAGACGTGTCATCGGTCGCTACCTGGAGAGAAAGAGAGAAGGAAATGCATTAGCGTGCGCTCTATGCAAGATTAGATTGGTTATTATCCTATCTAATCAGGATGGGCCCCACTGTTTTTATCAAATCTTCCTTCAAACCATAAAAGGTAAGATTAGCCGGGATTAATTACACCCTTCAAGTTCGCCAATCGGTCAGCCAGGCAGGTATTGGTACTCCGAGGGAGTCTCCCTAAGCTTTTGCATGGAACTAATTAAATAACCTCGTTTCCCTAGGGGCTTAACCCCGTTAACACCTTTCTTAGACACCTACTGGATCGGCTAATTGTAAAGTGGAAAACTCTTCCAGGAGTAACTCTTACTCGCAGTGGGTATCGGGATCTAACTATCTCATTGAAGGTATGCAATCTCATTGCAAATTTCAACACTTGAAATACCCAATATCTGTTTTTACCCCTAGCGACTTATGATCTTAACTATGGTCAACAAATCATAAGCGCTAGCCAAGTTCAATCCATCATTTTATGATTGAATTAAACCCACCCGTACGACTCTTAACTATGGTCAACAAGGTCATACGACTACCCTAATCCAATCACTTCATATACGGCAGATAAGCACTAATCAGCTACCGCACATTATGCCTTGACTATGGTCAACAAACGCAGCATGAATACTAAATAGCACTTATCTGAAATGACGGAGGGCTAAGACTGGTTTTGTAAAAAACTATTAACGTAATGAACTTGATATCGTTGTAGAATCTAGTGATTTGAAAAAGAGTGTTTTTGTAGCTTTGCTAGTTTAGCTAAAGAGGTCACTCCCGGTGAAGGGATCTCGGCTCTTTCCTCATCGAATGAGTTGCTGGATATTCATCAAAGTATACCACTATGCAAAGAAAGAACTAGAGAAACTATTAAAACAAAACAGAGTGGTTTGTAGCATTTGCTAGCTTTGCTAAAGAGGTCACTCCCGGTGAAGGGATCTCGACTCTTTCCTCATCGAATGAGGTGCTGGATATTCATCAAAGAATACCACTATGCAATGTAAGAACTATACCTACCTTTTGAAAATTTCGAATCTACAATATCTTTAGATTTCTTTTCTTTCCATTAATCTCATTAATAAAGGTCCATCATTTATGTTTCCCTAAACATCACAGAAAAGAAACGAAAATAGAACGTATGCTTATGCCATCCGCATTCGCCATGGGGCCCCGTCATGCACCTTTAGGTTACTTAACTAACAGCAGAGCGGGGGCTGGACTAGCGTGAAAGGTTACGCTAGTGCCCCGGCCAACTACCATGACCAAATGCAGAACAAATTTTTTTCTAACGATTAGAACATGGCACTAGAATAACTTTTAACCCGAATCTTACCATAAACCTAACTAGCTAAATAAAGAGAGCTATCTACTATGATGAAGAAATTTTACCAAACGAACCAAGTCCTTCGGTCTTCTTTCTTCATCTTTAGCTCCAAGTGGCCACCTTGAACATGCTTGATCTTCTTTGTTGGCTCCTATGGTTCTCCGCGATCGATCTTGCTTTTCGGTCCTCCTTTGTCATAGATGATCCACCCGAGGGATATGATCCATGGCTCTAGCTCCTCACAATATGTCAAGGGGAGCAACTAGAGAACTTGGGTTGCTAAACCAAGTAATCTAGGATGTAGTGTGAAGATATAAGTGTTATGCTATCTCTTTCTTATTTATTCACTTGTTTCTCAACTCATGAGAATGGTAGTGAAGAGGAAGATGATGAAGGTGGAGGAAACTCAAAAGGAGGGAGGAGATGAAGAAAAATGGGAGCTCAAGAAATTATGAAGCATACCTGAGAGAGAAAATCAACACAATGGTATTGTGTATGAATTTCTTGAATAAACAATCAACAACCATACATCAATAGTAACTCCAAATGAATTAAAAATTCATTTGTTAACTATTAAAGCATGGTTATCACCATTCCTCCCATACCTCACACTTTACACCTCATTTCCATCTATCAAATAAATGAAAAAATCATAATGAGGTGGCCACCTTCTAGAAGGTAATCTGTAATAAAATACGGATTACAGTCTGCTGTATATACATACCTGCATTCAGATAAAAACACGAATGCCCAAAGAGATAGAATAACACGATGAACGTAATACTAGAATATACATATCGAAATACATATATGTAAACTATTTAATCAATACCTGATTTAATAATCCGGCTCAAACCAAAGCCGGCTAGTATTACCAACTGTCCGATCGAAAGTCCGAGTACAAAGTACATCAATCGATCGAAACCCTGCACGTATCCAATACGGCTACTATATCATTTCGTCTGAACCAGAAAAACCCTCTGTATGGAACTCTAAAGACTCGACAATACGCCGGCAGTGAGTTACTGGATAAATCCATAACCACAAGCACGTCAGCGGCACTAACTGTACATAACGGCTACCCAGGTACCTGTCGAAAAGGAAGGTCGACGAGCAAACTCATCCGGATCCCTACTGAGCCTATCTGTGACAATCTCCGTACAGTCCGGTCTCTTCGTTAGAGAGTATCACATACTGGGTCTAAGGGGTGGTAAACATCAGACCCTAATAACCCGATAAGTCGTGCTAATGTGGCTCGGGACCAATCCGGAAAACTACTGATCAACCTATCAGTAAATCCCAACTGCCTTGGCCAAGGTCTTATGGTCCTGACTAATTAAACACAGTGCGATATTGACTCCCTATACCAGGAGAGACGAATCCCCGACAATCGCTCACTGCCTTCATGTGGCTCGGGACTGTACCCAACCAAAACCTATTTGCACGACTCAGTAGAGCCGTGGTAGGGTAGTGATCAAAGCACAGTAGGAACTCACATGAGGCAAATGCCGATCTCAGGTCTAAAGACTAACCTGTACTCATGTCACCTGAGAACTTCCACCTGACGATAGGTATAGTACCATCTGGAAGTTCCCGGCAAGTCCGTCCGGTGTACTCACCTCCAGTGAGCACCTGTATACGATCATAGGTCTAAAGACCAATGGTTGCGGTACCAAACCATCGCCCTTTGTCGAGGTCTAGAAACGTATACACTAGTCTACTCTGGAATATCGATGCCCAGTCTCGATACTCTCATGACCATGGACCATTTAAGGATATGCATACCGACTACCCAGCTCCCACAAGTATGATCACCATCACAACGCAGGTGATCTAGCATTGATCCTGCGGGCTTTATTAACATGTATATAAGATATGTAATAGCAAGTAAAACATACACATGTTAAGATAAAGTCAAGCCCAAATAGCATACTATCATATCGAGCAAGACTGTCATGTACATATATATGTCCAAGCATCCATATGTATACATATACAATAATGGCCTCCAAGGCATACATATCCAACAATCTCCCACTTGCACTAAGGCCATATATATTGGCGTACCGAGTATCCAATGTCAGCTCTGTTAGTGATATGTATGTCCTAGAGGCAATTACTGTACATACGATATATATTGTAGTGGATGCTTGGACATATATAGGGAGGACTTTCTTGCTCGACATGATAGTATGTTATTTAGTTGCACTTTATCTTAATATGTACTCTGATTGTCTCTATGTTACATTTTGATAAAGCCTTTAGGATGAATACTTGACTAGCAAGATTATGATTCAGATCATACTAGTGGGGACAGTGTAGTCGCTAAGTACATCCTTCAAATGTTCCTAGTCGTAGGTGTATCGAGACAGGGCATTAATATACCAGAGTAGACTAGCGTATAACTTCTCGACCCATGTAGATGGGCGATGGATGATCCCATATCCATTGGTGTTTGAAATCAGAGACGGTATAGGGGTGCTCAGTGGAGACTGGGTACACTGGACGAACTCGCCGAGAACTCCCAGATGGTATTATACCTCACGTCAGATGGCAATTCTCTAGTGACACTGGTACAGGTTAGTCTGTAGACCCGAGATCTTCATAGAGTCTTGTGTGATTCCCACTGTGCTTTGATTTCCACCTTACCACGTTCAAGAGAATGTGCAAAACGGTGGCTTTTGGGTACAGTCCCGAGTCACATGGAGGCAATGAGCGATAGGAGGGGTTTCGTCTCTCCCGATATAGGGAGTTGATGTTGCGCTATGCTCGATTGGCTATAATAGGAATTCCTTGGCCAAGCCTGCTTTAGAGATATACTGGTAAGTGTTATCAGTAGTTTCTCGACCCATTATAAGCCTCATATCGACACGACTTATCGAGTTACTGGGGTCTGGCATTTACCACCCCTAGACGAGATATGCGACATATCAGACGAAGAGACCGGACTGTACGGTAGTGTTACTGATTGGATTCGCAGGAGTGTGAGCAGGCTTGCTTGTTGATCTTCTGATCGCTCAATACCCGGGTGGCTGTTACGTTTAGTAGACCGCTTGCGGCTTATGGGTGTTTGATATGATCATACCTACTGCCGGCGTATTGACGAGTCTTTAGAGTCCTACACAAGGGTTTCCTTGCTCAAGAGAAATGGGTAGGAGCATATATGTGATATGTGCAGGACCGAGATTGATACGATATGAGATACCATATTCTATTCTCGCGATATGTGACATGATTGGTTATATGTGATATAGCCGGGTTATCGGATCAAGTGTTGATTCGATAAGATGTTACATTAAGATATTAGTCGGTTATATATGATATAGACGGATTATTAAATCAAGTTTTGATTTAATAATTTAATGTATAATTATATATTTGATATATTACATTACATTAACTAGTATTGGCTCACCTATGATTTCTTTTCTCACTTTGGATATATTGATATATATGTGATATATGTTGAATGTATCATGCTTGGTTACAAATGCAACTAGGGTTAATGAGGGTTGAACCATGCTAGGGTTAAGATTAGGGTTTATAATTTATCATTAAGTAATTCAAATATTATGGATATTTGTCATGGATGATATTTTTTGAAAGCTTGTAGAAGGTTCAAGGCATCTTTGACTTTGTCCACTCTCTTTGTCTTACTTAAGATATTTCTTGACCTAACCATTAACCTTAGCTCATGGTTAACTCTCTACAAGGGTTAACCATGACATGCTTAACCCTTGGTTTCATTTCTAACCTCAACAATATAATTCATTTTGGATTAACTCATGAGATGAGTTCTTCATCTTCTTCTTCTTCCTAAAAGCTTTCTAGCTTCAATGGAGTTGTGAGAAAAAGTGTGAGAAAATGAAATCTAAAGTGAGCCCACTTCCTACTTCATCATCCTCTACTACTTGCCATTTAGAATAGGGTGTTCTCTTCACAAAGTTCTTAACCTAGTGAAGAAATAGCTTGGGTTAGTGTCTCCTCGACGTAGATCATCTTCGGCCTCGAAGACATCGAAACAAGCTAGTTCGTTTCTTCACGGGAGCCTCTCTAGAGTCCGGAATTCACGATCGCAGTGAAGTGACTACTACACGGAGCTATTGAAGTGAAGGACCGGTCTACAAAGGTTGTATTCTTTGCTCACTTCTTATTGCAAAGTGTTTGCTTTTGATTTTCCGTCGATTGCTAGTTTACGATTCATGGTTAGGGTTAGCTAAAACGGCAAATTTTTGAATATGGCATGGAAGATGCCTCCCGAAACCTTGCTGCCATCTTAGGTAACCCTACAGCAGTATCAGAGCCATGCTAGAAATTTATACGGATTTTGTCAGGATTATGAAACCGAAACAACTCCAAAACTTGCAACGCGAAACTCAAGTTTCTGTCGAGTTTAAAAAGCTTTCAGAAAATTTTTTAAACAAGTGCAGAATGTTGTATGTGATACACCATGAACACACAAGAAATTTCACCCCCTCCCTCGGATAAAGGCCGGCGACATACACACTTTTTCCGGCGACGTCGGATTTTTAATGGAGGAACGGGTTAAATTTTTAGGTGTGTTCCAGTGACTGGGTTTTGGTGTTTCAGCTGTTGTTTGTTTTTGCTGATTTTGCATGTGATGTAATCTTACACTATAAACAATTCGGAGTGTTTCGTATTAGTAGTTTTAACATTGTTTCGGGTTATTCGCATGTTGTCTAGACGAAATTAAAAAGTTCGATCGAATGTCAAAAACCCATTTTTCAAAATTTAACGCGTTCGGAAAAACATGCAAGTAAGTATATGAACCCTCTAGAAGAATGAAACCCTAACTCGACTTTTTGGATCGCGGAACCGCGGTCAAACCCTAGAGTTTGCCGTAGTTCCATGGTGCATGAGCGAGGCTTAGGTTTGCCCTTCTACGGCTGGTGCATAGGTACTGTGGCATATTCTAGATATTACTAAAACTGTGCTCAAGTGTTGAGCTGTTGGGAAATTGTGGGACTTTGATGAATCGATCGAAAAGTTTAACATCGTCCGGATATTATGTGATGGGATACAATATTTGGAATCCATAAGTAGTTATGAGATAACTAATTTGAATGTTATAAATCTAGCAATTTATTCTCAATTGATCGGTTGCCATGGGATTTTGATGAGATCAAAAGTCCATCGCAATCACGTAGCGTATGCGGATACTCACCGGGTAAACTTAATAGATAGCCATGCCCCATAGCCCGACCAAGTGACTGTAGGAGAACCCCGTCGCCGTGAGCATCCGTTCGGGTGCTCGCGGCAGCGGTGTTCCGCCTTAGTGCACTTCGTCGACGGCATCGGGGGTTGCGGCCGTCTACTAAAGTTTCCGACGAGCATTCGATCAGGATGTCAGGAATCTTGTAGAATTGCCCGACTAGATATTAAAAGTTGTTTTCAATATCGAGACTAAAATGCGGGGTTTATAATTTTTAGGCATGTGATGTCTAAGGAATTCATTTGGTAAGGCATGAAATCCAAAGTATGTGATACGTTGGGTTTATGATGTCTAAGGTGGTTGCGGATTCCAACTGTTGTAGTTTTTCACTTTCTTTTCTGCGACCATAAGTGTAATATGTGGTGTATCGCCGGTTTCGGTGCTATATGTCAACGACAAGTGGGATACGCATATTTACTAACGTTGATGACATTTGATGTTATGTGTTACTGTGATATGTTATATTGGATCGTCGTGTTTGAATAGCCGGGGTTTTATGTGAGATGAGAGTTTTTATTTTCATTCATGTAAAATTCATTGTATGTAATATTCTTTTATTGGGGCACTTCCGGATTGAGGATGATGTCACCATTATATATTATTTACTTTTCCGCATTAGGATAGACCCAAGGCGGGGAGCACAAGTAACCGGATTCTATGATCCAGTGAGAGACCATC
The DNA here is from genome assembly GCA_030015575.1 of Agapanthus africanus. Taxonomy (NCBI): domain Eukaryota; kingdom Viridiplantae; phylum Streptophyta; class Magnoliopsida; order Asparagales; family Amaryllidaceae; genus Agapanthus; species Agapanthus africanus. The sequence continues at coordinate 446,952,623 of CM057350.1, read as the reverse complement.
ACGAGGAGTCGAGACCGGGTCTCCTAACTCTAGAATTGGTAGGGTTGCTTGCCGCTCTCGTAGGGGTCTAGGGGTATAGGATTGGCTATTCATCGCGACCGTGGAATCCGTGTTTTATACAGGCTTAATTTAAAACCCGGAAATCCTAGTATATCCAATATTTCATATGTTTTATTCTGCTGCAATATTCTGTGATGTGATCATTGATTATATTTTGAGATGAATGCCTATATATTATATATATGAGATATAATTAATATTGCTGCTTTTGCTTTATATCTGATGCTTGGGAAGTATAATAATAAATGGGACTTCATTAATGAGATTAATAAAATAAAAGAAACCTAAAGATATTGTAGAAACTTGTCTCGAAAACTGGTAGTCTAGTTCTTGCTTTGCATAGCAGTATTCCTTGTAGAATATCTAGCACCTTATTCGATAAGGAAAGAGCCGAGATCCCTTCACCGGGAGTGACCTCTTTAGCGAAACTAGCAGATGCTACAACTCTCGGTTTGTCTTTTGATTGCTTTTATAGTTTTTGCTTTGCATAGTGGTATTTGTGAAATATCCTGTACCTTAATCGATAAGGAAAGAGCCGAGATCCCTTTACCGGGAGTGACCTCTTTAGCAAACTAGTAAAAGCCTCAAAAACACTCCATTTAAAATCACTCGATTCTACAACGATATCAAGTTCATTATGCTCATGGTTTTCTTAAAAACTTACATAGCCCTCCATCATTTCAGATAAGTACTTCATAGTATTCGTGCTACGTTTGTTGGCCTGCATCAAGGCGTAGTGTGCGGTAGCTATTTATGCTTATTTGCTAAAGCATATGATGCGATTGAGTTGGGGTAGTCGTGCGACTTTGTTGGCCTGCGTCAAGGGTCGTGCGGGTGGGTTTAATTCAATCAGGAAATGTACGGGTTGAACTTGACTAGCGGACTATGGTTTGTTGGCCTGTGTCAAGGTCATAGGACGCTAGGGGTAAAATATTATTGGGAATTTCAAGTGTTGTAATTTTCAATGAGATTGCATACCTCCTATGAGATAGTTGGATCCCGATACCCACTGCGAGTAAGAGTTACTCCTGGGAGAGTTTTACACATCACAAATAGCCGATCAAGTAGGTGTCTAGAAAGGTGTCAATAGGGTTACGCCCCTGGGAAAATGAGGTTTATTTTAATTAAGTCGGTGCGAAAGCACAGGGAACCTCCCTCAAAGTACCGGCACTGGCATGGCTGAAAGATTGGCGAACTTGTAGGGTGTAATTAATCCTAGCTAGTCTTTCCTTTTAGGGTTTGAAGGATGATTTGACTAAAACAGTGGGAGCCATCCTAATTAGATATATTAATAACCAATCTAATCTTGCAAGAGCATACGCTAAGTGTTTTCTTCTCTCTCTCTCTCTCCAGGTAGCGACCATGTCACGCCTTAATCAAGATAATAATACGGATGTATTGACCGAACCCGCTTGTTATACTGAGCTAGGGAACGTTGGTCCCGCTCCAACTTATAATTGTTATAAAACCGAGCAGGAAATAGGGGATTACATGAATTCCCGTGCCGCCCAAATGATGAAAGTGCATGATGATGTATCTTCTTCGGGTGTGTTTATTACAGAGAACTTTTTCTCAGTATCCTTTATGTCCTGGGTATGAGATACCGGATCAGGATCTCATATATGTAATATGTTACATGGGCGATAGACAGGTAGAGAACTGAGAATGGGTGATAAGTTTTAAGAGTTGGAAACGGTGCAAGTGTTACAACCATGTATGTTGCAGTTATCACCTTGTATTACCAAATACATTGATTCTGAACGAATGTTATTAGATACCGAACCTGATATACAACATCATATCAGTCTCTTTATTTAGTAAAGAAGGATATACTTTTGTATTGTTGGATAATGTTTTGAACATTTCCTATATCAAGAGTTGATCGGTTCAGGCACGTTATCTAAAAGCATATACGTTCTAAATCAAACTACAGTTCTTAATGTACAAAACACACACAAGAGGAACAGTTCAGAAATGAACAAATTCTTCTTGAGGCATTGTAGACTAGGTCATATCAATGCGACCCGACTAGCTAAGTTACATAGAGATGCTTATTTAAATCAGTTTGAACTTATATCTTGTGAAACTTGCCAGTCATGCCACAAAGATAAGATGACCATAGCTCCGTTTATTAGAAACAGAGAAAGAGTTAGTGAACACTTAGGATTGATACATGCTGATATATGTAGGTCCCCTATCAACACATGCTAGGACTGGTTCTTTGTACTTCATTACATTCACTGATGATCTCTCAAGATTCGGACATATGTTCCTATTAAAACACAAGTCTGAAGCTGTCATGACCCGAAAAGTATGGAACATGACCGGCACTTAAATTACGGACGTCTCGAGGCATACGTAATCTAAGTAAGCCAAAACCCAGAAATCAAAACCAAAGAAGCAGTAGAGTGAAGGAAAACCCAACTTAAAGCAAGTAGTTTTAATAGCATAAGCCGAATTATGCGTTTTAAAAACATCAAGTATTTTCTGAAAATTTCGGCATAGTCTCCTTTGTAAATACAGGCCCCCAAACGGCATACAACATGAATAGTATACGAAATCAATAAAAAGGCATCCCCAAGCGGGAGCTAGCTCTTCGTCAATCGACGGTCACAACCACGCAAGCAATATAATATACAATGCCAAGGGCGAGGATCAAAACTCAAAAGAAACTCAAAACAACATGAAAAACATAATAATACAACGCACGACTCTAAGGTCGAAAGAATAACAAACTGGTCTTCTAAGTCTCTCAAATATAAAATCTGGTTGATGGAGTTTCTAGATACAACTGAAATAATAATAAACAATGGTGGTCCTGATGCAAAGAACCCACCTGCCAAAGCACTCACCCGGAAAGAACAGTGTGCCAGCAAAGCCGCAAAGAACCTGTACGGCAAAACCTACAAGGAACTGTGGCACAACGGGGGTGAGTTGCCAACTCGTGAGTAGAAAACATCTACGAGCAGAAATCGCATGCATAACACTATCCTAGGTCATATCAGGTAATATTCCCAAATAAAAATCCTGGTCCAGCTATGTATAGTGTAATACTACCTGCTCGTGTCCGTTCCCCAGATAGCAACATATCAGATATATGATATATGAATGCATTACGAATGGAAACAGAATATATCATGAGTGAGACAACTGTTTTCTTTAATCAATGAGATTTCTATATGTATATCAATCACGTATCATCAATGAATGCAACAGAGAAATCAGTGTCAAGCATCGACACAAAACATAAGTCTCGGTATCAAATCTCAATATCTCAAATCTCAAATCTCAAATCTCAAATATCAATATCAATATCTCAGGCATCTGTATCATCTGCGGGATCGGCCTGCGGGCTCCGGCAGAACGGATCAGCCTATAACCATCTCATGACTCCGGCCAGTACCTCCGGATAACCGACGAGTCCAAATAATATCATCGGTAGGTAGTGCTCCCCTGCCATGCTCATCGAATACAACTCGAGCTTCTTGTCCCGGGGTACCATACCGAGCCCACCATATACCCGAGACAGTTCATCTAACTTCTCGAATCGGGTCACAAAATCCAACAGCAATCATGAAAACTCATGGTGGACGACTCATACATCATGAGAAAACCGTAATTTGCATTTTTAAAATGATGATACTAAGTTTTTATTAAATTCTTGCGGTTTTCCCCAAAATCCAGAAATCTCATGTAAATCCGAAATCATCAAAATCATGATACCAATAAACGGTGAATACGAGCATAAATCCCCATAATACTGTATAACCAATGAATATATGAATGCGCCTAATATCATGCAATGAATGCAATATTTAAACTAGCATATGGAAGCTATAACATATTGCGACTATCAGTTATCAAGCTATGTCAATGAAAAGGTATTTTCTAAAGTGTACGTGACATGGCAATTACCGATGAAGATGTGTGTGAGCCGGCAAGCGAGTGTACGTGGAGTATACGCATCATCGGTAATGGTGCTGGTGTCCTAACAGCATGGTTTTATAATTACTACGTACACAATGGCATGCAATGAGGCGATAACAACAAAATATGGAAAATGAATAGTAAATACAACAATAATATGCGGAATATGAATAATAACGTAACAACAAGGAATCTACCTTAATATACATGTGTTATACTGTTTTGCCGTTTGAAATAGTACGAATCATGGTGTTTGAAAATAAGGACTACGGTATTTTTAAGAAAAGATACGTTTTTTAAAATATCCGTAGTATCCCTTGGTATGTCTTTAAAATTCTCACGATTCGTCAGTTTTGGAAATAGGTATGACTCGGGTCCAGTCTAACATCTACTAGGTAAACAACAGGTCTAACTAACAACTAATCAAAAGGGGTACGGAAACCACCTACATCTGAGTCGATATATATATATATATATATATATATATATATATATATATACATGTATAATAGTCGGAGATCCCGTCTCAATAATATCATGTACGATACAACATATCATATGACATCCTCAAATCAAGAGTGCGGATCTATCGTCAATATATAGCTCGTACGGTAAATCCGTCGTACGGCCTCCCAAATCTGGGTACGGGTCAAATGTCACATCTATCACATTAATCATCTGGTATCCTCGTTATCAAATATCATGATCGGGGTACTGATCTACGTCTAGTACAATACTGATACCATCTATGAAATGCATGCGGGTGTATGAAAACACCACGCCTAAAGAACCAGCTAAAATATCAAGTCGTATCTCAAATACGGACCACATCACATCACCGATCTCACGGCCACAAGCCCAATCTCATCGACTCATCTCCAAATATCATACAATATCCTCAACATTCATGCATGTGTATATGAATGTATATATGCATAGTCCCATACCCATGCGTATATACATATATACATATTCCCATATACGCACAAGAAGATAATATATGCAAGTGTATATGTGTGCGTGTATGCAAATCCTTACTCTAGGTTTCGTGACTAAGAAATCCGCTAAAATCCTTTCTTCAATTTTCGCTAACCCTAAACCTATAAGCTCCTAAGGCTTCTCTTATTCGGTGTTCATATCTCCTATTAACATATAAAAGTATATTGTTACCGCATCACCTCATTCCTCATAATTTTGCGGGGGTGCTATACGCCGTCCACCCGACTTCTCCCCGTAGATATAAATCTACTCACCTGATCTTCGCTCGCCGGTGCCGACGTCGCCACGCGCTTGCTTGTCGCCTTGAAGTCCACATGGGGTACCTACATATCATAACGCACCGTATCGCATTAAAATTCGACTCATGACCAAAACGACACACGAATCCCACATAGGTCAAAACCTATGGTTTGCTTTCACAAATCAACCCAAAAACCCTCGACATCGGCGTACAAACGTCAGTTGATCAAGAAAAACACCAAACATACCAATCATGATTTCAAAACTCACTAACTGTATAAAAAATAGGGTTTAATTCGTCAAAACCATAAAATTAAACCAATCGTTTTATTTTCCAAACACCTAGTTAGCACAAATTCCCATTTCGGTTCAAAACTTGATGTTTTAACCAATCTACAAATTTTAACGATTCAAATGGCCAAAATGTTCCTTAAATAACATAATTAGGTCATACAAATCACTTTTATAAATTAATCTCATTGATTTGTATAAATTCCAAATTCCTAGTTTGCAAAAATACCGATTTTAACTCTTTTTAAAGTAAAATTCACAATTTTACAATTAAGCTTGGTTTTGCATATACTAAAGTATTAAACCACAATTTATAATGTTAATAATATCATGAAACCCTAATTAGAATTTTATCTCACCAATATATATATATTTTTAAAACCTAGTTTGCAATTTATATAATTATCACAAATTTAAATTAACAAAAATACAAACTAGCAACTAGATTTGATTTGGCATAACATTAATATGTCAAATACATCACACAACCATAATCTCACAACAAAAAACCCCAATTTGAATTCAAACCCCTCTCTTGAAATTTTAAAACATGCAATTAGAACCAATTAAAACCTAATTAAACCCTTAATTAAGCTAACTTAAACCAATTAACAACAAATTAAGCAAAAAGGTTAGAATTATACCCAATTAATTTGAAGATCTCTCAAGCATACTTAGACTCCCAAATTGAAATCTTGATCCCTAGATCCATGCTAAAGTAGCCAAGGAAAAATGGGTAGGAGGTTGATTTGGATTTTAGCTTGATTTTTTATGGAAATTGAAGCATTTTTGGTAAATTTTTTGATGAGAAATGAGAGGGGATTTGGGAGGGGCTGCTGCTGATTAGGGAAGGGGAAGGCTCGGCCACATGGTGTGGGAAAGAGAGGAGAGAGAGTGAGGTGAGAAAATAAGGTCAAGTCAACCCAAAGTCAAAGCCCATACTCTTTTCTTTATTAATTTCCTTTGTTTTCTTTTCTTTTCTTTAGCAAAACAAGTGGGGAAAATGAGGGGCACTTGGGGCTGCTGATTTGGAGAGGGGAGAGAGGGTGTAGGTGAGTGTGGGTACGGGAAAAATGATAAATGTTATACTCCAATATCCATTTACACTAATTTCACTATTTAAGCCTTTTTTCGATATTTTCTAAAACCGTTTGACAGCTTCATTTTATTTCAAAAATAGCATGCTAAAATTTTTTTTAATGTGTTATGATACACAAAATTTGTTTCAACACATTCCAATTTGTAATTTTCCCTAATTAAATGTATTAGTGACGGCTTAAAATAATATTAAAATAATTAATTTCGGAAAAAATTTCAGAAAATTAGAAATTTTACCAGTGGCTCAATAAATACCAAACACTAGCAATTACATATCTAGAATATGTATATTTAATTTTATAATAAAGATATTTATATTTTGACTTTTTACAGAAACCCTTTTATTTTACCGATTTTCCGAAATTTCACCGAAACGATTTTCAAAACGTTACAATCTTCCCCCCTTAAAAAAAATTCGGTCCCCGAATTTAAATTAAAACTCCCCCCAAATACTAAAATATTTCAGCCAAAACCATCAAATCGCCGGGGCTCCGAAATCATAAATACACAAAACACATCGTAACGCAATGCATGTGCACGAAAAGTAGATATATAAACCAAAAAGCAATACTCCGTCAAGTATCCCGCAATCATCGGAGTTATGATGAAGACACCAATGTCAAGATCCAAAACAAAAATCAATATGATATACATCAAAACTATACCTGTAAACGTCAAAACTATATAGGTAAACATCTGGAAGCAATGCATGCCAAATATACTCAGGTACTGTCCTCTGACTATTCATGCTCGGTACTAAACCAAATAGCAAGTATCATAAAATATACTGCTCCAAAAGAAATCAATCCCAAAATATATGAATGCCACACGAGTCTGGTGCGCATGGAAATCGAAATCCATGAATGTGCCATACATGTGCACCAAAAACCAAATCTAAGTGCAGCGGGTGTGCACGAAAACACCTGTCAAGGGCAACGTGGTGCCTAACAGCAAAACCAGGTGCATCTGATATGCACGAAAAATCTCGATTTAGTGCATCTGGTGTGCACCTAAATCGCATCAAGTGCTTTAAGTATGCGCAAAATCCAAATAAAGTGCACAATGTGCACGAAAACGAATATCGAATATCACAATCGAAATCGACGGTATACAACACACTTCAATCAAAATCCCAATCAAGTATACCATGGTATAAAATCTCACCATCCTGTGCATCGGCGTGCACAAAAGCCAATCAAATACTAAAAGTGCATAAAAACTATGCCGAAAGCATAAGTCAAATCATATGCATGCCCTAGGCATGAAATCAAATATCATGAAAATCGGTCATCAAAACTCAGTCATGAAATAAATCACCCAAAAATACTGAAATCCAAAGTGACGGATACGTGATGGTCAATCACAAAATCACAACTCATAAATACTGCCGTCGATATGTCCATCCTTTAAAGTCGAGATGGTGTCGGTGCATCCAATGCTAGCAGAGCAAGATATCTACTTGCCTTCTGATCATGGCATGTCGCCTAGTGCCCTTAGGCTCTCGTCTCTCACTGCAAATTGCTAAGTACATAGCTCCTCGGCTCAACGGTCCAATATAGAAACGATAACGGAAACAATTCGTTCTAACACATCCTCTAAAGATCTCTGGCCAACTATCATGGTTACTCATAACATGTCTCATCGACGATGCTGAACTCTGGCCTACTGGGTGTGCGTCATATGACCGCTCCTGGGTCCAGGTCTTCTCGTTCCGTATTTCCAGAAAGGTACTGTCGAAATCTCTCCCAAGTCTCGTTTCTGCCGAACTGCCCGGAAGTTATCATCTTTTTACTATATCTATTTCTTGTTCCAGAACGGCTGCATACTCATCACGACTCCTCCTGGAATATATATCCATAGTCAACACTCCTGCTTGCGTATCACATCTCTGATGTCGGCGGAGTGGAACGTCACCTCATCAAAATCTCGTACGAACCTCTTACTCCACTTTTCTCTAATGTCGACTGCTTCGGACTCGCCTCGTCGTGGCTGCATGGACTGTGCTCCAACAGCTATACTCGTATCTGGAGTCTTCCAAGCAATGCATCCCATTGCATAGCATCCGAATGAAGTCGAACCATTCGACCGATTCGTCAAAACCTCATAATCCCCCAAGAGCTCAACATCTTGGGTACAGTTTAATAGTATCGAGTACATACCACAACATCGGTGGACCAGTTGTAGAAGGGCAAACCCAAGCCTCACTAATGGCGCCGCGGAACTGCCGCAAACCCTAAGGTTCAAAGGCTTTCACACGGTTATTATGTAGAGTTAGGGTTTCATTCTTCTAGAGGGTCCATAGAATTGCCTGCATGTCTTTCCGAATACTTTAAACTTGGAATATGGGTTTCTGACATTCGATCACTTCTATCGACTCTCAACGTATCCGCGTGAAGTCGTCTCTAGCTGGAATCAATCTATCTGATGACTTCGCATCGGGTAAGCGAACGAACCACATGTCCTAGTCTTTCATTCTCGGGTGACTAGCGACCTTCTATAAAATCTCTAAGTACAACTCGTACTGCAATAGCTCCAACATCTAGGGCAATATCTCGTCGTTCGCCGCAATAACTGGCTCATTCGTCCGCACGCTGAACAGTGCTTCAATCATTAAGAATAGTCGGTGCATCGACGGTCATCACATTCTGGCTGGACTCTTGCAGTGGCCCTATCCTCTGGTGATGATCTGCACGTCCGAGAAATCTCGTAAAAGCGATCCATCAAACGCTCGTAGCTCGAAAACGCAATAAAACGAAGCCTCCCTATCCAATCGTATGTCCCTGGAATCATGCCCTGTTCAGTCCTCGTTCGTGACGAGCTCGTGCTGACCGCAACTCTAGTCGTAGCTCTCCACGCCCGTGTAACCATGGTAACAAAACCATAACTGGTACCGATGAGGCTAGATCATAGGAAAGAATATAATACTGTGCAAGGAAATATACATCCTAAGGCTTCTTAAGCGGAGTAGCGTATCGTAAATATGTCGCAGAACATACATACGGTACGTCACTCTACTTAAGCTACCTAATCCATCAACCAAGGATCATCCTACACTCCGAAGGTAAAACCTAACGCTCTGATACCAACTTTATCACGACCCAAAAAGTATGGAACATGACCGGCAATTAAATTACAGGCGTCTCGAGGCATACATAATCTAAGTAAGCCAAAACCCAGAAATCAAAACCAAAGAAGCAGTAGAGTGAAGGAAAACCCAACTTAAAGCAAGTAGTTTTAATAGCATAAACAGAATTATGCGTTTTAAAAACATCAAGTATTTTCTGAAAATTTTGGCAGAGTCTCCTTTGTAAATACAGGCCCCCTAACGGGATACAACATGAATAGTATACGAAATCAATAAAAAGGCAACTCCAAGCGGGAGCTAGCTCTTCTTCAATCGACGATCACAACCACGCAAGCAATATAATATACAATGCCAAGGGCGAGGATCAAAACTCAAAAGAAACTCAAAACAACATGAAAAACATAATAATACAACACGCGACTCTAAAGTCGAAAGAATAACAAACTGGTCTTCTAACTCTCTCAAATATACAATCTGGTAGATGGAGTTTCTAGATACAACTGAAATAATAATAAACAATGGTGGTCCTGATGCAAAGAACCCACCTGCCAAAGCAATCACCCGAAAAGAACAGTGTGCCAGCAAAGCCGCAAAGAACCTGTACGACAAAACCTGCAAGGAATCGTGGCACAACGGGGGTGGGTTGCCAACTCGTGAGTAGAAAACGTCTACGAGCAGAAATCGCATGCATAACGCTATCCTAGATCATATCAGGTAATATTCTCAAATAAAAATCCTGGTCCAGCTATGTATAGTGTAATACTACCTGCTCATGTCCGTTCCCCCAGATAGCAACATATCAGATATATGATGTATGAATGCATTACGAATGGAAACAGAATATATCATGAGTAAGACAACTGTTTTCTTTAATCAATGAGATTTCTATATGTACGTCAATCGCGTATCATCAATGAATGCAACAGAGAAATCAGTGTCAAGTATCAACACAAAACATAAGTCTCAGTATCAAATCTTAATATCTCAAATCTCAAATCTCAAATCTCAATATCAATATCTCAGGTATCCATATCATCTGCGGGATCGGCCAGCGGGCTCTGGCAGAACGGATCAGCCTATAACCATCTCGTGACTCCGGCTGGTATCCTCCGGATAACCGACGAGTCCAAATAATATCACCGGTAGGTAGTGCTTCCCTGCCAGGCTCATCGAATACAACTCGAGCTTCTTGCCCCGGGGTACCATACTGGGCCCACCATGTACCCAAGATGGTTCATCCAACTCCTCGAATCGGGTCTCGAAATCCAACAGCAATCATGAAAACTCATGGTGGACGACTCATACATCATGAGAAAACCGCAATTTGCATTTTTAAAATAATGATACTAAGCTTTTATTAAATTCTTGCGGTTTTCCCCAAAATCCAGAAATCTCATGTAAATCCGAAATCATCGAAATCATGATACCAATAAACGGTGAATACGGGCATAAATCTCCATAATACTGCAAAACCAATGAATATATGAATTCACCTAATATCATGCAATGAATGCAATATTTAAACTAGCATATGGAAGCTATAACATATTGCGACTATCAGTTATCAAGCTATGTCAATGAAAAGGTATTTTCTAAAGTGTACGTGACATGGCAATTACCGATGAAGATGTGTGTGAGCCAGCAAACGAGTGTACGTGGAGCATACGCGTCATCGGTAATGATGCTGGTGTCCTAACAGGATGGTTTTATAATTACTACGTACACAATGGCATGCAATGAGGCGATAACAACAAAATATGGAAAATGAATAGTAAATACAACAATAATATGCGGAACATGAATAATAAGGTAACAACAAGGAATCTACCTTACTATACATGTGTTATACTGTTTTGCCATTTGAAATAGTACGAATCGTGGTATTTGAAAATAAGGACTACGGTGTTTTTAAGAAAAGATACGTCTTTTAAAATATCCGTAGTATCCCTTGGTATGTCTTTAAAATTCTCACGATTCGTCAGTTTTGGAAATAGGTATGACTCGGGTCCAGTCTAACATCTACTAGGTAAACTACAGGTCTAACTAATAACTAATCAAAAGGGGTACGAAAACCACCTACATCTGAGTCGATATATATATATATATATACATGTATAATAGTCGGTGATCCCACCTCAATAATATCATGTACGATACAACATATCATATGACATTCTCAAATCAAGAGTGCGGATCTATCGTCAATATATAGCTCGTACGGTAAATCCGTCATACGGCCTCCCAAATCTGGATACGGGTCAAATGTCACATCTATCACATTAATCATCCAAAGTATCCTCGTTATCAAATATCATGATCGGGGTACTGATCTACGTCTGGTACAATACTGATACCATCCATGAAATGCATGCGGGTGTATGAAAACACCACGCCTAAAGAACCCACTAAAATATCAAGTCGTATCTCAAATACGGACCACATCACATCACTGATCTCACGGCCTCAAGCCCAATCTCATCGACTCATCTCCAAATATCATACAATATCCTCAACATTCATGCATGTGTATATGAATGTATATATGCATAGTCCCATACCCATGCGTATATACATATATACACATTCCCATATACGCACAAGAAGATGATATATGCAAGTGTATATGTGTGCGTGTATGCAAATCCTTACTCTAGGTTTCGTGACTAAGAATTCCGCTAAAGTCCTTTCTTCAATTTTCGCTAACCCTAAACCTATAAGCTCCTAAGGCTTCTCTTATTCGGTGTTCATATCTCCTATTAATATATAAAAGTATATTGTTACCGCATCACCTCATTCCTCATAATTTTGCGGGGGTGCTATACGCCATCCATCCGACTTCTCCCCGTAGATATAAATCTACTCACCTGATCTTCGCTCGCCGGTGCCGACGTCGCCACGCGCTCCCTTGTCGCCTCGAAGTCCACATGGGGTACCTACATATCATAACGCACCGTATCGCATTAAAATTCGACTCATGACCAAAACGACACACGAATCCCACATAGGTCAAAACCTATGGTTTGCTTTCACAAATCAACCCAAAAACCCTCGACATCGGCGTACAAACGTCGGTTGATCAAGAAAAACACCAAACGTACCAATCATGGTTTCAAAAACTCACTAACTGTATAAAAAAAATAGGGTTTAATTCGTCAAAACCATAAAATTAAACCAATCGTTTTATTTTCCAAAAACCTAGTTAGCACAAATTCCCATTCCGGTTCAAAACTTGATGTTTTAACCAATCTACAAATTCTAACGATTCAAATGGCCAAAATGCTCCTTAAATAACATAATTAGGTCATACAAATCACTTTCATAAATTAATCTCATCGATTTGTATAAATTCCAAATTCCTAGTTTGCAAAAATACCGATTTTAACTATTTTTAAAGTAAAATTCACAATTTTACAATTAAGCTTGGTTTTGCATATACTAAAGTATTAAACCATAATTTATAATGTTAATAATGTCTTGAAACCCTAATTAGAATTTTATCTCACCAAAATATATATATTTTTAAAACCTAGTTTGCAATTTATATAATTATCATAAATTTAAATTAACAAAAATGCAAACTAGAAACTAGATTTGATTTAGCATAATATTAATATGTGAAATACATCACACAACCATAATCTCACAACAAAAAACCCCAATTTGAATTCAAACCCCTCTCTTGAAATTTTAAAACATGCAATTAGAACCAATTAAAACCTAATTAAACACTTAATTAAGCTAACTTAAAGCAATTAACAACAAATCAAGCAAAAAGGTTAGAATTATACCCAATTAATTTGAAGATCTCTCAAGAACACTTAGCCTCCCAAATTGAAATCTTGATCCCTAGATCCATGCTAAAGTAGCCAAGGAAAAATGGTTAGAAGGTTGATTTGGATTTTAGCTTGATTTTTGATGGAAATTGAAGCATTTTTGGTAAATTTTTTGATGAGAAATGAGAGGGGATTTGGGAAGGGCTGCTGCTGATTGGGGAAGGGAAGGGCTCGGCCACATGGTGTGGGAAAGAGAGGAGAGAGAGTGAGGTGGGGAAATAAGGTCAAGTCAACCCAAAGTCAAAGCCCATACTCTTTTCTTTATTAATTTCCTTTGTTTTCTTTTCTTTTCTTTAGCAAAACAAGTGGGGAAAATGAGGGGCACTTGGGGCTGCTGATTTGGAGAGGGAAGAGAGGGTGTAGGTGAGTGTGGGTGTGGGAAAAATGATAAATGTTATACCCCAATATCCATTTACACAAATTTCACTATTTAAGCCTTTTTCTTTGATATTTTCTAAAACCGTTTGACAGCTTCATTTTATTTCAAAATCAACATGCTAAAATTTTGTTTAATGTGTTATGATGCACAAAATTTGTTTCAACCCATTCCAATTTGTAATTTTCCCTAATTAAATGTATTAGTGACTGCTTAAAATAATATTAAAATAATTAATTTCGGGAAAAAATTCAGAAAATTAGAAATTTTACCAGTGGCTCAATAAACACCAAACACTAGCAATTACATAGCTAGAATATGTATATTTAATTTTATAATAAAGATATTTATATTTTGACTTTTTACAGAAAACCCTCTTATTTTACCGATTTTCCGAAATTTCACCGAAACGATTTTCAAAACGTTACAGAAGCTTTTGAGAAATTCAAAGATTATAATTCAGAAGTAGAGAACCAAAATGGATATAAGTATTATGTCCTTTGATGTGATCAGGGAGGAGAATACTTGAGTTCGGAATTCCTGGACTATTCTAAAGGAGAATGAGATTCTCTCTCTGCATTACTCCTTCGTATACACCACAGCACGTTGGTATATCGGTGCGGAGCAATCGCACCCTATGTGATATGGTGTGCTCTATGATGAGCACTACTGAGTTGCCTATTTCCTTTTGGGGAGTTATGCACTTGTGAAGATGCATACCTATTGAATAGGGTTCCAACCAAATCAGGTGCCTACCACTCCATATATGATATGGTATGGGAAGATCCCATCTCTTAAGGATGTTAAGATTTGGGATTGTCCGGCCTATGTATAAAAGCAATGTCCGGACAAGCTCGAGGCAAGGTCAGTTCTGTGGAAGTTTGTTAGATATCCCAAGCATTCGCAAGGGATTATCTTCTACCACACTGAGAAGTAAAAGGTGTTTTGTTTCTCAGCATGCCACCTTTGTGAAAGAGAATTTCTTGTGAAGAAATTAGTAGTCATGAGGTAGAACTAGAAGGAGTTCCAGCTATACAAACTGCAGCTGTTGATTTGGTAGAACCGGAGGATTCAATAGCTCCCGACGAATCTCAGCCTCTCCGCCGATCTGGTAGGGTTCCTCATCCACTTGAGAGATACTTTGGTTTCTCTATAACAATAGGAAAGAGAATAGCATCATGAGATGATGACCCAGCTAGTTTCGAGCAGGCCATCAAAAGTGGGGACTCTGTAAGAATGGCTGGATGCTATGCGATCTGAGATGGAATCTATATACACCAACAAAGTATGGACTTTGGTTGCTATATCTGAAGGGTTAAATCCCCATCAGGAGCAAGTATATCTTGAGAAGGTTACTTGGTGTACATAGAAAATTTGAGACTTTCAAAGCTATGACTAGTTGTAAAAGGTTCTCCTCATCGACCAGGTTTGGATAATGATGAAACCTTTTCTAGTGCATATGCTTAAGTCCATCCGGATCCTACTTGCCATTGCTACATACCATGACTACGCTATCTGGCAGTTGGGTGTCATGACTGCTTTTCTAAATAATGATTTAGAAGAGAGTGTCTATAAGTACACAGCCAGAGGGCTTCGTAGACAGTGGGAGCAGCGGAAACGTGTGCAAGTTGCTTTATGGGATAAAACAGGCATCGCGGAGTTGGAACATCTATTTTGATGTGGTAGTCAAAGAGTTTGACTTCATCAAAATGGTAGATGAACCTTGTATATACAAAAAGGTAGTAGGGAGTATGGTGGTGATCCCCGTATAGTATGTGGATGACATACTCTTGATAGGAAAGGAGTTTCCTATACTACGCTCGGTCAATCTCCTCTTATCACAAGGATTCTCCATATAGGATCAAAGTGATACCTCCTTAATCCTGGGTTTTGGATCTATGAGATAGATCTAAGTGGATGTTAGGATTCTCACTAGGTGTAGTGGGATGGTATCAATAGATCCTGGGGAGAATCACTGGATAGCTTCCAGGGTGATAAGGTCGACTGAATGTCAGTCACAGGCATTGTCTTTACCCTCAGTGGAGAGACGGTATGTTGGAAGAGTTCCAAGCTAGATACCGTGGAATACTAGACGATAAAGGCTGGATACATTGCTACCAAGGATGCTGCCGTCACGACCCAAAATATTAGCTCGTGACTAGCACTTAAATCACGCAACGTCTAAAGGCGTAACGTAATTCAAGTAAGCTGAAACCCAGAAATCTAAACCTTTTTAAGAAAATAAAGGAGGTGAAGTTTTGAAATAAAGGTATAATGAAATCAAGTTTTCTTAATGCATAGAATAGGAACATGAAAAATGCAAGTGGATTATGCAAGTTTAAAAACATGTTCCGTCTTTTTAAAAATTTGGGCAGCACCTCCTTTGTATATTTTTATCCAAAACCACAAATACATAACAAGAATAATGGCATCCCCAAGCGGAGCTAGCTCTTCGCCAACCGCGGATCACAACCACGCAAGACAATATATAAGTATACGTCGTCCAACGGCGAAGTTCACCATAAAAGATAAAGAAATAAGGAAGACATCAAAACCACAAGTAGCGGAAAACCCCTCGCTCTAAGTCTCGCAACCACAATCTCACTAAGTCTTATTACTTATACAATTTACTAATTTGATTGATGGAGTTGACTAGATACAATATGAAATACAAATACAAGAGTGGGTACGATACAAATGTCCCACCTACCAAATGCAAAACACCCAAATGAAGCTATGTGCCAGCGATGCCGCTACGGATCCATACGGTCAACCTGCAAGAACTGTGGCACAACGGGGGTGAGTAGAAAAACATCTACAAGTAAAAATCGAATAAACAACGACTCCTAGGTCAACTATATCATAAAGGTAATACTATGATATCTAGGGTGACCGGGTAAACAAATGTGCCAACAATATACTCGAAGTCTATAAGTATGCTGATATCATCCAATCATATAATCGATGTATGTATGCATGTGGATCTCGTCCAACCATATCGTCAGTGTAAGTATGCATGTTGATCTCATCCAACCATAATCAATGTATGTATGCCAGTAAGTATGAGGATATAAATCAACAGTGTCCCTCGCGACACATCAAAATCATGGAACATGGGTGCCTAACATCGACACCCGAAAACATCATGAAACCCGTGTCCAGCATCGATGCGTAAATCCTCATATCTCTCGGGCTCCGTCAGTCCGGATCGGCCCACGGGCTCTGTCAGTCCGGATCGGCCCATATCATCTCTCGACTCCGGTCGGTATCCTCCGGATATCCGCCAAGCCCAACCAATCACCGGTAGGTAGCAGTCCCTCTGCCAGGCTCACCGTCTGTATACACAGCATTCTTTTCTTGCCCGGGGGTACCATACCGGGTCCACCATGTACCCGCAATCGGCCTCATCCAGCTCTTTGAATCGGGTTTCACATGTCATACGTCTCGGAACCGAGAAAACGCATGGTGGACGCACTGAAATATCATATCAAGAGAAACCGGGTTTTTTTAAAACAATACATAATCTCTTTTAAAATGTTCACGGTTCTCAAATCCAGAAATCTCATGAAAACAGTATATCTCAATGCGTAAAATCATAGAGCATGATGTATGCGACATATAATAGAAATGTAAACATATCCGTATATCATGCAACATGGAACAGTGATATGACATATTAAGGGAAAACCGATCTTTCAAATGATTCCAGTTTTTAAAATATAACATGCGGTTCCCAATTTCCTAATAAAACTAGTTATCTATGTAGGTACAATATGTATATGCCCTGATATGGGTATGCAATGTGTATATACGCAAGTATGGATGTACCAATGTATGTATGCACCAATATGGATATACAAGTGGTATATACGCAAGCATGAGTGTACAATATGTATATCATGATGCAGCAACCCTACTGTGTAGTGACATGACAATTATCGATGATGAAGTGTGTGAGCCGGCAAATCTGTGTACGTGTAACATACGCATCATCGATAATGGTGTAAGGGTACTAAGACAGGTATAAGTAATGCAATGCGAATAACATGAATGCAGCATAAGGTAAATCATATGCAAATGCTGACGAGTATACGTGTCTAACATGACCAAGTCGGTGAATCTATCAATCGACATCCAGTCTCACAACATCCTGTACGGTATACTCCATCATACGGCATTCTCTAGTCAAGGGTATGGATCAAACCTCAAGTCAAACTCATCACGTACGGAAAATCATCGTACGGCAGCATTAAGCTATCAAGGATCCTATCAACCTATAAGACGAGGAGGGTACGGACCTAACGTCTCGTATGGCTATCACTCATGATTCTCAACATATATAAATATCTCTATATACCTATGTCCCAGGTCACATCCGCAATAATCTCATATCAGGGGACCGGCAGGGTATAAATCATCCTAATCGACTCGCATCCATATACCAACATATCATCAAATCATCATATCGCGTCCTATATTCCTTTCATCGCATTTATATCCCTCATCAAGTCAATTTTACATATACATTCTACCTTTACTAAAAGCGTAAGTATCTAATCTAACATACACACCCGAACCATACAAACAGTTTTTGAAAGATGCGAATCGTAGTTTTGAAAGTAGGGGCTACAGTGTTTTTAAAGAAAAGATATCATTTGAAAATCCATAACGTCTCTCAAGGTATCTGTTTAAAAGAAGCATATGATTATTTAGTTTGGAAATACGTATGGTTCGGATGACACATCTATGTCGACTATCTACTCCTATAGTACCCTAAACGGCAATATCATCAAATCTCATCCTCAAATCCTGTCATCACACATTAGCCGTATCATATCACTCCTAACTATCATTTAGATTCTAATAGTTTCTCTAACTATCATTTAAGTCTATCTATAGTTTTCTATTAAAGGTTTCCTTAACCATTTACTATGAATCGGTTTCCATCAAAAACTTGCGGGGGTGCTATACGCCATCCACCCGACTTCCCCCGTGGATATAGATCCACTCACCTTGGTTCTTGCTTGCCGAACTCGATGACGCCATGCTCCATTGCATCAGAATCCACATGAAGGTAACTAAAATAATAATACATATCGCAACGCTGTTAAAGTCAAGTTCTGAAAACTAAAACGGCACAAGTTTCGCTCATAGGTTAAAACCTATAGCTTCGCGTGCAAAACATGACTAAATCCTAGTCGTTGACGTTCAAACGCCACACGACCAAATATAATAACAAATACCAAAACTTAAATTCGAAAACATCGCGAAATATAAAGCAACAACTCAAGAAAATGGTCCCAGATTTTGCCCTAGGTCAATTTAGCCAATTCTGCACATATGGAGGGTCTAATTTACTAGAGATAAAGCCCTGGAACAAACATGGACCAAATCCACCCTACTCTGGCCGCAAATTGTGGCCAGAATGATTAAATCTGCAGCCATTGGGTGGAGTTGGGGTCTCGGGTCTCTGTGGTAGCTTCCTGGGTGCCTGCATGTGTCACTGTGTTCGCTAAATAATTTTCCAGGTCTCCGAGTGTTAGCAGATTCCTAAATACGATCACAATTTTCACAATTTTCCCATATCGACGAATCAAAAGTTCGTATAATGGTTTCTAACCCGGGTCTTGGCCAGTAAAAACAGCACTAGGGGTCTTATAACAGCAACTTCCATCACCACAACACAATCCAACCATAATCCTTCTCCAGGAATCTCTAACTTCACCATTACACACTTAACCCACTTTTAAACTAAACTAGAATACAAGGAACTAAAAACTACACTAGATGGAAGAAGATATACCTCATGGATGCAACTCAAGAAAAACCCTAGTTTGCCAATGTTGTCAAAATCCCACTTTTCTTGGTCTAATGTGTAGAGGAGAAGGAGGAGATCAACTTTAATGAAAGGGGTTTAGGGTTTTGATGGAGTTTTTGAGATGATAGCTTAGGGTGAAGGTGAAGGGAAGGTGAAGATGAAGAAGATGAAAAGAAATGAGGAGGAAAGAAAATGAGGCAGCCCCCCTCTCTCTCTCTCCTCACTTATTCTAACCCTCTCTCTCAATATTACCCTTTTACCCTTTCTCTTGTTAACCCTTTCTTTTTATTTAAAACCCAAATCACATAATACCCAAAATAACACAAGAACACAACATGTAATCAAAATATAACATGACATGGTGCACTAGCCACGAAAAACTGTAGAAACACAGATTTGGCTTAATCGCGATTAGCAGTGCACTAATCGGGTTTTTATCCAAACTGCATATAATAAATTTTAAAAATGCCAAATCCTTTAAATATATTTTTAAATGAATAAATAATTTTAATTTCCATTTATTTCATAATTATCGGTATATATTTATACCCTTTTTCGAAAACCCCAATTTCGCAAATCGGGCAGTTTTCGGGAAAAATATTATTTAAATATTAAATTCCAAAAATAATATTTTATATTTTCTGAAATGTTACAATATTCCCCCTTAAATAAATTCGGTCCCCGAATTTAAATTTAAACCCCAAAAATCTAAAAAATTTCCATAATCAGCTCAGATCAACGTGGCTCCGAAATCATGGTAAACGCAGAAATAACACAGCGTGTCGCTTGCGCTTGAACACGAATACGAAACTCAAAATCGAACTCCGTCAAGCATCACGCAAATCATCTAATTTGCATGCATATCCTCGGAGTTACCATGGAGATACAGATCTTGAAATCCACTACTGAAATCCAATATACACTAGTCAAATACCATAATAGTGTATAGTACGCATCCTTGAAACTCCAAAATCTGAATAAAATACATGCAAAATCTTTTCTGAATCTCCACGTGATGCGTAACTCACGGCATAAGTGACGGACGCTCATTTGTAAGATAATAATATATGTCCATATATGTTTTGCTAAATATACATTCCGTGGTTTCAAAATATCCTAAAAGGTTTTTCTTTAAAAAAAACGTTCGCGTCGCTCACGGACACGTAGGAAGTAGCGAGACTATAGCTCCTTTGAAAACCTCTTGGTAAGCTTTTAATGCATGCAAAGTACTCAGATACTGTCCTCAGATCAGTCCTGCTCGGCTACTATATAATATATAGTACCTATCATGAAAACAAAGTGCTCAAAAGCAAAATCAGCTTCAAAAGGCGTATCCAATAATCACATGCGTCTGATGCGCATGGAAATCAAATCCAAATATAGGTGCCACAATATGCACAAAATCCAAAACTAAGTGCAACTAGTGTGCACGAAAACATCTGTCCAGTGCAACGAGTGTGCACGACAACACATCTGGCGCATCTATTGTGCACGAAAACAACATCTAGTGCATCAAATGCACGAAATACAATCAACTGTAGGGTTCCTAGGCACCCTAATGAGGTCACACAAGGCATCGAACATGCCATATTAAAATTTTAACGGTGCCGAGAGACCCGACTACGGATCGTTTGCTAGATGTTTAGGCGAATAAACTAACTAGTTAACAGTTAACTACTGGGATACGGAAATTACAACCTTTGTAGATCCGGATATCCACCTCCACGGCTCCGCAAGGGCGTCCTCTCGCTGTCCATCTTGAAGCTTGAACTCTCGTGACGGCTTCATCGGAGAAACGTGCGGAATAGGTCGTCGGCTTCGTGTCAAAGACGATCTACGTCGAGGTTGCACAAACTCAAGCTCCGACTTCACAAACTTGTGAAACTTGTGAAGTAAACACCCAAAACAACTTGGCAAGAGGTAGAGGGTGAAGAAATAGGAGGTGGGTTCACTTTATATTTGGATTTCTCTCACTAAAACTCAAGTTGCCATTGGAGTAGCAAGCTTGAAGAAGAAGAAGAAGATGAGCTCAAGAAAAAGAATATGATAAGTCTCTTGTTAAAAATAAATTTAAATCAAATACTTATCATAACTTGAAATAGGGTTAAGTGTAGAGAATTAACCATGGTCACTTGGATGGGTTAGGGTTAAGCATGAAGATAAGGATGGTTAGCAAAGTCAAACCTTCATGAAGCTTCAATATAAAACAAACTTAGCCACCATTCTTATCATAACTTATTTCAAACAAATAAATAAATAAATGAATATGCAAAACCCTAATTATCAAATTAACCATGGATTAATTCTATAAACTTAACTAAATGATCAAGTATCATCAAACATGATACATAAAAGTGCACGAAAGCATATCACATATACAATGTGCATCAAGTGAGAAAAATCCGTTTAAAGTGAACCAATACTAGTTAATGCAATGCAATATATCAAATATATAATTATGCATTAAATCATTAAATCAACATTTGATTCAATGATCCGGTCATGTCGCACATGACCGACTAGAATGTAATGTATCGATTTATCGAATCAATGATTCGATAACTAGGTCATATCGAATATAACCAATCGAAACATATATCGCGAGAATGAAATGCGGTATCACATACACGCATTATTCTCGGTCCTGCACATATCTTATATGCGCTCCTATTTCGTTTCGCTTGAGCCAGAAAACCTCTGTGTAAGACTCTAAAGACTCGTCAATACGCCGGTAGCAGATGATGATCATATCAAGCACCCACAAGCCGCAAGCGGTCTGCTAAACGTAACGGCCACCCGGGTATTGAGCGATCAGAAGATCGACGAGCTAGCCCGCTCACACTCCTGCGAATCCGACCAGTAACACTTACCATACAGTCCGGTCTCTTCGTCTGATACGTCGCATATCAAGTCTAGGGGTGGTATACGTCAGACCCCAATAACCCGATAAGTCGTGCTGATGTGAGGCTCGTAACGGGTCGAGAAACTACTGGTAACACTTACCAGCAAATCTCTGATCAGCCCTGGCCAGGGACTTCCCTGTTACGGCCAATCGAGCACTGCGCAACATCAACCCCTAATACCGGGAGAGACGAAACCCCTCCTATCGCTCATTGCCTTCATGTGACTCGGGACTGTGCCCAAAGACCACCGTTTTGCACGCCCTCATGGACGTGGTAATGTGGAGATCAAAGCACAGTGGGAATCACACAAGACTCTATGACGATCTCGGGTCTACAGACTAATCTGTACAAGTGTCACCTGAGAACTGCCATCTGACGTGAGGTATAATACCATCTGGGAGTTCTCGGCGAGTCCGTCCAGTGTACCCAGTCTCCACTGAGCACCCGTATACCATCTCTGATGTCAAACACCAATGGATATGGGATCATCCATCGCCCATCACATGGGTCGAGAAGCGTATACGCTAGTCTACTCTGGTATATCGATGCCCCGTGTCGGGACCCGGTTCTTGCTCACGGAGCAAAGTGCCACACGGAACAAAGTGCCACGCCAAGTGTCGTGTTAAGTGGGCAGGGGCCACCTCTTGAATCCGTGGGGGCCACCTCTTGAGTCCGTGGGACCCACTGTAGAACAATGGGGACTCTTCGGAATACATTCCGAAAGGGGGCAGATCTGTACTATAAATGGAATGATACCACTCTTCAATACAGAGGCGCCTTTTAAGTGAACCGGAACTACAGGAGCTTGAGAACTCCGTAGTTAAGCGTGCTCGGGCCAGGGAAGTCTTAGGATGGGTGACCTCCTGGGAAGTGGCCCCTGGTCGGGTCCGGTTCGCTCCGAAGGACAAAACCGTGCGGCTTCGGCCAGAGCGGACAATACTCTCTGTATTGGGGGTGGGGCGTAACAGAATGGTATCAGAGACGGTTCCTCAATAGTAGGTCTTTGGTTCGAGGACGAACCATTGTTCAAAGGTGGGGAGAATGTCGGGACCCGGTTCTTGCTCACGGAGCAAAGTGCCACACGGAACAAAGTGCCACGCCAAGTGTCGTGTTAAGTGGGCGGGGGCCACCTCTTGAATCCGTGGGGGCCACCTCTTGAGTCCGTGGGACCCACTGTAGAACAATGGGGACTCTTCGGAATACATTCCGAAAGGGGGCAGATCTGTACTATAAATGGAATGATACCACTCTTCAATACAGAGGCGCCTTTTAAGTGAACCGGAACTACAGGAGCTTGAGAACTCCGTAGTTAAGCGTGCTCGGGCCAGGGAAGTCTTGGGATGGGTGACCTCCTGGGAAGTGGCCCCTGGTCGGGTCCGGTTCGCTCCGAAGGACAAAACCGTGCGGCTTCGGCCAGAGCGGACAATACTCTCTGTATTGGGGGTGGGGCGTAACACCCCGTCTCGATACACCCACGACTAGGGACCATGAAGGATGTACTTATGGACTACCATGTCCCCACTAGTATGATCTGCATCATAGTCCAGGTAGTCAAGTACAAATCCTAAGGGCTTTACCAACATGTAACTATAAGACAGTATAAAGAGACTAGTGTACATGTTAAGATAAATGGCAACCAGATAGCATACTATCATGTCGAGCAAGAAAGTCATCTCTATATATGTCCAAGCATCCAATATAATATACATAATCTGTACAATACTGGCCTCTAGGGCATACATACAACTAACAATCTCCCACTTGCACTAGGGCCAGCTGCTGTAGTATCTCATACCGAGCATCCCGAAGAGTCTCTCAAACTGTATCTGGGGAATGGCCTTCGTGAGTGGATCCGCCGTGTTGTTCTTCGTGTCAACTCTCCTGACCTCGATCTCCCGGCGATCAACTATCTCCCGGATCAGTTGATACCGCCTCAGAATATGCCTGGACCGCTGATGGGACCTGGGTTCCTTGGCCAAAGCCACCGCTCCATTGTTATCGCAATACAAAGGTATTGGATGCTCAATGGATGGAACCACTCCAAGTTCGGAAATGAACTTCTTGATCCAGACAGCTTCTTTAGCAGCATCGTTGGCAGCGATGTATTCAGCCTCCATCGTCGAGTCTGCCACGGTTTCCTGCTTGGAACTCTTCCAGCTAACCGCCCCTCCGTAAAGGGTAAAGACAAAGCCCGACTGCGACTTAGAGTCGTCCTTATCACTCTGGAAGCTCGAATCGGTAAAGGACTCCACTTGGAGTTCTCCGTTACCATACACCAAGAACATATCTCTAGTCCTTCGCAAGTACTTGAGAATGCTCTTCACAGCTGTCCAGTGACTCTCTCCAGGATCAGCTTGATACCTGCTCACTACACTTAGTGAGTATGCTACATCGGGTCTGGTACATAGCATCGCATACATGATAGAGCCTACTGCTGAAGCATAGGGTATCCCTTGCATGCGAGCTCTCTCCAAATCAGTCTTGGGAGACATCTCTTTGGAGAGAGTGACTCCAGAGATCGTGGGCATGTTCCCACGCTTGGACTCTTCCATACTAAACCTTTTTAGTATGGTGTCAATGTACCTGGATTGGGACAATCCCAAAATCCGTTTGGATCTATCTCTATAGATCCTGATCCCCAATATGCAGGAGGCATCACCAAGATCTTTCATTGAGAATCTTTGTGATAAGAAGAGCTTGACCGATTGCAGCATAGGAATATCATTTCCTATCAAGAGTATGTCGTCCACGTACAACACGAGGAAGACAACCTTACTCTCTGCCACCTTCTTGTAGATACAAGGTTCATCTGGATTTTTGACGAAATCAAACTCTTTGATAACGATGTCAAAGCAGATGTTCCAACTCCGCGATGCTTGCTTTAATCCATAAATGGATTTAAGCAGCTTGCACACCTTCCTGCTGCTCCCACTGTCTACGAAGCCCTCTGGCTGAGTCATGTACACGCACTCTTCTAAATCACCATTTAGAAAGGCGGTCTTAACATCCATTTGCCAGATTTCGTAGTCATGAAAGGCAGCAATGGCAAGCATGATTCGGATGGATTTAAGCATAGCCACTGGAGAAAAGGTCTCGTCATAGTCCACACCTGGTCTTTGACGAAAACCCTTTGCTACAAGTCTAGCTTTGAAAGTCTCCACTTTCCCATCTACACCAAGTTTCTTCTTAAAGATCCATTTGCTCCCAATGGGTTTTACCCCTTCAGGAGCAATTTCCAAAGTCCATACTTTGTTGGTGTACATGGAATCCATCTCGGATCGCATAGCATCCAGCCATTTCACTGAGTCCCTACTCGTGATGGCCTGCTCGAAGCTAGTTGGGTCATCATCCTCCATGATGCAATCCTCACTACCACCATCAATGAGAAAACCATAGTATCTCTCAGGTTGGCGAGGAACCCTACTAGATCGGCGGAGAGGCTGAGGTTCATTGGGAGCTACTGAATCCTCTGGTTCCACTAAATCTTCAGTTATAGTTTGTGTTTCTGGAACTTCTTCCAGTTCTACCTCAGAGCCACTAATCTCTTTTGCAAGAAATTCCTTTTCTAAAAAGGTGGCATGTTGAGCAACAAACACCTTTTGTTGTTCACTGTGGTAGAATAGATATCCATACGAATTTCTTGGATATCCTACAAACTTACAAAGAACTGATCGTGCCTCGAGTTTGTCCGGGTTTTGCTTTTTAACATAAGCCGGACAACCCCATATCTTAACTCTTTTAAGAGATGGTCTCTTTCCATTCCATATCTCATATGGAGTGGTAGGCACAGATTTAGTTGGAACTCTATTCAATAGGTATATGGCTGTCTCCAGCGCATATCCCCAGAAGGAAATAGGTAACTCAGCTGTGCTCATCATAGAGCGCACCATATCTAATAGGGTGCGGTTTCTCCGTTCAGATACACCGTTGTGCTGTGGTGTGTAAGGAGGAGTCAGCTGAGAGAGAATCCCATTCTCTTTTAGGAAGTCCAGGAATTCATTGCTCAAGTATTCCCCTCCTCGATCAGATCGTAGGATTTTAATACTTTTTCCGGTTTGGTTCTCGACTTCTTGTTTATATTCTCTAAATTTCTCAAAAGCTTCTGATTTGTGTTTCATCAGGAACACATATCCGAATCTAGAGAGATCGTCAGTGAATGTAATGAAGTATGAAGAACCATCCCTGGCATGTGTAGACATGGGACCGCATACATCACTATGTATTAGTCCTAAGAGTTCGGTAACTCTTTCTCCGTGTCCCGTAAACGGAGTCTTGGTCATCTTGCCTTTGAGACATGACTGGCAAGTGTCATAGGATGAAAATTCAAACGGATTTAAATATCCATCCTTATGCAACTTAGCCAGTCGTGTCGCATTGATGTGACCCAGTCTACAATGCCACAAGAAGGATTCGTTGAGTTCAGAACTCTTCCTCTTGTGTGTGTTTGTTATGCTCAGAACTGTTGATTGATTTAGAACATAAATGCCATTGCACAACGTGCCTGATCCAACCAACTTTTGGTTATAGAAAATGTTCATAACATTGTCTTGTAATACAAAATTATATCCTTCTTTACTTAGCAAAGAAACCGATATAATGTTGCATATCAGGTTCGGCATGTAATAGCATTCGTTCAGAACCAATGTATTACCAGTTGGTAATACAAGGTGATATTCCCCGACAGTCTTAGCTGCAACAATTGCACCATTTCCAACTCTAATGTCTTTATCACCTTCTCCAAGTTCTCTACCTTTCCTTAGCCCATGTAACTGATTACATATATGGGATCCCGACCCGGTATCCAATACCCAGGACGTAGAGCAAATGGAGAAACAGTTCTCAGTAACGAACACACCCGAAGAAAATGCATCATCATGTACTTTCTTCATTCGGGTGGCATGGGAATCCTGGTGTTCCCCTATATCCTGTTCAGTCCTATAACTCTTATAGGAAAGAACGGAACCAACGTTCCCCAGCACAGTATAACATGCGGGTTCAGTCAATACATCCATTTTATTATCTTTATTAAGGCATGAAATGGTCGCTACCTGGAGAGACAGAGAAGAAAACACTTTAGCGTAAGCTCGTGCAAGATCAGATTGGTTATTATCTTATCTAATCAGGATGGCTCCCACTGCTTTTTATCAAATCTTCCTCCAAACCCTAAAAGGAAAGACTAGCCGGGATTAATTACACACTACAAGTTCGCCAATCTTTCAGCCAGGCCAGTGTCGGTACTTTGAGGGAGGTCCCCCGTGCTTTCGCACGAACCTAATTACTGTAAACCTCGTTTTCCCAGAGGCGTAACCTCGTTAACACCTTTCTAGACACCTACTTGATCGGCTAATTGCAATGTGTAAAACTCTCCCAGGAGTAACTCTTACTCGCAGTGGGTATCGGGATCCAACTATCTCATAGAAGGTATGCAATCTCATTGCAAATTTCAACACTTGAAATTCCCGATAATATTTTGCCCCTAGCAACTTATGACCTTGGCTAAGGTCAACAAATCATAAGCGCTAGTCAAGTTCAACCCGTCATTTCCTGATTGAATTAAACCCACCCGTACGACCCTTGGCTAAGGTCAACAAAGTCGCACGACTACCCTAACTCAATCACATCTCATGTTTTAGCAGATAAATACTAATTAGCTACCGTACACCACGCCTTGGCTAAGGTCAACAAACGCAGCACGAATACTAACTAGTCTTTATCTGAAATGACGGAGGGCAACGCAGGTTTTTCTGAAAACCATGAGCGTAATGAACTTGATATCATTGTAGAATCAAAATGATGTTTTGAAATGGAGTGATTTTGAGGCTTTTCTAGTTTTGCTAAAGGAGTCACTCCCGGTGAAGGGATCTCGGTCCTTTCCTCGTCGAATGAGGTGCGGGATATATCATATATATCGCTGTGCAAAGCAAAAACCCAAAAGCAGTCAAAAGCATACCGAGTTTGTAGCATTTGCCAGTTATTGCTAAAGGAGTCATTCCCGGTGAAGGGATCTCGGTCCTTTCCTCGTCGAATGAGGTGCAGGGTATATCATATATACCGCTATGCAAAGCAAGAACTGTAGCTACCTGTTATATTTTAAAATCTGATTCTACAACATCTTAGGTTTCTTATCTTTCATTAATCACATTAATGAAGTCCCATCATTTAAATACCTAAACATCACAGATAGATATGACGTACACTTATGCCATCCGCATTCGCCTCGATGTCCCCTCGTGCACCGTTAGGTTAGGTAACTAACGACAGAGCAGGGCAGGGCTAGCGCGGGTGTAAAACATAAGTAACGTCTATATAATATATCATATATACTATATACTATATCCATCACAGAGTCACAACACAGATATCGCAGCAGAATAAACATATGAAATATTGGATATACTAGGACGTCCGTGTTTTCAATACGAGCCAGTATAAAACACGGATTCCACGGTCGTGATGAATAGCCAATCCCACACCCCTAGACCCCTACGAGAGCGGCAAGCAACCCTGCCAATTCTAGGGTTAGGAGACCCGGACTCGACTCCTCGAGTTGGTCTCCCACTGGACCCCAGAACCCGGTTACTTGTGCTCCCCTCCTTGGGTCTATCCTAATGCGGAAAAGTAAATAATATACAACGGGTGACAACTTCCGCTACCTGGAAGCGCCCCAAATAAAAGAATATTACATACAAGTTTTTACATGAATGAAAATGAAAAACACTCATCTCACATAAAAACCCCCGGCTATTCGAATACGACGATCCAATATAACATATCCAGCAACACATAACATCACATGTCATCAACGTAAGTAAGTATGCATACCCCAATTGTCGTTGACGTATAGCAACGAAACCGGCGATATGAACATACTACTCTTACGGTCACAGAAAAGAAAGTGTAAAACTACAACAATTGGAATCCGCAACGGCTTTAGACATCACATGCCTAACAGATATAAATCCCGCATTTTAGTCTCATTATCGAAAACTCTTTTCAATATCATATGGGACTAAATTGCTAGATTTATAACATTCATTCAGTTATCACATAACTGTTTGTGAATTCCAATTATTGTATCCAATTCCGGATAAATAGAATATATTAAACTTTCCGATCGAACACTCGAACATCCAAGTTTTCCCGACACCGATCAACACATGATGTAGGTTCAAAGACATTCACTTCATACCTCAGTACCAACGGTCCAGCCGTAGAAGGGTCAAGCCAACGCCTCACACGTGGCACGCCGTACTGCCCCAAACCCGAAGGTTCAAAGGGCAGTTCAAGACGGTCACATAATCGAGTTAAGGTTTGTTGTCTTCTAGAGGGACCATCGCGTTACTTGCACTACTCAGAACGTCTTTTAACCACAGAAAAATCCAACACTTGGAATTATTCCGGCAGGGGAAAACTTGGGTATTTGTATCCGGTCGAACTCTTTAACATATTCTACAGTTATCTGGAAAAACACTTAGACAAAGTTTGATATTCCGATCGAATTCATCGATTCCCAATATAACTCCAGAGCACTCAACCCTTAAATAAATTTAAAAATACCCAGAAAACTCAGTGGAATTTATCAGGTATTACTGTGCATTTAAATAGGGCTGACGTCACTATATGGCCGCGGAACAGCGGCAGAAGCCATGCTTCTGCCGCGCTTCCGCGGCTAAAGGAACTGTTCATTAAAAACTAAATGCACCGTAATTCTTATAATTCTTTACTGAATTTTTTAGACATTTTTAATATTAAAAAATCCCAGATTTATGAAAATGTCCAGAGAGCTCTAAAGTATTTGGGTTTCGGGTTCGTTCGGACTTCGAACTCCGTCTAGACTTCGCCTAAGGCTCTAGCTAGGCTCTGATACCACTGTAGGGTTCCTAGGCACCCTAATGAGGTCACACAAGGCATCGAACATGCCATATTAAAATTTTAACGGTGCCGAGAGACCCGACTACGGATCGTTTGCTAGATGTTTAGGCGAATAAACTAACTAGTTAACAGTTAACTACTAGGATACGGAAATTACAACCTTTGTAGATCCGGATATCCACCTCCACGGCTCCGCAAGGGCGTCCTCTCGCTGTCCATCTTGAAGCTTGAACTCTCGTGACGGCTTCATCGGAGAAACGTGCGGAATAGGTCGTCGGCTTCGTGTCAAAGACGATCTACGTCGAGGTTGCACAAACTCAAGCTCCGACTTCACAAACTTGTGAAACTTGTGAAGTAAACACCCAAAACAACTTGGCAAGAGGTAGAGGGTGAAGAAATAGGAGGTGGGTTCACTTTAGATTTGGATTTCTCTCACTAAAACTCAAGTTGCCATTGGAGTAGCAAGCTTGAAGAAGAAGAAGAAGATGAGCTCAAGAAAAAGAATATGATAAGTCTCTTGTTAAAAATAAATTTAAATCAAATACTTATCATAACTTGAACTAGGGTTAAGTGTAGAGAATTAACCATGGTCACTTGGATGGGTTAGGGTTAAGCATGAAGATAAGGATGGTTAGCAAAGTCAAAGCTTCATGAAGCTTCAATATAAAACAAACTTAGCCACCATTCTTATCATAACTTATTTCAAACAAATAAATAAATAAATGAATATGCAAAACCCTAATTATCAAATTAACCATGGATTAATTCTATAAACTTAACTAAATGATCAAGTATCATCAAACATGATACATAAAAGTGCACGAAAGCATATCACATATACAATGTGCATCAAGTGAGAAAAATCCGTTTAAAGTGAACCAATACTAGTTAATGCAATGCAATATATCAAATATATAATTATGCATTAAATCATTAAATCAACATTTGATTCAATGATCCGGTCATGTCGCACATGACCGACTAGAATGTAATGTATCGATTTATCGAATCAATGATTCGATAACTAGGTCATATCGAATATAACCAATCGAAACATATATCGCGAGAATGAAATGCGGTATCACATACACGCATTATTCTCGGTCCTGCACATATCTCATATGCGCTCCTATTTCGTTTCGCTTGAGCCAGGAAACCTCTGTGTAGGACTCTAAAGACTCGTCAATACGCCGGTAGCAGATGATGATCATATCAAGCACCCACAAGCCGCAAGCGGTCTGCTAAACGTAACGGCCACCCGGGTATTGAGCGATCAGAAGATCGACGAGCTAGCCCGCTCACACTCCTGCGAATCCGACCAGTAACACTTACCATACAGTCCGGTCTCTTCGTCTGATACGTCGCATATCAAGTCTAGGGGTGGTATACGTCAGACCCCAATAACCCGATAAGTCGTGCTGATGTGAGGCTCGTAACGGGTCGAGAAACTACTGGTAACACTTACCAGCAAATCTCTGATCAGCCCTGGCCAGGGACTTCCCTGTTACGGCCAATCGAGCACTGCGCAACATCAACCCCCAATACCGGGAGAGACGAAACCCCTCCTATCGCTCATTGCCTTCATGTGACTCGGGACTGTGCCCAAAGACCACCGTTTTGCACACCCTCATGGACGTGGTAAGGTGGAGATCAAAGCACAGTGGGAATCACACAAGACTCTATGACGATCTCGGGTCTACAGACTAATCTGTACAAGTGTCACCTGAGAACTGCCATCTGACGTGAGGTATAATACCATCTGGGAGTTCTCGGCGAGTCCATCCAGTGTACCCAGTCTCCACTGAGCACCCGTATACCATCTCTGATGTCAAACACCAATGGATATGGGATCATCCATCGCCCATCACATGGGTCGAGAAGCGTATACGCTAGTCTACTCTGGTATATCGATGCCCCGTCTCGATACACCCACGACTAGGGACCATGAAGGATGTACTTATGGACTACCATGTCCCCACTAGTATGATCTGCATCATAGTCCAGGTAGTCAAGTACAAATCCTAAGGGCTTTACCAACATGTAACTATAAGACTGTATAAAGAGACTAGTGTACATGTTAAGATAAATGGCAACCAGATAGCATACTATCATGTCGAACAAGAAAGTCATCTCTATATATGTTCAAGCATCCAATAAAATATACATAATCTGTACAATACTGGCCTCTAGGGCATACATACAACTAACATCAATAACTCAAACGCATAAAAAGTAACACCGAGTACACCAAGGTGTATAAGTCAAAAACGTGTGCAACTATGTGCACAATATCCGTATCAATGCACTGCAAGCACATGTTAGTTATACCGAGTGCAAAAATCACATCATCCGTATGAAATCCACGAAATCATAAACACATGATACGAAGGTAAAAATTCGACATCAACGCAATAGGTATGCACAACTCGTAAATCAACACAACGGTGTATAAAATATATATCCAGTGCAATAACTGTGCCCAAAAATGTAAATACCCAGCAAGTGCAACCATGGTGCACGAAAACCAATATCATGAAACTCAATCATCAAAACTCAAATCCAAGCAATATAAGCATGATACTCGGATCACAACGCACATCGCAATAAATGACATCAAGGTACACCTCCTACAATGTCGAAAAAAATGTCGGTGTGCCCAAACTGGCAGAGCAAGAACATCCGCTTGCCTCCTGCTCACGGTCTGGCATCCTCTGTTTCTGGGTCCTTATCTTCTCTGCAGATTCACCAACCTCGTAATCCATCGGCTCATCGGCCCGGTCAGGTGTGCTAACGGGAACGATTCCGCTCTAGCACTTCTCTGGCCATCTCTTGGCCAATCATCACGACCACTCGTAAAGCAGCACGTTACTGGCGTCGGCCTCTGGTCCTCTGAATACACATGACACAACTGATCCTGGGTGAAAATCTCATTGCAGCAGTGTCCTGGAAGGAATCCTGCTCAAGGTCTCTTCCGATCCCATGCCGAACTGTATGGAAGCTGGTACTCTTACATAATTTTTTCTCGTTTTCTAGACATCTGCGTGTTACGCACACATTTCCTCAGGAACTGGCCGTATCCCAATGCCTCTGTAAACATATCAGGTATCTGATCTCGACGGGGAGTAATAACAGCTCGTCAGCGTCTCGCACGAACCTCTGGTTCCACTTGTCTTTATCATCGTCCACTATGACGTCACGCCATGCTATCTGCGCACTGCAACTGTTCTCGGCCACGGTCAATCCGAAGTCTCTCGGACGGACTCGAAATCGCGTACTCTGTGGCTTCATCACTCTGTAGAAGATATCTGGCCGAACACGTCCTCGGGAACTCGTCCCAACCATCGGAGGAATACTCAATACTCGTCCGTTCTCTATCAACTCACAACGCATCTGGGTGAGGTCCTCTATCCGAAGCTGGTCATCTTACTGGTCTCTTATCACATGGTATCCGGACGACGTCAAACTTTTCGATCGAGTCATCAAGGTCCCAAAATTTCGCAAAAGCTCAACACCTGAGCACAGTCTAAAATATCTGGTACATGCCACAGTACCTCTGGACCAGCCGTAGAAGGGCAAACCCAAGCCTCACTGATGGGACCGCTAAACTGCCGCAAACCTTAAGGTTCAAAAGCGGTTCCATAGTCATCATATCGAGTTAGGGTTTCATTCTTCTAGAGGGTCCACAGAAATACCTGCATGTTCCTCCGAACACTTTAAACTTGGGAAAAATGGGTTTCTGACACTCGCTCGAACTTTTTAGCTTTGCCTAGCCGACATGTGAATACCCTTCATCCTCATGCTAAACAATGCTTCAATTCTCCAGGAAGGACGATACATCAACGGTCATCTCTGGATTGGTCTGCTCTAGATCTGAGTAAGACTCTCCACACTGGAAATCTTCAACTCAACTGGGCCTACGTCGACGCATCAAATCTGACGAATCGCCTTCATCTCTCAACTCAAGATGGACTAACTATCATCTATCGCATCTCTGCTTGGAAGCTCCAGCGATCTCGACTTGTAAGCTCTGGAAGTGACATCCTATCAATCTCAGCAACAGCTGGGTCATCTGTTTGCATGGTAGACGACATCACAACTCTGAGGTATACTGTACATCAACAGTCCTCTCACAACAGGTAGCCTCTAACAGTGGCCCGATCATCTGGTGCAAAACCAAACACTCGCATCTACAAGAGGTCACAGCACAAACGCTAACTCGAGACGTGCCCATGTCACCAGAAAACACAATGGCCAACCCTCATACCAGACGAGCTCGTCCTGACCGCAACACTAGCAGCAGCTCAAACTGCGCTCAAACCATGGTGACAGGAACCTCAATCGAGTATCGAAGAAAGCAGATCAACGGCAAGAAAGGAAACGACAGATCCAAAATGGATACATGATCATAAGAAAGAACAGCATCAATGAGAGTATGATCATGGAAACGAATCGAACCAAGAATCTCAAATGGATGTATAATCATGGGTATGAAGAGAACCATAGATCTTAAAAATATGTACATCCTAAGATTTCTTAAGTGGAGTATCGTATCGTAAATATTCCGAGGAACATACGTACGGTACGTCACTCTACTCAAGTTACTTACTCCATCAATCAGGGTCAGCCTATGAAACAAAAGCTCGGGTCTAATACCCCCCCCCCCGGTTCAAGTCTAAGTTTTGTAAGGTCAAGCCTAGGTTCCAAAATACATACCTTCCCTAGACTCCGCATAGTCAAACATGTTGGATATAACGCCCTCAAAGTCAATTATTGGATCGCAGATTTGTGATTGCAATGATTGAGGAGGACCTATACCGGTAGGACAGTCTTACTCGAGATGATAGTATACTATCTGGTTTGTCTTTATCATCGTGTACAGCCTTTAAGTGACATGATCACTATTACACGTTAATAGAGCCCTTAGGATTCTTGCTTGACTACTAGCAGTATGATGGCGATCATCTATGTGAGAGTTGGGTAGTCCATAAGCACATCCTTAAAAGTGGTCTCAAGTCGTGACAGTTTCGAGATAGGGCATCGATACTCCGGAGTAGACTAGTGTATACAGTCGAGACCCCGACGAGGGGCGGTGGCCGGTCTCACAAGCCATTGGTGTCAGTTGGATCACCTAAGATGTATACAGGTGCTCATTGGGTTATGAATGCACCGGACAGGACTCGCCGGGAACCTGCTAATTGGTATTATACGTAGCGTCAGATAGCAGTTCCCTGGTGACATGTGTACAGGTTAGTTCATCGACCTGAGGTCGTCATTTGTCTCGTGTGAGTTCCCACTGTGCTTAGATTAATACCCTACCACGGCTCAAAGGAGTCGTGCAAACAGGTTTTAGTTGGGTACAGTCCCGAGCCACATAGAGGCAGTGAGCGGATCGGTAGGGGATTTGTCTCTCCCGGTATTGGGGGTGAGATCGCGCTGTGTCTAGGAGAGCCATTACACCAAGTCCTTGGCCAAGACAGGTGAGAATTACTGGTAGGTATTCCAGTAGTTTCTCAGGGAGTTCAGGGCTATCCTCCGACACGACTTATACAGCTTTTGGGGGTCTGACGTTACCAGCCCCTAGGCCCGATATACGATGCTCATAAACGAATGGACCGGACTGTATGGATATTGTCACTGATAGGCTCAGTAAGGTTTCAGGATGAGTTCGCTCATCGGCTTCCCTTTCGGTCAGTACATGGGCAGCCGTTACGCACAGCTAGTGCCGCTGACGTGCTTGTGGTTAAACTCACTGTCAGGGTATTGACGAGTCTTTAGAGTCCCCCACAAATAGTTTTCCAAGTTAGGGCGAAACGTTGTAGAGGCCTTATGGTTTTATGGCAGGGTTCGAACATGCACGTGCATTTGTGCACGTGTCATATTTCGGACAGATAATACTGGTGGGCTTTGGTTTAAGCCGGATCCAAGTGTTATATTGAGTCGGAATATTTTAGTCTCATCGTATTCGTATTCGGTCGGAATACGGATACAGGTATGTATTTACAGGTGAGGGGTATTCTCGTAATCCGTTACGAGAATATTTTAGAAGATGCATTTCTTTTTGGGTTAATCATTTTGGTTTAAATGATTATTGGATTTGGAAAGTGTGACTCATTTGGATGACACATTTCTTCTAGCATGTTCATTAGTGACTCATGCTAATGAGTCACTAAGTGAGTCATGATAGAATTAATGGTGTTTTGTTTTGGGTGTAGATATTTAAGGAGATATTTTTATGAGATATTTTCTTTGTTTTTGAAAACACAACCTTATATATCTACTCACAAAAGAAAGCTCATAATGATCACAAGTTTTATGCTTGGGTCTTTGCTCTCTTGATAGTTTTGAGCTCACAATTTCCATCTCTTTGCATCTTCTTCAACCTCCACCCTAACACTCTCATGTGATGAGAACTCTAGGGAGTTTGAGACAAAATATTCCACTCATTCTTACTTCATCTTGGTCATCTCTTTTAGCAGACTTGATGTCCGAGTTGCCTCGGTATAGAGGCGAGAGCCCGTATAAAGAATCGATGACATGGTGCTACCTCGTCGAGAAGATCGGAGCCGCAGCGAGGAGCGTAGGATGATGGCTAAAGACCGAAGGACATGGATCGATCGGTATAGCCTTTCTACCTCTTTACAGTTTGTTTGTTTAGCGTTAATGGCAAGATCCAGGTTATAGTATGCGATAGCGCCAGTTGTAAAAGTTTTTGTTCCGTGTTTGGCCTCAGATCATTGGCCGGGACGCTACCGTAGACTTACATGGTATCAGAGCCACGCCATTAACCTTTACTAGCTTGTTCTAACATGTTTAAAACATCGATCGAACGAAATTTCCAAAACCGCATTTTCAATATTAAAGTTTCTGTCGAATTTTTAAACTGGTCTAAAAATTATTTTGAGTATGTCAGAAAATCGTGCAGGCATTTTAAGACTCTGGAAGAAATTTGGTCGACTGAACCTTCAAGACCGCCACGGAACCGCCACACAAACCTTGTATTGGTCGCGGTTCCGCCGCCGTTATGAGGCTTCAGTGCAACATTTTTCTTCTGGGTGTCTTTCATGTGGAATTGTGGTTTCTGGAATATTTTGTTTGGGCCCAGATTTTGTTTGAGTACTGGAGTTGTACTTAGGGCCCACTTCGAGAAGTTTTGTCGATCGGAATTTTAAATGTGTTAGTTTACAGTACTTACATTATATCTCCGACCGTGAATGTCATTCGAGCGGTAAATCATGTCTAATTGCTATAGCTCTTTTAGACGGGTTTGCGAACGTGACATTCGCGTTGATGTTCTGTGTTGTGCTGTGATGTTGCAGATTTGTCATGGTGGATAGCTGTGTGCAATGTAGTGCGGTTTGGATTTATTTGTATATTTGATATTGCAGGGCGAGCGTCCAACATGTGGACTGCCGTCACTGCCTGTTTGTATATTATTCTTTTGGGGCACGACCGGGTTGAGGTCGATGTACCCGTTGTACATATTTTCATTTCTGTACTAGGTTTACCCCGTGACGGAGTGCACGGATAGCCGGGTTCTGGAGGGCAACGGGTCCGTATCTCATGGCTTTGAGAGGCAAAGGGGCCTCACTCTAGAATTGGCAGACTATTCGCCGCACTCGTAGGGGGTACAGGTTGACCCAAAGAGGAGTGCTCAAGATACCGGATTCCGTGAAGTGCAGGTGGTCCATTCACTTTGCTGTAGGGGGCTGCCTCGGTTCAGGTTTTGGCGGGTAACTTTCCGCACTCGTAGGGGTCTAGGTTTCATTGCACAGGCTATCCACACGAACAGGGGAACGTCGGGTTTCAGTTGCGGCTCTGTGAAACCTGGGGATCCCAGATTATCTGTATTGTTCTGTGATGCTTATTACTTTTCTGTAATGTTTCATTTATTACGCCTGGAGCGATTATTTTATATTGGTATATATACTAGTAGATGTTGTATATGTTTTACACCCGTGCTAGTCCAGTCCCCGCTCTGTCATTAGTTAAGTAACCTAACGAGTGATGACGGGACCCAGTGGCGAATGCGGATGGCATATATGTATATTTTATTTTCGTTCTTTTCTGGTGTGATTAATTGATGGGACTGTGTTGATTATGATCAATGCAAAGCAAAAACAAACCTGTTTGACATTGTTGGAACAGTTTTCAAAAGGTGTTATTATAAGGACGTTTTCTTTTGTTTTGCACAGTGGTATTCGGTTGGAATAGCTTGCACCTCATTCGACGAGGCAAGGGCCGAGATCCCTTCACCGGGAGTGTTCCCTTGGGCAGAAGTTTGCGTCAGGGTAATAACTTCACTATAGTCGATTACTTGTTGCTTTGTATCACGGTATTCAGTTGGAATATCCTGCACCTCATTCCACGAGGAAAGAGTCGAGATCCCTTCACCAGGAGTGACCTCGTTAGCAAAGGTTTTCGCCACTATATTTTTGTAAAAAGCTATCAGGTTCCTTCAGCGATATCAAGTTCGTTACGTTAAAGGTTTTTCGCCAAAAACCAGCCGTAGCCCTCCATCATTTCAGTTGGGTATTCAGTAGTATTCAAGCTATGTATTTTGACCAACGCCAAGGCATAGTGTTTGGTAGCTGCTGGGTATTCATCTGTTGCATAGATAGATGAGTTGGTTTGGGACAGTCGTTCTGCCATTTGGCCAACGTCAGGGGTATGTACGGGTGGGTTCAAATTAACAAGATAATGATGGGTAGAACTTGACATGTGACTTATGGCATTTTGGCCAACGTCAACGTCATAAGAGCATAGGGAAAAAATCCATATCGGGAGTTTCAAACATACAGGAAACTTGCCAGGCATGCGCATACCTTCTGGAGTGTGATAACATGAGTGGATTCCTTCACGTTATCATGCGATGATAGTTGGATCCCGATTCCCACTGATGAGTTGGTTTACTTTTCGGGTGATCCCGACTAATTCTTCTTTCAGGTTTGGAAGAGAATTTGATGATACAGTAGGAGCTTTCCTGATTAGATAAAGTGATAACCATTCTGATCTAGGTTAGAGTGCATGCAGAGTGTTTCTTTTCTCTCTCTCTCTTTGGCAGCGACCATTGACCGACCCTTGACTATGACTCAGTGACCAAGTTGACCGAACCTTCTTAAAATAATGGCTTTTGAATTATCTGAGTTGCATAAGTCATTGCCGCTCCTTCTTTTACCCTTTGCATTTCTCCAGAACACCTCGTATCACTACGAACATCCACTTCCATTGGATAAATCTATCGTATGGTTATATACGAACTCGAAGGGAATTCTTCGAGGATGGATCCAGGTTCAGGAGAAATTGAATTGGTTTATTCAGTTGTCTTTTATCATCACCTTCTCTCAGATTGCGAGGGCTCCTTGGTTTAGGAGAGTACACCTATTACGCTTATTGGATAGTCTTCTTCCAAACCATAGGCAGGGGCCGAAAGGTAGGGAATGAAGAAAACCAATTAGCCTAAGTAGGGTGTACAGAAGATAATAAGTAAAGACAAATGAAGGGATTAGAAAGAGGGCAAAGTAAATTGCGACTGCTATCATACACGACCAAACCGCGTAGTTCATCGCCACTCCTACTTCACCTTTGTTTTTCCTCAAGTTCAAGAGAAATAGAATAAGGTTTTATTCAGTTGTCTTTTATCATCACCTTCTCTCAAGTTGTGAGTACTCCTAGGATTAGGAGAGTACACCTATTATACTTACTGGATAGTCTTCTTCCAAACCATAGGCTGGTGCCGAACGGTAGGGAAGGAAGAAAACCATTTAGCCTAACAATGGTGTACAGAAGGTAACGACTAAAGACAAATAAAAGGATTTGGAGAGATGGCAAGAAAATATACGATTAAAGTCATGAATTTGGATAATGGAAGAGGCATTACTATAAATACCAGGATACCCCTTCGAAACATTTTCATATTTCAGTTTCACTGTGCATTGTTAAAGGAAAACGGTTTTCCCGATTAGATACTTACTCCAAGGTATGTATTTACCATATATGATTCTCATATCTGTATAGTTTTATAGATGATGAGTGGGAGTAAGTTATTGGGAATTAGGTGATCATCCTCATTATATCGGAATTCATTGTAATTGGTGATATTTGAGGAAATTGCCTGGGTTTTTGCCGGACGGCAAGTATTTGGTTTTGAGTATCCGTTGTTGTGCACCAATCTCAAACTGATATATATGTACGTTTATTTTTATAAAGTGAGATATAACTTTTTGAAATTATGTCCATTATATTTACCTATATCAGTTGATGGTTAGGTAAGGAGTATTGAACAGCGGAGTAGTTCTTAACCATAAGTACAGTTTTCAAACTACGATGCACAGGTTTTGAGTTATTCAACTCAGCGGACTTATACAGAGTATTGTATGTTGTCCAGTGTCCATCAGGACAAAGGGGTTGGTCCTCGTACTATGCTCTGTTTACTTATGACTTCTCTAGTTTTTACACAAGTGTTTCGTATAAATACAAGATCTAAGTTTTGAGAAGTTATAGGTAAAAGAATAAAGTAGAGAACCAGATGTTGCAAGTATCGGGATTCTTTAAGGTGATCGAAGATGTAGATACTTGTGTATGGTATTCAGTTGACAGTAATGGTTTTGAGAAACTTCTTTCTCTTTCGGGTTACTCATAATTGGATGGATTCCTAAGTTGAGTAATGCTGATCGGCTTCTCTCTATTAAGTTGATATGCACTGGAGACAGCTGCATGATTAGAATCCGGTTCCAATTAAATAAGTGCCAATGTTTCTATATTGGATATAAAATGGTTCATATCTTAACGATGTTAAGGTACGGGGAGTTGTCCGGCTTATACTTAAAACCAGACTCTGGATAACTCAAGGCACGTTTCTGTAATGGCAGTTTGTGGGTTGACCCGGGCTATGTCGAGGGTTGACTTTCTACCATCTGGAAGATCAATAGTGATATTGTTCTTGACTCGCCACAGTTTTACTAAAATGGATTTTTTTCAGAAAACAGTAGTGAGAGTATGGTAGAACTGGAAGTGATTCCAGAACCGCAAACGATTACGGAAAATTTAATAGGACCTAAAGATTCAATCAAGTTTGACATTCCATTAGCCACTCCGCATATATGATGGGTAACCTCAGGCACCCGAGAGGTACTTCGGTAGCCTCAAGGACGGTGACAGGGAGGTTCTTGTTTACCCAGACTTAACACTACTATTGTTCCAGGCTATAAGACCCGGCAGGAGGGTAAGTATAGCATCGTTCTAAACTAGGTTTAGAAGTGCACGTATATATTATTCTGCCAGAGGGTTGTTGTGGTCAGTGGGAGCAGCGGAAGCATAGTGGGCAAGTAGTTTATGTCTATTTATAAACTAAAGAAGATATAGCGGAGATAGATCATCTAATTTTTTATGTGACGGTCATGGGTATAACTTCATCAGAATAGGGGATGGATCTGTTAAGAAGGTAGTAGAGTGTGATATCCTGGTATTTGGATTACATACACAGAGTAGGAAGTAAAATTCCTATACTACGATCGGTTATACTGTAGTTGTCACACAGTTGTTTCTCCACACAGGATATGGATATAATATGAGACATTATGGTTACTAGATCTATGGTTTTAGATCTAGATTTGGGTAGTTTCCCAATCTGGATACTTAGACAGTATTCTAAAGGTATTTAGAATAGATGACTCCTGGCATGGTGGTGCACCTGCAGGTGATGGAGTCGCCCTCTCTAAAGGTGTCTTACAGACTAAAGGGGAGAGGGATGTGCATGATTGGCGTATCACTTGCTTAGGCAATTGAGTCAATCGTGAGATGTCAAGTACCACACCAGATGTTGTTTTTGCACTAGATGCAATAAGTTTATATTAGTCCAATCCTGGAGAAACATACGGAAGCAGTTTTAGAACATAAGTGGATGTTATACGGCTTTGATGACGTCAGCCTCCTTCGAGAGACGGTTATCATTCCAGGCTTCCAAAGGTGACATGGATGACAAAGTGATTGTCAGAGTTATAGTTTTCCCTCTGACGAGGGGCAGTTTGGACAGGTGGTCCAAGAGGATACTGTAGAGGCATGGTGCAGGATACTGATTAGGTTCAGTTGAAGATACAGTCTAAGAAGTTCGGATTTGGAGTTCATTTATGAACTAGGTCCGATTAGATATCCAGACATATTCTAAGACAGGTATTACTCAATGCGGGAGATGGCTTTCTCCGCGAACTTAAGATTAAGAGAGACATAGAAAGAAACATCATGGAGGATCCACTCATTGAGGCTATTTCTCGAACACAAGAGTTTTACAACGAGCTTTGTGAAACTGATTAGTAGAGGAGTTGGGTGTTCGGTATCACACGGGCTGTGAGTATGCGACATCGCAATAATTAGCCTTAAGTGCAAGTGGGAGATTGTTGGATATAGTACCCTCAAAGTCAATTATTGGGTCGCATATTTATGATTGCAATGATTGAGGAGGACTTATACCGGTAGGACAATCTTACTCGAGATGATAGTATACTATCTGGTTTGTCTTTATCATCGTGTATAGCCTTTAGGTGACATGATCACTATTACATGTTGATAGAGCCCTTAGCATTCTTGATTGACTACCAGCAGTATGATGGCGATCATATACGTGAGAGTTGGGTAGTCCATAAGCACATCCTTAAAAGTGGTCCCTAGTCGTGGGAGTTTCGAGATAGGGCATCGATACTCCG
This sequence comes from Agapanthus africanus, assembly GCA_030015575.1. Lineage (NCBI taxonomy): Eukaryota > Viridiplantae > Streptophyta > Magnoliopsida > Asparagales > Amaryllidaceae > Agapanthus > Agapanthus africanus. Next base: position 446,909,423 of record CM057350.1, on the reverse strand, counting down.
GAGTAGACTAGTGTATACAGTCGAGACCCCGACGAGGAGCGGTGGCTGGTCTCACAAGCCATTGGTGTCAGTTGGATCACCTAAGATGTATACAGGTGCTCACTGGGTTATGAGTGCACCGGACAGGACTCACCGGGAACCTGCTAGTTGATATTATACCTAGCGTCAGATAGCAGTTCCCTGGTGACATGTGTACAGGTTAGTTCATCGACCTGAGGTCGTCATTTGTCTCGTGTGAGTTCCCACTGTGCTTAGATCACTACCCTACAATGGCTCAAAGGAGTCGTGCAAACAGGTTTTAGTTGGGTACAGTCCCGAGCCACATAAAGGCAGTGAGCGGATCGACAGGGGATTCGTCTCTCCCAGTATTGGGGATGAGATCGTGCTGTGTCTAGGAGAGCCATTACACCAAGTCCTTGGCCAAGGCAGGTGAGAATTACTGGTAGGTTTTACAGTAGTTTCTCAGGGTGTTCAGGGCTCCCCTCCGACATGACTTATACAGCTTTTGGAGGTCTGACGTTACCAGCCCCTAGTCCCGATATGCGATGCTCATAGACGAACGGACCGGAATGTACGGATATTGTCATTGATAGGCTCAGTAGGGTTCCAGAATGAGTTCGCTCATCGGCTTTCCTTTCGGTCAGTACATGGGCAGCCGTTACGCATAGCTAGTGCCGCTGACGTGCTTGTGGTTAAACCCACTGCCAGGGTATTGACGAGTGTTTAGAGTCCCCTACAGATAGTTTTCCAAGTTCGGGCAAAACGTTGTAGAAGCCGTATGGTTTTATGGCAGGGTTCGAACATGCACGTGCATTTGTGCACGTGTTATATTTCGGACAGATAATACTGGTGGGCTTTGGTTTAAGCCGGATCCAAGTGTTATAATGAGTCGGAATATTTTAGTCTCATCGTATTCGTATTCGGTCGGAATACGGATACAGGTATGTATTTACAGGTGAGGGGTATTCTCGTAATCGGTTACGAGAATATTTTAGAAGATGCATTTTTTTTGGCTTAATCATTTTAGTTTAAATGATTATTGGATTTGTAAAGTGTGACTCATTTGGATGACACATTTCTTCTAGCATGTTCATTAGTGACTCATGCTAATGAGTCACTAAGTGATTCATGATAGAATTAATGGTGTTTTGTTTTGGGTATAGATATTTAAGGAGATATTTTTATGAGATATTTTCTTTGTTTTTGAAAACACAACTTTATATATCTACTCACAAAAGAAAGCTCATAATGATCACAAGTGTTATGCTTGGGTCTTTGCTCTCTTGATAGTTTCTTGAGCTCACAATTTCCATCTCTTTGCATCTTCTTCAACCTCCACCCTAACCCTCTCATGTGATGAGAACCCTAGGGTGTTTGAGATAAAGTATTCCACTCATTCTCTACTTCATCTTGGTCATCTCTTTTAGCAGACTTGATGTCCGAGTTGCCTCGGTATAGAGGCGAGAGCCCGTATAAAGAATCGATGACGTGGTGCCACCTCGTCGAGAAGATCGGAGTCGCAGCGAGGAGCGTGGGATGATGGCTAAAGACCAAAGGACACGGATCGATCGGTATAGCCTTTCTACCTTTTTACAGTTTGTTAGTTTAGCATTAATGGAAATATCCGGGTTATAGTATTCGATAGCGCCAGTTGTAAAAGTTTTTGTTCCGCGTTTGGCCTCAGATTATTGGCCGGGGCGCTATCGTAGACTTACAAAACATAGACTCGAACCAAGGTTAAACCTAACGCTCTCATACCAACTTTGTCACGACCCGAAATATTAGCTCGTGACCAGCACTTAAATCACACAACGTCTAAAGGCGTAACTTAATTCAAGTAAGCTGAAACCCAGAAATTTAAACCTTTTTAAGAAAATAAAGGAGGTGAAATTTTGAAATAAAGGTATAATGAAATCAAGTTTTCTTAATGCATAGAATAGGAATATAAAAAATGCAAGTGGATTATGCAAGTTTAAAAACATGTTTCGTCTTTTTAAAAAGGGCCAATCATGTACCATTTCGAGTCGTGACAAAGTTGGTATCAGAGCGCTAGGTTAACCTTGGTTCGAGTCTATATTTGACTATGCAGAGCCTAGGGCGTTTGTATATAAACAGAATCTAGGCTTGACCTTACGGAACTTAGACTTGGTCGAAGGGGTATTAGACCCGAACTTTCATCGCGTAGGTTGACCTTGGTTGATGGAATAGGTGACTTAAGGAGAGTGACGTACCGTGTGTATGTTCCGCGGCATACTTACGATACGCTACTCCGCTTAAGAAGCCTTAGGATGTACATTTCCTTGCACAGTATTATATTCATTCTTATGATTTATCCTCATCGATATTGGTTTATGGTTTTGCCGCCACGATTACACGGGCAGAGAGAGCTACGGCTAGAGTTGCGTCAGCATGAGCTTGTCACGGACGAGGACTGACCAGGGCGTGATTCCAGGGACATACAATTTGTATAGATGCGTCGTTATTATGTTTTCGCGCCATGAGCGTTTGATGTATCGCTTTTACGAGATTTCTCGGACGTGCAGATCAGCACCAGAGGATCAGGCTACTGCTAGAGGCCAGCAAGAATGTGATGACCGTCGATGCACCAATTATTTGATAATTGAGGCACTGTTCAGCGTGCGGAAAAATGATCCAGTTGTTGCTACGAATAATGAGATATCGCCCAGATGTTGAAGCTAATGCCGCACGAGTGGTACTTAGAGATATGATAGAAGATCGCTAGTCACCCAAGGAGGAATGACTAGGACATGTGTTTCGTTGCCTACCCCGAAGCGAGGTCATCAGATTGATTGATTCGAGCTAGAGACGACTTCATGCAGGTACGTTGAGAGTCGCTAGAAGACGATCGAATGTCAGAAAACCATTTTCCAAGTTTAAGGTATTCAGAAAAACATGCAAGTATTTCCGTGGACCTTTTAGAAGAATGAAACCCTAACTCGATATAATGAGAACGCTCTGAAACCTTAGGGTTTACAGCAGTTCGGCGGTGTCATTGATAAGGCTTGGGTTTGCCCTTTTACGGTTGGTCCACAGGTGTCGTGGCATGTACTGGAATACTATTAAACTGTACCCAAGATGTTGAGCACTTGGGGGATTATGGAACCTTGACGAATCGATCGAAGGGTTCGATGCCATTCGGATATCATATGATGGGATACATTGCTTGGGAGACACCAGATACGAGTATAGACGTTGGAGCGCAGTCCATGCAGCCACGAAGAGACAAGTCTGAATCAGTCGATATTAGAGAAAAGTGGAGTAAGAGGTTCGTACGAGAGATTGATGAGATGACGTTCTACTCCGCTGACATCAAAGATGTATACGCATGCAGAGGCGTTAAATATAGATATATCTTCCAGAAGGAGTCGCGATGAGTACGCAGCCATTCTGGAACAAGAAACGGATTTAGTAAAGGACAATGACTTCCGGGCAGTTCGGCAGAAACGAGATTCGGGAGAGTCCCCAACAAGATCTTTCTGGAATACAATATGAGAAGACTTGGACCCAGGACCGGCCATATTATGCACACCCAGTAGGCCAGAGTTCGGCATCATCGACGAGATATGTTATGAGTGACCATGACAGTTGGCCAGAGTTGTTTAGAGGATGTGGTAGAGCGGGACTATTTCCGCCATCTTTGATTTCGGTATTTTGGGTGATTTATTTGCATGATTGAGATTTTGTGCACCATAGTTGCACTTGATTTCGATTTGATGTCATTTGAGATGTTGATTTGATTTCATACCTACGGTATGCATGTGATTTGACTTATGCTTTCGGCATAGTTTTCGTGCACTTTTACTATTTTGATTCGATTCGATTTTGTGCACGCTGATGCACATGGTTGTGAGATTATATGCCACGGTATACCTGATTTAGATTTGGATTGAGATGTGTTGTATACCGTTGATTTCGATCGTGATACTCGATATTTGTTTTCGTGCACCTTATGCACTTGATTTGGATTCTTGCGCATACTTGACGCGATTGATGCGATTTTGGTGCACCCCAGATGCACTAAATCGAGATTCTTCGTGCATATCAGATGCACTTGGTATTGCTGTCAGGCACACCCATTGCCTTTGACAGGTGTTTCGTGCACACCCGTTGCACTTAGATTTTTTTCTGTGCACATCTATGGCATATTCATGGATTTCGATTTCCGTGCGCACCAGAGGCACGTGGCATTCATATACACATTTTGAGGATTGATTTCTTATGGAGCAGTATATTTTTATGATATTTACTATTTGATATAGTAACTGAGTAGGACTTATCCGTGGACAGTACCTGCATATATTGTTTTGCATGCATTGATAGTTACCGAAGGGATTTCTAAAAAAGAGCTATAATATCAGTATTTACCTACGTGTCCGAGATGACACGAGACATTTTACAAAGGAAACCCTTCTAAATTATTTTCAAAACGGCGGGACGTGTATGTTAAATAAAGGATATATATACACATAGTTATTTTCTTACAATAGACGTCCGCCACTATGCGGTGATACGCGCATTGCACAGCGATTGGAAAAGAGTTTGGCATGCATTCCTTTCAGATGTTTTAATGATGTTACATATATAGTTTTGATGTATATCATGCTGGTTTTCGTATTGGATTTAAACGTTGGTGTCTTCATAATAACTCCGATGATTGCGGGATACTTGACGGAGTTTGGATTTTGGTTTATATACTTGTTTTTCATGCGCATGCATTGCGCTACGATGTGTTTTATGTATTTATGATTTCGGAGCCCCGACGACTTTGTCATTTTACTGAAATGTTTTAGTATTTGAGGAGTTTAAATTTAAATTCGGGGACCGAATTTCTTTAAGGGGGGAAGAATGTAACATTTCAGAAAAATAAAATATTATTTTTAGGAATTTTTATAATTAAATAATGAATATTATGAATATTTTAATATTGCGGTATAATTAAATACCGATAAAGTGGAAAATATTTGGAAAATTATGGGAATTACTGAAAAGAGGGTGTTTTATAAGATTTGAGCATTTATAGATTTTTATATAACCAATTATATTACTTTTAATGCTAATCGCAATTAAATATCGATGATCGTGTATTAAGCTAGTTTTGTATACATGACGCACCATGTCATATTTTGCATTTTTACATTTTCCTACCATTTCTTTTTCGTTTTCTTTTCTATGCATGGTTTTGTTTTAGAATGAAAAGAAAAGAGAAGATAAAAGAAAAGATAAAGAAAAGGAAAAGGAAAAGAATAGAGTATTGGGTATGGGCATGGGAGAGAGAGGTGAGGGGTCAAACTTGAGCATGGCTCTTTGCTCCCCCTTCATATTTCTTCATCAATTCTCACTCCTCCCTCATCCATGGCTGCTTCCATCTCCCTCCTTCTCTTCATCCTCACAAACACCATCAAAAATTTATCAAAAGTCCATCCCCACTTCAGAAAAAAAACATGCACAAGCTCACTACAAACACTTTGGACCAAGAAAGCATGGATTTTGGACACTTGGGGCAACTCAAGAATTTTCTTGAGTTCCCAAATGAGGTAATTTCTTCACACTTAGAGTAGTAATGCATTCCATTAGCTTCTATTGTTAGTTTAGAATTGATATATCGAGGTTTGGTGGTCTTTGGAAATTTCAAGTTAAGGTTAGGATTTGGATTGAATCCAAAAGGGTAATAGAGGCTTAATGGTGACCTTAAACCCCTGTGGTGTGTGATTAAAGACCAAAACCTGAGAGTAAACCCCCAATTCACAAACTTAGAAATCCCCGATATCGAGAAATTGTGGAAATTGTGATGAAGTTTGGAGATCTGCTAACACCCGGAGCCTCTGAAATTTATTTAGCAAACACAGTGAGTCATGCAGGCACCCTAGGAGTTACCACTGAAACATAAGACCCCCTGGACTTTTCCTGGCCGCAAATTTACTCCTTTTGGACGCAAATTGCGGCCTTGGTGCGAGAAAATTGGCTCATGCTTGTTTTGTAGCTCCTATATCAGTTAACTAGACCCTTCCCATATGCAAATTGGCTAATTTCACCTAGGGTAAAATCTAGAAGTGTTTTACGAGGTTTCTGAATTCGTTTTGCGGCTTTTAATGAATTGGAATTTGGTATTTGTATTTTATCTCGGTCGATTCACGTTTATACGTCAATCGTCGAGAGGAGTTGGTTATTCGTGCATGCTTAGACCATAGGTTTTAACCTATGTACGTTTCGTGTTTCGTTTTGGTTTTCGTTTGCGATTTCAGTTTACGATACTATGTGTGATATGTAGGTACCCCCACGTGGATTTCGAGATGACAAGAAGAGTGTAGCGTCATTGACTCCAGCAAGCGAGGATCAAGGTAAGTAGATATATATCTACGAGGGAAGTCGGATGGATAGCGTATAGCACCCCCGCAGTTTCGTAGTATAGAACGCGAATGCGTAATAATATATATATATATATTTTTATGTTATTATAAGATGTGTATACATTGCTAGAGATGCTTCAGTGGACTTTGGGTTAGTGTAAGCGTATTTGGTAGTTAATGCTATAGTTCAGTGTTAGTCGCGAAACCCTAGAATAAGGTTTACACCCACACGCACACACACACACTTATATTGTTATACTTGTGCGTATATGGGGATATGTATATATATACACACACACATAGGTATGGGACTATGTGTGCGTGTGTGTGTGTGTGTATACACATGGATGATGAGGATAGTATATGGTATTTGGAGATGAGTCGATGAAATTAGGCATGATGCCACGAGATCGGTGATGTGATATGGTTCGTATTATAAGATACGACATGATATTATAGCGGGTCTTTAGGCGATGTGTTTTCATACATACGCACTTATATTGTAGATGGTATCAGTATGTACTAGACTTTAGATCAGTACCCAGATCATGATATGATGATAAGAATACCAGATAAATGATGAGATAAATGTGATATTCGACCCGTACCCAGATTTGGGATGTCGTACGATAGATTTACCGTACGAGCTATATATTGATGATAGATCCGCACTCTTGACTCGAGAATGTCATGTTATATATTGTATCATATGTGATACTATTGAGGCGGGCCGACTATTATATATATATTATATATATATAACGACTCAGATTTAGGTGGTTTATATATCGACTCGAATTTAGGTGGTTTCCTTACCTTTTCGATTAACCTGTTAGTTTAGTCCTGTAGTTTACTTATAGATGTTAGACTAGACTCGAGTCATACCTATTTCAAAACTAACGAATCGTGAGTATTTTAAAGACATGCCAAGAGATTCTACGGATATTTCAAAAGACGTACCTTTCTTAAAAACACCGTAGCCCTTATTTTATAAACGCCACGATTCGTATTATTTCAAATGTCAAAACTGTATGATTCACATATATAGTATGTATATTCTTTATGTTGTGTTTACTGTTCATTTTCCGTATATTTCTTGCTGTTGCATTGCATTGCATGCTCTATTGTGTTATCATTGTTATTATAAAACCATGCTGTCAGGACACCAGCACTATTACCGATGATGCGTATGTCTACGAACACTTACTTGCGGCTCATACACATCATCATCGATAATTGCCATATCACGTACACTTTAGAGAATATCAGTTCATTGTTATCGCTTGTTAGCTGATAGTTCCGATATATCATTATTGTGCTAGTTAAATGTTGCATTTATTACTGTGATTTTTCATGTATTTTTATATATTCATTACCATGATATTAGGGGTCAGTCCGGATTGCCGGAGCCCGGTATTTATTGTTATTGACCCTTTATTTTGGGATTTCAGATTTCCATGAGATTTATGGATTTGGAGAAACCACGAGATTTATTAAACTCGTTTTCATTTTAAAGATAAAAGTACGGTTTTCTTATGATATGATTTGAGATATGTCCACCATGAGTTTTTCTCGGCTCTTGAGTGATATCATACACCCGATTCAAGGAGGAGGAGGAACCATCTGTGGGTGCATGGTGGACCCGGTGCGGTACCCCGGGGTAAGAAGGTCGCAGATGATGGCGTTGAGCCTGTGACAGGGGAGCACTACTGACCGGTGATATAATTGTGACTCGACGGATATCCGGAGCATACCGATCGGAGTACAGGCCAGTCCGGATGGCCGGAGCCTGAGGTTTTGAGATTTGATGATATGGGACAGTCCGGATAGCCGGAGCCCTAGATATTGAGATTCGAGGTTACAGGCCAGTCCGGATTGCCAGAGCCTGAGATATTGAGATATTTGAATTTATGTTTTGTGTCGATACTTGACACTAATTTCATGTTGATTTCATTGATGATACCTCGATTTATAAATATACAGAAATCTCACTAAATAAAGAAAACAGTTTCACATTCATGATATATTCTGTTTTCATTATATTGCATTCATACCTCATATTTATGATATGTTGCTATCTGAGGCACTGTCACGAGCACATGGTATTACACTTATGTATAGATGTTTACCCTTGCCACCTTATCATGCTTCAGACTATATCATTTTGAGGATATTTATATTATGATCGTATTCACCTAGAATTGAGTCATACATACGATTTCTGCTCTGTGATGTTTTCTACTCATGAGTTGGCAACTCACCCCCGTTGTGCCACAGTTTCTTGCAGGTTTTGCCGTACAGGTTTTCCTTGGCGGCTTTGCTGGCACAATACTTCATTTCGGGTGATTTCTTTGTTAGGTGGGTTCACTCGCATCGTGACCACCATTGTACCTTTATTTATATTTCAGTTGTATCTAGTAAACTCCATCAATCAGACTGTATTATTTATTTGACTTATAGACCGGTTGTATATTATTTCGACTTTAGAGTCGCGCGTTGTATCATTATGGTTTTCATGATGATTTGAGTTTCCTTTTTGAGTTTTGATCCTCGCCCTTTGGCGTTGTATATTATATTGCTTGCGTGGATGTGACCGTCAATTGACGAAGAGCTAGCTCCCGCTTGGGGATGCCTTTTTATATATTATGTATGTTGTACCTGTTTGGGGCCAGTATTCACAAAGGAAACTCTGCAGAAATTTTCAGAAAAGATTTATGATTTTAAAAACGCATATTCGGCTTATTTTAACAAAACACTTTTTTTTTAAAATGGTTTAGATTTCTGGGATTTTGGCTTACTTGAATTAGATGGAGTCTTTTAGACTTCATATGATTCAAGAGCCAGTCATGTGCCATTTCGGGTCGTGACATATGTAGGGTTCCTAGGCACACTAAGAAGGTCTCACAAGGCATCAACCATGCCAATTTCAAATTTTACGGGTGCCGAGAAACCCTAATACGGATCGTTGGCTAGATATATAGGCGAAAACTAGAACTAGTAAACTACTTTACTAAGAGTAAACGGAAATACAACCTTTGTAGATCCGGTTCTCCACCTCCATGGCTCCGCAATGAAGTCTCCTCGCTGTACTAATCGGATCTTGGGCTCTAGCGTCGGCTTCATCGGAGAAAGGACGGGCTAGGTCATCGACTACGATGCCGAAGATGATCTACGTCGAGGCATCAATAGATCAAGCTCCACCTTCACCAAGCCATGAAAACTTGTGAAGGAAACACCCTATACTACTTGGCAAGAGGTAGAGGATGAAGAAATAGGAAGTGGGTTCACTTTAGAATTGGATTTCTCACTTGATTTCTTCACTTGCCATTGATGAGGCAAGCTTTCTTCATGTGAAGAAGAAGAAGAAGATGAAGATAATGATATGATAAGTTTAAAAGAAAATAATACTTATCATAATTTTAACCATAGTCAAGTGTAGAGAATTAACCAAGGTTAGTTGAATGGTTAGGGTTAGGAGAAGAAGACAAGAATGGTAGCTTTGGTCAAACCTTCATGAAGCTTCAACTACAAACAAAGAAAGCCACCATTCTTCTCTTTAATCTTTTCCAAAATAAATAAATAAATAAATAAGATAAGGAAAACCCTAATCATTAACTTAACCATGGTTTAATCTTTACACTTAACCAAGTTAACATGCATCATCAAACATGATACAATCAAGTGCACAAAAGTATATCACATATACAACTTGTGCAATGCAAGTGAGAAAATCCATTTAAAGTGAACCAATACTAGTTAATGCAAAGTAATATATCAAATATATAATTATGCATTAAATCATTAAATCAACACTTGATTTAACGATCCGGTCATATCGCATATAGCCGACTAATATCCAATGTATCGACTTATCGAATCAACCCTTCATTCGATAACTAGGTTATATCGCATACAACCTTTCGATACATTCATCGCGAGAATGGAATACGGTATCACATACACGCATTATTCTCGGTCCCGCACATATCTCATATGCGCTCCTATTTCGTTTCGCTTGAGCCAGGAAACCTCTGTGTAGGACTCTAAAGACTCGTCAATACGCCGACAGCGGATGATGATCATATCAAACATCCACAAGCCGCAAGCGGTCTGCTAAACGTAACGGCCACCCGGGTATTGAGTGATCAGAAGATCGACGAGCAAGCCCGCTCATACTCCTGTGAATCCAACCAGTAACACTTACCGCACAGTCCGGTCTGATCGTCTGATATGTCGCATATCTCGCCTAGGGGTGGTAAACGTCAGACCCCAATAGCTTGATAAGTCGTGTCGATATGAGGTCTATAACAGTTCGAGAAACTACTGGTAACACTTACCAGCAAATCTCAGCAACCCTGGCCAGGGATTTCCGGTTATAGCCAATCGAACACAGCGCAACATCAACCCCCTATACCGGGAGAGACGAATCCCCTCCTATCGCTCATTGCCTCCATGTGACTCGGGACTGTACCCAAAAACCACCGTTTTGCACGCCCTCTTGGACGTGGTAAGGTGGAAATCAAAGCACAGTGGGAACCACACAAGACTCTATGACGATCTCGGGTCAACAGACTACTCTGTACCAGTGTCACCAGAGAACTGCCATCTGACGTAAGGTATAATACCATCTGGGAGTTCTCAGCGAGTCCGTCCAGTGTACCCAGTCTCCACTGAGCACCCGTATATCATCTTTGATGTTAAACACCAATGGATATGGGATCATTCATCGCCCATCTGTATGGGTCGAGAAGGTATACGCTAGTCTACACTGGTATATCGATGCCCCGTCTCGATACACCCACGACTAGGGACTTTGAAGGATGTACTTATGGACTACCATGTCCCCACTAGTATGATCCACATCACAGTCCAGGTAGTCAAGTACACATCCTAAGGGCTTTACCAACATGTTACAGAGAGACAATCAGTTACACGTTAAGGTAAAGATCAACCAGATAGCATACTATCATGTCGAGCAAGAAAGTCCTCCCTATTCAGCATCCACTACAATATACATCCTATGTACAGTAATGGCCTCTAGGGCATACATATAACTAACAATCTCCCACTTACACTAGGGCCATCTGATAGCAGTGGTTGCAGTATCTCATACTCAACCATCCCATAAAAGTCTCTCTCTGGGAAAAGGCCTTTGTGAGTGGATCCGCCGTGTTTTCCTCTGAGTCTACTCTCCTAACCTCGATCACCCTGGAGATCAACCATCTCCATGATCAAGTGACACTGCCTTAGAATATGTCTGGATCACTGATGGGACCGGCGTTCCTTGGTATAAGCCACAACTCCATTGTCACACAATGGGAGGAACATAGTTCATCTCATGAACCAATATACACCCAAACATCCTCTTTAGTAGCATCTTAAGTAGCGATGTATCCAGCCTTAATCGTCTAGTATGCCACGGTATCTAGCTTGGAACTCTTCCAACATACCGTCTCTTTACTGAGGGTAAAGACAATGCCTGCGACTGACATTCAGTCGTCTTTATCACCCTGGAACCCTTCCAGTGATTCTCCCCAGGATCGATTGATACCATCTCACTACAACTAGTGAGAATCCTAACATCCAATTAGATCTATCTCATAGATCCAAAACCCAGGATTTAGGAGGTATCATTTTGATCCTATATGGAGAATCATTGTGATAAGCGGAGATTGACCGAGCGTAGCATAGGAAACTCCTTTCTTATCAAGAGTATGTCATCCACGTACTCTACGAGGATCATCACCATACTTCCTACTACCTTTTTGTTTATACAAGGTTCATCTACCATTTTGATGATATCAAACTCTTTGACTACTACATCAAAACAGATGTTCCAACTCCGCGATGCCTGCTTTATCACATAAAACATCTTGCACACGTTTCCGCTGCTCCCACTGTCTACGAAGCCCTCTGGCTGTGTACTTATAGACGCCCTCTTCTAAAACATCATTTAGAAAAGATGTCATGACACCCAACCACCAGATATCGTAGTCATGGTATGTAGCCGTGGCAAGTAGGATCTGGATGGACTTAAGCATAGCCACTTAGAAAAAGGTTTCCTCATGATCCACACCTGGTCAAAGATGCAAACCTTTAACAAGTCTAGCTTTGAAAGTCTCAACTTTTCCGTCTACACCAAGTAATCTTCTCAAGATATACTTGCTCCTGATGGGTATTTAACCCTTCAGATATAGCAACCAAAGTCCATACTTTGTTGGTGTACATGGATTCCATCTCAGATCGCTAAGCATCCAGCCATTCTTACAGAGTCCCACTCCTGATGGCCAGCTCGAAACTAGTTGGGTCATCATCTCATGATGCAATCCTCGCTCCCACTGTCATAGAGAAACCGAAGTATCTCTCAGGTGGGTGAGGAACCCTACTAGATCGGCGGAGAGGCTGAGGTTCGTTGGTAACTATTGAATCCTTTGGTTGTTTCAAATCATCAGCTGCAGTTTATATAGCTGGAACATTTCCAGTTCTACATAACTGACCTTGCCTCGAGCTTGTCCGGATTTTGCTTTTCAGACATAGGCTGGACAACCCCAAATCTTAACTAACTTAAGAGATGGGCTCTTCCCTTATCATATCAAATATGAAGTGGTAGGCAACTGATTTGATTTGAACCCTTTTCAATAGGTATGCAGCTTCTCAAGTGCATAACTCCCAAAAAGGAAATAGGTAACTCAGTAGTACTCATCATAGAGCATACCTTATCATATAGGGTGTGATTGCTCCGCCCCGATATACCATCGTACTATGGTGTATACGGAGGAGTAATGCTGAGAGAGAGTCCCATTCTCCTTTAGAATAGTCCAGGAATTCCGTGCTCAAGTATTCTCCCCCTCGATCTCATCAAAGGACATAATACTTATACCTGTATTTTGGTTCTCTACTTCTAAATCATATTCTGTGAATATCTCAAAAGGTTCGGACTTATGTTTCAACAGGAACATATGTCTGAATCTTGAGAGATCATCAGAGAATGTAATGAAGTACAAAGAACCGGTCTTGGTATATGTAGACAGGGGATCTTACATACATCAACATGTATCATCCCAAGAGTTCACTAACTCTTTCTCTGTTTCCAATAAACAGAGCTATGGTCATCTTATCTCTGTGACATGACTGGCAAGTTTCATAAGATGTAAATTCAAACTAATTTAAATATGCATCTATATTTAACTTCAGCTAGTCGGGTCGCATTGATATGACCTAGTCTACAATACCTCAAGAAGGATTCGTTCATTTCTGAACTCTTCCTCTTATGTGTGTTCTGTATACTAAAGAACTGTAGTTTGATTTAGAACGTCAATGCTTTTAGATAACGTGCCTGAGCCGATCAACTTTTGATATAGGAAATGTTCAAAACATTATCCAACAATACAAAATTTTATCATTTCTTTACTAATAAAGAGACTGATATGATTTTGTATACCAGGTTCGGTATCTAATAACATTCGTTCAGAATCAATGTATTGGTAATACAGGGTGACAGTGACCAACAGACTTGGCTGCAACACTTGCCCCATTTTCTGCCTCATGAAACTTATCACCCGTTCTCAGTTCTCTACCTTTCTGTAGCCCTATGTAACAGATTACATATCTGGGATCCTGATCTGGTATCATATACCCAGGACGTAGAGGATACTGAGAAACAGTTCTCTGTAATGAACACACCCGAAGATGATGCATCATCATGCACTCTCTTCGTTTAGGCGGCACGGGAATTCTGGTATTCCCCAATTTCCTGCTCTGTCTTATAACAATTATAAGTTGGAGCGGGACCAACGTTCCCCAGCTCAGTATAACAAGCGGGTTCGGTCAAATATCTGTATTATTATCTTGATTAAGGCGTGATATGGTCGCTACCAGGAGAGAGAGAGAAGAAAACACTCTGCGTGCGCTCTTGCAAGAATAGATTGGTTATTATTTTATCTAATCAGGATGGCTCCCACTGCTTTTTATCAAATCTTCCTTCAAACCCTAAAAGGAAAGACTAGCCGGGATTAATTACACACTACAAATTCGCCAATCTTTCAGCCAGGCCAGTGTCGGTACTTTGAGGGAGGTCCCCCGTGCTTTCGCACGAACCTAATTAATGTAAACCTCGTTTTCCCAGAGGCGTAACCTCATTAACACCTTTCTAGACACCTACTTGATCGGCTAATTGTAATGTGTAAAACTCTCCCAGGAGTAACAATTACTCGCAGCGGGTATCGGGATCCAACTATCTAATAGAAGGTATGCAATCTCATTGCAAATTTCAACACTTGAAATTCCCGATAATATTTTTGTAGCGTCTTGAAAAGTCGTTTTGGTGTTTTCCTGAAATTCGGTGAAAATTCGGTATTTTTCCGAAAACCGTCTTTCTCGATATTTTGCAGTTTAGGGCTAATTATACTTAAAATGGATAGATAATTACTTGTTTTTAGTAGCTAATGAGTTTAATATGAAATTTTGGTCATTTAAAAATTTTTCCCTATTTTTCAATTTTTTTAATATTATTTAAGCCGGTAAGAAAATACATTAAATAAGCGATAAATACAAATTTTTCCGGGCTAATTTTAATCTCTAAAATTATGATAATTATATTCTAGTGATAACATGAATTTTTAGTAATTTATTTTGATTTTTAACCAATTTTTATAAATTGAAACGAAATTATTGATTTTTTGGACTAAAACTTGCAATTTTTGAGTTGTAGGGGGCCTTTTTGCATAAAATTTCTTTTGTAAAACCCCTCTATCTTTTCCCTCAGCCCAAGAACAGCCCAAGTCTTGGCCAAGACCAGAAAATTCTGACCTCTCTCTTTCTTGAGTTGTTTCTTAAGTTATTTGATAGTTTATGGATTTAATTTAAATAAAATGGTTAATATATGATACTTTTGACTTTAGAAACTTGACCAAGACTTTTCCTCACTTGCCCACACCCCCCACCTTACCTCCAACCTGGCCGAAACTGAACCCTCCCCTTCTTCATCTTTTTCCTTTTCATTTTTCTTCAATTTTCTTCAAAAAAATTGCAAGAAAATTCAACAAATATCCATAAATCCTTCTCTTTTTCAACACAAAATCCTTATGCTACCTCTTCTCAAGCCTAATATGGTTGAAATCATGTGGAAAGGAGGCATCTTTGGAGGAAACCTTCTTGCTTGATCTAGTGATCAAGAGGTATAAATTCCATCTTGTTAAATTCCTTGTTTAAGTGCTTATGTGTTATGGTTTAGTGATAATTTAGTGTAGTTAATCTAGATTCCTTAGATTTTTGTTTGAAAAATGAACTAGGTTTTGAACCATGATAATTAATTAAGTTGTTATTTTGTTAATCTAGTTGTTAGTAAACTAATCTATATGGTTATCTTATTTAGTAGTCTTTAATTATACTAATTTAGGTAATTTTAGAAGTTGATTTTAGTGTAAAGTTGTTGTTTTAAGGTTTTTCAAGAGAGGGTTATGTATGGAAAAGGATATTTGAAGCTTGATTAGTGAGTTGATTAAACCTAATTTGTGTTGACTAAACCTAATTTGCTATCTAGTGTTTTGCTAACCTTAAGCTAAGTGGTTAATTTGCTTATTAGGCTAAATTTTAGTGTTAAAGTAAGGATTTCTTATATAATTTGAGTTATGTTTGCTATTTATAAAAATCAAGAGAAGGTTTTGTTATGTAAATTAGGTTTTTTAAGCTTAGTTAATGGTTTAGAATTGGTGTATTGGCTAACTTTTTGGTTAGTTTGGAATGTTGGCGTTGGGTGGGTTGACTTTGTCGCTATATTGTCGATGTTTGCATCAAATTGCAATTTCTGCTTACTAGATTTTTATAGAAGTTATGTGATGTGTTATTTGTGGTATCTTGATGATTTTGTTGGCTTGTCCTACGACTTTTAGGATGCGTGAGTGCGGTTTTTGGGTAGTCGGGTTTTAGTTTTGCCGGGTGACCCAAAATCGGCGTTTTTGGCAGTTTTTGCGATTTTCGCGTGTGTCCGCGCACTTTGTGCACGTTGTACCCAGCTAGAGAACTTTAGTAGTTTCGTTGGGGTTTTGCGTCGTTCTTGATATGTAACCTTATATTTGATATAAATTACAGGTTCGGTCGCGGAGACGTCTGACGCGGCGCGAAAGGGAAAGGCGGTGATCGGACACAGCTAGCCAGGAATCCCGGTGAGTAGATTTAACATCTACGGGGGACGATCGTCTGGATGGCGCAAGTCGCCCGATAGATTTAGTAAACTGGAAAATAGTAAAATGGCTAATCACTTGTGACATTAGAATAATAATACTGGCATGATAGTTGCTGCAATTAGGTCAATAGGTTATACCCATATATGCAAACTCAATTGTAGGACACATGCACCATTACCAGGTTTTATATGCAGCACGAGCACTATTCATGTTACACACACACCCTGGTAATTGCCATGCCACCACACTAGATAACCTTTAATTTAAACCTTTTACTAATTGATACTTAAATTGTGTTATTTCCTTAAAATGAAACCCTAGGATTGCTATTCATGTGCATGTACTTCATCATATTCATTGTTCATGCTTAATCCATTAATCATGCATCGCAACTTGATTATTGATATCATACGCATTCATTGTCATTGATATATGCACTTATGAGGATTTTCTTGAGATTTTATGATATTGCTGGATTTCGGGGGAAAGCCGCAAAATTTCCAAACTTATGATATTTTAAAACATGTAAATTGCGGTTTTCTAGTGATGTAAGTGTCGTCCACCATGAGTTTGCTGTGGCTTTGGAAATCCGTGTCGAGGAGTGGAGGAACCGGCACGGGTACATGGTGGGCCCGGTAAGGTACCCCGGGGCAAGAGGAATGTGGTGATGACGTTGAGCCTGGCAGGGGACGGATTACCTACCGGTGACTGTTTGGGACGGCGGATATCCAGAGGATACCGACCGTGGCCACTAGATGATGAGATATTGATATTTGAGATGGGTCAGCCGGACGGCTGAGGCCAGAGGTACATTTATGAGATTTGAGACAGCTTTTGGGTGTCGTTGCTGGACACCGATTTTCGTCGATTCATGGGCATTATGCTGGCATTCTAAAAGAGTTTCAAAAACAAAAAGAGATAAAATATTTCTTATATATATACCTATTGAGACCTCAGATTTTCATGTTGCATGCATATTATTACACTGATGTTATATACACACCTGCTAGTGCATCCAGTCATACCTGTATTTTAGATACTAGGATGCTTGTGTGCATGCATACGATAGCCTTTGTAGATGTTATTTATTACTCACGAGTTGGCAACTCACCCCCGTTGTGCCACAGTCTTTTGCAGGTCCGCTCCGTCAGTTCAGTAGCGGCGGGCGCACTTGTCTTTTACCTCTTTTGCCTGAGCTCGAGATTTGCTCATAGGTGGGTTATGTTATTTTTTTTTTTTTTTGTACCACCTTGTATATTCTTGTATATTCTCGTATCTAGTGTACTCCATCTACTGTTCTACCAGATATTTGTATATTGACCTAGAGATGAGACTGTGAGGTTTGTGGACTTTATACTGTATTTGGGTCGAGCTCACTTGAGCCGACATGCTACTTTTTCATGCTTCCTTATGCTTCATTATGCTTTATTATGCTTGTTGTCATTTACATTGCGTGGGATTTGTGACCGCCGTATGGCGAAGAGCTAGCTCCCGCTTGGGGATGCCCTATTTTGTGGATTCATGTATATATTTTGTTGTACCCATTTTTGGGGGTCAGTATTTACAAAGGAGACTCTGCCGAAATTTTCGGGAAAAATTTGTATTGTTTTTAAAAAGTGTTTTACATGACTTATTTGATAACTCGCTTTCAATTGATTGGGTTTTCTTCACTCTTTTGCTTCATTGGTTTTGTTTTCTGGGCTTTGGCTTACTTATTTTACGGACGCCTTTAGACGTTTCGTGAACTTAAGTGCCAGTCACGTTCCGTACCCTGCGGGTCGTGACAAAGTTGGTATCAGAGCGATAGGTTTTACCTTTGTGAGTGTAGGATGACCCTTGGTAGATGGAGTAAGTGACTTAAGCAGGGTAACGTAGCGTACGTATGTCCGCGGCATACTTACGATACGGTACTCCGCCTAAGTGACTTTAGGATATACTTGCTTGAAAAATTCCTTCTTCAATTCCGTGTATCCTATGATCCTATTGCACTGTTCTTACTATCCGTTTTCTTGTGACAGCCACTATGCCGCCGAAGGCTACGAGGGCACAGAGGGCTGCCGCCAGAGACGAGATTCGAGCTGGCTCGTCCGAGACTAGGACTGAGCAGGGTGGTATGCCTACGCCGCTGGGACAGACCGATCCACCTTCCCCAGGCCGTATGGATAGGCTCGAGACCGGTATGGAGGAGTTGCGACAGATGATGGGAGGCATGCAGGAGCTGCGTCAGATGGTAGGATCCCTAGTTGCAGCCAGTCGTACACCGAGGCAGGATGACGTACCTACTACATCACAGACGACCATGATACCTGCTCCTACTACTACCATCGTGTCCATTCCGGTTTCACTACAGGACTTCATGAGGCTGAGACCTCCAGTATTCACCGGCACCGAGACAGCGGAGGACCCACAGACGTTCCTTGATAGTTTAGCCAGGATCTGCCGTTCGCTGAGATGTTCGGATGATCGATGGGTAGAGCTTGCCAGTTTCCGGCTAGAGGGTCTCGCGCAGACATGGTGGGAGTCAGTCTTGAGAGGTCGAGCTGCAGATCTGCCGCCTATGACTTGGGCCGAGTTTACAGCGGTCTTTCTAGCCCGTTTCCTTCCAGAGAGCGTTCGTGACGCCAGAGCTCGCAGTTTCGAGGCCTTAGTCAAGACACCTGGGATGACGGTGTCTGAGTATGACATCCAGTTTACTCAGTTATCCCGATATGCTCAGTATTTGGTGGATACCGAGGAGAAGATGGTGAAGAGGTTCGTACAGGGACTTGATGCCCAGCTATACCTTGCCATTGGCGCCCAGCACTACGACACTTATTCAGCTGCTATGGATACTGCATTGCGGATGGAGGCACGCATATCACAGACTCCGGCCGTTTCTGGGCCGAAGAGGATGCGCACCGATGTACCATCTCAGAGACAGCGCGCCAGATTCCTTCCGAGAGATAGGCCTGGCAGAGGATTTGGGCGGGGACAGTTATATGGTTCTTATCCCCAGAGGCAGCAGCCGTCACCAGGATGTTTTGGGTGCGGGAGTCTGCATCATCTTGTCAGAGACTGTCCGGTGAGACGACAGGGAGCAGCGACAGTTCCGCACGTGACCCTACCACCATCACCACCCCCTCCTCAGAGAGCCCTACTTCCTACCCCAGGCGATGCTCCACGCCAGTTAGGTGCACCGAGAGGCCGTGGACGCGGCGGTCCTGTTCAGAGAGGACGAGGAGGCAGAGGCCGAGGTCGAGGTCAGCCCGCTATCGGTGGAGGACAGGCCCGAGTTTTTGCTTTGACACCGCAGGATGCGCAGGCATCCAATGCCGTTGTGACAGGTACTTTGCCAGTTTGTTCTTTCGATGCACGGGTGTTATTCGACCCAGGTTCCACACATTCGTACGTATCTACACACTTTGCACCGATGTTGGGCCGTGAGTCGTCGTCGTTAGATCAGCCGCTTGTTGTTGTTACTCCGGTAGGCGAGTCGTTTGTCGCTCGTTTTGTATTTCGTTTGTGTTCCGTTCGTATCGGGGAGAGGGATTCATCAGTTGATTTGATACTCCTCGATACGTTGGACTTTGATGTGCTTCTGGGCATGGATTGGCTAGCCACTTGTTATGCTTCGGTGGACTGCCGTGAGAAGGCAGTCAGATTTAGCTTTCCGGGAGAGCCAGTCCTTGTTATTCAGGGAGACCGCAGTGTCGCCCTTCCCAGCTTAATTTCTTCTCTTCGCGCTGGTCAGCTCTTGCGGAAGGGATGTCAGGGATTCTTAGCGTGTATTTGTGATACTCGAGCTGCAGAGGTTCCGTTGGACCAGGTCCCGGTAGTTTGTGAGTTCCTTGATGTTTTCCCTGATGAGCTACCTGGGCTACCGCCTGAGCGCGATGTTGAGTTCTGCATTGATTTGATTCCCGGTTCGGGGCCTATTTCTATACCACCGTATCGGATGGCCCCGGCAGAGCTTCGAGAGCTGAAGGAGCAGTTGCAGGATTTGTTGGATAAGGGGCTTATTCGACCGAGTGTTTCTCCGTGGGGTGCTCCGGTCCTGTTTGTCAAGAAGAAGGATGGAAGTTTGCGCTTATGTATCGACTACCGCCAGCTGAACAAAGTTACCGTTCGGAACAGATATCCGTTGCCGCGCATTGATGATTTGTTCGACCAGCTTCAGGGTGCGGGGTATTTTTCGAGGATCGACTTGCGATCAGGATACCATCAGCTGCGAGTCCGACAGGAGGATATACCGAGGACAGCTTTTCGCACGCGCTACGGCCACTACGAGTTTTTGGTGATGTCGTTCGGACTCACCAACGCCCCAGCAGCATTCATGGATTTGATGAACCGTACATTCAGGCCGTATCTTGACTTGTTCATCATCGTGTTTATCGACGATATCTTGGTGTACTCCCGGAGCAGAGAGGAGCACGAGCAGCACTTGCGGATTACGTTACAGACTCTGAGGGAGCACCAGCTGTTCGCGAAGTTCTCCAAGTGTGCATTCTGGCTGGACAGCGTCGGATTCTTGGGTCACGTGGTTACGAGAGACGGCATTTGTGTGGACCCGAAGAAGATTGAGGCTGTTCAGCAGTGGCCCCGACCTACATCGGTTACTGAGATCCGTAGTTTTCTAGGCTTGGCGGGCTACTACAGGCGTTTTGTTCAGGACTTCTCCCGTATAGCTGCACCGTTGACCAGTTTGACCCGGAAGGGAGTTCCTTTCGTTTGGACTGAGGAGTGCGAGCGCAGTTTCCAGCAGCTGCGGACATGTTTGACTACGGCGCCGGTATTATCTCTACCTTCAGGATCAGGCGGATTTGTTGTCTACTGTGATGCTTCGCGAGTGGGATTAGGATGCGTTTTGATGCAGCATGGCCGGGTGATCGCTTATGCTTCTCGGCAGTTGAAGAAGCATGAACAGAACTACCCCACTCATGATTTGGAGATGGCTGCAGTGGTCTTTGCACTGAAGATTTGGCGACATTACCTTTACGGCGAGTCGTGTCAGATATTCACCGATCACAAGAGCTTAAAGTACATATTTCAGCAGCGAGACCTGAACCTCAGACAGCGTCGTTGGATGGAGTTGGTGAAAGACTACGACTGCGAGATCTTATATCACCCCGGCAAGGCGAATGTGGTGGCAGATGCGTTGAGTAGGAGGCCCGGGGGTAGTCTATCCTTTTTGCGCGCAGTTCAGAGGCAGTCGTCAGCAGATTGGCAGATGTTATGCGACAGCCGAGTTGAGTTCGAGTTCACTCAGACAGGGGGACAGCTCGCGCATGTTCGTGCACGCCCACAGTTGCTTGACCGTATATATGAGGCACAGCGTAGTGACGACCGTTGCTCAGAGATCATGGCACAGATGGGACAGGGCAGATTTTCCGAGTTCATGGTTGACGATCAGGGGATTTTACGATATGGATCTAGACTGTGCGTACCAGATGCCGATGGATTACGGCGCGACATTCTCAAGGAGGCACACCGATCAGTGTATAGTGTCCACCCCGGTTCCACCAAGATGTACCATGATATGAGAGAGACCTACTGGTGGGACGGGATGAAGAGGGACATTGCGGAGTTCGTTTCGAGATGCCTGACTTGTCAGCAAGTCAAGGCTGAGCACCAGAGGCCCGCAGGAGAGCTACAGCCGTTACCCATTCCAGAGTGGAAATGGGAGCAGATTTCGATGGACTTCGTTGTGGGTCTACCCAGGACCAGTCGAGGGTACGACTCCATCTGGGTGATCGTGGATAGATTGACGAAAGCGGCTCACTTCCTGCCAGTGAAGACGACTTTCAGCTTCGCTCAGTATGCTCAGCTCTATATTGACGAGATCGTGCGACTACATGGCGTACCGACTTGTATCGTGTCAGATCGAGGCACTCAGTTCACCAGCCGACTTTGGCAGAGACTTCAGGAGGCTTTGGGCACTCGTTTGAGCTTCAGCACAGCGTTTCATCCGCAGACAGACGGACAGTCAGAGCGGACCATTCAGACTCTCGAGGACATGCTCAGAGCGTGCGTTTTAGACTTTGGGGGTAGCTGGGATCGTCATTTACCTCTAGTGGAGTTCTCCTACAACAACAGCTTCCAGGATACTATTCAGATGGCACTTTTCGAGGCATTGTATGGGAGGAGATGCAGATCGCCCGTTTGTTGGACAGAGCTCAGCGAGAGCAGCATTTTGGGGCCGCAGCTTGTTGAGGAGACGACAGCGAAGATACAGTTGATCCGAGACCGGATGAGAGCGGCTCAGAGCAGGCAGAAATCGTATGCAGACAGGCGCCGTCGCAGATTAGAGTTCGCAGTTGGCGACCATGTTTTTCTGAAGGTCTCACCGATGAAGGGCGTGATGCGTTTTGGGCGAAAGGGGAAGCTTAGCCCTAGATTCGTAGGCCCCTTCGAGATCCTCGAGCGTGTCGGCGCTGTTGCATATCGTTTGGCTCTTCCACCCAGCTTTCCCGATGTTCACCCCGTCTTCCATGTTTCGATGCTCCGCAAGTACCTTCACGACCCTTCGCATGCGATTCAGCACCCGACAGTCCAGCTAGAGCGCGACCTTTCTTTTGCAGAGCAGCCGGTGGCCATCCTGGATCGGCAGGTGAAGAAGTTGAGATCGAAGATTATACCAACCGTCAAGGTCCTTTGGCGTAGCCCGAGCAGCGAGGAGGTTACCTGGGAGACCGAGGGCGAGATGAGGAAGAAATATCCCCATCTCTTTGAAGGTACGCGTAGCTATATTCTTAAATTCGGGGACCGAATTTCTTTAAGGGGGGAAGATTGTAGCGTCTTGAAAAGTCGTTTTGGTGTTTTCCTGAAATTCGGTGAAAATTCGGTATTTTTCCGAAAACCGTCTTTCTCGATATTTTGCAGTTTAGGGCTAATTATACTTAAAATGGATAGATAATTACTTGTTTTTAGTAGCTAATGAGTTTAATATGAAATTTTGGTCATTTAAAAATTTTTCCCTATTTTTCAATTTTTTTAATATTATTTAAGCCGGTAAGAAAATACATTAAATAAGCGATAAATACAAATTTTTCCGGGCTAATTTTAATCTCTAAAATTATGATAATTATATTCTAGTGATAACATGAATTTTTAGTAATTTATTTTGATTTTTAACCAATTTTTATAAATTGAAACGAAATTATTGATTTTTTGGACTAAAACTTGCAATTTTTGAGTTGTAGGGGGCCTTTTTGCATAAAATTTCTTTTGTAAAACCCCTCTATCTTTTCCCTCAGCCCAAGAACAGCCCAAGTCTTGGCCAAGACCAGAAAATTCTGACCTCTCTCTTTCTTGAGTTGTTTCTTAAGTTATTTGATAGTTTATGGATTTAATTTAAATAAAATGGTTAATATATGATACTTTTGACTTTAGAAACTTGACCAAGACTTTTCCTCACTTGCCCACACCCCCCACCTTACCTCCAACCTGGCCGAAACTGAACCCTCCCCTTCTTCATCTTTTTCCTTTTCATTTTTCTTCAATTTTCTTCAAAAAAATTGCAAGAAAATTCAACAAATATCCATAAATCCTTCTCTTTTTCAACACAAAATCCTTATGCTACCTCTTCTCAAGCCTAATATGGTTGAAATCATGTGGAAAGGAGGCATCTTTGGAGGAAACCTTCTTGCTTGATCTAGTGATCAAGAGGTATAAATTCCATCTTGTTAAATTCCTTGTTTAAGTGCTTATGTGTTATGGTTTAGTGATAATTTAGTGTAGTTAATCTAGATTCCTTAGATTTTTGTTTGAAAAATGAACTAGGTTTTGAACCATGATAATTAATTAAGTTGTTATTTTGTTAATCTAGTTGTTAGTAAACTAATCTATATGGTTATCTTATTTAGTAGTCTTTAATTATACTAATTTAGGTAATTTTAGAAGTTGATTTTAGTGTAAAGTTGTTGTTTTAAGGTTTTTCAAGAGAGGGTTATGTATGGAAAAGGATATTTGAAGCTTGATTAGTGAGTTGATTAAACCTAATTTGTGTTGACTAAACCTAATTTGCTATCTAGTGTTTTGCTAACCTTAAGCTAAGTGGTTAATTTGCTTATTAGGCTAAATTTTAGTGTTAAAGTAAGGATTTCTTATATAATTTGAGTTATGTTTGCTATTTATAAAAATCAAGAGAAGGTTTTGTTATGTAAATTAGGTTTTTTAAGCTTAGTTAATGGTTTAGAATTGGTGTATTGGCTAACTTTTTGGTTAGTTTGGAATGTTGGCGTTGGGTGGGTTGACTTTGTCGCTATATTGTCGATGTTTGCATCAAATTGCAATTTCTGCTTACTAGATTTTTATAGAAGTTATGTGATGTGTTATTTGTGGTATCTTGATGATTTTGTTGGCTTGTCCTACGACTTTTAGGATGCGTGAGTGCGGTTTTTGGGTAGTCGGGTTTTAGTTTTGCCGGGTGACCCAAAATCGGCGTTTTTGGCAGTTTTTGCGATTTTCGCGTGTGTCCGCGCACTTTGTGCACGTTGTACCCAGCTAGAGAACTTTAGTAGTTTCGTTGGGGTTTTGCGTCGTTCTTGATATGTAACCTTATATTTGATATAAATTACAGGTTCGGTCGCGGAGACGTCTGACGCGGCGCGAAAGGGAAAGGCGGTGATCGGACACAGCTAGCCAGGAATCCCGGTGAGTAGATTTAACATCTACGGGGGACGATCGTCTGGATGGCGCAAGTCGCCCGATAGATTTAGTAAACTGGAAAATAGTAAAATGGCTAATCACTTGTGACATTAGAATAATAATACTGGCATGATAGTTGCTGCAATTAGGTCAATAGGTTATACCCATATATGCAAACTCAATTGTAGGACACATGCACCATTACCAGGTTTTATATGCAGCACGAGCACTATTCATGTTACACACACACCCTGGTAATTGCCATGCCACCACACTAGATAACCTTTAATTTAAACCTTTTACTAATTGATACTTAAATTGTGTTATTTCCTTAAAATGAAACCCTAGGATTGCTATTCATGTGCATGTACTTCATCATATTCATTGTTCATGCTTAATCCATTAATCATGCATCGCAACTTGATTATTGATATCATACGCATTCATTGTCATTGATATATGCACTTATGAGGATTTTCTTGAGATTTTATGATATTGCTGGATTTCGGGGGAAAGCCGCAAAATTTCCAAACTTATGATATTTTAAAACATGTAAATTGCGGTTTTCTAGTGATGTAAGTGTCGTCCACCATGAGTTTGCTGTGGCTTTGGAAATCCGTGTCGAGGAGTGGAGGAACCGGCACGGGTACATGGTGGGCCCGGTAAGGTACCCCGGGGCAAGAGGAATGTGGTGATGACGTTGAGCCTGGCAGGGGACGGATTACCTACCGGTGACTGTTTGGGACGGCGGATATCCAGAGGATACCGACCGTGGCCACTAGATGATGAGATATTGATATTTGAGATGGGTCAGCCGGACGGCTGAGGCCAGAGGTACATTTATGAGATTTGAGACAGCTTTTGGGTGTCGTTGCTGGACACCGATTTTCGTCGATTCATGGGCATTATGCTGGCATTCTAAAAGAGTTTCAAAAACAAAAAGAGATAAAATATTTCTTATATATATACCTATTGAGACCTCAGATTTTCATGTTGCATGCATATTATTACACTGATGTTATATACACACCTGCTAGTGCATCCAGTCATACCTGTATTTTAGATACTAGGATGCTTGTGTGCATGCATACGATAGCCTTTGTAGATGTTATTTATTACTCACGAGTTGGCAACTCACCCCCGTTGTGCCACAGTCTTTTGCAGGTCCGCTCCGTCAGTTCAGTAGCGGCGGGCGCACTTGTCTTTTACCTCTTTTGCCTGAGCTCGAGATTTGCTCATAGGTGGGTTATGTTATTTTTTTTTTTTTTTGTACCACCTTGTATATTCTTGTATATTCTCGTATCTAGTGTACTCCATCTACTGTTCTACCAGATATTTGTATATTGACCTAGAGATGAGACTGTGAGGTTTGTGGACTTTATACTGTATTTGGGTCGAGCTCACTTGAGCCGACATGCTACTTTTTCATGCTTCCTTATGCTTCATTATGCTTTATTATGCTTGTTGTCATTTACATTGCGTGGGATTTGTGACCGCCGTATGGCGAAGAGCTAGCTCCCGCTTGGGGATGCCCTATTTTGTGGATTCATGTATATATTTTGTTGTACCCATTTTTGGGGGTCAGTATTTACAAAGGAGACTCTGCCGAAATTTTCGGGAAAAATTTGTATTGTTTTTAAAAAGTGTTTTACATGACTTATTTGATAACTCGCTTTCAATTGATTGGGTTTTCTTCACTCTTTTGCTTCATTGGTTTTGTTTTCTGGGCTTTGGCTTACTTATTTTACGGACGCCTTTAGACGTTTCGTGAACTTAAGTGCCAGTCACGTTCCGTACCCTGCGGGTCGTGACAAAGTTTGCCCCGAATGATCTATGACCTTGACAAGGTCAACAAACCATAGACCGCAAGTCCAGTTCAACCCGTCATTTCTTGATTGAATCAAACCCACCCGCACGACCCTTGACAAGGTCAACAAGGCCGCACGACTACCCTAACCCAATCTGCATCATATGCATAAGCAGATAAATACTGGTTAGCTACCGCACACTGCGTCTTGACAAGGTCAACAAACGCAGCACGAATACTAAACAGGACTTATCTGAAATGACGGAGGGCTACGACAGGTTTTTCTGAAAACCTATTGCGTAATGAACTTGATATCGTTGTAGAATCAAATGATTTTAAAATGGAGTGTTTTTTAGGCTTTTCTAGTTTTGCTAAAAGAGTCACTCCCGGTGAAGGGATCGTCGGTTCTTTCCTCGTCGAATGAGGTGCGGGATATATCATATATATCACTGTGGAAAGCAGAACTCTTAAAAGCAATCAAAAGACAAACCGAGTGTGTAGCATCTGCCAGTTATTGCTAAAGGAGTCACTCCCGGTGAAGGGATCTCGGTCCTTTCCTCATCGAATAAGGTGCAGGATATATCACATATACCGCTGTGCAAAGCAAGAACTGTAGCTACCTGTTTTATTTTGAAATTCGATTCTACAACATCTCAGGTTTCTTTTTACTTTCATTAATCACATTAATGAAGTCCCATCATTTATATACCTAAACATCACAGATAAATACGACGTACACTTATACTATCCGCATTCGCCTCGATGTCCCCTCGTGCACCGTTAGGTTAGGTAACTAACGGCAGAGCGGGGCAGGGCTAGCGCGGGTGTAAAATATAAGTAACGTCTATATAATATATCATATATACTATATACAGTATCCATCAGAGAACATCACATGATCACATCACAGATATTGCAGCAGAAGAATCATATGAAATATTGGATATACTAGGACGTCCGTGTTTTCAATACGAGCCAGTATAAAATACGGATTCCACGGTCGTGATGAATAGCCAATCCCACACCCCTAGACCCCTACGAGAGCGGCAAGCAACCCTACCAATTCTAGAGTTAGGAGACCCGGACTCGACTCCTCGAGTTGGTCTCCCACTGGACTCCAGAACCCGGTTACTTGTGCTCTCCTCCTTGGGTCTATCCTAGTGCGGAAAAGAAAATAATATACAAAGGGTGACATCTTCCGCAACCTGGAAGTGCCCCAATAAAAGAATATTACATACAAGTTTTTACATGAATGAAAATGAAAAACACTCATCTCACATAAAAAAAACCCGGCTATTCAAACACGACGATCCAATATATCATATCCAGCAACACATAACATCACATGTCATCAACGTAAGTAAATATGCGCATCCCAATTGTCGTTGACATATAGCAACGAAACCGGCGATATCACATATTACACTTACGGTCACAGAAAAGAAAGTGTAAAACTACAACAGTTGGAATCCGCAATCTCCTTAGACTTCGCATGCCTAATCAAATGAATTACTTAGACATCGCATGCCTAACAATTATAAACCCCGCATTTCAGTCTCATTATCGAAAACACTTTTCAATACCAAGTCGGGCAATTCAACAAGATTCCCGACATCTTGATCGAATGCTCGTCGCAAACTTCAGTAGACGGCCGCACCCCCGATACCGTCGACGAAGTGCACCAAGGCGGAACACCGCTGCCGCGAGCACCCAAACGGATGCTTTCGGCGACGGGGTTCTCCTACAGTCACTTGGTCGGGGCTATGGGGTGAGGCTGTCTATTAAGTTTATCCGGCGAGTATCCGCGTACGCTACGTGATTGCGACGGACTTTTGATCACATCAAAATTCCGTGGCAACCGATCAAGTGAGACTAAAGTGCTATGTTTATAACATTCATTCAGTTATCTCATAACTGCTTGTGAATTCCAATTATTGTATCACATTCCGAATAAGATAGAAAATGTTAAACTTTCCGATCGAACAGTCGAACACCCAAGTTTTCCCAAAACAGATCAACACATGAAACAAGTCTAAAAACATTCAGTTCGTGCCTCAGTACCAACGGTCCAGCCGTAGAAGGGTCAAGCCAACGCCTCACATGTGGCACGCCGTACTGCCCCAAACCCGAAGGTTCAAAGGGCAATTCAAGACAGTCACATAATCGAGTTAAGGTTTGTTGTCTTCTAGAGGGACCATCGCGTTACTTGCACTACTTAGAACGTCTTTAAACCTCGGAAAAATCCAACACTTGGAAATTTTCCGGCAATGGAAAGATTGGGTATTTATATCCGGTCGAACTTTTTAACATATTCAAAAATTATCCGGAAAGCCACACAGACAAAATTTGATAATCCGATCGAACATTCGAATCCCCAAAACAACCCAGAAAATTCAACTCTTGAAAAAATATTAAAAATTCCCAGGAATACCAGCACTTGAAACTAAGAATTACTGTGCAAAATACATTATATAATGAGTCCGTACGGCCGCGGAACCGCCGCATGAGGCATGCTCTTGCCGCGGAACCGCGGCGACATTGTGGAATTGGGCTGTCGAATTTCACAGTAACTCTTAGATATTCCTGCTGATTTTTCTGCATATTTTTAATATCGAAAAACTCCAGATTTTGGGAAAAGTCCAGAGAGCATGTTTGTGTTAGGGTTTCGGGTTCGTTCGGGTTTCAAACTTCGTCTACACATCGCCTAAGGCTCTAGCTAGGCTCTGATACCACTGTAGGGTTCCTAGGCACACTAAGGAGGTCTCACAAGGCATCAACCATGCCAATTTCAAATTTTACGGGTGCCGAGAAACCCTAATACGGATCGTTGGCTAGATATATAGGCGAAAACTAGAACTAGTAAACTACTTTACTAAGAGTAAACGGAAATACAACCTTTGTAGATCTGGTTCTCCACCTCCATGGCTTCGCGATGAAGTCTCCTCGCTGTACTAATCGGATCTTGGGCTCTAGCGTCGGCTTCATCGGAGAAAGGACGGGCTAGGTCATCGACTACGATGCCGAAGATGATCTACGTCAAGGCATCACTAGATCAAGCTCCACCTTCACCAAGCCATGAAAACTTGTGAAGGAAACACCCTATACTACTTGGCAAGAGGTAGAGGATGAAGAAATAGGAAGTGGGTTCACTTTAGAATTGGATTTCTCACTTGATTTCTTCACTTGCCATTGATGAGGCAAGCTTTCTTCATGTGAAGAAGAAGAAGAAGATGAAGATAATGATATGATAAGTTTAAAAGAAAATAATACTTATCATAATTTTAACCATAGTCAAGTGTAGAGAATTAACCAAGGTTAGTTGAATGGTTAGGGTTAGGAGAAGAAGACAAGAATGGTAGCTTTGGTCAAACCTTCATGAAGCTTCAACTACAAACAAAGAAAGCCACCATTCTTCTCTTTAATCTTTTCTAAAATAAATAAATAAATAAATAAATAAGATAAGGAAAACCCTAATCATTAACTTAACCATGGTTTAATCTTTACACTTAACCAAGTTAACATGCATCATCAAACATGATACAATCAAGTGCACAAAAGTATATCACATATACAACTTGTGCAATGCAAGTGAGAAAATCCATTTAAAGTGAACCAATACTAGTTAATGCAAAGTAATATATCAAATATATAATTATGCATTAAATCATTAAATCAACACTTGATTTAACGATCCGGTCATATCGCATATAGCCGACTAATATCCAATGTATCGACTTATCGAATCAACCCTTCATTCGATAACTAGGTTATATCGCATACAACCTTTCAATACATTCATCGCGAGAATGGAATACGGTATCACATATACGCATTATTCTCGGTCCCGCACATATCTCATATGCGCACCTATTTCGTTTCGCTTGAGCCAGGAAACCTCTGTGTAGGACTCTAAAGACTCGTCAATACGCCGGCAGCGGATGATGATCATATCAAACATCCACAAGCCGCAAGCAGTCTGCTAAACGTAACGGCCACCCGGGTATTGAGCGATCAGAAGATCGACGAGCAAGCCCGCTCATACTCCTGTGAATCCAACCAGTAACACTTACCGCACAGTCCGGTCTGATCGTCTGATATGTCGCATATCTCGCCTAGGGGTGGTAAACGTCAGACCCTAATAGCTTGATAAGTCGTGTCGATATGAGGTCTATAACAGTTCGAGAAAATACTGGTAACACTTACCAGCAAATCTCAGCAACCCTGGCCAGGGATTTCCGGTTATAGCCAATCGAACACAGCGCAACATCAACCCCCTATACCGGGAGAGACGAATCCCCTCCTATCGCTCATTGCCTCCATGTGACTCGGGACTGTACCCAAAAACCACCGTTTTGCACGCCCTCTTGGTCGTGGTAAGGTAGAAATCAAAGCACAGTGGGAACCACACAAGACTCTATGACGATCTCGGGTCAACAGACTACTCTGTACCAGTGTCACCAGAGAACTGCTATCTGACGTAAGGTATAATACCATCTGGGAGTTCTCGGTGAGTCCGTCCAGTGTACCCAGTCTCCACTGAGCACCCGTATATCATCTCTGATGTCAAACACCAATGGATATGGGATCATCCATCACCCATCTGTATGGGTCGAGAAGGTATACGCTAGTCTACACTGGTATATCGATGCCCCGTCTCGATACACCCACGACTAGGGACTTTGAAGGATGTACTTATGGACTACCATGTCCCCACTAGTATGATCCGCATCACAGTCCAGGTAGTCAAGTACACATCCTAAGGGCTTTACCAACATGTAACAGAGAGACAATCAGTGTACACGTTAAGGTAAAGATCAACCAGATAGCATACTATCATGTCGAGCAAGAAAGTCCTCCTTATATATGTCCCGGCATCCACTACAATATACATCCTATGTACAGTAATGGCCTCTAGGGCATACATATAACTAACAACATACGTGCACAAGTGCACGTATATAATCGAACCCTGCCATAAAACCATACGGCCTCTATATTGTTTCGCCCGAAGCAGGGAAATCCTCTGTGTAGGACTCTAAACACTCGTCAATACGCTGGCAGTGGGTTTAACCACAAGCATGTCAGCGGCACTAGCTGTACGTAACGGCTACCCAGGTATTGAGCGAAAGGAAGGCCGACGAGCAAACTCATCCTGGCCCTACTGAGCCTGTCTATGACAATATCCGTACAGTACGGTCTCTTCGTCTAAGAGTATCGCACATCAAGTTTATGGGTGTGGATAAAGTCATACCCCTAATAGCGGGATATTTAGTGTCAGTATGAAGCCCATCACAACCTGAGAAACTACTAATCCAAATCAGTAATTCTCGACTACCTTGATCAAGGATTTCTGATAATGGTCACCCGTGCACAACACGACATCAACCCCTAATACCGGGAGAGACGAATTCCCGACGATCCGCTTACTGCCTCCATGTGGCTCGGGAATGTACCCAACTAGAACTCGTTTGCATGACTCATTTGAGCCGTGGTAGGGTAGTAATCAAAGCACAGTGGGAACTCACACGAGGCAAATGACGATCTCAGGTCGACAGACTAATCTATACACATGTCACCTAGGAACTGCTATCTGACAATAGGTATAATACAAACTAGCATGTTCCCGGCGAGTCCGTCCAGTGTACTCATAACCCAATGAGCACTTGCATACTATCCTAGGTGAACAAAATAACACCAATGGCTTGTGAGACCGGTCACCGCCCCTCGTCGGGGTCTCGATCAGTAAACACTAGTCTACTCTGGAGTATCGATGCCCAGTCTCGATACTCGCATAACTAGGGACATTAAGGATGTGCTTATAGACCACCCAGCTCCCACGTATATGATCGCCATCATAATGCCGATAGTCAAGCAAGAATCTTATGGGCTCTATCAACATGTAATAGTGATCTGTAATACCACCTAAATCATGTACATGATGATAAAGATAAACCAGATAGCATACTATTATCTTAAGTAAGACTGTTCTATCCATACAGGTCCTCTCTCAATCATCGCAATCGTGTGCCTGCGATTCAATAATTGACTTGAGGGCACTATAGCCAACATAATAGATTAATACAGCTTTTAAAAAGTTAAAAATCATATTCTTGGGAATCTAGATTTTTTTTCTCGTTTATTTTTAATTTGAATATGATATGTTGCTCTTAGACACATAATTTATATACTGGACATTCAAACCCTTAATTATTATCATATAACATTGGCTAACTTTGCGTAATTCAATTCAAAAAGTTCTAATTTGGTCATATGCATAGTAGTATCTGTTGTTTCTCTCAATATAATCATAGTCATCATAAATCGTTTCCTTTATTCTTGCTCAAGTGATATCAAGAAGTTTTCCTGTTATATTTGTAAAACATGTCATCTAATGATCTTTTAGCTTGTCAAATTTTTGTTAAAATCTAATTTCATTTGCAATATGTTATCCTTCTATGTCATGAGGGAAAATATCGATGTGATTATATGTTTTATGGGATTTCTGTGCAATTTCTTGTTTGGTATCGTCCACCTCATGTCACGGGTGTGATGATATTATTATTGTGTTTCGTAGATTACAAGTCGATATGTGTATCCTATGGTTGATTTTTTAGGTGATATATATATATATAAGCGATTATATATATATACCCTATAGTTCCATATATGGAGACTTCGCTTGAAATTATGTTTCGTAATGATCCAGTGACCTCTCTATCATAGTTATATAACCTATGAATGATTGATGACTCCCCGTATTCAATACGAAATTCATAATACAAGTTAAGTCGGTTTATTACGTCGTTTTCTTGTAAGGTTGAAATCTTTTTTTCTTGTATGTTGAAAATTGTTTTACCCCTATTTTAGAATGAACATAACTCCTAGCTATGGAATCCAAATTGAGCAAACTTAAGTTTTTGGAATATCTACAAAGAAATAGCTATAGTTTTCTCCTAAGTTATATTCCCTGAAAACTAATGGAAATTATCTTAAAACTTGTTTTTATAAAAGGCAACGAATCTCAACAGCAACAGGAAATATCTGCAAAACTGTAGTAAAATAGGCATAACTCCCTACCTGGTTATACAAACTCAGAAATTATTATTGGAAATTGTTCAAAACACATGGACGCTTATTTCTTGTTTTATATTTGAAACCATAAACTGAACAGAACACTTTCGAAAATACATCATACCACCAATATATGCATTCTGAAATCAGTACTGGCCTACTCTGCACAGTGTTATGAAAACACCTATGACGCCCTTATCTGGAACCCGATCAAGAAAAACTCAGTCTCTTAATTTACACGACATTCTGAACTATAATATACTATTTGTGCAGTATCTTCAAATTCTAATCCAGAACTGCTCTTTTCTGCATGCGAACTTATTATTGATTTCTGGCATGAAACTTGATTGTGATGATTGTAATTTCATACTTTGTGTATATATAAATGTTTTGCAATACATCTTGAAATTTACATGACACTGGGAATATATGACTTCGTTAATACATAACTCCATGATTACATGAACATGTATTAACTTATAAATGGTTTTGACCAAATGTTTGCCGGGAATGTTGGGGTAGTTGAAGATGGGTCATTTAATTGCTTCGAAGTCCTATACATGTAACCCGTATTATTACCAGTATAAGAATTATTATTATTATCAGAGGTATCATGTATGTTGTGGTACCTAACCAGAAAGGTACATTACAAGTATTATTATTATTATTACATGTATCATATATGCTGTGGTATCTAACCGGAATGGTACATTACAAGTATAAATCTCATGAAGCGGTTGAACACCGTACCTTAACTCACGTTAGTATAAGTAACATATATACTAATTACCATGCTATATTCAATTGTTCATGACATGTTCTCTCCATACTTTATTAATTCTCTGATCTATACTATCATGTTTATGCTACTGTTATATGTTGGATTGGTATTCATTTCTAGTACTATATCTTGTTGTTAAATATTTCCTCTTTATAAGCATTGCTTTCTTTTATGTCTATTTTATCATTCTTGCATGCATTATCTTTTATTTATCTACATATAAAATATATTATTTTCTTTATAACGTGGAACTTACAGGGTGCAAGTTCGTTGACAAAAATTCTATTTATTTTTCTTTGTTCTTGGGGATGTTTATTAGAGGGTGCAGGTGACGAGGTTCCGTACGCAATCGAGCCGAGTTAGGAGGTTTTCAATCAGCTAGCTTCACAAACTAACTTTTAATCCCTTTTCAGTTTGCATCGTTCGAGACTCTTCACAACCTTCATACATTTTCCTTATATTTAAACTTTTGTGTCCGATTGGACCAACCTTGTAATAAGTATTATTGGTTTTATTTATTCAAGATTTTTATTATGTGTTTAAATTCTTGTGTTATTTTCTTGTTACTGTTTATACAGATGCTTAACGTATTCATATCGGGAAAATGTGCTTTTCGGTGTGAATACGTCACGGGCATGTCAGCTCTCGCTCTTCGTCTTTTGGGAAGCGGGGCGTGACAATTTGAATTAATAATATTCCCCATAGATTATACTAGTAGACTTGGTGTAACATTTCAGGAAAATAAAATATTATTTTCGGAATTTAAATAATAAAATAATAAATTTCATGAATGTTATAAAGATATAGAAATTTGGTTTTAATGAAGTAGTATGGTTATATACTTATAGTTTGGAGAATAATTGGAAAATTAATATGAATTATTGATTTGGAAAGAATTTTTGTGATATAGACATTTTATAGATTATTATATAATTAATTATATACAAGTTTAATGCTAAACTTGATTAATATTTACTAATTATGTATTAAGCTTGATTATGCATATGACATGCACCATGTCATGTTGCAAAACACTTATCACATTTAATTGAACCATGGATTCTTTTGCAAATATATGGTTTTTGAATTTATTTTTAAAAGAAAAGAAAATGGAATTTTAAATGTGAAATATTTTGTGACATGGAGGCATGGTTAAGGTGAGAGAGAGAGAGAGAATCTTCTACACACCGTGGCTCTTGTTCTTTTCCTCCTTCATTTCTCTCATCTTCATTTTCTTCATCTCATTCTCTTCACCAATCCCCTTCCTCTACCTCACACAAACACCTCAAAATTTTAGCCAAAACCTTATACCCTCTTCACAAAAAACAATCTCTAGCTCACTACAAGCATGATGGTAGGAACAAGTCAAGACTTTAAGCACTTGGGGCAACTCAAGAAAATTCTTGAGTTACCAAATGAGATATAATCCTTACCCTTCTACTTAAGTTTTGGTGTTTCTTATATCCTAATGTAGTTTTAAACAAAACAAGGGAGGTTTAGTGATCTTGGAAATTTCCAAGATGAGGTTAAGAGTGATTATGAGTTGTGATGGTGTGTTTGAGAATTAGATAGTCTTCAACCCTTTTAGTGTATGAATCCTGGACCAACTGAGCATTGAAACCCCAAGACTTGAGTTAGAATTTTTCCGATGTCGATTTTGTGAAGGTTTGAGGACTACAGGAAATCTGGAGCAAGTTGGAGTGTTTATAAGAAAATCAAACAACTATATTGACCTAGTTAGACCACTAGAAAACCACCACAAAGATACGAGACCCAAATTCCAATGTGGGGCCGGCGACACCGGGAAAATAGCTATTCTCACCGGGCCAATTTTGGTCATTGGTGTTGGGGTTTGGTCAGTAGCTCCCACTCCTCATAACCTAGCCTCTGTATTGTTAGATTTGTCCGTATCTATCTATGCAAAAATCTGGGAGCATATTGAGTGGGTTTTGGCAATGTTTTTCCAATTTTTAAAACTTGGTTTTTGATATTTGAATTTGGATTTGGTCGTTAAACGTTTGTACGTCAACGACGAGGGTTATTTGGTTGTTTTTGCATGCGTAGGTTATTGGTTCTAACCTATGAACACTTCACGTGACGAGTCGGTTTTCGAATGTGATTTTGATGCGATACGATGTGTTTTGATATGTAGGTATTTTCGCGTGGACTTCGGGACGACAAAGAAGAACAAGACGTCATCGACTTCGACAAGCGAGGATCGAAGGTGGATAGATGTATATCTACGGGGGAAGTCGGGTGGATGGCGTATTGCACCCCCGCAACCGTAGAATGGGTTATGTATATATTATATTCATATAAAGATGCAAGATGGACAATTAGCAAATAGAGTTCCTAGGAGACCTTAGGTTATATGTTGTTACCACATGCGCGCACGCACACACGCACACAGACACATGCACTTGGTTTATATAGATGTGTGTGTATGTGTATGTGTGTATGTGCGCACGCGTGTATGTTCATATATATATATATATATATATAGAGAGAGAGAGAGAGAGAGAAAGAATAATGGAGGAAAGAGGCCATAAGAGGGAATTTTCTCCTATGGCATCGAAAAAATATACCCTCCATCTTGTTTTCAGACGATCGGAACCCATCATCTTCATCTTTATCATCTAAGATGTGGGTATGCCAAATTTCATGTGATTCTACAACTTTTTCACCGTTGATTTAGCAATGTAAAATGTTCTATTGTCGGTAAACCGTTAATTTTGAACCCACTAATTCAACGGTGAAAAAGTTGTAGAATCACATGAAATTTGGTATACCCATATCTTAGATGGTAACGATGAAAATGATGGGTTCCGATCATCGAAAAACATGATGGAGGGTGTATTTTTTCGACACCATATGAGGAAATTCCCTTCTATGGCATCTTTCCTTCATCATTCTCATATATATATATACACACACACATACACACACGTGAGATGAGAATATGATATGATACGTTTTATAGATATGAGTCGATATGATCGGACATGATGTCGTGAAGTTATGAAACATGATCGAGTGAGACCTCATATATGATATGATATATTAAAGGATCATTGGGCGATACATGAAATATGCGATAACATGTGATTTGATGATATATTAGAATGATACCGTATAAATGACGATATATTATATTTGATCCGTACTCTCGATTTTGAGGATGTCGTACGACGGACTATACCGTACGAGATGCATATATGATGATTGATCCGCACTCTCGACTCGAGGATGCCGTACGATAGATTTTACCGTACGTGACGCTATGAGGTGGGATTGCCGACTATTAGATATATCGACTCGGTTATGCTATAGACTTTCTTATCACTTTCGACTCGGTTCTTAGTTTAGTATTTTAGTTGCTTAGGTAGATGTTAGCTTAGGCTTGAGTCATACCTATTTTCAAAACTACGAATCGTAAGGCATTTTCAAAGGATAAACTGAGAGATGCTACGGATTTTCAAAAGACATCTCTTTTTTCAAAACATCGTAGTCTCTACTTTTCTAAAAACAACGATTCATGCTTTTTAAACACGATAAACGGTATGGCTCGTATATAGATTTATATACCTTATTGTTGTTTTCACTGTCTACTTTTTGTTATGATCTCGTCTGCTAGGACACCTGCACCATTACCGATGATGCGTATATTGCACGTACGTTGCACGTACACTTGCTTGCCGGCTCACACACATCAGCATCGGTAATTGCCATGCCACGCACAGTATAGAAACTGCCATGGATAAATATATATTGTACCGCGCTCATTATTGATAGTTAGATAACGATTCTGGTACTAATACACATCATGATTTGCATCACGCATACATTGCTATAGTGATTTATCACATATGACGTTTTCATGAGATTTCTGTTTCGTGGATTTGGGAAACCGCAAGATTCCTTTTGAAACTTGAAATATTTAAAAAGGCGGTTTTTCCCTTGATATGATATTTCGTGTCCACCATGAGTTTTCTCGGTTCTGAGCTTGTTTTCGAGACCCGATTCAAGGAGTTGGATGAGCCATCTGCGGGTACATGGTGGACCCGGTAAGGTACCCCGGAGCGAGAAATTCGTGGGGATGACGATGAGCCTGGCAAGGGGAGCACTACCTACCGGTAATAGTTTGGACCCGGCGGTTATCCGGAGAATACCGGCCGGAGTCGTGAGATAGATATGAAGGCCGATCAGGAGATGCGACGCCTGAGATATGAGGATTTACGTGTCGATACTGGACACGGGTTTCATAATGCTTCGAGTGTCAGTGTTGGACACTCAAGTTTTATCTCAATTTGGTGTGACGTTGCTGGACACACATTGGATGATGCATTCATACATGATACACTCGACATGCTATCACTTTATGACACGGACACGAGTACTTGGTTTTACACTTACTTTTATATTGTTACTCTTGTTATTACTCGATGTTCTTATATTATTATTATCTTACTGTATGACCTAGGAGATAGTCATACATTCGGTTTCTACTCGGTGATGTCTTTTACTCACGAGTTGGCAACTCACCCACGTTGTGCCACAGTTTTCTTGCAGGTCTGACCGCACAGGTTTTTCGTAGCGGCCTTGCCGGCACACCGTTTCTTCCGGGTGATTGCTTTAGTAGGTGGGGTTACTGGCATCGTGACCACCATTGCAATTGTATATTTATTTCAGTTGTATCTACTTAAAACCTCCATCAACCAGATTTGTATATTTAGTAGACTTAGAATCGCAGTTGTATATTTTTTTTGACTTAGAGTTACGCTCATGTATTTATTATTGTTTCTGGTTTCTTGATGATACTTTGTTTTCTTCACTTTATTTCTGTGCTTTGATTTTCGCCTTCGGCGTTGTATATTTATATTTTTGTGTGGTTGTTTCCGCCAATTGGCGAAGTGCTAGCTCCCGCTTGGAGATGCCTATTATTACTATGTTGTATTGTTTTCTGGTTAAAAATTACAAAGGAGATGCTGCCGAAATTTCAAACGTCGAAAAATGTTTTCAAGACAGATATGAACATTGCATTTTTCATATGATATTACTTATACGTTTAAAAGATCTTGATTTTATTATACCGTTATTTCAAAACTTCATCTCCACTATTTTCCCTAAAGGTTTAGATTTCTGGGTTTTGGCTTATTTGAATTAGATGGGGTCCTATAAACTTCACATGATTCAAGTGCCAGTCATGTGTTTTTTCCGGTTCGTGACATTTGGGCTTGATTTTGGAGCTGGATCGGATCAATCGGGCTGAGCAGCACTTTGTACAGTACTGCAACTGTACCAGACTGAATTGTTACAGTAATTACTGACATGCGCATTAATTGCTACAGTAACCCGCATGCACAGTAATTGCTACAGTAATCGTCAGCAGCCGTAATTGCTATGGTGATTGCTGCAGTGTGCTACAATACCTTTTGGCAGCATTAATTGCTTCATTATGCTACAGTACCTACTACAATGTCGGTCCGTATTTTGAATTGATTTTTTGTTATGTTCACACTGATTTATAACCCTATAAATACCCCTCTGAATCTCATTGTTTAAAGCAATTGAAGAAGAAGA
Source organism: Agapanthus africanus (assembly GCA_030015575.1). NCBI lineage: Eukaryota > Viridiplantae > Streptophyta > Magnoliopsida > Asparagales > Amaryllidaceae > Agapanthus > Agapanthus africanus. The sequence goes on along the minus strand of CM057350.1, from coordinate 446,869,007 downwards.
AAATCTTCGAAATACTAAGAAGGAGAGGGGTTGCAGCCAGATCGTTTTATGGACTGTAACTGGGTTGTATTATAGTTGGTTGAAATACACCGAAGTTAAATCAAACAAAATTCAGATAGCTCAGCTTGTGCGTCAAAGATCAAGGAGACCCGATCACCGCGGTCTAAAAGTTCAGAGTAGCTGGTTGGTGCACACTAATATTCAGGTTGATGTTCCTAGAAACAGTTCGGCTTTGGAATTCTTGCACCGGAGTAGGCCGAATTTGCTTTAAGTTTTGCGTTCAAGGACGCACAGCAGCTCATCACAATTCCATTGGTTCTTTACAAATAAGTTTTCTCAGAACCGAAATTTCAATTTCATCATCCATTTTGCTCCCGACTCCAACAGTTATGAATGTGGATCATTACAAAAAAAATAGTGAAGAATCGACCATCGTTCGTTAACAATCATAACTCATGATTGCAATGTATTTTGATAGCAGAAATTTTAACAATCTCAACCAAAATAAAAAATTATGATAAGAAAAATCGCAGTTTGACATGCATGCTACCATACTAAAAACTTTGAACTTAATAATCATAGTTGAGTGATATTTTTCACACTTTTACTAGCTGAGGTCTTTTTTGTGTGCCTAAATCTGAGTTATCTACAACATTTTTAATATGCGTCCAATAAAATTTGAATGTAGAGCGGTGAATGTGTTGATAATATGTTAGATCCAAATTTATAATAAAAACTATATTAATAATTAAGGATATCATAACAAATATAAAAAGGATAGCTAGACATTTGCGTGGACCGGACGCGCAAAATAATGGTTATAACTGTAAAAAGATAATGGTAGCGAGTTAATTCAAGAATAAAGAATATGGGAAAAGAGAGGACAGTGGAGGGTCCTTTTATTTTCCTATCTTTCTGATGTAGGTCCTTTTCGGGTCTTCCTCAGATGTTGTCTTCCGTCGATCTCCCAGTGGATTTGGAAGGTGATCTCCTGTTGCGTGCGAGTCTCAATAGGTTTTGAGCAGATTGGTGATTTGAGGAGTTTAACGCCGAATACCTGCAAAGAAGTCCCGGGGTGGTTTGGTACCACCGAGGACCCTCCGACGATCAAGTTACTACGAAATCCGAGCAGAGTAACGGCTAAGTGGAATAAAAAATGGCTTACTTGACCTCCCTGTGATGGGGGTTTATATAGTGGCGGCAGCACGCAGCAACCGGCGCGAAAATCTCGCCGGCAATTACGCTCCCGACGTCACGCCTGCGTAAAGAGCAGATCTCTCATTAATGGGGATCGTGATGGCGTGGAACGTGGGACGTTGCTGGCTGAGAATCTGCGCGTGGCGAGATTTGCGGAGCGGCGGTTACGCCTGTGAGTGGTGAAGTTGGTCGGTCGGAGGGACCGAGGAAGATGGTCTCGGTTGGGGAGCTTGGAGACGAGCAGGAGGGCCGAAGAGTCCTAGTCCTGTGGCAGCTCGGGGCGAGCTGAGGGGCCGAGAATGCCAATTTGCAGGGGGCTCCGAGGAGGGCCAGCTTGTGCTTGTGGGTCGGATACAGGGATGGCCTAGTCGGCCCCTGTAAGCCCTTTCTTCTGAGTTCTGGGACACGTCATCTGCCACGTGTCCCGATCTTGGAGATCGTCGGTATTGAGCATCATCATTAGCCCCCCACTCTTGTCCCAACCAGCTAGCGGGTCGGGTCAGGAGTGGACTGCTGGGCCGCCCGGGGTAAGCTCCCTTCTAAGGTTTCGTCGGGACGCATCCCTGGGCTGTCAGCTGTTTTTTCTGCCAGCGAATTAGGACGAGATCTCTGCATTTAAGGAAGGTGCGCTGGTTCGTGCATCCTGCCACTGAGGCGACGGTCCACGTGTCAAGCGTCGGTTGGCCGACGCGACGTGTGTAGTCCTGCGGCGTCTGATGGGGTGTGGTCCAGTGTGAGAACGACAAGTGGAGCAATCGGAGCCGTTGGACGCGAGGAGGCGTTTTAGCAGGAGATGAAGGGCGTCATTGGATGAGGTCGTTTGCGGTGATAAGTAGAGGTGGGGCCCATTCCGGGGCCCATACTCTTTCATATTCCCTTTCTTCTAAGTCTTGGCCGCTCGGCGCTCGTCTTCTTTCTTCCGTTTTTGCTTCCCGAGGACCCATCTTCTTCAGGTTAGATGTCTTCTTTCACGGGATCCGTAGATGTTGTAGAAGTAGGTTCTAGAGACCCTTTAGTTGAGCCTGAGTCTTCTCGGGGAGTAGAGATCGGATCCTTTCCTCAGGATCATGCGGCGGGGGCAGCCCCTACGGAGGAGGCGGTAGATGCTGCCCCCGGCGCCTCGTGTTGGGTGAGGTATGAGGACGAGCTCGCCAATACTCGGTCTCGCTTCCACATCCCCTCACGTTATACGCTTCGTCTGGCCAAGGAGGGAGAGAAGGCAAACCAAGTGTGGGGTAGGGAGATCGCCCTGTACTTGGAAGCCTTTTGGGGTGGATTGCGCATGCCCTTCTCTCCCGAGGTCGTCGAAGCGCTGAACTTCTTCGGGTTAGCCCCTGGCCAACTAATGCCGAATTCATGGAGGATTCTCCTCGGGTTCCTGATCCGCCTGAAGTTACAGGCGGTTCCTTTCAGCCTTTCCCTTCTCGATTCTTCCCTCATTTTCAAAAGTCATCCTGGGGGTCGAGCGGGCGACCCGAGGTGGGTCTACCTCTTCTTTAGAAAGCGACAGGGGGGCGCCACCGGGACAGGGGTTGTGGCTCTGCCTTCTTCCATTCATGACTGGAAGAAGAAGTTCTTCTTCGTCTCGCCTCCCGAGGGCGAGGACTGGCCCGTGCCTACCAAGTGGTCGAGGGAAAAATACTTGCCAGGGAACCAGTCCAATGACCCTGCCGCGGTGAGAGTGGCGTCGTGAGAGCCCATCCCCCGATTCGACGTGCTGCTATCTGAGAGGGTCCTGAGTTGGGCCGGCCTCAGCCCTGTTGAGTTCGTCGGTAAGTTAGGCTTTCTTTTGGCTTTTATATTGCTCGTGTCGCTGACTTCTTTGTATTTGGTTTGTGCACGACCCATGGATATGGATGAGCTTCGAGCTTCCATACACCAGCTGAGGAAGGTCACGAAGGCTGGGGGCGCCAGCTCTTCTCGTGCGAAGCCTGCCCCGGCTCCCTCTCCTCTGGTGGCCGCGTCTCGTGAGCGTTCGGGGGCGGATCCCGCCCCGGGGCCGAGCAGAGCGCCGGGCCGAAAGCGGGCCCGAATTCTGGAAGACCCGTCCTCGGAGAAGGAGATCGGCTCCCCATCGGAGCCGCTTAAGAGGTCTTTCCGGAGGTCTTCCTGGGGCCCGCCCTCACCAATTATGGTGGAGGAGGGGGGCCTCCAGTTCGCGGTACCCTCGGGGCTATCAGTCGCGGATAGCCTGCTGCACGACACAGAGAAGTCGGTAGGAGGTAAGATCCCCGGGGGAACCTTTAGGGCTCAGATGGCGTCCATCGCCTAGGAGTCCGTGCAGGTTAGTGCTCGGTTGCTTGTGAAATTCGGCGCCTCCTTCGTCTTTCTGATCTCTTTCCTATCTTTCAGGTTCTCCAGCACGTTGCCCTTGCCTTACGCATGGAGGCCGAGGTGATAGCCCCGGCGATGAAGGCTGCAGGCTAGCTCGTCTCGCTGGAGGAGAGCTCCAAGCGGGAGCGGGAGCGGGAGGCGTTGATGGTGAGGGTCGCCGCCCTGGAGGGTGAGGTGGAGGCCGGGAAACGCGAGGTTTCCCGATACCGCGAGGACGCCGTGGCTGCCGAGGCCAAGCTTGAGGACGCTCAGGTGCTCGCCGGCAACCTGAAGAAAACGGTGAAGACCCTCCGTAAGGAGCTGGGGGCGGCGGCCGAGTCAGCCGACCTGAGAGCGGAGAAATTGGCCGACCTCTCGGCAGTGAAGACGGTAGAGGGCTACAAGAAGTCGAAGGACTTCTATGATGATCTGGACGTAGCCACAACCCTCATATGGCACGAGGCCCTCGACGCCGTTAAGGCTCGGATGCCGGAGTTCGCCGACGAAGAGCTCCGGGCCGAATACCCCCTCGCGGACGCCGAGGAGCAGAGGAAAGAGATTCCTGACAAGGAAGTCGCCGAGGACCCTGCTCGTCTTGTGGCAGATGTCGAGGATCCTGAGGTCGCGCCTGGCCCCGAGGCCTAAAGCCCTCGTCTTCCTTTTCCTTTATTTTGTTGTTTCAGGAATTTTTGTAAGCCTCCGGGAAGTTTGTAAGGCTGGGGAGCCCAAAATACCCTTTGTAAAGATTTTGCCTTCGGTAATGAAACTTTTTTCTTTGGTTTCATTGGTTTGCACTGTTGGGCTTCCATGTCAGGTCGGCTATCTATCTAACGATCGTTCATCGAGTTGATTTCGGTCACTTGCCAAGCGCGCCAAACGCTGCTGAGAAGGAGGCGTCTCCACGGCCCCGAAGTCGAGGGGGGATCGCCCAGACTTGGATAGACCTGATGTCCCTTGTTGGGGCCTCGGATCCTCTGCATGTGATGGGTAGAGGGCCGTCCGCCGTATTTGTGCCGAGCATGAATGGGAAGCTGCTCGGTTGCCCCTTGGCGAGGGCTTTTGACTTCTGGCATTGCGAGCAACGACCACTAGCTGGGGATGGTCGAGCGAGGGTTGGGCTCGACTGCCTCTATGAGGACTTTGGATCCTTAGCGTTGGAGGGGCTGTAAGAAGCCCAGTAAGGATGGTCGGGCAGTGAAGCTGCACGGTTGCCTCTTGGCGAGGGTTTTGATCTCCGGTGTCATGGATAGGCAACTACCAGCCTGGGATGACCGTGCGGGGTAGCCGCTCGGATGTCTCTTGCGAGGGCTTCGATCCCTGGCGTCATGGGTAGGGAGCTACCAGCCGGAGATAGCCGAGCAGAATAGCTGCTGAGCTGCCTCTAAGGAGGACTTTGATCCTTAGCATTGGGGGGATGTAAGAAGCCCACTAAGGATGACCGGGCAGTGAAACTGCGCGGTTGCCTCTTGGCGAGAGTTTTGATCTCTGGTATCGTGGGTAGGCAACTACCAGACTGGGATCACCGAGCGGGGTAGCCGCTCGGATGCCTCTTGCGAGGGCTTCGATTCCTGGCGTCATGGGTAGGGAGCTACCGGCCAAAGATAACCGAGAAGGGTAGCTGCTCGGTTGCTTCTTGCGAGGGCTTTGATCCTTCAGGACGGGGACCGAGCAGGGTTACTGCCCAGTGCCTCTTGGAAAGGACTTTGATCCATGTCGGTTGTGGTAGGAAGCTACCAGCCGGGGATAGCCGAGCAAGGACTCGACTGCCTCTGGGAGGACTTTGGTCCTTGGCGCGGGAGGGACTGTAAGAATCCTACCAAGGACCCTTGTGTAACGCTTCGAAAATCGTTTAGGCAGTTTTTCGGTAATCGGCTGAATTAGCAGCTTTTTCCGTAAAAAATCAAAATAGGTTTTTTTCATTATAGACCTAATTATACAAAATTTAGATAAGATATTACTATAAATTGGTCACTAAAATGTTACTTAAAATTTTCTAGTTAATTAAAAAAATTTCCTTAATTAATTATTTTTAATATTATTTTAAGCTTTTAAAAATACATTAAATTAGTGATAAATACAAATTTAATTAGGTAAATTACACACTTAGGAACCATTATAAACTAAAATATAGTAGTAACAAAAATTTTACCAAAACTTTCCAAGAATTGTGGTTTTATGGTGTAAAAAATGCATTAAAATGGGTTTTTTTTGTAAAAAGTTGATGTAACATTCATTAATTGATCTTTGAAGAAGCTTTTTGTGTAGAATTTTCCACACAATTCTCTCTCACTCTCCTCCTCCACCTCCAGGTTGTGCAACCTGCAGCAAACCTCCTCCCATTTCCCCCATTTTGTTTAGCTCAAAATTCTTGCAAAAATCCACCGAAATCCACAAAAATTCACACTTTTCTTCACTAATTCAAACCTAAACCCTATTCCATCCCTTCTCAAGCCCAAATTGGTCTAAGACAAGTAGAAAAGAGGCATCTTTAGAGGGTAATTGCAAGAGGATCATAACTTGGGAGGTATAAATCCTAAACTAGTTGTTAAATTTGTAGTTTAAATAAGCTAGATTAGTATTTTAAAGTGTTAATTTCATTGTAATGGTTGGTTTTTGAAAATTCAAGAGAGGTGGAGATGCCATAATTAGGGTTTGTTGTAGGATAAGTGGGTTTAAGTTAGGGTAGTGGTTATCTAGTTGGTTAGAATGGATGGTTGTGCGATGTAGCGATCGCTACACCGTTAAATCGCGACAATTTCATCGATATTTCTATGCTAATAGCTTACTAGTTTTCTAAAATTTTAGGAGGTGATCTAATTGTGTTATTTTGGCGATATAATTAGCATCTTATATGACTATTAGGGTGTGTGAATGCGGAGTTTTGTCTAGTCGGGTTTTAGTTTTGATGATTGCCCCGAAACGGTGATTTTAGTTAAGGTTTTAGCGATTTTCGTGTATTTTCCGCATACCGAGTGCACGTTGTGATTAATTCGAGAGCGTCGATCTTTTCATATTATGAGTTGCGTTATTTCAGGAACCTGTAATCTTATATTGTATGTTATGCAATTCTAGGATCGGTCGCGGAAACATCGGACGCGGCGCGAAAAGGTAAGGCGGTGGTCGGATCGGATTAGCGAGGCATTCAGGTGAGTAGATGTATTCATCTATGGGGGAATCGTCTGGATGGCGCGAGGCGCACCCTAGTTAGAATTACCTTATTTCTTGCTACATATGCATTGTTAGTTAGCTAACCCCCCCCCCTCATTCACATTTCATAGAATTATAGCTTTTCGTCTGCAAGATTTGCATAGGATATCCATATACACATGTGCGATATCACTTCGTAGGACATGTACACCATTACCATTGGCTCCTGTTGTACGCGCACTATTCATGTGACACACACGCCTTTGGTAATTGCCATGCCACGAGCACCATAGAACCTGTTTAGCCTAGTATCATCACTTGCATCATACATGATATATGAAATCGTATAGCATGTATATATCTCGCATCATCATCATACTTACATAGATTTCTAGACACAAATCACATCGCATACCTTGATATCATAGACATTTATCATATACAACATGTTGGGTATTATAATTTTCTTGAGGATTTCAGTATTGCTGCGATTTCTGGATTTTGGGGAAAACCGCATGAATTTAACAAAAGCTTATATTTATCATTTTTAAAACAAAGTTGCGGTTTTCTCGTGATGTATGTGTCGTCCACCATGAGTTTTCATGTTTTCAGTTGGATTTCGAGACCCGATTCGAGGAGTGGATGAACCGTCTCGGATACATGGTGGGCCCGGTATGGTACCCCGGGACAAGAAGATCGAGTTGTAGACGATGAGCCTGGCAGGGGAAGACTACCTACCGGTGATGTCTGGCGCGGCGGATATCCGGAGGATACCCACCGTTGTCATGAGATTTGATGATATGGGCCGATCCGGACTGACGGAGCCCGATGTATTGAGACATTGATACAGTGAGACATTGAGATAAATGTGTTTTCATATTTGGTGTCGATACTTGACATGGGTTTCAGATGATTTCTTGATGGTATTTAACTATTATACAGTTATTCTTTTTCTAAAATTAAGAATGCAAAATCATAGCATTTAAAACACTTAAAGATTTAGTATTGGCATTGCATACATGTGCATGCATACTAGAGGTACTACATCACATCTGGACATACATGCTGTGACCCATTTGCGTGCATTCTTACGATTGCCTTACTAGATTTTATATTCTACTCACGAGCTGGCAACTCACCCCCGTTGTACCACAATATCTTGCAGGTCGGACTCATCAGCCTAGTAACGGCGGCTTATCTTGTTAGTGACTTCTTTTGATTAGACTCGCGACATTACTCGTAGGTGGGTTGCGAGAGCACTTTTATCTCTTTTTGTACTATTTTGTATCTAGTATTCTCCATCTACCACTTCTTGTGTGTATATGCGACCTAGTGATGAGACTGAGAGATTTGTGTATATGTGGTTTCTTTTGGTCGAGCTCACTTGAGCCGACGTTGTGTTTTCTTGTATTTTGCATTTCTTTATGCTCTTTTCTTGAGATTACATATATATATTGCGTGTGGTTGTGATCCGCCTTGGGCGAAGAGCTAGCTCCCGCTTGGGGATGCTATTTTGTGATTACAGGTTATATATCTTGTTGTACCCATTTTGGGGGATAGAATTTACAAAGGAGACTGCCGAAATTTTCGGAAATTTTTGATGTTTTTTTTAAAAAGGGGTTCGATACAACTTAATTGATTTCAAAAAAAATCATTTTCATGAAAGGTTTCCTTCACTCTCTTTGGTTTCTTTTGGTTTAGATTTTCTGGGCTTTGGCTGACTTAGTTTACGTTACGCCTTTAGACGTCTCGTAATCTAAGTGCCAGTCACGTTCCGTACTTTCGGGTCGTGACAAAGTTGGTATCAGAGCGTAGGTTTTACCTTTCTGAGTGTAGGACGACCTTGGTGGATGAAGTAGGTGACTTAAGCAGAGTGGCGTAGCGTGAGTATGATCCGCGGCATACTTACGATACGGTACTCCGCCTAAGTGACCTTAGGAAATAATTGCTTGTATTTCCTTTCTTGAGTCCTTGCATTCCTTGATTCAATTGTAATGTTCTTATCGATCCTGTTTCTTATTCCAGCTTCGATGCCGCCAAAGACTACGAGAGCTCAGCGTGCTGCCGCTAGGGATGAGATTCGAGCGGGCTCGTCTGAGGCGAGGATCGAGCGGGCTCGTCTGAGGCGAGGATCGAGCGGGATGATGCGCCTACCCCTCAGGGTCATATTGATCCGCCTTATCCAGACCGTATTGCCAGATTAGAGGCCGGCATGCAAGAGTTGTGACAGATGATGGGATATTTAGTTGAGTCCAGTCGGGCACAGAGATCCGAGGATGTTCCTTCCACCGCACAGACCACGATTGTACCTGCTGCACAGATGGTCGCTCCTGCTACTACGGAGACTATCCCTGTTTCACTACAGGAGTTCATGAGATTGAGACCTCCAGCTTTTACCGGTACGGATGCGACAGAGGACCCACAGGCATTTCTTGATAGGATGGCTCGGATTTGCCGTTCGTTGAGGTGTTCTGATGATAGATTGGTGGAGTTTGCGAGTTTTCGTCTGGAGGGTCTTGCCCAGACATGGTACGATTCAGTAGAGAGAGGCCGAGCTGCAGGTCTACCTTCTATGACCTGGGATGAGTTTACAGCTGTGTTTCTTGCCCGTTTTCTTCCGGAGAGTGTCCAAGATGCTCGAGCCCGTAGTTTTGAGTCTCTACGCAAGACTCCTGGGATGACGGTGTCGGAGTATGATATACAGTTTACCCAGTTGTCTCGATATGCTCCGTACCTAGTAGACACGGAAGAGAAGAGAATAAAGAGGTTTGTGCGAGGGCTTGATACACAGCTATTCCTTGCCATCGGCACCCAGCACTTTGATACATACGCAGCCGCGATGGACGCAGCCTTACTTCTGGAGGAGCGTATTTCTAAGACTCCGGTCATTTTTGGGCCGAAGAGGATTCGTACTGATACGCCAGCTCAGCAGCAGATGGGTAGACATCATGATAGATTATTTCCGGGAGATGGTGGAGGCAGAGGATTGAGACGAGGTCAGTTATTTGGTTCATATCCACAGACCCAGCATTCGTCTCCAGGATGTTTTCGGTGTGGGAGTCAGTACCACCGTGTCAGAGACTGTACCATGGGACGCCAGGGCGCGGCGACAGTCCCACATGTGACCTTACCACCTTCACCACCTCCTCAGAGAGCTCTACTTCCTACTCCTGATGATGCTCCACGCCAGCCAGATGTTTCTAAAGGTCGTGGGCGTGGCGGTCCGGTTCAGAGAGGATGAGGCGACAGAGGCAGAGGCAGAGGCCGAGGTAGAGGCAGAGGACAGCCAACTACTAGTGGTGGACAGGCCCGAGTGTTCGCGTTGACTCCTCAGGATGCACAGGCATCCAATGCCGTCGTGACAGGTACTCTGCCAGTATATTCTTTTGATGCACGAGTATTATTTGATCCAGGCTCCACACATTCATATGTATCCACGTACTTTGCACCGAGGTTAGGCCGAGAGTCTTCTCCGTTAGATCAGCCGCTTGTCATTATTACACCGGTAGGCGAGTCGTTTGTTGCTCGTTTTGTGTACCGATCATGTTCCGTTCGTATCGGGGAGAGAGATTCGTCAGTTGATTTGATTCTCCTCGATATGCTAGACTTTGACGTTCTTCGTGGTATGGACTGGCTAGCCACCTGTTATGCATCCGTGGACTGCCGTGAGAAAGTAGTCAGATTCAGTTTTCTTGGTGAGCCGGTTCTCGTTATTCAGGGAGGTCGTAGCGCTACCCTTCCCAGCTTGATTTCTTCTCTTCGCGCCGGTCAGCTCTTAAGGAAAGGGTGTCAGGGATTCTTAGCTTATGTTTATAATACTAGCTCCACAGAGATTCCGTTGGACCAGGTCCCTATTGTGAGAGAGTTTCCTGATGTATTCCCTGACGAGCTGCCTGGTCTGCCACCAGAGCGCGAGATTGAGTTCTGCATCGACTTGATCCCCGGTACGGGGCCAATCTCTATACCGCCTTATCGGATGGCCCCGGCGGAGCTGAGAGAGCTGAAGGATCAGTTACAGAACTTGCTGGACAAAGGGCTTATCCGACCGAGTGTGTCACCTTGGGGTGCTCCCGTCTTGTTTGTTAAGAAGAAGGACGGAAGTATGCGTTTATACATTGATTATCGTCAGCTGAACCGGGTTACTGTGCGTAATAGATATCCCCTACCCCGCATTGATGACTTATTCGATCAGCTCCAGGGTGCAGGGTTTTTCTCGAAGGTTGATTTACGGTCAGGTTATCACCAGTTGCGGGTTCGGAAGGAGGATATTCCGAAGACCGCTTTCCGTACTCGATATGGTCATTATGAGTTCTTGGTGATGTCGTTCGGGCTCACCAATGCCCCGGCAGCATTTATGGACTTGATGAACCGTGTATTCAGGCCGTACCTCGATCAGTTCATCATTGTGTTCATTGACGACATCTTGGTTTATTCTCGGAGCCGGGAGGAGCATGAGCAGCACTTGCGTATCACATTGCAGACTTTGAGGGAGCATCAGTTGTTCGCCAAATTTTCCAAGTGCGCATTCTGGTTAGACAGTGTCGACTTCTTGGGTCATGTGGTGACGAGAGATGGTATTTGTGTGGACCCGAAAAAGATCAAGGCAGTTCAGCGTTGGCCTAGACCGGTATCAGTTACAGAGGTTCGTAGCTTTCTAGGTCTGGCCGGCTATTATCGACGTTTTGTCCAGGATTTCTCCCGCATTGCTGCACCATTGACCGGGTTGACCCGGAAAGGGGTTCCTTTCGATTGGACCCAGGCATATGAGGATAGTTTCCAGCAGTTGAAGACTCGTCTGACTACTGCGCCAGTGTTAGCATTGCCTTCAGGATCAGGCGGGTTCGTGGTATATTGTGATGCTTCTCGAGTGGGGCTGGGCTGTGTATTGATGCAGCACGACAGAGTTATCGCGTATGCTTCTCGGCAGCTGAGGAAACATGAACAGAACTACCCCACTCATGATTTAGAGATGGCTGCAGTGGTATTTGCACTTAAGATTTGGAGACATTACCTATACGGTGTGTCGTGCCAGATATTCACTGACCACAAGAGTTTGAAGTATATCTTTCAGCAGCGAGATCTGAATCTGAGACAGCGCCGTTGGATGGAGTTGGTGAAGGATTATGACTGTGAAATTCTATACCATCCGGGCAAGGCGAATGTCGTGGCAGATGCTTTGAGTAGGAGGCCCGGAGGTAGCTTATCTTGTTTGAGCGCAGTACAGATGCAGTCGACGGCGGATTGGCAGGTTTTATGTGATAGCAGAGTGCAGTTCGAGTTTACTCCTACAGGGGGACAGCTGGCCCATTTCAGAGCACGCCCACAGTTACTTGACCGTATCCGCGAGGCACAGTCCGGCGATGCCTATATTTTAGAGATTATTGAGCAGATTCGGCAGGGCAGAGTTTCTGAGTTCATGATTGATGATCAGGGGATACTTCGATTTGGGACTCGACTGTGCGTACCAGATTCTGAGGGACTGAGGCGCGATATCCTCGAGGAGGCACATAGATCGGTATACAGTGTGCATCCAGGTTCCACCAAGATGTACCATGATTTGAGAGAGGTTTACTGGTAGGACGGGATGAAGAAGGATGTTACAGACTTTGTGTCGAGATGCCTGACTTGTCAGCAAGTCAAGGCCGAGCACCAGAGGCCGGCGAGTTACAGCCTTTGCCCATCCCTGAGTGGAAGTGGGAGCAGGTCTCCATGGACTTCATTGTGGGTCTACCCAAGACCAGTCGAGGGTATGACTCTATTTGGGTGATTGTGGATCGACTGACGAAAGCGGCTCACTTCCTGCCAGTGAAGACCACTTTTGGATTTTCTCAGTACGCCCAGGTTTATATTGATGAGATCGTGCGACTGCATGGCGTTCCGACTTGCATCGTGTCCGACCGGGGCGCCCAGTTTACCAGCCGATTATGGCAGAAACTTCAGGAAGCTTTGGGCACCCGATTGAGTTTTAGCACAGCCTTTCATCCGCAGACTGACGGTCAGTCGGAGCGTACTATTCAGACTCTTGAGGACATGCTCAGAGCTTGTGTTTTAGATTTCGGTGGTAGCTGGGATCGTCATTTGCCCTTGATCGAGTTCTCCTACAATAATAGCTTCCAGGAGACGATTCAGATGGCACCTTTCGAGGTTTATATGGGAGGAGATGTCGATCGCCTGTATGTTGGACAGAGCTTAGGGAGAGCAGTATTTTGGGGCCGTGGATTGTACAGGAGACGACCGAGAAGATACAGCTGATTCGGGACAGGATGAGAGCGGCACAGAGCAGGCAGAAATCATATGCTGACAGGCGCCGTCGCCGACTCGAGTTCGCTGTTGGTGATCATGTTTTCCTGAAGGTCTCTCCGATGAAGGGTGTGATGAGATTTGGGCGGAAAGGGAAGCTGAGTCCTAGATATGTTGGTCCCTTCGAGATCCTAGAGCGTGTTGGTCCAGTCGCTTATCGGTTAGCTCTTCCGCCCAGTTTCCCCGATGTTCACCCTGTGTTCCATGTTTCGATACTCCGCAAGTACCTTCATGATCATTCCCATCCGATTCAGCACCAGACGATCCAGCTAGAGCGTGATCTTTCATTCACCGAGCATCCGGTGGTCATTTTGGATCGGCAGGTGAAGAAATTGAGATCGAAGGTTATACCGTCCGTCAAGGTCCTTTGGCATGGCCCGAACAGCGAGGAGGTCACCTGAGAGACCGAGGTCGAGATGAGGAAGAGATATCCCCATCTTTTTGAAGGTACGCGTAGTTAAATTCTAAATTCGGGGACCGAATTTCTTTAAGGGGGGAAGATTGTAACGCTTCGAAAATCGTTTAGGCAGTTTTTCGGTAATCGGCTGAATTAGCAGATTTTTCCGTAAAAAGTCAAAATAGGTTTTTTTTTCATTATATACCTAATTATACAAAATTTAGATAAGATATTACTATAAATTGGTCACTAAAATGTTACTTAAAATTTTCTAGTTAATTAAAAAAATTCCTTAATTAATTATTTTTAATATTATTTTAAGCTTTTAAAAATACATTAAATTAGTGATAAATACAAATTTAATTAGGTAAATTACACACTTAGAAACCATTATAAACTAAAATATAGTAGTAACAAAAATTTTGCCAAAACTTTCTAAGAATTGTGGTTTTACGGTGTAAAAAATGCATTAAAATGGGTTTTTTTGTAAAAAGTTGATGTAACATTCATTAATTGATCTTTGAAGAAGCTTTTTGTGTAGAATTTTTCACACAATACTCTCTCACTCTCCTCCTCCACCTCCAGGTCGTGCAACCTGCAGCAAACCCCCTCCCATTTCCCCCATTTTGTTTAGCTCAAAATTCTTGCAAAAATCCTCCGAAATCCACAAAAATTCACACTTTTCTTCACTAATTCAAACCTAAACCCTATTCCATCCCTTCTCAAGCCCAAATTGGTCTAAGACAAGGAGAAAAGAGGCATCTTTAGAGGCTAATTGCAAGAGGATCATAACTTGGGAGGTATAAATCCTAAACTAGTTGTTAAATTTGTAGTTTAAATAAGCTAGATTAGTATTTTAAAGTGTTAATTTCATTATAATGGTTGGTTTTTGAAAATTCAAGAGAGGTGGAGATGCCCTAATTATGGTTTGTTGTAGGATAAGTGGGTTTAAGTTAGGGTAGTGGTTATCTAGTTGGTTAGAATGGATGGTTGTGCGATGTAGCGATCGCTACACCGTTAAATCGCGACAATTTCATCGATATTTCTATGCTAATAGCTTACTAGTTTTCTAAAATTTTAGGAGGTGATCTAATTGTGTTATTTTGGTGATATAATTAGTATCTTATACGACTATTAGGGTGTGTGAATGCGGAGTTTTGTCTAGTCGGGTTTTAGTTTTGACGATTGCCCCGAAACGACGATTTTAGTTAAGGTTTTAGTAATTTTTGTGTATTTTCCGCGTATCGAGTGCACGTTGTGATTAATTCGAGAGCGTCGATCTTTTCATATTATGAGTTGTGTTATTTCAGGAACCTGTAATCTTATATTGTATGTTATACAATTCTAGGATCGGTCGCGGAAACATCGGACGCAGCGCGAAAAGGCAAGGCGGTGGTCGGATCGGATTAGCGAGACATTCAGGTGAGTAGATGTATTCATCTATGGGGGAATCGTCTGGATGGCGCGAGGCGCCCCCTAGTTAGAATTACCTTATTTCTTGCTACATATGCATTGTTAGTTAGCTAACCCCCCCCCCCATTCACATTTCATACAATTATAGCTTTTCGTCTGCAAGATTTGCATAGGACATCCATATACACATGTGCGATATCATTTCGTAGGACACGTATACCATTACCATTGGCTCCTGTTGCACACCCACTATTCATGTGACACACACGCCTTTGGTAATTGCCATGCCATGAGCACCATAGAACCTGTTTTGCCTAGTATCATCACTTGCATCATATATGATATATGAAATCGCATAGCATGTATATACCTCGCATCATCATCATACTTACATAGATTTCTAGACACAAATCACATCGCATACCTTGATATCATAGACATTTATCATATACAACATGTCGGGTATTATGATTTTCTTGAGTATTTCAGTATTGCTGCGATTTCTGGATTTTGGGGAAAACCGCAAGAATTTAACAAAAGCTTATATTTATCATTTTTAAAACAAAGTTGCGGTTTTCTCGTGATGTATGTGTCGTCCACCATGAGTTTTCATGTTTTCTGTTGGATTTCGAGACCCGATTTGAGGAGTAGATGAACCGTCTCGGGTACATGGTGGGTCCGGTATGGTACCCCGGGGCAAGAAGATCGAGTTGTAGATGATGAGCCTGGCAGGGGAAGACTACCTACCGGTGATGTCTGGCGCGGCGGATATCCGGAGGATACCGACCGTTGAGATTTGATGATATGGGTGTAGGGTTCCTAGGCACGCTAATGAGGTCTCACAAGGCATCAACCATGCCAATTTCAAATTTTACGGTGCCAAGAAACCCTAGACTACGGATCGTTGGCTAGAAGTTTAGGCAAAAAGAAACTAGTTAACAACTTAACTAAATGGTAAACGGAAATACAACCTTTGTAGATCCGCTTCTCCACCTCCATGGCTCCGCGATGAAGTCTCCTCGCTGTACAAATCGGATCTTGGGCTCTAGCGTCGGCTTCATCGGAGAAAAAGCGGGCTAGGTCATCGACGACGATGCCGAAGATGATCTACGTCGAGGCATCACTAGATCTAGCTCCAACTTCACCAAGTCAAGAAAACTTGTGAAGGAAACACCCTATACTACTTGGCAAGAGGTAGAGGATGAAGAAATAGGAAGTGGGTTCACTTTAGAATTGGATTTCTCACTCATTTTCAAGAGTTGCCATTGATGGAGCAAGGTTCTTCATCTTGAAGATGAAGAAGAAGAAGAAGAAGAAAAAGTTATGATAAGTTAATTCCAAAAAGAAAATTAAAAGAATACTTATCATAACCAAACCATGGTCAAGTGTAGAGAATAAATCATGGTTAGTGGGAATGGTTAGGGTTAAGCATGAGACAAAATGGTGACTTTGGTCAAAACTTCATGAAGCTTCAACTAGAAAACAAAGTTAGCCACCATTTTCTCTTAATGCTTATCATTTTCCAAATGAATAACTAAATAAGATAAATGAAAAATAAAACAAAACCCTAACCATTCATATAACCATGGTTTAATCTTTACACAAACTCAAGTGAGCAAGTATCATCAAACATGATACAAACTTGTGTACAAAAGTATATCACATATACAATGTGCACAATCCAAGTGAGAAAATCCATTTAAAGTGAACCAATACTAGTTAATGTAAAGTAATATATGAAATATATAATTATACATTAAATCATTAAATCAACACTTGATTCAATGATCCGGTCATGTCGAACATAACCGACTAGTATTCAATGTATCGACTTATCGAATCAACGCTTGAATCGATAACTAGGTTATATCGCATACAACCATTCGATACATTCATCCCGAGAATAGAAAACGGTATCACATACACGCATTATTCTCGGTCCCGCACATATCTCATATGCGCTCCTATTTCGTTTCGCTTGAGCCAGGAAACTTCTGTGTAGGACTCTAAAGACTCGTCAATACGCCGGCAGCAGGTAATGATCATATCAAATACCCACAAGCCGCAAGCGGTCTGCTAAACGTAACGGCCACCCGGGTATTGAGCGATCAGAAGATCGACGAGCAAGCCCGCTCACACTCCAGTGAATCCAACCAGTAACACTACCGTACAGTCCGGTCTGTTCGTCTGATATGTCGCATATCTCGCCTAGGGGTGGTAAACGTCAGACCCCAATAGCTCGATAAGTCGTGTCGATATGAGGTCTATAACAATTCAAGAAACTACTGGTAACACTTACCAGTAAATCTCAGCAACCCTGGCCAGGGATTTCCGGTTATAGCCAATCGAACACAGCGCAACATCAACTCCCTATACCGGGAGAGACGAATCCCCTCCTATCGCTCATTGCCTCCATGTGACTCGGGACTGTACCCAAAAACCACCGTTTTGCACACCCTCTTGGACGTGGTAAGGTAGAAATCAAAGCACAGTGGGAACCACACAAGACTCTATGACGATCTCGGGTCAACAGACTACTCTGTATCAGTGTCACCAGAGAACTGCCATCTGACGTAAGGTATAATACCATCTGGGAGTTCTCGGCGAGTCCGTCCAGTGTATCCAGTCTCCACTGAGCACCCGTATATCATCTCCGATGTCAAACACCAATGGATATGGGATCATCCATCGCCCATCTGTATGGGTCGAGAAGGTATACGCTAGTCTATTCTGGTATATCGATGCCCTGTCTCGATATACCCACGACTAGGGACCTTGAAGGATGTACTTATGGACTACCATGTCCCCACTAGTATGATCCGCATCATAGTCCAGGTAGTCAAGTACACATCCTAAGGGCTTTACCAACATGTAACAGAGAGACAATCAGTATACACGTTAAGGTAAAGATCAACCAGATAGCATACTATCATGTCGAGCAAGAAAGTCCTCCCTATATATGTCCCAGCATCCACTACAATATACATCCAATGTACAGTAATGGCCTCTAGGGCATACATATAACTAACAATCTCCCACTTGCACTAGGGCCATCTGTAGCAGTGGTTGTAGTATCTCATACTCAACCATCCCATAAAAATCTCTCTCTAGGAACAGGCCTTTGTGAGTGGATCCGCTGTGTTTGTCCTCTGAGTCTACTCTCCAAACCTCGATCACCCTGGAGATCAACCATCTCCATGATCAGGTGACACTGCCTTAGAATATGTCTGGATCACTGATGGGACCGGCGTTCCTCGGCATAAGCCACAACTCCATTGTCTCACAATGGTGGGAACGTAGTTCATCTCATGAACCAATATACACCCAAACAGCCTCTTCGGTAGCATCTTAAGTAGCGATGTATCCTGCCTTTATCGTCTAGATAGCCACGGTATCTTGCTTGGAACTCTTCCAACATACCGTCCCTCCACTGAGGGTAAAGACAATGCCTGCGACTGACATTCAGTCGTCATTATCACCCTGGAACCCTTCCAGTGATTCTCCCTAGAATCGGTTGATACCGTCTCACTACAACTAGTGAGAATCCTAACATCCAATTAGATCTATCTCATAGATCCAAAACCCAGGATTTAGATGGTATCACTCTGATCCTATATGGAGAATCATTGTGATAAGCGGAGATTGACCGAGCGTAGCATAGGAAACTCCTTCCCTATCAAGAGTATGTCATCCACGTACTCTACGATGATCATAACCATACTCCCTACTACCTTTTTGTTTATACAAGGTTCATCTACCATTTTGATGATGTCAAACTCTTTGACTAACACATCAAAACAGATGTTCTAACTCCGCGATGCCTGCTTTATCCTATAAAGGATCTTGTACACGTTTCCGCTGCTCCCACTGTCTACGAAGTCCTCTGGCTGTGTACTTATAGACGCTCTCTTCTAAAACATCATTTAGAAAAGGTGTCATGACACCCAACCACCAGATATCGTAGTCATGGTATGTAGCCGTGGCAAGTAGGATCTGGATGGACTTAAGCATAGACACTTGAAAAGGTTTCATCATTATCCACGCCTGGTTGATGACGAAAACCTTTAACAAGTCTAGCTTTGAAAGTCTCAACTTTTCCATCTACACCAAGTAATCTTCTCAAGATATACTTGCTCCTGATGGTGATTTAACCCTTCAGATATAGCAGCCAAAGTCCATACTTTGTTGGTGTACATGGATTCCATCTCAGATCACTAAGCATCCAGCCATTCTTATAGAGTCTCACTCCTGATGGCCATCTCGAAGCTAGTTGGGTCATCATCTCATGATGCAATCCTCTCTCCCACTGTCATAGAGAAACCGAAGTATCTCTCAGGCGGGTGAGGAACCCTACTAGATCGGCGGAGAGGCTGAGGTTCGTTGGAATCTACTGAATCCTTTGGTTCTACCAAATCATCTGCTGTAGTTTGTATAGCTGGAACCTTTCCAGTTCTACATTACAGACTTTGCCTCGAGCTTGCCCAGATTTTGCTTTTAGACATAGGCCGGACAACCCCAAATCTTAACTAACTTAAGAAATAGGCTCTTCCCTTTCCATATCTCATATGGAGTGGTAGGCTGTGATCTGATTCAAACCCTATTCAATAGGTATGCAGCTTCTCAAGTGCATAACTCCCAAAAGGAAATAGGTAACTCAGTAGTACTCATCATAGAGCACACCTTATCATATAGGGTGTTATTGCTCCGCTCCGATATACCATCGTGCTATGGTGTATACGGAGGAGTAATGCTGAGAGAGAATCTCATTCTCCTTTAGAATATTCCAGGAATTCCGTGCTCAAGTATTCTCCTCCTTGATCACATCAATGGACATAATACTTTTACCCGTATATTGGTTCCCTACTTCTAACTTATATTCTGTGAATATCTCAAAAGGTTAGGACTTGTGTTTCAACAGGAACATATGTCTGAATCTAAAGAGATCATCAGAGAATGTAATGAAGTACAAAGAACCAGTCCTGGCATATGTAGACAGGGGACCTTACATACATCAACATGTATCATCCCAAGAGTTCACTAACTCTTTCTCTGCTTCCAGTAAACAGAGCTATGGTCATCGTATCTTTGTGACATGACTGGCAAGTTTCATAAGATGTAAATTCAAACAGATTTAAATATGCATCTAAATGTAACTTCAGCTAGTCAGGTCGCATTGATATGACCTAGTCTATAATGCCTCAAGAAGGATTCGTTCATTTTTGAACTCTTCCTCTTGTGTGTGTTCCGTATACTAAGAACTGTAATTTGATTTAGAACATTAATGCTTTTAGATAACGTGCCTGAACCGATCAACTTTTGATATAGGAAATGTTCAAAACATTATCCAACTATACAAAATTTTATCATTTCTTTACTAATAAAGAGATAGATATGATTTTGTATATCAGGTTCGGTATCTAATAACATTCGTTCGGAATCAATGTATTTGGAATACAGGGTGACAGTGACCAACAGACTTGGCTGCAACACTTGCCCCGTTTTCTGCCTCATGAAACTTATCACCCGTTCTCAGTTCTCTACCTTTCTGAAATCCTATGTAACATATTACATATCTGGGATCCTGATCCGGTATCATATACCCAGGATGCGGAGGATACTGAGAAACAGTTCTTTGTAACGAACACACCCGAAGATGATGCATCAGCATGCACTCTCTTCGTTTGGGTGGCACGGGAATTCTGGTAATCCCCAATTTCCTGCTCTGTCTTATAACAATTATAAGTTGGAGCGGGACCAACGTTCCCCAGCTCAGTATAACAAGCGGGTTCGGTCAATATTCCGTATTATTATCTTGATTAAGGCGTGATATGGTCGCTACCAGGAGAGAGAGAGAAGAAAACACTCAGCGTGCGCTCTTGCAAGAATAGATTGGTTATTATTTTATCTAATCAGGATGGCTCCCACTGCTTTTTATCAAATCTTCCTTCAAACCCTAAAAGGAAAGACTAGCCGGGATTAATTACACACTACAAGTTCGCCAATCTTTCAGCCAGGCCAGTATCGGTACTTTGAGGGAGGTCCCCCGTGCTTTCGCACGAACCTAATTAATGTAAACCTCGTTTTCCCAGAGGCGTAACCCCGTTGACGCCTTTCTAGACACCTACTTGATCGGCTAATTGTAATGTATAAAACTCTCCCAGGAGTAACTCTTACTCGCAGCGAGTATCGGGATCCAACTATCTCATAGAAGGTATGCAATCTCATTGCAAATTTCAACACTTGAAATTCCCGATAATTTTGCCCCTAGCGTCCTATGACCTTGACGCAGGCCAACAAACCATAGTGCGCTAGTCAAGTTCAACCCGTCATTTCGTGATTGAATTAAACCCACCCGCACGACCCTTGACGCAGGCCAACAAAGTCGCACGACTACCCTAATCCAATCTGCATCATATGCATAAGCAGATAAATACTAGTTAGCTACCGCACACTACGCCTTAACGCAGGCCAACAAACGTAGCACGAATACTAACTACCACTTATCTGAAATGACGGAGGGCTACGACAGGTTTTTCTGAAAACCTATTGCGTAATGAACTTGATATCGTTGTAGAATTAAATGATTTTAAAAATGGAATGTTTTTGAGGTTTTTCTAGTTTTGCTAAAGGAGTCACTCCCGGTGAAGGGATCGTCGGTCCTTTCCTCGTCGAATGAGGTGCGGGATATATCATATATATCACTGTGCAAAGCAAAAACTCTTAAAAGCAATCAAAAGACAAACCAAGTGTGTAGCATCTGCCAGTTATTGCTAAAGGAGTCACTCCCGGTGAAGGGATCTCGGTCCTTTCCTCATCGAATAAGGTGCAGGATATATCATATATACCGCTGTGCAAAGCAAGAACTGTAGCTACCTGTTTTATTTTGAAATTCGATTCTACAACATCTTAGGTTTCTTTTATTTCATTAATCATATTAATGAAGTCCCATCATTTAAGTACCTAAACATCACAGATAAATACGACGTACACTTATGCCATCCGCATTCGCCTCGATGTCCCCTCGTGCACCGTTAGGTTAGGTAACTAACGGCAGAGCGGGGCAGGGCTAGCGCGGGTGTAAAACATAAGTAACATCTATATAATATATCATATATACTATATAAAGTATCCATCACAGAACATCACATGATCACATCACAGATATCGCAGCAGAAGAAACATATGAAATATTGGATATACTAGGACGTCCGTGTTTTTAATACGAGCCAGTATAAAACACGGATTCCACGGTCATGATGAATAGCCAAACCCACACCCCTAGACCCCTACGAGAGCGGCAAGCAACCCTACCAATTCTAGAGTTAGGAGACCCGGACTCGACTCCTCGAGTTGGTCTCCCACTGGACTCCAGAACCCGGTTACTTGTGCCCTCCTCCTTGGGTCTATCCTAGTGCGGAAAAGAAAATAATATACAAATGGTGACATCATCCGCAACCTGGAAGTGCCCCAATAAAAGAATATTACATACAAGTTTTTACATGAATGAAAATGAAAAACACTCATCTCACATAAAAAACCCCGGCTATTCAAACACGACGATCCAATATAACATATCCAGCAACACATAACATCGCATGTCATCAACGTAAGTAAATATGCACATCCCAATTGTCGATGACATATAGCAACGAAACCGGCGATATGACATATTACACTTACGGTCACAGAAAAGAAAGTGTAAAACTACAACAGTTGGAATCCGCAACCACCTCAGACATCGCATGCCTGACCAAATGAATTACTTAGACATCACATGCCTAACAATTATAAACCCCGCATTTTAGTCTCATTATCGAAAACTCTTTTCAATATCAAGTCGGGCAATTCAACAAGATTCCCGACATCCTGATCGAATGCTCGTCGCAAACTTTAGTAGACGGCCGCACCCCCGATACCGTCGACAAAGTGCACCAAGGCGGAACACCGCTGCCGCGAGCACCCGAACGGACGCTTTCGGCGATGGGGTTCTCCTACAGTCACTTGGTCGGGGCTATGGAGTGAGGCTGTCTATTAAGTTTACCCGGCGAGTATCCGCGTACGCTACGTGATTGCGACGGACTTTTGATCACATCAAAATTCCGTGGCAACCGATCAAGTGAGACTAAAGTGCTATGTTTATAACATTCATTCAGTTATCTCATAACTAATTATGAATTCCAATTATTGTATCCCATTCTGGATAAATAGAAAATATTAAACTTTCCGATCGAACATTCGAACACCCAAGTTTTCCCGATACAGATCAACACATGAAACAAGTCTAAAAACATTCAGTTCGTGCCTCAGTACCAACGGTCCAACCGTAGAAGGGTCAAGCCAACGCCTCACATGTGGCACGCCGTACTGCCCTAAACCCGAAGGTTCAAAGGGCAGTTCAAGACGGACACATAATCGAGTTAAGGTTTGTTGTCTTCTAGAGGGACCATCACGTTACTTGCACTACTTAGAACGTCTTTAAACCATGGAAAAATCCAACACTTGGAAATTTCCCGACAGGGGAAAAATTGGGTATTTATATCCGGTCGAACTTTTTAACATATCCAAAAATTATCCGGAAGCCACACAGACAAAATTTGATAATTCGATCGAACATTTGAATCCCCAAAACAACCCAGAAAATTCAACTCTTGAATAAATATTAAAAATTCCCATAAAACTCAGCACTGTGAAATAGGAATTACTGTGCAAAATAGGAAGGGTGACGTCATCAAACGGCCGCGGAACCGCCGCAGAAGCCAGGCTTCTGCCGCGGTTCCGCCGCACTTTTGACGAATTAGCCCCACGAATTTCACAGTAATTCTAATAGGACCCTGATGAATTTTTTAGAAATTTTTAATCTGGAAAAAACCCAGTTTTTAGAAAAAGTCCAGAGAGCACTTTATGGATTAGGGTTTCGATTCGTTCGGATTTCAAACTCCGTCTAGACTTCGCCTAAGGCTCTAGCTAGGCTCTGATACCACTGTAGGGTTCCTAGGCACGCTAATGAGGTCTCACAAGGCATCAACCATGCCAATTTCAAATTTTACGGTGCCGAGAAATCCTAGACTACGGATCGTTGGCTAGAAGTTTAGGCAAAAAGAAACTAGTTAACAATTTAACTAAATGGTAAACGGAAATACAACCTTTGTAGATCCGCTTCTCTATCTCCATGGCTCCGCGATGAAGTCTCCTCGCTGTACAAATCGGATCTTGGGCTCTAGCGTCGGCTTCATCGGAGAAAAAGCGGGCTAGGTCATCGACGACGATGCCGAAGATGATCTACGTCGAGGCATCACTAGATCTAGCTCCAACTTCACCAAGTCAAGAAAACTTGTGAAGGAAACACCCTATACTACTTGGCAATAGGTAGAGGATGAAGAAATAGGAAGTGAGTTCACTTTAGAATTGGATTTCTCACTCATTTTCAAGAGTTGCCATTGATGGAGCAAGGTTCTTCATCTTGAAGATGAAGAAGAAGAAGAAGAAAAAGTTATGATAAGTTAATTCCAAAAAGAAAATTAAAAGAATACTTATCATAACCAAACCATGGTCAAGTGTAGAGAATAAATCATGGTTAGTGGGAATGGTTAGGATTAAGCATGAGACAAAATGGTGACTTTGGTCAAAGCTTCATGAAGTTTCAACTAGAAAACAAAGTTAGCCACCATTTTCTCTTAATGCTTATCATTTTCCAAATGAATAACTAAATAAGATAAATGAAAAAGAAAACAAAACCCTAACCATTCATATAACCATGGTTTAATCTTTACACAAACTCAAGCGAGCAAGTATCATCAAACATGATACAAACTTGTGTACAAAAGTATATCACATATACAATGTGCACAATCCAAGTGAGAAAATCCATTTAAAGTGAACCAATACTAGTTAATGTAAAGTAATATATGAAATATATAATTATACATTAAATCATTAAATCAACACTTGATTCAATGATCCGGTCATGTCGAACATAACCGACTAGTATTCAATGTATCGACTTATCGAATCAACGCTTGAATCGATAACTAGGTTATATCGCATACAACCATTCGATACATTCATCCCGAGAATAGAATACGGTATCACATACACGCATTATTCTCGGTCCCGCACATATCTCATATGCGCTCCTATTTCGTTTCGCTTGAGCCAGGAAACTTCTGTGTAGGACTCTAAAGACTCGTCAATACGCCGGCAGCAGGTGATGATCATATCAAATACCCACAAGCCGCAAGCGGTCTGCTAAACGTAACGGCCACCCGGGTATTGAGCGATCAGAAGATCGACGAGCAAGCCCGCTCACACTCAAGTGAATCCAACCAGTAACACTACCGTACAGTCCGGTCTGTTCGTCTGATATGCCGCATATCTCGCCTAGGGATGGTAAACGTCAGACCCCAATAGCTCGATAAGTCGTGTCGATATGAGGTCTATAACAATTCGAGAAACTACTGGTAACACTTACCAGTAAATCTCAGCAACCCTGGCCAGGGATTTCCGGTTATAACCAATCGAACACAGCGCAACATCAACCCCCTATACCGGGAGAGACGAATCCCCTCCTATCGCTCATTGCCTCCATGTGACTCGGGACTGTACCCAAAAACCACCGTTTTGCACGTCCTCTTGGACGTGGTAAGGTGGAAATCAAAGCACAGTGGGAACCACACAAGACTCTATGACGATCTCGGGTCAACAGACTACTCTGTACTAGTGTCACCAGAGAACTGCCATCTGACGTAAGGTATAATACCATCTGGGAGTTCTCGGCGAGTCCGTCCAGTGTACTCAGTCTCCACTGAGCACCCGTATATCATCTCCGATGTCAAACACCAATGGATATGGGATCATCCATCGCCCATCTGTATGGGTCGAGAAGGTATACGCTAGTCTATTCTGGTATATCAATGCCCTGTCTCGATATACCCACGACTAGGGACCTTGAAGGATGTACTTATAAACTACCATGTCCCCACTAGTATGATCCGCATCATAATCCAGGTAGTCAAGTACATATCCTAAGGGCTTTACCAACCTGTAACAGAGAGACAATCAGTATACACGTTAAGGTAAAGATCAACCAGATAGCATACTATCATGTCGAGCAAGAAAGTCCTCCCTATATATGTCCCAGCATCCACTATAATATACATCCAATGTACAGTAATGGCCTCTAGGGCATACATATAACTAACAATGGGCCGATCCGGACTGACGGAGCCCGATATATTGAGACATTGATACAGTGAGACATTGAGATAGATGTGTTTTCATATTTGGTGTCGATGCTTGACACGGGTTTCAGATGATTTCTTGATGGTATTTAACTATTATACAGTTATTCTTTTTCTAAAGTTAAGAATGCAGAATCATAGCATTTAAAACACTTAAAGATTTAGTATTGACATTGCATACATGTTCATGCATACTAGAGGTACTACATCACATCTGGACATACATGCTGTGACCCATTTGCATGCATTCTTACGATTGCCTTACTAGATGTTATATTCTACTCACGAGCTGGCAACTCACCCCCGTTGTGCCACAGTGTCTTGCAGGTCGGACTCATCAGCCTAGTAGCGGCGGCTTATCTTGTTAGTGACTTCTTTTGATTAGACTCGCGACATTGCTCGTAGGTAGGTTGCGAGAGCACTTTTATCTCTTTTTGTACTATTTTGTATCTAGTATTCTCCATCTACCACTTCTTATGTGTATATGCGACCTAGTGATGAGACTGAGAGATTTGTGTATATGTGGTTTCTTTTGGTCGAGCTCACTTGAGCCGACGTTGTGTTTTCTTGTATTTTGCATTTCTTTATGCTCTTTTCTTGAGATTACATATATATATATTGCGTGTGGTTGTGATCCGTCTTGGGCGAAGAGCTAGCTCCCGCTTGGGGATACCATTTTGTGATTACAGGTTATATATCTTGTTATACCCATTTTGGGGGATAGAATTTACAAAGGAGGCTCTGCCGAAATTTTCGGATATTTTTGATATTTTTTTTAAAAAGGGGTTCGATACAACTTAATTGATTTCAAAAAAATCATTTTCATGAAAGGTTTCCTTCACTCTCTTTGGTTTCTTTTGGTTTAGATTTTCTGGGCTTTGGCTGACTTAGTTTACGTTACGCCTTTAGACGTCTCGTAATTTAAGTGCCAGTCACGTTCCGTACTTTCGGGTCGTGACACCTTGGCTGGGCAGGGTTACTGCCCGGTGCCTCTTGGCGAGGGCTTTTGTCCTGAAGGATAGCCGAGCGAGGGATCCTCGGGCTCGACTGCCTCTGGGAAGGCTTTCTGTTCCCTGGCGTTGCGGTAGGGAAGCTACCCGTCAGCGATAGCCGAGCGAGGGTCGGGCTCGACTGCCTATGGGAGGAATTTCTGGTCCCTAGCGTTGCGGTAGGGAAGCTACCCGCCAGGGATAGCCGAGCGAGGGTCGGGCTCGACTGCCTCTGGGAGGACTTTCTGATCCCTGGCATTGCAGTAGGGAAGCTACCCGCCAGGGATAACCGAGCAGGGTAGCTGCTGGGCTGATTTTTCATGAGGTTTCTTCCAACCATCCAGTTGCAGGTATGGGGAATAGGAACGGTCGCGGTGAACGTGCGCATAGCACGTGCATCGATTGTACGGGGAGGCGAAGCGCCAGAGTCGCGCCGTTTCGATTCCGCCAGAGGAGGCTCAATGATCGACCGGCAGACGAGTATCGGCCCGTGAGATCAGTGGCCATGGGATGTAGCCTGCCGGTGGTCAGCCATGCCGACGAGGGCAGAGTCTTCTGGAGGCGGAGGAGCGGCGATCTAGGGCCCTGGCCTGACCGTTTGGACCTTAGTCGGTCTATTCGGCCGGCGAGGGCGTTGATGACGGTCGCCGGAGGAGGTTCATCTGCGCCTCCAATGAGGGGGAGGCGGCGGCTGGTACCTGGATCTTCAGGGTGATCGCACGCCATGTGGACGGAGATCGGAAGGCCAACTTTTGTTTTTGTGGAGTTTTGCTTTCCCACAGACGGTGCCAACTGATGGAAGTCATTTTCGGATCTCCCTCAGATGTTGTCTTCCGTCGATCTCCCGGTGGATTTGGAAGGTAATCTCCTGTTGCGTGCGGGTCTCAATGGGTTTTGAGGAGATTGGTGATTTGAGAAGTTTAACGCCGAGTACCTGCAAAGAAGTCCCGGGGTGGTTTGGTACCACCGAGGACCCTCCGACGATCAAGTTAGTACGAGATCCGAGCAGAGTAACGGCTAAGTGGAATAAAAAATGGCTTACTTGACCCCCCTGTGATAGGAGTTTATATAGTGACGGCAGCACGCAGCAGCCGGCACGAGAATCTCGCCGGCAGTTACGCTCCCGACGTCACACCCGTGTAAAGAGCAGATCGCCCATTAATGAGGATCGTGATGGCGTGGAACGTGGGACGTTGCTGGCGGAGAATCCGTGCGTAGCGAGATTTGCGGAGCGGTGGTTACGTCTGTGAGTGGTGGAGTTGGTCGGTCGGAAGGACCGAGGAAGATGGCCTCGGTTGGGGAGCTCGGAGACGAGCAGGAGGGCCGAGGAGTCCTAGTCCTGTGGCAGCTCAGGGCGAGCTGAGGGGCCGAGGAGGCCAATTTGCAGGGGGCTCCGAGGAGTGTCAGCTTGTGCTTGCGGGTTGGGTACAGGAATGGCTTGGTCGGCCCCTGTGGACCCTTTCTTCTGAGTTCTGGGACACGTCATCTGCCACGTATCCTGATCTTGGAGATCGCCAATATTGAGCATCAACTCTTTCTTTTTTATTTCTTTGTTTCCTTCTCATTTCCAAGTGCAGCATTACCATTGTGTTTGTGATGTTGATGCGGTGAGGTTCGTGGAGAATGAGAGCACGCTTCAGGTCTAAAACTATGATTGCTACTTATTTTTTGGTGGCAGAAGTACCAAACTTCTTTACTGCAGAAAACCAAAAAAAAAAAATGGATAGCTAGTAAATAATCACTCAGTTGGGGATAATATTTTACACATTTCTAAGAGTTTCTTAACAATTTATCAAGAGATAGGGTACATGTATTGTATAGGATGGCTAGAAATTTGAAATGTTAATTGTCTTGTCCTATCATTGATTGATAATGAAAGTGACGCAGCACCATCTTTTAGTAGGATATATTGTTTTTCTTTTCTAAATATTTATTATTTTTATGTTTTTTCCTAGCCGTTATAAGAAACGGACTAGAGTAGTCAACTGTTTGGAATGAATGAATAAAAAATAATTTAGAGGCCATTGAAAATTTGTATGCTGAGTTTCTCTGCTGAGATTTAGTTTATTATCGACTGAGGTTGATCCTTATTTTTCGGCTGCTGTCGAAATCCCTTCGGCTGCTGTCGAAATCCCTTCGGCTGTGGTTGAAACCGAAATCGGCTGCAAACGAAGCCCTAAATCTTTGTTGCGTCGTTTAAAGTGTTCTAGGAGTTGCATTCCATCGCTTGTCTTTGTTTGATCGTTTTTGTATCCACACACTGCTTTATCGTTCCCGTCTTGTATCAGGAAGTAATATAACAGTTTTTATCGATAAGCGCACGTGATAATTTGACATGATATCATAACAAGAGGGTGCATAAGTTTTAATCTTGGAGAAACCCTTGAAACAAAAGGGAATGGTGCCAATCTTTTTATAGGACTCATG
This sequence comes from Agapanthus africanus, assembly GCA_030015575.1. Taxonomy (NCBI): domain Eukaryota; kingdom Viridiplantae; phylum Streptophyta; class Magnoliopsida; order Asparagales; family Amaryllidaceae; genus Agapanthus; species Agapanthus africanus. Next base: position 446,839,587 of record CM057350.1, on the reverse strand, counting down.
TTACATCTCAGTATATAGGCATGTGCTTTGACCTCTTTTTCTGCTGCTAGGCTTAAATGATTTTTTTGTATGCTTCAATGAAATTTAGGTCACCATTATGGAAAGTGTTCTTTATGTTGGGATGTGTGTCTCCCATTAGTAATGTCAATGCAATGTTCTTTCCCTGTTACCTTATCTATGATGAACTTCAAAGCTAGTCCAATAATATTTCATACATTGGTAAACTAGCATTAATTTTGAGTTTTTAATAAGTGATTTTACTTGTTCTTCTAGCTTAACATCTCCATTTACTTAACATTTATCATGAAGTTATTTTGTAGACAATGGCTGCTTTAACAAGTAATTTTTATAAAGGATAAGTAATGGATGACTGCACAGATCCGCTCTCTATTTTCCATCTCTTATAGTGAATTTCACCAAATCCATAACTTATGTTTTACCTAAGTTAATCTTATTTTTAACGTACTTACATTTGTACGCTCGACCGCATCGAATTTGCTCGACCCCATTGAGAATTCACTACGGTCAGCACATCCAAAAGCGTGCTTACAAGGGGATGGGGCCGTTTGGGGTTTTACAAAGGATGGTACCGAACCCTAGCTTTGGACATGCCTATCAAATCACAACAAGTTTGTTGTAATCGAGCACAACTATATTAACTTCTCGGTTATATGACTGCCTGTTAGAACCATAATAACATATCGGTAAAGCTTTGGTTGGTTGTCCTGTCCAAGAGATGTGAGATTCAATTCTTGTTTGCAGCATCATCAGAACATGGAATATTATTAAAGGATGAAAAAAAGTATTCTATGACTAAGCAGTATATGCTACAAGATTTTCAACCATTGAGAACACAAAAAGTTGATACAAAATCTTCGCAGTCATTATATTATACACGCAATACAGCTAAAAGGGGAAGCAAATTAAGACATTTTCCAGCAATTCTACAATATGCTTACTTAGATCTAGCATCAATCACATAAATACCCAAGACATTCCCTTGTGAAACAACATACCAGAACTAGATTTTAGATCCAGCAATTAGAACTAGAGCATCCAATGTACCAAACATTAGCACATCTTCAAATTACATTACACAATAAAAGGTTCAACTTAAACATAACTAAAATTCCATCACTCACTTGGATCTCTGCTGCCCGTCCGATTTCGGGCTTGCATTATAAACATTCTTCAACAAATCCTGAATTTTACACATCAGCATCTGCGAAGGATCGCCGGAACTGCCACCGCCGCCTCCGCTTGTACTCGCAACTTGCGGTGTCCGCTGGCTTTCCTGTAACTTGATCTTCTCAAAAAGATACTGCTTTTCTGCCTCGGCCTCATCCAATCTCCTCTTCAGATACAAGCTCGCATAGTCTTGCTCGGCCGCAGCCTTTTCAGATTTCACCAATGCAATACTTTGAAGCCTCTCAGCTTCTTGCCGAGCCTCGGTGGCTTTTAGTTGAAACATTTCGGCCTCAGCTTGTTTAAGCCTTACGATGCTCTCCAGCTCCTCTACTTGTTGCTTTTTTCTTTGACGGTCTCTTTTGAGTTCAGCAACCTCCCGGGCTTTGTCCTCGAGTTCACGGTCGCAAGCCTCGAGGGAGAGGTGGGCCCGCTTGAAAAGTCGGAGCTTTTCTTCAGCGACGATCTCCATCTTTCGCACGGCTTCTTGAACGACCTCAGCGATTCGGTTGCAGGCTTCTTGCGGGGCGATTAGGCGATTGGAGTCATCAGTTTCGGTTAGGGATTTTGGGGAGTCTATCTCAAGCTCTGAACACAAGCAAAGGGGTTATTATCAGATCATGAGTTTGGTTGCACGCACGGCACACTCATACTTGGTTAACTGCAGTCTGCAGCACCATGGCAATGCTTTGAAGGTTTTTGCAGGATATGAAAAATAATGTATTTATTAATGTCTCTGTATATCCGCCCGACGTGTAGAAAGGCCAAGAATAGAAAGGCTAAGAATATCAAAGTTCCACAACAAAATTGGGTTGGAGGAATATTTGAGTAAAAATATTTTCAAAAGCATGTAAAGATGATTTCATATTCACAAAACTATGGATAACTGACATAACAAAGACACCAAACATGATATCAAAATGATCATAGCATCAATAGGATCCAATAAAACATCAGTTAAAAAGGAGAGTAATGTGATGAGAGGCAAAAAGCATGTGTCTATGATGTAATTCATTTTCACCAAGTTCTTACAATAATATGTTTCTCGCCTAATAAAAGGTAAGCAAACATATTTACCTCCTAACTGAATTCTTACTAAATGCAAAACTCCTTTCCAGCAATTTCATGGATCTTGTGCCAAAGTTGAAGAAAATGATGCAATAATGCAATATGTAAGATCGGAGAATAATGAAGAAAATGATGCAATATGTATCGGAGAATAATGAAGAAAATGATGCTGAAAAGTTGCCTCCTTTTAGTATCAGATGAGAACAGCATTGCCAGAGATAGATAACATGAAAGGGCATCACTTAGTACGGGATTATGTTGAGTGCAATAGATATAGCTGCTGCTGATAAAATAGGTTTTTACAATAAGAAACAAATGTATAATATTGTAGTCCTTTAACTAGAGACCAGAAAATCAGCATTTTTCTAAATTCCACAATCTTTATGTGTTCAAATGAAGAATCCTATTAGAGTGAGACACAAACTTCTGGTCCAAAATCAATTATTAGTGATATATAATGTATTGTCTAAAGTTTTAGTATTAAAGTATACTAGACTTATACATGTGCGATGCACAAGAAGAAATTAATATTTTCGTAGGCGTATGAAAAAATTTCAATAGACAGTGGATAATGTTATGCTTGAAATAAGAGAATTCATTAAAGGATTTTCCAATTGAATTTTTTGTTATAAAAAAAAGAATGAAAAAAGAAAGTGGCCCTCGATTGATGGCATAATCCACACCCTAGAGTTTGTATTATAATGGTAGAGATAATATTTATAACTTTGAATAACTACAACTCTATAACAAGTAAATAATGAAATAAATATGTAATTGCTTCCTTCAGATTACTCTCAACTTCATCCCACAAGGGGGAAAAACAAATGAACTTCTCTCACAAAATTGGGTTCTTTGCACATAAGTCCCAGCGTGCCCATCAAGAATCTAGTAAACAAAATAGTACATATTTACATGCCTACTATTAACAATCCTGTGCATGATCATATTCTCACCAATAAACAATCCATTTGCATATATAATGGCATCTTTTATGAATATCTATCAGGCTGCTCCAAACTGGCTAAAATCTTTATCTCCTTCAGAAGTAACTACTCAAAGCAATATATAAAAATGGCATGACAACCACCATATGTTGTTCTTCATTAGATTGAAGAAGAGATTTATATTCTTCCCTTCACTCACATTAATTAAAGAGATCCAGTGTGGTTTTTGTTAGGCCACAAACAGTAATTAAATGATATGATGCGACTAACAAAAAAAATTAATAGAAGGAAGATGCCCATTGACATGCAAATAGAACAAATATAAGCTTAAAAAGAACAGAAATACTACTGAAATCAAGAAACAACCAACTAGAAGAAAGAAAAGAAAATCCATTTTACGGGTCACAATGCCCATCTTCCTCTTAGTAATATATTCAATCTCAGTTTGATTTATGAAATTAGAAACAACAGGGTAACGGAAGTGGGTTACCTTGGAAAAGCAACATCAGCATCCTGCACGCAGTGGATGCCGTGGCCCCACTCTTCATCTTCTCTATGAGATCCCCGCACTTCCAATACAATTTCCTCCCTTTAGCATCCTCGCTCAAACGGAAGATCCTACTCACAAGCTCAAGCTCTCGAATCGACGCCTCCCTATCCCATCCATGTGCACAATGCTGGAACACATCCTTAACCCAACCCAACAACTCTGAAGTCCTATTACAAGCTTGGCACCTAAACAACATCTCAGCATGGCCACCAACACCCTTAACTGACTGGCCCATCCCAATTCGACCGACGTGCATCGCACAATCCGTATGGGTCCAATGCAAACACATGTCACATCCAATCCAACGACAAGTGTTGACCTCGAAATCAAACTTGTTGCAAATCCCACACATGCATTGATTGCAAAATCCGTTTCTATTAGCACAAATCTCGCATGTGCATTCATCAGCCGGGAGCGGACTCTGACAAGCAATGTTTCTACATCTTTTATATAAAAATACTTCAATGAGGCGGCTTTGAGGAAGGCTAATGTTTGGATGAAGAAAAGCTTGGATACCCGTGTTGATCGCTACTAATATTTCAAGTTGCATCCTATGAGCTTTGACTAGGGTTTTCTCTGTTAAGTCAGTTCTTGAATGAACCAACTGTTGGAGATTTAGAAACTCATCTCTGTTATGAGACCCACCGGTTCCTTCGAGAATTGATCTGAGCTCGCTCTTGAGCTCGTCCAACAGCTCGATGGGCATGACCATCATTCTATCAGAAACCGCTTCGACTCGTTCCCGAGCAACCTCACGAAGAGTCAACTTATTTACGGAAGACACCCTGCGGATGATTTGAGGTTCGGGATACTCATTTTCACCTTCCTTTTCTTTCTCGGATTTCTTGGTTTCGACTGGCCAGGTTTCACGTGAACTCGTGCTATCGGTGGGTGAGTCGTGGCCTTGGTCGGAGTTCGACAAGGGTTCGGCCGCATCTGAAGAGGCTAGAGATAGAGAAGTTTGGAGGCCAGAAGGCCTCAGGTGTTGGCGTGGGGGTAGCATTTTCGGTGGTTGCTGATGATTGAAGTTTGCCCCTGAGGAAGCACCCATTTGAGTTGGGCTACAAGTTTAGAGCCCTCGCCTACCACGAAGAAAATGTCTCTCTTCAATCAATTACTCAAACATAGCTAAAACCTATCAATTTATAAACGACAAACTAGAAAGCTCTAAAATTTTAACCACCTCACACACATTAGATTTAATGAATTGTTCCCCTCTTTTATTCAAAAGAGGAAGCATCGGAAACTAACCATGAGCTTCATCAACAGCTATACATAATTTTTTTTTAAACATTACATTTAACTTTTTACCCATATCATCAAAGCAGAAATCATCTCGAACCGAAAAATTGGCTTTTTACATGAATTAATTAAAAAAACAAAAACAAAAGCCCTCAATAATAAATTCTGGCAACAATTCATACTAATATCTCCATCAGTTCCACTAAATTTTTGCTAAAACCTAATACAAACCCTAGATCCACCAAAAACACTCGTTCACAGCTCAAACTTCAACAAAAACCCACAAAAATTACGAAAAACTTGCAATAAGACCCATGATTCTACATCCAAAAACAGACATCCAACTCAATCGACTCCAAATCTCTAGCGATACGGCTAAAAAGAAAAGCAACCGAACAAATTAGAGCTGAGATCGCTCACCTGAGAGCAAGAAATCGATGGAGCTGAAGAAACAAATTAGGGTTTTGCTTCTGTTGAGAGAATAAGGGGGATAAAGTGTGAGCGTTTGGTCAATAAACAAAGTGGAGGAGGTGGAGGGGGAGGGGTGACCGGCAACGGGCAAGTGGGTGACTGGGTTGACCGGTCACACGCGCGAGGGCCGACCTTCCTTGTTATTTCCGCATGTGGTGAGGTGTCGGCTTATCTCCTGGATGTCTGAATTCGGATCTGGTGTTGGGTTTGGTGTACCAAACAGGGTTCGTGTCCTCGGAGCGTTTGACATCTGGACTTTAGTATTTGGAATCAGTTCACTGTACCAATGGAACGTCTCTTTTACTTTGTTGTGGGCCGTGTGGTTTTCTGTGCATCGATTCTTATGAATCAGATATCTGATTTGAATCTTGGAATTCTATTTTGGAGAATGATGTCTGATTTGAATCTTGGAATTCTATTTTGGAGAATGCTATCTAAAAAGACTCCATTTATTTGTTTGAGTTTGTTACTCCATCCGATTCAATTTATATGTTTGCCTTTGAAATTTCACAACTGTAGAGAAAATTTGAGATTCACGCAAGTTAATGAAAGCTTGGATGCAAAAACTTCATTTTAACCCTATTAAATGCTCATACATGAGAGATAGCATGAGTATAATTGAAGGTTAGTTCAGGCATGAATCAATTAAAAGTACATTAATAATGCTAAATCTTTTCTTGATAATTTAAATGTTCAAATATTTTAAAATAAAAAAATGTTCAAAAGCAAACAAATAAACAAGGGAGTACATGATTAAAACAAGTTTAAGATATTATTCAAGCTATGTTTTGCAGTCTTGAAAAGTAGCCAAAAATGATCATATGTAGATATCAATGCAGCTACGGTCGACCTCAAAGCGTAACAAGAGGATGGATCCTGTCAACTTCAACTCCATGCCGTACATACTCCCATCCTAAATTTTGCAGAAACTTTGTACAGTAAAAAACGTATATCTCGAATAAAAAACCTGTTTTTCTTTTCTAGTAACAAATTACATTAACATAATCCCATCACAAATTTTGCAGAAACTTTGTATTGGAAAAACCTGTTTTTCTCTTAAAAGACAGAAAATTTATTTTTGACCTGTTACAATATTTGTTGCTGTATTCTTATATAAGCTGCAATGTTGACACCTTTGGAAACAATCCAAATACTGGATATGGTAAACATAAAATGCAATAGTAACTTTGAACTCTTCAGGCTCATCTTATACTGAACAAAAAAGGAATGAAAAATGTTTTGCTAGGAAATTTAATTCAATCGGTGTTACAAATAAAGCCAATAGTAAACAGATGATATTTCCAACGGCTTAAAAAACGATAGCGACAACATTTACTGCAACAATTGATCCTTGTGAACCTGACATTGTGAAATAATGTGCAAGCAGGACCAATCGACTCTTGATACATGCATTATATACACAGTACAGTGTGTTTTGCGAAATAATCAAAGGTCAGGTCCCCTGACTTTCAAATGAATGCATTAGGAAATGAAATTGTGTTTGACAAAATCTTCTGCAGGAATCAGCTATGCTCCTGACCTTCACTGGAATTGTGGTGCATCTCATTGCTCTGATGTTGGCCAAATGGTATATCTGGTACCTCTTCTATGTCCTCCGACAGCTGAAAAAAGAGACGGTAAAATGTCGCGTTGTTGTCTATTTATAGGATAAATTTCACTGACTCCCCTAAGGTGTGGGGTTTATCACATAATTAATCCTTCTATGTTTCTTACAAGATGCCTCACTATATTTTTCGAACTTGAGAAACACCTAAAACGTAAATGAATCTAGTGAAATGACCAAATAACCTACATACCAAATAAAAACTTATTCTATAGTTTTACTTCAAACTTTTTTCTTTCCTTCGTTCCATTTTACTTCTCTATTTTTTACTTCTTTACTTCCACTTCTGCTTTCTCATCGTTGAAAGCCTTTAGTCAATTCAATCTATTACAGTAACCACCAAAACCTCCCAACCACCCAACCCCCTCCCCCCCCCCTGCCCCACACCCCCACACACAAAAACCACAAATGAAATCTAATATCTTAGCGGCCTGGCTTCATAGATATATTTAAGAAAACAAATTCATGGAAATTGAGAGGGAAGTGAGTAGGTAAAGACAAATAAAGAAAGTTATGCAAGAAGAGAGGAAATATCATGTTAAACAAATAAATATTAATTTATTAGTCTTCATTAATGATACTATTTTCTTCTTAACATAAGGACAAAGTAATCTTTTGACTCTCTTTTCTCGAGATGAAATGTCTCGATTTGAAAAAATATTAAACTTTGACTGGCATCTTGTTGCATTTTGAGGGAGGGGGGAAGGGGGGGAGGGGTTGGGGTGGGGGTAATATGATACTCAAATTTCATGGAGGCATCTTGTACCGTTTTGAAACACGGGGGTGTTTACCGCAGAAAACAGAGACGAATTGGGATTGATCGTCTTGTCTGAATTTTGGGGCAGATACTATTTGGACATATTCATCCACCTCTCCGAAAATACCAAGTTGATTTATAACACCGTATATCGGAGGTTTAGATAGATACGACCGTTGTCGCAAACTTAATCAGATTCCCCCTCATTTGTAAGGGGTTTTTGATTGTGAGGACGCTCTTCTCTGCAGGCACAAGCCCTTGCAGTTAATTACGTTATCGCGTTGCGATAACAACTTTCTCCTTCTCCGGTGGTTCACTTCGTGTTGTGTGTTATTTTGTTTATTAGGACTGTCCGTGGATTGTATACGAAGACTAGTTTATATCGTCGCCCATAGGGCGCAGATTAGTCTAAATCCGTATATTTTTTATTTGGGTTTGAACTTAAGTGTATGTTCCTTTAATTCAAAGAATATTTTATTTTATTTAAAGACCGTTAATCTAGTTTGAGATTAAGATCAACTTAAATATATAAGTATTTGGGCTCAATTTATTGTAACTAAGGATACGTTAGTCCTATTTGAGACTAAGATCAACTTAGTAATATTTTCAGGATCATTAAATTTTATCAAGATCCAAATAACAGAGCATTTGGGCTCAACTGCAAGAAACTTCAGAAAGACTTTTAGCCATTTTGGGCTCGACTTGCTCAGTCTTTTTTTATTTAAAAGTGCTAAGCACTTATTTATGGTTCTGTTTACTCGGCCCTTTTCCTTTATGCAGAAGTGCTAAGCACTTATTTGTGACTCTGGCGCTCACATGTGTATCATGTGAAACACTCAGTCAGGGACGCTGTAGGGTTCCTAGGCACTCTTACAAGGGTTCATAAAGCATCAACCATGCCCGAATAAAAATTTAGACGTGCCAAACCCAAAGCCGGGATCTTTGCTAGATTATTAGGGTTTAACATGCAAGTAAACATCTTTACAACTAAGTGTGAGAGATTACAACCTTTGTAGTCCGCTCCTTCGTTTCATAAGCTCCGAGTAGAAGTCCCTTCGCCGCGATCCACGATCTCCCGGACTCAAGAGAGGCTCCACGACTCGAACGATCCATGCTAGCTTGTAGTGTTCCTTTTCTCCGATGATCTACGTCGAAGTTGCTATAACTCAAGCTCTCTCACTCTAATGAGGTGAACACCCTAATCTAATGGGGTAGATTAGATGAGGATGATGGAGTAGTATTTATGCTTTCTTTTTATATCAAATTCTCACAATTAAACATCACAAAATGAAAACCTAGTAAGTTTTCTCAAAGCTCAAGATTGAAGATGATGAAAAATGAGTTAAACCTTTTGTGATGAATAATGAAATGAATATATGAATAATAATGCAACCATGGTCAAGGATGACAAGGATAACTCTTGTAGAGAATTAACTAAGGCTAGAGTTTGGTTGGGTTAAAACAATGAGTCATAAGAAAATATCAACCATAATATCTTCTTCATGACAAAAGAAAAGCTTCTAGAAGGTGCAAGAAAGAACTAACCCTAATCTAACCCTAACCTTGTTTAATCTCCACAAAACAAGTTGCATTAGTAATCATATCATGTTACAATAATATATATCACAAATATATATTATATATTTGTAACAAAAGAAAATAATACAATTAATATATATCGCATATAAATCAATGTATTATCAGGTGAGAAAATGAAATAATAAAGCGAGTCAATATTAGATAATGTAATACAATATATCATATATATTATTATACATTAAATCATCGAATCAACACTTGATCCGACAATCCGGCTATATCGAATATAACCGACTAAAATATCATGTACCGATTCATCGAATCAACACTTGATCCGATGACCCGGCTCATATCTAAATATCGCGAGAATATAATACGGTATCTCATATCGTATTATCCTCGGTCCTGCACATATCACATATGTGCCCCTACTCCGTTTTGCCCGAATCAAGAAACCTCTGTGTAGGACTCTAAAGAATCGTCAATACGCCGGTAGCAGGTGATGATCATATCAAACACCCACAAGCTGCAAGCGGTCAGCTAAACGTAACAGCCATCCAGGTATTGAGCAATCAGAAGATCAACAAGCTAGCCTGTACATTCTCCTGTGAATCCAATCAGTAACACTCCCGTACAGTCCGGTCTCTTCGTCTGATATGTTGAATAATCTAGTCTAGGGGTGGTATACGTCAGACCCCAGTAACCGATAAGTCGTGTCGATGTGAGGCTCATAACGGGTCGAGAAACTACTGATAACACTTACCAGTAAATCTCCATATCAGCCCTGGTCAGGGACTTCCAGTTATAACCAATCGAACACATCACAACATCAACTCCCTATACCGGGAGAGACGAATCCCCTCCTATCGCTTATTGCTTCCATATGATTCAGGACTGCACCCAAAAGCCACTGTTTTGCACGCCCTCTTGGATGTGGTAAGGTGGGAATCAAAGCACAGTGGGAATCACACAAGACTCTATGACGATCTCGGGTCTACAGACTATCCTGTACCTGTGTCACCAGAGAACTGCCATCTGACGTGTGGTATATCACCATCTGGGAGTTCTCGGCGAGTCCGTCCAGTGTACCCAGTCTCCACTGAGCACCTGTACACCATCCTTGATGTCAAAACACCGATGGATATGGGATCATCCATCGCCCATCATATGGGTCAAGATGCGTATACGCTAGTCTACTCTGGTATATCGATGCCCTGTCTCGATATACCCTCGACTAGGAACAGTTATAGGATGTACTCATCGACTACTATGGCCCTACTAGTATGATCTCATCATAATCCCAGCAGTCGAATACAGATCCTAAGGGCTTTATCAACATGTGAGAGTAAGACAGTAAACCAATACAAGTCAATATGTTAAGATAAAGGAAAACCAAATAGCATACTATCATGACGAGCAAGAAAGTCCTCTCTATATATATCCAAGCATCCATTATAATATATATCATATGTACAACAATGGCCTCTAGGGCATATACATAACTAACAGACGCTGCCCAATCGGTGCTAAGCACTTTTGTATGGCGCTCACGTGTGTATCACGTGAGGTGCTGAGATATGGACACTGCCCAATCAGTGCTAAGTACTTAGTCATTTTGACTAATTATGGAGTGCTAAGCACTTTTACTCAACGCTCACATGTATTTCACATGAGGTGCTAGCTTTCTGTTTTGAGCACCCACATAGGAAGCACATGAGGCGCTGAGTCTCTTGTTTTAGGGCACCCACATGGGAAGCGCGTGAGGCACTGGGTTCTTTGTTTTGGGAATCTTTTGGGCGCTCACGTGTGTTTCTTATGAGACGCTGAGTTCAATTTCTCATTTTCTTTTCAGAAATTGAATCTCTGTTAACAGCATTTTGGCCATTAATGATCGCCAAGATCTTTGTTTTTGAAGATCTGGGATCTTTTTTTATTGGAGAACTAGGTTTCTTTTATACTAAATTCTTTTATGTAAGGTTAAAACCTGTTTGCAGAGGAATTAAATTCCTAGAACCATAAGTTCTCTTTTCTCTTTTTCTTTTAATCTAGTTCTTTCCTCTACATTTTGAGTTTGAAAAACAAAATTTTCTCGATGAGAATTAAATTCTCAACTTGTGGGTAGATTTGCTTTGTAAATCTCAGATCAGAAGAAGAACTAAGTTCTTTTTATGAAGAGTTGAACCCTTATTTTCTTTATGCTAAGCAAAAGAAATACATTTTATCTCTACTTTTTCTTTACATAAGATTTGAAAGAACAGGTAAATCTTCTTTGAAAGAAAATTCAATTCTCAGTTGCAGTTTTTATCTTTTTGTTTGCAGAAGCTTATGGGGGTTCCTTCCAATCTTTTTTTAGAAGTCTCCCATCTTTTATATAAGAGTCAATTGTTGACTAGTTTGAAAAAATCTCTCATTTGAAAGATACCAATTGATTTAATTGGCCTCAAAAATTGTTCGGGTGATTTTATCCACTGTTGGATCTTTTGATCCAGTGGATTTCTATTTTACAGAATATGTTTTCTTGTTTTTAACAAGATTAAGGAAATATTTTCCAATATACAGAATTTAATTCTGTCAAACAGTGATTTTTAATCACCATTGGATTTTAATCCAAGGACTCTCTGTTTTACAGAGAACAATCTTTTTTTGGTTAGAAAGATTGGGGAAATATATTCCCAAAAATAGAATTTAATTCTATCATTGGATTTTTGATCTAATTGAGAATATATTTCTCACTTAGAAAGATTAGGGAGATATTTTCTCCTACTAGAATTTAATTCTATCATTTAATTATTTATCATCAGTATTAGATCTTTGATCCAACGGCTCTGTTTAACAGAGAATATCCCAAGTTTTAGGGAAATAATTTCCATGTAGAATTTAATTCTACCTGCTCTTAATTTGGACGCTGGCGCTCACGTGTTATGCACGCAGACGCCACTTAAGAATTAAATACTTATATATAACAGGCGTTCATGTGCTTTGCACATTGACGCTCATGTGAACTTCACGTGTGCGCCACTATAGAATTTAATTCTATAAGAGATCGGCGCTGGCGCTGGCGCTCGCGTGGGAAACAAGTGAGGCGCTGTCTTATTGGATTTAACAGAGCTTGGCTCTTATTACTGTGTTTAATTATTAGGGGAACAAATGCCCCCACCGTTGTTCTCATGTGGTTTACACGTGAGTGCAACGGTGTCACTTTTTCCACCGTTGGATCACTTAGGAAGTTGAACTGTTGTCTCATCTTCTTTCTTGAGTCTTGTTTTTCTTTTGAGAATTTAATTCTCGTTTCAGATCTTAGATCTCTGTCCTCAAGAACTCGTTTGAACAGAGTAGATTCTGCCAAACTTCTTGGTGAGGACTATGAACAGAGCTTAGCTCTTAACCCCTTTTGAGCATATATATATTTTTTATTTTTGGATTTTAAATCCATTATCAGATTCGACAGAGCTTAGCTCTCTTTTTTTTTGAATCGATCTCTTGGAGATCTTAAAAAAACCTTTTTTTGTAGATCGTGGATCTTGATGTCCATATACAAGACTTGGGTCAATGGACATTCTTGAGAATCTTTGATTCTCCTCTTAGGGTTTTACATTACTGTCAATCTTGACATTAGAGGTTTTCTGGAACTTGATTCCATCAATTAACCCATGAATTTTCTAACATGGAGATTTCTGGGTTTTAATCCCACTGTTTGGGGAGATTTAATTCCATTTTTTTAAGGCTCGGCTCTAATTTGAATCTTAAGAACTTTAGGAATTTTATTCCCTTTACTGTTCTTGGATGTTTTTCCTTTTCTAGAATTTTTAGAGTTTTGATCCCTTCTCTTTTTTATCACACATTTAAATATGTTGTTTGTTTTAAAGAACCCGCCTTTCGGGAAATATTGGGAGTTTTTAACTCCACTGTTCATTTAATGAGCACTATTCATTTAATGAGAATCCTTTTGGATTCTCACATGGGCACATGTCTCATCATTGATGGGCCGCCACCTTGATTTTATGGGGCCCACTGTTTTTTTAGACTTAATGATTTTAGTATTTTAATTGCTAACCCTCCACTGGGTTTCTTTTCAGGTACAATGGATTATGATTCCTTTTTCCCTATGTTCGCTCGGAGAGTGCTTTTGCTGACGCTCCTACTGATCGAGAGGTCCTTGCTTTAATCGGTGACTGCGATCCAGAACAAAAATCTCTTCATCTATGGGAAGCGTGGTACTGCTACATTATCCGGGGTCGGCGCAGCTTTACTTGTGAAGTGCCATCAGAACCGATCCTCTCGATTCAGTATGTTAACCCTCCGCCGGTTGCTTATGCTGTGGAAGAGATCAATTAGACTGCAGAGGGTCGTCTTCAACCTTCTATGGCATCGATACCAGTCCAACCGCCGATCGCCCTAGATATTTTGGGACGTCGTATATGTCAAGGAGAAGCATGTCCATCGGGTCAGGTTTATACAATAGGAGTATCCCCTCGACATCCGGCTGGTTACCTCATTTGGGCCTGTTACATCTTATCAGCCAAGGAATCGTTGCTGCTGAAAACCGATTTATACCCAGCAGTCTACGCATCTCTCTTTTATCACCATACTCCTCATGGGTGGTGAGTTAAGTCTTTCTTGAAACAGTGGAATATCCCGACCCACACGTTTCTACTATCGGACCGGAAAGTAACGATTTCGCTGGAGGAATTCGCAGATATTTCTGGATTACCCGTCAGAGCGGAGCATTATGAGGAGATAATTCCTCCTAGCGAGTATATCTTTGCCACTGAATCGGTCGTCATGGGCCTTACGCCGGAAAATGCTATCCAACACAAGTTCCCAAGTCTGATCAAAAGTGTTGAATATTTATGAAAGCTTGTTTTTGGAGTCTGGGGGCATGGGGTTAGCTTTACGGATTTTGTCGCATGTTTCCTTCGTCCGGAAGTTTTGTCAAAGATGGCTGCGAAGTTTGCCAAGCTTGATGATCCGTTCGGATTTGGTTTGGACAAGTTGTCGACTGCTGATGCGGATCTGAAGCAGTTCTTTATTCCGGACACCCCCATCATCCCTTTTGCAGAAATTACTGCTCCGGACATTGATGAGGAAACATTTTACGTGGGCTTCATTGGCTTGTGGCTGAGCTGGTTTGCACTCCCAATGCATCCTCGCTACATGAGACCGTCCGTTTTCTATCCGGCTCATCGTGTTGCGGCGGGAACGCGTATGGCCGTTGGAGTTGCAGGATTGGCTCATTTGTATAATGACCTAAGTATGACAGCCGATACTACCTAGCCGGGTTTGAAGCCCGTAAATCTCCCTCTGCATTATTTCATATCATGGATAAAGATGCATGTGTTGGGTGCCTTTGGTGTGCATAAGAGACCCAAATTTTTTGAAGCGTATAATTTCCTCCGGGTCATGCAGTTGATCAATACTTCTTCTCCAGATCCAACGCAACGAAAGGCTCGGCGATTGCTTCTGCATCTGCACATGGTTGGGGATAGTATGATCTTTGTTGATAGGGTCCTGACTATTGGTAAAGAACCCTCCAAAGCGATCCAGCGGCTTCATGTCGTATTCAAGGATGGGGTTTCTGCTTTGAAGGCCAAGGAAATTGTACATTTGTACTCCATCAGGCCGGGTTTTTAAGTATTCAAGCAAAATGTCTCGGTGCTATTCATGAGGTACAACCCGCATCGTTTTGCTCAACAGTCCGGCTATAACCAAGGCGTTCCCCTCGAAGCATTTCTTGTCGATCCGGTTGCTTCAAAGGAGAGCGTTCGCAATGTGGTGCACCATTTTATGCGACTGAATACGAGGTCTTATTTTCTGATTGCTGAGCCTAGTCGTATTTCGAATGCCTTAGACGCCTAAATAGCCTGGTATCAGCATGCAACGGGTGCTGTTATAAAAAAAAGAGGCAGATGCTCCTTAATCACAAGGATTCCGTCCCGGCCAGTAACCCTGCGGTCCTGCTGAAACGACGAGCAGTCGTCCGCCCTTCCTCAAGAGGGAGCGATGCGGTTGTAGCTCCGCGTGCCTTTCCAATGGTGTCGACGGCTAAGCCACGACCGGATGTGAGTGCTCCTGGCGGCGTGATGGCTGCAGCGTCTCCTGAGTCGGATATTGGCTTAGAAATTGGGTCACGCCGTCCCAAGAGGCCTGTAAAGCGAAAGCTCGTATCGTCAGGTGTTGTTGTCGGCTCTTAGAAGAAGAAGAAATCCATGTTTTCAGCTGACGTTGTATTTGGTCAAGAACATCATGCTCCCTATAGCGAAGGCTTGTTCGAATATGGCACCAACGACAATCTTTTTGAAGTTTCTACTGATGAGAACACAGCAACTAATTTTTAAGCCGCTATTGAGGCTTCTGAACGATTAGCCCGCGAGCAAGCAGCGCTTGCTGCTCTTGGGCGTCAGGTACATCTCATTTATACTCTTTTGTATAATTTAGAGTTTATTGCGCTTTATTAACACTCCTTTCTTAACAGGCATCTCTACTAAAGAAGCCCTTATGGCGTCCATCAAAACGTACGAGAAAGAGGAGAGAGTTCGTGGTTCTATGGACTTTGGTATGATTTATTTTGTGACGCTCTTAAAATATTTAGTTCATTTTGCCCACACCTCGACTCCTTTCTCTTCATTACAGGAACCACCGCAGTTAGTGCTATTTCGAGTGCGGTGCCATCTTTAGGTAGTAGTGCAAAGGATATTCCTTCCCCGATAGCCCTTACGGATTCTTCAGAGCTACCGACTATCGTTCAGGCCACCTCAGAGTCACTACGGGAAGCGACACTAAAGCAGACGATGACGGACATTGTAGCAGATCCGGAGGCTGAGTCTGATTCAGATGAAGGTGATCCTCTATCGGTGGTTGTGGAGAGCTCTCTCCGTACAACTAAAGCCGAGAAGAAGCGCCGGAAGCATGCAGCGAGGGAGCGTCAGGCTAGCTTGGCCACGGGCGCAGGCTCAGGTGAAACACGAACCCGTGATACTCCTATGGAGGACATCCCTCTTGCCTTGTCAACCGCTCATAAGCAGGTCGCGCGTGCAGCTCGTGAAGAGGCTGAACGTTTACTTCAAGGTGTGACAGTGCACGATACTTTAACAAAACTTGGTAGGACTTATTTACTTCTCCAAGTTTCTTTCCATAGCAGTTTATTGAAATTATAACACATTTTTCCTTGAATGATACAGAAAGGACAAGTTTAGGTGCCAGCGCTGCGGGTGAGGTGCCAGCATGTGGAGATTCTGGGGCGAAAGGCCTTCATTTTGAGTCCGACACTGCTCCAGCTCCCACTCCTCCCGATGTATCCCCAGTATCCGCGGGTGACACTAGCATAACGACAGCTCTTATTGATTTGGGAGATGAGGGTGCAGATGTTGAGTCCGTCTTCCTAATGGTGATGGAAGTCGAAGAGGCTGTCGCAACTAGTGACGCTCCAGATACAACCATGATTTCCGCACCATCGGTTCTCATGAAACCCATAGGTATCTTCCGTGCTATTACTTTTGGATCCTTAATTCTGCTAGACACATTTGCTAACGTTTTCTTTATTTCTGATATAGGCACAGTAAATCCTGGCGATCTGCTGATTGAAAAACCCCTGCCAGCTATCACCATGACTGTTGTATTTCCACCCATCTTTTTTGCACCTCCCGAAGTTTTCTCGGACTTGGCGACGGAAGGTAATTTTCCTTCAAAATTTTTTTATTTCTTCATTTCAGTATTGATATTACTCCTTAGATTAATTTCCTAACGTATATTGTTGTAATCTTGTAGGAGTGCTTTTCAATCATCTGTGCCAAATGTTAGCATCGCACTTCGCCTTCCAATCAAGATATGTCCCTCCTTCTGGCGTTGGTTAGTATATCTTTCATTTCTTATTTCATCTTTCTACGAGTAATCCTTCTCTAATAAGTTTTTTCCCGTACTGGCTACAGTCTTACGGCTCGAAGGAGAAGAAGAAATAGCTGAGCCCTCTATGCTCCCCGATTTGCCGGTTTCAATTATTGGTAGGTTTGATCTTATTCATTTTTTTTATTTTAGGTTAAAATCTGACCTTCTTTGTACATGTCTTATTTTGTAGCAGCTCCACTGACTTTAGTTCCATTTGAGTCTCGCATTTCTATGCTCGCAGGACCCTTCGCTAAACGCCAATCTTCCAGAGGCACAGCAAATACTGGGCGCATGTAAGCGAATTTATCGAAAACCTTAATGTCGAAGCTCTCACTTCTGCTGCGGACTTTGCGGATGAAGTCAACCCCATGCTGGCGACTCTTGTGACTTTCCATAATGAAGCTTTCGTCCGCATCTGGGTTGATTATTGTAAGCAAATCGAGGTTTGCCTCCATGAGATCGAGCGCAAACATCTTACCCTAAGCCATTATCCTCAAAGGCTCAATTGATCACGTGGATCGACTAAAGTACCGCTTCCATTCAATATTACGAGCAGAAACGGGTCGTGAAGCAGAAGAAACATGAAACGGCTTTTAACGAGTCAAGCCAATTACGTGCCCAGGTAAAAGCGAATGCTGTGCGGCTCCAAATTATCTTTGAAAATCTTTAACGATGCATTTCTGAAGGAATGGTGCTAAGGCGGGACCTTAACTCTACTGAGCGAGGAATACGGGACTCCGAAGCTGCTAAGTAGGAAATTTGTAAGAAGCTTTCTTCATGCTTGCAACAACGAGTTCAAGTCAAAACAATGCTAGCCGCAATAGTGGAGCGTGAGAATAAGCTACGGCACTAGAATGAACGGGTCGCCGCTTTATTAAAATCCCCGCCCTCTTAGAGGCTACAATTGTATCCCTTTTTTCTTTACAAATTGTATCTTTCAAACATTTTGATTCATGAATAAAGAATATACATTTTTTTTATTCGCATGCACTCTTCTGTTTTTTGATGTCTTGGTCTAGCGCGAAGTAGTTTATGTACTCATTTCGGAGTTTATAGTTTATTCACTCATTTTAGAGCCTCTAGTTTACATACTCATTTCGGAGTTTATAGTTTATTCACTCATTCCGGAGTCTCTAATTTATATACTCATTTCGGAGTTTATAGTTCATTCACTCATTCCGGAGTCTCTAGTTTATATACCCATTTCGGAGTCTGGCTCAATTTGGATCCCCGATGAGTCATAATCGCACATTTCTGGGGTGGGATGATCTCCAACGGTTTTTAGGCTTTGTATGTACTACCGAAGTTGAGAATATGTCATCACTACGTTTTTGCTTTAACGATGTCACGCCGATTCTTTGCTGAAGTAGGGTAGACATCTGTAGGACCTCTATGCTGTATGTATTGCAATTGAAGTCCGGAGCTAAGAATATATCATTGCTCCAATTTCATTTAATAGTTCAATCCGCAACCTGCTGAAATGAGGGGGGACGTCGGGATAGTCTATAGATTGTATATGTACCGCCAAGACTTGGAGCTAGGATTTTGCCATTACTCCATTTTTGCTTTGACCCTTGGACTTTTTTTATGACGTTGCGTCTGCATCCTGCCGGAATGAGAAGGAAAGCCGGGATAGTCTCTAGGTTGTATATGTACCGTCAAGACTCGGTTCTTCTTTTGACGAAACGTGGTGGGAAAATATGGTTTTCTTTCTTTCATTTGTGCCCATGGATCGTATACAAGAGTCAATATGATCATACTTGCAGGGCAGAAAAATTTCAATTTCATTTTTTTATTATATTTTTTTATTTCTTTCCGCGATGCTCTATCTTTCAGCTTTTATGTCGCGAAAGTCGCGATTGCCCAATCATTTCGGCTATTTATCGCGGTGCCCAATCATTTCGTCTGTTTTTGTTTTTACTCGCTGCTTTTTATTGCGAGTTGCCCTACCATTTCGGCTTTTTTGAGTTGGGGAGTTGAAATCTGATCCCAATCTTGGTATCAGCATCGCTACCACTGGAATATTGCTAGAAGCGAATCATCATTTGCCGTGAGAAAACTTGAAATTTGATACCTATTTAGGCATCGGTATCGCTACAACTGAGATATTGCCAGGAGCGAATCATCATTTGCCTTTGTTAGTTTGGACAAAGATGGCTTAGTAAACAGGATTAGGATCCTGTCAACTAAGGCTTTCTGGCTTTATGAGCCGTAAGGGTCTCATAAAGATATTTCTCCCTACGAGTCTAGGGGATCTTGTAGTTGTATTTTCTCCTTAGGAATCGTGAGGGTTCCTAAGTGTGTTTTCCTATTATAAATCGTAAGGATCTTATAAGAGTATTCTCTTTTTGTAAGTCGAGAGTGCTTACAAGTGTCGCTCACCATATGGGGGCATTTCTCGCCATTAATGGAACTTGGTGGGAGAATATTTATTTATGCCCGTGGATTGTATACAAGGGTTAATATTAGACCGTCTGTAGGTCAAGAAAGTTTTGTAAGGTTTTGATGGCTTAAGAACGGGTTTAGATCCCTGTAACTTAAGGCTTTTGAATCCAATGAGTCGTGAGGGTCTCATAGAGAGTATATTCTTCTTATGAGTCATGAGGATCTCGTAAGTGCATTTTCTCCTTAGGAATCGTATGGATTCCCAAGTGTGTTACTCTTTTGCGAGTCGTAAGGATCTCACGCATGTGCTTTCTCCTTACAAAGTTGTGAAGGATTTGTAAGTTTTTTTTTACGAGTTCGCGCCCTCTCGGGTTTTCACTAGCTCGCTGGCAGTCCTGTTGTTTTTACCCACAGCGCCCTTTCGGGTTTTCATCCGTGTGCCCATTTCGTTTGTGGACATGCCTTTTTTACGAGTTCGCGCCCTCTCAGGTTTTCACTAGCTCGCTGGCAGTCCTGCTGTTTTTAGCCACGGCGCCCTTTCGGGTTTTCATCCATGTTCATTTCGCTTGTGGACATGCATTTTTTTACGAGTTCGCGTCCTCTCGGGTTTTCACTGGCAGTCCTGCTGTTTTTACTCACGGCGCCCTTTCGGGTTTTCATCTGTGCTCATTTCGCTTGTGGATATACCTTTTTTTACGCGGCCTGTAAGGTAATACGCCATTAGCTGTAGGCCCCGATCTTTTTCTAAAGACTACATCATGTGGGACCTGGGAGAGTTATGAATCGTTTATGCCCTTGGTTTGTATACGGTAATCAGGATGAGGATTCACCGTAGGGCTAAACGTGTTAGTTTAAGGCCATGAAGGTCCATTATCGCCGTATTTTAAAGCGAAACGCTAGTTTAAGGACGTTTCGGTCCAACATTCCCGTTTTGGGGGCGAACGTTAGTTTAAGGACATTTCGGTCCAATATTCTCATATTTAGGACGAATATTAGTTTAAGAACGTTTCGGTCCATTATTCCTGTGTTTGGGGGAACGCATTAGTTTATGGATGTTTCGGTCCATTATTGTTGTATTTCGGGACGACGGGGCTTTTTGGATACTACTCTCAGGGTTTTGACCCAGGAAGATAGCTAGCGGACACAAAGATCGTCATCTATCATTGACCTAAAGTCATGACTCGTCAAGCGTAGTATTTTTTTAGGAATCGACCGTTTATTGGCCGGAAGGGTCTTTCGTCATGCATATCAATAAGCAGGTAAGCTCCACCTTGGTAGACTTTGTTTATGATGTACGGGACTTCATAGTTTGGCTTGAACTTCCCCCGCTTTGCACGATTGGTGATCATTGGTCTTTTGACAACCAGAACGAGTTCGTCTTGGCGGAATGTTCTCGGCCTGATCAATCTTTCATATGACCTGTCATCCTTACCTTATAAACCTCCATATTTTGTTGTGCTATAAGACGAGTTTCGTCGAGGGCGTCGAGCTCCTCAAGCCTAAAATGAGCATTTTCTTCATCTGCCAGCTCATATCGAACCATTACTCGTAGAGAGGGGAGTTCTATTTCTAATAAGAGCACTGCTTCCGTGCCGAACACCAATACGTATAGTGTTGTATTCGTGGCCGTCTTGAACGTTGTTCGGTACGCCCAGAGAGACTCATGCAGCCTTTCGTGTCAGTCCTTTTTGTTTCTGGACATCGTCTTTTTTTATAATCTTTATCAAGGTCTTGTTGAAAACATCAGCTAGACCGTTAGCCCGAGAATTATAGACTGAAGAGTATCTCCAATCTATTTTATGTTGCTGTGCGAAGCGGCTGATTTTATGGCTTCTGTAAGCTGGCCCATTATCCGAGATTATCCGTCGCGGAGTTCCAAACCGGTATATGACATGGGTCGTGAAGAAATGGAGGATATTCTCCGACTTCACTTTTCTTAGCGGTATTGTTTCTGCCCACTTAGAGAAGTAGTCGGTTGTTGCTAGTATGAACCGATGTCCTTTGGATGATACCGGTTCGATATGGCCAATTATATCAGTTCCCCATATTTCGAAAGGGCAGCTAGCCACTGTCGGATGTAGCGGATTTGGATGTTGATAGATGAAATCCCCGTGAATTTGGAATGAGCGATACTGCTTCGCATATTCGAGACAGTCCTGGATCATCGTGGGCCAATAGTAACCCATTCCTTTTATTTTCAGCTTCATCTTTGGCCTAACTTGATAAGAACCGCAGAGTCCTTCGTGAGTTTCTTGGACGACTTTTTTTGCTTCCTTCGGCCCCAGACATCTTAGCCATCGACAATCGAATGATCACTTATATAGAGTATTATTGACGAAGGCGAAAGACAAAGTTCGTTTCATAAGCTGATGTCTAAACGACGCATTTTCGGGCGTTCGTTGGGACTTAAAGTAGTCTATGAAAACTTCCCTCCGGTCCTTGACCTTTTCTTCGTTCTCTATTTGAAGGGCTACTTGTCCGGTCGTTTCTTTTCTTTCGGATGGCTCTATCAGATCTTCCGAAGATATATCTGTTGGCGCGAGAACCCTGCGGCTTTGTACAATGATCCTCACGTCGACGAGGTATTCATCGGCCAATTCCTTAACCAATTTGGTCAATGTATATGCCTTACTGTTTTCCGCACGCGGTATGCTTTCCAGGGTATATGAAGGAATTTGTGTCGGCAGTTGCTGCACTTTTTCGCCATACTATGTCAGCTCTAACTTGCATGTCTGATAGTCGCCATTTACTTGGCTAACGATCAGCTGGGAGTCTCCATATATGAGGCTTTGATTCTCATGTCGATAGCGATCTCAAGACATGCTATCAGAGCTTCATATTCAGCTTCGTTGTTGGTTCTAGGCTCCGTTAAGGAAAGAGCGTAACGTAATATCCCTCATTGTGGGGTCGCGAAGATAAGACCTACCCCAACTTTGATTATGGGCGTGTTTTGCTTTCGCCGCTTCATGGAAGATGCTCCATCGAATTAGAGTTCCCATTGTGAATCATTTTCTTCTTCGATTGCATCGAACGCATGTGCGTCTACCAACTCGCAATTTAAAGGGGAGTCGGCTGGTATCGGATGCTCCGTTAGAAAGTCGGCTATGGCCTGCCCTTTCAACACTTTGAAGGGACGATACGTTACTGAGAACTCCATCAGGAGGAGGGCCCATTTGACAAGCCTTTCTGTTAGAATGGCCTTTGACATTAGATATTTGAGAGGATCCACCTTCGATATGAGATGGACTTCATGTGCCAACGCGTAATGTCTGAGATTCGTTATTGCGAAGATAAGCATCAGGCAATGCTTTTCAATGGGGGAATAGTTGTTTTCTTCCCTCAGGAGAACTCGACTTAAATAGTATAGAGCTCTCTCCTTTCCCTGATCATTCTCTTGTGCCCACAATACGCCTAGAGAATCCTTAAGAGCCGTTGTACATAGGACAAGGAGTTTTCCCTTAACTGGAGCGGTCAATACCGGCGGATTTTGCAGGTATTGCTTGATTTCGTCCAGTGCATTTTGGCATTTTTGATCCTAGACGAACGGGGTCCCCATCTTCATCAAATGACTGTAGGGATGGCATTTTCCAAAGAGGTTGGCTATGAACCTCCGGATATATGCAAGTTTTCCTTGAAGAGACCACAATTGTTTGATTGTTTGAGGATTCTTGGCGTAGGTATTTCCATAATCGTCTTGATCTTTGAGAGATCGATTTTGATACCCGGTGACGTATGATGAATCCTAGGAATTTGCCTGAAGAAACTCCAAACAAGCATTTTAGAGAGTTTGTCTTCAGAGTATACTTCCGAAGACGTTGGAACACTATTTTTAGATGTTCCCAATGTTCCTCATGAGATTTGCTCCACTATAAGGTCGTCGATATAGCACTCGACAATCTCATGTACGAGGTCATCGAAGATCTTTGTCATGGCCTTCTGGTAGGTAGCGCCAGCGTTCTTCAAACCAAAGGGCATCACCTTATAGCAGAATATACCCAACGGGGTCCGGAAGGCGATATGCTTTTGGTCTTCTAGGTGCATTTTTATTTGGTTGTATCCTGAAGATCCATCCATGAAGAAAAAGACCTCATGGGTAGACGTGTTATCGATCATCAGCTTGGTAATGGGTACTGGAAAATCATCCTTCGAGCAAGCTTTGTTGAGGTCCCGAAATTCCACGCAGATGCGAACCGTCCAGTTTTTCTTCATCACTGGAATGATGTTAGCGATCCAGTCGGGATATTGAACTTCTTGGATGAAGCCGGAGTCGATTAGTTTCTTGAATTCAGCGTTGATACTCATCTCAAATTCGAGTCGCATTCTTCTTGGCGCCTATTTGATTGGCTTTATACCTGGCGAAATAGCCAGTTTATGTACTGCCACTTTTAGATCTAGACCCGGTATTTCAGAATAGTTCCAGGCGAAGCAATCTTTATACTGCATGTGCACGTCTTTTAACGTGGTTACCTGTTTTTCAAATAGTAGCTAAGTGACGAACGTTGGCCTCGGATCATTTTCCGTCCCTAAGTCAATTTTTCTTAGGTTATCCGCCGTAGTGTGTATCTCATCTTTCAGCTCTTTCGGTGCTGGTGGAAACTCTAAGATCATCTCGACCTCGTTTTCATTTGCGAAGCACCTAAAGAGGTCATTCATAGTCTCATGCCCTCCCTCTTTTAAGAGTGTTATCATATGATGGATACGAGTTCGCTTCTATTCTCGATATTGAGCTGGTCCTATCCTGACGGTATAGGCCCTCTTTGGCTCATGCTTTTGTGACGGGTTATGCTCCAACTTTCGGATAACGTAAACCTGCCTTGTCGATACTGGTCTTCTACCCAGTCTTTGAAGATGAAGCAGTCTTTAAGAGGATGACCTGTTACTCGGTGATGGGAGCAATAATCTGGATGATGGACCTCGTTTATTTGTTCGGGATGCCGAGACTCCGGAAGCGTCGTCATTTGGTGCTTCATGACAAGATTGAATATTTTCCTTATTTTGTATTGAGGGAAAGAGTATTTCCAACTCATCTTCTTCATAAAGGACGGACTCTAATCGAGCTTTTCTCGATCGAACGGCATCTTGGATCCGCTTTGTTGTCTTCGAACGCCGTTTGTATTCTTTGCCCTGTTTTTACCTCTGCTTCGAGATTTTCCTTTTCCGCGAGAACATATAACGGGCCGGGGATGAAAAGCATTACGGTCTACTTTCTCCGCTGATTGCTAACTGAGACGATGTGTCCTGGCCTTTTCATAAATGGCCATTTCACAGCTGTGGTTGTCCCGGCTCGTTTGAAAAGCTTCTTTTATTAACTTGTCAATTTGTTCTTCCAGCGACGGACTTAACGTTTTTAGAGCGGGATCTCGCTCCGATTTGACGTCAAGGCTATTTGGAAGAGCGTTTTCTGTTTCACTTGAGCTGTTTACGACGCGGGAACTGTAGATCTGCTCCAGTTTCTTGGACCGAACATATATGAGCCCGGTTGTCTCCATCTTCCCGTTAGGCATCTTTCGCTGAATCCCGAAAATATCCCAAATCTTTTTGTAGATTTGGGCTTGTCGAACAATTTGTTCGAGAGATACACCTTAGCATCTTAACAGCCTTTTCAATCCCTCCGCGTAATATCTTGGCAGACGAATAAGTTGAAGCCTGTCGAGTGCAAAATCGGCACCATGCCAAACTTTTTTTTCTACTTTGGTCTCTATAGATTGGTAGAAGAGGGTCGCCTTTTCACCCTTTCGCCTAGGAGGCACGTAGAAATTTTGTAGCTCTTATACGCTCTATGTATCGAGCGCATCAAGTTCCTTATAATGCCGAAGCGGAGCCATTGTAATTTGTAGACTCGGATCTGCTCGGTAAAAATTTGCATTGACGGGCGGACGAAGAACACTGCATTGGCCTCGTCCTCTGAGTCGCTGCCAAAGACCAAAATAGGAGTAAATGGTCCGAGCTTATTTTTTTCTTTTTGGGTTGTTCCGAGTAGACTATTCCTTCGTCTTTCTCGGTATTGCTTCCAAAGATCGGGATAGTGGCGACAGATTTCTGTTTATTCTCCGACTTGTGGCATCTTTCAGTATCCTCAAAGTCTGGTAGGAAGTACTTTGCGTCTTTCGTATTTCTGAACTTCGTTTATGGAGAACGGATTTAGCTCTCCCGTGACGGTGTATTCCGAACCGTCCTTGAAATACTTCATACACTGATGTTGTGTAGATGGGATGACGTTGTACTCGTGTAACTAAAGCCTGCCGAGCAAAGCATTATAGCAAGTCTTGGCGTCAATGACATGAAATTTGATGTCAGTGATGAGCAGCCCGAAGTGTAATGTCAGTATTACGGAGCCAAGCGTTCGTGATGACTGTGAGTCGAACTCGAAGATGGTAATTTTATCTCGGGTAAAGTGCTGAACGTTCATGCAAATTTCCTATAGCCCTCTCACGTTGAGAAGGTTAACGGAGGATCCGTTATCGACAAGGATTTTCCCTATCTTGATATCGTAGCAGTACCCAGTGACGTATAACGGGCGATTATGCTCGCATGTACCGAGAAGGAGATTCTCATCGCTGAATATAATATCAGCCGTGTGGACCTCTACCAGTTCATTTTTCATCTTTTCTTCTGAGAGGAAAGCCTGAAACTGATCGGCCTCTTACAATGCCTTGATCAAGGAATCCCGTGCCTTTTCGGACAGGAGGAGGGTATCCAGTATGCTCAGTTGTGAGGGTATTTTTCTCATATGTGCCAGGACATTATAATTCACCTTGTATTTCTTAGACGGATCTTCTGTGGTGAGCTCTTTTACCACTTCGTCGTCGAAAGCAATTTCCTAAGGGATTTTCCCTTTCCCTTTGTCTTTTTTGTTCGAACCTTTATTTGTAGGTCCAAGGTTCTTCTCAGGCAGCGTATGGTTACGCAGCTGAATATTCTCGCAGTTCTCCTTCTCTTCTTTTTCGAAGACGGTGCCTTTGAAGAGAGGGTTGAGGGGTGTTTCATTCTTATAATCGTTCCCGAATGTAAGACCTGGAGGTTTTCCTCTATCCGAACTGGTACCAACCATACGACAGTTGTCAGTCGTTTCTTCATACGCATTCGTCCCACTATTTTACCGTCGACGAGCGCGAGCTTCGCGTTTCATCCTTTTGAATTGTTCTTGATGGGCAACGTATCCTTGCCACCATTACTTGAAGGCACTGCATTCCTCGATGGGATAGTTAACCCTCCGATGATATAGGCAGTAATTTGGATGCGATTCTTCTCCATCGAGGCATATGACCCAGAGAGTGTTCTTTATGAGAGGTGGCAGCTTCATCCCTATTGACAAAGCTTTTGCGAACCGTTTCTCTGTTTTGATCATGCTCTTATTTGTTACAGGTGTGCTTTGGTTTGGTTGGAGCAATTTACGACTCGTCCTCACCGCAGCTTCTTTACTCAGACGCTGACGCTTAGCCTTTTCATATATGGTTGTCTCGCGTTTTCGGTCAACTTTGCTTTTTTGAAAGGTTTCGTTTAGCAGCCTCTCAGTCGAGTCTTCTTCTGGCAGTTCCGGAGATTTTATCGCCGACTCTGCCCCAAGTTCCTCTGCGTTGTTTTCCGACGCTGAGGAAGTCTCTTCGTCATATAACGACGAATGGGAAATTATGTGGCAACTTGCTACACGGTCTTTGGTGTCTTTTGATGAGTCATTTCCCTCATCTTTTCACTGTCTCCGCCCTCAAGAATATGCTTGAGGAATTCTTCGAGCATAACCGTTGTCCGCGCCTTCTGGTTATACTCTTCCAGCGCGTCTATGTATTTTTGTAGATCCGTGCGCTTGTCATACTCGGCAGGCTGCACAGGCTTCTTGGTCTTCTTCTTTTTCTTCGAAGACTTTGAAGGCTTGACTTGGGGTTTTTTCCCCTCGTCAACAATTTTCGATATGGAACGAGGTTTTAGCATCCTTTTGATTATTTCGGATTCAAGTGGGCTTTTCCACCTGACTGCCGGACATACTTGTAGATCCTTCAGTATTCTTTTGGTTTTCGCTGAAGAATGACTTCCCATGGAGTTTCTTCCACGAGTGAGTATGATGCCCCCTGCGCATCCACCATTTTGGGAGTGTGCTTCTGGGGTGGGTTTACCTTCCAGTTATCAGACAACATGAATTTCCTCTGGTGATACTGGTCCTCGACCCAGTTTTTAAAGACGTGGCAATCTTCAATTGGGTGGCTAACCATTCTATGATAGGAACGGTAATTAGGGTTGTTGACGTCGCCGGGTTGCGCTGGACGCCGCGGGTCTGGCAATGTGATGAGTTTATTACGCATTGCCAATTCGAACAGTCTCCTCGTTTTATCACACGGAAACGAGTAAGCACATCATAGCCTTTCTTTTAAGAACGGGCGCAAATGCGCGTTGTTTTGGCGAGCAGCTGGTTTTGAACCACTCGGCCGTTGTTGCGTGTTAGCAACGAAGGCTGCTTTCCGTTTACCCTTAGAATTTCGAGGGTCCTTATTTGAGGATGAAGGCTCATGACCCATCTGGGCCAGTTTGTCTATCAGAGCCTGAAAGGTTGTAGGCTTGAAGAACGTCATGAACTGGGACACATTCGTTTGAAGATTAAGGGTCCCTTTGAACATGCCCACGGCAGGAGATTCTTCAATGCACTGTTCGTATTTAGACCACAGGTTCCACCACCGGATCGCATATTGGACCAAGGTTTCTCCCGGCTTTACCCTGACATTGATTAATGCCGTGATCGGAGTGCGTTCGCTCGCACTGGCGAAATGCTGTGTGAACAACAATTCCATTTCTGCGAAGGTTTTCACGGAGTCATTTAAGAGCTCTGAGTACCATTCGAATGCTGTTTCTGACAAGCTGCCGACGAATTGGCGAAGCAACAGTTTGTCGTCGCCTCTAGTGTTGCAGTACAGAGCTCTGAATTACGCGATGTGTTGGTGAGGGTTGCTTGTTCTTTGTAGACATAAAACTTGGGGATCGTATATCCCGGCGGGTATTTGATTTGATCATACCAGCCTGGATATGGTCGTCTGGTTCTGACAATTTGGTCGGCGGCTTCATTAGCTTGGCGAGCTCTTATTTGCTGAGCGATGTAATCATCCAGGACGGCCTTGGAGATCGTTTCCTCCTTGGCCGCTGATAAGACCGGAGGAGAGTTTGATGTTTCCCCTCTATCATCCTCGATAATTATCTGCGGATCTTCGACCATGAGTTCTGGTTGGATCATCATTCTAACCATATCTTAGAACAAGAGAGCCATCTGCTTTATGTTAGCAGCTTGCTCGGCGGCTTCTTTATCCTTTCTCTCGAGCACCCTTCACAGAAACTCTGTATCGGTCTCTTGCTCTTGGTGCTGTTCAGTCTCTTTATCCGGACTTTCTTTCTGTCCGGTAAGTGCTACCATTTAGGTCAGCATTTCCTGGAGTTTTTGCTGTTGCTCCTGAGGTTTAGTCAGCGATCGGGTTTGCGGTTGATGACTCACCGAGACACGGCTTTCTTCTTTTCCTGAAGCTATGTAGACCGTATGTACGGTTATGTCCCCAGACTTGGAGCGTTTAGGTCCATCACCTTTGGAATTTGCTGCGGGCGGTAGAGTTTTCTCCAGCATCGTTCTTTTATGAGAGATTGGAGTTGAAGGAGCCATTGTGACAGGCGCCAATTTAAAGGAAAAATCCTCCGTTGTATGGCGGAGTTGTGGTCTTTTTCTTGTCGGACCTTCGATTTCTTTGGTTGACTAGAGAAGTTTTCATCAATCACAGAGTCTTGGACTTTTCGCCGGACCCTATGAATTTGCAAGGAGTGCCGCTGATAAGGCCGCTCCGGCTTTGCCTTTGTAGAGTGTTTTTCGTCACCCCATTGAGATGAAAATACGCGCCGCTTGTCAGGCGTATACAGATTCCCCTGCCTAGGATAGGCTGGGTTTATTGATTGTGGGGATCCGAATCTCCTCCAGCCGCGGACTAGGCTATCGTTAATTACCCCTCGCCTTTGAAGCGAAGGAATCTCCGATTGACGGGTCAACTAGTCATGCGAACTCAATGTGTAGTGTGCGTATGTGTGTCTTGTTTTGGGTATACCGGGGGCTACGCAGAGTCGACGGGGGTCCTGCTGGGAAAAGATGGGGCGAGGAGCATCCTAAGGACGCGTGCGTGACGCGTGGGCGCTGGACGCTTGCGGGCCACGCGAGTTAAACTCCTGCAGAAAAAAGGGCTTAGCCCCGGGATTAGGAGTCAAACTCCTGAAAAGATCTTGAGTGGAGTTAAACTTCAAAAAGAGTTTTATTTACGGAGTTAAACTCCAAAAGATTTTAAATAGAGTTAAACTCCTAAAAGAATTTTATTTATGGAGTTAAACTCCCAAAGATTTTGAAAAATGGAGTTGAACTCCCAGAAATCTTTGAAGATGATCAAAGGGAACCCCTTTCTTCTCCCCTGAGCCCTGGATCCTCTCTTGAGCTTCGGATCTTCCCCAAAGTGGGATTTTTGGAGATGTGTCTCCTTCTTACTCCTCTCTATTGGCTAGATCTTACAGAAAAGGAGATGAGACTTAAAAATCCCCCCTTTTAGAGAGTTAATGGAAGATCTGAGTTTCCCTTCAAGGGTTTTATAGTGAAAAACTATTTATTTTTGGGAAAGGAAGAGTTTTGAACTCTTGATTTAATTCAGAAAAGAAAAGAAGCTTTGAAACCTTGAGGACGGAGAAGGAGACACAGAAACCCTAATTTTTTAGGGAAATGAATTATTGTTCTTTATTTCATTATCATGTTGCCTTATATAGACTTACAAATTTACACGTAGCCCCTTGGGCTTTACAAAATGGCATTTTGCCCATCACATGCCTCATATGCTCATTTCTTTTCCACATGAGCCATGGGCTTTACAAAAATTTGACTTTATGCCCATTTTTCTTACATTTATCCATAAAAATTATATCAAAATTATTTATTACATGATTTTCATTTTGACATGAGAGAGGCCAGACGCGGGGCTCGACTTGGGCATGGGCCCACTTGACCTGGGCTTGGGCCCACTTGACCTGGGGTTGACTTTGACTTTGACTTGATCAACCGAGGTGTAATTTTTGACCTCAACAGCCTGCACTGTAACTTTTGCAGGTGGGGGTGATTTCTTTAGCATCGCCGTTGGGGAGTTTTTGTGCACTCTCCTAAGCGGTTCAAAACTGTTCTCAGTTGGAACAGCAGCGTCGACCTCCACTTTAGGAGCTGGTGGGGTGAGTCCAGAAGGATTGTTGCCCCCAGCCTATCTTATCTGGCATCAGTGGCGACGTCAAGTGTGCCTTGCAGAAGGGACTGCCTCAATTTTGGAAGCGGCTTCATCATGCCCCCGGCTTTGCTGAGGGGTTTCAATCGGCGTCAGCCTGTTGAAGACCGACGTCCTTGATGGAGTTTGAGGAGAGCCGGCCAATCTTTCGAAGACCGGCCGCCTGATGGGGGAAGCACCTTTACCAGCTTCATATGTAGCAGGCGTAGGGAGGGCTAGCCTTTTGGTGTAGCCGGCCCGCTTGAGCTTTTGCTCAGCCTGTTGAAGACTAAAGTTTCAAGATTTGACGGCTTGCTGATGGGAGCCATCATGGTTGCCAGCCGATCGAAGACCGACTTTCGAGGAGCATCTTCTTATGGCGTTGAGGCACCGAAACTCACAAGTGGGAGCATGATCCCAAAGAACAGTTCGGTAGTGGCTTGTGTGACATGCCCCACAGGCATTGAGAAAATAGAGACCGCGTTGGGCCCATAGGTCACTCCTCCAGTTGGGATGGACCGAGAGTTGCTGTTATATGAGGTGCAATTGAAAGCCATTGATTTTCTGCATAGGAATAAGACACCAAGTTTTAGTACCTCGAATCCAAGAGCAACCATAGCGAACTGTGATTTTGTTCTCGAAACACGACACACGAAGTGTGGAATGGAAAGAGGAAATGTAACGTTTTGAAAATCGTTTCGGTGAAATTTCAAAAAAATCGGTAAAATAAGGGGTTTTTCTGTAAAAAGTCAAAATACAATTATCTTATTATAAAAATTAAATATACATATTCTAGCTATGTAATTGCTATTATTTGGTGTTTATTGAGCCGCTGGTGAAATTTCAAATTTTCTGAAAAAAAATATTATTTTATTATTATTTAAGCCGTCACTAATACATTTAATTAGGGAAAATTATAAATTGAAATGAGTTGAAACAAATTTTGTGCATCATAAAACATTAAATAAAATTTTATCATGTGGTTTTTGGAACGAAATCATTTACCAAAAAGGTTTAGAAATTATTGAAGAAAAAAGGCTTTTTTTTAGCGTAAATGGATATTTGGGGTATTATATTTATCATTTTTCATCACCCCACACCCGTACCCACATCCACACACTCCCATTTACTTCTCCCCTTGAAGAATTCAGCAGCCCCCATTTTTTTTCCCCACTTGAATTTCAAAGGAAAGAAATGAAAGAAAAGAAAAGAAAATGGAGAAATGAGGTGGACCTTTGACCTTGAATTGACTTTGACTTCTTCCCCCACTTTCTCTACCTCCCTCTCTCTCCTCTCCCACTCCCATTCCAGCCGACCCCCCTCCTACAGCAGCAGCAGCCCCCCCATTTCCCTTCTCTTTTCTCTTCAAACTTCATCAAAAATTGCCTCAAATCCATCAAAAAAAATCCCAAAACCCAAATCCGACTCCTACCCATTTTAGCTTAGCCCGTATAGCATGGATCTTTGTGAAAAGAGAGCATTTTAGGAGGCCATGGATGCTTGTGGATCTTCAAGTGTTTTTGGGTATAATTCTAAAACATTTTTTCTTAATTTGTTACTAATTTCTTAAAGCTAAACTAATTAAGTGTTAATTAGGCTTAAGTTGCAAGTTTTAGAATTCAAGTTATGAATTTGAATGCAAGTTGGGGTTTTATAAAATTGGTGTATGGTTGTGTGTTATATTTAGGCTTTTTGTCATGTTAATACAAGATTAGTAGCTTGTGCTAATGGTTAGTTTAAAAATTGTGTTAATTTGCTAATTTGCTTACTAGGTTTTTGAAATTGGTTAAATACTTGGGATTAAAAATGTGTTTAGGATTTTCATGACTTCATTAACTTTATTAAGTGTGGTTTAATGCTTTAGATCATGCAAATCTAAGCTAGATTGTAGTTTGTGCATTTTTGCTTTGAAATTGTTAAATTTTAGGTATTTTGTAAACTAGAATATTAGGGTTTTTGGAATTTAATGAGATTAAATTCCGGAAATTGTTTCTATGACTTATTTAAGATATTTAATAAGTATATTGGCCACTACATTCATTTAAACATCATGTTTTGTACAAAAACGGCGAATTGTGCTTGCTAGATTTTCGGAAAAATGACTTGTTAAGTGAAATTGGGGTTTTTGTGAGTTTTAACCTGGTTTATATTAAAATTAGTGTTCGTGAATGTGCAAATGAGTGTGATTGGATTTTTCTCGATGGTTTGACGTTTGTACATCGACA
Organism: Agapanthus africanus; assembly: GCA_030015575.1. NCBI lineage: Eukaryota > Viridiplantae > Streptophyta > Magnoliopsida > Asparagales > Amaryllidaceae > Agapanthus > Agapanthus africanus. Next base: position 446,806,467 of record CM057350.1, on the reverse strand, counting down.
TCGAGGGTTGGTTTGACTATTCTTGCAGGCGTAGGCGATAGGTTTGGACCTATGCGTGATACGCGTGCCGATTTGATTTTCGTATGCCGTTTCGATTTCGAATTTAGTTTTAATGCGATATGGTGCGTTATGATATGTAGGTACCCCCATGTGGACTTCGAGATGACAAGCAAGCGCGTGGCGACGTCGGCACCGGCTAGCGAGGACCAGGTGAGTAGATTTATATCTACGGGGAGAAGTCGGGTGGATGGCGTATAGCACCCCCGCAGTCCGTGGTGGTGTATACGGATGCGTATACACACCAACAATTATTATATGTTATTTGGGATTAATAACGATGCTTAGGATGGATATTGGTGTGTTGGATTACTTTAGTGTTGCGAACCCTAGGGTAGTGTTGCACTACACATACACACATACATACTTGCATACATTCCTATTGATATGTGCTCATGGGATTCTTTATAGTTATGGGTTCACATGGGTATGGGACTATGTGTTCACATACGGATTTGAGGATGATACTTGGGATTGAGCTGAGTCGATGAGATTTGATTTGAGGCCTTGAGATCGGTGATATAGCAGGATTCGTATCTTAGATACGACATGACGTTGAAGCGGGTCCTTGACGTAGTGTTTCACACACGTCCATGCATACGTAGGCGGTATCAGTATGGTACTAGACGTAGATCAGTACCGCGATCATGATATTTGATAAAGAGGATACCAGGTGAATAGTATGATGAATGTGATATTGACCCGTACCCAGATTTGGGATGCCGTACGACGGATTTACGTACGAGCTATATTGATGATTGATCCGCACTCTTGACTTGGGATGCCTGATTATAGATATGGTATCGGCTATGATATTATTGAGGCGGGATCACCGACTATACATATACAGATAGGTATATGTATCGACTCAGATGATAGGCGGTTTCCTTACCTGTAGTTCAGCTTGTTAGTTCAGCCGTATAGTTTAGTGTAGTTATTAGATTAGATTAGACTCCTACCTATTTCAAAACTAACGAATCGTGGGTATTTTAAAAGACAGCCCAAGGGATCTTACGGATATTTCAAAAGACGTATCTTTTCATAAAAACACCGTACCCCTATTTTCAAAACCCCATGATTCGTGTTATTTCAAAAGGCACCATTTGTAGGACTTATATTAGATTAATGCAGATTAGTTATCGTTGTGTCTAGTTTTCAGCTCCCGCACATTATTGTTGTTCGCTCTGCCTCGCATACTTATTTTGCTGCATATTCCATTATTGATATCATGTTGTTAGGACACCAGCACCATTACCGATGATGCGTATGTACCACGTACACCTACTTGCCGGCTCACACACATCTTCATCGGTAATTGCCATGTCACGTACACTTTAGAAAATATATTTGCTTGACTTAGCTTGTTAGTTAGTAGTTTGATATGATATTAGTGTACCTGCCTTACATGCCTAGTTTATTAATCATACATTGCAACTTGGTTATTGATACCATATGCATTCATTATCATTAACATATGCACTTGTGATAATTTCTTGAGATTTATGATATTTCTGGATTTCGGGGAAAGCCGCAAAATTTACAACTTATGATCTTTTAAAATATAAAATGTTGCGGTTTTCTAGTGATGTAAAGTGTCGTCCACCATGAGTTTGCTGTGGTTTTCGAGATCCGTGTCGAGGAGTGGAGGAACCGTCACGGGTACATGGTGGGCCCGGTGCGATACCCCGGGACAAGAGGAATGTGGTGTTGACGTTGAGCCCGGCAGGGGAGCACTACCGACCGGTGATATTACCCGACGCGTCGGATATCCGGAGGATACCGTCGTGGTCTCGAAATGGATGGTAGGGGCCGGTCTGGACTGACGGTGCCCTAGATATTGAGATTGAGACATTGATATTTCGAGACAGTGAGATTTATGTTTTGTGTCGATACTAGACACTGTTGATACTGATTTCATTTATGATACCTCACTTTAAAAATACAGAAATCTCACTAATTTATGAAAACAGTTTCTTCATTTACATGTATTCTGTTTTCATGCATTCATACCTCACTCATATGATATATTGCTACCTGAGGCACTGACACGGGCACATGAGTTTACACTCGGGTTAGATACTACCCTAGCCATTGTTATAGGCTGCATGTTATATACATTTTTTAGGATATATTATGATCATTGACCTAGGATTGCGTTATTTATGCGATTTCTGTGCGTAGATATTTTTCTATTCACAAGTTGGCAACTCACCCCCGTTGTGCCCCAGTTTCTTGCAGGTTTTGCCGTGCAGGTTTAATTACGGCTTTGCGGCATAGTTTCGTTCGGGTGATTTGCTAGTAGGTGGGTTTACTTGTATTGTACCCCCATTATATATCTTGTATATCATTATTCTGTTGTATCTAGAAGTTCCATCAACCAAACATGTATTTATTGAGATAGAGACCAGTGTTGTTTATTCTTTCGACCTTAGAGTCGCTCGTTATATTTCTGGTGGTTTTGAGTTTCCTTTTGAGTTTTGATCCTCGCCGTTGGCGTTGTATATTATATTGCTTGTGTGGTTGTGACCGTCGATTGACGAAGAGCTAGCTCCCGCTTGGGGATGCCTTTTTCTTGATTTCGTATACTATTCATGTTGTTTCCCGTTTGGGGGCCAGTATTTACAAAGGAGACTCTGCCGAAATTTTCAGTAATTTTTGATGTTTTTAAAAAACCGCATAATTCGGCTTATGCTATTGAAATTACTTGATTTAAGTTGGTTTTTCCTGCACTCTACTACTTTTCTTGGTTTGGATTTCTGGGTTTTCGGTTTACTTAGATTACGTACGCCTCGAGACGTTCGTAGTTTAAGTGTCGGTCATGTTCCGTACTTTCGGGTCGTGACAAAGTAAATGTCGGGACCCGGTTCTTGCTCACGGAGCAAAGTGCCACACGGAACAAAGTGCCACGCCAAGTGTCGTGTTAAGTGGGCGGGGGCCACCTCTTGAGTCCGTGGGACCCACTGTAGAACAATGGGGACTTTTCGGAATACATTCCGAAAGGGGGCAGATCTGTACTATAAATGGAATGATACCACTCTTCAATACAGAGGCGCCTTTTAAGTGAACCGGCACTACAGGAGTTTGAGAACTCCGTAGTTAAGCGTGCTCGAGCCAGGGAAGTCCTGGGATGGGTGACCTCCTGGGAAGTGGCTCCTGGTCGGGTTCGGTTCGCTCCGAAAGACAAAACCGTGCGGATTCGGCCAGAGCGGACAATATTCTCTATATTGGAGGTGGGGCGTGACAGAATAGTATCAGAGCTAGTCCCTCAATAGTAGGTCTGTGGTTCGAGGACGAACCCTTGTTTAAGGTGGGGAGAATGTCGGGACCCGGTTCTTGCTCACGAAGCAAAGTGCCACACGGAACAAAGTGCCACGCCAAGTGTCGTGTTAAGTGGGCGGGGGCCACCTCTTGAGTCCGTGGGACCCACTGTAGAACAATGGGGACTCTTCGGAATACATTCCGAAAGCGGGCAGATCTGTACTATAAATGGAATGATACCACTCTTCAATACAGAGGCGCCTTTTAAGTGAACCGGCACTACAGGAGTTTGAGAACTCCGTAGTTAAGCGTGCTCGGGCCAGGGAAGTCCTGGGATGGGTGACCTCCTGGGAAGTGGCTCCTGGTCGGGTTCGGTTCGCTCCGAAGGACAAAACCGTGCGGCTTCGGCCAGAGCGGACAATATTCTCTGTATTGGAGGTGGGGCGTGACAGGAAAAGACCCCACCGGGCGGGCCAGAATCTGTTTTGGGGGCAGATGCTATTTGGACATATCCATCCAGCTCTCCGAAGATACCAAGTTAATTTATGACACCATATATCGGAGATTTAGATAGATGCGACCGTTGTAGCAGACTTCATCAGATTCCCCCACATTTATGAGGGGTTTTTGATTGTGGGGACGCTCTTCCTTGCAGGCGCAAGCCCCTGCAATTAATTACGTTATAGCGTTGCGATAACCACTTTCTCTTTCTCTGGTAGTTCACTCCGTGTCGTGTGTTATTTTATTTGTTAGGGTTGCCCGTGGATTGTATACGGAGACTAGTTTATGTCATTGGCCGTAGGGCGCGAATTAGTCTAAATCTGTATATTTTATATTTGGGTTTGCACATAAGTTGTATGTTCCTTTAGTTCAAAAAATATTTTGTTTTACTTAAGGACCGTTAATCTATTTTGAGATTAAGATCAACTTAAATATAAGAGCATTTGAGCTCAATTTATTTTAACTAAGGATACATTAGTCCTATTTGAGACTAAGATCAACTTAGCAATATTTTCATGATTATTAAATTTTATTAAGATCCAAACAACAGAGCATTTAGGCTCAGCTGCAAGAAACATCAGAGAGACTTTTAGCCAGTTTGGGCTTGGTCTGCTCAGTCTTTTTTTATTTAAAAGTACTAAGCACTTATTTATGGTTCTGTTTGCTCAGCCCTTTTCTTTTATGCAGAAATGCTATGCACTTATTTATGGCTCTGGCGCTCACATGTGTTTCATGTGAAGCACTCAGTCAAGGACGCTACCCAATCAGTGCTAAGCATTTTAGTCATTTTGATTGAATATATTGTGCTAAGCACTTTTGTATGGCGCTCACGTGTGAATCACGTAAGATGCTGAGATATGGGCACTGTCCAATCAGTGCTAAGCACTTAGTCATTTTGACTGAATATGGAGTGCTAAGCACTTTTACTCAGCGCACACATGTATTTCACGTGAGGCGTTGTCCTTCTGTTTTGAGCGCTCACGTGGGAAGCACGTGAGGCGCTGAGACCCTTGTTTTAAGGCACCCGCGTGGGAAGCACGTGAGGCGCTGGGTTCTTTGTTTTGGGAATCTTTTGAGCGCTCATGTATGTTTTACGTGAGACGCTGAGTTCCTTTTCTTTTCAGAGATTGAATCTCTCAATCTCTGTTAACGACATTTTGGCCATTAATAATCGCCAGATCTTTGTTTTTGAAGATCTGAGGTCTTTTCTTTTTATTTATTGGAGAACTAGGTTTCTTTTATACTAAGTTCTTTTATGTAGGGTTAAACCCTGTTTACAGAGGAATTAAATTCCTAGAACCATAAGTACTCTTTTCTCTTTTTCTTTTAATCTAGTTCTTTCCCCTAAATTTTGAGTTTGAAAAACAAAATTTCCCCGATAAAAATTAAATTCTCAACTTGTGAGCATAGTCATAAATTCGTGATTCGGCAATAATTCGGCGAGGTCGAAAATTCGGATTCGAAGAATTATTCGAAAAAAATCGGCAGGTATTCGGGAAAGATTCGGTAAATGTTCGGGAAATATTCGGGAAGGATTTCGAGCAAAAAATTAATATATGAGACGCTAGATTTTGATTTTGTGAATTATTTGCTGTTTTTTGAATAATTCGCTGTTTTTTGAATAATTCGTAAATAATTCGGGAATTATTCATGAATAATTCACGAATAATTTGCCGCATTCGGCGACGACGAATAATTCGCAGATTTAATCGGCATATCAATAATTCGCGAATTATTCGCGAATTCGCCGAATAATTCGCGAATTATGTGACTATGCTTGTGAGAAGATTTGCAAAGCAAATCTCAGATCAGAGGAAGAACCAAGTTCTCTTTTATGAAAGGTTGAACCCTTATTTTCTTTATGTTAAGTAAAAGAGATTCATTTTATCTCTACTTTTTCTTTACCTAGGGTTTGAAAGAACAGGCGGATCTTTTTTGAAAGAAAATTCAATTCTCAGTTGCAGTTTCTATCTTTTTGTTTGCAGAATTCCTCTTTTTTTTGAAGTCTCCCATTCTTAATATAGGAGAGTCAAATTTGTTGACTAGTTTGATAAAATCTCTCATTTGAAACATACCAATTGATTTAATTGGCCTCAAAAATTGTTCGGGGGATTTTGGGGATTTTATCCACCGGATCTTTGATCCGGTGGATTTCTGTATTACAGAATATGTTTTCTAAGGAAATATTTTCCCATATACAGAATTTAATTCTGTCAAACGGTGATTTTTAATCATTATTGAATTTTAATCCAAGAGCTCTCTATTTTATAGAGAACAATCTTTTTTGTTTCGAAAGATTGGGGAAATATATTCCCAAAAATAGAATTTATTTCTATTATTGGGTCTTTGATCCACCCAAGAATATTTTTCTAACTTAAAAAGATTAAGGGGATATTTTCTCCTAAGAGAGTTAATTCTATCATTTGATGATTTATCATCACCATTGGATCTTTGATCCAACGGCTCTGTTTAACAGAGAATATCCCAAGTTTTAGGGAAATAATTTCCATATAGAATTTAATTATAACTGCTCTTAATTTGGACGCCCGTGCTCACGTGTTATGCACGCGGACGCCACTTAAGAATTAAATTCTTATATATAACGCGGTCATGTGTTTTGCACATTGGCGCTCACGTAAACTTCACGTGCGGCGCCACTATAGGATTTAATCCTATAAGAGGTCGGCGCTGGCGCTCACGTGGGGAACAGGTGAGGCGCTTCCTTATTGGATTTAACAGAATTTAGCTCTTATTATTGTGTTTAATTATTGGGGGAACAGGGGTTATGTCATACACCCCAAAATCTAGCTGTTAAGTAAACCTAGCCATGTTAAGAATTTTTTTTTTAACTAAATGAAAAGAGAAAGAAGGTTTTATACAGTACCTGGAATAGTTGTAATAGATGCCATAGCAGAAAATTAATGATCATCACCAGGCAAAATAGCTTGCCTGCCCAGGCTCCGCAGCTGAGATATCTATATACAATGTAGAAAACAAAAATTAAGTAACGTTTCGAAACACTGGTACGGTTTCAATTCTACTCTCTCTCCTATAGAACACTTTCCTAATATTAATGTGAACTTTTGAATACGTTAAGTTCTGTTATGTGAAGTAAAATGTGTCTAATTTCTAGAATGTATCGTATGAGTAATATCAGTCAATATTAATAGGCAATTGCAAAATTTATTGCGCTAAGGGTCAATTTGAAATTTTTACTTTCTTGTAATCAGTTAAAGGTCAGGTTTCCACTTTCCGTTTTTGTAGTTTTTATTCATTATGCAAATGTTCATGCACCTGATAATAGAAACATCTAGAGTTCATCCGTTTCCCAGTATGGTGTATAACGTAAAAAAAAAAGAAGCGCATTTATAGTTTCTTGGAGAATCGAAACAGTTTAGGAACAATATTTAGGAAAAGGAATATAAAGTAGCAAATGAAAAGACACACAGGAATACATGATTTAGGAATTCTTAGTGCCAACAATACAAAGAAGAGTGAAGACCTGAAACACGTACAGTGTAATACTACAATAAAGTCGATATATATCAAGATTTTCTTTGACTAGGACCATATTTGTAAGCGAAGACAAAAAATCTTGACAAATCTTGACTAAAGGAACGCATCAGCATCCACCGCAGCTAACATTTGATCTAGCAATTTTAAAATTTAAAGCAAGGTTTAACCTCCTTAAATAAACACTTTCTCAACTTTGAAAGAGAAAGTCAAGACAAATACATGTTGGTAAGTGAAGACAAATATATTTATTAGTCAAGATTTTGACGTGTATTTGTCTTCACTTACCAATATGATCGAATAACTTTTATGCTGACATAATCCAAAGAAGTACAGGCATACTGACCAACCAATATAAGATGGATTTTTCTCACATATCAACCGTAGAACTTGGCTATTTCTAAATAGCACCCACAGAACTTGATATTTCCATGTATCACCTCAAATAACTCAAATTATCATTCACGGGCAATTAATTTAATTTGATGTCATGATTACACTAAACATGGTTAGTTTTCGGTGCAAATTTGTGACCCTTTTAAAACTCAAGGCTTGAATGACATGGTGCTCTCCTTTGCTTATGGAAGAGAAAGATATGTGCAAATTTTGACCATTGAAAACAAGAAACACTCATTTATTATTAACAAATCCAGTTTATAATGGCTATGAAGCAATTATTATATAATATTCTGAAAATTTATTGGCCTTCAAAACCAGAGGGAGGAATTTGAATAACTAATAAGTTTTAGGGTTGATATATGAATATACAAGTTGTTGGTGTCTCGTATGGAAATAGCAAAGATATGAGGATCCACAAGGAAAAAAACATATATGAATCATTATTAGGAACAAAAATAACAAAACATAAAACTTTACGGAGCAATTGAAAATATAAGATACCGTGGAAGACGTTCCAACAGATCCTTGTCTGGGTTCTGCAACACACGTTCATAGACAATCTCCGTCCTCTTAGCAACATCGGGCCAACTATAGAGGTTTTTCATCTGTTAAAAACGCCAGAAAAGAATAAGAGGAAGCAATATAGATACTCACATCGGTTTTACCAAATATATAAATTGAAATAAAACTTTAATTAATAGGGATATTAACTAGAAATGTCTAGGTACAACCTAATAAAGGTTAGTTGAACAAAACCTTGATGTAGTTGACCCTATATAGCACTTATACCCCCTCAAGTGATTCATTTGCGCAAACAACCATCTTTTAGCAAACAAACCTTTAAAAACACTCAATTTGTACTCGTAACACCACAAAAATATTCTAGACTCAAATTAGACAATTATTTGAGTTGTTTCGAGTTGAACAAAGTTAGCATATGGGCCTTGGAGCTCTATCCCCACCCATGTGAGTGGTAGGCAGACCAGGCCGCTATTGAGCCGAGCCTAACCTACCCGGTTCTAGAGTACCGTAGCTTCTTATGAAAACTTCAAGAAGAGGTCTTGGAGGCTTCTAGCATAGAGGCTTCATGAGAGGTCTGGGAGGTTCTAGCGTAGACTTCATAAGATGTCGTGGAAGCTTCATGAGAGTCTTCAGCCTTCTACCAAGCCTAGAGGCTTCTAAGGCATATCATGAGGCTTCCCAGGAAAGCTTAGAAAAAGCCTTCTAATGAAAGCCAAAGGAGGTGTTCCTCCTTTATAAAAGGCATGTATGGTTGCCTCTTTGCCATTGATTCACAACAATAACCACAGCTGCTACACAACATAGTCTTTAAAAGTCCTTATTTTCTTCTTCTTTTTCATCTCCTCGTTGACGGTTGGTGGCGAGCGATAAGCGGGGGTTTCTCGTCGTTAAGGTGTGGTCACCCTATGGCTATTGTCTCGAGATGTAGAGCACAAAGGAAACATGGTGAAAGCGAGGAAACTTCAACCGGTTTGAGGTATATCGATCCATTTCATATCACATGCTAGTTATTTATGCTTCTGCTACATAGATTGCATGATTATTGTCTTTTAACTAGCATGTTCGACATTGGTATCAAAGACGGTATACTTACATTCATTTTCTTTTAGCTGTTGCATGTTTTAGCAATTCAAAATCGCGTCTTTAATCGATCAATCTTTTGATCAATTGTTGTTTATTTATGTTTTTATACAGTATCACTATTTCGTTGTAACCGTTTTAGTTTTTCACCATGGAGCAAAAAAGGTTAATTTTGTTTTGGGTGGAATTCTGGCGACCACGGCAACCGAGAAGTTGCTGGCAACATCGCCGATCAACTGAAGGTGGAGGCAGCAGCCTGATGGCATTACCGGCCAATCACTAGAGACGACGACTGCTGAGAGTGGTCGGCCGACCGTCGGCGGCTATAGTGGTCGTTGCCCATAAGAACACCCCAAAGGGGTAGCAGTTGATTGATAAAACCCTAAACTTTTAACATGTGTAGGCCTCTTTCAATTGACTAGACCAATTTGTTTTTTTAGTAACAATTAACAAAGGCTTTCAAAAGATATTTTTAAAAAAGGTTTTTTTTTTGGGTAAACGTTTTGGCTAAGCCCAAGACTTATTGAATAGCAAATAAACAAAGTGAGGTTTATAAGTTTCTCTGGGTCGGGCCCAAGACAGAACCAAAGCCTAATGAGGCTCGGATTTACCTGAACTCACTGCAAACTTGAGCTCGGTGGTGTGGTTGGACTAGTTCAGCCCCAGCTTAGTTTGACTAGGTCAAATCAGGTTGAACGGCAGGCTTATATTGGGCCAGTTTTGATTATTTTTGGCTGAATTTAAACCCAGATTTGGAATTTGGGTAAATTGTTTACTATTTTTAAAATTATTGAGCTATCTTATAAAAAAAGTAGATAGAAGAAAAAAATGTTTTTAAACTTTACAAACTATTTAAAGGGTCTATAACAATTGTTAGGGTTTTATAAAATTGCAAATATAATTTTATAGTTTTGGAAGCTGTTTAAATATGTTCACCTAAAATAAATTGTTCGATAACAATCTTGGAGATTGTGTACTTATTTGCTGTGGTGGGAGCGTCTGGGACGCTTTTCTTTAAAGGGTGATATATAGTCATTGAACATTGTATTGCGCACAACATGCCTTATGTTTTAAAAAATACGCATATTGCATTTATTAATGTAAAATATTTCAAGTGAGAGATTTCGGTTGTCGAAATCTTTAATCTATTTTCAATTATTTCAAGACAATTTTAAATTTTGCACTTTTGATGACCGTGGTTATAGCCTTAGGCCTTCTCTTTATTTATAGTGTAAGTTTATTATTGTCACTAGAATGAATTGAAAATGGAATGTTCTTCATGAAAGAACAATACTCCAGGTAGAATGACAGTCTTGACGCATCCATAAGTCAATATTATCAACACCATCTTACCATGGATGAGATTGCTAACAACAATTATCATAAACATTAGATTTTACTTTCTGAACAAGCCAAAGGACTCGGAAACTGGTGACAATATGATGACAGCGTTGATAGTAGGGCTTCATGACACAGCACCATCATAATGCAACGATCTTTGAAAGATCAACACATCAAGAATGTCTGAATAATCGACTGTAGGAATAAAAACTACTTCACTCGTCAAGATAGTAAGTGAAAGTCTATTCTCTACTAAGAGTAGAAAAGTTTATAGAAGGAAATTATATATCAAGGATATATGAGCTTGTCATGCATCTGGGATGTCGACAACCAGGCATAAATTATTTTTCTATATGACAGTCTGTTTCTTAAAGAACTTATGGTTTTGTATCTAGACTCTTCTATAAATGTCACACTTGGCATAATAGAATGGATTGGTAGACAGATTAGTTGACTTAACCATCTGGGATAGCTCATTTTGCGCTTTAGCCAACGTCAACTTATTTATATGTGAGTGTTGTCTTGAAGCCAAAAGCTTTAATATGTAAAACCATTTGAATGTTCATTGTTTGTAACTCACTCTAATAATTGCAAACCAATAAATATGAAAATAGTTATGGTGTTTTCTATTTCAATACCCTTCATGATTACTCGATTAATGGCCCCTGGTTTCATATGGAATTGAAGCATTGATTGTACATCATGCACAGGAGATGACAAGGTTTGCATGTTTAACAAAGCAATTTAGGGAATTATATAAAAGCTATGAGTATTCATTTGATCAGTTCATAGGACTATACGAGAGACAAAGGAATCGTAAGATAGTTGATGATTCTTTATACTCTGAGACAAAATGGTGCTGCGGATATAAGAAATAAGAAACATCTAATATGGTTAAGAGCATGATGGTAACAGCCAATCTTTCTATAAATATTGAGAAGATGTGCTATTTGACAGCGGCTCATGTTCTTATTCTTGTGCTTTCATCAAATAGTATAATCAACAACTTTGAACGGTGGATGAGCGAGAGACCTAGGAGGATCAGTGCTCCTATAAGGATGTGCTGACTATCGCGATTTGGTTACACCATGTTGATTGCCTCGGTGAGGAATCAACGAACAAGTTTTCTAGAAGGAATTCTTCTAAAAGGAAGAAATAGATCTAAGCAATGGGATTCTATGAGGCTTGTGGAGACTCCTAGTCAGCTAACATAATAGGAGAAAATAGTTTCTCCGGTGGCCGGCGACAGTGAGAGTAAGATTTTTGTTCATAGCATGAAGCTAGTCACATGCCTAGTAGGTTAAGTCGTAGTTTGGTACACCGACATTATTTTGATATCGAAGGAAAACATTCATGGTAACACCGCATGTGTTACGGACCAAAGTCATTTGGGAACATTACTTTTGACCTATTATAAAGGAGTGAATAATGGCAATGGCAGAGATCAAAAGTCAAATATAAGAAATCAGGTATGGGACTTGATTGACCTTTCTTCCTGTCACGGGACTATTGATGAAAACTGGGCTTTCAGAGTTTTGCGAAAGGATACTGGTGTTGTATAAAGATACAAGGCAGAACTCTTGACGAAAAGAAACAGATAATAATGGTTCCATTTTGCTTAGTCGGTAGTCTAAAATATGCATGGTGTGTGCTTGAACCGATATATCCTTTGCCTTAGCACTTGATATCCAGGATCTGTTTGTCAGGTTGAAGTGAGAAGGATTGCAAGTATTTACGTAGGATGACCCACTATACCTTGTGCTAAAAGGGATCAAACTTGTCGTTAGGTGGATATATAGATGCCGACAGGGCCGGCAATTTGGATTTAGATGTATCCACAACCGCAGATGCAGTCTTGCTGGATGACTGGGCTATCATCGAAGGAGCAAGAAGTAGATTGTATGATATGTTTCACCATTAGGGATTGAATATGTGGCAATGTGTCTAAAGCGACCGGAGGGGCTGCTTGACTTGGGAAATTTCTCAAGAGCTTGCACATGAAAGACAGGGTACTTTATGTTGCGATATTTGATCAGCGATGACACTCCAGCGATCCTAAATAACAAGGACAGTTGTAGCACATGAAGATCCGTTACCACTTCATCACGAAGTAAGAGAGTCTAAAATGTTGAGTTTTCCTTCAAGTCGGGTGATCGGGGATCCGCTGACAAAGGAAACAACAGAGTAACGCTTCATGCGTTCAAGCTTCGTCCTGGGTGACGAGTCATATATTAGTCATTATTATTGTTATTTGATATTATTATGGATGGATGCTTTGTAGACATGTTTCTGATTGATAGTGGATTACTTTCTTCCCTCAATAACATGGAACATACATGTCTATATATGTGACTTGGCATGGAATATATACATTAAGTATACATAGTATACTGCATGCACAGGGGTGTACATTTATAAAAGATACGTCGGCGGTAGAAACTCTCACTCACACGAGCGATCACCTTCAAAGCTGTGGCAGCAGGAGAGGGTGAGACAAAGTGATGTATGTCATTTGCTGGAGCGCTGACCACACAATCGTGTTGCTGGATGCAGCGACAATGGGAGCACTTAATAAGTCTCCATGACTGGGTCAGGATGAGATTGTGGCATTTAATGCGTCGGGCGACCGAAGTGGTAATCCCACAACCACTTTACCCGTTTGCTAATAGCCGCACTCGGGGTATGACTTGACACACAAGATGTGGGCTTGTCAAGAGGTCGTAGGCATATTGCAGGGCTGTATGGCTGGACAAGTCAATCACGGGGTGATGTGGTTTGAATCCGTACGGTATAACTTTAATGATGTATGCTCTCAGGGGAGAGAACATACACCGTAAAGCGTTGCCATACGACATGTACTTGCTAAGACCATGGATATAATGAGGTTGGAAGGGATGGATCATATCTTCCTCACAGTGTGAGCCTTTATTGATGACCTCCGGAATGGAGGACAATCACTGTACCCTTAGAGACATTGGGCAGTCAGGTTAGGTTTGTTGTGAGCATCTGCTACTTTGGTTGATATTTCCTATTGTGATGACACATATACCGTACATACGGGACATCGTCAGGAAAACGGGGGAATAATGAACCTAGTTATTCAGGGCCGGAAGAAGATCGATTGGCATGTCTCCTGATTGTATCGCATAGCCAACTCTTATTAATGCTAGGGAGAGATTTAAGAGAGCGATGAATCAAGGGAATACCTAGGTGTTCAAGTAGAGAGGGATCGAAGGTACTTAGGCCGACATGACCGATCGGATCTAAGGTATGAGATTTCACAAGCTTAACATTTTGCTTATGTTCTTTTTATAGAGAGATCCTTGTGTCGGTCCTAACGGATCTGGCTGCCAAGGCGACCCGCTTGCAGGTTTTCAACTGTCCATGTTGCACTAATATGTATGGACAGAGATAAGGAAATGAAGAAGATTCTCAAGAAGACAATTGACTCAGGGAGCCTACAACTCACGGAGTTAGTTGAAGGAAGAATGAACGGCACCTACTCACTTGTACGAGTGGGAATATGTTAGCATATAGGCCTTGGAGGCCCATACCCGCCCAAGTGAGTGGATAGGTGGATCGGGCCGGCTATTGAGCCGACCCTAACCGATCCGGTTCTAGAGTATTGTATCTTCTTATGAAAGCTTCAAAAGGATGTCTTGGAGGCTTCTAGCATAAAGGTTTCATGAGAGGTCTTGGAGATTCTAGCATGGAGACTTCATAAGATGTCGTGGAAATGAGAGTCTTGAGGCTTCCACCCAGCCTTGAAGCTTCTAGGGCATATCATGAAGCTTCTAAGGCAAGCATAAGGAGGTGTTCCTCCTCTATAAAAAGGCATGCAAGGTTGCCTCTTTGCCATTGATTCACAACAACCACAACTACTACACAACATGGCCTCCAAAAGTCCTCCTTATCTTCTTCTTTTTCATCTGCTCGTTAATGGTTGGAAGCGAGGAGATAAGCGGAGGTTTCTCGCATTTAAGGTGTGGTCACCCTCTAGCTGTTATCTAGAGATGTAGAGCGCAAAGGAAGCGTGGTGAAAGCGAGGAAACTTCAACAATCGGTTTGAGGTATATCAATCCATTTTATATCACATGCTAGTTATTTATGCTTCCGCTATATAGATTGCATGATTATTCTCTTTTAACTAGCATGTTCAACAAATTTAATGCTTGTAAGGGATTTGGTTGAACTCATCGCTTGTAAGGGATTTGGTTGACAAGCATAAGCGGGTTTTATGCTAATAACCACTTGAGGGGGTATGAATGCTATATGGGGTAAACTACAGGAGGGGATTTTGTTCAATTAACTCATCTAATAATGAAGGGAAAATGAGACTAACACGCTCGTGCATGGCATGTGGATCAATACTCGGAAGTATGTCAATTGCTTTCTTGATAGCCGAAACCATATCATGCGGTGCTGGTTCAGCAAGCACTATCATATCATCTGGCAGAACCTGCCATGAAATAAAGAATAAAATAAATATGTAAGAAAGTGTGTTTAATTTGTTATATCGTAACAACGAGATCGTATTTTCTTTTTTTGAACGGTAGAATTTGTAACAGGAGAAAAGATTATAAAATGCATGCCTCTGGAACACCTCCAACTCTTGTGCTCACGGTAAGTAATCCACAGCTAGCAGCTTCCAAAATTGCTATACAAAAAGCTTCTGTAAGAGAACTGCAGCAGGGGAGATTCTTTAAATAACTTCATATCCATATTAACAATCAACGGAAAGACAAAGGGTTAATTTCACAAAACTCCTATAGTATAGCCACTTATACCCCCTCAAGTGAATTAATACCACAAACACCCCCACCCCCCCACCCCCAACTAATCGACCAAAACCCTTAAAACACTCAAATTCAACCCATAAGAGTGTCTAATTTAGCTTTAGAAGTTTTGCGTCGTTTAAAGTAGAATCTAAGTGTTTTGACTAGTGAGGGTTTTGATCAATGAGGATAGGGTGTTTACGCTTATAAACCACTCGAGGGAATAAAGTACAATACGGAGTAAACTACAGGAGGGCTTTGTGCAATTAATCCAAAAAATAAGTGCATTCTTGAATTTTGAGGTTAGTCAACAGACAGTCATACTGAAATTAAGATTTCAATAACAATTTGAGGCAATAAAAATTTAAAGAGGAATGCATATTGAATCGTGATATCTTAGCCTTTCAGAAGAAAAATATATGGTTCAGCATATGATTCAGGAAACTTAACAAAAACAGTGCTTTCAAGGCTTTAAGCTTGGAAATATTCAAATATTGCATATGATCTACTTTAAATATGATGAATAGTAAAAAGTAAAATCTATATTATTAGAAGCAGGAAGTTATCTAAACATGGTCGAAAGTTTATAGTACAATTTTTATACCACAACCCTTCAGCCTTCAACTGCTATAGAAATTAGATAATAGTTCTTTGAACAATAAGCCAATGTTGTAAAGAAGAATACATGTTCAGAGAGGCATGTCAGATGCTTTGATAGCATACTTGAGAATCATAAAAAGTAATTTTAACGTATATAGAAATAATACCTATTCAAGAATATATGACCAGATATAAGCACAGAACGAACATTAGCATGTGGAACAGCTCCTAACATTTCCACTCTATCTTGAAGAGAGTATTTCTCCCTCATCTCTTCCAGCCTCACACGTTTCGGTCCATCTCCACCAACAATAAAGCGGACCTTACAAAGAGAACTACAAGCGAATTAGAATGCAAAAGATAATATAGTATGCATTTGCACTAGATAATGCACTCGCACTAGATATGTGCCAATAAATTACAGTTTCAGCATCGTTTATTATAAGCTAAAGCCATAATTAGCAATATTAAGTTAGATAGATAGCTATGAAGGTCGATGCACTTTTAATCCATTTACGTTCATTCATATCAATTTCCAGTTATTTTGCATGCTAACAAAATTTTCCCTGTATGATAAGTAAAACAAAGGCAATTGCAGGAAATGCCTCTTGCTTGCCGCATAGCAGGAAATGCCTATTTTCAAAACTTGCACTTTCCCCTCTCCGAGTTTAACAATGTTGTTATTTTCACTAAATCAAACTTCAATTCCAAAAAATACCCTTAAAGTTTTATTTTAAAAATAAGCAAAATGGGAATTCTTCCATGTAAACTCACATTGGAGTATAGACGGCAAACTTCTGGAATTACTTCGACAAGAAGATCTGCACCTTTTCGATAAACCAATCTACTGATCACTACGATAACAATCTCGTCACAGCCGAGCCTATTTGGAGCAGGAGTAAACATAGCAGTATCCACGGCATTTGGTATCACAAAAACTTTATTCGGAGGTATCCCAGAACGAAGAACAGTATTCTCTTTACTTGTATGAGAAACACATATAGCTTGATCCACATCCGCCAGAGTAAATTGCAGCACTTTGTTCATGTGAATGCTTCCAACATCGGCAAAGCCGTATAAAGAATGATCCGTGAACACAACTTTGTATCCCATTGTGCGTGCATGCATCAAGGATTCATGACAAAGCGTAGAAAAAGCTTGATGCCCGTGCACCACGGATATTTTTTCTCGAATAAGAATAGTCCTTATAATAGGAAGTGTTAAGAAGAACGTCGGCAGTGTGTTTTGCATAAGGAATGGCCTCCAAGGAATGTAATAAACTTTCAAACCGTTAGTCATGTATCGAACCCCAGAACGGTTTCCATACGCATGTGACATAACAACAACCTGAGGAAAGACCAAAAATTAATTGCATGGATCAAGATTGCCAATGCACACTATTTGTAAATAATTATCATTATAGTTGTCGCCTTTTAATCCTTTCATATCAAAATGACTTGCAACAAGACCGGCGCTGAAGTCAACCCTCTTATATAAGTAGTACCAAGTTTATGATCAAGGAAGCTACTAACAAGAAATGAGCTTTCCATAGACCTAGAATGTCATCCAAATTCTCTTAAGTATGGGAGAAAAGTTCTAGACCAGGTGGAAAAGATGGTATACTATTTTATGAAATTGCATTAAAGTATAAGCACAAGAAAAAGAAACAAATAAAGAGAAGAGCCAAATAGAACATTATCGCCATCATATTTCAAATTTGGGGTCCCTGCTATTACAAAATGATAGAATTGGTGTTATTATACCCATCCATCGGTGGGTGTTGAAATAAAATAAGGAGGGTCCGTGGGTATTGGGTTGTTCTGATGAGTGATGTGTAGCTAGGATTATACAAGCAGGGAAAATAATAGCAGCGTCCCCCAACTCTCATCTTCATCTATCCTTCGTTTTCTTAGATAATGTGGAAAATGTACCTATTGGATCAATTACCAAATTCTCCTAGATTGGGGGAGGGGTGGATTTAAAATTTAGGGAAAGATGATATATTGCACAGGAAATTGCATTCAACTCAAACGCAAAAGTAAAGCCAAAAGCCAAATAGAACACAGTTGTGATCATCATCATCTTAAGCTTTATCCAATCCAACAGGAGTCGTCTATGAAGCAAAGCTCCGTAAAGATCTAATAAAAGTTTTATGACCGAATGTCTTCAGATATGTGTCAAATTCATGGTTCAGAAAACTATGACAAAACAGAGGCTTTTCATAGTCCTGAATGACCAGTTGGCATCCTTCAAATCCTCATAGACTATAAAAAAAGTCTAAAATAGGAGAAAAGACGATATATTTGCTACACGGAATTATGTCAACCCTAAGACACAAATGTAGCCAAGAGCAAAATGAGCACCATGAACATTTGACAAACCTTTTCCAGCCTCACCTCAACCTTCTCGTAAATATCGCGAAATCGATGAAACTAAACACAAGAAAAGGGGCTTTCACTCAAGAAAGGCCGTTACCGAAATCACGGAATTCAGCTATTTGATAACGATATACATCAAATTCGAAAGCTTGGTACAGAAACTTATGCATAAATAAGAATGAAATCTGACCTTGTGACCAAGCTTAAGCAAGCATTGGGACAGGTAATAGATGTGGTTTTCGACCCCGCCGAAATTTGGGTAGAAGAAATCAGACACCATCAAAACCCTAAGCCTTCTTTGTTCATCCATTGCATCAAAAAATAATTTAATTCTGCAATTGTAACATGAGAAAAATTGATGATGACTGCATTAAATCGAGCTCTAAAATCAACATCAAAATAAAGATTAGTAAAATGAACGCTTACTCTTACGAGGATCTATCCAGAATCTTTGGATCCAATCGAAACACGAACCAATTGAGAAAATTGAAGAAATGAGAGAGAGAGAGAGACCTTGAGCAGCTGAGAGAGAGAAAGGGCCATGGTTTCGGTTTCGGTTTCGGGTTCGGGTTCGGGTTCGGGTACGGAAGTAAATCAGCCGGATATTGCTTTGTCCTGAGCTTTTCCGTTGACTATTGTAGAAGAACCCCCAATCAGAGGGGTGGTCCCGAATTCTTACCTTACGTGTTTAATTGTAAAAAATATTTCTAACAATATAGCATTATCGCGTGGTAATCAAACTACCTCATTTTATGGGAATCCAAATATCCAAAACAGACGTTTATCCTAAATTACCATGAAATATACCCACCTAACACGACATGTGCCATGACTATCCTCCACACGCCGTCGGCCTCCCTCGCCACCTGCCGATTGACCGGGCCGACGGCGGCCTCCCTCATCTACCGCGCTACCGGCCGCCCGCCGGTCGGAAGTTTACCACCACCCTCCCTTGCCCTCCTATGTCGATCTAACATTCGCTATCGGCCTATCGGTTGCCGCCGGTCGGACGTTCACCGCCGGCCTTCCTCGCCGCCGGTCTTCTTCCGGTCCGACGTTCGCTGTCAGCCGCCGTCCTCGCTATCATTGTTCGCCGCCAGCCGCACCTCAAATTGTCCGTCGCCGGTTGACTGTTGCATACATTTATTACCTTGGACGATTAAAACATACCAAGCATGGTAATGCAAGATTCCTTGAAATTGAATGCAAGATCATCATATTTTCGGTAATCTTCCATTCCATTTACCAAGCGCAAACTTTTGGTTTTCCTGTTTGATTTTTTTCTTTCTTTTTTCCGTTTTGAATATTTTCTTTGTTCTTATTTTTTTTTTTTTTCCTTACCTTTTTTCGGGGGTTTTGAGGCTTCCAATAGATCATTTAAATTACCCCACAACCGAAATAGATTATAGATATCACCATAAATCAGGGTTATTCCATGTTTCAACCAAAGAAATCTTAGTTATCCCAGTTTCACACATTTATTTTAATGGAATATTGACATGCCTGGTGAGAAAACAGTAAGAGGCATTCATGTATTAGGGCCTGTCTGAGTAGAGGAAAATGGATCCATGAGAAAAACTTACTTTTGGACTATAACAGTATATTTCAATTTGAAGAGGTCGTTTCTCTTGTATGTTTAAAGCAAAAAGATTCCATAACGAAATGGAAAAAAGACTTTGTCGTGTATTTGCTTTTCATATCCTACAAACATGGGGGGGAAAAATATAAAAAATAAAAAAATAAAAAAATAAAAAATATTGTAACACCTAAGTGGGAAGCATAAATTTTTTAGACCGACAGCATAATAACAGAATGGTGTAGATTGGGATAAAACAATGATTGATTTTCAATCAAAATAAAAAAATATAATAAAAAAAAGAAGATCTTTTTGCTTTCCATTATGGGAAGCCACAATGTTCCAAGACCATTGTTGCTCCAAAATGGTGGATTTATAGAAATTGAGCTTCATCGCAGATTCTTCTTCAAAGAGATCTAGATGATATTTTGCAAAAAGATCTAGAGTTTATTGAAGTGTGATGGGATAACGGAAAGCTGGGATGAAAACCGGAGATCTTGGGAGGGGCTTGTAAAACCCCAACTCTAGCTTAAGCTATCCTAACTCGAGTTTAAAAAATTGACTGAAAAACCTACATGGGTTTTTTTCCACATGCTTTTGAGGGTGATAGACGGAATATTGAAGTTTTGACGGTGATATTTATAAATAGACAAGTATTGGGGTGATGTAAAGATAAAATTAAAGAAAAAGAAAAGGAAGAAAAATAACGAAACACTGCAATAATTTTCTACTCTCCCCAATCTTTTCTCCTTCTCTTTGTCGTTTCCATGGAATGCAATCCCTTCATCATCCGCTCAAATTTTTCTACCTTTTCTCTTAGCATCATTCAATCAAAAACCCCACATACACCATGAATGAGTTGACCTTGAGAATTGAGAGGTTTCCAAACTTAATCTTACCATTTATAAATCACCCTTGAATCAATTGGGTAGTCATAATTTGACTGATGCAGAATGTTGGTTGTGAATTGGATGCGTTTCGACGAAGAATTTCTCAGAAATAAATTGGTTTATGTTGGTTGTGATTGCAACTTTGTCGAGATGCATGACAGTTAGAACGACTCGTCTGAAGATGAAACATACAGATCGCTGTTATCTGCGCTTGCAAAGAATTATAAAGTCTACTAGTTTTTATATATTATGAATGCAATGTACACTGATACGTGCTTAACAAACTTTTTGCTTAAATAAACACCAAATTTTATCAATCAGTTTCAGTGTCTCTGCAGACACTGATAATGTAACAAGGATGCAAACCTGTAAATTATTTCATTCATTGAGATACACATGTTATTATTGATGATGCTCTATATTGGCGATCTCCCAGATCAGGACACGTGGCAGATGACGTATCCCAGAACTCAGAAGAAAGTGCCCACATGGGCCAACCAGGACACCCCTGTACCCAACCTGCAAGCACAAGCTGGCTCTCTTCAGAACCCCTGCAAATTGGCCTTCTCGGTCTCTCAGCTCGCCCCGAGCTACCACAGGACCAAGATGTCTCGGCTCTCCCGCTAGTTCCCGAGCTCTCCGGCCCGTTCCCGAGCTCTTCCGCAGAGGCCATCTTCCTCGGTCTCTCCGACCGACCAACTCCACCACTCACAAGCGTAACCGCCGCTCCGCAAATCTCGCCATGCGCGGATTCTCCGTCGGCAACATCCCGCGTTCCACGCCATCACGATCCCCATTAACGGGCGATCCGCTTATTACGCGGGCGTGACGTCGGGAGCGTAACTGCCGGCGAGATTCTCGCGCCTGCTACTGCGTGCTGCTGCCACTATATAAACCCCCATCACAGAAGGGTCAAGTAAGCTTTTTTCACCCCACTTAGCCGTTACTCTGCTCGGATCGTGTGCTAGCTTTATCGTCGGAGGGTCCTCGGTGGTACCAAACCATCCCGGGACTTCCTTGCAGGTACTCGGCACAAACTTCTTAAAACCACCAATCTCTTCAAAACCCATTGAGACCCACACGCAAAGGTACTCGGCGCAAACTTCTTAAAACCACCAATCTCTTCAAAACTCATTGAGATCCACACGCAACAGGAGATCACCTCCAAGATCCACCGGAAGATCGACGGAAGACAACATCTGACGGAGACCCGAAAAAGACCTCCATCAATTATACTTGGTTCAGTTCTTCAGCAGTAGCTAATGCATTTGCGTAATCTTCTGTTCAGCTGATGGATCAATGTTTGTGCTGGAATGACTTGAGGAGAGCAGGAATAGTTCTTCTAGCTTATTGGAAGTTATAATTTTGAGGTAAATACAGGCACTAGACACGGTACGATTCGCCCAGTTATTATTCTTTACACACACAATGGAACCCACAACGATACGAAATAGATTGTTAGTACTCTATTCACTTAAAACAGAGTATATTTTAAGATGTAGCGAGAAGAGTCCTTCAACTATTTCTCGATGAATCTGACAGATACAAATCCAATACGGATTCTATTAGCATATAAATCTGTAGTACACATGGATGTTTTTGTTTACTTGTCAAGAAAAGCCTTTGTGCTCAAGTTAGCTCTTCTTCAACTGAGGAAGAGAACTCATGAAAGAAAATGAGGAGAGGACTTAATTTTAGTAGTCCTCAATAGTTCCAGGATCAAGGTGACTGCCCAATGTCTAGTCATCAAGACCATGGCTTGAATTTTTGGTCGACACCAATATGAGATGGCCAATCCCAAAAAAGTGACCGCCTCGGTTTCAACACTGATACCGAGTTATGTTGAGTTTTCCATTTAATTAATAGGGCTCTAGTATTAAGATAATTAGTAGGTTAGTGATTTGTTAATCGATTACTGAATTACAGTTTATTTGATATTCTATGCCTTCACTTGCTTATATTTAATGCAGCGGATCTAATTATTTCCTTGTCTACCAATACCCACTAATTGAAAAAACAACCATTTTTAGATAGTATTTATTGCTAAAGAATTTGCCAAATTATTTATAATTGTTTTACAGTTACTCTATCGTAATAATTAAGAAAGAAATTTCTAATCAGTGGCAGTTTTGGATCAAGTTAATTGCTAAAGAGGTCACTTCTATGTTTTTGTTGCTATTGTGGTTATCTACTACAACGAGCCTTTGTCTATGGATGAAGTTAAAATGGCGGCGTTTGATTTGGCTGGAGATAATTCTTCAGGCCCTGACGGATTTCCAATTTTATTCTTTCAGGAGTTTTGGGATATTATGAAGATTGATATCATGACAGTTTTTTTGATTTATATCTTGGAATTGCTGATTTAAAAAGGCTTAACTACACTCTGATTACTCTGATTCCAAAGATTGAAAATGCATGTAATGTTTCAGAATATCGACCTACCAGCCTTCTGAAAGTTGTCTTTAAAATTGTGACCAAGGTCCTGACTACAAGACTTAAAGATAAAATGAGTCTGCTGGTAGATATATCGCAAATGACATTTATAAGAGAAGAAGTATTTTGGACAGTGTGGCTGCCGTCCAGGAAATTGTGATAGAGTGTCATAAGAGGAAAGAAACAGGCGTGATACTTAAAATTGATTTTCAGAAAGCATATGACATGGTGAGCTGGGAGTTTCTGGAAGAACTGTTGCTTGCCAGAGGATTTGGAGCTAGATGAGTGTCATGGGTTATGCTTACACTAAGAGTTGGAAATACTTCGGTGGTTGTAAATGGTTTTAAAGGAAATCTCATGCACTGTAAACGGGGGCTTAAGCAAGGAGATTTGTTGTCTCCTTTGCTGTTCATGCTTATTGCAGATGTGTTTTCTAGAATTATGGGAAAAGCTAAGAAGCGACATTTGTTGGAGGGACGGGGAAGTAATGATAGTGGACATCGAGGTATCATGAATCTTCAATATGTTGATGATGCCTTATTATTCTGCTATTCTCCGTTAACTCAATTGGCAATCATTAAGTTTCATCTGTTTCCTATCGAGTGTCATCTGGTTTGAAAGTGGATCAAGAAAAAACACAACTGTTTTTAATTGGTGGATTTGAGGATTTGCATGTTACATTAGCTGAAGGTTTTAATTGCAGCAGAGGGTTCTTTCTGCTGAAATACTTGGGTGTCCCAATTAGACCTGTAGCATTTAGGTGCATAGATCTTAATATCAAATCATGGCAGTGGAAAAAAAAAAGATCTACACAAAAGGCTCTACAAGAATTATCTTAACCTGAAAGTGGTGGGATTGTTATCTTCGTCCACGTTACCACAATGAAATTTGACCTTCACCTCCTTGCAACGGCCAGAGAGAAACCGTACCCTTGATGAGCGAGAATCTCCCACGTGATCACTTCGCAAGCCAACCCTCGATAGAACTTGGAAAAGAGAAGACGGCGGTTCAAACCCTAGCAATCATTTAGATTCCTTTACCTCTTATATTAACCCTAGCCCCATATATCTCACACACACATACACACACATATATAGGGGCCACTAGAAGGGGCCGGTATTAGGCCAGGTGAAGCCCAATAGCTAACATACTCCCACTCGCACCTTCGAGTAGACGCCGTCCATATCTCATTGAACCGGTTCCTTGAACTGTGGACTCCCCGAGTCAATTGTCTCCTTGAGAATCTCCTTTTCCGTCTTTGTTCATACCTAATACATGTTGATGTAAGGTGAACCGTTGAGAAACTGCAAGCGGATAACCTTGTATTCAGATCCGTTAGGATCGACACAAGGATCTCCTTAAAAGAAAAGCAATATAAACCAAATATATGTTAGGCTCGCGAAATATCATACCCTAGATCCGATCAGGCATGTCTACCTAAGTACCTTCGATCATTCTCGGAAGCATACTTGAATACCGCAGTAGTTTCTTGATCCATCTCACTCTTAAACTTCACCACTAAAAGAGTTGGTTATGCAATGCAATCGGGAGATATCCCAATAGATCTTCCTTCGGCTCTGAATAGCTAGGTCCGTTATTTACCCACTTTCCTGGCACTGCCCCGAATGTGCAGTATATAGTCATTTGTTGGATATAGTACCCTCAAAGTCAATTATTGGATCGTAGGCACGTGATTGCAATGATTGAGGAGGACCTATACTGGTAGGACAGTCTTACTCGAGATGATAGTATGCTATCTGTTTTGCCTTTATCAGTCGTGTATAGGTTCAGGTGACTGATCGCTATTACACGTTGATAGAGCCCTTAGGATCTTGCTTGACTACCAACAGTATGATGGCGATCATATACGTGAGAGTTGGGTAGTCTATAAGCACATCCTTAATTGTGGTCCTTAGTCGTGGGAGTTTCGAGACAGGGCATCGATACTCCGGAGTAGACTAGTGTATACAGTCGAGACCCCGACGAGGGGCGGTGGCCGGTCTCACAAGCCACTGGTGTCAGTTGGATCACCTAAGATGTATACAGGTGCTCATTGGGTTATGAGTACACCGGACAGGACTCGCCGGGAACCTGCTAGTTAGTATTGTACCTATCGTCAGATAGCAGTTCCCTGGTGACATGTGTACAGGTTAGTTCATCGACCTGAGGTCGTCATTTGTCTCGTGTGAGTTCCCACTGTGCTTTGATTTCTACCCTACCATGGCTCAAAGGAGTCGTGCAAACAGGTATTTTTTGGGTACAGTCCCGAGCCACATGGAGGCAAGTGAGCAGATCGGCAAGGGATTCGTCTCTCCCGGTATTGGGGGTGAGATCGCGCTGTGTCTAGGAAAGCCATTACACCAAGTCCTTGGCCAAGGTAGGTGATAATTACTGGTAAGTATTCCAGTAGTTTCTCAGGGTGTTCAGGGCTTGTCTCTGACACGACTTATACCGCTATTGGGGGTCTGACGTTACCGGCCCCCTAGGCCCGATATGCGATACTCATAGACGAACGGACCGGACTGTATGTATATTGTCACTGTTAGGCTCGGTAGGGTTCCAGGATGAGTTCGCTCATCGGCTTCCCTTGAGGTCAGTACATGGGCAGCCGTTACGCACTGCTAGTGCCGCTGACGTGCTTGTGGTTAAACCCACTGCCAGGGTATTGATGAGTCATTAGAGTCCCCCATAGATAGTTTCCCAAGTTCGGGCAAAACGTTGTAGAGGCCGTATGGTTTTATGGCAGGGTTCGGAAAATGCACGTGCGTTTACGCACGTGTCATATTTCGGGCAGATAATACTGGTGGGCTTTGGTTTAAGCCGGATCCATGTATTATACTTTGTGGATTTAATATCTTTGTCTCAGTTGCATTTGTATTCGGTTGTAATACAAATGCGGGTATATTTATACAGTTACGGGGTTATCCTAAAATTCATTTCGGGATCGCTTTTGGAAGTTGCCAGTTTTCTATCACCCGTCTTAAACATTCGGTTTAATACGGATTTATCTTTTCTTAAGGGTGAGTCATGAGTGTGGAAGCTTCTAGATTGGTGACTAGGATTAGTGACTCATTCATTGCATTAAATGGTTGATGACTAGGTTAGTGACTCATTAGTTTGCATTAATTGTTTTCTTGAGGTGTTTATATGAGTCACCCTTTTCCATTAATTCTTTTTGTTCTTGATTAAGATCTTTTCCATTATGGTTACTCTCCTTGCTCCTACACTCACCTCTCTCCTCCTATATAGTGGTCGGCCCCCTCTCTTGAAGAAAAAGATGGTTGTTGATTACAAAGATTATGTGATTTGGTTCATGGAATTTGAAAGCTCATTTCTCATTTCATTCTATTAAAAGGCAACTTCATTAACCGTTCATCCATGGTTTTGGATGAAACGAGACAAAGTGTTCTACTCATTCTCTACATCAATCTTGGTCATCTCTTTTGGCAAACTTGATGATCGAGTTGCTTCGGTATAGAGGCGGGAGCACGTTTAAAGATCCGTAGATGTGGTGCCACCTTGACGAGGAGACGGAGATCGGAGCATCCGCAACGGAGCGTGGGATGATGGTTAAAGAACGAAGGACTCGGATCGTTCGGTATAGCCTTTCTACCCACTTTGTAGTTTGTTAGTTTAGCGTTAATGGCAGATCCGGGTTTATAGTATGCGATAGTGCCAGTTATAAAAGTTTTTGTTCCGCATTTGGCGTCTGAAAGACGGCCGGGACGCTACCGTAGACTTACATGGTATCAGAGCCACGCCATTAAACTTTACTAACTTGTTCTAACGCGTTTAAAATATCGATCGAGCGAAATTTCCAAAACTACGATTTCTATGTTAAAGTTTCTGTCGATTTTGAATACTGGTCTAAAAATCATTTTGAGCATGTCAGAAAATCGTGCAGGCTTTTTTAAGAACACTGAAGAAAAATGATCCCCTGACTCGACTGTACGGCCGCGGAACCGCTGCCAAAGCCTAGCCTTGGCCGCGGATCCGCGGCCGTCTTGGTGCTTCAGTGGGCCAAATTTCTTCTGGGGGGTCTATATAGAAAATTATGGTTTCTGGAATATTTCTTTTGGGCCCAGATTTTGTTACTGTACAGCAGATGTACGTGGGGCCCACTTCGGGAAGTTTTGTCGATCGAAATTTAAACATGTTAGTTTATAATACTTACATTATATCTCCGACCGGGAATGTCATTCGAGCGGTAAATTGCGTCTAATTGCTATAGTTCTTTTAGACGGATTTGCGAACGTGACATTCGCGTTGATGTTCTGTGTTGTGCTGTGATGTTGCGGATTTGTCGTGGTAGATAGCAATGTGCAATGGTAGTGCAGTTTGGATTTATTTGTACATTTGATATTGCGGGGCGAGCGTCCAACATGTGGACTGCCGTCACCGCCTGTTTGTATAATATTCTTTTGGGGCACGACCGGGCTGAGGTCGATGTACCCGTTGTACATATTTTTCATTTCTGTACTCGGTTTACCCCACGACGGAGTGCACGGATAGCCGGGTTCTGGAGGACAACGGGTCCGCATCTCATGGCTTTGAGAGGCAGAGGGGCCTCACTCTAGAATTGACAGACTATTCGCCGCACTCGTAGGGGGTACAGGTTGATCCAAGGAGGGGTGCTCAAGTTACCGGATTCCGTGAAGTGCAGGGTGGTCCATTCACTATGCTGTAGGGGGCTGTCTCGCTTCAGATTTTGGCGGATAACTTGCCGCACCCGTAGGGGTCTAGGTTTCATTGCACAGGCTATCCACACGACCAGGGGAACGTCGGGTTTCAGCAGCGGCTCTGTGAAACCCGGAGATCCCAGATTATCTGTATTGTTCTGTGATGCTTATTACTTTTCTGTAATGTTGCATATTATCACGCCTGGAGCGATTATTGTATATTGGTATATATACTAGTAGATGTTGTATATGTTTTACACCCGCGCTAGTCCAGTCCCCGCTCTGTCATTAGTTAAGTAACCTAACGGGTGATGACGGGACCCAGTGACGAATGCGGATGGCATATACGTACATTTTATTTTCATTCTTTTCTGGTGTGATTAATTGATGGGACTGCGTTGATTCTGATCAATACAAAGGAAAACAAACCTGTTTGGATGTTGTTGGAACAGTTTTAAAAAGTATTATTACAAAAACGTTTCCTTTTGTTTTGCACAGTGGTATTCGGTTGGAATATCCTGCACCTCATTCGACGAGGCAAGGGCCGAGATCCCTTCACCGGGAGTGACCCCTTGGGCAGAAGTTTGCATTAGGGTAATAACTTCACTATAGTAGATTACATGTTGCTTTGCATCGCGGTATTCAGTTGGAATATCCTGCACCTCATTCCACGAGGAAAGAGCCGAGATCCCTTCACCGGGAGTGACCTCTTTAGCAAAGGTTTTCGCCATTATATTTTTATAAAAAAAGCTATCAGGTTCCTTCAACGAGATCAAGTTCATTACGTTAAAGGTTTTTTCGCCAAAAACCAGCCGTAGCCCTCTGTCATTTCTTATGGATGGTCAGTAATATTCAAGCTATGTTTGTTGGCTTTCGTCAAGGCATAGTGTTTGGTAGCTGCTGGGGTATTCATTTGTTGCATAGATAGATGAGTTGGTTTGGGACAGTCGTATTACCTTGTTGGCTTTCGTCAAGGGTATGTACGGGTGGGTTCGAATTGACAAGATAATGACGGGTAGAACTTGACATGTGACTTATGATTTGTTGGCTTTCGTCAAGGTCATAAGAACATAGGGTAAAAATCATATCGGGAGTTTCTAAAGAAACTGAAACTTGCCAGGCATGCGCATACCTTCTGGAGTGTGATAACGCAAGTGGATTCTATCACGTTATCATGCGATGAGAGTTGGATCCCGATTCCCACTGATGAGTTGGTTTACTCTTTGGGTGATCCCGATTGATTTTTCTTTTAGGTTTGGAGGAGAATTTGACAGTACAGTGGGAGGTTTCCTGATTAGATAAAGTGATAACCATTCTGATCTAGGTTAGAGTGCACGCAGAGTGTTTCTTTTCTCTCTCTCTTTGGCAGCGACCTTTGACCGACCCTAGACTATGACATAGTGACCAAAGTTGACCGAACCTTCTTAAAATACTGGCGTTTGGATTGTCTAAGTTGCATAAGTCATTGCCACTACTTCTTTTACCCTTTGCATTTCTCAGAACACCCCGTATTACTACGGACATCCACTTCCATTGGATAGATCCATCGTATGGTTATATACGAACTCGAAGGGACTTCTTCAAGGATGGATCCAGGTTCAGGAGAAATTGAATTGGTTTATTCAATTGTCTTTTATTATCACCTTCTCTCAGGTTGCGAGGGCTCCTTGGTTTAGGAGAGTATACCTATTACGCTTATTAGATAGTCTTCTTCCAAACCATAGGCAGGTGCCAAAAGGTAGGGAATGAAGAAAACCAATTAGCCTAAGTAGGATGTACAGAAGGTAATAACTAAAGACAAAATAAAGGGATTAGAAAGAGGGCAGAGTAAATTGCGACTGCTATCATTCACGACCAAACCGCGTACTTTATCGCCACTCCTATTTCACCTTTGCTTTTTTCCCCAGTTCGGGAAAAATAGAATAAGGTATTATTTAGTTGTCTTTTATCATCACCTTCTCTCAAGTTGCGAGTACTCCTTGGTTTAGGAGGGTACACCTATTATACTTACTGGATAGTATTCTTTCAAACCATAGGCTGGTGCCGAACGGTAGGGAAGGAAGAAAACTACTTAGCCTAAAGGGGTGTATAGAAGGAAATGAATAAAGACAAAATAAAGGGATTTGGAGAGATGGCAAAGAAATATACGGTTATAGTCATGAATTGGATTATGGAAGAGCCATTACTAGGAATACCAGGATACCCCTATGAAACATTTTCATGTTTTCAGTTTCACTGTGCATTGTTAAAGGAAAACTGATTTCCCGATTAGATACTTACTCCAGGGTATGTATTTACCAGGTATGATTATCACATCTGTATGGTTTTACAGATGGTGAGTGGGAGTAAGTTATTGGGAATAAGGTGATTATCCTCATTATATCGGAATTCGTTGTAATTGATGATATTTGAGGACATCGCCTGAGTTTATGCCAGACGACATGTATTTGGTTTTGAGTATCCGTTGTTGTGCACCAATTTCAAAATGATATATCTGTACATTTATTTTTATAAAGTGAGATATAACTTTTTGAAATTATGTCCATGACATTTACCTATATCAGTTGGCGATTGGGTAAGGAGTATTGAACAACGGAGTAGTTCTTAACCATAAGTACAGTTTTCAACCTACGATGCACAGGTTTTGAGTTATTCGACTCAGGGGACTCATACAGAGTATTGTATGTTGTCCAGTGTCCATCAGGACAAAGGGGTTGGTCCTCGTACTATGTTCTGTTTACTTATGACTTCTTTAGTTTTTAGACAAGTGTTTCGTAGAAATACAAGGTCTAAGTTTTGAGAAGTTGTGGGTATAAGAATAAAATAGAGAACCAGGTATCGCAAGTATCGGGATTCTTCAAAGAGATCGAAAATGTAGATACTTGTGATTGGTATTCAGTTGATAGTAATGGTTTTGAGAAACTTGTTTCTCTTTCAGGTTACTCATAATTGGATGTATTCCTAAGTTGAGTAATGCTGATTAGCCTCTCTCCATTAAGTTGATATGCACTGGAGACAGCTGTATGATTTGAATCTGGTTCCAATTAAATAAGTGCCAAAGTTTCTATATTGGATATATAATGGTTCATATCTTAACGATGTTAAAGTACGGGGAGTTGTCCGGCTTATGCTTAAAACCAGACTTTAGATAACTCAAGGCACGTTTCTGTAATGGCAGTTTGTGGGTTGGCCCAGGCTATGACGAGGGTTGACTTTCTACCATCTGGAAGATCAATAGTGATATTGTTCTTGACTCGCCACAGTTTTAGTAAAATGGATTTTTTCAGAAAACAGTAGTGGGAGTATGGTAGAACTGGAAGTGATTCCAGAACCACAAACGATTACGGAAAATTTAATAGGACCTATAGATTCAATCAGATTTGACATTCTAATAGCCACTCCGCAGATATGGTGGGTAACTTCAGACACCCGAGAGGTACTCTGGTAGCCTCAAAGACGGTGACAGGGAGGTTCTTGTTTACCCAGACTTGAAATTACTGTTGTTCCAGGCTATGAGACCCGGCAGGAGGTTAAGTATAGCGTCGTTCTAAACTAGCTTTAGAAGTGCACGTATATATTATTCTGTTAGAGGGTTGTTGTGGTCAGTGGGAGCAGCGGAAGCATAGTGGGCAAGTAGCTTATATCTATTTATAGACTTGAGCAGTTATAGCGGAGATAGATCATCTAATTTTTGATGTGACAGTCATGGCTTTGACTTCATCAGAATAGGGGATGGATCTGTTAAGAAGGTAGTAGAGTGTGATATCCTGGTATTTGGATAACACACACAGAGTAGGAAGTAAAATTCCTATACTACGATCGGTTGTACTGTGGTTGTCACACAGTTGTTTCTCCACAAAGGATATGGATATAATATCATACATTCTGGTTACTAGATCTATGGTTTTAGATCTAGATTTGGGTAGTTTCCCATTGTGGGTACTTTGACAGTATTCTAAAAGTATTTAGAATAGTTGACTCCTGGCATGGTGGTGTACCTG
Source organism: Agapanthus africanus (assembly GCA_030015575.1). Taxonomy (NCBI): domain Eukaryota; kingdom Viridiplantae; phylum Streptophyta; class Magnoliopsida; order Asparagales; family Amaryllidaceae; genus Agapanthus; species Agapanthus africanus. The sequence continues at coordinate 446,774,464 of CM057350.1, read as the reverse complement.
CAGGTGATGGAGTCACCCTCTCTAAAGGTGTCTTACAGACTAAAGGGGAGAGCGATGTGCATGATTGGCAGATTACTTGCTTAGGCAATTGAGTCAATCGTGAGATATCAAGTACCACACCAGATGTTGTTTTTGCACTAGATGCGATAGATTTATATTAATCTAATCCTGAAGAAACATAAAGAAGCAGTTTTAGAACATAAGTGAATGTTCTACGGATTTGATGACGGCAGCCTCCTTCGGGAAACGGTTATCATTCCAGGCTTAAAAGGTGACATGGATGACAGAGTGATTGTCAGAGTTATAGTTTTTCCTCTAACGAGGGACAGTATTATGGACAGGTGGTCCAAGAGGATACTGTGGGAGGCATGGTGCAGGATACTGATTAGGTTCAGTTGACGATGCAGTTTAAGAAGTTTGGATTTGGAGTTCATTTATGAACTAGGTCCTATCAGATATCCAGACATTTTCTAAGACAGGTATTACTCGATTCGGGAGATGGCTTTCTCCGCGAACTTGAGATTAAGAGAGACATAGAAAGGAACATCAGGGTGGATCCACTCACTGAGGCTATTTCTCGAACACGAGAGTTTTACAAACGAGCTTTGTGAAACTGATTAGTAGAGGAGTTGGGTGTTCGGTATCACACGGACTGTGAGTATGCGACATCGCAATAATTAGCCTTAAGTGCAAGTGGGAGATTGTTGGATATAGTGCCCTCAAACTCAATTATTGGATCGCAGGTACGTGATTGCAATGATTGAGGAGGACCTATACCGGTAGGACAGCCTTACTCGAGATGATAGTATGCTATCTGGTTTGCCTTTATCAGTCGTGTATAGGTTCAGGTGACTGATCGCTATTACACGTTGATAGAGCCCTTAGGATCTTGCTTGACTACCAACAGTATGATGGCGATCATATACGTGAGAGTTGGGTAGTCTATAAGCACATCCTTAATTGTGGTCCCTAGTCGTGGGAGTTTCGAGACAGGGTATCGATATTCCGCAGTAGACTAGTGTATACAGTCGAGACCCCGACGAGGGGCGGTGGCCGGTCTCACAAGCCACTGGTGTCAGTTGGATCACCTAAGATGTATACAGGTGTTCATTGGGTTATGAGTACACCGGACAGGACTCGCCGGGAACCTGCTAGTTAGTATTGTACCTATCGTCAGATAGCAGTTCCCTTGTGATATGTGTACAGGTTAGTTCATCGACCTGAGGTCGTCAATTGTCTCGTGTGAGTTCCCACTGTGCTTTGATTTCTACCCTACCACGGCTTAAAGGAGTCGTGCAAACAGGTATATTTTGGGTACAGTCCCGAGCCACATGGAGGCAAGTGAGCGGATCGGCAAGGGATTCGTCTCTCCCGGTATTGGGGGTGAGATCGCGCTGTGTCTAGGAAAGCCATTACACTAAGTTCTTGGGCAAGGCAGGTGATAATTACTGGTAAGTATTCCAGTAGTTTCTCAGGGTGTTCAGGGCTTGTCTCTGACACGACTTATACCGCTATTGGGGGTCTGACATTACCAGCCCCTAGGCCCGATATGCGATACTCATAGACGAACGGACCGGACTGTATGTATATTGTCACTGTTAGGCTCAGTAGGGTTCCAGGATGAGTTCGCTCATCGGCTTCCCTTGAGGTCAGTACATGGGCAGCCGTTACGCACTGCTAGTGCCGCTGACGTGCTTGTGGTTAAACCCACTGCCAGGGTATTGATGAGTCATTAGAGTCCCCCACAGATAGTTTCCCAAGTTCGGGAGAAACGTTGTAGAGGCCGTATGGTTTTATGGCAGGGTTCGGAAAATGCACGTGCGTTTACGCACATGTCATATTTCGGGAAGATAATACTGCTGGTCTTTGGTTTAAGCCAGATCCATGTATTATACTTTGTAGATTTAATATCTTTGTCTCAGTTTCATTTGTATTCGGTCGTAATACAAATACGGGTATATTTATACAGTTACGGGGTTATCCTGAAATTCGTTTCGGGATCGCTTTTGGAAGTTGCCAGTTTTCTATCACCCGTCTTAAACATTCGGTTTAATACGGATTTATCTTTTCTTGAGGGTGAGTCATGAGTGTGGAAGCTTTTAGATTGGTGACTAGGATTAGTGACTCATTCATTGCATTAAATGGTTGATGACTAGGTTAGTGACTCATTAGTTTGCATTAATTGTTTTCTTGAGGTGTTTATATGAGTCACCCTTTTCCATTAATTCTTTTTGTTCTTGATTAAGATCTTTTCCATTATGGTTACCCCCCTTGCTCCTACACTCACCTCCCTCCTCCTACATAGTGGTCGGCCCCCTCTCTTGAAGAAAAAGATGGTTGTTGATTAAAAAGATTATGTGATTTGGTTCATGGAATTTGAAAGCTCATTTCTCATTTCATTCTATTAAAAGGCAACTTCATTAACCGTTCATCCATGGTTTTGGATGAAGCGAGACAAAGTGTTCTACTCATTCTCTACATCAATCTTAGTCATCTCTTTTGGCAAACTTGATGATCGAGTTGCCTCGGTATAGAGGCGGGAGCCCGTTTAAAGATCCGTAGATGTGGTGCCACCTCGACGAGGAGACAGGAGATCGGTGCAGCCGCAACGGAGCGTGGGATGATGGTTAAAAAACAAAGGACTCGGATCGTTCGGTATAGCCTTTCTACCCACTTTGTAGTTTGTTAGTTTAGCGTTAATGGCAGATCCGGGTTTATAGTATGCGATAGCGCCAGTTATAAAAGTTTTTGTTCCGCATTTGGCGTCTGAAAGACGGCCGGGGCGCTACCGTAGACTTACATCATCATAACAGGAAACAACAGCCAAAGTAGCAGACGTTCATAACATTCCTACCCAGACAGCCCAGCGTCGCTAAGAGTATATTGATTGCTCTTCCTTCCGTGAAGGAGGTCGTCATAAGGGTTCACATAGTGAGAGAGATATGATTCATCTCTTAACCTTCTTATGTGCACGGTCTTTACGTACATCGTATGGCAACGTGCTACGGTATAAAATTCTCTCCCTGAGAGTATAAGCCATTAAAGTTATATAGTACGGACCCAAGTCCAATCACCCTGTGTTCATCCCGAATAATTGCATTTAATACTGGCTATTCTATATCATTTTGTTAATAAACAAGTGTTATTAATCCATGGTTGTCACATAAATACATATTTCAGATACTCAGGGCAATTAAGTTGAAAACATGCACATTTTACACATTTGCGACGAATTCAGGCCAAAACTGCAACCGAACGGACAAATGATCAAGATATAAGATTTTGCAACCAAAATAAATCATAATGTGCAACATGACATAGCAAATGGCCAGCCGATTAAGTCAAGTGGGTACACAAATCATTACTTGGCACAATGATCACAATGAAAAGAGATGATGTGATGTGAAGAAAGACAAAAGAAAATAGCTACAATCTTTGACTTCAAGCATCAGTGTGCAACCCAGATCAATTTAGAAGAAAAGAAAGATTCCAATAATCAAGTTGAGATGTCAGAAGATCACTGTATGAAGCTGAATCCCAAACTCCATCATGGGGCCGACTAAACACCCATTTTGGCCGCCAAGGTCGGCCCAAGCATGCCTATTTGGGCTTGTGTTCATACCCTATCTCCATCACCGTCATATCAAGCCACTTGGATGTATCTTTTTGCTTGTTGAAACTTCTATATATAGCAGATCAGTGGATGGCATTGGGGGGTTGGATTTTAGGGTGTGTAATGTATGATTGCTTCTTTTTCTCTCTTGAAGCTTTCATTTGAGAGCTCCATTAAAGAGGTTGAAATTGTAATCTAATCTTGTAGCTCAAAGCCTACCACTTGTTAATAATACTTGAAATCTTTTGTTTTAGTTTACTTGCTTTAATTACTTTGCTTACTCTTGTTTCATGCTCTTTATCTCTCTTTTATTATTTTGTTATTATGATTGAGTAGTATTTTTGGGCTATGGTGATGAGTGGCTAAGCCTTCCTCATTTCTCTTTTGATTATGTATCATGCTCAATGTGATTGTAATTTTAAGATTGGATGATGGTATTTGTTTGATAGGGCATATAGCTTTTTATGGTTACTTGGTAACCTTTAGCTTATGCCTTATTCTCTCAATACCTCCATTAAAAAATATTAAACTTAGTATCAATATTTAGTGTTAAGCCTGCTAAGTTATTTAAATAGGGTATGTTGCTTGATGGTTGTTTGGCACCCTTCCTTAAGTATATATCCTATACTATCATCACTCACTTAGCAAGTTTAATGCTAAGTCGTTTCTTTGAAGAATTCATTTTATCTCGTGTTGTAATTTCGTTTGTCTTGATGGTTTATACTTTGCAGTCCGTCTTGATACGCTATGCTTTATAATCGGTTATAACAAGAGAAGGAAACACCCATGATCAAGAGAGAGGAGAAAATATTGCCACGATCATTCATCAGAACTGGGCCACGGCCGCTTTTACCTTTTCCTATAATTTCGTATTTTCTAATTTGTGACAAACAAACCAAATCAATATTATTTTCCTTGAATTTGCCATAACAACACCTAATCACCAATTCTCTATGGATCGACCCTTACTTGCCAGCTCGTTGCAAACAAGCCATGCACTTGCGGATATAAATATTTTAAAACGACACATAACTCGCATGGCATTTCTAACTTAAACCATTCTTTTAACTGAAAGCATGCACGGGCCAAATCTCAACAAGTTTTTGGCGCCGTTACCGGAGAAGCGGTAGTTATTAGGTGTTATTATTCGAGTTCATTCTTGTATATACAAAACTAATATACACAAACTAACAAAACTAACAAAAACAGAAAAATTAACAAAAACATACATTTTTCCTTGCCATGTTCTCTGTGTTTTTATTCTGCGGTTACTCTGAGTTTTTGAAAATAATTTGAAGTACAAAAATGGATCAAGAATTGAATTTAGAACACACTGAAAAAAGATGAAACCCTAATTCTTTGGTCTGGCCGACCAAAAATTCATTTTGGCCGCCTGGGTCGTCCCTATTGTGTTGTTTTGATCTTGTTTTCTTGCGGTGCTTCTCTTGTTCTGTTATTACTCCATATTTATCCTTTAAATTTGACAATTGTTTTGTTACAGAAAATTGGACAGAAATATCGATTTTCTCGCTAAAAATCTCTGATTTCTCTATTTTCAGGACTTGACGAGTTAGCAAGTGGCACACGCATGGAAATGAAGTGGGCTTGAAGAGCAAGAAGAATTTGAAGCACGGTGCCTAAGGGGCAAATGTGCCCTAACAAGCGAACATTTTAAGCACTCGGGATCGACTCAACGGGGGTTTCTTAACCTAAAACATTCGGTAAGTAATTTTCTAACTCCTTCTATCTCTCGAATCCGACCCCTTCCAATATGTAGATATTCTGCAGGATTCTTCTCAAATTCGCCACAAAAGCAAGGAGAACTAACATATATTTGGTTGCAGCGCCTAAGCTTAATTGAAAAGGAATTGTATGATTTTTTGAAAAACATTTTATTGATTTGCGCATTGCATTCTTTAATACGGACTTTAATGGCAAGTGAATTCTAAATAAGATACGGTGAGGGATTTCATCACCCTTTTCGTGGTCACAAATCACAAATCGAGCATTCTTGTATCCCCGTATTAACTTAAAATCAATTAGAACTCAGTCTCTAATGATTCGCGCTTACTAGGACAAGTTTATTTTGTTTAGAATCTTGCTTAATGGTACATTGTTTAAGGGATGTCTAGGCAAGTGTGAAAGGGCAACCGTCGAAAAGAGTGAGGGTTACTCTAAACTAAGGATCTTCGCGAAAGCGTTGGAAAACCTTCCCGATCTCTTCAATTACCTGATTTCTTAATCAATATATCTTGAGTCTGACCCTCGACATAATTTTACTTCAAAAATCAAGTTCTTGAGCAGTTTTAGTGGACATAGGGTAACCTAGATTGATTAGGGGTATGATATTCTTTTATTTTGTGATTTTTGTGATACTTGTAGAAATGGGTGACACATATTTCAATCCGATTCTTTACGATTCAAATTCTTTTGTTAATATACATCCCTAATTCTTTTGTTCCAATTGTCAAGATTCTTCCCACATCTTCGAAAACTGTTCTTTGTTGGGGTGTAACCAACCGTACCAGAATTTTGATATCAACCTACAACTTAACACTCTTGAACCCAATCCCACTTCAAATTTAGAGCAATCGATTGATAACTTAGAGAAAGAGGTTAACAGATATCTGTTTACATATCGTCACCATCACAACCCTCCTTTCCCGAAACAACTTTCATATCTATAGGGTTTGATAGTAAAATGGATGCTAGGTTGACCATTTTAGAGAAGAGTTTAGAAGTGATGATTGCAATCGAGAATCAAACGGTTTCGATGATAACCATATTCATACAACAATCTGATCAATTGTTTTATGCTCAATCGCAATCATTGGCTAGAATCGACGAACAAGTGAAACAATTAGCTGTACAGATTCTCAGGAGTGAACATAGTCAAACTAAAACCAATAATGGCGAAATCTTTCAGCTAGGAAGTCAACTGAGTGAGATGCATGATCAAACATTTTTTTGATGATTTCATAGATGATGAAGATACAATGATTTATTTGACTGAGTATTGTGAGGACAAGCAAGAAAATCCTCCTGGTCAGTTCGACACTAATCTTCAGGTATCAGTTTGGCCTCCAATCACTTGTGGCCTTAAGGATGATTTAACTGATGAAGTACCTGAAGATGAGATTCTTGCATTGACTGATTATAGCGAGAAAATTTTTGAGGAGAAAACTTGTGAATTTGATGGGTATGGTTTTGATATACTATTTGAGGAAATTAATGATAAGGAACACACGACTCTAGTTTTACCGATTGATAAAGTTTTTGACGAAACTCTAGAGTGGGAACCTACATTTCTAGATGACATAAACCCACCCATAAGTGAATGTGAAAAGGAAGAGATTGATTTGAGAGATGAGAGATGTGGTGATATTGTAAAGAATATGATCATAGAGGAGTATAGGGAGACAGCTAACATTGACCGATATTCTTTCACGCCAAGTTTTGAGAAGATTTATGCGGATGAGCTTGATATTCTTGATAAGTTTGAATCACTATTACTTTGGGAGCATCCCAGGGACCTCACTTTTGATGAATTTTTTAAGGATGAACTTCGGTTTTTAGACGAACTTGACTACGAAACTCAACACATGATTCTTGTAAACAAAATACATTCGAGCAACACTCATTTGACTCCTTCAAAATTTCGTCTTCATCTTCAATGTTTTCTGATCCCTCCAGTCATGTACCCATGCCTAACACTAACATCTAACTATAACACTAACATTTTCATTTTCTTTTACATATACTATTTGTTTTACCAGCCCTGATCTTACATTGACAAAAATTTTGAATGGATGGTACTAATTTGTGGACTAACACAATCACCTAACTATTAACCAATGTAATTAGCTAGCATTTTTTTCTTAGTTCTTAGGTTTCTTTTTGCTAAATTGTGAATAAAAGCCTACCCTATATGTCTAAGTCTAGCAACCGGAGACGGGTCGACGATGAGGGCATCATCAAGAATAAGTTTGGGGTTTGGGGGTGAGAATGGGGGTAGGCTCTTGTATATATCATGTAGTTGCATTTGTATATTTCCTGTATTTCAGTACTTCCATTCAAGTATTTTCCTCCCTTTATTTTGCATGTTTTATTTCCGCAATGCATCATGTTTAAATTCCGCAGTGCATTGATATTAAAAATCCATAAAAAATCACGAAACCTTAAAACCCATAAAAATTTGAATTTTTTTGCAAAAAACATAAAAACTTTGCCGTCAAGTTAGCTAGTGGGATGTTTAGACTCAAAATCCAACAGTTGAGTTGATAGGTTAGAAAAAACCAGATCCTAAAATTAGAAATTGAAAACCCGAAGAATAACCCTCCTTGAGTTTAACGGTAGAAAATATATGTCTTTACATTACACTATACGTGTCATGAGTTTAAAGAATTACATGATAAGTTTGGAATATCTCCAAAAACACAATAAAAGATGCGCGTAGTAATTAGTATAAACTATTGAAGGGTGCAAAAAAAATATTCGCAAAAAGATGCGCATAGTAAGTAGTCTAAACTACTGAAGGGTGCCAACAAAACAAAAGAAAAATATGCGAATAAGTCTTGGTTGCGCGAACATGAAGCCTTTGGGGTGTTTTCTCACTCAGTGCCCTAAATCATCTGGTTTGGGAGTCATCGGCCAAATGTTTGTTATGAAGTGACCAAGGCACCTTAATAATATGTTATAAATTAAATGGAGGAATGAAGACTTTAATTCGAAAATTTTGAGAAAAAACGACCATATTGCACGAGCACGTAAAAACATATAGGAGCTTAAGTTAAATGTGTGAAAAATAATGGTTGGATATTTCTAATTTAGGATGATAGAATTTCTAACTTAGATACCGCACCTTAGGATTAGAGTCGACGGTTAACTCACAAAACTAGCTTGTTAGGATTTTATGGGTGTAATTCGCTAAAAACCCTCAAGAGACAGCACTCCTTCTCTGGGGGTAACCTAGAGGTTTAATGGCTTGTTGCACATGTTCAGTGCAATCGCGTTTCCTGCGAAAGTGAGATTATGGTTTTGAAATAAGTTTTGCTTGAGGACGAGCAAAAGATAAGTTTGGGAGTATTTGTTCATCATGAATAATTGCATTTAATACCGGCCATTCTGTATCATTTTATTAATAAATAAGTGCTATTAATCCATGACTGCTAAATAAGTACATGTTTTAGGTACTCAGGGCAATTAAGTTGAAAACATGAACATTTTGCATATTTGCGACGAAATCAGGCAAAAACTGCAACCGGACGGACAAATGATCAGGACACAAGTTTTTGCAACCAAAATAAATCACAATGTGCAACATGACATAGCATGTGGCCAGCCAATTAGGTCAAGTGGGTACACAAATCATTACTTGGCACAATGATCACAATGAAAAGAGATGATGTGATGTGAAGAAAGTCAAAAGAAAATAGCCACAATCTTTGACTTCAAGCATCAGTGTGCAACCCAGATCAATTTAGAAGAAAAGAAAGGTGCCAATAATAAAGTTGAGATATCAGAAGATCACTGTATGAAGCTGGATTCCAAACCCTACTATTGGGCTGACCAAACACCTATTTTGGCCGCCTAGGTTGGCCTAAGCATGCCTATTTGGGCTCGTGTTCATACCCTGTATCCATCACTGTAATATCAAGCCACTTGGATATATCTTTTTGTCTATTAAGACTCCTATATATAGAAGATCGGTGGATGTCATTAGGGGTTGGTTTTTAGGGTATGTAATATATGATTGTTTCTTCTTCTTCTTCTTTTTCTTCCCTCTTGAAGCTTTCATTTGAGAGCTCCATTAAGAAGGTTGAAGTTGTAATCTAATCTTGTAAATCAAAGCCCTCTACTTGTTAATAATATTTGAACTCTTTTGTTTTAGTTTACTTGCTTTAATTTCTTTGCTTACTCTTGTTTCATGCTCTTTATCTCTCTTTTATTATTTTGGTATTATGATTGAGCAGTACTTTTGGGCTATGATGAAGGTAAGGAATGGTGATGAATGGCTAAGCCTTCCTCATTTCTCTTATGATTATGTATTATGCTCAATGTGATTATAATTTTAAGATTGGATGATGGTATTTGTTTGATAGGGTATGTAGCTTTCTATGGTTACTTGGTAACCTTTAGCATATGCCTTATTCTCTCAATATCTCCATTAAGCAATGTTAAACTTAGAATCAACATTTAGTGTTAAGCTTGCTAAGTTATTTAGATAGGGTATGTTGCTTGATGGTTGTTTGACACCCTTCCTTAAGCATATATTATATACTATCATCACCCACTTAGCGAGTTTAATGCTAAGCCACTTCATTGAAGAGTTCGTTTTATTTCACGTTGTAATTTCGTTTATCTTGATGGTTTATACTTTTCAGTCTGCCTTGATACGCCATGCTTCATAATCGGTTACAACAAGAGGAGGAAACACCCAAGATCAAGAGAGAGGAGAAGATATTGCCACGATTCATTCATCCGAACCGGAGCCACAACTGCTTTTACCTTTTCCTATAATTTCGTATTTTCTAATTTGTGACAAACAAACCAAACCAATATTCTTTTCCATGAACTTGCCATAACAACACTTAATCACCAATTCCCAGTGGATCGACCGATACTTGCCAGCTTGCTGCAAATGAGTTATAAATATTATAAAATGACACATAGCTTGCGTGCGCCATATTTCTAACTTAAACCATTCTTTTAACTAAAGGCATGCATGGGCAAAATATCAACACCTTGTGATTGACTTGCCCGGCCATATCATCCTGTGATATGCCTAGGATCTTCCGACAAGCTCGCACCCCGTGCGACGACTCAGATCTTTAGTCCGGCTATATGTAAAACAGGTAAGTGACCATGGGATAACCACTTCGGTCACTCGACATATAGCACATCGCAATCTCATCCTGACCCAGTCAAGGTGAATCTGTTAAGCGTTTCCACTGTCGCCATACCCTGTATGCAACAATACGGTTATTGTTCCGAGCAGATGACGTTTTGCACGTAGTTTTGCCTTCGTATGCTTCCTAACACAAAGGGGATTTCTCGTGTGAAGGAGACTTCCTACTTGCTGACGTATCTTTGTTAAATGTGTGCCATGCACACATCATGTATCCCGTACACTTCGTATACCTTGTACACTTAAATTTGTACTCCATACCAGAAATAGTCAAACAAAATAGACATATCCATCCCAGATAATAAAGAAAGAAAGCAACACACCATCAATCATAAAATATACGTCTATAAAATCACCATACACAAATGAATAATGTCAAACGTAATAGGAAGTCACTACATGTTTAAATACATGGTCGTTACCAAGGACGTAGCTTTAAGACCCTAGTATGCTGTACAAAATGCTCCTCGGTAATTCCCTTCGTTAGTAGGTCTGCGACTATCTGATCCGTAGGGATGTATTGCAGTTTGACTTCCTCTTTCTCCGATCTCCTAATAAAATGGTAACGAATCTGAATGTGCTTTTACTTGTCATGGTACTTCAGATCCTTCGAGTACGCAATGGCCGACATGCTATCGCAATTAAGGATTGTTAGCTTATGGTTTTTCATGTGTTAGTGTTATCCATTCTTACTTTGTGTTGATGATAACTAAAACATGAATAGTTTTTTGGTGTCATATGCTTTATCTTGTTATCTATCGACACCAAACTTATATACACTTGATGTTTAGCTTGCATATCCTATATCTTGTGTATATCGAGTAATTTATCAATATCGGCATGATTTACTTGTGTTATATTCTTTGATATCGATATATTACTCTCATTCATTGTTTTGATATTTCACAATATATATATATATATATATATATATATATATTCACACACACACACGTGTGCTCATCTATCTTGGTTTTCATATATCATGTATATATAGTATATCAAATCTCTTGCTTTGAGTTTGTTTTATATCTTGATATTGATATACTATTCATAGTTTGTGATATCGAAACAATGAATGTTCATATACTTGTGTTTATTATCTTATTTATTTTATAACACTGTATTTGATGAGCTTAGTCATTTTGAAATTGAATTTCAGAACTCACGGCATAGGCGTATAAAGGAGGATGGAGGAAATCGAGCCTAAACGTCATATCTAATGGAAGTTGGAGGATACGAACGAGAGCATCTCAAATTGCACATTCAAGCTTGAAGATAGCAAAAGAAGCCGAAGTTCGAGAATGAAGCGTTGAAGTCCGAGAAGTCCATGTTTGAAGAATCAATGGAATGACTTCAAGACGCTTGTGAGTGAAGTGGCGTGTTCGAGTTTGAAGTGTCAAGTGTCGAAACCAATTGAAGATCAATCGACCAACGCAAAATTCAAGCGAAACACCAAAGTTCAAGAGCTCGAGACTTCAAGACTTAAGAATTGAAGATTTACGATAACTGACATAGGAATCTTGTAAGTATACTAAAGTATATGGTATTATCAAGTAGTAGATCTTAAACACTCACACACGCATGCACAAACGTTTTACAAACATCGGGTTTTCGAGTTTAAAGTTTTCGTATTTATAAAACCCCAAAATAGCTGTTTTTGTGCTTGCCAGACGTCTGCCTTGATATGCTTCAGACGTTTGTGCACTGGTTTTTTTTTTCTGATATCAGAAATATCAGAAACCTAGAGAGACGACAGACGTATGCAGTTCAATTGAACAGACATCTGAAGAAGGATTTAAAAAATGAATTTTTATACCTTCAGACGTCTGCTAAATGAACTTCAGACATCTGCCCAAAATTCTCGGGTTGAAAATGTTTTTATCGACAGACGTCCGTAGCTGTTTTAGGCAGATGTCTGATGTTGAAATTTTTTTAAAATGTTACCGTTTATAGCTGTTGGGGCGTTTTCATTTTGCCTTCAGACGTCTGGTCATTTTTCCTTCAGACATCTGTCGTGTTTATTTCTCAGCAGTCCCCACTTGTTTTGACTTGTTTTTCTTGAGGGTTATAAATAGGTTTTCCTTGGTATTTCTCTTGATCGATCGATTGAGCATTTTCACTTGCCTATTTCTAAAGTGATCAAGAGCAAAAATTTCATCTTTTGTGAGAGAAAAATAGTTTTTCATTTGATTATCCAAATCACTCTCACATACAAAATCAAGAGCATCATTTGATTATCCATACTTCAAGAGTATCAGAGAGAGTTTTGAGAGAAACCCCATTGAGAGTGTCATGTTATAAATTATCCTCTTCTATTCTTTGTGTGAGGACTCTTGAGTGCAAGGGTGCCTTTGTAAGAGAGAAGAGTGTGTATCGAGAAGAGAAGCAAGAAGAGATTGTAAGAGAGAAGTGTTTCTCGTGTGTCAAGCAACGTGTGTCTTTTGAGGAGACGTGTGTAAGGTTTGGCCTCTACCAGAAGTGGGGTTGTGCGTTGCTTACGGGCAATACGTTTGTCTCTGAGAAAGACATGTTTAGTGGAACGAGCTCGATCGCTCAAAAAAGTGGACTAAGAGATCTCCCGAACCACTATAAATTTTTCGTGTTTGCGTTTGCAATTTCTTATCTCTTTTGCTTATTAGTTTAGAAATTGCATTCTAGATTTTCTTGCACTATATGCTTTTTGCTTATGCGTGATTGCTATATCTCTTGCTATATGTTGAAGTATTCACAATTGTAAATTGCTTAGCCACTTATCTTATTAGTTTATTGTTTATCTAAGCTTTTCAATTATGATTTGTATTGCAAGTGTTTAGAATTTTTAATTTGGGTATATTAGTTGCATAGTCCTATTCACCCCCCTTTAGAACTATTGTGTTGTGATCTTTCACGGTTCTAATAATTGGTATCAAAGCTTGATACTCATTTTTTTAGGCTTGACATCCTAGAGTGATCATATGGCATCTTGCTCTTTCATCGATAGTGTTTCTATTCTTGACCTCCTCATTTCGATGGAAAGAAGTTTGATTTTTGGAAAATTAAGATGCAATACTTTTTAGAATCTCTTGGTAGAAGTTTTTGGAAAATGGTAGATAGCAACTATTCTATTCCCACTAAATCTAAATCCGAGTAGAGTAGTCGTTATAAAGAGTAATTTATTTTAAATATTAAACTGCTAAAAGTTTTATATTCTTCTTTACACATTGATGCTCTTAACCATGTTTCCTCTTGCAAGACGGCTCACGACTTGTGGTGCTCATTGGAAAATATCTATGGAGAGCAAACCATATGTAAGGAAGTGGAGAAAACCAAGAAAGTGACGTCAATAGCGACTTTGGATGCGTCTTAACTTAAAACGAATCAAAAGAGACGATCCAACTCTATGGAGTCAACAAAGGGGTGTATTGATCATGAGGTTGTAAGTAATCCATCTTATGATTTCCGCTAAGTTACTCATGATCAATTATTAGATACTTTCAATACTTTGCATGTCAGTTTTAGTTCATTAGCATATAAAAATAGTGTTCTTGAAAAATAAGTTTCTATTTTAGAAAATGAGAGAAGCGATTTGATTTCTTGTTGCAATTCTTTTGAGACATTAAATAAAAGTTTGATTACCAAATTTAGCGCTTTTAAGCTCTACTCATGATTCTCAAGTTGCTTTAATTGATAAATTAATTTTTGAGAAAAATGAGTTGATTTCAAAACTTGATTTGCATCGTGGTACTATTGATGCTTTGAAAATTGAGAATGAAAATTTAGTTTTATCTTGCAATGCTTTAAGAAAAGAAAAGGATGATTCTTGTGCAAATTTTAAAACTGAGATTGATTTTTTGAAATTGTCTATTTTGTTGCAAGAATCTCTTGTTTTAGAAAATACTTCTCTCAAGAAAGAAAACAAGATTTTGGTTTCATCTTGCGAAGTTTTGAGAAATTAAAACGATGCTTTAATTTCAAATTTTAAAAGCAAAATTGATTTATTGAAATCTACAATTGTTTCTCAAGGCTCTTTGATTTTAGAAAATTCTTCTCTCGGAAAGAAAAATGAGGATTTGATTGCCTCTCTTGCTACGTTTTCAAATGTGGATTATTTAGTTAGCAAGAAAAAGAATGTTTTGAAATGAAGAGGTGTTGATTTTAAAAATTGAAATTTTCAAAAACCCTTTTCTATTAGATTTGTCAAACATGCTTCAAACTTAGCTAAATCTCATATTCGCTCTCATGCAAATCTTTATAGATTCAGCTCAAAATGAACTTTCAAGAAGTATGTGCATCATACTATTGCTTTATCTTACATTGACACTTCTAGTACTTCCATGCATGCACATACACACACTTGTTATTCTTGTGGTGCACATAGACACTTGGCTTATGTATGTACCTTAAAGAAAAATACTTCTTTGCATGCCAATTTGAGATGGGTTCCCAAGCTTAACCCATACGAATCCAAGAAGACTAGGATACCGAAATCCCCTCCCATGCCTTATTTTATAGGTATGGACAATTTGACGAAGTGAGGGATTTGAGATTGTGATGAACAAGAGTACTTCAATGCAATATTTTCTTAGCTTATCAATTTGTGGGGTAATGTATTTCTTTTCCATATTCATTTAAAATATCGCCTATTCCGTTTATGCTTAATGTTGATATTTTAAATGTGTATGTGTTATATATAAACTCCATGTGATGCACATGTGTTAACTTGATTATTCTTTTGAGCTTTGTTCATTTATGTGATGCTATCTATTGTGTTATTCTTTTGCTCATATATGAATTCTTGTGCTCATTTTCTTTAAACTTGTGATCTTTTAAATCATAAGCACAACTTGGCATGAAAACTTATTTTATATTTGCTTATCTTGTGTTTTTCATGCCATAACTCCTCTTACTTGCTTAAATTGTGTTTCTATCCTTATAAGTGAAAGTTTGTATCCATGGTTTTAAATAGTTTAAATATTTTCCAATGGATACTTTTGGCACATGCTTTTAACTTGAACCATCTTCTTTTGGTATCCTTATTTGTGCCTTGCTTTTGTATGTGTGTATGCTTAAAACTTGCTCACTTTTATCGCACACACCTTTTGCATAAGTAGACTTCTTCATTTGGTATTAACTTCTTTCTCATCTAGCCAAATGCCTTCTGCAATCCTTTTGGGGAACACAGTTGTGGATTTTGTTAATTACAACGAATCCTATTCACGGGTCTTGCAGAGAGAATTAGAGACCCTTTGCCAGGGAGTTGATTCTTATGATGAGAAAATCAAGTCTTTACCTACACGGCTTAGTATTACTTATGCTTTCCTTCATATGCTAGTATAACTTGATTATCCTTTTCATGTGAATGCTTTTAATTTATTCATGAGTTATTATCGGTATATTATATCACTTGTGTTTCATTATATATCATCTATTGTGCTCTAATGTTTGATATGCAAGTGATTGAATAATAGGACTCATGAATGGATCAATTTTGGCTTGCTTATCATACTTGGGAGATTCAAGCGATTGGGATAAGTAAATTTTGCGCTATTAAGGTAAATTTCGTATTTACTTTCCCTATCTTGTGTTGTACACTTTTCAAATCAATATTCTTGTTTTTAAGACACGCACACACTTTGTTCATGTGTAATACAATCATGTCTTTCAATTGATTCCTATGTTTTGTATTACGACATGAATTCTAACTCATACGTTTCAAAACTTGTTTTACTTCTATAAGTTAGCGCATGTTTTTGAGCTTTTCATTGTATATTGTTTTCCAAACATGCTTTTGGCTATGAGTTGAGCTCCGTTTTCAAATTTTTATTTTCAATTGATATCAACTCATGATCACCTCCACATGCTTTTAAACTTGATCATTCTTTTGTGGATCTTTGCATGTATACTTGCTTTGTTTTGCATATCAAATATATACATGTTTTTGGATACGAGTTATTTTTTCAAAATTTACATTTTACTTATGCTCGCATCCATCTCCTATTAGTTTCTTATGCATATATTTAGGGGTAGTGATTCAAACGTTTGTTTCGCTTTAGATGTACGCATATATTTAGGGGGAGTAGTTCAAACGTTTGAAACTCCTTAAACACCCTTTTTGATTATGTCAAAAGGCGTAGAATAATATAAGTGATAGTATATCAATATCAAATATTTGGATATCTTTGATATAGATATACTATCTCCTATTCATATTTTGCCATCATAAAAATGAGGAGAATGTTAGCTTATGGTTTTTCATGTGTTAGTATTATCCATGCTCGCTTTGTTTTGATGATAGCTAAAATATGAATAGTTGTTTGGTGTCACATACTTTATCTTGTTTATCTATCGATACCAAACTTGTATACACTTGATGTTTACCACGCATACCTATATCTTGTGTATATCGAGTAATATATCAATATCGGCATACTTTACTTGTTTATATTCTTTGATATCGATATATTACTCTCATTCATTGTTTTGATGTTTCACAATATGAATACACACACACACATACATACATACATACACGTGTGCTTATCTATCTTGGTTTTCATATATCATGTATATATAGTTTATCAATATCTCTTGCTTTGAGTTTGTTTTATATCTTGATATTGATATATTATTCATAATTTATGACATCGAAACATTGAATGTTTATAAACTTGTGTTTATTATCTTGTTTATTTCATAACACTGTATTTGATGAGCTTGGTCATTTTGAAATTGAATTTCAGGATCTCACGGCACAGGCGTATAAAGGAGGATGGAGGAAATCGAGCATAAACTTCATATCTAATGGATGTTGGAGGATACGAACGAGAGCTTCTCAAATTGCACATTCAAGCTTGATGATAGCTAAAGAAGCCGAAGTCTGAGAATGAAGCGTCGAAATCCGAGAAGTCCAAGTTTGAAGAATCAATGGAACGACTTCAAGACGCTTGTAACTAAAGTGGAGTGTTCGAGTTTGAAGCGTCAAGTGTCGAAACCAATTGAAGATCAATCGACCAACGCAAAATTCAAGAGAAACGCCAAAGTTCAAGAGCTCGAGACTTCAAGATTCAAGAATCGAAGATTTGCTATAACCGACATAGGAATCTTGTAAGTACTCTAAAGTGTATGGTATTATCAAGTAGTATCTTTTGAACACTCACACACGAATGCACAAACGTTTTACAAACATCGTGTTTTCGAGTTTAAAGTTTTAGTATTCATAAAACCCCAAAATAGTTGTTTTTATGCTTGCCATACGTCTGCTTTGATGTGCTTCAGACATCTGTGCACTATTGTTTTTTTGTGATCAGAAATATCACAAAACCCAGAGAGACGACATACGTCTGCAGTTCAATTGAACAGACGTCTGAAGAAGGATTTAAAAAATGGATTTTTATATTTTCAGATGTCTGCCAAATGAACTTTAGACGTCTACCTAAAAGTCTTGGGTTGAAAATGTTTTTATTGACAGACGTTTGCAGCTATTTTGGGCAGGCGTTTGATGTTGAAAAGTTTTTTAAAATGTTACTGTTTATAGCAGTTGGGGCATTTTCATTTTGCCTTCAGACGTCTGTATTCGCATCCAAAAAAGGCTCCAAGAATCTTACGAACTCTCGGGAGGCTTACAGGGTCAGATCGATGTAAATCTGCCCGTCTCCTCAGAAATACGATGCATTAATGCGACGCGGGGTTTGTCTATGTTGTGTGGCTTAGGGGCCAGACGGATGTGAACGATATAGCGTGACTTCTTAGATTCACCCTTCGGAAAAAGTTTTTTGATTGTGGGAACTAGATTGCCCATGTAGTTAATTACTCCTCCACATTAAACGGAGAGAACTTTCTATGAGTGGTTTATTTCTAACAAGCATTAAATGGAAATAACAACACAAAAATTAAAGCAGAAGCAACAATCACAACATATATTTTATATTAACATTTGTAGTAGAGATATAACCCATTTTATATATATTCGGTCGCATTGTTTATGTGCACTACAAAATTGCATCTCTTGCTGTGTACGCTTTCACCGTTGAGTAGACATGAATTCTTGTTGTTGTTTTACGCCCCTGGATTGTATACGGCTTTACAAAATGTATGATCCAGACCGTAGGGCAACTTTTACATGCTTGACAGGACGGTTGACTTCCGTGTCACAGGGGATTTAATTATGGAACATGTTGCTGGATGCAGGCCTGGTGGAATGATTGACTTCTGTGTCATGAATGATTGCCTGTGGATTGTATACGGTAGATAATATTATCTAACCGTAGGGCAGATTTGGATAGTCGATATAATGGACCCGGCCAAGCCAGGTGCGGTAAAGACAGTAGTTTAAGGCCATTTCGGACTTGGAAGTAGTTTAATGTCATTTCAGACTTGGTAGTAGTTTGGAGTCATTTCGGATGTA
Organism: Agapanthus africanus; assembly: GCA_030015575.1. Lineage (NCBI taxonomy): Eukaryota > Viridiplantae > Streptophyta > Magnoliopsida > Asparagales > Amaryllidaceae > Agapanthus > Agapanthus africanus. The sequence goes on along the minus strand of CM057350.1, from coordinate 446,755,558 downwards.
GCAGCAATGAGTGGGCGGTACAGGCTTTGTTGACTTCTGTATTACGGTGAACGATTGAAATAGGTGATGACTAACCAGCATGTTTGGCAAGACTTGGTGAGGCTGGGATACATCACAGGGTGCATGCCTGGTGGGACTTAAAGGACAGTCGGCTTCTATGCTACGATGGTCGCCCATGAATGGTGTATGATAAGATATTTTAATTTCCATATGACAGAGCTCTAGTTTAGGGACGTAGTGATCCATGGATGTATATTTTCTGTATATATTTTAGTTTAAATTCATTTCGGATATGGATTTTAGTTTAAGGTCATTACGGAACAAGGGCTACATTTAGGGTAGTTTGGTATATACAATTTTTCTATAGGGATTGACTGGTGTGGTGATGTCACAATAACAGTGTTTTACTGACTTCTGGGTCACGACGGATGGCTTCTATGCCACGATGGTAGCCTGTAGGTTGTATATGACAAATTATTTTATTTTCTATAAGGCAAAGGTCATAGGATATTGATATGATGATGTATTTGTTGATTCTATGTCACGATGGATACCCATGGATAGTATATGGTAGGTTAACATCATTTTAACATGCCATAGGGCAAAATTCCAGTTTAAGGACGTAGAGGTCCATGGATCTAGTTTAGGGACCTGGGGGTCCATTTTTAGTTTAGGGTCATCTCGAACCATGATAGTAGTTTAACGTCATCTCGGACCAGGAAGTAGTTTAGGGTCATTTCGGACCAAGGCGGTAGTTTAAGGTTATTTCGTACCATGACAGAGTATACGATTAGTGAAATGGCAAGGGATGACTTCTATGTCATGATGGTTGCCCATGGATTGTATATAGAAGGCTGATACATGGTAACCCGCCGTAGGGCGGGTTGGTGGTGGTTTTGATGACTTCTATATCACGACGGTAGCCCGTGACATAGAAGTACGAAAGGTTATTTTACTTGCCATAGGGCGAAACTCCAGTTTAGGGACGTAGTGGTCCATTGATCCAGTTTTGGGACTTGGGGATCTTTTTTTAGTTTAGGGTCATTTCGGACAAGGCAGTAGTTTAAGGTCATCTCGGACAAGCTAGTAGTTTAAGGTCATCTCGGACCATGGTGGTTTTTTTTGAAGATATTCAACATTGGTTTTGGTGGATTGGGGGAAGGGTATTTGACTCATCATCATGGATTTTGAAGGGTGCGGAGGCTTCCAGGGGGTCTCCGCTAAGGCTTCAGAGGATGCGGGGCCTATTGGGGGGTCTCCACTAGCGATTGGAGGATGTGGGGCTCATTAGGGTGCCACCAGGGTGTTTGGAGGAGCGCAAAGGCTTCTAGGGGTCTCCGCCAAATATTTTCTTGATGTGTGACCCATCGGAGGGTATCTCCATGTGTTTGGAGGAGCGCGGAGGCCTCTGGGGGTCTCCGCCAAAGACTTGGTTGATGTGGAACCCATCGGAGGGTTCCGCCACGTTTTTGGAGGAGTGCGGAGGCTTCTGGGGGTCTCCGCTAAAGACTTGGTTGATGTGGGACCCGTCGGAGGGTGCCACCATGTGTTGGCAAAGCGTGGATGCCTTTAAGGGGGGTCTCCGCTATAGGTTTTGTGCTGGGGGTCTCTGCCGGGTCTTGATCTGTCAAGTTTTCATTGCATGATTTCATGTTCCATATGAATGAGTATCTGTTCACTTTTCACCCATGTATACGTCCATGAAGTCCATTATTAGGACGATCTTGTAGGGGTGGATAACTCGAATGAGTATGCGTATACATGGGGATAACTCCGAAGAGTATCCGTAAAAAGATAACTTTTGCAAGTATCTCATAATTTAATTTTAGAGCCATCACAAGGCTTATTATATAATCTTCAGCTCGTTGGGTGGTTTAAGAACGGAGGCATCAACTATGTGTTTTGGGGACAACTCTTTATTGAGTATCCCGTAGGTTATTCGTTTTCATCATAGCAAACACAGTATTCATCACGGGAGCATATAAAATTGTGGAGAAGAAGAGATCTACTGCTCCACACTTAAGTTTTGCTGCTCTTCATTCCATTCTGGAATTTGAATTTCTTGAGTGCTGTTCCATCCTTTTGAGTAATTGAGCAGAGCAGTTCTTGAACGATTTTTTTATTTTATAAACGAGAATGATTTTTAGTGCTTAACTTTTCTTCTGTGCACTAAGAGAGGTTTTTATAGTCTCATAGAGGCTTGTGAACGTGGCCATGGACGCGGACCACGTTTTGGTGTTAGTGTATATGCCCTAGAGGCCATTACTGTATCATACTAGTTTGTATATTACTTGATGGAAGCTTGGGATATTCACCTTGTATAAACAATCTTGCTCAATATAGTAGTATGCTACTTGGTTTGTTTCTACTTCAATGTGTACTTGTGTTTATTTCAGTATATCACTTATACGCATTAGTGGAGCCCTTAGGATCTTTGCTTGATTACCAGCGTTGTGATGGCAGTCACACTAGTGGGGGCTGGGTAATCTATAAGCACATCCTTATACAGGTCCCTAGTCGCAGGACTATCGAGACAGGGCATCGATACTCCGGAGTAGACTAGCGTATGCGCTTCTCATCCCAGTGTGGGAGATGGTCTGTCCCACAGCCATCAGTACGTCGTACTGGAGATAGTATACGGGTGCTCGTTAGGTTACGAGTACACTGGACAGGACTCGTCGGGAACTGAAAGGTTGGTATTATACCTATCGTCAGTTATCAGTTCCCAGGTGACATGAGTACAGCTTAGTCCGCTGACTTGACACTGGCACTTCGCCTCGAGTGTGTTCCCACTGCACTTTGATCACTACCCTACCACGGCTCAAAGGAGTCGTGCAAACAGGTGGTGGTTGGGTGCAGTCCCGAAGCACTTGGAGGCAGTGACGGTTAGACAGGATTCGTCTCTCCCGGTATTGGGGGTTGACATCGCGCTGTGTTTAGGAGAGCCATTACACGAGTAGTCCCTGGCCAGGGCAAGCGAGATATACTGGTAGGTTTCCAGTGTTATCTCAGGGTGTTTTGGGCTTCACTCCGACACGACTTGTACCGCTATTGGGGGACTGACGTTTTACCGCCCCCTAGGCCCGACATGCGATGTATCAGACGAACAGACCGGACTGTACGGAGAATGTCACATTCAGACTCAGTAGGAGTTCAGATGGGGTTTCACCTCGTCAGCCTTCTTGTCGGCATCTACCTGGGGACCGTTACGCACAGCTAGTGCCGCTTGCGGTCTGTGGTTAAACCCACTGCCAGCGTAGTGTCGAGTCTTTAGAGTCCCACACAGAGGGTATTCGCCTCTGGGCAAAACAGAGTAGAGGTCGCATGGTTTTGCGACAGGGTTCGTTCTCATCCGCGCACTTGTGCACGTTTGGAGTCCGGACGGATTATACTGGCAGGCTCTGGTTTGAGCCAGATACTGGTATATGTTTTAGGGTTGCTTTTATATCTTGGTATTCTTGTTCCTCGGAACGAGAATGCAGGTGTGTATGCACAGTTGCTTGAGGCGGAGAATGAGGTTTTTCATTAGGGTTTCGGAACGGGTGCGTATGCACAGTTGACAGTTATCATTTTCCAAACCCTAATGGATTTATGAATTATCTATTAATAATAGTAATTAAATGAGAATTATGTTATGGTTGATTTTTGTTGACTTATTGACCTTGGTTGACTTGTTGACCATTGACCACCATCATGCTTTGAAAGATCCTCCTTGATTCATGCTTACACTTCATTTAAAGAAGCATGATAGTGGTCATTCCAAAAATAACCATCAACTATTCTTATTTTCAATTATTATCATTTAGATAATTCTTTTCTTTTGCATTATGGTTGCAAGAAAGAGAAATATAGCTCATTCTATCATAACCTCTCTCTCTCCTCATTTTCATCTTCTTCTTCCTCTAGCAAAGAGAAACCTTCTCATGCGTTGAGAATCCTTCTCTTTAAAAAGAAAAGCAAACCCTAGTTACTCTCTACTCATTCTAGGTTCAAGGTTTAGCAAGCCGGAAACCCTAGTTCACTCAAAGATCGAGGAAGAGCCCAAAGGTCGAACCTTCGAGGTGGATCCATCTTCGACGGGAGAAGGCGACGAAAAGAGAACCATCAACCTCTACAAGTTTTCAAGAAGAAGGAGTTCAAGTTTAGGTATAACCTTCATCCGAGTAGCTAACTCTCTTTAGCGTATTTGCTAGTTTAGTTTAGACACGATCCCGACCTTGTTTAGTCCATGTTGCCTCTTGCGATAAAAAAATTTGTTTTTTATTCCGTTTCCGCCTCCCCGTAAGCACCGGGGGTCGCAATATGGACTTACATTTGGAACATGAAGCATAAAGTTCGCATCCCTCATTTCATGGGTACCTTCCACAGCGGGGACCCCTTCCATAAGCAGCGGGTACCTTTGTTTCAAGATAACGCAGTAGAGACCCCTGGCGCATGCCCTTAGTGCAGCTGAGATCCTTGCGCATGCCCTTACAGTGCCGGATGCTCTTGCACATGGTTTCTTAGTGGCGGAGGCCTTTGGTGCGGCAGAGGCCTTTGCACAAGCTTTGATAGTGGTGGAGACCCTTAGTGCATGCCTTAGCAGTGGCGGAGACTCTTGGAGCGATGGAGACCCTGGAGCGGTGGAGACCCCTTGCGCATAGCTCCTTAATGGAGGAATCCCTATTTAGGCATGGTATAATGTGCTTTTGAACCCCGTTTGATGGATCAGGTAGATTCATCAAGTGGGTTTACTTCTTCTAAGGCTGCAAGTTTGGAGAGCGGACACAAGCGTCGTCATCCAAAGCGGAACCAGTCTTATACAAAGTGGTCCCACTCAATAAGATAGTTAAAGTAGATCTGCTGGGTATTTTTATATAGGTCAACAAATGGAATAAATGCTTCAAGTTCAATTGGTGAATTTTTCGTGTCAAAAAAATTCCCTCAACTGATCTTTGCACGTGTCCTAAACACGTAGGAAGATTGATGTTCTTATTTACACCACAGGGTTTCAAAACTACACTTTTGGTTTCTGTACCACACGTTTTGGTTTCCATACCATGATATTGGTTTCTATACTGTAGAGTTTCCATACCATGCATTTGGTTTCTGTACCACGCCTTTTGGTTTCTATACCACGACATTGGTTTCCAAACCACGATTTAGGATTTGACGATGTAATTTCACACACTCTCATCCTTTTATCCTTTAAGTCTATAATCATGGATCATAGGAATCAACCCCACCGTTTAGGGTGCTTATAAGTTAATCTCCTTACCCTCAGGATTTTGAACAGTATACCTGCCGACGTTGGAACGCGACACGACAGATATAATACCCTGTGAGTCCATAATCCAGTCTTCGTGACTTATTTGGATTTATGGGAGCCAACTCTGCCTTTATGGATGCTTATGAGTTGATCAATTTATTCTTAGGATCTCCAGAATCCGGTTGGTCTTAGTTTCCCTGCTTCAACATGTAACGAGGCAAATACTTCATCCCTTGGATCTATAGTCCAGTCTTTTTGTGACTTGTTGGGTTATGGGAATCGACTCTGCCTTCATGGATGCTTACGAGTTGATCGCCTTATCCTTAGGATCTTTGGAATCTTGTAGCAGTAGTATACTTATCAAAATTGGAACGCAATATGACAAGCACATTTTTTGTTCAGCCTTTATGGCTTGTTGAACCTTAGATTAGTGTCCTCCACACTGGTACGCAGTGTGGTAGGCATGTTCGTAGACAGATTGCAGTGTTGATGTTGTTTGTGCCCGGGGATTGTATACGGCGCGCTTAAAGCGTTAGACCCGTAGGGTAAACATATTTGACTTCATTGCCACGTTGTAGAGGTGGCGTCAAGTGGGACTTTTGTAGGTTGTTTTGTTTCCTTGTGAATCGAGAGGATTTCACGAGGGTTAAATTTTTTTCTCAATGAGTCGTAAGGACTTCATTGCGTGATTTTTCCTAACGAGTCGATAGGATCTCGCAGGATGTTGACTTCCAGGTCACGGTAGGAGAATCTTCAGTGAGACTTCATTATCTTATTTGGTTTTGATCCCTGATTTGTTTGGCGGAGCTTTTGATGAGCTAAGAGGCGCTGCTAGGTGGATCTTTTGATTTGACTTACCTGAGTTGTTCTGACGATGTCAAGAACATTCTTTTGTGTGCTACGGTGGGATTCCCCCTTTTCATTTGGCGGGTCCTTTACGCTTGGAGGCACTGCCAGGTGGGAATTTGTTGTCTTGTTCGGCTCGACTATTCTGACGGCATTAAAAATGCTCTTTTGCATGCCTTGGTGGGACTTTCAACATGAAGAGGTCGAAGACACTCTTTTGCATATGCGGTGGGATTTTTGTGGCTATTTGGATCACCTTGGACGTGCCTGATGTGTCCGTGCTTTAGAGAAATTATAGAATTGTCTTGAAGGAATTGACTTTTCAACAATTATTATAGTCATGAGATCATCTAGAAACTTCATATTTGTCAGAGGTAATAGATGAAATAGATTGATTAGGTTTATATTCCTCATCAGCTTGACTAACAGATCCAGATATTTCAATAATAGGGTTTGAACCTCTAGCATGAAAACAACCTTAGAGGAGGGTGAATAAGGTTTTATGGCAAAAACAGAGTAATTTTGCGACTATAGAAATTATGCAGCGGAATATAAAAAAATACTAAACTATCACAATCACAGAAACAGTCATGGAAGTACAGAAAAGTAAATGGATATAGAGGATTGTTATCGAGGTTCACCAATTTCGTGGCTAATTCCCGCCTGAGAACTCCTACTCAGGATTCAACACACTATCCAATGACTCCTTATGGGTGGAGAAACCCAGATCTTTTCTAGGCTCAGATCCGAACCTTTACAATTGCAGGCCGTTAGTCACCTAGACTTTTTCCCAAGCTCAAGTCCAAACCTTTACAACGTGAAGATCTTAGACTTTTCTTCACTAGGTTGTACAAGATAAGATTTTACAATCTTAATAAAGCAATTCTAACAATCCTAACGATCTCAAAAGGTAAATCAAAGTTTTGATTCAAGGAGATGAGAGATTGTATTTTGGAGATTAACAAAAGTTTAAAAACAAATTCGAGGAAGTTTTCAAGATTAGATAAGTTTAAAAACAATCGCTTCTTCGAAACTTTTAGAGATCTTTCTTTTTTAAAAGAATAGAAAAGTCTAATGGCTCTCGAAAGATCTCCTCTCTCCAAAAGAGTAGTAAAAAAACATGAGAACAAGAGAGGCAAAGTTTTCACCAAAACTTGAGAATAAAAACGTTTTAAAGAAAAAATTGGTGTATAAACTTGAGAAAACGATTATTATTTATAGAATTATGAAAACGGACGGTTGGGACAGCTATTACAACTGCCCCAAAAAGATAGACAGTTAGTGGCAGTTTATAGCCGTTAGGAATTCAAAAATCCTACTAAAATTCAAATTTGAAAAATTTCAAAATCTGCAATGGACGTCCATCATAGTCGTCTATAGGACGTCCATATCTGATATCTTCTGATACATGACTTTGAATTTTAAAAGAAAATTTAAAATAGATTTTGGTGTTTGGAAATTGAAATAGAAAAAATTGATTATAACCATTTGAGATCGACTTGACTCTAGACTCAAATAAACTAAAAAAGTCTTGAATGTCTTTGATGTATGACTTCTTCGTTTATAGCCTTTGAATGCGTATTGAGTGCGTCTAAGTCTTGAATGTCTTGAGATATCAGTTGCGATATTGAGTGTCCTTATGCTTGAATAACATCAGTTGTGTAGCACTTTGACTAATCTGACATGGTTAGTAATCATATAGTATATTTGAAATACGGTTTTGTAAAATAATCAAAACACAAAGAGATTCATATGCTAACAGTCTCTCCCTTTTTGATATTTTACAGAACACGCTAAAATAATTTGAAAATATATTCATATGCCCTTCCTTAATATATGCTCATTATTTCTCCCCTTTTGGAAATATCAAAAAATTGTAAGCAAGGAGAAGAAATACGAAAAATAAAGAAGCATAGGAATGTTTTTTTTTGAAAATGGTATAATAATAAAGTTATTAAAGATGCATAATAACAACTTAGACTTAAGCTTACAAACGACATAACTTCAAATACTTAATAAGTTTCTAATACAAACCATACATAAACTTAGACAAGTGCAACTACAAGCAAATGCATAATCCTATTACATAAAATCAAAAAAATAAAAGAACTCCGCATCATCATCTAGCTATGGAGGTTGATCGACATCCAGGTGAGGGTGATACCAAAATAGAGGAGGTGGAGGATATGAAGTGTGAGTGCACTGATAATCGAAGTGGTAATGGAGATAAGCTTGTGTTTCATCTAGACGGGTGTTAAGATTGTCGAAATGATTGTTGAAATTGAGATTCAAATTATCGAATTGTTGGAAAAAATGGTTTTCAAATTCTTGAAAATTGTAAGGAGGTGGTTGTTATGGTTCGGGAGCCGGAAGAGAATATGGTAAAGATTGATGTGGAGGAGATGGAGCTTGCATGTCATAATTCGCTAATCCCATGAGGCGGACATTATAAAAACAGAAATGTTTGTCAACTCACCGAATAGAGGAGTCAATAGTGAGATTGATACCGGCATCTTCAATGATCTTTGTGATCACTTTGCCGTAATAAAGATTGGATTTGGAATTCGGAAAACTCCACATCAAATATGATAAACAAAGGAAGATTAACTTTGATTCGGGCCAACACACAATAGGTAAGGAGTTTGTGTGTTAATGTGATTCTATCTCTACCAATGGATTTAAGATACACGATATGACCCAAGAGAAATGCTAACATACGAGCTTGTGGTGTAAGAGTTTGGGTGAGAGGATCATTGAACAAATGAAGTTAATCATTACCGTGGAGGAGTCGGGAGGCATCCTCTTTAGTAATATTGGGTGGAACGTGAGGAAAATTAAAGAGTGTGTAACGATAAATGTCCACACCTTCATTAGGAACCTGAAGGATCTTAGCGAGAGATGCGGGTGAAATAATGATAGTGCGTATTTGAAACCTAGTACGAAGAGTGGTGACATCGGTTTGGTTACTAATTAGGTTGGAGTAAAAGAGAGCCAAAATTGACATGGTGGCACAATCAAGTTGAAGGAAATGAACCTAATCTTGAAATTGAAGTAAATGAGTGAGTTGAAAATATGCGATTTCATTCAAGCACATGAATGCACCGATGGCGATTCGTTTCTTGACTAAACGATCGTAGAGAATGGAGGCTTTCGGGTTGATGAAGGCGAACAAGACATCTTCTTCTTCGTCGGTTTGTGCTTGAGTAGTATCCTCAGTCTCTTGATTGTAAGTTTCATCATCCTCTTCGTCGTAAGATTCACTCTCGGATTCTTCAATTAGTTGTGATGGAGGAGGTGCTTGACGACGGTGTTTGTTTATTGATGATTCACCAACTTCCACGTTCTTGGTTCGAACAATGTTTGGAGAATTGGAGAAATTAGGGTTTGAGTAGGAATTTTTGGAGGAAGAAAGGGAAAATATATGAAGTTATTAAGGTTTAGAAGGGATGAGAGGAATAAATAGGAATTGAATGGACATTCTAGATGTAAAGGGACGGATCCAAGGTATGCGATTTTTCAAGGAAAGGTCGCGTCTGTTGGCAGAAAACGATGTATGGACATCCTATATGGCCGTCCAGACCCAAATGGACGTTATCATCGACGTCCATTGAGGCGTCCCCGCACATGTTTTCTGAAAAACAGTGTGTCATGGCCCGGAAAAGGCACGCGACTGGCTCTTGAATCATGTGAAGTCTATAGGACCCCACCTAATTCAAGTAAGCCAAAACCCCAGAAATCTAAACCTTTTTAGGGAAAATAGCGGAGGTGAAGTTTTGAAATAACGGTATAATGAAATCAAGTTCTTCTTTTACAGGTATAAGTAATAACATATGAAAATGTAATGTTTGTATCTATCTTGAAAACATTTTTGTCATTCGAAATTTGGGCAACACCTCCCTTGTAAATTTTAACCTGAAAACAATACAAGCAATAATAATAATAGGCATCCCCAAGCGGGAGCTAGCTCTTCGCCAATTGGCGGAAACAACCACACAAAGATATAAACATACAACGCCGAAGGCGAGGATCAAAACACAGAAATAAGGCAAAGGAAACAAATCATCATCAAAGAAACCAGAATAAAGCATAACTACATGAGCGTGACTCTAAGTCCGAAAGAATATACAACAACGTTTTCTAAGTCTACAAATATACAAAGTCTGGTTGATGGAGCTTTTAACCAGATACAACTGAAATAAATGTACAAGTACAATGGTGGCCACGATGCAAGTGAACCCACCTACCAAAGCAATCACCCGGAAGAAAGCGGTGTGCCAGCAAACCGCAACGGAACCTGTGCGGTCAAAGCTGCAAGAAAACTGTGGCACAACGGGGGTGGGTTGCCAACTCGTGAGTAGAAGACATCACCGAGTAGAAATCGAATGTATGATGATCTCCTAGGTCATACAATAAATATAATAATATAATGACATCGAGTAAATAACAAGAGTAACAATATAAGCATAAGTGTGATATCAAAGTACTCGTGTCCGTGTCATAAAGTGGTAACATGTAATATGTATTATGTATAAATGCATCAGCCAACGTGTGTCCAGCAATGGCACACCAAAATCATGATAATACCTGAGTACCCAGTATCGACACTCGAAAACATCATGAAAACCGTGTCCAACAGTGACACATCATCCTCATACCTCGGGCTCCGTCTATCTGGATCGGCCCCATATCATCTGATCTCATGACTACGGTCGGTATCCTCCGGGTATCCGCCACGCCAAACTATCACCGGTCGGTAGTGCTCTCCTGCCGGGCTCAATATCTTTCTATACGATCTTCTTGCCCCGGGGTACTGCACCGGGTCCACCATGTACCCGCAGATGGTGTCTCCTAGCTCCTCGAATCGGGTATATGTTGGAGATAGTGCCCTCAAAGTCAAATTATTGGATCGCAGGTATGTGATTGCAATGATTGAGGCAGGACCTATACCGATATGACAGTCTTGCTCAAGATGATAGTATGCTATCTGGTTTGTCTTTATCATCGTATACATGCTTTAGTTCGCTATTGCATGATTGATAGAGCCCATAGGATTCTGCTTGACAGCCAACAGTATGATGGTGATCATATACGTGGGAGCTGGGGTCTATAAGCACATCCTTAAAGTGTCCCTAGTCGTGGGAGTTTTCGAGACAGGGCATCGATACTCCAGAGTAGACTAGTGTATACAGTCGAGACCCCGACGAGGGGCAATGGCTGGTCTCACAAGCCATTGATGTCAGTTTGATCACCTAAGATGTATACAGGTGCTCATTGGGTTATGAGTACACCGGACAGGACTCGCCGGGAATCTGCTAGTTGGTATTATACATATCGTCAGATAGCAATTCCCTGGTGACATGTATACAGGTTAGTTCATCGACCTGAGATCGTCATTTGTCTCATGTGAGTTCCCACTGTGCTTAGATTACTACCCTACCACGCTCAAAGGAGTTGTGCAAACAGGTTTTAGTTGGGTACAGTCCCGAGCCACATTGGAGGCAAGTGAGCGGATTTCGGGGATTCGTCTCTCCCGGTATTGGGGGTTGATGTTGCACAGTGCACGGGTGGCCATCACTAGAAACCCTCGGCCGAGGTAGTGGAGAATTACTGATTTGGATCAGTGGTTTCTCAAGTGGTGATGGACTTCATGCCGACACGATTTATCGCGTTATTAGGGGTCTGACTTTATCCACCCCCTAGACTCGATATGCGATACTCTTTAGACGAATGGACCGGACTGTATATACATTGTCACTGTCAGGCTCAGTAGGGTTTATAGATGAGTTCGCTCGTCAGTTTCCCTTCCAATCAATACATAGGCAAAACGTTACGTGCAGTTTGTACCTCTGACGTGCTAGAGGTTATACCCAGTGCCAGTGTGTTGATGAGTCATTAGAGTCCCCCACAGACACTTTCCAAAGTTCGGACGAAACGTTGTAGAGGCCGTATGGTGATATGTCAAGGTTCGGAAAAAGCATGTGCGTTTTCGCACGTGTCATTTTTCGGGCAGATAATACCGGTAGGCTTTGGTTTAAGCCAGAACCCAGTATTATACCGTGTAGATATAATATCTTTGTCTCAGTTGCATTTATATTCGGTCGTAATACAAATGCGTGTATGTTTATACTGATACGGGGTTATCCTGAAATTCGTTTCAGGATCACTTTTGGAAGTTTCCAGTTTCCAGTTTTCTATCGCCCGTCTTTTAACATTCGGTTAAAGACGAATTTATCTTTTCTTGAGGTGAGTGTGGAAGCTTCTAGATGATGACTAGGATGGTGAGGTGGCATGTGAGTCATTAGTGCTTTAATGGTTCTTTTAATGCAAGGGTGACTAGGTTAATGAATCACCATTTGCATTAATGGGGTTTTGTTTGCATGAAAGATATTTGTTATTGATCTTTTCTTTTGTGGTCACCTTCCTCCTCCTACACTCACCTCCCTCCCTCTATATATTTGGCCGGCCCTCCCCTCCTCTCTCACACTCACTCACTTGTTTGAAAAGATTAAGGGTTTTGGTTCATGGAAATTGATATACTCCATTTCTCATTTCGTATCGATCCAAAAGGCAACTTCAATAACCGTTCATCCATAGCCTTGGACGTAACAAGACAAAGTGTTCTACTCATTCTCTACTTCATCTTGGTCGTCTTTTTTAGCAAACTTGACGATCAAGTTGCCTCGGTTCAGAGGCGGGAGCCCGTTTAAATATCCGTCGACGTGGTGCCATCTGGACGACGAGACTGGAGATTCAGGAGATCGGAGCAGCCGCAACAAAGCGTAGGATGATGGTTAAAGACCGAAGGACTCGGATCATTCGGTATAACGTTTCTACCCCTTTGTAGTTTGTTAGTTTAGCTTTAATGGCAGATCCGGGTTAAGGTACACGATAGCGCCAGTTTCGTTAAAAGTTTTTGTTCCGCATTTGGCGTCTGTTAGACGGCCGGGGCGCTACCGTGGACTTACAGTGGTATCAGAGCCTAACCATTAAGCTATACTAACTTGTGCTAACACATTTAAAACATCGATCGAACGGATTTCAAAAAACCGCAAAATTCCATGATCTGAGTTTCTGTCGATTTTAAACAGTGTCTTAAAATAATTTTACATATCACAGAAAATTCAGCAGGGTTTTCTAAGCTCACCGTCAAAATTTGGTCACGTGATCTCACAAGACCGCCGCGGTATCGCGGTCAAACCTAGGGTTTGACCGCGCTTTCGCGGCCATTCTGTGAGATCAGTGCACCAAATTTGCACAGTGGCTTTTTTACTGGAAATTAGGGGTTTTGGTATATTTCTTTTGAGCCCAGTTTTGGTTACTGTACAACAGATGATTGTGGGGCTCACTTCGGGAAATTTAGTCGATCGAAATTTTAAACTTGTTAGTTTACAGTACTTTCATTATATCTCCGACCAGGAATGTCATTTGATCGGTAAACCGCGTCTGATTGCTATAGTTCTTTTAGACGGGTTTGCGAACGTGACATTCGCGTTGATGTTCTGTGTTGTGCTGTGATGTTGCGGATATGTCGTGGTGGATAGCAGGGTGCAATGATAGTGCAGTTTGGATTTATTTGTACATTTGATATTGCGGGGCGAGCGTCCAACATGTGGACCGCCGTTACTGTCTGTTTGTATAATATTCTTTTGGGGCACTACCGGGTCGAAGTCGATGTACCCGTTGTACATATTTTATTTTCTGTACTAGGTTTATCCCGCGAAGGAGTGCACGGATAGCCGGGTTCTGGAGGGCAACGGGTCTGTATCTCATGGCATTGAGAGGCAAAGGGGCCTCACTCTAGAATTGGCAGACTATTCGCCGCACTCGTAGGGGGTACAGGTTGACCCAAGGAGGGGTGCTCAATTTACCGGATTCCGTGAAGTGCCGGGTGTTCCATTCACTATGCTGTGGGGGACTACCTCGCTTTAGGTTTTGGCAGGTAACTTGACGCACCCGTAGGGGTCTAGGTTTCATTGCACAGGCTATCCACACGACCAGGGGAACGTCAGGTTTCAGCAGCGGCTCTGTGAAACCCGGGGATCCCAGATTATCTGTATTGTTCTGTGATGCTTATTACTTTTCTGTAATGTTGCATATTATCATGCCTGGAGCGATTATTGTATATTGGTATATATACTATTAGATGTTGTATATGTTTTACACCCGTGCTAGTCCAGCCCCCGCTCTGTCGTTAGTTGAGTAACCTAACGGGTGATGACGGGACCCAGTGGCGAATGCGGATGGCATATACATACATTATATTTTCGTTCTTTTCTGATGTGATTGATTGATGGGACTGTATTGATTCTTATCAATGCAAGGATAAAACAAACCTATATTTGATGTTGTTGGAACAAATTTTAAAAAGGTGTTATTACAAAGATGTTTCCTTTTGTTTTGCATAGTGATATTCAGTTGGAATATCCTGCACTTCATTCGACGAGGCAAGGGCTGATATCCCTTCACCGGGAAAAACCCCTTGGGCAGAAGTTTACGTCAGGGTGATAACTTCAATATAGTCGATTACAAGTTGCTATGCATCGCGGTATTCAGTTGGAATATCCTGCACCTCATTCCACGAGGAAAGAGCCGAGATCCCTTCACCGGGAGTGACCTCTTTAGCAAAACGTTTTCGTCACTATATTTTATAAAAAGCTATTAGGTTCCTTCAGCGATATCAAGTTCATTACGTTAAAGGTTTTTTCGCCAAAAACCAGCCGTAGCCCTCCGCCATTTCTTATGGGTAGTCAGTAGTATTCAAGCTATGTTTGTTGACTAAAGTCAAAGCATAGTGTTTGGTAGTTGCTGGGTATTCGTATGTTGCATAGATAGATGTGTTGGTTTGGGACAGTCGTATTACCTTGTTGACTAAAGTCAAGGGTATATACGGGTGGGTTCAAATCAACCAGGACAATGACGGGTAGAACTTGACATGTGACTTAAGATTTGTTGACTAAAGTCAAGATCATAAGAGCATGAGGTAAAAATTACATCGGGAGTTTCAAACATAAAGCAAACTTGCCAGGCATGCGCATACCTTCTGGAGTGTGATAACTTGAGTGGCTTCCATCAAGTTATCATGCGATGATAGTTGGATCCCGATTCTCACTGATGAGTTAGTTTACTCTTCGGGTGATCCCGACTGATTCTTCTTTCAGATTTGGAGGAGAATTTGAGATTACAGTGGGAGGTTTCCTGATTAGATAAAGTGATAACCATTCTGATCTAGGTTAGAAGTGCACGCAGAGTGTTTCTTTTCTCTCTCTCTTTGGCAGCGACCTTTGACCGACCCTAAACTACGACTCAGTGACCAAGTTGACCGAGCCTTCTTAAAATACTGGCTTTTGGATTGTCTGAGTTGCATAAGTCATTGCCACTCCTTCTTTTACCCTTTGCATTTCTCAGAACACCCCGTATTACTACGGGTACTACTTCCATTGGATAGATCCATCGTATGGTTATATACGAACTCGAAGGGACTTCTTCGAGGATGGATCCAGGTTCAGGAGAAATAGAATTGATTTATTCAGTTGTCTTTTATTATCACCTTCTTTCAGGTTGCGAGGGCTCCTTGGTTTAGGAGAGTACACTTATCACGCTTATTGGATAGTCTTATTCCAAACCATAGGCAGGTGCCGAAAGGTAGGGAATGAAGAAAACCAATTAGCCTAAGTAGGGTGTACAAAAGGTAATAACTAAAGACAAAATAAAGGGATTAGAAAGAGGGCAAAGTAAATTGCGACTGTTATCATTCACGACCAAACCGCGTACTTCATCGCTACTCCTATTTCACCTTTGCTTTTTCCCCAGTTCGGGAGAAATAGAATAACGTATTATTCAATTGTCTTTTATCATCACATTCTCTCAAGATGCGAGTACTCCTAAGATTAGGAGGGTACACCTATTATGCTTACTGGATAGTCTTCTTCCAAACCATAGGCTGGTGCCGAACGGTAGGGAAGGAAGAAAACCATTTAGCTTAACGATGGTGTACAGAAGGTAACGACTAAAGACAAATAAAGGGATTTGGAGTGATGGCAAAGAAATATACAGTTACAATCATGAATAGGATTATGGAAGAGGCATTACTAGGAATACCAGAATACCCCTACGAAACATTTTAATGTTTCAGTTTCACTGCGCATTGTTAAAAGAAAACTGTTTTCCCGATTACATACTTACTCCAGAGTATGTATTTACCAGGTTTCATTCTCATATCTGTACAGTTTTACAGATAATGAGTGGGAGTAAGTTATTGGGAATTAGGAGATCATCCTCATTATATCGGAATTCGTTGTAATTGGTGATATTTGAGGAAATCATCTGGGTACAGTTTTCAACCTACGATGCACAGGTTTTGAGTTATTCAAACTCAGCGGACTTATACAGAGTATTGTATGTTGTCCAGTGTCCGTCAGGACAAAGGGGTAGGTCCTCATACTGTGTTCTGTTTACTTATGACTTCTCTAGTTTTTAGACAAGTGTTTCGTAGAAATACAATGTCTAAGTTTTGAGGAGTTGTGGGTATAAGAATAAAGTAGAGAACCAGTTGTCGCAAGTATCGGGATTCTTCAAAGAGATCGAAGATGTAGATTCTTGTGATTGGTATTCAGATGATAGTAATGGTTTTGAGAAACTTGTTTCTCTTTCAGGTTACTCATAATTGGATGGATTCCTAAGTTGAGTAATGATGATTAGCCTTTTTCCATTAAGTTGTTATGCACTGGAGACAGCTGCATGATTTGAATCTGGTTCCAATTAAATTAGTGCCTCTGTTTCTATATTAGATATAGATTGGTTCATATCTTAACGATGTTAAGATACGGGGAGTTGTCCAGCTTATGCTTAAAACCAGACACTGGATAACTCAAGGCACGTTTCTGTAATGGCTGTTTGTGGGTTGACCCTGGCTTCGACGAGGGTTGACTTTTCTACCATCTGGAAGATCAATAGTGATATTGTTCTTAACTCGCCACCGTTTTATTAAAATGGATTTTTTTTTAGAAAACAGTAGTGGGAGTATGGTAGAACTGGAAGCGATTCCAGAACCGCAAACGATTACGGAAAATTTAAAAGGACCTATATATTCAATCAGGTTTGACATTCCAATAGCCACTCCGCAGATATAGTGGGTAACCTCGGACACCCGAGAAGTACTCAGGTAGCCTCAAGGACGGTGACAGGGAGGTTCTTGTTTACCCAGACTTGACAGTACTGTTGTTCCAGACTATGAGACCCGGCAAGAGGATAATTATAACGTCATTCTAAACTAGCTTTAGAAGTGTACGCGGATATTATTCTGCCAGAGGATTATCGTAGTCAGTGGGAGCAGCGGAAGTATAGTGGACAAGTAGCTTATGTCTATTTATAGACTTAAGCAGATATAGCAGAGATAAGATCATCTAATTTTGATGTGACAGTCATGGGTTTGACTTCATCAGAATAGGGGATGGATCTGTTAAGAAGGCAGTAGGGTGTGATGTCCTGGTATTTGGATGACATACACAGAGTAGGAAGTAAAATTCCTATACTACGATCGGTTGTACTGTGGTTATCACACAGTTGTTTCTTCACAAAGGACATGGATATAATATCAGACATTCTGGTTTCTAGATCTATGGTTTTAGATCTGGATTTGGGTAGTTTCCCAATATGGGTACTTTGACAATATTCTGATAGTATTTTAGAATAGATGACTCCTGGCATGGTAGTGTACCTGCAGGTGATGGAGTCACCCTCTTTAAAGGTGTCTTACGGACTAAAGAAGAGAGGGAAGTGCATGATTGGAAGATCACTTGCTTAGGCAATTGAGTCAATCATGAGATGTCAAGTACCACACCAGATGTTGTTTTTGCACTAGATGCAATAAGTTTATATTAATCCAATCCTGAAGAAACATAAGGAAGCAGATTTAGAACATAAGTGCATGTTCTACGGATTTGATGACGGCAGCCTCCTTCGGGAGACGGTTATCATTCCGGGCTTCAGAGGTGACATGGGTGACAGAGGGATTGTCACAGTTATAGTTTTCTCTGTGACGAGGGACAGTATTATGGACAGGTGGTCCAAGAGGATACTGTGGGAGGCATGGTGCTGAAAACTTATTAGGTTCAGTTATCGATACAGTCTAAGAAGTTTGAATTTGGAGTTCATTTATGAACTAGGTCCCTTCAGATATTCAAACATATTTTAAGACATGTATTACTTGATTCGGGAGATGGTTTTCTCCGCGAACTTGAGATTAAGAGAGACATAGAAAGAAACTTCAGGGCGGATCCACTCACTAAGGTTATTTCTCGAACACAAGAGTTTTGCAAACTAGCTTTGTGAAACTGATTAGTAGAGAAGTTGGGTGTTCGGTATCACACGGGCTGTGAGTATGCGACATCGCAATAATTAGCCTTGAGTGCAAGTGGGAGATTGTTGGAGATAGTGCCCTCAAAGTCAAATTATTGGATCGCAGGTACGTGATTGCAATGATTGAGGCAGGACCTATACCGATATGACAGTCTTGCTCAAGATGATAGTATGCTATCTGGTTTGTCTTTATCATCGTATTCATGCTTTAGTTCGCTATTGCATGATTGATAGAGCCCATAGGATTCTGCTTGACAGCCAGCAATATGATGGTGATCATATACGTGGGAGCTGGGGTCTATAAGCACATCCTTAAAGTGTCCCTAGTCGTGGGAGTTTTCGAGACAGGGCATCGATACTCCAGAGTAGACTAGTGTATACAGTCGAGACCCCGACGAGGGGCAATGGCTGGTCTCACAAGCCATTGGTGTCAGTTTGATCACCTAAGATGTATACAGGTGCTCATTGGGTTATGAGTACACCGGACAGGACTCGCCGGGAATCTGCTAGTTGGTATTATACATATCGTCAGATAGCAATTCCCTGGTGACATGTGTACAGGTTAGTTCATCGACCTGAGATCGTCATTTGTCTCATGTGAGTTCCCACTGTGCTTAGATTACTACCCTACCACGCTCAAAGGAGTTGTGCAAACAGGTTTTAGTTGGGTACAGTCCCGAGCCACATTGGAGGCAAGTGAGCGGATTTCGGGGATTCGTCTCTCCCGGTATTGGGGGTTGGTGTCGCACAGTGCACGGGTGGCCATCACTAAAAACCCTCGGCCGAGGTAGTGGAGAATTACTGATTTGGATCAGTGGTTTCTCAGGTGGTGATGGACTTCATGCCGACACGATTTATCGCGTTATTAGGGGTCTGACTTTATCCACCCCCTAGACTCGATATGCGATACTCTTTAGACGAATGGACCGGACTGTATATACATTGTCACTGTCAGGCTCAGTAGGGTTTATAGATGAGTTCGCTCGTCAGTTTCCCTTCCAATCAATACATAGGCAAAACGTTACGTGCAGCTTGTACCTCTGACGTGCTAGAGGTTATACCCAGTGCCAGTGTGTTGATGAGTCATTAGAGTCCCCCACAGACACTTTCCAAAGTTCGGACGAAACGTTGTAGAGGCCGTATGGTGATATGGCAAGGTTCGGAAAAAGCACGTGCGTTTTCGCACGTGTCATTTTTCGGGCAGATAATACTGGTAGGCTTTGGTTTAAGCCAGAACCCAGTATTATACCGTGTAGATATAATATCTTTGTCTCAGTTGCATTTATATTCGGTCGTAATACAAATGCGGGTATGTTTATACTGATACGGGGTTATCCTAAAATTCGTTTCAGGATCACTTTTGGAAGTTGCCAGTTTCCAGTTTTCTATCGCCCGTCTTTTAACATTCGGTTAAAGACGGATTTATCTTTTCTTGAGGTGAGTGTGGAAGCTTCTAGATGATGACTAGGATGGTGAGGTGGCATGTGAGTCATTAGTGCTTTAATGGTTCTTTTAATGCAAGGGTGACTAGGTTAATGAATCACCATTTGCATTAATGGGGTTTTGTTTGCATGAAAGATATTTGTTATTGATCTTTTCTTTTGTGGTCACCTTTCCCCTCCTACACTCACCTCCCTCCCTTTATATATTTGGCCGGCCCTCCCCTCCTCTCTCACACTCACTCACTTGTTTGAAAAGATTAAGGGTTTTGGTTCATGGAAATTGATATACTCCATTTCTCATTTCGTATCGATCCAAAAGGCAACTTCAATAACCGTTCGTCCATAGCCTTGGACGTAACGAGACAAAGTGTTCTACTCATTCTCTACTTCATCTTGGTCGTCTTTTTTAGCAAACTTGACGATCGAGTTGCCTCGGTTCAGAGGCGGGAGCCCGTTTAAAGATCCGTCGACGTGGTGCCACCTGGACGACGAGACTGGAGATTCAGGAGATCGGAGCAGCCGCAACAAAGCGTGGGATGATGGTTAAAGACCGAAGGACTCGGATCATTCGGTATAACGTTCCTATCCCTTTGTAGTTTGTTAGTTTAGCTTTAATGGCAGATCCGGGTTACGGTACACGATAGCGCCAGTTTCGTTAAAAGTTTTTGTTCCGTATTTGGCGTCTGTTAGACGGCCGGGACGCTACCGTGGACTTACAGTATACATATATGCTCAGAACCGAGAAATCTCATGGTGGACGTCACACATCATATCACGAGAAACCGTATTTTTCTTTTAAATTGAGTATAAGTTTTCAAATTCACATGCGGTTTCCTAAATCCAGAAATCTCATGAAAAACCAAAATCTCATAATCATGAGTCAATAATGAGATAATGAATACCGGCATAAAGCCAATCTACAGTGCATAACCAGAATATACATACATACATACATACATACATATATATATATATATATATATATATATATATATATATATATATATATAAATGCATGTGGCATCTGAGTAAGAAATGCAATATCTAACTAGCATGTGAGATCATGAATGCTAAACAATTCTACTATGCTACAATTTATCAGGTTATACGAGTGAAGTAACAATTACTAAAGTGTACGTGACATGGCAATTACCGATGATGATGTGTGTGAGCCGGCGAGAAAGTGTACGTGCAACATACGCATCATCGGTAATGGTGCAAGTGTCCTAGCAGGCGAGATCATACAGCTAATGAAAACACATGTATATCTCTACAATGCAATGTGAATAACATGACCATAGTAGAAAGTAAACAGTAAACGCAATAATATATAAAATATATATCTATATACGAGCCATACAGTTACCGTATTTAAAATAGCATGAATCGTTGTTTTAGAAAAGTAGTGGCTACGGTGTTTTTGAGAAAAGAAATACGTTTTGAAAGTCTGTAGCGTCCCTCGGTTTATCCTTTGAGAATGCGTACGATTCGTTAGTTTTGAAAATAGGTATGACTCTAACTCTATTCTAACATCTACTTAAGTAATTTGAATACTAAACTAAGAACCGAGTCGAAAGTGATTAGAAAATCTATAGCATTCCGAGTCGATATATCTATCAGTTGGTGATCCAGGTTCATAGCATCACGTACAGTATAGTCTATCGTACGGCATCCTCGAGTCAAGAGTGCGGATCAATCATTATATATATATATATATATCATACGGTAAAATCCATCGTACGGCATCCTCAAATCGAGGGTACGGGTCAAATATCATAATATATCATATAGTTCGTACGGTATCATTCGTCGTGCAATATCATAATCAAAGGTACGGATCCAAGGTCATGTACAATCTATTATCTCATCAAATCACATGTTATGCATATATCGCCCGACGATCCTTTAATATATATCATATCGTATACGATGTCTCAAACTCAAATCGTATATCATAATCTCTTGACATCATACCTGATCATATCGACTCAAAACCATATAACATATCATATTCCCATCTTACACGTATATGTATACTATATATATATATATCAACACACACACACACACATACATACATATACACACATATCATATCAAGTGTGTGTGCGCGCGCGCGTGCAACAAAATAAAACTAACGGTTCACGACTAAGGAAATAACACTGAAGGTAAACCTTCATATGAGTACGCTTAATCTAACCTATAGTCTCCTAGAAATCCTATTTGCTTAGTATCCATCTCGCATTGACATACATATATAAATATATAAGCATCCTAATCTACGGCTGCGGGGGTGCTATACGCCATCCACCTGACTTCCCCCGTAGATATACATCTACTCACTTACGATCCTCGCTTTAGCCAAAGTCGATGACGCCTTTCTCTCCCTTGTCATCTCGAAGTCCATGCGAAGGTACCTACAGTTCAAGCACATCGTATTGTAAACAAGAATCGAATACGAAAACCAATACGACACGTGGAGTGCACATAGGTTAGAACCTACGGCCTACGCATGTAAGAATAACCAAACAACTCTCGACATTGACGTTCAAACATCAAACGACCGAGTCAAAACCTAAATACCAAAACTCAAGTCATTAAAAGTCGTAAACGAAAACAGATACTCAGGAAAATACTCCCAGATTTTGCCTCAGATGAAATTAGGATATTTTACACATAGGATAGGTCTAATTACAAGATATAGGAGCCATGGACTAAGCACGAGACCAAACACCCATACCCAGGCCGCAAATTGCGGCCAGAAAGAGATTATTTGCGGCCAAGTTGTTGAGTTGGGGTCTCGGGTTTCAGGGGTAGCTTCCTAGGTGCCTGCTTGTATCACTGTGTTTGCTAATTATTTTTCAGAGCTCCCAAGTTATAGCAGATCTTAAAATCTCATCATATTTTCCACAAAATACGATATCGGCCAATTCCAAGTTCATGTTTTGGGTTTTCTAAACTCAGTTGGTTCCTAAACTCTAACACTAGAGGTGTTTGTGGCCACTACTAAACCTCAATCACACTTTCACAATACAAAATACTCCTAACCCTCATCTTAGAAATTTCCAACATCACAAACATGCACTAGTTTTAACTCTAAATTACTATAGTAGGTTAGGAAAATAAGATTCTTAACTAAAAGTGTAGGATTATAGCTCATGTGGCAACTCAAGAAAATTCTAGGGTTGCCCAAAATGCTCAAAACCTTAACTTGATTCATCCATGGGGTTTGTAGTGATCTTGTAATCATTTTTTGTGAAGGTGGCATGGTATTTTGGTGTAGATTTAGGGGTGTTTGAGGGTGGTAGAGGAGGTGGAGAATGAGGCGGAGAAAAACAGGAAGAAGAAAATGGAGGAAAGAATAATGAAGAATGAGCCATGGTTGAGAGAAGACCGCCCTCTCTTTCCCCTTGCCCATACCCTTATGTTCCCCCTCTCATCAAAATATCTTCTCTTTTCTTTTCTTTTTTATTTTAAAAACAAAATCATTTTAAAAAAGGAAAATAAGCCATAGTTAATAATAAAAATGTAACAAGTGTTTTGCAACATGTTTTGTTGCATGTCATGTACATAAACAAGATTAATGCATAATTAGCGACATATTAATCAAGTTTAGCATTAACTTGTATACAATTAATTGTATAACAATTTATAAAATGCCCAAATCACATAAATACCTTCAAAATCAATAATTCATATTAATTTTCCAATTATTTTCCAAACTATAGGTATATAATCACATTACTTCATTAAAACCAATTTCCATACTTTTCATAATATCCATGAAATTTATTATTTTAATTATTTAAATTCTAAAAATAATATTTTATATCCTGAAATGTTACCCATTAAATAAATTCGGTCCCCGAATTTAAATTTAAACCCCCAATTACTAAAACATTTTAGCAAAGCAATCAAGTCGTCGAGGCTCCGAAATCATGAATACATGAGGTAAATCATATCGCAACGCATGCGCATAAAAACGAGCGCAAAACTCAAAATCGAAACTCCGTCAAGCGTCACGCCATCATGGGAGTTAACGCGAAAATACCAGTTTTCCAAAATCCATTGTCAAGATCAAGTATAATATAGTTAGGACTATAACATATATATAGTATGCATCATTGTGAAATTGTCAAAGCAATTGTATAAAAGTGCATGCAAAACCTTTTCAAATCACCGTGCGATGCGCACATCACGGCACAAGTAGCGGACGTGCATTTTAAAGAAAATAGCTATATATATATCTATATATTTTTTGTTTAACATATACGTCCCGCCTTTTGAAATGATTTAGAAGGGTTTTCTTTATAAAATTTCGTGTCATCATGGACACGTAGGAAAATATTGAAACTATAGCTCTTTTGAAAATTCCCTTGGTAAATATCAGTACATGCCAAAAATACTCAGGTACAGTCTTCAGACTAGTCCTGCTCGGTTATTATATAATATAGTATATATCATGAAAACATGATGCTCGAAAGGAATCAATCTCAAATAGTGTACATAAAAATGCTACGTGCGTCTAGTGCGCACGGAAATCGAAATCAATACAGGTGCCACGAATGTGCACAAAAGCAAAAACCAAGTGCAACGGGTGTGCACGAAAACGTCTGTCAAGTGCAACGAGTATGCCTAACAACAATACCGGGTGCATCTAATATGCACGAAGAATCTCGATTAAGTGCATATGATGTGTACAAAATCACATCAAGTGCGCCAAGTATGCGCAAGAATCTCAATCAAGTGCACAAGGTGCACGAAAATATAAATCCAGTGTACTAGGGTGCATGAAAATAAATATCGAGTATCAAAATTGAAATCAACAGTATTCTACATACACCGAATCAAATCAAGTATACCGCGCTATATAAACTCATAAACATGTGCATGTGCGTGCACAAAACCATATCAAAGTACTGAAAGTGCACGTGAAATACACCGAATGCATAAGTCAAAAATCATATGCATACTATATGCATGAAATCAAAATCAAATATCTCGTAATGCGTAAAAATCAAAATTAAGTGCAATAGGTATGCACAAAAATGAACATCAGTACAACTGATACATGAAAATACGAACCAAGTGCAACTGTGGTGCACATAGGAAATATCAATCATGAAACTAAATCCTCAAAATACCCAAATCAAAATGATGAAAATGTGATATCCGAATCACCAAGGCATAATTTATAATAACTGTCATCGAGGTGCCCCTCCTTCAATGTCGAAAGGTGCCGGTGCATCTAAGGCTGGCAGAGCAAGAATATCTACTTGCATCTTGCCCACGATCTGGCGTCTTCTGCTTTTAGGTCTTCTTTTCTCTCTGTAGAATGCCAGATACATGACTCCTTGGCTCGACAGTCCGATGTGGAGTAATGATGGAAATAGTTCCGCTCTGGCGCTTATCTGAAGATCTCCTAGCCAATTTACATGGCCACTCGTAATGTATCACGTCAATGACGACAATCTCTGGCCCACTGAGTGTGCACGATACAATCGATCCTGGTTCAAGTCTTTATCGTGAAGTACTCCTGAAAGATCCTGTCAGGGTCTCTTCCCAATCTCATTTCTGCAGAACTGCCTGGAAGTTGGCACCCTTTACTCAATCCGTTTCTTGTTCCGGAACAGTTGCATTCTCATTACGAATTTCTTCAAGAATTTATGGCCATATCTAATGCCTCTGCGTGCGTAGTAAATCTTTGACATCAATGGAGTGGAACGACAACTCGTGAAAATCTCGCACGAACTTCTTACTCCGCTTCCCTTCAATATGGACCAATTCGGAATCATCTCCTCGTAGCTATGTGGACTGTGCTCCAATTGGCTGTACTCATATCTAGAGTCTCTTTCGAAGCTACAAACTCGGCATCTCTAATACCCTGTGGAAGGTGTCTGGCCAATTTCGTCCTCGGGGATTCGTCCAAGTCATCGGAGTAATGCGCTTTCGCTCGGCCTTTTTCGATCGACTCACAACACGTCTGTGTGAGGTCCTCTTCTAGCTGAAGCTAGTCAAGTTGATGACCTCGCATCGGAACATCCAAACGAACAAACTATCCTAGTCACTTATCCAGGGGTGACTAGCGATCTTCCATCATGTCCCTGCCTGTAAACTCATGCTGCATTAGCTTCAAGGGTCCGGGGGCGATATTTGTCAAACTCCGCAACAGCTGGCTCATCTGTCCTCACGGTAGACAATACATAAATCTTCTGGAGTAGACAGTACATCAACAGTCTTCACAATCTGGCTGGCCTCTATCAATGGCCCGATCATCTGGTGTAGATCCCGAACGCTAGTGTCAACGGGAAATCTTAGTAAAACAATATATCAATGCGTTCGTGTGTCACCGGAATACATCCTGGTAAGTCCTCGTTCCTGACGAGCTCGCTCTGACTGCATCTCTAGCCGCAGCTCTCTCTGCTCGTGTAACCAAGGTAACGGAAACCACAATCCGATATCAATGAGGATAGATTATAAGAACGAATGGAAATAAAGTGCATAAAAAATGTACATCCTAAGGCTACTTAAGAAAAGTAGTGTATCGTAAGTAGGCCGCGGAACATATACATGGTACGTCACTCTACTTAAGTTACCTACTCCATCAACCAAGGTCAACCTACGCGACGAAAGTTCGGGTTTAGTACCCCCTCGGTCAAGTCTAAGTTCCGTAAGGTTAAGCCTAGGTTCCGAAATATATATATACGCTCTAGACTCCGCATAGTCAAACCTAGACTCGAACCAAGGTTAAAATTAACGCTCTGATACCAACTTTGTCATGACCCGGAAAAGGCATGTGACTGGTACTTGAATTATGTGAAATCTATAGGACCCCACCTAATTCAAGTAAGCTAAAAACCCAGAAATCTAAACCTTTTTAGGGAAAATAGTAGAGGTGAAATTTTGAAATAACGGTATAATGAAATCAAGTTCTTCTTTTACAGGTATAAGTAATAACAAATGAAAATGTAATGTTTGTATCTATCTTGAAAACATTTTTGTCATTCGAAATTTGGGCAGCACTTCCCTTGTAAATTTTAATCCGAAAACAATATAAGCAATAATAATAATAGGCATCCCCAAGCGGGAGCTAGCTCTTCGCCAATTAGTGGAAACAACCGCACAAAGATATAAATATATAACGCCGAAGGCGATGATCAAAACACAGAAATAAGGCAAAGGAAACAAATCATCATCAAAGAAACCAGAATAAAGTATAAATACATGAGTGTAACAACCCTAAACTTTCTGTACAAAATTTTTCCAAAATACAGAACGGAACACCTAAGCCTTGTTAGTTGTATGTATGCCCTAGAGGCCAGTATTGTACAGATGATGTATATTATATTGGATGCTTGGACATATATAGAGATGACTTTCTTGCTCGATATGATAGTATGCTATCTGGTTGCTCTTTATCTTAACATGTATACTAGTCTCTTTATACTGTCTTATAGTTACATGTTGGTAAAGCCCTTAGGATGTGTACTTGACTACCTGGACTATGATGCAGATCATACTAGTGGGGACATGGTAGTCCATAGGTACATCTTTCAAGGTCCCTAGTCGTAGGTGTATCGAGACGGGGCATCGATATACCAGTGTAGACTAGCGTATACGCTTCTCGACCCATGAGATGGGTGATGGATGATCCCATATCCATTGGTGTTTGACATCAGAGATGGTATACGGGTGCTCAGTGGAGACTGGGTACACTGGACGGACTCGCCGAGAACTCCCAGTTGGTATTATACCTCACATCAGATGGCAGTTCTCAGGTGACACTTGTGCAGGTTAGTCTGTAGACCCGAGATCGTCATAGAGTCTTGTGTGATTCCCACTGTGCTTTGATCTCCACCTTACCACGTCCATGAGGGCATGCAAAACGGTGGTCTTTGGGTACAGTCCCGAGTCACATGGAGGCAATGAGCGATAGGAGGGGTTTCATCTCTCCCGGTATTGGGGGTTGATGTTGCGCTGTGCTCGATTGGCTGTAACAGGGAAGTCCCTGGCCAGGGCTGATCAGAGATTTGCTGGTAAGTGTTACCAGTAGTTTCTCGACCCGTTATGAGCCTCACATCGGCACGACTTATCGGTTACTGGGGTCTGACGTTTACCACCCCTAGACTTGATATGCGACATATCAGACGAACAGACCGGACTGTACGGTAAGTGTTACTGGTTGGATTCACAGGAGTGTGAGCGGGCTACCTCGTCGATCTTCTGATCGCTCAATACCCGGGTGGCCGTTACATTTAGCAGACCGCTTGCGGCTTGTGGGTGATTGATATGATCATCATCTGCTGCCGGCGTATTGACGAGTCTTTAGAGTCCTACACAGAGGTTTCCTGGGTCAAGCGAAACGAAATAGGAGCGCATATGAGATATGTGCAGGACCGAGAATAATGCGAGTATGTGATACCGTATTCCATTCTCGCGATATATGTATCGATTGGTTATATGCGATATAACCTAGATATAGAATCAAGGATTGATTCGATAAGCCGATACATAAGATACTAGTCGGTTATATGCGATATGACCGGATCGTTAAATCAAGTGTTGATTTAATGATTTAATGTATAATTATATATTTGATATATTACTTTGCATTAACTAGTATTGGTTCACTTTAAATAGATTTTCTCACTTGATGTGCAAGTTGTATATGTGATATACTTTTGTGCACATGTTTGTATCATGTTTGATGATACTTGCTCATTTGGTTAAGTGTAAAGAATTAAACCTTGGTTAAGTAAATGATTAGGGTTTTTATTTATTCATTCTTTTATCTTTTTAATTTGGATTAAAAAAGGAAATGGCAGAAGAAAACAAAATGGTTGCTTTTATTCTTGAAGCTTGTTGAAGCTTCATGAAGCTTTGACCAAAGTGACCATTTTGTCTTCATGCTTAACCCTAACCATTCATCTAACCTTAGTCAATTCTCTACACCTAACCATGGTTTACATTATGATAAGTATTCATTTTCTTTTTCATTTTGATAACTTATCATAATCATCTTCATCTTCTTCTTCTTCATGAGATAAAGAAAAAGCTTGCCACCATTAATGGCATGTTGAGCAAAAGTGTGAGAAATCAAATTCTAAAGTGAACCCACCTCCTATTTCTTCACCCTCTACCTCTTGCCAAGTAGTATAGGGTGTTTTCTTCACAAGTTTCACAACTTGGTGAAGTTGGAGCTTGATCTTGTGCAACCTCGACGTAGATCATCTTCGGCACGAAGCCGACGACCTTGCCCGCCCATTTCTTCGATGAAGCCGATGCTTGAGTCTAGGATTCGAGACGGATAGCGAGAGGACGTTTACGTGGAGCTAAGGAAGTGGAGAACCGGATCTACAAAGGTTGTAGCCTCTTTCTTATAGTTAAGATGTTAACTAGTTTACTGTTTCGCCTAAAATTCTAGTTAACGATCCGTATTAGAGTTTCTCGGCACTCATAAAATTTGAAATTGGCATGGTTGATGCCTTGTGAGACTTCATTAGTGTGCCTAGGAACCCTACAGTGGTATCAGAGCCTAGCTGGCAGAGTTAGGCGAAGTGTAGACGACGTTTGAAATCCGAACGAATCGAAACCCTAATCCCAAACTTGCTCTCTGGACTTTTTCTAAAAACTGGGTTTTTTCCATATTAAAAATGCTTAAAAAATTCAGCAGGAAGTTCTAAGAATTACGGTGCAAAATTGGACAAATGATGCCTCCAACATGCGGCGGAACCGCGGCACAAGCCTAGCTTATGCGGCGGTTCCGCGGCGACATGATGACGTAAGCCCTCCAAATTTGCACAGTAATTCCTATTTTACAGTGCTGAGTTTTATGGGAATTTTTAATATTTATTCAAGAGTTGAATTTTCTGGGGTGTTTTGGGAGTTCGCAGATTCGATCGGATTATCAGACTTTGTCTATGTGGTTTCCGGATAATTTTAGAATATGTTAAAAAGTTGGACCGGATAGAAATACCCAATCTTTCCCCTGCTTGAAAATATCCAAGTGTTGGATTTTTCTGTGATTTAAGGACATTCTGAGTAGTGCAAGTAACGCGATGGTCCCTCTAGAAGACAACAAACCTTAACTCGATTATGTGACCGTCTTGAACTGCCCTTTGAACCTTCGGGTTTGGGGCAGTACGGCGTGCCACATGTGAGGCGTTGGCTTGACCCTTCTACGGCTGGACCGTTGGTACTGAGGCATGAAGTGAATGTCTTTGAACCTATTTCATGTGTTGAACGGTTTCGGGAAAACTTGGGTGTTCGAATGTTCGATCGGAAAGTTTAATATATTCTATTTATCCGGAATGGGATACAATAATTGGAATTCACAAACAGTTATGAGATAACTGAATGAATGTTATAAATCTAGCGGTTTAGTTTCACTTGATATTGAAAAGAGTTTTCGATAATGAGACTAAAATGCGGGGTTTATAACTGTTAGGCATGTGATGTCTAAGTATTTCATTTGATTAGGCATATGATGTCTAAAAGGGTTGCGGATTCCAACTGTTGTAGTTTACACTTTTTTTTCTGTGACCGTAAGTGTAGTATGTCAATATCGCCGGTTTCGTTGCTATACGTCAACGACAATTGGGGTATGCATACTTACTTACGTTGATGACATGTGTTGTTATGTGTTGCTGGATATGTTATATTGGATCGTCGTGTTCGAATAGCCGGGGGTTTTTATGTGAGATGAGTGTTTTTCATTTTCATTCATGTAAAAACTTGTATGTAATATTCTTTTATTTGGGGCACTTCCAGGTAGCGGAAGTTGTCACCATTTGTATATTATTTACTTTTCCGCATTAGGATAGACCCAAGGAGGGGAGCACAAGTAACCGGGTTCTGGGGTCCAGTGGGAGACCATCTCGAGGAGTCGAGTCCGGGTCTCCTAACCCTAGAATTGGCAGGGTTGCTTGCCGCTCTCGTAGGGGTCTAGGGGTGTGGGATAGGCTATTCATCACGACCGTGGAATCCGTGTTTTATACTGGCTCGTATTGAAAACACGGACGTCCTAGTATATCCAATGTTTCATATATTTCTTCTGCTGTGATATCTGTGATGTGATCATGTGATGTTCTGTGATAGATACAGTATATAGTATATATGATATATTATATAGACGTTACTTATGTTTTGCATCCGCACTAGCCCTGCCCTGCTCTGTCGTTAGTTACCTAGCCTAACGGTGCACGAGGGGACATCCAGGCGAATGCGGATGGCATAAGTGTACGTCGTATTTATCTATGATGTTTATGTGACTTAAATGATGGGACTTCATTAATGTGATTAATGAAAGAAAAGAAACCTAAGATGTTGTAGAATCAAATTTTAAACAAAACAGGTAGCTACAGTTCTTGCTTTGCATAGCGGTATATATGATATACCCTGCACCTTATTCGATGAGGAAAGGACCGAGATCCCTTCACCGGGAGTGACTCCTTTAGCAATAACTGGCAGATGCTACACACTCGGTTTGAATTTTGATTGCTTCTATAGTTTCTGCTTTGCACAGTGATATATATGATATATCCAGCACCTCATTCGACGAGGAAAGGGCCGACGATCCCTTCACCGGGAGTGACCCCTTTAGCAAAACTAGAAAAGCCTCAAAATCACTCCATTTCAAAACTTCATTTGATTCTACAACGATATCAAGTTCATTACGCTCATGGTTTTCAGAAAAACCTGCGTAGCCCTCCGTCAATTCAGATATGTAATATTCAGTATTCGTGCTGCGGTTGTTTGGCATGCGTCAAGGCGTAGTGTACGGTAGCTGATTATTACTTGTCTGTAGCATGAGATGCGATTGGATTAAGGTATTCGTACGGCGTTGTTTGGCATGCGTCAAGGGTCGTACGGGTGGGTTTAATTCAATCACGAATTGTACGGGTTGAACTTGACTAGCGGACTATGGGTTGTTTGGTATGCGTCAAGGTCATAGCACGCTAGGGGCAAAATATTATCGGGAATTTCAAGTGTTGAAATTTGCAATGAGATTGCATACCTTCTATGAGATAGTTGGATCCCGATACCCACTGCGAGTAAGAGTTACTCCTGTGAGAGTTTTACACATTGCAATTAGCTGATCAAGTAGGTGTCTAGAAAGGTGTCAACGGGGTTACGCCTCTGGGAAAACGAGGTTTACATTAATTAGGTTCGTGCGAAAGCACGGGGGACCTCCCTCAAAGTACCGACACTGGCCTGGCTGAAAGATTGACGAACTTGTAGTGTGTAATTAATCCCGGCTAGTCTTTCCTTTTAGGGTTTGAAGGAAGATTTGATAAAAACCAGTGGGAGCCATCCTGATTAGATAAGATAATAACCAATCTAATCTTGCACGAGCATACGCTAAAGTGTTTTCTTCTCTCTCTCTCCAGGTAGCGACCATTTCATGCCCTAATCAAGATAATAATATGGATGTATTGACCGAACCCGCATGTTATACTGTGCTGGGGAACGTTGGTTCCGTTCTTTCCTATAAGAGTTATAGGACTGAACAGGATATAGGGGAATACCAGGATTCCCATGCCACCCGAATGAAGAAAGTACATGATGATGCATTTTCTTCGGGTGTGTTCGTTACAGAGAACTGTTTCTCCATTTCCTCTACGTCCTGGGAATTAGATACCGGGTCAGGATCCCATATATGTAATCTGTTACATGGGCTTAGGAAAGGTAGAGAACTTGGAGAAGGTGATAAAGACATAAGAGTTGGAAATGGTGCAATTGTTGCAGCTAAGACTGTCGGGGAATATCACCTTGTATTACCAACTGGTAATACATTGGTTCTGAACGAATGCTATTACATGCCGAACCTGATATGCAATATTATATCGGTTTCTTTGTTGAGTAAAGAGGGATATAATTTTGTATTACAGGATAATGTTATGAACATTTTCCGTAACCAAAAGTTGGTTGGATCAGGCACGTTTTGCAATGGCATTTATGTTCTAAATCAATCAACAGTTCTGAGCATAACTAACACACACAAGAGGAAGAGTTCAGAAATGAACGAATCCTTCTTGTGGCATTGTAGACTGGGTCACATCAATGCGACACGACTGGCTAAGTTGCATAAGGATGGATATTTGAATCCGTTCGAATTTTCATCTTATGACACTTGCCAGTCATGTCTCAAAGGCAAGATGACCAAAACTCCGTTTACATGACACGGAGAAAGAGTTACCGAACTCTTGGGACTTATACATAGTGATGTATGCGGTCCCATGTCTACACATGCCAGGGATGGTTCTTCGTACTTCATTACATTCACTGACGATCTCTCTAGATTCGGATATGTGTTCCTGATGAAACACAAATCAGAAGCTTTTGAGAAATTTAGAGAATATAAACAGGAAGTCGAGAACCAAACCGGAAAAAGTATTAAAATCCTTCGATCTGATCGAGGAGGTGAATACTTGAGCAATGAATTCCTGAACTTCCTAAAAGAGAATGGGATTCTCTCTCAGCTGACTCCTCCATATACACCACAGCACAACGGTGTATCAGAACGGAGGAACCGCACCCTATTAGATATGGTGCGCTCTATGATGAGCACAGCTGAGTTACCTATTTCCTTCTGGGGATATGCGCTTGAGACAGCCATGGACCTATTGAATAGAGTTCCTACCAAATCAGTGCCTACCACTCCATATGAGATATGGAAAGGGAAGAGACCACATCTTAATTACATTAAGATATGGGGTTGTCCAGCCTATGTCAAAAGACAAAATCCGGACAAACTCGAGGCAAGATCAGTCTTATGTAAGTTTATAGGATATCCCAAAAATTCACAGGGGTATATCTTCTACCATCCCGAGGAACAAAAAGTGTTTGTTTCTCGACATGCCACTTTCTTAGAAAAAAGTTTTCTTATGAAACAGATAAGTGGCATTGAGGTAGAACTGGAAGAGGTTCCAGCGACACAAATTATAACAGAAGACTTGGTAGAACCAGAGGATCCAGTAGTACCCGACGAACCTCAGCCTCTCCGCCGATCTAGTAGGGTTCCTCGCCAACCTGAGAGATACTACGGTTTTCTCATGGATGGTGGGAGCGAGGATTGCATCATGGAGGATGATGACCCAACTAGCTTCGAGCAGGCCATCACGAGTAGGGACTCAGTAAAATGGCTGGATGCTATGCGGTCCGAGATGGAATCCATGTACACCAACAAAGTATGGACTTTGGAAATTGCTCTTGAAGGGGTAAAACCCATTGGGAGAAAGTGGATCTTCAAGAAAAAACTTGGTGTAGATGGGAAAGTGGAGACTTTCAAAGCTAGACTTGTTGCAAAAGGTTTTCGTCAAAGACCAGGTGTGGACTATGACGAAACCTTTTCTCCAGTGGCTATGCTTAAATCCATCCGGATCATGCTTGCCATCGCTGCATATCATGATTACGAAATCTGGCAAATGGATGTTAAGACCGCCTTTCTAAACGGTGATTTAGAAGAGTGCGTGTACATGACTCAGCCAGAGGGCTTCGTAGACAGTGGGAGCAGCGGGAAGGTGTGCAAGCTGCTTAAATCCATTTATAGATTAAAGCAAGCATCGCGGAGTTGGAACATCTGCTTTGACGTCGTTATCAAAGAGTTTGATTTCGTCAAAAATCCATATGAACCTTGTATCTACAAGAAGGTGGTAGAGAGTAAGGTTGTCTTCCTCGTATTGTACGTGGACGACATACTCTTGATAGGAAATGATATTCCTATGCTGCAATCGGTCAAGCTCTTCTTATCACAAAGATTCTCAATGAAAGATCTTGGTGATGCCTCCTGCATATTGGGGATTAGGATCTATAGAGATAGATCCAAACGGATATTGGGATTGTCCCAATCCAGGTACATTGACACCATACTAAAGAGGTTTAGTATGGAAGAATCCAAGCGTGGGAACTTGCCCACAATCTCTGGAGTCACTCTCTCCAAAGAGATGTCTCCAAAGACTGATTTGGAGAGAGCTCGCATGCAAGGGATACCCTATGCTTCGGCTGTAGGCTCTATCATGTACGCGATGCTATGTACCAGACCCGATGTAGCATACTCACTAAGTGTAGTGAGCAGGTATCAAGCTGATCCTAGAGAGAGTCACTGGACAGCTGTGAAGAGCATTCTCAAGTACTTGCGAAGGACTAAAGAGATGCTCTTGGTGTATGGTAACGGAGAACTCCAAGTGGAGTCCTTTACCGATTCGAGCTTCCAGAGTGATAAGGACGACTCTAAGTCGCAGTCGGGATTTGTCTTTACCCTTTACGGAGGGGCGGTTAGTTGGAAGAGTTCCAAGCAGGAAACCGTGGCAGACTCGACGATGGAGGCTGAATATATCGCTGCCAACGATACAGCTAAAGAGGCTGTCTGGATCAAGAAGTTCATTACTGAACTTGGAGTGGTTCCATCCATTGAGCATCCAATACCTTTGTATTGCGATAACAATAGAGCGGTGGCTTTGGCTAAGGAACCCAGGTCCCATCAGTGATCCAGGCATATTCTGAGGCGGTATCACCTGATCCGGGAGATAGTTGATCGCCGGGAGATCGAAGTCAGGAGGGTTGACACGAAGAACAACACGGCGGATCCACTCACGAAGGCCATTCCCCAGATACAGTTTGAGAGACTCTTCGGGATGCTCGGTATGCGATACTACAGCAGCTGGCCCTAGTGCAAGTGGGAGATTGTTAGTTGTATGTATGCCCTAGAGGCCAGTATTGTACAGATGATGTATATTATATTGGATGCTTGGACATATATAGAGATGAATTTCTTGCTCGATATGATAGTATGCTATCTGGTTGCTCTTTATCTTAACATGTATACTAGTCTCTTTATACTGTCTTATAGTTACATGTTGTTAAAGCCCTTAGGATGTGTACTTGACTACCTGGGACTATGATGCAGATCATACTAGTGGGGACATGGTAGTCCATAGGTACATCCTTCAAGGTCCCTAGTCGTAGGTGTATCGAGACGGGGCATCGATATACCAGTGTAGACTAGCGTATACGCTTCTCGACCCATAAGATGGGTGATGGATGATCCCATATCCATTGGTGTTTGACATCAGAGATGGTATACGGGTGCTCAGTGGAGACTGGGTACACTGGACGGACTCGCCGAGAACTCCCAGTTGGTATTATACCTCACGTCAGATGGCAGTTCTCAGGTGACACTTGTGCAGGTTAGTCTGTAGACCCGAGATCGTCATAGAGTCTTGTGTGATTCCCACTGTGCTTTGATCTCCACCTTACCACGTCCATGAGGGCGTGCAAAACGGTGGTCTTTGGGTACAGTCCCGAGTCACATGGAGGCAATGAGCGATAAGAGGGGTTTCGTCTCTCCCGGTATTGGGGGTTGATGTTGCGCTGTGCTCGATTGGCTGTAACAGGGAAGTCCCTGGCCAGGGCTGATCAGAGATTTGCTGGTAAGTGTTACCAGTAGTTTCTCGACCCGTTATGAGCCTCACATCGGCACGACTTATCGGTTACTGGGGTCTGACGTTTACCACCCCTAGACTTGATATGCGACATATCAGACGAACAGACCGGACTGTACGGTAAGTGTTACTGGTTGGATTCACAAGAGTGTGAGAGGGCTACCTCGTCGATCTTCTGATCGCTCAATACCCGGGTGGCCGTTACGTTTAGCAGACCGCTTGCGGCTTGTGGGTGATTGATATGATCATCATCTGTTGCCGGCGTATTGACGAGTCTTTAGAGTCCTACACAGAGGTTTCCTGGGTCAAGCGAAACAAAATATGAGCGCATATGAAATATGTGCAGGACCGAGAATAATGCGAGTATGTGATACCGTATTCCATTCTCGCGATATATGTATCGATTAGTTATATGCGATATAACCTAGATATCGAATCAAGGATTGATTCGATAAGCCGATACATAAGATACTAGTCGGTTATATGCGATATGACCGGATCGTTAAATCAAGTGTTGATTTAATGATTTAATGTATAATTATATATTTGATATATTACTTTGCATTAACTAGTATTGGTTCACTTTAAATAGATTTTCTCACTTGATGTGCAAGTTGTATATGTGATATACTTTTGTGCACATGTTTGTATCATGTTTGATGATACTTGCTCATTTGGTTAAGTGTAAAGAATTAAACCTTGGTTAAGTAAATGATTAGGGTTTTTATTTATTCATTCTTTTATCTTTTTAATTTGGATTAAAAAAGGAAATGGCAAAAGAAAACAAAATGGTTGCTTTTATTCTTGAAGCTTGTTGAAGCTTCATGAAGCTTTGACCAAAGTGACCATTTTGTCTTCATGCTTAACCCTAACCATTCATCTAACCTTAGTCAATTCTCTACACCTAACCATGGTTTACATTATGATAAGTATTCATTTTCTTTTTCATTTTGATAACTTATCATAATCATCTTCATCTTCTTCTTCTTCATGAGATAAAGAAAAAGCTTGCCACCATTAATGGCATGTTGAGCAAAAGTGTGAGAAATCAAATTCTAAAGTGAACCCACCTCCTATTTCTTCACCCTCTACCTCTTGCCAAGTAGTATAGGGTGTTTTCTTCACAAGTTTCACAACTTGGTGAAGTTGGAGCTTGATCTTGTGCAACCTCGACGTACATCATCTTCGGCACGAAGCCGACGACCTTGCCCGCCCATTTCTTCGATGAAGCCGATGCTTGAGTCTAGGATTCGAGACGGATAGCGAGAGAACGTTTACGTGGAGCTAAGGAAGTGGAGAACCGGATCTACAAAGGTTGTAGCCTCTTTCTTATAGTTAAGATGTTAACTAGTTTACTGTTTCGCCTAAAATTCTAGTTAACGATCCGTATTAGAGTTTCTCGGCACTCATAAAATTTGAAATTGGCATGGTTGATGCCTTGTGAGACTTCATTAGTGTGCCTAGGAACCCTACAAGCCTTAGCACAAGTTATAAATTTCATTTGCTTTTGAACAACAAGAAACAACTTGTAGCTCGATAGTAAAGCCTTGCACTGCTGTGACGTAGCCCCTGTGATCGAATCCCCCCATCCACATTATCTTTTTATTTAATTTTCTTTTAATCTTTTAGAAGCCTAAGGGTTTGCACGTGCACTACACGTAGAATGATAAGTTACAGATTAAATAAACATGTGCACGAGGGTATATGAATCGTGAGGGACACGTGGCGCAAATCTGGAGCTCCTCCACCAATTTTCGACCGGCGAAACCGTCGGTACTGCCAGCACCGCCGGACCCCCGTGGGCAATGCCCCCATCTTTTCACCCGAGCACCTCTTCAGCTACCCCACTTCTCTCACATTGTTTATTTTCTCTGCATTCATCTAGAGAACAATAAAACCCCATTTAATCCAAATTTTAATGCAATTTTTAACCCTATAAACCCTAATTTTCCGTAAAAATACCACACTCCATTTCACTCATCCTCACTCAGAAATTTCCTGCCAAAACTCTCAAGAATTCTCAAGTCCTTTTAGTGTGCAAGTGGAGTTAGCGAAGGGTGAAGTTCTGGCGACGTTCCAAGGAGTTTCCGGCGACGAAACGATGCACCGAAGCCTTCCTTAGTTTCCTCTCTCCCTTCTATTGTCCAAAAGCCAGTAAGTCCCCTCTCCACCTCTCATCTTCTATGCTAAAAACTTTCAATTCTAAAATCCGACGGAAACGGAGTTAATCCGACTTCCGATTCGGTTTTTTCTTTAAAAATGTTATTTTTCTTAAACAATCATTACCATACTCTCACATAATGTTTATCAAACATTAACAAACAATTTAAAACAAGTTTCATCTCAAAATATTCTTTTATGTAATTTTTATTGTATTTTTACAGTAAAATACCACATACTTTAGTTTCGACATAAAACAACATAAAACTTGTATTACCTTTTGATAACCCACGAGGTAATGACCTACCTCATCACAACACACATCTTTGACATAGCACGATTAAGTTTTGGGAATATATGTAGGGTTGTATAGCACGACAACAAGGTTTAGCAAGGCATCACACATGCCATTTTATAAAAATTTGGGGTGCTATGTAACTCTAACCAAGATCTTTACTAGAGACTTAGGGTAAACATGCATGTAAACAACTTTACATCTAAGAGAAAGGGATTACAACCTTTGTAGTCCGTTCCTTCGCTTCATAAGCTCCGAGTAGTAGTCCCTTCGCCATGATCCATGAACTCCCGGACTCTAGAGAGGCTCCACAAATCGAATGATCCATGCTTGCTAGAAGTCTTCCTTTTTGAAGATGATCTACCTTGAAGAAACTCAAACCCAAGCTCTTGCTTCACTAATCAAGTATTAGCAAAGTAAACACCCTAATCTAAGTGGCTAGAATAGATGAGGATGATGAAGCAGGAATTTAGCTCTCTTTTGTTTTCAATTTCTCACTCATTATCATCACTTGTCAAAAACCTAGTCAAGGTTTTCATGCAAGAAGAAAGAAGAAGATGAAGCAAATCCTTTTTGTGATGAATAATGAAAAATCATTGTTATGGTTACAAAGCAACCATGGGTTAAGAATGAAGGCTTAACCCTTGTAGAGAATTAACTAGGGTAAAGGGTTTGGGTTGGGTTAAAGAAATATCTACTCAAAATATCAAGAGTCAAAGTCAAACCTTCGTGAAGCTTCATGAAAACTCCATCCAAGCTTAACCCTAATCCAAACCCTAACCATATTTAAACTCCACAAAACATGTTGCATTTGTAACCCTAACTTATTACAATATTATATATCACATATACAATATTTATTGTAACAAAATAAAATAATACAATTAACATATATCACATATATATCAATGTATTATCCAAGTGAGAAAAAAAATCTTTAAGTAAGCTAATATTAGTTAATGTAATATAATATATCAAATATATAATTATACATTAAATTATCGAATCAACACTTGATCCGATAATCCGGCTATTTCACAAATAACCGACCAATATAATCTGTATCAGTTCATCGAATCAACACTTGATCCGATGATCCCGCTATATCATATATACCCGGCCGATATCACATATCGTGAGAATCTAATACGGTATCACATATACGTATTGTTCTCGGTACCGCACATATCACATATGTGCTCCTACTCTATTTTGCCTGAGCCAGGAAACCTCTATGTAGGACTCTAAAGAATCGTCAATACGCCGGCAGTAGGTGATGATCATATCAAACACCCACAAGCTGCAAGCGGTCAGCTAAACGTAACATCCACCCAGGTATTGAGTGATCAGAAGATCAACAAGCAAGCCTGTACATTCTTCTGCGAATCCAATCAGTAATACTCCCGTACAGTCCGGTCTCTTCGTCTGATATGTCGCATATCTCGCCTAGGGGTGGTAAACGTTAGACCCCAGTAGCTTGATAAGTCGTGTCGATATGAGGTCCATAATAGTTCGAGAAACTATTGATAACACTTACCGGTAAATCTCAGCAACCCTGGCCAGGGATTTCCAGTTATAGCCAATCGAACACTGCGCAACATCAACTCCCTATACCGGGAGAGACGAAACCCCTCCTATCGCTCATTGCCTCTGTTGGAGATAGTGCCCTCAGAGTCAATTATTGGATCACAGGCACGTGATTGTAATGATTGAGGCAGGACCTATCCCGATAGGACAGTCTTACTTGAGATGATAGTATGCTATCTGGTTTACCTTTATCATCGTGTATTGCTTTAGGTGACCTTACAGGTCGCTATTACACGTTGGTAGAGCCCCTAGGATTCTTGCTTGACCACCAGCAGTATGAGGGCGATCATATACGTGGGAGCTGGCAGTCTATAAGCATATCCTTAAATGGTCCCTAGTCGTGAGAGTTTCGAGACAGGGCATCGATACTCCAGAGTAGACTAGTGTATACAGTCGAGACCCCGACGAGGGACGGTGGCCGGTCTCACAAGCCATTGGTGTCAGTTGGATTACCTAAGATGTATACAGGTGCTCATTGGGTTATGAGTACACCGGACAGGACTCGCCGGGAACATGCTAGTTGGTCATATACCAGACGTCAGATGGCAGTTCCCTGGTGACATGTGTACAGGTTAGTTCATCGACCTGGGGATCGTCATTTGTCTTGTGTGAGTTCCCACTGTACTTTGATTACTACCCTACCACGGCTCAAAGGAGTCGTGCAAACAGGTTTTAGTTGGGTACAGTCCCGAGCCACATGGAGGCAGTGAGCGCATCTTCAGGGGTTCGTCTCTCCCGGTATTGGGGGTGAGGTCGTGCTGTGTCTAGCAGAGCCATTACACGAAGCCCTCGGCCGAGGCAAGGAGATTTACTGGTAGGTATTCCAGTAGTATCTCAGGGTGTTCTGGGCTACACTCCGACACGACTTGTACCGCTTTTGGGGGTCTGACTTTTACCAACCCCCTAGGCCCGCCATGCGATGCTCATAGACGAACGGACCGGACTGTACGGATATTGTCACTGACAGGCTCAGTAGGGTTGTCAGGCTGAGTTCGCTCACTGACGTCCCTTTTAGTCAATACCTGGTAGCCCGTTACGTATTGGCTTATACCTCTGACGTGCTAGTGGTTAAATCCACAACCAAGGTGTTGACGAGTCTTTAGAGTCCCCCACATTCAGTTACTCATGTTTCGGGCGAAAAGCTGTAGAGGCCGTATGGAGATATGGCAAGGTCCGATTAGATACGTGCGGTATTGCACGGATCAGGATCGGACAGTTTGTACTACAGGTCGTATGGATATATGGCAGGGTTCAATCAGATACGTGCGGTATTGCACGGATCAGGATCGGACGGATATTACTAGCCGTCTTTGGTTTAAGCCGGATCCTAGTATAGTACAGTGTAGATTTTGTCTCATTGCATTTGTATTTCGGTCGGAATATAAATGCGGGTGTGTATGCACAGTATCGGGGTTTTTCCTGTAATTTATTACGGGACCAGTTTTTTGGAGTTGCCAGTTTGCTTTCCGTTTCGGCCAATTTCCTTTGTATCGTTCATTGGCCGAAGATTGGTGGAGGAGGGCTTATTTGCATTTGTGCAAATAAGCATTTGTGGAGGGGGTCTTTGCTTATTGTTGTATCATGATGGTGCACCATCCATTGACCTCACTTGACTTTTGCTTCATGATAGTTTTCATGATTGCTTGACTTTGGATATGATGATGGTTATTTTAGAGTGATGGGTTTTGTTGTGATCATTTGATTTTTTCTCATCATCACTTGCTTTTCAACCACCTCTTTGTCTTGGCCCTCTCTCTCTCTCCATTCTCATGGCATGGGCCGGCCATTCCCTTAGGGGATGGATTGATTCATTTTGGGTGTGGCATTTTTGGTTCTCATGGTGCTAAGAAAAATGCTCTCTAGTCCATCCAAAATATCCTTTCTTTCCTCCACCAAAAATGGCGCCTCCACTACCCCAAAATTGAGACATAAGTTCTACACCATATTCTACAGCAAATCTTGGGCACGTCGACTAGCCAGCTTCGTGCCCGAGTTGCCTCGGTATTGAGGTGGGAGCCCGTAAAAGATGTAGGCGATGTGGTGCACTTCCGGCGACGAGGTGGAGACAGGACATTCCGCGGGAGATCGGGACGACGACGAGAAGACCGGAGGACTTGGATCAGTCGGTATATCTCTCTTCCCCATCTTGTAGTTAGCTAGGACTAGTTAATGGTTCGATCCGGATTTTAGTGCGCGGTGGTGCCAGTTCATGAAAATTTAAAGTTTATCGCCGCTTTCGCATTTGGCCTCGGGATGGAGGCCGGGGCGCCGCCGTGCACTTACAGTGGTATCAGAGCCTCGCCATTAACATAGTCTAGCTTTGTCTAATGTGTTTTACAATTCCGATCGAACAAATGTTCCGAAAACCCAATAACACATGCATCAGTTTTCTGTCGAATTTTTTCTGGCTCGAAATTTTTTTCAGGTTGTAGAAAAGTGATGTACTGGAGGTCCTAAGAGGTCTGGAGAAATTCGACACATTGATCTTTCAAGGGGAGCGCGGAACCGCGGCCAAACCCCACTTGTGGCCGCGGTTCCGCCGCAGTATGGAGAGATCGATGCATCAAATTTTTTCAGTGGGCTTCTGGGGTGAAAATAGGGTTTCTGGAATATTATTTTTGGGCTTAGAATTTCTTGATGTGCTACAGTAGTACTTGGGGGCCCACTTAATAAATTTTGATCAATCAGATATTTTAAACACATTATTTCACAGTATTTACATTATATCTGCGACCGTGAATGTCACTTGATCGGTAAATCCTGTCTAACTGCTATAGTCCGGTTAGACGGATTTGCGAACGTGACTTTCACGTTGATGTTCTATGTATTGCTGTGATGTTGCGGATCGGTCGTGGGGGATAACCTGGATGCAATGCTAGTACAGTTTTTTTTTGTATTATGTACATTTGATATTGCGGGGCGAGCGTCCGACATGTGGACTGCCGTCACTGCCTGATTGTATTATTATTTTGGGGCACGACCAGGTTGCGGTCGATATACCCGTTGTATGTATATTTTACTTTCTGTACTAGGATTACCCCGCGGAGGGGTGCACGGATAGCCGGGTTCTAGAGGGGAACAAGCCCGCATCTCATGGCATTGGGACGGAGGGGGCTTCACTCTGGGATTGGCGGGCTATTCGCCGCACTCGTAGGGGGTACAGGTTGACCCAGGAGGGGTGCCCAAGTTACCGGATTCCGTGAAGTGCTGGGTGGTCCATTCATGTTGCTGAAGGGGGCTGCCTCGCTTCAGGTTTTGGCGGGTAACTTGCCGCGCCCGTAGGGGTCTAGGATTTCATTGCACAGGCTATCCACACGACCAGGGGAACGTCGGGTTTCAGTAGTGGCTCTGTGAAACCCGGGGATCCCAGATATCTGTATTGTTTCTGTGATACTGTACATTTCTGTGATGTTACATTTTATCACGCTTTGAGCGAAATATAATATATTGGTATATATATTAGTAGATGTTGTATATGTTTTGCATCCGCGCTAGTCCAGTCCCCGCTCTGTCGTTAGTTAGCTAATCTAACGAGTAATGACGGGACCCAGTGGCGAATGCGGATGGCATATACGTACATCAGTATATTTTCGTTCTTTGTGGTGTGATTAATTGATGGGACTGCGTTGATTTGGATCAATGCAAGTTAAAACAAACCTAATCTGATGTTGTTGGAACACTTTTCAAAAAAAGCTGTTATTGCAAGGACGTTCACTTTTGTTTTGCATCGTGGTATTCAGTTGGAATATCCTGCTCCTCAGTCGACGAGGCAAGGGCCGAGATCCCTTCACCGGGAGTGACCCCTTGGACAGAAGTTTGCGTCAGGGCAATAACTTCACTATAGCCGATTACTTTTGCTTTGCACCGTGGTATTCAGTTGGAATATCCTGCACCTCATTCTACGGGGAAAGAGCCGAGATCCCTTCACCGGGAGTGACCTCTTTAGCAAAGGTTTTCGTCACTATATTTTTAAAAGCTATCCGTTCCTTCAGCGATATCAAGTTCATTACGTTAAAGGTTTTCGCCAGAAACCATTCGTAGCCCTCCGTCATTTCAGTTAAATATTCGGTAGTATTCAAGCTATGTATTTTGACCTCACGCTAAGGCATAGTGATTGGTAGCTGCCGGGTATTTATCTGTTGCATAGATAGATGCGTTGGTTTGGGACAGTCGTACTACTATTTTGGCCTACGTCAAGGGTATGTACGGGTGGATTCAAATTAACCTGGACAATGATGGGTAGAACTTGACATGTGACTTATGATATTTTGACCTCACGCCAAGGTCATAAGAGCATGGGGCAGAAATCACATCGGGAGTTTCAAAAGAACTGAAACTTGCCAGATATGCGCATACCTTCTGGAGTGTGATGACGTGAGCGGATTCCGTCACGTTATCATGCGGTGATAGTTGGATCCCGATTCCCACTGATGAGTTGGTTTACTCCTCGGGTGTTCCCGACTAATTCTTCTTTCAGGTTTGGAGGAGAATTTGACGGTACAGTG
This sequence comes from Agapanthus africanus, assembly GCA_030015575.1. Taxonomy (NCBI): domain Eukaryota; kingdom Viridiplantae; phylum Streptophyta; class Magnoliopsida; order Asparagales; family Amaryllidaceae; genus Agapanthus; species Agapanthus africanus. The sequence continues at coordinate 446,710,676 of CM057350.1, read as the reverse complement.
GGAGGTTTCCAGATTAGATAAATTGGTAACCATTCTGATCTAGGTTAGAGTGCACGCTGAGTGTTTCTTTTCTCTCTCTCTTTGGCAGCGACCTTTGACCCGACCCTAGACTATGACTCAGTGACCAAGTTGACCGAACCTTCTTAAACACTGGCTTTTGGATTGTCAGAGTTGCAAACCTCATTGCCACTCCTACTTTTACCCTTTTCTCCAGGACACCCCGTATTACTACGAACGTCCACTTCCATTGGACAAAACCATCGTATGGTTAGATACGAACTCGAAGGAATTTATTCGAGGATGGTTTCCGGTTCTGGAGAAAACGGATATGATTATTCAGTTGTCTTTTCCTTTTACCTTCTCTCAGGTTACGAGTACTCCTTGGTTTAGGGGTAGTACACCTATTATGCAAATTGGATAGTCTTCTTCCAAACCATAGGCAGGTGCCGACCGGTAGGGAATGAAGAAAACCAATTAGCCTAACGATGGTGTACAGAAGGTACTAAGTTAAGACAAAGCAAGGGATTAGTAAGAGGGCAAAGTAAATTGCGACTGCTATTCACGACCAAACCAAGTATTCCTTCGCCAATCCTAAATCACCTTTGTATTTCTCCAGGACACTCCGTATCACTACGAAGATCCACAGTTTATTGGATACTCCATCGTATGGTTATATACGAACTCGAAAGGAACTTGTTCCAGTTCGGGGATGGATTCTGGTCCAGGAGAAATAAGAATAAGGTTTATTCAAGTGTCTTTTATCCTCACCTTCTCTCGCATTGCGAGTGCTCCTAGGATTAGGACAGTACACCCATTATGCTTATTGGATAGTCTTCTTCCAAACCATAGGCTGGTGCCGAACGGTAGGGATGGAAGAAAACCATTTGGCCTAAGGGGTGTGCAGAAGGTAATGACTAAAGACATATGGAGGGATTTGGAGAGGTGGCGAAGAGATATACGGTTACAGTCGTGAATCTGGAAGAGGCATTACTAGGAATACCGGGATACCCCATCGAAACATTTCAATGTTTCAGTCTCACTGTGTACTGTTAAAGGAAAACTGATTTCCCGATTTGATACTTACTCCAGGGTATGTATTTACCAGGTATGATTCTCACATCTGTATGGTTTTACAGATGATGAGTGGGAGTAAGTTATTGGGAATTGGGTGATCATCCTCATTATATCGGGATTCACTGTAATCGGTGGTATTTGAGGAAGTCACCTGGGTTGTTTGCCAGACGGAAAATATTTGGTTTTGAATATCCATTGTTATGCACCAATTTCAAATTGATATATATGTACGTCTATTTTTATAGAGTGAGATATATCTTTTTGAAATTATGTCTACGACATTTACCTATATCAGTGGATGGTTAGGTAAGGAGCATTAAACAGCGGTGTAATTCTTCTTAACCATAAGTACAGTTTTCAACCTACGACACAAAGTGAATGAGTTATCAGACTTAAGGGACTTATACAGAGTATTGTATGTTATCCAGGGTCCATCAGGACAGAGGGGTTGGTCCTCGTACTATATTCGGTTTACTTATGACTTCTCTAGTTTTAGACAGGTGTTTCGTGGAAACACAGGGTCCGAATTTTGAGAAGTTATAGGTATTTGAATAGAGTAGAGAACCAGGTATTGCAAGTATCGGGATTCTTCAAAGTGATCGAAGATGTAGATACTTGTGTATGGTATTCAGTTGATAGTAATGATAAAGAGATCTTGCTTCTCTTTCAGGTTACTCATGATTGGAAGCATTCCTAAGTTGAGTAACGCTGATCGGCCTCCTTCCATTTAGTTGACATGCACTGGAGACAGTTGCATGATTTGGATCTGGTTCAATTAAATCAGTGCCTCTGTTTCTATATTGGATATAGAACAGTTCATATCTTAACGATGTTAAGCTATGGGGAGTTGTCCGGTTTATGCTTAAAACCAGACACTTGACAACTCAAGGCACGTTTCTGTAATGGCTGTTTGTGGGTTGACCCAGGCTATGACGAGGGTTGATTTTCTACCATCTGGATGAACAATAGCAATATTGTTCTAGACTCGCCACAGTTTTAAATAAAATGGATTTTTTCAGAAAACAGCAGTGGGAGTATGGTAGAACTGGAAGTGATTCCAGAACCGCAAACGATTACTGAAAATTTGATAAGGAACCTAAAGATTCAATCTGGTTTGACATTCCATTGGCCACTCCGCAGATACGGTGGGTAACCTCAGGCACCCGAGGGGTACTCCGGTAGCCTCAAGGACGGTGACAGGGAGGTTCTTGTTTACCCACACTTGCCATTGCTGTTGTTCCAGACTGTGAGACCCGGCAGGAGGATGAGTATAGCGTCGTTCTGAACTCGCTTCAGAAGTGTACGTGTATATGACTCTGCCAGAGGGTTGTCGTAGTCAGTGGGAGCAGCGGAAGCATTGGTGGACAGGTAGCTTATGTCTATTTATAGACTAAAGCAGATATAGCGGAGATAGATCATCTATTTCTGACGTGACAGTCATGGGTTTGACTTCATCAGAATAGGGGATGGATCTGTTGAGAAGGTAGTAGGGTGTGATGTCATGGTATTTGGATGACATACACAGAGTAGGAAAAGAAACTCCTATACTACAATCGGTTATACTTTGGTCGTCACACAGTGGTTTCTCCACATGGGACTTGGACATTATATCAGACATTCTGGTTACTAGATCTATGGTTTTAGATCTAGATTTGGGTGTTTTCCCAATCAGGGTACTTTGACAGCATTCTAAGAGTACTTAGAATGGACGACTCCTGGCACGGTAGTGTACCTGCAGGTGATGGAGTCACCCTCTCTAAAGCTGTCTTACAGACTAAAGGGGAGAGGGATGTGCATGATTGGCAGATCATTTGCTTAGGCAATTGAGTCAATCATGAGATGTCAAGTACCACGCTAGATGTTGTTCTTGCATTGGATGCAATAAGTTGACATTAATCCAATCCTGGAGAAACAGTCGGAAGCAGTTTTAGAACATAAGTGGATGTTCTAGGGATATGATAACGACAGCCTCATTCGGGAGACAGTTATCATTCCAGGCTTCCAAGGTGACCTGGACGACAAGGAGGTTGTCAGAGTTATAGTTTTTCCTTCTGACGAGGGGTAGTATTTTGGACAGGTGGTCCAAGGCAATACTGAGGGAGGCATGGCGCAGGATACTGATTAAGTTCAGTTGACGATACAGTCTAAGAAGTTTGGATTTGGAGTTCATTTATGAGCTAGGTCCCATCAGACATCCAGACACATTCTAAGACAGGTATTGCTCATTTCGGGAGATGGGTTTCTCCGCGAACATGAGATATAGAGAGACATAGAAAGAAACATCAAAGCGGATCCACTCACTGAGGCTATTCCTCGAATGCAATAGTTTCGCAAATGAGCTTTGTGTGACTGACTAGTAGAGGAGTTGGGTGTTCGGTATCACACGGGCTGTGAGTATGCGACATCGCAATAATTAGCCTTGAGTGCAAGTGGGAGATTGTTGGAGATAGTGCCCTCAGAGTCAATTATTGGATCACAGGCACGTGATTGTAATGATTGAGGCAGGACCTATCCCGATAGGACAGTCTTACTTGAGATGATAGTATGCTATCTGGTTTACCTTTATCATCGTGTACTGCTTTAGGTGACCTTACAGGTCGGTATTACACGTTGGTAGAGCCCCTAGGATTCTTGCTTGACCACCAGCAGTATGAGGGCGATCATATACGTGGGAGCTGGCAGTCTATAAGCATATCCTTAAATGGTCCCTAGTCGTGAGAGTTTCGAGACAAGGCATCGATACTCCAGAGTAGACTAGTGTATACAGTCGAGACCCCGACGAGGGGCGGTGGCCGGTCTCACAAGCCATTGGTGTCAGTTGGATCACCTAAGATGTATACAGGTGCTCATTGGGTTATGAGTACACCGGACAGGACTCGCCAGGAACATGCTAGTTGGTCATATACCAGACGTCAGATGGCAGTTCCCTGGTGACATGTGTACAGGTTAGTTCATCGACCTGGGGATCGTCATTTGTCTTGTGTGAGTTCCCACTGTACTTTGATTACTACCCTACCACGGCTCAAAGGAGTCGTGCAAACAGGTTTTAGTTGGGTACAGTCCCGAGCCATATGGAGGCAGTGAGCGCATCTTCAGGGGTTCGTCTCTCCCGGTATTGGGGGTGAGGTCGCGCTGTGTCTAGGAGAGCCATTACACGAAGCCCTCGGCCGAGGCAAGGAGATTTATTGGTAGGTATTCCAGTAGTATCTCAGGGTGTTCTGGGCTACACTCCGACATGACTTGTACCGCTTTTGGTGGTCTGACTTTTACCAACCCCCTAGGCCCGCCATGCGATGCTCATAAACGAACGGACCGGACTGTACGGATATTGTCACTAACAGGCTCAGTAGGGTTGTCAGGCTGAGTTCGCTCACTGACGTCCCTTTTAGTCAATACCTGGTAGCCCGTTACGTATTGGCTTATACCTCTGACGTGCTAGTGGTTAAATCCACAACCAAGGTGTTGACGAGTCTTTAGAGTCCCCCACATTCAGTTACTCATGTTTCGGGCGAAAAGCTGTAGAGGCCGTATGGAGATATGGCAAGGTCCGATTAGATACGTGCGGTATTGCACGGATCAGGATCAGACAGTTTGTACTACAGGCCGTATGGATATATGGCAGGGTTCGATCAGATACGTGCGGTATTGCACGGATCAAGATCGGACGGATATTACTAACCGGCTTTGGTTTAAGCCGGATCCTAGTATAGTACAGTGTAGATTTTGTCTCATTGCATTTGTATTTCGGTCGGAATACAAATGCGGGTGTGTATGCACAGTATCGGGGTTTTTCCTGTAATTTATTACGGGACCAGTTTTTTGGAGTTGCCAGTTTGCTTTCCGTTTCGGCCAATTTCCTTTGTATCGTTCATTGGCCGAAGATTGGTGGAGGAGGGCTTATTTGCATTTGTGTAAATAAGCATTTGTGGAGGGGGTATTTGCTTATTGTTGTATCATGATGGTGCACCATCCATTGACCTCACTTGACTTTTGCTTCATGATAGTTTTCATGATTGCTTGACTTTGGATATGATGATGGTTGTTTTAGAGTGATGGGTTTTGTTGTGATCATTTGATTTTTTCTCATCATCACTTGCTTTTCAACCACCTCTTTGTCTTGGCCCTCTCTCTCTCTCCATTCTCATGGCATGGGCCGGCCATTCCCTTAGGGGATGGATTGATTCATTTTGGGTGTGGCATTTTTGGTTCTCATGGTGCTAAGAAAAATGCTCTCTAGTTCATCCAAAATATCCTTTCTTTCCTCCACCAAAAATGGCGCCTCCACTACCCCAAAATTGAGACACAAGTTCTACACTATATTCTACAGCAAATCTTGGGCACGTCGACTAGCCAGCTTCGTGCCCGAGTTGCCTCGGTATTGAGGTGGGAGCCCGTAAAAGATGTAGGCGATGTGGTGCACTTCCGACGACGAGGTGGAGACATGACATTCCGTGGGAGATCGGGACGACGACGAGAAGACCGGAGGACTTGGATCAGTCGGTATATCTCTCTTCCCCATCTTGTAGTTAGCTAGGACTAGTTAATGGTTCGATCCGGGTTTTAGTGCGCGGTGGTGCCAGTTCATGAAAATTTAAAGTTTATCACCGCTTCCGCATTTGGCCTCGGGATGGAGGCCGGGGCTCCGCCGTGCACTTACAGCCTCCATGTGATTCGGGACTGTACCTAAAAGCCACCGTTTTGCATGCCCTCTTAGACATGGTATGATGGAAATCAAAGCACAGTGGGAATCACACAAGACTCTATGACGATCTCGGGTCTACAGACTAACCTGTACCAGTGTCACCAGAGAACTGCCATCTGACGTGGTGTATAATACCATCTGGGAGTTCTCGGCGAGTCCGTTCAGTGTACCCAGTCTCCACTGAGCACCCGTATACCTTCTCTAATGTCAAACACCAATGGATATAGGATCATCCATCGCCCATCATATGGGTCAAGAAGCGCATACGCTAGTCTACTCTGGAGTACCGATGCCCTGTCTCGATAGTCCCACGACTAGGAACATTTGAAGGATGTACTTATCGACTACCCCATCCCCACTAGTATGATCTGCATCATAATCCTGATAGTCAAGTACTCATCCTAAGGGCTTTATCAACATGTAATATAGAGACAATCAGTGTACATGTTAAGATAAAGGGCAACCAGATAGCATACTATCATGTCGAGCAAGAAAGTCCTCCTCATATATGTCCAAGCATCCACTAAAATATACATCGTATGTACAGTAATGGCCTCTAGGGCATACATATCACTAACAATATATGCATGGGATAACACGACTTTACAAATAAATACCATCAACTTACAAAACTATTTTTTTAAAAAGTGTATTAAACAATTCCTTGCAATTGCGCCTCTACAAACAACTTTTGGGGACCCCGTTCGGGATGGTGCGGGTTATCGCACATCCTTGGGTCTATTAGAGCGATATGCAGACCTCCGAAAGGAGCATTCGATCTCGATAGAATTTTAATGCATTTTTCTTTACAAAATGAGATTTCTACAAGAAAATAAATAAAATTTATTTTCACAAAATATACATATATCTATTATCAAAATATCTATTTTAATTATATTATATAAATATTCCAAGTTTTTTTTAAAAATCAAAGGAATCACCATTACATGAAAATACCATCTAAATACAAAACAATTCCAATATTTCAAGAAAATACCATATACTATGAAAATTTGGTTCTACTTACTAGAAATTTCACTTTTTAAAAATATACATCTATGAAAACCCTAAAGACGATAATTAAATGCTTGAGAGAATTTTGAAAATTATATCAAACTATTTTTACATAAAACCCCCTCAAGTTATACTAAATTACAATAAGGACTCTAGTAAACATAGGTTTAAGCGGGACCAGTCTCTTGAGCCTCAGGGAGCCGGAGAATATGGGTGCTTTTCTATTTAAGGTAGACAATATAACAAACGGTGTTATCAACACGGTAATTGTCTTGGAAAAAGACACAAATCCTACCGTCCATGTGAAGCAGTTACCGATAACATCAAAACTAATTCAGGATTTCAAGTTCTGTTCAAAGTATCCGACTCAGACCGAGTCTCAATCTAGTCCATCTGACTTGAATATGATTCAAGTATGAACTACAATACAACATGAATCCATGAATCCGTCTATTCAATCTATATTGATTGAACCGAACCATGGATATATTCCGTTTACATGATTATCCATTTACATCCATTCCATTTACTGATATCATGGTTTCGGCAAGTCTTCCATTTACCACAATACAATACAATCAGTGCAATCAATACAAATCAATACAAAATACATTACGGGGTTTATAAAGGGGTATACTGGTACGGAACATGTTAAAGGTGGCACGAGGTGGTCATTTAAGATGTAATTATATCCATGCCGTTGTTCCGTGGTATTTTCGACGGAGCCTTGTACTACGGGTTACCAAAGTCCATGGTGTAAGTTGGACTCCTCTCGTATAAACTGGCATATTCTGTACCAAGCTACAAACACTACGTTAACCTAACAATCAAATATTATACTAGATATACTCTCTTTTCTGTCTATTCTAGTTCTCTCCTACTTTAGGACTTACCGAGCGATTGTTCGCCGACGACATTCCTTCTTCTTCTTTCTTTGGAATGTTGTCATGTGTTTCGGACTCATTAGAGATCGAGCCCAGCACTGAAGATTTGGAGCAGATACCATTTGACCCAGAGCTGTAGGCATTTGTACATATTTATGTCATTTCAGTTATGCCATTGTTTTGGCATCGCTTTCTATTCATGTATTTACATTTCCAGTTGCACTTGTAAAGAATTGTTAAATAAATAAAGGTTGCTGTTCATTTATATTCATATCTCTTGTGTACATTATTACTTTATATTGCTTAGATACGCTTAGTGTGTTTACTTCTGAGTAAATACGTAGCGGCCTCGCCGCGTCCCCTTCCCATACACCGGGAAGCGGGGCGTGACAATGAGCGCGATTCTAAGTCCAAAAGAATATTCAACAATGTTTTCTAAGTCTAAAAATATACAAAGTCTGGTTGATGGAGCTTTTAACTAGATACAACTGAAATAAATGTACAAGTAAAATGGTGGCCACGATGCAAGTGAACCCATCTACCAAAGCAATCACCCGGAAGAAAGCGATGTGCCATCAAGCCGCAACGGAACCTGTGCGGTCAAACCTGCAAGAAAACTGTAGCACAACGGGGGTGAGTTGCCAACTCGTGAGTAGAAGATATCACCGAGTAGAAACCGAATGTATGACGATCTCCTAGGTCATACAATAAATATAATAATATAAGGACACTGAGTAAATAACAAGAGTAATAATATAAGCATAAGTGTGATATTAAAGTACTCGTGTCCGTGTCATAAAGTGGTAACATGTCATATGTATTATGTATAAATGCATTAGCTAACGTGTGTCCAGCAACGACACACCAAAATCATGATAAAACCTGAGTGCCCAGCATCGACACCCGAAAACATCATAAAAACCGTGTCCAACAGCAACACATCATCCTCATATCTTGGGCTCCGTCTGTCCGGATCGGCCCATATCATCTGATCTCACGACTACGGTCGGTATCCTCCGGATATCCGCCACTCCAATCTATCACCGGTCGGTAATGCTCCCCTGCCGGGTTCAACGTCTCTCTATACGATCTTCTTGCCTCGGGGTACCGCACCGGGTCCACCATATACCCGCAAATGGTGTCTCCTCGCTCCTCGAATCGGGTATACATATATGCTCAGAATCGAGAAATCTCATGGCAGACGTCACACATCATATCAGGAGAAACCGCATTTTTCTTTTAGATTGAGCATAAGTTTTCAAATTCACATGCGGTTTCCCAAATCCAGAAATCTCATTAAAAACCGAAATCTCATAATCATGAGTAGCCAATCTACAGTGCATAACCAGAATATATATATATATATATATATATATATATATAAATGCATGTGGCATCTGAGTAAGAAATGCAATATCTAACTAGCATGTGAGATCATGAATGCTAAACAATACTACTGAGCTACAATTTATCAGGTTATACGAGTGAAGTAACAATTACTAAAGTATACGTGACATGGCAATTACCGATGCTGATGTGTGTGAGCCGGCAAGCAAGCGTACGTGCAACATACACATCATCGGTATAGTGCAGGTGTCCTAGCAGGCGAGATCATAACAGCTAATGAAAATACATGTATATATCTACAATGCAATGTGAATAACATGAGCATAGCAGAAAGTAAACAGTAAACGCAATATTATATAAAATATATATCTATATACGAGCTATAAGTTACCGTATTTAAAATAGCACGAATCGTTGTTTTAGAAAAGTAAGAGCTACGGTGTTTTTGAGAAAAGAAATACTTTTTGAAAGTTCGTAGCGTCCCTCGGTTTATCCTTTGAGAATGCATACGATTCGTTAGTTTTGAAAATAGATATGACTCTAACTCTATTCTAACTCTACTTAAGTAATTTGAAGACTAAACTAAGAACCGAGTCGAAAGTGATTAGAAAATCTATAGCATTCCGAGTCGATGTATCTATCAGTCGGCGATCCAGCTTCATAGTATCACGTACGGTATAGTCAATCGTACGACATCCTCGAGTCAAGAGTGCGGATCAATCATCATATATATATATATCATACTGTAAAATACATCGTACGGCATCCTCAAATCGAGGGTACGGGTCAAATATCATATAGTTCGTACGGTATCATTCGTCGTACAATATCATAATCAAGAGTACGGATCCAAGGTCATGTACAATCTATTATCTCATCAAATCACATGTTATCGCATGTTATGCATATATCGCCCGACAATCCTTTAATATATATCATATCGTATACGATGTCTCAAACTCAAATCGTATATCATAATCTCTTGACATCATACCCGATCATATCGACTCAAAACCATATAACATATCATATCCTCATCTTACACGTATATGTATACTATATATATCTCAACATATCCATATATATATATACATATATATATGTATATATATATATATATATATATATATATATATATATATATATATATATATATATATATATATATATCAAGTGTGTGCGCGCGCGCGCGCGCAACAAAATAAAACTAACGGCTCACGACTAAGGAAATAACACTAAAGGTAAACCTTCCTATGAGTACGCTTAATCTAACTTATAGTCTCCTAGAAACCCTATTTGCTAAGTATCTATCTCGCATTGACATACATATATAAATATATAAGCATCCTAGTCTACGGTTGCGGGGGTGTTATATGCCATCCACCCGACTTCCCCCGTAGATATACATCTACTTACCTACGATCCTCGCTTTAGCCGAAGTTGATGACGCCTTTCTCTCCCTTGTCGTCCTGAAGTCCACGTGAAGGTACCTACAATTCAAGCACATTGTATTGTAAACAAGAATCGAATACGAAAATCGATACGGCACGTGGAGTGCACATAGGTTAGAACCTACGGCCTACGCATGCAAGAATAACCAAACAACTCTCGACGTTGACGTTCAAACATCAAACGACCGAGTCAAAACCCAAATACCAAAACTCAAGTCATTAAAAGTCGTAAATGAAAACAGAAACTCAGGAAAAACACTCCCAGATTTTCCTCAGGTGAAATTAGGATTTGCACATAGGATAGGTCTAATTACAAGATATAGGAGCCATGGACCAAGCACGAGACCAAACACCCATACCCAGGCCGCAAATTGCGACCAGAAAGAGATTATTTGCGGCCAAGTTGTTGAGTTGGGGTCTCGGGTTTCAGGGATAGCTTCCTAGGTGCCTGCTTGTATCACTGTGTTTGCTAATTATTTTTCAGAGCTCCCAAGTTATAGCAGATCTTAAAATCACATCACATTTTCCACAAAATATGATATCGTCCAATTCCAAGTTCATGTTTTGGGTTTTCTAAACTCAGTTGGTTCCTAAATTCTAACACTAGAGGGGTTTGTGGCCACTACTAAACCTCAATTACATTTTCACAATACAAAATACTCCTAACCCTCTTCTTGGAAATTTCCAACATTACAAACATGCACTAGCTTTAACTCTAAATCACTATTGTAGGTTAGGAAAACAAGATGCTTAACTAAAAGTGTAGGATTATACCTCCTGTGGCAACTCAAGAAAATTCTAGGGTTGACCAAAGTGCTCAAAAGCTTAACTTGATTTATCCATGAGATTTGTAGTGAGCTTGTGATCATTTTTTTTGAAGGTGGCATGGTATTTTGGTGTGGATTTGGAGGTGTTTGAGGGTGGTAGAGGAGGTGGCGGAAGTGAAGAATGAGGTGGAGAAAGAGAAGAAGAAGAAAATGGAGGAAAGATTAATGAAGAATGAGCCATGGTTGAGAGAAGACCCCTCCTCTCTCTCCCCTTGCCCATACCCTCATGTTCCCCCTCTAATAAAAAAATCTTCTCTTTTCTTTTCTATTTTAAAAACAAAATCATTTTAAAAAAGGAAAAGAAGCCATGGTTAATAACAAAAATGTAACAAGTGTTTTGCAACATGTTTTGTTGCATGCCATATACATAAACAAGATTAGGTTAGTTATATGTATGCCCTAGAGTCTATTACTGTACATACGATGTATATTGTAGTGGATGCTTGGACATATATAGGGAGGTCTTTCTTGCTCGACATGATAGTATGCTATCTGGTTGCTCTTTATCTTAACATGTACTCTGATTGTCTCTATATTACATGTTGATAAAGCCCTTAGGATGAGTACTTGAATACCAGGACTATGATGCGGATCATACTAGTGGGGACAGTGTAGTCGCCAAGTACATCCTTCAAATGTTCCTAGTCGTAGGTGTATCGAGACAGGGCATCGATATACCAGAGTAGACTAGCGTATGCGCTTCTTGACCCATATGATGGGCGATGGATGATCCCATATTCATTGGTGTTTGACATCAGAGAAGGTATACGGGTGCTCAGTAGAGACTGGGTACACTGGACTGACTCGCCGAGAACTCCCAGATGGTATTATACACCACGTCAGATGGTAGTTCTCTGGTGACACTGGTACAGGTTAGTCTGTAGACCCGAGATCGTCATAGAGTCTTGTGTGATTCCCACTGTGCTTTGATTTCCATCATACCACTTCCAAGAGGGCGTGCAAAAAGGTGGCTTTTGGGTACAGTCCCAAATCACATGGAGGCAATGAGCGATAGGAGGGGTTTCGTCTCTCCCGGTATAGGGAGTTGATGTTGCGCTGTGTTCGATTGGCTATAACTGGAAATCCCTGGCCAGGGTCGCTGAGATTTACTGGTAAGTGTTATCAGTAGTTTCTCGAACTGTTATAGACCTCATATCGACACGACTTATCAAGCTACCGGGGTCTGACGTTTACCACCATTAGGCGAGATATGCGACATATCAGACGAAGAGACCGGACTGTACGGGAGTGTTACTGACTGGATTCACAGGAGAATGTATAGGCTTGCTTGTTGATCTTCTGATCGCTCAATACCTGGGTGGCTGTCACGTTTAGCTGACCGCTTGCAGCTTGTGGGTGTTTGATATGATCATCACCTACTGCCGGCGTATTGACGATTCTTTAGAGTCCTACATAGAGGTTTCTTGACTCAGGCAAAACGGAGTAGGAGCACATATGTGATATGTGCAGGACCGAGGATAATACGATATGAGATACCGTATTCTATTCTCGCGATATTTTGATATGAGCCGGGTCATCGGATCAAGTGTTGATTCGATGAATCGGTACATGATATATTAGTCGGTTATATGCGATATAACCGGATTGTCGGATTAAGTGTTGATTCGATAATTTAATGTATAATTATATATGTGATATATTGCATTACATTATCTAATATTGGCTCACTTTATTGATTCATTTTCTCACCGGGTAATACATTGATATATATGCGATATATGTTAATTGTATTATTTTCTTTTGTTACAAAAATATATTATATATGTGATATATAATATTGTAACAAGTTATGATTACTAATGCAACATGATTAGTAGAGATTAAACATGGTTAGGGTTTGATTTGGGTTAAGCTTTTCTAGAAGCTTCTAGAAGCTTTTCTTTTGTTTCTTACAAAGATATTATGGTTGATATTTTTTGAGATATTTCCAAACCCAACCCACACCCTTTAACCCTAGTTAACTCTCTACTATGGTTAAGTCTTTCTTTACTTAACCATTGTTGCATTTGTAATTATAATAACTTATCATTATTCATCACAAAGGATTTATTCATTGATTCTTCTTCTTCTTCCTCCTTGCAAAACTTTCTAGCTTTGGATTTTGTGATGGATTAGTGTGAGATTATGAAAACAAAAGAGAGCATAAATTCTACTTCATCATCCTCATCTAATCTAGCCAATTAGATTAGGGTGTTCACTTGATTAGTGAGTGAGAGCTTGAGTTAAAGAAACTTCAAGGTAGATCATCTTAGTTATCGAAGATCGGAAGCAAGCTTGCATCTTTCTCTTCGTGGAGCCTCTTTAGAGTCCGGGAACTTGATGATCGTAGCAAAGGGACTTCTACTCGGAGCTTATGAAGCGAAGGACTGGACTACAAAGGTTGTAATCCCAAACTCTTAAAGTAAAGTTGTTTAATTGCTATATGTTTCGCCTAATCTCCAGTCTAAGATCTTGGTTAGGGTTGTTAGGCACGTCTAAATTTTAAATCGGGCATGGTTGATGCCTTGTGGAACCTTGTTAGAGTTCCTAGTAACCCTACAGTGGTATCAGAGCCAAGCTAGAGCTTTAGGCGAAGTCTAGATGAAGTTTAAAGTCCGTTCGAACCCCGAAACCCCGGTTTTTACCCTTCTCTGGAAATTTTATAAAATGTTGATTTTTTCTGTATTAAAAATACTCAGAAAAATAAGCAGGGAATTCTAAGAAACACTGTGAAGTACGAAGCGCCAATTCAATCACTGGAGCGCGGAACCGCGGCCAAACCAAGGGTTTGGCGGCGGTTCCGCGGCCATAATGAGGAGATAGGGGCTCATACTTCTAGGTATGATTCTTGGGTACTTTTTCCTGCTTCTGGGAATTTTTAATTTTAGTCAAGTGTTGAGTTTTCTGGAGATCTTTTGTATTCGTTGATTCGATCGGAAAGTTTAACTTCGTTTATGATTTTTCCGGGTAATTTAGAACGTGTGAAAAAGTTCGAACGGATATCAATAACTCACTTTTTCCCCTGCCGGAAAATTTCCAAGTGATGGATTTTTCCGTAGTTTAAGAACGTTCTTAGTCGTGCAAGTAATACGGTGGACCCTCTAGAAGAACACAAACCTTAACTCGATTATGTGACCGTCTGAACCGGCTCTAAACCTTAGGGTTTGGGGCAGTACGGCGTTGCCACATGTGAGGCGTTGGTTTGACCCTTCTACGGCTGGACCATTGGTACTGTGGCATGTGATGGATGCTTTTAAACTTCGCTCAAGTGTTGAGCCATTTGGGAAATTTTGGGTGTTTGTTTATTCGATCGGAAAGCTTAATATTGTCTATTTATCTGGATTGTGATACAATATTTGGAATCCACAAGTAGTTATGAGATAACTAATTTGAATGTTATAAATCTAGCAGTTCAGTCTCAGATGATCGGTTGCAACGGGATTTTGATGCGATCAAAAGTCCGTTGCAATCACGTAGCATACGCGGATACTTGCCGGGTAAACTTAATAGACAGCCATGCCCCATAGCCCCGACCAAGTGACTGTAGGAGAACCCCATCGCCGAAATCATCCGTTTGGGTGCTCACGACAGCGGTTTTCCGCCTTAGTGCACTTAGTCGACGGCATCGGGGGTGCGGCCGTCTACTAAAGTTTTCGACGAGCATTCGATCACGATATTGGGAATCTTGTTGAATTGCCCGACTAGATATTGAAAAGTGTTTTCGATATTGAGACTAAAATGCGGGGTTTATAATTGTTGGGCATGCGATGTCCAAGGAATTCATTTGGTTAGGCATGCGATGTCTAAGGAGGTTGCGGATTCCAACTGTTATAGTTTTACACTTTCTTTTCTGTGACCGTAAGTGTAATATGTGGTGTATCGCCAGTTTCGTTGCTATACATCAACGGCAATTGAGATACGCATATTTACTTACGTTGATGATATGCGATATTATGTGTTGCTGTGATATGTTATATTGGATCGTCGTGTTTTGAATAGCCGGGGGTTTTTATGTGAGATGTGAGTTTTTCTTTTTCATTCATGTAAAATTCATTTGTATGTAATATTCTTTTATTGGGGCACTTCCGGGCTGAGGATGATGTCACCTTTGTATATTATTTACTTTTCCGCATTAGGTAGACCCAAGGCGGGGAGCACAAGTAACCGGGTTCTAGGGTCCAGTGGGAGACCATCTCGAGGAGTCGAGACCGGGTCTACTAACCCTAGAATTGGCAGGGTTACTTGCCACTTTCGTAGGGGTCTAGGGATGTGGGTTTGGCTATTCATCACGACTGTGGAATCCGTGTTTTATACAGGCTCGTATTAAAAACACGGACCTCCTAGTATATCCAATATTTTATATATGTTCTTCTGCTGCAATGTTCTGTGATGAGATCATATTACTGCCTGAAAAGAATGTTTATATTATATATATGAGATATATATTATATATTGTTGATTTCGTTTCAAATGTGATGCTTGTGAAGCATAATTAAAATGGGACTTCATTAATGAGATTAATGAAATAAAAGAAAGCTAAAGATGTTGTAGAAATTTGTTTAAAAACTGGTAGCTCAAGTTCTTGCTTTGCATGGCGGTGTTCCTTGTAGAACATCCAGCACCTTATTCGATAAGGAAAGAGCCGAGATCCCTTCACCGGGAGTGACCTCTTTAGCAATAACTGGCAGATGCTACAAACTCGGTTTGTCTTTTGATTGCTTCTATAGTTCTTGCTTTGCATAGTGGTATTTGCGAAATATCCTACACCTTATTCGATGAAGAAAGAGTCGACGATTTCTTCACCGGGAGTGACCTCTTTAGCAAAACTAGAAAAGGCCTAAAAAACATTCCATTTAAAATCACTCGATTCTACAATGATATCAAGTTCATTACGCAAAGGGTTTTCTTAAAAACCTGTCGTAGCCCTCTGTCATTTCAGATAAGTCCTACTTAGTATTCGTGCTACGTTTGTTGACCTCCGTCAAGGCGTAGTGAGCGGTAGCTAACTAGTATTTATCTGTTTATGCATATGATGCAGATTGTTTTAGGGTAGTCGTGCGACCTTGTTGACCTCCGTCAAGGGTCGTGCGGGTGGGTTTAATTCAATCAGGAAATGACGGGTAGAACTTGACTAGCAGCCTATGGTTTGTGGACCTCCGTCAAGGTCATAGGACACTATGGGTAAAATATTATTGGGAATTTCAAGTGTTGAAATTTGCAATGAGATTGCATACCTTCTATGAGATAGTTGGATCCCGATACCCGCTGCGAGTAAGAGTTACTCCTGGGAGAGTTTTACACATTACAATTAGTCGATCAAGTAGGTGTCTAGAAATGTGTTAACGGGGTTACGCACCTGGGAAAACGAGGTTTATTTTAATTAGGTCCGTGCGAAAGCACGGGGAACCTCTCTCAAAGTACCGGCACTGGCCTGGCTGAAAAATTGGCGAACTTGTAGCGTGTAATTAATCCCGGCTAGTCTTTCCTTTTAGGGTTTGAAGGAAGATTTGACTAAAACAGTGGGAGACATCCTGATTACGTATATTAATAAACAATCTAATCTTGCAAGAGCATACGCTGAGTGTTTTCTTCTCTCTCTCTCCTGGTAGCGACCATGTCACGCCTTAATCAAGATAATAATACGGATGTATTGACCGAACTCGCTTGTTTTACTGAGGTGGGGGAACGTTGGTCCCGCTCCAACTTATAAATGTTATAAGACAGAGCAGGAAATTGGGGATTACCAGAATTCCCGTGCCGCCCAAACGAAGAAAGTGCATGCTGATGCATCTTCTTCGGGTGTGTTCATTACTGAGAACTGTTTCTCAATATCCTTTATGTCCTGGGTAAGTGATACCAGATTAGGATCCCGCAAATGTAATCTGTTACATGGGCTACAGAAAGGTAGAGGACTGAGAACGGGTGATAAGTTTCATGAGATAGAAACGGTGCAAGTGTTGCAGCTAAGTCTGTTGGTAATTATCGCCCTGTATTAGCAAATACATTGATTCTGAATGAATGTTATTAGATACCGGACCTGATATACAATATCATATCAGTCTCTTTATTAGTAAAGAAGGATATAATTTTGTATTGTTGGATAATGTTTTGAACATTTCCTATATCAAGAGTTGATCGGTTCAGGCATGTTATCTAAAAGCATAGACGTTCTAAATCAAACCACAGTTCTTAGTATACAGAACACACACAAGAGGAATAGTTCAGAAATGAACGAATCCTTTTTGAGGTATTATAGACTAGGTCATATCAATGCGACCCGACTAGCTAAGTTACATTTAGATGCATATTTAAATTGGTTTGAATTTACATCTTGTGAAACTTGCCGGTCATGTCATAAAGATAAGATGACCATAGCTCTGTTTATTGGAAACAAAGAAAGAGTTAGTGAACTCTTGGGATTGATACATGATGATGTATGTAAGGTCCTCTGTCTACACATGCCAAGATCGGTTCTTTATACTTCATTACATTCACTGTTTATCTCTCAAGATTCGGACATATGTTCCTGTTAAAACACAAGTCTGAACCTTTTGAAAAATTCAATGAATATGAGTTAGAAGTAGAGAACCAAAAACGGATATAAGTATTATGTCCTTTGATGTGATCAAGGAGGAGAATACTTGAGCACGAAATTCCTGGACTATTCTAAAGAAGAATGAGATTCTCTCTCAGCATTACTCCTCCGTATACACCACAGCACGTCGGTGTATCGGGGCGGAGCAAACACACCCTATTTGATATGGTGTGCTCTATGATGAGTAATACTGAGTTTCCTATTTCCTTTTGGGAGTTATGCACTTGAGAATCTGCATACCTATTGAATAGGGTTCCGATCAAATCAGTTGCCTACCACTTCATATGTGATATGGAATAGGAAGAGCCCATATCTTAAGTTTGTTAAGATTTGGGGTTGTCCAGCCTATGTCTAAAAGCATAATCCGGACAAGCTCGAGGCAAAGTCAGTTATGTGAAAGTTTGTTGGATATCCCAAGCAATCGCAAGGGAATATCTTCTACCAAACCGAAGAACAAAAGATGTTTTGTTTCTCAGCATGCCACCTTTGTGAAAGGTAATTTCTTGTGAAGAAATTAGTGGTTATGAGGTAGAACTGGAAAGAGTTCCAGCTATACAAACTGAAGCTGATGATTTGGTAAATCCGAAGGATTCAATAGTTTCCAACGAACCTCAGCCTCTCCGCCGATCTAGTAGGGTTCCTTATCCACCTGAGAGATACTTCGGTTTCTCTATGATAGTGGGAGCGAGGATTGCATCATGAGATGATGACCCAACTAGTTTCGAGCTGGCCATTAGGAGTGGAACTCTGTAAGAATGGCTGGATGCTTAGCGATCTGAGATGGAATCCTTATACACCAACAAAGTATGGACATTGGTTGCTTTATCTGAAGGGTTAAATCCCCATCAGGAGCAAGTATATCTTGAGAAGATTACTTGGTGTACATGGAAAGATTGAGACTTTCAAAGTTATGCTTAAGTCCATCCAGATCTTACTTGCCACTGCTACATACCATGACTACGATATCTGGTGGTTGGGTGTCATGACAGCTTTTCTAAATGATGTTTTGGAAGAGAGCGTCTATAAGTACACAGCCAAAGGGCTTCGTAAACAGTGGGAGCAGCGGAAACGTGTGCAAGTTGTTTTATGCGATAAAACAGGCATCGCGGAGTTGGAACGTCTGTTTTGATATGGTAGTCAAAGAGTTTGACTTCATCAAAATGGTAGATGAACCTTGTATATACAAAAAGGTAGTAGGGAGTATGGTGGTGATCCTCATAGAGTACGTGGATGACATACTCTTAATAGGGAAGGAGTTTCCTATGCTACGCTCAGTCAATCTCCGCTTATCAAAAGGATTCTCCATATAGGATCAAAGCGATACCTCCTGAATTCTGGGTTTTAGATCTATGAGATAGATCTAATTGGATGTTAGGATTCTCACTAGTTGTAGTGAGATGGTATCAATCGATCTTGGGGAGAATCACTGGAAAAGGTTCCAGGGTGATAAGAACGACTGAATGTCAGTCACAGGCATTGTCTTTACCCTCATTGGAGGGATGGTATGTTGGAAGAGTTCCAAGTTAGATACCGTAACTTACTAGACGATTAAAGGCAAGATACATCGTTACCAAGGATGCTACCAAAGAGGCAGTCTGGATATATATAAGTTTATGAGATGAACTTCGTTCCTACCATTGTGTGACAATGGAGTTGTGGCTTATGCCAAGGAACCCCCGTCTCATCAGAAATCCAGATATAATTCTTACGCAGTATCACCTGATCATGAAGATGGTTGATCTCCAGGGAGATCGAGGTTAGGAGAGTAGACACAGAGGACAACAGCGTGGATCCACTCACAAAGGCCTATTTCCCAGTGGAGACTTTTATGGGATGGTTGAGTATGAGATACTTCAACCACAGCTGATTGTTGGGTATGCGATACCACAACAGATGGCCCTAGTGCAAGCGGGAGATTGTTAGTTATATGTATGCCCTAGAGGCCATTACTGTACATACGATGTATATTGTAGTGGATGCTTGGACATATATAGGGAGGACTTTCTTGCTCGACATGATAGTATGCTATCTGGTTGCTCTTTATCTTAACATGTACTCTGATTGTCTCTATGTTATATGTTGATAAAGCCCTTAGGATGAGTACTTGACTACCAGGACTATGATGCGGATCATACTAGTGGGGACTGTGTTGTCGCCAAGTACATCCTTCAAATGTTCCTAGTCGTAGGTGTATCGAGACAGGGCATCGATATACCAGAGTAGACTAGCGTATGCGCTTCTTAACCCATATGATGGGCGATGGATGATCCCATATCCATTGGTGTTTGACATCAGAAAAGGTATACGGGTGCTCAGTAGAGACTGGGTACACTGGACGGACTCGCCGAGAACTCCCAGATGGTATTATACACCACGTCAGATGGCAGTTCTCTGGTGACACTGGTACAGGTTAGTCTGTAGACCCGAGATTGTCATAGAGTCTTGTGTGATTCCTACTGTGCTTTGATTTCCATCATACCACGTCCAAGAGGGCGTGCAAAAAGGTGGCTTTTGGGTACAGTCCCGAATCACATGGAGGCAATGAGCGATAGGAGGGGTTTCGTCTCTCCCGGTATAGGAAGATGATGTTGCGCTGTGTTCGATTGGCTATAACTGGAAATCACTGGTCAGGGTCGCTGAGATTTACTGGTAAGTGTTATCAATAGTTTCTCGAACTGTTATAAACCTCATATCAACACGACTTATCAAGCTACTGGGGTCTGACGTTTACCACCCCTAGGCGAGATATGCCACATATCAGACGAAGAGACCGGACTGTACGGGAGTGTTACTGATTGGATTCACAGGAGAATGTACAGGCTTTCTTGTTGATCTCCTGATCACTCAATACCTGGGTGGCTGTTACGTTTAGCTGACTGCTTGCAGCTTGTGGGTGTTTGATATGATCATCACCTACTGCCGGCGTATTGACGATTCTTTAGAGTCCTACACAGAGGTTTCTTGACTCAGGCAAAACAGAGTAGGAGCACATATGTGATACGTGCAGGACCGAGGATAATACGATATGAGATACCGTATTCTATTCTCGCGATATTTTGATATGAGCCGGGTCATCGGATCAAGTGTTGATTCGATGAATCGGTATATGATATATTAGTCGGTTATATACGATATAACCGGATTGTCGGATCAAGTGTTGATTCGATAATTTAATGTATAAATATATATGTAATATATTGCATTACATTATCTAATATTGGCTCGCTTTATTGATTCATTTTCTCACCGGGTAATACATTGATATATATGCGATATATGTTAATTGTATTATTTTCTTTTGTTACAAAAATATATTATATATATGATATATAATATTGTAACAAGTTATGATTACTAATGCAACATGATTAGTAGAGATTAAACATGGTTAGGGTTTTATTTGGGTTAAACTTTTCTAGAAGCTTCTAGAAGCTTTTCTTTTGTTTCTTGCAAAGATATTATGGTTGTTATTTTGTGAGATATTCCAAACCCAACCCACACCCTTTAAACTTAGTTAACTCTCTACTATGGTTAAGTCTTTCTTGATTTAACCATGGTTGCATTTGTAATTATAATAACTTATCATTATTCATCACAAAGGATTTATTCATTGATTCTTCTTCTTCTTCCTCCTTGCAAAGCTTTCTAGCTTTGGGTTTTGTGATGGATTAGTGTGAGATTATGAAAACAAAAGAGATCATAAGTCCTACTTTATCATCCTCATCTAATCTAGCCAATTAGATTAGGGTGTTCACTTGATTAGTCAGTGAGAGCTTGAGTTAAAGAAACTTCAAGGTAGATCATCTTAGTTATCGAAGATCGGAAGCAAGCTTGCATTTTTCTCTTCATGGAGCCTCTCTAGAGTCTGGGAACTTGATGATCGCAGCGAAGGGACTTCTACTCGGAGTTTATGAAGCGAAGGACCGGACTACAAAGGTTTTAATACCAAACTCTTAGAAGTAAAGTTGTTTACTTGCTATATGTTTCGCCTAATCTCTAGTCTGAGATCTTGGTTAGGGTTGTTCGGTACGTCTAAATTTTAAATCGGGTATGGTTGATGCCTTGTGGAACCTTGTTAGAGTGCCTAATAAGCCTACAGATTAATGCATAATTAGCGACATATTAATCAAGTTTAGCATTAACTTGTAAACAATTAATTGTATAACAATTTATAAAATGCACAAATCACATAAATACCTTCAAAATAAATAATGCATATTAATTTTTCAATTATTTTCCAAACTATAAGTATATAATCATACCATTTCATTAAAACCAATTTCCATACTTCTCATAATATCCATGAAATTTATTATTTTAATTATTTAAATTCTAAAAACAATATTTTATTTCTTATATGTTACACAGTGCATGGTGAATTTGGAGTAAGTGGTTGGTTTTGAGGATAAGGTTGGTGTCTAAACTTGGAGGTAGTATATATACACGGTATATACGTCTAATATACAAATAAGAAACAATGTTAACGAAGAACAACTATGTTTTATTTCGTTAACATAAACAATACATAATTAATACATAAAGACACAAAAATAATCTATCCTAATACAACAACGAACTTATACATTAATACAGAAAATACAATACAAACAAACTTTAACATGACATAAAATACAAAAATCTTTGAGAAAACAACGAAATTTAGAAGCGAGGGAGATGCTTCCAAAAGTCAGTCGTTTTGATCTCTCTTTCTTTGATAAACCCTCTCTTGATCATGTCGAATGTCTGAATTTGAGTATCGTGGGTATCAATTCGTACGATGAACATTATACGCTCATCTATACTCGGATGAACGTAAAATAGATCATTCTCTCCAGTTTCAAAACCATTAGGGGCATGATAATGACGATTCACATCGGGACCGTTTGGTGGAGGTCCTTATGTTGGCGGATCAACTTGAGGGGGGGGTTCACCTGTTGGAGGAGTAGAGAATGTGAATTCCTCGAACTGTCCTTTAGAAGAGTCCTTTTCAGAAGAAGGCGGGGAAGGGGATTGTAGTAGAGTGAAAGGAAGAATCTTTGATGGATTGGGAGACAGACGAACCATAGAGATTCATTCTTGTTTGATTCTCTTTGACGATGGTGATCCCTTCTCTATAAGAGAGGTTGTCCTAGTATCCATCGTTCGTTTAGACATGATTTGGTGTAGGTTTTGAGTATGTTTGAGAAAAAAATAAAGTGAACACAAGATGAAATAAACAAAGTGTGTTCAATTCTATTTATAGAAGGAATTTAGGATGGTTTTAAAACTGATGAACAGTTTTAAAACGTTTAAAGTTTGAATTTTGAAAAATTCAAATGTTTAAACCCTAATAATTCATTAAACTGCTGCACGGTTTGTATGAACAGACGCATAAATAGACGTCTATGATAGTCGTCTATTTTGAAGAAAAAAATTTTCTATGAAAGTTTTCTAAGTGTAAGAGATTCAAATTGTTGTATATCATTTTATTTCTTGTTCTAACATATTTATTTCACCTCTAATCTTTGCAAAACGAGTTTTATATAAGGGTTTTGTGAATATATCGGCCAATTGTGAGTCAGTCGGTATATATTCAAGAATAATCTCACCCTTGTGATAGTGATCTCGTAAGAAGTGATATCTAATATCTATGTGTTTGTTTCGACTATGTTGGTAAGTGTTTTTGGTCATTTGAACTGTGCTAATGTTGTCACAAAGTATTGGTATTTTAGAAACTAATTCTTTATAGTCTTTTAGGATATATTTAATCCAAAGACTTTGTGCGCAACATGCACCGGTGGCAATGTATTCTACTTCAGCAGTGGACAATGCTATTGATGCTTGTTTTTTGAAATTCCAAGATACTAGGTAGTTTCCTAGAAATGACATGTACCGCTAGTACTTTTACGATCGGTTTGACTTCCAGCATAATCTGCATCCAAATAACTTGTTAAGTGAAACACATTATTTTTAGGATTCCATAACCCTAAATTAATAGTGCTTTTGAGATATCTAAAGATTCTTTTGACCGCTATCAAGTGTGATTCTCTAGGATCAGCTTGGAACTATGTACAAAGATAGACACTATATATTATATCAGGTCCACTGGCAGTTAAATATAATAAACTTCTAATCATACATCAGTAGAGTTGTATATTGACAGCCTTATCGATTTCATCCTTGGTGAGTTTTGCTGTT
The DNA here is from genome assembly GCA_030015575.1 of Agapanthus africanus. Classification (NCBI taxonomy): domain Eukaryota; kingdom Viridiplantae; phylum Streptophyta; class Magnoliopsida; order Asparagales; family Amaryllidaceae; genus Agapanthus; species Agapanthus africanus. The sequence goes on along the minus strand of CM057350.1, from coordinate 446,686,605 downwards.
GTTGCCATCGGTGTCTCACATGTATTTGCATCTTCTAAGCTGAACTTCTTGATGAATTCTTTTGTATAATTAGATTGATTGATGAATACTCCTTCTGAGCTTTGTTTGATTTGAAGTCCGAGGAAGAAGTTCAGTTCTCCCATCATACCCATCTCAAATTCATCCTGTATAGATTTAGAGAATTCTTGGTAAAGCTGCTCATTAGTAGAACCGAATATAATATCGTCAACATATATTTGAACTACGATGATATCATTTCCATATGATTTAGTGAACAATGTTTTATCTACCATCCCTTCCGTATACCCTATCTTGAGTAGGAATGTACCAGTCTTTCATACCAAGCCCTAAGGGTTTGTTTAAGACCGTACAATGAATTTTCCAATTTGTATACATACTCCGGATATTTGTGATCTTCAAAGCCTAGTGGTTGCACTACATATACTTCTTCATCTATTGTCCCATTCAAGAAAGCGATTTTCACGTCTATTTGAAATACTATAAAGTTTTTAAAACAAGCAAATGCTAATAATAACTTTATAGCCTTATGTCGAGTCACAGGTGCGTAAGTTTCATCATAATCAATTCTTTCGACTTGATTATAACCTTGAGCAACTAATCGTGCTATATTCCCTGACTCGTCTAGCTTGTTTCTGAAAACCCATTTATTACCTACAATTGGTCTATTATTGGGTTTTGGAACTAATTTCCAAACTTTATTTCTTTCAAATTTATTTAACTTTTCTTGCATTACTTCTATCCAATACTCATCATTCTCAGCTTCTTTAAAATTCTTCGGTTTTATGACCGAAATGAATGCTAAGTTAACACATAAGTTAAAGCTTGATGATCTAGTGACCACTCCTCTATCTATACCTCCTATAATCAAATCTTTAGGATGGTTTCTGTTGAATTGCCTATTCTTTGGAAGAGAAGTGTCGGTAACTTGCTCTTGTTGTTCCATTTGATCGGTTTCAACAATTTTATCTATTGATGGATTATCCAAATCTTTTATTAAGATTGGATCATCATCATCTAAACTAGTATCAGGATTTAAGAGGTTGGTTTCATCAAACTGAACATGCATACTTTCTTGAATGGTCAAAATTCGTTTATTAAGAACACGATAGTCTTTGCTAGTCATAGAGTAACCAACAAATATGCTTTCGTCGCATTTTGAGACGATCTTTCCTAAATTTTCTAATGTATTTAAAATGCAGCCTTCACAACAAAAAACTTTGAAATACTTAACGTTTGGTGCTTTACCATAAAGTAGTTCGTATGGTGTTTTGTTTAAACGTTTTCTAATTATTACCCTATTTATTATGTAGTAAGAATAGTTTCTGCCCATAAATATTTTGGTAGACTATTTTCATTGAGCATGGTACGTACCATTGTAAGGAGCGATTTTTCCTGTCAACAACTCCATTTTGCTGTAGAGTTCTGGCACAGGAGACTTCGTGTTTGAAACCTTTCTTATCACCATATTCTTCGAATATTTGGTTTTCAAACTCTCCATCATGATCACTTCTTAACTTTGATATTCTCAACTTCATTTCATTTTGAATTTGTTTTGAAAATATTTTAAAAGTTTTAAAAGTCTTATCTTTGGTTTTTAAGAAGAAAACCCAAGTAAAGTGTGAGTAATCATCTATTATTACATATGCATAAAATTTGTCCCCTAAACTCGCATTGCAACTAAGACCAAATAGATATATATGAAGCAATTAGAGTGGAATTTCAGTCGAAACGTTATTTTTAGGTTTAAAAGCCATTTTAATTTTTTTTCCACTTTGGCAAGCATTACATAATCTATCTTTTATAAACTTTAGACTGGGCATGCCTTTGACTAGATTATTCCTAGTAATTTTGGATAAAATATCCATTGAGGAATGACCTAATCTTATATGCCAGAGTAAAGGGTTTACCTTATTGTTTGCTGTTAAACATGTAATATTTGGATTTTTAAAATCTTATGTATATATTATATATATGTTATCGTATCTTTTACCAGTTAGGACTATTTTATTATTGTATATTACATTACATATGTCTTTTTCGAAAACGACGTTATACTTTTTATCGCCAAACAGGCTAATACTAAATAGATTATGTTTTAAGTTTTCTACATATAGTACATTTTTTATGATAGTTGAGTTAGATGATTTATTAAAGCAAATATCACTTTTACCGATGATCTTGCTTCTGTTGTTATCGTCAAAAGTGACACTGCCACTTTCTTCTCTTGATAGTGTTTCGAAAGTTTGAATGTTTTCGGTCATATGTCTTGAATAACCACTATCAAGTATCTATCGAATGCTATGTCTTTGGATGCCCTACAATAAAGGAAGAAGAAGGTGTTACTTTTTGGACCCAAACCATTTTAGGCTGATTAAGAATAAAATTGTATTAATAAGTGGACTTGTTTTTAATGTAGCAATATTGTGATATGTGTCCTAATGTGCAACATGTTAGTTATATGTATGCCCTGGAGGCCATTACTGTACTTACGATGTATATTGTAGTGGATGCTTGGACATATATAAGGAGGACTTTCTTGCTCGACATGATAGTATGCTATCTGGTTACACTTTATCTTAACATGTACTCTGACTGTCTCTATGTTACATGTTGATAAAGCCCTTAGGATGAGTACTTGACTACCAGGACTATGATGCGGATCATACTAGTGGGGACAGTGTAGTCACGAAGTACATCCTTCAAATGTTCCTAGTCGTAGGAGTACCGAGACAAGGCATCGATACTCCAGAGTAGACTAGCGTATGTGCTTCTTGACCCATATGATGGGCGATGGATGATCCCATATCCATTGGTGTTTGACATCAGAGAAGGTATACGGGTGCTCAGTGGAGACTGGGTACACTGGACGGACTCGCCGAGAACTCCCAGATGGTATTATACCTCACGTCAGATGGCAGTTTCCTGGTGACACTGGTACAGGTTAGTCTGTAGACCCGAGATCGTCATAGAGTCTTGTGTGATTTCCACTGTGCTTTGATTTCCATCATACCATGTCCAAGAGGGCGTGCAAAAAGGTGGCTTTTGGGTACAGTCCCGAATCACATGGAGGCAATGAGCGATAGGAGGGGTTTCGTCTCTCCCGGTATAGGGAGTTGATGTTGCGCTGTGTTCGATTGACTATAACTGGAAATCCCTGGCCAGGGTTGCTGAGATTTACTGGTAAGTGTTATCAGTAGTTTCTTGAACTGTTATAGACCTCATATCGACATGACTTATCAAGCTACTGGGGTCTGACGTTTACCACCCCTAGGCGAGATATGCGACATATCAGACAAAGAGACCGGACTGTACGGGAGTGTTACTGATTGGATTCGCAAGAGAATGTACAGGCTTGCTTGTTGATCTTCTGATCGCTTAATACTTGCTGTAAGTGCACGGCGGCGCCCCGGCCGTCGATCCGACGGCCAAATGCGGAAGCGGTGATGAACTTTAATTTTGCGAACTTAGCAAACCGGCACCACCGCGCACTAAACCCCGGATCGGACCATTAAACTAGTTCTAGCTAACTACAAGATGAGGGAAGAGATATACCGAGTGATCCGAGTCCTCCGGTCTTCTCGTCGTCGTCCCGATCTCCCGCGAAATGTCCGGTCTCCTCCCCGTCGCCGGAAGGGCACCACATCGCCTACGTCTTTTACGGGCTCCCACCTCAATACCAAGGCAACTCGGGCACGAAGCTGGCTAGTCGACGTGCCCAAGATATGCTGTAGAATGTGTAGTATAGTTGTCTCTTTGGGGTTTAGGATAGTTGCCATGATGGAGGAATTTGTGCACAATGATTTTCATGAAGGCTTGAAGAAAAATGGAGCAAGCCATCAAAAAGGAGCTCGGCCAGATGCATTTTGTGCTCACTGGAAATGAATGAAGCAAGCTAAATTAATCCTCATCTTTTTTATGTTTCACTCCAGCACACTCATTTTAACACAATGCAATCATATAAATATTAATTAATCCCTTAACATCCAAATGAAACACTAGCAAAACACATGGGGGGGGCCCACGAAAACATGCAGGAACCATTTTCCCAAACATCAACCATACCTCAAACTTTAAACCCATACCCTCTTATTAAATGCAAGTGATGGTAAAGAGAATGATGATGGTCATATCATAAACCCACATATGCAAGAAACCCCTTCCTCAAATGTAATTTGCAAAACTGCAAATTACCCCCTCCAACGGAAAAGTCCGGCCGGGAAAGAACAAAGGAAAACCGGCCGGAACGGAATGCAAACTGGCAACTCCAGAAAACCGGTCCCGTAATAAATTACAGGAAAACCCCGATACTGTGCATACACACCCGCATTTGTATTCCGATCGAAATACAAATGCAAAGAGACAAAACTACACTATCAAATACTAAGATCCGGCTTAAGCCAAAGCCGGCTAGTAAAAACCGTCCGATCACGATCCGTGCAATACCGCACGTATCTGATCGAACTCTGCCATATCTCCATACGGCCTCTACAGCGTTTCGCCCGAAAGCTGAGTAACTGAAAGTGAGTGGTGGACTCTAAAGACTCGTCAATACTATGGCTGTGGATTTAACCACTAGCATGTCAGAGGTATAAGCCAATACGTGACGGGCCACCAGCTATTGACTAAAAGGGACGTCGATAAGCGAACTCATCCTGACACCCTACTGAGCCTGTCAGTGACAATATCCGTACAGTCCGGTCCGTTCGTCTATGAGCATCGCATGTCGGGCCTAGGGGGTGGGTAAAAGTCAGACCCCCAAAAGCGGTACAAGTCGTGTCGGAGTGTAGCCCAGAACACCCTGAGATACTACTGGAATACTTACCAGTAAATCTCCTGCCTTGGCCAAGGACTTCGTGTAATGGCTCTCCTAGACACAGCGCGACCTCACCCCCAATACCGGGAGAGACGAACCCCCGAAGATCCGCTCACTGCCTCCATGTGGCTCGGGACTATACCCAACTAAAACCTGTTTGCACGACTCCTTTGAGCCGTGGTAGGGTAGTAATCAAAGCACAGTGGGAACTCACACGAGACAAATGACGATCCCCAGGTCGATGAACTAACCTGTACACATGTCACTTGGGAACTGCTATCTGACGTCAGGTATAAGACCAACTAGCATGTTCCCGGCGAGTCCTGTCCGGTGTACTCATAACCCAATGAGCACCTGTATACATCTTAGGTGAGCCAACTGACACCAGTGGCTTGTGAGACCGGCCACCGCCCTTCGTCGGGGTCTCGACTGTATACACTAGTCTACTCTGGAGAATCGATGCCCTATCTCGAAACTCCCACGACTAGGGACCTTTTAAGGATGTGCTTATAGACCTCAGCTCCCACTTATATGATCGCCCTCATACTGCTGGTGGTCAAGCAAGAATCCTAGGGGCTCTATCAACGTGCAATAGTGACCTGTCAGGTCACCTAAAGCAGTACACGATGATAAAGATAAACCAGATAGCATACTATCATCTCGAGTAAGACTGTCCTACCGGGATAGGTCCTCCCTCAATCATTGCAATCACGTGCCTGTGATCCAATAATTGACTCTGAGGGCACTATCTCCAATAATCTCCCACTTGCACTCAAGGCTCATTATTGCGATGTCGCAAACTCACATCCCGTGTGATACCGAACACCCAACTCCTCTACTAGCCAGTCTCATAAAGCCTGTTTGCGAGACTATTGCGTTCGAGGAATAGCCTCAGTGAGTGGATCCGCCTTGATGTTTCTTTCTATGTCTCTCTAAATCTCAAGTTCGCGGAGAATGCCATCTCCCGAAATGAGCAATACCTGTCCTAGAATGTCTGGATGTCTGATGGGACCGAGCTCATGAATGAACTCCAAATCCAAACTTCTTAGACTGTATCGTCAACTGAACTTAATCAGTATCCTGCGCCATGCCACCCTCAGTATTGCCTTGGACCACCTGTCCAAAATACTGCCCCTCATCAGAAGGAAAACTATAACTCTGACAACCTCCTTGTCGTCCAGGTCACCTTGGAAGCCTGGAGTGATAACCGTCTCCTAAAGGAGGCAGCCGTTATCATATCCCTAGAACATCCTCTTATGTTCTAAAACTGCTTCCGACTATTTCTCTAGGATTGGAACAATATCAACTTATTGCATCTAGTGCAAGAACAACATCTGGTGTGGTACTTGACATCTCATGATTGACTCAATTTCCTAAGCAAGTGATCTGCCAATCATGCACATCCCTCTCTACTTTAGTCTATAAGACACTTTTAGAGAGGGTGACTCCATTACCTGCAGGTACACTACCATGCCAGGAGTCGTCCATTCTAAATACTCTTAGAATGCTGTCAAAGTACCCTGATTGGGAAACCACCCAAATCTAGATCTAAAACCATAGATCTAGTAACCAGTATGTCTGATATAATGTCCAAGTCCCATGTGGAGAAACCACTGTGTGACGACCAAAGTATAACCGATCGTAGTATAGGAATATCACTTCCTACTTTATGTATGTCATCCAAAACCCGGATATCACACCCTATTACCTTCTCAACAGATCCATCCCCTATTCTGATGACGTCAAACCTATGACTGTCACATCAGAAATAGATGATCTATCTCCGCTATATCTGCTTTAGTCTATAAATAGACATAAGCCTGATGTCCACCAATGCTTCCGCTGCTCCCACTGACTACGACAACCCTCTGGCAGAGTCATATAGACGTGCACTTCTAAAGCTAGTTTAGAACGACGCTATACTCATCTTCCTGCCGGGTCTCGCAGCCTGGAACAACAACAATGGCAAGTGTGGGTAAACAAGAACTTCCCTGTCACCGTCCTTGAGGCTACCGGAGTACCTCTCGGGTGCCTGAAGTTACCCACCTTATCTGCGGAGTGGTCAATGGAATGTCAAATCAGATTGAATCTTTAGGTTCCTTATCAAATCTTCAGTAATCGTTTGCGGTTCTGGAATCGCTTCCAGTTCTACCATACTCCCACTACTGTTTTCTGAAAAATAACCATTTCTTTTTAAAATGTGGCGAGTTAAGAACAATATCACTATTGATCTTCCAGATGGTAGAAAATCAACCCTCGTCATAGCCTGGGTGAACCCACAAACAGCCATTACAGAAACGTGCCTAGAGTTATCCAGAGTCTGGTTTTAATCATAAGCCTGACAACTTCCCGTACCTTAACAATGTTAAGATATGAACTGTACTATATCCAATATAGAACCAGAGGCACTGATTTAATTGAACCAGATTCAAATCATGCAACTATCTCCAGTGTATGTCAACTAAATGGAGAGAGGCCGATCAGCGTTACTCAACTTAGGAATGCTTCCAATTACGAGTAACCTGAAAGAGAAGCAATTTCTCTTTATTATTATTATCAACTGAATACCATACACAAGTATCTACATCTTCGATCACTTTGAAGAATCCCGATACTTGCAACACCTGGTTCTCTACTCTATTCAAATACCTATAACTCCTCAAAACTTAGACCCTGTGTTTCTACGAAACACATGTCTAAGAACTAGAGAAGTTAAAAGTAAACAGAATATAGTATGAGGACCAACCCCTCTGTCCTAATGGACACTGGACAACATACAATACTCTGTATAAGTCCGCCGAGTCTAACAACTCTTTCACTGTGTGTCGTAGGTTGAAAACTGTACTTATGGTTAAGAAGAATTACACCGCTGTTTAATGCTCCTTACCTAACCATCCACTGATATAGGTAAATGTCATCGACATAATATCAAAAGGTATATCTCACTCTATGAAAATAGACGTACAGATATATCAATTTGAAATTGGTGCACAACAGCGGATATTCAAAACCAAAAATTTGCCGACAGGCAAACAGCCCAGGTGATCTCCTCAAATATCACCGATTACAACGAATCCCGATATAATGAGGATGATCATCCTATTCCCAATAACTCACTCCCGCTCACCATGTGAGAATCAAACCTGGTAAATACATACCCTGGAGCAAGTGTTTAATCGGGAAATCAGTTTTCTTTTAACAGTACACAGTAGAACTGAAACATTGAAATGTTTCGATGGGGTATCCTGGTATTCCTAGTAATGCCTCTACCATTATCCAGATTCACAACTATAACCTTATAATTCTTTGCCACCTCTCCAAATCCCTTTATATGTCTTTAGTCATTACCTTCTGCACACCCCTTAGGCCAAATGGTTTTCTTCCTTCCCTACCGTTCGGCACCAGCCTATGGTTTGGAAGAAGACTATCCAATAAGCATAATGGGTGTACTGTCCTAGTCCTAGGAGCACTCGCAATGCGAGAGAAGGTGAAGATAAAAGACAACCGAATAAACCTTATTCCTATTTCTCCTGGACCAGAATCCATCCCCGAACTGGAACAAGTTCCTTTCGAGTTCGTATATAACCATACGATGGAGTATCCAATAAACTGTGGATCTTCGTAGTGATACGGAGTGTCCTGGAGAAATACAAAGGTGATTTAGGATTGGCGAAGAAATACTTGGTTTGGTCGTGAATATCAGTCGCAATTTACTTTGCCCTCTTACTAATCCCTTGCTTTTTCTGAACTTAATACCTTCTGCACACCATCGTTTTGCTAATTGGTTTTCTTCATTCCCCACCGTTCGGCACCAGCCTAAGGTTTGGAAGAAGACTATCCAATTTGCATAATAGGTGTACTATCTCCTAAACCAAGGAGTACTCGCAACCTGAGAGAAGGTAAAAAGGAAAAGACAACTGAATAATCCTATCCGTTTTCTCCAGAACCGGAAACCAGCCTCGAATTCCTTCGAGTTCGTATCTAACCATACGATGGCTTTGTCCAATGGAAGTGGACATTCGCAGTAATACGGGGTGTCCTGGAGAAAAGGGTAAAAGTAGGAGTGGCAATGAGGTCTGCAACTCTGACAATCCAAAAGCCAGTGTAAAGAGGGTTCGGTTAACTTGGTCTCTGAGTCGTAGTCTTAGGGTCGGGTCAATGGTCGCTGCCAGAGAGAGAGAGAAAAGAAACACTCAGCGTGCACTCTATCCTAGATCAGAATGGTTACCAATTTATCTAATCTGGAAACCTCCCACTGTACCTCAAATTCTCCTCCAAACCTGAAAGAAGAATTAGTCGGGGTCACCCGAGGAGTAAACCAACTCATCAGTGGGAATCGGGATCCAACTATCATCGCATGATAACGTGACGGAATCCGCTTACGGTATTACACTCCAGAAGGTATGCGCATATCTGGCAAGTTTCAGTTCTTTTGAAACTCCCGATGTGATTTCTACCCCATGCTCTTATGACCTTGACTTTGGCCAACATATCATAAGTCACATGTCAAGTTCAACCCGTCATTCTCCAGGTTAATTTGAGCCCACCCATACATACCCTTGACTTGGGCCAAAATGGTAGTACGACTGCCCCAAACCAACACATCTATCTATGCTGCATATGAATACCCAACAGCTACCAAACACTGTGCCTTGACTTTGGCCAACATACACAGCTTGAATACTATTGACTATCCATATGAAACGACGGAGGGCTACGAATGGTTTCTGGCGAAAACCTTTAACGTAATGAACTTGATATCGTTGAAGGAACGGATAGCTTTTTAGAAAATATAGTGACGAAAACCTTTACTAAAGAGGTCACTCCCGGTGAAGGGATCTCGGCTCTTTCCCCGTAGAATGGGGTGCTGGATATTCATAACCGAATATCACGATGCAAAGCAAAAGTAATCGGCTATAGTGAAGTTAGTGCCCTGACGCAAACTTCTGTCCAAGGGGTCACTCCCGGTGAAGGGATCTCGGCCCTTTCCTCGTCGACTGAGGAGCAGGATATTCCAAATGAATACCACGATGCAAAACAAAAGTGAACGTCCTTGCAATAACAGCTTTTTGAAAAGTGTTCCAACAACATCAGAATATGTTTGTTTTAACTGGCATTGATCCGAATCAATGCAGTCCCATCAATTGATCACACCACAAAGAACGAAAATATACTGACGTACGTATATGCCATCCACATTCGCCACTGGGTCCCGTCATAACCCGTTAGGTTAGCTAACTAACGGCAGAGCGGGGACTGGACTAGCGCGGATGAAAAACATATACAACATCTACTAATATATATACCAATATATAGTATTTCGCTCAAGGCGTGAATAAAATGCAACATCACAGAAATGTACAGCATCACAGAACAATACAGATATCTGGGATCCCCGGGTTTCACAGAGCCACTACTGAAAACCCGACGTTCCCCTGGTCGTGTGGATAGCCTGTGCAATGAAATCCTAGACCCCTACGGGCGCGGCAAGTCACCCGCCAAAACCTGAAGCGAGGCAGCCCCCTTCAGCACCGTGAATGGACCACCCAGCACTTCACGGAATCCGGTAACTTGGGCACCCCTCCTGGGTCAACCTGTACCCCCTACGAGTGCGGCGAATAGCCCGCCAATTCCAGACTGAAGCCCCCTCCGTCTCAATGCCCTGAGATGTGAGCCCGTTGCCCTCTAGAACCCGGCTATCCGTGCACCCCTCCGCGGGGTAACCCTAGTACAGAAAGTAAAATATACATACACCGGGTACATCGACCGCAACCAGGTCGTGCCCCAAAAGAATAATACAAACAGGCAGTGACGGCAGTCCACATGTCGGACGCTCGCCCCGCAACAACAAATGTACATAATACAACAAAACTGTACTAGCATTGCATCCAGGCTATCCCCCACGACCGATCCGCAACATCACAGCAAAAACACAGAACATCAACGTGAAAGTCACGTTCGCAAATCCGTCTAACCGGGCTATAGCAGTTAGACCGGATTTACCGATCGAGTGACATTCACGGTCACAGATATAATGTAAATACTGTGAAATAATGTGTTTAAAATATCCGATCGATCAAAAATTAACAAGTGGGCCCCCAAGCAATACTGTAGCACTTCAAGAAATACTGGGCCCAAAATTAATATTCCAGAAACCCTAAAATCACCCCAGAAACCCACTGGAGAAATTTGACCAATTGACCATACCATAGTGCGGCGGAACCGCGGCCGGAGGTGGGGTTTGGCCGCGGTTCCGCGCTCCACTTAGCAGATCAATTTGTCGAATTTTCCCAGATCTCTTAGAATTTCATGTACATCAATTTTCTACAACCTGAAAAATTTTTGGACACCAAAAAATTCTAACAGAAAACTGATGTGAACTAAAATTGGATTTTTGGAATTTCGGTCGATCGGAACTGCAAAACACATCAAACGAAGCTAGACGAAGTTAATGGCGAGGCTCTGATACCACTGTAAGTGCACGGCGGCGCCCCGGCCGTCGATCCGACGGCCAAATGCGGAAGCGGTGATAAACTTTAATTTTACGAACTTAGCAAACCGGCACCACCGCGCACTAAACCCCGGATCGGACCATTAAACTAGTTCTAGCTAACTACAAGATGAGGGAAGAGATATACCGAGTGATCCGAGTCCTCCGGTCTTCTCGTCGTCGTCCCGATCTCCCGCGAAATGTCCGGTCTCCTCCCCGTCGCCGGAAGGGCACCACATCGCCTACGTCTTTTACGGGCTCCCACCTCAATGCGGAGGCAACTCGGGCACGAAGCTGGCTAGTCGACGTGCCCAAGATATGCTGTAGAATGTGTAGTATAGTTGTCTCTTTGGGGTTTAGGATAGTTGCCATGATGGAGGAATTTGTGCACAATGATTTTCATGAAGGCTTGAAGAAAAATGGAGCAAGCCATCAAAAAGGAGCTCGGCCAGATGCATTTTGTGCTCACTGGAAATGAATGAAGCAAGCTAAATTAATCCTCATCTTTTTTATGTTTCACTCCAGCACACTCATTTTAACACAATGCAATCATATAAATATTAATTAATCCCTTAACATCCAAATGAAACACTAGCAAAACACAGGGGGGGCCCACGAAAACATGCAGGAACCATTTTCCCAAACATCAACCATACCTCAAACTTTAAACCCATACCCTCTTATTAAATGCAAGTGATGGTAAAGAGAATGATGATGGTCATATCATAAACCCACATATGCAAGAAACCCCTTCCTCAAATGTAATTTGCAAAACTGCAAATTACCCCCTCCAACGGAAAAGTCCGGCCGGGAAAGAACAAAGGAAAACCGGCCGGAACGGAATGCAAACTGGCAACTCCAGAAAACCGGTCCCGTAATAAATTACAGGAAAACCCCGATACTGTGCATACACACCCGCATTTGTATTCCGACCGAAATACAAATGCAAAGAGACAAAACTACACTATCAAATATTAAGATCCGGCTTAAGCCAAAGCCGGCTAGTAAAAACCGTCCGATCACGATCCGTGCAATACCGCACGTATCTGATCGAACTCTGCCATATCTCCATACGGCCTCTACAGCGTTTTGCCCGAAAGCTGAGTAACTGAAAGTGAGTGGTGGACTCTAAAGACTCGTCAATACTATGGCTGTGGATTTAACCACTAGCATGTCAGAGGTATAAGCCAATACGTGACGGGCCACCAGCTATTGACTAAAAGGGACGTCGATAAGCGAACTCATCCTGACACCCTACTGAGCCTGTCAGTGACAATATCCGTACAGTCCGGTCCGTTCGTCTATGAGCATCGCATGTCGGGCCTAGGGGGTGGGTAAAAGTCAGACCCCCAAAAGCGGTACAAGTCGTGTCGGAGTGTAGCCCAGAACACCCTGAGATACTACTGGAATACTTACCAGTAAATCTCCTGCCTTGGCCAAGGACTTCGTGTAATGGCTCTCCTAGACACAGCGCGACCTCACCCCCAATACCGGGAGAGACGAACCCCCGAAGATCCGCTCACTGCCTCCATGTGGCTCGGGACTATACCCAACTAAAACCTGTTTGCACGACTCCTTTGAGCCGTGGTAGGGTAGTAATCAAAGCACAGTGGGAACTCACACGAGACAAATGACGATCCCCAGGTCGATGAACTAACCTGTACACATGTCACTTGGGAACTGCTATCTGACGTCAGGTATAAGACCAACTAGCATGTTCCCGGCGAGTCCTGTCCGGTGTACTCATAACCCAATGAGCACCTGTATACATCTTAGGTGAGCCAACTGACACCAGTGGCTTGTGAGACCGGCCACCGCCCCTTGTCGGGGTCTCGACTGTATACACTAGTCTACTCTGGAGAATCGATGCCCTATCTCGAAACTCCCACGACTAGGGACCTTTTAAGGATGTGCTTATAGACCTCAGCTCCCACTTATATGATCGCCCTCATACTGCTGGTGGTCAAGCAAGAATCCTAGGGGCTCTATCAACGTGCAATAGTGACCTGTCAGGTCACCTAAAGCAGTACACGATGATAAAGATAAACCAGATAGCATACTATCATCTCGAGTAAGACTGTCCTACCGGGATAGGTCCTCCCTCAATCATTGCAATCACGTGCCTGTGATCCAATAATTGACTCTGAGGGCACTATCTCCAACACTTAATACCTGGGTGGCTGTTACGTTTAGCTGACTGCTTGCAGCTTGTGGGTGTTTGATATGATCATCACCTACTGCCGGTGTATTGACGATTCTTTAGAGTCCTACACAGAGGTTTCCTGGCTCAGGCAAAACGGAGTAGGAGCACATATGTGATATGTGCGGGACTGAGAACAATACGTGTATGTGATACCGTATTAGATTCTCGCGATATGAGATATCAGCCGGGTATATGTGATATAGCCGGGTCATCGGATCGAGTGTTGATTCGATGAACTGATACAGATTATATTAATCGGTTATTTATGAAATAGCCGTATTATCGGATCATGTGTTGATTTGATAATTTAATGTATAATTATATATTTGATATATTAAATTACATTAACTAATATAAGCTCACTTAAAGATTCTTTTTCTCACTCGGGTAAAACATTGATATATATGTGATATATGTTAATTGTATTATTTTATTTTGTTACAATAAATATTGTATATGTGATATATAATATTGTAACAAGTTATGATTACTGATGCAACATGATTAGTAGAGATTAAACATGGTTAGGGTTTGATTTGGGTTAATCTTTTCTAGAAGCTTCTAGAAGATTTTGTTTTGTTTCTTGCAAAGATATTTGTGTTGATATTTTGTGAGATATTCTTTAACCCAACCCAAACCCTTAACCCTAGTAAACTCTCTACAATGGTTAGCCTCTTCATCTTTAACCATGGTTGCATTTGTAATTATAACACACTTTTCATTATTCATCACAAATGAGTTCATCTTCTTCTTTCGCCTTGCAAAGCTTTCTAACTTTGAGTTTAGTGATGAAAATGAGTGAGATTAAGAAAATAAATGAGAGATAAATTCCTACTTCATCATCCTCATCTATTCTAGCCACTTAGATTAGGGTGTTTGCTTTGCTAATACTTGATTAGCAAAGCAAGAGCTTGGGTTTGAGTTTCTTCAAGGTAGATCATCTTTGTTATCGAAGATCGGAAGCAAGCTTGCATCTTTCTTTTGTGGATCCTCTCTTGAGTCTGGGTACTCGATGATCGCAGCGAAGGGACCTCAACACGGAGCTTTAGAAGTGAAGGAACGGACTACAAAGGTTGTAATCCCAAACTTTTAGATGTAAAGTTGTTTACATGCTTTGTTTCGCCTAATCTCTAGTCTAAGATCTTGGTTAGGATTGTTCGACACGTCTAAAATTTAAATCGGGCATGGTTGATGCCTTGTAGAACCTTGTGAGAGTGCCTAGTAACCCTACAGTGGTATCAGAGCCAAGCTAGAGCTTTAAGCGAAGTCTAGACGAAGTTTAAAGTCTGATCGAACCCCGAAACCCCATCTTACACCCTTCTCTAGAAATTTTCTAAAAATGTTGATTTTTCCATATTAAAAATACTCAGAAAATTAAGCAGGGAAATCTAAGAATTACTGTGAAGTACGGACCACTAACTCACCAATAAAACCGCGGAACCGCGGCCAAACCACGCGTTTCGCGGCGGTTCCGCGGCCAAACAGTGAAGATGGGGCCCACTACTTCAGGTATATATTCTTGGGTCTTTTTTCATTGTTCTGGGAATTTTTAATTCTACTCAAGTGCTGAGTTTTCTGGGATGTATTGGGAACTCGTTGATTTGATCGGAAAGTTTAACTTCGTTTAGTTTGTCCGGGTAATTTAGAACGTGTTAAAATGTTCGAACGGATATCAATAACCCACTTTTTCCTCTGTCGGAAAATTTCCAAGTGTTGGATTTTTCCGTAGTTTAAGAATGTTCTAAGTCGTGCAAGTAACACGGTGGACCCTCTAGAAGAACACAAACCTTAACTCGATTATGTGACTGTCTGAACCGCCTCTAAACCTTAGGGTTTGTGGCAGTACGGCGTTGCCACATGTGAGGCATTGGTTTGACCCTTCTACGGCTGGACCATTGGTACTGTGGCATGTGATGGATGCTTTTAAACTCTGCTCAAGTGTTGAGACATTTGGGAAATTTTGGGTGTTTGTTTATTTGATCGGAAAGTTTAACATTGTCTATTCATCTGGAATGTGATACAATATTTCGAATCCACAAGTAGTTATGAGATAACTAATTTGAATGTTATAAATTTAGCAGTTTAGTCTCAGATGATCGGTTGCCATGGGATTTTGATGCGATCAAACGTCCGTTGCAATCACGTAGCGTACGCGGATACTCGCCGGGTAAACTTAATAGACAGCCACGCCCCATAGCCCCGACCAAGTGACTGTAGGAGAACCCCGTTACTAAAAGCATCCGTTCGGGTGCTCGCAGCAGCGGTGTTCCGCCTTAGTGCACTTCGTCGATGGTATCGGGGGTGCGGCCGTCTACTAAAGTTTTTGACGAGCATTCGATCAGAATGTCGGGAATCTTGTTGAATTGCCCGACTAGATATTGAAAAGTGTTTTCTATATTGAGACTAAAATGCAGGGTTTATAATTGTTAGGCATGAGATGTCTAAGGAATTCATTTGGTTAGGCATGCGATGTCTAAGGAGGTTGCGGATTCCAACTGTTGTTGTTTTACACTTTCTTTTCTGCGACCGTAAGTGTAATATGTGGTGTATCGCCGGTTTCGTTGCTATACATCAACGACAGTTGAGATACACATATTTACTTACGTTGATGATATGTGATATTATGTGTTGCTGTGATATGTTATATTGGATCGTCGTGTTTTTGAATAGCCGGGGGTTTTATGTGAGATGAGAGTTTTTCTTTTTCATTCATGTAAAATTCATTTGTATGTAATATTCTTTTATTGGGGCACTTCCGGGCTAAGGATGATGTCACCATTGTATATTATTTACTTTTCCGCATTAGGATAGACCCAAGACGGGGAGCACAAGTAACCGGGTTCTAGGGTACAGTGGGAGACCATCTCGAGGAGTCGAGACCGGGTCTCCTAACCCTAGAATTGGCAGTGTTGCTTGCCGCTCTCGCAGGGGTCTAGGGATGCGGGTTTGGCTATTCATCGCGACCGTGGAATCCGTGTTTTATACAGGCTCGTATTAAAACACGGACGTCCTAGTATATCCAATATTTCATATATGTTCTTCTGCTGCAATGTTCTGTGATGAGATCATATTACTGCCTGAGACGAATGTTTATATTATATATATGAGATATATATTGTATATTGTTGATTTCGTTTCAAATGTGGTGCTTGTGAAGTATAATAAAATAGGACTTCATTAATGAGATTAATGAAACTAAAAGAAACCTAAAGATGTTGTAGAAACTTGTTTAAAAATTGGTAGCTCTAGTTCTTGTTTTGCATAGCGGCGTTCCTTGTAGAACATCCGGCACCTTATTCGATAAGGAAAGAGCCGAGATCCTTTCACCGGGAGTGACCTCTTTAGCAAAACTAGCAGATGCTGCATACTCGGTTTATCTTTTGATTGCTTCTATAGTTTTTGCTTTGCATAGTGGTATTTGTGAAATATCCTGTACCTTATTCGATAAGGAAAGAGCCGACGATCCCTTCAACGGGAGTGACCTCTTTAGCAAAACTAGAAAATGCCTCAAAAACATTCCATTTAAAATCACTCGATTCTACAACGATATCAAGTTCGTTACGCAAAGGGTTTTCTTAAAAACCCGTCGTATCCCTCTGTCATTTCAGATAAGTATTAGTTAGTATTCGTGCTGCGTTTGTTGGCCTTTGTCAAGGCGTAGTGTGCGGTAGCTGATTACTGCTTAACTGTATAAGCATATGATGCGATTGGATTAGTGTAGTCGTGCGACCTTGTTGGCCTTTGTCAAGGGCCGTGCGGGTGGGTTTAATTCAATCAGGAAATGACGGGTTGAACTTGACTAGCATCCTATGGTTTGTTGGCCTTTGTCATGGTCATAGGAGGTTAGGGGTAAAATATTATTGGGAATTTCAAGTGTTGAAACTTGCAATGAGATTGCATACCTTCTATGAGATAGTTGGATTTCGATACCCGCTGCGAGTAAGAGTTACTCCTGGGAGAGTTTTACACATTACAATTAGCCGATCAAGTAGGTGTCTAGAAAGGTGTCAACGGGGTTAAGCCTCTAGGAAAATGAGGTTTACTTTAATTGGGTCCGTGCAAAAGCACGGGAAACCTCCCTCAAAGTACCGGCACAGGCCTGGCTGAAAGATTGGCGAACTTGTAGGGTGTAATTAATCCCGGCTAGTTTTTCCTTTTAGGGTTTGAAGGAAGATTTGACTAAAACAGTAGGAGACATCCTGATTAGGTATATTAATAACCAATCTAATCTTGCAAGAGCATATGCTGAGTGTTTTCTTCTCTCTCTCTCCAGGTAGCGACCATGTCACGCCTTAATCAAGATAATAATACGGATGTATTGACCAAACCCACTTGTTATACTGCGCTAGGGAACGTTGGTCCCGCTCTAACTTATAAATGTTATAAGACCGAGCAGGAAATTGGGGATTACCAGAATTCTCGTGCCGCCCAAACGAAGAAAGTGCATGTTGATGCATCTTCTCTGGATGTGTTCATTACAGAGAACTGTTTCTCAGTATACTTTACGTCCTGGGTATGAGATACCGGATCAGGATCCCGCATATGTAATCTGTTACATGGGCTACAGAAAGGTAGAGAACTGAGAACGAGTGATAAGTTTCATGAGATAGAAACGGTGCAAGTGTTGCAGCCGAGTCTATTGGCAGTTATCACCCTGTATTACCAGAATACATTGATTCTGAACGAATGTTATTAGATACCGAACCTGATGTACAACATCATATCAGTCTCTTTATTAGTAAAGAAGGATATAATTTTGTATTGTTGGATAATGTTTTGAATATTTCCTATATCAAGAGTTGATCGGTTCAGGCACGTTATCTAAAAGCATTGACGTTCTAAATCAAACTACAGTTCTTAGTATACAGAACACACACAAGATGAAGAGTTCAGAAATGAACGAATCCTTCTTGAGATATTGTAGACTAGGTCATATCAATATGACCCGACTAGCTGAAGTTACATTTGGATGCATATTTAAATTAGTTTGAATTTACATCTTGTGAAACTTGCCGGTCATGTCACAAAGATAAGATGACCACATCTCTGTTTATTGGAAACAGAGAAAGAGTTAGTGAACTCTTGGGATTGATACATGATGATGTATGAGGTCCCCTGTCTACACATGCCAGGATCGGTTCTTTGTAATTTATTATATTCACTGATGATCTTTCAAGATTCAGACATATATTCCTGTTGAAACATAAGTCCGAAGCTTTTGAGATATTCACAGAATATAAGTTAGAAGTAGAGAACCAAAAACGGGTATAAGTATTATGTCTTTTGATGAGATCAGGGAGGAGAATACTTGAGCACGGAATTCCTGGACTATTCTAAAAGAGAACGAGATTCTCTCTCAGCATTCTCCTCCGTATACACCACAGCACGTCGGTATATCGGGGCAGAGCAATCACACCCTATGTGATATGGTGTGCTCTATGATGAGTACTGCTGAGTTACCTATTACCTTTTGGGTATTATGCACTTGTGAAGCTGCATATCTATTGAATAGGGTTCCAATCAAATCAGGTGCCTACCGCTCCATATGTGATATGGTATGGGAAGAGCCCATCTCTTAAGGATATTAAGATTTAGGGTTGTCCAGCCTATGTCTAAAAGCATAATCCGGACAATCTCGAGGCAAACTCAGTTCTGTAGAAGTTTGTTGGATTTCCCAAGCATTCGCAAAGGAATATCTTCTACCAAACCGAGGAACCAAAGATGTTTTGTTTCTCAGCATGCCACCTTTTTGAAAGGGAATTTCTTGTGAAGAAATTAGTGGTCATGAGGTAGAACTAGAAAGAGTTCCAGCTATAAAAACTACAGCTGATGATTTGGTAGAACCAAAGGATTCAATAGTTTCCAACGAACCTCAGCCTCTCCGCCGATCTAGTAGGGTTCCTCACCCACCTGAGAGATACTTCGGTTTTCTCTATGACAGTGGGAGCGAGGATTGCATCATGAGATGATGACCTAACTTGTTTCAAGCAGGCCATCAGGAGTGAGACACTGTAAGAATGGCTGGATGCTTAGTGATCTGAGATGGAATCCTTATACACCAACAAAGTATGGACTTTGGTTGCTTTATCTGAAGGGTTAAATCCCCATCAGGAGCAAGTATATCGTGAGAAGATTACTTGGTGTACATGGAAAAGTTGAGACTTTCAAAGCTATGCTTAAGTCCATCCAGATCCTACTTGCCATTGCTACATACCGTGACTACGATTTCTGGAGGTTGGGTGTCATGACAGCTTTTCTAAATGATGATTTAAAAGAGAGCATCTTTAAGTACACAGCCAGAGGGCTTCGTAGACAGTGGGAGCAGCGGAAACGTGTGCAAGTTGTTTTATGCGATAAAACAGGCATCGCGGAGTTGGAACGTCTGTTTTGATGTGGTAGTCAAAGAGTTTGACTTCATCAAAATGGTAGATGAACCTTGTATATACAAAAAGGTAGTAGAGAGTGTGGTGGTGATCCTCGTAGAGTACGTGGATGACATACTCTTGATAGGGAAGGAGTTTTCTATGCTACGCTCGGTCAATCTCCGCTTATCACAAGGATTCTCCATATAGGATCAAAGCGATACCTCCTAAATCCTAGGTTTTATATCTATGAGATAGATCTAAT
Source organism: Agapanthus africanus (assembly GCA_030015575.1). Lineage (NCBI taxonomy): Eukaryota > Viridiplantae > Streptophyta > Magnoliopsida > Asparagales > Amaryllidaceae > Agapanthus > Agapanthus africanus. The sequence continues at coordinate 446,666,451 of CM057350.1, read as the reverse complement.
TGGATGTTAGGATTCTCACTAGTTGTAGTGAGATGGTATCAATCGATCCTAGAGAGAATCGCTAGAATGGTTCAAGGGTGGTAAGGTTGACTGAATGTCAGTCACAGGCATTGTCTTTACCCTCAGTGGAGGGACGGTATATTGGAAGATTTCCAAGCTAGATACCCTGACATACTAGACGATAAAGGCAGGATAAATCACTACCAAGGATGCTACCAGAGAAATTGTCTGGATGTACACTAGTTCATGAGATGAACCTCGTTCCTACCATTGTGTGACAATGGAGTTGTGGCTTTTGCCAAGGAACCCTCCATCCCATCTGAGATCCAGACATATTCTTAGGCAGTATCGCCTGATCACGGAGATGGTTGATCTCCAGGGAGATCGAGGTTAGGAGAGTAGACACAGAGGACAACAACGCGGATCCACTCACAAAGGCCTATTTCCCAGTAGAGACTTTTATGGGATGGTTGAGTATGAGATACTTCAACCACAGCTGATTGTTGGGTATGTGATACCACAACAGATGGCCCTAGTGCAAGTGGGAGATTGTTAGTTATATGTATGCCCTAGAGGCCATTACTGTACATACGATGCATATTGTAGTGGATGCTTGGACATATATAGGAAGGACTTTCTTGCTCGACATGATAGTATGCTATCTGGTTACACTTTATCTTAACATGTACTCTGAATGTCTCTATGTTACATGTTGATAAAGCCTTTAGGATGAGTACTTGACTACCAGGACTATGATGCGGATCATACTAGTGGGGACAATGTAGTCACCAAGTACATCCTTCAAATGTTCCTAGTCGTGGGAGTACCGAGACAGGGCATCGATACTCCAGAGTAGACTAGCGTATGCGCTTCTTGACCCATATGATGGGCGATGGATGATCCCATATCCATTGGTATTTGACATCAGAGAAGGTATACGGGTGCACAGTGGAGACTGGGTACACTAGACGGACTCGCCGAGAACTTCCACATGGTATTATACCTCACGTCAGATGGCAGTTCTCTGGTGACACTGGTATAGGTTAGTCTGTAGACCCGAGATCGTCATAGAGTCTTGTGTGATTCCCACTGTGCTTTGATTTCCATCATACCACGTCCAAGAGGGCGTGCAAAAATGTGGCTTTTGGGTACAGTCCCGAATCACATGGAGGCAATGAGCGATAGGAGGGGTTTCGTCTCTCCCGGTGTAGGGAGTTGATGTTGCGCTGTTTTCGATTGGCTATAACTGGAAATCCCTGGCCAGGGTTGCTGAGATTTACTGGTAAGTGTTATCAGTAGTTTCTTGAACTGTTATAGACCTCATATCGACATGACTTATCAAGCTACTGGGGTCTGACGTTTACCACCCCTAGGAGAGATATGCGACATATCAGACGAAGAGACCGGACTGTACGGGAGTGTTACTGATTGGATTCGTAGGAGAATGTACAGGCTTGCTTGTTGATCTTCTAATCACTCAATACCTGGGTGGCTGTTACGTTTAGCTGACCGCTTGCAGCTTGTGGGTGTTTGATATGATCATCACCTACTGCCGGCGTATTGACGATTCTTTAGAGTCTTACACAGAGGTTTCCTGGCTCAGGCAAAACGGAGTAGGAGCACATATGTGATATGTGCGGGACCGAGAACAATACGTGTATGTGATACCGTATTAGATTCTCGTGATATGAGATATCGGCCGGGTATATGTGATATAGCCGGGTCATCGGATCAAGTGTTGATTTGATGAACTGATACAGATTATATTAGTCAGTTATTTATTAAATAGCCGGATTATCAGATAATGTGTTGATTTGATAATTTAATGTATAATTATATATTGATATATTAAATTACATTAACTAATATAAGCTCAATTAAAGATTCTTTTTCTTACTCGGGTAATACATTGATATATATGTGATATATGTTAATTGTATTATTTTATTTTGTTACAATAAATATTGTATATGTGATATATAATATTGTAACAAGTTATGATAACTAATGCAATATGATTAGTAGAGATTAAACATGGTTAGGGTTTGATTTGGGTTAATCTTTTCTAGAAGCTTCTAGAAGATTTTGTTTTGTTTCTTGCAAAGATATTTGTGTTGATATTTTGTGAGATATTCTTTAACCCAACCCAAACCCTTAACCCTAGTAAACTCTCTACAATGGTTAGCCTCTTCATCTTTAACCATGGTTGCATTTGTAATTATAACACACTTTTCATTATTCATCACAAATGAGTTCATCTTCTTTTTCCTCCTTGCAAAGCTTTCTAGCTTTGAGTTTAGTGATGAAAATGAGTGAGATTAAGAAAATAAATGAGAGCTAAATTGCTACTTCATCATCCTCATCTATTCTAGCCATTTAGATTAGGGTGTTTGCTTTGCTAATACTTGATTAGCAAAGCAAGAGCTTGGGTTTGAGTTTTTTCAAGGTAGACCATCTTTGTTATCGAAGATCGGAAGTAAGCTTGCATCTTTCTTTTGTGGAGTCTCTCTTGAGTCCGGGTCTCGATGATCGCAGCGAAGGGACCTCAACACGGAGCTTTAGAAGTGAAGGAACGGACTACAAAGGTTGTAATCCCAAACTCTTAGATGTAAAGTTGTTTTCATGCTTTGTTTCCCCTAATCTCTAGTCTAAGATCTTGGTTAGGATTGTTCGGCACGTCTAAAATTTAAATCTGGCATGGTTGATGCCTTGTAGAGAACCTTGTGAGAGTGCCTAGTAACCCTACACAACAATAGTCACACGTTGAATTAGCATATTTGTTATCATATTTATAATAATAATATTTAGATTTATAAGGTTTATTTTAGGAACCAATTCTGTATGTTTATTAAAACCTATTCCTATTTAATCACGGTGTTTAATGGACTGTCCTAACAAAATATCTAAATTATTTTTACTTTTAGTAAAATTCAAAATCATTTCATCTTTTATTTCTAATTTTCGTTTAAGATCAAAGATTTCAAATTTAGTTGTTTCAATTATATTTTCTTTAGTTAAGATTACAGACTTAAGTTTTTCATTTAAGTTTTCGTTGTTTAATTTAACTTCATTTAATTCATTTTTAATTACTATTTTTGAATTATTCTTTGTGATTAATTTAGTGTTTAAAATTTTATTTTTAGACTTAACCTTATCATAATTATCCTTAAGAAAATGACAAAGACTAATCAAATCTGTTTTACTAAGAAATTAAATATCAAAGTCGTCATCGGTATTCAAGTCATCTAGTGCCATGAAGCACATGTTAGCTACTTTTTTGGTTTTCGAGTCACTGGAATCGGTGTTGTCCCAAATTGCTTGAAACAAATGTTTTCTGATTCCTTCTTTAACTTTCATTTGTCTTTGTTGAGAGTTGGACACTCGGACTTCAAATGACCTTCCCTATTGCACTTAAAACAACGCAACGTTTTATTAGAATTAAAATTCTTATTAGACTTATATGTACCTTTCTTTTGAGGAAATCTTCTAGATTTCATATACTTCTTGAAGTGTCTTGCAATGTGGGCCATTTCTTCATCGTCACTTTTTCACCATCACTTGATGATTCTTTAGGCTTTGATTTAGTAGTCATAGCCTTTAGCGCGATATTCTTCCGTTGAGTGTCATTCTCCTATTTTTGTTTAAGATCTCCTAATTACATCTCGTAAGTTTTTAATTTTCCTATAAGAGTGTCAACTTTCAATGTTGTCGTATCATTAGCCTCTTCGATGACAGTGATCTTAGGTTGCCATGATATCGTAAAAGATCTCAGCAACTTATAGCACTTTTCTTTGTCATCGAATTTCTTTCCTAAATTGAAAAGTTCGATAATGACATTATTGAATCGAGAATATATAGAGTCGATCAATTCATCGTCTTTCATTTGGAACATCTCATATTCATGTATGAGACGGTTGATCTTACTCTCTTTGACTTGACCGGTTCCCTCATGGGCAGTTTGGAGAATAGTCCAAATTTCATTAGCAATCTGACACATTGAGATTCTATTGAATTCTTCTGAATTCAATGAACAATGAAGTGCATTCATTGCCTTGACATTTAACGTCATCAATCTCTTATCAACATCAGATAATGGATTTGTTGTAGGAGGAACAAAGGTCTTTTCAACGATCTCTAGAACTTCTAGATCTATACATTGAAGGAAAACTTTAATCTTAGTTTTCTAAAACCGATAGTTTGTACCGTTGAACAAGGGAGGACAGTTAATTGCTTGTCCTTCCATATAGTTTGCCATAGGATCAGAAACTCAAGAGGTTAATCATACAAACAGAGTAACCCTCTCTGATACTAATTTAAAACAGCCTTAGAGGGGATGAATTGTTATAGTTCATAGTGCCCTTGTTGCTATAATCGCGGTCTTTGCGGAATGAAAAACAAAAATTCGAGAGGCGTTAGAAACTTAAAACCCTAGAATCTTAACCAAACACTTAAACTAGAAATCTACAAAGAATTTATCTACTATTGAAAAAAGGTTATACCAAATGATTCGTGTCCTTCAGTCTTCAATTCACTTCTTTAGCTCCTCGAGAACTCCGGGATCGAGCTTGTAAGCCGGTCCTCCTCGGTCCTAGATGATCCACCCAAGGGATATGGTTCAAGGCTCTAGTTTCACACAAGTGAAACGACTAAAGATCCTAGCTTGCTACACTAGGATGCTTAAAGATATAGCGGGTTCTTCTAGTATTTTTCTATCTCTCTTCCACTCTTGATTCTCAACCCATGAGAAGGAAAGGAGGAAGATGAAGGAAGAGCCCAAGAGAAGAGCAAAGTGAGGAGAGAGAACAAAATGGTGAGAATGAATTTCATGTGAGAGAAAAATAAAGCGCCATGGTTTTTTATAGATGAGTTTTACAAATAAAATATATCAACCATGCTTGAATAGTTTGCACAAATAAATATACAATTCATTTGTCAATACTATTCAAGTATGTCTCTCACCATTCTCACCTCACTTTCCCTTTACACATCATTTCCATTTAAATGAATAAATGGATAAAACCAAGAATGAGGTGTCCACCTTTTAGAATGTTTTTCCGTATAAATACGGAATACACCGTATATATATATACCCGTATTCGTATCAAAATAAGAATACCTAAAGAGATAAAATAATACAATGAACATAATACTGGAATATACATATATATATATATATAAATTATTAAATCAATACCCGATTTAATAATATGGCTTAATCTTAAGCCGACTAGTATTATCAACCGTCCGATCAAAAGTCCGGGTAGCTAGTACACTCATTTGATCGGAACCCTGTACGTATCAAAATACGGCCACTACATCATTTCTCCCGAACCAGGGAAAACCTTTGTATGGGACTCTAAAGAGTCGACAGTACGCTGGCAGTGGGTTTAACCACAAGCACGTCAGCGGCAGTAACAGCACGTAACGGCTACCCAGGTAACTGTCGAAAAGGAAGGCCGATGAGCAAGCTCATCCGAACTCCTACTGAAATTATCCGTGACAGTCTCCGTATATTCCGGTCTATTCGTCTAGGAGTATCGCATATCGGATCTAGATGGTGGTAAACGTTAGACCCTAATAACCCGATAACTCATGCCGATGTGGCTCATGACCAATTTGAGAAACTGCTGATCTAACTATCAGTAAATCTTAATTGCTTTGGCCAAGGTCTTATGGTGCTGGCCAACCAAACACAGTGCGACATCGACTCCTTATACCGGAAGAGACAAATCCCTAACAATCGTTCACTGCCTCCATATGGCTCGGGACTGTACCCAATTAAAACTTGTTTGCACGACTCGGTAGAGCCGTGGTAGGGTAGTAATCTAAGTACAGTGGGATCTCATACGAGACAAATGACGATCTTAGGTCTAAAGACTAACCTGTACTCATGTCACCTGAGAACTGCTATCTAACGATAGGTAAAGTACTATTTAGAAGTTCTCAGCGAGTCCGTCTAGTGTACTCACCCCCAGTAAGCACCTGTATACGATCTCAGGTGCCAAAGACCAATGGCTGTGGGACCAACCATCGCCCCTCATCGGGATATAGAAACGTATACATAAGTCCACTACGGAATATCAATGCCCAGTCTCGATACTCCTAAGACCATGAACATTTAAGGATGTGCTTATGGACTACCCAGCCCCCACTTGTATGATCGCCATCATAACGCAGGTAGCCAAGAAATAATCCAACATGCTTTATAAACATGTATTAGTGATACGTAATTGTTGGATATAGTGCCCTCAAGTCAATTATTGTAGTCGCAGGCACGCGATTGTTATGATTGAGGGAGGACCTATACGGGTAGAATAGTCTTACTCGAGATGATAGTATGCTATCTGGTTTGTCTCTATCATCATGTACATGCTTTATGTGGTATTACAGATCACTATTATATGTTGATAGAGCCTATAGGATTTTTGCTTGACTATCGGCATTATGATGGCAATCATATACATGGGATCTGGGTGGTCTATAAGCACATCCTTAAATGTCCCTAGTCGAGGGAGTATCGAGACTGGGCATTGATACTCCGGAGTAGACTAGTGTATACTTATCGAGACCCCGACAAGGGGCGGTAGCCGGTCTCACAAGCCATTGGTGTCAGTTAGTCACCTAAGATAGTATACATGTGCTCATTGGGTTATGAGTTACACTAGACGGACTCGCCGGGAACATGCTGGATGGTTTTATACCTATTGTCAGATAGCAGTTCTCAGGTGACATGAGTGCAGGTTAGTCTATCGACCTGAGATTGTCATTTGTCTCGTGTGAGTTCCCACTGTGTTTTGATTACTAACCTACCACGGCTTAAAGGAGTCGTGCAAACAGGTTTTAGTTGGGTACAGTCCCGAGCTACATGGAGGCAATGAGCGGATCGTCGGTGATTCGTCTCTCCCGGTATTGGGGGTTGATGTCGCGCTGTGGACGGGTGGCCATCACCAGAAATCTTTGGCCAAGTTAGACGAGAATAACTGATTTAGATCAGTAGTTTCTCAGTGGGTGACGTATTTCACACCGACGCGAAATATCGCGTTATTAGGGGTCTGACTTTATCCACCCCTAGACCCGATATGCGATACTCTTAGACGAACAGACCAGACTGTATGGAGATTGTCACAGACATGCTCAGTAGGGATTTTGATGAGTTTGCTCGTCGGCCTTCCTTTCGCTCAATACCTGGGTAGCCGTTACGTACAGCTAGTGCCGCTGATGTGCTTGTGGTTAAACCCACTTCCAGCGTATTGCCGAGTCTTTAGAGTCCCATACAGAGGGTTTTCCTAGTTCAGGCAAAATGATGTAGTAGCCGTATTTTGATACGTGCAAGGCTCCGATCGAATGATTGTACTAGTTATCCTGACTTTCGATTGGACGGTTGATAATACTAGCCGGCTTAGGATTGAGCCGGATTATTAAATCAGGTATTGATTAATAATTTTCGTATATATATTTTGATATGTATATTCTAGTATTATGTTCTTTGTGTTATTCTATATCTTTGGGTATTCGTATTTTGGTACGAATACGGGTATGTATATACAGTTGAGTGTATTCCATATTTATACGGAAAATATTCTAGATGGTGGACACCTCATTTTAGATTTATTCATTTATTTTAAATGGAAAATGAGGTGTAAAGGTAGTGAGGTGAGAATAGTGAGAACCATGCTTGAATAGTGTTGACAAATGAATTGTTAATTCATTTGTGCAAACTATTCAAGTATGGTTGCTAAATGTTTATTGAAAAATATGTTTTACAAAACCATGCTTCATCTTTTTCTCTCACATGGGATTTCTTATTCTCACCTACCTTTCTTGAGCTCCTCCTCTTTCTTCTTTATCTTCTACCCTACCATCTCATGTGTTGAGAATTAAGGATAGAAGAGAGATAGATATACACTTAGAGAAACTCACTACATCCCTAGGCACTCTAGATTATCAACCTAGAGTCCGTAGTTGCTCCAATATATTCTTAGTGTGGAGCTAGAGCCATGAGCCACATCTCTCGGGTGGATCATCTTCAATGGAGGAAGACCGGCGGCCAAGCTCGATCAAGGAGACCTCAAGGAGCTAAGGAAGAGGGTAGAAGACCGAAGAACACGAATCTTTTGGTATTACACTTCTATCACAGTAGATAACCTCTTTTTAGCTTGCTAGTTTTATGTTTGGTTTCGATTCTAGGTAGTTGTTTCTAGCGCCAAGTTTTTTAAACACCAAAATTTTTCGTTCCGCAATAGCCGCGGTCGACGGCTAGGGCGCTAGAAACCCCAACATGGTATCAGAGCTACCCAAACATTAGAAACTAGTAGTTGACGATGCATTAGTTTTAAAACTGAAAAATTCCGATTTCAAAACCCACTCTCTGTTCTGAAATTTTTTTGGTCACTAAAATTTTTTTAAACAAGTGCAGAGAATTAGTCTAGACATATTTGTGACACACGATGAAAACAAGCCCATTCCATGCAATTTTGGCCGGCCAAAATCCTCATTTTCTCGATTCTGCCTTTTCACTATTCACTTTTGGGCCCCGTTTTCATCCAGTGTCTTGGGTTTTGTAAGTTGGTGTTTTTGGTCATGTTTAATTTCCTTAGATTTCACTCAGTATTGTCTTTGCTTTGGGGGAAACTTGGAAAGTTTCAAAACTTGAAATTTTGCATCGTTTATATCTGTGATGTGGTGTATGTGTTTTTCAAATGCCGTCTATTTGCAATATGTCATTTAAACGGGGTTGCACATACTTGCTTATACTGCTGTGATGTTGATATCTATTGTTAGTTATATGTATGCCCTAGAAGCCATTACTATACATAGGATGTATATTGTAGTGGATGCTTGGACATATATAGGGAGGACTTTCTTGCTCGACATGATAGTATGCTATCTGGTTGCTCTTTACCTTAACGTGTACACTGACTGTCTCTCTGTTACATGTTGGTAAAGCCCTTAGGATGTGTACTTGACTACCTGGACTATGATGCGGATCATACTAGTGGGGACATGGTAGTCCATAAGTACATCCTTCAAGGTCCCTAGTCGTGGGTGTATCGAGATGGGGCATCGATATACCAGAGTAGACAAGCGTATACCTTCTCGACCCATACAGATGGGCGATGGATGATCCCATATCCATTGGTGTTTGACATCAGAGATGGTGTACGGGTGCGCAGTGGAGACTGGGTACACTGGACGGACTCGCCGAGAACTCCCAGATGGTATTATACCTCACGTCAGATGGCAGTTCTCTGGTGACACTGGTACAGAGTAGTCTGTTGACCCGAGATCGTCATAGAGTCTTGTGTGATTCCTACTGTGCTTTGATTTCCACCTTACCACGTCCAAGAGGGCGTGCAAAACGGTGGTTTTTGGGTACAGTTCCGAATCACATGGAGGCAATGAGCGATAGGAGGGGATTCGTCTCTCCCGGTATAGGGAGTTGATGTTGCGCTGTGTTCGATTGGATATAACCGGAAATCCCTGGCCAGGGTTGCTGAGATTTACTGGTAAGTGTTACCAGTAGTTTCTCGAACTGTTATAGACCTCATATCGACACGACTTATTGAGCTATTGGGGTCTGACGTTTACCACCCCTAGGCAAGATATGCGACATATCAGACGATCAGACCGGACTGTACGGTAAGTGTTACTGGTTGGATTCACAGGAGTGTGAGCGGGTTTGCTCGTTGATCTTCTGATCGCTCAATACCCGGGTGGCCGTTACGTTTAGCAGACCGCTTGCGGCTTGTGGGTGCTTGATATGATCATCATCTGCTGCCGGCGTATTGACGAGTCTTTAGAGTCCTACACAGAGGTTTCCTGGCTCAAGCGAAACGAAATAGGAGCGCATATGAGATATGTGCGGGACCGAGAATAATACCAATATGTGATACTGTATTCTATTCTTGCGATTTGTATCATTGGACGGTTATATGAGATATAGCCGGGTTACCGAATCAAGTGTTGATTCGATACATTGATACACTAAATATTAGTCGGTTATATGCAGTATGACCGGATCATTAAATCAAGCGTTGATTTAATGATTTAATGCATAATTATATATTTGATATATTACTTTGCATTAACTAGTATTTGTTCACTTAAGATGGATTTTCTCACTTGATGTGCACATTGTATATATGATATATTTTTGTGCACTAGTTTGTATCATGTTTGATGATACATGCAAATTTGGGTGTGTATGATTAAACCATGGTTATGTTAATGGTTAGGGTTTTGATTTGCTTATTTATTTATTCTCTTTATTCATTTTGGCAAAGGAAAATGAAATGGTGGCTTTGTCTTTTGTTGAAGCTTCATGAAGCTTTGAAGAAGTAACCATTTTGTTTCTTTCCTTTAACCTAACCATTCACCTAACTCTAGTTTATTCTCTACACTTAACCATGGTTGCAATATGATAAGGGTCACTTGATTTTCTTTTTAAGTTAATTCATTTTTTCATTTCTTTCTTCTTCTTCTTCTTGATGAAGAAAGAAAAGCTTTCTACAAAAATGTCAAGTGATGAAATCAAGTGAGAAATCCAAATCCAAAGTGAACCCACTTCCTATTTCTTCATCCTCTACCACTTGCCATGTAGTATAGGGTGTTTTCTTCACAAGTTTCATGACTTGGTGAAGTTGGAGCTCGAGTTAGAGTCGCCTCGACGTAGATCATCTTCGGCATCGAAGTCATCGACCTAGCCCGATCATTTCTTCGATGAAACCACCGCGAGAGTCTGGGATCCGATGATCGCAGCGGAGGGACATCATCACGGATCTAAGGAAATGGAGGACCGGATCTACAAAGGTTGTATTTCCATTCACTTTAAAGTAAAGTAGTTTACTTGCATAGTTTTCGCCTTTACCTCTAGCCAACGATCGCATTAGGGTTTCTCGGCACAAGAAATTTTTTGATTTTGCCATGGTTGATCTGTTGTGGAACCTCATAGGTGTGCCTAGGAACCCTACAGTGGTATCAGAGCCTAGCTAGAGCCATAGGCGATGCGTAGACGATGTTAGAAACCCGATCGAACCCTGAAACCCTAAATTTCACCCCTTTCTGTACATTTTCTGAAATCGTGGATTTTTGTGAATTAAAAATATGCAGAAAAATAAGCAGGGTTTTCTAGGAGTTACTGTGAAAAACGAGATCCTAAATCGATCAAATCGCCGCGGAACCGCGGCAATAGCAGGCTATTGCGGCGGTTCCGCGGCCGTACGGTCGCCTCTTTCATAGATTTTTGCACAGTAATTCCTATGTTGTAGTGCTGTTTTTTCTAGAAATTTTTAATCTGTACTCAAGAGTTGAGTTTTCTGGGTTGTATTGGGGACTCGGTGTTTCGATCGGGAAGTTTAACTTCGTCCGTGTTTTTCCGGATAATTTTTGAAAATGTTGAAAAGTTCGACTGGATATAAATACCCACTTTTTCCCCTGTCGGAAAATTTCCAAATGTTGGATTTTTCCGTGGTTTAATAACGTTCTAAGTAGTGCAAGTAACGCGATGGACCCTCTAGAAGACAACAAACCTTAACTCGATTATGTGACCGTCTTGAACTGCCCTTTGAACCTTAGAGTTTGGGGCAGTACGGCGTGCCACATGTGAGGCGTTGGCTTGACCCTTCTACGGCTGGACCGTTGCTACTGTGGCATGAACTGGATGTTTTTAAACTTATTTCATGTGTTGAGCTGTTTCGGGAAAACTTGGGTGTTTGAATGTTCGATCGGAAAGTTTAACATTTTCTATTTATCTGGAATGAGATACAATACTTGGAATCCACAAGTATGTTAGTTATATGTATGCCCTAGAGGCCATTACTGTACATTGGATGTATATTGTACTGGATGCTGGGACATATATAGGGAGGACTTTCTTGCTCGACATGATAGTATGCTATCTGGTTGCTCTTTACCTTAACGTGTACATTGATCGTCTCTCTGTTACATGTTGGTAAAGCCCTTAGGATGTGTACTTGACTACCTGGACTATGATGCGGATCATACTAGTGGGGACATGGTAGTCCATAAGTACATCCTTCAAAGTCCCTAGTCGTGGGTGTATCGAGACGGGGCATCGATATACCAGAGTAGACTAGCGTATACCTTCTCGACCCATACAGATGGGCGATGGATGATCCCATATCCATTAGTGTTTGACATCAGAGATGATATACGGGTGCTCAGTAGAGACTGGGTACACTGGACGGACTCGCCGAGAACTCCCAGATGGTATTATACCTTACGTCAAATGGCAGTTCTCTGGTGACACTGGTACAGAGTAGTCTGTTGACCCGAGATCGTCATAGAGTCTTGTGTGGTTCCCACTGTGCTTTGATTTCCATCTTACCACGTCCAAGAGGGCGTGCAAAACGGTGGTTTTTGGGTACAGTCCCGAATCACATGGAGGCAATGAGCGATAGGAGGGGATTCGTCTCTCCCGGTATAGGGAGTTGATGTTGCGCTGTGTTCGATTGGCTATAACCGGAAATCTCTGGCCAGGGTTGCTGAGATATACTGGTAAGTGTTACCAGTAGTTTCTCGAATTGTTATAGACCTCATATCGACACGACTTATCGAGCTATTGGGGTCTGACGTTTACCACCCCTAGGCGAGATATGCGACATATCAGACGACGAGACCGGACTGTACGGTAAGTGTTACTGGTTGGATTCACAGGAGTGTGAGCGGGCTTGCTCGTCGATCTTCTGATCGCTCAATACCCGGGTGGCCGTTACGTTTAGCAGATCGCTTGCGGCTTGTGGGTGTTTGATATGATCATCACCTGCTGCCGGCGTATTGACGAGTCTTTAAAGTCCTACACAGAGGTTTCCTGGCTCAAGCGAAACGAAATAGGAGCGCATATGAGATATGTGCGGGACCGAGAATAATGCGTGTATGTGATACCGTATTCTATTCTCGCGATGAATGTATCGATTGGTTGTATGCGATATAACCTAGTTATCGAATCAAGTATTGATTCGATAAGCCGATACATAGGATACTAGTCGGTTATATACGATATGACCGGATCGTTAAATCAAGTGTTGATTTAATGATTTAATGTATAATTATATATTTGATATATTACTTTGCATTAACTAGTATTGGTTCACTTTAAATGGATTTTCTCACTTGGATGTACAAGTTCTATATGTGATATACTTTTTGTGCAAATGATTGTATCATGTTTGATGAAACATGTTTACTTGGTTAAGTGTAAAGAATAAACCATGGTTAAACTAGTGATTAGGGTTTTGTTTATCCATTACTTATTTATTCATTTATTTATTTGTTTATTCTTTTTGGAAAATAAATGGCATGAAAAGAAAATGGTGGCTTGATTTGTTTTCTAGTTGAAGCTTCATGAAGCTTTGACCTAAGTGACCATTTTGTCTCATGCTTAACCCTAACCACTCCTTTTAACCCTAGTTCATTCTCTACACTTGACCATGGTTGTATTATGATAAGTATTGTTTTTATTTTCTTTTTGAAAAGAACTTATCATAACATTTTCATCTTCTTCTTCTTCTTCTTCAAGAAGAAGCTTGCCTCATCAATGGCAAGTGATGAAATAATGTGAGAAATCAAATTCCAAAGTGAACCCACTTCCTATTTCTTCATCCTCTACCTCTTGCCAAGTAGTATAGGGTGTTTCCTTCATAAGTTTTCATGGCTTGGTGAAGGTGGAGCTTGATCTAGTGATGCCTCGACGTAGATCATCTTCGGCGTCGTAGTCGATGACCTAGCCCGTCCATTCTCCGATGAAGCCGACGCTAGAGCCCGGGATCCGATGATCGCAGCGAGGAGACATCATCACGGAGCTATGGAGGTGGAGCACCGGATCTACAAAGGTTGTATTTCCGTTACACTTTAGTTAAGTTGTTAACTAGCTCGTTGTTTCGCCTAAAATTCTAGTTAACGATCCGTATTAGGGTTTCTCGGCACCCGTAAAATTTGAAATTGGCATGGTTGATGCCTTGTGAGACCTCATTAGCGTGCCTAGGAACCCTACAGTGGTATCAGAGCTACTAGGCATTAGATGTCGACCTATGGGGGGTTCTCACTGTGTGACAGTGTGGCGAAGTATAGGCTCTTACCCCAGGGTGTCCCGAGACCGGAAGGTGTTTCGGCGGGTTGTAGTCCTCGCGAGAGGGCATGCGTAAAAAGTAGCGGCTGAGGGACCCGTTGGTGCCACGGCGACCCCATTGGATGGGGTGGCTGCCTGACCTACAGTGGTATCAGAGCCTAGCTAGAGCCTTAGGCGAAGTCTAGACGACGTTAGAAGTCCGATCGAACCGAAATCCAAACCCAAAAATGCTCTCTGTACTTTTTCAGAAATCTGATCTTTTTCGAAATTAAAAATATGCAAAAAAATCAGCAGGGAATTTGATGAATTACTGTGGATCACGTGCCGTTGATTCCTCTAAAGTGCGCCGGAACCGCGGCACAAGCTGGCTTGTGTGGCGGTTCCGCGGCAAAGTAGCCACATCATCTTTTGTCTTTTGCGCAGTAACTCCTCATTTTTAGTGCTGTATTTTCTGGAATATTTTAATATTTACCATACAGTTGAGTTTTCTGGGGTTGTTTAGGGAATTCGAAGATTCGATCGGACTGTCTAATTTTGTCTCTGTGTTATTCCGGATAATTTTTGAGTATGTTAAAAAGTTCGACCGGATATAAATACCTAATTTTTCCCCTGTCGGGAAATTTCCAAGTGTTGGATTTTTCCGTGGTTTAACGACGTTCTAAGTAGTGCAAGTAACTCGATGGACCCTCTAGAAGACAACAAACCTTAACTCGATTATGTGACCGTCTTGAACTGGCCTTTGAACTTTAGGGTTTGGGGCAGTACGGCGTGCCACATGTGAGGCGTTGGCTTGACCCTTCTACGGCTGGACCGTTGGTACTGAGGCACGAACTGAATGTTTTTAGACTTGTTTCATGTGTTGACTGTATCGGGAAAACTTGGGTGTTTGAATGTTCGATCGGAAAATTTAACATTTTCTAATTATCTGGAATGTGATACAATATTTGGAATTCACAAGATGTTTTGAGATAACTGAATGAATATTATAAACATAGCAGTTTAGTCTCACTTGATCGGTTGCCACGGAATTTTGATGTGATCAAAAGTCCGTCGCAATCACGTAGCGTACGCGGATACTCGCCGGGTAAACTTAATAGACAGCCTCACTCCATAGCCCCGACCAAGTACTGTAGGAGAACCCCGTCGCCGAAAGCATCCGTTCGGGTGCTCGCGGTAGCGGTGTTCCGCCTTGGTGCACTTCGTCGACGGTATCGGGGGTGCGGCCGTCTACTAAAGTTTGCGACGAGCATTCGATCAAAATGTCGGGAATCTTGTTGAATTGCCCGACTTGATATTGAAAAGAGTTTTCGATTTTGAGATTAAAATGTGGGGTTTATAATTGTTAGGCATGCGATGTCTAAGAAATTCATTTGATTAGGCATGCGATGTCTAAAGAGATTGCGGATTCCAACTGTTGTAGTTTTACACTTTCTTTTCTGTGACCGTAAGTGTAATATGTGATATCGCCGGTTTCGTTGCTATATGTCAACGACAATTGGGATGCGCATGTTTACTTACGTTGATGACATGTGATGTTATGTGTTGCTGGATATGGGTGGGTTTAACGCAATCAAGATAATGACGGGTTGAACTTCACTAGGACCCTTTGATATGTTGATATTGTCAAGGTCACTGGGGTCCCAGGGGTAAAAACCATATCGGGAGTTTTAAACATAAAGAAAACTTGCCAGGCATGCGCATACCTTCTGGAGTGTGCTGACTTGAGCGGCTTCCATCAAGTTATCATGCGATGATAGTTGGGTCCTAATTCCCACTGATGAGTAGGTGTTACTCCTCGGGTGATTTTCAGATGATCCCGACTAATTCTCCTTTTAGGGTTTGAAGGAGAATTCGAGAAAACATTGGGAGCCATCCTGATTAGATAAAATGATTAACCAATCTAATCTAGGTTAGAATGCACGCTGAGTGTTTCTTTTCTCTCTCTCTTTGGCAGCGACCATGACCTGTCCTTAAACTAAAACTCATAAACCAAGTTAACCAAATCTTCTTAAACACTTTGGCTTTTGGATTGTCATGATTCACGATAAAAGTCGCATGTATCCCTGTCGCTCCTACCTTCCCTTTGCATTTTTTCAGAACACTCCGTATCGCTACGAAGATCCATATTGCTTAGATATTCCATCGTATAGTTACATACGAACTCGAAGAAACTTGTTTCAGTTCGAGGATGGATTCCGGTTCTGGAGAAATTGAATAGGATTATTCGGTTGTCTTTTATCTTTACATTCTCTCAGGTTGCGAGAGCTCATAATATTAGGAGAGTACACCTATTACTCTTATTGGATAGTCTTCTTCCAAATCTTCGGCAGGTGCCAAAAGGTCGGGTAAGTAGAAAACTAATTAGCCTAAGTGTGGTGTACAGAAGGTAAAAAGTAAAGACATATAAAGAGATTAGAGTGAGGGCAAAGGAAATTGCGACTACTATCATTCATGACGAATCCATGTATATCCATGCCACTACTACTTCCCCTTTGCATTTCTCCAGAACACTCAGTATCACTATGAAGATCCATATTGCTTGGGTATGCCATCATATTGTTACATACGAACTCGAAGAAACTTGTTTCAGTTCGAGGATGGTTTCCGGTTCTGGAGAAATTAAATAAATTATTCGATTGTCTTTTCTCTTTACTTTCTTTCAGGTTAAGAGGGCTCCTAGTATTAGGAGAGTACATCAATTATGCTTATTGGATAGTCTTCTTCCAAACCTTAGGCTGGTGCCGAAAGGTAGGGAAGGAAGAAAACCAATTACCCTAAGTATGGTGTACAGAAGGTAAGAAATAAAGACATATAAATGGATTGGGCTGAGGGCAAAGAAATATACGGTTACTGTCATGAATCTGGATGGTGGAAGAGGCATTACTAGGAATACCCAGCTACACCTTCGAAACATTTTCATGTTTCAGTTTTACTGTGCGGTGTTAATTGAAAATTGTTTTCCCAATTAGATTCTGACTCCAGGGTATGTATTTACCAGACTTGATTCTCACATCTGCATGGCGTTATAGATGCTGAGTGGGAGTAAGATATTGGGAATTGGGTGATTAGATCATCAATATATTAGAATTCTTTATAATTGGAGATATTTGAGGAAATCACCTGGGTCTTTCCTAACAACAAATATTTGGTTTTGAATATCCATTGTTATGCACCAGTTTCAAACTGATATATCTGTACGTTTATTTCATAAAGTGAGATATAACTTTTTGAAATTATGTTTATGACATTTACCTATATTAGTTGATGGTTAGGTAAGGTGCATTCAACAACGGTATAATTCTTCTTAACCATAACACGGTTTTCAACCTACGACGCATAAGATTTGAGTTATTAAACTCAGAGGGCTTATACAAAGTATTGTATGTTGTCCGATATCCATTAGGACAAAGGGGTTGGTACTCGTACTATATTCTGTTTACTTATGACTTCTCTAGTTTTAGACAAGTATTTCGTTGAAATATATAGTCCAAATTTTGAGAAGTTATAAGTATAAGAATTAAGTAGAAAACCATACGTTGCAAGTATCAGGATTCTGCGAGGTGATCGGAGGTGAAGATACTTATGTTAGGTATTCCGTTGTAAGTAATATATTTGAGAACTTGCTTTTCTCTCAGTTTACTCATCCGTGGGTATGCTTTTTGATGAGTAATGCTGCTTGGCCATCTTCTATTTAGTCGATATGCAATGGAAACAGCTGCATGTATTTTGAATCTGGTTCTAATTAAATTAGTGCATTTGTTTCTATATTGGATATAAAATGGATTCATATCTTAACGATGTTAAGGTATATGGAGTTGTCTGGCTTATGCTTAAAACCAGAATCCGGATAAACTCAAGGCACGTTTCAGTAATGGCAATTTGTGGGTTATCCCGGGTTTTGACGAGGGTTAATTTTCTACCATTTGGAGGATCAATAGTTATATTGTTCTTGACTCGCCACCCGTTTTAGTAAAGTGAATTCTTTTCAGAAAACATTAGTGGGAGTATGGTAGAACTGGAAGTGATTCCAGAACCACAAATGGTTACTGAAAATTTAGTCGAACCTAAAAATTCAATTGGATTCGACAATCTATTTGTCACTCCGCAGATTTGATGGGTAACCTCAGCCACCCGAGAGTACTTCGGTCTCCTCAAAGACGGTGACAGGGAGGTTTTTGATGATCCAACCTTACCATTACTGGTTTCCTAGATTATGAGATTTGGCAGGTGGATGAATATAACGTCGTTTTAAATTAGCTTTAGAAGTGCACGGGTATATGACTCTGTCAGAGTGTTGTTATAGTCAGTAGGAGCAGCGAAAGCATGGTGGGAAAGTAGCTTATGTCTATTTATAGACTAAAACAAGTATAGCGGAGATAGATCATCTATTTTTGATGTGACAGTCTTGGAGTTTGACTTCATCAGAATAACAGATGGACCTGGCAAGAAGGTAGTAGGGAGTGATGTCCTGGTATTTGGATGACATGCTCTTGATAAGAAGTGATCTTTCTATACTACGATCGGTTATACTGTGGTTGTCACAAGTTGTTTCTCCACATAGGATCTGGATAAAATATCAAAGATTATGGTAACTAGATCTATGGTTTTAGATCTAGATTTGGGAAGTGTCCCAATTCGGGTACTTTGACACTATTCTAAAGTGTTTTAGAATGGATGAATCCTGGAGTGGTGGTATACCCGTCGGTGATGGAGTCACCCTCTTTAAAGAGATGTCTTCTAGACTGATAAGGAGAGGGATTTGCATGATTGGCATATCACTTTCTTAGGCAATTGAGTTAATCATGAAATGTCAAGTACTACACCAAATATTTCTTTTGTACTTGCTGCAATAAGCATATATTAATCCAATCCTGGAGAAATATTGGGAAGCATTTATGAACATAAGTGGATGTTCTTGGTATATGGTAATGGCAGCCTCCTTAAGGAGGCGGTTATCATTTCAGGCTTCCAAGATGACCTGGATGACAGAGTGACTGTCAGAGTTATAGTTTTCCCTCTTTTGAGGGGCAGTATGTTGGACAGGTGGTCCAAGTGGATACTAAGGAAGGCATGGTGCAGGATACTGATCAAATTCAGTGGAAGATACGGTCTAAGAAGTTTGTTGGATTTGGAGTTCATTTATGAACCGGGTCACATCAGATATCCAGACAAATTCTAAGTCCGGTATCGCTCATTTCGGGAGATAGTCTTTCTCCACGAAATTGAGATATAAAGAGATCAAGATAGAAACATTGGAGCGGATCCACTCACTGAGGCTTTTTTTGAATGCAATAGTTTCACAAATGGGCTTTGCGAGACTGATTAGTAGAGAAGTTGGGTGTTCGGTATCACACGGGCTGTGAGTATGCGACATCGCAATAATTAGCCTTAATTGCAAGTAGGAGATTGTTGGATATAGTGCCCTCAAGTTAATTATTGTAGTCGCAGGCACGTGATTGTGATGATTGAGGGAGGACCTATACGGGTACAACAGTCTTACTCGAGATGATAGTATGCTATCTGGTTTGTCTCTATCATCATGCACATACTTTATGTGGTATTACAGATCACTATTACATATTGATAGAGCCCATAGGATTCTTGCTTGACTACCAACATTTTTGTGGCGATCATATACGTGGGAGCTGAGTGATCTATAAGCACATCCTTAAATGTCCCTAGTCGAGAGAGTATCGAGACTGGGCATCGATACTCCGGAGTAGACTAGTGTATACTTATCGAGACCCCGATAAGGGGCATTGGCCGGTCTCACAAGCCATTGGTGTCAGTTAGTCACCTAAGATAGTATATAGGTGCTCATTGGGTTATGAGTTACACTGGACGGAATCGCCGGGAACATGCTGGATGGTATTATACCTATTGTCAGATAGCAGTTCTCAGGTGACATAAGTACAGGTTCGTCTGTTGATCTGAGATCGTCATTTGTCTCGTATGAGTTCTCACTATGCTTTGATTACAACCCTACCACGGCTCAAAAGAGTCGTGCAAACAGGTTTTAATTGGGTACAGTCCTGAGCCATATGGAGGCAATGAGTGGATCGTCGGGGATTCGTCTCTCCCGGTATTGGGGGTTGATGTCGCGTCGTGCACGGGTGGCCATCACCAGAAATCTTTGGCCAAGTTAGATGAGAATTACTGATTTGGATCAGTAGTTTCTCAGTAAGTGACGGGCTTCACACCGACACGAAATATCGCGATATTAGGGGTCTGACTTTATCCATCCCCTAGACCCGATATGCGATACTCTTAGACGAATAGACCGGACTGTATGGAGATTGTCACAGACATGCTCAGTAGGGGTTTTGATGAGTTTGCTCGTCAGCCTTCCTTTCGCTCAATACATGGGTAGCCGTTACGTACAGCTAGTGCTGCTGACGTGCTTGTGGTTAAACCCACTATCAGCGTATTGAAGAGTTTTTAGAGTCCCACACAGAGGGTTTCCATGGTTCAGGCGAAATGATATAGTAGCCGTATTTTGATATGTACAGGGCTCCGATCGAATGATTGTACTAGATATCCGGACTTTCGATCGAACGGTTGATAATACTGGCCGGCTTAGGATTGAGCCGGATTATTAAATCAGGTATTGATTTAATAATTATCGTATATATATTTCTATACGTATATTCTAGTATTATGTTCTTTGTGTTATTCTATCTTTTTGGGTATTCGTATTTTGGTACGAATACTAGTATGCATATACAGTTGAGTGTATTGCGTATTTATATGGAAAACATTCTAGAAGGTGGACACCTCATTTTAGATTTATCCATTTATTTTAAATGGAAAATGAGGTGTAAAGGTAGTGAGGTGAGAATGGTGAGAACCATGCTTGAATAGTGTTGACAAATGAATTGTTAATTCATTTGTGCAAACTATTCAAGTATGGTTGCTAAATGTTTATTGAAAAATATGTTTTACAAAACCATGCTTCATCGTTTTCTCTCTCAAGAGATTTCTTATTCTCACCATTTTGGTTATCTCGACATTTCTTGAGCTCCTCCTTCTTCTTCATCTTCTACCCTACTATCTCTTGTGTTGAGAATCAAGAGTAGAAAAGAGATAGATATACACTTAGAGCGACTCACTACATCCCTAAGCACTATAGATTAGCAACCTAAAGTCCCTAGTTGCTCCACTAGATTCTTAGTGTGGAGTTAGAGCCATGAGCCACATCCTACGGGTGGATCATCTTTGACGGATGAAAACCGGCAGCCATGCTCGATCAAGAAGACCTCAAGGAGCTAAGGAAGAGGGTAGAAGACCGAAGGACACGAATCTTTTGGTATAACGCTTCTATCACAGTAGATAACCTCTTTTTAGCTTGCTAGTTTCATATTTGGTTTCGATTCTAGGTAGTTGTTTCTAGCGTCAAGTTTTTTAAACACCAAAATTTTTCGTTCTGCAACGGTCGCGGTCGACGGTCAGGACGCTAGGAACCCCAGCAGTAATAACAAGTAAAACATATACGCATGTTAAGAAAACGACAAACCGAATAGCATACTATCATATCGAGCAAGATTGTCCTGTACATATATATGTCCAAGCATCCACTACACACACACAATAATGGCCTCTAGGGCATACATATCCAACAATCTCCCACTTGCACTAAGGCCATATATTGGTGCATCGAGTACCCAACATCTACACTAGGGCCAGTTGTTGGCGTAAAGCATACACAACACCTCAAATAGTCTCTCGAACTATGCTTGAGGAAGGGCCTTTGTGAATGGATCTGCCGTGCCATCTTTTGTATCTACTCTCCGCACTGCCTCAAGTTGTGTCTGGATCTCTGATGGGACCGTGGTTCCTTTGCTCAAGCCATAGCCCCATTGTTATCGCAATACAAAGGCATTGGATCAACAATGGACGGAATCACCTCAAGTTCAGTAATGAACTTCTTCATCCAGACCGATTCTTTTGCGGTATTGTTGACAGCAATGTATTCAGCCTCCATTGTCGAGTCTGCGACCGTGTCCTATTTGGATCTCATCCAACAGGCCATCCCTTCGTTGAGGGTAACAAAAAACACGAGATAGACTTGCTGTCATCCTTATCACTTTTGAAGCTCGAGTAGGTAAAAAACTCCACATGGAGGTCCCCATTACCGTACACTAAGAACAATTCCTTAATCCTTCTCAGGTACTTAAGAATGTTCTTCACTGCTGTCCAGTGATTCTTCCCTTGGTTTGAATGATACCGGCTCACCCGGCTAAGTGCGTAAGCTATATCTGGTCTGGTACATAGCATCACATGCATTATAGATCCTACCGCCGAAGCGTAGGGTATAATGCTCATACGAGCCTTCTCTTTATCAGTCTTGGGAAACATCTCTTTGGAGAGGGTGATTCCATGCAAAACGGATATATTACCACGGTTAGAATCTTCCATACTAAATCTCTTTAGTATGGCCTCTATGTACCTGGACCGTGAAAGTCCCAACAATCTCTTACATCTATCTCTGTAGTTCTTAATGAAAGTGTTTCTTAGCACCTCTACTTGGTTTCCACTTGCATCAAGTATGCAATTTTAAAAAAAAATTAGAGGTCTAAGCTACACTAAACAAGAATCGAACTAGAGAATTAGAGTTTGTTAGCAAGAAAACACTTTCTAAACTAAGTGAAGAGGGTTACAAACTTTGTAGACCAAGTCCTTCACTTCTATAACTCCAAGTAGCAGTCCCTCAAACTCTTCTTGGCTCCACTTGTCGAAAGGAATGAACTTGCTATGCGATCTCCAAAGCCGAAGATGATCCACCTTGAAGCCTCTCAAGGTCAAGCTAACTCTTCACTAATCAAGGTATTAGTGAAGCAAACAACCTATACTAAAGTGCTAGGATAGTGTAGGTTGATGGAGTAGGAGTTTTTCTCACTTTAGAAATATTTTCCTCTCACTTTTTCCAACTCAAGAAAAACCCTAGAATGAGCTCTTGAGGAAGAAGATGAACTTGGATGAAGAAAAAACTTGTGATGAGAGTGAACCATGGACTAAAAATAAGAATGGGATAAATAAATATCAAGAGTAAAACAACAAGAGAAGATGAGTCATGGCTTCTCAATGCTTATACAAGCATCCAAGCCATGACTCATTTTCTATCCTTTTTGTTTTTACTTTTAAAATAAACTATCCCAATAATCTTAAACCTAGTGCGAGTCTCATACACCCATGTTCTTTGTATCATCAACCATGATACAAAATCTAATTATATATACATACATACATATATACAATTATATATCAAGAGAAGAAAAACTCTAGTGAGCAATATTAGTTAATATATATTTATATATCAAATATATTAATATATATCAAATTATTAAATCAACACTTGATTCAATAATCCGGTTATATCATATATAACCGACTAATATCATATTATATATGTATGTCATATTATCAAACCAACACTTGATTCAATAACCCGGTCATATCATATATAACTGAGTAATATTCAATATACAATATCAAATCAACACTTGATTCAATAATCCGGTCATATCATATATAACCGGCCAATATTAAATATATATACATATAACAAATCATTGAATCAACACTTGATTCAATAATCCGGTTATATCACATATAATCTAACCGATATCAAATATCGTGAGATTAGAATACGGTATCACATACTCGTATTTAATCAAGCTCCCGCACATATCACCATATGTGCCCTACTTTGTTTCGCTTGAGGTAGGAAACCTCTGTGTGGGACTCTAAAGACTCGTCAATACGCCAGCAGTAGGTAATGATCACATCAGCTACCCACAAGCCGTCAGCGGTACTAGCTGGACGTAACGGCTACCCAGGTATTGAACGAATAGAAGATCAACAAGAAGGCTTGTCCAAACTGTCGTGAAGCATATAAGAAACACATACCGTACAGTCCGTTCTCTCCATCTGATATGTCGCATATCGAGTCTAGGGGTGGAATCGTCGGACCCCGGTAACTTGATAAGTCATGCCGATGTGTGGTTCATAACGGTTCAAGAACCTACTGATAACACTTACCGGTAAATCTCATCAGCCCTGTCCAGGGACTATTGTTATAGCCAATCAAGTATAGCGCAACATCAATTCCCTATACCGAGAGAGACGAAACCCCTCCTATCGCTCACTGTCTCCATGTGACTCGGGACTGTACCCAAAATCAACTTGTTTGCACGACTCCTTTGAGCCATGGTAGGGAGGAAATCAAAGTATAGTGGGAACCACATAAGAAACTATGACGAGCTCAGGTCTACAGACTAACCTGTACCAGTGTCACTAGAGAACTGCTATCTGATGATAGGTATGGTACCATCTAGGAGTTCTCGGCGAGTCCTGTTCGGTGTACCCATTCTCTAATGAGCACCTGTGTACAATCTTTGATATCAAACACCAATGGTTGTGGGATCAACTATCACCCCATACAAGGTCAAGAAATGTACATACTAGTCTACTCTAGAATATCGATGCCCTGTCTCGATATCCCATCGACTAGGAACTATTAAAGGATGTGTTTGTGGACTATCCAGGCCCCACTAGTATGATCTGCATCGTAGTCCTGGTAGTCAAGTCCACATCATAAGGGCTTTATCAACATGTATCAGATAGTCAGTATAATAATACAAGTGTATATGTTAAAATAAAGAGCAACCAGATAGCAAACTATTATGTCGAGCAAGAAAGTCCTCTATATATATGTCCAACCATCCACTATATCATACAATAATGTCCTCTAAGGCATACGTATTCCTAACAATCTTCCGCTTGCACTAAAGCCAGTTGTTGTAGTATCTCATACCCAACATCCCAAAAAGTCTCTCAAACTGCGTCTGGGGGAGGGTCTTCATGAGTGGATCTGCTGTGTTGTCCTTCGTGTCAACTCTCCTAACCTCGATCTTCCGGCGATCTATTATCTCTCGGATCAGGTGATACCGCCTAAGAATATTTCTGGATAGCTGATAGGACCAGGGTTCCTTGGTCAAAGCCACAGCTCCATTGTTACACAATACAAAGGTATTGGATGTTCAATGGATGGAACTACACCAAGTTCAGCAATGAACTTCTTCATCCAGACAGCCTCTTTGGCAGCATCGTTGGCAGCGATGTATTTAGCCTCATCGTCGAGTCTGATACGATATCTTGCTTGGAACTATTCCAACATACCGTCCCTCCATTGAGGGTGAAGACAAAACCCGAGACCGACTTACTGTCGTACTTATCACTCTGGAAGCTCGAATCGGTAAAGGACTCCACCTGGAGTTCACCGTTACCATACACCAAGAATATCTCTTTAGTCCTTCTCAAGTACTTAAGAATGTTCTTCACAGCTGTCCAGTGCTTCTCCCCAGGATCTAATTGATACCTACTCACTACACCTAGTGCGTAAGTTACATTTGGTCTGGTACATAACATCGCATACATAATAGGCCCAACTGCAGAAGCATAGGGTATCACTGTCATGTGAGCCCTCTCCAAATCAGTCTTGGGAGATATCTCTTTGGAGAGAGTGATTCCTGAACAAGTGGGTAAATTACCACGCTTAGAATCTTCCATGCTAAACCTCTTTTGTATGGTGTCAATGTACCTGGATTGGGACAACCCCAACATCCTCTTAGATCTATCTCTATAGATCTTTATCCCCAGGATGTTGGAGGCATCACCTAGATCTTTCATGGAGAACTTTTGTCATAAGAAGAGCTTGACCGAGTGTAGCATAGGAACATCATTTTCTATCAAGAGTATGTCATCCACGTACAATACGAGGAAGACAACCTTACTCTCTACAACCTTTTTGTATATACAAGGTTCATCTACATTTTTGATGAAGTCAAACTCTTTGACCGCCACATCAAAAAAGTTGTTCCAGCTCTGCGATTCCTGCTTTAATCCGTAGATTGATTTAAGCATCTTTCACACATTTCCGTTGCTCCCACTGTCTACGAAGCCCTCTGGCTGAGTCATGTACACGCTCTCTTCTAAATCACCATTTAGAAAAGCGGTCTTGACGTCCCTCTGCCATATTTCGTAGTCATGGTATGCAGTAATAGCAAGTAAGATCCTGATGGACTTAAGCATAACTACTGGAGAAAAGGTTTCATCATAGTCGATACTTGGCCGTTGACGAAAATCTTTTGCTACATGTCTAGTTTTGAAGGTCTCAACCTTTCCATCTACACCAATTTTCTTCTTGAAGATCCACTTGCTCCCAATGGGTTTTACCCCTTCAGGAGCAACTTCCAAAATCCATACTTTGTTGGTGTACATGGATTCCATCTCAGATCGCATAGCATCCAGCCATTTCACAGAGTCCCCACTTATGATGGCCTGCTCAAAACTAGTTGGGTCATCATCTTCCATGACACAATCCTCATTCCCACTGTTTATGAGAAAACCGTATTATCTCTCAGGTGGACGAGGAACCCTACTAGATCTGCGGAGTGGCTGAGGTTTGTCGAGGACTATTGAATCCTCCGGTTCTACCAAATCATCAGTTGTAGTTTGTATAGCCGGAACTTCTTCCAGTTCTACCTCATTACTACTAATTTCTTTCACAAGAAATTCCTTTTCTAAAAAGGTGGCATGTTGAGAAACAAACACTTTTTGTTCCTCAGAGTGGTAGAAAAAATATCCATATGAATTCTTTGGATATCCCACAAACTTGCATAGAACAGACCTTGCCTCGAGCTTGTCCAGATTTTGCTTTTTAACATAGTTCGGACAACCCCATATCTTAACTCGTTTAAGAGATGGTCTTTTCCCATACCATATCTCATATAGAGTGGTAGGCACGGATTCGGTCGGAACCCTATTCAATAGGTATGCAGCTGTCTCAAGTGCATAACCCCAAAAGGAAATAGGTAACTCAGCAACACTCATCATAGAGCGCACCATATCTAATAGGGTGCAATTCCTCCGCTCCGATACTCCATTGTGCTGTGGTGTATACGGAGGAGTTAGCTGAGAGAGAATCCCATTCTCTTTTAAATAGTCTCGGAATTCCGTGCTCAAGTGTTCTCCTCCTTGATCAGATCGAAGGACTTTAATACTTTTACCCGTCTAGTTCTCGACTTCACACTTATATTCCTTGAATTTCTCAAAAGCTTCAGATTTGTGTTTCAACAGGAACACATGTCCGAATATTGAGAGATCATCGGTGAATGTAATGAAGTACGAGAAACCATTCCTGGCATGTGCAGACATAGGACCGCATACATCACTATGTATCAGTCCTAATAGTTCAATAGCTCTTTCTCCGTGTCCAGTAAATGGAGTTTTGGTCATCTTGCGTTTGAGACATGACTGGAAAGTTTCATAAGATGTAAATTCGAACGGATTCAAATGTCCATCTTTATGCAACTTCGCCAGTCTGGTCGCATTGATATGACCAAGTCTATAATGCCACAAAAAGGCTTCGTTCATTTTTGAACTTTTCCTTTTGTGTGTGTTCTGTATATTTAGAGCTATCGTTTGATTTAGAACGTATATACCGTTACACAACGTGCTAAACCCAATCAACACTTGATTTAGGAAAATGTTCATAACTTTTCCTCCAATACAAAGTTATATCCTTCTTTATGTAATAAAGAAACTGATATAATATTGCACATCATTTTTGGTACGTAATAACAGTCGTTCAGAATCAATGTATTACCATTTGGTAATACTAGGTGATATTTGCCAACTGCTTTGGCTGTAACAATTGCTACATTCCTTACTTTGAGAGACATATCATCCTTTCCCAGTTCTCTACCTTTCCTTAACCCATGTAACATATTACAAACGTGGGATCCTGATCTGGTATCCAATACCCAGGATGTAGAGCATACTGAGAAATAGTTCTCGGTAACGAACACACCCAAAGAAGATGCATCATCATGCTCTTTCTTCGTTCGGATTCCGTGGGAATCCTAATATTCCCTATTCCTTGCTCAGACTTATGACAGTCATAAGATAGAGCGGAACCAACGTTCCCCAGCTCAGTATAATAAGCGGGTTCGGTCAAAACATCCATATTATTATCTTAATTAAGGCGTGTCATGGTCGCTAACTGGAGAGAGAGAGAGAGAGAGAGAGAGAGAGAATAAAACACTTTAGCGTGCGCTCTTGCAAGATTAGATTGGTTATTATCTTATCTAATCAGGATGGCTCCCACTGTTTTTATCAAATCTTCCTTCAAACCCTAAAAGGTAAGATTAACCGAGATTAATTACACCCTACAAGTTCGCCAATCGGTCAGCCAGGCAGGTATTGGTACTCCGAGGGAGTCTCCCCATACTTTCGCATGGAACTAATTAAATAACCTCATTTTCACAGGGGCATAACCCCGTTAACACCTTTCTTAGACACCTACCGAATCAGCTAATTGTAAAGTGGAAAACTCTTCCAGGAGTAACGCTTACTCGCAGTGGGTATCGGGATCCAACTATCTCATAGAAGATATGCAATCTCATTGCAAATTTCAACACTTGAAATTCTCGATATCTGTTTTTACCCCTAGCGATTTATAACCTTTGCTATGGTCAACAAATCATAAGCGCTAGCCAAGTTCAACCCATCATTTCGTGATTGAATCAAACCCACCCGTACGACCTTTGGCTAAGGTCAACAAAGCTGTACGACTATCCTAATCTAATCGCATCATATGCTGCAGATAAGCACTAATCAGCTACCGTACACTACGCCTTTGCTATGGTCAACAAACGCAGCACGAATACTAAATAACACTTATCTGAAATGACTGAGGGCTAGGACTGGTTTTGAAGAAAACCTTTATCGTAATGAACTTGATATCGTTGTAGAATCTAGTGATTTGAAAAGGATTGGTTCAAGATCCGCTTTTAAAATCGAGCAGTTTTTCAAAACAAACTAAGTGGGTTGTAGCATTTGCTAGTTTTGCTAAATAGGTCACTCCCGGTGAAGGGATCTAGACTCTTTTCTCATAGAATGAGGTGCTGGATATTCATAATGGAATACCACTATGTAAAGCAAGAACTAGAGCTACCTTTTTGAAAAATTTGATTCTACAACATCTTTAGGTTTCTTATCTTTTCATTAATCTCATTAATGATGTCCCATCCTTTATTTTTCCTAAACATCACAGAAGAAACGAATATAGAATGTACGCTTATGCCATCCGCATTCGTCACGGGGCCCGTTATGCACTGTTAGGTTACTTAACTAACGACAGAGCGGGGGCTGGACTAGCGCGGGTGCAAAACATAAGCAACGCATATTATATATCATATATATAGCATTCGTCTCACACAGTTATATGATCACATCATAGAACTCAAGCAGCAGAAGCAAACATATGAAATATTGGATATACTGGGAGGTCCGTGTTTTAAATTAAGTCAGTAATGAAAAACACAGATTCCACGGTCGTGATGAATAGCCAAACCCCATCCTTAGCCCCATACTAGAGCGGCAAGCAACCCTCCCTATTATAGAGTTAGGAGACCCGGTCTCGACTCCTCGAGATGGTCTCCCACTGGACTCTAGAACCCGGTTACTTGTGCTCCCCGCCTTGGGTCTATCCTAATGCGGAAAAGTAAATAATATACATCAATGGAGACAGCATCCTCAAAGCGGAAGTGTCCCAATAAAAGAATATTACATACATATTTTACATGAATGAAAATAGAAAAAATCTCATCTTATGCAAAAACCCCTGGCTATTCAATCACGACGATCCAATATAACATATCTGAAGCAACACATAACATCACATGTCATCAACGTAAGTAAATATGCGTATTCCCAATGTCGTTGTCGTATAGCTACGAGATTGGAGATACACCACATATTACACTTACGGTCGCAGAAAAGAAATGAAAACTGCAATAATTAGAATCCGCATCATTGGTTGATTTTGTGAAAGAGTGTTTGTAGTATAACCGCAATCAATAACGGTGTCGTGTGTAGCTAGCCGAGATGAGTACGGGTCGTTCGCAGGGACGCGTGGAACTTTTAGTCTTGCTTTAGACGAGATGATTAGAAAAAGAAAGGAGAATAGTTGTAGATTCTAGATCTATGTTAAACACGGATATAGAATTTATAGTTTTAAGATCTAGTTTCAATACGGATATAGATTTTATAGGGAAAACGCTTGTAGAGTTCGTTAGGATTTATTAGTCACGGATAACTAATAAAGATGACTCCTTTTATCTTTTGATAGATTTAAAACTAGATAGATAGTGATGAATGAGGATTATGGTTCTTGGAAGAAACTAGGGTTTCCCTACTATTGACCCTTGTCCCTTCATTGACCTCTATTCATGTCTAGCCCTTAACAAAATAATTGTTAATCTGATCTCAAATCGCAGTCAAGATTATTAATAAATTGATAGCGCGTCCGATTAGGATGTTAACGATTCTTTTGCTAAAGTTTATAAACTTCATAAGACTTAAAAGAAGTTAAAATATTTTCTCATCCATTGTTCTACCTTAATTCTACGAACCCTATCAAGCGGAGAATTACTCGCGCATGATGGAGATAGAAGAAGAACAGATAGAGAACATAATGTAAATATAGAAAATAAATGCGATAAGAATAAAACAACTACCTTTATTAATCAACTTGATCAATTACACTTTTTGTTCGTTTAGAAATTGGAATACAAAACCCTAGTTTGCTTCTCGATCTATCCTGAAGAAAGTAGATGAACAACTGATTGATCAACTTGGATGCGTGATTCGACTTGGACTTCGTGATCTCTTCAGTTTGATGCTTTTCCAAGTGAGGCTCTCGGTCCTTTATATAGTCCCAAAGCCAGAAACCCTAGATTCTATAGGTTAAGATATGCTGTTAAGATCATGATCCTGAAATCTCACATCGTACGGCCAGCAAAGCACTGCGGATCCGCCGCGTTTACCCTTATTTGGCCGCCCTTCCGCCGTGATTTGGTGGAGTTAGGGTTTGGGATTTTTTCTGGTATTTTGTATTGATATTTGGAGATCCTCTAGATGTCTAGATTCTGAAAATAATGCTCTGGGTCTCTGTCGTTGCTAGATCTCGTGATTTGCTTCAATATTTTGGCAGATTCGATTTCGACATCTTGATTTAACCCGGATCTCCTTGATTCCAGACCTGAGCTAATATCTGCACAATATCTCAAATCAAAGTGTTAGTAATATTTGGTGCTTTTGAGATATTATCCTAACCATTTTATATGATATTATATTTTAAGAATATTGATTAGGGATATTTGATATGATATGCATATTTAAATTACTAAAATATTATATAAATATTATATGCTTATATTTTCCTTCATAATGTTAATTATAATATATAAACATATGACAATAGATTTTTTTACAGATAAACCCTCATATGTTTCATATTTATAATAAACACCTTTAAATATTTAAGAAAAGTAAGGAAAATTTTATATCAAATGCGCGATATTTTCGACTGAACAAATACCCCCAAACTTAACTTTGATCATCCCGAGCAAACTAGTTATTCAAGAGAGGGAGAAAGAGAAAAAGAAAAACCTAAGTAGCATACTTTCGTAGGAAATACAATTGTACTGAGCACGTGCAATAAGCCGTTAAATCTCTAGGTGTCCCCAGTAGGAGGAGTGTTGTCTCCTGAGGGTTTTCAGTGGATTACACCCACAAAATCCCATAATAAAAGAAAGATGGTGAAAGTTACATACAAAGATAAGAACTATAAAAGAAAGAACTTGAAAACAAGAGTTTCCAACTACACTAGCTTTTCAGTTGCCATGAGCCCTATCTTAATGGTCATGAAAAGATGTTAGAAATCACATCATCTCTCAATAAAACATCGTTTTTAGTCTTCCTCCGTACCTTTCTTTCAAACATCGATCATATACCCCTACGTGTGTGTAAAAGACATCCCTACACTTAGTGAATTCAATTCAAGCCATCATACTTTTATCCATCTTCCTTAGTATTTTTTAGTCGGTGAATATTTTAGATGGAATTTCTCACACATTCTTCATGCGACCGTTAATACTTCTTGAGGTACTAACCGACCGATTACCAAATGTGCTTGCTTATTTAGGCGTAATTCCTCGTTTTACAACACCTAAGGCTTAGCAGTGGCCTTACATATGTAAAATTTTCAATTTCAAACTTTCATTATCAAATTTTTTTGTGCTTATATTTATGATAATGCAAAATAATGCGTGAATAAGCAAAAACCTCCTCCAAACCTGTTTGCAGCAGTGTCCCCATTGATGTCATCTGTTAAGCTTAAAAAACCTGTAGACTCAGGAGGAAAATTTAGTAACGGGGACATGAATAAATGACAGTGAAATCCTCCCCCAAATTTATTTTCGGCTCATAATTTTGTAAAAATTTATTTTCTTTCAAAAGCCAAAATATATTTTCTTCCCCCAAACTTGAGTAAAATAGTATTAAACGTTTAAAATTATAGGGGGGGAGGGGTAAAATTATTGGTCAATATAAAACTTTATAAAGACCAAAAGTCAACATCAACCATTCAAAAATTTTATCAATGTAGAGCACTGGTTGGTAGAAGATCATGTCACCTATCGACGTGAAGAAGTGGGGAGGGGGATATGTAATACCCGGTTCTTTTAAATACACCTATATCGGTATACCTCTTTAACATATAAAAGTTATTTATAATTATTAAATTATTTTTCATAATTCCATTGAACCCAAAACCCATTTTTCTTTTATATCTAAACCACAGCCTTTATTCCCCATTTCCTTACTATTTTAAAAAGTCTGCCCTTTCCTTCTTATCTATTTTTATTTTATTTTCCTGCGGCCCAACAAAAATCCCTCAGCCCATTCAATATTTTACCATAAATTTAACCCCCATTTTAATTACTGGCCCATTCTTTCTTTCTCCTAAATTTTCCATATATATTCCTCAGCCCAACTTTAAAATTCCTTAATCCTATTTTTCCCTCACAAATCCCTCTGGCCCAAAATCCCCGAGCCCAGCACATTTTTTTCCTCAGCCATTTTCTTTTATTTCTCCATATTTCTTTTCTCGGCCCGACCCAGTCCCCTCTCCAAGCCCGCCTCACTCAGCCCGCGAAACCCTCACGACCCCATCGCCCGCACCTCATCCGCTCACCACCCTTCTCGCTCCGAGCCCCCTCACTTCCGATCTCCCTCTCTCGAGCCCACGCCTCACTCCACCGGCCATCTCGTCGGACCTTCATCACCGCTCTCATCTCCTCACCACCCTCCCTCGTCTTCCTCCTCCTGCTCACCAAGCACCTGTCATGACCCGAAAGAGCACGTGACTGGCCCTCGAACGATATGAAGTCTATAGGACTCCATCTGATCCAAGTAAGCCAAAAGTCCAGAAATCTAAAACCATTTAAGGAGTAAATAGGGAAAATTAGTTTTAAGAGGTAAAGAAAACATGTTTGAAAATCAAGTTTTTAAATAACTAAGCCGAATATGAATTTTTTTAAAATGTGTAATTTTTCCTGAAAATTTCGGCAGAGTTTCCTTTGTAAAAACTGGCCCCGAACGGGGTACAACAAGAATAATATATATGACATGGTAAAAGGCATCCCCAAGCGGGAGCTAGCTCTTCGTCAATCGACGGTCACAACCACGCAAGCAATAATAATATACAACGCCAAGGGGCGAGGATCAAAACTGAAAAGAAACTCAAAAACAGCCAGAAAACCGCAATACTACAAGCGCGACTCTAAGGTCGAAACAATACAACACTGATTTCTAAGTCTGAAACAAACTACAAGTTTTGGTTGATGGACAATTCTAGATACAATAAAAATACATGAACAATGGCGGTTCTGATACAAAGAACCCACCTAACCAAGCAAGTCACCCATAGGAAGCAGTGTGCCAGAAATGCTGCTATGGAATCTGTACGGCAAAATCCTGCAAGAACTGGGGCACAACGGGGGTGAGTTGCCAACTCGTGAATAGAAAATATCTACAAGCAGAGATCGAATGCATGACCTATCCTAGGTCAATACAATCAGATAATAATTAAACCTCAATATGAATAAAGCTGAAGCATGCTAAACTGGCAATGTAATCTCTATACATGAGTGTAGTGCCAAGTGCTCGTGCTAGTGCCTCAGGTAATAGCATGTCATGAATATGAGGTATAACCAATGTAATCAAATCTGCACACTCGTGGATCCCGTCCACTCGTCACCCAATGACAACAACCATCATGCAAGTAAA
Source organism: Agapanthus africanus (assembly GCA_030015575.1). Classification (NCBI taxonomy): domain Eukaryota; kingdom Viridiplantae; phylum Streptophyta; class Magnoliopsida; order Asparagales; family Amaryllidaceae; genus Agapanthus; species Agapanthus africanus. The sequence continues at coordinate 446,632,172 of CM057350.1, read as the reverse complement.
TATCATGAAACCTGTGCATGGAAATATGAGGATATAACCCACCCGTGTCCCTCGCGACACGTCAAAATCATGGAACCGGAGTGCCCAGCATCGGCACTCGAAAACATCATGAAAACTGTGCCCAGCATCGGCACATAAATCCTCATATATCGGGCTCCGTCAGTCCGGATCGGCCCGCGGGCTCTGTCTGCGGTATCGGCCCTCGGCCCAGGCAGTATGCCCAAAACATCTATCGACTCTGGTCGGTATCCTCCGGATAACCGCCAGGTCCAACCAATCACCGGTAGGTACTCGCCCGCCTCCAGGCTCAATCGGCAAAGCTCATCGATCATCTTGCCGAGGGGAACCATACCGGGTCCACCATGTACCCGCAATCGGCTCATCCACGCCTCGATTCGGGTTACACATATCGCTCTCAGCACCGAGAAAACACATGGTGGACGCACTGAAATATCATATCAAGGGTAACCGGGTTTTTAAAGAAATGACATATTCTCTTTTGAAATACCCTCGGTTCCCAAATCCAGAAATATCATAGAAACAACATATCTCAATGCGTACAGTCAAAGCATGATGTATGCGGCATGTAACAGTAATGCAAGCATATCAGTAAGTCATGCAACATGGAATAATAATGTGCACATGTCGAGGGAGACCGCTCTTTTAAAAGGAATCTGTTTTTAAAGAGTATCTTGCGGTTCCCAAATCCCCAATCAAGCTAGAATCATCTATATATGTGTACAGGTATAAGTGTACAATATGCCATGCCAGAATCATATCATGAATGCAATAGTACTATAGTGTAGTGACATGGCAATTATCGATGATGAGTGTGTAAGCCGGCAACAAGTGTACGTGGAACATATACATCATCGATAATGGTGCTGGTGTCCTAGCAGCATGACTGAATGTCACAACAATACAAGCGATGCAATGCAAATAGCAGGAATATGCGGAAACGAATGATCAACGCAAAAGTACAGAACCTGCCCCAATAGATATGTCATGCAACCTTGCCTTTTGAAATAAGACGAATCAGGGCTTTTGGTAAAGTAAGGGCTACGGTGTTTTAAGAAAAGATGCATCATTTGAAAATATCCGTATAACCCTTCTGCTTATCTTTAAAATATCCCCGATTCGTTAGTTTTGAAATAGGTATGACTCGGTCTAGTCTAATGTCTACTAAATAATCTAGACAGGAGGGGTATGAAACCACCTAATCTGAGTCAATATATAAATATAGATATGATAGTCGGTGATCTCGCCTCAATAACATATCGTATGATATCCTCGAGTCATGAGTGCGGATCTATCATCAATATCGGCTCGTACGGTAAATCGTCGTACGGCATCCCAATAGCTGGGTAGGGGTCAATATCACACTATCTCATCACATATCAGGTATCACTTATCATCAGATCACACAATCTAGGGTACTACTGTAAGTCTAGTACAAATCGACACCATCTATAAAATATGAATGCGGGTAAAGCACATGTCCAAAGGCCCGCTAAAACTATCATATCGCACCTCAAAGGCAAACTATGTCACATCGCCGATCTCACGGCCTCACATCAAGTATCATCTCAAACCACGTATCATCCTCCAATCCCGTATATAAACACATAGTCCCATACCCATGTGTAGATATACGCACCATCATATGCACTCTAATAAATGAAAGAATGAATGCAAGTATGTGTGTAAATGTATGTGTGAGTGCAACCACTACTCTAGGGTTCGCACTATACTAAACCAATATATTCTTATCATCAAAATATCATTATTACCATCAATAACCCTAAACAACACATAATAAATATTCGTGTGTAAACGTATTCGTATACATCACCACGGACTGCGGGGGTGCTATACGCCATCCACCCGACTTCTCCCCGTAGATATAAATCTACTCACCTTGCTTCTCGTGTGCCAAAGCCGATGTCGCTATCTTCACCTCCTTTGCCTCAACATCACGCGGGGTACCTACAAGTATATCACAATGCTAAAGCACATGAAAATCACATTGGAAACCAAAATGGCACACGCTACCCGCATAGGTAAAAACCCATCGACTCGCATGTAAACACAATCAAAATCCACTTGTCGTTGACGTCCAAACGCCACCCGACAGGAATGAATCACCAAATACCAAAATCCATGCTAAAACAAGTCCCAAATTATACACCAACATAGGAAAATCAACCCAGATTTCACCCTAGATGGAATCAGTCAAAACTAGACATACTCAGGGTCAAAACTAGAGGAAATGGGGGCATGCACAGAAAACGAGGCAATTCCTTAAAATACCTTATTTTAGAATTTTCCATAATTTTTCCCCATTTATCTGTATTTAATTATACAAGAATATTAAAATATTCATTAAAATAATATTAAATTATAAAATTTCCCAAAAATCATATTTTATTATTTTGAAGACGTTACAATCTACCCCCCTTAAAGAAATTCGGTCCCCGAATTTAAATTTAAAACCCCAAATTCTAAAACATTTCGATACGAATTCCAAGTCGTCGGGGCTCCGAAATCAACACATAAAACGTCACAGCGCAATGCATGCGTATGAGTACTGAGCAGATAACTCAAAAACAACGCTCCATCAAGCATCCCGCAATCATCGGAGTCAAGGTAAGGACACAATGTCAAATCCAATACAAAACCGATATGATATGGATCAGAACTACACATGCAGACATCCAATCTATACATGTGAATAGCTGATGTAAAAGCATGCCAAATCCTTTTTAAGTCGCTGTGCGATGCGCATAACACTGCACAGTGGCGGACGTTTTTCATAAGAAAGTAACTATATATGTATATATATATCCTTTGTTTAATAAGCACGTTCCGCCGTTTTGAAAACAATCAGAAGGGTTTCCTTGTTTTTTTTTTTATAAAACGTTTCGTGTCATATCGGACACGTAGGTATATACTGAGACTATAGCTCGCTCTTTGGAAATCCCTTCGATAACTATCGATGCATGCAAAAAAAAAAATATCCAGGTACTGTCCTCTGACTAGTCCTGCTCAGTAAGAAAATAATATCCAATATCATAAAAATGTACTGTTCCAAAAGGAATAAATCTCAAAAATATACATAACCCACCCTGTGCATCTGGTGCGCACGGGAATCAAAATCCATATATGTGCTAAACAGATGCACATAACAGCATCTAGGTGCAACGGGTGTTCACGAAGCATCTGTCATAGGCAACGTGTGTGCCTGACAGCCAAAAACCCGGTGCATCTGACATGCACGAAGAAATCTCGATTTAGTGCATCGAGTGTGCACCAAAATCGTATCTCAAAACATGCGCCCAATATGCGCGGAAATCCAAATCGGTGCATCCATCGTGCACGAATGAAAATCTAAACCCTGCGCACTCAATATGCACGGAATCACAAAATCCAATAGCAACGTCGAATATGCGTAAGTCCAGTCAAAAGCACGGAGTGCAAGAATCCACATCAATATCACAATCAAAATCGACATACCGAAAGGCATCAAATCGAAGTCAGGTGCAATCGTAATGCACAAAATATAAATCCGGTGCAACAAAGGCACGAAATATAAATCTGATGCGATAAACGCAAGAAACATAAAACTGGTGCGACAAATGCACGAAGTATAGAACTGGTGCATCCCATGCACAAATACCAAGCAATAACTCAAATACGTAAACAGCAACACCAAGTGTATCCAGATATGAAGAAAATCATAAACGTGTGCAGCTGCGGGCACAAAACACATATCGATGCACTACAAGCACATATAAGCTATACCGAGTGCAAAATCAAAACACTAAAATTACATGAAACTCTGCTGGAAGCGTAAATCAAATCACCAGCATAAAATAGGCATGAAATCGCAATCAACAGCTCAAGAGTAATAACTATGTACAAGGTATAAATACCCAGTAGGTGCAACCATGGTGCACAAAATCAAATATCATGAAACTCAGTCATCAAGACTAAATCATGCGAATAGATCGCCCAAAATACCGAAATCCAAAGCAACGGATACGTGATAATCAAATCACAAAATCATAAATCATAATTACCGTCGTCGGTATATCCTTCTTCAGGGTCGAGAAGGTACCGGTACATCCGATGCTAGCGGCGCAAGATATCTACTTGCCTCTTACTCGCGGCTGGCGTCCTCTGCCTCTGGTTCCTAATCTTTCCTGTAGATTACCAACTCGCAATCCATCGGCTCATCGGCCCGGTCAGGTATGCTGACAGGAACGATTCCGTTCTTGCACTTCCCTGGTCATCTCTCGGTCAATCCTCACGACCGCTCGTAAAGCAGCACATCTCTGGCGCCGACCTCGGGTCCTCTGAATGCATATCACACATCCGATCCTGGGTGCAACTCTTATTGCAGCAGTGTACTGGAAGGAATCCTACTCAAGGTCTCTTCTGATCTTGCCTAAGCCAAACTGTAAGGAGGCTGGTACTCTGGCGTAATCTTTTCTCGCTCTCTGGACCTCTGCGTCCTTAGTACAACATCTCCTCGGAAGCTGGTCACATCTCTGCGCCTCTGTATGCATGTCCGGCCTTTAATCTTAACGGGGTGTAGTAACAGCTCGTCTGCCTCTCGCACGAACTTCTTGTCCCGCTTGTCTGTATCATCGACCATTCGACGTCGCGTCTTTATCTGCACACTGCAATGTCCTCGGCTACGGTCCACCCGAAGTCTCTAACACGGACTCGAAATCACGAACTCAGTATCTTCATCACTCAGTAGAAGATATCTAGCCGAACACGTCCTCAGCGTGCATATCGCATCTCTGATGTCAGCGGAGTGGAACGTCATCTCGTCGAAATCTCGTGCAAACTCTTTACTCCACCTTGCTCCACTATCGACTGATTCGGACTCATCTCATCATGGCTACACAGACTGCGCTCCGACGGCTATGCTCGTATCTGGAGTCTCCCAAGCAGTGTCCCATCACATGATATCCGAATGATGTCGAATCATCCGATCGACTCGTCAGAACCTCACAATCCCCCAAGAGCTCAACATCTCGGGTACAGTTTAATAGTATCGAGTACATGCCACAGCGTCGGTGGTCCAGCCGTAGAAGGGCAAACCCAAGCCTCACTAATGGCGCCGAGGAACTGCCGCAAACCCTAAGGTTCAAAGGCTTTCACACGGTCATTAAGTCGAGTTAGGGTTTCATTCTTCTAGAGGGTCCATAGAATCACCTGCATGTCTTTCCGTATACTTTAAACTTGGAAAATGGGTTCCTGACCTTCGATCGTCTCAATCGACTCTCAACGAATCTGCGTGAAGTCGCCTCTAGCTGGAATCAATCTATCTGATGATCTCGCATCGGGGTAAGCGAACGAACCACATGTCCTAGTCATTCATCCTCGGTGACTAGCGACTCACTACCATATCTCTAAGAATATGCTCATGCTGCAGTAGCTCCAATCATCTGGGCGATATCTCATCACTCGCAGCAACAACTGGCTCATTCGTCGGTACGCTAAGCAGCGCCTCAACCATCATGAATAAGCGATATATCAGCAGTCATCACATCCTGGCTGGCCTCTATCAGTGGCTCAATCCTCTGGTACCGTCCGGTACATCCGAGAAATCTCGCAACAGCGATCTGTCAAACGCTCAAAGTGCGGAAACACAAAATACGAAGCCTCAATGCAACCGTATGTCTCTGGAATCACACCCCGGTCAGCCCTCGTCCGCGACGAGCTCATGCTGACAACTCGAGCCGTAGCTCACTCTGCCCGTGCAATCGCGGCAGCAAAACCACAACCAGTATCGATGAAGATAGATCATAGAGAGGAATATGACACAATGCAAGGAAATGTACAACCTAAGGTTTCTTAAGCGGAGTGGCGTGTCGTAAGTATGCCGCGGAACATACCCACGGTACGTCACTCTACTTTAGTCACCTATTCCATCAACCAAGGATCATCCTACACGACGAAAGTTCGGGTCTAATACCCCCTCGACCAAGTCTAAGTTCCGTAAGGTCAAGCCTAAGTTCCGTATATAAGTAACGCCCTAGGCTCCACATAGTCAAACTTAGACTCGAACCAAGGTCAACCTAGCGCTCTGATACCAACTTTGTCACGACCCGAAAGAGCACGTGACTGGCCCTCGAACGATATGAAGTCTATAGGACTCCATCTGATCCAAGTAAGCCAAAAGCCCAGAAATCTAAAACCATTTAAGGAGTAAATAGGGAAAATTAGTTTTAAGAGGTAAAGAAAACATGTTTGAAAATCAAGTTTTTAAATAACTAAGCCGAATATGAATTTTTTTAAAATGTGTAATTTTTCCTGAAAATTTCGGCAGAATTTCCTTTGTAAAAACTGGCCCCGAACGGGGTACAACAAGAATAATATATATGACATGGTAAAAGGCATCCCCAAGCAGGAGCTAGCTCTTCGTCAATCGACGGTCACAACCACGCAAGCAATAATAATATACAACGCCAAGGGGCGAGGATCAAAACTGAAAAGAAACTCAAAAACAGCCAGAAAACCGCAATACTACAAGCGCGACTCTAAGGTCGAAACAATACAACACTGATTTCTAAGTCTGAAACAAACTACAAGTTTTGGTTGATGGACAATTCTAGATACAATAAAAATACATGAACAATGGCGGTTCTGATACAAAGAACCCACCTAACCAAGCAAGTCACCCATAGGAAGCAGTGTGCCAGAAATGCCGCTATGGAATCTGTACGGCAAAATCCTGCAAGAACTGGGGCACAACGGGGGTGAGTTGCCAACTCGTGAATAGAAAATATCTACAAGCAGAGATCGAATGCATAACCTATCCTAGGACAATACAATCAGATAATAATTAAACCTCAATATGAATAAAGCTGAAGCATGCTAAACTGGCAATGTAATCTCTATACATGAGTGTAGTGCCAAGTGCTCGTACTAGTGCCTCAGGTAATAGCATGTCATGAATATGAGGTATAACCAATGTAATCAAATCTGCACACTCGTGGATCCCGTCCACTCGTCACCCAATGACAACAACCATCATGCAAGTAAATATCATGAAACCTGTGCATGGAAATATGAGGATATAACCCACCCGTGTCCCTCGCGACACGTCAAAATCATGGAACCGGAGTGCCCAGCATCGGCACTCGAAAACATCATGAAAACTGTGCCCAGCATCGGCACATAAATCCTCATATATCGGGCTCCGTCAGTCCGGATCGGCCCGCGGGCTCTGTCTGCGGTATCGGCCCTCGGCCCCGGCAGTATGCCCAAAACATCTATCGACTCTGGTCGGTATCCTCCGGATAACCGCCAGGTCCAACCAATCACCGGTAGGTACTCGCCCGCCTCCAGGCTCAATCGGCAAAGCTCATCGATCATCTTGCCGAGGGGAACCATACCGGGTCCACCATGTACCCACAATCGGCTCATCCACGCCTCGATTCGGGTTACACATATCGCTCTCAGCACCGAGAAAACACATGGTGGACGCACTGAAATATCATATCAAGGGTAACCGGGTTTTTAAAGAAATGACATATTCTCTTTTGAAATACCCTCGATTCCCAAATCCAGAAATATCATAGAAACAACATATCTCAATGCGTACAGTCAAAGCATGATGTATGCGGCATGTAACAGTAATGCAAGCATATCAGTAAGTCATGCAACATGGAATAATAATGTGCACATGTCGAGGGAGACCGCTCTTTTAAAAGGAATCTGTTTTTAAAGAGTATCTTGCGGTTCCCAAATCCCCAATCAAGCTAGAATCATCTATATATGTGTACAGGTATAAGTGTACAATATGCCATGCCAGAATCATATCATGAATGCAATAGTACTATAGTGTAGTGACATGGCAATTATCGATGATGAGTGTGTGAGCCGGCAACAAGTGTACGTGGAACATATACATCATCGATAATGGTGCTGGTGTCCTAGCAGCATGACTGAATGTCACAACAATACAAGCGATGCAATGCAAATAGCAGGAATATGCGGAAACGAATGATCAACGCAAAAGTACAGAACCTGCCCCAATAGATATGTCATGCAACCTTGCCTTTTGAAATAAGACGAATCAGGGCTTTTGGTAAAGTAAGGGCTACGGTGTTTTAAGAAAAGATGCATCATTTGAAAATATCCGTATAACCCTTCTGCTTATCTTTAAAATATCCCCGATTCGTTAGTTTTGAAATAGGTATGACTCGGTCTAGTCTAATGTCTACTAAATAATCTAGACAGGAGGGGTATGAAACCACCTAATCTGAGTCAATATATAAATATAGATATGATAGTCGGTGATCTCGCCTCAATAACATATCGTATGATATCCTCGAGTCATGAGTGCGGATCTATCATCAATATCGGCTCGTACGGTAAATCGTCGTACGGCATCCCAATAGCTGGGTAGGGGTCAATATCACACTATCTCATCACATATCAGGTATCACTTATCATCAGATCACACAATCTGGGGTACTACTGTAAGTCTAGTACAAATCGACACCATCTATAAAATATGAATGCGGGTAAAGCACATGTCCAAAGGCCCGCTAAAACTATCATATCGCACCTCAAAGGCAAACTATGTCACATCGCCGATCTCACGGCCTCACATCAAGTATCATCTCAAACCACGTATCATCCTCCAATCCCGTATATAAACACATAGTTCCATACCCATGTGTAGATATACGCACCATCATATGCACTCTAATAAATGAAAGAATGAATGCAAGTATGTGTGTAAATGTATATGTGAGTGCAACCACTACTCTAGGGTTCGCACTATACTAAACCAATATATTCTTATCATCAAAATATCATTATTACCATCAATAACCCTAAACAACACATAATAAATATTCGTGTGTATACGTATTCGTATACATCACCACGGACTGCGGGGGTGCTATACGCCATCCGCCCGACTTCTCCCCGTAGATATAAATCTACTCACCTTGCTTCTCGTGTGCCAAAGCCGATGTCGCTATCTTCACCTCCTTTGCCTCAACATCACGCGGGGTACCTACAAGTATATCACAATGCTAAAGCACATGAAAATCATATTGGAAACCAAAATGGCACACGCTATCCGCATAGGTAAAAACCCATCGACTCGCATGTAAACACAATCAAAATCCACTTGTCGTTGACGTCCAAACGCCACCCGACAGGAATGAATCACCAAATACCAAAATCCATGCTAAAACAAGTCCCAAATTATACACCAACATAGGAAAATCAACCCAGATTTCACCCTAGATGGAATCAGTCAAAACTAGACATACTCAGGGTCAAAACTAGAGGAAATGGGGGCATGCACAGAAAACGAGGCAATTCCTTAAAATACCTTATTTTAGAATTTTCCATAATTTTTCCCCATTTATCTGTATTTAATTATACCAGAATATTAAAATATTCATTAAAATAATATTAAATTATAAAATTTCCCAAAAATCATATTTTATTATTTTGAAGACGTTACAGCACCGCACCCGAGCCCCGCCTCCTGCACCTCTCGCCAGCGGGCCCACTGCACCGTCGTCGACCCCCATCATCAACATCATCATCGTCGTCCTCACTCTCTCCGTCTCCATCATCCCCTCTTTTTCCCCTATCTAACTCCCTCTCGCTAATCTCTCTCTCTCTCTCTCAGTTTTCTCTCTCTCTCTCTCAGTTCTCTCTCTCAGTTCTCTCTCTCTCTCTCTCTTTCTAACACTCTCTCCATCGACCACCACCCTCGCCGTCAAGACCCCAGTAACCAAGCCATCGCTGCCATACTCGAGCTCCTAGCCTAGCCCAAGCTCCGAGGCCGAGCCAAGATCGAGCCGAGGCCCAACCTTGCTGTGTGTTCCTTACCACTGCTGCTGTACAATCCCGTGACGTGTCCAGGAAAGTCCCCACTTGCAACATGCTACTTATTATTAATTTACAAATTATAATCGTATATGTCCCATGTTTTACCTTGTGTTAAATATTACAACGTAACTGTTCGATGTGTGTTCACATAGGAAATTATCATTTAACTTCACGAAACTAAATGGTATTGTTTGACCCGTATGGCTGTGGACCTAATATGTGAATTTCGTTGGATAATATGACCGATAATGACTAAAACGACTACCCCCAAGTTTACCCGTAAAACTGAAATTTTCCCGTACCTGAAAACCGTTAAAATCGCCATAAATTGTACACACACTGGAACGATGCGCTCAAGGGCTTAAATCGAAGCCGACTCGACGAACTATAATCCTATACTATTTTCCAGATATTCCTATACTCAAACTATGTTAATATTTGGATCGGAGTGCGACTCTGGACTGCAGTCCAGAGCGACTCCAATTGTTGCTTGCTGTTCCGTAATGGGTACCACAGGATTCCATTAACCCGTAGGTTGTGGAACTCTGCTGTTTATTGTAGGTGAACCTGTTAGATAGACAACACAAGTGGTTTCATTCTGTTTTGTTATCGTTTGTTATTTAATCTGTAATTTAATAGATCGGGACGCATAACAGTCCCAACAGAATCAGAACTGACATATTGGTATTGAATAGTGTATATCTCCTGACGTACAGACGCGATTGAAGATCCGTCTATTGCGTTGAAAACCTTACTGAAATCCCTAGATTTCATCAAACTGTAGAGTCGCTAAAATCTGATCCCAACTGGGATTAAAATGCATTACGAAACGGACTTCTGATTCTGAAACCGGATTTCCAGCCGCGAGCGCTTAAAATGAAATGGTTATAATTAATGATCCTGAAACCCGATTGGCGTGAAACTAAATTCAATAGATAGATAACTGAACATACTAATTATTACCTGTTCATCGTCTCACTAAATTGTAACCGTATGATTTATGATAAATTGTGCAAGTGGTAGATTATTGATTGAGGACATCCTAAACATGCTTTATATATTGTTTACGCATCATATCTTACACCTGTCATTGCATTGATAAGCTAGTGATAACGTACATTTACCCAGTGTTAGATTTTAGTGATGATTGTGGCAAGTACGTCAGTGTTCGTGTATAAGTGATTAAGTGAAAGTGATACGTACTTGTACACAATCAGTGAACCTTATTATTATATTGCATTGTCGACGTCTGTGGAACACGTGTATGTGTAACTATAAGTGGTATGGGACACTTATGGAAGCTCTTACACGGGTGTCACAGATAAGGCAGCAGACACTGCCATTTATCATGAGTATTAGTCGGGACGTGCTTGATGGAGGTCCTGCCTCCAGCTCTCGCGCAGACTTGTCACAGACCGATTGGTATTTAGGGTTATGGTTAGCGTTTGATGTAGACCACGGGGTGTGGGGTAGTTTGAGCGTGAGTTCAACAGAATCTCGGGAGTCCCATGCCGGCTTATATATTTAGGGAGATATATGGAGATTTACAGGGTATGTGATTATCACCGTGATATACATGTTGGGCCCGTGGTCCCTTACCATTGGGTTCTACCCTTGGGTGGAGGACACTCGCGAGTGGTTGACTCTCACACTTGGACTGACGATAGGCTTAGTGACCTGTATAGTGAGACTTAGAGACTGATAGGGATACTGGTATCGATATATCTTACTTACTGTGTTGACATACGCGGCATATCGTTCTACTGTTTTTACTGTTCCGCTGCATTGATTACTGCATGTTCATATCCATAATGCCACTGATCTACTGTTATATATACCTATGATCACTGTTAGAATTGTTATATGATTTCATATATATATATTATATTGCTATTGTGTCGCTCTGACGACCTGAGTATGCATGCTCAGTGTGAGGAGAAGATTTAGTCTGGACCAGAATTAGGCGTGTATCACAGACACCCTGACTTGCTATTCAGAGTTACATTCGTTCGTTCCACTTCAGGTCAGTTCCTTACATTGTTTCTTTCAGTTACTGCATTTCTCATTACCTGCGCATCATTTACTGTTTACCATGAAAAACTAGAAGCCGAAGTGTGACTATGGCAGGACATTTCCTTGACCGTAGGAGCATGGCTGGCCTTGTCTACCCCTCGTATTCCGTATTTTGGGAAGCGGGGCGCGACATGGTTTAGTTGGTATCAGAGCCAGGTTTTGCTTCGATTGGGATTGCAGTTTTCCGTGTAGAGCTTCACAGTCTAAGACATCTCTCAGTCTAGATTGTAAACTTGGTATTCTTGATCCATATTCACATTGAGTGTTCTGCTATCCATTCGCTAGGGTTTCGAGTGACTTGGCAAGATTACGTGGTTGCAATTGCACTACCGTATTCTGTTTAAGTGAATTAAAGTCATACAGTTGATTCTCCACTTGTAATAAATTCATCACCTCTGATATTCTTGAATCCTTGTCCTATCCATATTATACTTTGATTCGTTTAGCGTGTGACTTATATCATTCTCAAAATTGTTGTTTCAGGATCATGTCTTCCAACAACTCTTCATCTATATTCGCTCCCCAGAATCAGACCATTGAGATTCTGAGTGTACTGCAAGGTCTAAAGGAAGCTCAGGAGCGAACAAACGACTTGTTGGCCGAAGGACTGAGAAGACAGGTGAATCAGGCACCAGCGGGAGTCTCCAATCATAAAAGGATTCCCGTTAGACGAGGAAAAGAGAAGAAAATGAAGCGCCAATTTGTTTCCCCGCGACAGAAGCAGCGGAAGACCCCATGTTGTGGGTACTGTAAGAAGCCAGGACATCTTCAGAGGGATTGTCGCCGCGCCCAAGGAAAATGTCTGATATGCGGGTCCAACAAACATCTTATCAACGGATGCCCAGAAAGGAAAGAACTACAGGGAGGAGACTTGTCCACACTTCCTACTTCTGCCAAGTGAGGATTATCGCGTAGTTCGAACTTCGACGATAAGGCGGACCTAACGCAGGATTCAACTCACGCGACGAGAATGCAACGTTATAGTAGTCGAAGAAGAATTTTTTTCATATTATCTACTTTCAGTAATATTGTTGACATCTTTTTATGAATATTTCTTTCCGTTTGAAATCTTGTATCCGCTGAACTCTTGATTGAATGCAATAAAACTTGAATCATAAAATATGTATCATTCTCTTGTTTTCTCCTTATTTATATTATTCGTTATCACAGCATTATTATCCTGATATTTTTCAATTCCTGCCACCACATATCGTTCTATACTTCGTACACTTAACTATTTTCTTGATGTGTTCCGTTGGCTAATCATGACACTTTCTTTTCAGGCCATGGCTCACCCTGGAGCAGCGCCGCATCTAGATGAGGATGCACAGTCATGCGTTTCCTTAGACAACACGCTGATGAGTTCTGACGATGAGATCAACGGTCCCCAGGTCAATTTCGAAAACAACGATTCAGAGGATGAAGGAGTAGACATCCCAGAGTTTGGCATGATGGGTGATCACGATGAAGAGGAAGAAGACGCTGAAGAGAACCCGATAGAGGAAGGTCCCGATGAAGACCCGATAGAAGAAAATCCAGTTGAGGAAAATCCAGTGGAAGAAAATCCAGAAGAAGAGAATCACATGGAATCGGACCTCGATGAAGAAGCTCCACCAGAGGAAGAAGGACCGGAAGATCAAGACCCTGATGTGGAAGAACTTCCAATGGCGATGCCCGCGAGGCGATATGGGAATGGACGCCCCTACCTGAGCGCGCGAGCCTACCGCAACCTGCTGAACCTCCACAACCGCGACTGACGGGATTTCTTTTAGATGTTGTCTTCTTTGGCCAAATAAAATTTGTGTATAGTTTAGGGCCACATTTCGTTTTTTTTTTTTGATGATGCTTTGTTTAAAATTTTCTAGAATGGAATAAATTATTGAGTTTGCAAATCCTTCGATCTTCTTAGTTTCCTTGTTGCTTGATTATTTCTTCTATACAATTATTTCCTCTACTGAGATCTTTCTACCGCTACTCCTTACTTTGTCTTAACCCTCACTAAGATTAACTAGTACCACACTCGACCTTTTGAGGTCCACCCTCCATCCTTCACCTGTGCCTCGTTTGTAATCCTTCTAGGAAGAGGACATGTCTTGTGAAATTTCCGAGTTCGCTAACCAATCAAAATTTTGATTCATATGATGTACCGATCGCTGTTCTCTCCACATTTTTCTTTGTAGTCCTTGCTGCTCACCCTTACCCCAATCTTTTTGACCGCTAGCCTAAAACCGACATACTCTAACCTTTGAATGAGCCACACCCCATTGTAATCCCTACCCTAGCTAGCCCTATTCATATTGGTGCTTTCTCTGTTACCCTAACTATATTTAGGGGCATTATTATTCAAAATTTAGTTTTTAATATTTTGAATTTATCAAAGAATGTGTGTTATTGATTACTCTGTTTTATGTATTGTAAGTACACCATTATTATTCTCACTTTTAGTAGCGCAACCTTACACCGCGCATATTTTGTTCCATGTTTCTTATTTTCACTATACGAGTTTCCTAAGTTGTTTTAATACTACTTGATCGATACATTATCCTAAAAATGTTTTCAACCTATCGACAAATCTTTCAATATTGTATTGTCGTTACTTTATTTTCTGGTAGTGCGCTTACGTTTACTATTATAAAGAATTGTACCTTATACCTATCATGTTGCCATGCTACCTTTGATATACTTATACGTGCACATATTTGAGTTTCGATTTTATCGAGTACGTCTCGAACATTATTGTTCGTTATTGTTGTTATTGCTATTCTCATAGGTTGTCTTGTAGTTGTTCTGTCTTATACTTATTTAAACCTATATTTTTGTATGATATTTTTACATATATAAACCTTCAAACTTCTTCATCTGCCTATTTCAAGTAAATCTTAGGGTGTTAGTTGCAATATAATAGCTCTCGTCTATGTTTGTATTAATTATCGTTTATTTTAAATTTCGAGGACGAAATTTTTGTAGGGTGGTATGATGTAATACCCGGTTCTTTTAAATACACCTATATCGGTATGCCTCTTTAACATATAAAAGTTATTTATAATTATTAAATTATTTTTCATAATTCCATTGAACCCAAAACCCATTTTTCTTTTATATCTAAACCACAGCCTTTATTCCCCATTTCCTTACTATTTTAAAAAGTCGGCCCTTTCCTTCTTATCTATTCTTATTTTATTTTCCTCCGGCCCAACAAAAATCCCTCAGCCCATTCAATATTTTACCATAAATTTAACCCCTATTTTAATTACTGGCCCATTCTTTCTTTCTCCTCAATTTTCCATATATATTCCTCAGCCCAACTTTAAAATTCCTTAATCCTATTTTTCCCTCACAAATCCCTCTGGCCCAAAATCCCCGAGCCCAGCACATTTTTTTTCCTCAGCCATTTTCTTTTATTTCTCCACATTTCTTTTCTCGGCCCGGCCCAGTCCCCTCTCCAAGCCCGCCTCACTCAGCCCGCGAAACCCTCACGACCCCATCGCCCGCACCTCATTCCCTCACCACCCTTCTCGCTCCGAGCCCCCTCACTTCCGATCTCCCTCTCTCGAGCCCACGCCTCACTCCACCGGCCATTTCGTCGGACCTTCATCACCGCTCTCATCTCCTCACCACCCTCCCTCGTCTTCCTCCTCCTGCTCACCAAGCACCGCACCCGAGCCCCTCCTCCTGCACCTCTCGCCGGCGGGCCTACTGCACCGTCGTCGACCCCCATCATCAACATCATCGTCGTCGTCCTCACTCTCTCCGTCTCCATCATCCCCTCTTTTTCCGCTCTCTAACTCCCTCTCGCTAATCTCTCTCTCTCTCTCTCTCTCAGTTCTCTCTCTCTCTCTCTAACACTCTCTCCATCGACCACCACCCTCGCCGTCAAGACCCCAGTAACAAAGCCATCGCTGCCATACTTGAGCTCCTAGCCTAGCCCAAGCTCCGAGGCCGAGCCAAGATCGAGCCGAGGCCCAATCTTGCTGTGTGTTCCTTACCACTGCTGCTGTACAATCCCGTGACATGTCCAGGCAAGTCCCCACTTGCAACATGCTACTTATTATTAATTTACAAATTATAATCGTATATGTCCCATGTTTTACCTTGTGTTAAATATTACAACGTAACTGTTCGATGTGTGTTCTCATAGGAAATTATCATTTAACTTCACAAAACTAAATGGTATTGTTTGGCCCGTATGGCTGTGGACCTAATGTGTGAATTTTGTTGGATAATATGACCGATAATGACTAAAACGACTACCCCCAAGTTTACCCGTAAAACTGAAATTTTCCCGTACCTGAAAACCGTTAAAATCGCCATAAATTGTACACACACTGGAACGACGCGCTCGAGGGCTTAAATCGAAGAAGACTCGACGAAATATAATCCTATACTAGTTTCCAGATATTCCTGTACTCAAACTGTGTTAATATTTGGATCGGAGTGCGACTCTGGACTGCAGTCCAGAGCGACTCCAATTGTTGCTTTCTGTTCCGTAATGGGTACCACAGGATTCCCTTAACCCGTAGGTTGCGGAACTCTGCTGTTTATTGTAGGTGAACCTGTTAGCTAGACAACACAAGTGGTTTCATTCTGTTTTGTTATCGTTTGTTATTTAATCTGTAATTTAATAGATCGGGACGCATAACAGTCCCAACAGAATCAGAACTGACATATTGGTATTGAATAGTGTATATCTCCTGACGTACAGACGCGATTGAAGATCCGTCTATTGCGTTGAAAACCTTACTGAAAACCCTAGATTTCACCAAACTGTAGCGTCGCTAAAATTTGATCCCAACTGGGATTAAAATGCATTGCGAAACAGACTTCTGATTCTGAAACCGGATTTCAAGCCGCGAGCGCTTAAAATGAAATGGTTATAATTAATGATCCTGAAACCCGATTGGCGTGAAACTAAATTCGATAGATAGATAACTGAACATACTAATTATTACCTGTTCATCGTCTCACTAAATTGTAACTGTATGATTTATGATAAATTGTGCAAGTGGTAGATTATTGATTGAGGACATCCTAAACATGCTTTATATATTGTTTACGCATCATATCTTACACCTGTCATTGCATTGATAAGCTAGTGATAACGTACATTTACCCAGTGTTAGATTTTAGTGATGATTGTGGCAAGTACGTCAGTGTTCGTGTATAAGTGATTAAGTGAAAGTGATACGTACTTGTACACAATCAGTGAACCTTATTATTATATTGCATTGTCGACGTCTGTGGAACACGTGTATGTGTAACTATAAGTGGTATGGGACACTTATGGAAGCTCTTGCACGGGTGTCACAGATAAGGCATCAGACACTGCCATTTATCTTGAGTATTAGTCGGGACGTGCTTGATGGAGGTCCTGCCTCCAGCTCTCGCACAGACTTGTCACAGACCGATTGGTATTTAGGGTTATGGTTAGCGTTTGATGTAGACCACGGGGTGTGGGGTAGTTTGAGTGTGAGTTCAACAGAATCTCGGGAGTCCCATGCCGGCTTATATATTTAGGGAGATATATGAAGATTTACAGGGTATGTGATTATCACCGTGATATACATGTTGGGCCCGTGGTCCCTTGCCCTTGGGTTCTACCCTTGGGTGGAGGACACTCGCGAGTGGTTGACTCTCACACTTGGACTGACGATAGGCTTAGTGACCTGTACAGTGAGACTTAGAGTCTGATAGGGATACTGGTATCGATATATCTTACTTACTGTGTTGACATACGCGGCATATCGTTCTACTGTTTTTACTGTTCCGCTGCATTGATTACTGCATGTTCATATCCATACTGCCACTGATCTACTGTTATATATACCTATGATCACTGTTAGAATTTTTATATGATTTCATATATATATTATATTGCTATTGTGTCGCTCTGACGACCTGAGTATGCATGCTCAGTGTGAGGAGAAGATTTAGTCTGGACCAGAATTAGGCGTGTATCACAGACACCCTGACTTGCTATTCAGAGTTACATTCGTTCGTTCCACTTCAGGTCAGTTCCTTACATTGTTTCTTTCAGTTACTGCATTTCTCATTACCTGCGCATCATTTACTGTTTACCATGAAAAACTAGAAGCCGAAGTGTGACTACGGCAGGACATTTCCTTGACCGTAGGAGCATGGCTGGCTTTGTCTATCCCTCGTATTCCGTATTTTGGGAAGCGGGGCGTGACAGGATAAGAGGTGGAATAGAATGGTTTTACGTATTGGTTTATAAAGACGAAACAATGATGGTGGATTATGTTGGGTTCCCTAGGGTGGCAGCAAGGTTTCGGGAGGCATCTCCATACCAATTTCAAATTTTTGCCGTACTAAAGAACCCTAACCTAGAATCTTAACTAGAGATTTAAACAATACAACATGCAAACAACTTTGCATACAAAGTGAACAAGGAATACAACCTTTGTAGACCGGTCCTTCACTTCAATAGCTCCATGTAGTAGTCCCTTCGCTCCAAGTAGTGAACTCCCGGACTTTAGAAAGGCTCCACAAGATGAATGGAACATGCTTGCTTGAAGTCTTCGAGGCCGAAGATGATCTACGTCGAGAAGACACCAACTCAAGCTACCTCTTCACTAATGTGGAATTTGTGAAGCAAACACCCTAAACTAAATGGCTAATATGGTAGAGGATGATGAAGTAGGAATTTTTCTCACTTTAGTTTTATTTTTCTTACAATATTTCTTCACCATTTCAAAAGCTTGAAATCTTTTTCATGAGGAAGAAGAAGATGAAGTGGAGATGAGAATGAAACTCATGAGGTGAGAATAGCAACCATGGATGAGTTAGTGTCATACACTAACTCATGTAGAGATTAAACCATGGCTAACAATAATGGTTAGGTTAATAAATATCTACAAGTAAAATAAAGTTAGGGGACTAAGTCAATGGTTAGTATAAGTTTCTCCAAGTTTCTAGCCATGACAATTTTCCAACCATTTTGAATTACTTAGATAAACAAAAACCCTAGGATTATCATAAGCATGGTGTGAGTCTTATACACCCATGTAGCATGTGGCATCTAGCATGACACATGATAATGTACATTAATATATATCACATATATACTAAGTGTACACAAGTGAGAAAAATAAATGTTTAAGTGAGCATATATTAGTTAATGTAAATTAATATATCACATATATAATTATACATTAAATTATTAAATAAACACTTGATTTAATAATCCGGCTATATCACATACAACCGACTAATATAAAATGTATCAACTTATCGAATCAACACTTGATCCGATAACCCGGCTATATCACATATAACCGACCGATATCACATATCGTGAGAATAGAATGCAATATCACATACGCGCATTAATCTCGATCCCGCTCATATCACATATGTGATCCTACTTCGTTTCGCTTGAGCCAGGAAACCTCTGTGTAGGACTCTAAAGACTCGCCAATACGCCGGCAGTAGGTGGTGATCATATCAGTCACCCACAAGCCGCAAGCGGTCTACTAAACGTAACGGCCACCCGGGATTGAGCGATCAGAAGATCAACAAGCAAGCCTGCTCATACTCCTGCGAATCCAATAAGCAACACTACTGTATAGTCCGGTCTCTTCGTCTGATATGTCGCATATCTTAGCCTGGGGGTGGTAAACGTCAGACCCCAATTGCCCTGATAAGTCATGCCGATGCAAGGTCCATAATGGTTCGAGAAACTACTGATAACACTTACCAGTAGATCTCAGCAACCCTGGCCATGGATTTCCTGTTATGGCCAATCAAGTATAGCGCAACATCAACCCCCAATACCGGGAGAGACGAATCCCCTCCTATCGCTCATTGCCTCCATGTGACTCGGGACTGTACCCAAAAACCACCGTTTTGCACGATCTCTTGAATGTGGTAAGGTGAAAATCAAAGCACAGTGGGAATCACACAAGACTCTATGACGATCTCGGGTCGACAGACTAACCTGTACTAGTGTCACCAGAGAACTGCTTTCCGACGATAGGTATAATACCATCTAGGATTTCTTGGCGAGTCTGTTCAGTGTACCCAGTCTCCTCTGAGCACCCGTATACCATCTTTGATGTCAAACACCAATGGATATGGGATCATCTATCGCCCATCATATAGGTCAAGAAGCGTATATGCTAGTCTACTCTGAAATATCGATGCCCTATCTCGATACTCGTACGACTAGGAACATTTGAAGGATGTACTTACCGACTACCCTGTCCCCATTAGTATGATCTGCATCATAATCCTGGAAGTCAAGTACTCATCCTAAGAGCTTTATCAACATGTAATAGAGAGATAATAAGTGTACATGTTTAGATAAAGTGCAACCAGATAACATACTATCATGTCGAGCAAGAAAGTCCTCCCTATATATGTTTAAGCATCCACTACAATATACATCGCATGTAAAGTAATGGCCTTTAGGGCATACATATAACTAACAGATTACTCGCATTCTTGTTATTGATAAGAAGAAGGGGTGGTGGTTCAACTTCTTTGTGTTAGGGTTGATTCATCATAACTCCCATGTTTTCTAAGAATGCGAGTTCTTCAGCGAAGATTTCTTTAAAGCATTCATCGATATCCTGAATAATAATCTTATCGGAAAGAACGGGATGATACTTGGACTCCATAAAAGGTTCATATTTAGCGTTAGATGTTGACCCCGACAGCTCGATAGAAGGGTCCGTATGTGTATAACAAATAGCAGGGTAAAACAACAACGTACTAGCAGAGTCAAGATCAGAACGTGAAGCTGTACAAATTCGCTGCTGTCGGAATCCATCCTTTCGACAGAAAATACTTGAGCATAGGGTTCGGAGGGTTCACTTCCCAACTTGTAAATGTTAAGCTCAATTTGTTGGCTATAGTGCCCTCAAGTCAATTATTGGATTGCAGGCACGTGATTGCAATGATTGAGGGAAGACCTATACCGGTAGAACAGTCTTACTCAAGATGATAATATGCTATCTGGTTTGTCTTTATCATTTTGTACATGCTTTAGGTGACATTACAGATCACTATTACATGTTGATAGAGCCCATAGGATTCTTTCTTGACTACCAGCAGTATGATGGCGATCATATACGTGAGAGCTGGGTGGTCTATAAGTACATCCTTAAAATGTCCCTAGTCGTGGGAGTTTCGAGACTAGGCATCGATACTCTAAGAGTAGACTAGTGTATACCGATCGAGACCCCAAAGAGTGGCGGTGGCCGGTCTCACAAGCCATTGGTGTTAGTTGGTTCACCTAAGATGTATACAGGTGCTCATTGGGTTATGAGCACACCGGACGGACCCGCCGGGAACATGCTAGTTGGTATTATACCTATTGTCAGATAGCAGTTCCCTGGTGACATATGTACAGGTTAGTCTATCGACCTGAGATCATCATTTGTTTCGTGTGAGTTCCCACTGTGCTTTGATTACTACCCTACCTCGGCTCAAAGGAGTCATGCAAACATATTTTAGTTGGGTATAGTCCCGAGCCACATTGAGGCAGTGAGCGGATCGTCAGGGGATTCGTTTCTCCCGGTATTGGGGGTTGATGTCGCGGTGTGTACGGGTGGCCATCACCAGAAATCCTTGGCCAAGGTAGTCGAGAATTACTGATCTAGGATCGGTAGTTTCTCAGGTGGTGATAGGTTTCATACCGACCTGAATGTTAAGTTATTAGGGGTCTGACTTTATCCACCCCCTAGACTCGATATGCGATACTCATAGACGAACAGAACGGACTGTACGGATATTGTCACTGTCAGGCTCAGTAGGGGTTTCAGGATGAGTTTGCTCGTCGGCCTTCCTTTCACTCAATACCTGGGTAGCCGTTAAGTACAGCTAGTGCCACTGACATGCTTGTGGTTAAACCCACTGCCAGCGTATTGACGAGTCTTTAGAATCCCACACAGAGGGTTTCCCTGCTTCGGGTGAAACGTTGTAGAGGCCGTATGGTTTTATGGCAGGGTTCGATCATATTCGTGCACTTGTGCACGGATCATGACTCATACGGATAATACTAGTGGGCTTTGGTTTAAGCTGGATCCTAGTATTATATTGTTGGATTATTTTTGTCTCGTTGTATTCGTATTCATTCGGAATACGGATGCGGGTATGTATATACGGATGATGGGTATTCTTGTAATTCGTTACAAGATTACTTTAGTAGATGCCATTTAATTTTGTGATAAACATTTAGTTTAAATATTTATTGTGTGGAAAGTGTGAGTCATGGGTTCATGCATGTGCACTTATGAGTCATGAGATGAATCAGGTGGCATGATGATGTTTTGGTGTATTGTGAGATATTTTTTGAGCAAGTGGCATATATTTTTTTTGGTGGGATTTCTTTAGTTGCTCACACACAAATAACTCACAATACAACTCAAGGAAAAAAGGCAGACACTTTTACGTCTTCACTTGATCTTTGCTTAAGCTCACACTTTCCTCACTTGGCATCTTCTTCAACCTCCACCCTACATGTCTCATGTGTTAAGAATCCTTGGGTGTATTGAGACAAAGTAATCACAAACCACCTCTACTTCATCTTGGCTATCTAGGCTAGCAAACTAGATACTCGAGTTGCTTCGGTTTTGATGTCGGAGCCCGTATTACTAACCCTCGACGTGGATCGTCTTTGATGGGGGAGACCGGAGATCAAACTTGATTGAGGAAGCCGCGAGGAGCTTGGGACAGAGGTTGAAGACTGAAGGACACGGATCGTTTGGTATAATCTCTCTAAACTCCTTTCATATAGCTAGTGTAGGGTTAATGGTACGATCCGTAGATTAGGGTTCCGTTAGCGCCGGTTTCTAAAAAGTTTTTGTTCCGCATTTGGCCACGGATTGATGGCCAGGGCGCTGCCGTAACCCAACACAATTGACATCTTCCCGAAGGATAGGGACATAGAGACGTTTCGACAATTGATTATTGTGTTGGAAGTCGCAAGAAAAGGTCGACCTAGTATCACCGGGATTTGGTTTCAGTGTTTGCAACAGGCTGTATATCTATAATGATAAAGTCCACAGGAAATATAAATTCCCCGATTTTGATTAACACATCCTCTAGCTCACCCTTAGGTTGGGTGATAGATCGATCCGCCATCTAGAGAGTGCAGTGCGCCAGTTTTAACTTTCTGATCCCTAATTTCTTATACACAGAATAAGGAAGCAAGTTAACACTAGCACCTAAATCGAGTAGAGTACGATTGGTAGTTTTACCTCCAATAGAATAGATATGATAGGACTTCCGGGATCCGTTCGTTTCTTGGGTAATTGTTGGGTAAACGCGGTGCTCACATTACTCGCTAAGAAAACTTTATTAGGTACTTGAATTTTTTTCTTCCAAGTGCACAAGCCCTTTAGAATTTTCGCATAAGACGGAATTTGTTGAATAGCATCTAGGAGAGGAATATTTATGTTAACTTGCTTAAAAATTTCCACAATCTTCTCCATTTGTGGACTTGGTCTGTTGTCTCTTAACCTATGTGGATAAGAAGCTTTATCAATAAGGGTTGGGTCCAACATTGGTGAAGATTGTGGGCATGGAATGGATCCCAGAATTGGAGTTGTGATCGTTTTAGGTTGACTTGAGGAAGTGGGCGGAAGGTTTGAGCCTAGGGGAACACGGAGAATAGGCTCGAAAGAAGGTATACCAGACGAAATAGGGTTAGAAGTAGAAGTCGGGGTATCAATTGATTCCTCATCATCAACCTGTTCACCGACTTGGGTGTTCAGCACTCTTCCTGATCTCAACGTGGTTACGACACTCACATTATAACTTTGTGAGTGGCCAGGATTCAGTAGGGGTTGAGATGGAAGTTTCCCTTTCTCTCTCGCACTCATTGCGGCATTTAACTGTGTAAGTTGTGTTTCTATCGATTTTATACTTTCACCGTGGGAGGTGGTGTTCTGCATTAATGTTTGGATAGAAGATTTTAAATCAGTCGTCGTTTGCGTGGAATGTTTAATAAACTTATCCAAGCTTCGTTCGAGTGCAAAGGAGTTTTCGGTACCGTCCATTTGGAAAGAATTATTATAAGGTGTAGAATTGTTGGCCGAATTTTGAAAAGTTTGCGGTTGAAAGGAGTACTGACTCTGTTGTGGTGGATGTTGTTGCTGTGGGGGAGGTCTTTGATAGTTTCTTGGGAACTGGTTTTTATTTTGAGTTTGGTTTTGGTTCCAAGAAAAATTAGGATGATTCCTCCATCCTTGATTGTATGTGGAAGAATAAGGATCGTTTCTAGGTCGTTGCTGAAGAGAAGCATCAATTTGTTCTTAACCTTGAAACGGTGGACTCAAAGGACATTCTTCTGTCAAATGTGATGGGTCGGAACAGCAACCACACACGGTTTTGGGGAGCGTAAGCTGGTTTAGGAAGGCAGAAGAGACTTTGTTTTCTATAGCGTCGAGTTTCCTTTGTATCGCGGCCATTTCGGCTTTCACTGCGATGGATATATCGAGCTGATGGATACCTCCCCTAGATGATATTGGTCTAATGCTTTCCCACTGCAAAGTTTGTTCAGCGATATCTTCCAGGAATTGCCAAGCTTCCCCATCGTCTTTAGACATGAAATGGCATTGACAAATGGTTTCAAGCATCTGCTTTTTCGCTGGAGTAACACCCTTATATATAATTCGACAAAGGTCCCATCTATTAATTCCGTGATGAGGACATTGGACTAGCATATCTTTAAACCATTCAAAGCATTTCTAAAATGGTTCATTGAGAAGCTGGGTAAACTGGTTAATCTCGCTTCGAACACGGGCGGTCTTATGATTGGGATAGAATTTCTTAAGGAATGCTATAACGAATTCATCCCAGTTGGCAATAGAGTATGCGGCAGTGTTATAAAGCTATTTTTCTGTTAGATCGCACAAAGTAAAAGGGAGAAGACGTAATCTCATAGCATCCACTGAAAGTTGTGAAGTGCCCATCATTGTGCATACATTTTCGAATTTCGTGATAAAAACATATGCGTCTTCAGACTCAAGCCCATAAAATTTAGGCAAAAGATTGATGAAGTAGAGTTTAATTTCAAAATTATCCCCATTGGCTGGTGGAAGGGATAGACAAGTAGGAAGGGGTCCACACACGGGGTAGCATCTTTCTTGGAGAGAGATGCGCGGTGGATTCTGCGCACCAACAGGTGGTGGCAGGGGTGTGTTGGTAAACTCTGATGGAGAACCGTCCATCTTGGTCGATGGGGTGGGTGGAGGGGAAAAAGAAGATGAAGAAGTACCAACTTCGGAGTCGATAGCAGAAACGCGGACAAGACGGGCACTATAATCCCGTGTCCAGCCGAGCATGCACTAACCGAGTTTAGCGCACGTGGCAGCGTGTGAATGATTTAAAAATGGTTTGTTTTGAAAAGTGTTGGACGTGAGAAAAATCACACATAAAATGCACAATCAACCAGAGAACTAAGGTCACCTAGGTTAAGTCACTAGACCGCTCGTAGACTTCCAAAAGACAAGCCGCAGATCAATCCTCTACCACCTATTTATTACTCTTGTGGCCAGGTAAGTGCCAGGTAAGTGGGAGGTATCCGCTATACGAATCACCGAAAATAGCGGGCCTAATTAAGTAATCACTTGCCTTAGTCACACTTGCCTTAGACACCACGAAAGCAATGCGGATAAGCGATAGATTTCCCATGACCTTCCTCTGTCCTACTTGAGCGCGATGGTCCTTAGAGTCTTGGTCTAAATATTTTTTAATTAATGTAGGATGATGCAGATGTTCGTGTAGGGTTCCTAGGCACACTAATGAAGTCTCACAAGGCATCAACCATGCCAATTTCAAATTTTATGAGTGCCGAGAAACTCTAATACGGATCGTTAACTAGAATTTTAGGCGAAACAATGAACTAGTTAACATCTTAACTATAAGAAAGAGGCTACAACCTTTGTAGATCTGGTTCTCCACTTCCTTAGCTCCACGTAGACGTCCTCTCGCTGTCCGTCTCGAATCCCGGACTCAAGCATCGGCTTCATCAGAGAAATGGGCGGGCAAGGTCGTCGACTTCGTGCCGAAGATGATCTACGTCGAGGCAACACAAGTTCAAGCTCCAACTTCACCAAGTTGTGAAACTTGTGAAGAAAACACCCTATACTACTTGGCAAGAGGTAGAGGGTGAAGAAATAGGAGGTGGGTTCACTTTAGAATTGGATTTCTCACTATTTTGCTCAAGATGCCATTGATGGAATCTATCTTTCTTTCTTGATGAAGATGATGAAGAAGAAGAAAGAATATGATAAGTGTTTTTTTAAAAAGAATAATAAAAATGAATACTTATCATCTTCTAACTATGGTTATGTGTAGAGATTAGACCATAGTTATTTGGAATGGTTAGGGTTAAGTAAGAAGACAAAATGGTCACATTGGTCAAACCTTCATGAAGCTTCAACAAGCTTCATGATAGAATGAAACCATTTTGTTTTCTTTTTATTTATTTGTCAAAAGAAATGGATAAATAAATAAGTGAATAAATCAAAACCCTAACCATTATCATAACCATGGTTTAAGTCATAACACAAAGCCAATTTACATGCATCATCAAACATGACACAATGTAGTGCACAAAAGTATATCACATATACAACTTGCACATCCAAGTGAGAAAATCCATTTAAAGTGAACCAATACTAGTTAATGCAAAGTAATATATCAAATATATAATTATACATTAAATCATTAAATCAACACTTGATTCAATGATCCGGTCATGTCGCACATAACCGACTAGTATCCAATGTATCGACTTATCGAATCGATCTTTGATTCGAGAACTAGGTTATATCGCATATAACCAATCGAAACATTAATCGCGAGAATGAAATACGGTATCACATACACGCATTATTCTCGGTCCCGTACATATCTCATATGCGCTCCTATTTCATTTCGCTTGAGCCAGGAAACCTCTGTGTAGGACTCTAAAGACTCGTCAATACGCCGGTAGCAGATGATGATCATATCAAGCACCCACAAGCCGCAAGTGGTCTGCTAAACATAACGGCCATCCGGGTATTGAGTGATCAGAAGATCGACGAGCTAGCCCGCTCACACTCCTGTGAATCCAACCAGTAACACTTACCGTACAGTCCGGTCTGTTCGTCTGATATGTCGCATATCAAGTCTAGGGGTGGTAAACGTCAGACCCCAACAATCGATAAGTCGTGCCGATGTGAGGCTCATAACGGGTCGAGAAACTACTGGTAACACTTACCAGCAAATCTCTGATCAGCCCTGGCCAGGGACTTCCCTGTTACGGCCAATCGAGCACAGCACAACATCAACCCCCAATACCGGGAGAGACGAAATCCCTCCTATCGCTCATTGCCTCCATGTGACTCGGGACTGTACCCAAAGTCCACCGTTTTGCACGTCCTCATGGACGTGGTAAGGTGGAGATCAAAGCACAGTGGGAATCACACAAGACTCTATGACGATCTCGGGTCTACAGACTAACCTGTACAAGTGTCACCTGAGAACTGCCATCTGACGTGAGGTATAATACCATCTGGGAGTTCTCGGCGAGTCCGTCCAGTGTACCCAGTCTCCACTGAGCACCCGTACATCATCTCTGATGTCAAACACCAATGGATATGGGATCATCCATCGCCCATCTCATGGGTCGAGAAGCGTATACGCTAGTCTACACTGGTATATCGATGCCCCGTCTCGATACACCCACGACTAGGGACCTTGAAGGATGTACTTATGGACTACCATGTCCCCACTAGTATGATCTGCATCATAGTCCAGGTAGTCAAGTACACATCCTAAGGGCTTTATCAACATGTAACTATAAGACAGTTTAAAGAGACTAGTAAACATGTTAAGATAAAGAGCAACCAGATAACATACTATCATATCGAGCAAGAAAGTCATCTCTATATATGTCCAAGCATCCAATATAATATACATCATCTGTACAATACTGGCCTCTAGGGCATACATAAAACTAACAATCTCCCACTTGCACTAGGGCCAGCTGCTGTAGTATCGCATACCGAGCATCCCGAAGAGTCTCTCAAACTGTATCTGGGGAATGGCCTTCGTGAGTGGATCCGCCGTGTTGTTCTTCGTGTCAACCCTCCTGACCTCGATCTCCCGGCGATCAACTATCTCCCGGATCAGGTGATACCGCCTCAGAATATGCCTGGATCGCTGATGGGACCTGGGTTCCTTGGCTAAAGCCACCGCTCCATTGTTATCGCAATACAAAGGTATTGGATGCTCAATGGATGGAACCACTCCAAGTTCAGTAATGAACTTCTTGATCCAGACAGCCTCTTTAGCAGCATCGTTGGCAGCGATGTATTCAGCCTCTATCGTCGAGTCTGCCACGGTTTCCTGCTTGGAACTCTTTCAGCTAACCGCCCCTCCGTAAAGGGTAAAGACAAATCCCGACTGCGACTTAGAGTCGTCCTTATCACTCTGGAAGCTTGAATCGGTAAAGGAATCCACTTGGAGTTCTCCGTTACCATACACCAAGAGCATCTCTTTAGTCCTTCGTAAGTACTTGAGAATGCTCTTCACAGCTGTCCAGTGACTCTCTCCAGGATCAGCTTGATACCTGCTCACTACACTTAGTGAGTATGCAACATCGGGTCTGGTACATAGCATCGCGTACATGATAGAGCCTACAGCCGAAGCATAGGGTATCCCTTGCATGCGAGCTCTCTCTAAATCAGTCTTGGGAGACATCTCTTTGGAGAGAGTGACTCCAGAGATCGTGGGCAAATTCCTACGCTTGGATTCTTCCATACTAAACCTCTTTAGTATGGTGTCAATGTACCTGGATTGGGACAATCCTAATATCCTTTTGGATCTATCTCTATAGATCCTAATTCCCAATATGCAGGAGGCATCACCAAGATCTTTCATTGAGAATCTTTGTGATAAGAAGAGCTTGACCGATTGCAGCATAGGAATATCATTTCCTATCAAGAGTATGTCGTCCACGTACAATACGAGGAAGACAACCTTACTCTCTGCCACCTTTTTGTAGATACAAGGTTCATCTGGATTTTTGACGAAATCAAACCCTTTGATAACGACGTAAAAGCAGATGTTCCAACTCCGCGATGCTTGCTTTAATCCATAAATGGATTTAAGCAGCTTGCACACCTTCCCGCTGCTCCCACTGTCTATGAAGCCCTCTGGCTGAGTCATGTACACGCACTCTTCTAAATCACCGTTTAGAAAGACGGTCTTAACATCCATTTGCCAGATTTCGTAATCATGATATGCAGCGATGGCAAGTATGATCCGGATGGATTTAAGCATAGCCACTGGGGAAAAGGTTTCGTCATAATCCATACCTGGTCTTTGACGAAAACCCTTTGCAACAAGTCTAGCTTTGAAAGTCTCCACTTTCCCATCTACACCAAGTTTTTTCTTGAAGATCCACTTGCTCCTAATGGGTTTTACCCCTTCAGGAGCAACTTCCAAAGTCCATACTTTGTTGGTGTACATGGATTCCATCTCGGACCGCATAGCATCCAGCCATTTCACTGAGTCCCTACTCGTGATGGCCTGCTCGAAGCTAGTTGGGTCATCATCCTCCATGATGTAATCCTCGCTCCCACCATCCATGAGAAAACCGTAGTATCTCTCAGGTGGGCGAGGAACCCTACTAGATCGGCGGAGAGGCTGAGGTTCATCGGGAGCTATTGAATCCTCTGGTTCAACCAAATCTTCTGTTGTAGTCTGTATTGCTGGAAGCTCTTCCAGTTCTACCTCCTTGCCACTAATCTCTTTTTCAAGAAATTCCTTTTCTAAAAAGGTGGCATGTCGAGAAACAAACACCTTTTGTTCCTCGGTGTGGTAGAAGATATACCCTCGCGAATGTTTGGGATATCCAATAAACTTACACAGAATGGACCTTGCCGCGAGTTTGTCCGGATTTTGCGTTTTTACATATGCCGGACAACCCCATATCTTAACATAATTAAGACATGTTCTCTTTCCTTTCCATATCTCATATGGAGTGGTTGGCACGATTTTGGTGGGAACCATATTCAATAGGTCTGCAGCTGTTTCCAGTGCATATCCCCAGAAGGAAATAGGTAACTCAGCTGTGCTCATCATAGAGCGTACCATATCTAATAGAGTGCGATTCCTCCGTTCTGATACACCGTTGTGCTGTGGTGTATATGGAGGAGTCAGCTGAGAGAGAATCCCATTCTCTTTTAGGAAGTCCAGGAATTCATTGCTCAAGTATTCACCTCCTCGATCAGATCGAAGGATTTTAATACTTTTTCCGGTTTGGTTCTCGACTTCTTATTTATATTCTCTAAATTTCTCAAAAGCTTCTGATTTGTGTTTCATCAGGAACACATATCCGAATCTAGAGAGATCGTCAGTGAATGTAATGAAGTACGAAGAACCATCCCTGGCATGTGTAGACATGGGACCGCATACATCACTATGTATCAGTCCCAAGAGTTCGGTAACTCTTTCTCCGTGTCCCGTAAACGGAGTTTTGGTCATCTTGCCTTTGAGACATGACTGGCAAGTGTCATAAGATGAAAATTCGAATGGTTTCAAATATCCATCCTTATGCAACTTTGCCAGTCATGTCGCATTGATGTGACCCAGTCTACAATGCCACAAGAAGGATTCGTTCAGTTCTGAACTCTTCCTCTTGTGTGTGTTTGTTATGCTTTGAACTGTTGATTGATTTAGAACATAAATGCCATTGCACAACGTGCCTGATCCAACCAACTTTTGGTTACGGAAAATGTTCATAACATTGTCCTGTAATACAAAATTATATCCCTCTTCACTCAACAAAGAAACTGATATAATGTTGCATATCAGGTTCGGCATGTAATAGCATTCGTTCAGAACCAATGTACTACCAGTTGGTAATCCAAGGTGATATTCCCCGACAGTCTTAGCTGCAACAATTGCACCATTTCCGACTCTTATGTCTTTATCACCTTCTCCAAGTTCTCTACCTTTCCTTAGCCCATGTAACTGATTACATATACGGGATCCTGACCCGGTATCTAATACCCAGGACGTTGGGCAAATGGAGAAACAGTTCTCTGTAACGAACTCACCCGAAGAAAATGCATCATCATGTACTTTCTTTATTCGGGTGGCATGGGAATCCTGGTATTCCCCTATATCGTGTTCAGTCCTATAACTCTTATAAGAAGGAACGGAACCAACGTTCCCCAGCACAGTATAACATGCGGGTTCGGTCAATACATCCATATTATTATCCTGATTAGGGCCTGACATGGTCGCTACCTGGAGAGAGAGAGAAGAAAACACTTTAGCGTATGCTCGTGCAAGATCAGATTGGTTATTATCTTATCTAATCAGGATGGTTCCCACTGGTTTTTATCAAATCTTCCTTCAAACCCTAAAAGGAAAGACTAGCCGGGATTAATTACACACTACAAGTTCGCCAATCTTTCAGCCAGGCCAGTGTCGGTATTTTGAGGGAGGTCCCCCGTGCTTTCGCACGAACCTAATTAATGTAAACCTCGTTTTCCCAGAGGCGTAACCTCGTTGACACCTTTCTAGACACCTACTTGATCGGCTAATTGCAATGTGCAAAACTCTCCCAGGAGTAACTCTTACTCGCAGTGGGTATCGGGATCCAACTATCTCATAGAAGGTATGCAATCTCATTGCAAATTTCAACACTTGAAATTTCCGATAATATTTTGCCCCTAGCGTCCTATGACCTTGACGCAGGCCAACAAACCATAGTGCGCTAGTTAAGTTCAACCCGTCATTTCCTGATTGAATTAAACCCACCCGTACGACCCTTGACGCAGGCCAACAAAGTCGCACGACTACCCTAATCCAATCTGCATCATATGCATAAGCAGATAAATACTAGTTAGATACCGCACACTACGCCTTGACGCAGGCCAACAAACGTAGCACGAATACTAACTACTACTCATCTGAAATGACGGAGGGCTACGACAGGTTTTTCTGAAAACCTATTGCGTAATGAACTTGATATCGTTGTAGAATCAAATGAAGTTTTTAAATGGAGTGATTTTGAGGCTTTTCTAGTTTTGCTAAAGGGGTCACTCCCGGTGAAGGGATCGTCGGCCCTTTCCTCGTCGAATGAGGTGCGGGATATATCATATATATCACTGTGCAAAGCAAAAACTCTTAAAAGCAATCAAAAGATAAACCGAGTGTGTAGCATCTGCCAGTTATTACTAAAGGAGTCACTCCCGGTGAAGGGACCTCGGTCCTTTCCTCGTCGAATAAGGTGCAGGGTATATCATATATACCGCTATGCAAAGAAAGAACTGTAGCTACCTGTTTTGTTTAAAATTTGATTCTACAACATCTTAGGTTTCTTTTCTTTCATTAATCACATTAATGAAGTCCCATCATTTAAGTACCTAAACATCACAGATAAATATGACGTACACTTATGCCATCCGCATTCGCCTCTATGTCCCCTCGTGCACCGTTAGGTTAGGTAACTAACGACAGAGCAGGGCAGGGCTAGTGCGGGTGCAAAACATAAGTAACGTCTATATAATATATCATATATACTATATACTGTATCCATCAGAGAAAATCACATGATCACATCACAGATATCGCAGCAGAAAATAACATATGAAATATTGGATATACTAGGACGTCCGTGTTTTTAATACGAGCCAGTATAAAACACGGATTCCACGGTTGTGATGAATAGCCAATCCCACACCCTAGACCCCTACGAGAGCGGCAAGCAACCCTACCAATTCTAGGGTTAGGAGACCCGGACTCGACTCCTCGAGTTGGTCTCCCACTGGACCCCAGAACCCGGTTACTTGTGCTCCCCTCCTTGGGTTTATCCTAATGCGGAAAAGTAAATAATATACAAAGGGTGACATCTTCCGCAACCTGGAAGTGCCCCAAATAAAAGAATATTACATACAAGTTTTTACATGAATGAAAATGAAAAACACTCATCTCACATAAAAACCCCCGGCTATTCAAACACGACAATCCAATATAACATATCCAGCAACACATAACATCACATGTCATCAACGTAAGTAAGTATGCATACCCCAATTGTCGTTGACGTATAGCAACGAAACCGGCGATATCGACATACTACACTTACGGTCACAGAAAAGAAAGTGTAAAACTACAACAATTGGAATCCGCAACCGCTTTAGACATCGCATGCCTAATCAAATGAAATACTTAGACATCACATGCCTAACAATTATAAATCCCGCATTTTAGTCCCATTATCGAAAACTCTTTTCAATATCAAGTGAGACTAAACCGCTAGATTTATAACATTCATTCAGTTATCTCATAACTGTTTGTGAATTCCAATTATTGTATCCCATTCCGGATAAATAGAATATATTAAACTTTCCGATCAAACATTCGAACACCCAAGTTTTCCCGAAACCGTTCAACACATGAAATAGGTTCAAAGACATTCACTTCATGCTTCAATACCAACGGTCCAGCCGTAGAAGGGTCAAGCCAACGCCTCACATGTGGCACGCCGTACTGCCCCAAACCCAAAGGTTCAAAGGGCAGTTCAAGACGGTCACATAATCGAGTTAAGGTTTGTTGTCTTCTAGAGGGACCATCGCGTTACTTGCACTACTCAGAACGTCCTTAAACCACAGAAAAATCCAACTCTTGGATATTTTCAAGCAGGGGAAAGATTGGATATTTACATCCGGTCGAACTTTTTATCATATTCTAAAATTATCCGGAAACCACATAGACAAAGTCCGATAATCCGATCGAATCTGCGAACTCCCAAAACACCCCAGAAAATTCAACTCTTGAATAAATATTAAAAATTCCCATAAAACTCAGCACTGTAATATAGGAATTACTGTGCAAATTTGGAGGGCTGACGTCATCATGTCGCTGCGGAATCGCCGCATAAGCTAGGCTTATGCCGCGGTTCCGCCGCATGTTGGAGGCATCATTTGTCCAATTTTGCACCGTAATTCTTAGAACTTCCTGCTGAATTTTTTAAGCATTTTTAATATGGAAAAAACCCAGTTTTTAGAAAAAGTCCAGAGAGCAAGTTTGGGATTAGGGTTTCGATTCGTTCGGATTTCAAACGTCGTCTACACTTCGCCTAAGGCTCTAGCTAGGCTCTGATACCACTGTAGGGTTCCTAGGCACACTAATGAAGTCTCACAAGGCATCAACCATGCCAATTTCAAATTTTATAAGTCCCGAGAAACTCTAATACGGATCGTTAACTAGAATTTTAGGCGAAACAATGAACTCGTTAACATCTTAACTATAAGAAAGATGCTACAACCTTTGTAGATCCGGTTCTCTACTTCCTTAGCTCCACGTAGACGTCCTCTCGCTGTCCGTCTCGAATCCCGGACTCAAGCATCGGCTTCATCGGAGAAATGGGTGGGCAAGGTCGTCGACTTCGTGCCGAAGATAATCTACGTCGAGGCAACACAAGTTCAAGCTCCAACTTCACCAAGTTGTGAAACTTGTGAAGAAAACACCCTATACTACTTGGCAAGAGGTAGAGGGTGAAGAAATAGGAGGTGGGTTCACTTTAGAATTGGATTTCTCACTCTTTTGCTCAAGATGCCATTGATGGAATCTAGCTTTCTTTCTTGATGAAGATGATGAAGAAGAAGAAAGAATATGATAATTGTTTTTTTAAAAAGAATAATAAAAATGAATACTTATCATCTTCTAACTATGGTTATGTGTAGAGATTAGACCATAGTTATTTGGAATGGTTAGGGTTAAGTAAGAAGACAAAATGGTCACATTGGTCAAACCTTCATGAAGCTTCAACAAGCTTCATGATAGAATGAAACCATTTTGTTTTCTTTTTATTTATTTGTCAAAAGAAATGGATAAATAAATAAGTGAATAAATCAAAACCCTAACCATTATCATAACCATGGTTTAAGTCATAACACAAAGCCAATTTACATGCATCATCAAACATGACACAATGTAGTGCACAAAAGTATATCACATATACAACTTGCACATCCAAGTGAGAAAATCCATTTAAAGTGAACCAATACTAGTTAATGCAAAGTAATATATCAAATATATAATTATACATTAAATCATTAAATCAACACTTGATTCAATGATCCGGTCATGTCGCACATAACCGACTAGTATCCAATGTATCGACTTATCGAATCAATCTTTGATTCGAGAACTAGGTTATATCGCATATAACCAATCGAAACATTAATCGCGAGAATGAAATACGGTATCACATACACGCATTATTCTCGGTCCCGCACATATCTCATATGCGCTCCTATTTCGTTTCGCTTGAGCCAGGAAACCTCTGTGTAGGACTCTAAAGACTCGTCAATACGCCGGTAGCAGATGATGATCATATCAAGCACCCACAAGCTGCAAGCGGTCTGCTAAACGTAACGGCCATCCGGGTATTGAGCGATCAGAAGATCGACGAGTTAGACCGCTCACACTCCTGTGAATCCAACCAGTAACACTTACCGTACAGTCCGGTCTGTTCGTCTGATATGTCGCAATCAAGTCTAGGGGTGGTAAACGTCGGACCCCAACAACCGATAAGTCGTGCCGATGT
Source organism: Agapanthus africanus (assembly GCA_030015575.1). Classification (NCBI taxonomy): domain Eukaryota; kingdom Viridiplantae; phylum Streptophyta; class Magnoliopsida; order Asparagales; family Amaryllidaceae; genus Agapanthus; species Agapanthus africanus. Next base: position 446,596,639 of record CM057350.1, on the reverse strand, counting down.
GAGGCTCATAACGGGTCGAGAAACTACTGGTAACACTTACCAGCAAATCTCTGATCAGCCCTGGCCAGGGACTTCCCTGTTACGGCCAATCGAGCACAGCGCAACATCAACCCCCAATACCGGGAGAGACGAAACCCCTCCTATCGCTCATTGCCTCCATGTGACTTGGGACTGTACCCAAAGACCACCGTTTTGCATGCCCTCATGGACGTGGTAAGGTGGAGATCAAAGCACAGTGGGAATCACACAAGACTCTATGAAGATCTTCGGTCTACAGACTAACCTGTACAAGTGTCACCTGAGAACTGCCATCTGACGTAAGGTATAATACTATCTGGGAGTTCTCGGCGAGTCCGTCCAGTGTACCCAGTCTCCACTGAGCACCCGTACATCATCTCTGATGTCAAACACCAATGGATATGGGATCATCCATCGCCCATCTCATGGGTCGAGAAGCGTATATGCTAGTCTACACTGGTATATCGATGCCCCGTCTCGATACACCCACGACTAGGGACCTTGAAGGATGTACTTATGGACTACCATGTCCCCACTAGTATGATCTGCATCATAGTCCAGGTAGTCAAGTACACATCCTAAGGGCTTTATCAACATGTAACTATAAGACAGTTTAAAGAGACTAGTAAACATGTTAAGATAAAGAGCAACCAGATATCATACTATCATATCGAGCAAGAAATTCATCTCTATATATGTCCAAGCATCCAATATAATATACATCATCTGTACAATACTGGCCTCTAGGGCATACATACAATTAACAGTTCGTTTAGTGATTTGTGGGGCCTAGGAAGGGTGATGAAATCCCCATCTAATCTGAATTTTTGTCTTTGCCCCTTAATGTCCGGTTAAAATGTGCACAAACAAACCAATTACAAATCACGCAAAATATTTTTTTGAGCGACGATATTTTGCAAAGAATCCTGCAGAAAAATATATTATTGAATTTTAGAGGAGAGAGAAGGAGTTGAGGAATATACCAGAGAACTTTGGGGGCACAACTCCCCAATTCCGCCGCGGTTCCGCGGCAAAAATCAAGCTTAGGCCGCGGTTCCGCCGTGGAAAGTAATGTTCTTTTGCTAATTTTTTCACAGTGGCCTCCTTTGCTCGTTTGGTCCTCTCTGAAGGTCTCTGAATCTTGATTTCCTCGCTATAGTGTCTCCCGATTCCCTCGCAAAAATCGCACACTAATCGTTAAATATGCAACTTGCGGCTTAGTTTTATTTTTATGATATGGATCAACTAAGAATTCAACCCGAATAGCAAGAAAAAAAATTACGCACGTGTCCCTGGCAACGACGCCATTTGATTGATTCTGTGAAAGAGTGTTTGTAGTATAACCGCAATCAATAACGGTGTCGCGTGTAGCTAGTCGAGATGAGTACGGGTCGTTCGCAGGGATGCATGGAAATTTTATCCTGGCTTTAGACGAGTTGATTAGAAGAAGAAAGGAGAATAGTTGTAGATTTTAGATCTATATTAAACACGGATGTAGAATTTATAATTTTAAGATCTAGTTTCAATACGGATATAGATTTTATAAGAAAAAGGCTTGTAGGGTTCGTTAAGATTTAGTAGTCATGGATGACTAATAAAGATGACTCATTTTATTTTTTGATAGATTTAAAACTAGATAGATCTCTATCCCTTAACAAAAAATTGTTAATCTGATCTCAAATCGCGGTCAAGACTATCAATAAATTGATAGCGCGCTCGATTAGGATATTAACGATTCTTTTGCTAAAGTTTATAAACTTCATAAGACTTAAAAGAAGTTAAAATATTTTCTCATTCATTGTTCTACCCTAATCCTACGAACCCTATCAAGCGGAGAATTACTCGCGCATGATGGAGATAGAAGAAGAACGGATAGAGATCAAAATGTAAATATAGAAAATAAATGGGATAAGAATAAAACAACTATCTTTATTAATCAACTTGATCAATTACACATTTTGTTCCTTTAGAAAGTGGAATACAAAACCCTAGTTTTCTTCTCGATCTATCTTGAAGGAGGTAGATGAACAGCTGATTGACCAACCTGGATGTGTGAGTCGACTTGGAATTCATGATCTCTTCAGTTTGATGCTTTTCCAAGTGAGGCTTTCGGTCCTTTATATAGTCCCAAAACCAGAAACCCTAGATTCCATAGGTTAAGATATGCTGTTAAGATCATGATCCTGAAATCTCATATCGTACGGCCACCAAAGCGCCACGGATCCGCCGCGTTTACCCCTATTTGGCCGCCCTTCCGCCGCGGTTTGGTGGAGTTAGGGTTTGGGATTTTTTCTGGTATTTTGTGTTGATATTTGGAGATCCCCTAGATGTCTAGATTTTGAAAATAATGCTCTGGGTCTTTGCCGCTGCTAGATCACGTGATTTGCTTCAATATTTTGGCAGATTCGATTCCGACATCTTGATTTAACCCGGATCTCCTTGATTCCAGACCTGAGCTAATATTTGAATAATATCTCAAATCAAAGTGTTAGTAATATTTGGTGCTTTTAAGATATTATCCTAACCATTTTATATGATATTATGTTTTAAGAATATTGATTAGGGATATTTGATATGATATGCATATTTAAATTACTAAAATATTATATAAATATTATATGCATATATTTTCCTTCATAATTTTAATTATAATATATAAACATATAACAATAGATATTTTATAGATAAACCCTCATATGTTTCATATTTATAATAAACACCTTTAAATATTTAAGAAAAGTAAGGAAAATGTTATATCAAATGTGCGATATTTTCGACTGAACAATCATCCTTAGACATTATAATCCTGGAACATCACATACTCCGGATTTCATGCCTAACCGAATAAATCTTGCATTTAAGTCTCGAATCGAAAACACTTTTCAATAACAAGTCGGGTAATTCAACAAGATTCCCGATAAAATGATCGAATGCTCGTCGGGAACTTTAGTAGATTGCCGCACCCCCGATACCATCAACGAAGTGCACTTACCAGATCACAGCGGCCACGAGCACCCGAGCGATTGCTTTTGGCAATGGGGTTCTCCTATACTCACTTGGTTGGGGCTTGGGGCGTGGCTATCTAGTAGTGTTTCCCGGCGAGTGTTCGCGTACTATACGAGATTGCGATGGAGTTTTGATCCGAATCGAAACTCCATGGCAATCGATCAATTGAGACTAAAGTGCTAGATTCAAAAAACACAAACTAGTTTTCACAAAAATAATTAATGTGGATTCCAAATATTGTATCACATATTATAACTTAAACCCGAAACGATTTTAAACTGCGACTTCGAAACACTCTGAATTGCCATAACACAAAGATAACATCACATGCAATCTGGGCAAAATCAAACAGTACTTGCAACCCTAAACCCCAGAGATCAGAACACCGCCAAAAAAATGAACACCAAATTTTTCAAAAAGACCGGCCAGGCTGGGATTTTGTGTGATATCGCTGGTCAAAGTATATCATATGGGGCTCGTTTTTCTATGGTGTTCTAGTTACATAGCATGTAGTATTCTGCACTTGTTTAAATTTTTTTCAGAAAACATTTAAAAATCGACAGAAACTAGGGTTTGAGTTTACAGTTTTCGGAGTTGTTTCGGTTTCGTAATTCTAAATACATCATCTAATGCTCTAGCTTGGCTCTGATACCATGAAAGTGTGTCTTAGCACCTTTACTAGGTTTCCACATGCATCAAGTATGCAAATTTAAAACAACTAGAGGTCTAAGCTACACTAAACAAGAATCGAACTAGAGAATTAGGGTTTGTTCGCAAGAAAATACTTTCTAAACTAAGTGAAGAGGGTTACAACCTTTGTAGACTAAGTCCTTCACTTCTATAGCTCCAAGTAGTAGTCCCTAAGCTCCAAGTAGTAGTTTCTAGAACTCTTCATGTCTCCACTTGTCGAAAGGAACGAACTTGCTATGCGATCTTCGAAGCCGAAGATGATCCATCTTGAAGCCTCTCTAGGTCAAGCTAACTCTTCACTAATAAAGGTATTAGTGAAGCAAACAAGCTATACTAAAGTGCTAGGATAGTGTAGGTTGATGAAGTAGGAGTTTTTCTCATTTTAGAAATATTTTCCTCTCATTTTTCCAACTCAAGAAAAACCCTAGAATGAGCTCTTGAGGAAGAAGATGAACTTGGGTGAAGAATAAACTTGTGATGAGAGAGTGAACCATGGACTAAAGATAAGAATGGGATAAATAAATATCAAGAGTAAAACAAAAAGAGAAGATGAGTCATGGCTTCTCAATGCTTCTACAAGAATCCAAGCCATGACTCATTTTCTATCCTTTTTGATTTTACTTTTAAAATAAATTATCCCAATAATCTTAAACCTAGTGTGAGTCTCATACACCCATGTTCTTTGTATCATCAACCATGATACAAAATCTAATTTTACTCTTGATATACACTTAGAGATAGATATACACTTAGAGAAACTCACTACATCCCTAGGCACTCTAGATTAGCAACCTAGAGTCCCTAGTTGCTCCAATAGATTCTTAGTGTGGAGCTAGAGCCATGAGCCACATCCCTCGGGTGGATCATCTTCGATGGAGGAAGACCGCCAGCTAAGCTCGATCAAGGAGACCTCAAGGAGCTAAGGAAGAGGGTAGAAGACCGAAGAACACGAATCTTTTAGTATAACACTTCTATCACAGTAGATAACCTCTTTTTAGCTTGCTAGTTTTATGTTTGGTTTCGATTCTAGGTAGTTGTTTCTAGCACCAAGTTTTTTTAACACCAAAATTTTTCTTTCCGCAATGGCCATGGTCGACGGCTAAGGCGCTAGGAACCCCAACATGGTATCAGAGCCACCCAAACATTAGAAACTATTAGTTGACGATGCATTAGTTTTAAAACTGAAAAATTCCGATTTAAAAACCCACACTCTGTTCTGAAATTTTTTTGGTCTCTAAAAATTTTTTAAACAAGTGCAGAGAATTAGTCTAGACATGTTTGTGACACACGATGAAAACGAGTCCATTCCATGCAATTTTGGCCGGCAAAAATCCCCATTTTCTCGATTCTGCCTTTTCATTATTCACTTTTGGGCCCCCTTTTCATCCAGTGTCTTGGGTTTTGTAAATTGGTGTTTTTGGTCATGTTTAATTTCCCTAGATTTCACTCAGTATTGTCTTTGCTTTGGGGGAAACTTGGAAAGTTTCAAAACTTGAAATTTTGCATCGTTTATATCTGTGATGTGGTGTATGTGTTTTTCAAACGCCGTCTATTTGCTATATGTCATTTAGACGGGGTTGCACATACTTGTTTATACTGCTGTGATGTTGATATCTATGATGGAATGTTCGGATTGTCGTGTGGGATAGCCTTTAGTGCAATGGTAGTTGTACAGTTTTGATTCATTTGTATATTTATTATTGCGGGGTGAGCGTCCGACTTGTGGACAGCCGTTTCTGCCAGATTGTTTATTCTTTTATTGAGGCACGACCGGGTTGAGGTCGATGTCGTCATTGTATATATATTTTTCTTTTCTGTACTAGGATTACCCCGCGGTGGAGTTCTCGAGTAGCCGGGTTCTAAAGGGAAACGGGCCCGCATCTCATGGTGTTGAGACGGAGAGGGCCTTACTTTAGAATTGGCGGGCTATTCTCTGCACTCGTAGGGGGTATAGGATGACCCATGGTGGGGTGCTCAAGTTACTGGATTTCGTGAAGAGCTGGGTGACCCATTCACTTTATTGATTGGGGTTGCCTCACTTCTGGGATTGACGGATAACTTGCCGCATTCATAGGGGTCTAGGTTATACATTGCACAGGCTATCCACACGACCGGGGAACGTCGGGTCTCATTTGCGGCTCAAATGAAACCCGGGGAGTCCTAAATTATCCGTTATTCTATATTGCTTATCGCTTTTCTGTGATTTTGCTTATATCATGCCTGGGACGAATGTTATATATATATTTATATATACTAGTAGATGTTGTATATGTTTTGCATCCGCGCTAGTCCAGCCCCCGCTCTGCCGTTAGTTAAGTAACCTAATGGTGCATGACGAGGCCCCGTGGCGAATGCAGATGGCATATACATACATTGTATTTTCGTTCTTTTCTGGTGTGATAGGGATTAATTGATAGGACTGCGTTAATTTTGATTAATGCAAGGAAAAATAAACCTAAATGATGTTTTTGGCACCAATTTTTTAAAAACCGTTATTTCAGATGTTTCTTTTTGCTTTGCATAGCGGTATTCGGTTATGAATATCCAGCACCTCATTCGACTAGGCAAGAGCCGAGATCTCTTTATAGGGAGTGACCTCTTGGGCAAAAGTTTGTGTTTTTGTAATAACATCACTATAGTCGATTCTTTCATTTTGCGTCGTGGTATTCAGTTAGTAATATCCTTCACCTCACTCGATGAGGAAAGAGTCTAGATCCCTTCACAGGGAGTGACCTCTTTAGCAAAAGTTTACGCCACTATATATTTGTAAAACCACTCGGTTTTCTTCAACGATATCAAGTTCATCACGTTAAAGGTTTTTCGCCAAAAACCAGTCGTAGCCCTCTGTCATTTCCTACGAGTAGTGCTCAACATTCGTGCTGTGTATGTTGGCATTGTCAAGGCGTAGTGTGCGGTAGCTGAGTATTGCTTGTTTGTAGCATTAGATATGATTGGTTAGGACAGTCGTACGGTCATGTTGGCATTATCAAGGACTCGTATGGGTGGGTTTAACGCAATCAAGATAATGATGGGTTGAACTTCACTAGGACCCTTTGATATGTTGATATTGTCAAGGTCACTGGGGTCCTATGGGTAAAAACCACATCGGGAGTTTTAAACATAAAGGAAACTTGCCAGGCATACGCATACCTTCTGGAGTGTGCTGACTTGAGCGGCTTCCATCAAGTTATCATGCGATGATAGTTGGGTCCTGATTCCTACTGATGAGTAGGTGTTACTCCTCGGGTGATTTTCAGATGATCCCGACTAATTCTCCTTTTAGGGTTTGAAGGAGAATTTGAGAGAACAGTGGGAGCCATCCTGATTAGATAAAATGATTAACCAATCTAATCTAGGTTAGAATGCACGCTGAGTGTTTCTTTTCTCTCTCTCTTTGGCAGCGACCATGACCTGACCTTAAACTAAAACTCATAAACCAAGTTAACCAAATCTTCTTAAACACTTTGGCTTTTGGATTGTCATGATTCACGATAAAAGTCGCATGTATCCCTGCCGCTCCTACTTTCCCTTTGCATTTTTCCAGAACACTCTGTATCACTACGAAGATCTATATTGCTTAGATATTCCATCGTATAGTTACATACGATCTCGAAGAAACTTATTTCAGTTCGAGGATGGATTCCGGTTCTGGAGAAATTGAATAGGATTATTCGGTTGTCTTTTATCTTTACATTCTCTCAGGTTGCGAGAGCTCATAATATTAGGAGAGTACACCTATTACTCTTATTGGATAGTCTTCTTCCAAATCTTAGGCAGGTGCCAAAAGGTAGGGTAAGTAGAAAACTAATTAGCCTAAGTGTGGTGTACAGAAGGTAAGAAGTAAAGACATATAAAGAGATTAGAGTGAGGGCAAAGGAAATTGCGACTACTATCATTCACGACGAATCCGCGTATATCCATGCCACTCCTACTTCCCCTTTGCATTTCTCCAGAACACTCAGTATCACTATGAAGATCCATATTGCTTGGGTATTCCATCATATTGTTACATACGAACTCGAAGAAACTTGTTTCAGTTCGAGGATGGTTTCCGGTTCTGGAGAAATTGAATAAATTATTCGGTTGTCTTTTCTCTTTACCTTCTTTTAGGTTAAGAGGGCTCCTAGTATTAGGAGAGTACACCAATTATGCTTATTGGATAGTCTTCTTTCAAACCTTAGGCTGGTGCCGAAAGGTAGGGAAGGAAGAAAACCAATTACCCTAAGTATGGTGTACAGAAGGTAAGAAATAAAGACATATAAATGGATTGGGCCGAGGGCAAGGAAATATACGGTTACTGTCATGAATCTGGATAGTGGAAGAGGCATTACTAGGAATACCCAGCTACACCTTCGAAACATTTTCATGTTTCAGTTTTACTGTGCGGTGTTAATTGAAAATTGTTTTCCCAATTAGATTCTGACTCCAGGGTATGTATTTACCAGACTTGATTCTCACATCTGCATGGCATTATAGATGCTGAGTGGGAGTAAAATATTGGGAATTGGGTGATTAGATCCTCAATATATCAGAATTCTTTATAATTGGAGATATTTGAGGAAATCACCTGGGTCTTGCCTAACAACAAATATTTGGTTTTGAATATCCGTTGTTATGCACCAGTTTCAAACTGATATATCTGTACGTTTATTTCATAAAGTGAGATATAACTTTTTGAAATTATGTTTATGACATTTACCTATATTAGTTGATGGTTAGGTAAGGTGCATTCAACAACGGTATAATTCTTCTTAACCATAACACGGTTTTCAACCTACGACGCATAAGATTTGAGTTATTAAACTCAGAGGGCTTATACAAAGTATTGTATGTTGTCCGATATCCATTAGGACAAAGGGATTGGTACTCGTACTATATTCTGTTTACTTATGACTTCTCTAGTTTTAGACAAGTATTTCGTTGAAATATATAGTCCAAATTTTGAGAAGTTATAGGTATAAGAATTAAGTAGAGAACCATACGTTGCAAGTATCAGGATTCTTCGAGGTGATCGGAGGTGTAGATACTTATGTTAGGTATTCCGTTGTAAGTAATATATTTGAGAACTTGCTTCTCTCTCAGGTTACTCATCCGTGGGTATGCTTTTTGATGAGTAATGCTGCTTGGCCATCTTCTATTTAGTCGATATGCAATGGAAACAGCTGCATGTATTTTGAATCTGGTTCTAATTAAATTAGTGCCTTTATTTCTATATTGAATATAAAATGGATTCATATCTTAACGATGTTAAGGTATATGGAGTTGTCTGGCTTTTGCTTAAAACCAGAATCCGGATAAACTCAAGGCACGTTTCAGTAATGGCAATTTGTGGGTTATCCCGGGTTTTGACGAGGGTTAATTTTCTACCATTTGGAGGATCAATAGTTATATTGTTCTTGACTCGCCACCCGTTTTAGTAAAGTGAATTCTTTTCAGAAAACATTAGTGGGAGTATGGTAGAACTGGAAGTGTTTCCAGAACCACAAATGGTTACTGAAAATTTAGTCGAACCTAAAAATTCAATTGGATTCGACAATCTATTAGTCACTCCGCAGATTTGATGGGTAATCTCAGCCACCCGAGAGTACTTCGGTCTCCTCAAAGATGGTGACAGGGAGGTTTTTGATGACCCAACCTTACCATTACTGGTTTCCTAGACTATGAGATTTGGCAGGTGGATGAATATAACGTCGTTCTAAATTAGCTTTAGAAGTGCACGGGTATATGACTCTGCCAGAGTGTTGTTGTAGTCAGTAGGAGCAACGAAAGCATGGTGGGAAAGTAGTTTATGTCTATTTATAGACTAAAATAAGTATAGCGGAGATAGATCATCTATTTTTGATGTGACAGTCTTAGAGTTTGACTTCATCAGAATAACAGATGGACCTGGCAAGAAGGTAGTAGGGAGTGATGTCCTGATATTTGGATGTCATGCTCTTGATAAGAAGTGATCTTTCTATACTACGATCGGTTATACTGTGGTTGTCACAAGTTGTTTCTCCACATAGGATCTGGATAAAATATCAAAGATTATGGTAACTAGATCTATAGTTTTAGATCTAGATTTGGGAAGTGTCCCAATTCGGGTACTTTGACACTATTCTAAAGTGTTTTAGAATGGACGAATCCTGGAGTGGTGGTGTACCCATCGGTGATGGAGTCACCTTCTTTAAAGAGATGCCTTCTAGACTGATAAGGAGAGGGATTTACATGATTGGCATATCACTTTCTTAGGCAATTGAGTTAATTATGAAATGTCAAGTACTACACCAAATATTTCTTTTGTACTAGCTGCAATAAGCATATATTAATCCAATCCTGGAGAAATATTGGGAAGCATTTATGAACATAAGTGGATGTTCTTGGTATATGGTAACGGCAGCCTCCTTAAGGAGGCGATTATCATTTCAGGCTTCCAAGGTGACCTGGATGACAGAGTGACTGTCAGAGTTATAGTTTTCCCTCTTTTGAGGGGCAGTATGTTGGACAGGTGGTCCATGTGGATACTAAGGAAGACATGGAGCAGGATACTGTTTAAATTCAGTGGAAGATACGGTCTAAGAAGTTTGTTGGATTTTGAGTTCATTTGTGAACCGGGTCACATCAGATATCCAGACAAATTCTAAGTCCGGTATCGCTCATTTCGGGAGATAGTCTTTCTCCGCGAAATTGAGATATAAAGAGATAAAGATAGAAACAATAGAGCGGATCCACTCACTGAGTCTTTTTTTGAACGCAATAGTTTCACAAATGGGCTTTGCGAGACTGATTAGTAGAGTAGTTGGGTGTTCGGTATCACACGGGCTGTGAGTATGCGACATCGCAATAATTAGCCTTAATTGCAAGTAGGAGATTGTTGGATATAGTGCCCTCAAGTTAATTATTGTAGTCGCAGGCACGTGATTGTGATGATTGAGGGAGGATCTATACGGGTACAACAGTCTTACTCGAGATGATAGTATGCTATCTGGTTTGTCTCTATCATCATGCACATACTTTATGTGGTATTACAGATCACTATTACATATTGATAGAGCCCATAGGATTCTTGCTTGACTACCAACATTTTGGTGGCGATCATATACGTGGGAGCTGAGTGGTCTATAAGCACATCCTTAAATGTCCCTAGTCGAGAGAGTATCGAGACTGGGCATCGATACTCCGGAGTAGACTAGTGTATACTTATCGAGACTCCGATAAGGGGCGTTGGCCGGTCTCACAAGCCATTGGTGTCAGTTAGTCACCTCAGATAGTATATAGGTGCTCATTGGGTTATGAGTTACACTGGACGGAATCGCCGGGAACATGCTGGATGGTATTATACCTATTGTCAGATAGCAGTTCTTAGGTGACATAAGTACAGGTTCGTCTGTTGACCTGAGATCGTCATTTGTCTCGTATGAGTTCCCACTATGCTTTGATTACAACCCTACCACGGCTCAAAAGTGTCGTGCAAACAGGTTTTAATTGGGTACAGTCCCGAGCCATATGGAGGCAATGAGTGGATCGTCGGGGATTCGTCTCTCCCGGTATTGGGGGTTGATGTCGCGTCGTGCACGGGTGGCCATCACCAGAAATCTTTGGCCAAGTTAGATGAGAATTACTGATTTGGATCAGTAGTTTCTCAGTAAGTGACGGGCTTCACACCGACACGAAATATCGCGATATTAGGGGCCTGACTTTATCCACCCCCTAGACCCGATATGCGATACTCTTAGACGAATAGACCGGACTGTATGGAGATTGTCACAGACATGCTCAGTAGGGGTTTTGATGAGTTTGCTCGTCGGCCTTCCTTTCACTCAATACCTGGGTAGCCGTTACGTACAGCTAGTGCTGCTGACGTGCTTGTGGTTAAACCCACTATCAGCATATTGAAGAGTTTTTAGAGTCCCACACAGAGGGTTTCCCTGGTTCAGGAGAAATGATGTAGTAGCCGTATTTTGATATGTGCAGGGCTCCGATCGAATGATTGTACTAGCTATCCAGACTTTCGATCGAACGGTTGATAATACTGGCCGGCTTAGGATTGAGCCGGATTATTAAATCAGGTATTGATTTAATAATTATCGTATATATATTTCTATACGTATATTCTAGTATTATGTTCTTTGTGTTATTCTATCTCTTTGGGTATTCGTATTTTGATACGAATACTAGTATGCATATACAGTTGAGTGTATTGCGTATTTATATGGAAAACATTCTAGAAGGTGGACACCTTATTTTAGATTTATCCATTTATTTTAAATGGAAAATGAGGTGTAAAGGTAGTGTGGTGAGAATGGTGAGAACCATGCTTGAATAGTGTTGATAAATGAATTGTTAATTCATTTGTGCAAACTATTCAAGTATGGTTGCTAAATGTTTATTGAAAAATATGTTTTACAAAACCATGCTTTATCTTTTTCTCTCAGATTTCTTATTCTCACCATTTTGGTTATCTCTACATTTCTTGAGCTCCTCCTTTTTCTTCATCTTCTACCCTACTATCTCATGTGTTGAGAATCAAGAGTAGAAAAGAGATAGATATACACTTAGAGTGACTCACTACATCCTTAGGCACTATAGATTAGCAACCTAAAGTCCCTAGTTGCTCCACTAGATTCTTAGTGTGGAGTTAGAGCCATGAGCCACATCCAACGGGTGGATCATCTTTGACGGAGGAAAACCGGCAGCCATGCTCGATCAAGGAGACCTCAAGGAGCTAAGGAAGAGGGTAGAAGACCGAAGAACACGAATCTTTTGGTATAACGCTTCTATCACAGTTGATAACCTCTTTTTAGCTTGCTAGTTTCATATTTGGTTTCGATTCTAGGTAGTTGTTTCTAGCGTCAAGTTTTTTAAACACCAAAATTTTTCGTTCCGCAACGGCCGTGGTCGACGGTCAGGACGCTAGGAACCACAACAGTAATAACAAGTAAAACATATACACATGTTAAGAAAAAGACAAACCGAATAGCATACTATCATATTGAGCAAGATTGTCCTGTACATATATATGTCCAAGCATCCACTACACACACACAATAATGGCCTCTAGGGCATACATATCCAACAATCTCCCACTTGCACTAAGGCCATATATTGGCGTATCGAGTACCCAACATCTACACTAGGGCCAGTTGTTGGCGTAAAGCATACACAACACCTCAAATAGTCTCTCGAACTATGCTTGAGGGAGGGCCTTTTTGAATGGATCTGCCGTGTCATCTTTTGTATCTACTCTCCGCACCGCCTCAAGATGTGTCTGGATCTCTGATGGGACCGTGGTTCCTTTTCTAAAGCCATAGCCCCATTTTTATCTCAATACAAAGGCATTGGATCAATAATGGACGGAATCACCTCAAGTTCAGTAATGAACTTCTTCATCCAGACCGCTTCTTTTGCGGTATCGTGGACAGCAATGTATTCAGCCTCCATTGTGGAGTCTGCGGCCGTGTCCTATTTGGATCTCATCCAACAGGCCGTCCCTCCGTTGAGGGTAAAAAAAAAAACACGAGATAGACTTGCGGTCATCCCTATCACTTTTGAAGCTCGAGTAGATAAAAAACTCTACATGGAAGTCCCCATTACCGTACACCAAGAACAATTCCTTAATCCTTCTTAGGAACTTAAGAATGTTCTTCACTGTTGTCCAGTGATTCTTCCCTTGGTTTGAATGATACCTGCTCACCTAAGTGCGTAAGCTACATCTGGTCTGGTACATAGCATCACATGCATTATAGATCCTACCGCCGAAGCGTAGGGTATAATGCTTATGCAAGCCTTCTCTTTATCAGTCTTGGGAAACATATCTTTGGAGAGGGTGATTCCATGCAAAACGGATATATTACCACGGTTAGAATCTTCCATACTAAATCTCTTTAGTATGGCCTCTATGTACCTGGACCGTGAAAGTCCCAACAATCTCTTAGATTTATCTCTGTAGTTCTTAATGAAAGTGTTTCTTACACCTCTACTAGGTTTCCACTTGCATCAAGTATGCAATTTAAAAAAAAAAACTAGAGGTCTAAGCTACACTAATCAAGAATCAAACTAGAGAATTAGAGTTTGTTAGCAAGAAAACACTTTCTAAACTAAGTGAAGAGGGTTACAAACTTCGTAGACCAAGTCCTTCACTTCTATAGCTCCAAGTAGCAGTCCCTCAAACTCTTCTTGGCTTCACTTGTCGAAAGGAATGAACTTGCTATGCGATCTCCAAAGCCGAAGATGATCCACCTTGAAGCCTCTCAAGGTCAAGCTAACTCTTCACTAATCAAGGTATTAGTGAAGCAAACAACCTATACTAAAGTGCTAGGATAGTGTAGGTTGATGAAGTAGGAGTTTTTCTCACTTTAGAAATATTTTCCTCTCACTTTTTCCAACTCAAGAAAAACCCTAGAATGAGCTCTTGAGGAAGAAAATGAACTTGGATGAAGAATAAACTTGTGATGAGAGTGAACCATGGACTAAAAATAAGAATGGGATAAATAAATATCAAGAGTAAAACAAAAAGAGAAGATGAGTCTGTAAGGTTAGTATAGCACCTTATGAAGAGTTTTGAAGCATCACATGACCCAAAGTTTTAATTTTTAAGGTGCTAAACTAACATGCAAAGGATAGATCCTAGAAAATTAGGGTTTACTAAACTTTAAGCTAACAAAAGTTAGGGTTTGAAGGCTACAACCTTTGTAGCTCCCGTTTTTGCTTCGCTCCTTAGGCTCTTTGGTGTTGAAACGAGGTCCTCTTGAACTCCCCTTGTGTCCACGATGATCCACCGCGGAGATCTCCGTCCAAGCTCGCTACTTTGTAAAATCGAAGTAAACACTCTAATCAAGTTGGCTAGACTTGAGTAGAATGGTGTTGTGGCTTTGGATCTCACTTCAAAAACCTTTCTTTTGTTTTATTTCACTCACTAGAAAAGAACTAGAGAGGAGAAGATGAAGGAGGATGAAAATGGTGGCTATTTCTTTTCAAGAGATAAAATGATAACCATAAGGTTAAGCTTGCAAAAGAAATAAATATCACTATATATATTTATTCCTTCTTGACTCCAACCATGATTAAATGATAGATGATTAATTTAACTTGGGTTTAGAATGATAAAGGAAAGGATAACCATGGTTTAGTGGTGGGTGAGCATGGTTAGGTTAGAAGAAGCATGTAGAAACTAGCATAATTATCCATTCCTTTTCATTTTCTTTTTAAATCCATAATCAAATAATAATCCATTAAATAATCAATGGTGTGAGTCTTGCATTGCCACCATTTCCATATATAATCAACCATGATGGTTTGATGTATGTATGTGTACATGTATGCACATCTACATGTGCATGAAACTAGAAAAGAAGAAAGAAACACATGCATGCATGCATACATCCATCAAACCCTAGAAAGGTTTTAAGTGAGAAAACTAATGGTTAAATGATAAATCAACACTTGATTTATCAATCCGGTCATATCTCATATGACCCCACCAAAAGCAGTTCACCCGATCAATGCTCGGTATCATATACGCACATTTCAATCGGGTGCATGCGCATATCGCATATGCACACCACAACGTTTCGCCTGGACTGGGTAACTCCTTTGTGGGACTCTAAGACTCGTCAATACGCCGGCAGAGGGTAATGATCACATCAAGTACCCTCAAGCCGCAAGCGGTCAGCTAAACGTAACGGCCACCCGGGTATTGAGCGATCAGAAGACAACAAGCGAACCTGTTACAACTCCCGTCGAGCCATCCGGCAACACTACCGTACAGTCCGGTCTCTTCGTCAGATATGCTGCATATCGAGCCTAGGGATGGTCACGTCGACCCCAATAACTCAATAGGTCGTGTCGGTGAATGGTCTATAACAGATCGAGAAACTACTGATAACACTTATCAGCAAATCTCAGCAGCCCTGGCCAGGGACTTGCTGTTATAACCAGTCGAGCACTGCACAGCATCAACTCCCAATACCGGGAGAGACGAAACCCCTCCTATCGCTCATTGCCTTCGTGTGTCTCGGGACTGTACCCAACGGCCACCTGTTTGCACGACTCAGTAGAGCCGTGGTAGGGTGGCAATCAAAGTACAGTGGGAGAACACACAAGACTCCATGACGATCTCGGGTCTACAGACTAACTTGTACCAGTGTCACCTGAGAACTGCTATCCGACGATAGATATAATTCCATATAGGAGTTCTCGGCGAGTCCGTCCAGTGTACGCAGTCACCACTGAGCACCCGTATATGATCTTGATGTCAAACATCGACGAATGTGGGAACATCCATCGCCCATCACATGGGTCTAGTATCATATACGCTAGTCTACTCTGGTATATCGATGCCCCGTCTCGATACACCTCCGACTAGGGACATTTCAGGATATGCTTATAGACTACAGATGTCCCACTAGTATGATCTCCATCATAATCAGAGTAGTCAAGCCGATATCCTCAGGGCTTTATCAGCATGTATGAATGAATAAAAGCATGATCAAATAAACATGTCAGATAAAGAATAACCAGATAGCATACTATCATGTCGAGCAAGAATGCAAACTGAATATATATACATGTATAAATACATCCACTATCACATAATGGCCTCTAGGGCATACATATATCCAACAGAGTCATGGCTTCTCAATGCTTATACAAGCATCTAAGCCATGACTCATTTTCTATCCTTTTTGATTTTACTTTTGATTCAATAATCCGGTTATATCACATATAATCTAACCGATATCAAATATCGCGAGATTAGAATACGGTATCACATACTCGTATTTAATCAAGCTCCCGCACATATCACCATATGTGCCCTACTTCGTTTCGCTTGAGGTAGGAAACCTCTGTGTGGGACTCTAAAGACTCGTCAATATGCCAGCAGTAGGTAATGATCACATCAGCTACCCACAAGCTGTCAGCGGTACTAGCTGGACGTAACGGCTACCCAGGTATTGAACGAATAGAAGATCATCAAGAAAGCTTGTCCAAACTCTCATGAAGCCTATAACAAACACTTACCGTACAGTCCGGTCTCTTCATCTGATATGTCACATATCGAGTCTAGGGGTGGAATCGTCAGACCCCGGTAACTTGATAAGTCATGCCGATGTGTGACTCATAATGGTTCAAGAAGCTACTGATAATACTTACTAGTAAATCTCATCAGCCATGACCAGGGACTTACTGTTATAGCCAATCGAGCATAGCGCAACATTAACTCCCTATACCGGAAGAGACGAAACCCCTCCTATCGCTCACTGTCTCCATGTGACTCGGGACTGTACCCAAAATTAACTTGTTTGCACGACTCCTTTGAGCCATGGTAGGGAGGAAATCAAAGTATAGTGGGAACCACATAAGAAACTATGACGATCTCAGGTCTACAGACTAACCTGTACCAGTGTCACCAGAGAACTGCTATCTGATGATAGGTATGGTACCATCTAGGAGTTCTCAGCGAGTCTTGTTCGGTATACCCATTCTCTAATGAGCACCTGTGTAAAATCTTTGATGTCAAACACCAATGGTTGTGGGATCAACTATCACCCCATACAGGGTCAAGAAACGTACACACTAGTCTACTCTACAATATCGATGCCCTGTCTCGATATCCCATCGACTAGGAACTATTAAAGGATGTGTTTGTGGATTATCCAGGCCCCACCAGTATGATCTGCATCGTAGTCCTGGTAGTCAAGTCCACATCCTAAGGGTTTTATCAACATGTATCAGAGAGTCAGTATAATAATACAAGTGTACATGTTAAGATAAAGAGCAACCAGATAGCAAACTATCACGTCGAGCAAGAAAGTCCTCTATATATATGTCCAAGCATCCACTATATCATACAATAATGGCCTCTAGGGCATACGTATTCCTAACACTTAATCCCTAAAATGTAGGAGGCATCACCCGGGTCTTTCATGGAGAACCTTTGTGACAAGAACAACTTGACCGATTTTAGCATAGGAATGTCATTTCCTATCAAGAGAATATCATCCACATACAAGATTAGGAATACGACATTTCTCCCTACAATCTTCTTATATATACAAGACTCATTCTCGTTTTTGATGAAGTCAAATCGCTTGACTGTTTCATCAAAATAGATATTCCAGCTCTGCGATGCCTGCTTTAATCCATAAATGGATTTAAGTAATTTGCACACCTTTTCGCTGCTCCCACTATCTATGAATCCCTCCGGCTGATCCATATAAACATACTCTTCTAAACTTCGGTTCAGAAAAGTTGTTTTTACGTCCATCTGCCAGATATCATAGTCATGGAAGACAACAATGGCAAGTAAGATCCGAATGGATTTCTGCATAGCCACTGGAGAAAAGGTTTTGTCATAGTCCACACCTGATGTTTGACGAAAACCTTTTGCAACAAGTCTAGCCTTATAGGTCTACACCTGTCTATCTACACCTAACTTCTTTTTGAAGATCCATTTGCATCTAACGGGTTTTACCCCAGGATGAGCAATATCCAAGGTCCAAACTTTATTGGTGTACATGGACTCCATTTCAGATTGCATAGCATCTAGCCATTTATCAGTCTTTACTGATAATGGTCTACTCAAAACTAGTAAGATCTTCTTCTTCCAAGATGTAATCCTCTCGATCCCCGTCTATAAGAAAACCGTAGTATCTCTCGGGCGGATGAGAAATCCTACTAGATCTGCGGAGTTGCTGAGGTTCGTCGGGTACTACTGAATCTTGAGATTCCACCAAATCTTCAGTTTCAGTTTGTGGTTGCGTAATTTCTTACAAGTCTACCGTGCTCCCATTTATTTCTTTTGCAAGAAATTTCCATTCTATAAAGGTGTCATGAAGAGCAACAAACACCTTTTGTTCTTCGGTGTGGTAGAACAGATATTCAGTCGAATATTTTGGATATCTCACAAACTTACATAAAATTGAACGTGCCTGAAGTTTTTTTCGGATTTTGTACTTTAACATAGGCTGAACAACCCCATATCTTAATACGTTTAAGATATGGTCTTTTTCCACTCTATATTTCATATAGAATCTTATGCACAGATTTGGATAGAACATCATTCAATATGTATGCCGCTGTATGTAGCGCATGGCCTCAGAATGAAAGAGATAACTCAGCATTACTCATCATAGAGCGGACCATATCCAAAAGGGTACAATTCTTCCTTTCCGACACACCGTTGTGCTGTGGTGTATACGGAGGAGTAAGCTTAGAGAGAATTCCATTCTCTTTCAGAAAATCAAGGAATTATATGCTTAAGTATTCACCTCCTCGATCAGATCGAAGAATTTTATTACTTTTTCCAGTCTGGTTCTCTACTTCACTCTTATATTCTTTGAATTTCTCAAAATCTTAAGATTTGTATTTCATCAGAAATACATATCCGAACCTGGAGAGATCATCGGTGAATGTAATGAAGTACGAGAATCCACCCCTTGCATGTATAGACATTGGACCACATAAATTACTGTGTATGAGTCCCAAGAGCTCTATAGCTCATTCTCCGTGGCCGATGAACGAAGATTTGGTCATCTTTCCTTTGAGACAAGACTGACAAGTTTCATAGGATGAAAATTCGAACGGAGTCAGATATCCATCTTTATGCAACTTACTTAGTCTTTTCTCAACGATATGACCAAGTCTACAATACCACAAGTAGGTTTTGTTCGTATCTAAACTCTTACTCTTGTGTGTGCTTTGTACATTAAGAATCGTGTTTTGATTAAGAACATAGATACCATTACATAATGTACTTTCTGCAACCAATACCTGATTAAGGTAAATGTTCATGATATTTGTATCTAGAAAAAAAGTTATATCCATCTTTATCAAGTAAAGAAACTGATATAATGTTGCAAAGTATGGAAGGTACATGGCAGCAGTTGTTCAAAATCATAGTATTGCCGCTTTTCAATACTATGTGATATTCACCGACGGCAGCAACATCAACTTGTGCTCCGTTTCCTATTCTGGGGGACATATTACTAGGTCCAACCATACTACTTTTTCTTAGCCCCTATAATAAATTATAGATATGAGATCCTGATCCGGTATCTAATACCCAAGAGGTAGGACTGATCGAAAAACAGTTCTCAATAATAAGAACACCCGAAGAAGATGCATTAGAATACTTCTCCTTCATTAGGGTTATGTGGAAGTCCATGCAATCTTCTTTTCTTTACTCATACTCATGACAGTTGTCACAAGTTAGAGCTGAACTGACGTTCTTCAGCCCCGAATAAGAATCCTGGTTAATTAAGTCATACATTTTATTATCTTGATTAAGGCATGACATGGTTGCTACCTGGAGAGAGAAAAAAGAAACAACGTGCGCTCTTGCAAGATTATATTAGTTTTTAATTTATCTAATCAGGATGGCTCTCACTGTTTCCTCGAATTCTCCTTCAAACCCTAAAAGAAGAACTAGTCGGGATCATTCACACCTTACAAGTTCGCTAATCGTTTAGCCAGGTAGGCGTTGGTACTCCGAGAGAGATTTCACGTGCACTCGCACGGACCTAATTACAATAAACCCCATTTCCGTAGAGGCGTAGCCCTATTAACACCTTTTTAGACACCTAATAAGTTAGCTAATTGTGAAGTGAAAAATATCTCCCAAGAGTAATCCTACTCGTCAGTGGGATCGGGACCCAACTATCATCGTGCGATAACCTAGATGGAAGCCACTCTAGTCACCACACTCCAGAAGGTATGCATCATTAGCAAGTTTCCTGTATATTTGAAACCCCAGATGTCGTTTTTGCCCCTAGGACCTAAGTGATCTTGACTGAGCCAACATATCAAAGGGTCCTAGTCAAATTCAACCCATCATTATCTTGATTGTATTAAACCCACCCATACGTGTCCTTGACTAAACCAAAATGACCGTACGACTGACCTAACCAATCATATCTAATACCGCAGAAAAACACTACATAGCTACCGAACACTATGCCTTAGCTGGGCATGACATACGTAGCACAAATGCTAAGAAATACTAATCTGAAATGACGGAGCGCTTCGGGTGATTTTCGGTAAAAAAGATTTAATGCAATGAACTTGATATCGTTGAAAGAACCGAATAGCTTTGAAAAGGTATGGTTTAGGCTCCGCTTTCGAAAACTAATGGTTTTGAAGAAAACCAAGTAATCTATAGTAATATAAACTTTTGCTCAAGAGATCACTACTCGTGAAGGGATCTAGGCTCTTTCCCCCTCGAATGAGGTGCGGGATATTCCTGACCGAATACCTCTATGCAAAGGAAAAGAATACGACTATAGTTTTTCGAAAAATTTGTTCCGACAACATCTTTTAGGTTTATTTTTCTTTACATTAATCAAAATTAATGCAGTCCCATCAATTAATACCTATCACACCCGAAAAGAACGAAAATATAATGTATGTATATGCCATCTGCATTCGCCACGGGGCCCCGTCATGCACTGTTTGGTTACTTAAATAACGGCAGAGCGGGGGCAGGACTAGCGTGGATGCAAAACATATACAACATTTATTTATCTATATATATAAATATATAGTCATCTTAGGCATGATATAAACAACATCATAGAAAAGAGATAAGCAATATGGAATAGCGGATAATCTAGGAGCCCCGGGTTTCATTTGAGCCGCAAATAAAATTCGACGTTCCCCGGTCATCTGGATAGCCCGTACAATGTAGAACCAAGACCCTTACGAGTGCGGCAAGTTATCCGCCAATTCCAGAAGTGAGGCAACCAACACTCAAGGTGATGAGTGGGCCACCCGGCACTTCACGGAATCCGGTAACTTGAGCACTCCACCGTGGGTCATCCTAAAACCCCTACAAGTGCGGCGAATAGCCCACCAATTCTAGAGCAAGGAAGCTTGAACTCGCCACGGCGATACGATCACCTAGCACACTCTAGAACCCGGCTATTCAAGCACTTCTCTGCGGGTTTATCCTAGTACATAAATGAAATAATATACAACGGTGACATCGACCTCAACCCGACCGTGTCCCAATAAAAGAATATACAAATAGGCAGAAATGATAGTCCACATATTGGACGCTCGCCCACCAATAATGAATATACAAATGATATAAAACTGTACAACCAACATCGCACAAAAGACTATCTAACACGACAATCCGTCGAAACCATCACAGAGATATCTCAAGCAACATCACAAGTAAGAAAGATGCGTGTAACCCCTTATAATCGACGTATAGAGATTAGAAGATGTTAAACAACACATATACACATCACATAAATAACGAAAGCTAAGATAATAGAATTTCGTGCACAAAAGCAAACACAACAAGTTTTCCCAAAACCGGAAAAACAGTTCACTAAAACCCCAAAATTCCAACGTTTTAAGCCAATCCGGAAGTTGAAACAAACTCGAAACTCGACCGAACCTTTGTGGGGTTGAAGGAACCAAAATTAACTATCACTTGGAGGGCTTAGGGGGCTACCTATCCCCATGGGTCACCACGAGCTGGCCCATAGAGGTGAGCAGACTCGAGACTACCCTTTTGGGGTGGTCTCGGGTCCCCACCCTCCAAGGCCACTTCATGGAAGTCTTAAGGGGTAGGCCCGACCTTTGGTTCCCCCGGGGGATCCCTAGGGTACCCACACAACACCCCATGGCTTCTTGGTCCAAACCGTGAGCCCGCGGGGAGTGCAAACATGCCAAAACCTGGAATTTATGGACCGGTTTTCTTGGCAGTTTTTGCGCGATGAAAACGGCGGAATTCAAACGTCGTAACTAACTGGTTTGTGTGTTTGTGTGGCTTTGATATCATGTTATAGTTCCTAGCGCCCTTGCCGCTACAACCACGACATTTGCGGAATGAAAAACAAAAATTCGAGAGGCGCTAGAAATATAATACTCTAGAATCTTAACCAAACATTTAAACTAGAAATCTATAAAGAGTTTATCTACTATGGAAAAAAGGTTATACCAAATGATTCATGTCCTTCGGTCTTCAATCTACTTCTTTAGCTCTTCGAGAACTCTGGGATCGAGCTTGTAAGCCGGTCCTCCTCGGTCCTACATGATCCACCCAAGGGATTTGGTTCAAGGCTTTAGTTTCACATAAGTGAAACAACTAAAGATCCTAGCTTGCTACATTAGGATGCTTAGAGATGTAGTGATTTGTTCTAATATTTTTCTATCTCTCTTCCATCCTTGATTCTCAACTCATGAGAGGGTAAGGAGGAAGATGAAAGAGGAGCACAAGAGAAGAGCAAAGTGAGGAGAGAGAACAAAATGGCGAGAATGAATTTCATGTGAAGAAAAAAATAAAGAGCCATGGTTTTGTATAAATGATTTTTACAAATAAAACTAAGCTTGAATAGTTTGCACAAATGAATATACAATTCATTTGTCAATACTATTCAAGTATGACTCTCAACATTCTCACCTCACTTTCCCTTTACACCTCATTTCCATTTAAACAAATAAATAGATAAACTAGAAATGAGGTGTCCACCTTGTAGAATATTTTTCCGTATAAATATGGAATACACACTACCATATATACATACCCATATTCGTATCAAAATAAGAATACCCTAAGAGATAGAATAATACCCGATAAATCTGCCCATCTCTGAACAGTTGAATAAAACGTAACGGTAAATAATGCCGAGCTGCTGAGACGCAATGTGCCATGACTTTACTTTACCCAGTTCCTTTCCATGGGCCTGGAAGATGGATATTATGGGTCTATTTTTGACCATGTTCTCATTACGTCTCGGCCTGCTAAATGCAGTCTCAACACCCTCTAGATACATTGAACAAAACGTTGTGTATTCCTTGGCAAGAAACCCCTCAGCGATCGACCCTTCAAATCGACTCCTGTTACGGATATACTATTTTACTTTGTTCATGAACCTGACGGATGCAAACAAATTCAATTCGCTTTATAAATATTCGATTTATTATAAAAAGTAAAGATTTATTAAGTTAGTTTTACCTCTCGAACGGATACATCCACTGAAGGTCCACAGGACCATTTAAACGTGCCTCTTAAGTAAGGTGAACCATGAAATGCAACATTACGGTGAAAATAGAAGGTGAAAACAACATCTCTATTCTAAAAAGGATGCGAGGTATCTTATTCTCCATGTTGAATATAGATGCTCTCAAGGTAATTATTGTAATTGAAGGAGGACCTATACGAGAGAACAATCTTACTCAAGATGTTAGTATTGTAAGTCGATATCGCGCGTCCCGCGGGTTCGCAGGGAGAAGGAATACTCAAAAAACGATTTTTACGGGCTTCGCAACTCCGACTTGAACTCCAGGATCAATACTAAACCCTAACTAGCTAAACTACTATAAGGTTTAACTACTATGAAGAAAGTTATACCTCCTAGTATCAAGTCCTTCCTGTCTTTTTGTTCTCTTCCTCCTCGTCTTAAGATCCTCGAAGTGTACAGATCGCGCTTGCTAGGTCGACCTCCTCAAGTCAAAGACGATCCACCCATGAGTCTATAGTTCGAGCTCCAACCTCAATACCGTCGAAACAAACAAAAAGGAAAAGAGTTAACAAGGGTACCTAGTTCGCTAAACTAGATAGCCTAGAGGATATAGAGAGTGATGATGGATTGATTTGTCTCAAAATACCCTAGGTTTCTCAATACATGAGACTTTTAGGGTTTGAGGAAGAAGAAGAGACCTTGGAGGAGAGAGAGTGTTCACGATCATTATGAAATGAATATAGCTAAGTCTTATGATGAATGAAGCATACCAATAATTCACAAATGAAAATATCAAGCATTATCCGTCCGAACATGATCCGTGCACAAGTACATGTATATGTTCGAACCCTGTCGTAAAAACATACGACCTCTACATCGTTTCGCCCAAAGCAGGGAAACTCTCCGTGTGTGACTCTAAAGACTCGACAGTATGCTGGCAGTGGGTTTAACCACAAGCACGTTAGCGATACTAGCTGCACGTAACAGCTACCCGGGTATCTGTCGATAAGAAGGCCAATGAGCAAACTCATCCGAACTCCTACTGAGCCTATCTGTGACAATCTCCATACAGTTTGGTCTGTTCGTCTAAGAGTAACGCATATCGGGCCTAGGGGGCGGTAACCGTCGGATCCTTAATAGCGCAATAATTCGTGCCGGAGCAGAGCCCAAAACACCCTTAGAAACTACTAGAGTACCTACCAGAAAATCTAGCTTGCCCTGACCAGGGACTTTGTGTAATGGCTATTCAAACACAACGCGATATTAACTCCCAATACCGGGAGAGACGAATCCTATCTAACCGCTACTGCCTCCAAGTGCTTCGGGACTACACCCAACTACTACCTGTTTGCACGACTCCTTTTAGCCGTGGTAGGATAGTAATCTAAGAACAATGGAAAGACACTTGAGGCGAAGTAGCGATGTCAAGTTAACGGACTAAGCTGTACTCATGTCACCTGGAAACTGCTACCCGACGATAGGTATAATACCCACCAGTAGTTCACCACGAGTCATGTCCGGTGTACTCATAACCTAATGAGCACCTTCATACTATCTCCAGTACGATGTACTAATGGCTGTGGGACATACCATCTCCCCTGCTGGAATGAGAAGCGTATACACTAGTCTACTCTGGAGTATCGATGCCCCGTCTCGATAATTCTACGACTAGGGTCCAGTATAAGGATGTGCTTATACACTATCCAGCCCCTACTAGTGTGACTGCCATCACAACGCTGGTAGTCAAGCAAAGATCCTAAGGGCTCTACGAATATGTATAAGCGATATGCTAAAAGAAACACATGCACATATTGAGGTAGAATCAAACCAAGTAGCATCTTACCATTTTGAGTAAGACTGTTATTATATCTGTGTATATCCCAAGCTTCCAAAATGTAATATATAAACCAGTACTATACAATAATGGCCTCTAGGGCATATATCACTAACAATCTCCCACTTGCACTAAGGCCATGTATTGGCATATCGCAGACCTATCATCTTGAATAGCCTCTCGAACTTTGTTTGAGTGATGGCCTTTGTGAGTGAATCTGCAGTGTTGTTCTCCGTATATACTCTCCGCACCTCGATTTCCCGGCAATCAACGATCTTCCTGATCAGGTGGTACCACCTTAAGATGTGTCTGGACTTCTGATGGGATCTGGGTTCCTTCGCTAAAGCTATAGCCCCGTTGTTTTCACAGTACAGCAGTATTAGATCAACAATGGATGGAACCACTTGAAGTTCTGTTATGAACTTCCTCATCCAGACTGCTTCTTTCATGGCGTCACATGCAGCGATATACCCCGCTTCCATCGTCGAGTCAGCAACGGTGTCCTTCTTGGAGCTCTTCCAACAGACCGCCCTTCCATTAAGGGTAAAAACATAACCCGACATGGACTTGGAGCCATCCTTATCACTCTAGAAGCTGGAGTCAGCAAAGGCCTCGATCTGGAGGTCTTTTCCGCCGTACACAAAGAACATCTCCTTAGTCCTTCTCAGCTACTTGAGAATGTTCTTTACTGCTATCCAGTGCTTCTCCCCTGGGTTTGACTGATACCTGCTTACAACGCTTAGTGCGTAAACTACATCTGGTCTGGTACACAACATCACATACATTATAGAGCCTACCGCAAAAGCGTAGGGTATAATAGACATGCGATCCCTTTTTAAATCAGTCTTGGGAGACATCTCTTTGGAGAGGGTGATTCCGTGACAAGCCGGTAGATTACCGTACTTTGAATCTTCCATACTGAATCTTTTCAGTAGGGTGTTAATGTAGCTTGACTGTGAAAGTCCCAACATCCGTTTAGATCTATCACGATAGATCTGGATCCCCAGAATGTAGGAGGCATCACCCAGGTCCTTCATGGAGAACCTTTGTGACAAGAATTCTTTGACTGATTATAGCATAGGAATGCCTTTTCCTATCAAGAGAATGTCATCCACGTACAAGACGAGGAATACTACAGTTCTCGCTACAATCTTACTATAAATGCATGGTTCATCTGGATTTTTGATAAATTCGAATTCTTTGACTGTCTCATCAAAACAGATGTTCCAACTCTGCGATGCCTGCTTTAGTCCATAAATGGACTTAAGCAACTTGCACACTTTTCCGCTGCTCCCACTCTGAATGAAACCCTCCGGCTAATCCATATAGATACACTCTTTCGAATTTCCATTCAGAAAAGCAGTCTTTACGTCTATCTGCCAAATTTCATAATCGTGGAAGGCAATAATGGCAAGAAGGATCTAAATGGATTTGAGCATAGCTACTGGAGAAAAGGTTTCATCATAGTCCAAACCAGGTCTTTGACGAAAACCTTTTGCAATAAGTTTAGCCTTATAGGTTTCAACCTGTCCATCTACACCAATCTTTTTTCTGAAGATCCGTTTGCAGCTTACGGGTTTTATCCCTTCTGGAGCAATGTCCAAAGTCCATACTTTGTTGGTGTACATGGACTCCATTTTGGTCCACATTGCATCCAGCTATTTTACCGAGTCTCTGCTCTGAATGGCTTGCTGGAAGTTAGTTGGCTCATCATCGTTGATGATGCAATCCTCTCTATTCCCGTCTATGAAAAAACCGTAGTATCTTTCGGATGGATGAGACTGCCTACTAGTCCTGGGGAGTGGCGCTAGGATGTCTAGTTCTTTCGAAAGTTTTGGTAACACCATGTTTTCAGTAATAGCTTGGGGTTCTGGAATTTCTTCCAGTTCTATTGTGCTCCCACTTATCTCTTTTTATAAAAATTGATTTTCCAAAAGTGGGTATGACGAGAAACAAAAACCTTTTGTTCCTCCGCGTAATAGAAAAGATACCCCCTGGAGTTCTTTGGGTATCCCACAAACTTACACAGTATGGAGCGTGCATCGAGCTTGTCTGCATGCTGCTTTTTTACAAAAGCTAGACATCCTCATATCTTCAGATACTTAAGAAAGGGTTTTTTCCCACTCCATATCTGATATGGTGTGGTAGGCACAGTCTTGGTGGGAACCTTGTTCAAAAGATATGCAGCTGATTCTAGTGCATAACCCCAGAAGGATTGCGGCAACTTAGCGTTACTCATCATGGAACGTACCATATCCAATAGGGTTCGGTTCTGCTTTTTCGATACACCGTTGTGTTGAGGTGTGTATGGAGAGTAAGCTGAGAGAGAATTCCATTCTCTTTTAAATAACTCAGGAACTCGGCACTTAAGTATTCACCACCTCGATTAGATCTAAGTGTCTTGATACTTTTGCCTGTTTGTTTTTCCACTTCATTCTTATATTCCCGGAATTTCTCAAAGGCCTCGGATTTATGTTTCATTAAGAATACATGTCCATACCTAGAGAAATCATCCGTAAAAGTAATGAAATAGGAATAACCACCTCTTGCATGTGTATACATTGGACCACACACGTATGAGTCCTAAGAGCTCGCTTGCTCTTACTCTGTGTCCAGTGAACGGTGTCTTTGTCATCTTTCCTTGGAGACATGATTGACAAGTTGCATAAGACTGATATTCGAACGGATCCAAATATCCCTCTTTATGTAACTTCGTCAACCATGTTTCATTGATGTGACCCAGTCTACAATGCCATAATAAAGCCAGATTTAATTCTGGAGACTTTCTTTTAAGTGTGTTCTGGACGTTGAAAACCTAAGCTTGATTTAATACGTATATACCGTTATCTAGTTTACCTGACCCAATCAATACTTGATTAAAGGGATGCGGACAAAATCGCTTACAAATGTAAAATCATAACCTTCTTTAGAAAGTAAAGATACAAAAATGATATTACATGTCACACTAGGTATACACTGTCACGCTCCACTTCCCAGTGTACGAGTAAGAAGACGCGACGATGCCCGCTACGTATTTACTTAGAAGTAAACACGCTAAGCGTAACTAAGCAATATAATAAATGTATACAAGAAAAATGACAAGAGATGTATATGAACAACAACTTTTATTTATTAAACATTTCTTTACAATACAATTGAAAATGTAAATACAAGAATGGAAAGCAATGCATAAACAAAGGCATGAACTGAAAGAAAAGTAAGTACAAGTAGTCTAATGGTCGTGCTGCTCGGTGGTCTGTTCCAAGTGCTCCTGGCTGGTCTCAAAATCCTCATAGTCAGGTCCTCCTGACAACATTCCAAAGAAAGAAGAGAGAATGAATGTCGTCAGCGAATAATCGCTCAGTAAGTCCCAAAGAAAGAAAGAAGTAGAATAGACAGGTTGGAGAATATAATTGTATAATGTTTTGATTGTTATGTTAACGTAGTTGTTTGTAGCTTGGTATAGAATATGCCAGTGTATACGAGAGGAGTCCAACTTACACCGTGGACTTTGGTAACCCGTAGTACAAGGCTCCATCGATAAAACCACGGAACAACGACAATGGATGTATAGATACGTCTTTTAATGACCATCTCTTGCCACTTTTAACACATTCTGTGCCAGTCTACCCCTTTAAAACCCTGTAATGTCTTTTGTATTGATGCATGTTGTTTTGTAGTAATTTGTAGATGGAAGACTTGCCGAAACCATGATATCATGTAAACGGAATGGATATAAATGGATAGTCATGTAATCAGAGTATATCCATGGTTCGGTTCGGTCGAGTCATGTTGCTATAGATTGAATTCTGGCATTCATGGATTCATGTTGTATTGTAGTTATACTTGAATTGAATTCAAGTCAGATTATTTTCAGATTTGACCGTGACTCGAACTGAGTCAGACTTTTAAATAGAATTGAAGTCCTAATTTATGTTTTGGAGTTATCGGTAACTGCTGCACATGGACGGCAGGATTTGTATCTTTTTCCAAGACAATTACCGTATTGATAACACCGTTTTTAGGTTGTCTACCTTAGATAGGAAAGCACACATATTCTTCGGCTCCCTGAGGCTCTAGAGAACTGGTCCCGCTTAAACCTATGTTTACTAGGGTCCTTATTGTAAATTAATATAACTTGAGGGGTTTTTATGAAAAATTGTTTTGATATATTTTCAAAATACACCTCAAGTATTTAATTATCGTCTTTAGGATTTTCATAATTGTAATTTTTTTATAAAGTGAAATATTCTAGTGGATATAACCTAGATTTCATTGTATATGGTATTTTAGTGTAATATTGGAATTGTATTGATTTGCAATGGCAGTTTCATGAAATTTGTGATTCCTTTGATTTAGAAAACATGGAATATATATATATATATATTGTATACTTAAAGTAGATATTTTGATAATATATATATATATATATATATTTATAAAAAAAATAGAACTTATTTATTAAATAGAAATCACATTTTTCTTAAAAATTGCATTAAAAATTACATCGTGATCGGACGCTCCGTGAGGAGGTCTGTATCTCGCTCTACTGGGCCCGAGGATGTGCGATAACTAGCAACATCCCGATCGGGGTTCCCCAAAATTGGTTGTAGAGGGGCATTTGCAAGGAATTAAATAACACACTTTTAAAGAAAACGGTTTTAGAATGTTTGGGGTATTTAAATGTAAACTCGTATTTTCCCACAAACTAATGTTCCAAAATTCATCGTGCTATGTCAAAAATGTGTGTTATGATGAGGTAGGTCATTACCTCGTGAGGTTTCTAAAGGTAATATGGGTAAAATGAATAAGCAATGTTGTATGTAAACATGATGGTATTTTACCGTAAAAAAGAAATAGAAGTTGCAATACATATTATTTTGAATTGAAACTTGTTGTGAAACTTGTTTTATGTTTGTTAAACAATATAAGAAGAGATAGTAATTTTTTGTTTAAGAAAAATTTGAGTTTTTAAAGAAAAGAAAATCGGAAGTCGGAATAACTCCGCTACCGACGAGTTTTGAAAAGTGGAAGTTTTAGACTAGAGATTGAGAAGGGGGTAGGGGACTTACAGGTTGGAATTAGAGAGAAGAGGTAGGGGGAGATTTTAAGATCGCCGGGGAGTCGTTTCGTCGCCGGATACTTCCTGAAATATCGCCGGAACTTCGACCTTTGCTAACTCCACTTGTACAACTTTTTAGACTTAGAATTTTTAGATAGGTTTGGCATGGAATTTCTGAATGAGAAGGGCCAAAATGTAGGGTTGTATTTATAGGGAAAATTCGGGTTTAGGGTAATGAATTGAGAATTAAAAATGTGCATTAAAATGGATTTAAGAGAGGAATTATCACTCTCTGGATAAATGCAGAAAAATCAAATAGGCTAGGCTTAGTGGGGGGAGTCCAAGGGGTGCGGGGTTAAAATTTGAGAGCATTAACAACGGGGGGGGGGGGCTTCGGCCCCTTTGCTAATATCTTCAGCCAAATTCCGAGGGTAGGGGCTTGGATCTTTGACACCTGTCCCTGTATGTTCATATATCATTTCTCACATGTTTGTTTTTATTGTGAATTTTCATTTTACGTGTTTTGCACGTGTAAACTTTTGAGCTTCTAAAAGTTTAAAAGAAAAGTCAATAAAAATATTATGTGACTGGGGGGATTCGAACACAGGGGTTATGTCATAGCAGTGCAAGGCTTTACTAATGAGCTACAAGTGTTTTCTTGCTGTTCAAAAGCAAATTAAATTTATAACTTGTGCTCAGGCTTAGGTGCTCATTTCTGTATTTTGAAAAAATTCTGTGCAGAAAGTTCAGGGTCATTACATTCTACCTTCCTTATAAAAATTTCGTCCTCGAAATTTATAAAAGGAAAGTGTAACAGATTCAGAAAAAGTTTAATGATAGTGATGTTGATAGAACTAATGATAGTGCATAAAAATATTTGGAAGAACGAAAGAATGCAAAAGTTTTGGAGAGATTGAAAAAGATGTAAGGAAATTACCAGGGTTACCTTGGTCTACAGTCTTGGCTTTTACGGCCGCTAATGTGATAGCCTGACGCTGGGGTACATTCTTCCTACCTGGAGGCACATTCCTCTGTCCTTGGGCATGTTTCCCTGCCCTCGAGGCATGTTCCTCAGTGCTTGATAGAATTGGCGATTAGGCTGTGCAGGAGGTCCACGTAGAGGTGGAGCTGGGAGAGCAAGACGAGGTGCAGGAGCCTGGATAGTTGGCCGCTGCGGTTAAGTGTTGTGAGTTGGAACTGGGTTGCGTCTATAAGGACATGTTCCAATTCCATGAGTGGATGCGCCACAAACTAAGCACATGCCTTTTGCGTTCCTACAGTCCTTCCACAGGTGTCCATCCCTCTTGCAGTAGAAGCAAAAAATCTGGACTTGGCCGGTTATTTGTTACTTCCTGTCTCCTGGGTTCATGAGTTGGTATTGAAGAGGCTCCTCCTGCCATCTAGGTGGCAGGACACTTCACACCGGCAGATTGAGGTCTGCCCTTCTTCTTCACTACTTCCTCGTATCGACGGGCAGCTTTTAGAGCCAGTTCGTGGGTTGGGAAATCCCCTGTAGCTAAGGTATCTTGGATCTCCAGATCTAACCCTTGCTGAAATCGTCAGGACCTGATCTCAGCAGTCGGAATGAGGTGTGCCGCGAACCTGTTATGGTCTTGTGTTAGCTGTGTAGTATGTGATATTTGAAAATCGAATATTAAGACATATCTTACCTACTGAGCATGGTAAAATCAACATCATACTCATCCACAGATTTGGCCCACATCGAACCTTGTTGCAGATGGATAAATTGCTGTTCCATGTCAAATCGGGCAGTCTCTGGGAAATATTTCGCTTCGAACATCTCGCGAAAAGTCCTCCATTCGATCGGCTGGGCAAGACGACTTTCTTCCTTCTTCCACCATACTCAGGCGTTGTCGGTGAATTGCAGCTTCGCAACACATACCCAAGCGATCTTTGTCACTTGTGCTGCTGCCAGATCATCCTTAATGCTCTGAGCCCATTCTTCAGCTTTCAGAGGGCTCTCTTTTCCTGAAAATTGCTTTGGGTGCAATGCCCGAAATTACTTCACTCCGGATGCTTCCGCTTCTAGACGGTTCAGTGATATAGCAGTCTGCTGCTGCTGTCCTTCCAGGAGGCTTCTGATTGTCTCAAGCAGTACCGTCTGCTCATTGATCGGAGCAGCAACGGTAGGTGTAAGCGGTAGAGGTGGTGGTGTGTTGTTGAAGTTGGTGCTGGTATTTTTTAGAGAATCCATAACCTTGAAAGAAAAATTGGGTTAGGATAGATTCAAAGTATATGAAATTGTAAGATTCAAGGAATATGAAATGTAAATAATGTTTTTAATTGCTTATTCTTGTGTTATATTGCTTAGGACTTCATGCAGAATTGACCTTCATGTCCATGCAGAACTGACCTGCATGGTAGGGTTCCATGCAGCACTGACCTACATGGGCCGCCAACAAAATCTGTCACGCCCCGCTTCCCAGTGTACAGTTAAGAAGACGCAACGAAGCCCGCTACGTATTTACTGAGAAGTAAAAACACTAAGCGTAACTAAGCAATATAATAAATGTACTCAAGAAAAATGACAAGATATGTAAATGAACAACAACTTTTATTTATTAAACATTTTTTTACAATACAACTAAAAATGTAAATACAAGAATGGAAAGAAATGCCTAAACAATGGCATAAACTGAAAGAAAAGCAAGTACAAGTAAAGTCTAATGATCGTGCTGCTCAGTGGTCTGCTCCAAGTGCTCCTAGCTGGTCTCAAAATCCTCAGAGTTGGGTCCTCCTGATAACATTCAAAAGAAAGAAGAGAGAAGGAATGTTATCAGCAAACAATCGCTCGGTAAGTCCCAAAGAAAGAAAGAAGTAGAATAGACAGGTAGGAGAATATAATTGTATAATGTTTTGATTGTTATGTTAACGTAGTTGTTTGTAGCTTGGTACAGATTATGCCAGTGTGTAAGAGAGGAGTCCAACTTACACCGTGGACTTTGGTAACCCGTAGTACAAGGCTCCATCGATAAAACCACGGAACAACGACAATGGATGTATAGACACATCTTTTAATGACCATCTCTTGCCACTTTTAACACATTCTGTGCCAGTCTACCCCTTTAAAACCCTGTAATGTCTTATGTATTGTTGTATGTTGTTTTGTAGTAATTTGTAGATGGAAGACTTGCCGAAACCATGATATCATATAAACGGAATGGATATAAATGGATAGTCATGTAATCGGAGTATATCCATGGTTCGGTTCGGTCGAGTCATGTTGCTATAGATTGAATTCTGGCATTCATGGATTCATGTTGTATTGTAGTTATACTTGAATTGAATTCAAGTCAGATTATTTTCAGATTTGACCGTGACTCGAACTGAGTCAGACTTTTAAACAGAATTGAAGTCCTGATTTATGTTTTGGAGTTATCGGTAACTACTGCACATGGACGGCAGAATTTGTATCTTCTTCCAAAACAATTACCGTATTGATAACACCGTTTTTAGGTTGTCTACCTTAGATAGGAAAGCACCCATATTCTCCGGCTCCCTGAGGCTCAAGAGAACTGGTCCCGCTTAAACTTATGTTTTCTACGGTCCTTATTGTAAATTAATATAACTTGAGGGGTTTTTATGAAAAATAGTTTTGATATATTTTCAAAATACACCTCAAGTATTTAATTATCGTCTTTAGGGTTTTCATAATTGTAATTTTTTTATAAAGTGAAATATTCTAGTGGATATAACCTAGATTTCATTGTATATGGTATTTTAGTGTAATATTGGAATTGTATTGATTTGCAATGGCAGTTTCATGAAATTTGTGATTCCTTTGATTTAGAAAACAAGGAATATATATATTGTATACTTAAAGTAGATATTTTGATAATATTTATTTATATATATATATATATATATTTATAAAAAAATAGAACTTATTTACCAAATAGAAATCACATTTTTCTGAAAAAATGCATTAAAAATTCCATCGAGATCGGATGCTCCGTGAGGAGGTCTGCATCTCGCTCTACTAGGCCCGAGGATGTGCGATAACCCGTCCGATACCGATCGGGGTTCCCCAAAATTGGTTGTAGAGGCTTATTTGTAAGGAATTAAATAATACACTTTTAAAGAAAACGATTTTAGAATGTTTAGGGTTTTTAAATGTAAAATCGTATTTTCCCACAAACTAATGTTCCAAAAGTCATCGTGCTATGTCAAAAATGTGTGTTGTGATGAGGTAGGTCATTACCTCGTGAGTTTTCTAAAGGTAATATGTGTAAAATGAATAAGCAATGTTGTATGTAAACATGATTGTATTTTACCGTAAAAATGAAATAGAACCTGCAATACATATTATTTTGAATTGAAACTTGTTGTGAATATTGTTTTATGTTTTTTAAACAATATAAGAAGAGATGGTAATTTGTTGTTTAAGAAAAATTTGAGTTTTTAAAGAAAAGAGAATCGGAAGTCGGAATAACACCGCTTCCGACGAGTTTTGAAAAATGGAAGTTTTAGACTAGAGATTGAGATGGGGAGAGGGGACTTACAGGTTGGAATTAGAGAGAAGAGGTAGGGGGAGATTTTGGGATCGTCGGGGAGTCGTTCCGTCGCCGGATTCTTCCCGAAACGTTGCCGGAACTTCAACCTTTGCTAACTCCACTTGTACAACTTTTTGGACTTAGAATTTTTAGATAGGTTTAGCATGGAATTTCTGAATGAGGATGACCAAAATGTAGGGTTGTATTTATAGGAAAAATTAGGGTTTAGGGTAATGAATTGAGAATTAAAAATGTGCATTAAAATGGATTTAAGAGAGGAATTATCACTCTCTGGATAAATGCAGAAAAATCAAATAGGCTAGGGTTAGTGGGGGGAGTCCAAGGGTTGTGGGGTTAAAATTTGAGAGCATTAGCAACGGAGGAGGGGGGGCGGTGGCTCCGGCCCCTTTGCTAATCTCGCCGGCCGTGGGTAGAGGCTTGGATCTTTGACACATGTCCCTGTCTGTTCATATATCATTTCTCACATGTTTGTTTTTATTGTGACTTTTCATTTTACGTGTTTTGCACGTGTAAAATTTTGAGCTTCTAAAAGTTTAAAAGAAAAGTCAATAAAAATATTATGTGGCTGGGGGGATTCGAACATAGGGGCTATGTCACAGCAGTGCAAGACTTTACCAATGAGCTACAAGTGTTTTCTTGCTGTTCAAAAGCAAATTAAATTTATAATTTGTGCTCAGGCTTAGATGCTCCTTTCTCTATTTTGAAAAAATTATGTATAGAAAGTTCAGGGTCATTACATACACAAACAGTTACGTAAAATAAAATCTTCCCACTTGTTAATCTTAGGTGATATTCTCCTACGGAAACAGCGTCCACGCTCATT
Organism: Agapanthus africanus; assembly: GCA_030015575.1. NCBI lineage: Eukaryota > Viridiplantae > Streptophyta > Magnoliopsida > Asparagales > Amaryllidaceae > Agapanthus > Agapanthus africanus. The sequence goes on along the minus strand of CM057350.1, from coordinate 446,560,716 downwards.
CCGTTAGCAACCCTGAGAGTTATATCACATGCCTTGATAAATTTACGGTTTCTCAAAGCCTGTAATGAATTACAGATATAAGATCCTAATCGATATCCAGTACCCAGGAAGTAGAGTTAATTGACAGAAAGTTTTCACTCATAAACACACCTGAAGCGGAAGCCACAACGTGCTTCGAACCCTGGTTACTGGCTTTCCAAGCCCTGCAGCCCTTCTGACAATGGCCTTTCCCGTGACAATAGAAACATTCCTCCTTCCCTACTATTAGCCCTGAAACTTTTTCCCTGCCCTTTCCATCTGCCTTACTGACACCGCCTATCGGTTTGGTGGAGGCCTTCTTCTTCTCTCCCTTGGCTTTCGCCTTGGATCTAAAAAAGGAAGATTCTCCAATAAGCAGAGCGGGTGTCTCCCTGGTTCCCTTCAGGGTGCCCTCTGAGCTCCTCAATATGTTGAGGAGTTCTGGAAGTGAAACTTCCTTCCTTTGAATATAGAAATTCAAGATAAACTGGGCGTAGGAGGAGGGGAGCGACTGTAGAATCAAGTCAATACATAACTTGTTCTCCAACGTGGTCCCATGGTCCGTGAGCTATTCAATATAGCTAATCATCGTAAGGACGTGGTCCCCTACAGATGACCCGACAGTCAATCTTGCTTGAATTAATTCCTTCGAGGTCTCATATCTTGTGATACGAGATTTCTCTCCATATAAAACTTTGGTATGAAGGAAGATGGAAGTTAGGTCCATCTTCTCGTGCTGCCTCTGGTGTTCATAATCCATTGAGGCTAACACGAGGCACTTGGCTCTCGCACTGTCTTTTTCCCATGTCTGACAGATCTCAACATCCGCGACGGTGGAATCTGGACCTGGGACGGTGGGGAATTTAGTAGTAAGAAGGTAGCCCAGCTTGTCATAGATAATGGCCATCTGGACATTCCTTAGCCAATCATAATAGTTTGGCCCAGTCAATTTATTATCTAGCAGTAACCTAAGCCCGGTCATTTTCGTCGCTGCAGTCAAGAGAGATAGGAGAAACACTTAGCATGATGCTCTTGCAAGTTTAGATTGGTTTTTAGTTTATCTGAACAGGATGGCTCCTACTGTATCTTGAATCCTTCCTCAAACCATAAAAGAAGAATTAGCCAGGATTAATCTCACTCTTATAATACTTGCTTAACCTTTCGGCCAGGCTGGTATTGGTACTTCGAGGGAGGTTTTCCAACGCTTTCGCGAAGTTTCTTAATTACATAACCTCTTTTTCCTGGAGGCGTAGCCCCGCTAACAACATTCTAGGCACCTACTTGGTTTATAGCATTGATTATTTAGTGAAAAAATCTCCCGAGGAGTAGCGGATACTCACAGTAGGATCGGGATCCAAATATCATTGTGTGACAAACTTGAAGGTATCTTACCAAAATCATCACACTCTAAATGTTATTCAACACTAGCAAGTTTCAATTTCCTTAGAAACTCCCGATGTAGATTTTTGCCCCAAGCTCTTATGATCTTGACGAAATCCAACATATCATAAGTCGCAAGTCAAGTTCTACCCGTCATTGTCCAGGTTAATTTGAACCCACCTGTACATACCCTTAATGAAGGCCAAAATAGTAGTACGACTATCTCAAACCAACGCATCTATCTATGCTACAGATGAATATTCAGCAGCTACCAATCACTATGCCTTAGCGAAGGTCAAAATACATAGCTTGAATACTACTGAATACCCATATGAAATGACGAAGGGCTACGAATGGTTTTGGCAAAACTGTGAACGTAATGAACTTGATATAATCGAAGGAACCATGATAGCTTTTAAAGGAGTGGTTTAAGCTCCGCATTTAAAAGTTGATTTTTGAAAAAACAGAGTGGTTTTTGAAATTGTTCCAATGATTCAGCTTTGGTTTGTTTGCTTTGCATTAATCAATTAATGCAGTCCCATCATTTACACCTATCATTGCAGAAAGAAACGAAAATACAACGTACGCTTATGCTATCTGCATTTGCCACCCCGTCATATACCGTTAGGTTACTTTAACGGCAGAGCGAGGGCTGGACTAGCGCGGGTGCAAAACATAAGCAACGTCTATTATATAGAATATATATAAATATCTATTCATCTCACGTAATAATAGGCATTCTAGATCACAGATGAACATATGGGATATACTAGGAATTCCGCGTTTCGTTTAAGCCCATAACGAAAGACGGATTCCACGGCCGTGATGAATAGCCAAACCCCACCCTATACCCCTACGGGTGCGGCAAGCTACCTGCCAAATTCCCGAAGTGAAGCATCCTTCCTCAGTAAAATGAGTATGTTAGTGTGTAGTAGCGCCTCTAGTAAGGTTGCATCATCATAAAGTAGTGAACTTTTAAATTCTAGAGGGCTATTACAAACGAACTATGAATCGTAACTAGAGATTAGGGTAATAACACCATTATGTGAAGTATAAACTAAAGGAAAAGGGAATACAACCTTTGTAGCCAACTACTTCGGTCTTTAGGACTCCTACAGCTTTGCTCGAAGCTTGGAACGACTCCGCTCAACGTCCTTCGTCGTCTACGATGATCCATCCGGAGATTCCTAGGTCAAGCTCTTTGCTTCACTAAATGAAGCAAACACTCTACACTAAAAGGCTAGGGTAGTGTAGAATGGTTGTGCGGTTTATGAACTCACTTAAAAACCCTTTCTTTTTAATTTTCTCACTCTTTTAAAACTCAAGAAAGATTGAAGAAGGAGGAAGATGAAGATGGCAAAGCTTTTGTCAAAATATTGTGATTAAACTTTTTTAATGAAATGAAAAACAAAGAATATATATGAGACACTCTCAAATATAACCATGGTTATCTAAATATCTAGATATTTTGTGGGTTAGTTAAAGAACAAAGGAAATCTAACTAGGGTTAAGTCAAAGGTCAACAAGAATTGTGTAGAAAGAATGAATCATATTAGCTAATTTCCTTTTTCTTTAATCCATAAACAAAATACAAGATATTTATCTATCATGTGAGTCTTGTATTGCCATCTTCTATGTATCATCAACCATGACACATATGTATGTATGTATGTGTGCATGCACATCATCATGTGTATGTATAAACATATATGCATACATCCAAAAGAAAAGGTTTAATTAAAAATGAGCTAAAAGTTAATATTAAATCAACACTTGATTTAATAAATCGGTCACATCAAATGCGACCCGACCAATATTGAACGCCCGATTAAAATACGGTATCTCATATTCGTATTTAATCGAGCTCCTGCGCAGATCTCATATGCACACCACATCATTTCGCCTGAGCTAGAAAAATCCTGTGTGGGACTCTAAGACTCGTCAATACGCCGGCAGTAGGTGATGATCATATCAAAACACCTACAAGCCGCAAGCGGTCAGCTAAACGTAACGACCACCCGGGTATTGAGCGATCAGAAGAAAAACAAGCGAACCCGTCAAAACTCCCGTCGAGCCATTGGAAACACTTGCCGTACAGTCCGGTCTCTTCGTCTGATATGCTGCATATCAAGTCTAGGGATGGAATCGTCGAGCCCTAATAACTCAATAAGTTATGTCGATATGAACTATGACCGGTCGAGAAACTACTGATAACACTTATCAGTAAATCTCATCAGCCCTGGCCAGGGACTTCAAGTCAGAGCCAATCGCACATTGCACAACATCAACTCCCAATACCGGGAGAGACGAAACCCCTCCTATCGCTCACTGTCTCCACGTGTCTCGAGACTATACCCAAAAGCCACTTGTTTGCACGACTCAGTAGAGCCATGGTAGGGCGGGAATCAAAGTACATTGGGAGAACATACAAGACTCTATGACGATCTCGGGTCTACAGACTAACCTGTACCAGTGTCACCAGAGAACTGCTATCCGACGATAGATATAATACCATATAGGAATTCTCGGTGAGTCCGTTCAGTGTACCCAGTCTCCACTGATCACCCGTATACATTCTTCGATGTCACAACACCAATGGATATGGGATCATCCATCGCCCATCATATAGGTCAAGAAACGTATACGCTAGTCTACTCTGGAATATCGATGCCCTATCTTGATATACCTACGACTAGGAACATTTAAGGATATGCTTATAGACTACACATGCCCCACTAGTATGATCTCCATCATAGCCATGGAAGTCAAGAAAATATCCTTAGGGCCTTATCAACATGTATCAAATGAACAGTATCAAATAAACATGTCAGATAAAGTAAAACCAGATAGCATACTATCATGTCGAGCAAGAAAGTCATATATCAAATATACATATATACATGTCCAAGCATCCACTATACATATAATGGCCTCTAGGGCATTATATCCAACAATCTCCCACTTGCACTAAGGCCAATTATTGGCGTATCTCATACCCAACATCTCAAAAATTCGCTCATGTTGCGGCTGTGGAAGGGCCTTGGTGAGTGGATCCGTGGTGTTATCCTTTGTATCTACTCTCCGAATCTCGATCTTTTGGCAATCAACTATCTCTCGGATCAAATGATATCGTCTGAGGATGTGTCTGGACTTTTGATGGGATCTGGGTTCTTTGGCCAACGCCATAGCTCCATTATTATCACAATACAATGGTATTGGATTAATAATGGTTGGAACTACTCCTAGCTCCGCAACGAACTTTCTCATCCAGATGGCTTCCTTGGCAACATCATTTGCAGCAATGTACTCAGCTTCCATCGTGGAGTCTGCAACGGTATCCTGTTTGGAACTCTTCCAAAATACCGCCCCTCCATTGAGGGTAAATACAAACCCTGAGATAGATTTACTGTCATCCTTATCACTTTGGAAGCTGGAATCGGTAAAGGCCTCCATTTGGAGATCCCAATTACCATATACCAAGAACAATTCTTTAGTCCTTCCTAAGTACTTAAGAATGTTCTTCATGGCTATCCAGTGTTGCTCCCCTGGGTTGGATTGATACCTGCTCAATACAGCAAGTGCATAAGCTACATCAGGGCGAGTACATATCATCGCATACATTATAGATCCTATGGCTGAAGCGTAGGGAATAATGCTCATGCGAGCTCTCTCTTCATCAGTCTTCGGATAGAAGTCCTTAGAGAGAGTGATTCCATGGCAAGCAGGCAAGGCACCACGCTTGGAATCTTCCATACTAAACCTTTTTAGGATGGTATCAATGTACTTTGATTGGGATAATCCCAATAACCTTTTGGATCTATCTCTATAGATCCTTATGCCCAAAATGCACGAGGCATCACCCAGGTCCTTCATGGAGAACCTTTGTGATAAGAATAGTTTGACCGATTGTAGCATAGGAATATCATTTCCTATCAGGAGAATGTCATCTACGTACAATACGAGGAATGCGACAGTACTCTCTACAATCTTCTTATAAATGCATGGTTCATCTATATTTTTGATAAAATCAAACCCCTTGATTGTATCATCAAAACAGATGTTCCAGCTCCGTGAGGCCTGCTTTAACCCATAAATGGATTTAAGCAATCTACATGCTTTCCCGCTGCTCCCACTGTCAATGAAGCCCTCTGGCTGATCCATAAAAACACATTCTTCTAAATCACCATTCAGAATTGCAGTTTTAACATCCATCTACCAGATTTCATAATTATAGTGAGTAGCAATAGCAAGTAGGATCCGAATGGATTTAAGCATTGCTACCGGAGAGAAAGTTTCATCATAGTCCAATCCTGGTCTTTGACGAAAACCTTTCGCTATAAGCCTTGCTTTAAAGGTCTCTACCTGTCCATCTACACCAATCTTTCTTTTAAAGACCCATTTGCACCCAACGGGTTTTATTCCAGGAGGCGCAGCGTCCAAAGTCCATACTTTGTTGGTGTACATGGACTCTATTTTGGATCTCATGGCTTCCAGCCATTTCACTGAGTCACCACTCGTGATAGCTTGATGAAAACTAGTAGGGTCATCATCATCCATGATGCAATCTTTTCTATCACCATTAATGAGAAATCCATAGTATCTCTCTAGTGGACGAGAAGTTCTACTATATCTCTGGAGCGGTTGGGGTTCTTGAAGTTCTACTGCAACATCAGTTTCAACCAATTCGTTCTGAGTAATTTGTGTCTCTAGAACCTTTTCTAGTTCTACCGCATTGCCATCATTACTGTCTGTAAAGATTTCATTTTCCAAAAATGTGGCATGCTGAGCAACAAACACCTTTTGTTCCTCCTTGTGGTAGAACAGATATCCATACGAATGTTTTGGATATCCCACAAATTTACACATGACCGATCGTGTCTCGAGTTTGTCTGGATTCTGCTTTTTAACAAAAGCCGGACAACCCCAAATCCTAACTCTTTTAAGAGATGGTCTCTTTCCACTCCATATCTCATATGGAGTGGTAGACACGGTTTTGGTTGGAACCCTGTTTAACAGATACATTGCTGTCTCCAATGCATGCCCCCAAAAGGAAAGCGGTAACTCAGCATCACACATCATGGATCGTACCATATCTAATAGGGTACGATTCATCCGTTATGACACACCGTTGTGCTGTGGTGTGTAAGGAGGAGTGAGCTGAGAGAGAATCCCATTCTCTTTTAAGATGTCTAAAAATTCTGTACTTAAGTACTCTCCACCTCGATCCGATCGAAGTTTCTTGATGCTCAATCCTATTTGTTTTTCTACTTCAAGTTTGTACTCCTTGAATTTCTCGAAAGCTTCGGATTTGTGATTTATCAAAATCACGTGTCCGAATCTTGAGAAATCATCAGTAAAAGTGATGAAGTATGAAAAACCACCTCGTGCATGTGTAGACATTGGTCCGCATACATAACTATGTATGAGGCTTAAGAGTTCCACAGCTCTTTCTCCGTGTCCAGTAAATGGAGTTTTGGTCATTTTACCTTTGATACAGGACTGGCAAGTTGCATAAGATTTATATTCAAAAGGATTTAAATATCCATCTTTATGTAGCTTGTTTAGTCTTGTTTCATTAATATGACCAAGTCTACAATACCAAAGAAAAGCTTCATTTATATCTGAAAATTTTCTTTTATTAGTATGTTGTACAGTGAAAACTGTGTATTGGTTCAGGACGTAAATACCGCTATTTAGTGTACCATACCCAATCAACTCTTGATTCAAGTTAATGTTCATAACATTATTTTGCAACACAAAATGATATCCTTCATTGTCTAACAAAGAAACGGATATTATATTATATATCATGCTTGGTACAAAATAACACGGGTTCAAAACCAATATACAACCCGAAGGCAACCCCAGATGATACTCTCCTACGGATACAGCATGTACATTGGAACCATTTCCAACCCGCAGAGTATGGTCTCCAGTCTTCAAAACTCTACTGTTTCTCAGCCCCTGCACACAATTGCAGATATGAGAACCAGAACCGGTATCTAATACCCAAGATGCAGAGTTTAATGAAAAACAGTTTTCAGTTACAAACACACCTGAAGTGGAAGAATCACCATGCTGCTTCTTCTTGAGATCTGCAAGATACACAGCACAGTTGCGTTTCCAATGTCCCAATTTGTGACAGTAAAAACATTCCCCTTTCCCACTTCCCGCGGCCCCTGATGTGTCTTTCCCCTTCGCCTTTTTGACTCCACCTTTCGGTTTGATGGACTTCTTCTTCTTCTTTCCCTTGGCCATGACTTTTGGGACGGAAGAGGAAGATGGCCCAGCAAGCAGAGCGGGAGTCTTCGCTGTTTTCAACGTGCTCTCTGCACTTCTCAACATATTGAGAAGTTCAGGAAATGATTTCTCCAAATCGTTCATATTGAAATTCACTATGAACGGAGCAAAGGCGGGGGAGAGAGACTGCAGAACAATATCCGTATATTGCTCATTATCCATAGTCCATCCCAGTTCCTCAAGTTCTTCTATAAGACCAATCATCTTCAAGACATGGTCTCCTACTGATGCACCGAGGGCCATTCGCATCTGAAACAACTTTCGAGATGCCTCATATCGCAAAGTACGAGATTGCTCTTCATACAACTCCTTTGTATGAAGAAAGATGGATTGCACATCCATCTTCTCGTGCTGTTTCTGATGGACGCTGTCCGTAGAAGCAAGCGCAAGGCACCTGGCCGTGTTGCAATCAATATCCCATGTTTTTCGGATTTCCTTATCCAAAACAGATGATTTAGGTGCTGGTACGGGTGGGGCTTTGGTAATGAGGACATATGATACTTTATCATATACAAGTGCAATGTTCAAGTTCCTCAACCATTCTTAATAATTCGGCCCAGTCAGTTTGTTTTTCTCTAGTAGAAGTTTAAGTCCCGTCATCGGTATTTGCCATTAGGAGAGAGAAAAGAATACACTCAGCAAAATGCTCTTGCAACGATCAGATTGGTTATTATCTTATCTAATCGATATCTCTCACTGCTTTTATCAAATTTTCTTTCAAAACCTAAAAAGAAAACTAGCCAGGATTAATTACATTCTACAGTTTCGCCAACCGGTCAGCCAGGCCAGTGTCGGTACTTTAAGGGAGGTTCCCCGTGCTTTCGCACGGACCTAATTAAAATAAATCTCATTTTCCCAGAGGTCAAACCCCGTTAAAACCTTTCTAGACACCTAATGGATTAGCTAATTGTAAAGTGCAAAACTCTCCTGGGAGTAACTCTTACTCACAGTGGAATCGGGATCCAACTATAATATAGATGGTATACAATCTCATTGCATATTTCAACTCTTAAAACTCCAGATATGATTTTTACCCCTAGTCACTTATGACCTTGGCTATGGTCAAAATATCATAAGTGCTAGTCAAGTTTTACCCGTCATTTTGAGATTAACTAGACCCACCCATATGACCCTTGACTATGATCAACATAATCACATGAATGTCCTAACTGATCGCATCATATGCTTTGTAGGAAGACATCACTTAGCTACCGTACACTACGCCTTGACTATGATCAAAATACGCAACACAAATACTAAGTACTCTGCTTCCTAAAATGACGGAGGGTTGCAGATGGTTTTTTATGAAAACCTTTAACGCTTTGAACTTGATTTCGTTGTAGAATCTAAATTGTTTTAAGAAAAGGAGTTGCTTAAGCTCCGCATCTTTTGAAACTTGCTTTTTCATAAAAAAGGAGCCGAGTGGGTTTCAAATCCGATTCTACAACATCTTTAGGTTTCTTTTCTTTTACATTAATCTCATTAATGTATTCCTATCATTTAAGTTCCTAAGCCATTACAGAATGAAACGAAAAACATTATTACATATCACATATATAACAATATTACATTCGTCTCAGATATTAAGCAATCACATCACAGAATAATCAGCAGCAGAAACATATATATGAAAATATAGGATATACTAGGAACTCCGTATTTTATACTCAGCCTAAGATAGAAAATACGGATTCCACGGTCGTGATGAATAGCCAAGCCCACACCCTTAGACCCCTACGAGAGCGGCAAGTGACCCTTCCAATTCTGGAGTTTTAGGAGACCCGGTCTCGACTCCTCGAGATGGCCTCCCACTGAAACCCAGAACCCGTTCACTCGTGCTCCCCTCCTTGGGTCTATCCTAATGCGGAAATGTAAAATATACATCAATGGAGACATCATCCTCAACCCGGATGTGCCCCAATAAAAGAATAATATATACAATGAATTTTACATAAATGAAAAGATAAACTCTCGTCTCACATAAAACCCCCGGCCATTCGATCACGACGATCCTATACATCATATCACATCAACAATTGAAAAGCATAGACGATGTTAAAATATATCAATCAATACATCAATATACCCACTGTAGTAATAGATCTTAACACTTGAACCTGCATAAAAATTCCCAGAGAGCATATAAAGTACCTACGGATCAACGCAAGAGCGCAAGGTCCAAGCCTCACCAACGGCGCCGCGGAACCGCCGCAAATACACCTATTTAGCCGCGGTTCCACGGTCGTTATGTCGAGTTAAGCGCTCGTTTTTCTTGGGGATCCATAGAAAACCCTGTTCTATTTACTGAATATTTTTAATTACAAAAATTCCAACTTTTAAAAAAATTTCCAGTGAGCATGTAAAAATCACATTTTTTTTTATGTTCGATTGAGTTTTTAAACGTCGTCCGGTTTACCCTAAAGCTCTAGCTAGGCTCTGATACCATGTTAGTGTGTAGTAGCGCCTCTAGTAAGGTTGCATCATCATAAAGTAGTGAACTTTTAAATTCTAGAGGGATATTACAAACGAACTACGAATCGTAACTAGAGATTAGGGTAATAACACCATTATATGAAGTCTAAACTAAAGGAAAAGGGAATACAACCTTTGTAGCCAACTCCTTCGGTCTTTAGGACTCCTACGGCTTTGCTCAAAGTTTGGAACGACTCCGCTCAAGGTCCTTTGTCGTCTACGATGATCCACCCGGAGATTCCTAGGTCAAGCTCTTTGCCTCACTAAATGAAGCAAACACTCTACACTAAAGGATTATGGTAGTGTAGAATGGTTGTGTGGTTTATGAACTCACTTAAAAACCATTTCTTTTTAATTTTCTCACTCTTTTAAAACTCAAGAGAGATTGAAGAAGGAGAGAGATGAAGATGGCAAAGATTTTTTCAAAATATTATGATTAAACTTTTTTAATGAAATGAAAAACAAAGAATATATATGAGACACTCTCAAATATAACCATGGTTATCTAAATATCTAGATATTTTGTGGATGAGTTAAAGAACAAAGGAAATCTAACTAGGGTTAAGTCAAAGGTCAAAAAGAATTGTGTAGAAAGAATGAGTCATATTAGCTAATTTCCTTTTTCTTTAATCCATAAACAAAATACAAGATATTTATCTATCATGTGAGTCTTGTATTGCCATCTTCTATGTATCATCAACCATGACACATATGTATGTATGTATGTGTGCATGCACATCATCACGTGTATGTATAAACATATATGCATACATCCAAAAGAAAAGGTTTAATTAAAAATGAGCTAAAAGTTAATATTAAATCAACACTTGATTTAATAAATCGGTCACATCAAATGCGACCCGACCAATATTAAACGCCCGATTAAAATACGGTATCTCATATTCATATTAAATCGAGCTCCTGTGCAGATCTCGTATGCACACCACATCATTTCGCCTGAGCTAGAAAAATCCTGTGTGGGACTCTAAGACTCGTCAATACGCCGGCAGTAGGTGATGATCATATCAAAACACCTACAAGCCACAAGCGGTCAGCTAAACGTAACGGCCACCTGGGTATTGAGCGATCAGAAGAAAAACAAGCGAACCCGTCAAAACCCCCGTCGATCCATTGGCAACACATACCGTACAGTCCGGTCTCTTCGTCTGATATGCTGCATATCAAGTCTAGGGATGGAATCGTCGAGCCCTAATAACTCAATAAGTTATGTCGATATGAACTATGACCTGTCGAGAAACTACTGATAACATTTATCAGTAAATCTCATCAGCCCTGGCCAGGGACTTCAAGTCAGAGCCAATCGCACATTGCACAACATCAACTCCCAATACCGGGAGAGACGAAACCCCTCCTATCGCTCACTGTCTCCACGTGTCTCGAGACTATACCCAAAAGCCACCTGTTTGCACGACTCAGTAGAGCCGTGGTAGGGTGGGAATCAAAGTACATTGGGAGAACACACAAGACTCTATGACGATCTCGGGTCTACAGACTAACCTGTACCAGTGTCACCAGAGAACTGCTATCCGACGATAGATATAATACCATATAGGAATTCTCGGTGAGTTCGTTCAGTGTACCCAGTCTTCACTGAGCACCCGTATACAATCTTCGATGTTACAACACCAATGGATATGGGATCATCCATCACCCATCATATGGGTCAAGAAACGTATACGCTAGTCTACTCTGGAATATCGATGCCCTATCTCGATATACCTACGACTAGGAACATTTAAGGATATTCTTATAGACTACACATGCCCGACTAGTATGATCTCCATCATAGCCATGGAAGTCAAGCAAATATCCTCAGGGCCTTATCAACATGTATCAAATGAACAGTATCAAGTAAACATGTCAGATAAAGTAAAACCAGATAGCATACTATCATGTCGAGCAAGAAAGTCATATATCAAATATACATATATACATGTCCAAGCATCCACTATACATATAATGGCCTCTAGGGCATACATATATCCAACAGAGTATGCCACTCGGCACTTCAAGAACCCCGTAGTTTGTGCACCCCACCTTGGGTCTATCCTAGGAGCAAAAACAATAAAAGAAATAATACAACGGTGGCTACAACCTCTACCCGGATGTACCCCGCAAAAGAATATTACATCACTTTATAAATTTACATGAATGAAAGAAAGAAAACTCTCTTCACACATTCCCTGGATATTCATCCATGACGATCTAATATTCCATATACACAAACCAACATCACAGATATGTGCAACCCGCAACTAATCGACATATAGCAATTAGCGGAAATTTACGAACACATATATCCAAACACAGAAAACCCGATAGCCAAGAACTTTAGAATTTCTATTGAAACATATTTTCCGTGTCTACCCCATGTACAAACCAGTACACAAACAATACCGGGTAGAAACCAAATATACCAAAAATTACAACACCACAAATAAGAACCATAGAAGAAAAGCAAGTCAACTCGGCTTTAACTTGGTCACGAAACCGTCGCGAAACACACCGTTTCGCCGCGCTTCCACAGTCGTCTTGGCATGTTACAAACTCATTTTTCTTGTGTGTTCTTAGAATTCCCTGCTTGTAATTTTAAGGCCTCTAAAATAATTTTTAGACCAGATTTAAAAAATGACAGCAAGCTTAGGTTTTGATGTTATGTTTTCGGGTTTTTTCGACGATTGAAGTTCTAACTACTTGCTAACTAGCTAGTTAAGGATTAGTAGGCTCTGATACCACTGGTAAGTCTATGTAGTGCACTCCGCGGGTTTGCGGGGAGGAGGAATATGCAAAAAACTATTTTTACGGGCTTCGCAACACCGAACTGAACTCCAGGATCGATACTAAACCCTAACTAGCTAAACTACCATGAGGTTTAACTACTATGAAGAAAGTTATACCTCCTAGTATCAAGTCCTTCGGGTCTTCTTGTTCTCCTCCTCCTCATCTTAAGCTCCTCGAAGTGTACGGATCGCGCTTGCTAGGTCAGCCTCCTCAAGTCAAAGACGATCCACCCGAGAGTCTATAGTTCGAGCTCCAACCTCAATACCGAAGTAACTAGAGTACCTATTTTGCTAAACTAGATAGCCTAGAGGATGTAGAGAGTGATGATGGATTGATTTGTCTCAAAATACCCTAGGTTTCTCAACACATGAGACTTTTAGGGTTTGAGGAAGAAGAAAAGAGCTTGGAGGAGAGAGAGTGTTCAAGATCATTATGAAATGAATATAGCTAAGTCTTGTGATGAATGAAGCATACCAATAATTCACAAATGAAAATATCAAGCATGCTTCAATAGTCACTAGATGAGTCACCCCATGAGTCACCCCAAGTAGCCATGCTTCATTTAATGAAAAACCACACCCCATACCTCCACCTCATTAACCATTTAATCTAAATGGTTATACAAGAAATGAGGTGTCTTCTTCTAGAATCACTCTTGAGTAAATTATAAGAATACCCCTCACCGTATATACATACACGTATCCGTATTCCGAAAAATACGAATACAAATAGACGAAACTAATCCAATAATCTAATACTGGGATCCGGCTTAAACCAAAGTCCACCAGTATTATCCGTCCGAACATGATCTGTGCACAAGTACACGTATATGTTCGAACCCTGTCGTAAAACCATACGACCTCTACATCATTTTTCTCAAAGCAGGGAAACCCTCTGTGTAGGACTCTAAAGACTCGACAGTATGCTGGCAGTGGGTTTAGCCACAAGCACGTCAGCGATACTAGCTGCACGTAACGACTAACCAGGTATCTGTCGATAAGAAGGCCGATGAGCAAACTCATTCGAACTCCTACCGAGCCTATCTGTGACAATCTCCATACAGTCCGGTCTGTTCGTCTAAGAGTATCGCATATCGGGCCTAGGGGCGGTAACCATCAGACCCCTAATAGAGCAATAAGTCATGCGGGAGCAGAGCCCAAAACACCCTGAGAAACAACTGGAGTACCTACCAGTAAATCTCGCTTGCCCTCACCAGGGAAATTGTGTAATGGCTTTCCGAATACAGCGCGATATCAACCCCCAATACCGGGAGAGACGAACCTATCTAAACGCTACTGCCTCCAAGTGCTTCGGGACTGCACCCAACTAATACATGTTTGCACGACTCCTTTTATCCATGGTAAGGTAGCAATCTAAGAACAGTGGGAATACACTAGAGGCGAAGTGGCGATGTCAAATCAATGGACTAAGCTGTACCCATGTCACCTGGGAACTGCTACCCGACGATAGGCATAATACCCACCAGCAGTTCTCCATGAGTCCTTTCCAGTATACTCATAACCTAATGAGCACCTACATACTATCTCCAGTACGACGTACTAATGGCTGTGGGACAGACCATCTCCCCTGCTGGGATGAAAAGCGTATACACTAGTCTACTCTGGAGTATCGATGCCCTGTCTCGATAATCCTATGACTAGGGACCTGTATAAGGATGTGCTTATAGACTACACATCCCCCACTAGTGTGACTGCCATCACAACGCTGGTAGTCAAGCAAAGATCCTAAGGGCTCTACCAATATGTATAAGCGATATGCTAAAAGAAACACATGCGCATATTGAGGTAGAATCAAACCAAGTAGCATACTATCATTTTGAGTAAGAATGTTATTATATACGTGTATATCCCAAGCTTCCAAAATGTAATATACAAACCACTACTATACAATAATGGCCTCTAGGGCATATATCACTAACAAGTATGCTATCTGGTTTGTCTTTATCTTTTATGTGATGTGTTTTATTTAATATTACGTATCATTTAGACATAAGATAAAGCCCTAGGATTTTTCTTGACTACCAAGCCGATGATGGAGATCATACTAGTAGGGCCTGGGTAGTCGATAAGCACATCCTTAAATATCCCTAGTCATAGGAGTATCGAGACTGGGCATCGGTACTCCAGTTTAGACTAGTGTGTCGTTTCCTAACCCGGTTTGAAGGTGATAACTGATCCTGCAGCTATTGGTGTTTTACTTCGAGTATTATATACAGGTGCTCATTGGATGAGTTACACTAGACGGACTCACCGAGAACTCTTAGTTGATAATATACCAACGTCAGCTAGCAGTTCTCTGATAACATGAGTACAGGGTAGTCCCTAGGACCTGAGATCGCCATATTGTCTAATGTGTGTTCCCACTATACTTATACCCTACCACGACTCAAAGGAGTCGTACAAACAGGTTTTTGTTGGGTATAGTCCTGAATCACGTGGAGGAGTGAGCGGTTGAAGGAATTCGTCTTTCCCGACATAGGGAGTTGATGTCGCGCTGTGTAGAAATGACTACAACCACAAGTCGATGGCCATCGCGATGGAGATAAACTGATAAGTGTTATCAGTTGTATCTCCGATTGGTTATGAGTCCCCTGTCACACGACTTATCGAGTTATTGGGGTCTAACAGATTCCAAACACTAAACTTAATATGCGATACTCTTCGACGAAGAGACATGACTGTACGGTGATGTCATTGATAGACTTTGCAGGGTTCATATGAGCTTGCTCGTTGACCTTCTTTCGATCAATACCTGGGTAACCGTTACGTGCAACTAGTATTACTGACATGCTTATGGGTTATGGATATGATTCTAATCTACTGCCAACATATTGTCGAGTCTTTAGAGTCCAACACGAAGGTTTCCCTGCACAGGCAAAACGTTGTAGGGTACATATGAGGATACGTGCAAGAGTCCGATTAAACACGTGTATGTGATACACGTATTTTAATATGATGTTTAATGATATTAGCCGGTTTATATATGATAAAACCGGATTATTAAATTAAGTGTTGATTTAATAATTATGTATATATGTGTGTATATGTATGTATATATGTGTGTATATGTATGTATATATGTGTGTGTGTGTGTGTGTTATAAATATGTATTAAACTAATATCATGTTCACTTTATTATTTTCTTCTCTTTATTACTATTTATATTTGATATAAATATTGTTTAATGTATGATGATACATTAAAGATGGGTGTATAAGAATTGTATAGAAGATGAGAACACTTTTATTTTTTCATTTATTTAAAAGAGAATGAATCATGTTTTTTTGATGGTTGTAGAGTTTTCTTTGATGACTCATTTGGTTTTTTGTTCTCATTCTTAAGACATTCTCATCTTTTTCATACACTTATCCTCCATGGCTATCTCTCTTGATTTTCTTCAAGTGAGAAAGCGGAAAAAGAAAAGATAAAAATTAAGTGAGCTAATTATTTTACATCTCCTACTAATAATTCTTAGCAAGTTTAATTAGTGGGTTGCTTCATTTTGATGAGATCAATTTGAAGCTAAAACTTATGGTAGAGTTATCTCAAGATGGATCATCTTCGGTAAGGAGATCATCGAGCAAGCTTGTTCCGGGCTTCATGAAGACTAGCCGGAGTCCAAGAAGAGGTGGCTAACGCACTACAAAGGTTGTCGCTTCTAGACTTCGCTCTCTTTTCTTTTTGCAATTACTTGTAAATATTGATCATGATAGTAATCGGTGCATGCCTTCACTTGTAAATTTTGATTTTTTTGCTTCCGCTTGGTCCGTAATTGTTGCGACCATTGCACCGCATACTTACATGGTATTTGTTCGCACCAGAATATTGCATTTAATACTGCCTATTCTTCTGCTCGTTTATTTATAGGTAGGTGCTTTTGACCCGTGTTTGCTACATGATTACAGGTTTCTCGTCCAAAATAACGCAAATCACGAAAAATCTCCACATTTATGCCAAAATCCAGAATATTTTCCAAAAACAGATAAAATCCGGGTTCCGGTCATCTACATCCATCCAGTGCCGCTTACCAGTTCAAGAGACAAGATAAATAATAGTGGTCATTCATTTCTTGGTCAAGCACAGAGCACGAGAGGGGCAACACAAAGATCAAGAAGTGCGCGGAGCTCGAGGGAGATATAGGTCAAAGAGATTAAAAGTATATCCATTTTGGACTGTTGAAAATCTGAACATTTTTTGTAACCATTTTGCAATTTTGAACTTGTAGAACAGAAGAACAAAGCAACTCGAGGAACCCCCGGAAAAACGACTCACTAACCCTCCAAACGACCGTGGAACCGCGGCCAATAGGCCTTTTGGGCGGCGATTCCGCGGCCATGTAATGTCGTCTCCATATCATCTTTTGGGAGTAGTTTGGTAACTGTATAGGGGCTCAGAATATGGCCCTAGGGTTTCATTTCTCTGTCTATAAATACTCCGGTTTTGACCCAAGTTAGGGATGGTTTTTCTTTACTAGGATTTAGTGTAGTTTAGTTTGTACCTTCTTCTTCATCTTTCCTCCATGAAAATTGTAGTGAGAGCTTTTTGAGTAGAAGATTAATGAAGATGAGAGTTTTTTTATTATCTTGTATCTTTATTTTTCTTGTATTGTAATTTTAATTCCTAGTGTAACTTTATTATTTGTTGTTAAGTAGTTGTTGGTTTTCTTTTCTTGTTTTATTTTCCTTCTCTTCCAAACCGTATTTTCAAACCATTATACTCGATAGAGTCCCTTACTTAGGTAAAGGCCCAAGTAGTTAGCTTGCTACCATTTGTTAAAACCGTATTTCTCCATTCTTTCTTTTCTTCCTTATTGTTTTATTTTTCTTTTAAATGTGTGAATAATTTCCATACTTGTTAGGGCTAAGGAAGGTTAGAATGAAGGATGGAAAAATCTCTTGTGCTTCTCTTCGCCAAACACCTTAAAATGAACCTAGACCAAACAAACACAGCCCCCTCACTTAGGCGCGCTATACGTGACATATAGCCGCGACCTAAGTCGAGAAGTCCTTTGGGCACACTACAACATGACATGTAGTTGTGACTTAATTGGATACATGGCTGCGTATGTTTGGCCTAGGGTTGGAAATAAGAGCATGTAGTGGACGGAAAATGGGCACTAGGAATGGATTTAGCGTTGGAAAGCTTGCTTAAACTCGCAAATCCCATTCCTATGTCATCTTAATCCTTGCTACTTCCGATTATCCCAACATCATTTCAAGAGTGGCAAAAGACAAGCACAAGACTAATCCTAACTCTACTAACCAACCCTAACCCTAACAAGTTTACTTGAACATAAAATACAAACACTTAGGATAAAATTGTACATACCCATATACATTCGTTAATTGACTCATCTAAAACAAGAACTTAAATACGAACCATGTCTCAGTGGACGACTCGTACTCAACCGGCTAGCTACAAGCGAAGCCGTCTTGATTGCGGTAAGTAGAGAACAAAGTAGAACACATATCATAACACATATCGCGGTTTTTCTACTTCAATTGGTATCAGAGCTTCTAGGCAGGGATGCCGACTCATGGGTGGTTCTCACTGTGTGACAGTAGTGGTGAAGCGCAGGTTCTTATCTGTTGGGTTACGGCAGTGCCATGGCCATCGAACCGTGGCCGGATGCGGAACAAAAATTTACAAACTTAGCGCTACCACAACCCCGGATACGGATCGACCATAAACCCTAAACCTAGCAAGAAATGAAAGAGTTAGGAATTTATACCGAATGATCCGTGTCTTTCGGTCTTTAACCTTTATCCCAAGCTCTTCGAGGCTTCCTTGATCAAGTTTGATCTCCGGTCTCCCCCATCGAAAATGATCCACCTGAGAGTCTTTGCATCGAGCTCCAAACTCATATCCGAGGAAACTCGAGTACCTAGTTCGCTACACTAGATAGCCAAGATGAAGTAGAGAGTGTATATGATTAGTTTGTCTCAAGACACCCTAGGTTTCTTAACACATGAGACAATTAGGGTGGAGGTAGAAAGAAGCCATGAGAGGATGAAAGTGTGAGGCTAAGGAAAAATCAAGTGAAGAAATGGCTAAGTCTTGTGAGCTATTTGTTGTGAGCATTTATCAAGCATGCTAGCAACTCAAGAATAAATATCTTCATGTCTCACAACAAATATCTCACTCCACAAAAAAAAATCTAATCATGCCACCATGAGTCACTACATGACTCATCACCATAAGTCACCAAGTGAGCATGCTAGATTCAATACCAAAATAATTACTCACCCTCTCCACCTCATTAAACAAATAACCCTAAATGTTTAAAACAAAATGAAGTGGAAACTTCTAAAAGCAATCTTGTAAAGAATTACAAGAATACCCCTCATCCGTATATACATACTCGCATCCGTATTCCGACAGAATACGAATACAATGAGATGAAAATAATCCAACAATATATATTAGGATCCATCTTAAACCAAAGCCAACTAGTATTATCCGTTCGAATCATGATCCATGCACAAGTGCACGTATATGATCGAACCCTGCCGTAAAACTATACGGCCTCTACATCATTTCACCCGAAGTAGGGAAACCCACTGTGTGGGACTCTAAAGACTCGTCAATACGCTGGCAGTAGGTTTAACCACAAGCACGTCAGCGGCACTAGCTGTACGTAATGGCTACCCAAGTATTGAGAGAAAATGAGGCCGACGAGCAAACTCATTCTGAAACCCCTACTGAGACTGACAGTGACAATATCCGTACAGTCCGGTCCGTTCGTCTATGAGTATCGCATATCGAGTCTAGGGGGGTGGATAAAGTCAGACCCCCTAATAACGCGACATTTAGTGTCGGTATGAAGCCCATCACCACCTGAGAAACTACTGATCCTGGATCAGTAATTCTCGTCTGCCTTTACCAAGGATTTCTGGTGATGGCCACCCGTGCACAACGCGACATCAACCCCCAATACCGGGAGAGACAATCCCCTGACGATCCGCTCACTGCTTCTATGTGGCTCGGGACTGTACCTAACTTAAACCTGTTTGCACGACTCCTTTGAGCCGTGGTAGGGTAGTAATCAAAGCATAGTGGGAACTCACATGAGACAAATGATGATCTCAGGTCGATAGACTAACCTGTACACATGTCACCTGGGAACTTCTATCTGACAATAGGTATAATACCAACTAGAATGTTCCCGGCGAGTCTGTCCGGTATACTCATAACCCAATGAGAACCTGTATACATCTTAGGTGAACAAACTGACACCAATGGATTGTGAGACCGGCCACTATGCCTCCTCGGGGTCTCGATCAGTATACACTAGTCTACTCTGGAGTATCGATGTCCAGTCTCGAAACTCCCTCGACTAGGGACATTTAAGGATGTGCTTATAGACCACCCAGCTCCCACGTATATGATCGCCATCATAATGCTGGTATTTAAGCAAGAATCCTATGGGCTCTATCAACATGTAATAGTGATCTCTAATGCCACCTAATGCTGTACATGATGATAAAGACAAACCAGATGGCATACTATCATCTCGAGTAAGACCGTTCTACCGGTATAGGTCCTCCCTCAATCATCATAATCACCTTCCTGTGACTATGATAATTTCATTGAGGGCAGTATAGCCAACATTATCCCCAGGGTGCCCCGTACGGTTATATGGTCTAGCGGGTTGTAGTTCGTCGCGAGGGGACTACGTAAAAAATAGCTGCTGAGGGGCCTATGGGCGCCACGGCCAGTTTCCACTGTGCTGACTGAACTTACATGGTATCAGAGCCGATCATTTACATGTAATTGCATCTTGCGGCAAATTGATTCATGAAACCATTTTTCGTAAAGATAGTTTTTTTTAAAACTGCCAAAAACAACGACTATTTCTTGGTTTTCTCATTCCCCAGGGATCTCGGTTGAACCGAGAGCCCTGTGAGGGCTTGAGGGTGACCCTGGGCCTATCCTTAAGGGATTGCGTATGCCCCCACACCCAATACCACCACAAAGTGTTCTTGGTGTGGGGCTGGAAAGCGAATACCCATAAGAGTGCTTGCTGTCCAACAGCCGATTCATGGCCACAATTTTCTGGCCATGGGTCGGGGGGACTACCTATAGCCCCTAAGGGTCCCCTGGGTCATTTCCAACGTTCCTCCGAGGTCCAGGGCACTTTTCAGGTCCTACGGGTTTCTAAATTTGCAAGAAATGTGGCGATTTTTATGCCGGGCTGATCTTGGAATTTGGTTTTTGGAATTTCAAGTTATCAGACTCGTGGGTTTTGAAATAGTTTGCCGCGGTTTCAAATTAACTCGATGAAGTGTTCGATCGGGTTGGTTTGATGAAATATAGTGATATGTGGTGTACAACGTCGACGAATTGATAAGCGATCAAATCGACGGTGTTGCACAAGTGATTCTAGGATGTTGGTGCGTATGGAATGTGTCTGGATTGTCGCAAAATGAATAGCCCTCATGCGGAAGTATGATGTTACGATAAGTGTTATTTCCATTCATGCTTGTAGCCATCTTGTATATTCATTTATTCGGGACGAGCTCCGACTTGTTGATGGGTTCCTTAGCGTCCTCACTACGATTCATAGGGCATCAAGTATGCAATTTTAAAAAACCTAGAGAGCTAAGCAACCCATGCCAAGGATCTAACTAGAAAATTAGGAGTAAGCTAGCATGTAATCAAACATTACACTAAGTGAATGAGGAATACAACCTTTGTAGACCTGTCCTTCACTTTTAAAGCTCCGTATAGTAGTCCCTTCGCTCCAAGTAGTGATCTTCCGGAATCTAGTAAGGGTTCACAAGGCGAAAGGAACAAACTTGCTTGAAGTCTTCGAGACCGAAGATGATCTACGTCGAGAAATCTTCAACTCAAGCTAGCTCTTCACTAATTGGGAATTAGTGAAGCAAACAACCTAAACTAAATGGCTAATCTAGTGTAGGTTGATGAAGTAGGATTTTTGCTCACTTTAGAATAATTTATCTCACTATTTTTCTTCACTTTCCAAAAAGCTAGAGAGCAAAATTGGAATGAAGAAGAAGATGAAGATGTGAATGGAATGAGAGTGAGTATTGTAGGGTTACTAGGCACACTCAAGAGGTTCCACAAGGCATCAACCATGCCAAATTTAAATTTTACGGTGCCGAGAAACCCTAATATAGATCGTTAACTAGAAGTAAAGGCGAAACTACAAGCAAGCAAACAACTTTGCTAATATGTGAAAGGGATTACAACCTTTGTAGATCCGGTCCTCCACTTCTAAAGCTCCGTGTTGACGTCCCTCCGCTGCGATCATCGGATCCCGGACTCTAGCGATGGTTTCGTCGGAGAAATGATCGGGCTAGGTCATTGACTTTGAGGCCGAAGATGATCTACGTCGGGGAGACTCAAACTCAAGCTATTCCTTCACTTGGTCGAAAACTTTGTGAAGAGAACACCCTATACTACATGGCAAGTGGTAGAGGATGAAGAAATAGGAAGTGGGTTCACTTTAGAATTGGATTTCTCACTCTTTTTCTCATGGCACCATTGGAGCTCTCAAGCTTTTGTGAGCTTGATGAAGATGAAGAAGAAGAAAAGAATCATATGAATTAAAAGAATAATATGAATACTTATCCTTTTAATCATGGAACCATGGTTGAGTTAAGCCCTCATGCTTAACTCATGTAGAGAATTAACCATAGCATAAGGTTAAGGGTTGGGTTAGCTAATATCTTAAACAAATGACAAAGAGAGTTGACTTTGTCAATGTTCATGAAGCTTCATGAAGCTTGATAACTTTGACCAAAATCACACTCTTTTGTTATGCTTAGGAAACTAGTAAACCCTAATCTAACCTTGATTTGGTTCAAGTCTCATACACACAACTTGTTTGTTTCATCAAGCATGATACAAACATATACACTTGCATATATCACATATAAACAATGTGCACATTCAAGTGAGAAAATCAATCTTAAGTGAACCAATACTAGTTAATGTAAAGTAATATATCAAATATATAATTATACATTAAATCATTAAATCAACACTTGATTTAACGATCCGGTCATATCGCATATAACCGACTAATATCAAGTGTATCAATGTATCGAATCAACACTTGATTCGGTAACCCGGCTATATCACATATAACCGACCGATGATACAAATCGCGAGAATAGAATACAGTATCACATAGTGGTATTATTCTCGGTCTCGCACATATCTCATATGCGCTCCTATTTCGTTTCGCTTGAGCCAGGAAACCCCTGTGTAGGACTCTAAAGACTCGTCAATACGCCGGCAGTAGGTGATGATCATATCAAACACCCACAAGCCTCAAGCGGTCTGCTAAACGTAACGGCCACCTGGGTATTGAGCGATCAGAAGATCAACGAGCAAGCCCGCTCACACTCCTGTGAATCCAACCAGTAACACTACCGTACAGTCCGGTCTATTCTTCTGATATGTCGCATATCTCGTCTAGGGGTGGTAAACGTCAGACCCCAATAACTCGATAAGTCATGTCGATATGAGGCTCATAACGGGTCGAGAAACTACTGGTAACACTTACCAGTAAATCCCTAAAGCAGCCTTGGCCAAGGACTTCCTGTTATAGCCAATCGAGCACTGCGCAACATCAACTCCCTATATCGGGAGAGACGAAACCCCTCCTATCGCTCATTGCCTCCATGTGATTCGGGACTGTACCCAAAAGCCACCTTTTTGCACGCCCTCTTGGACGTGGTATGATGGAAATCAAAGCACAGTGGGAATCACACAAGACTCTATGACGATCTCGGGTCTACAGACTAACCTGTACCAGTGTCACCAGAGAACTGCCATCTGACGTAAGGTATAATACTATCTGGGAGTTCTCGGCGAGTCCGTCCAGTGTACCCAGTCTCCACTGAGCACCCGTATATCATCTCTGATGTCAAACACCAATGGATATAGGATCATCCATCGCCCATCTATATGGGTCGAGAAGCTACATGCTAGTCTACTCTGGTATATCGATGCCCGTCTCGATACACCCACGACTAGGGACTTTGAAGGATGTACTTATGGACTACCACGTCCCCACTAGTATGATCCGCATCATAGTCCAGGTAGTCAAGTACACATCCTAAGGGCTTTACCAACATGTAACAGAGAGACAATCAGTGTACACGTTAAGGTAAAGAGTAACCAGATAGCATACTATCATATCGAGCAAGAAAGTCATCCCTATATATGTCCAAGCATCCACTACAATATACATCCTATGTATAGTAATGGCCTCTAGGGCATACATATAACTAACAATCTCCCATTTGCGCTAGGGCCATCTGATAGCAGTGGTTGTAGTATCTCATACTCAACCATCCCATAAAAATCTCTTTCTGGGAAAAGTCCTTTGTGAGTGGATCCGCCGTGTTGTCTTCTGAGTCTACTCTCCTAACCTGGATCCCCTGGAGATCAACCATCTCCATGATCAGGTGATACTGCCTAAGAATATGTCTGGATCACTGATGGGACGGGCGTTCCTAGGCATAAGCCACAACTCTATTGTCACACAATGGGAGGAACGAAGTTCATCTCATGAACTAATATATACCCAGACTGCCTCTTTGGTAGCATCTTAAGTAGCGATGTATCCAGCCTTTATCGTCTAGTATGCCACGGTATCTTGCTTGGAACTCTTCCAACATACCGTCGCTTTACTGAGGGTAAAGACAATGCCTGTGACTGACATTCAGTCGACCTTATCACCCTGGAACCTTTCCAGTGATTCTCCCCAGTTTCAATTGATACCTTCTCACTACAACTAGTGAGTATCCTAACATCCAATTAGATCTATCTCATAGATCCAAAACCCAGGATTTAGTAGGTATCACTTTGATCCTATATGGAGAATCCTTGTGATAAGCGGAGATTGACCGAGCGTAGCATAGGAAACTTCTTCCCTATCAAGAGTATGTCATCCACGTACTCTACGAGGATCACCAGCATACTCCCTACTACCTTTTTGTATATACAAGGTTCATCTACCATTTTGATGATGTCAAACTCTTTGACTAACTCATCAAAACGGATGTTCTAACTCCGCGATGCCTGCTTTATCACATAAAACATCTTGCATACGTTTCCGCTGCTCCCACTGTTTATGAAGCCCTCTGGCTGTGTACTTATAGACGTTCTCTTCTAAATCAATATTTAGAAAAGCAGTCATGACACCCAACCACCAGATATCGTAGTTATGGTATGTAGCCGTGGCAAGTAGGATCTGGATGGACTTAAGCATAGGTCTCAGAAAAAGTTTAATCATTAGCCACAACTGGTCTATGATGTAAACCTTTAACAAGTCTAGCTTTGAAAGTCTCAACTTTTCCATGTACACCAAGTAATCTTCTCAAGATAACTTGCTCCTGATGGGGATTTAACCCTTCAGATAAAGCAACCAAAGTCCATACTTTGTTGGTGTATAAGGATTCCATCTCAGATCGATAAGCATCCAGCCATTCTTACAGAGTCCTACTCCTGATGGCCAGCCCGAAACTAGTTGGGTCATCATCTCATGATGCAATCCTTGCTCCCACTGTCATAGAGAAACCGAAGTATCTCTCAGGTGGGTGAGGAACCCTACTAGATCGGCGGAGAGGCTGAGGTTCGTTGGTTGCTATTGAATCCTTTGGTTCTACCAAATCATCAGCTGCAGTTTGTATAGCTGGAACTGTTTCCAGTTCTACCTCATAACCAATAATTTCTTCACAAGAAATTCCCTTTCACAAAGGTGGCAGGCTGAGAAACAAAACATTTTTGTTCTTCGGTTAGGTAGAAGATATTCCCTTGCGTACGCTTGGGATATCCAACAAACTTCCACAGATCTGACTTTGCCTCGAGCTTGTCCGGATTTTGCTATTTAGACATAGGCCGGACAACCTCAAATCTTAACTGACTTAAGAGACGGGCTCTTCCCTTTCCATATCTCATATGAAATGGTAGGCATCTGAGTTGATCGGAACCCTATTCAATAGGTATGCAACTTCATAAGTGCATAACTCCCTAAAAGGAAATAGGAAACTCAGTAGTACTTATCATAGAGCACACCATATCACATAGGGTGTTATTGCTCCGCCCCGATATACCATCATGCTATGGTGTATACGAAGGAGTAATGCTGAGAGAGAATCTCATTCTTAGAATAGTCCAGGAATCCCATGCTCAAGTATTCTCCTCCTTGATCACATCAAAGGACATAATACTTATACTCGTTTTTGGTTCTCTACTTCTATCTTATATTCTATAAATATCTCAAAAGGTTCGGACTTGTGTTTCAATAGGAACATAGGTCTGAATCTCGAGAGATCATCAGAGAATTTAATGAAGTACAAAGAACCGGTCTTGGCATGTGTAGCCAGGGGACCCTCATATATCAATATGTATCATCCCAAGAATTCACTAACTCTTTCTCTGTTTCCTATAAA
This sequence comes from Agapanthus africanus, assembly GCA_030015575.1. Classification (NCBI taxonomy): domain Eukaryota; kingdom Viridiplantae; phylum Streptophyta; class Magnoliopsida; order Asparagales; family Amaryllidaceae; genus Agapanthus; species Agapanthus africanus. The sequence goes on along the minus strand of CM057350.1, from coordinate 446,534,294 downwards.
CAGAGCTATGGTCATCTTATCTTTGTGACATGACTGGCAAGTTTCACTAGATGTAAATTCAAACTGATTTAAATATGCATCTTAATGTAACTTTAGCTAGTCGGGTCGCATTGATATGACCTAGTCTACAATACCTCAAGAAGGATTCGTTCATTTCTGAACTCTTCCTCTTGTGTGTGTTCTGTATACTAAGAACTGTAGTTTGGTTTAGAACGTTAATGCTTTTAGATAACGTGCCTGAACCGATCAACTCTTGATTTAGGAAATGTTCAAAACATTATCCAACAATACAAAATTGTATCCTTCTTTAATAAATAAAGAGATTGATATGATTTTGTATATCAGGTTCGGTATCTAATAGCATTTGTTCAGAATCAATGTATTCAGGTAATACAGGGTGACAGTGACCAACAGACCTGGCTGCAACACTTGCACCGTTTTCTGCCTCATGAAACTTATCACCCGTCCTCAGTTCTCTACCTTTCTGTAGCCCATGTAATATATTACATATATGGGATCCTGATCCGGTATCATATACCCAGGACGTAAAGGACATTGAGAAACAGTTCTCTGTAATGAACACACCCGAAGATGATGCATCGGTATGCACTTTCTTCATTTGGGCGGCACGGGAATTCTGGTAATCCCCAATTTCCTGCTCTGTCTTATAACAATTATAAGTTGGAGCGGGACCAACGTTCCCCAGCTCAGTATAACAAGCGGGTTCGGTCAATACATCCGTATTATTATCTTGATTAAGGCGTGATATGGTCGCTACCTGGAGAGAGGGAGAAGAAAACACTCAGCATATGCTCTTGCAAGATCAGATTGGTTATTATTTTATCTAATCAGGATTGCTCCCACTGTTTTTATCATATCTTCCTTCAAACCCTAAAAGGAAAGACTAGCCGGGATTAATTACATGCTATAAGTTCGCCAATCTTTCAGCCAGTCCAGTGTCGGTACTTTGAGGGAGGTTCCCCGTGCTTTCGCACGGACCTAATTATAGTAAACCTCGTTTTCCTAGAGGCGTAACCCCGTTGACACTTTTCTAGACACCTACTAGATCGGCTAATTGTAATGTGTAAAACTCTTCCAGGAGTAACAATTACTCGCAGTGGGTATCGGGATCCAACTATCTCATAGAAGGTATGCAATCTCATTGCAAATTTCAACACTTGAAATTCCCGATAATTTTGCCTCAAACGATCTATGACCTTGACAAGGTCAACAAACCATAGACCGTAAGTCAAGTCCAACCCGTCATTTCTTGATTGAATCAAACCCACCCGCACGACCCTTGACAAGGTCAACAAGGCCGTACGACTACCCTAACCCAATCTGCATCATATGCATAAGCAGATAAATACTGGTTAGCTACCGCACACTGCGCCTTGACAAGGTCAACAAACGCAGCACGAATACTAAGCAGGACTTATCTGAAATGACGGAGGGCTACGACAGGTTTTTCTGAAAACCTATTGCGTAATGAACTTGATATCGTTGTAGAATCAAATGATTTTAAAATGGAGTGCTTTTGAGGCTTTTCTAGTTTTGCTAAAGGGGTCACTCCCGGTGAAGGGATCGTCGGCCCTTTCCTCATCGAATAAGGTGCAGGATATATCATATATACCGCTGTGCAAAGCAAAAACTATAGGAGCAATCAAAAGACAAACCGAGGGTTGTAGCATCTGCCAGTTATTACTAAAGGGGTCACTCCCGGTGAAGGGATCTCGGCCCTTTCCTTATCGAATAAGGTACAGGATGTTCTACAAGGAACACCGCGATGCAAAGCAAGAACCGTAGCTACCAGTTTTTGAAAATTCGATTCCACAACATCTTAGGTTTCTTTTCTTTTATTAATCATATTAATGAAGTCCCATCAATAAATCACCTAAACATCACAGATAAATACGACGTACACTTATGCCATCCGCATTCGCCTCGATGTCCCCTCGTGGACCGTTAGGTTAGGTAACTAACGGCAGAGCGGGGCAGGGCTAGTGCGGATGTAAAACATAAGTAACGTCTATTTAATATATCATATATACTATATACAGTATCCATCACAGCATATCAAATGATCACATCACAGATATCGCAGCAGAAGAAACATATGAAACATTGGATATATTAGGACGTCCGTGTTTTCAATACGAGCCTGTATAAAACACGGATTCCACGGTCGCGATGAATAGCCAAACCACACCCCTAGACCCCTACGAGAGTGGCAAGCAACTCTACCAATTCTAGAGTTAGGAGACCCGGACTCGACTCCTCGAGTTGGTCTCCTACTGGACTCCAGAACCCGGTTACTTGTGCTCTCCTCCTTGGGTCTATCCTAGTGCGGAAAAGTAAATAATATACAATGGTGACATCTTCCGCAACCTGGAAGTGCCCCAATAAAAGAATATTACATACAATTAATTTTACATGAATGAAAATGAATAAACACTCATCTCACATAAAAACCCCCGGCTATTCAAAACGCGACGATCCAATATAACATATCCAGCAACACATAACATCACATGTCATCAACGTAAGTAAATGTGCGCATCCCAATTGTCGTTGACATATAGCAACGAAACCGGCGATATCACATATTACACTTACGGTCGCAGGAAAGAAAGTGTAAAACTACAATAGTTGGAATCCGCAACCTCCTTAGACATCGCATGCCTAACAATTATAAACCCCGCATTTTAGTCTCTATATCGAAAACACTTTTCAATATCTAGTCGGGCAATTCAACAAGATTCCCGATAAACTGATCGAATGCTCGTCGCAAACTTTAGTAGACGGCCGCACCCCCGGATGCCGTCGACGAAGTGCACTAAGGCGGAACACCGTTGCCGCGAGCACCCGAACGGATGCTTTTGGCGACGGGGTTCTCCTACAGTCACTTGGTCGGGGCTATGGGGTGTAGCTGTCTATTGAGTTTACCGGCGAGTATCCGCGTACGCTACGTGATTGCGACGGACTTTTGATCACATCAAAATTCCGTGGCAACCGATCAAGTGAGACTAAAGTGCTATGTTTATAACATTCAAATCAGTTATCTCATAACTACTTGTGGATTCCAAATATTGTATCACATTCCAGATAAATAGAAAATGTTAAACTTTCCGCTCGAACAATCAAACACCCAAGTTTTCCCGAAACAGCTCAACACATGAAATAAGTTTAAAAACATTCACTTCATGCCACAGTACCAACGGTCCAGCCATAGAAGGGTCAAGCCAACGCCTCACATGTGGCACGCCGTACTGCCCCAAACCCTAAGGTTCAAAAGGGCAGTTCAAGACGGTCACATAATCGAGTTAAGGTTTGTTGTCTTCTAGAGGGTCCATCGCGTTACTTGCACTAGTTAGAACGTTATTAAACTACGGAAAAATCCAACACTTGGAAATTTTCCGACAGGGGAAAAAGTGGGTATTTATATCCGGTCGAACTTTTTAACATGTTCTAAAAATATCCGGAAAACTTTACAAATTAAATATTCCGATCGAATCATCGAATACAAAATAAACCCCAAAAATACTCAACACTTGAGTCACTATTAAGAATACCCAGAAAATATAAACAACAGAGACAAGAATTACTGTGCAAAAATCCGTCGCCAATTTCATTACTCTGCCGCGGAACCGCCGCCAAAGGTGGGTTATTGCCGCGGTTCTGCGGCCATGTAGAAGACTTAGGGGCTCGTTTTTCAGGGCAATTCTTAGAAAACCCTGCTGAATTTTTTAGGCATTTTTAATTAAGAAAATTCACAGATTTTAAAAATTGTCCAGAGAGGGGTGTATTTTGCGGTATACGGGTTCGATCGGGGTTTTAACTTCGTTAACACATCGCTTAATGCTCTAACTAATCTTTGATACCACTGTAGGGTTACTAGGCACACTCAAGAGGTTCCACAAGGCATCAACCATGCTAAATTTAAATTTTACGGTGCCAAGAAACCCTAATATAGATCGTTAACTAGAAGTAAAGGCGAAACTACAAGCAAGCAAACAACTTTGCTAATATGTGAAAGGGATTACAACCTTTGTAGATCTGGTCCTCCACTTCTAAAGCTCCGTGTTGACGTCCCTCCGCTGCGATCATCGGATCCCGGACTCTAGCGATGGTTTCGTCGGAGAAATGATCGGGCTAGGTCATTGACTTCGAGGCCGAAGATGATCTACGTCGGGGAGACTCAAACTCAAGCTATTCCTTCACTTGGTCGAAAACTTTGTGAAGAGAACACACTATACTACATTGCAAGTGGTAGAGGATGAAGAAATAGGAAGTGGGTTCACTTTAGAATTGGATTTCTCACTCTTTTTCTCATGGCACCATTGGAGCTCTCAAGTTTTTGTGAGCTTGATGAAGATGAAGAAGAAGAAAAGAATCATATGAATTAAAAGAATAATATGAATACTTATCCTTTTAATCATGGCACCATGGTTGAGTTAAGCCCTCATGCTTAACTCATGTAGAGAATTAACCATAGCATAAGGTTAAGGGTTGGGTTAGCTAATATCTTAAACAAATGACAAAGAGAGTTGACTTTGTCAATGTTCATGAAGCTTCATGAAGCTTGATAACTTTGACCAAAGTCACACTCTTTTGTTATATGCTTAGGAAAATAGTAAACCCTAATCTAACCTTGATTTGGTTCAAGTCTCATACACACAACTTGTTTGTATCATCAAGCATGATACAAACATGTACACTTGCATATATCACATATAAACAATGTGCACATTCAAGTGAGAAAATCAATCTTAAGTGAACCAATACTAGTTAATGTAAAGTAATATATCAAATATATAATTATACATTAAATCATTAAATCAACACTTGATTTAACGATCCGGTCATATCGCATATAACCGACTAATATCAAGTGTATCAATGTATCGAATCAACACTTGATTCGGTAACCCGGCTATATCACATATAACCGACCGATGATACAAATCGCGAGAATAGAATACAGTATCACATACTGGTATTATTCTCGGTCCCGTACATATCTCATATGCGCTCCTATTTCGTTTCGCTTGAGCCAGGAAACCCCTGTGTAGGACTCTAAAGACTCGTCAATACGCCGGCAGTAGGTGATGATCATATCAAACACCCACAAGCCGCAAGCGGTCTGCTAAACGTAACGGCCACTCGGGTATTGAGCGATTAGAAGATCAACGAGCAAGCCCGCTCACACTCCTGTGAATCCAACCAGTAAAACTACCGTACAGTCCGGTCTGTTCGTCTGATATGTCGCATATCTCGTCTAGGGGTGGTAAACATCAGACCCCAATAACTCGATAAGTCGTGTCGATATGAGGCTCATAACGTGTCGAGAAACTACTGGTAACACTTACCAGTAAATCCCTGAAGCAGCCTTGGCCAAGGACTTCCTGTTATAGCCAATCGAGCACTGCGCAACATCAACTCCCTATACCGGGAGAGACAAAACCCCTCCTATCGCTCATTGCCTCCATGTGATTCGGGACTGTACTCAAAAGCCACCTTTTTGCACGCCCTCTTGGACGTGGTATGATGGAAATCAAAGCACAGTGGGAATCACACAAGACTCTATGACGATCTCGGGTCTACAGACTAACCTGTACCAGTGTCACCAGAGAACTGCCATCTGACGTAAGGTATAATACCATCTGGGAGTTCTCGGCGAGTCCGTCCAGTGTACCCAGTCTCCACTGAGCACCCGTATATCATCTCTGATGTCAAACACCAATGGATATGGGATCATCCATCGCCCATCTATATGGGTCGAGAAGCTACACGCTAGTCTACTCTGGTATATTGATGCCCCGTCTCGATACACCCACGACTAGGGACTTTGAAGGATGTACTTATGGACTACTACGTCCCCACTAATATGATTCGTATCATAGTCCAGGTAGTCAAGTACACATCCTAAGGGCTTTACCAACATGTAACAGATAGACAATCAGTGTACACGTTAAGGTAAAGAGTAACCAGATAGCATACTATCATATCGAGCAAGAAAGTCATCCCTATATATATCCAAGCATCCACTACAATATACATCCTATGTATAGTAATGGATTCTAGGGCATACATATAACTAACAAGTATATGAACCATGGGTGAGAAAATATCATATATGAACTCATGTAAAGACTTAACCATGGCTAAAGATAATGGTTGGGTTAATAAATATTTTAAGTAAAACAAAATTGGTGGACTTAGTCAATGGTTACTACAAGCTTCCACAAGCTTCCAACCATGACACATTTCCATCTAATTTTGTATTTACCTTAAATAATTAAAACCCTTAATTATTTTTAGCATGGTGTGAGTCTCATACACCCATGTACAATGTATCATCAAGCATGATACAAAAACAATACATTAATATATATCACACACACACACATTAAATGTATAAGTGAGATAAATAAATGCTTAAGTGAGCTAATATTAGTTAACGTAAAATTAATATATCAAATATATATATATAATCATACATTAAATTATTAAATCAACACTTGATTTAATAATCCGGCTATATCACATATAACCGACTAATATCATTTGCATCAACTTACCGAATCAACACTTGATTCGATAACCCGTCTTTATCACATATAACCGAACGATACTACATATCGCTAGATTAGAATACGGTATCACATACGCGTATTAATCTCGGTCTCGCACATATCACATATGTGCTCCTACTTCGTTTCGCCTGAGCCAGGAAACCTCTGTGTAGGACTCTAAAGACTCGTCAATACGCCGACAGTAGGTGATGATCATATCAGGCATCCACAAGCCGTCAGCGGTACTAGCTGCACGTAACGGCTACCCGGGTATTGAGCGATCAGAAGATCAGCAAGCAAGCTTGTCTAAACTCCCACAAAACCTATTAGTAACACTACCGTACAGTCCAGTCTCTTCGTTTGATATGTCTCATATCGAGTCTAGGGGTAGTAAACGTCAGACCCCAGTAACTTGATAAGTCATGCCGATATAAGGCTCATAACAGGTTGAGAAACTACTGATAACACTTACTAGTAAATCTCCATATTAGCCCTGGCTAGGGACTTCCTGTTATGACCAATCGAGCACAGCGCAATATCAACCCCTAATACCGGGAGAGACGAAACCCCTCCTATCGCTCATTGCCTCCATATGACTCGAGATTGTACCAAAAAACCACTGTTTTGCATGTTCTCTTGAACGTGGTAAGGTGGAAATCAAAGCACAGTGGGAATCACACAAGACTCTATGACGATCTCGGGTCTACAAACTAACCTATACCAGTGTCACCAGAGAACTGCTATCTGACGTTAGGTATAATACCATCTAGGAGTTCTCGGCGAGTCCTGTTCAGTGTACCCAGTTTCCACTGAGTAACCGTATACAATTTTTGATGTCAAACACCAATGGATGTGGGATCATCCATCGCCCATCATATGGGCCAAGAAACGTATACGCTAGTCTACTCCGAAATATCGATGCCCCGTCTCGATACACCCTCGACTAGGAACAATTAAAGGATGAACTTGAGGACTACCCTGGCCCCACTAGTATGATCTACATCGTAATCCTAGTAGTCAAGTATACATTCTAAGGGCTTTACCAACATGTGAGAGCAAGACAGTATCACATTACAAGTCTACATGTTAAGATAAAGAGTAACCAAATAGCATACTGTCATATCGAGCAAGAAAGTCCTCTCTATATATGTCCAAGCATTCACTATAATATACAATCATGTACAATAATGGCCTCTAGGGTATACATACAACTAACACTTGTGGCCACCATTTCCGCTATATATATATATATATATATATATATATATATATATTCTTTGTTTCGGGACATAGCGGATAACATGTGGCCGTAGTCACCACTTGATATATCATTATTTATCGGGACATGATCAGGTTGTGATCGTTGTCACTGTTGTATAATACAGGTTATAGGTTTACCCTGCGGAGAAGCGCATGAGCGGCTGGGTTTTAGATTGTAGCAGTGGTCATCTCACGGGGTTAGGATCGGGTCACTCGAGTCTAGGATTGGCGGGTTGCTTGCCGCGTTTGTAGGGGATATAGGATAGACCCACGGAGGAGTACTTAAGTCACTGGATTCGAGAAACTGTCGGGTAGCCCCCTCATGATGACGATGTTGGGTTGCCTCATTTCTTGGATTACCTGGTAGCTTTCCGCACTCGTAGGGATCTGCTTTTGGCCACGCACGGGCTATTCACGCAACCGGGGAATGTCGCGTTTCGTTTTTGGCTCGAACGAAGCGTGGGATTCCTAGGTGCTCCGACCATTCCTATTCCGTGATGTTCATTACTTGATTGTGATGTGATTACCCGCCTGTGATGATGTTTATCGCTTGCTTGTAATGTTGATTATTTGCCTCCGATGATATATATATATATATATATATATATATATATATATATATATATATAAATGCTATATATGTTTTTGCCCCTTGCTATCCCTACCCCCGCCCTGTCATAAGTTAAGTAACCTTACGGTGAAGACCTGGGGCCCCGTGGAGAATGCGGATGGCGTATATGTGCATTCTATTTTCTTTTCATGATTTTCCGTGATTGTATGAGAAGATGCTAAGTAATGTGATTATCTATTTGATGGGATTGCATTGATTCAGATTAATGCAATGATAATAAATCTAAAACACGTTATAGAAACCAAATATCGGATATTGTGGTGTTATAGTCGAACGTTTTGCTTTTCATATAGGTATTCGGTTAGGAATATCCTGCACCTCATTTGACGAGGAAAGAGCATAGATATCTTCACAGGGAGTGACCTCTTCGGCAAAAGATTGTATTACTATAAATTTGCAAATTGAATAGCCGTAGTTTTTTGCTTTGTATCGAGATATTCGGTTAGGAATATCCTGCACCTCATTCAATGAGGTAAGAGCCTTGATCCATTCACGGGGAATCTGCACTTATGCAATTGTCTACATAACTATAAATTTGCAAACCACTCGGTTCCTTCAATGACATCAAGTTCATTACGTTAAAGGTTTTCTTCAACACCAGCTGTAGCCCTCTGTCATTTTATGAAGTAGAGTACTTAATATTCGTGCTACGTTTGTTGGCCTCTAGTTAAGGCGTACTGTACGGCAGCTAAGTGATGTCTTCATAACAATATGAGACGCGATTGGTTAGGACAGTCGTATAACTTTTGTTAGCCTCTAGTCAAGGGTTTGTATGGGTGGGTCTAAACCAATCAAGAAATGACAGGTTGAACTTAACTAGGACTCTTTGATTTGTTGGCCTCTGGTTAAGGTCCGAGAGTCCTAGGGGCAGAAACCATATCGGGAGTTTTAACTGTTGAAACTTGCAATGAGATTGCATACCTTCTATGGAGTGGGGTAATTTGTTGACCTTTAGTCTAGATTACCACGCCATGACAGTTGGGTCCCGATTCTCACTGTGAGTAATAGCTACTCTCGAGATATAATCCCGGCTAATTCTCCTTTTAGGGTTTGAAGGAGGATTCGATGAAACAGTTGGAGCCATAATGATTAGATAAATATACCAATCTAATCTTGATAGAGTGCACGACGAGTGTTTCTTTTCTCTCTCTGGATACGATCTAAGACCGACCTTAAACTAAAAACTCGTAAATCAAGTTAACCGAACCTTTTTACAATCAATGGTTTTGGAATGTCATGATTTCCCTATTTCAAAACATAGTCGCATATGTCCTTACCGCTCCCACTTTCCCTTTTGCTTCCTCCATAACACTCTGTATCCGATACAGAGATCCATATTGAATAGAAGGTCATCTCGTATTGTTACATACAAACTTGGAGAAAGCGTTTCAGTCAAGAATGGCCGCTGGTTCTGGAGAAAGTGAATTGTATATGATACAATTCATTTGTATCTCTTCTCCATCTTATCTCAAGCTTGAGAGCTCCTTAGATAAAGAGAATATAATAGTTATGCTTGTTGGATAATCTTCTTCCAATCCCGATGCTGGAGCTGAAAGGAAGGGGAAAAAGAAAACCGATTAGCATAAGTCCAGTATACACAAGGTAAGAAAGAGAGACAACGATAGGGGACGAAGTGAGCGGAAAGGAAAATGCAACTACTGTTATGATCCTGGGTAGTGAAAGAAGCATGACTTTGAATACTCGGCCACCCCTTGAAACATTTTGATGTTTCATGTTTTCTATGTGATTGTAATCGAAAACTGTTGTTCAATTAATTCTAACTCCTGGTTATATAGATACTGGATTAACATCCCACATCTATAAGTTGTTACAGATACTGAGAAGGATTAGATTATTTGAAAGGTGATTTGATCCTCAATGTCGGATATAGGAGCAATTGTTGCTATTGAGGAAATCACCGGTTTTGCCTTTTGGCAAACTTTTGGTTTTGAATGTATGTTATTATGCACCAATTTTTAAAAAATGATATATCCGTCTCTTTATTTGATAAAGTGGGATATAAATTTTCAAAAAATTATGTTATGAACATTTGCCTTTATCATTTGATGATTGGGTAAGATGCACTGAATAACAGGATATACATTCTTAATCAAAATACAGTTTTCAAATTACAACACACAGAATATGGGTAAATGAACTCATAGGACTTATACATAATGATGTATGTTTTCCGTTGTCCACTTGGACAGAGAATTGGTACTCATACTTTGTTCCATTTTCCTATGAGTTTTCTGTTTTTAGACGCGCATTCTTGTTGAAATGTAAAGTCCAAAGATTTTGAGAAGTTCATAAGATATAGGAATAAAATAGAGAACCAAACATTGGAAGTATTAAGATACTTCAGAGTGTTCGAAGATGTGGATACTTATGCTAGGTATTCCATAGTAATATAATCGTGAATTTGATTCTCTCTCAGATTGCATATCCGCAGGTGCGCTCCATGATGAGTAATGCTGAATCGCCTTTTTGATTAAGTGATGCACTAGAAATAGATGCATATCTATTGATACTGGTTCCACCTAAATCAGTACCTCAAATTCTATATGCGATATAGAATGGGTTATCATCTTAAGATTGTTAAGATGTTGAGTTGTCTGGTTTATACTTAAAACCCGAATCTGGATAAACTCAAGGCACGCTTCAGTAATGGCAGTTTGTGGGTTATCCTGGGCATTGACGAGGGATTAACTTTCTACCATTTTCGGGATCAAAAGTTGTTTTTTCTCGACACGCCACCTTATTAGAAAAGGAATTTCTTGCAAAAGAAATTAGTGGGAGTATGGTAGAACTGGAAGTAATTCCAGAACCATAAACGGCTACTGAAAATTTAGTAGAACCTGGAGATTCAATTGACCTAGACAAACTTTAGCCTATTCCGCAGATTTGGTAAGTGACCTCAGCCACCTGAGAAATACTTTGGTTCCATCATAAACAGTGATAAGGAGGCTTGCTTCATGTGATGATGATCCTACTAGTTATCAGCAGGCCATGAAAAGTGGTGACTTCCGATTGATGGCTGGATGCCGAGTTATCCTAGTTGGACTCCATGCATTGCAACAAAGTGTTGACTTTGTTGGGTGCTCCTGAAAGGATAAAACCCATAAGGAACAAGTAGATCTTTCAAGATTGGTGCAAATGGAAAGGTATTGACCTAATAAGGATGGACTTGTAGTAAAAAGTTTTCATCAAATACCCTTTGTGGATTATGATGAAACTATTACTTTAGTGTCTGTGCTAATGTCCATACGAATATAACTTGCCATTGTTGTCTTTCATGACTATGATATCTGGCATGTGAATGAATATAAAGTCTTTTTAAATTGGATTTAGAAGTGTGCGTGTATATGACTCTGCCAGAGGGTTATCTTAGTCGGTGGGAGCAGTGTTAAGTGTGCAAGTTTCTTAAGCCTATCTTTAGACTAAAGCAGGCATAGCGGAAATGGATCATCTGTTTTGATGTCACAGTCAAAGTGTTTGACTTCATCAAAATAAGAGATGAACTTGGTATTTGTAAGATGATAGTAGGAAGTATTGTCAGATTTCTCATATGATATATGGATGACATACTCATAATAGGAAGTGATGTTCCTATACTAAAAATTGGTTAAACAATGGTGGTCATATGTGTTTCTCCATATAGGAAATGGATATCAGTCCAATCCTGAAGAAACATAGGGTAGCAGTGAAGAGCATTTTGATGTTCTTGGTATATGATAACGGCAGCATCTTGAAAAAGGTGGTTACCGATTCTAGCTTCCTATAGAAGACAGAATCTGTCGTGAGTTATACAATTTACCCTCTTTTGAGGAGCGGTATATTTGAAAGAGTTCCAAGTGGGATACTGAGATAGTCGTGGCGTGGGATGTTGATTGTGAATCAGCAAAAGATACCGCCCTAGAATTTGCTGGATATAATTATTCATTTATGAACATAATGCCATCGTCTGTCCAGGCAAATACTAAGGCAGGTATCGCTCTGTAGGGTTCCTAGGCACTCTAATGAGGTCTCACAAGGCATCAACCATGCCAAATTCAAAAAATTCCGGTGCCGAGAAACCCTAATACGGATCGTTAACTAGAATTTAGGCGATACAACAAGCAACTACACTACTTTAGTGCTAAGTGAACGAAAATACAACCTTTGTAGATCCGGTCCTCCACCTCCAAAGCTCCGTGATAAAGTCCCCTCGCTGCGATCATCGGATCCCGGGCTCTAGCGTCGGCTTCATCGGAGAAATGGGCGGGCTAGGTCGTCGACTTCGATGCCGAAGATGATCTACGTCGAGGCAACACAAGATCAAGCTCCAACTTCACCAAGCCATGAAACTTGTGAAGAAAACACCCTATACTACTTGGCAAGTGGTAGAGGATGAAGAAATAGGAAGTGGGTTCACTTTAGAATTGGATTTCTCACTCTTTTTCTCAAGTTACCATTGATGGAAGCAAGGTTTTCTTCTTTGTTCAAGAAGAAGAAGAAGAAGAAAGAATATGATAAGTTGTTTTTAAAATAGGAAATAAAATTAATACTTATCATAATGGAAACCATAGTTAGGTGTAGAGAATGAACCATGGTTAGGTTGAATGGTTAGGTTAAAGAAAACAAACAAAATGGTCAAACTTTCAATACTTCAAGAAGTTTCATGAAAGAAACAAAATAAGCCACCATTCTATTTATTTTCCGAAATGAATAAATAAATAAATGAATAAGTAAATAAACAAAACCCTAACCATTAACATAACCATGGTTTAATCATACACACAAACTATCATGTATCATCAAACATGATACAATCAATTGCACAAAAATATATCACATATACAATGTACACATCAAGTGAGAAAATCCATCTTAAGTGAACAAATATTAGTTAATGCAAAGTAATATATCAAATATATAATTATACATTAAACCATTAAATCAACACTTGATTTAACGATCCGGTCATATCGCATATAACCGACTAATATCCAATGTATCGGCTTATCGAATCAATCCTTGATTCGATAACTAGTTTATATCGCATGCAACCAATCGATACATTCATCGCGAGAATAGAATACGATATCACACACACGCATTATTCTCGGTCCCGCACATATCTCATATGCGCTCCTATTTCGTTTCGCTTGAGCCAGGAAACCTCTGTGTAGAACTCTAAAGACTCGTCAATACGCCGGCAGCAGATGATGATCATATCAAACACCCACAAGCCGCAAGCGGTTTGCTAAACGTAACGGCCACCCGGGTATTGAGCGATCAGAAGATCGACGAGTAAGCCCGCTCATACTCCTGTGAATCCAACCAGTAACACTTACCGTACAGTCCGGTCTCGTCGTCTGATATGTCGCATATCTTGCCTAGGGGTGGTAAACATCAGACCCCAATAGCTCGATAAGTCGTGTCGATATGAGGTCTATAACAGTTCGAGATACTACTGATAACACCCATCAGTAAATCTCAGCAACCCTGGCCAGGGATTTTCGGTTATAGCCAATCAAATACTGCGCAACATCAACTCCCTATACCAGGAGAAACGAATCCCCTCCTATCGCTCATTGCCTCCATGTGATTCGGGACTGTACCCAAAAACCACCGTTTTGCATGCCCTCTTGGACGTGGTAAGGTAGAAATCAAAGCACAGTGGGAATCATACAAGATTCTATGACGATCTCGGGTCAACAGATTGTTCTGTACCAGTGTCACCAGAGAACTGCCATCTGACGTAAGGTATAATACCATCTGGGAGTTCTCGGCGAGTCCGTCGAGTGTACCCAGTCTCCATTGAGCACCCGTATATCATCTCTGATTTCAAACACCAATGGATATGGGATCATCCATCGCCCATCTGTATGGGTCGAGAAGGTATACGCTAGTCTACTCTGGTATATCGATGCCCCGTCTCGATACACCCACGACTAGGGACCTTGAAGGATATACTTATGGACTACCATCCCCCACTAGTATGATCCACATCATAGTCCAAGTAGTCAAGTACACATCCTAAGGGCTTTACTAACATGCAACCGAGAGACAATCAGTATACACGTTAAGGTAAAGAGCAACCAGATAGCATACCATCATGTCGAGCAAGAAATTCCTCCCTATATATGTCCAAGCATCCACTACAATATACATCCTATGTATAGTAATGGCCTCTAGGGCATACATATAACTAACAATCTCCCACTTGCACTAGGGCCATCTGATAGCAGTGGTTGCAGTATCTCATACTCAACCATCCCATAAAAGTCTCTCTCTGGGAAAAGACCTTTGTGAGTGGATCCGCCGTGTTGTCCTCTGAGTCTACTCTCCTAACCTCGATCACCCTGGAGATCAACTATCTCCATGATCAGGTGATGCTGCCTCAGAATATGTCTGGATCACTGATGGGACGGGCGTTCCTAGGCATAAGCCACAACTCCATTGTCTCACGATGGTAGGAACGTAGTTCATCTCATGAACTAATATACACCCAAACAGCCTCTTTGGTAGCATCTTAAGTAGCGATGTATCCTGCCTTTATCGTCTAGTTAGCCACGGTATTGATTAGAAGAGGGTTTTATCGATCAAAAATATTTACCGCAATCAAGAACGGCGTCGCATGAAGCTAGCCGGTGAATACGGGTCGGTCCACAGGGATGTGTAAATCTCCTTTAAGTTCTTACGAGTTAATTCCAAATGATGTTGGGTCTTATAAATAAACCTAAAAATTGAAGTTGTATGCTGCTAGGATTAGAAACTTGCTAGGATTAGGTTTAGGGAAAATTTGGTAAACAAAGATCTACATCTCTTTCCATTGCCATTAATTAAATCTCTCATATTAGTGTTATGGTAAATATTTATAAAAGGGATTAGGATGATTGGGATGATTGATTCTTTCTCTAGATCCTTATCCTTCCTTTATTAATCTTTACCCTAACCTCCATGGAAAAACTTAAAATCCGGGCCTTTAGACTATGGAATCACCGCTACCTCGAGGGTAAAAGTGCCGTAGGGAGCGGAATAAGAAGGTATGCATGGAGTTCTAATGTTCATAAAAGTTTGGCAACGAAAAGAGATGAGAGATCTTCATCTCTCACATCCTTCCCTATTCCTAACCCTAACAAGCGAGGAAACTACTCGCTCATTGAGGGGATGAAGAAAGACATGATTTTATTAAAGAGAGAAAACATCTATTGCAAGTTAACTAAACTAATTTTAAACTAAGGCAAGAAAGTAATTTACCTAGAGCAGATATGAAAAACAACAACTACTGCAAGAAAAATTGTAGGGTTCCTAGGCAATCCCAAGAGGTCTCACAAGGCATCAACCATGCCAATTTCAAATTTTACGGTGCCGAGAAACCCTAGACTACGGATCGTTAACTAGAAGTCTAGACGAAAAAGAAACTAGTTTACATCTAAACTAAAAGAACGGAAATACAACCTTTGTAGATCCGGTCCTCCACCTCCACGGTTCCGTGATGAAGTCCTCTCCGCTGTCCAAATCAAAATCCGGGCTCTAGCGTCGGCTTCATCGGAGAAATGGGCGGGCAAGGTCGTCGGCTTCGTGCCGAAGATGATCTACGTCGAAGCATCACAAGATCAAGCTCCCACTTCACCAAGTCATGAAACTTGTGAAGGAAACACACTCTACTACTTGGCAAGAGGTAGAGGATGAAGAAATAGGAAGTGGGTTCACTTTAGAATTGGATTTCTCACTCATTTTCATCAATCACCATTGATGAAGAAAGGTTTTCTTCAAGTGAAGAAGAAGAAGAAGATGAAGATAATTGTTATGATAAGTTAATTAAAATAGAATAGAAAATGAAAACTTATCATAAACAAAACCATAGTTAGGTGTAGAGAGTGGACTATGGTTAAATGGAGTGGTTAGGGTTAAGCATGAGACAAAATGGTGACTTAGTCAAAATCTTCATGAAACTTCAAGAAAGAACAAAGAAAGCCACCATTTTTCTCTTTTGCTATTAATTTCCAAAACTAATAAATAAATAAATGAATGAATGAATAATCATAACCCTAACCATTCATATAACCATGGTTCAATCTTCACACAAACACAAGTAAACATGTATCATCAAACATGATACAATCAAGTGCACAAAACTATATCGAATATACAATGTGCACATCCGAGCGAGAAAATCCATTTAAAGTGAACCAATATTAGTTAATGCAAAGTAATATATCAAATATATAATTATACATTAAATCATTAAATCAACACTTGATTTAACGACCCGGTCATATCGCATATAACCGACTAATATTCAATGTATCGGCTTATCGAATCAATACTTGATTCGATAACTAGGTTATATCGTATACAACCAATCGATACATTCATCGCGAGAATAGGGTACGGTATCACATACTGGCATCATTCTCGGTCCCGCACGTATCTCATATGCGCTCCTATTTCGTTTCGCTTGAGCCAGGAAACCTCTGTGTAGGACTCTAAAGACTCGTCAATACGCCGGCAGCAGATGATGATCATATCAAGCACCCACAAGCCGCAAGCCGCAAGCGGTCTGCTAAACGTAACGGCCACCCGGGTATTGAGCGATCAGAAGATCGACGAGCAAGCCCGCTCACACTCCAGTGAATCCAACTAGTAACACTTACCGTACAGTCCGGTCTCGTCGTCTGATATGTCGCTGTTAGTTATATGTATGCCCTAGAGGCCATTACTGTACATTGGATGTATATTGTAGTGGATGCTGGGACATATATAGGGAGGACTTTCTTGCTCGACATGATAGTATGCTATCTGGTTGCTCTTTACCTTAACGTGTATACTGTTTTGTCTCTCTGTTACATGTTGGTAAAGCCCTTAGGATATGTACTTGACTACCTGGACTATGATGCAGATCATACTAGTGGGGACAGATAGTCTATAAGTACATCCTTCAAAGTCCCTAGTCGTGGGTGTATCGAGACGGGGCATCGATATACCAGAGTAGACTAGCGTGTACCTTCTCGACCCATACAGATGGGCGATGGATGATCCCATATCCATTGGTGTTTGACATCAGAGATGATATACGGGTGCTCAGTGGAGACTGGGTACACTGGACGGACTCGCCGAGAACTCCCAGATGGTATTATACCTCACGTCAGATGGCAGTTCTCTGGTGACACTGGTACAGAGTAGTCTGTAGACCCGAGATCGTCATAGAGTCTTGTGTGGTTCCCACTGTGCTTTGATTTCCATCTTACCACGTCCAAGAGGGCGTGCAAAACGGTGGTTTTTGGGTACAGTCCTGAATCACATGGAGGCAATGAGCGATAGGAGGGGATTCGTCTCTCCCGGTATAGGGGGTTGATGTTGCGCTGTGTTCGATTGGCTATAACAGGAAATCCCTGGCCAGGGTTGCTGAGATTTACTGGTAAGTGTTACCAGTAGTTTCTCGAATTGTTATAGACCTCATATCGACACGACTTATCGAGCTGTTGGGGTCTGACGTTTACCACCCCTAGGCGAGATATGCGACATATCAGACGATCAGACCGGACTGTACGGTAGTGTTACTGGTCGGATTCACTGGAGTGTGAGCGGGCTTGCTCGTCGATCTTCAGATCGCTCAATACCCGGGTGGCCGTTACGTTTAGCAGACCGCTTGCGGCTTGTGGGTGTTTGATATGATCATCATCTGCTGCCGGTGTATTGACGAGTCTTTAGAGTCCTACACAGAGGTTTCCTGGCTCAAGCGAAACGAAATAGGAGCGCATATGAGATATGTGCGGGACCGAGAATAATGCGTGTATGTGATACCATATTTCATTCTCGCGATGAATGTATCGAATGATTGTATGCGATATAACCTAGTTATCGATTCAAGCGTTGTTCGATAAGCCGATACATTGTATACTAGTCGGTTGTGTGCGACATGACCGGATCATTGAATCAAGTGTTGATTTAATGATTTAATGCATATTTATATATTTGATATATTGCTTTGCATCAACTAGTATCGGTTTACTTAAGATGGATTTTCTCACTCGGATGTGCACATTGTATATTCGATATATTTTTGTGCACTTGTATGTATCATGTTTGATGATGCATGCTAACTTGTGTTTTGTGTAAAGTTTAAACCATGGTTATATAATGGTTAGGGTTTTCATTTTCATATCTATTTATTCATTTATTTATTTATTTTCTTTTTGGAAATTGAAAAGAAAAATGGTGGCTTTATTTGGATATATGTTGAAGCTTCATGAAGCTTTGACTTAGTCACCATTTTTGTCTTCATACCTAACCTAACCATTCACTTAACTTGGGTTTAGTCTCTACACTTAACCATGGTTGATTATGATAAGTATTCTTTTATTTTCTTTTTCCTAAATGAACTTATCATAATTTATCATCTTCTTCCTCTTCTTCTTCTTGATGAAGAAACCTTACTTCATCAATGGTGGATTGATGAAACAAGTGAGAAATCCAATTCTAAAGTCTACCCACTTCCTATTTCTTCATCCTCTACCTCTTGCCAAGTAGTAGAGTGTGTTCCCTTCACATGTTTTTGGACTTGGTGAAGTCGGAGCTTGATTTAGCGATGCCTCGACGTAGATCATCTTCGGCATGGACATCGATGACCTAGCCCGTCCATTCTCCGATGAAGCCGACGCTAGAGCCCGGGACTTGTTATGGACAGCGAGGAGACTTCATTGCGGAGCTATGGAGGTGGAGAACCGGATCTACAAAGGTTGTATTTCCGTATCTCTTAGTTAAGTGTTAACTAGTTTGCATTTTCGCCTAGACATCTAGCCGACAATCCGTAGTTTAGGGTTTCTCGGCACGTTAAAATTTGAAATTGGCATGGTTGATGCCTTGTGAGACCTTATTAGGGTGCCTAGGAACCCTACAGTGGTATCAGAGCCTAGCTAGAGCCTTAGGCGAAGTCTAGACGCAATTTGAAGTCCGAACGAACCCGAAACCCGATCACAAACTTGCTCTCTGTACATTTTTTAAAAACTGGGTTTTTTCAAAATTAAAAATATGCAGAAAACTCAGCAGGGAATTATAAGAATTACGGTGCAATTTTTTCCCATGAACAGTACAAACCGCGGCGGAAGCGCGGCAGAAGCCTGGCTTCTGCGGCGGTTCCGCCGCACTTTGATGACGTAATCCTCAATTGATTGCACAGTAACTTCTATTATATTATGCTGGAGTTTCTGGGTATTTTTAAAATTTATTCAAGAGTTGAATTTTCTGGAGTTGTTTTGGGGATTCGGTATTTCTATCGGGGTATCAAATTTTGTCTATTTGACTTTCCGGATAAATTTTAGAATATGTTAAAAATTTTGACCGGATATAAATACCCAATTTTTCCCCTGTCGGGAAATTTCCAAGTGTTGGATTTTTCTGTAGTTTGACAACGTTCTAAGTAGTGCAAGTAACGCGATGGACCCTCTAGAAGACAACAAACCTTAACTCGATTATATGACCGTCTTGAACTGCCCTTTGAACCTTCGGGTTTGGGGCAGTACGGCGTGCCACATGTGAGGCGTTGGCTTGACCCTTCTACGGCTGGACCGTTGGTACTGAGGCACGAACTGAATGTTGTTAGACTTGTTTCATGTGTTGATCTGTATCGGGAAAACTTGGGTGTTCGATTGTTCGATCGGAAAGTTTAACATTTTCTGGTTATCTGGAATGTGATACAATAATTGGAATTCACAAATAGTTATGAGATAACGGAATGAATATTATAAACATAGCAGTTTAGTCTCACTTGATCGGTTGCCACGGAATTTTGATGTGATCTAAAGTCCGTCGCAATCACGTAGCGTACGCGGATACTCGCCGATAAACTTAATAGACAGCCTCGCTCCATAGCCCCGACCAAGTGACTGTAGGAGAACCCCGTCGCCGAAAGCATCCGTTCGGGTGCTCGCGGTAGCGGTGTTCCGCCTTGGTGCACTTCGTCGACGGTAACGGGGGTACGGCCGTCTACTGAAGTTTGCGACGAGCATTCGATCAGGATGTCGGGAATCTTGTTGAATTGCCCGACTTGATATTGAAAAGTGTTTTCGATAATGAGACTAAAATGCGGGGTTTATAATTGTTAGGCATGCGATGTCTAAAGAATTCATTTGATTAGGCATGCGATGTCTAAAGAGATTGCGGATTCCAACTGTTGTAGTTTTACACTTTCTTTTCTGTGACCGTAAGTGTAATATGTGATATCGCCGGTTTCGTTGCTATATGTCAACGACAATTGGGATGGACATATTTACTTACGTTGATGACATGTGATGTTATGTGTTGCTGGATATGTTATATTGGATCGTCGTGTTTGAATAGCCGGGGGTTTTTATGTGAGATGAGTGTTTTTCATTTTCATTCATGTAAAAACTTGTATGTAATATTCTTTTATTGGGGCACTTCCAGGTTGCGGAAGATGTCACCCTCTGTATATTATTTACTTTACTGCACTAGGATAGACCCAAGGAGGAGAGCACAAGTAACCGGGTTCTGGAGTCCAGTGGGAGACCAACTCGAGGAGTCGAGTCCGGGTCTCCTAACTCCAGAATTGGTAGGGTTGTTTGCCGCTCTCGTAGGGGTCTAGGGGTGTGGGTTTGGCTATTCATCGCGACCGTGGAATCCGTGTTTTATACTGGCTCATATTGAAAACACGGACGTCCTAGGATATCCAATATTTCATATGATTCTTCTGCTGCGATATCTGTGATGTGTGTTGGAGATAGTGCCCTCAGAGTTAATTATTGGATCACAGGCACGTGATTGCAATGATTGAGGGAGGACCTATCCCGGTAGGACAGTCTTACTCGAGATGATAGTTTGCTATCTGGTTTATCTTTATCATCGTGTACTGCTTTAGGTGACCTGACAGGTCACTATTGCACGTTGATAGAGCCCCTAGGATTCTTGCTTGACCACCAGCAGTATGAGGGCGATCATATAAGAGGGAGCTGGGGGTCTATAAGCACATCCTTAAAAGGTCCCTAGTCGTGGGAGATTCGAGACAGGGCATCGATTCTCCAGAGTAGACTAGTGTATACAGTCGAGACCCCGACGAGGGGCGGTGGCCGGTCTCACAGGCCACTGGTGTCAGTTGGTTCACCTAAGATGTATACAGGTGCTCATTGGGTTGTGAGTACACCGGACAGGACTCGCCGGGAACATGCTAGTTGGTCTTATACCTGACGTCAGATAGCAGTTCCCAGGTGACATGTGTACAGGTTAGTTCATCGACCTGGGGATCGTTATTTGTCTCGTGTGAGTTCCCACTGTGCTTTGATTACTACCCTACCACGGCTCAAAGGAGTCGTGCAAACAGGTTTTAGTTGGGTACAGTCCCGAGCCACATGGAGGCAGTGAGCGGATCTTCAGGGGTTCGTCTCTCCCGGTATTGGGGGTGAGGTCGCGCTGTGTCTAGGAGAGCCATTACACGAAGTCCTTGGCCAAGGCAGGAGATTTACTGGTAGGTATTCCAGTAGTATCTCAGGGTGTTATGGGCTACACTCAGACACGACTTGTACCGCTTTTGGGGGTCTGACTTTTACCAACCCCCTAAGCCCGACATGCGATGCTCATAGACGAACGGACCGGACTGTACGGATATTGTCACTGACAGGCTCAGTAGGGTGTCAGGATGAGTTCGCTCATCGACGTCCCTTTTAGTCAATAGCTGGTGGCCCGTTACGTATTGGCTTATACCTCTGACGTGCTAGTGGTTAAATCCACATCCATAGTATTGACGAGTCTTTAGAGTCCACCACACTTTCAGTTACTCAGCTTTCAGGCGAAACGCTGTAAAGGCCGTATGGAGATATGGCAGGGTCCGATCAGATACGTGCGGTATTGCACGGATCAGGATCGGACGGTTTGTACTAGAGGCCGTATAGATATATGGCAAGGTTCGATCGGATACGTGCGGTATTGCACGGATCGGGATCGAACGGATATTACTAGCCGGCTTTGGTTTAAGCCGGATCCTAGTTTAGTACAGTGTAGATTTTGTCTTTTTGCATTTGTATCCGGACGGAATACAGATGCGGGTGTGTATGCACAGTATCGGGGTTTTCCTGTAATTTATTACGGGACCAGTTTTCTGGAGTTGCCAGTTTGCATTCCGTTCCGGCCGGTTTTCCTTTGTTCTTTCCCGGCCGGACTTTTCTGATGGAGGGGGTTATTTGCAATTGTGCAAATAACATTTGTGGAAGGGGTTTCTTGCAATTGTTTTGATTATGATAGCATCATATCTTTTCCACCATCATTTTGATTCTCTTGCATTAATTGTGATTAATGAGAGGGTATGGGTTTAATAGTGTGAAGCATGGTTGATGTTTCTTTGTCTTTTGATGTGGTCACCTTTTCTTCTCTCCTACTCTCACCTCCCTTCATGCTACATATCCATTCCTCCACCATTTCCCATGATAGAGGCCGGCCACAATTTTGAGAGGGGGAGAGAGTGTTTCATTTGGAGTGTGGCAATTTTCCTTGATCTCATTTTCATGGTAGAAAAATGCAAGCACCATTTTTCTTCTTGATTCCTCCATCATCTTTTAAAAGGCAACAAACCCCAAATGAGACATAAGCTCTACACTACACTTTCTACAGCTAATCTTGGGCATGTCGACTTGCCAGCTTCATGCCCGAGTTGCCTCGGTATTGAGGTGGGAGCCCGTAAAAGATGCAGGCGATGTGGTGCCCTTCCGGCGAGGAGGCGACGACCGGAGTTTCCGCGGGAGATCGGGACGATGACGAGAAGACCGGAGGACTCGGATCACTCGGTATATCTCTAACCAGTCTTGTTGTTAGCTAGACCTAGTTTAATGGCCCGATCCGGGGTTTAGTGCGCGGTGGTGCCGGTTTGCTAAGTTCGCAAAATTAAAGTTTATCACCGTTTCCGCATTTGGCCGTCGGATCGACGGCCGGGGCGCCGCCGTGCACTTACAGTAGTATCAGAGCCTCGCCATTAACTTCGTCTAGCTTCGTTTGATGTGTTTTTCAGTACCGATCGACCAAAATTCCAAAAACCCAATTTTAGTTCACGACAGTTCTCTGTTGAAATTTTTTGGTGTCTAAAAATTTTTCAGGTTGTATAAAAGTACTGTACAGGAAGTTATAAGACTGCTGTAAAAATTCGACCCACTCAGTCGATGGATGAAGCGCGGAACCGCGGCCAAACCCCCCCTTGGGCCGCGGTTCCGCCGCACTTTACTGTCCTCACTGTGTCAAATTTTTACAGTGGGCTTGTGGGCTGATTTTGGGGGTTTTGGGATATTAAATTTGGGCCCAGATTTTCTGTAACTGCTGCAGTATTGCTTGGGGGCCCACTTGTTAATTGTTTGATCGATCGGATATTTTAAACACATTATTTCACAGTATTTACATTATATCTGCGACCGTGAATATCACTTGATCGGTAAATCCTGTCTAACTGCTATAGCCCGGTTAGACGGATTTGCGAACGTGATTTTCACGTTGATGTTCTATGTTTATGCTGTGTTGTTGCGGATCGGTCGTGGGGATAGCCTGGATGCAATGCTAGTGCAGAGATGTTGTATTATGTACATTTTATATTGCGGGGCGAGCGTCCGACATGTGGACTGCCGTCACTGCCTGTTTGTATTATTCTTTTGGGGCACGACCTGGTTGCGGTCGATGTACCCGTTGTATGTATATTTTACTTTCTGTACTAGGGTTACCCCCAGGAGGGGTGCACGGATAGCCGGGTTCTATAGGGCAACGGGCCCGCATCTCAGGGCATTGAGACGGAGGGGGCTTCAGTCTGGAATTGGCGGGCTATTCGCCGCACTCGTAGGGGGTACAGGTTGACCCAGGAGGGGTGCCCGAGTTACCGGATTCCGTGAAGTGCTGGGTGGTCCATTCACGTTGCTGAAGGGGGCTGCCTCGCTTCAGGTTTTGGCGGGTAACTTGCCGCGCCCGTAGGGGTCTAGGATTTCATTGCACAGGCTATCCACACGACCAGGGGAACGTCGGGTTTCAGTAGTGGCTCTGTGAAACCCGGGGATCCCAGATATCTGTATTGTTCTGTGATGATGTACATTTCTGTGATGTTGCATTTTATTCACGCCCTGAGCGAAATATAATATATTGGTATATATATTAGTAGATGTTGTATATGTTTTTCATCCGCGCTAGTCCAGTCCCCGCTCTGCCGTTAGTTAGCTAACCTAACGGGTGATGACGGGACCCAGTGGCGAATGCGGATGGCATATACGTACGTCAGTATATTTTCGTTCTTTGTGGTGTGATCAATTGATGGGACTGCATTGATTCGGATCAATGCAAGTTAAACAAACCTTTTCTGATGTTGTTGGAACACTTTTCAAAAAGCTGTTATTGCAAGGACGTTCACTTTTGTTTTGCACCGTGGTATTCATTTAGAATATCCTGCTCCTCAGTCGACGAGGCAAGGGCCGAGATCCCTTCACCGGGAGTGACCCCTTGGACAGAAGTTTGCGTCAGGGCATTAACTTCACTATAGCCGATTACTTTTGCTTTGCACAGTGATATTCGGTTATGAATATCCAGCACCCCATTCTACGGGGAAAGAGCCGAGATCCCTTCACCGGGAGTGACCTCTTTAGTAAAGGTTTTCGTCACTATATTTTCTAAAAAGCTATCCGTTCCTTCAACGATATCAAGTTCATTACGTTAAAGGTTTTCGCCAGAAACCATTCGTAGCCCTCCGTCGTTTCATATGGGTAGTCAATAGTATTCAAGCTGTGTTTGTTGGCCTTAGTCAAGGCACAGTGTTTGGTAGCTATTGGATATTCATATGCTGCATAGATAGATGCGTTGGTTTGGGACAGTCGTATAGCCTTGTTGGCCCTAGTCAAGGGCTTGTACGGGTGGGTTCAAATCAACCTGGACAATGACGGGTAGAGCTTGACATGTGACTTATGATTTGTTGGCCTTAGTCAAGGTCATAAGAGCATGGGGTAAAAAATCACATCGGGAGTTTCAAAAGAACTGAAACTTGCCAGATATGCGCATACCTTCTGGAGTGTGATAGCGTGAGCGGATTCCGTCACGTTATCATGCGATGATAGTTGGATCCCGATTCTCACTGATGAGTTGGTTTACTCCTCGGGTGACCCCGACTAATTCTTCTTTCAGGTTTGGAGGAGAATTTGAGGTACAGTGGGAGGTTTCCAAATTAGATAAAGTGGTAACCATTCTGATCTAGGATAGAGTGCACGCTGAGTGTTTCTTTTCTCTCTCTCTTTGGCAGCGACCATTGACCCGACCCTAGACTATGACTCAGTGACCAAGTTGACCGAACCTTCTTTACACTGGCTTTTGGATTGTCAGAGTTGCAGACCTCGTTGCCACTCCTACTTTTACCCTTTTCTCCAGGACACCCCGTATTACTACGAACGTCCACTTCCATTGGACAAAGCCATCGTATGGTTAGATACGAACTCGAAGGAATTCGAGGATGGTTTACGGTTCTGGAGAAAACGGATAAGATTATTCAGTTGTCTTTTCCTTTTTGCCTCCTCTCAAGTTACGAGTACTCCTTAGTTTAGGAGATAGTACACCTATTACGCGAATTGGATAGTCTTCTTCCAAACTTGAGGCTGGTGCCGAACAGTGGGGAATGAAGAAAACCAATTAGCATAACGATGGTGTGCAGAAGGTATTAAGATTAAGACAAAGCAAGGGATTAGTAAGAGGGCAAAGTAAATTGCGACTGATATTCACGACCAAACCAAGTATTTCTTCGCCAATCCTAAATCACCTTTGTATTTCTCCAGGACACTCCGTATCACTATGAAGATCCACAGTTTATAGGATACTCCATCGTATGGTTATATACGAACTCGAAAGGAACTTGTTCCAGTTCGGGGATGGATTCTGGTCCAAGGGAAATAAGAATAAGGTTTATTCGGTTGTCTTTTATCTTCACCTTCTCTCGCATTGCGAGTGCTCCTAGGACTAGGACAGTACACCCATTGTGCTTATTGGATAGTCTTCTTCCAAACCATAGGCTGGTGCCGAACGGTAGGGAAGGAAGAAAACCATTTGGCCTAATGGGTGTGCAGAAGGTAATGACTAAAGACATATAAAGGGATTTGGAGAGGTGGCAAAGAATTATACGGTTATAGTTGTGAATCTGGATAATGGTAGAGGCATTACCAGGAATACCAGGATACCCCATCGAAACATTTCAATGTTTCAGTTCAACTGTGTACTGTTAAAAGAAAACTGATTTCCCGATTAGACACTTGCTCCAGGGTATGTATTTACCAGGTTTGATTCTCACATCTATATGTTTTTACAGATGATGAGTGGGAGTAAGTCATTGGGAATTGGGTGATCATCCTCATTATATCGGGATTCGTTGTAATCGGTGATATTTGAGGAGATCACCTGGGCTGTTTGCCGGTCGGCAAATTTTTGGTTTTGAATATCCGCTGTTGTGTACCAATTTCAAATTGATATATCTGTACGTCTATTTTCATAGAGTGAGATATACCTTTTGATATTATGTCGATGACATTTACCTATATCAGTGGATGGTTAGGTAAGGAGCATTAAACAGCGGTGTAATTCTTCTTAACCATAAGTACAGTTTTCAACCTACGACACACAGTGAAAGAGTTGTTAGACTCGGCGGACTTATACAGAGTATTGTATGTTGTCCAGTGTCCATTAGGACAGAGGGGTTGGTCCTCATACTATATTCTGTTTACTTTTAACCTCTCTAGTTCTTAGACATGTGTTTCGTAGAAACACAGGGTCTAAGTTTTGAGGAGTTATAGGTATTTGAATAGAGTAGAGAACCAGGTGTAGCAAGTATCGGGATTCTTCAAGGTGATCGAAGATGTAGATACTTGTGTATGGTATTCAGTTGATAGTAATGATAAAGAGAAATTGCTTCTCTTTCAGGTTACTCATAATTGGAAGCATTCCTAAGTTGAGTAACGCTGATCGGCCTCTCTCCATTTAGTTGACATGCACTGGAGACAGCTGCATGATTTGAATCTGGTTCAATTAAATCAGTGCTTCTGGTTCTATATTAGATATAGTACAGTTCATATCTTAACATTGTTAAGGTACGGGGAGTTGTCCGGCTTATGATTAAAACCAGACTCTGGATAACTCAAGGCACGTTTCTGTAATGGCTGTTTGTGGGTTGACCCAGGCTATGACGAGGGTTGATTTTCTACCATAAGAAAGATCAATAGTGATATTGTTCTTGACTCGCCACAGTTTTAATAAAAATGGATTTTTTCAAAAAAAACAGTAGTGGGAGTATGGTAGAACTGGAAGTGATTCCAGAACCGCAAACGATTACTGAAGATTTGATAAGGAACCTAAAGATACAATCTGATTTGACATTCCATTGGCCACTCCGCAGATAAGGTGGGTAACTTCAGGCACCCGAGAGGTACTCCGGTAGCCTCAAGGACGGTGACAGGGAAGTTCTTGTTTACCCACACTTGCCATTGCTGTTGTTCCAGGCTGCGAGACCCGGCAGGAGGATGAGTATAGCGTCATTCTGAACTAGCTTTAGAAGTGCGCGTCTATATGACTCTGCCAGAGGGTTGTCGTAGTCAGTGGGAGCAGCGGAAGCATTGGTGGACATCAGGCTTATGTCTATTTATAGACTAAAGCAGATGTAGCGGAGTTAGATCATCTGTTTCTGATGTGACAGTCATAGGTTTGACGTCATCAGAATAGGGGATGGATCTGTTGAGAAGGTAGTAGGGTGTGATATCCGGGTTTTGGATGACATACACAAAGTAGGAAGTGACATTCCTATACTGCGATCGGTTATACTTTGGTCGTCACACAGTGTTTTCTCCATAAGGGACTTGGACATTATATCAGACATACCGGTTACTAGATCCATGGTTTTAGATCTAGATTTGGGTGGTTTCCCAATCAGGGTACTTTGACAGCATTCTAAGAGTATTTAGAATGGACGACTCCTGGCACGGTAATGTACCTGCAGGTGATGGAGTCACCCTCTCTAAAGGTGTCTTATAGACTAAAGTAGAGAGGGATGCGCATGATTGGCAGATCACTTGCTTAGGCAATTGAGTCAATCATGAGATGTCAAGTACCACACCAGATGTTGTTCTTGCACTAGATGCAATAAGTTGATATTGATCCAATCCTGGAGGAACAGTCAGAAGCAGTTTTAGAACATAAGTGAATGTTCTAGGGATATGATAACGGCTACCTCCTTTTAGGAGACGGTTATCACTCCAGGCTTCCAAGGTGACATGGACGACAAGGAGGTTGTCAGAGTTATAGTTTTCCTTCTGACGAGGGGCAGTATTTTGGACAGGTGGTCCAAGGCAATACTGAGGGTGGCATGGCGCAGGATACTGATTAAGTTCAGTTGACGATACAGTCTAAAGAAGTTTGGATTTGGAGTTCATTTATGAGCTAGGTCCCATCAGACATCCAGACATTCTAAGACGGGTATTGCTCATTTCGGGAGATGGCTTTCTCCGCGAACTTGAGATATAGAGAGACATAGAAAGAAACATCAAGGCGGATCCACTCACTGAGGCTATTCCTCGAACGCAATAGTTTCGCAAACAGGTTTTATGCGACTGACTAGTAGAGGAGTTGGGTGTTCGGTATCACACGGGCTGTGAGTATGCGACATCGCAATAATTAGCCTTGAGTGCAAGTGGGAGATTGTTGGAGATAGTGCCCTCAGAGTCAATTATTGGATCACAGGCACGTGATTGCAATGATTGAGGGAGGACCTATCCCGGTAGGACAGTCTTACTCGAGATGATAGTTTGCTATCTGGTTTATCTTTATCATCGTGTACTGCTTTAGGTGACCTGACAGGTCACTATTGCACGTTGATAGAGCCCATAGGATTCTTGCTTGACCACCAGCAGTATGAGGGCGATCATATAAGAGGGAGCTGGGGTCTATAAGCACATCCTTAAAAGGTCCCTAGTCGTGGGAGATTCGAGACAGGGCATCGATTCTCCAGAGTAGACTAGTGTATACAGTCGAGACCCCGACGAGGGGCGGTGGCCGGTCTCACAGGCCACTGGTGTCAGTTGGTTCACCTAAGATGTATACAGGTGCTCATTGGGTTGTGAGTACACCGGACAGGACTCGCCGGGAACATGCTAGTTGGTCTTATACCTGACGTCAGATAGCAGTTCCCAGGTGACATGTGTACAGGTTAGTTCATCGACCTGGGGATCGTCATTTGTCTCGTGTGAGTTCCCACTGTGCTTTGATTACTACCCTACCACGGCTCAAAGGAGTCGTGCAAACAGGTTTTAGTTGGGTACAGTCCCAAGCCACATGGAGGCAGTGAGCGGATCTTCAGGGGTTCGTCTCTCTCGGTATTGGGGGTGAGGTCACGCTGTGTCTAGGAGAGCCATTACACGAAGTCCTTGGCCAAGGCAGGAGATTTACTGGTAGGTATTCCAGTAGTATCTCAGGGTGTTCTGGGCTACACTCCGACACGACTTATACCGCTTTTGGGGGTCTGACTTTTACCAACCCCCTAAGCCCGACATGCGATGCTCATAGACGAACGGACCGGACTGTACGGATATTGTCACTGACAGGCTCAGTAGGGTGTCAGGATGAGTTCGCTCATCGACGTCCCTTTTAGTCAATAGCTGGTGGCCCGTTACGTATTGGCTTATACCTCTGACGTGCTAGTGGTTAAATCCACATCCATAGTATTGACGAGTCTTTAGAGTCCACCACACTTTCAGTTACTCAGCTTTCGGGCGAAACGCTGTAAAGGCCGTATGGAGATATGGCAGGGTCCGATCAGATACGTGCGGTATTGCACGGATCAGGATCGGACGGTTTGTACTAGAGGCCGTATAGATATATGGCAAGGTTCGATCGGATACGTGCGGTATTGCACGGATCGGGATCGAACGGATATTACTAGCCGGCTTTGGTTTAAGCCGGATCCTAGTTTAGTACAGTGTAGATTTTGTCTTTTTGCATTTGTATCCGGACGGAATACAGATGCGGGTGTGTATGCACAGTATCGGGGTTTTCCTGTAATTTATTACGGGACCAGTTTTCTGGAGTTGCCAGTTTGCATTCCGTTCCGGCCGGTTTTCCTTTGTTCTTTCCCGGCCGGACTTTTCTGATGGAGGGGGTTATTTGCAATTGTGCAAATAACATTTGTGGAATGGGTTTCTTGCAATTGTTTTGATTATGATAGCATCATATCTTTTCCACCATCATTTTGATTCTCTTGCATTAATTGTGATTAATGAGAGGGTATGGGTTTAATAGTGTGAAGCATGGTTGATGTTTCTTTGTCTTTTGATGTGGTCACCTTTTCTTCTCTCCTACTCTCACCTCCCTTCATGCTACATATCCATTCCTCCACCATTTCCCATGATAGAGGCCGGCCACAATTTTGAGAGGGGGAGAGAGTGTTTCATTTGGAGTGTGGCAATTTTCCTTGATCTCATTTTCATGGTAGAAAAATGCAAGCACCATTTTTCTTCTTGATTCCTCCATCATCTTTCAAAAGGCAACAAACCCCAAATGAGACATAAGCTCTACACTACACTTTCTACAGCTAATCTTGGGTATGTCGACTTGCCAGCTTCATGCCCGAGTTGCCTCGGTATTGAGGTGGGAGCCCGTAAAAGATGCAGGCGATGTGGTGCCCTTCCGGCGAGGAGGCGACGACCGGAGTTTCCGCGGGAGATCGGGACGATGACGAGAAGACCGGAGGACTCGGATCACTCGGTATATCTCTAACCAGTCTTGTTGTTAGCTAGACCTAGTTTAATGGCCCGATCCGGGGTTTAGTGCGCGGTGGTGCCGGTTTGCTAAGTTCGCAAAATTAAAGTTTATCACCGTTTCCGCATTTGGCCGTCGAATCGACGGCCGGGGCGCCGCCGTGCACTTACAATGTGATCATGAGATGTTCTATGATAGATACAGTATATAGTATATATGATATATTATATAGGCGTTACTTATGTTTTACACCCGCGCTAGCCCTGCCCCGCTCTGCCGTTAATTACCTAACCTAACGGTGCACGAGGAGACATCGAGACGAATGCGGATGGCATAAGTGTACGTCGTATTTATCTGTGATGTTTAGGTACTTAAATGATGGGACTTCATTAATGTGATTAACGAAATAAAAGAAACCTAAGATGTTGTAGAATCGAATTTCAAAATAAAACAGGTAGCTACAGTTCTTGCTTTGCACAGCGGTATATATGATATATCCTGCACCTTATTCGATGAGGAAAGGACCGAGATCCCTTCACCGGGAGTGACTCCTTTAGCAATAACTGGCTGATGCTACACACTCGGTTTGTCTTTTGATTGCTTTTAAGTGTTTTTGCTTTGCACAGTGATATATATGATATATCCCGCACCTCATTCGACGAGGAAAGGACCGACGATCCCTTCACCGGGAGTGACTCCTTTAGCAAAACTAGAAAAGCCTCAAAAGCATTCCATTTTAAAACCATTTGATTCTACAACGATATCAAGTTCATTACGCAATAGGTTTTCAGAAAAACCTGTCGTAGCCCTCCGTCATTTCAGATAAGTCCTGTTTAGTATTCATGCTGCGTTTGTTGACCTTGTCAAGGCGCAGTGTGCGGTAGCTAACCAGTATGTATCTGCTTATGCATATGATGCAGATTGGGTTAGGGTAGTCGTGCGGCCTTGTTGACCTTGTCAAGGGTCGTGCGGGTGGGTTTGATTCAATCAAGAAATGACGGGTTGAACTTTACTTGTGGTCTATGGTTTGTTGACCTTGTCAAGGTCATAGATCGTTCGGGGCAAAATATTATCGGGAATTTCAAGTGTTGAAATTTGCAATGAGATTGCATACCTTCTATGAGATAGTTGGATCCCGATACCCGCTGCGAGTAATTGTTACTCCTGGGAGAGTTTTATACATTACAATTAGCCGATCAAGTAGGTGTCTAGAAAGGTGTCAACGGGGTTACGCCTCTGGGAAAACGAGGTTTACATTAATTAGGTTCGTGCGAAAGCACGGGGGACCTCCCTCAAAGTACCGACACTGGCCTGGCTGAAAGATTGGCGAACTTGTAGTGTGTAATTAATCCCGGCAAGTCTTTCCTTTTAGGGTTTGAAGGAAGATTTGATAAAAAGCAGTGGGAGCCATCCTGATTAGATAAAATAATAACCAATCTATTCTTGCAAGAGCGCACGCTGAGTGTTTTCTTCTCTCTCTCTCCTGGTAGCGACCATATCACGCCTTAATCAAGATAATAATACGGATATTTGACCGAACCCGCTTGTTATACTGAGCTGGGGAACGTTGGTCCCGCTCCAACTTATAATTGTTATAAGACAGAGCAGGAAATCGGGGAATACCAGATTTCCCGTGCCGCCCAAACGAAGAGAGTGCATGCTGATGCATCATCTTCGGGTGTGTTCATTATACAGAACTGTTTCTCAGTATCCTTTACGTCCTGGGTATGTGATACCAGATCAGGATCCCAGATATGTAATCTGTTACATAGGGCTACAAATAGGTAGAGAACTGAGAACGGGTGATAAGTTTCATGAGGCAGAAAACGGGGCAAGAGTTGCAGCCAAGTCTGTTGGTCACTGTCACCTTGTATTACAATACATTGATTCTGAACGAATGTTATTAGATACCGAACCTGATATACAAAATCGTATCTATCTCTTTATTAGTGAAGAAATGGTAAAATTTTGTATTGTTGGATAATGTTTTGAACATTTCCTATATCAAAAGTTGATCGGTTCAGGCACGTTATCTAAAAGCATTAATGTTCTAAATCAAACTACAGTTCTTAGTGTACAGAACACACACAAGAGGAAGAGTTCAGAAATGAACGGATCCTTCTTGAGGCATTGTAGACTAGGTCATATCAATATGACCCGACTAGCTGGAGTTACATTTAGATGCATATTTAAATCAGTTTGAATTTACATCTTATGAAACTCGCCAATCATCTCACAAAGATAAGATGACCACAGCTCTGTTTATGGAAAACAGAGAAAGAGTTGGTAAACTCTTGGGATGATACATGTTGATGTATGTAGGTCCCCTGTCTACACATGCCAGGACTGGTTCTTTATACTTCATTACGTTCTCTGATGATCTTTCGAGTTTCAGACCTATGTTCCTGTTGAAACACATGTCCGAACCTTTTGAGATATTCACAGAATATAAGTTAGAAGTAGAGAACCAAAATACGGGTATAAGTATTATGTCCTTTGATGTGATCAAGGAGGAGAATACTTGAGCACGGAAATCCTGGACTATTCTAAAGGAGAATGAGATTCTCTCTCAGCATTACTCCTCCGTATACACCATGGCACGATGGTATATCGGGGTGGAGCAGATACACCCTATATGATAAGGTGTGCTCTATGATGAGTACTACTGAGTTACCTATTTCCTTTTTGGGAGTTATGCACTTGAGAAGCTGCATACCTATTGAATAGGGTTCAAATCAAATCAGTTGCCTACCACTTCATATTTGATATGATAAGGGAAGAGCCCATATCTTAAGTTAGTTAAGATTTGGGGTTGACCGGCCTATGTCTAAAAGCAAAATCCGGACAAGCTCGAGGCAAGGTCTGTAATGTAGAACTGGAAATGTTCCAGCTATACAAACTACAGCACATGATTTGATAGAACCAAAGGATTCAGTAGATTCCAACGAATCTCAGCCTCTCCGCCGATCTAGTAGGGTTCCTCACCCACCTGAGAGATACTTCGGTTTCTCTATGACAGTGGGAGCGAGGATTACATCATGAGATGATGACCCAACTAGTTTCGAGCTGGCCATCAGGAGTGAGACTCTGTGAGAATGGCTGGATGTTTAGCGATCTGAGATGGAATCCTTATACACCAACAAAGTATGGACTTTGGTTGCTATATCTGAAGGGTTAAATCCCCATCAGGAGCAAGAAAATCTTGAGAAGATTACTTGGTGTACATGGAAAAGTTAAGACTTTCAAAGCTAGACTTGTTAAAGGTTTTCGTCATCGACCAGGCGTGGATAATGATGAAACCTTTTCCAGTGGCTATGCTTAAGTCCATCCGGATCCTACTTGCCATGGCTACATACCATGACTACGATATCTGGTGGTTGGGTGTCATGACTGCTTTTCTAAATGATGTTTTAGAAGAGTACGTCTATAAATACACAGCTAGAGGGCTTCGTAGACAGTGGGAGCAGCGAAAACATGTCCAAGATGCTTTATAGGATAAAGCAGGCATCGCGGAGTTGGAACATCTGTTTTGATGGATTAGTCAAAGAAGTTGACATCATCAAAATGGTAGATGAACCTTGTATAAACAAAAAGGTAGTAGGGAGTATGGTGACGATCCTCGTAGAGTACGTGGATGACATACTCTTGATAGGGAAGTAGTTTCCTATGCTACGATCGATCAATCTCCGATTATCACAAAGATTCTCCATATAGGATCAAAGTGATACCTCCTAAATCCTGGATTTTGGATCTATGCGATAGATCTAATTGGATGTTAGGATTCTCACTAGTTGTAGTGAGATGGTATCAACCGATCCTGGAGAGAATCACTGGAAGGGTTCCAGGGTGATAAAGACGACTGAATGTCAGTCACAGGCATTGTCTTTACCCTCAGTAAAGGGACGGTATATTGGAAGAGTTCCAAGCTAGATACCGTGGCATACTAGACGATAAAGGTTGGATACATCGCTACATAAGATGCTACCAAAGAGGCTGTTTGGGTGTATATTGGTTCATGAGATGAACTATGTTCCTCCCATTGTATGACAATGGAGTTATGGCTTATGCCGAGGAACGCCGGTCCCATCAGTGATCCAGACATATTCTAAGACAGTATCACTTGATCATGGAGATGGTTGATCTCCAGGGTGATCGAGGTTTGGAGAGTAGACTCAGAGGACAACACAGCGGATCCACTCACAAAGGCCTGTTCCCAGAGAGAGACTTTTATGGGATGGTTGAGTATGAGATACTACAACCACTGCTACAGATGGCCCTAGTGCAAGTGGGAGATTGTTAGTTATATGTATGCCCTAGAGGCCATTACTGTACATTGGATGTATATTGTAGTGGATGCTGGGACATATATAGGGAGGACTTTCTTGCTCGACATGATAGTATGCTATCTGGTTGCTCTTTACCTTAACGTGTATACTGTTTTGTCTCTCTGTTACATGTTGGTAAAGCCCTTAGGATATGTACTTGACTACCTGGACTATGATGCAGATCATACTAGTGGGGACAGA
Source organism: Agapanthus africanus (assembly GCA_030015575.1). Classification (NCBI taxonomy): domain Eukaryota; kingdom Viridiplantae; phylum Streptophyta; class Magnoliopsida; order Asparagales; family Amaryllidaceae; genus Agapanthus; species Agapanthus africanus. Next base: position 446,498,565 of record CM057350.1, on the reverse strand, counting down.
TAGTCTATAAGTACATCCTTCAAAGTCCCTAGTCGTGGGTGTATCGAGACGGGGCATCGATATACCAGAGTAGACTAGCGTGTACCTTCTCGACCCATACAGATGGGCGATGGATGATCCCATATCCATTGGTGTTTGACATCAGAGATGATATACGGGTGCTCAGTGGAGACTGGGTACACTGGACGGACTCGCCGAGAACTCCCAGATGGTATTATACCTCACGTCAGATGGCAGTTCTCTGGTGACACTGGTACAGAGTAGTCTGTAGACCCGAGATCGTCATAGAGTCTTGTGTGGTTCCCACTGTGCTTTGATTTCCATCTTACCGCGTCCAAGAGGGCGTGCAAAACGGTGGTTTTTGGGTACAGTCCTGAATCACATGGAGGCAATGAGCGATAGGAGGGGATTCGTCTCTCCCGGTATAGGGGGTTGATGTTGCGCTGTGTTCGATTGGCTATAACAGGAAATCCCTGGCCAGGGTTGCTGAGATTTACTGGTAAGTGTTACCAGTAGTTTCTCGAATTGTTATAGACCTCATATCGACACGACTTATCGAGCTGTTGGGGTCTGACGTTTACCACCCCTAGGCGAGATATGCGACATATCAGACGATCAGACCGGACTGTACGGTAGTGTTACTGGTCGGATTCACTGGAGTGTGAGCGGGCTTGCTCGTCGATCTTCAGATCGCTCAATACCCGGGTGGCCGTTACGTTTAGCAGACCGCTTGCGGCTTGTGGGTGTTTGATATGATCATCATCTGCTGTCGGCGTATTGACGAGTCTTTAGAGTCCTACACAGAGGTTTCCTGGCTCAAGTGAAACGAAATAGGAGCGCATATGAGATATGTGCGGGACCGAGAATAATGCGTGTATGTGATACCATATTTCATTCTCGCGATGAATGTATCGAATGATTGTATGCGATATAACCTAGTTATCGATTCAAGCGTTGTTCGATAAGCCGATACATTGTATACTAGTCGGTTGTGTGCGACATGACCGGATCATTGAATCAAGTGTTGATTTAATGATTTAATGCATATTTATATATTTGATATATTGCTTTGCATCAACTAGTATCGGTTTACTTAAGATGGATTTTCTCACTCGGATGTGCACATTGTATATTCGATATATTTTTGTGCACTTGTATGTATCATGTTTGATGATGCATGCTAACTTGTGTTTTGTGTAAAGTTTAAACCATGGTTATATAATGGTTAGGGTTTTCATTTTCATATCTATTTATTCATTTATTTATTTATTTTCTTTTTGGAAATTGAAAAGAAAAATGGTGGCTTTATTTGGATATATGTTGAAGCTTTGACTTAGTCACCATTTTTGTCTTCATACCTAACCTAACCATTCACTTAACTTGGGTTTAGTCTCTACACTTAACCATGGTTGATTATGATAAGTATTCTTTTATTTTCTTTTTCCTAAATGAACTTATCATAATTTATCATCTTCTTCCTCTTCTTCTTCTTGATGAAGAAACCTTACTTCATCAATGGTGGATTGATGAAACAAGTGAGAAATCCAATTCTAAAGTCTACCCACTTCCTATTTCTTCATCCTCTACCTCTTGCCAAGTAGTAGAGTGTGTTCTCTTCACAAGTTTTTGGACTTGGTGAAGTCGGAGCTTGATTTAGCGATGCCTCGACGTAGATCATCTTCGGCATGGACATCGATGACCTAGCCCGTCCATTCTCCGATGAAGCCGACGCTAGAGCCCGGGACTTATTATGGACAGCGAGGAGACTTCAATGCGGAGCTATGGAGGTGGAGAACCGGATCTACAAAGGTTGTATTTCCGTATCTCTTAGTTAAGTGTTAACTAGTTTGCATTTTCGCCTAGACATCTAGCCGACGATCCGTAGTTTAGGGTTTCTCGGCACGTTAAAATTTGAAATTGGCATGGTTGATGCCTTATGAGACCTCATTAGGGTGCCTAGGAACCCTACAGTCGCATATCTCGCCTAGGGGTGGTAAACATCAGACCCCAATAGCTCGATAAGTCGTGTCGATATGAGGTCTATTACAATTCGAGAAACTACTGGTAACACTTACCAGTAAATCTCAGCAACCCTGGCCAGGGATTTCCGGTTATAACCAATCGAACACAGCGCAACATCAACTCCCTATACCGGGAGAGACGAATCCCCTCCTATCTCTCATTGCCTCCATATGATTCGGGACTGTACCCAAAAACCACCGTTTTGCACGCCCTCTTGGACGTGGTAAGATGGAAATCAAAGCACGGTGGGAACCACACAAGACTCTATGACGATCTCGGGTCAACAGACTACTCTGTACCAGTGTCACCAGAGAACTGCCATTTGACGTAAGGTATAATACCATCTGGGAGTTCTCGGCGAGTCCGTCCAGTGTACCCAGTCTCTACTGAGCACCCGTATATCATCTCTGATGTCAAACACCAATGGATATGGGATCATCCATCGCCCATCTGTATGGGTCGAGAAGGTATACGCTAGTCTACTCTGGTATATCGATGCCCCGTCTTAATACACCCACGACTAGGGACTTTGAAGGATGTACCTATGGACTACCTTGTCCCCACTAGTATGATCTGCATCATAGTCCAGGTAGTCAATTACACATCCTAAGGGCTTTACCAACATGTAACAGAGAGACAATCAGTGTACACGTTAAGGTAAAGAGCAAGAAAGTCCTCCCTATATATGTCCAAGCATCCACTACAATATACATCCTATGTATAGTAATGGCCTCTAGGGTATACATATAACTAACAATCTCCCACTTGCACTAAGGCCATCTGATAGCAGTGGTTGTAGTATCTCATACTCAACCATCCCATAAAAATCTCTCTCTGGGAACAGGCCTTTATGAGTGGATCCGCTGTGTTGTCCTCTGAGTCTACTCTCCAAACCTCGATCACCCTGGAGATCATCCATCTCCACGATCAGGTGACACTGCCTTAGAATATGTCTGGATCACTGATGGGACCGGCATTCCTTGGCATAAGCCACAACTCCATTGTCACACAATGGGAGGAACAAAGTTCATCTTATGAACTAATATACACCCAGACTGCCTCTTTGGTAGCATCTTAAGTAGCGATGTATCCTGCCTTTATCGTCTAGTATGCCACGGTATCTAGCTTGGAACTCTTCCAATATACCGTCCCTTTACTGAGGGAAAAGACAATGCCTGTGACTGACATTCAGTCGTCTTTATCACCCTGGAACCCTTCCAGTGATTCTCCCCAGGATCAACTGATGTCATCTCACTACAACTAGTGAGTAGCCTAACATCCATTTAGATCTATCTCATAGATCCAAAATCCAGGATTTAGTAGGTATCACTTTGATCCTATGTGGAGAGTCATTGTGATAAGTGGAGATTGATCGAGCGTAGCATAGGAAACTCTTTCCCTATCAAGAGTATGTTATCCACGTACTCTACGAGGATCGTCACCATACTCCCTACTACCTTTTTGTTTATACAAGGTTCATCTACCATTTTGATGATGTCAACTTCTTTGACTAATCCATCAAAACAGATGTTCCAACTCCGCGATGCCTGCTTTATCACATAAAACATCTTGCACACGTTTCCGCTGCTCCCACTGTCTACGAAGCCCTCTGGCTGTGTACTTATAGACGCACTTTTCTAAAACATCATTTAGAAAAGCAGTCATGACACCCAACCACCAGATATCGTAGTCATGGTATGTAGCCGTGACAAGTAGGATCTGGATGGACTTAAGCATAGCTACTGGAAAAGGTTTCATCATTATCCACGCCTGGTCGATGACGAAAACCTTTAACAAGTCTAGCTTTGAAAGTCTCAACCTTTCCATCTACACCAAGTAATCTTCTCAAGATATACTTGCTCCTGATGGGGATTTAACCCTTCAGATATAGCAACCAAAGTCCATACTTTGTTGGTGTATAAGGATTCCATCTCAAATCACTAAGCATCCAGCTATTCTTACAGAGTCATACTCCTGATGGCCAGTTCGTAACTAGTTGGGTCATCATCTCATGATGCAATCCTCGCTCCCACTGTCATCGAGAAACCGAAGTATCTCTCAGGCGGATGAGGAACCCTACTAGATCGGCGGAGAGGCTGAGGTTCGTTGGTAACTATTGAATCCTTTGGTTCTTTCAAATCATCAGCTGCAGTTTGTATAGCTGGAACCTTTCCAGTTCTACATTACAGACTTTGCCTCGAGCTTGTCCGGATTTTGCTTTCAGACATAGGCCGGACAACCCCAAATCTTAACTAGCTTAAGACATGGGCTCTACCCTTTCCATATCACATATGAAGTGGTTGGCAACTGATTTGATTTGAACCCTATTCAATAGGTATGCAACTTCATAAGTGCATAACTCCTAAAAGGAAAAAGGTAACTCAGCAGTACTCATCATAGAGCACACCATATCAAATAGGGTGTAATTGCTCTTCCCCGATATACCATCGTGCTATGGTGTATTCGGAGGAGTAATGCTGAGAGAGAATCTCATTCTCCTTTAGAATAATCCAAGAATTCCGTGCTCAAGTATTCTCCTCCTTGATCTCATCAAAGGACATAATACTTATACCCGTATTTTGGTTCTCTACTTCTAACTTATATTCTGTGAATATTTCAAAAGGTTCGGACTTGTGTTTCAACAGGAACATAGGTCTGAATCTCGAAAGATCATCAGAGAATGTAATGAAGTACAAAGAACCAGTCCTGGCATATGTAGACAGGGGACCTTACATACATCAACATGTATCATCCCAAGAGTTTACTAACTCTTTCTCTGTTTCCATTAAACAGAGCTATGGTCATCTTATCTTTGTGACATGACTGGCAAGTTTCACAAGATGTAAATTCAAACTGATTTAAATATGCATCTAAAATGTAGCTTCAGCCAGTCGGATCGCATTGATATGACCTAGTCTACAATGCCTCAAGAAGGATTTGTTCATTTCTGAACTCATCCTCCTGTGTGTGTTCCGTATACTAAAGAACTGTAGTTTGATTTAGAACATCAATGCTTTTAGATAACGTACCTGAACCGATCAACTTTTGATATAGGAAATGTTCAAAACATTATCCATCTATACAAAATTTTATCATTTCTTTACTAATAAAGAGATTGATATGATTTTGTATATCAGGTTCGGTATCTAATAACATTCGTTCAGAATCAACGTATTTGGAATACAGGGTGACAGTGACCAACAGACTTGGCTGCAACACTTGCCCCGTTTTCTGCCTCATGAAACTTATCACCCGTTCTCAGTTTTTCTACCCTTTTGTAGCCCTATGTAACAGATTACATATCTGGGATCCTGATCCGGTATCATATACCTAGGATGCGGAGGATACTGAGAAACAGTTCTGTATAATGAACACACCGGAAGATGATGCATCAGCATGCACTCTCTTCGTTTGGGCGGCACGGGAAATCTGGTATTCCCCTTATTTCCTGCTCTGTCTTATAACAATTATAAGTTGGAGCGGGACCAACGTTCCCCAGCTCAGTATAACAAGCGGGTTCGGTCAATATTCCGTATTATTATCTTGATTAAGGCGTGATATGGTCGCTACCTGGAGAGAGAGAGAAGAAAACACTCAGCGTGCGCTCTTGCAAGATCAGATTGGTTATTATTTTATTTAATCAGGATAGCTCCCACTGCTTTTTATCAAATCTTCCTTCAAACCCTAAAAGGAATGACTAGCCGGGATTAATTACACACTACAAGTTCGCCAATCTTTCAGCCAGGCTAGTGTCGGTACTTTGAGGGAGGTCCCCCGTGCTTTCGCACGAACCTAATTACAGTAAACCTCATTTTCCCAGAGGCGTAACCCCGTTGACACCTTTCTAGACACCTACTTGATCGGCTAATTGTAATGTGTAAAACTCTCCCAGGAGTAACTCTTACTCGCAGCGAGTATCGGGATCCAACTATCTCATAAGAGGTATGCAATCTCATTGCAAATTTCAACACTTGAAATTCCCGATAATATTTTACCCCTAGCGTCCTATGACCTTGACGCAGGCCAACAAACCATAGTGCGCTAGTCAAGTTCAACCCGTCATTTTCTGATTGAATTAAACCCACCCGCACGACCCTTGACGCAGGCCAACAAAGTCGCACGACTACCCTAATCCAATCTGCATCATATGCATAAGCAGATAAATACTAGTTAGCTACCGCACACTACGCCTTGACGCAGGCCAACAAACGTAGCACGAATACTAACTACCACTTATCTGAAATGACGGAGGGCTACGACAGGTTTTTCTGAAAACCTATTGCGTAATCAACTTGATATCGTTGTAGAATCAAATGATTTTGAAATGGAGTGCTTTTGAGGCTTTTCTAGTTTTGCTAAAGGAGTCACTCCCGGTAAAGGGATCGTCGGTCCTTTCCTCGTCGAATGAGGTGCGGAATATATCATATATATCACTGTGCAAAGCAAAAACTCTTAAAAGCAATCAAAAGACAAACCGAGTGTGCAGCATCTGCCAGTTATTGCTAAAGGAGTCACTCCCGGTGAAGGGATCTTGGTCTTTTCCTCATCGAATAAGGTGCAGGATATATCACATATACCTCTGTGCAAAGCAAGAACTGTAGCTACCTGTTTTAATTTTGAAATTCGATTCTGCAACATCTTAGGTTTCTTTTATTTAATTAATCACGTTAATGAAGTCCCATCATTTAAATACCTAAACATCACAGATAAATACGATGTACACTTATACCATCCGCATTCGCCTCGATGTCCCCTCGTGCACCGTTAGGTTAGGTAACTAACGACAGAGCGGGGCAGGGCTAGCGCGGGTGTAAAACATAAGTAACGCCTTATATAATATATCATATATACTATATACTGTATCTATCACAGAACATCACATGATCACATCACAGATATCGCAGCAGAAGAAACATATGAAATATTGGATATACTAGGACGTCCGTGTTTTCAATACGAGCCAGTATAAAACACGGATTCCACGGTCGCGATGAATAGCCAAACCCACACCCCAAGACCCTTACGAGAGCGGCAAGCAACCCTACAATTCTAGAGTTAGGAGACCCAGACTCGACTCCTCGAGTTAGTCTCCCACTGGACTCCAGAACCCGGTTACTTGTGCTCCCCTTCTTGGGTCTATCCTAGTGCAGAAAAGTAAATAATATACAAAAGGTGACAACTTCCGCAACCTGGAAGTGCCCCAATAAAAGAATATTACATACAAGTTTTTACATGAATGAAAATGAAAAACACTCATCTCACATAAAAACCCCCGGCTATTCAAACACGACGATCCAATATAACATATCCAGCAACACATAACATCACATGTCATCAACGTAAGTAAATATGCGTATCCCAATTGTCGTTGACATATAGCAACGAAACCGGCGATATCACATATTACACTTACGGTCACAGAAAAGAAAGTGTAAAACTACAACAGATGGAATCCGCAATCTCCTTAGACATCGCATTCCTAATCAAATGAATTACTTAGACATCGCATGCCTAACAATTATTAACCTCGCATTTTAGTCTCAAAATCGAAAACATTTTTCAATATCAAGTCGGGCAATTCAACAACATTCCCGAAATCCTGATCGAATGCTCGTCGCAAACTTCAGTAGACGGCCGCACCCCCGATACCGTCGACGAAGTGCACCAAGGCGGAACACCGCTACCGCGAGCACCCGAACGGATGCTTTCGGCGACGGGGTTCTCCTACAGTCACTTGGTCGGGGCTATGTGGCAAGGCTGTCTATTAAGTTTACCCGGCGAGTATCCGCGTACGCTACGTGATTGCGACGGACTTTTGATCACATCAAAATTCCGTAGCAACCGATCAAGTGAGACTAAACTGCTATGTTTATAATATTCATTCAGTTATCTCATAACTACTTATGAATTCCAATTATTGTATCACATTCCAGATAATTAGAAAATGTTAAACTTTCCGATCGAACATTCAAACACCCAAGTTTTCCCGATACTGATCAACACATGAAACAAGTCTAAAAACATTCAGTTCGTGCCTCAGTACCAACGGTCCAGCCGTAGAAGGGTCAAGCCAACGCCTCACATGTGGCACGCCGTACTGCCCCAAACCCGAAGGTTCAAAGGGCAGTTCAAGACGGTCACATAATCGAGTTAAGGTTTGTTGTCTTCTAGAGGGACCATCGCGTTACTTGCACTACTTAGAACGTCTTTAAATCACGGAAAAATCCAACACTTGGAAATTTCCCGACAGGGGAAAAATTGGGTATTTATATCCGGCCGAACTTTTTAACATATTCTAAAATACCCGGAAAGCCACACAGACAAAATTTGATAATCCGATCGAACATACGAATCCCCAAAACAACCCCAGAAAATTCAACTCTTGAATAATATATTAAAATTATCCAGAAAACACAGGAGTCAAATATAACAATTACTGTGCAAACAAAAGTCAAAGTTTCAACATAACGGCCGCGGAACCGCCGCGCCACGTGGCGTAAGGCCGCGGTTCCGCGGCGGTTTGACGGAGTTAGGGCTCCGTTTTGCACAGTAATTCATAAAAAACCCTGCTTAATTTTCTTCATATTTTTAATATCAGATTTTTAAAAATTGGACAGAGAGCATTTTGGAAATGGGTTTTCGGGTTCATTCGGATTTCAAACGTCGTCTAGACTTCGCCTAAGGCTCTAGCTAGGCTCTGATACCACTGTAGGGTTCCTAGGCACTCCCAAGAGGTCTCACAAGGCATCAACCATGCCAATTTCAAATTTTACGGTGCCGAGAAACCCTAGACTACGGATCGTTAACTAGAAGTCTAGGCGAAAAAGAAACTAGTTTACATCTAAACTAAAAGAACGGAAATACAACCTTTGTAGATCCGGTCCTCCACCTCCATGGCTCCGTGATGAAGTCCTCTCCGCTGTCCAAATCAAAATCCGGGCTCTAGCGTCGGCTTCATCGGAGAAATGGGCGGGCAAGGTCGTCGGCTTCGTGCCGAAGATGATCTACGTCGAAGCATCACAAGATCAAGCTCCCACTTCACCAAGTCATGAAACTTGTGAAGGAAACACACTCTACTACTTGGCAAGAGGTAGAGGATGAAGAAATAGGAAGTGGGTTCACTTTAGAATTGGATTTCTCACTCATTTTCATCAATCACCATTGATGAGGAAAGGTTTTCTTCAAGTGAAGAAGAAGAAGAAGATGAAGATAATTGTTATGATAAGTTAATTAAAATAGAATAGAAAATGAAAACTTATCATAAACAAAACCATAGTTAGGTGTAGAGAGTGGACTATGGTTAAATGGAGTGGTTAGGGTTAAGCATGAGACAAAATGGTGACTTAGTCAAAATCTTCATGAAGCTTCAAGAAAGAACAAAGAAAGCCACCATTTTTCTCTTTTGCTATTAATTTCCAAAACTAATAAATAAATAAATGAATGAATAAATAATCATAACCCTAACCATTCATATAACCATGGTTCAATCTTCACACAAACACAAGTAAACATGTATCATCAAACATGATACAATCAAGTGCACAAAACTATATCGAATATACAATGTGCACATCCGAGCGAGAAAATCCATTTAAAGTGAACCAATATTAGTTAATGCAAAGTAATATATCAAATATATAATTATACATTAAATCATTAAATCAACACTTGATTTAACGACCCGGTCATATCGCATATAACCGACTAATATTCAATGTATCGGCTTATCGAATCAATACTTGATTCGATAACTAGGTTATATCGTATACAACCAATCGATACATTCATCGCGAGAATAGAGTACGGTATCGCATACTGGTATCATTCTCGGTCCCGCACATATCTCATATGCGCTCCTATTTCGTTTCGCTTGAGCCAGGAAACCTCTGTGTAGGACTCTAAAGACTCGTCAATACGCCGGCAGCAGATGATGATCATATCAAGCACCCACAAGCCGCAAGCCGCAAGCGGTCTGCTAAACGTAACGGCCACCCGGGTATTGAGCAATCAGAAGATCGAAGAGCAAGCCCGCTCACACTCCAGTGAATCCAACCAGTAACACTTACCGTACAGTCCGGTCTCGTCGTCTGATATGTCGCATATCTCGCCTAGGGGTGGTAAACGTCAGACCCCAATAGCTCGATAAGTCATGTCGATATGAGGTCTATAACAATTCGAGAAACTACTGGTAACACTTACCAGTAAATCTCAGCAACCCTGGCCAGGGATTTCCGGTTATAGCCAATCGAACACAGCGCAACATCAACTTCCTATACCGGGAGAGACGAATCCCCTCCAATCGCTCATTGCCTCCATGTGATTCGGGACTGTACCCAAAAACCACCGTTTTGCACGCCCTCTTGGACGTGGTAAGATGGAAATCAAAGCACAGTGGGAACCACACAAGACTCTATGACGATCTCTGGTCAACAGACTACTCTGTACCAGTGTCACCAGAGAACTGCCATCTGACGTAAGGTATAATACCATCTGGGAGTTCTCGGCGAGTCCGTCCAGTGTACCCAGTCTCTACTGAGCACCCGTATATCATCTCTGATGTCAAACACCAATGGATATGGGATCATGCATCACCCATCTGTATGGGTCGAGAAGGTATACGCTAGTCTACTCTGGTATATCGATGCCCCGTCTCGATACACCCACGACTAGGGACTTTGAAGGATGTACCTATGGACTACCTTGTCCCCACTAGTATGATCTGCATCATAGTCCAGGTAGTCAAGTACACATCCTAAGGCCTTTACCAACATGTAACAGAGAAACAATCAGTGTACACGTTAAGGTAAAGAGCAACCAGATAGCATACTATCATGTCGAGCAAGAAAGTCCTCCCTATATATGTCCAAGCATCCACTACAATATACTTCCTATGTATAGTAATGGCCTCTAGGGCATACATATAACTAACAAAAATAACCTACTAACTCTTGATGCGCTTTAACTTCAAGAAAACAGAATTTTATTCATGAGTAGAGGCATAAGAAAATACAAGGGTTTGGGTTCTATTTATAGGACATAGAAACCCTAGGTTTAAAATTTCTCCGCATGTCTAAAATTACAAATATACCCCCAGAAAATTTTTCCATAGCCTCCTCAGAATTTTGGTAAAATTTTCTTCGCGCACGGGCGCTAGACAGCCGCGGAACCGCGGCATGGGTAGGCATTGGGCCGCGGTTCCGCGGCCCTTTGAGGAGTTCATTTCATGAATTTTTCTGGGCTGCATCATGGTTCTTTGGTCTTCCTGGTTCTTTATTCCTTTTATCAATTTGGCTTCTGTATTAATTCCAGATCTTCAGTGAACACTTTGCAATGGATCTTTTAACCATTTTTTTCTCGCAAATTTGGATCTTGCGTTGCCTTGTTGATGGTGAACCGTTCTTCTGCTGGGTTTTACTAAGATCTTCCTAATTGTTGGTCAAAACTCCTTTTTTTGTGTCGTCTTTTGTGTTTTTCACTGTTTTCGCTCCAAGAACCTGTAACCTGTAACATATAGCAGACATGGGTCAAAAGCACTTATTTTCATTGTAAAATGCATAAGAATGTGGAATACAAAATGCAATATTATGTTATGAACAGGTATCTAGCTTGGAACTCTTCCAACATACCGTCCCTTTACTGAGGGTAAAGACAATGCCTGTGACTGACTTTCAGTCGTCTTTATCACCCGGGAACCTTTCCAGTGATTCTCCCCAGGATCAACTGATACCATCTCACTACAACTAGTGAGTATCCTAACATCCAATTAGATCTATCTCATAGATCCAAAAACCAGGATTTAGGAGGTATCACTTTGATCCTATATGGAGAATCATTGTGATAAGCGGAGATTGACCGAGCGTAGCATAAGAAACTCCTTTCTTATTAAGAGTATGCCATCCACGTACTCTACGAGGATCACCACCATACTCCCTACTACCTTTTTGTTTATACAAGGTTCATCTACCATTTTGATGATGTCAAACTCTTTGACTAATCCATCAAAACAGATGTTCCAACTCCGCGATGCCTGCTTTATCACATAAACCATCTTGCACACGTTTCCGCTGCTCCCACTGTTTACGAAGCCCTCTGGCTGTGTGCTTACAGACGCTCTCTTCTAAAACATCATTTTAGAAAAGCAGTCATGACACCCAACCGCCAGATATCGTAGTCATGTTATGTAGCCGTGGCAAGTAGGATCTGGATGGACTTAAGCATAGCCACTGAAAATGGTTTCATCATTATCCACGCCTGGTCAATGATGAAAACCTTTAACATGTCTAGCTTTGAAAGTCTCAACTTTTCCATCTACACCAAGTAATCTTCTCAAGATATACTTGCTCCTGATGGGGATTTAACCCTTCAGATAAAGCATCCAAAGTCCATACTTTGTTGGTGTATAAGGATTCCATCTCAGATCGCTAAGCATCCAGCCATTCTTACAGAGTCCCACTCCTCTTGGCCAGCTCGAAACTAGTTGGGTCATCATCTCATGATGCAATCCTCGCTCCCACTGTCATAGAGAAACCAAAGTATCTCTCAGGTGGGTGAGGAACCCTACTAGATCGACGGAGAGGCTGAGGTTCGTTGGTAACTATTGAAAGATTTGGTTCTACCAAATCATCTACTGTAGTTTGTATAGCTGGAACTTTTCCAGTTCTACATTACAGACCTTGCCTCGAGTTTTTCCGGATTTTACTTTTAGACATAGGCCGGACAACCCAAATCTTAACTAGCTTAAGACATGGGCTCTTCCCATACCATATCTCATATGGAGTGGTAGGCAACTGATTTGATTCGAACCCTTTTCAATAGGTATGCAGCTTCTCAAGTGCATAACTCCCAAAAGGAAAATAGGAAACTACTTCTAGCTCATCAAAGGACATAATACTTATACCCGTATTTTGGTTCTCTACTTCTAACTTATATTCTGTGAATATTTCAAAAGGTTCGGACTTGTGTTTCAACAGGAACATAGGTCTGAATCTCGAAAGATCATCAGAGAATGTAATGAAGTACAAAGAACCAGTCCTGGCATATGTAGACAGGGGACCTACATACATCAACATGTATCATCCTAAGAGTTCATTAACTCTTTCTCTGTTTCCAGTAAACGGAGCTATGGTCATCTTATCTTTGTGACATGACTGGCGAGTTTCACAAGATATAAATTCAAACTAATTTAAATATGTATCTTTATGTAACTCTAGCTAGTCGGGTCACATTGATCTGACCTAGTCTACAATACCTCAAGAAGGAATCGTTCATTTCTGAACTCTTCCTCTTGTGTGTGTTGCGTATACTAAGAACTGTAGTTTGATTTAGAACATCAACGCTTTTAGATAAGGTGCCTGAACCGATCAACTTTTGATATAGGAAATGTTCAAAACATTATCCATCAATACAAAATTTTATCATTTCTTTACTAATAAAGAGACTGATATGATTTTGTATATCAGGTTCGGTATCTAATAGCATTTGTTCAGAATCAATGTATTGGTAATACAGGGTGACAGTGACCAACAGACTTGGCTGCAACACTTGCCCCATTTTCTGTCTCATGAAACTTATCACCCATTCTCAGTTTTTCTACCTTTTTGCAGCCCTATGTAAGAGATTACATATCTGGGATCCTGATCCGGTATCATATACCCAGGATGCGGAGGATACTGAGAAACAGTTCTTTGTAACGAACACACCCGAAGATGATGCATCATATGCACTTTCTTCGTTTGGGCGGCACGGGAAATCTGGTATTCCCCAATTTCCTGCTCTGTCTTATAACAATTATAAGTTGGAGCGGGACCAACGTTCCCGAGCTCAGTATAACAAGCGGGTTCGGTCAATACATCCGTATTATTATCTTGATTAAGGCGTGATATGGTCGCTACCTAGAGAGAGAGAGAGAAGAAAACACTCAGCGTGCGCTCTTGCAAGAATAGATTGGTTATTATTTTATCTAATCAGGATGGCTCCCACTGTTTTTATCAAATCTTCCTTCAAACCCTAAAAGGAAAGACTAGCCGGGATTAATTACACACTACAAGTTCGCCAATCTTTCAGCCAGGCCAGTGTCGGTACTTTGAGGGAGGTCCCCCGTGCTTTCGCACGAACCTAATTAATGTAAACCTCGTTTTCCCAGAGACGTAACCTCGTTAACACCTTTCTAGACACCTACTTGATCGGCTAATTGTAATGTGTAAAACTCTCCCAGGAGTAACTCTTACTCGCAGCGGGTATCGGGATCCAACTATCTCATAGAAGGTATGCAATCTCATTGCAAATTTCAACACTTGAAATTCCCGATAATTTTGCCCCTAGCGTCCTATGACCTTGACGGAGGCCAAACTACCCATAGTCCGCTAGTCAAGTTCAACCCGTCATTTCCTGATTGAATTAAACCCACCCGCACGACCCTTGACGGAGGCCAAACAACGCCGTACGAATACCCTAATCCAATCGCATCATATGCTAGCAGATAAGCACTAGTTAGCTACCGTACACTACGCCTTGACGGAGGCCAAACTACCGCAGCACGAATACTAACTAGTACATATCTGAAATGACGGAGGGCTACGACAGGTTTTTCTGAAAACCTATTGCGTAATGAACTTGATATCGTTGTAGGATCGAATGAATTTTGAAATGGAGTGTTTTTGAGGCTTTTCTAGTTTTGCTAAAGGGGTCACTCCCGGTGAAGGGATCGTCGGTCCTTTCCTCGTCGAATGAGGTGCGGGATATATCATATATATCGCTGTGCAAAGCAGAAACTATAGAAGCTATCAAAAGACAAACCGAGGGGTGTAGCATCTGCCAGTTATTGCTAAAGGAGTCACTCCCGGTGAAGGGATCTCGATCCTTTCCTTATCGATTAAGGTGCAGGATATATCATATATACCGCTGTGCAAAGCAAGAACTGTAGCTACCTGTTTTATTTTTGAAATTCGATTCTACAACATCTTTAGGTTTCTTTTACTTTCATTAATCACATTAATGAAGTCTCATCATTTAAGTACCTAAACATCACAGATAAATACGACGTACACTTATGCCATCCGCATTCGCCTCGATGTCCCCTCGTGCACCGTTAGGTTAGGTAACTAACGGTAGAGCGGGGCAGGGCTAGCGCGGGTGTAAAACATATGTAACGTCAATATAGTTCGTACGTCAATATGGGGCGTGACTGTCTATTAAGTTTACCGGCGAGTATCCGCGTACGCTACGTGATTGCGACGGACTTTTGATCGCATCAAAATTCCATGGCAACCGATCAAGTGAGACTAAAGTGCTATGTTTATAATATTCATATCAGTTATCTCATAACTACTTGTGGATTCCAAGTATTGTACCACATTCCAGATAAATAGAAAATGTTAAACTTTCCGATCGAACATTCAAACACCCAAGTTTTCCCGAAATAGCTCAACATATGAAACAAGTTTAAAAACATTCAGTTCATGCCTCAGTACCAACGGTCCAGCCGTAGAAGGGTCAAGCCAACGCCTCACATGTGGCACGCCGTACTGCCCCAAACCCTAAGGTTCAAAAGGCAGTTCAAGACGGTCACATAATCGAGTTAAGGTTTGTTGTCTTCTAGAGGGTCCATCGCGTTACTTGCACTACTTAGAACGTCTTTAAACCACGGAAAAATCCAACACTTGGAAATTTCCCGACAGGGAAAAATCGGGTATTTATATCCGGTCGAACTTTTTAACAGTTTCTAAAATATCCGGAAAAACATAAACGAAGTTAAATTATCCGATCAAATTAACGAGTCCCCAATAAAACCCTAGAAAACTCAACACTTGAGTGGAATTAAAAAATTCCCATAAAAAATTGCCAAGAAAGGACCTAAGAATAAATATATGAAATTTCAGGGACTAAGTCCAAATTTTGGCCGCGGAACCGCCACCAAACCCATGGTTTCGCCACGGTTCCGCGGTCAAATTATTGATTTAGAGGATCGTACTTCACAGTAATTCGTAGTTTTTCCTGATTGTTTTTCTGAGAATTTTTAATTCACAAAAATCCACTGTTTTGAAAAATGTACAGAGGAGGGTTTTGTCGGGTTTTACGGGTTCGATCGGACTTCTAACTTCGTCTACACTTCGCCTAAAGCTCTAGCTAGGCTCTGATACCACTGTAGGGTTCCTAGGCACTCTAATAAGGTCTCACAAGGCATCAACCATGCCAAATTCAAAAAATTCCGGTGCCGAGAAACCCTAATACGGATCGTTAACTAGAATTTAGGCGATACAACAAGCAACTAAACTACTTTAGTGCTAAGTGAACGGAAATACAACCTTTGTAGATCCGGTCCTCCACCTCCAAAGCTCCGTGATGAAGTCCCCTCACTGCGATCATCGGATCCCGGGCTCTAGCGTCGGCTTCATCGGAGAAATGGGCGGGCTAGGTCGTCGACTTCGATGCCGAAGATGATCTACGTCGAGGCAACACAAGATCAAGCTCCAACTTCACCAAGCCATGAAACTTGTGATGAAAACACCCTATACTACTTGGCAAGTAGTAGAGGATGAAAAAATAGGAAGTGGGTTCACTTTAGAATTGGATTTCTCACTCTTTTTCTCAAGTTGCCATTGATGGAAGCAAGGTTTTCTTCTTTGTTCAAGAAGAAGAAGAAGAAGAAAGAATATGATAAGTTGTTTTTAAAATAGGAAATAAAATCAATACTTATCATAATGGCAACCATAGTTAGGTGTAGAGAATGAACCATGGTTAGGTTGAATGGTTAGGTTAAAGAAAACAAACAAAATGGTCAAGCTTTCAACACTTCAAGAAGTTTCATGAAAGAAACAAAATAAGCCACCATTCTATTTATTTTCCGAAATGAATAAATAAATAAATGAATAAGTAAATAAACAAAACCCTAACCATTAACATAACCATGGTTTAATCATACACACAAACTATCATGTATCATCAAACATGATACAATCAATTGCACAAAAATATATCACATATACAATGTGCACATCAAGTGAGAAAATCCATCTTAAGTGAACAAATATTAGTTAATGCAAAGTAATATATCAAATATACAATTATATATTAAACCATTAAATCAACACTTGATTTAACGATCCGGTCATATTGCATATAACCGACTAATATCCAATGTATCGGGTTATCGAATCAATCCTTGATTCGATAACTAGGTTATATCGCATACAACCAATCGATACATTCATCGCGAGAATAGAATATGATATCACATACAAGCATTATTCTCGGTCCCGCACATATCTCATATGCGCTCCTATTTCGTTTCGCTTGAGCCAGGAAACCTCTGTGTAGGACTCTAAAGACTTGTCAATACGCCGGCAGCAGATGATGATCATATCAAACACCCACAAGCCGCAAGCGGTCTGCTAAACGTAACGGCCACCCGGGTATTGAGCGATCAGAAGATCGACGAGCAAGCCCGCTCATACTCCTGTGAATCCAACCAGTAACACTTACCGTACAGTCCGGTCTCGTCGTCTGATATGTCGCATATCTTGCCTAGGGGTGGTAAACGTCATATCCCAATAGCTCGATAAGTCGTGTCGATATGAGGTCTATAAAAGTTCGAGATACTACTGATAACACTTACCAGTAAATCTCAGCAACCCTGGCCAGGGATTTCCGGTTATAGCCAATCGAACACTGCGCAACATCAACTCCCTATACCGGGAGAGACGAATCCCCTCCTATCGCTCATTGCCTCCATGTGATTCGGGACTGTACCCAAAAACCACCGTTTTGCACGCCCTCTTGGACGTGGTAAGGTGGAAATCAAAGCACAGTGGGAATCACACAAGACTCTATGATGATCTCGGGTCAACAGACTACTCTGTACCAGTGTCACCAGAGAACTGCCATCTGACATAAGGTATAATACCATCTAGGAGTTCTCGGCGAGTCCGTCCAGTGTACCCAGTCTCCACTGAGCACCCGTATATCATCTCTGATGTCAAACACCAATGGATATGGGATTATCCATCGCCCATCTGTATGGGTCGAGAAGGTATACGCTAGTCTACTCTGGTATATCGATGCCCCGTCTCGATACACCCACGACTAGGGACCTTGAAGGATGTACTTATGGACTACCATTCCCCACTAGTATGATCCACATCATAGTCCAAGTAGTCAAGTACACATCCTAAGGGCTTTACCAACATGTAACCGAGAGACAATCAGTGTACACGTTAAGGTAAAGAGCAACCAGATAGCATACTATCATGTCGAGCAAGAAAGTCCTCTCTATATATGTCCAAGCATCCACTACAATATACATCCTATGTATAGTAATGGCCTCTAGGGCATACATATAACTAACACGCTCAATACAGGAGATATTTGATCTCCGCGAAGTTGAGATACAAGGAGAAATAGAAAGATGTGCTGTGTCGGGTCCACTTATTGAGTCTAGTTCTCAAACACAGTTTACGAAACTGTTAGTATAGAAGTTGGGTATGAGATACCGCAATAATTGGCCTTAAGTGCAAGTGGGAGATTGTTAGATATAGGTGCCCTCAAGGCAATTATTATAATTGAAGGAGAACCTATACGAGAGAACAATCTTACACGAGATGATAGCATGTTGTCTGGTTTGTCTTTATCTTTCATGTGATGCATTTTTATTTAATATTACGTAATCATTTAGACATGAGATAAACCTCTAAGATTTTGCTTGACTACCAAGACGATGATGGAAATCATACTAGTAGGGCCTGGATAGTCGATAAGCACATCCTTAAATGTCCCTACTCGTAGGAGTATCGAGACTAGGCATCAGTACTCTAGTTTAGACTAGTTTGTACGTTTCCTGACTCGGTTGAAGGGCGATAGCTGATCCTGCAGCTATTGGTGTTTGACATCAAGGATTGTATGCAGGTGCTCATTGGATGAGTTACACTGGATGGACTCATCGAGAAGTACTAGTTGGTAATATACCAATGTCAGTTAACAGTTTTCTGGTGATATGAGTACAGGGTAGTCCCTAGGAGCTGAGATCGTCATAGTGCCTCATGTGTGTTCCCACTATACTTAGACTTCTACCCTACCACGGCTTAAAGGAGTCATGCAAAAAGGTTTTGGTTGGATATAGTCCCGAAGCACGTAGAGGCAGTGAGTGGTCGAGGGGATTTGTCTCTCCCGGTATAGGGAGTTGATGTTGCGCTGTGCAGGACATGACTACAACCATAGGTCGATGGACATTGCAGTGGAGATAAACTGATATGCGTTATCAGTTGTATCTCCGATTGGTTATGAGTCCTCTGTCGCACGACTTATAGAGTTATTGGGGTTTGACAGATTCTAAACCCTAAACCCGATATGCGATACTCTTAGACGAAGAGACCAGAATGTACGGTGCTATCACTGATAGACTTTGCAGGGTTCAGATGAGCTTGCTCGTTGACCTTCTTTCAATCAATACCTAGGTAGCTGTTAAGTGCAGTTAGTATCGTTGACGTGCTTGTGGGCTATGGATATGATCCTAAGCTACTGTCAGTGTATTATCGAGTCTTAGAGTCCCACACAGAGGTTTCCCAGTATAGGAGAAACAATATAGGGCACATATGAGGATATGCGCAAGAGTTCGGTTAAACACATGTATGTGATACACGTATTTTAATCGGATGTTTAATGATATTAGCCGGTTCATATGATATAACCGGATTATTAAATTAAGTGTTCATTTAATAATTAGATATATATTTATATATGATATAGATATGTATTAAACTAATATCATGTTCACTTTATTATTTTCATCTATTTATTACTATTTATATTTGATATAAATATTGTTTAATGTATGATGATACATTAAAGATGGGTGTATAAGAATTGTATGGAAGATAAGAACCCTTTTATTCTTTCATTTATTTAAAAGCGAATGAGTCATGTTTTTAAGATGGTTGTAGAGTTTTCTATGATGACTTACTTTTGATGACTCATTTGGTTTTTTGTTCTCATCTTAAGCCATTCTCATCTTTTTCATACACTTATCCTCCATTGCTATCTTTCTTGATTTTCTTCAAGGGAGAAAGTGGAAAAAGAAAAGAGAAAAATTAAGTGAGCTAATTATTCTATATCTCCTACTAATCATCCTTAGCAAGTTTAATTAGTGGGTTGCTTCATTTTGATAAGATCAATTTGAAGCTAAAGCTTGTGTTGGAGTTATCTCAAGGTGGATCATCTTCGGCAAGGAGATCATCGAGCAAGTTTGTTCCAGACGTCGTGAAGACTAGCCGGAGTCCAAAGAGAGGTGGCTAACACGCTTCAAAGGTTGTAGCCTCTAGACTTTGCTCTCTTTTCTTTTTGTAATTACTTATAAATGTTGATCTTGATAGTAATTAGTGCATGCCTTCACTTGTAAATTTTGACTTTTTGCTTCCACTTGGTCCGCAATTGTTGTGATCATTGCACCACATACTTACACTCCAGGGTTCTAATATCATTTATTGAGTAATTTTTGGAGCATAACTCTTTGAAATAATGACACAAATCAGTCAAATCTGATACAACATCGTTATCTGGTAACGCCCTAATAGCAATGGACAACAATTGTTGCATGATCACATGACAGTTGTAACTCTCCAGACCAACGAGAGTTTTCTTTTTCAAGTTTATGCATTTACTGATGTTCGCAGAATATGCATCTGGTACCCTTACCTGTTTAAATATCTTAAGAAAACTCAACTTCTCATTATCGGATATCGTGTACTTTGCTGGTGGAATCACCCATTTACCGTTCCCCTTCAAAACTGGATGCAATTCTTGGTGCAAATTCTTTGTATCAGACCATTGTCGTATCACAAGTGTGTCTCTGTTCTTGAATTTAGTATTCAGCAGGTTACCCAGCAAGAGCTCGCAGACGTTATTCTCAATGTGCATGCCATCGAAGTTATGACGAAGATTAACAAATCAGCAATACGGCAAATCAATAAATATAGATCTTTTTCTCCAGTTATTTGATATCTCATTTGGAATAGTATTGTCACGACCCAAAATAGCACGTGACTGGCACTTGAATCATATGAAGTCTATAGGACCCTATCTAATTCAAGTAAGCCAAAAAAATCCCAGAAATCTAAACCAGTTTAAAGAAGAAGTGAAGAAAACTTATCTTTAAAGCAAGTGGTTTTAATAACATAAGCCAAAGTATTGCGTTTTAAAATCTCAAGTCTTTTCTGAAAATTTCGGCAGAGTTTCCTTTGTAAATACTGGCCCCCAAAAGGGTACAACATGTATAATATGAATAAAGGCATCCCCAAGAGGGAGCTAGCTCTTCGTCAATTGACGGTCACAACCACGCAAGCAATATAATATAAAACGCCAAGGGCGAGGATCAAAACTCAAAAGGAAACTTAAAATATCAAGAAAACCCATAATATACAACACGCGACTCTAAGGTCAAAAGAATATACAACTGGTCTTCTAAGGTTAAAATAAATATACAAGTCTGGTTGATGGAGTTTCTAGATACAACTGAAATAAATAAAGTACAATGGTGGTCACGATGCGAGTGAACCCACCTACCAAAGCAAACACCCGAAAAGGAGCAGTGTACCAGCAAAGCCGCAACGAACCTGTACGGCAAAACCTGCAAGAAACTGTGGCATAACGGGGGTGAGTTGCCAACTCGTGAGTAGAAAACATCACCGAGAAGAAATCGTATGTATGACTCAATCCTAGGTCAATACGATCAGTAATATATATTCTCAATAAGATAAAGTCTGAAGCATGATAAGGTGGCAAGGGTAAACATCTATACATAAGTGTAATACCAAGTGCTCGTATCAGTGCCTCAGGTGGCAACATATCATAAGTATGAGGTATGAGTGCAATATAATGAAAACAGAATGCATTATGAATGTGAAACCGTTTTCTTAGTTTAGTGAGATTTCTGTATGTATAAAACGAGGTATCATCAATGAAATCAACAGGGAATCAGTGTCTAGCATCGACACAAAACATATATATATCCAAATCCCAATAAATCAATACCTCAGGCTCCGGCAATCCGGACTGGCCTGTATCCTCGAATCTTAATATCTAGGGCTCCGGCTATCCGGACTGGCCCATATCATCAAATCTCAAAACCTCAGGCTCCGGCTATCCGGACTGGCCTGTACTCCGATCGGTATCTTCCGGATATCCGTCGAGTCACAATAAAATCACCGGTCAGTAGTGCTCCCCTGTCACAGGCTCAACGCCATCATCTGCAACCTTCTCGCCCCGGGGTACCGCACCGGGTCCACCATGCACCCACAGATGGTTCCTCCTCCTCCTCGAATCGGGTGTATGATATTGCTCAAGAGCCAAGAAAAGTCATGGTGGACATATATCAAATCATATCATGAGAAAACCGCACTTTTATCTTTAAAATGAAAATGAGTTTAATAAATCTTGCGGTTTCTCCAAATCCATAAATCTCATGGAAATCCGAAATTCCAAAATAAAGTGTCAATGACAATAAATACTGGGCTCCGGCAATCCGGACTGGCCCCTAATATCATGGCAATGAATATATAAAAATACATGGAAAATCACAGTGATAAATGCAACATCTAACTAGCACAATAATGATATATCGGAACTATCAGCTAACAAGCGATAACAATGAACTGATATTCTCTAAAGTGTACGTGACATGGCAATTACCGATGATGATGTGTGTGAGCCGGCAAGTAAATGTTCGTAGACATACGCATCATCGGTAGTGGTGCTGGTTTCTTGACAACATGGTTTCATAATAACAATAAAAGTACATTTAAACATACAATGCGATGCGAACAACAGAATGAATGGAAAATGAATAGTAAATGCAGCGAAAATATGCGGAACATGAATAACGATGCAACACATAAGAATCTACATTACTATATATGTGTTATACCGTTTTGCCATTTGAAATAATACGAATCGTGGTGTTTTGAAATAGGGCTAGGGTGTTTTTAAGAAAAGGTATGTCCTTTGAAATATCCGTAAAATCCCTTGGCCTGTCTTTAAAATACTCACAATTCGTTAGTTTTTAAATAGGTATGACTTAAGTCTAGTCTAACATCTACAAGTAAACTACAGGACTAAACTAACAGACTAATCGAAAGGGTAAGGAAATCCACCTAAATCTGAGTCGATCTATATATATAATAGTCGGTGATCTCACCTCAATAGTATCGTGTACGATACAATATATATATCATATGACATCCTCGAGTCAAGAGTGCGGATCTATCATCAATATAGTTCGTACGGTAAATCCATCGTACGACATCCCCAAATCTGGGTACGGGTCAATATCACATTTATCTCATTATTCATCTGGTATCCTTATCATCATATATCATGAGCTGGGTACTGATCTAAGTCTAGTACAAAACTGATGCCATCTACATATATGTGTGTGTGTGTGTGTGCGCGCGCGCGCGCGCGCATGAAACACATCGCCTAAAGACCCACTATAACATCATGTCGTATCTCATAATACGAACCATATCATATCACCGATCTCGTGGCATCATGCCTGATCTCATCGACTCATCTCCATGTATCATATACTAACCTCATCATCCATGTATATGTATATGTATGTGTGCATGAAACACATTGCCTAAAGACCCACTATAACATCATGTCGTATCTCATAATACGAACCATATCATATCACCGATCTCGTGGCATCATGCCTGATCTCATCGACTCATCTCCATGTATCATATACTAACCTCATCATCCATGTATATATATACGTATATATATATATACATAGTCCCATACCTGTGTGTGTATGTGTGTGTGTATACATATCCCCATATACGCACAAGTAACAAAATGTATGCAGGTGTGTGCGTGTGCGTGTAGGTGTAAACCTTATTCTAGGGTTTCGCGACTAACACTAGACTATAGCAATAACTACCAAATATGCTTACACTAACCCAAAGTCCACTAAAGCATTTCCAGCAATGTATACGTCTCTTATAATAACATATAAATATATATATAACATAACACATTCGCGTTCTATACTACGAAACTGCAGGGGTGCTATACGCCATCCCCCCGACTCCCCCCGTAGATATATATCTACTCACCTCAATCCTCGCTTGCTGGAGTTGATGACGCCACGCTCATCTTTGTCGTCTCGAAGTCCACATGGGGGTGCCTACATATAAACATATAGTATCGTAAACCGAAATCGTGGATAAAAACCAAAGAGGCATACGAATTGCATATAGGTTAAAACCTATAGTTTACGCATGCAAGAATAATCGAACAACTCCCGATACCGACGTACAAACGTCACGTGACCGGGATAAAACACAAATACCAAAACCCAGTTCAGTAAAAGCCGCAAAACGAATTCAGAAACTTCGTAAAACACTTCCAGATTTTACCCTAAGTGAAATTATCCAATTTTGCATATGTGTAGGGTCTAGTTTATAGATACTGGAGCCATGGAAGAAGCACGAAGCACAGGGGGCAAGTTCTGGCCGCAATTTCCTGCCAGAAGGCATTTATTTGCGGCCTTAGTAGGGTGTTAGGGGCTCGGGTCTCTAGGGTACACTCCAGGTTGCCTGCATGACTCTCTGTTTTTGCTAAAATATTTTCAGGTGTCTCGGGTCATAGCAGATGTCAATACACTATCACAATTCTCACAATTGTCCGATATTGGGGTTTCTAAGTGTATGAATTGGGGGTTTACTCTATGGTTTCTGTCCAATATTCCATCCCTACAGGGTTTTAAGGTCACTAATAACACAATTACTCTATCTCAATTCAAGAATTCCTCCAAACCCTAACTTGGAATTTTCTAACCTCACTAAACATTACAATATCACTTCTAAACTAATATAGATGCTAAAGTGAACCAAATACAATGCTAATGGTGAAAGAATTAGCTCATTTGGCAATTCAAGAAATTTTTTGAGTTGCCCCAAGTCTTCAAAATCCGATTTTTCTTAGTCCATAGTGCTTGTAGTGAGCTTATGCATCTTTTTTGTGAAAGAGAGATGGAGTTTTTGTGTTGTTTTGGGTGTGTTTGTGAGGGTTGAAGGGGAGGTGAAGGAGAGGACAGCCATGAGAGAGGAGGGAGTGAGAATGATGAATGAAGAATGAAGGAAGAATGCCCATGGTCCAAGGTTGACCCCTCACCCTCTCCCTTCTCTTCTCTCTCTTGCCCATACTCACTTTTCTAATGTTTTCCCTTTTCTTTTCTTTTTCTTTTCTATTTCCTCCTCTCATTTTAAAAACAACCATGCAAGAAAATAAGGAAAGAGTCATGCTAGAAAATGTAAAAAGGTGAAATATGATGTGGTGCATGTCATGTGCACAAAACCAGATTAATGCAAGATTAGCGATATTTAATCGCGATTAACGTTAAAATGGAATATAATTAGTTATAAAAATTCACAATTGTTTAATTCACATAAAACACCCACATTTCAGTAATTCATATAATTTTCCTAATTTTCCCCAATTTATCGGTATTTAATTATACCGCCATATTAAAATATTCATAATATTTATTATTTAATTATAAAAATTCCCAAAAATAATATCTTATTTTTCTGAAATGTTACAGTCTTCCACCCTTAAAGAAATTCGGTCCCCGAATTTAAATTTAAACCCCTCAAATACTAAAACATTTCAGTAAAATGATCAAGTCATCGGCGCCGAAATCATAAATACATAAAACACGTCTTAGCACAATGCATGCGCATGAAAAACGAGTACATAATCCAAAATCAAAACTCCGTCAAGCATCCCGCAATCATCGGAGTTATGGTGAAGACACCAATGTCAAAATACAATACGAAAACCAACATGATATACATCAAAACTATACATGTAAACATCGTGGTAAATTCGTCAAAACATCTGAAGGAAATGCATGCCAAAACTTTTCCAATCACTGTGCAATGCGCGTATCACGACACAGGGGCGGACGTTTATTGTAAGAAAATAACTATATATATCCTTTGTTTAACATACACGTCCCGCCGTTTTGAAAATAATTTAGAAGGGTTTCCTTGTTAAATGTCTCGTGTCATCTTGGACACGTAGGTAAACACTGAAACTATAGCTCCTTTTTGGAAATCCCTTCGATAGCTATCAATAAATGCAAAAAAATATATTCAGGTACCGTTCTCTGACTAGTCATGTTCAGTCACTATAATCAATAGTAAATATCATAAAACATGCTGCTCAAAGGAAATCAATCCCAAAATGCATATAAGAATGCTGCGTGCGTCTGGTGCGCACGGAAATCGAAATCCATGAATGTGCCATACATGTGCACATAACAAAATCTAAGTGCAACGGGTGTGCACGAAAACACCTGTGAAGGGAAACGGTGTGTGCCTGAAAGTAATATCAAGTGCATCTGATATGAACGAAGAATCTCGATTTAGTGCATCTGGCGTGCACCAAAATCACATCAGGCGCCCAAGCATGCGCAAGAATCCAAATCAAGTGCACAACGTGCACGAAAACAAATATCGAGTATCACAATCGAAATCGACGGTATACAACACATTTCAATCCAAATCCAAATCATGTATACCGTGGTATTTAATCTCATAACCATATGCATCAGCGTGCACAAACTCGAATCAAAATACATGAAGTGCTTGAAAACCATGCCGAAAACACTAGTCAAATCACATGCATACCATAGGTATGAAATCAAAATCAGTATCTTGAATGACATCAAATCGAAGTCAAGTGCAACTGCGGTGCACAAAATATCAATCATGCAAATAAATCGCCCAAAATACCAAAATCAAAGATGACGGAAATAATCCCGCTCAAGCACATCCTCTAAAGATCTCTGGCCAACTGTCATGGTCACACATAACATGTCTCGTCGACGATGCCGAACTCTGGCCTACTGGGTGTGCGTAACATGACCAATCCTGGGTCCAAGTCTTCTCGTATAGTATTTCAGAAAGGTTCTGTCGAAGTCTCCCTCAAATCTCGTTTCTGCCGAACTGTCTGGAAGTTATCATCTTTTACTAAATCTATTCCTTGTTCCGGAATGGCTGTGAAGGGTTACCCTAGCGCCCCTGCCAACTCCCGTGGCCAAATGCGGAACAAAAATTTTCTTACGAACAAAAACTTGGCACTAGACTAAACCTTAACCGGATCTTTCCATAAAAACTACATAGCAAAAGAGGAAGTGCTATCTACTATGATAAAAACCTCACCAAAAGAATCGAGTCCTTCGGTCTTCGTTCTTCATCCTTAGCTCCTTGCATCCACCTTGAATATGCTTGAACTCCAACTCCGGCTCCATCGGTCCTCCGGGATCGAGTTTGTTCTCCGGCTTCCTTTTGTCGTAGATGATCCACCCGGGGAGTATGATCCATGGCTCTAGCTCCTAACTATGTAACTAAAGGAGCAACTAGAGAACTTGGTTTGCTAAACCAAGTAGTCTAGGATGTAGTGGAGGGTGTCTAAGTGTTTGCTATCTCTTTTCTAACCTCTTCACTTGTTTCTCAACACATGAGAATGTTAGTGAAGAGGAAGAAGATGAAGATGGAAGAAAGCAAGAGGAGGGAGGAACTCAAGAGAAAATGTGAGCTTAAAGAATAATGAAGCATGAAGTGAGAGAAAATCACACACCTTGGTTTTGTGTGTGAATTCTTTCAATAAACAATTAACAACCATGCTTCAATAGTAACTCCAAATGAATTATAAATTCATTTTTGAATTATTAAAGCATGGTCATCACCATTCCTCCCATACCTTTTACTTTACACCTCATTTCCAATTATCAAATAAAAGGAAAATATATAATGAGGTGGCCACCTTCTAGAAGAAAATCTGTAGTAAATACGGATTTCATTCTACTGTACAAATATACCGGCAATCAGATAAAAAATCCGAACGCCCAAAAGAGATAGAATAACACGAAGAACGTAATACTAGAATATATATATTGAAATACATATATGTAAATTATTAAATCAATACCTGATTTAATAATCCGGCTCAAACCCGAACCGGCTAGTATTACAAACTGTCCGATCGAAAATCCGAGTACTAAGTCATCAATCGATCGAACCCTGCACGTATCCAATACAGCTACTACATCATTTCGCCTGAATCAGGGAAACCCTCTGTGTGGGACTCTAAAGACTCGACAGTACTCTGGCAGTGGGTTTAACCACAAGCACGTCAGCGGCACTAGCTGTACGTAAAAGCTACCCAGGTACCTGTCGAAAAGAAGGCCGATGAGCAAACTCATTCGAGTCTCCTACTGAGCCTATCCGTGACAATATCCGTACAGTCCGGTCTCTTCGTCAAAGAGTATCACATACCGGGTCTAGGGGATGGTGAACGTCAAACCCTAATAACCTGATAAGTCGTGCCGATGTGGCTCAGGACCAATCCAGGAATCTACTGATCAACCTATCAGTAAATCCCAAGTGCCTTGGCCAAGGACTTATGGTCCTGACCAATCGAATCACAGTGCGATATCGACTCCCTATACCGGGAGAGACGAATCTCCGACAATCGCTCACTGCCTCCATATGGCTCAGGACTGAACCCAACCAAAACCTGTTTGCACGACTCAGTAGAGCCGTGGTAGGGTAGTGATCAAAGTTCAGTGGAAACTCACATGAGACAAATGCCGATCTCGGGTCCAAGGACTAACCTGTACACATGTCACCTGAGAACTTCCATCTAACGAGTATAGTACCACATGGAAGTTCTCGGCGAGTCCATCCAGTGTACTCACCCCAGTGAGCACCTGTATACGATCTTGGGTACATCAGACCAATGGCTACGGGACCAAAACTATCCCCCGACGGGGGTAGAAACGTATACACTAGTCTACTCTGGAGTATCAATGCCCAGTCTCGATACTCACGCGACTAGGGACCATTTAAGTATATGCTTGTGAACTACCCTGCTCCCACAAGTATGATCGCCATCACAACACAGGTAGTCAAGCAAGATCCTATGGGGTTTTATCAACATGTAACCGCAATATGTAATAACGAGTATGACATATACCATGTTAAGATAAAGACAAATCATAATAGTATACTACCACATCGAGTCTTCATCAATATGTGCAAGCTAGATATAACAACAATAGAAATAAATACACATATCCTGATAAAGACAAGTCGAATAATATACTATAAAACAGAGCAAGATTGTTCTGTACATACATATCCCTAGTATCCATATGTATACATATACAATACTGGCCTCTAGGGCATATACATCCAACAATCTCCCACTTGCACTAAAGGCCAGTGATTGGCGTACCAAATACCCAACGTCTACTCTAAGGCCAGCTGCTAGCGTACCGCATACCCAACATCCCAAAAAGTAGCTCAAACTGTGCTTGAGGGAGGGCCTTTGTAAATGGATCCGCCGTGTTCTCTTTCGTATCCACTCTCTGGACCTCGATCTCCCGGCGATCTATGATCTCCCTGATCAGCTGATACCGCCTTAAGATGTGCCTGGATTTTTGATAGGACCGTGGTTCCTTCGCTAAAGCTATAGCCCCATTGTTATCACAATACACTGGTATTGGATCAACAATGGACGGAACTACCTGAAGTTCAGCTATGAACTTCTTCATCCAGACTGCCTCTTTTGCGGCATCGCTTGCAGCAATTTATTCAGCCTCCATCGTCGAGTCTGCGACGGTATCCTGTTTGGAACTCTTCCAACATACCGCCCCTCCGTTGAGGGTAAATACAAAACCCGAGACAGACTTTCTATCATCCTTGTCACTCTGGAAGCTTGAGTCGGCAAAGGACTCGACCCTAAGGTCTCCATTACCGTAAATCAGGAACATCTCCTTAGTCCTTCTCAGGTACTTGAGAATGTTCTTTACTGCTGTCCAGTGGTCCTCACCTGGGTCCGACTAATACCGGCTCACCACGCTTAGCGCGTAAGCTACATCTGGTCTTGTACATAGCATCGCATACATTATAGATCGTACCGCCGAAGCGTAGGGTATAGTGCTCATGCGAACCCTCTCCTCGTCAGTCTTGGGAGACATCTCCTTGGAGAGGGTGATTCCGTGCAATGCGGGTATGTTACCGCGCTTGGAATCTTCCATACTAAATCTCTTTAGTACGGTCTCTATGAACCTGGACTGTGAAAGTCCCAGTAGTCTCTTGGATCTATCTCTGTAGATCTTGATCCCCAGAATGTACGAGGCATCACCTAGGTCTTTCATAGAGAACCTTTATGATAAGAATAGCTTGACCGATTGTAGCAAAGGAATGTCATTTCCTATCAAAAGAATGGCGTCCACGTACAAGACTAGGAACACGACAGTTCGTCCTACAATCTTCTTATAAATACATGGCTCATCTTCGTTCTTGATGAAGTCAAAATCCTTGACGGTTTCATCAAAACAGATGTTCCAGCACCGCGATGCTTGCTTCAATCCATAAATGGATTTGAGCAGCTTGCACACCTTCCCTCTGTTCCCACTGTCTACAAAACCTTCTGGCTGGTCCACGTAAACACACTCTTCTAAACTTCCGTTTCGAAAAGCCGTTTTTACGTCCATCTGCCAGATCTCATAGTCATGGAAGGAAGCAATGGCAAGCAGGATCCGAATGGATTTGAGCATAGCCACTAGAGAAAAGGTTTCGTCATAGTCCACTCCCGGTCTTTGACGAAAACCTTTTGCAACAAGTCTAGCCTTATAGGTTTCCACCTGCCCATCTACACTAAACTTCTTCTTGTAGATCCATTTGCATCCAACGGGTTTTACCCCAGGTGGAGCACCTTCCAGGGTCCACACTTTATTGGTGTACATGGACTCCATTTCAGATTGCATAGCATCCAGCCACTTATTAGAGTCCCTACCGATAATGGCCTGTCTGAAACTAGTAGGATCATCTTCTTCCAAGATGCAATCCTCTCGATCCTCATATATGAGAAAACCGTAGTATCTCTCGGGCGGACGAGAAATCCTACTAGATCTGCGGAGTGGCTGAGGTTCGTCCGGGGTTATTGAATCCTGATGTTCCACCAAATCTTCAGTTATATTTTGTGGTTCATGGATTTCTCCCAGTTCTACCGTACTCCCACTAGTTTCTTTTGCAAGAAACTCCCTTTCTAAAAAGGTAGCATGGCGAGATACAAACACCTTCTGTTCCTCAGTGTGGTAGAACAGATACCCTAGTGAATCCTTAGGATATCCCACAAATTTACATAGAACTGACCGTGTCTCCAGTTTGTCCGGTTTCTATGTTTTCACATAGGCCGGACAACCCCATATCTTAATAAATTTAAGACATGGTTTCTTGCTACTCCATATTTCATACGGAGTGTTGGGCACAGATTTGGACGGAACATGATTCAATAGGTATGCTGCTGTCTGAAGTGCATATCCCCAGAATGAAAGAGGCAACTCAGCATTACTCATCATGGAGCGAACCATATCCAATAGGGTACGATTCTTCCGCTCTGATACACCGTTGTGCTGTGGTGTGTAAGGAGGAGTAAGCTGAGAGAGAATTCCATTCTCTTTTAAGTAATCTAGGAATTCTGTGCTCAAGTACTCCCCTCCCCTATCAGACCGGAGGATCTTAATACCTTTGCCAATCTGGTTCTCTACTTCATTCCTGAATTCTTTTAATTTCTCAAAAGTTTCAGATTTGTGTTTCATAAGATACACATATCCGAATTTAGAGAGATCGTCAGTGAATGTGATGAAGTACGAGAACCTACCCCTTGCATGTATAGACATAGGACCACACACATCACTGTGTATGAGTCCCAAGAGCTCTGCTGCTCTATCTCCATGTCCGGTGAACGAAGATTTGGTCATCTTTCCTTTTAGACAAGACTGACAAGTTTCATATGATGAAAATTCGAACGTATTCAAGAGTCCATCTTTATGTAACTTACTCAGTCTTTTCTCTCCGATATGACCAAGTCTACAATGCCACAAGTAGGATTCGTTCCTATCTGAACTCTTCCTCTTGCGTGTGTTTTGTATATTGAGAACTGTATTCTGATTTAGAACATAGATACCATTACACAGTGTACCTTCTGCAACCAATACCTTATCAAGGTAAATGTTCATGATATTTCTATCAAGAACAAATTTATATTCATCGTTATCAAGTAAAGAAACTGATATTATGTTGCAAACCATGGAAGGTACAAAGTAGCAATTGTTCAAAATCATAGTATTGCCATTTGGCAACACTAGGTGATATTCACCGACGGCCGCAGCATTAACTTGTGCTCCGTTCCCTACTCTGAGGGACATATCACCAGGTCCAACTATCCTACTTTTTCTCAGTCCCTGCAATAAATTACAGATATAAGATCCTGATCCGGTATCTAGTACCCAGGAGGTAGGACTGACCGAAAAGCAGTTCTCAACTACAAAAACACCTGAAGAAGACGCAACAGTATGTTTCTTCTTCAATGGGGTCATCAAGGAATTCAAACAATCCTCTTTCCCATGCTCATACTCATAACCGTTGTCATAAGTTAGAGCCGAACCGACATTCCCCAGCCCCGAATAAGAATTCGGATCGGTCAAGCGATATATTTTATTATCTTGATTAGGGCATGAAATGGTTGCTACCTGGAGAGAGAGAGGGAAAACACTCAGCGTGCGCTCTTACAAGATTAGATTGGTTATTAATTTATCTAACTAGGATGGCTCCCACTGTTTCCTCAAATTCTTCTTCAAACCCTAAAAGAAGAACTAGTTAGGATTAATCGCACGTCACAATACTTGCTTAACCTTTCAGCCAGGCCGGTGTTGGTACTTCGAGGGAGGTTTTCCAACGCTTTCGCGAAGTTCCTTAATTACATAACCTCTTTTCCCTGGAGGTGTAGCCCCTCTAACACCTTTCTAGACACCTACTTAGTTTATAGTATTGATTGTTAAGTGAAACATCTCCCAAGAGTAATCCTACTCATCAGTGGGATCGGGATCCAACTATCATTATGTGATGCACTAGATGGAATCCACTCTAGTCACCACACTCCCGATGTGGTTTTTACCCCTAAGACCCAAGTGACCTTGACGAATAATCAACAAATCAAAAGGTCCTAGTCAAGTTCAACCCGTCGTTATCACGGATTGCATTAGACCCACCCGCATGATCCTTGACGAATAATCAACAAAATCATGCGACCGTCCTAACCAATCGCATCTATCTGTGCAACATAGAACTATTACCCAGCTACCGTTCACTGTGCCTTGACGAATAATCAACAAACACGGCATGAATACTAAGTAGTAATTATCTGAAAGGCTACGGCTGGGTTTTTCGCGAAAAACCCGTTAACGTAATGAACTTGATATCGTTGAAGGAACCTGAGTGGTTTTTACAAATATATATAGTGGCGAAAACCTTTGCTAAAGATGTCACTCCCTGTGAAGGGATCTCGGCTCTTTCCTCGTCGAATGAGGTGCAGGATATTCCAAACTGAATACCACGATGCAAAGCAAAAATAGTCGACTATATTAAAGTTATTAGCCTGACGCAAATTTTTACTCAAGGGGTCACTCCCGGTGACGGGATCTCGGCCCTTACCTCAGCGAATGAGGTGCAGGATATTCTAAACTGAATACTACTATGCAAAGCAAAAGAGAACGTCTGTAATGTCAGCTTTTAAAGTTTGGTTCCAACAACATCTTTTAGGTTTTTATCTTGCATTAATTAAAATTAATGCGGCCCCATCAAATTTGTAACCTATCACACCAGAAAAGAACGAAAATACGATGTACGTATATGCCATCCGCATTCGCCACGAGGCCCCGTCATCACCCGTTAGGTTACTTAACTAACGACAAAGCGGGGGCTGGACTAGCGCGGGTGCAAAACATATACAACATCTACTAGTATATATATATATATATGTATGTATGTATGTATGTATGTATAACATTCGTCCCAGGCATGATATTAAACAACATTACAGATAACATTACAGAATGGCGAATAATCTTGGATCCCCGGGTTTCATTTGAGCCGCAAATAAAACCCGACGTTCCGGTCGTATGGATAGCATGTGCAATGAAAACCTGTACCCCCTACAAGTGCGGCAAATAGCCTGCCAGTTCTAGAATGAAGCCCCCTCCATCTCAGCGCCATGAGAATGAGGCCTCCTCTGTCTCGATGCCATGAGATGCGGGCTTGTTGCCTTCTAGAACCCGACTATCCGTGCACTCCGCCGTGGGGTAATCCTAGTACAGAATATTAAAAAAATATATACAACCGGTGACATCGACCTCAGCCCGGTCGTGCCCCAAAAAAATATACAAATGGCAAAGACGGCAGTCCACATGTCGGACGCTCGCCCCGCAATAACAAATGTACAAATGAATTATAAACTGTATTTCTAACATTGCACCACACGCTATCCACCACGACAATCCAAACACAATCACAGCACAAGCACACAACATCAACGCGAATGTCATATTCGCAAAACCCGTCTAAAGTAACATATAGCAATCAGACGAGTTTTACCGATCGAGTGACATTCCCGGTCGCAGATAAAAGTGAATGTACTGAAAATAAAATACGTATTTTAAAATTACGATCGACTAAACTTTCCAAGTGGGCCCCAAGTATTAAACCAACACTGTAACAAAACTGGGCCCAAAAATAATTATCCAGAAACCACAATCCCAACAATTAAGAGGCCCAGAAGAAATTTGTGGCCCAGAGGCCCATATGCTGCCGCGGAACCGCGGCCAAGTGTGGCATTATGCGGCGGTTCCGCGGTGGAAGTATGGGTTCAGGGGCCCAAATTTCTTGTGGGTTCTTAAAAAAGCATGCATGATTTTCTGAGACCATAAAATTGATTTTTTGAGCACGTTGAAAAATCAACAGAAACTGCATAAAATGAAATGCGGTTTTTGGAATTTTCGGTCGATCGTTATTCTAAACACGTTTGAACTAGCTGGTGTAAGTTTTATGGGTGGCTCTGATACCATGAAGGGTTACCCTAGCACCCCGGCCAACTTCCATGGCTAAAATGCGGAACAAAAATTTTCTTACGAACAAAAACTTGGCGCTAGACTAAACCCTAACCAGATCTTTCCATAAAAACTATATAGCAAAAGAGGAAGTGCTATCTACTATGATTGAAATCTCACCATAAGAATCGAGTCCTTCGGTCTTCGTTCTTCATCCTTAGCTCCTTGCATCCACCTTGAACATGCTTGAACTCCAACTCTGGCTCCATCGGTCCTCCGGGATTGAGCTTGTTCTCCGGCCTCCTTTTGTCGTAGATGATCCACCCGGGGAGTATGATCCATGGCTCTAGCTCCTAACTATGTAACTAGAGAACTTGGTTTGCTAAACCAAGTAGTCTAGGATGTAGTGGAGGGTGTCTAAATGTTTGCTATATTTTTTCTAACCTCTTCACTTATTTCTCAACACATGAGAATGTTAGTGAAGAGAAAGAAGATGAAGATGGAAGAAAGCAAGAGGAGGGAGGAACTCAAGAGAAAATGTAAGCTCAAAGAAAAATGAAGCATGAAGTGAAAGAAAATCACACACCTTGGTTTTGTGTGTGAATTCTTTCAATAAACAATTAACAACCATGCTTCAATAGTAATTCCAAATGAATTATAAATTCATTTGTGAATTATTAAAGCATGGTCATCACCATTCCTCCCATACCTTTTACTTTACACCTCATTTCCAATTATCAAATAAAAGGAAAATACATAATGAGGTGGCCACCTTCTAGAAGGAAATCTGTAGTAAATACGGATTTCATTCTACTGTACAAATATACCGGCAATCAGATAAAAAATCCGAACGCCCAAAAGAGATAGAATAACACGAAGAACGTAATACTACAATATATATATCGAAATACATATATGTAAATTATTAAATCAATACCAGATTTAATAATCCGGCTCAAACCCGAGCCGGCTAGTATTACAAACTGTCCGATCAAAAATCTGAGTACTAAGTACATCAATTGATCGAACCATGTACGTATCCAATACGGCCACTACATCATTTCACCTGAATCAGGGAAACCCTCTGTGTGGGACTCTAAAGACTCGACCGTACTCTGGCAGTGGGTTTAACCACAAGCACGTCAGTGGCACTAGCTGTACGTAACGGCTACCCAGGTACCTGTCGAAAAGAAGGCTGATGAGCAAACTCATCCGGATCTCTTACTGAGCCTATCTGTGACAATATCTGTACGGTCCGGTCTCTTCGTCAAAGAGTATCGCATACCGGGTCTAGAGGATGGTGAACGTCAGACCCTAATAACCTGATAAGTCGTGCCGATGTGGCTCAGGACCAATCCGGGAAACTACTGATCAACCTATCAGTAAATCCCAAATGCCTTGGCCAAGGTCTTATGGTCCTGACCAATCGATTCATAGTGCGATATCGACTCCCTATACAGAGAGAGACGAATCTCCGACAATCGCTCACTGCCTCCATATGGCTCGGGACTGAACCCAACCAAAACCTGTTTCCACGACTTAGTAGAGCCGTGGTAGGATAGTGATCAAAGTTTAGTGGGAACTCACACGAGACAAATGCCGATCTCGGGTCCAAGGACTAACATGTATACATGTCACCTGAGAACTTCCATCTGACGATAGGTATAGTACCACATGGAAGTTCTCGGCGAGTCCGTCCAGTGTACTCACCCCAGTGAGCACCTGTATACGATCTTGGGTACATCAGACCAATGGCTGCGGGACCAAAACCATCCCCCGACGGGGGTAGAAACGTATACACAAGTCTACTCTGGAGTATCAATGCCCAGTCTCGATACTCACGCGACTAGGGACCATTTAAGGATGTGCTTGTGGACTACCCTGCTCCCACAAGTATGATTGCCATCACAACGCAGGTAGTCAAGCAAGATCCTATGGGGCTTTATCAACATGTAACCGCAATATGTAATAACGAGTATGACATATACCATGTTAAGATAAAAACAAACCATAATAGTATACTACCACATCGAGTCTTCATCAATATGTGTAAGCTAGATATAACAACAACAGAAATAAATACATATATCCTGATAAAGACAAGTCGAATAATATACTATAAAACTGAGCAAGATTGTTCTATACATACATATCCCTAGTATCCATATATATACATATACAATACTGGACTCTAGGGCATATACATCCAACATGCTGCGTACTCATCGCGACTTCTTCTGGAAGATATATCCATAAACAACGCCTCTGCATGCATATTACATCTCTGATGTCAGCGGACTGGAACGTCATCTCATCCAGATCTCGTACGAACCTTTTACTTCACTTTTCTCTAATGTCGACTGATTCGGACTCGTCTCTTCGTGGCTGCATGGACTGCGCTCCAACGACTATACTCATATCTGGAGTCTCCCAAGCAATGTATTCCATCACATGATATCCGAATGACGTCAAAACTTTCGATCAATTCGTCAAAGTTCCATAATCCCCCAAGAGCTCAACTCTTGAGTACAGTTTAATAATATCCAGTACATACCATAGTACCTGTGGACCAACCGTAGAAGGGCAAACCCTAGCCTCATCAATGGCACCGCGGAACTGCTGTAAACCCAAAGGTTTCAAAGCATTCTCATGGTCATTATATCGAGTTAGGGTTTCATTCTTCTAGAGGGTCCAAGGAATTACTTGCATGTTCTTCCGAATACTTTAAACTTGGAAAATGGGTTTCTGACATTCGATCGTCTTCCCTCGACTCCCAACGTACTTGCGTGAAGTCGTCTCTAGCTGGAATTAATCAATATGATGACCTCGCATCAGGGTAGGCAAAAAATCACATGTCTTAGTCATTCCTCCTTGGGTGACTAGCGATCTTCTATCATATCTCAAAGTACAACACGTGCGGCATTAGCTTCAACATCTGGACGACATCTCGTCAGTCGCAGCAACAATTGAATCATTCGTCCGCACGCTGAACAGTGCCTCAATCATCAAGTATAATCGGTGCATTGACGGTCATCACATTCTGGCTGGCCTCTAACAGTGGCCCAATCCTCTGGTGCTGATCTACACGTCCGAGAAATATTGTAAAAGAGATCCATCAAACGCACATGGCGCGAAAACACAATAGGACGATACATCTATGCAATCGTGTGTCCGTGGAATCACGCCCTGGTCAGTCCTCGTCCGGGACGAGCTCATGCTGACGCAACTCTAGCCGTAGCTCACTCTGCCCGTGTAATTGTGGCAGCAAAACCATAAACCGATATTGATGAGGATAGATCATGAGAATGAATATAATAATGTGCAAGGAAATGTACATCCTAAGGCTTCTTAAGCGGAGTAGCGTATTGTAAGTATGCCGTAGATGATACACACGGTACGTCACTCTCCTTAAGTCACCTACTCCATCAACCAAGGTCAAGCTACGCGACGAAAGTTCGGGTCTAATACCCCCTAGACTAAGTCTAAGTTCCGTAAGGTCAAGCCTAGATTCCATATATATACAAACTCTCTAGGCTCCGCATAGTCAAACATAGACTCGAACCAAGATTAACCTAGAGCTTTAATACCAACTTTGTCACGACCCGAAATAGCACGTGACTGGCACTTGAATCATATGAAGTCTATAGGACCCCATCTAATTCAAGTAAGCCAAAAAAATCCCAGAAATCTAAACCATTTTAAAGAAGAAGTGAAGAAAACTTATCTTTAAAGCAAGTGGTTTTAATAACATAAGCCGAAGTATCACGTTTTAAAATCTCAAGTCTTTTCTGAAAATTTCGGCAGAGTTTCCTTTGTAAATACTGGCCCCAAAAGAGGTACAACATGCATAATATGAATAAAGGTATCTCCAAGAGGGAGCTAGCTCTTCGTCAATTGACGGTCACAACCACGCAAGCAATATAATATACAACGCCAAGGGCGAGGATCAAAACTCAAAAGGAAACTCAAAACATCAAGAAAACCCAGAATATACAACGCGTAACTCTAAGGTCGAAAGAATATACAGCTGGTCTTCTAAGGTTAAAATAAATTTACAAGTCTGATTGATGGTGTTTCTAGATACAACTGAAATAAATAAAGTACAATGGTGGTCATGATGTGAGTGAACCCACCTACCAAAGCAAACACCTGAAAAAGAGCAGTGTACCAGCAAAGCCGCAACGAACCTGTACGGCAAAACCTGCAAGAAACTGTTGCACAACGGGGGTGAGTTGCTAACTCGTGAGTAGAAAATATCACCGAGAAGAAATCATATATATGACTCAATCATAGATCAATACGATCAGTAATATATATCCTCAATAAGATAAAGTCTGAAGCATGATAAGGTGGCAAGGGTAAACAATTATACATAAGTGTAATACTAAGTGCTCGTGTCAGTGCCTCAGGTAGCAACATATCATAAGTATGAGGTATGGGTGCAATATAATGAAAACAGAATGCATCATGAATGTGAAACTGTTTTCTTAGTTTAGTGAGATTTCTGTATGTATAAAACGAGGTATCATCAATGAAATCAATAGGGAATCAGTGTCTAGCATTGACACAAAACATATATATATCCAAATCCCAATAAATCAATACCTCAGGCTCTGGCAATCCGGACTGGCATATATCCTCGAATCTCAATATCTAGGGCTCCGGCTATCCAGACTGGCCCATATCATCAAATCTCAAAACCTCAGGCTCCGGCTATCCGGACTGGCCTGTACTCCGATCGGTATCCTCGGGATATCCGTCGAGTCACAATAAAATCACCGGTCAGTAGTGCTCCCCTGTCACAGGCTCAACGCCATCATCTGCAACCTTCTCGCCCTGGGGTACCGCACCGGGTCAACCATGCACCCACAGACGGTTCCTCCACCTCCTCGAATCGGGTGTATGATATCGCTCAAGAGCCGAGAAAACTCATGGTGGACATATCTCAAATCATATCATGAGAAAATCGCACTTTTATCTTTAAAATGAAAATGAGTTTATAAATCTTACGGTTTCTCCAAATCCATAAATCTCATGGAAATCCGAAATCCCAAAATAAAGGGTTAATAACAATAAATACCGGGCTCCGGCAATCCGGACTGGCCTCTAATATCATGGCAATGAATATATAAAAATACATGAAAAATCACAGTAATAAATGCAGCATCTAACTAGCACAATAATGATATATCAGAACTATCAGCTAACAAGCGATAACAATGAACTGATATTCTCTAAAGTGTATGTGACATGGCAATTACCGATGATGATGTGTGTGAGCCGGCAAGTAAGTATTCGTAGACATACGCATCTTCGGTAATGGTGCTAGTGTCATGACATCATGGTTTCATAATAACAATAAAAGTACATTTAAACATGCAATGCGATGCGAACAGCAGAATGAATGGAAAATGAATAGTAAATGCAACAATAATATGCGGAATATGAATAATGACGCAACAAATAAGAATCTACATTACTATATATGTGTCATAACGTTTTGCCATTTGAAATAATACTAATCGTGGTGTTTTGAAAATAGGGCTACGGTGTTTTTAAGAAAAGGTATGTCCTATGAAATATCCGTAGAATCCCTTTTCCTGCCTTTAAAATACTCACAATTCGTTGGTTTTTAAATAGGTATGACTCGAGTTTAGTTTAACATCTACAAGTAAACTACATGACTAAACTAACAGACTAATCGAAAGGGTAAGGAAACCCACCTAAATCTGAGTCGATCTATATATATAATAGTCGGTGATCTCGCCTCAATAGTATCGCGTACGATATAATATATATATTATAAGATATCCTCGAGTCAAGTGTACGGATCTATCATCAATATAGCTCGTACGGTAAATCCATCGTACGGCATCCCCAAATCTGGGTACAGGTCAATATCACATTTATCTCATTATTCATCTGGTATTCTTATCATCATATATCATGTGCTGGGTACTGATCTAAGTCTAGTACAAAACTGATGCCATCTACATATATATATATATATATATATATATATATATATATATGCGTGTGCATGAAACACATCGCCTAAAGACCCGCTATAACATCATGTCGTATCTCATAATACGAACCATATCATATCATCGATCTCGTGGCATCATGCCTGATCTCATCGACTCATCTCCATGTATCATATACTACCATCATCATCCATGTATATATATACGTATATATATACAAAGTCCCATACCTCTGTGTGTGTGTGTATACATACATATCCCCATATACGCACAAGTAACAAAATGTATGCAGGTGTGTGTGCGTGCGTGTAGGTGTAAACCTTATTCTAGGGTTTCGCGACTAACACTAGACTATAGCAATAACTGCCAAATACGCTTACACTAACCCAAAGTCCACTAAAGCATTTATAGCAATGTATACGTCTCGTATAATAACATATAAATATATATATAACATAACGCATTCGCGTTCTATACTACGAAACTGCGGGGGTGCTATACGCCATCCACCCGACTTCCCCCGTAGATATATATCTACTCACCTCGATCCTCGGTTGCTAGAGTCGATGACGCCACACTCATCCTTGTCGTCTCGAAGTCCACGTGGGGGTGCCTACATATAAACATATAATATCGTAAACCGAAATCGCGGCATACGAATTGCACATAGGCTAAAACCTATAGTTTACGCATGCAAGAATAATCAAACAACTCCCGATACCGACGTACAAACGTCACGTGACCGGGATAAAACACAAATACCAAAACTCAGTTCAGTAAAAGCCGCAAAACGAATTCAGAAACTTCGTAAAACACTTCCAGATTTTACCCTAGGTGAAATTAGCCAATTTTGCATATGTGTAGGGTCTAGTTTATAGATATTGGAGCCATGGAAGAAGCACGAAGCACAGGGGGAAACTTCTGGCCGCAATTTGCGGCCAGAAGGCATTTATTTGCGGCCTCGGTAGGGTGTTAGGGGCTCGGGTCTCTAGGGTACACTCCAGGTTGCCTGCATGACTCTCTGTGTTTGCTAAAATATTTTCAGGTGTCTCGGGTCATAGCAGATATCAATATACTATCACAGTTCTCACAATTGTCCGATTTCGGGGTTTCTAAGTTTATGAATTGGGGGTTTACTCTATGGTTTCTGTCCAATATACCATCCCTACAGAGTTTTAAGGTCACTAATAACACAATTACCCTATCTTAATTCAAGAATTCCTCCAAACCCTAAATTGGAGTTTTCTAACCTCACTAAACATCACAATATCACTTCTAAACTAATATAGATGCTAAAGTGAACCAAATACAATGCTAATGGTGAAAGAATTACCTCATTTGGAAACTCAAGAAATTTCTTGAGTTGCCCCAAGTCTTCAAAATCCGATTTTTCTTGGTCCAAAGTGCTTATAGTGAGCTTGTGCATCTTTTTTGTGAAAGGGAGATGGAGTTTTTGTGTTGTTTTGGGTGTGTTTGTGAGGGTTGAAGGGGAGGTGAAGGAGAGGGCAGCCATGAGAGAGGAGGAAGTGAGAATGATGAAGGAAGAATGAAGGAAGAATGCCCATGGTCCAAGGTTGACCCCTCACCCTCTCTCTTCTCTTCTCTCTCTTGCCCATACTCACTTTTCTAATGTTTTCCCTTTTCTTTTCTTTTTCTTTTCTATTTCCTCCTCTCATTTTAAAAACAACCATGCAGGAAAATGAGGAAAGAGCCATGCTAGAAAATGTAAAAAGGTGAAATATGACATGGTGCATGTCATGTGCACAAAATCGGATTAATGCAAGATTAGTGATATTTAATCGCGATTAGTATTAAAACGGAATATAATTAGTTATAAAAATTCACAATTTGCCTAAATCACATAAAACACCCTCATTTCAGTAATTCTTATTATTTTCCAAATTTTCCCCAATTTACCGGTATTTAATTATACCGCCATATTAAAATATTCATAATATTTATTATTTAATTATAAAAATTCCAAAAAATAATATTTTATTTTTCTAAAATGTTACAAGTATACTTATGCTTCTTACCGAAAAAACATTGATGTTGTTTATATCCTCAAACGTCTTTCTCCCGTTTGGCTCAGGAGGAGGGCCGAAGCTTCTATTCACCATTGAACTTGATTCCATTGTGTCAATAACGATGATCGGTATCTAACAAACAATGATATCCAGTGTAACAAGAAATCCGATTTACTGGTGTTTCAA
This sequence comes from Agapanthus africanus, assembly GCA_030015575.1. Lineage (NCBI taxonomy): Eukaryota > Viridiplantae > Streptophyta > Magnoliopsida > Asparagales > Amaryllidaceae > Agapanthus > Agapanthus africanus. The sequence continues at coordinate 446,455,390 of CM057350.1, read as the reverse complement.
AGACGGTGTATTCTTGATAACAGGGGCAAGCACGAAAACCTTTCGTACTCTATCCCGACAACATGTCATATGCCGGGAAATCGTTGATTTTCTAAAGCAGCGTTGCATGCAATGTGAATCTCTCCTTTCTATGGACATCATAAACAACGATGCCACTCTCCCACAACTTATTCAACTCATCGATCAACGGCTTTAAATAAACATCGATGTCATTACCAGGAGAGTTTCTTCCTGGGATCAATAAACGTATTAGGATGTAAGATTGTTTCATACTCATCCATGGCGGGGAGGTTATAAACTACTACAGTAACGGGCCATACATTGTGAGATGCACCTCCTTAAACGGTTCCAAGCCATTAGCCGATAATCCAAGTCTCACATTATGAGCTTCCGCAGCGAACGCTGGAAATTGAGTGTCAAATATTTGCCAATCCTCACCATCAGCGGGATGCATTAAGACTCCGTCTTTTTTGCGACCATCTGCATGCCATGTTATAATTTCGTCGGTTTTAGATGACAGAAATTACCTTTGTAGTCTTTTCTTAATAAAAAAAAAGAGCGCAACACCTTCACTGGAATTTTGGGAATTGACTCCTCGTCCCTTGGAGGCTTTTCAGGTAAAATCCACCTTGATTCCCCATAAGTTCTACACTTATTTAAGTTCTTATCATTATCTGTCGTGAATAACATGCAGTCATTTGGACATGCATCGATTTTTTGATAACTGAAACCGGTATCGGCAATCATCTTCTTCATCTCTTGAAAATTAGCCAGGAGATCGGAATTCAGGTAAGCCTCCTTCTCTATCTTTAAAAAATCATCGACTGACTTGTTGCTCCATAAACTTTTGCATTTAAAATGAAACATGAGAACTATCCAACCCAACTTTGTCATTGTCGCACCCTCATAAAGAGGTTTCTTAGCATCCTCCGTATACATAAAAAAAACATCGCAGATTCGGCATATGTAACCGCATTCTCCGAAGCGGTATCATCATGCATACCATCATACAACTCGTCCATCATATCATTTAAACCAGTGGTTGTTGGGGTTCTCATTGGAGGGTTAGAAGGCAGCAACCGATGATATGCAGGGATTCTATAGTCTACGAACTTTTCATGCAAGTGCCAGATAGTGTAACCTTGACTGAATCCATTAGCAAGTATATACACGCGAACCGCTTCTCGACAATCCCTTTTACGGTTACAACATCTCCTACAGGGACAGGTAATATGGCTATTACCCACTCTCTATGAGAATTGCATAAACTCTTCAACATTATTATGGAATTCAGGGCCAAACTTATTCTTATTTATCAAAGTCTTATCCATTCTTGTCCGGTATGTAAAATCTAAGATAGTTCACGATTATTTATTATATCAGAATAAACATTTTCATATAGTTCATGATATTAACGGTTCTATATTGAATGTCGAGGGTAACGGCTGTTGGGGGTAAGACTTCTATCACATTAAGAATGTATACCGCATACACCCTCTGTACTTGTACTTTCATTTGCTTTGAGAAAATTTTGGCAGCACCTCTCCGCTGTTCTACGAGTACATTGCAATAGAAGAGATAAATGTCTCAATACTATCAGCATTGAAGTGATCATCTCATCTATATTTGTACATGGAGAATAAGCAGAAAGGTACTGACGAAACTTATCTCGAAACGAATGAAAGCATAAGTATACAGGGAAGTGTATATGTTATACATTCTTAACTTGTTCAAAACGGAACAAATCTATTAGTTATAGTGCGACTCGTCTTCTCGTCGCATAAACTACGAGATGGTTGACAACAAAGAGCGATTAACATTCGAGCTTGACAACCCATGCGTAGTTTTATGTCACGAAGATAACCGTATGCATATAACTGATAAACGGGTTCTAGGAGCAATATTTTATCAATGTGAGATACTTGATGACGATATGTATTACTTTACTTTTTTTATCATCGAGTATCATGCATTTAATTAGATTAGTTTTGATGGTTATTGTTTCAATATCATCGGTTTAATTAAGGTTTAATTAGTGACTTAATCTAGGTTTAGTATATAGTTAAAAATTAAAGAGTGTAGGCAGTGTACCGAATACCGACGTATATAAAGATTTTTACACAAATTTTCTAATTACCTTTTCTTGACATTTCGATACAAATCTTCTAATATAACCAAATTAACTAAAATTACACAACAAATAAACTTTGAAAATTTAATTTAATAAAATTAATTCACCTAATTCATCGCGGATTTCACGTCGAAGTAGATCTGGTGGACGATGTCGGCGGAGGAGGGAAGCTCAGATGTAGTGGTCGGAGGAGAGATGGCCCACTGAAAGACGAGGAACGGGAGGGAGTGCTTGGTGAAGGGGTGGAGGAGGGATGATCGGCTCGGGCTTGGGGTTGATGAGGAGGAGGGGAGATCGACGGTGATAATGAGGAGGAGGAGGTGAGGAGGTCGACAAGGAGGAGGAGGGGGCGGTGACAACGACGAGACGGTGGGGATCGAATTAGGGGAACAGTGGGGAGGAGGAGGCGGCGGCGGCGGCGATGAAGATGAAGAGACAACAGTATACTAGGCGGTAATGACGATGACTATGCGACAATGACGAAGAGGCGATCGGTGAAGTAGTCAACGAGAAGACGAGAGGGTGGATGTTTTCTGAGTAAATTGGGGATATTTTTTGTAGGGATCGAGCGGGGAAGTAATTTGGGGGCAAAGGGGATAAAGTAATTTTAGGGTTGTTTTTGCAACCCAGATTTGGGATGCTACACTTTTTAAGCTGAATTTAGAGGAGGTTGAAGAAATAGACCATAACAATGGAAATTTCCCAAAATTGGGTTTTTTTGTTAATCAAACGCTGCCTGATACAATTGCATTCGAGTCTTTTAATCGACTTATGTTCATATCAGAATTTTACACTTTTATACCACCCATTCTTGATCGCATTGCATATAGGTAGATACTTTTGATCTGTATTTGCTACATAATTTCAGGTTATAGGTTCTCAGTCCAAAACAATGAAAATCATGAACAATCATGACAAATTCAGGACAACTGCCAACAACGGATAAAAATACGGGTTCCGCTCATCATCCGTCAGGTGTCGCTTACCAGTTCAGGAGACAAAGGTCAAGCAAAGGTCATTCAAGAACAAAGCATGATGGAGGCAGCACGAGAATAAAGTTGACAACACGGAGTTCAAGAAAATCAAGGCAAAATGTCCACACATTTTCATCTTTTAGACTGTTGAAAATCTGGGAGCAAAATGGAATGATTCTGCAAATACAAGTGCATTAAACAGAATATAAAAGCAACACAAGACAGCCCAAGAAAAATGGAGCTCTAAGTCATCAAAACGACCGTGGTTCCGCGGTTTAAGGCATCTATTGGCGGCGGAACCGTGGCAACTACGTGGCGTCTCGCGCCAAAAATTTAGGGGTAGTTTTGACTTTTTGTAAGGGCTCAGAAAAAAATCCTAGGGCTTCATCTTACTGCCTATAAATACTCCAGATCAGAGCCATATCAAGGATATATATTTTCACTAGTTTTTTGTTAGAATTTAGTGTAACTTCTTCTTTTTCTTCATCTTTCCTCCATTAAAATTGTAGTGAGATCTTTTGAGTGGATGATAAATGAAGAGGGGTGTTTTTTTATAGGCATGTCTTGTAATTTGTTAACTAATTTTCATATATATTGCTTGTTATTTTCTTTGTTAAGTAGTTGTTGGTTTTCTTGTTCTTTTTCTTCTTCTCTTTTCTTTTATCCTTGCAACCATGATGCTTAAGAGTGATCCTTGTCTAGGTGAGGTCCCAAGTAGCTAGTTGTAATTTTCTATCTCATTTCTTTTTATATTCTTTACTTGTCTTATTTTCTTTTATTTTATGATGAGTGAGTAATTTTCTCACTTGTTAGGGTAGGATAAGAAAAGTTTGAGAGAAGAAAATCTCTATTACTCTTACCTTTGCCTAACAACTTGATTCGAACTCCCGTCAAGGCAACAACAATCTGCTCCCTACGGCACCCTATCCTATATGATAGCGGTGACACTCTAGTGAGACCGGTTGTGGTTGAATTGACCGGAGGTTATGGCTAAGAGCCAAGAACGGATGGATAAGGACCAAAAGGAAGGAACTAAGCGTTGGAAAGCCTAGCTTATACTCGCAAGTTTCCCTCCTAGCGTTCTAATCCCCGTTATTGCCGATTACCGTAATATCGATATCAAGAGTGGAAAATGAAAGAATTGAGCGAACTCCTAACTCAAACTATTATAATCTTGACCTTAACAAGTTTCTATTAACATACATATCTAAGCACATAGTTAACTTTGAACAAACTCGGACAATTTGGACTTAACTCATTAAAACACCAAGAAAAAGATTCCCATCTTTCCGTAGATCGACCCGTACTCAACTGTCTAGCTACCAAGCAAAACTGTCTTGATTGCGGTAATTAAAACTAGCATAAAATCTTAACAATCAAATGGCGCCGTTTCCGGGGAGACGGTGGTTTATTTTTTTATGTAGTTTCGGGTTAATTTGTGAATATATATATATATATATATATATATATATATATCATCTTGTTATTTTTTATTATTTTTGTGCGAGTGTGCAGAATAGGAAGAAGATCAAATTCAGTGCCAAAGTTGTGGGGAGTTAGATCCACATCTCACGGCAATACCGCGGCGGATCAAGATGAAATCACGGCTAACAGTACAAATTCTAGAGCAAGTTTGTTGACCAATTCAAGACTCAGAGGCTCCAAGACAGAGGAGGAGATCAACATTAACATAGAGAAGAAATTTGGAACTTTATATCGTCCAAAGGACCGCGGAACCGCCGCCCTACAGTGCATTTGACCGCGGAACCGCGGTCAAAGAAAAGATTTAGAGCACAAAACTTTTTGTGAGTATTTATTTCTTCTGTCTACCCCCTCTAAACTCTATTGAACTGTTTTTTTATGCAGTATTCGTTGCGCTCTTCAATAAACTGTTTTTTGTGCAGGATTCTTTGCGCTGCCGCCACATAAAATTTTTGCAAGTGTTTTAGATTTTTGTTTGTTATCATTTTGTATAAATAATACGGACTTTAAGGGCATATAACACCAATTCAGATTGGGTGGGGATTTCATCACCCTTCTTAAGACCCCAAAAATCACAAAAAGCATACGCATTACCCTTGAGCTTAATTAAAAAATATCTAGACTCAGCCAACTAAGGACTTGTCGTGCTCAATAGGACAGAGAAAGGTTGTGGGCATTCGGTCGTTTATCTAAACTTGACTTTGTGGTGCCTAAGCTAGACAAGTGAGGAGGTAATTTTAAAAGGCCCGTCTCACGGTGATTCATGAGCGGAACCCTCGTTACCTCACTTGTGCTTACCTGGCCACAATTGGCAGTGAAGAGGTGATTTGTGGGTTATCTCACAACTTGTCACTTTGGAACGATTAGGAGCAATCTAGTGGACTTTGAAGACCATAGCTCTAAGTGTAATTGTGCATATTGTGAGTGTTTGAAGTTGTGTCCATAAATCCGTATATATTTTGCAAAACTCTGTAAAAAAAACCCAAAACTTTCATAACAACTTGCCATTTGTTGCCAAATTTCATTTACCTACCTTTCACCTACTTTTCTCCATTGACGTTTTCTTACCCTCACCTTCTACGCTTTGACTACACTAAACTAATTTAGTGTATGTCCGTTTGGATTCGGGACACTAGTGCCCGTCTAGTCCATGTTACGTTAGTCGCTACCGACTACGCGATTGAGTCCAACGTCGAAACTCCTTCCACGTCTCTTTCACCCTTACCTTTGTCGGCCAACTCTAACGTTGACCGTAATTCTGTTTATACATCTTCACCTTCACCTTCACCCAACTCTTCTTCTGAGATGTCGGGATTTCCTCCTAACATCACTTTACGTCCCCCGGGAATAATTCCACCTCCACTTGGTGCGATTAACCCACAACTACCTCCAGCAGCGCCGCATCGAATCGCGTTCCAAGATCGTTTCTATCTTATCCGCGCTGCACTCCCCACTTGTATTTCTCTTCCATCGGCCAATGGGGATAAATTTGAAATTAAACCCTACTTCATCAACATGTTGCTCAAATTTCATGGGCTTGAATCTAAAGATGCCTACATCTTCGTCAATAAATTCCAAAACATGTGTGCGATGATGAAGACAACCCAACTGTCTGATGATACTATACGGCTATGAGTTATTCCTTTCACACTTTGTGACCTTGTTGAAAAGTGGCTGTATAGCACCGCATCTCATTCGATAACCAGTTGGGACGAGTTTGTGAAAGCGTTTCTGAAGAAATTCTACCCGAATCACAAGACCGCATGGATCCGAAAGGAGATAAATCAATTCACCCAGCTTCTAACCGAACCTTTTTGGAAGTGCTTTGACCGGTACAAGGACCTCCTTGTTTAGTGTCCTCATCATGGTATCGAGAAATGACAACTCTGCCAAACTCTATACGAGGGCCTGAATACAACAACTATACAGTTGATGGAGACCATCTGTTGTAAATTCCCAGTTTCTGTGTATATATTTTTCCGTATCTTTCCAGATTGTTTCCCTATTTTTCTATTTTTTCCATTTATATATATATTTTTAATTAAATTATTTTCCTAATCTACCCAACCCAACCGAACCCAACCCTTTCCCTAATACCCGACCCGTGCTCATCCGACCCGACCCCCACGCCCATTTCCTTTCTTCTTCTTCCTCGTTCTTTTCCCTTTTCCCGCTTCTTTTCCCTTCCAACGTTCCCCCTCTTCTTGCACCCATGACGACCGCGCCTACCTCCACGAGACCCGCGCCCCGTTGCCAACGAACTCCCTGCAATCCCCTCCACCAAATCTCTTCCCTCCAACGGCTCCCCCTCTATCGTCCTTGACGCAAAACTCGCTCCCCTACGTCCTCGCCTCACTCATGTCTCGACCGAGCCCCTTCCCCTTCTTTTCCATCTCACTCCTTCTCCCTTGTCATCATTCTCTTCAACCCCTCCAAACCCTTTCCTCCAAACACCCGCCAACTCCTCCATCGACGACGAGCCCCGATCTCCTCATCGTCGACCACCACCACGAACTTATCACCAGCCACACTTCTTTCTCCTCTTTCTTCACCTTAGACCGCCCCCAGCCATCGCTATTGCCTCACCTCCGTCGACCAACCACTGCAAGACCCAAACTCTAGCACCACCCCTGCATACCAAACTCCATCGCTCCTGAGCGCGACCACCTCAGCAACCACCTTTGCACTTCCACAGTCGCCTCCTCACCACCATCGTATCGATGCCGAAGTGCTCCTCTAAACAACTAAGCTCCTTCCCCAACATCAAGCCCACACACACGACACCCAAGCCCAAGCTCATTACCACACTCGCCACCGGATCCACGACACCACTGCACCTCACCACTGTTGCCACGGTACCCCTACCCACCTCTACAATGCCGAGCCTCCCCAAGTACTCACCCAAGCCCGTGCTAGTCGTGCGTGTATCGTGTCGTGCCATCTTCACGCCGTAGTCGTAGACGCTATTGCTACTGCCGTGATCATGCCGCTGCTCTGTGCCGCGTTGCTGTGCTGTCACCGTTCGTCGTCACCATCCTAACTATCGAGCCATCACTAGGCAAGTGATAACCCGATCACTTGCTTTACATGCTATTATTATTTTAAATGGATCGATAGGTTTTATTCGTATTGATATTATTGCATATATATCTACATCATCATAATAGATGCGTTGTGAACCTATAACCATTGATAACGCCTACAGTGGTCAAAATGTGGACATGGAATAACTATTGTTTTAATTGATTAGATTAAGCGGACCCCTCGTTTAATAACCGTACACTAGTTAAGTGCTCGACACAAATTCCTAGACCAAAACTTATCTTATTATGGCGGAACTTGCAATAGTTAGATTCCTTTACTGTTTACGAATAATATGTTGAAATTTGGATGCAAAATAGCATGTTTATAATCATGTAAAGTCGTCCCCTAAAGGCGACATTAAACCTGAAATTTTACCGCGCATGTTACCTTGTTAAAATCACTGTAAATTCAATACAGTTTGGAATGTAATGTTCTATGGCTCATATCGAAGAAGAATTGATAATATAAAGCCATCCATAGTTTATTTTTCTATATCGATAGATTACTATAACGAGAATTGTCTGGGAATGCGGCACTGGACTGCAGTCCGGGGCAGCATCCCACGGGGATACCTGAATTTGAATACCTGCACGTCTCTACTTAAAACTGAAAATATGAGGAGCCCTATATATTCGCGTATATAATTTATTTATCTAGCACATGAATCTGGTCCCATGCAGTTTCACAGTCGTTTGATATTTAGTTTGTATTTTAGAATGTCGACGTGTTCTGCAGTTTCTGCGGTGGCATTTCTTACACCTTCACATTAAACAGGATATAACATCTATTACAGAAAGTCTATCGTTAATCTGTTTGATGCGTTGGAAACCCAACATATAGAACTAGATTTTATTCAAATGGGATTACACTTGAATCTAAACATAATCCTTAGTAAACCTCGTGCGAAGTTGGACTTCCAGTTCTGAAACTGGAATTCCAGCAACTGATCGCTGATTTAAAATGATGATAAATCTCTAACTTGATTTTCCGTTTGACATGAAACTAATTTTATTGCTTATATAATCAAGTGTACTTCGTATGCCTTTTATATTGTTTTGGTTGATTTTATACGTGTGTTTTATGGTAAATTGTGTAAGTTATATGGCATTGGCTGTCATAATATAGTGAATGTATGTTCAGTGCAGTTTTGCCTATTTTTGTGCTTGCTTTATACCTGCTGCATAGAGATTGTTTATATTGAAACCCAGCGACTGTTTTTCATTGTCGATATATAAGTTTTAGTGATTGGGTTATGGCAAATACGAAAGTGATATTGATAAGTGGAAATGTGATTGAAAGTGAAAGCGATCCGTATTTGTTCACAACCTATCTAATACCTGAATTCATACTATAACCCGTGGAATGGGGAAATCAAGATGGAATTGAACTCGTATTTAGCGAGGTACGGTGATTTAGAGTATGATCATTCGCTATTAGTTATACACACACACACATTAGGTCGTGGGCCTAGCAGCACGGCTACAGGGTTATGTCCTAGGCAACAGTGGACCATAGTCTCGGGCATGCACGAGGCCCTTATTAAACATGAGCATCCTTTCCACAAATTTATTTCATTGACTTAGTGACTGATAAGTAGTGACATACACATTTCCTGGTTTGCTGACATGATACTTATATCACACTGTTCATATGCAAATGATGTTCATTATTTTCATGTTATGCATTCTGTTGCACTTTTCATGTTTAATAACATTGCACACCTATTATATAATTATTTCTATATGTGTCGCCCTGACGACCTGAGTGTGCATGCTTAGAGGACGAAGTGGATCCAGCCCAGGAGTATAACCTGCCATTTGAGATCGCGGAGGTCTAGACTGCAACATCAGTGCCATTTCTTTTGCTTTAAGCACTTTGTATTTCGTTGGTTATTTTTTCCCTTGTTCAAAATAAATGTATTTCGAACACTTTTATTGCAATGTAATAAAGTCGTGAACTGTGATTTGCCTTTACTCTAGTACTGTTTACTGACTACCATGTAATGCTAGAAGTCGATGTGTGACTACGGCGAGACTATTCCCTGACCGCAGGAGCATGGCTGGCCTAGTCACCCCTCGTATTCCGTATTTTGGAAAACGGGGCGTGACATCTGTCAAGGCCACTTCCTGTCCAAATCTGACGAGGAGGCTTGGCAATTCTTTGATGATCTTGCTGAACAAACGCTGCAGTGGGAGAGCACCCGACCGAACGCTTCAACTTCTTCTTCTTCTTCAGGTCATTCTAGGACAGGAGTTCACCAACTCGATATCTCAATTGCAATAAAGGCCGAGATGGCTATAATCACGCGGAAACTTGAGGCAATTGAGAGCAAATTCTCATCTCCTTCTCCTAACCCTGCTCCTCCCCTTCGTACCATTTACGCTTGTTGTTCGGATCCATCTCATTTGACTGGAGAGTGTCCTTACAATCCACCATTTCAAGGACAGGATCAGGTCAATGCTGCATTTCAGCAAAGACCAAGAAATGATTCATACTCTTCCACATACAATCCCGGTTGGAGGAACCACCCTAATTTCGCATGGAATCAGAACCAGCACCAATTCCAAGGCCAGAACAACTTTCAGAGGCCTCCTCCTCCGCAACAAAAAGCTCAACAACAAGCTCAACAACAATTTCAGCAACTTTTCCAACTCCAACCTTTTCAGAATCTAACGAACAACTTTGCACTTTACAACAATTCTTTTCCTCAAAACAACTTTGTTCCGTCAAATAACAATAAGATTTCCATGCTAGAACAGAGTCTAGAGGCTTTTTTAAAGTAATCGACTTAATCCACCGCCAATATCCAGTCTTTTATTCAGTCTCTGGTGCAACACACCGCTACACATGGACAAAGCATCAAGACCATCGAAGCCCAGATTGCACAACTGAACACGGCCTTGAGCGAGCGAGAGAAAGGAAAGCCTCCATCTCAACTACTCCTAAATCCTGGTCACCACATAATGTACATATTTCTCTTGAACAACAGAACCATAATATGAGTGTCGTGACTAAGTTGAGATCTGAAAGAATGCTGAACAACAACATTGGCGCACGAAGTGATGATGATGACACCCCGGCCATTTCTTTCTCTTCTTCTTCTTCTTATTCTGAGCCCATTCTCCATTCTTTAAAAGGCTCTTCTTCTTCAACTTCTGTTTCGAACGGATCCATATCTCACTCCACTCAAACTCCAGTTTTGGATTCCGTTCCATCTCCACAATCTCCTTCATAAGTATTGGACTCAACCAATTTCCAAAAAGCTCCATTTCCAAACTGGTTGAGATACAATAAACAAAATCCACAAATGGAGAAGATTGTGGAGTTGTTCAAACAGGTTAATATCAATATTCCCCTCTTAGATGCAATTCAGCAAGTCCCTTCTTACACGAAAATCTTGAAAGACTTATGCACTAAGAAGAGGAAATCTCAGGTACCAAAGAAAGTTTTCTTAGCTAGTAACGTGAGTGATGCTCTTACCCAAGATTTACCACAAAAACGGAAGGTCCCTGGCTGTCCTACGATTTCAATAACCATTGGGGATAAGAACATCAATCGCGATCTTTTGGATTTTGGTGCCAGTGTTAACCTTCTTCCTTATTCAGTTTATGAGCAACTCGATGTAGAAGAACTGAAACCTACACATTGTACTCTTCAAATGGCTGACCAATCTATCACCCATCCTAGGGGCGAGCTAGAGGATGTATTGATCAAGGCCGGGGACTTCATATTCCCCATAGATTTCATTGTTTTAGATACATAACCTATAGCCAACCCCCGGAATCAAATTCCGGTGATTCTCGGTCGCCCATTCCTTGCAACCTCAAATGCGGTGATCAATTGTCGAAATGGTTCCAAGAACCTATCTTTTGGTAACATGACAATTGAACTCAACATTTTTAGGTTAGGGAATCAGCCATCCGAACCGAACGCTCATTTACTGGATTTCTGTTTCATTCAGGAGATCGCCCCTGAGGACTGTGAATCTGAAGAATTTCTGTTTGATCACAGTGATTTTGACGCCACTAGTGCGTTCCTCTTTGAACCTGCTGCTTTCGCTTCTGACAACGAATACGAGTGCTTCACGTTTTTAAACGATTTTGGCTTGTCACCGCCCGAGTTTGAATCTTTTGAACTTTTGGATGTGTTAGTTGAACCATCCACTCGTTTTGAGCCCCTCTTGGAATCCTTTGAGTTCGAGACATTTTCTTCGATCTTGCCTTTAGTTGTTTCTCCTCCGATGCTCGAACTTAAGCCTCTTCCATCTCACCTCAAGTATTCTTACTTAGGTGAAAATGAGACCCTCCCAGTAATCATCTCGGCTTCTCTAGCTCTAGAGCAAGAGAAAGCCCTTCTCGCGGTTTTGCAATCAAATCGGCAAGCATTTGGTTGGACGATGGCGGACATCAAGGGGATTAGTCCCTTAACTGTTGAACATCACATTCATATGATGAATGATGGCAAACCAGCTAGGGATCAACAGAGGCGATTGAATCCAGCTATGAAGGAGGCTGTGAAAAAGGAGATCGTCAAATGTATGGATAGTGGTATCATTTACCCTATTTCAGACAGCCAATGGGTCAATCCTATACACGTTGTCTCTAAAAAATCGGGCATTACGGTCATCACAAACGAGGCGAACGAGTTAATCCCTACTCGCACCCAAACCGGGTGGCGGGTATGCATTAATTATCGAAAACTCAACGCCGCAACATGAAAGGATCACTTTTCGCTACCATTCATTCACCAAATGCTCGAAAGATTAGCTAGACATGAGATCTACTGTTTTTTGGATGGTTACTCAGGCTACAACGAGATTCCCACCGCCGAGAAAGACCAGAACAAAACCACTTTCACTTTTCCTTTCGGCACGTTCGCATATCGCCGCATACCGTTTGGGTTATGCAATGCTCCCACTACATTTTAGCGGTGTATGATGGGAATATTCTCTGACATGGTTGAGAAATTTCTGGAGATATTCATGGATGATTTCTCCATCTTTGGAGATTCCTTTGACAAGTGTCTACAACATCTTGACGCTGTCCTTACCCGATATAAGGATAAAAATCTCACTTTAAACTGGGAGAAATGCCATTTCATGGTGCGCTAAGGTATTGTCTTAGGACATATCATTTCGCGAAACGGTATCGAGGTTGACAAAGCAAAGATTGATGTCATATCCAACCTCCCTCCTCCCACATGCATCAGAGATATCATATCTTCCCTTGGTCATGCCGGTTTCTATAGATGGTTCATCAAGGACTTTAGCAAGATTGCTAGACCCTTAACTCTTCTTCTGGCCAAGGATACCACGTTCAACTTCGACTCGAGCTGTTTGACTGCTTTTGAATCATTGAGAGGCTCACTCACTACTGCTCCCGCTCTTTCTTCTCCCGACATGATGCATCCTTTCAAGATTATGTGCGATGCATCCAAATTTTCTATCGGTGTGGTCTTAGGACAGCACATCGATAAGATGCCGCACGTAATCTACTAAGAGAAATGGATCTTGAATGACGCACAAATAAACTATACGATAACCGAGAAAGAGTTCTTGGCGGTTGTTTTCGCTTTGGAGAAATTCAAGCCCTATCTCATTGGCTCCCCAGTCACTGTCTACACTACACTAATCATTCCGCCCTGAGATATCTTTTTGCAAAAAAGGATGTCAAATCTCAGCTAATACGTTGGATCCTTTTACTTCAAGAGTTTGACCTTGTCATTAAGAATAAAAGAGGATGTTAAAATGTAGTGGTCGATCATCTTTCATGACTTCCTTCTTCGCCGACGCTTCCTATACCTATTAACGATATTTTTGCTGATGAACAACTCTTGACAATATCTTATGAACCGTGGTTCGCAGATATTGTGAACTATTTGGCTACATGACTCATACCAAACAAATGGTCGAGTTAGGACAAACTTAGATTTTATCCCAAGTAAAACACTTGTACTGGGATGAACCCTGCCTTTTCAAGTATTGTACATACCAAATCATTTGTCAATGTGTCCATGATAATGAGTTCAAGAGTGTGTTGTCGTTTTGCCACAATCAAGCGTGTGGCGGGCATTTTGGCCCAAGAAAGACAGCTGAGAAAATCTTGCAGTGTGGCTTTTACTGGACAAAACTTTTCAAAGATGCACATGATTACTGCAAGACTTGCGCCCGGTGCGAACATTTGGGCCGGATTTCCAGGAGAAACGAGATGCCGCTCTAACCAATTCTGGTTATTGAGATGTTCGATATTTGGGGGATAGATTTCATGGGCCCATTCCCAACTCTTTTGGGAACCTGTACATTCTTTTAGCTGTTGATTATGTCTCCAAATGGGTCGAGGCAATATCGAGCCGAACGAACAACAACAAGATTGAAGTTAAATTCCTGAAAGAAACATCTTTTTCTGGTTCGGACACCCTCGCGCTATTATTAACGATAAGGGGATACATTTCTACAATAGATCTTTCGAGGCCTTGATGCAGAAATACTCGATTAATCACAAGCTATCCATGCCCTACCACCCCCCAAACATATGGGCAAGCCGAAGTTTCAAATCGGAAAATCAAGCAAATATTGGAGAAAATGGTTTCTAGGAATCGTAAAGATTGGCCCTTGGGCATTTCAAATTGCGCACAAGACTGATCTTGGCATGTCTCCCTATCGGCTTGTGTACGAAAAAACTTGCCACCTCCCTATGGAAATCAAGCATCGCGCATTTTAGGCGATCAAAGAGCTAAACTTCAACCTTGAAGATGCGGGCAACTATCGGAAGCTGCAACTTAGCGAACTAAACGAGCTTCGGGATGAGGCTTACGAAAACACGGTTGCTATAAAGAACCGAGCGATGGTGTTTCATGATAAACACCTTATGCGCAAAACTTTCATGCCAGGACAACATGTACTTCTTTATGATACCAGACTCCATTTCCATCCCGGTAAGTTTCGATCTCGCTGGAAGGGACCTTTTTCTTGTGCGGTGTGTATACCCGTACGGTGTGGTGGATTTGGAGAATCCTAAGGACGGTTCACTATTCAAAGTGAATGGACATAGAGTAAAACCGTTCCTTACCACAGAACCATCGGAGGAGCTCCTGATGTTGCAGGAGCCGGTTTACATTGTCTAATCTTCCTCCGTTTACCACCAAACTTCGGTTATCCAGCCATAAACGGTGGAAACACTGTTTCAAATAAGTTTGGGGGCATGTATATACCATCTTGTATATATATATGGATATTTTTTTCTGGTGTATATCCATTTTGTTTTGTTCTTCTGACGAGCATGCCGGTCTTATAAATGCTCGGTTTTGTGTGTCGGGATATTTCTTGCCCGGTGAAATTCCCTTTTTTGTAAAAAAAAGGGCGGGTTCTTTTGTAAATATTCCAGAATATGTGAGAAGGGGACAATTCATAAATAAAATTTTCAAATTTTAGAGGGTTTTCATACAAATAAGGTCCCTTTTTTTACCAAGCTTTGACTCCCCCTTTAAAACCCCTTCTTCTCTTCTTTATTCCAAACCTGAGCCTTCGGCCCTCATTTCTCCCAAATCACAAGCGGTCACCAAGAGCACCACCAGCGAACCGCCGACGCGACCGCGGAACCGCCGCCGACAGCTCCCCAAACCGCGCTTCCGCCGTCGTTTCTCCATTGAACCCTCTAAAAATTTCAGAGGAGGTTTGCTTTTTCGATCTCCTCTATTTAGCACTGTTAAAATTGTAGTTTCTATTCAATGGCTCACAGTTTTCAATTTGAAAGGGATTTCTCTGCAATGTTCACCCACGACCTGTATGACAGTTATTTTGGCGACGAAATCCAGAAACGCGGATGGAATTACTTATTCTACAACCATCCAAACCCATTCGCGCTTCCGGATCTCGTTGATCATTTTTTTGAGAGTATGGAGGAGGGATGTTTAGCCAATTATGGGTTTATACGCTTGTTTTAGGGGGATCGGGAAATTGTGGTAGATAGGAACTTGATTCATGAAGTAACTTTGATATCCCGTATCCCCGCTCACGACCAACTCCTACGATTTGAGGATTACATGCCATTGATGGGCGATAGTTGTTCTAGGGAACTAAAGAAAGGAATTCTTGGACGTACGCTATATGCGAATGTATTAACCGTGTGTCGTTGGTCACAAAATAATATCTTTGGTAGTTCACATAACACCACTTTTTTAACTCCATCCCTACACATTGTGCACATACTGATGATGAAAACCCTAAGCTATGACATGTGTACCGTACTATTACACTCGATTGGCGCCGACAAAGGGGTCGAAAATTATCTGTGCCCAATGTTAGTGACACAATTGTGTCGCTATTTCCTTCATATAGAGGAGTTTGATGCTTTTATGCATATGGGGGTTCTTATTCGACCCCTAGTTGAGGGTGTGTCCACGTCATACACTAGATTTCACGGGTTATGGTTGAGCACCGAGCCGGCCGAGGATGTGATGGCAGAGACTCCCAGCTCGAGTTCCACAGCGAGCGATGAGGAGCTGACCCCCGTCGAGCAAGTACGCTTGCTGCGGTGTACTCATAGGGGGGTCGAGAGAGTGTTAGGGATGCTGACGACTTTTGATCAGCGTATTACGAGTCTAGAGCAGGGGATGTCTACCCTGTTGGCACGGGATGAGAGAGCGAGATCGAGGGGTCATGGTGCTAACACCAGTGGAGCTAGGACGAGTAGTTCTGGCATGAGTGATACTGCGTCTGGTTCTAGGAGACGCAATAGGCAGCAGTGAGGACACTGCCGTGAGTAAGTTTTGGGGTGGGGTTTGTTGTAAATAGGTATCCATGCATTCTGCATCTGCATTTTTTTTGTAAATATTTATTCTTTTGTTTGCATATTTAAATTCCGCATCGCATCATATTTATATTTCTGCATTGCATTGTTATCCCTAAAAACCAAAAAAAAAATTGAAACTTAAAATGAAAAAAAGAAAAAAAAAACCAAAAAAGTGTGTCAAAATTGGCTATTTAGACTCAAGTTCGACAGGATGGTTGACTAGTTAGAAATAACTAAATCCTAAGCTTAGTAATTGAAAACCCTAAAAATAGCCCTCTTTGAAGTATAACTGTGGTAAATATATGTCCTTGCAGTTTGTTTAGAAGTAAGTAATCTTGAGTTCAGTTCTTGAGTTAAGTTAAAATGAAGGGAAAGTATTGAATGCTATATTGAAGAATATGTCTGAAAAATAGTTTCTATTCTCAAGTCCAAATTCAGAAAGTATATACCCTATAAACTATACTTACACACACCTTAAAACTTGGGATAGTAGAGAATACCTAGAAATACTCTTGTCTGAAAGTCTAGTATGAAAGAAAAAATGGTATTTGTAACTAACCACCAAAAGAGCGCCGTTGAAAAATATATCTGGTCTTGAAAGAAAAGAAAGAAAAGAAAAGAAAAAAGTTGTGTATATCACAAGACCTGGAAACTGCTATTTATGCCTTAATAAGCTCGCACACTCGGTAATCAGCTGATTAGTGCCTCAGGAAGCAGTAGTGCCCGCATGAAAAGAGTATGAGCAAAATCCGCCCATCATTAATAAAAAGAAATAGTACTGGGTATTAGGGCAAGGGTACTATAACTTGAATTGAATTCCTAAGTGTAGGGGTGAAATTACATACACGTAGGGGTATATGATCGATGTTTGGAGGAGAGATAGGAATGAAGAACATGGCTTATTTCTTCTTTAGAGATGATAGAAATTCCGAATTGGAGACTACGTTTTAAAAGGAAAATTCAAGAAAAACAGAGATCTTTATAAACTGACAAAACGTATAGGATTTTAAGTTAAATGAATAGGAGGTGTGAAAAATAAGGGATGGATAGAGTTTCTAGCTAGAATGCTGAACTGTAGGATTAGAGTTGACGACCAACTTGACAGGATTTTATGGGTAGTATCCGCTGAAAACCCCCAGAAGACAAAACTCCTCCTCTAGGGCAACCTAGGGGTTTAACGGCTTGTTGCACACACTAAGTGCAACCGTGATGCGTACGAAAGTGAGCTTTTTGGAAATAAAATAGCTTTGCTCGGGACGAGCAAAAGATAAGTTTGGGGGTATTAGTTCATATCCGAATTTTGCGTTTTTATACCACCTATTCTTGATCGCATTGCATATAGGCAGGTACTTTTGATCCATGTTTACTACATAATTGCAGGTTACAGGTTCTCAGTCTAAAACAATGAAAATCATGAACAATCATGACAAATTCAGGACAACTGCCAACAACGGATAAAAATACAGGTTCCGCTCATCATCCGTCAGGTGCTGCTTACCAGTTCAGGAGACAAAGATCAAGAAAGGGTCATTCAAGCACAAAGCACGAGAGAGGCAGCACGAGAATCAAGTTGACAACACGGTGCTCGAGAAAATCAAGACAAAAAGTCCACACATTTTCATCTTTTGGACTGTTGAAAATCTGGGAGCAAAATGGAATGATTCTGCAAATACAAGTGCACTAAACAGAAGATAAAAGCAATATAAGACATCCCAAGCAAAATGGAGCTCTAAGTCATCAAAATGACCGCAGTTCCACGATCTAAGGCACTTATTGGCGGCGGAACCGCGGCCACTATATGGCGTCTCGGGCCAAAAATTTAGGGGTAGTTTTGATTTTTTCTAAGGGCTCAGAAAAAGACCTTAGGGCTTCATCTTACTGCCTATAAATACTCCAGATCAAAGCCATATCAATGATGTATATTTTCACTAGTTTTTTGTTAGAATTTAGTGTAACTTCTTCTTCATCATCTTTCCTCCATTAAAATTGTAGTGAGAGCTTTTGAGTGGATGATAAATGAGGAGGGGTGTTTTTTTATATGCATGTCTTGTAATTTGCTAACTAGTTTTCATTTATATTACTTGTTATTTTCTTTGTTAAGTAGTTGTTGGTTTTCTTGTTCTTTTTCTTCTTCTCTTTTCTTTTATCCTTGCAACCATGATGCTTAAGAGTGATCCTTACTTAGATGAGGTCCCAAATAGCTAATTGTAATTTTCTACCTCATTTCTTTCTATCTTCTTTACTTGTTTTATTTTCTTTTATTTATGATGAGTGGGTAGTTTTCTCACTTATTAGGGTAGGATAAGGAATGTTTGAGAGATAGAAATCTCTCTCATTTTTTCCTTTGCCCAACAACTTGATTCGAACTCCCGTCAAGGCAATCACAATCCGCTCCCTACGGCACCTTATCCTATATGATAGCGGTGACACCTTAGTGAGATCGGTTGTGGTTGAATTGACCGGAAGTTATTGTTAAGAGCCAAGAACAGACGGACAAGGACCAAAAGGAAGGAACTAAGTATTGGAAAACCTAGCTTATACTCGCAAGTTTCCCTCCTAGTCATGCCAATTCCCGTTGTTGCCGATTACCGTAATATCGATATCAAGAGTGGAAAACGAAAGAAGTGAGTGAACTCCTAACTCAAACTAACCTAATCCTGACCCTAACATGCTTCTATTAACATACATATCTAAGCACATAGTTAACTTTGAACAAACTCGGATAATTTGGACTTAACTCGTTAAAACACTAAGAAAATGATTCCCATCTCTCCGTGGATCGACCCTTACTTAACCGGTTAGCTATCAAGCGAAACCATCTTGATTGCGGTAATTAAAACTAGCATAAAACCTTAACAATCAACTTAAAATCGAAATCTTAACTAATTTGCGAACAAAATAAAAACTGCTAAAAATAGAAACTGCTAAAAATAGAAAGTTGCTAAAATTCGAGACTAATTATTTGATCTCATCCCAAATTGATTCCCGATACTGCCTGTAAAATCTTAACTGATTTTGGAGTTGATTTTATCCCTAATTAGAAAGTCAAAGTTCGTAAGCAAATCTTTGACCATGAATTCGGGGCATTAAACGATAGATTTTCGCGATTCCAAGAGACGCCGATTTGCTAATCAAATTGTCCCAGAAGATTTGGCGAGATCTTCGATTTGGCTGGGAGAACGCGTGAATTGGACAAGATTTGGTAGTTCGGGTTCCTTGGGTGAACTTGACGCGACGTGTTTTGGAACGGTCGAGCAGTTCTATGTAGGCTAGGGCTGCATCAATTGTTGACCACAGTCAACAAAATTTCAAATCTACATAGCATAATTCAATGGGAGTCTCGCGTCGAATTTGAGTTCCCGTCGAATTAGACCTCAGTTTCTTATAGTAGCAATTAGCACTGCAATTATATGTTTTAGTTTTCAAGGGGGAAATCATAATCAATTCTAAATTTTGGCTTACAATAATTTTTATGTCATAATCAAATGACCCTTTTATTCCAAAATTTTGGCCCTTCATCCAAGTAGTTGGTTCAAACCTAACTTGATTATTGCCATATAGACCTTAATAAAAGATGGGAACATAGCAATAATAACAACAAAGAAATTCTCTGTTATATTTGTTGTGAAAAAAGCACCAAAGTATGCAGCGGATGATCGATACGTGTGATTCAGAACTAATGAAAAAGATCAAAGAAACAACTACGCAAAATCAATAAGTAATAAAGATAAAAACACACCAAGCATAGGAAACAGGATATTATCCAGGTTCGGTGTGTATTTGCACCTAATCCTGCAAACCGACGACGAATTGCTTCTACTATTTAACGATGAATTATAAGAGATAATTTCTGCTCTCACGATCTCACCCAAATACAAACAATCTCTCTCTCTCTCTCTATAAAAATATCTATCTTTCAATATCTCTCTCTCTCTCTCGGCAACAAACAGAGCCGCGGACTTAAAAAGGAAATAAAGGCTCTCTGTGGATTTTTTCTTGGCCGCGGACCTTTTTATCCCCACGTTGTTGATTTGTGGATTTAATCAACTAGGGATTAATTCTCTGGCTGTAGATTATTTTATTTCCCCTCCAGATAGAAGGGTTGCCCTACGGATAGAGGAATTCATATGATGAAATTTTTATTGCCCCTACGGATTAAACCGAGGGGGCATTGTTTGTTCCTACGGTGCACACCATAGAGGCATAAATAAATTAAAAAATATAGAAATGTAATCTTTTTATTTGGCCCTACGGTTCCGCAAAAGAAAACCCTACGGATTAATCCGTAGGGGCAACAAAGTGTTATTTATAGAAAAAATAAAGCTAAGTTTTTCCCACCGTCCCCAAAATTTCCCACCAAAATTCCCCGATCGTCGCCACCACACATCGTCGACTTCCTCGCGCATCGTTGCCACCACACAGACGTCGTCGACTTTCTCGTCGCCACCACACCCATCGTCGTCGACTTCCTCATCACCACCACACTCTCGTCGTCGCCACCGCACTCTTGCCGCGAGCACCTCTTCGAGCTCTAACTTCCCGGCCTCCTCCACCTTGTCGAGCTCTTGCTCTCCACCTCCTCGATCTCTTTGCCGCCGGTCAGTGACTGAGGTGAGTTAATTAATTAAGTTTTAATTTATAATTATGTTGTTTTAATTTGGTGTTATTGTTGTTGATTTTAGGGTTAAGGTTAGGATTAATTCATGGTTAATTTGTGTTAGGATTTGAGTGATGATTAGGCTTAGGGTTAGGGTTAGGGTTAATTAGGTAGAGTTAGGTTTAGGGTTTGGTTGATGTTTAGGGTTATGGTTAGGGTCAGGGTTAGTTTGGGTTAATTAGATAAAATAGGGTTGGTGATGATTAGGGTTAGGGTTAGGCTTAATTAGATTAATTAGGGTTAATTTGGGTTAGGGTTTGGGTGATGATTAGGGTTAGGATTAATTTTGGTTAATTAGGTTAATTTGGCTTTGGCTGATGATTAGGGTTAGGGTTAAGGTTAATTTGGGTTAATTAGGTAAAATAGAGTGTATTTGTAGCAGCGTATTGATTAGGGTTAATTTGGTTTAATTAGCTTAATTTTGGGTTAATTAGGGATAATTTGAGTTAGGGTGATGATTAGGGTTAATTTGGGTTAATTAGGTTAATTTAGGTTAATTAACTTAATTTTGGGTTAATTAGGGATAATTTGAGTTAGGGTGATGATTAGGGTTAATTTGGATTAATTAGGGTTAGGGTTTAGGGTGCACTAGTTCCTTCAGTAGGATACGCAATGATAACGTAAACGTACAACTTTACCGTAAACGTAAGAAAACCTTATCCTAAACTAAAAACTTCAAACCCTTAAAAACGAAACATAAACGTAAAACCTATTCAAGTTAAATGTTCAAGTTAAAACCAATAAATGATACTCGATGATAATATGAAACTTTCATATTCTCATCGATATTTATATGTGAAAATCAAAGCGCGACTTAGTCCCCGTCTATCAGTTAACATACATTCGATGTTCGTCGTGACATAGAACTATATGAAGGTTGTTAAATATCAGATGGTATAGTTCGGTGCTAACAACCGTCGTGTAGTCTATGTGACGAGAAGATTCAATCGTATGATAACCGATAGATTTGTCCAGTATGGACAGGTTAGGAATGTATAAAGCAAACACCTGCATTCACTTGTGTTTTCATTCGTTTCGAGTTATTTCGTCGGTACTTTCCCACTGGTTATCCGTGTACAAAGATAGATTAGATGTTCATTTCAACATGTTTCACAGCATTGAAATGATTATTTATTCTACTACAGTGTACTCAGAGAACAGCGGGGAGGTGCTGCCGAAATTTACTCGAAACGGATGAAAGCAAAAGCGAATGGGTGTCTGCTCTATACATTCTTAATGGGATAGAAAACTTACCCCCGACAGCTGAAACACACACATACAATACGAATACACAACAAACGCACAAACAATGCACATACACACTAACAACCCTACATCTAAGCGAAATCATAAATTGAAACACAGATACACAGAATACAACTCATACTTGGGTATCTTCAAATGTAACTTTGTTAATCGACAATTTATTCTTTTCAACAACAAACGTGCCTCTATGGATTTTCTTCTTTGTCAGTAACCATCTCGTTCTTAGATTTCTCAATATAGTCACCATAACCTACAATTTATATGTTATATAGTCTAACATGGCCCATGAGTACATCAGAGTTAAGGACTGGATGTACGTGGATTGGCAATAACGCATACAATCTAAGTTCGTCGTAGGAGTTGCTGTTTTCATTGAATTTGCACGCGCATATAATAAGATCATGTTAGAGAAGATTCTCTGTCCGTGTGATAGATGTGGGAATAAGTTCTGGCAGAAGGTAGAAATCGTAGAGCTTCATATCGTTAAACATGGTTTTACTAGACTATATACAACTTGGCTATATAACGGGGAAGGACAAGAAGAAGACGGTAATGCGGCAGAAAAAGAAGGAGAAGACGGTAATGCGACAGAAGAAGAAGAAGACGATAACATTTTTCAGGAGAAGAAATGGAGGATATGGTAGAGGCTGCCCTCGGTGATAGTATTCTTACCGAAGATGACATTCCTTCCGGTCAAGGACCATGTGTGGATAAGTATGAAAAGTTCATGAATGATGCTAGAAGACCAATTTATGAGAATGCAAAGTATTTCAGCCTATCATGGTTCGTCCAACTTTTCCAGATTAAGTGCCTAAATGGATGGAGCAACAAATCATTTACGATACTTCTGAAGTTCTTGAAAGATTCTATGCCCCCGGAAAATAACGTGCCCGACAGCTGGTACGGATCCCAGAAGATGATGTCTGATTTGGGTATGAAGTGTGAGAAAATTCATGCATGTCCCAAAGATTACGTGTTGTACCGGAAATAGAATTCAGATTTGAAAGAGTGTCCAACAAGTGTAGAGGCCGGGTATAAGCCGAAAGAATCTGATAAGAAGCTCGATATACCTGTCAAGATAGAACGATACTTTCCCATAACACAGAGGCTGCAGAGGCTATTCAGGTGCAAGAAAACAGCCGAGACAATGATTTGGCATCACCGTGCTGCTCCAAGTGAAAACGGAAAAATGAGCCATCCAAGAGATTCCCAGCATGGAGGGATTTCGATAGGAGGCATGAAATATTCAGTAGTGATCCTCGCAATGTCAAGGTTGAACTCGCTAGTGATGGTTTCTGTCTATTCAACTATATGGCTGGAACCCACAGCACATGATCCGTTGTAATGATAGTTTATAATTTGTCGTCTTGGTTGGTTATGGATCAATCCTACTTTATGATGCCTCTTCTTATTGACGGACCAAACTCACTGGGAAACAATATCGAAGTCTATCTCCGACCTCTGATTGATGAGTTAAAAATTTTATTCATTGATGGTGTAGAGACTTACGATGCAAACAAAGACACTGTTAGTGTATATGCCCTAGAGGCCATTACTGTATCATACTAGTTTGTATATTACTTAATGGAAGCTTGGGATATTCACCTTGTATATACAATCTTGCTCAAAATAGTAGTATGCTACTTGGTTTGTTTCTACTTCAATGTGTACATGTGTTTATTTTAGTATATCGCCTATACACATTAGTGGAGCCCTTAGGATCTTTGCTTGATTACCAGCGTTGTGATGGCAGTCACACTAGTGGGGCTGGGTAATCTATAAGCACATCCTTTTGCAGGTCCCTGGTCGCAGGACTATCGAGACAGGGCATCGATACTCCGGAGTAGACTAGCGCATGCGCTTCTCATCCCAGTGTGGGAGACGGTCTGTCCCACAGCCGTCGGTACGTCGTACTTGAGATAGTATGCGGGTGCTCGTTGGGTTACGAGTACACTGGACAGGACTCGTCGGGAACTGACTAGTTGGTATTATGCCTATCATCGGTTATCAGTTCCCAGGTGACATGAGTACAGCTTAGTCCGCTGACTTGACACTGTCACTTCGCCTCGAGTGTGTTCCCACTGTACTTTGATTACTACCCTACCACGGCTCAAAGGAGTCGTGCAAACAGGTGGTAGTTGGGTGCAGTCCCGAAGCACTTGGAGGCAGTGACGGTTAGACAGGATTCGTCTCTCCCGGTATTGGGGGTTGACATCACGCTGTGTCTAGGAGAGCCATTACACGAGTAGTCCCTGGCCAGGGCAAACGAGATATACTGGTAGGTTTCCAGTGTTATCTCAGGGTGTTTTGGGCTTCACTCCGACACGACTTGTACCGCTATTGGGGGACTGACGTTTACCGCCCCCTAGGCCCGCCATGCGATATATCAGACGAACAGACCGGACTGTACGAAGAATGTCACATTCAGGCTCAGTAGGAGTTTAGATGGGTTTCTCCTCGTCAGTCTTCTTGTCGGCATTACCTGGGGACCGTTACGCACAGCTAGTGCCGCTTGCGGTCTGTGGTTAAACCCACTGCCAGCGTAGTGTCGAGTCTTTAGAGTCCCACACAGAAAACTTTTCGCCTTTAGGCAAAAGAGTAGAGGTCGCATGGTTTTGCGACAGGTCGCATGGTTTTGCGACAGGGTTCGGTCACATCCGTGCACTTGTGCACGTACAGTGTCCGGACAGTTTACACTAGCGGGCTTTGGTTTAAGCCAGATCCCAGTGTACCTTTTGGGATTGGATTTATCCAGTATGTATTCGTGTTCCTCGGAACGCGGATGCGGGTGTGTATGCACAGTTGACGGGGAGACAGAGGCAGAGGATTCTCATTAGGGTTGTTGACAGTTGACCGTTGACTATTGACTTTTTGCTCAACCCTAATGAGAATATGATATGTGATTAACAATTATATTAATTAAGTATTATGGTGACATGGTTGTTGACTTGTTGACTTTTGTTGACTTGTTGACTTTGTTGACCGGTTGACTAGGCTTGACTAGTTGACCATCATGATAACCATAGCTATCATTTCATGGCAAAGACTTTTGCTTGCTTGCTCTTTTGTGCAAAATGAGTGCATGAAATGATATGGCTATGGTTGCTTAAACCATCACATAACACTTGATTGATATGATATGTTATCATTGTTTTGGATTATGAGAGGGTGAAAGACAAAAGAGTGGCTCATTCTTACTTGCTCATTCTCTCTCTTGTTCTTGAGCTCTCATACTCTTGCTCTCACCCTCTTCCTCTTGCTCCCTCTCTTGATTCTATGGTTCACTTGTCTCATGAGTTGAGAACCAAGAACCATAGATAAAATCCCATACAAACTCTTCTCTACTCACTCTAGTTCACAAGGTTTAGCAAACCGAGTGAACTAGTTTTCTTCAAAGTTCGAAGAAGAAGCCAAAGGTTGGAGCTTTCAGGTGGATCTATCTTCGGCGTAAGGAGACGACGGGAAGAAGCCGATCCGGACCACCATCGGAGTTTGAAGACGAAGGAGTTCAAGACAAGCAAGGTATAAACCCCCTAACCGAGTAGTTAATGACTCCTAGTTAGGTTGTTAGTTAGATGTTTAACAAAGATCCGGGTTTTAAGTCCATGTTACCATCTCTAAGAAAATCGTTTTTCATCAAATTCCGCATGCCCGAAAGTACCGGGAGAGGTAGCATGGACTTACAGTGGTATCAGAGCCTGGTTAAACTCTATCTAACATGTTAGCAAGTAACTAGAAGATCGATCAAAGAAAAAGTCACGAAAACGAACCCGAGAATTTCAAGTTTCTGTCGATTTTTATTCTGTTCAAAAGTTGATAATTTTCATCTTAAAAATCGGCTCAGGCTTTTGTGTGAACACCCACCAAATTTGGTCCAACGATCGAGTCAAAGAGCCGCGGAAACGCGGCGGGAGCATGCTCCCGCCGCGGTTCCGCGGCCGAGTTGACTCGGCCGAGGTCCATCTTTGGTGCAGTGTGTTTCTGGGGTTGTTTTGGGATTTTTAGAATATGTGTTTTCTGCCCAGATTTTCCAGAACGAAAATTTTTTTTTGGGGTCCCGAAAATCCGTATTTTTGATCGAACTTCTAAAAGACTTAAGCTGACGGGTTTTTTTGTGATGTGATATTTGTATTGAACGTCTACTAATCGCTATATGTCGATTAGTGGGGGTTATACAAGTCTGTGATCTGTAATGTTGCTGGAATGTGGATATGAATATGTTGGATTGTCGCGGGTGAATAGCCGGGGGGTTGTGAGACGAGAGTTTTTCTTTTCTTTCAATTCATGTAAATTTGTAAATTGATGTAATAATTATTTGTATGGCCGCACAACCGGGTCGGGGTTGTAGCCGTCATTGTATAATTTCTTTTTACTGTTTTTGCTCTTAGGATAGACCCATGGAGGGGGTGCACAAACTACCAGGTATGCCGAAGTGCAGAGTGGCCTACTCACGGGGATGAGGGAGGTTGCTTCGCTTCGGGTACTTGGCGGGTAGTTTGCCGCACCCGTAGGGGTCTTGGGTGGGGTCTTGGCTATTTACCGCGACCGTGTAATCTGCTTTTCGTTACAGGCTCGTACGAATTGCAGCTTCCTAGTATATCCAATGTGTTCATCTGTGATCTGAAATGGCTATCATTGCAATATATCTATATATGATATTATTTAGGCGTTGCTTATGTTTTACAGCCGCGCTAGCCCAGCCCCCGCTCTGTCGTTAGTTAAGTAACCTAACGGGTAATGACGGGGCCCCGTGGCGAATGCAAATGGCATAAGCGTACGTCATATTTTGGTTGTTTTCTGCAATGGTAGGATTAAATGATGGGACGCATTAAAGGAACTAATGCAAGAATATCACGCATTAAAAGAACTAATGCAAGAAAATAAACCAAGTTAAAAGTCGTTGGAACACTTTCGAAAAACCACTCGGTTCTTTTCAAAACTAACTTTTAAATGCGGAGCTTGAGCCACTCCTTTTAAAAGCTATCTCGTTCCATCGATTATATCAAGTTCACTACGTTCACGGTTTAGCCAAAACCATTCGTAGCCCTCCGTCGTTTCACATGGATGGTCAATAGTATTCAAGCTATGTTTGTTGGCCAAAGTCAAGGCATAGTGATTGGTAGCTATTGGGTATTCATATGCAGCATAGATAGATG
The DNA here is from genome assembly GCA_030015575.1 of Agapanthus africanus. Taxonomy (NCBI): domain Eukaryota; kingdom Viridiplantae; phylum Streptophyta; class Magnoliopsida; order Asparagales; family Amaryllidaceae; genus Agapanthus; species Agapanthus africanus. The sequence continues at coordinate 446,427,851 of CM057350.1, read as the reverse complement.
TGTTGGTTTGGAACAGTCGTACTGCCTTGTTGGCCAAAGTCAAGGGTAGGTATGGGTGGATTCAAATTAACCTGGAGAACGACGGGAAGAACTTGACATGTGACTTATGATTTGTTGGCCAAAGTCAAGGTCATAAGAGCATGGGGCAAAAATCCACATCGGGAGTTTCAAAAGAACTGAAACTTGCTAGATTTGCATACCACTTGGAGTGTGATGATTCTGGTAGGATTCCTTCAGTTTCGTCACGCGATGATATTTGGATCCCGATCCTACTGTGAGTATATGCTACTCCTCGGGAAATTTCTCACTAAACGATCAATGCTATAAACCTAGTAGGTGCCAAGAAAGGTGTTAGCGGGGCTACGCCCCCAGGGAAAAGAGGTTCTTGAATTAAGGAACTTCGCGAAAGCGTTGGAAAACCTCCCTCGAAGTACCGACACTGGCCTGGCTGAACGGTTAAGCAAGTATTGTGCGGTGGGATTGATCCTGACTAATTCTTCCTTTTTGGTTTGAGGAGGGATTCGAGAAACAGTGGGAGCCATCCTGTTTAGACAAACTAAAAACCATTCTAAACTTGCAAGAGCATCAAGCTGAGTGTTTCTTCTCTCTCCTAATTGCAGCGACCAATCAACATGACTGGACTTAAGTTACTTCTAGATAAAAACATACTGACAGGGCCAAACTACAAAGATTGGCTCAGGAATGTCAAAATGGCAATCACTTACGACAAGCTGGGGTATTTTCTTACCACCAAAGCTCCCCCTGTCCCTGGTCCCACTTCCAGCGTCGCGGATAAGGAAATCCGTAAGACTTGGGAGATTGATAGCGCGAAGGCAAAATGCCTCGTACTTGCCTCTATGGACAATGAACATCAGAGGAGGCACGAGAATATGGACTTGGAATCCATATTTCTTCATACAAAAGAACTGTATGGAGAGCAATCTCGTATTGCAAGATACGAAGCGTCGAAAAAATTATTTTCGGCAAGGATGGCCGTCGGATCATCAGTAGCAGAGCACGTGCTTAAGATGATCAGCTACACTGAGGAGCTCGCGGACCTAGGGACCACATTGGAGAGTGAGCTCTATATGGACTTAGTTCTCCAGTCCCTTCCTTCCATTTACGCCCAGTTTATACTGAACTTCAACCTACAAGAAAAAGAGGTTGAACTTTCAGAGCTCCTCAACATGCTGAGGAGCGCAGAGGGCACCCTACAGAAAAGTAGGGAAACATCCACTTTGTTTGTAGGAGGATCATCTTCTTCTAGGTCCAAGGCGAAAGCCAAGGGAAAGAAGAAGAAAGCCCCCGCCAAACCAAGAGGCAGTGTTAGTAAAGTGGATACGAAGGGAAAAGCAAAAGCAACAAAGAAAGCGGGGAAGCTTGTGGATAAGGAAGAATGCTTCTATTGTCATAAGAAAGGACACTGGAAGAATGATTGCAGGGCTTGGAAAGCCAGAACACAGGAATTGAAGCAGGTTGCAGCTTCAGCATCAGGTGTGTATGTTATTGAAAACTGTCTTTCAATAAACTCTACTTCCTGGGTATTGGATACCGGATCAGGATCTCATATCTGTAATTCATTGCAGGCGTTGAGAAACCGTAGGGTTTTGAAGGCAGGTGACATGATCCTCAGAGTTGCAAACGGAGCTAGCATGGATGCTAAAGCCGTGGGGGACTATCACCTGGGAATGTCAGATGGACATGTTTTGGTTTTGCGTAATTGCTTTTTTGTACCCAACGCAACTTGTAATATCATTTCTGTATCTTTAGTTTCTAAAGAAGGTTATGAATTTGCGTTTGTAAGTAATGTTGTAAACATTCACCTTAATCAAGTTTTGATTGGGTCAGGTACATTGAGTAATGTTATATACGTATTAAACCAACCACAGATTTTCAATGTCCAAAAAACACACAAAAGAAAGTCTCCGGAAATAAATCAGACTTTCTTGTGGCATTGTAGACTGGGTCACATCAATGAGAGAAGGTTGACGAAGTTACATACAGAAGGATATTTGAATCCGTTCGAATATCAATCGTATGCCACTTGTCAATCCTGTCTCAAAGGAAAGATGACAAAGACTCCGTTTACTGGACACGGAGTAAGGGCGAGCGAGCTCTTGGGACTCGTACACAGCGACGTGTGCGGTCCAATGTCTACACATGCACGAAGCGGTTATTCTTACTTCATCACTTTTACGGATGACTTCTCAAGGTACGGTTATGTCTTCTTAATGAAACATAAGTCTGAAGCCTTTGGAAAGTTCCAGGAATATAAGAGTGAAGTAGAAAAACAGACCGGCAAAAGTATCAAGATTCTAAGATCGGATCGAGGTGGAGAATACTTAAGTGCCGAGTTCCTGGACTATTTAAAAGAGAACGGAATTCTCTCTCAGCTTACTCCTCCATACACTCCGCAACATAACGGTGTATCGGAAAGACGGAACCGAACCCTATTAGATATGGTACGGTCCATGATGAGTAACGCTGAGTTACCGCGATCATTCTGGGGGTATGCGCTAGAATCAGCTGCATACCTTTTGAACCGAGCTCCAACTAAAACTATGCCTACTACACCATATGAGATGTGGTGTGGGAAGAGACCCTATCTTAAGCACATTAAGACATGGGGATGTCCAGCTTTTATTAAAAAGCAGCATGCGGACAAGCTCGAGGCACGCTCAGTATAGTGTAAGTTCGTGGGATATCCAAAGAACTCCAAAGGATATTTCTTCTACTGCTAAGAGGAACAAAAAGTTCTTATTTCTCGTCATGCCTACTTCTTGGAAACTGAGTTTTTAGAAACCCAGATAAGTGGGAGCACAGTAGAACTGGAAGAAATTCCAGAATCTCGAGCTATTACTGAAAGCTTAGTGGAACCAGAGGGTTCAAAAGAACAGGACATTCCTACGCCGCTCCGCAGGAGTAGTAGGCAGTCTCATCCGCCCGAGAGATACTTCGGTTTTCTCATAGACGGGGATAGAGAGGATTGCATCATAGATTATGATGAGCCTACTAGCTTCCAGCAGGCTGTTCAGAGCGTTGACTCAGTAAAATGGCTAGATGCAATGCGGACAGAAATGGAGTCCATGTACACAAACAAAGTATGGACGTTTGACATTGCTCCAGAAGGGGTAAAACCCGTAGGATGCAAGTGGATCTTCGAAAGGAAGATTGGTGTAGATGGACAGGTTGAGACCTATAAAGCTAGACTTGTTGCGAAGGGTTTTCGTCAAAGACCTGGTTTGGACTATGACGAAACCTTTTCTCCAGTGGCTATGCTAAAATCCATTCGGATCCTTCTTGCTATTGCTGCCTTCCACGATTATGAGATCTGGCAGATGGACGTAAAGACCGCTTTTCTAAATGGAAATTTAGAGGAGTGTGTCTATATGGACCAACCAGAGGGTTTCATTCAGAGTGGGAGCAGCGGAAAGGTGTGCAAGTTGCTTAAGTCCATCTATGGACTAAAGCAGGCATCGCGGAGTTGGAACATCTGTTTTGATAGACGGTCAAGGAATTTGGCTTTATCAAAAATCCAGATGAACCATGCATCTATTGTAGATTTGTAGCGAGAACTGTAGTATTCCTCGTTTTGTACGTGGATGACATTCTCTTAATAAGAAATGACATTCCTATGCTACAATCTGTCAAGGGGTTCTTGTCACAAAGGTTCTCCATGAAAGACTTGGGTGATGCCTCATACATCCTGGGGATCCGGATCCATCGTGATAGATCCAAGAGGATGTTAGGACTTTCACAGTCCAGGTACATCGACACCATACTGAAGAGATTCAGTATGGAAGATTCCAAGCGTGGTAACCTACCGGCTTGTCACGGGATCACCCTCTCTAAAGAGATGTCTTCCAAGACTGATTTGGAGAGGGATCGCATGTCTATTATACCTTACGCTTCTGCGGTAGGCTCTATAATGTATGCGATATTGTGTACCAGACCGGATGTAGCTTATGCACTTAGTGTAGTAAGCCGGTATCAGTCAAACCCCGGGGATAAACACTGGATAGCGGTAAAGAACATTCTCAAGTACCTGAGAAGGACTAAGGAGATGTTCTTGGTGTATGGCAGAAAAGACCTCCAGATCGAGGCCTTTGCTGACTCCAGCTTCCAGAGTGACAAGGATGATTCCAAGTCCATGTCGGGTTTTGTCTTTACCCTCAATGGAGGGGCGGTGTGTTGGAAGAGTTCCAAACAGGAAACCGTTGCAGACTCGACGATGGAAGCGGAATATATCGCTGCATCTGATGCCGCAAAAGAAGCTGTCTAGATGAGGAAGTTCTTGAAAGAGCTTCAGGTGGTTCCGTCCATTGTTGATCCAATACCTCTGTATTGCGACAACAACGAGGCTATAGCTTTAGCGAAGGAACCCAGGTCCCATCAGAGATCCAGACACATCTTGAGGCGGTATCACCTGATCAGGGAGATCGTGGATCGCCAAGAGATTGAGGTTCGGAGAGTCGCTTCAGAAGATAACACTGCAGATCCATTCACCAAGGCCTTGCCCCAGACTCAGTTCGAGCGGATGATCGAGATGATAGGTCTTCGATACGCCAGTACATGGCCTTAGTGCAAGTGGGAGATTGTTAGTGTATATGCCCTAGAGGCCATTACTGTATCATACTAGTTTGTATATTACTTAATGGAAGCTTGGGATATTCACCTTGTATATACAATCTTGCTCAAAATAGTAGTATGCTACTTGGTTTGTTTCTACTTCAATGTGTACATGTGTTTATTTTAGTATATCGCCTATACACATTAGTGGAGCCCTTAGGATCTTTGCTTGATTACCAGCGTTGTGATGGCAGTCACACTAGTGGGGCTAGGTAATCTATAAGCACATCCTTTTGCAGGTCCCTGGTCGCAGGACTATCGAGACAGGGCATTGATACTCCGGAGTAGACTAGCGCATGCGCTTCTCATCCCAGTGTGGGAGACGGTCTGTCTCACAGCCGTCGGTACATCGTACTTGAGATAGTATTCGGGTGCTCGTTGGGTTACGAGTACACTGGACAGGACTCGTCGGGAACTGACTAGTTGGTATTATGCCTATCGTCAGTTATCAGTTCCCAGGTGACATGAGTACAGCTTAGTCCGCTGACTTGACACTGTCACTTCGCCTCGAGTGTGTTCCCACTGTACTTTGATTACTATCCTACCATGGCTCAAAGGAGTCGTGCAAACAGGTGGTAGTTGGGTGCAGTCCCGAAGCACTTGGAGGCAGTGACGGTTAGACAGGATTCGTCTCTCCCGGTATTGGGGGTTGACATCGCGCTGTGTCTAGGAGAGCCATTACACGAGTAGTCCCTGGCCAGGGCAAACGAGATATACTGGTAGGTTTCCAGTGTTATCTCAGGGTGTTTTGGGCTTCACTCCGACACGACTTGTACCGCTATTGGGGGACTGACGTTTACCGCCCCCTAGGCCCGCCATGCGATGTATCAGACGAACAGACCGGACTGTACGAAGAATGTCACATTCAGGCTCAGTAGGAGTTCAGATGGGTTTCGCCTCGTCAGTCTTCTTGTCGGCATTACCTGGGGACCGTTACGCACAGCTAGTGCCGCTTGCGGTCTGTGGTTAAACCCACTGCCAGCGTAGTGTCGAGTCTTTAGAGTCCCACACAGAAAGCTTTTCGCCTTTAGGCAAAAGAGTAGAGCTCGCATGGTTTTGCGACAGGGTTCGGTCACATCCATGCACTTGTGCACGTACAGTGTCCGGACAGTTTACACTAGCGGGCTTTGGTTTAAGCCAGATCCTAGTGTACCTTTTGGGATTGGATTTATCCAGTATGTATTCGTGTTCCTCGGAACGCGGATGCGGGTGTGTATGCACAGTTGACGGGGAGACAGAGGCAGAGGATTCTCATTAGGGTTGTTGACAGTTGACTGTTGACTATTGACTTTTTGCTCAACCCTAATGAGAATATGATATGTGATTAACAATTATATTAATTAAGTATTATGGTGACATGGTTGTTGACTTGTTGACTTTGTTGACTTGTTGACTTTTGTTGACGTGTTGACTTTGTTGACCGGTTGACTAGGCTTGACTAGTTGACCATCATGATAACCATAGCTATCATTTCATGGCAAAGACTTTTGCTTGCTTGCTCTTTTGTGCAAAATGAGTGCATGAAATGATATGGCTATGGTTGCTTAAACCATCACATAACACTTGATTGATATGATATGTTATCATTGTTTTGGATTATGAGAGGGTGAAAGACAAAAGAGAGGCTCATTCTTACTTGCTCATTCTCTCACTTGTTCTTGAGCTCTCATACTCTTGCTCTCACCCTCTTCCTCTTGCTCCCTCTCTTGATTCTATGGTTCACTTGTCTCATGAGTTGAGAACCAAGAACCATAGATAAAATCCCATACAAACTCTTCTCTACTCACTCTAGTTCACAAGGTTTAGCAAACCGAGTGAACTAGTTTTCTTCAAAGATCGAAGAAGAAGCCAAAGGTTGGAGCTTTCAGGTGGATCTATCTTCGGCGTAAGGAGACGACGGGAAGAAGCCGATCCGGACCACCATCGGAGTTTGAAGACGAAGGAGTTCAAGACAAGCAAGGTATAAACCCCCTAACCGAGTAGTTAATGACTCCTAGTTAGATTGTTAGTTAGATGTTTAACAAAGATCCGGGTTTTAAGTCCATGTTACCATCTCTAAGAAAATCGTTTTTCATCAAATTCCGCATGCCCGAAAGTACCGGGAGAGGTAGCATGGACTTACAGACACAACCTTCATAATGCGTGTGGTTTTAATGTGGATAATTAATGACTTTCCTGCATATGGAATGCTATCAGGTTGGTCCGTACATGGTTATAAAGCATGCCCTTATTGCCATCAATATACAATATCGAAATGGTTGAATTTTAGCCGGAAGCTTTGTTATTGCGGTCATCGGCATTTCCTGCCACTAGACCATCCATACAGGTTAGACGCTGCTCACTTTAATGGTCATCAGGAGCTTCTTGGGCCTCCATCCTCATTGTCCGGAGAGGACACGACTGCTCAGTGGGATGGTTATAATAATAAGACTTTCGGGATAGATCCGGCAAAATAGGTCAAACCACCATACTGGAACAAGTTAAGCATTTTCTAGGAGCTTCCATACTGGTCAATAAATTTAGTGTGTCATTGTCTGGATGTTATGCACATAGAGAAGGGAGTATCCGAGCACGTACTCAACTTGCTTCTTTGTAAAGACGGAAAATCGAAAGACAACCTCCGTGCTCGGATGGATCTTCCGGACTAGAAAATTAGAAATGAATTGCATCCTAAACCGATAGTGGGTAAACCAGGCAAGTTTGTACTTCCCAATGCTGCGTATCATATGTCACAACCGGAGAAAAAAAGGTTCCTGCAGGTATTGCATGATTTAAAAGTTTCTACAGGTTTCTCAGGATCATTTAGGAAGAAGATAAAAATTGTGAAAGGCAAGATCGATGGGCTGAAAAGTCATGATCACCATGTTATTATGGAGCACCTTCTCCCATTAGCCCTCAGGACATCCTTTCCCAAATCGGTTGGTCTAATAATCAATGACCTTTGTTGCTTCTTTTAGAGAATTGTGAGCTAAAACCCTGGATGTTGTGACGCTGGAAATGTAAGGTTACGCTAGCATCCCGGCCATCAATCCGTGGCCAAACGCGGAACAAAAACTTTTAAAAACCGGAGCTAACGGGACCCGATTCCCAGATCGAACCATTAACCCCATACTAGTTAAAAGGAATTTAAGAGATTATACCGATCAATCCATGTCCTTCGGTCTTCAACCTCTTCCCAAGCTCTTCGCGCCTGCCTCGAATAAGTTCGCTCTCCGGTCTCCCTCGTCGAAGATGATCTACGTCGAGGATTCTTAATACGGGCTCCCTCTTCAAAACCAAAGCAACTCGGGCATCCAGTTTGCTAGCCTAGATGCACAAGATGAAGTAGAGAGAGTGTGTGATCATTTTGTCTTAATACATCCATGGATTCTCAACTGATGAGAGGGTATGGATGGAGGTGAAAAAGAAGCCATTAGAGTGTGAAGTGTGAGCTCAAGACTTAGCACCAAAAGAAAAAAGGCAACTCAAGAAAAGTGAAGTGGCCGCCTAATTTTCTTCATGTGTTGTGTGGTGTTTATGATGAGCAAGCAAAGAAAATTCATAGCACAAAATATCTCCATGCCCTCACAAATATCTCACAACAACAATAAAATATCAAGCATGGCCCATGCCATAATAAATGCACCATGCCAAGACTTAACCTCACACTTTACACCATAACATAATATTAAAAATTTATAAAACAAAACCCTAAATGTTTAATACAAGAAAAAGAAATGGCATCTTCAAAAGTAATCTTGTAACGGATTACAAGAATACCCCTCATTTGTATATACATACCTGCATCCATATTCCGACTGAATACGAATACAACGAGACGAAAATAATCCAACAATATAATACTAGGATCCGGCTTAAACCAAAGCCCACTAGTATTATCCGTCCGATCATGATCCGTGCACAAGTGCACATATATGATCGAACCCTGCCATAAAATCATACGGCCTCTACAATGTTTCGCCCGAACCAGGGAAACCCACTTTATGGGACTCTAAAGACTCGTCAATACGCTGGCAATGGGTTCAACCACAAGCACGTCAGTAGCACTAGCTGTACGTAACAGTGACCCAGGTATTGAACGAAAGGGAGGCCGACGAGCGAACTCATCCAGAAACCCTACTGAGCCTGATAGTGACAATATCCATACAGTCCGGTCTGTTCGTCTATGAGTATCGCATATCGAGTCTAGGGGGTGGATAAAGTCATACCCCTAATAACGTGCCATTTAGTGTCGGTATGAAGCCTATCACCAACTGAGAAACTACTGATCCGAATCAGTAATTCTCGTCTACCCCGGCCGAGAATTTCTGGTGATGGCTACCTGTGCACCCCGCGACATCAACCCCCAATCAACCGGGAGAGACGAATCCCCTGACGATCTACTCACTGCCTCCATGTGGCTCAGGACTGTACCCAACTAAAACCTGTTTGCACAACTCCTTTAAGCCGTGGTAGGGTAGTAATCAAAGCACAGTGGGAACTCACACGAGACAAATGACGATCTTAGGTTGATAGACTAACCTGTACACATGTCACCTGAGAACTGTTATCTGACAATAGGTATAATACCAACTAGCATGTTCCCTGTGGGTCCGTCCGGTATACTCTTAACCTAATGAGCACATGTATACATCTTAGGTGAACCAACTGACACCAATGGCTTGTGAGACCGGCCACCGCCCTTCGTCGGGGTCTCGATCCGTATATACTAGTCTACTCTCGGAGTGTTGATGCCCAGTCTCAAAACTCCCACAACTAGGGACACTTTAAGGATGTGCTTATAGACCACCCAACTCTCACGTATATGATCGCCATCATACTGCTGGTAGTCAAGCAAGAATCCTATGGGCACTATCAACATGTAATAGTGATCTGTAATGTCACCTGAAGCATGTACACGATGATAAAGACAAACCATATAGCATACTATCATCTCGAGTAAGACTGTTCTACCGGTATAGGTCCTCCCTCAATCATTGCAATCACGTACCTGCGATCCAATAATTGACTTGAGGGCACAATAGCCAACAATCTCCCACTTGCATTTAAGGCTAATTATTGTGATGTCGCATATTCATAGCCTGTGTGATACCGAACACCCAACTTCTCTACTAATCAGTTTCACATAGCCCGTTTGTGAAACTATTGCGTTCGAGAAATAGCCTCAGTGAGTGGATCCGTTCCAATGTTTCTTTCTATGTCTCTCTTTATATCAAGTTCACGGAGAAAGCCATCTCCCGAAATGAGCAATACCTGTCTTAGAATATGTCTGGATATCTGATGGGACCCAGTTCACAAATGACCTCCAAATCCAGTAAACTTCTTAGACTGTATCGTCAACTGAATTTAATCAGTATCCTGCGCCATGCCTCCCTCAATATCCGCTTGGACTACCTGCCCAAACTACTGCCCCTCAAAAGAGGAAAAACTATAACTCTGACAGTCACTCTGTCATCCAGGTCACCTTGGAATCCTGGAATGATAATCGTCTCCTGAAGGAGGCTGCCGTTATCAAATTCCTAGAACATCAACTTATGTTCATAAACTGCTTCCGAACGTTTCTTCAGGATTGGATTAATATATCAACTTATTGCAACTAGTGAAAAAACAACATCTGGTGTGGTACTTGACATCTCAGGATTGACTCAATTGCCTAAGCAAGTGATATGCCAATCATGCACATCCCTCTCCCCTTTAGTTTGTAAGACACCTTCAGAGAGGGTGACTCCATCACCTGCAGGTACACTGCCATGCCAGGAGTCGTCCATTCTAAGACACCTTTAGAATATTGTCTAAGTACCCGGATTGGGAAATTACCCAAATCTGGATCTAAAACCATAGATCTAGTAACCAGAATGCTAGATATAATATCCAAATCCTATGTGGAGAAACCACTGTGCGACAACCACAGTATAACCGATTGTAGTATAGGAATTTCACTTCCTACAATGTGCATGTCATCCAAATACCATGACATACCACCTTACTACCTTCTTAACAGTCCATCTCTTATTCTGATGAAGTCAAGGCTTATGACTGTTGCATCAAACATAGATGATCTATCTCCGCTATATCTGCTTTAGTCTATAAATAGTCATAAGCTACTTGTCCACTATGCTTCCGCTGCTCCCACTGACCACAACAACCCTCTGGCTGAGTCATATACACGTGCACTTCTAAAGCTAGTCTAGAACAACACTATACTCATCCTCCTACCGGGTCTCATAGTCTAGAACAGCAGTAATGGAAAGTCTGGGTAAACAAGAACCTCCCTATCACCGTCTTTGAGGATACCGAAGTACCTCTCGGGCGCCTGAGGTTACCTATCATATCTGCGGAGTGGCTAATGGAATGTCAAACCCTGATTGAATCTTTAGGTTCTATTAAGTTTTCAGTAATCGTTTGTGGTTCTGGAATCACTTCCAGTTCTACCATACTCCCACTACTGTTTTCTGAAAAAATCCATTTTGCTAAAACTGTGGCGAGTCAAGATCAATATCACTATTGATCTTCCAGCTGGTAGAAAGTTAACCCTTGTCATAGCCTGGGATAACCCACAAACTGCCATTACAGAAACCTGCCTTGAGTTATCCAGAGTCTGATTTTAAGTATAAGACGGACAACTCCATATACCTTAACACCGTTAAGATATGAACCATTCTATATATAATATAGAAACAGAGGCACTGATTTAATTAGAACCAGATTCAAAGTATGCAGCTGTCTCCAGTGCATGTTAACTAAATGGAGAGATGCCGATCAGCATTACTCAACTTAGGAGTGCATCCAGATATGAGTAATCTGAAAGAGAAGCAAGTTCTCAAAACCATTACTATCAACTGAATACCAAACACAAGTATCTTCATCTTCGATCACCTTGAAGAATCCTGATACTTGCAACACATGGTTCTCTACTTTATTCATATACCTATAACTTCTTAAAACTTAGACCTTGTATTTCTACAAAAACACTTGTCTAAAACTGGAGAAGTTACAAGCAAACAGAATATAGTACGAGTACCAACTCCTTTGTCCTAATGGACACTGGACAACATACAATACTTTGTATAAGTCCCCTGAGTTCAATAACTCAAACCTTGTGCGTCGTAGGTTGAAAACTGTACTATGGTTAAGAAGAATTACACCGCTATTTAATGCTCCTTACCTAACCATCAACTGATATAGGTAAATGTCATGGACATAATTTCAAAAGGATATATCTCACTTTATAAAATAAACGTACAGATATATCAGTTTGAAATTGGTGCATAACAACGGATAATCAAAACCAAATATTTGTCGTCAGGCAAAATCCCAGGTGATTTCCTCAAATATCACCAATTACAACGAATTCCGATATAATGATGATATAATCACCTAATTCCCAATAAATTACTCCCACTCATCATCTGTAAAACCATACAGATGTGAGAGTCAAACCTGGTAAATACATACCCTGGAGTAAGGATCTAATTGGAAAATCAGTTTTCTATTAACAACGCATAGTGAAACTGAAACATAAAAATGTTTCGAAGGGGTATCCAGGTATTCCTAGTAATGCCTCTTCCATTATCTAGATTCATGACTGTAACCGTATATTTCTTTGCTATCTCTCCAAATCCCTATATTTGTCTTTACTCATTACCTTCTGTACACCACCATTAGGCTAAATGGTTTTCTTCCTTCCCTACCGTTCGGCACCAGCCTATGGTTTGGGAGAAGACCACCAATAAGCGTAATAGGTGTACTCTCCTAATCCTATGAGTACTCGCAACTTTAGAGAATGTAAAGATAAAAGACAACTGAATAAACCTTATTCTATTTCTCCCAAACCAGAATCCATCCTCGAACTGGAACAAGTTCCTTCGAGTTCGTATATAACTATACGATGGATTATCCAATAAATGTTGATCTTCGTAGTGATATGGGGTGTTCTAGAGAAATGCAAAGGTGAAGTAGGAGTGGGGATGAAACACGCGGTTTGGTCGTGAATGATAGAAGTCGCAATTTACTTTGCCCTTTTTCTAATCTCTTTATTTGTCTTTACTTATTACCTTCTGTCCACCACACTTAAGCTAATTGGTTTTCTTCCTTCCCTACCTTTCGGCACCTGCCTATGGTTTGGAAGAAGATTATCCAATAAGCGCAATAGGTGTACCCTCTCCTAATCCTAGGAGCCCTCATAACTTGAGAGAAGGTAAAAGGAAAAGAAAACTGAATAGTTCTATTCAATTTCTCCAGAACCAGAAACCATCCTCGAATCTGAAACAAGTTTCTTCGAGTTCGTATGTAACTATACGATGGTCATATCCAATAAATATGGATCTTAGTAGTGATACAGAATGTTCCGGAGAAATGCAAAGGGTAAAAGCATGAGTGGCAATGAGGTATGCAACTCTGAAAATCCAAAATTCAACGTGTTTTAAGAAGGTCCGGTTAACTTGGTTACTGAGTTATAGTCTAGGGTCGGGTCATAGTCGCTGCCAAAGAGAGACAGAAAAGAAACACTCAGCGTGCACTCTAACCTACATCAGAATAGTCAATCACTCTATCTAGGGAGTGAGCACAGTCAATCAGAACCCAATAGTGTAAATGCCTATCATTTAGGAAGTCATCCGAGTGAGATAAATGATCAAACGAATTTTGATGTTTCATAAATGATGATATAAATTGATTGACTGAGTGCTACCAGGAAACACAAGAAAGTCCTCCGTCTGATTTTTGCTTTCCCATATTAAATGAGGGACATTGTGAATTTGATAGGTATGGTTGGGATAGATTAGAAGAGATCAATGATCAGGAACCCACAATTTTTGTATCACCTGTTGATATCGTTTCGGAAGAAACGTTAGTGTGGGAACCTACTTTTTTAGATGATATGAACCTACCCATTTTTGAATGTGATGAAGAAGAAATTGTTTTGGGAGAGAGTGTGAATAATAAAAATAGGATTGTGGAAAATCTTAGGGAGGAAGACAGTGTTGAAAAACATTCTTTCATGTCGAGTTTTGAGAAAATTTTTGCTGATGAACTTGATATTCTTGGTGAGTTTGGGTCAAGATCATTTTGGGATCATCCTTTGAACCTTTCTTTTTCAGAACTTTTTGCGGATGAACTTCAGTTCTTACATGAACCTGACTTCGAAACTCAACACATACTTATTGAAAATTCAATTCATTCAGAAAACAATGCTTTGACCGCTTCAAAACTTCATTTTCACCTTCAACATTTTTTGCTCCCTAGTTTTACACGCCCATGCCCTTTACTAACATCTAACCGTTCTGTGTATATTCTTTTTTTTTATTATTATACATATTCTTTTACCAGCCATGGCACTATATAGACAAAATCTTTATGTGGCTAGTATTAATTTCTGAACTAACCTAATCGTTTAACTTGTACATGTTGTAATTAGTCGTAGGTTTTTTCTTTTTCTTTTAATAAAATTCTCACCACGATGTCTAAATCTAGCTACCGGAGACGGGGGCAACGATGAGGATATCGTAAAACTCAGGTTTGGGGGTGGGCACTGCATCATGTGTATATTCTGCATTGCATACATATAAAAAACCCATAAAAATTAAAAAAAAATTGAAAAATTTTGTCGTCAAGTTAGCTAGTAGGGTAACATAGATTTTTATTCCGAAAATTTAGTTGATATATTAGAAGTAACTAAATCCTAGGCTTAGGAATTGAAAAACCTAAAAATAACCCTCTTTTTGTTTAAACTTGGTAAATATACATCCTTACATTTTGTTTTTGAGAAATAGGTAATCTTGAGTTCAGTCATTTAGTAAAGTCAAGATGAAGGGAAAGTATTGAAGATTTACTGAAAGATAAGTCTGAAAAATAGTTTCTATAGTTAAGTCTAAATTTAGAAAGTATACCCTACAAATTGCACATACACGCACCTTGAAACTTGGGATAGTAGAGGATATTTAGAAATACTCTTGCCTGAAAGCCTAGTATGAAAGAAAAAATGGTATTTAAAGCTAAACACCATAAGAGCATCATTGAAAAATATATCCAGTCTTGAAAAGAAAAAGAAAAATAAAAGAAAAAAATAAAGTCAAGACCTGGAAACTGCTATTTACGTTTTAAGCTCATACATTCAGTAATCGGCTGTCAGTGCCTCAAGAAGCATTAATAGTCGCATGAAAGGTGTATGAGCAACACCGTCCATCCATTAATGAAAAGAAGTAGTATTAGGTATTACGGCAAGGGTACTATAGCTTGAATTGAATTCTTAAGTGTAGGGGTGAAAATTTACACACACGTAGGGGTATACGATCAATGTTTGGAGGAAAGATAAAAATGAAGAATAAGACTTATGTTTTCCGTAAAGTTTATAAAAATTCCTGATTTGAGACCGCGCTTTTAGAAAGGAAACTCAGGAGATACCAATATCTTTCTAAACTATAAATACACATATGATATGAGATTAAATAGATAGGAGGCATGAAACATAAGGGTTGAATATTTCTAACTTAGGATAATAGAATTTCTAACTTAGATACTAAACTGTAGGAGTAGAATCGACGTTAACTTATGAAACTAACTTGACGGGATTTTGTGGGTGTAATCCGCTGAAAACCCTGAGGAGACAACACTCCTCCTACTAGGGACACCTAGAGGTTTAACGGCTTGTTGCACGTGCTCAGTGCAATTGCGTTCCCTGCGAAAGTGAGGCTAGGATTTTTTGTTTTGCTCGGGACGAGCAAAAGATAAGTTTGGGGGTATTTGTACACCACAGAAAACTGCATTTTAATACCTCTCATTCGTTATCTGTTTTGCTATATATCGGTGCTATTAATCAGTGTCTGCTCAGTAATTACAGTTTATACGTATTCGTGATACAACACTGAAAACATACTCAAAATCACGGATATAACTTTTGGGAGCCGACACTGCAAGCAGACCAGAGAACCGACCGATTTCCCGAGAGCTCTTTTTGAAATAATGCATGTGTACACATTTTTTGTATACAAATGGTCCAACACACAAGTGTGCACATTGCTTGGACCAAGTGGGGCTGCCATGGCATGATGAATTGTGCAAGTGGGCTATATGGGTGTGATGTGCATTGAAGAGCATTTATTGCTAAAAGTTTGGATGTGATGTAAAGACCAAGTTTCCCTCCATTTCTCTGCATACAATCCAGGTTACAATTGACCAAGCAAACATCACCAGAGTAATTAGAGAGAGCACACAAGCACACAACTGCAGCACGAGCCCCCCTCCTCGGATTTGGGCCGGCGAGACTACATGAATATCCGGCGAGCTCGGCCCCACTACCTCCTCTTGACCCCATATTTTCTCTGGTTGTTTATTAGTGTCATATCATCACTTTTATATTGTTTATTTATTCTGTTTTGTGGCCTATAAATACCAAAACTGATCTAAAGAAGGTCATGCCAAATAGATGGAATACATTTTGATAGTTTGTTTCTTTTTGGTTTAGCTTGAGGGTGAGTGAGCTTCACTTGGTTTCTTCCTCTTCTTCCCTCTTGAAGCTCTCTTTGGAGAGCTTCATTAAGGAGGTTGAACAAGCTACCAAATCTTGTATCTCTTCTTCAAGTATTATTATATTGTTTTTGCTTTCTTTACTTGCTTTCTTTTAATCATGTTTAACTAATCTTATTTTGGTTGTGGTGTGGGTGAGGAAGTGAGATGAAAGGCTTTGCCTCCTCCACCTCTTGTTTATGTTTCATGTGCTTAACTTATGATTCTAACCTAAATATTGTTTATGTATTGATATCATACGGTATCTTGACACATGGTTACTTGTAACCTCCTCATATACCATATTCATTCCCTTTCTCCATTTTCAATGTTTAAGTTATAATCAATTTGGTATTAAGTTTGCTAAGTTTGGATATGGTATGTTGTGATTAAGGACTTGAAAAATCTCTTAATTTCATATATCATATACCATCACAAACACTTAGCACACTTAACACCAAAATCATTTGCTCTCTAACCACTTTGTGTTTTTGTTGTTGCGGTATGCTTGCTAACCCTTACGTTTAGTGTTGATGCCCCAAGCGCGGACATACAAACGGTAAGTGATCAAAACGGAATCGTTTCGTGCTTTGCGGCGAATGTCGGACTTTGACGGTTTGCGCTCCGCAATCACGTTGACAAGTCGTGCTTCAAGCCGGGATCAAGGTATGGCCGGACAACTCATAATCAAGGGAGTGTGGAGGTAAATGTCGCGATTCAACCTTCCGAACCAAGCCACAACCATTCTTTCCTTAACTCCTTTTCTTGCTTTTTCCTTGTTTTTATTCTTTTATATATTTATTGTGACAAACCCCAATTCATTGATTTGTTAACCTTAAACAACAATACTTAATACACAATTTCCTGTGGATCGACCAGTACTTGCCGGCTCGCTACAACGCGCCGTGCTCTTGCGGTTTATAAATAGTAAAACGAGAACGATCTCGTGTGCGCATTCCGTTTCCTTCATTTTCATATCCGTTCCGTAACATACGCGTTTGCGGGCGCGGGTGAATTCCCAACAAGTTTTTAGCCCCGTTACCGAGGATTTGTAGTCATTAGGTATAGTTATTTTTGATTCTACTAACAAAACTAACTTCTAATTCTAAATTTTCAAAACTAACGCAAACTAACAATACGATTTTTCTAACTTTTGTTCTCTGTTCTTCTAACCTTCTATCACCCTGAGCTTTTAAAAAATCAAGTTATACCAGAAGAGTACTTATCTATCCTAGAGAATTTACACAAATTTTCATCCCATCTCCTCTGAATTTGGCCGGCGACATCATGGAGGAATCCGGTGGGCTCGGCCAAGTTTGGGGGGTTTTGATTTTTTCTTCTTGTGTAATCTCCAGTATTTGTCAGTATTTTGTTGGTATTGTTTGATTTTTCTAATTTTTAGTGTGCATGTATTGGGGCACATATATCGCTTTTGACACTAAATATCGTATTTTCCGACATTTTAGGTTTTTCACGGAATTACGACCAGCGATCGTGCGGAGCGAGGTTAAATTTCAATTTCAAGACGTTAGGAAAGAATAGTGCCAAAGATCCGGGTAGTTTGACCCGCGCAAGCGAACATTCAACGACTTGGATCAATTCAAAGGGGTTTTCTTAAATCAAATCATATCGGTACGTATTTTCTAACACCTTCGCTCGAATCCGACGCAATCCAATTTTCTATCTTTTGCAGGATTCTTCGCACAATTTTGCCACCAAGGGAACAAGAGAACTAACCGTATTTTTTGCAGTGCTAATACTTAATTGAAAAAGAATTTCTTTAATTGATTGATTTTATTAAATTCTTTTATTTGATTCGCATTGCATATTAATACGGATTTTAAAGGCAAAACGACCAACAAGATACGGTAAAGGATTTCATCACCTTTCTCCGTAGCCCACAAATTACAAAACAACATTTTTGCATACCCCCAGTAATTTAAAATCAATTAGAACTCTAACCTTAAGGACTTCGCGCTCATTAGGTGAAGTTAACTGTGTTTAGAAATTTGCTTAACGGTATATCGTTCATGGGGTGTCTAGGCAAGTGTTCACGGCGCAACCGCCAAAAAAGAACGGGTTATTTAATTAAGGACCTTCGCGAAAGTGTTGGAAAACCTCCCCTTCTCTCTTGCACTTACCTGGCTTCGTGATCAGTATATCTTGAGCCTATTTCTCGATACAGTTTTTACTTTGTCAATCAGGTTCTTGAACAGGTCTAGTTGACTTAGCATAACATAGACTGCTATGGGTGTGATATTCTTTATTTTTGTGACATTTGTGCATCTTGTTAATATGGGCGATACACAATACAATTCATTTTTTTCATGATTCTTATTCTTTTGTTTATACTCAATCCCAATTAAATTGTACAAATTGCCAAAATTCTTCCCACATTTATGAAAATTGTCCTTTTCTAGGGGGTGACCAACCGTCCCAAATTTTTTATAACGGTCACCCACCTAACACTCTTGAACCCTGTCACGACCCAAATATGGCACGTGACCGGCACTTAAATCACGTGACCTCTAAAGACGTCGACGCGGTTCAAGTAAGCCGAAACTCGGAATCTAAACCCTTTTGAAAATATTTGGAGGTGAGTTTAAAATAGTCATCCGATGAAAATCAATTTAAAATAACATCTAACTTTAACTAAGTTCGTTGAAAAGCATTTATGACGTCTTGAAACTTGACATCACCTTCTTTACATTTTGATAAAAACCCGATACAACATAGTAAAATAGCATCCTAACGGTAGCTAATCTCCACGTCTAAATGATGGAGCAACCAACAATCTAAATCAGCAATCGACTCCCAAGAGTGCGACATCACCACACATAAACTCTAAGTCTTTCTTCTAAGTCCATAATATACCACTTCTAAGTTGATGGAGTTTCCACTAGATACAAAAATATATGAATAATCAAGAGTGAGTATGATACAATAATAACCCACTTACCAATCAATCTCCGAAAAGAATATGTGCCCAATCCGCTGATAATCCAAGTGGTAAGACCAGCAAGAAACTGTGGCACAACGGGGATGAGTTGCCAACTCAGTGAATAGAAGTACATCTAAAGGTAGAAATCGAAATGCATGACGATACCTAGGTCATAAGTATAGTCCTATCATAATCTGTACCACTATACTATATGATATGCATATGTGCAATACTAACCATCATGCAATCCCAAGTATAATATCTCAATGTCATATGAGTCAAAATCATGAATCTATAGTTCGTATTTGAATCCCTTTTTATATATGAATGTCCGTACAAATATATGCAGGTACTGTCCTCCGGACTGGTGGAATCCACTAATAATATCTAACTGTATACCTCATGATAATGCTCATATCAATATAAATATAGATGTCCAGCATCAACATCGAAATCCGAAATCTCTCGTGTCTATCATCGATACGTAAATACAGATATCGTCGATACCATCTCAACAGATGATCGCCACCCGATATCCTAGCTACGATCAGTATCCCCGGGATATCCGCCGTGCCCAATCGAACCCCGGTCAGTATCCCCTGGATATCTGCCGTGCTCATTTCTATCTCCGGTCAGTATCCCCTGGATATCTGCCGTTCTCATTTCTATCTCCGGAATCGAGTATCCTCGTTAGGCTCCCCGCCTATAATGCGGCTATCCTGCCTCTCGGCCCCGACCGGGTCCACCATGTATCCAACTGTATCCCCACTGACTCAGTCTGGATAAAATTGTAAATCCGTAACCGTATACCCACCGACTCGGTCCGGATATCAAAATCAGAAAACACAAATTTCATGGTGGACGTTTACTCATCATATAAAAATATCAATGGAGGAATAAGAAACTTACATAGATTGTATTGATGATATATTATATATATACATATATAACAGTATCCCATACCACCGATATATATCATCAGGAGTAAAATATCCAGAAAATCCATAAGAATCAAATACCGCATCTATAGTACTAATATTCGTAATTTACATCAGGAATAAAGAAGACTATGTAATTATATCACATAATTATAGATTTTAATTTTACCGTGTCATAGTACTACTAATGATGTGTAGTGTAGCATACGCGTCTGTGCTCGTGCAACATGGCAATCATTAGTATTTATGCAAGTGTTATACGGTGTAACAACCTATTTACTTTAATACATATATCACAGTATGGTTCTATAATGACATGGCAGTACCAATGAGGTATAGTGTAACATATATTCACGTGCTTGTGCAGCATAGTACTCATTGGTATTTGTGCAGTGTTCTATCAGAGTGTGCGTAACGCAGAAACGTATAATGTGGATAATATAATGCAAAACATATAAAATAGTCTAAACGTAACTATTGTAATTACTTGCTATGAGCTATACCGTTTCATTTAGAAATGATCGAAATATTAAGTTTGAAATAAGGAAGCTGCCTAGATTTAAAATAGGTATCCGTTTTAGAAACTGGCATGTATCCTGATATTTTATGTAAAAGACAACAATCGTAGTTTTTAAAAGAATATAGCTCACACCAGTATTACATCCTAAAAACAGAATATAATCTAACTCTACGAGTCAAAGGATAAATTGGCCGTTATTCGGTATACAAAGTTCATCATTTCCAATACGTATAAATCCTTGTATTATATCTCATCATATCACGGTATATGTATCATCTCAAGTCTATCGTGATCCCTCGTACAAATCATCAAACCATATCCATATCGTATCACTATATCTATATCATCACAAGTATGGCATGATCCCTCGTACAAATCCACCCAACCATATCCATATCGTATCACTGTGTCTCGTCTATAACTATGCATAAAACTGTATGAAATTTAAAGGACATGCTAGATGCGATACTATATAAATATCTTGAATAAGTACTAAACTAACTAGATATCATAATAATATTTATAAGGTTGCGGTGCTATACGCCATCCACCCGACTTCTCCAGTAGATATAAATCTACTCACCAACTTAAAAGCTCGCTGAATCCACGCTGCTATATCGCCAACTCCGTCTCGGAATCCTCGAATCGTACCTATACTCGTATTGAAATCGCATAGAAGTTAATATCATATTAAAAACTAAAACAACAAGCTAAACGCCCGTAGGTTAGAACCTACAGCACACTTAACCCAAAAACGACAACACAATTCTGTCGTTAACGTATAAACGTCAACGGTTCAGCTGCAACATCAAAATACGGAAACTCCGTATTGTAAATATCTGAAATTTGATAAACCATTTCTAAAACGTTCCCATATTTTACTGTGTAAATATGTAGAAAACCAAAACAATACAGAGACTTGTAAAATACCAACTCAAAACTACAGAAGAAAAATCAACACCAAAAGACATGAGAAGGCCGGTGTCGCCGGAATTTTAGGGTGGGTCGCCGGATTTTGTGGTGAGTTTGGGACTCTAGTTTTAAGTGTAATTTTCTAGTTTGCTCATTATACTTTTGATCATGCTAGTTTTTCTAGTGTTTATACTTATTAGTTCCAGATTCACTTTCTGTAGTTAAATTATCACAACCACTAAACATGCTACGTGTCGTATATATAGTTTCACTCCTAAACTGATATTAGCTTACAGATTTAACCCACTGAAAAACTAACTTGTTTAAACTATACCAAACACATTAATTCATACCCATAGACCTATCCTAAAAACCACATAAACCAATTCTCCAAGAAATCCGGCGAGATCGGATTTTGTGCGTTGGTCGCCGGCCAAAATCCGAGCAAAGGGGCCCGTCTTCCTATGGTTTATTCTAGGTCTAGATTATATGGTCCAAGTACTGTTTGATCAATATATTTATCATTTAAACTAGAGCAGATTCAAACAAAGGCTAAGCTTGTAAAAATACGATATTACGATATTCGATTTCTAATGTAAAACAGTTTCAGAACTAAAATCACACATGGTTCAAGGATTATACCTACAGCAAGATCATTGGAAAAACTTCCTCTAAGATGCACAAGCTCAAGGTCCTAGCTAGAGGGTGATGGTGAAGCCTTAGCACTTGTTCTTCTTCTCTTCTCTCTTTTCTTATTTTCTTTGTGTTTTCTAAAGTTTTTCTTTTCCTTTCCTTCTCTTTAAATTTTCTGATCTTATGAACTGAACAATGGGGTGAGATAAGGAAAAGAGTGAGGGTTTGTTGTAAAGAAAGGAGGAGGTGGAAAGTGCAAGGTGGTGGCGTAAAGGGAAGGAGGAGGAGGTGCCACATAAGTAGTGAGGTGGGGTTTCATACAAGTAGGTGGTGTTGCAAGGAAAAATGTGGGATTTTCATGCAAGAATGAGGTGGACATATAAAGTGTCATCTAGGTTATGCTATGCCATGGTTACAACTTAAGCTTAACATGACCTTACCCTTTTTGCATAACAACCCTTAACAAATTCTAATTTGTATAAGGAACTAACCTTATCACATAAACCCCATATTATATCATATTACACATGAAGCTAATTTTTTCACTTAAACCCTTATGATTCATTAATATTACAACTAAACTTCAAATTTGATTTGCTTCACATACCACTTATGAAATATCCTATTTGTATCAATAACCTTGTAAATTAACATTTTATTATTTAACTAACTAAATTAATTTATTATCTAAATTTTCGAAATGTTACAAACCCAGTCCCCCTTCAACCATAGACCAAATGATTGAGGATTTAGAGAGAGAGGTCGACAGAATGACTGCTCTAGCATCACCACCATCACAACCCCTTCAACCTGAAACAGTTGAACCATCTTTAGGGAGTGATAGTGAGATGGATGCTAGGTTGACCGCTTTAGAGTTAGGCATTGAAGTGACGACTGCGGTCGAGAATCAATCAGCTTCTACGTTAGCCCTATTCATACAGCAGTTTGAGCAATTATTTCTTGCTCAGGCCCAATCTTTGGCTAACATAGAGGAACAAGTGAAATATTTAGCTGAAAGGATTCTAGGGAGTGAGCACAGTCAATCAGAACCCAATAGTGTAAATGTCTGTCACTTAGGAAGTCATCCGAGTGAGATAAATGATCAAACGAATTTTGATGATTTCATAAATGATGATACAAATGGATTGACTGAGTGCTACCAGGATACACAAGAAAGTCCTCCATCAGATTTTTGCTTTCCAATTTTAAATGAGGGACCTTGTGAATTTGACGGATATGGTTAGGATAGATTAGAATATATCAATGATCAGGAACCCATAATTTTTGTATCACCTGTTGATATTGTTTCGGAAGAAACGTTAGTGTGGGAACCTACTTTTTTAGAAGATATGAACCTACCCATTTTTGAATGTGATGAGGAAGAAATTGTTTTGGGAGAGAGTGTGAATAATAAGAATAGGATTGTGGAAAATCTTAGGGTGGAAGACAGTGTTGAAAAACATTCTTGCATGTCGAGTTTTGAGGAAATTTTTGCTGATGAACTTAATATTCTTGGTGAGTTTGGGTCAAGATCATTTTGGGATCACCCTTTGAACCTTTCTTTTTCAGAACTTTTTGCGGATGAACTCCAGTTCTTACACGAACCTGACTTCGAAACTCAGCACATACTTATTGAAAATTCAATTCATTCAGAAAACAATGCTTTGACCGCTTCAAAACTTGTCACGACCCGAAAGTACGGAACGTGACCGGCACTTAGATTACGAAGCGTCTAGAGGCGCCACGTAACCTAAGTAAGCCGAAGCCCAGAAATTTAAACCATAAGAGAAGAAAAAGAAGAAAAGAAAAGAAAACAAGTTTAAAAGCATCAGCAAATTTTCTCAAAAATTTCGGCAGAGTCTCCTCTGTAAAAACTGGCCCCCAAACGGGTACAACAAGTATAATATAAATAAACAATAAAAAGCATCTCCAAACGGGTGCTAGCTCAACGCCAACAGGTGGAAACAACCACAACAAACACAATAATATACAACGCCAAAGGGCGAGGCTCAAAACTCAAAAGAAAAACAAAACCACCAGATCAGAATAATACATGCGCGACTCTAAGGTCGAAATAAAAGACTGGTCTAATAAACTTATCAAGTAATACAAATATGGTTGATGGAGCTTACTAGATACAAATGAATGAATAAAAGTACAATGGTGGTTCGGATACAAGTGAACCAACCTACCGTGCAAATCACCCTGAAGAAAAGATGTGCCAACAAGCTGCCACGGAAACCTGTACATCGAACCTGTAAAGAATTTGGCACAACGGGGGTGAGTTGCCAACTCGTGAGTAGAAGACATCTACGAAAATAAATCGAATGCACGACGCTATCCTAGGTCATAATAATACACTACTATATCCCAAACATCTAGTAATAGCAGGGTAATACTACGTGTAAGTGCAACTACTCCGTGTCGTGTCAGTACCTCATATAATACTATGTCATATGAATGAAATGCATGCACCATGAATGTAAAGTAACAAATCCTGAAATCCAGATATATATGTATAAGAACTCTTTAGCTGTTATCATAGTAAAGTGTGTATAAGCATCTGAAATCTCAACAATGAAATCCATGGAAATCTGTGTCAAGCATTGACACAACACATGTAACCTCAAGTCTCAATATGTCGGGCTCCGTCAGTCCGGATCGGCCCATATCATCAAATCCCACGACAACGGTCGGTATCCTCCGGCTATCCGCCGCGCCAGACATCACCGGTAGGTAGCCTTCCCCTGCCAGGCTCATCGTCTACAACTCGATCTTCTTGCCCCGGGGTACCATACCGGGCCCACCATGTACCCGAGACGGTTCATCCACTTCTCGAATCGGGTCTCGAAATCCAATAGAAAACATGAAATCTCATGGTGGACGACACATACATCACGAGAAAACCGCATCTTATTTTAAAAAGAGAAGAGGAGAGAGAAAGAGAAGTTTTTATATATTTTTGCGGTTTTCCCCAAAAATCCAGAAATCTCATAGAAATCCAAATCTCAAAATCATGAGTAAGTATATGATAAGTGTCGGCATATGCCCATAATACTGCATGATAACATGAAAAGATGAATGCATGAATGTCTAAGCAATAAATATCATGTCCGTACTAATGTCAGAGAATAATCACAATATTATAGCGGTCTAGTTGTTAACTGATTCTATCCATAAAAGTCAATATGATCTAAAGTGTACGTGACATAGCAATTACCGATGATGATGTGTGTGAGCCGGCAAATAAGTGTGCGTGGAATATGCGCATCATCGGTAATAGTGTTGGTGTCCTAACAGGTAAAGTTTATACTGATTATAGCACATATAAAAGAACATGCACCATGATAATTACAGTATGAATGTAAATACAGATGTGCATTATCCACTCCTCTGCGAGATACGAGTACAACCACTACTATGTGAGTCGAACCTAAACCAGTGTCCATCTAACATCCTAAGGAACTAAACCTAATAGACTAGTCAGTAAGAAACTAGAGTCTACCTAAGGTCTGAATCAATATCTCTAATAGTCGGCGATCCCGCCTTAATAGCGTCACGTAGGTAGTACGGCTTCCTCGAATCAAGAGTGCGGATCAATCATCAAATCTAAGCCTCGTACGGTAAAATCCATCGTATGGCATCCCGATATCGGGGTACGGTCAAGTATTTCCTAGGTGTCTCCTCATTCGTATAATGTCATCATCAACACATCTCATGATCAAGTTGCTAAACTATAATCGCATACATCAATCATATATCATTGCCATCATAGAATAATCCTTAGTTTATCCTCAGAAATATCATGTCACATGTGTCATATCGTAATCAAGTCATACATATCCCATATCGTGATCAATCACAAGTTATAGTCCGGGTACTATTTTAGAGTCCCATGTACCTCAATATCATCACTACCCCTTATAATTTAAATATACATGTTCATTATCTCATTCTCTAATGATCCGCTAACACTTAATACGACTGTATAGCCAAGAATCATGGCATCAAGCCCAGTTACACTATTTCATCATACCTCGGATATCATATCACATCAATGAATCACATATACGTGTTGTATATATATGTATATACCTATACCTAGTTCTATATATATACACATACACGTATACCCCATATCGAGTTTCAGTGTGTGCGTGGGTGTGTTTCTATCTGAAACCTACGAATCTCTTCCAAGGTACCCATCCTCTGATATGGTTTTCCTAAATCAGTCTAGTCCATCCTAGGGACAATACTAGGGTCCTATTAGGGTCACATCTTGTTTCCTAATGTCAATAAGTACTATTCCTATTCTACGTTGCGGGGGTGCTAAATGCCATCCACCCGACTTCCCCCCGTAGATATGCATCTACTCACCTGGTCCATGTCTGCCGAAGACAGTGTCGCCATCCTCCTCTTCATCGCCCGCAGTCCACTTGAAGGGTACCTAAACGCAAACATATAAATAGCATCGTAAACTGAATCACATACGAATTTCAAACGATACAAGGAACAAGCATAGGTTAAAACCTATGTCCCATCCACGCAAAAGAACCAAATATCGCTCGATATCGGCGTACAAACTCCGATGGATCGAGATAATATCATCAAACAACTTGTAGTTTTAAAACACATTACTTATACCATAAAACACGATTAAATCCATCGAAACCCTAAAATCCATCAAACCGTCCAATTTCGTAAAACGCGAAAATGTCAGTATACCGTTTTTCATCAAAACTTGACATTTAAATGAAAATAATGGTCATAAAACTCATTAAATAGCATTACTAGACTATACAAACCATTACTATATTTTTATTACACAATTTTGTATAAATTTGAAATTTCTAGTTTGCACCCTTTAACAAATTTTCAACATTTTTCAAGCAAAATACCACAATTCCACCACAAAACATGATTTTGCATAAATTAATGACTTAAACCACAATTCATGATGATAATGATTCAATGAAACCATAAATTATATTTTTAATCACATTTATTTAGAAATTCCTAAAATCTAGTTTACAAAATAATAGCATTTTATTACTATTTTTCCAATTATCGAAGTAATCTAGTGATCAAACTAAGTTTTTCATTCAATTAATATGCTAATATTCTCATTAAAACTACCATCTAATGATAGCAACTTTAATTGGAATTTTATATTACCCACAAACACATTTTAGAAAAATCTAGTTAGCTAATTTCCTTATTTAAAACGATTTTAAATGAAAATTTTACAATTTAACAACCATGCAATATTTTCCAATTCTAAAAGTGTTAAACTAACTATTATAACCCTAACTAATTATTAAAAACCACCTCTTGAATTTGCAAACCCTAACTTGAATTTTTAAAATTGCAACTAGAATTAATCTAATTAATCTAATTATGCTTTAAAAGAAATATCTAATGGAAATAAAACAAAAGAGAAAGATTTATACCTCCACAACCTCATGTCCAAACTTGAAAATGAGCCTCAAAAATACATGCTTTCCCACTCCAAAATCCATGTAAAGAAGAGTAGAGAATAAAAGATATGAAGAAATTAGGATTTTGTGGAATTTTAATTGGATTTTTGAAGCATTTTTGATGAATTTTGAAATAAAATGAAGTGGGAAATGGGGGGGGGCAGCCATGGGGGTTTTGTGGCCGGCCTTGGTGAGGTGAGGGAGAGAAATAAGTGAGTGTGAAAGTGTGTAGAACTTTCAAGAGAAGAAAACATCACATAAAGTCTTTTCATGCTTTATTTAATTATTTATTTATTTATTTACTATAGCAACTCAAGAAAGCTCTAGAAAATAGGAAAAATTTGCAAATAATTTTTGCATGATACACACTAAATTCTAATATGCCATGGTTCATTTTTACAAATTAAAACCATTCAAATTTGTAATTTACACTAATTTAGTGTAAAAATAAAGCTTATGTTAATATTTAAAATAATTAATTTAGGAAAAATATTTTATTAAACTAAAAATTTATAAGTGGATAAATAAACATTATTTACTAGTAATTACATAATTAAATAGGTATTTTTGAATTTATAATGAAAAACAATTGCGGTTTGATTTTACGAAAAATACATTTTGCTTTACCGAAAATCATAAAATTCACTTAAACAATTTTATTCATTTAATTATTTATTTAATTATTTTTAAAACGTTACAATCTTCCCCCCTTTAGGAAATTCGGTCACCGAATTTAAATTAAAACTCCCCTTCCAAATACTAAAACATTTAGCAAAACACTCAAATCGTCGGGGCTCCGAAATCATCAATATATAACAAAAATCAACTCCGTCAAGCATGACGCAATCATCGGAGTTATGGCGATAATAAAATATCATAACCCAATGTGAAAACCATCATAATATACATCAATCTATAACTTATATATAGTTCGCATCCTAGTAAAATCGCCGAATCATCATAATAAAGAAGCATACAAAAACCCATTCTTGAAAATCGCCGTGCAATGCACGTGTCACGGTCTAAGTAGCGGACGTTTAATTTAAAAAATTAACTATATATATATCTTTTATTTAACATACACGTCCCGCCTGGTTACTAAATCAAATAATAATGATTATGAAAACATACTGCTCAAACTAAAATCAATCCCAATCACATCAATAAAATGTCATGTGCGTCCGGTGCGCACTGAAATCGAAACCAAATGCAAAAACCATGAATACCCACAAAACAAAACTAAGTGCAACAGGTGTGCACCAAAAACATCTGTCAAGTGCAACGGGCGTGCACGACTCAAAATCAGGTGCATCTAATCTGCACAAAACCCCGATTTAGTGCATCTGGTGTGCACAAAATCGCATCAAGTACGCCAAGTATGCGCAAGAATCCTAATCAGGTGCACATGGAGCACGAAAACATACATCGAATATCAGACTCGAATCACAGTACGAAAATGGATAAAAACTAGGTCGAAGCATATATCAAAATCATGTGTAACCCATATGCACGAAATCAAATCAAAATCTCAAAATATATAAAACCATATCAAGTGTACTGGGTGCGTACTAAACCATATCAATACAACTGATATATGAAACACAGATAGAATGAAGGTACACACAGGAAATACCAATCGTAGAACAAAGTCCTCAAAATACAAAAATCCAATCAACGAAAATAGGAAATTCAAATCACTAAATCACAATCGTAAACACTATCGTCAATGTGCGCCTCTTTCCTCTGATGTCGACTGCTTCGAACTCGTTCTTTCATAGGTGTGCTGACTGCGCTACCAACGGCAATACTCATGTCTAGAGTCTCCCACATAGTCGATCCCTTCACTTGATATCCGGACTACATTAAACTTTTCGATCGATCCATCAAAATCCCATAATTCCCCGAGAGCTCAACACTCAAGTACAGTTTAAAAATATCCGGTACATACCCCAGCATCGATGATCCAGCTGTAGAAGGGCAAACCCAAGCCTCACTAATGACACTGCGAAACTGCCGTAAACCCTAAGGTTCAAGGGCGTTCTCGTGGTCATTATGTCAAGTTAGGGTTTCATTCTTCTAGAGGGTCCATCGAAATACCTGCATGTTCTTCCGAATACTTTAAACTTAGGAAAATGGTTTTCTGATAATCGTTCGAACCCTTTAACTTTATCCGGACGGCATGTGAATACCCTTCGTCCGCACGCTAAGCAATGCTTCAATCCTCAAGAATAACCAATACTCTAATGGTTATCGCGTTCGATCCGCAGCTTCCTCTGCCCGTGCGCCCGTGGTAACAGAACCACCCTCCGACATCGATGAAGATAGATCAAGGAACGAATGAAATACGGTGCAAACAAATGTACCTCCTAAGGCTCCTTAAGCAGAGTAGCGAATCGTAAGTATGCCGCGGACCATACCCACGGTACGTTACTCTACCTAAATCGCCTACTCCATCAACCAAGGGTCACCTAGACTTATACAGGGTTAAACCTAGCGCTCTGATACCAACTTTGTCACGACCCGAAAGTACGGAACGTGACCGGCACTTAGATTACGACGCGTCTAGAGGCGCCACGTAACCTAAGTAAGCCGAAGCCCAGAAATCTAAACCATAAGAGAAGAAAAAGAAGAAAAGAAAAGAAAACAAGTTTAAAAGCATCAGCAAATTTTCTCAAAAATTTCGGCAGAGTCTCCTCTGTAAAAACTGGCCCCCAAACGGGTACAACAAGTATAATATAAATAAACAATAAAAAGCATCCCCAAACGGGTGCTAGCTCAACGCCAACAGGTGGAAACAACCACAACAAACACAATAATATACAACGCCAAAGGGCGAGGCTCAAAACTCAAAAGAAAAACAAAACCACCAGATCAGAATAATACATGCGCGACTCTAAGGTCGAAATAAAAGACTGGTCCAATAAACTTATCAAGTAATACAAATATGGTTGATGGAGCTTACTAGATACAAATGAATGAATAAAAGTACAATGGTGGTTCGGATACAAGTGAACCAACCTACAGTGCAAATCACCCTGAAGAAAAGATGTGCCAACAAGCTGCCACGGAAACCTGTACATCGAACCTGTAAAGAATTTGGCACAACGGGGGTGAGTTGCCAACTCGTGAGTAGAAGACATCTACGAAAATAAATCGAATGCACGACGCTATCCTAGGTCATAATAATACACTACTATATCCCAAACATCTAGTAATAGCAGGGTAATACTACGTGTAAGTGCAACTACTCCGTGTCGTGTCAGTACCTCATATAATACTATGTCATATGAATGAAATGCATGCACCATGAATGTAAAGTAACAAATCCTGAAATCCAGATATATATGTATAAGAACTCTTTAGCTGTTATCATAGTAAAGTGTGTATAAGCATCTGAAATCTCAACAATGAAATCCATGGAAATCCGTGTCAAGCATTGACACAACACATGTAACCTCAAGTCTCAATATGTCGGGCTCCGTCAGTCCGGATCGGCCCATATCATCAAATCCCACGACAACGGTCAGTATCCTCCGGATATCCGCCGCGCCAGACATCACCGGTAGGTAGCCTTCCCCTGCCAGGCTCATCGTCTACAACTCGATTTTCTTGTCCCGGGGTACCATACCGGGCCCACTATGTACCCGAGACGGTTCATCCACTCCTCGAATCGGGTCTCGAAATCTAATAGAAAACATGAAATCTCATGGTGGACGACACATACATCACGAGAAAACCGCATCTTATTTTAAAAAGAGAAGAGGAGAGAGAAAGAGAAGTTTTTATATATTTTTGCGGTTTTCCCCAAAAATCCAGAAATCTCATAGAAATCCAAATCTCAAAATCATGAGTAAGTATATGATAAGTGTCGGCATATGCCCATAATACTGCATGATAACATGAAAAGATGAATGCATGAATGTCTAAGCAATAAATATCATGTCCGTACTAATGTCAGAGAATAATCACAATATTATAGCGGTCTAGTTGTTAACTGATTCTATCCATAAAAGTCAATATGATCTAAAGTGTATTACCGATGATGATGTGTGTGAGCCGGCAAATAAGTGTGCGTGGAATATGCGCATCATCGGTAATAGTGCTGGTGTCCTAACAGGTAAAATTTATACTGATTATAGCACATATAAAAGAACATGCACCATGATAATTACAGTATGAATGTAAATACAGATGTGCATTATCCACTCCTCTGCGAGATACGAGTACAACCACCACTATGTGAGTCGAACCTAAACCAGTGTCCATCTAACATCCTAAGGAACTAAACCTAATAGACTAGTCAGTAAGAAACTAGAGTCTACCTAAGGTCTGAATCAATATTTCTAATAGTCGGCGATCCCGCTTCAATAGCGTCACGTACGTAGTACGGCTTCCTCGAATCAAGAGTGCGGATCAATCATCAAATCTAAGCCTCGTACGGTAAAATCTATCGTACGGCATCCCAATATCGGGGTACGGTCAAGTATCTCCTAGGTGTCTCCTCATTCGTATAATGTCATCATCAACACATCTCATGATCAAGTTGCTAAACTATAATCACATACATCAATCATATATTATTGCCATCATAGAATAATCCTTAGTTTATCCTCAAAAATATCATGTCACATGTGTCATATCGTAATCAAGTCATACATATCCCATATCGTGATCAATCACAAGTTATAGTCCGGGTACTATTTTAGAGTCCCATGTACCTCAATATCATCACTACCCCTTATAATTTAAATATACATGTTCATTATCTCATTCTCTAATGATCCGCTAACACTTAATACGACTGTATAGCCAAGAATCACGGCATCAAGCCCAGTTACACTATTTCATCATACCTCGGATATCATATCACATCAATGAATCACATATACGTGTTGTATATATATGTATATACCTATACCTAGTTCTATATATATACACATACACGTATACCCCATGTCGAGTTTCAGTGTGTGCGTGGGTGTGTTTCTATCTGAAACCTACGAATCTCTTCCAAGGTACTCATCCTCTGATATGGTTTTCCTAAATCAGTCTAGTCCAGCCTAGGGTCAATACTAGGGTCCTACTAGGGTCACATCTTATTTCCTAATGTCAATAAGTACTATTCCTATTCTACGTTGCGGGGGTGCTAAACGCCATCCACCCGACTTCCCCCCGTAGATATGCATCTACTCACCTGGTCCATGTCTGCCGAAGACAGTGTCGCCATCCTCCTCTTCATCGCCCGCAGTCTACTTGAAGGGTACCTAAACGCAAACATATAAATAGCATCGTAAACTGAATCACATACGAACGTCAAACGATACAAGGAACAAGCATAGGTTAAAACCTATGTCCCGTCCACGCAAAAGAACCAAATATCGCTCGATATCGGCGTACAAACTCCGATGGATCGAGATAACATCATCAAACAACTTGTAGTTTTAAAACACATTACTTATATCATAAAACACGATTAAATCCATCGAAACCCTAAAATCCATCAAACCGTCCAATTTCGTAAAACCCGAAAATGTCAGTATACCGTTTTTCATCAAAACTTGACATTTAAATGAAACTAATGGTCATAAAACTCATTAAATAGCATTACTAGACTATACAAACCATTACTATATTTTTATTACACAATTTTGTATAAATTTGAAATTTCTAGTTTGCACCCTTTAACAAATTTTCAACATTTTCAAGCAAAATACCACAATTCCACCACAAAACATGATTTTGCATAAATTAATGACTTAAACCACAATTCATGATGATAATGATTCAATGAAACCATAAATTATATTTTTAATCACATTTATTTAGAAATTCCTAAAATCTAGTTTACAAAATAATAGCATTTTATTATTATTTTTCCAATTATCGAAGTAATCTAGTGATCAAACTAAGTTTTTCATTCAATTAATATGCTAATATTCTCATTAAAACTACCATCTAATGATAGCAACTTTAATTGGAATTTTATATTACCCACAAACACATTTTAGAATCTAGTTAGCTAATTTCCTTATTTAAAACAATTTTAAATGAAAATTTTACAATTTAACAACCATGCAATATTTTCCAATTCTAAAAGTGTTAAACTAACTATTATAACCCTAACTAATTATTAAAAACCACCTCTTGAATTTGCAAACCCTAACTTGAATTTTTAAAATTGCAACTAGAATTAATCTAATTAATCTAATTATGCTTTAAAAGAAACATCTAATGGAAATAAAACAAAAGAGAAAGATTTATACCTCCACAACCTCATGTCCAAACTTGAAAATGAGCCTCAAAAATACATGCTTTCCCACTCCAAAATCCATGTAAAGAAGAGTAGAGAATAAAGGGTATGAAGAAATTAGGATTTTGTGGAATTTTAATTGGATTTTTGAAGCATTTTTGATGAATTTTGAAATAAAATGAAGTGGGAAATGGGGGGGGGGCATCCATGGGGGTTTTGTGGCCGGCCTTGGTGAGGTGAGGGAGAGAAAGAAGTGAGTGTGAAAGTGTGTAGAACTTTCAAGAGAAGAAAACATCACATAAAGTCTTTTCATGCTTTATTTAATTATTTATTTATTTATTTACTATAGCAACTCAAGAAAGCTCTAGAAAATAGGAAAAATTTGCAAATAATTTTTGCATGATACACACTAAATTCTAATATGCCATGGTTCATTTTTACAAATTAAAACCATTCAAATTTGTAATTTACACTAATTTAGTGTAAAAATAAAGCTTATGTTAATATTTAAAATAATTAATTTAGGAAAAATATTTTATTAAACTAAAAATTTATAAGTGGCTAAATAAACACTATTTACTAGTAATTACATAATTAAATAGGTATTTTTGAATTTATAATGAAAATCAATTGCGGTTTGATTTTACGAAAAATACATTTTGCTTTACCGAAAATCATAAAATTCACTTAAACAATTTTATTCATTTAATTATTTATTTAATTATTTTTAAAACGTTACAAAACTTTATTTTTACCTTCAACATTTTTTGCTCCCTAATTTTACACGCCCATTCCCTTTACTAACATCTAGCTGTTCTGTGTATATTCTCTTTTTCTTTTTATTATACCTATTCTTTTGCCAGCCATGGCACTATATAGAAAAAATATTTATGTGGCTGGTATTAATTTCTGTACTAACCCAATCGTTTAACTTGTACTTGTTGTAATTAGTCATAGGTTTTTTCTTTTTCTTTTAATAAAATTCTCACCACGATATCTAAATCTAGCTACCGAAGACGGGGGCAACGATGAGGACATCGTAAAGCTCAGGTTTGGGGGTGGGTACTGCATCATGTGTATATTCTGCATTGCATACATATAAAAAACCCATAAAAATTAAATAAAAAAATTTGAAAAATTTTGTCGTCAAGTTAGCTAGTAGGGTAACATAGATTTTTATTCCGAAAATTTAGTTGATATATTAGAAGTAACTAAATCCCAGGCTTAGGAATTGAAAACCCTAAAAATAACCCTCTTTTTGTTTAAACTTGGTAAATATACGTCCTTACAGTTTTTTTTTGAGAAATAGGTAATCTTGAGTTCAGTTCTTCAGTAAAGTCAAGATGAAGGGAAAGTATTGAAGTTTTACTGAAAGATAAGTCTGATAAATAGTTTCTATTCTTAAGTCGAAATTTAGAAAGTATATACCCTACAAATTGCACATACACGCACCTTGAAACTTGGGATAGTAGAGGATACCTAGAAATACTCTTGCCTGAAAGCCTAGTATGAAAGAAAAAATGGTATTTAAAGCTAAACACCATAAGAGCATTATTGAAAAATATATCCGGTCTTGAAAAGAAAAATAAAAATAAAAGAAAATAAATAAATAAAGTCAAGACCTGGAAACTGCTATTTACGCTTTAAGCTCATATATTCAGTAATCGACTGTTAGTGCCTCAAGAAGCATTAATAGTCGCATGAAAGGTGTATGAGCAACACCGTCCATCCATTAATGAAAAGAAGTAGTATTAGGTATTACGGCAAGGGTACTATAGGTTGAATTGAATTCTTAAGTGTAGGGGTGAAAATTTACACACACGTAGGGGTATACGATCAATGTTTGGAGGAAAGATAAAAATGAAGAATAAAACTTATGTTTTCCGTAAAGTTGATAAAAAATTTTGATTTGAGACCGCGGTTTTAGAAGGAAAACTCAGGAGACACCAATATCTTTCTAAACTATAAATACGCATATGATCTGAGATTAAATAGATAGGAGGCGTGAAACATAAGGGTTGAATATTTCTAATTTAGGATAATAGAATTTCTAACTTAGATACTAAACTGTAGGAGTAGAGTCGACGTTAACTTATGAAACTAACTTGACGGGATGTTGTGGGTGTAATCCGCTGAAAACCCTCAAGAGACAACATTCATCCTACTAGGGACACCTAGAGGTTTAACGGCTTGTTGCACGTGCTCAGTGCAATCGCGTTCCCTGCGAAAGTGAGGCTAGGATTTTTTGTTTTGCTCGGGACGAGCAAAAGATAAGTTTGGAGGTATTTGTTCATCACAGAAAACTGCATTTTAATACCTCTCATTCGTTATCTTTTTTGCTATATATCGGTGCTATTAATCATTGTCTGCTCAGTAATTACAGTTTACAGGTATTCGTGATACAACACTGAAAACATACTCAAAATCACGGATATAACATTTGGGAGCCGACACTGCAAGCAGACCAAAGAACCGACCGATATCCCGAGAGCTCTTTTTGAAATAATGCATGTGTACACATTTTTTGTATACAAATGGTCCAACACACAAGTGTGCACATTTCTTGGACCAAGTGGGGCTGCCATGGCATGATGAATTGTGCAAGTGGGCTATATGGGTGTGATGTACATTGAAGAGCATTTATTGCTAAAAGTTTGGATGGGATGTAAAGACCTAGTTTCCCTCCATTTCTCTGCATATAAACCAGGTTACAATTGACTAAGCAAACAGCACCAGAGTAATTAGAGAGAGCACACAAGCACACAACTGCAGCACGAGCCCCCCTCCTCGGATTTAGGCCGGTGAGACTACATGAATATCCGGCGAGCTCGGCCCCACTACCTCCTCTTGACCCTACATTTTCTCTGGTTGTTTATTAGTGCCACATTATCATTTTTATATTGTTTATTTATTCTGTTTTGTGGCCTATAAATACCAGAACTGATCTAAAGAAGGCCATACCAAATAGATGGAATACATTTTGATAGTTTGTTTCTTTTTGGTTTAGCTTGAGGGTGAGTGAGCTTCACTTGGTTTCTTCCTCTTCTTTCCTTTTGAAGCTCTCTTTGGAGAGCTTCATTAAAAAGGTTGAACAAGCTACCAAATCTTGTATCTCATCTTCAAGTATTATTATATTGTTTTTTCTTTCTTTACTTGCTTTCTTTTAATCATGCTTAACTAATCTTATTTTGGTTGTGGTGTGGGTGAGGAAGTGAGATGAAATGCTTTACCTCCTCCACCTATTGTTTATGTTTCATGTGCTTAACTTTTGATTCTAACCTAAATATTGTTTATGTATTGATATGATACGGTATCTTGACACATAGTTGCTTGTAACCTCCTCACATACCGTATTCATTCCCTTTCCCCATTTTCAATGTTTAAGTTATAATCAATTTGGTATTAAGTTTGCTAAGTTTGGATATGGTATGTTGTGATTAAGAACTTGACAAATCTCTTAATTTCATATATCATATACCATCACAAACACTTAGAACACTTAACACCAAAATCATTTGCTCTCACTAACCACTTTGTGTTTTTGTTGTTGCGGTATGCTTGCTAACCCTTACGTTTAGTGTTGATACCCCAAGCGCGGACATACAAACGGTAAGTGATAAAAACGGAATCGTTTCATGCTTTGCGGCGAATGTCGGACTTTGACGGTTTGTGCTCCGCAACCGCGTTGACAAGTCCTGCTTCAAGCCGGGATCAAGATAAGGCCGGACATCTCATAATCAAGGGAGTGTAGAGGTAAACGTCGTGATTCAACCTTCCGAACCAAGCCACAACCATTCTTTCCTTAACTCTTTTTCTTGCTTTTTCCTTGTTTTTATTCTTTTATATATTTATTGTGACAAACCCCAATTCATTGATTTGTTAACCTTAAACAATAATACTTAATACACAATTCCCTGTGGATCGACCCGTACTTGCCGGCTCGCTACAACGCGTCGTGCACTTGCGGTTTATAAATAGTAAAACGAGAACGATCTCGTATGCGCATTCCGTTTCCTTCATTTTCATATCCGTTCCGTAACATACGCGTTTGCGCGCGTGGGTGAATTCCCAACATGTATATTCATAATCGAATACCACTGTGCAAAGCAAAGGAAAACGTCCTTGTAATAACAGCTTTTTAAAAATTGTTCCAACAACATCGAATAGTTCTGTTTTCTTTGCATTGGTCTAAATCAACGCAGTCCCATCAATTAATCACACCAGAAAAGTATGAAAATATGATGTACGTAGATGCCATCCGCATTCGTCGCTGGGTCCCGACATCACCCGTTAGGTTAGTTAACTAACGACAGAGCGGGGACTGGACTAGCGCGAGTGTAAAACATATACAACATCTAATAGTATATATATAACAATATATAATAATTGCTCCAGGCGTGATAAATGCAATATCACAAATAAGTAATAAGCATCACAGAACAATACAGATAATCTGGGAGCCCCGGGTTTCCTTTGAGCAGCAAGTGAAACCCGATGTTCCTCTAGTCATGTGGATAGCCTGTACAATGAAAACCTAGACCCCTACGAGCGCGGCAAGTTACCCGCCAAAACCAGAAGCGAGGCAGCCCCCTTCATCAATGTCAATGGGCCACCCAGCACTTCACGGAATCCGGTAACTTGAGCACCCCTCCTTTGGTCAACCTGTACCCCCTACGAGTGTGGAGAATAGCCCGCCAATTCTAGAGTGAAGCCTCCCCCTTCTCAACGCCATGAGATGCAGACCCGTTTCCCTTTAGAACCCGGCTATCCGTGCACTCCATCGCGGGGTAATCCTTGTACAAAAAAGAAAATATGTAGAACGGTGACATCGACCTCAACCCGGTCGTGCCCCAAAAGAATAATATACAAACATGCAGTGACGGCAGTCCACATGTCGGACGCTCGCCCCGCGATATCAAATGTACAAATAAAACTAAACTGTACTATCATTGCATCCAAGCTATCCACCGCGATGAATCTGCAACAACACAGCACAACACAGAACATCAACGTGAATGCCACGTTCGCATACCCGTCTAAAAGAACTATTGCAATTAGACAAGTTGTACCGATCAAATGACATTCACGGTCGCAGATAGAAATGTATGTACTGTAAACTTTAAACAATGTTAGAAATATCGACTTCGAAATAACCCCGAATAGCCCCAACAACTAGATAAAACCATATCAGAACTGGGCCAAACTAGCAATACCACTGAACCAACATTCCAGAGACAAGACCACAACCCAAATACGAAGTCCAGAAGCCATA
Organism: Agapanthus africanus; assembly: GCA_030015575.1. NCBI lineage: Eukaryota > Viridiplantae > Streptophyta > Magnoliopsida > Asparagales > Amaryllidaceae > Agapanthus > Agapanthus africanus. The sequence goes on along the minus strand of CM057350.1, from coordinate 446,388,777 downwards.
GAATGGCTGGCCGGCTCGGTTTTATAGGCAATGTGCTCGGCCAAATTCAGGTGGAAATGGTTCGTGTTTGGGGTGCAGTCTAGTGGTTATGTTAGTAGTCTTCTGCAGTTGCTAAAATAATTTTTGAAGACCATATAAAATTCGACAGAAACTGGAATGTGCAGGGTATTGAATTTGAGTTGTTTCGGTTTCGATAGTTTAACATTGTCTAAACCAACTAGTATGCGGTTAATGGGTTGGCTCTGATATCATGTAAGGTTACGCCAACGTCCCGGCCATCAATCCGTGGCCAAATGCGAAACCAAAACTTCTAAAACCCGGCGCTAACGGAACCCGATTCCCGGATCGAACCATTAACCCCATACTAGTTAACTGTAAAAGGAGTTTAAGAGATTATACCGATCGATCCGTGTCCTTCGGTCTTAAACCTCTTCCCAAGCTCCTCGCGGCTGCCTCGAATAAGTTCGCTCTCCGGTCTCCCTCGTCGAAGACGATCCACGTCGAGGATTCATAATACGGGCTCCCGCTTCAAAACAGAAGCAACTCGGGCATCCAGTTTTCTAGCCCAGATGCACAAGATGAAGTAGAGAGAGTGTGTGATCATTTTGTCTCAATACATCCATGGATTCTCAACTCATGAGAGGGTATGGATGGAGGTGAAGAAGAAGCCATTAGAGTGTGAAGTGTGAGCTCAAGACTTAGCACCAAAAGAAAAAAAAAGGCAACTCAGGAAAAGTGAAGTGGCTGCCTCATTTTCTTTATGTGTTGTGTGGTGTTTGTGATGAGCAAGCAAAGAAAATTCATAGCACAAAATATCTCCATGCCCTCACAAATATCTCACAACAACAATAAAATATTAAGCATGGCCCATGCCACAATAAATGCACCATTCCAAAACTTAACCTCACACTTTACACTACATCATAATATTAAACATTTATAAAACAAAACCCTAAATGTTTAATACAAAAAAAAAGAAATGGCATCTTCAAAAGTAATCTTGTAACGGATTACAAGAATACCCCCCATCTGTATATACATACCTGCATCCGTATTCCGACTAAATACGAATACAACGAGACGAAAATAATCCAACAATATAATACTAGGATCCGGCTTAAACCAAAGCCCACTAGTATTATTCGTCCGATCATGATCTGTGCACAAGTGTACGTATATGATCGAACCCTGCCATAAAACCATACGTCCTCTACAACGTTTCGCCCGAATCAGGGAAACCCTCTGTGTGGGACTCTAAAGACTCGTCAATACGCTGGCAGTGAGTTTAACCACAAGCACGTCAGTGGCATTAGCTGTACGTAACGGCTACTCAGGTATTGAGCAAAAGAGAGGCCGACGAGCAAACTCATCCTGAAACCCTACTGAGCCTGACAGTGGCAATATCCGTACAGTCCGGTCCGCTCGTCTATGAGTATCACATATCGAGTCTAGGGAGGTGGATAAAGTCAGACCTCTAATAACGCGACATTTAGTGTCGGTACGAAGCCTATCACCAAATGAGAAAGTACTGATCCGAATCAGCAATTCTCGTCTACCCCGGCCGAGGATTTCTGGTGATGGCCACCCGTGCACTCCGCAACATCAACCCCCAATATACCAGGAGAGACGAATCCCCTGACGATCCGCTCACTAGCTCCATGTGGCTCGGGACTGTACCCAACTAAAACTTGTTTGCACGACTCCTTTGAGCCGTGGTAGGGTAGTAATCAAAGCACAGTGGGAACTCACACGAGACAAATGACGATCTCAGGTCGATAGACTAACCTGTACACATATCACCTGGGAACTGCTATCTGACGATAGGTATAATACTAACTAGCATGTTCCCGGTGTGTCCGTCCGGTGTACTCATAACCTAATGAGCATCTGTATACATCTTAGGTGAACCAACTGATACCAATGGCTTGTGAGACCGGCCACTGCCCCTCGTCGGGGTCTCGATCCATATACACTAGTCTACTCTCGGAGTATCGATGCCTAGTCTCGAAACTCCCACGACTAGGGACACTTTAAGGATGCACTTATAGACCACCTAACTCTCACGTATATGATCGCCATCATACTGCTGGTATTCAAGAAAGAATCCTATGGGCTCTATCAACATGTAATAGTGATCTGTAATGTCACCTGAAGCATGTACACGTTGATAAAGACAAACCAGATAGCATACTATCATCTCGAGTAAGACTGTTCTACCGGTATAGATCCTCCCTCAATTATTGCAATCATATGCCTGCGTTCCAATAATTGACTTGAGGGCACTATAGAAAACAAGAGAATCTAGAAAATTCTATTTCATTGATACTTTTCAAGCTTGAGCGTATTTTCCCACCGTCATTCTTCGATATCATAATACACCTGACGGTTCATCTTGCAACCAATGTTAAGTTAGCCGGACCGGTACAATATCAATGTATGTATCCCGTTGAAAGGGACGTGGAATTTTTCGTTTCACGAAATTTGTAAAATTATTGTTGTCCTATATGCCCGTATTTATTTATTTAACATATTTTTCTTTAGGCACCTCTACACTCTAAAAAAATATGTACGCAATAGAAATCGACCAAAGGATTCTATCATGCAAAGTTATCTTCTAGATGAAGTAACCATATTTTGTTCCCGCTATCTGGACGAGAATATTGAGACGAAGTTTAACCGGCCTCGGAGAATTCAGGATGGGCCATATGGTAAAGCGTCCTATAAGAGAGTAGACACTATATTTATCAACAAGATATATCAGTTTATCCTCCTCAATAGCGTATGTCTTGAAGAAATTAGAGAGTAAGGTTTTTTGGATTAATTGTTATATTTGTGTTTGTGTGTGTATGAAATAATATAATATTAATGTCATAATTTATTGTTGAGAACAGAATTCATATTAATGAGATACGTGAGGGGCATCCTGATTGGAATGATGAACGATTGGAAAAATATAATCAGGATAATTTTCGCGATTGGGTTGCAGATCATGGAAGTTGTTCGAATAACATGTTATTGCTACCAATCTTAATCTAAACTTATATCATTATGTATTTGCCGTAAAATTTGTTTTGTCAGATCCACGATCCGAACTTGTTTGCATCATTAGAGAGAGATTCAATATGTTTATCACAGTTTTTTAGTATGGAGGTTGCATATTATAAAAGATTCGGTGTCCTTGGATACAAATTTGAAGTTAAGGACATAGAAACATCTCAAACCACTCAGAATAGTGGGATTGCGACGGTAGGATCAGATGGTGTGATTTATTATGGATACTTAAATTGCATACTTGGCATCCAATATCCCGGACGATCAGAACCGTTTTATATATTTCAGTGTACTTGGTACGATACATGAACCGATACGGATAAGTGGAGAAACAATCTCGGGACTTGGAAAAATGAATATGGATTTACTAGTGTGAACACATTTCGATTTTACGGTCAGGACAATCCATTTATCTTTCCGAACCAAGCGTTCCAAGTATACTACTCACAGTGCTTGAAGCATCTGGGATGGAGTGTCGTACACCGTTGGAAACCCAGGGATGTTTACGATTTCCCAGAATTCGAGGATCGTATGGAGGACAGTGATGGGGATGAAGATGAGAGAAGACTTAGAGTGCGCCGACCGTCTGTTTCAAAAGACGGGCTGTCTTCGGCTGATCGTGAAGTTACGTGGGTTAGAAATGATATCGATGATGAAATTCAAGTAGATATGTCTAATGCGTCCACGAAACGAAAAAGGTTATCGGTAATGTTATATTATTACTGCACATTTCTACGATCTATACATATATTTCATGCATATGTAATGATTGTACTCTTATCTAGGTTTGATGACGACGACCGGAGCAACGAGGGGCAGCAGGAGCACCAGCCACGGCAGAGGCAGAGGCAGAGCGGTTTTTCCTCCCGGAGAGCTGCGTAGGGAGTTTCAGAGGGCCGGTCTTGCACCTCGATCGGTAACCCCTTCGGATGACTCCTTCCGTGTGGACTTTGCCACACCTCCAGGTATATTGCAGGCATATTCATTTTGAATGTAATATTATAGATATATACGCATATTTATTTCAAAATTCCTTATATAGTCAATGTTTAATTGTCTAGCTGTTGGTGGTGCGTCCACATCAGAGGCAGAGGCCACTACCGCACCTGCAGGTATATTTATATATCCTATAGTGCATGCATATTGATTTAGAATGTTATATCATAAATACACACACATTCTTTCTGCTCTTATTTAGATAACCATTTTTTGATTGTCTAGCTGTAGGTGGTGCCTCCACATCTCGGGCAGAGGCCACCACCATACCTGCGGGTATGTTTATATATCATATATTGCATGCATATTGATTTAGAATGTTATATTATTGATATACACATTCTTTTTGCAATTACTTATATAATCTATTTTTAATTGTCTAATTATAGGTGGTGCATCCATATCTGGCGCAGAGGCCACTCCCGCCACTTCCGTGCCACTCGCTCAGTCTGCAGGTTAGTATGAATAAATATAAAATATTTATTCATTTTACATATCCTCTAAGAATAAACATTAACTTCATGTAATTTTATCGTCAATGTTTTTATTCTAGTTGGAGGGGATGCGTCGACGTTCGGGTCACCGGCTGTTCCTCACCGGAGGAACTATCGTCCCGCTCGTGCTGCTGCCCGGGTCCAGACTCGTGCTGCTGTCGCCGGAGGTATATATCGCACTTCAATTTTCGTTAATCCTTGATTTCTTAATACTACTTTGTCTTAATATTGCTTGTCTTGATATTTCTTGTAGATGCAGGACAGCCCCATCCCGAGAGGAGGGCTCGAGGGCCGAATCAGTCCCACAGGCTGAGGCCCGATAGAGCTAGAGGGGAGGTACCATTCCCCCTCTTCTTTACCCCCGATTATCGCTATACCGGCGATTATGCCGAGAGTTTCGGTCGGTATATGGAAGGTGAGAGCCACATCCAAAAGAAGTATCCACTTCACGTTGAGTGGGGCGATCAGCACCGGCGCTCATTTGCCCTCATCTGAGATCAGGCTCAGGTATTAATATATATTTTCATTTGACTTATCCAATATATTTATTATTATTTAACACTTGTGGGCTAAATACATTATTTTTTTTGTATTTGCAGTTGGATTACGACTTTCAGCCTGTACCCGACCCTGATCACCCAGAGAGAGTGCTCGATCTTCACGCTCTGTACCTAGGCCTGATGAAGAACATGTAATCAAAGGTCCGATACAATAGGAACGAACTGAAGATCGATTGCTATTTGGTATGGTTGGCGACCTCCGAGGCAGAGAGAGCGGCTCTCCTACATACTCCGGCCTTTGCGAGAGACGACGTAGATACGTGGCCTCTCTTGTGCCAATATTACGACTCTCAGCACAAACAGGTTTGTACTTTAAATAGAATTCATTGTTTAGTATATAATTTATATTTTGTGTTGCTTAATTAGAAAGCTAAATTTGAATGTGTTGTGTAGAAGCAGGTCGATCAAAATAAAGAGAATTGGAAGTCGGCGAAGAGGGGGCGCCCCACTTATACAGATGGCTTGTGGAATATTGCTCGTGCCATGGAGAGTTAGAATTCTATAGATAATATAATTTTGGCATCGGTAAATTACAATAGATCTATTTTAATATAATATAATATTAAGAGTTATTTTATAATATATGTAAATTTTTGGCGAATTGCAGAGAGCTCAGACCCTGGCGCAGAGTGGTACACCGAGCGTGCTGACCGCGTATCTTGCCGTCCACGGCATCTCGACAGATCCCGCTACGGGCGAGCTTCGATTCCCCTGCACCGCTACCCAGGAGTATTGTGTAAGTGTTAATATTTATTCTAATTCGAATGGAATTTTTGTTTTGATAAGTTCAAATTTAAATGATATAATTATATTTTAATGGTTATGTGGGTGTAGGAGCGGGTAGTGGAGCAGGCAGAGGCATCGGGGATCGATTTTAGTGGACAGACCGATCCAATGCTACTGATTCCAGTCCTAGACGCTGCACACGGAGGGCACCACGGAGGTTGGGAGAGAGGCCGAGGACTGGATCTTAGCAAGGCCCATATGAGTTTGGTCTCCACTCCGGCGGTTACTTCCCCTAATCCCCGTGAGCGACGTCTGGAGGATGATGTTTCCGCCTTGAAGACCACCGTCGAGGAGTTGAAGAAGATGTTGGTACGTATACCACTTAATAGTAAAATATTATATCACATTATAGATAGTAACATATGCAATATTAGTAGCGTAAGCTTATTTGGTTGTAGACATAGCTTTGATTAATCATAGTTATATAAAACTATCTAATTAAAATAAACTACAGTTTTCCAAACTAGATACCCAAACGAAGCCTAAGTCCCTAAGTATTCTTAGATTGGGGTTTCGCAATAACCTGATAACGATACGAATTCGACTATAATCTAATACACCGTTCTTACTCATTTATTACACACAAAATTTAACAGATGCGACAGGCTAGTTCGGCTGCGGCTCCGCAAGCCACTACCTCGGCTGTAGTTGCACAGACCACTCCTGCAGTTCCACAGCCTGCTCAGACTCCCGCACAGTCCGCTGCTTGATTAGTCGAGTTTTTGACGACTCGGGGCTGTACCGAGGAGCAAATGCGCCAGATTACGGCGATTATCAGAGGTGGAGGAGCTGGACCGAACTAGGGTAACTTTTTTTATATTTTGGAGGATGTATGTACTTATATGATACATATTGTATATATTTTGGACGATATTGGTAGTTGTTAGCTTGTTCACGATGATTTAGATTGATATCGTATTCTGTTTGTTTATTTCTTTTATATATTATACGTGAGATGTTGATTATGAATATTTCTGTATTTGGTTATATAATGTATATATTATTGTGCATAGGGCTGGGAAAAAACACGAAGCGTATTTTTATAAAAAAAACCTGATATTTTGTCCCTACGGATTAATCCGCAGGGCCATCTATTGTACTTACGGATTAATCCGTAGGTGCAATGTTTGCCCCTACACAGTTAGCCGTAGGAACAAATTATCAGGATACCTGATATTTTTTCCCTATGGACTCTGTAAAAACTTTTCCCTACGGATTTATCTATAGAGGCATTTATCAGGCCCTACGGATAAATCCGTAAGGGAATCAATCAGGCCCTATGGATAAATTCGTGGGGGAAAGTATTTTATTTTATAAACCAATAAATTAAGTAAAGATTATGTTCCTACGGAGTAAGCCGTAGGGATAAATGACCCTACGGCATAAGCCGCATGGGCAATTATTACTCCGTAGGGGCATGTTCAGGATGAAGACTTGCACCTGCGGCCTTTGAACCTACGGTGGAGTTTTATATCCCTACGGATATATCTGTAGGGGCAGTGATTTGTCCCTACGGCTAAATTCGTAGGGGCAACCCTTTATTGTAGTAGAGAGACCCAAAGAGAAAGGCTCCGTAGATGTTTATATATTAATGTCGCATCCCCAGGCCTTTTGTTGCTTATGGATTAATTTAATTCCATCGGTATTTAATTAATATATATCTAGAGATAGGTTTATAGAGATAAGTATGCATTTAAAATAAAGATTTATTTAAAATAGAAATCAATTTGAGAATTTAATTAAATAGATTAATTAAATCTTCTCCAAACATATTCTTACTCAAATCCTCATTGATGCCTTTTGTGCATGCCTAACTGCATGTATCGCGTTCTGCACGTGTTGCACATGTACGCACTATGCACGTGCCTCCGAGTCTTGGGCTTTTGGCCTCTTGATCTCGGACTCTGAATTTTCAATCAATTTCAACATTCTCCACCTTAATTCAAATTCGCAAAATCTCTACACTTTCATGAAAAAACTTGAAATTCTGCAATTCGTCGTCTTTAAACAACTAGGCAAATCAAGTCAAAGCGAAGCTTGAACTTTGAAACTGGGACCACCTTCGTAAATACGTCCGCCGGATTTTCAGGGGTAGGAATTTTCGTAAGCGAAATAATTTTCTTCTCATTCTTCAAAAAGAAATCTTTTACCTCGATATGCTTAGTTCTCGAACTATAAGCCTGATGCTCCGCTAAGTGAATCGCGCTCTTACTGTCGCAAAACACTTCCGTGAAATCCTGTGGAACATCCATACCACCCATCAATCCAAACAAATATATAGCCTCTTTGAAAGCCTCTGTAGCAGCTATCAATTCTTCCTCTGTCATCGATAACGCGATAATGGAGTGTAACGTCGATCTCCATGACACTATGCCAGTGCCCAACGTTAATACGTAACCCATCGTAGATCTCCGTTTTTCCCTATCACCAGCAAAATCTGAGTCACAATACCATGTCACAATACAACAATCCGTACTGCCTCTGCTGAATAACAAGTCGAATCACGTAGTACCCCTCAAGTACATCAGAATCCACTTTATAGCCCGCCAATGCCCCTTGACCGGATTAGCCATATATTGGCTGACCATTTCTACTGCATGTGCAATGTCTGGATGTGTGCAAACCATTGCATACATCAAACTGTCTACTGCACTCGCATATGGAACTCTAGAAATGTACTCTCTGTCCATATCCAACCCTTGTGATAACTTCGCCGAAAGCATGAAGTGCAGCCTTGAAGGAGTTGGTATGGGTTTTGCCTTCTTCATCCCATATCGAGCAAGAACATTCTCGATATACTATTTCTGTCACAGACGCAACTCACCACGCTTCCTCTCCCTAACGATCTCCATGCCAAGTATTTTCTTCGCAGCCCCAAATCTTTCATCTCGAACTCGTAACTCAACTGTTGTTTCAACCTTTTGATCTCTGACATGTTGCGCGATGCCACCAAAATATTGTCTACGTACAATAAAAGATAAATCCGGGACCCATCATCTAGTAACCTCACATAAACGCACTGATCCTTAATATTCCTTGTGTATCCAATCGCTAACATAAACTGATCAAATCGCTTGTACCACTATCTCGGATAATGCTTCAAACCATAAAGTGACTTCTTCAATTTGCAAACATAATCATTCTTGCCATCGACTACGAACCCCTCTGGATAATGCATATAAATATTCTTCTCTATCGTAACTCTCCAACTAAGAAAATCGGTAGACTGCACAGACTCTTTGTAACTGGACGATTCCTCATTCTCAATAATCAACGTATATGATTCCACTTCTTCGAAACCAACTGCGGTCATGCCCTCAAAACCAAGTCTTACCGGTGGACACCTAACTCGCGTAGATCTCCGCCACTCTTTCTGTACTGGACCATCTGGCCCTGTTGGACCCTCTGCCTGAATCTAACTATCAATCACCTTATCTATCTAACTATCCTGAACCGGAACATTGATCTCCACCTCGCTTGGTGGTGCAATCATTCTCTCTTCACCATCTGATTGAGTATGTTTTCTACGAACCATCACAGACTCATCGAATGTAATATGCCGGCTGATTACTTTCTTCTAGATCTAAGGACACCACAGCTTGTACCCTTTGGCTTCACTTCCGTAGCAGAGTAAGACACACTTCCTAGCTCTCGGCTCTAGCTTATCGCTCCTTTGTTGAACATAAGCTGGGCATCCAAATATACAAAGCCGTCTGTAATCTCCAGCCTTCCCGGTCCACACTTCCTCAGGAATATTCTTATCTATCGCCGCCGATAGTGATCTGTTGATGAGGCATACGGCGGTAGATAGGGCTTCAGCTTAAAACTCCTTAGGAATCCCTGCTGGAAGCCGCAAACATCTGGTCTTCTCCAGTAGTGTCCGATTCATCCGTTCTGCAACGCTATTTGACTGAGGGTCTTTCGGAGTGGTGTAATGACGCACAATCCCCTCTAATTTGCAGAATTCAACAAACGCATGCGAAGTAAACTCTCCGCCGTTATCGGACCGAAGAATGTTTACATGCCTACCAGTCTGCTTCTCTACCCTGGCCTTCCACGTTTTAAACTTCTCAAAAGTTTCGGGCTTAGACTTAAGAACATATGCCCAGATTTTTATTGAAAAGTCATCAATGACGAAAACGAAGTATCTGGCTCCACCTCGTGTAAGAACTGCTGGACCCCAAACATCAGTGTGGACATAATCAAGAATACCCTTCGTATTATGTATTGCTATCTCGAACTTCACCTTTGTCTGCTTTCCCAGGACACAGTCCTCATAGAGATCAAGACTGTCAAAATCTCCATCTTCAAGTAGCTGCCTCTTACGAAGCACCTCCAAATCTGACCCTCCAATACGGCCCAACCGTAAGTGCTACAATTTAGCCGAATCTGAATCACCTGAACGAGTTGATACCACAGCAATATTATCTGTAACTGCCTGCCCCTCTAGAAAGTATAAATTCCTCACCATCTTTACTTTCATGACAAAAAGAGACCCCATTGAAATTTTCATGCAACGTTCATAGATTATGTACTTAAAGCCAGTCTCCACCAAAGCTCCTACAGAAATTAAACTCTTTTTCAGATCTGACACATATCTGACATCCGTCAAAATCTGTACTACCCCATCAAGTATGTGTATCCGAACAGAACCAATCCTCTCGATCTTGCACGCCGCATTATTTCCCATTAAGACCGAACCTCTATCAACAGAACGAAACGTCGCAAACCAACTTCGATATGAATTCATATGGAAAAAGCTCCCCGATTCTAGCATCCATAGATCATGTATGTTGCTGAATGCATAAAATGATAATACGGAATAATCGCTGCTATCGTCTGAATCATCTATAAAAACTGCGGTACTAGAAAACTCCTTCTAAGTATTCTCCTTGAAGTTCTGACAGTCCCTCTTCAAATTGTCTTTCACCTTACAATAATTGCACTTGTCATTAGTGAGATCGATTTGGATCTCGCTCTATTCTTGGAACCACCATGTGACCGCTTCTTAAAACGGTCTCTAAAAACCAACGCATCGTCTTGACCATTCTTATCACCCGATACCTTCTCCCTCAACACCTCGCTGTATAGGCCCGTTTTATTATCTTCTAATTTTTTTTTATCTTTGACGTACACTATCGATTTCACGAACTGGTTATATTCAGAAGTCAAAGAGTAAAGCAGGATCATAGCTTGATCCTCATCTTCAATCTTCACCTCTACGTTTAGCAAGTCCATAACGATTTGGTTGAGTTCGTTCAGGTGGTATTTGACTGATATACCTTTTTTCATTTTCAATATGTATAGACGCTGCTTGACATAGAGACAATTTGTTAAAAATTTCTTCATGTACAAGGATTCTAAGCTGCTCCATAAATCTGCTACCGTTGTCTCTTACGCAACTTCACATAGAACCTCATCAGCTAAGCTCAGCCGCATTGAACTGAAAGTCTTATCCTCCATATCTTCTTTCTGAATATCTATGGTCGTCGAAAGAATTTTCTCTTTTTCGAAGACTATCTTATGAACTCCTTGTTGCTTTAGACTCGCCATAATTTTCAATCTCTGTACACTTAAATTGTTCTTTCTGTCAAACTTATCGATCTTATAATATGCAGAATCCATTTTCCTAATAATCCGAAACACCGTAACAAAAATCTGATACCACTTGTTGTGAAAAAAATATCAAAGTACGCAGCAGATGATCGATACGCGTGAATCGGAACTAATAAAAAAGATTAAACGCAGCAACTACGCAAAAGCAATAAGTAATAAAAAGAAAAACACACCAATCGAAGGACATAAGAAATTACTCAAGTTCGATGCGCACTTGCACTTAATGCTAACAGACGAAAAATTGCTTTAACAAAGAAGTACAATAGATAATTTCTGCCCTCACGATCTCACCCAAATACAAACAATCTCTCTCTCTCTCGGCTACAAACAGAGCCGCCGCAGGCTTAAACGGAAATGAAGGCTCTCTGTGGATTCTTTCTTGGCCGCAGACCTAAAGAGAAAGGCTCTGTAGATGCTTATTTATTAATGCCGCAACACCCAAGCTTGTGGATTAATTTAATATCCTTGGTATTTAATTAATATATATGTAGAGATAGGTTTATTAGAGATAAGTATGCATTTAAAATAGAGATTAGTTTAAAATAAAGATAGGTTAGAGAATTTAATTAATTAGATTAATTAAATTTTTTTCAAACATGTTCCTACTCAAAACTTCGCAACTGTCTTTTGCGCATGCCTAACCGCACGTATCGCATTCTGCACATGTTGCATTTGCACCCACTATGCACGTGCTCCCCGTGTTTTGGATTTTTAGGCTCTTGATCTTGGGCTCCGAATTTGCAATCAATTTAAACAATATTATTATATTTTCATTATAAGTGGACAGGGATAAAAGAAAAGCTTAGGACAACAAGAGCATCAAGAATCCTAGAGAGGGGCATGCCATTTGCATCCAAATAGCTTGGGAACAAAATAGAGAAGAGAGTGAGAAGAAGCAACATGCAATCTCTCCTCTCTATTCAAAAACATCATCAAAATTATTCCCCTTCCAAATCCTTGTCCACATTCAACCCCAGTCACAAACAACAGTATGTATCCTGAGAATAAACAAAAACAAAACATCAAAACAATAGTTAGGTTACAAAGGCATGGAAACATGTGTAACACAGTTCCATAGAGAATAACCCAAGCTGCAATTGTTCTTCTTGGGATCATTTATCCCAAAAATTACCAAAGGGTGATGAAGCTCATGCACAGTGTTGTGCATTGTATATCTTCAATATAATTCAAGTGATAGTTGCATAATTATGCAATAATCAGTAGGGATGTAAACGGATAAAAATATAATCCGAGTGGAGTACATATGCATGTCCCACTTTATTAAATATGGAGAGTAGTTTCTATTTCCGATGACTATCCGTATCAGTAGCCGCATCCGCCAACAACCATCAGATACAGATACAGATATGGTAACATCTATTTCAAACATAGTAATATTTTACTTCATTAAATACCAATATTCATTTTATATCCGTATCCGAATTCAATCAAATACGGATAGAAATTTTCATTTTCGGTAGTTTTCAGTATCTGTCTGCGACTACTAGATTAAGATATGGTACATATCTAATCCGTTTACATCCCTAATTAATAATCTGCCCTTTAAAATGTGCTCTCTCTCTTCAAAAGAATATTGAAAAATGATCATGGCCAGACTGCATAAAATCATTGTAGATTTTTTCTTTTCTTTTTGCCGTAGAAACTAATATGAAACATTCTTAAAAACATTATCCTTTTTTTTTCAGGGACATAATGTTGCAGCACTCTAATATGCACCGGTGAGTGAAACTTCATTCTTTTGTCAAAGTTCACATTGAAATATAGTGATGGATAGTAGCTTGCCAAAAAATTTAGTTAACTTTATGATAATTTTCTGTTAAAAAACAAGTGCATATAATTTCTTGATTTAGGCTAATCATATCCATCCAAAATGCAATTAAAAAAGAGGCCTATAAGACAACAACAAGGGGAAGTGGAGTAAATGAAACGTTGCTCCTACTAACCCCACCATAAAGCGCAATCATCCACCTAGAGGAGTTCAGGGGTTAGTGATAGTGCTCGATATTGGCGATCCCCAAGATCATGACACGTGGCAGATGACGTGTCTCAGAACTCAGAAGAAAGGGCCCACAGGGGCCGATCAGGCCACCCCGTGCCCGGCCAGCAAGCACAAGCTGGCCCCCCCAGGGCCCCTGCAAATTGGCCTCCTCGGCCTCTCAGCTTGCCCCTGAGCTACCACAGGACCAAGACTCGGCCTCCTTGCTCGTCCCTGAGCTCTCGCCGAGGACGTCTTCCTCGGCCCTCCGACCTACTCCCAGGCGTAACCGCCGCTCCGCGAATCTCGCCATGCGCGGATTTTACGCCAGCAACGCCCCACGTTCTACGCCATCACGATCCCCATTAATGGGCGATCCGCTCTCTACGCAGGCGTGACATCGGGAGCGTGACTGCCGGCAAGATTCTCGCGCCCGCTGCTGCGTGCTCCACCGCTATATAAACCCCCATCACAGAGGGGTCAAGTAAGCCATTCTTGACACTTTTATGCCGTTACTCTGCTCGAATTTCCCCTCTAACTTGATCATCGGAAGGTCCTCGGTGGTACCAAACCACCACGGGACTTCTTTGCAGGTACTCGACAACAGCTTCCTCACCTCACCTCTTCCTCAAAAAAACCCATTGAGACCCACACGCAATGAAGGATAATCAGTTAAATTCACCGCGAGATCGACGGAAGACAACATCTGACGGAGGCCCGAAAAGGAGCTCCATCAGTTGGCGCCGTCTGTGGGAAAATAACTCCACAAAATACAAAGTTGGCCTTCCTATTGTTGGAGATAGTGCCATCAAAGTCAATTATTGGATCGCAGGTACGTGATTGCAATGATTGAGACATGACCTATACCGATATGACAGTCTTGCTCGAGATGATAGTATGCTATCTGGTTTGTCTTTATCATCGTTTACATACTTTAGTTCTCTATTGCATGTTGATAGAGCACATAGGATTCTTGCTTGACTGCCAGCAGTATGATGGCGATCATATACGTGGGAGCTGGGGTCTGTAAGTACATCCTTAAAGTGTCCCTAGTCGTAGGAGTTTCGAGACAGGGCATCGATACTCCAGAGTAGACTAGTGTATATAGTCGAGACCCCGACGAGGGGCGGTGGCCGGTCTCACAAGCCACTGGTGTCAGTTGGATCACCTAAGATGTATACAGGTGCTCATTGGGTTATGAGTACGCCGGACAGGACTCGCCGGGAATATGCTAGTTGGTATTATATATATCGTCAGATAGCAGTTCCCTGGCGGCATGTGTACAGGTTAGTTTGTCAACCTGAGATCGTCATTTGTCTCGTGTGAGTTCCCACTGTGCTTTGATTTCTACCCTACCACGGCTCAAAGGAGTCGTGCAAACAGGTCTTTTTTGGGTACAGTCCCGAGCCACATGGAGGCAGTGAGCGGATCATCGGGGATTCGTCTCTCCCGGTATTGGGGGTTGATGTCGCACAGTGCACGGGTGGCCATCACTAGAAATCGTTGGCCAAGGTAGTGGAGAATTACTGATTTGGATCAGTAGTTTCTCAGGTGGTGATGGACTTCATACCGACACGAATTATCGCGTTATTAGGGGTCTGACTTTATCCACCCCAGTAGACTTGATATGCGATACTCTTTAGACGAACGGACCGGACTGTATATACATTGTCACTGTCAGGCTCAGTAGGGTTTATGGATGAGTTCGCTCGTCAGCTTCCCTTCCAATCAATACATAGGCAACCATTACGTACAGCTCGTACCTCTGACGTGCTAATGGTTATACCCAGTGCCAGTGTGTTGATGAGTCATTAGAGTTCCCCACAGACAGTTTCCCAAGTTCGGGCGAAACGTTGTAGAGGACGTATGGTTTTATGGTAAGGTTCGGAAAATGCACGTGCGTTTTCGCACGTGTCATTTTTCGGGCAGATAATACTGGTCGGCTTTAGTTTAAGCCGGATCCGAGTATTATACTGTGTAGATATAATATCTTTGTCTCAGATGTATTTGTATTCGGTCGTAATGCAAATTCGGGTATGTTTATACCATTACGGGGTTATCCTGAAATTCTTTTCAGGATCATTTTTGGAAGTTACCAGTTTCCAGTTTTCTATCACCCGTATTTAACATTCGGTTAAATACGGATTTATCTTTTCTTGAGATAAGTGTGGAAGTTTCTAGAGGCTTCTAGAAGGTGGTGACTAGGTTCATGCATCTTTATGACTCATTAGTGCATTTAATGATATTTGATGACAAGGTTAGTGATTCATTACTTGCATTAATTGTGTTTATACTAGGTGTTATTGTGACTCATTGTTTCATTCTTGATCTTTTGCTTTGTGGTCACTACTCTCTCCTCCTACACTCACCCACCCTCTCCTATATATGGCCGGCCCATGTGTGAGTGAGGGATGTTGGTTGCTTGAGAGAAAAAGATGAGAGTTTTAGTGTATGGAAATTTGATAGATACTCATTTCACATTTCCACTCGATCCAAAAGGCAACTTCATTAACCGTTCGTCCATAGTCTAGGACGTAACGAGAAAAAGTGTTCTACTCATTCTCTACATCATCTTGGTGTCTCTTCTAGCAAACTTGACGACCGAGTTGCCTCGGTTCAGAGGCGGGAGCCCGTTTAAAGATCCGTCGACGTGGTGCCACCTGGACGAGAAGATTGGAGATTCAGGAGATCGGAGCAGCCACAACAAAGCGTGGGATGATGGTTGAAGACCGAAGGACTCGGATCGTTCGGTATAACATTTCTACCCACTTTGTAATTTGTTAGTTTAGCTTTAATGGCAGATCCGGGTTATAGTACGCGATAGCGCCAGTTGTAAAAAGTTTTTGTTCCGCATTTGGCGTCTGTTAGACGACCGGAGCGCTACCGTGGACTTACAGTGGTATCAGAGCCTCACCATTAAGCTTTACTAATTTGTGCTAACGCGTTTAAAATATCGATCGAACCGTATTTCGAAAATCACAATTTTCAAGTGCTTAAGTTTTTGTCGATTTTTAAAAGGGTCTAAAAATAATTTTACATATCACAGAAAACTAAGCAGGGTTTTCTAAAAAAACTGGGAAATTTTGAGCACGTGATCCCACGTGACCGCCGCGGATCCGCGGTCAAACCTAGGGTTTGACCGCGGAAACGCGGCAGTACTGTGGGAACAGTGCATCAAAATTCTCTAGTAGGTTTTTCTGTGGGAATTGTGGTTTTTGGTATAGTTCTTTTGGGCCCAGATTTTGTTACTGTACAGCAGATGTACGTGGGGCCCACTTCGGAAAGTTTTTGTCGATCGAAATTTTAAACTTGTCAGTATGCAGTTTTTACATTATATCTCCGACCGGGAATGTCATTTGATCGGTAAACCGCGTCTAATTGCTATAGTTCTTTTAGACGGGTTTGCGAACGTGACATTCGCGTTGATGTTCTGTGTTGTGCTGTGATGTTGCGGATATGTCGTGGTGAATAGCAGTGTGCAATGGTAGTGAAGTTTTGATTTATTTGTACATTTGATATTGCGGGGCGAGCGCCCAACATGTGGACTGCCGTTACTGCCTGCTGTATAATATTCTTTTGGGGCACGACCGGGTTTAGGTCGATGTACCCGTTGTACATATTTTTATTTCTGTACTAGGTTTACCCCGCGACGGAGTGCACGGATAGCCGGGTTCTGGAGGGCAACGGGTCCGTATCTCATGGCTTTTGAGAGGCAGAGGGACCTCACTCTAGAATTGGCAGACTATTCGCCGCACTCGTAGGGGGTACAGGTTGACCCAAGGAGGGGTGCTCAATTTACCGGATTCCGTGAAGTGCTGAGTGTTCCATTCACTATGCTGTGGGGGACTACCTCGCTTCAGGTTTTGGCGGGTAACTCGCCGCACTCGTAGGGGTCTAGATTTCATTGCATAGGCTATCCACATGACCAGGGGAACGTCGGGTTTCAGCAGCGGCTCTGTGAAACCCGGAAATCCCAGATTATCTGTATTGTTCTGTGATGCTTATTACTTTTCTGTAATGTTGCATATTATCACGCCTGGAGCGATTATTGTATATTGGTATATATACTATTAGATGTCGTATATGTTTTACACCCGCGCTAGTCCAGCCCCCGCTCTGTCGTTAGTTAAGTAACCTAACGGGTGATGACGGGACCCAGTGGCGAATGTGGATGGCATACACGTACATTTTATTTTCGTTCTTTTCTGGTGTGATTGATTGATGGGACTGCGTTGATTCTTATCAATGCAAGATAAAACAAACCTATATTTGATGTTGTTGGAACAAATTTAAAAAAGGTGTTGTTACAAAGATGTTTCCTTTTGTTTTGCATAGCGGTATTCAGTTAGAATATCCTGCACCTCATTCGACGAGGCAAGGGCCGAGATCCCTTCACCGGGAGTGACCCCTTGGGCAGAAGTTTACGTCAGGGTAATAACTTTAATATAGTCGATTACAAGTTGCTTTGCATCGTGGTATTCAGTTAGAATATCCTGCACCTCATTCCACGGGGAAAGAGCCGAGATCCCTTCACCGGGAGTGACCTCTTTAGCAAAATGTTTTCGTCACTATATTTTATAAAAAGCTATCAGGTTCCTTCAACGAGATCGAGTTCATTACGTTAAAAGTTTTTTCGCCAAAAACCAGCCGTAGCCCTCTGTCATTTCATATGAATGGTCAGTAGTATTCAAGCTATGTATTTTGGCCCTTAGTCAAGGCATAGTGTTTGGTAGCTGCTGGGTATTCACATGTTGCATAGATAGATGCGTTGGTTTGGGACAGTCGTATTACTATACTTGGCCCTTAGTCAAGAGTATGTATGGGTGGGTTCAAATTGACCTGGATAGTGACGGGTAGAACTTGGCATGTGACTTATGACATTTTGGCCCTTAGTCAAGATTATAAGAGCATGGGGCAAAAATCACATCGGGAGTTTCAAACATACTAGAAACTTGCCAGGCATGCGCATACCTTCTGGAGTGTGATAACTTGAGTGGCTTCCATCAAGTTATCATGCGATGATAGTTGGATCCCGATTCTCATTGATGAGTTGGTTTACTCTTCGGATGATCCCGACTAATTCTTTTTTCAGGTTTGGAGGAGAATTTGAGATTACAGTGGGAGGTTTCCTGATTAGATAAAGTAATAACCATTCGGATCTAGGTTAGAGTGCACGCAGAGTGTTTCTTTTCTCTCTCTCTTTGGCAGCGACCTTTGACCGACCCTAGATTATGACTCAGTGACCAAGTTGACCGAACCTTCTTAAAATACTGGCTTACGGATTGTCCGAGTTGCATAAGTCATTGCCGCTCCTTCTTTTACCCTTTGCATTTCTCAGAACACCCCGTATTACTACGGATATCCACTTCCATTGGATAGATCCATCGTATGGTTATATACGAACTCGAAGGGACTTCTTCGAGGATGGATCCAGGTTTAGGAGAAATAGAATTAGTTTATTCAGTTGTCTTTTATTATCACCTTCTCTCAGGTTGCGAGGGCTCCTTGGTTTAGGAGAGTATACCTATTAAGCTTATTGGATAGTCTTATTCCAAACCATAGGCAGGTGCCGAAAGGTAGGGAATGAAGAAAACCAATTAGCCTAAGTAGGGTGTGCAGAAGGTAATATGTAAAAACAAGATAAAGGGATTACAAAGAGGGCAAAGTAAATTGCGGCTGTTATCATTCACGACCAAACCGTGTACTCCATCGCTACTCCTATTTCACCTTTGATTTTTTCCAGTTCGGGAGAAATAGAATAAAGTATTATTCAGTTGTCTTTTATCATCACCTTCTCTCAAGTTGCAAGTACTCCTACGATTAGGAGGGTACACCTATTATGCTTACTGGATAGTCTTCTTCCAAACCATAGGCTGGTGCCGAACGGTAGGGAAGGAAGAAAACCATTTAGCCTAACGAAGGTGTACAGAAGGTAACGACTAAAGAAAAATAAAGGGATTTGGAGAGATGGCAAAGAAATATACAGTTATAGTCATGAATTGGATTATGGAAGAGGCATTGCTAGAAATACCAGGATACCCCTACGAAACATTATTTTGTTTCAATGCATTGTTAATGGAAAACTGATTTCCCGATTAGATACTTACTCCAGGGTATGTATTTACCAGGTTTCATTCTCATATCTGTATGGTTTTACAGATGATGAGTGGGAGTAAGTTATTAGGAATTAGGTGATCATCCTCATTATATCGGAATTCGTTGTAATTGGTGATATTTGAGGAAATCGCCTGGATACAGTTTTCAACCTATGACGCACAGTTTTTGAGTTATTCAACTCAGCGGACTTATACAGAGTATTGTATGTTGTCCAGTGTCTATCAGGACAAAGGGATAGGTCCTCGTACTATGTTCTGTTTACTTATGACTTCTCTAGTTTTTAGACAAGTGTTTCGTAGAAATACAATGTCTAAGTTTTGAGAAGTTGTGGGTATAAGAATAAAGTAAAGAATCAAGGTATCGCAAGTATCGGGATTCTTCAAAGAGATCGAAGATATAGATTCTTGTGATTGGTATTCAGTTGATAGTAATGGTTTTGAGAAACTCGTTTCTCTTTCAGGTTACTCATAATTGGATGGATTCCTAAGTTGAGTAATGCTGATTAGCCTCTCTCCATTAAGTTGATATGCACTGGAGACAGCTGCATGGTTTGAATCTGGTTCCAGTTAAATTAGTGCCTCTATTTCTATATTGTATATAGAATGGTTCATATCTTAATGATGTTAAGGTACGGGGAGTTGTCCAGCTTATGCTTAAAACCAGATACTGGATAACTCAAGGCACGTTTCTGTAATGGAAGTTTGTGGGTTGACCCTGACTTCGACGAGGGTTGATTTTCTACCATCTGGAAGATCAATAGTGATATTGTTCTTGACTCGCCACAGTTTTAGTAAAATGGATTTTTTCAGAAAACAATAGTGGGAGTATGGTAGAACTGGAAGTGATTCCAGAACCGCAAACGGTTACGGAAAATTTAATAGGACCTATATATTCAATCAGGTTTGACATTCCAATAGCCACTCCGCAAATATGGTGGGTAACCTCAGACACCCGAGAGGTACTCCGGTAGCCTCAAGGACGGTGACAGGGAGGTTCTTGTTTACCCAGACTTGACGCTACTGTTGTTCCAGACTATGAAACTCGGCAGGAGGATAAGTATAGCGTCGTTCTAAACTAGCTTTAGAAGTGTACGTATATATTATTCTGCCAGAGGGTTGTTGTGGTCAGTGGGAGCAACGGAAGCATAGTGGGCAAGTAGCTTATTTCTATTTATAGACTTGAGCAGAAATAGCGGAGATTAGATCATCTAATTTTGATGAAACAGTCATGGCTTTGACTTCATCAGAATAGGGGATGGATCTATTAAGAAGGTAGTAGGGTGTGATGTCCTGGTATTTGGATGACATACACAGAGTAGGAAGTAAAATTCCTATACTACGATCGGTTGTACTATAGTCGTTGATCAGTTGAAAATATTGTATTTTTAACACGGCAATTTCCCCATCTTTTGCACTCATTTAGAAGTGTTCGGTACTCATATTTCACATATTAGCAAATCAGTCATAAAATATCAGATTTCATGTGTTAGACTTTTAAACCGACACTTTAAAGGAAATTAACCGCATTTCATGGCATCGCATCATTTCTGTATTTGCGCAACACTTGTCTTGAGAAATTGTGCAGGAAAATCCAGAAGAAACCGAGCCAAATTGTCAAAAGTGCTGATCAAAATTACACCAAGTCTAAGTCTGGTGATCTGGCAGTAAAATTCCAGAAATTTATTCAAGGCCAATGGGCGCTTTCCTCCGCGGATCCGTGGCATGATGACGTCAGCAGAGAAGCAGATTTTCCCCATGTGCTTATTTCTAACGGCAAAGCTTCCAGAACTCTCCAGAAACTCCACGTAGCTTCATCTAGAAGGCTCGGCCTAACAACCTAGTTCTAGAAGCCTCCCTCCAACTAACTTCTTCTAGAAGCCTCCTTATAACAACCTTCTTCTAGAAAGCTCTCTCCAACAACCTTCTTCTAGAAGCCTCCTTGTAACAACCTCATTCTAGAATATTCCTTCCAACAAACTTCTTCTAGAAGATTCTTTCTAACAACCTCATTTTGGAGGGAAAATTCAAATGAGGTAGTTCATTTTGGAGGGAAAATTCAAATTCAAATAAGGTAGTTCATTTTGGAGGGAAAAGTTGTTCATTTTGGAGGGAAAATTCAAATTCAAATAAGGTAGTTCATTTTGGAGGGAAAAGTTGTTCATTTTGGAGGGAAAATTCAAATTCAAATGAGGTAGTTCATTTTGGAGGGAAAATTCAAATTCAAATGAGGTAGTTCATTTTGGAGGGAAAAGTTGTTCATTTTGGAGGGAAAAGTTGTTCATTTTGGAGGGAAATTTGAAATTTGAATTCTAAATCTAGGGTTTGGTTATCTATAAATAGAGCCTAGATCTAAAAGTTGAGGTTGTTCATTAATCATTAGTTAGTTTTCTCTCATCATCCTCTTTCTTCATCTTCTTCCACAAGTCTAGTGACAAGGCTTGTGCGAAACCCTAACCCTAATTCCACTCCAAATCCAAGATCTTGAGTACCAAATCAAGCGAGAAGCCTTCAACCTTTTAGGAGCCGAGCCGATCTTCAATCGGGCAAGTGATCCAAGCCGATCCGCGATCCACGGAGACGAGCGAAGCCAAGTCGACGATCAAGTTCTTCCTCTTGTAGTTCTTGAGCGAATGTAACTAAATTGTTGATATAAATAAAAGGTGAAATTCTTTAATCTTGCTTTCTTTTAATTCTTGCATCATGATTAGATCTCAATTTGTAATTGTTGTTCTTGTTGTGATGTGTGAGTGAAACTCCGCTCGTTAAGGAGTCGAGACGATTGTTGAATGATGATGTAACAAATCTTAATACTATTTTTAAGTCCTACGAGTTTTGTAAACCCTAGCAAGTTCAAGAATCGATGACCTAGTTTCGTAGCGATGCTTTCTTGATTGTGATCGCTCGAAATTAGGGATCTACGATCGTTTCTTGAATTTACTAGAGGCTAGAATGTGAATGATATCGACGAAAGAACAAGGGATAAGATGAAACCCTGTTTCACAAGAAATCCCTAATTCTCGATCGATCATCATCGATCTAGTATCAATTCATCGAAGGATAAGAATACGTAATTGTAAGATTACATCACATCTATAGATCCGATCGATTCCTACGAGCCTCATTTCGATTCTTGAGATTTGGTTTGGAAAAATCATCAAACTATCAATTCTTGATTCTATCTTTTTCTTGTTATTAGATCAATGTTTTTCTAATTCTTGAACTTCAAATATAAATCTTGAATTGTCTTGTTTTCTTTTCTTTAAAGTTTCGACTCAACTAATTCAAAAGACGAACGATTACACTTTCCCTGTGGACGATCCGCACTCACTTACAATCTACAATCCGACACCGTAGTTGATTGCGGTCAAATAATTTTTGATTGTGATTTCTTTACTATTTCCATTCACACAATCCGAAATCGTTTCAATCAGTCGTCACACAGTTGTTTCTCCAGATAGGATATGGATATAATATTGGAAATTCTGGTTTCTAGATCTATGGTTTTAGATCTAGATTTGGGTAGTTTCCCAATGTGGGTACTTTGACAGTATTCTAATAGTATTTTAGAATAGATGACTCCTGGCATTGTAGTGTACCTGCAGGTGATGGAGTCACCCTCTTTAAAGGTGTCTTACTGACTAAAGGGGAGAGGGATGTGCATGATTGGCAGATCACTTGCTTAGGCAATTGAGTCAATCATGAGATGTCAAGTACCACACCAGATGTTGTTTTTGCACTAGATGCAATAAGTTTATATTAATCCAATCCTGAAGAAACATAAGGAAGCAGTTTTAGAACATAAGTGGATGTTCTACGGATTTGATGACGGCAGCCTCCTTCGGGAGACGGTTATCATTCCAGGCTTCAGAGGTGACATGGATGACAGAGTGATTGTCAGAGTTATAGTTTTCCCTATGATGAGGGATAGTATTCTGGACAGGTGGTCCAAGAGGATACTGTGGGAGGCATGGTGCTGGATACTGATTAGGTTCAGTTATCAATAAAGTCTAAGAAGTTTGGATTTGGAGTTCATTTATGAACTAGGTCCCATCAGATATTCAGACATATTCTAAGACAAGTATTACTCGATTCGGGAGATGGCTTTCTCCGCGAACTTGAGATTAAGAGAGACATAGAAAGAAACATCAGGGCGGATCCACTCACTGAGGCTATTTCTCGAACACAAGAGTTTTACAAACTAGTTTTGTGAAACTGATTAGTAGAGGAGTTGGATGTTCGGTATCACACGGGCTGTGAGTATGCGACATCGCAATAATTAGCCTTAAGTGCAAGTGGGAGATTGTTGGAGATAGTGCCCTCAAAGTCAATTATTGGATCGCAGGTACGTGATTGCAATGATTGAGACAGGACCTATACCGATATGACAGTCTTGCTCGAGATGATAGTATGCTATCTGGTTTGTCTTTATCATCGTTTACATGCTTTAGTTCTCTATTGCATGTTGATAGAGCCCATAGGATTCTTGCTTGACTGCCAGCAGTATGATGGCGATCATATACGTGGGAGCTGGGGTCTGTAAGCACATCCTTAAAGTGTCCCTAGTCGTGGGAGTTTCGAGACAGGGCATCGATACTCCAGAGTAGACTAGTGTATATAGTCGAGACCCCGACGAGGGGCGGTGGCCGGTCTCATAAGCCACTGGTGTTAGTTGGATCACTTAAGATGTATACAGATGCTCATTGGGTTATGAGTACACCGGACATGACTCGCCGGGAACATACTAGTTGGTATTATACATATCGTCAGATAGCAGTTCCCTGGTGGCATGTGTACATGTTAGTTTGTCGACCTGAGATCGTCATTTTTCTCGTGTGAGTTCCCACTGTGCTTTGATTTCTACCCTACCACGACTCAAAGGAGTCGTGCAAACAGGTCTTTTTTGGGTACAGTCCCGAGCCACATGGAGGCAGTGAGCGAATCGTCGGGGATTCGTCACTCCCGGTATTGGAGATTGATGTCACACAGTGCACGGGTGGCCATCACTAGAAATCCTTGGCCAAGGTAGTGGAGAATTACTGATTTGGATCAATAGTTTTTCAGGTGGTGATGGACTTCATACCGACACAAATTATCGCGTTATTAGGGGTCTGACTTTATCCACCCCCCTAGGCTCGATATGCTATACTCTTTAGACGAACGGACCGGACTGTATATACATTGTCACTGTCAGGCTCAGTAGGGTTTATGGATGAGTTCGCTCGTCAGCTTCCCTTCCAATCAATACATAGGCAACCGTTACGTACAGCTCGTACCTCTGACGTGCTAGTGGTTATACCCAGTGCCAGTGTGTTGATGAGTCATTAGAGTTCCCCACAGATAGTTTCCCAAGTTCGGGCGAAACGTTGTAGAGGCCGTATGGTTTTAGGCAAGGTTCGGAAAATGCACGTGCGTTTTCGCACGTGTCATTTTTCGGGCAGATAATACTGGTCGGCTTTGGTTTAAGCCGGATCCGACTATTATACTGTGTAGATATAATATCTTTGTCTCAGATGCATTTGTATTCGGTCGTAATGCAAATGCGGGTATGTTTATACCATTATGGGGTTATCCTGAAATTCGTTTCAGGATCACTTTTGGAAGTTGCCAGTTTCCAGTTTTCTATCACCCGTATTTAACATTCGGTTAAATACGGATTTATCTTTTCTTGAGATAAGTGTGGAAGTTTCTAGAGGCTTCTAGAAGGTGGTGACTATGTTCATGCATCTTTGTGACTCATTAGTGTATTTAATGATGTTTGATGACAAGGTTAGTGATTCATTACTTGCATTAATTGTGTTCATACTAGGTGTTATTGTGACTCATTGTTTCATTCTTGATCTTTTGCTTTGTGGTCACCACTCCCTCCTCCTACACTCACCCTCCCTCTCCTATATATGGCCGGCCCATGTGTGAGTGAGGGATGTTGGTTGCTTGAGAGAAAAAGATGAGAGTTTTAGTGTATGGAAATTTGATAGATACTCATTTCACATTTCCACTCGATCCAAAAGGCAACTTCATTAACCGTTCGTCCATAGTCTTGGACGTAACGAGACAAAATGTTCTACTCATTCTCTACATCATCTTGGTCGTCTCTTCTAGCAAACTTGACGACCGAGTTGCCTCGGTTCAGAGGCGGGAGCCCGTTTAAAGATCCGTCGACGTGGTGCCACCTGGACGAGAAGATTGGAGATTCAGGAGATCGGAGTAGCCGCAACAAAACGTGGGATGATGGTTGATGACCGAAGGACTCGGATCGTTCGGTATAACATTTCTACCCACTTTGTAATTTGTTAGTTTAGCTTTAATGGTAGATCCGGGTTATAGTACGCGATAGCGCCAGTTGTAAAAAGTTTTTGTTCCGCATTTGGCGTCTGTTAGACGGACGGGGCGCTACCGTGGACTTACACCTATCTCTACCCTCATGGCAGACGACCATCCTGGAGATCCCGGTACCAGCCGCCGTCCTCCACTCACTAAAGGCGGGGATGAACCTCTTCCCATGACGGTCATCAACGCCATCGTAGGCCGGATAGATCGCCTGCAATTCCTCTTGGAGGCCCTCGTCCGTACCCAAACGGCCGCGCCCGGGCCCCAGATCGCCGTTCCACCGCCTCCAGAAGGCCCTGTCCCTGTCTGGACGGCTGATCACCAACAAGCCGCGTCCCCTGGGCGCCGGTCTCTCGAACCGGTGCTCCCTGAGGCCCATTGGGCACCCCAAGGCTCGGCACTGAGATCCGCCGCCAGGGCGCCTCGCCTCGAGCCTCCTCGTGACCCCTTTCCCCTTGAGGAGATGTCAGTCACCTCGCCTGTCCACGGGCGTGGTCAACCTCACCACCATCGGCGGAGCCGCACAGAAGAGGTCCGCCCAGGCGGCTCAAGAGCTACTTCACCCAGGGACTTGAGACACCTCATTGAGAAGAACCGGGGACGCTCCCAGACGCAGGTCACCCACAGCGTGGGCCATAGATCCCGAGGCACCGATTCCCCGGGGTACCACGGTCGGCTCGACGCCCTCGAGAAGAAGATGGAGGGCATGCGCCGATAAGCTCACCTCTCGAGCGACGGAGCTAAGTACGCCTCTGACTCGCTCACGAAGCCGTTCACCGAGGAACTGCTTGCCGTCCACGTCTCCTCGCGCAACAAGCCCCCAAAGGTCTCCCTGTTTGATGGGAAAACCGACCCGAAGGACCATTTGGACGCTTTCACCGCGGGGATGAGCTTCCAGGATCACTCCGACGCCGCCCAGTGTAGGGCCTTCCCGGCCACCTTCATCCGCGCAGGTCGGGACTGGTTCCGGGGGCTCGAGCCCCGCTCGATTTCGACCTTCGACGAGCTGGCTACTCAGTTCCTCGGCCATTTCGTGGGAAACCGTCGACAGAAGCGCACGGTCGACTACCTCTTCACGGTTAAGAGTGGGGACAAGGAAACGTTCAAGGCATACATTACCCGTTTCTACAACGCCCTCCTCGAGGTGCCTGAGCACCGAGACAAAACCGTCATAACGGCACTCAGATCTGGTCTGAGGCACAAAGAATGGTTGCGCTCCTTTGCACTGGCGCAACCTAAGACCATGGCCGAGGTCAAGGCGTGGACCGAGCGCGAGGTCCAGCTAGAATCCGAGGTGAATGCTAACCTTCCCCGGGCAGAACGGCCCGACCAGAAGAAGAGGGTTCGGGAGGAGAGGCTAGAGCGTCAACAGCCCTACCACCCGAAGTTCCAAGAGTATACCCTCCTCAACGTCTCCCTCGCGGTGTTGCTGGAGGAGGCCCAGAACGAGGGGTTCTTCAAGTTCCCTCCGGCCCTTCGTCAGGCCGCGAAGCAAACCCGGGGCCCCTACTGCGCTTTCCACCGGGTACTAGGCCACGCCACGGAGGACTGCAAATAACTGAGGGACTACATCGAAGAGCTCATCCGGTTTGGGCACCTCGCCGCCTACCTGAGGGACAAACGGCAGAACGACCGCGAGCAGGAGCAGCATCGCCCTCCCGCCGACCTGACCATCTGTCAGATCATGCTTGCTTCAGCGGACGGCCAACCCGGAACTCAGGGAGCCCCATGCCCTATGCCAAGCGCGGGGGCAGACAGCCCTTCGGGGAGCTCGGCCCCAGCCAATAAAGTCATCTTCTAGCCTGTACCCTTCTTTTAAAGTAATGTAAATTCTTCATAAGATCTATTGTTAATTTAATAAAGATCAATGGAGCATTGCGAAAAAGAAAGAAAGCTTTGTTTATTCATAGGGTATTATGGGCTCCTCAGCCGTACATGCAAAAAGAAAAGAAAATTACAAAAGTGGGGGAAGGGGGTGCAGCGAGCACTGCTCGTGGTACTCGGTAAAAATCTCCGCCAACCGGGGCCTCGCTAGTTCCAGCCTCTGTCCCCGGTTCCCCCCACGGGCATCGACCCCGAGCCTCAGCTCGTAGCATTCGCGGATGAGCGCCTCTGAGCGGGCCAGCCGGTTCGCGGAGATTAAGCCGAAGCGCCTCAAAGACCGCAGCTTACCCACGACCTCGTCAAAGAGCAGCTCAGACAAGGGGTTGTAAAGCCCCGGCGATGCCCTCCAGATGGAGTACATCAGTAGCTGCAGCAGGGAGGAGCGTCGGGGGAGCAGCCGGCCAAAATGGTCCTCGATGCTCCCGTAAACCAGCTGCACCGTGCCCTCGGTGCAGTACGAGTCGTAGAGGTACATGTCTTCGAAGCGGACGATGTCGGGGATGGTGAACGGGAAGTCCTGCATTCTCAGCGACCTGTTTATGAAGGATGAAAAGACCAGTACTCCTTCGGCCTTATATAGCCCAATGCGCAGCCCAACCGTCACACCCTTTCGCCCAAGGAATCGCTGCCATGCGGCAACCATCAAGCCTTCTCCGGTGGAATCGAAGCGACACGCCCCTAGCGCTTCGCCTTCCCCTGATGTTTCGCCTTCCCCTGACGTTTCGCTTTCGATAGGCTAGCTACGCGCGCCGTTGCCTCGACCGTTCCCATTCCCCATACCTGCAGCTGAACGATCGGGATACACCACGGAAAGATTCATCCCAACAGCTTCCCTGCTCGGTCGTCCCCGATGGGCAGCTTCCCTGCCGCGACGCCGGGGACCAAAATGCCCTCCCAGATGTAGTCGAGCCCGAGGTCCCCTCGCTCGGCTATCCCCAGCGGGCAGCTTCCCTGCCACAACGCCGGGGATCATAAAGCCCTCTCAGAGGCAGTCGAGCCCGAGGTTCCCTTGGTCAGCTATCCCTACCGGGCAGCTTCCCTGCCACAACGCCGGGGATCAAAAAGCCCTCTCAGAGACAGTCGAGCCCGAGGTTCCCTCGCTCGGTTATCCCCAGCGGGCAGCTTCCCTGCCACAACACCGGGGATCAAAAAGCCCTCTGAGAGGCAGTCGAGCCCGAGGTTCCCTCGCCCGGCTATCTTTCAGGACAAAAGCCCTCGCCAAGAGGCACCGAGCGGCAACCCTACCCGGCCAAGGGTCCTTGGTAGGCTTCTTACAGCCTTATAGCTCCTCCCGCGCCACGGACCAAAGTCCTCCCAGAAGCAGTCGGGCCCTCGCTCGGCTATCCCCGGCTGGTAGCTTCCTACTACAACCGAAACGGATCAAAGTCCTCGCCAAGTGGCACTGGGTAGTAACCCAGCTCGGTCCCCGTCCTAAAAGATCAAAGCCCTCGCAAGAGGCAACCGAGCAGCTACCCTGCTCGGTAAAAACTCCGGCTGGTAGCTCCCCAACCGCGACGCCGGGACAGAAGCGGCTTCCCCGCCCATTCGCCCCAGGCCAGTGGTTGCTTACCTACAATGCCAGAGGCCAGAGCCCTCGCCAAGAGGCAGCCGCGCGGCTTCGCTGCCCGGACGTCTCTAGTGGGCTTCTTACAGCCCCTCAAACGCTGAAGACCCAAGCCCTCGCAAGAGGCAACCGAGCAGCTACCCTGCTTGGCCATCCCTGGCGGGAGACTCCCCTGCCACCACGCCAGGAAGCTTGAAGCCTTTGCAGGGGGTGACGGTATATCTGCCCTGCCCAGTCACCCCCGGATGGTGGCCAATGCTCTAAATCGGAGATGCTCTGTGGCCCGCGGAGCAACCGAGACCCCAGTGAGGGGCGTCAACTCTATCCAGGTCAAAACGATCTCCCCTCGACTCCGGGGCCCAGGGAGATACCTCCTCGGAAACGCTCGTCAGTCAGCAAGTGATTGCAGTCAACTCGAGGGGCGATCGTTAGAAAGATGGCCGACCTGACGAAAAAGCACAACGGTACAAGCAAAAAATATCTCACGAACATTCTTCAACAGATGGCAGAGCGCAATTCTATGGAGCTGAAGAAAAACTTTATTACTACTGCCAAAGACAAAAGTTTTTCTTTACAAAGGGTATTTTTTGGGCTCCCCAGCCTTACAAAATTCAAAAGAAAAACAAATTGAAGAGGGGAGAATGGGGGCTCTACACCTCGGGGCCGGGCGCGACCCCGAGGTCCTCGACCTCCACCACTTGGGCCCCCACCACTTGGGGCGCTGGGTCCTCGGCCGCCTCCTCGCCGGGAACTTCTTCCCCTTGGTCGTCGGCGCCCACGAGGGGGAACTCAGCCTGGAGATCCGCGTCGTCGAACCCGGGCATCCGGGACTTAACGGCGTCAAGGGCATCGTGTCAAATGCGGTTCGTAGCTACGGCCAGGTCGTTATAAAAATCCTTCGACCTCTTATAGCTCACCACGGCCCTCAATTCAGCCGACTTAATCGCCTCTGCCGCCGCCCCCAGCTCCTTTCGGAGGGCCTTCACCGTCCTCTTCAGGTTGCCGGCAAGCACCTGGGAGTCCTCGAGCTTGCCCTCGGCGATCGCGGTGGCCTCGCGATGCCGGGCGACCTCCTTTTTCCCGGTGACCACCTCGCCCTCCACGGCGGCGATCTTCGCCAACATCACCTTCTGCTCTCGCTTAGAGCTCTTGCAACGAGGCGAGCTGACCCGCGGCCTCCAACGCTGGGGCTACCACCTCGGTCTCCACGCGGAGAGAGAGGACCATATGCTGGAGAACCTGGGAAGACACGAAAAGGTCAGAAAATAAGAAAAGGCACCAAATCTCATGATGAACTGGGGGCTTACCTGCACGGACTCCTAAGCGATCGACGCCAGCTGGGCCGTGAGGGTATCTATAGGAACTCGACCCCCAGCCGAGGTCTCTATTTCGTGCAGGAGGCTGTCCACGACCGACATCCCCGACGGCACCGCGAACCGGAGCCCCCTTCCTCCACTACGGTCGGCGAGGACCGGCCCCGGGAGGGTCTCCAGGAACTCTTCTTGAGCGGCTCCGAGGGAGAACCGATCTCCTCTTCCGAAGCCGTGTCCTCCAAAATCAGGGCCCGCTTCTGACCCAATGCTCTGCTGGGGCCCGGGGTGGGATCCGCCACCGAGCGTCCTCGAGGCGCCGCCACCGGGGCGGTAGGGGCCGGAGCGGGCTGCGCCCGAGAAGAGCTGGTGCCTCCGGCCCTAGTAGGCTGCCTCGGCTGGCGCATAGCACCACGGAGAGAGCCGAAGTCCATGGATCCTGCACGAAACGAACACCCAACAAATCAGCAACACGAGTAAAATGTAAACCCAAAAAGCAAGCCTAACTTACCGACGAACTCGACGGGGCTAAGCCCGGCCCAGCTCAAAACCCTCTCGGACAGCAGCACGTCATGTCGAGGGATGGGCTCCTATGACGCCACTCTCACCGCGGCGGGGTCATCGGACAGGTTCCCCGGCAGACACTTCTCCCTCGACCACTTGGTGGGCACCGGCCAGTCCTCGCCCTCGGGAGGGGAAACGAAGAAAAATTTCGTTTTCCAATCATGAATGGAGGAGGGCAAGGCCACGACCCCGGTCCTGGTGGCGACCCCGGGCCGCTTCCTAAAAGTAAAGTAAACCCATCTCGGGTCGCCAGCTCGACCGTCAGGATGACTCTTGAAAGCGAGGGAGGAATCAAGAACGGAAAGACTAAAAGGAACCGGCTGCAGCCTCAGGCGGATCAAGAACCCAAGAAGGATCCTCCACGCGTTCGGCACTAACTGGACAGGGGCCAAACCGAAAAAATTCAGAGTGGCGATGACCTCAGGAGAGAAGGGCAGGCGCATTCTGCCCCAAAAAGCTTCTAAATACAGGGTAATCTCCCTGCCCCGTACCTGGTCTGCCCTCTTTCCCTCTTCGGCTAGACGCAGCGTGTAGCACAGGGGAATGTGGAAGCGAGCCCGAGCGCTGGCGAGCTCGTCCTCATGCCTCACCCAGCACGAGGTGCTGGGGGCCACATCTGCCACCTCCTCCCTGGAGGCGGCCCCCGCTTCACGGCCCCGGGAAGAGGGCCCAGCCCCTGCTCCCCGAGAAGACTCAGAAACATCTAAAGGGACCCTAGCATCTACTCCTACAACGTCTACTGATTCTACAGAGGAAGACATCTAACCTGGGAAAGAAATTCTCTAAAGGTTGGAAACGAAAGGGGGGAGACAAGCGCCGAGCAGCTAAGATTTGAGAGAGGAAAATATGAAGAGTAAGGGCCCTAGGGCGGACCCTACTCATATTTATTGCCGCATACGGCCTCATCCAACAGCGCCCATCGTCTCCCGCCGAAACGACTCCTCGCGCCCAGCAGCACCGATCGTTCCACGTGGCAACCCAGCGCTGGACCGTGTCCCATCAGATGCCGCAGACCTGCGCACGTCGCATCGGCTAATCGACGCTCGACACATGGACCGTCGCTTCGACTGCAGAGTGCACGAACCGGCGCGCCTTTTTTAAATGCAAAGATCTCGCCTTGATTCGCTAGCGGAAAAGACAACCGACGGCCCGAGGGCTCGCCCCGACGAAACCATAGAAGGGATCTCACCTCGGGAGGCCCGGCAGTCCACTCCTGACCCGACCACTAGCTGGTCGGGATAAGAGAGGGGGGCTAATGATAGTGCTCGATATTGGCGATGTAAGTGCACGGCGGCGCCCCGGCCGTCAATCCGACGCCGGAATGCGGAAGCGGTGAAAAACTTAAATTTTGCGGACTTAGCAAACCGGCACCACCGCGCACTAAAACACCCGGATCGTTACCATTAACAAGTCTAAGCTAACTAGAAGATGGGTTAGAGATATACCGACGATCCAAGTCCTCCGGTCTTCTCGTCATGGTCCCGATCTCTTGCGGAATGTTCCGTCTCCTCCTCGTCGCCGGAAGTGCACCACGTCGCCTACATCGTTTACGGGCTCCCACCTCAATGCCGAGGCAACTCGGGCACGAAGCCGGCTACTCGACGTGCCCAAGATTCGCTGTAGAATGTGTAGTAGAACTTGTGTCTCTTTTTGGGGTAGTGGAGGTTGCCATTGGTGAAGGAAAAGAGAGCTTAGAGAGAGGTGAGAAAAATGGAGCATACTCAAGAAGGAATGTCTCATATTTTTCTCCACACATCCAAATGAAAAATGAATCCCATTCCCTCTCTTGGAATGGCCGGCCCACACCCCCCTTGTGTGATTGGAGAGAGAAAGAGAGAGCAAGGTCAAGGGGTGGGTGGAAGCAATGATGCAAGAGGGCATCAAGAAAGAATATGATCACAAGCAAAAACCACACACAACCACAACCATCATCAACAACCATGATGCTAACAAAGTCAAGCCATCATGAAGTATGAAGTCAAGCAAGTCAAAGGAGGGTGCTATCATGATACAACAAAATGCAAAGACCCCCTTCCACAAATGCCTATTTGCAACAATGCAAATAAGCCCTCCTCCACCAATCTTCGGCCAATGAACGGAACAATGGAAATCGGCCGAAACGGAAAACAAACTGGCAACTCCAAAAACTGGTCCCGTAATAAATTACAGGAAAACCCCGATACTGTGCATACACACCCGCATTTGTATTCCGACCGAAATACAAATGCAATGAGACAAAATCTACACTGTACTATACTAGGATCCGACTTATACCAAAGCCGGCTAATAATATCCGTTCGATCCTGATCCGTGCAATACCGCACGTATGTGATCGAACCCTGCCATATAACCATACGACCTATAGTACAAACTGTCCGATCGTGATCCGTGCAATACCGCACGTATCTGATCGGACCTTGCCATATCTCCATACGGCCTCTATAACCTTTCGCCCGAAAGCTGAGTAACTGTAAATGTGGTGGACTCTAAAGACTCGTCAATACTATGGCTGTGGATTTAACCACTAGCACGTCAGAGGTATATGCCAATACGTGACGGGCCACCAGCTATTGACCAAAAGGGACGTCGATGAGGAAGCTCACCCCGACACCCAACTGAGCCTGTCAGTGACAATATCCGTGCAGTCCGGTCCGTTCGTCTATGAGCATCGCATGGCGGGCCTAGGGGGTTGGTAAAAGTCAGACCCCCAAAAGCGGTACAAGTCGTGTCGGAGTGTAGCCCAGAACACCCTGAGATACTACTGGAATACCTACCAGTAAATCTCCTTGCCTCGGCCGAGGGCTTCGTGTAATGGCTCTCCTAGACACAGCACGACCTCACCCCCAATACCGGGAGAGACGAACCCCTGAAGATACGCTCACTGCCTCCATGTGGCTCGGGACTGCACCCAACTAAAACCTGTTTGCACGACTCCTTTGAGCCGTGGTAGGGTAGTAATCAAAGTACAGTGGGAACTCACACGAGACAAATGACGATCCCTAGGTCGATGAACTAACCTGCACACATGTCACCAGGGAACTGCCATCTGACGTCTGGTATATGACCAACTAGCATGTTCCCGGCGAGTCCTGTCCGGTGTACTCATAACCCAATGAGCACCTGTATACATCTTAGGTGATCCAACTGACACCAGTGGCTTGTGAGACCGGCCACCGCCCCTCGTCGGGGTCTCGACTGTATACACTAGTCTACTAATGGAGTATCGATGCCCGGTCTCGAAACTCCCACGACTAGGGACCTTTTAAGGATATGCTTGTAGACCCCCAGCTCCCACTTATATGATCGCCCTCATACTGCTGGTGGTCAAGCAAGAATCCTAGGGGCTCTATCAACGTGTAATAGCGACGTGTCATGTCACCTAAAACAGTACACGATGATAAAGGTAAACCAGATAGCATACTATCATCTCGAGTAAGACTGTCCTACCGGGATAGGTCCTCCCTCAATCATTACAATCACGTACCTGTGACCTAATAATTGACTCTGAGGGCACTATCTCCAACAATCTCCCACTTGCACTCAAGGCTAATTATTGCGATGTCGCATACTCACAGCCCGTGTGATACCGAACATCCAACTCCTCTACTAGTCAGTCTCACAAAGCTCGTTTGCGGAACTTTTGCGTTCGAGGAATAGCCTCAGTGAGTGGATCCGCTTCGCTGTTTCTTTCTTTGTCTCTCTATATCTCAAGTTCGCGGAGAAACCCATCTCCCGAAATGAGCAATACCTGTCTTAGAATGTGCCTGGATGTCTGATGGGACATAGCTCATAAATGAACTCCAAATCCAAACTTCTTAGACTGTATCGTCAACTGAACTTAATCAGTATCCTGCGCCATGCCTCCCTCAGTATTGCCCTGGACCACCTGTCCAAAATACTGCCCCTCATCAGAAGGAAAACTATAGCTCTGACAACCTCCTTGTCGTCCATGTCACCTTGGAAGCCTGGAATAATAACTGTCTCCTAAATGAGGCTGTCGTTATCATATCCCTAGAACATCCACTTATGTTCTAAAACTGCTTCCGACTGTTTTTCCAGTATTGGATTAATGTCAACTTATTGCATCTAGTGCAAGAACAACATCTGGTGGTACTTGACATCTCATGATTGACTCAATTGCCTAAGCAAGTGCTCTGCCAATCATGCACGTCCCTCTCCCCTTTAGTCTGTAAGACACCTTTAGAGAGGGTGACTCCATTACCTGCAGGTACACTACCGTGCCAGGAGTCGTCCATCCTAAATACTCTTAGAATGCTGTCAAGTACCCTGATTGGGAAACCACCCAAATCTGGATCTAAAACCATAGATCTAGTAACCAGTATGTCTGATATAAAATCCATTTCCTTTGTGGAGAAACAATTGTGTGACGACCAAAGTATAACCGATCGTAGTGTAGGAGTTTCATTTCCTACTCTGTGTATATCATCCAAATACCAGGATATCACACCCTACCACCTTCTCAACAGATCCATCCGTTATTCTGATGAAGTCAAACCCATGACTGTCACGTCAGAAACAGATGATCTATCTCCGCTACATCTGCTTTAGTCTATAAATAGACATAAGCCACCTGTCCACCAATGCTTCCGCTGCTCCCACTGACTACGACAACCCTCTGGCAGAGTCATATACACGTGCACTTCTAAAACTAGTTTAGAACGACGCTATACTCATCCTCCCGCCGGGTCTCGCAGCCTGGAACAACAGCAATGGTAATTGTGGGTAAACAAGAACTTCCCTGTCACCGTCCTTGAGGCTACCGGAGTACCTCTCGGGTGCCTGAAGTTACCCATCTTATCTGCGGAGTGGCCAATGGAATGTCAATCCAGATTGAATCTTTAGGTTCCTTATCAAATCTTCAGTAATCGTTTGTGGTTCTGGAATCACTTCCAGTTCTACCATACTCCCACTGACTGTTTTTCTAAAAAATCCATTTTTAATAAAACTGTGGCGAGTCTAGAACAATATTGCTATCGTTCATCCAGATGGTAGAAAATCAACCCTCGTCATAGCCTGGGTCAACCCACAAACAGCCATTACAGAAACGTGCCTTGAGTTGTCCAGTGTCTGGTTTTAATCATAAACCGGACAACTCCCCGTACCTTAACATCGTTAAGATACGAACTGTTCTATATCCAATATAGGACCAGAGGCACTGATTTAATTGAACCAGATTCAAATCATGCAGCTGTCTCGAGTGCATGTCAACTAAATGGAAGAAGGCCTGATCAGCGTTACTCAACTTAGGAATACTTCCAATTATGAGTAACCTGAAAGAGAAGCAAGATCTCTTTATCATTACTATTAACTGAATACCATATACAAGTATCTACATCTTCGATCACTTTGAAGAATCTCGATACTTGCTACACCTGGTTCTCTACTCTATTCAAATACATATAACTTCTCAACATTCAGACCCTGTGTTTCCGCGAAACACCTGTCTAAAAACTTGAGAAGTCATAAGTAGACTGAATGTAGTACGAGGACCAACCCCTCTGTCCTGATGGACCCTGGACAACATACAATCCTTTGTATAAGTCCCTTGAGTCTGATAACTCATTCACTGTGTGTCGTAGGTTGAAAACTGTACTTATGGTTAAGAAGAATTACACCGCTGTTTAATGCTCCTTACCTAACCATCCACTGATATAGGTAAATGTCGTAGACATAATTTTAGAAAGGTATATCTCACTCTATGAAAATAGACGTACAGATATATCAATTTGAAATTGGTGCATAACAGCGGATATTCAAAACCAAATATTTGCCGACCGGCAAACAGCCCAGGTGATTTCCTCAAATATCCCCGATTACAACGAATCCCGATATAATGAGGATGATCACCCAATTCCCAATAACTTACTCCCACTCATCATCTGTAAAACCATACAGATGTGAGAATCATACCTGGTAAATACATACCCTGGAGTAAGTATCTAATCGGGAAATCAGTTTTCTTTTAACAGTACACAGCGAACCTGAAACATTGAAATGTTCCGATGGGGTATCCCGGTATTCTTAGTAATGCCTCTACCAGATTCACGACTGTAACCGTATAATCCTTTGCCACATCTCCAAATCCCTTCATATGTCTTTAGTCTTTACCTTCTGCACACCCCTTTAGGCCAAATGGTTTTCTTCCTTCCCTACCATTCGGCACCAGCCTATGGTTTGGAAGAAGACTATCCAAAAAGCATAATGGGTGTACTGTCCTAATCCTAGGATCACTCGCAACATGAGAGAAGGTGAAGATAAAAGATACCTGAATGTACTTTATTCCTATTTCTCCTGAACCAGGATCCATCCCCGAACTGGAACAAGTTCCTTTCGAGTTCGTATATAACCATACGATGGAATATCCAATAAACTGTGGATCTTCGTAGTGATACGGAGTGTCCTGGAGAAATACAAAGGTGATTTGGGAGTGGTAACGAAATATTTGGTTTGGTCGTGAATATCTGTTGCAATTTACTTTGCCCTCTTACTAATCCCTTGCTTTGTCTGAACTTAATACCTTCTGCACACCATCGTTATGCTAATTGGTTTTCTTCATCCCCTACCGGTCGGCACCAGCCTAAGGTTTGGAAGAAGACAATCCAATTTGCGTAATAGGTGTACTACCCCTAAACCAAGGAGTACTCGTAACCTGAGAGAGGGTAAAAGGAAAAGACAACTGAATAATCCTATCCGTTTTCTCCAGAACCGGAAACCATCCTCGAATAAATTCTTTCGAGTTCGTATCTAACCATACGATGGTTTTGTCCAATGGAAGTGGACGTTCGTAGTAAAACGGGGTGTCCTGGAGAAAAGGGTAAAAGTAGGAGTGGCAATGAGGTTTGCAACTCTGACAATCCAAAAGCCGGTGTTTAAGAAGGTTCGGTCAACTTGGTCACTGAGTCATAGTCTTAGGGTCGGGTCAATGGTCGCTGCCAAAGAGAGAGAGAAAAGAAACACTCAGCGTGCACTCTAACCTAGATCAGAATGGTCACCAATTTATCTAATCTGGAAACCTCCCACTGTACCGTCAAATTCTCCTCCAAACCTGAAAGAAGAATTAGTCGGGATCACCCGAGGAGTATACTAACTCATCAGTGGGAATCGGGATCCAACTCTCATCGCATGACAACGTGACGGAATCCGCTCACGGTATCACACTCCAGAAGGTATGCGCATATCTGGCAAGTTTCAGTACTTTTGAAACTCCCGATGTGATTTCTGCCCCATGCTCTTATGACCTTGACTTTGGCCAACAAATCATAAGTCACATGTCAAGTTCTACCCGTCATTCTCCAGGTTGATTTGAATCCACCCGCACAAGCCCTTGACTTTGGCCAACAAGGCTATACGACTGTCCCAAACCAACGCATCTATCTATGCTGCATATGAATAACCAACAGCTACCAAACACTGTGCCTTGACTTTGGCCAACAAACACAGCTTGAATACTATTGCCTACCCATATGAAACAACGGAGGGCTACGAATGGTTTCTGGCGAAAACCTTTAACGTAAAGAACTTGATATCGTCGAAGGAACGGATAGCTTTTAAAAAATATAGTGACGAAAACCGTTGCTAAAGAGGTCACTCCCTGTGAAGGGATCTCGGCTCTTTCCCCGTAGAATGAGGTGCAGGATATTCCAAATGAATACCACGGTGCAAAGCAAAAGTAATCGGCTATAGTGAAGTTAATGCCCTGACGCAAACTTCTGTCCAAGGGGTCACTCCCGGTGAAGGGATCTCGGCCCTTGCCTCGTCGACTGAGGAGCAGGATATTCCAAATGAATACCACAATGCAAAACAAAAGTGAACGTCCTTGCAATAACAGCTTTTTGAAAAATGTTCCAACAACATCAGATTAGGTTTGTTTTTAACTTGCATTGATCCGAATCAACGCAGTCCCATCAATTGATCACACCACAAAGAACGAAAATATACTGATGTACGTATATGCCATCCGCATTCGCCACTGGGTCCCGTCATTACCCGTTAGGTTAGCTTACTAACGACAGAGCGGGGACTGGACTAGCGCGGATGCAAAACATATACAACATCTACTAATATATATACCAATATATTATATTTCGCTCAAGGCGTGAATAAAATGCAACATCACAGAAAATGAACAGCATCACAGAAACAATACAGATATCTGGGATCCCCGGGTTTCACAGAGCCGCTGAAACCCGACGTTCCCCTGGTCGTGTGGATAGCCTGTGCAATGAAATCCTAGACCCCTACGGGCGCGGCAAGTCACCCGCCAAAACCTGAAGCGAGGCAGCCCCCTTCAGCGCCGTGAATGGACCACCCAGCACTTCACGGAATCCGGCAACTTGGGCACCCCTCCTGGGTCAACCTGTACCCCCTACGAGTGCGGCGAATAGCCCGCCAATCCTAGAGTGAAGCCCCCTCCGTCTCAATGCCATGAGATGCGGGCTTGTTGCCCTCCAGAACCCGGCTATCCGTGCACCCCTCCGCGGGGCAATCCTAGTACAGAAAGTAAAATATACATACACCGGGTACATCGACCGCAACCAGGTCGTGCCCCAAAATAATAATACAATCAGGCAGTGACGGCAGTCCACATGTCGGACGCTCGCCCCGCAATATCAAATGTACATAATACAACAGCACAGTACTAGCATTGCATCCAGGCTATCCCCCACGACCGATCCGCAACATCACAGCAAATACATAGAACATCAACGTGAAAGTCACGTTCGCAAATCCGTCTAACCGGGCTATAGCAGTTAGACCGGATTTACCGATCGAGTGACATTCACGGTCGCAGATATAATGTAAATACTGTGAAAAATGTGTTTAAAAAATTTCCGATTGATCAAACAATTAACAAGTGGGCCCCAAAGAAAACTGTAGCACTCACAGAAACAATTGGCCCAACTTTAATATTCCAAAGCCCATATTTTAAGCCCAGAAGGCCTCTGTAAAAAAATGGTGAAGTGATGTGAATAGTACGCGGCGGAAGAGCCGCACAAATGGGGTTTTCGCGGCGGTTCCGCGCTCCAACTGTGGAGTTACTTCGTCAAATTTTTACAGAACTCTTATATTTTCCAGTACATCAATATTTTATAACCTGAAAAATTTTTCGAGACCAAAAATTTTCAACAGAAACGGATGCGAACTTAAATGCAGTTTTGGAACTTTTTGATCGATCGGAAATGCAAACACATTACACAAAGTTAGACTAAGTTAATGGCGAGGCTCTGATACCACTGTAAGTGCACGGCGGCGCCCCGGCCGTCAATCCGACGCCGGAATGCGGAAGCGGTGAAAAACTTAAATTTTGCGGACTTAGCAAACCGGCACCACCGCGCACTAAAACACCCGGATCGTTACCATTAACAAGTCTAAGCTAACTAGAAGATGGGTTAGAGATATACCGACGATCCAAGTCCTCCGGTCTTCTCGTCATGGTCCCGATCTCTTGCGGAATGTTCCGTCTCCTCCTCGTCGCCGGAAGTGCACCACGTCGCCTACATCGTTTACGGGCTCCCACCTCAATGCCGAGGCAACTCGGGCACGAAGCCGGCTACTCGACGTGCCCAAGATTCGCTGTAGAATGTGTAGTAGAACTTGTGTCTCTTTTTGGGGTAGTGGAGGTTGCCATTGGTGAAGGAAAAGAGAGCTTAGAGAGAGGTGAGAAAAATGGAGCATACTCAAGAAGGAATGTCTCATATTTTTCTCCACACATCCAAATGAAAAATGAATCCCATTCCCTCTCTTGGAATGGCCGGCCCACACCCCCCCTTGTGTGATTGGAGAGAGAAAGAGAGAGCAAGGTCAAGGGGTGGGTGGAAGCAATGATGCAAGAGGGCATCAAGAAAGAATATGATCACAAGCAAAAACCACACACAACCACAACCATCATCAACAACCATGATGCTAACAAAGTCAAGCCATCATAAAGTATGAAGTCAAGCAAGTCAAAGGAGGGTGCTATCATGATACAACAAAATGTAAAGACCCCCTTCCACAAATGCCTATTTGCAACAATGCAAATAAGCCCTCCTCCACCAATCTTCGGCCAATGAACGGAACAATGGAAATCGGCCGAAACGGAAAACAAACTGGCAACTCCAAAAACTGGTCCCGTAATAAATTACAGGAAAACCCCGATACTGTGCATACACACCCGCATTTGTATTCCGACCGAAATACAAATGCAATGAGACAAAATCTACACTGTACTATACTAGGATCCGGCTTATACCAAAGCCGGCCAGTAATATCCGTTCGATCCTGATCCGTGCAATACCGCACGTATGTGATCGAACCCTGCCATATAACCATACGGCCTATAGTACAAACTGTCCGATCGTGATCCGTGCAATACCGCACGTATCTGATCGGACCTTGCCATATCTCCATACGGCCTCTACAACCTTTCGCCCGAAAGCTGAGTAACTGTAAATGTGGTGGACTCTAAAGACTCGTCAATACTATGGCTGTGGATTTAACCACTAGCACGTCAGAGGTATATGCCAATACGTGACGGGCCACCAGCTATTGACCAAAAGGGACGTCGATGAGGAAGCTCACCCCGACACCCAACTGAGCCTGTCAGTGACAATATCCGTGCAGTCCGGTCCGTTCGTCTATGAGCATCGCATGGCGGGCCTAGGGGGTTGGTAAAAGTCAGACCCCCAAAAGCGGTACAAG
Source organism: Agapanthus africanus (assembly GCA_030015575.1). Lineage (NCBI taxonomy): Eukaryota > Viridiplantae > Streptophyta > Magnoliopsida > Asparagales > Amaryllidaceae > Agapanthus > Agapanthus africanus. The sequence goes on along the minus strand of CM057350.1, from coordinate 446,346,812 downwards.
TCGTGTCGGAATGTAGCCCAGAACACCCTGAGATACTACTGGAATACCTACCAGTAAATCTCCTTGCCTCGGCCGAGGGCTTCGTGTAATGGCTCTCCTAGACACAGCACGACCTCACCCCCAATACCGGGAGAGACGAACCCCTGAAGATACGCTCACTGCCTCCATGTGGCTCGGGACTGCACCCAACTAAAACCTGTTTGCACGACTCCTTTGAGCCGTGGTAGGGTAGTAATCAAAGTACAGTGGGAACTCACACGAGACAAATGACGATCCCCAGGTCGATGAACTAACCTGCACACATGTCACCAGGGAACTGCCATCTGACGTCTGGTATATGACCAACTAGCATGTTCCCGGCGAGTCCTGTCCGGTGTACTCATAACCCAATGAGCACCTGTATACATCTTAGGTGATCCAACTGACACCAGTGGCTTGTGAGACCGGCCACCGCCCCTCGTCGGGGTCTCGACTGTATACACTAGTCTACTAATGGAGTATCGATGCCCGGTCTCGAAACTCCCACGACTAGGGACCTTTTAAGGATATGCTTGTAGACCCCCAGCTCCCACTTATATGATCGCCCTCATACTGCTGGTGGTCAAGCAAGAATCCTAGGGGCTCTATCAACGTGTAATAGCGACGTGTCATGTCACCTAAAACAGTACACGATGATAAAGGTAAACCAGATAGCATACTATCATCTCGAGTAAGACTGTCCTACCGGGATAGGTCCTCCCTCAATCATTACAATCACGTACCTGTGACCTAATAATTGACTCTGAGGGCACTATCTCCAACAGGCGATCCCCAAGATCATGACACGTGGCAGGTGACGTGTTCCAGAACTTAGAAGAAAAGGCCCGTAGGGTCCGATCAGGCCACCCGTGCCCGACCAGCAAGCACAAGCTGGCCCCCCTTGGGGGCCCTGCAAATTGGCCTCCTCGGCCTCTCAGCTCGCCCCCGAGCTACCACAGGACCAAGACTCCTCGGCCTCCTTGCTCATCCCCGAGCTCCCGCCGAGGACGTCTTCCTCGGCCCTCCGACCTACTCCCAGGCGTAACCGCCGCTCCGCGAATCTTGCTATGCGCGGATTTTACGCTAGCAACGCCCTACGTTCCACGCCATCACGATCCCCATTACTGGGCGATCCGCTCTCTACGCGGGCGTGATGTCGGGAGCATAACTGCCGGCGAGATTCTCGCGCCCGCTGCTGCGTGCTCCACCGCTATATAAATCCCCATCACAGAGGAGTCAAGTAAGCCATTCTTGACACTTCTATGCCGTTACTCTGCTTGAATTTTCCCTCTAACTTGATCGTCGGAGGGTCCTCGGTGGTACCAAACCACCCCGGGACTTCTTTGCAGGTACTCGACAACAGCTTCCTCACCTCACCTCTCCTCAAAAAACCCATTGAGACCCACACACAACGAAGGATAATCAGTTAAGTTCACTGCGAGATCGACGGAAGACAACATCTGACAGAGGCCCGAAAAGGAGCTCCATCAGTTAGGGACAGCGAAACAATCACTTATTCATGTATCCATATTTGGTATCATAAGCAAGGCGAAACCATTTGTATCACACTCGTCTAAACAGGTTTTGTTGGTTCTATTTTAATCACTGGACTCTGTAGTGAAACTAATCTTCCAGATGAAACTGACTTGATAGGCGGCAAAATAGCCATATTAATATTTGACTTCATAAATAACGCAATCCACCTACAGCGAAGTTATTTAGCAAGGATTTGAATCTAGATATCATGACAACAAAAGGCGTACTAGAGTTTTCAAGGGTTAGGGACAGCGACAACAATCACTTGTTCATGTATCCGTATTTGATTTCACAAGCGAGACAAACCCATTTGTATCACAGTCTTCTAAACGAAATTCGATGGCTTCGTTTTATTCACTAGACTCTGCAATAAAACTAACATATGAAACACGCAGCAAACCGGTTATCCATATTTGATTTCATGAATGAAACCATCGATCTTTGGAAATATTATTTATCAGGATTAGAATCCAGATATCACAACAGGCTAACTGTTTGTCCGGACGAAACTGAATGGATATATTTTATCGACTCGATAAGTGACAAAACAGTCACCCCAACCATTTATTCCCCTCATGGAATTCTTCCAAACGCTAACATCCAACACTAGTTTGGACTTTAATCCCCCACCTTCCATCCTTCCCCCTTTAAAACCACTTTCTTTCGCCGCTATCTCACACCCATCAAACCCCCTCCCGCCCCCGCCCCGCCCCCCCTCCCGCCCCCAGCCTCCAAACAATTTCCTTCTTGGACGTAGCACCCCCCTCCCTGATTCTTCTCTCTCCTTTACATCACCCAGAATCAATCATATTTCCACACTGACCATGTAGCATCAAATGCGACAAGACACATTCACATGGGACCTACCATATCAACCTCCTACTGTTGTTCTATTGCTAGTAAATGGAGCAGCATGCAATTTGTCATCAAACTTAAAATCTACATGTTTTCCATGTTCGGCTAGCAATGTATACTAACAAGGACTCGAACATAAAATTGGTTAATTAGAAAGTGTAGATAACATTTGGTTGCAACAATATTGCAACTTTCAAATAGTGATTCTTGCATATGTTACCAGCACCACATCAACCTATTTATTCAACGACATAGTAGTATTCTGTATGCTTACAACAAATGCTGCATTTTCTAACGTACCAAACCAAACAGGCCTTGCTACATTACAGTATACATGCATGCAAGGGAATAAAATATAGGCTAGCCCGCCACTATATATAATACACATTGCCTTACATCATACAACACCCTTTCAAGAAAAGAAAAAAAAACCTCAACTTAGCCAACCAATTACAAACTCTAGAAAAACCTGATATCTATTCATAATGAGCAGGCAAAACAATGACCCAACAGTGCTCCACCCATCCTCATCCATTGCTCTCCTTCAAGAGAGATTCAGGCAGCTGCAAAGAGTGAAGGAGATGAGAGGGGAGAGAGAGCTCCTGAAAGGCTTCACCATGGCCGTAGCGCCTGAGGCCGAGGTCAATGAACTGCAGCAGCCGCAACGTTCGAACTGGTTCTCTCACCCGGACTTGTTCTGGCCTTCGAGGCCGCTGTCGGGCTCGCCGCTGCGGTCGACGGAGTCCAGAGCAGCTGAAACTGATGTGGACACTTCTCTTCACCTGTGAAAAAATATGATGAAGTGCATGCATGCTTTGTGTTTTTAATTTTCTCTTTTTTCTTCTTTTTTTTTAAATTATTTGGGTACTTGCTATTTTGAGTTTGTGTATTTGTACTGAAAGATTTGAGGTCTATTGTATCTACTAGCACTCACCATTATCATATCTGCTATCTTCAGCTGCCCTAAAAGCGTCTTCTTGATTGTTTTTTTTAACTTTTGAAGAAAGTTTTTTGCTACTTTTTGCCAAAAGTTTTTTGTTACTTGTTAAGATTTGTGAGCATGCAAGGTAATGGTATCGAGTTTATTATGCTAAAACGGAGAAGAAACTCAAGAATTGAGAGAGCTTGGATTCTGATATGTAGATGAAATTTGCAACGGCTTTGACCATGTAGACCATATGTATAAGCAGATCATAAATCCACTAGTACAAACATGGCTTGTATCTACAGATGGAGAATCATAGGGACAATTTCAGAATGCTCCTATGGTCCCATCGTATGGCCAAATAGGACCCCAACAATAATAACTGTAGGGACGTTAATACATCAAAAATTATTTAAAAAATTAACTTTTATAATTATCCCTACTGTGCCGCAAAAGAAACTCCGACTGTGGGCACTGTAGACGCAAAATGGGGATTTTTAAAAAATATAACAGAAAATCCCCTCCCTCTTTCCTCCATGTCCAATTATCCCTAAATTTCACCCCCAAAAAAACTTCCCCCAGCCCTCGATCCTCCTCATCCTCCTTTTTTGCCATCGTCCTCGAACCCTCCTCCAACCTTCGCCCTCGAGCCCTCCTTCGTCAATCTCGAACCCTCCTTCTTCGTCATCTTCGAACCGTCATCTTCGACTCGCCCCCTTCGCTCGTTTCTCGGTCGCCTCCTCCTCCTTCTTCACTTGTCGTGAGGTCGTCGCCGCTCGCTGCTCATCGCTCGGTAGTCGCTCGTCACTTCGCCACCATCGTCTCCTCTCGTGATCGATTCAGGTACAGTTTTCCACCTATTTTAAAATTGTCTAATTTTGGGCTTTAATTTCGGGACGGTTAATTGCTGCTGCTGCTGCTTATCTGTTGTTGTTGTTGTTGTTGTTGTTGTTCATTGAAAAGTGATGAGGGTGTTCGGCCGTTCAAGATTTAGGGTTAGGTTTCGGGTTAGGTGTTAAGGTTAGAGTTAATTGATGAAGGTGATTGGATTAAGTGTTAGGGTTAAGATTAGGGTATTTTAGGTTTTTTAATGAAAATAATAATAGTTAAGGGTATGTTAGTAAAAAAGCTACAATGGTTAAGGATATTTTAGTGGAAAAAAGTAAAAATAAACAAATGGATCTTTTAATTAAAATTTTAAAGGCAGTTTAGTGAAAAAACAACAATAGTTAACTGTATTTTAGCAATTTAGTGAAAAATAGCAATAGTTAAGGATGTTTTAGTATAATTAGCAAAATTGAGCAAATTTATAGCGTTTAGGAAAATTGAGTTAATTTTAAGGTATCATGTTCCGTATCCGAATACATGCTATTTAGCATACGCATACACCTAAACTAAATCGTCAATTGAACACTAACATTAAAACCATATAAACACATAAACTAAATCGTCAATATTACACCTAAGAGAAAACATGCACATACAACACGCACACAACACACACAAATCACAGATATTGTAACAACCCCCACTACTACAAAAGTGGGCAACGATAACGAGAAATTGGTAGCAGTTTAATCCGTTACTCGTAACGGTTTTAATGGATTTGGAAGCGGATTAAACCGTTACCAAATCCAATAGATTGCAGGCCCCACAACCCACTCGTGATAAAACCATAGTTTCTCCCTTTCTTTTCCTGGAGCCTATCTTTTCCCACTCAAAAAAAAATTTGTCCCCAATTCTCCTGCTTCTCGCCTCCAGTCCGTGGCCTCCTCGAGCTCGTCGCCTCCCCTCCTGCTCGATCGAGCCCGGCGCCATTGATCGAAGCCCTAAGAGCCACGGTCGAAGCCCTAGCTCCGTGGTCGAAGCTCGCCGCCGCCGCCGATCAAAGCCGTAGCTTTGTGCTTGTCAAGAGGTAAGTATAATTGGTGTTGATTTTAATATTGTTTAGTTTAATTTTTAATTTTCCGCCCATTCCCAAAAATTAGTTTTTATTAAATTTTCTTGTTGATGATGCTGTTGTTGTTGATGTTGTCGATGTTGATGTTGCTGTTGTTGATGGGCCGGCGGATTAGGGTTAGGGAAGGTTAGGGCCGGGGGATATGGTTAGGGATAGTGATAGGTTTTTGATTAGGGCTAGGGTTAGGGATATGTAGTTTAGTGAAATGCAACTATAATTAAGGTTATTTTAGCGACAAAATTACAAAAGTTAAGGGTATTTTAGTGTAAAAAAATAAAATTGAGCAAGGGGGTTTTTACTAAAAATTTAAATAATAGTTTAATGAAAAACAACAATAGTTAAGGGTATTTTAGTGAAATTTAAAATAATTTAGTTAATATAAGAAGATGAGTTGTTTATTTAAATTATTTAAGATAGTTTAGTGAAAGACCAACAATAGTTAAAAGTGTTTTAGTGTAATTTAGTAAAATTAAAGAAATTGGTTGCTTAGAAAAATTTTTAATGTAGTTTAGTGAAACAATAATAGCAAAAGATGGTTTAGGAAGAAGTCTTTTAGACAGTTTATAGTAATTTAGTAAATGTGTATGTGTGTATGCTTGTGCATGGGCGCGCGCTTGTACGCGCGCGTGCGCGCAGACACGGATATACAAGCATACAAACACAGACACAGACACAGACACACACACACACACACACACACACACACACAAACAAGGCCAAATTTTAATTCATCATCATTCTCTTCTACATTGAACTCTTGTCAAACCCCCATCCTAACTCCAATCCAAAATCCAAAATCTTAAACTCGATTAGGAAAACCCTTAACTAAAAAATCTTTATCCTAAACTAAAAACTTCAAAATCTTGAAATGGAAACATAAACGAAAAAATAATTCAAATTAAATCTTAAACTAAGTTTACAATACTCGATGATAATATTAAAATTTCATATTCTCATCTATAATCATATGTGAAAATCAAAACGCGACTTAGTCCGCGTCTATCAGTTAATATACGTCTGATATTCGCCGTGACTTAAAACTACACGAAAGTTGTTAAATATCGGACGGTATCGTTCGGTTCTAACAACCGTCGTGTAGTATAAGTGACAAGAAAATTCAATCATATGATAACCGATAGATTTGTCTAGTGTGGATAATTTATGAATGTATAAAGCAGACACCTGCATTCACATATGTTTTCATTCGTTTCGAGATATTTCGTCGGTACCTTTCCGTTGGTTCTCCGTGTACAACGATAGATTAGATTTTCATTTCAATGTTATTTGACAGTATTAAAATGATCATCTTTTCTATTATAATGTACTCGAAAAACAACGGGGAGATGCTGCCGAAAATTTCTCGAAACGGATAAACGCATAAGTGAATGGGTGTATAATCTTTATATTCATAATGGGATAGAAGCCTTACCCCCAATAGTCGTTACTCTCGATATCCAATATAGAACATTTAATATCATCATCATATTTCTTGGAAGAAGAATCCAATTCCTGAGCTATGAGATGAGAAGGAAAAAGTTCTCAATAGGAGTTGGAGTAGATTAGAAGAAGAAAGTTCTCAATAGGAGTTGGAGAAAGTTCTTAATATGAGTTTATCTTTCTCTCAATGGCAACACAAATATATTATTCTCGGAACTTGAAGAAGGTTGTCTGGAGTGTTGTTTGTCATTAAAAACCGAGAGATTATTATAATATGCCGATGTTGAATGACTTTGAAGATGACAGTGACGAGAAAGAGGCGATAACACGTCTTAGTCCTTCTATTGAATGTTCCAACGATCGCGCCATCCATCAATAGATTAGTAAGACGTGATATCAGCCAAGTGATAGTCACAGATCAAGATTTTGAGAATCCACCTAACGAATCTTCAGCTAATATACCAAAGAAACGTGTTAGATAATGAAATCGAAATAAATGTATTAAATTATATAATGATTATAAGTAATTAAATAATATTTGGATATATATGTAGCGTCTGATGGCAGGCGTAGGCTCATGCTCTAGACTTCATAATAAGCATAGACGTCTTTCTGATCTTGGCCTAGACGCGAGGACGACCCCAGGAGCCTCAGCATCCCCAGCAGCCGCAACAGCCGCGCTACCTACCAGTGCCCCTTACTAGCGCCACAACAGCCACTGCAGCCGTGCCTACCCCTACCAGCGCTCCTTACCAGCGCCGCGGCAGTCACGGCTAACCCTACTAGCGCCACAGGACCCTCAGCAGCCACAACACCCCCACCTACCCCTATTAACTCGGTAGCAGATCCTTCTACCCCAGTCACTCCTGCACATGGTCTATAGTTATCTATTAAATTGGCTTGAATCGTCTAACAACTTATAATTTGCAAATCTGCATCTTACTGGCAGGATGGCGTCTGGCGCCGGATCTACTGCCATACAGGGACGGCAGATATAATCGTTATTGCTTAAAACTTTTAAATAACGATTGTAATTTAAAATTTTCAAACGCTATATACATACTCTAAATAATATATATATATATATATATACACACTCCAGCACTAGTAGGACAAGGGGTCCTACTGGGCCGTCCTTCTCCAAGCCAGCCATTGGTGCTGAACTATGGATGCTGATGTGGAATAAGGATGGTGTGCATGTAGGAGATAACTCAACCAAGTGGGGGATTACATGGGAGCAGAGATCCGTACTTACTATAAGTACCTGCACCATCATAGGTGGGACAACCGCCAAACTGCCACTGTTCAGCGATTTTTTGAGTCGGCCATGGTATCACATATCCTTTTATACATTTAAATTTCAATCGTTTATATATATATATATATATATATATATATATATATATATTTGAAATGTCATACCATGGGACATTACAGATTCATTGGCGAGAATGGCGTGCATGTGTCGTTTGATGCACATCGCGTCCTTACCTGGGTCGTATCGGCATGTTAGAATATCAAGAGACGACACCGAAATGAAGTAAAGGATGATAATTACTATCCCTATCGCGGTGACTGAGGAGGAGATGGTGACAATGATGGATCTCATAGCATTGGATGTCCCGAGACTCGATTGGCCGTTGTTGATCGAGTATTTTGAGCGCGACGATGTTCGGGTATAATTTAATTTTTAAGAGTATAACAATATACAATGAAATCGTATTCTGAAATATATATATATATATATATATATATATATATATATATATATATATATAATCTTCTTTATATTTTCAAAGAGACGTCGGTTCGCAACAAGCAGAACCAGAACAACGGTGTTAGAAGCCACGCTGTCCTATTCTAAGGGAAGCGCACGCAGGCTAGTGCACAACACCTCCTCGTGTGTACTTCAACGTTTAAGAATATATGATTTCTTTAAATTACTTATTAAAATATATCCTAAATTTATTGCAGAAAAGAAAGACCCTGCCAACTATACTGCTGTCAAGGGATGGTCCGTATTACACAAGAGCACCCAAGAGTACATGGTAAGTTTCATATAATCAAGCAGATTATGTATTTTAAGTTAATACATATATCTATATATATTATTTATAGAACTAGTTCCAAGAGAGGACGGACGCCTTACGACTTAGCTCCGACAACCCGAATACAGCCATTGTCCCTATCCTTGAAGAGCTATTCGGCGGGCATCATGGTGGGTACGAGCACGAGGTTGGTCCTGGACCCACCGAATCTTTGCTAGGCTTGCGGTCGTACATGAGTACACAGTGACCCTGACGCGGGCTGATGCGGAAGCTGCGTGGCAGAGGAGATTCGTTGGCTCAACGAGAAGATCGCGCAACAGCAGCAGGTTCGGCACCAGACGATGCAGACACTTATGACACAGGTCCAGGAGCTGACGCTGATGCAGATGACTGTGGAGTCCATTCTGCAAGCCATACGAGACAAGTTTAAGAGTATGTTCAGGCCACAGGACGATAGAGGTGGATCGTCCCAACGACCATAGATTTATTGATTTGTTGATTTATTGATACAAATATTTTGTTTATAATTGCTTGCGATTCAGATCATATTACTTCTTGTTATTATAATTGTGTTAGATTTGATCATATCATTATTATCTATTGCGGGTTGTAAGTGAAAGTAGCACGAGTAGGCGCGGCGATTTTTGTTTTGTAAAAAATACAAAATAAATTTTGTAACGATTTAATCCGTTACAAAAAAAATCTGTGGTAACGGATATGACCGTTACTATAGGATTTGGTAACGGTTGCCTGATATATGATAGATATCAGATACAGTTTGGCTTTCGTAATGGTATCTTATATGGTAACGGTTTTCTCCTTTACAATATGATGATTGTAGTAACGGATATAATTGTTACCTGTATATATAGTAACGGTTAAATCTGTTACTATATATGTGGGTCCCACTCTAAAATGGGATCAGTTAATTGAACCCTTTTTGGTAACGCCTACTATATGGTAACGGACTTCAACGTTACCAAAATAATCTATGGTAACAATTAAATTCATTACCAGGCTTCTGGTGACGGGGTTTTTTGTAACGGGTCTGTAATGGATTTAACCTTTGCTATAGATTATTTTAGTAATGGACTTAACCATGTTGGGTTATGTTAGCGCCCTGTCCATCTACCGTGACCGAATGCGGAACAAATTTTTTTATAAAACTGGCATTAGAACAACCCCATAATACAGATCGACCATTAACCCTAAGTTAGCAAACATAAAGAGAGTTAAGAATGGTTATACCGAATGATCCTTGTCCTTCGGTCTTTAACCATCATCCTAGACTCCTAGAGACCTCCATGATCAAGCTTGATCTCCGGTTTCCCTCCATCGAAGATGATCCACCTAAGGATTTGTATTTCGAGCTCCAACCTTATAGCCGAGGTAACTAGGGTACCTAGTTCGCTAAACTAGATATCCTAGAGGATGCAGAATCTAATGATGGATTAATTTATCTCCAAACACCCTAAGTTTCTCAACACATGAGACTTGAAGGGTGGAGGTAGAAGAAGAAGCTTGAGGATGAGAGTGTGAAGCAACTCAAGAAAGAACCAAGCAAAAAAATGGTTAAGTGTTGTGTGCAATTATGAAGTCACAATTATGTCTCAAGTCTCCAAAAAATATCTCAAGTCTCCGAAATATCTCACAACCCAAACAAATATCAAGCATGCCTCAATAGTGAATCCACGAGTCACCCCATGAGTCATGCTTGAATTAATGTCAAAAACACCTCATCCTCCACCTCATTAACCATTTAATCCTAAATGGTTAAAGCTAAATGAGTTGGCATCTTCTAGAAGCAACTTGTAAGAAATTACAAGAATACCCCTAATTCGTATATACATAACCGCATTCGCATTTCGAAGAATACGAATACAAAGAGATGAAAATAGTCTAACAATCCAATACTAGAATCCGGCTTAAACCAAAACTTACTAGTATAAACCGTATGAATCATGATACGTGCATAAGTGCACGTACATGATAGAACCCTGCCGTAAAACCATATGGCCTCTACATCGTTTCGCCCGCAAGGAAACCCTCTGTATGAGACTCTAAAGACTCGTCAATATGCTGGCAGTGGGTTTAACCATAAGTACGTCAGCCGCACTAGCTGTACGTAATGGCTACCCAGGTATTGAGCGAAAGTAAGGTCAGCGAGCAAACTCATCCGAACTCTTACTGAGCCTGTCCGTGACAATATCCGTCCAGTCCGGTCTGTTCGTCTAAGAGTATCGTATATCCAGTCTAAGAGGGCGGATAAAGTCAGACTCCTAACAACGCAATATTTCATGTCGGTATAAAGCCTATCACCAACTGAGAAAATGCTAATCCAAATCAGTAATTCTCGACTACCTTGGCCAAGAATTTCTGGTGATGGCCACCCATGCACTGCGCGAAATCATCCCCTAATAACGGGAGAGACGAATCCCCGACGATCCGCTCACTGCCTCCATGTGGCTCGGGACTGTACCCAACTAAAACCTGTTTGCACGACTCCTTTGAGCCGTGGTAGGGTGGTAATCAAAGCACAGTGGGAACTCACACGAGACAAATGACGATCTCAGGTCGACAGACTAACCTGTACACATGTCACCTGGGAACTGCTATCTGACAATAGGTATAATACCAACTAGTATGTTCCCGGCGAGTCCTTCCAGTGTACTCATAATCCAATGAGCACCTGTATACTATCTTAGGTGACTGATTAACACCAATGGATTGTGAGGCCGGCCACCACCCCTCGTCGGGGTCTCGATAATTACACACTAGTCTACTCTAGAGTATCAATGCACAGTCTCGATACTCCGATGACTAAGGACATTTAAGGATGTGCTTATAGACCATCCATCTCCCACATATATGATCGCCATCATAATGCTGGTAGTCAAGCAAGAGTTCTATGGGCTCTATCAACATGTAATAGTGATCTGTAGTACCACATAATCCATGTACATGATGATAAAGACAAACCAGATAGCATACTATCATTTTGAGTAAGATTGTTCTTCTTTCAAGCTTGTAAGGCGTCTTCCTATGGTTGATGAACAAGCAAAATATATCCTCGCCTATTTGACTCTCTTGTTTCATCATAATCACCTGCCTGCAATTACAATAATTGCCTTGAGGGCACTATAGCCAACAATCTCTAACTTGCACTTAAGGCTAATAATTGCGGTGTCGCATATTCACATCCCGTGTGATACCGAACACCCAACTTCTCTACTAATCAGTCTCACAAAGCTCATTTATGAAACTATTGCATTCGAGAAATAGCCTCAGTGAGTGGATTCACTCCAGTATTTCTATCTTTATCTCTCTCTATCTCAACTTCGCGGAGAAAGACCATCTTCCGAAATGAGCAATACCTGTCTTAGAATTTGTCTGGATATCTAATGGGACCCAGTTCACAAATGAACTCTAAATCTAACAAACTTCTTAGACTGTATCATCCACTGAATTTAATCAGTATCCTACTCCATGCCTTCCACTGTATCCGCTTGGACCACCTGTCTAACATACTGCCCCTCAAAAGAGAAAAAACTATAACTCTGTCAGTCACTCTGTCATCCAGGTCACCTTGGAAGCCTGAAATGATAACCACCTCTCGAAGAAGGCTGCCGTTACCATATACCAAGAACATCCACTTATGTTCATAACTGTTTCCCAATGTTTCTCTAGGATTGGGTTAATATATACTTATTGCAGCCTGTGCAAAATCAATATCTGGTGTTGTACTTGACATCTCATGATTGACTCAATTGACTAAGCAAGTGATATGCCAATCATGCAAATCCCTCTCCCCATCAGTCTGTAAGACATCTCTTCAGAGAGGGTGACTCCATCACCTATGAGTACACCATCATACCAGGAGTCGTTCATTCTAAAACACCTTTAGAATAATGTCAAAGTATCCAAATTGGGACACTTCCTAAATCTAGATCTAAAACCATAGATCTAGTAACCAGAATCTTGATATTTTATCCAAATCATATGTGGAGAAACCACCTTGTGACAACCACAGTATAACCAATCGTAGTATAAGAAGATCTCTTCCTATAAAGTGCATGTCATCCAAATACTAGGACATCACTCCCTACTATTTTCTTACCAGATCCATCTCTTATTCTGATGAATTCAAACTCTATGACTGTTACAAAAAATAGATGATCTATCTCCGCTATACCTGCTTTAGTCTATAAATAGACATAAGCTACTTGCCCATTATGGTTCCGCTGCTCCCACTGACTACAACAACCCTCTGGCAGAGTCATATACATGTGCACTTCTAAACCTATTTTAGAATGATGTTATATTCATCTTCCTGCCAGATCTCATACTCTAGAACAGCAGTAGTGTCAAGTTTGGATAATCAAAAACCTCCCTGTCACCGTCTTTGAGGAGACCAAAGTACTTCTCGGGTGTCTGAGGTTACCCACCAAATTTGCGGAGTGGCTAATAGATCGTCGAAACCATTTGAATGCTTAGGTTCTATTAAATTTTCAGTAATCGTTTATGGTTCTGGAATCACTTCCAGTTCTACCATACTCCCACTAATGTTTTCTGAAAAGAATCTATTTTATTAAAACTGGTGGCGAGTCAAGAACAATATAACTATTGATCTTCCTGATGGTAGAAAGTTAACCCTCGTCAAAGCCCGGGATAACCCACAAACTGTCATTACTGAAACGTGCCTTGAGTTTGTCCAGATTCTAGTTTTAAGCATAATCCGGACAACTCTATATACCTTAATATCGTTAAGATATGAATCCATCCTATATCCATATAGAAATAAAGGCACTAATTTAATTGGAACTAGATTCAAAATTATGCAGATGTTTCCAGTGCATATCAACTGAATGGAAGGAGGCCAAGCAGCATTACTCATCAAGGATTGCACCTACGCATGAGTAACCTGAAAGAGAAGCAAGTTCTCAAAACTATTACTTATGACGGAGTACCTAGCACAAGTATCTACATCTTCGATCACCTTAAAGAATCCTGATACTTTGCAACATATGGTTCTCTAATTTATTCTTATACTTATAACTTCTCAATATCTGGACCCTATATTTCAACGAAATACTTATTTAAAACTAGAGAAGTCATAAGTAAACAGAATATAGTACGAGCACCAACTCCTTTGTCCTAATAGACACTGGACAACATATAATACTTTGTATAAGTCCCTTGAGTTCAATAGCTCAAACCCTATGCATCGTAGGTTGAAAACTGTACTATGGTTAAGAAGAATTACACTATTGTTGAATACACTTTACCTAATCACCAATTGATATGGGTAAATGTCATAGACATAATTTCAAAAAGTTATATCTCACTTTATAAAATAAACGTATAAATATATCAGTTTGAAATTGGTGGATAACAACGGATATTCAAAACCAAATATTTGCCGTAAGGCAAAACCCAGGTGATTTCCTCAAATATCACCAATTACAAAGAATTCTGATATATATAGAGAATCTAATCACCCAATTCCCAATATCTTACTCCTATTCAGCATCTATAACGCTATACAGATGTGAGAATCAAATCTGGTAAATTCATACCCTGGAGTCAAAATCTAATTGGGAAAACAGTTTTCACTTAACACCGCACAGTAAAAATGAAACATGAAAATGTTTTGAAGGGGTAACCGGGTATTCCTAGTAATGCCTCTTCCACTATCCAAATTCATAACAGTAACCGTTTACTTTCTTGCCCTCACTCCAATCCCTTTATATATCTTTACTTATTATCTTCTGTACACCACACTTAGGATAATTTATTTTCTTCCTTCCCTATCTTTCGGCACCAGCATAAGGTTTGGAAGAAGACTATCTAATAAGCGTAATAGGGATGCTCTCCTAAATACCAGGAACCCTCACAACCTGAGAGAAGGTAAAGGGAAAATACAACTAGATAATCTTATTCTATTTCTCCCGAACCAGAATCCATCCTCGAACCGGAACAAGTTCCTTCGAGTTCGTATGCAACTATACGATGGAATATCCAATAAATGTGGATCTTCGTAATGATACGAGGTGTTCTGGAGAAATGAAAAGGTGATGTAGAAGTGGCAAGGATATATGCGACTAAATGACAATCCAAAAGCCAAAGTGTTTTAAGAAGGTTCGGTTAACTTGGTTCATGAGTTTTAGTATAGGGTCAGGCCATGGTCGCTACCAAAGAGAGAGAGAAAAGAAATACTCAGAGTGCACTCTAACCTAGATCAGAATGGTTAATCACTTTTTCTAATCAGGATGTCTCCCACTGTTTCCTCGAATTCTCCTTCAAACCCTAAAAGGAGAATTAGCCGGGATCATCTAAAATCACCCGAGGAGTAACATCTACTCATCAGTAGGAATCGAGATCCAACTATCATCGCATGATAACTTGATGGAAGCCACTCAAGTCACTACACTCCAGAAGGTATGCACATGCCTAGTAAGTTTCCTATGTTTGAAACTCCCGATGTGGTTTTTACCCCAAGCGCTTATGACCTTGACTTTGGCCAACAAATCATAACATGCAAGTCAAGTTCTATCCGTCATTATCCTGATTGATTTAGATCCACCCTCACACACCCTTGACTTTGGCCAACAAAGTGGTATGACTGTCTTAAACCAATGCATTTATCTATGCTATGGATAAGCAACACACAGCCACCGTTCACAATGCCTTGACTTTGGCCAACAAACACCGCACGAATACTATATGCTACTTGTCTGAAACGACGGAGGGCTACGGCTGGTTTTTGGCGAAAACCTTTAACGTAATGAACTTGATATCGTTGAAGGAATCCAAGTGGTTTTGCAAATATATAGTGGCGAAAACTTTTGCTAAAGAGGTTACTCCCTGTGAAGGGATCTCGGCTCTTTCCTTGTCGAATGGGGTGCAGGATATTCCAAACTGAATACCATGGTGCAAAGCAAAAGAATCGATTATAGTGAAGTTATTACCCTGATGCAAACTTTTGCGCAAGAGGTCACTCCCTGTGAAGGGATCTCGGCTCTTGCCTCGTCGAATGAGGTGCTGGGTATTCATAACCGAATACCGCTGTGCAAAGCAAATGAGAACGTCTGTAATGTCAGTTTTTTTTAAAAACTTGGTTCCAACAACATCATATAGGTTTGTTTTCCTTGCATTTATCAGAATCAACACAGTCCCATCAATTAAACATATCACACCAGATAAAGGAACGAAAATTAAATGCACATATATGCCATCCGCATTCGCCACTGGGCCCCGTCATCACCCGTTAGGTTACTTAACTAATGGCAGAGGGGGGCTGGACTAGCGCGGGTGAAAAACATATACAACATCTACTAGTATATATATAAATATATATAACATTCATCCCAGGCATGATATAAGCAACATCACAGAATCTCAGCAAGCAACATAGAATGGTGGATAATCTTGGAGTCTCGGGTTTCATTTGAGCCGTAAATGAGACCTGACGTTCCCTGTCCTGTAGATAGCCTGTGTATTATAAACCTGGACCCCTACGAGCGCGGCAAGTTACCCGCCAATCCCAGAAGTGAGGCAACTTCAATCAATAAAGTGAATGGGCCACCCAGCATTCCACGGAATCCGGTAACTTGAGTATCCCTCCTTGGGTCAAACTATACCCCATACGAGTGCGGCGAATAGCCTGCCAATTCTAGAGTAAGGCCCCCTCCGTCTCAACACCATGAGATGCGGGCCCTTTGCTCTCTAGAATCCGGCTATTCGTGCACTCTACCGCGGGGTAATCCTAGTACAGAAAATGAAATAATATATGTACAAATGGTGACATCGACCTCAACTCGGTCGTGCTACAAACAAATAATATACAACAGGCAGTAACGGCTGTCCACATGTCGGATGCTCGTCCCACAATAACAAATGTACAAATGAATCTCAACTGTACCACTAACATTGCACTACAAGCTATCCACCACGACAATCTAACCACAACCTCAGCATAATCACAGAACATCAACGTGAATGTCATGTTCACAAACTCGTCTAAAATAGCATATAACATTTAGACGAGTTATACCGCTCTAATGACATTCACGATCGCATATAGTAATGTATATACTGAAACTATTAAACAATGTTAAAAATAACAATTTCGAAATACTCCGAATTACCCCAAAACACAAGATAACAGAATATCCAACCTGGGCAAAAACAAACAATACCAGAAATCCTAAATCCAAGTAACAAGAACACAAACCAAAACAAAACCCAAATCCAGCCTATAGAATTGGTGGGGTCGGCCATTTTGGCACTTTGGCCAGCCATAAGAAGGTTAAATCGTCTTGTTTTTGGTTTGTGTTCATCTCACAACTAAAGGAGCACTCTGCAATTGTTTAAAAAAATTTTAGAGCCTCTGAAAATTTCGACAGAAACTTGGATTTTCGTATTTCGGTTTCGTTACTTTAACATTGTTTAAACCTGCTAGTATAGGATTTATGGGTTGTCTATGAAACCATGAAAGGTTATGCTAATGCCCTGGCCATCAAACGTGGCCGATTGCGGAACAATTTTTTTTCTAACAATGTAAACTTAGCGCTAGAACAACCCCATAATACGGATCGACTATTAACCCTAAGCTAGCAAACATAAAGAGAGTTAAGAATGGTTATACCGAATGATCCGTGTCCTTTAGTCTTTAACCATCATCCCAAGCTCCTAGAGGACTCTATGATCAAGCTTGATCTTCGGTCTCTCTCCATCGAAGATGATCCTCCTGAGAATTTGTATTTCGAGCTCCAACCTCATAGTCAAGGTAACTAGGGTACCTAGTTCGCTAAACTAGATAGCCTAGAGGATGTAGAATCTAATGATGGATTAATTTGACTCCAAACACCCTAGGTTTCTCAACACATGAGACTTGAAGGGTGGAGGTAGAAAAAGAAGTTTGAGGATGAGAGTGTGAAGCAACTCAAGAAAGAACTAAGCAAAAAAATGGCTAAGTGTTGTGAGCAATTATGAAGCCACAATAATGTCTCAAGTCTCCAAAAAATTCTCAATAGTGAATCCATGAGTCACCCCATGAGTCATGCTTGAATTAATGCCAAAAACATCTCATCCTTTACCTCATTAACCATTTAATCCTAAATGGTTAAAGCTAAATGAGGTGTTATCTTCTAGAAGTAACTTATAAGAAATTACAAGAATACTCCTCATCCGTATATACATACCCGCATCCGCATTCCGAAGAATACGAATACAAAGAGACGAAAATAATCCAACAATCCAATACTAGAATCCGGCTTAAACCAAAGCTTACTAGTATAAACCGTCCGAATCATGATACGTGCACAAGTGCACGTATATGATTGAACCCTGCCGTAAAACCATACGGCCTCTACATCGTTTCATCTGATCAGGGAAACCCTTGTGTTAGATTTTAAAGACTCGTCAATACGCTGGCAGTGGGTTTAATCACAAGCACGTCAGTGGCACTAGCTGTACGTAACGGTTACCCAGGTATTTAGAGAAAGGAAGGACGACGAGCAAACTTATCCGAACCCCTACCGAGTCTGTCCGTGATAATATCCGTCCAGTCCAATTTGTTCGTCTAAGAGTATCGCATATCGAGTCTAGGGGGCGGATAAAGTCAGACCCCTAGCAACACGATATTTCGTGTCGGTATGAAGCCCATCACCAACTGAGAAACTACTGATCCAAATCAGTAATTCTCGACTAGCTTGGCTAAGGATTTCTGGTGATGGCCATCCGTGCACTGCGCAACATCAACCCCAAATACCGGGAAAGACGAATCCCCGACGATTCGCTCACTGCCTCCATGTGGCCCGGGACTGTACCCAACTAAAACCTGTTTGCATGACTTCTTTGAGCCGTGATAGGCTAGTAATCAAAGCACAGTAGGAACTCATACGAGACAAATGACGATATCAGGTCGACAAACTAACCTGTACACATGTCACATGGGAACTACTATCTGACAATAGGTATAATACCAACTAGCATGTTCCCGGCGAGTCCGTCCAGTGTACTCATAACCCAATGAGCACCTATATACTATCTTAGGAGACTGACAAACACCAAAGGGTTGTGAGACCGGCCATCGCCCTTTGTTGGGGTCTCGATAAGTACATACTAGTCTACTCTGGAGTATCAATGCCCAGTCTCAATATTCTCACGACTAGGGACATTTAAGGATGTGCTTATAGACCATCTAGCTCCCACGTATATGATCGCTATCATAATGCTGGTAGTCAAGTAAGAATCCTATGGGCTCTATCAACATGTAATAGTAATCTGTAATACCACATAATACATGTACATGATGATAAAGACAAAGATAGCATACTATTATTTTAAGTAAGACTGTTCTATCCGTATAGGTCTTCTCTCAATCATCATAATCACCTGCCTGCGATTACAATAATTGCCTTGAGGGTATTGTAGCCAACAAACCGTTACCATATCTATCCCCTATAGTAGTGTCTACACCTAAGTGAAATCATAAATTGAAACTGTAACATTTCAGAAATATAAAATATTATTTTTGGAAATTTAATATTAAAATAATATATTTCGCGAAACTATTCGATTTGTGAATAAGGATTTTTCGTAAAATGGTATAAGTATATACCAATATTTGGAAATTTATCGGAGATTAAAATGATCTATTTATTATAATGATATTTATCGGATTTTTGGCCAAATCCGTATTTTTACATTTTTCCATGGCTAGTGCACCATGTCATGTGCATGTTGTGTTTGTATTTGTGTTTGTGTTTGTGAGTTAGTGAGAAAGAGAAAAGGAAAAGAAAAGCAAAGGAAAAGAGAAGAGTTATAAATGAAAAACAAATTGAGAAGAAACAAAATGAGATATTTGTTGGGGGAGTGAGTGTAGGGGAAAGTTGGTGAGTGAGAGAGTGAGCATAAGAGAGAGAAGTTAGGAGTTGGCTGCCTCTTCATTTCCCCATCTCCATTTCCCTCATCTTCTTCATTCCTCACTACCTCCATGTATCATCTCTAAATACTTTCCAAAACCTCATACCCCCTTCACATAAAACATGCACAAGCTCATTCAAAACCCTTAGAACCATTCAAGTTTGGATTTTGAAGACTTTGGGCAACTCAAGAATTTTATTCAGTTGCTAATGAGGTAACGCATACACTTTAAATTAGTGTTTATGTTAAATATGCTAGTTTAGTTTAGAATTTGATATAAATATGATATGTGATCTTAGAAAATTCTAAGTTACTGTTAAGTGGTTAATTGAGTTGTAGAGAGTGTTTATAAGACCTTAGAGATTGAATTCCTTACCTGGAAATGAGTTTAGAACTCGATACACGAAGTTAGAATTGTTCCGTGTCGGTTTTGTGAAACCTATAGGCCTACAGGGTATCTGGAGCTATCTGGGGAATTTTAAAGAAAACAAAACAAGTCCATTAACTTAGATAGACCACTAGAAGACCACCACCAAAATACGAACCCATTCTACCCTAGTTTGGCCGGAGAGACCGTATTTTCTCTTGATGTCGCCGGATTCCCTTTTGGCTATGGTGATGTGGTTTTTCCTGTAGCTTACTTACCCTATAACCTATCCCCTGTACTTGCTTGTTTAGTCCCAATTTACCTGAGACAAAATCTGGGATATATTTTCTTAGTTACTGATTTCGTGCTTTCCGATATGTGAATTCTTGGTTTTTATATTTGGAATGCGTGGTTTTTATAATTGGATTTGATTCGGTCGTTGGACGTTTTTACGTCAACGGACGAGGGTTAGTTGGTTAATTTTTCATGCGAAGCCATAGGTTTTAACCTATGAGCGAACTGTGTGCCATATCGCTTTTTCGGATTGGTTTTAATTGCATTTCGATCTGTATTGATTATAGATACCTTTGCGTGGACTTCCGAGATGACGAAGCACATCGACTTCGACTAAGCGAGAAGTTTAGTAGGTGAGTAGATTTATATCTACGGGGGAAGTCGGGTGGATGACGTATAGCACCCCCGCAAATATTGATATGGAAGATCGTTTTATAATTATATTTTGATAAAGGATATATTACGAACTTAATATAACATAATTATAGGATTTAGTAAAAGATGATATGATAAAAGTTGACACTAATGAATATATTAATATATGAGAATATGAAATGAGAAGTGAATTGGATAAGTATGAATTGAAAGATGACAAGTATGGGTTAATAATGATAGGATATGAGATCGAGATCGATAAACATGACATGAAATTGAGATAGAGGTGTTGTGGAATTAATAAGATATGACGTTTATACAAATGTGATTTAAGATATATGTGTATATATATATATTTATGAGTGTAATGAGTAAGATGACGTACGAGACTTTAGATCCGTACCCTTATTATTGTATAGGTCGATAGATTCCCTATTATGTTTGATGACCTCATACGATGGATTACCGTACGTGATGAGATGTATCGGATGATTGATCCGTGCTAGTGATTTGAGGATGATGATCGATGATTATTGTCATATCGGATGTTATGAGGCGGGATCTCCGATATAACGATTTCCACCTGAACCATACCTATTTTCAAAACGACGATGTGTATCGTTTAAAAGTGACCGTATGATTCTTTTATAGATAGATACACCCAATTATTGTTCATGTTGTGTAGGATATTACCCTTCGTGATGTACATACCACGTGCCGGTATTTAATGCTATATGATATCAATTGCTTGTACACCTGCACAATTACCGTTGATGCGCATGTTACACATACACAGATTTGCCGGGTCACACACATTCTTCATCGGTAATTGCCATGCCACTTATACAGTAGAATTGCCATGCCACTTATACAGTAGAATTGTCGTGCCATTGACACAGGAGAACTGCCCTATCATGATATTAATTTTAAAAGTAAAATTACATTCATTGTTCAGTACTATCACTTGACATACTTGCATGATATACCGATATGCTCATATTACCACTCTATGTTGCATACATCGTTCTTTATGGTTATATGCTTGCATGATATACCGATATGCTCATATTACTACTCTATATTGCATACATCGTACTTTATGGTTATTTGCTTGAGATGTTATTTTCATGAGAACTCTGGATTTGAGAACCGTGGTATATTTCAAAGGAAATGGCATATTGTTTTAAAAACCCGGTTTTTCTTGATAAGATATTTCGAGACGTCCACCATGAGTTTTCTCAGTTCCGAGCTTGTTTTCGAGACCCGATTCGAGGAGTTGGCAGATGCCGTTTGTGGGTACATGGTGTACATGGTATGGTATCCCAAGGCAAGAAATGATTTTTGTGGTGTAGACGATGAGCCTGGCAGAGGGAACATTACTTACCGGTGATTGTATAGAACTCGGCGGATATCCGGAGGATACCGTTTTGGAGTTATGATATGAGATGGATATGAGGACCGATATGAGGATGCGGCGTCTGAGATATGAGGATTTACGTGTCGATGCTGGACACGGGTTTTCATGATGTTTCGAGTGTCGGTGTTGGACACTCAGGTTCTATGATTTTGATGTGTCGTTGATGGACACACGTGGTTGATATCCTCATATATATATACAGGCATATGTTTTCATGATGTTCGAGTGTAGGTGTGGGACACTCAGGTTCCATGATATTGTTTGTGTCGTTGATGGACACGTGGATGATATCCACATGCATACAGGCATATAATGTCGGATGTTTATTTATATATGTCATTGCATTGACTCGATTGTTGATATATGTGCGTACTTGGTCACCCTAGATTTACCTTCAGGATATAGTGACCTAGGAAATCGTTGTTTTATTCGATTTCTACTTGCTGATATTTTTTACTCACGAGTTGGCAACTTACCCCCGTTGTGCCACAGTTCTTGCAGGTTTGACCGCTTGGGATCAGTTGCGGTATTGCTGGCACATAGCTTCATCTAAGGTGTTTGTTTTGGTAGGTGGGACACATGTTGGATCGTGCCTACTCTCGTACTATTATATTCCGTTGTATCTAGATAAAATCCATCAGATTAGATCAAATCAGAGACTAGAATTATATATTGGCAGACCTAGTCGGACTTGGGTATTGTGCGAGACTTAGAGCGATGGGTTTGTGATCGCATTTATTGAGTTTTGATGTCTTACTTCTTTATTGTTCTTTCTGGGTTGATTCTTCGCCGTTGGGCGTCATATATATATATTTTACGTGGTTGTGATTCCGCCAGTTAGCGAAGAGCTAGCTCTCGCTTGGGGATGCCTATATATTGTTTTATATTTTTGGATCAAAACATACAAGGGAGGTGCTGCCCAAATTTTTAAAAGACGAAACATGTTTTCAACTCTATTATAATCCACTTGCATTTTCATATTTCATTAGCTATGCATTTCAAGAAAAACATGATTCATTATACCTTTATTTCAAAACTGCAACCCCACTATTTTCCGCAAAAAGGTTTAGATTTTCTGGACTTCGGCTTACTTGATTTACGTTACGCCTTTTGATGTTACGTGATTTAAGTGCCGGTCACATGCTAAATTACGGGTCGTGACAGAAACTTGGATAATTTATCAAACTAAATTACGCGCCGTATTCCCGTCTATCGGTTAATATACGTTTGATGTTCGTCGTGACATAAAACTACACAAATGTTGTTAAAAATCGAACGGTATTGTTCTGTGCTAACAACCGTTGTGTAGTCTATATGAGGAGAAGATTCAATTTTATGATAACCGATAGATTTTTCCAGTATAGACAAGTTAGGAATGTATAAATCAAACACCTGCATTTACTTGTGTTTTCATTCGTTTCGAGTTATTTCATTGGTACCTTTCCGCTAGTTCTCAGTGCACAAAGATTGATTAGATGTTCATTTCAATATTGTTTCATAACATTGAAATGATTATCTATTCTATTATAGTGTACTCGGAGAACAGCGGGGAGGTGCTGCCGAAATTTTCTCAAAACGGATGAATGCACAAGCGAATGGTGCTGGATTCACTTAGCACCCTCACTAGGTTTTAGCACGCATCAAGTATGCAATTTTAAAAATATAGAGTGCCGAGCGAGCCCGAACCAAGGATCTAACTAGAAAATTAGGGTACAACTAAGCAAGTAAACAACTTTATTCTATATGAACAAGGAATACAACCTTTGTAGACCGGTCCTTCACTTCTAAATCTCCGTGTAGTAGTCCCTTAGCTCCAAGTAGTGGTCTCCCGGACTCTTGTTAGGCTCCACTAGGCGAAAGGAACGAGCTTGATTAACGATCTTCGAGGCCGAAGATGATCTACGTCGAGGAATTTCCAACTCAAGCTATCTCTTCACTAATTGAGAATTAGTGAATGAAACAAGCTACACTAAATGGATAGTATGGTATAGATTGGTGAAGTAGGAATTTTTCTCAATTTAGAATTAATTTTCTCCTTTTCTTTTTCTTCTCACTTGTAAGCTAGAGAGCAAGGAAAGAGATGAAGAAGAAACTCAAGTGATCAACGAGAAAATATCTCATATAAACTCTTGTAGAGACTTAACTATGGCTAAAGATAATGGTTAGATTAATAAATATCTAGAGCAAAACAAAATTAGTGGACTAAGTCAAGATTTTTACATGCTTCCACAAGCATCCAAACCAAGCCATTTTCCACCTAATTTTGTTTATTTACTAAATAAATAATGACCCTAATTATCTTAAGTACAGTATGAGTTTCATACACTCATGTGCAATGTATCATCAAGCATGACACAATAAATACATTAACATATATCATATATATATATTAAATGTATAAGTAGAAAAGAAATTCTTAAGTGAGCTTATATTAGTTAATATATATTAATTTATCAAATATATAATTATATATTAAATTATTAAATCAACACTTGATTTATAATCCAGCTATATCACATACAACCGACTAATATCATATATCGCGAGATTAGATTACGGTATCACATACACGTATTAATCTCGGTCCCGCACATATCACATATGCGCCTTACTTCGTTTTGCTTGAGCCAGGAAACCTCTGTGTAGGACTCTAAAGACTCGTCAATATGCTAGCAACAGGTGATGATTATATCAGTCACCCACAAGCCATCAACGGTACTAGATGGACGTAACGGCTGCCTAGGTATTGAGCGATCAGAAGATCAACAAGAAAGCTTGTTCATACTCCCGTGAATCCAATAAGTAACACTACCGTACAGTCCGGTCTCTTCGTCTGATATGTTGCATATCTAGTTTGGGGGTGGTAAATGTCAGACCCCAATAACTTGATAAGTCATGCCGATGTGAGGCTCATAACGGGTCGAGAAACTACTGATAATACTTACCAGTAAATCTCAGTATCATCCCTGGCCAGGGACTTCCTGTTATGGCCAATCGAGTATAGCGCAACATCAACCCCTAATACCGGGAGAGACGAAACCCCTCCTATCGCTCAATGCATCCATGTGACTCGGGAATGTACCCAAAAACCACCTGTTTGCACACTCTCTTGAATGTGGGAGGATGGAAATCAAAGCACAGTGGGAATCACACAAGACTCTATGACGATCTCTGGTCTACAGACTAACCTGTACTAGTGTCACAAGAGAACTGTTATCTGACTATAGGTATAATACCATCCAGGAGTTCTCGGCGAGTCATGTTCAGTGTACCCATTATCCAATGATCACCCGTGCACATTCTCTGATGTCAAACACCAATGGTTGTGGGATCAACCATCGCCCTATACAGGGTCAAGAATCGTACACACTAGTCTACTCTGGAATATCGATGCTCCGTTTCGATACTCACTCGACTAGGAACAATTAAAGGATGAACTTGTGGACTACCCTGGCCCCACTAGTATGATCTACATCATAATCCTGGTAGTCAAGTCCACATCCTAAGGGTTTTATCAACATGTAAGAGAAAAGACTGCATTACAATACTAGTCTTCATGTTAAGATAAAGAGTAACCAGATAACATACTATCATGTCGAGTAAGAAAGTCATTTCTCTATTTATGTCCAAGTATCCACTATAATATACAATCATGTACAATAATGGCCTCTAGGGCAAACATACAACTAACAATCTTCAACTTGCACTAAGGCCAGTTGTTGTAGTATCTCATACCCAACATCCCGAAGAGTCTCTCAAATTGTATCCGGGGAATGGCCTTCGTGAGTAGATTCGCCGTGTTATTCTTCCTGTCAACTCTCTTGACCTCGATCTCCCGTCGATCAATTATCTCTCGGATCAGGTGATACTGTCTCAAAATATGCATGGATCGCTGATAGGACCTGGGTTCCTTGGCTAAAGCCACAGCTCCATTGTTATCGCAATACAAAGGTATTGGATGCTCAATGGATGGAACCATACCAAGTTCAGTTATTAACTTCTTCATCCAGACAGCCTCTTTGGCGGTATCGTTGGCAGCGATGTATTCAGCCTCTATCGTCGAATCTGCTACGGTATCTTGCTTGGAACTCTTCCAACATACCGTACCTCCATTGAGGGTGAAGACAAAACCCGAGACCGACTTAGAGTCGTCCTTATCACTTTGGAAGCTCGAATCGGTAAAGGAATCCACTTGGAGTTCACCGTTACCATACACCAAGAACATTTCTTTAGTTCTTCTCAAGTACTTAAGAATGTTCTTCACAGCTGTCCGGTGATTCTCTCCAGGATCCGATTGATACTTGCTTACAACACCAAGTGCGTACGCTACATCCGGTTGGGTACATAACATCGCATACATGATAAACCCTACTTCCGAAGTATAGGGTATCCTTTGCATGTGAGCCCTCTCCAAATCAGTCTTGGAGAACATCTCTTTGGAGAGAGTGATTCCTGATATCGTGGGTAAATTCCCACGCTTGGAATCTTCCATACTAAACCTCTTTAGTATGGTGTCAATGTACCTGAATTGGGACAATCCAAACATCCGTTAAGATCTATCTTTATAGATCTTAATCCCCAGGATATAGGAGGCATCACCCAGATCCTTCATGGAGAATCTTTGTGATAAGAAGATCTTGACCGAGTGCATCATAGGAATATCATTTCCTATCAAGAGTATGTCATCCACGCATAATACGAGGAAGACAATCTTACTCTCTGCAACCTTCTTGAATACACAAGGTTCATCTACGTTTTTGATGAAGTCAAACTCTTTGACTGCCACATCAAAACAGATGTTCCAACTCCGCGATGCCTGCTTTAACCCGTAGATTGATTTAAGTAGCTTGGACATCTTTCCGCTGCTCCCATTATCTACGAAGCCCTCTGGCTGAGTTATATACACGTTCTCTTCTAAACCACTATTTAGAAAAGCGGTCTTGACGTCCATCTGCCAGATTTCGTAGTCATGGTATGCAGCGATGGAAAGTAGGATCCGGATGGACTTAAGCCTAGCCACTGGAGAAAAGGTTTCTTCATAATCGACACCTGTTCGTTGACGAAAACCTTTTGCAACAAGTCTAGCTTTGAAAGTCTCAACTTTTCCATATACACCAAGTTTCTGCTTAAAGATCCACTTGCTCTCAATGGGTTTTACCCCATCGGGAGCAACTTCCAATGTCCATACTTTGTTGGTCTACATGGATTCCATCTCAGATCGCATTGCATCCAGCCATTTCACAGAGTCTCCATTCGTGATGACCTGCTCAAAACTAGTTGGGTCATCATATTCCATGATGCAATCCTCGCTCCCACCGTCAACGAGAAAACCGTAGTATCTCTCAGGTGGATGAGGAACCCTACTAGATCTGCGGAGTGGCTGAGGTTCGTTGGGGACTATTGAATCCTCCGGTTCCACCAAATCATCAGTTGTGATTTGTGTAGCTGGAACATCTTCCAGTTCTACCTCATTACTACTAATTTCTTTTACAAGAAATTTCTTTTCTAAAAAGGTGGTATGTTGAGCAACAAACACCTTTTGTTCCTCTCTATGGTAGAAGATATATCCATATGAATTCTTTGGATATCCCACAAACTTTCAAAGAACTGATCTTGCCTCGAGTTTGTCCGGATTTTGCTTTTTGACATAGGCCGGACAACCCCATATCTTAACTCGTTTAAGATATGATCTCTTTCCACTCCATATCTCATATGGTGTTTTAGGCACCGATTTTGATGGAACTTGATTCAACAGGTATGCTGCTGTCTCAAGCGCATAAGTCCAAAAGGAAATAGGTAACTCAGTGATACTCATCATAGAGCGCACCATATCTAATAGGGTGCGATTCCTCCGCTCCGATACACCGTTGTGTTATGGTATATACGGAGGAGTAAGCTGAGAGAGAATTCTATTCTCTTTTAGATACTCCAGGAACTCCGTGCTTAAGTATTCTCCTCCTCGATCGGATCGAAGGATTTTAATACTTTTACCCGTTTTGTTCTCTACTTCGCACTTATATTCTTTGAATTTCTCAAAAGCTTCAGACTTATGTTTCAACAGGAATACATGTCTGAATCTTGAGAGATCGTCAGTGAATATAATGAAGTATGAGGAGCCATTCCTGGCATGTGTAGACATGGGACCGCATATATCACTATGTATCAGTCCCAAGAGTTCAGTAGCTCTTTCTCCGTGTCCAGTAAACGGAGTTTTGATCATTTTACCTTTGAGACGTGACTGGAAAGTTTCATATGATGTAAATTCAAACTGATTCAAATATCCATCTTTATGCAACTTAGCTAGTCGTGTCGCATTGATATGACCTAGTATACAATACCGCAAGAAGGATTCGTTCATTTATGAACTTTTCCTCTTGTGTGTGTTCTGTACGTTAAGAACTGTGGTTTGATTTAGAATGTGCCATTACTTAACGAGCCTGATCTAATCAACTTTTGATTTAGGAAAATGTTCATAACATTATCCTGCAGTACAAAATTATATCCTTCTTTACTTAATAAAGAAACTGATATAATATTGCATATCAGGTTCTTATGTAATAACATTCGTTCAGAATCAATGTATTACCAGTTGGTAATACAAGGTGATATTTGCCAACTGCTTTGGCTGCAACATTTGCATAATTCCCTACTCTTACAGAATGATCACCTTTTCCCTATTCTCTACCTTTTTTTAGCCCATGTAACATATTACATATGTGGGATCCTGATCCGGTATCTAATACCCAGGACGTAGATTGTACTGAGAAATAGTTCTCGGTAATAAACACACCTGAAAAAGATGCATCACCATACTCATTTCTCGTTTGGGTGGCATGGGAATCCGAATATTCCCCTATTTCCTGCTCAGACTTATAACAATTATAAGATAGAGCGGAACCACCGTTCCCCAGCCAAGTATAACAAGCGGGTACGGTCAATACATCAATATTATTATCTTGATTAAGGCATGTCATGGTCGCTACCTGGAGAGAGAGAAGAAAACACTTTAGCATATGCTCTTGCAAGATTAGATTGGTTATTATTTTATCTAATCAGGATGACTCCCACTGTTTTTATCAAATCTTTCTTCAAACCCTAAAAGGTAAGACTATCTGGGATTAATTACATTCTACAAGTTTGCTAACCGGTCAGCCAGGCCATTGTCGGTACTTTGAGGGAGGTTCTCCGTGCTATCGCACGGAACTAATTAAAATAAATCTCGTTTTCCCAGAGGCATAACCCCGTTGACACCTTTCTAGACACCTATTGGATTAGCTAATTGTAAAGTGTAAAACTCTCTCAGGAGTAACTCTTACTCGCAGTGGGTATCGGGATCCAACTATCTCATAGAAGGCATGCAATTTCATTGCAAATTTCAATACTTGAAATTCCCAATATCTTTTGCCCCAAGCGATTTATGACCTTGACAAGGTCAACAAACCATAAACCGCAAGTCAAGTTTAACCCGTTCTTTTCCTGATTGAATTAAACCCACCCGTACGACCCTTGACAAGGTCAATAAGGCCGTACGACCACCCTAATCCAATCGCATCACATACTTGCAGATAAGCACCAATCAGCTACCGTACACTACGTCTTGACAAGGTCAACAAACGCAGCACGAATACTAAATAGCACTTATATGAAATGACGGAGGACTACGACAGGTTTTTAAGAAAACCTTTTGCGTAATGAACTTGATATCGTTTTAGAATCGAGTGATTTGAAAAAGAGTGGTTTAAGCTCCGCTTTTAAAATCATGTGTTTTCAAAATAAACCGAGTGGGTGTAGCATCTTCTAAGTTTTGCTAAAGAGGTCACTCCCGGTGAAAGGATCTAGGCACTTTCCTCATCGAATGAGGTGCTAGATATTCATCAAGGAATACCGCTATGCAAAGCAATAACTAGAGCAACAACATCTTTAGGTTTCTTTCCTTTTCATTAATCTCATTAATGATGTCCCATCATTTTGTCATGACCCGAAGGTACGGAACGTGACCGACACTTAAATTACGAAGCGTCTAGAGGCGCGACGTAATCTAAGTAAGCCGAAGCCCAGAAATCTAAACCATTTAAAGAAGAAGTAAAGGAAAACATGTAGGAAAATAAGTTTAAAAGCAACATTAAATTTTCTCAAAAATTTCGACAGAGGCTCCTTTGTAAAAACTGACCCCAAACAGGTACAAATAAGTATAATATATATACAAACAAAAAAAAATCATCCCCAAGCGGGAGCTAGCTCTACACCAACAGAAGGAAACAACCACACAATGAACTATAATATACAACGCCAAAGGGCGAGGCTCAAAACTCAAAAGAAACCAAATCCACCAGATACCATAATAATACAAGCGTGACTCTAAGGTCGAAATAAAAACAACTGGCCTTCTAAACTATCAAGAATACAAGTCTGGTTGATGGAGCTTACTAGATACAAATGAAATAATAAAAGTACAACGGCGGTCCTGATACAATGAACCAACTTACCAAGCAAATCACCCTGAATGAAATGATGTGCCTGCAAGCTGCTAAGGAAAACCTGTACATCGAAACCTGTAAGAAAAATTTGGCACAACGGGGGTGAGTTGCCAACTCGTGAGTAGAAAACATCTTCGAGAAGAAATCGAATGCACGACGCTGTCCTAGGTCATAATAATATACTTAATATATCACTAGTTATCTAGTAGCGGCAGGTAATAATCTATACGTAAGTGCAATGCTCAGTGCTCATGTCAGTACCTCAAGTAGTAACATGTCATTTATATGAGTATGCATGCACCATTAATGTAAAACAATAACCCATGAAATCTGATTATATCTGTATAAGAAATCCTTAACTTTATCATAGTAAAATTTGTATGGTAATCTTAAACAGCAATGAAATCCATGGAAATCCGTGTCAAGCATCGACACAAAACATGTAAATCTCAATGTCTCAATAACTCATAGTCTCAATATCTCGGGCTCCGTCAGTCCGGATTGGCCCATATCATCAAATCTCACGACAACAGTCGGTATCCTCCGGATATCCACTGCGCTAGACATCACCGGTAGGTAGTCTTCCCCTGCCAGGCTCATCGTCTACAACTCGATCTTCTTTTCCCGGGGTACCATACCGAGCCCACCATATACCCGAGACGGTTCATCCACTCCTCGAATCGGGTCTCGAAATCCAACAGAAAACATGAAATCTCATGGTGGACGACACATATATCACGAGAATGTAGGGTTCCTATGCACCCTAATGAGATCTCACAAGGCATCAACCATGCCAATTTCTAAAATTCTAGGTGCCGAGAAACCCTAGACTAGATCGTTGGCTAGATTTCTAGGCGAAAAAGAAACTAGTTAACACTTAACAACAAGAATACGGAAATACAACCTTTGTAGATCCGGTGCTCCACCTCCATAGCTCCGCAACGAAGTCCCCTCGCTGTCCTAGTGAATTCCCGGGCTCTAGCGTCGGCTTCATCGGAGAATAGGCGGGCTAGGTCATCGACGACGTGCCGAAGATGATCTACGTCGAAGCATCGCTAGATCAAGCTCCACCTTCACCAAGCCATGAAAACATGTGAAGGAAACACACTCTACTACTTGGCAAGAGGTAGAGGATGAAGAAATAGGAAGTGGGTTCACTTTAGAATTGGATTTCTCACTCATTTTCACATTCCACCATTGTTGGTAGAAAGCTTTCTTCAAGGTTGAAGATGAAGAAGAAGAAGATAATGATATGATAAGTTAATTAAAAGGAATAATAAAAATGAATACTTATCATATCATTAACCATGGTAATGTGTAGAGAATCAATCATGGTTAAAGGAATGGTTAGGGTCAAGCTAGAGACAAAATGGTCACTTAGTCAAAGTGTTCATGAAGCTTCATGAAAACAACAAATGAAAGCCACCATTTCATTTCATTTTCTTTTATTCATTTATCAAAAATAAATGGATAATTAAATAAGATAAATGAATAACAAATAATAAACCCTAACCATTTCATTAACCAAGGTTTAATACTTTACACTTAACCAAAAAGCATGTATCATCAAACATGATACAAGCAAGTGCACAAAATCATATCACATATATAATGCGCACATCCGAGTGAGAAAATCTATCTTAAGTGAACCAATACTAGTTAACGCAAAGTAATATATCAAATATATATAATTATGCATTAAATCATTAAATCAACTCTTGATTTAACGATCCGGTCATGTCGCACATAACCGACTAGTATCCTATGCATCGGCTTATCGAACCAATCCTTGATTCGATAACTAGGTTATATCGTATATAACCAATCGATACATTCATCGCGAGAATGGAATACGGTATCACATAAACGCATTATTCTCGGTCCCGCACATATCTTATATGCGCTCCTATTTCGTTTCGCTTTAGCCAGGAAACCTCTGTGTAGGACTCTAAAGACTCGTCAATACGCCGGCAGCGGATGATGATCATATCAAACATCCACAAGCCGCAAGCGGTCTGCTAAACGTAACGGCCACCCGGGTATTGAGCGATCTGAAGATCGACGAGCAAGCCCGCTCACACTCCAGTGAATCCAACCAGTAACATTACCGTACAGTCCGGTCTGATCGTCTGATATGTCGCATATCTTGCCTAGGGGTGGTAAACGTCAGACCCTAATAGCTCGATAAGTCGTGTCGATATGAGGTCTATAACACTTCGAGAAACTACAGGTAACACTTACCAGTAAATCTCAGCAACCCTGGCCAGGGATTTCCTGTTATAGCCAATCGAACACAGCGCAACATCAACTCCCTATACCGGGAGAGACGAATCCCCTCTTATCGCTCATTGCCTCCATGTGACTCGGGACTGTACCCAAAAACCACCGTTTTGCACGCCCTCTTGGACGTGGTAAGATGGAAACCAAAGCACGGTGGGAACCACACAAGACTCTATGATGATCTCGGGTCAACAGACTACTCTGTACCAGTGTCACCAGAGAACTGCCATCTGACGTGAGGTATAATACCATCTGGGAGTTCTCGGCGAGTCCGTCCAGTGTACCCAGTCTCTACTGAGCACCCGCATATCTCCTCTGATGTCAAACACCAATGGATATGGGATCATCCATCGCCCATCTGTATGGGTCGAGAAGGTACACGCTAGTCTACTCTGGTATATCGATGCCCCGTCTCGATACACCCACGACTAGGGACTTTGAAGGATGTACTTATGGACTACCATGTCCCCACTAGTATGATCCGCATCACAGTCCAGATAGTCAAGTACACATCCTAAGGGCTTTACCAACATGTAACAGAGAGACAATCAGTGTACACGTTAAGGTAAAGGTCAACCAGATAGCATACTATCATGTCGAGCAAGAAAGTCCTCCCTATATATGTCCCAGCATCCACTACAATGTACATCCAATGTACAGCAATGGCCTCTAGGGCATACAAATAACTAACAATCTCCCACTTGCACTAGGGCCATCTGTAGCAGTGGTTGTAGTATCTCATACTCAACCATCCCATAATAGTCTCTCTCTGGGAATAGGCCTTCGTGAATGGATCCGCCGTGTTATCCTCTGAGTCTGCTCTCCTTACCTCGATCACCCTGGAGATCAACCATCTCCATGATCAAGTGATACTGCCTTAGAATATGTCTGGATCACTGATGGGACCTGCGTTCCTTGGCATAAGCCACAACTCCATTGTCACACAATGGGAGGAACATAGTTCATCTCATGAACCAGTATACACCCAAACAGTCTCTTTGGCAGCATCTTAAGTAGCGATGTATCGTGCCTTTATCGTCTAGTATGTCACGGTATCTAGCTTGGAACTCTTCCAACATACCGTCCCTTTACTAAGGGTAAAGACAATGCCTGTGACTGACATTCAGTCGTCTTTATCACCCTGGAACACTTCCAGTGATTCTTCCCAGGATCGATTGATACCTTCTCAGTACAACTAGTGAGAATCCTAACATCCAATTAAATCTATCTCATAGATCTAAAACTCAGGATTTAGGAGGTATCACTTTGATCCTATATGGAGAATCATTGTGATAAGCGGAGATTGATCGAGCGTAGCATAGGAAACACATTCCCTATCTTGAGTATGTCATCCACGTACTCTACGAGGATCGTCACCATACTCCCTACTACCTTTTTGTTTATACAAGGTTCATCTACCATTTTGATGATATCAAACTGTTTGACTAACTCATCAAAACAGATGTTCCAACTCCGCGATGCCTTCTTTATCACATAAAACATCTTGTTCACGTTTCCGCTGCTCCCACTGTTTACGAAGCCCTCTGGCTGTGTACTTACAGACGTTCTCTTCTAAATCAATATTTAGAAAAGCAGTCATGGCACCCAACCGCCAGATATCGTAGTCATGGTATGTAGCCGTGGCAAGTAGGATCTGGATGGACTTAAGCATAGCTACTTGAAAAGGTTTCATCATTGTCCACGCCTGGTCGATGACGAAAATCTTTAACAAGTCTAGCTTTGAAAGTCGCAACTTTTCCATGTACACCAAGTAATCTTCTCAAGATATACTTGCTCCTGATGGGGATTTAACCCTTCAGATATAGCAACCAAAGTCCATACTTTGTTGGTGTATATGGATTCCATCTCAGATCACTAATCATCCAGCCATTCTTACAGAGTCTTACTCCTGACGGCCAGCTCGAAACTAGTTGGGTCATCATCTCATGATACAATCCTCGCTCCCACTGTCATAGAGAAACAGAAGTATCTCTCAGGTGGGTGAGGAACCCTACTAGATCGGCGGAGAGGTTGAGGTTCGTTGGTAACTATTGAATCCTTTGGTTCTGTCAAATCATCAGCCGCAGTTTGTATAGCTGGAACATTTCCAGTTCTACATTATAGACCTTGCCTCGAGCTTGTCCGGATTTTGCTTTCAGACATAGGCCGGACAACTCCAAATCTTAACTAACTTAAGACATGGGTTCTTTCTATTCCATATCACATATGAAGCGGTAGGCAACTGATTTGATTAGAACCCTATTCAATAGGTATGCAGCTTCTCAAGTGCATAATACCCAAAAGGAAATAGGTAGCTCAGTATTACTCATCATAGAGCACACCTTATCACATAGGGTGTAATTGCTCCACCCCGATATACCATCGTGCTATGGTGTATGCGGAGGAGTAATGCTGAGAGAGAATCTCATTCTCCTCTAGAAAAGTCCAGGATTTCCATGCTCAAGTATTCTCCTCCTCGATCACATCAAAGGACATAATACTTATACCCTTATTGGTTCTTTACTTCTAACTTATATTCTATGAATATCTCAAAAGGTTCAGACTTGTGTTTCAACAGGAACATATGTCTGAATCTTGAGAGATTATCAGAGAATGTAATGAAGTACAAAGAACCGGTCTTGGCATGTGTAGACAGGGGACCTACATACATCAACATGTATCATCCCAAGAGTTCACTAACTCTTTCTCTGTTTCCAATAAACAGAGCTAGTGTCATTATATCTTTGTGACATGACTGGCAAGTTTCACAAGATGTAGATTCAAACTGATTTAAATATGCATCTTCATGTAACTTCAGCTAGTCGGGTCACATTGATCTGACCTAGTCTGAAAGGTTCCTAGGCACCCTATAGTGGTCTCACAAGGCATCGAACATGCCAATTTAAAATTTTTAGTGCTGAGAAACCCTAGACTACGAATCTTTAACTAGATGTTTAGGCGAAATAGAAAGCTAGTTAACTGTTAACTACTGGGATACGGAAATTACAACCTTTGTAGATCCGGATATCCACCTCCACGGCTCCGCAACGTCATGTTCTCGCTGTTCATCATGAATCCTCGACTCGATCATCGGCTTCATCGGGAAAGCAAGCGGAATAGGTCGTCGGCTTTGTGTCAAAGACGATCTACGTCGAGGTTGCACAAACTCAAGCTCCGACTTCATAAACTTGTGAAACTTGTGAAGTAAACACCCAAAACAACTTGGCAAGAGGTAGAGGGTGAAGAAATAGGAGGTGGGTTCACTTTAGAATTGGATTTATCTCACTATATCTCAAGTTGCGATTGATGGACCTTGAGCTTTTCTTTTGAAGATGAAGAAGAAGAAGAGCTAGAATTATGATAAGTGTTATATAAAATAAAAAGAAAAACTATACTTATCATAACTCTAACTCAAGTTAGGTGTAGAGAATAAACCATGGTTAGTAGAGTGGGTTAGGGTTAAGCAAGAGGATAAGAATGGTTGCTAAAATCAAGGGTTCAAGAAGCTTCATACAAGAAACAAATATAGCCACCATTCTCATTTTGAATTTATCCACATAAATAAACAAATAAATGGATAAATAAATATGGAAAACCCTAATTACAAAATAACCATGGTTTAATTCTATTCACTTAACCATATGATCAAGTATCATCAAACATGATACAAAAAGTGCACAAAAGTATATCACATATACAATGTGCAATCCAAGTGAGAAAAATCCGTTTAAAGTGAACCAATACTAGTTAATGCAATGCAATATATCAAATATATAATTATGAATTAAATCATTAAATCAACCTTTGATTCAATGATCCGGTCATGTCGCACATGACCGACTAGAATTCAATGTATCGATTTATCGAATCAATGATTCGATAACTAGGTCATATCGAATATAACCAATCGAAACATTTATCGCGAGAATGAAATGCGGTATCACATACACACATTATTCTCGGTCCTGCACATATCTCATATGCGCTCCTATTTCGTTTCGCTTGAGCCAGGAAACCTCTGTGTAGGACTCTAAAGACTCGTCAATACGCCGGTAGCAGATGATGATCATATCAAGCACCCACAAGCCGCAAGCGGTCTGCTAAACGTAACGGCCACCCGGGTATTGAGCGATCAGAAGATCGACGAGCTAGCCCGCTCACACTCCTGCGAATCCGACCAGTAACACTTACCATACAGTCCGGTCTCTTCGTCTGATACGTCGCATATCAAGTCTAGGGGTGGTATACGTCAGACCCCAATAACCCGATAAGTCGTGCTGATGTGAGGCTCGTAACGGGTCGAGAAACTACTGGTAACACTTACCAGCAAATCTCTGATCAGCCCTGGCCAGGGACTTCCCTGTTACGGCCAATCGAGCACTGCGCAACATCAACTCCCAATACCGGGAGAGACGAAACCCCTCCTATCGCTCATTGCCTCCATGTGACTCGGGACTGTACCCAGAGACCACCGTTTTGCACGCCCTCATGGACGTGGTAAGGTGGAGATCAAAGCACAGTGGGAATCACACAAGACTCCATGACGATCTCGGGTCTACAGACTAACCTGTACAAGTGTCACCTGAGAACTGCCATCTGACGTGAGGTATAATACCATCTGGGAGTTCTCGGCGAGTCCGTCGAGTGTACCCAGTCTCTACTGAGCACCCGTATACCATCTCTGATGTCAAATACCAATGGATATGGGATCATCCATCACCCATCACATGGGTCGAGAAGCGTATACGCTAGTCTACTCTGGTATATCGATGCCCCGTCTCGATACACCCACGACTAGGGACCTTGAAGGATGTACTTATGGACTACCATGTCCCCACTAGTATGATCTGCATCATAGTCCATGTAGTCAAGTACAAATTCTAAGGGCTTTACCAACATGTAACTATAAGACAGTATAAAGAGACTAGTGTACATGTTAAGATAAAGAGTAACCAGATAGCATACTATCATGTCGAGCAAGAAAGTCATCTCTATATATGTCCAAGCATCCAATATAATATACATAATCTGTACAATACTGGCCTCTAGGGCATACATACAACTAACAATCTCCCACTTGCACTAGGGCCAGCTGCTGTAGTATCTCATACCGAGCATCCCGAAGAGTCTCTCAAACTGTATCTGGGGAATGGCCTTCGTGAGTGGATCCGCCGTGTTGTTCTTCGTGTCAACTCTCCTGACCTCGATCTCCCGGCGATCAACTATCTCCCGGATCAGGTGATACCGCCTCAGAATATGCCTGGACCGCTGATGGGACCTGGGTTCCTTGGCCAAAGCCACCGCTCCATTGTTATCGCAATACAAAGGTATTGGATGCTCAATGGATGGA
This sequence comes from Agapanthus africanus, assembly GCA_030015575.1. NCBI lineage: Eukaryota > Viridiplantae > Streptophyta > Magnoliopsida > Asparagales > Amaryllidaceae > Agapanthus > Agapanthus africanus. The sequence continues at coordinate 446,308,544 of CM057350.1, read as the reverse complement.
ACCACTCCAAGTTCAGAAATGAACTTCTTGATCCAGACAGCCTCTTTGGCAGCATCGTTGGCAGCGATGTATTCAGCCTCCATCGTCGAGTCTGCCATGGTTTCCTGCTTGGAACTCTTCCATCTAACCGCCCCTCCGTAAAGGGTAAAGACAAAGCCCGACTGCGACTTAGAGTCGTCCTTATCACTCTGGAAGCTGGAATCGGTAAAGGACTCCACTTGGAGTTCTCCGTTACCATACACCAAGAACATATCTCTAGTCCTTCGCAAGTACTTGAGAATGCTCTTCACAGTTGTCCAGTGACTCTCTCCAGGATCAGCTTGATACCTGCTCACTACACTTAGTGAGTATGCTACATCGGGTCTGGTACATAGCATCGCATACATGATAGAGCCTACTGCCGAAGCATAGGGTATCCTTTGCATGCGAGCTCTCTCCAAATCAGTCTTGGGAGACATCTCTTTGGAGAGAGTGACTCCAGAGATCGTGGGCATATTCCCATGCTTGGACTCTTCCATACTAAACCTCTTTAGTATGGTGTCAATGTACCTGGATTGGGACAATCCCAAAATCCGTTTGGATCTATCTCTATAGATCCTGATTCCCAATATGCAGGAGGCATCACCAAGATCTTTCATTGAGAATCTTTGTGATAAGAAGAGCTTGACCGATTGCAGCATACACTAGTAAAATAGGGGGTTGCCCCTACGGATGGAATTATCCGTTGGGGCAGATTTTACTTGGCCCTACGGATTAATCCGTAGGGCTAAATGGTTGCCCCTACGGGCACTGACGTTCAAGAATTAAAAAATTAATTCTTAATTTGGTATTTGCCCCTACGGTGGCGCAAACAAAGGACCTACGGGTATATCCGTAGGGACAAGTAAATATCGATTTATTAAGACCCCCGACCGATCGCCTACGCTCACTTTCTCTCTCTCTCTCTCGATCTGGCGCGAGAAAAATCCCCAAATCGCCACGCCGTCGTCGCCACCGTCGTTCTCCTCGTCGCCACCGCCGGTTTCCTCGCCACCGCAGTTCTCGTCGCCACCGCAGTTCTCGTCGCCACCGCGCAGGTCGTCGCCCCAGCCCCAGCAGCAGCCGTTCAGGTGAGTAAATCTCGAGGTAAATTAAAAAAATTTTGGATTATTTTGGGCTTAGGGTTCATGGCTGGGTCTGGGGTTGCGCGCGAGTTGGGGTTGGGCAGGGGTCGCGGTCGCGGTCGCGGTCGCGGTCGGGGTCGCGGTCGGGGTCGGGTTAGGGTTGGGGTTCGGCTGCTGCTGGGGTGGGGCTGGGGTTAGGGTTTGCCTTAGGGTTGGTGTTGGGGTTTATCTGGTCGCGGTCGCGGTCGGGGTCGGGGTCAGGGTAGGGTTAGGGTTGGGGTTCGGCTGCTGCTGGGGTGGGGCTGGGGTTAGGGTTTGCCTTAGGGTTGGTGTTGGGGTTTAGCTGGCCACGCTGGGGTTAGGGTTGGGCTGGGGCTGGGGGCTGGGGCTGGGGCTGGGCCACGCGGGGTTTTGGGATCTTTGTAATTTGCTTGCTCTGTTTGGGGTTTCAGTTGATCCTCATTAAAAAATTGGTGATTGATCTCTTCAATCATATTATTATCTGTATTTAAAATTTTTGTGAAGCCTTCAGAGTTTGGAAAAATCTAGAATTACCGTTGAAATTCTGGCAACATTCAAAAACTGTGTATATGATGTGTGTGTGTATGCATGTATATACATTTGAAATTTATCTTTCTTCTATGATATAAAACGGTTAAACCGAAGAAAATTACTGGGGGAATTTTTGCTAAAATGTCTTGAGAGGGGGTTCAAGTGATGGGATAATTTCATTTGGTAATCTTTTACTTAATTTACATCTCTTATTTTTTCATGCAAAAATCTGAATAGGTTTCTTGCAATTTTGCCTATCGATCAATTATTATATTTATTTCTATTTTTTGTGGATGATTTGGCATCAATTGAATGGAGGCGATGATGGCTTGCCCTCAAGCTTCCACTTTTATGAGCTTTATAGTTATGAGATTGGCGAGGCAAGATGGTTTGTAGCCATCTTATTTCTTTTCCTAAATTCAAATCCAAATATAAACTGTCTGATTGAGAGAGAGAGAGTATGGGAGATTATGTATTATTCAATGTGTTTGGAAGCTGGCATGTTCTGAGCGTCATCTCTGCATGAAAGCTATGGTTTTGCAAAGGGTTTGCCCTAACTATTTTCTGTGGGGAAGCTGAAGGCCTGAAGCTTCATCAAACTCAGGATTGGATTCTGGTCGGGTGTTGTAAATTCTTGTGAAAGTTCCGTTCAAGATTTGTTCAGAGCTTGCATAACATCCTTTTCATCTTTATGAGATCTTTATGCAGTCATTTTTTTGGGTTTATATATTTCTCGAGCCCGTTTGACTTTGGACTTAGGATAACACCAAATCTCTTTCTTATTTTGATTCCTAAGCTGGCATATCTGAGGCTCGTATTCCAGTATCGTTGCTGGAAAAACTAGGGTTGCGAACATTTTTGCAACGATAATTTCTGTATGACAGCTTAACCACACATAAAACTTAAACAATCTTGAAGCACTGCAGTTTTTCACTAAACTACCTAAAAGTTTTTATATTGCTGCAAGCTTCCTTAAAGTGCTGCATCTAAGTGTATTTTAGTGGGAAAACCCTTGAAAGCCAAACTTCATGGGGTTTGCTGTTTGCCTTCTCTGTAGCTAGTTTGAGGTTTATTTAGTTTTGGATTTGTTTTGCAACACTCTCTGAGTTCCAAATCAACAAAAAGCTGAATGTTGAATCACAAGCAAGAAGCAGCCAAACTGGCCCTAAAGTAATCCTGAGTGATGATAATTTTCCAGGGAGTTCAAAATTTATAGAAATGGCGAGGCAACATTTGGATTGTCTGCAAGTATTCAAGCAACCTGTTTGCAGCCATCATGCTATTTGTGATCCCAGTATAAAACTCAAACATGCCTCAATGGTTTAAAATCATGTTACACATACAACACGAATGCACAACAAACGCATAATTAGAGAGCGACTCAAGATATTCAGGTTAAAACCAATATATGATACTCGATGATAATATGAAACCTTCATATTCCCATCGATACCAATATACGCCTCGATATCTTTCCCTCTCGTTCCCAAAATTTTCTCTCGTTCCCGCGTCTCCAATTTTCTCTTCGTCGCCACCGCGCGCCCTCCGTTCTCAGCCCGCCACCGCCCTCGTTCTTCCTCGTCGAGTTCCTCGTCGCCGATATTTGTGCCTACATTGATGCCTCAAGCAACGAATCAAATGATGTGGATCACAAACTAATTAAATAAATCGAAACACACATATATAGAATACAACTCATACATGGGTATCCTCAAATCTAACTTTCATTGAATTTGCACGCGCACTTAAAATAACAACTTTTATACTAAAAAAATTATGTATGCCATTACTTAGTAGTTTATGGTTTTAAGACGCAAAAGCCATTTGAGAAATACTTTTCCTACCCACTATTAATCCATATTCTCAATATAGTCATTGAATTTGCACGCGCACATAATAAGAAGGAGAAGACAGTAATGTGGCAGAAGGAGAAGACAGTAATGTGGCGGAAGAAGAAAAAAATGACATTTCTCGTTCTCTGTTTCAGCATCAATCTTCTGATATGAACTAATGATGGCTTTCACATAGGCTTTTCCCATTAGAGACTTCTTAGTGTCCAATGGAAAGCATACATCAGATTTGTGCAGGTCGGGTTCTTCTATGACTTTTAAGAGTCTCAGCTGATTCTGTAAATTACACCCTAGTTGGGTGATACTTTTACCACTTCTCACTGCAGGTGCGCTCTCTAATATCCATTTTGAATATCGATACTTACATTCAAAATGGATATTAGAGATCGCACCTGCAGTGAGAAGTGGTAAAAGTACCACCCAACTAGAGTGTAATTTACAGAATCAGCTGAGACTCTTAAAAGTCATAGAAGAACCCGACCTGCACAAATCTGATGTATGCTTTCCATTGGACACTAAGAAGTCTCTAAAGGGAAAAGCCTATGTGAAAGCCATCATTAGTTCATATCAGAAGATTGATGCTGAAACAGAGAACGAGAAATGTCATTTTTTTCTTCTTCCGCCACATTACTGTCTTCTCCTTCTTTCACATTACTGTATTCTCCTTCTTATGATGTTCGCGTGCAAATTCAATGACTATATTGAGAATATGGATTAATAGTGGGTAGGAAAAGTATTTCTCAAATGGCTTTTGCGTCTTAAAACCATAAACAACTAAGTAATGGCATACATAATTTTTTTAGTATAAAGGTTGTTATTTTAAGTTTTCCCTTATAGAGATATGATCTAACTGCATCTATCAACTATAAGTGTGCAGAAAATTATGATAAGAAAGGGTCGTAGCCATGCATAACCTTGAATCTACATACCAAATCATGCAAAAGTATGCACTTATTGTCACCTTGCCTTAGAATATAAAATATCTTGGAAGACTATAAGCGAGCATTTAAATCTTGATAGATTTTGACTTCAACATATATTTTTCTCAAGTACCATGAAATATACTTGCTCCGTATAAACCGTTTTCAGGAAGATGGATTAATAATGACAAATTATCCATTGTGGCTCACTAGGTTAGCATTTTCTCTTCTATTGACCATCTTTCTAATCTGCTTGGTAAATTTATTCGGAACCGGCTGCGAATCATTAAAAGACATGCATAAGAAAGAAAACTAAAATATAGATATATAGCATACCGATACATCGAAACTTCATAGTTGCGATGGCAATCCAGAGATATTTATTTCTACACACGTGGTGCGTGCGAATGCGTCAGGCATCATGGACAAATATTTCAGAACATGGAAAGTATTATTCGTATAAAGTAATTAAAACTTTTAAACACCTTGGGTAGATATTTTCTTAGTTGATGCAATCATATCATGAGAACTAAATTTAAGCTATTATACATATGCTTATGTATTTTTCTAAGCTAATATATCTCACACACAGAGAGAGAGAGAGAGGGGGAGAACACCAGGTAGATAGAGAAATCAGGTAGCAGGATCCTGAAGAAATGGAGTCTATAGTATTGCTCATCATCATCATCCGTGATCCCTTTGAAAAAATATTATCAAAGGGATCATGGATGATGATGATGAGCAATGCTATGGACTCTATTTCTTCAGGATCCTGCTACCTGATTTCTTTACCTACCAGGTGTTCTCTCTCTCTCTCTCTGTGTGTGTGTGTGATATTTTAGGTTAGAAAAATACATATGCATATGTATAATAGCTTAAATTTAATCCTCATGATATGATTGCATCACCTAAGAAAATATCTACCCAACGTGTTTAAAAGTTTTAATTAATTTATACGAATAATACTTTCCATGTTCTGAAATATTTGTCCATGATGCCTGACGCATTCGCACGAGCACCACGTGTGTAGAAATAAATATCTCTGGATTGCCATCGCAACTATGAAGTTTCGATGTATCGGTATGCTATATATCTGTATTTCAGTTTTCTTTCTTATGCATGTCTTTTAATGATTCGCAGCCGGTTCCGAATAAATTTACCAAGCAGATTAGAAAGATGGTCAATAGAAGAGAAAATGCTAACCTAGTGAGCCACAATGGATAATTTGTCATTATTAATCCATCTTCCTGAAAACGGTTTATACGGAGCAAGTATATTTCATGGTACTTGAGAAAAATATATGTTGAAGTCAAAATCTATCAAGATTTAAATGCTCGCTTATAGTCTTCCAAGATATTTTATATTCTAAGGCAAGGTGACAATAAGTGCATGATTTGGTATGTAGATTCAAGGTTATGCATGGCTACGACCCTTTCTTATGATTTCTTATCATAATTTTCTGCACACTTATAGTTGATAGATGCAGTTAGATCATATCTCTATAAGGGAAAACTTAAAATAACAACCTTTATACTAAAAAAATTATGTATGACATTACTTAGTAGTTTATGGTTTTAAGACACAAAAGCCATTTGAGAAATACTTTTCCTACCCACTATTAATCCATATTCTCAATATAGTCATTGAATTTGCACGCGAACATCATAAGAAGGAGAATACAGTAATGTGGCAGAAGGAGAAGACAGTAATGTGGCGGAAGAAGAAAAAAATGACATTTCTCGTTCTCTGTTTCAGCGTCAATCTTCTGATATGAACTAATGATGGCTTTCACATAGGCTTCTCCCTTTAGAGACTTCTTAGTGTCCAATGGAAAGCATACATCAGATTTGTGCAGGTCGGGTTCTTCTATGACTTTTAAGAGTCTCAACTGATTCTGTAAATTACACTCTAGTTGGGTGGTACTTTTACCACTTCTCACTGCAGGTGCGATCTCTAATATCCATTTTGAATGTAATATTATAGATATCCATGCCTGTTTATGTCAAAATTACTTATATTGTCAATGTTTGATTGTCTAGTTGTTGGTGATGCGTCCATATCAGGGACAGAGACCACTCCCGTTCCTCCAGGTATGTTTATATATTATATAGGGCATGTATATTGATTTAGAATCCTATATCATAAATATACACACATTTTTTTTGCTCTTAGTCGTCCAACTCATTATCATGGGCTGCTTGATGAGATTAGATTTGCGCCTGATGATCTACAAGAGCTTGTTCACTCCCTGTCATATGTGTAAGCAGCGCTATATGCGAGTTTACCTTGTTAGTATGTATGTACTGAAATTAATTAATATTATTCAAATTTTGATACATGCAGATACCAGAGGAGCACATCTTCTATCTCTGTAGGTAAGGCTTTGAATTTGTTGATTTTGGTATTTCTTGTCAATTTTATAGACCAGTATATGCTAAATATAATGTTCTGACAGTTGCTAGGGGGAAGGCAACATTCGAGGCTGCTGACCCCAGTCCTGGATGCCGCACACGGACGGCACCACGGAGGTTTGGAGATAGGCCGAGGACTGGGCTCTAGCAGGGCCCATATGAGGTTGGACTCCACCCCGGTGGTCACTTCCTCCGTCTCCAGTTAGCGACGTATCCAGCAGGAACAGGAGAGCTTGAAGGCCACCGTTCAGGAGTTGAATGGGATGCTGGTATGTATACTACTTAATAGTAAAATATAATGTCATATTATAGATATCAACATATCCAATATCAGTACATAGCCTGAGCTTATTTGGTTGTAGACTTATGTTTTATTAATCATACATACATATGTAATTGAAATAAACAACGCTTTTCCAAACTAAATATCCAAACAGGGTTTCGAAATAACTTAATAATGATACGAATTCGAATAATAAACAGTTCTTACACGCTTCTTACACAAGTTATATCCAGACGCGACAGGGTAGATCGGCCGAGCCTCCACACGCATCTCCTTCGGCTGCGGTTCCGCAGACAGCTCCTGTAGCTCCACCGCCCACTCAGACTCCCGCTCGCGACGAATTGCAGAGTTTATTGACCGAGGAGCAGGACCGAGCTGGACCGAGCTAGGGTAGATTTTTGGTTCTTTTTTTTTGAAACATGTATTTATTTATATCATACACATTGTACTATATTTTGAAACGATATTCATATTGGTTTGTATTTATATCATATTCAGTTTTTGTGTTTCTTTTGTATATTATATATATGCGTGAGATGTGATTATGAATACTGCAATATATGATTTGATTGATGTATACATTATTGTGCACAGGACGGGAAAAAATCAAGCAGGACTTTTTTTAAAAAAAATTTCAGACAATATGTACCTACGGATTAATCCGTAGGCATACACGTTACCCCTACGGATATATCCGTAGGGGCTAAATATCAGCAGTAACTGATATTTCCCCCAGATGTCAGTGCCAGGCGTTTGGGAATCCCCCTACGGATATATCCGTAGGGGCCACTGACATTCCCCTACGGCGTTATCCGTAGGGGCACATATCAGGAATCCTGAATTTGTGCCCCTACGGAAAAGTACCTACGAATATATCCGTAGGGGGTAGTACATGCCCCTACGGATATAGCCGTAGGTCCAAGTCATTTATTAAAATAAATCGTAAATAATATAAAATCTTATACCCTACGGATTAATCCGTAGGGGAAACTGGACCTACATATATATCCGTAGGGGCAAGAATTTAACCGTAGGGATAAGTTCAGGTCCTCGACTTGCACCTGCGGCCTTTGCACCTACGGGGTATTTTTTCGCCCCTACGTATATAACCGTAGGGGCAGTGGGTTGCACCTACGGATATATCCGTAGGGGCAACCCTTCTTTGTAGTAGTGATAGGAATATCATTTCCTATCAAGAGTATGTCGTCCACGTACAATACGAGGAAGACAACCTTACTCTCTGCCACCTTCTTGTAGATACAAGGTTCATCTGGATTTTTGACGAAATCAAACTCTTTGATAACGACGTCAAAGCAGATGTTCCAACTCCGCGATGCTTGCTTTAATCCATAAATGGATTTAAGCAGCTTGCACACCTTCCCGCTGCTCCCACTGTCTACGAAGCCCTCTGGCTGAGTCATGTACACGAACTCTTCTAAATCACCATTTAGAAAGGCGGTCTTAACATCCATTTGCCAGATTTCGTAGTCATGAAAGGCAGCAATGGCAAGCATGATTCGGATGGATTTAAGCATAGACACTGGAGAAAAGGTCTCGTCATAGTCCACACCTGGTCTTTGACGAAAACCCTTTGCTACAAGTCTAGCTTTGAAAGTCTCCACTTTCCCATCTACACCAAGTTTTTTCTTGAAGATCCACTTGCTCCCAATGGGTTTTACCCCTTCAGGAGCAACTTCCAAAGTCCATACTTTGTTGGTGTACATGGAATCCATCTCGGACCGCATAGCATCCAGCCATTTCACTGAGTCCCCACTAGTGATGGCCTGCTCGAAGCTAGTTGGGTCATCATCCTCCATGATGCAATCCTCACTGCCACCATCAATGAGAAAACCGTAGTATCTCTCAGGTTGGCGAGGAACCCTACTAGATCGGCGGAGAGGCTGGGGTTCATCGGGAACTACGGAATCCTCTGGTTCAACCAAATCTTCTGTTGTAGTCTGTATTGCTGGAACCTCTTCCAGTTCTACCTCAATGCCACTTATCTGTTTCATAAGAAAACCTTTTTCTAAGAAAGTGGCATGTCGAGAAACAAACACCTTTTGTTCCTCGGGGTGGTAGAAGATATACCCTTGTGAATTTTTGGGATATCCTACAAACTTACATTAGACAGATCTTGCCTCGAGTTTGTCCGGATTTTGTCTTTTGACATAGGCTGGACAACCCCATATCTTAATATAATTAAGATGTGGTCTCTTCCCTTTCCATATCTCATATGGAGTGGTAGGCACTGATTTGGTAGGAACTCTATTCAATAGGTCCATGGCTGTCTCAAGCGCATGTCCCCAGAAGGAAATAGGTAACTCAGCTGTACTCATCATTGAGCGCACCATATCTAATAGGGTGCGGTTTCTCCGTTCAGATACACCGTTGTGCTGTGGTGTATAAGGAGGAGTCAGCTGAGAGAGAATCCCATTCTCTTTTAGGAAGTCCAGGAATTCATTGCTCAAGTATTCACCTCCCCGATCTGATCGAAGGATTTTAATACTTTTTCCGGTTTGGTTCTCGACTTCTTGTTTATATTCTCTAAATTTCTCAAAAGCTTCTGATTTGTGTTTCATCAGGAACACATATCCGAATCTAGAGAGATCGTCAGTGAATGTAATGAAGTACGAAGAACCATCCCTGGCATGTGTAGACATGGGACCGCATACATCACTATGTATCAGTCCTAAGAGTTCGGTAACTCTTTCTCCATGTCCCGTAAACGGAGTCTTGGTCATCTTTCCTTTGAGACATGACTGGCAAGTGTCATAAGATGAAAATTCAAACGGATTTAAATATCCATCTTTATGCAACTTAGCTAGTCGTGTCGCATTGATGTGACCCAGTCTACAATGCCACAAGAAGGATTCATTGAGTTCAGAACTCTTCCTCTTGTGTGTGTTTGTTATGCTCAGGACTGTTGATTGGTTTAGAACATAAATGCCATTGCACAACGTGCCTGATCCAACCAACTTTTGGTTACGGAAAATGTTCATAACATTGTCCTGTAATAAAAAATTATATCCTTCTTTGCTTAATAAAGAAACCGATATAATGTTGCATATCAGGTTCGGCATGTAATAGCATTCGTTCAGAACCAATGTATTACCAGTTGGTAATACAAGGTGATATTCCCCGACAGTCTTGGCTGCAACAATTGCACCATTTCCAACTCTAATGTCTTTATCACCTTCTCCAAGTTCTCTACCTTTCCTTAGCCCATGTAACTGATTACATATATGGGATCCCGACCCGGTATCCAATACCCAGGACGTAGAGCAAATGGAGAAACAGTTCTCAGTAACGAACACACCCGAAGAAAATGCATCATCATGTACTTTCTTCATTCGGGTGGCATGGGAATCCTGGTATTCCCCTATATCCTGTTCATTCCTATAACTCTTATAAGAAAGAACGGAACCAACGTTCCCCAGCACAGTATAACATGCGGGTTCGGTCAATACATCCATTTTATTATCTTTATTAAGGCATGAAATGGTCGCTACCTGGAGAGAGAGAGAAGAAAACACTTTAGCGTAAGCTCGTGCAAGATCAGATTGGTTATTATCTTATCTAATCAGGATGGCTCCCACTGCTTTTTATCAAATCTTCCTTCAAACCCTAAAAGGAAAGACTAGCCGGGATTAATTACACACTACAAGTTCGCCAATCTTTCAGCCAGGCCAGTGTCGGTACTTTGAGGGAGGTCCCCCGTGCTTTCGCACGAACCTAATTACTGTAAACCTCGTTTTCCCAGAGGCGTAACCTCGTTAACACCTTTCTAGACACCTACTTGATCGGCTAATTGCACTGTGTAAAACTCTCCCAGGAGTAACTCTTACTCGCAGCGGGTATCGGGATCCAACTATCTCATAGAAGGTATGCAATCTCATTGCAAATTTCAACACTTGAAATTCCCGATAATATTTTGCCCCTAGCTCGCTATGACCTTGACGCATGCCAAACAACCCATAGTCTGCTAGTCAAGTTCAACCCGTCATTTCCTGATTGAATTAAACCCACCCGCACGACCCTTGACGCATGCCAAACAACGCCGTACGAATACCCTAATCCAATCGCATCATATGCTGGCAGATAAGCACTAGTTAGCTACCGTACACTACGCCTTGACGCATGCCAAACAACCGCAGCACGAATACTAACTAATACTTATCTGAAATGACGGAGGGCTACGCAGGTTTTCATAAAACCATAAGCGTAATGAACTTGATATCGTTGTAGAATCAAATGAAGTTTTGAAATGGAGTGATTTTGAGGCTTTTCTAGTTTTGCTAAAGGAGTCACTCCCGGTGAAGGGATCTCGGTCCTTTCCTCGTCGAATGAGGTGCGGGATATATCATATATATCGCTGTGCAAAGCAAAAACGCAAAAGCAGTCAAAAGCAAACCGAGTGTGTAGCATCTGCCAGTTATTGCTAAAGGAGTCACTCCCGGTGAAGGGATCTCGGTCCTTTCCTCGTCGAATGAGGTACGGGGTATATCATATATACCGCTATGCAAAGCAAGAACTGTAGCTACCTGTTTTATTTAAAATTCGATTCTACAACATCTTAGGTTTCTTATCTTTCATTAATCACATTAATGAAGTCCCATCATTTAATACCTAAACATCACAGATAGATATGACGTACACTTATGCCATCCGCATTCGCCTCGATGTCCCCTCATGCACCGTTAGGTTAGGTAACTAACGACAGAGCAGGGCAGGGCTAGCGCGGGTGTAAAACATAAGTAACGTCTATATAATATATCATATATACTATATACTATATCCATCACAGAGTCACAACACAGATACCGCAGCAGAATAAATATATGAAATATTGGATATACTAGGACGTCCGTGTTTTCAATACGAGCCAGTATAAAACACGGATTCCACGGTCGTGATGAATAGCCAATCCCACACCCCTAGACCCCTACGAGAGCGGCAAGCAACCCTGCCAATTCTAGGGTTAGGAGACCCGTACTCGACTCCTCGAGTTGGTCTCCCACTGGACCCCAGAACCCGGTTACTTGTGCTCCCCTCCTTGGGTCTATCCTAGTGCAGAAAAGTAAATAATATACAAACGGTGACAACTCCCGCATCCTGGAAGTGCCCCGAATAAAAGAATATTACATACAAGTTTTTACATGAATGAAAATGAAAAACACTCATCTCACATAAAAACCCCCGGCTATTCGAACACGACGATCCAATATAACATATCCAGCAACACATAACATCACATGTCATCAACGTAAGTAAGTATGCATACCCCAATTGTCATTGATGTATAGCAACGAAACCGGCGATATGAATATACTACACTTACGGTCACAGAAAAGAAAGTGTAAAACTACAACAATTGGAATCCGCAACTACTTTAGACATCACATGCCTAACAGTTACAAATCCCGCATTTTAGCCCCATCATCGAAAACTCTTTTCGATATCTTGTGAAACTAAACTGCTAGATCTGTAACATTCATTCAGTTATCTCATAACTACTTGTGAATTCCAATTATTGTATCCAATTCCGGATAAATAGAATATATCAAACTTTCCGATCGAACATTCGAACACCCAAGTTTTCCCGACACCGATCAACACATGAAATAGGCTCAAAAACATTCACTTCATGCCTCAGTACCAACGGTCCAGCCGTAGAAGGGTCAAGCCAACGCCTCACATGTGGCACGCCGTACTGCCCCAAACCCGAAGGTTCAAAGGGCAGTTCAAGACGGTCACATAATCGAGTTAAGGTTTGTGTCTTCTAGAGGGACCATTGCGTTACTTGCACTACTCAGAACGTCTTTTAACCACACAATAATCCAACACTTGGATATTCCGGCAGGGGAAAACCTGGGTATTTATATCCGGTCGAACTCTTTAACATATTCTACAATTATCTGGAAAAACACTTAGACAAAAATTTGATAACCCGATTGAATAAACGAGTCCCCAAAGCAACCCCAAAATACTCTTCTGTAAAGTCACAAAAAAAATATCCCAGAAACCTCAGCATTGAACTATATGAGTTACTGTGCAGGAAAAATCACATAAAGGAACAGTACGGCCGCGGAAGGGCCGCACATGCCTAGCATGTGCCGCGCTTCCGCGGTGGAATAATTGAATCAAGTCCTCGTATTTCACAGTAATTCATATAACACCCTGCTTGATTTTCTACATATTTTTAATTGACAAAAATCCGAATTTTTAGAAAAAGTCCAGAGAGCATTTTTAGGTTTTGGATTTCGGTTCGATCGGGTTTCAAACGTCGTCGGGACTTCGCCTAAGGCTCTAGCTAGTCTCTGATACCAGTGAAAGGTTCCTAGGCACCCTATAGTGGTCTCACAAGGCATCGAACATGCCAATTTAAAATTTTTAGTGCCGAGAAACCCTAGACTACGGATCTTTAACTAGATGTTTAGGCGAAATAGAAAGCTAGTTAACTGTTAACTACTGGGATACGGAAATTACAACCTTTGTAGATCCGGATATCCACCTCCACGGCTCCGCAACGTCATGTTCTCGCTGTTCATCATGAATCCTCGACTCGATCATCGGCTTCATCGGGAAAGCAAGCGGAATAGGTCGTCGGCTTTGTGTCAAAGACGATCTACGTCGAGGTTGCACAAACTCAAGCTCCGACTTCATAAACTTGTGAAACTTGTGAAGTAAACACCCAAAACAACTTGGCAAGAGGTAGAGGGTGAAGAAATAGGAGGTGGGTTCACTTTAGAATTGGATTTATCTCACTATATCTCAAGTTGCCATTGATGGACCTTGAGCTTTTCTTTTGAAGATGAAGAAGAAGAAGAGCTAGAATTATGATAAGTGTTATATAAAATAAAAAGAAAAACTATACTTATCATAACTCTAACTCAAGTTAGGTGTAGAGAATAAACCATGGTTAGTAGAGTGGGTTAGGGTTAAGCAAGAGGATAAGAATGGTTGCTAAAGTCAAGGGTTCAAGAAGCTTCATACAAGAAACAAATATAGCCACCATTCTCATTTTGAATTTATCCACATAAATAAACAAATAAATGGATAAATAAATATGGAAAACCCTAATTACAAAATAACCATGGTTTAATTCTATTCACTTAACCATATGATCAAGTATCATCAAACATGATACAAAAAGTGCACAAAAGTATATCACATATACAATGTGCAATCCAAGTGAGAAAAATCCGTTTAAAGTGAACCAATACTAGTTAATGCAATGCAATATATCAAATATATAATTATGCATTAAATCATTAAATCAACCTTTGATTCAATGATCCGGTCATGTCGCACAAGACCGACTAGAATTCAATGTATCGATTTATCGAATCAATGATTCGATAACTAGGTCATATCGAATATAACCAATCGAAACATTTATCGCGAGAATGAAATGCGGTATCACATACACACATTATTCTCGGTCCTGCACATATCTCATATGCGCTCCTATTTCGTTTCGCTTGAGCCAGGAAACCTCTGTGTAGGACTCTAAAGACTCGTCAATACGCCGGTAGCAGATGATGATCATATCAAGCACCCACAAGCCGCATGCGGTCTGCTAAACGTAACGGCCACCCGGGTATTGAGCGATCAGAAGATCGACGAGCTAGTCCGCTCACACTCCTGCGAATCCGACCAGTAACACTTACCATACAGTCCGGTCTCTTCGTCTGATACGTCGCATATCAAGTCTAGGGGTGGTATACGTCAGACCCCAATAACCCGATAAGTCGTGCTGATGTGAGGCTCGTAACGGGTCGAGAAACTACTGGTAACACTTACCAGCAAATCTCTGATCAGCCCTGGCCAGGGACTTCCCTGTTACGGCCAATCGAGCACTGCGCAACATCAACTCCCAATACCGGGAGAGACGAAACCCCTCCTATCGCTCATTGCCTCCATGTGACTCGGGACTGTACCCAAAGACCACCGTTTTGCACGCCCTCATGGACGTGGTAAGGTGGAGATCAAAGCACAGTGGGAATCACACAAGACTCCATGACGATCTCGGGTCTACAGACTAACCTGTACAAGTGTCACCTGAGAACTGCCATCTGACGTGAGGTATAATACCATCTGGGAGTTCTCGGCGAGTCCGTCGAGTGTACCCAGTCTCCACTGAGCACCCGTATACCATCTCTGATGTCAAACACCAATGGATATGGGATCATCCATCGCCCATCACATGGGTCGAGAAGCGTATACGCTAGTCTACTCTGGTATATCGATGCCCCGTCTCGATACACCCACGACTAGGGACCTTGAAGGATGTACTTATGGACTACCATGTCCCCACTAGTATGATCTGCATCATAGTCCATGTAGTCAAGTACAAATCCTAAGGGCTTTACCAACATGTAACTATAAGACAGTATAAAGAGACTAGTGTACATGTTAAGATAAAGAGTAACCAGATAGCATACTATCATGTCGAGCAAGAAAGTCATCTCTATATATGTCCAAGCATCCAATATAATATACATAATCTGTACAATACTGGCCTCTAGGGCATACATACAACTAACATAGTCTACAATACCTTAAGAAGGATCCGTTCATTTCTGAACTCTTCCTCTTATGTGTGTTCCATATACTAAGAACTGTAGTTTGATTTAGAACATCAACGCTTTTAGATAACGTGTCTGAACCGATCAACTTTTGATATAGGAAATGTTCAAAACATTATCCAACAATACAAAATTTTACCGTTTCTTTACTAATAAAGAGACAGATATGATTTTGTATATCAGGTTCGGTATCTAATAACATTCGTTCAGAATCAATGTATTGTAATACAGGGTGACAGTGACCAACAGACTTGGCTGCAACTCTTGCCTCGTTTTCTGCCTCATGAAACTTATCACCCGTTCTCAGTTCTCTACCTATCTGTAGCCCTATGTAACAGATTACATATCTGGGATCCTGATCCGGTATCATATACCCAGGACGTAAAGGATACTGATAAACAGTTCTGTATAATGAACAAACCCGAAGATGATGCATCAGCATGCACTCTCTTCGTTTGGGCGGCACGGGAAATCTGGTATTCCCCAATTTTCTGCTCTGTCTTATAACAATTATAAGTTGGAGCGGGACCAACGTTCCCCAGCTCAGTATAACAAGCGGGTTCGGTCAATAATCCGTATTATTATCTTGATTAAGGCGTGATATGGTCGCTACATGGAGAGAGAGAGAAGAAAACACTCAGCGTGCGCTCTTGCAAGAATAGATTGGTTATTATCTAATCAGGATGGCTCCCACTGCTTTTTATCAAATCTTCCTTCAAACCCTAAAAGGAAAGACTAGCCGGGATTAATTACACACTACAAGTTCGCCAATCTTTCAGCCAGGCCAGTGTCGGTACTTTGAGGGAGGTCCCCCGTGCTTTCGCACGAACCTAATTAATGTAAATCTCGTTTTCCCAGAGGCGTAACCCCGTTGACACCTTTCTAGACACCTACTTGATCGGCTAATTGTAATGTGTAAAACTCTCCCAGGAGTAACTCTTACTCGCAGCGGGTATCGGGATCCAACTATCTCATAGAAGGTATGCAATCTCATTGCAAATTTCAACACTTGAAATTCCCGATAATATTTTGCCCCTAACGTGCTATGACCTTGACGAAAGCCAACAAACCATAGCCCGCTAGTCAAGTTCAGCCCGTACATTTCTTGATTGAATTAAACCCACCCGCACGACCCTTGACGAAAGCCAACAAAGCCGCACGACTACCCTAATCCAATCGCATCGTATGCTAGCAGATAAGCAGCATATAGCTACCGCACACTGCACCTTGACGAAAGCCAACAAATGCAGCACGAATACTATATACAACTTATCTGAAATGACGGAGGGCTACGACAGGTTTTTCTGAAAACCTATTGCGTAATGAACTTGATATCGTTGTAGAATCAAATGATTTTTAAAATGGAGTGTTTTTGAGGCTTTTCTAGTTTTGCTAAAGGAGTCACTCCCGGTGAAGGGATCGTCGGTCCTTTCCTCGTCGAATGAGGTGCGGGATATATCGTATATATCACTGTGCAAAGCAAAAACTCTTAAAAGCAATCAAAAAACAAACCGAGTGTGTAGCATCTGCCAGTTATTGCTAAAGGAGTCACTCCCGGTGAAGGGAACTCGGTCCTTTCCTTATCGAATAAGGTGCAGGATATATCACATATACCTCTGTGCAAAGCAAGAACTGTAGCTACCTGTTTTATTTTGAAATTCGATTCTACAACATCTTAGGTTTCTTTTTATTTCATTAATCACATTAATGAAGTCCTATCATTTAAGTACCTTAACATCACAGATAAATACGACGTACACTTATGCCATCCGCATTCGCCTCGATGTCCCCTCGTGCACCGTTAGGTTAGGTAACTAACGGCAGAGCGGGGCAGGGCTAGCGCGGGTGTAAAACATAAGTAACGCCTATATAATATATCATATATACTATATACAGTATCTATCAAAGAACATCACATGATCACATCACAGATATCGCAGCAGAAGAAACATATGAAATATTGGATATACTAGGACGTCCGTGTTTTCAATACGAGCCAGTATAAAACACGGATTCCACGGTCGTGATGAATAGCCAAACCCATACCCCTAGACCCCTACGAGAGCGGCAAGCAACCCTGCCAATTCTAGAGTTAGGAGACCCGGACTCGACACCTCGAGTTGGTCTCCCACTGGACTCCAGAACCCGGTTACTTGTGCCCTCCTCCTTGGGTCTATCCTAGTGCGGAAAAGTAAATAATATACAAAGGGTGACAACATCCGCAACCTGGAAGTGCCCCAATAAAAGAATATTACATACAAGTTTTTACATGAATGAAAATAAAAAACACTCATCTCACATAAAAACCCCCGGCTATTCAAACACGACGATCCAATATAACATATCCAGCAACACATAACATCACATGTCATCAACGTAAGTAAATATGCGCATCCCAATTGTCGTTGACATATAGCAACGAAACCGGCGATATCACATATTACACATACGGTCACAGAAAAGAAAGTGTAAAACTACAACAGTTGGAATCCGCAACCACTTCAGACATCGCATGTCTGACCAAATGAATTACTTAGACATCGCATGCCTAACAATTATAAACCCCGCATTTTAGTCTCATTATCGAAAACACTTTTCAATATCAAGTCGGGTAATTCAACAAGATTCCCGACATTCTGATCGAATGCTCGTCGCAAACTTCAGCAGACGGCCGCACCCCCGATACCGTCGACGAAGTGCACCAAGGCGGAACACCGCTGCCGCGAGCACCCGAACGGATGCTTTCGGCGACGGGGTTCTCCTACAGTCACTTGGTCGGGGCTATGGAGTGAGGCTGTCTATTAAGTTTACCCGGCGAGTATCCGCGTACGCTACGTGATTGCGACGGACTTTTGATCACATCAAAATTCCGTGGCAACCGATCAAGTGAGACTAAAGTGCTATGTTTATAACATTCATTTAGTTATCTCATAACTCTTGTGAATTCCAATTATTGTATCCCATTCCAGATAATTAGAAAATGTTAAACTTTCCGATTGAACATTCGAACACCCAAGTTTTCCCGATACAGATCAACACATGAAACAAGTCTAAAAACATTCAGTTCGTGCCTCAGTACCAACGGTCCAGCCGTAGAAGGGTCAAGCCAACGCCTCACATGTGGCACGCCGTACTGCCCCAAACCCGAAGGTTCAAAGGGCAGTTCAAGACGGTCACATAATCGAGTTAAGGTTTGTTGTCTTCTAGAGGATCCATCGAGTTACTTGCACTACTTAGAACGCCTTTAAACTACGGAAAAATCCAACACTTGGAAATTTCCCGACAGGGGAAAAATTGTGTATTTACATCCGGTCGAACTTTTTAACATATTCTAAAATTTATCCGGAAAGCCAAATAGACAAAATCTGATAAACCCGATCGAATCAACGAAGCTCCAAAACATCCCAGATTATTCAACTCTTGAATAAATATTAAAAATACCCAGAGAACTCATCACTGTTAAATAGGAATTACTGTGCAAAAGTCAACGCAAGAGGAGACCAAGAGGCCGCGGAAGCGCCGCACATGCCAAGCTCGTGCCGCGCTTCCGCGGTGGTTTAATTGAATTAGGCCCCCGTATTTCACAGTAATTCATATAAAACCCTGCTTAATTTTCTGCATATTTTTAATGTGGAAAAATGCACAGTTTTGAAAAAAGGACAGAGAGCATGGGAAAAATGAGGTTTCGGGTTCGATCGGGATTCAAACGTTGTCTAGACTTCGCCTAAGGCTCTAGCTAGGCTCTGATACCACTGTAGGGTTCCTAGGCACCCTAATGAGGTCTCACAAGGCATCAACCATGCCAATTTCTAAAATTCTAGGTGCCGAGAAACCCTAGACTAGATCGTTGGCTAGATTTCTAGGCGAAAAAGAAACTAGTTAACATTTAACTACAAGAATACGGAAATACAACCTTTGTAGATCCGGTGCTCCACCTCCATAGCTCCGCAACGAAGTCCCCTCGCTGTCCTAGTGAATTCCCGTGCTCTAGCGTCGGCTTCATCGGAGAATAGGCGGGCTAGGTCATCGACGACGTGCCGAAGATGATCTACGTCGAAGCATCGCTAGATCAAGCTCCACCTTCACCAAGCCATGAAAACTTATGAAGGAAACACACTCTACTACTTGGCAAGAGGTAGAGGATGAAGAAATAGAAAGTGGGTTCACTTTAGAATTGGATTTCTCACTCATTTTCACATTCCACCATTGTTGGTAGAAAGCTTTCTTCAAGGTTGAAGATGAAGAAGAAGAAGATAATGATATGATAAGTTAATTAAAATGAATAATAAAAATGAATACTTATCATATCATTAACCATGGTAATGTGTAGAGAATCAATCATGGTTAAAGGAATGGTTAGGATCAAGCTAGAGACAAAATGGTCATTTAGTCAAAGTGTTCATGAAGCTTCATAAAAACAACAAATGAAAGCCACCATTTCATTTCATTTTCTTTTATTCATTTATCAAAAATAAATGGATAATTAAATAAGATAAATGAATAACAAATAATAAACCCTAACCATTTCATTAACTAAGGTTTAATACTTTACACTTAACCAAAAAGCATGTATTATCAAACATGATACAAGCAAGTGCACAAAATCATATCACATATATAATGCGCACATCCGAGTGAGAAAATCTATCTTAAGTGAACCAATACTAGTTAACGCAAAGTAATATATCAAATATATATAATTATGCATTAAATCATTAAATCAACTCTTGATTTAACGATCCGGTCATGTCGCACATAACCGACTAGTATCCTATGCATCGGCTTATCGAACCAATCCTTGATTCGATAACTAGGTTATATCGTATATAACCAATCGATACATTCATCGTGAGAATGGAATACGGTATCACATACACGCATTATTCTCTGTCCCGCACATATCTCATATGCGCTCCTATTTCGTTTCGCTTGAGCCAGGAAACCTCTGTGTAGGACTCTAAAGACTCGTCAATACGCCGGCAGCGGATGATGATCATATCAAACATCCACAAGCCGCAAGCGGTCTGCTAAACGTAACGGCCACCCGGGTATTGAGCGATCTGAAGATCGACGAGCAAGCCCGCTCACACTCCAGTGAATCCAACCAGTAACACTACCGTACAGTCCGGTCTGATCGTCTGATATGTCGCATATCTTGCCTAGGGGTGGTAAACGTCAGACCCCAATAGCTCGATAAGTCGTGTCGATATGAGGTCTATAACACTTCGAGAAACTACAGGTAACACTTACCAGTAAATCTCAGCAACCCTGGCCAGGGATTTTCTGTTATAGCCAATCGAACACAGCGCAACATCAACTCCCTATACCGGGAGAGACGAATCCCCTCCTATCGCTCATTGCCTCCATGTGACTCGGGACTGTACCCAAAAACCACCGTTTTGCACGCCCTCTTGGACGTGGTAAGATGGAAACCAAAGCACAGTGGGAACCACACAAGACTCTATGACGATCTCGGGTCAACAGACTACTCTGTACCAGTGTCACCAGAGAACTGCCATCTGACGTGAGGTATAATACCATATGGGAGTTCTCGGCGAGTCCGTCCAGTGTACCCAGTCTCTACTGAGCACCCGCATATCTCCTCTGATGTCAAACACCAATGGATATGGGATCATCCATCGCCCATCTGTATGGGTCGAGAAGGTACACGCTAGTCTACTCTGGTATATCGATGCCCCGTCTCGATACACCCACGACTAGGGACTTTGAAGGATGTACTTATGGACTACCATGTCCCCACTAGTATGATTCGCATCACAGTCCAGGTAGTCAAGTACACATCCTAAGGGCTTTACCAACATGTAACACAGAGACAATCAGTGTACACGTTAAGGTAAAGGTCAACCAGATAGCATACTATCATGTCGAGCAAGAAAGTCCTCCCTATATATGTCCCAGCATCCACTACAATGTACATCCAATGTACAGCAATGGCCTCTAGGGCATACATATAACTAACAGAGAATACCTCAACTTATATTTTAAAAAAAAGAGGGAGAGAGAGAAGTTTTTATATATATTCTTGTGGTTTTCCCCAAAATCCAGAAATCTCATAGAAATCCAAAATCCCAAAATCATGAGTAAGTAAATAATAAGTATCGGCATAAGCCCCACAATACTGCATGATAACATGAAAATGTGAATGCATGAAATGTCTAGGTAATAAATGCAATGTCTAGACTAACACCTGAGAGTAATCACAATATTATATTGATCTAGCCTTTAGCCGATTCTATCAATAAAAGATAATATGTTCTAAAGTGTACATGACATAGCAATTACCGATGATGATGTGTGTGAGCCGACAAATAAGTGTACGTGGAATATGCGCATCATCGGTAATGGTGTTGGTGTCCTAACAGGCAGAGTTTCATATTAACTACAGAAACATATGTATGAACATGCAACGTGATGATTACAATTTGAATATAAAGGTAAAATGTGTATTAACTACTCGTTTGGAATGTACATATCTAACTACAACTATATGACTCAAGCCTAAACTAGTGTCTATCTAACCTACTAAGTAACTAAACTAAAGGAACTAGTCGATAGGAAATAAGAATCCATCTACAGTCTGAGTCGATATCTCTAATAGTCGGTGATCCAGCCTCAATAGCGTCACGTACATAGTACGACTTCCTCGAGTCAAGAGTGCAGATCAATCATCACATCTACGCCTCGTACGGTAAAATCCAGCGTACGGCATCCCAAAATCGGGGTACGGGTTAACTATCACATATGTACATCATCATTCGTATAATATCATCATCAAATAATGTCATGATCAAGGGTACTGTACTGTAATCGCATACATCCCAATATCATTGTCTGCGTAAATATACATCGTCAATTGGTCCTCAGAAATATCATGTCACATATATCATATCGTGATTAAGTCACATATATCATGTCGTGATTAAGTCACATATATCATATCATAATCAAGTCACACATATATCATATTGTAATCAAGTCACACATATATCATATCGTGATTCAGTCACATGTTGCAGTCCGGGTTCTATTCTAGAGTCTCGTATATCTTAATGTCATCATAACCTATTATCGTTTATATATACATATCTATTTTCTCATTTTCCAACGATCCGCTAATATCATAATACGACTGTATAGCCAAGAGATCACGACATCAAGCCCGGTTATATCGTCTCATCCCCATGTATCATATAACATCCTTATATCACAAATACATGTTGTGTGTGTGTGTGTATATATATATATATATATATATATACCTACACACATTCCTACACACACACACACACACACACACACACACACATATACACCAAGTCAAGTTTCTGTGTGTGTGTGTGTGTGTGTCTACCTGAAACCTACGAATTCCCTCCAAGACATTCATCCTCTGGTAAAGTCTTTCTAAATCAGTCTAGTCCAACCTAAAGTCTTTAATAGGGTCCTACTCGCCAAGAATCTAAGGTCACGTCCGACTTCCTAATGACAATAAGTAATATTCCTATTCTACGTTTGCGGAGGTGCTAAACGCCATCCACCCGACTTCCCCCGTAGATATACATCTACTCATCTGGCCCTTGTCTGCCGAAGTCGATGCCGCCATCCTCTTCTTCATCGTTCGAAGTCCACGTGAGGGGTACCTATACGCAAACATATATAATATCGTAAACCAAATCACAGACAAAACCAAAACAGCGTACGAACGTGCATAGGTTAAAACCAATGACCCGCTCATGCAAAAGAACCAAATATCGCTCGATATCGGCATACAAACGCCGATTGATCAAGATAGAACACCAACAAACAACTCGTAGTTTCAAAACTCATTATTTATAATATTAAATATGATTTAAATCATCAAAACCTTAAAATCGATCAAATCGTCCTATTTCGCAAAACCTTGAAAATGCCAATTTACCATTTTACTTCAAAACTTGATGTTTAAATGAAACTAATGGTCATAATATTCATTAAATAACATAACTAAGTCATACAAATCAATACTATATTTTTCTCACACTAATTTATATTAAATTGAAAATTCTAGTTTGCAATTTAGCCAAATTTAACACCTTTCGAGCCAAAAATTCACAATTCCACAACTAAACTTGATTTTGCATGAATTAAATTATTAAACTACAATTTATGATGTTAATAATGTCATGAAACCATAATTAGATTTTAAAACTCAATTATTTAAGAAATTTCTAAAACCTAGTTGGCAAAAATAGCATATTTATCACAATTTTCCATTATCAATTTGAAACTAGTAACTAAATTAGGTTTTTCATTCCTTTAACATGTTAATATTCTCATTAAAACCACAATCTAATGATAAAAACCTTAATTAGAATTTTATATCACCAATATATATATTTTTTAAAAACCTAGTTAGCAAAATTGTTTAATTTAAACAATTTTGAGTGAACAATTTACAATACATCAACCATACTATATTTTCCATTTATAAAAATGTTAAACTACTTATTATAACCAAGCTTTCATATACTAAAATAAACACATGTACACATTGAAGTAGAAACAAACCAAGTAGCATATTACTATTTTGAGCAAGATTGTATATACAAGGTGAATATCCCAAGCTTCCATTAAGTAATATACAAACTAGTATGATACAGTAATGGCCTCTAGGGCATATACACTAACAGTTGTCATCCTCGTTCTTTGTCAATAACCATCTTGTTCTTAGCTTTCTCACTGTAGTCACCATTAAAAACCAACTTTCCCTTCCCTTTCGCCTCATAAATCGACCTCTCTAGCCCTACACCGATTCCATAATTTCATAACTTTCTTATATTTGTGAAACTTACAATTTATATGTTATAGTGTCTAACATGGCCCTTGATTACATTAGAGTTAAGAACTGGATGTACGTGGATTAGTAACAACGCACGAACCCTAAGTTTATCACAGGATTTGCTGCTTTCATAGAATTTGCACGCGAACATCATAAGGTCGTGTTGGGGAAGATTCTTTTTCCATGCGACAGGTATGGAAATAAGATGTACCGGACGATAAGGGAGGTAGAGCTTCACATTGTTAAGTATGGTTTAATCATATTTTATACAACTTGGTTATATCACGGGGAAGAAGAACAAGACGGTAATTCGACAGAAGAAGAAGAAAATAACTCCTTTTCTAGAGAGAAAATGGAGGATACGGTAGATACTACTCTCGGTGATAGTAATCATACTGAAAAAGACTTTCCTTCCTGCCAAGGACAAGATGCGGATAAGTATGAGAAGTACATGAGTGATGCTAAAAGACCAATTTATAAGAAGGCAAAGTATTCTACACTATCATGGTTCTTCCATCTTTTCCAGATTAAGTGTTTAAATAGATGGAGCAACAAGTCATTCACGATACTTCTCAAGTTCCTGAAAGATTTTATACCCCCGGAAAATAACGTGCCTGAGAGATGGTATGCAGCCAAAAAGATGATGTCTAATTTTGGTCCGAACTGTGAAAAGATTCATGCATGTCCCAAAGATTATGTACTATACCGGAAAGAGAATTCATATTTAAAAGAGCGTCCCACCTTTGGAGAGGAAAGGTATAAACCGAAAGTATCTGATAAGAAAACAGATATACCTATCAATCTAGCACGATACTTTCCCATAATACAGAGGCTGCAGAGGCCAGCGATCGTTCCAAACACAAAACTAGTAAACTAAGCATGCAAGGTTTAGGGATTACAACATTTTTCGCCTGTCCACCTAATCGTGGAAGACCACTCTAAGCTCCTCGCAGGCCGTCGGGAACAAAATTGAAAGGCGACCGTCCTTACCGAAGATGATCCACCTGAGGAAACTGATCCAAGCTTTAGGTTCACCTAGTGAAGCAACCGGCGCTCTACACTTGCTACAAATAGAGAGTGGGGATGTAGAAACTTCCAGCTATCACTTTCACTCTCAAACTCAAGCTCAAGAGAGCATGCAAGAAGAATGAGGAGAAAAGAGGAGAGAGTGTGTGTATGTGTTGAATGAATGAGAGAGGAGAGAAGAATGGCTTCATATATTTTTTAACTATCAAAGAAAATATCTCACAATTATTTTTCCATAAACAAATAAAGCCCATTCCTCTCTACATGTCTTCAACTATGCTCAAAGCCATCTCACCCTCCACCTCAAAGAAAACTCTTTGTATGGGACTCTAAAGACTTTACAATACTCTAACAGTGATTTACTGGATAAATCCAAAACCACAAGCATGTTAGCGGCACTAGCTGTACGTAACAGCTATCCATGTATCTGCTGAAAGAGAGGTCAATAATCAAGTTCATCCATACCCTACTGAGCCTGAATGTGACAATCTCTATACAGTCCAGTCTCTTCGTTTAAGAGTATCGCATACCCGGTCTAGGGAGTGGAGAGCGTCATACCCCTACTTATTGGATATAGTGCCCTCAAGACAATTATTGTAATTGCAGGTAGGTGATTATGATAATTGAACGATGACCTATACATGCAGAACATTCTTACTTGAGATGATAGTATGCTATCTGGTTTATTTTTATCATTATGTTTATACATTTTGATAAAACCTGTAGGATTATTGCTTGACTACCAGCATTATGATAGCGATCATATACGTGGGAGTTGGGAGGTCTATAAGTACATCCTTAAATGTCCTTAGTCAAGAGAGTATCGAGACTGGGAATCGATACTCCAGAATAGACTAGTGTATACTTTTTGAGACCCCGACGAGGAGAGGTGGCCGTTCTTACAAGCCATTGGTGTTGAGTCACCTAAGATAGTGTACAGGTGCTCACTAGAGATGAGTACACTATTGGCTATAGTGCCCTCAAGTCAATTATTGGATCGCAGGCGCATGATTGCAATGATTGAGGAAGGACCTATACCAGTAGAACAGTATTACTCGGGATGATTGTATATTATCTAGTTTGTCTTTATCATCGTGTACATGCTTCAGGTGAAATTACAGATCACTATTACATGTTGATAGAGCCCATAGGATTCTTGCTTGACTGCCAGCAGTATGATGGCGATTACGTAGGAGCTGGGTGGTCTATAAGCACATCCTTAAATGTCCTTAGTCGAAGGAGTTTCGAGACCGGGTATCGATACTCCAGAGTAGACTAGTGTATACTAATCGAGACCCCGACGAGGGACGGTGGCCGGTCTCACAAGCCATTGGTGTCAGTTTGTTCACCTAAGATGTATACATGTGATCATTGGGTTATGAGTACACCGGACGGACTCACCGGGAACATGCTAGTTGGTATTATATCTATTATCAGATAGAAGTTCCCAGGTGACATGTGTACAGATTAGTTTATCGACCTGAGATCGTCATTTGTCTCGTGTGAGTTCCCACTGTGCTTTGATTACTACCCTACCACGGCTCAAAAGAGTCGTGCAAATAGGTTTTAGTTGGGTAAAGTCCTGAGCCACATGGAGGCAGTGAGCGGATCGTCAGGGGATTCGTCTCTCCTGGTATTTGGGGTTTATGTCACGATGTGCACGGGTGGTCATCACCAGAAATCCTTAGCTAA
This sequence comes from Agapanthus africanus, assembly GCA_030015575.1. Lineage (NCBI taxonomy): Eukaryota > Viridiplantae > Streptophyta > Magnoliopsida > Asparagales > Amaryllidaceae > Agapanthus > Agapanthus africanus. Next base: position 446,281,283 of record CM057350.1, on the reverse strand, counting down.
GGTGGTCGAGAATTACTTATTCGGATCAGTAGTTTCTCAGGTGGTCACTACTACAAATAGGGGTTGTCCCTACGGATTTATTCGTAGGAGCAAACCGCTGCCCCTACGGATATATCCATAGGGGCAAGAAATTACGCCGTAGGTGCAAACGCCGCAGGTGCAAGTCTTAGCCTTAAACATGCCCCTACGGTTAAATACTTTCCCCTACGGCGTAATGCGTAGGTCCATATGTCCCAACAGATTAGACTATAGGGATAAAAAGTTATTTAATTTATCGGTTTATAAAATAAAATAGTTGTCCCTACGGAGTTGTCTGTAGGGCCAAATGTCTGCCCCTATGGATATATGAGTAGGTCCAGATGTGTAGGGGCAAAATATCAGGTATCCTGATATTTTATCCCTACAGATACCTGTGTAGGGGCATGTTTAAGCCCCTACGGTCAAATCCGTAGGGACACGTATAACCCTCTCTTACTGAGATCATAGGGGCAAAATATCAGGTATCCTGATATTTTGCTCCTACGGATAAATTTGTAGGGGCAAAGTAGGACCCTACGGATTAATCCGTAGGGGCAATGTTGGGCCCTACGGATTAATCCGTAGGGACATATTATCAGTTTTTTTTAAAAAAAGGGCTGCCTGTTTTTTTCTCGCCCTGTGCACAATAATATATATATCATATATAAAATTAATCAACACGCAGAATATATACCGCAATATTCATAATCACATCTCATGCATAATATACAAAAGAAATCAACAAGCAGAATACAATATCAATCTAAATTAAATAAACACGCAAACACCACCAATATCAATATCGTCCAAAATATATACAATATGTATCATATAAGTACATACATGTTTAAAATATAAGAATCAAAAAGCTACCCTAGCTCGGTCCAGCTCCACCTTTGATAAACGCCGTAATCTGGTGCGCCTGCTCCTCGGATATACCCTGAGTCAATATCTCGAGCAATGCAGAGTGTGCGGGAGTCCGAGCGGGCTGTGGAGCTGTAGGAGTGGTCTGCGCAACCGCCGCCGAGGTAGTGGCTTGAGGAGCCGCAGCTGCGGGAGTCTGAGCGGGCAGTGGAGCTATAGGAGTTGTCTGCGCAACCGCAGTCGAGGTAGTGGCTTGCGGAGCCGCAGCCGAAGAAGATGCATGTGGAGGCTCGGCCGATGTACCCTGTCACGTCTGTTTAATTTTGTGTGTAATAAACGAGTAAGAACTGTGTATTATTCGAATTCGTATCATTATCAAGTTATTGCGAAACCCCAATCTATGTATACTTAGGGACTTAGGCCTCGTTTGGATATCTAGTTTGGAAAACCGCAGTTTATTTTAATTAGATATGTATGTATGATTAATCAAAGCTAAGTCTACAACCAAATAAGCTCAGGCTACGTATTAATATTGGATATGTTGCTATCTATAATATGACATAATATTTTACTATTAAGTAGTATACATACCAACATCTCCTTCAACTCCTGAACGATGGCCTTCTAGGTGTCCAGTTCTTGCTGGAAACGTCGCTCACGGGAGATAGAGGAAGTAACCGCCGGAGTGGAGTCCAACCATATATGGGCCCTGCTAGGACCCAGTCCCCGGCCTCTCTCCCAACCTCCGTGGTGCCCTCCATGTGCGGCATCTAGGACTGGGGTCAACAGGATCGGATCGTTCTGTCCAGTAAAATCGATCCCCGATGCCTTCGCCTGCTCAACCACCCGCTCCTACACCCACATTAACCAGTAAAATATAAGTATATCATTTAAATTTGAACCTTTCAAAACAAAAATTTCAAATAGGGGTTGAATAAATATTAACACTTACGCAATACTCCTGGGTAGCGGTGTCGGGGTATCGAAGCTCGCCCGTGGCGGGATCTGTCGAGGTGCCGTGGACGGCAACATACACGGACAGTATGCTCGGTGTACCACCCTGCGCCAGGGTCTGAGCTCTCTGCAATATTAGAAAATAACTCTTAATATTAGATATATTAGAAAATAACTCTTAATATTAGATATATTAGAAAATAACTCTTAATATTACATTATATCACAAAGGCCTGTCTATTGTAATTTAACGATAACTCCATGGCACGAGTAATATTCCTCGAGCCACCTGTATAAGTGGGGCGACCCCTCTTCGCCGACTTCCTAGTCTCTTTATTTTGATCGGCCTGTTTCTGCACAACACATTCAGATTTAGTTTTCTAATTAAGCAACACAAAAAAATAAATTATATATTTGTTTGCGATGAATTACATTTAAATACATATTTGTTTGCGATGAGAGTCGAAATATTGGCATAATAGAGGCCATGTATCTACGTCGACTCTCGTAAAGGCTGGAGTATATAGGAGGGCCGCTCTCTCTGCCTCGAGGTCGCCATCCACAGGGAATAACAGTCGATCTTCAGCTCATTCCTTTTTTATCGGACCTTCGTCTGCATGTTCTTCATCAGGCCATTGTATAGAGCATGAAGATCGAGCACCCTCCCAGGGTGATAAGGGTCGGGTACAGGCTGAAAATCGTAATCCAACTGAAAATACAAAAAAAAACATTGTTATTAGATTGCAAGTGTTAATAATAAATATATTGGATAAATCAAATGAAAATATATATTAATACCCGAGCCTGATCCAAAAAGAGGGCGAATGAGCGCCGATGCTGGTTGCCCCACTCAACGTGAAGTGGATAGTTCTTCACGAGGCGGATCTCATCCCCCATATACCGGCCGAACCTCTCGGCATAATCGCCGGTATAGCGATAATCAGGGGTAAAAAAGAGGGGGAATGCTTCCTTCCCGTAGCTCTGTCGGGCTTCAGCCTGTGGGACTGATTCGGGCCTCGAGTCCCCCTCTCGGGATGGGGAGGCCCTGCGTCTACAAGAAATATCAAGACAATCAATATTAAGACAAAGTGGTATTAAGAAATCAAGGTTTAACAAAAATTCAAGTATGATATATACCTCCGGCGACTAAGGCACGAGCCTGGGCCCGGGCAGCAGCACGAGCGGGACGATAGTTCCTCCGGTGAGGAACAGCCGGTGACCCGGACGTGGACTCATCTCCAACTAGAAAATAAACATCGATAAAATTACATGAAGTTCATGTTTATTCTTAAAGGATATGTAAAATGAATAAATATTTTATATTTATTCATATAAACCTACAGACTGAGCGGATGGTATGGAAGTGACGAGAGTGGCCCCTGCTCCAGACGAGGACGCACCACCTATAATTAGACAATCAAGTATCAGCTATATAAGTAATTGCAAAAAGAATGCGTATATCAATAATATAACATTCTAAATCAACATGTATACACTATAGGATATATAAACATACCCGTATGTATATGATATATAAACATACCTGGAGGTGTGGGAGTAGCCTCTGTCCCTGATGTATGTACATAAGAGCAAAAAGAATGTATGTATATTTATGATATAGCATTCTAAATCAATATACATACACTATATGATATATAAACATACCTGGAGGTGCGGGAGTGGCCTCTGTCCCTGATGTGGGCGCATCACCAACAGCTAGACAATCAAACATTGACAATATAAGTAATTTTGACATGAACATGCATGTATATCTATAATATTACATTCAAAATGAATATGCGTGCAATATACCTGGAGGTGTGGCAAAGTCCACATGGAAGGAGGCATCCGAAGGGGTCTCCGATTGGGGTGCAAGACCGGCCCTCTGAAGCTCCCTACGCAGCTCTCCGGCGGCAGAACCGCTCTGCCTCTGCCTCTGCCGGTGCCGCGGATGGAGCTCCTGCCGCCCCTCGCTGCTCCCGTCATCGTCATCAAATCTAGATAAAACGGTTCGTGGACGCATTAGACAATCATTACAAGCATTGACTATATATGTATAGATCGTAAAATATGAAGTAATAATATAACATTACTGATAACCTTTTTCGTTTCGTGGGAGCATTATACATATCTACTTGGATTTCATCATCGATATCATTTCTAACCCACGTAACTTTATGATCTGCCAAAGACAACCCGTCTTTCGAAACAGACGGTCCGAGCACTCTAAGTCTTCTCTCTTCTTCATCCTCATCGCTGTTCTCGAATTCTGGGACATCGTAGACATCCCTGGGTTTCCAACGGCATACGACACTCCATCCCGGATGCTTCAAACACTGTGAGTAGTATACTTGGAACGCTTGGTTCGGAAAGATAAACGGATCTTCTTGACCGTAAAATCGAAGTGTGTTCACACTGGTCAATCCATATTCATCTTTTCAAGTCCCAAGATTCCTTCTCCACTTATCCGTATCGGTTCGCATATCGTACCAAGTACACTGAAATATATAAAAGGGTTCTGATCGTCCGGGATAGTGGATGCCGAGTATACAATTTAAGTATCCATAATAAATCACACCATCCGATCCTACCGTTATAAGTCCATGCTACCCTTCCCCGGTTCTTTGGGGTTGCGGAAATAGTGAAAAACGATTTTTTTCTAGGGTGGTAATATGGACTCATAATACGGATCTTTGTTAAACAACTACCTAACAACCTAACTAGGAGTTTTACCTACTCGGTTAGGGGGTTATACCTTTCTTGAACTCCTTCGTCTTCAACTCTTATGGTGTACGGATCGGCTTCACCCTGTCGTCTTCTCGCGCCGAAGATAGATCCACCCGAAAGCTTCTACCTTTGGCTTCTACTTCGAACTTGAAGAAACTAGAACACTTGGCTTGCTAGGCCTTGTGAACTAGGATGAGTAGAGGAGTGTTTTGGTGTTTTATCTATATGGTTCTTGCTTCTCAACACATGAGACAAGTAGAACCATAAACTAGAGTGGGAGCAAGAGGAAGAGGGAGAGCTTGAGAATGAGAGAGCTCGAGAGAGAGAAAGCCAAATGAAAAGTGAGCCAACCTCTTCTCATCTCACCTCTCATAATCCAAAATTATGATAACAAGTAATCATAATTGAGTATAATGTGATGGTTGATATCATGACAAATGACACTATCATTTCTTGCATTAAATGCAAATGGTGAACAAAACAAGCAAGCATAAGTCAATGCAACCAAATGATGGCCATTGTCATGATGGTGGTCAACAAGTCCAACCTAGTCAACCGGTCAACAAAAGTCAACAAGTCAACAAGGTCAACCTTTCAACCCTAACCATGTCACTATAATACTCAATTAATATTATTGTTAATCATAATTCTAATTCTCATTAGGGTTAAGCAAAAGTCAACAGTCAACAACCCTAATGAGAATCCTCTGCCTCTGTCTCTGTCAGCTGTGCATACACACCCGTATCCGCGTTCCGGGGAACACGAATACAAACGAGATAAAACCAATCCCAAAACGTATACTACGATCTGGCTTAAACCAAAACCCACTAGTAATAACCGCCCGGTCACTAAACGTGCACAAGTGCACGGATGTGACCGAACCCTGTCGCAAAACCATGCGACCTCTACTCTTTTGCCTAAAGGCGAATAGCTCTCTGTGTGGGACTCTAAAGACTCGACACTACGCTGGCAGTGGGTTTAACCACAGACCGCAAGCGGCACTAGCTGTGCGTAACGGCCCCCAGGTAGATGCCGATAAGAAAACGGACGAGGTGAAACCCATCTGAACTCCTACTGAGCCTGAATGTGACAATCTCCGTATAGTCCGATCTGTTCGTCTGATACATCGCATGGCGGGCCTAGGGGGGCGGTAAACGTCAGTCCCCTAATAGTGGTACAAGTTGTGTCGGAGTGTAGCCCAGAACACCCTGAGATAACACTGGAAACCTACCAGTATATCTCGCTAGCCCTGGCCAGGGACTACTTGTGTAATGGCTCTCCTAGACACAGCGCGATGTCAACCCCCAATACCGGGAGAGACGAATCCTGTCTAACCGTCACTGCCTCCAAGTGCTTCGGGACTGCACCCAACTACTACCTGTTTGCACGACTCCTTTGAGCCGTGGTAGGGTAGTAATCAAAGTACAGTGGGAACACACTCGAGGCGAAGTGACAGTGTCAAGTCAGCGGACTAAGCTGTACTCATGTCACATGAGAACTGATAACTGACGATAGGTATAGTACCAACCAATCAGTTCCCGACGAGTCCTGTCCAGTGTACCCGTAACCTAACGAGCACCTACATACTATCTCAAGTACGACGTACTAACGGCTGTGGGACAGACTGTCTCCCCTGCTGGGATGAGAAGCGCATACGCTAGTCTACTCCGGAGTATCGATGCCCTGTCTCGATAGTCCTACGACTAGGGACCTGTATAAGGATGTGCTTGTGGATTACCCAGCCCCCACGAGTGTGACTACCATCACAACGCTGGTAATCAAGCAAAGATCCTAAGGGCTCTACTAATATGTATGAGCAATAAGCTAAAAGAAACACATGCACATATTAAAGTAGAAACAAACCAAGTAGCATACTACCATTTTGAGCAAGATTGTCAATACAAGGTGAATATCCCAAGCTTCCATTAAGTAATATACAAACTAGTATGATACAGTAATGGCCTCTAGGCCATATACACTAACAATCTCCCACTTGCACTAAGGCCATGTACTGGCGTATCGAAGACCTATCATCTCGATCAGCCGCTCGAACTGAGTCTGGGGAAAGGCCTTGGTGAATGGATCTGCAGTGTTACCTTCTGAAGCAACCCTCCGAACCTGGATCTCCTAGCGATCCACGATCTCCCTGATCAGGTGATACCGCCTTAAGATGTGTCTGGATTTCTGATGGGACCTGGGTTCCTTCGCTAAAGCTATAGCCCCGTTGTTGTCGCAATACAGAGGTATTGGATCAACAATGGACGGAGCCACCTGAAGTTCTTTCAAGAACTTCCTCATCCAGAAGGCTTCTTTTGCGGCATCAGCAGCAGCGATGTATTCCGCTTCCATTGTCGAGTCAACAATGGTTTCCTGTTTGGAACTCTTCCAACACACCGCCCCTCCATTGAGGGTAAAGACAAAACCCGACATGGACTTGGAATCATCCTTGTCACTCTGGAAGCTGGAGTCAGCAAAGGCCTCGATCTGGAGGTCTTTTCCTCCATACACCAAGAACATCTCCTTAGTCCTTCTCAGGTACTTGAGAATGTTCTTTACCGCTATCCAGTGTTTCTCCCCTGGGTCCGACTGATACCGGCTTACAACGCTCAATGCGTATGCTACATCTGGTCTAGTACACAACATCGCATACATAATAGAGCCTACCGCAGATGCGCAGGGTATTGATGACATGCGAGCCCTTTCCAAATCAGTCTTGGGAGACATCTCTTTGGAGAGGGTGATTCCGTGACAAGCCGGCAGATTACCGCGCTTGGAATCTTCCATACTGAATCGTTTCAGTATGGTGTCGATGTACCTTGACTGTGAAAGTCCCAACATCCTTTTAGATCTATCACGATAGATCTGGATCCCCAGAATGTAGTTGGCATCGCCCAGGTCCTTCATGGAGAACCTGTATGACAAGAACCCTTTGACAGATTGTAGCATAGGAATGTCATTTCCTATCAAGAGAATATCATCCACGTATAAAATGAGGAATACGACAGTTCTTGCTACAAATCTACTATAGATGCATGGTTCATCTGGATTTTTGATAAAGCCAAATTCTTTGACTGTCTCATCAAAGCAGATGTTCCAACTCCGCGATACCTGCTTTAGTCCATAGATGGACTTGAGCAACTTGCACACCTTTTCGCTGCTCCCACTCTGAATGAAACCTTCTGGCTAGTCCATATAAACACACTCTTCTAAATTTCCATTTAGAAAAGCGGTCTTTACGTCCATCTGCCAAATCTCATAATCGTGGAAGGCAGCAATGGCAAGAAGGATCCGAATGGATTTTAGCATAGCCACTGGAGAAAAGGTCTCGTCATAGTCCAAACCAGGTCTTTGACGAAAACCCTTTGCAACAAGTCTAGCCTTATAGGTCTCAACCTGTCCATCTACACCAATCTTCCTTTTGAAGATCCACTTGCATCCTACGGGTTTTACCCCATCTGGAACAACGTCCAACGTCCATACTTTGTTGGTGTACATGGACTCCATTTCGGTCCGCATTGCATCCAGCCATTTTACCGAGTCAACGCTCTGAACGGCCTGCTGGAAGCTAGTAGGCTCATCATAATCAATGATGCAATCCTCTCTATCCCCGTCTATGAGAAAACCGTAGTATCCCTCGGATGAGACTGCCTACTACTCCTGCGGAGCGGCGTAGGAATGTCCTGTTCTTTCGAACCCTCTGGTTCTACTAAGCTTTCAGTAATAGTCTGTGGTTCTGGAATCTCTTCCAGTTCTATTGCGCTCCCACTTATTTCTTTTTCTAAGAACTGGTGTTCCAGAAAGTGGGCATTACGAGAAACAAAGGCCTTTTGTTCTTCTGCGTAATAGAAAAGATACCCCCTGGAGTTCTTTGGGTATCCCACAAACTTGCACAGTACTGAATGTGCCTCGAGTTTGTCCGCATGCTGCTTTTTGACAAAAGCTGGACATCCCCAGATCTTCAGATACTGAAAATAGGGTTTCTTCCCACTCCACATTTCATATGGTGTGGTAGGCACAGTCTTAGTTGGAACTCGGTTCAAAAGGTATGCAGCTGATGCTAGCGCATATCCCCAGAATGATCGCAGTAACTCAGCGTTACTCATCATGGAACGTACCATATCCAATAGGGCGCGATTCCGTCTCTCCGATACACCGTTATGTTGTGGAGTGTATGGAGGAGTAAGCTGAGAGAGAATTCCATTCTCTTTTAGGTAATCCAGGAACTCGGCACTCAAGTATTCACCACCTCGATCAGATCTCAGTGTTTTGATACTTTTGCCGGTTTGTTTTTCTACTTCATTCTTTTATTCCTGGAACTTTCCAAAGGCTTCGGATTTATGTTTCATTAAGAAGACATGTCCGAACCTTGAAAAATCATCCGTAAAAGTAATGAAGAAAGAATAACCGCTTCATGCATGTGTAGACATTGGACCGCACACGTCGCTGTGTACGAGTCCCAAGAGCTCGCTCACTCTTACTCCGTGTCCAGTGAACGGAGTCTTTGTCATCTTTCCTTTGAGACAGGATTGACAAGTTGCATACGAATGATATTCGAATGGATCTAAATATCCTTCTGTATGTAACTTAGTCAATCTTCTCTCATTGATGTGACCCAGTCTACAATGCCATAAGAAAGCCTGATTAGTTTCTGGAACTTTCTTTTGTGTGTATTCTGGACATTGAAAATCTGTGGTTGGTTTAATACGTATATTCCATTGCTTAATGTACCTGACCCAATCAGAACTTGATTAAGGTGAATGTTCACAACATTACTTACAAATGCAAATTCATAACCTTTTTTAGATAATAAAGATACAGAAATGATATTATAAGTTGCATTGGATACAAAATAGCAATTACGCAAAACCAAAATGTGTCCATCTGACAAGCCCATGTGATAGTCCCCCACGGACTCAGCATCCATGCCAGCTCCGTTTGCAACTTTGAGGGTCATATCACCTGCCTTCAAATCCCTATGCTTTCTCAGTGCCTGCAAAGAATTACAGATATGAGATCCTGATCCGGTATCCAATACCCAGGAAGTAGAGTTTATTGAAAGACAGTTTTCAATAACATACACACCTGAAGCCGAAGCCGCAACTTGCTTCGGATTCTGGTTTCTGGCCTTCCAAGCCCTGCAATCTTTCTTCCAGTGCCCCTTCTTATGACAATAGAAGCATTCTTCCTTACCTACAAGCTGCCCCGCTAACTTTGTTGCCTTTGCTTTTCCCTTCGTATCCACTTTACTAACACCGCCCCTTGGTTTGGCGGGGGCTTTCTTCTTCTTTCCCTTGGCTTTCGCCTTGGACTTAGAAGAGGAAGATCCTCCTACAAACAAAGTGGATGTATCCCTACTTTTCTGTAGGGTGCCCTCTGCACTCCTCAGCATGTTGAGGAGCTCCGGAAGTTCAACTTCTTTTCCTTGCAAGTTGATGTTCAGGATAAACTGGGCGTAAGTGGAAGGAAGGGACTGGAGAATCAAGTCCGTATATAGCTCGTTCTCTAACGTGGTCCCAAGGTCCGCGAGTGTAACCCTTCGAAAATCGTTTAGGCAGTTTTTCGGTAATCGGCTAATTTTTCGGCTTTTTCCGTAAAAAGTCAAAATAGATATTTTTCATTATAGACCTAATTATACAAAATTTAGATAAGATATTACTATAATTTTGTCACTAAAATGTCACTTAAAATTTTCTAGTTAAATAAATTTTTTTTCGTAATTAATTATTTTTTTTATTATTTTAAGCTTTTAAAAATACATTAAATTAGTGATAAATACAAATTTAATTAGGTAAATTACACACTTAGGAAATATTATAAACTAAAATTTAGTGTTAATAAAATTGTATCATGACTTTGCATGATTTTAGTTCTATGGTTCAAGAATTTAATCAAAAAATGAATTAAAATGAGGTTTTTTGTGTAAAATTGATGTGAGAGCATTAAATGAACTTGTGAATGACATTTTGTGTAGAATTTTCCATCCTCACTCTCCTCCTCTCTTCACCTCAGGCCGAAATCTTGAGCTGCAGCCCCCCATTTTCCCCCTCACTTCATGCTTCTAAAATCATGATAAAATCAAGAAAAATCCATAAAAATTCACCATTTTCTTCTCCAATTCAAAGCCAAACCCTAATCCACTCTCTCCTCAACCAAATTTAGTTCAAAACATGATGAAAGGAGGCTTTCTTGGTGACTTGATCATGCTAGGTTTCCACTTGTAAGGTAAAATCCTAAACTAGTTGCTAACTTGTAGTTTATATATGCTAGAATTTAATTTTGAAGTATTAATTTAGTTGTAAATTATAGTTCATGAAAATCAAGAATGGGTTTTGATGTTGAGTTAGCGTTTGAAACATGGTTGTTAAAATTAAGTTAGGGATGGTTATCTAGGTGATTGGAGTGGTTAATTGTGTAATGATATGCTTGCTAAATCGACAAATTGCGATGTTTGTATCGAATCGGCTAGAAAATTGCTTGCTAGATTTTTATGAAAATTAGAATGCGATCAAATTGCGTTATGTTAGCGATATAATTAGCTTCGTATAGAACTATTAGAGTGCGCGAACGTGGGGTTTCGTCTAGTCGGGTTGTAGTTTTGTCGATTTCCCCGAAATGACGATTCTAGTTAAAAATTAGCGATTTTCGTGCGTTTTCCCGCGCACCGAGTGCATGCTATGTTTAATTAGAGAGCGTCGATAATTGTATATTGTGACTTGCATCGTTTTAGGTTTTGTAATCTTATGCTCGGTGTTGTGTAAATATAGGATCGGTCGGGGAAATATCGGACACGGCGCGTAAAGGCAAGGCGGTGGTCGGATCGGATTAGCGGGGATTTCAGGTGAGTAGATGGATTCATCTATGGGGGAATCGTCTGGATGGCGCGATGCGCCCCCTAGTGAGGATTACCCTACTTTTTGCATGATTTATATTGTTAACTAGCTTATCCATTCATGTACACTGCATACCTTTATAGCAAACAGTATATTAGATTGCATGGACATTCATCTATACTTATGCGATATCATTTCGTAGGACACGAACACCTTATCATTGGTATCTGTTGCACGTGCACTATTCATGTGACACACACGCCTTTGGTAATTGCCATACCACGTGCACTGTGGAACCTGTTTATCTTAATATCGTCACCTGCATTCATACTTGATATATGAAATTGCATCGCATGCATATATCTCGCATCATCATCATATTTACATAGATCTCTAGCCAAAACTCACATCATATACATTGATATCATAGACATTTATCATATATAACATGTGAATATTATGATTTTCTTGAGAATTTCAGTATTGCTGTGATTTCTGGATTTTTGGGGAAAACCGCAAGAATTTAACAAAAGCTTATATTTATCATTTTTAAAATAAAGTTGCGGTTTTCTCGTGATGTATGTGTCGTTCACCATGAGTTTTCATGTTTTCTGTTGGATTTCGAGACCCGATTCGAGGAGTGGATGAACCGTCTCGGGTACATGGTGGGCCCGGTATGGTACCCCGGGGCAAGAAGATCGAGTTGTAGACGATGAGCCTGGCAGGGGAAGACTGCCTACCGGTGATGTCTGGCGCGGCGGATATCCGGAGGATACCGACCGTTGTCGTGAGATTTATGATATGGGCCGATCCGGACTGACGGAGCCCGATATTGAGACAGATATGATTCCTTTTTGGTGTCGATGCTTGACACGGATTTTCAGATGTTTCTTGATGGTACTTAGCTATTATGCAGATATTCATTTTTTAAAGTTAAGAATTCAATACCCTTAGCATTTAAAACACTTAAAGACTTAATAATGACATTGCATACCTGTGCATGCATACTAGAGATATTATATCACATATGGACATGCATGTTGTGGTGCATTGCGTGCATTCTTACGATTGCCTTATTAGATGTTATATTTACTCACGAGCTGGCAACTCACCCCCGTTGTGCCACAGTGTCTTGCAGGTCGGACCCGTCAGTCTTGTAGCGGCGGGCTATCTTATCCTCAGTTCCTTTTGCTCGGACTCGCGACATCGCCCGTAGGTGGGTTGCGAGCACACTTTATTTCTTTTTGCTTTATCATTGTATCTAGTATTCTCCATCTACCACTTTATATTGTATATGCGACCTAGTGATGAGACTGAGAGATTTGTATATTTGTGGTTTCTTTTGGGTCGAGCTCACTTGAGCCGACGTGTGTTTTTTGGTATTTTGCGTTTCTTTATGCTCTTTTCTTGATATTACTATTATATTGCATGTGGTTGTGATCCGCCTTGGGCGAAGAGCTAGCTCCCGCTTGGGGATGCCATTTTTATGATTACAGGTTTTTTATCTTGTTGTACCCATTTTGGGGGATAGAAAATACAGGGGAGACTCTGCCGAAATTTTCAGAAATTTATGATGTTTTTAAAAAGGGATTCTTTGCAACTTAATTGATTTGAAAAATCGTTTTCATTAAAGGTTTTCCTTCACTCTCTTTTGATTTTGGTTTAGATTCTTCTGGGCTTTGGCTGACTTAGGTTACGGTACGCCTTTAGACGTCTCGTAATCTAAGTGCCAGTCGCGTTCCGTACTTTCGGGTCGTGACAAAGTTGGTATCAGAGCGTAGGTTTTACCTTTCTGAGTGTAGGAAGACCTTGGTAGATGGAGTAGGTGACTTAAGCAGAGTGGCGTAGCGTGGGTATGATCCGCGGCATACTTACGATACGGTACTCCGCCTAAGTAACCTTAGGACATAATTGCTTGTATTTCCTTTCTTGATTCCTTGCATTCCTTGATTCAATTGCAATGTCCTTATCAGTCCTGTTTCTTATTCCAGCTTCGATGCCGCCAAAGACTACGAGAGCTCAGCGGGCTGCCGCTAGGGATGAGATTCGGGCGGGCTTGTCTGAGGCGAGGATCGAGCGGGAGGATACGCCTACCCCTCAGGGTCCTACTGATCCGCCTTATCCTGACCGTATTGCCAGATTAGAGGCCGGCATGCAAGAGTTGCGACAGATGATGGGATCTTTAGTTGAGTCCAGCCGGGCACAGAGATCCGAGGACGTTCCTTCCACCGCACAGACCACGATCGTACCTGCTGCACAGATGATCACTCCTGCTGCTACTACGGAGACTATCCCTGTTTCACTACAGGAGTTCATGAGATTGAGACCTCCAGCTTTTACCGGTACAGATGCGACAGAGGACCCACAGGCATTTCTTGATAGGATGGCTCGGATTTGCCGTTCGTTGAGGTGTTCTGATGATAGATTGGTGGAGTTTGCGAGTTTTCGTCTGGAGGGTCTTGCCCAGACATGGTACGACTCAGTAGAGAGAGGCCGAGTTGCAGGTCCGCCTTCTATGACCTGGGATGAGTTTACAGCTGCATTTCTTGCCCGTTTTCTTCCGGAGAGTGTCCGAGATGCTCGAGCCCGTAGTTTTGAGTCTTTGCGCAAGACTCCTGGGATGACAGTGTCGGAGTATGATATACAGTTTACCCAGTTGTCTCGATATGCTCCGTACCTAGTCGACACAGAAGAGAAGAGAATAAAGAGGTTTGTGCGAGGGTTTGATACACAGCTATTCCTTGCCATCGGCACCCAGCACTTTGATACATACGCAGCCGCGATGGATGCAGCCTTACTTTTGGAGGAGCGTATTTCTGAGACTCCGGTCGTTTCTGGGCCGAAGAGGATCCGTACTGATACGCCAGCTCAGCGGCAGATGGGCAGACACCGTGATAGATTATTTCCGGGAGATGGTGGAGGCAGAGGATTGAGACGAGGTCAGTTATTTGGTTCATATCCACAGACCCAGCAGTCGTCTCCAGGATGTTTTCGGTGCGGGAGTTAGTATCACCGTGTCAGAGACTGTATCATGGGACGTCCGGGCGCGGCGACAGTCCCGCATGTGACTTTACCACCCTCACCACCTTCGCAGAGAGCTTTACTTCCTACTCCTGATGATGCTTCACGCCAGCCAGATGCTTCTAGAGGCCGTGGGCGTGGCGGTCCGGTTCAGAGAGGACGAGGCGACAGAGGCAGAGGCCGAGGCCGAGGTAGAGGCAGAGCACAGCCAGCTATTAGTGGTGGACAGGCCCAAGTGTTTGCATTGACTCCTCAGGATGCACAGACATCCAATGCCGTCGTGACAGGTACTTTGCCAGTATGTTCTTTTGATGCACGGGTATTATTTGATCCAGGCTCTACACATTCCTATGTATCCACGTACTTTGCACCGAGGTTGGGCCGAGAGTCTTCTCCATTAGATCAGCCGCTTGTCGTTATTACCCCGGTAGGCGAGTCTTTTGTTGCCCGTTTTGTGTACCGATCGTGTTCCGTTCGTATCGGGGAGAGAGATTCTTTAGTTGATTTGATTCTCCTCGATATGCTAGACTTTGACGTTCTTCTTGGTATGGACTGGCTAGCCACCTGTTATGCATCCGTGGACTGCCGTGAAAAGGCAGTCAGATTCAGTTTTCCTGGTGAGCCGGTTCTTATTATTCAGGGAGATCGTAGCGCTACCCTTCCCAGCTTGATTTCTTCTCTTCGCGCTGGTCAGCTCTTAAGGAAAGGGTGTCAGGGATTCTTAGCCTATGTTTGTGATACTAGCTCTACAGAGGTTCCGTTGGACCAGGTCCCTGTTGTGAGAGAGTTTCCTGATGTATTTCCTGACGAGCTGCCTGGTCTGCCACCAGAGCGCGAGATTGAGTTCTGTATTGACTTGATCCCCGGCACGGGGCCTATCTCTATACCGCCTTATCGGATGGCCCCGACGGAGCTGAAAGAGCTAAAGGATCAGTTACAGGACTTGCTGGACAAAGGGCTTATCCGACCGAGTGTGTCACCTTGGGGTGCTCCCGTCTTGTTTGTTTAGAAGAAGGACGGAAGTATAAGCTTATGCATTGATTATCGTCAGCTGAACCGGGTTACTGTGCGGAACAGGTATCCCCTACCCCGCATTGATGACTTATTCGATCAGCTCCAGGGTGCAGGGTTCTTCTCGAAGGTTGATTTACGGTCAGGTTATCACCAGTTGCTGGTTCGGAAGGAGGATATTCCGAAGACCGCTTTCCGTACTCGATATGGTCATTACGAGTTCTTGGTGATGTCGTTCGGGCTCACCAATGCTCCGGCAGCCTTTATGGATTTGATGAACCGCTTATTCAGGCCGTATCTCGATCAGTTCATCATTGTGTTCATTGACGACATCTTGGTTTATTCTCGGAGCCGAGAGGAGCATGAGCAGCACTTACGTATCACATTGCAGATTTTGAGGGAGCATCAGCTGTTCGCCAAATTCTCCAAGTGCGCATTCTGGCTAGACAGTGTCGATTTCTTGGGTCATGTGGTGACGAGAGATGGTATTTGTGTGGACCCGAAGAAGATCGAGGCAGTTCAGCGTTGGCCTAGACTAGTATCAGTTACAGAGGTTCGCAGCTTTCTAGGTCTGGCCGACTATTATCGACGTTTTGTCCAGGATTTCTCCCGCATTGCTGCACCATTGACTGGGTTGACCCGGAAGGGGGTTCCTTTTGATTGGACCCAGGCATGTGATGATAGTTTCCAGCAGTTGAAGACTCGTCTGACTACTGCACCAGTGTTAGCATTGCCTTCAGGATCAGGCGGGTTCGTGGTATATTGTGATGCTTCTCGAGTGGGGCTGGGATGTGTATTGATGCAGCACGACAGAGTTATCACGTATGCTTCTCGGCAGCTGAGGAAACACGAACAGAACTACCCCACCCATGATTTAGAGATGGCTGCTGTGGTATTTGCACTTAAGATCTGGAGACATTACCTATACGGTGAGTCGTGCCAAATATTCACTGACCACAAGAGTTTGAAGTATATCTTCCAGCAGCGAGATCTGAACCTGAGACAGCGCCGTTGGATGGAGTTGGTGAAGGATTATGACTGTGAGATTCTATACCATCCGGGCAAGGCGAATGTGGTGGCAGATGCTTTGAGTAGGAGGCCCGGAGGTAGCTTATCTTGTTTGAGCGCAGTGCAGATGCAGTCGACGGCGGATTGGCAGGTGTTATGTGACAGCAGAGTGTAGTTCGAGTTTACTCCTACAGGGGGACAGCCGGCCCATTTCAGAGCATGCCCACAGTTACTTGACCGTAACCGCGAGGCACAGTCCGGCGATGCCCGTATCTTAGAGATTATTGAGCAGATTCGGCAGGGCAGAGTTTCTGAGTTCGTGATTGATGATCAGGGGATACTTCGATTTGGGACTCGACTGTGTGTGCCAGATTCAGAGGGACTGAGGCGTGATATTCTCGAGGAGGCACATAGATCAGTATACAGTGTGCATCCAGGTTCCACCAAGATGTACCGTGATTTGAGAGAGGTTTACTGGTGGGACGGGATGAAGAAGGATATTACAGACTTTGTGTCGAGATGCCTGACTTGTCAGCAAGTCAAGGCCGAGCACCGGAGGCCAGCCGGCGAGTTACAGCCTTTGCCCATCCCTGAGTGGAAGTGGGAGCAGGTCTCCATGGACTTCGTTGTGGGTCTACCCAGGACCAGTCGAGGGTACGACTCTATTTGGGTGATTGTGGTTCGACTGACGAAAGTGGCTCACTTCCTGCCAGTGAAGACCACTTTTGGATTTTCTCAGTACGCCCAGGTTTATATTGATGAGATAGTGCGACTGCATGGCGTTCCGACTTGCATCGTGTCCGACCGTGGCACCCAGTTTACCAGCCGATTGTGGCAGAAACTCCAGGAAGCTTTGGGCACCCGACTGAGTTTTAGCACAGCCTTTCATCCGTAGACTGACGGTCAGTCGGAGCATACGATTCAGACTCTTGAGGACATGCTCAGAGCTTGTGTTTTAGATTTCGGTGGTAGCTGGGATCGTCATTTTCCTTTGATCGAGTTTTCCTACAATAATAGCTTCCAGGAGACGATTCAGATGGCACCTTTTGAGGCTTTATATGGGAGGAGATGTCGATCGCCTGTATGTTGGACAGAGCTTAGGGAGAGCAGTATTTTAGGGCCGCAGATCGTACAGGAGACGACCGAGAAGATACAGCTGATTCGGGACAGGATGAGAGCGGCACAGAGCAGGCAGAAATCATATGCTGACAAGCGTCGTCGCCGACTCGAGTTCGCTGTTGGCGATCATGTTTTCCTGAAGGTCTCTCCGATGAAAGGTGTGATGAGATTTGGGCGGAAAGGGAAACTGAGTCCTAGATATGTTGGTCCTTTTGAGATCCTAGAGCGTGTTAGTCCAGTCGCTTATCGGTTAGCTCTTCCGCCTAGCTTCCCCGATGTTCACCCCGTATTCCATGTCTCGATGCTCCGCAAGTACCTTCATGATCCTTCCCAGGCGATTCAGCACCAGACGATCCAGCTAGAGTGTGATCTTTCTTTCATCGAGCAGCCGGTGGTCATTTTGGATCGGCAGGTGAAGAAATTGAGGTCGAAGGTTATACCGTCCGTCAAGGTTCTTTGGCGTGGCCCGAACAGCGAGGAGGTCACCTGGGAGACCGAGGTCGAGATGAGGAAAAGATATCCCCATCTTTTTGAAGGTACGCGTAGTTAAATTCTAAATTCGGGGACCGAATTTCTTTAAGGGGGGAAGATTGTAACCCTTCGAAAATCGTTTAGGCAGTTTTTCGGTAATCGGCTAATTTTTCGGCTTTTTCCGTAAAAAGTCAAAATAGATATTTTTCATTGTAGACCTAATTATACAAAATTTAGATAAGATATTACTATAATTTTGTCACTAAAATGTCACTTAAAATTTTCTTGTTAAATAAATTTTTTTCGTAATTAATTATTTTTTTATTATTTTAAGCTTTTAAAAATACATTAAATTAGTGATAAATACAAATTTAATTAGGTAAATTACACACTTAGGAAATATTATAAACTAAAATTTAGTGTTAATAAAATTGTATCATGACTTTGCATGATTTTAGTTCTATGGTTCAAGAATTTAATCAAAAAATGAATTAAAATGAGGTTTTTTGTGTAAAATTGATGTGAGAGCATTAAATGAACTTGTGAATGACATTTTGTGTAGAATTTTCCACACTTCTCCTCACTCTCCTCCTCTCTTCACCTCAGGCCGAAATCTTGAGCTGCAGCCCCCCATTTTCCCCCTCACTTCATGCTTCTAAAATCATGATAAAATCAAGAAAAATCCATAAAAATTCACCATTTTCTTCTCCAATTCAAAGCCAAACCCTAATCCACTCTCTCCTCAACCAAATTTAGTTCAAAACATGATGAAAGGAGGCTTTCTTGGTGACTTGATCATGCTAGGTTTCCACTTGTAAGGTAAAATTCTAAACTAGTTGCTAACTTGTAGTTTATATATGCTAGAATTTAATTTTGAAGTATTAATTTAGTTGTAAATTATTGTTCATGAAAATCAAGAATGGGTTTTGATGTTGAGTTAGGGTTTGAAACATGGTTGTTAAAATTAAGTTAGGGATGGTTATCTAGGTGATTGGAGTGGTTAATTGTGTAATGATATGCTTGCTAAATCGACAAATTGCGATGTTTGTATCGAATCGGCTAGAAAATTGCTTGCTAGATTTTTACGAAAATTAGAATGCGATCAAATTGCGTTATGTTAGCGATATAATTAGCTTCGTATAGGACTATTAGAGTGCGCGAACGCGGGGTTTCGTCTAGTCGAGTTGTAGTTTTGTCGATTTCCCCGAAATGACGATTCTAGTTAAAGATTAGCGATTTTCGTGCGTTTTCCCGCGCACCGAGTGCATGCTATGTTTAATTCGAGAGCGTCGATAATTGTATATTGTGACTTGCATCATTTTAGGTTTTGTAATCTTATGCTCGGTGTTGTGTAAATATAGGATCGGTCGGGGAAATATCGGACACGGCGCGTAAAGGAAAGGCGGTGGTCGGATCGGATTAGCGGGGATTTCAGGTGAGTAGATGTATTCATCTATGGGGGAATCGTCTGGATGGCGCGATGCGCCCCCCTAGTGAGGATTACCCTACTTTTTGCATGATTTATATTGTTAACTAGCTTATCCATTCATGTACACTGCATACCTTTATAGCGAACAGTATATTAGATTGCATGGACATTCATCTATACTTATGCGATATCATTTCGTAGGACACGAACACCTTACCATTGGTATCTGTTGCACGCGCACTATTCATGTGACACACACGCCTTTGGTAATTGCCATACCACGTGCACTGTGGAACCTGTTTATTTTAATATCGTCACCTGCATTCATACTTGATATATGAAATTGCATCGCATGCATATATCTCACATCATCATCATATTTACATAGATCTCTAGCCAAAACTCACATCATATACATTGATATCATAGACATTTATCATATATAACATGTGAATATTATGATTTTCTTGAGAATTTCAGTATTGCTGCGATTTCTGGATTTTTGGGGAAAACCGCAAGAATTTAACAAAAGCTTATATTTATCATTTTTAAAATAAAGTTGCGGTTTTCTCGTGATGTATGTGTCGTTCACCATGAGTTTTCATGTTTTCTGTTGGATTTCGAGACCCGATTCGAGGAGTGGATGAACCGTCTCGGGTACATGGTGGGCCCGGTATGGTACCCCCGAGCAAGAAGATCGAGTTGTAGACGATGAGCCTGGCAGGGGAAGACTGCCTACCGGTGATGTCTGGCGCGGCGGATATCCGGAGGATACCGACCGTTGTCGTGAGATTTATGATATGGGCCGATCCGGACTGACGGAGCCCGATATTGAGACAGATATGATTCCTTTTTGGTGTCGATGCTTGACACGGGTTTTCAGATGTTTCTTGATGGTACTTAGCTATTATGCAGATATTCATTTTTTAAAGTTAAGAATTCAATACCCTTAGCATTTAAAACACTTAAAGACTTAATAATGACATTGCATACCTGTGCATGCATACTAGAGATATTATATCACATATGGACATGCATGTTGTGGTGCATTGCGTGCATTCTTACGATTGCCTTATTAGATGTTATATTTACTCACGAGCTGGCAACTCACCCCCGTTGTGCCACAGTGTCTTGCAGGTCGGACCCGTCAGTCTTGTAGCGGCGGGCTGTCTTATCCTCAGTTCCTTTTGCTCCGACTCGCGACATCGCCCGTAGGTGGGTTGCGAGCACACTTTATTTCTTTTTGCTTTATCATTGTATCTAGTATTCTCCATCTACTACTTTATATTGTATATGCGACCTAGTGATGAGACTGAGAGATTTGTATATTTGTGGTTTTTTTTGGGTCGAGCTCACTTGAGCCGACGTGTGTTTTCTGGTATTTTGCGTTTCTTTATGCTCTTTTCTTGATATTACTATTATATTGCATGTGGTTGTGATCCGCCTTGGGCGAAGAGCTAGCTCCCGCTTGGGGATGCCATTTTTATGATTACAGGTTTATTATCTTGTTGTACCCATTTTGGGGGATAGAAAATACAGGGGAGACTCTGCCGAAATTTTCAGAAATTTATGATGTTTTTAAAAAGGGATTCTTTGCAACTTAATTGATTTGAAAAATCGTTTTCATTAAAGGTTTTCCTTCACTCTCTTTTGATTTTGGTTTAGATTCTTCTAGGCTTTGGCTGACTTAGGTTACGGTACGCCTTTAGACGTCTCGTAATCTAAGTGCCAGTCGCGTTCCGTACTTTCGGGTCGTGACAGCGAGCTCCTCAATGAAGCCAATCATCTTAAGCACGTGTTCCGCTACCGATGATCCGATGGCCAACCTTGCCGAAAATAGCTTCTTCAATACTTCGTATCTTGCGATACGAGATTGCTCTCCATACAGTTCTTTTGTATGGAGAAATATGGATTCGAGGTCCATATTCTCGTGCCTCCTCTGATGTTCATTGTCCATAGAGGCAAGCACGAGGCACTTGGCCTTCGCGCAATCGATCTCCCAAGTCTTACGGATTTCCCTATCCGCGACGCTGGAGGTGGGACCTGGGACAGGGGGAGCTTTGGTGGTAAGAAGATACCCCAGCTTGTCGTAAGTGATTGCCATTTTGACATTCCTGAGCCAATCTTTGTAGTTTGGCCCTGTCAGTATATTTTTATCTAGAAGTAACTTAAGTCCGGTCATGTCGATTGTTCGCTGCAATTAGGAGAGAGAGAAGAAACACTCAGCATGATGCTCTTGCAAGTTTAGAGTGGTTTTTAGTTTGTCTAAACAGGATGGCTCCCACTGTTTCTCGAATCCCTCCTCAAACCATAAAGAAAGAATTAGTCAGGATCAATCTCACCGCACAATACTTGCTTAACCGTTCAGCCAGGCCAGTGTCGGTACTTCGAGGGAGGTTTTCCAACGCTTTCGCGAAGTTTCTTAATTAAATAACCTCTTTTCCCTGGGGGCGTAGCCCCGCTAACACCTTTCTAGACACTTACTTGGTTTATAGCATTGATCGTTAAGTGAGAAATTTTCCGAGGAGTAGCATATACTCACAGTAGGAGACACCTACTTGGTTTATACCTTTCTAGACACCTACCAGAATCATCACACTCCAAATGGTATGCAGCACTAGCAAGTTTCTGGTTCTTTAGAAACTCCCGATGTGGTTTTTTTCCCTATGCTCTTATGACCTTCGCGTGAGGTCAAAATGTCATAAGTCACATGTCAAGTTCTACCCTTCATTATCCAGGTTGATTTGAACCCACCCGTACCTACCCTTGACGTATGCCAAAATGGCAGTACGACTGTCTCAAACTAACGCATTCTATCTATGCAATAGATAAATATCCGGCAGCTACCAATCACTATGCCTTGGCGTGAGGTCAAAATACATAGCTTGAATACTACCGAATATTTAACTGAAATGATGGAGGGCTACGAGTGGTTTTGGCGAAACCGTGAACGTAGTGAACTTGATATAATCGATGGAACGAGATAGCTTTTAAAAGGAGTGGCTCAAGCTACACATTTAAAAGTTGGTTTTTGAAAAGAACCGAGTGGTTTTGAAAGTGTTCCAACGACTTTACTTTGGTTTATTTTCTTGCATTAATTCTTAATGCGTCCCATCATTTAATCCTACCATTACAGAAAACAACCAAAATATGACGTATGCTTATGCCATCTGCATTCGCCACGGGGCCCCGTCATTACCCGTTAGGTTACTTAACTAACGACAGAGCGGGGGATGGACTAACGCGGATGCAAAACATAAGCAACGCCTAAATAAATATCATATATAGATATATTGCAATGATAGCCATTTCAGATCACAGATGAACACATTGGATATACTAGGAATCCACAATGCGTACGAGCCTGTAACGAAAAGCGGATTACACGGTCGCGGTGAATAGCTAATACCCCACCCTAGACCCCTACGGATGCAGCAAACTACCCGCCAAATATCCGAAGCGGAGCAACCTCCCTCAACGACGTGAGTAGGCCACTCGGCACTTCGAGATACCCGGTAGTTTGTGCACCCCACCTTGGGTCTATCCTAGGAGCAAAAGCAGTAAAAAGAAATTATACAATGACGGCTACAACCCCGACCCGGTTGTGCGGCCATACAAATAATATTACATCAATTACAAATTTTACATGAATTGAAAGAAAAGAAAACTCTCATCTCACAACCCCCCGGCTATTCACCCGTGATAATCCAATGAGTTCATATACACATACCATCAACATTACAGATCACAGATATGTATAACCCCCACTAATCGACGTATAGCGATTAGCAGACGTTCAATACATATAACACATCACAGATATAAACCCGTTAGCTTTAGTCTTTAGAAGTTCGATCAAAATACGGATTTTTAGGCCCCAAACACAAATTTTTCTTTCTGGAAAATCTGGGCAGAAAAAACATATTTTAAAAATCCCAAAACAACCCCAGAAACACACTGCATGAAAATTTTTCCACAGCCGAGTCAACTCGGCCGCGGAACCGCGGCGGGTGCGTGCTCCCGCCGCGTTTCTGCGGCGGCTTGACCGGTTCGTTGGACCAATTTTCTTGGGTGTCTTAACAAAAGCTGCCAATTTTTCATGTATGATTTATTATTTTTTGAACAGAGGAAAAAATCGGCAGAAACTATGCTATTCGGGTATGTTTCGTGATATTTTCTCCGATCGAACTTCTACTTACTTTGCTAACATGTTAGATAGTGTTTAACTAGGCTCTGATACCACTGTAAGTCCATACTACCCTTCCCCGGTTCTTTGGGGTTGCGGAAATAGTGAAAAACGATTTTTTTCTAGGGTGGTAACATGGACTCATAATACGGATCTTTGTTAAACAACTACCTAACAACCTAACTAGGAGTTTTACCTACTCGGTTAGGGGGTTATACCTTTCTTGAACTCCTTCGTCTTCAACTCTTGTGGTGTACGGATCGGCTTCACCCCGTCGTCTTCTCGCGCCGAAGATGGATCCACCCGAAAGCTTCTACCTTTGGCTTCTACTTCGAACTTGAAGAAACTAGAACACTTGGCTTGCTAGGCCTTGTGAACTAGGATGAGTAGAGGAGTGTTTTGGTGTTTTATCTATATGGTTCTTGCTTCTCAACACATGAGACAAGAAGAACCATAAACTAGAGTGGGAGCAAGAGGAAGAGGGAGAGCTTGAGAATGAGAGAGCTCGAGAGAGAGAGAGCCAAATGAAAAGTGAGCCAACATCTTCTCATCTCACCTCTCATAATCCAAAATTATGATAACAAGTAATCATAATTGAGTATAATGTGATGGTTGATATCATGACAAATGACACTATCATTTCTTGCATTAAATGCAAATGGTGAACAAAACAAGCAAGCATAAGTCAATGCAACCAAATGATGGCCATTGTCATGATGGTGGTCAACAAGTCCAACCTAGTCAACCGGTCAACAAAAGTCAACAAGTCAACAAGGTCAACATTTCAACCCTAACCATGTCACTATAATACTCAATTAATATTATTGTTAATCATAATTCTAATTCTCATTAGGGTTAAGCAAAAGTCAACAGTCAACAACCCTAATGAGAATCCTCTGCCTCTGTCTCTGTCAGCTGTGCATACACACCCGTATCCGCGTTCCGGGGAACACGAATACAAACGAGATAAAACCAATCCCAAAACGTATACTAAGATCTGGCTTAAACCAAAACCCACTAGTAATAACCGTCTGGTCACTAAACGTGCACAAGTGCACGGATGTGACCGAACCTTGTCGCAAAACCATGCAACCTGTCGCAAAACCATGCGACCTCTACTCTTTTGCCTAAAGGCGAATAGCTCTCTGTGTGGGACTCTAAAGACTCGACACTACGCTGGCAGTGGGTTTAACCACAGACCGCAAGCGGCACTAGCCGTGCGTAACGGCCCCCAGGTAGATGCCGATAAGAAGACGGACGAGGTGAAACCCATATGAACTCCTACTGAGCCTGAATGTGACAATCTCCGTACAGTCCGGTCTGTTCGTATGATACATCGCATGGCGGGCCTAGGGGGGCGGTAAACGTCAGTCCCCTAATAGCGGTACAAGTCGTGTAGGAGTGTA
The DNA here is from genome assembly GCA_030015575.1 of Agapanthus africanus. Lineage (NCBI taxonomy): Eukaryota > Viridiplantae > Streptophyta > Magnoliopsida > Asparagales > Amaryllidaceae > Agapanthus > Agapanthus africanus. The sequence continues at coordinate 446,256,239 of CM057350.1, read as the reverse complement.
GCCCAGAACACCCTGAGATAACACTGGAAACCTACCAGTATATCTCGCTTGCCCTGGCCAGGGACTACTTGTGTAATGGCTCTCCTAGACACAGCGCGATGTCAACCCCCAATACCGGGAGAGACGAATCCTGTCTAACCGTCACTGCCTCCAAGTGCTTCGGGACTGCACCCAACTACTACCTGTTTGAACGACTCCTTTGAGCCGTGGCAGGGTAGTAATCAAAGTACAGTGGGAACACACTCGAGGCGAAGTGACAGTGTCAAGTCAGCGGACTAAGCTGTACTCATGTTACCTGGGAACTGATAACTGACGATAGGTATAGTACCAACCAATCAGTTCCCGACGAGTCCTGTCCAGTGTACCCGTAACCTAACGAGCACCCGCATACTATCTCAAGTACGACGTACTGACGGCTGTGGGACAGACCGTCTCCCCTGCTGGGATGAGAAGCGCATACGCTAGTCTACTCCGGAGTATCGATGCCCTGTCTCGATAGTCCTACGACTAGGGACCTGTATAAGGATGTGCTTGTGGATTACCCAGCCCCCACGAGTGTGACTGCCATCACAACGCTGGTAATCAACCAAAGATCCTAAGGGCTCTACTAATATGTATGAGCAATATGCTAAAAGAAACACATGCATATATTAAAGTAGAAACAAACCAAGTAGCATACTACCATTTTGAGCAAGATTGTCAATACAAGGTGAATATCCCAAGCTTCCATTAAGTAATATACAAACTAGTATGATACAGTAATGTCCTCTAGGGCATATACACTAACAACCGTCGCAATCCCACTATTCTGAGTGGTTCTAGATGTTTCTATGTCCTTAACTTCGAATTTGTGTCCAAGGACACCGAATCCTTTATAATGCAACCTCTATACTAGGAAATTGAGCTAAACATCTTGAATCACTCTCTAATGATGCAGACAAGTTCGGATCGTGGATCTAACAAAGCAAATTTTACGACAAATACATAACGATATAAGTTTAGATTAAAACTGATAGCAATAACATGTTATTCGAATAACTTACATGATCTGCAACCCAATCGCAAAAAATATCCTGATGATATTTTTCCAATCGTTCATCGTTCCAATCAGGATACCCTTAACGTACCTCGTTAAAATGAATTCTGTTCTCGATAATAAATTATGACATTAATATTATATCATTTCATACACACAGACACAAATATAACAATTAATCCAAAAAAACTTACTCTCTAATTTTTTCAAGACATGCGCAATTAAGCAAGATAAACCGATATATCTTGTTGATAAACATAGTGTCTACCCTCTTATAATTGGCTTTACCATATGGCCCGTCTTGAATTCTTCGAGGCCGGTTAAGTCTCGTCTCAAAGTTCTCGTCCAGATAGCGGGAACAAAATGTGGTTGCTTCATCTAGAAGATAACCTTGCATGATAAAACCCTCTGGTTGATTTCTATTGCGTATATACTTTTTAAGAGTGTAGAGGTACCTAAAGAAAATATGTTGAATAAATAAATACGGGCATACAGGACAATAATAATTTTAAAAATTGCGCGAAACGAAAAATTCCACGTACCTCTCGACGGGATACATCCATCGATATTGTACCGGTCCGGCTAACTTAGTCTCAGTAGCAAGATGAACTGTCAGGTGTATTATGATATCGAAGAATGACGGTGGGAAAATACACTCAAACTTGCAAAGTATCAACGCAATAGAATTTTCTAGTTTATCCAGCGTCACAACATCCAGTGTTTTAGCGCATAACTCTCTGAAAAAACAACATAGGTCGTTGATTACTAGACCAACTGATTCGGGGAGAGAAATCCTGGGGGCTAATGGGAGAAGGTGCTCCATGATAACATGGTGATCATGACTTTTCAGCCCATCGATCTTTCCTTTCATAATTTTTATCTTCTTGCTGAATGATCCTGAGAAACCTATGGGAACTTTCAAATCATGCAACACCTGCAGGAATCTTTTCTTCTCCGGTTATGACATATGATAAGCGGCATTGGGAAGTACAAACTTTCCTAGTTTACCCACTACCGGTTTAGGATGCAATTCACTTCTTATTTCCCAATCCTGTAGATCCATCCAAGTATTGAGGTTGTCTTTTGATTTCCCGTCTTTACAAAAAAGAAAATTGAGTATGTGCTCGGATACTCCCTTCTCTATATGCATGACATCCAGACAATGACGCACTAAATTTGTTGACCAGTACGGAAGCTCGAAGAAAATGCTTAACTTGTTCCAGAATGGTGGTTTGACCTGTTTTGTCGGATCCATCCCGAAGGTCACATTATTGTAACCATCCCACTAAGCAGTCACGTCCTCTCTGGACAATGGGGCTGGAGGTCCAAGAAGCTCTAAATGACCATCAAAGTGAACATCGTCTAACCTGTATGGGCAGTCTAGAGGCAGGAAACGTCGATGGCTGCAATAACAAACCTTCCTGCTAAAATTTAAGAATTTCGATGTTGTATGTTGATGGCAATGAGGACATGCTTTGTGACCATGTACGGACCAACCTGATAGCATTCCATACGCAGGAAAGTCATTAATTGTCCACATTAAAGCCGCACGCAGTATGAAGGTTGTATTTGTGTTTGCATCGTAAGTCTCTACACCATCAATGAACAAATATTTTAACTCCTCGATCAGAGGTCGGAGATAGACGTCGATATTGTTTCCCGGTAAGTTTGGTCCGTTGATAAGAAGAGGCATCATAAAGTATGATTGGTCCATAACCAACCAAGGCGACAGATTATAAATTATCATTACAACGGGCCATGTGCTGTGGCTTCCAGCCATATAGTTGAATGGGCAGAAGACATCACTAGCCAGTCCGAGCCTGACATTGCGAGGATCGCTACTGAATATTGCGTGCCTCCTATCGAAATCCTTCCATGCCGGTGAATCTCTTGGATGGCTCATTTTTCCATCTTCATTTGGAGGAGCACGGTGATGCTAAACATTGCCTCGGCTGTTTTCTTGTACCTGAATAGCCTCTGTGTTATGGGAAAGTATCATGCTATCTTAACAGGTATATCGGGCTTCTTATCAGAATGTTTTGGCTTATACCTGGCCTCTCTGCATGTTGGACACTCTTTCCAATCTGAATTCTCTTTTCGATACAACACACAATTTTTAGGACATGCTTGAATCTTCTCACACTTCAGACCCAAATCAGACATCATCTTCTGGGCTCCGTACCAGCTGTCAGGCACGTTATTACCCGGGGGCATAGAATCTTTCAAGAACGAAAGAAGCATTGTGAATGACTTGTTGCTCCATCCATTTAGGCACTTTTAATCTAGAAAAGTTGGACGAACCATAAGAGGGTGGAATACTTTGCATTCTTATAAATTGGTTTTTTAGCATCATTCATGAAATTTTCATATTTATCCGCACGCGGTCCTTGACCAGAAGGAATGTCATCTTCGGTACGAATAGATTCACCTAGGGCAGCCTCTACCATATCCTCCATTTCATCTGATGGAAAGAAATTACCGTCTTCTTCTTCTGCCGCATTATCGTCTTCTCCTTCTTCTCCTACCGCATTATCGTATTCTCCTTCTTCTTCTGCCGCATTACTGCGTTCTTCTCCTTCCCCATGATATAGCCAAGTTGTATAAAGTCTAGTAAAACCATTTTTTACGATATGAAGCTCTGCCAATTCTACCTTCTGCCGGTACTTATTCCCACATCTATCGCACGGGCAGAGAATCTTCTCTATCACGATCTTATTATGTGCGCGTGCAAATTCAATAAAAGCAGCAACTCCTGCGACAAACTTAGGTTGCATACGTTGTTGCCAATCCACATACATCCAGTCCTTAACTCTGACGTACTCATGGGCCATGTTAGACTGTATAACATATAAATTGTAGGTTATGATGACTGTATTGAGAAATCTAAGAACGTGATGGTTACTGACAAAGGAGAAAATCCGTGTATATGCATTGTGTGTGCGTTTGTCGTTGAAAAGAATAAATTATTGATAATCAAAATTAGATTTGAGGATACTCATGTATGAGAATATGAAAGTTTCATATTATCATCGAGTATCATATATTGGTTTTAACTTGAACATCTTGAATCACTCTCTAATGATGCGTTTGTTGTGTATTCTTATTGTATGTGTGTGTTTCGGCTGTCGGGGGTAAGGCTTCTAACCCATTAAGAATATATAGATCGGACACCCATTCGCTTGTGCTTTCAACCGTTTCGAGTAAATTTCGGCAGTACCTCCCCGCTGTTCTCCGAGTACACTGTAATAGAATAGACAATCATTTCAAAGCTGTGAAATAACGTTGAAATGAACATCTAATCTATCTTTGTCATGGAAAACCAGCGGAAAAGTACCGACGAAATATCTAGAAACAGATGAAAACACAAGTGAATGAAGGTGTTTGCTTTATACATTCCTAACTTATCCACACGGGATAAATCTATCGGTTATTATACGATTGAATCTTCTCGTCACATAGACTACACGACGGTTGTTAGTATCGAGCTATACTGTCTGAATCTTCGTATAATTCTATGTCACGACGAACATCGAACGTATGTTAACCGATAGACGGGGACTAAGTAGCACTTTGAGTTTCATATATAAGTATCGATGAGAATATGAAAGTTTCATATTATCATCGAGTATCATATATTGGTTTTAACTTGAACATCTTGAATCACTATCTAATGATGCGTTTGTTGTGTATTCTTGTTGTATGTGTGTGTTTCGGCTGTCGGGGGTAAGGCTTCTATCCTATTAAGAATGTATAGAGCGGACACCCATTCGCTTGTGCTTTCTACCGTTTCGAGTAAATTTCGGCAGCACCTCCCCGCTGTTCTCCGAGTACACTGTAATAGAATAGATAATCATTTCAAAACTGTGAAACAGCGTTGAAATGAATATCTAATCTATCTTTGTACATGGAGAAACAGCGGAAAAGTACCGACGAAATATCTCGAAACAGATGAAAACACAAGTGAATAAAGGTGTTTGCTTTATACATTCCTAACTGGTCCATATGGGACAAATCTATCGGTTATCATACGATTGAATCTTCTCGTCACATAGACTACACGACGGTTGTTAGTATCGAGCTATACCGTCCGATATTTAACAATATTCGTATAGTTCTATGTCACGATGAACATCGAACGTATGTTAACCGATAGACGGGGACTAAGTGGCGCTTTGAGTTTCATATATGAGTATCGATGAGAATATGAAAGTTTCATATTATCATCGAGTATCATATATTGGTTTTAACTTGATCATCTTGAATCACTCTCTAATGATACGTTTGTTGTGTATTCTTGTTGTATGTGTGTGTTTCGGTTGTCGGGGGTAAGGCTTCTATCCCATTAAGAATGTATAGAGCGAACACCCATTCGCTTGTGCTTTCAACCGTTTCGAGTAAATTTCGGCAGCACCTCCCCGCTGTTCTCCGAGTACACTGTAATAGAATAGATAATCATTTCAAAGCTGTGAAACAATGTTGAAATGAACATCTAATCTATCTTTGTACACGGAGAACCAGCGGAAAAGTACCAACGAAATATCTCGAAACGGATGAAAACACAAGTGAATGCAGGTGTTTCCTTTATACATTCCTAACTTGTCCAAACGGGACAAATCTATCGGTTATCATACGATTGAATCTTCTCGTCACATAGACTATATGACGGTTGTTAGTGCCGAGCTATATCGTCCGATATTTAACAACCTTCGTATAGTTCTATGTCACGACGAATATCGAACGTATGTTAACCGATAGACGGGGACTAAGTGGCGCTTTGTGTTTCATATATGAGTATCGATGAGAATATTAAAGTTTCATATTATCATCGAGTATCATATATTGGTTTTAACTTGAAAAACGTGCCGTTGAAACAAATTATTGTTCTCCACCTTGCACTCTCTTAACAATGGTACATGCATTAAACAATATGTAAGAGATATCTATAACAACTCTAAACTTTCACCTGTTGGGTTCAACAAAAAGGTTTTTGATATAAAAAACACAACCTTCCTAAATTTTTTCCTTGAATCGATGTGAAATTAATAGTGTCCATATGATACAATGGATATATTTTCCACACAAAAGGAAAAAGGCAAACAATAGTAAAGCAATTGTAATTCTATCAAGTATCCAAACTGAAAAAGAATAAATAGCAAACTAAAAATCAATCACTAATGAAAAACAAACAAAAGTGTATCATTACAACCAGCAAATTAAAAGGACCATAAAGAAAACAACAAAGATTTAATTCTCATCTATGACAATTAAATCGGTGCTCAAGTATTTGCCATCTAAATTAGACATGGACGGAGCGATTTAATATGTAAGTCATGAAAGTCGACGGTCTTCACGCAAGTACATGTATATTCTTGTAAAAACTAATTAATCCAACCCTATGTAGAAGATGCCTATGCAAACAATGTAAAAATATATTGATCTAATGACCTTACATGGTTTCAACTTGGTAATCTAACTAGTATTAATTTGTGCCAAAACAGCCGACTTTAGATGGGATCAATCTTATATGTGCTCACTTTTGATTACGGCTTCAAATATTACATTCTTGCAAAGCCTTAAGCGCCCACTATTGTTCACAAAAAATATGTTAAAGATGAAAATTCCCTTAGCTAATGAAACGCTAGAGCCTAACAAACCCAAATTAGATACGGGTTCGTTGCATTATAATATATAATGATATCACCATTTGGGAAAAAGTAATGCTTAATGGTAGTGCTTATTCACTAATGGGCATTTCTATTAATTAGCATATTCTCTTTGCAAATCTTTATGCTAATCTATTTTTAAAAAAAAATTGAATTCTCTCTCATTTTACTGGATCAAATCAAGCTTGTGGGAATGGACTAGGACTCAGCTTTAAGGCAAATTTTCTGTCCAGCTCATCATCATGAACAAATAGAATATTCGGTGAATAAACATAATATTTACGTTTCTTTTTTATCTCATCCCCAGCCTCAGCCCCAGCCGAACCCCAACCCCAACACCAAACCCCAACCGAACCCTAACCCTAACCCTAACCCCAACCCCAACCCCAACCGAACCCCAACCCTAACACCAAACCCCAATCGAACCCTAACCTTAACCCTAACCCCAACCCTAACCGAACCCCAACCCCAACCCCAACCCCAACACCAACCGAACCCTAACCCTAACCCTAACCTAAACTGAACCCGATGCCTAACCCCTAACCCTCATCCCTACCCGAACCCTGAACCCTAGCCCTAACATCATCAAAATTATGTTTAATTGGAGATTTACTAAGCTGTAGGCGGTGGAGGAGACGACGGAGACGCTCGGCGGTCGACGACGCGCGCAATCGGCGACGAGGAACTCGTCGAGGAAGAACGAAGGCGGTGGCGGGCCGCGAACGGAGGGCGGTGGCGACGAGGAGAAAATTGGAGACGCGGGGACGAGATCACAGAGAATTTTGGGAATTTTGGGAATGAGGGAAAGAGATCGAGGCGTAGGGCATTTCTGTGCCTTTTTTTTTTATTAAATTCCTATTTAGATACCCTTACGGACTTAACCGTAGGTCATTGGTTTGCGGCTCTGTAGGGCCAAACAACAAATTACGATTTAATATTTTTAAATTAAAACGTTGGGCAATGTAGGGACAACCATTGGGACCTACGGCTTAGTCCGTAGGGGCAAGAAAAATCTGCCCTTGCGGATTCCATTATCCGTAGGGGCAACCCCATATTGTAGTAGTGGGTGATAGGCTTCATACCGACACTGAATATCAAGTTACCAGGGGTCTGACTTTTTCCACCCCCTAGACTCGATATGCGATACTCATAGACGAACGGACCGGACTGTACGGATATTGTCACTGTCAGGCTCAGTAGGGGTTTCAGGATGAGTTTGCTCATCGGCCTCCCTTTCGCTCAATACCAGGGTAGCCGTTACGTACAGCTAGTGCCGCTGACGTGGTTATGGTTAAACCCACTGCCAGCGTATTGACGAGTCTTTAGAGTCCCACACAGAGGGTTTCCCTACTTCGGGCGAAACAATGTAGAGGCCATATGGTTTTACGGCAGGGTTCGATCACATACGTGTACTTATGCACGCATGATGTTTGGACGGATAATACTAGTAGGCTTTGTTTTAAGCCGGATCCTAGTATTATAATTGTTGGATTATTTTCGTCTCTTTGTATTCGTATTCTTCGGAGTACGGATGCGGTTATATATATACGGTTGAGGGGTATTCTTGTAATTTATTACAAGATTACTTTTAGAAGATTACACCTCATCATGGTTTAGAACTTTTTGGATTAAAAGGTTATTGAGGTGTAGGATGAGGAGTTTATTGCATATTTGTGGCATGGCTAATTAGTGACCCATGGTTACTATTCTAGCATGCTTAAGGTTTTGTTTATTGTGAGATTATTGTTGACTTGAGATATTTGGTGGCATGGGATATTTTTATAGATGGCATCATTATTTATTAAATAATCTCACAACAAACAAAATGCTAAGCCATTATTGATTTCTTTCTCTCTCTCTCTTGAGTTGCTTTAAACTCTCATCTTCATGGCATCTTCTTCTTCCTCTAGCTCTACCCAAACCCTCTCATGAGTTGAGAATCCTTGGGTGTCTTGAGAGAAATTAATCCTTCATCACTCTCTACTTCATCCACGGTATTTAGTGTAGCGATCTAGATACCCTAGTTGCCTCGGATATGAGGTTGTAGCTCGTTGCATAGACTCTCGGGTGGATCATCTTCGATGGAGGGAGACCGGAGATCAAGCTTGATCAAGGAAGCCCTTTGGAGCTTGAGATGATGGTTGGAGACCGAAGGACATGGAACTATTCGGTATAACCACTCCAAACTCCTACTTTATAGATTGTTTGTTAAGGGTTAATGGTAGATCCGGGTAATTGGTTGTGGTAGCGCCAAGTTTTATAAATTTTTGTTCCGCATTTGGTCACGGATAGAAGGCCGGGGCGCTGCCGTAACCCAACATGGCATCAGAGCCAACCCGTTAACCTATTTGCTAGCTTGTTTAGATGATGTTAAAGTGTCGAACCGAAACAACTCCAAATTAATACCCTTCACATTCCAGTCTCTGTCGATTTTTCCGAGTCTTCAAAATTTTTTAAGAAATTGAAAAAGATTACCTTGATGACAACTAGACTGCACCCAAAACTCGAGCCCCAAATTCCACTACAGGACGGATGAGATAGCAAGAAAATCCGGCCTGGCCGGTTTTGTTAGGGATTTGGAACTTGGTTTTTTGGGCGTGGTCTAAACTCTGGAACATTGGTTTAATGGTATTGCTTGTTTAGCCTAATTTGGATATGGTTTTATCTATTAGTTTGGGGACTATTCGGGGTGTTTCAAAGTCGATATTTTAACACTGTTTAAATGTTTTACAGTACATACATTACTATCTACGACAGTGAATGTCATTAGAGCGGTACAACTTGTCTAATTGCTATAGTTCACGTTGATGTTCTGTGTTGTGGTTGGATCGTCGTGGTGGATAGCTAGGGTGCAATGTTAATACATTTTAGTTTCATTTGTACATTTGATATCGCGGGGCGAGCGTCCGACATATGTGTAGGGTTCCTTAGGCGGCTGCTGGGTTTCGGGAGGCATCGTCCATGCCATTTTTCAAAAATTGCCGTACTAAAGAACCCTAACCTAGAATCTTAACTAGAGATTTAGACGAACTAGCAATGCAAACAACTTTATATCTAAGTGAATGAGGAATACAACCTTTGTAGACCGGTCCTTCACTTCTAAAGCTCCGTGTAGTAGTCCCTTCGCTCCAAGTAGGGAACACCCGAACTCTAGTAAGGGTTCACATGAAGAAATGAACAAACTTGCTCGAAATCTAAGAGGCCGAAGATGATCTACGTCGAGAAGACTCAAGCTCATGCCATCTCTTCACTAATGGTAGATTAGTGAAGTAAACACCCTAAACTAAATGACTAATATAGCAGAGGATGATGAAGTAGGAATTGGGCTCATTTTAGATTATTTTTTCTCACAATAATTCATCACTTTTAGAAAAGCTAGAAAGCTTTCTCATGAGGAAGAAGAAGATGAAGTGGATATGAGAATGGATCTCATGAGGTGAGAATAGCAACCATGGGTGAGTTAGTGTCATACACTAACTCATGTAGAGATTAAACCATGGCTAACAATAATAGTTAGGTTAATAAATATCTACAAGTAAAACAAAATTAGTGGACTTGGTCAATGATTCCACAAGCTTCTACAAGCTTCAACCATGTGACTTAATTCCATCTAATTTTGATTAACTTCAAATAAATAAAACCATTCATTATATCAAGCATGGTGTGAGTCTCATACACCCATGAAGCATGTGGAATCAAGCATGACACTAATAAAATGTACATTAATATATATCACATATATACTATATGCACACAAGTGAGAAAAAGAAATGTTTAAGTGAGTTAATATTAGTTAATGTAATTCAATATATCAAATATATAATTATACATTAAATTATTAAATCAATACTTGATTTAATAATCCGGCTATATCACATACAACCGGCTAATATCTAATGTAACAAATCTATCGAATCAATACTTGATCCGATAACCCGGCTATATCACATATAACCGTCCGATATCACATATCGCGAGAATAGAATATGGTATCACATACACGCATTAATCTTGGTCCTGCACATATCACATATGTGCTCCTTCTTCATTTCGCATGAACCAGGAAACCTCTGTGTAGAACTCTAAAGACTCGTCAATACACCGGCAGTAGATGATGATCATATCAAACAACCACAAGCCGCAAGTGGTCTGCTAAACGTAACGTCCACCCGAGTATTGAGTGATCAGAATATCAACAAGCAAGCCTGCTCATACTCCTGTGAATCCAATCAGTAACACTACCGTACAGTCCGGTCTCTTCGTCAGATATATCGCATATCTCAGCCTAAGGGATGGTAAACGTCAGACCCCAATAGCCCTGATAAGTCATGCCGATGCAAAGTCCATAACGGTTCGAGAAACTACTGATAACACTTACAAGTAAATCTCAGCAACCCTGGCCAGGGATTTCCTGTTATAGCCAATCGAGCATAGCGCAACATCAACCCCCAATACCGGGAGAGACGAATCCCCTCCTATCGCTCATTGCCTCCATGTGACTCGGGACTGTACCCAAAAACCACCGTTTTGCACGATCTCTTGAATGTGGTAAGGTGGAAATCAAAGCACAGTGCGAATCACACAAGACTCTATGACGATCTCGGGTAGACAGACTAACCTGTACCAGTGTCACCAGAGAACTGCTATCTGAAGATAGGTATAATAGCATCTAGGAGTTCTCGGCGAGTCCGTCCAGTGTACCCAGTCTCCACTGAACACCAGTATACCTTCTCTGATGTCAAACACCAATGGATATGGGATCATCCATCACCCATCATATGGGTCAAGAAGTGTATACTCTAGTCTACTCTGGAGTATCGATGCCCTGTCCCGATACTCCCACGATTAGGAACACTTGAAGGATGTACTTACCGACTACCTCAGCCCTACTAGTATGATCTGCATCATAATCCTGGTAGTCAAGTACTCATCCTAAGCGATTTATCAACATGTAATAGAGAGACAATAAGTGTACATGTTAAGATAAAGAGCAACCGGATAGCATACTATTATGTCGAGCAAGAAAGTCCTCCCTATATATGTCCAAGCATCCACTACAATATACATCACATGTACAGTAATGGCCTCTGGACATACATATAACTAACGATCTCCTACTTACACTAAGGCCATTTGTTGCAGCATCTCATACTCAACGTCCTATAGAAGTCTCTCTAGGGAAAGGCCTTTGTGAGTGGATCTGCCGTGTTATCCTTTACGTCAACTCTCCTGACCTCGATCCCTTGGAGATCAACCATCTCCCTGATCAGGTGATACTGTCCTCAGAATATGTCTGGATCGCTGATAGGACTGGTGTTCCTAGGCTAAAGCCACAACTCTATTGTAGTCACAATAACAGTTATTGGACGCTCAATGGTAGGAACCATGTTCATCTCATGAACAAGAAATGTCCAGACAGCCACTTTGGCAACATCGTTGGTAACGATGTATCTAGCCTTTATCGTCTAGTATGTCACAGTATCTAGCTTGGAACTCTTCCAACATACCGTCCCTTCATTGAGGGTAAAGACAATGTCTGTGACTGACTTTCAGTCGACCTTATCACTCTGGAAGCTCGAACCAAGAACATTCATTTAGTGCTTCTCAAGTACTTAAGAATGTCCTCCACAGCTGTCCAGTGATTCTCTTAAGATTCGATTTATTCCTTATCACTACACCTAGTGAGTCATCTACATCTGGTCTGGTACATAATATCGCATACATGATAGAGCCTACTGCAGAAGCATTGGGATCCTTTGCACGCGAGCTCTCTCCAAATCAATCTCGGAACACATCTTTTTGGAGAGAGTGATTCCTGAGTAAGTGGGAGAACCACCACGCTTAGAATCCTCCATACTAAACCCCTTTAGTATGATGTTAATGTACCTGGATTTGGGACACTCGCAACATCCACATAGATCTATCACCATAGATCATAATCCACAAGATGTAGTAGGTATCATCCAGATCTTCCATGGAGAATCCTCGTGATAGGAGGAGCTTGACCGAGTGTAGTATAGGAAACTATTTCCTATCAAGAGTATGTCATCTACGTACAATACGTGGAAGAAAACCTTACTCTCTACAACCTTCTTGTATATACAAGGTTCATCTACCATTTTGATGAAGTCAAACTCTTTGACCGCCACATCAAAACAGTTGTTCCAACTCCGCGATGCATGCTTTAATCCTGATGGACTTAAGCATAGGTTTAAAAGTATCAACTTTTCCATCTACACTAAGAATCTTCTCAAGATCTATTTGCTCCCGATGGGTTTAACCCCTTTAGGTGCAACATGCAAAGTCATACTTTATTGGTGTATATGGATTCCATCTTTGATTGCATAGCATCCAACCTTTTCACAAAGTCTCCATTTATGATGGCATGTATGAACCTAGTTGGGCCATCATCTTCCATGATGCAATCCTCGCTCCCACCGTCACCAAGAAAACCGTAGTATCTCTCAGGTGGATGAGGAACCCTACCAGATTCGCGGAGAGGCTGAGGTTCATTGGAGTCTATTGAATCCTTTGGTTTCACCAAATCATTAGCTGTTAGTTTGTCTAGCTGGAACTTCTTCCAGTTCTACCTCATGACCACAAATTTCTTCACAAGAAATTCTTTTTCTAAAAAGGTGGCATGCTGAGGAACAAAATAGCTTTTGCTCCTCGATGTGGTAGAAGATATTCCCTCGCAAATGTTTGGGATATCCAACAAACTTATACAGAACTGACCTTTCTTCGAGCTTGTCCGGATTCTTCCATTCAACATAGGCCGGACAACCCCATATCTTAACTCGTTTAAGACATGGTCTCTTCCCATTCCATATCTCATATGTAGTGGTAGGCAATGATTTGGATGGAACCCTATTCAATAGGTATGCAGCTTCTCAAGTGCATAAATCCAAAAGGAAACAGGTAACTCAGCAATACTCATCATAGAGCGCGCCATACCTCCGCCCTGATACACCGTTGTGCTGTAGTGTATACGAAGGAGTAAGTTGAGAGAGAATCTCATTCTCCTTTTAGAAACTCCAGGAACTCTATGAGCAAGTATTTGCCTCCTCGATCACATCGTAGGACTGTAATACTTCTACCCATCTGGTTCTCAACTTCAAGCTTATATTCCTTGAATTTCTCAAAAAGTTTCAGACTTGTGTTTCAACAGGAACATATGTTCGAATCTTGAGAGATGATCAATGAATATAATGAAATACAAAGAACCAACCCTGGTATTTGTAGACATAGGACCGTATACATCACCATGTATAGTCCCAAGAGTTCAGTAACTCTTTCTCTGTTTCCAGTAAACGGAGTATTGGTCATTTTACCTTTCAGACAAGACTGGCAAGTATCATAAGATGAAAATTCGAACAGATTCTCATATTCATCCTTATGTAACTTAGCTGGTCGTATCGCATTGATATCACCTAGTTTACAATGCCATAAGAAGGATTCGTTCATTTCTGAACTACTCCTCCTGTGTGTGTTCTACATACTTTGAACTGTTGTTTGATTTAGAACGTATATGCTATTATATAACGTGCATGATCCAATCAACTCTTGATTCAGGAAAATGTTCACAATATTATCCTCCAATACAGAATTATATCCTTCTTTAACTTAATAAAGAATCTGATGTAATGTTGTATATCAGGTTCGATATCTAATAACATTTGTTCAGAATCAATGTGTTTACCATTTGGTAATACAAGGTGATATTTGCCAACTAATTTGGCTGCAACACTTGCACCATTCTCTAAATAGTTAGAGACATATCACCGAATCTCAGTTCTCGGTAGTGAACACACCCGAAGAATATGCATCAACATGCACTTTCTTCGATTGGGTAGCAGGGGAATCCGGGTATTCCCCTATTTCCTGCTTGGACTTATAATAATTATAAGATAGAGCGGAACCAACGTTCCCCAGCTCAGTATAAAAAGCAGGTTCGGCCAATGCAACCATATTATTATCTTGATTAAGGCGTGACATGGTCGCTACTATGATAGAGAAGAAAACATTCTGTGTATGCTCTTGCAAGATCAGATTGGTTATTATTTTATCTAATCAGGATATCTCCTACTGTTTTTATCAAATCTTCCTTCAAACCCTAAAAGGTAAGACTAGCCGGGATTAATTACACCCTACAAGTTTGCCAATATTTCGGCCAGGCCAGTGTCGGTACTTTGAGGGAGGTTTCCCGTGCTTTTGCACGAACCTAATTAAAATAAACCTCATTTTTCCAGGGGCGTAACCCCGTTAACACCTTTCTAGACACCTACTTGATCAGCTAATTGTAATGTGCAAAACTCTCCTAGGAGTAACTCTTACTCGTAGTGGGTATCGGGATCCAACTATCTCATAGAAGGTATGCAATCTCATTGCAAATTTCAACACTTGAAATTCCCGATAATATTTTACCCCAACCTCCTATGACCTTGGCAAAGGCCAACAAACCATAGGATACTAGTCAAGTTCAACCCATCATTTCTTAATTGAATTAAGCCCACCCGTACGACCCTTGATAAAGGCCAACAAGGTCGCACGACTACCTTAATCCAATCGCATCATATGCTTAAGCAGATAAGCACTAGTTAGCTACCGCACACTACGCCTTGACAAAGGCCAACAAACGCAGCACGAATACTAAATACTACTTATCTGAAATGATGGAGGGCTACGACAGGTTTTTAAGAAAACCCTTTGTGTAATGAACTTGATATCGTTGTAGAATCGAGTGATTTTGAAAAGGAGTGTTTTTGAGGCTTTTGCTAGTTTTGGTAAAGAGGTCACTCCCGGTGAAGGGATCTCGGCTCTTTCCTTATCGAATAAGGTGCAGGATATTTCACAAATACCACTACGCAAAGCGAAAACTATAGAAGCAATCAAAAGACAAACCGAGTGGGTTGTAGCATCTGCCAGTTTCGCTAAAGAGGTCACTCCCGGTGAAGGGATCTCGGCTCTTTCCTTATCGAATAAGGTGCTGGTATTCTACAAGGAATACCGCTATTCAAAGCAAGAACTAGAGCTACCAGTTTTTAAAACAAGATTATGCAACATCTTTAGGATTCTTTTATTTCATTAATCTTATTAATGAAGTCCCATCAATTATGCTTCCTAAGCATCACGGTAGAAACGAAAGCAGCAATAGTTATTATATATAATATATATAATATAAGCATTCATCTCAGAATATCAAGTGATCACATCACAGAATATCAGCTGCAGAAGAACACATATGAAATATTGGATATACTAGGAATTCCGAGTTTTAAATTAAGCCAGTAAAAAACGCGGATTCCACGGTCACGATGAATAGCCAAACCCACATCCCTAGACCCCTACGAGAGCGGCAAGCAACCCTCCCAATTCTAGAGTTAGGAGACCCGGTCTCGACTCCTCGAGATGGTCTCCCACTGAACCATAGAACCCGGTTACTTGTGCTTTCCTCCTTGGATCTATCCTAATGCGGAAAAGTAAATAATATATATCAATGGTGACATCATCCTCAACCCGGAAGTGCCCCAATAAAAGAATATTACATACAAGTTTCTACATGAATGAAAATTAAAAACTCTCATCTAACATAAAAAAACCCCGGCTATTCAAAACACGACGATCCAATATAACATATCACAGCAACACATAACATCACATGCCATCAATGTAAGTAAATATGCGTATCCCAATTGTTGTTGACTTATAGCAACGAAACCGGCGATACATTACATATTACACTTACAGTCGCAGAAAAAGAATGTGAAAACACTACAACAATTGGAATCCGCAACCACCTTACACATCATAAACCCAATGTATCACATACTTTGGATTTCATGCCTTACCAAATGAATTCCTTAGACATCACATGCCTAACAATTATAAACCCCGCATTTTAGTCTCGATATTGAAAACGCTTTCTAATAACCAGTCGGGTAATTCAACAAGATTCCCGATAACCTGATTGAATGCTCGTCGGAAAATTTAGTAGACGGCCGCACCCCGATGCCGTCGACGAAGTGCACTAAGGCGGAACACCGCGGCCGCGAGCACCCGAACGGATGCTTTTGGCGACGGGGTTCTTCTACAGTCACTTGGTTGGGGCTATGGGGCGTGTTTATCTAGTAAGGTTACCCGGCGAGTATCCGCGTACGCTACGTAATTGCGATGGACTTTTGATCCTCATCAAAATTCTGTGGCAACCGATCATTTGAGACTAACTTGCTGGATTTATAAAATTCAAACTAGTTATCACATAACTAAATTTGTGGATTCCAAATATTGTATCACAATCACAGATAGCTGGACGATATTAAACTCTTCGATCGAATAAACAAACACCCAAAATTTCCCAAAAATCTCAACACTTGAGCGGAGTTCAAAAAGTATCCAGAACGTTCCACAGCACCTATGAACCATCCGTAGAAGGGCCGACCTATGCCTCACTCATGTCGCCACGGAACTGCCGCAAATCATAGGGTATGACCACGGTTCCACGATCCAAAAAGTCGAGTTTGGGTATTGTTCTTCTAGAGGGTCCACAGAATCGCTTGCATGATTTTCCAAAGATTTTAAAACTTGGAAAAAATCCAACTCTTGGAAAATTTCCAGTGAGGGAAAATATGGGTTATTAATATCCGTTCGAACTTTTTAATGTGGTCTAAATAACCCGAATAGATGTTAGAATTACGATTACGACACATTCCGAATTGCCTTTGCAGAAAGTTAACATCACATGCAATTTTAGCAAAAACAAGCAATAGCTGAAATACCAAAACCCAAAGACCGGAACACATAAAAAATTTGAAGCCCAGAACCCTATACAGGGCCGGCCAGCTTGGGATTAATGGTGATGTGGCCAGCCAAAAACCAGCCACAATGCTTCAAATTTTCATAGTGTTCATGTTATATCACATACAACATTCTGCAGTTGCTAAAAAATTTTTTAGATGCCATTTAAAAATCGACAGAAACTAGGATTGTATATCGGGTGTTTCGGAGTTGTTTCAGTTTCTTAATTCTATAAATATCGTTTAAATCTCCAGCTTGGCTCTGATACCACTGTAGGGTTTCCTAGGCGGCCGCTAGGTTTCGGGAGGCATCGTCCAAGCCATTTTTCAAAAATTGCCGTAGTAAAGAACCCTAACCTAGAATCTTAACTAGAGATTTAGACGAACTAGCAATGCAAACAACTTTACATATAAGTGAATGAGGAATACAACCTTTGTAGACTGGTCCTTCAATTCTAAAGCTCCATGTAGTAGTCCCTTCGTTCCATGTAGTGAACACCCGAACTCTAGTAAGGATTCACATGAAGAAATGAACAAGCTTATTCGGAGTCTTCAATGCTGAGGATGATCTACGTCGAGGAGACTCAAGCTTATGCTATCTCTTCACTAATGGTAGATTAGTGAAGCAAACACCCTAAACTAAATGACTAATATAGTAGAGGATGATGAAGTAAGGATTGGGCTCACTTTAGATTAATTTTTCTCACAATATTTCATCACTTTTAGAAAAGCTAGCAAGCTTTTTCATGAGAAAGAAGAAGATGAAGTGGAGATGAGAATGAATCTCATGAGGTGAGAATAGCAACCATGGGTGAGTTAGTGTCATACACTAACTCATGTAGAGATTAAACCATGGCTAACAATAATGCTTAGGTTAATAAATATCTACAAGTAAAACAAAATTAGTGGATTTGGTCAATGGTTCCACAAGCTTCTACAAGCTTCAACCATGTGACTTAATTCCATCTAATTTCGATCAACTTTAAATAAATAAAACCATTTATTATATCATGCATGGTGTGAGTCTCATACACCCATGAAGCATGTGGAATCAAGCATGACACTAATAAAATGTACATTAATATATATCACATATATACTATATGCACACAAGTAAGAAAAAGAAATGTTTAAGTGAGCTAATATTAGTTAATGCAATTCAATATATCAAATATATAATTATACATTAAATTATTAAAACAACACTTGATTTAATGATCCAGCTATATCACATACAACCGGCTAATATCTAATGTAACAATCTATCGAATAAATACTTGATCTGATACCCCAGCTATATCACATATAACCGTCCGATATCACATATCGTGAGAATAGAATGCGGTATCACATACGTGCATTAATCTCGGTCCTACACATATCATATATGTGCTCCTACTTCGTTTCGCATGTACCAAGAACCTCTGTGTAGGACTCTAAAGACTCGTCAATACGCCGTCAGTAGGTGATGATCATATCAAACACCCACAAGCCGCAAGCGGTCTGCGAAACGTAACGGCCACCCGGGTATTGAGCGATCAGAAGATCAACAAGCAAGCCTGCTCATACTCCTGCGAATCCAATCAGTAACACTACCGTACAGTCCGGTCTCTTCGTCAGATATGTCGTATATCTCAGCCTGGGGGTTGGTAAACGTCATACCCTATAGCACTGATAAGTCATGCCGATGCAAGGTCCATAACGGTTCAAGAAATTACTGATAACACTTACGAGTAAATCTCAGCAACCCTGGCTAGGGATTTCCTATTATGGCCAATCGAGCATAGCGCAACATCAACCCCCAATACCGGGAGAGATGAATCCCCTCCTATTGCTCCTTGCCTCCATGTGACTCGGGTCTGTACCTAAAAACCACCATTTTGCACGATGTCTTGAACATGGTAAGGTGGAAATCAAAGCACACAAAACTCTATGACGATCTCGGGTCGACAGACTAACCTGTACTAGAGTCACCAGAGAACTGCTATTTGACGATAGGTATAATACCGTCTAGGAGTTCTCGGTGAGTCCGTCCAGTGTAACCAGTCTCCACTGAGCACCCGTATACCTTCTCTGATGTCAAATACTAATGGATATGGGATCATCCATCGCCCATTATATGGGTCAAGAAGCGCATACACTAATCTACTCTGGAGTATCGATGCCCTGTCTCGATACTCCCATGACTAGGAATAATTGAAGGATGTACTTACCGACTACCTCAGCCCCACTAGTATGATCTGCATCATAATCCTGGTAGTCAAGTACTCATCCTAAAAGCTTTATCAACATGTAATAGAGAGAAAATAAGTGTACATGTTAAGATAAAGAGCAACCATATAGCATACTATCATGTCGAGCAAGAAAGTCCTCCCTATATATGTCTAAGCATCCGCTACAATATACATCACATGTACAGTAATGGTCTCTAGGGCATACATATAACTAACAATGTAGACTGCCATCACGGCCTATTTGTATATTATTTGTTTGGGGCACGACTGGGTCAAGGTCGATGTCACCTTTGTACATATTTTTCTTTTCTGTACTAAGATTACCCCGCGGTGGAGTGAACGGATAGCCGGGTTCTAGAGGGAAACAGGCCCATATCTCATGGCGTTGAGACAGAGGGGGCCTTACTCTAGAATTGGCGGGCTATTCTTCGCACTCGTAGGGGGTACAGGTTGACCCAAGGAGGGGTGCTCAAGTTACCGGATTCCGTGAAGTGCCGGGTGGCCCATTCACTTTGATGAAGGGGTTGCTTCACTTCTGGTTTTGGCGGGTAACTTACCGCACTCGTAGTGGTCTAGGTTTTCATTGCACGGGCTATCCACACGACCAAGGGAACGTCAGGTTTCACTTGCGGCTCAAAGGAAACCCGGGGCTCCCAGATTATCAGTATTGTTCTGTGATGCTTATCGCTATTCTGTGATGTTGCATATATCATGCCTGGAATGATTATTATATATAGCTATATATATACTAGTAGATGTTGTATATGTTTTACACCTGCGCTAGTCCAGCCCCCGCTCTGTCGTTAGTTAAGTAAATTAACGGGTGATGACGTGGCCCAGTGGCGAATGCGGATGGCATATACGCACATCATATTTTCGTTCTTTTCTGGTATGATTAATTGATGGGACTGCGTTGATTCTGATCAATGCAAGGAAAACAAACCTATTTGATGTTGTTGGAACCAAGTTTTAAAAAAACAGACATTGCAGACGTTTGCTTTTATTTTGCACAGTGATATTCGGTTATGAATATCCAGCACCTCTTACCACGAGGCAAGGGCCGAGATCCATTCATCAGGAGTGACCCCTTGGGTAGAAGTTTGCGTCAGCATAATAACTTTTCTATAGTTGATTCTTTTGCTTTGCATTATGGTATTCAGTTTGGAATATTCTGCACCTCATTTGACGAGAAAAGAGCCGAGATCCCTTCACCGGGAGTGACCTCTTGAGCAAAAGTTTGTGCCACTATATTTTTGTAAAACCACTTAGATTCCTTCAATGATATCATGTTCATTACGTTAAAGGTTTTTCGCCAAAAACCAGCCGTAGCCCTTCGTCATTTCTTATAGGTATTACTTTGTATTCATGCTGTGTATGTTGACCTCTGTCAAGGCACAGTGCTTGGTAGCTGGGTAATGCTTGTTTGTTGCATAGATATGCGATTATTTAGGACAGTCATATGGTCATTTTGACCTCTATCATGGGCATGTGCGGGTGGGTCTAAGTTAATCTAGGACAATGACGGGTTGAACTTGACTTGCGAGTTATGATATGTTGACCTCTGTAAAGGTCATAAGCCGCTTGGGGTAAAAATAACATCGGGTGTTTCTAAAGAAACTGAAACTCTCCAGGCATGCGCATACCTTCTGGAGTGTGGTGACTTGAGTGGATTCTATCAAGTTATCATGAGATGATAGTTGGATCTCGATTCCCACTGATGAGTTGGTTTACTCCTCGGGTAATTTTAGATGATCCCGACTAATTTTTCTTTTGGGTTTGGAGGACAATTTGAGGATACAGTGGAAGACATCCTGATTAGATAAATTGATTAACCATTCTGATCTAGGTTAGAGGGCACACTGAGTATTTTTCTCTCTCTCACTTTGGCAGTGACCATAGCCTGACCCTAGACTAGAACTCATAAACCAAATTAACCGAACCTTCTTAAAACACACTGGCTTTTGGATTGTCAGAGTTGCATACTTCATTGCCACTCCTACTTTTACCCTTTTCTTTTTCCCCGGAACATTCCGTATCACTACGAAGATCCACAGTTATTGGATATGACCATCGTATAGTTACATACGAACTTGAAGAAACTTGTTTCAGATTCGAGAATGGTTTCTGGTTCTGGAGAAATTGAATAGGACTATTCAGTTGTCTTTTCATTTTACCTTCTCTAAGGTTGTGAGGGCTCCTAGGATTAGGAAAGGGTACACCTATTGCGCTTATTGGATAGTCTTCTTCCAAACCATAGGCAGGTGCTGAAAGGTGGGGAAGGAAGAAAACCAATTAGCCTAAGTGAGGTATATAGAAGGTAATAAGTAAAGACAAATAAAGAGATTAGAAAGAGGGCAAAGTAAATTGCGACTGCTATCATTCACGACCAAACCGCGTATATCATCTCCACTTCTACTTCACCTTTGCATTTCTCCAGAACACCTCGTATCACTACGAAGATCCACATTTATTGGATAATCCATCGTATAGTTACATACGAACTCGAAGGAACTTGTTCCAGTTCGAGAATGGATTCTGGTTTAGGAGAAATAGAATAAACATTATTCAGTTTTCTTTTATCTTTGCCTTCTCTCAGATTGTGAGGGCTCATAGAATTAGGAGTACACATATTACGCTTATTGGATAGTCTTCTTCCAAACCATAGGCTGGTGCCGAACGGTAAGAAAGGAAGAAAACCATTTAGCCTGAGTACGGTATACAGAAGGTAATGGGTAAAGACAAATAAAGGGATTTGGAGAGGTGACAAGGAAATATACGGTTACAGTCATGAATCTGGTAAATGGAAGAGGCATTACTAGGAATACCCGACTACCCCTTCGAAACATTTTTCATGTTTCAGTTTCACTATGAGTTGTTAATTGAAAACTGATTTCCCAATTAGATTCTTACTCCAGGGTATGTATTTACCAGTTTTGATTCTCACGTATGTATGGTTTAACAGATGATGAGTGGGAGTAAGATATTGGGAATTAGGTGATTATATCCTCATTATATCGGAATTCGTTGTAATTGGTGATATTTGAGGAAATCACCTGGGGTTTTGCCTGATGGCAAATATTTGGTTTTGAATATCCGTTGTTATGCACCAATTTCAAACTGATATATATGTACGTTTATTTTATAAAGTGAGATATAACCTTTTGAAATTATGTCCATGACATTTACCTATATCAGTTAATGATTGGGTAAGAAGCATTAAATATCGGTGTAATTCTTCTTAACTATAGTACAGTTTTCAACCCATGACGCACAGGGTTTGAGTTATTCAACTCAGAAGACTTATACAAAGTATTGTATGTTGTCCAATGTCCATTAGGACAAAAGGGTTGGTACTCGTACTATATTCTGTTTACTTATGACTTCTCCAGTTTTAGAAAAGTATTTCGTAGAAACACAAGGTTCAAGTTTTGAGAGGTTATAGGTATAAGAATAAAGTAGAGAACCATGTGTTGTAAGTATCGGGATTCTTCAAGGTGATTGAAAATGTAGATACTTATGTTTGGTATTCAGTTGATAGTAATGGTTTTGAGAACTTGCTTCTCTTTCAGATTACTCATATCTGGATGCACTCCTAGTTGAGTAATGCTGATCGACCTCTCTCCATTTAGTTGACATGCACTGGAGACAGCTGCATGATTTGAATCTGGTTCCAATTAAATCAGTGTCTCTGTTTCTATATTGTATATAGAATGGTTCATACTTTAATGATGTTAAGGTATATGGAGTTGTCCAGCTTATGATTAAAACCAGACTCTGGATAACTCAAGGCACGTTTCTGTAATGGCAGTTTGAGGGTTATCCCGGGCTAAGACGATGGTTAACTTTCTACAATCACGAAGATCAATAGTGATATTGTTCTTGATTCGCCACAGTTTTAGTAAAATAGACTTTTTCAGAAAACAGTAGTGGGAGTATGGTAGAACTGGAAGTGATTCCAGAACCACAAGCGATTACTGAAAATTTAATAGAGCCTAAAGATTCAATCGGGTTTGACATTCCATTAGCAACTCCACAGATATGGTGGGTAACCTCAGGCGCCCGAGAGGTACTTCGGTATCCTTAAAGACGGTGATAGGGATGTTCTTGTTTACCCAGACTTGTCATTACTGTTGTTCTAGACTATAAGACCCGGCAGGAGGATGAGTATAGTATCGTTCTAAACTAGCTTTAGAAGTGCACGTGTATATGACTCTGCCAGAGGGTTGTTATAGTCAGTGAGAGTAGCGGAAGTATAGTGGACAAGTAGCTTGTGTCTATTTATAGACTAAAGCAGGTATAGCGGTGATAGATCATCTATTTTTGATGTGACAGTCATCGGCTTTGACTTTATCAGAATATGAGATGGATCTATTAAGAAGGTAGTAGGGTGTGATGTCCTGGTATTTAGATGACATGCACTTTATAGGAAGTGAAATTCCTATACTACGATCGTTATACTATGGTTGTCACACAGTGTTTTCTCCACATAGGATATGGATGTTATATCAAGCATTCGTGTTACTGGATTTATGGTTTTAGATCTAGATTTAGGTAGTTTCCTAATCTGGGTACTTAAACGGTATTCTAAAGGTATTTTAGAATGGATGACTCCAGGCATGGTGGTGTACCTGTAGGTGATGGAGTCACCCTCTCTAAAGGTATCTTACAGATTAAAGGGAAGAGGGATGTGCATGATAGACATATCACTTGCTTAGGCAAATGTGTCAATCATGAGATGTCAAGTACCATACCAGATATTGTTTTTGCACTAGATGCAATAAGATTATATATTAATCCAATCCTGGAGAAACGTTCGGAAGCAGTTTATGAACATAAGAGAATATTCTAGGGATTTGGTAACGGCAGCCTCCTTCGGGAGACAGTTATCATTCCAGGCTTCCAAGATGACCTGGATGACAGAGTGACTGTCAGAGTTATAGTTTTCCCTCTTGATGAGGGGCAGTAGTTTAGACAGGTGGTCCAAGCGGATACTGAAGGAGGCATGGCACAGAATACCGATTAAATTCAGTGGACGATACAGTCTAAGAAGTTTGCTGGATTTGGAGTTCATTTGTGAACTGGGTCCCATCAGATATCTAGATATATTCTAAGACAGATATTGCTCATTTTGGGAGATGGCGTTCTTCGTGAACTTGAGATAAAGAGAGACATAGAAAGAAACATTGGAGCGGATCCACTCACTGAGGCTATTTCTCGAACGCAATAGTTTTACAAACGAGCTTTGTGAAACTGATTAGTAGAGAAGTTGGGTGCTCGGTATCACACGGGCTGTGAGTATGCGACACCGCAATAATTAGTCTTAAGTGCATGTAGGAGATTGTTTGCTATAGTGCCCTCAAGTCAATTATTGGATCATAGGCACATGATTGCAATGATTGAAGGAGGACCTATACCGGTAGAACAGTCTTACTCGAGATGATAGTATGCTATCTGGTTTCTCTTTATCATCGTGTACATGCTTCAGGTGACATTACAGATCACTATAACATGTTGATAGAGCCCATAGGATTCTTGCTTGCTACCAGCAGTATGACGGCGATCATATACGTGGGAGCTGGGTTGTCTATAAGCACATCCTTAAATGTCCCTAGTCGAGCGAGTTTCGAGATTGGGCATCGATACTCCAATGTAGACTGGTGTATACTGATCGAGACCCTGACGAGGGGCGGTGGCAGGTCTCACAAGCCATTGGTGTCAGTTTGTTCACCTAAGATGTATACAGGTGCTCATTGGGTTATGAGTACACCGGACGGACTCACCAGGAACATACTAGTTGGTATTATACCTATTGTTAGATAGCAGTTCTCAGGTGACATGTGTACAGGTTAGTCTATCGACCTGAGATCGTCATTTTTCTCGTGTGAGTTCCCACTGTGCTTTGATTACTACCCTACCACGGCTCAAAGGATTCGTGCAAACAGGTTTTAGTTGGGTACAGTCCCGAGCCATATAGAGGCAGTGAGCGGATCGTCAGGGGATTCGTCTCTCCTGGTATTTGGGGTTGATGTCGCGGTGTGTATGGGTGGCCAACTCTCTCCTGGTATTTGGGGTTGATGTCGCGGTGTGCACTGGTGGCCAACTCTCTCCTGGTATTTGGGGTTGATGTCGCGGTGTGTACGGGTGGCCATCACCATAAATCCTTGGCCAAGGTAGTCGAGAATTACTGATTCAGATCAGTAGTTTCTCAGATGGTGATGGGCTTCTTACCAACACTGAATATCAAGTTATTAGGGGTCCGACTTTTTCCAGCCCCCTAGACTCGATATGCGATACTCATAGACGAATAGACCGGACTGTACGGATATTGTCACTGTCAAGCTCAGTAGGGGTTTCAGGATGAGTTTGCTCGTCGGCCTCCTTTTCGCTCAATACCTGGGTAGCCGTTACGTACAGCTAGTGTCGCTGACGTGCTTGTGGTTAAACCCACTGCCAGCATATTGACGAGTCTTTAGAGTCCCACACAGAGGGTTTCCCTATTTTGGGCGAAACGATGTAGAGGCTGTATGGTTTTACGGCAGGGTTCGATCACATACGTGTACTTGTGCACGCATGATGTTCGGACGGATAATACTAGTGG
Source organism: Agapanthus africanus (assembly GCA_030015575.1). Taxonomy (NCBI): domain Eukaryota; kingdom Viridiplantae; phylum Streptophyta; class Magnoliopsida; order Asparagales; family Amaryllidaceae; genus Agapanthus; species Agapanthus africanus. The sequence goes on along the minus strand of CM057350.1, from coordinate 446,229,915 downwards.
GCTTTAGTTTAAGCCGGATCCTAGTATTATAATTGTTGGATTATTTTCGTCTCTTTGTATTCGTATTCTTCGGAGTACGGATGCGGGTATGTATATACGGTTGAGGGGTATTCTTATAATTTATTACAAGATTACTTTTAGAAGATTACACCTCATCATGGTTTAGACCTTTTTGGATTAAAAGGTTATTGAGGTGTAGGATGAGGAGTTTATTGCATATTTGTGGAATGGCTAATTAGTGACCCATGGCTAATTAGATATTATGGTTGACTCGAGATATTATGGTTGACTCTAGATATTTTGGGGGCATGGGATATTTTTATAGACGGCATCATTATTTATTAAATAATCCCACAACAAACAAAATGCTAAGCAATTATTGATTTCTTTCTCTCTCTCTCTTGAGTTGCTCTAAACTCTCATCCGCATGGCATCTTCTTCTTCCTCTAGCTTCACCTAAAACCTCTCATGAGTTGAGAATCCTTGGGTGTCTTGAGACAAATTAGTCCTCCATCACTCTCTACTCTATCTACGGTATCTAGTGTAGCGATATAGGTACCCTAGTTGCCTCGGATATGGGGTTGGAGCTCGTTGCATAGACTCTCAGGTGGATCATCTTCGATGGAGGGAGACTGGAGATCAAGCTTGATCAAGGAAGCCCTTTGGAGCTTGGGATGATGGTTGAAAACCGAAGGACACGGATCTATTCGGTATAACCACTCCAAACTCCTAGTTTATAGATTGCTTGTTAAGGGTTAATGGTAGATCCGGGTAATTGGTTGTGGTAGCACCAAGTTTTATAAATTTTTGTTCCATATTTGGTCACGGATAGATGGCCGGGGCGCTACCGTAACCCAACATATACCGGACAGACTCACTGAGAACTTCTATATGTTATTATACCTATCGTCAGATGGAAGTTCTTTTGTGGCATGAGTAAAGGTTACTCCTTTGACCCGATATTTTCATTTGTCTCGTGTGAGTTCCCACTGTACTTAGATTACTACCCTACTATGTCTCAAAGAAGTCATGCAAACAGGTTTTAGTTTAGTACAGTCCCGAGCCACATAGAGGCAGTGAACAATCGTCAGGGATTTGTCTCTCCTAGTATTGAGAGTCGATGTCGCGCTATGTTGGGTCGGCCATCACCAGAAATCCTTGGCCAAGATGTATGAGATTTATAGATGTGATATCAGTAGTTTCTCAGTGAGTGATGGGTTTCAGACCAGCACGACTTATCGGGTTAGTAGGGATCTGACGTTATCCACCCCCTAGACCCGGTATGCGATTATCTTAGACAAAGAGACTGGACTATACGGAGATTATCACAGACAGGCTCAGTAGGGGTACAGATGAGTTTTCTTGTCGGCCTTCCTTTCGTTCAATACCTGGGTAGCCGTTACATACAGTTAGTGCTGCTGACGTGCTTGTGGTTAAACCTACTGTCAGCATATTGACGAGTCTTTAGAGTCCCACATAGAGGGTTTTCCCAATTCAGGTAAAATGATGTAGTGGCCGTATATTGATACATGCAGGGTTCCGATTAGGCATGTGTGCTAGCCACACAGACTTTAATCAGGCGGATGATAATACTAGCCGGTTTATGATTAAGCCGGATTATTAAATTAAGTTTTGATTTAGTAATTTATATACATATGTATCGATATGTATATTCTAGTATTATGTTCATTGTATTTTCTATCTCTTGGGTATTCGTATTTTGATACGAATAGGGGCATGTATTTGCGCGGACGTATTCTTGTATTTATATAAGAATACTTCAAGAAGAAGGACAACTCATTTCAAGGTTTTTCTTTTTAAGAAATTAAGAAATGAGATGGAAAAGTGAAATGGTGGAGGGTATGGGCAAATGAATTTATAATTCATTTGAAAATACTATTCAAGCATGGTTGTAGTTTTAAAATGGAAAAATTCATTTTACAAAAGTTATTAAGTATGCTTGAATTTGTAGAGGATTATTCATTCTACCATTTAGCTTTTCTCTTTTCCATGGCTCCTTCTTCTTCTTCTTCTTCTTCATCTTCAACACTCTCATGAATTGAGAATCATGAAGATAAAGAGAAAGAAAAATGTTAGAACACTCACACACATCCTAGATTAGCATCCTAAGATCTTCAGTTACTTCATGGAGGAAGCTGAAGCTTGAACTTGGTTCTCTCGGGTGAATCATTTTCGGCGAACGGAGACCGGCTTGCAAGCGCGATCCGGAGCGCTTGAGAGTATACTGGAGTCCAACTGAATTGGAGCAAATGAAGAAACTACAAAGGTTGTGATTTCTATCATTTTGTTGTTCTAATTTTAGGTGTTTGGTTTAAAATCTTGGGTTTAAGTTTCTAGTGCCATAAAAATTTTTGTTTTCGGATTTTGCATTGGTTGCGGGTTAGCAGCGAGGGCACTAGGAACTTTCAATGATATCAAAGCCACCCAAACACTCTAAACTAGATAGATACGACTTCCGAATTTTGCCGGTTTTTTCTCCACAAAAACTGCCGAAAAAACCAGTGAGAAAACCGTGCTAAACTTAATATTTTGACTCCCCGCAAACTCTCGGTTTGGACCGAGAAGCCTCGAAGAGGTGCATGGGGACCCCAGGGACGTTTCGGGGAACCTAGGGAGGGTCCACACCCCAGAAACCACCCAAATGGTGGCCTTGGAGGGGGTAGGGACCCGAAACTCCTCAGAAGGCAGTGTCGGGTCTGGCCACCCCTATGGCCACCTTAGGGTGGACTAGAGGGCGGGTACCCTCTCTAGATGCCTCCAGGGCGACGTTAATTTCCCGCCGGGGTCCTCCGTGAAGTTTCGGCTCGATTCGAGATCATTTCGGACTCCCTGAGTGGTTTTTAACAAGGATTTTTGTCGGTTTTTATCATACTTGATTTTTGGTGTTTTGGAAAATTGAAGTGTTGGCTATATGTTTGCGGTATTTGATTATCGTAGGTGTCACAACCCGGAAAAGGCACGTTACTGGCACTTGAATCATGTGAAGTTTATAGGACCACACCTAATTCAAGTAAGCCAAAAGCTCAGAAATCTAAACCTTTTAGGAAAAATAGTGGAGGTGAAATTTTGAAATAAGATTTACTGAAATCAAGTTCTTTCTTTAAGTATGTAAGTAATAGTATATGAAAACATAGCCTTGTATCTAACTTTAAAACCTTTTGTCATTTGAAATTTCGACACCACCTCCTTTGTATATTTTAACCCAAAACAAATACAAGTAATAATAATATGCATCCCCAAGAGGGAGCTAGCTCTTCGCCAATTGGCAAAACAACCACACAAGATATAAATATACAACGCTGAAGACGAGGATCAAAACACAGCAAGAAAACTAAACATCATCAAGAAAAACCAGGAAACAATAAATACAAGAGCACGACTCTAAGGCCGAAAGAATAACAAACCGTGGCTTCTAAGTCTACTAAATATACATGGTCTGGTTGATGGAGTTTTAACTAGATACAACTGAAATAAAATATACAAGTAATAATAGTGGTCACGATGCAATGTGTCCCACCTATCAAAGAAAACACCCTGATGGAAGTGGTGTGCCGGCAAGCCGCAACGGAACCTGTACGGCAAAACCTGCAAGAAACTGTGGCACAACGGGGACGAGTTGCCAACTCGTGAGTAGAAGACATCACCGAGCAGAAATCACATGTATGACGATCTCCCAGGTCATATAGCTATATAATTATAACAACAACAACAACAACAACAATAATAATAATACACTGACATTGAATAAAGCAAGGTAACAGTAACATAAAAGTGATACCAAGGTACTCGTGTCCATGTCATAAGATGTGAATCATGTACGAATGCATCATCAGGTGGGTGTGTCCAGCAACTACACACAAGAGTCATAATAAAATTGGAGTGGCCAGCACCGACACTCGAACATCATGAAACCCGTATCCAGTATCGACACATAAATTCTCGGATCTCAGGCGCCGCATCATTTGATCGGCCCTCATATCCATCTCATGATTCCGGTCGGTATCCTCCGGATAACCGCCGAGTACAAACTATCACCGGTAGGTAGTGCTTCCCTGCCAGGCTCATCATCTACAACTCGAGCTTATTGCCCCGGGGTAACTTACTAAGTCCACCATGTACTCGTGGACGGATCATCCTACTCCTTGAATCGGGTCTCAAAAATCAAGCTCAGAACCAAGAAAACATCATGGTGGAATTGAAACATCATATCAAGGAAAACCGCATCATTCTCTTTTAAAATAATCATAAGTTTATAAAATTTCACATGCGGTTTCCCAAATCCAAAAATCTCATGAAAGATCCGAAATCTCAAAATCACGAGTCAGTGAACAGTGAATATCAGCGTAAAGCCACATAATAGTACATAACAGAATGAATATATGAATGCATCGGGTATTTAAGTAAGGAATGCAATATCTAGGCTAGCATATGAGACCAAGCATATTAATAATATGTTTAAACTACCAGCTAGCAGGTTGTACCAATGAAATAACGTTTTCTAAAGTGTACCTGACATGGCAATTATCGATGATGATGTGTGTGAGCCGGCAAGCAAGTGTACGTGCAACATGCGCATCATCGGTAATGGTGCAGGTGTTCTAGCAGTCGATATCAAACAACTAATGGAAACACATAATTATATCTATAATGCAATGAGAACAGTATGAGTACAACAAAAGTAATATTTGAAACAACAGCATAATCCACTATATAACTATATACTAGCCATACGGTTATAGTATTTAAAATAACACGAATCGTTGTTTTTTTAGAAAAGTAGGGGCTATGATGTTTTGCGAAAAGAAATGTCAGTTTGAAAATCCGTAGCATCTTTCGGTTGCCCATTTGAAAATACCGACAATTCGCTAGTTTTGAAAATAGGTATGACTCGAACTATATTCTAACGTCTACTTACTAAATTAAGAACTAACAAAAAGGCTAAACTAAAACCTGGGTCAAAGTAATGGAAGACTAAACGTATCCGAGTCGATATATCTAGTAGTCGTCGATCTAGCCTCATATCATCACGTATGGTAATATCTATCGTACGGCATCCTCAAGTCAAAAGTGCGGATCAATCATCATATGTATCTCGTACAGTAATATCCATCGTATGGCATCCTCAAATTGAGGGTATGGGTCAAATATCATATATACATCATCATTTATACGGTATCATCATCGTACAATATCATGATCAGGGATACTATTCTAAAGTCTCGTACATTCTAATATCATCAATTCACATATTATCGTATGTATGAATACATATCGCCCAACGATTCATCATAATATCATATCATATACAATATCACGACTCAATCACATATCAAAATCTCACGGCATTGAGCCGAATCATATCGACTCATGTCCAATCACCATCTTATATCCTCATCTTACCCGTGTGTGTGTCTTATATATATATATATATATATATATATATATATATATATATCAACGCATCCATATATATATATATATATATATATACACGTATACATATACACACTTATCATATACGGTGTGTGCGCGCGCGCGTGTGTGACAACATATAAACTAAAGGTTCACGACTAAGAGGAAAAGATGACTAAGGGTATATCTTCCTAAAATTTCACTTAAACCCATCTATAGTCTCCTAAACCTTATTCGCTAGGTGTCTTAATCTCACATCGGTCTAAATATATAAGTACGCAAAATAACCCTAAGTTACGATTGCGGGGGTGCTATACGCCATCCACCCGACTTCCTCCGTAGATATACAACTACTCACCTCGATCCTCACTTGCCGAAGTCGATGACGCCATGCTCTCCCTTGTTGTCCGAAATCCACAGGAAGGTGCCTACATATATAAACACATAGTATCGTAAACAAGAATTGCTTACAAAAACTAAAACGGCACACGAAACACACATAGGTTAGAACCTGTGGTTACGCATGCAAGAATAACCAAACAATTCCCGATATCGACTTACAAACATCAAGTGACCGAGATAAAACATATCATCAAAACTCAAGTTATTAAAATACACAAAACTCAAAACAACAACTTAGAAAACTAGCTCCAGATTTTGACTCAGGTAATTTGGGGCTAAACAAATAATACTGGGGATAGTTTATGAGGTAATTGAGCTACAGAACCAACCCTAACACCAACTACCTCGACAAATCCGGCGAGAAGGCGAAAAATCATGGCGCCTCCGGCCATACTAAAGAATTGGGATCTCGTCTTTTGGTGGTGGTCTCCTAGGGTTCTAATTAGGTCTCTGGGGTTGTTTGATTATCCTAAAAGGGTCTCAAATTGCTCCAGATATCCTGTAGTCCCCAATATTTTCACAAAACCGACATTTGAAATATTTAAACTCAATTTTTATGTTCAAGTCTCTATTTAGGTCCAGAAAAGCAATCTCTAAGGTCTTGTAAACCCTCAATAAACCTCAATTACTACTTCACAAGTCACACTATCTCCTAACCCTCATCTAAAAATTCTCAAGGTTCACTAAACCACACTTGATTAACTCTAAACTAGTATAGAATGCAAGGAACACTATATATTTAGCTAGAAGTGAAGGGTTATACCCCATTTGGCAACTCAAGAATTTTCTTGAGTTGCCCAAAGTCTTCAAAGTTCCAACTTGATCATACCATGGTCTTTGTAATGAGCTTGTGCACCATTTTTATGAAAGGGGTATAAGGTTTTGTTTGAGTTTTTGGGTTGACCATGGAGGTAGAGGAGGAAGATGAGAAGGAGATGAAGAAGAAGAGGAAATGAGGAAATAAAGAAATGAAGGTAGGAGAAAGGTGTAGAAGCCTCTCACCCTCTCTCTCTCTCTCGTGCGCGCCTTCACATGACACAAGTCACCTCACTCTCTCTCTCTCATCTAAATATCTCCTCTTTTCTTTTCTTTTTGAAGAAGAACCATGGTGCATATCAACAAAAAATATAACAAGTATTTGTAACATGCTATGGTGCATGTCAATAGCATAAACCGGATTAATGCATGATTAATGAGATATTAATCTAGTTTAACATAATTGCATATAATTAATTTATAAAATGTCTAAATCACATAAATTCTTTAAAAACCATTATTTGATATAAATTTCCAAATATTTTCCAAACTATCGGTATATAATTATACCCTTTCATTAAAACTAATCTCCATACATTAAAATATTCATAATCTTTGTTATTTTAATTATTTAAATTCCTAAAAATATTATTTTATTTTCTGAAATGTTACAATCTTCCCCCTTTAAATAAATTCGATCCCCGAATTTAAATTTAAACTCCTCAAAATACTTAAAACATTTTAGCAAAACAATTACGTCGCCAAGGCTCCGAAATCATGACTATCCAAAACATATCATAGCGCAATACTTGCGTATGAAAACGAGTGAAAGAACTCGAAATCGAAACTCCGTCAAGCATCACGCCATCCTGGGAGTTAATGTGAAAACACTAGTGTCGAAACCATTACAAAAATCACATATGATATAATTAAGATTATAACATATGTATAGTACGCATGTCGTGAAATCGTCAAAACATCCAAATAGAAATGCATGCAAAACCTTTTTCAAATCGCCGCGCGATGCGCGTATCACGGCAAAAGTAGCGGACGTTCATTATAAGGAAAATAGCTATATATATCCTTTATTTAACATATTCGTTCCGCCTTTTGAAAATGATTTAGAAGGGTTTCCTTCGTAAATTTTCGTGTCATCATGGACACGTAGGAAAATATTGGTACTATAGCTCCCCTTTTTGGAAATCCCCTCGTCAATTATCGATGCATGTAAAAATACTCAGGTACTGTCCTCAGACCAGTCCTGCTCTATTACTAAACCGGATATAATATATACCATGAAAACATGATGCTAGAAATGAAATCGATCTCGAATAAAGTAAACAAAATGCCACGTGTTAGTGATATGTATGCCCTAGAGGCCATTACTGTACATACGATATATATTGTAGTGGATGCTTGGACATATATATGGAGGACTTACTTGCTCGACATGATAGTATGCTATCTGGTTGCTCTTTATCTTAACATATACTCTGATTGTCTCTATGTTACATGTTGATAAAGCCCATAGGATGAGTACTTGACTACCAGGATTATGATGCAGATCATACTAGTGGGGACAATGTAGTCGCTAAGTACATACTTCAAATGTTTCTAGTCGTAGGTGTATCGAGACAGGGCATCGATATACCAGAGTAGACTAGCGTATAACTTCTCGACCCATGTAGATGGGCAATGGATGATCCCATATCCATTGGAGTTTGACATCAGAGATAGTATACAGATGCTCAGTGGAGACTAGGTACACAGGACGGACTCACCGAGAACTCCCAGATGGTATTATACCTATCGTCAGATGGAAGTTCTCTGGTGACACTGGTACAGGTTAGTCTGTAAACCCAAGATCGTTATAGAGTCTTGTTTGATTCCCACTGTGCTTTGATTTCCACCTTACCACGTTCAAGAGAACGTGTAAAACGGTGGCTTTTGGGTACAGTCCCGAATCATATGGAGGCAATGAGCGATAGGAGGGGTTTCATCTCTCCCGGTATTGGGAGTTGATGTTGCGATGCGCTCGATTGGCTATAACAGGAATTCCCTGGCCAGGGCTGCTTTAGAGATATACTGGTAAGTGTTATCAGTAGTTTCTCGACCCGTTATGAGCCTCATATCGACACGACTTATCGAGTTACTGGGGTCTGATGTTTACCACCCCTAAACGAGATATGCGACATATCAGACGAATAGACCGGACTGTACGGTAGTGTTACTGATTGGATTCACAGGAGTGTGAGCAGGCTTGCTTGTTGATCTTCTAATCGCTCAATACCCGGGTGGCCGTTACGTTTAGCAGGCCGCTTGCGGCTTGTGGGTGTTGATATGATCATCACCTACTGCCGGCATATTGACGAGTCTTTAAAGTCCTACACAGGGGTTTCCCGGCTCAAGCGAAACGGAGTAGGAGCACATATGTGATATGTGCGGGACCGAGATTGATATGATATGAGATACCGTATTCTATTCTCACGATATGAGATATCGGTCGGGTATATATGATATAGCCGGGTTATCGGATCAAGTGTTGATTCGATAAGTTGATTCATATGATATTAGTCTGTTATAGGTGATATAGCCGGATTATAAAATCAAGAGTTGATTTAATAATCTAATGTATAATTATATATTTGATATATTAATTTACATTAACTAGTATTAGCTCACTTATGATTTCTTTTCTCACATTTGATATACTTTACATATATGTGATATATGTATTGTTTTCTTTTTGGCACAAAATATATATGTGATATATATAAGTGTGTCATGTTAGGTTACACTTGCAACATAGTTTGTATGAGACTTAAACCATGCTAGGTTAAGTTAGGGTTTTATTTTTCTTAAGTATTTTAAACATTTGGATAATGAGTCATGGTTCAAAGCTTGTAGAAGCTTGTAGGAGTCCACTTGTTTGTCAACCTTAAGATATTTGTTAACCCAACCCTTAACTCATAGCTATGGTTTATTCTCTACATGAGTTAGGCATGACACTAACTCACCATGGGTGCAATTCTAACCTCACACAATAATTCATTCTCACTTGATGAGTTTATTCTTCTTCCTCCTCCTAAAAAGCTTTCTAGCTTCAATGGAGATATGAGATAAAATGTGAGAAAATGATTTCTAATGTGAGCAAACTTTCTACTTCATCATGCTCTACTACTTGCCATTTAGTATAGGGTGTTTGCTTCACTAATTCCGTAATTAGTGAAGAGATAGCTTGGGTTAGTGTCTCCTCGACGTAGATCATCTTCGGCCTCGAGGACATCAAAGCAAGCATGTTCTTTTCATCATGGGATCCTCTCTGGAGTCCGGAGTTCACGATCGCAGTGAAAGAGACTACTACACGGAGCTATTGAAGTGAAGGTCCGGTCTACCAAGGTTGTATTCCTTGGTCACTAGACTTGCAAAGTATTTGCATTTATATTTCCGTCGATTTCTAGTTTACGATTCTTAGTTAGGGTTAGCTAAAATGGCAAATTTTTGAATTTGGCATGGACGATGCCTTCCGAAACCTTGCTGCCATCTTAGGTAACCCTGCAGTGGTATCAGAGCCCTACTAGAAATTTATATGGATTTTGTTAGATTTACGAAACCGAAACAACTCCGAAACTTGCAACGTGAAACCCTAGTTTCTGTCGATTTTAAAAAGCTTTCAGAAATGTTTTTAAACAATTGCAGAATGTTGTATAGGATTCAACATGAACACACAAGAAATTTCACCCCCCTCCACCGGAAATTGGCCGGCGACTTTCACTCAAAGTCCGGCGACCTCGGATGAAATGTGAGGGAATGGGTTAAATTTTTGGGTGTGTTCCAGTGACTGGGTTTTGGTGTTCAGGTGTTGTTTGTTTTTGCTAATTTTGCTTGTGATTTAATCTTACACTATAAGCAATTCGGAGTGTTTCGTACTCATAGTTTTAACAATGTTTCGGGTTATTCATATATTGTCTAGACGAAGTTTAAAAGTTCGAACGATTGTCAAAAACCCATTTTTCCAAGTTTAACGTATTCGGGAAAACATGCAAGTAATTCTATGAACCCTCTAGAAGAATGAAACCCTAACTCGACTTTTTTGGATTGCGGAACCAAGGTCTAACCCTAGGGTTTGCCGTAGTTCCGTGGCAATATGAGTGAGGCTTGGGTTTGCCCTTCTACGGCTGGTGCATAGGTACTGTGGCAAATTCTGGGTATTATTAAAACTGTGCTCAAGTGTTGAGCTATCGAGAAATTGTAGGACTTTGATGAATCGATCGAAAAGTTTAACATTGTCCGGGTATCATGTGATGGGATGCAATATTTGGAATCTACAAGTAGTTATGAGATAACTAGTTTGAATTTTATAAATGTAGCACTTTAGTCTCATTTGATCGGTTGCCATGGGATTTTGATGTGATCAAAAGTCCGTTGCAATCACGTAGCGTACGCGGATACTCGCCCGGTAAACTTAATAGATAGCCACACCCCATAGCCCCGACCAAGTGACTATAGGAGAACCCCGTCGCCTAAAGCATCCGTTCGGGTGCTCGCGGCAGCGGTGTTCTCCCTTAGTGCACTTCGTCGACGGCATCGGGGGTGCGGCCGTCTACTAAAGTTTCCGACGAGCATTCGATCAGGATGTCGGGAATCTTGTTGAATTTCCCGACTAGATATCGAAAATTGTTTTCGAGATCGAGACTAAAATGCGGGGTTTATAATTGTTAGGCATGCGATGTCTAAGGAATTCACTTGGTTAGGCATGTGATATCTAAGGTGGTTGCGGATTCCAACTATTGTAGTTTTTCACTTTCTTTTCTGCGACCGTAAATGTAATATGTGGTGTATCGCTGGTTTCGGTGCTATATGTCAACGACAACTGGGATACGCATATTTACTTACCTTGATGACATGTGATGTTATGTGTTACTGGGATATGTTATATTGGATCGTCGTGTTTTGAATAGCCGGGGGTTTTATGTGAGATAAGAGTTTTTCATTTTCATTTATGTAAAATTCATTTTATGTAATATTTTTTTATTGGGGCACTTCCGGGTTAAGGATGATGTCACCATTGTATATTATTTACTTTTCCGCATTAGGATAGACCCAAGGCGGAGAGCACAAGTAACCGGGTTCTAGGGTACGGTGGGAGACCAACTCGAGGAGTCAAGACCGGGTCTCCTAATTCTAGAATTGGTAGGGTTGCTTGCCGCTCTCGTAGGTGTCTAGGGGTGTGGGATTGGCTATTCATCACGACCGTGGAATCCGTGTTTTATACAGGCTTAAAATAAAACCCGGAAATCCTAGTATATCCAATATTTCATATGTTGTTTTCTGCTGCGATATCTGTGATGTGATCATTTGATATATTGATGAGATGAATACAGGATATAGTATATGTGATATATTGTATAGACGCTGCTTATATTTTACACCCGTGCTAGCCCTGCCCCGCTCTGCCGTTATTTACCTAACCTAACGGTACACGAGGGGACATCAAGGCGAATGCGGATGGCATAAGCGTACGTTGTATTTATCTGTGATGTTTAGGTAACTTAAAATGATGGGACTTCATTAATGAGATTAATGAAATAAAAGAAAGCTAAAGATGTTGTAGAAACTTGTCTAGAAAACTGGTAGCTCTAGTTCTTGCTTTGCATAGCGGTGTTCCTTGTAAAACATCCAGCACCTTATTCGATAAGGAAAGAGCCGAGATCCCTTCATCGGGAGTGACCTCTTTAGCGAAACTGGCAGATGCCATAAACTCGGTTTGTCTTTTGATTGCTTTTATAGTTTTTTCTTTGCATAGTGGTATTTGTGAAATATCCCGCACCTTATTCGATAAGGAAAGAGCCGAGATCCCTTCACCAGGAGTGACCTCTTTAAAAAAACTAGTAAAAGCCTAAAAAACACTCCTTTTCAAAATCACTCGATTCTACGACGATATCAAGTTCATTACGCAAAGGGTTTTCTTCAAAACCCGTCGTAGCCCTCCGTCATTTCAGATAAGTAATAGTTAGTATTCGTGCTGCGTTTGTTGGCCTTTGTCAAGGCGTAGTGTGCGGTAGCTGATTACTGCTTATCTGCATAAGCATATGATGCGATTGAGTTAGGCTAGTCGTGCGACCTTGTTGGCCTTTGTCAAGGGTCGTGCGGGTGGGTTTAATTCAATCAGGAAATGACGGGTTGAACTTGACTAGCATCCTATGGTTTGTTGGCCTTTGTCAAGGTCATAGGAGGTTAGGGGCAAAATATTATTGGGAATTTCAAGTGTTGAAATTTGCAATGAGATTGCATACCTCCTATGAGATAGCTGGATCCCGATACCCACTGCGAGTAAGAGTTACTCCTGCGAGAGTTTTACACATTACAATTAGCCGATCAAGTAGGTGTCTAGAAAGGTGTCAACGGGGTTACGCCCTTGGGAAAATGAGGTTTATTTTAATTAGGTCCATACGAAAGCACGGGGAACCTCCCTCAAAGTACCGGCACTGGCTTGGCTGAAAGATTGGTGAATTTGTAGAGTGTAATTAATCCCGGCTAGTCTTTCCTTTTAGGGTTTGAAGGAAGATTTGACTAAAACAGTGGGAGCCATCCTGATTAGATAAATTAATAACCAATCTAATCTTGCAAGAGCATATGCTGAGTGTTTTCTTCTTTCTCTCTCCAGGTAGCGACCATGTCACGCCTTAATCAAAATAATAATACGGATGTATTGACCGAACCCGCTTGTTATACTGGGCTAAGGAGCGTTGGTCCCACTCCAACTTATAATTGTTAGAAGATCGAGCAGGAAATAGGGGATTACCAGAATTCCCATGCCGCCCAAACGAAGAAAGTATATGCTGATACATCTTCTTCAGGTGTGTTTATTACAGAGAACCGTTTCTCAGTTTCCTTTACGTCCTGGGTATGAGATACCGGATCATGATCCCACATATGTAATATGTTACATGGGCTACAGAAAGGTAGAGAATTGAGAATGGGTGATAAGTTTAAGAGTTAAAAATGGTGCAAGTGTTGCAGCTAAGTCTGTTGGCAGTTATCACCCTATATTACCAAATACATTGATTCTGAAAGAATGTTATTAGATACCGAACCTGATATACAACATCATATCAGTCTCTTTATTTATTAAAGAAGGATATAATTTTGTATTGTTGGATAATGTTTTGAACATTTCCTATATCAAGAGTTGATCGGTTCAGGCACGTTATCTAAAAGCATAAACGTTCTAAATCAAATCACAGTTCTTAACGTACAGAATACACACAAGAGGAAGAGTTCAGAAATGAACGAATCCTTCTTGAGGCATTGTAGACTAGGTCATATCAATGCGACCCGATTAGCGAAGTTACATTTAGATGCATATTTAAATCAGTTTGAACTTACATCTTGTGAAACCTGCCAGTCATGTCACAAAGATAAGATGACCATGGCTCCGTTTATTGGAAACAGAGAAAGAGTTAGTGAACTCTTGGGATTGATACATGATGATGTATGTAGGTCCCCTGTCAACACATGCCAGGACTGGTTCTTTGCACTTCATTATATTCACTGATAATCTCTCAAGATTCGCACATGTGTTCCTGTTGAAACACAAGTCTGAAACTTTTGAGAAATTCAATGAATATAAGATAGAAGTAGAGAACCAAAACGGGTATAAATATTATGTCCTTTGATGTGATCAAGGAGGAGAATACTTGAGCACGGAATTCCTGGACTATTCTAAAGGAGAATGAGATTCTCTCTCAGCATTACTCCTCCGTATACACCACAACACGTTGGTATATCGGGGCGGAGCAATCGCACCCTATGTGATATGGTGTGCTCTATGATGAGTACTACTGAGTTTCCTATTTCTTTTTGGGGGTTATGCACTTTAGAAGCTGCATACCTATTGAATAGGGTTCCAATCAAATCAGGTGCCTACCACTCCATATGTGATATGGTATGGGAAGAGCCCATCTCTTAACGAAGTTAAGATTTGGGGTTGTTCGACCTATGTCAAAAGCAAAATCAGGACAAGCTCGAGGCAAGGTCAGTTCTGTGGAAGTTTGTTGGATATCCCAAGCATTCGCCAGGGTATGTTTTCTACCAAACTGAGGAGCAAAAGGTGTTTTGTTTTCTCAGCATGCCACCTTTTGGAAAGGGAATTTCTTGTGAAGAAATTAGTGTTCATGAGGTAGAGCTAGAAGGAGTTCCAGCAATACAAACTACAGCTGATGATTTGGTAGAACTGGAGGATTCAATAGTTTCAAACGAATCTCAGCCTCTCCGATGATCTAGTAGAGCTCCTCATCCACCTGAGAGATACTTCGGTTTCTCTATGACAGTGGGAGCGAGGATTGCATCATGAGATGATGACCCAACTAGTTTTGGGCAGGCCATCAAGAGTGGGGACTTTGTAAGAATGGCAGGGTGCTAAGCGATCTGAGATGGAATCCATTTACACTAACAAAGTATGGACTTTGGTTTCTTTATCTAAAGGGTTAAATCCCCATCAGAAGCAAGTATATCTTGAGAATATTACTTGGTGTACATGGAAAAGTTGAGACTTTCAAAGCAATGCTTAAGTCCATCCAGATCCTACTTGCAATTGCTACATACCATGACTACGATATCTGGCGGTTGGGTATCATGACTGATTTTCTAAATAATGATTTAGAAGAAAGCGTCTATAAGTACACAGTCATAGGCCTTCGTAGACAGTGGGAGTAGCGAAAACGTGTGCAAGTTTCTTTATGGGTTAAAGCAGGCATTGCGGAGATGGAACATCCATTTTGATGTGGTCAAAGAGTTTGACTTCATCAAGATGGTAGATGAACCTTGTATATACAAAAAGGTAATAGGGAGTATGGTGGTGATCCTCATATTGTACGTGGATGACATACTCTTAATAGGTGTCACGCCCTACTTCCCAGAGTACGCTAAGGTAGGCACGTGGCATAGCCAACCATGCTACCTGTGGATAGGAATTATCCTTCCACAGTCACATTACGGCTGTAGAGATATCAAGAACAATAATAAACTATCTAACACATGTCCATAAGCCAAAATAAAATGAGTCAAGAATAAATTAATGCGGAAGCAAAAGATCCAATACAAGAATAACTGGAATGTATGTCCTATAATGCGGGCTCACATCAGGAATGAAAATACTGAAAATAAAAGAACTAACTACTAACGAGTCCTCACTGCTCAGCCTGCTGACTGAAGTACTCCTGCTCGGACTGCAACAAAGGTAAGGAATCTGGGCCATGCAAAACCCAGACGTCAACGCGTCATGACATCAAGAAATAATATATAAACAGGGTAGCAAGACATACAAGTATAATCATAAATGGTAAAGCAGGTGTAACAGCAATATAAATCAGGGCAATGAAAGGTAGTGTGCAGTGAGTAATCTAAACTGGTCTATTGGGTTAACTACTTTCAAGTCTTTGAAATCAATTTGATGAATCATCGTTGTAACTTAATAGTATCCCGTGAGTGCCCGGGATCACGGTCTATGACTCTCGGGCTGAACCCGAGACATGCCGCAAGGCAGTAAAGGGTGGTAGGTAATGACGAGTGATGTCAGTAGCATCACTCCGGGGCTGGCCTAGCCCGTAAGACTGATCAGAAAAGGTATAGAACTGTCGAGTTACAAGTCAGGTTTCATCATTGATTTCCCCATATCCCCAAGTTATATGTGCACAAGTCAGGTATTAAATAATCTGGAGCTAATGCTAACCCGAGATCAGGCAGGTACAGTTTTGTCTGGATAGACAACAGGAAACGTCCGTAAGGACAACAGGTCAGGTTAGTTGGCATTAGTCACAAGATCAGGTAACAGGTAAATCCATGGTACATCAGGTCAAGTCAGGGAGTATATATGTATCATATCATGTCGAGAGGTGCACGGTACCATGTCGTGTCAAGTAGTAGGTGTAACAAGTCATGTCAGGGGTGCACAAAATGTCATGTGGGTGCTCATAATCAACTAACATAAGCATGGTTATACAAAAAAGCATGGGGTACTATTGGAACAATAAAATGGAACATTGTAATGTGATATGCAATCAGGTACGGATTAAGGCATATAGATGCATAGTTATGATTAGGGTTAAAGTTAAAGTTCCAATACTAATTAAACTACAATATATCAAATGTGGAATGTTAATATAATAATATTATATATTCAAGTGATCTATGGATGCAGTAACATGTATACTAGACGAGATGGGTGCAAACGGGTGTTTGAACAGTGATAAACTATTTAAAAAGGGTACTATGGGCTATGTAACTAATTATTATGTGATTGAAATATGGATATGGGTACTAGGTATAGTAAATCAAAATGCAACATGGTATGTTCCGAGTTATGAATCTAAAATGATAAAATGGACATCGAATGTTAAAATGTAACATGAGACATTGGATTAAATCTATAGGTTTAACATGTAATCAAATAAATATAAAATATTATGAAAAGCATGTAGCAAGTTTCACTTGCCTCGACAGATCACGAAGCGGGTATACGGAACGTCACGCGTCGGCAAGAAAAGTCGCGACGCGCGCACGGTACACGGAATGAGTCCAAACAACGCACAAGGGCATCACACGGGTCAGAGATGCTTGCTGGGTCGTCGTGATCGTCGCCGGCACGGTCGGATTCCGGCAAACCAAGAAACAGTGAACAATGAGAAGTAAAATACATAAAGAAAGAAAAGAAATGATGGAGAAAGGAATGGAAGAAGGGGAGAATGAGAAGAAACTTACTGTGGATGTGTTCTGTGGTTGCAGAGGGGAGTGTGAACGGCGGTGAACGGAGCTCCGGCGGTGAGGGTTTGGTGTTTGGGTTTAGGTTTAGGGTTTGGGGTCGGTTTTGATGGCGGGGTTTGGTGTGCAGGGTGAGGTGAGGGTGCAGAGGAAAGGGAGAGGAGAGGAAGGAGATGGCGATGTGAGATGGTCGGCGGCGATGGAAAGGCGACGGTGATGGGTTCTGTGATGACGCGGAGGGTGTGCAGGCAAAGGTTTCGAAGAAAAAGAAGAGGTGGGAAATGGAGAAGAAAGAAGGAGAAGGAGGAAGGTGGTTTGAGGCGACGAGGAGATGGGGTTGACGGCGGTTGGTTGGAGTTTTAGGAGCTAGGGTTTTAGTTGCATGGGTTCTCGTGGGGGCTCGGGTTAAAAAGGAACAGAAGGAGAGAATTAGAAGGAGGGAGGTGATGCTAAGGGGGAGGCGATGACCCGACTCGAGGAGCAAACAGTGTTCGCGAGATGAGAGAGAGAGAGGCGCGAGAGGAGAGAGAAAGAAGAGAGAGAGAGAGTTGCGCTGGGGAGAGAGAGAATGGAGAAAGAGAAAGATTTTGAGGGGGGAGAGAGAGAGAGAGACGTGTGGGGCCCGGTGAAAAGGAGAAGAGGGATTTAATTGGTTCGTGGTGGGGCCAGGGGGAAGGAAATAGAGCTGAGAAGAATCGGATTTAGTTAGTAAAAAATTTTAAAAGATTTAAAATGGTTTTAGGAAAATCTTTTGAACTGAAAAATATTAGAATTAAATTTAAAATTCAAATAATTGAATTTTAGCGGGATATAAAAATATTTCAAAATGCGCCCGGGTCGGGTCTAAAAATTTAGATTTAAAATACAAAATTATTTGTAAGTTCCAAAATTTGAAATGAAAGATTAGGTAACAAAAATACATACCCCCAAGAATGGACGCACGTACGTGCGCATAGCTATCCAAACACATCCGTTTCACTGAACGGAACGAGAACACGGTGCGCGGACGCTACCACGGGGTTAGGGGTATCATGCAGCCTATGTTATGTATTTTTAAATTATTTTACGTGACTTAAATTGTTATATGCAAAAATACGCGATGCTAGGTGAAAATGTTGATATGCGGTTTATACTAGATGCACGTTTCTATGCAACAAGCTAGGGTAAACTATAACTATGAATCAACAGGTTCAAACAAGCGGGTCGAATGTAAAGTAAACTACCATTCGTATCCATACACGATAAATGAATAAAACACCACAAACAAACAAATACGGCAACAAAAATTGGTATAACTGAACTCGGTTGTTACAGTATACCCAACTACAAAAGAATTTCGTCATCGAAATTCCAAGAACAAGAAAGGATAGCAATCCATCAAACTACAAGAATAGATGCGGAAACTTCTGCCGGATTTCATCTTCTCGTTCCCAAGTTGACTCTCCATGTGAGCAATTACCCCAAGAAACAAGTACAAGAGGGATAACTTTGTTCTTAAGAACCTTTTCCCTTCGATCCATAATCGACATCGGTCGCTCCTCGAAAGTCAAATCTTCTCGTACAGTCAGCTCCGAATGATCCAACACATGCGTTTCATCTCGAACATACTTACGGAGTTGAGATACGTGAAACACATCATGAACATTTGCCAAGGATTGCGGTAACGCCAATCGATACGCTACCTCACCAACATGCTCCAAAATCTCAAAAGGTCCGACGAATCGAGGACTGAACTTTCCTCGACTTCCGAAACGAATCACCCCTCTAGTCGGTGATATCTTCAAGAATACCAAATCACCCACGGCGAACTCTAGAGGTCTTCTCGACGTATCTGCCCAACTCTTCTGTCGGTCTTGTGCTGCTTTCATATGATTCCGGATAGCGTTAACCTTCTCAACTGTCTGCACAACCAAATCTAGTCCCAACAATCTTCGTTCACCGACATCGTCCCAACAAACAGGTGAACGACACTTGCGACCATATAAAGCTTCAAATGGAGTCATCTGAATAGTCGCCTGAAAACTGTTGTTGTAAGAAAACTCCACTAAATGTAGATGATCCTCCCATGAACCCTTGAAGTCCAACATGCAAGCTCTCAACATGTCTTCAAGAGTTTGGATTGTTCTCTCTGACTGGCCATCTGTCTGAGGATGATAAGCTGTGCTAAACTTCAATTGAGTCCCCAAACTTTCCTGTAAGCTCCTCCAAAAGTGTGATAAGAAACGAGTGTCACGGTCAGACACGATGCTCACCGGTACTCCATGCAATCTTACAATCTCCTGCATGTACCGTTCTGTCAAAGTTTCAGTTGATTGACCAACTCGAAAGGGTATGAAATGAGCTGCCTTGGTCAAACGATCAACAATCACCCAAACTGCATTGTTGCCTTTTGGACTCCGCGGTAGAGCCGTCACGAAATCCATGGTTATATGTTCCCACTTCCACTGAGGAATCGGAAGTGGTTGCAATAAACCAGCAACCCTTTGATGTTCAGCCTTGACTTGCTGACACACCAAGCACTTTGCCACAAAGCGGGCAATCTCCCGTTTCATGCCTTCCCACCAGAATTGCTGTCGTATATCTCGGTACATCTTTGTTCCTTCTGGATGTACCGAATATGCTGAACTGTGCGCCTCCTTCATAAGCTCTTCGTGAATATCTCCCTTTGGCACACACAAACGGCTACCATAACGCAACGAACCATCTTCATGGATCAGTAAGTCTGTTCGAAGTCCAGCTTCAACCCGTTCTCGAAACTTTTGCAATCTAGGGTCCTGCGATTGCCCTGCTTTAATATTCTTGATCAATGACGAATGTACCTGCAGCTGCATCAACTGTCCTGAAGAATGCGGTAGCACAACCTCCAAATCAAATCTTCGAAAGTCTTCAATGAGTTCCTTCTGTGTAGTCAACATCTGAATTGTTGGTAACCGACTGAGCGCATCCGGCACAACATTAACTTTCCCCGGATGGTACTTAAGATCAAGATCGTAGTCTGCCATCAGCTCCAACAATCTACGCTGCCTCATATTAAGCTCCTTCTGCGTGAACACATACTTCAAGCTTTTAAGATCGGTGAAAACCTCGACCCTTTCGCCTAAAAGGTAGTGTCCCCAAATCTTCAAAGCGAAGATCACAGCTGCAAGCTCCAAGTCATGAGTTGGGTAATTCTTCTCATGGGTCTTCAACTGTCTCAATGCGTACGCTATAACCTTCCCATGCTGCATCAAAACACATCCCAATCCTTTCCCAGATGCGTCGCTGTGAATCACAAATCCTTCGAAACTGTCTGGCACGTCAGAATAGAAGCAGTTATCAATCTCTTCTTCAACGCCTCAAAAGCTGACGCACACTTATCCGTCCAAACAAATGGTACCTCCTTGCACGTAAACTTGGTCAACGGCTCCGCCAGACGAGCAAAGTTCTCCACGAACCTTCTGTAATACCCGGAGAGTCCAAGAAAGCTTCTTATCTCCGCAACATTCTTCGGAATAGGCCAATCTCGAACTGCTGCAATCTTTTCGGGATCAACGGCGATTCCATCGCCAGAAACGACATGCCCCAAAAACTTTACTTCTTCCAGCCAAAACTCGCACTTGCTCATCTTTGCATATAATTTTTCTTGTCTCAACATCTGCAGTGTGATCTTCAAATGTTCTGCATGCTCTTCAATACTCTTCGAGTAGACCAGAATATCATCAATGAACACCACTATATGTTAGTTATATGTATGCCCTAGAGGCCATTACTATACATGTGATGTATATTGTAGTGGATGCTTGGACATATATAGGGAAGACTTTCTTGCTCGACATGATAGTATGCTATCTGGTTACTCTTTACCTTAACGTGTACACTGATTGTCTCTCTGCTACATGTTGGTAAAGCCCTTAGGATGTGTACTTGACTACATGGACTATGATGCGGATCATACTAGTGGGGACATGGTAGTCTATAAGTACATCCTTCAAGGTCCCTAGTCATGGGTGTATCGAGACGGGGCATCGATATACCAGAGTAGACTAGCGTATACCTTCTCGACCCATGTAGATGGGCGATGGATGATCCCATATCCATTGGTGTTTGACATCAGAGATGATATACGGGTACTCAGTGGAGACTGGGTACACTGGACGGACTCGCCGAGAACTCCCAGATGGTATTATACCTTACGTCAGATGGCAGTTCTCTGGTGACACTAGTACAGGTTAGTCTGTAGACCCGAGATCGTCATAGAGTCTTGTGTGATTCCCACTGTGCTTTGATTTCCACCTTACCACGTCCAAGAGGGCATGCAAAACGGTGGTTTTTGGGTACAGTCCCGAGTCACATGGAGGCAATGAGCGATAGGAGGGGTTTCGTCTCTCCCGGTATTGGGGGTTGATGTTGTGCTATGCTCGATTGGCCATAACAGGGAAGTCCCTGGCCAGGGCTGGTTTAGAGATTTACTGGTAAGTGTTACCAGTAGTTTCTCGACCCGTTATGAGCCTCATATCGGCATGACTTATCGGTTATTAGGGTCTGACGTTTACCACCCCTAGACTTGATATGCGACATATCAGACGAGGAGACCGGACTGTACGGTAGTATCACTGTCAGGCTTTTTGCACGAGTTGGAGCGGGCTTGCTTGCTGATCTTCTGATCGCTCAATACCCGGGTAGCCGTTACGTCCAGCTAGTACCGTTGACGGCTTGTGGGTGCTTGATATGATCATCACCTACTGTCGGCGTATTGACGAGTCTTTAGAGTCCTACATAGAGGTTTTACTGGCTCAGGCAAAACGAAATAGGAGCGCATATGTGATATGTGCGGGACCGAGAATAATGCGTGTTGTGATACCGTATTCTATTCTCGCGACTATTGTATCGGCCGGTTATATGAGATATAGTCGGGTTATCGAATCAAGTGTTGATTCGATAAGTTGGTACATTTTGTGTTAGTCGGTTATATGTGATATAACCGGATTATTAAGTCAAGTGTTGATTTAATAATTTAGTGTATAATTATATATGTGATATACTAATTTACATTAACTAACATTGGTTCACTTAAGCATTTGTTTTTCTCACTTGTGCACAACTTAATATATATGTGATATATATTTATTTGTGTTCATTTTTGTATCTTGATTGTTGATACAACTATCATAGGTGTATGAGACATACACCATTATAATTATATTGGTGGAGTTTTAATATACAAAGTAAATACAAAATTAGTGGATAATTGTTCAAATGCATGAAGCTTCATGAAGCTTATGAGTGCATTGACCAAAGTCCACTAGTTTTGTTTTACTTAGGATTTTTATAAACCTAACCACTATAATTAGCCATGGTTATGTCTCTACATGAGTTAGTATATGATACCCACTCACCCATGGTTAGCTATCTCTCTCTTGATTAGTTTTCATTCTCATTTTGAGCTCATCTTCTTCCTCCTTCAATTTCTTTCTAGGGTTTGATAAAGAGAGAGAATGATAGTGAGAAAAGAAATTCTAAAGTGTACCCATTTCCTATTTCATTATCCTCTACTAGACTAGCACTTTAGTTTAGGGTGTTTGCTTCACTAATTCTCTAGTTAGTGAAGTAGAAGCTTGAGTCCGTATTCCTTCGACGTAGATTATCTTCGACCTCGAAGACTTCAAGCAAAACCGTTGCCCTCTTCTCATGGAGCCGTCCGAGAGTCCGGGAGCACGATGATCGCAGCGAAGGGACTACTACAAGGGGCTTAAGAAGTGAAGGACCGATCTACAAAGGTTGTATTTCATATTCACTTAGAGATAATTGTTATTTACTAGCATGTGTTACCCTAATTATCTAGCAAAGATCTTGTTTAGAGTTATTCGACACGGCTAAAATTTTAATCGGGTATGGTTGATGCCTTGTAGAACCTTCTTAGAGTGCCTAGTAACCCTACAGTGGTATCAGAGCCTAGCTAGAGCATTAGGCTACGTGTATACGAAGTTAAAAATCTGAACGAACTCCAAATCGACGAAATAACCCCCTCTCTGGTCATTTTTTAAAAACTGTGATTTTTCTGAATTAAAAATACCTAAAAAAATCAGCAGGCAATTTAAAGAATAACAGTGAAAAACGATGACGTCATCCGTATGTACCGCCGCGGAACCACGGCAGTACCCTGCTTGGGCCGCGGATCCGCGGCAGTACTGTTTGATTTGACAATTTGGTTTTCATAATAATTCCCTTTGCTGCTTATATATTTTCTGGGTATTTTTTTATTCTGACTCAAGTGTTGAGTGTTCTGGGGATTATTTTGTATTCGTTGATTCGATCGAAAAATTTAATTTCATTCTTTTTCTGGATAATTTAGAAAGTATTAAAAAGTTCGAACGGATATCAATAACTCACTTTTTCCCGACCCGGAAAATTTCCAAGTGTTGGATTTTTCCGTTGTTTAAGAATGTCTAAATCGTGCAAGTTACGCAACGGACCCTCTAGAAGACAACAAACCTTAACTCGATTATGTGACCGTCTTGAACTGCCTTTTGAACCTTAGGGTTTGGGGCAGTACGTTGCCACATGTGAGGCGTTGGCTTGACCCTTCTACGGCTGGACCATTGGTACTGTGGCATGTGCTGGATGTTTTTAAACTCCCCTCAAGTGTTGAGAAATATTTGGGAAAACTTGGGTGTTTGATCATTCGATCGGAAAGTTTAACATTGTCTATTTATCTGGAATGTGATACAATATTTGGAATCCACAAGTAGTTATGAGATAACTAATTTGAATGTTATAAACATAGCAGTTTAGTCTCAGATGATCGGTTGCCACGGGATTTTGATGCGATCAAAAGTCCATTGCAATCACGTAGCGTACGCGGATACTCGCCGCGTAAACTTAATAGACAACCACGCCCCAAAGCCCCGACCAAGTGACTGTAGGAGAACCCCGTCGCCAAAAGCATCCGTTTGGGTGCTCGCGGCAGCGGTGTTCCGCCTTAGTGCACTTCGTCGACGGCATTCGGGGGTGCGGCCGTCTACTAAAGTTTGCGACGAGCATTCGATCAAAATGTCGAGAATCTTGTTGAATTACCTGACTAGATATTGAAAAGAGTTTTCAATAAAGAGACTAAAATGCAGGGTTTATAATTGTTAGGCATGCGATGTCTAAGGAGGTTGCGGATTCCAACTGTTGTAATTTTACACTTTCTTTTCTGCGACTGTTGTAATATCTGTTATCGCCTATTTCGTTGCTATATGTCAACGACAATTGGGATGCGCATATTTACTTACGTTGATGACATGTGATGTTATGTGTTGCAGGATATGTTATATTGGATCGTCGCGTTTTGAATAGCCGGGTGTTTTATGTGAGATGAGGTTTTTTATTTTCATTCATGTAAAATTCAATGTATGTAATATTCTTTTATTAGGGCACTTTCGGGATGAGGTTGTTGTCACCATTTGTATATTATTTACTTTTTCCGCACTAGAATAGACCCAAGGAGGAGAGAACAAGTAACCGGGTTCTAGAGTCCAGTGGGAGACCAACTCGAGGAGTCGAGTCCGGGTCTCCTAACTCTAGAATTGGAAGGGTTGCTTGCCGCTCTCGTAGGGGTCTAGGGGTGTGGGTTTGGCTATTCATCGCGACCGTGGAATCCGTGTTTTATAGAGGCTCAAAATAAAACACGGACGTCCTAGTATATCCAATGTTTCATATGTTTCTTCTGCTGCGATATCTGTGATGTGATCATTTGATATGTTGTGATAAATACTGTATATAGTATATATGATATATTATATAGACGTTACTTATGTTTTACACACGCGCTAGCCCTGCCCCGCTCTGCCGTTAGTTACCTAACCTAAGGATGCACGAGGGGACATCGAGGCGAATGCGGATGGCATAAGTGTACGTCGTATTTATCTGTGATGTTTAGGTGACTTAAATGATGGGACTTCATTAATGTGATTAATGAAAGTAAAGAAACCTAAAAGATGTTGTGGAATCGAATTTTCAAAAACAGGTAGCTACAGTTCTTGCTTTGCATAGCGGTGTTCCTTGTAGAACATCCTGCACCTTATTCGATAAGGAAAGGGTCGAGATCCTTTCACCGGGAGTGACCCCTTTAGCAAAACTGGCAGATGCTACAACACTCGGTTTGTCTTTTGATTGCTTTTCTAGTTCTTGCTTTGCACATTGATATATATGATATATCCTGCACCTCATTCGACGAGGAAAGAGCCGAGATCCCTTCGCCGGGAGTGACCTCTTTAGCGAAACTAGCAAAAGCCTAAAAAACACTCCATTTTAAAATCATTTGATTCTACAACGATATCAAGTTCATTACGCAATAGGTTTTCTGAAAAAACCCGTCGTAACCCTCCGTCATTTCAGATAAGTCCTACTTAGTATTCGTGCTACGTTTGTTGGCCTGCGTCAAGGCGTAGTGTGCGGTAGCTAACTTGTATTTATCTGCTTATGCATATGATGCAGATTGGATTAGGGTAGTCGTACGACTTTGTTGGCCTGCGTCAAGGGTCGTGCGGATGGGTTTAATTCAATCAAGAAATGATGGGTTGAACTTGACTAGCGCACTATGGTTTGTTGGCCTGCGTCAAGGTCATGGGACGCTAGGAGCAAAATATTATCGGGAATTTCAAGTGTTGAAATTTGCAATAAGATTGCATACCTTCTATGAGATAGTTGGATCCCGATACCCACTGCGAGTAATTGTTACTCTTGGGAGAGTTTTACACATTACAATTAGCCGATCAAGTAGGTGTCTAGAAAGGTGTCAACGGGGTTACGCCTCTGGGAAAATGAGGTTTACTTTAATTAGGTCCGTGCGAAAGCACGGGGAACCTCCCTCAAAATACCGACACTGGCCTGGCTGAAAGATTTGTGAAGTTGTAGGGTGTAATTAATCCCGGCTAGTCTTTCCTTTTAGGGTTTGAAGGAAGATTTGATAAAAACAGTGGGAGCCATACTGATTAGATAAAATAATAACTAATCTGATCTTGCAAGAGCACACGCAGAGTGTTTTCTTCTCTCTTTTTCCAGGTAGCGACCATATCATGCCTTAATCAAGATAATAATATGGATGTATTGACCGAACCCGCTTGTTATACTGAGCTGGGGAACGTTGGTCCCACTCCAACTTATGATTGTTATAAGACAGAGCAGGAAATTGGGGATTACCAGAATTCCCGTGCCGCCCAAACGAAGAAAGTGCATGTTGATGCATCTTCTTCGGGTATGTTCATTACAGAAAACTGTTTCTCAGTATCCTTTACGTCCTGGGTATGAGATGCCGGATCAGGATCCCACATATGTAATTTGTTATATGGGATACAGATAGGTAGAGAACTGAGAACGGGTGATAAGTTTCATGAGATAGAAACGGTGCAAGTGTTGCAGCCAAGTCGGTTGGTAGTTATCACCCTGTATTACCAGAATACATTGATTCTGAATAAATGTCATTAGATACCGAACCTGATATACAACATCATATCAGTATCTTTATGAGTAAAGAAGGATATAATTTTGTATTGTTGGATAATGTTTTGAACATTCCCTATATCAAGAGTTGATCGGTTCAGGCACGTTATCTAAAAACATTGACGTTCTAAATCAAACTACAGTTCTTAGTATACAGAACACACACAAGAGGAAGAGTTCAGAAATGAACGAATCCTTCTTGAGGTATTGTAGACTAGGTTATATCAATGTGACCTGACTAGCTGAAGTTACATATAGATGCATATTTAAATTAGTTTGAATTTACATATTGTGAAACTTGTCGGTCATGTCACAGAGATAAGATGACCATTGCTCTGTTTTTAAGAAACAGAGAAAGAGTTAGTGAACTCTTAGGATGATACATGTTGATGTATGAAGGTCCCCTGTCTACACATGCCAAGACCGGTTCTTTGTACTTCATTACATTCTCTGATGATCTCTCAAGATTCAGACATATGTTCCTGTTGAAACACAAGTCCGAAGCTTTTGAGATATTCACAGAATATAAGTTAGAAGTAGAGAACCAAAACGGGTATAAGTATTATGTCCTTTGATGTGATCAAGGAGGAGAATACTTGAGCACGGAATTCCTGGATTATTCTAAAGGAGAATGAGATTCTCTCTCAGCATTACTCCTCCGTATACACCACAACACATCGGTGTATCGGGGTGGAGCAATCACACCCTATGTGATAAGGTGTGCTCTATGATGAATACTACTGAGTTACCTATTTCCTTTTGGGAGTTATGCACTGGAGTAGTTACATACCTATTAAATAGGGTTCCGATCAAATCAGTTGCCTACCACTTCATATGAGATATGGAAAAGGAAGAGCCCATATCTTAAGTTTGTTAAGATTTGGGGTTGTCCAGCCTATGTCTAAAAGCATAATCCGGACAAGCTCGAGGCAAAGTCAGTTCTGTAGAAGTTTGTTGGATATCCCAAGCAAACGCAAGGGAATATCTTCTACCTTATCGGGGAACAAAAGATGTTTTGTTTCACAACATGCCACCTTTGTGAAAGGGAATTTCTTGTGAAGAAATTATTGGTCATAAGGTAGAACTGGAAGGAGTTCCAGCTATACAAACTGCAGCTGATGATTTGGTAGAACCAAAGGATTCAATATTTTCCAACGAACCTCAGCCTCTCCGCCGATCTAGTAGGGTTCCTCACCCACCTGAGAGATACTTCGATTTCTCTATGACAGTGGGAGCGACGATTGCATCATGAGATGATGACCCAACTAGTTTCGAGCTGGCCATCAGGAGTGGGACTCTGTAAGAATGGCTGGATGCTTAACGATCTGAGATGGAATCCTTATACACCAACAAAGTATGGACTTTGGTTGCATTATCTGAAGGGTTGAATCCCCATCAGGAGCAAGTATATCTTGAGAAGATTACTTGGTGTACATGGAAAAGTTGAGACTTTCAAAGCTAGACTTGTTAAAGGTTTGAATCATTTGACCAGGTATGGATTATGATGAAACCTTTTCTAAGTAGCTAAGCTTAAGTCCATCCAGATTCTACTTGCCACGGCTACATACCATGACTACGATATCTGGCGGTTGGGTGTCATGACTGCTTTTCTAAATGATGTTTTAGAAGAGAGAGTCTATAAGTACACAGTCAGAGGGCTTCGTAGACAGTAGGAGCAGTGGAAACGTGTGCAAGATGTTTTATGTGATAAAGCAGGCATCGCGGAGTTGGAACGTCTGTTTTGATGTGTTAGTCAAAGAGGTTGACTTCATCAAAATGGTAGATGAACCTTATATATACAAAAAGGTAGTAGAGAGTATGGTGATGATCCTCGTAGAGTACGTGGATGACATACTCTTGATGGGGAAGGAGTTTCCTATGCTACGCTCGGTCAATCTCCGCTTATCACAAGGATTCTCCATATAGGATCAAAGTGATACCTACTAAATCCTGGGTTTTGGATCTATGAGATAGATCTAATTGGATGTTAGGATACTCACTAGATGTAGTGAGATGGTATCAATTGATCCTGGGGAGAATCACTGGAAAAGTTCTAGGATGATAAGGACAACTGAGTGTCATTCGCAGGCATTGTATTTACCCTCAGTAGAGGGACGGTATGTTGGAAGAGTTCCAAGATAGATACCGTGGCATACTAGACGATAAAGGCTGGATACATCGCTACCAAAGATACTACCAAAGAGGCAGTCTGGATGTATATTAGTTCATGAGATGAACTTCGTTCCTACCATTGTGTGATAATGGAGTTGTGGCTTATTCCTAGGAACGCCTGTCCCATCAGTGATCCAGACATATTCAAAGGCGGTGTCACTTGATCATGGAGATGGTTGATCTCCAGGGGATCGAGGTTAGGAGAGTAGACTCAGAGGACAACACGACGAATCCACTCACAAAGGCCTTTTCCCAGAGAGAGACTTTTATGGGATGGTTGAGTATGAGATACTTCAACCACTGTTATCAGATGGCCCTAGTGCAAGTGGGAGATTGTTAGTTATATGTATGCCCTAGAGGCCATTACTATACATGTGATGTATATTGTAGTGGATGCTTGGACATATATAGGGAAGACTTTCTTGCTCGACATGATAGTATGCTATCTGGTTACTCTTTACCTTAACGTGTACACTGATTGTCTCTCTGCTACATGTTGGTAAAGCCCTTAGGATGTGTACTTGACTACCTGGACTATGATGCGGATCATACTAGTGGGGACATGGTAGTCTATAAGTACATCCTTCAAGGTCCCTAGTCATGGGTGTATCGAGATGGGGCATCGATATACCAGAGTAGACTAGCGTATACCTTCTCGACCCATGTAGATGGGCGATGGATGATCCCATATCCATTGGTGTTTGACATCAGAGATGATATACGGGTGCTAAGTGGAGACTGGGTACACTGGACGGACTCGCCGAGAACTCCCAGATGGTATTATACCTTACGTTAAATGGCAGTTCTCTGGTGACACTAGTAAAGGTTAGTCTGTAGACCCGAGATCGTCATAGAGTCTTGTGTGATTCCCACTGTACTTTGATTTCCACCTTACCACGTCCAAGAGGGCATGCAAAACGGTGGTTTTTGGGTACAGTCCTGAGTCACATGGAGGCAATGAGCGATAGGAGGGGTTTTGTCTCTCCCGGTATTGGGGGTTGATGTTGCGCTATGCTCGATTGGCCATAACAGGGAAGTCCCTGGCCAGGGCTGGTTTAGAGATTTACTGGTAAGTGTTACCAGTAGTTTCTCGACCCATTATGAGCCTCATATCGGCATGACTTATCGATTATTGGGGTCTGACGTTTACCACCCCTAGACTTGATATGCGACATATCAGATAAGGAGACCGGACTGTACGGTAGTGTCACTGTCAGGCTTTTTGCAGGAGTTGGAGCGGGCTTGCTTGCTGATCTTCTGATCGCTCAATACCCGGGTAGCCGTTACGTCCAGCTAGTACCGTTGACGGCTTATGGGTGCTTGATATGATCATCACCTACTGCCGGTGTATTGACGAGTCTTTAGAGTCCTACATAGAGGTTTTACTGGCTCAGGCAAAACGAAATAGGAGCGCATATGTGATATGTGCGGGACCAAGAATAATGCGTGTATGTGATACCGTATTCTATTCTCGCGACTATTGTATCGGCCAGTTATATGAGATATAGTCGGGTTATCGAATCAAGTGTTGATTCGATAAGTTGGTACATTTTGTGTTAGTCGGTTATATGTGATATAACCGGATTATTAAGTCAAGTGTTGATTTAATAATTTAGTGTATAATTGTATATGTGATATACTAATTTACATTAACTAATATTGGTTCACTTAAGCATTTGTTTTTCTCACTTGTGCACAACTTAATATATATGTGATATATATTTATTTGTGTTCATTTTTGTATCATGGTTGTTGATACAACTATCATGGGTGTATGAGACATACACCATTATAATTATATTGGTGGGGTTTTAATATACAAAGTAAATACAAAATTAGTATATAATTGTTCAAGTGTTTGAAGCTTCATGAAGCTTATGAGTGCATTGACCAAAGTCCATTAGTTTTGTTTTACTTGGGATTTTTATAAAGCTAACCACTATAATTAACCATGGTTATGTCTCTACATAAGTTAGTATATGATACCCACTCACCCATGGTTAGCTATCTCTCTCTTGATTAGTTTTCATTCTCATTTTGAGCTCATCTTCTTCCTCCTTCAATTTCTTTCTAGGGTTTGATAAAGAGAGAGAATGATAGTGAGAAAAGAAATTCTAAAGTGTACCCATTTCCTATATCATCATCCTCTACTAGACTAGCACTTTAGTTTAGGGTGTTTGCTTCACTAATTCTCTAGTTAGTGAAGTAGAAGCTTGAGTTCATATTCTCTCGACGTAGATCATCTTCGGCCTCAAAGACTTCAAGCAAAACCGTTACCCTCTTCTCATGGAGCCGTCCGAGAGTCCGGGAGCACGCTGATCCCAGCGAAGGGACTACTACAAGGAGCTTACGAAGTGAAGGACCGATCTACAAAGGTTGTATTTCATATTCACTTAGAGATAATTGTTATTTACTAGCATGTGTTACCCTAATTATCTAGCAAAGATCTTGTTTAGAGTTATTCGGCACGGCTAAAATTTTAATCGGGCATGGTTGATGCCTTGTAAAACCTTCTTAGAATGCCTAGTAACCCTACACTATAAACTGGTCCAAGAATGGTGAAAAGATTCGGTTCATCAAGTCCATAAATATCGCCGGTGCATTCGTTACTCCGAAGCGCATCACTAAGTACTCGTAATGTCCATACCGAGTTTGGAACGCCGTCTTGCAAATATCTTCTGTTTTAACTCGGACCTGATGATATCCGGATCGCAAATCCAGCTTCGAGAATACTCTCGCGCCACTAAGCTGCTCAAATAATTCGCCAATGTGAGGGATCAGGTACTTGTTCTTAATAGTCACCCGGTTTAATTCTCGATAATCGATGCACATTCTCCTTGTGCCATCCTTCTTCTTGATTAGAAGAATTGGAGCTCCTCAAGGCGAGTTACTGCTTCGAATCCAACCCTTCTCAAGTAATTCAGTAACTGGCTTCTTAACTTCTTCTAACTCCACTGGTGTCATTGGATAGTACGCTTTAGAAACTGGCGCTGCACCAGGAACAAGATCAATCGCGAACTCCACGTCTCACTTCGGCGGTAAACCTGATATGTCTTCGAACACGTCTATAAAATCTCGAACAACAGCTGGCGCTTCATCTTTATCAACCTCCAACGACGAAAGAACACTAGTTGTCGGCCTAGCCCTAAACTCGACTGGCCCGACAGAACTGTTTCATCCAGTAAAGATAAACTCTGGATGTCCGAGAATCTTGAAAATTACTTTCTTTGCCCTACAATCAATGTGAGCATGGAAAGTGCCGAGAAAATCCATTCCCAAGACGACTTCATAACTGCCTGTATCAATCACCAAGAAATCTGCAAAAAGCTCCCGTCCGCAAACAACAACTGCACAATCCTTACATTCTCTACTAGATATGATCTTCCCATTCCCGGTGTGTATGTCCCAGAAACTAGACAGGGTCGTGCAAGTGATCGAGTGTGTAGCAATAAACTTGGACGACATAAAACAATGGGATGCACCAGAATCAAATAACGCTAATGCGGGAAAACCATGAACAAGTAGAATACCTGAAACAACTTCTCCTGAAGCTTTAGCTTCTTCAGCCGTCAGGGTAAATGCTCGAGCTTGATTGGCTCCCTGAGTCAGCTGCTTCTGTCCCTGAAACGGTTTCTGCGGTGGCTTCTGAACATCATCCTTCGTGTGAAGCTTCGACGGACAAGTGCTGATAGTATGATCCGCCGATTCACAAACCAAACAGAGTCCCTATTTCCTTCGACATTCCCTTTGCACGTGCCCAGGTAAATGGCAGTAGTCACAAATCACGGTCCTCCTCTGATCAACAACAGCATGCTTCTTCATCGGTGTTACACCATGACGGTCCACTGGAATACCTCTGCGTCCATATGCTCGGTTCGGTGCAAATGCCGGCTTCCTTACTGTAACTATTGGCTGCTGTGTACTCCCAGTCTTCATTGATAGGCTATGCTGCTCTCGGGCCGCTGTAAGTACTTGGGAAAAAGTGGTCAAACCCAGGGAGACAATCTGCCTCTGGATGTCCACATCCAAACTGCGCATGAACCTCCTTACCCTATCAGCATCGTTGGCAACTAAAGGTCCAGCGAATCTACTGAGCCGCGTCCACTCAGCTGCATGTACATCTATAGGTGCGCCGTTCTGCTTCAAACTGACGAACTTTTCTTCCATTTCCTCCCATGCAGTCCGCGGGAAGAACTTCTCCAAGAAACTCTTCGAAAAATCCGCCCACTTGATCGGCTTGGGAAAGCGGGTCTCTTCCACAAGCCACCATTCACGGGCGTAATTCACCAACTGGATGCGTACCACATCCACTCTCTTATCTTCTGGGATCTGCGCCGCAATGAGTAAATTCTCCATGTCAACCAGCCACTGCTCCGCTGGCAACGGCTCTTCCAGGCCAGTAAATACAGATGGACCCAGTCTCCTGAAATCCGCCACGGTACCCACATGATCAGCTGGTCTGGCCACCACATTGTTCACGGACTGCTGAACGGTCCGCAAACCTTCCTGAAAAGATTCAGCTTGCTGCTGGATCAGCTCGGTCTGTCGCTTTTGGTTCTCCAACATCCCACGTATTACTCCAAGCATAGCGGCTTCGTCAACACGCCTTTGGTACGTTTTCAGATTCTTGTCTGCCATGTTCCTGAAATCAAAGCACCAAAAGGATTAGCATGATAACAGATTCAAAATGTATGTTAAGGATATGAATCAAAGCTAGAACTCCAAGTTACTTAAATAGAGTACCGCATTGTAACCATGCCGCGGTATCATAGCTACAATCACATAACTCCACCCAAGTCGCCTAAGTTCTAGAGATAAACAAGGAACCAGGTTTTCGAGTTGATATGCAAAGGAGGTTTACACATCGTAAAAATAGAATCAGAAGGAGGTTAAGATTCAAAAATGGCAAGACGGTAAGGTGGCCCTAATCACGAGTATTCTGATTCGTATATTGGGTCCAATACCCAACTACAAAAGAATCAAACCCGATTAATCTATAACCTATGGCTCTGATACCAAAAGAACCATGTCACGCCCCGCTTCCCAGAGTACGCTAAGGTAGGCACGTGACATAGCCAACCATGCTACCTGCGGATAGGAATTATCCTTCCACAGTCACATTACGGCTGTAGAGATATCAAGAACAATAATAAACTATCTAACACATGCCCATAAGCCAAAATAAAATGAGTCAAGAATAAAATAATGCGGAAGCAAAAGATCCAATACAAGAATAACTGGAATGTATGTCCCATAATGCGGGCTCACATCAGGAATGAAAATACTGAAAATAAAAGAACTAACTACTAACGAGTCCTTACTGCTCAGCCTGCTGACTGAAGTACTCCTGCTCGGACTGCAGCAAAGGTAAGGAATCTAGGCTATGCAAAACCCAGACGTCGGCGCGTCATAACATCAAGCAATAATATATAAACAGGGTAGCAAGACATGCAAGTATGATCATAAATGGTAAAACAGGTGTAACAGCAATATAAATCAGGGCAATGAAAGGTAGTGTGCAGTGAGTAATCTAAACTGGTCTATTGGGTTAACTACTCTCAAGTCTTTGAAATCAATTTGATGAATCATCGATGTAACTTAATAGTATCCCGTGCGTGCCCGGGATCACGGTCTATGACTCTCGGGCTGAACCCGAGACGTGCTGCAAGGCAGTAAAGGGTGGTAGGTAATGACGAGTGATGTCAGTAGCATCACTCCGGGGCTGGCCTAGCCCGTAAGACTGATCAGAAAAGGTATAGAACTGTCGAGTTACAAGTCAGGCTTCATCATTGATTTTCCCATATCCCCAAGTTATATGTGCACAAGTCAGGTATTAAATAATCTGGAGCTAATGCCAACACGCGATCAGGCAGGTACAGGTTTGTCTGGATAAACAACAGGAAACGTCCGTAAGGACAACAGGTCAGGTTTGTTGGCATTAGTCACAAGATCAGGTAACAGGTAAATCCATGGTACATCAGGTCAAGTCAGGGAGTATATAGGTGTCATGTCATGTCGAGAGGTGCACGGTACCATGTCGTGTCAAGTAGTAGGTGTAACAAGTCATGTCAAGGGTGCACAAAATGTTATGTGGGTGCTCATAATCAACTAACATAAGCATGGTTATACAAAACAAGCATGGGGTACTATTGGAACAATAAATTGAAACATTGTAATGTGATATGCAATCAGGTACAGATTAAGGCATATAGATGCATAGTTATGATTAGGGTTAAAGTTAAAGTTCCAATACTAATTAAACTACAATATATCAAATGTGGAATGTTAATATTATAATATTATATATTCAAGTGATCTATGGATGCAGTAACATGTATACTAGACGAGATGGGTGCAAACGGGTGTTTGAACAATGATAAACTATTTAAAAAGGGTATTATGGGCTATGTAACTAATTATTATGTGATTGAAATACGGATATGGGTACTAGGTATAGTAAATCAAAATGCAACATGGTATGTTCCGAGTTATGAATCTAAAATGATAAAATGGACATCGAATGTTAAAATGTAACATCAGACATTGGATTAAATCTATAGGTTTAACATGTAATCAAATAAATATAAAATATTATGAATAGCATGTAGCAAGTTTCACTTGCCTCGACAGATCACGAAGCGGGTATACGGAACGTCACGCGTCGGCAGGAAAAGTCGCGACGCGCGCACGGTACACGGAATGAGTCCAAACAACGCACAAGGGGATCACACGGGTCAGAGATGCTTGCTGGGTCGTCGTGATCGTCGCCGACACGGTCAGATTCCGCCAAACCAAGAAATAGTGAACAATAAGAAGTAAAATACATAAAGAAAGAAAAGAAAGGATGGAGAAAGGAATGGAAGAAGGGGAGAATGAGAGGAAACTTACTGTGGATTGTTCATACCATAATATTACATTATTATATTCCCCATTCTTATTCGTTTTATAAATAAACAGGTGCTTTTGATGCATGTCTGCTACATATTACAGGTTACAGGTTCTTGGACAGAAAACAGTGAAAACGATGAAAAGACGATGCAAAAGTGGACTTTGACCAACAAACAGAAGACTCTTGATCAAGCCTACATCAAAGATAAAATTCACAAAGTACAAGGCAATGCAAGGTCCAAGATTACAAAGCGAACGGTTAAAAGTCCACCGCAATTATTCACTGGAGATTTGGAAGAAACATAGAAGCTATTTTAATAAAAAGAACCAAATAATAAGGAAGCCCAAAGACAGAAGAGCCAACAAAGGAAATTTCAAGGCCCAATACTTCCTTTTAAAGAGACAGAGACATAAAATTTTACCAAAGCTTGGAGTCTACTTTGACTAGGTCTTCCTAAGGATATTTTGGTAAATGTAGACGTGCGAATCAATTGTAACCTAAGGTTTCCTATCATCTATAAATAGGAACTCTAAATCATTGTAAAGGCTATGCCTCCCTATGCCTCTTTCTATCAATAAAATTTAGAAATTTTTTGGAGAGCATCGATGCCTCTTTTCATTTCATGAATTCAGATCTGACAAGTCTTGTGTTGATGTTTGGAGAGAGCCATCTGTAAAGTAAGTAGGTAATTTCAATTCTTACCCTAGGTAATTTTTCATTCTCTGCCCTAGATTAAATTTAATTCCTTGCCCTAGTTAGATAGTTAAATCTTTAATTCAATTGCCCTAGATTAATTTAGTTTATAGATTTAATTAATCCATTCACACCGTTTGGAATTAACTCGTAAGAGCGATTAGGAAATTCACAACATCCCTGTGGACCGACCCGAACTCACCGGCTAGCTACATGCGACGCCGTTCTTGATTGCGGTAATAGATAATTTTTGAGACAAATCAAATGGCGCCGTTACCAGGAATGGCGTGTTATTTCTTTTTTGCAATTTCGGGTTAATCAAAATTAAAAAAATCAGAAAAATCTGAAAAATCAAAAAAATATAAAAATATATCATCTGTTATTTTTGGGAAGGGTATTTTTGTGTAAATTTTGCAGGATCTACGAACAAATTCGGATCTGGAAATCTACAGAGATCAAAACAGTAAATATCAAATCCGAACAAACAGAAGATCACAACAACCGAGGAACAGAAGAAATTTGGAGGACCGAGTCTACAAGTCAACCGCGGAGATCTGGTGAAAAAAAAAGTGCTAATTCGTCTAGGTCGCCGCGGTGCCGCGGTTTTAAGCTCCTCCCGCCGCGTTTTCGCGGTTCTTTGTGCTGATCAGACCCCGAAAAAAAAAAAAATAAAAAAAAAAAAACTCTGTAAGTCTTCTGATCTCCTCCTCTGCAAATTTCGATATATCTTCTGTAAAATCTCCTGCAGGATTCTTTGCGCTTAAAAAAATCTTCTCCCCTCCAATAACAAATCTTGTGCAGGATTCTTTGCGCCGCGCATAAAATAAAAAGATTTGATTGCAAGTGATTTACTGTTTTGCATATTTTTAATCGGATTTTAAGGGGCTTTTGACCAATTCAGATTGGGTGGGGATTTCATCACCCTTCCCAGGACCCCAGAAATCACATAAGGCATATGCATTGACCATCTATTAATTAAAAAATACTAGACTCAGCCCTAAGGACTTCGAGCTCAATAGGACAGAGGAGTAGTTATAGGCATCGGCCGTTTATCCTAACCTGACTTTGCGGTGTCTGGGCAAGTGTGTCTAAGGCAAGTGGTTACTTAATTAGGACCGCTACTTGTAGCGGGGAGCCTCCCACTTACCTGGCACTTACCTGGCCGCAATTGTCGGTGAAGAGGTGGTTTGAGGTCCTATTTCTAGCCCTTTGGAACAGTTAGGAGCTGTCTAGCTGACCTAGGTGACCCTAGATCTAGGCCTGATTGTGCATTTTTGGTTGATCGAAAGTGTGTCTTAGCTATTTTCTCGAAAATCTTTTTGCAAACAGTTCTAAATAAAGAGAAAAAAGAAAAAAGGAATTTTTTTTTACAAGACTTGCAAATTTTGCCGCGAAGAAATCCTTGCACCACCCACCTTCTTTCTCTTCTCTTTCTTCTATCATGGGTACCCCACCTCACAAATCTCTTGCCGAACTTTGGTATCCCGAACCAAATTTTGCTTCGTACGTCAATTGTTTCAGTCGATTTAAGGAAGATCCTTCCATGCCAAAAATTTCGTTGAAAGATCAAATAGAAGCGTCTAGGAGAAACAGTTCGACTTTGCAACCCACTTTGTGTCAACCAAGTCAACCTTTACCACCTTCATATGTTGATACCACTTTTTCACGTCCTGCTGTAACTCCTAAACCGATGTCCATTGCTGAGCATATTGCTCAATCTCGTAGCCGATCTTTCACCCCTCTCCACTCATCTAGTTCTAGGGATCCACAAGACTATTCACCTTATTATTCACATGTTGACCCTACCCCTGTCCAACCATCCACTTCCTACCAGTCCTACCCGACTTTTCCACCTTCACTAGACCCTGTTTCTACACAGCCTTTTGGGAGTTTCACGTATCCAAACAATTTCGAATCTTTTACCGAAACCCCTTCACCACCCAAGTCTAGTTTGGAAGAGTCGTTGGAAGCTTATATTGCAGCAACAAACAAAATGACTAGGAATGTGGAAGCGTCCATGGCCGCCCTTATGCAACCTAGTGAACAGGCAGCTAGTTTTCCACTAGTTTCAAATTTCTCAATGTATGAGGAGGCGGTTGGACAGAGTGCAAATTTGAGAGGATTTCCAAATCAAACCTACCCATACCCAATTGAAGCCCACAACTCTGGTTTTCCATCGATTGTCCCAAATAGTTCACCAGTTGAAAATAAAAACGAGTTGTGTGATTTTGTAGTGCTTGATTTGCCAGATTGTGAAGAACCCCTTTCGAGTGAAACCACACTTAATCCTTTCGATCTTTACACCTCCAATCTAGAACCTGAATTGATAAATATCCATGCTTTTGATGAGGTGTCAGAAAATATTGATTTTCACTTGATTGAGGATATAGACGCCGGGAATATTTCGGATGATGAACCTATCGATTTGATTGAAATTTTATGTCCAATTCATCATCCCGAGTCATTAATTGTTTCTCCCGAACTTCACATGCGTCTTGATTTTGATGATAATGGCATGGATGAGATAAATATTTAGGAGAATTATGACGATAGTATTGAGGAGAGTAGTGAGGATAATATTGAGATTGAACCATTTTTGTTTGATGTGTCGGATTTTCCAATTCATCCTCTTGAACCTTTAACTATTATATCACCCTCCCTCCTTTCCATCGTTCCGTCCACGCCTAATATCACGCTTGAAGACTGTGAGCTTGAAAATTTTTCCTTTGAATCTGACACAGTTCTCACAGCCGATAACACGTACGAGTGTTTTACTTTTTCGAACGATGTTGATGACTCACCGCCCGAGTTTGAGTCCTTTACATTTTCAGATGAGTTAGTCGAACCATCAGACTCGGTTGCTTACAGTTGTTTTGAACCATTGATGGAATCCTTCAAGTTCGTGACAGATTACTTAGGTGAGAATAACACTATCCCTAATTCACTCCCTTTCGTCCTTCCTATCGTTCCGACCGTGCAAGAGACCGTTACGCTCTCATCTCCTTTACCAAGTTCGACGTACCCATGCTTTCTTACGAATCTTGAGGGATTTGACCCCATTTCTCGATGGGTTGATAGATTAGCACAATCGTTTTTAACACATCGGTCATCATAAATTGTGCTAATTTATTCACTCGATTTACACCCTCAAGATCGTGCTATCCTTCTTTCTCTTTTCCGCCATTCTTCTCCCCCACCGAGACCGTATCCTGTTTCTACCTCCACACGGTCTCGTGTGCTTCTCATCTCTTTTCTTTCCACTCCAGTCTTTCACCAACTCGGCCATTACCACGATAAGATTTTTGAATGGTTGGTGCTAACCTTTGGCTTGTGTAAGGCCAAGCTTAAGTTTGGGGGGAACCTTGTTGTATATATGTACATATATTTTTTGTTTTTCTATAAAAAAATAAAAAATAAATAAAAATAATAATAAAATAAAAAATTATAAATAAATAAACAGGGAGTGCCGGCATTTTGACCCTCTTGGTGTAGCATGACAGTGAGGACACTGTCAAGTTCAAGTTTGGGGATATGCTCGGTACGTCTTCTTCCTTCGCATCCATATGTACATGTTTTTGCATTTGCATATTTATTTGAAAACCCATAAAAATTGAAAAATTTTGAAAAATTATAAAAATTATTGTATTCAATTTTTGGCTTATTTGACTAGAGTTTGACAAATAGGTTAACTGGCTAGGAACAACTAGATCTTAGACTTAGTAAATTAAAAACCCTAAAAATAACCTTCCTTAAAGTTTAACGGTAGAAAGTATATGTCTTTGTAGTTTATTTAGAAATAGGCAAATTTTGAGTTCACTTCTTGGGCTAAGACGAAACAAAGGAAAAGTATTGATATTTTTATTAGAGTATAAGTTTGAAAAATAATTCCTAGCTTAAGTCTAGATTCTGAAAATGTATACCCTATAAATTGCACAAACACGCACCTTGAAACTTGGAATAGTAGAAGAGACCTTGAAATGCTCTTGTCTAAAGTCCTTAGTACGATGGAAAATAAAATAAAAAATATACAAGTGTGAATAAAGAAAAAAATGAACACTGGTTTTTGTAATTACTTGAGGCTGCAAAAATAAAAAAAATATTTAGCGAAGGTGCTTCATCACCTAGTGCCTTAGACCAACTGGTTTGAGAGTCACTGCTAAAAAGCCTTGGGTTTTGCAAGACTAGGAAGTACGCTTTAAAGTGCAAACGCATCTTATAATCGGTCGTTGGTACCTCAAGAAGTATTAACGGTCGCATGAAGGATGTGTAAGCAAAATTCAATTAAAAATTCACCAACTAATAAGTATTTTGGACAACGGACAAGGGTATGATTGCTTGATTTGAATTTCCAAGTGTAGGGGTGATTCATACACACACGTAGGGATATGTGATTGGAATTTAGATGAGAGAAAGGAGTGAAGAATAGAACTTGTATCTTTAGTAGAGTTGATAAAAATTCCTAAGTGGAGATGGAACCCTAGAAGGAAAACTTAGGAAATGCCGAAAGCTAAGTCTATAGAACATATATAATCTTAAGTTAAATGATAAGGAAGCGTGAAGAATATGGGTGGATAATTTATGAGTCGAAGATAATAGAATTCCTTGTTAGAAAACCCAATTGGAGAATAAAAGTCAATGGGCCTAATTGATAGGATTTTGTGGGTAGTATCCGCTGAAAACCCTCAGGAGACAACACTCCTCCTACTAGGGACACCTAGAGGTTTAACGGCTTGTTGCACGAACTCAGTGCAATCGCATTTCTCTGCAAAAGTGCGGTTAGGTTTTTGTTGAGAATAAAAAATAAGTTTGCTCGAGGACGAGCAAAAGATAAGTTTGGGGGTATTTGTTCACACCATAATATTGTATTATTATATTCCCCATTCTTATTCTTTTTACAAATAAAACAGGTGCTTTTGACGCATGTCTGCTACATATTACAGGTTACAGGTTCTTGGACAGAAAACAGTGAAAACGATGAAAAGACGATGTAAAAGTGGACTTTGACCAACAAACAGAAGACTCTTGATCAAGCCTACATCAAAGATAAAATTCACAAAGTACAAGGCAATGCAAGGTCCAAGATTACAAAGCGAACGGTTAAAAGTCCACCGCAATTATTCACTAGAGATTTGGAAGAAACATAGAAGCTATTTTAATAAAAAGAACCAAATAATAAGGAAGCCCAAAGACAGAAGAGCCAACAAAGGAAATTTCAAGGCCCAATACTTTCTTTTAAAGAGACAGAGACATAAAATTTTACCAAAGCTTGGAGTCTACTTTGACTAGGTCTTCCT
Source organism: Agapanthus africanus (assembly GCA_030015575.1). Taxonomy (NCBI): domain Eukaryota; kingdom Viridiplantae; phylum Streptophyta; class Magnoliopsida; order Asparagales; family Amaryllidaceae; genus Agapanthus; species Agapanthus africanus. The sequence goes on along the minus strand of CM057350.1, from coordinate 446,188,053 downwards.
AAGGATATTTTGGTAAATGTAGACGTGCGAATCAATTGTAACCTAGGGTTTTCTATCCTCTATAAATAGGAACTCTAAATCATTGTAAAGGCTATGCCTCCCTATGCCTCCCTTCATTAATAAACTTTAGAATTCTTTTGGAGAGCATCGGTACCTCTTTTCATTTCATGAATTCAGATCTGACAACCCTGTGTTGATGTTTGGAGAGAGCCATCTGTAAATAGTTTTATTTAATTGCTCTAGTTTAGATTCTAATTCCTTGCCTTATATGTTAGCTTTGGGGAAGACTTTTGAGAGATGAGATCTCCCATCCCTTTCTTACCCATCACATATAATCAATAGGACTCCATGCATACACGCACACACCGCGCCCTACGGCACCTATCCCTCGAGGTAGCAGTGATACCGTAGTATAAAAGCCCGGTTGCGCGCGTTTTCCATGGAGGTTAGGGTAAGGATCTCTAAAGGAAGGACAAGAACCTAGAGGAAGGAACACCTTCCCGAATGGATCTAATCCCCTTTATTGATAATTACCATAACTCTTCATAGATCTTCCTTTGGGTATAGAAAGCGTTAAGATTTATTTACATTTCCAAACAATTCCTAAACCTAACCCTAGCAAGACTTAGATCTAGATAATCTTAGTTTCCTAATCTTAGTATAGATAGATTTAGTTTTTAGATTTAATAAATCAATCCGAACACCCATCGGAATTAACTCGTTAGCGCGATTAGGAAATTCACAACATCCCTGTGGACCGACCCGTACTCACCGGCTAGCTGCAAAGCGACGCCATTCTTGATTGCGGTAATAGATAGTTTTTGAGATCAAATCATAGCAACTCTCCGGACCTCGATCTCCTGGCGATCTATGATGTCCCTGATCAGGTGATACCGTCTTAAGATGTGTCTGGACTTCTGATGGGACCTGGGTTCTTTCGCTAAAGCTATAGCTCCGTTGTTGTCACAATACAGTGGTATTGGATCAGCAATGGTAGGAACCACCTGAAGTTCTGTTAGGAACTTCTTCATCCAGACTGCTTCTTTTGCGGCATCGCAAGCAGCGATATACTCCGCTTCCATCGTCGAGTCAGCAACAATGTCCTGCTTGGAACTCTTCCAGCACACCGCCCCTCTATTGAGGGTAAAGATATAACCTGACATGGACTTGGAGTCATCCTTGTCACTCTGGAAGCTGGAGTCGGCAAAAGCCTCGATCTGGAGGTCTTTTCCGCCGTAAACCAAGAACATATCCTTAGTCCTTCTCAGGTACTTAAGAATGTTCTTTACTGCTATCTAGTGCTTCTCCCCTGGGTCTGACTGATACCGGCTTACCACGCTCCGTGCGTAAGCTACATCTGGTCTGGTGCACAACATCGCATACATTATAGAGCCTACCGCAGAAGCGTAGGGTATAACTGACATGCGATCCCTTTCCAAATCAGTTTTAGGAGACATTTCTTTGGATAGGGTGATTCCGTGACAAGCCGGTAAATTACCGCGCTTAGAATTTTCCATATTGAATCTTTTCGGTATAGTGTTGATATACCTGGACTGCGAAAGTCCCAACATTCTCTTAGATCTATCACGATAGATCTGGATCCCCAGAATGTAAGAGGCATCACCCAGGTCTTTCATGGAGAACCTATGTGACAAGAATCCTTTGACAGATTGTAGCATAGGAATGTCATTTCCTATCAATAGAATGTCATCCACGTACAAGACGAGGAATACGACAGTTCGTGCTACAATTTTACTATATATACATGGTTCATCTGGATTTTTGATAAAGTCATATTCTTTGACCATTTCATCAAAACAGATGTTCCAACTCCGCGACGCCTGCTTTAGACCATAAATGGACTTAAGCAACTTGCACACTTTTCCGCTGCTCCCACTCTGATTGAAACCTTTTGGCTGATCCATATAGACGCACTCTTCTAAATTACCATCTAGAAAATTCGTCTTTACGTCCATCTGCCAGATCTCATAATCATGGAAGGCAGCAATGGCAAGAAGGATCCGAATGGATTTGAGCATAGCCACTGGAGAAAAGTTTCGTCATAGTCCAAACCAGGTCTTTAACGAAAACCCTTTGCAACAAGTCTAGCCTTATAGGTTTCCACCTGTCCATCTACACCAATCTTTTTCTTGAAGATCCATCTGCATCCTATGGGTTTTACCCCATCTGGAGCAAAGTCCAAAGTCCATACTTTGTTGGTGTACATGGACTCCATCTCGGTCCGCATTGCATCCAGCCATCTTACCGAGTCGCCGCTCTGGATGGCCTGCTGGAAGCTAGTAGTTTCATCATTATCAATGACGCAATCCTCTCTATCCCCATCTATGAGAAAACAGTAGTATCTCTCAGGCGGATGAGACGGCCTACTACTCCTGCGGAGGGGTGCGGGAATGTCCTGTTCTTCTGAAACTACTGGTTCTACCAAACTTTCACTAGTAGTTTGTGGTTCTGGAATTTCTTCCAGTTCTATTGCGCTCCCACTTGTTTCCTTTTCTAAAAACTGCTGTTCTAGAAAATGGGCATTATGAGAAACAAAAACCTTTTGTTCCACTGCGTAATAGAAAAAATACCCCTTGGAGTTCTTTGGATATCCCACAAACTTACACTGTACTGAGCGTGCCTCGAGTTTGTCCGCATGCTACTTTTTAACAAAAGCTGGACATCCCCATATCTTCAGATACTGAAGATAGGGTTTCTTCTCACTCTACATCTGATATGGTGTGGTAGGCACAGTCTTGGTAGGAACCCTGTTCAAAAGATATGCAGCTGATTCTAGCGCATAACCCCAGAAAGATCATGGTAACTCAGCATTACTCATCATGGAATGCACCATATCTAATAGGGTTCGGTTCCGTCTTTCCGACACACCATTATGTTGTGGAGTGTATGGAGGAGTAAGCTGAGAGAGAATTCCTTTCTCTTTTAGGTAACCCAGGAACTCGGCACTTAAGTATTCACCACCTCGATCAGATCTCTGTGTCTTGATACATTTGCCGGTTTGGTTTTCTACTTCATTCTTATATTCTTGAAATTTCTCAAAGGCCTCGTATTTATGTTTCATTAAGAAAATGAATCCATACCTAGAGTAATCATCCGTAAAAGTAATGAAATATGAAAAACCACCTCTTGCATGTATAAACATTGGACCACATACATCGCTGTGTATGAGTCCTAAGAGCTCGCTCGCTCTTTCTCCATGTCCAGTAAATGGAGTCTTTGTCATCTTTCCTTTGAGACATGATTGACAAGTGGCATAAGATTGATATTCGAACGGATCAAAATATCCTTCTCTATGTAACTTAGTTAACCTTGTCTCATTGATGTGACATAGTCTATAATGCCATAAGAAAGCCTTATTTATATCTGGAGACTTTCTTTTTAGTGTGTTCTGGACATTGAAAATCTGTAATTGGTTTAACACGTATATACCATTATCTAGTGTACCGGACCCAATCAAACCATGATTAAGGAGGATGTTAACAACATCGCTTACAAACGTGAAATCATAACTTTCTTTTGATAACAACGATACTGATATGATATTACACGTTAAACTAGGTACACAAAAACAGTTGCGCAAAACCAAAATATGTCCACTCGTCAATCCAAGGTGATAATCCCCTACGGACACAGCACCCACGCTAGCTCCGTTAGCAATCTGGAGGGTCATATCACCAACCTTCAGCACTCTACGGTTTCTCAGTGCCGGCAATGAATTGCATATATGAGATCCTGATCCGGTATCCAATACCCAGAAAGTAGAGTTGATTGACAGACAATTTTCAATTACAAACACACCTGAAGTCGAAGCCACAGCTTGCTTCAGGTCCTGGTTCTTGGCAATCCAAGCTTTGCAATCTTTCTTCCAATGGCCTTTCCTACGACAGTGGAAGCACTCGTCCTTTCCCACTACTGGCACCGCAACCTTTGCCTTCCCTTAACTCCCACCTTACCAACACCACCTCTCGGTTTAGTAGCGGCCTTCTTCTTCCTTCCTCTGTCCCTTGCCTTGGACCCGGAAGAGGAAGCACCGCGAACAAACATAGTGGGTGTTTCCCTTGCTTTCTACAAGGTGCCCTCTGCACTCCTCAACATGTTAAGGAGTTCTGGAAGCTCAACTTCCTTACCTTGAATGTTGAAATTCAAGATAAACTGGGCGTAGGTGGAAAGAAGGGACTGAAGAACCAAGTCTGTATATAGCTCGTTCTCTAATGTCGTCCCGAGGTCCGCGAGCTCTTCTATATAGCCAATCATCTTAAGGACATGTTCTCCTACAGATGACCCGACGGCCAGCCTCGACTGAAATAAGTTCTTCGAGGTCTCGTATCTTGCTATACGAGATTGCTCTCCATACAAATCCTTGGTGTGGAGAAATATGGATTCAAGATCCATATTCCCGTGCCTTCTCTGATGTTCATTATTCATAGAGGCAAGCACGATGCATTTGGCCTTCGTGCAATCAATCTCCCAGATCTTGCGGATTTCCTTATCCGCGACACTGAATTCTAGACCAGGGACAGCAGGTGCCTTAGTAGTAAGGACATACCCCAATTTTTCATAAGTTATAGCCATCTTAACATTCTGGAACCAATCTTTATAGTTTGGCCCTATCAAAATATTTTTATCTAATAGTAACTTAAGTCCTGTCATGTTCTGGGTCGCTGCAAAGAGAGAGAGGGAACACTTTAGCATGATGCTCTTGCAAGTTTAGAGTGGTTTTTAGTTTATCTAAACAGGATGACTCCCACTGTTTCTCGAATCCCTCCTCAAACCAAAAAGGAAGAACTAGTCAGGACTATTCTCACTGTACAATTCTTGCTTAACCGTTCAGCCAGGCCGGTGTCGGTACTTCGAGGGAGGTTTTACGACGCTTTCGCGAAGTTCCTTAATTAAATAACCTCTTTTCTCTGGAGGCGTTGCCCCGCTGACACCTTTCTCGACACCTACTTGGTTTATAGCATTGATTGTTATGTGACGAATCTCCTGATGAGTAGCGGATACTCACAGTAGGATCGGGATCCAAATATCATCGTGTGATAAAGCTGAAGGAATCCTACCAAAATTATCACACTCCAAATGGTATGCAACTCTTAGCAAATTTCAGTTTCTTTATAAATTCCTGATATCAATTTCTGCCCCATGCTCTTATGACCTTGGCGTTGGTCAAAATGTCATAAGTCACATGTCAAGTTCTACCCATCATTATCTTGTTAATTTGAACACATCCGTACATACCCCTGATGTTGGCCAAATGATAATACGACTGTCCCAAACTAACTCATCTATCTATGCAACAAATGAATACCTGGCAGCAACCAAACACTATGCCTTGGCGTTGGTCAAAATACATAGCTTGAATACTACTGAATACCCAAATGAAATGACGGAGGGCTATGAATGATTTTGGCGAAACCGTGAACGTAGTGAACTTGATATGATCGAAGGAACCTGATAGCTTTTAAAAGGAGTGGTTTAAGCTCCGCAATTTAAAAAATATCTTCTGTTTTAAAACAACCGAGTGGTTTCTTTTAAACTGTTCCAACGATTCAACTTTGGTTTATTTTCTTTGCATTAATATAATGCGTCCCATCAATTAACCTATCATTGCAGAAAACAACGAAAATACAATGTCCTTGTATGCCATCCCCATTCGCCACTGGGTCCCGTCATTCACCCGTTAGGTTACTTAACTAACGACAGAGCAGGGGCTGGGCTAGCGCGGGTGCAAAACATAAGCGACGCCTAATAGATATCATATATAGATATTGTACATTCGTCAGACGCAATAATAAGCATTCCAGATCACAGATGAACATATTGGATTTTCTATGAATCTGCATTCATTTTGAGCCTGCAAAGAAAGACGGATTACACAGTCGCGATGAATAGCCAAAACCCCACCCTAGGCCCCTACGGGTACGGCAAACTACCCGTCAAGTACCCGAAGTGAAGCGGTCTCCCTCAACGACGTGAGTAAGCTACTAAACACTTCAAAGTACCCTGTAGTTTGTGCACCCCACCTTGGGTCTATCCTAGGAGCAGAAAATAGTAAATAAAATAATACAACGGTGGCTACAACCTCAACCCGGATGTGCCCCGCAAAAGAATATTACAACAAATTACAATTTACATTTGAATGAAAGAAACACTCATCTCACATCCCCGGCCATCCATTCACAACAATCCAACAAGTCCATATTCATAAACCAGTAAAAACCATTACAGAAATGTGCAACACCCAGCTAACCGACATACTAGCAGTTAGGGGAGGTTTACGAACACATTAAACAAAACATAGATATAATCAAGTTAGCCAAACATCTTAGAATTTCGATCAGGCAACACAAATGATTCTACTCCAAACAATTCTCTGTGCACATCAAACCTGAGCAGAAACAAATCATCCCAGAAAACACAACATCAACACAGAAGAATAACTGAGCAAATTTGGGTTGACTCGGAGTCAACTCGGCCGTGGATCCGCGGCGGATCGCATGGATCGGTGGCGGTTCCGCGGTGCTATGGTCGAGTCAGAGTCCTAAATTTCTTCACAATTCTTAAAATTCCCTGCTTGTAATTTTAAGGGTCCCTGAAAAATTTTTAGATCCCGTTTTAAAATCGGCAGAAACTTGGTTAAAACGTCGTATTTTCGGGTTCGTTTTGCGATCGAATTTCTAATGACTTTGCTAACATGTTAGTTATGGTTTAGCTAGGCTCTAATACCACTGTCAGTCGATGTTAGACACCCCACATGATGCGGGGAGGCGGAATAGGTAAAACAATCATTTTGTTTAAACTAACATCGACTAACTTTACGGATCTTTGTTAAACCCTAACTAACAACTATATATAAGTGATTAGCTATTATGATAGATGATTATACCTAATGATTCAATTCCTTCTTGTTCTTGTAGTTCACCTCCTCGTCGGCCTCCTCGTTGTGATAGAAGATCCACCCGAGAGCTACTTCTCTAAGCTTTAACCTCTCACTTGAGATAACTAGGTGGCTATGAGTGCTAATCAAAGTAACCTAGAGGATATAGAAGAGGATTATGGATCTATTAGTCTTGCTAACCCTTGGATCTCAACACATGAGAGGTTAGGGTTAGTTCTTTGAAGAGAGAGAGCTTGAGGAGAGAGTGTTAGTTATGTATATGCCCTAGAGGCCATTATTATACATTTGATGTATATTGTAGTGGATGCTTGGATATATATATAGAGGACTTTCTTGCTCGAAATGATAGTATGCTATTTGGTTTCACTTTATCTTAACATGTTGACTTATATTAGTTTACTGTCTTGCTCTCATATGTTGATAAAGCCCTTAGGATATGTACTCGACTACTAGGACTATAATGAGATCATACTAGTAGGGCCAGAGTAGTCAACGAGTATATCCTATAACTGTTCCTAGTCGAGGGTGTATCGAGACAGGGTATCGATACACCAGAGTATAGAGAGTTGATGTTGTGCAGTGTTTGATTGGCTGTAACTGGAAGTCCTGGCCAGGGCGGATATAGAGTACTACTGGTAAGTGTTATCAGTAGGTTCTTGACCTATTATGAGCCTCACATCGACACGACTTATCGGTTATTGGGGTCTGACGTATACCACCCCTAGACTAGATATGCAACATATCAGACGAAGAGACCGGACTGTACGGTAGTGTTACTGATTGGATTCACAGGAGAATGTACAGGCTTGCTTGTTGATCTTCTGATCGCTCAATACCTGGGTGGCTGTTACGTTTAGCTGACCGCTTGCAGCTTGTGGGTGTTTGATATGATCATCACCTACTGCCGGCGTATTGACGATTCTTTAGAGTCCTACACAGAGGTTTCTTGACTCAGGCAAAACGGAGTAGGAGAACATATGTGATATATGCGGGACCGAGAATAATACGATATGAGATACCGTATTCTATTCTCGTGATATTTTATATCAGCCGGGTCATCGGATCAAGTGTTGATTCGATGAATCGGTACATGAAATATTAGTCGGTTATATGCGATATAGCCGGATTATCGGATCAAGTGTTGATTCGATAATTTAATGTACAATTATATATGTGATATATTACATTACATTATCTAATATTGGCTCGCTTTATTGATTCATTTCTCACCGGGTAATGCATTGATATATATGCGATATATGGTAATTATATTATTTTCTTTTGTTACAAAAATATATTATATATGTGATATATAATATTGTAACAAGTTATGTTTACAAATGCAACATGATTATTAGAGATTAAACATGATTAGGGTTTGATTTGGGTTAGTCTTTTCTTGAAGCTTCTAGAAGCTTTTGTTTGGTTTTGTGCAAAGATATTATGTATTGATATTTTGAAGATATTATTTAACCCAACCCAAACCCTTAACCCTAGTAAACTCTCTACATGAGTTAATGATTCATATTATTAACTCAAGGTTCATTTGTAAGTATGGAAACTTTTCATTATTCATCACAAAAGAAATCATCTTCTTCTTCCTTCATGAAAGCTTTCTAGCTTTTTATTTTGTAATGAATTAGTGTGAGAATTTGAAAATAAAAGAGAGCATAATTCCTACTTCATCATCCTCATCTAGCCAATTAGATTAGGGTGTTCACTTCATTAATACTTGATTAGAAAAGTAAGAGCTTGAGTTAAAGAAACTTCAAGGTAGATCATCTTCGAAAAGGAAGACTTCAAGCAAGCATGGATCGTTCAGCTTGTGGAGCCTCTCTTGAGTCCGGGAGATCATGAATCGCGGCGAAAGGACTACTACTCGGAGATTATGAAGCGAAGGAGCGGACTACAAAGGTTGTAATCCCCCTCTCTTAGTTTTAAAGATGTTTACTTGCATGTTTAACCCTAATTATCTAGCAAAGATCCTCGCTTTAGGTTGTTCGGCATGTCTAAATTTTAAATCGGGCATGGTTGATGCCTTATAGACCCTTGTGACAGTGTCTAGTAACCCTACAGTGGTATCAGAGCCTAGCTAGAGCATTAGGCGATGTGTATACGAAGTTAAAAGTCCGATCAAACCCCGAAACATCAAAATTTGACCTCTCTCTGGAAATTTTTTAAAAATATGATTTTTTCTGTATTAAAAATACTCAGAAAATTCAGCAGGGAATTCTGAGGATTACTGTGAAAAACGACATCCTAATACCCTTAAAGCGCCGCGGAACCGCGGCAATACCATGCCTTACGCGGCGATTCCGCGGCCGTACACGGGTATTAGGGTTAGCTTTTTCCACAGTAACATCCGTAGGTACTTCTACATGCTTCTGGGAATTTTTAATATTACTCAAGTGTTGAGTTTTCTGGAGATCTTTTGTATTCGTTGATTCGATCGGAAAGTTTAATTTCGTTTAGTTTTCCGGATAATTTAGAACGTGTTAAAATGTTCGAACGGATATCAATAACTCACTTTTTCCCAACACGAAAAAATTTTAAGTGTTGAATTTTTCTTGAGTTTAAAACTTTCGGAAAAACATGCAAGCATATCTGTGGACCCTCTAGAAGAACGTAACCTTAACTCGATTATGTGACCGTCAAAACTGCCACTGAGCCCCAGGGTTTGTGATAGATTGGCGTTGCCACATGTGAGGCGTTGGTTTGACCCTTCTACGGCTGGTTCATTGGGGCTGTGACATGTTCTGGGATTTTTGAACGCCGCTTAAGTGTTGAGCTATGTGGAAATCTTGGGTATTTGATTATTCGATCGGAAAGTTTAATATTGTCTATTTATCTGGAATGTGATACAATATGTGGAATTCATTTAGTTAGGCATGAAATGCGAAGTATGTGATATTTCGGATTTAAGATGTCTAAAGTGATTGTGGATTCCAAATGTTGTAGTTTTACACTTTCTTTTCTGTGACCGTAAGCGTAGTATGTGGTGTATCACCGGCTTCGTTTCTATACATCAACGACAATCGGGATACGCATACTTGCTTACGTTGATGATATGAGATATTATGTGTTGCTGTGATATGTTATATTGGATAGTCGTGTTCTGAATAGCCGGGGGTTTTATGTGAGATGAGGGTTTTTATTTTCATTCATGTAAAATTCATTGTATGTAATATTCTTTTATTGGGGCACTTCCGGGATGAGGTTGATGTCACCTTTGTATATTATTTACTTTTCCGCATTAGGTAGACCCGAGGAGGGGAGCACAGGTAACCGGGTTCTAGGGTCCAGTGGGAAGCCATCTCGAGGAGTCGAGACCGGGTCTCCTATCCTTAGAATTGGCAGTGTTGCTTGCCGCTCTCGTAGGGGTCTAGGGATGTGGGTTTGGCTATACATCGCGACCGTGGAATCTGTGTTTTATACAGGCTCGATATAAAACACGGACGTCCTAGTATATCGAATATTTCATATGTTATCTTCTGCTGCAATGTTCTGTGATGAGATCATATTACTGCCAGAGACGAATGCTTATACTATATATATGATATATAAATATTACAGCTTTCGTTTCTTCTGTGATGCTTAGGAAGCATAACTGATGGGATTTATTAATGAGATTAATAAAAGAAAAGAAACCTAAAAGATGTTATGGAATCAAAACTTTATAAAAAGGGTAGCTACAGTTTTGCTTTGCATAGCGGTATATATGATATACCCTGCACCTTATTTGATGAGGAAAGAGCCGAGATCTCTTCACCGGGAGTGACCTCTTTAGCAAAATTGGCAGATGCTACAAACTCGCGGTTTAGTTTTTGATTGCTTCTATAGTTCTTGCTTTGCACCGTGGTATTTGTGAAATATCATGCATCTTATTCGATGAGGAAAGAGCCGAGATCCCTTCACTGGGAGTGGCCTCTTTAGCGAAACTAGAAAAGCCTCAAAAACACTCCTTTTCAAAATCACTCGATTCTATGACGATATCAAGTTCATTACGCTCATGGTTTTCTGAAAAACCTGCGTAGCCCTCCGTCATTTCAGATAGACACTAGTTAGTATTCGTGCTGCGTTTGTTGACCTTAGCCAAGGCGTAGTGTACGGTAGATAATTAGTATTTATCTGTTAAAACATGAGATGTGATTGAGTTAGGGTAGTCGTACGACTTTGTTGACCTTAGCCAAGGGTCGTACGGGTGGGTTTAATTCAATCGGGAAATGACGGGTTGAACTTGGCTAGCACTTATGATTTGTTGACCTTAGCCAAGGTCATGAGTTGCTAGGGGCAAAAGTATTATCGGGAATTTCAAGTGTTGAAATTTGTAATGAGATTGCATACCTCCTATGAGATAGTTGGATCCCGATACCCACTGTGAGTAAGAGTTACTCCTAGGAGAATCTTACACAGGACAATTAGCCGATCAAGTAGGTGTCTAGAAAGGTGTTAATGGGGTTATGCCTCTGGGAAAACGACGTTTATTTTAGTTAGGTTCGTGCGAAAGAACGGTGAACCTCCCTCAAAGTACCAACACTGATCTGGCTGAAAGATTGGCGAACTTGTAAGGTGTAATTAATCCCGGCTAGTCTTTCCTTTTAGGATTTGAAGGAAGATTTGATAAAAACAGTGGGAGACATTCTGATTAGATAAGATAGTAACCAATCTAATCTTGCAAGAGCATACGCTAAAGTGTTTCCTTCTCTCTCTCTCCAGGTAGCAACCATATCAGGCCTTAATCAAGATAATAATATTGATGTATTGACTGAACCCGCTTATTATACTGAGCAGGGGAACGTTGGTCCCGTTCTTTCTTATAAGTGTTATAAGACTGAGCAGGGAATAGGAGAATATCTGGATTCTCACGCCGCCCAAACGAAGAACAAGTATGTTGATGCATCTTCTTCGGGTGTGTTTGTTATCGAGAACTGTTTCTCAGTTCACTCTACGTCCTGGGTATTAGATACCGGATCGGGATCCCACATATGTAATTTGTTACGTGGGCTACGTAAAGGTAGAGAACTGGGAAAGGGTGATCATTCCGTAACAGTTGGGAATGGTACGAATATTGCAGCCAAAGCAGTTGGCGAATATCACCTAGTATTACCAAGTAGTAATACATTGATTCTGAACGAGTGCTATTATATACCAAACATGATGTGCAATATTATATCAGTTTCTTTATTAAGTAAAGAATGATATAATTTTGTAATACAGGATAATGTTATGAACATCTTCCTAGATCAAAAGTTGATTGGATCAGGCTCGTTACATAATGGCATATACGTTCTCAATCAAACTACAGTCTTTAACATACAAAACACACACAAGAAGAAGAGTTCAGAAATGAATAGATCCTACTTATGGCATTGTAGACTTGGTCATATAAATGCGACACGGCTAGCTAAGTTACATAAGGATGGATATTTGAATCCGTTCGAATTATCATCTTATGAAACTTGCCATTCATGTCTCAAACGCAAAATGACCAAAACTCCGTTTAGTGGACACGGAGAAAGAGTTAAGGAACTCTTAGGACTGGTACATAGTGATGTATTCGGTCCCATGTCTACACATGCCAGGAACGGTTCTTCCTACTTCATTACATTCACTGACGATCTATCAAGATACAGACATGTGTTCCTGATGAAACACAAGTCTGAAGCTTTTGAGAAATTCAGGGAATATAAGCACGAAGTAGAGAACCAAATGGGCAAAAGTATTAAGATCCTTCGATCTGATCGAGGAGGAGTATACTTAAGCAATGAGTTCCTGGACTATCTAAAAGAGAATGGGATTCTCTCTCAGCTTACTCCTCCTTATACACCACAGCACAACGGTGTATCGGAGCGGAGGAATCGCACCCTATTAGATATGGTGCGCTCTATGATAAGCAATGCTGAGTTGCCTATTTCCTTTTGGGGGTATGCACTTGAGACAGCCATATACCTATTGAATAGAGTTCCAACCAAATCAGTGCCTACCACTCCATATGAGATATGGAATGGGAAGAGACCATCTCTTAAACGAGTTAAGATATGGGGTTGTCAAGCCTATGTTAAAAAGCAAAATCCGGACAAGCTCGAGGCAAGATCCTTTCTTTGCAAGTTTGTAGGATATCCAAGTAATTCGTATGGATATTTATTCTACCTAAGTGAGGAACAAAAAGTGCTTGTTTCTCAACATGCCGCCTTTTTAGAAAAGGAATTTCTTGCAAAAGAAATTAGTGGCGAAGAGGTAGAGCTGGAAGAGGTTCCAGCGACACAAACTGCAACTGAAGATTTAGTGAAACCAGATGATTCAGTAGTACCCAACGAACCCCAGCCTCTCCGCCGATCTAGTAGGGTTTCTCATCCACCTGAGAGATACTACGGTTTTCTCGTTGATGGTGGGAGTGAGGATTGCATCATGGAAGATGATGACCCAACTAGCTTCGAGCAGGCCATCACGAGTGGTGACTCCGTGAAATGGCTGGATGCAATGCGATCTGAGATGGAATCCATATACACCAACAAAGTATGGACTTTGGAAGTTGCTCCTGAAGGGGTAAAACCCATTGGGAGCAAATGGATCTTTAAGAAGAAACATGGTGTAGATGGAAAAGTTGAGACTTACAAAGGTAGACTTGTTGCAAAGGGTTTTCGTCAATGACCAGGTGTGGATTATGACGAAACCTTTTCTCCAGTGGCTATGCTTAAGTCCATCCGGATATTACTTGCCATTGCTACATACCATGACTACGAAATCTGGCAAATGGGTGTTAAGACCGCCTTTCTAAATGGTGATTTAGAACAGTGCGTGTACATGACTCAGCCAGAGGGCTTCGTAGATAGTGGAAGCAGCGGAAAGGTGTGCAAGCTGCTTAAATCCATCTACGGGTTAAAGCAGACATCGCGGAGTTGGAACATCTGCTTTGATGTTGTAGTCAAAGAGTTTGACTTCATCAAAAACATAGATAAACCTTGTATATATAAAAAGGTTGCAGAGAGTAAGGTTGTCTTCCTCGTATTGTATGTCAATGACATACTCTTGATAGGAAATGATGTTCCTATGCTGCAATCGGTCAAGCTCTTCTTATCACAAAGATTCTCAATGAAAGATCTAGGTGATGCCTCCTGCATACTGGGAATTATGATCTATAGAGATAGATCTAAACGGATACTGGGATTGTCCCAATCCAGGTATATTGACACCATACTAAAGAGGTTTAGTATGGAAGAATCCAAGCGTGGGAACCTACCCACGATCTCTGGACTCACTCTCTCCAAAGAGATGTCTCCTAAGAATGATTTGGAGAGAGCTCGCATACAAGGGATACCCTATGCTTCAGCAGTAGGCTCTATCATGTATGCAATGCTATGTACCAGACCTGATGTAGCATACTCACTAAGTGTAGTGAGTCGGTATCAAGCAGATCCTGGAGAGAATTACTGGACAGCTGTGAAGAACATTCTGTCACGACCCAAAATTGGCCCGTGACGGCCCTAATACTACGCAACGCCAAAAGACGTAACGCAGTAAAAGAAAGCCAAAACCCAGAAATCTAAACCAAGAAAATATGGAAAAAATAATATAAGTTTTGAAACACTTGAAATCGCAACCTAAATTCTTTAAAAGTCCACTTTATTTCTTTAAAATTTTGGCAACACCCCCTTTTTGTAAAAACTAGCCAAGATGAATACAACACAAAAATATGACGTCGTAGCGAAGAAATAAAGACAATAGAGAGAAAGTTGTATATAAAAGACAACAACCCACAAATAATATACAATATCGTCCTCACCAAGTCTCTAAATCAACAACATAATAGTAGATGGAGAGTATAAGATACAACGAATGTAAAATACAAAATACAGATAACCACCAAAACCCACCTAAGCAAAATAGTACTGTAAGCTGATACGGTATCTGTAGTAAAAGATGATAGCTGAATAGCCTGCCTCGACTACTCTGGAAAACAACCTGAAACACCTGTGGCACAACGGGGGTGAGTTGCCAACTCGTGAATAGTAGATAACATATGCAGGTAATCGCAGGAATGTACGTACAGCATGAATCTAAGATATGCGATACAGTAATAACATGTCATGCAAATGCTGAATAAAGGAAAGTACACTAGCAGGTACAATCAATATGTGAAGCAATAGTAACATGACAATAATATGCAATAACCATGCAATAGGGATATGAGAATGTAAATATGCAACTATCATAAGGGTACACTAACAGGTACTACCAATATATGAAACTGTGCATAAAATAGATAAGTGTGAGGTATGGGGTGGAATATGTCATTTCCACGGAAACTTGACATCGTGGCAGGATCACAATCCATCAAGACACTCAAATCCACAATTCCTCAAATCAGCCCCCAAACTGGGCTCTCACATCATATAAGTCTCACATCACATCAATGTACAATATCGAATAGCTCTCTTATATCTCGAATGTACAAATCAACAATCTCTTTCATATCCAATATCCAATCTCAATGAATCACTTATATCCCAAGTCGAATCTCAAGTAAGTTTCTAACATCCAAAAAGTATATATATTTGCAGAAATAAATATGATAGGGGCAATACACATATATTAGCGTCCCATTCCACTAATAATGGTGTAAGGGTATATATAACAACGGCTAAATCCCCTGTTATATATACAAAGGTATTAAAGAAATATCATGAAAACAATGTGCCAAGTATCGACACAGAAATCCTGATAGGTACGTATCATACGCTGTCCCGAAAGCATGAGTGCCTAGCTCTGACCCTCGCCTTTCGATGTATGCATACACACATGACTCCCAACGGTATCTCCATGATCCCCGCCGAGTCATTGGTACTGTCACCGGATGGTATGGTTCCCCTGCCGGGCTCATCGGCTCATAGCCCATCGACATCCCTTTCTTGCCCCGGGGTACCTCCGGGCCCTACCATGTACCCTCTACGACATCGACGCCTCCTCGTAGGGGTATATATAATCAGCACTGATAAAACCTATGGTAGATGCGCAAATATCACATCAAGAAAACCGGGTTTTTCAATGTATGCATAATTTCATGAACTCCCGCGGTTCCCAAATCCAGAAAACATCATGTAAAATCCAGATAATAATGCGCAATCCAGGAATAAACATAAACGATATATCTGAAATGCGAGCATATAAATGAGAATATATAACTGAAACCAGATGTATGCGAAACCAATAAGGTACAGCTAAGTAACATCAGTAAAGGTAAATATGTAACAGCAACTGAATATGTGTGTAACATACAGGTGTAGCAATGTATAGGTATCTACCTATAAGAACTGATGTCGTATACCCCTCTGGGTATAAGTAAAACATGTGCAAAGTATACCTGAAGCTGTATCGCAAGGTGTATCTGTACCTATCACTAAAGGTATGATACACTATAGGTATACTGATAAGCTAGATGTCATGTGTGATAAGCAATAGTATCTATAATGGTTAGTGTGTGATATGGCAATTATTGACGGTGTGTGTGTAGCATACAATCCGTGCTCGTGCAACATGAACCGTCAATAATGTGTGCAGTGCCCTACGGCTACTAGTCACAGTACATGTATATCTAAGTAAATAAGGTAAAGGCGCAATTCTAACAATGACGTAGAATATGCGACAGATATTTGAATCCTAGCCCAGACGCATAACGCCATGCGGGCGATTCCCCTGTAAATGTTAAATCTACTCACCTACACTCCACGCTAGGTGAATCCTACCATCTGCTCCCCCTGTAGCAGTGTCCGTAGTCCCTGCCTGCAAACCTGCGAATAAGACATGAAAATCATATATAAGCCAAATATTCCGCAAAACGCGATATCGAACCCAAAACGAGAAAATCGCGTCGCGAACTAAACGCGCGTGTGCACGATACGCTAAAACGTATATAAACGCGTCTAAAACCATCGCGACACGCCGCGATACGCTGGATCACAGAACCCACTCATGTATCGCGCGTATCGCGCAAACACAACGGACACAAAAACGATATATAGTCCCAGATTTTCCTACAGGTCAAATCTGTTAGTGTATATGCCCTAGAGGCCATTACTGTATCATACTGGTTTGTATATTACTTAATGGATGCTTGGGATATTCACCTTGTATATACAATCTTGCTCAAAATAGTAGTATGCTACTTGGTTTGTTTCTACTTCAATGTGTACATGTGTTTATTTTTGTATATCGCCTATACACATTAGTAGAGCCCTTAGGATCTTTGCTTGATTACCAGCGATGTGATGGCCGTCACACTAGTGGGGCTGGGTAATCTATAAGCACATCCTTATGCAGGTCCCTGGTCGCAGGACTATCGAGACAGGGCATCGATACTCCGGAGTAGACCAGCGCATGCGCTTCTCATCCCAGTGTGGGAGACGGTCTGTCCCACAGCCGTCAGTACGTCGTACTTGAGATAGTATGCGGGTGCTCGTTAGGTTACGGGTACACTGGACAGGACTCGTCGGGAACTGACTAGTTGGTATTATACCTATCGTCAGTTATCAGTTCCCAGGTGACATGAGTACAGCTTAGTCCGCTGACTTGACACTGTCACTTCGCCTCGAGTGTGTTCCCACTGTACTTTGATCACTACCCTACCACGGCTCAAAGGAGTCGTGCAAACAGGTAGTGGTTGGGTGCAGTCCCGAAGCACTTGGAGGCAGTGACGGTTAGACAGGATTCGTCTCTCCCGGTATTGGGGGTTGACATCGCGCTGTGTCTAGGAGAGCCATTACACGAGTAGTCCCTGGCCAGGGCAAACGAGATATACTGGTAGGTTTCCAGTGTTATCTCAGGGTGTTTTGGGCTTCGCTCCGGCACGACTTGTACCGCTATTAGGGGACTGACATTTACCACCCCCTAGGCCCGCCATGCGATGTATCAGACGAACAGACCGGACTGTACGGAGAATGTCACACTCAGGCTCAGTAGGAGTTCAGATGGGTTTCGCCTCGTCGGTCTTCTTGTCGGCACTACCTGGGGACCGTTACGCACAGCTAGTGCCGCTTGCGGTCTGTGGTTAAACCCACTACCAGCGTAGTGTCGAGTCTTTAGAGTCCCACACAGAAAGCTTTTCGCCTTTAGGCAAAAGAGTAGAGGTCGCATGGTATTGCGACAGGTCGCATGGTTTTGCGACAGGGTTCGGTCACATCCGTGCACTTGTGCGCGTACAGTGTCCGGACAGTTTACACTAGCGGGCTTTGGTTTAAGCCAGATCCTAGTGTACCTTTTGGGATTGGATTTATCCAGTGTGCATTCGTGTTCATCGGAACGCGGATGCGGGTGTGTATGCACAGTTGACAGGGAGGCAGAGGCAGCGGATTCTCATTAGGGTTGTTGACAGTTGACCGTTGACTATTTGACTTTTTGCTCAACCCTAATGAGAATATGATATGTGATTAACTATTACATTAATTAAGTATTATGGTGATATGGTTGTTGACTTTGTTGACTTGTTGACTTTTGTTGACTTGTTGACTTTGTTGACTTGTTGACTTTTGTTGACTTGTTGACCGGTTGACTAGGCTTGACTAGTTGACCATCATGATAACCATAGCCATCATTTCATGGCAAAGACTTTTGTTTGCTTGCTCATTTGTGCAAAATGAGTGCATGAAATGATATGGTTATGGTTGCTTCAACCATCACATAAGACTTTTTTTAGTATGATGAGTTATGATTGCTTTGGATTATGAGAGGGTGAAAGACAAAAGAGAGCCTCATTCTTTCTTGCTCATTCTCTCTCTTGTTCTTGAGCTCTCCTTTTGCTCTCACCCTCTTGCTCTTTTTCCCTCTCTTTAATCTATGGTTCTCTTGTCTCATGAGTTGAGAATCAAGAACCATAGATAAAATCCCACACAAAGTATTCTCTACTCATTCTAGTTCACTAGGTTTAGCAAACCAAGTGAACTAGTTTCTTCAAAGAACGAAGAAGGAGCTAAAGGTTGGAGCTTTCAGGTGGATCTATCTTCGGCGTGCGGAGACGACGAGAAGAAGCCAATCGGACCACCATCGGAGCTTGAAGACGAAGGAGTTCAAGACAAGCAAGGTATAACCCCCTAACCGAGTAGCTAGAAACTCATAGTTAGGTTGTTAGATAGATGTTTAACCAAGATCCGGGTTTTAGGTCCATGTTACCACCTCCGTAAAAATCGTTTTTTACCAAATTCCACATTCCCGAAGGTACCGGGAGAGGTAGCATGGACTTACAGTGGTATCAGAGCCTAGTTAAACTCTATCTAACATGTTAGCAGGTAACTAGAAGATCGATCAACGAAAAAGTCCCGAAATGAACCCCGGAATTTTAAACTTTCTGTCGATTTTAAAAGTGCTGGAAAACCTTTTTGAAATACACCTAAAATCGACTCAGGCTTTTTTAAAGAAACTGCAAAATTTTGGGCCCCTGACTCGATCAAAGCGCCACGTTTCCGCGGCGGGAGCACGCTCCCGCCGCGGAAACGCGGCCGAGTTGACTCGGTCAGGGGTTTTCTTTTTTGCAGTTTACTAGTGGGGGTATTTTGGGATTTTTGGTATATATATTTTCAACCCAGATTTTCCAGAACGAAAATTTTACTTTGGGGTCCTGAAAATCCGTATTTTTGATCGAACTTCTAAAAGACTTAAGCTAACGGGTTTTTCTGTAATGTGATATTTGTATTGAACGTCTACTAATCGCTATATGTCGATTAGTGGGGGTTATACAAATCTGTGATCCGTAATGTTGCTGGAATATGGATATGAATATGTTGGATTGTCGCGGGTGAATAGCCGGGGGTTGTGAGACGAGAGTTTTCTTTTCTTTCAATTCATGTAAATTTGTAAATTGATGTAATAATTATTTGTATGGCCGCACAACCGGGTCGGGGTTGTAGCCGTCATTGTATAATTTCTTTTTACTGTTTTTTCTCCTAGGATAGACCCATGGAGGGGGTGCACAAACTACCGGGTATGCCGAAGTGTCGAGTGGCCTACTCATGGAGATGAGGGAGGTTACTACGCTTCGGGTACTTGGCGGGTAGTTTTCCGCACCCGTAGGGGTCTTGGGTGGGGTATTTGGCTATTCACCGCGACCGTGTAATTTGTCTTTCGTTACAGGCTCGTACGAATTACAGATTCCTAGTATATCCAATGTATTCATCTGTGATCTGAAATGTTTATCATTGCAGTATATCTATATATGATATTATTTAGGCGTTGCTTATGTTTTACAGACGCGCTAGCCCAGCCCCCGCTCTGTCGTTAGTTAAGTAACCTAACGGGTAATGACGGGGCCCCGTGGCGAATGCGAATGGCATAAGCATACGTCATATTTTGGTTGTTTTCTGCAATGGTAGGATTAAATGATGGGACGCATTAAAAGAACTAATGCAAGAATATCACGCATTAAAAGAACTAATGCAAGATAATAAACCAAGTTAAAGTCGTTGGAACACTTTCGAAAAACCACTCGGTTCTTTTCAAAAACAACTTTTAAATACGGAGCTTGAGCCACTCTTTTTAAAAGCTATCTCGTTCCATCGACTATATCAAGTTCACTACGTTCACGGTTTTGCCAAAACCATCCGTAGCCCTCCGTCGTTTCACATGAATAGTCAATAGTATTCAAGCTGTGTATGTTGGCCAAAGTCAAGGCACAGTGATTGGTAGCTATTGGGTGTTCATGTGTAGCATAGATAGATGCGTTGGTTTGGGACAGTCGTACTGCCATTTTGGCCAAAGTCAAGGGTAGGTACGGATGGATCCAAATTAACCTGGATAATGACGGGTAGAACTTGACATGTGACTTATGATATTTTGGCCAAAGTCAAGGTCATAAGAGCATGGGCCAAAAATCCACATCGGGAGTTTCATAAGTACTGAAACTTGCTAGATTTGCATACCATTTGGAGTGTGATGATTCTGGTAGGATTCCTTCAGTTTCGTCACGCAATGATATTTGGATCCCGATCCTACTGTGAGTATATGCTACTCCTCGGGAAATTTCTCACTTAACGATCAATGCTATAAACCTAGTAGGTGCCTAGAAAGGTGTTAGCGGGGCTACGCCCCCAGGGAAAAGAGGTTCTCTAATTAAGGAACTTCGCGAAAGCGTTGGAAAACCTCCCTCGAAGTACCGACACCGGCCTGGCTGAACGGTTAAGCAAGTATTGTGCGGTGGGATTGATCCCGGCTAATTCTTCCTTTATGGTTTGAGGAGGGATTCGAGAAACAGTGGGAGCCATCCTGTTTAGACAAACTAAAAACCACTCTAAACTTGCAAGAGCATCATGCTGAGTGTTTCTTCTTCTCTCTCCTAATTGCAGCGACCAATCAACATGACTGGACTTAAGTTACTCCTAGATAAAAACAAACTGACAGGGCCAAACTACAAAGATTGGCTCCGGAATGTCAAGATAGCAATCACTTACGACAAGCTGGAGTATCTTCTTACCACCAAAGCTCCCCCTGTCCCTGGTCCAACTTCCAGCGTCACTGATAAGGAAATCCGCAAGACTTGGGAGATTGATAGCGCGAAGGCCAAATGCCTCCTGCTTGCCTCGATGGACAACGAACATCAGAGGAGGCACGAGAATATGGACATGGAATCCATATTGCTTCATACAAAAGAACTGTATGGAGAGCAATCTCGTATCGCAAGATACGAAGCGTCGAAAAAGTTATTTTCGACAAGAATGGCCGTCGGATCATCAGTAGCCGAGCACGTGCTAAAAATGATCGGCTACATTGAGGAGCTCGCGGACCTAGGGATCACATTGGAGAGTGAGCTATATACGGATATAGTTCTCCAGTCCCTTCCTTCCACTTACGCCCAGTTTATACTGAACTTCAACTTACAAGAAAAAGAGGTTGAACTTTCAGAGCTTCTCAACATGCTGAGGAGCGCAGAGGGCACCCTACAGAAAGGTAGGGATACATCCACTTTGTTTGTAGGAGGATCATCTTCTTCTAGGTCCAAGGCGAAAGCCAAGGGAAAGAAGAAGAAGGCCCCCGCCAAACCAAGGGGCGGTGTTAGTAAAGTGGATACGAAGGGAAAAGGTAAAGCAACAAAGATAGCGGGGAAGCTTGTGGATAAGGAAGAATGCTTCTATTGTCATAAGAAAGGACACTGGAAGAATGATTGCAGGGCCTGGAAGGCCAGAACACAGGAATTGAAGCAGGTTGCAGCTTCAGCTTCAGGTGTGTATGTTATTGAAAACTGTCTTTCAATAAACTCTACTTCCTGGGTATTGGATACCGGATCAGGATCTCATATCTGTAATTCTTTGCAGGCGTTGAGAAACCGTAGGGTTTTGAAGGCAGGTGACATGACCCTCAGAGTTGCGAACGGAGCTAGCATGGATGCTAAAGCCATGGGGGACTATCACCTGGGAATGTCAGATGGACATGTTTTGGTTTTGCATAATTGCTTTTTTGTACCCAACGCAACTTGTAATATCATTTCTGTATCTTTAGTTTCTAAAGAAGGTTATGAATTTGCGTTTGTAAGTAATGTTGTAAACATTCACCTTAATCAAGTTTTGATTGGGTCAGGTACATTAAGTAATGGTATATACGTGTTAAACCAACCACAGATTTTTAATGTCCAGAATACACACAAAAGAAAGTCTCCAGAAATAAATCAGACTTTCTTATGGCATTGTAGATTGGGTCACATCAATGAGAGAAGGTTGACGAAGTTACATACAGAAGGGTATTTGAATGCGTTCGAATATCAGTCGTATGCCACTTGTCAATCCTGTCTCAAAGGAAAGATGACAAAGACTCCGTTTACTGGACATGGAGTAAGAGCGAGCGAGCTCTTGGGACTCATACACAGTGACGTGTGCGGTCCAATGTCTACACATGCCCGAAGCGGACATTCTTACTTCATTACTTTTACGGATGACTTCTCAAGGTACGGTTATGTCTTCTTGATGAAACATAAGTCCGAGGCCTTTGGAAAATTCCAGGAGTATAAGAATGAAGTAGAGAAACAGACCAGCAAAAGTATTAAGATTCTAAGATCGGATCGAGGTGGAGAATACTTAAGTGCCGAGTTCCTGGACTATTTAAAAGAGAACGGAATTCTCTCTCAGCTTACTCCTCCATACACCCCGCAACATAACGGTGTATCGGAGAGACGGAACCGCACCCTATTGGATATGGTACGGTCCATGATGAGTAACGCTGAGTTGCCGCGATCATTCTGGGGATATGCGCTAGAATCAGCCGCATACCTTTTGAACCGAGTTCCCACTAAGACTGTGCCTACTACGCCATTTGAGATGTGGTGTGGAAAGAGACCCCATCTTAATCACATTAAGACATGGGGAAGTCCAGCTTTTGTCAAAAAGCAGCATGCGGACAAGCTCGAGGCACGCTCAGTACTGTGCAAGTTTGTGGGATATCCAAAGAATTCCAAGGGATATTTCTTCTACTGTGAAGAGGAACAAAAAGTTCTTGTTTCTCGTCATGCCCACTTTCTAGAACACCAGTTCATAGAAAAGGAAATAAGTGGGAGCGCAGTAGAACTGGAAGAAATTCCAGAACCATGGACTATTACTGAAAGTTTAGTGGAACCAGAGGGTTCGGAAGAACAGGACATTCCTACGCCGCTCCGCAGGAGTAGTAGGCAGTCTCATCCGCCCGAGAGATACTGCGGTTTTCTCATAGACGGGGATAGAGAGGATTGCATCATAGATTATGATGAGCCTACTAGCTTCCAGCAGGCCGTTCAGAGCGTTGACTCAGTGAAATGGCTGGATGCAATGCGGACCGAAATGGAGTCCATGTACACCAACAAGGTATGGACGTTGGACATTGCTCCAGACGGGGTAAAACCCGTAGGATGCAAGTGGATCTTCAAAAGGAAGATTGGTGTAGATGGACAGGTTGAGACCTATAAAGCTAGGCTGGTAGCAAAGGGTTTTCGTCAAAGACCTGGCTTGGACTATGACGAAACCTTTTCTCCAGTAGCCATGCTGAAATCCATTCGGATCCTTCTTGCCATTGCTGCCTTCCACGATTATGAGATCTGGCAAATGGACGTAAAGACAGCTTTTCTAAATGGAAATTTAGAGGAGTGTGTCTATATGGACCAGCCAGAGGGTTTCATTCAGAGTGGGAGCAGCGGAAAGGTGTGCAAGTTGCTTAAGTCCATCTATGGACTAAAGCAGGCGTCGCGGAGTTGGAACATCTGCTTTGATGAGACGGTCAAAGAATTTGGCTTTATCAAAAATCCAGATGAACCATGCATCTATAGTAGATTTGTAGCGAGAACTGTAGTATTCCTCGTTTTATACGTGGATGACATTCTCTTAATAGGAAATGACATTCCTATGCTACAATCTGTCAAGGGGTTCTTGTCACATAGGTTCTCCATGAAAGACCTGGGTGATGCCTCATACATTCTGGGTATCCGGATCTACCGTGACAGATCCAAGAGGATATTAGGACTTTCTCAGTCTAGGTACATCAACACCGTGCTGAAAAGATTCAGTATGGAAGATTCCAAGCGCGGTAACCTGCCGGCTTGTCACGGGATCACCCTCTCTAAAGAGAT
The DNA here is from genome assembly GCA_030015575.1 of Agapanthus africanus. NCBI lineage: Eukaryota > Viridiplantae > Streptophyta > Magnoliopsida > Asparagales > Amaryllidaceae > Agapanthus > Agapanthus africanus. The sequence continues at coordinate 446,163,571 of CM057350.1, read as the reverse complement.
GTCTCCCAAGACTGATTTGGAGAGGGATCGCATGTCTATTATACCCTACGCTTCTGCGGTAGGCTCTATAATGTATGCGATGTTGTGTACCAGACCGGATGTAGCTTATGCACTGAGTGTGGTAAGCCGGTATCAGTCAAACCCTGGAGAGAAACACTGGATAGCGGTAAAGAACATTCTCAAGTACCTGAGAAGGACTAAGGAGATATTCTTGGTGTATGGCGGAAAAGACCTCCAGATCGAGGCCTTTGCTGACTCCAGCTTCCAGAGTGACAAGGATGATTCCAAGTCCATGTCGGGTTTTGTCTTTACCCTCAATGGAGGGGCGGTGTGTTGGAAGAGTTCCAAACAGGAAACCGTTGCAGACTCGACGATGGAAGCGGAATACATCGCTGCATCTGATGCCGCAAAAGAAGCTGTCTGGATGAGGAAGTTCTTGAAAGAACTTCAGGTGGTTCCGTCCATTGTTGATCCAATACCTCTGTATTGCGACAACAACGGGGCTATAGCTTTAGCGAAGGAACCCAGGTCCCATCAGAGATCCAGGCACATCTTGAGGCGGTATCACCTGATCAGGGAGATCGTGGATCGCCAGGAGATCGAGGTTCGGAGAGTCGCTTCAGAAGATAACACTGCAGATCCATTCACCAAGGCCCTGCCCCAGACTCAGTTCGAGCGGCTGATCGAGATGATAGGTCTTCGATACGCCAGTACATGGCCTTAGTGCAAGTGGGAGATTGTTAGTGTATATGCCCTAGAGGCCATTACTGTATCATACTGGTTTGTATATTACTTAATGGATGCTTGGGATATTCACCTTGTATATACAATCTTGCTCAAAATAGTAGTATGCTACTTGGTTTGTTTCTACTTCAATGTGTACATGTGTTTATTTTTGTATATCGCCTATACACATTAGTAGAGCCCTTAGGATCTTTGCTTGATTACCAGCGATGTGATGGCCGTCACACTAGTGGGGCTGGGTAATCTATAAGCACATCCTTATGCAGGTCCCTGGTCGCAGGACTATCGAGACAGGGCATCGATACTCCGGAGTAGACCAGCGCATGCGCTTCTCATCCCAGTGTGGGAGACGGTCTGTCCCACAGCCGTCAGTACGTCGTACTTGAGATAGTATGCGGGTGCTCGTTAGGTTACGGGTACACTGGACAGGACTCGTCGGGAACTGACTAGTTGGTATTATACCTATCGTCAGTTATCAGTTCCCAGGTGACATGAGTACAGCTTAGTCCGCTGACTTGACACTGTCACTTCGCCTCGAGTGTGTTCCCACTGTACTTTGATCACTACCCTACCACGGCTCAAAGGAGTCGTGCAAACAGGTAGTGGTTGGGTGCAGTCCCGAAGCACTTGGAGGCAGTGACGGTTAGACAGGATTCGTCTCTCCCGGTATTGGGGGTTGACATCGCGCTGTGTCTAGGAGAGCCATTACACGAGTAGTCCCTGGCCAGGGCAAACGAGATATACTGGTAGGTTTCCAGTGTTATCTCAGGGTGTTTTGGGCTTCGCTCCGGCACGACTTGTACCGCTATTGGGGGACTGACATTTACCACCCCCTAGGCCCGCCATGCGATGTATCAGACGAACAGACCGGACTGTACGGAGAATGTCACACTCAGGCTCAGTAGGAGTTCAGATGGGTTTCGCCTCGTCGGTCTTCTTGTCGGCACTACCTGGGGACCGTTACGCACAGCTAGTGCCGCTTGCGGTCTGTGGTTAAACCCACTGCCAGCGTAGTGTCGAGTCTTTAGAGTCCCACACAGAAAGCTTTTCGCCTTTAGGCAAAAGAGTAGAGGTCGCATGGTATTGCGACAGGTCTCATGGTTTTGCGACAGGGTTCGGTCACATCCGTGCACTTGTGCGCGTACAGTGTCCGGACAGTTTACACTAGCGGGCTTTGGTTTAAGCCAGATCCTAGTGTACCTTTTGGGATTGGATTTATCCAGTGTGCATTCGTGTTCATCGGAACGCGGATGCGGGTGTGTATGCACAGTTGACAGGGAGGCAGAGGCAGCGGATTCTCATTAGGGTTGTTGACAGTTGACCGTTGACTATTTGACTTTTTGCTCAACCCTAATGAGAATATGATATGTGATTAACTATTATATTAATTAAGTATTATGGTGATATGGTTGTTGACTTTGTTGACTTGTTGACTTTTGTTGACTTTGTTGACTTGTTGACTTTTGTTGACTTGTTGACCGGTTGACTAGGCTTGACTAGTTGACCATCATGATAACCATAGCCATCATTTCATGGCAAAGACTTTTGTTTGCTTGCTCATTTATGCAAAATGAGTGCATGAAATGATATGGTTATGGTTGCTTCAACCATCACATAAGACTTTTTTTAGTATGATGAGTTATGATTGCTTTGGATTATGAGAGGCTGAAAGACAAAAGAGAGCCTCATTCTTTCTTGCTCATTCTCTCTCTTGTTCTTGAGCTCTCCTTTTGCTCTCACCCTCTTGCTCTTTTTCCCTCTCTTTAATCTATGGTTCTCTTGTCTCATGAGTTGAGAATCAAGAACCATAGATAAAATCCCACACAAAGTATTCTCTACTCATTCTAGTTCACTAGGTTTAGCAAACCAAGTGAACTAGTTTCTTCAAAGAACGAAGAAGGAGCTAAAGGTTGGAGCTTTCAGGTGGATCTATCTTCGGCGTGCGGAGACGACGAGAAGAAGCCAATCGGACCACCATCGGAGCTTGAAGACGAAGGAGTTCAAGACAAGCAAGGTATAACCCCCTAACCGAGTAGCTAGAAACTCATAGTTAGGTTGTTAGATAGATGTTTAACCAAGATCCGGGTTTTAGGTCCATGTTACCACCTCCGTAAAAATCGTTTTTTACCAAATTCCGCATTCCCGAAAGTACCGGGAGAGGTAGCATGGACTTACAAAATCTTACAAAACTAGACATGCCAAAACACTACAATACACTGCAGACAACCCTACCCAAAACCTCAAGACCCAACACCCTACCCTGGCCGCAATTTGCGGCCAATATGATTAAATCTGCGGCCCGGATTTGGAGGTAGGGGCTCGTGTTCTGGTGGTGTTGTCCATACCTAGTGAGCATGTTCCAGTCTTCTTAATTTTTACCTGAAGGCCCCGTGTCAATAGCAGATTACAAAATGCTAATATATCGCTTAAAACGCCAATTTTTCACAAAACATAAACCCTATGGTATTTTAGTGTAATCCAGGGTTAAACTCAGTTAAGGTGACCCTAACAGCACTTAAATAAGTAGGGTTTACCAACACAATCATCAATTTTCCACAACATCTCACAAATCACCAAAATCTAGCACTAAATTCACTATTTAACAATAATCGAAGCTAATCCACACACAAGCTAGGAAAACTAGGAAAAGAGCTCAGAATTATACCCTAAGGAACCCAAGGAAGCAAGAGAAGAAGTGTATGGAGGAGATGATGGCTGCTGCAGTTGCTGGAGCTCCTACTGCTGCTCCCAGAAGTTGCTGCTGATGTTGTTTTGTTGTTGCTACTGCTTGCCTCTGCTGCTGCTGCTTCTCTCTGTTGCTGCTGCTTCTCTTCTGCAGGTGAGTGTGTGTGTGTGTTTGTGAGATAGAAATGAGAGAATGAGTGAGAAATGAGAGAACACACAAAACCCCTCCCATTCTCTTTCTCTTTCTTCATTTAAAGAAGCATGGCTTGGGCCATGTAGCACCATGCTTCTCTCTCTCTCAAATCAACTATTTAAAACATTTTTTAAACCCTTTTCAAATTCATTTTCATTTTTAAAACAACCATAACTATTTAACCCAAAACACCTAAACAATTTTTAAAACAAGCTTAAAGGAAAATGGTTAGCTAACCATGATTGCTAATCATGATTAACCTCCCAATTAGCACCCTAGTAAACATGCACAAGTGTGTGTGTGCCTAGAAAAATTCTAATAAAATACTCATTAAATAGGATAAAATATTTGAAACTTAATTTGGTAAACTTTTTAATAAATTCCATACATTAAAATATAATTAGCTACAAAACACAATCTAAGGTGTTACAATCTCCCCCCTTAAAAGAAATTCGTCCCCGAATTTAAAAATATACTAAGCGTACCTTCAAAGAGAAGATTACAACTCCCAAATCTCGCTCGCAGCCTCCCAAGTGATTATCTCACTATACGGCTACGTCCAAGAAAACCCTTCACAGATGACAAGACTCTTGACCGACGTTTCTCCACCTGCCGAGCCATTAACACATTTGGCTGCCGGTAAGTGAAACGACCGCGTCCATGCCAAAAGGTCTGGTGCTAAATCATGTGAGAAAGGTCAAGAAGGTAATTGTAAAGTATCATCACAAGGAATACGTGGTGAAAATCCAATAATCTGGGCGGAAGTGCCAAATTAAAGGCAACGAAACTAACTCGCTTATAGGATCTCGGAAGGACCTAAATCCTGGGATAAGCTTCCCAAAATCCAACACGTCATTCATCGGAAAGTCCGTAGGAATACATGATCTGTCCCTGCGAACTCGAGTCTATGACCAACACAGTCGGCATAAGACCTCAGTTCGCAATAGACAATTCCCATCCTGACCTAACACAACTGGACCATTTCCGAAGTCTCTAGACTAGCTGGGGTCCAAGGTCTTACTTACGCAGAGTCAGAAAGACAACAGACTGGTGATCGACACGACCTAACACCTAAACCTAAAGGTGGCTAATTGGAGTGTCTCCTGATAACAGCTATCGAAGGAGAACCCTAACGATGACGAGTGACGATCGCCAACTGCTGACAACAATCAAAACAAGCACACAACTTTAACAAAAACAACTGAGCAAACTGAGTACAACTGGACGACAAGAATCCGAATGGACCTACACCCTGACTAACCTGGGTAGACACCATAACGAAATTCATGGAGATCTGCTCCCACTCCTACTTCGGAATGGTTAAAGGTTGCAACTCTCCAGCCGGCCTCAGATGCTCGACCCAAGCACACAACAAGACAGACACCTTGAAACGAAACCTGAAACTTCTCTTTACATCCCTTTCCACCCGTAACTATCTTACAAGTCACGTCAATGCTGGTGGAACTTGAATGAATACCGAGAGTTGACTGATGTGCCTGTTCTAGGATTTCACGTCTCTACCCGATGATATCAGGTACACAAACGCGTCCCTAACTTAGCACACCATTGTCACAAATCAAGGTCTCCGAATCATTACCCAGCCGAGTATGTTCAAGTATCTCTGACGAACAAGCATCGGCGGACAGTGTCTCGTGAAAACGATTTAAGGAAAGTGGTCGGGTGCGGACATGAGCAAGCTGTCCCCTCCGTAGAGACGAACTTAAGCTGTACTCGACGATCACACAAGAACTGTAAATCTACAGAAGACTATCACAACAATCAAAATCCACTGCAGGAAGATGTACATTAAGCTCTGGTGGTCCGTGAAAATCTGACACGACTCCCGAACGAGTAGTGTCTCTAAATCTCCAACGCAAAACCACCGCGGTCATCTCCAAATCATGAGTGGAATATCCTTCTCGTACTTCCTCCAAATGTAGGGAAGCAAAAGTGATAACTCTATAGTGTCACCTCAGTACACACTCGAGCCCCACTCAAGAAACATTACAGTTAAACAACAAAGTCGCCCGAACCAAAGGCAAAGAAGGAACTGATGCAGTTGTTAACAGAATCTTCAACTGCCAAAAACTCCGCATACATGCCTCAGTCCATAGAAAAGAAACCTCCCTTCCGGTCCGTTCAGTCGACGGTGCAACACTACTCTAGCAATCCTGCATGAAACGGCGGTAAAAACCTGCTAAGCCCAACAATCTGCGGATCTCTGTCCTACACACAAGTCTGGGCCTAAGCTGTACGGCCAAGATCTCCCTCGGAACCATACGAAACCGTCTCCTGTGACCACAAGACCTAGGAGTCAACACAAACAAGCCTGAAGAAACACTCCGAGAATTTAGCAAACTGCTGGTGCTCTTCCAGTATCTGCATAACAAATCCTCAAGTGCTGCTCCTGTTCCTCAAGACACATTAAGTAGACCAGAATGTCGTAAATAACACAACAGTAACTGGTCGAGGAACGGCCTGAAGAAATCTGGTTCATCACATCTACGAATGCTGCTAGGGCATCAGTGAATCCAACGACTCACAAAAACACACAAAACCCGTCGCACGCATAAGGCAGTCTTCGGAATGCCATCACTCCGAACCCGCAATAATGATGACCTGATCCTGAACAAACTTGGAAAATGTCTCGCACTATGGAGCTGATCGAAGAAATCGTCACGGCGAGGTGAAGGATACCTGTCCGCACCGTAAGCCGGTTCAATTAACGATCCGTCGATACGCAACCCTAAACTGCCGTCTTTCTCCTTGACGAACAGAAATAGGAGCTTCCAAAAGCGAACCACTCAGACGCACAAAACTCCCCAAACCACAACTCTGCAGCTGATCCTTTAGCTCCCAAGCTTCGCCGGCTCATCCGGAACAACGTTGGAAAAACTCTGGCACGAAAGGAACCCGGTCCAACAATCCCACTATGGCTCCGTTATCATGAATGAACGGCAAGAATCCACGACATCTCCTCAGAAGCCGACTAGCGAAAAAGGCTGAATTCAAGCTGTGAGAGGCGGCACAACTATCCACCTGCACAACACGAACTGACTTGCCGGGAAAACAATTCCTGACTGTTTCCTCACAGTAGTCCACAGACGCCTAGCACGTAGTTAACCAGTCCGTGCCCAGGAGAACGTCAAATCCAACATCTCTAGAAGGACCAAAACGACGGACGAATCTCTATCTCTTATCCGATTGGCACACAACTGAATACGTGTCGCGCAACAAAAGAATCGCTGACAGAAGTTAAAACAACAACTACGACTAATCTACCCAACCACGGTACAAGCATGAAAAACAAACGAATAAATCAAAGAACATGCGGGAAAAAAATACCTGAAGACTCTGCATTGGACGCCTGCGCGTCCCGATGAGTAGAAGCAAACTCCTGCGTCTGCCCTCTACCCGCAGCTGGCTGAACTCCTCTGGTAGCCTGAGCCCTCTAAGCAAATCTTCCACGTCCACGGCCTCCCTGAAAACGATCATGACGAGGTGCTAAGGAACAATCCCTGACGAAGTGCTGAAGGCTCCCGCATCGAAAACATCCACGCGCTGACTGCTGACCATCCTGGGGATGAGAGCTGAACGACTGTCCTCGTCCTAAGCCTCTGCTACTCCCGCGACGGCCACGAAATCTGTCCCGACGACCAAACCTCTGCCTCTGGGCTGGTACGCTGGTACGAGTCCTCCACTGTCCTGGAATATGTGCCTCGTCAACTGGAGCTGCAACCACTGGTGCTATGTAGGTGACGGACTGCCGCATGCTGATAGCAAGTGACAACTAAATAACAGGGGTGACAACCTCCAGTCGTAGCTCCTGAACGACATCAACCAATGAACTCATCGTCTGGCGGAAGTCCTGCATCTCTGCCAAAAGTCTATCAATAGTATATGTCGTAGGCTGATCCGTCTGCACCTGTGCAACTAGAGTGCCATCCTGGTCAGTACTCGTCTCACCCGAGCCAACTCTGACCTCGGCCCTCGCTGCATCACTCTGAGTCCCCATAGTCATCGGCTGCAAGGCTATAAATAGATTTAAGATTCGATAAGAACAAGGAATCGAATCTCAAGGATATGAATCATCAAGGAAGGAATTTCAAGCAAATTGTACTTAGGTTACTTAATGCAAAGTACCGCATCGTGGGTATGCTGCAGACATACACACACTACGTTACTCTGCTTAAGCTACCTACTCCATCATACTAAGGTCATCCTACACTACGGAAGGTAAAACCTAGCGCTCTGATATCAACTTTGTCACGACCCAAAATTGGCCCGTGACGGCCCTAATACTACGCAACGCCTAAAGACGTAATGCAGTAAAAGAAAGCCAAAACCCAGAAATCTAAACCAAGAAAATAAGGAAAAGATAATATAAGTTTTGAAACACTTGAAATCGCAACCCAAATTCTTTAAAAGTCCACTTTATTTCTTTAAAATTTTGGCAACACCCCCTTTTTGTAAAAACTAGCCAAGATGAATACAACATAAAAATATGACGCCGTAGCGAAGAAATAAAGACAATAGAGAGAAAGCTGTATATAAAAGACAACAACCCACAAATAATATACAATATCGTCCTCACCAAGTCTCTAAGTCAACAACATAATAGTAGATGGAGAGTACAAGATACAACGAATGTACAATACAAAATACAGATAACCACCAAAACCCACCTAAGCAAAATAGTACTGTGAGCTGATGCGGTATCTGTAGCAAAAGATGATAGCTGAATAGCTGAATAGCCTGCCTCGACTACTGTGGGGAACAACCTGAAATACCTGTGGCACAACGGGGGTGAGTTGCCAACTCGTGAATAGTAGATAACATATGCAGGTAATCGCAGGAATGCACGTACAGCATGAATCTAAGATATGCGATTACAGTAATAACATGTCATGCAAATACTGAATAAAGGAAAGTACACTAGCAGGTATAATCAATATGTGAAGCAATAGTAACATGACAATAATATGCAATAACCATGCAATAGGGATATGAGAATGTAAATATGCAACTATCATAAGGGTACACTAACAGGTACTACCAATATATGAAACTGTGCATAAAATAGATAAGTGTGAAGTATGGGGTGGAATATGTCATTTCCACGGAAAACTGACATCGTGGCAGGATCACAATCCATCAAGACACTCAAATCCACAATTCCTTAAATCAGCCCCCAAACTGGGCTCTCACATCATATAAGTCTCACATCACCTCAATGTACAATATCGAATAGCACTCCTATATCTCGAATGTACAAATCAACAATCTCTTTCATATCCAATATCCAATCTCAATGAATTACCTATATCCCAAGTCGAATCTCAAGTAAGTTTCTAACATCCTAAAGGTATATATATTTGCAGAAATAAATATGATGGGGGCAATACACATATATTAGCGTCCCATTCCACTAATATTGGTGTAAGGGTATATATAACAACGGCTAAATCCCCTGTTATATATACAAAGGTATTAAAGAAATATCATGAAAACAATGTGCCAAGCATCGACACAGAAATCCTGATAGGTACGTATCATACGCTGTCCCGAAAGCACGAGTGCCTAGCTCTGACCCTCGCCTTTCGACGTATGCATACACACATGACTCCCAACGGTATCTCCATGATCCCCGCCGAGTCATTGGTACTGTCATCGGATGGTATGGTTCCCCTGCCGGGCTCATCGGCTCATAGCACATCGACATCCCTTTCTTGCCCCGGGGTACCTCCGGGCCCCACCATGTACCCTCTACGGCCTCGACGCCTCCTCGTAGGGGTATATATAATCAGCACCGATAAAATCCATGGTGGATGCGCAAATATTATATCAAGGAAACCGGGTTTTTCAATGTATGCATAATTTCATGAACTCCCGCGGTTCCCAAATCCAGAAAACATCATGTAAAATCCAGATAATAATGCGCAATCCAGGAATAAACATAAACGATATATCTGAAATGCGAGCATATAAATGAGAATATATAGCTGAAACCAGATGTATGCGAAACCAATAAGGTACAGCTAAGTAACATCAGTAAAGGTAAATATGTAACAGCAACTGAATATGTGTGTAACATTCAGGTGTAGCAATGTATAGGTATCTACCTATAAGAACTGATGTCGTATACCCCCATAGGTTAAGTAAAACATATGCAAGGTATACCTGTAGCTGTATCGCAAGGTGTATCTGTACCTATCACTAAAGGTATGATACACTATAGGTATACCGATAAGCTAGATGTCATGTGTGATAAGCAATAGTATCTATAATGGTTAGTGTGTGACATGGCAATTATTGACGGTGTGTGTGTAGCATACAATCCGTGCTCGTGCAACATGAACCGTCAATAATGTGTGCAGTGCCCTACGGCTACTAGTCACAGTACAAGTATATCTAAGTAAATAAGGTAAAGGCGCAATTCTAACAATGACGTAGAATATGCGACAGGTATTTGAATCCTAGCCCAGACGCATAACGCCATGCGGGCGATTCCCCTGTAGATGTTAAATCTACTCACCTACACTCCACGCTAGGTGAATCCTACCATCTGCTCCCCCTGTAGCAGTGTCCGTAGTCCCTGCCTGCAAACCTGCGAATAAGACATGGAAATCATATATAAGCCAAATATTCCGCAAAACGCGATATCGAACCCAAAACGAGAAACTCGCGTCGCGAACTAAACGCGCGTGTGCACGATACGCTAAAACGTGTGTAAACGCGTCTAAAACCATCGCGACACGCCGCGATACGCTGGATCACAGAACCCACTCACGTATCGCGCGTATCGCGCAAACACAACGGACACAAAAACGATATATAGTCCCAGATTTTCCTACAGGTCAAATCTTACAAAACTAGACATGCCAAAACACTACAATACACTGCAGACAACCCTACCCAAAACCTCAAGACCCAACACCCTACCCTGGCCGCAATTTGCGGCCAATATGATTAAATCTGCGGCCCGGATTTGGAGGTAGGGGCTCATGTTCTGGTGGTGTTGTCCATACCTAGTGAGCATGTTCCAGTCTTCTTAATTTTTACCTGAAGGCCCCGGGTCAATAGCAGATTACAAAATGCTAATATATCGCTTAAAAATGCCAATTTTGCACAAAACATAAACCCTATGGTATTTTAGTGTAATCCAGGGTTAAACTCAGTTAAGGTGACCCTAACAGCACTTAAATAAGTAGGGTTTACCAACACAATCATCAATTTGCCACAACATCTCACGAATCACCAAAATCTAGCACTAAATTCACTATTTAACAATAATCGAAGCTAATCCACACACAAGCTAGGAAAACTAGGAAAAGAGCTCAGAATTATACCCTAAGGAACCCAAGGAAGCAAGAGAAGAAGTGTATGGAGGAGATGATGGCTGCTGCAGTTGCTGGAGCTCCTACTGTTGCTCCCAGAAGTTGCTACTGATGCTGTTTTGCTGTTGCTGCTGCTTGCCTCTGCTGCTGCTGCTTCTCTCTGCTGCTGCTGCTTCTCTTCTGCAGGTGAGTGTGTGTGTGTGTGTTTGTGAGAGAGAAATGAGAGAATGAGCGAGATATGAGAGAACACACAAAACCCCTCCCATTCTCTTTCTCTTTCTTCATTTAAGGAAGCATGGCTTGGGCCATGTAGCACCATGCTTCTCTCTCTCTCAAGTCAACTATTTAAAACATTTTTTAAACCCTTTTCAAATTCATTTTCATTTTTAAAACAACCATAACTATTTAACCCAAAACACCTAAATAATTATTAAAACAAGCTTAAAGGAAAATGGTTAGCTAACCATGATTGCTAATCATGATTAACCTCCCAATTAGCACCCTAGTTAACATGCACAGGTGTGTGTGTGCCTAAAAAAATTCTAATAAAATACTCATTAAATAGGATAAAATATTTGAAACTTAATTTGGTAAACTTTTTAATAAAATCCATACATTAAAATATAATTAGCTACAAAACACAATCTAAGGTGTTACACATTCTCACGTACTTGAGAAGAACTAAGGAGATGTTCTTGGTGTATGGTAACGGAGAACTCTAGGTGGAGTCCTTTACCGATTCAAGCTTCCAAAGTGATAAGGAAGACTCTAAGTCGCACTCAGGATTTGTCTTTAGCCTCAATGGAGGGGCGGTGTGTTGGAAGAGTTCCAAACAGGAAACCGTTGCAGACTCGACGATGGAGGCTGAATACATCACTGCCAACGATGCTGCCAAAGAGGCTGTCTGGATGAAGAAGTTCATTACTGAACTTGGTGTGGTTACGTCCATTGAGCATCCAATACCTTTGTATTGCGATAACAATGGAGCTGTGGCTTTGGCCAAGGAACCCAGTTCCCATCAGAAGTCTAGACATATTCTGAGGCGGTATCACCTGATCCGGGAGATAGTTGATCGCAGGGAGATCGAGGTCAGAAGAGTTGATACGAAGGAAAACACTGCGGATCCACTCACGAAGGACATTTCCCAGACACAATTTGAGAGATTATTCAGGATGTTAGGTATGAGATACTACAACAGCTGGCCTTAGTGCAAGTGGGAGATTGTTAGTTCTGTATATGCCCTAGAGGCCATTATTGTACATTTGATGTATATTATAGTGGATGCTTGGATATATATAGAGAGAGGACTTTCTTGCTCGACATGATAGTATGCTATTTGGTTTCACTTTATCTTAACATGTTGACTTATATTAGTTTACTGTCTTGCTCTCACATGTTGATAAAGCCCTTAGGATATGTACTCGACTACTGGGACTATGATGAGATCATACTTGTGGGGCCAGAGTAGTCAACGAGTACATCCTATAACTGTTCCTAGTCGAGGGTGTATCGAGACAGGGCATCGATACACCAGAGTAGACTAGCGTATACGCATCTTGACCCATATGTTGGGCGATGGATGATCCCATATCCATTGGTGTTTGACATCATAGATGGTGTACGGGTGCTCAGTGGAGACTGGGTACACTGGACGGACTCACAGAGAACTCTCAGATGGTATTATACCTCACGTCAGATGGCAGTTCTCCGGTGACACCGGTACAGGGTAGTCTGTAGACCCGAGATCGTCATAGAGTCTTGTGTGATTCCCACTGTGCTTTGATTTCCACCTTACCACGTCCAAGAGGGCGTGAAAAACAGTGGCTTTTGGGTACAGTCCCGAATCACATGGAGGCAGTGAGCGATAGGAGGGGATTCGTCTCTCCCAGTATAGGGAGTTGATGTTGTGCAGTGTTCGATTGGCTGTAACTGGAAGTCCCTGGCCAGGGAGGATATAGAGTACTACTGGTAAGTGTTATCAGTAGGTTCTCGACCTATTATGAGCCTCACATCGACACGACTTATCGGTTATTGGGGTCTGACGTATACCACCCCTAGACTAGATATGCAACATATCAGACGAAGAGACCGGACTGTACGGTAGTGTTACTGATTGGATTCACAGGAGAATGTACAGGCTTGCTTGTTGATCTTCTGATCGCTCAATACCTGGGTGGCTGTTACGTTTAGCTGACCGCTTGCAGCTTGTGGATGTTTGATATGATCATCACCTACTGCCGGCATATTGACGATTCTTTAGAGTCCTACACAGAGGTTTCTTGACTCAGGCAAAATGGAGTAGGAGCACATATGTGATATGTGCGGGACCGAGAATAATACGATATGAGATACCGTATTCTATTCTCGTGATATTTGATATCAGCCGGGTCATCGGATCAAGTGTTGATTCGATGAATCGGTACATGAAATATTAGTCGGTTATATGCGATATAGCCGGATTGTAGGATCAAGTGTTGATTCGATAATTTAATGTATAATTATATATGTGATATATTACATTACATTATCTAATATTGGCTCGCTTTATTGATTCATTTCTCACCGGGTAATACATTGATATATATGCGATATATGTTAATTATATTATTTTCTTTTGTTACAAAAATATATTATATATGTGATATATAATATTGTAACAAGTTATGTTTATAAATTCAACATGATTAGTGGAGATTAAACATGATTAGGGTTTGATTTGGGTTAGTCTTTTCTTGAAGCTTCTAGAAGCTTTTGTTTTGTTTTGTGCAAAGATATTATGTGTTGATATTTTGAAGATATTATTTAACCCAACCCAAACCCTTAACCCTAGTAAACTCTCTACATGAGTTAATGATTCATATTATTAACTTAAGGTTCATTTGTAAGCATGGAAACTTTTCATTATTCATCACAAAAGAAATCATCTTCTTCTTCCTTCATGAAAGCTTTCTAGCTTTTTATTTTGTGAAGAATTAATGTGAGAATTTGAAAATAAAAGAGAGCAAAATTCCTACTTCATCATCCTCATCTAATCTAGCCAATTAGATTAGGGTGTTCACTTCATTAATACTTGATTAGAAAAGTGAGAGCTTGAGTTAAAGAAACTTCAAGGTAGATCATCTTCGAAAAGGAAGACTTCAAGCAAGCATGGATCGTTCGGCTTGTGGAGCCTCTCTTGAGTCCGGAAGATCATGGATCGCGGCGAAGGGACTACTACTCGGAGCTCATGAAGCGAAGGAGCGGACTACAAAGGTTGTAATCCCTCTCTCTTAGTTGTAAAGATGTTTACTTGCATGTTTAACTCTAATTATCTACCAAAGATCCTTGCTTTAGGTTGATCGGCACGTCTAAATTTTAAATCGGGCATGGTTGATGCCTTATAGACCCTTGTGACAGTGCCTAGTAACCCTACAAAGAGAAGGTGTGAGTGAGAATAATCATGAATTATAACTCATTTTTGAATATATATGAAACATGATAATTATTAAATGAATAACATAATAATAATATCAACCATGCTTCATTAACTCTCTTTGGGTGAATCATCTCATGAGTCATTAAGCAATAAATGCTTCATTAACTCATTTGGATGAATCACACCATGAGTCACTAATCCATTTAATGCAAATTCCACCTAAGCCTCCAACTCATCAATCTTCTAGAAGCTTCTCGACTAATTACGAGAATGCCCCTCCCATCCGTGAAAAAACGGAAATACTAAGACTATATAAATCCAATAATCCAATACTAGAATCTGGCTTAAACCAAAGCCTGCTAGTATAAACTGTCCGAACATCGTATGTGCGTAAAAACACGTATGTGTCCGAACCCTGTCGTAAAACCATACGACCTCTATATCGTTTCGCCTGAAGCAGGGAAAGTCTCTGTGTGGGACTCTAAAGACTCGACACTACGCTAGCAGTGGGTTTAGCCACCGACCGCAAGCGGCACTAGCTGTACGTAACGGTCCCCAGGTAGATGTCGATAAGAAGGTCGATGAGGAAACCCATCCGAACTCCTACTGAGCCTGATGTGACAATCTCCGTACAGTCCGGTCTGTTCGTCTAGGACTATCGCATATCATGCCTAGGGGGGCGGCAACCGTCAGTCCCCTAAAAGCTGTATAAGTCATGTCGGAGTGAAGCCCATTACACCTTGAGAAGCTACTGGAAATTCTACCAGTAAATCTCGTTTGCCCTGGCCAGGGACTTTACGTAATGGCTCTCCAAACACAGCGCGATATCAACTCCCAATACCGGGAGAGACGAATCCTTTCTAACCGACACTGCCTTCAAGTGCTTCGGGATTGCACCCAACTGCTACCTGTTTGCATGACTCCTTTCAGTCGTGGTATGGTAGCAATCTAAGAACAGTGGGAACACACTCGAGACGAAGCAGCAGTGTCAAGTCTGCGGACTATGCTGTACTCATGTCACCTGGGAACTGTTAACTGATGACGGGTACAATACCAACCAACAGTTCCCTGCGAGTCCTGTCCTGTGTACCCATAACCCAACGAGCACCTGTATACTATCTCCAGTACAACGTATTAATGGCTGTGGGACAGACCATTTCCCCTGCTGGGATGAGAAGCGTACACACTAGTCTACTCCGGAGTATCGATGCCCTGTCTCGATAATCCTACGACTAGGGACGTGAAAAAGGATGTGCTTATAGACTTCCCAGCCCCTACTAGTGTGACTTCCATCACAACGCTGGTAGTCAAGCAAGATCCTATGGGATCTATCAATATGTATTTGCGATATGCTAACATATACACATATTAAGATTGATACAAACCATGTAGCATACTACAATGTTGAGCGAGACTGATAATATAACTGTGAATATCCCAAACTTCCATTAAGTAATATACAAACTAGTATGATACAATAATGGCTCCTAGGGCATATACACTAACACCAGGCTACAATACATATATAGTACGCATCATTGTAAAATCATTTAAATAACTGAAAAATTATGAAAAATCCTTTTCAAATCGCAGTATGATGCGTATATTACAGCAAAAGTAGTGGACATTCATTTCTGAAGAAATATATGTGTGTGTGTGTGTTTTGCTTAAGATATATGTCCCGCCTTCTTGAAAGTATCTTGGAAGGGTATTCGTTTTGTAAAGTTTCGTGTCGCTCATAGACACGTACGAAAATAATGAGACTATAGCTCCTTAAAAACCTCTTTAGTAAACATCGATGCATGCAAAAACACTCAGGTACTATCCTCAAACCAGTCCTGCTCTGCTACTATATAATATGGTAAATATCATAAAACGTGATACTCGAAAAGAAATCAATCCCAATATGTGTACATGAAAATCAACCCACGTGCGTCTAGTGTGCACGAAAATCGAAGTCAAATCCAAGTGTCACGAATGTGCACGAAAACGAAAACTGAGTGCTACGGGTGTGCACGAAAGTATCTGTCAAGTCCAACAAGTGTGCACGAAAGCATCTGTCAGGTGCATCGGGTGTACATGACAACAAAATCCAGTGCATCTAGCGTGCACGAAAATCTCAATTGAGTGCAACTGGTGTGCAAGAAAATCCTTAAGTGCATCAAATATACAAAACCACATCAAGTGCACCAAATGTGTGCAAAAATCTAAATCAAGTGCATTAGGTCTGCACAAAAGTATCTAGTGCAATAGGGTGCATGAAAATCAATATCAAGTGCAATTAGATGTACGAAAACATAAATCTGCAACTGGCATGCACGAAAACCATATCAATGCATCCAAAGCGCATGTAAACAACATTGAGTACACAAGTCAAAATCAGGTGCATACAACGTGCATGAAATCAAAATCGAGTGTATCGGAATATACGAAATCATAAATATCTACAACTGGGTGCACAAAACAATATCAAGTGCAAAAGCCAAAACCAGGTGCATACAACATGCAAGAAATCAAAATCAAGTATTTCGGAGTGCACGAAATCATCAATATATGCAACGGAATGCACAAAACAATACCAAGTGCAATAAATATGCACAGAAACGTAAATCAAGTATAACTGATGTATAAAAACATATATCAAGTGCAATCACTGTGCACAAAGAAAATATGGTGCAGCTACGGTGCACAAAAATATCAATCGTGAAACCAAATCATCAAAACACAAAAGTCCAAACGACCAAAGCGTGATACTAGAATCACCAAATCACAAATCAAAAACAAATGATATTAAGGTACATGTCCTTCAATGTCCAAAGGTGTCGGTGCACCCGGAGCTGGCAAAACAAGAATTTCTACTTGCTTTCTGCCCACGGTCTCGCGTCCTCTGCCTGTAGGTCCATGTTTTCTCTATGGATCACTAATTCCATGACCTCCTAGCTCGACATCCTGGTAAGGAGTAGCGACGGAACAGTCCCGCTCTGACGCCTCTCTGAACATCTCTTGGCCAATTAACTTGACCACTCGCAACGTAGCATGTCAACAATGGTGGATGATTGATCATCTTCGTGTGTATTTGGAAAAGTTTTAATCACAACCAAAGAAATTTATACCGCAATCAATTAACGGTGTCAATTATAGTTTCGTTAGCGAGAGCGGATCGTCCACTGAGATTGTGTGAATTTGTTTGAATTTGTTTTAGTTGAGTTGAAAAGAAAAGATAAAAGAAAATGATTTAAGATTTGTGAAATTTAGTTTCGAGAAACATAAAGAAATAGATCTAGGATCAAGAATTGATAAAGATCAAGAAAATGTCCAAACCAATTGAATTCTCAAGATTTATAAAGTAGCTTGTAGGAATCGATCAAATTGATAGTGATGATGAATAATAATGATTACATATTCTTATCTATTGAGGATTTGTTGTTAGATCGATGACGATCAACGAGATTTAGGGATCTATTGAAGAAACTAGGGTTTCTTCTTCACCATCTCTTATCCTTTCATTGATTATCATTCAAATACTAGCCTTTAACAAATTAAATCACCGATCGTTGATCTCTAATTTGGAGAGAAAATATTCAAAAAAGTGATCTCGCTCAAATTAGGTCTTCGATGATTCAATTTTCTAAAGTTTAAAAAACTCATAAAACTTAAGAATTGTTCAAGAATTTCATCATCATCATCTACCTATTCTCTCGATTCCGCTACAAGCGGAGATTTCACTCAAACATCATGGAAAAGGAAAGATCAAGAATCGACAAATTTTCATAATGCAAGAATGTAAAGAAAGCAAGATTTATAATGTTTCATCTTTATTAATCGACGATTAGGTACAATTCACTCAAAGAAGATTTAAGGAGGTAACTAGATCCATCGAAATTAGCTTCGCATCGATCTTCTTAAGTCGTGGAACGGTTGCAATCACTTGCTCAGATGATGATCGGCGTTGCTTCAAAGGATCTTCATTTGCTTTCTTGATTTTCTTCTCAATAGATCTTGATTTGGCTTTGGATTTGGATTTGGGTTAGGATTTTGGATCACAAGTTGTGTCACTCAACTTGTGCAAATTTGGCTCAATGTTCAACAACTCAACTAATGAACTAATCAACTAATGAACAACCTTTACAATGAAGCCCTAGGTCTCCTTTTATAGTTCTCCCAATCTTCCACTAGAAGCTAGGTTTATCTTCCACTAGAAGCTAGGTTGTTATGAAGCTTGCATGAGAAGCTTGGTAGGTATCAAACTTGCACAAGAAACTTAGCTGTTAGAAGGGAAGTTTCTGGAGAAATCTACACAATTCGAAGTGTCATAGAGAAGCTAGAAAGTTATAAGGAGGACTCTGGAAAAGGTACCAACCGCCGACGAGTCAGATCGGCCGCGGATCCGCGGCGGATCGTCCTGACTCGACCGCGGATCCGCGGCCGTTTGATGGAGTCACTACATGAATTCTTTTGCGCTGTTTTATGTTGGCTTTAGGGTCTTCTTCTGATGTCTGGAATCTTATAGTTCTTTCTATTTTACTGCCAGATCTCAAGTCTTGGACTTGCTACAATTTATCGGCACTTTTGTGATTCGGACTCTTTAACCTGGAGAATTTCCTGCGCACAATCTCGAGACAAGTGTTTAAATATACAAAAATCATGTGTGTAGTAATAAACACTCGATTTCCCTCTAGAATGCCGGTTATAATGTATAATGCATGTTATTTGATATTTTGCAGACGAATTGCTAATATGTGCTATATTTATACCAAACACCCTTAGATGATTAGAAATAGTGTGGAAATTGATGTGTTAAGAATGCAATATTTTTGACTGATCAAATTCCCCCAAACGTAATTTTGATCGTCTCGAGCAAACTTCTTTTATTCAGGTGAAGAAGAAAATATATAAAAAAAAAACTAACTAGCACACTTTCGTAGGCAACACGATTGCACTGAGCACGTACAACAAGCCTTTAAACCTTTAGGTGTCCCTAGTAGGAGAAGTGTTGTCTCCTGAGGGTTTTCAGCGGATTGCACCCACAAAATCCAATAATAAAAGGAAGACCAGGAAAATTACATATAAAGATAAGAATTGTAAAAGAAAAACTTTGAAAATTAGAGTTTCCAACTATACTAGCTTTTCGGTTGTCATGAGCCCTATCTTAATAGTCATGAAAAAATGTTAGAAATCACATCATCCCTCAATAAAATATCGTCTTTATTCTTCATTCCTACCTTTCTTCCAAACATTGATCATATACCCCTACGTGTGTGTAATAGACATCCCTACACTCAGAGAATTCAATTCAAGCTATCATACTCTTGTCCATCTACCTCAGTACTTTTTAATCAGTGAATATTTAGATGGATTTGCTCACACATTTTTCATGCGACCGTTAATACTTCTTGAGGTACTAACCGACCGATTACTCATGTGTCGCTGATTAGGCGTAAGTAGCATTTTCCTCGTCTTGCAACACCTAAGGCTTAGCAATGACTCCCAAACCAGTTGGTTTAAGGCACTAGGTGATGAAGCACCCTCGCTATATTTTTTTATGTTTCCTTGGTGATTACAAAACCAATGTTCATTTTTCTTCACTATTTTATATTTTCTTCATTTATAATTTTCGTACTTTTGGCGTTTAGACAAGAGCATTTCAAGGTATGCTCTACTATCCCGAGCTTGAAGACGTGTGTAAGTGCGTATAGTAGGGTATCAACATTCAAATGTTTGGCTTCCAGAATAGGAACTATTTTTCAGACTTATTTTTATCCTCAGATTAGTGACTTCTTTCATCTTACTAACCCTTGGGACAACGGCTCATAACTACTTATTACTAGTTCGTTTAAGAAAACTTCTAACTTTTTAGGTTTTCTTAAATTTTTCCAATCTTTTGGATGTAATTTTTCACTATCTAATCTTTTATTATCTTATTTATGTACAAAAAAAATTATTATTATATGATTTTTGCTTATGCAAAGTATGATGCAAAGTGATGCGTAAATAAGCACAAACCTCCCCCAAACTTGTTTAGAACAGTGTCCTCACTGTTGCCATCTATTAAATCTCAGAAACCTGTAAGCTTAGGAGGAAAATTTATTAACTGGGGCAATAATATATGAATCATGAAAATCCTCCCCCAAACTTATTTTTGGCTCACAATTTTGAGGACAACTTTTATTTTTAAGAGCCAGATTATACCCCCCCTCCCCCAAACTTGAGTTAAACAATGTTAATCTTTTAAAATCATAAGAGGGGGTCAAAGTTATTGGTCAATGCCAAGTTTTGCAAAGACCGAAAGTCAACACCAACCATTCAAAGATTTTATCAGTATAGTGCATCGGTTGGTGGAAGAACATGTTGTAGAAAGCCAGGAAGAAGTGGGGAAAAGATAAGTGGTGGAATAGAATGTGTTTGCGTCTCGTTTTGGAGAGACGACACAGTGATTGTGATGATGGATTACTCGCATTCTCTTTATAGTCCAGAAGAAAGGGTAGAGGTTCAATTTTTTTGTTTTGGAGATGATTCATCTCAACACCCGTGTTTGCTAAAAATGCGAGTTCATTAGCGAAAATATCCTCAAAGCTTTCATCGATACCCCGAAGAATAATCTCATCAGAAAAATGAGGTGATCGTCAGACTCTATAAAAAGCTCCTCATCAGTGTTAAAGGTTGACCTGGACAGCTCAATGGAAGAATCCATACGTGTATAATACATAGTTGGGTCAAACAACAACATATTGAGGAACTATGGATCAGTATCATAAGGCTGATCAAATTCGCTGCTGTCGGCATCCATTAATTCGACAGAACATGCTTGAGCATTAGGTTCGGAGGGTACACTTCCCAACTTCTATATGTTAAGCTCTATTGACATCTTCCCGAAGGATAGGGTCATAGAGCCATTACGACAGTTGATTATAGCATTGGAAGTGGCCAAAAAGAGTTGACCAAGAATCACCAGAATTTGATTCCGTGGGTTCATTACAAGCTGTGTATCGAGTACAATAAAGTCCACAGGGAATACAAATTTCCCGATTTTTATCAACACATCCTCTAGTTCACCCATTGGTTGGGTGATTGATCGGTCGGCCATCTGGAGAGTGCAGTGAGCTGGTTTCAACTCTCCAATTTCTAACTGCTCATAAACCGAGTAAGGAAGAAGGTTAACGCTTGCGCCAAGGTAAAGTAGAGCACGGTTAATGTGTTTACCCCCAATAGAAATAGAAATAGTAGGATAGCCAGGGTCCTTACGTTTCCTAGGTAATTGTTGGGGAAAAGCTGTGTCTACAGTCTTTGACATGAACACCTTTTTTGGCACTTGAGTCTTCCTCTTCCTAGTGCACAAGTCCTTGAGAATTTTCGTATAAGCCGGGACTTGTTGTATAGTATCTAGGAGAGGGATATTGATGTTAACATGTTTAAAGATTTCAATGATCTTCTCCATTTGCGGACTTGGTATGTTTCCCCTTAACCGATTCAGATAAGGAGCTTTAGCAATAATAGCGGGGTCCAACAATGGAGAAGATCGTGTGGGTAGGAAAGATCCAAGAATAGGAGTGGGGATCGTCTTTGGTGAACTAAAAGAAGTGTGCTGAGGGTTCGAGCCTTGAGGAAAACAGAGAATAGGCTCGGAAGGAAGCGGTGGGGTAGACGAACTGGGGTCAGAACTAGAAGTGGAAGTGGAAGGAAAAGTCTCAGCCGCGGTATCATCGATTGATTCATAATTATTATTATCAATATCTTCACCGACATGGTTTTCTAGCACTCTTCCAGATCTCAACGTGGTAATAGCATTCACATGATGTGAATAGCCAGGGTTCGGTACAAGTTGAGCTGGAAGTTTCCCTTTCTCTCTAGCACTCATTTCGGATTTTAATTGTGCAATTTGTACTTCCATCGATTTAATACTCTCACTTTGGGAGTCAGATTTTTTCTGGATTTTATCGACGGAAGACTTCATCTCAGATGAAACTTGCATGAAATTTGTCAGAAGCAAATTCATGGTTTGTTCGAGTGAAGAGGAGTTATCAGTACCGGACACTTGCAAAGAATTGTTATATGGTGCAGGTGCGTTGACCAGATTTTGAAAGTTTTGTGATTGGTAGGGGTGCTGACTTATTTGAAGTGGTTGCTGTTGTGGTGGAGGACCCCTTTAGAAATTTTTTTGATTTGGAACCGTGTTTTGAATTTGTGATTGGTTCCAAGCAAAGTTAGGGTGATTCCTCCAACCCTGATTATAAGTGGAAGAATACGGATCGTTTCTAGGTCTTTGTTAGAAAGCAGCATTGGTATGCCCTTGATCTTGAAACGGAGAATTTAAAGGACCTTCTTCCGTAAGATGAGATGGATCAGAACAGCATCCACAGACAGTTTTGGAGAGTGACATCTGATTTAGAGAGGCTGCTAAAAATTTATGTACCATAGCTTCGAGTTTCTTTTGTATTGCTGCCATTTCAGCTCTAACTCCTATGGAAATATCAAGTTGATGAATACCACCCCTAGACGATGACTGGTTTACACTCTCCCACTGTAAATTTCTTTCAGCGAAATCTTCTAAAAATCTCCAGGCTTCACCATCATCTTTATTCATGAAGGTGCCTTGACACATGGATTCAAGGGTCTATTTTGTTGTAGGATTAATGCCCTCATATATGATTCTGCACAGATCCCATCTAGGAATTCCGTGATGAGGACATTGAACTAACAGATTCTTGAAGCATTCAAAACACTTCGAGAATGGTTCATTTGGAAGCTGGGTAAATTGATTTATTTCACTACGGACTCGAGCTGTCTTATGATTAAGGTAGAATTTCTTTAGGAAAGCTGTTACGAATTCTCCCCAGTTCGAAATAGAATGTGCGGCTGTGTTATTAAGCCACTTCTCAGCTATATCGCACATAATGAATGGGAGAAGACGTAATCTCATGGCATCCACAGAAAGCTGTGAAGTATCTATCATAGCGCATACATTTTCAAATTTGGTAATAAAGACGTATGCGTCTTCAGACTCAAGACCGTGATATTTTGGTAAAAGATTGATGTATTGTGGTTTGATTTCAAAGTTGTCCCCATTGGCTGGTGGAATGGTGAGACAGGTCGAAAGAGGACCTCGCATAGGGTAGCATCTCCCTTGGAGAGAGATGCGGGGTGGATTCTGCGCACCTGCGGACGGTGGCAGAGTAGTGTTAAAGAAGTTCGATGGAGAACCATCCATCGAAGTGGGTGTGGTAGTAGGTGAAGAAAAAGTAGATGTAGAAATACCGACTTCGGAGTCGATAGGAAGAACGCGGACAAGACGGGCACTAGAATCCCGTGTCCAGCCAAGCATGCACTAAATGGTTTAGCACAAGTGGCAGCGTTGTGATAATTAGAGAAAAGTTTGGATTGCTGTTTGTTTTTGAAAAGATACGGATTTTTGAAAAATCACACAAAAAATACACAAGCAACCCTAAATCTAATGGTCACCTAGGTCAAGTCTCTAGACCGCTCCTAGACTTCCAAAAGGCAGGTCGCAAGATAGATCCTTTACTGCATCTTTATCTCTTCTGTGGCCAGGTAAGTGCCAGGTAAGTGGGAGGTTCTCCACTACGCAAGTAATGGGCCTAATTAAGTAACCACTTGCCTTAGACACACTTGCCTTAGACACCACAAAAGAAACGCGGAAAAGCAATAGATTACCCACGACCTCCTTCTGTCCTAATTGAGCACGACGGTCTTTAGAGTCATGTCTAGATATTTTTTAGTTAATGAGGGTGATGCAGATGCAAGTTTGTGATTTTTGGGGCTTAGGAAGGGTAATGAAATCCCCACCTAATCTGAATTTGGTCTTTGCCCCTTAATTTCCGTGTTAAAATATGCAAACAACCAAGATCAAACACGCAACAATTTTCTTTTAGCGGCGCTGCGAATTTTTGCAAAGAATCCTGTAGATATTGGTTAATGGACAAGAGCAGGAAGGAGATAAGAAAGTCAGAGATGGACCTAAAAATTTTGAAGCACTGAAGCCTCTGAACAGCCGCGGATCCACCGCGATCTGCTTCCTATTGCCGCAGTTCCGCGGTCTTCTGACAAGGTTCCTGTACAAAAAATTTCACAGAGACTCATGTTGCCTCTATGAACTCTCTGAGATGACCTGAGTGTTTTTCCTCTTGCTCCAATGATTCCAGATTCCCAAGCAGCAATTCACAACAAAACGTTAAGCACTTGTGCGATTTTGATCTAAAAAATTCTGATGGAATAATAAAATTTTCAACTCAAATTACAAAAACGAACAAATTAGCACATGATCCCCGGCAATGGCGCCATTTGATTAATCATCTTCGTATGTATTTGGAAAAGTTTTAATCACAACCAAAGAAATTTATACCGCAATCAATTAACGGTATCAATTGTAGTTTCGTTAGCGAGAGTAGATCGTCCACTGAGATTGTGTGAATTTGTTTGAATTTGTTTTAGTTGAGTTGAAAAGAAAAGATAAAAGAAAATGATTTAAGATTTGTGAAATTTAGTTTCGAGAAACATAAAGAAATAGATCTAGGATCAAGAATTGATAAAGATCAAGAAAATGTCCAAACCAATTGAATTCTCAAGATTTGTAAAGTAGCTTGTAGGAATTGATCAAATTGATAGTGATGATGAATATTAATGATTACAAATTCTTATCTATTGAGGATTTGTTGCTAGATCGATGACGATCAACGAGATTTAGGGATCTATTGAAGAAACTAGGGTTTCTCCTTCACCATCTCTTGTCCTTTCATTGATTATCATTCAAATACTAGCCTCTAGCAAATTAAATCACCGATCGTTAATCTCTAATTTGGAGCGAAAACATTCAAGAAAGTGATCTCGCTCAAATTAGGTCTTCGATGATTCAATTTTCTGAAGTTTATAAAACTCATAAGACTTAAGAATTGTTCAAGAATTTCATCATCATCTACATATTCTCTCGATTCCGCTACAAGCGGAGATTTCACTCAAACATCATGAAAAAGGAAAGAATCAAGAATCGACAAATTTTCATAATGCAAGAATGTAAAGAAAGCAAGATTTATAATTTTTCACCTTTATTAATCGATGATTAGGTACAATTCACTCAAAGAGGTTACAAGATTTGAGGAGGTAACTAGATCCGTCGAAATTAGCTTCGCATCGATCTTCTTGAGTCGTGGAACGGTTGCGATCACTTGCTCGAATGATGATCGGCGTTGCTTCAAAGGATCTTCATTTGCTTGCTTGATTTGCTTCTCAATGGATCTTGATTTGGATTTGGGTTAGGGTTTTGGATCACAAGTTGTGTCACTCAACTTGTGCAAATTTGGCTCAATGTTCAACAACTCATCTAATGAACTAATCAACTAATGAAAAACCTTTACA
The DNA here is from genome assembly GCA_030015575.1 of Agapanthus africanus. Taxonomy (NCBI): domain Eukaryota; kingdom Viridiplantae; phylum Streptophyta; class Magnoliopsida; order Asparagales; family Amaryllidaceae; genus Agapanthus; species Agapanthus africanus. The sequence goes on along the minus strand of CM057350.1, from coordinate 446,137,830 downwards.
ATGAAGCCCTAGGTCTCCTTTTATAGTTCTCCCAATCATCCACTAGAAGCTAGGTTTATCTTCCACTAGAAGCTAGGTTGTTATGAAGCTTGCATGAGAAGTTTGGTAGGTATCAAACTTGCACAAGAAGCTTGGTTGTTGGAAGGGAAGCTTCTGGAGAAATCGACACAATTTTAAGCATCTTGGAGAAGCTAGGAAGTTATAAGGAGGCCTCTGGAAAAAGTACCAATCGCCGACGAGTCAGATCGGCCGCGGATCCGCGGCGAATCGGCCTGACTCTGCCGCGGATCCGCGGCCGTTTGATGGAGTCACTGCATGAATTCTTCTGTGTTGTTTTATGTTGGCTTTAGGGTCTTCTTCTGATGTTTGGAATCTTATAGTTCTTTCTAGTTTACTGCCAGATCTCATGTCTTGGACTTGCTGCAATTTATCGGCACTTTTGTGATTCCGGCTCTTTAACCTGGAGAATTTCCTGCACACAATCTCGAGACAAGTGTTTAAATATACAAAAATCATGTGTGTAGTAATAAACACTCAATTTCCCTCTAGAATGCCGGTTATAATGTATAACGCATGTTATTTGATATTTTGCAGACGAATTGTTAATATGTGCTATATTTATACCAAACACCCTTAGATGATTAGAAAGAGTAGGGAAATTGATGTGTTAAGAATGCAATATTTTCGACTGATCAGTGGCCTCTGGCCTTCTGAATACATGTCATACAATGATCCTGGGTCCAAACCTCTATCACTGTAGTATCCTGGAAAGAACCCATCTCGGCCTCTTCCAATATCATTTCTATGGAACTGCCCGGAAACTGGCACTTTTAAATTAATCCGCTTCCGTTCCGGAGTAGCTGTAATCTCACCACGACTTTTTTTGGGAAAGGTGGCTATATCCAATGCCTCTATGTCCGTATCAAAACTTTGGTATCAATGGAGAGGAACAACTCATTGAGATCTCGCAAAAATCTCATAATTCACTTTTCTTCAATATCGACCGAATCGGAATCATATCTCGATAGCTGCATAGACTGCAATTCACCCTCCATTACGGTCATATCCGGAGTCTCTCGCAAAGACTCGAAGCTACGAATTCGGTATCTCTAAGACTCTGTGGAAGAAATCTGAGTAAATACGTCCTCGGGAACTCGTCCAAGCCATCGGAGGAATACGCACTGCTCTTCCTCTCTCGATCAATTTACACCAGGTCTGAACAAGACCCTTCGAACTAAAGCTAGCCAACTCAACTAATCTCGTATCGGGGCATCCAACCGAATGAAATGTCCTAGTCACTTTATCCAAGAATGACTAGGGATTCTCTGTCACATCTGTGACTGTAACTCATATGGCTTCAGCTTCGTGAACTCTGGAAGCGACATCTCGTAAATCTTAGCAACAGCTGGTACATCTGTCTGCATGGTAGACAACACAACGATCTTCGGAGTACTGTACGTCAACAGTCCTCTCAATCTGGATGGCTTCAAGCAATGGCCTGATCATCTGGTGCAGATCCAGAACACTTATCTCAAACGATAAATCCTAGCATAAACGAGAAATCAATATGTTCCTGCGTCACCGGGATAACACCCTGGTCAGTCCTCGTCACTGATGAGCTCGCTCTGACCACATCTTTAGCCGCAGACCTCTCAGTTCGTGTAGTCATGGTGACAGGAACTGCAAACAAATATCGATGATGATAGATCATAAGAGCAAATAGAATAACGGATCTCATGATATGTACATCCTAAGGTTAATTAAGAGGAGCATCGTTTCGTAAGTATGCCGTAGAACATATGCACGGTATGTTACTCTACTTAAGTTACCTACTCCATCAACCAAGGTCAACCTATGTAACAAAAGTTCGGGTCTAATACCCCCTCAGTCAAGTCTAAGTTCCGTAAGGTCAACCCTAGGTTCCGAAATATACGCCCTAGACTCTGCATACTCAAACCTAGACTCGAACAAAGATTAAACCTAACGCTCTGATACCAACTTTGTCATGACCCAGACATGGCACGTGACCGGCACTTGAATCACGTGAAGTCTATAGGACCCCACCGAAACCCAAGTAAGCCAAAAACCAGGAATCTAAACCTTTTTAAGAAAATAGTGGAGGTGAATTTTTGAAAAAGGATATTGATGAAATCAAGTTCTTTCTTCAAGTATAAGTAAAATTCATTTGAAATGCAAGTGGATTATATACTATAATTTGAAAACATTTTCTTCAGTTGAAATTTGGGCAGCGCCTCCTTTGTAAATTTTGATAAAAACCAGTACATAATCATATAATATTGGCATCCCCAAGCGAGATTTAGTTCTTCACCAATCGGTGGAAACACAACCACGTAAGTAAGTATACGACGCCCAAGGCGAAGATCAACTCAGAAAAGAAAGTAAAGAAAACCAAAATATCATCAAACACAAGTATAAAAAATATATACAAATCTCACTCTAAGTCCAAAAGAAGATACAAGTCTCTGGTTTCTAAGTCTACCAAATATATATAGTCTGGTTGATGGAGCTTTTAACTAGATACAATGAATACAAAAATATATAATGGTGGTTACGATTAAGATTGTAACCACCTACCAAGCAAATCACCCAAAAAGAAGAATGTGCCAGCAAGCCGCTACTGATCCGAGCGGTCAGTCCTGCAAGAAAACTATGGCACAACGGGGGTGAGTTGCCAACTCATGAGTAGAAGACATCATCAGGTAGAAATCGAATGTATAACGATCTACCTAGGTCAGATGGTAATAATAATATTGTACTGTGTGTTATCAAAGGTGATCGTGTATACATATGTATATAAATATATAATATCGTGCATGTATCAATATGTGGTATCATGTCATCCATATCATGTATATTTATATATCATCTGAGGAGTGTCCATCAACGACATTCAAAATCATCATAAACCCTGAGTGTCCAGTATAGACACTCGAAATTATCATAAATCTCGTGTTCAGTATCGACACGTAAATCCTCATATCTCACGCGCTGTCTCATCAGACCAGCTCTCATATCTCAGGCACCGTCTCATCAGATCAGTATTCATATCCATCTATCTCATATCACTCTGGTCGGTATCCTCCGGATATCCGCTGAGTCCAATACTGGCAACGGTATGTAATGTTCCCCAGCCAGGCTTAACACCTTTCTTTACGATCTTCTTACCCCGGGGTACCATACCGGGTCCACCATGTATCCGCAATCAGTCTTTCTCCCTCTGTCTTGATTCGGATAATAATCATAGCTCAGAACCGAGAAATCTCATGGTAGACGCCGAAATATCATATCAAGAGAAAACCGCGTTTTAAAAACATTATGGTAACATTGAAAAATATAAAGTCAGGCTAGTAACTAAAGAGTTTTCTTAATGAAAAGGCATAGAATACAATGACACTTATGCGCCTGTAGCAAGAATTACAACCATGAGAAAATTAATTGTCTTGGCTGCTATTCATAATTTATTAATACATCAAATGGATGTAAAAACACCTTTTTAAATGGTGATCTTGATGAAGAAATTTATATGAAACAACCAGTAGGTTTTATAGAAAAGAGAAATAAAAATAAAGTCTGCAAACTTGTTAAATCCCTATATGCATTAAAGCAAGCCCCTAAATAATGGCATTCTAAATTCAATGAAGTAATACTTAGCTATGGCTTTATAATTAATAATTTTGATACAGGTATATACTACAAATCTTTTGGAAATGATTGTGTAGTTCTTTGTCTTTATGTTGATGACATTCTAATAATTGGTTCTTCTATTAATATCATAAATGATGTAAATTCGTATTTATCTATGAACTTTGACATGAAAGATCTAGGTGAGGATGATTACATTCTGAGCATGAAAATCAATAGATTGGAAAGTGGATATTCAATTTCATTATCTCATGCCATAGAGAAATTATTAAAGAAGTATAATTATTTCAATGTAAAACCTATCTCAACTCTTTTTTCAAAATGTTCATCTCATTAAATATGAAGGAGAACCTATATTACAAAATAGATATGCACAATTGATAGGGTCACTAAACTATATAGCTACTCGAACAAGACCAGATATTTCATATGTGGTTTCAAGACTTAGTAGATTTACAAGTAACCCTAATCAACTACGTTGGAATGCCTTGGAAATGTTCAAGTATTTAAGGGGTACTATAGATTATTGTCTTATTTACTCTAATTTCCCAAATCAAATTGAAGCGTACAGTGACACTAATTGGGTAACTGATGTTCTAGATGTAAAATCTATCACAGGTTTTTTTGGTACTTGGTGGTGGAGCAATTAATTGGGAATCGTGTAAACAAACACTAATTGCTAGAAGTACCATGGATGCTGAAATAATTGCTTTGAATACTACCTGCTTAGAAGCAGAATGGTTAAGTAATTTAATATCTGAAATTCCTTTTGTACCAAAACCAATTACAGCAACAACAATTCATTATGATGATAGATCTCTGTTAGATTTATTTAAACAGGAAAATTGCAATAGGAAAACAAATAGATTCCTGCAATTAAGACAGGACACTATAAAACAATACAAAGATAATTTTATAGTGTCTCTTATGTTTGTAATTATCCAACTAAACTTAGCTGATTATTTTACTAAGGGTCTTACGAAAACCAAGATTCTTAATGCATCAAGAGGAATGGGACTTAGACCCATATTGAATTCACTAACAGTGGATACCCAACCTTAAAACGTTTTGTAATGGGAAGAACGCAGCTGTTGAATGTGAACGTGAGAACACTTTATTTAAGAATTTATCTCCTATCCTATTCTTATGATGCCGTCGTGCTTTAGTTGTTAATTAAGATTGAGAATTTAACTCTTAATGATGTTAAATGCAAATTATTTACGATGTGCCTTAACAACAAGTATTCTCTTGAGACATCACCTAAGTGAGATTGCCATGAGCCCGTGACTCAGGGTAAGTGGCTGAAACCCTTATAACTCTCATAAGAATCAAGGTACCACGCATGGCCATAATACGTAACCAGCTTTGAATACCCAAATTTCTGTTTCATATTGTATGTGTTTTTGACAAAGGAACCATCAACAAGATGTTTTGTAAGGTCATTTAATGACTAGCATAGTCTTGCGACCTGGAATTTTCTACATAAAGTGTAAGTTAAAGTTTTTATGACACTTACACCGATATGCTATATTGTTAAATGTTCATCTCATAGTAGTCATAGTCATTATAGTTTGTATCGAAATTTGAACTTTGTGGGGGAAATTGTTTGAGCAAATGCACAAAAGGACAAAAGTCGAAACTATATTTTTGTCAAATATTTTATTTATTAATTATATTTTGAAACGTTTCTCACCGACGGTTTCAACCATTCACTACTACAATAAGGGGTTAACACTAAGGATAGAGGAATTCGTAGAGGTAACTTTTTTTTGCCCCTACGGATTAATCCGTAGGGGCATTATTTACCCCTACGGTGCCCACCGTAGGGGCATAAATAAATTTAAAAATATAAAAATATAATCTTTTTATTTGGCCCTACGTGCCGCAAAATAAATCCCTACGGATCAAAAAAAGGTTGTTTATAAAAAAAAATAAAGTTAATTAATTTCCCACTGTCCCCAAATTTCCCACCAATATTTCCCAATCGAGCACCCATCATCGTCGACATCCACGCGCAACGTCGCTACCACACCCATCTTCGTCGACTTCCTCATCGCCACCACACCCATCGTCGTCGACTCCCTCGTCGCCACCACACTCTTGTCGTCGCCACCTGTTCTCACCGCGAGCACCTCGTCGCCGCCATTAAACCAGCCTCCTCCACCTCGTCGAGCTCTTGCTCTCCACCTCCTCGAGCTCTTTGCCGCCGGCCGGTGACTACAGAGGTGAGTTAAATAATTAAGGTTTAATTTCTAATTATGTTGTTTTTGGTATTATTATTGTTGATTTTAGGGTCAGGGTTAGGGTTAGGGTTATAAGGCCGGATTAATTGGGGGTTAATTTGGGTTAAGGTTAGGGTTTGGGTGATGATTAGGCTTAGGGTTAGGGTTAATTAGGTATGGTTTGGTTGATGTTTAGGGTTGGGGTTAGTTTGGGTTAATTAGGTAAAATAGGGTTGGTGATGATTAGGGTTAGGGTTAGGGTTAATTAGATTAATTAGGGTTAATTTTGGTTTTGGCTAGGGTTAATTTGGGTTAGGGTTTTGGTGATGATTAGGGTTAGGGTTAATTTTGGTTAATTAGGTTAAATAGGGTTAATTTGGGTTTGGGTGATGATTAGGATTAGGGTTAGAGTTAATTTGGGTTAATTAGGTAAAATGGAGTGTATTTGTGTTAGGGTGTTGATCAGGGTTAATTAGGTTGAATTAGCTTAATTTTGGGTTAATTAGGGATAATTTGAGTTAGGGTGATGATTAGGGTTAATTTGGTTTAATTAGCTTAATTTTGAGTTAAATAGGGATAATTTGAGTTAGGGTGATGATTAGGATTAATTTGGGTTAATTAGGTTAATTTAGGTTAATTAGGGTTAGGGTTAGGGTTTAGGGTGCACTAGTTTCTTCAGTAGCATGCTCGATGATAACGTAAACGTACAACTTTATCATAAACGTAAGAAAACTTTATCCTAAACTAAAAACTTCAAACCCTTAAAAATGAAATGTAAACGTAAAACCTATTCAAGTTAGATATTCAAGTTAAAACCAATATATAATACTCGATGATAATATGAAACTTTCGTATTCTCATCGATACTCATATGTAAAAATCAAAGCGCGACTTAGTCCCTTTCTATCGGTTAACATACGTTTGATATTCGTCGTGACATAAAACTCTACGAAGGTTGTTAAATATCGGACGGTATAATTCGGTGCTAACAACCGTCGTGTAGTCTATGTGACGAGAAGATTCAATCGTATAATAACCGATAGATTTGTCCAGTGCGGACAAGTTAGGAATGTATAAAGCAAACACCTTCATTCATGTGTTTTCATTCGTTTCGAGTTATTTCGTCGGTACTTTTCCGCTGGTTCTTCGTGTACAAAGATAGATTAGATGTTCATTTCAACGTGGTTTCACAGCATTGAAATGATTGTCTATTTTATTACAGTGTACATGGAGAACAGCGGGGAGGTGCTGCCCAAATTTACACAAAACGGATGAAAGCACAAGCGAATGGGTGTCTGCTCTATACATTCTTAATGGGATAGACGCCTTACCCCGACAGCAGAAACACACACATACAACACGAATACACAATAAACGCACACACAAAGCACAAAGACACTAACAACCCTACACCTAAGCGAAATCATAAATTGAAACACACATACATAGAATACAACTCATACTTGGGTATCTTCAAATCTAACTTTGTTAATCGATAATTTATTCTTTTCAATGACAAACTTGCCTCTACAGATTTTCTTCTTTGTCAGTAACCATCTCGTTCTTAGATTTCTCAATATAGTCACCATAACTTACAATTTATATATTATACGGTCTAACATGGCCCACGAGTACATCAGAGTTAAGGACTGGATGTACGTAGATTGGTAACAACGCATGCAATCTAAGTTCATCGTAGGAGTTACTGCTTTCATTGAATTTGCACGTGCACATAATAAGATCGTGTTAGAGAAGATTCTCTGTCCATGCGATAGATGTGAGAATAAGTTCTACCAGAAGGTAGAAATCGTAGAGCTTCACATCGTTAAATATGGTTTTACTAGACTATATACAACTTGGCTATATCACGGGGAAGGACAAGAAGAAGACGGTAATGCGGTAGTAGAAGAAGAAGGAGAAGACGGTAATGCGGCAAAAGAAGAAGATGATAACTTCTTTCCAGGAAAAGAAATGGAGGATATGGTAGAGTCTGCCTTCGGTAATAGTATTCCTACCGAAGATGACATTCATTCCGGTCAAGGACCGCGTGCGGATAAGTATGAAAAGTTCATGAATGATGCTAGAAGACCAATTTATGAGAATGCAAAGTATTTCACCCTGTCATGGTTCGTCCAACTTTTCCAAATTAAATGTCTAAATGGATGGAGCAACAAGTCATTCACGATACTTCTGAAGTTCCTGAAAGATTCTATGCCCTCGGAAAATAACATGCCCGACAGCTGGTATGAAGCCCAGAAGATGATGTCTGATTTGGGTCTGAAGTGTGAGAAGATTCATGCATGTCCCAAAGATTGCGTGTTGTACCGAAAAGAGAATTCAAATTTGAAAGAGTGTCCAACATGCGGAGAGCCCAGGTATAAGCCAAAAGAAACTGATAAGAAGTCTGATATACCTGTCAAGATAGCACGATACTTTCCCTTAACACAGTAGCTGCAGAGGTTATTCAGGTGCAAGAAAATAGCCGAGGCAATGATTTGGCATCACCGTGTTGCTCCAAGCGAAGACGGAAAAATGAGCCATCCAAGAGATTCACCGGCAAGGAAGGATTTCGATAGGAGGCACGAAATATTCAGTAGTGATCCTGGCAATGTCAGGCTCGGACTCTCTAGTGATGGTTTCTGCCCATTCAACTATATGGCTGGAAGCCACAGCACATGGCCCGTTGTAATGATAGTTTATAATTTGTCGTCTTGGTTTGCTATGGATCAATCCTACTTTATGATGTCTCTTCTTATTGACGGGCCAAACTCACCGGGAAACAATATCGACATCTATCTCCGACCTCTGATCGATGAGTTAAAATCTTTATTTATTGATGGTATAGAGACTTAAGATGCAAACACAGATACAACCTTCACAATGCGTGCGGTTTTAATATGGACAATTAATGACTTTTCTGCGTATGGAATGCTATCAGGTTGGTCTGTATATATTCACAAAGCATGCCCTTATTTCCATCAATATACAACATCGAAATGGTTGAATTTTAGCAGGACGGTTTGTTATTGCGGTCATCGGCGTTTCCTGCCACTAGACCATCCCTAAAAGTTAGACGATGCTCACTTTAATGGTCATCAGGAGTTTCTTGGGCCTCCAACCTCATTGTCTGGAGAGGACATGACTGCTCAGTGGGATGGTTACAATAATATGCCTTCGAGATAGATCTAGCAAAACATGTCAAACCACCTTACTGGAACAAGTTAAGCATTTTCTAAGAGCTTCCGTACTGGTTAACAAATTTAGTGCGTCGTTATCTGGATGTCATACACATAGAGAAGGGAGTATCCGAGAATGTACTCAACTTGCTTCTTTGTAAAAACGAAAAATCTAAAGATAACCTCCGTGCTCGGATGGATCTTCAGGACTGGGAAATTAGAAGTGAATTGCATCATAAACCGATAGCGGGTAAACTAGACAAGTTTGTACTTCCCAATGCCGCGTATCATATGTCACAACCGGAGAAGAAAAGGTTCCTGCAGGTGTTGCATAATTTGAAAGTTCCCACAGGTTTCTCAGGATCATTTAGCTTGAAAATAAAAAATGTAAAAGCCAAGATCGATGGGCTGAAAAGTCATGATCACCATGTTATTGTGGAGCACCTTCTCCCATTAGCCCTCAGGACTTCCCTTCCCGAATCGGTTGGTCTAGTAATCAATGACCTTTGTTACTTTTTTAGAGAATTATGTGCTAAAACCCTGGATGTTGTGATACTGGAGAATCTAGAAAATTCTATTTCATTGATACTTTGCAAGCTTGAGCGTATTTTCTCACCGTCATTCTTCGATATCATAATACACCTGACGGTTTATCTTGCAACCGAGGCTAAGTTAGCCGGACCGGTACAATATCGATGGATGTATCCCATCGAAAGATACATGGAATTTTTTCGTTTCACGCAATTTGTAAAATTATTGTTGTCCTATATGCGCGTATTTATTTATTTAACATATTTTTCTTTAGGTACCTCTACACTCTAAAAAAAGTATATACGCAATAGAAATCGACCTGAGGATTCTATCATGCAAAGTTATCTTCTAGATGTAATAACTACATTTTGTTCCCGCTATCTGGACGAGAACATTGAGACGAAGCTTAACCGACCTCGGAGAATTCAGGATGGGCCATATGGTAAAGCGTCCTATAAGATAGTAGACACTATGTTTATCAACAGGATATATCAGTTTATCCTCCTCAATAGCGTATGTCTTGAAGAAATTAAAGAGTAAGTTTTTTTGGATTAATTGTTATATTTGTGTTTGTGTGTGTATGAAATGATATAATATTAATGTCATAATTTATTGTTGATAACAGAATTCATATTAATGATGTACGTGAGTGGCATCCTGATTGGAATGATGAACGATTAGAAAAATATCATCAGGATAATTTGTCACGACCCGCAGGGTACGGAACGTGACTGGCACTTAAGTTTACGAAACGTCTAAAGACGTCCGTAAAATAAGTAAGCCAAAGCCCAGAAAACAAAACCAATAAGCAAAAGAGTGAAGAAAACCCAAACAGTTGAAAGCGAGTTTATCAAATAAGTCATGTAAAACACTTTTTAAAAATAATACCAATTTTTCCGAAAATTTCGGCAGAGTCTCCTTTGTAAATACTGGCCCCCAAAATGGGTACAACATAAATAAACATGAATCCAACAAAATAGGGCATCCCCAAGCGGGAGCTAGCTCTTCGCCATAAGGCGGTCACAAATCCCACGCAATGTAAATGACAGCAAGCATAATAATCATAATAAAGCATAAGAAAACATCATGTCGACTCAAGTGAGCTCGACCCCAAAATACAGCATAAAATCCACAAACCTCACAGTCTCATTTCTAGGTCAATATACAATAAATCTGGTAGAAACAGTAGATGGAGTACACTAGATACAAAGAATATACAAGGTGGTACAAAAATGATAACATAACCCACCTATGAGCAAATCTCGAGCTCAAGCAAAAGAGGCAAAAGAACAAGTGCGCCCGCCGCTACTGAACTGACGGAGCGGACCTGCAAAAGACTGTGGCACAACGGGGGTGAGTTGCCAACTCGTGAGTAATAAATAACATCTACAAAGGCTATCGTATGCATGCACACAAGCATCCTAGCATCTATAATACAGGTATGACTGGATGCACTAGCAGGTGTGTATATAACATCAGTGTACTAATATGTATGCAACATGAATATCTGAGGTCTCAATAGGTATATATAAAAAATATTTTATCTCTTTTTGTTTTTTGAAACTCTTTTAGAATGCCAGCATAATGTCAATGAATCGACGAAAATCGGTGTCCAGCAACGACACCCAAAAGCTGTCTCAAATCTCATAAATGTATCTCTGGCCTCAGCCGTCCGGCTGACCCATCTCAAATATCAATATCTCATCATCTAGCGGCCACGGTCGGTATCCTCTGGATATCCGCCGTCCCAAACAGTCACCGGTAGGTAATCCGTCCCCTGCCAGGCTCAACGTCATCACCACATTCCTCTTGCCCCGGGGTACCTTACCGGGCCCACCATGTACCCGTGCCGGTTCCTCCACTCCTCGACACGGATTTCCAAATCCACAGCAAACTCATGGTGGACGACACTTACATCACTAGAAAACCGCAATTTACATATTTTAAAAAATATAATAAGTATAGAAATTTTGCGGCTTTCCCCCGAAATCCAGCAATATCATAAAATCTCAAGAAATCCTCATAAGTGCATATATCAATGATAATGAATGCGTATGATATCAATAATCAAGTTGCGATGTGTGATTAATGTATTAAGCATGAACAATTAATATGATGAAGTACATGCACATGAATAGCAATACTACGGTTTCATTTTTAAAAGTTATCTAGTGTGGTGGCATGGCAATTACCAGGGTGTGTGTGTAAACATGAATAGTGCTCGTGCTGCATATAAAAACCCTGGTAATGGTGCAGGTGTCCTATGAAATGGTTTCGTATAGGTATGTCAATATAATGCATGGATGCAGCAAATAGTCAATTAAGTATTTCACCCCTAATTACTAACATTACTAAGGATTTGTAAGTTACTAAAACTATCGGGCGGCTTGCGCCATCCAACGATAGTCCCCCGTAGATGTTACATCTACTCACCGGGATCCCTGGCTAGCTGTGTCCAATCACCGCCTTTCCTTTTCGCGCCGCGTCTGACGTTTCCGCGACCGAACCTGGAATTTACATCAATACCAAATATAAGGTTATATATCAAGAACGACGCAAAACCCCAACGAAACTACTAAAGTTCGCTAGCTAGGTACAACGTGCACAAAGTGCGCGGAACACACGCGAAAATCGCAAAAACTGCCAAAAAACGCCGATTTGGTCGCCCGGCAAAACTAAAACCCGACTACCCAAAAATCCGCACTCACGCATCCTAAAAGTCGTAGGACAAGCCATTACAATCATCAAGATGTCGAAAATAATTCATCACACAATTTTATAACAAAACTAGTAAGCATTGCGTCCCAAAATCGGTGCAAAAATCGCCGATTTGCGACAAAACGACTACAATATAGCATAATTACCCAAGCACACTACAAGCAATCTACAAACACTAATTGCAACACAATAGCAATGATTCCAATCCTATTTTCCATAACAACCATTTCTTGAATTATAACCTAGCAAAATCCTAATCAATTTCCACACTTGAAAACTTAATTTAACACAACAAAAGCCCACTTAAGAAAATTAATCACTTAGATTAGGTTAGCAAAATACTAGATAACAAATTAGGTTTAATCAACTAAATAATGGTTTCTAAACCTTAATCAACTCACTAATCAAGCTTCAAATACCATTTCCATACAAAAACCCTCTCTTGAAAATCCTAAAACAACAATTTCACACTTCTAAATTTAACTAAATTAGCATAAAAGAAGACTACATCAACAAGGTAACTATATAGATTAGTTAATTAACCACTAGATTAACCATAAAACAACTTAATTAACTATTATGGCTTTCAAACCCTAGTTAAAACAAACTACTCTCTTTTTTTAAACTAGATTAGAAATTAGTTAACTTTTAACATTAAACCATGCATTTAAAGGAATTTAGCAACAAAAGAAAGTAACTTTGATGGAAATTATACCTCTTGATCTATGGATCAAGCAAGAAAATTTTGCTCCAATTGATGGCCTCAAGCACCAAGATCCAAGCTAGGGAGGTGAAGGAAAAGAAGGATGAAGGAGGGTTTTAATTTGCAAGCTTTAATTTGAATTTTTGATGAATTAAACTTGAAGAATTGTGAAGAAATGAGAAGAAAATAGATGAAGGAGGGGGAGGTGCAGTTTCGGCCAGCAAGAGATGAGGGGGAGGGTATGGGCAAGTGGGGAAAAGTCATGGGTCAAGTTTCCAAAGTCAATGTATCATACTTTATCAATTATAATTAAAAATAAATCCATAAACTAACAAAACAACTCAAGAAAGCAACCAAAGAAAAGAGAGGCCAGAAATTTCTGGTCTTGGTCAGGGTTGGGCTGTCCTAGGGCTGAGGGAAAAGAGAGAGGGGTTTTACAAAAGAAATTTTATGCAAAAAGGCCCCCTACAACTCAAAAATTGCAAGTTTTAGCTCAAAATTCAATAAATTCGTTTCAAATCATAAAAATTTGTTAAAAATCAAAATAAATTACTAAAAATTTATGTTATCACTAGATTATAATTATCATAATTTTAGAGATTAAAATTAGCCCGGAAAAATTTGTATTTATCGCTTATTTAATGTATTTTCTTACCGGCTTAAAATAATATTAAAAAATTGAAAAATTAGGGAAAATTTTTAAACGACCAGAATTTCATAATTAACTCGTTAGCTACTAAAAACAAGCAATTACCTATCCAATTAAGGTATAATTAGCCCTAAACTGCAAAATAACAAGAAAGACGGTTTTCGGAAAAATACCGAATTTTCACCGAATTTCAGGAAAACACCAAAACAACTTTTCAAGACGCTACAATCTTCCCCCCTTAAAGAAATTCGGTCCCCGAATTTAAAATAATATAGCTACGCGTACCTTCGAAGAGATGGGGATATTTCTTCCTCATCTCGCCCTCGGCCTCCCAGGTAACCTCCTCGCTGCTCGGGCTACGCCAAAGGACCTTGACGGTTGGTATAATCTTCGACCTCAACTTCTTCACCTGCCGATCCAAGATGGCCACCGGCTGCTCTGCAAAAGAAAGGTCGCGCTCTAGCTGGACTGTCGGGTGCTGAATCGCATGCGAAGGGTCGTGAAGGTACTTGCGGAGCATCGAAACATGGAAGACGGGGTGAACATCGGGAAAGCTGGGAGGAAGAGCCAAACGATAAGCAACAGCGCCAACACGCTCGAGGATCTCGAAGGGACCTACGAATCTAGGGCTAAGCTTCCCCTTTCGCCCAAAACGCATCACGCCCTTCATCGGAGAGACCCTCAGAAAAACATGGTCGCCAACAGCGAACTCTAATCTGCGACGGCGCCTGTCTGCAAAGGATTTCTGCCTGCTCTGAGCCGCTCTCATCCGGTCTCGGATCAACTGTATCTTCGCTGTCGTCTCCTCAACAAGCTGCGGCCCCATAATGCTGCTCTCGCTGAGCTCTGTCCAACAAACGGGCGATCTGCATCTCCTCCCATACAATGCCTCAAAAGGTGCCATCTGAATAGTATCCTGGAAGCTGTTGTTGTAGGAGAACTCCACTAGAGGTAAATGACGATCCCAGCTACCACCAAAGTCTAAAACGCATGCTCTGAGCATGTCCTCGAGAGTCTGAATGGTCCGCTCTGACTGTCCGTCTGTCTGCGGATGAAACGCTGTGCTGAAGCTCAAACGAGTGCCCAAAGCCTCCTGAAGTCTCTGCCAAAGTCGGCTGGTGAACTGAGTGCCCCGATCTGACACGATACAAGTCGGTACGCCATGTAGTCGCACGATCTCGTCAATATAGAGCTGAGCATACTTAGCGAAGCTGAAAGTCGTCTTCACTGGAAGGAAGTGAGCCGCTTTCGTCAACCTATCCACGATCACCCAGATGGAGTCGTACCCTCGACTGGTCCTGGGCAGACCCACAACGAAATCCATCGAAATCTGCTCCCATTTCCACTCTGGAATGGGTAACGGCTGTAGCTCTCCCGCGGGCCTCTGGTGCTCGGCCTTGACTTGCTGACAAGTCAGGCATCTCGAAACGAACTCCGCAATGTCCCTCTTCATCCCGTCCCACCAGTAGGTCTCTCTCATATCATGGTACATCTTGGTGGAACCTGGGTGGACACTATACACTGATCGGTGTGCCTCCTCAAGAATGTCGCGCCGTAATCCATCAGCATCTGGTACGCACAGTCTAGATCCATATCGTAAAATCCCCTGATCGTCAATCACGAACTCGGAAAATCTGCCCTGTCCCATCTGTGCCATGATTTCTGAGCAACGGTCGTCACTGCGCTGTGCCTCATATATACGGTCAAGCAACTGTGGGCATGCACGAACATGCGCGAGCTGTCCCCCTGTCTGGGTGAACTCGAACTCAACTCGGCTGTCGCATAACATCTGCCAATCTGCTGACGACTGCCACTGCACTGCGCGCAAAAAGGATAGACTACCCCCGGGCCTCCTACTCAACGCATCTGCCACCACATTCGCCTTGCCGGGGTGATATAAGATCTCGCAGTCGTAGTCTTTCACCAACTCCATCCAACGACGCTGTCTGAGGTTCAGGTCTCGCTGCTGAAATATGTACTTTAAGCTCTTGTGATCGGTGAATATCTGACACGACTCGCCGTAAAGGTAATATCGCCAAATCTTCAGTGCAAAGACCACTGCAGCCATCTCCAAATCATGAGTGGGGTAGTTCTGTTCATGCTTCTTCAACTGCCGAGAAGCATAAGCGATCACCCGGCCATGCTGCATCAATACGCATCCTAATCCCACTCGCGAAGCATCACAGTAGACAACAAATCCGCCTGATCCCGAAGGTAAAGATAATACCGGCGCCGTAGTCAAACATGTCCGTAGCTGCTGAAAACTGCGCTCGCACTCCTCTGTCCAAACGAAAGGAACTCCCTTCCGGGTCAAACCGGTCAACGGTGCAGCTATACGGGAGAAGTCCTGAACAAAACGCCTGTAGTAGCCCGCCAGGCCTAGAAAACTACGGATCTCAGTAACCGATGTAGGTCGAGGCCACTGCTGAACAGCCTCAATCTTCTTCGGGTCCACACAAATGCCGTCTCTCGTAACCACGTGACCCAAGAATCCGACGCTGTCCAGCCAGAATGCACACTTGGAGAACTTCGCGAACAGCTGGTGCTCCCTCAGAGTCTGTAACGTAATCCGCAAGTGCTGCTCGTGCTCCTCTCTGCTCCAAGAGTACACCAAGATATCGTCGATAAACACGATGATGAACAAGTCAAGATACGGCCTGAATGTACGGTTCATCAAATCCATGAATGCTGCTGGGGCGTTGGTGAGTCCGAACGACATCACCAAAAACACGTAATGGCCATAGCGCGTGCGAAAAGCTGTCCTCGGTATATCCTCCTGTCGAACACGCAGCTGATGGTATCCTGATCGCAAGTTGATCCTCGAAAAATACCCCGCACCCTGAAGCTGGTCGAACAAATCATCAATGCGCGGCAACGGATATCTGTTCCGAACGGTAACTTTGTTCAGCTGGCGGTAGTCGATACATAAGCGCAAACTTCCATCCTTCTTCTTGACAAACAGGACCGGAGCACCCCACGGAGAAACACTAGGTCGAATGAGCCCCTTATCTAACAAATCCTGCAACTGATCCTTCAGCTCTCGAAGCTCTGCCGGGGCCATCCGATAAGGCGGCATAGAAATAGGCCCCGAACCGGGAATCAAATCAATGCAGAACTCAACATCGCGCTCGGGCGGTAGCCCAGGTAGCTCATCAGGGAAAACATCAGGGAACTCACAAACTACTGGGACCCGGTCTAACGGAACCTCTGCAGCTCGAGTATCACAAATACACGCTAAGAATCCCTGACATCCCTTCCGCAAGAGCTGACCAGCGCGAAGAGACGAAATTAAGCTGGGAAGGGTGACACTGCGGTCTCCCTGAATAACAAGGACTGGCTCTCCCGGAAAGCTAAATCTGACTGCCTTCTCACGGCAGTCCACCGAAGCATAACAAGTGGCTAGCCAATCCATGCCCAGAAGCACATCAAAGTCCAACATATCGAGGAGTATCAAATCAACTGATGAATCCCTCTCCCCGATACGAACGGAACACAAACGAAATACAAACCGAGCGACAAACGACTTGCCTACCGGAGTAACAACAACAAGCGGCTGATCTAACGACGACGACTCACGGCCCAACATCGGTGCAAAGTGTGTAGATACGTACGAATGTGTGGAACCTGGGTCGAATAATACCCGTGCGTCGAAAGAACAAACTGGCAAGGTACCTGTCACAACGGCATTGGATGCCTGCGCATCCTGCGGTGTCAAAGCAAATACTCGGGCCTGTCCTCCACCGATAGCGGGCTGACCTCGACCTCGGCCTCTGCCTCCTCGTCCTCTCTGAACAGGACCGCCGCGTCCACGGCCTCTCGGTGCACCTAGCTGGCGTGGAGCATCGCCGGGGGTAGGAAGTAGGGCTCTCTGAGGAGGGGGTGGTGATGGTGGTAGGGTCACATGCGGAACTGTCGCTGCTCCCTGTCGTCTCACCGGATAGTCTCTGACAAGATGGTGCAAACTCCCGCACCCAAAACATCCTGGCGACGGCTGCTGCCCCTGGGGATAAGAACCATATAACTGTCCCCGCCCAAATCCTCTGCCAGGCCTATCTCTCGGAAAGAATCTGGCGCGCTGTCTCTGAGACGGTACATCGGTGCGAATCCTCTTCGGCCCAGAAACGGCCGAAGTCCGTGATATGCGTGCCTCCATCCGCAATGCCGTATCCATAGCAGCTGAATAAGTGTCGTAGTGCTGGGCGCCAATGGCAAGATATAGCTGGGCATCAAGTCCCTGTACGAACCTCTTCACCATCTTCTCCTCGGTATCCACCAAATACTGAGCATATCGGGATAACTGTGTAAACTGGATGTCATACTCAGACACCGTCATCCCAGGTGTCTTGACTAAGGCCTCGAAGCTGCGAGCTCTGGCGTCACGAACGCTCTCTGGAAGGAAACGGGCTAGAAAGACCGCTGTAAACTCGGCCCAAGTCATAGGCGGCAGACCTGCAGCTCGACCTCTCAAGACTGACTCCCACCATGTCTGCGCGAGACCCTCTAGTCGGAAACTCGCAAGCTCTACCCATCGATCATCCGAACATCTCAGCGAACGGCAGATCCTGGCTAAACTGTCAAGGAACGTCTGTGGGTCCTCCGCTGCCTCGGTGCCGGTGAATACTGGAGGTCTCAGCCTCATGAAATCCTGTAGTGAAACCGGAATGGCCACGGTGGTAGTAGTAGGAGCAGGTATCATGGTCGTCTGTGATGTAGTAGGTACGTCATCCGGCCTCGGTGTACGACTGGCTGCAACTAGGGATCCTACCATCTGACGTAGCTCCTGCATGCCTCCCATCATCTGTCGCAACTCCTCCATACCGGTCTCGAGCCTATCCATACGGCCTGGGGAAGGTGGATCGGTCTGTCCCTGCGGCGTAGGCATACCACCCTGCTCAGTCCTAGTCTCGGACGAGCCAGCTCGAATCTCGTCTCTGGCGGCAGCCCTCTGTGCCCTCGTAGCCTTAGGCGGCATAGTAGCTGTTACAGGAAAACGGATAGTAAGGACAGTGCAATAGGATCATAGGATACACGGAATTGAAGAAGGAATTTTTCAAGCAAGTATATCCTAAAGTCACTTAGGCGGAGTACCGTATCGTAAGTATGCCGCGGACATACGCACGCTACGTTACCCTGCTTAAGTCACTTACTCCATCTACCAAGGGTCATCCTACACTCACAAAGGTAAAACCTATCGCTCTGATACCAACTTTGTCATGACCCGCAGGGTACGGAACGTGACTGGCACTTAAGTTTACGAAACGTCTAAAGACGTCCGTAAAATAAGTAAGCCAAAGCCCAGAAAACAAAACCAATAAGCAAAAGAGTGAAGAAAACCCAAACAGTTGAAAGCGAGTTTATCAAATAAGTCATGTAAAACACTTTTTAAAAACAATACCAATTTTTCCGAAAATTTCGGCAGAGTCTCCTTTGTAAATACTGGCCCCCAAAATGGGTACAACATAAATAAACATGAATCCAACAAAATAGGGCATCCCCAAGCGGGAGCTAGCTCTTCGCCATAAGACGGTCATAAATCCCACGCAATGTAAATGACAGCAAGCATAATAATCATAATAAAGCATAAGAAAACATCATGTCGACTCAAGTGAGCTCGACCCCAAAATACAGCATAAAATCCACAAACCTCACAGTCTCATTTCTAGGTCAATATACAATAAATCTGGTAGAAACAGTAGATGGAGTACACTAGATACAAAGAATATACAAGGTGGTACAAAAATGATAACATAACCCACCTATGAGCAAATCTCGAGCTCAAGCAAAAGAGGCAAAAGAACAAGTGCGCCCGCCGCTACTGAACTGACGGAGCGGACCTGCAAAAGACTGTGGCACAACGGGGGTGAGTTGCCAACTCGTGAGTAATAAATAACATCTACAAAGGCTATCGTATGCATGCACACAAGCATCCTAGCATCTATAATACAGGTATGACTGGATGCACTAGCAGGTGTGTATATAACATCAGTGTACTAATATGTATGCAACATGAATATCTGAGGTCTCAATAGGTATATATAAAAAATATTTTATCTCTTTTTGTTTTTTGAAACTCTTTTAGAATGCCAGCATAATGTCAATGAATCGACGAAAATCGGTGTCCAGCAACGACACCCAAAAGCTGTCTCAAATCTCATAAATGTATCTCTGGCCTCAGCCGTCCGGCTGACCCATCTCAAATATCAATATCTCATCATCTAGCGGCCACGGTCGGTATCCTCTGGATATCCGCCGTCCCAAACAGTCACCGGTAGGTAATCCGTCCCCTGCCAGGCTCAACGTCATCACCACATTCCTCTTGCCCCGGGGTACCTTACCGGGCCCACCATGTACCCGTGCCGGTTCCTCCACTCCTCGACACGGATTTCCAAATCCACAGCAAACTCATGGTGGACGACACTTACATCACTAGAAAACCGCAATTTACATATTTTAAAAAATATAATAAGTATAGAAATTTTGCGGCTTTCCCCCGAAATCCAGCAATATCATAAAATCTCAAGAAATCCTCATAAGTGCATATATCAATGATAATGAATGCGTATGATATCAATAATCAAGTTGCGATGTGTGATTAATGTATTAAGCATGAACAATTAATATGATGAAGTACATGCACATGAATAGCAATACTACGGTTTCATTTTTAAAAGTTATCTAGTGTGGTGGCATGGCAATTACCAGGGTGTGTGTGTAAACATGAATAGTGCTCGTGCTGCATATAAAAACCCTGGTAATGGTGCAGGTGTCCTATGAAATGGTTTCGTATAGGTATGTCAATATAATGCATGGATGCAGCAAATAGTCAATTAAGTATTTCACCCCTAATTACTAACATTACTAAGGATTTGTAAGTTACTAAAACTATCGGGCGGCTTGCGCCATCCAACGATAGTCCCCCGTAGATGTTACATCTACTCACCGGGATCCCTGGCTAGCTGTGTCCAATCACCGCCTTTCCTTTTCGCGCCGCGTCTGACGTTTCCGCGACCGAACCTGGAATTTACATCAATACCAAATATAAGGTTATATATCAAGAACGACGCAAAACCCCAACGAAACTACTAAAGTTCGCTAGCTAGGTACAACGTGCACAAAGTGCGCGGAACACACACGAAAATCGCAAAAACTGCCAAAAAACGCCGATTTGGTCGCCCGGCAAAACTAAAACCCGACTACCCAAAAATCCGCACTCACGCATCCTAAAAGTCGTAGGACAAGCCATTACAATCATCAAGATGTCGAAAATAATTCATCACACAATTTTATAACAAAACTAGTAAGCATTGCGTCCCAAAATCGGTGCAAAAATCGCCGATTTGCGACAAAACGACTACAATATAGCATAATTACCCAAGCACACTACAAGCAATCTACAAACACTAATTGCAACACAATAGCAATGATTCCAATCCTATTTTCCATAACAACCATTTCTTGAATTATAACCTAGCAAAATCCTAATCAATTTCCACACTTGAAAACTTAATTTAACACAACAAAAGCCCACTTAAGAAAATTAATCACTTAGATTAGGTTAGCAAAATACTAGATAACAAATTAGGTTTAATCAACTAAATAATGGTTTCTAAACCTTAATCAACTCACTAATCAAGCTTCAAATACCATTTCCATACAAAAACCCTCTCTTGAAAATCCTAAAACAACAATTTCACACTTCTAAATTTAACTAAATTAGCATAAAAGAAGACTACATCAACAAGGTAACTATATAGATTAGTTAATTAACCACTAGATTAACCATAAAACAACTTAATTAACTATTATGGCTTTCAAACCCTAGTTAAAACAAACTACTCTCTTTTTTTAAACTAGATTAGAAATTAGTTAACTTTTAACATTAAACCATGCATTTAAAGGAATTTAGCAACAAAAGAAAGTAACTTTGATGGAAATTATACCTCTTGATCTATGGATCAAGCAAGAAAATTTTGCTCCAATTGATGGCCTCAAGCACCAAGATCCAAGCTAGGGAGGTGAAGGAAAAGAAGGATGAAGGAGGGTTTTAATTTGCAAGCTTTAATTTGAATTTTTGATGAATTAAACTTGAAGAATTGTGAAGAAATGAGAAGAAAATAGATGAAGGAGGGGGAGGTGCAGTTTCGGCCAGCAAGAGATGAGGGGGAGGGTGTGGGCAAGTGGGGAAAAGTCATGGGTCAAGTTTCCAAAGTCAATGTATCATACTTTATCAATTATAATTAAAAATAAATCCATAAACTAACAAAACAACTCAAGAAAGCAACCAAAGAAAAGAGAGGCCAGAAATTTCTGGTCTTGGTCAGGGTTAGGCTGTCCTAGGGCTGAGGGAAAAGAGAGAGGGGTTTTACAAAAGAAATTTTATGCAAAAAGGCCCCCTACAACTCAAAAATTGCAAGTTTTAGCTCAAAATTCAATAAATTCGTTTCAAATCATAAAAATTTGTTAAAAATCAAAATAAATTAATAAAAATTTATGTTATCACTAGATTATAATTATCATAATTTTAGAGATTAAAATTAGCCCGGAAAAATTTGTATTTATCGCTTATTTAATGTATTTTCTTACCGGCTTAAAATAATATTAAAAAATTGAAAAATTAGGGAAAATTTTTAAACGACCAGAATTTCATAATTAACTCGTTAGCTACTAAAAACAAGCAATTACCTATCCAATTAAGGTATAATTAGCCCTAAACTGCAAAATAACAAGAAAGACGGTTTTCGGAAAAATACCGAATTTTCACCGAATTTCAGGAAAACACCAAAACAACTTTTCAAGACGCTACATAATTTTTGCGATTGGGTTGCAGATCATGTAAGTTGTTCGAATAACATATTATTGCTACCAGTCTTAATTTAAACTTGTATCATTATGTATTTGCCGTAAAATTTGTTTTGTCAGATCCACGATCCGAACTTGTTTGCATCATTAGAGAGAGATTCAAGATGTTTAGCTCGGTTTCCTAGTATGGAGGTTGCATATTATAAAGGATTCGGTGTCCTTGGATACAAATTTGAAGTTAAGGACATAGAAACATTTCGAACCACTCAGAATAGTAGGATTGCGACGGTAGGATCGGATGGTGTGATTTATTATATATACTTAAATTGCATACTTGGCATCCAATATCCCGGACGATCAGAACCATTTTATATATTTCAGTATACTTGGTACGATACACGAACCGATACGGATTAAGTGGAGAAACAATCTCGGGACTTAGAAAGATGAATATGGATTGACTAATATGAACACACTTCGATTTTATGGTCAGGACGATCCATTTATCTTTCCGAACCAAGCGTTCTAAGTATACTACTCACAATGCTTGAAGCATCCGAGATGGAGTGTCGTATGCCGTTGGAAACCCAGGGATGTTTACGATGTCTCAGAATTCGAGGATCGTATGGAGGACAGCGATGAGGATGAAGAGGAGAGAAGACTTAGAGTGCTCCGACCGTCTGTTTCAAAAGACGGGTTGTCTTCGACTGATCGTGAAGTTACGTGGGTTAGAAATGATATCGATGATGAAATCCAAGTAGATATGTCTAATGTGTCCACAAAACGAAAAAAGTTATCAGTAATGTTATATTATTACTTCACATTTCTACGATCTATACATATATTGCATGCATATGGAATGATTGTACTCTTATCTAGGTTTGATGACGACGGCTGGAGCAACGAGGGGCAGCAGGAGCACCAGCTGCGGCAGCGGTAGAGGCAGAGCAGAGGCAGAGCGGTTCTGCCGCCCGGAGAGCTGCGTAGGGAGCTTCAGAGGGCCAGTCTTGCACCCCGATCGGTATCCACTTCGGATGGCTCCTTCCGTATGGACTTTGCCACACCTCCAGGTATATTGCACGCATATTCATTTTGAATATAATATTATAAATATAAACACTTATTTATTTCAAAATTACTTATATAGTCAATGTTTAATTGTCTAGCTGTTGGTCGTGCATCCACATCAGAGGCAGCAGAGGCCACTACCGCACCTGCAGGTAAGTTTATATATCCTATAGTGAATGCATATTGATTTAGAATGTTATATCATAAATATACACACATTCTTTTTTCTCTTACTTAGATAATCATTTTTTGATTGTCTAGCTGTAGGTGGTGCCTCCACATCTAGGGCAGAGGCCACCACCGCACCTGCAGTTATGTTTATATATCCTATATTGCATGCATATTGATTTAGAATGTTATATTATTGATATACATATTCTTTTTGCAATTACTTATATGATCTATTTTTAATTGTCTAATTATAGGTGGTGCATCCACATCTGGCGCAGAGACCACTCCCGCCACTTCCGTGCCCTCCGCTTAGTCTGCAGATTAGTATGAATAAATATAAAATATTTATTCATTTTATATATCCTCAAAGAATAAATATGAACATCATGTAATTTTATCGTCAATGTTTATTTTCTCGTTGGAGGGGATGTGTCAACATCCGAGTCACCGGATGTTTCTCACCAGAGGAACTATCATCTCGTTGGTGCTGCTGTCCGGGCCCAGGCTCGTGCTGCTGTCGCCGGGGATATATATCGCATTTCAATTTTCGTTAATCCTTGATTTCTTAATACCACTTTTTCTTAATATTTCTTATAGATGCAGGAAAACCCCATCCCGAGAGGGGGACTCGAGGGCCGAATCAGTCCTACAGGCTGAGACCCGATAGAGTTAGGAGAGAGGCACCATTCACCCTCTTCTTTACCCCCGATTATCGCTATACTAGCGATTATGCCGTGAGATTCGGCCGGTATATGGGGGATGAGAGCCGTATCCAAATGAAGTATCCACTTCACGTTGAGTGGGGTGATCAGTACCGGCGCTTATTTGCCCTCTTCTGGGATCAGGCTCGGGTATTAATATATATTTTCATTTGACTTATCCAGTATATTTATTATTATTTAACACTTGCGGGCTAAATACATTATTTTTTGTATTTGCAGTTGGATTACGACTTTCATCCTGTACCCGACCCTGATCATCCAGAGAGAGTGCTCGATCTTCACGCTCTGTACCTGAGCCTGATGAAGAACATGCAATCAAAGGTCTGATACAATAGGAACGAGCTGAAGATCGACTACTATTTGGTATGGTTGGCAACCCCCGAGGCAGAGAGCGGCTCTCCCACATACTCCTGCCTTTGCGAGAGTCGACGTAGATACATGGCCTCTCTTGTGCCAATATTACGACTCTCAGCGCAAATAGGTTTGTACTTTAAATATAATTCATTGTTTAGTATATAATTAATTTTTTTGTGTTGCTTAATTAGAAAACTAAATCTGAATATGTTGTGCAGAAACAGGCCAATCAAAATAAGGAGAATAGGAAGTCGACGAAGAGAGGTCGCCCCACTTATACAGGTGGCTCGAGGAACATTACTCGTGCCATGGAGGCATCGGTAAATTACAATAGATCTATTTTGATATAATGTACTATTAAGAGTTATTTTATAATATATGTAATTTTTTGGCGAATTGCAGAGAGCTCAGACCCTGGCGCAGGGTGGTACACCAAGCATGCTGACCGCGTATCTTGTCGTCCACGGCATCGCGACAGATCCCGCTACGGACGAGCTTCGATTTCCCAACACCGCTACCCAGGAGTATTACGTAAGTGTTAATATTTATTCTAATTCGAATGAAATTTTTGTTTTAATAAGTTCAAATTTAAATGATATACTTATATTTTAATGGTTAATGTGGGTGTAGGAGCGGGTAGTGGAGCAGGCAGAGGCATCAGGGATCGATTTTAGTGGACAGACCGATCCGATGCTACTGACCCCAGTCTAAGACGCCGCACACGGAGGGCACCATGGAGGTTGGAAGAGAGGCCGGGGACTGGGTCCTAGCAACACCCATATGAGGTTGGTCTCCACTCCGGCGGTTACTTCCCCTACCCCCCGTGAGCGACGTCTGGAGCATGATGTTGCCGCCTTGAAGACCACCGTCGAGGAGTTGAAGGAGATGATGGTACGTATATTACTTAATAGTAAAATATTATATCACATTATAGATAGTAACATATACAATATTAGTAGCCTGAGCTTATTTGGTTGTAGACTTAGCTTTGATTAATTATACTTACATAAAACTGTCTAATTAAAATAAACTACGGTTTTCCAAACTAGATATCCAAACGAGGCCTAAGTCCCTAAGTATTGTTATATTGGGATTTCGCAATAACCTGATAACGATACAAATTTCACTATAATCTAATACACCGTTCTTACTCATTTATTACACACAAATTTTAACAGATGCGACAGGCTACTTCGGCCGTGCATCCACATGCATCTCCTTCGACTGCGGCTCCATAAGCCACTACCTCGGCTGCGGCTGCACAGACCACTCCTGTAGCTCCACAGCCCGCTCAGACTCTCGCACAGTCCGCCCCTTCATTAGTTGAGTTTTTGACGACTCACGGCTGCACCGAGGAGAAGATGCGCCAGATTACAGCGATTATCAGAGGTGGAGGAGCTAGACCGAGGTAGGGTAGCTTTTTATATTTTGAGGATGTATGTACTTATATGATACATATTGTATATATTTTGGACGATATTGGTGGTTGTTTGCTTGTTCACGATGATTTAGATTGATATCGTATTTTGTTTGTTTATTTCTTTTATATATTATGCGTGAGATGTTGATTATGAATATTTCTGTATTTGGTTATATGATGTATATATCATTATGCACATGGCGGGGGAAAATAGGAAACCCATTTTATGGGGAAAAAAACTTAAATTTTGTCCCTACGGAATAATTCGTAGGGCTCTCTGTTGCACCTACGTATTAATCCGTAGGTGCAATATTTGCCCCTACACAGTTAGCCGTAGGGACAAAATATCAGGATACCTGATATTTTGTCTCTATGGACTAAGTAACAGGGGTAAAACTTACCCCTACGGATAAATCCATAGGGGCATCTATCAGGCCCTACGGATTACTACGTAGGGGCAAGTATTTTATTTTATAAACCAATAAATTAAATAAAGATTATGCATATACAACGCTGTCAAATCACGATCACCGTAGACAAAGTGCAATATTTATGGCACGCGACCAAACATAACACAATTAAGGCTATAATACATATATAACATCTATCAATATGCAATCATATAAAAGTAGCCGGAAGATGTATGTATATGAAATCCATTCAAAATAGCAGTATGATATATATCGCGACACATGTAACAGACGTTGTTTTGTGAAGAAAGGTATGCATTTTGTTTAAAGTATGCATACCGCCTTTTGAAGATGATTTATTTAAAAAGGGTTTTTTTTGTAAAAATCCGTGCCAATCATAGACAAGTGGAAAATAGTGAGACTATAGATCCTTTGAAAACCTCTTTAATATACATCGATGTATGAAAATAATATTCAGGTACTATCTCGTGGATCAGTCATGTCCGACTACTATATATAGTATAATATATCTCATCAGTGCAGGGCATCTATATCGATCGCTCACATATATATAATATATCCATCTTCATGCAAGGCATCTATATCGATCCCTCACATATACCGAAGAGACATCATATGTCAATTACTCTCAATCAGTCATGGATTGATCAAACGTATAAATATATCATCGGCAGACATCGGGTGGCTCCCTGCCTCAATCTCTCATGAATTGATCACACATATATATCTCATGGATCCCCGGCCATATCCACCGTGTCTAAATCTTCCTTCTCCTTTATATATATATATATATATATATATATATATATATATATATTCAATCTCTTAAAATTGATATCATATCACATCATATCCACGGTAATATAAATCTCGTCAAATTCGTACCCTTTAGCCCGTGTGAACTAGGCATAACACGGACGGGTAACATATAACAGTGCAAACGAGTAAAATAAATATCTCATAATGATAAAATGAGCGTAAATAACTAATAAGATAAACAACACGCAAGCGAATAACATAAACATAGGCATAGCATAAACAAACAGTAAATAGGAACTTCGAATATTCCCACTTATATGTTTTTAAATTAGAACAAAACGTTGTTTGAAAATAAGGAGGCTACGATATTTTTAAAATATATATATATACCCTTTTGAAATCCAAGTAGCACATCCTTTCATTATCACTTTTAAAGCATGAAACGAATCGTTGTTTTTATAAAGTGGGCAATACCGTCAAATTTATATAATCTTCCAATCGGATAAAATAGTAAGACTCTATGAGTCAAGTAAAATGGGGTCATATTCGGCTAATCATCATCTATCCTTATCATATCGTCCCGTACGGAATCTCACCTCATACGATAACCATCAAATATTCCATTATATCATATCATAATAATGATCGCTACGGATATCTAATCTACGTACCCAAATAAATAGCATAACTAGTACGGACATCAAGTCTACGTACACACATAGCAATTGAATATCAACAGTAAGGACATCTAGTCACGTATAAATATAGCACTAGTATGGACATCTCTTCCATGTACCCGCTCAACGATCGGTACGGACACCTCGTGTCACGTACACGCACGGCGACTTGTACGGACCTCCGGTCGCGTAATCGCCCAACAATCAGTACGGACTTCAAGTCTCATACGCACACCTAATATAAATCATATATAATATCATCCTACTATAACGTCAATCTTACTACGATACGTAATCATGGGAAGTTCTACATGATATGGAAATACTAATGATGTGCAGTGTAAACGTGAGTCTGTGATCGTGCAACATGGCAATCATTAGTATTTGTGCTAGTGTTCTACCAACTGTATTTGCAATAAGCCTACTAAGCAATACTAACGAAGTGTACTACATATCGGATAAGTTTAAACATACATGGCATGAATCCTAAGCAAATTCAATGATATAATAATCAATATGTTTCACGAGGGTGCTATACGAAATCCACCCTATTCCCCACTCGTTATTACAATCTACTCATGGTATACGATCGAGTTAGTCATATCCTACGACCGTCTTGCCCTTCGTCACCGCCTCGGAGGTCTTCGCAATCGAATCTAGTATAAAAATAATCACGCAAACACACTTAAGAATCCAAATCGGTATTGCTATAACGGATAACGCTCATAAGTTAGAACCTATGACACCCATGTCTAGTCGTGTGCTAACTACAATGAATTACCCCCGGACTCGCTTTTCTAACACAAAAAACCGCATCAAGAATTAAAAATACGGATTCGTAAGTTGTAAAACCTTAAAACATCGTCAAAAGCAACCCAAAACACTTCCAGATTTTGAAACAAGAAATCTGGGATGATTTAAAATATCAAAAGGGCTTATTTATCAAGTATATGAGCTACTGACCAAACCCTAATACCCAATTCAAGAATTAGGCCGACCAACTTGCTACAGTAACCGCCTAAGCCCGTCAGAAAATGGAGTTAGGGGTTCGTGATTCTGGTGTGGTCTCATGCTTGTCTAACTAGCTCCAAACAATCAATCATTTATTTTTCAGAGAACCAAATATTTTCCAGCAAGGACTTGAACTCAAAAACCTATAGGATATCCTAGTTTTCATGGCAAGAACTTTAAAAACTTGATATAGTATGGATCTTTTACCTTATATAAGAGATTTGAGATGGTGATCAAGCTTGTTGGATTCCATTTGAAGAACATGAGGACTTGAAACTTGATCTAGCTTGAGTTCTTGATCACTTGGATTATGAATTGGTGTTTGTGGGCATGAGAATGTTTATTGTGTGAGAATTTGTGAAAGGTTGAGTGAGTGAGAATGTGTTTGTGAGGGGGTAGCCATGGGAGATTGAGGGGGTTGGGAGAATGAGAGATGAGAGAATGTGAAGGGAAAAGAAGAGGGAGAAAGAATGAATGGGTGGCATGGGTATGCCCTGCTTTCATGTTCCCCCTCTCTCTCATATAATATGATACAAAAAGATGTAGCCATTCCACATAAAAAAAAAACAAAAACCCTAATCCCCTTTACAAATTTAAACAAAAACATCAACATAATAAAATGTTAAGTTTAATTATACTAGCCATGGTCAAAATCATTAGTTTTATCATAACAAAATTCATAATTATCTTTACATAACAATATTATAATAACCCAATTTAATAATTGGTATTGTTTTAATAAATCATATTATATTATTATTTAAATTCTAAAATACCCTTTACAGTTTTTCTAAAATGTTACAGTCTTGAGCCATACCGGCATGACTTATCAGGTTATTAGGGGTCTGACGTTTCCACCCCCTAGACCCGGCATGCGATACTCTCAAATGAATAGAATGGACTGTATGGAGATTACCATGGATAGACTCAATAGGGTTCGGATGAGTTTTCTTGTCGGCCTTCTTTTCGGCAAGTACCTGGGTAACCGTTACGTACAGCTAGTGCCGCTGACGTACTTATGGTTAAACCCACTGCCAACGTACTGTCGGGTCTTTAGAATCCCACACAAAGCATTTTCCTGGTTCAGGCGAAATGATGTAGAGTCCGTATGGTTATACGTGCAGAGATCTGATCAAATATGTGTACTGGCTACACGGATTCATGTTCGGACAGTTAATACTAGCGGGCTTAGGACTAAACCGGATTATTAAATCAAGTATTGATTTATTACTAATCTAATATTATATTTGATGGATTATTATCTCTTATTTGGTATTCGTATTTTAGTATGAATACGGGTATGTATATACGGATTGGTATTCTTGTATTTATACAAGATTATTTCTAGAAGAAAGACACCTTATTTTAGATTTTCTATTTTTAGAAAATAAGGAAATTGGGTGGGGGGCTAAGGTGGCATATGAGAATGGTGAGAAGTATGGCTATGTATTATTTTATTTCATTTGGTAACACTATTCAAGTATGGCTACTTTATTTTAATGGAAAAATGAAATGATACATATCATTCTTCTTCTCATTTTTTGATTCATTCTCACGATAGCATTCTCTCTCCTCATTAGCTTTCCTTCTTCTTCATTCCCCTAACCCTCTCATATGAGGAGGCCTACTTACAAGCTCGATCCCGATAGACTAGGAGTTAAGGAAGAGGATATTGAAAACCCGAAGGACTCGAACCCATAGATAAAATCACTATCTGAGTAGATTAGCTCCTATGATATTTTCTTGTTTAGGCATAGGGTAGATTTTTGGGTAACTAGTTGATGTTGCTAACTCAAAATTTGATTTTTGTGCATTCTGCATCTCTACAAACATTGTAGAGTGAGCAACATCAACATTCATGGTATCGGAGCCACTCCATAAGCCTAAACAACATGTTATGACATTAGAGTTCACAGTTTTTTCGGGCATGAAAAACTGTCAAAAAACCGGTCCCAAAAAATCTTTTTATTTTGAAGTTTGCACTCCCCGCAGGCTCATGATTTGGACCGAGAAGCCGGGGGTGATGCGTGGGTATCCTGGGGAGACCTCGGGCAGACCAAAGGTCGGGCCCACCCCCTTCCCCAGACCACCATGAGGTAGCCTTAGGGATGGGGACCCGGACCACCCTCATAGGGTAGTCACGGGTCTGCTAGCCCCTTAGGACCATCTAATGGTGGCCCGGGGGGTAGTACCCCCTAGGCCCTCAAGTGTACATTAATTTTGGGTGTTTCAACCCCGCGAAGGATCGGAAGTGTTTCGAGTTCATTTCAACTCCCGGATTGGCTTAAAAAAAGGAATTTTGGGGATTTTAGAGCGGTAAATTTTCGGACTTAGAAAATTTAGATGTGTTTAGTAATGGTGCGTGAAACTCTAGCGTCATGTTTTTCATTACCTGCTTTTCTACGACCGTGAGTATATAGCATTGTAAAATCTTGCCTAATTATTATATGTATCAATTAGACAAGAATGCGAACTTGATACTTACGTTGATGTTCTGTGGTGTTTGCGATGGATTGACGGATCGTCGTGTGAAAAGCCCCATGTGAATCTAGATGGATGATGTAATTTGTGTAATAATTGATATATATTCTTTTATTGGGACACATCAGGGTTGAGGTTGTTGTCATCGACTGTATTTTATTTTCTATTTCTGCATCTAGGATTGACCTGCGGAGGGGTGCATAAGTTACCGGGTTCTAGAATTTAGTGGGTGTCCATCTCTAGACGTTGAGATCCAGGTCATCCAATTCTAGGATTGGCGGGTAGCTTTCCGCACTCGTAGGGGTATAGGATTGTTCACACTCGGGCTATTTACATGACCGTAGAGAATTGTGTTTCATAGGTGGCTCAATGAAAAGCAAAAGTTCTTAGTTGATCTATCTTTCCATTTTCTGTGATGTTGATATCTGCTTGTGATGTTTATCATGCCTGTGACGAATGGTTATATATATATATATATATATATATGTGTGTATATATATATATAAGAAATGGTGTATATGTTTTGCATCCGTGCTAGCCCTGCCCATCTACTGTCGTAAGCTAAGTGACCTTACGGTGAAGTCCCTGGAACCCGTGGCGAATGCGGATGGCATATACGTACATTCTATTTTCGTTTTTCTGGTGTGATAGGAACTTAAATGATGGGAACACATTAATTTTGATTAATGCAAAGAAATAAACTTAATATGATGTTGTCGAAACCAATTTTTTGAAAACTATAGCCGTATTCTTTTGATTTGCATGGAGGTACTCGGTTAGCAATATCCTGCGCCTCATTCGATGAGAGAAGAGCCTTGATCCCTTCATGGAGATTTCGCTCTTAAGCCAAAGTTTATGTTACTATAAATTACTCGGTTTTCTTCAAAACCACTTGTTTTAAAGAACGGAGCCTAAACCACTCCCATTCAAAACTAATCGGTTCCTTCAACGATATTAAGCTTATTACGTTAAAGGTTTTTCGCCAAAAACCAGCCGTAGCCCTCCATCATTTCATATAAGTAGTAGCATTTAGTATTCGTTCTGTATTTGTTGGCATCCGTCAAAGTATAGTATACGGTAGCTAAATGATATTATCTGCTGCATAAAGATATATTAATTTAGGACAGTGGCATAGCCTTGTTGGCATCCGTTGGGATGAGTACAGGTGGGTGTAAATTAATCAGGACAATGACGGGTAGAACTTGACTTGCGATTTATGATTTGTTGGCATCTGTCAAAATCATAAGACGCTTAGGGAAAAAACCATATCGACGGTTTCAAACATAAAGGAAACTTGCCAAGTATATGCATACCTTCTGGAGTATGGTAACTAGAGTGGATTCCATCTAGGTTGTCACGCGGTGATCGTAGGTTGTCTCGCGATGATAGTTGGTCTCGATTCCCACTGATGAGTAGGATTACTCTTGGGAGATATTTTTCATTTCACAATTAGCTAACCTATTAGGTATCTAGAAAGTGTTAACGAGGCTACGCCTCTGAGAAAACGGGGTTTACTTTAATTAGGTCCATACGAGAGCAAGGGGAACCTTCCTCGAAGTACCAACACCCACCTGGCTGAACGGTTAGCGAACTTGTAAGGTATAAATGATACCGACTAGTTCTCCTTTTAAGATTTGAAGGAGAATTTAAGGAAACAGTAGGAGACATCCTAATTAGATAAATAAAAACCAATCTAATCTTGAAAGAGCATATACTGAGTGGTTTTCTCTCTCTCACTCTCTCTCTCTCTCTCTCTCCAGGTAGCAACCATGTCACGCCTTAATTAAGATAATAAAATGTATGACTTGACCGAACCAGCTTATTAAACTGGGCTGGAGAACGTCTGTTCGGCTCTAACCTATAACAACTGTCGTGAGTATGGGCAAGGGAAAAAGGAATGAAAAGACTTCTATTTGACCCTTATGAAAAGCATTCTAATACATCTTCTTCGGATGCGTTTGTTATTGAGAACTGTTTTTCGGTCAGCCCTACCTTCTGGATACTATATACCAGATCGGGATCTCATATCTGTAATTTATTCTAGGGACTGAGAAAAAATAGGATGGTTGGACCTGATGATATGTCCCTCAGAGTAGGGAACGGAGCACAAGTTGATGCTGCTTCCGTCGGCGAATATCATGTAGTGTTTCCTGTTGGACATAGTGCCCTCAAAGTCAATTATTGGATTGCAGGCACGTGATTGCAATGATTGAGGGAGGACCTATGCCGGAAGGACAGTCTTACTCAGGATGATAGTATGCTATCTGGTTTATCTTTATCATCGTGTACAAGCTTTAGGTGACCTTATAGATCACTATTACACAGTAATAGAGCCCTTAAGATTCTTACTTGACTACCAGCAGTAAGATGGCGATCATATACATGAGATTTGGGTAGTCTATAAGCACATCCTTAAAGTGGTCCCTAGTCGTGGGAGTTTCGAGACTGGGCATCGATACTCCATTAGTAGACCAGTGTATACAGTCGAGACCCCGATGAGGGGCGGTGGCCGTCTCACAAGCCATTGGTGTCAGTTGGTTCACCTAAGATGTATACAGGTGCTCATTGGGTTATGAGTACACCGGACAGGACTCGCCGGGAATATGCTAGTTGGTATTATACCTGACATCAGATAGCAGTTCCCTGGTGACATGTGTACAGGTTAGTTCATCGACCTGAGATCATCATTTGTCTCGTGTGAGTTCCCACTGTGCTTTGATTACTACCTTACAATGGCTCAAAGGAATCGTACAAACAGGTTTTAGTTGGGTACAGTCCCGAGCTACATGGAGGCAGTAAGCGAATCAGCAGGGGTTTCGTCTCTCCCGGTATTGGGGGTGAGATCGCGCTGTGTCTAGGAGAGCCATTACACGAAGTCCTTGGGCAAGGCAGGAGATTTACTGGTAGGTATTCCAGTAGTATCTCAGGATGATCTAGGCTACACTCTGACACGACTTGTACCGCTTTTGGGGGTCTGACTTTTACCAACCCCCTAGGCCCGACATGCGATACTCATAGACGAACGGACCGGACTGTACGGATATTGTCACTGACAGGCTCAGTAGGGTGTCAGGATGATTTCGCTCATCGACCTCCCTTTTGGTCAATACAAGGTAGCCCGTTACGTACGGCTAGTACTACTGACGTGCTAGTGGTTAAATCCACAGCCAAAGTATTGACGAGTCTTTAGAGTCCCCCACAGACAGTTTCTCAAGTTTCGGGCGAAACGTTATAGAGGCCGTATGGTATTATGGCAGGGTTCGATCATATACGTGCAGTCGTGCACGGATCATGATCGGACGGATCATACTAGTGGGTTTTGGTTTAAGCCGGATGCTAGTATTAGATTTGTTGGATTACTTTAGTCTCATCGCATTCGCATTCAGTCGGAATGCGGATGCAGGTATGTATATACAGGTGAGGGGTATCCTTGTGATCCGTCACGAGTTTACTTTAGATGTTGCCATATCATTTTATTGTTGTAAACATTTGGGTTAATGTTTATTTTGGTGGAAATTATGAGCTTAGTTCATGATGAGGTGCATTAAATGTGACATGGACATGTTTAGTGACTCATGGTCTCTTTTATTGTGCAAATGTCACATTAGTGTTTGATTAAGGGTGTGAAATGATGGATGGAGAGAGAGAGGGCAGCCATAGGCTTAGGGTTGGCTCTTAGATTATCATTCTAGTGCTCTCATCTTTTATCTCGCATAATAATAAAAGAAAGCCTCTTCTTCTTCTTCCTCTCGCTCACTATTTCCACTAATGGCATCATCTTCAACCTCCATCCATACACTCTCATGTGTTGAGAATCAATGGATGCTTGAGACAAAGTTATCACACAGATTCCTTACATCACCTTGGACACGTCGGCTAGCAAACTTCGTGTCCGAGTTGCTTCGGATGAAGCGGGAGCCCGTAAAAAGACTCATTGATGTGGTGCCCTTTCCGACGAGAAGACCGGAGATCGGAGATGCCGCGAGGAGCTTTGAATGGTGGCCAAAGACCGAAGGACACGGATCGATCGGTATAGCCACTCTCACTTCTTAGTTGTTAGCTAGTTTAGCGTTAGTGGTTCGATCCGGGTGAAAGACTACGATAGCGCCGGTTTGTTAAAAAGTTTTTGTTTCCACATTTGGCCTCGGATTGATGGCCAGGGCGCTACCGTAGACTTACATGGTATCAGAGACACGCCATTAACCTTTACTAGCTTGTTCTAACTTGTTTAAAACATCGATCGGCCGAATTTTCCAAAACCGCGATTCCATTTTAGCATTTTCTGCCGAATTTTAAAAGTCGTCGAAAAATTATTTTCAGTGTGTCAGAAAATCGTGCAGGCTTTTTTTAGACACTGGAATAAATTTGGAAGCACGATCCTACCATGAGACCGCGGAACCGCGGCGAAACTGGAATGTTTGCCGCGGTTGCGCGGCGGAATGGTGGGAACAGTGCACCATTTTTCTTCCTGGGGTTTTTCACATGGAATTGTGGTTTCTTGATATTTTTGTTTGGACCCAGATTTTGTTTGAGTACTGGGATTTATACTTGGGGCCCACATAGGGAAATTTTGTTGATCGAAAATTTTAAATAAGTTAGTTCACAGTGCTTACATTATATCTGTGACCGTGAATGTCATTCGAGCAGTAAATCTTGTCTAATTGCTATAGTCCTTTTAGACGGGTTTGCGAACGTGGCATTCACATTGATGTTCTGTGTTGTGCTGTGATGTTGCGGATTTGTCGTGGTGGATAGCTTGGTGCAATATTAGTACAGTTTGGTATTATTTGTACATTTGATATTGCGGGGCGAGCGTCCGACATGTGGACTGCCGTCACTACCTGTTTGTATATTATTCTTTTGGGGTACGACCGAGTTGAGGTCGATGTACCCGTTGTATATATTTTATTTTCTGTACTAGGATTACCCCGCGGTGGGGTGCACGTATAGCCGGGTTCTAGAGGGCAACGAGCCCGCATCTCATGGCTTTGAGACAGAGGGGGCTTCACTAGAATTGGCGGGCTATTCGCCGCACTCGTAGGGGGTATAAGTTGACCCAAGGAAGGGTGCTCAAGTTACCGGATTCCGTGAAGTGTTGGGCGGCCCATTCACTTTGTTGAAGGGGGCTACCTCTCTTCTGGTTTTGGCGGGTAACTTGCCGCGCCCGTAGGGGTCTTGGATTTCATTGCACGGGCTATCCACACGACCAGGGGAACGTCGGGTTTCAGTTGCGGCTCAATGGAAACCCGGGGCTCCCAGATTATCTGTATTGTTCTGTGATGCTTATTAAATATCTATGATGTTGCATTTATCATGCCTGGAGCGATTATTATATATTGCTATATATATACTAGTAGATGTTGTATATGTTTTACTCCCGCACTAGTCCAGTCCCCGCTCTGTCGTTAGTTAAGTAACCTAACGGGTGATGACGGGACCCAGTGGCGAATGCGGATGGCATATACATACATCATATTTTCGTTCTTTTGTGGTGTGATTAATTGATGGGTTTTCGTTGATTCAGATCAATGCAAGCTAAACAAACATATTCGATGTTGTTGGAACAATTTTCAAAAAGGCTGTTATTGCAAGGACGTTCTCTTTTGTTTTGCATAGTGATATTCGGTTATGAATATCCAGCACCTCAGTCGACGAGGCAAGGGCCGAGATCCCTTCATCGGGAGTGACCCCTTGGACAGAAGTTTGCGTCAGGGTAATAACTTCACTATAGTCAATTACTTTTTTCTTTGCATCATGGTATTCAGTTGGAATATCCTGCACCTCATTCTACGGGGAAAGAGCCGAGATCCCTTCACCGGGAGTGACCTCTTTAGCAAAAGTTTTCGCTACTATATATTTATAAAAGCTATGCAGTTCCTTCAACGATATCAAGTTCATTACGTTAAAGGTTTTTCGCCAAAAACCAGCCGTAGCCCTCCGTCATTTCTTACAAGTATTACTTAGTATTCGTGATGCGTTTGTTGACTGTGTCAAGGCGTAGTGTGCGGTAGCTAAGTAGTGTTTGTTTGTGGCATATTAATGCAATTGGTTAGGACAGTCGTGCGGCCTTGTTGACTGTGTCAAGGGCTCGTACGGGTGGGTTTAATGCAATCCAGGATAATGACGGGTTGAACTTGACTAGGACTCTTTGATTTGTTGACTGTGTCAAGGTCACTTGGGTCCTAGGGGTAAATACACACATCGGGAGTTTCTAAAGAAACTGAAACTTGCCAGGCATGTGCATACCTTCTAGAGTGTGATGACTTGAGGGGATTCCATCAGGTTATCATGCGATGATAGTTGGATCCCGATTCCTACTGATGAGTTGGTTTACTCCTCGGGTGATCCCGACTAATTCTTCTTTCAGGTTTGGAGGAGAATTTGAGGTTACAGTAGGAGGTTTCCTGATTAGATAAATTGATAACCATTCTGATCTAGGTTAGAGTGCACGCAGAGTGTTTCTTTTCTCTCTCTCTTTGGCAGCGACCATGGCCCGACCCTAAACTATGACTCAATGACCAAGATTAACCGAACTTTCTTAAAACACAGGCTTTTGGATTGTCTGAGTTGCATACCTCATTGCCGCTCCTACTTTTACCCTTTTTCTCCGGAACATTTCGTATCACTACGAACGTCCACTTCCATTGGATAAAACCATCGTATGGTTATATACGAACTCGAAGGAACTTGTTCCAGATTCGAGGATGGTTTCCGGTTCTGGAGAAAATGAATAGGACTATTCAGTTGTCTTTTCCTTTTACCTTCTCTCAGGTTGCGAGTGCTCCTTGGATTAGGACGGTACACCTATTACGCTAATTGGATAGTCTTCATCCAAACCATAGGCAGGTGCCGAAAGGTAGGGAATGAAAAAAACCATTTAGCCTAAAAGATGTACAGAAGGTATTAAGTAAAGACAAATAAAGGGATCAGAAAGAGAGCAAAGTAAATTGCAACTGCTATCATTCACGACCAAACCACGTATTTCATCGCCACACCTATTTCACCTTTTGTATTTCTCCAGAACACTCCGTATCACTACGAAAATCCATAGTTATTTGGATACTCCATCTTATGTTTATATACGAACTCGAAGGAACTTGTTCCAGTTCGGGGATGGATTCTGGTTCAGGAGAAATAGGAATAAGGTTTATTCAGTTGTCTTTTATCTTTACCTTCTCTCGCGTTGCGAGTGCTCCTAGGATTAAGAGAGTACACCTATTACGCTTATTAGATAGTCATCTTCCAAACCATAGGCTGGTGCCGAATGGTAGGGAAGGAAGAAAACCATTTAGCCTAAGGGGGTGTACAGAAGGTAATGACTAAAGACATATAAAGGGATTTGGAGAGGTGGCAAAGAGATATACGGTTATAGTTGTGAATATGATAATGGAAGAGGCATTACTAGGAATACCCGGATACCCCTTCGAAACATTTACATGTTTCAGTTTCACTGTGTACTGTTAAAAGAAAACTGATTTCCTAATTAGCCCTTACTCCAGGGTATGTATTTACCAGGTTTGATTTTCACATCTGTATGGTTTTACAGATGATGAGTGGGAGTAAGTTATTGGGAATTAGGTGATCATCCTCATTATATCGGGATTCGATGTAATTGGTGATATTTGAGGAAATCGCCTGGGTGTTTTGTTAGTTATATGTATGCCCTAGAGGCCATTACTGTACATAGGATGTATATTGTAGTGGATGCTGGGACATATATAGGGAGGACTTTCTTGCTCAACATGATAGTATGCTATCTGGTTGCTCTTTACCTTAACGTGTACACAGATTGTCTCTCAATTACATGTTGGTAAAGCCCTTAGGATATGTACTTGACTACCTGGACTATGATGCGGTTCATACTAGTGGGGACATGGTAGTCCATAAGTACATCCTTCAATGTCCCTAGTCGTGGGTGTATCGAGACGGGGCATCGATATACCAGAGTAGACTAGCGTATACCTTCTCGACCCATACAGATGGGCGATGGATGATCCCATATCCATTGGTGTTTGACATCAGAGATGATATACGGGTGCTCAGTAGAGACTGGGTACACTGGACGGACTCGCCGAGAACTCCCAGATGGTATTATACCTCACGTCAGATGGCAGTTCTCTGGTGACACTGGTACAGGTTAGTCTGTTGACCCGAGATCGTCATAGAGTCTTGTGTGGTTCCCACTGTGCTTTGATTTCCATCTTACCACGTCCAAGAGGGCGTGCAAAACGGTGGTTTTTGGGTACAGTCCCGAGTCACATGGAGGCAATGAGCGATAGGAGGGGATTCGTCTCTCCCGGTATAGGGAGTTGATGTTGTGCTGTGTTCGATTGGCTATAACAGGAAATCCCTGGCCAGGGTTGCTGAGATTTACTGGTAAGTGTTACCAGTAGTTTCTCGAATTGTTATAGACCTCATATCGACACGACTTATCGAGCTATTGGGGTCTGACGTTTACCACCCCTAGGCGGGATATGCGACATATCAGACGATCAGACCGGACTGTATGGTAGTGTTACTGGTTGGATTCACTGGAGTGTGAGCGGGCTTGCTCGTCGATCTTCAGATCGCTCAATACCCTGGTGGCCGTTACGTTTAGCAGACCGCTTGCGGCTTATGGATGCTTGATATGATCATCATCTGCTGCCGGCGTATTGATGAGTCTTTAGAGTCCTACACAGAGGTTTCCTGGCTCAAGCGAAACGAAATAGGAGCGCATATGAGATATGTGCGGGACCGAGAATGATACCAGTATGTGATACTGTATTTGATTCTCGCGATGTGACATTGATCGGTTATATGCGATATAGCCGGGTTATCGGATCAAGTGTTGATTCGATAAGTTGTTACTAATGATGCTAGTCGGTTATATGCGATATGACCGGATTGTTAAATCAAGTGTTGATTTAATGATTTAATTCATAGTTATATATTTGATATATTACTTTGCATTAACTAGTATCGGTTCACTTTAAATGGATTTTCTCACTCGGATGTGCGCATTGTATATGCGATATATTTTTGTGCACTTGTTTGTATCATGTTTGATGATACATGTTTACTTGGTTAAGTGTAAAGAATTAAACCATGGTTAAACTTATGATTAGGGTTTTATTTCCTTTTCTCTTTTCCTTTATCTATTTATTCATTTTGGAAATAGATGGAAAAAGGAGAAAAAGAATGGTGGCTTTTTTTGTTGTTTAGTGGAAGCTTCATGATACCTTGACCCTAACCATTCATTTAACCTAAGTTAATTCTCTACACTTTACCATGGTTACTATTATGATAAGGATTGTTTTTCTTTTCTTTTCTAATTAATCTTATCATAATATTCTTCTTCTTCTTCCTTGAACTCAAGAAGAAACCTTCACTTCATCAATGGTGGATTGATGAAATGAGTGAGAAATCCAAAACTAAAGTCTACCCATTTCCTATTTCTTCATCCTCTACCTCTTGCCAAGTAGTAGAGTGTGTTTCCTTCACAAGTTTTCAAGACTTGGTGAAGGTGGAGCTCGATCTAGCGATGCCTCGACGTAGATCATCTTCGGCATGGACATCGACGACCTAGCTTGCCCATTCTCCGACGAAGCCGACGCTAGAGCCCGGATTTGATTTGGACAGCGGAGAGGTCCTCATCTCGGAGCCGTGGAGGTGGACGACCGGATCTACAAAGGTTGTATTTCCGTATCTCTTAGTTAAGTGTTAACTAGTTAGCTTTTTCGCCTAGTTTTCTAGCAAACGATCCGTAGTCGGGTCTCTCGGCACCTAGAATTTTTGAAATTGGCATGTTCGATGCCTTGTGAGACCTCTCTAGGGTGCCTAGGGACCCTACAGTGGTATCAGAGCCTAGCTAGAGCCTTAGACGAAGTCTAAACGGAATTTGAAGTCCGAACGAACCCGAAACCCCAATACAAAATGCTCTCTGTCCTTTTTCTAAAAACAGGGATTTTTCCAAATTAAAAATTACTAAAAAATTCAGCAGGGAAAAATAAGAATTACGATGCAAAAATATTTCGGTGAACAGTAATTAGTGCGGCGGAACCGCGGCAGAAGCCTAGCTTCTGCGGCGGTTCCGCGGCTCTCTGGTGACGTCAGCCCTATATTTTTGCACAGTAATTCCTGATAAATTCTTCTGAGTTTTCTGGGAATTTTTAATATTTATTCAAGAGTTGAATAATCTGGGATTGTTTTGGGGATTCGGTGTTTCGATCGGAGCATCAAATTTTGTCTGTGTGGCTTTCCGGATAAATTTTAGAATATGTTAAAAAGTTCGACCGGATATAAATACCCAATTTTTCCCCTGTCGGGAAATTTCCAAGTGTTGGATTTTTCCGTAGTTTAACGACGTTCTAAGTAGTGCAAGTAACGCGATGGTCCCTCTAGAAGACAACAAACCTTAACTCGATTATGTGACCGTCTTGAACTGCCCTTTGAACCTTCGGGTTTGGGACAGTACGGCGTGCCACATGTGAGGCGTTGGCTTGACCCTTCTACGGCTGGACCGTTGGTACTGAGGCACGAACTGAATGTTGCTAGACTTGTTTCATGTGTTGATCTGTATCGGGAAAAGTTGGGTGTTCGATTGTTCGATCGGAAAGTTTGACATTTTCTATTTATCCGGAATGGGATACAATAATTGGAATTCACAAGTAATTATGTGATAACTAAATGAATGATATAAACATAGCAGTTTGGTCTCACTTGATCGGTTGCCACGGAATTTTGATGTGATCAAAAGTCCGTCGCAATCACGTAGCGTACGCGGATACTCGCCGGGTAAACTTAATAGACAGCCTCACTCCATAGCCCCAACCAAGTGACTGTAGGAGAACCCCGTCGCCGAAAGCATCCCTCTGGGTGCTCACGGTAGCGGTGTTCCGCCTTGGTGCACTTCGTCGACGGTATCGGGGGTGCAGCCGTCTACTGAAGTTTGCGACGAGC
Organism: Agapanthus africanus; assembly: GCA_030015575.1. Classification (NCBI taxonomy): domain Eukaryota; kingdom Viridiplantae; phylum Streptophyta; class Magnoliopsida; order Asparagales; family Amaryllidaceae; genus Agapanthus; species Agapanthus africanus. The sequence continues at coordinate 446,095,334 of CM057350.1, read as the reverse complement.
ATTCGATCAAAATTTCGGGAATCCTGTTGAATTGCCCGACTTGGTATTGAAAAGTGTTTTCGATAAAGAGACTAAAATGCGGGGTTTATAATTGTTAGGCATGCGATGTCTAAGAAATTCATTTGGTCAGGCATACGATGTCTGAGGTGGTTGCGGATTCCAACTGTTGTAGTTTTACACTTTCTTTTCTGTGACCGTAAGTGTAATATGTGATATCGCCGGTTTCGTTGCTATATGTCAACGACAATTGGGATGCGCATATTTACTTACGTTGATGACATGTGATGTTATGTGTTGCTGGATATGTTATATTGGATCGTCGTGTTTGAATAGCCGGGGGGTTTTTATGTGAGATGAGTGTTTTTCATTTTCATTCATGTAAAAACTTGTATGTAATATTCTTTTATTGGGGCACTTCCAGGTTGCGGAAGATGTCACCGTTTGTATATTTTTTACTTTTCCTCACTAGGATAGACCCAAGGAGGGGAGCACAAGTAACCGGGTTCTGGAGTCCAGTGGGAGACCAACTCGAGGAGTCGAGTCCGGGTCTTCTAACTCTAGAATTGGTAGGGTTGCTTGCCGCTCTCGTAGGGGTCTAGGGGTGTGGGTTTGGCTATTCATCACGACCGTGGAATCCGTGTTTTATACTGGCTCGTATTGAAAACACGGACGTCCTAGTATATCCAATATTTCATATGATTCTTCTGCTGCGATATCTGTGATGTGATCATGTGATGTTCTATGATAGATACAGTATATAGTATATATGATATATTATATAGACGTTACTTATGTTTTACACCCGCGCTAGCCCTGCCCTGCTCTGTCGTTAGTTACCTAACCTAACGGTGCACGAGGGGACATCGAGGAGAATGCGGATGGCATAAGTGTACGTCGTATTTATCTGTGATGTTTAGGTACTTATATGATGGGACTTCATTAATGTGATTAATGAAATAAAAGAAACTTAAGATGTTGTAGAATCGAATTTCAAAATAAAACAGGTAGCTACAGTTTTTGCTTTGCACAGCGGTATATGTGATATATCCTGCACCTTATTCGATAAGGAAAGGACCGAGATCCCTTCACCGGGAGTGACTCCTTTAGCAATAACTGGCAGATGCTACACACTCGGTTTGTCTTTTGATTGCTTTTAAGTGTTTTTGCTTTGCACAGCGATATATGTGATATATCCAGCACCTCATTCGACAAGGAAAGGACCGACGATCCCTTCACCGGGAGTGACTCCTTTAGCAAAACTAGAAAAGCCTCAAAAGCACTCCATTTTAAAATCATTCGATCCTACAACGATATCAAGTTCATTACGCAATAGGTTTTCATAAAAACCTGTCGTAGCCCTCCGTCATTTCAGATAAGTAGTAGTTAGTATTCGTGCTGCGTTTGTTGGCCTTTGTCAAGGCGCAGTGTGCGGTAGCTAACTGGTGCTTATCTGCTTATGCATATGATGCAGATTGAGTTAGGGTAGTCGTGCGACCTTGTTGGCCTTTGTCAAGGGCCGTGCGGGTGGGTTTAATTCAATCAGGAAATGATAGGTTGAACTTGACTAGCATCCTATGGTTTGTTGGCCTTTGTCAAGGTCATAGGAGGTTAGGGGCAAAACATTATCGGGAATTTCAAGTGTTGAAATTTGCAATGAGATTGCATACCTTCTATGAGATAGTTGGATCCCGATACCCGCTGCGAGTAAGAGTTACTCCTGGGAGAGTTTTATACATTACAATTAGCCGATCAAGTAGGTGTCTAGAAAGGTGTCAACGGGGTTATGCCTCTGGGAAAACGAGGTTTACATTAATTAGGTTCGTGCGAAAGCACGGGGGACCTCCCTCAAAGTACCGACACTGGCCTGGCTGAAAGATTGGCGAACTTGTAGTGTGTAATTAATCCCGGCTAGTCTTTCCTTTTAGGGTTTGAAGGAAGATTTGATAAAAAGCAGTGGGAGCCATCCTGATTAGATAAAATAATAACCAATCTATTCTTGCAAGAGCGCACGCTGAGTGTTTTCTTCTCTCTCTCTCCTGGTAGCGACCATATCACGCCTTAATCAAGATAATAATACGGATTATTGACCGAACCCGCTTGTTATACTGAGCTGGGGAACGTTGGTCCCGCTCCAACTTATGATTGTTATAAGACAGAGCAGGAAATTGGGGATTACCAGAATTCCCGTGCCGCCCAAACAAAGAGAGTGCATGCTGATGCATCATCTTCGGGTGTGTTCATTACAAAGAACTGTTTCTCCGTATCCTCTACGTCCTGGGTATGTGATACCAGATCAGGATCCCAGATATGTAATCTGTTGCATAGGGCTACAGAAAGGTAGAGAACTGAGAACGGGTGATAAGTTTCATGAGGCAGAAAACGGGGCAAGAGTTGCAGCCAAGTCTGTCGGTCACTGTCACCCTGTATTCCAAATACATTGATTCTGAACGAATGTTATTAGATACCGAACCTGATATACAAAATCATATCACTCTCTTTATTAGTAAAGAAATGATAAAATTTTGTATTGTTGGATAATGTTTTGAACATTTCCTATATCAAAAGTTGATCGGTTCAGGCACGTTATCTAAAAGCATTGATGTTCTAAATCAAACTACAGTTCTTAGTATACGGATCACACACAAGAGGAAGAGTTCAGAAATGAACGAATTCTTCTTGAGGCATTGTAGACTAGGTCAGATCAATGTGACCCGACTAGCTAGAGTTACATATAGATGCATATTTAAATCAGTTTGAATTTACATCTTGTGAAACTCGCCAGTCATGTCACAAAGATAAGATGACCATGGCTCCGTTTACTGGAAACAGAGAAAGAGTTAATGAACTCTTGGGACTGATACATGATGATGTATGTAAGGTCTCCTGTCTACACATGCCAGGAATGGTTCTTTATACTTCATTACGTTCTCTGATGATCTTTCGAGTTTCAGATCTATGTTCCTGTTGAAACACAAGTCCGAACCTTTTGAGATATTCACAGAATATAAGTTAGAAGTAGAGAACCAAAATACGGGTATAAGTATTATGTCCTTTGATGTGATCAAGGAGGAGAATACTTGAGCACGGAAATCCTGGACTATTCTAAAGGAGAATGAGATTCTCTCTCAGCATTACTCCTCCGTATACACCATGGCACGATGGTATATCGGGGCGGAGCAATCACACCCTATATGATATGGTGTGCTCTATGATGAGTAATACTGAGTTACCTATTTCCTTTTGGGTGTTATGCGCTTGAGAAGCTGCATACCTATTGAATAGGGTTCAAATCAAATCAGTTGCCTACCACTTCATATGTGATATGGTATGGGAAGAGCCCATGTCTTAAGCCAATTAAGATTTGGGGTTGTCCGGCCTATGTCTAAAAGCAAAATCTGGACAAGCTCGAGGCAAAGTCTGTTATGTAGAACTGGAAAGGTTCCAGCTATACAAACTACAGTAGATGATTTGATAGAGCCATAGGATTCAGTAGATTCCAATGAACCTCAGCCTCTCCGCCGATCTAGTAGGGTTCCTCACCCACCTGAGAGTTACTTCGGTTTCTCTATGACAGTAGGAGCGAGGATTGCATCATGAGATGATGACCCAACTAGCTTCGAGCTGGCCATCAGGAGTAAGACTCTGTAAGAATGGCTGGATGCTTAATGATCTGAGATGGAATCCTTATACACCAGCAAAGTATGGACTTTAGCTGCTATATCTGAAGGGTTAAATCCCCATCAGGAGCAAGTATATCTTGAGAAGATTACTTGGTGTACATGGAAAAGTTGAGACTATCAAAGCTAGACTTGTTAAAAGTTTGCATCATTGACCAGGTGTGGATAATGATGAAACCTTTTCAAGTAGCTATGCTTAAGTCCATCCAGATCCTACTTGTCACGGCTACATACCATGACTACGATATCTGATGGTTGGGTGTCATGACTGCTTTTCTAAATGATGTTTTAGAAGAGTGCGTCTATAAGTACACAGCCAGAGGGCTTCGTAGACAGTGGGAGCAGCGGAAACGTGTGCAAGATGCTTTATAGGATAAAGCAGGCATCGCGGAGTTGGAACGTCTGTTTTGATGAAGTACTCAAAGAGTTTGACATCATCAAAATGGAAGATGAACCTTGTATAAACAAAAGGGTAGTAGGGAGTATGGTGACGATCCTCGTAGAGTACGTGGATGACATACTCTTGATAAGAAAAGAGTTTCTTATGCTACGCTCGGTCAATCTCCGCTTATCACTAGGATTCTCCATATAGGATCAAAGTGATACCTCCTAAATCCTGGGTTTTGGATCTATGAGATAGATCTAAATGGATATTAGGATTCTCACTAGTTGTTGTGAGATGGTATCAATCGATCCTGGGGAGAATCACTGGAAGTGTTCCAGGGTGATAAAGACGACTGAGTGTCAGTCACAGGCATTGTCTTTACCCTCAGTAAAGGGGCGGTATGTTGGAAGAGTTCCAAACTAGATACCGTGACATACTAGACGATAAAGGCTGGATACATCGCTATTTGAGATGCTACCAAAGAGGCAGTCTGGATATATATTTGTTCATGAGATGAACTTTGTTCCTCCCATTGTGTGACAATGGAGTTGTGGCTTATGCCAAGGAACGCCGGTCCCATCAGTGATCCAGACATATTCTATGGCAGTATCACTTGATCATGGAGATGGTTGATCTCCAGGGAGATCGAGGTTAGGAGAGTAGGCTCAGAGGACAACACAGCGGATCCACTCACAAAGGCCTGTTCCCAGAGAGAGACTTTTATGGGATGGTTGAGTATGAGATACTACAACCACTGCTACAGATGGCCCTAGTGCAAGTGGGAGATTGTTAGTTATATGTATGCCCTAGAGGCCATTACTGTACATAGGATGTATATTGTAGTGGATGCTGGGACATATATAGGGAGGACTTTCTTGCTCAACATGATAGGATGCTATCTGGTTGCTCTTTACCTTAACGTGTACACAGATTGTTTCTCAATTACATGTTGGTAAAGCCCTTAGGATATATACTTGACTACCTAGACTATGATGCGGTTCATACTAGTGGGGACATGGTAGTCCATAAGTACATCCTTCAATGTCCCTAGTCGTGGGTGTATCGAGACGGGGCATCGATATACCAGAGTAGACTAGCGTATACCTTCTCGACCCATACAGATGGGCGATGGATGATCCCATATCCATTGGTGTTTGACATCAGAGATGATATACGGATGCTCAGTAGAGACTGGGTACACTGGACGGACTCGCCGAGAACTCCCAGATGGTATTATACCTCACGTCAGATGGCAGTTCTCTGGTGACACTGGTACAGGTTAGTCTGTTGACCCGAGATCGTCATAGAGTCTTGTGTGGTTCCCACTGTGCTTTGATTTCTATCTTACCACGTCCAAGAGAGCGTGCAAAACGGTGGTTTTTAGGTACAGTCCCGAGTCACATGGAGGCAATGAGCGATAGGAGGGGATTCGTCTCTCCCGGTATAGGGAGTTGATGTTGTGCTGTATTCGATTGGCTATAACAGGAAATCCCTGGCCAGGGTTGCTGAGATTTACTGGTAAGTGTTACCAGTAGTTTCTCGAATTGTTATAGACCTCATATCGACACGACTTATCGAGCTATTGGGGTCTGACGTTTACCACCCCTAGGCGGGATATGCGACATATCAGACGATCAGACCGGACTGTACGGTAGTGTTACTGGTTGGATTCACTGGAGTGTGAGTGGGCTTGCTCGTCGATCTTCAGATCGCTCAATACCCGGGTGGCCGTTACGTTTAGCAGACCGCTTGCGGCTTGTGGATGCTTGATATGATCATCATCTGCTGCCGGCGTATTGACGAGTCTTTAGAGTCCTACACAGAGGTTTCCTGGCTCAAGCGAAACGAAATAGGAGCGCATATGAGATATGTGCGGGACCGAGAATGATACCAGTATGTGATACTGTATTTGATTCTCGCGATGTGACATTGATCGGTTATATGCGATATAGCCGGGTTATCGGATCAAGTGTTGATTCGATAAGTTGTTACTAATGATGCTAGTCGGTTATATGCGATATGACCGGATCGTTAAATCAAGTGTTGATTTAATGATTTAATGCATAGTTATATATTTGATATATTACTTTGCATTAACTAGTATCGGTTCACTTTAAATGGATTTTCTCACTCGGATGTGCGCATTGTATATGCGATATATTTTTGTGCACTTGTTTGTATCATGTTTGATGATACATGTTTACTTGGTTAAGTGTAAAGAATTAAACCATGGTTAAACTTATGATTAGGGTTTTATTTCCTTTTCTCTTTTCCTTTATCTATTTATTCATTTTGGAAATAGATGGAAAAAGGAGAAAAAGAATGGTGGCTTTTTTTGTTGTTTAGTGGAAGCTTCATGATACCTTGACCCTAACCATTCATTTAACCTAAGTTAATTCTCTACACTTTACCATGGTTACTATTATGATAAGGATTGTTTTTCTTTTCTTTTCTAATTAATCTTATCATAATATTCTTCTTCTTCTTCCTTGAACTCAAGAAGAAACCTTCACTTCATCAATGGTGGATTGATGAAATGAGTGAGAAATCCAAAACTAAAGTCTACCCACTTCCTATTTCTTCATCCTCTACCTCTTGCCAAGTAGTAGAGTGTGTTTCCTTCAGAAGTTTTCAAGACTTGGTGAAGGTGGAGCTCGATCTAGCGATGCCTCGACGTAGATCATCTTCGGCATGGACATCGACGACCTAGCTTGCCCATTCTCCGACGAAGCCGACGCTAGAGCCCGGATTTGATTTGGACAGCGGAGAGGACCTCATCTCGGAGCCGTGGAGGTGGAGGACCGGATCTACAAAGGTTGTATTTCCGTATCTCTTAGTTAAGTGTTAACTAGTTAGCTTTTTCGCCTAGTTTTCTAGCAAACGACCCGTAGTCGGGTCTCTCGGCACCTAGAATTTTTGAAATTGGCATGTTCGATGCCTTGTGAGACCTCTCTAGGGTGCCTAGGGACCCTACATGTTTGCCGGACGGTAAATATTTGGTTTTGAATATCCGTTGTTATGCACCAATTTCAAATTGATATATCTGTACGTTTATTTTTATAAAGTGAGATATAACTTTTTGAAATTATGTCCATAACATTTACCTATATCAGTTGATGGTTAGGTAAGGAGCATTCAGCAGCGGTGTAATTCTTCATAACCATAGTACAGTTTTCAACCTACGACGCACAGGGTTTGAGTTATTCAACTCAGCGGACTTATACAAGGTAATGTATGTTGTCCAGTGTTCATTAGGACAGAGGGGTTGGTACTCGTACTATATTCTGTTTCCTTGTGACTTCTCTAGTTTTTAGACAAGTGTTTTGTAGAAATGCAAGATCTAAGTTTTCATAAGTTATAGGTATAAGAATAAAGTAGAGAACCAGGTGTTGCAAGTATCAGGATTCTTCAAGGTGATCGAAGATGTAGATACTTGTATTCGGTATTCAGTTGATAGTAATGGTTTTGAGAAACTTGTTTCTCTTTCAGGTTACTCATATCTGGATGCATTCCTAAGTTGAGTGACGCTGATCGGCCTCCTTCCATTTAGTTTACATGCACTGGAGACAGCTGCATGATTTGAATCTGGTTCCAATTAAATCAGTGCCTCTGTTTCTATATTGGATATAGAACGGTTTATATCTTAACGATGTTAAGGTACGGGGAGTTGTCCGGCTTATGCTTAAAACCAGACTCTGGATAACTCAAGGCACGTTTCTGTAATGGCAGTTTATGGGTTGACCCGGGCTATGATGAGGGTTAACTTTCTACCATCTGAAAGATCAATGGTGATATTGTTCTTGACTCGCCATAGTTTTAGTAAAATGGACTTTTTCAGAAAACAGTAGTGGGAGTATGGTAGAACTGGAAGTGATTCCAGAACCGCAAACGATTACTGAAAATTTGATAAGAACCTAAATATTCAATCTGGTTTGACATTCCATTGGCCACTCCGCAGATATGTAGGGTAACCTCAAGCACTCGAGAGGTACTTCGGTATGCGCAAAGACGGTGACAAGGAGGTTCTTGTTTACCCAGACTTGACACTACTGTTGTTCCAGGCTATGAGACCCGACAGGAGGATGAGTATAGCGTCGTTCTAAACTATCTTTAGAAGTGCACGTGTATATGACTCTGCCAGAGGGTTGTCGTAGTCAGTGGGAGCAGCGGAAGCATAGTGGACAAATATCTTATGTCTATTTATGGACTAAAGCAGATATAGCGGAGATAGATCATCTGTTTCTGATGTAATAGTCATAGGTTTGACTTCATCAGAATAGGGGATGGATCTGTTAAGAATGTAGTAGGGTGTGATGTCCTGGTATTTGGATGACATACACAGAGTAGGAAGTGATATTCCTATACTACGATCGGTTATACTTTGGTTGTCACACAGTGGTTTCTCCACATAGGATATAAATTTATATCAGACATTCTGGTTACTAGATCTATGGTTTTAGATCTAGATTTGGGTAGTTTCCCAATCTGGGTACTTAGACAGTATTCTACATGTGTTTTAGAATGGATGACTCCTGGCACGGTAGTATACCTGCAGGTGATGGAGTCACCCTCTCTAAAGGTGTCTTACAGACTAAAGGGGAGGGAGATGTGCATGATTGACATATCACTTGCTTAGGCAATTGAGTCAATCATGAGATGTCAAGTACCACACCAGATGTTGTTTTTGCACTAGATGCAATAAGTTGATATTAATCCTATCCTGGAGAAACGTTCGGAAGCAGTTTTAGTACATAAGTGGATGTTCTAGGGATATGATAACGATAGCCTTCTTCGGGAGACGGTTATCATTCCAGGCTTCCAAGGTGACCTGGATGACAGAGTGACTGTCAGAGCTATAGTTTTCCCTCTGATGAGGGGCAGTAGTTTGGACAGGTGGTCCAAGCGGATACTGAGGGAGGCATGGCGCAGGATACTGATTAGATTCAGTTGATGATACAGTCTAAGAAGTTTGGATTTGGAGTTCATTTATGAACTAGGTCCCATCAGATATCCAGACATATTCTAAGACAAGTATTGCTCATTTCGGGAGATGGCTTTCTCCGTGAACTTGGTAAATACCTGGTAGCCCGTTACGTGCGGCTAGTACCACTGACGTGCTAGTGGTTAAATCAACAGCCAAAGTATTGACGAGTCTTTAGAGTCCCCTGTTGGAGATAGTGCCCTCAGAGTCAATTATTAGGTCACAGGTACGAGATTGTAATGATTGAGGGAGGACCTATCCCGGTAGGACAGTCTTACTCGAGATGATAGTATGCTATCTGGTTTACCTTTATCATCGTGTACTGTTTTAAGTGACATGACACGTCGCTATTACACGTTGATAGAGCCCCTAGGATTCTTGCTTGACCACCAGCAGTATGAGGGCGATCATATAAGTGGGAGCTGGGGGTCTATAAGCATATCCTTAAAAGGTCCCTAGTCGTGAGAGTTTCGAGACTGGGCATCGATACTCCATTAGTAGACTAGTGTATACAGTCGAGACCCCGACGAGGGACGGTGGCCGGTCTCACAAGCCACTGGTGTCAGTTGGATCACCTAAGATGTATACAGGTGCTCATTGGGTTATGAGTACACCGGACAGGACTCGCCGGGAACATGCTAGTTGGTCATATACCAGACGTCAGATGGCAGTTCCCTGGTGACATGTGTGCAGGTTAGTTCATCGACCTGGGGATCGTCATTTGTCTCGTGTGAGTTCCCACTGTACTTTGATTACTACCCTACCACGGCTCAAAGGAGTCGTGCAAACAGGTTTTAGTTGGGTACAGTCCCGAGCCACATGGAGGCAGTGAGCGTATCTTCAGGGGTTCGTCTCTCCTGGTATTGGGGGTGAGGTCGTGCTGTGTCTAGGAGAGCCATTACACAAAGTCCTTGGCCAAGGCAAGGAGATTTACTGGTAGGTATTCCAGTAGTATCTCAGGGTGTTCTGGGCTACACTCCGACACGACTTGTACCGCTTTTGGAGGTCTGACTTTTACCAACCCCCTAGGCCCGCCATGCGATACTCATAGACGAACGGACCGGACTGTACGGATATTGTCACTGACAGGCTCAGTAGGGTGTCAGGCTGAGTTCGCTCACAGACGTCCCTTTTGGTCAATACCTGGTAGCCCGTTATGTATTGGCTTATACCTCTAACGTGCTAGTGGTTAAATCCACAACCAAGGTGTTGACGAGTCTTTAGAGTCCCCCACATTTCAGTTACTCAGCTTTCGGGCGAAAGGTTGTAGAGGCCGTATGGAGATATGGCAGGGTCCGATCAGATACGTGCGGTATTGCACGGATCAGGATCGGACAGTCTGTACTATAGGCCGTATGGTTATATGGCAGGGTTCGATCAGATACGTGCGGTATTGCACAGATCAGGATCGAACGGATAATACTAGCCGGCTTTGGTATAAGCCGGATCCTAGTATAGTACAGTGTAGATTTTGTCTCATTGCATTTGTATTTCGGTCGGAATACAAATGCGGGTGTGTATGCACAGTATCGGGGTTTTCCTGTAATTTATTATGGGACCAGTTTTCTGGAGTTGCCAGTTTGCTTTCCGTTTCGGCCGATTTCCATTGTTCCGTTCATTGGCCGAAGATTGGTGGAGGAGGGCTTATTTGCATTGTTGCAAATAAGTTTTTGGAAGGGGGTCCTTTGCATATTATTTGTATCATGATGGTTTCATGATGAAGCCCATCTTTTGACTTCTAGCTTTATGATGATGGCTTGACCATTGTAGGTTATGATTGGCTTTTGGAGTGTTGGGTTTTGTTCTCTCATCATCTCTTTTCATCATTGCTTCCACCCACCCCCTTGACTTTTCTCTTTCTCTCTCCAATCACACTTGAGAGGGGGGGCCGGCCATTCCTATGGAGGGGAATGGAATGGGGCTCATTTGTGTGGTGGTATTTTTTGCTTCTCATGTTTGCTAGAAAAGTCCTCTAGCTCATTTCCAAAAGTTGTTCTCCTTTCCTCCACAAAAGGCAATTCCTACAACCCCAAAAGTGAGACTTGAGGACTACATATTCTACAGCGAATCTTGGGCACGTCGAGTAGCCGGCTTCGTGCCCGAGTTGCCTCGGCATTGAGGTGGGAGCCCGTAAACAAAGTAGGCGATGTGGTGCACTTCCGGCGACGAGGAGGAGATCGGACTTTCCGCAGGAGATCGGGACCATGACGAGAAGACCGGAGGACTTGGATCGTCGGTATATCTCTATTCCCTTTCTTGTAGTTAGCTAGGACTAGTTAATGGTTCGATCCGGGTAGTAGTGCGCGGCGGTTTGCCAGTTTAAGAAAATTTAAAGTTTATCACCGCTTCCGCTTTTGGCCGTCGGATTGACGGCCGGGGCGCCGCCGTGCACTTACAGTGGTATCAGAGCCTCGCCATTAACTTAGTCTAGCTTGGTGTAGTGTGTTTTTCTGTTTCGATCGATCGAATGTTCCAAAACTACATTTTTGTTAGCATCAGTTTTCTGTTGGAAATTTTTGGTGTCGAAAAAATTTTCAGGTTGTAAAATATTGATGTACTGGAAAATCTAAGAACTCTGTAAAATTTCGATGAAGTGAATCCACAGTGGGAGCGCGGAACCGCCGCATATACCCCCATTCCGCCGCTCTTCCGCCGCACACTGTGGAGATCACTTCACCAATTTTTTTCAGAGGCTTTCTGGGCTTAAAATATGGGTTTTGGAATATTAAAATTGGGCCCAGGTTTTCTGTGAGTGCTACAGTTTTGATTGGGGGCCCACTTGTTAATTTTTGATCGATCGGATATTTTAAACACATTTTTCACAGTATTTACATTATATCTGCGACCGTGAATGTCACTTGATCGGTAAATCCGGTCTAACTGCTATAGCCCGGTTAGACGGATTTGCGAACGTGACTTTCACGTTGATGTTTTGTTTTTGCTGTGATGTTGCGGATCGGTCGTGGGGGATAGCCTGGATGCAATGCTAGTACAGTTTTGTTGTATTATGTACATTTGATATTGCGGGGCGAGCGTCCGACATGTGGACTGCCGTCACTGCCTGTTTGTATTATTATTTTGGGGCACGACCTGGTTGCGGTCGATGTACCCGTTGTATGTATATTTTACTTTCTGTACTAGGATTGCCCCGCGGAGGGGTGCACGGATAGCCGGGTTCTGGAGGGCAACAAGCCCGCATCTCATGGCATTGAGACGGAGGGGGCTTCACTCTAGGATTGGCGGGCTATTCGCCGCACTCGTAGGGGGTACAGGTTGACCCAGGAGGGGTGCCCAAGTTACCGGATTCCGTGATGTGCTGGGTGGTCCATTCACGTTGCTGAAGGGGGCTGCCTCGGTTCAGGTTTTGGCGGGTAACTTGCCGCGCCCGTAGGGGTCTAGGATTTCATTGCACAGGCTATCCACACGACCAGGGGAACGTCGGGTTTCAGTAGTGGCTCTGTGAAACCCGGGGATCCCAGATATCTGTATTGTTTCTGTGATGCTGTACATTTCTGTGATGTTGCATTTTATTCACGCCTTGAGCGAAATACTATATATTGGTATATATATTAGTAGATGTCGTATATGTTTTGCATCCGCGCTAGTCCAGTCCCCGCTCTGTCGTTAGTAAGCTAACCTAACGGGTAATGACGGGACCCAGTGGCGAATACGGATGGCATATACGTACATCAGTATATTTTCGTTCTTTTTGGTGTGATCAATTGATAGGACTGCATTGATTCGGATCAATGCAAGTTAAAACAAACCTAATCTGATGTTGTTGGAACACTTTTCAAAAAGCTGTTATTGCAAGGACGTTTACTTTTGTTTTGCATCGTGGTATTCATTGGAATATCCTGCTCCTCAGTCGACGAGGTAAGGGCCGAGATCCCTTCACCGGGAGTGACCCCTTGGACAAAAAGTTTGCGTCAGGGCATTAACTTCACTATAGCCGATTACTTTTGCTTTGCACCGTGGTATTCAGTTGGAATATCCTGCACCCCATTCTACGGGGAAAGAGCCGAGATCCCTTCACCGGGAGTGACCTCTTTAGCAAAGGTTTTCGTCACTATATTTTTAAAAAGCTATCCGTTCCTTCAACGATATCAAGTTCATTACGTTAAAGGTTTTCGCCAGAAACCATTCGTAGCCCTCCGTCATTTCAGTTAAATATTCGGTAGTATTCAAGCTATGTATTTTGACCTCACGCCAAGGCATAGTGATTGGTAGCTGCCGGGTATTTATCTGTTGCATAGATAGATGCATTGATTTGGGACAGTCGTACTACTATTTTGGCCTACGTCAAGGGTATGTACGGGTGGGTTCAGATTAACCTGGATAATGACGGGCAGAACTTGACATGCGACTTATGATATTTTGACCTCACGCCAAGGTCATAAAGCATGGGGCAGAAATCACATCGGGAGTTTCAAAAGAACTGAAACTTGCCAGATATGCGCATACCTTCTGGAGTGTGATAGCGTGAGCGGATTCCGTCACGTTATCATGCAATGATAGTTGGATCCCGATTCCCACTGATGAGTTAGTTTACTCCTCGGGTAACCCCGACTAATTCTTCTTTCAGGTTTGGAGGAGAATTTGAGGTACAGTAGGAGGTTTCCAGATTAGATAAATTGGTGACCATTCTGATCTAGGTTAGAGTGCACGCTGAGTGTTTCTTTTCTCTCTCTCTCTTTGGCAGCGACCATTTGACCCGACCCTAAGACTATGACTCAGTGACCAAATTGACCGAACCTTCTTAACACTGGCTTTTGGATTGTCAGAGTTGCAGACCTCATTGCCACTCCTACTTTTACCCTTTTCTCCAGGACACCCCGTATTACTACGAACGTCCACTTCCATTGGACAAAACCATCGTATGGTTAGATACGAACTCGAAAGAATTTATTCGAGGATGGTTTCAGGTTCTAGAGAAAACGGATAAGATTATTCAGTTGTCTTTTCCTTTTACCCTCTCTCAGGTTACGAGTACTCCTTGGTTTAGGGGTAGTACACCTATTACGCAAATTGGATTGTCTTCTTCCAAACCTTAGGCTGGTGCCGACCGGTAGGGAATGAAGAAAACCAATTAGCATAACGATGGTATGCAGAAGGTATTAAGTTCAGACAAAGCAAGGGATTAGTAAGAGGGCAAAGTAAATTGCAACAAATATTCACGACCAAACCAAATATTTCGTTACCACTCCCACATCACCTTTGTATTTCTCCAGGACACTCCGTATCACTACGAAGATCCACAGTTTATTTGGATACTCCAACGTATGGTTATATACGAACTCGAATGGAACTTGTTCCAGTTCGGGGATGGATTCTGGTTCAGGAGAAATAGGAATAAGGTTTATTCGGTTGTCTTTTATCTTCACCCTCTCTCATTGAGAGTGTTCCTAGGATTGGGACAGTACACCCATTATGCTTATTGGATAGTCTTCTTCCAAACCATAGGCTGGTGCCGAACGGTAGGGAAGGAAGAAAACCATTTGGCCTAAAAGGGTGTGCAGAAGGTAAAGACTAAAGACATATGAAGGGATTTGGAGAGGTGGCAAAGAACTATACGGTTACAGTCGTGAATCTGGAAGAGGCATTACGAGGAATACCAGAATACCCCATCGGAACATTTCAATGTTTCAGTTTCACTGTGTAATGTTAAAGGAAAACTGATTTCCCGATTAGATACTTACTCCAGGGTATGTATTTACCAGGTACGATTCTCACATCTGTATGGTTTTACAGATGATGAGTGGGAGTAAGTTATTGGGAATTGGGTGATTATCCTTATTATATCGGGATTCGTTGTAATCGGTGATATTTGAGGAAATCACCTGGGTTATTTGCCGGTCGGCAAGTATTTGGTTTTGAATATCCGCCGTTATGCACCAATTTCAAATCGATGTATCTGTACGTCTATTTTCATAGAGTGAGATATACCTTTCTGAAATTATGTCTGTGACATTTACCTATATCAGTGGATGGTTAGGTAAGGAGCATTAAACAGCGGTGTAATTCTTCATAACCATAAGTACAGTTTTCAACCTACGACACACAGTGAATGAGTTATCAGACTCAAGGGACTTATACAGAGTATTGTATGTTGTCCAGGGTCCATCAGGACAGAGGGGTTGGTCCTCGTACTATATTCGGTTTACTTATGACTTCTCTAGTTTTTAGACAGGTGTTTCGTAGGAAACACAGGGTCCGAATTTTGAGAAGTTATAGGTATTTGAATAGAGTAGAAAACCAGGTGTAGCAAGTATCGGGATTCTTCAAAGAGATCGAAGATGTAGATACTTGTGTATGGTATTAAGTTGATAGTAATGACTAAGAGAACTTGCTTCTTTTTCAGGTTACTCATAATTGGAAGCATTCCTAAGTTGAGTAACGTTGATCGGCCTCCTTCCATTTAGTTGACATGCACTGGAGACAGTTGCATGATTTGAATCTGGTTCAATTAAATCAGTGCCTCTGTTCCTATATTGGATATAGAACAGTTCGTATCTTAACGATGTTAAGGTACGGGGAGTTGTCCGGCTTATGCTTAAAACCAGACTCTGGATAACTCAAAGGCATGTTTCTGTAATGGCTGTTTGTGGGTTGACCCAGGCTATGACCAGGGTTGACTTTCTACCATAAGAAAGATCAATAGTGATATTGTTCTTGACTCGCCACAGTTTTAATAAAATTGCATTTTTCCAGAAAACAGTAGTGGGAGTATGGTAGAACTGGAAGTGATTCCAGAACCACAAACGATTACTGAAGATTTGATAAGGAACCTAAAGATTCAATCTGGATTGACATTCCATTGGCCACTCCACAGATAAGGTGGGTAACTTCAGGCACCCGAGAGGTACTACGGTAGCCTCAAGGACGGTGACAGGGAAGTTCTTGTTTACCCACAATTACCATTGCTGTTGTTCCAGGCTGCGAGACCCGGTGGGAGGATGAGTATAGCGTCGTTCTAAACTAGTTTTAGAAGTGTACGTGTATATGACTCTGCCAGAGGGTTGTCGTAGTCAGTGGGAGCAGCGGAAGCATTGGTGGAAAGGTAGCTTATGTCTATTTATAGACTGAAGCACAAGTAGCGGAGATAGATCATCTATTTCTGACGTGACAGTCATGGGTTTGACTTCATCAGAATAGGAGATGGATCTGTTGAGAAGGTAGTAGGGTGTGATATCCTGGTATTTGGATGACATACACAGAGTAGGAAAAGAAACTCCTATACTACAATCGGTTATACTTTGGTCGTCACACAGTGGTTTCTCCACAAAGGAAATGGATTTTGTATCAGACATACTGGTTACTAGATCTATGGTCTTAGATCTAGATTTGGGTGGTTTCCCAATCAGGGTACTTGACAGCATTCTAAGAGTATTTAGGATGGACGACTCCTGGCACGGTTGTGTACCTGCAGGTAATGGAGTCACCCTCTCCAAATGTGTCTTACAGACTAAAGGGGAGAGGGACGGGCATGATTGGCAGATCACTTGCTCAGGCAATTGAGTCAATCGTAAGATGTCAAGTACCACACCAGATGTTGTTCTTGCACTAGATGCAATAAGTTGACATTAATCCAATCCTGGAGAAACAGTTGGAAGCAGTTTTAGAACATAAGTGGATGTTCTAGGGAGATGATAACGACAGCCTCATTCAGGAGACAGTTATCATTCCAGGCTTCCAAGGTGACATGGACGACAAGGAGGTTGTCAGAGTTATAGTTTTCTTTCTGATGAGGGGCAGTATTTTGGACAGGTGGTCCAAGGCAATACTGAGGGAGGCATGGCGCGCAGGATACTGATTAAGTTCAGTTGACGATACAGTCTAAGAAGTTTGGATTTGGAGTTCATTTATGAGCTAGGTCCCATCAGACATCCAGACACATTCTAAGACAGGTATTGCTCATTTCGGGAGATGGCTTTCTCCGCGAACTTGAGATATAGAGAGACATTGAAAGAGACAACAAAGCGGATCCACTCACTGAGGCTATTCCTCGAACGCAATAGTTTCGCAAACGAGCTTTGTGAGACTGACTAGTAGAGGAGTTGGGTGTTCGGTATCACACGGGCTGTGAGTATGCGACATCGCAATAATTAGCCTTGAGTGCAAGTGGGAGATTGTTGGAGATAGTGCCCTCAGAGTCAATTATTAGGTCACAGGTACGTGATTGTAATGATTGAGGGAGGACCTATCCCGGTAGGACAGTCTTACTCGAGATTATAGTATGCTATCTGGTTTACCTTTATCATCGTGTACTGTTTTAAGTGACATGACACGTCGCTATTACACGTTGATAGAGCCCCTAGGATTCTTGCTTGACCACCAGCAGTATGAGGGCGATCATATAAGTGGGAGCTGGGGGTCTATAAGCATATCCTTAAAAGGTCCCTAGTCGTGAGAGTTTCGAGACTGGGCATCGATACTCCATTAGTAGACTAGTGTATACAGTCGAGACCCCGACGAGGGGCGGTGGCCGGTGTCACAAGCCACTGGTGTCAGTTGGATCACCTAAGATGTATACAGGTGCTCATTGGGTTATGAGTACACCGGACAGGACTCGCCGGGAACATGCTAGTTGGTCATATACCAAACGTCAGATGGCAGTTCCCTGGTGACATGTGTGCAGGTTAGTTCATCGACCTGGGGATCGTCATTTGTCTCGTGTGAGTTCCCACTGTACTTTGATTACTACCCTACCACGGCTCAAAGGAGTCGTGCAAACAGGTTTTAGTTGGGTACAGTCCCGAGCCACATGGAGGCAGTGAGCGTATCTTCAGGGGTTCGTCTCTCCCGGTATTGGGGGTGAGGTCGTGCTGTGTCTAGGAGAGCCATTACACAAAGTCCTTGGCCAAGGCAAGGAGATTTACTGGTAGGTATTCCAGTAGTATCTCAGGGTGTTCTGGGCTACACTCCGACACGACTTGTACCGCTTTTGGGGGTCTGACTTTTACCAACCCCCTAGGCCCGCCATGCGATACTCATAGACGAACGGACCGGACTGTACGGATATTGTCACTGACAGGCTCAGTAGGTTGTCAGGTTGAGTTCGCTCACAGACGTCCCTTTTGGTCAATACCTGGTAGCCCGTTATGTATTGGCTTATACCTCTAACGTGCTAGTGGTTAAATCCACAACCAAGGTATTGACGAGTCTTTAGAGTCCCCCACATTTCAGTTACTCAGCTTTCGGGCGAAAGGTTGTAGAGGCCGTATGGAGATATGGCAGGGTCTGATCAGATACGTGCGGTATTGCACGGATCAGGATCGGACAGTCTGTACTATAGGCCGTATGGTTATATGGTAGGGTTCGATCAGATACGTGCGGTATTGCACAGATCAGGATCGAACGGATAATACTAGCCGGCTTTGGTATAAGCCGGATCCTAGTATAGTACAGTGTAGATTTTGTCTCATTGCATTTGTATTTCGGTCGGAATACAAATGCGGGTGTGTATGCACAGTATCGGGGTTTTCCTGTAATTTATTACGGGACCAGTTTTCTGGAGTTTCCAGTTTGCTTTCCGTTTCGGCCGATTTCCATTGTTCCGTTCATTGGCCGAAGATTGGTGGAGGAGGGCTTATTTGCATTGTTGCAAATAAGTTTTTGGAAGGGGGTCCTTTGCATATTATTTGTATCATGATGGTTTCATGATGAAGCCCATCTTTTGACTTCTAGCTTTATGATGATGGCTTGACCATTGTAGGTTATGATTGGCTTTTGGAGTGTTGGGTTTTGTTCTCTCATCATCTCTTTTCATCATTGCTTCCACCCACCCCCTTGACTTTTCTCTTTCTCTCTCCAATCACACTTGAGAGGGGGGGCCGGCCATTCCTATGGAGGGGAATGGAATGGGGCTCATTTGTGTGGTGGTATTTTTTGCTTCTCATGTTTGCTAGAAAAGTCCTCTAGCTCATTTCCAAAAGTTGTTCTCCTTTCCTCCACAAAAGGCAATTCCTACAACCCCAAAAGTGAGACTTGAGGACTACATATTCTACAGCGAACCTTGGGCACGTCGAGTAGCCGGCTTCGTGCCCGAGTTGCCTCGGCATTGAGGTGGGAGCCCGTAAACAAAGTAGGCGATGTGGTGCACTTCCGACGACGAGGAGGAGACAGGACTTTCCGCAGGAGATCGGGACCATGACGAGAAGACCGGAGGACTTGGATCGTCGGTATATCTCTATTCCCTTTCTTGTAGTTAGCTAGGACTAGTTAATGGTTCGATCCGGGTAGTAGTGCGCGGCAGTTTGCCAGTTTAAGAAAATTTAAAGTTTATCACCGCTTCCGCTTTTGGCCGTCGGATTGACGGCCGGGGCGCCGCCGTGCACTTACATCCCCCACAGACAGTTTCTCTAGTTTCGGGTGAAACGTTGTAGAGGCCGTATGGTGTTATGGCAGGGCTCGATCATATACGTGCAGTCGTGCACGGATCATGATCGGACGGATCATACTAATGGGCTTTGGTTTAAGCCAGATCCTAGTATTAGATTTGTTGGATTACTTTAGTCTCATCGCATTCACATTCAGTCGGAATGCGGATGCAGGTATGTATATACTGTTACTTATATGTATGCCCTAGAGGCCATTACTATACATTGGATGTATATTGTAGTGGATGCTGGGACATATATAGGGAGGACTTTCTTGCTCGACATGATAGTATGCTATCTGGTTACTCTTTACCTTAACGTGTATACTGATTGTCTCTCTGATACTTGTTGGTAAAGCCCTTTGGATGTGTACTTGACTATCTGGACTATGATGCAGATCATACTAGTGGGGACATGGTAGTCCATAAGTACATCCTTCAAGGTCCCTAGTCGTGGGTGTATCGAGACGGGGCATCGATATACCAGAGTAGACTAGCGTATACCTTCTCGACCCATACAGATGGGCGATGGATGATCCCATATCCATTGGTGTTTGACATCAGAGATGATATATGGGTGCTCAGTGGAGACTGGGTATACTGGACGGACTCGCCGAGAACTCCCAGATGGTATTATACCTTACGTCAGATGGCAGTTCTCTGGTGACACTGGTACAGAGTAGTCTGTTGACCCGAGATCGTCATAGAGTCTTGTGTGGTTCCCACTGTGCTTTGATTTCCATCTTACCATGTCTAAGAGGGCGTGCAAAACGGTGGTTTTTGGGTACAGTCCCGAATCACATGGAGGCAATGAGCGATAGGAGGGGATTCGTCTCTCCCGGTATAGGGAGTTGATGTTGCGCTGTGTTCGATTGGCTATAACCGGAAATCCCTGGCCAGGGTTGCTGAGATTTACTGGTAAGTGTTACCAGTAGTTTCTCGAATGGTTATAGACCTCATATCGACACGACTTATCGAGCTATTGGGGTCTGACGTTTACCACCCCTAGGCAAGATATGCGACATATCAGACGACGAGACCGGACTGTACGGTAAGTGTTGCTGGTTGGATTCACTGGAGTGTGAGCGGGCTTTCTCGTCGATCTTCTGATCGCTCAATACCCGGGTGGCCGATACGTTTAGAAGACCGCTTGCGGCTTGTGGGTGTTTGATATGATCATCACCTGCTGCCGGCGTATTGACGAGTCTTTAGAGTCCTACACAGAGGTTTCCTGGCTCAAGCAAAACGAAATAGGAGCGCATATGAGATATGTGCGGGACCGAGAATAATACCAGTATGTGATACTGTATTCGATTCTCGCGATTTGTGACATTGATCGGTTATATGCGATATAACCGGGTTATCGGATCAAGTGTTGATCCGATAAGTTGTTACTATTGATACTGGTCGGTTATGTGCGACATGACCGGATCATTGAATCAATTGTTGATTTAATAATTTAATGTATAATTATATATTTGATATATTACTTTGCATTAACTAGTATTGGTTCACTTTAAATGGATTTTCTCACTTCATGTGCACATTGTATATGTGATATAGTTTTGTGCACTTGTATGTATCATGTTTGATGATACATGTTTACTTGAGTTTGTGTAAAGATTGAACCATGGTTATTTAAATGGTTAGGGTTTTGTTTTTCATACTTATTTATTTATTTATTTATTTTGGAAAAGATTAAAGAGAAGAATGGTGGCTTTCTTTGTTTGTAATTGAAGCTTCATGAAGGTTTGACCAAAGCTACCATTCTTGTCTTCTTCTCTTAACCCTAACCATTCAACTAACTTTGGTTAATTCTCTACACATTACCATGGTTAATATTATGATAAGAATGATTTTATTATTCTTTTGGATGACACTTATCATATTATTATCATCTTCTTCTTCTTCTTCAAGAAGAAAACCTAGACTTCATCAATGGTGACTTGATGAAATGAGTGAGAAATCCAATTCTAAAGTGGACCCACTTCCTATTTCTTCATCCTCTACCTCTTGCCAAGTAGTATAGGGTGTTTTCTTCACAAGTTTCATGACTTAGTGAAGTGGGAGCTTGATCTAGTGATGCCTCGACGTAGATCATCTTCGGCGTCGTAGTCGATGACCTAGCCCGTCCATTCTCCGATGAAGCCGACGCTAGAGCCCGGGATCCGATGATCGCAGCGAGGAGACATCATCACGGAGCTATGGAGGTGGAGCACCGGATCTACAAAGGTTGTATTTCCGTTACACTTTAGTTAAGTTGTTAACTAGCTCGTTGTTTCGCCTAAAAAATCTAGTTAACGATCTAGTCTAGGGTTTCTCGGCACCGTAAAATTTGAAATTGGCATGGTTGATGCCTTGTGAGACCTCTTGAGAGTGCCTAGGAACCCTACAGTGGTATCAGAGCCTAGCTAGAGCCTTAGGCGATGTCTAGACGACGTTTGAAATCCGAATGAACCCGAAACCCTAATACAATATGCTTTCTGGACTTTTTTCAAAAACAGGGATTTTTGTGAATTAAAAATTGCCAAAAAATTCAGCAGGGAATCCTATGAGTTACTGTGAAGCACGTGACTCTAAATCGACCAAAGAGCCGTGGAACCGCGGCCCCACCCTGGGTTTCGCGGCAGTTCCGCGGCCATTTTGGTGAATTAGACCACGTGGCTTGCACAGTAATTCTTGTGTCAAAGTGCTGAGTCTTCTGAAAATTTTTATATTTTACTCAACAGTTGAGTTTTTCTGGGGTTGTTTTGGGGATTCGATTATTCGATCGGATTATCAGACTTTGTCTATGTGGCTTTCCGGGTATTTTTGAATATGTTAAAAAGTTCGACCGGATATAAATACCCACTTTTTCCCCTGTCGGGAAATTTCCAAGTGTTGGATTTTTCTGTGGTTTAAAGATGTTCTAAGTAGTGCAAGTAACGCGATGGTCCCTCTAGAAGACAACAAACCTTAACTCGATTATGTGACCGTCTTGAACTGCCCTTTGAACCTTAGGGTTTGGGACAGTACGGCGTGCCACATGTGAGGCGTTGGCTTGACCCTTCTACGGCTGGACCGTTGGTACTGAGGCACGAACTGAATGTTTTTAGACTTGTTTCATGTGTTGATCTGTATCGGGAAAACTTGGGTGTTTGAATGTTCGATCGGAAAGTTTAACATTTTCTAATTATCTGGAATGGGATACAATAATTGGAATTCACAAAAAGTTATGAGATAACTGAATGAATGTTATAAATCTAGCGGTTTAGTCTCACTTGATCTGTTGCCACGGAATTTTGATGTGATCAAAAGTCCGTCGCAATCACGTAGCGTACGCGGATAATCGCCGGATAAACTTAATAAACAGCCTCACTCCATAGCCCCGACCAAGTGACTGTAGGAGAACCCCGTCGCCGAAAGCATCCGTTCGGGTACTCGCGGTAGCGGTGTTCCGCCTTGGTGCACTTCGTTGACGGAATCGGGGGTGCGGCCGCCTACTAAAGTTTGCGACGAGCATTCGATCAGGATGTCGGGAATCTTGTTGAATTGCCCGACTTGATATTGAAAAGTGTTTTCGATTTTGAGACTAAAATGCGGGGTTTATAACTGTTAGGCATGCGATGTCTAAGGAATTCATTTGATTAGGCATGCGATGTCTATGCAGGTTGCGGATTCCAACTGTTGTAGTTTTACACTTTCTTTTCTGTGACCGTAAGTGTAATATGTGATATCGCCGGTTTCGTTGCTATATGTCAACGACAATTGGGATACGCATGTTTACTTACGTTGATGACATGTGATGTTATGTGTTGCTGGATATGTTATATTGGATCGTCGTGTTTGAGTAACCAGGGGTTTTTATGTGAGATGAGTGTTTTTCATTTTCATTCAAGTAAAAACTGGTATGCAATATTCTTTTATTGGGGCACTTCCAGGTTGTGGAAGTTGTCACCTTTTGTATATTACTTACTTTTCCGCACTAGGATAGACCCAAGGAGGGGAGCACAAGTAACCGGGTTCTGGAGTCCAGTGGGAGACCAACTCGAGGTGTCGAGTCCGGGTCTCCTAACTCTAGAATTGGTAGGGTTGCTTGCCGCTCTCGTAGGGGTCTAGGGGTGTGGGTTTGGCTATTCATCGCGACCGTGGAATCCGTGTTTTATACTGGCTCGTATTGAAAACACGGACGTCCTAGTATATCCAATATTTCATATGTTTCTTCTGCTGCGATATCTGTGATGTGATCATGTGATGTTCTGTGATAGATACAGTATATAGTATATATGATATATTATATAGACGTTACTTATGTTTTACACCCGCGCTAGCCCTGCCCCGCTCTGCCGTTAGTTACCTAACCTAACGGTGCACGAGGGGACATCGAGGCGAATGCGGATGGCATAAGTGTACGTCGTATTTATCTGTGATGTTTAGGTATTTAAATGATGGGACTTCATTAATGAGATTAATGAAATAAAAGAAACCTAAGATGTTGTAGAATCGAATTTCAAAATAAAACAGGTAGCTACAGTTCTTGCTTTGCACAGCGGTATATATGATATATCCTGCACCTTATTCGATGAGGAAAGGACCGAGATCCCTTCACCGGGAGTGACTCCTTTAGCAATAACTGGCAGATGCTACACACTCGGTTTGTCTTTTGATTGCTTTTAAGTGTTTTTGCTTTGCACAGTGATATATATGATATATCCCGCACCTCATTCGACGAGGAAAGGACCGACGATCCCTTCACCGGGAGTGACTCCTTTAGCAAAACTAGAAAAGCCTCAAAAGCACTCCATTTCAAAATCATTTGATTCTACAACGATATCAAGTTCCTTACGCAATAGGTTTTCAGAAAAACCTGTCGTAGCCCTCCGTCATTTCAGATAAGTGGTAGTTAGTATTCGTGCTACGTTTGTTGGCCTGCGTCAAGGCGTAGTGTGCGGTAGCTAACGAGTATTTATTTGCTTATGCATATGATGCAGATTGGATTAGGGTAGTCGTGCGACTTTGTTGGCCTGCGTCAAGGGTCGTGCGGGTGGGTTTAATTCAATCAGGAAATGACGGGTTGAACTTGACTAGCGCACTATGGTTTGTTGGCCTGCGTCAAGGTCATAGGACGCTTGGGGCAAAATATTATCGGGAATTTCAAGTGTTGAAATTTGCAATGAGATTGCATACCTTCTATAAGATAGTTGGATCCCGATACCCGCTGCGAGTAAGAGTTACTCCTGGGAGAGTTTTACACATTACAATTAGCCGATCAAGTAGGTGTCTAGAAAGGTGTCAATGGGGTTACGCCTCTGGGAAAACGAGGTTTACATTAATTAGGTTCGTGCAAAAGCACGGGGGACCTCCCTCAAAGTACCGACACTAGCCTGGCTGAAAGATTGGCGAACTTGTAGCGTGTAATTAATCCCGGCTAGTCTTTCCTTTTAGGGTTTGAAGGAAGATTTGATAAAAACAGTGGGAACCATCCTGATTAGATAAAATAAAACCAATCTATTCTTGAAAGAGCGCACGCTGAGTGTTTTCTTCTCTCTCTCTCCAGGTGGCGACCATATCACGCCTTAATCAAGATAATAATACGGATTATTGACCGAACCCGCTTGTTATACTGAGCTGGGGAACGTTGGTCCCACTCCAACTTATAATTGTTATAAGACAGAGCAGGAAATAAGGGGAATACCAGAATTCCTACGCCGCCCAAACGAAGAGAGTGCATGCTGATGCATCATCTTCGGGTGTGTTCATTACATAGAACTGTTTCTCAGTATCCTCTACGTCCTGGGTATTTAATACCGGATCAGGATCTCAGATATGTAATCTGTTACATAGGGCTACAGAGAGGTAGAGAACTGAGAACGGCTGATAAGTTTCATGAGGCAGAAATCGGGGCAAGTGTTGCAGCCAAGTCTGTTGGTCACTGTCACCCTGTATTACCAATACATTGATTCTGAACGAATGTTATTAGATACCGAACCTGATATACAAAATCATATCAGTCTCTTTATTAGTAAAGAAAGGATATAATTTTGTATTACTGGATAATGTTTTGAACATTTCCTATATCAAAAGTTGATTGGTTCAGGCACGTTATCTAAAAGCATTGACGTTCTAAATCAAACTACTGTTCTTAGTATACAGAACACACACAAGAGGAGGAGTTCAGAAATGAACGGATCCTTCTTGAGGTATTGTAGACTAGGTCATATCAATGCGACCCGACTAGCTGAAGTTACATATAGATGCATATTTAAATCAGTTTGAATTTACATCTTGTGAAACTTGCCAGTCATGTCACAAAGATAAGATGACCATAGCTCCATTTACTGGAAACAGAGAAAGAGTTAGTGAACTCTTGGGATGATACATGTTGATGTATAAAGGTCCCCTGTCTACACATGCCAAGACTGGTTCTTTGTACTTCATTACATTCTCTGATGATCTTTCGAGATTCAGTCCTATGTTCCTGTTGAAACATGAGTCCGAACCTTTTGAGATATTCACAGAATATAAGCGAGAAGTAGAGAACCAAAATACGGGTATAAGTATTATGTCCTTTGATGAGATCAAGGAGGAGAATACTTGTGCACGGAATTCTTGGACTTTTCTAAAGGAGAATGAGATTCTCTCTCGGCATTACTCCTCCGAATACACCATAGCAAGATGGTATATCGGGGTGGAGCAGATACACCCTATTTGATATGGTGTGCTATATGATGAGTACTATTGAGTTACCTTTTTCCTTTTTGGGAGTTATGCGTTTGAGAAGCTGCATACCTATTGAATAGGGTTCAAATCAAATCTGTAGCCTACCACTCCATATGAGATATTGTATAGGAAGAGCCCATGTCTTAAGCTAGTTAAGATTTGGGGTTGTCCGGCCTATGTCTAAAAACAAAATCCGGACAAGCTCGAGGCAAAGTCTGTTATGTAGAACTGGAAATGTTCCAGCTATACAATCTGCAGCTAATGATTTGATAGAACCAAAGGATTCAGTAGATTCCAACGAACCTCAGCCTCTCCGCCGATCTAGTAGGGTTTCTCACCCACCTGAGAGATACTTCTGTTTCTCTATGACAGTGGGAGCGAGGATTGCATCATGAGATGATGACCCAACTAGTTTCGAGCTGGCCATCAGGAGTGAGACTCTGTAAGAATGGCTGGATGTTTATCGATCTGAGATGGAATCCTTATACACCAACAAAGTATGGACTTTGGTTGCTATATCTGAAGGGTTAAATCCCCATCAGGAGCAAATATATCTTGAGAAGATTACTTGGTGTAGATGGAAAAGTTGAGACTTTCAAAGCTAGACTTGTTAAAGGTTTTCGTCATCGACCAGGCGTGGCTAATGATGAAACCTTTTCTGGGACCTATGCTTAAGTCCATTCAGATCCTACTTGCTACGGCTTCATACCATGACTACGATATCTGGCGGTTGGGTGTCATGACTGCTTTTCTAAATGATGTTTTGGAAGAGAGGGTCTATAAGTACACAGCCAGAGGGCTTCGTAGACAGTGGGAGCAGCGGAAACATGTACAAGATGCTTTATAGTATAAAGCAGGCATCGCGGAGTTGGAACATCTGTTTTGATGAGATAGTCAAAGAGTTTGACATCATCAAAATAGTAGATGAACCTTGTGTAAATAAAAAGGTAGTAGGGAGTATGGTGACGATCCTCGTAGAGTACCTGGATGACATACTCTTGATAGGAAAGGAGTTTCCTATGCTACGCTCGATCAATCTCCGCTTATCACAATGATTCTCCACATAGGATCAAAGTGATACCTACTAAATTCTGGGTTTTGGATCTATGAGATAGATCTAAATGGATATTAGGACACTCACTAGTTGTAGTGAGATGGTATCAGTTGATCCTGGGGAGAATCACTTGAAGTGTTCCAGAGTGATAAGAACGACTGAATGTCAGTCACAGGCATTGTCTTTACCCTCAGTAAAGGGACGGTATGTTGGAAGGGTTCCAAGATAGATACCGTGGCATACTAGACGATAAAGGCTGGATACATCACTACTTAAGATGCTACCAAAGAGGCTGTTTGGGTGTATAATGGTTCATGAGATGAACTATGTTCCTTCCATTGTGTGACAATGGAGTTGTGGCTTATGCCAAGGAACGCAGGTCCCATCAGTGATCCAGACATATTCTAAGGCAGTATCACCTGATCATGGAGATGGTTGATCTCTAAGGGATCAAGGTTAGGAGAGTAGACTCAGAGGATAACACGGCGGATCCACTCACGAAGGCCTATTCCCAGAGAGAGACTTTTATGGGATGGTTGAGTATGAGATACTACAACCACTGCTATCAGATGGCCCTAGTGCAAGTGGGAGATTGTTAGTTATATGTATGCCCTAGAGGCCATTACTGTACATTGGATGTATATTGTAGTGGATGCTGGACATATATAGGGAGGACTTTCTTGCTCGACATGATAGTATGCTATCTGGTTACTCTTTACCTTAACGTGTATACTGATTGTCTCTCTGATACTTGTTGGTAAAGCCCTTAGGATGTGTACTTGACTATTTGGACTATGATGCGGATCATACTAGTGGGGACATGGTAGTCCATAAGTACATCCTTCAAGGTCCCTAGTCGTGGGTGTATCAAGATGGGGCATCGATATACCAGAGTAGACTAGCGTATACCTTCTCGACCCATACAGATGGGCGATGGATGATCCCATATCCATTGGTGTTTGACATCAGAGATGATATACGGGTGCTCAGTGGAGACTGGGTACACTGGACGGACTCGCCGAGAACTCCCAGATGGTATTATACCTTACGTTAGATGGCAGTTCTCTGGTGACACTGGTACAGAGTAGTCTGTTGACCCGAGATCGTCATAGAGTCTTGTGTGGTTCCCACTGTGCTTTGATTTCCATCTTACCACGTCCAAGAGGGCATGCAAAACGGTGGTTTTTGGGTACAGTCCCGAATCACATGGAGGCAATGAGCGATAGGAGGGGATTCGTCTCTCCCGGTATAGGGAGTTGATGTTGCGCTGTGTTCGATTGGCTATAACCGGAAATCCCTGGCCAGGGTTACTGAGATTTACTGGTAAGTGTTACCAGTAGTTTCTCGAATGGTTATAGACCTCATATCGACACAACTTATCGAGCTATTGGGGTCTGACGTTTACCACCCCTAGGCGAGATATGCGACATATCAAACGACGAGACCGGACTGTACGGTAAGTGTTGCTGGTTGGATTCACCGGAGTGTAAGCGGGCTTGCTCGTCGATCTTCTGATCGCTCAATACCCGGGTGGCCGTTACATTTAGCAGACCGCTTGCGGCTTGTGGGTGTTTGATATGATCATCACCTGCTGCCGGCGTATTGACGAGTCTTTAGAGTCCTACACAGAGGTTTCCTGGCTCAAGCAAAACGAAATAAGAGCGCATATGAGATATGTGCAGGACCGAGAATAATACCAGTATGTGATACTGTATTCGATTCTCGCGATTTGTGACATTGATCGGTTATATGCGATATAACCGGGTTATCGGATCAAGTGTTGATCCGATAAGTTGTTACTATTGATACTGGTCGGTTATGTGCGACATGACCGGATCATTGAATCAATTGTTGATTTAATGATTTAATGTATAATTATATATTTGATATATTACTTTGCATTAACTAGTATTGGTTCACTTTAAATGGATTTTCTCACTTCATGTGCACATTGTATATGTGATATAGTTTTGTGCACTTGTATGTATCATGTTTGATGATACATGTTTACTTGAGTTTGTGTAAAGATTGAACCATGGTTATTTAAATGGTTAGGGTTTTGTTTTTCATACTTATTTATTTATTTATTTATTTTGGAAAAGATTAAAGAGAAGAATGGTGGCTTTCTTTGTTTGTAATTGAAGCTTCATGAAGGTTTGACCAAAGCTACCATTCTTGTCTTCTTCTCTTAACCCTAACCATTCAACTAACTTTGGTTAATTCTCTACACATTACCATGGTTAATATTATGATAAGAATGATTTTATTATTCTTTTGGATGACACTTATCATATTATTATCATCTTCTTCTTCTTCTTCTTCAAGAAGAAAACCTAGACTTCATCAATGGTGACTTGATGAAATGAGTGAGAAATCCAATTCTAAAGTGAACCCACTTCTTATTTCTTCATCCTCTACCTCTTGCCAAGTAGTATAGGGTGTTTCCTTCACAAGTTTCATGACTTAGTGAAGTGGGAGCTTGATCTAGTGATGCCTCGACGTAGATCATCTTCGGCGTCGTAGTCGATGACCTAGCCCGTCCATTCTCCGATGAAGCCGACGCTAGAGCCCGGGATCCGATGATCGCAGCGAGGAGAGATCATCATGGAGCTATGGAGGTGGAGCACCGGATCTACAAAGGTTGTATTTCCGTTACACTTTAGTTAAGTTGTTAACTAGCTCGTTGTTTCGCCTAAAAAATCTAGTTAACGATCTAGTCTAGGGTTTCTCGGCACCGTAAAATTTGAAATTGGCATGGTTGATGCTTTGTGAGACCTCTTGAGAGTGCCTAGGAACCCTACATATACCGGTGAGGGGTATCCTTGTGATCCGTCACGAGTTTACTTTAGATGTTGCCATATCTTTTTATTGTTGTAAACATTTGGGTTAATGTTTATTTTGGTGGAAATTATGAGCTTAGTTCATGATGAGGTGCATTAAATGTGACATGGACATGTTTAGTGACTCTTGATCTCTTTTATCGTGCAAATGTCACATTAGTGCTTGATTAAGGGTGTGAAATGATGGATGGAGAGAGAGAGAGGGCAGTCATAGGCTTGGGGTTGGCTCTTGGATTATCATTCTAGTGCTCTCATCTTTTATCTCGCATAATAACAAAAGAAAGCCTCTTCTTCTTCTTCTTCCTCTAGCTCACCATTTCCACTAATGGCATCATCTTCAACCTCCATTCATACACTCTCATGTGTTGAGAATCAATGGATGCTTGAGACAAAGTTATCACACACATTCCTTACATCACCTTGGACACGTCGGCTAGCAAACTTCATGTCCGAGTTGCTTCGGATGAAGCGGGAGCCCGTAAAAAGACTCATTGATGTGGTGCCCTTTCCGACGAGAAGATCGGAGATCGGAGATACCGCGAGGCGGTTAATTGGACTCCTGAAGGCTGTCTTGAGCCATCAACGATAGGGATTCCCAATCAGCCCTTGGTAGCTATTGACATTCTAGGACACCGAATATGCTAAGGTGGAGCTCGACCTTGGGGGAAGATCAATAAGATAAGCGTCATCCCATGGCATCCAGTGGGCTACCTTTCTTGGGCCTTTTATATTCTCTCCTCCCAACGCTCCCGTTTGCAGAAAGTGGGATTATACCAGGCGGTGTACGCATCTTTGTTCTACTATCATGCTCCTCACGTTTGGTGGGTTAAAGCCTTTTTAAACCAATGGAATCTTCCAACGCACATGTTCCTATTAGGGATCGTGAAGTTTCCATTTCGCTGGAGGAATTCCGAGAAATTTTAGGACTGCCAATCACGGGAGAACACTACGAGGAATTACTACCCCCTGACGAGTACGTTTTTACTATGGTGCCAGCCATGCATGAAGGCTTGACAACTAAGAATGTTGTTCAGCACAAGCATCCAAGTTTAACCAAGGCCTTAGGTATTTTTGAGAGCCTGTTCGTGGCATCAGAAGGGCAAGGTGTTAGTTTTGACGCTTTCATCGCTCACTTTCTTCATAGAGATGCTCTATCCAAGAAATCTCCGAAATTTGCGAAGGTCGAGAATCCCTTTGGATTTGGCCTGGAGAAATTGCCGGCTAAAGAAGAAGATCTGATATAATTTTATATCCTAAATTCATCGGCCGTGACTTTTGATGCGATTGCTGCCCCTAGTATAAACGAGGAAACATTCTTTGTAGGCTTCATCAGTCTCTGGCTCAGCTGGTTTGCCATGCCAATGCACCATCATTTTATGATAGCCTCCGTCTTCTACCCCGCACATCGCATAGCCGAAGGAGCATGATTGGCCATTGGCGTTGCAGGGTTATCACACCTGTATTATGGCTTAAATAGCGCCACTAACACTTCAAACCCAGGTGCAGACACCATGATGCACCGACGGCCTGATTTTTATGAATCATATACTTTCCCACGAGTCATGAGATTGGTTGATACCCCCGCTCCTGATCCGACTCAGTTAGGGGCTTTGTGCGTGCAGCTTAACCCGTATTCAAACGAAGGTGGCATGGTTTTCAATGATCGGGTCCTTTCTGCACCAGTGGGGCCTATTCAACAGTTATTTGATTTGTTGGAAAATGGGGCGCCGGCTTTAAAACACAAAGAGATCATGCATTTGTATTCAATCAGGCCGGGGTACATAGTGTTCTGATTAAATGACGCAGCTCTCTTCATGAGGTATAATCTGCATCGCTTTGCCCAGCAGTTGGGTTATAACCGGGGCGTCCCCTTGAAGCTTTTTTAGTTGAGCCTACTCCCTCGCTGGAGACTACCCATGATGCTATTCATCATTTTATGAGGCTAAATACTGGTTCCCTCTTCATGATCCCCGAGCCCAACTACATTCCAAGGCCCGTGGGACCCTTCAAGGGCCGGTATCGTCACCGGGTTAGTCACATTATCACAGAGGAGAGACGGGTGCTTTTTGAGTGTAAGGCCTCTGCGCCTGTCCAAGCCATCAATGCTCCGTTGCGACCACGGTCGGTCGTTCGCCTTCCTCTGAAGGACAGCGATTCAGTGCTTATTCCAAAAGCCGCTCGAGCAGAGTCGGTCCCCCGTACTGCTGGTATGCCAGTTCGCACTGGAACCGGTGCAGAGACTCTTGATAAGGCACAAGCAGCGGCGTCATCAAAGTCGGATCTCGAAGATGAGATTAGGCAGCGCCGTGCAAAAAGTGCCGAAGGGGAGGAAGCGTCTTTCAACTAGTACTAGCTCGGGCCTTAAAAGGAGAAAGAAATCGGCCGCCTGTTTACTCGATACTTTGCTCGAGTCTGAACCTCTCATTCATCATGAGCCTATGTCTACGTATGAACTAGATGATGGTCTACTCTTTCCTGATACATATGCCGAGGAGGCCGCTTAGCTGGCCGAAGCCTTGAAGCGATCACAGGATGTAACCGAAAACATGCGCCCTAAGAAGGGAAGCTTTCCCCTGTTGAGTTCCGTGATGTTGATCCAGCTCCTGCAATATTACCAGTAGTTCTTTTAACGCTGGCAAAAGAATGAGCTCTTAAACAGCCAATATCGGTCGCTTCTGAAAACGAGGCTGCTCTGAAAGTGGGTAGGGATTTGTCTTCGATCGAAGCTCGACGAGCGCAATTAACTAGAAAAGAGCAGCGGCTCGAAAAGGCTATACTTCAGGCTCCCTGGCATATCGGTATGTACCTTTTACATCCCTTTCGGTAAATAATTATATTATTTTCATATCATATTCGTCTTTGCACATCTTTCTTTTGTAGGGCCTTCCACGGCGGGCGCAGTTTTGAGCCCAAATCGCACCTTAGAGCCTCCGGTGATGACTTTTATTCCTTCAGCGGAGGATGCCAGACAAGTTATAGATTCTGTAAATATCTTTAGTGGCGCACTGGAGGATATAGAAGAGATTTCTGAGGCTGCTATCCCTTCAGTCCAGAATGGACGAAGTATTGAAGGTAATCTTATTTATTTCTTTTCGTTTAATAACTGTTCCACATGTCAGACCCTTTCTTTCTCTCAGAATTGCGGGAGTTGGCGTCCTCTATTGTAGATCATTCTCCGGAGGAAACTTTCTTG
Organism: Agapanthus africanus; assembly: GCA_030015575.1. Lineage (NCBI taxonomy): Eukaryota > Viridiplantae > Streptophyta > Magnoliopsida > Asparagales > Amaryllidaceae > Agapanthus > Agapanthus africanus. The sequence continues at coordinate 446,062,127 of CM057350.1, read as the reverse complement.
AGTCTTCTTAACATGGCGGCCCCGCACGCGATACCCCCCAGCGCATCGTCCTTTCTTCCGGCCAAGGTTGGTATTCCTTTGCCTTCCGTATTATATTTTCATAATGATACTGACGTACTCTTTACTTTAAACCACAGTCATTCAGGCCGATGACGAAGTTGAAGTTCTTGATAATGAAAGGTTGCCTAGCACGGCAGCAAGGTTTCGGGAGGCATCGTCTATGCCAAATTCAAAAATTTGCCGTTCTAGCTAACCCTAACCATGAATCGTTAACTAGAAATAATACGGAAAACATATGAAAACACTTTGCATGTTATAGTGAGCAAGGAATACAACCTTTGTAGACCGGTCCTTCACTTCAAATAGCTCCATGTAGTAGTCCCCTTCGCTGCGATTGCAAACTCCGGACTTTAGAGAAGATCTCTTGAAGAAACGAACGTGCTTTCTTCGATGTCTTCGAGGCCGTAGATGACCTACGTCGAGGAGACACTAACCCAAGCTATTTCTTCACTAATCATATAATTAGTGAAGCAAACACACTCTAATAAATGGCAAGTAGTAGAGGATAATGAAGTAGGAAGTGGGCTCACTTTAAATTTCATTTTCTCACACTTTTTCTCAAAACTCCATTGAAGCTAGAAGCTTTTGATGAAGAAGAAGAAGAAAATATCTCACATGAATAATTCATACAAAAAGAATTATTGCAACCATGGGTGAGTTAAAGCTATCATGCCTAACTCATGTAGAGAATAAACCCAAGGCTATGGTTAAAGGTTGGGTTAAGGAAAAATATCTTAAAGAATGACAAAAGAGTTGACTTTGAAAATGTTCTACAAGCTTCTCCAAGCTTGAAAAGTTTGACCAAGTCATTTGCTCTTTTGTAATAACTTAAGAAATAATCAAAACCCTAATTTAACCCTAGCATGGTATAAGTCTCATACACCCATCTTATATGTATCATCAAACATGACACAATACGTGTACACAATTATACAAATCACATATATACAATGTGCACATCAAGTGAGAAAAGAAATCATTAGTGAGCTAAATATTAGTTAATGTAATATAATATATCAAATATATAATTATACATTAAATTATCAAATCAACTCTTGATTTAATAATCCAGCTATATTACATATAACCGACTAATATCAAATGCAACATCTTATCGAATCAACGCTTGATCCGATAACTCGGCTATATCACATATAACCAATCATGTCACACATCGTGAGAATAGAATGCGGTATCACATACTCGCATTAATCTCGGTCCCGCACATATCACATATGCGCTCCTACTCCATTTCGCTTGATCCAGGAAACCTCTGTATAGGACTCTAAAGACTCGTCAATACGCCGGCAGTAGGTGATGATCATATCAAACACCCACAAGCCGCAAGCGGTCTGCTAAACGTAACGGCCACCCGGGTATTGAACGATCAGAAGATCAACAAGCAAGCTTGTTCGTACTCCTGTGAATCCAATCAGTAACACTACCATACAGTCCGGTCTCTTCGTCTGATATGTCATATATCACAGCCTGGGGGTGGTGTAACGTTAGACCCCAATAGCCTGATAAGTCATGCCGATGCAAGGTCCATAACGGGTCGAGAAACTACTGATAACACTTACCAGTAGATCTCAGCAATCCTGGCCAGGGATTTCATGTTATGGCCAGTCGAGCATAGCGCAACATCAACTCCCTATACCGGGAGAGACGAAACCCCTCCTATCACTCACTGCCTCCATGTGACCCGGGACTATACCCAAAAGCCACCGTTTTGCACGTTCTCTTGAACATGGTAAGGTGGAAATCAAAGCATAGTGGGAATCACACAAGAATCTATGACGATCTCGGGTCTAAAGACTAACCTGTACCAGTGTCACCAGAGAACTGCTATCCGACGATAGGTACAATACCATCTAGGAGTTCTCGACGAGTCCGTCCAGTGTACCCAGTCTCCACTGAGCACCCGCATACCTTCTCTGATGTCAAACACCAATGGATATGGGATCATCCATCGCCCATCATATGGGTTGAGAAGCGTATACGCTAGTCTACTCTGGTATATAGATGCCCTGTCTCGATACACCCTCTACTAGGAACATTTGAAGGATGTACTTAACGACTACTCTGTCCCTACTAGTATGATCCGCATCATAATCCTGATAGTCAAGTACTCATCCTAAGGATTTTATCAACATGTAACATAGAGACAATCAGAATACATGTTAAGATAAAGAGCAACCTGATAGCATACTATCATGTCGAGCAAGAAAGTCCTCCCTATATATGTGCAAGCATCCACTACAATATACATCGTATGTACAGTAATGGCTGTAAGTCCACGTTGCGACCCCCGGTTCTTACGGGGAGGCGGAAACGGTATAAAAATCAAATTTTGGCGCATGGGGCAACATGGACTAAACAAAGTCGGGATCTTTTCTAAACTAAACTAGTAAAACTTGCTAAAGAGAGTTAGCTACTCGGAAAGATGGTTATACCTAAACTTGAACTCCTTCTTCTTGAAACCTTGTAGAGGTTGATGGTTCTCTTCTCGTCGCCTTCTTCCGTCAAAGATGGATCCACCTGAGGGTTCAACCTTCGGGCTCTTTCTCGAACTTTGAGTGAACTAGAATCTCCGGCTTGCTAAACCCTTGATCCTAGAGTGAGTAGAGAGTGTCTAAGGGGTGCTTTTCTTTTAAGGAGAGGGATTCTCAACACATGAGAAGGATTCTCTTTTGGCTAGTGGAAGAAGAAGATGAAGTGAGGAGAGAGAATGATTATGATAGAATGAGCTCATTTCTTTTGCAACCATAATATAAAAGAAAAGGAATTATCAAATTAATAATAATAAATCAAAAATGAAATAGTTGATGGTTGTATTTGGAATGACCACTATCATACTTCATTAAATGAATGTAAGCATGAATCAAGGAGTATCTTTTCAAAGCATGATGGTGGTCAACATTCAACCATAGTCAACAAGTCAACCATGGTCAACAAGTCAACAAAATCAACCATAACAATATTTCATTTAATTACTATTATTAATTGATATTTCATAAATCTATTAGGGTTTGGAAAATGACGACTGTCAACTGTGCAAACGCACCCGTTCCGAAACCCTAATGAAATACCTCATCCTCCGCCTCAAGCAACTGTGCATACACACCTGCATTCTCGTTCCGAGGAACAAGAATACCGAGATATAAAAGCAACCCCAAAACATATACCAGTATCTGGCTCAAACCAGAGCCTGCCAGTATAATCCGTCCGGACTCCAAAACGTGCACAAGTGCGCGGATGAGAACGAACCCTGTCGCAAAACCATGCGACCTCTACTCTGTTTTGCCCAGAGGCGAATACCCTCTGTGTGGGACTCTAAAGACTCGACACTACGCTGGCAGTGGGTTTAACCACAGACTGCAAGCGGCACTAGCTGTGCGTAACGGTCCCCAGGTAGATGCCGATAAGAAGGCTGACGAGGTGAACCCCATCTGAACTCCTACTGAGTCTGAATGTGACATTCTCCGTACAGTCCGGTCTGTTCGTCTGATACATCGCATGTCGGGCCTAGGGGGCGGTAAAACGTCAGTCCCCCAATAGCGGTACAAGTCGTGTCGGAGTGAAGCCCAAAACACCCTGAGATAACACTGGAAGCCTACCAGTATATCTCGCTTGCCCTGGCCAGGGACTACTTGTGTAATGGCTCTCCTAGACACAGCGCGATGTCAACCCCCAATACCGGGAGAGACGAATCCTGTCTAACCGTCACTGCCTCCAAGTGCTTCGGGACTGCACCCAACCACTACCTGTTTGCACGACTCCTTTGAGCCGTGGTAGGGTAGTGATCAAAGTGCAGTGGAAACACACTCGAGGCGAAGTGCCAGTGTCAAGTCAGCGGACTAAGCTGTACTCATGTCACCTGGGAACTGATAACTGACGATAGGTATAATACCAACCTGTCAGTTCCCGACGAGTCCTGTCCAGTGTACTCGTAACCTAACGAGCACCCGTATACTATCTCCAGTACGACGTACTGATGGCTGTGGGACAGACCATCTCCCACACTGGGATGAGAAGCGCATACGCTAGTCTACTCCGGAGTACCGATGCCCTGTCTCGATAGTCCTGCGACTAGGGACCTGTATAAGGATGTGCTTACAGATTACCCAGCCCCCATTAGTGTGACTGCCATCACAACGCTGGTAATCAAGCAAAGATCCTAAGGGCTCCACTAATGCGTATAGGTGATATCGCAAAATAAACACATGTACACATTGAAGTAGAAACAAACCAAGTAGCATACTACTATATTGAGCAAGATTGTTTATACAAGGTGAATATCCCAAGCTTCCATTAAGTAATATACAAACTAGTATGATACAGTAATGGCCTCTAGGGCATATACACTAACAATCTCCCACTTGCACTAAGGCCATGTACTGGCGTATCGAAGACCTATCATCTCGATCAGCCGCTCGAACTGAGTCTGGGGTAGGGCCTTGGTGAATGGATCTGCAGTGTTTTCTTCTGAAGCAACCCTCCGAACCTCGATCTCCTTGCGATCCACGATCTCCCTGATCAGGTGATACCGCCTCAAGATGTGCCTGGATCTCTGATGGGACCTGGGTTCCTTCGCTAAAGCTATAGCCCCGTTGTTGTTGTAAGGTTAGTATAGCACCCAATGAAGAGTTTTAAAGCATCACATGACCCAAAGTTTTAATTTTTAAGGTGCTAAACTAACATGCAAAGGATAGATCCTAGAAAATTAGGGTTTACTAAACTTAAAGCTAACAAAAGTTAGGGTTTGAAGGCTACAACCTTTGTAGCTCCCGTTTTTGCTTCGCTCCTTAGGCTCTTTGGTGTTGAAACGAGGTCCTCTTGAACTCCCCTTGTGTCCACGATGATCCACCGCGGAGATATCCGTCCAAGCTCGCTACTTCGTCAAACCGAAGATAACACTCTAAACGAAACGGCTAAGCTTGTGTAGAATGTTGTTGTGGCTTTGGATCTCACTTCAAAAACCTTTCTTTGATTGTGTTTTTCTCACTAGAAAAAACTAGAGAGGAGAAGATGAAGAAGGATGAAAATGGTGGCTAATATTATCAAGAGATAAGAAGATAACCCTTTTGTTAAGAAGAAAAAGAAATGAATATCACTATATATATTTATTCCTTCTTGACTCCAACCATGATTAAATAATAGATGATTAATTTAACTTGGGTTTAGAATGATAAAGGAAAAGATAACCATGGTTTAGTGGTGGGTGAGAATGGTTAGGTTAAAAGAAGCATGTAGAAACTATCATAATTATCCTTTCCTTTTCATTTTCTTTTTAAAACCAAAATCAAATAATTATCCATTGTTTAATCTATGGTGTGAAGCTTATATTGCCACCATTTCCATATATAATCAACCATGATGGTTTGATGTATGTATGTGTACATGTATGCACATCTTCATGTGCATGAAACTAGAAAAGAAAAATAGAAACACATGCATGCATGCATACATCCATCAAACCCTAGAAAGGTTTTGAGTGAGAAAACTAATGGTTAAATGATAAATCAACACTTGATTTATCAATCCGGTCATATCTAATATGACCCCACCAAAAGCAGTTCACCCGATCAATGTTCGGTATCATATACGCACATTTCAATCGGGTGCATGCGCATATCGCATATGCGCACCACAACGTTTCGCCTGGACTGGATAACTCCTCTGTGGGACTCTAAGACTCGTCAATACGCCGGCAGAGGGTAAATGATCATATCAAGTGCCCTCAAGCCGCAAGCGGTCAGCTAAACGTAACGGCCACCCGGGTATTGAGTGATCAGAAGACAACAAGCGAACCTGCTACAACTCCCGTCGAGCCATCCGGCAACACTACCGTACAGTCCGGTCTCTTCGTCAGATATGCTGCATATCGAGCCTAGGGATGGTCACGTCGACCCCAATAACTCAATAAGTCGTGTCGGTGAATGGTCTATAACAGATCGAGAAACTACTGATAACACTTATCAGCAAATCTCAGCAGCCCTGGCCAGGGACTTGCTGTTATAACCAGTCGAGCACAGCACAGCATCAACTCCCAATACCGGGAGAGACGAAACCCCTCCTATCGCTCATCGTCTTCGTGTGTCTCGGGACTGTACCCAACGGCCACCTGTTTGCACGACTCATTAGAGCCGTGGTAGGGTAGCAATCAAAGTGCAGTGGGAGAACACACAAGACTCCATGACGATCTCGGGTCTACAGACTAACCTGTACCAGTGTCACCTGAGAACTGCTATCCGACGATAGATATAATTCCATATAGGAGTTCTCGGCGAGTCCGTCCAGTGTACCCAGTCACCACTGAGCACCCGTGTATGATCTTGATGTCAAACATCGATGAATGTGGGAACATCCATCGCCCATCGTATGGGTCTAGTATCATATACGCTAGTCTACTCTGGTATATCGATGCCCCATCTCGATATACCTACGACTAGGGACGTTCCAGGATATGCTTATAGACTACAGATGTCCCACTAGTATGATCTCCATCATAATCAGAGTAGTCAAGCCGATATCCTCAGGGCTTTATCAGCATGTATGAATGAATAAAAGCATGATCAATTAAACATGTCAGATAAAGAAGAACCAGATAGCATACTATCATGTCGAGCAAGAATGCAAACTGAATATATATATACATGTATAGATACATCCACTATCACATAATGGCCTCTAGGGCATACATATATCCAACAGTTGTCGCAATACAGAGGTATTGGGTCAACAATGGACGGAACCACCTGAAGTTCTTTCAAGAACTTCCTTATCCAGACAGCTTCTTTTGCGGCATCAGATGCAGCGATGTATTCCGCTTCCATAGTCGAGTCTGCAACGGTTTCCTGTTTGGAACTCTTCCAACACACCGCCCCTCCATTGAGGGTAAAGACAAAACCCGACATGGACTTGGAATCATCCTTGTCACTCTGGAAGCTGGAGTCAGCAAAGGCCTCGATCTGGAGGTCTTTTCCGCCATACACCAAGAACATCTCCTTAGTCCTTCTCAGGTACTTGAGAATGTTCTTTACTGCTATCCAGTGTTTCTCCCCAGGGTTTGACTGATACCTGCTTACCACACTCAGTGCATAAGCTACATCCGGTCTGGTACACAACATCGCATACATTATAGAGCCTACCGCAGAAGCGTAGGGTATAATAGACATACGATCCCTCTCCAAATCAGTCTTGGGAGACATCTCTTTAGAGAGGGTGATCCCGTGACAAGCCGGTAGGTTACCGCGCTTGGAATCTTCCATACTGAATCTTTTCAGTATAGTGTCGATGTACCTGGACTGTGAAAGTCCTAATATCCTCTTGGATCTATCACGATGGATCCGGATCCCCAGGATGTACGAAGCATCACCCAGGTCTTTCATGGAGAAGCTTTGTGACAAGAATTCCTTGACAGATTGTAGCATAGGAATGTCATTTCCTATCAAGAGAATGTCATCCACGTATAAAACGAGGAATACTACAGTTCTCGCTACAAATCTACTATAGATGCATGGTTCATCTGGATTTTTGATAAAGCCAAATTCCTTGACCGTCTCATCAAAACAGATGTTCCAACTCCGCGATGCCTGCTTTAGTCCATAGATGGACTTAAGCAACTTGCACACTTTTCCGCTGCTCCCACTCTGAATGAAACCCTCTGGCTGATCCATATAGACACACTCCTCTAGATTTCCATTTAGAAAAGCGGTTTTTACGTCCATCTGCCAAATCTCATAATCGTGGAAGGCAGCAATGGCAAGAAGGATCCGAATGGATTTCAGCATAGCCACTGGAGAAAAGGTTTCATCATAGTCCAAACCAGGTCTTTGACGGAAACCCTTTGCTACAACTCTAGCTTTATAGGTCTCAACCTGTCCATCTACACCAATCTTCCTTTTGAAGATCCACTTGCATCCTACGGGTTTTACCCCGTCTGGAGCAATGTCCAACGTCCATACTTTGTTGGTGTACATGGACTCCATTTCGGTCCGCATTGCATCCAGCCATTTTACCGAGTCAACGCTCTGAACGGCCTGTTGGAAGCTAGTAGGCTCATCATAGTCAATGATGCAATCCTCTCTATCCCCGTCTATGAGAAAACCGTAGTATCTCTCGGGCGGATGAGACTGCCTACTACTCCTGCGGAGCGGCGTAGGAATGTCCTGTTCATTTGAACCCTCTGGTTCTTCTAAGCTTTCAGTAATAGTCTGTGGTTCTGGAATTTCTTCCAGTTCTACTGCGCTCCCACTTGATTCTTTTTCTAAGAACTGGTGTTCTAGAAAGTGGGCATGACGAGAAACAAGAACTTTTTGTTCCTCTTCGTAGTAGAAGAGATATCCCTTGGAATTCTTTGGATATCCCACAAACTTACACAGTACTGAGCGTGCCTCGAGCTTGTCCGCATGCTGCTTTTTAACAAAAGCTGGACTTCCCCAAGTCTTAATGTGACTGAGATGGGGTCTCTTCCCACACCACATCTCATATGGTGTAGTAGGCACAGTCTTAGTAGGAACTCGGTTCAAAAGGTACGCAGCTGATTCTAGCGCATACCCCCAGAATGATCGCGGTAACTCAGCGTTACTCATCATGGACCGTACCATATCCAATAGGGTTCGGTTCCGTCTCTCCGATACACCGTTGTGTTGCGGAGTGTATGGAGGAGTAAGCTGAGAGAGAATTCCATTCTCTTTTAAGTAATTCAGGAACTCGGCACTTAAGTATTTTCCATCTCGATCCGATCTTAGAATCTTGATACTTTTGCCGGTCTGTTTTTCCACTTCATTCTTATATTCCTGGAACTTTTCAAAAGCTTCGGACTTATGTTTCATTAAGAAGACATAACCGTATCTTGAAAAATCATCCGTAAAAGTAATGAAGTAAGAATAACCGCTTCGCGCATGTGTAGATATTGGACCGCACACATCGCTGTGTACGAGTCCCAAGAGCTCGCTCGCTCTTACTCCGTGTCCAGTGAACGGAGTCTTTGTCATCTTTCCTTTGAGACAGGATTGACAAGTGGCATACGATTGATATTCGAACGGATCCAAATATCCTTCTGTATGTAACTTAGTCAACCTTCTCTCATTGATGTGACCCAGTCTACAATGCCATAAGAAAGTCTGATTGATATCTGGAGACTTCCTTTTGTGTGTATTCTGGACATTGAAAATCTGTGGTTGGTTTAATACGTAAATACCATTGCTCAATGTACCTGACCCAATCAGAACTTGATTAAGGTGAATGTTTACAACATTTCTTACAAACGCAAATTCATAACCTTCTTTAGAAACCAAAGATACAGAAATGATATTACAAGTTGCGTTGGGTACAAAAAAGCAACTACGCAAAACCAAAACATGCCCATCTGTCATTCCCAGGTGATAGTCCCCCACGGCTTTAGCATCCATGCTAGCTCCGTTCGCAACTCTGAGGGTCATGTCACCTGCCTTCAAAAACTTACGGTTTCTCAACGCCTGCAAAGAATTACATATATGAGATCCTGATCCGGTATCCAATACCCAGGAAGTAGAGTTTATAGAAAGACAGTTTTCAATAACATACACACCTGAAGCTGAAGCCGCAACCTGCTTCAGTTCCTGTGTCCTGGCCTTCCAAGCCCTACAATCTTTCTTCCAGTGTCCACTCTTGTGACAATAGAAGCATTCCTCTTTACCAACAAGCTTCCCCGCAATCTTTGTTGCCTTTTCCTTTCCCTTCGTACCCACTTTACTAACACCGCCTCTTGGTTTGGCGGGGGCTTTCTTCCTCTTTCCCTTGGCTTTCGCCTTGGACCTAGAGGAAGAAGATCCTCCTACAAACAAAGCGGGTGTTTCCCTACCCTTCTGTAGGGTGCCCTCTGCGCTCCTCAGCATGTTGAGGAGTTCTGAAAGTTCAACTTCCTTTTCTTGTAAGTTGAAGTTCAGTATAAACTGGGCGTAAGTGGATGGAAGGGACTGGAGAATTAAATCTGTATAGAGTTCACTGTCCAACGTGGTCCCAAGTTCTGCGAGCTCCTCAGTGTAGCCAATCATCTTAAGCACGTGGTCCGCTACCGATGATCCGACGGCCAACTTTGTCGAAAATAACTTCTTCGACACTTCGTATCTTGCGATACGAGACTGCTCTCCATACAGTTCTTTTGTATGGAGAAATATGGACTCCAAGTCCATATTCTCGTGCCTCCTCTGGTGATCGTTGTCCATAGAGGCAAGCACGAGGCACCTGGCCTTCGCGCAATCAATCTCCCAAGTCTTACGGATTTCCTTATCCGCGACGCTGGAGGTGGGACCTGGGACGGGGGGAGCTTTGGTGGTAAGAAGATACCCCAGCTTGTCGTAAGTGATTGCCATTTTGACATTCCTGAGCCAATCTTTGTAATTTGGCCCTGTCAGTATGTTTTTATCTAGAAGTAACTTAAGTCCAGTCATTTCGATTTGGTCGCTGCAGGGGGAGAGAAGAAACACTTAGCACGATGCTCTTGCAAGTTTAGAATGGTTTTTAATTTGTCTAAACAGGATGGCTCCCACTGTCTCTCGAATCCTTCCTCAAACCACAAAGGAAGAATTAGCCGGGATCAATCCCACCGCACAATACTTGCTTAACCGTTCAGCCAGGCCAGTGTCGGTACTTCGAGGGAGGTTTTCCAACGCTTTCGCGAAGTTCCTTAATTTAAGAACCTCTTTTCCCTGGGGGCGTAGCCCCGCTAACACCTTTCTAGGCACCTACTAGGTTTATAGCATTGATCGTTTAGTGAGAAATTTCCCGAGGAGTAGCATATACTCACAGTAAGATCGGGATCCAAATATCATCGCGTGACGAAAATGAAGGAATCCTACCATAATCATCACACTCCAAATGGTATGCAAATCTAGCAAGTTTCAGTACTTATGAAACTCCCGATGTGGATTTTTGCCCCATGCTCTTATGACCTTGACTTTGGCCAAAATATCATAAGTCACATGTCAAGTTCTACCCGTCACTTTCCAGGTTAATTTGGATCCATCCGTACATACCCTTGACTTTGGCCAAAATGGCAGCACGACTGTCCCAAACCAACGCATCTATCTATGCTACACATGAACACCCAATAGCTACCAATCACTATGCCTTGACTTTGGCCAAAATACACAGCTTGAATACTATTGCCTATTCATGCGAAACGACGGAGGGCTACGAATGGTTTTGGTAAAACCGTGAACGTAGTGAACTTGATATAATCGATAGAACGAGATAGCTTTTAGAAGGAGTGGCTCAAGCTCAGCTTTTAAAAGTTAGTTTTGAAAAGAACCGAGTGGTTTTTCGAAAGTGTTCCAACGATTTTAACTTGGTTTATTATCTTGCATTAGTTCTTTTAATGCATGATATTCTTGCATTAGTTCTTTTAATGCGTCCCATCATTTAACCCTACCATTGCAGAAAACAACCAAAATATGACGTACGCTTATGCCATTCGCATTCGCCACGGGGTCCCGTCATCACTCGTTAGGTTACTTAACTAACGACAGAGCGGGGGCTGGGCTAGCGCGGCTGTAAAACATAAGCAACGCCTAAATATAAAGCAATGATAGACATTACAGATCACAGATGAATACATTGGATATACTAGCAATTCGCAATCCGTTCGAGCCTGCAACGAAAAGCGGATTACACGGTCGCGGTGAATAGCAAATACCCCACCCAAGACCCCTACGGGTGCGGCAAACTACCCGCCAAGAACTCGGCAGTTTGTGCACCCCTCCATAGGTCTATCCTAGGAGCAAAAAACAGTAAAAAGAATTATACAATGACGGCTACAACCCCGACCCGGTTGTGCGGCCATACAAATAATATTATTACATCAATTTACATTTACAAATGAATGAAAGAAAAACAAAAGCTCATCTCACATCCACCCCGGCTATTCACCCGCGACAGTCCAACAGATTCATATACACATTCCAATATCAAACACAGATCACAGAGATGTATAACCCCGACTAATCGTCTTATAGCGATTAGCCGACGTTCAATACATGCAAACATCACAGATATAACCATCATAGTCAAAGTGCAGTGAAGTTCGGAAAAAAAATACGGAATTATAGGACCCCAAAAGTAAATTTCTGCTCTGGAAAATCTGGGCACATATAATATATTTTAAAAATCCCAAAACCAACACAGAGACACACTGCACGAAAGCCGATCACCAGAAGACACTAAACGGCGGCGGATCCGCGGCTCGAAGAATAGGTGAGGCCGCGGATCCGCGGTGGTTTGAACGAATTAGGGGATCGTTTTTCTTGGGTGTTCACACAAAACCCTGAGCCGAATTTAGGTGTATAACAAATCTTGTTTTGACCAGAAAAAATTTTAACAGAAACTAGGGTTTTTGCAAAGTTTGGTTTTTGGATTTTTCGGTTCCGAACTTCGTTACACTTCACTACCAAGCTAGTTTAAGTTTAGTTAGTCTCTGATACCACTGTAAGTCCACGTTGCGACCTCCGGTTCTTACGGGGAGGCGGAAACGGTATAAAAATCAAATTTTGGCGCATGGGGCAACATGGACTAAACAAAGTCGGGATCTTTTCTAAACTAAACTAGCAAAACTTGCTAAAGAGAGTTAGCTACTCGGAAAGATGGTTATACCTAAACTTGAACTCCTTCTTCTTGAAACCTTGTAGAGGTTGATGGTTCTCTTCTCGTCGCCTTCTTCCGTCGAAGATGGATCCACCTGAGGGTTCAGCCTTCGGGCTCTTTCTCGAACTTTGAGTGAACTAGAATCTCCGGCTTGCTAAACCCTTGATCCTAGAGTGAGTAGAGAGTGTCTAAGGGGTGCTTTTCTTTTAAGGAGAGGGATTCTCAACACATGAGAAGGATTCTCCTTTGGCTAAAGGAAGAAGAAGATGAAGTGAGGAGAGAGAATGATTATGATAGAATGAGCTCATTTCTTTTGCAACCATAACATAAAAGAAAAGGAATTATCAAATTAATAATAATAAATCAAAAATGAAATAGTTGATGGTTGTATTTGGAATGACCACTATCATACTTCATTAAATGAATGTAAGCATGAATCAAGGAGTATCTTTTCAAAGCATGATGGTGGTCAACAATCAACCATGGTCAACAAGTCAACCATGGTCAACAAGTCAACAAAATCAACCATAACAATATTTCATTTAATTACTATTATTAATTGATATTTCATAAATCTATTAGGGTTTGGAAAATGACGACTGTCAACTGTGCAAACGCACCCGTTCCGAAACCCTAATGAAATACCTCATCCTCCGCCTCAAGCAACTGTGCATACACACCTGCATTCTCGTTCCGAGGAACAAGAATACCGAGATATAAAAGCAACCCCAAAACATATACCAGTATCTGGCTCAAACCAGAGCCTGCCAGTATAATCCGTCCGGACTCCAAAACGTGCACAAGTGCGCGGATGAGAACGAACCCTGTCGCAAAACCATGCGACCTCTACTCTGTTTTTCCCAGAGGCGAATACCCTCTGTGTGGGACTCTAAAGACTCGACACTACGCTGGCAGTGGGTTTAACCACAGACCGCAAGCGGCACTAGCTGTGCGTAACGGTCCCCAGGTAGATGCCGACAAGAAGGCTGACGAGGTGAACCCCATCTGAACTCCTACTGAGTCTGAATGTGACATTCTCCGTACAGTCCGGTCTGTTCGTCTGATACATCGCATGTCGGGCCTAGGGGGCGGTAAAACGTCAGTCCCCCAATAGCGGTACAAGTCGTGTCGGAGTGAAGCCCAAAACACCCTGAGATAACACTGGAAGCCTACCAGTATATCTCGCTTGCCCTGGCCAGGGACTACTTGTGTAATGGCTCTGCTAGACACAGCGCGATGTCAACCCCCAATACCGGGAGAGACGAATCCTGTCTAACCGTCACTGCCTCCAAGTGCTTCGGGACTGCACCCAACCACTACCTGTTTGCACGACTCCTTTGAGCCGTGGTAGGGTAGTGATCAAAGTGCAGTAGGAACACACTCGAGGCGAAGTGCCAGTGTCAAGTCAGCGGACTAAGCTGTACTCATGTCACCTGGGAACTGATAACTGACGATAGGTATAATACCAACCTGTCAGTTCCCGACGAGTCCTGTCCAGTGTACTCGTAACCTAACGAGCACCCGTATACTATCTCCAGTACGACGTACTGATGGCTGTGGGACAGACCATCTCCCACACTGGGATGAGAAGCGCATACGCTAGTCTACTCCGGAGTACCGATGCCCTGTCTCGATAGTCCTGCGACTAGGGACCTGTATAAGGATGTGCTTACAGATTACCCAGCCCCCACTAGTGTGACTGCCATCACAACGCTGGTAATCAAGCAAAGATCCTAAGGGCTCCACTAATGCGTATAGGTGATATCGCAAAATAAACACATGTACACATTGAAGTAGAAACAAACCAAGTAGCATACTACTATATTGAGCAAGATTGTTTATACAAGGTGAATATCCCAAGCTTCCATTAAGTAATATACAAACTAGTATGATACAGTAATGGCCTCTAGGGCATATACACTAACAATGGCCTCTAGGGCATACATATTACTAACAATCTCCCACTTGCACTAGGGCCATCTATTGTAGTATATCATTCCCAACAATCAGCAGTGGTTGAAGTATCTCATACTCAACCATCCCATAATAGTCTCTCCTGGGAATAGGCCTTTGTGAGTGGATCCGCCGTGTTGTCCTCTGTTTCTACTCTCCTGAACCTTGATCTCCCTGGAGATCAACCATCTCCACTGATCAGGTGACACTGCCTAAGATTATGTCTGGATTACAGATGGGATGACGGGTTCCTTGGCTAAAGCCATAACTCTATTGTCACACAATGGTAAGAAGGAGGTTCATCTCATGAACTAGTGTACATCCAGACTATTTCTTTGGTAGCATCCTTGGTAGCAATGTATCCAGCCTTTATCGTCTAGTATGTCACGGTATCTAGCTTGGAACTCTTCCAACATACCGTCCCTCCATTGAGGGTAAAGACAATGCCTGTGACTGACATTCAGTAGACCTTATCACCCTGGAAGCTATCAAGTGATTCACCCAGGATCGATTGATACCATCTCACTACATCTAGTGAGAATCCTAACATCCAATTAGATCTATCTCATAGATCCATAACCCAGGATTTAAGATGTATCACCTTGATCCTATAGGGAGAATCCTTGTGATAAGAGGAGATTGACTGAGCGTAGCATAGGAAACTCCTTTCCTATCAAGAGTATGTCATCCACGTACAATACGAGGATCACCACCATACTCCCTACTACCTTTTTGTATATACTAGGTTCATCTACCATTTTGATGAAGTCAAACGCTTTGACTGCCGCATCAAAATAGATGTTCCAACTCCGCGATGCCTTCTTTAACTCATAAAGCAACTTGCACACGTTTCCGCTGCTCCCACTGTCTACGAAGCCCTCTGGCTGTGTACTTATAGACGCTCTCTTCTAAATCACAATTTAGAAAAGCAGTCATGACACCCAACCGCCAGGTATCGTAGTCATGGTATGTAGCAATGGTAGGTAGGATCTGGATGGACTTAAGAATAGCTTTGAAAGTCTCAACTTTTCCATGTACACCAAGTAATCTTCTCAAGATATACTTGCTCCTGATGGGGATTTAACCTTTTAGATAAAGCAATCAAAGTCCATACTTTGTTGGTGTATATGGATTCCATCTCAGATCGCTTAGCATCCAGCCATTCTTACAGAGTCTCCACTCCTGATTGTAGGGTTCCTAGGCACACTAATGAGGTCTCACAAGGCATCAACCATGCCAAATTCAAATTTTTCTTGTGCCTACAAACCCTAATATGGATCGTTAACTAGAATTTAGGCGAAACAAGCAACTAGTTAACAACTTAACTAAGAGTTGAACGGAAATACAACCTTTGTAGATCCGGTCCTCCACCTCCATAGCTCCGTGATGAAGTCCCCTCGCTGCGATCATTGGATCTCGGGCTCTAGCGTCGGCTTCATCGGAGAAATGGGCGGGCTAGGTCGTCGACTTCGATGCCGAAGATGATCTATGTCGAGGCAACACAAGATCAAGCTCCAACTTCACCAAGCCATGAAACTTGTGAAGAAAACACCCTATACTACTTGGCAAGTGGTAGAGGATGAAGCAATAGGAAGTGGGTTCACTTTAGAATTGGATTTCTCACTCTTTTCATGAAATCACCATTGAAGGTTGCAAGCTCTCTTCTTCTTGAAGAAGAAGAAGAAGAAGAAGAAAAATAATATCATAAGTATTATCTTGAAAATAGAAAATGAGTGATTCTTATCATATAGCAACCATGGTTAAGTGTAGAGAATAAACTAGGGTTAGGTGAATGGTTAGGTTAGGCATGAAACAAAAATGGTAGACTTTTTTAAAGCTTCATGAAGCTTCAACAAAGAAACAAAATTAGCCACCATTTTTCCTTTTGCCAAAATGAATAAATAAATGTATAAGTAAATAAAATCAATACCCTAACCATTACATAACCATGGTTTAATCTAAACAGACACCCAAACATTCATGTATCATCAAACATGATACAATCAAGTGTACAAAATATATCACATATACAATGTGCACATCAAGTGAGAAAATCCTTTTTAAGTGAACAAATATTAGTTAATGCAAAGTAATATATCAAATATATAATTATACATTAAACCATTAAATCAACACTTGATTTAACGATCCGGTCATATCGCATATAACCGACTAATATCCAATGTATCGGCTTATCGAATCAATCCTTGATTCGATAACTAGGTTATATCGCATACAACCAATCGATACATTCATCGCGAGAATAGGATACGATATCACATACACAAATTATTCTCGGTCCTGCACATATCTCATATGCGCTCCTATTTCGTTTCGCTTGAGCCAGGAAACCTCTGTGCAGGACTCTAAAGACTCGTCAATACGCCGGCAGCAGGTGATGATCATATCAAACACCCACAAGCCGCAAGCGGTCTGCTAAACGTAACGGCCACCCGGGTATTGAGCGATCAGAAGATCGACGAGCAAGCCCGCTCATACTCCTGTGAATCCAACCAGTAACACTTACCGTACAGTCCGGTCTCGTCGTCTGATATGCCGCATATCTCGCCTAGGGGTGGTAAACATCAGACCCCAATAGCTCGATAAGTCATGTCGATATAAGGTCTATAACAGTTCGAGAAACTACTGGTAACACTTACCAGTAAATCTCAGCAACCCTGGCCAGGGATTTCCGGTTATAGCCAATCGAACACGGCGCAACATCAACTCCCTATACCGGGAGAGACGAATCCCCTCCTATCGCTCATTGCCTCCATGTGATTCGGGACTGTACCCAAAAACCACCGTTTTGCACGCCCTCTTGGACGTGGTAAGGTGGAAATCAAAGCACAGTGGGAACCATACAAGACTCTATGACGATCTCGGGTCAACAGACTACTCTGTACCAGTGTCACCTGAGAACTGCCATCTGACGTAAGGTATAATACCATCTGGGAGTTCTCGGCGAGTCCATCCAGTGTACCCAGTCTCCACTGAGCACCCGTACATCATCTCTGATGTCAAACACCAATGGATATGGGATCATCCATCGCCCATCTGTATGGGTCGAGAAGGTATACGCTAGTCTACACTGGTATATCGATGCCCTGTCTCGATACACCCACGACTAGGGACCTTGAAGGATGTACTTATGGACTACCATGTCCCCACTAGTATGATCTGCATCATAGTCCAGGTAGTCAAGTACACATCCTAAGGGCTTTACCAACATGTAACAGAGAGACAATAAGTGTACATGTTAAGATAAAGTGCAACCAGATAGCATACTATCATGTCGAGCAAGAAAGTCCTCCTTATATATGTCCAAGCATCCACTACAATATACATCCAATGTACAGTAATGGCCTCTAGGGCATACATATAACTAACAATCTCCCACTTGCACTAGGGCCATCTGTAGCAGTGGTTGTAGTATCTCATACTCAACCATCCCTTAAAAGTCTCTCTCTGGGAATAGGCCTTCGTGAGTGGATCCGCCGTGTTATCCTCTAAGTCTGCTCTCCTAACCTCGATCACCGTGGAGATCAACTATCTCCATGATCAGGTGATACTGCCTTAGAATATGTCTGGATCACTGATGGGACAGACGTTCCTTGGCAAAGGCCACAACTCCATTGTCACACAATGGGAGGAACTATGTTCATCTCATGAACAAATATACATCCAGACTGCCTCTTTGGTAGCATCTTAAGTAGCGATGTATCCAGCCTTTATCGTCTAGTATGCCACGGTATCTAGCTTGAAACTCTTCCAATATACCGTCCCTTTACTGAGGGTAAAGACAATGCCTGTGACTGACTTTCAGTCAACCTTATCACCCTGGAACCCTTCCAGTGATTCTCCCCAGCATCGATTGATACCATCTCACTACAACTAGTGAGAATCCTAACATCCATTTAGATCTATCTCATAGATCCAAAACCCAGGATTTAGAAGGTATCACTTTGATCCTATATGGAGAATCCTTGTGATAGGCGGAGATTGACTGAGCGTAGCATAGGAAACTCCTTCCCTATCAAGAGTATGTCATCCACGTACTCTACGAGGATCACCACCATACTCCCTACTACCTTTTTGTATATACAAGGTTCATCTACCATTTTGATGAAGTCAAACTATTTGACTACTATATCAAAACAGATGTTCCAACTCTACGATGCCTGCTTTATCCTATAAAACATCTTGCACACGTTTCCGCTGTTCCCACTGTTTACGAAGCCCTATGGCTGTGTACTTACAGACGTTCTCTTCTAAAACATCATTTAGAAAAGTAGTCATGACACCCAACCACCAGATATCGTAGTCATGGTATATAGCCGTGGAAAGTAGGATCCGGATGGACTTAAGCATAGCTACTTAGAAAAGGTTTCAACAAAATCCATACCTGGTTAATGATGCAAACCTTTAACAAGTCTAGCTTTGAAAGTCTCAACTTTTCCAAGTACACCAAGTAATCTTCTCAAGATATACTTGCTCCTGATGGGGATTTAACCCTTTAGATATAGCAACCAAAGTCCATACTTTGTTGGTGTATAAGGATTCCATCTCAGATCGCTAAGCATCCAGCCATTCTTACAGAGTCCCTACTCTCGATGGTCTGCTCGAAACTAGTTGGGTCATCATCTCATGATGCAATCCTCGCTCCCACTGTCATAGAGAAACAGAAGTATCTCTCAGGTGGGTGAGGAACCCTACTAGATCGGCGGAGAGGCTGAGGTTCATCGGTGTCTATTGAATCCTTTGGTTCTACCAAATCATCTGCTGTAGTTTGCATAGCTGGAACCTTTCCAGTTGTACATAACAGACATTGCCTCGAGCTTGTCCAGATTATGCTTTTAGACATAGCCCGGACAACCCCAAATCTTAACCAACTTAAGATATGGGTTCTTCCCTTTCCATATCACATATGAAGCGGTAGGCAACTGATTTGATTGGAACCCTATTCAATAGGTATGCAGCTTCTCAAGCGCATAACTCCCAAAAGGAAATAGGTAACTCAGTAGTACTCATCATAGAGCACACCTTATCATATAGGGTGTGATTGCTCCACCCCGATACAACGTTGTGCTGTGGTATATTCGGAGGAGTAATGCTGAGAGAGAATCTCATTCTCCTTTAGAATAGTCCAGGAATTCCATGCACAAGTATTCTCCTCCCTGATCTCATCATAGGACATAATACTTATACCCGTATTTTGGTTCTCTACTTCTAACTTATATTCTGTGAATATCTCAAAAGGTTCGGACTTGTGTTTCAATAGGAACATAGGTCTGAATCTCGAAAGATCATCAGAGAATGTAATGAAGTATAAAAAACCAGTCCTGGCATGTGTAGACAGGGGACCTTACATACATCATCATGTATCAGTCCCAAGAGTTCACTAACTCTTTCTCTGTTTCCAGTAAACAGAGCTATGGTCATCTTATCTCTGTGACATGAATGGTAAGTTTTACAAGATGTAAATTCAAACAGATTTAAATATGCATCTATGTGCAACTTAGCTAGTCGGGTCGCATTGATATGACCTAGTTTACAATACCTCAAGAAGGATTCGTTCATTTCTGAACTCTTCCTCTTGTGTGTGTTCCGTATACTGAAGAACTGTAGTTTGATTTAGAACATCAATGCTTTTAGATAACGTGCCTGATCCGATCAACTTTTGATATAGGAAATGTTCAAAACATTATCCAACAATACAAAATTTTATCGTTTCTTTACTAATAAAGAGACAGATATGATTTTGTATATCAGGTTCGGTATCTAATAACATTCGTTCAGAATCAATGTATTGGTAATACAGGGTGACAGTGACCAACAGACTTGGCTGCAACACTTGCCCCGTTTTCTGCCTCATGAAACTTATCACCCGTTCTCAGTTTTTCTTCCTTTTTGCAGCCCTATGTAACAGATTACATATCTGGGATCCTGATCCGGTATCATATACCCAGGATGCGGAGGATACTGAGAAACAGTTCTTTGTAATGAACACACCCGAAGATGATGCATCAGCATGCACTCTCTTCGTTTGGGCGGCACGGGAATTCTGGTAATCCCCAATTTCCTGCTCTGTCTTATAACAATTATAAGTTGGAGCGGGACCAACGTTCCCCAGCTCAGTATAAAAAGTGGGTTCGGTTAATAATCCGTATTATTATCTTGATTAAGGCGTGATATGGTCGCTGCCTGGAGAGAGAGAGAGAAGAAAACACTCAGCGTGCGCTCTTGCAAGCATAGATTGGTTATTATTTTATCTAATCAGGATGGCTCCCACTGTTTTTATCAAATCTTCCTTCAAACCCTAAAAGGAAAGACTAGCCGGGATTAATTACACGCTACAAGTTCGCCAAACTTTCAGCCAGGCCAGTGTCGGTACTTTGAGGGAGGTCCCCCGTGCTTTCGCACGAACCTAATTAATGTAAACCTCGTTTTCCCAGAGGCGTAACCCCGTTGACACCTTTCTAGACACCTACTTGATCGGCTAATTGTATGTGTAAAACTCTCCCAGGAGTAACAATTACTCGCAGCGGGTATCGGGATCCAACTATCTCATAGAAGGTATGCAATCTCATTGCAAATTTCAACACTTGAAATTCCCGATAATTTTGCCCTTAACCTCCTATGACCTTGACAAAGGCCAACAAACCATAGGATGCTAGTCAAGTTCAACCCGTCATTTCCTGATTGAATTAAACCCACCCGCACGACCCTTGACAAAGGCCAACAAGGTCGCACGACTACCCTAACCCAATCTGCATCATATGCATAAGCAGATAAGCACCAGTTAGCTACCGCACACTACGCCTTGACAAAGGCCAACAAACGCAGCACGAATACTAACTACTACTTATCCGAAATGACAGAGGGCTACAACAGGTTTTTCTGAAAACCTATTGCGTAATGAACTTGATATCGTTGTAGAATCAAATGATTTTTAAATGGAGTGTTTTTTAGGCTTTTCTAGTTTTGCTAAAGGAGTCACTCCCGGTGAAGGGATCGTCGGTCCTTTCCTCGTCGAATGAGGTGCGGGATATATCATATATATCACTGTGCAAAGCAGAAACTATAGAAGCAATCAAAATACAAACCGAGAGTTGTAGCATCTGCCAGTTATTGCTAAAGGAGTCACTCCCGGTGAAGGGAACTCGGTCATTTCCTCATCGAATAAGGTGCAAGATATATCACATATACCTCTGTGCAAAGCAAGAACTGTAGCTACCTGTTTTATTTTGAAATTCGATTCTACAACATCTTTAGGTTTCTTTTACTTTCATTAATCATATTAATGAAGTCCCATCATTTAAGTACCTAAACATCACAGATAAATACGACGTGCACTTATGCCATCCGCATTCGCCTCGATGTCCCCTCGTGTACCGTTAGGTTAGGTGACTAACGGCAGAGCGGGGCAGGGCTAGCGCGGGTGTAAAACATAAGTAACGTCTATATAATATATCATATATACTATATACTGTATCTATCACAGAACATCACATGATCACATCACAGATATCGCAGCAGAAGAAACATATGAAATATTGGATATACTAGGACGTCCGTATTTTCAATACGAGCCAGTATAAAACACGGATTCCATGGTCATGATGAATAGACAAACCCACACCCCTAGACCCCTACGAGAGCAGCAAGCAACCCTACCAATTCTAGAGTTAGGAGACCCGGACTCGACTCCTCGAGTTGGTCTCCCACTGGACTCCAGAACCCGGTTACTTGTGCCCTCCTCCTTGGGTCTATCCTAGTGCAGAAAAGTAAATAATATACAAATGGTGACATCTTCCGCAACCTGGAAGTGCCCCAATAAAAGAATATTACATACAAGTTTTTACATGAATGAAAATGAAAAACACTCATCTCACATAAAAACCCTCCGGCTATTCAAACACGACGATCCAATATAACATATCCAGCAACACATAACATCACATGTCATCAACGTAAGTAAATATGCCCATCCCAATTGTCGTTGACATATAGCAACGAAACCGGCGATATCACATATTACACTTACGGTCACAGAAAAGAAAGTGTAAAACTACAACAGTTGGAATCCGCAAACTCCTTAGACATCGCATGACTAATCAAATGAATTCCTTAGACATCGCATGCCTAACAATTATAAACCCCGCATTTTAGTCTCATTATCGAAAACTCTTTTCAATATCAAGTCGGGCAATTCAACAAGATTCCCGACATCCTGATCGAATGCTCGTCGCAAACTTCAGTAGACGGCTGCACCCCGATGCCGCCGACGAAGTGCACCAAGGCGGAACACCGCTGCCGCGAGCACCCGAATGGATGCTTTCGGTGACGGGGTTCTCCTACAGTCACTTGGTCGGGGCTATGGGGTGTAGCAGACTATTAAGTTTACCCGGCGAGTATCCGCGTACGCTACGTGATTGCGACGGACTTTTGATCACATCAAAATTCCGTGGCAACCGATCAAGTGAGACTAAACCGCTAGATTTATAACATTCATTCAGTTATCTCATAACCACTTGTGAATTCCAATTATTGTATCACATTCCAGATAAAATAGAAAATGTTAAACTTTCCGATCGAACATTCAAACACCCAAGTTTTCCTGAAACAGCTCAACACATGAAATAAGTTTAAAAACATCCAGTTCATGCCTCAGTACCAACGGTCCAGCCGTAGAAGGGTCAAGCCAACGCCTCACATGTGGCACGCTGTACTGCCCCAAACCCTAAGGTTCAAAGGGCAGTTTAAGACGGTCACATAATCGAGTTAAGGTTTGTTGTCTTCTAGAGGGACCATCGCGTTACTTGCACTACTTTGAACGTTCTTAAACAACGAAAAGATCCAACACTTGGAAATTTCCCGGCAGGGGAAAAAGTGGGTATTTATATCCGGTCGAACTTTTTAACAGTTTCTAAAATATCCGGAAAAACTTAAACGAAGTTAAATTATCCGATCAAATTAACGAGTCCCCAATAAAACCCTAGAATACTCAACACTTGAGTGGAATTAAAATATTCCCATAAAAAATTGCCAAGAAAAGACCTAAGAATAAATATATGAAATTTCAGGGACTGAGTCCAAATTTTGGCCGCGGAACCGCCGCAAAACCCATGGTTTCGCAGCGGTTCCGCGGTCAAATTGTTGACTTAGGGGACCGTACTTCACAGTAATTCTTAGTTTTTCCTGCTTAATTTTTTGAGAATTTTTAATTCACAAAAATCCACTGTTTGAAAAATTGTACAGAGAGGGTTGAAATCGGGGAATATCGGGTTTGATCGGACTTCTAGCTTCGTCAACACATCGCCTAAAGCTCTAGCTAGGCTCTGATACCACTGTAGGGTTCCTAGGCACACTAATGAGGTCTCACAAGGCATCAACCATACCAAATTCAAATTTTTCTTGTGCCTACAAACCCTAATACGGATCGTTAACTAGAATTTAGGCGAAACAAGCAACTAGTTAACAACTTAACTAAGAGTTGAACGGAAATACAACCTTTGTAGATCCGGTCCTCCACCTCCATAGCTCCGTGATGAAGTCCCCTCGCTGCGATCATCGGATCTCGGGCTCTAGCGTCGGCTTCATCGGAGAAATGGGCGGGCTAGGTCGTCGACTTCGATGCCGAAGATGATCTACGTCGAGGCAACACAAGATCTGTTAGTTATGTATATGCCCTAGAGGCCATTGTTGTACATATGATGTATATTATAATGGATGCTTGGATATATATAGAGATGACTTTCTTGCTCGTCATGATAGTATGCTATTTGGTTTCACTTTATCTTAACATGTTGACTTGTATTGGTTTACTGTTTTACTCTCACATGTTGATAAAGCCCTTAGGATCTGTACTCGACTACTGGGACTATGATGAGATCATACTAGTGGGGCCACGGCAGTCGATGAGTACATCCTATAACTGTTCTTAGTCGAGGGTATATTGAGACAGGGCATCGATACACCAGAGTAGACTAGCATATACGCATCTTGACCCATATGATGGGCGATGGATGATCCCATATCCATCGGTGTTAGACATCAGAGATAGTGTACGGGTGCTCAGTGGAGACTGGGTACACTGGACGGACTCGCCGAGAACTCCCAGATGGTGATATAGCACACGTCAGATGGCAGTTCTCCGGTGACACTGGTACAGGGTAGTCTGTAGACCCGAGATCGTCATAGAGTCTTGTGTGATTCCCACTGTGCTTTGATTTCCACCTTACCACATCCAAGAGGGCGTGCAAAACGGTGGCTTTTGGGTACAGTCCCGAATCACATGGAGGCAATGAGCGATAGGAGGGGATTCGTCTCTCCCGGTATAGGGAGTTGATGTTGTGCTGTGTTCGATTGGCTATAACTGGAAGTCCCTGGCCAGGGCTGATATAGAGATTTACTGGTAAGTGTTACTAGTAGTTTCTCGACCCGTTATGAGCCACACATCGACACGACTTATCGGTTACTGGGGTCTGACGTATACCACCCCTAGACTTGATATGCGACATATCAGACGAACAAACCGGACTGTACAGGAGTGTTACTGATTGGATTCAAAGGAGAACGCACAGGCTAGCTTGTTGATCTTCTGATCGCTCAATACTTGGGTGGCTGTTACGTTTAGCTGACCGCTTGCAGCTTGTGGGTGTTTGATATGATCATCACCTGCTACCGGCGTATTAACGATTCTTTAGAGTCCTACACAGAGGTTTCTTGGCTCAGGCGAAACGGAGTAGAGGCACATATGTGATATGTGCAGGACCGAGAATAATACGATATGAGATACCGTATTATATTCTTGCGATATTTAGATATGAACCGGGACATCGGATCAAGTGTTGATTCGATGAATCGGTACATGATATATTAGTCGGTAATATTCGATATGGCCGGATCATCGAATCAAGTGTTGATTCGATGATTTAATGTATAATAATATATATATGATATATTATTACATTATCTAATATTGGCTCGCTTTATTATTTCATTTTCTCATTGGATGATACATTGATATATATGCGATATATGTTAATTGTATTATTTTCTTTTGTTGCAAATATATAATATATATGTGATATATATTATTGTGACATGATATGATTAATTGTTAAACATGTTTAAGGATGATTAATTGAGGTTAGGGTTTGATTAGGGTTAGTTGCTTCATGCACCTTCTAGAAGCTTTTTCTTTTGTCATTCTTAAGATATTTTTTGGATGACACATTCTTAACCCAACCAAACCCTAACTCTAGTTTATTCTCTACTAAATCCTAGCCACTCATCCTTGACCATGGTTTATAATCAATCATATAGTCTTCTTTCTATTCATCACAAAAGAAAATAATCATTATCTTTTTCCATTATCATCTTCTTCTCTCTTGAAGAAAGCTTACAAGATTTTCTTTATGTGATGAAATAATATGAGAAAATGATTTAAAAAGAAAGCAAAAATACTACTCTCTCATTCTCATCTCATCTAGCCCATGAGATTAGTGTGTTCATCTCTTTAGAGTGAGAAAGCTTGAGTCTTTGCAACTTCGAGGTAGATCATCGGAGATTTGGAATACTTCAAGCTAGCATGGATCGTTCGAGTCGTGGAGCCTCTCATGAGTCCGGGAGATCATGGATCGCGGCAAAGGGACTTCTACTCGGAGCTTGTGAAGCGAAGGAGCGGACTACAAAGGTTGTAATCCCTCACACTTAGATAAAAGTTATCATCTTGCATGTTAAACCCTAATAATCTAGCAAAGATCCCGGCTTTGGGTTGTTCGGCACGTCTAAATTTTTATCCGGGCATGTTTGATGCCTTATGAACCTTCACAAGAGTGCCTAGGAACCCTACAGTGGTATCAGAGCCTAGCTAGAGCATTAGGCGATGTGTTTACGAAGTTAAAACTCCGATCGAACCCGAACCGACGGAAAAAGCCCCCTCTCTGGAAATTTTTCAAAGTTTGGGATTTTTCTGAATTAAAAATACGTAAAAAAATCAGCAGGGAATTCTAAGAATTACCATAAAACCCGAGCCCCCAATTCGTCCAAACGGCAGCGGAACCGCGGCGCAAGCTTGCTTGCGCGGCGGTTCCGCGGCGGATTCATGGATTGGCGACACGTGGCTTTTATGGTAATATCCGTAGGTGCTTGTTGATGCTTCTGGATATTTTTAAAAGTGATTCCAGTGTTGTTTAAATATGGGGTTTATTTTGTAATAGTAGATTCGATCGGAATAATTAAATTCGTATTTCTTTCCGGATATTTAGAAACTGTTAAACTATTTGAACGGATATCATTAACTCACTGTTTCCCGGTACGGCAAACTTTCAAGTGTTGAAATTTTTTTCGGGTTTAAATCTTTCGGAAAAATTGTACAAGTTAAGCGGTGGACCCTCTAGAAGACAACAAACCTTAACTCGATTATGTGACCGTCTTGAACTGCCTTTTGAACCTTCGGGTTTGGGGCAGTACGGCGTGCCACATGTGAGGCGTTGGCTTGACCCTTCTACGGCTGGATCACCGGTACTGTGACATATTCTGGGATTATTTGAACTCCGCTCAAGTGTTGAGCACTTTAGGAAATTTTGGGTATTTGATTATCTGTTCGAAAAGTTTAATACTGTCTATTTATCTGGAATGTGATACAATATGTGGAATTCATACAGTTAGGCATGAAATGCGAAGTATGTGATATTTCGGATTTACGATGTCTAAAGTGATTGTGGATTCCAAATGTTGTAGTTTTACACTTTCTTTTCTGTGACCGTAAGTGTAATATGTGATATCGCCGGTTTCGTTGCTATATGTCAACGACAATTGGGATGCGCATATTTACTTACGTTGATGATATGTGATATTATGTGTTGCTGTGATATGTTATATTGGATCGTCGCGTTCTGAATAGCCGGGGGTTTTATATGAGATGAGGGTTTTTATTTTCATTCATGTAAAATTCATTTGTAATGTAATATTCTTTTATTTGGGGCACTTCCAGGTTGCGGTTGCTGTCACCAGTGTATATTATTTACTTTTCCGCATTAGGTAGACCCAAGGAGGGGAGCACAAGTAACCGGGTTCTAGGGTCCAGTGGGAGGCCATCTCGAGGAGTCGAGACCGGGTCTTCTAACCCTAGAATTGGCAGTGTTACTTGCCGCTCTCGTAGGGGTCTTGGGATGTGGGTTTGGCTATTCGTCGCGACTGTGGAATCCGTGTTTTATACAGGTTCGTATTGAAAACACGGACGTCCTAGTATATCCAATATTTCATATATGTTCTTCTGCTGCAATGTTCTGTGATGAGATCATATTACTGCCTGAGACGAATGCTTATACTATATATATATGCTGATATATAAATATTACTGCTTTCGTTTCTTCTGTGATGCATAGGAAGCATAAGCTGATGGGATTTTTATTAATGAGATTAATAAAAGAAAAGAAACCTAAAGATGTTGTAGAATCAAAACTTTATAAAAAGGGTAGCTACAGTTTTGCTTTGCACAGTGATATATATGATATATCCTGCACCTTATTCGATGAGGAAAGAGCCGACGATCCCTTCACCGGGAGTGACCTCGTTAGCGAAACTGGCAGATGCTACAAAACTCGGTTTGTCTTTTGATTGCTTTTAGAGTTTTGCTTTGCACAGCGGTATATATGATATATCCTGCACCTTATTCGATGAGGAAAGGGCCGACGATCCCTTCACCGGGAGTGACCCCTTTAGCGAAACTAAGAAAAACCTCAAAAACACTCCTTTTCAAAACTCCACTCGATTCTACGACGATATCAAGTTCATTACGCTCAGGGTTTTCTAAAAAAAAACCTGCGTAGCCCTCCGTCATTTCAGATAGATAATATTTAGTATTCGTACTATGTTTGTTGACTTAGTCAAGGCGTAGTGTACGGTAGCTAAATAGTGTTTATCTGCTAAAACATGAGATGTGATTGGATTAGGGTATTCGCATGGCCTTGTTGACTCAGTCAAGGGTCGTACGGGTGGGTTTAATTCAATCAAGAAATGTACGGGTTGAACTTGACTTGCGATTTATGGTTTGTTGACTTAGTCAAGGTCATAGATCGCTAGGGGCAAAATATTATCGGGAATTTCAAGTGTTGAAATTTGCAATGAGATTGCATACCTCCTATGAGATAGTTGGATCCCGATACCCACTGCGAGTAAGTGTTACTCCTGGGAGAGTTTTACACAGGACAATTAGTCATTCAAGTAGGTGTCTAGAAAAGTGTTAACGGGGTTACGCCTCTGGGAAAATGAGGTTTACTTTAATTAGGTCCGTGCGAAAGCACGGGGAACCTCCCTCAAAGTACCGACACTGATCTGGCTGAAAGATTGACGAAATTGTAAGGTGTAATTAATCCCGGCTAATCTTACCTTTTAGGGTTTTAAGGTAGATTTGATAAAACCAGTGGGAGACATCCTGATTAGATAAGATAATAACCAATCTAATCTTGCAAGAGCATACGCTAAAAGTGTTTTCTTCTCTCTCTCTCCAGGTAGCGACCATGTCAGGCCATAATCAAGATAATAATATGGATGTATTGACTAAACCTAATTATTGTACTGAGCAAGGGAACGTTAGACCCGTTCTTTCTTATAAGAGTTATAAGACTGAACAGGAAACAGGAGAATATCTGGATTCTCACACCACCCAAAAGAACATGCATGTTGATGCATCTTCTTCGGGTGAGTTAGTTATTGAGAACTGTTTCTCAGTTCACCCTACGTCCTGGGTATTAGATACCGGATCAGGATCCCACATATGTAAACAGTTACATGGGCTACGTAAAGGTAGAGAACTGGGAAAGGGTGATCATTCCGTTCAAGTAGGGAACGGTGCAAATGTTGCAGCCAAAGCAGTTGGCGAATATCACCTTGTATTGCCAAGTCGTAATACACTGATTCTAAATGAGTGCTATTATATACCGAACATGATGTGCAACATTATATCAGTTTCTTTATTAAGTAAAGAAGGATATAATTTTGTAGTAAAGGATAATGTTATGAACATATTCCTAGATCAAAAGTTGATTGCATCAGGCTCGTTACATAATGGTATATTCATTCTAAATCAGAATACAGTCCTGAATATACAAAACACACACAAGAGGAAAAGTTCAGAAATGAACGAATCCTTCTTGTGGCATTGTAGACTTGGTCATATCAATGCGACACGACTCGCTAAGTTACATAAAGATGGTTATTTGAATCCGTTCGAATTATCATCTTATGATACTTGCCATTCATGTCTCAAAGGAAAAATGACCAAAGCTCCGTTTAGTGGACACGGAGAAAGAGTTACTGAACTCTTAGGACTAATACATAGTGATGTTTGTGGTCCCATGTCTACGCATGCCAGGAACGGTTCTTCCTACTTCATTACATTCACTGACGATCTCTCTAGATACGGACATGTGTTTCTGATGAAACACAAGTCTGAAGCTTTTGAGAAATTCAGAGAATATAAACACGAAGTAGAGAACCAAACGGGCAAAAGTATTAAGATTCTTCGATCTGATCGAGGAGGCGAATACTTAAGCAATGAGTTCCTAGATTATCTAAAAGAGAATGGGATTCTCTCTCAGCTTACTCCTCCTTATACACCACAGCACAACGGTGTATCGGAACGAAGGAATCGGACCCTATTAGATATGGTGCGATCTATGATGAGCGATGCTGAGTTACCTATTTCCTTCTGGGGGTATGCGCTTGAGACAGCCATATACATATTGAATCTAGTTCCGTCTAAATCTATACCTACCACACCATATGAGATATGGAGTGGGAAGAGATCATATTTTAAACGAGTTAAGATATGGGGTTGTCCGGCCTATGTCAAAAGACAAAATCCGGACAAACTCGAGGCACGATCTGTCCTTTGCAAATTTGTGGGATATCCAAAGAATTCTCAAGGATATTTTTTCTACCACACTGAGGAACAAAAAGTGTTTGTTGCTCAACATGCCACCTTTTTGGAAAAGGAATTTCTTGCAAAAGAAATTAGTGGCAAAGAGGTAGAACTGGAAGAGGTTCCAGCACCACAAACCGTAACTGATGATTTGTTGGAACCAGAAGATTCAGTAGTACCCGACGAACCCCAGCCTCTCCGCCGATCTAGTAGGGTTTCTCGTCCACCTGAGAGATACTACGGTTTTCTCATTGATGGTGGAAGCGAGGATTGCATCATGGATGATGATGACCCCACTAGTTTCGAGCAGGCCATCACGAGTGGTGACTCTGTGAAATGGCTGGATGCAATGCGATCTGAGATGGAATCCATGTACACCAATAAAGTATGGATTTTGGAAAATGCTCCTGAAGGGGTAAAACCCATTGGGAGCAAGTGGATTTTTAAAAAGAAATTTGGTGTAGCTGGAAAAGTTGAGACTTTCAAAGCTAGACTTGTAGCAAAGGGTTTTCGTCAACGACCAGGTGTGGATTATGACGAAACCTTTTCTCCAGTAGCTATGCTTAAGTCCATCCGGATCTTACTTGCCATTGCTGCATACCATGACTATGAAATCTGGCAAATGGATGTTAAGACCGCCTTTCTAAACGGTGATTTAGAAGAGAGCGTGTACATGACTCAGCCAGAGGGCTTCGTAGATAGTGGGAGCAGCGGAAAGGTGTGCAAGCTGCTTAAATCCATTTATGGGTTAAAGCAAGTATCGCGGAGTTGGAACATCTGTTTTGATGTTGTAGTCAAAGAGTTTGACTTCATCAAAAATATAGATGAACCTTGTATCTATAAGAAGGTAGCAGAGGGTAAGGTTGTCTTCCTCGTATTGTACGTGGATGACATACTCTTGATAGGAAATGATATTCCTATGCTGCAATCAGTCAAGCTCTTCTTATCACAGAGATTCTCAATGAAAGATCTAGGTGATGCCTCCTGCATATTGGGAATCATGATCTATAGAGATAGATCTAAACGGATACTGGGATTGTCCCAATCCAGGTACATTGACACCATACTAAAGAGGTTTAGTATGGAAGAATCCAAGCGTGGGAACCAACCCACGATCTCTGGACTCACTCTCTCCAAAGAGATGTCTCCCAAGACTGATTTGGAGAGAGCTCGCATGCAAGGGATACCCTATGCTTCGGCAGTAGGCTCTATCATGTATGCGATGCAATGTACCAGACCCGATGTAGCATACTCACTAAGTGTAGTGAGTCGGTATCAAGCAGATCCTGGAGAGAGTCACTGGACAGCTGTGAAGAACATTCTCAAGTACTTACGAAGGACTAAGGAGATGTTCTTGGTGTATGGTAACGGAGAACTCCAGGTGGAGTCCTTTACCGATTCCAGCTTCCAAAGTGATAAGGACGACTCTAAGTCGCATTCGGGTTTTGTCTTTACCCTCAATGGAGGGGCGGTATGTTGGAAGAGTTCCAAACAGGATACCGTTGCAGACTCGACGATGGAGGCTGAATACATCGCTGCCAACGATGCTGCCAAAGAGGCTGTCTGGATCAAGAAGTTCATTACTGAACTTGGAGTGGTTCCATCCATTGAGCATCCAATACCTCTGTATTGCGATAACAATGGAGCTGTGGCATTGGCCAAGGAACCCAGATCCCATCAAAAGTCCAGACATATTCTGAGGCGATATCACCTGATCAGGGAGATAGTTGATCGCCGGGAGATCGAGGTCAGGAGAGTAGATACGAAGGACAACACTGCGGATCCATTCACGAAGGCTATTCCCCAGATACAGTTTGAGAGATTATTCGGGATGCTAGGTATGCGATACTACAGCAGCTGGCCTTAGTGCAAGTGGGAGATTGTTAGTTATGTATATGCCCTAGAGGCCATTGTTGTACATATGATGTATATTATAATGGATGCTTGGATATATATAGAGATGACTTTCTTGCTCGTCATGATAGTATGCTATTTGGTTTCACTTTATCTTAACATGTTGACTTGTATTGGTTTACTGTTTTACTCTCACATGTTGATAAAGCCCTTAGGATCTGTACTCGACTACTGGGACTATGATGAGATCATACTAGTGGGGCCACGGTAGTTGATGAGTACATCCTATAACTGTTCCTAGTCGAGGGTATATCGAGACAGGGCATCGATACAC
This sequence comes from Agapanthus africanus, assembly GCA_030015575.1. Classification (NCBI taxonomy): domain Eukaryota; kingdom Viridiplantae; phylum Streptophyta; class Magnoliopsida; order Asparagales; family Amaryllidaceae; genus Agapanthus; species Agapanthus africanus. The sequence goes on along the minus strand of CM057350.1, from coordinate 446,029,368 downwards.
CAGAGTAGACTAGCGTATATGCATCTTGACCCATATGATGGGCGATGGATGATCCCATATCCATCGGTGTTAGACATCAGAGATGGTGTACAGGTGCTCAGTAGAGACTGGGTACACTGGACGGACTCGCCGAGAACTCCCAGATGGTGATATACCACACGTCAGATGGCAGTTCTCCGGTGACACTGGTACAGGGTAGTCTGTAGACCCGAGATCGTCATAGAGTCTTGTGTGATTCCCACTGTGCTTTGATTTCCACCTTACCACGTCCAAAAGGGCGTGCAAAACGGTGGCTTTTGGGTACAGTCCCGAATCACATGGAGGCAATGACCGATAGGAGGGGATTCGTCTCTCCCGGTATAGGGAGTTGATGTTGTGCTGTGTTCGATTGGCTATAACTGGAAGTCCCTGGCCAGGGCTGATATAGAGATTTACTGGTAAGTGTTACTAGTAGTTTCTCGACCCGTTATGAGCCACACATCGACATGACTTATCGGTTACTGGGGTCTGACGTATACCACCCCTAGACTTGATATGCGACATATCAGACGAACAGACCGGACTGTACGGGAGTGTTACTGATTGGATTCACAGGAGAACGCACAGGCTAGCTTGTTGATCTTCTGATCGCTCAATACCTGGGTGGCTGTTACGTTTAGCTGACCGCTTGCAGCTTGTGGGTGTTTGATATGATCATCACCTGCTACCGGCGTATTGACGATTCTTTAGAGTCCTACACAGAGGTTTCTTGGCTCAGGCGAAACAGAGTAGAGGCACATATGTGATATGTGCAGGACCGAGAATAATGCGATATGAGATACCGTATTATATTCTTGCGATATTTAGATATGAACCGGGACATCGGATCAAGTGTTGATTCGATGAATCGGTACATGATATATTAGTCGGTAATATTCGATATGGCCGGATCATCGAATCAAGTGTTGATTCGATGATTTAATGTATAATAATATATATATGATATATTATTACATTATCTAATATTGGCTCGCTTTATTATTTCATTTTCTCATTGGATGATACATTGATATATATGCGATATATGTTAATTGTATTATTTTCTTTTGTTGCAAATATATAATATATATGTGATATATATTATTGTGACATGATATGATTAATTGTTAAACATGTTTAAGGATGATTAATTGAGGTTAGGGTTTGATTAGGGTTAGTTGCTTCATGCACCTTCTAGAAGCTTTTTCTTTTGTCATTCTTAAGATATTTTTTGGATGACACATTCTTAACCCAACCAAACCCTAACTCTAGTTTATTCTCTACTAAATCCTAGCCACTCATCCTTGACCATGGTTTATAATCAATCATATAGTCTTCTTTCTATTCATCACAAAAGAAAATAATCATTATCTTTTTCCATTATCATCTTCTTCTCTCTTAAAGAAAGCTTACTAGATTTTCTTTATGTGATGAAATAATATGAGAAAATGATTTAAAAAGAAAGCAAAAATACTACTCTCTCATCCTCATCTCATCTAGCCCATGAGATTAGTGTGTTCATCTCTTTAGAGTGAGAAAGCTTGAGTCTTTGCAACTTCGAGGTAGATCATCGGAGATTTGGAATACTTCAAGCTAGCATGGATCGTTCGAGTCGTGGAGCCTCTCATGAGTCCGGGAGATCATGGATCGCGGCAAAGGGACTTCTACTCGGAGCTTGTGAAGCGAAGGAGCGGACTACAAAGGTTGTAATCCCTCACACTTAGATAAAAGTTATCATCTTGCATGTTAAACCCTAATAATCTAGCAAAGATCCCGGCTTTGGGTTGTTCGGCACGTCTAAATTTTTATCCGGGCATGTTTGATGCCTTATGAACCTTCACAAGAGTGCCTAGGAACCCTACAGTGGTATCAGAGCCTAGCTAGAGCATTAGGCGATGTGTTTACGAAGTTAAAACTCCGATCGAACCCGAACCGACGGAAAAAGCCCCCTCTCTGGAAATTTTACAAAATTTGGGATTTTTCTGAATTAAAAATACGTAAAAAAAATCAGCAGGGAATTCTAAGAATTACCATAAAACCCGAGCCCCCAATTCGTCCAAACGGCGACGGAACTGCGGCGCAAGCATGCTTGCGCGGCGGTTCCGCGGCGGATTCATGGATTGGCGACACGTGGCTTTTATGGTAATATCCGTAGGTGCTTGTTGATGCTTCTGGATATTTTTAAAAGTGATTCTAGTGTTGTTTAAATATGGGGTTTATTTTGTAATAGTAGATTCGATCGGAATATTTAAATTCGTATTTCTTTCCGGATATTTAGAAACTGTTAAACTATTTGAACGGATATCATTAACTCACTGTTTCCCGGTACGGCAAACTTTCAAGTGTTGAAATTTTTTTCGGGTTTAAATCTTTCGGAAAAATTGTACAAGTTAAGCGGTGGACCCTCTAGAAGACAACAAACCTTAACTCGATTATGTGACCGTCTTGAACTGCCTTTTGAACCTTCGGGTTTGGGGCAGTACGGCGTGCCACATGTGAGGCGTTGGCTTGACCCTTCTACGGCTGGATCACCGGTACTGTGACATATTCTGGGATTATTTGAACTCCGCTCAAGTGTTGAGCACTTTAGGAAATTTTGGGTATTTGATTATCTGTTCGAAAAGTTTAATACTGTCTATTTATCTGGAATGTGATACAATATGTGGAATTCATACAGTTAGGCATGAAATGCGAAGTATATGATATTTCGGATTTACGATGTCTAAAGTGATTGTGAATTCCAAATGTTGTAGTTTTACACTTTCTTTTCTGTGACCGTAAGTGTAATATATGATATCGCCGGTTTCGTTGCTATATGTCAACGACAATTGGGATGCGCATATTTACTTACGTTGATGATATGTGATATTATGTGTTGCTGTGATATGTTATATTGGATCGTCGCGTTCTGAATAGCCGGGGGTTTTATGTGAGATGAGGGTTTTTATTTTCATTCATGTAAAATTCATTTGTAATGTAATATTCTTTTATTTGGGGCACTTCCAGGTTGCGGTTGCTGTCACCAGTGTATATTATTTACTTTTCCGCATTAGGTAGACCCAAGGAGGGGAGCACAAGTAACCGGGTTCTAGGGTCCAGTGGGAGGCCATCTCGAGGAGTCGAGACCGGGTCTTCTAACCCTAGAATTGGCAGTGTTACTTGCCGCTCTCGTAGGGGTCTTGGTGTTAGGTCCACGTTACCTCTCCCGGTACTTTCGGGGTTGCGGAAACGGTAAAACAAAAATTTTTCTAAACTTTGTAACATGGACCGTAAAAGCCGGATCTTTGCTAAACAATACACTAGCAACCTAACAAGAGATGTATCTACTCGGTTAGGGATTATACCTTAACTTGAACTCCTTCTCTTCTTGTTGTTCTTCTTCTTTGTTGTTCTTCTCTTCTTGTTGTTCTTCTCTTTGCTTGCTCAAAGGATGATCCGGACTTTGGTCACCTCCGCGGCCTCCTTGAGTCGAAGACGATCCACCCGAGAGATGTACACCGAGCTCCACCTCAAGCCGAGGTAACTAGGGCAAGGAGATTGCTAATCTAGAAGCCCTAGGATGTGTAGAGTAGATGTATGGATGTGTTTGTCAAGTGGAATCCTTTTTCTCTCAACACATGAGATCAAAGGAGAAATCAAGAGGAGGAAGAAGAAGGAAGTTTTCTTGCAACCATGGAGCTTCTCATTTCAAGAGAGAGAATGAGAATAATCTTATCATACAAAAGAAAAGAACCATGGTTGCAAATAATGCAAAACAACATCATTACTAATTCCATCAAAATAAAGTTGATGGCTACTTTGAAATGACCATTATCATAATCCAAAAGAAAAAGGAAAAGAAAAGAAAAGTGTAGAACCCTCTTGAAAGTCAATGGTCAACCCGGTCAACCGGTCAACAAAGTCAAGAGAGGTCAACGGGGTCAAATGGTCAATGCAATTAGCCATCATAAGATTATCACTAATAGGATTAGTAAATGATGTTCGCGGCTCATAATGGTTTTGACCAAACGAACTGTCAAAACCCTAATGAGTCTGCCACATAATGGTTTTGGCCGAACCAACTGCCAAAACCCTAATGAGGCCCCTCCTCCTTCATCACTCCGAAAAACTGTGCATACACACCTGCATCCGTATTCCGTAGAATGCGGATACACAGAAGACAAAACAAATCCATCCGTGCAATACTAGGATCTGGCTTAAACCAAAGCCTACTAGTACTGCCTGCCCGAACACCATACGCACACAAGTGTACGTAAGTGATCGCAGCCCTGCCGTAAAACCATACGGCCTCTACACGTTTCGCTCAGTGCAGGGAAAATCTCTGTGTGGGACTCTAAAGACTCGACACTACGCTGGCAGTGGGTTTAACCACAGACCGCAAGCGGCACTAGCTGTACGTAACGGTCCCCAGGTAGATGTCGATAAGAAGGCCGATGAGGTAAACTCATCCGAACTCCTACTGAGTCTGTATGTGACAATCTCCGTACAGTCCGGTCTGTTCGTCTGATACATCGCATGGCGGGCCTAGGGGGCGGTAAACGTCAGTCCCCTAATAGCGGTACAAGTCGTGTCGGAGTGAAGCCCAATACACCCTGAGATAACACTGGAAACCTACCAGTATATCTCGCTTGCCCTGGCCAGGGACTACTCGTGTAATGGCTCTCCTAGACACAGCGCGATGTCAACCCCCAATACCGGGAGAGACGAATCCTGTCTAACCGTCACTGCCTCCAAGTGCTTCGGGACTGCTCCCAACTACTACCTGTTTGCACGACTCAGTAAAGCCGTGATAGGGTAGTAATCAAAGAACAGTGGGAACACACTCGAGGCGAAGTAACAGTGTCAAGTCAGCGGACTAAGCTGTACTCATGTCACCTGGGAACTGATAACTGATGATAGGTATAATACCAACCATCAGTTCCCGACGAGTCCTGTCCAGTGTACTCGCAACCTAACGAGCACCCGCATACTATCTCAAGTACGACGTACTGACGGCTGTGGGACAGACCGTCTCTCGTGCTGGGATGAGAAGCGCATACGCTAGTCTACTCTGGAGTATCGATGCCCTATCTTGATACTCCAACGACTAGGGACGTGTATAAGGATGTGCTTGTAGATTACCCAGCCCCCACGAGTGTGATCACCATCACAACGCCGGTAATCAAGCAAAGATCCTAAGGGCTCTACTAATGCGTATAGGTGATATAATAAATAAACACACATGTACACATTAAAGCAGAGACAAACCAAGTAGCATACTACTATATTGAGCAAGATTGTCTGTACAACTGTGAATATCCCAAGCTTCCATCAAGTAATATACATACTAGTATGATACAGTAATGGCCTCTAGGGCATATACACTAACAATCTCCCACTTGCACTAAGGCCATGTACTGGCGTATCGAAGACCTATCATCTCGATCAGCCGCTCGAACTGAGTCAGGGGTAAAGCCTTCGTGAATGGGTCCGCAGTGTTGTCCTTTGTGTCCACTCTCCGCACCTCGATCTCCTGTCGATCAATGATCTCCCTGATCAGGTGATACCGCCTTAAGATGTGCCTGGATTTCTGATGGGACCTTGGTTCCTTCGCTAAAGCTATAGCCCCATTGTTATCGCAATACAAAGGTATTGGGTCAACAATGGACGGAACCACCTGAAGTTCACTAATGAACTTCTTCATCCAGACCGCCTCTTTTGCGGCATCGCTTGCAGCAATGTATTCAGCCTCCATCGTCGAGTCTGCGACGGTATCCTGCTTGGAACTCCTCCAACATACCGCCCCTCCGTTGAGGGTAAACACAAAACCCGAGACAGACTTGCTATCATCTTTGTCACTCTGGAAGCTTGAATCGGTAAAGGACTCGACCCTGAGGTCTTCATTACCGTAAACCAGGAACATCTCCTTAGTCCTTCTCAGGTACTTGAGAATGTTCTTCACTGCTGTCCAGTGGTCCTCCCCTGGGTCTGACTGATACCGGCTTACCGTGCTCAACGCGTAAGCTACATCTGGTCTTGTACATAGCATCGCATACATTATAGATCCTACCGCCGAAGCGTAGGGTATAGTGCTCATGCGAACCCTCTCCTCGTCAGTCTTAGGAGACATCTTCTTGGAGAGGGTAATTCCGTGCAATGCGGGTATGTTACCGCGCTTGGAACCCTCCATACTAAATCTCTTTAGTACGGTCTCTATGTACCTGGACTGCGAAAGTCCCAATAGTTTCTTGGATCTATCTCTATAGATCTTGATCCCCAGAATGTACGAGGCATCACCCAGGTCCTTCATGGAGAACCTTTGTGACAAAAACAGCTTGACCGATTGTAGCATAGGAATGTCATTTCCTATCAAAAGAATGTCGTCCACGTACAAGACTAGGAATACGACAGTTCGTCCTACAATCTTCTTATAAACACAGGGTTCATCTTCGTTCTTGATGAAATCAAATTCCTTGATTGCCTCATCAAAACAGATGTTCCAGCTCCGCGATGCCTGCTTTAATCCATAAATGGATTTAAGCAACTTGCACACCTTCCCGCTGCTCCCACTGTCTACGAAACCTTCTGGTTGATCCATGTAAACGCACTCTTCCAAACAACCGTTTAGGAAAGCCGTTTTAACATCCATCTGCCAGATTTCATAGTCATGGAAGGCAGCAATGGCAAGTAGGATCCGAATGGATTTGAGCATAGCCACCGGAGAAAAAGTTTCATCGTAGTCCAAACCAGGTCTTTGACGAAAACCTTTTGCAACGAGTCTAGCTTTATAGGTTTCCACCTGCCCATCTACACCAAGTTTCCTTTTGTAGATCCATTTGCATCCAACGGGTTTTACCCCAGGTGGAGCAATATCCAAGGTCCACACTTTATTGGCGTACATGGACTCCATTTCGGATTGCATTGCTTCCTGCCACTTATCAGAGTCCCTACTGATAATGGCTTGCCTGAAACTGGTAGGGTCATCTTCTTCCAAGATGCAATCCTCTCGATCCCCGTCAATGAGAAAACCGTAGTATCTCTCGGGCGGATGAGAAATCCTACCAGATCTGCGGAGTGGCTGAGGTTCTTCTGGGGTTATTGAATTCTGAGGTTCTGTCAAATTTTCAGTTTCATTTTGTGGTCGCTGAATTTCTTCCAGTTCTACCGAACTCCCACTTGTTTCTTTTGCAAGAAATTGCCACTCTAAAAAGGTGGCGTGGCGAGATACAAACACCTTCTGTTCCTCGGTGTGGTAGAACAGATATCCTGCGGAGTTCTTAGGATATCCCACAAATTTACATAGAACTGAACGTGCCTGAAGTTTGTCCGGATTTTGTACTTTTACATAGGCCGGACAACCCCATACCTTAATACGTTTAAGATACGGCTTCTTACCATTCCATATCTCGAACGGTGTCTTAGGCACAGATTTAGACGGAACATCGTTCAATAGATATGCTGCCGTCAATAGCGCATGTCCCCAAAATGAAAGAGGTAACTCGGCATTACTCATCATGGAGCGAACCATATCCAGTAGGGTACGATTCCTCCGCTCCGATACACCGTTGTGCTGTGGTGTATAAGGAGGAGTAAGCTGAGAGATAATACCATTCTCTTTTAAGTAATCTAGGAATTCCGTGCTTAAGTACTCCCCTCCCCTGTCAGACCGGAGGATCTTGATACTTTTGCCTGTCTGGTTCTCTACTTCGTTTCTGAATTCCTTGAATTTCTCAAAAGCTTCAGATTTGTGTTTCATCAGATACACATATCCGAACCTAGAGAGATCGTCAGTGAATGTGATGAAGTACGAGAACCCACCCCTTGCATGTATAGACATCGGACCACATACATCACTATGTACGAGTCCCAAGAGTTCTGCTGCTCTTTCTCCATGTCCGGTGAACGGAGATTTGGTCATCTTCCCTTTGAGACAAGACTGACAAGTTTCATAAGATGAAAACTCGAACGCATCCAAGAGTCCATCTTTATGCAACTTACTCAGTCTTTTCTCTCCGATATGACCAAGTCTACAATGCCACAAGTAGGATTCATTCGTATCTGAATTCTTCCTCTTGCGTGTGTTTTGTATATTGAGAACTGTATTCTGATTTAGAACGTAGATACCATTACACAGTGTACCCTCTGCAACCAGTACCTTATGAAGGTAGATGTTCATGATATTCTTGTCAAGAACAAAGTTATATCCATCTTTATCGAGTAAAGAAACTGATATGATGTTGCAAACCATGGAGGGTACATAGTAGCAATCGTTCAAAATTATAGTCTTGCCATTAGGCAATACTAGGTGATATTCACTGACGGCTGCCGCATTAACTTGTGCTCCGTTCGCTACTCAGAGCGACATATCACCCGGTGCAACTTTCCTACTTTTTCTCAGTCCCTGCAATAAATTACAGATATGAGATCCTGATCCGGTATCAAGTACCCAGGAGGTAGGGCTGACCGTAAAACAGTTCTCAATTACAAGAACACCTGAAGTAGATGCAAAACCATGCTTCTTCTTCAACTGGGTATCCTGAAAATCCATACTTTCCTCTTTCCCATTCTCATACTCATGACTGTTGTCACAAGTTAGAGCTGAACCAACTTTCCCCAGTCCCGAATAAGAATTCGGATCGGTCAAGCGATACATTTTATTATCTTGATTAGGGCGTGAAAAGGTTGCTGCCTGGAGAGAGAGAAAAGAAACACTCAGCGTATGCTCTTGCAAGATTAGATTGGTTTATTAATTTATCTAACCAGGATGTCTCCCACTGTTTCCTCAAATTCTTCTTAAAACCTTTTTAAAAGAAGAACTAGCCGGGTTTTAATTCACGTCACAATACTTGCTTAACCTTTCAGCCAGGCTAGTGTCGGTACTTCGAGGGAGGTTTTCCAACGCTTTCGCGAAGTTCCTTAATTAAAGAACCTCTTTTCCCTGGGGGCGTAGCCCCGCTAACACCTTTCTAGACACCTACTAGGTTTATAGCATTGATCGTTAAGTGAAATAATCTCCCGAAAGTAAACCAACTCATCAGTGGGATCGGGATCCAACTGTCATTGTGTGATAACCTAGATGGAATCCACTCTAGTCACCACACTCCAGAAGGTATGCTAAATCTGCAAGTTTCAGTTCTTTTGAAACTCCCGATGTGGTTTTTGCCCCTAGGACCCAAGTGACCTTGACTGAGCCAACATATCAAAGGATCCTAGTCAAGTTCAACCCGTCATTATCTTGACTGCATTAGACCCACCCGTACGAGTCCTTGACTTAGCCAAAATGACCGTACGACTGTCCTAACCAATCACTTTGTATCCTACGGAAAGATATTACATAGCTACCGTACATTACGCCTCGGCTGAGCACGAAATACGTAGCACGAATACTAAGCAATATCAATCCGAAACGACGGAGGGCTACGACTGGGTTTTGGTGAAAATCCGTTAACGTAATGAACTTGATGTCGTTGAAGGAACGTGATACACTTTTTGAAAACATAGTGACGAAAACTTTTGCTAAAGAGGTCACTCCCTGTGAAGGGATCTCGGCTCTTTCCTCGTCGAGTGAGGTGCTGGGCATTCGTAAGATGAATACCTCGATGCAAAGCAAGAATAATCGACTATGGTGAAGTTATTACCCTGACGCAAACCTTTTGTCCAAGGGATCACTCCCGATGAGGGGATCTCGGCCCTTGCCTCGTCGATTGAGGTACTGAGCATTCATAACCGAATACCTCGATCCAAAACAAAAAGATGAACGTCCTTATAATAACAGCTTTTTGAAAAACTTGTTCCAACAACGTCTTTTAGGTTTATTTTCTTGCATTAGTTCTTTTAATGCGTCCCATCATTTAAATCCTACCATTGCAGAAAACAACCAAAATATGACGTACGCTTATGCCATTCGCATTCGCCATGGGGCCCCGTCATCACCCGTTAGGTTACTTAACTAACGACAGAGCGGGGGCTGGGCTAGCGCGGCTGTAAAACATAAGCAACGCCTAAATAGTTATTATATATAGCAATACAGCAATGATAGCCAATCCAGATCACAGATGAACACTTTGGATATACTAGGAACCCGCGATTCGTTCGAGCCTGCAACGAAAAACGGATTACACGGTCGCGATGAATAGCCAAAACCCCACCCAAGACCCCTACGGGTGCGGCAAACTACCCGCCAAGTACCCGAAGCGAAGCAACCTCCCTCAATGCCATGAGTAGGCCACTCGGCACTTCGAGATACCCGGTAGTTTGTGCACCCCCTCCATGGGTCTATCCTAGGAGCAAAAACAGTAAAAAGAATTATACAATGACGGCTACAACCCCGATCCGGTTGTGCGGCCATACAAATAATATTACATCAATTTACAAATTTATTACATGAATGAAAGAAAAAGAAACTCTCATCTCACATCCACCCCGGCTATTCATCCGCGACAATCCAACGAGTTCATATACACAAACCATCAACAACAATCACAGATCACAGATATGTATAACCCCGACTAATCGACATATAGCGATTAGCCGACGTTCAATACATAAGAACATCACAGATATAACCAACATAGTCAAAGTGTAGTGAAGTTCGGAAAAATACGGAATTATAGGCCCCCAAAAACAAATTTCTATTCTGGAAAATCTGGGCACATATAATATATCTCAAAAATCCTAAAACCAATACAGAGATACACTGCACCAAAATCGAGGCAGAGAGGAGACAATACGGCCGCGGATCCGCGGCGACATAGTTTGCTGTCGTCGCGGAAACGCGCTCGTTTGGTCAGATCTCTGGCTCGTTTTTGGTGGTTATCTTTAGAAAACCCTGAGATGAATTTAGGTGCATGACAAATTTTGTTTTGACCAGAAAAAATTTTAACAGAAACTCAGGTTTTCGCAACTTGGTTTTATCGATTTTTCCATTTCGAACTTCGATACACTTCACTACCAAGCTAGTTTATGTTTAGTTAGGCTCTGATACCACTGTTAGGTCCACGTTACCTCTCCCGGTACTTTCGGGGTTGCGGAAACAGTAAAACAAAAATTTTTCTAAACTTTGTAACATGGACCGTAAAAGCCGGATCTTTGCTAAACAATACACTAGCAACCTAACAAGAGATGTATCTACTCGGTTAGGGGTTATACCTTAACTTGAACTCCTTCTCTTCTTGTTGTTCTTCTTCTTTGTTGTTCTTCTCTTCTTGTTGTTCTTCTCTTTGCTTGCTCAAAGGTTGATCCGGACTTTGGTCACCTCCGCGGCCTCCTTGAGTCGAAGACGATCCACCCGAGAGATGTACACTGAGCTCCACCTCAAGCCGAGGTAACTAGGGCAAGGAGATTGCTAATCTAGAAGCCCTAGGATGTGTAGAGTAGATGTATGGATGTGTTTGTCAAGTGGAATCCTTTTTCTCTCAACACATGAGATCAAAGGAGAAATCAAGAGGAGGAAGAAGAAGGAAGTTTTCTTGCAACCATGGAGCTTCTCATTTCAAGAGAGAGAATGAGAATAATCTTATCATACAAAAGAAAAGAACCATGGTTGCAAATAATGCAAAACAACATCATTACTAATTCCATCAAGATAAAGTTGATGGCTACTTTGAAATGACCATTATCATAATCCAAAAGAAAAAGGAAAAGAAAAGAAAAGTGTAGAACCCTCTTGAAAGTCAATGGTCAACCCGGTCAACCGGTCAACAAAGTCAAGAGAGGTCAACGGGGTCCAATGGTCAATGCAATTAGCCATCATAAGATTATCACTAATAGGATTAGTAAATGATGTTCGCGGCTCATAATGGTTTTGACCAAACGAACTGTCAAAACCCTAATGAGTCTGCCACATAATGGTTTTGGCCGAACCAACTGCCAAAACCCTAATGAGGCACCTCCTCCTTCATCACTCCGAAAAACTGTGCATACACACCTGCATCCGTATTCCGTAGAATGCGGATACACAGAAGACAAAACAAATCCATCCGTGCAATACTAGGATCTGGCTTAAACCAAAGCCTACTAGTACTGCCTGCCCGAACACCATACGCACACAAGTGTACGTAAGTGATCGCAGCCCGGCCGTAAAACCATACGGCCTCTACACGTTTCGCTCAGTACAGGGAAAATCTCTGTGTGGGACTCTAAAGACTCGACACTACGCTGGCAGTGGGTTTAACCACAGACCGCAAGCGGCACTAGCTGTACGTAACGGTCCCCAGGTAGATGTCGATAAGAAGGCCGATGAGGTAAACTCATCCGAACTCCTACTGAGTCTGTATGTGACAATCTCCGTACAGTCCGGTCTGTTCGTCTGATACATCGCATGGCGGGCCTAGGGGGGCGGTAAACGTCAGTCCCCTAATAGCGGTACAAGTCGTGTCGGAGTGAAGCCCAATACACCCTGAGATAACACTGGAAACCTACCAGTATATCTCGCTTGCCCTGGCCAGGGACTACTCGTGTAATGGCTCTCCTAGACACAGCGCGATGTCAACCCCCAATACCGGGAGAGACGAATCCTGTCTAACCGTCACTGCCTCCAAGTGCTTCGGGACTGCTCCCAACTACTACCTGTTTGCACGACTCAGTAGAGCCGTGGTAGGGTAGTAATCAAAGAACAGTGGGAACACACTCGAGGCGAAGTGACAGTGTCAAGTCAGCGGACTAAGCTGTACTCATGTCACCTGGGAACTGATAACTGACGATAGGTATAATACCAACCATCAGTTCCCGACGAGTCCTGTCCAGTGTACTCGCAACCTAACGAGCACCCGCATACTATCTCAAGTACGACGTACTGACGGCTGTGGGACAGACCGTCTCCCGTGCTGGGATGAGAAGCGCATACGCTAGTCTACTCTGGAGTATCGATGCCCTATCTCGATACTCCAACGACTAGGGACGTGTATAAGGATGTGCTTGTAGATTACCCAGCCCCCACGAGTGTGATCGCCATCACAACGCCGGTAATCAAGCAAAGATCCTAAGGGCTCTACTAATGCGTATAGGTGATATAATAAATAAACACACATGTACACATTAAAGCAGAGACAAACCAAGTAGCATACTACTATATTGAGCAAGATTGTCTGTACAACTGTGAATATCCCAAGCTTCCATCAAGTAATATACATACTAGTATGATACAGTAATGGCCTCTAGGGCATATACACTAACACTTGGGATGTGGGTTTGGCTATTCGTCGCGACCGTGGAATCCGTGTTTTATACAGGCTCGTATTGAAAACACGGACGTCCTAGTATATCCAATATTTCATATATGTTCTTCTGCTGCAATGTTCTGTGATGAGATCATATTACTGCCTGAGACGAATGCTTATACTATATATATATGCTGATATATAAATATTACTGCTTTCGTTTCTTCTGTGATGCTTAGGAAGCATAAGCTGATAGGATTTTTATTAATGAGATTAATAAAAGAAAAGAAACCTAAAGATGTTGTAGAATCAAAACTTTATAAAAAGGGTAGCTACAGTTTTGCTTTGCACAGTGATATATATGATATATCCTGCACCATATTCGATGAGGAAAGAGCCGACGATCCCTTCACCGGGAGTGACCTCTTTAGCGAAACTGGCAGATGCTACAAAACTCGGTTTGTCTTTTGATTGCTTTTAGAGTTTTGCTTTGCACAGCGGCATATATGATATATCCTGCACCATATTCGATGAGGAAAGGGCCGACGATCCCTTCACCGGGAGTGACCCCTTTAGCGAAACTAAGAAAAGCCTCAAAAACACTCCTTTTCAAAACTTCACTCGATTCTACGACGATATCAAGTTCATTACGCTCAGGGTTTTCTGAAAAAAAACCTGCGTAGCCCTCCGTCATTTCAGATAGATAATATTTAGTATTCGTACTATGTTTGTTGACTTAGTCAAGGCGTAGTGTACGGTAGCTAAATAGTGTTTATCTGCTAAAACATGAGATGTGATTGGATTAGGGTATTCGCATGGCCTTGTTGACTCAGTCAAGGGTCGTACGGGTGGGTTTAATTCAATCAAGAAATGTACGGGTTGAACTTGACTTGCGATTTATGGTTTGTTGACTTAGTCAAGGTCATAGATCGCTAGGGGCAAAATATTATCGGGAATTTCAAGTGTTGAAATTTGCAATGAGATTGCATACCTCCTATGAGATAGTTGGATCCCGATACCCACTGCGAGTAAGTGTTACTCCTGGGAGAGTTTTACACAGGACAATTAGTCATTCAAGTAGGTGTCTAGAAAAGTGTTAACGGGGTTACGCCTCTGGGAAAATGAGGTTTACTTTAATTAGGTCCGTGCGAAAGCACGGGGAACCTCCCTCAAAGTACCGACACTGATCTGGCTGAAAGATTGACGAAATTGTAAGGTGTAATTAATCCCGGCTAATCTTACCTTTTAGGGTTTTAAGGTAGATTTGATAAAACCAGTGGGAGACATCCTGATTAGATAAGATAATAACCAATCTAATCTTGCAAGAGCATACGCTAAAAGTGTTTTCTTCTCTCTCTCTCCAGGTAGCGACCATGTCAGGCCATAATCAAGATAATAATATGGATGTATTGACTAAACCTAATTATTGTACTGAGCAAGGGAACGTTAGACCCGTTCTTTCTTATAAGAGTTATAAGACTGAACAGGAAACAGGAGAATATCTGGATTCTCACACCACCCAAAAGAACATGCATGTTGATGCATCTTCTTCGGGTGAGTTAGTTATTGAGAACTGTTTCTCAGTTCACCCTACGTCCTGGGTATTAGATACCGGATCAGGATCCCACATATGTAAACAGTTACATGGGCTACGTAAAGGTAGAGAACTGGGAAAGGGTGATCATTCCGTTCAAGTAGGGAACGGTGCAAATGTTGCAGCCAAAGCAGTTGGCGAATATCACCTTGTATTGCCATGTCGTAATACACTGATTCTAAATGAGTGCTATTATATACCGAACATGATGTGCAACATTATATCAGTTTCTTTATTAAGTAAAGAAGGATATAATTTTGTAGTAAAGGATAATGTTATGAACATATTCCTAGATCAAAAGTTGATTGCATCAGGCTCGTTACATAATGGTATATTCATTCTAAATCAGAATACAGTCCTGAATATACAAAACACACACAAGAGGAAAAGTTCAGAAATGAACGAATCCTTCTTGTGGCATTGTAGACTTGGTCATATCAATGCGACACGACTCGCTAAGTTACATAAAGATGGTTATTTGAATCCGTTCGAATTATCATCTTATGATACTTGCCATTCATGTCTCAAAGGAAAAATGACCAAAGCTCCGTTTAGTGGACACGGAGAAAGAGTTACTGAACTCTTAGGACTAATACATAGTGATGTTTGTGGTCCCATGTCTACGCATGCCAGGAACGGTTCTTCCTACTTCATTACATTCACTGACGATCTCTCTAGATACGGACATGTGTTTCTGATGAAACACAAGTCTGAAGCTTTTGAGAAATTCAGAGAATATAAACACGAAGTAGAGAACCAAACGGGCAAAAGTATTAAGATTCTTCGATCTGATCGAGGAGGCGAATACTTAAGCAATGAGTTCCTAGATTATCTAAAAGAGAATGGGATTCTCTCTCAGCTTACTCCTCCTTATACACCACAGCACAACGGTGTATCGGAACGAAGGAATCGGACCCTATTAGATATGGTGCGATCTATGATGAGCGATGCTGAGTTACCTATTTCCTTCTGGGGGTATGCGCTTGAGACAGCCATATACATATTGAATCTAGTTCCGTCTAAATCTATACCTACCACACCATATGAGATATGGAGTGGGAAGAGATCATATTTTAAACGAGTTAAGATATGGGGTTGTCCGGCCTATGTCAAAAGACAAAATCCGGACAAACTCGAGGCACGATCAGTCCTTTGCAAATTTGTGGGATATCCAAAGAATTCTCAAGGATATTTTTTCTACCACACTGAGGAACAAAAAGTGTTTGTTGCTCAACATGCCACCTTTTTGGAAAAGGAATTTCTTGCAAAAGAAATTAGTGGCAAAGAGGTAGAACTGGAAGAGGTTCTAGCACCACAAACCGTAACTGATGATTTGTTGGAACCAGAAGATTCAGTAGTACCCGACGAACCCCAGCCTCTCCGCCGATCTAGTAGGGTTTCTCGTCCACCTGAGAGATACTATGGTTTTCTCATTGATGGTGGAAGCGAGGATTGCATCATGGATGATGATGACCCCACTAGTTTCGAGCAGGCCATCACGAGTGGTGACTCTGTGAAATGGCTGGATGCAATGCGATCTGAGATGGAATCCATGTACACCAATAATGTATGGATTTTGGAAAATTCTCCTGAAGGGGTAAAACCCATTGGGAGCAAGTGGATTTTTAAAAAGAAATTTGGTGTAGATGGAAAAGTTGAGACTTTCAAAGCTAGACTTGTAGCAAAGGGTTTTCGTCAACGACCAGGTGTGGATTATGACGAAACCTTTTCTCCAGTAGCTATGCTTAAGTCCATCCGGATCTTACTTGCCATTGCTGCATACCATGACTATGAAATCTGGCAAATGGATGTTAAGACCGCCTTTCTAAATGGTGATTTAGAAGAGAGCGTGTACATGACTCAGCCAGAGGGCTTCGTAGATAGTGGGAGCAGCGGAAAGGTGTGCAAGCTGCTTAAATCCATTAATGGGTTAAAGCAAGCATCGCGGAGTTGGAACATCTGTTTTGATGTTGTAGTCAAAGAGTTTGACTTCATCAAAAATATAGATGAACCTTGTATCTATAAGAAGGTAGCAGAGGGTAAGGTTGTCTTCCTCATATTGTACGTGGATGACATACTCTTGATAGGAAATGATATTCCTAT
Source organism: Agapanthus africanus (assembly GCA_030015575.1). Taxonomy (NCBI): domain Eukaryota; kingdom Viridiplantae; phylum Streptophyta; class Magnoliopsida; order Asparagales; family Amaryllidaceae; genus Agapanthus; species Agapanthus africanus. The sequence goes on along the minus strand of CM057350.1, from coordinate 446,012,517 downwards.
GCTGCAATCAGTCAAGCTCTTCTTATCACAGAGATTCTCAATGAAAGATCTAGGTGATGCCTCCTGCATATTGGGAATCATGATCTATAGAGATAGATCTAAACGGATACTGGGATTGTCCCAATCCAGGTACATTGACACCATACTAAAGAGATTTAGTATGGAAGAATCCAAGCGTGGGAACCAACCCACGATCTCTGGACTCACTCTCTCCAAAGAGATGTCTCCCAAGACTGATTTGGAGAGAGCTCGCATGCAAGGGATACCCTATGCTTCGGCAGTAGGCTCTATCATGTATGCGATGCTATGTACCAGACCCGATGTAGCATACTCACTAAGTTTAGTGAGTCGGTATCAAGCAGATCCTGGAGAGAGTCACTGGACAGCTGTGAAGAACATTCTCAAGTACTTACGAAAGACTAAGGAGATGTTCTTGGTGTATGGTAACGGAGAACTCCAGGTGGAGTCCTTTACCGATTCCAGCTTCCAAAGTGATAAGGACGACTCTAAGTCGCATTCGGGTTTTGTCTTTACCCTCAATGGAGGGGCGGTATGTTGGAAGAGTTCCAAACAGGATACCGTTGCAGACTCGACGATGGAGGCTGAATACATCGCTGCCAACGATGCTGCCAAAGAGGCTGTCTGGATCAAGAAGTTCATTACTGAACTTGGAGTGGTTCCATCCATTGAGCATCCAATACCTCTGTATTGCGATAACAATGGAGCTGTGGTATTGGCCAAGGAACCCAGATCCCATCAAAAGTCCAGACATATTCTGAGGCGATATCACCTGATCAGGGAGATAGTTGATCGCCGGGAGATCGAGGTCAGGAGAGTAGATACGAAGGACAATACTGCGGATCCATTCACGAAGGCTATTCCCCAGATACAGTTTGAGAGATTATTCGGGATGCTAGGTATGCGATACTACAGCAGCTGGCCTTAGTGCAAGTGGGAGATTGTTAGTTATGTATATGCCCTAGAGGCCATTGTTGTACATATGATGTATATTATAATGGATGCTTGGATATATATAGAGATGACTTTCTTGCTCGTCATGATAGTATGCTATTTGGTTTCTCTTTATCTTAACATGTTGACTTGTATTGGTTTACTGTTTTACTCTCACATGTTGATAAAGCCCTTAGGATCTGTACTCGACTACTGGGACTATGATGAGATCATACTAGTGGGGCCACGGTAGTCGATGAGTACATCCTATAACTGTTCCTAGTCGAGGGTATATCGAGACAGGGCATCGATACACCAGAGTAGACTAGCGTATACGCATCTTGACCCATATGATGGGCGATGGATGATCCCATATCCATCGGTGTTAGACATCAGAGATGGTGTACGGGTGCTCAGTAGAGACTGGGTACACTGGACGGACTCGCCGAGAACTCCCAGATGGTGATATACCACACGTCAGATGGCAGTTCTCCGGTGACACTGGTACAGGGTAGTCTGTAGACCCGAGATTGTCATAGAGTCTTGGGTGATTCCCACTGTGCTTTGATTTCCACCTTACCACGTCCAAGAGGGCGTGCAAAACGGTGGCTTTTGGGTACAGTCCCGAATCACATGGAGGCAATGACCGATAGGAGGGGATTCGTCTCTCCCGGTATAGGGTGTTGATGTTGTGCTGTGTTCGATTGGCTATAACTGGAAGTCCCTGGCCAGGGCTGATATAGAGATTTACTGGTAAGTGTTACTAGTAGTTTCTCGACCCGTTATGAGCCACACATCGACACGACTTATCGGTTACTGGGGTCTGACGTATACCACCCCTAGACTTGATATGCGACATATCAGACGAACAGACAGGACTGTACGGGAGTGTTACTGATTGGATTCACAGGAGAACGCACAGGCTAGCTTGTTGATCTTCTGATCGCCCAATACCTGGGTGGCTGTTACGTTTAGCTGACCGCTTGCAGCTTGTGGGTGTTTGATATGATCATCACCTGCTACCGGCGTATTGACGATTCTTTAGAGTCCTACACAGAGGTTTCTTGGCTCAGGCGAAACGGAGTAGAGGCACATATGTGATATGTGCAGGACCGAGAATAATGCGATATGAGATACCGTATTATATTCTTGCGATATTTAGATATGAACCGGGACATCGGATCAAGTGTTGATTCGATGAATCGGTACATGATATATTAGTCGGTAATATTCGATATGGCCGGATCATCGAATCAAGTGTTGATTCGATGATTTAATGTATAATAATATATATATGATATATTATTACATTATCTAATATTGGTTCGCTTTATTATTTCATTTTCTCATTGGATGATACATTGATATATATGCGATATATGTTAATTGTATTATTTTCTTTTGTTGCAAATATATAATATATATGTGATATATATTATTGTAACATGATATGATTAATTGTTAAACATGTTTAAGAATGATTAATTGAGGTTAGGGTTTGATTAGGGTTAGTTGCTTCATGCACCTTCTAGAAGCTTTTTCTTTTGTCATTCTTAAGATATTTTTTGGATGACACATTCTTAACCCAACCAAACCCTAACTCTAGTTTATTCTCTACTAAATCCTAGCCACTCATCCTTGACCATGGTTTATAATCAATCATATAGTCTTCTTTCTATTCATCACAAAAGAAAATAATCATTATCTTTTTCCATTATCATCTTCTTCTCTCTTGAAGAAAGCTTACTAGATTTTCTTTATGTGATGAAATAATATGAGAAAATGATTTAAAAAGAAAGCAAAAATACTACTCTCTCATTCTCATCTCATCTAGCCCATGAGATTAGTGTGTTCATCTCTTTAGAGTGAGAAAGCTTGAGTCTTTGCAACTTCGAGGTAGATCATCGGAGATTTGGAATACTTCAAGCTAGCATGGATCGTTCGAGTCGTGGAGCCTCTCATGAGTCCGGGAGATCATGGATCGCGGCAAAGGGACTTCTACTCGGAGCTTGTGAAGCGAAGGAGCGGACTACAAAGGTTGTAATCCCTCACACTTAGATAAAAGTTATCATCTTGCATGTTAAACCCTAATAATCTAGCAAAGATCCCGGCTTTGGGTTGTTCGGCACGTCTAAATTTTTATCCGGGCATGTTTGATGCCTTATGAACCTTCACAAGAGTGCCTAGGAACCCTACAAGATCAAGCTCCAACTTCACCAAGCCATGAAACTTGTGAAGAAAACACCCTATACTGCTTTGCAAGTGGTAGAGGATGAAGAAATAGGAAGTGGGTTCACTTTAGAATTGGATTTCTCACTCTTTTCATGAAATCACCATTGAAGGTTGCAAGCTCTCTTCTTCTTGAAGAAGAAGAAGAAGAAGAAAAATAATATCATAAGTATTATCTTGAAAATAGAAAATGAGTGATTCTTATCATATAGCAACCATGGTTAAGTGTAGAGAATAAACTAGGGTTAGGTGAATGGTTAGGTTAGGCATGAAACAAAAATGGTAGACTTTTTCAAAGCTTCATGAAGCTTCAACAAAGAAACAAAATTAGCCACCATTTTTCCTTTTGCCAAAATGAATAAATAAATGTATAAGTAAATAAAATCAATACCCTAACCATTACATAACCATGGTTTAATCTAAACATACACCCAAACATTCATGTATCATCAAACATGATACAATCAAGTGTACAAAATATATCACATATACAATGTGCACATCAAGTGAGAAAATCCTTTTTAAGTGAACAAATATTAGTTAATGCAAAGTAATATATCAAATATATAATTATACATTAAACCATTAAATCAACACTTGATTTAACGATCCGGTCATATCGCATATAGCCGACTAATATCCAATGTATCGGCTTATCGAATCAATCCTTGATTCGATAACTAGGTTATATCGCATACAACCAATCGATACATTCATCGCGAGAATAGGATACGATATCACATACACGCATTATTCTCGGTCCCGCTCATATCTCATATGCGCTCCTATTTCGTTTCGCTTGAGCCAGGAAACCTCTGTGTAGGACTCTAAAGACTCATCAATACGCCGGCAGTAGGTGATGATCATATCAAACATCCACAAGCCGCAAGCGGTCTGCTAAACGTAACGGCCACCCGGGTATTGAGCGATCAGAAGATCGACGAGCAAGCCCGCTCATACTCCTGTGAATCCAACCAGTAACACTTACCGTACAGTCCAGTCTCGTCGTCTGATATGTCGCATATCTCGCCTAGGGGTGGTAAACGTCAGACCCCAATAGCTCGATAAGTCGTGTCGATATGAGGTCTATAACAGTTCGAGAAACTACTGGTAACACTTACCAGTAAATCTCAGCAACCCTGGCCAGGGATTTCCGGTTATAGCCAATCGAACACGGCGCAACATCAACTCCCTATACCGGGAGAGACGAATCCCCTCCTATCGCTCATTGCCTCCATGTGATTCGGGACTGTACCCAAAAACCACCGTTTTGCACGCCCTCTTGGACGTGGTAAGGTGGAAATCAAAGCACAGTGGGAACCACACAAGACTCTATGACGATCTCGGGTCAACAGACTACTCTGTACCAGTGTCACCTGAGAACTGCAATCTGACGTAAGGTATAATACCAACTGGGAGTTCTCGGTGAGTCCGTCCAGTGTACCCAGTCTCCACTGAGCACCCGTATATCATCTCTGATGTCAAACACCAATGGATATGGGATCATCTATCGCCCATCTGTATGGGTCGAGAAGCTATACGCTAGTCTACACTGGTATATCGATGCCCTGTCTCGATACACCCATGACTAGGGACCTTGAAGGATGTACTTATGGACTACCATGTCCCCACTAGTATGATCTGCATCATAGTCCAGGTAGTCAAGTACACATCCTAAGGGCTTTACCAACATGTAACAGAGAGACAATAAGTGTATATGTTAAGATAAAGTGCAACCAGATAGCATACTATCATGTCGAGCAAGAAAGTCCTCCTTATATATGTCCAAGCATCCACTACAATATACATCCAATGTACAGTAATGGCCTCTAATGCATACATATAACTAACACTGATGGCCTGCTCGAAACTAGTTGGGTCATCATCTCATGATGCAATCCTCGCTCCCACTGTTATAGAGAAAACCGAAGTATCTCTCAGGTGGATGAGGAACCCTACTAGATCGGCGGAGAGGCTGAGCTTCGTCGGGAACTTTTGAATCCTCCGGTTCTACTAAATCGTCAGCTGTAGTTTGTATGGCTGGAACTCCTTCCAGTTCTTACCTCATGACCACCAAAAAAGGTGGCATGCTGAGAAACAAAACACTTTTTGTTCCTCGGTGTGGTAGAAGATATTCCCTTGCGAATGCTTGGGATATCCAACAAACTTCTACAGAACTGACTTTGCTTCTAGCTTGTCCGGATTTTGCTTTTGACATAGGCCGGACAACCCCAAATCTTAACATCCTTAAGAGATGGGCTCTTCCCATACCATATCACATATGGAGTGGTAGGCACCTGATTTGGTTGGAACCCTATTCAATAGGTACGCAGCTTCTCAAATGCATAACTCCCAAAAAGAAATAGGCTACTCAGTAGTACTCATCATAGAGCACACCATATCACATAAGGTGCGATTTGCTCCGCCCCGATACACCGATGTGCCGTGGTGTTTTCGGAGGAGTAATGCTGAGAGAGAATCTCGTTCTCCTTTAGAATAGTCTAGGAATTCCGTGCTCAAGTATTCTCCTCCCTGATCTCATCATAGGACATAATACTTATACCTGTTTTTGGTTCTCTACTTCTAACTTATATTCTTTGAATTTTCTCAAAAGGTTTAGACTTGTGTTTCAACAGGAACATATGTCCGAATCTTGGGAAATGATCAATGAATGTAATGAAGTACAAAGAACCAGTCCTGGCATGTGTAGACATGGGACTTTCATACATCAGCATGTATCAATCCCAAGAGTTCAGTAACTCTTTTTCTGTTTCCAATAAACGGAGCTATGGTCATCTTATCTTTGAGATATGACTGGCAAGTTTCACAAGATGTAAAGTCAAACTGATTTAAATATACATCTTAATGTAACTTAGCTAGTCGGGTCGCATTGATATGACCTAGTCTACAATGCCTCAAGAAGGATTCGTTCATTTCTGAACTCTTCCTCTTGTGTGTGTTCTGTACATTAAGAACTGTGGTTTGATTTAGAATGTATATGCTTTTAGATAACGTGCCTGAACCGATCAACTCTTGATATAGGAAATGTTCAAAACATTATCCAACAATACAAAATTATATCCTTCTTTACTAAATAAAGAGACTGATATGATGTTGTATATCAGGTTCGGTATCTAATAACATTCGTTCAGAATCAATGTATTCAGTAATACAGGGTGATAATTGCCAACTGCTTGGCTTTGCAACAATTGTACCATTTCCAACTCTTGAAACTTATCACCCATTCTCAGTTCTCTACCTATCTGTAGCCCATATAACGGATTACATATCTGGGATCCTGATCCGGTATCTCATACCCAGGACGTAAAAGATACTGAGAAACAGTTCTCTGTAATGAACACACCCGAAGAAGATGCATCAACATGCACTTTCTTCGTTTGGACGGCACGGGAATCCTGGCAATCCCTTATATCCTGCTCGGTCTTATAACAATTATAAGTTGAAGCAGGACCAACATTCCCCAGCTCAGTATAACAAGCGGGTTCAGTCAATACATCCATATTATTATCTTGATTAAGGCGTGACATGGTCGCTACCTGGAGAGAGAGAAAAGAAAACACTCAGCGTATGCTCTTGTAAGATTAGATTGGTTATTAATTTATCTAATCAGGATGGCTCCCACTGTTTTAGTCAAATCTTCCTTCAAACCCTAAAAGGTAAGACTAGCCGGGATTAATTACACATTACAAGTTCGCCAATCTTTCAACCAGGCCAGTGCCGGTATTTTGAGGGAGGTTCCCCGTGCTTTCGCACGGACCTAATTAAAATAAACCTCATTTTCCCAGGGGCATAACCCTGTTGACACCTTTCTAGACACCTACTTGATCGGCTAATTGTAATGTATAAAACTCTCTCAGGAGTAACTCTTACTCGCAGTGAGTATCGGGATCTAACTATCTCAAAGAAGGTATGCAATCTCATTGCAAATTTCAACACTTGAAATTCCCAATAATATTTTGCCCCTAGCGACTTATAACCTTAACTTAGTCAACAAATCATAAGCGCTAGCCAAGTTCAACCCGTCATTTCTTGATTGAAATAAACCCAACTGTACGATGCTTAACTAAGTCAACAAAATCGTATGACTAGCCTAATCCAATAACATCTTATGCTTTAGCAGATAGGCACAAATTAGCTAACGCACACTACGCCTTAACTTAGTTAACAAACGTAGCACGAATACTAAGTAGTACTTATCTGAAATGACTAAGGGCTACGACAGGTTTTTCAGAAAACCTTTTGTCGTAAAGAACTTTATATCGTTGTAGAATCGAGTGATTTTAAAAGGAGTGATTTTAAAAGGAGTGTTTTTTAGGCTTTTACTAGTTTTGCTAAAGAGGTCACTCCCGGTGAAGGGATCTCGGCTTTTTCCGTATCGAATAAGGTGCAGGATATTTCACAAATACCACTATGCAAAGCAAAAACTATAAAAGCAATCAAAAGACAAACCGAGTTTGTAGCATCTGCTAGTTTCGCTAAAGAGGTCACTCCCAGTGAAGGGGTCTCGGCTCTTTCCTTATCGAATAAAGTGCTGGATATTCTATAAGGAATACCGCTATGCAAAGCAAGAACTTGAGCTACCAGTTTTCGAGACAAGTTTCTACAACATCTTTAGGTTTCTTTTATTTTCATTAATATCATTAATGAAGTCCCATTTATTATGCTTCACAAGTATCAGATATGAAACGAAAGCAACAATATATAATATATATCACATATATATAATATAAGCATTCGTCTCAGGCAGTAATATGATCTCATCACAGAACATTGCAGTAGAAGAAATATATGAAATATTGGATATACTAGGATTTCCGTGTTTTATATCAAGCCAGTATAAAACACGGATTCCACGGTCGCGATGAATATCCAAACCCACATCCATAGACCCCTACGAGAGCGGCAAGCAACCCTACCAATTCTAGAGTTAGGAGACCCAGTCTCGACTCCTCGAGATGGTCTCCCCACTGGACCCTAGAACCCGGTTACTTGTGCTCCCCGCCTTGGGTCTATCCTAATGCGGAAAAGTAAATAATATACAATGGTCACATCATCCTCAACCCGGAAGTGCCCCAATAAAAGAATATTACATACAATGAATTTTACATGAATGAAAAAGAAAAACTCTCATCTCACATAAAACCCCCGGCTATTCAATGACGACGATCCAATATAACATATCCCAGCAACACATAACATCACATGTCATCAACATAAGTAAATATGTGTATCCCAATTGTCGTTGACATATAGCACCGAAACTGTCAATACACCACATATTACACTTACGGTCACAGAAAAGAAAGTGAAAAACTACAACAGTTGGAATCTGCAACCACCTTAGACATCACATGCCTAACCAAATGAATTCCTTAGACATCACATGCCTAACAATTATAAACCCCGCATTTTAGTCTCGATACCGAAAACACTTTTCAATAACAAGTCGAGCGATTCAACAAGATTCCCGACATCCTGATCGAATGCTCGTCGGAAACTTTAGTAGACGGCCGCACCCCTCGATGCTGTCGACGAAGTGCACTAAGGCGGAACACCGCTGCCGCGAGCACCCGAACGGATACTTTTGGCGACGGGGTTCTCCTACAGTCACTTGGTCGGGGCTATGGGGCGTGGCTATCTATTAAGTTTACCCGGTGAGTATCCGCGTACTCTACGTGATTGCGATGGACTTTTGATCTCATCAAAATCTTATGGCAACCAATCAAATGAGACTGAACTGCTAGATTTATAACATTCAAACTAGTTATCTCATAACTACTTGTGGATTCCAAATATTGTATCCCATCACATGATACCCGGACAAACGTTAAACTTTTCGATCGATTCATCAAAGTCCCACAATTTCCTGACAGCTCAACACTTGAGCACAGTTTTAATAATACCTAGAAAATGCCACAGTACCTATAAACCAGCCGTAGAAGGGTCAAACCAACGCCTCACATATGACAACGCTAAACTACCACAAACCCTAAGGTTCAAGTGGCGGTTTTGACGGCCACATAATCGAGTTATGGTTTACGTTCCTCTAGAGGGTCCACAGAATCACTTGCATGTTTTTCCGAATACGTTAAACTTGGAAAAATGGGTTTTTGACATTCGATCGAACTTTTTAACTTCTCCTAGACAATCCGTGAATAACCCGAAACAATGTTAAAAATACGAATACGAAACACTCCGATTTGCTTATAATTTAAGATTACATCACATGCAAAATTAGCAAAAATAAACAACACCTGAAACACCAAAACCCAGCAACTGGAACACACCCCCAAAAATTAACCCCAAAACCCTTAAGGAATCCGGCAACGCCGGAAAATTAAGCTAGGTCGCCGGCCTTAATCCGAGCTCCTGGTTTGATTTTTGTTATGTGTTCATGTAGTATCACATACTACATTCTGCACTTGCTTAAATAATTTTTTGAACAATATTTAAAATCAACAGAAACTGGGGTTTTCCGTTTCAAGTTTCGGAGTCGTTTCGGTTTCGTAATTCTAAAAAAATCCGTATTAATTTCTAGCATGGCTCTGATACCATTGAAGGTTTACCTAGCACGGCAGCAAGATTTTGGGAGGCATCGTCCATGCCAAATTTAAAAATTTGTCGTTCTAGCTAACCCTAACCATGAATCGTTAACTAGAAATAATACGGAAAACATATGCAAACACTTTGCATGTTATAGTGAGCAAGGAATACAACCTTTGTAGACCGGTCCTTCACTTCAAATAGCTCCATGTAGTAGTCCCCTTCGCTGCGATTGCAAACTCTGGACTCTAGAGAGGATCCCTTGAAGAAACGAGCGTGCTTGCTTCGATGTCTTCGAGGCCGAAGATGATCTACGTCGAGGAGACACTAACCCATGCTATTTCTTCACTAATCATATAATTAGTGAAGCAAACACACTCTACTAAATGGAAAGTAGTAGAGGATGATGAAGTAGGAAGTGAGCTCACTTAAGATTTCATTTTCTCACACCTTTTCTCAAAACTCCATTGAAGCTAGAAGCTTTTGATGAAGAAGAAGAAGAAGAAAAAAATATCTCACATGAATAATTCATCCAAAAACAATTATTGCAACCATGGGTGAGTTAAAGCTATCATTCCTAACTCATGTAGAGAATAAACCCAAGGCTATGGTTAAAGGTTGGGTTAAGGAAAGATATCCTAAGAAATGACAAAAGAGTTGACCTTGACATTGTTCTACAAGCTTCTCCAAGCTTGAAAAGTTTGACCAAGTCATTTGCTCTTTTGTAATAACTTAAGAAATAATCAAAACCCTAATTTAACCCTAGCATAGTATAAGTTTCATACACCCATCTTATATGTATCATCAAACATGACACAATACATGTACACAATTATACATATCACATATATACAATGTGCACGTCAAGTGAGAAAAGAAATCATTAGTGAGCTAAATATTAGTTAATGTAATATAATATATCAAATATATAATTATACATTAAATTATCAAATCAACTCTTGATTTAATAATCCGGCTATATTACATATAACCGACTAATATCAAATGCAACATCTTATCGAATCAACGCTTGATCCGATAACTCGGTTATATCACATATAATCAATCATGTCACACATCGCGAGAATAGAATGCGGTATCATATAGTCGCATTAATCTCGATCCCGCACATATCGCATATGCGCTCCTGCTCCATTTCGCTTGAGCCAGGAAACCTCTGTATAGGACTCTGAAGACTCATCAATACGCCGCAGTAGGTGATGATCATATCAAACACCCACAAGCCGCAAGCGGTCTGCTAAACGTAACGGCCACCCGGGTATTGAGCGATCAGAACATCAAAAAGCAAGCTTGTTCGTACTCCTGCGAATCCAATCAGTAACACTACCGTACAGTCCGGTCTCTTCGTCTGATATGTCGCATATCACAGCCTGGGTGTGGTATAACGTCAGACCCCAATAGCCTGATAAGTCATGCCGATGCAAGGTCTATAACGGGTCGAGAAACTACTGATAACACTTACCAGTATATCTCAGCAACCCTGGCCAGGGATTTCATGTTATGGCCAATCGAGCATAGCGCAACATCAACTCCCTATACCGGAAGAGACGAAACCCCTCCTATCGCTCATTGCCTCCATGTGACTCGGGACTGTACCCAAAAGCCACCGTTATGCATGTTCTCTTGAACATGGTAAGGTGGAAATCAAAGCACAGTAGGAATCACACAAGACTCTATGACGATCTCGGGTCTACAGACTAACCTGTACCAGTGTCACCAGAGAACTGCTATCCGACGATAGGTACAATACCATCTAGGAGTTCTCGGTGAGTCCGTCCAGTGTACCCAGTCTCCACTGAGCACCCGCATACCTTCTCTGATGTCAAACACCAATGGATATAGGATCATCCATCGCCCATCATATGGGTCGAGAAGCATATACGCTAATCTACTCTGGTATATCGATGCCCTGTCTCGATACACCCTCGACTAGGAACATTTGAAGGATGTACTTAACGACTACTCTGTCCCCACTAGTATGATCTGCATCATAGTCCTGGTAGTCAAGTACTAATCCTAAGGACTTTATCAATATGTAACATAGAGACAATCAGAGTACATGTTAAAATAAAGAGCAACCTGATAGCATACTATCATGTCGAGTAAGAAAGTCCTCCTTATATATGTCCAAGCATCCACTACAATATACATCGTATGTACTGTAATGGCCTCTAGGGCATACATATTACTAGCAGATAAGCCTATGGATTTCTCAGATTTGCCTTCTATGGCCATGGGTAAGTGACGCTTTAGCCCTGGTATTCTTTTACTTATTCCCCGTGCAGAAAGGAGACTGGCCATATATGTATCTTTCATAGTTTTGCCAACCCCAACTCCACTAGAGTCCCATATTTGCATGCCGCCGGGCCCTTACGCCAGTCGTATGTCTGAGAGAATGGTGAAACAGAGTATTCATTCACTAGCAACTCTTATTGCGGATCTCAATGCTGGCACTTTCGTTATGGAAGAGGAATTTGCTGTCGAAGCTAATGCTTCTTTGTCTGTCCTTGCTACCTACCATGATGAGGCGCTGGTGTGTATTTGGGTTGAGTATTTCTGTCAAGTGGAGGCTTCCTTGCATGGAGTCGAATGTACACGTCTTCCCTTTGATATCTTATTTGTAAAGGCCAACTTACGTGAATGGATTGATCGGTATGCTGCCAACCTCCGATCTTGTGAGAAAAGACTCAACCGGAAATTTTCGGAAAAGGAGTTGGCTTCGAAGGCTCTAGGGGAACTCCAAGCTTAGCTCGCAACTAAAACTACTCGGGCCTATGAAATTTGGCGAGTTCTTCAAGAGGCAATTACGGAGCTGGTGGCTCTCGATAAAGCTGTCACTTTTACGCGCGAAATGGTTGGGACTCACAAGACCGCTGAGAAAGAGCTTGAGCATCGGTTTTCTTTATATCAACAACAACAAGCATAGGCAGGGGCTCAGCTTGCGGCGCTGCTAGAGCTTGAGGCGGAGGTTCGGTGGAAAAATGATGATCTATCTGGCTTATTGAACCATCCACCGTCTTAAAATTTTTGTCGTTGTATATTTTTTCTTCTTTCTTGTATCTTGTATTCACTTTGGTTTATAAATAAAAGATATATTTTATTTCATGCTTGCACCTCTCTATCTTTTGATGTCTTGATTTGTGTGAAATAGTTTATGTACTCATTTCGGAGTTTGTAGTTTATTCACTCATTTCGGAGTTTCTAGTTCATGTACTCATTTCGGAGTCTGTAGTTTATTCACTCATTTCGGAGTCTCTAGTTTATATACTCATTTCGGAGTGTTTTTTAGTTTACCTTCCTTAGGTTTACAAGCAAACTTGTCCTAACGTTATATGTAGATAACCCCCATTTTTTACTACAGAGGTCCGTTAGGTTTGTGGTACTAGGGTTTTAGTCCATGATACTATCGCGTTGGCTGATATATTTCTCGATATGCAGTCTTTAAGCCACTGTTCGAGTAGCCCCGCGACTGTTGTGTCTCCGATCCCTTCGGAGGATGGACAAGATGTCTTCGAGTAATCTCCTTAGGTCATATTACCATCGGAAGAGCAAGCGTTAGGAATTTGTCATGTCGCTTTTTACTTGAGGTTGGGCTCAATTTGGAGCCCCGATGAGTCATAACCGCACCTTTCTGGGGTGGGATGATCTCTAATGGTCTTTTAGACCTTATATGAGTTGCCATCAATACCCCAAAGCTGGGAATATGTCGTCACTTCATTTTTTGCTTTGACGATGTCGCGCCGATTCTTTGATGAAGTAGGGTAGACATCTGTAGGACCTTCTATGCTGCATGTATTGCAATTGATGTCCGGAGCTAGGAATATACCATTGCTTTAATTTCATTTGATAGCTGCGTCTGCATCCTGCTGAAATGAGAGGGGAATGCTAGGATAGTCCCTAGGTTGTATATGTACCGTCAAGACTTGGAGCTAGGATTTTTCCGTTACTCCATTTTTGCTTTGACCCTTGGGTCTTTTGTTGATGTTGCATCTGCAACCTACTGGAATGAGAAGAACATCAGGGTGATCTTGCCATTAAGACCTGAAGCTAGGATTTTGCCGTCACTTCATTTTCATTTGATTGTTGTGTCTGTCCGTGCTGGGATGAGGAGGGGGACGTAGGGATAGTCTTGAGGTTGTATATGTACCATCGAGACTCGGACCTCCTTTTGACAAAGCGTGGTGGGAAAATACGGTTCCCTTTTCCTTTATTTATGCCCATGGATCATATACAAGAGTCAATATAGACATACTTGCAAGGCAAACAAAAAAAAGTTTTATTTTCATTTTTCATTTTTTATTTCTTTCCGCGATGCTCTATCTTTTCAGCTTTTATGTTGCGAAAGTCGCGATTGCCCAATCATTCCGGCTATTTATCATGGTGCCCGATCATTTCGGTTATTTATTTTATATTTTACTTGCTGCTTTTTATTGCGAGTTGCCCTACCATTTCGGCTTTTTTTTAAGTTGGGGATTTGAAATCTGATTCCAATATTGGCATCAGCATCACTACCACTGGGATATTGCCAGGAGCGAATCATCATTTGCCGTAAGAGAACTTAAAATTTGATACCTATTTAGGCATCGGCATCGCTACAACTGAGATATTGTCAGGAGCGAATCATCATTTGCTTTTGTCTATTTGAACAAAATTAGCTTAGCAAACAAGGTTAGGATCATGTCGACTAAGACTTTTTGACTTTATGAGCCGTAAGGGTCTCATAAAGGTATTTCTCCCTATGAGTCGAGAAGATCTCGTAGGTGTATTTTCTCCTTAGGAATCGTGAGGATTCCTGAGTGATATTTTCTCTTGTAAGTCATAAGGATCTTCCAAGAGTGTTTTCTCCTTATAAGCCGAGAGGACTTACTAGTGTCGTTCACCATATAGGGACATTTTTCGTCATTGGTGGGACTTGGTAGGGGATATAGTTATGTATGCCCATGGATTGTATACAAGGGTCAATATAGGACCTCCTGTAGGGCAACGATGGCTTAGGAAATAGTTATAGATCTGTTGCCTAAAGCTTTTGAATTCTATGAACCGTGAGGGTCTCATAAGGGGAATGCTTCTTACGAGTCGTAGGGATCTCGCAAGTGTGATTTCTCCTTAGGGATCATGGGGATTCCTTAGTGTGTTGTTCCTTTATAAGTCGTGAGGATCTCACAAAGGTTTTTTTTAACGAGATCACGTCCTTACGGGTTTTCGCAAAGCTTGCCGGTAGTCCTGCTGTTTTTACTCATGGCGCCCTTTCGGGTTTTCATCCGTGCCCCTTTTTGCTTGTAGACATACCCTTTTTTTGAACGGTGAAACTCTCGAAAGTGGTTTCGTCACAGGTGACCCATCTGCTTGCCGGTGGGATTTGGGGGTGGCTTCATTGTTGGAGTAACTATGTAGCCAGTGGGACTTGAGTTACAACCTTCACCGTTAGGACTTCGATTGCAATATAGATCTCAAAGGAGCATATCGCCGTATTTGGGGGCGATGTGCTAGTTTAGGGACATTTTAGTCCATTATTGCCATATTTGAGGTGAATTTTTAGTTTAAGGACTTTTCGATCCAACATTCCCATTTTAGGGACGAATATTAGTTTAAGGACATCTCGGTCCAACATTAGTTTAAGAACGTTTCGGTCCATTGTTAGTTTAGGGACATCTCGGTCCGTTGTTACTTTAAGGACATCTCGGTCCATTGTTAGTTTAGGGACATCTCGGTCCGTTGTCGCCGTTTTTTAGGCGACGGAGCTCTTTTGGATATTACTCTCAGAGTTCTGACTCAGGCAGATAGCGAGCGGACACAAGTATCATCATCTATCATTGACCTAAGTCGTGACCCGTCAAGCATAATATTTTTTGAGGAATCGGCCGTTTATTAGCCGGAAGGATCTTTCACCATGCATATCCATGAGCAAGTAGGCTCCACCTTGGTAGACTTTGTCTATGATGTATGGGCCTTCATAGTTCGGCTCGAACTTCCCCCGTTTTGCACGATTGGGGATCATTGGTGTTTTGACGACTGGTACGAGTTTGTCTTGACGGAACGTTCTTAGTCTGGCCAGTTTTTCGTATGACCATGTCATCCTTGCCTTATAAGCCTTCAGATTTTGCTGTGCTATAAGGCGAGTCTCGTCGAGGGCGTCGAGCTCCTCGATCCTAAGATGAGCATTTTCCTCATCTGTCAGCTCGTATCGAACCACTACTCGTAGAGAGGGGAGTTCTATTTCCAGCGGGAGCACTGCTTCCATGCCGAACACCAACGCATATGGTGTTGTATTTGTTGCCATCTTGAACGTTGTTCGATACGCCCAGAGAGTTTCATGCAGCCTTTCATGCCAGTCTTTTTTTGTTTCTGGACATTGTTTTCTTTATAATCATTATCAAAGTCTTGTTGAAAGATTCAGCTAGACCATTGGCCCGAGGATTATAGACCGAAGAGTATCTCCAATCTATTTTATGTTGCTGTGCGAAGCGGCTTATTTTATGACTTCTGTAAGCTGGCCTATTATCCGAGATAATTCGTCGCGGACTGCCGAACCGATAGATGACATAGGTTCTGAAGACATGAAGGATATTCTCTATCTTCACCTCCCTTAGTGGTACTAGTTCTGCCCATTTAGAAAAGTAATCGACAGTATGAACCGATGTCCTTCAGACGATACCGGTTCAATAGGGTCAATTATATTGGTTCCCCACATTTCGAACGGCCAGCTAGCTACTGTTGGGTGCAGCTGATTTGGATGTTGGTGGATGAAGTCCCTGTGAATTTAGCATGAGTGATACTACTTCACATATTCGAGGCAATCCTGAATCATTGTGGGCCAATAGTAACCCATTCTTTTTATTTTCGGCTTCATCTTTGGTCCATCTTGGTGAGAACCGCAGAGTCCGTCATGAATTTCTTGGACGACTTTCTTTGCTTCCTCCGGCCCCAGGCATCTTAGCCATTAACAATCAAAGGATCTCTTATATAGAGTATCATTGACGAAAGCGAAAGACAAAGCTCGTTTCATGAGCTGATGTCTAGACGACGCTCTTTCGGGCGTTCGCTGGGATTTGAAGTAGTCTATGAAGACTCCCTTCCAATCCTTGACCTTTTCTTCATCCTCTATTTGATGGGCTACTTGTTCGATCAATTCTTTTCCTTCGGGTGGCTCTATTAGGTCTTCCGAAGATATATCCATTGGTGCGAGAATCCTGCGGCTTTGCACAATGATCCTTACGTCATCAAGGTCTTCATCAGCCAATTCCTTAGCCAATTTGGCTAATGCATCCGCCTTGCTATTTTCCGCTTGCAATATATTTTCCAGAGTGTAGGAAGGGATTTGTGTCAGCAGTTGCTGCACTCTTTCACCATACTTTATCAGCTCTGGCTTGCATGTCTGATAGTCGCCATTTACTTGGCTAACGATCAGCTGGGAGTCTCCATATATGAGGAGGTCTTTGATTCCCATGTCGATAGCGATCTCGAGACCTGCTATCAAAACTTCATATTCAGCTTCGTTATTAGTCCTTGGCTCTGTTAAGGAGAGGGCGTAACGCATTATCCCTACTTACGGAGTCACGAAGATAAGGCCCACCCTGGCTTTGATTATGGGGGTGTTTCGCTTTCATTGCTTCATGGAAGATGCTCCATCGAAATAGAGTTCTCATTGGGAATTATTTTCTTCTTTCTCTTCTTCGATTGCGTCGAACGCATGTTCATCTAGTAACTCGCAATTCAAGAGGGAGTCGGCTGGTATCGGAAGCTTCCCGAGAAAATCGGCAATGGCCTGACCTTTCACTGCTTTAAGGGGACAATACGTTACTGAGAACTCCATTAGGAGGAGAGCCCATTTGGCAAGCCTTCCTGTTAGTATGGCCCTTGACATCGGATATTTGAGAGGATCCACATTTGATATGAGATGGATCTCGTATGCCAAGGCGTAATGTCTGAGCTTCGTTATTGCGAAGATCAATGCCAGGCAATGCTTTTCAATGGGGGAATAGTTGTTTTCTGCCCACAGGAGAACCTGACTCAAATAGTACAGAGCTCTCTCCTTTCCTTGATCGTTCTCTTATGCCCACAATGCACCTAGAGAACCCTTAAGGTCTGTTGTATATAGGATAAGGGGTTTTCCTTTAACCGGAGCAGTTAGTACCGGCGGATTTTGCATGTATTGTTTGATTTCGTACGATGTGTTTTGGAATTTTTGATCCCAGACGAATGGGTCCCCTTCTTCATCAAATGATTGTAGGGAAGGCATGTCCCGGAGAGGTTAGCTATGAACCGCCGGATATATGCGAGCTTTCCTTAGAGAGACCGCAGTTGTTTGAAGGTTCTTGGCGTGGGCATTTCCATAATCGCCTTGATCTTTGAAGGGTCGATTTCGATACCCCGGTGGCGTATAATGAATCCTAGGAATTTTTCTGAGAAAACTCTAAATGCACATTTTAGAGGATTCATCTTCAGATTATACTTCCGAAGACGTCGGAACACTATTTTTAGATGATCCCAATGTTCCTCGTGAGATTTGCTCTTCACCACAAGGTCGTCGATGTAGCATTCGACGATCTCGTGTATGTGGTCATTGAAGATCTTTGTCATGGACCTCTGGTAGGTAGCGCCAGCATTCTTCAAACCGAAGGGCGTCGCTTTATAACAGAATATACCCAGAGGATTCCGGAAGGCCATATGCTTTTGGTCTTCAGGATACATTTTTATTTGGTTATATCCTGAAGATCCATCCATGAAAGAGAAGACCTCATGGGTAGACAAGTAATTGATCATCGGCTCGGTAACAGGTACTGGGAAATCATCTTTCGGGCAAGCTTTGTTGAGCTCCCGAAAGTCCACGCAGATGCGCACCGTCCCATTTTTCTTCATCGCTGGAATGATGCTAACGATCCAGTCAGGATAATGGACTTCTTAGATGAAACCGGAGTCGATTAGTTTCTTGACTTCAGCATTGATACTCATCTCAAGTTCGAGGCGAAGCAATTTTTATACTAGATGAGCACGTCTTTTAACGTGGCCACCTGCTTTTTAGATAGTAGTTCACTGACGAACGTTGACCTCGGATCATTTTCCGTCCCTAAATCAATTTTTCTTAGGTTGTCCGCCGTGATGTGTATCCCGTCTTCCAACTCTTTTGGTGCTGGTGGAAACTCTGAGATCACCCCGTCCTCGTCATTATTTGCAAAGCACATGTGGAGGTCATCCATAGTCTCGTGCCCTTTCTCTTTTGAGAGTGTAATCATATGGCAGGTACAAATTCGCTTCCATTCTTGATGTTGAGCTGGTCCTATCCTGACGGTATAGGTCCTTTTTGGCTCATGCTTTTGCGGCGGGGTTACCCTCCAGCTGTCGGATAAAACGAACCTGCCTTGTTGATACTGGTCTTCTATCCAGTCTTTGAAGGTGAAGCAGCCTTCAAGGGGATGACTTATTACTCGATGATAGGAACAATAATCCGGATGATGGACCTCGTTTATTTGTTCGGGGTGCCGAGACTCCAGAAGTGTCATCATTTGGTGCTTCATGGCAAGGTTAAATATTTTTCTTGTCTTGCCTTTGGAGAAAGCATATTCCCAACCCATCTTTTTTATAAAGGATGGGCTCCAACCGATTTTTTCTCGATTGCATGGCGTCTTGGATCCACTTTGTTGTTTTTGAACATTGTTTGCGTTCTTTGCCCTGTTTTTTCCTCTATTTCGGGATTTTCCCTTTTCATGAGAACATATATTGGGTCAAGGATGAAGAGTATTATAGTCTTCCTTCTCCACAGATTGCTGACCGAAACGCTGCTTGCTGGCCTTTTCATAAATGGCCATTTCGTGGCTGTGATTGTCCCGGCTCTTTTGACAAACTTCTTTTATTAACCTGTCGATTTGCTCTTCCAGTGACGGACTTAACATTTTTAGAGTGGAATCTCGCTCTGAGTTGACGTCACAGCTATTTGGAAAGGCGTTTTCCCCTTCACTTGAGCTGTTTATGACATGGCAACTGTGGAACTGCTCCCGTTTCTTGGACCGAACGTATCCGAGCCCGGTTGTCCCCATCTTCCCATTGGACATCTTTCGCTGGATCCCGGGAATATCCCAAATCTTTTTGTAGAATTGGTCTTATCAAACGGTTTGTTCGAGGGGTACACCTTAGTATCTTAACAGCCTTTTCAATCCCACCGCGTAATTTCTGGGCAGACGGATTGGTTGAAGTCGAGTGCAAAATCAGTACCACGCCAGACTTCTTTTTCTACTTTGGTCTCCGCAGATTGGTAGAAGAGGATCGCCGTTTCACCTCTTCGCCTGGAAGGGACGTAGAAAGTTTGCAGTTCTTGTACGCTGTATGTATCGAGCGCATCAAATTCCTTATAATGCTGAGGCGAAGCCATTGTGATTTGCAAGCTCTGATCTGCTTCGGCGATGGTTTGCATTGACGGGCGGACGGAGAACACTGCGTTGGCCTTGTCCTCAGAGTCGCTGCCAAAGACCAGAATAGGAGTAGATGGTCCGGGCTTATTGTTTTCTTTCTGGGGTTGCCCCGAGTAGACCATTTCTTCGTCTTTCTCGGTATCGCTCCCAAATATCGGGATAGTAACGACGGATTTTTGTTTATTCTCCGGCTTATGACACCTTTCCGTATCTTCGAAGTCTGGCAGGAAGTATTTTGCATCTTCGTATTTCCGGACTTCGTTTACGGAGAACAGATTTAGCTCTCCCGTGATGGTGTACTCCGAGCCATCCTTGAAATATTTTATACACCGATATTGTGTAGAAGGGATGACGTTGTACTCGTGTAACCAAGGCCTGCCAAGCAAAGTGTTATAATTATTAGTTATATGTATGCCCTAGAGGCCATTGTTGTACATATGATGTATATTATAGTGGATGCTTGGATATATATAGAGAGGACTTTCTTGCTCGATATGATAGTATGCTATCTGGTTTCACTTTATCTTAACATGTTAACAAATACTGTTTTGTGATCACGTGTTGGTAAAGCCCTTAGGATATGTACTCGACTACTAGGACTATGATACAGATCATACTAGTAGGGCCAGGGTAGTGTACGAGTACATCCTATAACTGTTCCTAGTCGAGGGTGTATCGAGACAGGGCATCGATACTCCAGAGTAGGCTAGCGTATACGCATCTTGACCCATATGATGGGCGATGGATGATCCTATATCCATTGGTGTTGGACATCAAAGATGGTGTACGGGTGCTCAGTGGAGACTGGGTACACTGAACGGACTCGCCGAGAACTCCTGGACGGTATTATACCTATCGTCAGATAGCAGTTCTCCGGTGACACTGGTACAGGTTAGTCTGTAGACCCGAGATCGTCATAGAGTCTTGTGTGATTTCCACTGTGCTTTGATTTCCACCTTACCACGTCCAAGAGGGCGTGCAAAACGGTGGCTTTTAGGTACAGTCCCGAATCACATGGAGGCAATGAGCGATAGGAGGGGTTTCGTCTCTCCCAGTATAGGGAGTTGATGTTGTGCTGTGTTCGATTGGCTATAACTGGAAGTCCCTGGCCAGGGCTGATATGGAGATTTACTGGTAAGTGTTATCAGTAGTTTCTCGACCCGTTATGATCCTTACATCGACACGACTTATCGGTTACTGGGGTCTGATGTTTACCACCCCTAGACTGGATATGCAACATATCAGATGAAGAGACCGGACTGTACGGTAGTGTTTACTGATTGGATTTGCAGGAGAATGTAGAGGCTTGCTTGTTGATCTTCTGATTGCTCAATACACGGGTGGCTGTTACGTTTAGCTGACCACTTGCAGCTTGTGGGTGTTTGATATGATCATCACCCATTGCCGGCGTATTGACGATTCTTTAGAGTCCTACACAGAGGTTTCCTGGCTCAGGCAAAACAAAGTAGGAGCACATATGTGATATGTGCGGGACCGAGAATAATACGATATGAGATACCGTATTTTATTCTCGTGATATATGATATAGCCGGGTCATCGGATCAAGTGTTGATTCGATGAATCGGTACATGTTATATTAGTCGGTTATATGCTATATAACCGGATTGTCGGATCAAGTGTTGATTCGATAATTTAATGTATAATTATATATGTGATATATTACATTACGTTAACTAATATAAGCTCGCTTTATTGATTCATTTTCTCACCGGGTAATACATTGATATATATGCGATATATGTTAATTGTATTATTTTCTTTTGTTACAAAAATATATTATATATGTGATATATAATATTGTAACAAGTTAGGGTTACAAATGCAACATGATTTGTGGAGATTAAACAAGTTAGGGTTTGATTTGGGTTAGCATTTGGGTTAGCTTTTTCATGAAGCTTCTAGAAGCTTTATTTTGTTTTAAGCTTAGATATTTTGTATTGATATTTTATGAAGATGTTTCTTAACCCAACACAAACCCTTTACCCTAATTTATTCTCTACAAGGGTTAAGCCTTCATTCTTAACCAAGGGTTGCAATTGTAACCATACACAATAATTCATTATTCATCACAAAAGCTTTCTTCTTCTTCTTCCTCCTTGAAAAAGCTTTCTAGCTTTTTGACTTGTGATGATTTAGTGTGAGAAATTGAAAACAAAAGAGGGCTAAATTCCTACCTCATCATCCTCATCTATTCTAGCCACTTAGATTAGGGTGTTCACTTCACTAATACTTGATTAGAGAAGTGAGAGCTTGAGTTTGTAATTCTTCAAGGTAGATCATCTTCGAAAAGGAAGACTTCAAGCAAGCATGGATCATTCGGCTTGTGGAGCCTCTCTAGAGTCCGGAAGTTCATGGATCGCGGCGAAGAGACTACTACTCGGAGCTTATGAAGCGAAAGAACGGACTACAAAGGTTGTAATCCCTCTCTCTTAGATGTAAAGTTGTTTACTTGCTTTGTTAACCCTAATTATCTAGCAAAGATCCTCGCTTTAGGTTGTTCGGCACTTGAAAAATTTAAATTCGGCATGGTTGTTGCCTTATAGACCCTTGTGATAGTGCCTAGTAACCTTACAATAGAAAGTCTTGGCATCAATGACATGAAATTTGATGTCAGTGACAAGCAGCCCAAAGCGCGGCGTTAGTATTACGGACCCAAGTGTCCATGACGACTGTAAGTCGAACCCGGAGATGGTAATTTTGTCTCGAGCCAGGTGATGAACGTTCATGCAAATCTCTTT
Organism: Agapanthus africanus; assembly: GCA_030015575.1. Classification (NCBI taxonomy): domain Eukaryota; kingdom Viridiplantae; phylum Streptophyta; class Magnoliopsida; order Asparagales; family Amaryllidaceae; genus Agapanthus; species Agapanthus africanus. Next base: position 445,989,587 of record CM057350.1, on the reverse strand, counting down.
CAGCACTCTCATGTTGAGAAGGTTAACGAAGGATCCGTTATCGATAAGGATTTTCCCTATCTTGATGTCGTGGCAGTACCCAGTGACGTATAACGGGCAATTATGCTTGCATGTACCGAAGAGGAGATTCTCATCGCTGAATGCAATGCCAGCCGTGTGGACCTCTGCCAGCTCATCCTTCATTTTCTCTTATGCAAAGAAAGCTTGGAACTGGTCGGGCTCTTGTTATACCTTGATCAGGGAATCTCGTGCCTCTTTGGACAGGAGGAGAGTATCCAATATGCTCAGTGATGAGGGTATTTTTCTCAGATGTGATAAGACGTTGTAATCTATCTTGTTTTTTCTTAAGCAGGTCCCTTGTGGTGAGCTCTTTGACAACTACATCGTCGAGGGCAATTTCTTCAAGGATTTTCCTTTTCCCCTTGTCTTTTTTGTTCAAATCTTTGTTTGTGGGTCCAAGGTTCTTCTCAGGCAGTGTGTGGTTACGCAGCTAAATATTCTCTTAGTTCTTCTCCATCTCTTCTTTTTCGGAGGGGGAGTCTTTGAAGAGAGGGTTGAAGGACGTTTCGCCCTCAAAATCGCTCCCAAACTTAAGAGCTGGAGGTTTTCCTCCATCCGAACTGGTACCAACCATATGACAGTTGCCAGTCGTTTCTCCATGTGTGTTCGTCTCGCTATTTTGCCATCGACGAGCATAAGCTTCGCGCTTCATCCTCTCGAAGTGTTTTTGATGGGCAACGTATCCTTGCCACCACTTCTTGAAGGCACTGCATTCCTTGGTGGGGTAGGTGACCCTCCGATGATATAAGCGATAGCTCAGTGCGATTCTTCTCCATCGAGGCATATGATCCCGGGAGTATTCCTCACGAGAGGTGGCAGCTTCATCCCCATTAACAGAGCTTTGGCGAACCCCTTCTCTGTTTTGATCATGCTCTTATTTGTAGCAGGTATACTTTAGTTCGGTTGGAGTACTTTACGACTCATCCTTGCCGCAGATTCTTTGTCCCGATACTGACGCTTAGCCTTTTCGTATATGGTTGTCTCGCGTTCTTGGTCAATTTTGATTTTTTGAAAAGTTTCGTTTAACAGCCTATCGATCGGGGCTTCTGGCAGTTCCAGAGATTTTAGCGCTGATTCTGCCCCCAGTTCCTCTAGATTGTTTTCTAACGCTGAGCGAGCTTCTTCGTCATATAACGAAGAATGGGAGACCATGTGGCAACTTGCTACACGGTCTTTGGTGTCTTTTGATAAGTCATTTTCCTCATCGTTGTCACTGTCTTCGTCCTTAAGAATATGCTTGAGGAACTCTTCGAGCGTGACCGGTGTCCGTGCCTTCTAGTTGTACTCCTCTAGCGTGTCAATGTATTTTTGTATATCTGTGCACTTATCATCATAGTCGGCAGGCTGCACAGACTTCTTGGTCTTTTTCTTTTTCTTCAAAGACTTTGAAGGCTTGACTTGGGGGTTTTTCCCCCGTCAACAATTTTTGGTGCGGGACATGATTTCAGCATCCTTTCGATGATTTTGGGTTCAAGTGGGCTTTTCCACCTAACTGCCGGACATGCTTCTAGATCTTTCAGCATTCTTTTGGTTTTTGCTGAAAAAACGAATTCCCATGGAGTTTCTTCCATGAGTGAGCATGATGCCCCTTACGCATCCACCTTTTTTGGAGTGTGCTTCTGGGGTGGGTTTACCCTCCAGTTATCAGATAGCGCGAATTTCCCCTGTTGATACTAGTCTTCGACCCAGTTCTTGAAGACATAGCAATCTTCAATTGGGTGGCTCACTATTCTGTGATAGGAGCAGTAATTAGAGTTGTTGACGTCGCCGGGTTGCGGTGGACGCCGCGAGTTTAGCAATGTGATGAGTTTATTATGCACTGCCAATTCGAATAGTCTCCTCGTCTTGTCATGGGGAACCGAGTAAGCGCATCCTAGTCTTTCCTTCAAGGATGGGCGCGGACGTGCGTTGTTTTGGCGAGCAGCCGGTTTTGGGTCACTCGGTTGGTGTTGTGTATTGGCAATGAAGGCCGCTTTCCTTTTACCCTTGGCATTTCGAGGGTCCTTATTTAAGGAGGAAGGCCCATGGCCCATCTGGTCCATTTGGACCAGTTTATCTATCAGAGCCTGGAAGGTGGTTGATTTGAAAAATGTCATGAACTGGGACACGGTCATTTGAGGATCAAGGGTCTCGATGAACATGCCCATGGCGGGAGATTCTTCAATGCGTTGTTCGCACTTAGACCATAGGTTCCGCCACCGGATCGCATATTGGACCCAGATTTCTCCCGGCTTTACCCTTGCATTGATTAATGCCGTAATTAGAGTGCGCTTGCTCATGCTGGCAAAATGCTGTGTGAACAGCAGTTCCATCGCTGTGAATGTTTTACAGAGTCATTTGGGAGCTCCGAGTACCATTCAAAGGCCGTCTCTGACAGGCTGCCAACGAACTGGCAAAGTAACAGTTTGTCGTCACCTCCAGTATTGCCACACAAAGCTCTGAACTGCACGACGTGCTGATGAGGGTTGCCTATCCCTTTGTATACATAGAATTTGGGGATCATATACCCCAGCGGGTACTTGATTTGATCATACCGGCCTGGATACGGTCGCCCATTTCTGACGATTTGGCCAGCAGCTTTATTAGCTTGATGAGCTCTTATTTGTTGAGTAATATAATCATCAAGAGCAGCCCTGGAGATCGTTTCCTCCTTGGCTATTGATAAGGCCGGAGGAGGGTTTGATGTTTCCCCCCTGTCATCCTCGACGATTATCGGCGGATCTTCAGCCGGGGGTTCTAGCTGGATCATCATTCCAACCATGTCTTGGAACAAAAGAGCCATCTGCTTTATATTAACAGCTTGCTCAGCGGCTTCCTTTTCCTTTCTCTCGAGCACCCTTCGGAGGAACTCTGTATCGGTCTCCTGCTCTTGGCGCTATTCAGCTTCTTTGTCCGGACTTTCTTTCTGTCCGGTAAGTGCTACCATTTTGGTCAGCATTTCCTGGAGCTTCTGTTGTTGCTCCTGAGCCTTGATCAGCGACCGAGTTTGCGGTCGGTGACACACTAAAGCACGGTTTTCTTCTTTTCCCAAAGCCATGTAGACCGTATGTATTGTTTTGCCCCCAGCTTTAGGGCGTTTGGATCTATCGCCTTTGGAATTTGCCGCGGGCAGTAGAGTTTTTTCCAACCTCTTTCTTTTATGGGAGATTGGAGTTGAAGGAGCCGTTATAACCAGCACCTGCTTAAGAGAAGTCTTCCGTTGTATGGCATAGGAGTGGTCCTTTTCTTGTCGAACCTTCGATTTCTTCGGTCAACGAGAATAGTTCTGGTCAATCAAAAAGTCTTGGACTTTTTGCCAGACCCTATGAAATTGCGAGGAGAGCTGCTGATGAGGCTACTCTGGCTTTGCCTGCACTGTAACTTCTGCAGGCGGGGATGATTTCTTTAGCACCGCTGTTGAAGAGTTTTTGCGCACCCTCTTAAGCGGTTCAAAACTGTTCCCAGTTGAAACAGCAACGTTTACTTCCACCATAGGAGCTGGTGGGGTGAGTCTAGAGGGGGAGTTGTCTCCAGCTTCTCTCACTCGGCACCAGTGGCGACATCAAGCGTGCCTTGTTGAAGGGACCGCCTCAGTTTTGAAAGCGGCTTCCTCATGACCCTGGTTTTGTTGAGGAGCTGCAATTGGTGTCAACCTACTGAAGAACGACGTCCTTATTAAAGTTTGGGAAGAAGCGGCCAGCCTTTCGAAAATCGACTTTCTGATGAGGAAAGAACTTTTGACAACTTCGCCCATAGCAGGAGTTAGGATAGCTAGCCGTTTTGGGGTAGCCCCTTCAGGTATCACGAACTTCTTTGCGGGCCCATTTGTGCTTTTGCTCAGCCTGTTGAAGACTGAGATGCCAGATTTGGATGGCCCGTTGAGAGGGGCCGTTGTGGTTGCTAGTCAATCGAAGACCGACCTTTTGGGAGCTTCTTCTTGCGGCATTGAAACACCGAAACTCACAGATAGGAGCATGGTCCTAAAGAACAATCCAATAGTGGCTTGTGTGACTTTCCCGACTGGCATCGAGAAAATAGAGACCGCGTTGGGCCCATAGGTCACTCCTCTAGTTGGGGTGGAGCGAGAGTCGCTGTTGCATAAGGTGCATTGAGAAGCCATTGATTTTCTGCACAGGAGCAAGACACCAAGTTTTAGTACCTCGAATCCAAGGGCAACCATAGTGAACCGCAATTTTGTTCATGAAACACGACACACGAAGTGTGGAGTGGAAATGGGAAAAGGTCCCATCGGGCGTGCCAGGATCTGTTTACCGCCGAAAATAGGGACGAACCGGGATAGATCGTCTTACCTGAATTTGGGGGCAGATGCTATTTGGACTTATCTATCCACCTCTCCGAAAATACCAAGTTGATTTATGGCACCATATATCGGAGATTTGGACAGACGCGACCATTGTAGCAGAATTCATCATATTCCCCCTCATTTGTAAGGGGTTTTTTTATTATAGGGACGCTCTTCCCTACAGACGCAATCCCCTACAGTTAATTACGTTACCGTATTGCGATAACCACTTTCTCCTTCTCCAGCAGTTCACTTCGTGTCTTTTGTATTTTTGTTTATTTTGGTTGCCCATGGATTGTATACGAAGACTGGTTTATATCGTCGCCCGTAGGGCGCGGATTAGTCCAAATCCATATATTTTAGATTTGGGTTTGTTTTACTTAAGAACCGTTAATCTAGTTTGAGATTAAGATCAACTTAAATATATGAGCATTTAAGCTCAATTTATTTTAACTATGGATACGTTAGTCTAATTTGAGACTAAGATCAACTTAACAAAATCTCAAGGATCATTTTTATTTCAGATCCAACAACAAAGCATTTGGGCTCAGTTGTAAGAAAACCTTTTCAGAGAGGCTAAACTAATTTGGGCTTAGTCTGCTCAGTATTTCTTTTTGTTCAAAAGTGCTAAGCACTTGTTTGGAGCTCTGGCGCTCATATATGAAACATGTAAGGAGCTCAGATATGGGTGCTGCCTAATTAGTGCTAAGCACTTAGTCATTTTGACTGGATATAGAGTGCTAAGAACTTTGTATGGCACTCACGTGGGGCACTGAGCATTGATTTTGGGTTTTGTTTGTTTACCCATTTTTCTCTATACAGAAGTGCTAAGCACTTAGTTAGAGCTCTGGCGCTCATGTGTGAAGCACGTGAGGCATTCAGCCTCTCCTTTTTTTTCTCATGTGTATTTTACATGATTGATTTATTTTTGGGTTGCCGAGCTGCTTTATTTGGTGGCTTCCCAATCAAAACAAATAAGTTTTCTTTGTTTTTTGGACACTCGCATGGAAAGCACATGAGGCATTTTAGCTCTTTTTTTGTTTTAAGCACTCACGTGGGAAACACGTGAGGCACTATAATAGTGCTAAGTACTATTTTTGCTTACGTGTGTTTCACGTGAGACACCAAGTTCTTTTTCTTTTTAGAGATTTTAATCTTTGTTAATGACATTTTAGTCATTAAAGATCATCAAAATTTCTGTTTTGAAGATCTTGGATCATTTTTATTGGAGAACTAAGTTCTTTTTTTCTTTTTATAAGAACTAAGTTCTTTATGTAGGGTTAAACCCTAATTTCGGAGGAACTAAATTCCCAGAACATACGTTCTTTTCCTTTTTCTTTCTTTCTTTCTTTTTTAACCTGGTTCTTTTCTGAATCTTTGATTCTTAAGAACAAGATCTTCCCGATGAGAATTAAATTCTCAAGTTATGGGAGACTTATCTTGTGGATCTCTCATCCAGAGAAAGAACTAAGTTCTTCAAGAAAGATTAAACCCTTAGATAGGTAAAAAGAGATATTTTGATTTTTGTGGTTTTTTTTCTTTACCTAGGATTTGAGAGGAGGGGAATCTTCTTCTTTATTGAGAATTAAATTCTCTTGTTGTTTGGAAAGCTTTCTGTATTTTTCAGAAGCTTATGGGGGGTTCTCTCTATATGAAACTTGAAGTCTCGGGTCCTTTATATAGTAGAAGTAGGTTTGTTAATTAGTTTTGAGAAAATCTCTTATTGAGAGATTTCAATTGATTTAATTAGTCTCAAATTGATTTGGGGAAGTTTACCCACCGTTGGATCTTTGATCCAAGTGTTTCTGTTTTTACAGAATATATTTTCTTGCTTTTAACAAGATTGGGAGAATATTTTCCCATATATAGAATATTATTCTATTAAACGGTGATTTTTTTATCACCATCGGATTTTGAATCCAAGGGTGCTCGATTTAATAGAGCATAATCTTTCTCTGTTTAGCAAGATATAGGAAATATTTTCTATCTCATTGGATTTTTGATCGACCAACTTTCTGTTTAACAGAAAATATCCTTCTCATTCAGAAAGCTCAGGGAGATATTTTCCCCTAATAGAATTTAATTCTATATTTAATCACCATTGGATTTTTGATCTAACGGTTCTCTGTTTAACAGAGAGAATTTTTCTCTTTTAGAAAAATCCAAGGAGGTATTTCCCAAGAGTAGAATTTAATTCTACATAGGGAGACGCCCTCACGTGTTTAACACGTGAGGCTTATTTAGTTTCTTTCATTTGTCACCCACATGCCTTGCATATGGGCGCTCACGTGTTTAACACGTAAGGTCAATTTGGTCTTTGGCCATTTACTCTTAATGCTCCTATGCTTTGCATACAAAAATAGAATTTAATTATAGTCTAGTTGAAGCTAATGCTTCAAAAGGGTGTTCTCACGTGTTTAACACGTGACCCCAGTATAGTTTTTTTTTTTGCTTATATGCTTTACACATAGGCGCTCATGTGCACGTGAGGCCTATGTAGTCTTTAATTGTTTGGTTGCAGCGCTTATATGCTCTGCATATAAGCGCTCACGTGTTTAGGCTTGAGCCGTGGGGAATTATCTCCCCTTTTCTCTCCCTTTTTATGAGGGAACATGTTTACCCTCAACGGTGGGGGTCTGTTGAAAGAGCTCCAAATAGGACACCGTAGAAGACTCGATGATAGAGGCTAAATACATTGCTGCCAACGATGCTGCAAAAGAAGCGGTCTGGATGAAGAAGTTCATTACTGAACTTGAGGTGGTTCCGTCCATTGTTGATCCAATACCTTTGTATTGCGATAACAATGGGGATATGGCTTTAGCGAAGGAACCATGGTTCCGTCAGAGATCCAGACACATCTTGAGGCAGTATCACCTGATCATAGAGATCGTAGATTGCTAGGAGATCGAGGTTTGGAGAGTGGACACAAAAGAAAACACGGCGGATCCATTCACAAAGGCCCTTCCTCAAGCACAGTTCAAGCGAATTTTTAAAAGATTGGGTATATGCGATACGCCAACAACTGGCCCTACAGCATACGTTGGGTACTCGATACGCCAATAACTGGCCTCGGTGCAAGTGGAAGATTGTTGGATATGTATGGCATGTTGGATATAGTGCCTTTAAGGTAATTATTGTAATCGCAAGTATGCGATTATAATGATTGAGGGAGAACCTATACGGTTAGAACAGTCTTACTCAAGAAGATATTATGCTATCTGATTTGACTTTATCATTATGTACATGTCTTGTATGGTATAGCATATCACTATTACATATTGATAAAGCCCATATGATTCATGCTTGACTACCAGGGTTATGATGGTGATCACACTTATGAGAATTGGGTAGTCTATAAGTGCATTCTTAAATGTCCCTAGTCGTGGGAATATCAAAACTGGGCATCGTTATTCCAGAGTAGACTAGTGTATACATTTCTTGACTCCGACGAGGGGCGATGTCCGGTCCCACAGCCATTGGCATCAGTCAGTCACCAAAGATTGTATACAGGTGCTCAATGGGTTATGAGTTACACTGAACGGACTCGCCGGGAGCATACTAGTGTTGGGTTACGGCAGCGCCCCAGCCATCAACCCGTGGCCAAATGCAGAACAAAAATTTTCTAAACTGGCACTACCATTACCCGATACCCGCTCTACCCTAAACCCTATACTAGCAATCAATATAAAGAGTTTGGAATGGTTATACCGAATTGATCCGTGTCCTTCAGTCTTCAACCTTCATCCCAAGCTCCTAGTGGTTGCGGATCGAGTTTGGTTGCCGGTCTTCCTTCATCTACGATGATCCACCTGAAAGAAACAGCGCAAGCTTCAGTCTCGCCAAGCGAGGCAACCGACGCTCCAAGGTTGCTAGCAATAGAGAGTAGAGGTGTAGGAATGTGTCACTATAATTTTTCTCTCATCACAAATGCTCCAAGAGCAACTCAAGAAGATGAAGAGGAGGTGAGGAAACATATGACATGAGCAACTAAAGAAAAATGGCTAAGTGTTTTCTCCAAATGAGAATGAGTGATCAAGTGAAGAGAAAGAAGTGAGCAAGTGAAGAAATGAAATGAGCATACCATACCCAAGCAAGTGGCTTCTCCCCTCTCTCTCATGCACACAACAAAATATCTCATTCCATTTTTCCAATAAACAAATGCAAACCATACCTCTCAACATGCCATCACCCATGCTCATGCCAACTCACCCTCCACCTTATTTCCCAGATGATTTTCTAAAAAGAAAATCAATAATGAGGTGACCATCTCCTAGAAGCTATTCCGTATAAATATGGAATACTTCCCGGTACACGTATCGAAATACATATACGCGTATTCGTACAAAAATACAAATAGCCAAGAGAGAAAATGAATAGTGAACAATAATAATAGAATACATATATATATATACATACATATATATATATATATTATTAAATCAAAACCTGATTTAATAATCCGGCTTAATCCTAAGCCGCTAGTATTATCAAACGTCCGATTAAAGTCTGTGCAGCCTGTACACATATTTAATCGGACACCTGTATGTACCAATATACGTCATCTACACCATATCTCCTGAACTGTGAAAACCCTATGTGTGGACTCTAAAGACTCGTCAATATGCTGGCAGTGGGTTTAACCACAAGCACGTCAGCGGCACTAGCTGTATGTAACGACTACCTAGGTATTGAGCGAAAGGAAGGCTGACGAGCAAACTCATCCAAACCCCTACTGAGTCTGACAGTGACAATATCCGTACAGCCCGGTCTGTTCGTCTAAGAGTATCGCATATCGAGTCTAGGGGGTGGATAAAGTCAGACCCCTAATAACGCGATAATTCGTGTCGGTATGAAACCCATCACCACATGAGAAACTACCGATCCTAGATCAGTAATTCTCGACTATCTTGTCCAAGGATTTCTGGTGATGGCCACCCGTGCACTGCGCGACATCAATCCCCAATACCGGGAGAGACAACTCCCCGACAATCCGCTCACTACCTCCATGTAGCTCGGGACTATACCCAACTAAAACCTGTTTGCACGACTCCTTTGAGCCGTGGTAGGGTAGTATTCAAAGCACAGTGGGAACTCACACGAGACAAATGACGATCTCAGGTCGACAGACTAACCTGTACACATGTCACCTGGAAACTGCTATCTGACAATAAGTATAGTACCAACTAGCAGGTTCCCGGCGAGTCCGTCCAGTGTACTCATAACCCAATGAGCACATGTATACTATCTTAGATGAACAAACTAGCACCAATGGCTTGTGAGACCTGGCTACCGCCCCTTGTTGGGGTCTCGATCAGTATACACTAGTCTACACTGGAGTATCGATACCCAGTCTCGAAACTCCCACGACTAAGGACATTTAAGGATTTGCTTATAGACCCCCAGCTCCTACATATATGATCACCATCATAATACTGGTAGTCAAGCAAGAATCATATGGGCTCTATCAACATGTAATAGTGATAATAAAAACAAACCAAATAGCATACTATCATCTCAAGTAAGACTGTTTTGCCGGTATAGGTCATCCTTCAATCATCATAATCACCTGCCTGCGACTACGATAATTGCCTTAAGGGCACTATAGCCAACAATCTCCCACTTGCACTTAAGGCCAATTATTGCGGTGTCGCATACTCACAGCTCGTGTGATACCGAACACTCAACTTCTCTACTAAGCAGTTTCGCAAAACTCGTTTGTGAAACTATTGTGTTCGAGAAATAGCCTCAGTGAGTAGATCCGCTCCAGTGTTTCTATCTTTATCTCTCTATATCTCAACTTCGCGGAGAATAACCATCTCCCGAAATGAGCAATACCTTGTCTTGGAATTTGTCTGAATATCTGATGGGCTCCAAATCCAGCAAACTTTTTAGACTGTATTATCCACTGAATTTAATCAGTATTCTACGCCATGCCTTCCTCAGTATCCGCTTGAACCAACTGTCCAACATATTGTCCCTCAGAAGAGGGAAAAACTATAATTCAGACAGCCACTCTGTCATCCAGGTCACCTTGGAAGCGTGAAATGATAACCGTCTCCTGAAGGAGGCTGCCGTTACCATATCTCTAGAACATCTATTTATGTTCATAAACTGCTTCCCTACATTTCTCCAGGATTGGATTAATATATGTTTATTGCAGCTAGTGCAAAAACAACATCTGGTGTGGTACTTGACATTTCATGATTAACTCAATTGCCTAAGCAAGTGATATGCTAATCATGCAGATCTCTCTCCCCTTTAGTCTGTAAGACAACTTTAGAGAGGGTGACTCCATCACCTGCAGGTACTCACCATGTCAGGAGTCGTCCATTCTAAAACACTTTAGAATAGTGTCAAGTACCCAAATTGGGACACTTCCCAAATCTAGATCTAAAACCATAGATCTAGTAACCAAAAACCCTAATATTATATCCATATCCTATGTGGAGAAACAACTGTGTGACAACCACAGTATAACCGATCGTAGTATAGAAATTTCACTTCCTATAAAGTGCATGTCATCCCAAATACCAGGACATCACACCCTACTACTTTCTTACCAGATCCATCTTCTATTCTGATGAAGTCAAAGCCTATGACTGTCATATCAAAAATAGATGATCTATTTCCGCTATACCTGCTTTAGTCTATAAATAGACATAAGCTACTTACTTACTATCCTTCCACTGCTCCCACTGACTACAACAACCCTCTGGCAGAGTCATATACATGTGCATTTCTAAAGTTAGTTTAGAACGACGCTATACTCATCCTCCTGCCGGGTCTTATAGTCTAGAACAGCAGCAATGGCAAGTCTGGGTAAACAAGAACCTCCATGTCACCGTTGTTGGGAATTCACCCGCGTACGCAAACACGTATGTTTTGGAAATGTGTATGTTTTAATAAAACGGAATGCGCACGCGAGATCGTTCTCGTTTTAAATATTTATAACCGCAAGTGCACGGCGTGTTGTAGCGAGCAGGCAAGCACGGGTCGATCCGCAGGAAATTGTGATTAGGTATTGTTGTTTAAAGTTCAACAAATCAATGAATTGGGGTTTCGTCACAAAAAATATAAGAATACGGAAATAAAGAAACAAGGAAAACAAGTAAGGAAAGAATGGTTGTGGCTTGGTTCGGGATCTTGAATCGCGACATTTACCTCTACACTCCCTTATTCATGAGTTTTCCGGCCTTACCTTGATCCCGGCATGAAGTACGACTTGTCAACGCGGTTGCGGAGCACACGTCGTCAAAGTCCGATTTCTCCTCAAGTACGAAACGATTCCTTTTGATCACTTACCATTCGTATGTCCGTGCTTGGGGTATCAACACTAAACAAAAAGGTTAGCAGGCATACCGCAACAACAAAAACACAAAGTGGTTAGTGAGAGCTAATGATTTTGGTGTTAAGTGTGCTAAGTGTTTGTGATGGTATATCGTGTTGGAGATAGTGCCCTCAGAGTCGATTATTGGATCACAGGCACGTGATTGCAATGATTGAGGGAGGACCTATCCCGGTAGGACAGTTTTACTCGAGATGATAGTATGCTATCTGGTTTACCTTTATCATCGTGTACTGCTTTAGGTGACCTGACAGGTCGCTATTGCACGTTGATAGAGCCCTAGGATTCATGCTTGACTGCCAGCAGTATGAGGGCGATCATATAAGTGAGAGCTGGAGTCTACAAGCACATCCTTAAAAGGTCCCTAGTCGTGGGAGTTTCGAGACAGGGCATCGATACTCCAGAGTAGACTAGTGTATCTAGTCGAGACCCCGACGAGGGGCGGTGGCCGGTCTCACAAGCCACTGGTGTCAGTTGGTTCACCTAAGATGTATACAGGTGCTCATTGGGTTATGAGTACACCGGACAGGACTCGCCGGGAACATGCTAGTTGGTCTTATACCTGATGTCAGATAGCAGTTCCCAGGTGACATGTGTACAGGTTAGTTCATCGACCTGGGGATCGTCATTTGTCTCGTGTGAGTTCCCACTGTACTTTGATTACTACCCTACCACGGCTCAAAGGATTCGTGCAAACAGGTTTTAGTTGGGTACAGTCCCGAGCCACATGGAGGCAGTGAGCGGATCTTCGGGGGTTTCGTCTCTCCCGGTATTGGGGGTGAGGTCGCGCTGTATCTAGGAGAGCCATTACACGAAGTCCTTGGCCAAGGCAGGAGATTTACTGGTAGGTATTCCAGTAGTATCTCAGGGTGTTCTGGGCTACACTCCGACACGACTTGTACCGCTTTTGGGGGTCTGACTTTCACCCACCCCCTAGGCCCGACATGCGATGCTCATAGACGAACGGACCGGACTGTGCGGATATTGTCACTGACAGGCTCAGTAGGGTGTCAGGATGAGTTCGCTCATCGACGTCCCTTTTGGTCAATAGCTGGTGGCCCGTTACGTATTGGCTTATACCTCTGACGTGCTAGTGGTTAAATCCACAGCCATAGTATTGACGAGTCTTTAGAGTCCACCACACTTTCAGTTACTCAAGCTTTCGGGCGAAATGCTGTAGAGGCCGTATGGAGATATGGCAGGGTCCGATCAGATACGTGCGGTATTGCACGGATCAGGATCGGACGGTTTGTACTAGTAGCCGTATAGGTATATGGCAGGGTTCGATCAGATACGTGCGGTATTGCACGGATCAGGATCGAACGGAAATTACTAGCCGGCTTTGGTTTAAGCCGGTCCTAGTTTAGTACAGTGTAGATTTTGTCTTTTTGCATTTGTATCCGGTCGGAATACAGATGCGGGTGCGTATGCACAGTATCGGGGTTTTCCTGTAATTTATTACGGGACCAGTTTTCTGGAGTTGCCAGTTTGCATTCCGTTCCGGCCGGTTTTCCTTTGTTCTTTCCCGGCCGGACTTTTCCGATGGAGGGGGTTATTTGCAAGTTTGCAAATAACACTTTGTGGAGGACTTATTTGCAAAAGGTTTGATATGATAAGCATCTTTGCTTTTCATGCTTTATTGTGATAAGAAAGGATTAGGATTGATGTGTAGTTTTGTGATGATTATGTTTGGATGTGGTCACCCTCCTCCTTTTACTACGATCACCTCCCTTCATGCTTCCTATTCTTTCTCCACCATTTCTAAGTTGATTAAGTTTTTCATAAGAATGAGAAGTTTTTCTTTCCATGGTTGAGTGAGAAGAAAATGAGAGCTTCATCTTTGAGAGGAGAAAAATGAGAGTGATTCATTTGTATATATCATTCTTCATCTCATTCCATTGCTAGAAAATTGAAAGCACCAATTTTCTATACACCATTCCTCCATCTATGGCAACCAACCCCAAAGTGAGACATGCACTCTACACTACACTTCCTACAGCAAATCTTGGACGCGTCGATTCGCCAGCTTCGCGCCCGAGTTGCCTCGGTATTGAGGTGGGAGCCCGTAAAAGATACAGGCGATGTGGTGCCCTTCCGGCAAGGAGGCGACGACCGGAGGATCCGCGGGAGATCGGGACGACGACGAGAAGACCGGAGGACTCGGATCACTCGGTATATCTCTAACCCGTCTTGTAGTTAGCTAGATCTAGTTTAATGGCCCGATCCGGGGTTTAGTGCGCGGTGGTGCCGGTTTGCTAAGTCCGCAAAATTAAAGTTTATCACCGTTTCCGCATTCCGGCGTCGGATTGACGGCCGGGGCGCCGCCGTGCACTTACAGTGGTATCAGAGCCTCGCCATTAACTTCGTCTAGCTTTGTGTTATGTGTTTTTCGTTTCCGATCGAATAAAATCCCGAAAACGCATTTTTCATGCACATCAGTTTCTGTCGAATTTTTTTTGAGTCCAAAAATTTTTCAGGTTGTCTCAGAGTGATGTGCAGGGAATTATAAGGTTACTGTAAAAATTTGATAGCACGAACTCACCATACCGCCGCGGAAGGGCGGCCAAACCCCTGCTTTGGCCGCGCTTCCGCCGCGGAGGTAACTGTTCACGCTTCCAAAATTTTGCAGAATGTTCCTGAGTTGAAAATGTGGTTTTTGGAATATTAAAATTGGGCCCAGGTTTTCTGTGAGTGCTACAGTTTTGATTGGGGGCCCACTTGTTAATTTTTGGTCAATCGGAAAATTTTAAACACATTTTTCACAGTATTTACATTATATCTGCGACCGTGAATGTCACTCGATCGGTAAATCCCGTCTAACTGCTATAGCCCGGTTAGACGGATTTGCGAACGTGACTTTCACGTTGATGTTCTATGTATTTGCTGTGATGATGCGGATCGGTCGTGGGGATAGCCTGGATGCAATGCTAGTACAGTGTGGTTGTATTATGTACATTTTTTGTTGCGGGGCGAGCGTCCGACATGTGGACTGCCGTCAATGCCTGTTTGTATTATTTTTTTAGGGCACGACCTGGTTGCGGTCGATGTACCCGGTGTATGTATATTTTACTTTCTGTACTAGGGTTACCCCGCGGAGGGGTGCACGGATAGCCGGGTTCTAGAGGGCAACGGGCCCGCATCTCAGGGCATTGAGACGGAGGGGCTTCAGTCTGGAATTAGCGGGCTATTCGCCGCACTCGTAGGGGGTACAGGTTGACCCAGGAGGGGTGCCCAAGTTGCCGGATTCCGTGGAGTGCTGGGTGGTCCATTCACGGAGCTGAAGGGGGCTGCCTCGCTTCAGGTTTTGGCGGGTAACTTGCCGCGCCCGTAGGGGTCTAGGATTTCATTGCACAGGCTATCCACACGACCAGGGGAACGTCGGGTTTCAATAGTGGCTCTGTGAAACCCGAGGATCCCAGATATCTGATTTGTTCTGTGATGCTGTACATTTCTGTGATGTTGTTTTTTATTCACGCCTTGAGCGAAATACTATATATTGGTATATATATTAGTAGATGTTGTATATGCTTTTCATCCGCGCTAGTCCAGTCCCCGCTCTGCCGTTAGTTAGCTAACCTAACGGGTGATGACGGGACCCAGTGGCGAATGCAGATGGCATATACGTACGTCAGTATATTTTCGTTCTTTGTGGTGTGATCAATTGATGGGACTGCATTGATTCGGATCAATGCAAGTTGAAACAAACCTATTCTGATGTTGTTGGAACACTTTTCAAAAGCTGTTATTGCAAGGACGTTCATTTTTGTTTTGCATCGTGGTATTCATTTGGAATATCCTGCTCCTCAGTCGACGAGGCAAGGACCGAGATCCCTTCACCGGGAGTGACCCCTTGGACAGAAGTTTGCGTCAGGGCATTAACTTCACTATAGCCGATTACTTTTGCTTTGCACAGTGATATTCGGTTATGAATATCCAGCACCCCATTCTACGGGGAAAGAGCCGAGATCCCTTCACCGGGAGTGACCTCTTTAGTGAAGGTTTTCGTCACTATATTTTCTAAAAAGCTATCCGTTCCTTCAACGATATCAAGTTCATTACGTTAAAGGTTTTCGCCAGAAACCATTCGTAGCCCTCCGTCGTTTCATATGGATAGTCAATAGTATTCAAGCTGTGTATGTTGGCCAAAGTCAAGGCACAGTGATTGGTAGCTATTGGGTATTCATATGCAGCATAGATAGATGCGTTGGTTTGGGACAGTCGTACTGCCATTTTGGCCAAAGTCAAGGGTATGTACGGGTGGATTCAGATTAACCTGGAGAATGACGGGTTGAACTTGACATGTGACTTATGATATGTTGGCCAAAGTCAAGGTCATAAGAGCATGGGGTAAAAATCACATCGGGAGTTTCAAAAGAACTGAAACTTGCCAGATATGCGCATACCTTCTGGAGTGTGATACCGTGAGCGGATTCCGTCACGTTATCATGCGATGATAGTTGGATCCCGATTCCCACTGATGAGTTAGTTTACTCCTCGGGTAACCCCGACTAATTCTTCTTTCAGGTTTGGAGGAGAATTTGAGGTACAGTGGGAGGATTCCAGATTAGATAAATTGGTAACCATTCTGATCTAGGTTAGAGTGCACACTGAGTGTTTCTTTTCTCTCTCTCTTTGGCAGCGACCATTGACCCGACCCTAAGACTATGACTCAGTGACCAAGTTAACCGAACCTTCTTAACACTGGCTTTTGGATTGTCAGAGTTGCAGACCTCATTGCCACTCCTACTTTTACCCTTTTCTCCAGGACACCCCGTATTACTACGAAACGTCCACTTCCATTGGACAAAATCATCGTATGGTTAGATACGAACTCGAAGGGATTCGAGGATGGTTTCCGGTTCTGGAGAAAACGGATAGGATTATTCAGTTGTCTTTTCTTTTCACCCTCTCTCTCAGGTTGCGAGTACTCCTTAGTTTAGGAGTAGTACACCTATTACGCAAATTGGATAGTCTTCTTCCAAACCATAGGCTGGTGCCGACCGGTAGGGAATGAAGAAAACCAGTTAGCCTAAACGGTGTACAGAAGGTATTAAGATTAAGACAAAGAAAGGGATTAGTGAGAGGGCAAAGTAAATTGCGACTGATATTCACGACCAAACCAAGTATTTCTTCGCCAATCCTAAATCACCTTTGTATTTCTCCAGGACACTCCGTATCACTACGAAGATCCACAGTTTATTTGGATACTCCATCGTATGGTTATATACGAACTCGAAAGGAACTTGTTCCAGTTCGGGGATGGATTCTGGTTCAGGAGAAATAGGAATAAGGTTTATTCGGTTGTCTTTTATCTTCATCCTCTCTCGCATTGCGAGTGCTCCTAGGACTGGGACAGTACACCCATTATGCTTATTGGATAGTCTTCTTCCAAACCATAGGCTGGTGCCGAACGGTAGGGAAGGAAGAAAACCATTTGGCCTAAGGGGTGTGCAGAAGGTAACGACTAAAGACATATAAAGGGATTTGGAGAGGTGGCAAAGAATTATACGGTTATAGTTGTGAATCTGGATAATAGAAGAGGCATTACTAGGAATACCAGGATACCCCATCGAAACATTTCAATGTTTCAGTTTCACTGTGTACTGATAAAAGAAAACTGATTTCCCAATTAACACTTGCTCCAGGGTATGTATTTACCAGGTATGATTCTCACATCTGTATGGTTTTACAGATGATAAGTGGGAGTAAGTTATTGGAAATTAGGTGACCATCCTCATTATATCGGGATTCGTTCGAATTGGTGATATTTGAGGAAGCCACCTGGGTTGTTTGCCGGTCGGCAAATATTTGGTTTTGAATATCCGCTGTTGTGCACCAATTTCAAATTGATATATCTGTACGTCTATTTTCATAGATTGAGATATACCTTTTTGATATTATGTCGATGACATTTACCTATATCAGTGGATGGTTAGGTAAGGAGCATTAAACAGCGGTGTAATTCTTCTTAACCATAAGTACAGTTTTCAACCTACGACACACAGTGAAAGAGTTGTTAGACTCGGCGGACTTATACAGAGTATTGTATGTTGTCCAGTGTCCATTAGGACAGAGGGGTTGGTCCTCATACTATATTCTGTTTACTTTTAACTTCTCTAGTTCTTAGACATATGTTTCGTAGAAACACAGGGTCTAAATTTTGAGGAGTTATAGGTATTTGAATAGAGTAGAGAACCAGGTGTAGAAAGTATCGGGATTCTTCAAGGTGATCGAAGATGTAGATACTTGTGTATGGTATTCAGTTGATAGTAATGATAAAGAGAAATTGTTTCTCTTTCAGGTTACTCATAATTGGAAGCATTCCTAAGTTGAGTAACGCTGATCGGCCTCTCTCCATTTTGTTGACATGCACTGGAGACAGCTGCATGATTTGAATCTGGTTCAATTAAATCAGTGCCTCTGGTTCTATATTGGATATAGAACAGTTCATATCTTAACGTTGTTAAGGTACGGGGAGTTGTCCGGCTTATGATTAAAACCAGACTCTGGACAGCTCAAGGCGCGTTTCTGTAATGGCTGTTTGTGGGTTGACCCAGGCTATGACGAGGGTTGACTTTCTACCATCTGAAAGATCAATAGTGATATTGTTCTTAACTCGCCACATTTTAAAAGAAATGGTTATTTTTCAAAAACAGTAGTGGGAGTATGGTAGAACTGGAAGTGATTCCAGAACCGCAAACGATTACTGAAGATTTGATAAGGAACCTAAAGATTCAATCTGTTCTGACATTCCATTGGCCACTCCGCAGATAAGGTGGGTAACTTCAGGCACCCGAGAGGTACTCCGGTAGCCTCAAGGACGGTGACAGGGAAGTTCTTGTTTACCCACACTAGCCATTGTTGTTGTTCCAGGCTGCGAGACCCGGTAGGAGGATGAGTATAGCGTCGTTCTAAACAAGCTTTAGAAGTGCACATCTATATAACTCTGCCAGAGGGTTGTCGTAGTCAGTGGGAGCAGCGGAAGCATTGGTGGACATCAGGCTTATGTCTATTTATAGACTAAAGCAGATATAGCGGAGTTAGATCATCTGTTTCTGATGTGACAGTCATAGGTTTGACGTCATCAGAATAGGGGATGGATCTGTTGAGAAGGTAGTAGGGTGTGATATCCGGGTTTTGGATGACATACACAAAGTAGGAAGTGACATTCCTATACTACAATCGGTTATATTTTGGTCGTCACACAGTGTTTTCTCCACATGGGACTTGGACATTATATCAGACATACTGGTTACTAGATCTATGGTTTTAGATCTAGATTTGGGTGGTTTCCCAATCAGGGTACTTTGACAGCATTCTAAGAGTATTTAGAATGGACGACCCCTGGCATGGTGGTGTACCTGCAGGTAATGGAGTCACCCTCTCTAAAGGTGTCTTACAGACTAAAGGGGAGAGGGATGCGCATGATTGGCAGATCACTTGCTTAGGCAATTGAGTCAATCATGAGATGTCAAGTACCACACCAGATGTTGTTCTTGCATTATATGCAATAAGTTGATATTGATCCAATCCTGGAGAAACAGTAGGAAGCAGTTTTAGAACATAAGTGGATGTTCTAGGGATATGATAACGACAGCCTCATTCGAGAGACAGTTATCATTCCAGGCTTCCAAGGTGACATGGACGACAAGGAGGTTGTCAGAGTTTTAGTTTTCCTTCTGACGAGGGGCAGTATTTTGGACAGGTGGTCCAAGGCAATACTGAGGGTGGCATGGCGCAGGATACTGATTAAGTTCAGTTGACGATACAGTCTAAGAAGTTTGGATTTGGAGTTCATTTATGAGCTAGGTCCCATCAGACATCCAGACATTCTAAGACAGGTATTGCTCATTTCGGGAGATGGCTTTCTCCGCGAACTTGAGATATAGAAAGACATAGAAAGAAACACCAGAGCGGATCCACTCACTGAGGCTATTCCTCGAACGCAATAGTTTCGCAAACGAGCTTTGTGAGACTGACAAGTAGAGGAGTTGGGTGTTCGGTATCACACGTGCTGTGAGTATGCGGCATCGCAATAATTAGCCTTGAGTGCAAGTGGGAGATTGTTGGAGATAGTGCCCTCAGAGTCGATTATCGGATCACAGGCACGTGATTGCAATGATTGAGGGAGGACCTATCCCGGTAGGACAGTCTTACTCGAGATGATAGTATGCTATCTGGTTTACCTTTATCATCGTGTACTGCTTTAGGTGACCTGACAGGTCGCTATTGCACGTTGATAGAGCCCTAGGATTCATGCTTGACTGCCAGCAGTATGAGGGCGATCATATAAGTGAGAGCTGGAGTCTACAAGCACATCCTTAAAAGGTCCCTAGTCGTGGGAGTTTCGAGACAGGGCATCGATACTCCAGAGTAGACTAGTGTATACAGTCGAGACCCCGACGAGGGGCGGTGGCCGGTCTCACAAGCCACTGGTGTCAGTTGGTTCACCTAAGATGTATACAGGTGCTCATTGGGTTATGAGTACACCGGACAGGACTCGCCGGGAACATGCTAGTTGGTCTTATACCTGATGTCAGATAGCAGTTCCCAGGTGACATGTGTACAGGTTAGTTCATCGACCTGGGGATCGTCATTTGTCTCGTGTGAGTTCCCACTGTACTTTAATTACTACCCTACCACGGCTCAAAGGAGTCGTGCAAACAGGTTTTAGTTGGGTACAGTCCCGAGCCACATGGAGGCAGTGAGCGGATCTTCGGGGGTTTCGTCTCTCCCGGTATTGGGGGTGAGGTCGCGCTGTGTCTAGGAGAGCCATTACACGAAGTCCTTGGCCAAGACAGGAGATTTACTGGTAGGTATTCCAGTAGTATCTCAGGGTGTTCTGGGCTACACTCCGACACGACTTGTTCCGCTTTTGGGGGTCTGACTTTCACCCACCCCCTAGGCCCGACATGCGATGCTCATAGACGAACGGACCGGACTGTGCGGATATTGTCACTGACAGGCTCAGTAGGGTGTCAGGATGAGTTCGCTCATCGACGTCCCTTTTGGTCAATAGCTGGTGGCCCGTTACGTATTGGCTTATACCTCTGACGTGCTAGTGGTTAAATCCACAGCCATAGTATTGACGAGTCTTTAGAGTCCACCACACTTTCAGTTACTCAAGCTTTCGGGCGAAACGCTGTAGAGGCCGTATGGAGATATGGCAGGGTCCGATCAGATACGTGCGGTATTGCACGGATCAGGATCGGACGGTTTGTACTAGTAGCCGTATAGGTATATGGCAGGGTTCGATCAGATACGTGCGGTATTGCACGGATCAGGATCGAACGGAAATTACTAGCCGGCTTTGGTTTAAGCCGGTCCTAGTTTAGTACAGTGTAGATTTTGTCTTTTTGCATTTGTATCCGGTCGGAATACAGATGCGGGTGCGTATGCACAGTATCGGAGTTTTCCTGTAATTTATTACGGGACCAGTTTTCTGGAGTTGCCAGTTTGCATTCCGTTCCGGCCGGTTTTCCTTTGTTCTTTCCCGGCCGGACTTTTCCGATGGAGGGGGTTATTTGCAAGTTTGCAAATAACACTTTGTGGAGGACTTATTTGCAAAAGGTTTGATATGATAAGCATCTTTGCTTTTCATGCTTTATTGTGATAAGAAAGGATTAGGATTGATGTGTAGTTTTGTGATGATTATGTTTGGATGTGGTCACCCTCCTCCTTTTACTACGATCACCTCCCTTCATGCTTCTTATTCTTTCTCCACCATTTCTAAGTTGATTAAGTTTTTCATAAGAATGAGAAGTTTTTCTTTCCATGGTTGAGTGAGAAGAAAATGAGAGCTTCATCTTTGAGAGGAGAAAAATGAGAGTGATTCATTTGTATATATCATTCTTCATCTCATTCCATTGCTAGAAAATTGAAAGCACCAATTTTCTATACACCATTCCTCCATCTATGGCAACCAACCCCAAAGTGAGACATGCACTCTACACTACACTTCCTACAGCAAATCTTGGACGCGTCGATTCGCCAGCTTCGCGCCCGAGTTGCCTCGGTATTGAGGTGGGAGCCCGTAAAAGATACAGGCGATGTGGTGCCCTTCCGGCAAGGAGGCGACGACCGGAGGATCCGCGGGAGATCGGGACGACGACGAGAAGACCGGAGGACTCGGATCACTCGGTATATCTCTAACCCGTCTTGTAGTTAGCTAGATCTAGTTTAATGGCCCGATCCGGGGTTTAGTGCGCGGTGGTGCCGGTTTGCTAAGTCCGCAAAATTAAAGTTTATCACCGTTTCCGCATTCCGGCGTCGGATTGACGGCCGGGACGCCGCCGTGCACTTACATATCGTATATGAAAACAAAAGATTGTCAAGCAATTGATCACAAGATACGATATCCAAACTTACCAAACTTAACACCAAATGGATTTTAACTTAAAGATTGGAAATGGGGAAGGGAATGAATACGGTATATGAGGAGGTTATAAGTAACCATGTGTCAAAATACCGTATCATATCAATACATTAACAATCTTTAGCTTAGAATCTTAATTATAAGCACATGAAACATAAACAAGAGGTGGAGGAGGCAAAGCCTTTCATCTCACTTCCTCACCCACACCACAACCAAATAAAAGATTAATTAAGCATAATGAAAAGAAAGCAAGTAAAGAAAAGAAACAACAATGCAATATATTAACACTTGAGAGAAGAGATACAAGATTTTTGGTAGCTTGTTCAACCTCCTTAATGAAGCTCTCCAAAGAGAGCTTCAAGAGGGAAGAAAAAGAAGAAACCAATATGAAGCCCACTCACCCTCAAGCTAAACCAAAAGAACAAACTAACAAATGAAAGAGATTGGGTATATACATGGTAGTCTCTTCCCTTGCCCACTGGTCTGCTATTTATAGTCTCAAAAGAAAATTAAACAAACAATAAAAATAAGCCTACGTAGCAGCAAGGGAGGGGAAGAGAAAATATGGGGCCCATTGGAGCATGGGGGCCGAGCTCGCCGGATTTGGAGGGCTTGTGGCCGGGTCAAAACCTAGCAATGAGGCTCGTGTTCATTGTGTCGTCTTGTGTGCACTCCAATAGCACTCTGGTGTTGTTTGCTTTATCTGTTGTGGCCTAGGTTGCCTTCATAGTTTTGGAGGGAAATTAGATTGTTTTAACTCACATCAAAGCTTTATTATATTTATTGCACTATTAATGCACATCACACCATATGCGCCCACTTGCTCTAGCCATCATGCCATGGCAGCCCCACTTGGTCCAAGCTATGTGCGCACTTGTGTGTTGGACCATTTTGACAAAAAGTGTGTACACATTTATTATGCAAAAGAGCTCATGGGATATCGGTCGGTTTTCTGGTCTGCTTGCAGTGTCGGCTCCCAAACGTTATATCCGTGATTTTGAGTATGTTTTCCAGTATTTGTCACAGATACCTGTAAACTGTAATTACTGAGCAGACACTGATTAATAGTACCGATAAATAGCAAAAATAGATAACGAATGAAAGGTATTAAAATGCAGTTTTTGTAGGGTTCCTAGGCACACTAGTGAGGTCTCACAAGCCATCGACCATGGCAATTTCAAAAATTCTAGGTGCCGAGAGACCCGACTACGGATCGTTTGCTAGAAAACTAGGCGAAAAAGCTAACTAGTTAACACTTAACTAAAGGGAATACGGAAATACAACCTTTGTAGATCCGGTCCTCCACCTCCACGGCTCCGCAACGAGGTCGTCTCCGCTGTCCAAATCAAATCCGGGCTCTAGAGTCGGCTTCGTCGGAGAATGGGCAAGCTAGGTCGTCGATGTCCATGCCGAAGATGATCTACGTCGAGGCATCGCTAAATCAAGCTCCGACTTCACCAAGTCAAGAAACTTGTAAAGTAAACACACTCTACTACTTGGCAAGAGGTAGAGGATGAAGAAATAGGAGGTGGGTTCACTTTAGATTTGGATTTTGCTCACTAGAACACAAGTTGCCATGAATGGCATCAAGGTTGCTCACTTAAAGAAGAAGAAGAAGATGATGAGCATAGAATTATGATAAGTTAAAAGAATAAGAAAAGAAAATGAATTCTTATCATAATTTTAACTAGAGTCAAGTGTAGAGAATGAATCATGGTTAGTGGGAATGGTTAGGGTTAAGGATGAGATAAGAATGGTTGACTTGAACAAAGCTTCATGAAGCTTCAACTAAAGAACAAAATTAGCCACCATTCTTTTCTCTTTTCTTTTATTCATTTATCAAAAATAAAAAGGATAATTAAATAAGATAAATGAATAATAAATAATAAACCCTAACCATTTCATTAACCAAGGTTTAATCTTTACACTTGAACCCTAGCATGACATGTATCATCAAACATGATACAATCAAGTGCACAAAAGTATATCGCATATACAATGCGCCCATCCGAGTGAGAAAATCCATCTTAAGTAAACCGATACTAGTTGATGCAAAGTAATATATCAAATATATAAATATGCATTAAATCATTAAATCAACACTTGATTCAATGACCCGGTTATGTCGCACACAACCGACTAGTATACAATATATCGGCTTATCGAATCAACGCTTGAATCGATAACTAGGTTATATCGCATACAACCATTCGATATATTTATCGCGAGAATAGAATACGGTATCACATACACGCATTATTCTCGATTCCGCACATATCTCATATGCGCTCCTATTTCGTTTCGCTTGAGCCAGGAAACCTCTGTGTAGGACTCTAAAGACTCGTCAATACGCCGGCAGCAGATGATGATCATATCAAGCATTCACAAGCCGCAAGCGGTCTGCTAAACGTAACGGCCACCCGGGTATTGAGCGATCTGAAGATCGACGAGCAAGCCCGCTCACACTCCAGTGAATCCGACCAGTAACACTACCGTACAGTCCGGTCTGATCGTCTGATATGTCGCATATCCCGCCTAGGGGTGGTAAACGTCAGACCCCAATAGCTCGATAAGTCGTGTCGATATGAGGTCTATAACTGTTCGAGAAACTACTGGTAACACTTACCAGTAAATCTCAGCAACCCTGGCCAGGGATTTCCTGTTATAGCCAATCGAACACAGCGCAACATCAACTCCCTATACCGGGAGAGACGAAACCCCTCCTATCGCTCATTGCCTCCATGTGACTCGGGACTGTACCCAAAAACCACCGTTTTGCACGCCCTCTTGGACGTGGTAAGATGGAAATCAAAGCACAGTGGGAACCACACAAGACTCTATGACGATCTCGGGTCAACAGACTACTCTGTACCAGTGTCACCAGAGAACTGCCATCTGACGTGAGGTATAATACCATCTGGGAGTTCTCGGCGAGTCCGTCCAGTGTACCCAGTCTCTACTGAGCACCCGTATATCATCTCTGATGTCAAACACCAATGGATATGGGATCATCCATCGCCCATCTGTATGGGTCGAGAAGGTATACGCTAGTCTACTCTGGTATATCGATGCCCCGTCTCGATACACCCACGACTAGGGACTTTGAAGGATGTACTTATGGACTACCATGTCCCCACTAGTATGATCCACATCATAGTCCAGGTAGTCAAGTAAGATCCTAAGGGCTTTACCAACATGTAACAGGGAGACAAACAGTGTACACGTTAAGGTAAAGAGCAACCAGATAGCATACTATCATGTCGAGCAAGAAAGTCCTCCCTATATATGTCCCAGCATCCACTACAATATACATCCTATGTATAGTAATGGCCTCTAGGGCATACATATAACTAACAATCTCCCACTTGCACTAAGGCCATCTGTAGCAGTGGTTGCAGCATCTCATACTCAACCATCCCATAAAAGTCTCTCTCTGGGAACAGGCCTTTGTGAGTGGATCCGCTGTGTTTGTCCTCTGAGTCTACTCTCCTAACCTCGATCCCTTGGAGATCAACCATCTCCATGATCAAGTGATACTGCCTTAGAATATGTCTGGATTACTGATGGGACGGGCGTTCCTTGGCATAAGCCACAACTCCATTGTCACACAATGGTAGGAACGTAGTTCATCTTATGAACCAATATACACCCAAACAGCCTCTTTGGTAGCATCTTAAGTAGCGATGTATCGAGCCTTTATCGTCTAGTATGTCACGGTATCCAGCTTGGAACTCTTCCAACATACCGTCCCTTCACTGAGGGTAAAGACAATGCCTGTGACTGACATTCAGTCGTCTTTATCACCCTGGAACCTTTCCAGTGATTCTCCCCAGGATCGATTGATACCATCTCACTACAACTAGTGAGAATCCTAACATCCAATTAGATCTATCTCATAGATCCAAAATCCAGGAGTTAGTAGGTATCATTATGATCCTATATGGAGAATTATTGTGATAAGCGGAGATTGATCGAGCGTAGCATAAGAAACTCTTTTCTTATCAAGAGTATGTCATCCACGTACTCTACGAGGATCGTCACCATACTCCCTACTACCTTTTTGTATATACAAGGTTCATCTACCATTTTGATGATGTCAAACTCTTTGACCGCTTCATCAAAACAGATGTTCCAACTCCGCGATGCCTGCTTTATCCTATAAAGCATCTTGCACACGTTTCCGCTGCTCCCACTGTCTACGAAGCCCTCTGGCTGTGTACTTATAGACGCTCTCTTCTAAATCATCATTTAGAAAAGCAGTCAAGACACCCAACCACCAGATATCGCAGTCATGGTATGTAGCCGTGACAAGTAGGATCTGGATGGACTTAAGCATAGTCACTTGAAAAGGTTTCATCATAATCCACGCCTGGTCGATGACGAAAAGCTTTAACAAGTCTAGCTTTGAAAGTCTCAACTTTTCCATCTACACCAAGTAATCTTCTCAAGATATACTTGCTCCTGATGGGGATTTAACCCTTCAGATATAGCAACCAAAGTCCATACTTTGTTGGTGTACATGGATTCCATCTCAGATCGCTAAGCATCCAGCCATTCTTACAGAGTCCCACTCCTGATGGCCAGCTCGAAACTAGTTGGGTCATCATCTCATGATGCAATCCTCGCTCCCACTGTCATAGAGAAACAGAAGTATCTCTCAGGTGGGTGAGGAACCCTACTAGATCGGCGGAGAGGCTGAGGTTCGTTGGTAACTATTGAATCCTTTGGTTCCATCAAATCATCGGCTGTAGATTGTATAGCTGGAACCTTTCCAGTTCTACATAACTAACCTTGCCTCGAGCTTGTCTGGATTTTGCTTTCAGACACTGGCCGGACAACTCCAAATCTTAACTAACTTAAGACATGGGTTCTTCCCATTCCATATCACATATGAAGCGGTAGGCAATTGATTTGATTCGAACCCTATTCAATAGGTATGCAGCTTCTCAAGCGCATAACTCCCAAAAGAAAATAGGTAACTCAGTAGTACTCATCATAGAGCACACCTTATCATATAGGGTGTGATTGCTCCGCCCTGATATACCATCGTGCTATGGTGTATACAGAGGAGTAATGCTGAGAGAGAATCTCATTCTCCTTTAGAATTGTCCAGAAATTCCATGCTCATGTATTCTCCTCCTTGATCTCATCATAGGACATAATACTTATACCCGTATTAGTTCTCTACTTCTAACTTATATTCTGTGAATATCTCAAAAGGTTCGGACTTATGTTTCAACAGGAACGTATGTCTGAATCTTGAGAGATTATCAGAGAATGTAATGAAGTAAAAGAACAGGTCTTGGCATGTGTAGACAGGGGACCTACATACATCAACATGTATCATCCCAAGAGTTCACTAACTCTTTCTCTGTTTCCAGTAAACGGAGCTATAGTCATCTTATCTTTGTGACATGACTGGCGAGTTTCATAAGATGTAAATTCAAACTGATTTAAATATGCATCTATATGTAACTCTAGCTAGTCGGGTCACATTGATCTGACCTAGTCTACAATGCCTCAAGAAGAATTCGTTCATTTCTGAACTCTTCCACTTGTGTGTGATCCGTATACTAAGAACTGTAGTTTGATTTAGAACATCAACGCTTTTAGATAACGTGCCTGAACCGATCAACTTTTGATATAGGAAATGTTCAAAACATTATCCAACAATACAAAATTTTATCGTTTCTTTACAAATAAAGAGACAGATATGATTTTGTATATCAGGTTCGGTATCTAATAACATTCGTTCAGAATCAATGTATCGGTAATACAGGGTGACAGTGACCGACAGACTTGGCTGCAACTCTTGCCCCGTTTTCTGCCTCATGAAACTTATCACCCGTTCTCAGTTCTCTACCTTTCTGTAGCCCTATGTAACAGATTATATATCTGGGATCCTGATCTGGTATCACATACCCAGGACGTAAAGGATACTGAGAAACAGTTCTGTATAATGAACACACCCGAAGATGATGCATCAGCATGCACTCTCTTCGTTTGGGCGGCACGGGAATTCTGGTAATCCCCAATTTCCTGCTCTGTCTTATAACAATTATAAGTTGGAGCGGGACCAACGTTTCCCAGCTCAGTATAACAAGCGGGTTCGGTCAATATTCCGTATTATTATCTTGATTAAGGCATGATATGGTCGCTACCTGGAGAGAGAGAGAAGAAAACACTCAGCGTGCGCTCTTGCAAGAATAGATTGGTTATTATTTTATCTAATCAGGATGGCTCCCACTGCTTTTTATCAAATCTTCCTTCAAACCCTAAAAGGAAAGACCAGCCGGGATTAATTACACACTACAAGTTCGCCAATCTTTCAGCCAGGCCAGTGTCGGTACTTTG
Organism: Agapanthus africanus; assembly: GCA_030015575.1. Taxonomy (NCBI): domain Eukaryota; kingdom Viridiplantae; phylum Streptophyta; class Magnoliopsida; order Asparagales; family Amaryllidaceae; genus Agapanthus; species Agapanthus africanus. Next base: position 445,961,171 of record CM057350.1, on the reverse strand, counting down.
AGGGAGGTCCCCCGTGCTTTCGCACGAACCTAATTAATGTAAACCTCGTTTTCCCAGAGGCGTAACCTCGTTGACACCTTTCTAGACACCTACTTGTTCGGCTAATTGTAATGTATAAAACTCTCCCAGGAGTAACTCTTACTCGCAGCGGGTATCGGGATCCAACTATCTCATAGAAGGTATGCAATCTCATTGCAAATTTCAACACTTGAAATTCCCGATAATATTTTGCCCCTAGCTCGCTATGACCTTGACGCATGCCAAACAACCCATAGTCTGCTAGTCAAGTTCAACCCGTACATTTCTTGATTGAATTAAACCCACCCGCACGACTCTTGACGCATGCCAAACAACGCCGTACGAATACCCTAATCCAATCGCATCATATGCTGGCAGATAAGCACTAGTTAGCTATCGTACACTACGCCTTGACGCATGCCAAACAACCGCAGCACGAATACTAACTAATACTTATCTGAAATGACGGAGGGCTACGACAGGTTTTTCTGAAAACCTATTGCGTAATGAACTTGATATCGTTGTAGGATCGAATGAATTTTGAAATGGAGTGTTTTTGAGGCTTTTCTAGTTTTGCTAAAGGAGTCACTCCCGGTGAAGGGATCGTCGGTCCTTTCCTCGTCGAATGAGGTGCGGGATATATCATATATATCACTGTGCAAAGCAAAAACACTTAAAAGCAATCAAAAGACAAACCGAGTGTGTAGCATCTGCCAGTTATTGCTAAAGGAGTCACTCCCGGTGAAGGGATCTCGGTCCTTTCCTCATCGAATAAGGTGCAGGATATATCATATATACCGCTGTGCAAAGCAGGAACTGTAGCTACCTGTTTTATTTTGAAATTCGATTCTACAACATCTTAGGTTTCTTTTACTTTCATTAATCATATTAATGAAGTCCCATCATTTAAGTACCTAAACATCACAGAAAGATATGACGTACACTTATGCCATCCGTATTCGCCTCGATGTCCCCTCGTGCACCGTTAGGTTAGGTAACTAACGGCAGAGCGGGGCAGGGCTAGCCCGGGTGTAAAACATAAGTAACGTCTATATAATATATCATATATACTATATACTGTATCTATCACAGAACATCACATGATCACATCACAGATATCGCAGCAGAAGAATCATATGAAATATTGGATATACTAGGACGTCCGTGTTTTCAATACGAGCCAGTATAAAACACGGATTCCACGGTCGTGATGAATAGCCAAACCCACACCCCAAGACCCCTACGAGAGCGGCAAGCAACCCTACCAATTCTGGAGTTAGGAGACCCGGACTCGACTCCTCGAGTTGGTCTCCCACTGGACTCCAGAACCCGGTTACTTGTGCCCTCCTCCTTGGGTCTATCCTAGTGCGGAAAAGTAAATAATATACAACAGGTGACAACTCCCGCAACCTGGAAGCGCCCCAATAAAAGAATATTACATACAAGTTTTTACATGAATGAAAATGAAAAACACTCATCTCACATAAAAACCCCCGGCTATTCAAACACGACAATCCAATATAACATATCCAGCAACACATAACATCACATGTCATCAACGTAAGTAAATATGTCCATCCCAATTGTCGTTGACATATAGCAACGAAACCGGCGATATCACATATTACACTTACGGTCACAGAAAAGAAAGTGTAAAACTACAACAGTTGGAATCCGCAACCTCCTCAGACATCGCATGCCTGACCAAATGAATTACTTAGACATCGCATGCCTAACAATTATAAACCCTGCATTTTAGTGTCATTATCGAAAACACTTTTCAATACCAAGTCGGGTAATTCAACAAGATTCCCGACATCCTGATCGAATGCTCGTCGTAAACTTCAGTAGACGGCCGCACCCCCGATACCGTCGACGAAGTGCACCAAGGCGGAACACCGCCACCGCGAGCACCCGAACGGATGCTTTCGGCGACGGGGTTCTCCTACAGTCACTTGGTCGGGGCTATGGAGCGAGGCTGTCTATTAAGTTTACCCGGCGAGTATCCGCGTACGCTACGTGATTGCAACGGACTTTTGATCACATCAAAATTCCGTGGCAACCGATCAAGTGAGACTAAACTGCTACGTTTATAACATTCATTTAGTTATCTCATAACTACTTGTGAATTCCAATTATTGTATCCCATTCCGGATAAATAGAAAATGTTAAACTTTCCGATCGAACAATCGAACACCCAAGTTTTCCCGATACAGATCAACACATGAAACAAGTCTAAAAACATTCAGTTCGTGCCTCAGTACCAACGGTCCAGCCGTAGAAGGGTCAAGCCAACGCCTCACATGTGGCACGCCGTACTGCCCCAAACCCGAAGGTTCAAAGGGTAGTTCAAGACGGTCACATAATCGAGTTAAGGTTTGTTGTCTTCTAGAGGGACCATCGTGTTACTTGCACTACTTAGAACGTGATTAAACTACAGAAATATCCAACACTTGGAAATTTCCCGACAGGGGAAAAATTGGGTATTTATATCCGGTCGAACTTTTTAACATATTCAAAAAAATTATCCGGAACGACACATAGACAAAGTTTGACAATCCGATCGAATCTTTGATTCCCAATACAACCCAAAAATGCTCAACTGTTTACTGCATATTAAAAATTCCCATGAAAACCAGCACTGAAAAATAGGAGTTACTGTGCAAAATTCAATGGCAGATAAGACAAAAGTGCGGCGGAAGGGCCGCATTAGCACGCTAATGCCGCGGTTCCGCCGCACTTTAGAAAGATCATTAGGTAATTTTTGCATCGTAATTTTTAGATTTTCCTGCTTATTTTCCTGCATATTTTTAATTTGCAAAAATCCACATTTTACAAAAAAGTCCAGAGAGCATTTTAAAGTCGGGGTTTCGGGTCGATCGGACTTCTAACTCCGTCTACGCATCGCCTAAGGCTCTAGCTAGGCTCTGATACCACTGTAGGGTTCCTAGGCACACTAGTGAGGTCTCACAAGCCATCGACCATGGCAATTTCAAAAATTCTAGGTGCCGAGAGACCCGACTACGGATCGTTTGCTAGAAAACTAGGCGAAAAAGCTAACTAGTTAACACTTAACTAAAGGGAATACGGAAATACAACCTTTGTAGATCCGGTCCTCCACCTCCACGGCTCCGCAACGAGGTCGTCTCCGCTGTCCAAATCAAATCCGGGCTCTAGAGTCGGCTTCGTCGGAGAATGGGCAAGCTAGGTCGTCGATGTCCATGCCGAAGATGATCTACGTCGAGGCATCGCTAAATCAAGCTCCGACTTCACCAAGTCAAGAAACTTGTGAAGTAAACACACTCTACTACTTGGCAAGAGGTAGAGGATGAAGAAATAGGAGGTGGGTTCACTTTAGATTTGGATTTTGCTCACTAGAACACAAGTTGCCATGAATGGCATCAAGGTTGCTCACTTGAAGAAGAAGAAGAAGATGATGAGCATAGAATTATGATAAGTTAAAAGAATAAGAAAAGAAAATGAATTCTTATCATAATTTTAAATAAAGTCAAGTGTAGAGAATGAATCATGGTTAGTGGGAATGGTTAGGGTTAAGGATGAGATAAGAATGGTTGACTTGAACAAAGCTTCATGAAGCTTCAACTAAAGAACAAAATTAGCCACCATTCTTTTCTCTTTTCTTTTATTCATTTATCAAAAATAAAAAGGATAATTAAATAAGATAAATGAATAATAAATAATAAACCCTAACCATTTCATTAACCAAGGTTTAATCTTTACACTTGAACCCTAGCATGACATGTATCATCAAACATGATACAATCAAGTGCACAAAAGTATATCGCATATACAATGCGCCCATCCGAGTGAGAAAATCCATCTTAAGTAAACCGATACTAGTTGATGCAAAGTAATATATCAAATATATAAATATGCATTAAATCATTAAATCAACACTTGATTCAATGACCCGGTTATGTCGCACACAACCGACTAGTATACAATATATCGGCTTATCGAATCAACGCTTGAATCGATAACTAGGTTATATCGCATACAACCATTCGATATATTTATCGCGAGAATAGAATACGGTATCACATACACGAATTATTCTCGGTTCCGCACATATCTCATATGCGCTCCTATTTCGTTTCGCTTGAGCCAGGAAACCTCTGTGTAGGACTCTAAAGACTCGTCAATACGCCGGCAGCAGATGATGATCATATCAAGCATCCACAAGCGCAAGCGGTCTGCTAAACGTAACGGCCACCCGGGTATTGAGCGATCTGAAGATCGACGAGCAAGCCCGCTCACACTCCAGTGAATCCGACCAGTAACACTACCGTACAGTCCGGTCTGATCGTCTGATATGTCGCATATCCCGCCTAGGGGTGGTAAACGTCAGACCCCAATAGCTCGATAAGTCGTGTCGATATGAGGTCTATAACTGTTCGAGAAACTACTGGTAACACTTACCAGTAAATCTCAGCAACCCTGGCCAGGGATTTCCTGTTATAGCCAATCGAACACAGCGCAACATCAACTCCCTATACCGGGAGAGACGAAACCCCTCCTATCGCTCATTGCCTCCATGTGACTCGGGACTGTACCCAAAAACCACCGTTTTGCACGCCCTCTTGGACGTGGTAAGATGGAAATCAAAGCACAGTGGGAACCACACAAGACTCTATGACGATCTCGGGTCAACAGACTACTCTGTACCAGTGTCACCAGAGAACTGCCATCTGACGTGAGGTATAATACCATCTGGGAGTTCTCGGCGAGTCCGTCCAGTGTACCCAGTCTCTACTGAGCACCCGTATATCATATCTGATGTTAAACACCAATGGATATGGGATCATCCATCGCCCATCTGTATGGGTCGAGAAGGTATACGCTAGTCTACTCTGGTATATCGATGCCCCGTCTCGATACACCCACGACTAGGGACTTTGAAGGATGTACTTATGGACTACCATGTCCCCGCTAGTATGATCCACATCATAGTCCAGGTAGTCAAGTACAGATCCTAAGGGCTTTACCAACATGTAACAGGGAGACAAACAGTGTACACGTTAAGGTAAAGAGCAACCAGATAGCATACTATCATGTCGAGCAAGAAAGTCCTCCCTATATATGTCCCAGCATCCACTACAATATACATCCTATGTATAGTAATGGCCTCTAGGGCATACATATAACTAACAGTTTTCTGTGGTGAACAACCGTCTCTGAGAAGACCGAAGTATCTCTCGGGTACCTAAGGTTACCCACCAAATCTGCGGAGTGGCTAATGGAATGTTAAATCCAATTGAATCCTCAGGTTCTATTAAATCTTCGGTGATCGTTTGTGGTTCTGGAATCACTTCCAGTTCTACCATACTCCCACTTTTGTTTTCTGAAAAAATCCATTTTACTAAGACTGTGGCTAGTCAAGAACAATATCACTATTGGTCTTCCTGATGGTAGAAAGTTAACCCTCATTAAAGGCCGGGATAACCCAAAAACTGCCATTACTGAAACGTGCCTTAAGTTTATCCGGATTCTGGTTTTAAGCATCAGCCAGACAACTCCCTATACCTTAATATCGTTAAGATATAAATTGATTCTATATATATCCAATATAGAAACAAAAGTACTAATTTAATTGGAACCAGATTCAAAATCATGCTGTTGTCTCCAGTGCATATCAACCAAATGGAAAGAGGCCAATCAGCATTACTTATCTAGGAGCGCATCCATATATGAGTAACCTGAAAGAGAAACAAGTTCTCAAAACCATTACTATCAACGGAATACTAAACACAAGTATCTACATCTTCGACTATCTCGAAGAATCCTGATACTTCCAACAAATAGTTCTCTTCTTTATTCTTATACCTATAACTTCTAAAAATCTGGACCTTGTCTTTCAACGAAATGCTTGTCTAGAACTGGAGAAGTTATGAGTAAACAGAATATAGTACGAGTACCAACCCCATTGTTCTAATGGACACTAACCAACATACAATACTTTGTATAAGTCCCCTGAGTTCAATAACTCAAATCTTGTGCGTCGTAGGTTGAAAATTGTACTATGGTTAAGAAAAATTACACCGCTGTTGAATGTACCTTACCTAACCATAAACTGATATAGGTAAATGTCATAGACATAATTTCAAAAAGTTATATCTCACTTTATAAAATAAACGTACAGATATATCAGTTTGAAATTGGTGCATAACAACGGATATTCAAAATCAAATATTTGTCGTCCGGCATAGATGATTTCCTCAAATATCACCAATTACAACGAATTCCGATATGATGAGGATATAATCACCCAATTCCCAATTTCTTACTCCCACTCACAATCTGTAACATTATACAGATATGAGAAACTGATCTAGTAAATACATACCCTGGAGTTAGATTCCAATTGGGAAAATAGTTTCAATTAACGTCGCACAGTGAAACTGAAATATGAAAATGTTTCAAAGGGGTTAACCGATATTCCTAGTAACGCCACTTCCACTATCCTGATTCATAACAGTAACCATATATTTACCTGCCCTCACTTCAGTCCCTTTATTATGTCTTTACTTATTACCTTCTGTACACCTTCTTTAGGCTAATTGGTTTTCTTCCTTCCCTACCCTTCGGCACCAGCCTAAGATTTGGAAGGAGACTATCCAATAAGCGTAATAGGTGTAAACTCCTTATGCCAGGAGCCCTCATAACCTGAGAGAAGGTAATGGGAAAAGACATCTGAAAAATCCTATTCTATTTCTCCTGAGCCGGAAACCATCCTCGAATCTGGAATGAATTCCTTCGAGTTCGTATGTAACTATACAATGGCATGTCCAAGCATTATGGACGTTCGTAGTGATACGAAGTGTTCTAGAGAAATCCAAAGTGGATGTGGGAGTGACAGGGTACACACGGTTTTGTCGTGAATGATAGCAGTCGCAATTTTATTTGCCGTTATTCTAATCCCTTTATTTGTCTTTACTTATTACCTTCTGTACACCTGTTCATATCAGAAAATTGCATTCTAATACCGCTCATTCATTATCTAATTGTTGTATTTATCGGTATTATTGACCAGTATCTGCTCAGTATTACAGATTACAGGTATCCATGACAAAATACTGGAAATGCTTCCAACAGCACGGATATATCACTTGAGGGAAGACACTGCGACCAGAAACGCTAACCGACCGATACTTCAGGAGTTCCTTTACGCAACAAGTTGTGTACACATTTTTTTATCTAAATGGTCCAACACAACAAGTGTGTACACAAGACTTTTAAGCACATGTGAATATGATTTTATATGCAATCAAGGATATGATTTTATATGCATATGATATTATATGCATTCAAGACTAAAAAGCATGTGTTCAAATCAAAGGCAATCAAACAAATCAGCATGAGCCATAATGGGGCAGATATGAATCAAGCCATATGTGGGAATGAAGTAATGAGCATTTAATGGTGAAGATCATGTGTTGAATTACATATTCAAAAATTCTCTCCAAACATTGGGTGCAAATCAGGTCGAATCAGAAGAAATAAACTAGACCAAGGAGATACAGGGGACAAGATAAAACAGTGCACCAAATTCTGCACCAAAATTCCATGTTTGAACCGGCCAAAAACCGGCCTGGCCGGCCTCAATTGCTCCTGTGGGGCCCATCTTCTCACACACCCTCTCTCTCTGCCAGTTGGTCTCGATTTTGTTGTTTATTTGATTTCTTTCTGAGCCTATAAATACAGACCAGAGGTAAGAGGAAAGGGGTAGCTTTTTCTTAAGTTTTATCTTAGAATTCTTGTAATTTTTCTTTTCATTCTTGAGCTCTTGCCCCTTTGTCTTGACCTTGCAACTTCTCATTTAGAACTTGCAAGCTTAAGGCTTAGGTTCTTGACTTCAAGATCTCTTGTAACAAGATTGTTCTTCAATAAAAATTCTTATTTTTATTACATGTCTTGTTCCATTTTACATGATTTCAATTGTGAAATTCTTGCTTTGCTTTGATCTTGCAACCTCTTAAGTGAGCTTGCAACCTTAAAGCTTGGTATTTGGATTTCACACGTTGCAGGGGATCGAACACTTGGAGATAAAATGCTTGAACTCATCGGTTCTCTTTTCCTCTTTATTTAATTGCATTTTTTTTATGTATCTTCTCTTTTCTTTCTTTTTAGTTTGTAAATATATGTGAGTAATCTTTTCCCTTGTTAAGGGTGTAATATGTTAGATCGTATTCGAAGATGTCCTTTGTCTAAACTTTAAAACCTAAAACTTGCCTATTAAAACTCCGTGCAAATCACCCGCAACTCCGCTCACTAGGCATCCTATCCTACCACGATAGTGATGATTCCTAATCATGACCGGATTGCCCGTGGTTTGCCGAAGGCTAAAATCAAGAGATAACAACGGAAGGACAAGGGACAAGGAAAACGGATTTAGCGAAATGCCGAAAATACCGTATTTCAAGTTCCCTAATCCACGTTGTTACCTATTGTTTTAGTGTCAATACCAAGTTGGGGCTATAAGGAATTGGCAAACATCACCTTCATACAATCTAACTTATTACTACCCTTAACAAGTCCTTTTTATTCATATCTTTGTCCCGACAATTAGTTAACTAACAAATCAAAACACGGTATTAACTCGTTAAAACAAGATATAAAACTTACCATCTCTCTGCGGACGACCAGTATTCATCGCGGATCGCTACAAGCGACACCGTTTTGATTGCGGTAATTTAAAGACTCTTTTTAAACACGACACGGTTAGAACGTGACAACCAACACCACACTTAGGCTAGTTGGTTTTCTTCCTTCCCTACCGTTAAGAACCTGCCTATGGTTTGGAGGAAGACTGTCCAATAAGCTCAATAGGTGTACCCTCTCCTAATCCTAGGAGCCCTCACAACCTGAGAGAAGGTAAAGAGAAAAGACAACCGAATAATCATATTCAATCTCTCCAGAACCAGAATCCATCCTCGAATCTGGAACAAGTTCCTTCGAGTTCGTATGTAACTATACGATGGATTTATCCAATAGGAGTGGATGTTCGTAGTGATACGGGGTGTTCAGGAGAAATGCAAAGGTGATATAGAAGTGGCAATGATATATGTGACACCTTGACATTCCAAAATTCCAAAATGTTTTAAAAAGGTTCGGTTAACTTGATTCATGAATTTTAGTCAAGGGTCGGGTCATGGTCGCTACCAGAGAGAGAGAAAAGAAACACTCAGCGTGCACTTTAACCTAGATCAGAATGGTTATTTATTTATTTAATCAGTATGGCTCCCACTGTTTCCTCGAATTCTCCTCCAAACCCTAAAAGGAGAATTAGTCGGGATCATCTAAAATCACCCGAGGAGTAATCCTACTCATCGGTGGGAATCGGGATCCAACTATCATCACATGATAACTTGATGGAAGCCACTCAAGTCACCACACTCCAGAAGAAATGCGCATGCCTGGAAAGTTTCCTGTATATTTGAAACTCCCGATGTGTGTTTTTACCCCAAACGACTTATGACCTTGACTAGGTCAACATATCATAAGTCGCAAGTCAAGTTCAACCCGTCACTATCCTGGATTAATTAAACCCACCCGTACGAACCCTTGACTAGGTCAACATGACCGTATGACTGTCCTAATCAATTGCATATCCATGCAACAGAAAAGTACTACAGAGCTACCGAACACTACGCCTTGACTAGGTCAACATACATAGCACGAATACTAAGCAATACTCGTCTGAAATAATGGAGGGCTACGGCTGGTTTTTAGCGAAAAACTTTTAACGTAATGAACTTGATATCGTTGAAAGAATCCAAGTGGTTTTACAAATATATAGTGGCGAAAACTTTTGCTAAAGAGGTCACTCCCTGTGAAGGGATCTCGGCTCGTTTCTCGTAGAATGAGGTGCAGGATATTCCAAACTGAATACCACGATACAAAGCAAAAGAATCGACTATAGTGAAGTCATTATACTGACACAAACTTTTGCTCAAGGAGTCACTCCCGATGAAGGGTTCTCGGCTCTTGCCTCGTCAAATGAGGTGCAGGATATTCCCAATCGAATACCACTGTGCAAAGCAAAAGAGAACGTCTGTAATGTAAGTTTTAAAAAACTTAGTTCCAACAATATCATATAGGTTTGTTTTATCCTTGCATTGATAAGAATCAACGCAGTCCCATCAATTAACATATCACACCAGATAAAAGAACGAAAATAAAATGTACGTATATGCCATCCGCATTTGCCACTAGGTCCCGTCATCACCCGTTAGGTTACTTAACTAACTACAGAGCGGGGACTGGACTAGCGCTGGTGCAAAACATATACAACATCTACTAGTATATATATAAGTATATATAACAATCGTCCCAGGCATGATATAAAGCAACATCACAGAAGCATCATAGAAAATCAGCCAAGCAACACAGAGTGGTGGATAATCTTAGAGCCCCGGGTTTCATTGAAGCCATAAATGAGACCCGACGTTCCCTTGTCGTGTGGATAGCCTGTGCAATGAAAACCTAGACCCCTACAAGCACGGCAAGTTACCCGCTAAAACCAGAAGTGAGGCAACCCCCTTCATCAAAGTGAATGGGCCACCCGGCACTTCACGGAATCCAGTAACTTGAGCACCCCTCCATGGGTCATACCTATACCCCCTACGAGTGCGGCGAATAGCCAGCCAATTCTAGAGTGAGGCCCCCTCCATCTCAACGCCATAAGATGCGGACCCGTTTCCCTCCAGAACCCGGCTATTCGTGCACTCCACCGCGGGGTAATCCTAGTATAGAAAAGAAAATAATATGTACAAGGGTGACATCGACCTCAACCCGGTCATGCCCCAAACAAATAATAAACAAACTGGCAGTGACAGCAGTCCACATGTCGGACGCTCGCCCCGCAATAACAAACACCCAAGCTATCCACCACGACGATCCAACCACAACACAGCACAACACAGAACATCAACGTGGATGTCACGTTCGCAAACTCGTCTAAAAGAACATATAGCAATTAGATGAGTTGTAGCACTCTAATGACATTCACGGTCGTAGATAGCAATGCATGTACTGATAAACATTTAAACAGTGTTAAATTATCGACTTCGAAACATTCCGAATTGCCCCTGAACAATAGATAATAAAATATCCAAACTAGGCCAAACAAGCAATACCACTGAACCAATATTCCAGAGACCAGACCACACACAAAATATGAAGCCCAAACTCCCGCCCCAGGCCGGCCAGCTCGAAAATTTTGAGTATGTGCTCGGGTGAAAATAGGTGAAAAGGGTTCGTATTTGGTGTGTGCTCTTGTGGTCATACAAGTAGTCAAAAAAAATTTGAACACTCTGAAATTTCGACAGAAACTGAAATGTGCAGTGCCCTGTTTTGGGATTGTTTCGATTTCGATACTTTAACATTGTCTAAAACTGCTAGTAAGGGATTTACGGGTTGGCTCTGATACCATGTTGAGTTACGGCAGTGCCCCGGCCATCAAACCGTGGCCAAATGCGGAACAAAAAATTTCTAAAATGGCGCTACCATTACCCGATGCCCGGATCTACCCTAAACCCTATACTAGAAAGCAATATAAAGAGTTAGGAATGGTTATACCGGGTTGATCCATGTCTTTCGGTCTTCAACCTTCATCCCAAGCTCCTAGTGGTTGCGGGTCGAGTTTGGTTGCCAGTCTTCCTTCATCTACGATGATCCACCTGAGGGAAACGACGCAAACTTCAGCCTCGCCAAGCGAGGCAACCGATGCTCCAAGGTTGCTAGTAATGGAGAGTGGATGTGTAGGAATGTGTCACTATAATTTTTCTCTCATCACAAATGCTCCAAGAGCAACTCAAGAAGATGAAGAGGAGGTGAGGAAACATGTGGCATGAGCAAATAAAGAAAATGGCTAAGTGTTTTTCTCCAAGTGAGAATGAGTGATCAAGTGAAGAGAAAGAAGTGAGCAAGTGAAGAAATGAAATGAGCATGCCATGCCCAAGCAAGTGGCTGCCCCCCCTCTCTCATGCACACAACAAAATATCTCATTCCATTTTTCCAATAAACAAATGCAAATCATACCTCTCAACATGCCATCACCCATGCTCATGCCAACTCACCCTCTACCTCATTTCCCAAATGATTTTCTAAAAAGAAAATCAATAATGAGGTGGCCATCTTCTAGAAGCTATTCCGTATAAATACGGAATACTTCCCGGTACACGTATCGAAATACATATACGCGTATTCGTACAAAAATACGAATAGCCAAGAGAGAAAATGAATAGTGAACAATAATATTAGAATACATATATATAAATTATTAAATCAAAACCTGATTTAATAATCCGGCTTAATCCTAAGCCGCTAGTATTATCAACCATCCGATTAAAGTCTGTGCAGCCTGTACACATATTTAATCGGACACCTGTATGTACCAACATACGTCGTCTACACCATATCGCCTGAACCGTGAAAATGCTCTATGTGGGACTCTAAAGACTCGTCAATATGCTGGCAATGGGTTTAACCACAAGCACGTCAGCGGCACTAGCTGTACGTAACGGCTACCCAGGTATTGAGCGAAAGAAAGGCCGACGAGCAAACTCGTCCAAACCCCTACTGAGCCTGACAATGACAATATCCGTGCAGTCCGGTCTGTTCGTCTAAGAGTATCGCATATCGAGTTTAGAGGGTTGGATAAAGTCAGACCCCCTAATAACGCGATAATTCGTGTCGGTATGAAACCCATCACCACATGAGAAACTACCAATCCTAAATCAGTAATTCTCGACTACCTTAGCCAAGGATTTCTGGTGATGACCACCCGTGCACTGTGCGACATCAACCCCCAATACCGGGAAAGACGAATCCCCGACAATAGGCTCACTGCCTCCATGTGGCTCGGGACTGTACCTAACTAAAACATGTTTGCCCGACTCCTTTGAGCCATGGTAGGATAGTAATCAAAGCACAGTGGGAACTCACATGAGATAAATGAATATCTCAAGTCGATAGACTAACCTGTACACATGTCACCTAGGAACTGCTATCTGACAATAGGTATAGTACCAACTAGCAGGTTCCCGGCAAGTCCGTCCAGTGTACTCATAACCCAATGAGCACATGTATGCTATCTTAGGTGAACAAACTAACATCAATGGCTTGTGAGACCTGGCCTCCACCCCTCATCGTGGTCTCGATCAGTATACACTAGTCTACACTGAAGTATCGATGCCCAGTCTCGAAACTCCCACGACTAGGGACATTTAAGGATTTGCTTATAGACCCCCATCTCCCACATATATGATCGCTATCATAATGTTGGTAGTCAAGTAAGAATCCTATGTGCTCTATTAACATGTAATAGTGATGATAAAGACAAACCAGATAGCATACTATCATCTCGAGTAAGACTGTTCTGCCGGTATAGGTCCTCCCTCAATTATCATAACCACCTGCCTGCAACTACGATAATTTCCTTGAGGGCACTATAGCCAACAACTAGATGGTATTATACCTATTGTCAGATAGCAGTTCTCAAGTGCGTAGTCTGTCGACCCGAAATCATCATTTATCTTGAGTGTGTTCCCACTGTACTTTGATTTCTACTCTACCATGACTTTAAAGAGTCGTGCAAACATATAGTTTTTGGATGCAATCGCGAAGCACTTGGAGGCAGTGAGCGATATAGAGGATTCGTCTCTCCCGGTATTAATGTCGCGCAGTGTACGGTTGATCATCACTATAAGATCTAGGCCTAGGCAGATAGGATTTACTGATTGCGATCAGTAGTTTCTCAATTGGTGATAGGGCTTGATATCGGTACGACTTATCAGGTTATTAGAGGTCTAACGTTATCCACACCCTAGATCTGATATGCGATACTTTCAGACGAACAGACCGGACTGTATGGTACATGTCGCTGATAGGCTCGGTTAGGATTTCGGAAGAGCTTACTTGTCGATCTCCTTTTTTATGGATACCTGGATAGCCGTTACATACAGTTAGTGTCGCTGACATGCTTGTGAGTTTTTCAGGGTTTTCTTTAGTAAACTAACTGCCAGCGTATTCGTCAAGTCTTTAAATTCCCACACAGAGGGTTTTCGGATTTTGGCGAAATGTTGTACCTGCGGTACATAAGTACGCGCTTGGGTTCGATTAAAACTAGTGTATTTCATACACTGACGATAATCAGACGGTTGTAATACTAGCCGATCTTTTTGGAAAGACGGATATTAAATCCAGTTATTAATACATATATATGGTATATGTATTTACTAGTGTTACGTCATTATTTATTTGTCTCTCATTTATGTATTTTAAATACATAGGATAACAATTACAATGTTATATGTTAAATAGTTATGTTAGCATAAACATTAATATATAAACATTGTTATTATTTATTTCTTTTTCTTAATATATCTCTTTAGGTTATATTGTTCCATAGGAATATTATACCCCTTGCCTCATCCTTAAGGGTAACATGTCAAGGAGGGAGAAAGAGAAGAACACTTGAAAAGGTGATCAAATCCACTGGTTGGGATTTTGTAGAGAATGGTTAATATTAGTAACCCTTTCAATTGAAATGGTTAATAATATTTGCTTGCTTTCTCTCTCCTCTCCAGTAGCTTTCATCTCTTCATCCTCCTTATTTTGAGAAGCTAAATTAGAAAAAGAAACTAAATTGAGAGAAAATTATAATGAAAGTGAAACTACAATCCTAGCTAATTAGATCAGCATCCTAACATTTAGGTTAACTCAATTGAATTTGGAGCCAAAGTATTTGAGCCTTCAAGGTGAGTCATTTTTTATAGGGAGATGTTCATGCAAGCTTGTTACATGAAAGCTTCAAAGAGCCTACAATGGAGTCCAACACAATTTGGGAGCACTTGAAAATACTACAAAGGTTGTAATTTCAACCTGATAGTCTATTTGCTTTCTTTTCATTATTTCAAATTATAATCTTTAGCTAAGATCATAATGGTTGGAAGTATTGAGCTCTAGATTTTTTAAAACCTCATGGTTTCATCCTTTAAATTGCTACCTAGAGTGCATTAGTTCTTTCACGCCTTAGTGGTCATTATTGTATATATATAGTGGAAACTTGGACATATGTATGTATAGGAAAATTTTGCTCGATATGATAATATGCTATTTGGTTTGATTTTATCTTAATATGTGTATATATTTTACTACTTATTTCATATCGCTAATACATGGTGATAAAGCCCGTGAGATTCTTGCTTGACTACCAGCATAGTGATGGCAATCATACTTGTGGGAGCTGGGTAGTCGATAAGCACATTCTTAGATGTCCCAAGTCGTGAGAGTATCGGAACTGAGTATCGATATTCCAGAGTAGATTAATGTATGCATTTCTAGACCCTGACGAGAGGCGGTGGTTAGTCCCACAACCATTAATGTGTTTCGCCTAAGATTGTATATATGTGCTCATTAGGGGTGAGTACACTGGACGGACTCACCGAGAACTGGTTAGATGGTATTATACCTATCGTCAGATAGCAGTTCTCTGGTAATATGAGTATAGATAGTCCGTCGACCTGAGATCGTCATTTGTCTCTTGTGAGTTCCCACACTGCTTTGATTACTATCCTACCACGGCTCTGCTGAGTCGTGCAAACAGATTTTAGTTGGGTATAGTCTCAAGCCACATGAAAGTTGTGAGCGATTGTTCGGGATTCGTCTCTCCTGGTATAGGGAGTCAATATCGCGCTGTGTTCGGTTGGCGAACAAATCTCATAATCATAACATTGTAACTTTTTTCTTTAAAAAATAACGATGTATGTAAATAGATTTGAATAGATTTAAAAAGAATAATGTCTGAATTATTTTAATATGTAAAAAGAATTGAAATCTCTACCTAGGACACGTTGACTCATTTAGAAATTTTCAAATGTGATTTAGCATCCATTCAATAAATGCAAAAAATGAAAAATGTTGTCAAGTCTAAAAAATTCTTATGAAATTGTTTTCAAAAAAAATATTAAAAAATTCGAAATTAATTTAAGAGAATTTTGGTCAAGTTTTGATAAATGTATGAAGTCTAAGGAGCTGTCAGTCCCAAATCATTTAAAATTAGAACTTGCTTAATTGTGTTAATCGAAACTAGTATTTTAAAATGCGAGAATTTGGATTTTAGAACTCATCATTGAACTTATAGTGTAAAAATGGAAAGAAAAAAAAACAATCGGTTTTCAAATTATCATGTACCCCTAGGTTTTCTAAAATGCTACAGCATACATGATAGATCAAAATTTAGATAAACCGTCATACCGGGCATTGCCACCATCGGCTGCCGCCACCATTAACTGGACATCAATCGCCCCACCATCGTCGCCGTCTCCACTCGTCGCCACCATCGCTGCCCCTATTGACCGCCGCCGTCCCCGATCGTCCATGATTGTCGCCTCCGATCGGCCGCCGCCATTCTCGATCTCTGTCACCATCGCCGACTCCGATGCTGGACGACCATTCTCGTCGCCGCACCGTCGCCTGCCGCCGTTTCTGATCACCACCACCATCGCCGCCTCTGACCATCGATCATCCATCCTCATCGCCGACCGCTAGTCACCATCTCTGGTGTCGCCGCCATCCTCGATCGCCACCACCATCGTCGTCTCTGACCGCCGGCCGACCATCCTCATCACCTTCGTCTCCATCGGCCATCGTTTGCCATCGATTGGCACCCGTCAAATATATGTCAACTATTAAATGTATTGTCCTAAATTACATATGAATTTTGAAATCAAATGGCTAGCATTTTAATTAGAAAAGAATTTTATCAAAATAACAGTCATTTCATTAATAAATTCTGGATTTTAAAATTATTTGGGACTAACACTCCTAAGAGACTTTTACAAAATTGCTTTCAAAGAAAATAAAGAATTTTTCAGAAATCGTTATAAAAGAATTTGGGTCAAATTTCAAAAATTAGCTAGACAATCTTTACTATTACAACTAGAACTATCCAAAAAGAATTTCTCCTTTTTTCTAATTAGATATTGAAAAAAATGAGAAAAATCTCTCATGGAACTCTAATTCCTTAGCATGCCAACTCATTCTCTCAAGCTCATGCATTTACATTTTTACCCTTTAACCATTCAAGTGCAATAAAAGTTGATCAAAGTGTCCTAATTATTTTTTTCAAAAAGACACTAATATATAACATATTTATGAGAAATAATTTAAACAAGTTGACACACAGTCCATAATTATTTTTTTCAATTTACACATGCACGTGTGATGCACGTGCAAAAAATCTAATGGATTTTAGTTAAAATGCTTCTCATTGCAGGAATAACATATTTCAAGTATTCTTGAGCAATTTTGAGAGCCTCGTTCATGCCATTGGGGCAATTGCTAGTAACATTAAATGCCGCATCACTGATGACCCTTGCGTTTTTCCTAGTTGAGCAAAAAAAACTGCCAACGATTTTTTTAGATTTTAATTTAATTAAGTAATGGCATTTTATGTATTGCTCCTCAAATTTTCTTGAGTTTGAAACATCCCTAAATCTATTCTTAAATCCTTAATGTTACCCCAAACTAACTTTATGGCGCGTGCAACATCGAACGTGATTGAATTGATTAGATAATTACATAAAATAATAAGGATATTGCCTAAATTTTATTTGATAACTCCACACCAAAATTTGTATATGAACAAAATTAATTCCAACTAAATCAGCTTTTAATTCTGTCTTTTTATAATGTCCTTCATTTTGATCATGATCCCGATCTTATTCACTGCCTCGATGTAGCACAGCCTCGTATCGATCACAGGATGGTCGTCGACAATGAGATTAAAAATCCGCAGCCTTGCAGGCCGTCGGCAGCATGATCGAGCACCTCCATCATGTTCCCGAGATCCTCCATCATGTTCCTGAGATCCTCCTGCGACAAGTTCAGAATGAAGGCGTCGAAATCTTCATCAGGGAGTTGGTACGACATCAATCTTGCCTCTGGACACGCCGTCTATCTTGGCCAGCAAATCTATTAAGGTCTAGAAACGCCAAAATGAGAGGATCGGGTCGGAGGAGAAGACAAAGGTTGTTGAAGAGGTTGAGAAGATGGATGCGAGAGAGAAACGAGATGGGGAGGGAGGGGATGGGGCCAATGATGTTGGTGTTGGAGATAGTGCCCTCAGAGTCAATTATTGGATCACAGGCACGTGATTGCAATGATTGAGGGAGGACCTATCCCGGTAGGACAGTCTTACTCGAGATGATAGTATGCTATCTGGTTTACCTTTATCATCGTGTACTGCTTTAGGTGACCTGACATGTCGCTGTTGCACGTTGATAGAGCCCCTAGGATTCTTGCTTGACGACCAGCAGTATGATGGCGATCATATACGTGGGAGCTGGAAGTCTATAAGCACATCCTTAAATGGTCCCTAGTCGTGGGAGTTTCGAGACTGGGCATCGATACTCCATTAGTAGACTAGTGTATACAGTCGAGACCCCGACGAGGGGCGGTGGCCGGTCTCACAAGCCACTGGTGTCAGTTGGTTCACCTAAGATGTATACAGGTGCTCATTGGGTTATGAGTACACCGGACATGACTCGCCGGGAACCTGCTAGTTGGGATTATACCAGACGTCAGATAGCAGTTCCCAGGTGACATGTGTACAGGTTAGTTCATCGACCTGAGATCGTCATTTGTCTCATGTGAGTTCCCACTGTGCTTTGATTACTACCCTACCACGGCTCAAAGGAGTCGTGCAAACAGGTTTTAGTTGGGTACAGTCCCGAGCCACATGGAGGCAGTGAGCGGATCTTCACGGGTTCGTCTCTCCCGGTATTGGGGGTGAGGTCGCGCTGTGTCTAGGAGAGCCATTACGCAAAGCCCTCGGCCGAGGCAGGAGATTTACTGGTAGGTATTCCAGTAGTATCTCAGGGCGTTCTGGGCTACACTCCGACACGACTTGTACCGCCTTTGGGGGTCTGACTTTTACCAACCCCCTAGGCCCGACATGCGATCCTCATAGACGAACGGACCGGACTGTACGGATATTGTCACTGACAGGCTCAGTAGGGTGTCAGGATGAGTTCGCTCATCGACGTCCCTTTTGGTCAATAGCTGGTGGCCCGTTACGTATTGGCTTATACCTCTGACGTGCTAGTGGTTAAATCCACAGCCATTGTATTGACGAGTCTTTAGAGTCCACCACACTTTCAGTTACTCAGCTTTCGGGCGAAACGCTGTAGAGGCTGTATGGAGATATGGCAGGGTCCGATCAGATACGCGCGGTATTGCACGGATCAGGATCGGACAGTTTTGTACTAGTGGCCGTATAGTTATATGGCAGGGTTTGATCTGATACGTGCGGTATTGCACGGATCAGGATCGAACGGATTTTACTAGCCGGCTTTGGCTTAAGCCGGTCCTAGTCTAGTACAGTATAGATTTTGTCTCATTGCATTTGTATCCGGTCGGAATACAGATGCGGGTGTGTATGCACAGTCTCGGGGTTTTCCTGTAATTTATTACGGGACCAGTTTTCTGGTGTTGCCAGTTTGCATTCCGTTCCGGCCGGTTTTCCTTTGTTCTTTACCGGCCGGACTTTTCTGATGGAGGGGGTAATTTGCAGTTTTGCAAATTACATTTGGTGGAGGTTTTATTTGTAAGATGATTTATTATGAAAGCATCTTTTGATACCTTTCTTATCATTTGCTTTTTGTTGATGAGAAAGGATTTGATTCTTGATTAGATATGAGATGAAGTTTGATGTAAGTTTGATGATGATTATGTCTTGATGTGGTCACCACTTGCTTTACCCTACACTCACCTCCCTTCATGCTTCATATTACCTCCTCCTCCACCATTCTCTTGGATGATGATAAGTTTTTCATAAGAAAAGAGAGAAGAAGAATAAGAAAAGAGAGAAGAAGAAGGAGAGAGTTCTTCATTCTTGAGAGTTTCATCTTCTTGATCTCATTCATGCTAGAAAAATGCAAGCACCATTTTTCTTATCTCATTTCCTCCATCAAGGCAACCAAAACCCAAGTGAGACCCTCTACACTACACATTCTACAGCATATCTTGAGCATGTCGAGTTGCCGGCTTCATGCCCGAGTTGCCTCGGTATTGAGGCGGGAGCCCGTAAAAGACGCAGGCGATGTGGTGCCCTTTCCGGCGAGGAGGCGACGATATGGAGACAAGACTTTCCGCGGGAGATCGGGACGATGAAGAGAAGACCGGAGGACTCGGATCACTCGGTATACTTTTCTTCCCATCTCTTGATTGCTAGCTTTAGGTTAATGGTAAACGATCCGGGTTTTTTCATTGTCCGCGGTAGCGCCGGTTTCCGAGTAAGGAAAAATTTTGATTCCGCATTTTGGCCTCGAGTACGAGGCCGGGGCGCTGCCGTGGCGCAACATGGTATCAGAGCCACGCCATTAACCTTACCTAGCTTGTTCTAATGTGTTTTGCTTATCCGATCGACCGAAATTCCAAAAACCGTATTTTTTCTAGCACATCAGTTTCTGTCGAAATTTTTTGGAGTCTAAAAATTTTTCAGGTTGCAGAAAAATGATGTGCTGAAAAAGACAAGGCTACTGTAGAAAAACGACAAAGTGATTCCCTAGTTGGAGCGCGGAACCGCGGCCAAAACCCCCTTTGGGCCGCGGTTCCGCCGCACTATGGTGAGGTCACTTGGTCGTTTTTCTGCAGTTGCTTTCTGGGCTGAAAATAGGGCTTTTGGGATATTAAATTTGGGCCCAGATCTTCTGTGACTGCTACAGTATTACTTGAGGGCCCACTTGTTAATTGTTTGATCGATCGGATATTTTTAAACACATTATTTCACAGTATTTACATTATATCTGCGACCGTGAATGTCACTTGATCGGTAAATCCCGTCTAACTGCTATAGCCCGGTTAGACGGATTTGCGAACGTGATTTTCACGTTGATGTTCTATATTTATACTGTGTTGTTGCGGATCGGTCGTGGGGGATAGCCTGGATGCAATGCTAGTACTGTTTTGTTGTATTATGTACATTTGATATTGCGGGACGAGCGTCCGACATGTGGACTGCCGTCACTGCCTGTTTGTATTATTCTTTTGGGGCACGACCTGGTTGCGGTCGATGTACCCGGTGTATGTATATTTTACTTTCTGTACTAGGGTTACCCCACGGTGGGGTGCACGGATAGCCGGGTTCTAGAGGGCAACGGGCCCGCATCTCAGGGCATTGAGACGGAGGGGGCTTCAGTCTGGAATTGGCGGGCTATTCGCCGCACTCATAGGGGGTACAGGTTGACCCAGGAGGGGTGCCCGAGTTACCGGATTCCGTGAAGTACTGGGTGGTCCATTCACGTTTATGGAAGGGGGCTGCCTCGCTTCAGGTTTTGGCGGGTGACTTGCCGCGCCCGTAGGGGTCTAGGTTTTCATTGCACAGGCTATCCACACGACCAGGGGAACGTCGGGTTTCAGCAGCGGCTCTGTGAAACCCGGGGCTTCCAGATATCTGTATTGTTCTGTGATGCTGTACATTTCTGTGATGTTGCATTTTATTCACGCCTTGAGCGAAATACTATATATTGGTATATATATTAGTAGATGTTGTATATGTTTTTCATCCGCGCTAGTCCAGTCCCCGCTCTGTCATTAGTAAGCTAACCTAACGGGTGATGACGGGACCCAGTGGCGAATGCGGATGGCATATATGTACGTCAGTATATTTTCGTTCTTTGTGGTGTGATTAATTGATGGGACTGCGTTGATTCGGATCAATGCAAGATAAACAAACCTAATCTGATGTTGTTGGAACACTTTTCAAAAAGCTGTTATTGCAAGGACGTTCACTTTTGTTTTGCATCGTGGTATTCAGTTGGAATATCCTGCTCCTCAGTCGACGAGGCAAGGGCCGAGATCCCTTCACCGGGAGTGACCCCTTGGACAGAAGTTTGCGTCAGGGCAATAACTTCACTATAGCCGATTACTTTTGCTTTGCATCGTGGTATTCAGTTGGAGTATCCTGCACCTCATTCTACGGGGAAAGAGCAGAGATCCCTTCACCGGGAGTGACCTCTTTAGTAAAGGTTTTCGTCACTATATTTTCTAAAAAGTTATCCAGTTCCTTCAACGATATCAAGTTCATTACGTTAAAGGTTTTTCGCCAAAAACCAGTCGTAGCCCTCCGTCATTTCAGATTAGTATTACTTAGTATTCGTGCTGCGTATGTCGTGCTCAGCCGAGGCGTAGTGTTCGGTAGCTATGTAGTGCTTTTCTGTTGCATGGATATGTGATTGGTTAGGACAGTCGTACGGTCATTTTGGCTCAGTCAAGGACTCGTGCGGGTGGGTCTAATGCAATCAAGATAATGACGGGTTGAACTTGACTAGGATCCTTTGATATGTTGGCTCAGTCAAGGTCACTTGGGTCCTAGGGGTAAAAATCACATCGGGAGTTTCAAAAGAACTGAAACTTGCCAGGCATGCGCATACCTTCTGGAGTGTGGTGACGTGAGTGGATTCCGTCACGTTATCATGCGATGAGAGTTGGATCCCGATTCCCACTGATGAGTTGGTTTACTCCTCGGGTGATCCCGACTAATTCTTCTTTCAGGTTTGGAGGAGAATTTGACGGTACAGTGGGAGGTTTCCAGATTAGATAAAGTGATAACCATTCTGATCTAGGTTAGAGTGCACGCTGAGTGTTTCTTTTCTCTCTCTCTTTGGCAGCGACCATTGACCCGACCCTGGATTTTGACTCAGTGACCAAGTTGACCGAACCTTCTTAACACTGGCTTTTGGATTGTCAGAGTTGCAGACCTCATTGCCACTCCTACTTTTACCCTTTTCTCCAGGACACCCCGTATTACTGCGAACGTCCACTTCCATTGGACAAAACCATCGTATGGTTAGATACGAACTCGAACGACTTCGAGGATGGTTTCTGGTTCTGGAGAAAACGGATAGGACTATTCAGTTGTCTTTTCTTTTCACCTTCTCTCAGGTTGCGAGTACTCCTTGGTTTAGGAGTAGTACACCTATTACGCAAATTGGATAGTCTTCTTCCAAACCTTAGGCTGGTGCTGACCGGTAGGGAATGAAGAAAATCAATTAGCATAACGATGGTGTGCAGAAGGTATTAAGTTAAGACAAAGCAAGGGATTAGTAGGAGGGCAAAGTAAATTGTGACTGCTATTCACGACCAAACCGAGTATATCTTCACCAAATCTAAATCACCTTTTTATTTCTCCAGGACACTCCGTATCACTACGAAGATCCATAGTTTATTTGGATACTCCATCGTATGGTTATATACGAACTCAAAAGGAACTTGTTCCAGTTCGGGGATGGATTCTGGTTCAGGAGAAATAGGAATAAGGTTTATTCGGTTGTCTTTTATCTTCACCTTCTCTCGTTTTCCGAGTGCTCCTAGGATTAGGACAGTACACCCTTTATGCTTATTGGATAGTCTTCTTCCAAACCATAGGCTGGTGCCGAACGGTAGGGAAGGAAGAAAACCAATTGGCCTAAAGGGGTGTACAGAAGGTAATGACTAAAGACATAGAAAGGGATTTAGAAAGATGGCAAAGAATTATACGGTTACAGTTGTGAATCTGGATAATGGAAGAGGCATTACTAGGAATACCAGCATACCCCATCGAAACATTTCAATGTTTCAGTTTCACTGTGTACTGTTAATGGAAAACTGATTTCCCAGTTAGACACTTGCTCCAGAGTATGTATTTACCAGGTATGATTCTCACATCTGTATGGTTTTACAGATGCTGAGTGGGAGTAAGTTATTGGGAATTGGGTGATCATCCTCATTATATCGAGATTCGTTGTAATCGGTGATATTTGAGGAAGTCACCTAGGTTGTTTGCCGGTCGGCAAATATTTGGTTTTGAATATCCGCTGTTGTGCACCAATTTCAAATTGATATATCTGTACGTCTATTTTCATAGAGTGAGATATACCTTTTGAAATTATGTCTATGACATTTACCTATATCAGTGGATGGTTATGTAAGGAGCATTAAACAGCGGTGTAATTCTTCTTGACCATAAGTACAGTTTTCAACCTACGACACACAGTGAAAGAGTTGTTAGACTCAGAGGACTTATACAGAGTATTGTATGTTGTCCAGTGTCCATTAGGACAGAGGGGTTGGTCCTCATACTATATTCTGTTTACTTTTAACTTCTCTAGTTCTTAGACATGTGTTTCGTAGGAACACAGGGTCTAATTTTTGAGGAGTTATAGGTATTTGAATAGAGTAGAGAACCAGGTGTAGCAAGTATCGGGATTCTTCAAAGTGATCGAAGATGTAGATACTTGTGTATGGTGTTCAGTTGATAGTAATGATTAAGAGAACTGGCTTCTCTTTCAGGTTACTCATAATTGGAAGCATTCCTAAGTTGAGTAACGCTGATCGGCCTCCTTCCATTTAGTTTACATGCACTGGAGATAGCTGCATGATTTGAATCTGGTTCAATTGAATCAGTGCCTCTGGTTCTATATTGGATATAGAACAGTTCATATCTTAACGATGTTAAGGTACGGGGAGTTGTCCGGCTTATGCTTAAAACCAGACACTGGACAACTCAAGGCACGTTTCTGTAATGGCTGTTTGTGGGTTGACCCAGGCTATGACGAGGGTTGATTTTCTACCATCTGGATGAACAATAGCAATATTGTTCTAGACTCGCCACAGTTTTAATAAAAATGGATTTTTTCAGAAAACAGTAGTGGGAGTATGGTAGAACTGAAAGTAATTCCAGAACCACAAACGATTACTGAAGATTTGATAAGGAACCTAAAGATTCAATCTGATTCGACATTCCATTGGCCACTCCGCAGATAAGGTGGGTAACTTCAGGCACCCGAGAGGTACTACGGTAGCCTCAAGGACGGTGACAGGGAAGTTCTTGTTTACCCAAAATTACCATTGCTGTTGTTCCAGGCTGCGAGACCCGGCAAGAGGATGAGTATAGCGTCGTTCTAAACTAGCTTTAGAAGTGCACGTCTGTATGACTCTGCCAGAGGGTTGTCGTAGTCAGTGGGAGCAGCGGAAGCATTGGTGGACATCAGGCTTATGTCTATTTATAGACTAAAGCAGATGTAGCGGAGATAGATCATCCATTTCTGATGTGACAGTCATAGGTTTGACGTCATCAGAATAGGGGATGGATCTGTTGAGAAGGTAGTAGGAAGTGATATTCCTATACTACGATCGGTTATACTTTGGTCGTCACACAGTGTTTTCTCCACATAGGACTTGGATATTATGTCAGACATACTGGTTACTAGATCTATGGTTTTAGATCTAGATTTGGGTGGTTTCCCAATCTGGGTACCTTGACATCATTCTATGAGTATTTAGAATGGGCGACTCCTGACACGGTTAGTGCACCTGCAGTTGATGGAGTCACCCTCTCTAAAGGTGTCTTATAGACTAAAGGGGAGAGGGATACTCATGATTGGCAGATCACTTGCTTAGGCAATTGAGTCAATCATGAGATGTCAAGTACCACACCAGATGCTGTTCTTACACTAGATGCAATAAGTTGATATTGATCCAATCCTGGAGAAACAGTCGGAAGCAGTCTTAGAACATAAGTGGATGTTCTAAGGATATGATAACGACAGCCTCATTTGGGAGACAGTTATCATTCCAGGCTTCCAAGGTGACATGGACGACAAGGAGGTTGTCAGAGTTATAGTTTTCCTTCTGACGAGGGGCAGTTTTTTGGACAGGTGGTCCAAGGCAATACTGAGGGTGGCATGGCGCATGATACTGATTAAGTTCAGTTGACGATACAGTCTAAGAAGTTTGGATTTGCAGTTCATTTATGAGCTAGGTCCCATCAGACATCCAGACATTCTAAGACAGGTATTGCTCATTTCGGGAGATGGCTTTCTCCGCGAACTTGAGATATAGAGAGACATAGAAAGAAACATCACAGCGGATCCACTCACTGAGGCTATTCCTCGAACGCAATAGTTTCGCAAACGAGCTTTGTGAGACTGACTAGTAGAGGAGTTGGGTGTTCGGTATCACACGGGCTGTGAGTATGCGGCATCGCAATAATTAGCCTTGAGTGCAAGTGAGAGATTGTTGGAGATAGTGCCCTCAGAGTCAATTATTGGATCACAGGCACGTGATTGCAATGATTGAGGGAGGACCTATCCCGGTAGGACAGTCTTACTCGAGATGATAGTATGCTATCTGGTTTACCTTTATCATCGTGTACTGCTTTAGGTGACCTGACATGTCGCTGTTGCACGTTGATAGAGCCCCTAGGATTCTTGCTTGACGACCAGCAGTATGATGGCGATCATATACGTGGGAGCTGGAAGTCTATAAGCACATCCTTAAATGGTCCCTAGTCGTGGGAGTTTCGAGACTGGGCATCGATACTCCATTAGTAGACTAGTGTATACAGTCGAGACCCCGACGAGGGGCGGTGGCCGGTCTCACAAGCCACTGGTGTCAGTTGGTTCACCTAAGATGTATACAGGTGCTCATTGGGTTATGAGTACACCGGACATGACTCGCCGGGAACCTGCTAGTTGGGATTATACCAGACGTCAGATAGCAGTTCCCAGGTGACATGTGTACAGGTTAGTTCATCGACCTGAGATCGTCATTTGTCTCATGTGAGTTCCCACTGTGCTTTGATTACTACCCTACCACGGCTCAAAGGAGTCGTGCAAACAGGTTTTAGTTGGGTACAGTCCCGAGCCACATGGAGGCAGTGAGCGGATCTTCACGGGTTCGTCTCTCCCGGTATTGGGGGTGAGGTCGCGCTGTGTCTAGGAGAGCCATTACGCAAAGCCCTCGGCCGAGGCAGGAGATTTACTGGTAGGTATTCCAGTAGTATCTCAGGGCGTTCTGGGCTACACTCCGACACGACTTGTACCGCCTTTGGGGGTCTGACTTTTACCAACCCCCTAGGCCCGACATGCGATCCTCATAGACGAACGGACCGGACTGTACGGATATTGTCACTGACAGGCTCAGTAGGGTGTCAGGATGAGTTCGCTCATCGACGTCCCTTTTGGTCAATAGCTGGTGGTCCGTTACGTATTGGCTTATACCTCTGACGTGCTAGTGGTTAAATCCACAGCCATTGTATTGACGAGTCTTTAGAGTCCACCACACTTTCAGTTACTCAGCTTTCGGGCGAAACGCTGTAGAGGCTGTATGGAGATATGGCAGGGTCCGATCAGATACGCGCGGTATTGCACGGATCAGGATCGGACAGTTTTGTACTAGTGGCCGTATAGTTATATGGCAGGGTTTGATCTGATACGTGCGGTATTGCACGGATCAGGATCGAACGGATTTTACTAGCCGGCTTTGGCTTAAGCCGGTCCTAGTCTAGTACAGTGTAGATTTTGTCTCATTGCATTTGTATCCGGTCGGAATACAGATGCGGGTGTGTATGCACAGTCTCGGGGTTTTCCTGTAATTTATTACGGGACCAGTTTTCTGGTGTTGCCAGTTTGCATTCCGTTCCGGCCGGTTTTCCTTTGTTCTTTCCCGGCCGGACTTTTCTGATGGAGGGGGTAATTTGCAGTTTTGCAAATTACATTTGGTGGAGGTTTTATTTGTAAGATGATTTATTATGAAAGCATCTTTTGATACCTTTCTTATCATTTGCTTTTTGTTGATGAGAAAGGATTTGATTCTTGATTAGATATGAGATGAAGTTTGATGTAAGTTTGATGATGATTATGTTTGATGTGGTCACCACTTGCTTTACCCTACACTCACCTCCCTTCATGCTTCATATTACCTCCTCCTCCACCATTCTCTTGGATGATGATAAGTTTTTCATAAGAAAAGAGAGAAGAAGAATAAGAAAAGAGAGAAGAAGAAGGAGAGAGTTCTTCATTCTTGAGAGTTTCATCTTCTTGATCTCATTCATGCTAGAAAAATGCAAGCACCATTTTTCTTATCTCATTTCCTCCATCAAGGCAACCAAAACCCAAGTGAGACCCTCTACACTACACATTCTACAGCATATCTTGAGCATGTCGAGTTGCCGGCTTCATGCCCGAGTTGCCTCGGTATTGAGGCGGGAGCCCGTAAAAGACGCAGGCGATGTGGTGCCCTTTCCGGCGAGGAGGCGACGATATGGAGACAAGACTTTCCGCGGGAGATCGGGACGATGAAGAGAAGACCGGAGGACTCGGATCACTCGGTATACTTTTCTTCCCATCTCTTGATTGCTAGCTTTAGGTTAATGGTAAACGATCCGGGTTTTTTCATTGTCCGCGGTAGCGCCGGTTTCCGAGTAAGGAAAAATTTTGATTCCGCATTTTGGCCTCGAGTACGAGGCCGGGGCGCTGCCGTGGCGCAACAGTTGGGGGAGTGGACGACAAGGCAGATGAGAGGTCACCGGTGGAGGAGGGAATTAAAGTCTAATGTTGTTGGGGTTAATTTTATCCATTAATAAATTTTGGTATGGAATTATCAAATAAGAGTTTGGCAATATCCCCATCCAAAAATAAATGGAGTTTTTAATAATGTAATCTAAGTAGATATATGAGAGGTTTGTTGATGAATATAGATTTCAGATATGTTATGACTATTAATATTTTTTTATAACCATAACAATCTCTTTAAATATTTCCTGTTTAAAACTATTCTTTTTAAGTTTTACAAGTATAGAATCTAAAAGATTTTCTCTTGTCAGAACAATGGATAATTTGGAAAGTTTTAGTTTAATGATTTTTCTCGTTTTACTGAATATTTTATTTCAATTAATTATGCTAGTGGCACAAACCCCATTCTTTTCTGGTTATAATAGTAGATTCCTTCCAGCAATTAATCTTGACTGGTAATATTGGAAATATTGGACTACCCGTTAAAATCTTTCTGGCTGTCTATAACTTTTTGTATTGCACCGCAAAAATTTGGCCTTATTACAAAATAGCCCCCATTGATTAATTATACAATCTTGGGTATCCATAAATATAAGTTCATATAAATAAGGAGAAGCAAAATTTTGCCTTAAAATTGAAACTAAACTCCAACTTCTTTAAAAGATATTTCACCCCAAACTTACATATTTCTATTATTTCACCCCTAAATCTTTCATATTTTCATATTCCATCATCAAAAATTTGAATTTATATATTCAAACCCTAAACGTTTAATTTGTTCGAAAATCTTCTACTATAAAAAGACAGAAATAACCTTCAATTTATAAGCAGGTATGTTATTGAACGCCTTGTAGGTTTTGGGGGGTGAAAATCGAAAATACAAATTTTTATGAGTGAACATGGAAATATCAAATATTTGGTGGTGAAATATGGACATATTAAGTTTATGGTGTGAAGCATAAAAATATCAAAGTTAGTTGATACGTAATAAAACCTAAAAAGCAATTGATTCCGGCCCGGCCCAATCCAGTTCCTATCTCGTTTCAAAATCCCCGAGTTTTGGCGGCGGCTTTGCCGACCGCAATCTCTCTCTCTCACCCAACATCAAAAATCCGTTAAAAAAAGCCCTAAATTTGTTTGATGGCGCTGCAGGTCTCTTCGCCTCAAATCTCATCGAATCGCTCTTCCTTCTTCGCTAACAATGGCTTCAGCGTCTCCTCCAGGTTCCTTGCTAATCTAAATTACCTTTTCCACCCAATTTTAGCTACTCATTTTGATGCTTATATCGTTGTATATCTCAGAAATTTATCGCCGACAAAGGTTTTCTTCAGAGCAAGAAGCAGTGGGAGTTTCAAGTGCGTGGCTGTGCCTGATACGGAGAAACCCACAGGCATTTTGATGATGCCCATCTTGTGTTTGATGAAATTCCTCAAAGAGTTGGATTTTTTTCTGAAGTACATGATTATAACTGTGAAAGTAGAAGCATGTACACTAGTAAGCAGCATAGATAGAACCGGAAGATGTAGTTGAAGAGCATCAAGTCTACCAGAGTTTTGTGGAGTTATTTGAACTTAGCTCCAAAATTCAAACTTTACCTTGTTCTGCTAAGCTGCCCATCTCTGTTTGATTAAATTCCTAAAAAGAATCTTTTTTCCCTCTTCTGTTTTCGATTACAAGGTTATGACCATAAACTAGAAAGCGTGTGCATATGCAAGTAGGATCGATATTGAAAAGAAAAGGATGTAGTTAAATAGCTTGCTCATGATTAGGTTTCATCTCAGTTCATTTTAGGCTTTGGGGCTAAGTTTTGAATTCCAAAGTCGCAAGTTTACTTCCTTTGGGTTTCATTCTGATCGCTAGAGTTATCTTGAAGTCGAGATAAACGGAGCTACCTAAAATCCTTTCAATCCCTATTTGTTTTAACTCTAAAAAAAAGGATGAAAGCAACCCTTTGGGAGCTATAAGATCTAAGCAACATGGATTCATATATAGATACAGGACATGGTACGACCGAATGGATTCAGAGGGATATGAAATTTCTTTAAAATTTGGGATATGATTTGTTGGGCTACACTAATCTTTTGTTGTTTAAATGTATATTAGTTATAAAAAAATTATCATTATGGCAAATCTAAGCAACATGGATTCATATATAGATACAGAACATGGTACGACCGTATGGATTCAGGGATATGAAATTTCTTTAAAATTTGGGATATGATTTGTTGGGATACACTAATTTTTTGTTGTTTAAATGTATATTAGTTATACAAAAAATTATCATTATGGCAAATCTAAGCAACATGGATTCATATATAGATACAGGACATGGTACGACCGTATGGATTCAGGGATATGAAATTTCTTTAAAATTTGGGATATGATTTGTTGGGATACACTAATCTTTTGTTGTTTAAATGTATATTAGTTATACAAAAAATTATCATTATGGCAAATCTAAAATAAGAATACAGCTGAACAAGAAGTGCAAGTGCTTGTGACTGAATAAGCCAAAGTGGAGGACCTCGCCCTATAGAAGACAACACTTTTGAGTCGGAGATTTCCGAGTTTGTTGTTGGATCGGTCACAGTTGAGTTTTGTTCATAACCGTCTCCGACTAAGTCACCATTTTCCCTACCGACGATGACTTCCCCCGAAGTCTGCCTCGCTGAATACGAGACGATGATAATGAGAAGAAGATGAAAAGTGCCCAAATGCCCTATCAAACACAATAATAGATAAATATTATAAGTCCGTTAGAAATCACGCTCACTTGGCTCATATCCCATTTTGTTCAAAATATTGCTTAAATATTGGAAATTATTATAAAGGCTTAGGCATTCGTCTCTCCCTCCGATGTGGGACTATTTCCCACGTATAAATGCTCCCAATAGATTTAAACTCCTAACAATTAGTGCATTTGGCCATACAGGCAACGTTCTTGAAGCTTGCAAAAGATTGAAGCAACTTTACAAGTGAAAGTGGAAGAAAAAAGCATTTTTTTTAATTATTTGCATTTATTGATGATGATATGGCAAGAACATGACACCATTAGTACTAACCTGGAGCAGTTGCTCATGATTATTTTTTTTTTGGGAGATTTCAAATCTTTTTGTAATTTCTGTTGAAACTTGTTGCGAGTCTATGAAAATAAACCTTATATAATCCAGTCGAATTCTTGCAACATTTATTATTTTTTTCCTGGTTTTAAGACTCGTTTGTAAAGTAATGATTTCACAAAACTAGAATGTTAAAATATACTAAACATGATACACGATAAATTTCTTTGTATTTAAAAATAATTAAAATACAGCTACTATGTCTTAAACTCAAATAATAGAGACTATAATCTGCATTGCCAAGTTGACCAGGCATGACATTGTCACTTGTTCTAACATAGGAAAAAAACCAAAAAAAAAAAGAACAAACAAGTAGAGCTTAGTTTTTCTTGAACCAGCTTTTCGCCGTCTACTGCATCTTAGACTCTAAAGAGGTTAGATTCTAAAGGGATCGAATCCGATAAAAGAAAAAAAAAGGAAAGGATAAGCTTTCACCAAATTTAACTTTCTGTAAACGAATTATTTTGTGAGCGAAAAATTCAGATACATGCTAGACATCAAACGAAATCCAACATTAATTAATATGAAGGGACAATTGACAATAACCCAATGGTTTTTTCCTGATTTGCCCCCACCAACTTCTTAAATATTTTTAAAAAGCATCTAAATATTTTGTAATTTTAAAAAACACACCACCTTCTTAAAACTAAACTATAATAAACGCTCTCGTAGGGGTCTAGGATGTAGGCTTGGCTATTTATTATGACCGTGGAATCCGTGTTTTTTCACTACCGGTTTAATCTAAAACACGGACCTCCTAGTATATTCTATATTTCATATATATGCTTCTGCTATTTCTGTGATGTGATATGATCATATAACTACCTGAGACGAAAACTACTTATATATATGATATACTAGTAGACACTATATATGTTTTGCATCCGCGCTAGTCCTGACCCCGCCCTGCCGTAAGTTAAGTAATCTTACGGTGAAGACCCGAGTCTATGTGGCGAATACGGATGGCATATATGTGTGTTTTATTTTCGTTTCTTCTGTGATGTTTAGAAAATATAAATGATAGGACGTCATTTAATAAGATTAATGAAAAGAAAAGAAACCTAAAAGATATTGTAGAATCAAATTTTTCAAAAAGATAGCTCTACTTCTTGCTTTGCATAGCTGTATTCCATTATGAATATCCAGTACCTCATTCGATGAGGAAAGAGCCTAGATCTTTTCATCAGGAATGACCTCTTTAGCAAAACTAGTATATGCTACAACCCGCTCGGTTTGTTTTGAAAACTACTCGATTTTAAAGAGAGCTTAAACCACTCATTTTCAAATCACTAAATTCTACAACGATATCAAGTTCATTACGTTAAAGGTTTTCTTCAAAACCAGTCGTAGCCCTCCGTCATTTCAGATACGTAGTATTTAGTATTCGTGTTGTGTTTGTTGACCTCCATCAAGACACAGTGTACGGTAGCTGGGTAATATTTATCTGCAGTATATTATTGCGATTGGTAGGGACAGTCACACAGTCTTGTTGACCTCCGTCAAGGGTTTGTGTGGATAGATTCGAATCGATCAAGAAATGACGGGTTGAACTTGACTAGCGGCCTATGGTTTGTTGACCTCCGTCAAGATCATAGGTCGTTAGGGGTAAAAACAGATATTGGAAATTTCAAGTGTTGAAATTTGCAATGAGATTGCATACCTTCTATATGATAGTTGGATCCCGATACCCACTGCAAGTAAGTGTTACTCTTGGGAGAGTTTTTCACTTTATAATTAGTTAATCCATTAGGTGTCTAAGAAAGGTGTTAACGGGGTTATGCCTGAAAGTATGTCTTAACACCTCTACTAGGTTTTAAAGAGTATCAAGTATACAATTTTAAAAAATCTAGAGGTCTAAAGCATGCTAAAAAAGAATCGAACTAGAGAATTAGGATTTAGTAACAAGAATACAAGTTTTAAACTAAGTGATGGAGCTTTACAACCTTTGTAGACCGGTCTTTCACTTCTAAAGCTCCAAGTAGTAGTCCCTAGAACTCTTTTTTGACTTCACTTGAAAAAAGGATCGAGCTTGCTTGAAGTCTTCGAGGCCGAAAATGACCCACCTTGAAGTCTTTCTGACTCAAGCTCACTCTTCACTAATCAAAATATTAGTGAAGCAAACAATATAAACTAATGGGCTATATTAGTGTAGATTGATGAAGTAGGAATTTTGCTCACTTATTTTTCTTCTTTCTCTTTTTCCAACTCAAGAAAGTTCTAGAGAGGGGATGAAGAAGAGATGATGATAAACTTGGATGAGAGAATGAACCATTGAGGTGTTGAGATAAGATGAGATTGATAGTGATAAATATTAATGAATAAGCCAAAAGAAAAGATGTGAGTCATGGCTTCTCAAGGCTTCTACAAGCCACCAAAAAATGACTCATTTTCTTTTCTTTAATTCATAAAAAATAAATCATCTTCTCATCTTTTCATTTAGTGTGATTCTCATATATTCTAATTTTATGTATCATCAACCATGATACAATTCATATATATATATATATATATATATATATATATCACACACATATATACACAAATATATATTAAGAGAAGAAAATCTTAAGTGAGCATATATATATATATATATATATATATATATATATATATAAAATTATTAAATCAACACTTGATTCAATAATCCGGTTATATCATATATAACCGACTAATATCATATATATATATGTATATCAAAACATTAAATCAACACTTGATTCAATTATCCGGTTATATCATATATATCCGGTTAATATTCAATATTAGATATTAAATCAACACTTGATTCAATAATCCAGTCGTATCATATATAACTGCCCAATATCAAATATATATACATAAATCAAATCATTGAATCAACACTTGATTCAATAATCCCGGTTATATCACATATAACCTGACTGATATCAAATATCGCTAGATTAGAATACGGTATCACATAATCGTATTTAATCAAGCTCCCGTACATATCTCCATATGTGCCCTATTTCGTTTCGCTTGAGCTAGAAAACCTCTGTGTGGGGCTCTAAAGACTCGTCAATACACCGGTAGTAGGTAATGATCACATCAGATACCTACAAGCCATCAGCGGTACTAGCTGGACGTAACGGCTGCCCAGTTATTGAACAAATAGAAGATCAACAAGCATACTTGTCCAAACTCCCATAAAGCCTATAAGCAACATTTACCGTACAGTCTGGTCTCTTCGTTTGATATGTCGCATATCGAGTCTGGGGTGGAATCGTCAGACCCCAATAACTTGATAAATCATTTCGATGTGTGGCCTATAATCTTTCGAGAAACTACTGATAACACTTACCAGTAAATCTCATCAGCCCTGGCCAGGGACTTGCTGTTATAGCCAATCGAGTATAGCGCAACATCAAATCCCAATACCGGGAGAGACGAAACCCCTCATATCGCTCACTGCCTCCATATGACTCGGGACTGTACCCAAAATCCACCTGTTTGCACGACCCATTTGAGCCATGGTAGGGAGGAAATCAAAACACAGTGGGAACCACACAAGACACTATGATGATCTCGGGTCTACAGACTAACAAATACAGGTGTCACCAGAGAACTGCTATTTGACGATAGGTATGGTACCAACTAGGAGTTCTTGGCGAGTCCTGTTCGGTGTACCCACTCTCTAATAAGCACATGTGTACAATCTTGATGTCAAACAGCAATGGTTGTGGAATCCACCATCGTCACATACAGGGTCAAGAAACATACACACTAGTCTACTCTGGAATATCGATGCCCTGTCTCGATACTCTCTCGACTAGGAACGGTTAAAGGATTTTCTTGCGGACTACACAAGCCCCATTAGTATGATCTACATCATAGTCCTGGTAGCCAAGCCAACATCCTAAGGGTTTTATCAACATGTATCAGAGAGACAGTATAATAATACAAGTGTACATGTTAAGATAAAGAGCAACCAGATAGCATACTATCATGTCGAGCAAGAAAGTCCTCTATATATATGTCCAAGCATCCACTATATCATACAATAATGCCCTCTAGAGCATACATATCCCTAACAATCTCCCACTTGCACTAAGGCCAGTTGTTGTAGTATCTCATACCCAACATCCCAAAAAGTCTCTCAAACTGCGTCTGGGGAAGGGCCTTTGTGAGTGGATCCGCTGTGTTGTCCTTAGTATCTACTCTCCTGATCTCGATCTCTTGGCGATCAACTATCTCTCGGATCAGGTGATACCGCCTCAGAATATGTCTAGATCGCTGATGGGACCGGGGTTCCTTGGCCAAAGCCACAGCTCCATTGTTATCACAATACAAGGGTATTGGATTCTTAATGGATGGAACCACACCAAGTTCAATAATGAACTTCTTCATCCAGACAGCCTCTTTGGCAGTATCGTTGGCAGCGATGTATTCAGCCTCCATCGTCGAGTCTGCTACGATATCTTGCTTGGAACTCTTCCAATATACCGTCCCTCCATTGAGGGTGAAGACAACACCCGAGACAGACTTGTTGTTGTCCTTATCACTCTGGAAGCTCGAATCGGTAAAGGACTCCACTTGGAGTACTTCGTTACCATACACCAAGAACATCTCTTTAGTCCTTCTCAGTACTTAAGAATATTCTTCACAGCTGTCCAGTGCTTCTCCACTGGGTCTGATTGATACCTACTTACAATACTAAGTGCGTAAGCTACATCCGGTCTGGTGCATAACACCGCGTACATGATAGACCCAACTGCGGAAGCATAGGGTATCACGTGCATGCGAGCCTTCTCCAAATCAGTCTTGGGAGACATCTCTTTGGAGAGAGTTATTCCTGAACAAGCGGGTAAATTACCATGCTTAGAATCTTCCATACTAAATCTCTTTAGTATGGTGTCTATATTCCTGGATTGGGACAATCCCAACGTCCTTTTAGATCTATCTTTATAGATCTTTATCTCCGGATGTAGGAGGCATCACCCAGATCTTTCATGGAGAACTTTTGTGATAGGAACAATTTGACCGAGTGCAGTATAAGAACATCATTTCCTATCAAAAGTATGTCATCCATGTACAATACGAGGAAGACAACCTTACTCTCTATAACCTTTTTATATATACAAGGTTCATTTACGTTTTTGATGAAGTCAAACACTTTGACTGCTATATCAAAACAGATGTTCCAGCTCCGCGACATCTGCTTTAATCCGTAGATTAATTTAAGCAGCTTGCACACATTTCCGCTACTTCCACTGTCTATGAAGCCCTCTAGTTGTGTCATGTACACACTCTCTTCTAAATCACCATTTAAAAAAGTGGTCTTGACGTCCATCTACCAGATTTCATAGTCATGGTATGCAGCAATGGCAAGTTAGGATCCTAATGGACTTAAGCATAGCCACTAGGGAAAATGTCTCATCATAGTCGACACTTGGTCATTGACGAAAACCTTTTGCTACAAGTCTAGCTTTGGAGGTCTCAAACTTTCCATCTACACCAAGTTTCTTCTTGAAAATCCACTTGCTCCCAATGGGTTTTACCCCTTCAGGAGCAACTTTCAAAGTCTATACATTGTTGGTGTACATGGATTCCATCTCAGATCGCATAGCATCCAGCCATTTCACAGCGTCTCCACTTATGATGGCCTGCTCGAAACCGGTTGGGTCATTATCTTCCATGATGCATGTAGGGTGTTTTTCGTCACCCCATTGAGATGGGAATACGCGCGTGCTTGTCAGGCGTACTACAGATTCCCCCTGCCTAGGGTTGGCCGGGGTTTAATGATTGTGGGGATCCGAATCTCCGGCAGCCGCGGACTAAGCTGCCGTTAATTACCCCCCGCCTTTGGGGCGAGGGAACCTCCGATTGACGGGTCAAACTGGTCATGTGAACTCAATATGCAGTGTACGTGTGTTGTTGTTTTGGAGGGGGGTTTGAATATATCGGGAGCCACGCAGAGTATTTACGGGGGTCCTGCTACCCGGATAGCGGGCTGGGGGTCAAGGGGGCTAGCAGCCCCCTTGCGGGGTGCGGGGCAGTACCCCGTTAGAAATTTTTTTTCTAACAGGGACAGTGTCGTGGAGTATGTGTATGTCTACATTTGTATACATATGTATATATATAAAAAAGGAGGAAAAAGACATCCAAAGGATGTGTGGGGCCAGCGCCTGGGCGCTGGAGCGCAAGCGCGCCACGTGTCGGCACGTGGGCGCTTTGCGCTCGAGCGCAGAGCGCTGGAGCGCAGCGCGCCACGTGTCGGCACGAGGGCGCTTTGCGCTCGAGCGCAGAGCGCTGGAGCGCAGCGCGCCACGTGTCGGCACGTGGGCGCTTTGCGCTCGAGCGCAGAGCGCTGGAGCGCAAGCGCGCCACGTGTCGGCACGTGGGCGCTTTGCGCTCGAGCGCAGAGCGCTGGAGCGCAAGCGCGCCACGTGTCGGCACGTGGGCGCTAGCGCACCAGCGAGGAAAAAAGGGGGGGTTTAGCCCCGGAAATTCTCTAAAGAGAAAATAGGGTGGAGTTAAACTCCTAAGATGCTTTGGGTTAAGGAAATGGGTCCTTCTTCTTCCTTTGCTGGCCGGATCTTGGAGATAAAGAGATGTGAGATTTAAAAATCTTTTCTTTTTGAGATCTGATGGCAGATCTGAGTTCCCCTTAATGGGTTTTGTGGTGGAAAACTATTTAGTTTTGAAAAAGGAAGAGTAAAACTCTTGATTTAATTCAAAAGAAAGAAGAAGGTTTTGGAACCTTGAAGAAGGAAGAAAGATCTCAGATCTGAAACTTTTTTTTTTTTTAGAGAGAAAAGTTCTTGTGATTTTTTCATTATTTTTGCCTTTATAGGCCATACACTTTACACATAGCCCCTTAGGCTTCACAAAATGGCATTTTGCCTATCCCATGGCTCATGTGCCATTTCTTTTTGCACATAAGTCACGGGCTTTACAAAAATTTGGCTTTATGCCTATTTTTCTTACATTCATAAAAAAAGAAATACAACAAAATTATTTATTACAAAATTTTTATCTTGGCATGGGGGAAGGCCGGCCGCTTCATGTTCGGGCTCAACCCGGGCATGGGCCTACTGGATCTGGGCTTGGGCCCACTTGGCTTGGGGTTGACTTTGATTTTGACTTGGTCAACTAGGGTGTAAATTTTTACCCCAACAAATTGCCCCCCATCAATAAATGCACACCACATATGTGGGTCGTGTGCATGAAATTGATGGATCTTCTTTTACTTGGAGGCGACCTGATTTGGTTCCCGCTTTTTGGGAAGCTGGCACTGCCCTTTTTACGACATGGACGGTCGTTGCTTGACATGTCTCCGAGACGGAGCGTCCGTGATAGACGTTTTCCCTGGCCTGGAGTGATCTGGTTCCCGCTTTGTAGGAATCCTGCGCTGCCCTTTTTGCGACTTGGACGGTCGATGCTGCCCTTTTTGCGACTTGGACGGTCGATACTGCCCTTTTTACGACTTGGACGGTCGGTTCTGCCCTTTTTGCGATGTGGACGGTCGGTGCTGTCATTTTAGCGACGTGGACGGTCGATGCTGCCCTTTTTGCGACTTGGACGGTCGGTTCTGCCATTTTAGCGACGTGGACGGTCGGTTCTGCCATTTTTAGCGACGTGGATGGTCGGTTCTGCCCTTTTAGAGACTTGGACAGTCGGTACTGCCATTTTAGCGACGTGGACGGTCGATGCTGCCCTTTTTGCGACTTGGACGGTCGATGCTGCCATTTTAGCGACTTGGACGGTCGATACTGCCCTTTTTGCGACTTGGACGGTCGGTTCTGCCCTTTTGGCGACGTGGACGGTCGGTGCTGCCATTTTAGCGACGTGGACGGTCGATGCTGCCCTTTTTGCGACGTGGACGGTCGATTCTGCCCTTTTTGCGACTTGGACGGTCGGTGCTGCCATTTTAGCGACGTGGACGGTCGATGCTGCCCTTTTTGTGACTTGGACGGTCGATTCTGTCCTTTTTGCGACTTGGACGGTCGGTGCTTGATTTGACTTGCTCTGCTTCTTGCAGTGTCAGGGGTAGACTTGACTTGCCCCGCCTCTTGCGGTGTCGAGATCGGATTCTGACTTGCTCCGCTTTCTGCGGTGTCGGAGTGGAAGTTGACTTGTTGATTTTGATTTGGGTTGACATCAGCATCGCTATTCTAGAATATGGTACCAGAAGCGAATCATCATCTGTCATTGAGAGGATTTTGGGATTTTGGTTTTTGTTTGGCATCTGCATTGCTGCACTGGAATAATGCCAGGAGCAACTCATCATTTGCCCCGGGAGGATTTGGGAATTGGTATTTTTTATTTTTATTTTATTTTATTTTATTTTTTTTGGGACTTTGAATGTGGTCTCACCGGTAGGACTTGGGAGAGGTTGGGATTGTTTCACGCCCGTGGATTGTATACGGTTTTGCAGGATGTATGATCCAGACCGTAGGGCCGGAAAAATTTCGGAACTTTGTCGGCGTCTGCATCGCTGCACGGGAATATGGTACCAGGAGCGACTCATCATTCGCCGTTGGTGTATGGGATTTGGAATTTGGTTGGCGTCTGCATCGCTGCACTGGAGTATGGTGCCAGGAGCGACTCATCATTCGCCATTTGGGGATTGGGGAGCGATGGCTTAGGAGACAGGTTTAAATCCCTATCGCCTAAGGCTTTTCAATTTTATGGGCCGTGAGGGTCCCATAAAAGCATTTTCTCCCTACGAGTCGTAAGGATTCCGCAGGTGTATTTTCTCCTTAGGAGTCGTGAGGACTCCTAAGTGTGTTTTTCCTTTATGAGTCGTAAGGATCCCACAAAGGTTTGTTCTCCTCATATATCGTGAGGACACATGAGTGGGTCTTATCAATGGAGCATCATTCCCAAAGCGGAGACCAGCCGCGTAACTGATGATTACGGTGGGGCATGGGTATGATGAAAATTATTTAAGCCCGTGGATTGTATACGATGGTCAACTTGGGGACCCACCGTAGGGCCGGAGAACTTTGAGAAATTGGATTTCGGTTGGCGCCTGCATCGCTATACTGGAATATGGTATCAGGAGCGACTCATCATTCGCCATCGGGATATGGGATTTGGAATTTGGTTAGCATCAGCATTGCTGCACTGGAATAATGCCAGGAGCAACTCATCATTTGCCTTGGGAGGACTTGGGATTTGGGTTTTTGGTCGGCATCAGCACCGCTAACACTGAAGCGAAATGCCAGGAGCGACTCATCATTTGCCGTTGCCCGTTGGGGAATGATGGCTTAGGAGACAGGTTTGGGTCCCTATCACCTAAGGCTTTTCAATTTTATGGGCTGTGAGGGTCCCATAAAAGCATTTTCTCCCTACGAGTCGTAAGGATCCCGCAGGTGTATTTTCTCCTTAGTAATCGTGAGGATTCTTAAGTGTGTTGCTCCTTTGTGAGTCGTAAGGATCTCACGCAGGGGTTTTCTCCTCATAAGGTCGAGAGGACTTTGCGAGTGTATTTCATCTCTTTTCACGAGT
Source organism: Agapanthus africanus (assembly GCA_030015575.1). Lineage (NCBI taxonomy): Eukaryota > Viridiplantae > Streptophyta > Magnoliopsida > Asparagales > Amaryllidaceae > Agapanthus > Agapanthus africanus. The sequence goes on along the minus strand of CM057350.1, from coordinate 445,920,205 downwards.
TTGCGCCCTTTCGGGTTTTCACAGACTCGCCGGTAGTCCTGCTGTTTTTACTCACGGAGCCCTTTCGGGTTTTCATCCGTGCCCGTTTTGCTTGTGGACATACCGTTTATATATTTTTTTTCTTTCCTTTTTTTCTTTTCTTCTTTTTTTTGCCGCTGGTGGGACTTTAAAAGTAGTCTCACCGGCAGGATTTGGGAGAGATAGGGGTCATTTACGCCCGTGGATTGTATACGGTTTTGCAGGATGTATGATCCAGACCGTAGGGCTAATGTGCTCAATTCGCCTGCGACTTGGAGCATTCACGTGTAGTATTTCTTGAGATATCGGCCATTGATGGGTGGCATGGGCCTTTCTCCCTCGGCACTTATCAGTTGGTAGGATCCTCCGTCGAACACTTTCTCAATGACGTATGGTCCTTCCCAGTTTGGCTCGAATTTTCCCTTGGCATGTTGATTGGGGATGATCGGTCTTTTGAGGACCAACACCAATTCACCTTTCTTGAAAGCGCGGAGACGGGTTATCTTGTCATAGGCCCGTGACATTTGGGCTTGGTATAGCTCCAGATTTTGCTGCACCGCGAGCCTCTTTTCTTCGAGGGCATCGAGCTCTTCAAGTCGAAGGAGCACGTTTTCCTCCTCCGTCAACTCGTGCTGAACGGCCATTCTTAAGCTTGGAACTTCGACTTCGAGGGGGAGGACCGCCTCCACTCCGAAGAGCAATGAGTATGGAGTGGACTGAGTTGGAGTACGGTGCGTGGTACGATATGCCCACAACGCCTCGTGAAGTTTGAGATTCCAGTCTCTCTTGTTGGCTGAAGCATTTTTCCTCAGGAGCTTGCATAGAGTCTTATTGAAGGCTTCGGCTAGCCCGTTGGCTCTTGGATTATAGATGGAGGAATATCTCCAGTCTATCTTGTGCTGAGTAGCGAACCTTGAGACATTGAAGCTCTTGAAAGAAGGCCCGTTGTCAGAAATGATTCTTCTTGGTGTACCGAAGCGGTATAGAATATTATGCTGGAAGAATGTCAGAATATCTTTTGTCTTGACTTCTTTTAGCGGGACAGCTTCAGCCCATCTGGAGAAGTAGTCTGTCGTGGCCAGTATGAACCGATGGCCTTTGGATGACGGAGGATCAATTGGGCCAACAATGTCGGTGCCCCAGACTTCGAAGGGCCACGACGCCACCGTAGGATGCAATGGATTGGGATGCTTGTGAATAAAATCACCGTGAATTTGGTAGATATAACATTTCTTTGCATGCTCTCCGCAATCCCGTATCATGGTGGGCCAGTAATACCTAAGCCGTTTAATCTGCAGTCGCATCTTGGGGCCAGATTGGTGAGCACCGCAAACGCCTGAGTGAACTTCTTTCATGACTTTTTGGGCTTCGGCCGATGACAGGCACCTGAGCCAGAGTTGGTCATATGACTTGCGGTATAACGTATCATTTACAAACACGTATCGGAGAGCTCTCTTCTTCAGCTGAATCCTCGCAGATTTTTCTTCGGGCAGCCTGTCGTATCGGAGGTACTCTATGAAGGGTTCTGTCCAATCGGGCTCGTCTTGGATGATCGAAGCTTCTTCGGCAGGACTGCTCTTCTGTTCCGCGCTTTCCTCTTCTCGTAGAGAGACTGGGGGTAGAATTTGTCGGCTCCTGAATGTGATCAGAATTTCGTCCATGTCAGGATCAGCCAGCTCCCTGGCTAAGCGAGCGAGTACGTCAGCCTTTCCATTCAACGCTCTAGGGACTCTCATTAGTTCAATGTGAGTGAACCGTTTCATGAGTTCCACCACTCGGCCTCTGTACCGAGCTAACTCGGGTTTGTATATTTTATAATCATCGCTTACTTGGTTGACGACGATCTGGGAGTCACCGTAAACTCGTAGCCGACGGATTTCCATTTCTATGGCGAGCTCCAAACCAGCTATCAGAGCTTCATACTTCATACTCAGCTTCATTGTTTGTCCGAGGCTCGGTGAGAGCGAAAGAACGCCGTAGGGTTCCCATTGATGGTGTGATGAACACCAATCCTATCCCTGCTTTTATCTCCGGGACGCTTGATTTACTGGAGGTCCTTATCGATGAGGCCCCATCGAAGTAGAGCTCCCAACATGGCTCATCTCCCTCGAGGTGCAGCACTTGTTCGTCGGGTAACTCACAATTTAGCGGCGACCCTTCTGGTATAGGATGAGCGGCGAGGAAGTCTGCAAGAGCTTGCCTTTTCACTGCTTTCTGAGGAGTATAAACTATGTCAAACTCAAGTAACATGACAGCCCATCTTGCCATTCTGCCGGCTAGGCTCGCTCTGGTCATCAAGTGTTTGAGCGGGTCGACCTTGGAGATCAGCATAACCCGATGAGCAAGCAGATAGTGCCTCAGCTTCTTCACTGCAAATATCAGAGCCAGGCATTGCTTTTCGATTGGGGAATAGTTGTGTTCCGCCCCGACTAGAGTTCGACTAAGGTAGTAGAGGGCATTTTCTTTTCCCTCCTCGCTATTCTGGGCAAGGAGCGCACCGAGTGACTCATCTAGCGCGGCAGTGTAGAGAATCAACGGTTTATTTGGAATGGGAGCGGCCAGCACTGGAGGGTGCAACAAGTATTGTTTGATGCTTTCGAACGCTGTTTGACATTCGGCATCCCAGATAAAAGGAGCTCTTTTCTTCATGAGCTTTGAGAAGGGCCTACATCTCCCCGATAAATTTGAGATGAACCTCCGTATATAAGCAAGCTTGCCTTGAAAAGATCTTAGCTGCGTCAGACTCTTCGGAGGGGGCATCTCCATGATGGCCTTTATCTTTGATGGGTTAACTTCAATCCCTCGATGCCGAACTATAAAGCCCAGGAATTTTCCCGATGACACGCCAAAAGCGCCCTTCAGAGGATTCATTTTCATATCGTACTCCCTCAGTCTGGTGAGAACGGTCCAAAGATCTTGGATGTGGTCGGCCTTGGCTTTAGTTTTGACGACCAGATCATCAACATAACATTCAACGACTTTATGGATTAGGTCATCAAAGATATTAGTCATTGCCCTTTGATATGTAGCACCTGCGTTCTTCAGTCCGAACGGCATGACCTTGTAGCAATATATTCCGATCGGGGTTCGAAATGAGGTGTGTTTCTCATTCTCAGGCGACATCTTGATCTGATTGTATCCAGACGAGCCGTCCATAAAGGTGAACAGCTCGTAATTTGAGGTGTCATCGACCATCATTTGCATGACCGGTAGCGGGAAGTCGTCTTTAGGACATGCCTTGTTGAGGTCCCTGAAATCGACACAAACTCGGATCTGCCCATTTTTCTTCTTCACTGGGACTATGCATGCGATCCAGTCCGCATATTTCTCTTCCCTGATGAAGCCGGCATCGATGAGCTTCTTAGTTTCCGCGATGACCTTTTCTTCTAGTTCCCTTCTCATTCTTCGAGGAGCTTGTTTGACTGGCTTAGCATCAGGAGATATAGCCAACTTATGTACGGCCACTTCAGGGGAAAGGCCAGGCATTTCTTTGTATGTCCACACGAAGCAGTCGACGAACTCATGCAGCAGGGAAATTATCTGCGCTTTCATTTCCTCTGACAAGAGCGAGCTGATGTAGGTCGGCCTTGGATTATCGGGCGTTCCTAAGTCGATCTCGGTTAGCTCATCAAAGGTTGCTTGTCCGCCATCTTCGAGCTCTTGAGGAGCTTCTTCTGGCTCGGCTATCTCGTCATCATTATTCGATCTTTCGCTGGCCTCACCAACATGGATCATGTAGCACGCTTTGGAATCAGGTTGAATATAGCCTATGCCCCGTCTATCTGGAATTCGTCTATCGATGAGTGCTCGGACCTGGGGTGGATGCCATAGCCCTTCGTAAAACTTTGCTTCGGACTCCGTTTGATATAACCGGCATCTGCACTTTTTAAAGTATTCCCGCATCTCGGGCACATAGTATCTGGGATTGAGAACGGCTCTTATGCCTCTCTCATATGGAAGGCACGCGACAGACAAATCGTCCGGGTGCACAACGGGGTTTGACCCATAAAACAGGATGCCCTTCTGTCCACTTTTCCTTCCAGGAACATAGAAAGTTTTCAGCTGGTCCACGGTGGAGACTGATAACGCATCGAGCTCTTTGCACATCTGCTCTGGTACCCTTGTGACGGCTAGGGACCCTTCTGCGACTTCAAAGGTCTCTCGTAGTTTCGCTTGTTGCATAGGGGTCCAATCTGCAACGTTATTGCACGGCAGGTCCTCTTCCTCCGACTCTTCAGTGTCGCTACCAAGATGAGGACGAACTTTGCTGCTAGATGGGCCTTCAGTAACAGATTCGTCCGTATCGCTGCCGAAACGAGGGCGAGTTTTACGGAAGGACGGGCTTCCAGCGTCGGACTCATCAGTGTCGCTACCGAAATGCGGGCGTACTTGGGCGTTTTTGCTTTTGAAAGTGACTGCCGGCTCAGATTTGCCTTTGAGTCTTGGGGCAGCTTTATCTTCAGTTGGTTGTGGCTTAGCATTTTGGTGGTTCATAAAGTACCGAGAATGTTCATATCGGACTTCATGCACACCGAACGGCTGGATGTCTCCGTCAATGCGTCTTTCTTCGCCATTTTTAGTATACTTCATGCATTGATGGAGAGTTGACGGGATGATGCCGTAATCGTGGAGCCACGGCCGCCCCAAGAGAATATTATAAGACGTGTCGGCGTCAATCACGTATATCTTAGCTTCGGTCTGCAGATCCCCGAATTTGATTGGCAAATCTATAGACCCCAGAACTTGCTGGCAATTTTGGTTGAAGCCTTGAATGACAATCCTTTCCCTTGACAGGTGTCGGACGTCCATTGACAAACTCTTCAGAGTTCGCAAGTTCATGATGTTCACTGAGGACCCCGAATCAATCAATATACGATTAATTCGATCTCCGTCGCTGTACCCGGTCACGTAAAGCGGCCGATTATGCTCAGCCGTTCCCAGTAGCAAGTCTTCATCCTTAAATGTGACTGCGGCGGCATGTAAAGCGTGCTGGGCTTCTTTCATATTAATTTCCGCAAAGTGAGCCTGATACCGCTCGGGGTTTTGTAGAGCGTGAATGAGAACATCTCTAAGCTCCTTAGATAGGACCAAGGCGTCGTAGATGCTCAGGAGAGATGGAAGCTTCCGGAGATGTGCCAAGACATTATAGTCCACCGTGGAAGGACTTATGTTTTCATCAGCCGGTTCTCTGCCATCTTCTTCATTAGCGACTTGTTTTTCCTTCCCTTTTGAGGCGTTGCCCTGATTTGGCGGTAGAGCCCTACCGCTTCTGAGCTGGATTTGATTGGCCTTTGTGGTGAGCTCCTCGTCCTCTTCAGGAAAACAGAGCTCATCCTCAGAGTCGCTGCCAAGATGGATGGCGTAGCAGGTCACTACTGGGATCTCTTCATTGGAGTCTTCTTCTAACTCCTCCAGAATTTCAGCCGCTTGTACAGGGAAGAACTCCTTCAATTGAATCAATGTTCTTTCCCTTTGTTCATATTCCTCGAGGGAATCGATATATTTTTGAATGGTCGATCTCCCTGCAGACTCTTTTTCGCGCTGAGCTGCACTTTTCTTCTTCTTGAGCTTCTTGGATTTTAAGCCTGATGAAGCCGCATTGGCAGCTGGACTGGTAGGCTTCTTCTGCCCTTCTCATTCCATCCTGGGTTCCTTCCGAAGTAGCTTTATCATCTTCTTCGTCTTATTAGATATGTGCGTACTCCACGGAGGCCGCGATGAGTCCGTTTCATTTCTCAGGACAGCGGGTTCGGCTGTCTGCTCCCAGAAGGCTTCAGTTTCTGTTTGTATAAAGTTGGTGGTTGCAACTTGATTGTTCACCAACACACTTTTGGACAGTTCGATCTCTCCATCCTTGTACTGCTTCTCGACCCAATCTTTGAAGATATAGCAATCCTCGATCGCATGGCTCACTACTCGGTGGTACGGGCAATACAGAGGATTGTCGGTCATTTTTGCTTCTTGGGGTCTTTTCGACTCCGGCAATTGGAGGCCGTTGTTCAAGGCATCTTTAAATATCTTGCGGACCTTGTCCCTTCTGAAAGAGTAAACCTTGTTCTTTTTCTCCTCTAGGGAAGGCCCATCTCCTCCCAACAATGGCTTTCGAGACCGGTTAGTTTTGGATTCGGCCGCCCTTCGCTTTTCTTCATTGTCGGACGCATTGAAGACATTGGTACTGCTGGAACTCCCGCTTCTACGGCTGTCGTCCCGCTTGCTTTTCCAAGTTTTGTCTCTCTGAGAGTCCGGCGGGGACTCTTGCTTCGAGCGTTCCAGCATTTGGACTTTCTTGGTTAGCTCTTGAAACGTCTTGAGGCCTGCTGTACACAAGAATGGGACCATCCAATTGCTGAGGTTCCCAATGAGAAGGCTGACGGACTGGTCCTGCTCCAGCAGCGGTTCGCACTTGACCGTGAGATTACGCCATCGGGCAATAAAGTCGGTATTGCTTTCATTCTTCCCCGGCTTGGTCCTCACAAGGTCGGCAATGGAGATTTTATCACTGACACTCATGAACCTTTGCCGAAACAGGGACTCCATTTGGGCAAAGGTAATGACGGACCCGTCCGGTATACTCGCATACCAATCGAAGGTGACGCCGGTCAGGCTATTGACAAACTGACGAAGAAGGAGCGCGTCATTGCCCCCTGTATTTCCGCACGATGCTTTGAAGTGGGCGACGTGCTGATTTGCATTCCCCGTTCCATCAAATCTTCCGAACTTAGGAATAACGTAGCCGCTTGGGAACTCAATCAGATCGTACTGCGCGGGATATGGCCGCCCGCTACTGCCGATTTCTTTCTGAGCTTCAGCTTCGGCCACCAATGTTTTAACCTTGCTGGTGACCAAATCCATTATCCGATCCTGTGTTAGCGGGATAGTGTTATCTGGGGCCAAGGCGTCCCCAGAAGCGGAATGTGGCCGGCTTTCATGCGGCTCGACCAGTCTTGGTCCCAAAGGAACAGGCATTGGCTGCCTCGGATTGTCATCACCTGACTGATTAGTAGTGGCTTGTGCTTGATTGGGAGGCGCTCGAGCAATTTGAGCCATAAGCTGCATCACCACGTTCGTTAAGTCGTCAATCTTCGAATAGAGCTTGGCCATCTCTTTATCTTTGCTCCTGAGCTGTTTTCAAAGCTCTTGAAGCAGCTCTTGCTCCGCAGTCCTGGGGTGGAAAGTCGGCTCTTCCTCGCTGTCCGAGCTTGACTCTGCGTGGACCGAGGGGTCTTTCTGCCTATCATCCTCATTGAGAGGGTTTTCTTCATCCAGCGGGGGCGGCTGTTCTTGGGCAGCGGCAACCACATTCAGGCTAGATTGGGCTTGGGATGTGGTGGCCCCATCCTTGCTTTTGCTGCGAAGGTTGTCGCTGGGGCGGCCGCCCGCCATATAGACCGTATGGATGATATATCCGGCCGTCTTTCTATCATTGGCAGCTGATTTCATGGATCGCTGTCTTGACCCCCTTGTTTCGGTAGCTGGTAGTCGATTGAAGGCGGCTGGCCTAACCAGGTTCTTGAATGGTGCTGGCGCTTCTTTTCTGGGTTTGCCCCACTGCTTTCGTACGGCACAGAGTGCTTGATAGACTCTTGAAGAGACAGTGTCATACCTTTTCTGTTGGGGCCGGGACACGTCTCTTTGTAGTATTGTTCGGACCGCTGTCTTCTTGATTCTGGCGGTCATGGCATTTCTTTGAACCCACTTCAGAGGCTCGATGGAATTACTGATTCTCACGTCCGACTCAGCCGTCGTCGCGGGGCAACCCTGCACTTGGAACTTCACACGATTCCATTTGGCCGAAGCCCTGGCCCTCTTGTTGGCTCGATACCTGAGCCGCTTCTGCCTTAACTTTTCTGTTCTAAGCACTTGGCAGACTTCGGCTCTTTGGGAAGACGCCGCAGACCGGGCGATGGAGGGCCTTAGAGATACGCTCGATTGTGCATTTGTTGGAGTCATCGCCTGAGCTCGTCCGCAACATTTGATGTTGCCCTTTGTACTGAAGTTCTTGCCCCCCGCTGGAGCACCAGAGAATCGTTCAGATACCATCTTAAGTTTTGGTTGTGGTGCCTTGACGATCACGACATTCGGCCTCTTACCCCTTGAGACCGGCTTGGCCACCTGTTCCGCCAGGATATCCGCCAGATGAGCACTTCCAGCAGGGTAGATGATGACGGAGCCAAACTGGAGGGGGCGGTTCCTCCCACTGTCGATTGAGGCTTGCGGGGAGAACCACACGAGCATTGATCTTGACCACGTATGGAATCGGGGTCGCTTTGGAAGTTGAATTCATCTTGGGAGACATCGTCGTTGAAATTTGATTGCTGCACGAAAAGAAAACATCATTTTAGTATAGGCAATCGATATGTATATTGATTGAGTTCGCATGAACGTTTAACCCGAAATATGGGAGGAGAGGGCGGTCCCACCGGGCGTACCAGAATCTGTAGGGTGTTTTTCGTCACCCGATTGAGATGGGAATACGCGCGTGCTTGTCAGGCGTACTACAGATTCCCCCTGCCTAGGGTTGGCCGGGGTTTAATGATTGTGGGGATCCAAATCTCCGGCAGCCGCGGACTAAGTTGCCGTTAATTACCCCCTGCCTTTGGGGCGAGGGAACCTCCGATTGACGGGTCAAACTGGTCATGTGAACTCAATGTGCAGTGTACGTGTGTTGTTGTTTTGGAGGGGGGTTTGAATATATCGGGAGCCACGCAGAGTTTTTACGGGGGTCCCGCTACCCGGATAGCGGGCTGGGGGTCAAGGGGGCTAGCAGCCCCCTTGCGGGGTGCGAGGCAGCGCCCCGCTAGAAATTTTTTTCTAACAGGGACAGTGTCGTGGAGTATGTGTATGTGTACATTTGTATACATGTGTATATATATAAAAAAAGGGGGAAAAAGACATCTAAAGGATGCATGGGGCCAGCGCCTGGGCGCTGGAGCGCAAGCGCGCCACGTGTCGGCACGTGGGCGCTTTGCGCTCGAGCGCAGAGCGCTGGAGCGCAACGCGCCACGTGTCGGCACGAGGGCGCTTTGCGCTCGAGCGCAGAGCGCTGGAGCGCAAGCGCGCCACGTGTCGGCACGTGGGCGCTTTGCGCTCGAGCGCAGAGCGCTGGAGCGCAAGCTCGCCACGTGTCGGCACGTGGGCGCTTTGCGCTCGAGCGCAGTGCGCTGGAGAGCAAACGCGCCACGTGGCGGCATGTGGGCGCTTTGCGCTCGAGTGCTAGCGCACCAGCGAGGAAAAAAGGGGGGGATTTTAGCCCCGGAAATTCTCTAAAGAGAAAATATGGTGGAGTTAAACTCCTAAGATGCTTTGGGTTAAGGAAATGGGTCCTTCTTCTTCCTTTGCTGGCCGGATCTTGGAGATAAAGAGATGTGAGATTTAAAAATCTTTTCTTTTTGAGATCTGATAGCAGATCTGAGTTCCCCTTGTTTCCCCAATCTGAGCAAGGCTCATTTGAATTTTGAAAATTTTCTGAAGCAACGCTTCGATTTCTGTGCGTTGCGTAGTGCGCAAAAGGCTCACAGTGCGACACGTGTCTGCGCAGTTGCGCAAGCGCACCACTGCGCGACACGTGGCTGCGCAGTTGCGCAAGCGCACCACTGCGCGACACGTGGCTGCGCAGTTGCGCAAACACTGTTGCGCAAGCGCATGGATGCGCGACACGTGTCTGCGCAGTTGCGTAATTGCAACTGCGCAAGCGCACGGATGCGCGACACGTGTCTGCGCAGTTGCGCAATTGCAACTGCGCAAGCGCACGACAGCGTGACACGTGTCACGCGCTGGTGAGTTGCGCAGCAACAGAATGAAAATTTAAGTGAATCTTTTCTGTTCTTCTGTAAAACAGGGACCCTTGGATCAGAGATCCAATGGTGGGAAAATTCCCAAAATTATTCAGGAAAGATCTTGGTAACAAATTTAACAAATTTGTGAGCACTATAAATAAGAGCCCAGACCTCATTCAAAAAAAAAGGTAGAATCATCAAGAGAAGGATAAACTTCTAAAAAAAAAAAAGAAGAGAAAGAACTCTTGAAGATTAATCAAGAACAAAAAAAGAAAGGTAAAATTTCTGAAGAACAGAAGATTAAAAAAGGGAATAATAAAAAATATATAAATAGTGCCTTGCACTTGATATGAACCCTTGGTTCTGTGAAAAGAAAACAAGAAGAAAAACTTGTTTTCTTTTGATCTAAATTTAGATCAAAAGTGCCATGCACTTTTGTTCTTCAATCTGAAAATTCTTGAGTTCCTGCAACTCATTACTTAAAAGGGCCTGGCCCAAATCAAATCACAAAAATAATAAAAGGGCAGAGCCCTATTTGGAAAATTCTTGAGGGCCTGGCCCAAATCAAATTGCAAAATAATAAAAGGGCAAAGCCCTGTATGGAAAATTCCTGAGTTTCTGCAACTCATTATTTAAAAGGGCCTGGCCCAAATCAAATTAATAAGAGGGCAAAGCCCTGTTTGGAAAATTCTTGAGTTTCTGTAACTCATTATTTAAAAGGGCCTGGCCCAAATCAGATTGCAAAATAATAAAGGGGCAGAGCCCTGTTTAGATTGATTCTTTTAATCGGGCAGAGCCTAAAATAAAAAAATTGGACTTAACCCAATCCTGGCTGTAAGTCCTTAAATTAAATGCCTCTCATAAACCAATTCACGACCGGTTCGAGGGTACATTTCCGAACTCCTTTGACATCTGTCGTTGTAATTCCTCAACGACGTCAAAGAGGTGACGGGTCCCAACGACCACTCATCTAATATCGGACCGAAACGTCCCTAAACTAATATCGGACCGAAACGTCCCTAAACTAATATTGGACCGAAACGTCCTTAAACTAATAACGGACCGAAACGTCCTTAAAACTAGCGATGGACCGAAACGTCCTTAAACTAATAATGGACCGCTACGTCCTTAAACTGGCGACGGACCGAAACGTCCCTAAACTAATAATGGACCACCACGTCCCTAAACTGGAATATGGACCGCCACGTCCCTAAACTGATACAATAGGGTCCAAACGCTCTTTTGTCGGATCTAAACGGTCCCGTCTAAGTTGATCTTAGCCCCAAATACGGTTAATGTGTCCTTAGATATTTAAATAAACAATAAAACTCTAAATTAACTTTGGTTCAAGGGTACATCTCTGAACTCCTCTGACGCCTGTCGTTGTAATCCCTCAACGACGTCAGAGAGGTGACGAGTCCCGACGACCAGATAATTAAATCAATCACTACGTCAAGTCGATCGTAGTCCAAAACAGGACTAACGTATCCTTGACGAACGTTTAAGCTGATCTTAACCGCAACGCGACTAATGCATCCTTAAACTAAAAACACCGAACCCAAATCTAAGCAAGATACGGATTTGGACTAATCCACGTCCTACGGGCGACGATATTACTCAGTCTCCGTATACAATCCACGGGCAACCACAAATAAAACAAATACACACGACACGAAGTGAAATTCTGGAGAAGGAGAAAGTTGTTACCGTGATGCGGTAGCGTAATTAACTGCAGGGGCTTGCGCCTGCAGGGAAGAGCGTCCCCACAATCAAAAACCCCTCACCCTGAGGGGGAATCTGACGAAGTCTGCTACATCGGCCGCATCCGTCTAAACCTCCGATATACGGTGCCGTAAATCAACTCGGCATCTTCGGAGAGATAGACGGATAAAACCAAATAGCATCTGCCCCGAACCTCAGGCACGTGACGTCCTAACGTCGCAGGCCGCCGTTCGGAGGGGAACAGATTCTGGCACGCCCGGTGGGACCTTTTCCTCTTTCCACTCCACACTTCGTGTGTCGTCTTTGTGAATCAATCGCGGTTTGTTTAATGGTTGTCTTCGGATTTCAAGTTGCTAAGATTTGGTCTTTTATCTGGCGCAGAACTCAAGCATCCATGGATTCCCACTGCACCAAATGCGCGAAGCACCACTGCAACGGATGCTCCACCTCACCGAGAGGTGTAACATATAGGCCCCAAGCGGCCTCTTTCCTCACTCTGCCGATAGAGCAGGTGACCCAGGCCACCACCGGCCTATTTTTCGGGACCATGGTCCCCCCTGCAAGCTTCTCTATGCCGATATCCGCACCAGAAGCGAACAAGAAGTCGGTATTTGACCGGCTCACTGCTACCACGACCCCTGTCAACGGGTCGCCTGCTACTAAACCGACAGCCTCCGTTTTCACCAGGCTAGGTCAGAACTATAAAGTGGCCGTCCCAAAAAGGGCAACGGCCGCTGCTTTGGAAGTCGTTGAAACGGCTTCTCCTATCAGAAAGTCGGTCTTTACAAGATTGACGGCACCTACTCCTCCTCCAGCTGGCCAAAAAGCATCAGTCTTTGATAGGCTGACATCAGCGGTTACCCCACATCCAAAGGGGGGGCAACAAGAAACTATCTCGAGTTCCGAGCCAGTCCCAATGGCTCGTCGTGCGCGACGCCGCCATTGGCAGCGAGTAAGGAAAGCAGGGGGCAACTCCCCCTCAGGGCTAACCCCACCTGCTCCAGCGGTGGAGGTCAATGCTGCTGTTCCAACTGGGAACAGCTTCGAATTGCTGAGGAAGGTGAGAAAGAACTCTCCGGTTGCTACATTGAAAAGGTCTCCTCCGCCCATGGAAAAAGCTTCGGAGACGAAGCAGGAACAGCCCCCGCAACGGCTATCCTCAAAAGTCTATAAAGTATGGCGTAGGGTTCACGACTCTGTGATCGATCCAGACCACTTGCGTCACCAGAAAAGGGCGAAGGTGGAAAATAACAAAAACTGCCCCATTAAACAGCAGGGGGCGACGGTTGCTAGGATGCCCACTCCCACGGCTCCTTTAACCTCGATGGCCCACAAAAGAAGGAGGCCAGAGAAAGCTCCCACATCAGCAGCAAGAGTTAACAATGGTGAACCTAAACGCCCCAAGTCAGGGGGCATAATTGTTCATACGGTTTACATGGCTTCTGGAAAGGAAGAAAGCCGTACTTCTACGGGTCACCGACCGCTCACCCGATCAGTGACCAAGGCTCAGGAGCAGCAACAAAAGCTCCAGGAGATGATGACCACAATGGCTGCACTCACTGGGCCGAAAGAAACCCCGGAAACATCCTCAGTAGAACGTCACGAACAAGAGACGGACGCCGAATTCCTTCGGCGCGTGCTAGAGAAGAAAGAAAAAGAGGCTGCGGAACAGGCAGCCAACATAAAGAAAATGGCCCTCCTGTTCCGGGATATGGTGGGTATGATGATTCAACCAGATCCACCTGCTGGAGATCCCCCGATCATCCTTGAAGATGATAGGGGAGAGACATCGAATCCTCCACCGGCTCTATCCGCGGCTAAAGAGGATACCATATCAAAAGCTGATTTGGATGAATATATTGCCCAACAAATACGGGTGCATCAGGCGACTGAAGCAGCCGGTCAAATCGTGAAAACGGGGCGGCCATATCCGGGCTGGTATGACCAAATCAAATACCCGCCGGGTTACACGATTCCCAAGTTTCATGTTTACAAAGGGACCGGCAATCCCCATCAACATGTTGCCCAGTTCAGGGCGCTTTGTGGTAATACAGGCGGCGACGACAAGTTGTTACTGTGCCAATTTGTTGGAAGCTTATCAGATACGGCTTTCGAGTGGTATTCCGAGCTCCCCAACGACTCTATTAAAACCTTTGCGGAGATGGAGCTGCTCTTCACCCAACGTTTTGCAAGTGCCAGCGAGCGTACCCCAATGACGGCACTGATTAACGCCAGGGTAAAACCCGGCAAGACGTGGGTTCAGTACGCTATACGGTGGCGTAATCTATGGTCTAAGTGCGAACAGCGCATAGAAGAAGCTCCAGCGGTGGGAATGTTTGTTGGAACACTCGATCCACAAGCAACCATCTCACAGTTCATGATGTTCTTCAAGCCGACTTCCTTCCAGGCTTTGATCGACAAATTAGCGCAGATGGACCAGATGGGCCATAAACCCCCTCTCCCGAAGCCGGACCCCCGAAACGATAAAGGAAAGGGAAAAGCGATCATCGTCGCTAATGCCCAACAACAACCAAGCGACTCGAAGCCGGCTGCTCGTCCAAACAATACACGCCCATACGTACCCCTTGAGGACAGGATGGGACGTGCTTACTCCTTCCCCCGTGATAAAACAAGGAGGCTATTCGAGCTGGCATTGCGCAACAGGCTCATAAATCTGCCAGATCCAAAACGTCCGTCACAACCGGGTGACGTCAACGAGCCCAATTACTGCCCTTATCATCGAGTGCTAGGCCATCCAATTGAGGATTGCTACGTTTTCAAGAATTGGCTTGAGAACCAGTACCGTCAGGGCAAATTTGCGCTATCTGACAAATGGAAGGTGAATCCTCCGCAGCCCCACACCTCTAAGGGGACGAATACGCCGGGGGCAACGTGCTCCGTTATTGAAGAAACCCCCTGGGAGGTTGTATTATCAGCCAAAACGAGGAGAATGCTAAATGATCTTCAGACCTGCCCAGCGGTCAAGTGGAAGAACCCCTTGGAACCGCAGGTTATTGAAGGGATGTTGAAGCCACGACCGATTCCGAAGACCGATGGTGGCAATTCAAGCGCTCATAGTCAGCCGTCAAAATCTTCGAAAAAGAAGAAGAAGAAATCTAAGAAGCCCTTTAAGCCTGGTGATAAGCGCACGGACTTACAAAAGCAAATCGATGCGCTGGATGAGTACAACCAAAAAGCGCGGACTCCCATTACGCTCCAAGATTTCCTTGATCACGTCTTCCAAAAAGAAGATGAGGGAGAAAGTTCATCGGACGAATCCGAGGGGTATGTGGCGAGCTGTCATATGATCTCTCATTCAGTCATGAATGATGAAGAGACCTCTGGCACTGAGACGCTGGGGGCAAATGCCGAATCAGGAACCCCAGGGTTACCAGTTGAAATGATTAGCGCGTTTCTTAATGAAGCTCGGTTGAAAAGCAAGGCTGATCGAGAACACGAGACGGCTATATTCGAAAGGGCCAAGCGTCAACGACTTGAGGAAGGAGCTGAAATGATCCCGCGGGAGCAAAATGCCTCCACCACTGACAAAAGCCAATTCAAAATAAAAAAGAAATTTGCTAAGGCCATATCGATGGGCATGAAGCTACCACCCTCTGAAGAAAGAGTTACTGGCGCGGTAGAAATGCACCCCTCTTATTGCTTATACCATCAGAAGGTCTCGCATTCCACCCAAGATTGCAAAGCTTTCAATGGATGGTGGCAAGGATACGTCGCTAATCGACAACGATTTAAACGGGAAAAACGTAAAATTCGCCGAGAGCAAAGAAATACGACTAAAGAACTTGAAAGAACTGCCGGCAATTGTCACATGGTTAACACTACCGGGTCACAAGTGCCTACATTTGGGAGCGACTCCGATGAAGAGCTAGAGCTTGGCCCCCTCTTCGAAGAATCCACTTCGGGGAAAGAAAAAGAACTGAAGGCCTGCGAGAATATACAGCTGCGCAATCGAACATTACCCGAAAAGAATCTCGGACCCTTGAATAAGAAAGACAAAGGGAAAGAGAAGGTCTCTGAAGACATCGCTCTGGATGACCAAGTTGCGGAAGAGTTAACCGCCAAGAATCCCCCAAAAAGGAATAAAGTAGATTACAATGTCTTGGCGCATCTGAGAAAGCTACCCTCACAACTCAGCATTCTCGATGCCCTATTGCTATCGAAAGAAGCGAGGGATTCTTTGATTAAGGCCCTACAAGATCCGGACCAGTTCCAAGCCTTCTTAGCCGAACAAAAGATGAAGGATGAATTGGAAGAGGTGCACACAGCCGACGTTGCTTTTGGTGATGAAGACCTTCTCCTCGGGACGTATGAACACAATCGCCCCCTTTATGTCTCGGGATATTGCCATGACATAAAGATAGGAAAAATCTTGGTCGATAACGGATCGTCTGTCAATTTACTCAATGTGCGAGTGTTAAAGGAGATTTGCATGAGTGTCCAACACCTCGCCCGGGACAAAATCACCATCTCCGGTTTCGACTCTCAATCCTCAAAGACTCTTGGATCTGTGATATTGACGCTACGTTTCGGGGTGCTCGTCACAGACATCAAATTCCATGTTATAGACGCCAAGACGTGCTACAATGCTCTGCTCGGCCGACCATGGCTACACGAATACAATATCATCCCTTCTACACAGCATCAGTGCATGAAGTATTCTAGGGACGGCCTCGAGTACACAGTGGCAGGAGAGTTGAATCCGTTTTCCGTGAACGAAGTTCGCAAGTACGAAGATGCCAAGTACTTCTTACCGAATTTCGAAGACACGGAAAGGTGTCACAAACCGGAGAACAAAACTAACGCAACCATCCCTGTCTTCGGCAGTGACACCGAGGAGGAGGAGGATATAATTTATTCAGGTCCATCCCAGTCCACCAGGCCAGGACCATCTGTTCCTTCATTGATCTTCGGTAGTGATTCAGAGGATGAAGTTCATGCTGTATTCCCCGCTCGGCCCTCAATACAGATTTCCACTGATGAAGAGCGAAGTCTGCAGGTAACCATGGTGCCGCTTGAACATTACAAAGAACTGGATGCATTCGACACCAACAGCGTAGAAGAATTGCAGACATTCTATATCCCTCCCGGAAGAAAAGGCGAGAAGGCAATCCTGTTCTACCGTTCTGAAGAAAACAAGGTGGAAAAAGAAATTTGGCATGGCGCGGATCCCACGCTCGACAGGCTTCAGCCTATCCGTCTTCCCAGATATTATACCGAAGGTTTGAAGAAACTGCTGAAACGCCAAGGGATGTCCTTCACACAGACCGTCAGAAAAGCCAAATTCTATGACAAGGTCTGGAACGTTCCCGGAACTCAATGCAAACTGCCTAACGGGAGAACGGAAACGAAAGGGCTCGGGTACATCCGGCCAAAGAAACGGGAGTTAATAAACAGCTGTTATGCCATGTATGACTTTGATGAAGAAGCGGACGCTCAATGGGAAGACGCTAATCCTGAATAAGCAAGAGTTCCTGATGCAAGACCTCCCAGTCCATCGTCTGAAGACCAGATGAGCAAACTTATAAAGGATGCGAGTCAAAAAGCCCGAGATGATCACGATCGTGAAATGGCAATCTATGAGAAAGCCAAGACACAGCGTCTCCTTCGACAGGCAGTAAAGAACGAAGATGTTACCCCACGTCAGCCTGCTACAAAAAGGGTTCGACGCGAAAGCAAAAACAAGTCGAGGGGCCGAAAAGGTGCTCGACAACCACAAGACAGAGCTAAGAAGCCACGCATCCGAGAGCCGAGCGTTATTGACCTAGCCCTTATGAAGAAAATGGGTCGAGCATACTCGTTTCCTCGGAACAAAACAAGGAAAATACTTGATCTTGCTCTAAAACATCAAATGCTTACTCTGCCAGAGTCTAAACACCCTGAGCAAGCGGGCGAAGTCTCCAACCCAAATTATTGCTCTTACCATCGAGTAGTAGGGCATCCGCTTGAAGATTGCTTCACCTTTAAGAATTGGGTTGAGGACCAATATCAGCTTGGCAAATTTGCGTTGTCTGACAGTTGGAGGGTAGCACCGCCGCAAAAGCACGAACCTGAAAACACAAGGATAAAACCAACTCCGCATTGGGATTGGCAAAAAATTCGCACCTGCCATGTGATAACAATATTAAAAGAAGGGTCCGAAGACATGAGCAACCTCCCTTGGTGCTTTGAAAGCGGCAGCGACGAGCTAATCTCAGAATTTCCCCCAGCTCCGAAAGAACTGGAGGATGGAATCTATACTACTGCAGATAACCTCAAGAAAATCGAGTTAGGGACCATAAATGATCCGCGACCGACATTCGTCAGCGAGCTGCTGTTGGAAGAGAGGGTGGCTGCGTTAAAAGATGTCCTTGTGCAGCATAAAGATTGCTTCGCATGGAACTATTCCGAGATGCCGGGGCTAGATCCAGAAGTCGCTGTACATAGACTAGCAATATCCCCAGACGTCAAGCCGATCAAACAGGCGCCGAGAAGAATGCGACTCGAGCTTGAGATGAGCATAAACACCGAAGTCAAAAAGTTAATCGACTCTGGCTTCATTCAGGAAGTTCAGTACCCTGAATGGATCGCCAACATCGTCCCAGTGATGAAGAAAAATGGGACAGTGCGCATATGCGTAGACTTTCGGGATCTTAATAAAGCCTGCCCAAAAGATGATTTCCCAGTGCCAGTCACTGAACTTATGATAGACAATACATCCACTCATGAGGTTTTCTCCTTCATGGACGGCTCGTCGGGGTATAACCAGATAAAAATGCATCCCGAAGACCAGAAGCACACGGCTTTCCGGACTCCTTTGGGAATATTCTGTTACAAGGTGATGCCCTTCGGTTTAAAGAACGCCGGTGCTACTTATCAGAGGGCCATGACAAAAATCTTCGATGACCTTATACACGAAATCGTTGAATGCTATATCGACGATCTCGTGGTTAAAAGCAAATCATACGAGGAACATCTCGAGCATCTGAAGACTGTATTTCAACGCCTTCGGCAGTACAACCTGAAGATGAATCCTCTTAAATGTGCGTTCGGGGTTTCCTCGGGCAAATTCCTGGGATTCGTTGTTCGACACCGAGGTATTGAAATAGATCCGTCAAAGATTAAAGCAATCATGGAAATGCCTCCGCCGAGGACTCTCAAACAGCTGCGGTCTCTCCAAGGGAAACTCGCATACATACGGCGATTTATAGCCAACCTCTCAGGAAAATGCCGGCCATATAGTCACCTGATGAAGAAAGGAACCCCGTTTGTTTGGGATCAAAGATGCCAAGGCGCACTGGATGAGATCAAGCAATACCTGCAGAACCCGCCGGTGTTGGCTGCCCCGGTTAAGGGGAAGCCTCTCATTCTTTATACGACCGCCCTCGAAGGTTCCCTAGGCGCATTATGGGCGCAAGAGAACGATCAAGGGAAAGAAAGAGCACTCTATTACTTAAGTCGGGTTCTGCTTGGGGCAGAAAGCAACTACTCTCCCATCGAAAAACACTGCCTGGCGTTGATCTTCGCAATAACAAAGCTTAGACATTACGCATTGGCGCATGAGGTCCGTCTCATTTCAAGGGTGGACCCCCTTAAATACCTAATGTCAAAGGCCATATTGATGGGATGACTCGCTAAATGGGCTCTGCTATTGATGGAATTTTCGATAACATATCAACCTCTCAGGGCAGTAAAAGGCCAGGCCATCGCCGACTTCCTTGCTGAGCATCCCATCCCTGCCGATTCTCCTTTAAATTGCGATTTTCCAGACAGACATGCGTTTGATGCAATCGACAGTGGTGATACCCGGTGGGAGCTTTATTTCGATGGAGCATCTTCCATGAAAAAGCATAAACAAAATACGCCCATGATCAAATCAGGGGTAGGTCTTATCTTCGTAACCCCACAAGGAGGAATAATGCGATTCGCCTTCTCCTTGACAGAGCCGAGAACGAATAATGAAGCTGAATATGAGGCTTTGATAGCAGGCCTCGAGATCGCCATTGACATGGGAATTGAAGACCTACTCATATATGGGGATTCCCAACTGGTCGTCAGTCAAGTGAACGGCGACTACCAAACGTGCAAACCGAAGTTGGTGAAATACGGTGAGAAAGTGCAACAACTGCTAGCCCAAATTCCCTCCTACACTTTGGAGAGTATACCGCGAGCGGAAAACAGCAAAGCGGACGCACTAGCCAAACTTGCTAAAGAACTGGCTGACGAGAACCTCGACGACGTTAGAATCGTGGTACAAAGCCGTCGAGTGCTTGCCCCAGCAGAAATACCCCCAGAATCATATAAAGAAAAGGGAGCAACTGAGCAGGCGACCCTACAAATAAAAGATCATGAGAAGGCCGAAGACTGGAGAGAAGTCTTCATAGATTACTTCAAGTTCCACCGAATGCCTGAAGAAGCGTCCATAAGACATCAGCTCGTGAAGCGAGCTTTATCTTTCGCCTTCGTCGATGATACTCTATACAAAAGGTCATTCGATTCTCTGTGGCTGAGATGCCTAGGACCTGACGAAGCGAAAAGAGTCGTTCAGGAAGTTCACGACGGACTCTGCGGTTCTCACCAAGCAGGTCCTAAGATGAAGCTGAAGATAAAACGGATGGGCTACTACTGGCCCACGATGATGCAGGATTGCCTGGAATACGCGAGGCAATGTCATTCATGTCAAATTCATGGGGACTTCATCCATCAGCATCCCAATCCACTGCATCCAACAGTGGCTAGTTGGCCGTTCGAAATGTGGG
Organism: Agapanthus africanus; assembly: GCA_030015575.1. Classification (NCBI taxonomy): domain Eukaryota; kingdom Viridiplantae; phylum Streptophyta; class Magnoliopsida; order Asparagales; family Amaryllidaceae; genus Agapanthus; species Agapanthus africanus. The sequence goes on along the minus strand of CM057350.1, from coordinate 445,899,933 downwards.
GGACTGATATAGTCGGCCCTATCGAACCAGCATCGTCAAAGGGACATCGTTTCATATTGGCGACGACTGATTACTTCTCCAAATGGGCAGAGGCGGTACCGTTGAGGGAAGTAAAAACGGAGAACATCCTCCATTTCTTTAGAACGCATGTCATATACCGGTTTGGAACCCCGAGAAGAATCATCTCTGATAATGGGCCAGCCTACCGAAGTAATAAGATTAGCCGCTTCGCACAGCAGCACAATATAGACTGGAGATATTCCTCAGTTTATAACCCCCGAGCTAACGGTCTAGCTGAGGCCTTCAACAAGACCTTGAGGAAGATCATGAAGAAAACGGTGTCACGAAATAAGAGAGATTGGCACGAAAGATTGCAAGAGGCGCTTTGGGCGTATCGAACTACATTTAAAACGGCCACAAACACAACGCCGTACGCGTTGGTATTTGGGACGGAAGCAGTACTCCCCCTCGAGATAGAATTACCCTCTCTACGAGTGGCAGTCCATTACGAGTTGACGGACGAAGAAAATGCTCACCTTCGGTTTGAAGAGCTTGACGCCCTTGATGAAATCCGGCTTCTAGCACAGCAAAATCTGGAAGCTTATAAAGTAAAGATGACGCGCTCATATGAAAGATTGAGCCGTCCGAGGACATTCCGCCAAGGCGAACTCGTGCTAGTCGTCAAAAGGCCCATGATCCCCAATCGCGCCAAGCGGGGAAAGTTTGAGCCAAACTATGAAGGACCGTACATCATTGATAAGGTCTACCAGGGCGGGGCCTATCTACTCATAGACATGCACGGTGAAAGGCCTTTCAGGCCAATAAACGGTCGCTTCCTAAAGAAATACTACGCTTAACGAGCCTTAGTTTAGGTCAATGATAGATGACGACGACTATGTCCGCTCGCTATCTTCCTAAGCTCAGGCTTTATAAGCAGTAGCCAGCCCTCTCCGTGATGGACCGAAATGTCCTTAAACTAATATCAGACCGAAACGTCTTTAAAACTACTACCACAGCATCTTTAGACTAACGAGATGATTGATAAAAAATAAAAAAAAAATAAAAAAGAAGAAGAAGAAAAAAAAAACGGTATGTCCATAAGCAAGATGGGCACGGATGAAAACCCGAAAGGGCTCCGTGAGTAAAAAACAGTAGGACTGCCAGCGAATGTTTGTGAAAACCCGAAAGGGCGCGACTTCGTTAAAGAACCCTTACAGAGTCCTCTCGACCCTGTAAGGAGAAACCACCTGCGTGAGATCCTTACGACTCACAAGGAAACAACACACTTAGGAATCCCCACGATTCCTAAGGAGAAAATACGCTTGCGAGATCCTCACGACTCGTAAGGAGAACTCTCTTATGGGACCCTCACGGCTCATAAGATTTGAAAGTCTTAAGTCACAGAGACCTAAACCTGTGCTTAAGCAAACCCCCACAAACTTCCAATGTTGCCCTACAAGTGGTTCAATATTGACCCTTGTATACAATCCACGGGCGCGAATAAACATTTCCCTAACCAAGGTCCATCCGTGATCGGGGATATGTTCGCATAACCCTTGTAAGTCCTCTCGATTTACAAGAAGAAAACCCCCTGTAGGATCCTTACGACTTACAGAGGAACAAAACACTTTGGAACCCTTACGATTCCTAAGGAAAAAATACACCTACAAGATCCCCACGACTTGTAGGGAGAAATACCTTCACGAGACCCTTACGGCTCATGAAGTCAAAAGCCTTAGCCGACAGGACCCTAACCCTGGTCGCTAAGCCTCCTTTGTTCGACAACGACAGAGGCAAATGATGATTCGCTCCTGGTAATATCACAGTTGTAGCGGTGCTGATGCCGAAATCGGTGTCCAATTTCGGGTTTACAGCAAAAGCCAGTAGGCCGCTCATGCATACGAAATAGCCGAAATGATAGGGCAACTTGCAATAAAAAGCAGTAAGTAAAATGTATGCATGCAAAATAGCCGAAATGATTGGGCAACTCGCAATAAAAAGCAGCGAGTAAAAACAACAAATAGCCGAAATGATTGGGCACCGCGAAAAATTGCCGAAATGTTTGGGCAATCGCGACCTTCGCGATATAAAAGCTGAAATGATAGAGCATCGCGGAAATAAAATAAAACAAAAATAAGAAATGATGAAACTTCGGCCCTACAGTTAAGATCACATCGATCCCTGTATACAATCCAAGGGCGCAAACAAAGAAGAAACCATACTTCCCCAGCGGATTCCGTCGAGCGACGAAGCCAAACCTCAACGGTTCATTTCAACCGAAGAAGCCAGCAAATTCCTCGACTCACGGATACAAACACTCCTTGACGAGAGCTTCCTGATCCGCGTCGACCCGCAGAGCCACCAGTGCCTCCGTAGGAACCCTCGACTCGTTTCAAACCCCAAGGACACAAATAATCCTTGGCGCTTGGGAAACAAATAATCCCTCGCAAAACTTCTCAACTCACGGATACAAACACTCCCTGACGAGAGCCTCTTGATCCGCGTCGACTCGCAGAGCCACCAGCGCCTCCGTGGGAACCATCGACTCGTTTCAAACCCCAAGGACACAAATAATCCTTGGCGCTTGGGAAACAAATAATCCCTCGCAAAACTTCTCAACTCACGGATACAAACACTCCTTGACGAGAGCCTCCTGATCCGCGTCGACTCGCAGAGCCACCAGCGCCTCCGTGGGAACCATCGACTTGTTTCAAACCCCAAGGACACAAATAATCCTTGGCGCTTGGGAAACAAATAATCCCTCGCAAAACTTCTCAACTCACGGATACAAACACTCCTTGACGAGAGCCTTCTGATCCGCGTCGACTCGCAGAGCCACCAGCGCCTCCGTGGGAACCATCGACTCGTTTCAAACCCCAAGGACACAAATAATCCTTGGCGCTTGGGAAACAAATAATCCCTCGCAAAACTTCTCAACTCACGGATACAAACACTCCGTGACGAGAGCTTCTCTGACTCACATCTCGGGCAGTAAGGATTCAAAAACTTGCTTCCTGAACAATGGGACCCTGCAAGTCAATCCTAAATGGTCTCTTGCATACTATTCACGGGTCTCACTCTCTGAAGTCGATTCTCGACAAAGAGGGAAACAACCGCTTACGAGCCCTCTCGACTCGTAAGAAGGGCAATGGGACCCTGCAAGTCAATCCTAAATGGTCTCTTGCATACTATTCACGGGTCTCACTCTCTGAAGTCGATTCTCGACAAAGAGGGAAACAACCGCTTACGAGCCCTCTCAACTCGTAAGAAGGGCAATGGGATCCTGCAAGTCAATCCTAAATGGTCTCTTGCATACTATTCACGGGTCTCACTCTCTGAAGTCGATTCTCGACAAAGAGGGAAACAACCGCTCACGAGCCCTCTCGACTCGTAAGAGGGAGAAATTCTCTCATAAGATCCTTTCGACCTATGAGAGAAAACTACACTTGGGAATCCTCACGATTCCTAAGGAGAAAATCCACTTACGAGATCCTCTCGATCCGTAGGGAGAAAAGTCTCTATGAGACCCTCACGGCTCATAGAGTTGAAAAGTCTTAGGCAGCAGATCCGAACCTGCGGCCTAAGCCATCGTTATATCTTGAAGAAACCAGAATGCTTACTCTGTTACCTGTCAATCATGTTTATCAAAACAGCATGCTGATAATAAGAGAAGGGAGAAAGCAAAGAAATGATACAAGACATTGCAAAAAAAAAAATGTATATCTTTATTTATCAATTCAATCAAGTACATGGCGAATCGTATAAAAGAATAAAGAATGCATACATCTTATTAAAAAAAGAAAAAAGAAAATTACAAGTATATTGATACAAGGGCAGCTACTCGGAAGGGAGCGTCTTGCACAGATGTAGCAATCGCTCGCGTATCTCCTTCCACGCCTTCTCCTGCTCGGCTACCACCGTCAACTCTGCCTCCACTTGGGCTCGCTGCCGCAAGACCAATGCAAGCTGCTCCCTCACGGCCTGATAAGCAGCCTCCCGACTTGGGATATTGCGCTCAGCCACGTCAAGCTTCCGCTTTAAGTTTAGCCCATGGGAGATGCGCTCCAAGAGACCCTCAAAGATAGTCTTCACTTGGGCAGCATTTGCCTCAACCTCAGCGCGCAGACGGGCCGTTTCGTTTGAGGTCTTTTGGCATTCCCTTAGTCTTTGAGCTGCTTCTTGCTCCAAGTGGCGGGAGTGCGAAGTACTTTGCTCGAGCCAAGTTGTGCGTTGGGTGCTCAGAGCTAAAACTTCGGGAGAAGGGCGCGTCAGCTCCAGCCGGTACAGACAGGCCTCGATCTCCCTGCAGTGGTTAACCCAAGATTCAACGACGCCTTCGTCGTGAAAAGTTACGAGCGCCGCTAACATGGGGTTAACATCCACAGCGAAATCTGCAGCAGAAGGAAGAGCGTCCATGCTGAGCTCTTCGATATACCCGCTCAGCATGCCTAGACTCATCACAGCACCCTTTGAAGACGGACGTCTCAAAAAGGGGCCTGCCGGTGAAAGAACGCGAGCCTCGAAGGGGACCGGAGCCGGAACAATAGCTGCAAAACAAAGCAGAGTTAAACGATGGTTCAAAAGATGTTGAAGGGTTACCAAAAGGAAATTTACTATACCAGGTACAGCGGACGGCAAAGCCGGAAGGGCCGGTAGCGCGGCAGGTCTTGCATCCCCTCCTTCGATTTGTGGCACTGCAACAAAGAAAAGGAAAAGTCAGAAATTATCCCATTGCTAGAAAAAGGGGGTAAATAAAGATATTATGGTGAAAGTATACTCACCGGCGCCACTAGAGGGAGAAGCGAGTTCGGATGGGAAAGAGAAGTGCGGGAGCAACACTTGATATAAGTGATCAAAAAGCACTCCTGCAAAGGCACAATGGTGTAACGTTAGTACAAAAGCCGTATTTTTGAAAGATTAATGCATGAGTCGTGAAGACATACCTTCCAACATCCGTGATGGTACAAGGGAAGGCGGGGAGGTGACTACTGCCAAAGCAGTAGTTGACGGTGCCCCCTCGAGCAATGGAGCATCGGTACTGGCCGCACCTGCAAGAACAAGCTTGTGAGAAGAGATCACAAGATATATACAAAAAAAAGGGAAACGCTGGTGACTCAAAAGTTTACCTGACGAGCTGCCAGCAGAAACTGAGGCAGTCCCTTCCTCCACTGACGGAAGACCACCGCCTGTAGCTTCATCACCCGACTCAAGGGGAACCGTTGTTATGCTCCCAAGCTCTACAGGCGGCGGGGAACCATAGACAGGGAGGGCCAAGATAGGAACATTGCCAGATTCCTGAGAAGGAGCGCCTAGCTCGTCTTCAGGAATCATGGCCGCCTCACCTGCTGCTCCCTCAGGATCAGCGATTACAGCTGCCCCGTCCACCGGCACCACGAGGTCCCCAGCCTCAAGTACCTCGCCCTCTACCGCCTTCGGCTCGGTTGAGACAATCATCTCATCTGCCGCCACTTCGGGTGCGGCATCAATGACCCTCTCCGCGGCAGGTTCCTCAATCTCGGTTTCAGGCGCCGTGGCCCCGACGACGGTGCCCACCGTCGGCTCAGGTTCGGCAGGCGCCGCTTCCGCCGTTTCCTGGGGTCCAACGGTCTCCGCCTCCCCCTCAGTCGGACTAGGCCCTGCCAGATGAAACGCATGTGAGCCAATGGCTTTATAATTCTTACAACAAAGCTCTGAAAGAAGTACTACCTGAAGAAGATTTATCATTTGCACTTCGGGCCGCGCGCGCCGCTCGCCTATAAGCAGTAGATAGGGCGACAGGGGCCTCCTCAGAAGGAGTGTCAGCGCGAGGAATGGTGCTGGGGCCCGCTCCCGTGGCCAAAGCAGCTCCGCTCGCCTCTGCTTCAGAAGGAGTGTCGGCACGAGGAAGATTGCTAGGGCCCGCTCCCGCGGCCAAAGCAGCTCTGCGTGCCCTTGCTTCGCGTCTCAACCGCTTCCGCTCCTCTCGAGCCGTTGAGACGGATGCCACTAGGGTTTCCTTGAGTGAGGCTCCCTCGTCCGTATATAGGGATGCCTCTAGATTCTTCAAAGCATCCCTCATCGTCTTGTCAAGCCGAGGCTCTTGTGGCAATTTTGACGAAGCCGGGACTTCGATAACAGACTTAGAGGGGACCCCTGCGTCAATTGATACAGCGCCTGCAAAGAAACAAAAGAAGGTCAGGTTGATTATCAGAAAAAAGACAACAAACTTTCCTTGTAAAAGAGAAAGGGGTGAAACATACCAACGCCTGCTAGGGCACGCTTCTCCTCCTCTTCCTGAAAGGTTTTCAGGGAGGCAGCAATAGCCTCTTCAGTGGAGACACCTGTTGAAAATGGAGCGAATATTAGTTAAGGATAACAATATAAAATGCAATAAAACGACAAATAAGGCGTTTGATAATTACCGGACTCAGCGAGTTTGTTCAACATCGCTTCAAGCCTCGCCGATCGCTCTGAAGCTGCAATAGCGGCAGCCAAATTGGTGTCCGCAGGGTCCACCACAAAGCCCTCATTGCTGCCGTACTCGCATATGGTCCTGGCAGGAGAAGCCGCAGGCTTTAACCCGAGGATCGCATCGAGGGAAAGGGCGGACTTTTTCTTTTTCTGCTGTCCACCAGCTTTAGATCCACCTGGAGCGGATTTGTGCTTGGAAGCCACTTTAGGGCGGCGGGTCCCAATATCTGCCCCTACGCCTGACTCTGGCGATACTACTTTAGTCGCCTTCGTGGGAGCACGAGGCACCGATGGTGCATCCACCGTAGCGGGTAACGGCAATCCCCGCGGAGGACTCAACACGCGTGGTCGATCGACTCCAGCATCTTTTAGCGGAGGGACGACCGGGAGCCTTGGCTGCAAAGGGGCCTTGCGATCACCGCCAGGAGGCGCACCCCTACGGTTAACCAATAGGCCTCTCTCCATCAAAATGATTGGACCCATAGCGTGCGCATACCAGGCCACATATGAATTAAGCATCTTAGGGACACAGCTGGGTTCACTAATGAAGAAATAAGAACCCGTGTTAAGCCATATAAAGTGATGCATCGCATTCTTTACCCCCTCTGGGCCAACCACAGGCGTTTCCAAAAAGGCTTCTATCGGGATCCCCTGGTTGTAGCTTGATTGCTGGACAAATCGATGTGGATTATACCTCATGAATAAAGCCGTCTCATTCTGCCGAAACACTAGGTAGCCCGGCCGAATGGAGTAGAGATGGACAATTTCCCGAGCCTTCAGTACAGAAGCCCCGCCCTTAAACTCGTCACGTAGGGGCACCACCGACTTAGTAGTCTCCGAGCCTATGGTGACAACTTTATCCACGAAAGAAGTCGTCGCTCCGACCAAATGTGGGCGCAGGAGGAGTCCCCTAGAATCCCGCGGGGATGCGAACACAATTGAAGCCCCGATTAACCGTACGACTCTCGGGAGTCTGTACTTCTCGAAGAATGGGGGAGTCTTGTGGGCGCCAAACACCCCTCGCACGTGCATCTCCATCCAAGAAACGAAGTAATGCATTGGGAAGTTAGCAGGCCGTGTCCCAGGATCATTAGCGTCCGCCGCTACGCTGAGTCCATGATAAAGATAAGCTAACCCAGCAATTCCTACCGACAACTGCAGACCGGCCACCATCCGATGCGCTGGGTAAAAAACAGAGGGCCGCATGAAGCGCGGGTGCATAGGGAGCACAAAGTTGCATAACCACAGGCCCAGGAATCCAATAAAGAAAGTTTCCTCATCCATACCGGGGACGGCGATTTCCGAGAAAGCAACGATGGCAGCATTGGGGAGATAGAAATCCCTCTGGTTATTCTCCGATACGGGTCGGCGATCCAAACCGAAACCAAAAGGGTCGTCAAGCTGAGCGAACTTCTCGCTCTGCTCTGATAAGAACTCCGGGCGGATAAAGCGAGCAATGAAAGCTGCGAAACTGACGCCCTTATCCCCCGATTCCAAATGGAGTTCCTCATAGATCTCCAACACTTTCACCAAACCCGGATACTGATGCTGAATGGCATTCTCCGGGGTTAAGTCAAATACCAGCTGCTTAGTGGCAAAGACATACTCATCAGGAGGAAGCAACTCCTCGTAATGCTCTCCCCTCATTGGCAGACCTGAAATTTCGGCAAATTCCTCCAAAGAGATAGAAACTTCCTTATCCGCCATCAGAAAGGTATGGGTGGGGATATTCCATTGTTCAACAAAAGCCTTTATCCACCACGTTGGAGGAGAGGGGTACTCGAAGAGCGAGACGAAGACGGCTGAGTATAGACCAATCTTCGTTAGGTGGGTCCTCTTCGCCGATAGAATGTACCGGGCCCACTGCAAATATCCGGCGGGGAGTCGCGGGATCATTCCAATGTTATAAGCCTACCCCCAAGGGCGTGCTTCGCCCTGACAGATTCGCCTCCCCAGGATATCTATCGCCGGCGGCGGCTGCACGGGGATGGCGCCGATTGCAGGTTGAAGGAGGTTATCAGAATTCCAATTCTTAACCTCCACGGCATACTTCACCGGGGGTTCGTCCACATAAGGGATCGTGACTATGGGCTCAGAGGGCACGGCGGAACTAAAACTGCGGCGGCCTTGGATGATCTGGCTATACCACCTTCCCCACAGATGAAGCTTTTTGCACTCAGGATCGCGGTCTTTAATAAGAGCGAGTACCACCCGATCCACTGGCGCATGGGGGAACCCTCCTTCCGAGCGAACGAAGGGGAAAGACAAGTCGTCAGACATCTTTTCTGTGGAAAGACAAAGAAACATACATCATTAGTGGCCTAACGCTTGGCATTTAAAAAATATATATATATTTTGCTCCACACTGTGATGCAGTAGGTAGAGGACCAAAGGGGGACCCACAAAATCTGGATGATGTGCATCATTTAATAATACAATCCCATCATTAGATGGGACTGTCGATTCATAAAAAAATTCCCAATAGGATACACCCATTGGTGGGAAGATCCCTAGAGACAAGGAGAAAATCTCCTCTTTTAGAGCAAAGCTCTGTCGCAGAGTGACATTTGTCAAACTCTGGTCTCAGGGGAACAAGATTCCTTAAAAGAGCATGGCTCTGTGGTAATGATTGAAAAAATCCATCAACACTTAAAAGGATTTGAAAACTCATAAAAAAAAAATTCATAAAAAAATTTTTGCTAAAGAAATCTGCAGGTCATCCAAGAGCAAAGCTCTGTTCATGGGTCAAAACCCATGAACAGGACCTCTGCAAATCTCAAGAGCAAGGCTCTGTTGAAGAAACCCCAATGGGGTCTTCTTTAGATCAAAGATCTCAAGAGCAAGGCTCTGTTGAAGAAACCCCAATGGGGTTTTCTTTGAATCAAAGATCTCAAGAGCAAGGCTCTGGGGTTTTCTTTAGATCGAAGATCTACAAGAGCAAGGCTCTGTGAATTAAAATTTAAATTAAATTAATTTAATTTTACCTAAAAGTGATTTTGAGTTCTGAAGTTCAAAGAAATGAGAGCAAGGCTCTAGAAATTCTCAAAAAAGAGCAAGGCTCTGAGGAGTAAAATTCTCGAAGGAACAGTAAGAAAATTACCAAGGACCAAGGGTCCTATTTATAGGCGCTTGCGCCCCTTCAACTAGCCCCTTGATCCGACGGCTAGGATCTTACCACCGTTGCGCTCACGTGGCGCCACGTCAGCACAACGGTGGGGGGCATTTGTTTCCCCAATCTGAGCAAGGCTCATTTGAATTTTGAAAATTTTCTGAAGCAACGCTTCGATTTCTGTGCGTTGCGCAGTGCGCAAAAGGCTCACAGTGCGACACGTGTCTGCGCAGTTGCGCAAGCGCACCACTGCGCGACACGTGGCTGCGCAGTTGCGCAAGCACTGTTGTGCAAGTGCACCACTGCGCGACACGTGGCTGCGCAGTTGCGCAAACACTGTTGCGCAAGCGCATGGATGCGCGACACGTGTCTGCGCAGTTGTGCAATTGCAACTGCGCAAGCGCACGGATGCGCGACACGTGTCTGCGCAGTTGCGCAATTGCAACTGCGCAAGCGCACGACAGCGTGACACGTGTCACGCGCTGGTGAGTTGCGCAGCAACAGAATGAAAATTTAAGTGAATCTTTTCTGTTCTTCTGTAAAACAGGGACCCTTGGATCAGAGATCCAATGGTGGGAAAATTCCCAAAATTATTCAGGAAAGATCTTGGTAACAAATTTAACAAATTTGTGAGCACTATAAATAAGAGCCCAGACCTCATTCAAAAAAAAAGGTAGAATCATCAAGAGAAGGATAAACTTCTAAAAAAAAAAGAAGAGAAAGAACTCTTGAAGATTAATCAAGAACAAAAAAAGAAAGGTAAAATTTCTGAAGAACAGAAGATTAAAAAAGGGAATAATAAAAAATATATAAATAGTGCCTTGCACTTGATATGAACCCTTGGTTCTGTGAAAAGAAAACAAGAAGAAAAACTTGTTTTCTTTTGATCTAAATTTAGATCAAAAGTGCCATGCACTTTTGTTCTTCAATCTGAAAATTCTTGAGTTCCTGCAACTCATTACTTAAAAGGGCCTGGCCCAAATCAAATCACAAAAATAATAAAAGGGCAGAGCCCTATTTGGAAAATTCTTGAGGGCCTGGCCCAAATCAAATTGCAAAATAATAAAAGGGCAAAGCCCTGTATGGAAAATTCCTGAGTTTCTGCAACTCATTATTTAAAAGGGCCTGGCCCAAATCAAATTAATAAGAGGGCAAAGCCCTGTTTGGAAAATTCTTGAGTTTCTGTAACTCATTATTTAAAAGGGCCTGGCCCAAATCAGATTGCAAAATAATAAAGGGGCAGAGCCCTGTTTAGATTGATTCTTTTAATCGGGCAGAGCCTAAAATAAAAAAATTGGACTTAACCCAATCCTGGCTGTAAGTCCTTAAATTAAATGCCTCTCATAAACCAATTCACGACCGGTTCGAGGGTACATCTCCGAACTCCTTTGACATCTGTCGTTGTAATTCCTCAACGACGTCAAAGAGGTGACGGGTCCCAACGACCACTCATCTAATATCGGACCGAAACGTCCCTAAACTAATATCGGACCGAAACGTCCCTAAACTAATATTGGACCGAAACGTCCTTAAACTAATAACGGACCGAAACGTCCTTAAAACTAGCGATGGACCGAAACGTCCTTAAACTAATAATGGACCGCTACGTCCTTAAACTGGCGACGGACCGAAACGTCCCTAAACTAATAATGGACCACCACGTCCCTAAACTGGAATATGGACCGCCACGTCCCTAAACTGACACAATAGGGTCCAAACGCTCTTTTGTCGGATCTAAACGGTCCCGTCTAAGTTGATCTTAGCCCCAAATACGGTTAATGTGTCCTTAGATATTTAAATAAACAATAAAACTCTAAATTAACTTTGGTTCAAGGGTACATCTCTGAACTCCTCTGACGCCTGTCGTTGTAATCCCTCAACGACGTCAGAGAGGTGACGAGTCCCGACGACCAGATAATTAAATCAATCACTACGTCAAGTCGATCGTAGTCCAAAACAGGACTAACGTATCCTTGACGAACGTTTAAGCTGATCTTAACCGCAACGCGACTAATGCATCCTTAAACTAAAAACACCGAACCCAAATCTAAGCAAGATACGGATTTGGACTAATCCACGTCCTACGGGCGACGATATTACTCAGTCTCCGTATACAATCCACGGGCAACCACAAATAAAACAAATACACACGACACGAAGTGAAATTCTGGAGAAGGAGAAAGTTGTTACCGTGATGCGGTAGCGTAATTAACTGCAGGGGCTTGCGCCTGCAGGGAAGAGCGTCCCCACAATCAAAAACCCCTCACCCTGAGGGGAAATCTGACGAAGTCTGCTACATCGGCCGCATCCGTCTAAACCTCCGATATACGGTGCCGTAAATCAACTCGGCATCTTCGGAGAGATAGACGGATAAAACCAAATAGCATCTGCCCCGAACCTCAGGCACGTGACGTCCTAACGTCGCAGGCTGCCGTTCGGAGGGGAACACCCCTTAATGGGTTTTGTGGTGGAAAACTATTTAGTTTTGAAAAAGGAAGAGTAAAACTCTTGATTTAATTCAAAAGAAAGAAGAAGGTTTTGGAACCTTGAAGAAGGAAGAAAGATCTCAGATCTGAAACTTTTTTTTTTTGGAGAGAGAAAAGTTCTTGTGATTTTTTCATTATTTTTGCCTTTATAGGCCATACACTTTACACATAGCCCCTTAGGCTTCACAAAATGGCATTTTGCCTATCCCATGGCTCATGTGCCATTTCTTTTTGTACATAAGTCACGGGCTTTACAAAAATTTGGCTTTATGCATATTTTTCTTACATTCATAAAAAAAGAAATACAACAAAATTATTTATTACAAAATTTTTATCTTGGCATGGGGGAAGGCCGGCCGCTTCATGTTCGGGCTCAACCCGGGCATGGGCCTACTGGATCTGGGCTTGGGCCCACTTGGCTTGGGGTTGACTTTGATTTTGACTTGGTCAACCAGGGTGTAAATTTTTACCCCAACAATGCAATCCTCGCTCCCACTATCTATGAGAAAACCGTAGTATCTCTCAGGTGGATGAGAAACCCTACTAGATCTGCGGAGTGGCTGAGGTTCGTCGGAGACTATTGAATCCTCCGGTTCTACCAAATTATCAGTTGTAGTTTGTGTATTTGGAACTTCTTCCAGCTCTACCTCATTACTTCTTTCACAAGAAATTTCTTTTCTAAAAAGGTGGCATATTGAGAAACAAACTCTTTTTGTTCCTCGGTGTGGTAGAAGATATATCCATATGAATTCTTTGGACATCCCACAAACTTGCAAAGAATTGATCGTGCTTCGAGTTTGTCCGGATTCTGTATTTTAACATAGGCCGGACAACCCCATATCTTAACTTGTTTAAGAGATGATCTTTTCCCATACCATATCTCATATAGAGTAGTAGGCACGGATTTGGTCGGAACCCTATTCAATAGGTATGCAGCTGTCTCAAGTGCATAAATCCAAAAGGAAATAGGTAACTCAGCAATACTCATCATAGAGCGCACCATATTTAATAGTGTGCTATTCCTCCGCTCCGATACTCCATTGTGATGTGGTGTATACGGAGGAGTAATCTGAGAGAGAATCCCATTCTCTTTTAAATAATCTCGGAATTTCGTGCTTAAGTATTCTCCTCCTCGATCAGATCAAAGGATTTTAATATTTTTACCCATCTGGTTCTCTACTTCGCTTTTATATTCCTTGAATTTCTCAAAAGTTTCAGATTTGTATTTCAACTGGAGCACATGTCTGAATCTTGAGAGATCATTGGTGAATATAATAAAGTATGAGGAACCATTCCTAGCATGTATAGACATAGGACCGCATACATCACTATGTATTAGTCCTAAGAGTTCAGTAGCTCTTTCTCCGTGTCCAATAAATGGAGTTTTGGTCATCTTGCCTATGAGACATGACTGACATGTTTGATAAGATGTAAATTCGAACGGATTCAAATATCCATCTTTATGCAACTTAGCTAGTCTTGTCGCATTGATATGACCAAGTCTACAATGCCACAAGAAGGCTTCGTTCATTTCTGAACTTTTTCTCTCGTATGTGTTTTGTATATTCAGAATTGTGTTTTGATTTAGAACGTATATACCATTACATAACGTACCAAACCCAATCAACACTTGATTTAGGAAAATATTCATAACATTTTTCTCTAATGCAAAGTTATATATTTCTTTATCTAATAAAGAAACGGATATGATATTGCACATCATCAACGGTACGAAATAACGGTCGTTCAAAATCAATGTATTACCATTTGGTAATACTAGGTGATATTCGCCAACAGCTTTGGCAGCAATATTTGCTCCATTCCCTACTCTGAGAGACATATCATCCTTTCCCAGTTCTCTACTTTTCTTTAACCCTTGTAACATATTACAAATGTGGGATCCTGATCCGGTATCCAATACCCATGACATATAGCAAACTGAGAAATAGTTCTCAATAACTAACGCATCCGAAGAAGATGCATCAAAATGCTCTTTCTTCGTTCGGGTTGCATGGGAATCCTTGCATTTCCCTATCCCTTGCCCAGACTTATGACTGTTGTCATAAGATAGGGTGGAACCAATGTTCCCCAGCCCAGTATAATAAGCGGGTTCGGTCAATACATCCATATTATTATCTTGATTAAGGCGTGACATGGTCGCTACCTGGAGAGAGAGAAGAAAACACTTTAGCGTGCACTCTTGCAAGATTAGACTGGTTATTATCTTATCTAATCAGGATGGCTCTCACTGTTTTTATCAAATCTTCCTTCAAACTCTAAAAAGTAAGATTAGCCGGGAATAATTACACCCTACAAGTTCGCCAATCGGTCAGTCAGGCAGGTATTGGTACTCCGAGGGAGTCTCCCCGTACTTTCGCATGGAACTAATTAAATAACCTCATTTCCGCAGGGACATAACCCCGTTAACACCTTTCTTAGACACCTACTAGATCAACTAATTGTAAAGTGGAAAACTCTCTCAGGAGTAACACTTACTCGCAGTGGATATCGGGATCCAATCGTCATATAGAAAGTATGCAATCTCACTGCAAATTTCAACACTTGAAATTCCCAATATCTGTTTTTACCCCTAGCGACTTATGACCTTAACTATAGTCAACAAATCATAAGCGCTAATCAAGTTCAACATGTCATTTCATGATTGAATTAAACCCATCCACACGACCCTTAACTATGGTCAATAAGGCCGTACGACTACCCTAATCTAATCGCATCAATATGCGGCAGATAAGCACTAATCAGCCATCGCACACTACGTCTTGACTATGGTCAACAAACGCAACATAATACTAAATAGTACTTATCTAAAATGACGGAGGGCTATGACTGGTTTTGAAGAAAACCTTTAACATAATGAACTTGATATCGTTGTAGAATCTAGTGATTTGAAAAGGAGTGGTTTAAGCACTACTTTTAAAATCGAGTAGTTTTCAAAATAAACTGAGTGGGTTGTAGCATGTGCTAGTTTTGCTAAAGAGGTCATTCCCGGTGAAGGGATCTAGGCTCTTTCCTCATCGAATGAGGTGCTGGATATTCATAATGGAATACAGCTATACAAAGCAAGAAATAAAGCTACTTTTTTGAAAAATTTGATTCTACAATATTTTTAGGTTTCTTTTCATTTCATTAATCTCATTAATGACGTCCCATCATTTATGTTTCCTAAACATCACAGAAAAAACGAAAATAAAACACACATATATGCCATACGCATTTGCCACACGGACCCGGGTCTTCACCGTAAGGTTACTTAACTTACGGCAGGGCGGGGTCAGGACTAGCGCGGATGCAAAACATATATAGTGTCTACTACTATATCATATATATAGTAGCATTCATCTCACGCAGTTATATGATCACATCATAACACAGAATCAGCAGAAGCAAATATATGAAATATAGGATATAGTAGGAGGTTCGTGTTTTAGATTAAGCCAGTAATGAAAAGTACGGATTCCACGGTCGTGATGAATAGCCAAGCCCACATCCCTAGACCCCTACGAGAGCGGGAAGCAACCCTACCAATTCTAGAGTTAGGCGACCGGTCTCGACTCTTCGAGATGGTTTCCCACTGGACTCTAGAACCTGGTTACTTGTGCTCCCCGCCTTGGGTCTATCCTAATGCGGAAAAGTAAATAATATATATCAATGGAGACAACAACCTCAACCCGGAAGTGTCTTAATAAAAGAATATTACATACAAATATTTACATGAATGAAAATTGAAAAATTCTTATCTCACGCAAAACCCCCCGGCTATTCAATCACGACGATCCAATATAACATATCAGTAGCTGTAAGTCCACGTTGCCCACCCCGGTGCTTGCGGGAAGGCGGAAACGGTATAAAAATCGGATTTTTATCATGCTAGGCAACATGGATTCGACAAAGACGGGATCTTTACTAAACAAAAACTAACTAAAGCTAACTAGAAATTAGCTACATGGAAGAATGGTTATACCTAGGGCTTTATGTCCTTCTCTCCTTGCTCCTTGTAGTGAACGGAAGTGATCTCCTTGTCGTCTTCTCTCGTCGAAGAAGGATCCACTCGAGAGCCTCAACCTTTGGCTTCAACTTCAAGCTAGAAGTAACTAAAGTGCTAGAAGTGCTAATCCTAGAACCTTAGATGAGAGTAGAGATTATCAAGAAGAGGTTTTTCTCAAGCTCAAGTGTTTCTCAACACATGAGAGGGGAGAGCTTGAGAGAGAGGAAGAGGAGGAGAGAGAAAGCATATGATAGAATGAGAGAATAAAATGAACCATTCTCTCATATATGGGTGAATTATGTAAATTGATAATTAGCAAGATAATTGTCATGGCTTAATCAAGACATGACCATTATCATTTCATTTTTAATGCAAATTGCAAGGATCAAAGAGCATCTTTTATATAAAATGATGATGGTCAAAGTGTCAACCTAGGTCAACAAGTCAAGAATGTCAAATGGTCAACAACCTTAACCATGCACAATTATATTAAACTAATATCAATTAATCATAATACACACATAAGCATTAGGGTTAATAAAATGACAATGGTCATTAACCCTAATCAAAGTCCTCTCCCTCTGTCTCAATCAACTGTGCATACGCACCCGTATTCGTGATCCGAGGAACACGAATACAAAGAGATAAAACCAATCCCAAATCATATACTAGGATCTGGCTTAAACCAAAGCCCGCTAGTATAAACTGTCCGGACAGCAAACGTGCACAAGTGCGCGGATGTGAACGAACCCTGTCGCAAAACCATGCGACCTCTACTCATTTTCCCTAAAGGCGAATAGCTCTCTGTATGGGACTCTAAAGACTCGACACTACGCTGGCAGTGGGTTTAACCACAGACCGCAAGCGGCACTAGCTGTACGTAACGGTCCCCAGGTAGATGCCGATAAGAAGACTGACGAGGTGAACCCATCTGAACTCCTACTGAGCCTGTATGTGACAGTCTCCGTACAGTCCGGTCTGTTCGTCTGATACATCGCATGGCAGGCCTAGGGGGCGGTGAACGTCAGTCCCCTAATAGCGGTACAAGTCGTGTCGGAGTGTAGCCCAGAACACCCTGAGATAACACTGGAAACCTACCAATATATCTCCCTTGCCCTGGCCAGGGACTACTTGTGTAATGGCTCTCCTGTACACAGCGCGATGTCAACCCCCAATACCGGGAGAGACGAATCCTGTCTAACCGTCACTGCCTCTAAGTGCTTCGGGACTGCACCCAACTACTACCTGTTTGCACGACTCCTTTGAGCCATGGTAGGGTAGTAATCAAAGTACAGTGGGAACACACTCGAGGCGAAGTGACAGTGTCAAGTCGGCGGACTAAGCTGTACTCATGTCACCTGGGAACTGATAACTGACGATAGGTATAATACCAACCAACAGTTCCCGACGAGTCATGTCCAGTGTACTCGTAACCTAACGAGCACCCGCATACTATCTCAAGTACGACGTATTGATGGCTGTGGGACAGACCGTCTCCCACGCTGGGATGAGAAGCGCATACGCTAGTCTACTCCGGAGTATCAATGCCCTGTCTCGATAGTCCAACGACTAGGGACCTGTATAAGGATGTGCTTATGGATTACCCAGCCCCCATGAGTGTGAGCGCCATCACAACGCTGGTAATCAAGCAAAGATCCTAAGGGCTCTACTAATATGTATATAAGCGATATGCTAAAAGAAACACATGCACATATTAAAGCAGAGACAAACCAAGTAGCATAATACCATTTCGAGCAAGATTGTATATACAACTGTGAATATCCCAAGCTTCCATCAAGTAATATACATACTAGTATGATACAGTAATGGCCTCTAGGGCATATACACTAACAATCTCCCACTTGCACTAAGGCCATGTACTGGCGTATCGAAGACCTATCATCTCGATCAGCCGCTCGAACTGAGTCTGGGGTAAGGCCTTCGTGAATGGATCTGCAGTGTTATCTTCTGAAGCAACCCTCCGAACCTCGATCTCCTGGCGATCCACGATCTCCCTGATCAGGTGATACCGCCTCAAGATGTGTCTGGATTTCTGATGGGACCTGGGTTCCTTCGCTAAAGCTATAGCCCCGTTGTTGTCGCAATACAGAGGTATTGGTTCAACAATGGACGGAACTACCTGAAGTTCTTTCAAGAACTTCCTCATCCAGACAGCTTCTTTTGCGGCATCAGATGCAGCGATGTATTCCGCTTCCATAGTCGAGTCAGCAACGGTTTCCTGTTTGGAGCTCTTCCAACACACCGCCCCTCCATTGAGGGTAAAGACAAAACCCGACATGGACTTGGAATCATCCTTGTCACTCTGGAAGCTGGAGTCAGCAAAGGCCTTAATCTGGAGGTCTTTTCCGCCATACACCAAGAACATCTCCTTAGTCCTTCTCAGGTACTTGAGAATGTTCTTTACTGCTATCCAATGTTTCTCCCCAGGGTTTGACTGATACCTGCTTACCACACTCAGTGCATAAGCCACATCTGGTCTGGTACACAACATCGCATACATTATAGAGCCTACCGCAGAAGCGTAGGGTATAATAGACATGTGATCCCTCTCCAAATCAGTCTTGGGAGACATCTCTTTGGAGAGGGTGATCCCGTGACAAGCCGGTAGATTACCGCGCTTGGAATCTTCTATACTGAATCTTTTCAGTATGGAGTCGATGTACCTGGACTGTGAAAGTCCTAAAATCCTTTTGGATCTGTCACGGTAGATCCGGATCCCCAGAATGTATGAGACATCACCCAGGTCTTTCATGGAGAACTTGTGTGACAAGAACCCCTTGACAGATTGTAGCATAGGAATGACATTTCCTATTAAGAGAATGTCATCCACGTATAAAACGAGGAATACTACAGTTCTCGCTACAAATCTACAATAGATGCATGGTTCATCTGGATTTTTGATAAAGCCAAATTCCTTGACCGTCTCATCAAAACAGATGTTCCAACTCCGCGATGCCTGCTTTAGTCCATAAATGGACTTAAGCAACTTGCACACCTTTCCGCTGCTCCCACTCTGAATGAAACCCTCTGGCTGGTCCATATAGACACACTCTTCTAAATGTCCATTTAGAAAAGCGGTTTTTACGTCCATCTGCCAAATCTCATAATCGTGGAAGGCAGCAATGGCAAGAAGGATCCGAATGGATTTCAGCATAGCTACTGGAGAAAAAGTTTCGTCATAGTCCAAACCAGGTCGCTGACGAAAACCCTTTGCAACCAGTCTAGCTTTATAGGTCTCAACCTGTCCATCTACACCAATCTTCCTTTTGAAGATCCACTTGCATCCTACGGGTTTTACCCCATCTGGAGCAATGTCCAACGTCCATACTTTGTTAGTGTACATGGACTCCATTTCGGTCCGCATTGCATCCAGCCATTTTACCGAGTCGATGATCTGAATGGCTTGCTGGAAGCTAGTAGGCTCATCACAATCTATGATGCAATCCTCTCTATCCCCGTCAATGAGAAAACCGTAGTATCTCTCGGGCGGATGAGACTGCCTACTACTCCTGCGGAGTGGCGTGGGAATGTCCTGATCTTTCGAACCCTCTGGTTCTACTAAGCTTTCAGTAATAGCTCGTGGTTCTGGAATTTCTTCCAGTTCTATTGCGCTCCCACTTATTTCTTTTTCTATGAACTGGTGTTCTAGAAAGTGGGCATGGCGAGAAACAAAAACCTTTTGTTCCTCTTCACAATAGAAGAAATATCTCTTGGAGTTCTTTGGATATCCTACAAACTTGCACTGTACTGAGCGTGCCTCGAGCTTGTCTGCATGCTGCTTTTTGACAAAAGCTGGACATCCCCATGTCTTAATGTGATTAAGATTGGGTCTCTTCCCACACCACATCTGATATGGTGTAGTAGGCACAGTCTTAGTAGGAACTCGGTTCAAAAGGTATGCAGCTGATTCTAGCGCATATCCCCAGAACGATCGCGGCAACTCAGCGTTACTCATCATGGACCGTACCATATCCAATAGGGTTCGGTTCCGTCTCTCCGATACACCGTTATGTTGCGGAGTGTATGGAGGAGTAAGCTGAGAGAGAATTCCATTCTCTTTTAAGTAACCCAGGAACTTGGCACTCAAGTATTCACCACCTCGATCAGATCTCAGTGCCTTGATACTTTTGCCTGTTTGTTTTTCTACTTCATTCTTATATTCCTGGAAATTTTCAAAGGCCTCGGATTTATGTTTCATTAAGAAGACATAACCGTACCTTGAAAAGTCATCCGTAAAAGTAATGAAGTAAGAATAACCACTTCGTGCATGCATAGACATTGGACCGCACACGTCGCTGTGTACGAGTCCCAAGAGCTCGCTCGCTCTTACTCCGTGTCCAGTGAACGGAGTCTTTGTCATCTTTCCTTTGAGACAGGATTGACAAGTTGCATACAATTGATATTCGAACGAATCCAAATATCCTTCTGTATGTAACTTAGTCAACCTTCTCTCTTTGATGTGACCCAGTCTACAATACCATAAGAAAGTTTTATTGATTTCTGGAGACTTTCTTTTGTGTGTATTCTGGACATTGAAAATCTGTGGTTGGTTTAATACGTATATACCGTTGTTTAATGTACCTGACCCAATCAAAACTTGATTAAGATGAATGTTCACTACATTATTTACAAATGCAAATTCATAACCTTCTTTAGATAATAAAAATACAGAAATTATATTACAGGTTGCATTTGGTACAAAATAACAACTACGCAAAACCAAAAAGTGTCCATCTGACAATCCCAGGTGATAGTCCCCCACGGCCTCAGCATCCATGCTAGCTCCGTTTGCAACTCTGAGGATCATGTCACCTGCCTTCAAAACTCTACGCTTTCTCAACGCCTGCAAAGAATTACAGATATGAGATCCTGATCCGGTATCCAATACCCAGGATGTAGAGTTTATTGATAGACAGTTTTCAATAACATACACACCTGAAGCTGAAGCCGCAACTTGCTTCAGATCCTGGGTTCTGGCCTTCCAAGCCTTGCAATCCTGTTTCCAGTGTCCACTTTTGTGACAGTAAAAGCACTCTTCTTTCCCCACAAGCTTCCCCGCTACCTTTGTTGCTTTTGCCTTTCCTTTTCCCTTCGTATCCACTTTACTGACACCGCTTCTTGGTTTGGCGGGGGCTTTCTTCTTCTTGCCCTTGGCTTTCGCCCTGGACCTAGAAGAGGAAGATCCTCCTACAAACAAAGTGGATGTCTCCCTACCTTTCTGTAGGGTGCCCTCTGCACTCCTCAGCATGTTGAGGTGCTCTGAAAGTTCAACTTCCTTTTCCTGTAAGTTGAAGTTCAGGATGAACTGGGCGTAAGTGGAAGGAAGGGACTGGAGAATCAAGTCCGTATAGAGCTCATTCTCCAACATGGTCCCAAGTTCCGCGAGCTCCTCTATGTAGCCAATCATCTTAAGCACGTGTTCCGCTACCGATGATCCGACGGCCAACCTTGCCGAAAACAACTTCTTCGACACTTCGTATCTGGCGATACGAGACTGCTCTCCATACAGTTCTTTTGTATGAAGAAATATGGACTCTAGGTCCATATTCTCGTGCCTCCTCTGATGTTCGTTGTCCATCGAGGCAAGTACGAGGCATTTGGCCTTCGCGCAATCTATTTCCCAGGTCTTACGGATTTCCCTATCCGCGACACTGGTTTTGGGACCTGGGACAGGGGGAGCTTTGGTGGTAAGGAGATACCCCAACTTGTCATAAGTGATTGCCATCTTGACATTCCTGAGCCAATCTTTGTAGTTTGGCCCTGTCAGTATGTTTTTATCTAGTAATAACTTAAGTCCGGTCATCTTGAATGGTCGCTGCAATTAGGAGAGAGAAAAGAAACAATTTAGCATAATGCTCTTGCAAGTTTAGAGTGGTTTTTAGTTTGTCTAAACAGGATGGCTCCCACTGTCTCTCGAATCCCTTCTCAAACCATAAAGAAAGAATTAGTCGGGATCAATCTCACCGTACAATACTTGCTTAACCGTTCAGCCAGGCCAGTGTCGGTACTTCGAGGGAGGTTTTCCAACGCTTTCGCGAAGTTCCTTAATTAAGTAACCTCTTTTCCCTGTGGGCGTAGCCCCGCTAACACCTTTCTAGACACCTAGTAGGTTTATAGCATTGATCGTTAAGTGAGAGTTTTCCCGAGGAGTAGCATATACTCACAGTAGGATCGGGATCCAAATATCATCGCGTGATAAAACCGAAGGAATCCTACCAGAATCATCACACTCCAAATGGTATGCAGCGCTAGCAAGTTTCAGTACTTATGAAACTCCCGATGTGGATTTTTGCCCCATGCTCTTATGACCTTGACTTTGGCCAAAATATCATAAGTCACATGTCAAGTTCTACCCGTCATTCTCCTGGTTAATTTGGACCCACCCATACCTACCCTTGACTTTGGCCAAAATAGCAGCAGGACTGTCCCAAACCAACGCATCTATCTATGCTGCACATGAATACCCAATAGCTACCAATCACTATGCCTTGGCTTTGGCCAAAATACATAGCTTGAATACTTTTTGACCATTCATGTGGAATGACGGAGGGCTACGAATGGTTTTGGCGAAACCGCGAACGTAGTGAACTTGATATAATCGATGGAACGAGATAGCTTTTAAAAGGAGTGGTTCAAGCTCCGCGTTTAAAAGTTTAGTTTTGAAAAGAACCGAGCAGTTTTCAAAGTGTTCCAATCGACTTTTACTTGGTTTATTTTCTTGCATTAGTTCTTTTAATGCGTCCCATCATTTAATCCTACCATTGCAGAAAACAACCAAAATATGACGTACGCTTATGCCATTCGCATTCGCCACGGGGCCCCGTCATCACCCGTTAGGTTACTTAACTAACGACAGAGCGGGGGCTGGGCTAGCACGGCTGTAAAACATAAGCAACGCCTAAATAGTTATAGTATATAGATATATAGCAATGATAGACATTACAGATCACAGATGAATACATTGGATATACTAGGAATCCGCAATCCGTTCGAGCCTGCAACGAAAAGCGGATTACACGGTCGCGGTGAATAACCAATACCCCACCCAAGACCCCTACGGGTGCGGCAAACTACCCGCCAAGTACCCGAAGCGAAGCAACTTCCCTCAACATCGTGAGTAGGCCACTCGGCACTTCGAGATACCCGGTAGTTTGTACACCCCCTCCATGGGTCTATCCTAGGAGCAAAAACAGTAAAAAGAATTATACAATGACGGCTACAACCCCGACCCGGTTGTGCGGCCAAACAAATAATAATACATTAATTTACATATTACATGAATGAAAGAAAAAGAAACACTCATCTCACATCCACCCCGGCTATTCACCCGCGACAATCCAACGCATTCATATACACATACCATCAACAAACACAGATCACAGATATGTATAACCTCCACTAATCGACGTATAGCGATTAGCAGACGTTCAATACATATAAATATCACAGATATAACCCTTTAGTCAAAGTGTAGTGAAGTTCGATCAAAAATACGGATTTATAGGCCCCCAAAAACAAATTTCTTTTCTGGAAAACCTGGGCACAAATAAAACATCTTAAAAATCTCAAAACCATGTCAGAAGAACACTGCACCAAACTCGATCCAGAACCGAGTCAACTCGGCCGCGATTGCGCGGCAATAGTTTGCTATTGCCGCGGAACCGCGGCGCTTTGAACGATTCACTGGACCGGGTTTGGTGAGTTTCTTAACAAAACCCTGAGATGATTTTTGACGTATGATTTTTTATTTTTAGAGCAGAAAAAATTTCAACAGAAACTTAGGGTTTTGATGTTTAGGTTTTTGCGATTTTTTTTCGATCAAACTTCCATACACTTTACTACCTAGCTAGTTTATGTTTAGTTAGGCTCTGATACCACTGTAAGTCCACGTTGCCCACCCCGGTGCTTGCGGGAAGGCGGAAACGGTATAAAAATCGGATTTTTATCATGCTAGGCAACATGGACTAGACAAAGACGGGATCTTTACTAAACAAAAACTAACTAAAGCTAACTAGAAATTAGCTACATGGAAGAATGGTTATACCTAGGGCTTTATGTCATTCTCTCCTTGCTCCTTGTAGTGAACGGAAGTGATCTTCTTGTCGTCTTCTCTCGTCGAAGAAGGATCCACCCGAGAGCCTCAACCTTTGGCTTCAACTTCAAGCTAGAAGTAACTAAAGTGCTAGAAGTGCTAATCCTAGAACCTTAGATGAGAGTAGAGATTATCAAGAAGAGGTTTTTCTCAAGCTCAAGTGTTTCTCAACACATGAGAGGGGAGAGCTTGAGAGAGAGGAAGAGGAGGAGAGAGAAAGCATATAATAGAATGAGAGAATAAAATGAACCATTCTCTCATATATGGGTGAATTATGTAAATTGATAATTAGCAAGATAATTGTCATGGCTTAATCAAGACATGACCATTATCATTTCATTTTTAATGCAAATTGCAAGGATCAAAGAGCATCTTTTATATGAAATGATGATGGTCAAAGTGTCAACCTAGGTCAACAAGTCAAGAATGTCAAATGGTCAACAACCCTAACCATGCACAATTATATTAAACTAATATCAATTAATCATAATACACACATAAGCATTAGGGTTAATAAAATGACAATGGTCATTAACCCTAATCAAAGTCCTCTCCCTCTGTCTCAATCAACTGTGCATACGCACCCGTATTCGTGATCCGAGGAACACGAATACAAAGAGATAAAACCAATCCCAAATCATATACTAGGATCTGGCTTAAACCAAAGCCCGCTAGTATAAGCTGTCCGGACAGCAAACGTGCACAAGTGCGCGGATGTGAACAAACCCTGTCGCAAAACCATGCGACCTCTACTCATTTTGCCTAAAGGCGAATAGCTCTCTGTGTGGGACTCTAAAGACTCGACACTACGCTAGCAGTGGGTTTAACCACAGACCGCAAGCGGCACTAGCTGTACGTAACGGTCCCCAGTTAGATGCCGATAAGAAGACTGACGAGGTGAACCCATCTGAACTCCTACTGAACCTGTATGTGACAGTCTCCGTACAGTCCGGTCTGTTCGTCTAATACATCGCATGGCGGGCCTAGGGGGCGGTGAACGTCAGTCCCCTAATAGCGGTACAAGTCGTGTCGGAGTGTAGCCCAGAACACCCTGAGATAACACTGGAAACCTACCAGTATATCTCGCTTGCCCTGGCCAGGGACTACTTGTGTAATGGCTCTCCTGGACACAGCGCGATGTCAACCCCCAATACCGGGAGAGACGAATCCTGTCTAACCGTCACTGCCTCCAAGTGCTTCGGGACTGCACCCAACTACTACCTGTTTGCACGACTCCTTTAAGCCGTGGTAGGGTAGTAATCAAAGTACAGTGGGAACACACTCGAGGCGAAGTGACAGTGTCAAGTCAGCGGACTAAGCTGTACTCATGTCACCTGGGAACTGATAACTGACGATAGGTATAATACCAACCAACAGTTCCCGACGAGTCCTGTCCAGTGTACTCGTAACCTAACGAGCACCCGCATACTGTCTCAAGTACGACATACTGACGGCTGTGGGACAGACCGTCTCCCACGCTGGGATGAGAAGCGCATACGCTAGTCTACTCCGGAGTATCGATGCCCTGTCTCGATAGTCCAACGACTAGGGACCTGTATAAGGATGTGCTTATGGATTACCCAGCCCCCACGAGTGTGAGCGCCATCACAACGCTGGTAATCAAGCAAAGATCCTAAGGGCTCTACTAATATATATATAAGCGATATGCTAAAAGAAACACATGCACATATTAAAGCAGAGACAAACCAAATAGCATACTACCATTTCGAGCAAGATTGTATATACAACTGTGAATATCCCAAGCTTCCATCAAGTAATATACCTACTAGTATGATACAGTAATGACCTCTAGGGCATATACACTAACAGTAGCAACACAATAATATCATATGTCATCAACGTAAGTAAATATGCGTATCCCAAATGTCGTTGACGTATAACTACGAGATCGTGGATACTATTATATATTACACTTACGGTTACAGAAAAGAAATGAAAACTACAATAATTAGAATCTGCATCATCCTTAGACATCATAAACCCAGATTATCTCATATTCCGGATTTCATGCCTAACCTTATAAACCATGCATTTAAGTCTCGAATTGAAAACACTTTTCAAAAACAAGTCGGGTAATTCAACAAGATTCCTGATAAAAGATCGAATGCTCGTCGGGAACTTTAGTAGATGGCCGCACCCCCCAAGGCCGTCAATGAAGTGCACTTGGGCGGAACACCGTGGCCGCAAGCACCCGAGTGGATGCTTTTGGCCATAGGGTTCTCCTATAGTCACTTGGTCGGGGCTATGGGGCGTGGTTGTCTAGTAGTGTCTCCCGGCGAGTGTTCGCATACAATACGAGATTGCGACGGAGTTTTGATCCGAATCGAAACTCCGTGGCAATCCATCAACTGAGACTAAAACACAAGATTTTCAAATCGTTAACTAGTTTTCACAAAACCAATCAATATGGATTCCAAAAATTGTATCACATATCAAAGCTATCTAGATGATGTTAAACATTTCGATCGATATTTTAAATACCGGCAAATCACAGATCTCAACAACTTAAGCCTCATAAAAAATACCCAAAAGTCAGAAATGTCACAATGAAACAGCAGAAGAAAAACGAGTCCATAACCCCTCAAATCGACGGCGGAACCGCGGCCAAAACATGGTTTAGACGGCGGTTCCACGGTCATTTGTTGGAGTTAGGCTCTCGTTCTTCTTGGGGCTCCATAGAATTACCTACAAGATTTTCTGAGAATTTTTAATCTGGAAAATTTCAACTTTTGAAAAATGGACAGAAACTATGTAAAATGCGGGTTTTGAAACTTCGATCGAACACTTTAACGTCGTTTATTCTATGCCTAAGTCTCTACCTTGGCTCTGATACCATGAAAGTATGTCTTAGCACCTCTACTAGGTTTTAAAGAGTATCAAGTATACAATTTAAAAAAAAATATAGAGGTCTAAAGTATACTAAACAAGAATGGAACTAGAGAATTAGAGTTTAGTAGCAAGAATACAAGTTCTAAACTAAGTGATGGAAGTTTACAACCTTTGTCAAGTAGGCAAATTGTTGGAACAAATTTTGAAAAACTATAGTCATACTCTTTCGCTTTGAATAGTGGTATTTGGTTAGGAATATCCAGCACCTAATTCGAGTAGGCAAGAGCCTATATCCCTTCACGGGGAGTGACCTCTTGAGTGAAAGTTTATGTTAATGTAGATTACTCGGTTTTCTTTAAAACCACTAGATTACTCATACACAGTGATTTATGTGGTCCGATGTCTATACATGCGAGGGGTGGATTCTCGTACTTCATTATATTCACTAACGATCTTTCTAGGTTCGGATATGTGTATCTTTTGAAATAAAAATCTGAAGTTTTTGAGAAATTCAAAGAATATAAGAATGAAGTAGAGAACCAGACTAGTAAAAGTATCAAGATCCTCAGATCTGATAGAAGATGGGAATACTTAAGCACGAAATTCCTAAAATACCTAAAAGAGAATGGTATTCTCTTTCAGCTTACTCCTCCGTACATACCACAACACAACAGTGTATAAGAGTGGAGGAACCGTACCCTTTTGGACATGGTTCGCTCCCTGATGAGTAGTGTTGATCTGTCTCTTTCATTCTGGGGACAAACAACGACATATCTATTGAATGATGTTCCATCCAAATTCGTACCTAAGACACCATTCGAAATATGGAACGGTAAAAGGATGTATCTAAAAAGATTTAATATACGGGGTTGTCCGGTTTATGTTAATTGCATAATCCAGACAAACTAGAGGCACGGCCAGTTTTATGTAAGTTTGTGGGATATCCAAAGAATGGTTATGGATATCTGTTCTACCACATCGAGGAACAGAAGGTGTTTGTTTCTCAACACGTCGTTTTCTTAGAAATGGAATTTCTTGCAAAAGGAATTAGTAGGAGTATGGCAGAACTGGAAGAAATTTTGGAACAACAAACTGAAACTGAAGATTTGGTGGAACCAAAGGATTCAATAACCCCGGACGAATCTCAGCCACTCCGCAGATCTAATAAGATTTCTCGTCCTCCCGAGAGATACTACGGTTTTCTCATAGATGGGGATCGAGAGGATTATATCTTGGAAGAAGATAATCCTACTAGTTTCGAGCGGGACATTAATAGTAGGGACTCTGTAAAATGGCTTGATGCTATGCAATCCGAAATGGAGTCCATGTACACAAACAAAGTTTGGACTTTAGATGTTGCTCCTCCTGGGATAAAACCCGTTGGATGCAAGTGGATCTTCAAAAAGAAGATTGGTGCAGATGGAGAGGTGGAAACCTATAAGGCTAGACTTGTTACAAAAGGTTTTCGTCAAAGACCAGGAGTGGACTATGATGAAATCTTTTCTCCAGTGGCTATACTGAAATCCATTCAGATCCTACTTGCCATTGCTACCTACCATGACTATAATATCTGGCAGATAGACGTTAAAACGGCTTTTCTAAATGGAAGTTTAGAAAAGTGTGTTTATATGGATCAACCGGAGGGATTCATAGACAGTGGGAGCAGCGAGAAGGTGTGCAAGTTGCTTAAACCCATTTATGGATTAAAGCAGGTGCCGCAGAGCTGGAACATCTGTTTTGATGAGTCAGTTAAGGAATTTGACCTCATCAAAATGAAGATGAGCCATGTATCTACAAGAAGATTGTAGGGAGAACTGTTGTATTTCTCATCTTGTACATGGATGACATTCTCTTGATAGAAAATGAAATTCCTATGCTGCAATCGGTTAAGCTGTTCTTGTCACAAAAGTTCTCTATGAAGGACCTGTGTGATGCCTCCTACATTCTGGGGATTAAGATCTATAGAGATAGATCCAAGAGATTGTTGGGACTTTCACAGTCCAAGTACATAGAGATCATACTGAAGAGATTTAGTATGGAAGCTTCCAAGTGGGCAAGTGAAGCGAAGGAAGGAACTGACGGACGCGATAATATACCCGCATTGCACGGAATCACCTTCTCCAAAGAGATGTCTCCCAAGACTGATGAGGAGAGGGTTCACATTAGTACTATACCCTACGCTTCGGTGGTAGGATCTATAATGTATGCGATGCTATGTACCAGACCAGATGTAGCTTACACGCTTAGCGTGGTGAGCCGGTATCAATCGAACCCAGGTGAGAATCATTGGACAACTGTGAAGAACATTCTCAAGTACCTGAGAAGGACTAAGGAGATGTTCCTGGTTTATGGTAATGGAGACATCCAGGTCGAGTCCTTTACTGACTCTAGCTTCCAAAGTGACAAGGATGACAGCAAGTCTGTCTCGGGTTTTATGTTTACCCTCAACGGAGGGGCGGTCTGTTGGAAGAGCTCCAAACAGGACACCGTCGCAGACTCGACGATGGAGGCTGAATATATTGCTGCCAATGATGCCGCAAAATAAGCGTTATGGATGAAGAAGTTAATACTGAATATGAGGTGGTTCCATCCATTGTTAATCAAATACCTTTGTATTGTGATTACAATGGGGCTATAGCTTTAGCGAAGGAACCACGGTCCCATCAGAAGTCCAAACACATCTTAAGGCGGTTGTAGGGTATTTTTCGTCACCCCATTAAGATGGGAATACGCGCACGCTTGTCAGGCGTACTACAAATTCCCCCTGCCTAGGGCAGGCCGGGGTTTATTGATTGTGGGGATCCGAATCTCCGGCAGCCGCGGACTAAGCTGCCGTTAATTACCCCTCGCCTTTGGGGCGAGGGAAGCTCCGATTAACGGGTTAAACTGGTCATGCGAACTCAATGTGCAGTGTTGTGTTTTGTTTTGGAGGGGGCTTAGATATATCGGGAACCACGCAGAGTTTTTACGGGAGTCCCGCTACCCGGTTAGCGGGCTAGGGGTCAAGGGGGCTAGCAGCCCCCTTGTGGGGTGCGGGGCAGCGTCTCGGCCCAAAATTTTTTTTGGGAAGGACAATGTTGTAGAGTATGTGTATGTGTGTGTGTGTGTATACATATATGTAAAAAAAAAAGGGAAAGGGCATCCAGAGGATGCGTGGGGAAAAGCACTAGCGCTTTGGGCGCTAACGCTCTAAGCGCAAGAGCGCTAGCGCTCCACGTGTCAGCACGTGGGCGCTCGGGCGCTCGCGCTTTGAGCGCCAGCGCTCCACGTGTCAGCACGTGGGCGCTCGGGCGCTAGCGCTTTGGGCGCTAGCGCTCTGAGCGCAAGAGCGCTAGCGCTCCACGTGTCAGCACGTGGGCGCTTGGGCGCTAGCGCTCCACGTGTCAACACGTGGGCGCTCGGGCGCTAGCGCCCTAAGCGCAAGAGCGCTAGCACTCCACGTGTCAGCATGTGGGCGTTCGAGCGCAAAAAAGGACTTGGTCCCTGCAATGGGAGTTGTGCTCCCAGAAAGGAGCACTTATTATTTTGTGTGTGTGTGTGTGTGTGTGTGTGTGTGTGTGTGTGTGTGTGTGTGAGAAGTTAAACTCTAAGGATGTTTTGAAGCTGATGAAGGGGTTTCTCCCCTTGAGCCCTAGTTCTTCCCCAAAGTGGGGTTTCTGGAGATGGGTCTCCTTCTTCTTCCTGTCGTTTGGCCGGATCTTGAAGATCAAGAGATGTTAGATTTTAAAAATCTCTTCTTTTTGAGATCTAATGACAGATCCAAGTTCCCCTTTGTGGGTTTTGTGGTGAAAAACTATTTAGTTTTGGAAAAGGAAGAGTAAAACTCTTGATTTAATTCAAAAGAAAGAAGAAGGTTTGGAACTTTCAGAAAGGGGAAAGAGGCACAAACCCTAGGTTTTTTGAGAGAATGAAAAGTATATTTTTTATTCATCATCATGTTGCCTTATATAGGCTTACATATTTACATATAGCCCCTTGGGCTTTACAAAATGGTATTTTGCCCATCCCATGGTTCATGTGCCATTTCTTTTTGCACATGAGCCATGGGCTTACAAAAAATTGGCTTTATGCCCATTTTGCATACATTCATGCACAAAAAATTACATCAAAATTATTCGTTACATGATTTTTATTTTGGTATGGCGGAAGGCCGGACGCTTCGTGTTCGGGTTTGACCCGGGCATTGGCCCACTTGCTTGGGCTTGGGCCCTCCTGGCTTGGGGTTGACCTTGACTTTGACTTGGTCAACCGGGGTGCAAATTTTGACCCCAACAGCGATATCACCTGATCAGGGAGATCATAGATTGCCGGCAGATCAAGATCCGGAGAGTAGATACAAAAGACAACAGGGCGGATCCATTTACCAGGCCCCTCCCTCAAGCACAGTTCGAGTGACTTTTTGAGATGTTGGGCATGCGGTACGCCAACAACTAGCCTTAGAGCAGACGTTGGGTATTTGATACGCCAATTACAGGCCTTAGTGCAAGTGGGAGATTGTTGGATATGTATGCCCTAGAGGTTTGTATTGTATAGAATGTTAGGGATATGTATGTATAGGACAATCTTGCTCAATTATATATAGTATACTATTTTGAGTTGTCTTTATCTGAACATGTGTATTTTTTTCTTTTGTTGCTTTTATTTCTTATACATATTGATAAAGACTCGTTACAGTAGTATACTATTTTGGTTTGTCTTTATCTTAATATGTGCATATTTTATACTCGATATCACATATGGCTGATACATGTTGATAAAGCCCGTAGGATTTTGTTTGTCTACCGGCGTTATGATGGCGATCATACTTGTAAGAGCTAGATAGTCTATAAGCACATCCTTAAAGGTTCCAAGTCACAAGAGTATCGAGACCGGGCATCGATATTTCATAGTAGACTTGTGTATATGTTTTTAGACCCGATGAGGGGCGGTGGTTAGTCCCACAGCCATTGGTGTGATGACCTAAGATTGTATACAGATGCTCACTGGGGGTGAGTATACTGGACGGACTTGCCGAGAACCTCTAGATGGTATTATACCTATCATTAGATAGTGGTTCTTAGGTGACATGAGTACAGGTTACTCTTTACACCTGAGATTATCATTTGTCTCGTGTGAGTTCCTACTGTGCTTTGATTACTACCCTACCACGGCTCTACTGAGTCATGCAAATAGTTTTAGTTGGGTACAGTCCTGAGCCACATGGAGATAGTGAGTGATTGTCAGGGATTCATCTCTCCTGGTATTGGAAGTCAATATCTCAC
This sequence comes from Agapanthus africanus, assembly GCA_030015575.1. Lineage (NCBI taxonomy): Eukaryota > Viridiplantae > Streptophyta > Magnoliopsida > Asparagales > Amaryllidaceae > Agapanthus > Agapanthus africanus. The sequence goes on along the minus strand of CM057350.1, from coordinate 445,867,658 downwards.
TGTGTCCGGTTGGCCAGAACTATAAGACCTTGGCCAAGGCGGTTGAGATTTACTGATGGTTAGATCAGTAATTTCTCGGATTGATGCTAAGCCAAATCGACGCGACTTATCAAATCGGTAGGGGTCTGACGTATACTACCCTCTAGACTCGGTATGCGATATTCTTAGACGAAAATACCGGACTGTACGGAGATTGTCACGGATAGACTCAGTAGGGGTTTGGATGAGCTTGCTCGTCGGCTTTCTTTTCGGTAGGTGCCTGGGTAGCCGTTTCGTACAGCAAGTGTCGCTGACGTGCTTGTGATTAAACCCACTGCCGGTATACTATCGAATCTTTAAGAGTCCCACACAGAGGGTTTCTCTGATTCGGGCGAAATGATGTGATGGCTGCATGTTTATACGTGTAGGGTTCCGATAGAATGATAACACTAGCCGGTTTAGGATTAAGCCGGATTATTAAATTAGGTATTGATTTAACAATTTACATATACATATTTCGATTTGTATATTCTAGTGTCATCCAGGTTTTCAATCGGGAAGGGTTCCGATCGAATGATAATACTAGCCGGCTTAGGATTAAGCCGGATTATTAAATCGGGTATTGATATATATATATATATTTCGATATGTATATTCTAGTGTTATCCAGGTTTTCGATCGGACGATTGATAATACTAGCCGAATTAGAATTAAACTGGATTATTAAATCAAGTATTGATTTAATAGTTTACATATACATATTTCGATATGCATATTCTAGTATTATATTCTTTGTGTTTTGTTATTCTATCTCTTTCGGTTCATATTTTGATACGAATACGGGTATATATATACGGTTGAGTGTATTCCGTATTTATATGGAATACATTCTAGAAGATAGACACTTCATTTTTTATTTATCCAGTTATTATATTAAATGGAAATGAGGTGTGAAGGTAGTAAGGAGAGAATGGTGAGAACCGTGTTTGAATAGTCTTGAGAAATGAATTTATAATTCATTTGTGTAAACTATTTAAGTATGGTTGCTAGATTTTTATTGCAAAAAATGAGACATACAAAAGCTTGCTTTATTATTTTTTCAACACAAGAGTTATCTCATTCTCACCATGAGCTTCTCTCTCCTTTCTAGCCTTTCTTGTGTTTCTCTTCCTTCTTCTTCATCCTCCTTCCCACCATCTCATGTGTTGAGAATCAAGAGAGGAAGAGAGATAGAAATACACTAGAAAAACTTACTACATCTCCTTAGTAAGCTACATTAGCAAACTAGGTTACTAAGTTGCTTCATTAATGAAGCTTAGCTTGGATCACAAACTCTCGGGTGGATCATCTAGGACTGAGGAGGCCGGCCATCAAACTTGTTCTAGGAGAACTCAAGGAGCTTAAGAAGAGTAGTGAAGACCTGAAAGACACGTGTTTTTAGGTATAACACTCTATCATAGTAGCTAAACTCCTCTAGTTTACTAGTTTCGATATTTGGTTAAGTTCTAAGGCGTGTTTTCTAGCGCCAGTTTTTTAAAAGTCAAAGTTTTTCGTGCCGCGACGGCCGCAGTCAGCGGCCAGGGCATTAGGAAACCGAACAGAGTTGACATTGGAGTGCGGCGGATATCTGGAGGATTCTGACCTTGGCTGAGTTGATATCAAGAGAGGGCCGATTGGTTAGACAGTGCCTACAATTTCCGGATTTTTAGTGTCAATGATAGACACGAGTTTGATGAGGATTTCATGATGATTGATATTATTCTTATGCGACTTCATTTATATCACACTTGCATTCATTGTTACGCATATCATATTATATCTTGTGATGTATAATTCTATTCGCTGAGTTGGCAACTCAACCCCGTTGTGCCTTAGCTTCATGCAGGACGAACCGCACGAACACTTAGCGGCGTCACGGACACATATTTTGGGGTTCATCGCATAGTTTGCTAGGTAGGTTACACACATAGTAACCGCCTCTTTGTATATGTTTTACCTTGTATCTAGTGTCACTCATCATATCACCTCTATTATTTGACTTAGATCGAGTTGTGACTTTGTGTATGTTCTTTTGTGTCGAACTCGGATAGAGTCAACTAGTTAGTTTTACTTACGCTGTTTATTTATATATTTGTTTATAATCCTTCGACTTCGAGCGTCGTATATAACAACGTGGTTATGATTCCGCCGATTGGCGTTGAGATAGCTCCTAAGTGAGGATGCTATTATATTGATATATTTATGTACTTGTTTTTATAAAAATATACAAAGTAGGTGCTGCCAAAATTCAAAAAACGAAAACATTTTCAATCCTATTTCAAAACATTTGATATATATTTTAAAACAAACAACTCTTATAAATAAAATAGTGTTCATGTTAATTACCTTTTTATTGAAAACTTCACCCTGTTTCTTCTTTAAAAAGGTTTAGATCTTGGTTTTTGGTTTACTTGGGTCGCATCGACATCTTTAGACGCCATGTAATCTAAGTGCCCTTCACGTGCCAAATTCGGACCGTAACACCCTAGGTGGGGTCCTCAACATTTCATTTGAAATGTAAAAGAATCACTTCATTTGAAATGGAGAGTAACACTTCATTTGAAGCATATGTGACATTTCATTTAAAGTATAGACGGGACACTTTAGATGGGATCCACACCACTTCATTTGAAGTGTAGGTAGAAAACCCTAGGTGGGGTCCATACAAAAAGTAGAGAAACAGAAATATTCTTGTTTCAAAGAGGCCTATTTAGGGCCTTCCAAAGGACCGAGATGGGTGTTCTCCACCGAAAGACCAGACCAAGACGTTGGGGCGTCTGACCTAAATTTAGGAGCAGATACTATTTTGACTTATCCATCCACCTCTCCGAAGATACCAAGTTGATTTATGGCATCATATATCGGAGGTTTAGACAGACGCGACTGTTGTAGCATGACTTTATCAGATTTTCCCTCATTTGTGAGGGGTTTTTGATTGTGGGGATGCTCTTCCTGCAGGCGCAAGCCCCTGCAGTTAGTTACGTTATTGCGTTGTGATAACCACTTTCTCCTTCAGCAGTTCACTTCGCGTCGTGTGTTATTTTGTTTGTTAAGGTTGCCCGTGGATTGTATACAGAGACTAGTTTATGGCGCTCGCGTGTTTAACACGTGAGGTTTATTAATCCTTTTAGTTGTTTTATTGCAGTGCCTATATGCTTTGCATATAGGCGCTCACATGTTTAACACGTGAGGCTTGAGCCGTGGGAATTTTCTCCTCTTTTCTCTCCCCCCTTTTTTCATGCGGGAATAGTGCTAAGCACTTTTTTGAAGTTATGGCGCTCACATGGGTATCATGTGAAGCCTTCATTTTTAGGCGCTGCCTGTAAGTCCATGTCACGCACCCCACGAACTTGCGGGGAGGCGGAATATATGAAAAACGATTATCAAAACTTCGTAACACAGACTTGAGCGCATGAATCGTTTCTAAACCATTGCTAACAAACAACTAGAGGTTTAACTACTTAGATACGAAGTTATACCTCACGATACTAGTCCTTCGGGTCTTCATCGCGGTCCTCCACTCCTCGTAGGCTCCTTGGAACATCGGCACCTCAACGGCCTCCTCGAATCAAAGACGATCCACCCGAAAGCTCCTACGCCAAGCTTAATCTCAAACTTGAGATAACTAGGTTGCTTAAAGTGCTAATCTAAGCTACTTAGGGGATATAGAGTGAGGTTATGGATGTATTAGTCTAGCTAACCCTTGATCTCAACACATGAGAGGCTAGGGTTAGGGTTTGAAGAGAGAGTGAGCTTGAGGAGAGAGAAGGTGAAGATAAGAATGAAATGAGATAATGATGTTATCATAATATATATAAAGCATTATTATTTATCCAAAAATCAAATAATAGAATTAACAACCATGCTTCATAAATATCTATGAGTGATTCATCTCCATGAGTCATTAAGCATTTATGATGCATTAATGACTTTGGATGAATCACACAAATGAGTCACTAATCTCATTTAATGCAATGCCACCTTAACCCCTTAGTCACCACTCTTCTAGAAGCTTCCCGACAAATTACGAGAATGCCCCTCCAATCCGTGAAAACACGGAAAAACTTTAGACTGTATAAATCCAATAACCCGATACTAGAATCTGGCTTAAACCAAAGCCTGCTAGTAAAAACTGTCCGAAAAGTCGTACGTGCGTAAACACACGTACGCGTCCGAACCCTTGTCGTAAAACCATACGACCTCTATATCGTTTCGCCTGGAGAAGGGAAACTCTCTGTGTGGGACTCTAAAGACTCGAAACTACGCTGGCAGTGGGTTTAACTACAGACCGCAAGCGGCACTAGCTGAACATAACGGTCCCCAGGTAGATGTCGATAAGAAGGTCGATGAGGAAAATCATCCGAACTCCCACTGAGCCTGATGTGACAATCTCCGTACAGTCCGGTCTGTTCGTCTAAGACTATCGCATATCAAGCCTAGGGGGCGGCAAGCGTCAGTCCCTTAATAGCTGTATAAGTCGTGTCGGAGCGAAGCCCATTACACCCTGAGAAGCTACTGGAACCTACCAGTATATCTCGCTTGCCCTGGCCAGAGACTTTGCGTAATGGCTCTCTGACACAGCGCGATATCATCTCCCAATACCAGGAGAGACGAATCCTATCTAACCACTACTGCCTCCAAGTGCTCGGGACTGCACCCAACTGCTACCTGTTTGCACGACTCCTTTGAGCCGTGGTAGGGTAGCAATCTAAGAACAGTGGGACACACTCGAAGCGAAGTAATAGTGTCAGGTCTGCGGACTATGCTGTACTCATGTCATCTGGGAACTGTTAACTGACGATGGGTATAATACCAACCAATCAGTTTCCCTGCGAGTCCTGCCCGGTGTACCCGTAACCTAACGAGCACCTGTATACTATCTCCAGTACGACGTACTGATGGCTATGGGACAGACCATCTCCCCAACTGGGATGAGAAGCGTACACACTTAGTCTACTCCGGAATATCGATGCCCTATCTCGATAATCCAACGACCAGGGACCTGTATAGGATGTTGCTTACAGACTACCCAGCCCCCCACTAGTGTGACTGCCATCACAATGCTGGTAATCAAGCAAAGATCCTATGGGCTCTACTACTATGTATAAGTGATACGTTACAAAAAACATATGCAAATATTAAAGTAGACATAAACCAAGTAGCATACTACCATTTTTAGCAAGACTGTATATACAACTGTGAATATCCCAAGCTTCCATTAAGTAATATACAATCTAGTATGATACAATAATGGCCCCTAGGGCATATACACTAACAATCTCCTACTTGCACTAGGGCCATGAGCTGGCATATCATAGACCTATCATCTCGAATAGCCTCTCGAACTGCGTCTGAGGAAAGGCCTTTGTGAATGGATCAGCAATGTTATTCTCTGTCTCTACTCTTTTTACCTCGATCTCCGGGCGATCTGTGATCTCCCTGATCAGGTGATACCGCCTTAAGATGTGTCTGGATTTCTGATGGGACCTGGGTTCCTTCGCTAAAGCTATAGCGCCGTTGTTGTCACAATACAAAGGTATTGGACCAACACTGGTAGGAACCACCTGAAGTTCTATGAGGAACTTCTTCATCCAGACTGCTTCTTTTGCGGCATCGCAAGCAGCTATGTACTTTGCTTCCATTGTTGAGTCAGCAACGGTCTCCTGCTTGGAACTCTTCCAACAGACCGCCCCTCTATTAAGGGTAAAGACATAACCCGACATAAACTTGGAGTCATCTTTGTCACTCTGGAAGCCTGAGTCGGCAAAGGCCTCCATCTAGAGGTCTTTTCCGCCATACACCAAGAACATCTCCTTAGTCCTTCTCAGGTACTTGAGAATGTTCTTTACTGCTATCCAGTGCTTCTCCCCTGGGTTTGCCTGATACCGGCTTACAACGCTCAATGCGTATGCTACATCTGGTCTGGTACATAACATCGCATACATTATAGAGCCTATCGCAGAAGCGTGGGGTATAATCGACATGCGATCCCTTTCCAAATCAGTCTTGGGAGACATCTCTTTGGAGAGGGTGATTCCGTGACAAGCCGGTAGGTTACCGCGTTTAGAATCATCCATACTGAATCTCTTCACTATGGTGTCTATGTACCTGACTGCGAAAGTCCCAATATCCTCTTTGATCTATCACGATAGATCCGGATCCCCAGAATGTAGGTGGCATCACCCAGGTCTTTCATGGAGAATTTATGTGACAAGAATCTTTTGACTGACTGTAACATAGGAATATCATTTCGTATTAGGAGAATGTCATCCACGTACAAGACGAGGAATACTACAGCTCTCCCTACAATCTTACTGTATATGCATGGTTCATCTGGATTTTTGATGAAGTCGAATTCTTTGACAGCATCATCAAAATAGATGTTCCAACTCCGTGATGCCTGCTTTTGTCCATAAATGGACTTAAGCAACTTGCATACTTTACCGCTGCTCCCACTCTGAATGAATCCCTCTGGCTGATCCATAGAGACGCTTTCTTCCAAATTTCCATTTAGAAAGGCCGTCTTTACGTCCATCTGCCAGATCTCATAATCGTGGAAGGCAGTAATAGCAAGAAGGGCCCTAATGGATTTTAGCATAGCTACTGGAGAAAAAGTTTCGTCATAGTCTAAACCAGGTCTTTGACGGAAACCCTTTGCAACAAGTCTAGCTTTATAGGTTTCAACCTGTCTATCTACACCAATCTTTTTTTTGATGATCCATTTGCATCCTACGGGTTTTACCCCATCTGGAGCAATGTCCAAAGTCCATACTTTGTTAATGTACATGGACTCCATTTCGATCCGCATTGCATTCAGCCATTTTACTGAGTCACCGCTCTGAATGGCTTGCTGGAAGCTACTAGGGTCATCTTCATCAATGACACAATCCTCTCTATCCCCATCTATGAGAAAACCGTAGTATCTCTCAGGCGGATGAGACGGCCTACTACTCCTGCGGAGTGGCGTCGGGATGTCCTGTTCTCCCGAACCTTCTGGTTCTTCCAAGCTTTCAGTAATAGCTTGTGGTTCTGGAATTTCTTCCAGTTCTATTTCGCTCCCACTTGTATCCCTTTCTAAAACTTGCTGTTCTAAAAATTGGGCATTACGAGAAACAAAAACCTTTTGTTCCTCTGCGTAATAGAATAGATATCTCTTGAAGTTCTTTGGATATCCCACAAACTTACACTGTACTGATCGTGCCTCAAGCTTGTCCGCATGCTGTTTTTTAACAAAAACCGGACATCCCCAAATCTTCAGATACTGAAGATAGGGTTTTTTCCCACTCCACATCTGATATGGGGTGGTAGGCACTGTCTTGGTAGGAACCCTGTTCAGAAGATATGCCGCTGATTCTAGCGCATATCCCCAGAATGATCGCGGTAACTCAGCGTTACTCATCATGGAATGAACCATATCCAATAGGGTTCGATTCTTCCTTTCCGATACACCGTTATGTTGTGGTGTGTATGGAGGAGTAAGCTGAGAGAGAATTCCATTCTCTTTTAAGTAACCCAGGAACTCGGCACTTAAGTATTCACCACCTCGATCAGATCTCAGTGTCTTTATACTCTTTCCTGTTTGTTTTTCCACTTCATTCTTGTATTCTTGGAATTTCTCAAAAGGTTCGGATTTATGCTTCATTAAGAAGACATATCCATACCTAGAGAAATCATCCGTAAAAGTAATGAAGTAGAAATAACCACCTCGCGCATGTGTAGACATTGGACCGCACACGTCACTGTGTACGAGTCCCAAGAGCTCGCTTGCTCTTACTCCGTGTCCAGTGAACGGAGTCTTTGCCATCTTTCCTTTGAGACAAGATTCACAAGTAGCATAAGATTGATATTCGAACGGATTCAAATATCCTTCTTTATGTAACTTAGTCAACCTTCTCTCATTGATGTGACCTAGTCTACAATGCCATAAGAAAGCTTGATTTATTTCTGGAGACTTTCTTTTAAGGGTGTTCTGGATATTGAAAACATGAGCTTGACTTAATACGTATATACCGTTATCTAATGTACCGGACCCAATCATAACTTGATTTAGGAGGATGTTAACTACATCGCTTACGAATGTAAAATCATATCCCTCTCTTGAAAGTGAGGATACTGATATGATATTACATGTCATACTAGGTACATACAAACAGTTACGTAGAATCAATATATGCCCACTGGTCAAACCTAGGCGATATTCTCCCACGGATTCAGCGTCCACGCTCATTCCATTTGCAACTCTGAGAGACCAATCACCTACCTTTATAACTCTACGGTTTCTCAAAGCATGTATTGAATTACAGATATGAGATCCTGCTCCGGTATCTAATACCCAAGAAGTAGAGTTAATTGACAAACAGTTCTCAATAACAAACACACTTGAGGCTGAAGCCACAACATACTTCAAATCCTGGCTACTGGCTTTGCTAGCCCTGTAATCATTCTGTCAATGTTCATTCCTGTAACAATAGGAACGCCCCTCTTTTACTATATCCAGTCCCAAAACTTTTGTCGTTCTCTTTCCTTCTGCTTCCCTGGTTTCCTTCAGGGTAGGAGGCAGAGACTGTAGAATCAAGTCAGTATCTGACTCGTTTCCTAACGCGGTCTCCAGGTCCTGGAGCTCATCAATATAGCTAGTCATTGTAGGGATGTTGTCCCCTACAGATGACCCGTCAGCCAACCTCGCTTGAATTAATTCGTTCGAGGTCTCATATCTTGCGATATAAGATTGCTCTCCATATAAATCTTTGTTATGGAGAAAGATGGAAACTAAGTCCATCTTCTCGTGCTGCTTCTGGTATACACCATCAACTGAAGCTAACATGAGGCACTCAGCTTTCGCTTTATCTTTTTCCCTTGTCTGACGGATATCCATATCCGCGACAGTGGAAACTAGACCTGGGACGGCGGGATCTTGAGTAGTAATAGGGTGGTCCAGCTTGTCATAGGCAATGGACATCTGGACAGACTTTTGCCATTCATATAAGTAAGATTCAGTCAAATTATTATCTAGATGTAACCTATGTATGGTCACAAGGTCGCTGCAATTAAGAGAGAGAGAAGAAAACTTTTTAGCATGATGTTGTTGCAAGTTTAGATTGGTTTTTAATTTATCTAAACAGGATGGCTCCCACTGTTTCTCGAATCCCTCCTCAAACCATAAAAGAAGAATTAGCCAGGACAATTCTCACCGTACAATACTTGCTTAACCGTTCAGCCAGGCCAGTGCCGATACTTCGAGGGAGGTTTTCCAACGCTTTCGCGAAGTTCCTTAATTAAATAACCTCTTTTCTCTGGGGGTGTAACCCCGCCGACACCTTTCTTGGTACCTACTTGGTTTATAGCATTGATCGTTAAGTGACGAATCTCCTGATAAGTAGTATATACTCACAGTAGGATCGGGATCCAAAATATCATCGTATGATAATGTTGAAGGAATCCTACCAACATTCATCAAACTCCAAAATTGTATGCTCTCTCTGCAAATTTCAGTTTCTTTAGAAATTCCCGATATAGATTTTTGCCCCATGCTCTTATAACCTTGGCGTTGGTCAAAATGTCATAAGTCACATGTCAAGTTCTTCCCGTCATTGTCCTAGTTAATTTGAACCCATCCGTATATATCCCTGACGTTGGCCAAATGATAATACGACTGTCCTAAACTAACACATCTATTTATGCAAACAAATGAAATACCCCAGCAGCTACCAAACACTATGCCCTGGCGTTGGTCAAATGCATAGCTTGAATACTACTGAATATCCAAATGAAATGACGGAGGGCTACGAATGGTTTTGGCAAAACCGTGAACGTAGTGAACTTGATATAATCGAAGGAATCTGATACTTTTTAAAAGGAGTGGTTAAAGCTCCGCAATTAAAAAATTCTGCTCTTTTAAAATAACCGAGTGATTTCTTTTAAATTTGTTCCAACGATTCAACTTTGGTTTATTTTCTTTGCATTATAATAATGCGTCCCATCTTTTATCCTATCATTGCAGAAAACAACGAAAATACCACGTCCTCTTATGCCATCCGCATTCGCCACTGGGTCCCGTTATCACCCGTTAGGTTACTTAACTAACGACAGAGCGGGGGCTGGGCTAGCGCGGGTGTAAAACATAAGTGACGTCTAATAGCTATCATATATAGATATTGTACATTCGTCAGACGCAATAATAAGCATTCCAGATCACAGATGAACTTTATTGGATTTATTAGCAATCTGCATTTGCTTTGAGCATGCAATAAAAGACGGATTACACAGTTGTGATGAATAGCCATTACCCCACCCTAGACCCCTACGGGTACGGCAAACTACCCGTCAAGTACCCGAAGTGAAGCGGTCTCCCTCAACAACGTGAGTAAACACTTTGATGTACCCGGTAGTTTGTGTACCCCACCTTGGGTCTATCCTAGGAGCAAAAAAAGTAAAAAGAAATAATACAACGGTGGCTACAACCGCAACCTGGATGTGCCCCGCAAAAGAATATTACATCAAATTACATTTACATTGAATGAATGAATATTAAACACATCTCAAACCCCGGCTAATCATCACAACAGTCCAACACAGTTCATATACACAAACAGTAAACATTACAGAAATGTGCAACCCCCTGCCAACCGACATACTAGCAGTTAGGGGAGGTTAACGAACACATTAAACATTACAGATAATAACCTGATTAGCAATTAACTTAGAACATCGATCGATCACCTTTATCCGTGTCTACCCCCAAAGCAAGTCAGTACAGAGGCAACCTGGGCAGAAACAGAACATACAAGAAAACAGAAAACAACAAAATAGGAATTACTGAGCAAATCCGAGTCAACTCGGCGTTGACTCGGCGGCGGATCCGCGGCACAAGCTCTCTATTGCCGCGGATCCGCGGCCGTTTTGCCGATTCACTGACTCGTTTTTTTCTAGTATTCTTAAAATACCCTGCTGTGAATTTTAAAGCATGTCAAATAATTTTTAAGACACTTTTAAAATTAACAGAAACATAGGGTTTCGAAATTCTGTTTTCGTGTTTAACTGTTGATCGAACTTCTAATCATTTGCTAATAAGCTAGTAATGGTTTAGTTGGCTCTGATACCACTGTAAGTCCATGTCACGTACCCCACGAACTTGCGGGGAGGCGGAATATATGAAAAACGATTATCAAAGTTTCGTAACACGGACTTGAGCGCATGAATCGTTTCTAAACCATTGCTAACAAACAACTAGAGGTTTAACTACTTGGATACGAAGTTATACCTCACGATACTAGTCCTTCGGGTCTTCATCGCGGTCCTCCACTCCTCGTAGGCTCCTTGGAACATCGGCACCTCAACGGCCTCCTCGAATCAAAGACGATGCACCCGAAAGCTCCTACGCCAAGCTTAATCTCAAACTTGAGATAACTAGGTTGCTTAAAGTGCTAATCTAAGCTACCTAGGGGATATAGAGTGAGGTTATGGATGTATTAGTCTAGCTAACCCTTGATCTCAACACATGAGAGGCTAGGGTTAGGGTTTGAAGAGAGAGTGAGCTTGAGGAGAGAGAAGGTGAATATAAGAATGAAATGAGATAATGATGTTTTCATAATATATATGAAGCATTATTATTTATCCAAAAATAAAATAATAGAATTAACAACCATGCTTCATAAATATCTATGAGTGATTCATCTCCATGAGTCATTAAGAATTTATGATGCATTAATGACTTTGGATGAATCACACAAATGAGTCACTAATCTCATTTAATGCAATGCCACCTTAACCCCTTAGTCACCACTCTTCTAGAAGCTTCCCGACAAATTACAAGAATGCCCCTCCAATCCGTGAAAACACGGAAAAACTTTAGACTGTATAAATCCAATAACCTGATACTAGAATCTGGCTTAAACTAAAGCCTGCTAGTAAAAACTGTCCGAAAAGTCGTACGTGCGTAAACACACGTACGCGTCCGAACCCTTGTCGTAAAACCATACGACCTCTATATCGTTTCGCCTGGAGCAGGGAAACTCTCAGTGTGGGACTCTAAAGACTTGACACTAAGCTGGCAGTGGGTTTAACCACAGACCGCAAGCGGCACTAGCTGTACGTAACGGTCCCAAGGTAGATGTCGATAAGAAGGCCGATGAGGAAAATCATCCGAACTCCCACTGAGCCTGATGTGACAATCTCCGTACAGTCCGTTCTGTTCGTCTAAGATTATCGCATATCAAGCCTAGGGGGCGGCAAGCGTCAGTCCCCTAATAGCTGTATAAGTCGTGTCGGAGCGAAGCCCATTACACCCTGAGAAGCTACTGGAACCTACCCGTATATCTCGCTTGCCCTGGCCAGGGACTTTGCGTAATGGCTCTCTGACACAGCGCGATATCATCTCCCAATACCGGGAGAGACGAATCCTATCTAACCACTATTGCCTCCAAGTGCTCGGGACTGCACCCAACTGCTACCTGTTTGCACGACTCCTTTGAGCCGTGGTAGGGTAGCAATCTAAGAACAGTGGGACACACTCGAGGCGAAGTAGCAGTGTCAAGTCTGCGGACTATGCTGTACTCATGTCATCTGTGAACTGTTAACTGACGATGGGTATAATACCAACCAATCAGTTCCCCTGCAAGTCCTGTCCGGTGTATCCGTAACCTAACGAGCACCTGTATACTATCTCCAGTACGACGTACTGATGGCTATGGGACAGACCATCTCCCCAACTGGGATGAGAAGCGTACACACTTAGTCTACTCCGGAATATCGATGCCCTATCTCGATAATCCAAAGATCAGGGACCTGTATAGGATGTTGCTTACAGACTACCCAGCCTCCTACTAGTGTGACTGCTATCACAACGCTGGTAATCAAGCAAAGATCCTATGGGCTCTACTAATATGTATAAGTGATACGTTACAAGAAACATATGCACATATTAAAGTAGACACAAACCAAGTAGCATACTACCATTTTTAGCAAGACTGTATATACAACTGTGAATATCCCAAGCTTTCATTAAGTAATATACAATCTAGTATGATACAATAATGGCCCCAGGGCATATACACTAACACTGCCCAATCAGTGCTAAGCACTTAGTCATTTTGACCGAATATATATATATATATATAATGCAAAGCATTTTTATATGGCGTCCACGTGAGGAGCACGTGCAGCGCTATCCCCTTTATTTTTTTGGGTACCCACGTGTGTTTCACGTGAGGCGCTGGGCGCTGCCCAATCAGTGCTAAGCACTTAGCCGTTTTGGCCGCATATGAAGTGCTAAACACTTTTTATTCAGCGCTCACATGTATTTCACGTGAGGTGCTGGCCCTCTGATTTGGGCGCCCGCGTGTTTTTCACATGAGACGCTGGGCGCTGTTGGGAGCGCCTACATGGGAAGCACATGAGGTGCTAAGTTCTTTTCTATTTCGTAGTTTGATTCTCTATTAATGGCATTTTGACCATTAATGGCACCAAGATCTTTGTTTTGAAGATCCGGGATCGGGTTTTCTTCAAAAACTAAGTTCTTATATTTTTTATTTTATGAGAACTAAGTTTCTTTTAGGGTTAAACCCTATTTTTTGAGGAATTAAATTCCTATAGAATAGGTTCTTTTCCTTTTTCGTGGTTCTTTTCTGAATGTTTGATTTTCAAGAACAAGATCTTCTCGATGAGAATTAAATTCTCAACTTGTGGGATACTTGTCTTGTGGATGTCTGATCCAGATCAAGAACTAAGTTCTTGAGAAGGGTTAAACGCTTAGATATGTTATGATAGGTAAAGGAGATATTTTGATCTCTGTGGTTTCTTTACCTAGGATTTGAGAGGAAAAGATCATCTTCTCTATTGAGAATTAAATTCTATGTTGTTTTTTAGAACCTTCTATATTTTTTTGCAGAAGCTTGTGGGGGTTCCCTCTATATAAAACTTGAAGTTTCGGGTCCTTTATATAGTAGAGGCAAATTGTTAATTAATTTTGAGAAAATCTCTCATTGAGAGATTCCAATTTGTTCACGGGATTTTACCCACCGTTGGATTTTTGATCCAATGATTTCTGTTTTACAGAATATATTTTCTTGTTTTGTACAGCATTTTATTCTGTAAAATGGTGATTTTTAATCACCATTGGATTAAAAATCCAATGATTCTCTATTTTACAGAGAGCAATCTTTTTTGTTTGTAAAGATTGAGGAAATATATTCCCAAAATAGAATTTTATTCTATCATTGGATTTTTTATCCAACCTAGAGTATCTTTCTCACTTAGAAAGATTTGAGAGATATTTTCTCCTAATAGAATTTAATTCTATATTCTGATGATTTATCATCTCCATTGGATTTTTAATCCAACGGCTCTGCTTAACAAAGTGTATCCCAGTTTTTAGGGACATATCCCCCTGTAGAATTTAATTCTACTGATTTTAACTTGGGCGTTGGCGCTCACGTGTCATGCACATGGACGCCACTTAAGAATTTAATTCTAAACGCTCTTGTGCTTTGCACATTGGCACCCACGTGAGCTTCACATGCGGCGCCACTATAGGATTTAATCCTAAGAGTTTGGTGCTGACACTGGCGCCCTCGTGGGGGGCACGTGAGGCGCTGCCTCATTAAACTTTAATAGAGCTTAGCTATTTTATTATATTTAAATATTAGGGGGACAACGGGGTCCCCAACACTTCATTTGAAGTGTAAATATCACTTCTTTTGAAGTGTGGGTAACAATTTATTTGAAGTATAGATGGGACATCTTAGGTGGGGTCTACATCACTTCATTTTGAAGTGTAGATAGAACAAATTAGGTGGGATATACACTATAAAGAAGAAACATATATGTTTCAGCTTAGGGAGGCCCATTTTAGGGCCTCCTGAGGGACCGGGAGGGGTCCCGAAGCAGCCGGAAGGCCAATTTTAGGCCTCCCGAAGGCTGCTTCTTTAGCCAAGTTAGAAAAAAAATTTGCAAACTTTTTTACAAAGTTTCTTTAAATGAAACTCGTTTATTTGAGTTTCATGCATCTACTGAGAATGTGTATCATCATTCTCAAGGGTTGATGCAAAATGAACCCATGGATTTGTGTACAAAGGTAAAGCAGAATTCAATGTTTTTGGTACTGAATTCAAGCACAGAGATGTGCATTTCACACCTCAGAATAAGGTTTTCCTATCTATGAATATCCTAAAGATATGTTTTTCATATCTTAGGAATGAACGGGATTTCCATTCAAGGCATGAACAGACATGTTTTTCATGTTTAAAAATGAAGAGAGCTTTTCTATTCATACATGTTTTTCAGAAACATAATTTTATATCTCAAAATGAATAGAATACTCTATTCATGTATGTTTATGTGGAAAAATATAGGGTTTTGACCTATGTTCTTCAAGAAAGAGTTTATCTCTTTCTGTTTATGTATGGGGGGAAAAGGATTGTCCATTTTCAATATGCAGAACATAGGGTGGCTCATGTTCTTGGTTTTGTCCATGTTGGTTAAGAACACCTTTGTGTTCTAAGTATTTTTCATTCCTTGTGAAAGCCATAGCCATGACTTTAAAGCTCTTTGATTAAAAGCTGGGAACTTGTATAAGTTTCCATCATCCTCTATTTTGATCACAGAGAGAGAGAGAAGGAGATTGAGAAATGAGAGAGAGGAGTAAGGAATAGGGGCATCCCATTCTATGTTCTCACCTTCTTCTATTCTTCTTCTTCTTCCTTTGCTTTTCAGAACTTTAATCAAAGTTCTAGGGTTTCGAGCAAAAGAGATTCGATCCTTTGATCAATTTGCCCACAGAGGGGTCTTTATACTTCTCTATGAGTGAGAAGTAGTGCATAACTAATCCATAAATATTAGAAGGAGTAGGGGGTCGATACCCCCTACTACCTTCTAAAGAATAGGTCAAAACCTATTATGAGAAAGGGATCCCGACAACGTTCAACGTTAAGTGTAATACCCAGTCCCTTTTCTATGCCAATACCGGTATTTAAATAAAATGTTTTAACCATTTTAAAATTTTTGTATTGTAATCTAATTATTTTGTTTCCTACCAATCTAACCCAAGGCCCAAGCCCATTAGCCCAAACCCTCCATTTTCCCCAACAATTTCTTTCAACTTTTTCAAATTTAAAATTTATTCTCATTTAAAACCCAAATCATACCCCTATCAATTTCAAATATATTCCATTAAAAACCTATTAATTATATATATTAAATTACCTTTTACACTTTCTCTCGCTTCTTTATATTTTTCAATAATTATTTTAAAAACCCCACGTTTTCTCCCTCTCTCTCACCACTTCTCTCCCTCTCTCCTCTCGATCACATCCTCTCTCTCTCCTCTCGATCGCTCTCTCTCCTCTCCCTCGCACGTTTTCCCTCTCCTTCTTCCCCGAGCTCGAGCCGCTCCCCTCGCCTCTCGCCACCGCCGACTCTCTCAACCCCTCGTCGTCACCGCCCCCTTCTCCTCTCTTCCTTCGCCTCCTCCCCTTCTCGACCATCACCTCACTTCCCTCTCTCTCCTCCCCGTTATAAACCTCGCGACGAACCCAAGAACCTGCACCCCCCATCGCCGTCGCCCCACGCCGCCGACCACCCTCGTCGGCTTCCTCTCGTCACCATCACCGTCTCTCCCTATCCTCCTTCTCCCCGAAGCCAACCCGCTCCTCACAGAACCCATCGCCTGCTGTTCATCACAGAAAACTGCATTTTAATACCGTTCATTTATTATCTATTTTGTTATATATAGGTACTATTAATCAGTGTCTGCTCGGTAATTACAGTTTACAGGTATTCGTGATTAATACTTGAAACACACTCAATATCACGGATATAACGCTTGGGAGCCAACACTGCAATCAGAACAGGAAACCGACCGATATCCAAAGAGTTTTTTTGCAAATAAATGTGTGCACACAATTTTAGTCCAACACAATACAAGTGTACACACAACTCTTTGGCATGGACCATAGTGGGGCTACCCATGGCACACACAAATGATAGCTTGTGCAAATGGGGGGACATGGGTAATAAATGCAAAAAGTTTTGATATAATGTTAGTTTCAAGTTTCCCTCCAAATCTTTGAATACAAACCAGCTTATTATAGACAAATCAAACAGCACCAGGATGATGTTGGAGTTGACACGAGACCACCACATCAATACGAGCCTCATTGCTCGGACCAAGACCGGCGACACACCCAATAAAACCGAGCTTGCCGGCCCCCTTGCCCCGTTTGTCCCCGTCTTTCTTCTGTCCCTCCCTTGCAGTCACATCACCTTATTTTTATTACCTGTTTAATCTTTTTTGGTGCCTATAAAAGCCAGATCAGTGAGCAAGAGAAGGGGGTCTCACATAGTGTGTGCATATATTGTTTAGTTTTGTTTTAGTTTGTTTCTGGTTTAGGCTTGAGAGTGAGTGGGCTTTAACTTGGTCTCTTCTTTTTCTTCCCTTTTGAAGCTTTCTCTTGAGAGCTTCATTATGGAGATTGAACAAGTTTTGCCGATATCTTGTACCTCAACTTGAAGTGTTAATATATATTGATTTGTTTATTTGCTTTCCTTTCTTTCCTTTCTTTTCTTTTCTTTTCATTATCTTGTGTAACTAATCTTTCTTTGGTTGTGGTATTGGTGAGGGAATGTGATGAAAGGTTTTGCCTCCTCCTCCTCCTGTTAATATTTAATGTGCTTATAAATATGATTCTAACTTAAAGATAGTTTATGTATTGATGTGATATGGTATTTTGAAACATGGTTACTTTGTAACCTCCTCATATACTATATTCACTCCCTTTCCCCATTTCAATGTTTAAGTTAAAAACAATTTAGTGTTAAGGTTGCTAGGTTTAGATATGGTATTTTGTGATCAAGTGCTTGACAATTGCTTGGTTTCATATACGATATACTATCACAAACACTTAGCAAACTTAACACTAAAATCATTTGCTCTCACTCGCTACATTGTGTTTTTGATGTTGTGGTAACCTTGCTAACCCTCATGCTTAGTTTTGATATCCCAAACTTGGACATACAAATGGTAAGTGAACAAAACGGACTCGTTTCATGTTTTGCGGCGAATATCGGAATTTGATGATTTGTGCTCCGCAACCGCCTTGACAAGTCATGCTTCACGCCAGGATCGACGTAAGATCGGACAACTCATTATCAAGAGAGCGTCGAAGGAATACTCGCGATTCGACCTTCCGAGCCAAAACCACAACCACTTCTTTCTTAACTTGTTTTCCTTGTTTTCTTTGTTTTCGTATTCTTTTTATTTTTGTGACAAACCAACCAATTTGTTATTTGTTGAACCTTAAACAACAAGACCTAATACACAATTCTCTGCGGATCGACCCGTACTTGCCGGTTTGCTACAACGCGCCATGCACTTGCGGTTTATAAATTTTAAAACGAGAACGAGCTCGCGTGCGCATCCATTTCCTTAAAACGTTTCCATTTCCAAAACATACGTGTTTGCGCGCGCGGGTGAACTCCCATCAAGTTTTTGGCGCCGTTGCTGGGGAGTTGCTAGTCATTAGGAATTGTTATTTCCGGTTCGTACTAACAAACTAACTACTAACTCAATTTTTTCAAAACTAACAAAAACTAACAAATTCTTTTCGCTTTGTTCTCTATTTTTGCAACCTGCTAGCACTCTGTGATTCAACTGAAAAATCAAGGTATACTATTGGAATACTAATATATGCTGGAGAACCCATAAAAAAAATTTCTCCTAATATTTTACTTCGACCGGTGACAACTGTGAAATTTCCGGCGCTGCCGGTCCCATAGTGGAATTTTGGGTGTTTTCTTTTTGTGTGATCTCCAGTACAGTGTTGGTATTCTAGTGGTATTGTTTGATTTTTATAATTTTTAGTGTGCAGGAATTGGGGCAGATATATCGCTTTTGACATTAAATATCGTATTTTTCCAACATTTCAGTTTTTAAGGAATTACGACCAGCGATCGTGCGGAGCGAGCCTCAAATTCAATTGCAAAACGTTAGTGAAGTACAGTGCCAAAGATCCGGGTAGTTTGACCCGCGCAAGTGAACATTCAAATACCCGTAATCACTTCAAAAGGGTTTCTTAACCCAAATCGCATCAGTACGTATTTCCTAACACATTCTTCTCGAATCCGACGCATTCCAATATTTCTATCTTATGCAGGATTTTTCGCACAAATTGGCCACCAATTGCACAGAGAACTAACCCGTATTTGTTGCAGCGCTTAAGCCTAAAATAGAAAAAGAATTTCTTTATTTGATTGAATTCTTGAATTCTTTTATTGAATGCACATTTGCATCTTAATACGGATATTAAGGGCACGACCAAACAAGATACGGTAAAGGATTTCATCACCTTTCTCCATAGCCCACAAATCACAAAACTGCATTCTTGCATACCCACAGTAATTTAAAATCAACTAGAATTTTGACTCTAAGGACTTCGTGCTCATTAGGAGAAGTTTACTGTGTTTAGAACACCACTTAACGGTATATCGTTCACGGGATATTTAGGCAAGTGTTCAAGACAAAGGGTTATCTAATTTAGGAACTTCGTGAAAGCGTTGGAAAACCTCGCTTTATCTCTTGCACTTATCTGGCTTCGTGATCCGTATATCTTGAGCCCGTTTCTCGACACAGTTTTACTTCGACAATCAGGTTCTTGAGCAGGTCTAGTTGACATAGCATAATAGGGGTGTGATATTCTTTGTTTTTGTGATATTTGTGAATTCTTGTTAATATGGGTAACACACAATTCAATTCAATTTTTCACAATTCTTATTCTTTTGTTTATACTCAGTCTCAATTCTCTTGTTCAAATTGCCACGATTCTTCCCACATTCATGAAAATTGTCCTTTTCTAGGGGGTGACCAACCGTCCCAGATTTTTGGTAATGGTCACCCACCTAACACTCTTGAACCCAGTCCCACTTCAATTAGAGACCTAATGATTAAAGATTTAGAGAAAGAGGTCAACAAGGTAACTGCTTTAGCATCACCACCGTCACAATCCTCTCTTCCTGAAACAACTGACCTATCCATAGGGAACAATGGTGAGATGGATGCTAGGTTGACCGCTTTAGAGAAAGGTATTGAAGTGATGATTACGGTCGAGAATCAAACAACTGCTACGCTAGCCCTGTGTATACAGAAGTCTGAGCAATTGTTTCACGCTCAAGCTCAATCTATGGCTATAATTAAAGAGAATATAGCTGTAGTGATTCTAAAGAGTGAACACAGTCAATTAGAACCATATAGTGTTAATATCTGTCATTTAGGAAGTCACCCAAGTAAGATAAACAATCAATTGAATTTTGATGATTTCATAGATAACGATGCAATTGAATTGACTAAGTGTTATCAGGACACACAAGAAAAACCACCGACTGATTTTTGCATTCCAATTTTAGAGGAGGAATCTTGTGATTTTGACGGGTATGGTTTGGATAGATTGATAGAAGAGATCAATGATCAGGAACCCACAATTTTTGTATCACCTAGTGATATTGTTTCGGAAGAAACGTTAGGGTGGGAACCTATCTTTTTAAATGACATGAACCTACCCAGATATGAATGTAATGAAGAAGAACTTGTTTTGGGAATTGTGAGCTATAGCAATGAGTGTAGGATTGTGCAGAATTATAGGGAGGAAGACAGCCTTGAAAAATAGTCTTTCATACAGAGTTTTGAAGAATTATTTGCAGATGAACTTGATATCCTCGGTGAGTTTGAGTCAAGATCAATTAGGGAATATCCCACGAACCTTTCCTTTTCTAAATTTTTTGCGGATGAAATCCAGTTTTTAAACGAGCTGGACTTCGAAACTCGACATGTGCTTTTTGAACATTCAATTCATCCGGGCAAAAATTCTTTGACCTCTTCAAAACTTCATCTTCACTTTCAATGTCTTCCGATCCCTACTTTTACATGCCCATGCCCTTTACTAACATCTAACATATACCTTTTCTTTTTCTTTTTCTTTTTTATATACATATTCTTTTACCAGCCATTGCACTATATAGATAAAATCTTTAAATGGCTGGTATTAATTTCTGGACTAACCCAATCTTTTAACTTGTATATGCTGTAATTAGTCTTAGGTTTTTCTTTTTTCTTTTTTGAATAAAATTCTCACCATGATGTCTAAGTCTAGCTACCGGAGACGGGGGCAATGATGAGGACATCGTAAAACTCAGGTTTGGGGGTGAGCACTGCGTTTATTTTGCTGCATCATGTGTATATTCTGCATTGCATACATATTTAAAATACCCATAAAAATTGAAAAAATTTCCTAAAATTATAAAAACTTTGCCATGATTAGCCAGCAGGGGAACTTAGATTCGAAGTTTAACGGTTCGGTTGATAAAGATAGAAATAACTAAATCCTTTTTGTGAGACTGACGGGCCGAAAAATAACCCTCCTTTGTGTTTAACCATAACTGATATACGTCTTTTATAACACTTTACACATGTATGTTTTTGAGATTTTGATGAAGGTCTAACATGTCTCAAACTTTTGAAAAATGATAAAACATCTTTAGGATCAAAACAGGTTTGTTCTGAGTTAAGTAATATCAAGAATAGTTCATAAAGTAAGGTGAATATGAAGGTTATTATTGAGGTTTTAATATAAAACTACAAGTCTGAAAAATAACCCATCTGGAACCTTATTGGAGTAATTATACACTTTATCCATATATAACGTCTTCGGATTTAAAAGAAATGCTGGCTATATCTCCGTTTTCACTGAGTTCAGAATATTTTAAATAAAATGAGTGTTTTGTTTTGTGGCATTGGAAACTTGGGTAATTAAGTCCTTGGGGTGTCTCCACACCTAATGCCCTAAAACCATCTGGTTTGGGAGTCATTGATCCAAAACTCGCTAAGTTTCCAATCGCCAAATAAAGCAAGCTAAGCAAGTGTTCTCTCTGAGTTAAAAGTCCTCATGGTTCTTTGTGGGAGAATAATCTTGGTGGAGACAAGTTTTCTATTAAAACAGTTTTTTCGCGGAGATATGAAAGTATATTTATAAAAAACGTTTTGCACGATAACTTGGGTGTGTATGAACAAAAACAGGTGAAAGGTAGGAGTGAAGTATAAGACTTAGGTTCTCTATTAAAAATGATATATATTCTGACTTGAAACCTAACTGGAGAATAAAACTTGAGAAAATCTTAACTCCTTTCAAACTCGTGTGATCCTTTAGAAATCTATCCTGATCTGTAATTATAACATGATGACCGTAATCAAAGTTCTTAAAAACTTATGGACACTATCCACACAATCACGAAAAGACGCGTATACGTTTATGTTAAACAAATTGTGAGGAGTGATAAATAGGGTATAACGTTTCTAACTTGGGTGATAGAACTTCCAACTTTAATCTCTAAACTTAAGATTAGAATCAACAGTTTCTCCACGATTCTAACTTGACTGGATTTTGTAGGTGTAATCCGCTGAAAACCCTCAGGAGACAACACTCATCCTATTAGGGACACCTAGAGGTTTAACGGCTTGTTGCACATGCTCAGTGCAATCGCGTTCCCTGCGAAAGTGAGGCTAGGATTTTTTGTTTTACTCGGAATGAGCAAAAGATAAGTTTGGGGGTATTTGTTCATCACAGAAAACTGTATTTTAATACCACTCATTCATTATCTATTTTTGTTATATATCGATACTATTAATCAATATCTGCTCAGTAATTACAGTTTATAGGTATTCATGATTAAATACTGGAAACACACTCAATATCACAGATATAACGCTTGGGAGCTAACACTGCAATCAGAACAGGAAACCGACCGATATCCAAAGTGTTCTTTTGCAAATAAATGTGTGCACACAATTTTAGTCCAACACAATACAAGTGTACACACAACTCTTTGGTATGGACCATGGTGGGGCTGCCATGGCACACAAAAATGATGGCTTGTGCAAATGGGGGGGACATGGGTAATAAATGCAAAAAGTTTTGATGTGATATTAGTTTCAAGTTTACCTCCAAATCTCTGAATGCAAACCAGCTTATTATAGACAAATCAAACAGCACCAGGATGATGTTGGAGTTGACACAAGACCACCACATCAATACGAGCCTCATTGCTTGGACCAAGACCGGCGACACACCCAATAAAACCGAGCTCGCCGGCCCCCTTGCCCCGTTTGTCCCCATCTTTCTTCTGTCCCTCCCTTGCAGTCACATCACCTTATTTTTATTACTTGTTTAATCTTTTTTTGTGCCTATAAAAGCCAGATCAGTGAGCAAGGGAAGGGGATCTCACATAGTGTGTGCATATATTGTTTAGTTTTGTTTTAGTTTGTTTTTGGTTTAGACTTGAGAGTGGGTGGGCTTTAACTTGGTCTCTTCTTCTTCTTCCATCTTGAAGCTTTCTCTTGAGAGGTTCATTATGGAGGTTGAACAAGTTACCAATATCTTGTATCTCAACTTGAAGTGTTAATATATATTGCTTTGTTTATTTGCTTTCCTTTCTTTACTTTCTTTTCTTTTCTTTTCATTATCTTGTTGTTTCCCTCCGAAAGACGGTCAAGACGACGTGAAGACGTCTTGCCTGAGATTCGGGGCAGATGCTATTTGGTTTTATCCGTCCACCTCTCCGAAGATGCCAAGTTGATTTATGGTACCGTGTATCGGAGGTTTAGACGGATGCGGCCGATGTAGCAGACTTCGTCAGATTCCCCCTTACTTGAGGGGTTTTTGATTATGGAGATGCTCTTCCCTGCAGGCGCAAGCCCCTGCAGTTAATTACGCTACCGCATCGCGGTAACAACTTTCTCCTTCTCCAGAATTTCACTTCGTGTCGTGTGTGTTTGTTTTGTTTCTGGTTGCCCGTGGATTGTATACGGAGACTAATTTATGTCGTCGCCCGTAGGACGTGGATTAGTCCAAATCCGTATTTACTTATATTTGGGTTTGGGTATTTGGTTTAAGGATACGTTAGCCATATTTGAGGCTAAGATCGACTTAAACGTTTGTTAAGGATTCGTTAGTCCGATTTGAGACTAAGATCGACTTAACTGGATCGTTTAGATCCGACAAAAGAGCATTTGGGCTCTATTGTTCCAGTTTAGGGACATAGTGGTCCATTGAATGTATGGCCGTCAGGACCCGTCACCTCTCTGACGACGTTGAAGGATTACAGCGACAGATATCAGAGGAGTTCAGAGATGTACCCTTGAACCAAAGTTGGTTGGGAGGTCTATAGTCCAATTTGGGACTAAAGTCTGTTTGAGGGTTTAAAGATACGTTAGCCCTATTTGAGGCTAAGATCAATTTAAACATTTGTTAAGGATACGTTAGTCTAATTTGAGACTAAGATCAGCTTAACAGGATCGTTTAGATCCGACAAAAGAGCATTTGGGCTCTATTGTTCCAGTTTAGGGACGTAGCGGTCCATGTTCCAGTTTAGGGACATGGGGGTCCATTGGTAGTTTAAGGACATTGCGGTCCAATATTGTATGGCCGTTGGGACCCATCACCTCTCTGACGACGTTGAAGGATTACAACGACAGATGTCAGAGGAGTTCAGAGATGTACCTTTGAACCAGGTGTAAATTGATTTAAGAGAGCAGCCGTGCTCAGTCAATTTTAATTTGAGGACTTACGGCCAGAATTGGGTTAAGTCCAGTTGAAAATGTACAACGTTTTTATTTGTAGTTGGCCTGTTAGGCCTTTATTAGGGCTCTGCCCCTGCACTGTATTTTATTATGGCCTGTTAGGCCTTTTAAGTTGGGCTCTGTCCCCTTTTTATAATGCAGAGCATTTGTTTTGGTCCATTGGGCCTCTTAATTGGGTTTTGCCCCTTAATAATGCGTTGCATTAATTAGTCTGACAGAGCGCCACGTGGCTTGTCAGGCGCTTTGCGCCAATTGAGGAGCGCAAGGCGCAAACTCATGTGGAGATGACACGTGTCACGCTCTGATGAGCGCAAGCTCAGTGAGCTGCGACAGTGCGCTGTGCTGTTTTGCTGCTGACACGTGGCGCGCTCCGATGAGTTGCGCCAATGAGAGCAGTGCTCTGTTTTTAGAAGCGCATAGCGCAGATCATTATGGGGCCGACACGTGGCGCTCTCTGGCGGCTTGCGCCAATGAGAGCAGTGCTCTGTTTTTAGAAGCGCATAGCACAGATCATTATGGGGCCGACACGTGGCACTCTCTGGTGGCTTGCGCCAATCCGAGAGCGCAACAGTGCAGATTTTGCAAGTGCAGTGCACTGTTTTATTATTTTGATCAATTTTAGATCAAAGAAAACAAATTTTCTTGTTTTCAAAGAACCAGTGGTTCATCAAAAGGCAATGCCTTTATTATTATTATATTTTTATTGAAGATCTTTGATCTTGTTCTTAGATCAATGATCTTTTTAGAAGAAATTCTTCTTTATTCAGAGGTTTTTTTTTACCTTTTCTTTCTTTTTGAGTTCTTCTCAAAATTCTTCAGAGTTCTCTATCTGTTTCTTGAGTTTCTCTATTCTCTGTGTTCTTGTTCTTTTTGAATTAGGGTCTAGGGGCCTTTTTATAGTGCCAATTAATTTGTTAAATTTGTTAAAAAGATAATTCTCTGAGTGATTTGGGGAATTTTCTCCACCGTTGGATCTTTGATCCAAGGTCTTCTGTTTTACAGAAGACAATCTTCTTGTTTTAACAAAAACAGAAAGATCTTACTGGAATTTTAATTCTGTATGGCGCAAACGCACCAGCGCTTGATACGTGTCGCGCAGCGCAGAGCGCAGCGCAACTGCGCTGCCACGTGGCGCGCAGCGCAGAGCGCAAGTCAGCTGAAGCGTTGCTTCTTTAATTTTTTAATTTTTTATTTTAATTTTCAGAACAGAGCCTTGCTCTGATTGGGGGAAACAGAAGCGTTGCTTCATTTCCCACCTTGGAATTTGAACAGAGTTTTGCTCTGATTGAGGTAAACAAATGCCCCCACCCCACCGTTGCGCTTACGTGGCCCCCAAACATGAGCGCAGCGGTGGCAGAATTCCAACCGTCGCGCCATCCCTTGGAAGTTGAAACGGCTCTTCAATACCTATAAATAAGACCTTTGGTCCCTTAGATGATTTTCATCTCTTCATAAGAATTTTGTTCAGAGCCCTGCTCTTTTGTTTAAGCACTTTTAAAAGTTCAAACTCTAGAAAATTTTAGGTAAAAATTAATTTGGATTAAATTAAATCAATTTTAAGAGCCTTGCTCTCAATAGATCCCTGATCTAAAGAAAACCTATTTAGGGTTTCACTTAGCAGAGCTTTGCTCTAAGGGGGTCTGAAGAGAACTAAAGGGAACCCTATTAGAGTTCCATTAGTAGAGTTCCGCTCTATGAAAGATTTTTTCTTGTATATTCCTGATTCACCAATGGAGCTTTGCTCCTTCCAAATCATATAGAAGAACTCTTAAGAGTTTTTCATAGATCCTGGTGGTTAGAGATGACGTTCTATTTTTTTTTAATGAATTATACTGTCTTGCTTAATCAGGCCGTCTGCTAATTTTGTTAGGTTTCTTTTACAGAAGTAATGGACGTCCATATGTACGACCTTAACGAGATCATTTCTTATGGGGACATCCGCCGACTCGGCCGTTCTCAGAACCAAGAATTTACCAATGCCGAGTATGCCGACATCATGAGCCGCTTCGACGCATACAACGGCCAACTGCTTCCTCGGCGCTCCCCTCTCCTGAAGCTTATTGTAGGAGCAATTTGGGAAGCGCTTCCTCTATTCTGTACTGGTGTGCCACTTGGGGCAATGGATGCCGCCGAGGATAAGGTGCACTTGGTGTATCTGATGAGCCTAATCTCAAAGAGGAGGCGAGATAACCTTATCCATCTTCTGCACCAAGTTTTTCAACAGTCTGCAATACTTGCTGCCTATCGGAGGGAGGAGGACATCAGTGGGGACCCCGACACTCGGGCTCGCGAAAGGAAGCACACTAGGATGGTTCGCCAGGCTTGGAAAGTCTTGGACAAGGTTACTTTTGAGTTCCTCAATCCATGTCCTGGATTTGAGGTTTTGCCATTGTAATCATTTAGATAATATCTTTGTTTATTGCCTTTATTGATGTAAAAACTTTCCAAGTATGAATGACAAATCTTTTGTCTCCTTCCTTTTATTTTCTGCTTTGTTACTGGCACATTCTTTAAATAAGCATAGCCTGTAAGCGATTATGTCTTGAACATCTTGGGGAGTAGTGATGGCTTAGGAAGAAGGTTCAGGTCTGCTACCTAAGGCTTTTCAACTTCATGAGCCGTGAGGGTCTCATAAAGACTTTTCTCCCTACGAGTCGAGAGGATCTCGTAGGTGTATTTTCTCCTTAGGAATCGTGAGGATTCCTAAGTGCGTTTTCTCTTATAAGTCGTAAGGATCTTATAAAAGAATTTTCCTCTTATGAGTCGAGAGGACCCGTAAGCGGTTGTTTCCCTCCTTGTCGAGATTCGACTTCGGAGAGCAAGACCCGTGGATAGTATGCAAGAGACCGTTTTGGGCCGACTTGCAGGATCCCATTGCTTAGGAAACAAGTTTTTTAATCCTTGCTGCCTAAGGCTTTTCCTCACGAGTCGAGACGAATCGAGCAGTTCTCGCAAAAACATCAATTTCCTTACGAGTCGAGACGTATCGAGCATTTCTCGCAAGAATGTCCTAACGTCACAGTTAACCTCTGCTCTTTGCGACAGAGGTCCGTTAAG
The DNA here is from genome assembly GCA_030015575.1 of Agapanthus africanus. Classification (NCBI taxonomy): domain Eukaryota; kingdom Viridiplantae; phylum Streptophyta; class Magnoliopsida; order Asparagales; family Amaryllidaceae; genus Agapanthus; species Agapanthus africanus. The sequence continues at coordinate 445,839,967 of CM057350.1, read as the reverse complement.
GTCTGTGGTACTTAGGGTTTTGGCCGTCGTACCGTCGCATCAGCTGATATATTCCTCGATAGGCAATCGTGCTGTTCGAGTAGCCCTGCGACTGCCGTGTCTCTGATCCCTTCGGGGGCTGGACAAGACGTCTTCAAGCAATCCTCCTTGACAGTTTGACCGTCGGAAGAGCAAGCGTTAAGAATTTTGCCATGCCGCTTTTTACTTGAGGTTAGGCTCATTTTGGAGAGCCCCGATGAGTCATAACCACTCCGCGCTGGTGTGGGATGATCTCCGATAGTTTTTCAGGTTTTATGTGAGTTGCCGTCAAGACCCTGAAGTTAGTAATTTGTCCTTTGCTTCGTTTGCTGGCATTGCGTCTGCTGTATCGAGACGAATGTCGCGGTTGTCTCTAGGTTGTTAGTGAACCGTCGAGATTTGGAACTAGGGACTTTGCCGTGGCTCCGCTGTTTGATGATGTCGCGTCTGCTGTGTCGAGACGAACGTCGAAATGGTGACCATTCCGCACTGGTGTGAGATGATCTCCGATTGTCTTTCAGGCTTTATATGATTTGCCGTTAAGACCTTGAAGCTAGGAATTTGGCCTTTGCTTCATTTGCTGACATTGCGTCCTCTATATCGATACGAATGTCGCGGTTGTCTCTAGGTTGTTGGTGAACCGTCGAGATTTGGAACTAGGGACTTTGCCGTGGCTCCGCAGTTTGATTGTCGTGTCTGGATCCTGTTGGAGGAAGAATGCTGGGGTGACATCTCATCTGCTGTATCGAGCCGATTGTCGAGGTGGTGACCATTTCGCACTGGTGTGAGATGATCTCCGGTTGTCTTTCAGGCTTTATATGACTTGCCGTTAAGACCTTGAAGCTAGGAATTTGGCCTTCGCTTCATTTGCTTTGGCATGTCCGAATCCTGTTGGGGGAAGGACGCTGTAGTGACATCTCGTCTACTGTATCGAGACGAATGCCGAGGTGGAGCTGGGATTTTGCCGTTAATCCGCTTGTTTGACCATGAGGTCTTTCGTTGCCGGTGCATCTGCATCTTGCTAGGCTGCGAAGGAACGCCGTTGCTGATTCTTAGGCTGTAGATATTGCCGTTAAGATTTGGAACTAGGGACTATGCCATGTCTCCGTTTCGTTGCGACTCTGAGGTCGGTTGTTGACGTCATATCTGCATCTGGTTGGAGTGAGGAGAAACACCGTTAGCGATCTTTAAGTTGTCGATATCGACGTCGAGACCCTGAAGTTAGGGATCTTCTTTTGCTCCGTTTGTTGACATCGTGTCTGCAATATTGCGACAAATGTCGAGGTTGTCTCTAGGTTGTCTATGAACCGTCGAGATTTGACTTCGCTTTCTGACGGATCCTGTTGGGAAGGTATGGTTCCCTTTTTGTTTGTGCCCCTGGATTGTATACAGGGATCGATGTGATCTCACCTGTAGGGCAGCAGTTTCATTCATTTTTTATTTTTTATTTTTATTATTTTCTTTCTGCGATGTCATTTCAGCTTTTTATATCGCGAAAATCGCGATTGCCCTATCTTTTCAGCTATTTTTCGTGGTGCCCAATCATTTCGGCTATTTATTTTATTTTCACTCGCTGTCTTTTATTGCGAGTTGCCCCATCATTTCGGCTATTTCATATGCATTTTTAGCTCGCTGATTTTTTATCGCAAGTGTGGAACTTGGAATCTGGTGCCGATCTCAGCATCAGCATCACTACAACTGGAATATTTCCAGGAGCGAATCATTATTTGCCATGAAAGGACTTGGAATTTGATACCGGTTTAGGCATCAGTATCGCTACAACTGGGATATTGTCAGGAGCGAATCATCATTTGCCTCTGTTGACGTTGAACAAAGGTGGCTTAGCGAACAGGGTTAGGATCCCGTCGACTAAGGCTTTTGACTTCATGAGCCGTAAGGGTCTCACAAAGGTATTTCTCCCTACAAGTCGTGAGGATCTTGTAGGTGTGTTTTCTCCTTAGGAATCGTGAGGATTCCTAAGTGTATATTCCCCCGTAAGTCGTAAGGATCTTACTAAAGGGTTTTCTTCTTATAAGTCGAGAGGACTTACAAGGGTTGTTCACCGTATGGACATATCCCCAGTCACGGGTGGGACTTGGTTAGGGAAATGTTTATTCGCGCCCGTGGATTGTATACAAGGGTCAGTATTGAGCCGCTTGTAGGGCACTATCGAAGGTTGTGGGAGTTGCTTAAGAACAGGTTCAGGTCTCTGTAACTTAAGACTTTCAAATCTTATGAGCCGTGAGGGTCCCATAAGAGAATTCTCCTTACGAGTCGTGAGGATCTCGCAAGTGTAATTTCTCCTTAGGAATTATGAGGATCCCTAAGTGTGTTGCTCCCTTGTGAGTCGTAAGGATCTCACGCGGGTGGTTTCTCCTTACAAGGTCGAGAGGACCCTGTAAGTGTATTTTAACGAGGCTGGGCCCTTTCGGGTTTTCACAAACACTCGCCGGTAGCCCTGCTGTTTTTACTCACGGAGCCCTTTCAGGTTTTCATCCGTGCCCATTTTGCTTATGGACATACCGTTTTTTTTTGTTTTGTTTTGTTTTGTTTTGTTTTGTTTTTAACGAGGTCGCGCCCTTTCGGGTTTTCACGAACACTCGCCGGTAGCCCTGCTGTTTTTACTCACGGAGCCCTTTCGGGTTTTCATCCGTGCCCATTTTGCTTATGGACATACCGTTTTTTTTGTTTTTTTTTTGTTTTTTTTTAACACCACGTCAGCCTGGGGATGCCGTGGGTTGGTAGTAGTTTAACGACGTTTCGGTCATTTGCAAGTTTTAGGATATTGCGGTCCGTCATTAGTTTAAGAACGTTTCGGTCCATTATCCAGTTTTAGGACGTAGTGGTCCACTGCCGCTGTATTTGAGGCGAATTTCTAGTTTACTGACTTTTCGGTCTATGGGGCTTTTTCTATGACTGAGCATGATGCCCTCGGCGTATCCATCTTTCTCGGAGCGTGCGGTTGTGGCGGGCTCACCTTCCAGTTTTCGGAAATGACGAACTTGCCCTGTTAGTATTGGTCTTCAACCCAGTTTTTGAAGACGTAGCAATCCTCGATCAGGTGACTTACCGTTTGGTGGTAAGGGCAATAATTGAGATCGTTAACATCGCTTGGCCGCAACGGGCATTTTGGACTCGGCAGATTGATGAGTCTGTCGTGCACTGCCAACTCGAACAATCTCCTTGTTTTATCTTGAGGAAACGAGTAAGGACGTTTCAACTTTTCATGGAGGGGTTTCCGCTTGTTGTTTCGGCAAACAACCGGTCTAGGGCCACTCGATTGCTGTTGAGTGTTGGCTACGAGGGCTGTTTTTCCCTTCCCTTTATCCTTTCTGCTCGATCCTTTGTTTGCGGGGCCGAGATTTTTTTTGAGTAGCGTGCGATTGCACGGCTGAACATTCTCACAACTTCTCAATTCTTTCATTTTTGAAATGGATTCCTTGAGGAGAGGGTTGAGGGCAGCTTCTTCGTCAGAGTCGCTTCCAAAGGTGATAACTTGCGATCCCTTGGTGTCAGCTATGTGACAGTCGTCGGCGGCTCTTTTGCGCTCATCTACCGCATTTTTCTGATGTCTACGAGCTTCACGCTTTGTCCTGTTGAAGTGTTGCTTTTGAGCGACATACCCTTGCCGCCAACACTTAAAGGAGTCGCAGTCTTCGGTAGGATGTATGATCTTCTGATGATATAAGCAGAAGTTAGGATGCATCTCTACTCCACCAAGAGTATTTTCTTTAGAGGGTGGTAGCTTCATTCCCACTGATAGGGCTTTAGCAAACCTTTTTCTCGTCTTGAATTTATTTTTATCCGCAGCGGATGACTTTTGATTTGATGAAAGTGCCTCGACTCTTTGGTCTAGTCGGCGGTGTTTGGCTCCTTCCAGTATGGCCATCTCACGTTCTTGATTGGCTTTAACTTTTAGACGAATCTCATTCAGGAAGGCATCGATCATCTCATCTGACGGCCGCAGAATTTCTGGTTCAGGGTCCGCCCTCGGTTTCTCGGCGCAAGGAGCCTCTTCATCATCTATCAATGAGTGAGAGATCACATGACAACTTGCCACGTAATTCTCAGATCCATCTGATGAGTCTTCTCCATCCTTTTCATCCTCAACAAAAGAACAAGCTGCCCCCGGCGTGTCCATCTTCTTTGGAGTGTGCGGTTGTGGCGGGTTCACCTTCCACTTTTCAGACAGCGCGAACTTGCCTTGTAGGTACTGATCCTCGACCCATACCTTAAAGACGAAGCAATCCTCAATCGGGTGACTTACCGTTTGGTGGTAAGGGTAATAATTGGGATTATTGAGATCGCCTGGCTGCAACAGACGTTTTGGACTCGGCAGATTGATGAGTCTGTTGCGCACTGCCAGCTCAAACAGTCTTCTCGTTTTATTCTGAGGAAACGAGTAAGGACGTCCCAGTCTCTCCTCGAGGGATAGGCGTGGACGCATGTTGTTTTGGCGAACAACCGGCTTTGAGTTGCTCGGCTGTTGCTGAGCATTGGCGACGACGATCGCCTTCCCTTCCCCCTTCTCATTTCGAGAGTCCGGTTTTGGAGGAGACAGTCCATGGCCCATCTGGTCCATTTGGGCTAATTTGTCGATCAAGGCCTGGAAGGTGGTCGGCCTGAAGAACATCATGAATTGCGAGATGGTCGCTTGCGGATCAAGAGTACCCACGAACATGCCTACCGCAGGTGCTTCTTCGATGCGTTGTTCGCATTTCGACCATAGGTTCCGCCATCGTGTTGCATATTAGACCCACGTTTCGCCTGGCCTTATCCTGGCGTTGATCAGCGCTATTATCGGGATGCGTTCACTAGCACTCGCGAATCGCTGAGTAAACAACAACTCCATTTCAGCGAAGGTCTTAACGGAGTCATTTGGGAGTTCGGAGTACCACTCAAATGCCGTCTCGGATAAGCTACCGACGAACTGGCGAAACAACAATTTATCATCACCGCCGGTATTGCCACAAAGAGCCCTGAACTGGGCAACATGTTGATGTGGATTCCCCGTCCCTTTATATACATGAAACTTAGGGATCGTATATCCCGGCAGGTAACTGATTTGGTCATACCAGCTCGGATAAGGTCGTCCGGTTTTGACGATTTGCCCGGCCGCTTCACTCGCCTGATGAGCTCGTATTTGCTGAGCTGTATAGTCATCCAGTGCGGCCTTGGAAATGGTTTCTTCCTTGGCTGCTAAAAGAGCCGGAGGAGGATTAGATGTCTCCCCTTTATTGTTTTAAACAATGATTGGAGGGTCATCAGTTGGAGGGTCCGGCTGTAACATTATCCCTATCATATCTTGGAAGAGGAGTGCCATTTGTTTTATGTTAGCCGCTTGCTCTGCGGCTTCTTTGTCCTTCTTTTTGAGGACTCTGCGTAAGAAATCTGCGTCGGTTTCTTGTTCGTGACGCTGTTCTAACAATGCCTCCGAGCTTTCTTTTGGCCCGGTGAGTGTGGCCATTTGCGTCAGCATTTCCTGAAGCTTCTGCTGCTGTTCCTGAGCTTTGGTCATGGATCGGGTGAGTGGTCGGTGACCCGTCGAAGCGCGGCTATCCTCCTTTTCAGAAGCCATATAAACGGTGTGCACCACTATGTCCCCAGACTTGGGGCGTTTGTGCTCAGCACTTTTACGGTTCGCCATGTTCACAGGGGCTTTTTGCGGCCTCCTTTTCTTTTGAGTGATTGACGTTGAGGGAACCGTTGTAGTGGGCACCCAGCCAGCTGTTGCTTTTTCTGGCTTGGCAGAGCAGTCCTTCTCCCACCGAACTTTCATCTTTTTCTGTCGGTGGAGATAGTCTTGATCCATCACGGAGTCCTGGACTTGACGCCAGACCTTGTAAATCTTAGAGGACAGCCGCTGAGGGGGCTGCTCCAGCTTCTTCTCTGCAGTATTCTTCACAGGTGAGGAAGTTCTCTTCAGCTCTGCAGTAGGAGCGTTTCTGCACACCTTGTTGAGCAGTTCAAAGCTGTTCTCGGTTGGAACGGCAGCTTTGATTTCCACCATCGGAGCCGGCGGAATTATCCCAGAGGGGGAGTTGCCCCCAGCCTTCCTTACCCGGCGCCAATGACGACGGCGAGCATGTCGAGCAATTGGAGTTGGTTTAGCCGTAGGGGTGACTTCATCATGCCCCTTGCTTTGAGGAGAGACCGTTATTGGTGCTAGCCTGTCGAAGACTGACACCTGTTGAGAAGCAATATTTAATCTGTCAAAGACAGACCTCTGGGCAGCTTTGATGACCTCGCCTGGAGCAGCAACCGGAAGGGCCAGCCTTGTAAAAACTGACTTCTTAGAAGGAGGAGCCTTTCTAATGATTTCGTCTGCTTAAGCCGGGATGGCTATCCTCTTTGGGATGGCATCTTCGAGTATCGCGGGCTTGTAGACGTTCTGGCCCAGTCTGTTGAAAACTGAGGTATTGAAGTTGGGCGACCCGTTGAGAGGGGCCGCGGTAGTTATAAGCCGATCAAAGACCGACTTCTTCGGAGCTTCTTGTGATGGTAATGGGGCATTGAAGCTCATTGGTGGGATCATGGTCCCGAAGAATAGCCCAGTGGTGGCCTGAGTCACATGTTCCACCGGCATAGCGAAGATGGAGGCCGCTTGGGGCCCATAAGTCACTCCTCCAGTAAGGACGGAGCGAGAGTTGCAGTTGCAGGTAGTGCAGTTTGAAGCCATTGATCTTCTGTTTTCTTAACGGAGCAAGACACCAAATCTTAGTACCTCGAATCCACAGGCAACTACAGCAAACCGCGATTCGTTCGCGAACACGACACACGAAGTGTGGAGTGGAAAGAGGAAAAGGTCCCACCGGGCGTGCCGGAATTTGTTCCCCTCCGAAAGACGGTCAAGACGACGTGAAGATGTCTTGCCTGAGATTCGGGACAGATGCTATTTGGTTTTATCTGTCCACCTCTCCGAAGATGCCAAGTTGATTTATGGCACCGTGTATCGGAGGTTTAGACGGATGCGGCCGATGTAGCAGACTTCGTCAGATTCCCCCTCGCTTGAGGGGGTTTTGATTGTGGGGACGCTTTTCCCTGCAGGCACAAGCCCCTGCAGTTAATTATGCTACCGCATCGCGGTAACAACTTTCTCCTTCTCCAGAATTTTACTTCGTGTCGTGTGTGTTTGTTTTGTTTGTGGTTGCCCGTGGATTGTATATGGAGACTAATTTATGTCGTCGCCCGTAGGACGTGGATTAGTCCAAATCCGTATTTACTTAGATTTGGGTTTGGGGTTTTGGTTTAAGGATACGTTAGCCATATTTGAGGCTAAAATCGACTTAAACGTTTGTTAAGAATTCGTTAGTCCGATTTGAGACTAAGATCGACTTAACTGGATCGTTTAGATCCGACAAAAGAGCATTTGGGCTCTATTGTTCCAGTTTAGGGACATAGTGGTCCATTGAATGTATGGCCGTCAGGACCCGTCACCTCTCTGACGACGTTGAAGGATTACAGCGACAGATATCAGAGGAGTTCAGAGATGTACCCTTGAACCAAAGTTGGTTGGAAGGTCTATAGTCCAATTTGGGACTAAAGTCTGTTTGAGGGTTTAAAAATACGTTAGCCCTATTTGAGGCTAAGATCAATTTAAACATTTGTTAAGGATACGTTAGTCTAATTTGAGACTAAGATCAACTTAACAGGATCGTTTAGATCCGACAAAAGAGCATTTGGGCTCTATTGTTCCAGTTTAGGGACGTAGCGGTCCATATTCCAGTTTAGGGACATGGGGGTCCATTAGTAGTTTAAGGACATTGCGGTCCAACATTGTATGGCCGTTGGGACCCATCACCTCTCTGACGACGTTGAAGAATTATAACGACAGATATCAGAGGAGTTCAGAGATGTACCCTTGAACCAGGTGTAAATTGATTTAAGAGAGCAGCCGTGCTCAGTCAATTTTAATTTGAGGACTTACGGCCAGAATTGGGCTAAGTTCAGTTGAAAATGTTCAACGTTTTTATTTGTAGTTGGCCTGTTAGGCCTTTATTAGGGCTCTGCCCCTGCACTGTATTTTATTCTGGCCTGTTAGGCCTTTTAAGTTGGGCTCTGTCCCCTTTTTATAATGCAGAGCATTTGTTTTGGTCCATTGGGCTTCTTAATTGGGTTTTGCCCCTTAATAATGCGTTGCATTAATTAGTCTGACAGAGCACCACGTGGCTTGTCAGGCGCTTTGCGCCAATTGAGGAGCGCAAGGCTCAAACTCATGTGGAGATGACACGTGTCACGCTCTGATGAGCGCAAGCTCAGTGCGCTGCGACAGTGCGCTGCGCTGTTGTGCTGCTGACACGTGGCGCGCTCTGGTGAGTTGCGCCAATGAGAGCAGTGCTCTATTTTTAGAAGCGCATAGCGCAGATCATTATGGGGCCGACACGTGGCGCTCTCTGGTGGCTTGCGCCAATGAGAGTAGTGCTCTGTTTTTAGAAGCGCATAGTGCAGATCATTATGGGGCCGACACGTGGCGCTCTCTGATGGCTTGCGCCAACCCGAGAGCGCAACAGTGTAGATTTTGCAAGTATAGGGTGCTGTTTTATTATTTTGATCAATTTTAGATCAAAGAAAACAAATTTTCTTGTTTTCAAAGAACCAGTGGTTCATCAAAAGGCAATGCCCTTATTATTATTATATTTTTATTGAAGATCTTTGATCTTGTTCTTAGATCAATGATCTTTTTAGAAGAAATTCTTCTTTATTCAGAGGTTTTTTTTTACCTTTTCTTTCTTTTTGAGTTCTTCTCAAAATTCTTCAGAGTTCTCTCTCTGTTTCTTGAGTTTCTCTATTCTCTGTGTTCTTATTCTTTTTGAATTAGGGTCTAGGGGCCTTTTTATAGTGCCAATTATTTTTTAAATTTGTTAAAAAAATCATTCTCTGAGTGATTTGGAGAATTTTCCCCACCGTTGGATCTTTGATCCAAGGGCTTCTGTTTTACAGAAGACAATCTTCTTGTTTTAACAAGAACAGAAAGATCTTACTGGAATTTTAATTCTGTTTGGCGCAAACACACCAGCGCTTGACACGTGTCACGCAGCGCAGAGCGCAGCGCAACTGCGCTGCCACGTGGCGTGCAGCGTAGAGCGCAAGTCAGCTGAAGCGTTGCTTCTTTAATGTTTTAATTTTCAGAACTGAGCCTTGCTCTGATAGGGGGAAACAGAAGCGTTGCTTCGTTTCCCGCCTTGGAATTTGAACAGAGGTTTGCTCTGATTGGGGTAAACACTTGTGTAACTAATCTTTCTTTGGTTGTGGTATTGGTGAGGGAATGAAATGAAAGGCTTTGCCTCCTCCTCCTCCTGTTAATATTTAATGTGCTTATAAATATGATTCTAACTTAAAGATAGTTTATGTATTGATGTGATATGGTATTTTGAAACATGGTTACTTTGTAACCTCCTCATATACCATATTCACTCCCTTTCCCCCTTTCAATGTTTAAGTTAAAATCAATTTAGTGTTAAGGTTGCTAGATTTAGATATGGTATTTTGTGATCAAGTGCTTGACAATCGCTTGGTTTCATATACGATATACTATCACAAACACTTAGCAAACTCAACACTAAAATCATTTGCTCTCACTCGCTACTTTGTGTTTTTGATGTTGTGGTAAGCTTGCTAACCCTCATGGGTTAGTGTTGATACCCCAAGTTTGGACATACAAACGGTAAGTAAACAAAATGGACTCGTTTCATGTTTTGCGGCGAATATCGGAATTTGATGGTTTGTGCTCCGCAACCGCCTTGACAAGTCATGCTTCGGACAACTCATTATCAAGGGAGCGTCGAAGGAATAGTCGCGATTCGACCTTCCGAGCCAAATCCACAACCACTTCTTTCTTAACTTGTTGTCCTTGTTTTCGTATTCTTTTTGTTTTTGTGACAAACCAACCAATTCGTTATTTGTTGAACCATAAACAACAAGACCTAATACACAATTCTCTGCGGATCGACCCGTACTTGCCGGCTTGCTACAACGCGCCGTGCACTTGCGGTTTATAAATTTTAAAATGAGAACGAGCTCGCATGGACATCCATTTCCTTAAAACGTTTCCATTTCCAAAACATACGCGTTTGCGCACGCGGGTGAACACCCAACACCTGCAAACCCAAGAAACCTCGCTACAGCCCTAGCCTCGCCTGCAATCCCCGCCTCACATGAGCTCCGATCTCGTCGGCCTCGTCCTCGCCACCATCTTCTCCCCCTCTCTCCTTCTCCTTAAAGAACCCGAGCTTCACACCCTCACCTTCCTCGAGCACCCTCGCTTGCACACCCCCTCGCTCGAGCTCGCCTCGCCATCAACAGCACAACCCAACACCTCCCTCCATCGCCTGCCACGAGCTCCCCTCGCCTTCACCTCTAGCGCCCGTCTCACCACCGAGCTCAACCCCGAATCCACCAACGCCAACCGCAGCCGCCTCACCCAGCAACCCGGCGCAACCCCACTTTCACCCAAGCTCCCCACCTCGTCGGATCCATCTCTGGACCGCCAACGACCTTGCCAGTGGCACACTGTGCTCATCATTGCCGCCACCGTTGCATTGCCAAACCCTAGCTGCTGCCGAGCCGTCAAACCCAAGTTCAAGCCAAGATCGAGTTTGTTGTGTCGTGCCTAGCCGCGCTTGCGTCGTGACCGTGTCGTGCCCTTGCCTTAGATCACCGTTGTTGCCATGTCGCTGCTGTATCGTCTTCGATACGTCGTCAGGCAAGTTCAAATACTTACTACATGTTATAGTATATTCATTTCGGTTGCGAATCTAATGTTGATATAAGTGCTCGATGCAAATTATAGTCTAAAAACCCTCTTAAAATGACGGAACTTAAGCATAACGGATTACCCTAGTAATAACGAATACCGTGTTAAGAGTTGGCTCAAAAATATAGACCCTAACGCCGTGAAATGTCATCCCCATTTAAATCCGTCGAATCTGAAAATTTCCATACCTGAATTTCATGAAAATCATAGTAAATTGGTTACACTCCGGAATGTTGTGTTCGAGAGCCCATATCGAAGCCGACTCGACAACCTAGAACCCCATATAAATTATAATCTTTTTCTATTTTAACGGTGACGGAAACTATTCGGGAGTGCGGCTCTAGACTGCAGTCCAGAACAGCACTGCTTGCCAACACTTGATTGGAAATGCTTTTACACCTCTGTGTGAAAATGGTATTATGCGGAACCCTATACCGTAGTGAAGATAAATCTGTTAGCTAACTATTGGAAGTGGTTTCATTCATTTTTACCATCGTTTTCTATTTTAATCACATTTTAAACCATCAGTACATACTGCTGTTCCAAGCAGGGACATAATGTATATCCCGATCTTAAATAGTACAGAACTCCCAGCACACAGTGGATTTTGTCAATCCATCTAGTGTTTTGGAAATCTAACTGTTAAACCTAAATATCATTTAACTGTAGCGTCGCCTTATTATGCTCCTAACTATAAGTAAAGCATGTTACGAAACGGACTTCCAGTTCAGAAAATGGATTTCCTGCAGTAAACACTTAAAATGAAATGACCATAACTAGAAAATCTGAAACCCGATTGACGTGAAACTAATTTTTATGGACAGATAATTAAACATACTACTTACCCCTTTTATATTATTTTGCTTAATTCTGAACGTGTGATTTATAGTAAATTTTTCAAGTGGTATGACACTGGGTGCTATATTTTATTCGCATTATAATTAATTGCATTCTCATCATATCATGTAGTGGTTATATCCTCATTTGAATAGTGGTCATAAATATTGATAACCTAGTGACCGTGTTATATTACCAAGTGATAAATGTTAGTAATTGGATTGTGACAAGTACGTTAGTGTAAAAGCGTGGATGAATAAGTGAGGTGACACGTACTTATACACAATCGGCGGAACCAGTTAAATTATTGCATTGTCGACGCCTATGAGATATATATAGGTGTAACTATAACTGGAATGGGACGGTTATGGAAGCACGTATATTAGTGTCATAGGTAAGACATCGAGTACTATCCATTTATCTTGGATACCAGTCGAGCCATGCATGATGGAGATCCTGTCTCCAGTTCTTGCGTAAACTTGTCATAGAGCGACTAGTATTTGGGTTCATAGTCGGTGTTTGATATAGACCACGGTTGTGGGGTAGTTCGAGTGTGAGTTCGATCAACGGAATCTTGGAAGTCCCACTGCCGACATATACAGCGATTTTGGGAGTTGTATAGATGGTGTTACTGATTATTAGCGAGCATGATTTGGGCCCGTGTTCCCTTGCCCCTGGGGCTTACCCTTGGGTTCGGGATACTCCTGCGGTGGTTGATGCTCACACTTGGACTGATGATAGGTTTAGCGACCTGAACAGTAAGACTTAGAGACTGGTAGGTTTAGTGACATGGACATTGCATTGGTTACTGATTCGATATGCCTACTTCATTGTTTACCTGTACCTGTTACTTCATGCTCATGTCATCACTCCATGTTTATTGTTTCAAGTTCATCATCATTACACGTTTTTACATATGTGTGTGTGTGTGTGTGTTGCTATTGTGTCGCTCTGACGACCTGAGTATGCATGCTCAGAGTAAGAAGTGGACTTAGCTCGGATCAGAATCTGTCGTACCTCGAGGACCTTGCGCACATCTAGATCAGCAACGCCAGCGCTATCTTTTCCTTGATCTCTATCTGGTTAGTTTTATATCTGTTTGATAGAAGTAGTGACTGCATTTCTCATTACCTGTGCATTGATTACTGATTACCACGTAATGCTAGAAGCTGAAGTTTGACTACGGCAAGATATTTCCTTGACTGTAGGAGCATGGCTGGCCTTGTCACCTCTCGTATTCTGTATTTTGGGAAGCGGGGCATGACATGGTTTTGTTGTTCGAGTGTGAGTTCGATCAACGGAATCTCGGGAGTCCCACTGCCGGCATATACAGCGATTTTAGGAGTTGTATGGATGGTGTTATTGATTATTAGCGAGCGTGATTTGGGCCCGTGTTCCCTGCCCCTGGGGCCTACCCTGGGGTTGGAGATACTCCTGCGGTGGTTAACGCTCACACTTGGACTGACGATAGGTTTAGTGACTTAGACAGTGAGACTTTGAGGCTGGTAGGTTTAGTGACATGGACATTGCATTGGTTACTGATTCGGTATGCCTGCTTCATTGTTTACCTGTACCAGTTACTTCATGCTCATGTCATCACTCCATGTTTATTGTTTCAAGTTCATCATCATTGCACGTGTTTACATATGTATATGTGTGTGTATTGCTATTGTGTCGCTCTGACGACCTGAATATACATGCTCAGAGTGAGAAGTGGACTTAGCTCGGATCAGGATTTGTCGTACGTCGAGGACCTTGCGCACATCTAGATCAGCGATGCCAGCGCTCTCTTTCCCTTGATCTCTATATGGTTAGTTTTATATCTGTTTGAAAGATGTAGTGACTGTATTTCTCATTACATATGCATTGATTACTGATTACCACGTAATACTAGAAGCCAAAGCGTGACTACGGCAGGATATTTTCTTGACCGTAGGAGCATGGCTGGCCTTATCACCCCTCGTATTCCGTATTTTGGGAAGCATGGCATGACATTAAGACACCCTATTTCGAGGCCTCCTGCTATTGGGAGGGGACATCCCGATAGGGGATTCCTCATAACAACTCATTTTGAGTTGTGTTAAGGGGGACTGCTGCAACAACCGCAAATTCCATGTATCTTTCTTTTAATTTTCTTTACTTTAACAAAGGTCTTTTCTTTGAATTACCTAAATATTTCTTTATTTCTTTTCTAAATCCATACATGCCCACTCTTATATTTTTTGATTAACGCCTTATTTTGCTATCCTATAAATCTTGGGTTCAAATCCAAACTTCTTCAAATTATTTATTTCTTTATTTTAATTATTTTCCATTATAAAATCTTCTTTAAAGGATTTTAAAGAATCCATTAGATTTTATTGTTTTGTTTTTGAAGAAAAAAATAAATTGTTTTAAAAAGAATTATGATATTTAAGATTCGATTTGAAAAGAATGTTATTTATTTTCTAGAAGTGACATATTAAAGATTTTATTAAATTTTAGAAAAAAATAATTTAGAAAATAATTTTAAATACTTATTTATTTGGTTGTCGTTTTAAATTGTTGGTTCGTTCTTTAAATATTTTATTTATTTGTTTTGATATGATTGATTTGATTTTGAGGGATTTTGATAAAAAGAAATATTTTTTAAATAAAAACTATAGAAGTTGTGAAGAAAATATTTAATTGGAATTTTCTAAAAATTTTCATATTTTTTTACGATTAAAAGTATTTTAAAATAATTTTTAGAAATTAAAAACTGATTTAAAAATTAATTCCGAATTTAAAAAAATATTTCTCAAAAATCTTTCTAGAATTTATTTAGATTTTTCAATATTTAAAACTATTTTAAAATATTTTTTAGCCGTTAAATCTACTGTTGTTTTATTTCTTTTTCTTGTTTTCTTTCTTCTTGGGATGTCTGTGATACAGATGATGAGGTTCGGTACATGATCGATTCGAGTGAGGAGAAGTTTATTCAGCCAACTTCATGCGCAAATCTTTGATTTCTTTTCAATATGCTTCATTCCATGATTTTCACCGCTTTCATATCATCTCTTTATCTTTAAAACTTGTGTCTGATTGGACTAATATTGTAATATTTATTGTTGGATTTATTTGTTCAATATTCCTTTTTGTTACACTTTAAATTTTTGTATTATTTCTACTACTGCTTGTACAAATGTTTAGCGTATTCATATCGGGAAGAGTGCTTCTCGGTGTGAATACGTCACAGGCTTATCAGCTCTCGCTCCACGTCTTTTAGGAAGCGAGGCGTGACAACTGCCCTAGGTAGGGGTCCCACCAGTGATGAACAAGCTTTTGGCTTGCTTTTGATCATGTTTTGATCAAAGATTTGATCATCGAGGTAAAAATATTTATAAGCATTTTTCTTTTGGGAATTAGAATTTTAACTCCAACAGAGTGATGTGTAAAAAATTTACTATCCGTCTAAAATTACCCGTATCTAACCAATCTCATTCTTATTTATATTTTGATTTGTTAGATTAGATATTACAATTTTTTAATAAAATGCTAGAATAGTTTTTATTTTTCTAGATCTTGACCCATTTTATTTATGATTTAATTAATTAAATTATTTCTTAACTTCTTCATAAAACCATAAATATCAAGAAAAACAAGATTAAAAATTAATATTATATAATTTTCACATTTTAAATTTTTTGTTTGATGTGTACTTATTAATAATAATTGACTTATTTTTCATTATTAATAAAATTTAAATAATTATTTATTAAAATATTAAAAATAATAATCAATTAATTTTTATCAAGTTTAAACATTTATAAGGTTACTAAATAATAAAATTGTTATCACAAAAAACCCATAGACATACAAATCATAATACAAATTGTGCAAGAACTCGAGTGAGTCCATGCCAAAAGTTTAAATCCAATTTCATATCCAACACGAAAGTCCGAGTCCAAATCCAAATCCAATATGAAAATTTGAGTACAAATTCGAATCCAACACAAAAATATGAGTCTAAATCCAAATCAAGCATGTAAATCCGATTTCAAATTCAAAGAGTTGAAATCAAATCCAAAAAAATGTCTAACACATAAATCCGAGTTCAAATCCAAATCTAAATCCAAAAAATTGTCGATAATGATAATTATCTAACTCTTACACTAGAAGGTTTTTTTTCCTTCGAAATATGGTGTATATATATTAAAATTATTAAAATCATATAATTTAAATTATATTTAGCAGAGTAGGGCAATTCCCTACCCCACCCGCACAGAGAGAGGGTTCCTAGAACCCGTCCCACCTAAGCCCATGAAGAGGAACCCGCCCTCTTCTCTACGAGGATGGGGACGGGTTCTAGGAACCTGCCCTCTCCTTTATAAAGGAGAGGGTGGGTTCGTAGAACCCGCCATATTTTAATTTTAAAAAAAATAGAATTAAAAATAGAATTTAAAAAATCTCGTTAAAAAACCCTGAATAAATAATAAGATTGTTGTTTTTGTTACCGACGGGTGACAAGTGTTATTACAGTTCATATAAAATTACTATAAATATGAATCTTGTATACACTTCATTAACAAAATGAATCCGTCAAAATAATAATATAAAAAATTTATATCATACTAAAATGTAAATTGTACAAGTTTCTTTACAGCGCTAACTGATTTTCCTCCCGTGCACTTGTCACGATCTCGAAGGTCCTGCCCCTGTTGACTGTCCTGGACATCTGGTTCTATAATGACCTGGCTGTTTGTATAGGCTACATCTGCCGTGCCTTTACTGAGGATCAACATCCATTGTCATTCGATCTCGACGCACCTTAGGTCTTCCGGGTCCTATATTTTTGTCTGGCGGTAATACAGTCGGTGTTTGTCTGTTCTCAGTATAATAGTGCCAATAGGGACTGTCTGGTATAGGATGAAATTTTAGATCATATGTGCCTTAGTAGTTGGAAACTGTATAGTAACGGGAAGCAAAATTGTAATGTGAGTTATGCATACTGCTTGCAACAGCAATTGCGTGGGCATAAGGTAAATGTTGTTGCTGGAAAACACCGTATGTGCACGAAGAGAGCCCTTCATCTCTAAAATTTACGGTATATTGATTCCCATTACTCCCCGTAACTTGAAACTCCGATGTGTCAAACCTTTCAGATCTGTGGTATTGTGATCTGCGCTCTCTTTTCCGGAATATATCTTCGTAATACGCGGTGAGTGGAGTTTCCAGCGCCAAAAACTTTTCCCTTCTTTGCACAAAGTAAGTATTCACTTTGAAAAAGGTTCGAACAATCAACCCCTGTATCGGTAAGGCTCTAATACCTTTAAGGACCCCATTGAAGCTTTCAGATATATTAGTGGTCATTAGTAGATATCGGCATCTATTATCATGTGTTTGTGACTGTAACACCTTAGTTCATTATACCAGTTCTAATTTGAGTATTTCTTTATTTATGGTATTTTCCTGATTTATTGTGTTTTGGGTGCGAATATCGTATTTGGCATTTGTATTTGCATCCGACCTGACCCGCTTGCTGGAAACCATCTTGATTCCTATTTATCTTTTATCCCGGCTTGTTATATGGATCCGTGCACTTTCATTTTTTTTATATATACTGCATACTGGCATTATATCTGGCATCTGCATTTTTTAATATAACATTTAAAATCAAGAAAAATATTTTAAAAATATATTGCATGGCATGCATCATACCCCTGACCCTGTGGTAGCATCCGTATATCGTGTTCTCGTTCCGTTCGGTGAAACGGACTCTTTTGGATAGCTACGTGCACGCTACGTGCATCCGTTCTTGGGGGTATGCATTTTCGTTACCCGGATATCCTGTTTTGGTTTTGGTTACTACGTATATTAACCGTATTTTCAAACCGTAATTTTTGATCCGACCCGGGCGTGTTTTGGACTATTTTTGTATTAACCAAAATCTTGAATGTAACTTTTTAGGAAAACTATAACTCTGACAGTCACTCTGTCTACGGTAGCGCCCCGGCCGTCAATCCGAGGCCAAATGCAGAAACAAAAACTTTTTAGGAAACCGGCGCTATCGTAGTTTTTCACCCGGATCGAACCATTAACGCTAAACTAGCTAACTACTAAGAAGTGAGAGTGGCTATACCGATCGATCCATGTCCTTCGGTCTTTGGCCACCGTCCCAAGCTCCTCGCGGCATCTCCGATCTCCGGTCTCCTCGTCGAAAGGGCACCACATCAATGAGTCCTTTTACGGGCTCCCGCTTCATCCGAAACAACTCGAACATGAAGTTTGCTAGCCGACATGTCCAAGGTGAAGTAGAGAATGTGTGTGATAATTTTGTCTCTTGACACTCTAGAATTCTCAACACATGAGATGGTTAGAGTGGAGGTAGAAGATGATGCCATGGTGGATGTTGTGAGCTAGAGGAAGAAGAAGAAGAAGAGGCTTTTTGCTATTATTGTGATGAGATAAAAATGAAAGCAAGCATTATCATCTCAAGAGCAAGCCCAAGGCTATATGGCTGCCCTGTCTCTCTCCACCTCTCATTTCATCACAACAATCAATTAATTATGTGACACTTGCATCAAAAAAGAGACTATGAGTCACCTAATTGATTGTGCCTCTTCATGATGACTTCCACACACAATTTCCACCATTTTTAAACATTAACATAAATGTTTAGTCCAATAAAAAGAACGGCAACATCTAAAGTAAACTCGTGATGGATCACAAGGATACCCCTCACCTGTATATACATACCTGCATCCGCATTCTGACTGAATGCAAATGCGATGAGACTAAAGTAATCTAACAAATCTAATACTAGGATCCGGCTTAAACCAAAGCCCACTAGTATGATCCGCCCGATCATGATCCGTGCATGACTGCACGTATATGATCGAACCCTGCCAT
The DNA here is from genome assembly GCA_030015575.1 of Agapanthus africanus. Taxonomy (NCBI): domain Eukaryota; kingdom Viridiplantae; phylum Streptophyta; class Magnoliopsida; order Asparagales; family Amaryllidaceae; genus Agapanthus; species Agapanthus africanus. The sequence continues at coordinate 445,821,489 of CM057350.1, read as the reverse complement.
AATACCATACGGCCTCTACAACGTTTCACCCGAAACTTGAGAAACTGTCTGTGGGGGACTCTAAAGACTCGTCAATACTTTGGCTGTGGATTTAACCACTAGCACGTCAGTGGTACTAGCTGTACGAAACGGGCTACCAGGTATTGACCAAAAGGGAGGTCGATGAGCGAACTCATCCTGACACCCTACTGAGCCTGTTAGTGACAATATCTGTACAGTCCGGTCCGTTCGTCTATGAGTATCGTATGTCGGGCCTAGGGGTTGGTAAAAGTTAGACCCCCAAAAGCGGTACAGGTCGTGTTGGAGTATAGCCCAGAACACCCTGAGATACTACTGGAATACCTATCAGCAAATCTCCTGCCTTGGCCAAAGACTTCGTGTAATGGCTCTCCTAGACACAGCGCGATCTCACCCCCAATACTGGGAGAGACGAAACCCCTGCTGATCCGCTCACTGCCTCCATGTGGCTTGGGACTATACCCAACTAAAACCTGTTTGCACGACTCTTTTGAGCCGTGGTAAGATAGTAATCAAAGCACAGTGGGAACTCACACGAGACAAATGACGATCTCAGATCGATGCACTAACCTGTACACATGTCACCAGGGAACTGCTATCTGACGTCAAGTATAATACCAACTAGCATATTCCCGGCGAGTCCTATCCGGTGTATCATAATCCAATGAGCACCTGTATACATCTTAGGTGAACCAACTGACACCAATGGCTTGTGAGACCGGCCACCGCCCCTCGTCGGGGTCTCGACTATATACACTAGTCTACTAATGGAGTATCGATGCCCAGTCTCGAAACTCCTACGACTAGGGACCACTTTAAGGATGTGCTTATAGATTACCCAACTCTCACTTATATGATCGCCATCATACTGCTGGTAGTCAAGCAAGAATTCTAAGGGCTCTATCAATGTGTAATAGTAATCTGTAAGGTCACCTAAAGCTGTACACGATGATAAAGATAAAGCAGATAGCATACTATCATCTTGAGTAAGACTGTCCTACCGGCATAGATCCTCCCTCAATCATTGCAATCACATGCCTGCGATCCAATAATTGACTTTGAGGACACTATATCCAACAATCTCCCACTTGCACTCAAGGCTAATTATTGCGATGTCGCATACTCACAGCCCGTGTGATACCGAACACCCAACTCCCCTACTGATCAGTCTCACAAAGCCCGTTTGCGAAACTATTGCGTTCGAGGAATAGCCTCAGTGAGTGGATCCGCCCTGATGTTTCTTTCTATGTCTCTCTTTATCTCAAGTTCGCGGAGAAAGCCATCTCCCGAAATGAGCAATACCTGTCTTAGAATATGTCTGGATATCTGATGGGACCTAGTTCATAAATGAACTCCAAATCCAAACTTCTTAGACTGTATCGTCAACTGAACTTAGTCAGTATCCTGCGCCATGCCTCCCTCAGTATCCGCTTGGACCTCCTGTCCAAACAACTGCCCCTCGTTAGAGGGAAAACTATAACTCTGACAGTCACTCTGTCATCCAGGTCACCTTGGAAGTCTGGAATGATTACCGTCTCCCGAAAGAGGTTGTCCTTATCATATCCCTAGAACATCCACTTATGTTCTAAAACTGCTTCCAAATGATTCTCCAGGACTGGATCAATATCAACTTATTGCATTTAGTGCAAAAACAACATCTGGTGTGGTACTTGATATCTCGTGATTGACTCAATTGCCTAAGCAAGTGATTTGTCAATCATGCACATCCCTCTCCCCTTTAATCTGTAAGACACCTTTAGAGAGGGTGACTCCATCACCTGCAGGTATACTACCGTGCCAGGAGTCTTCCATTCTAAAATACCTGTAGAATGCCGTCTAAGTACCCAGATTGGGAAATTACCCAAATGTAGATCTAAAACCATAGATCTAGTAACCAGAATGTCTGATATTATATCTATATCCTATGTAGAGAAACCACTGTGTGACAACCAAAGTATAACCGATCGTAGTATAGGAATTTCACTTCCTACTCTGTGTATGTCATCCAAATACCAGGACATCACACACTACTACCTTCTTAACAGATCCATCCCCTATTCTGATGAAGTCAAACCCATGACTGTCACATCAAAAATAAATGATCTTTCTCCGCTATATCTGCTTCAGTCCATAGACATAAGCTACTTGTCCACTATGCTTCCGCTGCTCCCACTAACTACGACAACCCTCTGGCAGATTCATATATACGTGCACTTCTAAAGCTAGTTTAGAACGACACTATACTCATCCTCCTGCTGGGTCTCACAGTCTGGAACAACAGCAATGGAAAGTCTGGGTAAACAAGAACCTCCCTGTCACCGTCCTTGAGCATACCGAAGTACCTCTCGAGTTCCTGAGGTTACCCACCATATCTGCGGAGTGGCTAATGGAATGTTAAACCAGATTGAATCTTTAGGTTCTTATCAAATTTCCAGTAATCGTTTGTGGTTCTGGAATCACTTCCAGTTCTACCATACTCGCACTACTGTTTTCTAAAAAATCCATTTTTATCAAAACTGTGGCGAGTCTGGAACAATATCACTATTGATCTTCCAGATGGTAGAAAGTCAACCCTCGTCATAGCCCGGGCTAACCCACAAACAGCCATTACAGAAACACGCCTTGAGTTATCCAGAGTCTGGTTTTAAGCATAAACCGGACAACTCCCCGTACCTTAACATTGTTAAGATATGAACTATTCTATATCCAATATAGAAACAGAGGCACTGATTTAATTGGAACCAGATTCAAATCATGCAGCTGTCTCCAGTACATGTCAACTAAATGGAGAGAGGCCGATCAACATTACTCAACTTAAGAATACATCCAGATATGAGTAACCTGAAAGAGAAGCAAGTTTTCATAATCATTACTATCAACTGAATACCATACACAAGTATCTACATCTTCGATCACCTTGAAGAATCCTGATACTTGCAATACCTGGTTCTCTACTATATTCATATACCTATAACTTCTCAAAACTTGGATCTTGTATTTCTATGAAACACATGTCTAAGAACTAGAGAAGTCATAAGTAAACAGAATATAGTACGAGTACCAACCCCTCTTTCCTAATGGACACTGGACAACATACAATACTCTGTATAAGTCCCCTGAGTCTAACAACTCATTCCCTGTATGTCGTAGGCTGAAAACTGTACTATGGTTATGAAGAATTACACCGCTTTTAAATGCTCCTTACCTAATCATCAACTGATATAGATATATGTCATGGACATAATTTCAAAAAGTTATATCTCACTATATAAAAATAAACGTACAGATATATCAATTTGAAATTGGTGCATAACAACGGATATTCAAAACCAAATATTTGCCGTCCGGTAAACAACCCAAGCGATTTCCTCAAATATCACCAATTACAACGAATACCGATATAATGAGGATGATCACCCAATTCCCAATAACTTACTCCCACTCATCATCTGTAAAACCATACAGATGTGAGAATCATACCTGGTAAATACATACCCTGGAGCAAGGGTCTAATTGGGAAATCAGTTTTCTATTAACAACACATAGTGAAACTGAAACATGTAAATGTTTCGAAGGGGTATCCGGGTATTCCTAGTAATGCCTCTTCCATTATCAGATTCACAACTGTAACCGTATATTTCTTTGCCATCTCTCCAAATCCCTTTATATGTCTTTAGTCATTACCTTCTGTACACCACCTTTAGGCCAAATGGTTTTCTTCCTTTCCTACCGTTCGGCACCAGCCTATGGTTTGGAAGAGGACTATCCAATAAGCATAATGGGTGTACTCCCCTAATCCTAGGAGCACTCGCAACGCGAGAGAAGGTAAAGATAAAAGACAACTGAATAAAACTTATTCCTATTTCTCCTGAACCAGAATCCATCCTCGAACTGGAACAAGTTCCTTCGAATTTGTATATAACCATACGATGGAGTATCCAAATAACTGTGGATTTTCGTAGTGATACGGAGTGTTTTGGAGAAATACAAAGGTGAAGTAGGAGTGGCGATGAAATACTTGGTTTGGTCGTGAATAGCAGTCGCAATTTACTTTGCCCTCTTACTAATCCCTTTATTTGTCTTTACTTATTACCTTCTGCACACCTCTCTTAGGCTAATCGGTTTTCTTCATTCCCTACCGTTCGGCACCTGCCTATGGTTTGGATGAAGACTATCCAATTAGCGTAATAGGTGTACCGTCCTAATCCAAGGAGCACTCGCAACCTGAGAGAAGGTAAAAGGAAAAGACAACTGAATAGTCCAATTCATTTTCTCCAGAACCGGAAACCATCCTCGAATCTGGAACAAGTTCCTTCGAGTTCGTATATAACCATACGATGGTTTTATCCAATGGAAGTGGATATTCGTAATAATACGGGGTGTTCTGGAGAAATGCAAAGGGTAAAAGAAGGAGTGGTAATGATGTATGCAACTCAGACAATCCAAAATCCAGTGTTTTAAGAAGATTCGGTTAACTTGGTCACTGAGTCATAGTCTAGGGTCGGGCCATGGTCGCTGCCAAAGAGAGAGAGAAAAGAAACACTCTGTGTGCACTCTAACCTAGATCAGAATGGTTTTCAATTTATCTAATCAGGAAACCTCCTACTGTAACCTCAAATTCTCCTCCAAACCTGAAAGAAGAATTAGTCGGAATCACCCGAGGAGTAAACCAACTCATCAGTAGGAATCAGGATCCAACTATCATCGCATGATAACGTGATGGAATCCATTCGCGTTATCACACTCCAGAAGGTATGCGCATGCCTGGAAAGTTTCAGTTTCTTTAGAAACTCCGATGTGATTTTTTGTAAGTCCATGCTGCCTCTCCCGGTACTTTCGGGAATGCGGAATTTGGTAAAAAACAATTTTTACGGAGGTGGTAACATGGACCTATAACCCGGATCTTGGTTAAACATCTATCTAACAACCTAACTATGAGTTTCTAGCTACTCGGTTAGGGGGTTATACCTTGCTTGTCTTGAACTCCTTCGTCTTCAAGCTCCGATGGTGGTCCGGAATGGCTTCTTCTCGTCCTCTCCGTACGCCGAAGATAGATCCACCTGAAAGCTCCAACCTTTAGCTCCTTCTTCGTTCTTTGAAGAAACTAGTTCACTTGGTTTTCTAAACCTAGTGAACTAGAATGAGTAGAGAAGAATTAGAATGGGATTTTATCTATGGTTCTTGATTCTCAACTCATGAGACAAGAGAACCATAGATTAAAGAGAGGGAGCAAGAGCAAAAGGGTGAGAGCAAAAGGAGAGCTCAAGAACAAGAGAGAGAATGAGCAAGAAAGAATGAGGCTCTATTTTGTCTTTCACCCTCTCATAATCCAAAGTGATCATAACTCATCATATCAAAAAAAAGTCTTATGTGATGGTTGAAGCAACCATAACCATATCATTTCATGCACTCATTTTACACAAATGAGCAAGTAAACAAAAGTCTTTGCCATGAAATGATGGCTATGGTTATCATGATGGTCAACTAGTCAAGCCTAGTCAACCGGTCAACAAAGTCAACAAGTCAACAAAAGTCAACAAGTCAACAAAGTCAACAAAAGTCAACAACCATGTCACCATAATACTTAATTAATATAATAGTTAATCACATATCAAATTCTCATTAGGGTTGAGCAAAAAGTCAAATAGTCAACGGTCAACTGTCAACAACCCTAATGAGAATCCGCTGCCTCTGCCTCCCTGTCAACTGTGCATACACACCCGCATCCGCGTTCCGAGGAACACGAATGCAAACCGGATAAATCCAATCCCAAAAGGTACACTAGGATCTGGCTTAAACCAAAGCCCGCTAGTGTAAACTGTCCGGACACTGTACGTGCACAAGTGCACGGATGTGACCGAACCCTGTCGCAAAACCATGCGACCTGTCGCAATACCATGCGACCTCTACTCTTTTGCCTAAAGGCGAAAAGCTTTCTGTGTGGGACTCTAAAGACTCGACACTACGCTGGCAGTGGGTTTAACCACAGACCGCAAGCGGCACTAGCTGTGCGTAACGGTCCCCAGGTAATGCCGACAAGAAGACCGACGAGGCGAAACCCATCTGAACTCCTACTGAGCCTGAGTGTGACATTCTCCGTACAGTCCGGTCTGTTCGTCTGATACATCGCATGGCGGGCCTAGGGGGCGGTAAACGTCAGTCCCCCAATAGCGGTACAAGTCGTGCCGGAGCGAAGCCCAAAACACCCTGAGATAACACTGGAAACCTACCAGTATATCTCGTTTGCCCTGGCCAGGGACTACTCGTGTAATGGCTCTCCTAGACACGGCGCGATGTCAACCCCCAATACCGGGAGAGACGAATCCTGTCTAACCGTCACTGCCTCCAAGTGCTTCGGGACTGCACCCAACCACTACCTGTTTGCACGACTCCTTTGAGCCGTGGTAGGGTAGTGATCAAAGAACAGTGGGAACACACTCGAGGCGAAGTGACAGTGTCAAGTCAGCGGACTAAGCTGTACTCATGTCACCTGGGAACTGATAACTGACGATAGGTATAATACCAACTAGTCAGTTCCCGACGAGTCCTGTCCAGTGTACCCGTAACCTAACGAGCACCCGCATACTATCTCAAGTACGACGTACTGACGGCTGTGGGACAGACCGTCTCCCACACTGGGATGAGAAGCGCATGCGCTGGTCTACTCCGGAGTATCGATGCCCTGTCTCGATAGTCCTGCGACCAGGGACCTGCATAAGGATGTGCTTATAGATTACCCAGCCCCACTAGTGTGACGGCCATCACATCGCTGGTAATCAAGCAAAGATCCTAAGGGCTCTACTAATGTGTATAGGCGATATACAAAAATAAACACATGTACACATTGAAGTAGAAACAAACCAAGTAGCATACTACTATTTTGAGCAAGATTGTATATACAAGGTGAATATCCCAAGCATCCATTAAGTAATATATAAACCAGTATGATACAGTAATGGCCTCTAGGGCATATACACTAACAATCTCCCACTTGCACTAAGGCCATGTACTGGCGTATCGAAGACCTATCATCTCGATCAGCCGCTCGAACTGAGTCTGGGGCAGGGCCTTGGTGAATGGATCTGCAGTGTTATTTTCTGAAGCGACTCTCCGAACCTCGATCTCCTGGCGATCCACGATCTCCCTGATCAGGTGATACCGCCTCAAGATGTGCCTGGATCTCTGATGGGACCTGGGTTCCTTCGCTAAAGCTATAGCCCCGTTGTTGTCGCAATACAGAGGTATTGGATCAACAATGGACGGAACCACCTGAAGTTCTTTCAAGAACTTCCTCATCCAGACAGCTTCTTTTGCGGCATCAGATGCAGCGATGTATTCCTCTTCCATTGTCGAGTCTGCAACGGTTTCCTGTTTGGAACTCTTCTAACACACCGCCCCTCCATTGAGGGTAAAGACAAAACCCGACATGGACTTGGAATCATCCTTGTCACTCTGGAAGCTGGAGTCAGCAAAGGCCTCGATCTGGAGGTCTTTTCCGCCATACACCAAGAACATCTCCTTAGTCCTTCTCAGGTACTTGAGAATGTTCTTTACCGCTATCCAGTGTTTCTCCCCAGGGTTTGACTGATACCGGCTTACCACACTCAGTGCATAAGCTACATCCGGTCTGGTACACAACATCGCATACATTATAGAGCCTACCGCAGAAGCGTAGGGTATAATAGACATGCGATCCCTCTCCAAATCAGTCTTGGGAGACATCTCTTTAGAGAGGGTGATCCCGTGACAAGCCGGTAGGTTACCGCGCTTAGAATCTTCCATACTGAATCTTTTCAACACGGTGTCGATGTACCTGGACTGAGAAAGTCCTAATATCCTCTTGGATCTGTCACGGTAGATCCGGATACCCAGAATGTATGAGGCATCACCCAGGTCTTTCATGGAGAACCTGTGTGACAAGAACCCCTTGACAGATTGTAGCATAGGAATGTCATTTCCTATTAAGAGAATGTCATCCACGTATAAAACGAGGAATACTACAGTTCTCGCTACAAATCTACTATAGATGCATGGTTCATCTGGATTTTTGATAAAGCCAAATTCTTTGACCGTCTCATCAAAGCAGATGTTCCAACTCCGCGACGCCTGCTTTAGTCCATAGATGGACTTAAGCAACTTGCACACCTTTCCGCTGCTCCCACTCTGAATGAAACCCTCTGGTTGGTCCATATAGACACACTCCTCTAAATTTCCATTTAGAAAAGCGGTCTTTACGTCCATTTGCCAGATCTCATAATCGTGGAAGGCAGCAATGGCAAGAAGGATCCGAATGGATTTCAGCATGGCTACTGGAGAAAAGGTTTCGTCATAGTCCAAGCCAGGTCTTTGACGAAAACCCTTTGCTACCAGCCTAGCTTTATAGGTCTCAACCTGTCCATCTACACCAATCTTCCTTTTGAAGATCCACTTGCATCCTACGGGTTTTACCCCGTCTGGAGCAATGTCCAACGTCCATACCTTGTTGGTGTACATGGACTCCATTTCGGTCCGCATTGCATCCAGCCATTTCACTGAGTCAACGCTCTGAACGGCCTGCTGGAAGCTAGTAGGCTCATCATAATCTATGATGCAATCCTCTCTATCCCCGTCTATGAGAAAACCGCAGTATCTCTCGGGCGGATGAGTCTGCCTACTACTCCTGCAGAGCGGCCTAGGAATGTCTTGTTCTGTTGAACGCTCTGGTTCCACTAAGCTTTCAGTAACAGTCTATGGTTCTGGAACTTCTTCCAGTTCTATTGTGCTCCCACTTATCTGGGTTTCCAAAAACTCAGTTTCCAAGAAGCGGGCATGCTGAGAAACAAAAACCTTTTGTTCCTCAGCGGAATAGAAAAGATACCCCCTGGAGTTCCTTGGGTATCCCACAAACTTACACTGTACTGAACGTGCCTCAAGTTTGTCCGCATGCTGCTTTTTTACAAAAGCTGGACATCCCCATACCTTAAGATACTTAAGACAGGGTTTCTTCCCAGTCCACATCTCATATGGGGTGGTAGGCACAGTCTTGGTGGGAGCCTTGTTCAAGAGATATGCAGCTGCTTCTAGTGCATATCCCCAGAATGATCGCGGTAACTCAGCGTTACTCATCATGGACCGAACCATATCCAATAGGGTTCGGTTCCGTCTCTCCAATACACCGTTATGTTGCGGAGTGTATGGAGGAGTAAGCTGAGAGAGAATACCATTCTCTTTTAAGTAATTCAGGAATTCGGCACTTAAGTATTCTCCACCTCGATCCGATCTTAGAATCTTAATACTTTTGCCGGTCTGTTTCTCTACTTCATTCTTATACTCCTGGAATTTTCCAAAGGCCTCGGACTTATGTTTCATTAAGAAGACATAACCGTACCTTGAGAAGTCATCCGTAAAAGTAATGAAGTAAGAATGTCCGCTTCGGGCATGTGTAGACATTGGACCGCACACGTCACTGTGTACGAGTCCCAAGAGCTTGCTCGCTCTTACTCCATGTCCAGTAAACGGAGTCTTTGTCATCTTTCCTTTGAGACAAGATTGACAAGTGGCATACGATTGATATTTGAACGCATTCAAATACCCTTCTGTATGTAACTTCGTCAACCTTCTCTCATTGATGTGACCCAGTCTACAATGCCACAAGAGAGTCTGATTCATTTCCGGAGACTTTCTTTTGTGTGTATTCTGGACATTGAAAATCTGTAGTTGGTTTAATACGTATATACCATTACTCAATGTACCTGACCCAATCAAAACTTGATTAAGGTGAATGTTTACAACATTACTTACAAACGCAAATTCATAACCTTCTTTAGAAACTAAAGATACAGAAATGATATTACAAGTTGCGTTGGGTACAAAAAAGCAATTACGCAAAACCAAAACATGTCCATCTGACATTCCCAGGTGATAGTCCCCCACGGCTTTAGCATCCATGCTAGCTCCGTTCGCAACTCTGAGGGTCATGTCACCTGCCTTCAAAACCCTACGGTTTCTCAACGCCTGCAAAGAATTACAGATATGAGATCCTGATCCGGTATCCAATACCCAGGAAGTAGAGTTTATTGAAAGACAGTTTTCAATAACATACACACCTGAAGCTGAAGCTGCAACCTGCTTCAATTCCTGTGTTCTGGCCTTCCAGGCCCTGCAATCATTCTTCCAGTGTCCTTTCTTATGACAATAGAAGCATTCTTCCTTATCCACAAGCTTCCCCGCTATCTTTGTTGCTTTACCTTTTCCCTTCGTATCCACTTTACTAACACCGCCCCTTGGTTTGGCGGGGGCCTTCTTCTTCTTTCCCTTGGCTTTCGCCTTGGACCTAGAAGAAGATGATCCTCCTACAAACAAAGTGGATATATCCCTACCTTTCTGTAGGGTGCCCTCTGCGCTCCTCAGCATGTTGAGGAGCTCTGAAAGTTCAACCTCTTTTTCTTGTAAGTTGAAGTTCAGTATAAACTGGGCGTAAGTGGAAGGAAGGGACTGGAGAACTATATCCGTATATAGCTCACTCTCCAATGTGATCCCTAGGTCAGCGAGCTCCTCAATGTAGCCGATCATCTTTAGCACGTGCTCGGCTACTGATGATCCGACGGCCATTCTTGTCGAAAATAACTTTTTCGACGCTTCGTATCTTGCGATACGAGATTGCTCTCCATACAGTTCTTTTGTATGAAGCAATATGGACTCCATGTCTATATTCTCGTGCCTCCTCTGATGTTCGTTGTCCATCGAGGCAAGCAGGAAGCATTTGGCCTTCGCGCTATCAATCTCCCAAGTCTTGCGGATTTCCTTATCCGCGACGCTGGAAGTTGGACCAGGGACAGGGGGAGCTTTGGTGGTAAGAAGATACCCCAGCTTGTCGTAAGTGATTGCTATCTTGACATTCCTGAGCCAATCTTTGTAGTTTGGCCCTGTCAGTTTGTTTTTATCTAGGAGTAACTTAAGTCCAGTCATGTTGATTGGTCGCTGCAATTAGGAGAGAGAAGAAGAAACACTCAGCATGATGCTCTTGCAAGTTTAGAGTGGTTTTTAGTTTGTCTAAACAGGATGGCTCCCACTGTTTCTCGAATCCCTCCTCAAACCATAAAGGAAGAATTAGTCAGGATCAATCCCACCGTACAATACTTGCTTAACCGTTCAGCCAGGCCGGTGTCGGTACTTCGAGGGAGGTTTTCCAACGCTTTCGCGAAGTTCCTTAATTAGAGAACCTCTTTTCCCTGGGGGCGTAGCCCCGCTAACACCTTTCTAGGCACCTACTAGGTTTATAGCATTGATCGTTTAGTGAGAAATTTCCCGAGGAGTAGCATATACTCACAGTAGGATCGGGATCCAAATATCATTGTGTGACGAAACTGAAGGAATCCTACCAGAATCATCACACTCCAAATGGTATGCAAATCTAGCAAGTTTCAGTACTTATGAAACTCCCGATGTGGATTTTTGCCCCATGCTCTTATGACCTTGACGAAGGTCAACAAATCATAAGTCACATGTCAAGTTCTGCCCGTCATTATCCAGGTTAATTTGAATCCACCCGTATATACCCTTGACGAAGGTCAACAAGGTAATGCGAATGTTCCAAACCAACGCATCTATCTATGCTACATATGAATACCCAATAGCTACCAATCACTATGCCTTGACGAAGGTCAACAAACACAGCTTGAATACTATTGAATATTCATACGAAACGACGGAGGGCTACGAATGGTTTTGGCAAAACCGTGAACGTAGTGAACTTGATTTGGTCGATGGAACGAGATAGCTTTTAAATGGAGTGGCTCAAACTCCGTATTTTAAAAGTTTGTTTTGAAAAGAACCGAGTGGTTTTTCGAAAGTGTTCCAACGACTTTAACTTGGTTTATTATCTTGCATTAGTTCTTTTAATGCGTGATATTCTTGCATTAGTTCTTTTAATGCGTCCCATCATTTAATCCTACCATTGCAGAAAACAACCAAAATATGACGTACGCTTATGCCATTCGCATTCGCCACGGGGCCCCGTCATTACCCGTTAGGTTACTTAACTAACGACAGAGCGGGGGCTGGGCTAGCGCGTCTGTAAAACATAAGCAACGCCTAAATAATATCATATATAGATATACTGCAATGATAAACATTTCAGATCACAGATGAATACATTGGATATACTAGGAATCTGCAATTCGTACGAGCCTGTAACGAAAGACAAATTACACGGTCGCGGTGAATAGCCAAATACCCCACCCAAGACCCCTACGGGTGCGGCAAACTACCCGCCAAGTACCCGAAGCGTAGCAACCTCCCTCATCGCCATGAGTAGGCCACTCGACACTTCGGCATACCCGGTAGTTTGTGCACCCCCTCCATGGGTCTATCCTAGGAGCAAAAACAGTAAAAAGAAATTATACAATGACGGCTACAACCCCGACCCGGTTGTGCGGCCATACAAATAATTAGTACATCAATTTACAAATTTACATGAATTGAAAGAAAAGAAAACTCTCGTCTCACAACCCCCGGCTATTCACCCGCGACAATCCAACATATTCATATACACATTCCAGCAACATTACAGATCACAGATTTGTATAACCCCCACTAATCGACATATAGCGATTAGTAGACGTTCAATACAAATATCACATTACAGAAAAACCCGTTAGCTAAAGTCTTTTAGAAGTTCGATCAAAAATACGGATTTTCGGAACCCCAAAATAAAATTTTCGTTCTGGAAAATCTGGGTTGAAAATATATGTACTAAAAATCCCAAAATACCCCCAGAATAACACTGCACCAAAGATTGACCTCGGCCGAGTCAACTCGGCCGCGGATCCGCGGCGGGAGCGTGCTCCCGCCGCGCTTCCGCGGCGCTTTGACTCGATCGTGGGTCCATCTTTGGTGGTTATTCACAGAAAAGCCTGAGCCGATTTTAGGTGTTAAAATAATCAATTTTTGAACAGTAAAAAAATCGACAGAAACTGCAAATTTTCGGGGTTCGTTTTCGGGACTTTTTCTTTGATCGATCTTCTAGTTACTTGCTAACAAGTTAGATAGAGTTTAACTAGGCTCTGATACCACTGTAAGTCCATGCTACCTCTCTCGGTACTTTCGGGAATGCGGAATTTGGTAAAAAACAATTTTTACGGAGGTGGTAACATGGACCTATAACCCGGATCTTGGTTAAATATCTATCTAACAACCTAACTATGCGTTTCTAGCTACTCGGTTAGGGGGTTATACCTTGCTTGTCTTGAACTCCTTCGTCTTCAAGCTCCGATGGTGGTCTGGAATGGCTTCTTCTCGTCGTCTCCGTACGCCGAAGATAGATCCACCTGAAAGCTCCAACCTTTAGCTCCTTCTTCGTTCTTTGAAGAAACTAGTTCACTTGGTTTGCTAAACCTAGTGAACTAGAATGAGTAGAGAAGAATTAGAATGGGATTTTATCTATGGTTCTTGATTCTCAACTCATGAGACAAGAGAACCATAGATTAAAGAGAGGGAGCAAGAGCAAAAGGGTGAGAGCAAAAGGAGTGCTCAAGAACAAGAGAGAGAATGAGCAAGAAAGAATGAGGCTCTCTTTTGTCTTTCACCCTCTCATAATCCAAAGTGATCATAACTCATCATATCAAAAAAAAGTCTTATGTGATGGTTGAAGCAACCATAACCATATCATTTCATGCACTCATTTTACACAAATGAGCAAGTAAACAAAAGTCTTTGCCATGAAATGATGGCTATGGTTATCATGATGGTCAACTAGTCAAGCCTAGTCAACCGGTCAACAAAGTCAACAAGTCAACAAAAGTCAACAAGTCAACAAAGTCAACAAAAGTCAACAACCATGTCACCATAATACTTAATTAATATAATAGTTAATCACATATCAAATTCTCATTAGGGTTGAGCAAAAAGTCAAATAGTCAACGGTCAACTGTCAACAACCCTAATGAGAATCCGCTGCCTCTGCCTCCCTGTCAACTGTGCATACACACCCGCATCCGCGTTCCGAGGAACACGAATGCAAACCGGATAAATCCAATCCCAAAAGGTACACTAGGATCTGGCTTAAACCAAAGCCCGCTAGTGTAAACTGTCCGGACACTGTACGTGCACAAGTGCACGGATGTGACCGAACCCTGTCGCAAAGCCATGCGACCTGTCGCAATACCATGCGACCTCTACTCTTTTGCCTAAAGGCGAAAAGCTTTCTGTGTGGGACTCTAAAGACTCGACACTACGCTGGCAGTGGGTTTAACCACAGACCGCAAGCGGCACTAGCTGTGCGTAACGGTCCCCAGGTAATGCCGACAAGAAGACCGACGAGGCGAAACCCATCTGAACTCCTACTGAGCCTGAGTGTGACATTCTCCGTACAGTCCGGTCTGTTCGTCTGATACATCGCATGGCGGGCCTAGGGGGCGGTAAACGCAGTCCCCCAATAGCGGTACAAGTCGTGCCGGAGCGAAGCCCAAAACACCCTGAGATAACACTGGAAACCTACCAGTATATCTCGTTTGCCCTGGCCAGGGACTACTCGTGTAATGGCTCTCCTAGACACAGCGCGATGTCAACCCCCAATACCGGGAGAGACGAATCCTGTCTAACCGTCACTGCCTCCAAGTGCTTCGGGACTGCACCCAACCACTACCTGTTTGCACGACTCCTTTGAGCCGTGGTAGGGTAGTGATCAAAGTACAGTGGGAACACACTCGAGGCGAAGTGACAGTGTCAAGTCAGCGGACTAAGCTGTACTCATGTCACCTGGGAACTGATAACTGACGATAGGTATAATACCAACTAGTCAGTTCCGGACGAGTCCTGTCCAGTGTACCCGTAACCTAACGAGCACCCACATACTATCTCAAGTACGACGTACTGACGGCTGTGGGACAGACCGTCTCCCACACTGGGATGAGAAGCGCATGCGCTGGTCTACTCCGGAGTATCGATGCCCTGTCTCGATAGTCCTGCGACCAGGGACCTGCATAAGGATGTGCTTATAGATTACCCAGCCCCACTAGTGTGACGGCCATCACATCGCTGGTAATCAAGCAAAGATCCTAAGGGCTCTACTAATGTGTATAGGCGATATACAAAAATAAACACATGTACACATTGAAGTAGAAACAAACTAAGTAGCATACTACTATTTTGAGCAAGATTGTATATACAAGGTGAATATCCCAAGCATCCATTAAGTAATATACAAACCAGTATGATACAGTAATGGCCTCTAGGGCATATACACTAACATTTTTACCCCATGCTCTTATGACCTTGACTAAGGCCAACAAATCATAAGTCAAATGTCAAGTTCTACCCGTCATTGTCCAGGTTAATTTGAACCCACCCGTACAAGCCTTTGACTAGGGCCAACAAGGCTGTACGACTGTCCCAAACCAACGCATCTATCCATGCAACAGAAAAGTAACAAATAGCTACCATACACTATACCTTAACTAAAGCCAACAAACATAGCATGAATACTAAGTGCTACCCATCTGAAATGACGGAGGGCTACGAATGGTTTTTGGCGAAAAACCTTTAACGTAATGAACTTGATATCGTTAAAAGAACCGGATAGCCTTTTACAAATATATAGTAGCGAAAACCTTTGCTAAAGAGGTCACTCCCGGTGAAGGGATCTCGGCTCTTTCCCCATAGAATGAGGTGCAGGATATTCCAACTGAATACCGCGATGCAAAATAAAAAGTAATCGACTATAGTGAAGTTATTACCCTGACGCAAACTTCTGTCCAAGGGGTCACTCCCGGTGAAGGGATCTCGGCCCTTACCTCGTCGACTGAGGTGCTGGATATTCATAACCGAATACCACTGTGCAAAACAAAAGAGAACGTCCTTGTAATAACAGCTTTTTTGAAAATTGCTCCAACAATATCAAACAGGTTTGTTTAGTTTGCATTGATCTGAATCAATGCAGTCCCATCAATTAATCACACCAATAAAGAACGAAAATATGATGTACGTATATGCCATCCGCATTCGCCACTGGGTCTCGTCATCGCCCGTTAGGTTACTTAACTAACGACAGAGCGGGGACTGGACTAGCGCGGGTGTAAAACATATACAACATCTACTAGTATATATATCAATATATAATAATCGCTCAAGACGTAATAAATGCAACATCACAGAAATGTAATAAGCATCACAGAACAATACAAATAATCTGGGATCCCCGGGTTTCCTTCGAGCCGCAAGTGAAACCCGACGTTCTCCTGGTCGTGTGGATAGCCTATGCAATGAAATCCTAGACCCCTACGGGCGCGGCAAGTTACTCGCTAAAACCTGAAGCGGGACAGCCCCCTTCAACAAAGTGAATGGACCACCCAGCACTTCACGGAATCCGGTAACTTGAGCACCCCTCCTTGGGTCAACCTATACCCCCTACGAGTGCGGCGAATATCCCACCAATTCTAGAGTGAAGCCCCCTCCGTCTCAAAGCCATGAGATACGGGCCCGTTGCCCTCTAGAACCCGGCTATCCGTGCACCCCACCGCGGGGTAATCCTAGTACAGAAAGTAAAATATATACAACGGGTACATCGACCTCAGCCCGGTCGTGCCCCAAAAGAATAATATACAAACAGACAGTGACGGCAGTCCGCATGTCGGACGCTCGCCCCGCAATATCAAATGTATAAATATAACAAAACTGTACTAACATTGCACCAAGCTATCCACCATGACAAATCAGCAACAACACAGCACAACACAGAACATCAACGTGAATGTCACGTTCGCAAATCCGTCTAAAAGAGCTATAGCAATTAGACAAGGTTTACCGCTCGAATGACATTCACGGTCACAGCTAGTAATATAAGTACTGCGAACTAACTTATTTAAATTTCGATCGACAAAATTTTCCGAAGTGGGCCCCAAGCACAAAAACAGTACTGTAACAAATCTGTGCCCAAACAAAATATTCCAGAAACCGCAATTCCACACAAAAGACCAGCACAAGAAAAATGGTGCACTGAAGCCACATAACTGCGGCGGAACCGCGGCCAAAACGTGGGTATTGCCGCGGTTCTGCGGCGTTACTGTGGACCCACGGTACCAAATTTCTACAGAGGTCTTAGAAAAGCCTGCCTAATTTCTAAAACAGTTAAAATAATTTTTCGACGACAAAAAAATTTCGACAGAAACTTTGAACTTTGAAATGCGGTTTCGGAAATTTTGATCGATCGATATTTTAAACATGTTAGTACAAGCTAGTAAAGGTTAATGGCGTGGCTCTGATATCAAGTAAGTGTACGGTAGCGCCCCGGCCGTCAATCCGAGGCCAAATGCGGAAACAAAAACTTTTTAAGAAACCGGCGCTATCGTAGTCTTTCACCCGGATCGAACCATTAACGCTAAACTAGCTAACTACTAAGAAGTGAGAGTGGCTATACCGATCGATCCGTGTTCTTCGGTCTTTGGCCACCGTCCCAAGCTCCTCGCGGCATCTCCGATCTCCGGTCTCCTCGTCGAAAGGGCACCACATCAATGAGTCCTTTTACGGGCTCCCGCTTCATCCGAAGCAACTCGAACATGAAGTTTGCTAGCCGACATTTCCAAGGTGAAGTAGAGAATGTGTGTGATAACTTTGTCTCTTGACACTCTAGGATTCTCAACACATGAGATGGTTAGAGTGGAGGTAGAAGATAATGCCATGGTGGATTTTATGAGCTAGAGGAAGAAGAAGAAGAAGAAGAGGCTTTTTGCTATTATTGTGATGAGATAAAAATGAGAGCAAGCATTATCATCTC
Source organism: Agapanthus africanus (assembly GCA_030015575.1). Taxonomy (NCBI): domain Eukaryota; kingdom Viridiplantae; phylum Streptophyta; class Magnoliopsida; order Asparagales; family Amaryllidaceae; genus Agapanthus; species Agapanthus africanus. The sequence continues at coordinate 445,803,722 of CM057350.1, read as the reverse complement.
AAGAGTAAGCCCAAGGCTATATGGCTGCCCTCTCTCTCTCCACCTCTCATTTCATCACAACAATCAATCAATTATGTGACACTTGCATCAAAAAAGAGACCACGAGTCACCTAATTGATTGTGCCTCTTCATGATGACTTCCACTCATAATTTCCAACATTTGTAAACATTAACCTAAATGTTTAGTCCAATAAAAAGAACGGTAACATCTGAAGTAAACTCGTGACGGATCACAAGGATACCCCTCACCTGTATATACAAACCTGCATCCGCATTCTAACTGAATGCAAATGCGATGAGACTAAAGTAATCCAACAAATCTAATACTAGGATCTGGCTTAAACCAAAGCCCACTAGTATGATCCGTCCGATCATGATCCGTGCATGACTGCATGTATATGATCGAACCCTGCCATAATACTATACGGCCTCTACAACGTTTCGCTCGAAACTTGAGAAACTGTCTATGGGGGACTCTAAAGACTCATCAATACTTTGGTTGTGGATTTAACCACTAGCACGTCAGTGGTACTAACTGTACGTAACAAGCTACCAGGTATTGACCAAAAGGGAGGTCGATAAGCGAACTCATCCTGACACCCTACTGAGTCTGTCAGTGACAATATCCGTACAGTCTGGTCCGTTCGTCTATGAGTATCGCATGTCGGGCCTAGGGGGTTGGTAAAAGTCAGACCCCCAAAAACGGTACAAGTCGTGTTGGAGTATAGCCCAGAACACCTTGAGATACTACTGGAATACCTACCAGTAAATCTCCTGCCTTGGCCAAGGACTTCGTGTAACGGCTCTCCTTGACACAGCGCGATCTCACCCCCAATACCGGGAGAGACGAAACCCCTGCCATCCACTCACTGCCTCCATGTGGCTCGGGACTGTACCCCACTAAAACCTGTTTGCACGACTCCTTTGAGCCGTGGTAGGGTAGTAATCAAAGCACAGTGGGAACTCACACGAGACAAATGACAATCTCAGGTTGATGAACTAACCTGTACACATGTCACCAGGGAACTGCTATCTGACGTTAGGTATAATACCAACTAGCATGTTCCCGGCGAGTCTTGTCCGGTGTGCTCATAACCCAATGAGCACCTGTATACATCTTAGGTGAACCAACTAACACCAATGGCTTGTGAGACCGGCCACCGCCCCTCGTCGGTGTCTCGACTGTATACACTAGTCTACTAATGGAGTATCGATACCCAGTCTCGAAACTCCCACGACTAGGGACCACTTTAAGGATGTGGTTATAGACTACCCAACTCTCACGTATATGATCGCCATCATACTGCTGGTAGTCAAGCAAGAATCCTAAGGGCTCTATCAATGTGTAATAGTGATCTGTAAGGTCACCTAAACCTGTACACGATGATAAAGATAAACCAGATAGCATACTGTCACGCCCCGCTTCCCAGAGTACGCAAGATTGGGCACGTGACATAGCCAACCATGCTACCTGTGGGTAGGAAGTATCCAACCACAGTCACATTACGGTTGTAAGGATATCAAGAACAAGATAAAAAAAAAACTAATCTAATACATGTCCAAATCCATAATAACAAGAATCAATAAACAATAAGTGCGGAAGCTAATGATCCAATACAATGAATAAACAGTACGTCCCATAATGCGGGCTCACATCTGGAAATGAAATGAAATAAATAAACTAAACCCTAAGGACTCACAGTTCAGCCTGCTGGCTGAAGTACTCCTGCTCGGTCGACTGCAATGGTACGGAATCTGGGCCATGCAAAACCCAGACGTCAGCGCGTCATGACATCAAGTATATAGTATAAACATGGTAATAAGCAATGCAAGTATGAACATGAATGAAGCAGTAATAAGAAATAACAAGCAGGGTAATGTGCAATGGTGACTAAACTGTCCTATCAGGTTTTCTACTCTATAGTCTTTGAAACCAATTGATGAATCGTCGATGTAACCCAATAGTATCCCGTACATACCCGGGACCACGGCCACAATATTCTCGGCGGCAGCCGAGACATGCCGTTAGGCACAGAATAGGAAAGTGTACACTCGGTATTACCCCGTACATACCCGGGATCACGGCCACAATATTCTCGGCTGGAGCCGAGACATGCCGTTAGGCACAGAATAGGAATGTGTACACTCGAACGGTAGTGAACTGTCGAGTTACAAGTCAGGTTCATCTTTGATTTCCCCATACCCCCAAGCTATGTATGTCAGGTCAGGTATCCAGTAGTCAAGGACTAATGCCAACACAAAATCTGGTAAGAGTAGGTCTGTCTGGATAGACAGCAGGGATGGTCGGGTTTGTCGGCATTAGGCATGAAATCATGGAACAAGTAATGTCATGGTACAACAGGATGAGTTGGTATGTATGCACATGTCATGTGTAGCAGGGTCAGGCCAATATGTAGTGCAATCGGTTATGTGCTCACAACAGGTGTACAATCAAATAATGAACAGCAGCAGGAAACAGTAATTAACCATATTATTCCATGCAACACAATGATGTTTTGTATTCTCTTATTAACAGGTTCAAGCACCTTTAGGGTGCAATAGCCACAAGGTGAAGCAATATCCACAATCATGAAGTAATGAAGCTACAGGAATTTACACTAAGTATAATAATTGTCTCGTGAATGATTTAACAGTTTAAGCAGATATGATCCAGTCGTTTTATTTAGTTGAAATATGGATTGATGTTGGATTGATTAATTACGAGAACTATTATAACGATTCCATGTTAAAGATAACCGCAACTGTCAATTCTAACTTATAACATTCTATCAATTACCATCATTAAGTTGTCTTATAGTATGAATTCAATTGCGTGGCAAGACTAGATCTCGCACGCTAGCATGTTAGAGCAAGTATTCAGATACTTGCCTCGACGGTTCTGCAATCTGGAACACGGATGCGATGTCGGCAGAAAACACGATATGATAGCACGGGCCACGGATCGAGTCCCAACAGAGAACAACGGGATCACACGGACCAGGGTACTTCGCTGGAGCGTCGGGTCCAAATGACGGCACGGTCGGAAACCGGCAAAAGTCAAAAGTAGCGAAGTTAGCAAATACGATAAATGCAACAAGGACCAGCGAGGGATTAAACATGAATGGAAAGCTAAAGGGAGGCTTACAGGGAAGAACCGGGGCAACTACGAAAGGCCCGACGGCGATGGACGCGCCGGCGGTGAACAGGAGATGCGGCGAGGGCTGGAAGCGGCTGGGTCGGGTTGTGCTGTGAGTAGGGGGAGGTAGAGGCCTGGTTTGGGTTGCAGGGAGGAGAGGAGGTGGTCGTCGGTGTGCTGGTGACGACGAGGGGGTCGACGGTGTCCTTTTCCGGCGAACCAGAGGAGGGTAGGCGATGGGGTTAAGGGCTCGGGTTGGTGGTCCGGCGAGGAGAGGAAAGAAACGACGACGAGGTCGGGACGAGGAGGGTGAGAGGGAGTCGTGGGCGGCGTCGGCGGCGAGAGGCGGCGTCGACGTCGGCTCTGCAGTGGTTGGAGGCGTCGGGGTTGGTTGCAGGCACGGGGAGAGGGACGGAGGAAGGAGGTAGGAGGTGCGGCTGGGCTCGCGGTGGCGAGGGCGGCGACGGCGAGGTCGCGGGGAGATCGGCGGTGAGGTTGCGAGGAGCTAGGGTTAGGGTTTCGTGGGTTCGTGATGGGAGAAGATGAGTTGGGGGAGGCGGCTGCACGAGGTTTACAAATATAAGAAGAGAGAGAGGGAGATTGGAGAGAGAAAGAGAGAGAGATTGAGGGGAGAGAGAGAGAGAGATAGGGAAAGGGAAGCGGGGCCCACGCGGGTGCATTCCCCCGCTGTGATTGGCCACGAGAAAATAAAAGGGATTTGAAATTAAAATCTGAAGGAGTTGGAAAGATATAGCAGTTAAAGAAGATATATAATCGTATATAATTAGTTTAAGGTATTAAATTTAAATGGGCCTTTTTGGCGCGAAATGAAACATTTCCAAATCGCGCCCGGGTTGCGCCCAAATGTTCCAAATTCAAATTATAGGATTTTAAGCGGGTTCCAAATTTTGAGAAGAGGTGTTTAATGATTAAAATGCATGCCCCCAAGTCGGACACTTGCACGCGCGCGTAGTCGTCCAAACTTGCCCGTTTAGCCAAACGGAACGGAATCTCGACACGCGGACGCTACCACGCGACTAGTGGCGACGAGTAGGCCAACATGGACATTTTTAATTTCATTTTAGGGGTTAAAATTTGTTATGTGCCAAAATGACTTAACCGGTTAAAATTTAGCAATAAACACCAGGAAATCCGGAAAATTGGAATGAGCAATATATATAACCCTCAACTTGTAATATAAATAGTATTATTGGGCTCGGGTGTTACATCATACCCAACTACAAAAAGAATTTCGTCCTCGAAATTCCAAGAATACAAGATAGCTAACTACTGGAAAAGGTGAGGGAATTTCTGTCGGATCTCGTCTTCTCGCTCCCAAGTGGATTCTCCATGCGATCGATTTCCCCAAGAGACTAGCACAAGAGGGATAACCTTGTTCTTAAGAACCTTTTCTCTTCGATCCTTGATTTCAACTGGTCGCTCCTCAAAGGTTAGGTCCTCCCGTACGGTCAACTCCGAATGATCCAAGACATGAGTCTCATCACGAACATACCTCCGTAGTTGAGACACATGAAACACATCGTGAACTCCTGCTAATGACTGTGGTAACGCCAACCGGTACGATACCTCTCCAACACGCTCCAATATCTCGAAGGGTCCAACGAAACGAGGACTAAGCTTTCCCCGACTTCCAAAGCGAATCACCCCTCTAGTCGGTGATATCTTCAGGAATACCAAATCACCCACGGCAAACTCTAGAGGTCTTCTTGACGTGTCGGCCCAACTTTTCTGTCTGTCTTGAGCTGCCTTCATATGCTTCCTGATTGTATTCACCTTCTCGACTGTCTGTACCACCAAATCTGGTCCTAGTAACCTTCGTTCACCAACATCATCCCAACAGACAGGTGAACGGCACTTACGCCCATACAGTGCTTCAAACGGAGCCATCTGAATAGTTGCTTGGAAGCTATTATTGTACGAAAACTCCACCAGGTGTAGATAATCTTCCCAAGAACCTTTGAAGTCCAACATGCAAGCCCTCAACATATCTTCAAGGGTCTGGATCGTTCTCTCCGATTGTCCATCAGTCTGAGGATGATAAGCTGTGCTAAACTTCAATCGAGTCCCCAAACTTTCTTGTAAACTCCTTCAAAAGTGCGACAAGAACCGAGTGTCCCTATCGGACACGATGGTTACCGGTACTCCATGCAATCTGACAATCTCCTGCATGTACCGCTCTGCCAAAGTCTCTGTCGATTGACCAACCCGAAAAGGAATAAAGTGAGCTGCCTTGGTCAACCGATCGACAACCACCCATACAGCATTGTTGCCCTTTGGACTCCGCGGTAAAGCCGTCACGAAATCCATGGTTATATGTTCCCACTTCCACTGAGGAATCGGAAGTGGTTGCAACAAACCAGCAACCCTTTGGTGTTCAGCCTTGACTTGCTGACACACCAAGCACTTAGCCACGAAACGAGCAATTTCCCGTTTCATACCTTCCCACCAGAAGTGCTGTCGAATATCTCGGTACATCTTTGTCCCTCCTGGATGTACAGAGTAAGCTGAACGGTGTGCCTCCTTCATAAGCTCTTCACGCACATCTCCTTTCGGCACACACACCCGGCTACCATATCTCAACGAACCATCTTCATGGATCAGTAAATCGGTTCGTAGTCCGGCTCCAACCTGCTCTCGAAACTTTTGCAGTCTAGGATCCTGCGATTGTGTCGCTTTAATCTTCTCAACTAAGGACGACTGTACTTGCAACTGCATCAACTGTCCTGTAGCATGTGGTAGCACAATCTCCAAGTCAAATCTCCGAAAATCCTCAATGATCTCTCTTTGTGCAGTCAATATCTGAATTGCTGGTAACCGGCTCAGCGCATCCGGCACGACGTTGACCTTTCCCGGATGGTACTTAAGATCGAGGTCATAGTCGGCCATCAGCTCCAACCATCTGCGTTGCCTCATGTTCAACTCCTTCTGAGTGAACACATATTTCAAACTCTTATGATCTGTAAAGACTTCAACTCTCTCGCCCAAAAGGTAGTGTCTCCAAATCTTCAGGGCGAAGATCACGGCTGCAAGCTCTAAGTCATGAGTCGGATAGTTCTTCTCATGAGTCTTCAGTTGTCTCGATGCGTAAGCGACGACTTTCCCATTCTGCATTAAAACACATCCCAATCCTTTTCCAGATGCGTCGCTGTGAATCACCAGTCCTCCTGAATTATCCGGTACGGTCAGGATCGGGGCGGTTATCAACTTCTGCTTCAACGTCTCGAAGGCCAATGCACATCCATCCGTCCAACCAAACGGTACCTCCTTACGCGTAAGCTTGGTTAACGGCTCAGCTAAACGAGCGAAGTTCTCCACAAATCTTCTGTAGTATCCGGCGAGTCCAAGGAAACTCCTTATCTCCGCAACATTCTTTGGAATAGGCCAATCTCGAACTGCTGCAATCTTTTCGGGATCGACGGCGATTCCATCGCCCGACACGACATGCCCCAGAAACTTCACTTCTTCCAGCCAGAATTCACACTTACTCATCTTCGCAAATAACTTCTCTTGTCTCAGCGTCTGCAGTGCGATCCTTAAATGCTCAGCATGCTCCTCCAGACTCTTCGAGTACACCAGAATATCGTCAATGAATACCATAATAAACTGGTCCAAGAACGGTGAAAAGATCCTGTTCATCAAATCCATAAATATTGCTGGCGCATTAGTCACTCCGAAGGGCATCACTAAATACTCGAAATGCCCATACCGAGTTCGAAACGCCGTCTTGCAAATGTCTTCTGCCTTCACTCGGACCTGATGATATCCTGATCGCAAGTCCAGTTTCGAGAATACCCTCGCGCCACTAAGCTGCTCAAAAAGTTCTCCAATGCGAGGGATCGGGTACTTGTTCTTAATAGTTACCCGATTCAATTCTCGATAATCAATGCACATCCTTCTCGTGCCATCCTTCTTCTTTACTAAAAGAACTGGAGCTCCCCAAGGCGAGTTGCTGCTTCGAATCCATCCCTTCTCGAGTAATTCACCCACTTATTTCTTAACTTCTTCCAATTCCACCGGTGCCATCGGATAATAAGATTTTGATACTGGCGCTGCACCAGGAATAAGGTCAATCGCAAACTCTACATCTCGCTTCGGCGGTAAGCCCGAAATGTCTTCAAACACATCCATAAAGTCGCGGACAACTGCCGGCTCTTCATTACTATCCACTACCATAGCCGCAAGAACATTGTTCGTCGGCCTAGCCCTAAACTCGACTGGCCCGACAGAACTGCTTCCTCCAATGAAAGTAAACTCAGGGTGTCCGGGAATCTGGAAAATTACTTTCCTTGCCCTACAATCAATGTGTGCGTGGAAAGTGCCAAGAAAATCCATTCCCAAGACTACTTCATAACTTCCCGTATCAATCACCAAGAAATCTGCAAAAAGCTCCCGTCCACAAACAACAACTGTACAATCTCTGCATTCCTTACTAGCTATGATTTTCCCATTCCCAGTGTGTATGTCCCAGAAACTAGACAGGGTCGTGCAGGTGATCGAGTGTGTAGTTATAAATTTGGATGACATAAAACAGTGGGATGCTCCGGAATCAAATAATGCCAATGCGGGAAAACCACGAACGAGTATAGTACCTGAAACCACTTCTCCTGATGCCTTGGCTTCCTCAGCTGTCAACGTGAAAGCTCGACCCTGGTTGGGTCCTTGTGTCAGCTGTTTCTGCCCTTGGAACGGTCTCTGCGGAGGCTTCTGTATCTCATCTCTCGTGCGAAGCATCGACGGACAAGCACCAACTGCGTGATCGGCTGCTCCACACACCAGACAAAGTCCCAGTCTCCTTCGACAATCCTTTTGCATGTGGCCCGGTAAATTGCAGTAGTTACAACTTATGCTCTTTCTTCGATCGACGATCACAGGCTTCTTCATTGGCGCTACACCTCGACGGTCCACTGGAATACCTCTGCGCCCATGATCTCGGTTAGGTACAAATGCAGGCTTCCTGGCCGCAACTGCCGTCTGGTGAAGGTTCCCTTTCGATCCTGATAAACTCTGCTGCTCTCTGGCTGCCGTAAGAACCTGTGAGAAAGTGGTCAAACCCAGGGAGACAATCTGCCTCTGGATGTCCACATCCAAACTGCGCAAGAACCTTCGCGCCCTGTCTGCCTCCTTGGCGACTAAGGGTCCAGCGAAACGGCTGAGTCTCGTCCATTCCGCTGCATGTACATCCACAGCTGCTCCATTTTGTCTCAGCCCAATAAATTTCTCCTCCATTTCCTCCCGTGCAGTCCGCGGGAAGAACTTTTCCAAGAAACATTTAGAGAAACCCGCCCAACTGATTGGCTTGGACAAGCGGGTCTCCTCCACAAGCCACCACTCGCGGGCGTAATCCACCAGCTGAATGCGCACTACATCAACTCTCTTGTCTTCTGGGATCCGTGCCGCAATCAGTAAATTCTCCGTGTCCACTAGCCACTGCTCGGCTGGCAACGGCTCCTCCAAGCCAGTGAAAGTAGTAGGACCCAACCGTCTGAAATCTGCCACGGTCCCTACTCGGTCGACTGGCTTCGCTACAGCGGTGTTTACAGACTGCTGCATAGCCTGCAAACCCTCCTGAAATGAGTCTGCTTGCTGCTGGATCAGCTCAGTTTGCCTCTTCTAATTTTCCAACATCCCACGTATCACTCCTAACATGGCGGCTTCATCCACACGCCTCTGATACGTCTTGAAATTCTTATCTGCCATGGTCCTGAAACCAAAACAAACAACATTAGCATGATGATAGATTCAATATATAAATCAAGGCTAGAACTCCAAGATACTTAAATAGAGTGCTGCATTGTAGCTATGCCGCGGTATCATAGCCGCAATTACTTAACTCCACCCAAGTCGCCTAAGTCCTAGAGATAACAAGAAGTTAGGTTTTCGAGTTAACAATGCAAAGTAAGTTTGCATGTCGACATGATCCGGAAGAATGATTCAAGGATGGTAAAACGGTCAAAGTGGCAGGACATGTTTCCTAATCACGGGTATTATGATTCGTGTATCGGGTGCAATACCCAACTACAAAGAATCAACCCAATTAACCTATGGCTCTGATACCAAAAGAACCATGTCACGCCCCGCTTCCCAGAGTACGCAAGATTGGGCACATGACATAGCCAACCATGCTACCTGTGGGTAGGAAGTATCCAACCACAGTCACATTACGGTTGTAAGGATATCAAGAACAAGATAAAAAAAAAACTAATCTAATACATGTCCAAATCCATAATAACAAGAATCAATAAACAATAAGTGCGGAAGCTAATGATCCAATACAATGAATAAACAGTACGTCCCATAATGCGGGCTCACATCTGGAAATGAAATGAAATAAATAAACTAAACCCTAAGGACTCACAGTTCAGCCTGCTGGCTGAAGTACTCCTGCTCGGTCGACTGCAATGGTACGGAATCTGGGCCATGCAAAACCCAGACGTCAGCGCGTCATGACATCAAGTATATAGTATAAACATGGTAATAAGCAATGCAAGTATGAACATGAATGAAGCAGTAATAAGAAATAACAAGCAGGGTAATGTGCAATGGTGACTAAACTGTCCTATCAGGTTTTCTACTCTATAGTCTTTGAAACCAATTGATGAATCGTCGATGTAACCCAATAGTATCCCGTACATACCCGGGACCACGGCCACAATATTCTCGGCGGCAGCCGAGACATGCCGTTAGGCACAGAATAGGAAAGTGTACACTCGGTATTACCCCGTACATACCCGGGATCACGGCCACAATATTCTCGGCTGGAGCCGAGATATGCCGTTAGGCACAGAATAGGAATGTGTACACTCGAACGGTAGTGAACTGTCGAGTTACAAGTCAGGTTCATCTTTGATTTCCCCATACCCCCAAGCTATGTATGTCAGGTCAGGTATCCAGTAGTCAAGGACTAATGCCAACACAAAATCTGGTAAGAGTAGGTCTGTCTGGATAGACAGCAGGGATGGTCGGGTTTGTCGGCATTAGGCATGAAATCATGGAACAAGTAATGTCATGGTACAACAGGATGAGTTGGTATGTATGCACATGTCATGTGTAGCAGGGTCAGGCCAATATGTAGTGCAATCGGTTATGTGCTCACAACAGGTGTACAATCAAATAATGAACAGCAGCAGGAAACAGTAATTAACCATATTATTCCATGCAACACAATGATGTTTTGTATTCTCTTATTAACAGGTTCAAGCACCTTTAGGGTGCAATAGCCACAAGGTGAAGCAATATCCACAATCATGAAGTAATGAAGCTACAGGAATTTACACTAAGTATAATAATTGTCTCGTGAATGATTTAACAGTTTAAGCAGATATGATCCAGTCGTTTTATTTAGTTGAAATATGGATTGATGTTGGATTGATTAATTACGAGAACTATTATAACGATTCCATGTTAAAGATAACCGCAACTGTCAATTCTAACTTATAACATTCTATCAATTACCATCATTAAGTTGTCTTATAGTATGAATTCAATTGCGTGGCAAGACTAGATCTCGCACGCTAGCATGTTAGAGCAAGTATTCAGATACTTGCCTCGACGGTTCTGCAATCTGGAACACGGATGCGATGTCGGCAGAAAACACGATATGATAGCACGGGCCACGGATCGAGTCCCAACAGAGAACAACGGGATCACACGGACCAGGGTACTTCGCTGGAGCGTCGGGTCCAAATGACGGCACGGTCGGAAACCGGCAAAAGTCAAAAGTAGCGAAGTTAGCAAATACGATAAACGCAACAAGGACCAGCGAGGGATTAAACATGAATGGAAAGCTAAAGAGAGGCTTACAGGGAAGAACCGGGGCAACTACGACAGGCCCGACGGCGATGGACGCGCCGGCGGTGAACAGGAGATGCGGCGAGGGCTGGAAGCGGCTGGGTCGGGTTGTGCTGTGAGTAGGGGGAGGTAGAGGCCTGGTTTGGGTTGTAGGGAGGAGAGGAGGTGGTCGTCGGTGTGCTGGTGACGACGAGGGGGTCGACGGTGTCCTTTTCCGGCGAACCAGAGGAGGGTAGGCGATGGGGTTAAGGGCTCGGGTTGGTGGTCCGGCGAGGAGAGGAAGGAAACGACGACGAGGTCGGGACGAGGAGGGTGAGAGGGAGTCGTGGGCGGCGTCGGCGGCGAGAGGCGGCGTCGACGTCGGCTCTGCAGTGGTTGGAGGCGTCGGGGTTGGTTGCAGGCACGGGGAGAGGGACGGAGGAAGGAGGTAGGAGGTGCGGCTGGGCTCGCGGTGGCGAGGGCGGCGACGGCGAGGACGCGGGGAGATCGGCGGTGAGGTTGCGAGGAGCTAGGGTTAGGGTTTCGTGGGTTCGTGATGGGAGAAGATGAGTTGGGGGAGGCGGCTGCACGAGGTTTACAAATATAAGAAGAGAGAGAGGGAGATTGGAGAGAGAAAGAGAGAGAGATTGAAGGGAGAGAGAGAGAGATAGGGAAAGGGAAGCGGGGCCCACGCGGGTGCATTCTCCCGCTGTGATTGGCCACGAGAAAATAAAAGGGATTTGAAATTAAAATCTGAAGGAGTTGGAAAGATATAGCAGTTAAAGAAGATATATAATCGTATATAATTAGTTTAAGGTATTAAATTAAATGGGCCTTTTTGGCGCGAAATGAAACATTTCCAAATCGCGCCCGGGTTGCGCCCAAATGTTCCAAATTCAAATTATAGGATTTTAAGCGGGTTCCAAATTTTGAGAAGAGGTGTTTAATGATTAAAATGCATGCCCCCAAGTCGGACACTTGCACGCACGCGTAGTCGTCCAAACTTTCCCGTTTAGCCAAACGGAACGGAATCTCGACACGCGGACGCTACCACGCGACTAGTGGCGACGAGTAGGCCAACATGAACATTTTTAATTTCATTTTAGGGGTTAAAATTTGTTATGTGCCAAAATGACTTAACCGGTTAAAATTTAGCAATAAACACCAGGAAATCCGGAAAATTGGAATGAGCAATATATATAACCCTCAACTTGTAATATAAATAGTATTATTGGGCTCGGGTGTTACACATGCTATCATCTTGAGTAAGACTGTCCTACCGCCATAGGTCCTCCCTCAATCATTGCAATCACGTGCCTGCGATCCAATAATCGACTTTGAGGGCACTATATCCAACACCAATATCGGTTCAAGGGTACATCTTTTCACTACTCTGATATTTGTCGTTATAATCCTTCTACGTCTTCAGAGAGGTGACGGGTCCCGACAACCATATATTTCATAGACGATGACGTCTTTAAACTGGACTGTGGGGTCCTTAAACCCATGGACTATGATGTCCTTAATCTCGGACTATGGGGTCCCCTTAAACCCATGGACTATGATATCCTTAACCTTAGACTGTGGGGTCCTTAAGCCTATGGACGATGATGTCCTTAACCTTGGACCACCATGTCCTTAAACTAGTAATCGACCGCGATGTCCTTAAACTAAACAATAGAGCCCAAATGCTCTTTTGTTGGATCTAAATGATTCTGTTAAGTTGATCTTAGTCTAAAATTAGACTAACGTATCCTTAACAAACATTTAAGTTGATCTTAGTCTCAAATGAGACTAACATATCCTTAAACCCAACTCTAAACCCAAATCTAAGAAAATACGGATTTGGGCTAATCCACGCCCTACGGGCGACAACATAAATTAGTCTCCGTATACAATCCACGGGCAACCAAAAACAAAATAAACACCCACGACACGAAGTGACCATTTGGAAAAGGAGAAAGTGGTTACCGCGATGCGGTAGCGTAATTAACTGCAGGGGCTTGCGCCTACAGGGAAGAGCGTCCTCATAATTAAAAACCCCTCAACGAGGGGGAATCTGACGAATTCTGCTATATCGGCCGCATCCGTTTAAACCTTCGATACACGGTGTCATAAATCAACTATGCATCTTCGGAGAGGTGGACGGATAGCACCAATTAGCATCTGCCCTCGAAATTCAGGCAAGACGGACCTGCGCGGTCTCGTCCCTGTGTTTCGGAGGGGAACAGATTTTGGCTCGCCCGGTGGGACCTTTTCCTCTTTCCGCTCCACACTTCGTGTGTCGTGTTCGCGAACGAATCGCGTTTTGATATGGTTGCCCTTTGGTTCTAGACTGTATACACTAGTCTACTAATGGAGTATCGATACCCAGTCTCGAAACTCCCACGACTAGGGACCACTTTAAGGATGTGGTTATAGACTATCCAACTCTCACGTATATGATCGCCATCATACTGCTGGTAGTCAAGCAAGAATCCTAAGGGCTCTATCAATGTGTAATAGTGATCTGTAAGGTCACCTAAACCTGTACACGATGATAAAGATAAACCAGATAGCATACTATCATCTTGAGTAAGACTGTCCTACCGCCATAGGTCCTCCCTCAATCATTGCAATCACGTGCCTGCGATCCAATAATTGACTTTGAGGGCACTATATCCAACACCAATATCGGTTCAAGGGTACATCTTTTCACTACTCTGATATTTGTCGTTGTAATCCTTCAACGTCTTCAGAGAGGTGACGGGTCCCGACAACCATATATTTCATAGACGATGACGTCTTTAAACTGGACTGTGGGGTCCTTAAACCCATGGACTATGATGTCCTTAATCTCGGACTATGGGGTCCCCTTAAACCCATGGACTATGATATCCTTAACCTTAGACTGTGGGGTCCTTAAGCCTATGGACTATGATGTCCTTAACCTTGGACCACCATGTCCTTAAACTGGTAATCGGCCGTGATGTCCTTAAACTAAACAATAGAGCCCAAATGCTCTTTTGTTGGATCTAAATGATTCTGTTAAGTTGATCTTAGTCTAAAATTAGACTAATGTATCCTTAACAAACATTTAAGTTGATCTTAGTCTCAAATGAGACTAACATATCCTTAAACCCAACTCCAAACCCAAATCTAAGAAAATACGGATTTGGGCTAATCCACGCCCTACGGGCGACAACATAAATTAGTCTCCGTATACAATCCACAGGCAACCAAAAACAAAATAAACACCCACGACACGAAGTGACCATTTGGAAAAGGAGAAAGTGGTTACCGCGATGCGGTAGCGTAATTAACTGCAGGGGCTTGCGCCTACAGGGAAGAGCGTCCTCATAATTAAAAACCCCTCAACGAGGGGGAATCTGACGAATTCTGCTATATCGGCCGCATCCGTTTAAACCTTCGATACACGGTGTCATAAATCAACTATGCATCTTCGGAGAGGTGGACGGATAGCACCAATTATCATCTGCCCTCGAAATTCATGCAAGACGGACCTGCGCGGTCTCGTCCCTGTGTTTCGGAGGGGAACAGATTCTGGCTCGCCCGGTGGGACCTTTTCCTCTTTCCGCTCCACACTTCGTGTGTCGTGTTCGCGAACGAATCGCGTTTTGATATGGTTGCCCTTGGGTTCTAGGTACTAAGATTTGGTTTTGCTCTCGTGCATAAAAAAGAAGATCAAATGGCTTTCAACTGCACAAGCTGCAACAATGGCAATAACTTTCACTCCGTCCCCGCAGGAGGAGTGACCTATGGGCCTCAGGCGGCCTCTGTTTTTACAATGCCAGTGGACCAGGTGACTCAGGCCACCACCGGGCTATTTTTCGGGACTATGCTCTCACCCATGAACTTCAAAGCCCCGCTGCCGTTGCAGGAAACCCCAAAGAAGTTGGTCTTTGATCGACTCACAACTACTGCGGCCCCTCTCAACGGGTCATCCAGCTCCAACACTTCAGTCTTTGACAGACTGGGCCAAAACTCCAACGGGCTCATGAAGAAGCCCGCGATACCGGAAAGAGTCATCCCTAAGCGGATAGCCATTCCTGCTCATGAAGTCGTCAAGGCGGCTTCTCCGGCCAAAGG
This sequence comes from Agapanthus africanus, assembly GCA_030015575.1. Classification (NCBI taxonomy): domain Eukaryota; kingdom Viridiplantae; phylum Streptophyta; class Magnoliopsida; order Asparagales; family Amaryllidaceae; genus Agapanthus; species Agapanthus africanus. The sequence continues at coordinate 445,788,709 of CM057350.1, read as the reverse complement.
GTCGGTCTTCACCAGACTGACTGTTCTGGCTCCCACTCCAGACGAAGTCCTCAAAGTTGCTTCCCCTGCCCAGAGGTCTGTCTTCGACAGATTTGACATTGCTTCTCAATAGACATCGGTCTTCAAGAGGCTGACGCCGGCGACAACCCTTCGCCAAAACAGGGGGCATGATGAAGCCATCCCCATAACTGAACCAACTCCATCCGCACGACATGCTCTCCGTCATTACTGGCGCCGAGTAAGGAAGGCTGGGGGCAGCTCCCCTTCTGGACTGACTCCGCCGGCTCCAACGGTGGAAATCGATGCTGCTGTTCCAACTGAGAACAGTTTTGAGCCGCTTAGGAAGGTTCGCAAGAACTCTCCGACTGCCGTGCTAAAGAGATCTCCTCCACCCGTGGAGAATGCCACGGAAAAGAAGCTGGAGCAGTCCCCTTAGCGGCTGTCCTCCAAAATTTACAAAATCTGGCGACAGGTCCAGAAATCGGTGATTGACCAGGACTACTCTCGCCGACCAAAGAAGATTAAACATCGGCAAGAAAAGAGCCATCCCGTGATACCACAGAAGATGTCACCTGTCTGGGTGCCCACTACAACGGCTCCCTCAACTTCAACCACTCATAGGAGAAGGAGGCCAGAGAAGGTCCCCGTGTCCGCGACGAACCATAAGGACACCGAACCTAAACACCCCAAGTCTGGGGGCATGATGGTGCATATTGTTTATATGGCTTCCAGAAAAGAGAAAATCCGTGCTTCTACGGGTCATCGACCACTTACCCGATCGATAACGAAGGCTCAGGAACAACAGCAGCAGAAACTTCAGGAGATGTTGACTGCAATGGCCGCACTCACTGGGCCGAAAGAAAATCCAGAGACCTCAGAGCAGCGTCAGGAATAAGAAACTGATGCTGAATTCCTCCGAAGAATGCTCGAGAGGAAAGAAAAAGAGGCCGCGGAACAGCCGGCCAATATAAAACGAATGGCTCTTTTGTTCCAAGATATGGTGGGCATGATGATCCAGCCGGACCCTCCAGTTGAAAATCCTCCAATAATAATTGAAGATGATAGAGGAGAGACATCAAATCCTCTGCCGGCTCTGTCAACAGCCAAGGAGGAGACGATCTTCAAAGCTACTCTGGATGATTACATCGCTCAGCAGATACGAGTTCACTAGGCGAATGAAGCGGCCGGGCAAATCTTTAAGACTGGACGACCCTATCCAGGTTGGTATGACCAAATAAAATACCCGCCGGGATACACGATCCCCAAATTCCACGTATATAAGGGGACGGGAAATCCGCATCAGTACGTCGCTCAATTCAGAGCCTTGTGCGGCAACACTGGAGGTGACGATAAACTGCTACTTCGCCAGTTCGTCGGCAGCTTGTCAGAGACAGCGTTCGAATGGTACTCTGAACTCCCGAACGACTCCATCAAAACTTTTACAGAGATGGAATTACTGTTCATCCAACGTTTTGTGAGTGCTAGTGAATGTACCCCAATCACAGCACTGATCAATGCCAGGGTAAAGCCTGGAGAGACATGGGTTCAATACGCGATACGGTAGCGGAATTTCTGGTCGAAGTGCGAGCAGCGCATCGAAGAGGCTCCCGCGGTAGGCATGTTCGTGGGTACTCTTGGCCCTCAAGCAACCATCTCCCAATTCATAATGTTTTTCAAGCCGACCACTTTTCAGTCCTTGATTGATAAGCTGGCCTAAATGGACCAGATGGGCCACAGACCTTCTTCTTTAAAGATGGAACCTCGAAACGAAAAAAGGAAGGGGAAAGCGACCTTCGTCGTCAACACTCAACAACAGCCGAGCAACTTAAAGCCGGTTGTTCACCAAAACAATGTGCGTCCATGCCCATCCCTCGAGGAGATACTGGGACGTCCTTACTCGTTTCCCCAGGATAAAACGAGGAGACCATTCGAGCTGGCAGTGCGCAACAGACTCATCAATCTGCCGGATCCAAAACGTCCATTGCAGCCAGGCGAAATCCTAATTACTGCCCCTACCACCGGGCAGTAGGCCATCCGATCGAAGATTGCTTCGTCTTCAAAAGCTGGATTGAGGTCCAATACCAACAAGGCAAATTCGTACTGTCCGAGAATTGGAAAGTAAGCCCGCCTCAGCCGCACGCTCCTAAAAAGGTGGATACGCCGGGGGCATCGTGCTCTTTTATAAAAGAAGATCCATGGGAGGTCGCTCTTTCAGCCAAAACGAAAGGAATGCTGAAGGATCTCCAAGCATGCCCAGCGATCAGGTGGAAAAGTCCGCTGGAACCCGAGATTATTGAGGGGATGCTGAAACCGCGCCCAACGCTGAAAGTTAGTGATGATAGTCAAAACGCCCATACCCAGCCATTAAAGTCTTCGAAGAAAAAGAAGAAGACCAAAAAGCCCGTGAAGCCTGATGACAAGCGCATGGAACTGCAAAAACATATTGACGCGCTGGAAGAATATAATCAGAAGGCGCGGACCCCAGTTACACTCCAAGAATTATTCAGCCACATCCTTGAGGACGGAGATGATGACAATGGAGAAGACTCGTCGGATGAACCTGAGGATTATGTGGCAAGCTGCCATATGATCTCTCACTCGTTGATAAACGGTGAAGAAGCTCCTGACGCAAAGAAATTGGGGGCAGATCCTGAGCCGGAACTTCTAGGACCATCAGAAAAAATGATTGACGCATGCCTGAACGAAGCTCTTCTGAAAAGCAAAGCTGATCGGGAGCGCGAGATGGCCATATTTGAAAAGGCCAAACGCCGGCGAATAGACGAAAGGGTTGAAACGTTACCACCAGATCAAAGCATCCCTATCGCCAGCAAAAGCAAGCTTAAAGTAAGGAAACGATTCGCTAGGGCCCTGTCAATAAGAATGAAGTTGCCCTCTTTCAGAGGAAATTCTCCTGGCAGTATACATCTTGATGAAGCGGACATATATCTTAACTTCTGCTTATACTATCAGAGGATTGCACACCCTACCGAGGAGTGCATAGCCTTTAAAAACTAGTGGCAGGGATATACTTCCCACCGACAACACGTTCAACGAGTGAGGCGCAAGGCTCGTCAGGAATAGAAAAGCACGACAGATGAGCGCAAAAGAGCCGCTGGCAATTGTCACATAGCCGACACCAAGGGATCGCAAGTTATCACCTTTGGAAACGACTCTGACGAAGAAATCACCCTCAGCCCTCTCTTCAAGGAGTCCACCTCCGACACAAAAGATGCGAAGATTTGCGAGAAAATCTAGTTGCGTAATCGTACGTTGCCCGAAAAATCTTGGACCTATGACCGAAACGTCTTTAAACTACTATAAACCCGCGGCATCCCCAGGTTGACATGGTAAAAAAAAGGTACGTCCATAAGCAAGATGGGCACGGATGAAAACCCGAAAGGGCTCCGTGAGTAAAAACAGCAGGACTACCGATGAGCTTTGTGAAAACCCGAAAGGGCGCAATCTCGTTAAAGGACACTTGCGAGATCCTCTCGACCCTGTAAGAAGAAATTACCTGCGTGAGATCCTTACGACTCATAAGGGAGCAATACACTTAGGGATCCTCACGATTCGTAGGGAGAAATTACACTTACGAGATCCTCACGACTCGTAAGGAGAATTCCCCTTTGAGACCCTCACGGCTCACAGGGTTCAAAAGCCTTAAGCTACAGGGATCTGAACCTGTTCTTAAGCCATCAAACCCACAGATAACCCTACAAGTGGTTCAATATTGACCCTTGTATACAATCCACAGGCGCGAGTAAACATTTCCCTAACAAAATCCCACCCGCGACTAGGGATATGTTCACACAATGGACAACCCTTATAAGTCCTATCGACTTATGAGGAGGAAACACTCTTGTAAGATCCTTACGACTTATAAGAGAACACACACTTAGGAATCCTCACGATTCCTAAGGAGAATACGCACCTACGAGATTCTCACGACTCGTAGGGAGAAATACCTTTATGAGACCCTTACGGCTCATGAAGTCAAAAGCCTTAGTCGACAGGATCCTAACCCTGTTCGCTAAGCCACCTTTGTTCGAACTGACAAAGGCAAATGATAATTCGCTCCTGGCAATATCCTAGTTGTAGCGATACTGATGCCTAAATCGGTATCAAATCCCAGATTCGCAGCGAAAAGCTAGCAACCCACAAATGCATATGAAATAGCTGAAATAATGGGGCAACTTGCAACAAAATCAGCAAGTAAAAATATATGCATACAAAAATAGCCGAAATGATTGGGCAACTCGCAATAAAAAAACAGCGAGTAAATAAAACAAATAGCCGAAATGATTGGGCACCGCGAAAAATAGCCGAAATGATTGGGCAATCGCGACTTTCGCGATATAAAAGCTGAAATGATGGAGCATCGCAGAAAGAAAAATATATAAAATGAAACTTGTTGCCCTACAGGTGAGATCACATCGATCCCTGTATACAATCCAGGGGCGCAAATAAAGAGGGAACCACACCTTCCCCCCAGGCTCCATCCGAAAGAGAGCCAAGTCTCGACGGTTCACAGACAACCTAGAGACCACCTCAACATTCGTCTCGTTACAGCAGACGCAACGTCAGCAAAGCGGAGTGATGGCAAAACCCCAGCTCTACTTCAACATTCGTCTCGTTACAGCAGACGCAACGTCAGCGAAGCGGAGTGATGGAAAAATCCCAGCTCCACCTCATTATTCGTCTCGCTATACCATACGCAATGTCAACAACGGCGTTCCTTCGCAGTCCGGCAGGATGCAGATGCAACGTCAACAAAAGACCTTATGGTTGAAACGAAGCGGAGTGACGGCAAAATACCAACTCCACCTCAGCATTCACTCGTTACACCAGACACAATGTCAACAACGGCGTTCCTTCACAGTCCAGCAGAATGCAGATGCAACGTCAATGAAAGACCTTATGGTCGAAACGAAGCAGAGTGACGGCAAAATCCCAACTCCACCTCAGCATTCGTCTCGTTACACCAGACGCAATGTCAACAACGGCGTTCCTTCGCAGTCCGGCAGAATGCAGATGCAACGTCAACGAAAGACCTTATGGTCGAAATGAAGCGGAGTGACGGCAAAATCCCAACTCCACCTCAGCATTCGTCTCGTTACACCAGACGCAATGTCAACAACAGCGTTCCTTCGCAGTCCAGCAGGATGCAGATGCAATGTTAATGAAAGACCTCACGGTCGGAAAAAAGCGGAGTGATGGCAAAATCCCAGCTCCACTTCAGCATCCGTCTCGCTACACCAGACGCAATGTCAACAACGGCGTTCTTTCGTAGTCCAGCAGGATGCAGATGCAACGTCAACGAAAGACCTCATGGTCGAAACGAAGTGAAGTGATGGCAAAATCCCAGCTCCACCTCAGCATTCGTCTCGTTACACCAGACGCAATGTCAACAACGGCGTTCCTTCGTAGTCCAGCATGATACAGATGCAACGACAACGAAAGACCTCACGATCGAAACAAAGCGGAGTGATGGCAAAATCCCAGCTCCACCTCAGCATTCGTCTCGTTACAGCAGACGCAATGTCACCCCAGGGTCAAAACAACGGAGCCATTGCAAAATCTCTAGTTCCAAATCTCGATGGTTCACCAACGACCTAGAGGCAACCGCGACATTCGTCTCGATACAGCAGACGCAATGTAAGCAAACGAAGCGAAGGCCAAATTCCTAACTTCAGGGTCTTGAAGGAAACTCATATAAAACCTGATAGACTATCGAAGATCATCCCACACCAGTGCGGAGTGGTCACCACCTCGACGTTCGTCTCGATGCAGCAGATGCGATGTCACCCCAGAATTCTTCCTCCAACAGGATTCGGACGCGCCAAAACAACGAAGCAAAGGCAAAATTCCTAGCTTCAGGGTCTTGACGGCAACTCATATACGGAGATCATCCCACACCAGCATGGAGTGATCACCACCTCGACGTTCGTCTCAATACAGCAGACGAGATGTCACCACAGCGTTCTTCCTCTAGCAGGATTCAGACGCGACAATCAAACAACGGAGCCACGGTAAAATCCCTAGTTCTAAACCTCGACGGTTCACCCGCAACCTAGAGGCAACCGCGACATTCGTCTCGTTACAACAGACGCAATGCCAGCAAATGAAGCAAAGGCCAAATTCCTAGCTTCAGGGTCTTGACGGAAACTCATATAAAACCTGAAAGACTATTGGAGATCATCCCATACCAACGCGGAATGGTCACCACCTTGACGTTCGTCTCGATACAGCAGACGAGATGTCACCACAGCGTTCTTCCTCCAACAGGATTTGGACACGCCAAAGCAAACGAAGCAAAGGCAATATTCCTAGCTTCAGGGTCTTGACGGCAACTCGTATAAAACCTAAAAGACTATCGGAGATCATCCCATACCAGCGCGGAGTGGTCACCACCTCGACGTTCGTCTCGATACAGCAGACGAGATGTCACCACAGCGTTCTTCCTCCAGAATAATTTAGACGCGACAATCAAACAACGGAGCCACGGCAAAATCCCTAGTTCCAAATCTCGACGGTTCACCCACAACCTAGAGACAACCGCGACATTCGTCTTGATACAACAGATGCAATGCCAGCAAACGAAGCGAGGGCAATATTCCTAGCTTCAGGGTCTTGACGGCAACTCAAATAAAGCCTGAAAGACTATCGGAGATCATCCCACACCAGCACGGAGTGGTTATGACTCATCGGGGCTCCCCAAACTGAGCCTAACCTCAAGTAAAAAGCGACATGGCAAAATTCCTAACGCTTGCTCTTCCGACGGTCAAACTGCCTAGGAAGATTGCTTGAAGACGTCTTGTCCAGCCCCCAAAGGGATCAGAGACACGACAGTTGCAAGGCTACTCGAACAGCAAGATTGTCGATCGAGGAATACATCAGCCAACGCGACGGTACGACGGGCAAAACCCTAGTACCACAGACCCTAACGGACCTCCGTCGTAAAGAGCAGAGGTTAACTGTGACGTTAGGACATTCTTGCGAGAACTTCTCGATTCGTCTCGACTCGTGAGGAAATTAGTGTCTTTGTGAGAACTTCTCGATTCGTCTCGACTCGTAGGGGAAAGCCTTAGGCAATGAGGATAATGACCTGTTTCTTAAGCATTAGGGCCCTGCAAGTCGGTCCAAAACGGACTCTTGCATACTATTCACGGACCACACTCTCCAAAGTCGAATCTCGACAAGGAGGGAAATAACCACTTACGAGTCCTCTCGACTTGTAAGAGGGCAAATTCTCTTGTGAGATCCTTACGACTCTCAGGAGAAAGCACACTTAGGAATCCTCACGATTCTTAAGGAGAAAATACACCTGCGAGATCCTCTCGACTCGTAGGGAGAAAAGTCTTTATGAGACCCTCATGACTCATAAAGTTGAAAAGCCTTAGGCAGCAGATCTGAATCTGCTTCCTAAGCCATCACTAACTCTCAAAGAGTCCAAGATGGAATGCTCCCTATCATCTACAAGCTACGCTTACCGAAGTAACATGCCGGCAATAAAGAAAAGAGAAGAAAGCGACAGTAAGGAGAACATTTGACTCGCATTCGGTTAAACGTTCAAAGCGTACCCTTTCATGCATGTGCGAAAATGTTTAATACATAAAACAAACACATAGAAATTGGAAAAGCTTGCTATTCATACTTCAGAAAATTCATACATTGAGGAAAACGGTAAACAAAAACATAATTAAAATGTTTACAAAGGCGCGACATCAAATCCAGGACATGGATTGAGAAATTCAAAGGTGAGGCCGACCAAAAATTTTCGGGCCTCTCAGACCATCTTCGTGTGCATCCTTTCACGATCACAAGCGTCAGGATCCCCACTGATGTCCTCCACCCTTCGATAGGCAGCAAGTATCACCGCATGCTGAAAAGCTTGATGCAGGATATCAACAAGGTTGTCTCGCCTTTTCTTTGAGATTAAGCTCATCAGATACACCGAGTGCGCCTTATCTTCGGCGTCGTCCAATGCCTTAAGCGGTATGCCGGCATAAAATAGAGGAAGTGCTCCCCAGATCGCTCCCACAATAATCTTCAAAAGAGAGGAATGACGAGGAAGCATTCGACCATTGTATGCATCAAAGCGACCTATAATTTCAGCACACTGGGTGTTTGTGAATTCTTGGTTTTGGGAACGGCCAAGTGCGCGAATGTCTCCATAAGAAATAATCTCGTCGAGATCATACATATAAGCGTCCATAACGTCTGAAAAAGGAAAATCAGTGAGAGTTAGTGGACAGACTGATCAAGAAAATCCTTATTAAAAACAAACGCAGGGATTTGAACAACTCTTGATATTCCCATCGGGAAAACAAGTTCTGGGTATGACCCCTAACAAATTTAAATTCGTGCAAATAAAGAGAAATCCTAAAGAAAGATTCTCATCTAATGAGAGATTCCTCGGGTCTAGGAGTTAAACTCCTCGAGAGCAATGCTCTGCAGGCGGGAATGACACCTGTCAAAGTCAATTATGAGGGGAATTGAAAAGTCTCCAGGAATTCCTCAAGAGCCTTACTCTGTAAAAATGATGGAATAACCATCAGAAAACTTAAAATAAAATTTTTAATGAATTAAAATTCTGAGATCTTCAAAATCCATGAACAAACTCTTAAAAGTTCTTCATAAGAGATTAACAAATCTCCATTATTCAGGAGAGCAAAGTTCTGTTAATGGGTAAAACCTTAATAACATTTTTTTGGATCTAAGATCTATGATGAGCAAAGCTCTGTTAATGGGTAAAACCCTAAAAACATTTTGAGATCTATGATCTGAGGAAGAGCAAAGCTCTATTGATAAAGTTCAAATCTTACCAAAATTTGGCAGAGTTTTGACTCTTGAAGGTTCTTAAAATGAAGAGCTATGCTCTGAAAGAGAATAAAAATTCTCAGAAGATAAAAAAGAAGATGAGTAGAAATCATCTCAAGGGCCAAGGGTTCTATTTATAGGCATTGAGTGTCGTTTCAACTTCTAAGTTGATTTAATGGTGGAGATGTTGCCACCACTGCACTCACGTGTGAGCCACGTGAGCGCAACGGTGGGGGGGCATTTTTTTCTCCCAATCAGAGCAAAACTCTGTTTAAAATTCAAATTTTGAAATGAAGCAATACTTCAGAAGCAGCGCCAAGTGCGCTGCGCCCTAAGCAGCGCACCACGTGCAAAGCACGGGTGCGCTAGCGCTGGAACTAAAACTCCCCACCGACAGATCTAAGATCCAATAATAATGACAAATCATTAATTAATCAGAATTAAATTCTATTAAGGAAATATTCCTCAAAATTTTTCCAGACAACAAGATTGTGCTCTGTAAATCAGAGCACTGTTGGATCAATGATCCAATGGTGATTAAAAATCACCAAAATATAGAATAAATTCTGTATGGAAAAGATTTTCCAATCTTATTAAAAACAAGAAAATTTCCTTCTGTAAATCAGAAGCCCTTGGATCAAAGATCCAACGGTGGGGAAATCCCCAAATCAATTGGAGAAAAGATCTCCTTAACTGATTGAACAAATCAGCTTGCCCTATAAAAAGGCTCCCAGACTTCAAGTTTGAAGCGAGAGAAAAAAATAGAGGAACCCCTCTATAAGCTTTGAGAGATCTCAGAAAGCTCTCAGAAAAAGAAGAGTTTCTTCAAAGTAAAAAATGAACAGAGAGATGAAATCATCTCATAATTAAAAAGAAGAATTTACTTCTTTAAAGATCATAGATCAACAAGACCAAGGTCTTTCAAAAAAAGATCAAGAGATCTCATCATAAAATAAAAAAAAGAAGAATATAATTTTTCTCACAGATCATAGATTTATAAGACAAATTGTCTTTTACAAAAAGAGATCATGAACATCTCATTATAAAATAAAGGGGGAGAGAATAATTCAATTCTCTTAAGGATCATAGATCCATAAAGGCAAAGCCTTTCATCAATGCGAGAGATTGAAGCATATCCTATAAAGTAAGAACTTTTGTTCTTAGGATCTTGAGACAAAATCTCTTCTAAGGGAGAGCTTATTTACTAGATTATAAAATTGATCAAATGCGTTTCTGCGCTATTGAACTGGCGCTCAGCGCCATGCGCACCACGTGTCACTCACGTGTGCGCCACTCAACAGTTAGCGCTTTGTGCTCTTGAACTAGCGCTTTGCGCTCATGGACCGGCGCTCAGCGCCAAGCGCACCACGTGCTCCTCACGTGTGCGCCATTGAACAAATAGCGCTGTGCGCTCATAAATTAGCGCAACACGCTCATGGACTGACGCAAAGCTCCAAGTGCACCACGTGTCACTCACGTGTGCGTTACTCGGCAGAAGCGCACCGCGCTCTTTGACTGGTGCAAAGCGCCAAGCACACCACGTGCCCTTCACGTGTGAGCTGATAGAACATAAATTTTTCTTTAATAAATCCAGAGCTATGATGAATGCTCAGCATTCAACAAAAGACAGAAATACTGTCAGAATCAAGTCAATACTCAGCATTGTTAAAAGGACTAAACCCTAATAAATGCTCAACAGCCCAAAATAAATGTTAAACATTTTAACTCGATTAGATTTAGCCCAAAATTGGCCATAAGTCCTTAATTCAGATTAATTGAGCCTATATGCTCATAAATCTCAGATCTTAGTCCCAAATTGGACTACGGATCCCAACCAATATCGGTTCAAGGGTACATCTCTTCACTCCTCTGATATTTGTCGTTGTAATCTTTCAACGTCTTCAGAGAGGTGACGGGTCCCGACAACCATACATTTCATAGACTATGACGTCGTTAAACTGGACTGTGGGGTCCTTAAACCCATGGACTATGATGTCCTTAATCTCGGACTGTAGGATCCCCTTAAACCCATGGACTATGATGTCCTTAACCTTGGATTGTGGGGTTCTTAAGCCCATGGACTATGATGTCCTTAACCTTGGACCACCATGTCCTTAAACTAGTAATCGACCATGATGTCCCTAAACTAAACAATAGAGCCCAAATGCTCTTTTGTTGGATCTAAATGATCCTGTTAAGTTGATCTCAGTCTAAAATTAGACTAACGTATCCTTAACAAACATTTAAGTTGATCTTAGTTTCAAATGAGACTAACGTATTCTTAAACCCAACCCCAAACCCAAATCTAAGAAAATATTGGACTAATCCACGCCTTACGGGCGATAACATAAATTAGTCTCCGTATACAATCCACGGGCAACCAAAAACAAAATAAACACCCACGACACGAAGTGACCATCTGGAGAAGGAGAAAGAGGTTACCGCGATGCGTTAGCGTAATTAACTGCAGGGGCTTGCGCCTACAGGGAAGAGCGTCCCCACAATCAAAAACCCCTCAACGAGGGGGAATCTGACGAAGTCTGCTACATCGGCCGCATCCGTTTAAACCTTCGATACACGGTGTCATAAATCAACTTGGTATCTTCGGAGAGGTGGACGGATAGCACCAATTAGCATCTGCCCTCGAAATTCAGTCAAGACGGACCTGCGCGGTCTCGTCCCCATGTTTCGGAGGGGAACAACCCATATTAATATTTTACCGTTTTCGGATACCCGTATGCATCCATATCATTTATTATATATGTAGCTGCATCTACAAATCACATTAATTCATAATACTGTTATATTAACACCCCATGCTTGATAATGTGCATCCTATATAGTCATGGAGCTGTAGTTGTAACCCCTGATAGATATTTGTGCATCCTTGTTTTATTGTGTATCCATACCATTAATTCTTGTTGCATGCCATGTCATATTAATTCATATTATTGTTACATTAGTACCACATGCTTGATAATGTGCATCCTACCTAGTCATGATGTAACCCCTGATAGATATTTTTGCATCCATGCTTTTACCGTACATCCGTACTTCTACCGTGATTCAATACTTGCTACATTTTACTGTTGGACACCTATATGTTACACTGTGCACTACTTGACATAACCGGATACACCATTACTTGACATGTTACCTGATCCTGTTTCTAATGCCGACAATCCTGACATGTTGTGCCGATGGACATATCATGTTGTCTGTATAGACAAACATGTACCTGCTTGATCTTGTGTTGGCATTAGCTCTAGATTTATCAATACCTGACTTGAACATATAACTTGGGGGTAAGGGGAAATCAATGATGAAACCTGACTTGTAACTCAACAGTTCGACACTTATACCGATCAGTTTGGGGGCTAGGCCAGTCCCGGGATGATGTTGCTGATATCATTCGTCTGTACATGTTTCCTGTTTGTGCTTAGCGGCACGTCTCGGATTCAGCCCCGAGAGTCTGGACTGTGGTCCCGGGTATGCACGGGATACTATTGAGTTATATCGACGATTCATTAAATTGATTTCAAAGACTTGAGAGTAATTAACCCAGTAGTTAGTTCAGATTACTCACTGCATGTCACATGTGCTTATACACTTCACTGTTCCATATTCATGTTACTGTTACCCTTATTACTGTTCATACTCATGCCTGCATATCCTGTTACCCCTGATTATTTTATTGTTGATATTGTGACGCGCTGACGTCTGGGTTTTGCATGGCCCAGATCCGCTACCCTTGTCGCAGGCCGAGCAGGAGTACTTCAGCCGACAGGCCGAGCAGTGAGGACCCTGTTAGTATTCTAGTTTAGTTTCCTTTCAGCATTTTTATTTCCTGATGTGATCCCGTATTTGGGACGTACTTTCCAGATTGTTATTGTTACTTGGATCTATTGCTTCCGCATATTATTTCTTAACTCTTTTATTCTGGCATATGGACATGTACTAGATAGTTTATTTTATTTTACTGTTCTTGATATCTTATAGACAGCCGTAATGTGACTGTGGAGGGATATTTCCTAGCCACAGGTAGCATGATTGGCTCTGTCACGTGCCGATCTTAGCGCACTCTGGGAAGTGGGGCGTGACAGTGACCACATGCGTACTGGATACTCATCTAACCATACTTTCGCTGCTTGACTCATTTCTCCAATTTTCATCATGTACATATCATGAACATTAGGGTCAGACGCTTCACCGGCTTTGTACATAAGCTTATGTAGATCTGAATTTTTAAATTTTCTATCAAAATTTTGTCTGAAGTGCCGCAGGCAAAACCTATGTAGGGTCATCGAAAATACAGCTCTCATTGCAGGTAGTATTCCTAGATGTCTATCAGATATGATGCATAAATCCGTTTTATCAATAACAGATGTGATACTTTTTAGTTGACGAAAAAACCATGACTAGGATGATGTATTTTCACTCTCGACAATAGAAAATCCCAACGGAAATATACCGTTATTAGCATCAACACCTGTAGCAATTAACATGCAACCTCTATACTTACCATATAGATACGTCCCATCCACGTACAATACTGGCCGACAGTGTGTGAAACCAGCCGCACAAGGAGCAAAGTACCAGAAAATTCTTTGAAACCTGACACAGCCATCGACATCTGTTTTTGTGGTTTTTAATCGGTATACGGACCTCGGATTTGATGCTTTCATGGCTTCCATATAAAGGGACTAGTGAGTTTATGAGCTTTTTCAATCCCCAAATATCTTGCATAATACTTTTCTACGAGCATCCCATGCCTTCACATACGAAATCTGAATTTTGTGCTCTCCGCTGACGTAGAGCCATATCTCTCGAAGAGTCATCGGCACATCTGTACGGATTAGTGGCATGATTAGTGAGCAAATATAAGATGAAGTGCAATTCCTGTGATCTTTTAATATAATAGAATTGATACAAGTATGTTCTTAGTTGTATTTCGTAACCTTCCAAGCTTTAGCTCTTTTGGAACAATATGCATGCAATCTCCACTTACATTCAGGAGCTTTCGTACATACCACGGTATAGTACGTCTTATTTGACTCTTCGGTTTTAAATGTAACATTTTTTGAATAGCCCACGACTTCAGTTTACAAATAAGATATCCTTTTTTCTGAAACATGTCTCCAACAGTGACGCAATCTTCGCTTGCTACAGTCGCTTCCAAATAGGGTTCAGTATTTACTTCTGCCACGGCTAAGTCTACCCAACTATCATCTTCCAGCGGATCGAGGCCGGGATCTTCTAGTTCGACAAAATCATTATTCACAGCCATGTCATCAATCAATGCTATTTCATTCAATCCAGCGGCATAATCCACGCTATCCTCCCATTGATGACCTTCACCAGTTTCATCATCATCACTGTCACCCATATCAATATCACCCGTAGCAACATAAGACTCGGGTGTAATATATGATGGTTGAGATCGGTATAATATGGATGATTCGGGTGAAAAGACTGGAAAGATGTGGACGGACATGCTTGGAATGCGCTGCTTGGATCGTGTTGGAATAATGCGGAGGTATGGAAAAATCTGTGGTTAGTATATAAATTTTTCTTATATAATTTTTTCTTAATATTTTCGTAGTACGAAGAATATAAACATAATCACCACTTGTTTCAGATTGATTTACCTTTGGAAGGTTGTATATAGTAATCCTTATTGTTCTTCACGGGTGCATGCAACTGCAGCAGTTGATTGGGAAAATCTGTATTTAATATATAAAATATATTAGTATTTTGGTATTACAAAAAGTGGATTTATAGAATATTTACCCTTGAGTTTGAAGGTTTGAATAATGATGTGTATAGTCGTATCCACTGAGACTAACGGTATCATCATTAACCATGAGACCGTATCCCCAGGAACTACCTCCAGTATTACCATTAAAATTACCCGTTGGAGCGACATCTGATACTTCCAATTGTTCTTTCTGAACTAAAAGTTCAAAAGAATGCTAGGTGTTTACCAGACCGAAGTCTATCATCGAAAATATTGATGTATCGTCTATAATTTCAACCAATACATTTCCACTAAACATAGGCCATATACAACTTAACTTAAGCTTAATTTTAAGAGGATCGTATTTCGTGATTTTAAACACTTTATTCTCGAGTTCATTATAAGTCGTTGATAATTCTAATCGCATAATTCTTGCGCACCGGCCTATATACTTGGGACCTTGTGCACTTGTCACAATCTGGCCATCGTATTTACATACAACAAATAAACTTGAACTTTCCATTATCCGCATCAAACAATATCAACCCAACAATAAAAAACACGTTAACAACTGATATAATGATTATATTAATTGAAAATTAAATAAAAGTTATATTAAATTTACATACATTTGAAGGAGTGCAGATAAAATTTTGTAGGAGGTGCAGATACAAATCGGAGCAGAATGGAGAGCAAATGGGAGGAGAGAGGGGTTTTTATAGGTGTTTGATGGTAAAGGGGTCACGGGTTCTTGGAACCCGCTATCCCCTTTTAAATTTAACGGGAGATAAAGGGGTCACGAGCTTGTCTTGGATTAAGTAAAATTATTTAAAATATTAAGGAGGGCGTGTTTCAAGAACCCGTCCTCTTCTTTTTAAATGAGAGGGCGGGTTCTTGTAACCCGCTATTCCCTTATGACAAATTCGATTTGACAATACAATGAGTCAGAGTCATGGGCTATTTACATTCCTTATTTTAATTTAGAGGGTGGGTTTTAGGAACCCGCTGGTATAAAATTATTGAAGGGGGCGTGTTCTTGCAACCCGCTCTTCCCTTTGCAAAATGAGAGAGCGGGATTAGGGAATAGATTTGACAACACACCTATGATTACTTTTAAAAAAAACAAAAATATGATTTGACAACACACTTGAGAATATTTTTTAAGAAAAAAACAAAAGCATGATTTGACAACACATTTGATATTATGTTTTAAGAAAAAACAGAAGATTTCTGTGGGCAAAGGTGAGGACGGGTTCTTGGAACACATCCTCCTTTCCCTATAAAACTCCGCCCTTTTCGCTCCGATTTTCACTATCTCTACCCAAATTCCTTCTAAACCCACCAACCATCTCAATCTTTCAGTAATTGTAATATCAAAATAATTTCAATGGAGAATCAACCATTCGACAAATCACTGCTCGTAAATCAAAACGATCATAGATCTTTCAGTATATTACACGGGGAGGAAAGATTCAAAACTTATTAAATTTGTTTCAATTTTCCATTCTTTTAATTCTAATAGTTGAAAATAATATGATTAAATTTTACAGGGTGGAGATAATTTTACAGTCGTCAGTCATAGTTCTGACAAGTAACATGTTACTGATTATCATATAATCGAGCGGATTCGAAGAGTCGGATTTTATGAAGCTTCATTGCTTCGTCATATCCAAATCGACCACAGTCTCGTTATCTCTCTTGTTGAGCGTTGGGGAAAAGAGACTCACACTTTTCATTTTAGATGGGGTGATGCCACTATCACACTCCAGGATATTGGCCTTTTACTTGGTTTACGGGTGAATGGCCTTGGATTGGTTGGAGGTACAATTGTGGGTTCAGATACCAAGCACCCATATTGGATCGCATGGAGACGACTCAGGTAACCATACATTAGGTAATTAAGTTTGTTTAAAAATTTTAAATTAACTTCATACAATTTTTGTATTATGTTATTTGCGCAGTTCACGTGGACGCCTTATACAGCAGATCGTCTGCAAGGATTACCCGGCATCTGTATCGAAGGAGAGCCGGTTTGACGGGCTCGATGCCCACTACTATGCATTAATATCGTGGTCATGCACCTACCGGACCGGGTGTTGCGACGGTTTAGTAGATTACAACATATTCCTGTTCCGCCATCTACGCCTATGACGATAGAGGAAGACATGCGAGGAGGAAAGGCGGAGCGTCATTGGAGGGAGCATCATTATCAATATTTGCTGAGATGGGAGGATAGGAAGCGTAATATTTCCTTACAGCAAATAGGTGACCAAACAACCACCGACGCTACAGAAACATATCTACAATGGTATACGCGTGTCACTGCAAGATATTTTTCTGCTTTCCCTAACGACTTTCCAAACATCCGGCAGTACGAGCCTAGAGGCCACGTGGAACGAGAAATGGTAAGTTAAATTCTTTAAATTATATTAGTTTTTAACATCCGGCGGTATTAGTCAATAATTATATCTTATTTTTAATGTAACGACAGGCTCGTGGGTTGCATCATATACAATCATTGATACAGGATCCATATCCGACTGATACTGGTCCAGATACTCATGGTTTATTTTCTACTGTAGACTCATATATTGGTGGTATATTCAGTTCATATAATATACTTCTACATTTATCGCCATCTCTAGAGCAGCGGCATGAGCCGGCACCAAAGCCGCAGCATGAGCCGGCACCAGAGCAGCAGTATGAGCCGGAACCAGAGCCACGGCATCAGGAAGATCCAGAGCAGCGGGATAAGTGGTTCGGAACACTATACTGTCAGCAGCAACCCTAGCATATTGAATAAGTTCAAGAACCGGAGGAACAGCAGTCTTGGGGGTCAGGTTTTGCGCAACAACAGCAGTCTTGGGGGTCAGGTTTTGCGCAACAACAGCAGTCTTGGGGAACAGGTTTTGCGCAGCCAATGGGCCAGGTTTTGTGCAACAACAGCAATATGAAACCGGGACATGTTCTTCGCAACAACAGCGTAGTTGGGAGACGGATTTTTCGTCCTACATACAGTTGTTGGGAGGCAGCACATATCCGACATCTGTCTCACATTCAGGATTTGCGGAACAACAACCTATCCAAGACGATGCTGAAGATGAACCAGAAGAGCAGATGCCGCCGCCGCCGCCATATATCTAAGAAACGAAAGAATCATCTAGTTACCCAAAGAGGCATAGGCTTATGTCAAGCCTTCTCGGATTGGAAAAGGGAAAGGAAAAGGGAAAGCGATAATTGTATACCTTTACAAATGGATGTCAAAGTGTTCAATTATTTTGACGGATTCATTTTGTTAATGAAGTGTATACAAGACTCATATTTATAATAATTTTATAAGAACTGTAATAACACTTGTCACCCGTCGGTAACAAAAACAACAATCTTATTATTTATTCAGGTTTTTTAAACGAGATTTTTTAAATTCTATTTTTAATTTATTTTTAAAAAAAATTAAAATATGGTGGGTTCTAGGAACCTGCCCCCACCCTCGTAATGGGCTTGGATGGGACGGGTTCTAAAAACCCGCTCTCTGTGCGGGTGGGATGGGGAACCGCCGTACTCGGTTGAATATAATTTAAATTATATTATTTTAATAATTTTAATATATATACATCCTTTTTCGGAAAAAAAACCCACATTAGAATCCAAGATCAATACCCTTTCCAAAGCCTCCTCCTTGAGTTACTTTTCAAAGGAATGCACATCATCGCTCTTATCTAAGAGAAATCGATAAATAATTTTTTTTTGTTTTTGCTAAAAGGAAATAAAAGGTAATTTTTTTGATTTGAGATAGCCTTTTTTTTTTTTATATATATAGAATGATGTTCAAATCATTTAAGATGTTATTTAACTAAATACAATGCATTTTAAATTTATCCACTAATATCAAATTTTAAAGTTACACCTTAGAATTTTCTGCCACCGGCACCAAGCCAAGCTATACAATTAAGACATTTTCACACTAATGCCTCGCTTGGAAGATATGATAATGATTACTATAAGGGAAATAGATTTCAATCGTGTTAGATATTTGTTCTCCGGTTGTATTTATGCATATGGATAGTATTTAAAACTTTGGAATTATTTTTATTTTATATGATATAGGTAACTATATCTAGAATTACAAGAATAATAATAAAACTAATTAAGATAGTTAAAACATATATTTAAAATAACTGATCTTATTTTAAGTCGGTAAAGTTTGATAAAATTATATGTTTTATGAGTTTGATTTGGATGATGAGGATTTTGTTGAATAACCACATCCAACCCTATAAACTTTTGATAGACATATTATGATTAGCTTCATCTTGTGGCAACAGATTTATAGACCAATCATATATTGCAATAACTAGGACGGACTTTGAAAATGACATTTTACAATGCTTTCGCATGCAGGTTTAGCGGCTTTCCGCGCATGGTGGGGGGGCCTTGCTAATGCCGTATAAAACCGGCACCAGTTTTTTTCCCATCTTTTGAGTTTTTTTATTTGAAAAAGAGAAAGTGTAAACGCAATTAAATTCTTAAAAGAAGATAATTCATATTAAACCGGAGCAAATTTTTTTGACAAAAAGACGTGAGCTTAGCTGGCCGGGATTTTGGTAAATTAAATGATTCAAAGACTTTTGTGTAAATTCATATTCTTAAAGACTTCATATGATATTAAGTACCTTTTGGAGGGGCGATATGTAAACATGTTCGAGATCTCGAATTTTTTTTTATTTCTAGTGAAAAGTCTAAAACCCTAGTTCGCTCTCGTCTTCCCCAAATTGAGATCCTAAGCAAAGGGGATGGCATCTCTATTCAAGGTTCGATCTTTTCTTCTAAACCTCTCAATTCTCATCAAAACTGTCCCTTTTGGTCGAATTTTGGGGAAGCAGTGCTGTTGTTTTTGCTTGTTTTCTCGTATAATTCTCTGAATCACGAGAAAAACTCTATTTTTTCTCTTGCTGTCTTTATGAATTGTAGCTGTTTTCTATAAGTTGATCATAAATCAATATTATTTGTTGGTTTCGGAATTACTTATCTCAATTTGTTGGAAGATTCCCTTTTTCACTATTGCTTTGTAGTTTACTATGGAGCTATCTGCTTCCAATAATGTCCCACTATCATTGTATGATTAATAAGGATTAATCGTAATCCGGTATAATACCCATATCGAGATTCGATTTTTGGTTTTACATGTACCGGGATTTGTGAAAAAGTTGATTGCATGTAAATCTATACAATCGTCTAGCACTTGCTTCCCTGGTTTGTTAGCAAATACAACCCGTTAGTTGGTGAACGATTAGGCTAGAGTTTCTCTTCACCTTTTTGGGTGACAAAGGAACGATCTCATATATATCTGCCGAGATCGATGCCTCTGGACGCTAATCCTGAATAAGCGAGCCATCTATTTTAAGTCAACCAAAAGATGGGGCTCAGGTGGCGGCTTGCTTGCACCATCCCGTATGTAGATTGAAGTGCCCATTCTTTTCCGAGCCCTATCTCTCTTTGTTGCGATACCGGTGATTAAGGAAGGAGTCCTTTCAGTGCGGGTGGAATCCCCTATCTTAGCGGAAGGTATCGACATATAGAGACAGGCCTTAAGGGTACTATGCGGCGATAACTCTGTTGAGGGTGATAACCCCTAGATGAGATATAGAGAAGGGTGTCATATGCAATCAACATTCTTGTGTAACAAATAATAGAATTGGTTGCAGACAGCCACTTTATTGTACTATGTATAGCACTCCTAGAGTTATTTTATTACCTCAAACACCCCCTATGTTCATTGACCAAAACCTTAAGAAGAATCAAATTCTAATGTAAACAAGTTATAAAATTTAAATCAACAGTTGTTTGATTTTTTTTTAAAAAGGTGAAATCTCACTAAGGGTACTGATCGATGAACAAAGTGCGTGTTTGTGTGCTATGTGAGCTACACTGGAGTGTTTTTGCAATGAACCCATAAATCATATCGTGGAAAAAGTTGGTGACTGTTTTCTTATCTTCTTCCTTAGGATCCAAGTAAGATTTCGGCATACAGGGACAGAAGATTCCCAGGGAACCAGGAGGAGTACGAGTATGCACTGCAGACATCAACAACGGTCTATATCGGGAACATGTCGTTCTATACGACAGAGGAGCAGGTTTATGAGCTCTTCTCACGAGCTGGAGAGATCAAGAAGATTATAATGGGATTGGATAAGAACACAAAGACCCCCTGCGGCTTTTGCTTTGTCTTGTAAGTATTACGTTTTTCATCATTGTACTCGAGTTCTTCTAGCGTGAGAAGAAACAATTGGATATGTCATATGCATTAAATTTATTGAATAGAAGAAAGCCTCCTATGGTTTTTCTTGAACCTTGTAGTTGAATTATATCAATTTTGTTCCATGGTTTTTAATAAGCCTGTTATTTGATGAGTATATAAATTTCAAGTACCAGTTATGGTTATTGGCTAGTGGAGAATAAACATATAATTGAAACTTTTAAGCTCGTACGATGAATCTCCAGTTAGATAATTTCTCCTAGCATTTCGGAAAGAGTTCAACTCTTTTCACAGCTATGCCTCTATTGACATGTACTATCAAATATTTAATTAGGATTCTATATATGTTGGATTGCCAACTTATATTGATTATGGTAATAGAAGAGCACACTAAATTGTTTCTGATGTAAAAAGCGGCGATAAAATTGCCCTTCGGTCTGATGGAATAGAATTCATGCCAAATACGTAACACGACTAACAATCAAAAATTTGGATGCAAGATGAACACACATATGGAGGCTCGGATAATTTGGGTGCCATTATGCCACATTTCTTGTTCAATTGATGGTTTGCTCAAAAAGCGAAATATTTGATTTTATTTGCAGAGGGTTCTGTTTTGGCTCAATACGGAGAATGCTCAAGTCCGAATGGAATATTTACTCTAAGAATAAAGTAAAGTGTATACACCTTTAAAGAGTGTTTGCATTTTCTATTGTCCACTGGGTTGGAACAATAAAATTTCTTGCGGTTTCTTCATTTGTCAGGTTTTAGCTGTCGACTGGATCCTTAGCCAATGATGGCCTTGATTGTCAGATTAGCATGATTTACGAGGGTATAGAAGTAGAGTTTGCAAAAGATAGAAAACAAATGAATATACTTATGAAGTTGTGCAATAAGAAACTGTGAGTTTACTACTAACTGTGAACAAGTTAAAGCAAAATGAATATGTTTCCCTTGTCCATGTTTAATGTGTGCAAGAGACTTATGGTTGTATAAACTTCAATTTATTATTTTAAATTGAATATATATTATAAAATAGACTTTTATGACATCACTAAAATTGAATTTCAGGTAATCGCTTTGGACAAATCTGGCTAGATATCTGAATTGAATCTGGCTAGATATCTGAATTGGTTTGTACAGCTAGTTGTCCATATCTTTTCTTTGAAAATTTATGCTCACCCCCTTTTGGAAAACCGATGATGATGAACCAAATGAATATAATTTTTAGATGTGATTTATCTAAGCATTCTAAAGTTTAGCATGTTCTTTTGAAAACATTCTTAAGTTTAAAATCCTCCCCCCACCCCAAAAAAACCTCCCTACTTGAGTATGACTTATTTTAATAAAATTATTAGTTGTTTCTCAACCTTGATCTTATCCATATCCAAACACCATATAAGTTATCAAGTTTTGTTATGTTTTTTTTATTATTGTGGATCGGCATGTAAATACCTTTCGTGCTATGTACATTCATCTCGGAATGAATGTTGAAAATTCACAAGATTTATCAATGAGACAGTACCAAATTCCTATCATTGAGAGGATTTTATAATCTTTTTCACAATTCTTTTCTCTGTGCTTTTAAAGTAAATTTGACTTTCTTTAAATGTGAGTTACTTGCCTTCTTACAAGGGCAAGCTGTTTCAGTTGTGTGCAAAATCAGACAGTCATGATGGATTATGTTACAATGTTTAACTTTCAGGTTTTATTCCAGAGATGATACTGAGGACGCAGTCAAATATATCAGCGGCACGATTCTTGATGATCGGCCGATTCGTGTAGATTTTGATTGGGGATTTGAAGACGGGAGACAGTGGGGTCGTGGCCGAAGTGGTGGACAAGTGTTTCCTATATCTTAGATTTTTAGCAGCTATCTACTTTCAAGCTTGCCAATTCTTTATCAAAGGAATTTTTTGCTTCTCTAACATGATATTTTCTTTCCTTTTCAATTTTTAATAG
Source organism: Agapanthus africanus (assembly GCA_030015575.1). Classification (NCBI taxonomy): domain Eukaryota; kingdom Viridiplantae; phylum Streptophyta; class Magnoliopsida; order Asparagales; family Amaryllidaceae; genus Agapanthus; species Agapanthus africanus. Next base: position 445,765,934 of record CM057350.1, on the reverse strand, counting down.
GTGAGGGACGAGTATCGCACTGATTATGATCCTGATATCCTTTTGTATTCATTTAAAATCCTTTTTTCCCTTTTTCTAGCTCTCTTTTCCCTTCCGTGTACCATAGTAAATCTCATTTTGCACTGCTTAAAACCTTTCATGTTTTGCACTTGGAAGAAATGAGTCCCCGCGGAGCATGAGCCCATAATAATGACATGATGGTCTCTCTGATATATGAATTATCTTCACATCTATTATATTATCAAAAGCTCCTTAGATTATGAGTAAATTAAAGTAGATTGCACCAAACCCTTCTAAATTCAGACGCAGAGTCGGATAATTACCATAATTTCCTATTGCTTAGTGTCAGCCAATCAATCTAAGATTTTGACCCATCCATTCCTACGGTCAAGTGAGTTTCATGTTATTTTATGCGTTTTTTACTGAAGCGACTGTTGCAATACTATGCCATGTACTCTTGAGGGGGTAGATCATGTTTAGAATTAATCTAACTTATTTGTTCACCATCTTCTTCCCCCCTTTCCTACCCCTATTCTCCCGTAAGGAAGTAAATATAAAAGCAATCTCCTTCTATCTCCAACCAATTTCTTCAATACCTATATTAAATTTGAAAACCTTAGTTGCAGATCTTCCTAATATTTAGTCTTGAATGATAACTAAGTTGGGGTTTCGATACAAAATTTACTTTCTCAAACATCAATTGCACTTCAAATCTACATCCATCTTCTCATCGTAACAGCTCTTCAAATCCTATCTTTTGAATCCAATAGGTGACTTCACAATAAGTGAAGCTTCTTTTACATTTTAGTATGTAAATCAATAGTGTAGCACAATGAAGCTGTTTGGAGTCCTACTAAGGGGAAAAGACTACAATGATATTGGAGAGGAGAGACTGAAGATAATAATCAATCATATGTGAGAAGAAGCAAAAATTTTCCAATAATGTCGGGGGAATTCGAGTTATTTTTTTATGACAGTAAACATATACCAATTCCAACCTAAGGTAGAACTTTAGGAGGACCTGATGAGTTTGAAAATATAGGGCGATTAACTGATACATGTTCTGACTTATTAGAGTTTCTATGGATATGAGACAGGTGTGCAAATACAAGAAGATGCTTTATATTGTATAACATCATTTAATCTACGGAAATACTTGAGGAAATTTAAATTAAGATCCCCCTTCCCTCGGAAGAAGTCGTTGTAAGGTCCTTAAAGGTACGGTTATACCTATACTTCACAGTTATTATGGATTTATGATGACATTTACATGTTTGTTGAGTTTATTGCAAAAATGCTGGTGATGCCACACCAACCTACTTTACTAAAGAAATTCAGCATATGTCGTAATTAATGCCAAGTACTATTTGCACAACTTACACAACTTTATGAACTATTCTAGAATTGTGGGGATGTTTCTAATCGGTCAACTTTCTTTACTTTCATGTAACGTGCATTTGATATAGAATCGTGAAATTCTCAATGATATTTCTAGTTTGTTTCCTTGACCGTTTGAACGTAGAGGTGGTTATGGGAAGATAGTCCAAAAAGAGCTTGAAGCACAAAGGGAGTTAGTTGATTATGGTGCAGGCTCATTAGGATCTTTACAGCCTAACATGCCATCTCATTGTAAGTTCATTATTACTTTGTATCTGCTATTTGTTGACTCTGCCATTTTGTAGTTTGTAGGATAATTACCATGACATATATACAGAATTATGCATTCATCTAATTCTACATCCATGCATGCTAAATTTTTTGTTTTTTATTTTATTTTTTGTATGAAATTCAAGTTGAGCAAATAAACTTGTTTCCATTAGATCCCAACTTGTTCAATGAATGGTAACTCATCATTGAATAAGTTGTATTCAAGGCAATGCTTGTATGAGAAAGTGCATTACCCTTGAAAATCGATGACATAATCAAGTGAAAATCCCAGGAAATGATTTTTATGATATTGAACTCAAATGCGTCCTGGACCAAACAATGTGAACTTAATTAAAAAGAAAGTTTATTCGACGCAGGAAAAAAATGTAGTGGCGACCTTGAGTTATGGGTACTTTACAAATTTCAGGAGGAGATCCAAAGTTCATTGAGAGGATGCTTCTCTGAAATTCTGGAAAAGAATAAACTTGTATTAGTTGTTCTAATAAAAAGAAACTTATATTAGTTGTAATTGAATGTGAAATTTTTGAATGGATATTAAATCTGGTCTTCCTCAGTTGGTAGGGTTGCTTGTTCCATAGCAGAAGGATAAATGTTGAATGATCAAGCCCTGCCAGTTAAATTTTCATTTCATTGAAATGTATACTAATTTTATTTTATGTTTTCTGTAAACAAGACAAGTTTAGTCCCAGACTGGAAAATTAGAAGAAAATATAATATTTTAAATAAAATCTCATTCCATAGATTTGTTTTTAGTTTCGACAATTCTTTAGTTCACTAAATCCCAGGTTGGTACAATAGAAACCAAGATATAAAGCCTTGAAAAATATTATTGTAAACCTTATCTTTTGTTTATGATTAATTTAGTTAAATTTATTATTCTCCGTTATTTAATTGACAATTGTTTCCACATATCATTTAGTTTGACCTTTCAAAGGAACCCTTTAACAAAAATTCCTGCATCCAATTGCTGCTACATTGTTCAGAGGAATCACCTCTACATACTTACAAGGAGTTAAATTATATTTATATATGCAGATGGTAGACTAGGTGGTAATCGTGGTGATCGAGGGTACAGGAATCCATACAAGTATGAACGTGTGCGTGATGAAACGGAGCGTGGTGACCGAGGTAGTTCTTTTTATAGCTAAATTACTCTAAACTACCCTTTGCTATCGTTGTTGTTCACTAAACTACCTCAAGTGTTTTTCGTAATCACAGCAAGTTTCCGTAAACTATAGTTTTATGGGAGTTCTTTTCACAAAAGCTTCAAGGTGGTTTAGTGAATAGACATTGATAGTATTGGGCAGTTCAGCATAATTTTGCACTTTCTTCAACATTCTATCTAATATATTGATTTGATGAGAGACTCAATTCCATTTGATATGAAACTTCCATCTCTATTGAGTTAGTTACATTGTTTTATTAATGCAGATGATTATCATCGTAAACGGTCAAGGAATGATGACCGTTCTGCGCCTGAAATGTCGAAGAGATCTTCCGACTATGACTCACGAAGGAACTCAGATTATGATTCCAGACCGGTATGCCTTTTTCTGGATCAAGCTGCTCTTTATTATACATTAAACATGACCAAAAATATTAAAATACCATGAACTATTAGCTTTTTCAGATTTACTATAGCAATAAGTTCTCTGTCTTAGTTGTACATACATACCATTAACTCTACGATACTGAATTTCATACCATTTATTTTTCAACTGCAATTGTTCATAGAATGGTAAACTGAAGCCTAATATGGAAAACCAAATATCGTCTTAGAATGGAAAGACTGTGGAAGTTGATGGTAGTAATTTGCAACTGTCTATGTCCACGGTATTTATTTGCGTTTATAAGTTTTTGGTATCTAGCTTGGACTATCTAATAGTTCATTGAATTTTAGTCAAATTTAGTGCCTGATAATTAGTTGTACAAAAACAACAGCAAGCCTTCATCTCCTAATTTTGGGGTCAAGCAATATGAATCCGTTTCTTCCATTCTGCTCTATCAAGGGCCGTCTCGTCCGGTAAATTAAAAATTAACATATCATTTCTTCTTTCCATGTTCATATAGGTCTACCCCTACCTTTCTCCATTAACTACAATTGTCGCTTATTCTAACTAGGGCATTTATCTAATCCTCTCTCTGCTCGCAATTACTTGTCCTTTTAGAAGGTTTTTTTTGTTCTAAATTACTTGTCCTTTTATGATATAGAGGTGAACAATATAGAATTTCTCACATTTTTTTGTTGTAAAATATCTAAACTAACCTCGTTTAAAAAGCATTGGTTCCAAAGAAAATTTAAGAAGACGAGTAGACAACGTTCATTTAATATGTGGGTAATTTAGGAAAATTTACTAGGACGATAATATTATAATATTTCTTTCAAATAGACTTTAAATCATATCTTAATTGCCGTGCAAAAGTCTAAAAGTACAAGTAATTGTGAACGGAAAGTAGTTGATGTGTGTTTCTTTTTATGAGAAGTTAGTTTAGGATAAGTTGTCACTTATTATATCCGATTTTGTTTGTTTCTTCTTTCGTTATAGGAACGAAACCCTCGTTTTCGAGAGAGGGGTGATTCTGAGGATGAAGAAGATGATGATAGAAGGCGCCGCCGCTAAGGTCTACCATGTTCCATTTTATGCTCATGTATCACATTTTAGAAAGATACTAAGGTTTTTATCGTCATTAAAAAATGCTTGTTGTTGCTTTGTAAGAGCTTTAAATTGTGAGATGCAAGTTGGAAAATGGAAATGGTCTTTGGAAGTTTAACGACTCTAACAGTACTCCAACTCATAGAGGTGTTATTTGATCATCATTCTTATAAAGACCGTGCATGCACTGGAACACTCGATGATGCTCTGCTGCGCAGAAATGAAAGAGTAAGCAAGCAAAGCGAAGAGATCGAGTCGAGTCATTTGTTCTTTAGATTTCTTCATACAAAGCAGCGTTTTTTCCGTTTCTTCTGTTGAAATTAGTTGGAAATCCGATCTCAGATCAATGGCTAATCTTGATGTTGTTTCTCTAGACATTTTGTTCTCTTGGGCTTCTCTTATATTGTAGTTTTGTTATTTAAATTGAAATGGCTAATTTTGTCTCTCTTTCTTGGGGTTTTGATTTGATGCTGAAAAGATATAGAAAAATGGAAAGCGTCAGCACTTTTGAAGTTTCATGTGTTGGAAAAGATGAACATATAGGCCCTGGTTGGTCGCAAGGATTTGTTGTTTGGTTTGAATACTCCAGAGTTAAGCTTATCGTCCGGTTCAAAAAATATCCATGAACCCGTGGGTTGACCTGGTGTGCCGGGAAAAATCCATGAACCTGTGGATGAGGTGGTTTGTAAACGAGGTGGTTTGTTAACGGCTTTGTAAACGGCTCGTCTCGGCTGGGTATTGGTAATATTTTTAAAAGGAAGCACCAATTTGACCAATAAATTAATTTTTATGGGTTGATCCGTGGGTTAAGCAGATCCAAGGAGGCTAAGCAAATCCAAATAATCTTTATCTGTGTTTGATTTTAAAATAAAACGCAGATAATATTTTTTCCCTTTCGATCACTATCCATATTCGCATCATCAATCCCCACTTTACCAACACATACCTGTTCCGTATTCGATATAATATAATAAAAATATAGTAATGTTTAGCTTTATTGGGTACATAATTCTTTTTCAAATTTACATTTCCTATCCATAGCTGTATCATGCTTTTATCCAATATGGATAGTATTTTTCATTTCCAATAACCATCCTTAACGTTTTTTAATCTGTCTACTATTATATATGGTTATGTTTACTATTATAACTAGAACCCTTTTAGATGAAGTCATTATTCCACAAAATAAAAACATTGGTAGTGGTCTCTTCTCTAGACTATCTCGCAACTCTGTTGGTGAGCTACCTCTCCACTTCTTGGAGAAGGCTTTTCCTGGCTTATGGGCTTTGGGCTTTGAACCTCGCAAAGACCAATAGAAAAAATCACAAAATTCCAATAGACAGAGTTGACAACCGGAGATGCCCATTTCATTCACCACCAAAGACAAAAATAAAGAAAATGAAAAATCAACAACTCTCCTTTTCTCTTCACATTCATTAAACGTTCTTTTTCATACTCCAAAAGAACCAAAACCCAATAGAGACGTGTTATAAATTTATGCATAAGCCTTTATATTTTTGTTATTTTGTATTACTCATAAATTTCTCAATGCAAATATTACCATTAGCTTTGATATCTTGTACAACTCATAAATTTAGAAGACCGACGACATCTTAAAAAAATTTCATGTAATATTTTAGGATAGATTTTTTTTTACACATGCCCTCAGTGCTATGTACATATATTATTCAAAATATACACGTGAAAAAATATTAGTGTTAATTAAGAGGAACCTAGCGAATGCTGAAGCACGAACATTAGTGTTTTTTTGTCACCGCAGACAACTGTTTGATAGAAAAATGGATCAAGACAACAGCATCCAAGAACAAAAATCCCCAGATTGGAACAAATTATCCCAATTATTTTCCAGCACAACCACATCTCAATCCCAAAAACTTCAACTCAAAGCCATCATCGCCGTTATTCACCTCTCAAAAATAAGCCCCTGAATCAACTCTCAGTCCCCAAATCCCCAATCTCATCAATCTCATCAACACAACCCCAAACCTCACAATCCAACAAGCCATTGCCCACTCATTATTGCTTCTCATTCAAAGAATCAAAAGCCCATTTACCCAAATCATTGCCCAATTGGGCACAATCCCAGTTATCCTCAGCTTACTACCTGACTCCAGAAATGGGCACAGAAGGTGTTTGTTGAAATGCCTCAGAGGAATGGTATGTTTTGATAATTCCAACAGAGCGATCCTCGCGAGGAATGGAGGTCTGCAGGTCATTGTGGACGCCATTGTTGCATGCAATGATGACACAAAGAAGTACTTGTTGGAGATTTTAATTTCGTTGGCAATGCTGAGGGAAGTGAGGAGAGCTATGATTGGTTATGGTGCATTGCCTTTTCTTGTTGAAGCTTTGTCAAATGGAAAAATGGTTTCGAGAACTCGGGCAGCTCATGCTATAGGAATGTCGGCCATTTCGAGGAGAGTTAGGCACATGTTAGTTGATTTAGAAGCGATACAATCACTTATTGGTTTGCTTCAACATGGAGATGATTCGGGTAGAATTGCTGCCGGCAATGCTCTTGGTATAGTTTCTTCGCATGTCGACTATAAAACAATAATGGGCCAATCTGGGGCGATACATTTGTACATAGAGTTGCTAAGATCAAATTTGGCTCTTGGGAAAGAAATTGCTGAGGATGTGCTTTGTATATTGGCTGTGGCTGAGGAAAATGCCGAGGCAGGTATGGAACATAAATCAGGGAAAATTGTGATGTAGTCAAAACTGAACCCACTCTCTTTATAGCAGCGCTAGTACCATTTGCTAAAGTTGCTGCGGTGGTTCCATGTCTTACTTTATAGGAAGACAATATATTTTGTTCCCTTGTCATGTGATCAATAGATCGATAACCCAAGGACGTAGAGCATGTGTCGGCCAGAGACAAGATACAGGATCACCTCTTGCCTTGATCAATTCTGAAGTGAGTGAGGATAAAAGAAAACGAAGTCTTTGTATATCGTTATCTATCGATGATCCTTCTGAAATAGGAGAAGATGCAGCTGACGTCATCATCATAACTATTCGCAAACACCAAAAGTGAAAGATGCTTCTCAGTCAGTCGACCACCTGGTGGATGGTGGCTTAACCTCATCAATTCAAACAACCAAATAACAAGAAATAGATTTCCAAAGATCCAACCCAAAGAAATGAAGAACCATAATTGATCTTCAAGATTCAACTAATAACAAACACCAACCTTCTCAAGGTACAATTTCAGAACCAACTATGATCTTCGAAAGCACAATCGCGATAAAAGATGACGAGGACATCATGAACAAGGATGATAGTGAAGGGGTAACTTGTATTGTAGACGAGAAAATGCAAAGGGAATAACTTCTTAAGGAAATAACCCTCAGAATCGAGGCAACAACAACACTGCGAGACAACAACTCTCAAAATAATGCTCGTATCTTCAAACGATCTTGAATCCACACACTAGAAGAAAGAGATCTCTTAAGATCTCAACCAAATACAACCAAGAATGCCAATCAAGCAAACAACCAACTCAATCGGATCCGAGCATCTACTCCGAGAATGCAAACTCCTCAACACCATAATCAACACTTCAAGCGGATTCGATCACGGGCTCCGACAACCCAATCATAGCAACAACACAATCGAATGAGAAAATTGAATAAACTTTAACTCGTGACATCATCGTCAATTGAATTGACTTGAGACCTTAATCCAACTCAAAAGAGAGTTAAATCAAGCTAAAGACATCATTGAGTCAATTAATCAAACACTAAGAGGTCCTCAAGCTAAAAATATCATTGAATCAATCTATCGAACACTTAGAGAGCCTTAATTCAACTCACATGAGATGATCAAAAGGAGGTATGGAAATCGCGGCTTGAAGCAATAGAAAACACTATAGCAGTTGATGAAAAACACTGCAGCAGTTGCCGGAAACACTGTAGCAGATATGAGTTTACTGTAGCACGATCAGAGAGGGCTTCAAGACATTGGCAGCGATGTTGAAGACGGTGGAGATCGGTGGTGGTGATGGAAATCTTGGATTTAGGGCTTTTGATACCATGTAAAACTTTGTTTGGACCCACAACACATGGGCCCACACGTTGATATGCATGAGTTTTCAATATAATGAGACTCTATCAAAAAATCTTAAGTTTTATGGAAGTTTATCTCATCTTATATTTTATATTCATATGCATCTCATAATTTTTCTGGTGTGGAACTATGTTAACCATGTTCTCAACAAATTTATTACATAAAAGTCGGTTCTTCCCATGTATTAATAACAAAGAGTAGATTACAAAAATCCTGGCTAAACAAAAATTTCTAATTTACCAAAGTTTTGGCCATGTTATCAAAATTGGCTATTGATATATAATTGCGAGTTATAAAGGCAATTTTTCTCTATTGAAATGATACAAATGCAAAAAATTAATATTGCTTACTATCTCCTTCTTCCCCAAGTGTGTGTGTATATATATATACATATAAAATGGAGAAAAGAGACCATGGGAAGGAATTTCATTAGGTGGCATAAAAAACTATACCCTTCACCATTTTATTCGATGATCGGCACTAATCATCAATTTTATCATCTAAGATGTGGATATACCAAATTTCATGTGATTCCACGACTTTTTCACCATTGAATTAGCAATGTTAAAAGTCCTATTATCGGTAAACCGTTAATTTTGCAACCATTAAATCAACAGTGAAAAAGTGGTGGAATCATATGAAATTTGGTGTGCCCGTATCTTACATGATAAAGATGAATATGATAAATGCCGCTCGTCGAAAAAAATCATGGAGGGTATATTTTTTCAACGCCATAAAAGGAAATTCCCATTTACGGCACCTTTCCTCCATATATATATATATATATATATATATATATATATATATATATATATTGAGCCTCTACTAGGTTTCCACATGCATCAAGTATGCAATTTAAAAAATCTAGAGGTTTAAGCTACATTAATCTAGAATCGAACTAGAGAATTAGGATTTGTAATTTACCGTCAGAAACAGAGACGAACTGGGATAGATTGTCTTGCCTGAGTCTTGGGGGCAGATACTATTTGGATTTATCTGTCCACCTCTCCGAAGATACTAAATTGATTTATGGCACCGTGTATCAGAGATTTGGATGGATGCGGCCGTTGTAGCAGATTTCGTCAGATCCCTTCTCGTTTGCGAGTTTTTTTTTATTGTGGGGACGCTCTTCCCTGCAGGCGCAAGCCCCTGCAGTTAATTACGTTATCGCATCGCGATAACCACTTTCTCCTTCTCCGGAAATTCACTTCGTGTCATGTGTGTTTTTGTTTGTTTTGGTTTTGATTACCCGTTGATTGTATACAGAGACTAATTTATGTCGTCGTCCGTAGGGCGCGATTTAGTCCAAATCCGTATATTTTAGATTTGTCCTTGGGTTGATTTAAGGATCGTTAATCTGATTTGAGATTAAAATCAACTTAAACATATGAGCATTTGGAGCTCGATTGGTTTTTTTTTTATTAAGGATTAAGATTAAGATCTACTTACCAAGGTCTTAGGATCAATTTTTGCTTCAGATCCAACAGAAGAGCATTTGGGCTCTGTTGTTTTAGTTTAAGGACGTTTTGGTCTGTTACCGCCATTTTGGAGGCGAAGTTTTAGTTTGAGGACATCTCGGTCTGTTGAGGTGAGGTTTTAGTTTAAAGACGTCTCGGTCCGTTAATCACCATTTTGAAGGTGATGTTTTATTTAAGGACATCTCGGTCCGTTGATCACCATTTTGGAGGTGAGCTTTTAGTTTAAGAACGTCTCGGTCCGTTGTCCATCTTGCGCGCACGTGTATTTGTTACGTGACGGGCTGAACAACGATGATTTGGGATGCATCCAGTTTGAGGTGCGGTCTGATTTGAGGTGTGCACGTCAGTTTGGAAGTGCAACAAAAAGCCGTTAGTTATTGGGACCCGCCACCTCTCTGAAAACGTTGAGAAATTACAACGACGTGGATCAGAGGTGTGAAGAGATGTACCCTTGAACCAATTCCCGTATTTGAAGGAAAAAGGAGTTAGTGGTAAACCCGGAAATCATTAGTCATATTTTGAGACTAAGATTTTCTTGGGAGGATGTGGGATGAGTATTGTTTTGGATATCATCAGTTGGAAGATCAATAGTCATATTTAGGACTAAGATCAGTTTGGGAAATCATGAACACATGGGTTCAATTGATCTAAATCAGGGAGATTTTATCCTCAGGGGACCTAACCAATTTGGGCTTGGTTCATTCAGTTTTTTTTTATTGAAAAGTGCTAAACACTTGTTTGGGCTTTGTTTGATCAGTCCCTTTTTGTAAAAGGGCTGGGCACTTATATAAGTTCTGACGCTCACGTATAACCATGTGGGCTCTCAGTCATGGAGATTGCCCAATAAGTGTTAAACACTTTACCCCTTTTTGTCTTTAGATGGAGTGGTAGGCACTCTTTATGGTGCCCACGTGCGAAGCACGTGAGGCGCTAGGCGCTCCCTAGTGAGTGCTAAACACTCTTCCATTCTTTGACGCCCATGTGAGGGACACGTGAGGCGCTGGGCGTAGCTTATTGAGTGCTAAGCACTCTCCTCTGTGGTGCTCACGGAAGGAACATGTGAGGCACTGGGCGCTGAGCGTCGCTCAATGAGCGCTAGGCACTATCTCTGTGGCACCCACGTGAGGAACACGTGAGGCGCTGGGTTCTTTCTTTTATGAGGACCAGATTTCTTTCAAGAACAAGTTCCTTCCGATGAGAATTAAATTCTCAACTTGTGAGAGACTTGTCTTATGGATCTCAGTTATGGAGATTTTATCCTCAGGGGACCTAGCCAATTTGGGCTTGGTCCATTTAGTTTTTTATTGAAAAGTGCCACACACTTGTTTGGGCTCTGTTTGATCAGTCCCTTTTGTAAAAGGGCTGGGCACTTATATAAGTTCTGACGCCCACGTATAACCATGTGGGCTCTCAGTCATGGGGATTGCCCAATAAGTGTTAAACACTTTACCCCTTTTTGTCTTTGGATGGAGTGCTAGGCACTCTTTATGGCGCCTACGTGCGAAGCACGTGAGGCACTAGGCGCTCCCTAGTGAGTGCTAAGCACTCTTCCATTCCATGGCGCCCACGTGAGGGACACGTGAGGCACTGGGCGCAGCTCAGTGAGTGTTAAGCACTCTTCTCTGTGGCGCCCACGGGAGGAACACGTAAGGCGCTGAGCGCCGAGCGCCGCTCAATGAGTGCTAGGCACTTTCCTCTGTGGCGCTCATGTGAGAAACACGTGAGGCGCTGGGCGCTGGGTTCTTTCTTTTATGAGGACCGGATTTCTCTCAAGAACAAGTTGCTCCCGATGAGAATTAAATTCTCAACTTGTGGGAAACTTGTCTTATGGATCTCAGTTATGGAGATTTTATCCTAAAGGGACCTAACCAATTTGGGCTTGGTCCATTCAGTTTTTTTTATTGAAAAGCGCCAAACACTTGTTTGGGCTCTGTTTGATCGGTCCCTTTTTATAAAAGGGCTGGGCACTTATATAAGTTCCGACGCTCATGTATAACTATGTGGGCTCTCAGTCATGGGGATTGCCCAATAAGTGTTAAACACTTTACCCTTTTTTGTCTTTGTATGGAGTGCTAGGCACTTTTTATGGTGCCCATGTGCGAAGCACGTGAGGCGCTAGACGCTAGGCGCTCCCTAGTGAGTGCTAAGCACTCTTCCATTCTGCGGCGCTCACGTGAGGGACACGTGAGGCGCTGGGAGCTAGGCGCAGCTCATTGAGTGCTAAGCACTCTCCTTTGTGGCGCCCACATGAGGAACACGTGAGGCGCTTGGCACCGCTCAATGAGTGCTAGGCACTTTCCTATGTAGCGCCCACGTGAGGAACACGTGAGGCGCTAGGCGCCGCTTATTGAGTGGTAGGCAGCTTTCCTCTGTGGCGCCTACGCGAGGAACTCATGAGGCGCTGGGCACTGGGTTCTTTCTTTTATGAGGACTAGATTTCTTTCAAGAACAAGTTCCTTCCGATGAGAATTAAATTCTCAACTTTTAGGAGACCTGTCTTATGAATCTCAGATCCAGAGAAAGAACTAAGTTCTTTTTTTTTAAAAGGACTAAACCTTTAGATATGTAAACGAGATGATCTTTGTTCTTCTTATTTACCTAGAGTTTTTTGAGAAGGGAGATTTTCTTCTTTGTTTCTTTTTGAAGCTCTCTTCTTTTTTTTTTAAAAGCTTATGGGGGGTTTCCTCTCTCCAGACTTGAAGTCTTCGGTCCTTTATATAGTAGAGGCAAGTTTGTTAATTAGTTTTTTTCTTGAAGAAATCTCTCATTAAAAGATTCTAGTTGATTTGGGGATTTTTACCCACCATTGGATTTTTGATCCAAGGGTTCCTATTTTACAGAAAAAGATTGGGGAAATATTTTCCTTTACACAGAATTTATTTTGCAAAACGGTGATTTTTTAATCACCGTTGGATTTTTAATCTAACGGTCCTCTGTTTTACAGAAGGCATAGAATTTTATTCTATGATCCCACTGAAGGTATATTTCTTGTTTTAGAAAGATTTGAGGAATATTTCCTCTCAACAGAATTTTAATTCTGAGTCTTGATGATTTATCATCTCCGTTGGATCATTGATCCAACGGCTCTGTTTAACAGATAGTAGAATTTAATTCTACCTGGGCACCGCTCACGTGTTGTGCACGTAGGCGCTAATTAAGATTTTAATTCCTTTATGTGCTTTGCACATTGGCATCCACGTGAAGAGCACGTGCGACGCCAATATAAGAGTTTTTAACTCTGGCGTTGGCGCCCTCGTGGAAGGCACATGAGGCGCTGTGTTACGACCCGAAAAGTACGGAACATGACCGACACTTAAACTACGAAACGTCTCGAGGCGTACGTAATCTAAGTAAGCCAAAGCCTAGAAATCCAAATCAAGAAAAGCAGTAGAGTAAAGGAAAAACCAATTTTAAGCAAGAAGTTTAACGACATAAGCCGAAATATGCATTTTTAAAATATCAAGTCTTTTCTGAAAATTTCGGCAGAGTTTCCTTTGCAAATTCAGACCCTAAACGGGTACAAAACCTGATAAAGAATGTATAATGAATAAAAGTATCCCCAAGCGGGAGCTAGCTCTTCGCCAACCGGTGGACAAAACCACACAATACAATATAATATACAACGCTGAAAGGCGAGGATCAAACTCAGGATAAAAATCCAACATCATCAAGAAACCCAAAGGAAAACCATAATAATACAGCGCGCGACTCTAAGGTCGAAAGAATATACACTGATTTTCTATGTCTATCAAATAATACAAGTCTGGTTGATGGAGTTTTAATAGTGTAGGGTTCCTAGGCACACTCAAGAGGTTACACAAGGCATCAACCATGCCAAAATCAAAAATTTATGTGCCGAGAAACCCTAATGAAGATCGTTAACTAGAGATTAAGGCGAAAACAAAAGCAAGCAAACAACTTTGCTACTAAGTGAATGGAAATACAACCTTTGTAGATCCGGTCCACCACTTCTTTAGCTCCGTGATGATGTCCCTTCGCTGCGATCACCGAGATCCCGGACTCTAGCGATGGTTTCGTCGGGGAAATGAGCGGGTTAGGTCGTTGACTTCGATGCCGAAGATGATCTACGTCGAGGCAACTCTAACTCAAGCTCCATCTTCACTAGGTCATGAAACTTGTGAAGAAAACACCCAATACAACATGGCAAGTGGTAGAGGATGAAGAAATAGGAAGTGGGTTCACTTTGGATTTGGATTTCTCACTTGATTTCAACACTTGAGATTTTTCAAGAAAGGTTTTCTTTTTCTTCATGAAGAAGATGAAGAAGTAGAAGGAAAAGGAAAATATTTTCAAAAAGAAAATCCAAGCGATCCTTATCATTTTGCAACCATGGATGAGTGTAACTCATGTAGAGAATAAACTAGGGTTTAGTTAAATGGTTACGTTAAGGAAAGAAACAAAATGGTCAAAGCTTTCAAAGCTTCATGAAGTTTCAAGAATGAAACAAAGTTAGCCACCATTTTATTCTTGCCAAAATAAATAAGTAAATAAATAAATAAGGTAATGGAAACCCTAACCATTAACTAAACATGATTTAAAGTAAACACACACCCAAGTTTGCATGTATCATCAAACATGATACAAACTAGTGCACAAACATATATCATATATACAATGTGTACATTCAAGTGAGATAATCCATCTTAAGTGAACAAATACTAGTTAATGTAAAGTAATATATCAAATATATAATTATACATCAAATCATTAAATCAACACTTGATTTAATGATCCGGTCATATCGCATATAACCGACTAATATCAAGTGTATCAATGTATCGAATCAACACTTGATTCGGTAACCCGGCTATATCATATTTAACCGTCCAATGATACAAATCGCGAGAATAGAATACAGTATCACATACCGGTATTGTTCTCGGTCCCGCACATATCTCATATGCGCTCCTATTTCGTTTCGCTTGAGCCAGGAAACCTCTGTGTAGGACTCTAAAGACTCGTCAATACGCCGGCAGCAGGTGATGATCATATCAAACACCCACAAGCCGCAAGCGGTCTGCTAAACGTAACGGCCACCCGGGTATTGAGCGATCAGAAGATCAACGAGCAAGCCCGCTCACACTCCTGTGAATCCAACCAGTAACACTTACCATACAGTCCGGTCTGTTCGTCTGATATGTCGCATATCTTGCCTAGGGGTGGTAAACGTCAGACCCCAGTAGCTCGATAAGTCGTGTCGATATGAGGTCTATAACAGTTCAAGAAACTACTGGTAACACTTATCAGTAAATCTCAGCAACCCTGGCCAGGGATTTCCGGTTATAGCCAATCGAACACTGCGCAACATCAACTCCCTATACCGGGAGAGACGAATCCCCTCCTATCGCTCATTGCCTCCATGTGATTCGGGACTGTACCCAAAAACCACCGTTTTGCACGCCCTCTTGGACGTGGTAAGGTGGAAATCAAAGCACAGTGGGAATCACATAAGACTCTATGACGATCTCGGGTCTACAGACTAACCTGTACCAGTGTTACCAGAGAACTGCCATCTGACGTAAGGTATAATACCAACTGGGAGTTCTCGGCGAGTCCGTCCAGTGTACCCAGTCTCCACTGAGCACCTGTATATCATCTCTGATGTCAAACACCAATGGATATGGGATCATCCATCGCCCATCTGTATGGGTCGAGAAGGTATACGCTAGTCTACTCTGGTATATCGATGCCCCGTCTCGATACACCCACGACTAGGGACCTTGAAGGATGTACTTATAGACTACCATGTCTCCACTAGTATGATCTGCATCATAGTCCAGGTAGTCAAGTACACATCCTAAGGGCTTTACCAACATGTAACAGAGAGACAATCAGTGTACATGTTAAGGTAAAGAGCAACCAGATAGCATACTATCATGTTGAGCAAGAAAGTCCTCCATATATATGTCCAAGCATCCACTACAATATACATCCTATGTATAGTAATGGCCTCTAGGGCATACATATAACTAACAATCTCCCACTTGCACTAGGGCCATCTGTAGCAGTGGTTGTAGTATCTCATACTCAACTATCCCATAAAAGTCTCTCTCTGGGAAAAGGCCTTTGTGAGTGGATCCGCCGTGTTGTCCTCTGAGTCTACTCTTCTAATCTCGATCCCCTGGAGATCAACCATCTCCACGATCAGGTGATACTGCCTAAGAATATGTCTGGATCACTGATGGGACGGGCGTCCCTAGGCATAAGCCACAACTCCATTGTCACACAATGGGAGGAACGAAGTTCATCTCATGAACTAATATACACCCAGACTGCCTCTTTGGTAGCATCTTAAGTAGCGATGTATCCAGCCTTTATCGTCTAGTATGCCACGGTATCTTGCTTGGAACTCTTCCAACATACCGTCCCTTTACTGAGGGTAAAGACAATGCCTGTGACTGACATTCAGTCGTCCTTATCACCCTGGAACCTTTCTAGTGATTCTCCCCAGGATCAATTGATACCTTCTCACTACAACTAGTGAGTATCCTAATATCCATTTAGATCTATCTCATAGATCCAAAACCCAGGATTTAGTAGGTATCACTTTGATCCTATATGGAGAATCCTTGTGATAAGCGGAGATTGACCGATCGTAGCATAGGAAACTCCTTCCCTATCAAGAGTATGTTATCCACGTACTCAAAGAGGATCACCACCATACTCTCTACTACCTTTTTGTATATACAAGGTTCATCTACCATTTTGATGAAGTCAAACTCTTTGACTACCACATCAAAACAGATGTTCCAACTCGGCGATGCCTGCTTTATCACATAAAATATCTTGCACACGTTTCCGCTGCTCCCACTGTTTACGAAGCCCTCTGACTGTGTACTTACAGACTCTCTCTTCTAAAACATCATTTAGAAAAGCAGTCATGACACCCAACCGCCAGATATCGTAGTCATGGTATGTAGCCGTGGCAAGTAGGATCTGGATGGACTTAAGCATAGCTACTTAGAAAAGGTTTCATCATAATCCATACCTGGTCAATGATGCAAACTTTTAACAAGTCTAGCTTTGAAAGTCTCAACTTTTCCATGTACACCAAGTAATCTTCTCAAGATATACTTGCTCCTGATGGGGATTTAATCCTTTAGATAAAGCAATCAAAGTCCATACTTTGTTGGTGTATAAGGATTCCATCTCAGATCGATAAGCATCCAGCCATTCTTACAGAGTCCCACTCCTGATGGCCAGCTCGAAACTAGTTGGGTCATCATCTCATGATGCAATCCTCGCTCCCACTGTCATAGAGAAACAGAAGTATCTCTCAGGTAGGTGAGGAACCCTACTAGATCGGCGGAGAGGCTGAGGTTCGTTGGTATCTACTGAATCCTTTGGTCCTACCAAATCATTTGCTGTAGTTTGTATAGCTGGAACCTTTACAGTTCTACATAACTGACCTTGCCTCGAGCTTGTCCGGATTTTGCTTTTAGACATAGGCCGGACAACCATAAATCTTAACAAACTTAGGATATGGACTCTTCCCTTTCCATATCACATATGAAGTGGTAGGCAATTGATTTGATTGGAACTCTATTCAATAGGTATGCAACTTCATAAGTGCATAACTCCCAAAAGGAAATAGGTAACTCAGTAGTACTTATCATAGAGCACACCTTATCAAATAGGGTGCTATTGCTCCGCCCCGATATACTATCGTGCTATGGTGTATACGGAGGAGTAATGCTGAGAGAGAATCTCATTCTCCTTTAGAATAGTCCAGGAATTCCGTGCTCAAGTATTCTCCTCCTTGATCTCATCAAAGGACATAATACTTATACCCGGTTTTTGGTTCTCTACTTCTAACTTATATTCTGTGAATATCTCAAAAGCTTCGGACTTGTGTTTCAACAGGAACATAGGTCTGAATCTTGAGAGATCATCAGAGAATGTAATGAAGTACAAAGAACCGGTCCTGGCATGTGTAGACAGGGGACCTACATACATCAACATGTATCAGTCCCAAGAGTACACTAACTCTTTCTCTGCTTCCAATAAACAGAGCTGTGGTCATCTTATCTTTGTGACATGACCGGCAAGTTTTCACAAGATGTAAATTCAAACAAATTTAAATATGCATCTATGTGCAACTTAGCTAGTCGGGTCGCATTGATATGACCTAGTCTACAATACCTCAAGAAGAATTCGTTCATTTCTGAACTCTTCCTCTTTTGTGTGTTCCGTATACTAAGAACTGTAGTTTGATTTAGAACATCAATACTTTTAGATAACGTGCCTGAACCGATCAACTTTTGATATAGGAAATGTTCAAAACATTATCCAACAATACAAAATTTTATCATTTCTTTACTAATAAAGAGACTGATATGATTTTGTATATCAGGTTCGGTATCTAATAACATTCGTTCAGAATCAATGTATTTGGAATACAGGGTGACAGTGACCAACAGACTTGGCTGCAACACTTGCACCGTTTTCTGTCTCATGAAACTTATCACCCGTTCTTAGTTCTCTACCTTTCTGTAGCCCTATGTAACAGATTACATATCTGGGATCCTGATCCGGTATCAAATACCCAGGACGTAGAGGATACAGAGAAACAGTTCTTTGTAATGAACACACCCGAAGGAGATGCATCATATGCACTTGCAAGATTAGATTGGTTATATATTTTATCTAATCAGGATGGCTCCCACTGTTTTTATCAAATCTTCCTTCAAACCCTAAAAGGAAAGACTAGCCGGGATTAATTACACGCTACAAGTTCACCAATCTTTCAGCCAGGCCAGTGTCGGTACTTTGAGGGAGGTCCCCCGTGCTTTCGCACGAACCTAATTAATGTAAACCTCGTTTTCCCAGAGGCGTAACCCCGTTGACACCTTTCTAGACACCTACTTGATCGGCTAATTGTAATGTGTAAAACTCTCCCAGGAGTAACTCTTACTCGCAGCGGGTATCGGGATCCAACTATCTCATAGAAGGTATGCAATCTCATTGCAAATTTCAACACTTGAAATTCCCGATAATATTTTGCCCCTAGCGTGCTATGACCTTGACGCATGCCAAACAACCCATAGTCCGCTAGTCAAGTTCAACCCGTACATTTCTTGATTGAATTAAACCCACCCGTACGACCCTTGACGCATGCCAAACAACGCCGTACGAATACCCTAATCCAATCGCATCATATGCTAGCAGATAAGCACTAGTTAGCTACCGTACACTACGCCTTGACGCATGCCAAACTACCGCAGCACGAATACTAAATAGTACTTATCTGAAATGACGGAGGGCTACGACAGGTTTTTATGAAAACCTATTGCGTAATGAACTTGATATCGTTGTAGAATCAAATGATTTTGAAATGGAGTGTTTTTTAGGCTTTTCTAGTTTTGCTAAAGGGGTCATTCCCGGTGAAGGGATCGTCGGCCCTTTCCTCGTCGAATGTGGTGCGGGATATATCATATATATCACTGTGCAAAGCAGAAACTATAGAAGCAATCAAAAGACAAACCGAGGGGTGTAGCATCTGCCAGTTATTTCTAAAGGGGTCACTCCCGGTGAAGGGATCTCGGCCCTTTCCTTATCGAATAAGGTGCAGGATGTTCTACAAGGAACACCGCGATGCAAAGCAAGAACTGTAGCTACCTGTTTTTGAAAATTCGATTCCACAACTTCTTTTAGGTTTCTTTTCTTTCATTAATCATATTAATGAAGTCCCATCATTTAAATCACCTAAACATCACAGATAAACGTACACTTATGCCATCCGCATTCGCCTCGATGTCCCCTCGTGCACCGTTAGGTTAGGTAACTAACGGCAGAGCGGGGCAGGGCTAGCGCGGATGTAAAACATAAGTAACTTCTATATAATATATCATATATACTATATACTGTATCTATCACAACATATCAAATGATCACATCACAGATAACGCAGCAGAAGAATCATAAGAAATATTGGATATACTAGGACGTCCGTGTGTTTAATACGAGCCAGTATAAAACACGGATTCCACGGTCGCGATGAATAGCCAAACCCACACCCCTAGACCCCTACGAGAGCGGCAAGCAACCCTACCAATTCTAGAGTTAGGAGACCCGGACTCGACTCCTCGAGTTGATCTCCCACTGGACTCCAGAACCCGGTTACTTGTGCCCTCCTCCTTGGGTCTATCCTAGTGCGGAAAAGTAAATAATATACAAAAGGTGACATCTTCCGCAACGTGGAAGTGCCCCAATAAAAGAATATTACATACAAGTTTTTACATGAATGAAAATGAAAAACACTCATCTCACATAAAAACCCTCCGGCTATTCAAACACGACGATCCAATATAACATATCCAGCAACACATAACATCACATGTCATCAACGTAAGTAAATATGCCCATCCCAATTGTCGTTGACATATAGCAACGAAACCGACGATATCACATATTACACTTACGGTCACAGAAAAGAAAGTGTAAAACTACAACAGTTGGAATCTGCAACCTCTTTAGACATCGCATGCCCAATCAAATGAATTCCTTAGACATCGCATGCCTAACAATTATAAACCCCGCATTTTAGTCTCATTATCGAAAACACTTTTCAATATCAAGTCAGGCAATTCAACAGGATTCCCGACATACTGATCGAATGCTCGTCGCAAACTTTAGTAGACGGCCGCACCCCCGATACTGTCGACGAAGTGCACCAAGGCGGAACACCGCTACCGCGAACACCCGAACAGATGCTTTCGGCGATGGGGTTCTCCTACAGTCACTTGGTCGGGGCTAAGGGGTGTAGCTGTCTATTAAGTTTATCCGGCGAGTATCCGCGTACGCTACGTGATTGCGACGGACTTTTGATCGCATCAAAATTCCGTGGCAACCGATCAAGTGAGACTAAAGTGCTATGTTTATAACATTCATATTAGTTATCTCATAACTACTTGTGAATTCCAAATATTGTATCACATTCCAGATAAATAGAAAATGTTAAATTTTCCGATCGAACAATCAAACACCCAAGTTTTCCCGAAACAGCTCAACACATGAAATAAGTTTAAAAACATCCACTTCATGCCACAGTAGCAACGGTCCAGCCGTAGAAGGGTCAAGCCAACGCCTCACATGTGGCACGCCGTACTGCCCCAAACCCTAAGGTTCAAAGGGCAGTTCAAGACGGTCACATAATCGAGTTAAGGTTTGTTGTCTTCTAGAGGGTCTATCGCGTTACTTGCACTACTTAGAACGTCTTTAAACCACGGAAAAATCCAACATTTGGAAATTTCCCGACAGGAGAAAAATTGGGTATTTATATCCGGTCGAACTATCCAACATGTTCTAAAATACCCGGAAAAACACATAGACGAAGTTAAACTTTCGATCGAAACAACAAACTCCCAATACAACCCAGAAAACTCAACTCTTGAGTAAATATTAAAAATTCCCAGAAAATACAGCACTTACAGTAACAAATTACTGTGCAAACCACGTGCATTGATTCATCACTTTGGCCGCGGAACCGCCGCAGAAGGCAGGGGGGGCCGTGGTTCCGCGGCGCATCTGTCGAATCAAGGGCACGTGTTTCACAGTAACTCATACAATTACCTGCTGAATTTTTTGGATATTTTTAATTTGGAAAAAACACAGTTTTCAAAAATGTACAGAGAAGGGTGAAATCTAGGGTTTCGGGGTTCGATCGGGTTTCTAACTTCGTCTACACTTCGCCTAAGGCTCTAGCTAGGCTCTGATACCACTGTAGGGTTCCTAGGCACACTCAAGATGTTACACAAGGCATCAACCATGCCAAAATCAAAAATTTATGTGCCGAGAAACCCTAATGAAGATCGTTAACTAGAGATTAAGGCGAAAACAAAAGCAAGCAAACAACTTTGCTACTAAGTTAATGGAAATACAACCTTTGTAGATCCGGTCCACCACTTCTTTAGCTCCGTGATGACGTCCCTTCGCTGCGATCACCGGGATCCCAGACTCTAGCGATGGTTTCGTCGGGGAAATGAGCGGGCTAGGTCGTTGACTTCGATGCCGAAGATGATCTACGTCGAGACAACTCTAACTCAAGCTCCATCTTCACTAGGTCATGAAACTTGTGAAGAAAACACCCAATACAACATGGCAAGTGGTAGAGGATGAAGAAATAGGAAGTGGGTTCACTTTGGATTTGGATTTCTCACTTGATTTCAACACTTGAGATTTTTCAAGAAAGGTTTTCTTTTTCTTCATGAAGAAGATGAAGAAGTAGAAGGAAAAGGAAAATATTTTCAAAAAGAAAATCCAAGTGATCCTTATCATTTTGCAACCATGGGTGAGTGTAACTCATGTAGAGAATAAACTAGGGTTTAGTTAAATGGTTACGTTAAGGAAAGAAACAAAATGGTCAAAGCTTTCAAAGCTTCATGAAGTTTCAAGAATGAAACAAAGTTAGCCACCATTTTATTCTTGCCAAAATAAATAAGTAAATAAATAAATAAGGTAATGGAAACCCTAACCATTAACTAAACATGGTTTAAAGTAAACACACACCCAAGTTTGCATGTATCATCAAACATGATACAAACTAGTGCACAAACATATATCATATATACAATGTGCACATTCAAGTGAGATAATCCATCTTAAGTGAACAAATACTAGTTAATGTAAAGTAATATATCAAATATATAATTATACATCAAATCATTAAATCAACACTTGATTTAATGATCCGGTCATATCGCATATAACCGACTAATATCAAGTGTATCAATGTATCGAATCAACATTTGATTCGGTAACCCGGCTATATCATATATAACCGTCCAATGATACAAATCGCGAGAATAGAATACAGTATCACATACCTGTAAGTGCACGGCGGCGCCCCGGCCGTCAATCCGACGGCCAAATGCGGAAGCGGTGATAAACTTTAATTTTGCAAACTAGCAAACCGGCACCACCGCGCACTAAAACCCGGATCGAACCATTAACTAGTCTTAGCTAACTACAAGATGGGGAAGAGAGATATACCGACTGATCCGTGTCCTCCGGTCTTCTCGTCGTCGTCCCGATCTCCTGCGGAAACTCCGATCGTCGCCTCCTTGCCGGAAGGGCACCACATCGTCTGCATCTTTTACGGGCTCCCATCTCAATACCGAGGCAACTCGGGCACGAAGCTGGCTAGTCGACATGCCCAAGATTTGCTGTAGAAAGTGTAGTGAGCTATTTGTGTCTCTAGGGATTCTTGGAGGTGCCATTTTAGTGGAGGGATGATACAAGAACTATGTAGAGGGACTTGGGGATTTTTGGAGCATGAAATGAACCAAAAACCCACACTCAAAATGTTGGACAGCCCCTCCCCAAATGTGGCCGGCTAATGTAGGGAATGAGAGAGGGAAAAAGTTAAGGGGGAGGTGACCAAAAGAATAATGCAAGAGAGAGAGAGATGAATGGTTATCATGCAAGAGAGAGAAAAAGGGTGATGATAACAAACAATGATCACCAAGCAAACCCTCACTCCACCAACCAATCAACAACCATGATAACAAACTAAGTCCAACACTCCACCACAACCATCATGAAAACAAAAGTCAAGCCATCATGGTCAAAAGAAGTCAAATGATGGTGCAAGTATCATGACACAAAAATATGCAAAGACCCCCTCCACAAATGCTTATTTGCACAAATGCAAATAAGCCCTCCTCCACCAATCTTCGGCCAATGAACGATACAAAGGAAATTGGCCGAAACGGAAAGCAAACTGGCAACTCCAGAAAACTGGTCCCGTAATAAATTACAGGAAAACCCCGATACTGTGCATACACACCCGCATTTGTATTCCGACCGAAATACAAATGCAATGAGACAAAATCTACACTGTACTATACTAGGATCCGGCTTAAACCAAAGCCGGCTAGCAAAATCTGTTCGATCCTGATCCGTGCAATACCGCACGTATCTGATCGAACCCTGCCATATATCCATACGGCCTCTAGTACAAACCGTCCTATCCTGATCCGTGCAATACCGCACGTATCTGATCGGACCTTGCCATATCTCCATACGGCCTCTACAGCTTTTCGCCCGAAAGCTGAGTAACTGAATGTCGGGGACTCTAAAGACTCGTCAACACCTTGGTTGTGGATTTAACCACTAGCACGTCAGAGGTATAAGCCAATACGTAACGGGCTACCAGGTATTGACTAAAAGGGACGTCAGTGAGCGAACTCAGCTTGACAACCCTACAGAGCCTGTCAGTGACAATATCCGTACAGTCCGGTCCGTTCGTCTATGAGAATCGCATGGCCGGCCTAGGGGGTTGGTAAAAGTCAGACTCCCAAAAACGGTACAAGTCGTGTCGGAGTGTAGCCCAGAACACCCTGAGATACTACTGGAATACCTACCAGTAAATCTCCTGCCTTGGCCAAGAACTTCGTGTAATGGCTCTCCTAGACACAGCGCGACCTCACCCCCAATACCGGGAGAGACGAACCCGTGAAGATACGCTCACTGCCTCCATGTGGCTCGGGACTGTACCCAACTAAAACCTGTTTGCACGACTCCTTTGAGCCGTGGTAGGGTAGTAATCAAAGTACAGTGGGAACTCCCACGAGACAAATGACGATCCCCAGGTCGATGAACTAACCTGTACACATGTCACCAGGGAACTGCCATCTGACATCTGGTATATGACCAACTAGCATGTTCCCGGCGAGTCTTGTCCGGTGTACTCATAACCCAATGAGCACCTGTATACATCTTAGGTGAACCAACTGACACCAGTGGCTTGTGAGACCGGCCACCGCCCCTCGTCGGGGTCTCGACTGTATACACTAGTCTACTCTGGAGTATCGATGCCCTGTCTCGAAACTCTCACGACTAGGGACCATTTAAGGATATGCTTATAGACTGCCAGCTCCCACGTATATAATCGCCCTCATACTGCTGGTGGTCAAGCAAGAATCCTAGGGGCTCTACCAACGTGTAATAGCGACCTATCAGGTCACCTAAAGCAGTACACGATGATAAAGGTAAACCATATAGCATACTATCATCTCGAGTAAGATTGTCCTACAGGGATAGGTCCTCCCTCAATCATTACAATCACGCGCCTGTGATCTAATAATTGACTCTGAGGGCACTATCTCCAACAATACCGGTATTGTTCTCGGTCCCGCACATATCTCATATGCGCTCCTATTTCGTTTCGCTTGAGCCAGGAAACCTCTGTGTAGGACTCTAAAGACTCGTCAATACGCCGGCAGCAGGTGATGATCATATCAAACACCCACAAGCCGCAAACGGTCTGCTAAACGTAACGGCCACCCGGGTATTGAGCGATCAGAAGATCAACGAGTAAGCCCGCTCACACTCCTGTGAATCCAACCAGTAACACTTACCGTACAGTCTGGTCTGTTCGTTTGATATGTCGCATATCTTGCCTAGGGGTGGTAAACGTCAGACCCCAGTTGCTCGATAAGTCGTGTCGATATGAGGTCTATAACAGTTCGAGAAACTACTGGTAACACTTACTAGTAAATCTCAGCAACCCTGGCCAGGGATTTCCGGTTATAGCCAATCGAACACTGCGCAACATCAACTCCCTATACCGGGAGAGACGAATCCCCTCCTATCGCTCATTGCCTCCATGTGATTCGGGACTGTACCCAAAAACCACCGTTTTGCACGCCCTCTTAGACGTGGTAAGGTGGAAATCAAAGCACAGTGGGAATCACACAAGACTCTATGACGATCTCGGGTCTACAGACTAACCTGTACCAGTGTCACCAGAGAACTGCTATATGACGTAAGGTATAATACCAATTGGGAGTTCTCAGCAAGTCCGTCCAGTGTACCCAGTCTCCACTGAGCACCCGTATATCATCTTTGATGTCAAACACCAATGGATATGGGATCATCCATCGCCCATCTGTATGGGTCGAGAAGGTATACGCTAGTCTACTCTGGTATATCGATGCCCCGTCTCGATACACCCACGACTATGGACCTTGAAGGATGTACTTATAGACTACCATGTCCCCACTAGTATGATCTGCATCATAGTCCAGATAGTCAAGTACACATCCTAAGGGCTTTACCAACATGTAACAGAGAGACAATCAGTGTACGTGTTAAGGTAAAGAGCAACCAGATAGCATACTATCATGTTGAGCAAGAAAGTCCTCCCTATATATGTCCAAGCATCCACTACAATATACATCCTATGTATAGTAATGGCCTCTAGGGCATACATATTACTAACAAATAGATATAACTGAAATAACAAATATACAATGGTGGTTCTGATGCAAAAGAACCCACCTACCAAAGCAATCACTCGGAAGGGACAGTGTGCCAGCAAAACCGCAACGAAACCTGTGCAGCAAAACCTGCAAGAAACTGTGGCACAACGGGGTGAGTTGCCAACTCGTGAGTAGAAAACATCTACGAGTATAAATCGCATGCATGACGCTATCCTAGGTCATATCAAGTAATATCCTTAAATAAATATCCTGGTCCATCTATGTATAATTGTAATACTAAATGCTCGTGTCAGTACCTCAGATAGTAACATATCAGATATATGATGTATGAATGCATGACGAATGGAAACAGAATACATCATGAAATCAACAGAGAAATCAGTGTCAAGCATCGACATCAAACATAAATCTCAGTATCTCAATATCTCAAATCTCAAAATCTCAGTGTCTCAAATCCCAATATCTCAATATCTCAATATCTCAGTATCTCAAATCCCAATATCTCAATATCTAAATATCTAGGGCTTCGTCAGTCCGGATCGACCCATATCATCAAATCACACGACCACGGACGGTATCCTCCGGATATCTGCCACGCTAAACAATCACCGGTAGGCAGTCTGCCCCTGCCGGGCTCATCATCCTCCATAAAATCACTCTCTCCCCGGGAGACCATACAGGGTCCACCATGTACCGAGGCGGTTCATACTACTCCTCGAAACGGGTCTCGAAATCCAACAGCTATCATGAAAACTCATGGTGGACGACTCATACATCACGAGAAAAAGGCAACTTGCATTTTAAAAAGAGAGAGAGAGAGAGAGAAGTTTATATATATTCTTACGGTTTTCCCCCAAATCCTGAAATCTCATGAAAATCCGAAATCCAAAAATCAAGAGTAAGTAAACAATGAATATCGGCATAAAGCCCAAAATACTGCATAACCAATGAATATATGAATGCATCTAATATCATGCAATGAGTGCAATAGTTAAACTAGCATATGAAAGCTATAACATTTGAACTATCAACTAGCAAGCTATGTCAATGAATAGTATTTTCTAAAGTGTGCGTGACATGGAAATTACCGATGATGATGTGTGTGAGCCGGCAAGCAGGTGTACGTGGAACATACGCATCATCGGTAATGGTGCTGGTGTCCTGACAGCAGGGTTTCATGATAATTACAGATAACATATATACAAGTATGCAATGCGATGAAACATCATGAATATACAGAAAGTGATGTAGTAACAGCAACACTGAAAAAATATACCTACCCAATATACGAGTCATACAGTTTGGTATATAAAAAATACTCACGATTCTCCACTTTTGAAAATGAGTATGACTGGAGCCCAGTCAAAAGGGTAAGGGAATCCATCTAAGTCTGAGTCGATATATATATATATATATATATATATATATATATATATATATATATATATATATATAGTAGTCGGTGATCTCACCTCAATGGTATCATGTACAATACAATAAATAATATGACATTCTCGAGTCAAGAGTGCGGATCTATCTTCATAACTATATCTCGTACGGTAAATCTATCGTACGACATCCCAAATCTAGGTACGGGTCAAATATCACATTTATCTCATTATTCATTTGGTATCCACATCATCACATATCATGAGCAGGGGGTACTGATCTAAGTCTAGTACACTACTAATATCATCAGCAATATCATGCTCTCGCTACTGATCTAAAATCTCCTACAATCCGATGTCATCCACACATATTATCATACAGAAGTATACATCGCCCAAGCGATCCTTATAAATATCATAACATATCTCATCTCATATCTCGATCATATGTCAACTATCATATATATATCATCATCCGCATGGTCTCGTCGTCCAACGATCCGCTATAACATCATGACATATCTCGGTCATATATTAAATATCTCACGGTATCATGCCCGATCAGATCGACTCATTCCCAAGTATCATATAACATTCTCATCATCCAAGCGTATGAATACCAATATATATATATATGTCCCCAATATGCACAAGGAAGTCAATGTATGCGAGTATGTGTATGTGCGTGTATGCAAATCTTTACTCTAGGGTTTCGTGACTAAGAAATCGACTAAGGTCCTTTCTTCAATTCTCGCCAACACCAACCCCTAATCTCCTAAAGCTTTTCTTGATAAGGTTCATATCACACACTAACATGTAAAAGTATATCTATATCACATCACATCGTTTCTCACAACTTTGCGGGGGTGCTATACGCCATCCACCCGATTCCCCCATAGATATAATCTACTCACCTTGAGCTTCGCTTGTTGGAGTCGATGACGCCACGCTCATCCTCATCGTCTCAAAGTCTACGTGGGGTACCTACAACTAATACACAATCGCAAATGCATATTAAAACCAAGTCGGAAAACCAAAACAATACACGTTTCGCCTATAGATCAAAACCTATAGCCTCGCGTGCAAAACACGACCAAAATCCTAGTCGTTGGCATTCAAACGCCACACGACGGAAACACAATATCAAATACCAAAACCAAATTCATAGAAAGACGCAAAACGAATTCAGAAACTTAGAAAACATGCTCCAGATTTTACCCTAAGTCAAATTAGCCAATTCTGAATATATGGAGGGTCTATTTTACTGATAAAGGAGCCACAGAACAAAAACTTACCAATTTGCCCCTACTATGGCCGCAAATTGTGGACAGAACGAATAAATTTATGGCCTTAGCTTGGGCGTTGGGGCTCGGGTCTCTGTGGTAGCTTCCTACGTGCCTGCACAACTCTCAGTCTTCGCTAAATAATTTTCCAGGTCCCCGAGTCACTCCAGATTCCAATATACTACCACAATTTCCACAATTTCCCGTATCGGCAGAATTTCAAAGTTTTAAATTGGGGTTAAGTCTCAGGTTTTGGGTCCAATATGGTATCTTGAAGGGGGTTTAAGATCACTACTAACCTCAATTATACCCTAGGATTCAATTCAAACCCTAATCCTTCTCTAGAAATTTTCTAACTTCACTAATCAAAACCAATTAAACTCTAAACTAGTATAAGGTGCTATTAGACTTTAAATTAAACTAGATGGAAGAATTTATACCTCACTTGGGCAACCGAAGAAAAACCCTAGCTCCCCAATGTTGTTAAAATCCTACTTTGCTTGGTCCATTGTATAGAGGGTGAAGAGGGGATCACTTTTAATGAAAGGGGTTTAGGGTTTTGATGGAGATTTGGAGATGATTTCTTAGGGTGAAGGTGGAGGGAGATGAGGTTGAAGGAGGAGAAGAAAATGATGTAAAAATGGTGGAGGGAGATGAATGTGGCAGCCCCCCTCTCTCTCCCCTCTCTTATTCTCACCCACTCTCTCACTAATTACCCTTTTTGCCATTCCTCTTTTTTTTTCTTTTCTCTTTTAAAACCAAATCACAACAATACCCACAAAACAACACAAATTCAGCAACCTGTGACCAAATGCAACATGACATGGTGCACTAGCCATGAAAAACTGTAAAAACACGGATTTGGCCTAATCGCGATTAGAAGTGCACTAATCGTGTTTTCATTCAAACTGCATATAATAAATCTTAAAACTGCCAAATCCTTGAAATATATTTTTAAATGAATAAATCATTTTAATTCCTAATTATTTCACAATTATTGGTATATATTTATACCCTTTTTCGAAAGCCCCAATTTCGCAAATCGGCAGTTTTCGGGAAAAATATTATTTTAATATTAAATTCCAAAAATAATATTTTATATTTTTCTGAAATGTTACAGCTTTCCCCCTTACAGAAATTCGGTCCTCGAATTTAAATTTAAACCCCTCAAATACTAAAACATTTCAGTAAAAAGTCAAAGTCGTCGGGGCTCCGAAATCATCAATACATAATACGCATCATAGCGTAATGCATGCGCATGAACAATGAGCAGATAACTCCAAATCAAAACTCCGTCAAGCATCCCGCAATTATCGAAGTCATGGCGAAAACATCAATGTCAAAGCCCAAAACGAAACCACTCATGATATACATCAAAACCATATTTGTAAACGTCATAAAGAAATGCATGCCAAACCTTTCATGTTGCTGTGCGATGCGCGTATCGCGGTACAGTGGCGGACGTCTATTGTAAGAAAATAACTATATATAGACTTATCCTTTGTTTAATATGTACGTCCCGCCGTTTTTTTGAAAATAATTTAGAAGAGTTTCCTTATTTTAAATGTTTCGTGTCATATCAGACACGTAGGTAAATACTGAGACTATAGCTCTCTTTTTTGGAAACCCCTTCGATAACTATCAATGCATGCAAAATAAATCCAGGTACTGTCCTCTGACTAGTCCTGCTCAGTACGAAAACAAATAACAAATATCATAAAAACGTACTGCTCCATAAGAAATCAATCCCAAAATATGCATATGAATGTCATGTGTGTCTGGTGCGCACGGAAATCGAAATCAATAATTGTGCCATACATGTGCACAGAAACAAAATCTAAGTGCAACGGGTGTGCAAAAAAACACCTGTCAAGGGCAACGGGTGTGCCTGACAGCAACATCAGGTGCATCTGATATGCACGAAGAATCCCGATTTAGTGCATCTGATGTGCACCAAAATCGCATCTCATATCATGCGCCCAATATGCGCGAAAATCCAAATCAGGTGCATCTATCATGCATGAATAAAATCTAAATCATGTGTATCCAACATGCACGAAATCACGAAATCCAATATCAAGCGCCGATCATGTACAAAATCCAATCCAAGCGCGTCGGTCCGTGAAAAGTATCTAGTGCAGTAACATGCATGAAAACGAACATCAAGTTCAGACACGCAAAAAACATAAATCTGGTAACACAAATGCTCAAGACATAGATCGGGTGCAACCAGGGTACGGAGTATATGTCCGGTGCAACCAATGCACAAGATACCTAGCTGGTGCAACAAAAGCTCGAAATACGAATCCGGTGCATCTAGTGCACGAAATATCAAATACAGTGCATCTAGTGCAAGAAAATGCATCAATAACTCAAATGCATATAAAAACATATCTCAAGTGCAATAACTATGCACAAAAACGTAAATACCCAGTTGGTGCAACCATGGTGCACAAAAGCAAATATCATGAAATTCGGTCATCAAAACTCAATCATGCAATAAATCACCCAAAATACCGAAATCCAAAGTGACTGATACGTGATAGCCAACTCACGAAATCACCAATCGTAAATACTGTCGTCGATATGTCCTTCCTTCAAGATCGAGAAGGTATCGGTGCATCCAATGCCAGCAGAGCAAGATATCTACTTGCCTCCTGATCATGGCCTGTCGTCTGGTGCCCTTAGGCTCTCGTCTCTCACTACGAATTACTAAGTACATAGCTCCCCGGGTCAACGGTCCAATATGGAAATGATAATGGAAGAAGTCCGCTCTAGCACGTCCTCTAAAGATCTCTGGCCAACTCTTATGGTCACTCATAACATGTCTCGTCGACGATGCTGAACTCTGGCCTGCTGGGCGTGTGCAATATGACTAATCCTGGGTCCAAGTCTTCTCGTATAGTATTTCCAGAAAGGTCCTGTCAAGGTCTTTCCCCAATCTTGTTTCTGCCGAACTGCCTGGAAGTCATCATCTTTACTATATCTATTTCTTGTTCCGGAACGGCTGCATACTCATCACGACTTCTCCTGGAATATATACCCATAGTCAACGCCTCTGCTTGCGTATCACATCTCAGATGTCAGCGGAGTGGAACGTTCTCTCATCACGATCTCGTACGAACCTCTTACTCCACTTTCCTCCAATGTCGACTGATTCGGACTCGTCTTCTCGTGGCTGCATGGACTGCGCTCCAACGGCTATACTTATATCTGGAGTCTCCCAAGCAATTTATCCCATCACATGATATTCGAATGATGTCGAACTTTTCGATCGATTCGTCAAGGCTCCATAATCCCCAAGAGCTCAACATCTTGGGTACAGTTTAATAGTATTGAATATATACAACAGCACTTATGGACCAACTATAGAAGGGCAAACCCAAGCCTCACTAATGGCACCGTTGAACTGCCGCAAACCCTAAGGTTCACCGGCGTTCCATGGTCATTATGTCGAGTTAGGGTTTCATTCTTCTTGAGGGTCCGTAGAATTACTTGCATTGTTTTCCGAATACTTTAAACTTGGAAAATGGGTTCCTGACATTCGATCGCTTCTATCGACACTCAACGTACCTGCGTGAAGTCGTCTCTAGCTGGAATCAATCAATCTGATGACCTCGCATCGGGGTAGGCAATGAATTACATGTTTTAGTCTTTCATCTCTGGCGACTAGCGATCTTCTATCATATCTCGAAGTATAACTCGTGCGGAATTAGCTCCAAACATCTGGGGCGATATCTCCTCATTCGCAGCAACAATTGGCTCATTCGTCCGCACGCTGAACAATGCCTAAATCATCAAAATACGGTGCATTAACGGTCATCACATTCTGGCTGGCCTCTATCAGTGGCCCAATCCTCTGGTGCTGATCTACACGTCCGAGAAATCTCGTAACAGCGATCCATCAACGCTAATGAATATATGAATCCAAATCCCGAAATCTCATGAAAATCCGAAATCCAAAAATCAAGAGTAAGTAAACAAAGAATATCGGCATAAAGCCCAAAATACTGCATAACTAATGAATATATGAATGCATCTAATATCATGCAATGAGTGCAATAGTTAAACTAGCATATGAAAACTATAACATATTGCAACTATCAACTAGCAAGCTATGTCAATGAATAGTATTTTCTAAAGTGTACGTGACATGGCAATTACCGATGATGATGTGTGTGAGCCGGCAAGCAGGTGTACGTGGAACATACGCATCATCGGTAATGGTGCTGGTGTCCTGACAGCAGGGTTTCATGATAATTACAAATAACATATGTACAAGCATGCAATGCGATGAAACATCATGAATATACAGAAAGTGATGTAGTAACAACAACATTGAAAAAATATACCTACCCAATATACGAGTCATACAGTTTGGTATATAAAAAAAACTCACGATTCTCCACTTTTGAAAATGAGTATGACTCGAGCCCAGTCAAAAGGGTAAGGGAATCCACCTAAGTCTGAGTCGATATATATATATATATATATATATATATATATATATATATATATATATATATCTAGTAGTCGATGATCTCGCCTCAATGGTATCGCGTACGATACAATAAATAATATAACATTCTCGAGTCAAGAGTGAGGATCTATCCTCATAACTATATCTCGTACGGTAAATCTATCGTACGGCATCCCAAATCTGGATACGGGTCAAATATCACATTTATCTCATTATTCATCTGGTATCCACATCATCACATATCGTGAGCAGGGGGTACTGATCTAAGTCTAGTACACTACTAATATCATCAGCAATATCATGCTCACGTTACTGATTTAAAGTATCCTACAATCCGATGTCATCCGCACATATTATCATACAGAAGTATACATCGCCCAAGCGATCCTTATAAATATCATAACATATCTCATCTCATATCTCGATCATATGTCAACTATCATATATATATCATTATCCGCATGGTATCTTCGTCCAACGATCCGCTATAACATCATGACATATCTCGGTCATATATTAAATATCTCACGGTATCATGCCCGATCAGATCGACTCATTCCCAAGTATCATATAACATTCTCATCATCCAAGCGTATATATATATATATATATATATATATATATATATATATATATATATATATATATATATATATGTCCCCAATACGCACAAGGAAGTCAATGTATGCGAGTATGTGTATGTGCGTGTATGCAAATCTTTACTCTAGGGTTTCGTGACTAAGAAATCGACTAAGGTCCTTTCTTCAATTCTCGCCAACACCAACCCCTAATCTCCTAAACCTTTTCTTGCTAAGGTTCATATCACACACTAACATGTAAAAGTATATCTATATCACATCACATTGTTTCTCACAACTTTGCGGGGGTGCTATACGCCATCCACCCGACTTCCCCCGTAGATATAATCTACTCACCTTGAGCTTCGCTAGCTGGAGTCGATGACGCCATGCCCATCCTCGTCGTCTCGAAGTATACGTGGAGTACCTACAACCAATACAAAATCGCAAACTCGTATTAAAACCAAGTCGGAAAACCAAAACAACACACGTTTCGCCTATATATCAAAATCTATAGCCTCGCGTGCAAAACACGACCAAAACCCTAGTCGTTGGCATTCAAACGCCACACGACGGAAACACAATATCAAATACCAAAACCAAATTCATAGAAAGCCGCAAAATGAATTCAGAAACTTAGAAAACATGCTCCAGATTTTACCCTAAGTCAAATTAGCCAATTCTGAATATATGGAGGGTCTATTTTACTGATAAAGGAGCCACAGAACAAAAACTGACCAATTTCCCCCCACTCTGGCCGCAAATTGCGTCCAGAACGAATAAATTTGCAGCCTTAGCTTGGGGGTTGGGGCTCGGGTCTCTGTGATAGCTTCCTAGGTGCCTGCACAACTCTCAGTCTTTGCTAAATAATTTTCCAGGTCCCCGAGTCATTCCAGATTCCAATATACTACCATAATTTCCACAATTTCCCGTATCGGCAGAATTTCAAAGTTTTAAATTGGGGTTAAGTCTCAGGTTTTGGGTCCAATATGGTATCTTGAAGGGGGTTTAAAGTCACTTCTAACCTCAATTATACCCTAAGATTCAATTCAAACCGTAATCCTTGTCTAGAAATTTTCTAAACTCACTAATCAAAACCAATTAAACTCTAAGCTACTATAAGGTGCTATTAGACTTTAAATTAAACTAGATGGATGAATTTATACCTCACTTGGGCAACCGAAGAAAAACCTTAGCTCCCCAATGTTGTCAAAATCCTACTTTGCTTGGTCCATTGTGTAGAGGGTGAAGAGGGGATCACTTTTAATGAAAGGGGTTTAGGGTTTTGATGGAGATTTGGAGATTATTTCTTGGGGTGAAGGTGGAGGGAGATGAGGTTGAAGGAGGAGAAGAAAATGATGTAAAAATGGTGGAGGGAGATGAATGTGGCAGCCCCATCTCTCTCCTCTCTTATTCTCACCCACTCTTTCACTAATTATCCTTTTTGCCATTCCTCTTTTCTTTTCTTTTCTCTTTTAAAACCAAATCACAATAATACCCACAAAACAATACAAATGCAGTAACCTGTGACCAAATGCAACATGACATGGTGCACTAGCCATGAAAAACTGTAAAAACACGGATTTGGCCTAATCGCGATTAGCAGTGCACTAATCGTGTTTTCATTCAAACTGCATATAATAAATCTTAAAAATGCCAAATTCTTGAAATATATTTTTAAATGAATAAATCATTTTAATTCCTAATTATTTCATAATTATTGGTATATATTTATACTCTTTTTCGAAAACCCCAATTTCGCAAATCGACAGTTTTCGGGAAAAATATTATTTTAATATTAAATTCCAAAAATAATATTTTATATTTTTCTGAAATGTTACACTCTGCCTCTTAAATTTTGAATAGTGCTTTGCTCTTTTATTGGGGGAAACAAATGCCCCCCACCGTTGCGCTCACGTGAGTGCAGCGGTGTCACATTTTCCACCGTTCGATCTCCTGGGGAGTTGAACCGTCTCTTAAAGTTTTATAAATAGGGTCTTTGGCCCTTTAGAAGTCTGTTATTCATCTTCTTTTTAACCTTCTTCTATATTGAGAATTTAATTCTCCTTTCAGAGCTCAGATCTTTGTTTAAAGAAACTCTATTAGAGTCAAAACTCTGTCAAAGTTTTGATAAGAATCATGATCATGTCTGTTCACCACCGAAAGACGCGACCGGGACGTTAGGACGTCTGGCCTGAATTTTGGGGGCATATGCTATTTGGATTTATCCGTCCACCTCTCCGAAGATACCAAGTTGATTTATGGCACCGTGTATCGGAGGTTTGGACGGATGCGGCCGTTGTAGCAGACTTCGTCAGATTCCCCCTCGTTGTGAGGGGTTTTTTGATTGTGGGGATGTTGTTCCCTGCAGGCGCAAGCCCCTGCAGTTAATTACGTTACCGTGTAGCGATAACCACTTTCTCCTGCTCCAGATGTTCACTTCGTGTCGTGTGTGTCTGTTTTATTTTTGGTTGCCCGTGGATTGTATATGGAGACTAATTTATGTTGTCACCCGTAGGGCGTGGATTAGTCCAAATCTGTATTTTCTTAGATTTGGGTTTGGTTTGATTTAAGAATCGTTAATCTCGTTTGAGATTAAGATCAATTTAAATGTTTGTTAAGGATACGTTAGCCTAATTTTAGACTAAGATCCACTTAACAAGATTTTAAGATCATTTAGATCCAACGAAAGAGCATTTGTGTTCTATTATTTTAGTTCAAGAACGTTGCGGTCGGTTATTAGTTTAGAGACATTTCAGTCCACAGATCACCATTTTTGAGATGAGAGTTTAGTTTAAGGACGTTGTGGTCCACAGTAGTTTAAGGACGTTACGGTCTATTGTTAGTTTAAGGACGTTTCGGTCCACGGTTGGTTTAAAGACATCATAGTCCATAGAGTTTAGTTTAGGGACGTTGTGGTCCATTGGGTTTAGGGACGTTGTGGTCCATAGAGTTTAGTTTAGAGACGTTGCGGTCTATTGTTGTTGGTCGTCGGGACCCGCCACCTCTCTGAAGACGTTGAAGAATTATAACGACATGTATCAGAGAAGTGAAGAGATATACCCTTGAACTAATGAATTTTCATCAGGGACTTGGTAGTCTTGTCTGGGTCTAAGGCCAATTTAGAAGAAGACATATAGGCTCGGTCAATTTGGGGTTTGGCCAACCTTGGGCTCAGCCCACTTGATTACTTATTTGGGCTTGATCCCCTTTCTGTATCAGCACAACTGAGTATTGATTTGGGTTCTGACACCCCTCTTTTTTATTTTTTTTATTCATATTCTTTTATATGGAGTGTTAAACAATTTATGGCACCCACGTGCAGAGTACGTGAGGCGCTCGGCGTTAGACACTGAGTGCTAAGTGTTTTTTATTAAATAGCGCCCACGTGAGGAGCACGTGGGGCGCTCGGCGCTGAGCGCCAGACTTTGAGTGCTAAGCGCTTCTTATTAAATAGCGCCCACGTGAGGAGCATGTGGAGTGCTCGGCGCTGAGCGCCAGACACTGAGTGCTAAGCACTTTTTATTAAATAGCGCCCACGTGTGGGGCACGTGGAGCGCTCGGCGCTGAGCGCCAGACTTTGAATGCTAAGCGCTTCTTATTAAGTAGCGCCCATGTGAGGAGCACGTGGAGCGCTCGGCGCTGAGTGCCAGACTTTGAGTGCTAAGCACTGAGTTTTCTGTTCTGCTCAATTCAATTCTCTGAGAATTAGATTCTCACCTGTGAAAGACTTTGTCTTATAGATCTAAGATCTAGAAAAAGAACTCAGTTCTTCTGATGTGAGAGTTAAATTCTTAGATATGGAGGAGATACTATGATCTCTCTTATTTTTATTTACCTTGAGGAGAAATCGTTCTCGTCTTGAAGTTTGAAGTTTAGGGGGGGAGGGTTTCTTCTCTGTGTACAAGACTTGAAGTCTTGGGTCCTTTATATAGTGGAGCTGATTTTTTGATTTAGTTAAAGAAATCTCTCATTGAGAAATTTCTTAATTGATTTGGGGATTTTATCCACCGTTGGATCTTTGATCCAAGGACTTCTGTTTTACAGAAGATATTTTTCTTGTTTTTAACAAGATTGGGAAAATATTTTCCATACAGAGCTTATTTTGTAATTGGTGATTTTTTACTCACCATTGGATCTTTGATCCAACGGTACTCTATTTTACAGAGCATAATCTTTCTTGTTTAGAAAGATTGGGAAAATATTTTCCCCTACAGAGCTTATTCTGTAGCTTGTTGATTTTTAATCACCATTGGATCTTTTGATCCAACGGTGCTCTATTTTAAAGAGCTTAATATTTCTTATTTAGAAAGATTTGAGGAGTATTTCCTCAATCAGAATTTAATTCTGTGGTTTGATGATTTATCATCTTCGTTGGATCTTTGATTCAAGGGTGGAGAACTTTTAGTTCTGGCGCCAGCGCCCTCGTGCGGGACACCTGAGGCGTTGCCTCCGAGTTTTTAACTCTTGGCGCTGGCGCCCTCGTGCTTTGCACGTGAGGTGCTGCCTCAGTTCAAATTTTGAACAGAGCCTTGCTCTCTTATTGGGGGGAAACGAATGCCCCCACCGTTGCACTCACGTGGCTCACATGTGAGTGCACCGGTGGCAACCTTTCCACCGTTGGATCATCTTGGAAGTTGGATCGTCTTCCAGCGCCTATAAGTAGGGCCTTTGGCCCTTGAGATGATTTCTATTCATCTTCTTCCTTTCTTATTTCTAAGAATTTAATTCTCCCTTCAGAGCTAAGATCTCTGCCTATGAAAATTCCCTTTTAGAGTTAGAACTCTGCCCAAATTTGGTAAGGATCGAACTTATAAACATAGCTTTGCTCTTCTCAGATCGTAGATCTTAAAATGGATTTTTAGGATTACTTAACCCATTAATTAGAACACTGTTCATCTCTATGAAGAACTCTTAAAGTTCATTTTGTAGATCTTAAAGCTCTTGGAGTTTTTACTCTGAAAAAAACTTTGCTTTTTTCTGAAGCCCATCTTTTAGAGATCCACAAACATGATCTTGGAGTAGTAAACCTCAATGTCTTGGGCATTCCCCTCTGATTCTTGATGATTCATGGGGGTTTTATTTTTCATTTCCTTATTATGGGGGTTTCTGGAATTTAATTCCATCGCATAAAAGGAATTTAATTCCTTACCGAAGAGCTTAGCTCTGAAAGATCAAAAAGCCCTTCAGGAATTTCATTCCCTGGTGTTATTGAGCATTTTCATAAGGTTGCACAATTTAAATTTGTTGGATGTTATAACGGAACTTGTTTTCTCTATGGGGATGTCAAGAGTTGTTTAAACTCCCGTGTCTGTTTAATGATAATTTTCTTGATCAGTTCGATCACTAAACTTTCACTGATTTTTCTTTTCAGATACTATGGCCACTCATCTGTATGATCTCGACGAAATTATTTCTTATGAAGACATTCGCGTCCAAGGCCGCTGCCAAAACCAGGAGTTTACAAACGCCCAATGTGCTGAGGTTATGCTTCGCTTCGACGAGTACAACGGTCGACTACTTTCCCGTCGTTCCGCTCTCTTGAAGATCATCGTGGGAGCGATTTGGGAAGCACTTCCTGGATTTCACGAGACCATGCCGCTTAAGGCACTTGATGATGACGAAAACAAGGTGCATTCGGTATATCTGATGGGCCTGATCTCGAAGAGGCGGCGAGATAATCTTGTTGATATCTTGCATCAAGTTTTCCAACAGACGACGATAATCTCTGCCTACCAGAGGACGGATGACATCAGCGAGGATCCTGCCGCTTTCATTCGTGAGAAGGTGCACACGAAAATGGTCAGAAAAGCTAGAAGTATTTTAGACGGCCTCGCTTCCGAATTCCTCGATCCATGTCCCGGATTTAGTGTTTTTCCATTGTAGACATTTTATTTTGTTTTTGTATGAGTTCTTGGAGTATGAATGACAAAACTTTCTTTCCTCCCTTTTTTTACATGTATTCTGCATGAAGTGTCATTATAATGTTGTTGGAATTCACGTGTTTTGCGCATGAGGTGCTGTTGAGGATTTTAATCCTGGATGAGCGCCGGCGCTCATGTGTTATGCACGTGCGGTGCCGTTTTAGTTTTCAAAAGGATCGACGTGGATGCTCACTGTTGGAGATAGTGCCCTCAGAGTCAATTATTAGGTCACAGGTACGTGATTGTAATGATTGAGGGAGGACCTATCCCGGTAGGACAGTCTTACTCGAGATGATAGTATGCTATCTGGTTTACCTTTATCATCGTGTACTGCTTTAGGTGACATGACACGTCGCTATTACACGTTGATAGAGCCCCTAGGATTCTTGCTTGACCACCAGCAGTATGAGGGCGATCATATAAGTGGGAGCTGGGGGTCTACAAGCATATCCTTAAAAGGTCCCTAGTCGTGGGAGTTTCGAGACCGGGCATCGATACTCCATTAGTAGACTAGTGTATACAGTCGAGACCCCGACGAGGGGCGGTGGCCGGTCTCACAAGCCACTGGTGTCAGTTGGATCACCTAAGATGTATACAGGTGCTCATTGGGTTATGAGTACACCGGACAGGACTCGCCGGGAACATGCTAGTTGGTCATATACCAGACGTCAGATGGCAGTTTCCTGGTGACATGTGTGCAGGTTAGTTCATCGACCTGGGGATCGTCATTTGTCTCGTGTGAGTTCCCACTGTACTTTGATTACTACCCTACCACGGCTCAAAGGAGTCGTGCAAACAGGTTTTAGTTGGGTACAGTCCCGAGCCACATGGAGGCAGTGAGCGTATCTTCAGGGGTTCGTCTCTCCCGGTATTGGGGGTGAGGTCGTGCTGTGTCTAGGAGAGCCATTACACAAAGTCCTTGGCCAAGGCAAGGAGATTTACTGGTAGGTATTCCAGTAGTATCTCAGGGTGTTCTGGGCTACACTCCGACACGACTTGTACCGCTTTTGGGGGTCTGACTTTTACCAACCCCCTAGGCCCGCCATGCGATACTCATAGACGAACGGACCGGACTGCACGGATATTGTCACTGACAGGCTCAGTTGGGTGTCGGGGTGAGCTTCCTCATCGACGTCCCTTTTAGTCAATAGCTGGTGGCCCGTTACGTATTGGCTTATACCTCTGACGTGCTAGTGGTTAAATCCACAGCCATAGTATTGACGAGTCTTTAGAGTCTACCACAATTTCAGTTACTCAGCTTTCGGGCGAAAGGTTGTAGAGGCCGTATGGAGATATGGCAAGGTCCGATCAGATACGTGCGGTATTGCACGGATCAGGATCGGACAGTTTGTACTATAAGCCGTATGGTTATATGGCAGGGTTCGATCAGATACGTGCGGTATTGCACGGATCAGGATCGAACAGATATTACTAGCCGGTTTTGGTATAAGCCGGATCCTAGTATAGTACAGTGGAGATTTTGTCTCAATGCATTTGTATTTCGGTCGGAATACAAATGCGGGTGTGTATGCACAGTATCGGGGTTTTCCTGTAATTTATTACGGGACCAGTTTTCTGGAGTTGCCAGTTTGCTTTCCGTTTCGGCCAATTTCCATTGTTCCGTTCATTGGCCGAAGATTGGTGGAGGAGGGCTTATTTGCATTGTTGCAAATAAGTATTTGTGGAGGGGGTATTTGCTTATTGTTGTATCATGGCATCTTTTCATTGACCTTGACTTCTTCTTGTCATGATGGCATGACTTTTGGCTCATCATGGTTGTTGATGATGAGGTTGGTGGTTGGTGTTGGAGTGTTGGACTTTCCTTGCTATCATTTCTTTTGCATGATAGCTTTCCTCTCTCTCTTTGGTATTAGTAGAGAATGGCTCCCTCTTTTGTCTCTCTCTTGACTCTCCATTCTCACCCTCCTCTCATGGCCGGCCACTTGTGAGGTGGTGGGGTTTTTTCTTTTGGTTGTGAGAAAAATGTCATTCTCATTCTTTTGCATGATACATTTTTCCTCACCTCTCTCAAAGTTCTTTTTCCTCCACAAGAAGGCAACTCCACAATCCCAAAAAGAGACACAAGCTCACTACATATTCTACAACGAACCTTGGGCACGTCGAGTAGCCGGCTTCGTGCCCGAGTTGCCTCGGCATTGAGGTGGGAGCCCGTAAACGAAGAAGGCGATGTGGTGCACTTCCGGCGACGAGGAGGAGACGGGACTTTTCCGCAGGAGATCGGGACCATGACGAGAAGACCGGAGGACTTGGATCGTCGGTATATCTCTATTCCCTTACTTGTAGTTAGCTAGACTAGTTAATGGTTACGATCCGGGTGTTTAGTGCGCGGTGGTGCCGGTTTGCTAAGTCCGCAAAATTTAAGTTTATCACCGCTTCCGCATTCCGGCGTCGGATCGACGGCCGGGGCGCCGCCGTGCACTTACATTGGTATCAAAGCCTCGCCATTAACTTCGTCTAGCTTCGTTTGATGTGTTTTGCGGTTCCGATCGACCAAAATTCCAAAAACTCATTTTTACCTCACATCAGTTTTCTGTTAAGAATTTTTGGTGTCTAAAAATTTTTCTGGTGGTCTCAGAATGATGTGCAGGAGATTCTAAGAACTCTGGGAAAATTCGACACTCTGATCTCTCAAACAGAGCGCGGATCCGCGGCCCCACCCTTCTATTGGGCCGCTGTTCCGCCGCAGTCTTGAGAGTTCAGTGGGCCATCT
Source organism: Agapanthus africanus (assembly GCA_030015575.1). NCBI lineage: Eukaryota > Viridiplantae > Streptophyta > Magnoliopsida > Asparagales > Amaryllidaceae > Agapanthus > Agapanthus africanus. Next base: position 445,723,417 of record CM057350.1, on the reverse strand, counting down.
TTTTCCAGTGGGCTTCAGGGGTGTAATTAGGGGTTTTGGAATATTAAAATTGGGCCCAGGTTTTCTGTGATTGCTACAGTTTTGTTTGGGGCCCACTTGTTGATTTTTGGTCAATCGGAAAATTTTAAACACATTTTTCACAGTATTTACATTATATCTGCGACCGTGAATGTCACTCGATCGGTAAATCCGGTCTAACTGCTATAGCCCGGTTAGACGGATTTGCGAACGTGACTTTCATGTTGATGTTCTGTTTTTGCTGTGATGTTGCGGATCGGTCGTGGGGGATAGCCTGGATGCAATGCTAGTACTGTGCTGTTGTATTATGTACATTTGATATTGCGGGGCGAGCGTCCGACATGTGGACTGCCGTCACTGCCTGATTGTATTATTATTTTGGGGCACGACCTGGTTCCGGTCGATGTACCCGGTGTATGTATATTTTACTTTCTGTACTAGGATTGCCCCGCGGAGGGGTGCACGGATAGCCGGGTTCTGGAGGGCAACAAGCCCGCATCTCATGGCATTGAGACGGAGGGGGCTTCACTCTAGGATTGGCGGGCTATTCGCCGCACTCGTAGGGGGTACAGGTTGACCCAGGAGGGGTGCCCAAGTTGCCGGATTCCGTGAAGTGCTGGGTGGTCCATTCACGGCGCTGAAGGGGGCTGCCTCGCTTCAGGTTTTGGCGGGTGACTTGCCGCGCCCGTAGGGGTCTAGGATTTCATTGCACAGGCTATCCACACGACCAGGGGAACGTCGGGTTTCAGCGGCTCTGTGAAACCCGGGGATCCCAGATATCTGTATTGTTTCTGTGATGCTGTACATTTCTGTGATGTTGCATTTTATTCACGCCTTGAGCGAATATAATATATTGGTATATATATTAGTAGATGTTGTATATGTTTTGCATCCGCGCTAGTCCAGTCCCCGCTCTGTCGTTAGTTAGCTAACCTAACGGGTAATGACGGGACCCAGTGGCGAATGCGGATGGCATATACGTACATCAGTATATTTTCGTTCTTTTTGGTGTGATCAATTGATGGGACTGCATTGATTCGGATCAATGCAAAGTTAAAAACAAACCTAATCTGATGTTGTTGGAACACTTTTTCAAAAAGCTGTTATTGCAAGGACGTTTACTTTTGTTTTGCATCGTGGTATTCATTAGAATATCCTGCTCCTCAGTCGACGAGGCAAGGGCCGAGATCCCTTCACCGGGAGTGACCCCTTGGACAATAAGTTTGCGTCAGGGCATTAACTTCACTATAGCCGATTACTTTTGCTTTGCACCGTGGTATTCATTTGGAATATCCTGCACCCCATTCTACGGGGAAAGAGCCGAGATCCCTTCACCGGGAGTGACCTCTTTAGCAACGGTTTTCGTCACTATATTTTCAAAAAGCTATCCGTTCCTTCAACGATATCAAGTTCATTACGTTAAAGGTTTTCGCCAGAAACCATTCGTAGCCCTCCGTCGTTTCAGACGGGTAGCACGTAGTATTCATGCTATGTTTGTTGACCTTCGTCAAGGCATAGTGTATGGTAGCTGCTTGTTACCTTTCTGCTGCATAGATAGATGCGTTGGTTTGGGACAGTCGTATAGCCTTGTTGACCTTCGTCAAGGGCTTGTACGGGTGGATTCAAATTAACCTGGATAATGACGGGTAGAACTTGACATGTGACTTATGATTTGTTGACCTTCGCCAAGGTCATAAGAGCATGGGGCAGAAATCACATCGGGGGTTTCAAAAGAACTGAAACTTGCCAGATATGCGCATACCTTCTGGAGTGTGATGACGTGAGCGGATTCCGTCACGTTATCATGCGATGATAGTTGGATCCCGATTCCCACTGATGAGTTAGTTTACTCCTCGGGTAACCCCGACTAATTCTTCTTTCAGGTTTGGAGGAGAATTTGAGGTACAGTGGGAGGATTCCAGATTAGATAAATTGGTAACCGTTCTGATCTAGGTTAGAGTGCACGCTGAGTGTTTCTTTTCTCTCTCTCTTTGGCAGCGACCATTGAACCGACCCTAAGACTTTGACTCAGTGACCAAGTTGACCGAACCTTCTTAAACACCGGCTTTTGGATTGTCAGAGTTGCAGACCTCATTGCCACTCCTACTTTTACCCTTTTTCTCCAGGACACCCCGTATTACTACGAACGTCCACTTCCATTGGACAAAACCATCGTATGGTTAGATACGAACTCGAAAGAATTTATTCGAGGATGGTTTCCGGTTCTGGAGAAAACGGATAGGATTATTCAGTTGTCTTTTCCTTTTACCCTCTCTCAGGTTACGAGTACTCCTTGGTTTAGGGGTAGTACACCTATTACGCAAATTGGATTGTCTTCTTCCAAACCTTAGGCTGGTGCCGACCGGTAGGGAATGAAGAAAACCAATTAGCATAACGATGGTGTGCAGAAGGTATTAAGTTCAGACAAAGCAAGGGATTAGTAAGAGGGCAAAGTAAATTGCAACAGATATTCACGACCAAACCAGGTATTTCTTCGCCAATCCTAAAATCACCTTTGTATTTCTCCAGGACACTCCGTATCACTACGAAGATCCACAGTTTATTTGGATACTCCATCGTATGGTTATATACGAACTCGAAAGGAACTTGTTCCAGTTCGGGGATGGATTCTGGTTCAGGAGAAATAGGAATTAAGTTCATTCGGTTGTCTTTTATCCTCACCTTCTCTCGCATTGCGAGTATTCCTAGGATTAGGACAGTACACCCATTATGCTTATTGGATAGTCTTCTTCCAAACCATAGGCTGGTGCCGAACGGTAGGGAAGGAAGAAAACCATTTGGCCTAAAGGGGTGTGCAGAAGATAATGACTAAAGACATATGAAGGGATTTGGAGAGGTGGCAAAGAATTATACGGTTACAGTTGTGAATCTGGATAATGGAAAGGGCATTACTAGGAATACCAGGATACCCCATCGAAACATTTCAATGTTTCAGTCTCACTATGTACTGTTAAAAGGAAACTGATTTCCTGATTAGACACTTGCTCCAGGGTATGTATTTACCAGGTATGATTCTCACATCTGTATGGTTTTACAGATGATGAGTGGGAGTAAGTTATTGGGAATTGGGTGATTATCCTCATTATATCGGGATTCGTTGTAATCGGTGATATTTGAGGAAATCACCTGGCCTGTTTGCCGGTTGGCAAATATTTGGTTTTGAATATCCGCAGTTATGCACCAATTTCAAATTGATATATCTGTACGTCTATTTTCATAGAGTGAGATATACCTTTCTGAAATTATGTCTACGACATTTACCTATATCAGTGGATGGTTAGGTAAGGAGCATTAAACAGCGGTGTAATTCTTCTTAACCATAAGTACAGTTTTCAACCTACGACACACAGTGAATGAGTTATCAGACTCAAGGGACTTATACAAAGGATTGTATGTTGTCCAGGGTCCATCAGGACAGAGGGATTGGTCCTCGTACTATATTCGGTTTACTTATGACTTCTCTAATTTTTAGACAGATGTTTCGCGGAAACACAGGGTCCGAATTTGGAGAAGTTATTGGTATTTGAATAGAGTAGAGAACCAGGTATAGCAAGTATCGGGATTCTTCAAAGAGATCGAAGATGTAGATACTTGTGTATGGTATTCAGTTGATAGTAGTGATTAAGAGAAATTGCTTCTCTTTCAGGTTACTCATAAATGGAAGCATTCCTAAGTTGAGTAACGCTGATCGGCCTCCTTCCATTTAGTTGACATGCACTGGAGACAGTTGCATGATTTGAATCTGGTTCAATTAAATCAGTGCCTCTGGTTCTATATATGATATAGAACAGTTCATATCTTAACGATGTTAAGGTACGGGGAGTTGTCCGGTTTATGATTAAAACCAGACACTGGACAACTCAAGGCACGTTTCTGTAATAGCTGTTTGTGGGTTGACCCAGGCTATGACGAGGGTTGATTTTCTACCATCTGGACGAACAATAGCGATATTGTTCTAGACTCGCCACAGTTTTATTAAAAATGGATTTTTTCAGAAAAACAGTAGTGGGAGTATGGTAGAACTGGAAGTGATTCCAGAACCACAAACGATTACTGAAGATTTGATAAGGAACCTAAAGATTCAATCTGAATTGACATTCCATTGGCCACTCCGCAGATAAGGTGGGTAACTTCAGGCACCCGAGAGGTACTCCGGTAGCCTCAAGGACGGTGACAGGGAAGTTCTTGTTTACCCACAATTACCATTGCTGTTGTTCCAGGCTGCGAGACCCGGCGGGAGGATGAGTATAGCGTCGTTCTAAACTAGTTTTAGAAGTGCACGTCTATATGACTCTGCCAGAGGGTTGTCGTAGTCAGTGGGAGCAGCGGAAGCATTGGTGGACAGGTAGCTTATGTCTATTTATAGACTAGAGCAGATGTAGTGGAGAAAGATCATCTATTTCTGACGTGACAGTCATGGGTTTGACTTCATCAGAATAGGGGATGGATCTGTTGAGAAGGTAGTAGGGTGTGATATCCTGGTATTTGGATGATATACACAGAGTAGGAAAGGAAACTCCTACACTACGATCGGTTATAGTTTGGTCGTCACACAGTTGTTTCTCCACAAAGGAAATGGATTTTATATCAGACATACTGGTTACTAGATCTATGGTCTTAGATCTAGATTTGGGTGGTTTCCCAATCAGGGTACTTGACAGCGTTCTAAGAGTATTTAGGATGGACGACTCCTGGCACGGTAGTGTACCTGCAGGTAATGGAGTCACCCTCTCCAAAGGTGTCTTACAGACTAAAGGGGAGAGGGACGGGCATGATTGGCAGATCACTTGCTCAGGCAATTGAGTCAATCGTGAGATGTCAAGTACCACACCAGATGTTGTTCTTGCACTAGATGCAATAAGTTGACATTAATCCAATCCTGGAGAAACAGTCGGAAGCAGTTTTAGAACATAAGTGGATGTTCTAGGGAGATGATAACGACAGCCTCATTCAGGAGACAGTTATCATTCCAGGCTTCCAAGGTGACATGGACGACAAGAAGGTTGTCAGAGTTATAGTTTTCCTTCTGATGAGGGGCAGTATTTTGGACAGGTGGTCCAAGGCAATACTGAGGGAGGCATGGCGCGCAGGATACTGATTAAGTTCAGTTGACGATATAGTCTAAGAAGTTTGGATTTGGAGTTCATTTATGAGCTATGTCCCATCAGACATCCAGACACATTCTAAGACAGGTATTGCTCATTTCGGGAGATAGGTTTCTCCGCGAACTTGAGATATAGAGAGACATAGAAAGAAACAACTAAGCGGATCCACTCACTGAGGCTATTCCTCGAACGCAATAGTTCCGCAAACGAGCTTTGTGAGACTGACTAGTAGAGGAGTTGGATGTTCGGTATCACACGGGCTGTGAGTATGCGACATCGCAATAATTAGCCTTGAGTGCAAGTGGGAGATTGTTGGAGATAGTGCCCTCAGAGTCAATTATTAGGTCACAGGTACGTGATTGTAATGATTGAGGGAGGACCTATCCCGGTAGGACAGTCTTACTCGAGATGATAGTATGCTATCTGGTTTACCTTTATCATCGTGTACTGCTTTAGGTGACATGACACGTCGCTATTACACGTTGATAGAGCCCCTAGGATTCTTGCTTGACCACCAGCAGTATGAGGGCGATCATATAAGTGGGAGCTGGGGGTCTACAAGCATATCCTTAAAAGGTCCCTAGTCGTGGGAGTTTCGAGACCGGGCATCGATACTCCATTAGTAGACTAGTGTATACAGTCGAGACCCCGACGAGGGGCGGTGGCCGGTCTCACAAGCCACTGGTGTCAGTTGGATCACCTAAGATGTATACAGGTGCTCATTGGGTTATGAGTACACCGGACAGGACTCGCCGGGAACATGCTAGTTGGTCATATACCAGACGTCAGATGGCAGTTTCCTGGTGACATGTGTGCAGGTTAGTTCATCGACCTGGGGATCGTCATTTATCTCGTGTGAGTTCCCACTGTACTTTGATTACTACCCTACCACGGCTCAAAGGAGTCGTGCAAACAGGTTTTAGTTGGGTACAGTCCCGAGCCACATGGAGGCAGTGAGCGTATCTTCAGGGGTTCGTCTCTCCCGGTATTGGGGGTGAGGTCGTGCTGTGTCTAGGAGAGCCATTACACAAAGTCCTTGGCCAAGGCAAGGAGATTTACTGGTAGGTATTCCAGTAGTATCTCAGGGTGTTCTGGGCTACACTCCGACACGACTTGTACCGCTTTTGGGGGTCTGACTTTTACCAACCCCCTAGGCCCGCCATGCGATACTCATAGACGAACGGACCGGACTGCACGGATATTGTCACTGACAGGCTCAGTTGGGTGTCGGGGTGAGCTTCCTCATCGACGTCCCTTTTAGTCAATAGCTGGTGGCCCGTTACGTATTGGCTTATACCTCTGACGTGCTAGTGGTTAAATCCACAGCCATAGTATTGACGAGTCTTTAGAGTCTACCACAATTTCAGTTACTCAGCTTTCGGGCGAAAGGTTGTAGAGGCCGTATGGAGATATGGCAAGGTCCGATCAGATACGTGCGGTATTGCACGGATCAGGATCGGACAGTTTGTACTATAAGCCGTATGGTTATATGGCAGGGTTCGATCAGATACGTGCGGTATTGCACGGATCAGGATCGAACAGATATTACTAGCCGGTTTTGGTATAAGCCGGATCCTAGTATAGTACAGTGGAGATTTTGTCTCAATGCATTTGTATTTCGGTCGGAATACAAATGCGGGTGTGTATGCACAGTATCGGGGTTTTCCTGTAATTTATTACGGGACCAGTTTTCTGGAGTTGCCAGTTTGCTTTCCGTTTCGGCCAATTTCCATTGTTCCGTTCATTGGCCGAAGATTGGTGGAGGAGGGCTTATTTGCATTGTTGCAAATAAGTATTTGTGGAGGGGGTATTTGCTTATTGTTGTATCATGACATCTTTTCATTGACCTTGACTTCTTCTTGTCATGATGGCATGACTTTTGGCTCATCATGGTTGTTGATGATGAGGTTGGTGGTTGGTGTTGGAGTGTTGGACTTTCCTTGCTATCATTTCTTTTGCATGATAGCTTTCCTCTCTCTCTTTGGTATTAGTAGAGAATGGCTCCCTCTTTTGTCTCTCTCTTGACTCTCCATTCTCACCCTCCTCTCATGGCCGGCCACTTGTGAGGTGGTGGGGTTTTTTCTTTTGGTTGTGAGAAAAATGTCATTCTCATTCTTTTGCATGATACATTTTTCCTCACCTCTCTCAAAGTTCTTTTTCCTCCACAAGAAGGCAACTCCACAATCCCAAAAAGAGACACAAGCTCACTACATATTCTACAACGAACCTTGGGCACGTCGAGTAGCCGGCTTCGTGCCCGAGTTGCCTCGGCATTGAGGTGGGAGCCCGTAAACGAAGAAGGCGATGTGGTGCACTTCCGGCGACGAGGAGGAGACGGGACTTTTCCGCAGGAGATCGGGACCATGACGAGAAGACCGGAGGACTTGGATCGTCGGTATATCTCTATTCCCTTACTTGTAGTTAGCTAGACTAGTTAATGGTTACGATCCGGGTGTTTAGTGCGCGGTGGTGCCGGTTTGCTAAGTCCGCAAAATTTAAGTTTATCACCGCTTCCGCATTCCGGCGTCGGATCGACGGCCGGGGCGCCGCCGTGCACTTACACTCACGTGCCATGCGCGTGAGGCTCTGTTGATGAGGTCATTTCATCTCCCTACTCTGATTCCAATGAGCCACCTCTCTCATTTCCCATGCTCTCCCCTTTTTCTAGGCCTTTGGAATAGTTCCACCATGCACAACATTTTTTGTGCATAGCATGGAACGTTTCCCTTTATAACCTGAAGCCGTGCCTTTCTTCCTCTCTAAAGAGAAAACTATTTAGACCTTGGGGTGATCATTGAGAAACAAACCAAAGGTTATGGCTTGCAACCACCCCCACACTCGTCGGCAACCATGGGAGGTGCCCATTGAGGAGATTATTCCTCGCTTTGCCGCACGGCTAGTAGATCCTCTTTTTACCGACTCTCAGTGTGACGCGGTGATGTATGAGCTCCTGACTCGTAGGGGTTCTCCTCTTCCTATGGGCTCCATTGATTCTAGATGATCTTTCTATCCGTGCTTGCCGATATCCCCCCTCATCCGGCAGAGATGACTGCGGCCATTCTTGATACGACAGAGGAAAAAATTGGGTGTTTCCATGAGGCGCACTTAATTACCCAGCCTCTGAAGGATCGTTCGGTTCATTTATTGAGTCAAATAAGAGCTCGGTGGGCCATCATGCTCTCTTTTGCTGATGAGCATGGTGCTAACCGGTGGGGAGTAATTCCTCGCGAAAACCGCCGCTTCGACGTGTTGGAGAAAGCAGAGGGGGAATTGGGGAACTTTGTATTTTTTTTTGTTAACCCTTGTATCTTTGATCCCATATTTGGTGATCTCTTCCCTGCAGAGTAGTATATTTAAATCGATGTATTTCTCTTATTATTGTCTGTTGAATGCTTTCTATTGAATGCTTTCTATTCGTCATATATTCGTATGTGCATCGCACCTGTGTACATGAGCTCTACACTTTTACCCTTAGGAATTTTCTTTAAGTGCGAGCACTATTGTCGTGTCATTGGCATGTGGCTTTAGCAAATGTGGCCTGTAGATGGTAGATAACGGTTTATCTTGAAATCCTTGTAGGGTAGCGATGGCTTAGGAAACAGGTTCAGGTCTTCCGCCTAAGACTTTTCAACTTTATGAGCTGTGAGGGTCTCATAAAGACGTTTCTCCCTACGAGTCGGGAGGATCTCGTAGGTGTAATTTCTCCTTAGGGGTTGTGAGGACTCCAAAGTGTGTTTTCTCTTGAGAGTCGTAAGGATCTCACAAGAAAGTTTTCTTTTTACGGGTTGAGTGGTTTGCGCAGGGACATTGATTTCCCTGGGGGTCGAGATGAATCGAGAGATGATTGGTTGACTTGTTTCCGTGACGGAGCGTTGTTCCGGTGGGGAGGTCATTGGCTGACTTGTTTCCGAGACGGAGCGTTGTTCTGGCGGGGAGGTCATTGGCTGACTTGTTTCCGAGAGGGAGCGTTGTTCCGGCGGGGAGGTCATTGGATGACTTGTTTCCGAGACGGAGCGTTGTTCCGGTGGGGAGGTCATTGGATGACTTGTTTCCGAGACGGAGCGTCGTTTTGGCGAGGAGGTCATTGGTTGACTTGTTTCCGAGACGGAGCGTCGTTCTGGCGGGGAGGTCATTGGTTGACTTGTTTTCGAGACGGAGCGTCGTTCCGGCAGGGAGGTCATTGGTTGACTTGTTTCCCAGACGGAGCGTTGCTCTAGCGGGGAGGTCATTGGTTGACTTGTTTCCGAGACGGAGCATTGTTTCGGTAGGGAGGTCATTGGCTGACTTGTTCCGCTTTCTGCGGTGTCGAGAAGGAACGCTGTGTTGATCTTCTAGGATGTAGATGTTGCCGTCAAGATCTGACTCTCCTTTTGACAGAGTCTGTTGGGAAATGTGGTTCCCTTTTCGTTTATGCCCATGGATTGTATACAGGGGTCAGTATGGACTCTCCTATAGGGAAAAAGTTTCATTCTTTCATCATTTCATTTTTTTATTTCTTTCCGCGATGCTCTTCACTTCAGTTTTTTATATCGCGAAAGTCGCGATTGCCCAATCATTTCGGCTATTTTTCGCGGTGCCCAATCATTTCGGCTATTTTTCTTTTTACTCGTTGCTTTTTATTGCAGGTTGCCTAATCATTTCGGCTATTTTTATATGTATTTTTGGCTCGCTGATTTTGTTGCAAGTATGGACTTGAGATCTGATACCACTCTTAGCATTAGCATTGCTGCGACTGGAATATTGCCAGGAGCGAATCATCACTTGCCGTGAATAGACTTGGAATTTGTTACCGATTTAGGCATCAGTATCATTACTACTGGAATGTTTCCAGGAGCGAATCATCATTTGCCTTTGCCGCTATCGAACAAAGGTGGCTTAGTAGACACGGTTAGGGACCTGACGACGAAGGCTTTTGACTTCGTAAGCCGTAAGGGTCTCATAAAAGTATTTCTCCCTACGAGTCATGAGGATCTCGTAGGTGTAATTTCTCCTTAGAGGTCATGAGGACTCCTAAGTGCGTTTTCTCTTGAGAGTCGTAAGAATCTCACAAGAGCATTTTCTCCTTGCAAGTCGAGAGGACCTATGAGTGTTGTTCACCAAATAGGGGGATTTCACAACATTGGTGGAACTGGGCGAGGGAATGCTTATTTATGCCCGTGAATTGTATACAAGGGTCGATATTGACCGTCTGTAGGGCAGTTTTTGTAAGTGCACGGCGGCGCCCCGGCCGTCAATCCGACGGCCAAACGCGGAAACGGTGCTAAACTTAAATTTTTGCGGACTTGGCAAAACGGCACCACCGCGCACTAAACCCCGGATCGTTACCATTAACTAGTCTAAGCTAACTACAAGAATGGGAATAGAGATATACCGACGATCCAAGTCCTCCGGTCTTCTCGTCATGCTCCCGATCTCCTGCGGAAAAGTCCCGTCTCCTCCTCGTCGCCGGAAGTGCACCACATCGCCTTCTTCGTTTACGGGCTCCCACCTCAATGCCGAGGCAACTCGGGCACGAAGCCGGCTACTCGACGTGCCCAAGATTCGCTGTAGAATGTGTAGTAGAACTTGTGTCTCTTTTTGGGGTAGTGGAGGTTGCCATTGGTGGAGGGATTCAATGAGGTTTTTGGATGAACAAGAGAGCAATTTTCATAGCACCATGAGAGAAGAAAATGCCACACCAAAAATGAATCAATTCACATCCCTCTCTTGGAATGGCCGGCCCACACCCCCTTTGTGTGATTGGAGAGAGAAAGAGAGAGCAAGGTCAAGGGGTGGGTGGAAGCAATGATGCAAGAGGGCATCATCAAAGAATATGATCACAAGCAAAAACCACACACAACCACAACCATCATCAACAACCATGATGCTAACAAAGTCAAGCCATCATGAAGTATGAAGTCAAGCAAGTCAAAGGAGGGTGCTATCATGATACAACAAAATGCAAAGTCCCCCTTCCACAAATGCCTATTTGCAACAATGCAAATAAGCCCTCCTCCACCAATCTTCGGCCAATGAACGGAACAATGGAAATTGGCCGAAACGGAAAGCAAACTGGCAACTCCAGAAAACTGGTCCCGTAATAAATTACAGGAAAACCCCGATACTGTGCATACACACCCGCATTTGTATTTCGACCGAAATACAAATGCAATGAGACAAAATCTACACTGTACTATACTAGGATCCGGCTTATACCAAAGCCGGCTAGTAATATCTGTTCGATCCTGATCCGTGCAATACCGCACGTATCTGATCGAACCCTGCCATATATCCATACGGCCTATAGTACAAACTGTCCGATCCCGATCCGTGCAATACCGCACGTATCTGGTCGGACCTTGCCATATCTCCATACGGTCTCTACAACCTTTCGCCCGAAAGCTGAGTAACTGAATGTGGGGGACTCTAAAGACTCGTTAACACCTTGGTTGTGGATTTAACCACTAGCACGTTAGAGGTATAAGCCAATACATAACGGGCTACCAGGTATTGACCAAAAGGGACGTCTGTGAGCGAACTCAGCCTGACTCCCTACTGAGCCTGTCAGTGACAATATCCGTGCAGTCCGGTCCGTTCGTCTATGAGTGTCGCATGGCGGGCCTAGGGGGTTGGTAAAAGTCAGACCCCCAAAAGCGGTACAAGTCGTGTCGGAGTGTAGCCCAGAACACCCTGAGATACTACTGGAATACCTACCAGTAAATCTCCTTGCCTTGGCCAAGGACTTTGTGTAATGGCTCTCCTAGACACAGCACGACCTCACCCCCAATACCGGGAGAGACGAACCCCTGAAGATACGCTCACTGCCTCCATGTGGCTCGGGACTGTACCCAACTAAAACCTGTTTGCACGACTCCTTTGAGCCGTGGTAGGGTAGTAATCAAAGTACAGTGGGAACTCACACGAGACAAATGACGATCCCCAGGTCGATGAACTAACCTGCACACATGTCACCAGGGAACTGCCATCTGACGTCTGGTATATGACCAACTAGCATGTTCCCGGCGAGTCCTGTCCGGTGTACTCATAACCCAATGAGCACCTGTATACATCTTAGGTGATCCAACTGACACCAGTGGCTTGTGAGACCGGCCACCGCCCCTCGTCGGGGTCTCGACTGTATACACTAGTCTACTAATGGAGTATCGATGCCCAGTCTCGAAACTCCCACGACTAGGGACCTTTTAAGGATAAGCTTATAGACCCCCAGCTCCCACTTATATGATCGCCCTCATACTGCTGGTGGTCAAGCAAGAATCCTAGGGGCTCTATCAACGTGTAATAGCGACGTGTCAGGTCACCTAAAGCAGTACATGATGATAAAGGTAAACCAGATAGCATACTATCATCTCGAGTAAGACTGTCCTACCGGGATAGGTCCTCCCTCAATCATTACAATCACGTACCTGTGACCTAATAATTGACTCTGAGGGCACTATCTCCAACAGTTTTGGGGATATGATGGCTTAAGAACAGGTTCAGGTCCTTGTATCTTAAGACTTTTGAATCCTGTGAGCCGTGAGGGTCTCATAGGGGGGACATTCTCCTTACAAGTCGTGAGGATCTCGTAAGTGTAATTTCTCCTTAAGGATTGTGAGGATTCCTAAGTGTTTTTCTCCCTTGTGAGTCGTAAGGATCTCACGCGGGTATTTTCTCCTTACAAGGTCGAGAGGACCCTGCAAGTGCACATGAAATTTTTTACGAGTCTGTGCCCTTTCGAGTTTTCACAAACTCGCCGGTAGCTCAGCTGTTTTTACTCATGGAGCCCTTTCGGGTTTTCATCTGTGCCTATTTCGCTTATGGACGTACCTTTTTTTTTTGGCCGTGTTAGCCTAAGGATGTTGCGGCTCGTAGTAGTTTAAGGACGTTACGGTCCGTAGCTAGTTTCAGGACATTGCGGTCCATTGTTAGTTTAGGGACGTTTCGGTCCGTAGCTAGTTTCAGGACATTGCGGTCCATTGTTAGTTTAGGGACGTTTCGGTTTGCAGCTAGTTTCAGAACATTACGGTCCATTGTTAGTTTAGGAACGTTTCGGTCCGTTTTTAGTTTAGGGACATTTCGGTCCATTGTTAGTTTATGGACATTTCGTTCTACAGCTAGTTTTAGGACATTACGGTCTATTGTTAGTTTAGGGACGTTTCAGTCCGTAGCTAGTTTCAGGACATTACGGTCCATTGTTAGTTTAGGGACGTTTCGGTCCGTGTTAGTTTTTGTGGTGAAGTTTTGCCGGATAGCACTTATAGAGTTTGGTACCCAGGAAGACAGCGAGCGGACACAAGCATCGTCATCTATCATTAACCTGGGCTGTGACTCGTCAGGCATAGTATTTCTTAAGGAATTGGCCGTTTATTGGTTGGAAGGGTCTTTCGCCATGCATATCCATGAGCAAGTAAGCCCTACCTTGGTAGAATTTGTCTATGATGTACGGGCCCTCGTAGTTTGGCTCGAATTTCCCTCGTTTGGCCCGATTGGGGATCATAGGTCTTTTGACAACTAGCACGAGTTCGCCTTGGCGGAATGTTCTCGGCTTAGTTAATCTTTCGTATGAGCGTGTCATCTTTGCTTTGTAAGCCTCCAAGTTTTGTTGCGCCATGAGACGAGTTACATCGAGGGTGTCTAGCTCTTCAAGCCGAAGATGAGCATTCTCTTCGTCTGTCAGCTCGTAATGAACCGCCACTCATAGAGAGGGTAGCTCTATCTCGAGGGGGAGTACCGCTTCTGTGCCGAATACTGACGCGAATGGTGTTGTATTTGTGGCCATTTTGAACGTGGTCCGATAAGCCCAGAGAGCTTCATATAATTTTTCGTGCCAGTCCTTTTTGTTTCTGGACACCTTCTTCTTTATGATCTTCAACTTGATGCCGACGCCTGGCCCTTCCGAATAAGGCCATTTCACGCTCTTGATCATCTTTGCTCTTCAGACGGGCTTCGCTCAGCAGTATGTCAATCATCTCGTCTGATGGATCCAAAGATTTTGGCACTGATTCTGCCCCCAGCTCCTCTATATTATCTTCTGACGCCGAGTGAGCTTCTTCATCATTTACTGACGAATGAGAGATCATGTGACAACTTGCCACATAATCCTCGGGTTCTCCTGACGAGTCATCTCCGTCGTCATTGTCATTATCTCCGCTCTCAAGGATATGGTTGAGAAACTCTTAGAGTGTAACCGGGGTTCGCGCCTTCTGGTTATATTCCTCCAGTGCGTCGATATACTTTTGCAGACCTGTACGATTGTCGTCGAGCTGCACGTGCTTCTTGGCCTTCTTCTTCTTCTTCGAAGACTTCAACGGCTGGGCCTGGGTGTTTTGCCCATCGTTACCAATTCTCGGTATTGGGCGCGGTTTTAGCATCCTCTCAATGATCTCGGGCTCAAGCGAGCTTTTCCACCTGATTGCTGGGCATGCTTGAAGATCCTTCAGCATTCTTTTGGTCTTAGCTGAAAGGACAACTTCCCACGGAGCTTCTTCTATAAATGAGCATGATGCTCCCGGCGTGTCCACCTTTTTAGGAGCATGCGGTTGTGGCGGGTTTACCCTCCAGTTTTCAGACAATACGAACTTGCCCTGTTTGTATTAGTCCTTGACCCAGTTTTTGAAGACGAAGCAATCTTCGATTTGGTGGCCCACTATTCGGTGGTAGGGGCGGTAATTGGGATTGTTGACGTCGCCCGGTTGCAGTGGGCGTCTCGGATCCGGCAGAGTGATGAGCCTGTTGCGCACCGCCAGTTCGAACAACCTTCTCGTTTTATCCCGAGGGAATGAGTAAGGACGTCTCAACTTTTCTCCAAGTGATCACGGTTTATCATTTTGGCGAGCAATTAGTTTCGGATCACTCGGCTGCTGCTGAGCGTTGGCGACGAAGGTAGCTTTCCCTTTACCGTTTTCATTTCGAAGCTTCGTTTTTGAGGAGGACGGTCTATGGCCCATCTGGTCCATTTGGGCCAGCTTGTCGATCAAGGCTTGGAAAGTGGTCGGCTTGAAGAACATCATGAATTGGGATATAGTTTCTTGCGAATCAAGGGTCCCCACAAGCATGCCCATGGCATGAGCTTCTTCAATACGTTGTTGGCATCTTGAACATAGGTTTCGCCACCGAATTGCATCTGAACCAAAGTCTCTCTTGGCTTCACCCTGGCATTGATCAATGTCGTGATCGGGGTCCGTTCGCTGGCGCTTGCGAAATGCTGGGTGAATAGCAATTCCATTTCTGTGAATGTTTTGATGGAGTCATTCGGAAGCTCCGAGTACCATTCAAATGCCGTCTCTGCTAAGCTGCCGACGAACTGGCGAAGTAGCAATTTATCGTCGCCTCCTGTATTGCCGCATAGAGCCCTAAACTGAGCGACGTGCTGATGGGGATTGCCTGTCCCCTTATACACGTGGAATTTAGGGATCGTATATCCCAGCGGGTACTTAATTTGATCATACCAGCCTGGATATGGTCGCCCAGTTCTAACGATTTGGCCAGCAGTTTCGCTTTCTTGATGAGCTCGTATTTGTTTAGCTATGTAGTCATCAAGCGCAGCTTTCGAGATTGTCTCCTCCCTGGCTGCTGATAAAGCCGGAAGAGGATTTGATGTCTCCCCTCTATCGTCTTCGATGATTATCGGGGGATCTTCAACTGGAGGGTCCGGTTGGATCATCATCCCCACCATATCTTGGAACATGAGTGCCATTTGTTTTATGTTAGCCGCTTATTCTACGGCTTCTTTATCTTTCTTTTCGAGTATTCTTCAGAGGAACTCGGCGTCGGTTTCTTGCTCCTGGCGTTGATCCGATGATACTTCCGGACTTTCCTTCTGACCAGTGAGTGCGGCCATCTTCTTCAGCATCTCCTGGAGTTTCTGTTGTTGCTCTTGGGCCTCAGTTACCGATCGTGTAAGTGGTCGATGACTCACGGAAGCACGACTATCCTCTTTTTCGGATGCCATGTAGACGGTATGCACAACCATGCCCCCCGACTTAGGGCGTTTGGGTCCACTGCCTTTGAAATTTGCCGCGGGCAGGGGGATCTTTTCCAGCCTTCTCCTCTTATGGACGGTCGAGGTTGAGGGGGCTGCAACAGGCACCCCTGCAGACGACAACTTCCATAGCATGGCGGCGGGAAGGTCCTCCTCTTGCCGAACCTTCATTTTCTTCTGTCGGCGGGAGTAGTCTCTGTCGATCACAGAGTCTTGGACTCTTCTCCAGAACCTGTGGATTTTAGAGGACAGCCGCTGAGGGGGCTGCTCCGGCTTCGCTTTAGTAACATTTTCAGCGGGTGGAGGAGACCTTTTTAGTACGGAAATTGGAGAGTTCTTGCGCACTCTCCTGAGTGGCTCAAAGATGTTCCCAATCAGAACAGCAGCATCAGCTTCCACCGTTGGAGCTGGTGGGGTAAGTCCAGAAGGGGAACTGCCCCCGTCTTTCCTCACTCGGCGCCAGTGACGACGTCGAGCATGTCGTGTAGCCGGGATCACCTCTATCGTTGGAGTAGCTTCGTCATGCCCCCTGCTTTGAGGAGAGACTGTTATTGGCCCCAGCCCGTCAAAGACTGACATCCGCTGGGAAGGAATGGTCAACATGTCGAAGGCCGCTTTTCGAGTAGAGAAAGTAGTTTGGACGACTTCGCCTGTAGCAGGAGTTGGGATAGCCTTATCCGGTATTGCTAGCCTCTTCGCGGGGCCATTTGAGTTTAGGCTTAGCCTGTCGAAGACTGAGATAGTAGACTTGGACGACCCGTTGAGAGGGGCCGCGGTAGTTGCAAGCCGATCGAAGACCGACTTCTTTGGAGCTTCCTATGACGACACTGGAGCATTGAAGATTATCGGCGGGAGCATGGTCCCGAAGAACAATCTAGTGGTGGCCTGTGTCACCTGTTCCACCGGCATTGCGAAGATGGAGGCCGCTTGGGGCCCGTAAGTTACTCTTCCAGACGGGGCGGAGCGGGAGTTGTTGTTGCAGTTGGTGCAGCTGGAAGCCATTGATGTCATCTTCCCTTCTGCGTAGGAGTAAGACACCAAATATTAGTATCTCGAATCCAGGGGCAACCATATTAAACTGTGATTCATTCGTGAGCACGACACACGATGTGTGGAGTGGAAAGAGGAAAAGTTCCCACCGGACGTGCCAGAATCTGTTCACCGCCGAAAGACACAACTGGGACGTTAGGACGTCTGGCCTGAATTTTGGGGGCAGATGCTATTTGGATTTATCTGTCCACCTCTTCGAAGATGCCAAGTTGATTTATGGCACTGTGTATTGAAGGTGTGGACGGATGCGGCCATTGTGGTAGACTTCGTCAGATTCCCCCTCGTTGTGAGGGGTTTTTTGATTGTGGGAACGCTGTTCCCTGCAGGCGCAAGCCCCACTTTCTCCTGCTCCAGATGTTCATTTCGTGTCATGTGTGTTTGTTTTATTTTTGGTTGTCCGTGGATTGTATATGGAAACTAATTTATGTTGTCGCCCATAGGGCGTGGATTAGTCCAAATCCGTATTTTCTTAGATTTGGGTTTAGTTTGATTTAAGGATCTTAATCTCGTTTGAGATTAAGATCAACTTAAATGTTTGTTAAGGATACGTTAGCCTAATTTTAGATTAAGATCTACTTAACAAGCTTTTAGGATCATTTAGATCCAACGAAAGAGCATTTGGGCTCTATTATTTTAGTTTAAGGACGTTGCGGATCACTATTTTTGAGGTGAGGGTTTAGTTTAAGTACGTTGTGGTTCACAGTAGTTTAAGGACGTTACGATCCATTGTTAGTTTAAGGACGTTTCGGTCCACGGTTGGTTTAAGGACATCATAGTCCATAGAGTTTAGTTTATGGACGTTGCGATCCATTGGGTTTAAGGACATCATAGTCCATAGAGTTTAGTTTAGGGACGCTACGGTCCATTGTTGTTGGTCATCGGGAACCGCCATCTCTCTGAAGACGTTGAAGAATTACAACGACATGTATCCGAGGAGTAAAGAGATGTACCCTTGAACTAATGAATTTTCATCAGGGACTTGGTAGTCTTGTTTGAGTCTAAGGCCAAGAAGAAGACATATGGGCTCGATCAATTTAGGGTTTGGCCGACCTTGGGCTCAGCCCACTTGATTACTTATTTAGGCTTGATCCCCTTTCTGTATCACATTGCTGAGCATTGATTTGGGTTCTGACACCCCTTTTTCTTTTTGTTTTATTCATATTCTTTTATATGGAGTGTTAAACAATTTATGGCGCCCACGTGCAGAGTACGTGAGGCGCTCGGCGCTAGACACTGAGTGCTAAGCACTTTTTATTAAATAGCGCCCACGTGAGGAGCATGTGGGGCGCTCGGCGCTGAGCGCCAGACTTTGAGTGCTAAGCGCTTCTTATTAAATAGCGCCCACGTGAGGAGCATGTGGAGCGCTCGGCGCTGAGCGCCAGACACTGAGTTCTAAGAACTTTTTATTAAATAGTGCCCACGCGAGGGGCACCTGGAGCGCTTAGCGCTGAGCGGCAGACTTTGAGTGCTAAGCGTTTCTTATTAAATAACACCCACGTGAGAAGCACGTGGAATGCTCGGTGCTGAGTGCCAGACTTTGAGTACTATGCACTGAGTTTTCTGTTCTGCTCAATTCAATTCTCTGAGAATTAGATTCTCACTTGTGAAAGATTTTGTCTTATAGATCTGAGATCTAGAAAAAGAACTCAGTTCTTCTGATGTGAGAGTTAAACTCTTAGATATGGAGGAGATGCTATGATCTCTCTTATTTTTATTTACCTCGAGGAGAAATCTTTCTTGTCTTGAAGTTTGAAGTTTATGGGGGGAGGGGGGTTCTTCTCTGTGTTCAAGACTTGAAGTCTTGGGTCCTTTATATAGTGGAGGCTGATTTGTTGATTCAGTTAAGGAAATCTTTCATTGAGAGATTTCTTAATTGATTTGGGGATTTTATCCTCCGTTGGATCTTTGATCCAAGGACTTCTGTTTTACAGAAGATATTTTTCTTGTTTTTAACAAGATTGGGAAAATATTTTCCATACAGAGCTTATTATGTAATTTGGTGATTTTTTAATCACTATTGGATCTTTGATCCAACGGTGCTCTGTTTTACAGAGCATAATCTTTCTTGTTTAGAAAGATTGGGAAAATATTTTCCCCTACAAAGCTTATTCTGTAGCTCGGTGATTTTTAATCACCATTGGATCTTTGATCTAACGGTGCTCTGTTTTACAGAGCATAATCTTTCTTGTTTAGAAATATTTGAGGAGTATTTCCTCAATCAGAATTTAATTCTGTGATTTGATAATTTATCATTTTCGTTGGATTTTTGATCCAAGGGTGGAGAACTTTTAGTTCTGGGACCGGCGCCCTTGTACGGGGGTACGTTAGGCGCTGCCTCAGAGTTTTTAACTCTTGGCGTTGACGCTCTCGTGCTTTGCATGTGAGGCCCTGCCTCAGTTCAAATTTTGAATAGAGCCTTGCTCTCTTATTGGGGGGAAACAATGTCCTAATGTTTGAGGAATCTCTTCATGTCTTAGGTTTTTTTAAAAATCATTAACAGAGTTTTGCTCTTCTTTTGTAATGATCTCTAAGAGATTTTAAAATTTTTTTTACTTGAGTAAATCGTAGATCTTAAAGATCTTTTAGGGTTTTACCCTGTTAGCAATTTTGTTTTTTGAAGGTTATTTGGAATTTAACTCCCTTTCTCGAGTGGAGTTCTGGGATGTTATCCCATTGTTTTACAGAGCTTGGCTTTGAAGAATTTCTTAAAGAAATTCTTTTGGGAATTTTATTCCCTTCATAATTTCTTGACAGATTTGAAATCTGTTTGCAGAACACAGTTTTCGAGGGAGTTCAACTACAGAGTTTAATGATGTTTTCTCATTAATTGAGAATCCTTTTGGATTTTATTTTTAATGAGTGGCTGCCCCATCATTGATGGGGCGTTACCTTGATTTTGTGGGGCCCTTGTCCCTTTCTTTTCGAACTACGGTGCGGTAAAAATTTAAGTGTAAAAGAATGCTAAAGCCTTGAACATTGTGTCAATAGCTGACCCCTCCCTTTTTATGCAGGTACTATGGCTTTCGATTCCTCCTTTCCCTTCATTCGTTCGGAGAGTGCCTTTGCCGACACGCCCGTAAATCGGGAAGTCTTCGCACTTATCCGAGACTATGACCCAGAGCAAAAGTCTCTTCATCTGTGGGGGTCATGGTATAGTCAAATTATTCAGGGTCGGTGTAGTTTTACTTGCGCAGCGCCTTCGGAGCCGATCTCGGTGATCCATTATGCTAATTCGCCACTGGTGACCTTTGCAGTAGAAGAAGTCAACTGGACCTCGGAAGGTCGTCTTCAGCCTTCCATGGCTTTAATACCAGTGTAGCTGCCGATGACTTTGGATATTTTGGAGCGACGCATATGCCAGGGAGTGTCACGTCCTTCGGGGCAAGTTTACATGATAGGAGTGACTCCCCGTTAGTCGACCGGTTATCTACAGTGGGCCCGATATATCCTGTCGGCCAAGAAATCGCTGTTATTGCTGACCGGGTTGTATCCCACGATCTACCACACTCCCCATGTGTGGTGGATCAAATTCTTTTCGGAACAATGGAAAATCCCGACCCATACCTATCTCCTATCAGATCGGAAGGTTTCGATTTCATTGGAGGAGTTTGCGGAGATATCCGGCCTACCTGTCAGAGGGGAGCACTATGAGGAGATACTTCCCCCCGACGAGTATGTCTTCGCCACCAAACCAGTGGTAATGGGCCTTACTCCGGAGAACGCCGTTCAACATCAGTTCTCAAACTTGATTAAGGTGTTGAACATGTACGATAGTTTATTCCAGGAGTCTTGCGGGTACGGAGTTGGCTTCGCAGATTTCATCGCTCACTTTGTTCGTCCGGAAGTTCTGTCTAAATAGGCTGCGAAATTCGCCAAACATGACGACCCGTTCGGGTTTGGATTGGATAACTTGCCGACTGCGGAGGAGGATTTAAAGAAATTCTTTATTCTGGATACTCCAGTCGTCTCCTTTGCAGAGATTGTTGCCCTGGATGTTGACGAAGAAACGTTCTTTCTGGAGTTTGTTGGCTTGTGGCTGAGTTGGTTTGCGCTTCCGACGCACCCCCGCTCCATGAGGCTATCTGTTTTTTTATCCGGCTCATCATATCGTCACGGAGATGCGTGTGGCCGTTGGGATTGCGGGGTTGGCTCATTTATATTATGGCCTGAGCTTAGCCGCTGACACTACTCAACCAGGGGTAAAGCCCGTGTATCTCCCATTGCACTACTTCACATCATGGATCAAGATGCACGTGCTGGGCGCCTTTGGTGTTCATAAACGACCCCGATTCTACGAAGGCTACAACTTCCCCCTGGTCATGCATCTAGTTGACGCTTCCGCTCCAGATCCATCACAGCGAGAAGCCTCGGCGACTGCTCCTTTGCCCATGCATGGTTGGGGACAGTATGACCTTTGTCGATAGAGTCATGACTATCAGAAAGAATCTTCCAAGGAGGTCCAACCATTGCATGATACTTTCAAAGACAGGGCTTCTGCGTTGAGGGCTCGGGAGGTTATGCACCTGTATTCGATCAGGCTGGGCTTCCTAGTATTTAGACAGAACTCCTCAGTGTTGTTTATGAGGTACAACCCGCATCATTTTGCCCAACAATTGAGTTATAACTAAGGTGTTCCTCTTGAGGCGTTCTTAGTTGAGCCGGTTGCTACAGAGGGGGGTATTCGCAGCGCAACGCATCATTTTATGCGATTAAATACGGGGTCCCATTTCCTTATCAGCGAGCCGAGCTATGTGCCAAAAGACTCGAATGCTTACATTGCGTGGTAACAGCATGCGACATGTGCTGTTATCAGAGAGGAGAGGATGCTGCTACTTGACCACAAGGATGCCGTCCCAGCCGGTAATCCATCGGTCCCACTGAAGCGACGGGCCACTATTCGTCCTTCTTTAAGAGAAATCACTATGACTGTAGTCCCACGAGCTTTTCCTGATAAGCTTCGACCGGATGTTCCTGCGACTGCGGTAGCCGTGGCGTCTCCGGACTCGGGAATCGGTTCAGAGTTCGGGACCCGTCGTCCGAAAAAACCCGTTAAGCGAAAGCTTTTATCGTCGACGGCGGGCATCGTTTCGCAGAAAAGGAAGAAGTCCATATTTTCTGCTGACGTCGTATTCGGACAGGAGCCTCACGCCCCTTATTGCGAGGCAACGAGGGTTTATTTGATGCGCCTATGACCGATACTGACCTTCAGGCTACCATTGATGCTTCCAAACGACTGGCCCGTGAAGATGAAGCGTTGGTTTCTATTGTGGAGTCCGGTGTACTTCATTTACACTTTTCTGCATATATCCCCTCCCTCCTTATTATGCTTTATTGACGCTCTCCTCCTTAACAGGTATCTCTGCTAAAGAGGCTCTCGCGGCTTCCCTCAGGACGTTTGAGGAGGAAGAGAGGCTCCGTGCTTTTTTGGGCCTTGGTATAATTCGTTTCATTACACCTTTACTCTTTTAATTCCTTTTATTCATGGTCTGACACTCTTTCTTTATCCTATTACAAGGACCACCAAAACCCCGGCTATTCCGAGAGCAGTGCCAATCCCAGGTGGTGATGAAAGAAAGCTTCCAGAGCCACCGACCGCGGCCGAGGCCCTCCTAAGGCCACCACAGGAGGCGTTGCTGAAGCAACCGATGATGGATGCCGTAGCGGCGCCGGAGGCCGAGCTCGGTTCATACGACGACGTCCCCTTGTCGTAAGTTTTAAGGAGGTCGGTTCTCACGGTCCAGGCTGAGAGGAAGTGTACAAAGCATACTGCGAGGGAACGCGAAGCTGTCTTAGCCGCGGGTGCAGGTTCGAGTAATGTTCTACCTGCTGACATTCCTTCGGTGGACGTTCCTTCTGCCCTGTTTACTACCCATAGATAGGTTGCGCGTGCAGCTCGTGAAAAGGGCGAACAACTACTTTAAGGTAGAACAATGCACGGCTCTTAGTAACAGCCTTTTTTTAACATACGCATTTTTTATTTACAGAGCCAGAATTGGGTGACGGCATGACAGGGGAAGTGCCGACAATTAAAGAGCCTGAAGTGGCCAATCTTTCTCTGGAATCTGGAACCGTTCCAACTGTCCCTCCCTCTCGGATCGACGGGTGACGCAAGCGTTACGACGGCCCTTGTCGAGTCAGGGGATGAAGCTGTGGGTGCTGAATTTACCCTCCCCATGGAAACCGAAGAAGCCGTTACGACCGGTGATGCTTCGGGCATGGTTTCAGTTTCTGACTCGTCAGGTACTCTTTGGGCTATTATCTTTAAGCTTTTAATCCTGCTAAGCATCTCTAATGATATTTCTTCTGTCCTGAGCATAGGCGCAGTAAACCCTGAAGTTGTACTGGCTAAAGAATTACAGCTGGCCGTTGCCTTGACTGTCACGGTTCCTTCTCCCTCTTCTGAGTCTCCCCGAATTTCGGAAGGTAAAAACTTCTCATTTATTTTCTTCACCGTAGATACCATTTTTTGCTTTAACCATATATTGTCGCAACCTTGCAGGAGTGCTCTTTGACCACTTATACCAAGTGCTAAACCCACATTTTTCTTTCCAATCGGAAGTCATTCCCCCTTCCGGCATTGGTCAGTATATTCTTCGCTTGATGTTTCTTCCTTTCATGAGTAGACCTTCTGTTGCTAAACTTTCTTCATATTGACCACAGTATTACGGCCCGAAGGAGGGAGCGAAGGAATAGTCAAGCCTCCGGTGCACCCTGTCTTGCTACTTTCAACAGCTGGTATGGTAGCTCTTATCCATCAGCTTCCTTCTTTATCTTTCAAGTTGAAATTTGACCCTTATTCGTGCGTGATTTATTTTGCAGCAATTATGCCGGCTTTGCTTCATTTTGAATCACGCATTCCCATACCTACGGGGCCTTTTGCTAAATGTCAATCTTCCAGGGGCGCGGTGACTAGCAAGCGGATGTTAAGCGAATTTATCGAAGATCTTGATGCCGAGGCTCTCACCTCCACTGTGGATTTCACTGACGAAGTCAACCCTATGATGACGACGCTTGCGAATTTTCATAACGAAGATTTCGTTCACTTTTAGGTCGATCATTGTAAGGAGATCGAGGCTTGTTTCCATGAGATCGAGTTCAACCGTCTCGCTCCTGAAGTATTGATCTTGAAGGCTCAGCGGGTCGCGTGGATCAAGCAAAGCGCCGACTTCATTCAGTATTTTGAAAAAGAGCTGACCCTGAAGCGAAAGGAGCATGAGACGGCTTCTGGCGAATCTATTCAATTGCACGCCCAAATCGAAGCGAATGCCGCACAGCTGAAAGCTATCTTTGAAAAACACCAACAATGTATATCTGATGGGCTGGCGCTGAAGCAGAAGCTTATCTTTACTGAGTGGGTCATGCAAGATTGCGAAGCTGCCAAGCAGGAAATCACTGAGAAGCTTTCATCCTGCTTGTAACAACGGGCTCAAATCGAAGCGAGGCTAGCCGCGGTAGTTGAATGCGAGGAGGAGTTGCGGGGAGCATGTGACTGGGCCGCCAATTTGTTGAAAGCCCCTCCTTCCTAATTGTAACTGTATTCCTCTTTTTGCATTAATTGTATCTTTTAAACATTTTGATTCATGAATAAAAATATACATTTTTTCTTTTGCATCCGCTTATCTGTGTCTTGATGTGGTGCTAATTAGTTTATTTACTCGTTTTGGAGTTTGTAGTTTATTCACTCATTCTGGAGTTTCTAGTTTACGTACTCATTTCGGAGGTTGTAGTTTATTCACTCATTCCGGGGTCTCTAGTTTATGCACTCATTTCGGAGTTTGTTTAGTTTACTCCCTTGGGCTTATAGGAAAACTTGTCCTAACGTTATAGATAACCCCTGCTCTTTGCGACAGAGGTCCATTAGGTTTTGTGGTACTTGGGTTTTAGTCCGTGGTACCGTTGCGTTGGCTGATGTATTCCACGATATGTAGTATTTATGCTGTTGTTCGAGTAGCCCCGCGACTGTCGTGTCTCTAATCCCTTCAGGGGATGGACAAGACATTTTCAAGTAATCTTCTTAGGCAGTTTGACCGTCGGAAGAGCAAGCGTTAGGAATTTTGCCATGCCGCTTTTTTACTTGAGGTTAGGCTCAGTTTGGGAGCCCCGGTGAGTCATAACCACTCCGCACTGGTGTGGGTGTTAGTTATATATATACCCTAGAGGCCATTACTATACATGCGTTATATATTGTAGTGGATGCTTGGACATATATAGGGAGGACTTTCTTGCTCGACATGATAGTATGCTATCTGGTTACTCTTTATCTTAACATGTACTTTGATTGTCTCTATGTTACATGTTGATAAAGTCCTTAGGATGAGTACTTGACTACTAGGACTATGATGCAGATCATACTAGTGGGGAAAGAGTAGTCGCCAAGTACATCCTTCAAATGTTCCTAGTCATGGGAGTACCGAGACAGGGCCTCGATACTCCAGAGTAGACTAGCGTATGCGCTTCTTGACCCATATGATGGGCGATGGATGATCCCATATCCATTGGTGTTTGACATCAGAGAAGGTATACGGGTGCTCAGTGGAGACTGGGTACACTGGACGGACTCGCCGAGAACTCCCAGATGGTATTATACCTCACGTCAGATGGCAGTTCTCTGGTGACATTGGTACATATTAGTCTGTAGACCCGAGATCGTCATAGAGTCTTGTGTGATTCCCACTGTGCTTTGATTTCCATCATACCACATCCAAGAGAGCGTGCAAAAAGGTGGCTTTTGGGTACAGTCCCGAATTATATGGAGGTAATGAGCGATAGGAGGGGATTCATCTTTCCCGGTACAGGGAGTTGATGTTGCGCTGTGGTCGATTGGCTATAACTAGAAATCCCTGGCCAGGGTTGCTGAGATTTACTGGTAAGTGTTATCAGTAGTTTCTCGAACTGTTATGGACCTCATATCGACATGACTTATCAAGCTACTGGGGTCTGACGTTTACCACCCCTATACGAGATATGCGACATATCAGACGAAGAGACCGGACTGTACGGGAGTGTTACTGATTGGATTCACGGGAGAAAGTACAGACTTGCTTGTTGATCTTCTGATCGCTCAATACCTGGGTGGCTGTTACGTTTAGCTGACCGCTTGCAGCTTGTGGGTGTTTGATATGATCATCACCTACTGCCGGCGTATTGACGATTCTTTAGAGTCCTACACAGAGGTTTCCTGGCTCAGGCAAAACGGAGTAGGAGCACATATATGATATGTGCGGGAACGTGAACAATACGTGTATATGATACCGTATTAGATTCTCGCGATATGAGATATCGGCCGGGTATATGTGATATAGCTGGGTCATCGGATCAAGTATTGATTCGATGAACTGATACAGATTATATTAGTCGGTTATTTATGAAATAGCCGGATTATCGGATCAAGTGTTGATTCGATAATTTAATGTATAATTATATATTTGATATATTAAATTACATTAACTGATATAAACTCACTAAAAGATTCTTTTTCTCACTCGGGTAATACATTGATATATATGCGATATATGTTAATTGTATTATTTTATTTTGTTACAATAAATATTGTATATGTGATATATAATATTGTAACATGTTATGATTACTAATGCAACATGTTTAGTGGAGATTAAATATGGTCAGGGTTTGATTTGGTTAGTTCTTTCATGATACTTCTAGAAGGTTTTTACTTTGTTTCTAGCAAACGTATTATGCATGATAATTTGCTAGATATTTCTAACCCAACCCAAACCCTTCACCCTAGGTTAAGTCTCTACATGGGTTAGCCTTCTCATATTGAACCATGGTTGCATTTGTAATCATTATTACATTTTCATTATTCATCACAAAAGAAATGGTTCTTCTTCTTCCTTCTCTTTTTCAATGGAAAAGCTTACTAGCTTTTTCATTAGTGATGATTTTGAGTGAGAAATAGAAAAAAAATGAGAGCTAAAATCCTACTTCATCATCCTAATCTATCCTAGCCATTTAGATTAGGGTGTTCACTTCATTTGTGAGTGAGAGCTTGTGTTAAAGAAACTTCAAGGTAGATCATCTTTGTTATCGAAGATCGGAAGCAAGCTTGCATCTTTCTCTTCGTGGAGCCTCTCCAGAGTCCGGGTACTCGATGATCGCAGCGAAGAGACCTCAACACGGAGCTTTAGAAGTGAAGGACCGGACTACAAAGGTTGTAATCCCAAACTCTTAGAAGTAAAGTTGTTTATTTGCTTTGTTTCGCCTAATTTCTAGTTTAAAGATCTTGGTTAGGATTGTTCGGCACGTCTAAATTTTAAATCAGGCATGGTTGATACCTTGTAGACCCTTGTGAGAGTGCCTAGTAACCCTACAGTGGTATCAGAGCCAAGCTAGAGCTTTAGGCGAAGTCTAGGCGAAGTTTAAAGTCCGATCGAACTCCGAATACCCGTAAAACCCTAGTTTCTGGAAATTTTTTCAAATGTTGATTTTTTCTGTATTAAAAATACTCAGAAAATTAAGCAGGGTAATTTAGGAATTACTGTGAAAAACGAGACTCTAACACCATTAAAGCGCCGCGGAACCGCGGCCGTACCATGGCTTGCGCGGCGGTTCCGCGGCCGTATAGGTGAATTAGGGTTTACTGTTTGCACAGTAACATCCGTAGGCACTTCCTGATGCTTCTGGGAATTTTTAATTATAATCAAGTGTTGAGTTTTCTGGGTTGTATTGGGAACTCGTTGATTCGATCGGAAAGTTTAACTTCGTTTAATTTTTTCCGGGTAATTTTAGAACGTGTTAAAAAGTTCGAACAGATATCAATAACTCACTTTTTCCCCTGTCGGAAAATTTTCAAAAGTTGGATTTTTTCTCGAGTTTGAAACTTTCGGAAAATCGTGCAAGTAACGCGGTGGATCCTCTAGAAGAACACAGACCTTAACTCGATTATGTGACCGTCTGAACCGCCTCTGAACCTTAGGGTTTGGGGCAGTACGGCGTTGCCACATGTGAAGCGTTGGTTTGACCCTTCTACGGCTGGACCATTGGTACTGTGGCATGTAATAGATGCTTTTAAACTCCGCTCAAGTGTTGAGCTATTTGGGAAAACTTGGGTGTTTGATTATTCGATCGGAAAGTTTAACATTATCTATTTATCTGGAATGTGATACAATATTTGGAATCCACAAGTAGTTATGAGATAACTAATTTGAATGTTATAAATCTAGCAGTTTAGTCTCATATGATCGGTTGCCACAGGATTTTGATGCGATCAAAAGTCCGTCTCAATCACGTAGCGTACGCGGATACTCGCCGGGTAAACTTAATAGACAGCCACCCCCCATAGCCCCGACCGAGTGACTGTAGGAGAGCCCCGTAGCCAAAAGCATCCGTTCGGGTGCTCGCGGCAGCGGTGTTCCGCTTTAGTGCACTTCGTCGACGGCATTCGGGGGTGCGTTCGTCTACTATAGTTTGCGACGAGCATTCGATCAGGATGTCGGGAATCTTGTTGAATTGCCCGACTTGATATTGAAAAGTGTTTTCGATATGGAGACTAAAATGCAGGGTTTATAATTGTTAGGCATGCGATGTCTAAGGAATTCATTTGGTTAGGCATGAGATGTCTAAGGAGGTTGCGGATTCCAACTGTTGTAGTTTTACACTTTCTTTTCTGTGACCGTAAGTGTAATATACGGTGTATCACCGGTTTCGTTGCTATACATCAACGACAATCGGGATACGCATACTTGCTTACGTTGATGATATGAGATATTATGTGTTGCTGTGATATGTTATATTAGATCGTCGTGTTCTGAATAGCCGGGGTTTTTATGTGAGATGAGGGTTTTTATTTTCATTCATGTAAAATTCATTTGTATGTAATATTCTTTTATTGGGGCACTTCCGGGCTGAGGATGATGTCACCATTGTATATTATTTACTTTTCCGCATTAGGTAGACCCAAGGCGGGGAGCACAAGTAACTGGGTTCTAGGGTCCAGTGGGAGACCATCTCGAGGAGTCGAGACCGGGTCTCCTAACCCTAGAATTGGCAGTGTTGCTTGCCGCTCTCGTAGGGGTCTAGGGATGTGGGTTTGGCTATTCATCGCGACTGTGGAATCCGCGTTTTATACAGGCTCGTATTAAAACACAGACTTCCTAGTATATCCAATATTTCATATGTTATCTTCTGCTGCAATGTTTTGTGATGAGATCATATTACTGCCTGAGATGAATGTTTATATTATATATATGAGATATATGTTATATTGCAGATTTCGTTTCAAATGTGATACTTGTGAAGCATAATAAAATGGGACTTCATTAACGAGATTAATGAAACTAAAAGAAACCTAAAGATGTTGTAGAAACTTGTCTCAAAACTGGTAGCTCTAGTTCTTGCTTTGCATAGCGGTGTTCCTTGTAGAACATCCAGCACCTTATTCGATAAGGAAAGAGCCGAGATCCCTTCACCGGGGGTGACCTCTTTAGTGAAACTAGCAGATACTACAAACTCGGTTTGTCTTTTGATTGTTTTTATAGTTTTTGCTTTGCATAGTGATATTTGTGAAATATCCTGCACCTTATTCGATAAGGAAAGAGCCGACGATCCCTTCACTGGGAGTGACCTCTTTAGAAAAATTAGAAAAGGACTCAAAAACATTCCTATTAAAATCACTCGATTCTACAACGATATCAAGTTCATTACGCAAAGGGTTTTCTTAAAAACCTATCGTAGCCCTCCGTCATTTCAGATAAGTACTAGTTAGTATTCGTGCTACGTTTGTTGACCATGTTAAGGCGTAGTATGCGGTAGCTGATTAGTGCTTATCTGTATAAGCATATGATGCGATTGGATTAGGGTAGTCGTGCGACTTTGTTGACCATGTCAAGGGTCGTGCGGGTGGGTTTAATTCAATCGGGAAATGACGGGTTGAACTTGACTAGCACTTATGATTTGTTGACCATGTTAAGGTCATATAGCTGCTAGGGGTAAAATATTATTGGGAATTTCAAGTGTTGAAATTTGCAATGAGATTGCATACCTTCTATGAGATAGTTGGATCCCGATACCCGCTGGGAGTAAGAGTTACTCCTGGAAGAGTTTTACACATTACAATTAGCCGATCAAGTAGGTGTCTAGAAAGGTGTTAACGGGGTTACGCCCCTGGGAAAACGAGATTTACTTTAATTAGGTTCGTGCGAAGGCACGGGGAACCTCTCTCAAAGTACCGGCACTGGCCTGGCTGAAAAATTGGCGAACTTGTAGGGTGTAATTAATCCCAACTAGTCTTTCCTTTTAGGGTTTGAAGGAAAATTTGACTAAAACAGTGGGAGACATCCTGATTAGATATATTAATAACCAATCTAATCTTGCAAGAGCATACGCTGAGTGTTTTCTTCTCTCTCTCTCCTGGTTGCGACTATAAGATTCTTTTTCTCACTCGGGTAATACATTGATATATATGCGATATATGTTAATTGTATTATTTTATTTTGTTACAATAAATATTGTATATGTGATATATAATATTGTGACATGTTATGATTACTAATGCAACATGTTTAATGGAGATTAAACATGGTTAGGGTTTGATTTGGGTTAGTTCTTTCATGATACTTCTAGAAGGTTTTTACTTTGTTTCTAGCAAAGATATTATGCTTGATATTTTGCTAGATATTTCTAACCCAACCCAAACCCTTCACCCTAGGTTAAATCTCTACATGGGTTAGCCTTCTCATATTGAACCATGGTTGCATTTGTAATCATTATTACATTTTCATTATTCATCACAAAAGAAATGGTTCTTCTTCTTCCTTCTCTTTTTCAATGGAAAAACTTACTAGCTTTTTCATTAATGATGATTTTGAGTGAGAAATAGAAAACAAATGAGAGCTAAAATCCTACTTCATCATCCTAATCTATCCTAGCCATTTAGATTAGGGTGTTCACTTCATTTGTGAGTGAGAGCTTGTGTTAAAGAAACTTCAAGGTAGATCATTTTTGTTATCGAAGATCGGAAGCAACCTTACATCTTTCTCATCGTGGAGCCTCTCCAGAGTCCGGGTACTCGATGATCGCAGTGAAGGGACCTCAACACGGAGCTTTAGAAGTGAAGGACCGGACTACAAAGGTTGTAATCCCAAACTCTTAGAAGTAAAGTTGTTTACTTGCTTTGTTTCGCCTAATATCTAGTTTAAAGATCTTGGTTAGGGTTGTTCGGCACGTCTAAATTTTAAATCGGGCATGGTTGATGCCTTATAGACCCTTATGAGAGTGCCTAGTAACCCTACAGTAGGATGATCTCCGATAGTCTTTCGGGTTTTGTTTGAGTTACCGTCAAGACCATGAAGCTAGGAATTTTGCCTTCGCTTCCTTTTGATCTGGATATTTTGGATCCTTTGTTGACATTGCGTCTATTGTAATGAGAAGAATGTCGGGATAGTCTTTAGATTATTTTATGAACCGTTAAGACTTGGAGTTAGGAATTTTGCCATGACTCCATTTTTTTTGATCCTAGGGTTTTTTGTTGACGTCACGTCTGCACCTTGCTGGAGTGAGAGGGAACGCCGTTGTTGATATTGCGTCTGCTGTAACGAGCGGAATGTTGAGGTAGTCTTTAGGTTGTTTTGTGAACCGTCATGACTTGGAGCTAGGAATTTTTCCATGGCTCCGTTTTGTTTCGACCCTGGGGTTTTTTGTTGATGCCGCGTCTGCATCCAGATGGAATAAGAAGTTACGCAGGGGTTGTCTCTAGGTTGTATATGAACCGTCAAAATCTGGCTCTCCCTTTGACGGAGCCTGGTGGGAAAACATGGTTCCTTTTTTCATTTGTGCTCATGGATTGTATACAGGGGTCGGTGTAAACTCACTTACAGGGCAGAAAAGTTTCATTTTGATATTTTTTTTGTTTCCGCGATGCTCTATCTTTTCAGCTTTTATATCGCGAAAGTCGTGATTGCCCAATCATTTCGGCTATTTTTCGTGATGCCCAATCATTTCGGCTATGTATTGTTTTACTTTTTACTCGCTGCTTTTTTTATTGCGAGTTGCCCAATCATTTCGGCTGTTTCATATGTATATATTTTTTTGCTCCCTGTTTTTTTTATTGCGAGTTGCCCCATCATTTCGGCTATTCCATATGCATATACTTTTGTTGCGAGTCGGGAACTTGGATCCTGACACCAATTCCTGTTAGTTATATGTATGCCCTAGAGGCCATTACTGTACATTGGATGTATATTGTAGTGGATGCTGGGACATATATAGGGAGGACTTTCTTGCTCGACATGATAGTATGCTATCTGGTTGCTCTTTACCTTAACGTGTACACTGATTGTCTCTCTGATACATGTTGGTAAAGCCCTTAGGATGTGTACTTGACTACCTGGACTATGATGCGGATCATACTAGTGGGGACATGGTAGTCCATAAGTACATCCTTCAAAGTCCCTAGTCGTGGGTGTATCGAGACGGGGCATCGATATACCAGAGTAGACTAGCGTATACCTTCTCGACCCATACAGATGGGCGATGGATGATCCCATATCCATTGGTGTTTGACATCAGAGATGATATACGGGTGCTCAGTGGAGACTGGGTACACTGGACGGACTCGCCGAGAACTCCCAGATGGTATTATACCTTACGTCAGATGGCAGTTCTCTGGTGACACTGGTACAGAGTAGTCTGTTGACCCGAGATCGTCATAGAGTCTTGTGTGGTTCCCACTGTGCTTTGATTTCCACCTTACCACGTCCAAGAGGGCGTGCAAAACGGTGGTTTTTGGGTACAGTCCCGACTCACATGGAGGCAATGAGCGATAGGAGGGGATTCGTCTCTCCCGGTATAGGGAGTTGATGTTGCGCTGTGTTCGATTGGCTGTAACCGGAAATCCCTGGCCAGGGTTGCTGAGATTTACTGGTAAGTGTTACCAGTAGTTTCTCGAATTGTTATAGACCTCATATCGACATGACTTATCGAGCTATTGGGGTCTGACGTTTACCACCCCTAGGCGAGATATGCGACATATCAGATGACCAGACCGGACTGTACGGTAAGTGTTACTGGTTGGATTCACAGGAGTATGAGCGGGCTTGCTCATCGATCTTCTGATCGCTCAATACCCGGGTGGCCGTTACGTTTAGCAGACCGCTTGCGGCTTGTGGGTGATTGATATGATCATCACCTGCTGCCGGCGTATTGACGAGTCTTTAGAGTCCTACACAGAGGTTTTCTGGCTCAAGCGAAACGAAATAGGAGCGCATATGAGATATGTGCGGGACCGAGAATAATGCGTGTATGTGATACCGTATTCTATTCTCGCGATAAATGTATCGATTGGTTGTATGCGATATAACCTAGTTATCGATTCAAGTATTGATTCGATAAGCCGATACATTGAATATTAGTCGGTTATATGCGATATGACCGGGTCGTTAAATCAAGTGTTGATTTAATGATTTAATGCATAATTATATATTTGATATATTACTTTGCATTAACTAGTATTGGTTCACTTTAAATGGGTTTTCTCACTTCATTTGCACATTGTATATGTGATATAGTTTTTTGCACTTGTATGTATCATGTTTGATGATACATGATAGTTTGGTGTATGGTTTAAACCATGGTTGGTCAATGGTTAGGGTTTCTTATGCTTCATTTACTTATTCTTTTATTTATTCATTGATTTGTGAAAGAAATAAAATGGTGGCCAATTTTGGATTATCCTTGAAGCTTCATGAAGCTTTGAAATGGTTGACCATTTTGTTTCTTTCTCTAACCCTAACCATACAACCTAACCTTAGTTAATTCTCTACACCTAACTAGAGTTGGATTATGATAAGTATTCATTGATTTTATATTTTGCAAAAATTAACTTATCATAATATTCATCTTCTTCTTCTTCTTCTCCTTCAAGAAGAAAACCAAGTTTCCATCAATGGTGATTGATGAAAAAGAGTGAGAAATCCAATTCTAAAGTGAACCCACTTCCTATTTCTTCATCCTCTACCTCTTGCCAAGTAGTAGAGTGTGTTTTCTTCACAAGTTTCATGACTTGGTGAAGTGGGAGCTTGATCTTGTGATGCTTCGACGTAGATCATCTTCGGCACGAAGCCGACGACCTTGCCCGCCCATTTCTCCGATGAAGCCGACGCTAGAGCCCGGATTTTGATTTGGACAGCGGAGAGGACTTCATCACGGAGCCGTGGAGGTGGAGGACCGGATCTACAAAGGTTGTATTTCCGTTCTTTATTAGTAAAGTTGTTTACTAGTTATTGTTATCGCCTAAAATCTAGCCAACGATCCGTAGTTTAGGGTTTCTCGGCACCGTAAATTTTGAAATTGGCATGGTTGATGCCTTGTGAGACCTCTTGGGTGTGCCTAGGAACCCTACAGTAGTATCAGAGCCTAGCTAGAGCCTTAGGCGATGCGTAGACGGAATTAGAAGTCCGATCGAACCGAAACCCAAACCCTAAAATGCTCTCTGTACATTTTTGAAATTCGTGGATTTTTGTGAATTAAAAATATGCAGAAAAGTAAGCAGGAAAAACTAAGAATTACTGTGAAGTTTGGGCCCCTAATTCCGAAATCCGACCGCGGAACCGCGGCCAAACCAGGGGTTTGGCGGCACTTCCGCGGCCCAAATTTGGACTTAGTCCCTCAAATTTCATATATTTATTCTTAGGTCCTTTCTTGGCAATTTTTTATGTGAATTTTTTAATTCCACTCAAGTGTTGAGTTTTCTAGTGTTTTATTGGGGATTCGTTAATTTGATCGGATAATTTAACTTCGTTTATGTTTTTCCGGATATTTTAGAAACTGTTAAAAAGTTCAACTGGATATAAATACCCAACTTTTCTCCTGCCGGAAAATTTCCAAGTGTTGGATTTTTTCGAGGTTTAAAGACGTTCTAAGTAGTGCAAGTAACGCGATGGACCCTCTAGAAGACAACAAACCTTAACTCGATTATGTGACCGTCTTGAACTGCCCTTTGAACCTTAGGGTTTGGGGCAGTATGGCGTGCCACATGTGAGGCGTTGGCTTGACCCTTCTACTGCTGGACCGTTGGTACTGAGGCATGAACTGGATGTTTTAAAACTTATTTCATGTGTTGATCTGTTTCGGGAAGACTTGGGTGTTTTGACTGTTCGATCGGAAAGTTTAACATTTTCTGTTTATCTGGAATGGGATACAACAATTGGAATTCACAAGGAGTTATGAGATAACTGAATGAATGTTATAAACATAGCACTTTAGTCTCACTTGATCGGTTGCCACGGAATTTTGATGCGATCAAAAGTCCGTCGCAATCACGTAGCGTACGCGGATACTCGCCGGATAAACTTAATAGACAGCTACACCCCATAGCCCCGACCAAGTGACTGTAGGAGAACCCCGTCGCCGAAAGCATCCGTTCGGGTGCTCGCGGTAGCGGTGTTCCGCCTTGGTGCACTTCGTCGACGGCTTCGGGGGTGCGGCCGTCTACTAAAGTTTGCGACGAGCATTCGATCAGGATGTCGGGAATCTTGTTGAATTACCCGACTTGATATTGAAAAGAGTTTTCAATAATGAGACTAAAATGCGGGGTTTATAATTGTTAGGCATGTGATGTCTAAGGAATTCATTCGATTAGGCATGCGATATCTAAAGAGGTTGCGGATTCCAACTGTTGTAGTTTTACACTTTCTTTTCTATGACCGTAAGTGTAATATGTGATATCGCCGGTTTCGTTGCTATATGTCAACGACAATTGGGATGCGCATATTTACTTACGTTGATGACATGTGATGTTATGTGTTGCTGGATATGTTATATTGGATCGTCGTCTTTGAATAGCCGGGGTTTTTTATGTGAGATGAGTGTTTTTCATTTTCATTCATGTAAAAACTTGTATGTAATATTCTTTTATTGGGGCACTTCCAGGTTGCGGAAGCTGTCACCGTTTGTATATTATTTGCTTTTCCGCACTAGGATAGACCCAAGGAGGAGAGCACAAGTAACTGGGTTCTGGAGTCCAGTGGGAGACCAACTCGAGGAGTCGAGTCCGGGTCTCCTAACTCTAGAATTGGTAGGGTTGCTTGCCGCTCTCGTAGGGGTCTAGGCGTGTGGGTTTGGCTATTCATCACGACCGTGGAATCCGTGTTTTATACTGGCTCGTATTGAAAACACGGACGTCCTAGTATATCCAATATTTCATATGATTCTTCTGCTGCGATATCTGTGATGTGATCATGTGATGTTCTGTGATAGATACAGTATACAGTATATATGATATATTATATAGGCGTTACTTATGTTTTACACCCGCGCTAGCCCTGCCCCGCTCTGTCGTTAGTTACCTAACCTAACGGTGCACGAGGGGACATCGAGGCGAATGCGGATGGCATAAGTGTACGTCGTATTTATCTGTGATGTTTAGGTACTTAAATGATGGGACTTCATTAATATGATTAATGAAAGAAAAGAAACCTAAGATGTTGTAGAATCGAATTTCAAAATTAAAACAGGTAGCTACAGTTCTTGCTTTGCACAGCGGTATATATGATATATCCTGCACCTTATTCGATGAGGAAAGGACCGAGATCCCTTCACCGGGAGTGACTCCTTTAGCAATAACTGGCAGATGCTACACACTCGGTTTGTCTTTTGATTGCTTTTAAGTGTTTTTGCTTTGCACAGTGATGTATGTGATATATCCCGCACCTCATTCGACGAGGAAAGGACCGACGATCCCTTCACCGGGAGTGACTCCTTTAGCAAAACTAGAAAAGCCTCAAAAGCTCCCCATTTTAAAATTATTTGATTCTACAACGATATCAAGTTCATTACGCAATAGGTTTTCAGAAAAACCTGTCGTAGCCCTCCGTCATTTCAGATAAGTTGTATATAGTATTCGTGCTGCATTTGTTGGCTTTCGTCAAGGTGCAGTGTGCGGTAGCTATATGCTGCTTATCTGCTAGCATACGATGCGATTGGATTAGGGTAGTCGTGCGGCTTTGTTGGCTTTCGTCAAGGGTCGTGCTGGTGGGTTTAATTCAATCAAGAAATGTACGGGTTGAACTTGACTAGCGAGCTATGGTTTGTTGGCTTTCGTCAAGGTCATAGCACGTTAGGGGCAAAATATTATCGGGAATTTCAAGTGTTGAAATTTGCAATGAGATTGCATACCTTCTGTGAGATAGTTGGATCCCGATACCCGCTGCGAGTAATTGTTACTCCTGGGAGAGTTTTACACATTACAATTAGCCGATCAAGTAGGTGTCTAGAAAGGTGTCAATGAGGTTACGCCTCTGGAAAACGAGGTTTACATTAATTAGGTTCGTGCGAAAGCACGGGGGACCTCCCTCAAAGTACCGACACTAGCCTGGCTGAAAGATTGGCGAACTTGTAGTGTGTAATTAATCCCGGCTAGTCTTTCCTTTTAGGGTTTGAAGGAAGATTTGATAAAAAGCAGTGGGAGCTATCCTGATTAGATAAAATAAAACCAATCTATTCTTGCAAGAGCGCACGCTGAGTGTTTTCTTCTCTCTCTCTCTCCAGGTAGCGACCATATCACGCCTTAATCAAGATAATAATACGGATAATTGACCGAACCCGCTTGTTATACTGAGCTGGGGAACGTTGGTCCCGCTCCAACTTATAATTGTTATAAGACAGAGCAGGAAATTGGGGAATACCAGATTTCCCGTGCCGCCCAAACGAAGAGAGTGCATGCTGATGCATCATCTTCGGGTGTGTTCATTACAGAACTGTTTCTCAGTATCCTCTACGTCCTGGGTATGTGATACCAGATCAGGATCCCAGATATGTAATCTGTTACATAGGGCTACAGAAAGGTAGAGAACTGAGAACGGGTGATAAGTTTCATGAGGCAGAAAACGGGGCAAGTATTGCAGCCAAGTCTGTTGGTCACTGTCACCCTGTATTCCAAATACATTGATTCTGAACGAATGTTATTAGATACCGAACCTGATATACAAAATCATATCTATCTCTTTATTAGTAAAGAAATGATAAAATTTTGTATAGTTAGATAATGTTTTGAACATTTCCTATATCAAAAGTTGATCGGTTCAGGCACGTTATCTAAAAGCATTAATGTTCTAAATCAAACTACAGTTCTTACTATACAGAACACACACAAGAGGAAGAGTTCAGAACTGAACGAATCCTTCTTGAGGCATTGTAGACAAGGTCATATCAATGCGACCCGACTAGCTGAAGTTACATGAAGATGCATATTTAAATCAGTTTGAATCTACATCTTGTGAAACTTGCCAGTCATGTCACAAAGATATAATGACACCAGCTCTGTTTATTGGAAACAGAGAAAGAGTTAGTAAACTCTTGGGATGATACATGTTGATGTATGTAAGGTCCCCTGTCTACACATGCCAAGACTGGTTCTTTATACTTCATTACGTTCTCTGATGATCTCTCAAGATTCAGACATATGTTCCTGTTGAAACACAAGTCCGAACCTTTTGAGATATTCACAGAATATAAGCTAGAAGTAGAGAACCAATATGGGTAAAAGTATTATGTCCTTTGATGAGATCGAGGAGGAGAATACTTGAGCACGGAAATCCTGGATTATTCTAAAGGAGAATGAGATTCTCTCTCAGCATTACTCCTCCGTATACACCATAGCACGATGGTATATCGGGGCGGAGCAATCACACCCTATATGATATGGTGTGCTCTATGATGAGTACTACTGAGTTACCTGTTTCCTTTTAGGGGGTTATGCACTTGAGAAGCTGCATACCTATTGAATAGGTTCAAATCAAATCAGTTGCCTACCACTTCATATGTGATATGGAAAGGGAAGAGCCCATGTCTTAAGTTAGTTAAGATTTGGGGTTGTCCGGGCTATGTCTAAAAGCAAAATCCGGACAAGCTCGAGGCAAGATCAGTTATGTAGAACTGGAAGTGTTTCAGCTATGCAAACTACAGCAAATGATTTGGTAGAGCCAAAGGATTCAATAGTAACCAACGAACCTCAGCCTCTCCGCCGATCTAGTAGGGTTCCTCACCCACCTGAGAGATACTTCTGTTTCTCTATGACAGTGGGAGCGAGGATTGCATCATGAGATGATGACCCAACTAGCTTCGAGCAGGCCATCGAGAGTAAGACTCTGTAAGAATGGCTGGATGTTTATCGATCTGAGATGGAATCCTTATACACCAACAAAGTATGGACTTTGGTTGCTATATCTGAAGGGTT
Source organism: Agapanthus africanus (assembly GCA_030015575.1). Lineage (NCBI taxonomy): Eukaryota > Viridiplantae > Streptophyta > Magnoliopsida > Asparagales > Amaryllidaceae > Agapanthus > Agapanthus africanus. Next base: position 445,684,074 of record CM057350.1, on the reverse strand, counting down.
AAATCCCCATCAGGAGCAAGTATATCTTGAGAAGATTACTTGGTGTAGATGGAAAAGTTGAGACTTTCAAAACTAGACTTGTTAAAGGTTTTCGTCATCGACCAGGCGTGGATAATGATGAAACCTTTTCCAGTACCTATGCTTAAGTCCATCCAGATACTACTTGCCACGGCTACATACCATGACTATGATATCTGGCGGTTGGGTGTCATGAGTGCTTTTCTAAATGATGTTTTAGAAGAGTGCGTCTATAAGTACACAGCCAGAGGGCCTCATAGACAGTGGGAGCAGCGGAAACGTGTGCAAGATGCTTTATAGGATAAAGCAGGCATCGCGGAGTTGGAACATCTGTTTTGATGGATTAGTCAAAAAGGTTGACATCATCAAAATGGTAGATGAACCTTGTATAAACAAAAAGGTAGTAGGGAGTATTGTGACGATCCTCGTAGAGTACGTGGATGACATACTCTTGATAGGGAAGGAGTTTCCTATGCTACGCTCAGTCAATCTCCGCTTATCACTAGGATTCTCCGTATAGGATCAAAGTGATACCTACCAAATCCTGAGTATTAATCTATGAGATAGAAGTAACTGGATGTTAGGATACTCACTAGTTGTAGTGAGATGGTATCAATCGATCCTGGGGAGAATCACTGGAAGTGTTCCAGGGTGATAAAGACGACTGAAAGTCAGTCACAGGCATTGTCTTTACCCTCAGTAAAGGGACGGCATGTTGGAAGGGTTCCAAGCTAAATACCGTGGCATACTAGACGATAAAGGCAGGATACATCGCTACTTAAGATGCTACCAAAGAGGCTGTTTGGGTGTATATTGGTTCATGAGATGAACTACGTTCCTACCATTGTGAGACAATGGAGTTGTGGCTTATGCCAAGGAATGAAGGTCCCATCAGTGATCCAGACATATTCTAAGGCAGTATCACCTGATTATGGAGATAGTTGATCTCCAGGATGATCGAGGTTAGGAGAGTAGACTCTGAGGACAACACGGCGGATCCACTCACGAAGGCCTATTCCCAGAGAGAGACTTTTATGGGATGGTTGAGTATGAGATACTACAACCACTGCTACAGATGGCCCTAGTGCAAGTGGGAGATTGTTAGTTATATGTATGCCCTAGAGGCCATTACTGTACATTGGATGTATATTGTAGTGGATGCTGGGACATATATAGGGAGGACTTTCTTGCTCGACATGATAGTATGCTATCTGGTTGCTCTTTACCTTAACGTGTACATTGATTGTCTCTCTGATACATGTTGGTAAAGCCCTTAGGATGTGTACTTGACTACCTGGACTATGATGCGGATCATACTAGTGGGGACATGGTAGTCCATAAGTACATCCTTCAAAGTCCCTAGTCGTGGGTGTATCGAGACGGGGCATCGATATACCAGAGTAGACTAGCGTATACCTTCTCGACCCATACAGATGGGCGATGGATGATCCCATATCCATTGGTGTTTGACATCAGAGATGATATACGGGTGCTCAGTGGAGACTGGGTACACTGGACGGACTCACCGAGAACTCCCAGATGGTATTATACCTTACGTCAGATGGCAGTTCTCTGGTGACACTGGTACAGAGTAGTCTGTTGACCCAAGATCGTCATAGAGTCTTGTGTGGTTCCCACTGTGCTTTGATTTCCACCTTACCACATCCAAGAGGGCATGCAAAACGGTGGTTTTTGGGTACAGTCCCGAATCACATGGAGGCAATGAGCGATAGGAGGGGATTCGTCTCTCCCGGTATAGGGAGTTGATGTTGCGCTGTGTTCGATTGGCTATAACCGGAAATCCCTGGCCAGGGTTGCTGAGATTTACTGGTAAGTGTTACCAGTAGTTTCTCGAATTGTTATAGACCTCATATCGACATGACTTATCGAGCTATTGGGGTCTGACGTTTACCACCCTTAGGCGAGATATGCGACATATCAGACGACCAGACCGGACTGTACGGTAAGTGTTACTGGTTGGATTCACAGGAGTATGAGCGGGCTTGCTCGTCGATCTTCTGATCGCTCAATACCCGGGTGGCCGTTACGTTTAGCAGACCGCTTGCGGCTTGTGGGTGATTGATATGATCATCACCTGCTGCCGGCGTATTGACGAGTCTTTAGAGTCCTACACAGAGGTTTCCTGGCTCAAGCGAAACGAAATAGGAGCGCATATGAGATATGTGCGGGACCAAGAATAATGCGTGTATGTGATACCGTATTCTATTCTCGCGATAAATGTATCGATTGGTTGTATGCGATATAACCTAGTTATCGATTCAAGCATTGATTCGATAAGCCGATACATTGAATATTAGTCGGTTATATGCGATATGACCGGGTCGTTAAATCAAGTGTTGATTTAATGATTTAATGCATAATTATATATTTGATATATTACTTTGCATTAACTAGTATTGGTTCACTTTAAATGGGTTTTCTCACTTCATTTGCACATTGTATATGTGATATAGTTTTGTGCACTTGTATGTATCATGTTTGATGATACATGATAGTTTGGTGTATGGTTTAAACCATGGTTGGTCAATGGTTAGGGTTTCTTATGCTTCATTTACTTATTCTTTTATTTATTCATTGATTTGTGAAAGAAATAAAATGGTGGCCAATTTTGGATTATCCTTGAAGCTTCATGAAGCTTTGAAATGGTTGACCATTTTGTTTCTTTCTCTAACCCTAACCATACAACCTAACCTTAGTTAATTCTCTACACCTAACTAGAGTTGGATTATGATAAGTATTCATTGATTTTATATTTTGCAAAAATTAACTTATCATAATATTCATCATCTTCTTCTTCTTCTCCTTCAAGAAGAAAACCAAGTTTCCATCAATGGTGATTGATGAAAAAGAGTGAGAAATCCAATTCTAAAGTGAACCCACTTTCTATTTCTTCATCCTCTAACTCTTGCCAAGTAGTAGAGTGTGTTTTCTTCACAAGTTTCATAACTTGGTGAAGTGGGAGCTTGATCTTGTGATGCTTCGACGTAGATCATCTTCGGCACGAAGCCGACGACCTTGCCCGCCCATTTCTCCGATGAAGCCGACGCTAGAGCCCGGATTTTGATTTGGACAGCGGAGAGGACTTCATCACGGAGCCGTGGAGGTGGAGGACCGGATCTACAAAGGTTGTATTTCCGTTCTTTATTAGTAAAGTTGTTTACTAGTTATTGTTATCGCCTAACATCTAGCCAACGATCCGTAGTTTAGGGTTTCTCGGCACCGTAAATTTTGAAATTGGCATGGTTGATGCCTTGTGAGACCTCTTGGGTGTGCCTAGGAACCCTACAATTCCGGCATCAGCATCGCTGTGACTGGAATATTTCCAGGAGCGAATCATCATTTGCCTTGTAAGAACTTGGAATTTGATATCAGTTTAGGCATCAACATCGCTATGATTGGAATATTGTCAGGAGCGAATTATCATTTACCTTGAGAGGACTTGGAATTTGATACCGATTTAGGCATCAGCATCGCTACAACTGGGATATTGCCAGGAGCGAATCATCATTTGCCTTTGTCGATTTGAACAAAAGTGGCTTAGCAAACAGGGTTAGGATCCTGTCGACTAAGGATTTTTGACTTTATGAGCCGTAAGGGTCTTATAAAATTATTTTTCCCTACGAGTCGAGAGAATCTCGTAGGTGTAGGTTCTCCCTAGAAGTCGTGAGGACTCCTAAGTGGTATTTTCTCTTGCAAGTCGTAAGTATCTTACAAGAGTATTGTCTCCTTATAAGTTGAGAGGACCTACAAGTGTCGTTCACCATATGCGGATATTCCGCGCCATTGGTAGAACTAAGTGAGGACTATATTTATTTGTGCATGTGGATTGTTTACAAGGGCCAATATTGGACTGCCTGTAGGGCAATTTGGGGAATATGATGGCTTAAGAACAGGTCTAGGTGCCTGTACCTTAAGGCTTTTGAATCTTATGAGTCATGAGGGTCTCATAGAGGGGAAATTCTCCTTACGAGTCGTAAGGATCTCGCAAGTGTAATTTCTCCTTAGGAATCATAGGGATTCTTAAGCGTGTTGCTCCTTTATGAGTTGTAAGGATCTCACGCAAGTATTTTCTCCTCACAAGGTCGAGAGGACCTTGCAAGTGTACATGCGTTGTTTTTTTAACCGAGATTGCGCCCTTGCTGGTTTTCACAAGCTCGCCGGTAGCCCTGCTGTTTTAACTCACGGCGCCCTTTCGGGTTTTCATCCGTGCCCATTTTACTTGTGGACATACTGTTTTTTTTACCCATCGGTTTGCCAATAAGACTTGGGTTGCAGTCTTCGCCGTTGGAGCTTTGATTACAATATAGATCTCAAGAGAAGATATCGTCGTATTTGGGGTGATGCGTCATGTTTAATGCGGAGCACTAGTTTAGGGACATTTCGGTCCATTATTAGTTTAGGGATATCTCGGTCCGTTGCCAGTTTAAGGACGTAGTGGTCCATTATCACCATTTTTGAGGTGAGGCTTTAGTTTAAGGACATTACGGTCCGTTGTCACCATGTTTGAGGCGAAGTTTTTCCGAATACCACTTAGAGTTTTGACTCAGAAAGATTGCGAGTGGACACGAGCGTCGTCATCTATCATTGACCTAAGTCATAACTCGTCAAGCGTGGTATTTCTTGAAGAATCGGCCATTTATTGGCCAGAAAGGTCTTTCGCTTTGCATATCCATGAGCAAATACGCCCCACCTTGGTAGACCTTGTCTATGATGTACGCGCCTTCATAGTTTGGCTCGAATTTCCCCCCGTTTTGCACGATTGGGGATCATAGGTCTTTTGACGACTAGCATGAGTTTGCCTTGGCAGAATGTTCTCGGCCTAGTCAGTTTTTCGTATGAGTGCGTCATCCTTGCCTTTTAAGCTTCTAGGTTTTGCTGCGCCATGAGGCGAGTTTCCTCGAGGACGTCGAGCTCCTCAAGCCGAAGATGGGAATTTTCGTCATCTGTTAGCTTGTATCGAACCGCTACTCGGAGAGAAGGGAGTTCTATTTCCAAAGGAAGGACTGCTTCAGTGCCGAATACCAACACGTATGGTGTTGTATTCGTAGCCATTTTGAACGTCGTTCGGTACGCCCAAAGAGCTTCGTGCAATCTCTCGTGCCAGTCCTTTTTGTTTCTGGACACCGTTTTCTTTATAATCTTGGTCAAGCTCTTGTTGAAAACTTCAGCTAGACCATTAGCTCGGGGATTATAGATGGAAGAGTATTTCCAGTCTATTTTGTGCTGTTCTATGAAGCGGCTGATTTTATGGCTCCTGTAGGCTGGCCCATTATCCGAGATTATCCGTCGCGGAGTACCGAACCGGTAGATGACATGTGTCTTGAAGAAATGGAAAATATTCTCCGTCTTCACTTCCCTTAGTGGTACTGCTTCTGCCCACTTAGAAAAGTAGTCAGCCATTGCCAGTATGAACCGGTGTCTTTTGGATGATGCTGGCTCAATGGGGCCGATTATATCGGTTCCCCACATTTCGAACGGCCAGCTAGCTACCGTTAGATGTAGCGGATTTGGATGTTGGTAGATGAAGTCCCCATGAACTTGGCACGAGTGACACTGCTTCGCATAGTCGAGATAGTCCTGAATCATTGTGGGCCAATAGTAACCCATTTTCTTGATTTTCAGCTTCATCTTTGGTCCGGCCTGATGAGAACTGCAGAGTCCATCATGAATTTCTTGAACGACTCTCCTTGCTTCTCCTGGCCCCAAGCACCTAAGCCACAAACTGTCAAGCGATCTCTTGTATAGAGTATCATTGACGAAAGTGAAAGACAGAGCCCATTTCATGAGCTGATGTCTTGACGACGCGTTTTTGGGCGTTCGATGGGATTTGAAGTAGTCCATGAAGACTTCCCTCCAATCCTTGACCTTTTCTTTGTATTCTATTTGGAGGACCGCTTGTTTGGTCGTTTCTTTTCCTTCAGACGGCTCCATCGAATCCTCTGAAGATATTTCTGCTGGCGCGAGAACCCGGCGGCTTTGCACAACGATCCTTACATCATTGAGGTTTTCGTCAGCCAGCTCCTTAGCAAGCTTGGCTAATGCATCTGCCTTGCTATTTTCCGCACGCGGTATGCTTTCCAGGATATAGGAGGGGATTTATGTCAACAGTTGCTGCACTCTCCTACCATATTTTATCAACTCTGGTTTGCACGTTTGATAGTCGCTATTTACTTGGCTAACGACTAGCTGGGAGTTTCCATATATGAGGAGGTTTTTGATTCCCATATCGACAGCGATCTCAAGACCTTCTATCAAAGCTCATATTCAGCCTCGTTGTTTGTTCTTGGTTCCGTTAAGAAAATGGCAAAACACATTATCCCTCCTTGCGGAGTCATGAAGATGAGGCCCACCTCGGCTTTGATTATAGGGGTGTTATGGTTCCGCTTCTTCATGGAAGATGCTCCATCGAAGTAGATTTCCCATTGGACATTATTTCCTTCCTCCTCCCCTTCAATTGTGTCGAACGCGTGTTCGTCTTGCAATTCACAATTTAAGGGGGAGTCAGCTGGTATCGGATGCTCAACGAGAAATTCGGCAATGGCCTGACCTTTCACTGCCTTGAAGGGTCGATACGTTATCGAGAACTCCATCAAGAGGAGGGCCCATTTGTCAAGCCTTTCTGTTAGTATGGCCCTTGGCATTAGATATTTGAGAGGATCCACCTTTGATATGAGATGGATCTCATGTGCCAAGGCGTAGTGCCTAAGCTTCGTTATCGCGAAGATCAGTGCCAGACAATACTTTTCGATAGGGGAGTAGTTGTTTTCTACCTCCAGGAGAACTCAACTCAAATAGTAGAGAGCTCTCTCCTTTCCCTGATAGTTCTCCTGTGTCCATAGCGTGCCTAGAGAATCTTCAAGGGTCATTGTGTACAGGATGAGAGGCTTTCCCTTAACCGGAAGCGGTCAGTACCGGCGGGTTCTGCAGGTATTTCTTGATTTCGTCCAGTGCACTTTAGAATTTATGATCCCAAACGAATGGGGTCCCCTTCTTCATTAGATGGATGTAGGGGCGGAATTTGCCGGAGAGGTTGTTTATGAACCGCCGGATATACGCGAGCTTTCCTTGGAGAGATTGCAGTTGTTTGAGAGTTCTTGGCGTGGGCATTTCCATAATCGCCTTGATCTTTGATGGGTCTATTTCGATACCTCGGTGTCGTATGATGAATCCTAGGAATTTGCCTGAGGAGACTCCAAACGTGGATTTCAGAAGATTCATCTTTAGATTGTATTTCCGAAGACGCTGGAACACTTTGTTCAGATGTTTCCAGTGCTCCTCGTACGATTTGCTTTTCACCACAAGCTCGTCAATATACCATTCGACAATCTCATGTATGAGGTCATCGAAGATCTTCGTCATGGCCCTCTGGTAGGTAGCGCCTGTGTTCTTCAAACCAAAGGGCATCACCTTATAGAAGAATATGCCTAGCGGAGTCTGGAAGGCGGTGTGCTTTTGGTCTTCAGGATGCATTTTTATTTGATTGTAGCCTGAAGATCCATCCATGAAGGAGAAGACCTTATGAGTGGACGTATTATCGATCATCAACTCAGTAACAGGTACTGGAAAATCATCCTTTGGACAAGCTTTGTTAAGGTCTCGAAAGTCCACACAGATGCGCACTGTTCTATTTTTCTTCATCACTGGAACAATGTTGGCAATCTAATCGGGATACTGAACTTCTTGGATGAAGCCAGAGTCAATTAGTTTCTTGACTTCGGTATTGATACTCATCTCAAGTTCGACCCGCATTCTTCTTGGTGCCTGTTTGACTGGCTTAACGTCCGGTGATATAGCCAGTTTATGTACCGCTATTTCTGGATCTATTCCTAGCATCTCGGAATAATTCCATGCAAAGCAGTCTTTATATTGCATGAGTACATTTTTTAAAGTAGCCACCTGCTTTTTAGATAGCAGCTCATTGACGAATGTTGGCCTTGGATCGTTTACTGTTCCAAGTCAATTTCCTTAGATTGTCCGTCGTGGTGTGTATCCCATCTTCTAGCTCTTTTGGCACCGGTGGAAAATCTGAGATCACCTCATCCTCATCCTCATCCTCATCTGCGAAGCTTCTGGAGGGGTCATCCATATTCTCGTGGTTCCCCTCTTTTGAGAATGTTATCACGTGGCAGGTACGAGTTCGTTTTCAAGTTCAATATTGATCTGGCCTTACTCTCGCAATATAGGTTGCTATTGGCTCATTCTTTTACGGTGGGGTTACCCTCCAACTGTCGGAAAGAGCGAACCTGCCTTGTTGATACTGGTCTTCGACCCAGTCTTTGAAGGTGAAGCGGTCTTCAAGGGGATAACCTGTTACTCGGTGGTAGGAGCAAGACCTCATTTATATGTTCGGGGTACCGAGGCTCCGGGAGCGTCATCATTTGATGCTTAATGACAAGGTCGAATATTTTTCTTGTCTTGTCTTGGGGGAAAGTATTTCCGACCCATCTTCTTCATAAAAGATGGATTCCAGTTGACTTTTACTCGATTGCGTGGCTTCTTGGATCCGTTTCGCTATTTTCGAACGTCATTCTTATTCTCTACCATGTTTTTGCCTCTGTGTCGGGCTTTTTCCTTGTCGCGAGAACGTACAGCGGGCTGAGGATGAAGGGCATCGTGATTTTCCTTTTCCGCAGACTGCTGAATGAGACGCTGAGTCCTGGCCTTTTCGTAAATGGCCATTTCGTGGTTGTGGTCATCCCGAACCTTTTGACTGGCTTCACTCCCAATTTGACAGTTTCCTTCCGAAAATAAAGGCTTTCAGTTCTCTTTCTTAGAGTCGTGTGGTACTGAGCCCAGTTCATTCCATCCCGTTCTTATTAGCTTGGCAACCTGCTTCTTAAATGACGGACTTGACATTCGTACGGCGGGATCTCTCACTGGTTCAATGTTATAACCATTTGGAAAAATGTTCCCTTATTTACCGAAGCTATTTATGACGCGACAATTGTGGAATCGCTCCCGTTTATTTGTCCGAACGTATCCGAGCCTAGTCATCTCCATTCTCCCATTGGGCATCTTCGCTGAGTCCCAGGTACGTTCCAAATCTTGTTGTAGAACTGGGCTTGTTAAGTAGTTTGTTTGAAGGGTATGCCTTAGTATCTTAATAACCTTTTCAATCCTTTTGTATAATCTCTGGGCAGACAGATTGGTTGAAGCTTGTCAAGCACAAAATCAGCGCCATTCCAGACTTCTTTTTCTACCCTGGTTTTCGTAGATTGGTAGAAGAGTATCATCTTTTCACCTCTTCGCCTGGGAGGGACGTAGAAAGTCCGCAGCTCTTGTATACTGTATGTATTGAGCGCATCAAGTTCCCTGTGATTCCGCTGTGGAACCATGGTGATTTGTAAACTCTGATCAGTTCCAGTAACGGTTTGCGCTGATAGGCGAGTGGAGAACACGGCGTTGGCCTCGTCCTCAGAGTCACTGCCAAAGACCAAAATAGGAGTAGATGGTCCAGGCCTGTTGCATTGGGGTTGCCCCGAGTAGAATATTTCCTCGTCTTCCTTGATGTTACTCCTAAAGATCGGGATGGTGACAACGGACTTCCGTTTATCCTCTGGTTTATAACATCTTTCCGTATCTTTGAAGTCTGGTAGGAAGTACTTTGCATCTTCATATTTTCAGACTTCGTTTACGGAGAATGGATTTACCTCCCCCGTGAGGCCATCTTTGAAATACTTCATACACTGGTATTGTGTAGAAGGGATGACGTTGTACTCGTGTAACCAAGGCCAGCCGATCAGAGCATTATAGCAAGTCTTGGCGTCGATGACATGAAATTTGATGTCAGTGACGAGAAGCCCAAAGCATAATTTCAATATTACGGACCCAAGCATCCGCGATGACTGAGAGTCGAACCCGGAGATGGTAATTGTAGGGTTCCTAAGCACGAAAACAAGGTTTCGGGTGGCATCGTCCATGCCAAATTAAAATTTTTCCATGCTTAAAAGAACCCTAACGTAGATCTTTAACTAGAGAATCATACGAAATCAAAATGTAAACTACTTTACAACCAAGTGAGTAGAGATTACAACCTTTGTAGTCCGTTCCTTCACTTCATTAGCTCCAACTAGTGGTCCCTTCGCTGCGATCAAAGAACTCCCGGACTCTTGAGAAGCTCCACAAGGTGAATGATGTATGCTTGCTTATAGTCTTCGAAATCCTAGATGATCTACTTCGAGGAAATATGAACTCAAGCTATCTCTTCACTTAATATGGAATTAGTGAAGCTAACACCTAATCTAAATGGCTAGTTTAGAAGAGGATGATGAAGTAGAAAATGAGCTCTCTTTAGTTTTCTTTTTCTCACTATATTTCATCACATAGAAAAAGCTAGCAAGCTTTCATGAGGAAGAAGAAGATGAAGTGATGAAAATGAACAAGTGAATGAGTTGTGTGAGAATAGCAACCATGGTGAGATAATATCTCATACTAAACTCTTATAGAGAATAAACCATGGTCAAGGATAAATGGTAAGGTTAATAAATATCTTAAGTAATCCAAATTGAGTGGACTAAGTCAATGGCAAACCCTAGCTTCTACAAGCTTCTTTGTCATGAAAAAATCCAAATCATTTTGAATACTTTAAATGAGCAAAACCCTAATTTATCCGATGCATGGTGTAAGTCTTATACACCCATGTTGCATGTATCAACAACCATGACACAATCACATATATCACATATATGTAAAGTGTATACAAAAGTGAGAAAAAGAAACTATTAAGTGAGCAAATATTAGTTAATGTAATTTAATATATCAAATATATAATTATACATTAAATTATTAAATCAATACTTGATTTAATAATCCGGCTATATTACATATAATCAACTAATATAATATGTATCATTTTATCGAATCAACACTTGATCCGATAACCCGGCTATATCACATATAACCGGTTGATATCACATATCGCGAGAATAGAATACGGTATCACATACACGTACTAATCTCAGTCCCACACATATCACATATGTGCTCCTACTCCATTTTGCCTGAGCTAGGAAACCTCTATGTAGGCCTCTAAAGACTCGTCAATACGCCGGCAGTAGGTGATGATCATATCAAACACCCACAAGCCGCAAGCGGTCAGTTAAACGTAACGACCACCCGAGTATTGAGCGATCATAAGATCAACAAGCAAGCCTATACATACTCCTCCGAATCCAATCAGTAACACTACCATACAGTCCGGTCTCTTCATCTGATATGTTGCATATCCAGTCTAGGGGTGGTTAACTTCAGACTCCAGTAACCGAAAAGTCGTGTCGATGTGAGGCTCATAACGGGTCGAGAAACTACTGATAACACTTACCAATAGATCTCCATATCAGCCCTGGCCAAGAACTGTAAGGTTACTAGGCACTGTCACAAGGGTCTATAAGGCATCAACCATGCCTGATTTAAAATTTAGAAGTGCCGAACAAACTAAAGCGAGGATCTTTGCTAGATAATTAGGGTTAAACATGCATGTAAATAACTTTACTTCTAAGAGTTAGGGATTGCAACCTTTGTAGTCCGTTCCTTCACTTCTAAAGCTCCGTGTTGAGGTCCCTTCGCTGCGATCATCGAGTACCCGGACTCCAGAGAGGCTCCATGAAGAGAAAGGTGCAAACGTGCTTCCGATCTTCAATAACAAAGATGATCTATCTTGAAGAAACTCAAGCCCAAGCTTTTGCTTCACTAATCAAGTATTAGAAAAGTAAACACCCTAATCTAAGTAGCTAGAATTGATGAGGATGATGAAGTAGGTATTTAGCTCTCATTTATTTTTTTTATCTCACTCATTTTCATCACTACATAAAAAGCTAGAAAGCTTTTTCAAGAGAGAAGAAGGAAGAAGAAGAACAAAACCATTTATGATGAATAATGAAATCAAGTATGTGGTTAGAATTGCAACCATGGGTTAAGAATATAAACTTAACCCTTGTAGAGAAATAACTATGGTAAAGGGTTGGGTTGGGTTAAAGAAATATCTATGCAAAATATCACAAGTCAAAGTCAAAGCTTCAAGAAGCTTCTTAAAAGCTTCATGCAAGCTTAACCCTAATCCAAACCCTAACCATATTTAAACTCCACAAAACATGTTGCATTTATAACCATAACTTGTTACAATATTATATATCATATATATAATATTTATTGTAACAAAATAAAATAATACAATTAACATATATCACATATATATCAATGTATTATACAAGTGAGAAAAAGAATATTTAAGTGAGCTAATATTAGTTAATGTAATATAATATATCAAATATATAATTATACATTAAATTATCGAATCAACACTTGATCCGATCATCCGGCTATTTCATAAATAACCGACTAATATAATCTGTATCAGTTCATCGAATCAATACTTGATCCGATGACCCGGCTATATCACATATACCCGGCCGAAATCTCATATCGTGAGAATCTAATACGGTATCGCATACACGTATTATTTTCGGTCCCGCACATATCACATATGTGCTCCTACTCCGTTTTGCCTAAGCCAGGAAACCTCTGTGTAGGACTCTAAAGAATCGTCAATACGCCGGCAGTAGGTGATGATCATATCAAACACCCACAAGCTGCAAGCGGTCAGCTAAACGTAACAGCCACCCAGGTATTGAGCAATCAGAAGATCAACAAGCAAGCCTGTACATTCTCCCATGAATCCAACCAGTAACACACCCATACAGTCCGGTCTCTTCGTCTGATATATCGCATAACTCGCCCAGGGGTGGTAAACGTCAGACCCCAGTAGCTTGATAAGTCGTGTCGATACGAGGTCCAAACAGTTCGAGAAACTACTGATAACACTTACCAGTAAATCTCAGCAACCCTGGCCAGGGATTTCCAGTTATAGCCAATCGAACACAGCGCAACATCAACTCCCTATACCGGGAGAGACGAAACCCCTCCTATCGCTCATTGCCTCCATGTGATTCAGGACTATACCCAAAAGCCACTGTTTTGCACGCCCCTATGGACGTGGTGAGGTGGAAATCAAAGCACAGTGGGAATCACACAAGACTCTATGACGATCTCGGGTCTACAGACTAACCTGTACCAGTGTCACCAGAGAACTGCTATCTGACGTGAGGTATAATACCATCTAGGAGTTCTCGGCAAGTCCGTCCAGTGTACCCAGTCTTCACCGAGCACCCGTATACCTTCTCTGATGTCAAACACCAATGGATATGGGATCATCCATCGCCCATCATATTGGTCAAGAAGCGCGTACGCTAGTCTACTCTGGAGTATCGATGCCCTGTCTCGGTACTCCCACGACTAGGAAAATTTGAAGGATGTACTTGGCGACTACACTGTCTCCACTAGTATGATCTGCATCATAGTCCTGGTAGTCAAGTACTCATCCTAAGGGCTTTATCAACATGTAACATAGAGACAATCAGAGTACATATTAAGATAAATGACGACCAGATAGCATACTATCATGTCGAGCAAGAATGTCCTCCCTATATATGTCCAAGCATCCACTACAATATACATCGTATGTACAGTAATGGCCTCTGGGGCATACATATAACTAACAATCTCCCACTTGCACTAGGGCTATCTGTTGTGGTATCGCATACCCAACAATCAGCTGTGGTCGAAGTATCTCATACTCAACCATCCCATAAAAGTCTCTACTGGGAAATAAGCCTTTGTGAGTGGATCCGCGCTGTTGTCCTCTGTGTCTACTCTCCTAACCTCGATCTCCCTGGAGATCAACCATCTCCATATCAGGTGATAGTGCCTAAGAATTTGTCTGGATCTCTGATGGGACGGGGGTTCCTAGGCCTTGGCTACAACTCCATTGTCACACAATGGCAGGAACGAAGTTCATCTCATGAACTTATATATATATCCAGACTGACTCTTTGGTAGTATCCTTGGTAACGATGTATCTTTCCTTTAATCATCTAGTAAGTCACGGTATCTAGCTTGGAACTTTTCCAACATACGGTCCCTCCACTGAGGGTAAAGACAATGCCTGCGACTGACATTCAGTCGTCCTTATCACCCTGGAACCTTTTCCGTGATTCTCCCCAGGATCGATTGATACCATCTCACTACAACTAGTGAGAATCCTAACATCCAATTAGATCTATCTCATAGATCCATAACTTAGGATTTAGGAGGTATCACCTTGATCCTATATGGAGAATCTTTGTGATAAGAGGAGATTGATCGAGCGTAGCATAGGAAACTACTTCCCTATCAAGAGTATGTCATCCACGTACTATACGAGGATCACCACCATACTCCCTACTACCTTTTTGTATATACTCGGTTCATCTACCATTTTAATGAAGTCAAACTCTTTGAATACTACATCAAAACAGACGTTCCAAATCCGCGATGCCTGATTTATCACATAAAACATCTTGCTCACGTTTCCGCTGCTCCCACTGTCTACGAAGCCCTCTGGCTGTGCACTTATAGACGCTCTCTTCCAAATCATCATTTAGAAAAGCTGTCATGACACCCAAGCGCCAGATATCGTAGTCATGGTATGTAGCAGTGGCAAGTAGGATCTGGATGGACTTAAGCATAGCTTTGAAAGTCTCAACTTTTCCATGTACACCAAGTAATCTTCTCAAGATATACTTGCTCCTGATGGGAATTTAACCCTTCAGATAAAACAACCAAAGTCCATACTTTGTTGGTGTATATGGATTCCATCTCAGATCGCTAAGCATCCAGCCATTCTCACAGAGTCCCCACTCCTGATGGCCTGCTCGAAACTAGTTAGGACAATATCTCATGATGCAATCCTCTCTCCAACTGTCATAGAGAAACCGAAGTATCTCTCAGGTGGATGAGGAACCCTACCAGATCGGCGGAGAGGCTGAGGTTCTGTCACGCCCTGCTTCCCGGTGTACGGTGAAGTGGACACGACGAGGCCCGCTACGTATATACTCAGAAGTACATACGCTAAGCGTATCGAAGTAATATAAAATTAATCACAAGAGACGAAAGATATTAAAATAACAGCAACTTTATTAATAACATTCTTTGGTACAATGCATGAAAAGAAAATACAACTGAAATGAAAAGCGATTGCCTAAACAGTGGCATAACAGGAAAGGAAAATACTGAAAAGAACAAGGTACAATATCTAGAGCTCGGGGTCTTCGTTAAACTGCTCCAAGTCTTCACCGGTGGGCTCGATCTCTGCTTGGTCCAACGCACCTGACGACATTCAAAGAAGAAAGAAATAGAATGTCGTCAGCGAACAGGTCGCTCGGTAAGTCCCAAAGGTAAGAAGGAAGTAGAGAAGACAGAATAAGAATATGCATTTTTTTTTAAAGTGTAAACTATTGTTGTAATGTTATGTTAACGCTGTTGTTTGTAGCTTGGTACAGAAGGATGCCAGTGTATACGAGGGGGGTCTCTATATGCTAGAGACCGGGGCAAACGGAAAGTACAAGGAACCGTTAAGCCACGGTACAACAGCAATATGATTCAGGTTAGGTGTCTTAATCTGACCACCTCGTACCACCTTTAACACCTTCCGTGCCAATCTACCCCTTAAACCCCGTAGTGTTTTAACAGTATTATTGTATTGTATTATGTAAGTTGGGTGACTGACCAAAACCATGATATCAGTAAACATGTTGTAACCGCATAATCAGGTAAATGGAGTAACGGGATAATGGATGTATATCCATGGTTTGATTCAGTCAAATTGAATAGATTGTTAACTGGATTCAGGGATTCATGTATTCATATTGAGTTGGAATATAAAAGAATATAGATTGAATTGAATCATATTCAAGTCAGAAATAGTCAGACTCTAACCCGAGTCAGACTACAAGAAAGGTAATTTGAAATTCTATAATCGTTAGGGTCCTTATTGTAAATTATAAAACTTGAGGGGGTTTTATATAAAATGTACTATTGTATAATTTTCAAGATACACCTCAAGTATTTATTATTCGTCTTTATTGTTATAATGAGTGTAAATTTTTATTTGTGTTATACTAGTGAATATATCCTAATAAAAGTATTAATTGATTTATTTAAAATTCATGGTATTTTAATGTAACTTTTAATCTTGTAATTTTTTGGAAAAGTGGAAACTTTATATTATAATAAAATAGTTGTTTAAATAATAATTATATATATATTAATACAAGAATAATTTTATATAAATATTTTTATTTTTCAAAATCTCATTTTTCTTTAGTGTCGTATGTTAAACCTTTCGAGACCGAATGCTCCTTGCGGAGGTCTGAATCTCGCACTACTAGCCCGCGGGTGCACGATAAACCGTACTATCCCTAACGGGTTCCCCAAAGGTGGGTTGTAGTGGCGCTTTGCATAGGTTTACCAAATACCATTCATTTAGAAAAACGGTTTTATAAAGTTAAGGTATTTATTTGTAAAAGGTGTAAATCTCCGTATTTTAGATTCTAGGGTTTCCTAAGCCAACTAGCATATTTCTAAATGGTCTAAACGATACATCATTAGAAGCCTCAAATCGCCTCTTCACCGTCAATTGCGGCTAGGTAAGTACAAGTGAGGAGGGAGGGATCCGCTCACGAATTGTGAGACGGGCCTTTTAAAGTTACCCAAGCTCACTTGCCTAGCCTAGACACCACAAAGTCAGTTTAGATAAACGATCGATATCCATGACATATCGTATTTTCCTATTAAAAGATATTGTTTTAAAATTGTAAACAACTTAGAACTTTTAGAAAAGGTTTATAAAGAAAAGGGTATTTTAGTGAAAAGTCTTGTATTTTCGTATTCTAAGTTTTAACGATATCAATTAAGGTTATATTTGTGTGTGTGTAGAGGTAGGTCATTACCTCATGACTTAATTTAAGGTTTAGTGAAGTTTAGAGGTTAAATATAATATATTAAACATGAAGGTATTTAAGTGTAAGAATACGGTATTTGTAAACGTTATCATTTCATGTGTGAAAACTCATTCAAATTGATTTCTACAAGTTTAGTGATCCATATGAACATGTTTAGGAATGAGGGAATTGATTAGAAGAAGAAAAAATAAACTTTATGGTATTATTGTGAAAAGAATACGATATTACAAGAAAGTTATCATTTCATGTGAGAAACTTTGTCTAAATTGATTTTTATGTGATTAATAGTCATCATGGATATGTTTAGGTGTTATGGATTAGGTGACAAGTGGGATTTTGTAGAAAAAACCGAATCAGAAATCGGTTTGTTCCGATTTCCGTCGGGTTTCATAAAGTCGTATTTTCTTTCAAAGAAAAGGAAGATAGAAAGAGTGGGACTTACAAGTTTGGACAAGGTAGGGAGGCTAAGAAAGTAGTGGGTTGTCGGTGCGTCGAAACGTCGTGAAAGATCCTAGTACGGTCGCCAGAATTCGTCGTCGGTTTCGGCAGCGTTTCGCCTTTAGCTCTTTTTCTAACGTACCGAGTTCTCTTGAGATTTTTAGAGAGTGGACTTAGAATTGTAGGGTGAAATGGTAGAGGGTAGGGGTGTTTATATAGGGCTAGGCTAGGGTTAGGGTTTTAATTAAAAAAAATATAAAAATAATTTAGAAAAACATTAAAAATCATTAAATTTTGGAATAAAAGAGGTTTAATGAGAATTTGATAACTGTTCTGGAAAATTAGTGCATACAGGGGGGTTGACCAAGTCAACACGGAAAAAATCCGTGTTGACGACTCGGCCGTCCGGCCGGCGGCATCGGCCGATTCGGCCGGTCCGCCGGCCGACTCGACCGAGTCGGGCCGAGTCGGGGCACCGTTGGGTGGGGAATTCCATGGGGGGATTTTTGGTATACTTAACTTTTTATGTGCAGTATAAATTTTGAGAGTTATGGCTGTTTGACTGTTGACCTTCCTAAAAATTAAAACAAAATGATATAAAAAATATGTGGGGCATGGGATTCGAACTCTGGTGGCTTGGTTCAGCAGTGCAAGGTATTACCAATGAGCTACAAGCTCCTTCTTGTAATTATTGTGTTATTTAATTACTTAAAATGATAGCAGCAAGAGTAAATACTCCAAGTATACATTAAATTTTAAAGTAATTTCTTGTACACTAAAAATGGAGTTATTACATTCTTGTAGCTTGTAATTAAAAACAAAATAATTACCTATATCTTGTTCTCATGCTAAAATACCCCTTTGTGGATTTTTGAAAAAAAATATTTGAAAAATTTTGGTATAGAAAAATTAGGGTTGTTACATTCTACCCTCCTTATAAAAATTTCGTCCTCGAAATTTGAAAAAGGAAAGTGTAACAGTTTGGTGACAGAACTAAAGATTGTAAAGAAGTTTTGGTCAAAGTTGTGAGGAAGTTACCTGGGTTACCTTGGTTCACAGTTTCAGGTTCTATGGCTGTTAGGGTGAAAGCCTGTCGCCGTGGCACGTTCCTCCTAGCTGGAGGCATATTCCCCTGTATTCGAGGCATGTTTCTCAGTACCTGATGGAATTGGCGATTTGGATGAGCAGGGAATCTACGTGGAGGTTGTGCTGGGAGTGCAGGACGAGTTGCAGGAGCCTGGATAGCTGGCTGCTGCGGGTAGTTGGCGAGTGTGTGTGCTGAGTTGCGTCTATAAGGACAGTTTCCAATTCCGTGATTGGACGCGCCACGAACTAAGCATAGGCCTTTTGCGCGCCTACAGTCCTTCCACAAGTGTCCTTCGCTCTTGGAATAAAAGCAAAAATCGGGTCTTGACTGATTTTTAACTTCTTCCAGTCTTCTGAGTTCAACAGCTGGCCTTGAAGAGGCCCCTCCTGCTATTTGAGTGGCAGGACGTTTCACTCATGCAGACTGAGGTCTGCCCCTTGCCTTTATCTCTGCCTCATAACTGCGGGCAGCTTCCAGAGCATCTTCATGAGTCAGAAATTTTCCCGTGGCTAGGGCAGCCTGAATCTTCGTGTCCAAACCTTGTTGAAAGCGACGGGCTCTGATATCGTCCGTCGGTATCAAGTGTGCTGCGAATCGGCTTAACATGGTGAATTCAGCATCGTATTCATCTACTGATTTGTCCCACATTGAACCCTGTTGTAGATGAATAAACTGCTGCTCCATTGCAAACCTGGCAGTCGCTGGAAAGTATTTCGCGTCGAACTTCTCGCGAAAAGTCTTCCATTCAATCGGCTGTACCAGACGGCTTTCTTCCGCCTTCCACCAGTTGCGAGCATTATCTGTGAGCTGTAGCTTTGCTACACGGACCCAAGCGTTATCTGGCACTTGAGCTGCTGCCAGATCGTCTTCGATGCTTTGTGCCCATTCTTCCGCTTCAAGAGGGCTTTCTTTACCAGAGAACTGCTTTGGGTACAAAGCTTTGAATTGCTTTACTCCCAGTGCATCGGTCTCAGGACGGTTCAGAAGTTGTTGCTGTCCCTCGAGAAGGCTGCGGATCGCCTCAAATAGCATTGTTTGCTCAGTGGGTGGTGCAGGAACAGCTGGTGTGAGAGGTAGTGCTGAAGGGGTGTTGTTGACGTTGGTGCTGGTGTTGTTCGGGGAATCCATAACGTTGAAGAAAAATTCGGGTTAGGACAGATTCAAATACATGAAATGATAAGATTCAAGGAATAGAGATTTGCAAGATTCAAGGAACATGAATTGTAAAGAATGTTTTAGTTGCTGGTTCTTGTGTTATATTGCTTAGGTTGTTCACGCAGACCAGAACTGCATGACAGGGATTCATACAGCTCTGACCTGCATGGGCCACCAACAAAACCTGTCACGCCCCGCTTCCCGGTGTACGGCGAAGTGGACGCGACGAGGCCCGCTATGTATATACTCAGAAGTACATACGCTAAGCGTATCTAAGCAATATAAAATAAATCACAAGAGACGAAAGATATAAAAATAACAACAACTTTATTAATAACATTCTTTGGTACAATGCATGAAAAGAAAATACAACTGAAATGAAAAGTGATTTGCCTAAACAGTGGCATAACAGGAAAGGAAAATACTGAAAAGAACAAGGTACAATATCTAGAGCTCGGGGTCTTCGTTAAACTGCTCCAAGTCTTCACCGGTGGGCTCGATCTCTGCTTGGTCCAACGCACCTGACGACATTCAAAGAAGAAAGAAATAGAATGTCGTCAGCGAACAGGTCGCTCGGTAAGTCCCAAAGGTAAGAGGGAAGTAGAGAAGACAGAATAAGAAGATGCATTTTTTTTAAAGTGTAAACTATTGTTGTAATGTTATGTTAACGCTGTTGTTTGTAGCTTGGTACAGAAGGATGCTAGTGTATACGAGGGGGGACTCTATATGCTAGAGACCAGGGCAAACGGAAAGTACAAGGAACCGTTAAGCCACGGTACAACAGCAATAGGATTCAGGTTAGGTGTCTTAATCTGACCACCTCGTACCACCTTTAACACCTTCCATACCAATCTACCCCTTAAACCCCGTAGTGTTTTAACAGTATTATTGTATTGTATTGTGTAAGTTGGGTGACTGACCAAAACTATGATATCAGTAAACATGTTGTAACCGCATAATCAGGTAAATGGAGTAACGGGATAATGGATGTATATCCATGGTTTGATTCAGTCAAATTGAATAGATTGTTAAATGGATTCAGGGATTCATGTATTCATATTGAGTTGGAATATAAAAGAATATAGATTGACTTGAATCATATTCAAGTCAGAAATAGTCAGACTCTAACCCGAGTCAGACTACAAGAAAGATAATTTGAAATTCTATAATCGTTAGGGTCCTTATTGTAAATTATAAAACTTGAGGGGGTTTTATATAAAAAGTACTATTGTATAATTTTCAAGATACACCTCAAGTATTTATTATTCGTCTTTATTGTTATAATGAGTGTAAATTTTTATTTGTGTTATACTAGTGAATATATCCTAATAAAAGTATTAATTGATTTATTTAAAATTCATGGTATTTTAATGTAACTTTTAATCTTGTAATTTTTAGGAAAAGTGGAAACTTTATATTATAATAAAATAGTTGTTTAAATGATAATTATATATATATATATATTAATACAAGAATAATTTTATATAAATAATTTTATTTTCCAAAATCTCATTTTTCTTAAATGTCGTATGTTAAACCTTTCGAGACCGAATGCTCCTTGCGGAGGTCTGAATCTCGCACTACTAGCCCGCGGGTGCATGATGAACCGTACTATCCCTAACGGGTTCCCCAAAGGTGGGTTGTAGTGGCGCTTTGCATAGGTTTAACAAATACCATTCATTTAGAAAAACGGTTTTATAAAGTTAAGGTATTTATTTGTAAAAGGTGTAAATCTCCGTATTTTAGATTCTAGGGTTTCCTAAGTCAACCAGCATATTTCTAAATGGTCTAAACGACACATCATTAGAAGCATCAAATCTCCTCTTCACCGTCAATTGCGGCCAGGTAAGTACAAGTGAGGAGGGAGGGATCCGCTCACGAATCGTGAGACGGGCCTTTTAAAGTTACCCAAGCTCACTTGCCTAGCCTAGACACCACAAAGTCAGTTTAGATAAACGATCGATGTCCATGACATATCGTATTTTCCTATTAAAAGATATTGTTTTAAAATTGTAAACAACTTAGAACTTTTAGAAAAGGTTTATAAAGAAAAGGGTATTTTAGTGAAAAGTCTTGTATTTTCGTATTCTAAGTTTTAACGATATCAATTAAGGTTATATTTGTGTGTGTGTAGAGGTAGGTCATTACCTCGTGACTTAATTTAAGGTTTAGTGAAGTTTGGAGGTTAAATATAATATATTAAACATGAAGGTATTTAAGTGTAAGAATACGGTATTTGTAAACGTTATCATTTCATGTGTGAAAACTCATTCAAATTGATTTCTACAAGTTTAGTGATCAAGATGAACATGTTTAGGAATGAGGGAATTGATTAGAAGAAGAAAAAATAAACTTTATGGTATTATTGTGAAAAGAATACGATATTACAAGAAAGTTATCATTTCATGTGAGAAACTTTGTCTAAATTGATTTTTATTTGATTAATAGTCATCATGGATATGTTTAGGTGTTATGGATTAGGTGACAAGTGGGATTTTGTAGAAAAAACCGAATCGGAAATCGGTTTGTTCCGATTTCCGTCGGGTTTCATAAAGTCGTATTTTCTTTCAATGAAAAGGAAGATAGAAAGAGTGGGACTTACAAGTTTGGACAAGCTAGGGAGGCTAAGAAAGTAGTGGGTTTTCGGTGCGTCGAAACGTCGTGAAAGATCCTAGTACGGTCGCCGGTATTTGTCGTCGGTTTCGGCAGCGCTTCGCCTTTAGCTCTTTTTCTAACGTACCGAGTTCTCTTGAGATTTTTAGAGAGTGGACTTAGAATTGTAGGGTGAAATGGTAGAGGGTATGGGTGTTTATATTAGGCTAGGCTAGGGTTAGGGTTTTAATTAAAAAAAAAATAAAAATAATTAAGAAAAACATTAAAAATCATTAAATTTTGGAATAAAAGAGGTTTAATGAGAATTTGATAACTGTTCTGGAAAATTAGTGCATACAGGGGGGTTGACCAAGTCAACACGGAAAAAATCCGTGTTGAGGCGCCGGCCGACTCGGCCGAGTCGGGCCGAGTCGGGGCACCGTTGGGTGGGGAATTCCATGGGGGGACTTTTGGTATACTTAACTTTTTATGTGCAGTATAAATTTTGAGAGTTATGGCTGTTTGACTGTTGACCTTCCCAAAAATTAAAACAAAATGGTATAAAAAATATGTGGGGCATGGGATTCGAACTCTGGTGGCTTGGTTCAGCAGTGCAAGGTATTACCAATGAGCTACAAGCTCCTTCTTGTAATTATTGTGTTATTTAATTACTTAAAATGATAGCAGCAAGAGTAAATACTCCAAGTATACATTAAATTTTAAAGTAATTTCTTGTACACTAAAAATGGAGTTATTACATTCTTGTAGCTTGTAATTAAAAACAAAATAATTACCTATATCTTGTGCTCATGATAAAATACCCCTTTGTGGATTTTTAAAAAAAAATATTTGAAAAATTTTGGTATAGAAAAATTAGGGTTGTTACAGGTTCGTTGGAAACTATTGAATCCTCCGGGTTTACCAAATCACCAGCTGCAGTTTGTATAGCTGGAACTCTTTCCAGTTCTATCCCATGACCACTAATTTCTTCACAAGAAATTCCCCTTTTCTTAAAAAGTGGTATGCCGAGAAATAAAACTTCTTTTTTTCTTCGGTGTGGTAGAAGATATTCCCTTGCGAATGCTTGGGATATCAAACAAACTTCCACAAAACTGACCTTGCCTCGAGCTTGTCCAGATTTTGCTTTTGACATAGGCCGGACAATCCCAAATCTTAACTTCCTTAAGAGATGGGCTCTTCCCATACCATATCACATATGGAGTGGTAGGCATCTGATTTAGTTGGAACCTTATTCAATAGGTATGCAGCCTCTCAAGTGCATAACCCTAAAAGAAAATAGGCAACTCAGTAGTACTCATCATAGAGCACACCATATCACATAGGGTGCGATTGCTCCGCCCCGATACACCGACGTGTTGTGGTGTATTTGGAGGAGTAATGCTGAGAGAGAATCTCATTCTCCTTTAGAATAGTCCAGGAATTCCATGCTCAAGTATTCTCCCCCTTGATCACATCAAAGGACATAATACTTATACCCGTTTTTGGTTCTCTACTTCTAACTTATATTCTGTGATTACCTCAAAAGTTTCGGACTTGTGTTTCAACAGGAATATATGTCTGAATCTTGAGAGATCATCAGTGAATGTAATGAAGTAAAAAGAACCTGTCCTGGCATATGTAGAGATGGGACTAGTATACATCATCATGTATCAATCCCAAGAGTTCACTAACTCTTTCTCTATTTCCAATAAACGGAGCTGTTGTCATCTTATCTTTGTGACATGACTGGCAAGTTTTACAAGATGTAAATCTAAACTAATTTAACTATGCATCTTTATGTAAGTTCAGCTAGTCGGGTCGCATTGATATGACCTAGTCTATAATGCCTCAAGAAGGATTCGTTCATTTCTGAACTCTTCCTCTTGTGTGTGTTCTGTACGTTAAGAACTGTGGTTTGATTTAGAACGTCTATGCTTTTAGATAATGTGCCTAAACCGATCAACTCTTGATATAGGAAATGTTCAAAACATTTATCCAACAATATAAAATTATATCCTTCTTTACTAATAAAGAGACTGATATGATGTTGTATATCAGGTTCGGTATCTAATAACATTCGTTCAGAATTAATGGATTCTGGTAATACAAGGTGATAACTGCCAACATTCTTGGCTGCAACACTTGCATCATTTCCAACTCTTGAAACTTATCACCCGTTCTCAGTTCTTTACCTATCTGTAGCCCATGTAACAAATTACATTTGCGGGATCCTGATCCGGTATCTCATACCCAGGACGAAAAGGATACTGAGAAACAGTTCTCGGTAATGAACACACCCAAAGATGATGCATCGGCATGCACTTTCTTCGTTTGGGCGGCACGGGAATTCTGGTAATCCCCTATTTCCTGCTCTGTCTTATAACAATTATAAGTTGGAGCGGGACCTATTGGATGTAGTGCCCTAAAAGTCAATTATTGGATCGCAGGTACGTGATTGCAATGATTGAGGGAGGACCTATACCGGTAGGACAGTCTTACTCGAGATGATAGTATGCTATCTGGTTTGCCTTTATCATCGTGTACAACTTTAGGTGACTGTTCACTATTACACGTTGATAGAGCCCTTAGGATCCTGCTTGACTACCAACAGTATGATGGCGATCATATACGTGAGAGTTGGGTAGTCTATAAGCACATTCTTAATAGTGGTCCCTAGTCATTGGAGTTTCGAGACAGGGCATCGATACTCCGGAGTAGACTAGTGTATACAGTCGAGACCCCGATAAGGGACGGTGGCCGGTCTCACAAGACATTGGTGTCAGTTGGATCACCTAAGATGTATACAGGTGCTCATTGGGTTATGAGTATACCGGACAGGACTCGCCGGGAACCTGCTAGTTGGTACTATACCTAGCGTCAGATAGCAGTTCCCTGGTGACATGTGTACAGGTTAGTTCATCGACCTGAGGTCGTCATTTGTATCGTGTGAGTTCCCACTTTGCTTTGATTTCTACCCTACCACGGCTCAAAGGAGTCATGCAAACAGGTTTTTTTTGGGTACAGTTTCGAGCCACATGGAGGCAAGTGAGCAGATCGGCAGGGGATTCGTCTCTCCCGGTATTGGGGGTGAGATCGCGCTGTGTCTAGGAGAGCCATTACACATAGTCCTCGGCCAAGGCAGGAGGTTTACTGGTAGGTACTCCAGTAGTATCTCAGGGTGTTCTGGGCTACACTCTGACATGACTTATACCGCTATTGGGGGTCTGACGTTACCAACCCCTAGATCCGATATGCGATACTCATAGACGAACGGAACGGACTGTATGTATATTGTCACTGATAGGCTCAGTAGGGTTCCAGGATGAGTTCGCTCATCGGCTTCCCTTGAGGTCAGTACATGGGCAGCCATTACGCACAGCTAGTGCCGCTGACGTGCTTGTGGTTAAACCCACTGCCAGGGTACTGACGAGTCTTTAGAGTCCCCCACAGATAGTTTTCCAAGTTCGGACGAAACGTTGTAGAGGCCGTATGGTTTTATGGCAGGGTTCGAAAATGCACGTGCATTTGTGCACGTGTCATATTCGGACAGATAATACTGGTGGGGTTTGGTTTAAGCCGGATCCATGTATTATATTGAGTCGGAATATTTTAGTCTCTCGTATTCGTATTCGGTCGGAATACGGATATAGGTATGTATATACAGGTGAGGGGTATTCTCGTAATCCGTTACGAGAATATTTTAGAAGATGCATTTCTTTTTGGATTAATCATTTTGCTTTAAATGATTAATTGGTTTTGGAAAGGGTGACTCATTCTTTGTGACTCATTACTTCTAGAATGATCATTAATGGCTCATCTAATGAGTCATCTAGTGAGTCATTAAGAATTAATGTGCTTTGTTTTGTGAAGAGATATTTGAGGAGATATTTTTATTAGATATTTTCTTTGGTCTTTGATAAATAAACCTCATATATATCTATTCACATGAGAAGAAACATAACACAAGTTTATGGGCTTGATTTTCTTTTGCTCACTAGTGTTTCATGAGTTCACCATTTCCAATCCTTAGCATCTTCTTCAACCTCCACCCTAACCTTCTCATGTGATGAGAACCCTAGGGTGTTTGAGAAAAAGTATTCTACTCATTCTCTACTTCATCTTGGTCTTCTCTTTTAGCAGACTTGATGATCGAGTTGCCTTGGTATAGAGGCGGGAGCCTGTTTAAAGATCCGTTGACGTGGTGCCACCTCGATGAGGAGACAGGAGATTGGAGTTGCCGCGAGGAGCGTGGGATGATGGCTAAAGACCGAAGGACTCGGATCGATCGGTATAGCCTTTCTACCTCTTTACAGTTTGTTAGTTTAGCGTTAATGGAAAGATCCGGGTTATAGTATGCGATAGCGCCAGTTATAAAAGTTTTTGTTCCACGTTTGGCGTCAGAATGACGGCCGGGACGCTACCGTAGACTTACATGGTATCAGAGCCACGCCATTAACCTTTACTAACTTGTTCTAACGTGTTTAAAACAACGATCGAACGAAATTTCCAAAACCGTAAATTTCAGGCAAAAGTTTCTGTCGATTTTTAAAACAGGTCTAAAAATCATTTTGAGCATCTCAAAAAATCGAGCAGGCTTTTTTAAGAGCATAGTAGAAATTTGGGCCACTGATTCGACCATAGAGCCGTGGAACCGCCGCACAAACCAAGGTTTGGCCGCGGTTCCGCCGCAGTCTTGGTGCTTCAGTGTACCAAATTTCTTCTGGTTCTCTTGCATAGGGAATTGTGGTTTCTGGTATATTTTGTTTGGGCCCAGATTTTGTTAGTGTACTGCAGATGTACGTGGGGCCCACTTCGGGAAGTTTTGTCGATCGGAATTTTAAACGTGTTAGTTTACAGTACTTACATTATATCTCCGACCGTGAATGTCATTTGAGCGGTAAATTGCGTCAAATTGCTATAGTCCTTTTAGACGGGTTTGCGAACGTGACATTCGCGTTGATGTTCTGTGTTGTGCTGTGATGTTGCGGATTTGTCGTAGTGGATAGCAGTGTGCAATGGTAGTGCAGTTTGGGATTATTTGTACATTTGATATTGCGGGGCGAACGTCCAACATGTGGACTGCCGTCACTGTCTGTTTGTATAATATTCTTTTGGGGCACGACCGGGCTGAGGTCGATGTACCCGTTGTACATATTTTTCATTTCTGTACTAGGTTTTACCCCGCGACGGAGTGCACGGATAGCCGGGTTCTGGAGGGCAACGGGTCCGCATCTCATGGCTTTGAGAGGAAGAGGGGCCTCACTCTAGAATTGGCAGACTATTCGCCGCACTCGTAGGGGGTACAGGTTGACCCAAGGAGGGGTGCCCAAGTTACCGGATTCCGTGAAGTGCAAGGTGGTCCATTCACTTTTCTGTAGGGGGCTGCCTCGCTTCAGGTTTTGGCGGGTAACTTGCCGCACCCGTAGGGGTCTAGGTTTCATTGCACAGGCTATCCACACGACCAGGGGAACGTCGGGTTTCGGTAGCGGCTCTGTGAAACCCGGGGATCCCAGATTATCTGTATTGTTCTGTGATGCTTATTACTTTTCTGTAATGTTGCATATTATCATGCCTGGAGCGATTATTGTATATTGGTATATATACTAGTAGATGTTGTATATGTTTTGCACCCGCGCTAGTCCAGTCCCCGCTCTGTCGTTAGTTAAGTAACCTGACGGGTAATGACGGGACCAAGTGACGAATGCGGATGGAATATATGTACATTTTATTTCCGTCCTTTTATGGTGTGATTAATTGATGGGATTGCGTTGATTATAATCAATGCAAAAGAAAACAAACCTGTTTGGACGTTGTTGGAACAGTTTTAAAAAGTGTTATTACAAAGACGTTTTCTTTTGTTTTGCACAGTGGTATTCAGTTGGAATATCCTGCACCTCATTCGACGAGGCAAGGGCCGAGATCCCTTCACCGGGAGTGATCCCTTGGGCAGAAGTTTGCATCAGGGTAATAACCTCACTATAGTCGATTACATGTTGCTTTGCATCACGGTATTCAGTTGGAATATTCTGCACCTCATTCCACGAGGAAAGAGCCGAGATCCCTTCATCGGGAGTGACCTCTTTAGCAAAGGTTTTCGCCACTATATTTTTTATAAAAAGTTATTAGGTTCCTTCAACGAGATCAAGTTCATTACGTTAAAGGTTTTTCGCCAAAAACCAGCTGTAGCCCTCCGTCGTTTCAGACGGTAGCACGTAGTATTCATGCTATGTTTGTTGGCCTTCGTCAAGGCATAGTGGATGGTAGCTGCTTGTTACTTTTCTGTTACGAAGATAGATGAGTTGGTTTGGGACAGTCGTATTACCTTGTTGGCCTTCGTCAAGGGTATGTACGGGTGGGTTCGAATTAACAAGATAATGACGGGTAGAACTTGACATGTGACTTATGATTTGTTGGCCTTCGTCAAGGTCATAAGAACATGGGG
Source organism: Agapanthus africanus (assembly GCA_030015575.1). Lineage (NCBI taxonomy): Eukaryota > Viridiplantae > Streptophyta > Magnoliopsida > Asparagales > Amaryllidaceae > Agapanthus > Agapanthus africanus. Next base: position 445,655,486 of record CM057350.1, on the reverse strand, counting down.
TAAAAATCATATCGGGAGTTTCTAAAGAAACTGAAACTTGCCAGGCATGCGCATACCTTCTGGAGTGTGATAACGTGAGTGGATTCCGTCACGTTATCATGCGATGAGAGTTGGATCCCGATTCCCATTGATGAGTTGGTTTACTCTTCGGGTGATCCCGATTGATTCTTCTTTCAGGTTTGGAGAAGAATTTGACAGTACAGTGGGAGGTTTCCTTATTAGATAAAGTGATAACCATTCTGATCTAGGTTAGAGTGCACGTAGAGTGTTTCTTTTCTCTCTCTCTTTGGCAGCGACCTTTGACCGACCCTTGACTATGACTCAGTGACCAAGTTGACCGAACCTTCTTAAAATACTGGCTTTTGGATTGTCCGAGTTGCATAAGTCATTGCCGCTCTTTCTTTTACCCTTTGCATTTCTCAGAACACCTCGTATCACTACGAACATCCACTTCCATTGGATAGATCCATCGTATGGTTATATACGAACTCGAAGGGACTTCTTCGAGGATGGATCCAGGTTCAGGAGAAATTGAATTGGTTTATTCAGTTGTCTTTTATCATCACCTTCTCTCAGGTTGCGAGGGCTCCTTGGTTTAGGAGAGTACACCTATTACGCTTATTGGATAGTCTTCTTCCAAACCATAGGCAGGTGCCGAAAGGTAGGGAATGAAGAAAACCAATTAGCCTAAGTAGGGTGTACAGAAGGTAATAAGTAAAGACAAAATAAAGGGATTAGAAAGAGGGCAAAGTAAATTGTGCTATCATTCACGACCAAACCGCGTACTTCATTGCCACTCCTACTTCACCTTTGCTTTTTTCCCCAGTTCGGGAGAAATAGAATAAGGAATTATTCAGTTGTCTTTTATCATCACCTTCTCTCAGGTTGCGAGTACTTCTTGGTTTAGGAGAGTACACCTATTATGCTTACTGGATAGTCTTCTTCCAAACCATAGGCTGGTGCCAAACGGTAGGGAAAGAAGAAAACCACTTAGCCTAAAGGGGTGTACAGAAGGTAATGAATAAAGACAAATAAAGGGATTTGGAGAGATGGCAAAGAAATATACGGTTACAGTCATGAATTGGATTATGGAAGAGGCATTATTAGGAATACCAGGATACCCCTACGAAACATTTTCATGTTTCAGTTTCGCTGTGCATTGTTAAAGGAAAACTCATTTCCCGATTAGATACTTACTCCAGGGTATGTATTTACCAGGTATGATTCTCACATCCGTATGGTTTTACAGATGATGAGTGGGAGTAAGTTATTGGGAATTAGGTGAGCATACTCATTATATCGGAATTCGTTTTAATTGGTGATATTTGAGGAAGTCGCCTGGGTTTTTGCCGGACGGCAAGTATTTGGTTTTGAGTATCCGTTGTTGTGCACCAATTTCAAACTGATATATCTGTACTTTTATTTTTATAAAGTGAGATATAACTTTTTGAAATTATGTCTGTGACATTCATTTATATCAGTTGACGATTGGGTAAGGAGCATTGAACAACGGAGTAGTTCTTAACCATAAGTACAATTTTCAACCTACGATGCACTGGTTTTGAGTTATTCGACTCAGCGGACTTATACAGAGTATTGTATGTTGTCCAGTGTCCATCAGGACAAAGGTGTAGGTCCTCGTACTATGTTCTGTTTACTAATGACTTATCTAGTTTTTAGACAAGTGTTTCGTAGAAATACAAGGTCTAAGTTTTGAGAAGTTGTGGGTATAGGAATAAAGTAGAGAACCAGATATCGCAAGTATCGGGATTCTTCAAAGAGATCGAAGAAGTAGAAACTTGTGATTGGTATTCAGTTGATAGTAATAGTTTTGAGAAACTTGTTTCTCTTTCAGATTACTCATAATTGGATGCATTCCTAAGTTGAGTAATGCTGATTAGCCTCTCTCCATTAAGTTGATATGCACTGGAGACAGCTGCATGATTTGAATCTGGTTCCAATTAAATAAGTGCCAAAGTTTCTATATTGGATATAGAATGGTTCATATCTTAACGATGTTAAGGTATGGGGAGTTGTCCGGCTTATGCTTGAAACTCAAGGCAGTTTCTGTAATGGCAGTTTTGCGGGTTGGCCCAGGCTATGACGAGGGTTGACTTTCTATCATCTGGAAGATCAATGGTGATATTGTTCTTGACTCGCCACAGTTTTAGTAAAATGGATTTTTTTTTTCAGAAAACAGTAGTGGGAGTATGGTAGAACTGGAAGTGATTCCAGAACCACAAACGATTACGAAAAATTTAATAGGACCTAAAGATTCAATCAGGTTTGACATTCCAATAGCCACTCCACAGATATGGTGGGTAACCTCAGACACCGAGAGGTACTCCGGTAGCCTCAAGGACAGTGACAGGGAGGTTCTTGTTTACCCAGACTTGACACTACTGTTGTTCCAGGCTATGAGACCCGGCAGGAGGTTAAGTATAGCGTCGTTCTAAACTAGCTTTAGAAGTGCACGTATATATTATTCTGCCAGAGGGTTGTTGTGGTCAGTGGGAGCAGCGGAAGCATAGTGGGCAAGTAGCTTATGTCTATTTATAGACTTGAGCAGATATAGCGGAGATAGATCATCTAATTTTGATGTGACAGTCATGGCTTTGATTTCATCAGAATATGGGATGGATCTGTTAAGAAGGTAATAGGGTGTGATGTCCTGGTATTTGGATGACATACACAAAGTAGGAAGTAAAATTCCTATACTACGATCGGTTGTACTGTGGTTGTCACACAGTTGTTTCTCCACACAGGATATGGATATAATATCAGACATTCTGGTTACTAGATCTATGGTTTTAGATCTAGAATTAGGTAGTTTCCCAATGTGGGTACTTTGACAGTATTCTAATAGTATTTTAGAATAGATGACTCCTGGAATGGTGGTGTACCTGCAGGTGATGGAGTCACCCTCTCTAAAGGTGTCTTACAGACTAAAGGGGAGAGGGATGTGCATGATTGGCATATACTTGCTTAGGCAACTGAGTCAATCGTGAGATGCCAAGTACCACACCAGATGTTGTTTTTGCACTAGATGCAATAAGTTTATATTAATCCAATCGTGGAGAAACATTCGGAAGCAGTTTTTAGAACATAAGTGCATGTTCTAAGGATTTGATGACGGCAGCCTCCTTCGGGGGACGGTTATCATTCCAGGCTTCAAAGGTGACATGGATGACAGAGTGATTGTCAGAGTTATAGTTTTCCCTCTGACGAAGGGGGCAGTATTATGGACAGGTGGTCCAAGAGGATACTGTGGGAGGCATGGTGCAAGGGTTCAGTTGACGATACAGTCTAAGAAGTTTCGATTTGGAGTTCATTTATAAACTAGGTCCCATCAGATATCCAGACATATTCTAAGATAGGTATTACTCAATTCGGGAGATGGTTTTCTCCGCGAATTTGAGATTAAGAGAGACATAGAAAGAAACATCAGGACGGATCCACTCATTGAGGCTATTTCTCGAACACAAGAATTTTACAAACGAGATTTGTGAAACTGATTAGTAGAGGAGTTGGGTGTTCGGTATCACACGGGCTGTGAGTATGCGACATCACAATAATTAGCCTTAAGTGCAAGTGGGAGATTGTTGGATGTAGTGCCCTCAAAGTCAATTATTGGATCGCAGGTACGTGATTGCAATGACTGAGGGAGGACCTATACCGGTAGGACAGTCTTACTCGAGATGATAGTATGCTATCTGGTTGCCTTTATCATCATGTACAGTTTTAGGTGACTGTTCACTATTACACGTTGATAGAGTCCTTAGGATCCTGCTTGATTACCAATAGTATGATGGCAATCATATACGTGAGAGTTGGGTAGTCTATAAGCACATCCTTAATAGTGGTCCCTAGTCATTGGAGTTTCGAGACAGGGCATCGATACTCCGGAGTAGACTAGTGTATACAGTCGAGACCTCGAAGAGGGGCGGTGGCCGGTCTCACAAGCCATTGGTGTCAGTTGGATCACCTAAGATGTATACAGGTGCTCATTGGGTTATGAGTACACCGGACAGAACTCACCGGGAACCTGCTAGTTGGTATTATACCAGCGTCAGATAGCAGTTCCCCGGTGTCATGTGTACAGGTTAGTTCATTGACCTGAGGTCGTCATTTGTCTCGTGTGAGTTCCCACTGTGCTTTGATTTCTACCCTACCACGGCTCAAAGGAGTCGTGCAAACAGGTTTTTTTTAAGTACGGTCCCGAGCCACATGGAGGCAAGTGAGCGGATCGGGAGGGGATTCTTCTCTCCCGATATTAGGGGTGAGATCGCGCTGTGTGTAGGAGAGCTATTACACATAGCCCTCGGCCGAGGCAGGAGATTTACTGGTAGGTACTCCAGTAGTATCTCAGGGTGTTCTAGGCTACACTCTGACACGACTTATACCGCTATTGGGGGTCTGACGTTACCAGCTCCCTAGGCCCGATATGCGATACTCATAAACGAACGGACCGGACTGTATGTATATTGTCACTGATAGGCTCAGTAGGGTTCCAGGATGAGTTCGCTCATCGGCTTCCCTTGATGTCAGTACATGGGCAGCCGTTACGCACAGCTAGTGCCGCTGACGTGCTTGTGGTTAAACCCACTTCCAGGGTACTGACGAGTCTTTAGAGTCCCCCACAGATAGTTTCCCAAGTTCGGGCGAAACGTTGTAGAGGCCATATGGTTTTATGGCAGGGTTCGAAAATGCACGTGCATTTGTGCACGTGTCATATTTCGGACAGATAATACTGGTGGGCTTTGGTTTAAGCCGGATCCATGTATTATATTGAGTCGGAATATTTTAATCTCTCGTATTCGTATTCGGTCGGAATACGGATACAAGTATGTATATACAGGTGAGGGGTATTCTCGTAATCCGTTACGAGAATATTTTAGAAGATGCATTTCTTTTTGGATTAATCATTTTGGTTTAAATGATTAATTGGTTTTGGAAAGGGTGACTCATTCTTTGTGACTCATTATTTCTAGAATGATCACTAATGAGTCATCTAATGAGTCATCTAATGAGTCATTAAGAATTAATGTGTTTTGTTTTGTGAAGAGATATTTGAGGAGATATTTTCATTAGATATTTTCTTTGGTCTTTGATAAATAAACCTCATATATATCTATTCACATGAGAAGAAACATAACACAAGTTTATGGGACTTTTGCTCACCAGTGTTTCATGAGTTCACCATTTCCAATCCTTAGCATCTTCTTCAACCTCCACCCTAATCCTCTCATGTGATGAGAACATTAGGGTGTTTGGGAAAAAGTATTCTACTCATTCTCTACTTCATCTTGGTCATCTCTTTTAGCAGACTTGATGACCGAGTTGCCTCAGTATAGAGGCGGGAGCCCGTTTAAAGATCCGTTGACGTGGTGCTACCTTGATGAGGAGACAGGATATCGGAGTTGCCACAAGGAGCGTGGGATGATGGCTAAAGACCGAAGGACTCGGATCGATCGGTATAGCCTTTCTACCTCTTTACAGTTTGTTAGTTTAGCGTTAATGGCAAGATCCGGGTTATAGTATGCGATAGCGCCAGTTATAAAAGTTTTTGTTCCGCGTTTGGCGTCAGAATGACGGCCGGGGCGCTACCGTAGACTTACAGGACTAACCTTCCCTAGCGCAGTATAACAAGCGGGTTCGGTCAATACATCCGTATTATTATCTTGATTAAGGCGTGACATGGTCGCTACCTGGAGAGAGATAGAAGAAAACACTTAGCGTATACTCTTGCAAGATTATATTGGTTATTAATATATTTAATCAGGATGTCTCCTACTGTTTTAGTCAAATCTTCCTTCAAACCCTAAAAGGAAAGATTAGACGGGATTAATTACACCCTACAAGTTCGCCAATTTTTCAGCCAGGCCAGTGTCGGTACTTTGAGGGAGGTTCCCCGTGCTTTTGCACGGACCTAATTAAAATAAACCTCGTTTTCCCAGAGGCATAACCCCGTTAACACCTTTCTAGACACCTACTCGATCGGCTAATTGTAATGTGTAAAACTCGCAGTGGGTATCGGGATCCAACTATCTCATGGAAGGTATGCAATCTCATTGCAAATTTCACCACTTGAAATTCCCGATAATATTTTGCCCCTAATACTTATGACCTTAACTATGGTCAACATATCATAAGCACTAGTCAAGTTCTTCCCGTCATTTCATGATTAATTAGACCCACCCACATGACCCTCAACTATGGTCGACATAATCATATGACTGTCCTAATTAATCGCATTATATGCCGTGTAAGAAGACATCACTTAGCTACCGTACACTACGCCTCAACTATAGTCGACATACACAGCACGAATACTAAGTACTCTACTTCCTAAAATGATAGAGAGCTACGACAGGTTTTTAAGAAAACCCTTTGCGTAATGAACTTGATATCGTTGTAGAATCGAATGATTTTAAATGGAATGTTTTTGAGGCCTTTTTTAGGTTTGCCAAAGAGGTCACTCCCGGTGAAGGGATCTCGGCTCTTTCCTCATCGAATAAGGTGCATGATATTTCACAAATATTATTATGCAAAGCAAAAACTATAAAAACAATCAAAAGACAAACCGAGTTTGTAGCATCTGCTAGTTTCGCTAAAGAGATCACTCCCGGTGAAGGGATCTCGGCTCTTTCCTTATCGAATAAGGTGCTGGATATTCTACAAGGAATACCGCTATGCAAAGCAAGAACTAGAGCTACCAGTTTTTGAGACAAGTTTCTACAATATCTTTAGGTTTCTTTTAGTTTCATTAATCTCATTAATGAAGTCCCATTTTATTATACTTCATAAGCATCACATTTGAAACGAAATCAGCAATATAATATATATCTCATATATATAATATAAACATTCGTCTCAGGCAGTAATATGATCTCATCACAGAACATTGCAGCAGAAGATAACATATAAAATATTGGATATACCAGGATTTCCGTGTTTTATGCGAGCCTGTATAAAACGCGGATTCCATGGTCCCGATGAATAGCCAAACCCACATCCCTAGACCCCTACGAGAGCGGCAAGCAACACTGCCAATTCTAGGGTTAGGAGACCCGGTCTCGACTCCTCGAGATGGTCTCCCTCTGGACCCTAGAACCCGGTTACTTGTGCTCCCCGCCTTGGATCCACCTAATGCGGAAAAGTAAATAATATACAATGGTGACATCATCCTCAGCCCGGAAGTGCCCCAATAAAAGAATATAACATACAATGAATTTTACATGAATGAAAATAAAAACCCTCATTTCACATAAAACCCCCGGCTATTCATAACACGGTGATCCAATATAACATATCACATCAACACATAATATCTCATATCATCAACGTAAGTAAATATGCGTATCCCAATTGTCGTTGATGTATAGCAACGAAACCGGCGATACACCAGGTATTACACTTACGGTCGTAGAAAAGAAAGTGTAAAACTACAATAGTTGGAATCCGCAACCTCCTTAGACATCTCATGCCTAACCAAATGAATTCCTTAGACATCGCATGCCTAATAATTATAAACCCCGCATTTTAGTCTCAATCTCGAAAACACTTTTCAATATCTAGTCGGGCAATTCAACAAGATTCCCGACATCCTGATCGAATGCTCATCGCAGACTTTAGTAGACGGCCGCACCCCCGGATGCCGTCGACGAAGTGCACTAAGGCGGAACATCGCTGCCGCGAGCACCCGAACGGATGCTTTTGGCGACGGAGTTCTCCTACAGTCAATTGGTCGGGGCTATGGGGCATGGCTATCTATTAAGTTTACCCGGTGAGTATCCACGTACGCTATGTGATTGCGACGGACTTTTGATTACATCAAAATCCTGTGGCTACCGATCAAATGAGACTAAACTGCTAGATTTATATCATTCAAATTAGTTATTTCATAACTACTTGTGGATTCCAAATATTGTATCACATTCCAGATAAATAGACAATGTTAAACTTTCCGATCGAATAAACAAATACCCAAGATTTCCCTAATAGCTCAACACTTGAGCATAGTTTAAAAGCATCCATCACATGCCACAATACCAATGGTCCAGCCGTAGAAGGGTCAAACCAACGCCTCACATGTGGCAACGCCGTACTTCCCCAAACCTTAAGGTTTAGAGACGGTTCATACGGTCACATAATCGAGTTAAGGTTTGTGTTCTTCTAGAGAGTCCACCGCGTTACTTGCACGACTATGAATGTTCTTTAATTAAGGAAAAAATCCAACACTTGGAAATTTTCCGACAGGGGAAAAAGTGAGTTATTGATATCCGTTCGAACTTTTTAACACGTTCTAAATTACCCGGAAAAAGTTAAACGAAGTTAAATTATCTGATCGAATCAACGAATACAAAAGATCTCCAGAAAACTCAACACTTGAGTAATATTAAAAATTCCCAGAAGCACTTGGTAACACTTATGGATCAACTATTGGAAAAACGATCCCTCAATCCTCAAGACTTGCCGTGGAACCGCCGCCAATACCTTGGTTTGGCCGCGGTTCCGCGGCGCTTTGATGGATTCAGGGCTTCGTTTTTCTCCTACATCCATAAAATTACCTTCTTAATTTTCTGAGTATTTTTAATACAGAAAAAAATCAACATTTTAAAAAATTTCCAGAGAGGGGTCTAATTCGACGTTTCGGGGTTCGATCGGACTTTAAACTTCGTCTAGACAACGCCTAAACCTCTAGCCTGGTTCTAATACCACTGTAAGGTTACTAGGCACTGTTATAAGGGTCTATAAGGCATCAACCATGCCCGATTTAAAATTTAGAAGTGCCGAACAACCTAGAGCGAGAATCTTTGCTAGATAATTAGGGTTAAACATGCAAGTAAACAACTTTACTTCTAAGAGTTAGAGATTACAACCTTTGTAGTCCGTTCCTTCACTTCTAAAGCTCCGTGTTAAGGTCCCTTCGCTGCGATCATCGAGTACCCAGACTCCAGAGATGCTCCATGAAGAGAAAGATGCAAACTTGCTTACGATCTTCAATAACAAAGATGATCTACCTTGAAGAAACTCAAGCCAAAGCTTTTGCTTCACTAATTAAGTATTAGCAAAGCAAACACCCTAATTTAAGTGGCTAGAATAGATGAGGATGATGAAATAGGAATTTAGCTCTCATTTGTTTTCTTTATCTCACTCATTTTCATCACTTCATAAAAAGCTAGAAAGCTTTTTCAAGAGAGAAGAAGGAAGAAGAAGAACAACACCATTTGTGATGAATAATGAAATCAAGTATGTGGTTAGAATTGCAACCATGGGTTAATAATATAAACTTAACCCTTGTAGAGAAATAATTATGGTAAAGGGTTGGGTTGGGTTAAAGAAATATCTATGCAAAATATCACAAGTCAAAGTCAAAACTTCAAGAAACTTCTTAAAAGCTTCATGCAAGCTTAACCCTAATCCAAACCCTAACCATATTTAAACTCCACAAAACATGTTGCATTTATAACCCTAACTTGTTACAATATTATATATTACATATATAATATTTATTGCAACAAAATAAAATAATACAATTAACATATATCACATATATATCAATGTATTATACAAGTGAGAAAAAGAATCTTTAAGTGAGCTAATATTAGTTAATATAATATAATATATCAAATATATAATTATACATTAAATTATCGAATCAACACTTGATCCGATAATCCGGCTATTTCATAAATAACCGACTAATATAATCTGTATCAGTTCATCGAATCAATACTTGATCCGATGAACCGGCTATATCACATATACCCGGCCGAAATCTCATATCGCTAGAATCTAATACGGTATCGCATACACGTATTATTCTCGGTCCCGCACATATCATATATGTGCTCCTACTCCGTTTTGCCTGAGCCAGGAAACCTCTGTGTAGGACTCTAAAGAATCGTCAATACGCCGGCAGTAGGTGATGATCATATCAAACACCCACAAGCTGCAAGCGGTCAGCTAAACATAACAGCCACCCAGGTATTGAGCAATCAGAAGATCAACAAGCAAGCCTGTACATTCTCCCGTGAATCCAACCAGTAACACTTCCCTACAGTCCGGTCTTTTCGTCTGATATGTTGCATATCTCGCCTAGGGGTGGTAAATGTCAGACCCCAGTAGCTTGATAAGTCATGTCGATATGAGGTCCATAACAGTTCGAGAAACTACTGATAACACTTACCAGTAAATTTCAGCAATCCCGGCCAGGGATTTCCAGTTATAGCCAATCGAACACAGCGCAACATCAACTCCCTATACCGGGAGAGACGAAACCCCTCCTATCGCTCATTGCCTCCATGTGATTCGGGACTGTACCCAAAAGCCACTGTTTTGCATGCCCCCATAGACGTGGTGACGTGGAAATCAAAGCACAGTGGGAATCACATAAGACTCTATGACGATCTCGGGTCTACAGACTAACCTGTACCAGTGTCATCAGAGAACTGCCATCTGACGTGAGGTATAATACCATCTAGGAGTTCTCGGCGAGTCCGTCCAGTGTACCCAGTCTTCACTGAGCACCCGTATACCTTCTCTGATGTCAAACACCAATGGATATGGGATCATCCATCGCCCATCATATGGGTCAAGAAGCGCATATTCTAGTCTACTCTGGAGTATCGATGCCCTGTCTTGGTACTCCCACGACTAGGAACATTTGAAGGATGTACTTGGCGACTACACTATCCCCACTAGTATGATCTGCATCATAGTCCTGGTAGTCAAGTACTCATCCTAAGGGCTTTATCAACATGTAACATAGAGACAATCAGAGTACATGTTAAGATAAAGGGCGACCAGATAACATACTATCATATAGAGCAAGAAAGTCCTCCCTATATATGTCCAAGCATCCACTATAATATACATCGTATGTACAGTAATGGCCTCTAGGGCATACATATAACTAACATGAACTTCCAGTTATGGCCAATCGAACACAGCGTAACATCAACCCCTATACCAGGAGAGACGAAACCCCTCCTATCGCTCATTGCCTCCATGTGATTCGGGACTGTACCCAAAAGCCACCGTTTTGCACGTTCTCATGAATGTGGTAAGGTGGAAATCAAAGCACAGTGGGAATCACACAAGACTCTATAACGATCTCGGATCTACAGACTAACCTGTACCGGTGTTACCAGAGAACTGCTATCTGACGATAGGTATAATACCAACTAGGAGTTCTCGGCGAGTCCGTTCAGTGTACCTAGTCTCCACTGAGCACCCATATACCATCTTTGATGTCAAATACCAATGGATGTGGGATCATCCATCGCCCATCATATGGGTCAAGAGGCGTATACGCTAGTCTACTCTGGAGTATCGATGCCCTGTTTCGATACGCCCTCGACTAGGAACAATTATAGGATGTAGTTGTAGACTACCCTTGGCCCCACTAGTATGATCTCCATCACAGTCCTTGTAGTCAAGTAGACATCCTAAGGGCTTTATCAACATGTTAGAGCAAGACAGTAACACAATACAAGTCAACATGTTAAGAAAAAGTGCAACCAGATAGCATACTATCATATCGAGCAAGAAAGTCCTCTCTATATATATCCAAGCATCCACTATAATATACATTATATGTACAATAATGGCCTCTAGGGCATATACATAACTAACAATCTCCCACTTGCACTAAGGCCAGCTGTTGTAGTATCTCATACCCAACATCCTGAAGAGTCTCTCAAATTGTATCTGGGGTATGATCTTCATGAGTGGATCCGCAGTGTTGTCCTTCGTGTCAACTCTCCTGACCTCGATCTCCCGGCAATCAACTATCTCCTGGATCAGGTGATACCGCCTCAGAATATACCTGGATCTATAATGGGACCTGGGTTCCTTAGCCAAAGCCACAGCTCCATTGTTATCACAATCCAAAGGTATTGGATGCTCAATGGACGGAACCACTCCAAGTTCGTTTATGAACTTCTTCATCCAGACAGACTCTTTGGCAGCATCGTTGGCAACGATGTATTCATCCTCCATTGTCGAGTCTGCCACGATTTCCTGCTTGGAACTTTTCCAACAAACTGCCACTCTATTGAGGGTAAAAACAAATCCCAAGTGCGACTTAGAGTCGTCCTTATCACTCTGGAAGCTCGAATCGGTAAAGGACTCCACCTGGAGTTCTCCGTTGCCATACACCAAGGACATCTCTTTAGTCCTTCTCAAGTACTTGAGAATGTTCTTTACAGCTGTCCAGTGACTCTCTCCAGGATCTGACCTACTCACTACACTTAGTGAGTATGCTATAACGGGTCTGGTACATAGCATCACATACATGATAGAGCCTACTTTTGAAGCACAGGGTATCCCTTGCATGCGAGCTCTCTCCAAATCAGTCTTGGGAGACATCTCTTTGGAGAGAGTGAGTCCAAAGATCGTAGGTAAATTCCCACATTTGGATTCTTCTATATTAAACCTCTTTAGTATGGTGTCAATGTACTTGGATTGGGACAATCTCAGTATCCGTTTAGATCTATCTCTGTAGATCTTAATCCCCAAGATGCAGGAGCATCACCTAGATCTTACATTAAGAATTTTTGTGATAAGAAGAGCTTGACCGAGTGCAGCATGGGAACATCATTTCTTATCAAGATTATGTCATCCACGTACAATACGAGGAAGATAACCTTACTCTCTGCCACCTTCTTGTATATACAAGATTCATCTACGTTTTTGATGAAGTCAAACTCTTTGACTACAACATCAAAACAGATGTTCCAATTCCGCGATGCCTGCTTTAAACCGTAGATGGATTTAAGCAGCTTGCACACATTTCCGCTGCTCCCACTTCTACGAAGCCCTCTGGCTGAGTCATGTATACGCTCTCTTCTAAATCACCATTTAGAAAGGCGGTCTTAACATCCATTTTCCAGATTTCCTAGTCATGATATGCAGTAATGGTAAGTAGGATCCAGATGGACTTAAGTATAGCCACTGGAGAAAATGTTTCATCATAATCCACACCTGGTCGTTGACGAAAACCTTTTGCAACAAGTCTAGCTTTGAAAGTCTCAACTTTTCCATCTACACCAAGTTTCTTCTTAAAGATCCATTTGCTCCCAATGGGTTTTACCCCTTCAGGAGCATCTTCCAAAGTCCATACTTTGTTGGTGTACATGGATTCCATCTCAGATCGCATTGCATCTAGCCATTTCACAGAGTCCCCACTCGTGATGGCCTGCTCGAAGCTAGTAGGGTCATCATCTTCCATGATGCAATCCTTGCTCCCACCATCAATGAGAAAACCGTAGTATCTCTCAGGTGGATAAGGAACCCTACTAGATCGGCGGAGAGGCTGAGGTTCGTTGGGAACTATCGAATCCTCCAGTTCTACCAAATATTCTTCTGTAGTTTGTTCTGCTGGAACTTCTTCCAGTTCTACCTCCTTGCCACTAATTTCTTTGTCAAGAAATTTCTTTTCTAAAAAGGTGGCACTGCGAGAAACAAACACTTTTTGTTCCTCGGAACGATAGAAGATATACCCATGTGAATTTTTGGGATATCCAACAAACTTACATAGAACTGACTTTGCCTCAAGCTTGTCCGGATTTTGCATTTTACCATAAGCTGGACAACTCCATATCTTAATATAATTAAGACATGGTCTCTTCCCCTTCCATATCTCATATGGAGTGGTAGGCACAGATTTGGTAGGGTCTATATTCAATAGGTGTATGGCTGTCTCAAGCGCATACCCCCAAAAGGAAATAGGCAACTCAGCAATGCTCATCATAGAGCGCACCATATCTAATAGGGTGCGATTCTTCCGCTCCGATACATCGTTGTGATGTAGTGTATAGGGAGGAATAAGCTGAGAGAGAATCCCATTCTCTTTTAGATAGTCCCGGAACTCATTGCTCAAGTATTCTCCTCCTCGATCAGATCGAAAGATTTTAATACTTTTACCCGTTTGGTTCTCGACTTCGTGCTTATATTCTTTGAATTTCTCAAAAGCTTCAGACTTGTGTTTCAACAGGAATACATATTCGTATCTTAAGAGATCGTCAGTGAATGTAATGAAGTACGAGGAACCATTCCTGGCATGTGTAGACATAGGACAATATACATCACTATATATTAGTCCCAAGAGTTCCGTAACTCTTTCTCCGTGTCCACTAAATGGAGTTTTGGTCATCTTGCCTTTGAGATATGACTGGAAAGTGTCATAGGATGAAAATTCGAATGTATTCAAATATCAATCCTATGTAACTTAGCTAGTTGTATCGCATTGATATGACCTAGTCTACAATACCATAAGAAGGATTCATTTATTTCTGAACTCTTCCTCTTGTGTGTGTTTTGTACATTAAGAACTGTTGTTTGATTTAGAACGTTTATGCCACTATTTAACGAGCCTGATCCAGTCAACTTTTGATTCAGGAAGATGTTCATAACATTATCCTCTTCTACAAAATTATATCCTTCTTTACTTAATAAAAAAACCAATATAAGATTTCATATCAGGGTCAGAATGTCATAGCATTCATTCAGAATCAATGTATTACCATTTGGTAATACAAGGTGATATTCGCCAACTAGTTTGGCTGCAACATTTGCACCATTCCCTACTCTTACGGAATGATCACCCTCTCCCAGTTCTCTACCTTTCCTTAGCCCATGCAACATATTACATATGTGGGATCCTGATCCGATATCTAATACCTGTAAGTCGATGTACAACACCCCAATACAGTTGGGGAGGCGGAATTTTCAAAAACGAACTTGTTTAGTGAACAAATATCGACTAACCGCTTGAATCGAAGCTAAACGATAACTAACAAAATACATAGTTGTTCTAAACTACTATGCTTAGGGATTATACCTATCGAACCAAGTCCTTCGGCTTTACGATCTCCTCGTCCTCCTCGGCCTTCTCGATGTAGTAGATGATCCACCCGAGAGCAAAACTCCAAGCTTAGCCTCTAAACTTGAGGCAACTAACCTTCTTGGATTGCTAATCAAAGAAGATAGATGAGATAGAGTGAGGGTTATGGATTGTTTAGTCTAACTAATCCTTGTTCTCAACACATGAGAGGTGAGGATTAGGGTTTGAAGAGAGAGAGCTTGAGGAGAGAGAATGTGAATGATATTATCAAGTGAGAATAGTAAGTTATCATAATATATATGAAACTTTAAAATTCATCAATAAAAGAAAAAAAAATGATGAATAATCAAGTTTCATAAATATCTAATGGTGATTCATAACCATGACTCATTAATCATTTATTGTGCATTAATGATATGGATGAATCACTCTCATGACTCACTAAACTCATTCAATGCATATGACACCTAAACCTCCTTAGTCACCATCTTCTAGAAGCTTCTCGCATAATTACGAGAATGCCCTTCCAATCCGCAAAAATACGGAAAAACTTTAGACTGTATAAATCCAATAACCGGATACCAGTAACTGGCTTAAACCAAAGCCGACTGGTAAAAACTGTCCGAAAGTCGTACGTGCGTAAACACACGTATGCGTCCGAACCCTTTGTCGTAAAACCATACGACCTCTATATCATTTCGCCTGGAGTAGGAAACTCTCTGTGTGGGACTCTAGAGACTCGACTACTACGCTGGCAGTGGGTTTAACCATAGACCGCAAGCGGCACTAGCTGTACGTAACGGTCCCCAGGTAGTTGTCGATAAGAAGGCCGATGAGGAAACCCATCCGAACTCCTACTGAGCCTGCTGTGACAATCTCCATACAGTCCGGTCCGTTCGTCTTAGACTATCGCATATCGGGCCTAGGGGAGCGGCAAGCGTCAGTCCCCTAATAGCGGTATAAGTCGTGTCGGAGCGAAGCCCATTACACCCTGAGAAACTACTGGAACCTACCAGCAAATCTCACTTGCCCTGGCCAGGGACTTTGCGTAATGGCTCTATGACACAGCGCGATATCAACTCCCAATACCGGGAGAGACGAATCCTGTCTAACCGCCACTGCCTCCAAGTGCTCGGGACTGCACCCAACTGCTACCTGTTTGCACGACTCCTTTGAGCCGTGGTAGGGTAGCAATCTAAGAACAGTGGGACACACTCGAGGCGAAGTAGCTGTGTCAAGTCTGCGGACTATGCTGTACTCATGTCACCTGGGAACTGTTCACTGACGACTGGTATAAAACCAACCAACAGTTCCCTGTGAGTCCTGTCCGGTGTACCCGTAACCTAACGAGCACCTGCATACTATCTCCAGTACGACGTACTGACGGCTGTGGGACAGACCATCTCCCCAACTGGGATGAGAAGCGTACACACTAGTCTACTCCGGAGTATCGATGCTCTGTCTCGATAATCCAACGACCAGGGACCTGAATAAGGATGTGCTTGTAGACTACCCAGCTCCCACTAGTGTGACTGCCATCACAACGCTGGTAGACAAGCAAGATCCTAAGAGCTCTATCAATACGTACACTCACATATTAAGATAGAAAAACCAAGTAGCATACTACCATGTTTAGCAAGACTGTTATATACATGTGAATATCCCAAGCTTCCATTAAGTAATATACAAACTAGTATGATACAGTAATGGCCTTCTAGGGCATAAACACTAACAATCTCCCACTTGCACTAGGGCCATGTACTGGCGTATCGTAGACCAATGATCTCGAGTAGCCTCTCGAACTGAATCTGGGGTAGGGCCTTCGTGAATGGATCAGCAATGTTCTCTTCAGAAGCAACTCTCCGAACCTCGATCTCCTGACGATCAATGATCTCCCTGATCAGGTGATACCGCCTTAAGATGTGTCTGGACTTCTGATGGGACCTTGGTTCCTTTGCTAAAGCTATAGCTCCGTTGTTGTCGCAATACAGAGGTATTGGATCAACTATGGCAGGAACCACCTGAAGTTCTGTTAGGAACTTCTTCATCCAGACTGCTTCTTTTGCGGCATCGCAAGCAGCTATATACTCCGCTTCCATCGTCGAGTCAGCAACGGTGTCCTGCTTGGAGCTCTTCCAGCACACCGCCCCTCCATTGAGGGTAAAGACATAACCCGACATGGACTTGGAATCGTCCTTATCACTCTGAAAGCCGGAATCAGCAAAGGCCTCCAACCTGAGGTCTTTTCCGCCGTAAACCAAGAACATCTCCTTAGTCCTTCTCAGGTACTTGAGAATGTTCTTTACTGCTCTCCAGTGCATCTCCCCTGGGTCTGACTGATACCGGCTTACCACGCTCAGTGCGTAAGCTACATCTGGTCTGGTGCACAACATCGCATACATTATAGAGCCTACCGCAGAAGCGTAGGGTATAATAGACATGCGTTCCCTTTCCAAATCAGTCTTGGGAGACATCTCTTTGGAGAGGGTGATTCCGTGACAAGCCGGTAGATTACCACGCTTAGAATCTTCCATACTGAATCTTTTCAGTACAGTGTCGATATACCTGGACTGCGAAAGTCCCAACATCCTCTTGGATCTATCACGATAGATCCGGATCCCCAGAATGTAAGAGGCATCACCCAGGTCTTTCATGGAGAACCTTTGTGACAAGAATCCTTTGACAGATTGTAGCATAGGAATGTCATTTCCTATCAATAGAATGTCATCCACGTACAAGACGAGGAATACGACACTTCTGGCTACAACTTTACTATATATGCACGGTTCATCTGGATTTTTGATAAAGTCATATTCTTTGACTGTCTCATCAAAACAGATGTTCCAACTCCGCGATGCCTGCTTTAGTCCATAAATGGACTTAAGCAGCTTGCATACTTTCCCGCTACTCCCACTCTGATCGAAACTCTCTGGCTGATCCATATAGACGCACTCTTCTAAATTTCCATTCAGAAAAGCCGTCTTTACGTCCATCTGCCAGATTTCATAATCATGGAAGGAAGCAATAGCAAGAAGGACCCGAATGGATTTGAGCATAGCCACTGGAGAAAAAGTTTCGTCATAGTCCAAACCAGGTCTTTGACGAAAACCCTTTGCAACAAGTCTAGCCTTATAGGTTTCCACCTGTCCATCTACACCAATCTTTTTCTTGAAGATCCATTTGCATCCTATGGGTTTTACCCCATCTGGAGCAAAGTCCAAAGCCCATACTTTGTTGGTGTACATGGACTCCATTTCGGTCCGCATTGCATCTAGCCATCGTACCGAGTCGCCGCTCTGGATGGCCTGCTGGAAGTCAGTAGGTTCATCATCATCTATGATGCAATCCTCTCTATCCCCATCTATGAGAAAACCGTAGTATCTCTCAGGCGGATGAGACGGCCTACTACTCCTGCGGAGGGGTGCGGGAATGTCCTGTTCTTTTTGAACTTCTGGTTCTACCAAACTTTCAGTAACAGCTTGTGGTTCTGGAATTTCTTCCAGTTCTACTGCGCTCCCACTCTTCTGATTTTCTAAAAATTCAGTTTCTAAGAAGTGAGCATGACGAGAAACAAAAACCTTTTGTTCCTCTGCGTAATAGAAATAATATCCCTTGGAGTTCTTTGGATATCCCACAAGCTTACACTGTACTGAGCGTGCCTCGAGCTTGTCCGAATGCTGTTTTTTTACAAAAGCTGGACACCCCCATGTCCTAAAATGTTTTAGACAGGGTTTCTTCCCACTCCACATCTGATATGGTGTGGTAGGCACAGTCTTGGTTGGAACCTGGTTTAAAAGATATGCCGCTGATTCTAGCGCATAACCCCAGAAAGATCGCGGCAACTCAGCATTACTCATCATGGATCGTACCATATCCAATAGGGTTCGATTCCGTCTCTCCGATACACCGTTGTGCTGCGGAGTGTATGGAGGAGTAAGCTGAGAAAGAATTCCTTTCTCCTTTAGGTAACCTAGGAACTCGGCACTTAAGTATTCTCCACCTCGATCAGATCTCAGTGTCTTAATACTTTTGCCTGTTTGGTTTTCCGCTTCACTCTTGTATTCCAGGAATTTCTCAAAGGCCTCGGATTTATGTTTCATTAAGAAAACATGTCCATACCTAGAGAAATCATCTGTAAAAGTAATGAAGTAGGAATAACCACCTCTTGCATGTGTAGACATCGGACCGCATACATCGCTGTGTATGAGTCCTAAAAGCTCGCTTGCTCTTACTCCTTGTCCAGTAAATGGAGTCTTTGTCATCTTTCCTTTGAGACAAGATTGACAAGTGTCATAAGTTTGATATTCGAACGAGTCCAAATATCCTTCTCTATGCAACTTAGTCAACCTTCTCTCATTGATGTGACCCAGTCTACAATGCCATAAGAAAGATTTATTTAAATCTGGAGACTTTCTTTTAAGTGTGTTCTGGACATTGAAAATTTGGAGTTGGTTTAAAACATATATACCGTTATTTAGATTACCGGACCCAATCAAACCATGATTACGGTAGATGTTAACAACATCTCTTACAAACGTGAAATCATAACCTTTATTTGATAACAAGGAAACTGATATGATATTACACGTTAAGCTTGGTACAAAATAACAGTTATGTAAAACCAAAATGTGTCCACTCGTCAATCCTAGGTGATAATCCCCGACGGACGCAGCTCCCACGCTAGCTCCGTTAGCAACCTTTAGGGTCATATCACCTTCCTTCAGCACTCTACGGTTTCTCAGTGCCTGCAATGAATTGCAAATATGAGATCCTGATCCGGTATCCAATACCCAGGAAGTAGAGTTGATCGACAGACAATTCTCAATTACAAACACACCTGAAGTCGAAGCCACAGCTTGCTTCGGTTCCTGGTTCTTGGCGTTCCACGCCTTGCAATCCTTCTTCCAGTGCCCTTTCCTGTGACAATGGAAGCACTCATCCTGGCCAACTACCGGTACTGCAAACTTTTTCTTTCCCTTCCCTCCCACCTTACTAACACCTCCTCTAGGTTTGGGGACGGCCTTCTTCTTCCTTCCTTTGGCCCTAGCCTTGGACCCGGAAGAAGATGCTCCGCCAACAAACATAGCGGGTGTTTCCCTTGCCTTCTGCAAGGTGCCCTCTGCACTCCTTAACATGTTCAGGAGTTTTGGAAGTTCAACTTCTTTTCCTTGAAGGTTGAAGTTCAGGATAAACTGGGCGTAGGTGGGAGGAAGGGACTGGAGAATAAGGTCTGTATACAGCTCATTATCCAAAGTCGTCCCAAGGTCTGCGAGCTCTTCAATATAGCCGATCATCTTTAGGACATGTTCTCCTACCGATGACCCGACAGCCAACCTCGCTCGAAACAAGTTCTTAGAGGTCTCGTATCTTGCTATACGAGATTGCTCTCCATAAAGTTCCTTTATATGGAGAAATATGCCATCTAGGGTCATATCCTCGTGCCTCCTCTGATGTTCATTGTTCATTGAGGCAAGCACGATGCACTTGGCTTTCGCGCAATCTAAATCCCAGGTTTTGCGGATTTCCTTATCCGCATTGCTGGATTTGGGACCAGGGACAGCAGGTGCCGTAGGGGTGAGGATGTGCTTGTAGACTACCCAGCCCCCACTAGTGTGACTGCCATCACAACGCTGGTAGACAAGCAAGATCCTAAGAGCTCTATCAATACGTACACTCACATATTAAGATAGAAAAACCAAGTAGCATACTACCATGTTTAGCAAGACTGTTATATACATGTGAATATCCCAAGCTTCCATTAAGTAATATACAAACTAGTATGATACAGTAATGGCCTTCTAGGGCATAAACACTAACAATACCCAAGACGTAGAGTGAACTGAGAAACAATTCTCGATAACTAACACACCCGAAGAAGATGCATCAACATGCTTATTCTTCGGTTGGGCGGTGTGGGAATCCGGATATTCCCCTATTTCCTGCTCAGTCTTATAACAATTATAAGAAAGAACAGAACCAACGTTCCCCTGCTCAGTATAATAAGCGGGTTCGGTCAATACATCCATATTATTATCTTGATTAAGGCATGACATGGTCGCTACCTGGAGAGAGAGAGAAGAAAACACTTTAGCGTATGCTCTTGCAAGATTAGATTGGTTTATTATCTTATCTAATCAGGATGGCTCCCACTGTTTTTATCAAATCTTCCTTCAAACCCTAAAGATAAGACTAGCCGGGATTAATTACACCTTAAAAGTTTGCCAATCTTTCAGCCATGCCAGTGTTGGTACTTTGAGGAGGTTTCCCGTGATTTCGCACAGACCTAATTAAAATAAATCTCGTTTTCCCAGGGGCGTAACCCCATTAACACCTTTCTAGACACCTACTTGATCGGTTAATTGTAATGTGTAAAACTTTCTTAGGAGTAACTCTTACTCGCAGTGGGTATCGGGATCCAACTATCTCATTGAAGGTATGCAATCTCATTGCAAATTTCAACACTTGAAATTCCCGATAATGCTTTTTCCCCTAGCAACCTATGACTTTAACGAAGGCCAACAAAACATAGGCCGCTAGTCAAGTTCAACCCGTACATTTCTTGATTGAATTAAACCCACCCGCATGACCCTTGACGAAGGCCAACAAAGTCGTACGACTACCCTAATCTAATCGCATCTCATGCAATAAACAGATAAGTACTAATCAGCTACCACACACTACGCCTTGACGAAGGCCAACAAACGTAGCACGAATACTAACTAGTCTTTATCTGAAATGACGGAGGGCTACACAGGTTTTTAAGAAAACCATGAGTGTAATGAACTTGATATCCTTGTAGAAACAAGTGATTTTGAAAAGGAGTTTTTTTGAGGCTTTTACTAGTTTCGCTAAAGAGGCCACTCTCGGTGAAGGGATCTCGGCTCTTTCCTTATTGAATAAGGTGCAGGATATTTCACAAATAACACTATGCAAAGCAAAAACTATATAAGCAATCAAAAACAAAACCGAGTGAGTTTGTAGCACCTGCTAGTTTCGCTAAAGAGGTCACTCCCGGTGAAGGGATCTCGGCTCTTTCCTTATCGAATAAGGTACTGGATATTCTACAAGGAATACCGCTATACAAAGCAAAAACTAGAGCTATCCTTTTTGAAAATTTGATTGTACAACATCTTTTAGGTTTCTTATCTCTCATTAATCTCATTAATGAAGTCCCATCATTATGCTTCCTAAGCATCACAGAAGAAACGAAAATATAACGTACGCTTATGCCATCCGCATTCGCCACAGTGTCCCGTTATGTACCGTTAGGTTACTTAACTAACGGCATACCGGGGCTGGACCAGCGCGGGTGCAAAACATAAGTAACGTTTATTATATATTATATATACAATAATAAAGTATTCGTCTCAAGCATATAAAATGATCACATCACAGAATATCAGCAGCAGAAAATAACATATGAAATATTGGATATATTAGGAGGTCCGTGTTTTATTTGAGCCTGTATAAAACACGGATACCACGGTCGCGATGAATAGCCAAACCCACATCCCTAGACCCTTACGAGAGCGGCAAGCAACCCTACCAATTCTAGAGTTAGGAGACCCGAACTCGACTTCTCGAGTTGGTCTCCCACTGGACTCTAGAACCCGGTTACTTATGCTCCCCTCCTTGGGTCTATCCTAATACGGAAAAGTAAATAATATACAACAATGGTGACATCATTCTCAACCCGGAAGTGCCCCAATAAAAGAATATTACATACAATGAATTCTACATGAATGAAAATAAAAACTCCCATCTCACATAAAACCCCCGGCTATTCAAAACACGACGATCCAATATAACATATCACAGCAACACATAACATCACATGTCATTAACGTAAGTAAATATGCGTATCACAATTGTTGTTGACATATAACAAGGAAAACAGCGATACACCACATATTACACTTATGGTCGCAGAAAAGAAAATGTCAAACTACAACATTTGGAATCCACAATCACCTTAGACATCATAAACCCGAAATATCACATATCTCGAATTTCATGCCTAACTGTATGAATTCCACATATTGTATCACATTCCAGAAAAAGCTAGACGATGTTAAACATTCTGATCGAATCAGCAAACACCCAAAATTTCCCAAAAAACTCAACACTTGAGCGCAGTTTAAAAATACTTAGTACATGCTACAGTGCCAATGAACCAGCCGTAGAAGTGTCAACCAATGCCTCACCTATGGCGCCTCGGAACTACCGCAAACCCTAGGGTTTGGCGGCGGTTCTTATGGTCACAGAATCGAGTTAGGGTTTCGTTCTTCTAGAGAGTCCACCGCATCACTTGCACGATATTTGAATGTTCTTTAATAATGAAAAAATCCAACTCTTGGAAAATTTTCCGGCAAGGGTTAAAGTGGGTATTTGATATCCGATCGAACTTTTTAACACCGTCTAAAATAACCCGAAAACAAACTAGAATTACGAACACGAAACACTCCGAATTGTCTTTGTAAAACGATAACATCACATGCAAATTTAGCAAAAAAAACAACACCTGAATTACCAAACCCCATAGATTGGAACACACTGAAAAATTGAACCCAGAACTCTCACCAAAAACCGAGCACACCAGTTTTAGAAACTTTCTGGCCGGCCAAAATACGGCAAGGGGGGTTGAATTTTGCACCGTGTTCATGTTGCATCTCATACAACATTCTACAGTTGTTTAAAAATTTTTTGACTCTCAGAAAATTTTGACAGAAGCTAGGGTTTGGAATCGGGTGTTTCGGAGTTGTTTCGGTTTTATAATCCTACACAATCCGTCTACTTCTCTAGCTAGGCTCTGATACCACTGTAGGGTTCCTAAGCACGACAGCAAGGTTTCGGGTGGCATCGTCCATGCCAAATTAAAATTTTTCCATGCTTAAAAGAACCCTAACCTAGATCTTTAACTAGAGAATCATACGAAATCGAAATGTAAACTACTTTACAACTAAGTGAGTAGAGATTACAACCTTTGTAGTCCGTTCTTTCACTTCATTAACTCCAAGTAGTGGTCCCTTCGTTGCGATAAAAGAACTCCCGGACTCTTGAGAAGCTCCACAAGGTGAATGATGCATGCTTGCTTGTAGTCTTCGAAATCCAAGATAATCTACTTCGAGGAAACACGAACTCAAGCTATCTCTTCACTTAATATGGAATTAGTGAAGCTAACACCCTAATCTAAATGGCTAGTTTAGAAGAGTATGATGAAGTAGGAAATGGGCTCTCTTTAGTTTTCTTTTTCTCGCTATATTTCATCACATAGAAAAAGCTAGCAAGCTTTCATGAGGAAGAAGAAGATGAAGTGATGAAAATGAACAAGTGAATGAGTTGTGTGAGAATAGCAACCATGGAGAGATAATATCTCATACTAAACTCTTGTAGAGAATAAACCATGGTCAAGAATAAATGGTATGGTTAATAAATATCTTAAGGAATCCAAATTGAGTGGACTAAGTCAATGGCAAACCCTAGCTTCTACAAGCTTCTTTGTCATGATAAAATCCAATTCATTTTGAATTACTTTAAATGAGCAAAACCTTAATTTATCTAAGACATGGTGTAAGTCTCATACACCCATGCTGCATGTATCAACAACCATGACACAATCACATATATCACATATATGTAAAGTGTACACAAAAGTGAGAAAAAGAAACAATTAAGTGAGAAAATATTAGTTAATGTAATTTAATATATCAAATATATAATTATACATTAAATTATTAAATCAATACTTGATTTAATAATCCGGCTATATTACATATAACCAACTAATATAATATGTATCATTTTATCGAATCAACACTTGATCCGATAACCTGGCTATATCACATATAACCGGCCGATATCATATATCGCGAGAATAGAATACGGTATCACATACACGTACTAATCTCGGTCCCACACATATCACATATGTGCTCCTACTCCGTTTCGCCTGTGCCAGGAAATCTCTGTGTAGGATTCTAAAGACTCGTCAATACGCCGGCAGTAGGTGATGAT
The DNA here is from genome assembly GCA_030015575.1 of Agapanthus africanus. NCBI lineage: Eukaryota > Viridiplantae > Streptophyta > Magnoliopsida > Asparagales > Amaryllidaceae > Agapanthus > Agapanthus africanus. Next base: position 445,630,621 of record CM057350.1, on the reverse strand, counting down.
CATATCAAACACCCACAAGCCGCAAGCGGTCAGCTAAATGTAACGGCCACCCGGATATTGAGTGATCAGAAGATCAACAAGCAAGCCTGTACATACTCGTGCGAATCCAATCAGTAACACTACCGTACAGTCCGGTCTCTTCATCTGATATATCGCATATCCAGTCTAAGGGTGGTTAACGTCAGACCCCAGTAACCGATAAGTCGTGTCGATGTGAGGCTCATAACGGGTCGAGAAACTACTGATAACACTTACCAATAGATCTCCATATCAGCCATGGCCAGGGACTTCCAGTTATGGCCAATCGAACACAGCGCAACATCAACCCCCAATACCGGGAGAGACGAAACCCCTCTTATCGCTCATTGCCTCCATGTGATTCGGGACTGTACCCAAAAACCACCGTTTTACACGTTCTCATGAACGTGGTAAGGTGGAAATCAAAGCACAGTGGGAATCACACAAGACTCTATGACGATCTCGGGTCTACAGACTAACCTGTACCAGTGTCACCAGAGAACTGCTATCTGACGATAGGTATAATACCAGTTAGGAGTTCTCGGCGAGTCCGTTCGGTGTACCTAGTCTCCACTGAGCACCCGTATACCATCTTTGATGTCAAATACCAATGGACATGGGATCATCCATCGCCCATCATATGGGTCAAGAGGCGTATACGCTAGTCTACTCTGGAGTATCGACCTTGTCTTAATACACCCTCGACTAGGAACAATTATAGGATGTACTTGTGCACTACCCTTGGCCCCACTAGTATGATCTCCATCATAGTCTTAGTAGTCAAGTAGACATCCTAAAGGCTTTATCAACATGTGAGAGTAAGACAGTAACACGATACAAGTCAACATGTTAAGACAAAATGCAAACAGATAGCATACTATCATATCGAGCAAGAAAGTCCTATCTATATATATCCAAGCATCCACTATAATATACATTATATATACAATAATGGCTTCTAGGGAATATACATAACTAACAGTAATTTTATCCCGAGCCAGGTGCTGAACGTTCATGCAAATCTCCTTCAGCACCTTCATGTTGAGAAGGTTGACGGAGAACCCATTGTCGACCAGGATCTTACCTATCTTGATGTCGTGGTAGTACCCGGTGACATATAGAGGACGGTTGTACTCGCACGTTCCGAGAAGGAGATCTTCATCGCTGAATGTAATGTCAGCTGTATAAACCTCTGTCAGCTCGTCCTTCATGTTTTCTTTTGCCAGGAAAGCTTGGAACTGATCGTGCTCTTGTAATGCCCTGATCAAAGAATCTCTTGCTTCTTTATACAGGAAGAGAGCATCCAGTATGCTCAGTTGTGAGGGTATCTTCCTCAGATGTGCCAGGACATTATAATCCACCTTGTTTTTCTTAGGCAAGTCCCTGGCTGCGAGTTCTTTGACGACTCTATCATCGAGGGCAATTTCCTCAGCGACTTTTTCCTTCCCCTTGTCTCTTTTGCTCGAACCTTTGTTTGTAGGCCCGAGGTTCTTTTCAAGCAGCGTGCGGTTACGCAGCTGAATATTCTTGCAGTTCTTCTCCTTTTCTTCTTTTCCGGAGATAGATTCTTTGAAGAGAGGGCCGAGGGTTATTTCTTCCTCAGAATCGCTCCCGAATATGAGAACTTGGGATTTTCCTTTTGTCGAACTGGTATCAACCATGTGACAGTTGCCAGCCGTTCCTTCACGCTCATCTGTCGCGCTTCTTTGCTGCCGACGAGCTTTGTGCTTCATTTTCTTGAAGTATTATCGGTGGGCAACGTATCCTTGCCACCACTTCTTGAAGGCATTGCACTCTTCGGTAGGGTGGGTGACCCTCCGATGATATGGGCAGTAGTTCGGATGTGAAACCTCTCCATTGAGGCATGTGGCCCCAAGAGTATTTCCCTTGAGAGGTGGCAGCTTCATTCCTATTGACAGGGCTTTGGTAAACTGCTTTTCTATCTTGGTCCTGCTTTTGTTTGCCGCAGGCGTGCGTCGATCTTGTTGGAGTACTTTACGACTCCTCCTTGCCGCGTTTTCTTCATCCTGATGCCGACGCTTGGCATTTTCATATATGTCCGTTTCACGTTCTCGGTCATCTTTGCTCTTTTGAAAGGCTTTGTTTAGCAGCCTGTCAATTGGGTCTTCTAACAGTTCCATGGATTTTGGCACCGGTCCTACCCCCAGTTCCTCTGTGTTATTTTCTAACACCGAGGGAGCTTCTTCGCCATTTGATGACGAATAAGAAACCATATGGCAACTTGCTACATAGTCTTGGGTTCCTCCTGATGAGTCATGTTCCTCATCATCGTCACTATCTTAATTTTCATGGATATGGTTGAGAAACTCTTTAAGAGTGACTGGTGTCCGCGCCTTCTGGTTGTATTCTTCCAGTGCGTCAATGTACTTTTGCACGTCCGTGCGCTTGTCGTCATACTTGGTAAGTTGCACGGTTTTTTTTGTCTTCTTCTTTTTCTTCGAAGACTTTGAAGGCTTGACCTGGGGGTTTTGCCTATCGTCAACAGTTTTCGGTGCGGAACAAGGTTTCAGCATCCCTTCAATAATATCGGGCTCCAGCGGGCCTTTCCATCTGATTGCCGGACATGCTTGAAGAACCTTCAGCATTCTTTTGGTTTTAGATGAAAGGACGACTTCCCACGGAGCTTCTTCCTAGAATGAGCATAATGCCCCTGGCGTATCCACTTTTTAGGAGCGTGCTTCTGTGGTGGGTTCATCCTTTAGTTCTCGGACAACGCGAATTTCCCTTGGCGGTACTGTTCCTCGACCCAGTTCTTAAAGACATAGTAATCCTCAATGGGGTGGCTCACCATTCGGTGATAGGAGTAGTAATTAGGATTGTTGACGTCACCGGGCTGCGGTGGATGTTTTGGGTCCGGCAGAGTGATGAGTTTGTTGCGCACTATTAGCTCGAACAATCTCCTCGTTTTATCATGGGGAAACGAGTAAGCACGTCCTAACTTCTTTTCGAGGGATTGGCGCGGGCACGCGTTATTTTGGTGAGCAACCGATTTCGGGTCACTCGGTTGTTGTTGAGTGTTGGCAACGAAGGCAGTTTTCCATTTACCCTTTGCATTCCGAGGGTCCATTTTCGAAGAGGAAGGTCCGTGGCCCATCTGGTCTATTTGGGCCAACTTGTCAATCAGAGCCTGGAAGGTGGTCGGCTTAAAGAACGTCATGAACTGGGACACAGTCACCTGAGGATCCAGAGTCCCTATGAACATGCCCACTGCAGGAGCTTCTTCGTTGCGTTGTTCGCATTTTGACCATAGGTTCTGCCACCGGATTGTGTATTAAACCCAGGTCTCTCCTGGCTTCACCTGATTAATGTCGTGATTGGGATGCGCTCGCTTGCGCTGGCGAACCGCTGTGCGGACAGCAATTCCATTTCCGTGAATGTTTTGACGGAGTCATTTGGGAGCTCCGAGTACCATTCGAATGCTGTTTCCGAAAGGCTGCCAACGAACTGGTGAAGAAGAAATTTGTCGTCGCCCCCAGTATTTCCGCATAGAGCTCTGAACTGAGCGACATGTTGATGAAGATTGCCTGTCCCCTTATACATGTGGAACTTGGGGATCGTATATCCTGGCGGGTATTTGATTTGGTCATACCAGCCCGGATACGGACACCTAGTTCTGAAGACTTGGCCAGCCGCTTCGCTTGCCTGATGAGCTCATATTTGTTGAGCTATGTAATCATCAAGGGAAGCTTTAGAGATCGTTTCCTCTCTGGATGTTGATAAAACTAGAAGAGGGTTTGATGTTTCCCCTATGTGGTCCTCGATGATTATCGGTAGGTCTTTAGTTGGAGGTTCTGGTTGGATCATCATTCCAACCATGTGCTGGAACAGAAGCGCCATCTGCTTTATGTTAGCAGCTTGTTCCGTGCCTTCTTATCCTTCCTTTCAAGCACCCTTCGTAGGAACTCTGTATCGGTCTCCTGCTCCTGGCGCTGTTCAGACGCCGCTTCCGGGCTTTCTTTCTTCCCGGTGAATGCTGCCATTTTCGTCAGCATCTCCTGGAGCTTTTGTTGCTGCTCCTGAGCTTTTGTCAACGACCGAGTTTGCGGCCGATGAACCACAGAAGCATGGATTTTCTCTTTTCCGGAAGCCATGTAAATCGTGTGCACTATCATGCCCCCAGACTTAGGGCGTTTAGGTCCAGCGCCTTTGGAATTTGCTGCAGGCAATGAGATTTTCTCCGGCCTCCTCCTTTTGTGGGAGGTCGAGGTTGAAGGAGCCGTTGTAACAGGCGCCTGTATGAAAGAAGTCCCTTGCTGTATGGTGGAGGGATGATTTTCCTCTTGTCGAACCTTTATTTTCTCCGGTTGATGAGAGTCGTTTTTGTTGATCACAGAGTCCTGGACTTTCCGCCAGACCCTATGGATTTGGGAAGAGAGCCGCTGAGGGGGATGCTTCGGTTTTTCCTGCGTTGTATTTTCAACATGTAGTGGAGATTTCTTCAGCACCACGGTTGGAGAGTTCTTTCGCACTCTCCTAAGCAGATCGAAGCTGTTCCCAGTTGGAACAGCAGCGTTAACTTCCACCATTGGAGCTGGTGGGGTGAGTCCGGAGGGGGAGTTGCCCCTAACTCTTCTCACTGGCGCCAGTGGCGACGTCGAGCGTGCCTTGCAGATGGGACCACCTCAGTTGTAGAAGCGGCTCTGTCATGCCCCCGGGTTTGATGAGAGGCTACTGTTGGTGTCAGCCTGTCGAAGACTGACGTCCGTTGAGAAGGAACGACCAATCTTTCAAAGGCCGATTTTCTGGTAGGGGAAGCACCTTTTACGAATTCACCGCAGCAGGAGTTGGAAGGACTATCCATTTCGGGATAACCCCTTCAGGTATCGTGAGCCTCTTTGCGGACCCACTTAAGGTTTAGCTCAGCCTGTTGGAGACTGAGGTGGCAGGCTTGGACGACCCGTTGAGAGAGGCCATGGTGGTTGAAAGTCAATCGAAGACCGACTTCTTGGGAGCTTCCTGTGGTGGCACCAGGGCGCTGAAGCTTACTGGCGGGAGCATGGTCCCGAAGAACAATCCAATGGTGGCTTGAATCACCTACCCCACCAGCATTGAAAAGATGGAGGTCGCATTGGGCCCGTATGTCACTCCTCTAGTTGGGACGGAGCGGGAGTTGCTGTTGCAGTTTGCGGAGCTGGAAGCCATTGATATTCACTTCTTCTTTCTGCACAGGAACAAGACACTAAATCTTAGTACCTTGAGTCCAAGGGCAACCATAGCAAACCGTGATTTTTTGTTCGTGAAACATGACACACGAAGTGTGGAGTGGAATGAGGAAAAGGTCCCACCGGGCGTGCGAGAATCTGTTTACCGCCGGAAATAGAGACGAACTGGGATGGATCATCTTGCCTGAGTCCTGGGGGCAGATGCTATTTGGATTTATTCGTCCACCTCTCTGAAGATGCCAAATTGATTTATGGCACCGTGTATCAGAGGTTTGGATGGATGCGGCCGTTGTAGCAGACTTTGTCAGATTACACCTCGTTTGCGAGGTTTTTTTTATTTATTATGGGGACGCTCTTCTCTGCAGGCGCAAGCCCCTGCAGTTAATTACGTTATCGCATCGCGATAACCACTTTCTCCTGCTCCGGAAGTTCACTTCGTGTCGTGTGTGTGTTTTTTTGTTTTGGTTTTGATTGTCTATGGATTGTATATGGAGACTAATTTATGTCGTCTCCCGTAGGGCAAAGATTAGTCTAAATCCGTATATTTTAGATTTGGGCTTGGGTTGATTTAAGGATGTTAATCTGGTTTGAGATTAAGATCAACTTAAACATATAAGCATTTGGAGCTCGATTGGTTTTTTGTTAAGGATACGTTAGTCCAATTTGAGACTAAGATCTACTTAACAAGATCTTACGATCATTTTTTGCTTCAGATCCAACAAAAGAGCATTTGGGCTCTGTTGTTTTAGTTTAAGGATGTTTCGGTCCGTTATCGCCAATTTGGAGGCAAAATTTTAGTTTGAGGACATCTCGGTCTGTTGATTGTCCATCTTGCGCGCACGTGTATTTGTTACTTAACGGGATGAACAACGATGATTTAGGATGCACCCAGTTTGGGGTGCGGTCTGATTTGTGGTGTGCACATCAGTTTGGAAGTCACCAAAAAGCCGTTGGTTGTTAGGACCTGCCACCTCTCCGAAGATGTTGAGGAATTACAACGACGTGGATCAGATGTGTAGAGAGATGTAGCCTTGAACCAGTTCCCGTATTTGAGGGAAAAATGAATTAGTGGTAAACCCGAAAATCATTAGTCATATTTTGAGACTAAGATTTCCTAGGGAGGATATGGGATGAGTATCGTTTTGGATATCATCAGTTGGAAGAACAATAGTCGTATTTAGGACTAAGATTAGTTTGGGAAATCATGGACACATGGGTTCAGCTGATCTAAATCAGGGAGATTTTATCCTCAGGGGACCTAGCCAATATGGGCTTGGTCCATTCAGTTTTTTTATTGAAAAGTGCCAAACACTTGTTTGGGCTCTGTTTGATCAGTCCCTTTTTGTAAAAGAGCTGGGCACTTATATAAGTTCTGACGCTCACGTATAACCATATAGGCTCTCAGTCATGGGGATTGCCCAATAAGTGTTAAACACTTTACCCCTTTTTGTCTTTGTATGGAGTGCTAGGTACTCTTTATGGCACCCACGTGCGAAGCACGTGAGGCGCTAGGTGCTCCATAGTGAGTGCTAAGCACTCTTCCATTCTGTGGCGCCCACGTAAGGGACACGTGAAGTGCTGGACGCAGCTCATTGAGTGCTAAGCACTCTCCTCTGTGGCGCCCATGGGAGGAACACGTGAGGCGCTGGGCGCTGAGCGCCACTCAATGAGTGGTAGGCACTTTCCTCTATGGCGCCCACATGAGGAACACGTGAGGCGCTGGACGCTGGGTTCTTTCTTTTATGAGGACCAGATTTCTCTCAAGAACGAGTTCCTCCCGATGAGAATTAAATTCTCAACTTGTGGGAGACTTGTCATATGGATCTCAGTCATGGAGATTTTATTCTCAGGGGACCTAGCCAATTTGGGTTTGGTCCATTCAGTTTTTTTTATTGAAAAGTGCCAAACACTTGTTTGGGCTCTGTTTGATCAGTTCTTTTTTTGTAAAAGGGCTGGGCACTTATATAAGTTTTGACGCTCACGTATAACCATGTGGGCTCTCAGTCATAAGGATTGCCCAATAAGTGTTAAACACTTTACCCATTTTTGTCTTTGTATGGAGTGCAAGGCACTCTTTATGGCGCCCACGTACGAAACACGTGAGTCGCTAGGCGTTCCCTAGTGAATGCTAAGCACTCTTCCATTCTGTGGAGCCCACGTGAGGGACACGTGAGGCACTGGGCGCTGGGTACAGCTTATTGAGTGCTAAGCACTTTCATTTGTGGTGCCCACATGAGGAACACGTGAAGCGCTGGGCGCTGAGCGCCACTCAATGAGTGTTAGGCATTTTTCTTTGTGGTGCCCAAGTGAGGAACACTTGAGGCGCTAGGCGCTGAGCGCCGCTCATTGAGTGGTAGACATCTTTCCTCTGTGACGCCTACGTGAGGAACCCGTGAGGCGCTAGACGCTGGGTTCTTTCTTTTATGAGGACCAGATTTCTCTCAAGAACAATTTCCTCCCGATGAGAATTAAATTCTTAACTTGTGATAGACTTGTCTTATAGATCTCAGATCCAGAGAAAGAACTAAGTTATTTTTTTTAAAAGGACTAAACTTTAGATATGTAAACGTGACGATCTTTGTTCTTCTTATTTACTTAGAGTTTTTTTAGGAGGGAGATCTTCTTCTCTGTTTCTTTTTAAAGCTCTCTTGTTTTTTTAAAAGCTTATGGGGGGCTTCCACTCTCCAGATTTGAAGTCTTCGGTCCTTTATATAGTAGATGCAAGTTTGTTAATTAGTTTTTTTTTTGAAGAAATCTCTCATTAAGAGATCTTAATTGATTTGGGGATTTTTACCCACCATTGGATTTTTGATCCAAGGGTTTCTATTTTACAGAACAAGATTGGGGAAATATTTTTCCTTGCATAGAATTTATTTAGCAAAACGGTGATTTTTTAATCACCGTTGGATTTTTAATCTAACGGTCCTCTATTTTATAGAAGGCATAGAATTTTATTCTATGATCCCACCGAAAGTATATTTCTTGTTTTAGAAAGATTTGAGGAATATTTCTTCTCAACAGAATTTTAATTCTGAGTCTTGATGATTTATCATCTCCGTTGGATATTTGATCCAACAGCTCTGTTTAACAGAGTGTAGAATTTAATTCTACCCGGACGCCGGCTCTCACGTGTTGTGCACGTGGGCGCTAATTAAGGTTTTAATTCCTTTATAAACTTTGCACATTGGCCCCATGTGAGGAGCACGTGCGGCACCAATATAAGAGCTTTTAACTCTGGCGCTGGCGCCCTCGTGGAAGGCACGCGAGGCGCTGCCTCTTAAATTTTGAACAGATCTTTGCTTTTTTATTGGGGAAAACAGTAAGCAAGTAAACAAGTTCTACATTAAGTGAATAGAGAATACAAACTTTGTAAACCCGTCCTTCACTTCTAAAGCTCCAAGTAGTAGTCCCTAAGCTCTAAGTTGTAGTCCCCAGAACTCTTCTTAGGCTTGACTTGGTGAAAGGAACGAGCTTGCTTCGTCGTCTTCGAAGCCGAAAATGATCCACCTTGAAGTTTCTCTAACTCAAGCTATCTTTTTACTAATAAAGAATTAGTGAAGCAAACAACCTAATCTTATGGGCTAGATGAGAGTAAGTTGATGAAGTAGGAATTTTGTTCACTGTAGAAATGTATTTCTCTTTTTATTTTCTCACCTCAAGAAAAGCTAGAGAGCAAGAAGATGAACTAGGGTGAAATAAAAATCTCCAAGTGATGAAATAAGAGAGTAAAACCTTGAGTTAAAGATAATGGTTAACTAGAGTAAAAACAAAATAAGTGAGATGAGTCATGATTTCTACATACTTCCATAAGCATCTAAGCCATGCTCATTTCCACCTCATTTTGATTTTACTCTAAATAAATAATTACCCTAATTATCTTTAGCCTTGGTGTGAGTCTCATACACCCATGCTCAATATATCATCCACCATGACACAAAATAGAATTATATATATATATATATATATCATTATATATAACAAGAGAAGAAAATCATTAGTGAGCTTATATTAGTTAATATATATATCAAATATATAAATATATATCAAATTATTAAATCAACACTTGATTCAATAATTCGGTTATATAACATATAACCGACTAATATCATTTATATGTATATTAAATTATCAAATATCTTGAGATTAGAGTATGGTATCGCATACTCGTATTTAATCAAGCATCTGCACATATCAGCATATACGCCCTACTTCGTTTCGCTTGAGCTAGGAAACCTCTGTGTGGGACTCTAAAGATTTGTCAATACGTCAGTAGTAGGTAATGATCACATCAGCCACCCACAAGCCGTTAGCGGTACTAGCTGGACGTAACGACTACCCAGGTATCGAGCGAATAGAAGATCAACAAGCAAGCTTGTCCAAACTCTCACAAAGCCTATAAGCAACACTTACCGTACAGTCCGGTCTCTTCGTCTGATATGTTGCATATCGAGTCTATGGGTGGAATCGTCAGACCCCGGTAACTTGATAAGTGATGCCGATGTGTGGCCTATAACAGTTCGAGAAACTACTGATAATGCTTACCAGTAAATCTCATCAACCCTAGCCAGAGACTTGCTGTTATAGCCAATCGAGCATAGCGCAACATCAACTCCCTATACCGGGAGAGACGAAACCCCTCCTATCGCTCATTGCCTCCATGTGACTTGGGATTGTACCCAAAATCCACCTGTTTGCACGACTCCTTTGAGCCGTGGTAGGGAGAAAATCAAAGCACGGTAGGAACCACACAAGACTCTATAATGATCTCGGGTCTACAGACTAACCTATACAAATGTCACCAGAGAACTGCTATCTGACGATAGGTATGGTACCATCTAGGAGTTCTCGGAGAGTTCTGTTCGGTGTGCCCATTCTCCAATGAGCATATATGTACAATCTTTGATGTCAAACACCAATGGTTATGGGATCAACCATCGCCCCATATAGGGTCAAGAAACGTATACACTAGTCTACTCTGGAATATCGATGCCCTGTCTTGATACTCGCTCGACTAAGAACTGTTAAAGGATGTGCTTGTGGACTACACAAGCCCTACTAGTATGATCTGCATCATTGTCCTGGTAGTCAAGATAACATCCTATGGGCTTTATCAACATGTATCAGAGAGACAGTATAACAATACAAGTGTATATGTTAAGATAAAGTGCAACCAGATAGCATACTATCATGTCGAGCAAGAAAGTCCTCTATATATATGTATCCAAGCATCCACTATATCATACAATAATGGCCTCTAGGGTATACATATCACTAACAATGTTCCACTTGCACTAAGGCCAGTTGTTGTAGTATCGCATACCCAACAGCCCAAAAAATCTCTCAAACTGCGTCTGGGGGAAGGCTTTCGTGAGTGGATCCGCTGAGTTGTCCTTCGTGTCAACTCTCCTGATCTCGATCTCCCGGTGATCTACTATCACCCAAATCAGGTGATACCGCCTAAGAATATGTCTGGATCGCTGATGGGACCGGGGTTCCTTGGCCAAAGCCACAGCTCTATTGTTATCATAATACAAAGGTATTGGATACTCAATGGATGGAATCACATCAAGTTCAACGTCTTCATCCAGACAGCTTCTTTGGCAGCATCGTTGGCAGCGATGTATTCAGCCTCCATTGTCGAGTCCGCCACAGTATCTTGCTTGAAACTCTTCCAACATACCGCCCCTCCATTAAGGGTGAAGACAAAACCCGAGACCGACTTACCGTCGTCCTTATCACTCTGGAAGCTCGAATCGGTAAAGGACTCCACTTGGAGTTCACCATTACCATACACCGAGAACATTTCTTTAGTCCTTCTCAATTACTTAAGAATGTTCTTCACATTTATCCAGTGTTTCTCCTCGGGATCTGATTAATACCTACTTACCACACTAAGTGCGTAAGCTATATCCGGTCTGGTGCATAACATCGCGTACGTGATAGAACTAACTGTAGAAGCATAAGGTATCCCTTGCATGCGAGCCCTCTCCAAATCAGTCTTGGGAGACATCTCATTGGAGAGAGTGATTCCTGAACAAGCGGGTAAATTACCATGCTTAGAATCTTCCATACTAAACCTCTTTAGTATGTGTAAGTCCATGTCACGCACCCCACGAACTTGCGGGGCGGCGGAATATATGAAAAACGATTATCAAAGCTTCGTAACACGGACTTGAGCGCATGAATCGTTATCTAAACCATTGCTAACTATCTACTAGAGGTTTAACTACTCGGATTCGAAGTTATACCTCACGTTACATGTCCTTCGGGTCTTCATCGTTGTCCTCCACTCCTCGTAGGCTCCTTGGAACATCGGCACCTCAACGACCTCCTCGAATCAAAGATGATCCACCCAAGAGCTCCTACTACAAGCTTGATCTCTAACTTGAGATAACTAGGTTGCTCAAAGTGATAATCTAAGCTACCTAGGGGATATAGAGTGAGGTTATGGATGTATTAGTCTAGCTAACCCTTGATCTCAACTCATGAGAGGTTAGGGTTAGGGTTTGAAGAGAGAGTGAGCTTGAGGAGAGAGAAGGTAAAGATGAGAATGAGAATGAATAATGAGCTCATGTGAATTTAACAACCATAACAATTTATCAAATAAATAAATATAAATGATTAATCATCATGGTTGATTCATTCACCTAGTGTGATTCATCATATGACTCACTAACTAATTAATGCATCATTTAATACAAAGGATGAATCACACAAATGAGTCATTAAGTATTAAATGCTTATGCCACCTTAACCCCTTAGTCACCACTCTTCTAGAAGCTTCCCGACAAATTACGAGAACGCCCCTCCAATCCATGAAAACACGGAAAAACTTTAGACTGTATAAATCCAATAACCCGATACTAGAATCTGGCTTAAACCAAAGCCGGCTAGTAAAAACTGTCCGAAAAGTTGTACGTGCGTAAACACACGTATGCGTCCGAACCCTTGTCGTAAAACCATACGACCTCTATATCGTTTCGCCTGGAGCAGGGAAACTCTCTGTGTGGGACTCTAAAGACTCGACACTACGCTGGTAGTGGGTTTAACCACAGACCGCAAGTGGCACTAGCTGTACGTAACGGTCCCCGGGTAGATGTCGATAAGAAGGCCGATGAGGAAAACCATCCGAACCCCTACTGAGCCTGATGTGACAATCTCCGTACAGCCCGGTCTGTTCGTCTAAGACTATCGCATATCAAGCCTAGGGGGCGGCAAGCGTCAGTCCCCTAATAGTTGTATAAGTCGTGTCGGAGCGAAGCCCATTACACCCTGAGAAGCTACTGGAACCTACCAGTATATCTCGCTTGCCCTGGCCAGGGACTTTGCGTAATGGCTCTCTGACACAGCGCGATATCATCTCCCAATACCGGGAGAGACGAATCCTGTCTAACCACTACTGCCTCCAAGTGCTCGGGACTGCACCCAACTGCTACCTGTTTGCATGACTCCTTTGAGCCGTGGTAGGGTAGCAATCTAAGAACAGTGGGACACACTCGAGGCGAAGTAGCTGTGTCAAGTCTGCGAACTATGCTGTACTTATGTCACCTGGGAACTGTTAACTGACGACGGGTATAATACCAACTAATCAGTTCCCCTGCGAGTCCTGTCCGGTGTACCCGTAACCTAACGAGCACCTGTATACTATCTCCAGTACGACATACTGATGGCTATAGGACAGAACATCTCCCCAACTGGGATGAGAAGCGTACACACTAGTCTACTCTGGAATATCGATGCCCTATCTCGATAATCCAACGACCAGGGACCTGTATAGGATGTTGCTTACAGACTACCCAGCCCCCACTAGTGTGACTGCCATCACAACGCTGGTAATCAAGCAAAGAACCTATGGGCTCTACTAATATGTATAAGTGATACGTTACAAGAAACATATGCACATATTAAAGTAGACACAAACCAAGTAGCATACTACCATTTTTAGCAAGACTGTATATACAACTGTGAATATCCCAAGCTTCCATTAAGTAATATACAATCTAGTATGATACAATAATGGCCCCTAGGGCATATACACTAACAGTATGGTGTCAATGTACCTGGATTGGGACAATCCCAACATCCGTTTAGTTCTATCTCTATAGATCTTTATCCCCAGGATGTAGGAGGCATTACCCAAATCTTTCATGGAGAACTTTTGTGATAAGAAGAGCTTGACCGAGTGTAGTATAGGAACATCATTTCCTATCAAGAGTATATCATCCACGTACAATACGAGGAAGACAACCTTACTCTCTACAGCCTTCTTGTATATAAAAGGTTCATCTACGTTTTTGATGAAGTTAAACTCTTTGACCGCCACATTAAAACAGATGTTCTAGCTCTGCGATGCTTTCTTTAATCCGTATATTGATTTAAGCAGCTTGCACACCTTTCCGCTGCTCCCACTGTCTACGAAGCCCTCTGGCTGTGTCATGTACACGCTCTCTTCTAAATCACCATTTAGAAAAGCGGTCTTGACGTCCATCTTCCAGATTTCATAGTCATGGTATGAAGCAATGGCAAGTAGGATCCTGATGGACTTAAGCATAGCCACTGGAGAAAAGGTTTCATCATAATCGACACCTGGTCGTTGACGAAAACCTTTTGCTACAAGTCTAGCTTTGATGGTCTCAACCTTTCCATCTACACCAAGTTTTTTCCTAAAAATCCACTTGCTCCCGATGGATTTTACCTCTTCAGGAGCAACTTCCAAAGTACATACTTTTTTGGTGTACATGGATTCCATTTCAGATCGCATATCATCCAGCCATTTCACAGAGTCCCCACTTGTGATGGCATGCTCAAAACTAGTTAGGCCATCATTTTTCATGATACAATCCTTTCTCCCACTGTCAATGAGAAAACTATAGTATCTCTCAGGTGGATGAGGAACCCTACTAGATCTGCGGAGTTGCTGAAGTTTGTCGGGGATTATCGAATCCTCCGGTTCTACCTAATCATTAGCTGTAGTTTGTGTAGCCGAAACTTTTTCCAGCTCTACCTTATTACCACTAATTTCTTTTACAAGAAATTCCTTTTCTAAAACGGTGGCATATTGAGAAACAAACACTTTTTGTTCCTCGGTGTGGTAGAAGATATATCCATATGAATTCTTTGGATATCCCACAAATTTGCATAAAACAGATCTTGCCTCGAGCTTGTCCGGATTTTGCCTTTTAATATAGGCCGGACAACCCCATATCTTAACTCGTTTAAGAGATGGTCTCTTCCCATTCCATATCTCATATAGAGTGGTAGGCACAGATTTGGTCGGAACCCTATTCAATAGGCATGCAGCTGTTTCAAGTGCATAACCCTAAAAGGAAATAGGCAACTCAGCAATACTCATCATAGAGCGTACCATATCTAATAGGGTGTGATTCCTTCGCTCAGATATTCCATTGTGCCGTGGTGTATATAGAGGAGCAAGCTGAGAAAGAATCCCATTCTCTTTTAAATAGTCACGGAATTCCGTGCTCATGTATTCTCCTCCCCGATCAGATCGAAGGATTTTAATACTTTTACTCGTTTGGTTCTCTACTTCGTACTTGTATTCCTTGAATTTCTCAAAACCTTCAGACTTGTGTTTTAACAGGAACACATGTCTGAATCTTGAGAGATCGTTGGTGAATGTTATAAAGTACGAGAAACCATTCTTGGCATGTATAAACATAGGACCGCATATATCACTATGTATCAGTCCCAAGAGTTCAGTAGCTCTTTCTCCGTGTCCGGTAAACGGAGTTTTGGTCATCTTACCTTTGATACATGACTCGCAAGTTTCATAAGACGTATATTCGAACGAATTCAAATATCCATCTTTATGTAACTTAGCTAGTCTTGTCGCATTGATATGACCAAGTTTACAATGCCACAAGAAAGATTTGTTCATTTCTGAACTTTTCCTCTTGTGTGTGTTCTGTAAATTTAGAACTATAGTTTGATTTAGAACGTATATACCGTTATACAACATAGTAAACCCAATCAACACTTGATTTAAGAAAATGTTCGTAATATTTTTCTCTAATACAAAGTTATATCCTTCTTTATCTAATAAAGAAATTGATATTATATTGCACATCATTTTTGGTGCGAAATAACAGTCGTTCAGAATCAATGTATTACCATTTGGTAATACAAGGTGATATTCGCCAACTACTTTGGCTGCAACAATTGCTCCATTCCCTACTATGAGAGATTTATCACTCTTTCCCAGTTCTCTATTTCTTCTTAACCCATGTAACATATTACAAACATGGGATTCTGATCTGATATCAAATCCCAAGACGTAGAGCATACTGAGAAACAGTTCTCGGTAACGAACACACCCGAAGAAGATATATCATCATGCTCTTTCTTCGTTTGGGTTGTGTGGGAATCCTAATAGTCCCCTATTCCTTGCTCAGACTTATGATAATCATAAGAAAAAGAGGAACCAACGTTCCCCAGATCAGTATAATAAGTGGGTTCAATCAATACATCTATATTATTATCTTAATTAAGGCGTGTCATGTTCGCTACCTGAAGAGAGAAGAAAAACACTTTAGCGTGCGCTTTTGCAAAATTAGATTGGTTATTATCTTATCTAATCAGAATGGCTCCCACTGATTTTATCAAATCTTCCTTCAAATCCTAAAAGGTAAGATCAGCTGGGATTAATTACACCCTACAAGTTCGCCAATCGGTTAGCCAGGCAGGTATTGGTACTCCGAGAGAGTCTCCCTATCCTTTCGCCTGGAAATAATTAAATAACCTCGTTTCCGTAGGGTCATAACCCCGTTAACACCTTTCTTAGACACCTACTGGATCAGCTAATTGTAAAGTGCAAAACTCTCTCAGGAGTAACTCTTACTCGCAGTGGGTATCGGGATCCAACTATCTCATAGAAGGTATGCAATCTCATTGCAAATTTCAACACTTGAAATTCCCAATATCTGTTTTTACCCCTAACGACTTATGACCTTAACTATGATCAACAAATCATAAGCACTAGTCAAGTTCTACCTGGCATTTCGTGATTGATTTAGACCCATCCGTATGACCCCTAATTATGGTCAACAAAGTCGTACGAATGTCCTAATCAATCACATCATATGCTTTATAGGAAGATATCACTTAGCTACCGTACACTACGCATTAACTATGGTTAACAAACGTAGCACGAATACTAAGTACTCTACTTCCTAAAATGGTGGAGGGTTACGAATGGTTTTGAAGAAAACCTTTATCGTAATGAACTTGATATCGTTGTAGAATCTAGTGTTTTGAAAAAAAGTGGTTTAAGCTCTGCTTTTTAAAATCGAGTAGTTTTCAGAACAAACTGAGTGGGTTATAGCATTTGCTAGTATTGCTAAAGAGGTCACTCCCGGTGAAGGGATCTAGGCTTTTTCCTTATCGAATGAGGTGCTGGATATTTATAAAAGGAATACCGCTATGCAAAGCAAAAACTAGACCTACCAGTTTGAAAATTTTGATTCTAAAACATCTTTAGCTTTCTTTTCTTTTCACTAATCTCATTAATGACATCCCATCATTTATGTTTCCTAAACATCATAGAAGAAACAAAAATAGAACGTACACTTATTCCATCCGCATTCGCCACGAGGCTCCGTCATGCACCGTTAGGTTACTTAACTAACGGCAGAGCGGGGGTAGGACTAGCGCGGGTGTAAAACATAAGTAACGTTTATTATATATATATATATATATATATATATATATATATATATATATAACATGGCATTCGTCTCACGCAGTTATATGATCACATCACAGAACTCAGGTAACAGAAACAAACATATGAAATATAGGATATACTAGGCGGTCTGTGTTTTAAATTAAGCCTGTAATTAAAAACACGGATTCTACGGTCGTGATGAATAGCAAAACCCACATCCTTAAACCCCTATGAGAGCGGCAAGCAACCCTGCCAATTCTAGAGTTAGGAGACCCGGTCTCGACTCCTCGAGATGGTCTCTTACTGGACTCTAGAACCCGGTTACTTGTGCTCCCTATCTTGGGTCTATTCTAATGCGGAAAAGTAAATAATATATATCAATGGCGACAACAATCTCAACCCAGAAGTGTCCCAATAAAAGAATATTACATACAAATTTACATGAATGAAAAAAGAAAAACTCTCATCTCATGTAAAAAAAAAACCCGGCTATTCAATCATGACGATCCAATATAACATATCACAAGCAACACATAACAACACATGAATTCAATGTAAGTAAATATACGTATCCCGAATATCGTTGATATATAGCAACGAGATCGGGGATACACCACATATTACACTTACGGTCGCAGAAAAGAAATAAAAACTACAATAATTAGAATCAACATCAAACCTTAGACATCATAAACCTGGAATCTCTCATATCTCGGATTTCATGCCTAATTATATAAATCTTGCATTTAAGTCTCAAATTGAAAACACTTTTCAATAATCAGTTGGGTAATTCAACAAGATTCCTGAATATCATGATCGAATACTCGTCGGAAACTTTAATAGATTGCCGCACCCGCGATACCGTCAACGAAGTGCACTTAGGCGGAACACCGCGGCCGCGAGCACCCGAGTGGATGCTTTTGGCTACGGTGTTCTCCTATAGTCACTTGGTCGAAGCAATGGGGCGTGGCTATCTAGTAGTGTTTTCCGGCGACTACTCGCATACAATACGAGATTGCGACGAAACCTTGATCCGAATTGAAACTCCGTGGCAATCAATCAAAAGAGACTAAAACGTGAGATTTACAAACAACAAACTAGTTTTCACAATACTACTTAATGTGGATTCCAAATATCGTATCACATATCATAAAAATCTAGACGATGTTAAACTTTTCGATCGATATATCAAACACCCACAAATCATAGAGATCTCAACAACTCGAGTCTCAATAAAAACACCCAGAAAGTGGCAAATATCACAATGGAGCAGCACAAGAAGCAAGATCCCACATTCCCATAAACTTGCGGCGGAACCGCGGCCAAACTAGGGTTTAGGCCTCGGTTTCGCAGCGGTTTAGTGGAATTGGAGTCTCGTACTTCTTGAAACTCCATAAAATACCCTACACATTTTTCTGCATATTTTTAATCTGTAAAATATCAACTTTTGAAAAAATGGACAGAAACATGGAAATTGTCGGGTTTTGAAGTTCGATCGAACACTTTAACGTCGTTTAGACCTTGCATAATGCTCTAGCTTGGCTCTGATACAATGAAAGTGTGTCTTAGCACCTCTACTAGGTTTCCACATTCATCAAGTATGCAATTTAAAAAAATCTAGAGGTTTAAGCTACACTAACCTAGAATCAAACTAGGGAATTAGGGTTTGTAAGCAAGTAAAGAAGTTCCACACTAAGTGAATAGAGAATACAACTTTTGTAGACCGGTCATTCACTTCTAAAGCTCCAAGTAGTAGTCCCTAGAACTCTTCTTAGGCTTCACTTGGTGAAAGGAACGAGCTTACTTCGTCGTCTTCGAAGTCGAAGATGATCCACCTTGAAGTTTCTCTAACTCAAGCTACCTCTTCATTAATAAAGAATTAGTGAAGTAAACAACCTAATCTTATGGGCTAGATGAGAGTAGGTTGATGAAGTAGGAATTTTGCTTACTTTAGAAATGTATTTCTCTTTTTATTTTCTCACCTCAAGAAAAGCTAGAGAGTAAGAAGATGAACTATGGTGAAATAAAAATCTCCAAGTGATGAAGTAAGAGAGTAAAACCATGAGTTAAAGATAATGGTTGGGTTAGAAAATCTAGAAAACACAATAAGTGAGATGAGTCATGGCTTCTACATGCTTCCACAAGCATCTAAGCCATGCTCATTTCCACCTCATTTTGATTTTACTCTAAATAAATAATTATCCTAATTATCTTTAGCCTTGGTGTGAGTCTCATACATCCATGTTCAATGTATCATCCACCATGACACAAAATAGAATTATATATGTATATATATATATATATCATTATATATAACAAGTGAAGAAAATCATTAGTGAGCTTATATTAGTTAATATATATATATATATATATATCAAATTATTAAATCAACAGTTGATTCAATAATCTGGTTATATCACATATAGCCGACTAATATCATTTATATGTATACTAAATTATCAAATATCGCAAGATTAGAATACGGTATCACATACTTATATTTAATCAAGCATCCACACATATCAGCATATGTGCCCTACTTCGTTTCACTTGAGCTAGGAAACCTCTGTGCGGGACTTTAAAGTCTCGTCAATACGCCAGCAGTAGGTAATGACAGTCACCCACAAGCCGTCAGCGGTGCTAGCTGGATGTAACGGCTACTTAGGTATTGAGCGAATAGAAGATCAACAAGCAAGTTTGTTCAAACTTCCGCAAAGCCTATAAGCAACACTTACCGTACAGTCCGGTCTCTTCGTCTGATATGTCGCATATCAAGTCTAGGGGTGGAATCTTCTGTCCCCAGTAACTTGATAAGTCATGCCGATGTGTGGCGTATAACCGTTCGAGAAACTACTGATAACACTTACCAGTAAATCTCATCAACCTTAGCCAGGGACTTGCTGTTATAGCCAATCGAGCATAGTGCAACATCAACTCCCTATACCGGGAGAGACGAAACCCTTCCTATCGCTCATTGCCTCCATGTGACTCGGGATTGTATCCAAAATCTACCTGTTTGCACGACTCCTTTGAGCCATGGTAGGGAGGAAATCAAAGCACAATGGGAACCACATAAGTCTCTATGACGATCTCGGGTCTACAGACTAACATGTACAAGTGTCACCAAAGAACTGCTATCTGACGATAGGTATGGTACCATCTAGGAGTTCTCGACGAGTCATGTTCGGTGTACCCATTCTCTAATGAGTACCTATGTACAATCTTTGATATCAAACACCAATGGTTATAGAATCAACCATCACCCCATATAGGGTCAAGAAACGTACACACTAGTCTACTCTGGAATATCGATGCCCTGTCCCGATACTCTCTCGACTAGGAACTGTTAAAGGATGTGCTTGTGGACTACACAAGCCCCACTAGTATGATCTGCATCATAGTCCTGATAGTCAAGCTAACATCCTAAGGGCTTTATCAACAAATATCAGAAAGACAATATAACAATATAAGTGCACATGTTAAGATAAAATGCAACCAGATAACATACTATCATATCGAGCAAGAAAATCCTCTCTATATATGGCCAAGTATCCACTATATCATACAATAATGGCCTTTAGGGCATACATATCACTAACATATATATCAAAGTTGGGATTTTTTTCTTCAACAATTTAATATATTCAGTACATTTTTAAAACAGGATGGAACAATATACAGTGTTGGAGACATTGATTTATTCAACAAATCTGAACCGTTAATTTTAACCGCTATTTTAACTATTGGTTAAAATCGAACGGTTTACATTTAACCGCTAATTAAAGTAGCGGTTCTTATTTAATAAAAAGACCCACCGTCCGAACAGCTTCATTACAGTTTCAGCGGTTTAAGGGTTAGACATCGAAATTGGGCGATTTTTGCTGTGATCTGAACTGCGATTCTTGCTGGAATTTTATTGATTCGTGTATCGATCTCATAATTTAAATTAATTACTTTAATTAGTTTAGGGTTTGTTATTTTTTATGGGATTTTTGTTAAGGTTTTAAGATATAAATTGGGGCTTTTTTCATGTGATTTCAATTGCGATTGTTGTTGGGTATTCTCATGTTTCTTGGATCGATTAAATAACATAAATCAATTACTTTTTTAGTTTAGGGTTTGGTCTTATTGATGCAGGGTTTTTTTGTAAATATATTTGGGATTTTGAGCGTTTATTATGTAGTTATAATGGCCGGTAAACACACATATGCACCCAAGAGGGCTACACCGAAGATGGCTACACAAAAGAGGGCTAAACCGACTCTTCCTCCGCCAAGAAATATTCATAAAAAAGAACTCAAAGAACGTAGCAAAAGAAGGAAAATACAATCAAAGGTGAATGTAGTCAATCCTACCCATCCATCAGCATCTCAGACATCATCTTTTCAATACAACCATGGCCCCACGAAGAATGTTGTATTGTATAATCAAGCAAATCAAATTTCCAAAGCTATTTGGAGTGGTAAAGATAGGGAAAATGTTATTGCGCTCGAATCTATGAGCATGTTTGCGCAATGACCTCTGACGGATCAGCAGATTGAATTATTAGACGAATGGAGTTTTGGTGAGTATTGTAAAGTTGGCCACCAACAACATGATCTATCATTTATATCTGCATTAGTTGAAAGATGGCGACCCCAGACGAACGTTTTTCATTTACCCATTGGAGAGGCGTTGATCACTCTTCAAGACGTATCATGGATTCTCAGTCTCCCGGTCACAGGTTCTCCAATTGTTTATGAAGGATGTATGATTTCCTTCTTACATTTTTACGACGTATTAGGAGTTGATTCCCAGAAGGAGAGGAGGAAAGATGATATCGTACTTGTGACGTGGGTGTATGAGACTTTTAGTAGTCTTGAGACTAATGCCGATAGGGAGAAAACGGTTCAATGTACAAAAGGTTATGTTTTGTACACCATTTGCATGGCATTATTCCTTACACGCTCCAAAATCCCAATTCATTTAAAATGGCTTTGATTATTGCACGACGAGGAACTCATCCCCACATACGCTTGGGGGGTGGGTTTTTTGTCATATTTTATAAATGAATTGAATGAAGCGGCACTACCAAACGCGAGAGAGATAAAGGATTGTCTTACAGTTTTGCAGGTATCGTATTAGTTGTATAATTATTTTCTTTTATTGTAAAGATAATTGTAGCGAATCTAACAATTAATTTTTATTCAGTGTTGGGCATATACTAGGATTTTAGTCATTCGGCCTATCTCCGATATTAGCATCAAGGAGAGTAGACCCCTTGCTAGACAATGGGGTGTACACACATATTGATTTTCCCATTATCATAAAAATTTCTACCGGGGTATGCTTGATAATTTGAATGAATTACATTTTTTTACTATTTCATTACTTAATTTAACGACATTTGTGTAATTCTTTATGAATAATGATAAATATTTTCAACCGTTTCTTTAATGATAGTTTACATGGGATCCATACACTGAGTATGTCGATGCATCCGAAAACTTTTTCCTTCTCAGTAAATACTCTACTTTTACGAGTTCCTCTCATTTGTTTCGATATTGTCCGGTAGCAATATCTCAAAAGGGTAATCTGAAAGTTTGGCGGTATTCAGAGTGTATCCACTAACATTCAATCTAGACAAACTTAAAAGGAGAAGCCAACCAAGAATAAACTAATATTGTCACGAACCGAAGATACGGAACGTAACTGGCACATAGATTACGAGACGTCTCAAGGCGTAACGTGACCTAAGTCAGCCAAAACCCAGAAAATCTAAACCAAAATCAACAAGAGTGAAGGAAAACCTTTTATGAAAATGACTTTAAACCAATTAAGTTATATTAATCCCTTTTAAAAAAACATCAAAATTTTCCGAAAATTTCGGCAAAGTCTCCTTTGTAAATACTGGCCCCAAAACGGGTACAACAAGATATATAAACCTGTAATGATATAATGGCATCCCCAAGCGGGAGCTAGCTCTTCGCCCAAGACGGATCACAACCATATGCAATATATATGTAATATCAAGCAAATAAGCATAAAGAAACCCAAAAATAAGAAAAACACAACGTTGGCTCAAGTGAGCTCGACTCCAGAGGAACTACATATACACAGATCTCTCGGTCTCATCACTAGGTCGCATATACAAAATAAGAAGTGGTAGATGGAGAATAATAGATACAATGATAGTACAAAAAGACAAAAGTGTCCTCGCAACCTACCTAAAAGCAATGTCGTGAGTCTGAGCAAAAGAAGCCAATGAAAAGATACGCCCACCGCTACAAGGCTGACGGGTCCGACCTGCAAAACACTGTGGCACAACGGAGGTGAGTTGCCAGCTCGTGAGTAGAAAATAATATCTAATAAGGCTATCGTAAGAATGTACGCAAATGCGTCACAACTTGTATTGTGATACCACTATTATGTATGCACATGAATGCAAAATCAATACGAAATCTTTAAGTGTTTAAAATACGATGATCTCTGCATTCTTAACTTAGAAAAATATCTCTACAATATCTAAGATACCATCAATGAAATCATCTGAAAACCGAGTCAAGCATCGACACCAAATATGGAAATATATCTGTCTCAATGTCTCACTATGTCAATATCTCAATACCTCGGGCTCCGTCAGTCCGGATCGGTCCATATCATCAAATCTCACGACAACGGTCGGTATCCTCCGGTAGGTAGTCGTCCCTTACCAGGCTCATCGTCTACAACTCGAGCTTCTTGTCCCGGGGTACCATACCGGGCCCACCATGTACCCGAGACGGTTCATCCACTCCTCGAATCGGGTCTCGAAATCCAACAGAAAACATGAAAACTCATGGTGGACGACACATCCAGAAATCTCATCAATACCGAAATCCTCAAGAAATCATAATATCTGACATGTTGTAAATGATAGATGCTATGATATCAATATTATGCAATGTAGTTTATGATGAGGAATCTATATAGGCATGATAATGAAGTGAGGTATATGCATGCTTTGCAATTCAATGTATTATGTATGATGCAAGTGTTTGATACTGAACTAAGCAGGTTCTAAAGTGCTCGTGGCATAGCATTTACCAAAGGCGTGTGTGTTCACATGAATAGTGCGTGTGCAACATGAGCCAATGGTAATGGTGTAAGTGTCCTAAGAGGTGATATCACGCATAGCTATATAGATAACTATGCAATGCCAGCAGATGAATAACTAGAAAGATATGCATATGAATGAGATGGTGAACTAAATAACTATGCATATAGTTTGCAAGTAATAAAGTGATCCTAAGTATGGGGCGCCTCATGCCATCAAGACGATTTCTCCATAGATGTATACATCTACTCACCCGGACGCCTCGCTAATCTGATCCAACCACAACTTTGCCTTTGCGCGCCGCGTCCGATATTTCCGCTACCGATCCTAAAATTGCACAACACAAACATAAGATTACACATTCTTGAAACGATGCAAAGTCACAAAAGGAAAAGATCAACGCCCACAAGTTAGGCACAACGTGCACTACGTGCGCGGAACACACACGACAATCACTATAACCTTAACTAAAATCGTCGTTCGGAACAACCGTCAAAACTAAACCCGACCAAACCAAATTTCGAATTCACACACCGTAAATGTCATAGGAGATGCTATTGATATAACCAACATCTCAAAATTAATTCACATCCTAATTATATAAAAACCTAGTAAGCACTAAAAATTCCAAATTCGTGCAAACATCGTAGGTCTGCGATAAAGTGATCACAATCTAACACAATCATCCCAATTATACCACTAGATGGCCACTACACTAAATTAACCCATTTACAATGCTTCAAACCCTAAATCCAAAATCAACCCTTCTCTTGAATTTCATAAACAAGCAATTATAACCAAATTTCACACTTTTAAATTCTAAATTAGCATATTTAAATTACAATTTAACAATTAGATTAGAATTTTCACCTCACAAGTTTGAACCCTAGCTTGCACTAGCCACCAAAGATGCCTCCTTTCTCCATGTTTTAAACTAATTTGGGTTTGAGAAGAGGTAGAATAGGGATTTGTTTTGAATTTGTGAAGAATTTTGTGGATTTTAATAGATTTTTGATGAAATTGAAGCAAAAAAGAAATGGGGGAAGATGGGGAAAACTGCAGGAACACTCTCGGCCTGGGGAGGGGGGGAGTAGGGAGGTGTGAGGGAAATGTGTAGAAATTTCCATGAAGAAAGTTTCTCCCAAGTTCATTTAATGCATATCACATCAATTTCCTATTAAATTTTCATTTTAATTTCATTTTGATTTATTTTTAAACCATAGAAACTACAATCTTGGAAAGTCTTGCTAACATTTTTGTTACTACTAGATTTTAGTTTGTAATGGTTCTTAAGTATGTAATTTACCCATTCAAATTTGTATTTATCACTAATTTAATTATATTTAAAAGCTTAAAATAATATTAAAAAATAATTAATTAAGGAAATTTTTTAAATGACTAGAAATTTTGAAGTGAAAATTAATTAACCAATTTCTAGCAATTTCTTATCTTAATTTTGTATAATTAGGCCTATATTGAAAAATAATTATTTTGACATTTTATGGAAAATACTGTTTATTTTACCGATTATCGAAAAACTACCTAAACGATATTCAAAGTGTTACAATCTTCCCCCCTTAAAGAAATTTGGTCCCCGAATTTAAAATTTAACTACGCGTACCTTCAAAAAGATAGGGATATTTCTCCCTCATCTTGTCCTCGGTCTCCCAGGTGACCTCCTTGCTGTTCGGGCCACGCCAAAGAACCTTGACGGACGGTATAACCTTCGACCTCAATTTCTTCACCTGCCGATCCAAAATGACCACCGGCTGCTCGGTGAATGAAAGATCGCGCTCCAGTTGGATCGTCTAGTGCTGAAACGCATGAGAAGGGTCATGAAGGTACTTGCGGAGTATCGAAACATGGAACACGGGGTGAACATCTGGGAAGCTGGATGGAAGAGCCAACCGATAAGCCACCGAACCGACACGCTCGAGGATCTCGAAGGGACCAACATATCCAGGACTAAGCTTCCCTTTCCGTCCGAATCTCATTACACCCTTCATTGGAGAGACCCTCAGGAAAACATGATCGCCAACAGCGAACTCGAGTCGGCAACGGCGCCTGTCAGCATATGATTTCTGCCTACTCTGTGCTGCCCTCATCCTATCTTGAATTAGCTGGATCTTTTCAGTCGTCTCCTGTACGATCTGCGGACCCAAAATACTGCTCTCCCTGAACTCTTTCCAACATACGGGCGATCGACATTTCCTCCCATATAAAACCTCGAAAGGTGCCATCTGAATCGTCTCCTGGAAGCATTATTGTAGGAGAACTCTATCAAGGGCAAATAATGATCCCAGCTACCACCGAAATCTAAAACACAAGCTCTGAGCATGTCCTCAAGAGTCTGAATAGTATTCTCTGACTGTCCATCAGTCTGCAGATGAAAAGCTGTGCTAAAACTCAATCGGGTGCCCAAAGCCTCCTGAAGTTTCTGCCATAATCGGCTGGTAAACTGGGTGCCCCTGTCGGACACGATGCAAGTCGGGACGCCATGTAGTCATACGATCTCATCAATGTAAACCTAGACGTACTGAGCAAATCCAAAAGTAGTCTTCAATGGCAGGAAGTGAGCCGCTTTCGTCAGTCGATCCACAATCACCCAAATAGAGTCATACCCTCTACTGGTCCTGGATAGACCCACAATGAAGTCCATGGAGACCTGTTTCCACTTCCACTCAAGAATGGGCAAAGGCTGTAACTCACCGGCTGGCCTCTGGTGCTCGGCCTTGACTTGCTGACAAGTCAGGCATCTCGATACGAAGTCTGTAACATCCTTCTTTATCCCGTCCCACCAGTAAATATCTCTCAAATCATGGTATATCTTGGTGGAACCTGGATGAACACTATATACTGATCTATGTGCCTCCTCAAGAATATCATGCCCCAGTCCCTCAGAATCTGGTACGCACAGTCGAGTCCCAAATCGAAGTATCCCCTGATCATCAATCACGAACTCGAAAACTCTGCCCTGCTAAATCTGCTCGATAATCTCTAAAATATGGGCATCACCGGACCGTGCTTCGCGAATACGGTCAAGTAACTGTGGGCGTGCTCTGAAATGGGCCAGCTGTCCCCCTGTAGGAGTAAACTCGAACTGTACTCGGCTGTCACATAAAACCTGCCAATCCGCCATCGACTGCATCTGTACTGCGCTCAAACAAGATAGGCTACCTCCGGGCCTCCTACTCAAAGCATCTGCCACCACATTTGCCTTGCCCGGATGGTATAGAATCTCGCAGTCGTAATCTTTCACCAACTCCATCCAACGACGCTGTCTCAGATTCAGATCTCGCTGCTAAAAGATATACTTCAAGCTCTTATGGTCAGTGAATATCTGGCACGGCTCGCCGTATAGGTAATGTCTCCAGATCTTGAGTGCAAACACTACTGAGCCATCTCTAAATCATGAGTGGGGTAGTTCTGCTCGTGTTTCATCAACTGCCGAGAAGCATACGCGATAACTCTGTCGTGCTGTATCAATACACAGCCCAACCCTACTCGAGAAGCATCACAATATACCACAAAACCGCTTGATCCTAAAGGCAATGATAACACTGGTGCAGTAGTCAGACGAGTTTTCAACTGCTGGAAGCTATCCTCACATGCCTCAGTACAGTCAAAAGGAACCCCCTTCTGGGTCAACCCTGTCAACGGTGCAGCAATACGAGAGAAATCCTAGACAAAACGTCAATAATAGCCAGCCAAACCTATAAAGCAGTGAACCTCTATAACTGATATCGGTTTGGGCCAATGCTATACTGCCTAGATCTTCTTTGGGTCCATACAAATACCATCTCTCGTCACCACATGACCCAAGAAGTCGACACTGTCTAGCCAGAATGCGCACTTGGAAAATTTGGCGAACAGCTGATACTCCCTCAAAGTCTGCAGTGTGATACGCAAGTGCTGCTCGTGCTCCTCCCGGCTCCGAGAATAAACCAAGATGTCGTCAATGAACACAATGATGAACTGATCAAGATACGGCCTAAATACACGGTTCATCAAGTCCATAAATGCTGCCGGGGCATTGGTGAGCCCGAACGACATCACCAAGAACTCGTAATGACCATATCGTGTACGAAAAGCAGTCTTTGGAATATCCTCCTTCCGGACCCGCAACTGGTGATAACCCGACCGTAAATCGAGTTCGAGAAATACCCCGCACCCTGGGGCTAATCAAATAAGTCGTCAATGTGGGGTAGGGGATATGCACAGTAACCCGGTTCAGCTGACGATAATCGATGCATAAGCGCATACTGCCGTCCTTCTTCTTAACAAACAGGACGGGAGCACCCCAAGGTGACACACTCGGTCGGATAAGCCCTTTATCCAGCAAGTCCTGCAACCGATCCTTCAGCTCTCTAAGCTCCGCCGGGGCCATCCAATAAGGCGGTACAGAAATAGGCCCCGTGCCGGGGATCAAGTCAATGCAGAACTCAATTTCGCGCTCTGGCGGCAAACTAGGCGGCTCGTCAGGGAATACATCAGGAAACTCTCTCACCACCGGGACCTGGTCCAACAGAACCTCTGTGGTGCTAGTATCATAAACATAGGCTAAGAATCCCTGATACCCTTTCCGTAAAAGCTGACCAGCGCGAAGAGAAGAAATCAAGCTGGGAAGGGTAGCGCTATGATCTCCCTGAATAACAAGAACCGGCTCACCAGAAAAACTGAATCTGACTGCCTTCTCACGGCAGTCCACAGATGCATAACAGGTGGCTAGCCAGTCTATACCAAGAAGAACGTCGAAATCAAGAATATCGAGGAGAATCAAATCAACTGAAGAATCCATCTCCCTGATACGAACAGGACACGATCGATACACAAAACGAGCAACAAATGACTCGCCTACCGGAGTAATAACAACAAGCGGCTGATCTAACGAAGAAGACTCTCGGCCCAACCTCGGTGCAAAGTATGTGGATACATAAGAATGTGTGGAGCCTGGATCAAATAATACCCGTGCATCAAAAGAACATACTGGCAGAGTACCTGTCACAACGGCATTGGATGCCTGCGCATCCTTAGGAGTCAAAGCGAACACTCGGGCCTGTCCACCACTAATAGCTGGCTGTCCTCTGCCTCTGCCTCTGCCTCTGTCGCCTCGTCTACTCTAAACAGGACCGCCACGCCCACGACCTCTAGGAGCATCTGCCTGGCGTGGAGCATCATCAGGGGTAGGAAGTAGAGCTCTCTAAGGAGGTGGTGAAGGTGGTAAGATCACAGGTGGTACTGTCACCGCACCCTGGCGCCCCATGGTACAGTCTCTGACACGATGGTACTGACTCCCGCACCGAAAACATCCTGGCGACGACTGCTGGGTCTGCGGATATGAACCAAATAACTAACCCCGTCTGAATCCTCTGCCACCACCATCTCCCGGAAAGAATCTATTATGGTGTCTACCCATCTATCATCAGAACACCTCAACGAACGACAAATCCTAGCCATCCTATCGAGAAATGCCTGCGGGTCCTCTGTCACATCCGTGCCGGTAAAAGCTGGAGGTTTCAGCCTCATAAACTCCTGTAATGATACAGGGATAGTCGCAGTAGCAGCAGGAACAACAGTCTGGGCAGTAGGTACAATCATGGTCTGTGCGGTGGAAGGAACATCCTCAGATCCCTGTGCCCGACTGGCCTCAACTAAATATCCCATCATCTGTCGCAACTCCTGCATACCGGCCTCTAATCTGGCAATACAGTCTAGAGAAGGCGGATCAATCTGACCCTGAGGGGTACGTGTATCATCCCGCTCGATCCTCGCCTCAGACGAGCCCGCTCGAAGCTCATCCCTAGCGGCAGCCCGCTGAGCTCTCGTAGTCTTTGGCGGCATCGAAGCTAGAATAAGAAACAGGAGCGATAAGAACATTGCAATTGAATCAAGGAATGCATGGAGTCAAGGAGGAAATACAAGCAATTTTGTCCTAAGGTCACTTAGGCGGAGTACCGTATTGTAAGTATGCCGCGGAACATACCCACGCTATGCCACTCTGCTTAAGTCACCTACTCCATCTACCAAGGGTTGTCCTATACTAAGGTAAAATCTATCGCTATGATACCAACTTTGTCACGACTCGAAGGTAGGGAACGTGACTGGCACTTAGATTATGAGACGTCTCAAGGCGTAACGTAACCTAAGTCAGCTAAAGCTCAGAAAATCTAAACCAAAATCAACAAGAGTGAAGGAAAACCTTTTATGAAAACGACTTTGAACCAATTAAGTTATATTAATCCTTTTTAAAAAAACATCAAAATTTTCCAAAAATTTCGGTAGAGTCTCCTTTGAAAATACTGGCCCCAAAACAGGTACAACAAGATATATAAACCTGTAATGATATAATGACATCTCCAAGCGGGAGCTAGCTCTTCGTCCAAGGCGGATCACAAACCACACGCAATATATATGTAATATCAAGCAAATAAGCATAAAGAAACCCAAAAATAAGAAAAACACAATGTCGGCTCAAGTGAGCTCGACTCCAGAGGAGCCACATATACACAGATCTCTCAGTCTCATCACTAGGCCGCATATACAAAATAAGAAGTGGTAGATGGAGAATACTTGATACAATGATAGTACAAAAAGACAAAAGTGTCATCGCAACCCACCTAAGAGCAATGTCGCGAGTTTGAGTAAAGGAAGCCAATGAAAAGATACGCCCGCCGCTACAAGGATGACGGGTCCGACCTGCAAGGCACTGTGGCACAACGGGGGTGAGTTGCCAGCTCATGAGTAGGAAATAATATCTAATAAGGCTATCGTAAGAATGTACGCAAATGCGTCACAACTTGTATGTCTAGATATGATGTGATGCCACTAGTTTGTATGCACATGAATGCAAAATCAATACGAAATCTTTATGTGTTTAAAATACGATGATCTCTGCATTCTTAACTTAGAAAAATATCTGTACAATAGCTAAGGAACCATCAATACAATCATCCGAAAACCGTGTTAAGCATCGACACCAAATATGAAAATATATCTGTCTCAATGTCTCACTATGTCAATATCTCAATACCTCGGGCTCCGTCAGTCCGGATCGGCCCATATCATCAAATCTCACGACAACGGTCGGTATCCTCCGGATATCCGCCGCGCCAGACATCACCGTTAGGTAGTCTTCCCCTGCTAGGCTCATCGTCTACAACTCGAGCTTCTTGTCCCGGGGTACCATACTGGGCCCACCATGTACATGAGAAGGTTCATCCACTCCTCGAATCGGGTCTCGAAATCTAACAGAAAACATGAAAACTCATGGTGGACGACACATACATCACAAGAAAACCGCAACTTGCCTTTTTAAAACATAATGAGTTTGGAAAATTCTTGCGGTTTTCCCCAAAATCCAGAAATCTCATCAATACCGAAATCCTCAAGAAATCATAATATCTGATATGTTGTAAATGATAGATGCTATGATACCGATATTATGCAATGTAGTTTATGATGAGGAATCTATATAGGCATGATAATGAAGTGAGGTATATGCATGCTTTGCAATTCAATGTATCATGTATGATGCAAGAGTTTGGTAAAGTGCTCGTGGCATGGCATTTACCAAAGGCGTGTGTGTTCACATGAATAGTGTGCGTCCAACATGAGCCAATGGTAATGGTGTAAGTGTCCTAAGAGGTGATATCACACATAGGTATATAGATAACTATGTAATGCCGGCAGATGAATAACTAGAAAGATATGCATATGAATGAGATGATTAACTAAATAACTATGCATATAGTTTGCAAGTAATAAAGTGATCCTAACTATGGGGCGCCTCGCGCCATCCAGACGATTTCCCCATAGATGTATACATCTACTCACCCGAACGCCTCGCTAATCTGATCCAACCACAGCTTTTCCTTTGCGCGCCGCGTCCGATGTTTCCGCAACCGATCCTAAAATTGCACAACACAAACATAAGATTACACATTCCTGAAACGACGCAAAGTCACAAAAGGAAAAGATCAACGCCCACAAGTTAGGCACAATGTGCACTAGGTGCGCGGAACACACACGACAATCACTATAACCTTAACTAAAATCGTCGTTCGGAACAACCGTCAAAACTAAACCTGATCAAACCAAATTTCGAATTCACACACCCTAAATGTCGTAGGAGATGCTATTGATATAACCAACATCTTAAAATTAATTCACATCCTAATTATATAAAAACCTAGTAAGCACTAAAAATTCCAAATTCGTGCAAACATCGTAGGTCTGCGATAAAGTGACCACAATCTAACACAATCATCCTAACTATACCACTAGATGGCCACTACACTAAATTAACCCATTTACAATGCTCCAAATCCTAAATCCAAAATCAACCTTTCTATTGAATTTCATAAACAAGCAATTATAACCAAATTTCACACTTTTAAATTCTAAATTAGCATATTTAAATTACAATTTAACAATTAGATTAGAATTTTTACCTCACCAGTTTGAACCCTAGCTTGGACTAGCCACCAAAGATGCCTCCTTTCTCCATGTTTTAAACTAATTTGGGTTAGAGAAGAGGTAGAATAAGGATTTGTTTTGAATTTGTGAATAATTTTGTGGATTTTAATGGATTTTTGATGAAATTGAAGCAAAAAAGAAATGGGGGAAGATGGGGAAAACTGCGGGAACACTCTCGGCCTGGGGGGGAGTAGGGAGGTGTGAGGGAAATGTGTAGAAATTTCCATGAATAAAGTATCTCCCAAGTTCATTTAATGCATATCACATCAATTTCCTATTAAATTTTCATTTTAATTTCATTTTGATTTATTTTTAAACCATAGAAACTACAATCTTGGAAAGTCTTGCTAACATTTTTGTTACTACTAGATTTTAGTTTGTAATGGTTCTTAAGTATGTAATTTACCCATTCAAATTTGTATTTATCACTAATTTAATGTATATTTAAAAGCTTAAAATAATATTAAAAAAATAATTAATTAAGAAAAAAATTTAAATGACTAGAAATTTTGAAGTGACAATTAATTAACCAATTTCTAGCAATTTCTTATCTAAATTTTGTATAATTAGGCCTATATTGAAAAATAATTATTTTGACATTTTACGGAAAATACTGTTTATTTTACCGATTATCGAAAAACTACCTAAACGATATTCATTGTGTTACAAATTTACATTTTAATTTTGGAGTATATCAATTTGTGGGACGAAATCCAAATTGATATCGAAGTAAAAGAAGTTGAATTTGATGCTAGTACACGAGAAGGTCAGAATGTGGCTAACGATTATTTCGCTTGGTACACTGCTATTATTAGGAAGGTAATACACCCCTACAGTCTACCAACTACGATATACGAGCCTATTATCGAGATTAGCCATCAGTTATTTCTCAATTACGTAAGTATTGTTTATGTTTTGTTTTGTTTTATATCATCTTTAACATATTAGATCCAATTATTGATATTTATTACTTATTATTTGCAGGTGAACTCGGTTGAACTTAATAAATGTTTGTTGGACGACGACAATCTTAAGAGATTACATGAAAAGATTAAACTAGTTCTAAAGGGTGAGATTGATGAAAAGAAGATGAAGCCTCAAAAAGGATGCGATTGTTGGGGCTGAAAATCTCGAGGTTGAAAATGTTGAGGAGGCCGCTGAAAGAAATGTGGGGGAGTAGACCGTCAGAAAAAAGGTGGGGGATGAAAATCTCGGGGCTGAAATTCCCGAGGATGAAAATATTGATGCGACGGTTGGAAAAAAGATAGAGGAGGAGACCGTTGTAGAGTAGGATGCCGGCGAAGAAATTTTGGATACGAATTGGGGAGGAGGGAAGGATGTTGATGAATTTGAGGTTGATTTAAGTACTGCCGATGCAAACTTGAATATAGTTTTGGAAGATATATCCCCCAAAGTTGAAGTTGAAAAAGCTATTGAAAAAATTGAAGCGGCATAGGGTATTCCTAAGGAATTACGTTTGAACAATCTATTGTGATAGATTTGCCGTCCTCGAGCAGTTGGATAGACGTCGCAGAAGTAATAGAAAACGGTTCTTTAATTAAAGGAATCATTGAAGCGGGTTTAGATCCAATTGATCCTATTGAGCAAGAAATTTTAAGAGAAGCAATGGAAACATTGATAAGACTAAAGAAGCCAAGTTCTTTCTTGCTCTCGCCGTACATAAATCCACACAAGAAAAAAAAGAAAAGAAGCACGTATAAGGAATTAAATATCATATATTAGAATCGAAAAAAGTACATGTGGGAGAAACTATGGATCAAACCCTTTGATGGGAAAGGGAAAATAAGATTTGTCTACTTCTAATGAATTAATTATAATTTCATATTTAAAAGTTAAATACTAAATATTCATGTTTTGATAACCTCTAGAGAAGTTAAATTCCTTCATACAAGAGAATGAGAAATTTTATATTTTTTCGACTTTCTCTCGCTGCGAATTGATGAGTGCGTTAGAGAAGAAATGATAATGGCTTACATCGATTTGTTATTTAGATGCAATTCTTCCGCTACTAACTTCTTTTTTATCCTAATTTTGTGTAATTCATTGTTATTCAATACCTTTTGTACATCAACTAAATAATATTCAATATCGTGTTGTTCATTCTACTTTTTATTTTATAGATGATTCTCAGTGATTGTTATCAAGGATACAAAATGGAGAAAGTAAAGAGCAAACACAAGTGCAGATCTAGTTTACTGGATTGGGTAAAATGGGAAAATCCTTTCCAGAAATCTTTACTAGAGTGTAAAACGGTAAATCTGTACTTTATTGTTCTCATTGTCTTTTTATTTCCAACAAATATGATTTATAATGACGAATTAAAATTTTAATCCCAGGTTTATATGGCATCACGAAGATCATTGGATTTTCTGTATTTAGTATATTACAAAGGAAATTTTTGTGCTATATGAACTAATGTTCAAAGATGTCATGAAACTATATAAGTTTGAATGTGAAGCACTGGTTAATCCAATCTTAAAACGTTTACTATTTTCATTTTCTTATAAGTTGTAATAATTTGTTTAACTTAATAATTTTTTTGTAGGAATTTTTTTTATTAGGCATATGCTGAAGGATGTATCCAATCCCAGCAAAATTTGTTTAACAAAGGTTTGCAAATTTGGTGAGAATCAGGTTCATCCAAGATAAGACACTGTATCGCTCGATTGCGTTGTATTTGTAATGAAATACATGAATTGCTTGTCGTGGGGACTTCCTCTGAACTCACAAAAATGGGACACAAATACTGTAGTTAATTTTAGATATAGGATGCGTTATGAGGTTGTTAATAAATTTTAGATTTTGCATGTATATATTGTTTACCGCCGAAAACAATACTGAGGCGATCCAGGATGGATTGTTTAGCCTGAATTTAGGGGAAAATGCTTAGGTTTGATCTATACACCTCTCCGAAGACACTAAATTGATTTATAGTGTCATATATCAGAGGTTTAGATGAATGCGACCGATATAACTTGATTTCAGATTCCCCCCACGAATGAGGGGTTTATTGATTGCGGGGATGTATTTTTCCTGCAGTCGTAAGGCTCTGTTGTTAATTACGTTGTCGCGTACGACAACAAATTTTTACTTCTTCAGCTTCTTAGCTTTGTGTGTCGTGTTTTAAATTTTGTTTATTTTGGCTTGCCTTTGGATTATATACAGAGACTAATTTCGCCGTCGCCCATAGGGCGCGAATTAGTCCAAATCCGTACTTATATTTTCATGATTTGGGTCAAAAATTTACTTGACGGGGCCTACGTTGGTGTCTTGGTTTGTCAACGGGAGTGAACTTAGGTTACATTTCTCATATTTATGAGATCCATAAGTTCTCTATATTTTGGAAGCCTTAACTTCATCTAAGAACACATTAATCTCATTTGAGAGTTAAGGTCGACTTAGAACACTTGGTCATGTATTAAGAGCATGGCTCTTTGTTAATCATATGATCACTGATAAAGCCTAGGCTTCCATACTTAGCTATTTTGCTAAGTCTTAAGCTCTGGCTTGATCTCTATGTGCTCTTGCGCAGTTGCGATGCGCACGTCGTTTGCTCACGTGTGTTGCACGTGATGCGCATGGTGCTCAGTGTAGCAAAGATTGGTATTAGTGCTTGGCGCTTGCGCACATGTATGGCACGTGGCACAGCGCAGTTCTTTATAGAGAGAGATCTCTGGCATGGGCACACGTACTATGCATATGGTGCAGCGCAATTTCATAGGTGCACATCATTATTGGATGCGTTATGGTTTTGTGAAATTCTTAACTTTCCAGAAAGCAAAAGCTTTCAATGAAGCCGAGGCTTCCAAACACACATCCTTTGATGTTTGTTGGTACTTGGTGAGCGCATGCTCCTCTTTTCATGGTTTTGTCCATGTATATAAAGTAAAAGTTTCAATCTTTATATGCCCAGACATTTTTTTAGTGGGAGTTTTTCTCTCCAAGGTCTTGGATCTTAGGATCAACACCCTCATGAGAGTCGAAACTCTCGTTGAAGGGTGATAAATCCCAATATATATTGATCTTGCATGTAGAGCCGAAACTCAAAAGATGTAGAGTCGAAACTCTAATGAAGCTAAAGCTTCAATATGAAAGAGATGAGAAAGTTCTCTCTTTATTTACATTTATTTACATAGTTTCGACTAGGGTTTTGCTGGAAGAAGGATCTCTTCTTGATGGAGGCTCGGTTTCCTTGAGAAATTTTTCTCTATGGACGTAGATATCGCAGGTAAGAAGATCATGGTTTTTCTTCCCATGGCTCCTATTTATAGGAGAGGGGGTTATTAGAGCAAATCCCTAACAACCAGATTTGAATTAATCATATCAATTCAGGGTGCATGTGCATCGTTGGATCACGAGCCCAAAATCTTTTTTGTTAAACAAATTAACAGGAAGATTTTATTCCAAAAGAGCTTTGGCTCAACAGAAGCGTATTCTTTAAAAAGGGGTGCACTTGTGCATTTACCTTGTAGTGCAGCGCTTGTGCATGCGCACGTGCATTGCATGTGGCTCAGTGCACAAGGGTCTTGCGCTTGCGCACGTGCATTGTACGTAGCGCATCTCAAGTGCACTTGGCACTTTTGCCAAGTGTGCAACTATGGAGCGTGCACTCCAAGATTGCAGAGCTTGCGCTCATAGTGGGGTGCGCCCTATTTAGGCGGGAACAAAATGCCCCCTACCACTGTGTTAGTTATATGTATGCCCTAGAGATCATTATTGTACATGTGATGTATATATAGTGGATGCTTGGTGTAACATTTCAGAAAAATAAAATATTATTTTTGGGGATTTTTATAATTAAATAATATTATATTGAATATTTTAATAAGGCGGTATAATGAAATACCGATAAATTTGGAAAATTATGGAAATTACTGAAATGAGGGTGCTTTATTGGATGTAAGCAAATTATGAAATTTTATGATTTATTATGCACTATTTTAATGCTAATCGCGGTTAAATATCGCTAATCGCGCATTAAGCTTGTTTTGTGCAAAACATGCACCATATCATTTTTACATTTGTGTTACATTTTCCTACATGGCCTTCTCTTCATTTTCATTCATGATTTTGGTTTTATGTGAGAAGAGAAAAGAAAAGGAAAAGAAAATAGAAAAGAAAATAGAAAACATTAAACAATATGGTATAGGCGAGAAAGAGAGAGAGAGGTGAGGGTCAAACCTTGGTCATGACACTTAGATCCCTTCATTTGTTTCCTTCATCTCCTTTCCCTCTCTCACCCCCATGGCAGCACCCATCTCCCTCTCCAACAAAACCCTCACAAACACTTTCAAATCTTCATCAAAAATCCATCTCCACTTCAATAAAAACATGCACAAGCCTCCTAGCTACACTTTGGACAAAGAAAAATGGGATTTTGATGCTCTAGGGGATTCTTGAGTCCCAAATGAGGTAATTCTTTCACTTTAAGTGTAGTAATTCAACTCTTTTAGCAACCTTGCATGTTTAGATGTGTTAAAGTAGGATTTAATGCACTTTGGAAATTACTAGAGAGGGTTAGGGTTTAATTTAAGTTGTGTGATGAACTTGAGTGTATTTTGTAACCTTAAAACCCCCCACGGTGTTATAAACCCAGACCATACACTAATACCAAACCTGAAACCCAAAATACAGAAAAACAGAAACTTGTTATGTCGGTTTTGTGAGTATTTGAGGGTGCAGGGAAATCTGGAGTGAACTTGGATTTTTACGAGAGAAGCAAACAAGTCCAGAGACCAAATTGAGACACCACGAGACCACCGTACCAAAACGAACCCCAACTGAACCCCCCAAACCGAGCAGGCCGGATTTACTAGGGATGTGGCCGGCCACTTGGTTGAGTCAGGTGTCTAGGTTGCTTCCATAGCTCATATACACCCTATATATCACCCCAGTATTGTTTGTGCACCTTATTTTCACCTTAAACGAAATCTGGGACCATTTTAGTGGGTTGCTGCTTTGAATTCTTTTGTGTTTATGAATTCAAGTTTTAGTAATTTATTTTTAACTCGATGGTTTGACGTTTGTACATCGACATCGAGGGTTGTTTGGTTATTCTTGCATGCGTAGGCTATAGGTTTTTGTTAGTGTATATGCCCTAGAGGCCATTATTGTATCATACTAATTTGTATATTACTTAATGGAAGCTTGGGATATTCACAGTTGTATAGACAATCTTGCTCAAAATGATAATATGCTACTTGGTTTGTTTATACTTTAATATGTGCATGCGTTTCTTTTAGCATATCGCCTATACATATTAGTGGAGCCTTTAGGATCTTTGCTTGATTATCAGCATTGTGATGGCAGTCACACTAGTGGGGTTTGGGTAATCTATAAGCACATCCTTATACAGGTCCCTAGTCGTAGGATTATCGAGACGAGGCATCGATACTCCGGAGTAGACTAGCGTATGCGCTTCTCATCCCAGCAGGGGAGATGGTCTGTCCCACAGCCATTAGTACGTCGTACTGGAGATAGTATGCGGGTGCTCGTTAGGTTACGAGTACACTGGACAGGATTCGCTGGGAACTGTTGGTTGGTACTATACCTATCGTCAGATAATAGTTCCCACGTGACAGGAGTATAGCTTAGTCCGTCGACTTGACACTGCTACTTCGCCTCGAGTGTGTTCCCACTGTACTTTGATTACTACCCTACCACGGCTCAAAGGAGTCATGCAAACAGGTAGTAGTTGGGTGCAGTCCCGAAGCACTTGGAGGCAGTAGCGGTTAGATAGGATTCGTCTCTCCCGGTATTGAGGGTTGATATCGCACTGTGTCTAGGAGAGCCATTACACAAAGTCCCTGGCCAGGGCAAGCGAGATTTGCTGGTAGGGTTTTCCAGTAGTTTCTCAGGGTGTTCTGGACTACACTCCGGCATGACTTGTACCACTATTAGGGGTCTGACGTTTACCGCCCCCTAGGCCCGACATGTGATACTCTCAGACGAATATACCGGACTGTACGGAGATTGTCACATTCAGGCTCAGTAGGAGTTCGGATGGGTTCACCTCATCGGTCTTCTTGTCGGCATCTACCTGAGGACCGTTACGTACAGCTAGTACCGCTTGTGGCCTGTGGTTAAACCCACTGCTAGCGTAGTGTCGAGTCTTTAGAGTCCCACACAGAGGGTTGTTCGCCTTTGGGCAAAACAGAGTAGAGGTCGCATGGTTTTGTGACGGGGTTCGTTCACATCCGCGCACTTGTGCACGTTTGGTGTCCGGGCAGTTATTACTAGCGGGCTTTGGTTTAAGCCAGATCCTAGTATTTGTTTTGGGATTGGTTTTGTCTCATTGTATTCGTGTTCCTCGGAACACGGATGCGGGTGTGTATGCACAGTTGATAGAGGCAGAGGAATCTCATTAGGGTTTTTGACAGTTGACTTTTTCTAAACCCTAATGAGAATGAGAAATATGATTGATAATATTAATTAAGGATAATTGTGCCATGGTTAGGTTGACCATTTGACTTTGGTTGACCATTTTACTTTTGTTGACCATTTGACCATGATCATTTCTTTTGCAAGATGCTTCTTGATTCTTGCAAATTGCATTAAATGTGAAATGATAATGGTCATTTCAACTAACCATCACAATTTTCATTAGTTATTATTATTATTATTATTATTATTATTATTATTATTATTCTCATATGAGAGCATGGTTGTGTTTTTCTTGCTCATTCTCTCTTGCTCTTTCTCTCTCATGCTAAGCTCTCCCTCTTCCTCTCTCAAAGCTCTCTTCTTTCATGTGTTGAAAACCATGAGCTTTGTGAGATAAAACCATCAAGACATATCTCTACTCATTTTAGGGTTCTTAGTTTAGCAAGCCAAGCACTCTAGTTACCTCTTGGTTGAGGTAAGAGCTCAAGGTAGAGGCCTTAGGATGCATCTTTCTTCGGCAAACAGAAGACGAAGAGGAGGAGCCGTCTACACCACTCCAAGGAGCAAGCAAGAAGGAGGACCACAACAAGAAGAGAAGGAGTTCAAGATCTAGGTATAACCATCTAACATAGTAGCTAGAACTTGTAGTTAGTTTGTTAGTTTTTGTTTAGCAAAGATCCTCTAGTATTAGTCCATATTACCTTGTGTTAAAAATCCGTTTTTTTACCTATTCCGCCTCCCCGTAAGCACCGGGGTGGGTAACGTGGACTTACAGTGGTACCAGAGCCTAGCTAAACAACAACTAACATGTTAGCAAAGTGTTTAGAACTTCGATCCGAAAAAAAATCGCAAAATACGTTAAAATCTTGTGCTTTCTGCCGTTTTTAAAAACAGGTCTAAAAATATTTCCACACACCTGAAAAATACGTGCAGGGTTTTATAGGAACAACCAAGAAAAATGAGCCCAAGACTCGATCAGACCGCCGAGGAAGCGCGGCTAAACCAAGCGTTTCGCCGAGGATCCGCGGCCGAGTCGACTCGGTCACGACTCGTTTTTCCTCCAGAGTGTTCTAACTGATGTTTTGTGATTTTTAAGATGATTTGTTTCTGCCCAGATTCTTCAGAGAACGGTATTGTATTTGGGGTAGTTTCAAATTGGAATATTGATCAAAATTCTATAATTTTAGCTAATTGGTTATATCTGTAATGTGATATATGTACTGAACGTCGACAAATCGCTATACGTCGATTAGTGGGAGTTGTGCATATTTGTGATCTGTGATGTTGGATTGTGTATATGAACTTGTTGGATTGTCGCGGATGAATTGCCGGGGTTTGTGAGATGAGAGTTTATTTATCTTTCATTTGATGTAAATTGTAAATTGATGTAATATTATTTTTATGGCCGCGCATCCGGGTTGAGGTTGTAGCCACCATTGTATATTATTTCTTTTACTGTTTTTGCTCCTAGGATAGACACAAGGTGGGGTGCACAAATTACCGGGTACTTTGAAGTGCCGAGTGGCCTACTCACGTTGTTGAGGGAGGTTGTTTCACTTCGGGTACTTGGCGGGTAGTTTGCCGCACCCGTAGGGGTCTAGGATGGGGTTTGGCTATTCATCGCGACCGTGTAATCCGTCTTTCGTTGCAGGCTCGAACGAAACGCGGATTCCTAGCATATCCAATGTGTTCATCTGTGATCTGGAATGGCTATCATTGCATCTGACGAATGTATATATCTATATATGATATCTAGTAGGCGTTGCTTATGTTTTGCATCCGCGCTAGTCCAGCCCCCGCTCTGTCGTTAGTTAAGTAACCTAACGGGTGATGACGGGGCCCAGTGGCGAATACGGAAGGCATAAGCGTACGTCATATTTTCGTTGTTTTCTGCAATGGTAGGATTAATTGATGGGACGCATTAAATTAATGCAAAGAAAACAAACCAAAGTTAAATCGTTGGAACAATTTCAAAATCACTCGGTTTTTTCCAAAACAGAAAACTTTTAAAAAAAACGCGGAGCTTAAACCACTG
Source organism: Agapanthus africanus (assembly GCA_030015575.1). Classification (NCBI taxonomy): domain Eukaryota; kingdom Viridiplantae; phylum Streptophyta; class Magnoliopsida; order Asparagales; family Amaryllidaceae; genus Agapanthus; species Agapanthus africanus. The sequence continues at coordinate 445,588,751 of CM057350.1, read as the reverse complement.
CTTTTAAAAGCTATCAGGTTCTTTCGATTATATCAAGTTCACTACGTTCACGGTTTCGCCAAAACCATTCGTAGCCTCCGTCATTTCGTATGGATAGTCAATAGTATTCAAGCTATGTTTGTTGGCCAAAGTCAAGGCATAGTGATTGGTAGCTATTGGATATTCATATGTAGCATAGATAGATGCATTGGTTTGGGACAGTCGTACTGCCTTGTTGGCCAAAGTCAAGGGTAGGTACGGGTGGGTTCAAATTAACCTGGATAATGACGGGTAGAACTTGACATGTGACTTATGATTTGTTGGCCAAAGTCAAGGTCATAAGAGCATGGGGCAAAAATTCACATCGGGAGTTTCTAAAGAAACTGAAACTTGCTAATGCTGCATACCATTTGGAGTGTGATGATTTTGGTAGGATTCCTTCAGCTTTATCACACGATGATATTTGGATCCCGATCCTACTTTGAGTATATGCTACTCCTCGGGAAACTTTCTCACTTAACGATCAATGCTATAAACCAAGTAGGTGTCTAGAAAGGTGTTAGCGGGGCTACGCCCACAGGGAAAAGAGGTTATTTAATTAAGGAACTTCGCGAAAGCATCGTAAAACCTCCCTCGAAGTACCGAAACTGGCCTGGCTGAAAGGTTAAGCAAGTATTGTACGGTGAGATTGATCCCGACTAATTCTTCGTTTATGGTTTGAGGAAGGATTCGAGAAACAGTGGGAGCCATCCTGTTTAGACAAACTAAAAACCACTCTAAACTTGCAAGAGCATCATGCTAAAGTGTTTCTTCTCTCTCTCCTAATTGCAGCGACCAAATATCATGACCGGCCTTAAGTTACTACTAGATAAAATATACTGATAGGGCCAAACTACAAAGATTGGCTCAGGAATGTCAAAATGGCAATCACTTATGACAAGTTGGGGTATCTCCTTACCACCAAATCCCCCGCTGTCCCAGGTCCTCAATCCAGCGTCGCGGATAAGGAAATCCGTAAGACCTGGGAGATTGACTGCGCGAAGGCCAAGTGCCTCGTGCTTGCCTCTATGGACAATGAACATCAGAGGAGGCACGAGAATATGGACCTTGAATCCATATTTCTCCATACTAAGGAACTATATGGAGAGCAATCCTGTATCGCCAGATACGAAGTCTCGAAAAAGTTGTTTTCAGCGAGATTGGCTGTCGGATCATCTGTAGCGGAACACGTGCTTAAGATGATTGGCTACATTAAAGAGCCCGCGGACCTCGGGACCACGTTAGAGAACGAGCTCTACACTGACTTGATTCTCCAGTCCCTTCCTTCCACTTACGCCCAGTTTATCCTGAACTTCAACATGCAAGGAAAAGAAGTAGAACTTCCGGAACTCCTCAACATGTTGAGAAATGCAGAGGGCACCCTACAGAAAGTCATGGAAACACCCGTTTTGTTTGTTAGAGGAGCTTTCTCTTCTAGGTCCAAGGCGAAAGCCAAAGAAAAGAAGAAGAAGGACCCCACTAAACCAAGGGGCGGTGTTAGTAAAGTGGAAGCCAAGGGAAAGGCAAAGGTAGCAAAGGTTGCGGGACAGCTTGTGGGGAAGGAAGAGTGCTTTTATTGTCATAAAAAAGGACACTGGAAGAAAGATTGCAGGGCTTGGAAGGCCAAGAACCAGGACCCGAAGCAAGTTGTGGCTTCGGCTTTAGGTGTGTATGTTATTGAAAACTGTCTATCAATAAACTCTACTTCCTGGGTATTAGCTATCGGATCGGGATCTCATATCTGTAACTCTTTGCAGGCACTGAGAAAGCGTAGAGTTTTGAAGGCAGGTGATATGACCCTCAGAGTTGCAAACGGAGATGTTAGTTATATGTATGCCCTAGAGGCCATTACTGTACATTGGATGTATATTGTAGTGGATGCTGGGACATATATAGGGAGGACTTTCTTGCTCGACATGATAGTATGCTATCTGGTTGATCTTTACCTTAACGTGTACACAGATTGTCTCTCTATTACATGTTGGTAAAGCCCTTAGGATGTGTACTTGACTACCTGGACTGTGATGCGGATCATACTAGTGGGGACATGGTAGTCCATAAGTACATCCTTCAAAGTCCCTAGTCGTGGGTGTATCGAGACGGGGCATCGATATACCAGAGTAGACTAGCATATACCTTCTCGACCCATACAGATGGGCGATGGATGATCCCATATCCATTGGTGTTTGACATCAGAGATGATATACGGGTGCTCAGTGAAGACTGGGTACACTGGACGGACTCGCCGAGAACTCCCAGATGGTATTATACCTTACGTCAGATGGCAGTTCTCTGGTGACACTGGTACAGAGTAGTCTGTTGACCCGAGATCGTCATAGAGTCTTGTGTGGTTCCCACTGTGCTTTTATTTCCATCTTACCACGTCCAAGAGGGCGTGCAAAACGGTGGTTTTTGGGTACAGTCCCGAGTTACATGGAGGCAATGAGCGATAGGAGGGGATTCGTCTCTCCCGGTATAGGGAGTTGATGTTGCGCTGTGTTCGATTGGCTATAACCGGAAATCCCTGGCCAGGGTTGCTGAGATTTACTGATAAGTGTTACCAGTAGTTTCTCGAACTGTTATAGACCTCATATCGATACGACTTATCCAGCTATTGTGGTCTGACGTTTACCACCCCTAGGCGAGATATGCGACATATCAGACGATCAGACCGGACTGTACGGTAGTATTACTGGTTGGATTCACTGGAGTGTGAGCGGGCTTGCTCGTCGATCTTCTGATCGCTCAATACCCGGGTGGCCGTTACGTTTAGCAGACCGCTTGCGGCTTGTGGGTGTTTGATATGATCATCATCTGCTGCCGGCGTATTGACGAGTCTTTAGAGTCCTACACAGAGGTTTCCTGGCTCAAGCAAAACGAAATAGGAGCGCATATGAGATATGTGCGGGACCGAGAATAATGCGTGTATGTGATACCGCATTCTATTCTCGCGATGAATGTGTCGAATGGTTGTATACGATATAACCTAGTTATCGAATCGAGGATTGATTCGATAAGCCGATACATTGGATACTGGTCGGTTATATGCGATATGACCAGATCATTGAATCAAGTGTTGATTTAATGATCTATGCATAATTATATATTTGATATATTGCTTTGTATTAACTAGTATTGGTTCACTTTAAATGGATTTTCTCACTCGCTTGTGCACATTGTATATGTGATATATTTTTTGTGCACTTGATTGTATCATGTTTGATGATACATGATTGTGTAAAGAGTTAAACCTTAGTTAAGTAAATGGTTAGGGTTTTTACATATTTATTCTTTCATTTATCTTTTAATTTGGATTAAAAGAAATGAGAAAAGAAAAACAAAAGGGTTGCTTTCAACATGAAGCTTGTTGAAGCTTCATGAAGCTTTGACCAAAGTGACTCTTTTGTCTTCATCTCCTAAACCCTAACCATTCATTTAACCTAAGTTAATTCTCTACACTTTACCATGGTTAAAATTATGATAAGAATTCATTTTCTTTTCTATTTTGATTATTCTTATCATATTCATTATCTTCTTCTTCTTCTTCATCTTCAAAGAAGAAAGCTTGCTTCATCAATGGTGATTGATGAAAAAGAGTGAGAAATCCAATTCTAAAGTCTACCCACTTCCTGTTTCTTCATCCTCTACCTCTTGCCAAGTAGTAGAGTGTGTTTTCTTTGCAAGTTTCATGACTTGGTGAAGTGGGAGCTTGATCTTGCGATGCCTCGACGTAGATCATCTTCGGCACGAAGCCGACGACCTTGCCCGCCCATTTCTCCGATGACCTTGCCCGGGTTTCCATTTGGACAGCGAGGAGACTTCATTGCGGAGCTATGGAGGTGGAGAACCGGATCTACAAAGGTTGTATTTCCGTTCTTGTAGTTAATTTGTTAACTAGTTGCATGATTCGCCTAATCTCTAGTCAACGATCCGTATTAGGGTTTGTAGGCACCCGTAATTTTTGAAATTGGCATGGTTGATGCCTTGTGAGACCTCTTGGGAGTGCCTAGGAACCCTACAGTGGTATCAGAGCCTAGATAGAGCCTTAGGCGAAGTCTAGACGGAGTTTGAAGTCCGATCGACCCGAAACCCCAACTCAAAAAATGCTCTCTGTCCTTTTTTAAAAAACTGGGATTTTTCCAGATTAAAAATATGCAGAAAAACCAGCAGGAATATCTAAGAGTTTCTGTGAAATTCGACAGCCCAATTCAACTAAGTCGCCGCGGTTCCGCGGCATGAGCATGGCTCATGCGGCGGTTCCGCGGCCATACGGCCTCTTTATATAAAGAATTTTGTACAGTAATTCTTAATTTCCAGTGGTGGTTTTCCTGGGAATTTTTAATTTTTTTTCAAGAGTTGAATTTTCTGGGTTGTTTTGGGGATTCGAATGTTCGATCGGATTATCAAATTTTGTCTGTGTGGCTTTCCGGATAAATTTTAGAATATGTTAAAAAGTTCGACCGGATATAAATACCCAATTTTTCCCCTGTCGGGAAATTTCCAAGTGTTGGATTTTTCCGTAGTTTAACGACGTTCTATGTAGTGCAAGTAACGCGATGGACCCTCTAGAAGACAACAAACCTTAACTCGATTATGTGACCGTCTTGAACTGCCCTTTGAACCTTCGGGTTTGGGGCAGTACGGCGTGCCACATGTGAGGCGTTGGCTTGACCCTTCTACGGCTGGACCATTGGTACTGAGGCACGAACTGAATGTTTTTAGACTTGTTTCATGTGTTGAGCTGTATCGGGAAAACTTGGGTGTTCGATTGTTCGATCGAAAAGTTTAGCATTTTCTATTTATCCGGAATGTGATACAACAATTGGAATTCACAAAAGTTATGTGATAACTGAATGAATGTTATAAACATAGCAGTTTAGTCTCACTTGATCGGTTGCCACGGAATTTTGATGTGATCAAAAGTCCGTTGCCAATCACGTAGCGTACGCGGATGCTCGCCGGGTAAACTTAATAGACAGCCTCGCTCCATAGCCCTGACCAAGTGACTGTAGGAGAACCCCGTCGCCGAAAGCATCCGTTCGGGTGCTCGCGGCAGCGGTGTTCCGCCTTGGTGCACTTCGTCGACGGCATCAGGGGTGCGGCCGTCTACTGAAGTTTGCGATGAGCATTCGATCAGGATGTCGGGAATCTTGTTGAATTGCCCGACTGTATATTGAAAAGTGTTTTCGATTATGAGACTAAAATGCGGGGTTTATAATTGTTAGGCATGCGATGTCTAAGTATTTCATTTGATCAGGCATGCGATGTCTGAGGTGGTTGCGGATTCCAACTGTTGTAGTTTTACACTTTCTTTTCTGTGACCGTAAGTGTAATATGTGATATCGCCGGTTTCGTTGCTATATGTCAACGACAATTGGGATGCGCATATTTACTTACGTTGATGACATGTGATGTTATGTGTTGCTGGATATATTATATTGGATCGTCGTGTTTGAATAGCCGGGGGTTTTTTATGTGAGATGAGTGTTTTTCATTTTCATTCATGTAAAAACTTGTATGTAATATTCTTTTATTGGGGCACTTCCAGGTTGCGGAAGTTGTCACCGTTGATGTATATTATTTACTTTTCCGCACTAGGATAGACCCAAGGAGGGGAGCACAAGTAACCGGGTTCTGGAGTCCAGTGGGAGACCAACTCGAGGAGTCGAGTCCGGGTCTCCTAACTCTAGAATTAGTTGGGTTGCTTGCCGCTCTCGTAGGGGTCTAGGGGTGTGGGTTTGGCTATTCATCACGACCATGGAATCCGTGTTTTATACTGGCTCGTATTGAAAACACGGACGTCCTAGTATATCCAATATTTCATATGATTCTTCTGCTGCGATATCTGTGATGTGATCATGTGATGTTCTGTGATAGATACAGTATATAGTATATATGATATATTATATAGGCGTTACTTATGTTTTACACCCGCGCTAGCCCTGCCCCGCTCTGCCGTTAGTTACCTAACCTAACGGTGCACGAGGGGACATCGAGGCGAATGCGGATGGCATAAGTGTACGTCGTATTTATCTGTGATGTTTAGGTACTTAAATGATGGGACTTCATTAATGTGATTAATGAAATAAAAAGAAACCTAAGATGTTGTAGAATCGAATTTCAAAATAAAACAGGTAGCTACAGTTCTTGCTTTGCACAGAGGTATATGTGATATATCCTGCACCTTATTCGATAAGGAAAGGACCGAGATCCCTTCACCGGGAGTGACTTCTTTAGCAATAACTGGCAGATGCTACACACTCGGTTTGTCTTTTGATTGCTTTTAAGAGTTTTTGCTTTGCACAGTGATATATGTGATATATCCCGCACCTCATTCGACGAGGAAAGGACCGACGATCCCTTCACCGGGAGTGACTCCTTTAGCAAAACTAGAAAAGCCTCAAAAACACTCCATTTCAAAATTCATTCGATCCTACAACGATATCAAGTTCATTACGCAATAGGTTTTCAGAAAAACCTGTCGTAGCCCTCCGTCATTTCAGATAAGTGGTAGTTAGTATTCGTGCTATGTTTGTTGGCCTGCGTCAAGGCGTAGTGTGCGGTAGCAAACTAGTATTTATCTGCTTATGCATATGATGCAGATTGGATTAGGGTAGTCGTGCGACTTTGTTGGCCTGCGTCAAGGGTCGTGCGGGTGGGTTTAATTCAATCAGGAAATGACGGGTTGAACTTGACTAGCGCACTATGGTTTGTTGGCCTGCGTCAAGGTCATAGGACGCTAGGGGCAAAATTATCGGGAATTTCAAGTGTTGAAATTTGCAATGAGATTGCGTACCTTCTATGAGATAGTTGGATCCCGATACCCGCTGCGAGTAAGAGTTACTCCTGAGAGAGTTTTATACATTACAATTAGCCGATCAAGTAGGTGTCTAGAAAGGTGTTAACGAGATTACGACTCTGGGAAAACGAGGTTTACATTAATTAGGTTCCTGCGAAAGCACGGGGGACCTCCCTCAAAGTACCGACACTGGCCTGGCTGAAAGATTGGCGAACTTGTAGTGTGTAATTAATCCCGGCTAGTCTTTCCTTTTAGGGTTTGAAGGAAGATTTGATAAAAAGCAGTGGGAGCCATCCTGATTAGATAAAATAATAACCAATCTATTCTTGAAAGAGCGCACGCTGAGTGTTTTCTTCTCTCTCTCTCCAGGTAGCGACCATATCACGCCTTAATCAAGATAATAATACGGATATTGACCGAACCTGCTTGTTATACTGAGCTGGGGAACGTTGGTCCCGCTCCAACTTATAATTGTTATAAGACAGAGCAGGAAATAAGGGGAATACCAGATTTCCCGTGCCGCCCAAACGAAGAGAGTGCATGCTGATGCATCATCTTCGGGTGTGTTCATTATACAAAACTGTTTCTCAGTATCCTCCGCATCCTGGGTATATGATACCGGATCAGGATCCTAGATATGTAATCTGTTACATAGGGCTACAGATAGGTAGAGAACTGAGAACGGGTGATAAGTTTCATGAGGCAGAAAACGGGGCAAGTGTTGCAGCCAAGTCTGTTGGTCATTGTCACCCTGTATTACCAATACATTGATTCTGAACGAATGTTATTAGATACCGAACCTGATATACAAAATCATATCTGTCTCTTTATTAGTAAAGAAACGGTAAAATTTTGTATTGTTGGATAATGTTTTGAACATTTCCTATATCAAAAGTTGATCGGTTCAGGCACGTTATCTAAAAGCGTTGATGTTCTAAATCAAACTACAGTTCTTAGTATACGGAACACACACAAGAGGAAGAGTTCAGAAATGAACGAATCCTTCTTGAGGCATTGTAGACTAGGTCATATCAATGCGACCCGACTAGCTGAAGTTACATATAGATGCATATTTAAATCAGTTTGAATTTACATCTTGTGAAACTTGCCAGTCATGTCACAAAGATAAGATGACCATAGCTCTGTTTATTGGAAACAGAGAGAGAGTTAGTGAACTCTTGGGACTGATACATGATGATGTATGTAAGGTCTCCTGTCTACACATGCCAAGAATGGTTCTTTATACTTCATTACATTCTCTGATGATCTTTCGAGATTCAGACCTATGTTCCTGTTGAAACACAAGTCCGAACCTTTTGAGATATTCACAGAATATAAGTTAGAAGTAGAGAACCAATAAAGGTACAAGTATTATGTCCTTTGATGTGATCAGGGAGGAGAATACTTGAGCATGGAATTCCTGGACTATTCTAAAGGAGAATGAGATTCTCTCTCAGCATTACTCCTCCGTATACACCATAGTACGATGGTATATCGGGGCGGAGCAAATACACCCTATTTGATATGGTGTGCTCTATTATGAATACTGCTGAGTTACCTTTTTCCTTTTGGGAGTTATGCACTTATGAAGTTGCATACCTATTGAATAGGGTTCCAATCAAATCAGTTGCCTACCATTTCATATGTGATATAGAAAGGGAAGAGCCCATGTCTTAAGCTAGTTAAGATTTGGGGTTGACCGGCCTATGTCTGAAAGCAAAATCCGGACAAGCTCGAGGCAAAGTCTGTAATGTAGAACTGGAAAGGTTCCAACTATACAAACTGCAGCTGATGATTTGGTAGAACCGAAGGATTCAGTAGAAACCAACGAACCTCAGCCTCTCCGCCGATCTAGTAGGGTTCCTCACCCACCTGAGAGATACTTCGGTTTCTCTATGACAGTGGGAGCGAGGATTGCATCATGAGATGATGACCCAACTAGCTTCGAGCTGGCTATCAGGAGTAAGACTCTGTAAGAATGGCTGGATGCTTAGTGATCTGAGATGGAATCCATATACACCAACAAAGTATGGACTTTGGTTGCTATATCTGAAGGGTTAAATCCCCATCAGGAGCAAGTATATCTTGAGAAGATTACTTGGTGTAGATGGAAAAGTTGAGACTTTCAAAGCTAGACTTGTTAAAGGTTTTCGTCATCGACCAGGCGTGGATAATGATGAAACCTTTTCCAGTGCCTATGCTTAAGTCCATCCGGATCCTACTTACCACGGCTACATACCATGACTACGATATCTGGTGGTTGGGTGTCATGACAGCTTTTCTAAATGATGTTTTAGAAAAGGGCGTCTATAAGTACACACCCAGAGGGCTTCGTAGACAGTGGGAGCAGCGGAAACGTGTGCAAGATGCTTTATAGGATAAAGCAGGCATCGCGGAGTTGGAACATCTGTTTTGATGAAATAGTCAAAGAGTTTGACATCATCAAAATGGTAGATGAACCTTGTATATACAAAAAGGTAGTAGGGAGTATGGTGATGATCCTCGTAGAGTACGTGGATGTCATGCTCTTGATAAGAAAGGAGTTTCTTATGCTACGCTCGATCAATCTCCGTTTATCACAAAGATTCTCCGTGTAGGATCAAAATGATACCTCCTAAATCCTGAGTTTTGGATCTATGAGATAGATTTAATTGGATGTTAGGATTCTCACTAGTTGTAGTGAGATGATATCAAACGATTCTGGGGAAAATCACTGGAAAGGTTCCAGAGTGATAAAGACGACTGAATGTCAGTCACAGGCATTGTCTTTACCCTCAGTAAAGGGACGGTATGTTGGAAGAGTTCCTAGCTAGATACCGTGGCATACTAGAAGATAAAGGCAGGATACATCGCTACTTAAGATGCTACCAAAGAGGCTGTTTGGGTGTATATTGGTTCATGAGATGAACTATGTTCCTCCCATTGTGTGACAATGGAGTTGTGGCTTATGCCAAGGAACGCAGATCCCATCAGTGATCCAGACATATTCTAAGGCAGCATCACTTGATCATGGAGATGATTGATCTCCAAGGAGATCGAGGTTAGGAGAGTAGACTCAGAGGACAACACGGTGGATCCACTCACGAAGGCCTATTCCCAGAGAGAGACTTTTATGGGATGGTTGAGTATGAGATACTACAACCACTGCTACAGATGGCCCTAGTGAAAGTGGGAGATTGTTAGTTATATGTATGCCCTAGAGGCCATTACTGTACATTGGATGTATATTGTAGTGGATGCTGGGACATATATAGGGAGGACTTTCTTGCTCGACATGATAGTATGCTATCTGGTTGATCTTTACCTTAACGTGTACACAGATTGTCTCTCTATTACATGTTGGTAAAGCCCTTAGGATGTGTACTTGAATACCTGGACTGTGATGCGGATCATACTAGTGGGGACATGGTAGTCCATAAGTACATCCTTCAAAGTCCCTAGTCGTGGATGTATCGAGACGGGGCATCGATATACCAGAGTAGACTAGCGTATACCTTCTCGACCCATACAGATGGGTGATGGATGATCCCATATCCATTGGTGTTTGACATCAGAGATGATATACGGGTGCTCAGTGAAGACTGGGTACACTGGACGGACTCGCCGAGAACTCCCAGATGATATTATACCTTACGTCAGATTGCAGTTCTCTGGTGACACTGGTACAGAGTAGTTTGTTGACCCGAGATCGTCATAGAGTCTTGTGTGGTTCCCACTGTGCTTTGATTTCCATCTTACCACGTCCAAGAGGGCGTGCAAAATGGTGGTTTTTGGGTACAGTCCCGAGTCACATGGAGGCAATGAGCAATAGGAGGGGATTCGTCTCTCCCGGTATAGGGAGTTGATGTTGCGCTGTGTTCGATTGGCTATAACCGGAAATCCCTGGCCAGGGTTGCTGAGATTTACTGATAAGTGTTACCAGTAGTTTCTCGAACTGTTATAGACCTCATATCGACACGACTTATCGAGCTATTGGGGTCTGACGTTTACCACCCCTAGGCGAGATATGCGACATATCAGACGATCAGACCGGACTGTACGGTAGTGTTACTGGTTGGATTCACTGGAGTGTGAGCGGGCTTGCTCGTCGATCTTCTGATCGCTCAATACCCGGGTGGCCGTTACGTTTAGCAGACCGCTTGCGGCTTGTGGGTGTTTGATATGATCATCATCTGCTGCCGGCGTATTGACGAGTCTTTAGAGTCCTACACAGAGGTTTCCTGGCTCAAGCAAAACGAAATAGGAGCGCATATGAGATATGTGCGGGACCGAGAATAATGCGTGTATGTGATACCGCATTCTATTCTCGCGATGAATGTGTCGAATGGTTGTATACGATATAACCTAGTTATCGAATCGAGGATTGATTCGATAAGCCGATACATTGGATACTGGTCGGTTATATGCGATATGACCGGATCATTGAATCAAGTGTTGATTTAATGATCTATGCATAATTATATATTTGATATATTGCTTTGTATTAACTGGTATTGGTTCACTTTAAATGGATTTTCTCACTCGCTTGTGCACATTGTATATGTGATATATTTTTTGTGCACTTGATTGTATCATGTTTGATGATACATGATTGTGTAAAGAGTTAAACCTTAGTTAAGTAAATGGTTAGGGTTTTTACATATTTATTCTTTCATTTATATTTTAATTTGGATTAAAAGAAATGAGAAAAGAAAAACAAAAGGGTTGCTTTCAACATTAAGCTTGTTGAAGCTTCATGAAGCTTTGACCAAAGTGACTCTTTTGTCTTCATCTCCTAAACCCTAACCATTCATTTAACCTAAGTTAATTCTCTACACTTTACCATGGTTAAAATTATGATAAGAATTCATTTTCTTTTCTATTTTGATTATTCTTATCATATTCATTATCTTCTTCTTCTTCTTCATCTTCAAAGAAGAAAGCTTGCTTCATCAATGGTGATTGATGAAAAAGAGTGAGAAATCCAATTCTAAAGTCTACCCACTTCCTATTTCTTCATCCTATACCTCTTGCCAAGTAGTAGAGTGTGTTTTCTTCGCAAGTTTCATGACTTGGTGAAGTGGGAGCTTGATCTTACGATGCCTCGACGTAGATCATCTTCGGCACGAAGCTGACGACCTTACCCGCCCATTTCTCCGATGAAGCCGACGCTAGAGCCCGGGTTTCCATTTGGACAGCGAGGAGACTTCATTGCGGAGCTATGGAGGTGGAGAACAGGATCTACAAAGGTTGTATTTCCGTTCTTGTAGTTAATTTGTTAACTAGTTGCATGATTCGCCTAATCTCTAGTCAACGATCCGTATTAGGGTTTGTAGGCACCCGTAATTTTTGAAATTGGCATGGTTGATGCCTTGTGAGACCTTTTGGGAGTGCCTAGGAACCCTACAGGAGCTAGCATGGATGCTGAGTCCATGGGGGACTATCACTTGGGATTGTCAGATGGACATGTTTTGGTTTTGTGTGACTGTTATTTTGTACCCAGTTCAACTTGTAATATCATATCTGTATCTCTAATGTATAAAGAAGGTTATGATTTTGCATTTGTAAGCAATGTTGTAAACATTCACCTTAATCATGTTCTGATTGGGTCGGGTACATTAAGCAACGGTATATACGTATTGAACCAACCACAGATTTTCAATATCCAGAATACATACAAAAGAAAGTCTCCATAAATAAATCATGCTATCTTATGGTATTGTAGACTGGGTCACATCAATGAGACAAGATTAACTAAGTTGCATAAAGAAGGATATTTGGATCCATTCGAATATCAATCATATGCAACTTGTCAATCATGTCTCAAAGGAAAGATGACAAAGACTCCGTTCACTAGACACGGAGTAAGAGCGAGCGAGCTCTTGGGACTCGTACACAGCGATGTATGTGGTCCAATGTCTACACATGCGCGAAGTGGTTATTCTTACTTCATTACTTTCACGGATGATTTTTCAAAGTATGGACATGTCTTCTTAATGAAGCATAAATCTGAAGCCTTTGAAAAATTCAAGGAATACAAGAATGAAGTAGAAAAACAAACAGGCAAAAGTATCAAAACACTGAGATCTGATCGAGGTGGTGAATACTTGAGTGCCGAGTTCCTGGGTTACCTAAAAGAGAATGGAATTCTCTCTCAACTTACTCCTCCATACACCCCACAACATAACGGCGTATCGGAGAGACGGAATCGAACCCTATTGATATGGTACGTTCCATGATGAGTAACGCTGAGTTACCGCGATCTTTCTGGGGATATGCACTAGAATCAGCTGCATATCTTTTGAACCGAGTTCCAACTAAGTCAGTGCCAACCACACCATATCAGATGTGGAGTGGGAAGAAACCCTATCTTAAACACATTAAGACATGGGGATGTCCAGCTTTTGTCAAAAAGAAGCATGCGGACAAACTCGAGGCACGCTCAGTACAGTGCAAGTTTGTGGGATATCCAAAGAACTCCAAGGGATATTTCTTCTATTGCGTAGAGGAACAAAAGGTATTTGTTTCTCGTCATGCCTGCTTCTTGGAAACTGAATTTTTAGAAAATCAGATAAGTGGGAGCGCAATAGAACTGGAAGAAATTCCAGAACCACGAGCTATTATTGAAAGCTTAGTAGAACCAGAAGGTTCGAAAGGACATGACATTCCTGCGCCACTCCGCAGGAGTAGTAGGCAGTCTCATCCGCCCGAGAGATACTACGGTTTTCTCATAGACGGGGATAGAGAGGATTGCATACCATTTGGAGTGTGATGATTTTTGTAGGATTCCTTCAGCTTTATCACACGATGATATTTGGATCCCGATCCTACTTTGAGTATATGCTACTCCTCGGGAAACTTTCTCACTTAACGATCAATGCTATAAACCAAGTAGGTGTCTAGAATGGTGTTAGCGGGGCTACGCCCACAGAGAAAAGAGGTTATTTAATTAAGGAACTTCGCGAAAGCGTCGTAAAACCTCCCTCGAAGTACCGACACTGGCCTGGCTGAACGGTTAAGCAAGTATTGTACGGTGAGATTGATCTCGACTAATTCTTCTTTTATGGTTTGAGGAAGGATTCGAGAAACAGTGGGAGCCATCCTGTTTAGACAAACTAAAAACCACTCTAAACTTGCAAGAGCATCATGCTAAAGTGTTTCTTCTCTCTCTCCTAATTGCAACGACCAAACATCATGACCGGCCTTAAGTTACTACTAGATAAAAATATACTGACAGGGCCAAACTACAAAGATAGGCTCAGGAATGTCAAAATGGCAATCACTTATGACAAGTTGGGGTATCTCCTTACCACCAAAGCCCCCACTGTCCCAGGTCCTCAATCCAACGTCGTGGATAAGAAAATCCGTAAGACCTGGGAGATTGACTGCGCGAAGGCCAAGTGCCTCGTGCTTGCCTCTATGGACAATGAACATCAGAGGAGGTACGAGAATATGGACCTTGAATCCATATTTCTCCATACTAAGGAACTATATGGAGAGCAATCCCGTATCGCCAGATACGAAGTCTCGAAAAAGTTGTTTTCAGCGAGATTGGCCGTCGGATCATCTGTAGCGGAAAACATGCTTAAGATGATTGGCTACATTGAAGAGCCCGCGGATCTCGGGACCACGTTAGAGAACGAGCTCTACAATGACTTGATTCTCCAGTCCCTTCCTTCCACTTACGCCCAGTTTATCCTAAACTTCAACATGCAAGGAAAAGAAGTTGAACTTCCGGAACTCCTCAACATGTTAAGGAATGCAGAGGGCACCCTACAGAAAGTCAGGGAAACACCCTATAGAGGCGAGATCACCGACTATTGTATATGTATATATATCGACTCAGAATTAGGTGGTTTCCATACCCCTTTCAATTGGTTTGTTAGTTAGACCTGTAGTTTACCTAGTAGATGCTAGACTAGACCCGAGTCATACCTATTTCCAAAACTAACGAATCGTGAGAATTTTAAAGATATACCAAGGGATACTACGGATTTTTCAAAAGAAGTACATTTTCATAAAACCACCGTAGCCCCTATTTTTCTAAAACCCACGATTCGTGTTATTTCAAATGGCAAAACTGTATGACATATATATTGATGTTTATTCTTCACTGTTGTGTTTAGTATTCATTTTCTGCATATTCTTGCTATTCGCATCGCATCGCATGTTTAAATGTATTTATTGTTATATTAAACCCATGCTGTCAGGACACCAACACCATTATCGATGATGTATATGCTCTACATACACCTGCTTGCCGGCTCACACACTTCATCATCGATAATTGCCATGTCACTACACAGTAGGATTGTTGTATCAAGATATGACTCCTTGCATGACATACTTGCGTACATACATATTGTACACCCATACTTGCATACATACACATTTGCACATAGATGGATGATATTTGCTAGATTTTGGAGATTTGGGAATCGCAAGATGTATTTTAAAACTGGAATTATTTAAAAGAGCGGTTTTCCCTCGATATGTGCATATTACTGTTTATGTTGCATGATATACTGATATGCTTACATTTCCATTATATGTCGCAAACATCATGCTTTATGATTATACGCATTGAGATATGTTGTTTCAATGATATTTCTGGATTTGAGAATCGTGGGAATTTCAAAAGAATGTATGTACTGTTTTAAAAAAAACCCGGTTTCTCTTGATATGATATTTTAGTAGCCACCATGAGTTTATCGGTTCTGATATATGTATACCCCATGCGAGGAGGAGCCGTGGGCCGTGTGAGGGTACATGGTGGGGCCCGGTATAGTACCCCGGGGCAAGAAAGGGATGCTGTGTATACAGACGGTGAGCCTGACAGAGGGACTATTACCTACCGGTGATTGGTTGGGGCTCGGCGGATATCCGGAGGATACCGACCGGAGTCGAGAGATGATACGGGTCGATCCGGACTGACGGAGCCCGTGGGCCGATCCGGACTGACGGAGCTCGATATATATATATATATATATATATATATATATATATACACACACACACACACATGAGGATTTACGTGCCGATGCTGGGCACGGGTTTCATGATGTTTCGAGTGTCGATGCTGGACACTCAGGTTCCATGATTTTGATATGTCGCGAGGGACACACGTTTATTTATATCCTCATACTTCCATGCATATGCTTTATGATATTTACATGCATGATGTTTTTGTGTCATTGGTTGACACGTGGACGAGATCCACATGCATACAGGCATTGATTATATAGTTGGATGATACCCATATACTTATAAACTTCATGCTATAGTTGACACTGATTTCATTGATGATACCTCATATTTATGATATGTTGTTACCTGAGGCACTGACACGAGCTCTTGGTATTACACTTGGTATAGATGTTTACCCTTTCCACCTTATCATGCTTCAGACTTTATCATATTGAGGATATATACTACTGATCGTATTGACCTAGGATTGAGTCATACATACGATTTCTGCTCTGTGATGTTTTCTACTCACGAGTTGGCAACTCACCCCCGTTGTGCCACAGTTTCTTGCAGGTTTTGCCGTACAGGTTTCATTGCGGCTTTCTGGCACACTGCTTCCATTATGGGTGATTGCTTGGGTAGGTGGACTCACTTGTATCGTGACCACCATTGTACATTTATTTTCTGTTGTATCTAGTAAAATTCTATCAACCAGACTTGTATATTATTTCAGACTTAGAAAACCAGTTGCTATTCTTTCGACCATAGAGTCGCGCGTTGTATTATTATGGTTTTCTTGAGGATTTTGAGTATCGTTTGAGTTTTGATCCTTGCCCTTCGGCGTTGTATATCATATTGCTTGCGTGGTTGTGACCGTCGATTAACGAAGAGCTAGCTCCCGCTTGGGGATGCCTTTTACCATTGTACATATATTATTTATGTTGTACCCCGTTTGGGGCCAGTATTTACAAAGGAAACTCTGCCGAAATTTTTAGAAAAGACTTGGGATTTTAAAATGCATATTCGGCTTATGTTATTTAAAACCACTTGTTTTAAAAACACGTTGTCTTCACTTCTTTCTTAAAATGGTTTAGATTTCTGGGATTTCTTTGCTTACTTGAATTAGACGGGGTTCTATAGACTTCAGATAATTCAAGTGCCAGTCACGTGCTATTTCGGGTCGTGATACTTGGATATATATAGAGAGAACTTTCTTTCTCGACGTGATAGTATGCTATCTGGTTGCTCTTTATTTTAACATGTTGACTTGTATATGCGATGCTGTCTTGCTCTCACATGTTGATAAAGCCCTTAGGTTGTGTACTTGACTACCAGGACTATGATGGAGATCATACTAGTGGGGCCAAGGGTAATCCACAAGCACACCCTAAAATTGTTCCTAATCGAGGGTGTATCGAGACAGGGCCTCGATATTCCGGAGTAGACTAGCGTATACGCATCTTGACCCATATGATGGGCGATGGATGATCCCACATCCATTGGTGTTTGACATCAAAGATGGTATACGGGTACTCAGTGGAGACAGGGTATACTGAATGGACTCTCCGAGAACTCCTAATTGGTATTATACCTATCGTCAGATAGCAGTTCTCCGGTGACACTGGTACAGGTTAGTCTGTAGACCCGAGATCATCATAGAGTCTTGTGTTATTCTCACTGTACTTTGATTTCCACCTTACCACGTTCAACATAACATGCAAAACGGTGGCTTTTGGGTACAGTCCCGAATCATATGGAGGCAATGAGCGATAGGAGGGAATTCGTCTCTCCCGGTATTGGGGGTTGATGTTGTGCTGTGCTCGATTGGCCATAACGACAAGTCCCTGGCCAGGGCTGCTACGGAGATTTACTGATAAGTGTTATCAGTAGTTTCTCGACCCGTTATGAGCCTCACATCAGTATGACTTATCGGTTATTGGGGTCTGACGTTTACCACCCTTAGACTAGATACGCGACATATCAGACGAAGAGACCAGACTGTACGGTAGTGTTATTGACAGGCTTTTGCAGGAGTTAGAGTGGGCTAACTTGCTGATCTTCTGATCGTTCAATACCCGGGTAGCCGTTACGTCCAGCTAGTACCGCTGACGGCTTGTGGGTGCTTGATGTGATCATCACCTACTGCCGGCATATTGACGAGTCTTTAGAGTCCTACACAGAGGTTTCACTGGCTCAGGCAAAACGAAGTAGGAGCACATATGTGATATGTGCGGGACTGAGATTAATACGAGTATATGATACCGTATTCTATTCTCGTGATATAAAGTATTGATCGGTTATATGAGATATAGCCGAGTTATCGAATCAAGTGTTGATTCAATAAGTCGATACAGTATCGGTCGGTTATATGAGAGATAGCCAGGTTATCGAATCAAGTGTTGGTTCGATAAGTTGATACAAATAATATTAGTCGGTCATATGAGATATAACCGGATTATTAAATCAAGTGTTGATTTAATGGTTTAATGTATAATTATATATATGATATATTAATTTACATTAACTAATATTAGCTCACTTAATCATTTCTTTTTCTCACATGTGCACACTTGATATATATGTTATATATATTAATTGTGTTTTATTTATATGTCATGGTTGATGATACATGCAACATGGGTGTATGAGACCTACACCATGATAATGATAATGAAGGGTTTATTTATTTAGCATAAAACAATTATTAGTTGGAAATTTGTCACATGACATGAAGCTTCATGATGCTTGGAGACCCATTGACTTGGTCCACTAGTTTTGTCTTATACTAAATATTTGTTAACCCAACCATTATCTAAACTCATGGTTAAGTCTCTACATGAAATATATTAGATATTTTCTTACCCATGCTTGCCATTCTCTCTCACATCTATTATTTGCTTCTTCTTCCTCAAAGCTCAAGTGAGCTCTCTAGGTTTTGAGAGAAGCTTAAAAACAAGTGAGAAAAGTAATTCTAAAGTGAGCAAAAATCCCACTTCATCATCCTCTACTAGATTAGCACTTTAGTATTGGGTGTTAGCTTCACTAATCCCACATTAGTGAAGAGGGTAGCTTGGGTTTGTGACTCTTCGACGTATATCATTTTCGGCTTGGAAGACTTCAAGCGAGCATGCATCTTTCTTCTTGTGGAGCCGTTCGAGAGTTCGCAAGATCACAACTTGTAGCGAAGGGACTACTACAAGGAGCTAAAGAAGTGAAGTTCTGAACTACAAAGGTTGTAATCCCTAATCACTTAGTTGTAAAGTAGTTTACACATTGTATTGTCTAAATCTTTAGTTAAGATTCTACGGTTAGGATTGTTTTGTACGGCAAATTTTTGAAAATGCAATGGACGAGACATCCCGAAAGCTTGCTGCCGTGCCGAACAATCCTACAGTGGTATCAGAGCCAAGCTAGAGATTTAGATGATGTATGTAGAATTACGAAACTGAAACAACTCCGAAACACCTGATACACAAGTTCAGTTTCTGTCGAAATTTTAAAGTCGTAGAAATTTTTTTCAAACAACTGCAGAATGTTATATGAGATATTACATGAACACAGAAGAAATTTGAACCAATTTGGCCGGATTTTGGCTGAGCACATGTGCTCAAAATCCGAGGAAGCCGGCCCCTTCAGGGAGTTTTGGCTTCAAATTTGTTTTGTGTTTCAGGCTCTGGGTTTTGGTGTTTCAGGTGTTGTTTGTTTTTGCTAAATTTGCATGTGATATTAACTTTCTGCAAAGGCAATTCGGAGTGTTTCGTAGTCGTAATTATAATATGTTTTCGGGTTATTTAGATGGTGTTAAAAAATTCGAACGGATATCAAATACCCACTTTAACCCTTGCCGGAAATTTTCCAAGAGTTGGATTTTTTCTGAGTTAAAGAACACTCAAAAGTCATGTAAGCGATTCTATGGACCCTCTAGAAGAACGAAACCCTAACTCAATTCTGTGACCGTCAGAACCGCCACCAAACCCTAAGGTTTTTGGTAGTTCAGTGGTGCCACAGGTGAGCCATTGGTTGACCCTTCTATGGCTGGTTCATAGGAGCTGTGGCATGTGATGGGTACTTTTAAACTACGCTCAAGTGTTGAGCTTTTTGGGAAATCTTGGGTGTTTATTGATTCGATCGGAATGTTTAACGTCGTCTAGCTTTTTCTGGAATGTGATACAATATGTGGAATTCATAAAGTTAGGCATGAAATCCAAAGTATGTGATATTTTAGGTTTATGATGTCTAAGGTGATTATGAATTCCAAATGTTGTAGTTTGAAATTTTCTTTTTTGCGACCGTAAGTGTAATATATGGGGTATCACCGTTTTCGTTGCTATATGTCAACGACAATTGTGATACACATATTTACTTACGTTGATGTCATGTGATGTTATGTGCTGTGATATGTTATATTGGATCGTCGTGTTTGGAATAGCCGGGGTTTTTATGTGAGATGAGAGTTTTTATTTTCATTCATGTAAATTCATTGTATGTAATATTCTTTTATTGGGGCACTTCCGGATTGAGGATGATGTCACCATTGTTGTACATTATTTACTTTTCCGCATTAGGATAGATCCAAGGAGGGGAGCACAAGTAACCGGGTTCTAGAGTCCAGTGGGAGACCATCTCGAGGAGTCGAGTTCGGGTCTCCTAACTTTAGAATTGGTAGGGTTGCTTGCCGCTCTCATAGGGGTCTAGGGATGTGGGTTTGGCTATTCATCACGACCGTAGAATCCGTGTTTTATACTGGTTTAAATTAAAACATGGAATTCCTAATATATCCAATATTTCATAAGTTATCTTCTGCTGCTGAAATTCTGTGATGTGATCACTGTGGATTCTGAGACGAATGGGTATATATTATATATCAGATATATAACGGACGTTGCTTATGTTTTGCACCCGCGCTAGTCCCGTCCCGGTATGCCGTTAGTTAAGTAATCTAACGGTGCATAACGGGACATTGTGGCGAATGCGGATGGCATAAGCATACGTTATATTTTGGTTTCCTTTTCTGTGATGCTTAGGAAGCTTTAAATGATGGGACTTCATTAATGAGATTAATAAAAAAGAAAAGAAATCTAAAACATGTTGTAGAATCATATTTTCAAAAGGGTAGCTCTAATTTTTGCTTTGCATTGCGGTATTCCTTATAGAATATCCAGCACCTCATTCGATGAGGAAAGAGCAGAAATCCCTTCACCGGGAGTGACCTCTTTAGCAAAAGCTAGCAGATGCTACAACCCACTCGGTTTAGTTTTTGATTGCTTCTTTTAGTTCTTGCTTTGCATAGCGGTATTGTGAAATATCCTGCACCTTATTCGATAAGGAAAGAGCCGATATCCCTTCACAGGGAGTGACTTCTTTAGCAAAACTAGTAAAAAGCCTAAAAAACACTCCTTTTCAAAAATCACTTATTTCTACAACTATATCAAGTTCATTATGCAAAAGGTTTTCTTAAAATTTGTCGTAACCTTCCGTCATTTTAGGAAGTAGAGTACTTAGTATTCGTGCTGCGTTTGTTGACCATAGTTAAGACGCAGTGTACGGTAGCTAATTGATGTCTTCCTATATAGCATATGATGTGATTAATTAGGACAGTCATGTGACTTTGTTGACCATAGTTAAGGGTCATATGGGTAGGTCTAATTAATCAAGAAATGACGGGTAGAACTAGACTAGTGCTTATGATTTGTTGACCATAGTTAAGGTCATGAGTCACTAGGGGTAAAAGTATTATCGGGAATTTCAAGTGTCGAAATTTGCAATGAGATTGCATACCTTCTATGTGATAGTAGGATCCCGATCCCACTGTGAGCAAAAGTTGATCCCGGGAGAATTTTGCACTTTACAATTAGCTAACTCATTAAGTGTCTAGAAAGATGTCAACAGGGCTACGCCTATGGGAAAATGAGGTTTATTTTAATTAGGTCCGTGCGAAAGCATGGGGAACCTCCCTCAGAAGTATCGGCACTGGCCTGGCTGAACGGTTAGCAAAGTTGTAGAATGCAATTAATCCCGGATGAATTTTATTTTTAAGGTTTGAAGGAAAATTTGAGAATAGCAGTGGGAGACATCGATTAGATAAGATAAATAACCAATCCAATCTTTGCAAGAGCATACGCTAAGTGTTTTCTTCTCTCTCTCTCTCCAGGTAGCGACCATGTCAGGCCTTAATCAAGATAATAATATGGATGTATTGACCGAACCCGCTTTTTATGCTGAGCAGGGGAATGTTGGTTCCTCTCCAACTTATAATTGTTATAAGTCCGAGCAGGAAATAGGAAAATATCCGGATTTCCATGCCACCCAAACGAAGAATGAGCATGTTGATGCATCTTCTTCGGGTGTGTTAGTCATCCAGAACTGTTTCTCAGTACACTCTACATCCTGGGTATTAGATACTGGATCGGGATCCCACATATGTAATATGTTACATGGGCTAAAGAAAGGTAGAGAACAGGGAGTAGGTGATCATTCCGTACTAGTAGGGAATGGTGCAAATGTTGCAACCAAAGAAGTTGGTGAATATCACCTTGTATTACCAAATGGTAATACATTGATTCTGAACGAATGCTATTACATACCGATCCTGATATGCAATCTTATATCAGTTTCTTTATTAAGTAATGAAGGATATAATTTTGTAGTAGAGGATAATGTTATGATCATCTTCCTAGATCAAAAGTTGATTGGATCAGACTCGCTAAATAATGGCATATACATTCTAAATCAAACCACAATTCTTAACGTACAAAACACACACAAGGGGAAGAGTTTAGAAATGAATGAATCCTTCTTGTGGTATTGTAGACTAGGTCATATCAATGGACCCGACTAGCTAAGTTATATAAAGATAGATATTTGAAACCGTTCGAATTTTCATCTTATAACACTTTCCAGTCATGTCTCAAAGGTAAAATGACCAAAACTCATTTACTAGACACGGAGAAAGAGTTACGGAACTCTTGGGACTGATACATGGTGATGTATGGTGTCCCATGTCTACACATGCCAGGAATGGTTCTTCATATTTCATTACATTCACTGACGATCTCTAAAGATTCGGACATGTGTTCCTGATGAAACACAAGTCTGAAGCTTTTGAGAAATTCAAAGAATATAAGCATGAAGTCGAGAACCAGACGGGTAAAAGTATTAAAGTCCCGCGATCCGATCGGGAAGGAGAATACTTGAGCACGGAATTCCGTGACTATCTAAAAGAGAATGAGATTCTCTCTCAGCTTACTGCTCCATATATACCACAACACAACGGTGTATCGGAGCGGAGGAATCGCACCCTATTGGATATGGTGCGCTCTATGATGAGCACTGGTGAGTTACCTATTTCCTTTTGGGGTTATGCGCTGGAAACAGCCGCATACCTATTGAATAGAGTTCCATCCAAATCGGTGCCTACCACTCTATATGAGATATGGAATGGGAAGAGACCATCTCTTAAACGAGTTAAGATATGGGGTTGTCCGGCCTATGTTAAAAAGTAAAATCCAGACAAGATCTAGGCAAGATCAGCTCTATGTAAGTTTGTGGGATATCCAAAGAATTCCTATGGATATATTTTCTACCACGCTGAGGAACAAAAGGTGTTTGTTTCTCAATGCGCCGCCTTTATAGAAAAGGAATTCTTGTAAAAGAAATTAATGGCGAAGAGGTAGAGCTGGAAGAAGTTCCAGCGGCACGAACCACAACTGATGATTTATTGGAACCAGCGGATTCAGTAGTTCCCAACGAACCTCAGCCTCTCCGCCGATCTAGCAGGGTTCCTCATCCACCTGAGAGATACTACGGTTTTCTCGTAGAAGGTGGGAGCGAGGATTGCATCATGGTAGATGATGACCTAACTAGCTACAAGCAGGCCATCACGAGTGGGGACTCTGTGAAATGGCTGGATGCAATGCGATCTGAGATGGAATCCATATACACCAACAAAGTATGGACTTTGGAAGTTGCTCCTGAAAGGGTAAAACCCATCGGGAGCAAATGGATCTTTAAGAAGAAACTTGGTGTAGATGGAAAAGTTGAGACTTTCAAAGCTAGACTTGTTGCAAAAGGTTTTCGTTAAAAACCAGGTGTGGACTATGATGAAACCTTTTCTCCGGTGGCTATGCTTAAGTCCATCCGGATCCTGCTTGCTATCGTTGCATACCATGACTATTAAATCTTGCAAATGGATGTTAAGACCGCCTTTCTAAATGGTGATTTAGAAGAATGCGTGTACATGACTCAGCCAGAGGGCTTCTTGGACAGCGGGAGTAACGGGAAGGTGTGCAAGCTACTTAAATCCATTTACGGGTTAAAGCAAGCATCGCGGAGTTGAAACATCTGTTTTGATGTTGTAGTCAAAGAGTTTGACTTCATCAAAAATGTAGATGAACCTTGCATATACAAGAAGGTTGCAGTGAGTAAGGTTATCTTCCTCGTATTGTACGTGGATGACATACTCTTGATAGGAAATGATGTTCCTATGCTGCACTCGGTCAAGCTCTTCTTATCACAAAGATTCTCAACGAAAGATCTAGGTGATGCCTCCTACATATTAGGGATTAAGATCTATAGAGATAGATCTAAACGGATACTGAGATTGTCCCAATTCAGATACATTGACACCATACTAGAGATGTTTAGTATGGAAGAATCCATACGTGGGAATTTTCCCACGATCTCTGGACTCACTCTCTCCAAAGAGATGTTTCCCAAGACTGATTTGGAGAGAGCTTGCATGCAAGGGATACCCTATGCTTCGGCAATAGGCTCTATTATGTACGTGATGTTATGTACCAGATCCGATGTAGCATACTCACTAAGTGTAGTGAGTAGGTATCAAGCAGATCCAGGAGAGAGTCACTGGACAGCTGTCAAGAACATTCTCAAGTACTTGAGAAGGACTAAGGAGATGTTCTTGGTGTATGGTAACGGAGAACTCCAAGTGGAGTCCTTTACCGATTCGAGCTTCCAGAGTGATAATGATGACTCTAAGTCGGTCTCGGGATTTGTCTTTACCCTTAATGGAGGGGCGGTTTGTTGGAAGAGTTCCAAACAGGAAACCGTAGCAGACTCGATGATGGAGGCTGAGTACATCGCTGCCAACGATGCTGCCAAAGAGGCTGTCTGGATGAACAAGTTCATAACTAAACTTGGAGTGGTTCAATCTATTGAGCGTCCAATACCTTTGTATTGCGATAACAATGGAGCGACGGCCTTGGCCAAGGAACCCAGGTCCTATCAGCGATCCAGGCATATTCTGAGGCGGTATCACCTGATCCGGGAGATAGTTGATCGTCGGGAGATCGAGGTCAGGAGAGTTGACACGAAGGACAACACGGCGGATCCACTCACCAATCCTATTCCCCAGATACAATTTGAGAGACTCTTCGGGATGTTGGGTATGGGATACTACAACAACTGGCCTTAGTGCAAGTGGGAGATTGTTAGTTATATGTATGCCCTAGAGGCCATTATTGTACATGTGATGTATATTATAGTGGATGCTTGGATATATATAGAGAGGACTTTCTTGCTCGACATGATAGTATACTATCTGGTTGCTCTTTATCTTAACATGTTGACTTGTATATGCGATGCTGTCTTGCTCTCACATGTTGATAAAGCCCTTAGGTTGTGTACTTGACTACCCGGACTATGATGGAGATCATACGAGTAGGGCCAAGGGTAGTCCACAAGTACACCCTAAAATTGTTCCTAGTCGAGGGTGTATCGAGACAGGGCATCAATATTCCGGAGTAGACTAGCGTATACGCATCTTGACCCATATGATGGGCGATGGATGATCCCACATCTATTGGTGTTTGACATCAAAGATGGTATACGGCTGCTTAGTGGAGATTGGGTATACTGAACGGACTCGCCGAGAACTCCTAGTTGGTATTATACCTATCATCAAATAGCAGTTCTCCGGTGACACTGGTACAGGTTAGTCTGTAGACCCGAGATCATCATAGAGTCTTGTATGATTCTCACTGTGCTTTGATTTCCACCTTACCACGTTCAACATAACATGCAAAACGGTGGCTTTTGGGTACAGTCCCGAATCACATGGAGGCAATGAGCGATAGGAGGGGATTCGTCTCTCCCGGTATTGGGGGTTGATATTGCACTGTGCTCGATTGGCCATAACGACAAGTCCCTGGCCAGGGCTGCTATGGAGATTTACTGATAAGTGTTATCAGTAGTTTCTCGACCCGTTATGAGCCTCACATCGGCACGACTTATCGGTTATTGGGGTCTGACGTTTACCACTCTTAGACTAGATATACGACATATCAGACGAAGAGACCGGACTGTACGGTAGTGTTACTGACAGGCTTTTACAGGAGTTAGAGCGGGCTAGCTTGCTGATCTTCTGATCGTTCAATACCCGGGTAGCCGTTACGTCCAGCTAGTACCGCTGATGGCTTGTGGGTGCTTGATGTGATCATCACCTACTGCCGGCGTATTGACGAGTCTTTAGAGTCCTCCACAGAGATTTCATTGGCTCAGGCAAAACGAAGTAGGAGCACATATGTGATATGTGTGGGACCGAGATTAATACGAGTATATGATACCGTATTCTATTCTCGCGATATAAAGTATCGATCGGTTATATGAGATATAGCCGGGTTATCGAATCAAGTGTTGATTCGATAAGTCGATACAGTATCGGTCGGTTATATGAGAGATAGCCGGGTTATCGAATCAAGTGTTGGTTCGATAAGTTGATACAAATTATATTAGTCGGTCATATGAGATATAACCGGATTATTAAATCAAGTGCTGATTTAATGATTTAATATATAATTATATATATGATATATTAATTTACATTAACTAATATTAGCTCACTTAAGCATTTCTTTTTTCTCACATGTGCACACTTGATATATATGTGATATATATTAATTGTGTTTTATTTATGTGTCATGATTGATGATACATGCAACATGGGTGTATGAGACCTACACCATAATAATGATAATGAAGGGTTTATTTATTTAGAATAAAAAAATTATTAGTTGGAAATTTGTCACATGGCATGAAGCTTGGAGACCCATTGAGTTGGTCCATTAGTTTTGTCTTATACTAGATATTTGTTAACCCAACTATTATCTAAACTCATGGTTAAGTCTCTACATGAAATATATTAGATATTTTCTCATCCATGGTTGCCATTCTCTCTCACATCTATTATCTGCTTCTTCTTCCTCAAAACCCAAGTGAGCTCTTTAGGTTTTGAGAGAAGCTTAAAAACAAGTGAGAAAAGTAATTCTAAAATGAGCAAAAATCCCGCTTCATCATCCTTTACTAGATTAGCGCTTTAGTATAGGGTGTTAGCTACACTAATCCCACATTAGTGAAGAGGGTAGCTTGGGTTTGTGACTCCTAGACGTAGATCATTTTCGGCTTGGAAGACTTCAAGCAAGCATGCATCTTTCTTCTTGTAGAGCCATTCGAGAGTCCGCAAGATCATAACTTGGAGCGAAGGGACTACTACAAGGAGCTAAAGAAGAGAAGGACCGGACTACAAAGGTTGTAATCCCTAATCACTTAGTTGTAAAGTAGTTTACACATTGTATTTTCTAAATCTTTAGTTAAGATTCTAGGGTTAGAATTGTTTTGTACGGCAAATTTTTGAAAATGGTATGGACGATACTTCCTGAAACCTTGCAGCCGTGCCGAACGATCCTACACACTGTGCTCACATGCATTGCACGTGGGCGCAGCGGTGTCAAGATACGCACCGTTGGATCTGCCTCAAGATCAGGGTGAGTCAAACCGATCCCACACCCTTATAAATGAGCCTAAGCTCTAAAGGTTGAGGTTGCGTCTCCTTCATATTTTCTTGAGAACTAGTTTTCTTTTAGCTCTGCGCTCTCACCTTCCCTTCCTTAAACAAAGAATTTTCTTTGTCCCATCACCTGGTAAGTGCGCATGCGCACCATAAAGCTTGCGCTTCTGCTCTATTCAGAGCGCACCCATTTAGGTCCCTAGAGCCTAGGCTCCACTGCCACTTAGAAAATCTTTTGATTTTCTAATAGACCCTTGCTCTTTGGCCTCTCCTTCCATGGATCATTTCGATCCAATGGGGTCTCTTAGCTCCGAATCTAAAGATTCTACACTTTTAAACATATGGTGCTTTTTCATACTCTGAGCTATCTCTTTTCACCTTCCTTCTTCAGGTACTATGGATGCTTATCTGTATTCTATTAAGGACATCATCTTTTATGCTGACATCCGATCTTAAGAGCCAGGCTATACGGACGCCCAATGTGAAACTATGTTGTGCCGCTTCGAGGACCATTGTGGGTGACTGCTTCCCTGTCGCTCCTCTCTTTTGCAAATGGTGTTTAAGGTGATCTGGAGTGCCTTACTCGAAAGCTCTGAGGTGATGCCGCTTTACGCACTTGATCAAGCCGAAAATAAATTGCACTCGGTCTACTTGTCGGGCTTGATCTCAAAAAATTGGCGGGACCGCGTTATTGATCTCTTGCATAAGATTTACCAGCATTGAGCGATCATATCTTCATATGCGAGGGTTGAAGATATTAGCGGTGACCTTGATGCCTGTCTCCATGAACGGAAGCATAAGAAGATGGAAGATGATGCCTGGGAAGCTTTGTTAGGTTTTAATTTTCAGTTTATCAACCCTTGTACCATTGCTAGCATATTGCCTCTTTGAGCGTTGAATGTTGAAAAACTTTAGTTTCAAATGTTTGTCTTCCTTCCCTTTTTTGGCGTATGAATGAAAACACTTTTTTGTTCTCCCGATATTATATTTCTGCGAATTGCACTTCGTATTTTCTTCTTGTGCCCTTACATTTTAATTTATGAGGCTATCAGATTTGTGGTACTGGGTGTAGTCTGTCGCACCATTGCGTTAGCTGATTTTTTCTCGGCTTGCGTTCCTTTGGGTCGTCGTTCGAGTAGCCGCACACTTGCTGTATCTCCAATCCCTTCTGAGGCGGGGATACAATGTCCCAAGTAATCTATCTAGGTGAAAATATAGATGGCCATTAGAGATTCAGTATTAAGAGAAAATATAGATAGCACTTTACCTTGGGGTCCGACTCTTTGAGTCCCAGAGAAGTCATGTCTACACCCTTCTGAGATGAGATGACAACTAATGGTCTTTAAGCATGTATGTGTAGGGTTACTAGGCACTGTCACAAGGGTCTATAAGGCATCAACCATGCCCAATTTAAAATTTAGAAGTGCCGAACGACCTAAAGCGAGGATCTTTGCTAGATTATTAGGGTTAACAAGCAAATAAACAACTTTACAACTAAAAGAGAGGGATTACAATCTTTGTAGTCCGCTCCTTCACTTCATAAGCTCTGAGTAGTAGTCCCTTCACCGAAATCCATGATCTACGGGACTCAAGAGAGGCTCCACAAGCCGAACGATCCATGCTTGCTTGAAGTCTTCCTTTTCGAAGATGATCTATCTTGAAGTTCCTTTAACTCAAGCTCTCACTTCTCTAATCAAGTATTAGACAAGTGAACACCCTAATTTAAGTGGCTACAATAGATGAGGATAATGAAGTAGAATTTTATCTCTCTTTTATTTTCTTAATCTCACACTAATTCATCACAAAACCAAAAGCTAGAAAGCTTTGCAAGGAGGAAGAAGAAGATGATTTCTTTTGTGATGAATAATGAATTATTATTATCTTTACAAATACAACCCTTGAGTTAAGATTGAGTGGCCTAACTCTGTTAGTTATATGTATGCCCTAGAGGCCATTATTGTACAGATGATGTATATTATATTGGATGCTTGGACATATATAGAGATGACTTTCTTGCTCGACATGATAGTATGCTATCTGGTTGCTCTTTATCTTAACATGTACACTAGTCTCTTTATACTGTCTTATAGTTACATGTTGGTAAAGCCCTTAGGATTTGTACTTGACTACCTGGACTATGATGCAGATCATACTAGTGGGGACATGGTAGTCCATAAGTACATCCTTCAAGGTCCCTAGTCGTGGGTGTATCGAGACGGGGCATCGATATACCAGTGTAGACTAGCGTATACGCTTCTCGACCCATGTGATGGGCGATGGATGATCCCATATCCATTGATGTTTGACATCAGAGATGGTATACGGGTGCTCAGTGGAGACTGGGTACACTGGACGGACTCGCCGAGAACTCCCAGATGGTATTATACCTCACGTCAGATGGCAGTTCTCAGGTGACACTTGTGCAGGTTAGTCTGTAGACCCGAGATCGTCATAAAGTCTTGTGTGATTCCCACTGTGCTTTGATCTCCACCTTACCACGTCCATGAAGGCTTGCAAAACGGTGGTCTTTGGGTACAGTCCCGAGTCACATGGAGGCAATGAGCGATAGGAGGGGTTTCGTCTCTCCCAGTATTGGGAGTTGATGTTGCACTGTGCTCGATTGGCCGTAGCAGGGAAGTCCCTGGCCAGGGCTGATCAGAGATTTGCTGGTAAGTGTTACCAGTAGTTTCTCGACCCGTTACGAGCCTCACATCGGCACGACTTATCGGGTTATTGGGGTCTGACGTTTACCACCCCTAGACTTGATATGCGACATATCAGACGAAGAGACCGGACTGTACGTTAGGTGTTACTGGTCGGATTCGCAGGAGTGTGAGCGGGCTAGCTCGTCGATCTTCTGATCGCTCAATACCCGGGTGGCCGTTACGTTTAGCAGACCGCTTGCGGCTTGTGGGTGCTTGATATGATCATCATCTGCTACCGGCGTATTGACGAGTCTTTAGAGTCCTACACAGAGGTTTCCTGGTTCAAGCGAAACGAAATAGGAGCGCATATGAGATATGTGCGGGACCGAGAATGATGCGTGTATGTGATACCGTATTTAATTCTCGTGATTAATGTTTCGAATGGTTGTATGCGATATAACCTAGTTATCGAATCGAAGATCGATTCGATAAGCCGATACATTGAATACTAGTCGGTCGTGTGTGACATGACCGGATCATTGAATCAAGTGTTGATTTAATGATTTAATGTATAATTATATATTTGATATATTACTTTGCATTGACTAGTATTGGTTCACTTTAAACGGATTTTTCTCACTTGGATTGCACATTGTATATGTGATATACTTTTGTGCACATTTTTGTATCATGTTTGATGATACTTGATCATATGGTTAAGTGAATAGAATTAAACCATGGTTATTATGATAATTAGGGTTTTGCATATTTATTTGTTCATTTATTTGTTTATTCATTTATTTGGATAAGTTTAAATGAGAATGGTGGCATTTTTGTTTCTTATAAGATGCTTCATGAACCCTTGACTTTTGCTACCATTCTTGTCATCATGCTTAACCCTAACCCACCCAACTAACCATGGTATATTCTCTACACTTAACCAAGGTTAAGTTATGATAAGTATTGATTTTCTATTTCATTTTAATTAGAACTTATCATAATACTAGCTTCTTCTTCTTCATCTTCTTCACTTGAAGAAAGCAAGCTCCATCAATGGTGATTGATGGAAATGAGTGAGAAATCCAATTCTAAAGTCTACCCACTTCCTATTTCTTCATCCTCTACCTCTTGCCAAGTAGTAGAGTGTGTTTCCTTCACAAGTTTTCTTGACTTGGTGAAGTGGGAGCTTGATCTAGCGATGCCTCGACGTAGATCATCTTCGGCATGGACATCGACGACCTAGCCCGCCTATTCTCCGATGAAGCCGATGCTAGAGCCCAGATTTTGATTTGGACGGCGGAGAGGACTTCATCACGGAGCCGTGGAGGTGGAGGACCGGATCTACAAAGGTTGTATTTCCGTATTCTCTTAGTTAAGTGTTAACTAGTTATCTTTTCGCCTAGTTTTCTAGCCAACGATCCGTAGTCGGGTTTCTCGGCACCTAGAATTTTTGAAATTGGCATGGTTGATGCCTTGTGAGACCTCATTAGGGTGCCTAGGAACCCTACAGTGGTATCAGAGCCTAGCTAGAGCCTTAGGCGAAGTCTAGACGGAGTTTGAAGTCCGAACGAACCCGAAACCCTAACCCGATAATGCTCTCTGGACTTTTTCCAAATTTGTGGTTTTTTGTCAATTAAAAATGCTTAAAAAATTCAGCAATGAAATCTAAGAATTACGGTGCAAAAAGTTTCCCATGAACAGTACTATGTGCGGCGGAACCGCGGCATAAGCCTAGCTTCTGCGGCGGTTCCGCAGCTCTTTGGTGACGTCAGCCCTAAGTGTTTGCACAGTAATTCCTGATTAATTATTCTGAGTTTTCTGGGAATTTTTAAATTGGCTCTTAAGTTGAGTGTTCTGGGGTTAAATTGGGAAACGATGTTTCGATCGGATTATCGAACCTTGTCTAAGTGTTTTTCCGGATTATTTTTGAATATGTTAAAAAAGTCCGACCGGATATAAATACCCAAGTTTTCCCCTGCCGGAAAAATTCCAAGTGTTAGATTTTTCTGTGGTTTAAAGACGTTCTGAGTAGTGCAAGTAACGCGATGGTCCCTCTAGAAGACAACAAACCTTAACTCGATTATGTGACCGTCTTGAACTGCCCTTTGAACCTTCGGGTTTGGGGCAGTACGGCGTGCCACATGTGAGGCGTTGGCTTGACCCTTCTACGGCTGGACCGTTGGTACTGAGGCATGAAGTGAATGTCTTTGAACTTATTTCATGTGTTGATCGGTGTCGGGAAAACTTGGGTGTTCGAATGTTCGATCGGAAAGTTTGATATATTCTATTTATCTGGAATTGGATACAATAATTGGAATTCACAAACAGTTATGTGATAACTGAATGAATGTTATAAATCTAGCGGTTTAGTTTCACTTGATATCGAAAAGAGTTTTTGATAATGGGACTAAAATGCGGGGTTTATAACTGTTAGGAATGTGATGTCTAAAGAGGTTGCGGATTCCAACTGTTGTAATTTTACACTTTCTTTTCTGTGACCGTAAGTGTAGTATGTTCATATCGCCGGTTTCGTTGCTATACGTCAACGACAATTGGGGTATGCATACTTACTTACGTTGATGACATGTGATGTTATGTGTTGCTGGATATGTTATATTGGATCGTCGTGTTTGAATAGCCGGGGGTTTTTATGTGAGATGAGTGTTTTTTTTCATTTTCATTCATGTAAAAACTTGTATGTAATATTCTTTTATTTGGGGCACTTCCAGGTTGCGGAAGTTGTCACCCTTTGTATATTATTTACTTTTCCGCATTAGGATAGACCCAAGGAGGGGAGCACAAGTAACCGGGTTCTGGGGTCCAGTGGGAGACCAACTCGAGGAGTCGAGTCCGGGTCTCCTAACCCTAGAATTGGCAGGGTTGCTTGCCGCTCTCGTAGGGGTCTAGGGGTGTGGGATTGGCTATTCATCACGACCGTGGAATCCGTGTTTTATACTGGCTCGTATTGAAAACACGGACGTCCTAGTCTATCCAATGTTTCATATGTTTCTTCTGCTGCGATATCTGTGATGCGATCTTGTGATGTTCTTTGATAGATACTTTATATAGTATATATGATATATTATATAGACGTTACTTATGTTTTGCACCCGCACTAGCCCTGTCCTGCTCTGTCGTTAGTTACCTAACCTAACAGTGCACGAGGGGACATCGAGGCGAATGCGGATGGCATAAGTGTACGTCATATCTATCTGTGATGTTTAGGTATTTAAATGATGGGACTTCATTAATGTGATTAATGAAAGAAAAGAAACCTAAGATGTTGTAGAATCAGATTTTAAACAAAACAGGTAGCTACAGTTCTTGCTTTGCATAGCGGTATATATAATATACCCTGCACCTTATTCGATGAGGAAAGGACCGAGATCCCTTCACCGGGAGTGACTCCTTTAGCAATAACTGGCAGATGCTACACACTCGGTTTGTCTTTTGATTGCTTTTAAGTGTTTTTGCTTTGCACGGTGATATATATGATATATCCCGCACCTCATTCGACGAGGAAAGGACCGACGATCCCTTCACCGGGAGTGACTCCTTTAGCAAAACTGGAAAAGCCTCAAAAGCACTCCATTTCAAAATCATTTGATTCTACAACGATATCATGTTCATTACGCAATAGGTTTTCAGAAAAACCTGTCGTAGCCCTCCGTCATTTCAGATAAGTACTAGTTAGTATTCGTGCTACGTTTGTTGACTATGTTAAGGCGTAGTGTGCGGTAGCTAATTAGTGCTTATCTGCATAAGCATATGATGTGATTGGATTAGGGTAGTCGTGCGACTTTGTTGACTATGTTAAGGGTCGTGCGGGTGGGTTTAATTCAATCGGGAAATGACGGGTTGAACTTGACTAGCACTTATGATTTGTTGACTATGTTAAGGTCATATAGCTGCTAGGGGCAAAATATTATCGGGAATTTCAAGTGTTGAAATTTGCAATGAGATTGCATACCTTCTATGAGATAGTTGGATCCCGATACCCGCTGCGAGTAAGAGTTACTCCTGGGAGAGTTTTATACATTACAATTAGCCGATCAAGTAGGTGTCTAGAAAGGTGTCAACGGGGTTACGCCTCTGGGAAAATGAGGTTTACATTAATTAGGTTCCTGCGAAAGCACGGGGGACCTCCCTCAAAGTACCGACACTGGCCTGGCTGAAAGATTGGCGAACTTGTAGTGTGTAATTAATCCCGGCTAGTCTTTCCTTTTAGGGTTTGAAGGAAGATTTGATAAAAAGCAGTGGGAGCCATCCTGATTAGATAAAATAATAACCAATCTATTCTTGTAAGAGCGCACGCTGAGTGTTTTCTTCTCTCTCTCTCCAGGTAGCGACCATATCACGCCTTAATCAAGATAATAATACGGAAATATTGACCGAACCCGCTTGTTATACTGAGCTGGGGAACGTTGGTCCCGCTCTAACTTATAATTGTTATAAGACAGAGCAGGAAATTGGGGATTACCAGAATTCCCGTGCCACCCAAACGAAGAGAGTGCATGCTGATGCATCATCTTCGGGTGTGTTCGTTACAAAGAACTGTTTCTCTGTATTCTCTACATCCTGGGTATATGATACCGGATCAGGATCCCAGATGTGTAATCTGTTACATAGGGCTACAGAAAGGTAGAGAACTGAGAACGGGTGATAAGTTTCATGAGACAGAAAACGGGGCAAGTGTTGCAGCCAAGTCTGTTGGTCACTGTCACCCTGTATTATGAATACATTGATTCTGAACAAATGTTATTAGATACCGAACCTGATATACAAAATCTTATCTATCTCTTTATTAGTAAAGAAATGATAAAATTTTGTATAGTTGGATAATGTTTTGAACATTTCCTATATCAAAAGTTGATCGGTTCAGGCACGTTATCTAAAAGCATTGACGTTCTAAATCAAACTACAGTTCCGAGTATACAGAACACACACAAGAGGAAGAGTTCAGAAATGAACGAATCCTTCTTATGGTATTGTAGACTAGGTCATATCAATGCGACCCGACTAGCTGGAGTTACATAAAGATGCATATTTAAATTAGTTTGAATTTACATCTTGTGAAACTCGCCAGTCATGTCACAAAGATAAGATGACCACAGCTCTGTTTACTGGAAACAGAGAAAGAGTTAGTGAACTTTTGGGATGATACATGTTGATGTATGTAAGGTCCCCTGTCTACACATGCCAAGACCGGTTCTTTATACTTCATTACATTCTCTGATGATCTCTCAAGATTCAGATATATCTTCCTGTTGAAACACAAGTCAGAACCTTTTGAGATATTCACAGAATATAAGATAGAAGTAGAGAACCAATACGGGTATAAGTATTATGTCCTTTGATGTGATCAAGGAGGAGAATACTTGAGCACGGAAATACTGGACTATTCTAAAGGAGAATGAGATTCTCTCTCAGCATTACTCCTCCGTATACACCATTGCACGATGGTATGTCGGGGCGGAGCAATCACACCCTATATGATATGGTGTGCTCTATGATAAGTACTACTGAGTTACCTTTTTCCTATTGGGTGTTATGCACTTGAGAAGTTGCATACCTATTGAATAGGGTTCGAATCAAATCAGATGCCTACCACTTCATATGTGATATGGAAAGGGAAGAGCCCATGTCTTAAGTTAGTTAAGATTTGGGGTTGTCCGGCCTATGTCTAAAAGCAAAATCCGGACAAGCTCGAGGCAAGGTCTGTAATGTACAACTGGAAAGGTTCCAGCTATACAAATTACAGCAGATGATTTGAAAGAACCAAAGGATTCAATAGTTACCAACGAACCTCGGCCTCTCCGCCGATCTAGTAGAGTTCCTCACCCACCTGAGAGATATTTCGGTTTCTCTATGACAGTGGGAGCGAGGATTGCATCATGAGATGATGACCCAACTAGTTTCGAGCTGGCCATCAGGAGTGGGACTCTGTAAGAATGGCTGGATGCTTAGCGATCTGAGATGGAATCCTTATACACCAACAAAGTATGGACTTTGGTTGCGATATCTGAAGGGTTAAATCCCCATCAGGAGCAAGTATATCTTGAGAAGATTACTTGGTGTAAATGGAAAAGTTGAGATTTTCAAAGCTAGACTTGTTAAAGCTTTTCGTCATCGACCAGGCGTGGATGATGATGAAACCTTTTCAAGTAGCTATGCTTAAGTCCATCCAGATCCTACTTGCCACGGCTACATACCATGACTACGATATCTGGCGGTTGGGTGTCATGACTGCTTTTCTAAATGATGTTTTAGAAGAGTGCGTCTATAAGTACACAGCCAGAGGGCTTCGTAGACAGTGGGAGCAGCGGAAACGTGTGCAAGATGCTTTATAGGATAAAGCAGGCATCGTGGAGTTGGAACATCTGTTTTGATGGAGTAGTCAAAGAGTTTGACATCATCAAAATGGTAGATGAACCTTGTATAAACAAAAAGGTAGTAGGGAGTATGGTGGTGATCCTCGTAGAGTACGTGGATGACATACTCTTGATAAGAAAGGAGTTTCTTATGCTACGCTCGATCAATCTCCGCTTATCACAATGATTCTCCACATAGGATCAAAGTGATACCTACTAAATTCTGGACTTTGGATCTATGAGATAGATCTAAATGGATGTTAGGATACTCACTAGCTATAGTGAGTTGGTATCAATCGATCCTAGGGAGAATCACTGGAAGTGTTCCAGGGTGATAATGACGACTGAGTGTCAGTCACAGGCATTGTCTTTACCCTCAGTAAAGGGACGGTATGTTGGAAGAGTTCCAAGCTAGATACCGTGACATACTAGACGATAAAGGCAGAATACATCGCTACTTAAGAAGCTACCAAAGAGGCTGTTTGGGTGTATAATGGTTCATGAGATGAACTATGTTCCTCCCATTGTGTGACAATGGAGTTGTGGCTTATGCCAAGGAACGCAGGTCCCATCAGTGATCCAGACATATTCTAAGGCAGTGTCACCTGATCATGGAGATGGTTGATCTCCAGGGAGATCGAGGTTAGGAGAGTAGACTCAGAGGACAACACGGAGGATCCACTCACAAAGGCCTGTTCCCAGAGAGAGACTTTTATGGGATGGTTGAGTATGAGATACTGCAACCACTGCTATCAGATGGCCCTAGTGCAAGTGGGAGATTGTTAGTTATATGTATGCCCTAGAGGCCATTATTGTACAGATGATGTATATTATATTGGATGCTTGGACATATATAGAGATGACTTTTTTGCTCGACATGATAGTATGCTATCTGGTTGCTCTTTATCTTAACATGTACACTAATCTCTTTATACTGTCTTATAGTTACATGTTGGTAAAGCCCTTAGGATTTGTACTTGACTACCTGGACTATGATGCAGATCATACTAGTGGGGACATGGTAGTCCATAAGTACATCCTTCAAGGTCCCTAGTCGTGGGTGTATCGAGACGGGGCATCGATATACCAGTGTAGACTAGCGTATACACTTCTCGACCCATGTGATGGGCGATGGATGATCCCATATCCATTGATGTTTGACATCAGAGATGGTATACGGGTGCTCAGTGGAGACTGGGTACACTGGACGGACTCGCCGAGAACTCCCAGATGGTATTATACCTCACGTCAGATGGCAGTTCTCAGGTGACACTTATGCAGGTTAGTCTGTAGACCCGAGATCGTCATAAAGTCTTGTGTGATTCCCACTGTGCTTTGATCTCCACCTTACCACGTCCATGAGGGCGTGCAAAACGGTGGTCTTTGGGTACAGTCCCGAGTCACATGGAGGCAATGAGCGATAGGAGGGGTTTCGTCTCTCCCGGTATTGGGAGTTGATGTTGCGCTGTGCTCGATTGGCCGTAGCAGGGAAGTCCCTGGCTAGGGCTGATCAGAGATTTGCTGGTAAGTGTTACCAGTAGTTTCTCGACCCGTTACGAGCCTCACATCGGCACGACTTATCGGGTTATTGGGGTCTGACGTTTACCACCCCTAGACTTGATATGCGACATATCAGACGAAGAGACCGGACTGTATGTTAGGTGTTACTGGTCGGATTCGCAGGAGTGTGAGCGGGCTAGCTTGTCGATCTTCTGATCGCTCAATACCCGGGTGGCCGTTACGTTTAGCAGACCGCTTGCGGCTTGTGGGTGCTTGATATGATCATCATCTGCTACCGGCGTATTGACGAGTCTTTAGAGTCCTACACAGAGGTTTCCTGGTTCAAGCGAAACGAAATAGGAGTGCATATGAGATATGTGCGGGACCAAGAATGATGCGTGTATGTGATACCGTATTTAATTCTCGCGATTAATGTTTCGAATGGTTGTATGCGATATAACCTAGTTATCGAATCGAAGATCGATTCGATAAGCCGATACATTGAATACTAGTCGGTCGTGTGTGACATGACCGGATCATTGAATCAAGTGTTGATTTAATGATTTAATGTATAATTATATATTTGATATATTACTTTGCATTGACTAGTATTGGTTCACTTTAAACGGATTTTTCTCACTTGGATTGCACATTGTATATGTGATATACTTTTGTGCACATTTTTGTATCATGTTTGATGATACTTGATCATATGGTTAAGTGAATAGAATTAAACCATGGTTATTATGATAATTAGGGTTTTGCATATTTATTTGTTCATTTATTTGTTTATTCATTTATTTGGATAAGTTTAAATGAGAATGGTGGCATTTTTGTTTCTTATAAGATGCTTCATGAACCCTTGACTTTTGCTACCATTCTTGTCATCA
This sequence comes from Agapanthus africanus, assembly GCA_030015575.1. Taxonomy (NCBI): domain Eukaryota; kingdom Viridiplantae; phylum Streptophyta; class Magnoliopsida; order Asparagales; family Amaryllidaceae; genus Agapanthus; species Agapanthus africanus. The sequence goes on along the minus strand of CM057350.1, from coordinate 445,549,782 downwards.
TGCTTAACCCTAACCCACCCAACTAACCATGGTATATTCTCTACACTTAACCAAGGTTAAGTTATGATAAGTATTGATTTTCTATTTCATTTTAATTAGAACTTATCATAATACTAGCTTCTTCTTCTTCATCTTCTTCACTTGAAGAAAGCAAGCTCCATCAATGGTGATTGATGGAAATGAGTGAGAAATCCAATTCTAAAGTCTACCCACTTCCTATTTCTTCATCCTCTACCTCTTGCCAAGTAGTAGAGTGTGTTTCCTTCACAAGTTTTCTTGACTTGGTGAAGTGGGAGCTTGATCTAGCGATGCCTCGACGTAGATCATCTTCGGCATGGACATCGACGACCTAGCCCGCCTATTCTCCGATGAAGCCGACGCTAGAGCCCGGATTTTGATTTGGACAGCGGAGAGGACTTCATCACGGAGCCGTGGAGGTGGAGGACCGGATCTACAAAGGTTGTATTTCCGTATTCTCTTAGTTAAGTGTTAACTAGTTATCTTTTCGTCTAGTTTTCTAGCCAACGATCCGTAGTCGGGTTTCTCGGCACCTAGAATTTTTGAAATTGGCATGGTTGATGCCTTGTGAGACCTCATTAGGGTGCCTAGGAACCCTACAAACTCATGTAGAGAATTATCCTAGGGTGAAGGGTTTGGGTTGGGTTTGAAATATCAACACAAAATATCAACAAAATATCTTTGCTTAAAACAAAATATAAAGTTTCTAGAAGCTTCATGAAAATGCTAACCCAAATCAAACCCTAACCATATTTAATCTCCACAAATCATGTTGCATAACTAATCATAACTTGTTACAATATTATATATCACATATATAATATTTATTGTAATAAAATAAAATAATACAATTAACATATATCACATATATATCAATGTATTACCCGAGTGAGAAAAAGAATCTTTATGTGAGCTTATATTAGTTAATGTAATTTAATATATCAAATATATAATTATACATTAAATTATCGAATCAACACTTGATCTGATAATCCGGCTATTTCACAAATAACCGACTAATATAATCTGTATCAGTTTATCAAATCAACACTTGATCCGACAACCCGGCTATATCACATATACCCCGACGATATCACATATCACGAGAATCTAATACGGTATCACATACACGTATTGTTCTCGGTCCCGCATATAGCACATATGTGCTCCTACTCCGTTTTGCCTGGGCCAGGAAACCTTTGTGTAGGACTCTAAAGAATCGTCAATACGCCAGCAGTGGGTGAGGATCATATCAAACACCCACAAGCTGCAAGCGGTCAGCTAAACGTAACAGCCACCCAGGTATTGAGCGATCAGAAGATCAACAAGTAAGCCCGTACATTCTCCTGCGAATCCGATCAGTAACACTCCCGTATAGTCCTGTCTCTTCGTCTGATATATCGCATATCTCGCCTAGGGGTGGTAAACGTCAGACCCCAGTAGCTTGATAAGTTGTTTCGATATGAGGTCCGTAACAATTTTAGAAACTACTCATAACACTTACCAGTAAATCTCAGCAACCCTGACCAGGGATTTCCAGTTATAGCCAATCGAACACAGCGCAACATCAACTCCCTATACCGGGAGAGACGAAACCCCTCCTATCGCTCATTGCCTCCATGTGATTCGGGACTGTACCCAAAAGCCACCTTTTTGCATGCCCTCTTGGACGTGGTATGATGGAAATCAAAGCACAGTGGGAATCACACAAGACTCTATGACGATCTCGGGTCTACAGACTAATCTGTATCAGTGTCACCAGAGAACTGCCATCTGACGTGAGGTATAAAACCATCTGAGAGTTCTCGGCGAGTCCGTCCAGTGTACCCAGTCTTCACTGAGCACCCGTATACCTTCTCTGATGTCAAACACCAATGGATATGGGATCATCCATCGCCCATCATATGGGTCGAGAAGTGCATACGCTAGTCTACTCTGGAGTATCGATGCCTTGTCTCGGTACTCCCACGACTAGGAACATTTGAAGGATGTACTTCGCGACTACACTGTCCCCACTAGTATGATCTACATCAGAGTACATTTTAAGATAAAGAATAACCAGATAGCATACTATCATGTCGAGCAAGAAAGTCCTCCCTATATATGTCCCAGCATCCACTACAATATACAACGCATGTATAGTAATGGCCTCTAGGAAATACATATAACTAACAATCTCCCACTTGCACTAGGGCCAACTGTTGTAGTATCTCATACCCAACAATAAGCCGTGGTTGAAGTATCTCATACTCAACCATCCCATAAAAGTCCCTACTAGGAAATAGGTCTTTGTGAGTGGATCTGCGATGTTTTTCTCTGTGTCTTCTCTCCTAACCTCGATCTCCCTGGAGATCAACCATCCATATGATCAGGTGATACTACCTTAGAATATGTCTGGATCTTTGATGGGACGGGGGTTCCTTGGCATAAGCCACAACTCCATTGTCACACAATGGCAGGAACGAAGTTCATCTCATGAACTTATATATATATCCAGACTGCCTCTTTGGTAGCATCCTCGGTAACGATGTATCTTGCCTTTAATCTTCTATTAAGTCACGGTATCTAGTTTGGAACTCTTCCAACATACCGTCCCTCCATTGAGGGTAAAGACAATGCCTGCGACTGACATTCAGTCGTCCTTATCACCCTGGAACCTTTCCAGTGATTCTTCCCAGGATCGATTGATACCATCTCACTACAACTAGTGAGAATCCTAATATCCAATTAGATCTATCTCATAGATCCATAACACAGGATTTAGGAGGTATCACCTTGATCTTATATGGAGAATCTTTGTGATAAGAGGGGATTGACTGAACGTAACATAGGAAACTCCTTCCCTATCATGAGTATGTCATCCACGTACTATATGAGGATCACCACCATACTCCCTACTACCTTTTTGTATATACTTGGTTCATCTACCGTTTTGATGAAGTCAAACTCTTTGACTACCACATCAAAACAGACGTTCCAACTCCGCGATGCCTGATTTATCACATAAAACATCATGCTCATGTTTCCGCTGCTCCCACTTTCTATGAAGCCCTCTGGCTGTGTACTTATAGACGCTCTCTTCCAAATCATCATTTAGAAAAGCAGTCATGACACCCAACCGCCAGATATCATAGTCATGGTATGTAGCAATGGTAAGTAGGATCTGGATGGACTTAAGCATAACTTTGAAAGTCTCAACTTTTCCATGTACACCAAGTAATCTTCTCAAGATATACTTGCTCCTTATGGGAATTTAACCCTTCAGGTAAAGCAACTAAAGTCCATACTTTGTCGGTGTATAAGGATTCCATATCAGATCGCTAAGCATCCAGCCATTCTCATAGAGTCCCCACTCCTGATGGCCTGCTCGAAACTAGTTGGATCATCATCTCATAATGCAATCCTCTCTCCCACTGTCATAGAGAAACCGAAGTATCTCTCAGGTGGATGAGGAACCCTACCAGATCGGTGGAGAGGCTGAGGTTCGTTTGAAACTCTTGAATCCTCCGGGTTTACCAAATCATCAGCTGTAGTTTGTATAGCTAGAACTTCCAGTTCTACCTCATGGCCACTAATTTCTTCACAAGAAATTCCCTTTTTCTCAAAAAGTGGTATGCCGAGAAATAAAACATCTTTTGTTCCTCGGTGTGGTAGAAGATATTCCCTTGCGAATGCTTGGGATATCCAACAAATTTCCACAGAACTGACATTGCCTCGAGCTTGTCCGGATTTTGCTTTTGACATAGGCCGGACAACCCCAAATCTTAACATCTTTAAGAGATGGGCTCTTCCTATACTATATCACATATGGAGTGGTAGGCATCTGATTTAGTTGGAACCCTATTTAATAGGTATGCAACTTCTCAAGTGCATCACCCCAAAAGAAAATAGGCTACTCAGTAGTACTCATCATAGAGCACACCATATCACATAGGGTGTGATTCCTCCGCCTTGATACACCGACATGCTGTGGTGTATTCGGAGGAGTAATGTTGAGAGAGAATCTCATTCTCCTTTAGAATAGTCCAGGAATTCCGTGCTCAAGTATTCTCCTCCTTGATCACATCAAAGGACATAATACTTATACCTGTTTTTGGTTCTCTACTTCTAACTTATATTTTGTGATTATCTCAAAAGTTTCGGACTTGTGTTTCAACAGGAACATATGTCTGAATCTTGAGAGATCATCAGTGAATGTAATGAAGTACAAAGAACCGGTCCTGGCATATATAGACAGGAGACTTTCATACATCAGCATGTATCAATCCCAAAAGTTCACTAACTCTTTCTCTGTTTCTAATAAACGGAGCTGTGGTCATCTTATCTTTGTGACATGACTGGCAAGTTTTATAATATGTAAATCCAAACTAATTTAAATATGCATCTTTATGTAACTTCAGCTAGTCGGGTCGCATTGATATGACCTAGTCTACCATGTCTCAAGAAGGATTCGTTCATATCTGAACTCTTCTTCTTGTGTGTGTTCTGTACATTAAGAACTGTGGTTTGATTTCAAACGTCTATGCTTTTAGATAACATGCCTGAACCGATCAACTCTTGATATAGGAAATGTTCAAAACATTATCCAACAGTACAAAATTATATTCTTCTTTAATAAATAAAGAGACTGATATGATGTTGTATATCAGGTTCGGTATCTAATAACATTCGTTCAGAATCAATGTATTCTGGTAATACAGGGTGATAACTGCCAACAGACTTGGTTACAACACTTGCATCATTTCCAACTCTTGAAACTTATCACCCGTTCTCAGTTCTCTACCTCTCCGTAGCCCATGTAACAAATTACATTTGCGGGATCCTGATCCGTTATCTTATACCCAGGACGTAAAGGATACTGAGAAACAGTTCTCGGTAATGAACACACCCGAAGAAGATGCATCAGCATGCACTTTCTTCGTTTGGGCGGCAAGGGAATTCTGGTAATCCCCTATTTCCTACTCTGTCTTATAACAATTATAAGTTGGAGCGGGACCAACGTTCCCTAGCGCAGTATAACAAGCGGGTTCGGTCAATACATCCGTATTATTATCTTGATTAAGGCGTGACATGGTTGCTACCTGGAGTGAGATAGAAGAAAACTCTCAGCGTATGCTCTTGCAAGATTAGATTGGTTATTAATATATCTAATCAGGATGTCTCCCACTGTTTTAGTCAAATCTTCCTTCAAACCCTAAAAGGAAAGACTAGCCGGGATTAATTACACTCTACAAGTTCGCCAATCTTTCAGCCAGGCCAGTGCCGGTACTTTGAGGGAGGTTCCCCGTGTTTTCGCACGGACCTAATTAAAGTAAACCTCGTTTTCCCAGAGGCATAACCCCGTTGACACCTTTCTAGACACCTACTTGATCGGCTAATTGTAATGTGTAAAACTCTTCCAGGAGTAACTCTTACTCGCAGTGGGTATCGGGATCCAACTATCTCATAGAAGGTATGCAATCTCATTGCAAGTTTCAACACTTGAAATTCACAATAATATTTTACCCCTAGCGTCCTATGACCTTGACGGAGGTCAACAATCCATAGGCTGCTTGTCAAGTTCTACCCGTCATTTCCTGATTGAATTAAACCCACCCGCACGACCCTTGACGAAGGTCAACAAGGCCGCACGACTATCCTAAAACAATCGCATCATATGCAGCAGATAAATACTAGTCAGCTATCGTACACTACGCCTTGACGGAGGTCAACAAACGTAGTACGAATACTAAGTAGGACTTATCTGAAATGATGGAGGGCTACGATAGGTTTTTAAGAAAACCCTTTGCGTAATGAACTTGATATCGTTGTAAAATCGAGTGATTTTAAATGGAATGTTTTTTAGGCCTTTTGTAGTTTTGCTAAAGAGGTCACTCCCAGTGAAGGGATCTCGGCTCTTTCCTCATCGAATAAGGTGTAGGATATTTCATAAACATCACTATGTAAAGCAAAAACTATAAAAACAATTAAAAGACAAACCGAGTTTGTAGCATCTGCTAGTTTCGCTAAAGAGGTCACTCCCGGTGAAGAGATCTCGGCTCTTTCCTTATCGAATAAGGTGCTGGATGTTCTACAAGGAACACCGCTATGCAAAGCAATAACTAGAGCTACCAGTTTTTGAGACAAGTTTCTACAACATCTTTAGTTTTTTTTAGTTTCATTAACCTCATTAATGAAGTCCCATTTTATTATACTTCACAAGCATCACATTTGAAACGAAATCAGCAATATAACATATATCTCATATATATAATATAAACATTCGTCTCAGGCAGTAATATGATCTCATCACAAAACATTGCAGCAGAAGATAACATATGAAATATTGGATATACTAGGATTTCCGTATTTTATGCAAGCCTGTATAAAACGCGGATTCCACGGTCGCGATGAATAGCCAAACCCACATCCCTAGACCCCTACGAGAGCGGCAAGCAACACTGCCAATTCTAAGGTTAGGAGACCCGGACTCGACTCCTCGAGATGGTCTCCCACTGGACCCTAGAACCCGGTTACTTGTGCTCCCGCCTTGGGTCTACCTAATGCGGAAAAGTAAATAATATACAATGGTGACATCATCCTCATCCCGGAAGTGCCCCAATAAAAGAATATCACATACAATGAATTTTACATGAATGAAAAAGAAAAACTCTCATCTCACATAAAACCCCCGGCTATTAAAACGCGACAATCCAATATAACATATCACAGCAACACATAATATCTCATATCATCATCGTAAGTAAATATGCGTATCCCAATTGTCGTTGATGTATAGCAACGAAACCGGCGATACACTACATATTACACTTATAGTCGCAGAAAAGAAAGTGTAAAACTACAACAGTTGGAATCCGCAACCTGCTTAAACATCTTATGCCTAACTAAATGAATTCCTTAGACATCGCATGCCTAACAATTATAAACCCCGCATTTTAGTCTCGATCTCGAAAACGCTTTTCAATATCAAGTCGGGCAATTCAACAAGATTCCCGACATCCTGATCGAATGCTCGTCACAAACTTTAGTAGACGGCCGCACCCCCGGATGCCGTCGACGAAGTGCACTAAGGCGGAACACCGCTGCCGCGAGCACCCGAACGGATGCTTTTGGCAACGGGGTTCTCCTATAGTCACTTGGTCGGGGTTATGGGGCGTGGCTATCTATTAAGTTTACCCGACGAGTATCCGCGTACGTTACGTGATTGCGACGGACTTTTGATCACATCAAAATCCCGTGGCAATTGATCAAATGAGACTAAACTGCTAGATTTATAACATTCAAATTAGTTATCTCATAACTACTTGTGGATTCCAAATATTGTATCACATTCCAGATAAATAGACAATGTTAAACTTTCCGATCGAATAAACAAACACCCAAGATTTCCCAAATAGCTCAACACTTGAGCAGAGTTCAAAAAGTATCCATCACATGCCACAGTACCAATGGTCCAGCCGTAGAAGGGTCAAACCAACGCCTCACATATGGCAACGCCGTACAGCCCCAAACCCTAAGGTTTAGAGGCGGCTCAGACGGTCACATAATCGAGTTAAGGTTTGTGTTCTTCTAGAGGGTCCACTGCATTACTTGCACGACTGTGAATGTTCTTTAACTAAGGAAAAAATTCAACACTTGGAAATTTTCCGGCAGGGGAAAAAGTGAGTTATTGATATCCGTTCAAACTTTTTAACAGGTTCTAAATTACCCGGAAAACGTTAAATGAAGTTAAACTTTCCGATCGAATCAACGAATACAAAAGATCTCCAGAAAACTCAACACTTGAGTAATATTAAAAATTCCCAGAAGCATGTAGAAATACCTACGGATGTTACTGTAGAAAAATGAGTCCCTAATATCCACGTACGGCCGCGGAACCGCCGCGCAATGCATGGTATTGCCGCGGTTCCGCGGCGCTTTAATGGAATTAGGTGGTCGTATTTTACAATTATCCTTAGAATTCCCTACTTAATTTTCTGAGTATTTTTAATACAGAAAAAATCAACATTTTAAAAAATATCCAGAGAGGGGGTGTATTGCGATGTTTCGGGGTTCGATCGGACTTTAAACTTCGTCTAGACATCACTTAATGCTCTAGCTAGGCTCTGATACCACTGTAGTGTTACTAGACACTGTCACAAGGGTCTATAAGGCATCAACCATGCCCGATTTAAAATTTAGAAGTGCTGAACAACCTAAAGCGAGGATCTTTGCTAGATTATTAGGGTTAAACAAGCAAGTAAACATCTTTAAAATTAAGAGAGAGGGATTGCAACCATCGTAGTCCGCTCCTTCGCTTCATAAGCTCCGAGTAGTAGTCCCTTCGCCACAATTCATGATCTCCCGGACTCAAGAGAGGCTCCACAAGCCGAACGATCCATGCTTGCTTGAAGTCTTCCTTTTCGAAGATGATCTACCTTGAAGTTCCTTTAACTCAAGCTCTCACTTATCTAATAAAGTATTAGACAAGTGAATACCCTAATCTAAGTGGCTAGAATAGATGAGGATGATGAAGTAGGATTTTAGCTCTCTTTTATTTTCTTAATCTCACACTAATTCAACACAAAACCAAAAGTTAGAAAGCTTTGCAAGGAGGAAGAAGAAGATGATTTCTTTTGTGATGAATAATGAATTATTATTATCTTTACAAATACAACCCTTGAGTTAAGAATGAGTGTCCTAACTCAGGTAGAGAATTAACCTAGGGTGAAGGGTTTGGGTTGGGTTTGAAATATTAACACAAAATATCAACAAAATATCTTTGCTTAAAACAAAACATAAAGCTTCTAGAAGCTTCATGAAAATGCTAACCCAAATCAAACCCAAACCATGTTCAATCTCCACAAATCATGTTGCATAAGTAATCATAACTTGTTACAATATTATATATCACATATATAATATTTATTGTAACAAAATAAAATAATACAATTAACATATATCACATATATATCAATGTATTACCCGAGTGAGAAAAATAATCTTTAAGTGAGCTTATATTAGTTAATATAATTTAATATATCAAATATATAATTATACATTAAATTATCGAATCAACACTTGATCCGATAATCCGGCTATTTCACAAATAACCGACTAATATAATTTGTATCAGTTCATTGAATCAACACTTGATCCGACGACTCGGCTATATCACATATACCCGGCCGATATCACATATCGCGAGAATCTAATACGGTATCACATACACGTATTGTTCTCGGTCCCACACATATCACATATGTGCTCCTACTCCGTTTTTCCTGAGCCAGGAAACCTTTGTGTAGGACTCTAAAGAATCGTCAATACGCCAGCAGTGGGTGATGGTCATATCAAACACCCACAAGCTGCAAGCGGTCAGCTAAATGTAACAGCCACCCAGGTATTGAGCGATCAGAAGATCAACAAGCAAGCCTGTACATTCTCCTGCGAATCCAATCAGTAACACTCCCGTACAGTCCGGTCTCTTCGTCTGATATGTCGCATATCTCTCCTAGGGGTGGTAAACGTCAGACCCAGTAGCTTGATAAGTCATGTCGATATGAGGTCCATGTAGGGTTCCTAGGCACCCCAAGGAGGTCTCACAAGGCATCAACTATGCCAATTTCAAAAATTATGGTGCCGAGAAACCCTAGTGTACGGATCGTTGGCTAGATGTCTAGGCGAAAAAGTAAACTAATTAACACTTAACTAAGAGATACGGAAATACAACCTTTGTAGATCCGGTTCTCCACCTCCATTGCTCCGCAATGAAGTCTCCTCGCTGTCCATAACAAGTCCCGGACTCTAGCGTTGGCTTCATCGGAGAATGGACGGGCTAGGTCGTCGATGTCCATGCCGAAGATGATCTACGTCGAGGCATCGCTAAATCAAGCTCCGACTTCACCAAGTCAAGAAACTTGTGAAGAAAACACACTCTACTACTTGGCAAGAGGTAGAGGATGAAGAAATAGGAAGTGGGTAGACTTTAGAATTGGATTTCTCACTTTATTTCATCAATCACCATTGATGAAGAAAGGTTTTCTTCATGGAAGAAGATGAAGAAGAAGAAGATGAAGTTATGATAAGTTAATTAAAAAAAGGAAAAGAATTATCAATCCTTATCATAACATGACCATAGTTAAGTGTAGAGAACTAATCATGGTTCAATGCAATGGTTAGGGTTAAGCTAAAAACAAAAATGGTCACATGGTCAAAAGTTGCATGAAGCTTGAAGAAGTTTCTAAGAAAGCAACCATTTGTTTTCTTTTCTCATTCTTTTCATCCAAAAAGAAATAGATAAAATAATGAATAAATAAATAAAACCCTAACCAAAGATTAATTCTTTACACTTAACCAAACTAGTATGTATCATCAAACATGATACAAACAAGTGCACAAAAGTATATTGCATATACAATGCGCACACCCGAGTGAGAAAATCCATCTTAAGTGAACCGATACTAGTTAATGCAAAGTAATATATCAAATATATAATTATGCATTAAATCATTAAATCAACACTTGATTTAACGATCCGGTCATATCGCATATAACCGACTAATATCCAATGTATCGGCTTATCGAATCAACCCTCGATTCGATAACTAGGTTATATCGCATATAACCAATCTATACATTCATCGCGAGAATAGAATACGGTATCACATACACGCATTATTCTCGGTCCCGCACATATCTCATATGCGCTCCTATTTCGTTTTGCTTGAGCCAGGAAACCTCTGTGTAGGACTCTAAAGACCCGTCAATACGCCGGCAGCAGGTGATGATCATATCAAACACCCACAAGCCGCAAGCGGTCTGCTAAAAGTAACGGCCACCCGGGTATTGAGCGATCAGAAGATCGACGAGCAAGCCCGCTCACACTCCTGTGAATCCAACCAGTAACACTACCGTGCAGTCCGGTCTGATCGTCTGATATGTCGCATATCTCGCCTAGGGGTGGTAAACGTCAGACCCCAATAGCTCAATAAGTCGTGTCGATATGAGGTCTATAACGATTCGAGAAACTACTGGTAACACTTACCAGTAAATCTCAGCAACCCTGGCCAGGGATTTCCTGTTATAGCCAATCGAACACAGCGCAACATCAACCCCCTATACCGGGAGAGACGAATCCCCTCCTATCGCTCATTGCCTCCATGTGACTCGGGACTGTACCCAAAAACCACCGTTTTGCACGCCCTCTTGGACGTGGTAAGATGGAAATCAAAGTACAGTGGGAACCACACAAGACTCTATGACGATCTCGGGTCAACAGACTACTCTGCACCAGTGTCACCAGAGAACTGCCATCTGACGTGAGGTATAATACCATCTGGGAGTTCTCGGCGAGTCCGTCCAGTGTACCCAGTCTCTACTGAGCACCCGTATATGATCTCCGATGTCAAACACCGATGGATATGGGATCATCCATCGCCCATCTGTATGGGTCGAGAAGGTATACGCTAGTCTACTCTGGTATATCGATGCCCCGTCTCGATACACCCTCGACTAGGGACTTTGAAAGATGTACTTATGGACTACCATGTCCCCACTAGTATGATCCGCATCATAGTCCAGGTAGTCAAGTACAGATCCTAAGGGCTTTACCAACATGTAACAGAGAGACAATCAATATACACGTTAAGGTAAAGATCAACCAGATAGCATACTATCATGTCGAGCAAGAAAGTCCTCCCTATATACGTCCCAGCATCCACTACAATATACATCCTATGTACAGTAATGGCCTCTAGGGCATACATATAACTAACAATCTCCCACTTGCACTAGGGCCATCTGATAGCAGTGGTTGTAGTATCTCATACTCAACCATCCCATAAAAGTCTCTCTCTGGAAACAGGCCTTTGTGAGTGGATCCGCTGTGTTGTCCTCTGAGTCTACTCTCCAAACCTCGATCACCCTGGAGATCAACCATCTCCATGATCAAGTGATACTGCCTTAGAATATGTCTGGATCACTGATGGGACGGGCGTTCCTTGGCATAAGCCACAACTCCATTGTCACACAATGGTAGGAACGTAGTTCATCTTATGAACCAATATACACCCAAACAGCCTCTTTGGTAGCATCTTAAGTAGCGATGTATCCAGCCTTTATCGTCTAGTATGCCACGGTATCTAGCTTGGAACTCTTCCAACATACCGTCCCTTTACTGAGGGTAAAGACAATGCCTGTGACTGACATTCAGTCGTCTTTATCACCCTGGAACTATTCCAGTGATTCTCCCCAGGGTCGATTGATACCATCTCACTACAGCTAGTGAGTATCCTAACATCCATTTAGATCTATCTCATAGATCCAAAATCCAGGATTTAGGAGGTATCACTTTGATCCTATATGGAGAATTATGGTGATAAGCGGAGATTGACCGAGCGTAGCATAGGAAACTCCTTCCCCATCAAGAGTATGTCATCCACGTACTCTACGAGGATCATCACCATACTCCCTACTACCTTTTTGTATATACAAGGTTCATCTACCATTTTGATGATGTCAGACTCTTTGACTAATCCATCAAAACAGATGTTCCAACTCCGCGATGCCTGCTTTATCATATAAAACATCTTGCACACGTTTCCGCTGCTCCCACTGTCTACGAAGCCCTCTGGCTGTGTACTTATAGACGTTCTCTTCTAAAACATCATTTAGAAAAGCTGTCATGACACCCAACCACCAGATATCGTAGTCATGGTATGTAGCCGTGGCAAGTAGGATCTGGATGGACTTAAGCATAGTCACTTGAAAAGGTTTCATCATTATCCACGCCTGGTCGATGACGAAAACCTTTAACAAGTCTAGCTTTGAAAGTCTTAACCTTTCCATGTACACCAAGTAATCTTCTCAAGATTTACTTGATCCTGATGGGGATTTAACCCTTCAGATATAGCAACTAAAGTCCATACTTTGTCGGTGTATAAGGATTCCATCTCAGATCACTAAGCATCCAGCCATTCTTATAGAGTCTTACTCCTGATGGCCAGCTCGAAACTAGTTGGGTCATCATCTCATGATGCAGTCCTCGCTCCCACTATCATAGAGAAACCGAAGTATCTCTCAGGTGGGTGAGGAACCCTACTAGATCGGCGGAGAGGCTGAGGTTCGTTGGTAACCATTGAATCATTTGGTTTTACCAAATCATCTGCTGTAGTTTGTATAGCTGGAACCTTTCCAGTTCTACATTACAGACCTTGCCTCGAGCTTGTCCGGATTTTGCTTTTCAAATATAGGCCGGACAACCCCAAATCTTAACTAGCTTAAGACATGGGCTCTTTCCTTTCCATATCACATATGAAATGGTAGGCAACTGATTTGATTGGAACCCTATTCAATAGGTATGCAACTTCATAAGTGCATAACTCCCATAAGGAAATAGGAAACTCAGTAGTACTCATCATAGAGCAAACCTTATCATATAGGGTGAGATTGCTCCGCCCCGATATACCATCGTGCTATGGTGTATGCGGAGGAGTAATGCTGAGAGAGAATCTCATTCTCCTTTAGAATAGTCCAGGAATTCCGTGCTCAAGTATTCTCCTCCTTGATCTCATCATAGGACATAATACTTATACCCGTATTTTGGTTCTCTACTTCTCGCTTATATTCTGTGAATATCTCAAAAGGTTCGGACTCATGTTTCAGCAGGAACATATGACTGAATCTTGAGAGATTATCAGAGAACGTAATGAAGTATAAAGAACCAGTCCTGGCATGTGTAGACAGGGGATCTACATACATCAACATGTATCATCCCAAGAGTTCATTAACTCTTTCTCTGTTTCCAATAAACAGAGCTGGTGTCATTATATCTTTGTGACATGACTCGCAAGTTTCATAAGATGTAAATTCAAACTAATTTAAATATGCATTTTCATGTAACTTCAGCTAGTCGGGTCACATTGATCTGACCTAGTCTACAATACCTCAAGAAGGATTCGTTCATTTCTGAATTCTTCCTCTTGTGTGTGTTCTGTATACTAAAGAACAGTAGTTTGATTTAGAACATCAATGCTTTTAGATAACGTGCCTGAACCGATCAACTTTTGATATAGGAAATGTTCAAAACATTATCCAACAATACAAAATTTTATCATTTCTTTACTAATAAAGAGATAGATACGATTTTGTATATAAGGTTCGGTATCTAATAACATTCGTTCAGAATCAATGTATTGGTAATACAGGGTGACAGTGACCAACAGACTTGGCTGCAACACTTGCCCCGTTTTCTGCCTCATGAAACTTATCACCCGTTCTCAGCCCTCTACCTTTCTGTAGCCCTATGTAACATATTACATATCTGGGATCCTGATCTGGTATCACATACCCAGGACGTAAAGAATACAGAGAAACAGTTCTTTGTAACGAACACACCCGAAGATGATGCATCAGCATGCACTCTCTTCGTTTGGGCGGCACGGGAATTCTGGTAATCCCCAATTTCCTGCTCTGTCTTATAACAATTATAAGTTGGAGCGGGACCAACATTCCCCAGCTCAGTATAACAAGCGGGTTCGGTCAAAAAATCCGTATTATTATCTTGATTAAGGCGTGATATGGTCGCTACCTGGAGAGAGAGAGAAGAAAACACTCAGCGTGCGCTCTTGCAAGAATAGATTGGTTATTATTTTATCTAATCAGGATGGCTCCCACTGCTTTTTATCAAATCTTCCTTCAAACCCTAAAAGGAAAGACTAGCCGGGATTAATTACACACTACAAGTTCGCCAATCTTTCAGCCAGGCCAGTGTCGGTACTTTGAGGGAGGTCCCCCGTGCTTTCGCACGAACCTAATTAATGTAAACCTCGTTTTCCCAGAGGCGTAACCTCGTTAACACCTTTCTAGACACCTACTTGATCGGCTAATTGTAATGTATAAAACTCTCCCAGGAGTAACTCTTACTCGCAGCGGGTATCGGGATCCAACTATCTCATAGAAGGTATGCAATCTCATTGCAAATTTCAACACTTGAAATTCCCGATAATATTTTGCCCCTAGTGTTCTATGACCATGACGAATGCCAAACAACCCATAGTCCACTAGTCAAGTTCAACCCGTACATTTCTTGATTGAATTAAACCCACCCGCACGACCCTTGACGAATGCCAAACAACGCCGTACGAATACCCTAATCCAATCGCATCATATGCTCAAGCAGATAAATACTAGTTAGCTATCGTACACTACGCCTTGACGAATGCCAAACTACCGCAGCACGAATACTAACTAGTACATATCTGAAATGACGGAGGGCTACGACAGGTTTTTCTGAAAACCTATTGCGTAATGAACTTGATATCGTTGTAGAATCAAATGAAGTTTTGAAATGGAGTGTTTTTTAGGCTTTTCTAGTTTTGCTAAAGGAGTCACTCCCGGTGAAGGGATCGTCGGTCCTTTCTTCGTCGAATGAGGTGCGGGATATATCATATATATCACTGTGTAAAGCAAAAACTCTTAAAAGCAATCAAAAGACAAACCGAGTGTGTAGCATCTGCCAGTTATTGCTAAAGGAGTCACTCCCGGTGAAGGGATCTCGGTCCTTTCCTCATCGAATAAGGTGCAGGATATATCACATATACCTCTGTACAAAGCAAGAACTGTAGCTACCTGTTTTATTTTGAAATTCGATTCTACAACATCTTAGGTTTCTTTTATTTCATTAATCACATTAATGAAGTCCCATCATTTAATGTACCTAAACATCACAGATAAATACGACGTACACTTATTCCATCCGCATTCGCCTCGATGTCCCCTCGTGCACCGTTAGGTTAGGTAACTAACGGCAGAGCAGGGCAGGGCTAGCGCGGGTGTAAAACATAAGTAACGCCTATATAATATATTATATATACTATATACTGTATCTATCACAGAACATCACATGATCACATCACAGATATCGCAGCAGAAGAAACATATGAAATATTGGATATACTAGGACGTCCGTGTTTTCAATACGAGCCAGTATAAAACACGGATTCCACGGTCGCGATGAATAGCCAAACCCACACCCCTAGACCCCTACGAGAGCGGCAAGCAACCCTACCAATTCTAGAGTTAGGAGACCCGGACTCGACTCCTCGAGTTGGTCTCCTACTGGACTCCAGAACCCGGTTACTTGTGCCCTCCTCCTTGGGTCTATCCTAGTGCGGAAAAGTAAATAATATACAAAAGGTGACAACTTCCGCAACCTGGAAGCGCCCCAATAAAAGAATATTACATACAAGTTTTTACATGAATGAAAATGAAAAACACTCATCTCACATAAAAACCCCCGGCTATTCAAACACGACGATCCAATATAACATATCCAGCAACACATAACATCACATGTCATCAACGTAAGTAAATATGCGCATCCCAATTGTCGTTGACATATAGCAACGAAACCGGCAATATCACATATTACACTTACGGTCACAGAAAAGAAAGTGTAAAACTACAACAGTTGGAATCCGCAACCACCTCAGACATCGCATGCCTGACCAAATGAATTCCTTAGACATCACATGCCTAACAATTATAAACCCCGAATTTTAGTCTCATTATCGAAAACACTTTTCAATATCAAGTCGGGTAATTCAACAAGATTCCCGACATGCTGATCGAATACTCGTCGCAAGCTTCAGTAGACGGCCGCACCCCCGATACCGTCGACGAAGTGCACCAAGGCGGAACACCGCCACCGCGAGCACCCGAATGGATGCTTTCGGCTACGGGGTTCTCCTACAGTCACTTGGTCGGGGCTATGGAGTGAAGCTGTCTATTAAGTTTACCCGGCGAGTATCCGCGTATGTTACGTGATTGCGACGGACTTTTGATCACATCAAAATTCCGTGGCAACCGATCAAGTGAGACTAAATTGCTACATTTATAACATCCATTCAGTTATCTCATAACTTCTTGTGAATTCCAATTATTGTATCCCATTCCAGATAAATAGAAAATGTTAAACTTTTTGATCGAACAGTCAAACACCCAAGGTTTCCCAATACAGATCAACACATGAAATAAGTCTAACAACATTCAGTTCGTGCCTCAGTACCAACGGTCCAGCCGTAGAAGGGTCAAGCCAACGCCTCACATGTGGCACGCCGTACTGCCCCAAACCCGAAGGTTCAAAGGGCAGTTCAAGACGGTCACATAATCGAGTTAAGGTTTGTTGTCTTCTAGAGGGTCCATCGCGTTACTTGCAATTGTTGGAGATAGTGCCCTCAGAGTCAATTATTAGGTCACAGGTACGTGATTGCAATGATTGATGGAGGACCTATCCCGGTAGGACAGTCTTACTCGAGATGATAGTATGCTATCTGGTTTACCTTTATCATCGTGTACTGTTTTAAGTGACCTGACACGTCGCTATTACACGTTGATAGAGCCCCTAGGATTCTTGCTTGACCACCAGCAGTATGAGGGCGATCATATAAGTGGGAGCTGGGGGTCTATAAGCATATCCTTAAAAGGTCCCTAGTCGTGAGAGTTTCGAGACAGGGCATCGATTCTCCATAGTAGACTAGTGTATACAGTCGAGACCCCGACGAGGGGCGGTGGCCGGTCTCACAAGCCACTGGTGTCAGTTGGATCACCTAAGATGTATACAGGTGCTCATTGGGTTATGAGTACACCGGACAGGACTCGCCGGGAACATGCTAGTTGGTCATATACCAGACGTCAGATGGCAGTTCCCTGGTGACATGTGTGCAGGTTAGTTCATCGACCTGGGGATCGTCATTTGTCTCGTGTGAGTTCCCACTGTACTTTGATTACTACCCTACCACGGCTCAAAGGAGTCGTGCAAACAGGTTTTAGTTGGGTACAGTCCCGAGCCACATGGAGGCAGTGAGCGTATCTTCAGGGGTTCGTCTCTCCCGGTATTGGGGGTGAGGTCGTGCTGTGTCTAGGAGAGCCATTACACGAAGCCCTCGGCCGAGGCAAGGAGATTTACTGGTAGGTATTCCAGTAGTATCTCAGGGTGTTCTGGGCTACACTCCGACACGACTTGTACCGCTTTTGGGGGTCTGACTTTTACCAACCCCCTAGGCCCGCCATGCGATGCTCATAGACGAACGGACCGGACTGTACGGATATTGTCACTGACAGGCTCAGTAGGGTTGTCAGGCTGAGTTCGCTCACAGACATCCCTTTTAGTCAGTACCTGGTAGCCCGTTACGTATTGGCTTATACCTCTGACGTGCTAGTGGTTAAATCCACAACCAAGGTGTTGATGAGTCTTTAGAGTCCCCCACATTCAGTTACTCAGCTTTCGGGCGAAAGGTTGTAGAGGCCGTATGGAGATATGGCAAGGTCCGATCAGATACGTGCGGTATTGCATGGATCAGGATCGGACAGTTTGTACTATAGGCCGTATGGATATATGGCAGGGTTCGATCAGATACGTGCGGTATTGCACGGATCAGGATCGAACAGATTTTACTAGCCGGCTTTGGTTTAAGCCGGATCCTAGTATAGTACAGTGTAGACTTTGTCTCATTGCATTTGTATTTCGGTCGAAATACAGATGCGGGTGTGTATGCACAGTATCAGGGTTTTCCTGTAATTTATTACGGGACCAGTTTTCTGGAGTTGCCAGTTTGCTTTCCGTTTCGGCCGATTTCCATTGTTCCGTTCATTGGCCGAAGATTGGTGGAGGAGGGCTTATTTGCATTGTTGCAAATAGGCATTTGTGGAGGGGGTCTTTGCATCTTTGTTTTATCATGATGGTTTTCATGATGAGCACCATCACTTGACTTTCCTTTTTCATGATTGCTTGACTTTGGATGTCATCATGGTTGTTGATGATGATGAGGGGTGAGGTTGGTGGAGTGTAGTTTTGTTTGAGTGATCATTTCCTTTTGCATGATAGACTTCTCTCTCTCTCCCTTGTATTATTGGATGGCCTCTCATTTTTCTCACTCTCAATTTCATTCCTCCCCTCACCATGATGGCCGGCCCAAGCATGAAGGGGGCTGTCCAACATTTTTGAGTGTGGGATTTTGGTTCATTTCATGTTGCAAAATCCCACAAAATCAATCTCCAAAGCTCCAAGTATCATTCCTCCACCAAATGGCAATTCCACAACCCCAAAGTGAGACTTGAGGACTACATATTCTACAGCGAACCTTGGGCACGTCGAGTAGCCGGCTTCGTGCCCGAGTTGCCTCGGCATTGAGGTGGGAGCCCGTAAAAGAAGTAGGCGATGTGGTGCACTTCCGGCGACGAGGAGGAGACGGGACATTCCGCAAGAGATCGGGACGATGACGAGAAGACCGGAGGACTTGGATCGTCGGTATATCTCTATTCCCATTCTTGTAGATAGCTAGGACTAATTAATGGTTTGATCCGGGTATTAGTGCGCGGCGGTTTGCCAGTTCAAGTTAAAATTTAAGTTTATCACCGCTTCCGCATTTGGCCGTCGGATTGACGGCCGGGGCGCCGCCGTGCACTTACAGTGGTATCAGAGCCTCGCCATTAACCTAGCCTAGCTTTGTGTAATGTGTTTTGCGTTTCCGATCGACCAAAATTCCAAAATCTACATTTTTACTTGCATCAGTTTTCTGTTGAAATTTTTTGGTGTCGAAAATTTTTTCAGGTTACAGAAAAGTGATGTACTGGAAAATCTAAGAGTTCTGTGAAAATTCGATGCACTAAGTCCACTGTTGGAGCGCGGATCCGTGGCCAAACACCCCTTTGGGCCGCGGATCCGCCGCACACTGTTGGGTTCCCTGCACCAATTTTTTACAGAGGCTTTCTGGGCTTAAAATATGGGTTTTAGAATATTAATATTGGGCCCAGAATTTCCTGATCTGCTACAGTATTGCTTGGGGGCCCACTTGTTATTTTTTGATAGATCGGATATTTTAAACACATTATTTCACAGTTTTTACATTATATCTGCGACCGTGAATGTCACTCGATCGGTAAATCCGGTCTAACTGCTATAGCCCGGTTAGACGGATTTGCGAACGTGATTTTCACGTTGATGTTCTGTTTTTGCTGTGATGTTGCGGATCGGTCGTGGGGGATAGCCTGGATGCAATGCTAGTACAGTTGTGGTTGTATTATGTACATTTGATATTGCGGGGCGAGCGTCCGACATGTGGACTGCCGTCACTACCTGTTTGTATTATTATTTTGGGGCACGACCTGGTTGCGGTCGATGTACCCGTTGTATGTATATTTTACTTTCTGTACTAGGATTGCCCCGCGGAGGGGTGCACGGATAGCCGGGTTCTAGAGGGCAACAAGCCCGCATCTCATGGCATTGGGACGGAGGGGGCTTCGCTCTAGGATTGGCGGGCTATTCACCGCACTCGTAGGGGGTACAGGTTGACCCAGGAGGGGTGCCCAAGTTACCGGATTCCGTGAAGTGCTGGGTGGTCCATTCACGGCGCTGAAGGGGGCTGCCTCGCTTTAGGTTTTGGCGGGTGACTTGCCGCGCCCGTAGGGGTCTAGGTTTTCATTGCACAGGCTATCCACACGACCAGGGGAACGTCGGGTTTCAGCAGTGGCTCTGTGAAACCCGGGGATCCCAGATATCTGTATTGTTTCTGTGATGCTGTATATTTCTGTGATGTTGCATTTTATTCACGCCTTGAGCGAAATATAATATATTGGTATATATATTAGTAGATGTTGTATATGTTTTACATCCGCGCTAGTCCAGTCCCCGCTCTGTCGTTAGTTAGCTAACCTAACGGGTAATGACGGGACCCAGTGGCGAATGCGGATGACATATACGTACATCAGTATATTTTCGTTTTTTGTGGTGTGATCAATTGATGGGACTGCGTTGATTCGAATCAATGCAAGTTAAAAACAAACCTAATTTGATGTTGTTGGAACACTTTTCAAAAAGCTGTTATTGCAAGGACGTTCACTTTTGTTTAAGCATCGTGGTATTCAGTTGGAATATCCTGCTCCTCAGTCGACGAGGCAAGGGCCGAGATCCCTTCACCGGGAGTGACCCCTTGGACAGAAGTTTGCGTCAGGGCATTAACTTCACTATAGCCGACTACTTTTGCTTTGCACCGTGGTATTCAGTTAGAATATCCTGCACCCCATTCTACGGGGAAAGAGCCGAGATCCCTTCACCGGGAGTGACCTCTTTAGCGAAGGTTTTCGTCACTATATTTTTAAAAGCTATCAGTTCCTTCAACGATATCAATTTCTTTACGTTAAAGGTTTTCGCCAGAAACCATTCGTAGCCCTCCGTCGTTTCAGACGGGTAGCACGTAGTATTCATGCCGTGTTTGTTGACCTTCGTCAAGGCATAGTGTATGGTAGCTGCTTGTTACCTTTCTGCTGCATAGATAGATGCGTTGGTTTGGGACAGTCGTATAGCCTTGTTGACCTTCGTCAAGGGCTTGTACGGGTGGATTCAAATTAACCTGGATAATGACGGGTAGAACTTGACATGTGACTTATGATTTGTTGACCTTCGCCAAGGTCATAAGAGCATGGGGCAGAAATCACATCGGGAGTTTCAAAAGAACTGAAACTTGCCAGATATGCGCATACCTTCTGGAGTGTGATAGCATGAGCGGATTCCGTCACGTTATCATGCGATGAGAGTTGGATCCCGATTCCCACTGATGAGTTAGTTTACTCCTCGGGTAACCCCGACTAATTCTTCTTTCAGGTTTGGAGGAGAATTTGAGGTACAGTGGGAGGATTCCAGATTAGATAAATTGGTAACCATTCTGATCTAGGTTAGAGTGCACGCTGAGTGTTTCTTTTCTCTCTCTCTTTGGCAGCGACCATTGACCCGACCCTAAGACTATGACTCAGTGACCAAGCTGACCGAACCTTCTTAACACCGGCTTTTGGATTGTCAGAGTTGCGAACCTCATTGCCACTCCTACTTTTACCCTTTTCTCCAGGACACCCCGTATTACTACGAACGTCCACTTCCATTGGACAAAACCATCGTATGGTTAGATACGAACTCGAAAGAATTTATTCGAGGATGGTTTCCGGTTCTGGAGAGAACGGATAGGACTATTCAGTTATCTTTTCCTTTTACCTTCTCTCAGGTTGCGAGTACTCCTTGGTTTAGGAGATAGTACACCTATTACGCAAATTGGATAGTCTTCTTCCAAACCTTAGGCTGGTGTCGAACGGTCGGGAATGAAGAAAACCAATTAGCATAACGATGGTGTACAGAAGGTATTAAGTTTAGACAAAGCAAGGGATTAGTAAGAGGGCAAAGTAAATTGCAACAGATATTCACGACCAAACCAAATATTTCGTTACCACTCCCACATCACCTTTGTATTTCTCCAGGACACTCCGTATCACTACGAAGATCCACAGTTTATTTGGATACTCCATCGTATGGTTATATACGAACTCGAATGGAACTTGTTCCAGTTCGGGGATGGATTCTGGTCCAGGAGAAATAGGAATAAGGTTTATTCGGTTGTCTTTTATCTTCACCCTCTCTCATTGCGAGTGTTCCTAGGATTGGGACAGTACACCCATTATGCTTATTGGATAGTCTTCTTCCAAACCATAGGCTGGTGCCGAACGGTAGGGAAGGAAGAAAACCATTTGGCCTAAAGGGGTGTGCAGAAGGTAAAGACTAAAGACATATGAAGGGATTTGGAGAGGTGGCAAAGAATTATACGGTTACAGTCGTGAATCTGGAAGAGGCATTACTAGGAATACCAGGATACCCCATCGAAACATTTCAATGTTTCAGTTTCGCTGTGTACTGTTAAAGGAAAACTGATTTCCCAGTTAGACACTTGCTCCAGGGTATGTATTTACCAGGTACGATTCTCACATCTGTATGGTTTTACAGATGATGAGTGGGAGTAGGTTATTGGGAATTGGGTGATCATCCTCATTATATCAGGATTCGTTGTAATCGGTGATATTTGAGGAAATCACCTGGACTGATTGCCGGTCGGCAAATATTTGGTTTTGAATATCCGCTGTCATGCACCAATTTCAAATTGATATATCTGTACGTCTATTTTCATAGAGTGAGATATACCTTTCTGAAATTATGTCTATGACATTTACCTATATCAGTGGATGGTTAGGTAAGGAGCATTAAACAGCGGTGTAATTCTTCTTAACCATAAGTACAGTTTTCAACCTACGACACACAGTGAGTGAGTTATCAGACTCAAGGGACTTATACAGAGTATTGTATGTTGTCCAGGGTCCATCAGGACAGAGGGGTTGGTCCTCGTACTATATTCGGTTTACTTATGACTTCTCTAGTTTTTAGACAGGTGTTTCGTGGAAACACAGGGTCTGAGTGTTGAGAAGTTATAGGTATTTGAATAAAGTAGAGAACCAGGTATTGCAAGTATCGGGATTCTTCAAAGTAATCGAAGATGTAGGTACTTGTGTATGGTATTCAGTTGACAGTAATGATTAAGAGATCTTGCTTCTCTTTCAGGTTACTCATAATTGGAAGCATTCCTAAGTTGAGTAACGCTGATCGGTCTCCTTCCATTTAGTTGACATGCACTGGAGACAGCTGCATGATTTGAATCTGGTTCAATTAAATCAGTGCCTCTGGTTCTATATTGGATATAGAACAGTTCATATCTTAACGATGTTAAGGTACGGGGAGTTGTCCGGTTTATGATTAAAACCAGACACTGGACAACTTAAGGCACGTTTCTGTAATGGCTGTTTGTGGGTTGACCCAGGCTATGACGAGGGTTGACTTTCTACCATTTGGATGAACAATAACGATATTGTTCTAGACTCGCCACAGTTTTATTAAAAATGGATTTTTTTCAGAAAACAGTAGTGGGAGTATGGTAGAATTGGAAGTGATTCCAGAACCACAAACGATTACTCAAGATTTGATAAGGAACCTAAAGATTCAATCTGGTTTGACATTCCATTGGCCACTCCGCAGATACGGTGGGTAACTTCAGGCACCCGAGAGGTACTACGGTAGCCTCAAGGACGGTGACAGGGAAGTTCTTGTTTACCCACAATTACCATTGCTGTTGTTCCAGGCTGCGAGACCCGGTGGGAGGATGAGTATAGCGTCGTTCTAAACTAGTTTTAGAAGTGTACATCTATATGACTCTGCCAGAGGGTTGTCGTAGTCAGTGGGAGCAGCAGAAGCATTGGTGAACAGGTAGCTTATGTCTATTTATAGACTAAAGCAGATATAGCGGAGATAGATCATCTATTTCTGACGTGACAGTCATGGGTTTGACTTCATCAGAATAGGGGATGGATCTGTTGAGACGGTAGTAGGGTGTGATATCCTGGTATTTGGATGACATACACAGAGTAGGAAAAGAAACTCCTATACTACGATTGGTTACACTTTGGTCGTCACACAGTGGTTTCTCCACAAAGGAAATGGATTTTATATCAGACATACTGGTTACTGGATCTATGGTATTAGATCTAGATTTGGGTGGTTTCCCAATCAGGGTACTTGACAGCATTCTAAGAGTATTTAGGATGGACGACTCCATGCACGGTAGTGTACCTGCAGGTGATGGAGTCACCCTCTCTGAAGCTGTCTTACAGACTAAAGGGGAGAGGGATGTGCATGATTGGCATATCACTTGCTCAGGCGATTGAGTCAATCATGAGATGTCAAGTACCACACCAGATGTTGTTCTTGCACTAGATGCAATAAGTTGACATTGATCCAATCCTGGAGAAACGGTCGGAAGCAGTTTTAGAACATAAGTGGATGTTCTAGGGATATGATAACGACAGCCTCATTCGGGAAACAGTTATCATTCCAGGCTTCCAAGGTGACATGGACGACAAGCAGGTTGTCAGAGTTATAGTTATTCCTTCTGACGAGGGGCAGTATTTTGGACAGGTGGTCCAAGGAAATACTGAGGGTGGCATGGCGCAGGATACTGATTAAGTTCAGTTGACGATACAGTCTAAGGAGTTTGGATTTGGAGCTCATTTATGAGCTATGTCCCATCAGACATCCAGACACATTCTAAGACAGGTATTGCTCATTTCGGGAGATGGGTTTCTCCGCGAACATGAGATATAGAGAGACATAGAAAGAAACATCAAAGCGGATCCACTCACTGAGGCTGTTCCTCGAATGCAATAGTTTCGCAAACGAGCTTTGTGAGACTGATTAGTAGAGGAGTTGGGTGTTCGGTATCACACGGGCTGTGAGTATGCGACATCGCAATAATTGGCCTTGAGTGCAAGTGGGAGATTGTTGGAGATAGTGCCCTCAGAGTCAATTATTAGGTCACAGGTACGTGATTGCAATGATTGATGGAGGACCTATCCCGGTAGGACAGTCTTACTCGAGATGATAGTATGCTATCTGGTTTACCTTTATCATCGTGTACTGTTTTAAGTGACCTGACACGTCGCTATTACACGTTGATAGAGCCCCTAGGATTCTTGCTTGACCACCAGCAGTATGAGGGCGATCATATAAGTGGGAGCTGGGGGTCTATAAGCATATCCTTAAAAGGTCCCTAGTCGTGAGAGTTTCGAGACAGGGCATCGATTCTCCATAGTAGACTAGTGTATACAGTCGAGACCCCGACGAGGGGCGGTGGCCGGTCTCACAAGCCACTGGTGTCAGTTGGATCACCTAAGATGTATACAGGTGCTCATTGGGTTATGAGTACACCGGACAGGACTCGCCGGGAACATGCTAGTTGGTCATATACCAGACGTCAGATGGCAGTTCCCTGGTGACATGTGTGCAGGTTAGTTCATCGACCTGGGGATCGTCATTTGTCTCGTGTGAGTTCCCACTGTACTTTGATTACTACCCTACCACGGCTCAAAGGAGTCGTGCAAACAGGTTTTAGTTGGGTACAGTCCCGAGCCACATGGAGGCAGTGAGCGTATCTTCAGGGGTTCGTCTCTCCCGGTATTGGGGGTGAGGTCGTGCTGTGTCTAGGAGAGCCATTACACGAAGCCCTCGGCCGAGGCAAGGAGATTTACTGGTAGGTATTCCAGTAGTATCTCAGGGTGTTCTGGGCTACACTCCGACACGACTTGTACCGCTTTTGGGGGTCTGACTTTTACCAACCCCCTAGGCCCGCCATGCGATGCTCATAGACGAACGGACCGGACTGTACGGATATTGTCACTGACAGGCTCAGTAGGGTTGTCAGGCTGAGTTCGCTCACAGACATCCCTTTTAGTCAGTACCTGGTAGCCCGTTACGTATTGGCTTATACCTCTGACGTGCTAGTGGTTAAATCCACAACCAAGGTGTTGATGAGTCTTTAGAGTCCCCCACATTCAGTTACTCAGCTTTCGGGCGAAAGGTTGTAGAGGCCGTATGGAGATATGGCAAGGTCCGATCAGATACGTGCGGTATTGCATGGATCAGGATCGGACAGTTTGTACTATAGGCCGTATGGATATATGGCAGGGTTCGATCAGATACGTGCGGTATTGCACGGATCAGGATCGAACAGATTTTACTAGCCGGCTTTGGTTTAAGCCGGATCCTAGTATAGTACAGTGTAGACTTTGTCTCATTGCATTTGTATTTCGGTCGAAATACAGATGCGGGTGTGTATGCACAGTATCAGGGTTTTCCTGTAATTTATTACGGGACCAGTTTTCTGGAGTTGCCAGTTTGCTTTCCGTTTCGGCCGATTTCCATTGTTCCGTTTATTGGCCGAAGATTGGTGGAGGAGGGCTTATTTGCATTGTTGCAAATAGGCATTTGTGGAGGGGGTCTTTGCATCTTTGTTTTATCATGATGGTTTTCATGATGAGCACCATCACTTGACTTTCCTTTTTCATGATTGCTTGACTTTGGATGTCATCATGGTTGTTGATGATGATGAGGGGTGAGGTTGGTGGAGTGTAGTTTTGTTTGAGTGATCATTTCCTTTTGCATGATAGACTTCTCTCTCTCTCCCTTGTATTATTGGATGGCCTCTCATTTTTCTCACTCTCAATTTCATTCCTCCCCTCACCATGATGGCCGGCCCAAGCATGAAGGGGGCTGTCCAACATTTTTGAGTGTGGGATTTTGGTTCATTTCATGTTGCAAAATCCCACAAAATCAATCTCCAAAGCTCCAAGTATCATTCCTCCACCAAATGGCAATTCCACAACCCCAAAGTGAGACTTGAGGACTACATATTCTACAGCGAACCTTGGGCACGTCGAGTAGCCGGCTTCGTGCCCGAGTTGCCTCGGCATTGAGGTGGGAGCCCGTAAAAGAAGTAGGCGATGTGGTGCACTTCCGGCGACGAGGAGGAGACGGGACATTCCGCAAGAGATCGGGACGATGACGAGAAGACCGGAGGACTTGGATCGTCGGTATATCTCTATTCCCATTCTTGTAGATAGCTAGGACTAATTAATGGTTTGATCCGGGTATTAGTGCGCGGCGGTTTGCCAGTTCAAGTTAAAATTTAAGTTTATCACCGCTTCCGCATTTGGCCGTCGGATTGACGGCCGGGGCGCCGCCGTGCACTTACAGCACTACTTAGAACGTCGTTAAACTACGGAAAAATCCAACACTTGGAAATTTCCCGACAGGGGAAAAATTGGGTATTTATATCCGGTCGAACTTTTTAACATATTCTAAAATTTATCCGGAAAGCCACACAGACAAAATTTGATAACCCGATCGAACATACGAATCCCCAAAACAACCCTGAAAATTAAAACTCTGGAAAAAATATCAAAAATACCCAGGAAAAACACCACTGAAAAATAAGAATTACTGTGCAAACAATTTTATACACTGTGCCCGTACGACCGCGGAACCGCCGCATGAGCCTAGCTCATGCCGCGGAACCGCGGCGGTTTAGTGGAATTGGGCTTTCAAACTTCACAGTAACTCTTAGATATTTGTGTTGTGTTCTCTGCATATTTTTAATGTGGAAAAATCCCAGATTTTAGAAAACGTCCAGAGAGCTATTTTGGGGTTAGGATTTCGGTTCGTCCGGCTTTCAAACTCCGTCTAAACTTCGCCTAAGGCTCTAGCTAGGCTCTGATACCACTGTAGGGTTCCTAGACACCCCAAGGAGGTCTCACATGGCATCAACCATGCCAATTTCAAAAATTATGGTGCCGAGAAACCCTAGTGTACGGATCGTTGGCTAGATGTCTAGGCGAAAAAGTAAACTAGTTAACACTTAACTAAGAGATACGGAAATACAACCTTTGTAGATCCGGTTCTCCACCTCCATTGCTCCGCAATGAAGTCTCCTCGCTGTCCATAACAAGTCCCGGACTCTAGCGTCGGCTTCATCGGAGAATGGACGGGCTAGGTCGTCGATGTCCATGCCGAAGATGATCTACGTCGAGGCATCGCTAAATCAAGCTCCGACTTCACCAAGTCAAGAAACTTGTGAAGAAAACACACTCTACTACTTGGCAAGAGGTAGAGGATAAACAAATAGGAAGTGGGTAGACTTTAGAATTGGATTTCTCACTTTATTTCATCAATCACCATTGATGAAGAAAGGTTTTCTTCATGGAAGAAGATGAAGAAGAAGAAGATGAAGTTATGATAAGTTAATTAAAAAAAAAGGAAAAGAATTATCAATCCTTATCATAACATGACCATAGTTAAGTGTAGAGAACTAATCATGGTTCAATGCAATGGTTAGGGTTAAGCTAAAAACAAAAATGGTCACATAGTCAAAAGTTGCATGAAGCTTGAAGAAGCTTCTAAGAAAGCAACCATTTGTTTTCTTTTCTCATTCTTTTCATCCAAAAAGAAATAGATAAAAGAATGAATAAATAAATAAAACCCTAACCATTTACTTAACCAAAGATTAATTCTTTACACTTAACCAAACTAGTATGTATCATCAAACATGATACAAACAAGTGCACAAAAGTATATCGCATATACAATGCGCACACCCGAGTGAGAAAATCCATCTTAAGTCAACCGATACTAGTTAATGCAAAGTAATATATCAAATATATAATTATGCATTAAATCATTAAATCAACACTTGATTTAACGATCCGGTCATATCGCATATAACCGACTAATATCCAATGTATCGGCTTATCGAATCAACCCTCGATTCGATAACTAGGTTATATCGCATATAACCAATCGATATATTCATCGCGAGAATAGAATACGGTATCACATACACGCATTATTCTCGGTCCCGCACATATCTCATATGCGCTCCTATTTCGTTTTGCTTGAGCCAGGAAACCTCTGTGTAGGACTCTAAAGACTCGTCAATACGCCGGCAGCAGGTGATGATCATATCAAACACCCACAAGCCGCAAGCGGTCTGCTAAACGTAACGGCCACCCGGGTATTGAGCGATCAGAAGATCGACGAGCAAGCCCGCTCACACTCCTGTGAATCCAACCAGTAACACTACCGTGCAGTCCGGTCTGATCGTCTGATATGTCGCATATCTCGCCTAGGGGTGGTAAACGTCAGACCCCAATAGCTCAATAAGTCGTGTCGATATGAGGTCTATAATGATTCGAGAAACTATTGGTAACACTTACCAGTAAATCTCAGCAACCCTGGCCAGGGATTTCCTGTTATAGCCAATCGAACACAGCGCAACATCAACCCCCTATACCGGGAGAGACGAATCCCCTCCTATCGCTCATTGCCTCCATGTGACTCGGGACTGTACCCAAAAACCACCGTTTTCCACGCCCTCTTGGACGTGGTAAGATGGAAATCAAAGCACAGTGGGAACCACACAAGACTCTATGACGATCTCGGGTCAACAGACTACTCTGCACCAGTGTCACCAGAGAACTGCCATCTGACGTGAGGTATAATACCATCTGGGAGTTCTCGGCGAGTCCGTCCAGTGTACCCAGTCTCTACTGAGCACCCGTATATGATCTCCGATGTCAAACACCAATGGATATGGGATCATCCATCGTCCATCTGTATGGGTCGAGAAGGTATACGCTAGTCTACTCTGGTATATCGATGCCCCGTCTCGATACACCCTCGACTAGGGACTTTGAAGGATGTACTTATGGACTACCATGTCCCCACTAGTATGATCCGCATCATAGTCCAGGTAGTCAAGTACAGATCCTAAAGGCTTTACCAACATGTAACAGAGAGACAATCAATATACACGTTAAGGTAAAGATCAACCAGATAGCATACTATCATGTCGAGAAAGAAAGTCCTCCCTATATACGTCCCAGCATCCACTACAATATACATCCTATGTACAGCAATGGCCTCTAGGGCATACATATAACTAACAGTCCATAACAGTTCGAGAAACTATTGATAACACTTACCAGTAAATCTCAGCAACCCTGGCCAGGGATTTCCAGTTATAGCCAATCGAACACAGCGTAACATCAACTCCCTATACCAGGAGAGATGAAACCCCTCCTATCGCTCATTGCCTCCATGTGATTCGGGACTGTACCCAAAATCCATCTTTTTGCACGCCCTCTTGGACGTGGTATGATGGAAATCAAAGCACAGTGGGAATCACACAAGACTCTATGACGATCTCGGGTCTACAGACTAACCTGTACCAGTGTCACCAGAGAACTGCCATCTGACGTGAGGTATAATACCATCTGGGAGTTCCCGGTGAGTCCGTCCAGTGTACCCAGTCTTTACTGAGCACCCGTATACCTTCTCTGATGTCAAACACCAATGAATATGGGATCATCCATCGCCCATCATATGGGTCAAGAAGTGCATATGCTAGCCTACTCTGGAGTATCGATGCCCTGTCTCGGTACTCCCACGACTAAGAACATTTGAAGGTTACTTGGCGACTACACTATCCCCACCAGTATGATCTGCATCATAGTCCTGGTAGTCAAGTACTCATCCTAAGGGCTTTATCAACATGTAACATAGAGACAATCAGAGTACATGTTAAGATAAAGAGTAACCAGATAGCATACCATCATGTCGAGCAAGAAAGTCCTCCCTATATATGTCCCAGCATCCACTACAATGTACAACGCATGTACAGTAATGGCCTCTAGGGCATACATATAACTAACAGTATGAACTGCCATCAAGACCTGAAACTAGGAAATATGTCGTCTCCCCGCTTTACTTTGGCTCGCCGAGCTTTGTTGACGTCACGTCTGTACTTTGCTGGGGTAAAGGGACATCAGGTAATCTTTATGCTGTATGCATTTCCGTCAAGACTATTTTCTTCGTTCAGTCGAACACGGCGGAACGCATTGCCCTTTTTTCATTTGTTTGTTGTATACAAGAGTCGGGATCGAACTACTTGTAAGGCAAAAAAAATTCTTTTCCATTTTTTTATTTTATTATCCGCGATTGCTCTATCATTTCATCTTTTTTTCTCATGAAAGTCGCGATTGCCTTATCATTTTGGCTATTTATTCGCTGTCGCTCAATCATTTCGGCTATTTTTTTTATTTTTACTCACTAATTTTTATTGCGAGTTTCCTAATAATTTCGGCTATTTCTTTTCATTTTTACTCGCTGATTTTTATTGTGAGTTGTCCAATCAATTCGGCTATTTCTTATCATTTTTTATTTCCCAGTTTAACGACTTAGTGGTCGATAGTCTGGACCTTAGGCCGGCATCAGCGTTGCTAACACTGAAGCATGTATGCCGGGAGTAATTCATCACTTTCCATTGGGAAACTCAGGGTTTTAGGTTTCATTCGGCATCGACATCGCTAACACTGAAGCGTAGTGCCAGGAGCGACTCATCATTTGCCGTTGCCGATTGTACAATGGAGGCTTAAAAGACAGGTTTAGGTCCCTGTCATCTAAGGTTTTTTCAATCTTCATGAGACGTAAGGGTCTCAAAAAATTGTTTTCTCCCTATGAGTCTAAAGGATCTCATAAGTGTGTTTTCTCCTTAAGGATCCTACAAGAGTGTTTTCTTCTTGCATGGAGAGAGGATCTCGCAAGTGTCGTTCACCATATTGAGGGTATTGCTTGCTTCTGACGGGACCGTGTTGAAACATATTTTGTATGTGCCCGTGGATTGTTTACAAGCGTCGAGGTCGAACTATTTGTAGGGCGGTTTCTTTCTTTTCACGAGTTTGTGCCCTTTCGGGTTTTCACAAGTTCGCGGGTAGTCCTGTTGTTTTTACTCACGGTGCCTTTTTAGGTTTTCATTTGTGACCTTTTTCTTATGAACGTACCGTTTTTTTATGTTCTCTTCATGGGTTGTGAAGATACATAAGTGGGTCTTCTCCTCGTTGGTAGCTTGGTTTTCTAATAAAGGAGGCTTTGAAAAAAACTTTGTCGCGGGTAGCCCGTGGATTGTATACGATAGTCAATTCGGAAACTAGCCATAGGGCAAAGGGGTTTTCTATGTTTGTAGCTTGGATCGCCAACACGGTGCATTTATTTGCTGCATGGGACGCGAGCTTGTCACTAGCAGGGGGTCTTCGTCATGATTTCGGTGGGACTTTTAGACTCTTGACTTAAGAAGATAGGGAGTGGACATAGGCATCGTCATCTATCATTGACCCAAGTTAAAACTCTTCAAGCATAA
This sequence comes from Agapanthus africanus, assembly GCA_030015575.1. Taxonomy (NCBI): domain Eukaryota; kingdom Viridiplantae; phylum Streptophyta; class Magnoliopsida; order Asparagales; family Amaryllidaceae; genus Agapanthus; species Agapanthus africanus. The sequence continues at coordinate 445,517,335 of CM057350.1, read as the reverse complement.
TACTTCTTGAGGAAACGATCGTTTATCGGTCGAAAGGGCCTTTCTCCATGCATGTTTATCAGAATGTAGACTCCACCTTGATAGAATTTGTCTATCATGTACATGCCTTCATAGTTCGGATCGAACTTCCCGCATTTTGCACAGTTGGGAATCATTGACCTCTTGACGTCTAGGACGAGTTCGCCTTTGCGAAATATTCTTGGTCTGATTAGCCTTTCATATGATTGAGTCATCTTTGCCCTATGAGCTTCCAGATTTTATCGTGCTGCATGACGGGTTTCATTGACAGAGTTCTTTGAGCTGAAGATGGGCATTTTCCTCATCAGTAAGCTTATGTTGGATCGCCATTCGCAATGAAGGAAGTTCGATCTCCAATGGGAGTACCGCTTCGACGCCGAACACCAGTGCATAGGGTGTTGTCTTCATGGCCATCTTGAACGTTGTTCAGCAGGCCCAAAGAGTTTCATGCAGTCTTTCAAGCCAATCTTTCTTATTCATGGACATTATTTTCTTTATGAACTTGGTCAGGGTCTTATTGAAGGCTTCAGCTAGATTGTTGGCTCGGGGATTATAGACGGAGGAGTATCTCCAGTCTATCTTGTGTTGTTGTGCGAAACGGCTTATTTTATGGCTTCTATATGCTGATCCATTGTCTGAGACTATTCTCCGTGGGACTCCAAACCGGTAGATATAAGTTTTGAAGAAGTGTAGGATGTTCTCCATCTTCACTTCTCTCAGTGGTATTGCTTTTGCCCATTTGGAGAAGTAATCGGTGGTGGCCAGGATAAACTAATGTCCTTTGGACGATACTGCTTCGATAAGGCTAACTATATCTATCCCCCACATCTCGAATGGCCAGCTGACTACTGTCGGATATAATGGATTGGGATGCTGATGGATGAACTCTCCGTGTATTTGGCACGAGTGACACTTTTTGGTGTATTCGATACAGTCTTAAATTATCATGGGCCAATAATAGCACTTTTTTTTATTTTTAGCTTCATCTTTGGACCGGCTTGGTAGGGTCTGCAAAGTCTGTCGTGAATTTCTTGGACGACCTTTTTTACTTCATTCGGCCTTAGGCAACTTAGCCATATATGGTCGAAGGATCTCTTGTAAAAAGTTCTATCAATAAAGGCGAATGACAGAGCTCGTTTTATGAGCTGGTGTGTTTACGATACACCTTCAGGTACCCACTGGGACTTGAAGTAGTCGATAAAGACCTCTCGCCATTCGTCTTCTTCTTATGCTTAGAGAACACTTTCTTCGAGTGCCCCTTTTTCTTCGGATATTTGTTTTGGAGATTCCGAAGGAAATTCCACTGGCGCAAGGATCTTGCGAGTTTGGACAATGATCCTTATGTCATCGAGATTTTCATCCGCCAGTTCTTTGGTCAGTTTGGCTAATGCGTCCGCTTTACTGTTTTTTGCTCACGGCATGCTCTCCAGCGTATATGATAGAATCCGCATTAGCAGTTGCTACAACTTTTCACCATACCATATCAGCTCTGGTTTGCATGTTTTGTAATTTCCATTAACTTGACTGATGATCAACTGAGAATCTCCATATATGAGGAGGTCTTAGATGCCCATATCGATCGCAATTTTGAGACCGGCTATGAGGGCTTCGTGTTCTGCCTCGTTGTTGGTTCCTGGTTCCCTCAACGAGATTGCATATCGTATGGTTCCACCTTATGGAGTAACGAAGATGAGGCCTACCCCATCTTTGATTATAGGGGTACCCTTTCTTCGCACATTCATTGAGGATGCCTCGTCAAAGTATAGCTCCCATTGGGACTTCTTTTCTTCTTCTTCTTTTTCCTCGACGATCATGTTCAATGCATGTTCATCCGGCAACTCGCAATATAGCGGGGAGTCGGCGGAGATGGGATGCTCAATGAGAAAATCGGCGGTGACCTGTTCTTTTATCGCTTTGAGAAAAGGGATATGTGATTGATAACTCTATCGGTAGAAGGGCCCATTTGGCGAGCCTTCCCGTCAATATAGCCCTTATCATCAAATACTTGAAATGATCCACCTTCGATATAAGGTAAACTTCATGCGCTAAGGCATAGTGTCTGAGCTTCGTAACTGCAAAGATCAGCGCTAAGCAATGCTTCTCGATGGGGAAGTAGTTGCATTCTGGGCCAACAGAACTCGACTTAGTAGTATAAAACTCTTCCTTTCCCTTGGTCGTTCTCTTGTGCCTATAATGCGCTTAGAGAATGATCAAGTGTAGTCGTATATAGGATGAGGGATTTACCTATCATAGGAGCAGCTAATACCGGCGAACTTTGCAGATATTGCTTGATTTCTTCCAACGCCCTTTGGCATTTTTAGCCCCATACGAAGGGAGTCCCTTTCTTCAGAAGATGGATGAAAGGATGACACTTGTCAGATAAGTTGGCGATGAACCATACGCGAGTTTTCCTTGAAGCGATCGCAGTTGCTTGAGGCTTCTTAGAGGGGGCATTTCTATAATTGCCCGGATTTTGGAGGGATTCATTTCAAAATCTCGATGACGGATGATAAATCCTAGGAATTTCCGTGACGAGACTCCGAAAGCACATTTTAATGGATTCATCTTTAGTTTGTACTTTCTGAGGCGTTTGATGACGGTTTTGAGATGCCCCTAGTGTTCTTCGTGAGATATGCTTTTGACCATGAGATCGTCTATGTAGAATTTGACGATTTCATGGATCAGATCGTCGAATATTTTCGTCACAGCTCTTTGGTATGTCGTTCCGGCATTCTTTAATCTGAAGGGTATCACTTTATAGCCGAAGACGCCTAGCGGTTTATGGAAGGCTATGTGCATTTGATCTTCGGGATCCATCTTTATTTGGTTGTAGGCTGAAAACCAATCCATGAACGAGAATACCTCATGAGTGGAGGTGTTGTCGATCATCAGCTCCATGACAGGTATAGGGAAATCATCTTTCTGGCACACCTTGTTTAAATCCTGAAAGTCCATGCATATCCGAACTGTCCCGTTCTTCTTCATTACGGGGACGATATTGGCAATCTGGTCGGGATACTGTACTTCATGAATAAAGCCGAAATCAATTAACTTCTTGACTTCGGCATTGATTCTCATCTCGAGTTTAAGCCGAATCCTTCTTGATGCTTGTTTAATGAGTTTTATCTCTGGCGTTATAGCCAACTTATGCACTGCTATGTCTGAATCGAGACCTAGCATCTCGGAGTAGTTTCAGGAAAAGCAGTCTCTGTATTCCATGAGTACGGTCTTCAGGGTAGCTACTTGTTCCTCGGACATCAGCTCATTGATAAACGTGGGTCAGGGATCATCTTCTGTTCCCATGTATATCTTCTTTAAGTTGTCTGTCGTGGTATGGATCCTATTTTCTAACTCATTTGGTGCTGGTGGCATCTCAGAGATCTCTTCGTCTTCATTGGTGAAGGAATCAAAGAGCTCAGACATATCTTCATATTCTCTCTTATTTGAGTGTCTTATCGTATGGCAGGCATGAGCTGGCTCCCACTTCTTGGACCGAACGTATGCTAATCTGGTGATATTGGCCCTCCAGCTATCGGCCAACATGAACTTGCCTTGTTTATACTACTCTTCGACCCAGTTCTTGAATACAAAGTAGTTTTCAATCGGATGTCTTATGACCTAAAGGTATAGGAAATAATTAGGGGCATCGACCGCATTTGCTTACGCGGCTCTTCAAAATTCAATCAGCGATAGCATTTGATGTTTCATGACGAAGACAAATAACTTCCATGTCTTGTCATGAAGGAAAGAGTATTCCCGCCCCATTTTCTTTATAAGGGTTAGACGCAAACGGAACTTATTCCGACGGCTAGGTGTTTTGAGGCCGCCTTGCTGTTGTTGGGTATTGGCTGAAAACGTCGTCTTGTTCTTACCCCTATTGCTTTGAAATTCCCCTCTTATAGAGGAGAACAGAGACAGCTGCGGTTGAGGAGTACTATAACTCACCCCTTCCGCAGATTGCTTGCTTAGGCGCAACTATCTAACCTTTTTATATATGTTCATCTCTCGCCTTATCATATTTTCGCCCTTTTGAACAGCTTCTTTTATCAGCATGTTAATCGGGTCCTCTTGTGGCAGAGTTGATGCATTTTGTGCGGTGCCTGCCCCCTGCTCAGCCGTGTTGTTTCTCGGAAAAGCGGCTTCCTTTTCATTTAAAGATATTATGGTATGACAACTGTGGGATTTTTCCCGCCTCTTGGATTGGATGTATCCTAATTCGGTGGTATCAGCTTTACTATTATGACCAACTCTATGAGCCCCTGGCACTTCCTAGATTCTCTTGTAGAACTGGGTCTTCCGAATGATTTGTTCAAAAGATACTCCTTGATGCCCGAGGAGCTCTTTAAACTCCTTAAAAATTATTTTGTCATACGAACTGGCTGCAATTTGTCGAGATTTAGATCGAGACCCGGCCACATTTCCCGTTCCATTTTGCTTTCTTCGTATTTGTAGAAGAGAATTGTTTTCACGTCTTTATACTTAGGAGGCACGAAGAAAGTCACCGGCTCCTTTACATGGTGGGTGCTGACTGCATCAAGTTCTTTATAATGACAAGATGGGGCCATAGTGACGTGCAGAGTCCGGTCTGCTTCGTTAAGGGCTTTTGACAAGGGGAGAGTATAGAACTTTGCTTCAGCGTCTTCCTCTGAATCACTCCTGAAGACAGTAACGGTTGTTGCTTGCTTTTGCTTGTCGTTTTCTAACTGAGGTTGACCTGAGAATATAATCTTTTGTTCGTTCTCGGAGTTACTTCCGAAGACCGGAATGGGAGCAACCTGTTTTTGCTTGCTATTCTCTTCAGATGCTAGTTTGTTGCATCTTTCTGGATCTTCAAAATTAGGAAGGAAGTATTTGGCATTTTCATATTTACGTACTTCATTCACAGAGAATGGATTGAGCTTTCCTCTTATGATGTGCTCTTTGTCGTCCTTGAAGTACTTCATGCATTGATACTGGTAGAAGGGATTACGTTGTACTCGTGCAGCCAGGGTCTACCGAGCAAAACTTTGTAGCAGGTTTTAGCATTAATGACATGAAACTTGACGTCAGTGATGAGTTGTCCGAACCGAAATGTCAGCACTACAAACCCACAGGTTTGTAAAGACTGGGAGTCGAATCTGGATATTGTGATATCTCGGGTAAGAAATCTGACGTCCATGACCAACTTCTTGAGCACCCTCACATTTAATAGATTGACCGAGGATCCATTGTCGATAAGGATTTTATTTATCATGAAGTCTTCATAGTATCTGGCCACATAGAATGGTCGATTATGCTCGAACGTCTCTAGGAGGAGATCTTCTTTTCTAAAGGTGATATCGGCGGCGTGGACTTGGCCAATTCATCCTTCATGTTTTCCTCCGCAACGAAAACTTGAAACTGGTCAGGCTCGTTCAAATCCTTGACGATAGACTCCCGCAATTCTTTTGACAGGAGTAGAGTATCATATATGCTCAAGTGTGATGACAGCTTCTTTAGATGCGCAAGAACGTTATAATCCACCTTGATCTTTTTAGCACGTCTTTGGCAACGTTTTCATCAACCTCGATCTCTTCAATCACTTTTCCCTTTCCTTTATCCTGCCTCTTTAAGGCTTTATTTGTAGGCCCGAGATTTTTCTCGAGGAGGGTGCGATTTCGCAACTGGATATTATCACAAGCCTTCAACTCTTCTTCATTTTCCAAGGAGGAGCTTGCGAAAAGGGGATTGCAAATGACTTTTTTTAGAGTCACTTCCGAAGGAAGGAACTTTGCCACCTTTTCTTTTGGAGGTTGAGCCTTATTTGGACGGCCGCTGCTTTGAGAAATCATGTGGTAGTTTTCCGCCGCTGATTCCATTTGACCGACTACTTCAAGCTTAGTGTTCTCAAGTTGACGATTGCGAGCTTTTAGCTTTTTCTTCTTCAACTTTCTTTTGTGGGAAACGTATCTTCGCAACCATTTCTTAAATGCATTACTTTCGTCGATAGGGTGCGAAATCCTTCGATGATAAAGGTAGTATTTCTGGTGTTCTTCTCTACTGTCGAAATACAGGACTCCGGGAGTGTATAATATGAGGGGGGGTAGTTTCACTCCTTTTGATAGGGCTTTGGATAATCGCTTCTCGGCTTTGGCCTTGCTTCTGCATTTTGTGACTGAAAGTTGCACCAGTTGGGAGACATCATGACTCGTCCCTTCTATGGTTTGTTTTCTTTGGCGCTGCCACTTGGCTTTCCTATATATTGTAATTTCACGCCTTAAGATGTCTTCACCTTCTTGAACAGCCTCTTTTATCAGCGTGTCAATTGGGTCTTCTTGTGGCAGGCTTGGAACACTTTATGCAGACCCTGCCCCCTGCCCATTCGTGTCATTTATTGAAGAAACGTCTTCATCCGACGCTGGTGGAGAATCTTCATCATACATGAAAGAATGAGATACCATGTGGCAACTTTTCACACGCTCTTTTCCCTCTTCTTCTGTTGAATTATCTTCTTCGGCACTGCTGTTTTCGAAGAGATGCTGGAGGAATTCCTCGAGCGTAATTAGAACGTGCGCCTTCTGATTATATTCTTCCAGCGTGTCGATGTACCTCTGAAAGTCTATACGCTTGTCAACATATTCGTCGGGTTATACATGTTTCTTACCCTTCTTCTTCTTAGAAGAGTTAATTAAGGGGCTCTTCCCCTTGTTATTGATCCTTGGAGTGGGACGTGGTTTTAATATCCCTTCAATGATTTGCAGCTCAAGCGGATTTTTTTCACTTGATTGCGGGACATGCACGCAGCTTTTTTAACATCCTCTTAGTCTTTAACAAGAGGACCATTTCCCACGGCTTTTCCGTTATCATTGAACAAGAAGCCGCTGTCGCATCAGCTTTCTTAAGAGCATGCCTTTGTAGCGGATTCACTTTCTAGCTGTCTGCCAGCATGATTTTGCCCTGCTTATTCCGATCTTCGACCCAGTTCTTGAAGATGAAGCAATCTTCGATCGGATAACTTACAATTCGATGATATGGGCAATAGTTGGGGTCGTTGACCACATTTGCTTGTGCTGGTCACCGTAGTTCAGGCAGCGCCAACATGCGATTCTTTATGGCAAGGTCAAATAGCTTCTTCATCTTGTCACGAGGGAAGGAGTATTCACATCCCAGTTCTCTTCGAGGGTAGGACCCAAACGGTTGTCATTTTGATGACCTGGTGCTTTGAAGCTAGCTTCCTTGCTACTGCTGACCATTGGCGACAAATGCCGCTTTGTTCTTGCCTTTGCTATTTCAGGATTCCCCTCCTGCAGGGGAGGAGACACGATCAATTTGCTCCAGTTGGACCAACTTGTCAAGGAGCTCTTGATAGGTAGTAGGTTTGGCAAAGGACAAGAACAGATAGACCTTCAATTGTGGGTCAAGAGTGCCTATGAACATCCCGATGGCCAAAGATTCGGTGATGGGTTGCTCACATTTTGAAGCAAGGTTCCTCCACTGGATGGCATATTGCACCAGTATTTCGTTTGACTTCACTCTCTCATTGATTAAGGCAGAGATCGTGGTGCGCTCGCTTGCGCTGATGAACCTTTGAGCGAAGAGCAGCTCCAACTCAGCGAAGGTCTCTACAGAGTCATTTGGGAGCTTCGAGTACTATTCAAAGGTCGTATCTGCCAAACTACCGATGAACTGTTGGAGGAGTGGCTGATCGTGACTTTTAGTGTTACCGCACATCGCTTTGAACTGTGCGACATGCTGGTGGGGATTGCCGGTTCTCCTGAAGATGTTGAATTTCGGGATCGTATATCCCGGAGGGTATTGTTTCTGGTCTTACCATATCATATATAGACGACTGGTCTTGACCAACTTGGTGTTTGCTTCGCTGGCAGTGAGGAGTTTACTCTGCTGGGCGATGTACTTATTGAGCTGCTCCTTAGAGATTGATTCATCTTTTACGATGGAAGGGATTAGTGGAGGACTTGTAGCTTCCCTTTCCTCATTATCGAGGACCACCGGAGCATCTTCCACCGGCTGTTCTGACGGTTGAGCCATCATCCCAACTATTTGCTGCATGAGTAGAGCCATTTTATTCATATTGACGGCCATATCCGTCGTTTCTTTGATTTTCTTATCGAGAGAACATTTCAAAGAGTCGACAGCCGACCCTTGTCCTTCAAGATTTTCTTGTTCATCCTCCGGATGCGCTTTGGGCGGCGGACTGACAAGTGCTGCTGCTTGAGCGGTCATTTCTTGCAGTTGTTGTTTCCTTTGAGCTATAGTCAGGGACCTAGTTTGAGGTCGACGACTAGTGGAAGCGTTGTTGTAACTTCTGTTGAGATGTATCATTCGCACGATGTGGATTACTTCGGCCTCGTGCGTAGATTTTCTGAGATTCCGCCTCTTCGGGTTCACTTTGGGTGATGGGGATCTCTCCATCCTTTGCCTTTTCGGGAGGATCACTTCAAACTTTGGAGTTGGTTTATCAGCCCTTGTCTGATGCTTGACTTTCCCCAATTTCAGAGAAGGCTTGGTTTTGACTTCAGAGTTGCGGACCTCTTTCCATACTTTATAGATTTTGGAAGAGAGTCGCCGTGGTGAGAGCACCTGCTTCTTTTCATTTGATGCCTCCATAGCCAGTGGAGACTGCTTCAAAATGAGAGTAAGCGAGTTTCGCCTAACCCTTTCCAGCGGTTCAATGCTGTTCTTTGTCGGAACAGCCGTCTTGACAGTTGGCATGGGCGGCGTTAGCCCCGATGGAGAACTGCCCCCAGCCTGCCTTATCCGGTGCTGATGACGGTGTCGGTTAACTCTTGAAGCCGGAATTTCTTCATCTTTAGGAGCTTTAAAATTCTTCCCCTGTATGGAGCCTGGTCTTTCGAGAGCATCAACAGCTTGAAAATTGACGGCTTGGGAGCCTAGGAGGATTGTGCAGCTATCCTATGGAAGACAGGCTTTCCTGGAGCAGCTGGTGCAGCAGGCGCCAGCCTGTTGAAGACAAGTTTTCTTGTAGCAGCTGTTGCAGCGGGGGTAGCAGGAGCAGTGAAAGCCAACCTCTTGAAAACTGACTTCTGCGGTATCATAGGCTTCCTTGATAGGCTTGTAGAGCTTGAATTCAGCCTATTAAAGACCGAGCTTTTCGGTTTTGCAGGCTCTTTTGTTGGACCTGCAGAGTTTGAATTCAGCCCGTCGAAGACTAACTTCCTTGAAATTTCCCCACCTGGCGTTGAGGCACTAATGGTAGGAAGTGGAGGCATTTGCCCGAATTGGAGTCCATTCAACCCCTGCATTATTTGAGCAGTTGGAATGCAGAGTAAGGTGATGGCCCGTCCAGAAATGATCAGCCCAGATGGGGTAGTGTTGGTGTTGCAATTGCAGTTGCAGATAGATTCCATTGAGATCTGCACAGGGAGGAGAACACCGGCTTCAGTATCCCGAAATCCAAGTACAACCACAAACATAATACACCGTGATTTTGTTCAAGAAAAAAAGACACATGAAATGTGGAGTGGAAAGAGAAAAATGGTCCTACCGGGCGTGCCATAATTGTTTATCGCCGAAAACCGGGACTGAAGCGATCCGGGATGGATCGTTTAGCCTGAAATTGGGGGTAGATGCATAGGTTTGATCCATTCACCTCTCCGAAAACACTAAGATGATTTATAGCGCCGTATATATGAGGTTCGAATGAATGCGACCGGTGTAACTTAACTTCATATTCCCCCCATGAATGAGAGGTTTATTGATTGTGGGGACACATTTTTTCTGCAGACGCAAACCCCTGCAGTTAATTACGTTGTCGCGTACGACAACAACTTTCTACTTCACGGCTTCTTAGCTTCGTGTGTCGTGTTTTAAATTTTGTTTATTTTGGGTTGCCTTTGGATTGTATACGGAAGCTAATTTTTTCGTCGTCCATAGGGTGCGGATTAGTCCAAATCCGTACTTATATTTTCATGATTTGAGTCAAGTATTTGCTTGACGGGGTCCACGTTGGTGTCTTGGTTTGCCAACGGGAGCGAACTTAGGTTTCATTTCTCACATTTGCGAGGTCCGTAAGTTCCCTATATGTTAGAAGCCTTAACTTCCTCTAATGACACATTAATCTCATTTGAGAGTTAAGCTCGACTTAGAACACTTGGTAATGTATTGAGAGCATGGCTCTCTGTTGATCATTGATGAAGCCTAGGTTTTCATACTTAGCCATTTTGCTAAGTCTCAAGCTCTGGCTTGACCTCTATGTGCTCTTGCGCACTTGTGATGCACACATCGCTTGCTCACATGTGTTGAACGTGATGTGCATGGTGCTCAGTGGAGCAAAAGTTGGCACTAGTGTCTGGCGCTTGCGCACGTGTATGACATGTGGCACATCGCAGTTCTTTATAGAGAGAGATCTCTGGCATGGCCGTGTGTGCTATGCATATGGTGCAACGCAGTTACATAGGTAGGCATTTTTATTGGATGCGCCCTAGTTTTTTGAAAGTCTCAACTTTCCATAAAGCAGAACCTTTCAATGAATCCGAAGCTTCCAAATACGCATCTTTTGATGTTTGTTAGTTCTTGGTGAGCGCATGCTCCTCTTGTCATGGTTTTGTCCATGTATATGAAGCCAAAGCTTTGATCTTTATATGTCCAGACATTTTTAATGAAAGTTTTTCTTCCTAAGGTCTTGGATATTGGGATCAACACCCTCATGAGTGTCGAAACTCTCGTAGAAGGGAGATAAATCTTAAGATCTTTTGATCTTGCATGTAGAGTCGAAGCTCTAAAGATATCGAGTCGAAACTCTGATGAAGCCGAAGCTTCAAGACGAAAGAGATGAGAAAGTTCTTTCTTTATTTACCTAGTTTCGACTAGGGTTTTAGTGGAAGAAGGGTCTCTTCTTGATGGAGGCTTGATCTCCTTGAGAAATTTTTCTATATGGACGTAGATATCGCAGGTAAGAAGATCATGGTTTTTCTCCCTAGGGCTCCTATTTATAGGAGAGGGGGTTGTTATGATACAACCGGGTTTGAATTGATAAATATCAATTCAGGGAGCATGCGAATCGAAGAATCACAATCCCAAAATCTTTTTTGTTAAACAAATTAATTGGAAGATTTTCTTCCAAAATAGCTTCGGCTCAACAGAAATGCATGCTTCAACGAGGGGCGCGCTTGTGCATTTACCTTGTAGCGTAGCGCTTGTGCATGCGTCCGTGCATTGCACGTGGCACAGTGAACAAGGGTCTTGCGCTTGTGCACTGCATTGCATGTGGTCGCAAGTGCACTTGGCACTTTTGCCAAGTATGTAACTATGGAGCGTGCGCTCCAAGATTGCAGAGCTTACGCTCATAGTGGGGTGCACCCTTAGGCGGTGATTGATACGATTTCCGATTGTGTAGTTGGAAAATTGTAAAGAAATCACAACCAAAAATATTTGACCGCAATCAATAACGGTGTCGAAATGTAGTGCGTTAGTAAGTGCGGATCGTCCACAGGGATTGTGCGATTCGTTCGTATTTTGTTTTGTTTGAATTGAAAATTTAATAGAAAAGAAAAGCGAAAACGATTCAAGATTTATATCGATGAATTTCAAGAATCAACTAAATCTAATCAAGAATCAAGAAAGCGTTAAACATCAAGAATCAAGAATTGATATAATTCCAATCGATTTAAGTTTCAAGATTTGAAGTAAAGCTCGTAGGAATCGATTAGGTCGTAGATGTGATGAAGACTAGAAATTACCGTTTCTTATCCATTAACAAATTGATGCTAAATCGATGTTGATTGATCGAGAATTAAGGATCTTGCGAAGAATTAAGGTTTCTTCATCCTATCCTTTGTCCTTTCGATGAATCGCATTCGCAAGATAGCTTCTAGGAAATCGAATGATTGATCGTTGATCTCTAGATCGTGCGAAAAGAATCAAGAACGCATTTCACATCGATCTAGATCATCGATCATTCAATTTTCAAGAATTTACAATTGTTATAGGACTTAAGAAAACGTTTAAAGATTCATCATCATCATCGTTCTACAATCGTTTCGATTCCTCCACGAGCGGAGTTTTATTCAAGCATCATCACAAAGAATACATTCAAGAATTGAAGATGAATCATAATGCTCGAATTGAAATATAAGCAAGTTAGAAGAATCTTCACCTTTATTTATTCCACAAATTGTTACACATTGCTCAAGACTACAAGAATTTGAGAAGGAACAAGATTGTCGAATCTAGCGTTGCATCGGCTCCTTGAGTCGTGGATCGGCTTGGATCTCGTGCTCCGTTGAAGTCCGGCTTCGCTTCTAAAGGATGGTTGAAGACTTGCTTTGCTAGAACTCAAAGGATCTTGAATTTGGTTTCTTGATTGGATTAGGGTTAGGGTTTGGAGGTGGCAAGTTTTGTCACTAAACTTGTGGGAAGATGAAGAACTAAAGATTGATTAACTTTCAACAACTTTTTAAGAGAGGCCTAGGGTCCTTTTTATAGGTTTCCAAAACCCTAGATCTAGGATTTTGAATTTGAATTTCCCTCTAAAAGTTTGTTATAGGGAGAGGCTTCTAGAAGTAGTTAGTTAGGAGCTTAGCTTCTACCTTAAGCTAGGAGGTTAGGGAGAAGGTTCTAGGCTCTTAATGGAGTTAAGGTGAAGCTTGTTGTGGAAGCTTTGAGTGTTTAGTTTAGAACCCTAGGGTTTGCTGAACTGCCAGAAGCTTCGAGGTCCATCTGGAAAATGTAGTGTCTTTATGAGGTGTAGGACCAGAGAGAAGAGGGCTGAGCTGGAGAAATGCTGCTGATGTGGCATAGCCGCCGCGGAACCGCGGCGCAAGGCGGCTCCGGCCGCGGTTCCGCGGCCAAGTAGATGGCTTATGGCTTCAACTTCTCTGTAGTGATGTGTTCTGTCTTTAAGTGTACTCTCTGATATGTTGAATCTCTGAATGCCTTTTAGATCATTGCCAGATTCCAAATCCTTGAGTTGGCGTCTTTTTAACAGTCTTTGTTTTGTAAATTTGATCATTCTTCTGGAATTTCCTGCACAGACTTCGAAACACAAGTTGCGCAATATAGGAATGATGCCATGCTATGAAATACAGTCAATTTCTCTTATAGTGCCGGTTTTAAAGTCTAACACATGCAATCTGATATTTTACGACTGTTTTGCTAATATGTGCTATATGAATGCCGAACGCTTCTAGATGAGTGCAAATGATAGGGAAATTGCCGGTTTAAAGATGCAGTATTTTCGACTGATCAAATTCCCCTAAACTTATTTTCGATCGTCTCGAGCGAACTGTTTTATTAAAAAGAGAAGGAGAAAATAAAGAAAGAGAAAAACTAACTAGCACACTTTCGTAGGAAACACGATTGCACTGAGCACGTGCAACAAGCCTTTAAACCTCTAGGTGTCCCTAGTAGGAGGAGTGTTGTCTCCTGAGGGTTTTCAGCGGATTGCACCCACAAAATCCAATAATAAAAGGAAGATCATGAATATTACATTTAAAGATAAGAATTGTAAAATAAAAGCCTGGAAATTTAGGGTTTCCAACTGAGCTAGCTTTTCGGTTGTCATGAGCCCTATCTTAATAGTCATGAAAAGATGTCAGAAATCACGTCCTCCCTCAATAAAACATCGTCTTTATTCTTCATTCTTATTTGTCTTCCAAACATCGATCATATAACCCTACGTGTGTGTAAAGAACATCCCTACACCCGGAGAATTCAATTCAAGCTATCATACTCTTGCCCATCTGCCTCAGTACTTTTTAATTAATGAATATTTAGATGAATTTGCTCACACACTTTCATGCGACCGTTAATACTTCTTGAGGTATTAACCGACCGATTACTCATGTGCTTACTTATTTGGTGTTTTTCCTCGTCTTGCACCACCTATGGTTTAGCAGTGACTCCCAGACCAGTTGGCATTAGGGCACTAGGTGAAGAAGCACCCTCGCTATATTTTTTTTTATTGCTGCCTTGGCGATAACAAAACCAGTGTCCATTTTTTTCTTTTCACCATTTATATTTTATTCATTTTTTTTATATTTCCTTCATACATCGGCTTTAAGACAAGAGCATTTCAAGGTATCCTCTACTATCCCAGGCTTCAAGACGTGTGTAAGTGCGAATAGCAGGGTATCAACGTTCAAAATGTTTGGCTTCCAGAATAGAAACTATTTTTCAGACTTATTTTTATCCTCAGATTAGTGACTTCCGTTATCTTACTAACCCTTGGGACAACGGCTCATAACTACTTATTATTAGTTCGTATAAGAAAACTTCTAATTTTCTTGGTTTTCTTAAATTTTTCCAATCTCATGGATGTAATTTTTCACTATCTAAACTTTTATTATCTTATTTATGTACAAAAAATATTTTTATCTTTTGAAATTTTTTTAAATTTTTATAGGTTTTCAAAAATGTTTTGTGCTTCTGCAAAGTATGATGCAAATGATGCGAAAATAAGCACAAACCTCCCCCAAACTTGTTTTCAACAGTGTCCTCATTGTTGCCATAAGCTAAATCTCGAAAAACCTGTAAGCTTGGGAGGAAATTTATTAATGGGGGCAAAATATTTAAGTGAAGATCCTCCCCCAAACTTATTTTTGGCTCAAAATTTTGTAAAAATTTTCTTTTCAAGAGCCCGATTATACCCTCCCAAACTTGAGTTAAGTAATGTTAATCTTTGAAAATCACATGAGGGGGTCAAAAATCAGTGGTCGATGCCAAGCTTTGCCAAGACCGAAAGTTAACACCAACCATTCAAAAATTTTATCAATGCAGTGCTTTGGTTGGTGGAAAAAGAAGTGGGGAAAGGGTAAGGGGTGGAATAGAATGTGTGTGCGTCTCATTTTGGAGAGACGATGCAGTGAATGTGATGGATTACTCGCATTCTTTTTACAGTTCAGAAGAAGGGGTGGAGGTTCAATTTCATTGATTTGGACATGATTCATCTCAACACCCGTGCTTTTCAGAAATGCGAGTTCATCAGCGAAGATCTCCTCAAAAGTTTCATCAATGCCCCGAAGAATAATGTCATCACAAAGCGCGGGATGATCTTCAGACTCTAAAAGCAGTTCATAATCAGTGTTAGTTGTTGACCCGGACATCTCGGTGGAAGAGTCCGTATGTGTATGATACATAATTGGGTCAAACAACAACATATGAAAAGAGTCAAGATCGGTATCAGGAGGATCATCAAATTCTCTGCTGTCGACATACATTAAGTCGATAGAACAGACCTGAGCAGTAGGTTCGGAGGGTACACTTCCCAACTTGTAAATGTTCAGCTCTATTGACCTATTCCCGAAAGATAGGGTCATAGAACCATTACGACAGTTGATGATAGCGTTGGAAGTGGCCAAAAAGGGGCGACCTAAAATCACCGGAATTTTATTCCGTGGGTTCGCTACAGGCTGTGTATCAATTACAATAAAGTCCACAGGGAATATAAATTCTCCGATTTTTATTAACACATCCTCTAGTTCACCCCTAGGTTTGGTGATTGATCGGTCAGCCATCTGGAGAGTGCAAGGAGATGGTTCCAACTCTCCGATACCTAGTTGCTCATAGACTGAGAAAGGAAGTAGGTCAACACTTGCGCCAAGGTCTAGTAGAGCACGGTTAATTGTTTTTCCCCAATAGAAATGGAAATAGTAGGATAGCCAGGATCCTTACGTTTCCTCGGTAATTGTTGGGGGAAAGCCGTGTCTACAGTCTTTGCTATGAATATCTTTTTGGGCATTTGTATCTTCCTCTTTCTAGTGCACAAGTCTTTAAGAACTTTCGCATACGCTGGGACTTGTTGGATAGCATCTAGAAGAGGGATGTTGATCTTAACCTGCTTAAACATTTCAGTGATCTTCTCCATTTATGGACTCAATGTGTTTTCCCTTAACCAATTCGGGTAAGGAGCTTGAGCGATAAGATCAGGGTCCAACATTGGAGAAGATCGTGTGGGTAGGAACGATCTAAGAATAGGAGTGGGGATCATTTTCGGTGGACTAGAAGAGCTGGGCTGAGGTGGCGAGCCTTGTGGGAAACGAAGAATAGGCTCGCAAGAAGGTGGTGGGGTAGAAGAACTGGGGTCAGAATTAGAAGTAGAAGTGGAAGGAAAGGTCTCAGCCGGGGTATCATCGATAGATTTTTCAATGTCATCAATCTCTTCCCCAATGTGATTGTCAAGCACTCTTCCAGATCTCAACGTGATTGCATTCACATGATGTGAATAGCCAGGATTGGGTAAAGGTTGAGCTAGAAGTTTCCCTTTCTTTCTTGCACTCATTTCGGCTTTCAATCGTGCAATTTCTGCTTCCATCAATTTGATACTCTCAGCATGGGACGCTGAGTTTTTCTTTATATCATCGACGGAAGTCTTTATTTCAGCCGATACTTTCATGAGATTTGTCAGAAGCAAGTTTATGAATGAAGAGGATTCATCAGTCCCGGTCAACTGTAAAGGACTAGACGGTGCAGGTGTGTTGACAGGATTTTGAAAGTTCTGTGATTGGAAGGGGTGCTGACTCAATTGAAGTGGTGGTTGCTGTTGTGGTGGAGGGACCCTTTGAAAATTGTTTTGGCTTGGAACCGAGTTTTGAGATTGTGATTGGTTCCAAGCAAAGTTAGGGTGATTCCTCCAATCCTGATTATATGTAGAAGAAAATGGATCGTTCCTAGGTCTTTGAAAGGAAGAATTGATATGTTCATGTCCTTGAAACGAAGAATTTCGTGGACATTCTTCCGTCAAATGAGAAGGATCAGAACAGCATCCACATACAGTTTTGGGAAGTGACATTTGATTTAGGGCGGCAGCTAAAAATTTGTTTTCCATAGTCTCGAGTTTCTTGTGTATAGCTGAAATGTCAGCTCTGACTCCTATGGAAACATCCGATTGGTTATTGCCACCCCTAAATGATGGACTCTCCCACTGTAAAGATTTTTCAGCGAAATCTTCTAAGTATTTCCAAGCTTCCCCATCGTCTTTGGTCATAAAATTTCCTTGACACATGTTTTCAAGACTCTGTTTAGTGTTAGGGTTACTGCCCTCATATATGATTCGGCACAGTTCCCATCTCGGGATTCCGTGATGTGGGCATTGAACCAACAGATCCTTGAAGCGGTCAAGATATTTTGAAAATGGTTCATTTGGAAGCTGGGAGAATTGATTTATTTCGCTACGGACTCGAGCTGTCTTGTGATTAGGGTAGAATTTCTTAAGGAATGCTACAACGAATTCTTCCCAATTCGTAATGGAATGTGCGGCAGTGTTATACAGCCACTTCTCGACTATATCGCACAAGGTAAATGGAAGAAGACGTAGACGCATAGCATCCACAGAAAGCTGAGAAGTACCCATCATTGCGCATACATTTTCAAATTTCGTGATAAACACGTATGCGTCCTCAGTCTCGAGACCGTGGTATTTGGGTAGAAGGTTGATGTATTGGGGTTTAATTTCAAAATTTTCCCCGTTGGCTGGTGGAATGGATAAGCAGGTCGAAAGAGGACCTCGCATAGGATAGCACCTCTCTTGAAGAGAGATGCGCGGTGGATTCTGCGCACCAACGGACAGCGGCAGAGTAGTGGTAAAGAAGTTCGATGGAGACGGATCCATCGATGTGGGTCTGGTGGTGGGTAAAGAAAAGGTAAATGCAGAAATACCGACTTCGGAGTCGATTAGGGGGACGCGGACTAAACGGGCACTAGAATCCCGTGTCCAGCCTATCTTGCACTAAAAAGGGTTAGTACAAGTGGCAGCGTGACTTATAATTAGGGAAAATGATGAATGCAGTGTTTGTTTTGAAAATAGACGGATTTTTTGAAAAAATGATGCGAGCACAACAAATGCAACAAGCAATACCCTAAAATCTAGTGGTCACCTAGGTCAGGCTCTAGACCGCTCCTAACTGCCAAAAGACAAGTCGCAGGATAAATCCTCCACTGCCTCTTTGTCCCCCTGTGGCCAGGTAAGTGCCAGGTAAGTGGGAAGGTACTCCACTACGTAAGTAGTGGGCCTAATTAATAACCACTAGCCTTCGACACACTTGCCTTAGACACCACAAAGAAACGCGGATAAGCAATGAATTACCCACGGCCTTCTTCTGTCCTAAGTGAGCGCGACGGTCCTTAGAGTCATCTCTAGATCTTTTTTTAGTTAATGAGGGTAAATGCGGATGCAATTTTGTGATTTTTGGGGCTTAGGAAGGGTAATGAACTCCCCACCTAATCTGGATTTGGTCTTTGCCCCTTAATGTCCGTATTAATATGCAAACAACCACAAAACCAAAAACACGCACAATTTAATTTTGCTTTTTGCGGCGCTGCGATTTTTGCAAAGAAGCCTGCAGAAATTTGTTATTTGGAGCAGACAGAGAAGAAGATAAGAAAGTTTTAGAGGACCTGAGAGAAAATTTGCACAGCGAACCCTCCACCAAGGCGCGGAACCGCCTCAATAGATAGCTTAAACCGCGGAATAGCGGTCGTAGGTACTGTTCAATTCAAGAAATTTTTCCAAAGAGCTTATGTTCAGCCCCTGAGTCCTCTTCAATATTCTGAAAAAAAATTCACTTGCTCCACAGCTTCCAGATTTCCTCATAATCAAATCACAACAACACGTTTAGATTTTGCACGAATTTTGTTCTCAAAATTGTAATGGAATAAATCTTTCAATTCAAATTTCAAATAAAGAACGAATTAGCGCACGATCCCCGATAACGGCGCCATTTGATTGATACGATTTTCGATTGTGTAGTTGGAAAATTGTAAAGAAATCACAACAAAAAATATTTGACCGCAATCAATAACGGTGTCGAAATGTAGCGCGTTAGTAAGTGCGGATCGTCCACAGGGTTTGTGCGATTCGTTCGTATTTTGTTTTGTTTGAATTGAAAATTTAATAGAAAAGAAAAGCAAAAACGATTCAAGATTTATATCGATGAATTTCAAGAATCAACTAAATCTAATTAAGAATCAAGAAAGCGTTAAACATCAAGAATCAAGAATTGATATAATTCCAATCGATTTAAGTTTCAAGATTTGAAGTAAAGCTCGTAGGAATCGATTAGATCGTAGATGTGATGAAGACTAGAAATTATCGTTTCTTATCCATTAACAAATTGATGCTAAATCGATGTCGATTGATCGAGGATTAAGGATCTTGCGAAGAATTAGGGTTTCTTCAGCCTATCTTTTGTCCTTTCGATGAATCGCATTCGCAAGATAGCTTCTAGGAAATCGAATGATTGATCGTTGATCTCTAGATCGTGCGAAAAGAATCAAGAACGCATTTCACATCGATCTAGATCATCGATCATTCAATTTTCAAGAATTTACAATTGTTATAGGACTTAAGAAAACGTTTAAAGATTCATCATCATCATCGTTCTACAATCGTTTCGATTCCTCCACGAGCGGATTTTTATTCAAGTATCATCACAAAGAATACATTCAAGAATTGAAGATGAATCATAATACTCGAATTGAAATATAAGCAAGTTAGAAGAATCTTCACCTTTATTTATTCCACAAATTGTTACACATTGCTCAAGACTACAAGAATTTGAGAAGGAACAAGATTGTCGAATCTAGCGTTGCATCGGCTCCTTGAGTCGTGGATCGGCTTGGATCTCGTGCTCCGTTGAAGTCCAGCTTCGCTTCTAAAGGATGGTTGAAGACTTGCTTTGCTAAAACTCAAAGGATCTTGAATTTGGTTTCTTGATTGGATTAGGGTTAGGGTTTGAAGGTGGCAAGTTTTGTCACTAAACTTGCTGGAAGATGAAGAACTAAAGATTGATTAGCTTTCAACAACTTTTCAAGAGAGGCCTAGGGTCCTTTTTATAGGTTTCCAAAACCCTAGATCTAGGATTTTGAATTTGAATTTCCCTCCAAAAGTTTGTTATAGGGAGAGGCTTCTGGAAGTAGTTAGTTAGGAGCTTAGCTTCTACCTTAAGCGAGGAGGTTAGGGAGAAGGTTCTAGGCTCTTAATGGAGTTAAGGTGAAGCTTGTTGTGGAAGCTTTGAGTGTTTAGTTTAGAACCCTAGGGTTTGCTGAACTGGCAGAAGCTTCGAGGTCCATCTGGAAAATGTAGTGTCTTTATGAGGTGTAGGACCAGAGAGAAGAGGGCTGAGCTGGAGAAATGCTACTGACGTGGCATAGCCGCCGCGGAACCGCGGCGCAAGGCGGCTCCGGCCGCGGTTCCACGGCCAAGTAGATGGCTTGTGGCTTCAACTTCTCTGTAGTGATGTGTTCTGTCTTTAAGTGTACTCTCTGATATGTTGAATCTCTGAATGCCTTTTAGATCATTGCCAGATTCCAAATCCTTGAGTTGACGTCTTTTTAACAGTCTTTGTTTTGTAAATTTGATCATTCTTCTGGAATTTCCTGCACAGACTTCGAAACACAAGTTGCGCAATATAGGAATGATGCCATGCTATGAAATACAGTCAATTTCCCTTATAGTGCCGGTTTTAAAGTCTAACACATGCAATCTGATATTTTACGACTGTTTTGCTAATATGTGCTATATGAATGCCGAACACTTCTAGATGAGTGCAAATGATAGGGAAATTGCCGGTTTAAAGATGCAGTATTTTTGACTGATCAGGCGGGAACATATATTATGTGTGGTCGTGTGTTGTACAATGAATTTTTAGATTTCACAACTATATATGATGTGTATTGATATTTGTATCTGAACTCTGATATATGATTTCTGTAAATGATGTACATTTGTGAGAAAATGATGTACATTTGTGTATAAATAATGTACATTTATGTATATGAACTCTGATATATGATTTCTCTTGTATATTTTTCTACTTAAAATAAAACCGCTACGTTAAATAGCGGTTAAATTTTGTAAGAAAATATAACCACTGGTTAAAGTTGACGTTTGCGCACATTACAACAGCAGAGAGCAGACTATTTAACCGCTGCTTAAAGCAGCGGTTAAATTTTTAGCCCATAGCAGCAGAGAGCAGACTATTTAACCGCTACTTGAAGTAGCGGTTATATTTGAGCTAGTTATATTTTAAGCTTACTGACTATTTAATCGCTACTTTAAACAGCAGTTATATTTTGAGCTCACTATAGCATCAAAGAGCAGACTATTTAACCGCTACTTAAAATAGCAGTTATATTTTGAGCTAGTTATATTTTAAACTCAGTGACTATTTAACCACTACATTAAGTAGCGATTATATTTTGAGCTCACTACAGCATTAGAGAGCAGACTATTTAACCGCTACTTAAAATAGTGGTTATATTTTGAGCTAATTATATTTTGAACTCATTGACTATTTAACCTCTATTTAAGTAGCGGATATATTTTCTGTACCAACAAATTTAACAACAGTATTGATTGACACAACTAATGTCAACACATTTAACAATATCATTAATTGACACAACCAATATCACCAACTAATATTGCATCAAGTATCATTTCTTGACATCAAATATCATTCATTTATAACAAATGTCACTCATGTACCAAAAATTAAAAAATATGTTATAGTTTATCAAACATCATTCATTTATATAAAATATCATTTATTTACAGCAAACTATTCTGACCAACTGAACAGTTGGTTCAAATCCCATGACGGCTCAAGATACATGAGATTCGGTTGAGCAGGATGCATGTTTTCTACATGTTGTATTTGTCTAATCGGATAAGTTCTTTTATTATGGAATGTTAATTGGTTGCATCTTATGTAGAACCTCTTCTTCTTTTTCTCATCACTATTTTTATTATTGATCCAAGATTTTATTCGATTCTTTCTACGACCTTTAGGGTTATATTGTAAAGGATTTTGAATTTTTGAAATATCATATTTTATGGATTTCAAATTATCTATTGCTTCATCTACCAAGTGTTCTTTCATATTCGGTATTTTGAAATATTATCTTTCATGGATTTTAAATCATCCGTTGTTTCGTCTACGAAGTTTTCTTTCACATTCGGTATTTCAACTGGAACTTCAGATATTCGTATCGCAAGTTTGGACAATTCCGCAAGCAAAATTTTGTATCCATTCTCTAACGCAGCACTTTTCACGGCAATTTAATTAAACCCGTTGTATAAATGATTATACTGTGACATTTCGGTCATCTATACCGAAAATGGCTCGATAGTCGTCATGAAAATATTTTGATTAATATTTCTCGTCCATCTTGGCAAAATATATTGAGAAGGTATACTATTCACATTTTTAAATAAAAAACTCTGACTATATGCCTACATAATAGTCCGGTTGATTCAAAATGATTGCAAATGCACTTGAAAAATTGTTCTTTTGTTGTAAATTGGACATAAAATACTATCCGCTTGTCTTTCTTCGAACCAAATATATTGCGAACTTTATATCTGGTTGTCCTATTGACTTTTGAAACTTTCTGGATATTAAATGATTGAGATTTCTGGAACTCTACTTAAATCTTTTCAAAAATGCTTTTGGTGTAAATTTTGGAAGTGTCTAATTCTAGTGGCATATTTGTTGCACACATACTATATTTGCATAGTGTATCAAATCCATTCTTTTCTCGCGCTAGTAATGCATTTGTAGTGCACTTTTCGTTTTCATAACAAACTCTTTAATTATGGTGTTCCAATTAAGATAAGCATAAAAAAAATTATTCATGCTCTCATTACGTCCCGTTCGCATTCCTGTAGAAAAGTTTCTTATTGTATAAGTCGGTATCCAATTCTCTCTTATACCGTACAGTATTTAAAGCCATTTATGTCTACTAATTTGGTACTTTTCATTTAGTGCACACCATTTATTTTCAAGATCTTCAACTGTCAATATTTTTTTCTATGCAACATTTGAAGTCATTTTGAAAACCGGTATATCGATGATATAAACTCTGCAATTTCTCAGGATATTTCTGACTAATGTGCCATATGCAATAATGATGTCTTGCATTTGGAAATACCTTGGCAATAGCATTTGTCATAGTTTAATCTTGATCAGTGATTATAAATAGTAGTGCCTTATTATTTATTATAATTAACTACTGTTGAAACAACCGGGTGAAAGACTCTTCAGACTCATTCCATAATAACGTCAAACCAAATATTTGTGATTTATAATGATGATTAGAACCGTTGAATGGGGAAAAGGGTATTTGATATTTGTTAGTTCGATATATGGTATCAAAAGTAATTGCATCACCGAAAATTTTATAGGAATCTTTAGAGTGTGCATCCACGAATAAGAGGACATCGATATAATTTTCTTCCTCATATTTTACTACGTAAGTAAAATTAGGCTGCTCAATTTGAATGAATTGCAAATAAGCTAAAATAGATTGGACGTCCGATACGTCCATAGTTTGATGGCGTATTTTTCTTAATTCACTTTTTACATCATTTAGCCCGTAACTAATATTTTCTACCCTGCCATGATCTTATCTTAATATCGTATATGTTTTGCTTGGACCAATCCCACTATCCTTCAAATTATGAATTTGACTTCTGTCGAATTTGGAAATTCTTTTGTGACAAGATAGGCATAGCACTATTGATTGCGGTATAAATGGATGGTTGTGCTCTTTGCAGCAAGAATTTATTATCCATTGATTTTTTCTTTTAACAACAAATATACGAGCTTCGCAGTTGGATCCAATATAATTATATCTCCGGAACACCGAATAAGATATTTTACGTTTTACATCGAGCTTGAACTATTTAGGTTTTGTGGCTTTATTACATTCATATAGTATAGAGATTACATAATTACTGCAAATTGCACGACGAGTAGAACGAACTCTGATAGCAAATTCAATATTTCAAACATAAGCCAAATAACTTTTATAAGCATCATCTTGCGAATTGAATATCATAATAATTTCAGGCTCTATCAAAACACGTGTAGTATTCTCAAAATTTTCGTATTTTGAATCACTTATTACACCTTTTTTGTTATTCTCATCAGGACTGACTTTAGGAGACGAAATATTTTTACATTTGCTTCCACCAGTTGAGGATATAAACTTAACATTTTTTCTTTCAGGAGTTATTAAATGATATCTTTTTCGAAACAAACAAAAAGTAAACGATCGATAGGAATAATAGGTTTTTACAAGCATCGATGTTCGTCTGTTTTCACTACTATTCCTTTTTTTTTTTTATCTAATTCATGAATAGTCCACTCATTTGCTAGACTAATCAATATGTTAGCCCATGTAAACGTAGAAGTAAAAATTTATCATAACTATTTTGAAAAACTTCGTTGAGGAAGTCGTAAACCTGCTTTGGGGGAAGTTAGGGTTCCAAAATCGAAAGATTACTTCGAAAAACTTCGTTGAGGAAGACGCAGAGTGCTCTAGCTGAGCTAGGGTTCCAAAATCGATAGATGATATATTTCTCAAGCGCTAGAAAAAAATTACTTAAGTAGCGGTTTTATATTTATTTTTAACCGTTTCTTTAAGTGGCGGATAAATAAGACTCGTTGGATTTTAACCGCTTTTTAAAGTAGCGGTTGAGTTTGCACGGTCTAGATTTGTTCGATAAATTAACTTTTGATGTTAACCGCTACTTTAAGTAGCGGTTAAATAACGATCGTTAGATCTTAACCCCTTCTTAAAGAAACGGTTAACTCGGCCCTGATTTGTTGGATAAATTTTATTATCAAACGTTGTACCGACGACCGGTCTCTTTTTAAGAAAGGAAAATTATAAATTATCATAGATTCTTAACTGATTTTGTATGTAATTACATGTCATTTTCTATTATGGACTGTGCTAATTAGTCATCTCTTCACATGCTATTTTTAACTTTCAAATCCTATACACACTACTACAAATAAGGGTTGCCCCTACGGATAAATCCGTAGGGGCAACCCACTGCCCCTACGGATATATGCGTAGGGACGAAAAAATACCCCGTAGGTGCAAAGGCCGCAGGTGCAAGTTGAGGCCCTGAACTTGCCCCTACGGATTTATGTGTAGGTCCTGTTGCCCCTACGGATTAAGCCGTAGGGTATAAGATTTTATATTATTTACGGTTTTTTAATATATTACTTGTACCTACGGACATTTTCGTAGGTCTATGTACTACCCCCTACGGATATGTGCGTAGGTACGATTCCGTAGGGGCAAAATATCAGGAATCCTGATATTTTGCCCCTACGGATAACGCCGTAGGGGATATGCAGTGGCCCCTACGGCTATGCCCGTAGGGGCATTCCCAACCCCCTGGCACTGAGATCAGGGGGGAAATATCAGTTACTGCTGATATTTTGCCCCTACGGATATATCCGTAGGGGTAACATGTATGCCTACGGATTAATCTGTAGGTACATATTATCTGTATTTTTTTTTTAAAAATGGGCTGCTTGATTTTTTCCCGCCCTGTGCACAATAATATATACATCAATCAAATCATATATTGCAGTATTCATAATCACATCTCACGCATATATATAATATACAAAAAAATCCAAAAACTGAATATGATATAAATACAAACCAATATCAATATCGTTTCAAAATGTAGTACAATGTGTATGATATAAATAAATACATGTTTCAAAAAATAAGAACCAAAAATCTACCCTAGCTCGGTCCAGCTCCACCTCTGAATAACGATAGAATAACGCGCGCCTGCTTCTCGGTCAATAAACTCTGCAATTCGTCGCGAGCGGGAGTCTGAGCGGCATGTGGAGCTGGCGATGTGGTCTGCGCAGCCGCCGTCGAGGTAGTCGCTTGCGGAGCCGCGGCTGCGGGAGTCTGAGTGGGCGGTGGAGCTACAGGAGCTGTCTGCGGAACCGCAGCCGATGTAGTGGCTTGCGGAGCCGCAACCGAAGGAGATGCATGTGGAGGCTCGGCCGATCTACCCTGTCGCGTCTGGACATAACGTGTGTAAGAAGCGTGTAAGAACTGTGTATTATTCGAATTCATATCATTATTAAGTTATTTCGAAACCCTGTTTGGATATGTAGTTTGGAAAAGCGTTGTTTATTTTAATTACATATGTATGTATGATTAATCAAACTTAAGTCTAAAACCAAATAAGCTCAAGCTACGTACTAATTATGGATATGTTGATATGTATATAATATGAAATGATATTTTACTATATAGTAGTATACATACCAGCATCTCCTTCAACTCCTGAACGGTGGCCCTCAAGCTATCCAGTTCCTGATGGACATGCCGGTCACTGGAGACGGAGGAAGTAACCGCCGGGGTGGAGTCCAACCTCATATGGGCCCTGCTAGGGCCCAATCCCCGGCCTCTCTCCCAACCTCCGTGGTGCCCTCCGTGTGCGGCGTCCAGAACTGGGGTCAGCAGCCTCGGATCGTTCTGTCCGGTAAAATCGATCCCCGAGGCCTGGGCCTGCTCAACCACCCGCTCCTACACCCACATTAAGCAGTAAAGTATAAGTATAAAATTTAAACTTGAACCTTCCAAAACTAAAATTTCAAATTTGGGTAGAAAAAATATTAACACTTATGCAGTACTCCTGGGTAGCAACGTCGGGATATCGAAGCTCGCCCGTGGCGGGATCTGTCGAGGTGCCGTGGACGGCAAGATATGCGGACAGCACGCTCGGTGTACCACCTGACGCTACGGTCCGAGATGTCTGCAATATTAGAAAGTAACTCTTAATATTAGAAATATTAGAGAATAACTCTTAATATTGCAGAATATTAGAGAATAACTCTTAATTTACCGATAACTCCATGGCTCGAGTAATGTTCCTCGAGCCACCTGTGTAAGTGGGGCGACCCCTCTTCGCCGACTTCCTGTTCTCCATATTCTGAGCGGCATGTTTCTGCACAACGCATTAACATTTAGTTTTCTAATTAAGAAACACAAAGAAATAAATTATATCATAAATAATGAATTAAATTTAAAATACATACCTGCGTCTGTACGAAATATCAAGACAATCAATAATAAGACAAAGTTGTATTAAGAAATCAAGGTTAAACAAAAATTCAAGTGTGATATATACCTCCGGTGACTAGCGCACGAGCCTGGGCCCGAGCAGCAGCACGAGCGGGACGATAGTTCCTCCGGTGAGGAACAACCGGGGTCCCGGACCCCGACGCATCCCCTCTAACTATAAAATAAACATCGACGCTAAATTTCCATGAAGTTCATATTTATTCTATAGAGCATATGTAAAATGAATAAATATTTTAAATTTATTCATACTAACCTGCAGACGATGCGGAGGGTATGGAAGCGGCAGGAGTGGCCCCTGTGGAAGGTGTGGCTGCACCACCTATAATTAGACAATTAAAAATAGAATATATAAGTAATTGCAAAAAGAATGTGTAGATCAATAATATAACGTTCTAAATCAATATGCATGCACTATAGAATATATAAACATACCCGCAGGTGCGGTGGTGTCACCACCTACAGCTAGACAATAATAAAAATTGCTAAGTAAGAGCAAAAGGAATGTGTGTATTTATGATATAGCATTCTAAATCAATATACATACACTATATGATATATAAACATACCTGGAGGAGCGGGGGTGGCCTCTGTCCCAGATGTGGACGCATCACCAACAACTAGACAATCAAACATTGACAATATAAGTAATTTTGACATAAACATGCATGAATATCTGTAATATTACATTCAAAATAGATATGCATGCAGTATACCTGGAGGTGTGGCCAAATCAACACGGAAGGAGGCATCCGAAGGGGTCTCCGATCTGGGTGCAAGACCGGCCCTCTGAAGCTCCCTACGGAGCTCTCCGGGCGGCAGAACCGCTCTGCCTCTGCCTCTGCCGCGGCTGGAGCTCCTGCCGCCCCTCGCTGCTCCCGACATCGTCATCAAATCTAGATAAACGGTTCGTGGACGCATTAGACAATCATTAAAAGTATTGACTATATATGATCTAGAGCGTAAAATGTGAAGTAATAATATAACATTACTGATAACCTTTTTCGTTTCGTGGGCGCATCATACATATCTACTTGGATTTCATCGTCGATGTCATTTCTAACCCACGTAACTTCATGATCGGTCGAAGACAACCCGTCCTTCGAAACAGACGGTCGGAGCACTTTAAGCCTTCTCTCTTCTTCGTCCTCATCGCTGTCCTCGTATTCTGGGACATCGTAGACATCTCTAGGTTTCCATCGGCATACAACACTCCACCCCGGATGCTTCAAACACTGTGAGTAGTATACTTGGAACGCTTGGTTCGGAAAGATAAACGGATCGTCCTGACCGTAAAATCGAAGTGTGT
Organism: Agapanthus africanus; assembly: GCA_030015575.1. Lineage (NCBI taxonomy): Eukaryota > Viridiplantae > Streptophyta > Magnoliopsida > Asparagales > Amaryllidaceae > Agapanthus > Agapanthus africanus. The sequence goes on along the minus strand of CM057350.1, from coordinate 445,489,164 downwards.
TCACACTGGTCAATCCATATTCATCTTTCCAAGTCCCAAGACTGCTTCTCCACCTGTTCGTATCGGTTCGCGGATCGTACCAAGTACACTGGAATATATAAAAGGGTTCTGATCGTCCGGGATAGTGGATGCCGAGTATACAATTTAAGTACCCATAGTAAATCACACCGTCCGATCCTACCGTCGCAATCCCACTATTCTGAGTGGTTCTAGATGTTTCTATGTCCTTAACTTCGAATTTGTATCCAAGGACACCAAATCCTTTGTAATATGCAACCTCCATACTAGGAAATTGAGCTAAACATCTTGAATCACTCTCAAATGATGCAGACAAGTTCGGATCGTGGATCTAACAAAATAAATTTTACGACAAAATACATAACGATACAAGTTTAGATTAAAACTGATAGCAATAAAATGTTATTCGAATAACTTACATGATCTGTGACCCAATCACAAAAATTATCCTGATGGTATTTTTCCAAACGTTCTTCGTTCTAATCAGGATGCCCCTCACGTACCTCGTTAAAATGAGTTCTGTTTTCGACAAGTAATTGTCACATTAATATTATGTCATTTCATACACACACAAACACAGATATAACAATTAATCCAAAAGAACTTACTCTCTAATTTGTTTAAGATATGCGCAATTAAGCAAGATAAACCGGTATATCTTGTTGATAAACATAGTGTCTACCCTCTTATACTCGGCTTTACCATATGGTCCGTCTTGAATTCTTCGTGGTCGGTTAAGCCTTGTCTCAATGTTCTCGTCCAGATAGCGGGAAAAAAATGTGGTTGCTTCATCAAGAAGATAACCTTGCATATAGAACCCTCTGGTCGATTTTTATTGCGTATATACTTCTTAAGAGTGTAGAGGTACCTAATGAGAATATGTTGAATAAATAAATATGGGCAAACATGACAACAATAAATTTATAAATTGCGCGAAACGAAAAATTACACGTACCTCTCGACGGGATACATCCATCGATATTGTACTGGTCCGGCTAACTTCGCCTCAGTTGTAAGATGAACCGTCAAGTGTATTATGATATCGAAAAATGACGGTGGGAAAATACGCTCAAACTTGCAAAGTATCAACGCAATAGAATTTTCTAGTTTATCCAGCGTCGCAACCTCCAGTGTTTTAGCACACAACTCCCTGAAAAAACAACATAGGTCGTTGATTACTAGACCAACCGAGTCGGGGAGAGAAGTCCTGAGGGCTAATGGAAGAAGGTGCTCCACGATAACATGGTGATCATGACTTTTCAGCCCATCGATCTTGCCCTTCACAATTTTTATTTTCTTGCTGAATGATCCTGAGAAACCTGTGGGGACTTTCAAATCATGCAACACCTGCAGGAATCTTTTCTTCTCCAGTTGTGACATATGATAAGCGGCATTGGGAAGTACAAACTTGCCCGGTTTACCCGCTACCGGTCTAGGGTGCAATTCACTTCTTATTCCCCACTCTTGTAGATCCATCCAAGGATTCATGTTGTCTTTCGATTTCCCGTCTTTACACAGAAGCAAGTTAAGTATGTGCTCTGATACTCCCTTCTCTATATGCATGACGTCCAGACAATGACGCACTGAATTTGTAGACCAGTACGGAAGCTCGAAGAAAATGCTTAACTTGTTCCAATATTGTGGTTTGACCTGTTTCGTCGGATCCATCCCGAAGGTCACGTTATTGTAACCATCCCATTTAGCAGTCACGTCCTCTCCGGATAATGGGGATGGAGCTCCAAGAAGCTCCTGATGACCATCAAAGTGAACCGTGTCTAACCTATAGGGGTGGTCTGGAGGCAGAAAACATCGATGGCCGCAATAACAAACCTTCCTGCTAAAATTCAAAAATTTTGATGTTGTGTGTTCATGGCAATGAGGACATGCTTTGTGACCATGTACGGACCAACCTGATAGCATTCCATACGCAGGAAAGTCATTAATTTTCCACATTAAAGCTGCACGCAGTATGAAGGTTATATTTGTGTTTGAATCATACGTCTCTACACCATCAATGAACAAAGTTTTCAGCTCCTCGATCAGAGGTCGGAGATAGACGTCGATATTGTTCCCCGGTGAGTTTGGTCCGTCGATAAGAAGAGGCATCATAAAGTATGATTGGTCCATAGCCAACCAAGGCGACAGATTATAAATTATCATTACAACGGGCCATGTACTGTGACTTCCAGCCATATAGTTGAATGGGCAGAAGCCATCGGTAACCAGTCCGAGCCGGACATTGCGAGGATCGCTACTGAATATTGCGTGCCTCCTATCGAAATCCTTCCATGCCGGTGAATCTCTTGGATGGCTCATTTTTCCATTTTCGCTTGGAGGAGCACGGTGATGCCAAATCATTGCCTCGGCTGTTTTCTTGCACCTGAATAGCCTCTGTGTTATGGGAAAATATCGTGCCATCTTCACAGGTATATCAGGCTTCTTATCAGAATCTTTCGGCTTATACCTGGCCTCTCCGCATGTTGGACACTCTTTCAAATCTGAATTCTCTTTCCGGTACAACACGCAATTTTTAGAACATGCTTGAATCTTCTCACACTTTAGACCCAAATTAGACATCATTTTCTGGGCTTCGTACCAGCTTTCGGGCACATTATTTCCCGGAGGCATAGAATCTTTCAAGAACGAAAGAAGCATTGTGAATGACTTGTTGCTCCATCCATTTAGACACTTAATCTAGAAAAGTTGGACGAACCATGAGAGGGTGGAATACTTCGCATTCTCATAAATTGGTTTCCTAGCATCATTCATGAAATTTTCATATTTATCCGCACGCGGTCCTTGACCGGAAGGAATGTCATCTTCGGTACGAATAGATTCACCTAGGGCAGCCTCTACCATATCCTCCATTTCTTCTGATGGAAATAAATTTCCGTCTCCTGCCGTATTACCGAATTCTTCTTCTCCTGCCGCATTATCGTGTTCTCCTTCTTCTTCTACCGCAGTACTGCATTCTTCTCCTTCCCCGTGATATTTCCAACTTGAATAAAGTCTAGTAAACCCATGTTTTACAATATGAAGTTCTGCCAATTCTACCTTCTGCCAGTACTTATTGCCACATCTATCGCACGGACAAAGAATCTTCTCTATTATGATCTTATTATGTGCGCGTGCAAATTCAAGGAAAGCAGCAACTCCTGCGAAAAACTTAGGTTGCATACGTTGTTTCCAATCCATATACATCCAGTCCTTAACTCTGACGTACTCATGGGCCATGTTAGACTGAATAACATATAAATTGTAGGTTATGCTGACTATATTGAGAAATATAAGAACGGGATAGTTACTGACAAAGGAGAAAATCCGTGTATATGCTTTGTGTGTGCGTTTGTCGTTGAAAAGAATAAATTATCGCACGTTATGTTAACCGATAGACGGGGACTAAGTGGCGCTTTTAGTTTCATATATGAGTATCGATGGGAATATGAAGGTTTCATATTATCATATATTGGTTTTAACCCGAACATCTCGAATCGCTCTCTAATTATGCGTTTGTATGTATGTGTTCCGGCTGTCGGGGGTAGGCTTCTATCCCATTAAGAATGTATAGAGCGAACGCCCATCACTTATGCTTTCAACCGTTTCGAGTAAATTTCGGCAGCACCTCCCCGCTGTTCTCCGAGTACACTGTAATAGAATAGATAATCATTTCAAAGCTGTGAAACAACGTTGAAATGAACATCTAATCTATCTTTGTACATGGAGAACCAGCGGAAAGGTACCGACGAAATATCTCGAAACGGATGAAAACACAAGTGAATAAAGGCGTTTGCTTTATACATTCTTAACTTGTCCACACGGGACAAATCTATGGGTTACCATACGATTGAATTTTCTCGTCGCGTAGACTATACGACGGTTGTTAGTATCGAGCTATATTGTCCGATATTTAACAACCTTCGTATAGTTCTAGGTCACGAAGAGCATCGCACGTATGTTAACCGATAGACGGGGACTAAGTGGCACTTTTAGTTTCATATATGAGTATCGATGGGAATATGAAGGTTTCATATTATCATCGAGTATCATATATTGGTTTTAACCCGAACATCTCGAATCGCTCTCTAATTATGCGTTTGTTGTGTATTCTTATTGTATGTGTGTGTTCCGGCTGTCGGGGGTAGGCTTCTATCCCATTAAGAATGTATAGAGCGAACGCCCATCACTTGTGCTTTCAACCGTTTCGAGTAAATTTCGGCAGTACCTCCCCGCTGTTCTCCGAGTACACTGTAATAGAATAGATAATCATTTCAAAGCTGTGAAACAACGTTGAAATGAACATCTAATCTATCTTTGTACACGGAGAACCAGCGGAAAGGTACCGACGAAATATCTCGAAACGGATGAAAACACAAGTGAATGAAGGCGTTTGCTTTATACATTCTTAACTTGTCCACACGAGACAAATCTATAGGTTACCATACGATTGAATTTTCTCGTCGCGTAGACTATACGACGGTTGTTAGTATCGAGCTATACTGTCCGATATTTAACAACCTTCGTATAGTTCTCGGTCACGACGAGCATCGCACGTATGTTAACCGATAGACGGGGACTAAGTGGCGCTTTTAGTTTCATATATGAGTATCGATGGGAATATGAAGGTTTCATATTATCATCGAGTATCATATATTGGTTTTAACCCGAACATCTCGAATCGCTCTCTAATTATGCGTTTGTTGTGTATTCTTGTTGTATGTGTGTGTTCCGGCTGTCGGGGGTAGGCTTCTATCCCATTAAGAATGTATAGAGCGAACGCCCATCACTTGTGCTTTCAACCGTTTCGAGTAAATTTCGGCAGCACCTCCCCGCTGTTCTCCGAGTACACTGTAATAGAATAGATAATCATTTCAAAGCTGTGAAACAACGTTGAAATGAATATCTAATCTATCTTTGTACACGGAGAACCAGCGGAAAGGTACCGACGAAATATCTCGAAACGGATGAAAACACAAGTGAATGAAGGCGTTTGCTTTATACTTTCTTAACTTGTCCACACGGGACAAATCTATGGGTTACCATACGATTGAATTTTCTCGTCGCGTTGACTATACGACGGTTGTTAGTATCGAGCTATACTGTCCGATATTTAACAACCTTCGTATAGTTCTAGGTCACGACGAGCATCGCACGTATGTTAACCGATAGACGGGGACTAAGTGGCGCTTTTAGTTTCATATATGAGTATCGATGGGAATATGAAGGTTTCATATTATCATCGAGTATCATATATTGGTTTTAACCTGAATATCTCGAGTCGCTCTCTAATTATGCGTTTGTTGTGCATTCGTGTTGTATGTGTAACATGATTTTAAACCATTGAGATCAAGATTGATAGAACTGATCATCCTACATTGCAATAGCATTCATCAACCAAAAACTATTATTGCAATGGTATTCATCTATAACAATCAATAATTAAAACTACAAATGTAGGATACTGATATCATAAAGCGTTATACGCAACATTGATAGAACTGATAAATAAAAAAACGAAACACAAACCGTATCAAGATTTAACAACTTTGATTATGTCATATACGCGGGCCAATATTTTCATATTAGCCAATAGGAAAAAATAGATTGCGGTCTGGATATGGCATATTGGCAGATGTTACCTATATGCATTCATGCATGTTGTCTCCCCATTGTTTCATAAATCAAACCAACTACATACATCAAACTAGTCCATGCCACCAATCGGAAACTCCACTATGTCTTTGAATTATTATTTTTCCAAATAGTATTGAGCTCCTATTGACATTGTCCCATCCAACAAATTTATTGTGCTTGCCTCGACCTTCATCTAGCTTTCACATGACATACACATTATATGAGTAATATAGTTATAAATTATGGTATTTTGTTGTCATCAATCCACCTAAGCCTAACCCCAAGTTGCTCTCTGAAAGCACATAGAACCATCCCCCCTAGTCAAGCATAGCTTTTTCTGTGCAATTGTTCTCATTCTTAATTTCTCACATTCATTACTCTCTCATTTTCTTGTCAACAAATTTGTTGTGCAATTGTTCTCATTCTTAATTTCTCACATTCATTACTCTTTCATTTTCTTGTTTTTTTCCAACTCCCCACCACTTAACCCCAACCCAGCCCCAGCCCCCAGCCCCAGCCCAGCTCCAACCTAACCCTAACCCTAGCACAGCCAGCTAAACCCCAACACCAACCCTAAGGCAAACCCTAACCCCAGCCCCACCCCAGCAACAGCCGAACCCCAACCCTAACCCTACCCCGACCCCGACCCCGACCGCGACCGCGACCCCTGCCCAACCCCAACTCGCGCGCGCAACCCCAGACCCAGCCATGAACCCTAAGCCCAAAATAATCCAAAATTCTTTAATTTACCTCGAGATTTACTCACCTGAACGGCGCTGCTGGGCTGGGGCGACGACCTGAACGGCGGTGGCGACGACCTGAACCGCGGTGGCGACGAGAACTGCGGTGGCGACGACACCGGCGGTGGCGACGAGGAGAACGACGGTGGCGACGACGGCGTGGCGATTTGGGGATTTTTTCGCACGCGATCGAGAGAGAGAGAGAAAGTGAGCGTAGGCGATCGATCTGGGCTTTTGTTAAATCGATATTTACTTGCCCCTACGGATATACCCGTAGGTCCTTTGTTTGCGGCTCCGTAGGGGCAAACACCAAATTAAGAATTAATATTTTTATTCTTGGACGTCTGTGCCCGTATGGGCAACCTTTTAGCCCTACGGATTAATCCGTAGGGCCAGGTTAAATCTGCCCCTACGGATTCCAATATCCGTAGGGGCAACCCCCTATTTTACTAGTGACATATTTACAAACATGTATGTATATATGTATTAATAAACATACATATACATATACATGGACATGTACACACCACACAAATATCAATCAAAACCGTATACGAAACTTGGACCGAAACTAACGAAACAAGTGAAACACACCAATACTGCCAATCTTTAAGGAACCTAAACCAACAGCGACTTCTTGAACTATGCCATTTACATTTTACCTTACTTAATATTTTAATTTACCACTCTAACCTTCATAATCAAGAGTGTATTTTAGAGAATATGAATGATATAAGTTTAATTGATGATACAAATGATAAATTAGTATAAACTGGGCAATTAATTTGATGATTTTTTTTTTATCAAAATCATATATCTTATATATAACTGACTAAAAAGATAACCTATTACAACAAATTCTATAAACTGTTTGATATCCGTTTTGTCTTTGAATAAACAAATAATTTTTTATCTTTTCAACTTGAAATGGTCAGCTTTCAGATTAGTTTCAATGGAAAAGTGTGTCTTTATACATATTCAAAGATTTCAAGGGGGTAATACAAATACAAAGAATGCAGAAGGGTACATAAAATATATAAGATGGGGGTACGATCATAAAAAGCCCAAAATACAATTACTACTATGAATAAACAACATAAGCAAATTTGGTAGGCTCAGATAATGATGTGCTTTTTTCCAAGATCTAGCTCAAGCTAAAAAAAATGTACTTGTCGCGATGTTGTGCGGACTCTCGGGTGTATTTTCTTGATGTAAGTATATCCCCCTTATAAATTGGAGATCCCGGCTCCGGCTCAATCCCGGGTCTCCCCAATGAGCTACTCCAAGCCCTAAGCACACAATTTAAAACATGCTCAAAGACATGAAAGGGTATGAACATCTTCTCCTACTTATAGGATCAAACGCCTATTGACATGCTCTAGACAAATAATACATTGCACCAAATGAAGAATCCATTACCAAATCTTTCATGATAATTCTTTCTTAATTTTTTTGTGAAAATAGGTAATTAACTCCGTTTATTTCCAAACCTTGTTGATATCCATTCATGAACCTAATTGTATTCATGATCAAAATAAGTATACATATAAATGTATACTTCAAGCCAAAAGGAGAATCAGCCACCATATCTTTCCTTCAAATGTTCAATCCGTGCATCCGTTAAATCCGTGCATGAACCTTCTCTCTTTCTTTTAATGATTTATACATGCACATAATTATTTTTTTATATTATGGTAAGGATTCATGTACATGCTATGCTCCTAGAATCCAGCCAGGCAGAAATGCAAGGTGAATGTGAATAAATGTTGTGCATCATCTACATATTCTCTCTTTGGTTGAAACCAGCTCTCATCAACTTTTACAAAGAATTAAATTGTTGGGAAATAATACTGTAGTAAAAAAGAGGATTGAGTTTGTCGCTGCCTAATTTAATGAGGTCGTAAAAAGTCCAATGTCTTAGTTCTCATGTGAAGTCCTAACTTGAACATATCGGTATATTTAATTTCGAATAGAATTGCTTCGATAGTGAGAGAATAGTGCGTGATAATAAGATCTTTAAGTTTATAGAGTTGAGCATGTCCCCTTTGGTGGAGACTCATTGTATCTCTTAGGATACTTAGATAAATATCCGGCATGCGCCACATGTTGAAATATTATTTACATGATGTAGTATGTTATCACTTCCTGAGTAACATTAGATCTTCGAAGTACTACTTTTTTCTATCTCTATTTTTCTACACATCTTTACCGATTGATGGAGGATATATACATTCTTATTCTAAGTAATAACAGAGACATGTTTCAAATGAAAATTTTAGAAATTTTAAACTATATCCTATATGGATCACTACAAGACCCTGACACAAAACAAGAAATGCTTAATATCACTGATGAGGTTTTTTGTTAACTGTGCTTGAAGAAAATGGGAAACTTACGATCTCATTTACAGAAGCAGAGAATTAAGTATCCGTTGAATATTGCTAGTGAATTTGCATGCAAGGGACACTGCTCAGTATATTCAAGGTAAGTTGTTCCATTGGCAACAGAATGTCAAAATTATTTCCTATCCAAAAGTATCTTTTCGACTCATTTTATGCATTTTGTTGTTTTTGATTGTTTTATTTGTGCTTCTGCTAGCTAGAATATAGTCCATAGTAGTTGATCAAAACATCTACTCACCAACATACTCATAGTCAATACTAATGTATCTGTTGTCTGATCTTACTAGTACTTTCTTGTTAACATTGTTCTCTTTCGATTTGTATTTGTTATTGCCGTACTTTAAGATCTTTGTTGGCTAATTTGGAAAGAGAGTATGTGTTTGATAGATATGCATGTTTGTGGAAGATAATGTTACATGTTGAAAAAGAGAAAATGTGTTACAGTGTTAGGTTCTACTCTTTGTTTTATCAAGTACCGTAGAGTTGAACATGATCTCATGCAGCAACCTGTCATCTTTTCTCTTTCTCTAGCCACCTTCAATTGTAGGATAACTTGAACGACTCCAAAATCTTGTTTAGAATTATGATTAGCCTCTTTGAGAAAAATAAAAAGATCAACTTTCGGACAAATTTCAATGAAGAAGTGTTTCTTTAAACAAATTTAAAGATTTCAAGTGGGTACTAAAAATACAAAAACTACAAGAGGCTACATATAAATATACAATTAGTACTGTGAACAAATAACATAAGTGGGTTTGGTAAGCGCTAAGCTGTAGCTTCATCTTGAAACTCTTTAGATGTGAGAAAACATGCACCTCCCGGATTTCGGTGTAAAGCTCCTTGTTCTTTTCCGGTGAGGAGTCCTTTGTTGCCAAACAACCGTAGTCAGAAAATGGACATATTGTTTATCCAGCTTTCAACCTGTAAGGTTTGACAAAAATTTTACTTGAAGTACACTTAGAAAGAGAAGTTAAATGGTAAAGTTTTAATGCAAGATTATAACTATTGGTACTATAGTTGAAGTTGTGAAATAATTACGACACAAGATAAAGCATTATGGTCTGAGGAATGGAAGAAAATTGTTCAGGATTTGCTAATTCACTACTATAAATAGGGGTTGCCTCTACGGAAAAATCCGTAGGCGCAAATCTCTGCCCCTACGGCTATATTCGTAGGGGCACAAAAATACGCCGTAGGTACACACGCCGCAGGTACAAGTCTTAGCCTTAAACATGCCCCTACGGTGAAATATTTGCCCCTACGGTTTAATGCATAGGTCTACTGGTCCTTACGAATTTAACTGTAGGGACAAAATATTTATTTAATTTATCGGTTTATAAAATAAAATAGTTGCCCCTCCGGATAAATCCGTAGGGATAAATATATGCCCCTACAGTTTAAGACGTATGTACAGATGTGTAGGGGCAAAATACCAGGTATCCTGATATTTTGTCCCTACGGGTAAATTTGTAGGGGTAAAGCTAAGCCCCTACGAATTACTCCGTAGGGACAAGCTTAACCCCTGTTACTGAGTCCATAGGGTCAAAATATCAGGTAACCTGATATATTGTCTCTACGGATAAATGTGTAGGGGCAAAATTGGACCCTACGGATTAAACAGTAGGTGCAACATGTGTACCTACGGATTAATCCGTAGGGACATATTATCAAGGTTTTTTTAAAAAAAGGGTTGTCTGTTTTTTTCTCGCCCTGTGCACAATAATATATACATCATATATGAAAGTAATCAACAAGCAGAATATATACAGCAGTATTCATAATCAACATCTCACGCATAATATATAAAAGAAATCAACAAGCAGAATACGATATCAATCTAAATCAATATGAACACCACCAATATCATCCAAAATATATACAATATGTATCATACAAGTAAATACATGTTTAAAATATAAAAATTAAAAAGCTACCCTAGCTCGGTCCAGTTCCACCTCTAATAATCGCCGTAATCTGGCGCATCTGCTCCTCGGATAAACCCTGAGTCAACAACTCGAGCAATGCGGACGGTGCTAGAGTCTGAGCGGGCTGTGGAGCCGTGGAGCTGGTCTACGCAACTGCAGCCGAGGTAGTGGCTTGCGGAGCCGCAGCTGTGGGAGTCTGAGCGGGCTGTGGAGCTGTAGGAGCCGAATGAGATGCATGTGGAGACTCAGCCGAAGTACCATGTCACGTCTGTTCAGTTTTGCGTGTAATAAACGAGTAAGAACTGTGTATTAGTCGAATTCGTATCATTATCATGTTATTGTGAAACCCCAATATATGAATACTTAGGGACTTAGGTCTCGTTTGGATATCTAGTTTGGAAAACCGTAGTTTATTTTAATTAGACAGTTCTATGTATGTATGATTAATCAAATCTAAGTCTACAACCAAATAAGCTCAGGCTACGTACTAATGTTGGATATGTTGCTATCTATAATATGACATAATATTTTACTATTAAGTAGTATACATACCATCATCTCCTTCAACTCCTGAACGGTAGCCTTCAAGGTGTCAAGTTCTTGCTCTAGACGTCGCTCACGAGAGATAGAGGAAGTAACCGCCGGAGTGGAGTCCAACCTCATATGGGCCCTGCTAGGACCCAGTCCCCGGCCTCTTTCCCAACCTCCGTGGTGCCCTCCGTGTGCGGCGTCTAAGACTGGGGTCAGCAGCATCAAATCATTCTGTGCAGTAAAATCAATCCCCGATGCCTCGGCCTTCTCAACCACCCGCTTCTACACCTACATTAACCAGTAAAATATAAGTATATCATTTAAATTTGAATTTTTCAAAATAAAAATTTCAAATAGGAGTTGAATAAATATTAACACTTACGCAATACTCCTGGGTAGCGGTGTCGGGGTATCGAAGCTCGCCCGTGGCGGAATCTGTCGAGGTGCCGTGGACGGCAAGATACGCAGACAGCACGCTCGGTGTACCACCCTGCGCCAGGGTCTGAACTCTCTACAATTCGCCAAAAATTTATATTTATTATAAAATAACTCTTAAGTTCACATTATATTAAAATAAATCTATTGTAATTTACCGATGCCTCCATGGCATGAGTAATATTCCTCGAGCCCCCTGTATAAGTGGGGCGACCCCTTTTCGCCGACTTTCTATTCTCTTTATTTTGATCCGCCTGTTTCTGCACAACATATTCAGATTTAGTTTTCTAATTAAGCAACACAAAAAAATAAATTATATACTAAACAAAATTACATTTAAAATACATACATGTTTGCGCTGAGAGTCGAAATATTGGCACAATAGAGGCCATGTATCTACGTCGACTCTCGCAAAGGCCGGAGTATGTAGGAGGGCCGCTCTCTCTTTGCCTCATGGGTCGCCATCCACAGGGAATAACAGTCGATCTTCAGCTCGTTCCTATTGTATCGGACCTTCGATTGCATATTCTTCATCAGGCCATGGTACAGAGCGTGAAGATAGAGCACCCTCTGATGATCAGGGTCGGGTACAGGCTGAAAATCGTAATCCAACTGCAAATACAAAAAAACAATGTTATTAAATTGCAAGTGTTAATAATAAATATATTGGATAAATCAAATGAAAATATATATTAATATTCGAGCCTGATCCCAAAAGAGGGAAAATGAGCACTGGTGCTGGTCTCCCCACTCAACATGAAGTGGATACTTCTTCACAAGGCGGCTCTCATCCCCGATATACCGTCCGAACCTCTCAGCATAATCGCCGGTATAGCGATAATCAGGGGGAATGCTTCCTCCCCCCGGCTCTGTCGGGCCTCAGCCTGTGAGACTGATTCGGGCCTCGAGTCCCCCTCGCGGGATGGGGATGCCTTGCGTCTACAAGAAATATCAAGACAATCAATATTAAGACAAAGTGGTATTAAGAAATCAAGATTTAACAAAAATTGAAGTGTGATATATACCTCCGGCGACAGAAGTATGAGCCTGGGCCCGGGCGGCAGCACGAGCTGGGCGATAGTTCCTCCGGTGAGGAACAGCCGGTGACCCGGACGTGGACGCATCCCTTCCAACTAGAAAATAAATATCGATAAAATTACATGAATATTTAAAGGATATGTAAAATGAATAAATATTTTATATTTATTCATACAAACTTGCAGAGTGAGCGGAGGGTATGGAAGTGACGGGAGTGGCCCCTGCACCGGAAGTGCCCCCTGCACCAGACGTGGACGTACCACCTCTAATTAGACAATCAAAGATTGACTATATAAGTAATTGCAAAAAGAATGCGTATATCATAATATAACATTCTAAATCAACATGTATACAGTATAGGATATATAAACATACTCGCAGGTGCGGTGGTGGGCTCTGCCCCTGATGTAAGTACGTAAGAGCAAAAAGAATGTATGTATATTTATGATATAGCATTCTAAATCAATATACATGCACTATATGATATATAAACATACCTGGAGGTGCGGGAGTGGCCTCTGTCCCTGATATGGACGCACCAACAGCTAGACAATCAAACATTGACTATGTAAGTAATTTTGACATGAATATGCATGTATATCTATAATATTACATTCAAAATGAATAGGGGTGTAACATACTTGGAGGTGCGGGAGTAGCCTCTGTCCCTGATGTGGACGCACCACCAACAAATAGACAATCAAACATTGACTATGTAAGTAATTTTGACATGAATATGCATGTATATCTATAATAGATATTACATTCAAAATGAATATGCGTGTAATATACCTGGAGGTGTGGTAAAGTCCACACGGAAGGATGCATCCGAAAGGGTCTCTGATCGGGGTGCAAGTCTGGCCTTCTGAAGCTCCCTACGCAGCTCTCCAGGCGGCAGAACCGCTCTGCCTCTGCCTCTGCCGGTGCCACGGCTGGAGCTCCTGCCGCCCTTCGCTGCTCCCGTCATCATCATAAAATCTAGATAAAACAGTTCGTGTACACATTAGACAATCATTACATATGCATGTATATGTGTATAGATCGTAAAATGTGAAGTAATAATATAAGATTACTGATAACCTTTTTCGTTTCGTGGACGCATTAGACATATCTTCTTGGATTTCATTATCGATATCATTTCTAACCCACGTAACTTCATGATCAGCCGAAGACAACCCGTCTTTCGAAACAGACGATCGGAGCACTATAAGTTTTCTCTCTTCTTCATCCTCATCGCTGTCCTCGAATTCTGGGACATCGAAACATCCCTGGGTTTCCAACGGCATACGACGCTCCATCCCGGATGCTTTAAACACTGTGAGTAGTATACTTGGAACGCTTGGTTCGGAAAGATAAACGGATCTTCCTGACCGTAAAATCGAAGTGTGTTCATACTGGTTAATTCATATTCATCTTTCCAAGTCCCAAGATTGCTTCTCCACTTATCCGTATCGGTTCGTGTATCGTACCAAGTACACTGAAATATATAAAAGGGTTCTGATCGTCCAGGTTATTGGATACCGAGTATACAATTTAAGTATCCATAATAAATCACACCATCCGATCCTACCGTCGCAATCCCACTATTCTGACTGGTTCTAGATGTTTCTATGTCCTTAACTTCGAATTTGTATCCAAGGACACCGAATCCTTTATAATATGCAATCTCTATACTAGGAAACTGAGCTAAACATCTTGAATCACTCTCTAATGATGCAGACAAGTTCGGACCGTGGATCTAACAAAACAAATTTTATGACAAATACATAACGATATAAGTTTAGATTAAAACTGATAGCAATAACATGTTATTCGAATAACTTACATGATCTGCAACCCAATCACAAAATTTATCCTGATGATATTTTTCCAATCGTTCATCGTTCCAATCAGGATTCCCCTCACGTACCTCGTTAAAATGAATTATGTTCTCGACAATCAATTATGACATTAATATTATATCATTTCATACACACAAACACAAATATAACAATTAATACAAAAAAACATACTCTCTAATTTTTTCAAGACATGCGCTATTGAAGAGGATAAACCGGTATATCTTGTTGATAAACATAATGTCTACCTTCTTATAATCGGCTTTACCATATGGCCCATCCTAAATTCTTCGAGGCCGGTTAAGTCTCGTCTCAATGTTCTCGTCCAGATAGCGGGAACAAAATATGGTTGCTTCATCTAGAAGATAACCTTGCATGATAGAACCCTCTGGTCGATTTCTATTGCGTATATACTTTTTAAGAGTGTAGAGATACCTAAAGAAAAATATGTTAAATAAATAAATACGGGCATACGGGACAACAATAATTTTATAAATTGCGCGAAACGAAAAATTCCACGTACCTCTTGACGGGATACATCCATCGATATTGTACCGGTCCGGCTAACTTAGCCTCAGTTGCAAGATGAACCGTCAGGTGTATTATGATATCGAAGAATGACGGTGGGAAAATACGCTCAAACATACAAAGTATCAACGCAATAGAATTTTCTAGTTTCTCCAGCGTCACAACATCCAGTGTTTCAGTGCATAATTCTCTGAAAAAACAACATAGGTCATTGATTAATAGACCAACCGATTCGGAGAGGGAAGTCCTGAGGGCTAATGGAAGAAGGTGCTCCATAATAACATAGTGATCATGACTTTTCAGCCCATCGATCTTGCCTTTCATAATTTTTATCTTCTTGCTGAATGATCCTGAGAAACATGTGGGAACTTCAAATCATGCAATACATGCAGCAATCTTTTCTTCTCTGGTTGTGACATATGATAAGCGGCATTGGGAAGTACAAACTTTCCTGGTTTACCCGCTACCGGTTTAGGATGCAATTCACTTCTAATACCCCAGTCCTGTAGATCCATCCGAGCATTAAGGTTGTCTTTCGATTTTCCGTCTTTACAAAAAATCAAGTTGAGTACGTGCTCGGACACTCCCTTCTCTATGTGCATGACGTCCAGACAATGACGCACTAAATTTGTTGACCAGTACGGAAGCTCGAAGAAAATGCTTAACTTGTTCCAGAATGGTGGTTTGACTTATTTTGTCGGATCCATCCCGAAGGTCACATTATTGTAACCATCCCACTGAGCAATCACGTCCTCTCCGGACAATGGGGCTGGAGGT
The DNA here is from genome assembly GCA_030015575.1 of Agapanthus africanus. Classification (NCBI taxonomy): domain Eukaryota; kingdom Viridiplantae; phylum Streptophyta; class Magnoliopsida; order Asparagales; family Amaryllidaceae; genus Agapanthus; species Agapanthus africanus. The sequence goes on along the minus strand of CM057350.1, from coordinate 445,473,301 downwards.
CCACGAAGCTCCTAATGACCATCAAAGTAAACATCGTCTAACCTGTAGGGGTGGTCTAAAGGCAGGAAACGTCGATGGCCGCAATAACAAACTTTCCTGCTAAAATTCAAGAATTTCGATGTTGTATGTTGATGGTAATGAGGACATGCTTTGTAAACATGTACAGACCAACCTGATAGCATTCCATACGCAGGAAAGTCATTAATTGTCCATATTAAAACCGGACGCACTATGAAGGTTGTATTTGTGTTTGCATCGTAAGTCTCTACACCATCAATGAACAAAAATTTTAATTCCTCGATCAGAGGTCGGAGATAGACTTCGATATTGTTTCCCGGTGAATTTGGTCCGTCGATAAGAAGAGGCATCATAAAGTATGATTGGTCCATAGCCAACCAAGGCGACAGATTATAAACTATCATTACAACGGGCCATGTGTTGTGGCTTCCAGCCATATAGTTGAATGGGCAGAAGCCATCACTAGCCAGTCCGAGCCTGACATTGCGAGGATCGCTACTGAATATTACGTGCCTCCTATCGAAATCCTTCCATGCCGGTGAATCTCTTGGATGACTCATTTTTCCATCTTCACTTGGAGGAGCACGGTGATGCCAAATCATTATCTCGGCTGTTTTCTTGCACCTGAATAGTCTCTGCAGCCTCTGTGTTATGGGAAAGTATCGTGCTATCTTGACAGGTATATCGGGCATCTTATCAGAATCTTTCGGCTTATACCTGGCCTCCCCTCATGTTGGACACTCTTTCAAATCTGAATTCTTTTTCCGGTACAACACGCAATTTTTAGGACATGCTTGAATCTTCTCACACTTCAGACCCAAATCAGACATCATCTTCTGGGCTCCGTACCAGCTGTCGGGCATGTTATTTCCTGGGGGCATAGAATTTTTCAAGAAAGAAAGAAGTATTGTGAACAACTTGTTGCTCCATCCATTTAGGCACTTAATTTGTAAAAGTTGGATGAACCATGAGAGGGTGGAATACTTTGCATTCTCATAAATTGTTTTTCTACCATCATTCATGAAATTTTCATATTTATCCGCACGCGGTCCTTGACCGGAAGGAATGTCATTTTCGGTACGAATAGATTCACCTAGGGAACCCTCTACCATATCCTCCATTTCTTCAGATGGAAAGAAATTACCGTCTTCTTCTTCTGCCGCATTACCGTCTTCTTCTTCTACCGCATTATCGTCTTCTCCTTCTTCTCCTGCCGCATTATCGTCTTCTCTTTCTTCTTCTGCCGCATTACTGTGTTCTTCTCCTTCCCCGTGATATAGCCAAGTTGTATAAAGTCTAGTAAAACCATGTTTTACGATATGAAGCTCTGCCAATTCTACCTTCTGCCAGTACTTATTCCCACATCTATCGCACAGGAAGAGAATCTTCTCTATCACGATCTTATTATGTGCGCGTGCAAATTCAATAAAAACAGCAACTCCTGCGACAAACTTAGGTTGCATACGTTGTTTCCAATCCACATACATCCAGTCCTTAACTCTGACGTACTCATGGGCCATGTTAGACTGTATAACATATAAATTGTAGGTTATGATGATTATATTGAGAAATCTAAGAACGAGATGGTTACTGACAAAGGAGAAAATCCGTGTATATGTTTTGTGTGTGCGTTTTTCATTGAAAAGAATAAATTATCGATAATCAAAATTAGATTTGAGGATACCCATGTATGAGTTGTATTCTATATATGTGTGTTTCAATTTATGATTTCGCTTAAGTGTAGGGTTGTTAGTGTGTATGTGTTGTGTATGCGTTTGTTGTGTATTCGTGTTGTATGTGTGTGTTTCGGCTATCGGGGGGAAGGCTTCTATCCCATTAAGAATGTATAGAGCGGATACCCATTCGCTTGTACTTTCAACCGTTTCGAGTAAATTTCGGCAGTACCTTCCCGCTGTTCTTCGAGTACATTGTAATAGAATAGATAATCATTTCAAAGATGTGAAACAATATTGAAATGAACATCTAATCTATCTTTGTACACGGAGAACCAGCGGAAAAGTACCGACGAAATATCTCGAAATGGATCAAAACACAAGTGAATGCAGGTGTTTGCTTTATACATTCCTAACTTGTCCATACGGGACAAATCTATCGGTTATCATACGATTGAATCTTCTCGTCATATAGACTACACGAGAGTTGTTAGTACCGAGTTATACCGTCCGATATTTAACAAGCTTCGTATAGTTCTATGTCACAATGAACATCGAACTTATGTTAACCGATAGACGGGGACTAAGTGGCGCTTTGAGTTTCATATATGAGTATCGATGAGAATATGAAAGTTTCATTTTATCATCGAGTATCATATATTGGTTTTAACTTGAACATCTTGAATCACTCTCTAATGATGCGTTTGTTGTGTATTCGTGTTGTATGTGTGTGTTTTGGCTGTCGGGGGTAAGGCTTCTATCCCATTAAGAATGTATAGAGTGGTCACCCATTCGCTTGTACTTTCAACCGTTTCGAGTAAATTTCGGCAGCATCTCCCCGCTGTTCATCGAGTACACTGTAATAGAATAGATAATCATTTCAAAGCTGTGAAACAACGTTGAAATGAACATCTAATCTATCTTTGTACACGGAGAACCAACGGAAAAGTACCGACGAAATATCTCGAAACGGATGAAAACACAAGTGAATGCAGGTGTTTGCTTTATACATTCCTAACTTGTCCACACGGGACAAATCTATCGGTTATCATACGATTAAATTTTCTCGTCACATAGACTACACGACGGTTGTTAGTACCGAGATATACCGTCCGATATTTAACAACCTTCGTATAGTTCTATGTCACGACGAATATCGAACGTATGTTAACCGATAGACGGGGACTAAGTGGCTCTTTGAGTTTCATATATGAGTATCGATGAGAATATAAGAGTTTCATATTATCATCGAGTATCATATATTGGTTTTAACTTGAACATTTAACATGAATAGGTTTTACGTTTACGTTTCGTTATTAAGGGTTCGAAATTTCAAGTTTAGGGTAAATTTTTCTTGCGTTTACGGTAAAGTTGTACGTTTACGTTATCATTGAGTATCCTACTGTAATGAACTAGTGCACCGTAAACGCTAACCCTAAATAACCCAAATTAACCTAATTAACCATAATCGTTACCCTAACACAAATTATCCCTAATTAACCCAAACTTAACCCAATTTACCCAAATTAACCTAATTAACCCTAATCAACCCAAACTTAACCTAATTTACCCAAATTAATCTAATTAACCCTAATCAGTACCCTAACCCTTTCAAATTATCACTAATTAACCCAAATTAACCCTGCCCTCTAATTAACCCTAACCTCTAACCCTAAACCTGAACCAAACCCTAACCCTAACCCTAACCCTAATTACCCTAACCCTAAGCCCAACTAATTAACCCTAAACCTGAACCAAACCCTAACCCTAACCTTAATTACCCTAACCCTAAGCCCAACTAATTAACCCTAACCTTAGCCCCAACCCCAACAGAACCCTAACCCCAACCCCAACCCCAACCCAACTCTAACCCCAACCCCAACCCCAACCCCAACCGAACTCTAACCCTAACCCTAACCCCAACCCTAACCCCAACTAAACCCCAACCCTAACCGAACCCTAACCCTAACCTAAACAGAACCCGATGCCTACACCTAACCCTCAGGCCCCTACCCGAACCCTGCAGAACCAAGAACCCTAGCCCTAAAATCATCAAAATTATAAGTAATTGGAGATTTACTAACTTGTAGCGGGCGGTGGAGGAGACGACGGAGGAGACCGGTGGTCGACGACGCAATCGGCGACGAGTCACGGGCAGTCGCAACAAGGACGTCGATGAGGAAGCTTTGGGAACGATCGAGGGCGGTGGCGGGGCGCGAGCGGAGCGCGGTGGCGACGAGGCGAAAAATCGAAGTGCGCGCGGGAACAATCGATCGAGACACGGGAGAGAGTGAGAGAGAATTTTGGGAACGGCGAGAGCTTTTCTGTGCCTTTCTTTTATTAAATACCCATATATATACCCCTACGGATTTAACCGTAGGGCATTTGTTTGCGGCTCCGTAGGGCAAACAATAAATTACGATTTAATATTTTTTAATTAAAAAGGAGGTCACCATAAGGACAACTGTGGGGACCTACGTGTTAGTCCGTAGGGGCAAACCCATATTGTAGTAGTGATTTCAGGAAAAGAAGAGACGGGGAGACACAATTTACACTCAAGTGCAATTGTCTTCATTAACGGAACTCTAATTTGAGAATTATTATATCTGTATTAACAGGTTTGGAAACTTAAACCCTAATTAAATCAAATTCTTTGAAAATAAATTACTAAATGAAATGAAGCAGATAGAAATAAAATTCTTTATACGTAAATCTACTTTGGCTCGAGGGAAACGCTATGATTCTGTATTGTTAGATATGCCTCACATTTAGATTCTCTAAGATTTCCTACTTGAAGATATGAAGTTATCACAAAACTACATGGAGATTTGATGTCATCTACAGGCCAGACGTCGGGAAGTCTCAGCGCCAGATGTCTGCCTCAGCTCTGTATGCACGAGCATACTTTAAGCAGACTTCTGCCTCGATGAGGTTCAGACGTCTGTCGAGCGCTCTATTATTTTGGTGTGAAATCCAGACGTTTGTCACATTCTTTATTCAGACATCTAGTAGACGTTCTGGAGTTTTGGTGATATTTTGGCAAACGTCTGCAAATTTCTTGTGCAAGCGTCTTCCGTACCGGGCCGGGTGATATTTCCTTAGGTAGGAAATTAGTCTTTTGAGGAAATCTTTTGTATGCTATATATATGATGGCTTATTTTAGACCTAGATATGATACATTTTGTTAATTTGTGAGAACCTATTGATAATTATGAGATATCTAAGGTTTGAGAGGGATGTGTTATTCTCCATCGATTTGTATTCCTCCGGATTTTGACGATTAATAAAGCTTTGCTTATTTATTTTGTGGTTAGTACTCGTATTTTTATTTTGCCTATGGTTTTATTTTTTTCTTGTTATCGATTGTGTTTGCTTTGTGATTGTCTCGTATTTGTAACAAACTGGTTTCAAAGCTATTGTTACGTTGTTGTGAGTTTTTGGTTGAACCATTAGGTCTTTGATTATATGATCTAGGTCAACAGTGGATAACGACAACTAAGTTCCAATCCCCATTTTCTTAGATCGTGATTTTGAAGTTTAGGGTTCGTTAGTACTCAAGATATTTTGATCTCACATTATGTCTTCGACAATTATGAAGTTCGATATAGAGAAGTTCGATGGAAATATGAGTTTCTGTTTGTGGCAAGTCCGTATGGCTGCCGTTTTAACTCAAAACAATTTGAAGAAGGCGATTCATGGAAAGGATAAAAAGCCTTCCGCTATGACGAAGGAAGCTTGGAAGGAGATGAATAAAAATGCCCTCATGGCTATCCACATGTGTTCTGACAAACGAAGTTCTATAAGAAGTTTTGGTAAAGAAAACGGTGGCTGATTTTTTGAATAAATTGGAGAAGTTATATTTAAGAAAATCTCTCACGAATCGACTCCTTTTGAAGTAGCGTATCTACACACTTCGCATGTCAGAAGGCTCTTCAATAAAATCTCACGTTGGTGAGTTTCATGCGATCATTACGGATCTGAGTAAGATCGACATTAAGATTGATGATGAAGATCAAACTCTTCTCTTGTTGTGTTCATTGCCACCCTCTTATAAGCACATCCGTGATACCATGGTTTATGGACGAGATACGATCTCAATCAAAGATGTCAAGAAGAATTTGATGAACAAAGAGAAGATCAATAAGGAGTTGACTTACACTGAAGCGGATGGTTTATCATCTGGCTTATTTGTTCGAGGACGAGCGGAGAAGAGAGATCCGTAAGCAAATAAGAAGAAATCATGGTCAAAATCCAAGGCTCAAACGTTACCTGCAATTATTGTAAGAAGAAGGGACACTTCAAGATCGATTGCTTTAAGTTGTAAAACAAGCTAAAATAGGAAAACAAATCGAAGGAGTAGTTTTCGGCTGATGCGAGTATAGCGGAAGAAAAAAGAGATTTTCTTGTGGTTCTTGACAGTACACATCGATCTAAGGACGAGTGGATTATGGATTCTGGTTGTTCCTACCATATGAGTCCAAATAGGGATTTATTTACTACCTATGAATCCGTTGATGGTGGAGTGGTTTTGGTGAGAAACAATAGTTCGTATCGAGCTATTGAAAAAGGGACAGTCCAAGTCAAGATGTTTGATGGTGTTCTGAGGTGTCACGACCCGAAATATTAGCTCGTGACCAGCACTTGAATCACGCAACGTCAAAAGGCGTAACAGAATTCAAGTAAGCTGAAACCCAGAAATCTAAACCTTTTTAAGAAAATAAAGAATGTGAAGTTTTGAAATAAAGGTATAATGAAATCAAGTTTTCTTAGTGCATAGAAAAGGAACATGAAGATGCAAGTGGATTATGCAAGTTTAAAAATATGTTTCGTCTTTTTGAAAATTTGGGCAGCACCTCCTTTGTATATTTTGATCCAAAACCACATATACAAGATAATGATAAAGGCATCCCCAAGCGGGAGCTAGCTCTTCGCCAAACGGCGGATCACAACCACGGAAGATAGTATAAATAAGTATACGACGCCCAACGGCGAAGTTCACCACAAAAAGATAAAGAAATAAGCAAGGCATCAAAACCACAAGTAGCGGAAAACCCCTCGCTCTAAGTCTCGCAACCACAATCCCACTAAGTCTCATTAGTTATACAATTTACTAATTTTTATTGATGGAGTTGACTAGATACAATATGAAATATAGATACAAGAGTAGGTATGATACAAATGTCCCACCTAGCAATGCAAAACACCCGAATGCAACTGTGTGCCAGCGAAGACGCTACTGATCCAAGCAGTCAGCCTGCAAGAACTGTGGCACAACGGGGGTGGGTTTCTAACTCGTGAGTAGAAAAATATCAACGGATAGAAATCGAATAAACAACGACTCCTAGGTCAACTATATCATGAAGGTAATACTATGATATCTAGGGTGACCGTATCACCATATGTGCTAACAATGTAATCAATACCTATATCTATATGGATATATCCAACAATAAAATCAAGGTATGTATGCATGTGGATCTCGTCCAACCATATAATCAATGTATGTATGCACGTAAATATCATAAAAGAGTGTGCATGAAAGTATGAGGATATAAATCAACAGTGTCCCTCGCGACACATCAAAATCATGGAATCTGGGTATCCAACATCGACACCCGAAAACATCATGAAACCCGTGTCCAGCATCGACACGTAAATCCTCATATCTCGGGCTCCGTCAGTCCAGATCGGCCTATGGGCTCCGTCAGTCTGGATCGGCCTATATCATCTCTCGACTCCCTTCGGTATCCTCCGGATATCCGCCGAGCCCAAATACTATCACCGGTAAGTAGTAGTCCCTCTGCCAGGCTCATCGTCATCCATACGAAATCTCTCTCTCGCCCCGGATACCATACCGGGTCCACCATGTACCTGCAATCGGCCTCATCCGCCTTCTCGAATCGGATTTCATATATCGCTCTCAGAACCGAGAAAACACATGGTGGACGCATTGAAATATCATATCAAGAGAAACCGGGTTTTTAAAACAGTACATGCTTTCTTTTGAAATCGCCACGGTTCTCAAATCCAGAAATCTCATGAAAATAGCATATCTCAATGCGTAAAATCATAAAGCGTGATGTATGCGACATATGATAGAAATGTAACCATATTCGTATATCATGCAACATGGAACAGTGATGCGACAATATCAGGGAAAACCGCTCTTTTAAAATGAATCACGTTTTTAAATATATGCTGCGGTTCCCAATTTCTCCCAAGTCAAATGCAACATCGTATAAGGTGCTATGTAACTATAGCATGTAAACTATGCAAAGAGTCATATCATGATGCAGCAATCCTACTGTGTAGTGACATGGCAATTATCGATGATGAAGTGTGTGAGCCGGCAAATCTGTGTACGTGTAACATACGCATCATCGATAATGGTGCAAGTGTACTAGCACAGATATAAGCAATGCAATGAGAATAATATGAATGCAGCAAAAGGTAAATCATATGCAAATACTGACGGGTATACGTATCTAACATGACGGAGTCGGTGAATCAAACAATCGGCATCCAGCCGAACAACATCACGTACGGTATAATCCATCGTACGGCAAGCTCTAGTCAAGGGTATGGATCAATCATCAAGTCAAACTCATCACGCACGGAAAATCATCGTACGGCGGCATTAAGCTATCAGGAATCCTATCAACCTATGAGACGAAGAGGGTACGGACCTAACGTCACGTACGTCTAACACTCACGATTTACAACACATATAAATATCTGTATATACCTATGTCCCATGTCACATTCGCAAAAATCTCATATCAGGGGACCGGCAGGGTATAAATCATCTCAATCGACTCGTATCCGTATGCCAACATATCATCAAATCATCATATCGCGTCATATATTCTTTTCATCACATTTATATCCCTCATCAAGTCAATTTTAAGAATACATTCTACTTTTACTATAAGCATAAGTATCTAATCTAACATACATACCCGAACCATACAATCAGTTTTTAAAAGGTGCGAATCGTAGTTTTGAAAGTAGGGGTCACGGTGTTTTTAAGAAAAGATATCATTTGAAAATCCGTAACGTCTCTCAAAGTATCCGTTTAAAAGATGCATACGATTCCTCGGTTTTGAAAATAGGTATGGTTCGGATGACACATTACGTCGACTATCTAGTCCTATAGTACCCTAAACGGCAATATCATCAATTATCATCCTCAAATCCCTTCATCACATATTAGCCGCATCATATCACTTCTAACCATCCTTTAGTTTCTAATATGGTTTTTCTAACTATCTCTTAACTTTATCTATAGTTTCCTATTAAAGGTTTCCTTATCCATTTACTATGAATCAGTTTCCATTAAAGACTTGCGGGGGTGCTATACACCATCCACCCGACTTCCCTCGTGGATATAGATCCACTCACCTTGCTCTTGCTTGCCGATATCGATGTCGCCATCCTCTTCTTCACCGTATTGAAATCCTCGTAGGTTACCTACATATCATAACACATCGCAATTGCATATTAAAATCAAGTCGGAAACCAAAACGGCACAAGTTCTGCTCATAGGTTAAAACCTATAACTTCGCGTGCAAAACACGACTAAAAATCCTAGTCGTTGACATTCAAACGCCACACGACCAAATACAAATCCCAATACCAAAACCAAGCATCCCAAAATACGGAAAACATAGCCAAAAACACCCCAATGTGCTCCCAAATTTTACCCTAGGCCAAATAGGTCAATTCTGCACATATGGAGGGTCTAATTTACTGAAGATAAAGCCCTAGAACCAACATGGATCGAATCCACCCTACTCTGGCTGCAAATTGGGTCCAGAATGATTAAATCTGTGGCCATTTGGTGGAGTTGGGGTCTCAGGTCTCTGTGGTAGCTTCCTTTGTGCCTGCATGTGTCACTGTGTTCGCTAAATTATTTTTAGTGTCTCCAGGTTACTCCAGATTCCCATATACCCTCACAATTCAACACAAAACCGACATAATCAATTCCAAAATCCGTATTCTGGTCTCTATACTCAAACCCAGGTCTCAAACGGCCACTCAACAGCTATTCATTCATCACCAATCCGCAATTTCACTCAAACCCTCACTGGGATTTTCCAAGTTCACAAATCCACATCCTAAACCCATTTCTAACAAACTAGAATATAAAGAAACTTGAAACTAACTAAATGGTAGAAATTATACCTCATGGATGCAACTAAAGAAAAACCCCAGCTCCTCAAGGTTGTCAAAATCTAACTTTTCTTGGTCCAATGTGTAGAGGAGAAGGAGGTGATGAAATTTATTAGGGTTTTGATGGATATTTTGAGATGATATCATGGGGTGAAGGTGGAGGGAAGTGAGGAAGAAGAAGGAGAATAAAATGATGAGGGAGGTGAAAATGAGGCAGTCCCTCTCTCTCATCTCTTATTCTCACCCACTCTTTCATCTATTTACCCTTTTACCCTTTTCTCTTTTCTTTTCTCATTTCTTTTAAAACCAAACCATAAAATACCCAAAATAACACAAGAAAATAACATGTAACCAAAATGCAACATGACATGGTGCACTAGCCATGAAAAACTGTAGAAACACAGATTTGGCTTAATCGCGATTAGTAGTGCACTAATCGGGTTTTTATCGAAACTACATATAAAACTTTTAAAAATGCCAAATTATTTAAATATACTATTAAATGAATAAATTATTTTAATTTCCATTTATTTCATAATTATTGGTATATATTTATACCCTTTTTCGAAAACCCCAATTTCGCAAATCGGGCAGTTTCCGGGAAATATATTATTTTAATATTAAATTCCAAAAAATAATATTTTATATTTTCTGAAATGTTACAATCTTCCCCCCTTAAATAAATTCGGTCCCCGAATTTAAATTTAAACCCCCAAAATCTAAAACATTTCAATAATCAACTCAAAACAACGGGGCTCCGAAATCACGGAAGATGCAGAAACAACACAACGCATCAAGTGCGCATGAAAACGAGTACAAAACTCAAAATTGAACTCCGTCAAGCGTCACGCAAATCATCGGATTTTCACGCATATCCTCGGAGTGACAATAGAGATACAGATCTCGAAATCCACTACTGAAATCCAATATACACTAGTCAAATACTATAATACGTGTATAGTACGCATCTTTGAAAACTCCAAAATCTGAATAAAATATATGCAAAATCCTTTCTAAATCGCCCCGTGAATGCGTAACTTACGGCATAAGTGACGGACGCTCATTTTAAAATAATAATATATGTCTATATATGTTTTCCTAAATACACGTTCCGTCATTTTCAAAATATCCCAAAAGGTTCTCCTTTATAAACGTTCGTGTCGCTCACGGACACGTAAGAAATAGCGAGACTATAGCTCCTTTTGAAACCCTCTTGGTAATCTTTCAATGCATGCAAAGTACTCAGGTACTGTCCTTAGATCAGTCCTGTTTGGCTACTACATAATATAGTGCCCAATAGGAAAACAAAGTGCTCAAAAGCAAAATCAGCCTCAAAAGGCGTATCTAACCATCACGTGCGTCTGGTGCGCACAGAAATCAAATCCAAATACAAGTGCCATGAATGTGCACAAACCCAAAACTAAGTGCAATGGGTGTGCACGAAAGCATCTGTCCAGTGCAACGGGTGCGCACGACAACAATATCAAGTGCATCTAGTGTGCACGAAAAAAATTTAAATCAAGTGCATAAAACATGCACGAATACTGTGCATAAATGCATAAATACAAATCTGGTGCATCAAATGCATGAAATACAAATACGGTGCATCCAGTGCACGAAATACAAATCCAGTGCATCCAGTGCACGAAATACCGATCAATAACTCAAATGCGTAAACAGCAACACCGAGTATACCAAGGTGTATAGAATCATAAACGTGTGCAATTGCGTGCACAAAACACGTATCAATGTACTGCAAGTACAAGTAAGCTATACCGAGTGCAAAAATCAAATCGAGTGCATACCACACGCACAAAATCAAATCAACCGTATAAAATCCACGAAATCATAAACACATGCTACGAAGGTACAAAATCGACATCAAATGTAATGGATATGCACAAATCGCAAATCAACACAACGGTAAATAAAATATATATCCAGTGCGATGATTATGCCCAAAAATGTAAATACCCAGTAGGTGCAGACATGGTGCATGAAAACGATATCATGAAACTCAATCATCAAAACTCAAATCCAAGCGATATAAGCGTGATACTCGGATCACAAACGCAAATCGCAACAAATGACATTGAGGTACACCTCCTACAATGTCGAAAAATAAATCGGTGCGCCTAAAACCTACAGAACAAGAACATCCGCTTGCTTCCTGCTCACAGTCTGGCATCTTCAGTCTCTGGGTCCTTATCTCCTCTATGAATTTACCAAATTCGCAATCTATCGGATCATCGGACCATTCATGTGTGCTAACGGGGACGATTCCGTCCTGGCACTTCTCTGGTCATCTCCCGATCAATCATCATGACCACTCGTAAAGTAGCACGTTAATGGCGTCGGTCTCTGGCCCTCTGAATACACGTCAAACATCTGATCCTGGGTGCAAATCTTATTGCAGAAGTATCCTGGAAAGAACCTGCTCAGGGTCTCTTCCGATCTTGCCTATACCGAACCATACGGGGCTGGTACTCTTGCAAAATCCTTTCTCGCTCTCTGGGCATCTGCGTTTTTAGCACAACATTTCCTCAGGAATTGGTCACATCCCAACGCCTCTGTAAGCATATCAGGACTCTGATCTTGACGGGGAGTAATAACAGCTCGTCAGCGTCTCGCACGAACCTCTGGTTCCACTCGTCTTTATCATCTTCCACTATGACGTCACGCCATGCTATCTGCGCACTGCAACTGTTCTCAGCCACGGTCAATCCGAAGTCTCTTGCACGGACTCGAAATCGCATACTCTGTAGCTTCATCACTCTGTAGAAGATATCTGGCCGAACACGTCCTCGGGAACTCGTCCCAACCATCGGAGGAATACTCATACTCGTCCATTCTCGATCAACTCACAACGCCTCTGGGTGAGGTCCTCTATCCAAACCTGGTCAGCTTGCTGATCTCTTATCACATGATATCTGGACGACGTCAAACTTTTCGATCGAGTCATCGAGGTCCCAAAATTTCCCAAAGGCTCAACACATGAGCACAGTCTAAATATATCTGGTACATACCACAGTACCTCTGGACCAGCCGTAGAAGGGCAAACCCAAGCCTCATTGATGGCACCGCTAAACTGCTGCAAACCCTAAGGTTCAAAAGCGGTTCCATGGTCATCATGTCGAGTTAGGGTTTCATTCTTCTAGTGGATCCACAGAATTACCTGCATGTTCCTCCGAGCACTTTAAACTTAGGAAAAATGGGTTTTTGACACTCGCTCGAACTTTTTAACTTCGCCTAGACGACATGCGAATACCCTCCGTCCGCACGCTAAACAATGCCTCAATCCTCCAGGAAAGGCGATACATCGGCGGTCCTCTCTGTATCGGTCTGCTCTAGATCTGAGTAAGACTCTCCATACTGAAAATCTTCAACTCAACTGGGCTTGCGTCGGCGCATCAATCTGACGAATCACCTTCTGTTTACCCCAATCAGAGCAAAGCTCTGTTCAAATTCCAAGGCGGGAGATGAAGCAACGCTTCTGCTTCCCCAATCAGAGCAAGGCTTCGTTTTCAAATAAAATTCAAATTTTAATAAGGAAGCAACGCTTCGGCTGAATTGCGCTCTGCGCTGCGCGACACGTGGCAGCGCAGTTTCGATAGCGCAGTCGCGCTGCGCTCTGCGCTGCGCGACACGTGTCAGCGCAGTTGTGCAAGCGCAGTCGCGCTGCGCTGTGCGCTGCGCGACACGTGTCAAGCGCTGGTGCGTTTGCGCCAAACAGAATTAAAATTCCAGTAAGATCTTTCTGTTCTTATTAAAACAAGAAGATTGTTTTCTGTAAAACAGAAGGCCTTGGATCAAAGATCCAACGGTGGAGAAAATTCCCCAAATCACTCAGAGAATGATCTCTTTAACAAATTTAACAAATTAATGGGCACTATATAAAGGCCCCTAGACCCCAATTCAAAAAAAAACAACAACACAGAGAATAGAGAAACTCAAGAAACAGAGAGAGAACTCTAAAGAATTTGGAGAAAAACTCAAAAAAGAGAGAAGAAAAGATAAACCCTTTGAATAAAAAAGAAAATTTTCTTTTGAATAGATCATTGATCTAAGAACAAGATCAAGGATCTTCAATAAAAAATAATAATAACAAAGGCATTGCCTCTTTTATGAACCATTGGTTCTGGAATCTTAAAGATTCTTTTCATGGATCAAGAAATTAAAATAGTGCCTTGCACTTGCAAATCTGCACTGTTGCGCTCCTGGTTTGGCGCAAGCCACCAGAGAGCGCCACGTGTCAGCATCTGAATAACTTGCGCTATGCTCTTTTAAGATAGAGCATTGCTCTCTGAAATTGCTCTATCTTAAAAGCGCATAGCGCAAGTTAATCAGATGCTGACACGTGGCGCTCTCTGGTGGCTTGCGCCAAACCAGGAGCGCAACAGTGCAGATTTGCAAGTGCAAGGCACTATTTTAATTTCTTGATCCAAGAAAAGAATCTTTAAGATTCCAGAACTAATGGTTCATAAAAGAGGCAATGCCTTTGTTATTATTATTTTTTATTGAAGATCCTTGATCTTGTTCTTAGATCAATGATCTATTCAGAAGAAATTCTTCTTTTTTATTCAAAGGGTTTACCTTTTCTTCTCTTTTTTTGAGTTTTTCTCCAAATTCTTTAGAGTTCTCTCTCTGTTTCTTGAGTTTCTCTATTCTCTGTGTTTTTTTTGAATTGGGGGTCTAGGGGCCTTTATATAGTGCCCATTAATTTGTTAAATTTGTTAAAGAGATCATTCTCTGAGTGATTTGGGGAATTTTCCCCACCGTTGGATCTTTGATCCAACGGCTTCAGTTTTACAGAAGACAATCTTCTTGTTTTAATAAGAACAGAAAGATCTTACTGGAATTTTAATTCTGTTTGGCGCAAACGCACCAGCGCTTGACACGTGTCGCGCAGCGCGGCTGCGCTTGCGCAACTGCGCTGCCACGTGTCGCGCAGCGCAGAGCGCAGCGCGACTGCGTTACGTGTCTCGCAGCGCAGAGCGACTGCGCTGCCACGTGTCGCGCAGCGCAGAGCGCAAGTCAGCTGATGCGTTGCTTCCTTATTAAAATTTGAATTTTATTAGAAAACAGAGCCTTGCTCTGATTGGGGAAGCAGAAGCGTTGCTTCATCTCCCGCCTTGGAATTTGAACAGAGCTTTGCTCTGATTGGGGTAAACACCTTCGTCTCTCAACTCGGGATATACTAGCTATCATCTGTCGCATCTCTGCCTGGAAGCAACGACATCCCATCAATCTCAGCAACAGCCGGGTCATCTGTCTGCACGGTAGGCGACATCATAATCTTTAAGGTATGCTGTACATCAACACTCCCCTCACAACTGGCAGTCTTAATCAATGGCCCGATCATCCGGTGTAAAACCAAGCACTCGCCTCCACAAGAGGTCACAACATAAATACTAACTAGATGTTAGTTATATGTATGCCCCAGAGGCCATTACTATACATAGGATGTATATTGTAGTGGATGCTTGGACATATATAGGGAGGACTTTCTTGCTCGACATGATAGTATGCTATCTGGTTGCTCTTTACCTTAACGTGTACACTGATTGTCTCTCTGTTACATATTGGTAAAGCCCTTAGGATGTGTACTTGACTACCTGGACTATGATGCGGATCATACTAGTGGGGACATGGTAGTCTATAAGTACATCCTTCAAGGTCCCTAATCATAGGTGTATCGAGACGGGGCATCGATATACCAGAGAAGACTAGCGTATACCTTCTCGACCCATACAGATGGGCGATGGATGATCCCATATCCATTGGTGTTTGACATCAAAGATGATATACGGGTGCTCAGTGGAGACTGGGTACACTGGACGGACTCGCCGAGAACTCCCAGATGGTATTATACCTTACGTCAGATGGCAGTTCTCTGGTGACACCGGTACAGGTTAGTCTGTAGACCCGAGATCGTCATAGAGTCTTGTGTGATTCCCACTGTGCTTTGATTTCCACCTTACCACGTCCAAGTGGGCGTGCAAAATGGTGGTTTTTGGGTACAGTCCCAAATCACATGGAGGCAATGAGCGATAGGAGGGGATTCGTCTCTCCCGGTATAGGGAGTTGATGTTGCGCTGTGTTCGATTGGCTATAACCGGAAATCCCTGGCCAGGGTTGCTGAGATTTACTGGTAAGTGTTACCAGTAGTTTCTCGAACTGTTATAGACCTCATATCGACACGACTTATCGAGCTATTGGGGTCTGACGTTTACCACCCCTAGGCGAGATATGCGACATATCAGACGACGAGACCGGACTATACGGTAAGTGTTACTGGTTGGATTCACAGGAGTGTGAGCGGGCTTGCTCGTTGATCTTCTGATCGCTCAATACCCGGGTGGCCGTTACGTTTAGCAGACCGCTTGCGGCTTGTGGGTGTTTGATATGATCATCACCTGCTGCCGGCGTATTGACGAGTCTTTAGAGTCCTACACAGAGGTTTCCTGGCTCAAGCGAAACGAAATAGGAGCGCATTTGAGATATGTACGGGACCGAGAATAATACCAGTATGTGATACTGTATTCTATTCTCACGATTTGTATCATTGGACGGTTATATATGATATAGCCGGGTTACCGAATCAAGAGTTGATTCGATACATTGATACACTTGATATTAGTCGGTTATATGCAATATGACCGGATCATTAAGTCAAGTGTTGATTTAATGATTTAATGTATAATTATATATTTGATATATTACTTTACATTAACTAATATTTGTTCACTTAAGATGTTTTTCTCACTTGATTGTGCACATTGTATATGTGATATATTTTTGTGCACAAGTTTGTATCATGTTTGATGATACATGTAAACTTGGGTGAATGTATGCTTTAAACTATGTTTAGGTAAATGGTTAGGGTTTTGCTTAATTTTTTTATTTTATTTCTTTTATTTTGGCAAGAAACAAAAACAAAATGGTGGTGGCTTTTCTCACTTTGACTTGAAGCTTCATGAAGCTTCATAGCATCTTTGACAAAGTCTAAGCCATTTGGTTTTATTCTTAACCTAACCATTTAACTAAACCCTATTTTATTCTCTACACTCACCCATGGTTACTAAATGATAACCATCACTTGATTTAATTTTAATTGATTATTCTTTTTCCTTCTTCTTCTTCATCTTCTTCAAGTGAAGAAGAAAGCTTTCTTGAAAATGTCTAAGTGATGATTCCAAGTGAGAAATCAAAATCCAAAGTGAACTCACTTCCTATTTCTTCATCCTCTACCACTTGCCATGTAGTATAGGGTGTTTTCTTCACAAGTTTCATGACTTGGTGAAGTTGGAGCTTGATCTTGAGTTGCCTCGACGTAGATCATCTTCGGCATCGAAGTCAACGACCTAGCCCGATCTTTTCTCCGATGAAACCACCGCGAGAGTCTAGGAGCCGATGATCGCAGCGAAGGGACATCGTCACGGAGCTATGGAGGTGGAGGACCGGATCTACAAAGGTTGTATTTCCGTTCACTCTTAGTTAAGTTGTTAACTTATATCGTTTTCGCCTATCCTCTAGTTAACGATCGCATTAGGGTTTCCCGGCACATAGAAATTTTTGAAATTGGCATGGTTGATCAGTTGTAGAACCTCATGGGTGTGCCTAGGAATCCTACAGTGGTATTAGAGCCTAGCTAGAGCTTTAGGCGAAGTGTAGACGATGTTAGAAATCCGATCGAACCCCGAAACCCTAAATATGACCCTTCTCTGTACATTTCCTGGAACAGTGGATTTTCCCCAATTAAAAATAGCCAAAAAATTCAGCAGGCGATTTTTGGAGTTACTGTGAAGTCCGTGTTCGTAAGTCGATGAAACTGCCGCGGAACTGCGGCATGAGCATGCCTAATGCGGCGGTTCCGCGGCCATATAGTTGCATCATTCTTTGAAATTTCACAGTAATATCCTTTTCTCATTCCTGATTCTTTTGGATATTTTTAATTTATACTCCACAGTGGATTTTTCTGGGTTGTATTGGGGACTCAATGATTTGATCGGAATCTTTAACTTCGTCTATGTGTTTTCCGGATATTTTAGAATATGTTAAAAAGTTCGACAGGATATAAATACCCACTTTTTCCTCTGCCGGGAAATTTCCAATTGTTGGATTTTTCCGTAGTTTAATAACGTTCTAAGTAGTACAAGTAACACGATGGACCCTCTAGAAGACAACAAACCTTAACTCGATTATGTGACCGTCTTGAACTGCCCTTTGAACCTTAGGGTTTGGGGCAGTACGGCGTGCCACATGTGAGGCGTTGGCTTGACCCTTCTACGGCTGGACCGTTGGTACTGAGGCATGAAGTGGATGTTTTTAAACTTATTTCATGTGTTGAGTTTTTTGGGAAAACTTGGGTGTTTGACTTTTCGATCGGAAAGTTTAACATTTTCTGTTTATCTGGAATATGATACAATATTTGGAATCCACAAGAAGTTATGAGATAACTAATATGAATGTTATAAATATAGCACTTTAGTCTCACTTGATCGGTTGCCACGGAATTTTGATGTGATCAAAAGTCCGTCGCAATCACATAGCGTACGCGGATACTCGCCGGATAAACTTAATAGACAGCTACGCCCTATAGCCCCGACCAAGTGACTGTAGGAGAACTCCGTCACCGAAAGCATCCGTTCGGGTGTTCGCGGCAGTGGTGTTCCGCCTTAGTGCACTTCGTCGACGGTATCGGGGGTGCGGCCGTCTACTAAAATTTGCGACGAACATTCGGTCAGGATGCCGGGAATCTTGTTGAATTTCCCGACTAGATATTGAAAAGAGTTTTCAATAAATGAGACTAAAATGCGGGGTTTATAATTGTTAGGCATGTGATGTCTAAGGAGTTCATTTGATTAGGCATGCGATGTCTAAAGAGGTTGAGCATTCCAACTGTTGTAGTTTTACACTTTCTTTTCTGCGACCGTAAGTGTAATATGTGATATCGCCGGTTTCGTTGCTATATGTCAACGACAATTGGGATGGGCATACTTACTTACGTTGATGACATATGATGTTATGTGTTGCTGGATATGTTATATTGGATCGTCGTGTTTGAATAGCCGGGGGGTTTTATGTGAGATGAGTGTTTTTCATTTTCATTCATGTAAAAAACTTGTATGTAATATTTTTTTATTGGGGCACTTCCAGGTTGCGGATGTTGTCACCATTTGTATATTATTTACTTTTCCGCACTAGGATAGACCTAAGGAGGAGAGCACAAGTAACCGGGTTCTGGAGTCCAGTGGGAGACCAACTCGAGGAGTCGAGTCCGGGTCTCCTAACTCTAGAATTGGTAGGGTTGCTTACCGCTCTCGTAGGGGTGTGGGTTTGGCTATTCATCGCGACCGTGGAATCCTTGTTTTATACTGGCTCGTATTGAAAACACGGACGTCCTAGTATATCCAATGTTTCATATGATTCTTCTGCTGCGATATCTGTGATGTGATCATTTGATGTTCTGTGATAAATACTATATATAGTATATATGATATATTATATAGACGTTACTTATGTTTTACACCCGTGCTATCCCTGCCCCGCTCTGCCGTTAGTTACCTAACCTAACGGTGCAGACGGGACATCGAGGCGAATGCGGATGGCATAAGCGTACGTTATATTTATCTGTGATGTTTAGGTGGACTTAAATGATGGGACAATCATTAATGAGATTAATGAAAGTAAAAGAAACCTAAAGATGTCGTGGAATCGAATTTTCAAAAACAGGTAGCTACAGTTCTTGCTTTGCATCGCGGTGTTCCTTGTAGAACATCCTGCACCTTATTCGATGAGGAAAGGGCCGAGATCCCTTCACCGGGAGTGACCCCTTTAGCAATAACTGGCAGATGCTACACACTCGGTTTGTCTTTTGATTGCTTCTATAGTTTCTGCTTTGCACAGTGATATATATGATATATCCCGCACCTCATTCGACGAGGAAAGGGCCGACGATCCCTTCACCGGGAGTGACCCCTTTAGCAAAACTAGAAAAGCCTCAGAAACACTCCATTTTAAAAATCATTTGATTCTACAACGATATCAAGTTCGTTACGCAATAGGTTTTCAGAAAAACCTGTCGTAGCCCTTCGTCATTTCAGATAAGTACTAGTTAGTATTCGTGCTGCGGTAGTTTGGCCTCCGTCAAGGCATAGTGTACGGTAGCTAACTAGTGCTTATCTGCTAGCATATGATGCGATTGGATTAGGGTATTCGTACGGCGTTGTTTGGCCTCCGTCAAGGGTCGTGCGGGTGGGTTTAATTCAATCAGGAAATGACGGGTTGAACTTGACTAGCGGACTATGGGTAGTTTGGCCTCCGTCAAGGTCATAGGACGCTAGGGGTAAAATATTATCGGGAATTTTAAGTGTTGAAATTTGCAATGAGATTGCATACCTTCTATGAGATAGTTGGATCCCGATACCCGCTGCGAGTAAGAGTTACTCCTGGGAGAGTTTTACACATTACAATTAGTCGATCAAGTAGGTGTCTAGAAAGGTGTTAACGAGGTTACGCCTCTGGGAAAACGAGGTTTACATTAATTAGGTTCGTGTGAAAGCACGGGGGACCTCCCTCAAAGCACCGACACTGGCCTGGCTGAAAGATTGGCGAACTTGTAGCGTGTAATTAATCCCGGCTAGTCTTTCCTTTTAGGGTTTGAAGGAAGATTTGATAAAAACAGTGGGAGCCATCCTGATTAGATAAAATATATAGCCAATCTGATCTTGTAAGAGCGCATGCTGAGTGTTTTCTTCTCTCTCTCTTCAGGTAGAGACCATATCACGTCTTAATCAAGATAATAATACGGATGTATTGACAGAACCCGCTTGTTATACTGAGCTGGGGAACGTTGGTCCCGCTCCAACTTATAATTGTTATAAGACAGAGCAGGAAATTGGGGATTACCAGAATTCCCGTGCCGCCCAAACGAAGAAAGTGCATACTGATGCATCATCTTCGGGTGTGTTCATTACATAGAACTGTTTCTCAGTATCCTTTACGTCCTGGGTATTAGATACCGAATACGTAATCTGTTACATTGGCTACAGAAAGGTAGAGAACTGAGAACGGGTGATAAGTTTCATGAGACAGAAAACGGTGCAAGTGTTGTAGCCAAGTCTGTTGGTCACTGTCACCCTGTATTAACAGTACATTGATTCTGAATGAATGTTATTAGATACCGAACCTGATATACAAAATCATATCAGTCTCTTTATTAGTAAAGAAATGATAAAATTTTGTATTGTTGGATAATATTTTGAACATTCCCTATATCAAAAGTTGATCGGTTCAGGCACGTTATCTAAAAGCATTGACGTTCTAAATCAAACTACAGTTCCTAGTATATAGAACACACACAAGAGGAAGAGTTCAGAAATGAACGATTCCTTCTTGAGGTATTGTAGACTAGGTCATATCAATGTGACCCGATTAGCTTAAGTTATATTTTAGATGCATATTTAAATCAGTTTGAATTTACATCTTATGAAACTTGCCAGTCATGTCACAAAGATATAATGACCTCAGCTCTGTTTATTGGAAACAGAGAAAGAGTTGGTAAACTCTTGGGATGATACATGTTGATATATGAAGGTCCCCTGTCTACACATGCCAAGACAGGTTCTTTGTATTTCATTACATTCTCTGATGATCTCTCAAGATTCGGACATATGTTCCTGTTGAAACACAAGTCCGAACCTTTTGAGATATTCACAGAATATAAGTTAGAAGTAGAGAACCAAAATACGGGTATAAGTATTATGTCCTTTGATGTGATCAGGGAGGAGAATACTTGTGCACGGAAATCCTGGACTATTCTAAAGGAGAATGAGATTCTCTCTCAGCATTACTCCTCCGTATACATCACAGCACGACGGTGTATCGGGGCAGAGCAATTACACCCTATTTGATATGGTGCGCTCTATGATGAGTACTACTGAGTTACCTTTTTCCTTTTGGGGGTTATGCACTTGAGAAGCTGCATACCTATTGAATTAGGTTCGAATCAAATCAGCGCCTACCACTTCATGTGTGATATGGAAAGGGAAGAGCCCATATCTTAAGTTGGTTAAGATTTGGGGTTGTCCGGGCTATGTCTAAAAGCAAAATCCGGACAAGCTAGAGGCAAGGTCTGTTATGTAGAACTGGAAAGGTTCCATCTATACAAACTAAAGCAGATGATTTGATAGAACCAAAGGATTCAATAGTTACCAACGAACCTCAACCTCTCCGCCGATCTAGTAGGGTTCCTCACCCACCTGAGAGATACTTCGGTTTCTCTATGACAGTGGGAGCGAGGATTGTATCATGAGATGATGACCCAACTAGTTTCGAGCTGGCCATCAGGAGTAGGACTCTGTAAGAATGGCTGGATGCTTAGTGATCTGAGATGGAATCCTTATACACCAACAAAGTATGGACTTTGGTTGCTTTATCTGAAGGGTTAAATCCCCATCAGGAGTAAGTATATCTTGAGAAGATTACTTGGTGTACATGGAAAAGTTGAGACTTTCAAAGCTAGACTTGTTAAAGGTTTGCATCATTGACCAGGTATGGATTATGTTGAAACCTTTTCTAAGTAGCTATGCTTAAGTCCATCCAGATCCTACTTGCCACGGCTACATACCATGACTACGATATCTGGTGGTTGGGTGTCATGACTGCTTTTCTAAATGATGATTTGGAAGAGAGCGTCTATAAGTACACAGCCAGAGGGCTTCGTAGACAGTGGGAGCAGCGGAAACGTATGCAAGATGCTTTACAGATTAAAGCAGGCATCGCGGAGTTGGAACATCTGTTTTGATGAGTTAGTCAAAGAGTTTGACATCATCAAAATGGTAGATGAACCTTGTATATACAAAAAGGTAGTAGGGAGTATGGTAGTGATCCTCGTAGAGTACGTGGATGACATACTCTTGATAGGGAAGGAGTTTCCTATGCTACGCTCGGTCAATCTCCGCTTATCACAAGGATTCTCCATATAGGATCAAAGTGATACCTTATAAATCCTGAGTTTTCATCTATGAGATAGATGTAATTGGATGCTAGGATTCTCACTAGTAGTAGTGAGATGGTATCAATCGATCTTGGGAAGAATCACTGGAAAGGTTCCAGGGTGATAAGGACGACTGAATGTCAGTCACAGGCATTGTCTTTACCCTTGGTAAAGGGACGGTATGTTGAAAGAGTTCCAAGCTAGATACCGTGGCTTACTAGACGATAAAGGCTGGATACATCGCTACTTAAGATGCTACCAAAGAGGCTGTCTGGGTGTATATTAGTTCATAAGATGAACTTCGTTCCTTCCGTTGTGTGACAATGGAGTTGTGGCTTATACCAAGGAACGCCCATCCCGTCAATGATCCAGACATATTCTAAGGCAGTATCACCTGATCATGGAGATGGATGATCTCCAGGATGATCGAGGTAAGGAGAGTAGACTCAGAGGACAACACGGCGGATCCACTCACAAAGGCTTTTTCCCAGAGAGAGACTTTTATGGGATGGTTGAGTATGAGATACTACAACCACTGCTATCAGATGGCCCTAGTGCAAGTGGGAGATTGTTAATTATATGTATGCCCTAGAGGCCATTACTATACATAGGATGTATATTGTAGTGGATGCTTGGACATATATAGGGAGGACTTTCTTGCTCGACATGATAGTATGCTATCTGGTTGCTCTTTACCTTAACGTGTACACTGATTGTCTCTCTGTTACATGTTGGTAAAGCCCTTAGGATGTGTACTTGACTACCTGGACTATGATGCGGATCATACTAGTGGGGATATGGTAGTCTATAAGTACATCCTTCAAGGTCCCTAGTCATGGGTGTATCAAGACGGGGCATCGATATACCAGAGTAGACTAGCATATACCTTCTCGACCCATACAGATAGGCGATGGATGATCCCATATCCATTGGTGTTTGACATCAGAGATGATATACGGGTGCTCAGTGGAGACTGGGTACATTGGACGGACTCGCCGAGAACTCCCAGATGGTATTATACCTTACGTCAGATGGCAGTTCTCTGGTGACACTGGTACAGGTTAGTCTGTAGACCCGAGATCGTCATAGAGTCTTGTGTGATTCCCACCGTGCTTAGATTTCTACCTTACCACGTCCAAGAGGGCGTGCAAAACGGTGGTTTTTGGGTACAGTCCCGAACACATGGAGGCAATGAGCGATAGGAGGGGATTCGTCTCTCCCGGTATAGGGAGTTGATGTTGCACTGTGTTCGATTGGCTATAACCGGAAATCCCTGGCCAGGGTTGCTGAGATTTACTGGTAAGTGTTACCAGTAGTTTCTCGAACTGTTATAGATCTCATATCGACACGACTTATCGAGCTATTGGGGTCTGACGTTTACCACCCCTAGGCGAGATATGCGACATATCAGACGACGAGACCGGACTGTACGGTAAGTGTTACTGGTTGGATTCACAGGAGTGTGAGCGGGCTTGCTCGTTGATCTTCTGATCGCTCAATACCCGGGTGGCCGTTACGTTTAGCAGACCGCTTGTGGCTTGTGGGTGTTTGATATGATCATCACCTGCTGCCGGCGTATTGACGAGTCTTTAGAGTCCTACACAGAGGTTTCCTGGCTCAAGCGAAACGAAATAGGAACGCATATGAGATATGTGCGGGACCGAGAATAATACCAGTATGTGATACTGTATTCTATTCTCACGATTTGTATCGTTGGACGGTTATATATGATATAGCCGGGTTACCGAATCAAGTGTTGATTCGATACATTGATACACTTGATATTAGTCGGTTATATGCAATATGACCGGATCATTAAGTCAAGTGTTGATTTAATGATTTAATGTATAATTATATATTTGATATATTACTTTACATTAACTAATATTGATTCACTTAAGATGTTTTCCTCACTTGATTGTGCACATTGTATATGTGATATATTTTTGTGCACAAGTTTGTATCATGTTTGATGATACATGTAAACTTGGGTGAATGTATGCTTTAAACTATGTTTAGGTAAATGGTTAGGGTTTTGCTTAATTATTTATTTTATTTCATTTATTTTGGAAAGAAACAAAAACAAAATGGTGGTGGCTTTTCTCACTTTGACTTGAAGCTTCATGAAGCTTCATAGCACCTTTGACAAAGTCTAAGCTATTTGGTTTTATTCTTAACCTAACCATTTAACTAAACCCTAGTTTATTCTCTATACTCACCCATGGTTACTAAATGATAACCATCACTTGATTTAATTTTAATTGATTATTCTTTTTCCTTCTTCTTCTTCATCTTCTTCAAGTGAAGAAGAAAACTTTCTTGAAAATGTCTAAGTGATGATTCCAAGTGAGAAATCAAAATCCAAAGTGAACCGACTTCCTATTTCTTCATCCTCTACCACTTGCCATGTAGTATAGGGTGTTTTCTTCACAAGTTTCATGACTTGGTGAAGTTGGAGCTTGATCTTGAGTTGCCTCGACGTAGATCATCTTCGGCATCGAAGTCAACGACTTAGCCCGATCTTTTCTCCGATGAAACCACCGCGAGAGTCTAGGATCTGATGATCGCAGCGAAGGGACATCGTCACGGAGCTATGGAGGTGGAGGACCGGATCTACAAAGGTTGTATTTCCGTTCACTCTTAGTTAAGTTGTTAACTTATATCGTTTTCGCCTATCCTCTAATTAACGATCGCATTAGGGTTTCTCGGCACATAGAAATTTTTGAAATTGGCATGGTTGATCAGTTGTAGAACCTCATGGGTGTGCCTAGGAATCCTACACTCGAGACGTTCCCATGTCACCAGAAACACAATGGTCAGCCCTCGTACCAGACGAGCTCGCCCTGACCGCATCACTAGCAGCAGCTCAAACTGCGCTCAAATCATGGTGACAGGAACCTCAATCGAGTATCGAAGAAAGCAGATCAACAACAAGAAAGGAAACGATAGATCCAGAATGGATACATGATCATAAAAAGGAACAACATCAATGAGAGTGTGATCATGGAAACGAATAGGATCAAGGATCTCAAATGGATGTATAATAATGGGTACGAAGAGAATCATAGATCTCAAAAGTGTACATCCTAAGGTTTCTTAAGTGGAGTATCGTATCGTAAATATGCCGCGGAACATACGTACGGTACGTCACTCTACTCAAGCTACCCACTCCATCAATCAGGGTCAGCCTATGTAATGAAAGTTCGGGTCTAATACCCCCCGACCAAGTCTTAAGTTCCATAAGGTCAAGTCTAGGTTCCAAAATACATACCCGCCCTAGACTCCGCATAGTCAAACATAGACTCGAACCAAGGTTAAACCTAGCGCTCTGATACCAGCTTTGTCACGACCCGAAATATTAGCTCGTGACCAGCACTTGAATCACGCAACGTCTAAAGGCGTAACGGAATTCAAGTAAGCTGAAACCCAGAAATCTAAACCTTTTTAAGAAAATAAAGAAGGTGAAGTTTTGAAATAAAGGTATAATGAATTAAAGCTTTCTTAGTGCATAGAAAAGGAACATGAAGATGCAAGTGGATAATACAAGTTTAAAAACATGTTTCGTCTTTTTGAAAATTTGGGCAGCACCTCCTTTATATATTTTGATCTAAAGCCACATATACAAGATAGTGATAAAGGCATCCCTAAGAGGGAGCTAGCTCTTCGCCAAACGGCGGATCACAACCACGCAAGACAGTATAAATATGTATACGACGCCCAACGGTGATGTTCACCAAAAAAAGATAAAGAAATAAGCAAGGCATCAAAACCACAAGTATCGGAAAACCCCTCGCTCTAAGTCTCGCAACCACAATCCCACTAAGTCTCATTACTTATACAATTTACTAATTTTTATTGATGGAGTTGACTAGATACGATATGAAATATAGATACAAGAGTGGGTACGATACTAATGTCCCAGCTAGCAATGCAAAACACCCGAATGAAACTGTGTGCCAGCGAAGCCGCTACTGATCCAAGCAGTCAGCCTGCAAGAACTGTGGCACAACAGGGGTGAGTTACAAACTCGTGAGTAGAAAAATATCAGCAGATAGAAATCGAATAAACAACGACTCCTAGGTCAACTATATCATGAAGGTAATACTATGATATCTAGGGTGACCGTATCATCATATGTGCCAACAATGTAATCAATACCTATATGTATGCGGATATAATCCAACAATAAAATCATGGTATGTATGCATGTGGATCTCGTCCAACCATATAATCAATGTATGTATGCACGTAAATATCATAAAAGAGTGTGCATGAAAGAATGAGGATATAAATCAACGATGTCCCTCGCGACACATCAAAATTAAGGAACCTGGGTGTCCAACATCGACACCCGAAAATATCATGAAAGCCGTGTCCAGCATCAACACGTAAATCCTCATATCTCGGGCTCCGTCAGTCCGGATCGGCCCATGGGCTCCGTCAGTCCGGATCGGCCCATATCATCTCTCGACTCCGGTCGGTATCCTTTGGATATCCGCCGAGCCTAAATACTATCACCGGAAGGTAGTAGTCCCTCTGCCAGGCTCATCGTCATCCATACGAAATCTCTCTCTCGCCCCGGGGTACCATACCGGGTCCACCATGTACCCGCAATCGGCCTCATCCGCCTCCTCGAATCGGGTTTCACATGTCGCTCTTAGAACCGAGAAAACACATTATGGACGCACTGAAATATCATATCAAGAGAAACCGGGTTTTTAAAATAGTACATACTATCTTTCGAAATCGCCACGGTTCTCAAATCCAGAAATCTCATGAAAACAGCATATCTCAATGCGTAAAATAATAAAGCATGATGTATGCGACATATGATAGAAATGTAAGCATATCCGTATATCATGCAACATGGAACAGTGATGCGACAATATCAGGGAAAACCGCTCTTTTAAAATGAATCACGTTTTTAAATATATACCGCGGTTCCCAATTTCTCCCAAGTCAAATGCAACATCGTATAAGGTGCATATGTTACTATAGCAAGTAAACTATGCAAAGAGTCATATCATGATGCAGCAATCCTACTGTGTAGTAACATGGCAATTATCGATGATGAAGTGTGTGAGCCGACAAATCTGTGTACGTGTAATATATGCATCATCGATAATGGTGCAAGTGTACAAGCACAGATATAAGCAATGCAATGAGAATAATATGAATGCAGCAAAAGGTAAATCATATGCAAATACTGACGGGTATACGTATCTAACATGATCGAGTCGGTGAATCAAACAATCGGCATCCAGCCGAACAACATCACGTACGGTATAATCCATCGTACGGCAAGCTCTAGTCAAGGGTATGGATCAATCATCAAGTCAAACTCATCACGTACGGAAAATCATCGTACGGCGGCATTAAGCTATCAGGGTTCCTATCAACCTATGAGACGAGGAGGGTACGTACCTAACGTCACGTACGTCTAACACTCACGATTTACAACACATATAAATATATGTATATACCTATGTCCCAGGTCACATCCGCAAAAATCTCATATCAGGGGATCGGCAGGGTATAAATCATCTCAATCGACTCGCATCCATATACCAACATATCATCAAATCATCATATCGCGTCATATATTCTTTTCATCACATTTATATCCCTCATCAAGTCAATTTTAAAAATACATTCTACCTTTACTATAAGAATAAGTATCTAATCTAACATACATACCCGAACCAAACAATCAGTTTTTAAAAGGTGCGAATCGTAGTTTTGAAAGTAGGGGTCACGGTGTTTTTAAGAAAAGATATCATTTGAAAATCCGTAACGTCCCTCAAGGTACCTGATTTGTATGTCAAAAACTATCTGTTACCGCAATCAAGAACGGCGTCGCATGAAGCTAGCCGGTGAGTACGGGTCGGTCCACAGGGATTTTGTTAATTTCCTAGTCGCGCTAACGAGTTAATTCCGAAGGGTGTTCGGATTGATTATTAAATCTAAAATCTAAATCTATTTATCTACGATTATCTAGATCTAGTCTTGCTAGGGTTAGGTTTAGGGATGGTTTGGAAATGCAAGTAAATCTTAACGCTTTCTATACCCGAATGAAGATCTATGAGGAGTTATGGTAATTTTCAATAAAGGGGATTAGATCCATTCGGGAAGGTATTCCTTCCTCTAGGTTCTTGTCCTTCCTTTAGAGATCCTTACCCTAACCTCCATGGAAAACGCGCGCAACCGGGCCTTTACACTACGGTATCATCGCTACCTCGAGGGATAAGGTGCCGTAGGGCGCGGTGTGTGCGTGTATGCATAGAGTCCTATTGAAAATATGTTATGGGTAAGAAAGGGATGAGAGATCTCATCTCTCAAAATCCTTCCCCAAAGCTAACTCTAAACAATTTATCTAAGGCAAGGAATTAAATCTACCTAGGGCAAAGAATTGAAATCTAAACTAGAGCAAGGAATTAAATCTATTTACAGATGCATCTCTCCAATCATCAACGCAGGTTTGTCAGATCTGAATTCATGAGCTGAAAAGAAACACCGATGCTCTCCAAAAAGAATTTTGAAATTTATTATTTAAAAGGAGGCATAAGAAAATACAATGATTTGGGTTCTATTTATAGAAGATAGAAACCCTAGGTTTACAATTGCTTCGCATGTCTGAAATTACAAAAATAGCCCTTAGGTTGACTAGTTAGCGCCTCTTAAACATTTTGGTAAAAATTTCACAGAGTACGCGCACCAGACGGCCGCGGAACCGCGGCAATGGCAGGCTTGGGCCGCGGTTCCGCGGCCCTTTAACAAGATTGGATGATTATTTTTTCTGGGCTTCTTCAGGGTCTTTTGGGGCTTCTGGTTTTTTGGTTCTTTTATCAATTGGGCTTCTACATTAGTTCCAGATTGTTCCCCTCCGAATGGCGGCGCGCAAGACTGCGATGTCTTGGCACTGAGACTCGGGGCAGATGCTAATTGGTTCTATCCGTCCACCTCTCCGAAGATGCCAAGTTGATTTATGGCACCATGTATCGAAGGTTTAGACGGATGCGTCCGATGTAGCAGACTTCGTCAGATTCCCCCTCGTTTGAGGGGTTTTTGATTGTGGGGACACTCTTCCCTGCAGGCGCAAGCCCCTGCAGTTAATTACGCTACCGCATTGCGGTAACAACTTTCTCCTTCTCCAGATGGTCACTTCGTGTCGTGGGTGTTTGTTTTGTGTTTTGTTGCCCGTGGATTGTACACGGAGACTGAGTTATGTCGTCGCCCGTAGGGCGTGGACTAGTCCAAATCCGTATTATCTTAGATTTGGGTTTGGGGGTTTGGTTTGAGGATACGTCAGCCATACTTGAGGCTAAGATCGACTCAAACGTTTGTTAAGGATACGTTAGTCTAACTTTGAGACTAAGATCAACTTAACGGGATCGTTTAGATCCGACAAAGGAGCGTTTGGCTTCATTGTTCCAGTTTAGGGACATGATGGTCCATCGTATGTATAGCCATCGGGACCCGTCACCTCTCTGACGATGTTGAAGGATTACAATGACGGATGTCAGAGGAGTTCAGAGATGTACCTTCGAGCCAGAGTTAATTGGGGGGATTCATAGTCCAGTCTGTTTGAAGGTTTAAGGATACGTTAGCCATCTTTAAGGCTAAGATCAACTTAAACGGGACCGTTTAGATCTGACAAAAGAGCATGCAGGGGGGGCTCTATTGTTCTAGTTTAAGGACATTGCGGTCCATGGATAGTTTAAGGACATTGCGGTCCATGGGTAGTTTAAGGACATTGCGGTCCAGTATGTGCTCTGGATGCTTCATACGGGTTCACTGCCGTGCTTGGCGAGGACCAGGCTCCGCTCTGGGCGTTTTCCGCGGGGTCAAAGAGTGACGTTATCTAAAAAAAGAAACTCCAGATATTTGCTATCCACGTAACCAGGAATTTTGCACTAGATGCTTCACACGGGTTCACTGCCGTGCTTGGCGAGGACTAGGCTCCGCTCTGGGCGTTTTCCGCGGGGTCAAAGAGTGACGTTATCCGCGTTCCACGTAACCAGGAATTTTGCATTAGACACGGGTTTAAGGACTTCACAGTCCATATCAATGTGTGGTCATCGGGACCCGTCACCTCTTTGAAGACATTGAGGGATTACAATGCCAAATATCAAAGGAGTGAAGAGATGTACCCTAGAACCGGAATGGCTTAAATAGTCCTTGACCCAAATTGGGATCAAGACCGATTAATTATGTTATGAGCCCATTAGCCCAGTTAATTACGAATTGAAGACTCATGGCCCAGCTTGGGCTAAGTCCGATCGTGTCTGGAATATTGGCTTCTTGTTGGTCCATTGAAGGAGAGGCTTTGCCTCTATCCATTTAGCCAATTGGGCTAAAGCCTAGTGTTAAACACTACAGAGCAATCAGTGTTGAACACTGGGAATGAGGTTGACAAGTTAGTGTTTAACACTAAAAGATAATTGGTGTTAAACACCAGCAACAGGGCTATCAAATTATCATAAACACTAAAAAAGATCAGTGTTGAACACTGGCAATGGAGATCTCAGATCAGTGTTAAATACTAAGGTAATCAGTGTTGAACACTGCGAATAAAGTTCTTTGATTAGTGTTGAACACTAGGGCCCAACAGTGTTTCAATACTGGATTCGAGAGTTCCAATTTAATGTTGAACACTAAGGCAAGAGGGGTCACGTGGCAACACGTGAGAGCGCCCTCCCTTCATTTATTCTGCTGAGATTATCGCATCTTTCAGAGAATCACGTGCCATCACGTGACGGGCATTCGAATGCTTGTGTGTTAAAGCTTCTGTCAAGGGTCACGTGGGTCACGTGGGGTGCTGCCTCAAAGGGGATTTCTGTAGATCTCTTGGGGGGTCACGTGGTGGCACGTGACCCTGCCTTTATGTATGTTGTTTAGAGGGTCTGTTAATCTTTTCCAGGAATTAAATTCCTCGTAGGGTTAAACCCTGACAATAATTTCAGAGGAATTAAATTCGTACTTCCTTTTGAAGATTTATATTCTGAATAGAGTTGGACTCTGAATTTTCTGTAGGAATTAAATTCCTCATACATGTGAAGAACTAAATAGGGTTAAACCCTAATAAAAGCTTTTAAGGAATTAAATTCCCACTCTCTGTTAAATTATGATCAAGGGAATTAAATCCCTACTGTTCCAACAGAACTAGGTTCTTAATTAGGGTTAAACCCTGTTTCTTTTTGTTCTGAAGGAATTAAATTCCCATAACACAAGGTCAAGCCCTAGTTTTATTTTAAAGGAATTAAATTCCTATAGTTCTGTGAGAATTAAATTCTCGTGCTTCCATTCCCTCTCTATGTTTTGGATCTGCATGGCAGGATCTCAACCCATTGAGAATTAAATTCTCAGATTCAAGGGGAGATGTGCACTTTGCAGATCCTCTATCAAAGAGAGAAGAAATATATTCTTCTGTTTTATATATCAGAGTTAAACTCTGTTGAGAATTAAATTCTCTTTTCTTTCAAGGAGCCTTCCATTTCTTACCTAGGGTTTTCTTTTGCAGAAGATCCAAGTTCCTCGAAGTATCAAGGCTCTCTCTCCCTTTCTTCCCTCTGCGTGTCTATATCTTTTTGTGTCTCTTGGCTCCTATTTATAGGAGAAGCAGCCGAATCAATTAGTTTTTGACGAATCTTCATTGAGAGGTTTGATTTGCATCCATCATTCGTTTTTGACCTTTGGATTATTGGGTGAATTTTATTCACCATTGGATTTCAAGTCCCGGGACTCTCCTTTGTTATTTCGGTTAGATTTAAAAGGGAAATCTTTCCAAACCCGAGATTTTCCCATAGATAAATGATATTCAATCATCTTTAAATCTTTAATTCGATTGGTTCTAGATAATCGCTTTCCTTTGGAAAGATTCGAATCTCTTTCAGAATTTAATTCTGTCAACGAAATGGGCTTTGAAAGCCGGTCACGTGTGACCACGTGACCCATGGTCACGTGTGGGCACGTGACCCCCTTTGGAATGAGCCTTCTTCTTTCTTTCTGCGCTTTGCTTTTTGTTCTCTGTTTAGCTGTCACGTGCCACCACGTGACAACTGGTCACGTGTGAGCACGTGACCCTTGTCTGGACTCTTTTTCTTGATTTAACTGGAGAACAATTCTGATGTTTTGAGCGTCACGTGCAAACACGTGACCCCTGGTCACGTGGGAGCACGTGACCTCTTTTGAAGCTTTTTCCTTGATTTGATCAGGGAACCGATGTGCCTTTGAATCCGCTTTAAAATGTCACGTGCCAACACGTGACCCTGGTCACGTGGGAGCACGTGACCCTTTCTCAAGCCCTTTTCTTTGATGTAGTCAGGAAGCTGAATCTGCCTTGATGATGCTTTTAGATGTCACGTGCCCACACGTGACTGCTGGTCACGTGTAAGCACGTGACCCTTTTCTGAAGCTTTTCCCATAAGCTTTTCTGATTTTAAATCAGGAAACAAATGCCCCCACAGCGTTGTTCTTACGTGTCAGCACGTGAGTGCAACGCTGTCACCTTTTGTGACCATTGGATTCCTTTAGGGATTTGGGGAGACGAAACGTTTCCATCGCCTTCTATAAATACCACCGTCTCTTCCGAGGGGCCTTCACTTTGCTCATCTTTTTCTTCTAAGAACTTTTTCCTTGAGAATTTAATTCTCGCTTCCAGAGCTTAGTTCTCTGTCTTGAAACAATCTTCAGAGTTTAACTCTGTTCGAAAAGAATTCTTTTCCTCAGGTAATGTTCTCGGACAAACGATGGACCTTCACATTCCTCTGGATTTTAAATCCAAAACAAGGGTTTTTACCCTTTTTTCTTCCTGTTTTTCCATAAGAACATGAAACCGCTTAACCTTCAAACTGTAGATCTCTTAGGGTTTAGATGATCTTTGGGGGGATGATGATGGCGTTTCAATTCCATGGAATTTAATTCCATCCAAAAATGTTTTTGGGAATTTAATTCCCTTTTCTCAATAAGGAATTTTAATTCCAATGAAGGACTCGATTTCTTCACACAGAGGCTTCCTGGGGTCTCTTGGCCCGAGGTTGTTCTTCTGCAATTAATGAAATGGTGGTTTTCTAATGATTCTCATGACCTTTATTTCAGGTATCATGGCTGCCCATCTGTATAGTCTTGACGAGATCATTTCCTACGGGAATATTCGTGCACTGGGCCGCAGTCAGAACCAGGAGTTCACCGATGCTCAATGTGCCGAGATCATGAGCCGCTTTGACGAGTACAACCATCGGCTACTCCCCCGTCGCTCTTCTCTTCTGAGGCTGATCGTGCTGGCGATCAGGGAGGCTCTCCCTTTATTCTGTGCTGGTGTGCCGCTTGGGGCGTTGGACGCCGCCGAGGATAAAGTACACTCGGTGTATCTGATGCACTTGATCTCAAAGAGAAGGCGGGATAATCTCATTGATCTCCTGCATCAGATTTTTCAGCAATCAGCCATACTTGCCGCCTACCGAAGGGTAGAGGACATCCGCGGGGACCCCGATGCTTGTGATCGTAAGAGGAAGCATACTCGGGAGGTTCGAAATGCTTGGAAGATCTTGAATAAAGTTAATTTTGAATTTCTCAACCCATGCCCCGCATCTGAAGTTTTACCATTGTAAATGTGTCCTCTATATTTTGTATGAACCTCTTGAAGTATGAGTGACAAGTGTTATTATGTCTTTCCATGTTTGCATGCCTTTTCTCTGGGATTTTATCATTTTGCTACTGTTGTTGTTTGTGCTTTTAATATGCAGGGTACTATTCCATATATTTTCTTTTAAGTGTACATCAGGTTTAGGCCTCACGTGTTCTGCACATGGGGTCCCTTGATGGGGCTGTTCACAAAATTTTCCCATGCCGTATTTTCAGTGCATAATATTGGATGCAGAGAAAGGGCCTTGGAAATAATTTCATCTCCTTGATTTTAGATGCCTTTCCTTTTTTTTGGCCTTGGAAATAGCTTTACCATGCAAGATTTTCCGCACACAGCACTTAATGCACTTCTTTATATATGAGGCTATAGCTTTCTTTTCCCTTTACGGAGAGATTTATATTATTATTATTTTTTTTGTAACTTGTCTTGAGAGACAAACGAGTGCCATGGCCTGCAATCGTCCGCACGCTCGTCGACAGCCATGGGAAGTTCCTATCGAGGAGATGCTCCCCCGCTTTGCCGCCCGGTTGGTGGATCCACTCCTTACCGACGATGAATGCGACTCGGCCATGTATGAACTCTCGATCCGTAGGGGGTCTCCCCTCCCAATGGGTTCCCTTTGGCTCCGGATGATCCTCACGGCCGTGCTTGCCGACATTCCTCTTCACCCGGCAGAGATGACCCTGGCGATGCTTGATGCGGCGGAAGAAAAGCTCGAGGGCTTTCATGAGGCGTGCCTGATTACTCAGGCTTTGAAGGACTGCTCAATTCATCTGCTGAGCGAGATAAGAGCCCGACGGGCTGTTATGTCTGCTTTTGCAGATGGCCATGGTGCCAATCGATGGGAAGCGACTTCTCGTGAGAACCGTCGCTTTGATGTGTTGGAGAGAGCAGAGAGAGAGATGGAGAACCTTGTTCTTTGTTTTGTTAACCCTTGTATTTCTGATCCCTTGTTTGGTGATCTTTTCCGTTAGCGTAGAACATTTTTAAATTAGTCTTTCCTTTTCTACGCTTTATGTCGAAATTCCATGTAGGCTTGGTGCTAGCATGTATGTTTCCGCTTGCATAAATAAACTTTGTATTCTTCTCATGAGAACTTTCTTTAATTGCAAATGCCATCATCACTTTCCTTTCTTGTTGCCTTTCACGTCAGGTGATGTGAGCGCGTTTTAGATCGATTATTCCCGTCGACTGGAAGCCCATTTATACGGTCTTGTAAATGTCTTGTTTCCAAGGCCGCAGTCACGAAAGCGAGCTTACGTGGCCTGATAGAGCGACACGTAGCGAACATATTGTTGTGCGAGAAAAGGGCTCGGCCGTAAATTTTCGGAAAGGGTATTGGCTTCTAAGGCGCTGAGCGAGCTTCAGGCCAGCCTCACAGCCAAGGCCAACAAAGCATACGAACTCTGGCGGGTGCTTCAGGAGTCCATAAAAGAGGTGGTGGCTCTCGACAAAGCTGCCATGTTCACTCGTGAGAGGGTCGAGGCTCATAAAGCCACCGAGAAAGAGCTCGAAGCTCGGCTTGCTTCGTATCAGGCTCAGCAAGCTCAGGCGGAGGCTCGTTTTCTGGAGATCTTGCGTCATGAAGCCGTGGCTCAGCAACAGAACGATGAACTGGTGAAATTATTGCACCGCTCGCCGGCTTGAGGACTTGTATCTTTTCTCCTTTTTTTGTACATACTCATGGATGAGAGTATTTTCTTTTTGTTTCTTTCATGAATTGTACTTTGTACCCATTTTGGTTTATGAATAAAAGATACATTTTTCTTCTCAATGATGTGTCTCCTTTTCATTGAATGTATTCTGCGGATATTCTATCTTGATCTCCTTGCAGAACAGCAATGGCTCAGGATTCAGGGTTAAGCTCTGCTTCCTAAGACTTTTGCATTTTACGAGCCACGAGGGTCTCATAAAGAGTTTTTCTCCCTACAGGTCGAGAGGATCCCATAGGTGTAAGTTCTTTTTAGAGATCGTGAGGATTCTTAAGCGGGTTTTCTCTTGAGAGTCGTAAGGATCCCACAAGAGAGTTTTTCTTCCTTACAGGTCGTGAGGACTTGTGAGTGTTGGATGCGGTCACCCTTGTCCAGGTATTGTAGTTTAAAGACGTCGCGGTCAAGGTTAAGGACCTCATGGTCCGTGGATTTAGGGACTCCACCGTCCGATGTTAGTTTTAAGACATCACGGTCAAGGTTAAGGACCTCATAGTCCGTGGATTTAGGGACTCCACAGTCCAATGTTTGGTTGCAGGGACCCGTCACCTCTTTGAAGACGTTGAGGAATTACAACGCCAGGTATCAAAGGAGTGAAGAGATGTACCTTTAAACCAAGGCAGAATCCGTAGGGAATCGGGGTGGTTGATCGTTAGTTTTAAGACATCACGGTCGAGGTTAAGGACGTCATAGTCCGTGGATTTTAAGGACTCCACAGTCCGGTATTTGCTCTGGATGCTTCACACGGGTTCACTGCCGTGCTTGGCGAGGACCAGGCTCCGCTCTGGACGTTTTCCACGGGGTCAAAGAGTGACATTATCCGCGTTCCACGTAACCAGGAATTTTGCACTAGATGCTTCACACGGGTTCACTGCCGCGCTCGGCGAGGACTAGGCTCCGCTCTGGATGCTTCACACGGGTTCACTGCCGTGCTCTGCGAGGACCAGGATCCGCTCTGGACGTTTTCCACGGGGTCAAAGAGTGACATTATCCGCGTTCCACGTAACCAGGAATTTTGCACTAGATGCTTCACACGGGTTCACTGCCGTGCTCGGCAAGGACTAGGCTCCGCTCTGGACGTTTTCCACGGGGTCAAAGAGTGACATTATCCGCGTTCCACGTGACCAGGAATTTTGCACTAGATGCTTCACACGGGTTCACTGCCGCGCTCGGCGAGGACTAGGCTCCGCTCTGGATGCTTCACACGGGTTCACTGTCGTGCTCTGCGAGAACCAGGATCCGCTCTGGACGTTTTCCACGGGGTCAAAGAGTGACATTATCCGCGTTCCACGTAACCAGGAATTTTGCACTAGATGCTTCACACGGGTTCACTGCCGCGCTCGGCGAGGACTAGGCTCCGCTCTGGATGCTTCACACGGGTTCACTGCCGTGCTCTGCGAGAACCAGGATCCGCTCTGGACGTTTTCCACGGGGTCAAAGAGTGACATTATCCGCGTTCCGCGTAACCAGGAATTTTGCACTAGATGCTTCACACGGGTTCACTGCCGCGCTCGGCGAGGACTAGGCTCCGCTCTGGATGCTTCACACGGGTTCACTGCCGTGCTCTGCGAGGACCAGGATCCGCTCTGGACATTTTCCACGGGGTCAAAGAGTGACATTGTCCGCGTTCCACGTAACCAGGAATTTTGCTGATTGTATCCGCATTTCACGGGATGGAGGTTTGACTGTTGGCGATATGTATACCACCGAGCCGTGGAACTGGGAGTTGCCGCTGTTCCGCTTAGCTTGAAGTTGTGTCCGTCGTTACGAGACGAGTGTTGGGATGATCTCTAGGTCGCTTGTGGGCCATCGAGTGAAACTTGGGGGAGGGAGGTATGTTCCCTTTTTGTTTATGCCATTGGATTGTATACAGGGTGTGATGGAACATTTCCTGTAAGGCATACATTTTATTTTTATTTTATTTCTTTTTCCGCGATGCTCTATCGTTTCAGCTTTTATATCGCGAAGGTCGCGATTGCCCCATCATTTCGGCTATTTTTCGCGGTGCCCAATCATTTCGGCTATTTATTTATTTTCTACTCGCTGCTTTTTATTGCGAGTTGCCCCATCGTTTCGGCTATTTTTCATGCATACATTTTTACTTGCTGCTTTTTATTGCAAGTTGCCCTATCATTTCGGCTATTTCGTAGGCATGTGTGGCTTGCTAGCTCTTTCGCCGCAAGCTTGGATTTTAGACACCGATTTCAGCATCAGCACCGCTACAACTGGGATGTTGCCAGGAGCGAATCATCATTTGCCTCTGTCGATATTGAACAAAGGTGGCTTAGTAAATAGGGTTAAGGGTCCTGTCGACCAAGGCTTTTGACTTCATGAGCCGTAAGGGTCTCACAAAGGTATTTCTCCCTACAAGTCGTGAGGATCTTGCAGGTGTATTTTCTCCTTAGGGATCGTGAGGATTCCTAAGTGTATGTTCTTCTGTAAGTCGTAAGGATCCTACAAGAGGGTTTTCTCCTTATGGGTCGAGAGGACCTACAAGGGTTGCTCATCATATGGACATGTCCCTAGTCATGGGTGTGACTTTGCTGGGGAAATGTTTATTCGCGCCCGTGGATTGTATACAAGGGTCAGTATTGAGCCTCTTGTAGGGCAATATCGAAGGTTGTGGAGGATTTGCTTAAGAACAGGTTTAGGTTTCTGTAACTTAAGACTTTCAAATCTCATGAGCCGTGAGGGTCCCATAAGAGAATTCTCCTTACGAGTCGTGAGGATCTCGTAAGTGTATTTTCTCCTTAAGAATCATGAGGATCCCTAAGTGTGTTGCTCCTTTGTGAGTCGTAAGGATCTCACGCAGGTGGTTTCTCCTTACAAGGTCGAGAGGACCCTACAAGTGTCTTTTAACGAGGTTGCGCCCTTTCGGGTTTTCACAAACACTCGCCGGTAGTCCTGCTGTTTTTACTCACGGAGCCCTTTCGGGTTTTCATCCGTGCCCATTTTGCTTATGGACATACCGTTTTTTCTTTATTCTTTTTCACTTTTTTTTACAAGGTCGCGCCCTTTCGGGTTTTCACGAACACTTGCCGGCAGCCCTGCTGTTTTTACTCACGGAGCCCTTTCGGGTTTTCATCCGTGCCCATTTTGCTTATGGACATACCGTTTTTTTTTATTCTTTTTCATATATATATATTTTTTTTCTTTCTCTCTCTTTTTTTTATCTCGTCAGCCTAAAGATACTGCGGTAGTAGTTTTAGGGACGTTTCGGTCCGTCGTTAGTTTAAGGACGTTTCGGTCCGTCGATAGTTTAAGGACGTTTCGGTCCGTCGATAGTTTAAGGACGTTTCGGTCCGTCGCTATGGGAAGGCCGGCTGCTGCTTGGAAAGTCTGAGCCTAGGAAGATAGTGAGCGGACATAGTCGTCGTCATCTATCATTGACCTAGGCTGTGGCTCATTAAGCGTAGTATTTCTTTAAGAAGCGGCCGTTTATTGGCCTGAAAGGCCTTTCACCGTGCATGTCCATGAGTAGGTAGGCTCCACCCTGGTAGACCTTGTCTATGATGTACGGGCCTTCATAGTTTGGCTCAAATTTTCCCCGCTTGGCACGATTGGGGATCATAGGTCTTTTGACCACTAGTACGAGTTCGCCTTGGCGGAATGTCCTCGGCCTGGTCAATCTTTCGTACGAGCGCGTCATCTTTGCTTTGTAGGCCTCTAGATGTTGTTGCGCTATGAGCCGGGTTTCGTCGAGGGCATCAAGCTCCTCAAGCCGAAGGTGAGCATTTTCTTCGTTCGTCAGCTCGTGGTGGACTGCTACTCGTAGAGAGGGTAACTCTATCTCGAGGGGGAGCACTGATTCCGTCCCAAATACCAACGCGTACGGCGTTGTGTTTGTGGCCGTCTTGAATGTAGTTCGATAAGCCCAAAGGGCTTCTTGCAGCCTTTCGTGCCAGTCTCTCTTATTCCTGGAAACGGTCTTTTTTATGATCTTCGTCAAGGTCTTATTGAAGGCCTCGGCCAGACCGTTAGCTCATGGATTGTAAACCGAAGAATATCTCCAGTCTATATTGTGCTGCTGTGCGAAGCGGCTAACCTTATGGCTTCGGTAGGCCGGCCCATTATCGGAGATAATCCGCCGTGGAGTTCCGAACCGATAGATGACGTGCGTCTTGAAGAAATGGAGGATATTCTCCGTCTTCACTTCCCTCAGTGGTACTGCTTCTGCCCATTTGGAGAAGTAATCAGTTGTCGCCAGGATAAAACGGTGTCCCCGGGATGATGCCGGCTCAATGGGGCCGACTATGTCAGTCCCCCACATTTCGAACGGCCAGCTAGCCACCGTTGGGTGCAGCGGATTCGGATGTTGGTGGATAAAGTCTCCATGAATCTGGCACGAGTGGAATTGCTTCGCATACTCGAGGCAGTCCTGGATCATCGTGGGCCAGTAGTAACCCATCCGTTTAATTTTTAACTTCATCTTTGGGCCTGCTTGATGAGAACCGCAAAGTCCGTCGTGAACTTCCTGAATAACTCTTTCTGCTTCGCCAGGTCCCAAGCATCTCAGCCATAGAGAATCAAACGATCTCTTGTATAGAATATCGTTGACGAAAGCGAAAGATAGAGCTCGTTTCATGAGCTGATGTCTTGAGGACGCTTCTTTGGGCATTCGGTGGGACTTAAAGTAGTCTATGAAGACTTCCCTCCAGTCTTCGGCCTTCTCATGGTCTTTTATTTGTAGGGTCGTCTGCTCAGTTGCTCCCTTTTCTTCGCATGATTCCGGAGGCATTTCCGCCGGGGCGAGCACTCGACGGCTTTGTACCACGATTCTGACATCATCGAGGTTCTCGTCAGCCAGTTCTTTAGCAAGTTTGGCCAACGCGTCTG
This sequence comes from Agapanthus africanus, assembly GCA_030015575.1. NCBI lineage: Eukaryota > Viridiplantae > Streptophyta > Magnoliopsida > Asparagales > Amaryllidaceae > Agapanthus > Agapanthus africanus. Next base: position 445,432,249 of record CM057350.1, on the reverse strand, counting down.
CTTTGCTGTTTTCCGCGCGCGGTATGTTCTCCAAAGTATAGGAGGGAATTTGGGTCAATAGTTGTTGCACCTTTTCGCCGTACTTTACCAACTCCGGTTTGCACGTTTGGTAGTCACCATTTACTTGACTAACGACCAGCTGAGAATCCCCGTATATAAGGAGGTCTTCAATTCGCAGGTCGATGGCGATTTCGAGGCCTGCTATCAGAGCTTCGTATTCAGCTTCATTGTTTGTCCTCGGCTCTGTTAACGAGAAGGCGAAGCGCATTATCCCTCCTTGTGGGGTTGCAAAGACGAGGCCTATCTCCGATTTGATCATTGGGATACCTTGTTTCTGTTTCTTTACGGAGGACGCTCCATCGAAATAGAGTTCCCATCGGGTGCTTCCGCCGCTAATCGCATCAAATGCATGCTCGTCCGGCAAATCACAGTTCAGAGGAGAATCGGCCGGTATCGGGTGCTCAGCGAGGAAATCGGCAATGGCCTGACCTTTCATTGCCTTGAGAGGTTGATACGTTATCGAGAACTCCATCAAGAGCAGGGCCCACTTAGCGAGTCGTCCCGTCAATATGGCTTTCGACATCAAGTATTTAAGGGGATCCACCTTTGAAATGAGACGGACTTCATGCGCCAACGCATAGTGCCTGAGCTTTGTTATTGCGAAGATTAACGCCAAGCAATGTTTTTCAATGGGAGAGTAGTTGCTTTCTGCCCCCAGTAGAACTCGACTTAAGTAGTAGAGTGCCCTCTCTTTCCCCTGATCGTTCTCTTGTGCCCATAACGCGCCCAAGGAACCTTCGAGGGCGGTCGTATAAAGAATGAGGGGTTTTCCCTTGACCGGCGCGGCCAACACCGGAGGGTTCTGCAGGTACTGCTTGATCTCGTCTAGTGCACCTTGACATTTGTGATCCCAAGCGAATGGAGTTCCCTTTTTCATCAGGTGGCTGTAAGGACGGCATTTGCCCGAAAGATTAGCGATAAACCGCCGGATGTACGCGAGCTTCCCTTGGAGAGACCGCAACTGCTTGAGGGTTCTTGGCGGAGGCATTTCCATGATCGCTTTAATCTTTGACGGCTCTATTTCAATACCTCGGTGTCGAACGATGAATCCCAGGAATTTGCCCGAGGAGACTCCAAACGCGCATTTGAAGGGATTCATTTTCAAATTATATTGCCGAAGGCGTCGAAATACAGTCTCCAGATGCTTTAAATGATCTTCGTATGACATGCTTTTTACTACGAGGTCATCGATATAGCACTCGACGATGTCGTGTATGAGGTCATCAAAGATCTTTGTCATGGCCCTTTGATAGGTAGCGCCAGCGTTCTTTAGACCAAAGGGCATAACCCTGTAGCAGAATATACCCAAAGAGGTCCGGAAAGCGGTGTGCTTCTGGTCTTCGGGATGCATTTTTATCTGATTGTATCCTGACGAACCGTCCATAAAGGAGAAAACCTCGTGAGTGGACGTGTTATCTATCATTAGCTCGGTTACTGGTACTGGGAAATCATCCTTTGGACAGGCTTTATTAAGATCCCTAAAATCCACGCATATGCGTACCGTCCCATTCTTCTTCATTACCGGGACGATATTGGCGATCCATTCGGGATATTGGACTTCTTGGATAAATCCAGAATCGATCAGCTTCTTGACTTCGGCGTTGATGCTCATCTCAAGCTCGAGTCGCATCCTCCTTGGCGCCTGCTTGACTGGCTTGATATCTGGGGATATTGCTAATTTATGCACAGCAATCTCCGGATCTAATCCTGGCATCTCGGAGTAGTTCCACGCGAAGCAGTCTTTATGCCGTAGAAGCACGTTCTTTAACGCAGCCACCCTTTCTTCGGATAGCAGCTCGCTGACAAATGTCGGTCGCGGGTCGTCTGCCGATCCTAACTCAATCTTCTTGAGGTTATCTGCAGTAGTATGTATACCATCTTCCAGTTCTTTCGGAGCGGGTGGAAATTCTGAGATCACCTCATCATCGCTGTTCTCAAAGCACCGGGGAAGGTCATCTACGTTCTCGGGCTCTTCTCCTAATATCGTAATCGTATAACAGGTGCGAACCCGCTCCCCGGACTGAGGTGGACCCGGTTCTGCTCTTGCGGCCTTGGGCTCATGCTTTTGTGGCGGCGTTACCTTCCAGCCGTCGGATAAAGCGAATCTGCCCTGTTGGTACTGGTCCTCGACCCAGTTCTTGAAGGTGAAGCAGTCTTCGGTAGGATGTCCTATGGCTCGGTGATAAGAGCAATAGCTCAGACGAGAAGCCTTGTTAGCTTGCTCAGGATGTCTAGACTCTGGAAGCGCGATCATTTGATGTTTTATAGCGAGCTTGAGTAACTTCTCCGTCTTGTCTCGGGGGAAGGAGTACGCTCGACTCATCTTCTTCATGAGGGACAAATCCGAGCCGTGCAACACCCGACCACGTAACCCTCTAATCCTGCGTCGTTGTTGTCGGCTCCTCTTTCCGCTTCTTGATTTATTTCCGTCTCTGCATCGGGCCTTTCGTATAACGGATTGACGAGGATAAGCGTCTTTGTCTTTTGCAGCACGTTGAAATAGACGTTGCGTCCTGGCCTTCTCGTAGATGGCCATTTCGCGGTTGTGGTCTTCCCGAGCTTTCTGACCCACTTTCCTGATAGGCTTGCCCATTCGTTCTTCAAACGACGGACTTGGCGCTTCAATCGTAGGGTCTAGTTTTGATGAGGGGTTGGCATCTCCCGACGAGGCGTCCTCTTCTTCATCAAAGGTATATATGGCGTAGCTACTGTGGGCCCGTTCCCGTTTTCCGGCTCTTGCGTATCCAAGCCCGAGTGTTTCCATTTTCCCGTTGGGCAATTTGCGTTGAGTCCCGGGGACATCCCAAATCCTGTTGTAGAACTGAGCCTGCCGAACAGTCTGTTTTAAGGGCACTCCTTGACGCTTCAATAGCTTCTTTAATCCATTTGTATAGTATCTGGGCAGACGGATGGGTTGGAGCCTGTCAAGTGTAGCATCCGCGCCATGCCAGATCTCTTTCTCTATTTTCGACTTTGAGGATCGGTAGAATAGGATCACCTTCTCACCCCTTTGCCTGGGAGGGACGTAAAATGTTTGCAGGTCCTGCACATTATGAGCCTGAAGCGTGTCGAGATCCTTGTAGTGTTCTCGCGGTACCATGGTGATTTGAAAACTATGGTCATCGCCAGGGGGTGCTTGTATTGACAGCCGATTGGAGAACACGGCATTAACTTCATCTTCTGAATCACTTCCGAAGACCAACATGGGGGCGGGCGTCCCCAAGTTGTTGCGTTGAGATGGCCCTGCATAAACTATCTCTTCCTCTTCTTCGGTATCGCTCCCGAAAACAGGGATGGTGGCGGCGGTTTTGTTTTCCGGGTTGCGACACCTTTCTGTATCCTCGAAATCTGGCAAAAAGTACTTCGCATCTTCGTATTTGCGGACTTCGTTCACGAAAAATGGGTTTAACTCACCTGTTACGGTATACTCGAAACCATCCTTAAAGTACTTCATACACTGATGTTGCGTAGAAGGGATGATGTTGTACTCGTGTAGCCAAGGACGACCGAGCAAGGCGTTGTAGCAGGTCTTGGCGTCAATGACATGGAATTTGATGTCTGTGACGAGAAGTCCAAAGCGTAATGTTAGTATCACAGATCCGAGAGTCCGTGACGATTGTGAATCGAAACCGGAGATAGTAATTTTGTCACGAGCGAGGTGTTGCACACTCATGCAGATTTCCTTCAACACCCGAACATTAAGGAGATTGACGGAGGATCCATTATCCACCAGGATCTTGCCTATCTTGATATCATGGCAGTATCCGGAGACATATAGGGGACGGTTGTGGTCGCACGTCCCGAGAAGGAGGTCTTCATCACCGAAAGTGATGTCGGCCGTATGCACTTCCTCCAGTTTATCCTTCATCTTTTCAGTGGAGAGGAAGGCTTGGAATTGCTCAGGTTCTTGTAACGCCTTAATTAGTGAGTTTCGCGCTTCTTTTGATAATAGGAGGGCATCGAGAATGCTAAGCTGAGAAGGTAGCTTCCTTAGGTGCGCGAGGATGTTATAGTCCACCTTACCCTTCCTAGGAGGGTCTTTGGCAGCCAGCTCTTTTATGACTTGGTCATCTAAAGTGATATCTTCAGTGACCTTTTCCTTTCCCTTGTCTTTTCTACTCACGGGCCCGAGATTCTTTTCTGGGAGTGTGCGATTACGCAGCTGAATGTTCTCGCAGGCCCCCGATTTCTCCTCTTTCCCTAAAACGGATTTTTTAAAGAGAGGGCCCAGAGCCATTTCTTCATCAGAGTCGCTCCCAAAGGTGAGAACTTGTGACCCCCCGGCGTGAGCCATACAACAGTTGCCAGTAGTTCTGTTGTGCCCATCGACGATACTTCTTCGCTCCCGACGGATCTCACGTTTCATGCGCTTAAAATGTTGCCGATGAGCAACATATCCTTGCCACCATATCTTAAAGGCGTCGCACTCCTCCGTGGGGTGTGATATTTTCCGGTGATATGCGCAATAATCAGGGTGCCTCTCCACCCCATCGTGTGTGTTTCCTTCCGAGGGCGGTAGCTTCATCCCCATTAACATGGCTTTGGCAAACCTTTTCCTCGTCTTGAATATCTTCTTGTCTACTTCGGATGCCTTTCGCTCTGGCGGAGGTAGTTCAACTCTTCCGTTCAGTCGCCTGCATTTGGTTCCTTCTAACGCTGCCACCTCACGCTCCTGATCCGCTTTACTTTTTAGACGAATCTCGTCTAGAAAAGCGTCGATCCTTTCGTCTGTTGGCCATACATGCTCTGGTACAGGCTCTGCCTCCAGCTTCTTAGTGCCAGGAGTTTTCCCATCATCGGTAAACGAGTGGGAGATTACGTTACAACTCGCCATATACCCTTCAGATTCCTCCGACGAGCTCTCTCCATCGTCTCCCTCTTGAAAGATGTGGTTGAAGAACTCTTGCAGTGTGACAGGAGTTCGCGCCTTTTGATTGTATTCTTCCAGCGCGTCGATTTGCTTCTGCAAGTTCGTGTGCTCGTCTCCAAGCTTCACTGTCTTCTTGGATTTCTTCTTCTTTTTCTTCGAAGATTTTGACGGTTGGGCGTGAGTATTTAGGTCCTCATCGCGAGTCTTCGTAGTGGGGCGGTGCCTTAGCATCCCTTCGATAATTTAAGGTTCAAGAGGGTCCTTCCATTCGATCGCAGGGCACGCATGAAGGTCTCTCAGCATTCTTTTGGTTTTAGTTGATAGCACGACCTCCCATGGAGCTTCTTCAATAAAGGAGCAGGTTGCCCCCGGTGTATCTGCTTTCTTAGGAGTATGCGGTTGTGGTGGGTTCACCTTCCACTTTTCGGATAGTATAAACTTCCCCTGGAGGTACTGGTCTTCAATCCATCCTTTGAAGATGAAGCAATCTTCAATCGGATGGCCTACCGTTTGATGGTAAGGGCAATAGTTAGGGTTATTCACCTCGGTGGGTTGCGGCGGTCGCCTTGGATTTGGTAGGTTTATAAGTCTGTTGCGTATTGCCAGCTCGAATAACCGTTTCGTCTTGTCCCGTGGGAACGAGTAGGGACGCTTCATCTTCTCATTATAATACCAACGTCTTTCCTCCAGTTGATCTGCCGGTTTCGGGGCGTTAGGTTGCTGTTGGGCATTCGCAACAAAGGTTGCCCTTCCTTTACCCTTGTCATTCCGAGGTTCCGACTTCGGGGGAGGTGGTCTATGACCCATTTGGTCCATCTGAGTCAACTTGTCGATTAAAGCCTGGAATGTGGTTGGCTTAAAGAACATCATAAACTGGGAGATAGTTGCGTGGGGGTCTAGGGTTCCCACGAACATGCCCACTGTGGGTGCCTCCTCAATGCGTTGTTCACATCTTGACCACAAGTTCCGCCAGCGTATAGCATACTGGACCCAGGTTTCGCCTGGTTTTACCCTGGCGTTAATCAGTGCAGTTATTGGAGTGCGTTCGCTGGCACTTGCGAATCGCTGAGTGAATAACAACTCCATTTCAGCGAACGTTTTGATAGAATCGTTCGGGAGTTCAGAATACCATTCGAACGCAGTTTCTGATAAGCTTCCCACGAACTGGCGGAGCAACAGTTTATCATCACCGCCGGTGTTACCGCAGAGGGCCCGGAACTGGGCGACATGTTGATGGGGGTTGCCGGTCCCCTTGTACACGTGGAATTTTGGTATCGTATAGCCTTGCGGGTATTTGATTTGGTCGTACCAGCTTGGATACGGCCGCCCCGTTTTCACGACTTGACCAGCTGCCTCAGTCGCGTGATGAACCCGGATTTGCTGGGCTATGTAGTCAACCAAGTCAGCCTTAGAGATTGCCTCCTCCTTGGCCGTTGAGAGGGCTGGTGGTGGATTTGACGTTTCTCCTCGGTCATCTTCAAGAACGATTGGGGGATCCTCGGCGGGTAAGTCCTGCTGGATCATCATTCCTATCATATCTTGGAAGAGAAGGCCCATACGTTGTATGTTGGCCGCTTGTTCAGCAGCCTCTTTATCCTTTTTCTCCAGTATCCGGCGAAGGAATGCAACGTCGGTTTCTTCCTCCTGGCGCGCGTCTGAGGACGTTTCTGGGCTTTCTTTTGGCCCGGTAAGTGCGGCCATAGCATTCATCATTTCCTGAAGCTTTTGTTGCTGCTCCTGGGCTTTCGTCACGGATCGGGTTAGCGGTCGGTGGCCCGTAGAAGTGCGGCTTTCTTCCTTTCCAGAGGCCATGTAAACAGTGTGCACCACCATGCCCACAGACTTAGGGCGTCTGGGCTCAGTGCTTTTAGTCGTCGTTGCATGCTGGGGGGTCTTCTCTGGCCTCCTCCTTTTATGAGCCAGTTGATCAACAGCCTTTTGGGGTTTAGCCTGGTGACCAGCTTCCGGTTGGATTTTCAGCTTCTTGTGCTGGCGGGAGAAGTTTGGATCGATGATCGAGTCTCGGGCCTACCGCCAAACCTTATAGATTTTGGAAGACAGCCGTTGAGGAGATCGGGGCTGTTCTGGTTTTATTTCCACAACCTTTTTTAATGGGGGAGGAGACCTCTTCAGCACTGCAGTAGGAGAATTCCTTCGCACCTTATTTAGCATTTCGAAGTTGTTCCCAGTTGGAACAGCAGCATTAACTTCTGCCACCGGGGCTGATGGAGTCAACCCGGAGGGGGAGTTGCCCCCAGCTTTCCTTACTCGGCGCCAATGGCGACGTCGAGCGTGTCGAGCGGACGGTGTAGGGTCAGCGGTAAGAATGGTTTCGTCTTGCCCTCTGTCTGGGTAGGGGGTCGCTGTTGGTATTAGCCTGTCAAAGACCGATGTCCTTTGGGCAGCAGGAGCGGGAGCTGAAGCCGTCAATCTTGTAAAGACCGACCTTTTGGCCGGAGAAGCCGCCTTGACGACTTCGGGGGCAGGAGCGGCCACCTTCTTAGAAGCAGCCTTCTCTGAGATTGTAGGCCCCATGATGAGTTCGCAGGATTTCTGGCCCAATCTAGAGAAGACTGAGGCGCTGATGTTGGGCGACCCATTGGGATGAGCTGCGGCAGGGGTAAAACGATCAAAGACCGACTTCTTGGGAGCTTCCGTTGTCAGCACTGGAGCGGTGAAGCTTGTCGGCGGGAGCATTGATTGATAGGATACGAGCGTGTTCAAGTTCTAGTTTAAATACCGCAATCAAGACGGTTTCGCACGTAGCTAGCCGGTTGAGTACGGGTCGTCCGCAGGGAGATGGGAATCTTTTTCTATGTGTTTTTCGACGAGTTAAGTCCGGTTGTTCAGATTTTGTTTGTAGTTATCTAAGTGTTGAGTTGATATTTAAAGAGAGCATGTTAGGGTTAGGATTAGGTTAGTTTGAGTTAGGAGTCTCCACATCTTTCGTTGCCCTTCTTAATATCGTGTTACGGTAATCGACAACAACGGGGATTAGCACGACTAGGAAGGACTTTGCGAGTATAAGCTAGGCTTTCCAACGCATAAGTCTTCCTTTTGGTGCTTGTCCGTCCGTTCTTGGCTCTTAGCCATAACCTCCGGTTAATCCAACCACAACCGGTCTCACTACGGAATCACCGCTATCATGTAGGATAGGGTGCCGTAAGGAGCGGATTGTGGTTGGGTTAACGGGAGTCGATTTAAGCTGTTGGGCAAGGAAAGAGTGAGAGAGATTTCCTTCTCTCAAACTTCCCTTATCCTACCCTAACAAGAATGAACTACTCACACATCATAATACGGAAAAATAAAACAACACAAAAGAGGAAGATAGAAAGAAGGAGATTAGAAGAATACGACTAACTATTTGCGACCTCACCTTGGCGAGGATCAAGCGTAAGTATCATTGTCATATGTAAAGATAAAGAAAAAAGAGAAGAAAGAAACAACAAGGAAATAACAACAACTACTTTAACGAATTAAAATTACAACAAGCATAAAGATAAGGAGACAAGCATGATAACAAAATGGTCTTCTTTATTCATCACTCTTCACTCAAAAGCTCACTTACAAGTTTAATGGAGAAGAGGTGAGAAGAGGAAGAAGAACATGTAACTAAAACCTAGCAAAAAGAAATATAAGAATTGCCCCCTTTCCTTCACAAACTTCTGGGCTATTTATAGGCCAAAACATGAAACCCTAGGGCAACCACCAGAACCATGATGAAAATACCAAACTACCCCCCAAAACCCTGCAAAAGAGGCGCCAGAATGGCCGCGGAACCGCGGCCTGGACCCCACTTTGGCCGCGGTTCCGCGGCCATTCTGTGGAGTTGGGGTTTGTGCTTTCTTGTGGTGGCCTGATCTGTTGTGTGCTTCATTCTGGTATATGTATTTTCTCAATTTGGCTCCACGATTTTTCCAGAATTTCTGTTGAAGGAAAGGTGGACTTTTTGTTAAGATTTTGTCATGATTGTCTCGAGCTCCGCGTAGATCTCTTGGATCTTGTGCTACCATTGAGCCTTGTGCCTGAAAACGACATTGATTTGACATTTTGTCTTCCTAAACTGGTATCTGGCAGCATACGGATGAAGAGCGGAGACCGTGTTTTATCTGTGGTTGGCAGGAACCGGATTTTTGTCGTGTTTTTCATGAATTTCTCCGTTTGAGAACCGAGAACCTGTATCCTGCAATTGACTAGCAAACACGGTTCAAGAGTATCTACGGATATGCAATGTGATAAAAATTGGGCGGTATGAAAATGCAAAAATCTGATATGAACAAATACCCCCAAACTTATCATTTGCTCGTCCCGAGCAAAGTCCATTTATTCACAAAAAAATTTCCTAACCTCACTTTCGCAGGGAACGCGATTGCACTGAGCATGTGCAACAAGCCGTTAAACCTCTAGGTGTCCCTAGTAGGAGGAGTGTTGTCTCCTGAGGGTTTTCAGCGGATACTACCCACAAAATCCGGTCAAGTTGGTTTGTAAAAAATGACTAAGTTTCAAACCCTAAAGTTTTGTTTTTAGAAAATAACAATTCTATAATCCTAAGTCTAGATTATCGAACCTTTATTTTTCACACCTCACATCTTATTTAACTACAGATTTTATATGTCTTTACGTGCAGTGCGGATAGTGTCGTAAAGTTCCAGAAGGATCGATTAGAGTCATCATGTCGCACAATAAAGCCCAGATAACAATTTTAAAAGGATCACATAAGTTTTATAACGAGTTAAGCATTTTTCAAGTTTCGTTTTCCAGTAAGGTTTCAACTTCAGAATTTCTATCTTCCTTAACAGGAAACTAAGTCGTATTTTTCACTCCACCTTTTTCTTGTTTTCATTTCATACACACCTCTGTGAATGTGCAATAGTCTTTATCATAGAATAAAACCTTCATATCTCCGCTAAAATTTTTATAAAAGCCTGTCTTTTATCAAGATTATTCTCACACAAAGAACCGTTAGGAATTTTAACTCGGAGAGAACACTTGCTTGACTTTGTTTTAAACTGGACTTTCTAGGCTTCTTAGCGAGCTTTAGGCCAATGCACCCAAACCAGTTGGTTTTAGGGCATTAGGTGTAGAAACACCCCAGCGGACTTAATTACTCAAGTTACCTAGGTCCAAAAACAAAAGACAGTTTGGCGTGAAAATCAGATGATTTAATACGAACGGAGATATAACCAGCAGTTCAAATATTTTTTTTGGATAAAAGACGTGTCTAGTGGGTTTGGTGTGTAATCATTCCAATCAAGTTTTAGATGGGTTATTTTTCAGACTTAGCTCCAATTACGGCATCAATAACAATCCTTCATATTCGCTTTACTTCATAAACTATTCTTGATATTACTTATTTCAGAACAAACCTATTTGATCCTCAGAAAATCATTTATCTGTTTAAAAGTTTAACATGAAAAACTTGTCATCTAATTCCCAAAACTCACGACACGTGTAGTGTGATGTAAAGACTTATATCAGCTATAGTTAACTTCAAAGGAGAGTTATCTTTCAGGTTTTCAAAATCCAAACATAAGATCTAGTTATTCCTATTTTTTCAAACGAAAACCGTCGAATGTTGAGTCAGAGTTCTTTCACAAGCTAACTTGACAAAAAGTTTTTATATTTTTAGAAAATTTTCAAATTTTTATGGTTTTTATGGATTTAATATGCAGATGCAAAATATACATATGAATGCGAAGGTAAGAAATGCGTACCGAGCGTACCCCCAAACTTAAACTGGACAGTGTCCTCACTGTCGTAGCATGAAGAGAGCAGTTGGAAAGTTCAAAATTGTCGGTTAGTGATACACAAATTTTTATTTGTTTTTGTTTTTAAAGAAAAGAAAGAGAATTTACACAAATATAAACAAAATGGTTTGTACATACCCCCAAACTTATTTGGAACAGTGTCCACTGTTCTTGGCTGGATAACCGAAGTTTGGAGGTAGGCAGAGGAAGATCATGCAAGGTAAACCGGCTCCTGTAAGAACAGGAGCTCCTCTGTTGGTTCGGCGCTAAGGTACGGTTTGCATCGGTGTCCATTGACCTTGAAGAGTGACTCGTCCTTTGGATTTTCCAAATCCACAGCGCCCTGCGGATACACATTCCGCACACAATACGGCCCTTTCCAGCGAGATCGGAGCTTTCCAGGATGGAAATGAAGTCGGGTGTCGTAAAGAAGTACCTGCTGACCAGGTACGAAGGTTTTGCGCAAAAGGTGTTTATCATGAAACACCTTCGTTCGATTCTTAACGACAACCGCGTTGTCGTAAGCCTCATCCCTAAGCTCGCTCAGTTCGTTCAGCTGCAGCTTCCGAAGGCTGCCCGCATCCTCCAGAGACAGATTCAGCTCCTTTATCGCCCAAAACGCGCGATGCTCGATTTCGAAAGGAAGGTGGCAGGCTTTTCCGTACACAAGCCGATAGGGAGACATGCCAAGGTCGGTCTTATAAGCGGTTCTAAATGCCCAAAGGGCATCAGTGAGTTTCAGAGACCAATCCTTACGGTTCTTGGAAACCGTTTTCTCCAGTATCTGCTTGATTTGCCGATTGGAAACTTCGGCCTGCCCGCAGGTTTGGGGGTGGTAGGGCGTAGAAAGCTTATGATTAATGGAGTATTTCTGCATCAAGGCCTCGAAAGTCCTATTGCAGAAATGACTTCCATTGTCGCTAATGATCGCTCGGGGGTGCCCAAACCGGGAGAAAATGTTTTCTTTAAGAAACCTAACGACAACCTTGTTATCGTTAGTCCGGCTGGGCACAGCCTCGACCCATTTAGAGACGTAATCAACAGCTAGAAGAATGTACAAGTTCCCAAAAGAGCTGGGAAACGGCCCCATGAAGTCTATCCCCCAAACATCGAAAATCTCCACAACCAAGATCGGTTGGAGCGGCATCTCATTCCTCCGGGATATCCGGCCCATGTGTTGGCACCGGGAGCAAGTCTTGCAATAGTCGTGAGCGTCTTTGAAAAGTTGTGGCCAGTAGAAACCACATTGCAAGATCTTCTCAGCTGTCTTTCTGGGCCCAAAATGCCCGCCACATGCTTGATCGTGGCAAAATGACAGCACACTCTTGAATTCCTCATCAGGGACACACCGACGAATAATCTGGTCGGGACAGTACTTGAACAAGTAGGGTTCGTCCCAGTAAAAGTGTTTTACTTGGGATAAGAAGCGAAGTCTGTCCTGACGTGACCATTCGGTCGGTAGCAATCCCGTGGCCAAATAGTTCACAATATCTGCGAACCAGGGTTCGCAAGATACTGTCAAGAGTTGTTCATCCGGAAAAACGTCGTTTATCGGAATTGGAAGCGAGGGCGAAGAAGGAAGTCGTGAGAGATGGTCGGCAACCACGTTTTCACATCCTCGTTTGTCCTTAATGACAAGGTCAAACTCTTGAAGCAAGAGGATCCAACGGATTAACCGAGATTTGGCATCTTTCTTCGCAAAAAGATGGCGCAGAGCTGAGTGGTCAGTGTAGACAATGACTGGAGAGCCGATGAGGTAGGGCCTGAACTTTTCTAAGGCAAATACAACAGCTAAGAATTCCTTCTCAGTTGTTGTATAGTTAAGTTGGGCGTCGTTCAGGGTCCGGCTCGCGTAATAGATTACGTGCGGCATCTTGTTGATGTGCTGTCCAAGGACAGCACCGATGGCAAAGTCGGATGCATCGCACATAATCTCGAATGGGTGCATCCAGTCAGGGGAAGAAAGAACGGGAGCAGAAGTGAGTGAGCGTTTCAGTGACTCGAATGCAGTCACACAGCTCGAGTTGAAGTCGAAAGGCGTGTCCATGGCCATCAAAAGCGTCAAGGGCCTAGCAATCTTGCTAAAGTCCTTGATAAACCGTCTATAAAAACCGGCATGGCCAAGGAAGGCTCGGATATCTCTGACGCATCGGGGAGGAGGCAGATTGGAAATGACCTCAATCTTTGCTTTGTTAACCTCTATGCCATTTTGCGAGATGATATGTCCTAAGACAATACCTTCGCGCACCATGAAGTGGCATTTCTCCCAGTTCAAAGTGAGATTCTTGTCCTTACATCGGGTAAGGACAGCGTCGAGATGCAGCAGAAACTCGTCAAAAGAATCGCCAAAGATGGAGAAGTCGTCCATGAAGATCTCCAGAAATTTCTCCACCATGTCTGAGAAAATTCCCATCATACACCGCTGGAAGGTAGCGGGCGCATTGCATAACCCAAAGGGCATGCGTCGATATGCAAACGTGCCGAAAGGACAAGTGAAAGTGGTCTTGTCCTGGTCTTTTTCGGCGATGGGAATTTGATTATAGCTAGAGTAGCCATCTAGAAAGCAATAGTACTCATGTCCGGCCAATCGTTCGAGCATCTGGTCAATAAAAGGTAGCGGAAAGTGGTCTTTCCGCGTTGCAGCGTTGAGTTTTCTGTAATCAATGCAAACTCGCCACCCGGTTTGGGTGCGAGTAGGGATTAACTCATTCGCCTCGTTGGTTATGACCGTGATGCCCGACTTCTTGGGGACAACGTGAATGGGGCTAACCCACTGGCTATCAGAGATAGGGTAAATGATACCACTATTTAGACATTTGACGATCTCCTTCTTTACAGCCTCCTTCATGACTGGATTAAGACGTCTTTGTGGATCCCGGGCTGGTTTGGCATCATCCATCAGATGAATGTGATGCTCAACGATGAGGGGACTAATCCCCTTGATGTCCGCCATGGACCAGCCAAAAGCTTGCCTGTTGCTGTGCAAGACCGCGAGAAGGGCTTTCTCTTGCTCGGGAGCTAGAGAAGCCGAGATGATGACAGGAAGGGTCTCGTTCTCACCTAAGTAAGCATACTTAAGGTGAGACGGCAACGGCTTGAGTTCGAGCGTTGGAGGTGAAATGATGGAAGGCAAGACTGGTGCAAAGGTCTCGAACTCAAAGGACTCCAGCAAAGGTTCAAAACGAGTGTAGGCAACCGAGTCGGATGGTTCAGGTAACTCATCCGAAAAGTCGAAAGATTCAAACTCGGGTTGTGCGCGGCTAAGATCGTTCGTGAACGTGAAACACTCGTAGTCGTTATCGGGCGCAGAAACAGCAGCAGGTTCGAAGAGACACGCACTAGTGGCGTCAAGATTATCGTGTTCAAACAGAAACTCCTCGAATTCACACTCTTCTGGTGTGATCTCCTGGATCGAGCAGACATCCAGTATATGAGCATTAGGTTCGGCGGGCTGATTCCCCAACCTAAAAATGTTGAGTTCAATTGTCATATTTCCAAAAGAGAGGTTCATCGAACCATTGCGACAATTGATCACAGCATTTGAGGTTGCGAGAAATGGGCGACCGAGTATCACCGGAATTTGATTCCAGGGGTTAGCTACAGGCTGTGTATCTAAGACAATGAAGTCGACGGGGAATATGAAGTCCCCGACTTTGATTAACACATCCTCTAGCTCACCCCTAGGATGGGTGATCGATCGGTCGGCCATCTGGAGAGTGCAGTGTGTGGGTTTCAGCTCTCCGACGCCTAATTGCTCGTATACTGAATACGGAAGCAAGTTAACACTGGCACCAAGATCTAATAGTGCGCGGTTGATGTTCTTATCCCCAATGGTAATTGAAATCGTAGGACAGCCAGGGTCCTTCCGTTTTTGTGGTAAAGATTGGGTAAGGGCATCACTCACAGCACTAGCCAAGAAAACTTTCTTGGGTACCTGAGACTTCCTCTTTTTCGTGCACAAGTCCTTTAAGATTTTCGCGTAAGACGGGACTTGTTGGACAGCATCTAAAAGAGGAATGTTAATGTTAACTTGCTTGAATAACTCCAAAATCTTCTCCATTTGTGGATTTTGTTTGTTAGACCTCAACCGGTTTGGAAATGGAACATTTTGAAAATTGGTTGAGTCTAAAGCTGGAGGAGGAGATTTTGGAGTTGGAACAGATCCCAGAATAGGTGTTTTCGTGGAGTGAGAAGCGGGTCCGTTCAGGGAAGAAGAAGAAGAGGGAGAGCCTTGTGAAGAACGGAGAATAGGCTCGGAAGACGAAGAAGAAGAAGGAGAAGAAGCAGAAGAAGAAGCGGCCGGGGTGTCATCGTTGATTTGCTTGCCAATGTTGTTTTGCAGCACCCTCCCTGATCTCAGTGTGGTCACGGCACTCACATTATGGTTTTGTTGTTCAAGAGCAACATGTGCATTATGTGGGTGGCCGGGATTTGGAAGTGGCTGGGACGGGAGCTTCCCCTTCTCTCGCTCGCTCAAGGCCGCGTTCAGCTGTGCAATCTGGGCCTCGATGGTCTTGATGCTCTGCCCGTGTGCGGCGGTGTGTTGCACTAAAGATTGGATCGAAGACTGGATGTTGGCGGTGGATTGAGTCGATTGTTTAACAAACGCATCCAGACTTCGCTCGAGCGAGGAAACCTTATCGTTGTTCGACGGAACAAAGTTGTTTGGTGGAAAGGAATTGTTAGGTGCAAAGTTGTTCGTCTGGTTTTGGTAAGGTTGGGGTTGGAAGGGCTGCTGATACTGAGTTTGTTGTTGCGCTTGTTGTTGCGGTGGAGGGGCCCTTTGGAAATTGTTGCCCTGGAATTGATTCTGATTCTGATTCCAGGCGAAATTGGGGTGGTTCCTCCAACCGGGATTGTAGGTGGAAGAGTATGGATCATTCCTCGGTCTTTGCTGGAATGCATTAACCTGATCCTGTCCTTGCGATGGTGGATTGTAAGGACACTCTTCGGTCAAGTGAGAAGGATCGGAACAACAAGCGCAGATGGTACGAAGGGGGAGAACAGGGGCAGGAGTAGGAGAAGAAAATTTGCTCTCTATTGCTTCAAGCTTTTTTGTTATTGCAGCCATTTCAGCTCTCATCGCAATAGAGACATCAAGCTGGTGAATTCCTACCCTAGACTGACCGGTAGAAGTGGAGGTAGAAGAAGAAGAAGGAGTCGGTCTGGTGCTCTCCCACTGTAGCGTTTGCTCCGCAAGATCGTCAAAGAATTGCCACGCTTCCTCGTCAGATTTGGATAGGAAGTGGCCCTGACAGATGGTTTCCAGCAACTGCTTCGTTGCTGGGTTTAGTCCCTCGTATAAGGTTTGGCAGAGCTGCCATTTCTCTATACCGTGGTGAGGACACTGAACAAGAAGGTCTTTGTATCGGTCAAAGCACTTCTAGAAGGGTTCAGAAGGAAGCTGGGAGAATTGGTTGATCTCATTTCGAATTCTTGCGGTCTTATGATTTGGGTAGAATTTTTTCAGAAACGCTTTAACAAACTCGTCCCAGCTGGTGATTGAGTGGGAAGCGGTACTATACAGCCATTTTTCAGCGAGATCGCATAGAGTGAACGGAATGACCCGTAGACGTATAGCATCGTCCGACAGCTGGGTGGTTTTCATCATGGCACAGACGTTTTGAAATTTGTTTATGAAGATATAGGCATCTTCAGATTCAAGCCCATGAAAACGTGGAAGCATGTTGATGAAATGGGGCTTAATTTCAAAGTTGTCCCCATTGGCCGGAGGAAGAGAAAGGCAAGTGGGAAGTGCAGAACGGGTAGGGTAGAAACGATCCTGGAGCGCAATTCGCTGCGGCGCTACAACAGGCGGAGGTGGTGGAAGATTGGTCTCCGTAGGAGGTGGAGCCAATCCAGGGGTGGTCAAGGAGATGTTCGGATTAAATCCCGACATCGCGGAAGAAGAGGTTGGTGAAGGTGAAGGTGAAGGTGAAGATGTATGAACAGAATTCCGGTCAACGTCGGAGTTGGCCGGCAAAGGAAGGGGAGAAAGAGGAGTGGACGGAGTATCGACTTCGAAGTCGATCGCGTAGTCGGTCGCGACTAACGTAACGCGGACTAGACGGGCGCTAGTGTCCCGAGTCCAAGCGGACATACACTAAACGAGTTTAGTATAGTCAAAGCGAAGAAGGTAGGGTAAGAAAACGTCAATGGAGAAAGGCGATGGGTGGTGGGTAAAAATGGATTTGGCGACAAAAGGGCAAGTTTTTGTAAAAGTTTTTGATTTTTTTTCTTTTTTTTTTTTTTTTTTTTTTTAGAAAAAGATTTACAGAAGTATGTACGGAAATACGGCTTAAGCAATCACAAACAAGATATGCACAATCACACCTAGATCTAGGATAACCTAGGTCTACTAGACCTGCTCCTGAACTTGATTGTCGAAGTTAAACAGTGTCGAGAAACAGGCTTAAAAATACACTGATCACGAGGCCAGGTAAGTGCAGAGATAAGGGGAGGTTGTCCAACGCTTTCGCGAAGTTCCTTAATTAAATAACCCTTTCTCTTTCGGCGGTTGCGCCTTTAACACTTTCCTAGACACCCCGTAAACAATATACGGTTAAGCAAGGTTCTAAACAAGGTTTATCTTCTCCTAATGAGCGCGAAGTCCTTAGGGCTGAAGTCTAGTATTTTTTAATTTACAATGGACAATGCATATGCTTTAGTGATTTCCGGGGTCCTGGGAAGGGCGATGAAATCCCCACCCAATCTGGATTAGTTTCAAGCCCCTTAAGTCCGTATTAAAGAATGCAAAACAGTAACAAATCAACTGCAAACAATTTTTATTTGGGCGCAAAGAATCCTGCACAAGAACAGTTTATTGGAAGGGGGAGAAGAATTTGCGCAAAGAAATCTGCAGAAAACACAATTTATTGGAGTCCAGAGGAGTGGGAAGGAGGAGAGGAGGACTTACAGAGAAAATGGCACCCTGAGGCAACCAAACGGCCGCTTTTCCGCGGCCAAACGCATGCAATGGCCGCGGATCCGCGGCTATGTAAGGGACTAGGGGTTCTGAAAAATTTGGGTGTTCTCTGTTGGGTGTCCTCTGCTTGTCTGGATGTACTGAATCTTGAATCGCTCACTGTATTTGCTCCAGATTTGTACAGTAGACCGGATGCTTCGTTTTATCCGTTGCGGTGTAGCCGCGAAAATGTGGGTCTATCTTCCCACGTCTTTGGCACTGTACTTGAACTCCGTATTTTCACCGTCTTGGGCACCGAACTCGAACCTTGTATTTTCCTGCAAACTTGCACAAAAACTAAAAAAAAAACAAGATGATTTTTTTACAAAGTATATATTTTTTTTTTGGTTTTTGGTTGTTTTTATATTCACAAATTAACCCGAAATTACACAAGGAAATAAACTACCGTCTCCCCGGCAACGGCGCCATTTGATTGATAGGATACGAGCGTGTTCAAGTTCTAGTTTAAATACCGCAATCAAGACGGTTTCGCACGTAGCTAGCCGGTTGAGTACGGGTCGTCCGCAGGGAGATGGGAATCTTTTTCTATGTGTTTTTCGACGAGTTAAGTCCGGTTGTTCAGATTTTGTTTGTAGTTATCTAAGTGTTGAGTTGATATTTAAAGAGAGCATGTTAGGGTTAGGATTAGGTTAGTTTGAGTTAGGAGTCTCCACATCTTTCGTTGCCCTTCTTAATATCGTGTTACGGTAATCGGCAACAACGGGGATTAGCACGACTAGGAAGGACTTTGCGAGTATAAGCTAGGCTTTCCAACGCATAAGTCTTCCTTTTGGTGCTTGTCCGTCCGTTCTTGGCTCTTAGCCATAACCTCCGGTTAATCCAACCACAACCGGTCTCACTACGGAATCACCGCTATCATGTAGGATAGGGTGCCGTAAGGAGCGGATTGTGGTTGGGTTAACGGGAGTCGATTTAAGCTGTTGGGCAAGGAAAGAGTGAGAGAGATTTCCTTCTCTCAAACTTCCCTTATCCTACCCTAACAAGAATGAACTACTCACACATCATAATACGGAAAAATAAAACAACACAAAAGAGGAAGATAGAAAGAAGGAGATTAGAAGAATACGACTAACTATTTGCGACCTCACCTTGGCGAGGATCAAGCGTAAGTATCATTGTCATATGTAAAGATAAAGAAAAAAGAGAAGAAAGAAACAACAAGGAAATAACAACAACTACTTTAACGAATTAAAATTACAACAAGCATAAAGATAAGGAGACAAGCATGATAACAAAATGGTCTTCTTTATTCATCACTCTTCACTCAAAAGCTCACTTACAAGTTTAATGGAGAAGAGGTGAGAAGAGGAAGAAGAACATGTAACTAAAACCTAGCAAAAAGAAATATAAGAATTGGCCCCTTTCCTTCACAAACTTCTGGGCTATTTATAGGCCAAAACATGAAACCCTAGGGCAACCACCAGAACCATGATGAAAATACCAAACTACCCCCCAAAACCCTGCAAAAGAGGCGCCAGAATGGCCGCGGAACCGCGGCCTGGACCCCACTTTGGCCGCGGTTCCGCGGCCATTCTGTGGAGTTGGGGTTTGTGCTTTCTTGTGGTGGCCTGATCTGTTGTGTGCTTCATTCTGGTATATGTATTTTCTCAATTTGGCTCCACGATTTTTCCAGAATTTCTGTTGAAGGAAAGGTGGACTTTTTGTTAAGATTTTGTCATGATTGTCTCGAGCTCCGCGTAGATCTCTTGGATCTTGTGCTACCATTGAGCCTTGTGCCTGAAAAAGACATTGATTTGACATTTTGTCTTCCTAAACTGGTATCTGGCAGCATACGGATGAAGAGCGGAGACCGTGTTTTATCTGTGGTTGGCAGGAACCGGATTTTTGTCGTGTTTTTCATGAGTTTCTCCGTTTGAGAACCGAGAACCTGTATCCTGCAATTGACTAGCAAACACGGCTCAAGAGTATCTACGGATATGCAATGTGATAAAAATTGGGCGGTATGAAAATGCAAAAATCTGATATGAACAAGCATGGTCCCAAAGAACAATCCTGTGGTGGCGCGAGTGACCTGTTCCACGGGCATTGTGAATAGCGAAGCAGCTTGGGGTCCGTAGGCTATACCTCCTGGCGAGGCAGAGCGTTGGTTGCAACTGCAGTCTAAGCAGTTGGAGAATTTGGCAGAAGTAGAAGCCATCGATCCTTTGCTTTCTGTAATAAGCAAGACGCCGAGTTTTAGTATCTTGAAACCCAAGGGCAACTATTAGCGAACCGCGATTGGTTCGCGAGTCACGACATACGAAGTGTGGAGTGGAAAGAGGAAAAGGTCCCACCGGGCGTGCCGGAATCTGTTCCCCTCCGAATGGCGGCGCGCAAAACTGCGATGTCTTGGCACTAAGACTCGGGGCAGATGCTAATTGGTGCTATCCGTCCACCTCTCCGAAGATGCCAAGTTGATTTATGGCACCATGTATCGAAGGTTTAGACGGATGCGTCCGATGTAGCAGACTTCGTCAGATTCCCCCTCGTTTGAGGGGTTTTTGATTGTGGGGACACTCTTCCCTGCAGGCGCAAGCCCCTGCAGTTAATTATGCTACCGCATTGCGGTAACAACTTTCTCCTTCTCCAGATGGTCACTTCGTGTCGTGGGTGTTTGTTTTGTATTTTGTTGCCCGTGGATTGTACATGGAGACTGAGTTATGTCGTCGCCCGTAGGGCGTGGACTAGTCCAAATCCGTATTATCTTAGATTTGGGTTTGGGGGTTTGGTTTGAGGATACGTCAGCCATACTTGAGGCTAAGATCGACTCAAACGTTTGTTAAGGATACGTTAGTCTAACTTTGAGACTAAGATCAACTTAACGGGATCGTTTAGATCCGACATAGGAGCGTTTGGCTTCATTGTTCCAGTTTAGGGACATGATGGTCCATCGTATGTATAGCCATCGGGACCCGTCACCTCTCTGACGACGTTGAAGGATTACAACGACGGATGTCAGAGGAGTTCAGAGATGTACCCTCGAGCCAGAGTTAATTGGGGGGATTCATAGTCCAGTCTGTTTGAAGGTTTAAGGATACGTTAGCCATCTTTAAGGCTAAGATCAACTTAAACGGGACCGTTTAGATCTGACAAAAGAGCATGCAGGGGGGGCTCTATTGTTCTAGTTTAAGGACATTGCGATCCATGGGTAGTTTAAGGACATTGCGGTCCATGGGTAGTTTAAGGAAATTGCGGTCCATGGGTAGTTTAAGGACATTGCGGTCCATGGGTAGTTTAAGGACATTGCGGTCCAGTATGTGCTCTGGATGCTTCACACGGGTTCACTGCCGTGCTTGGCGAGGACCAGGCTCCGCTCTGGGCGTTTTCCGCGGGGTCAAAGAGTGACGTTATCCGCGTTCCACGTAACCAGGAATTTTGCACTAGATGCTTCACACGGGTTCACTGCCGTGCTCGGCGAGGACTAGGCTCCGCTCTGGGCGTTTT
Source organism: Agapanthus africanus (assembly GCA_030015575.1). Taxonomy (NCBI): domain Eukaryota; kingdom Viridiplantae; phylum Streptophyta; class Magnoliopsida; order Asparagales; family Amaryllidaceae; genus Agapanthus; species Agapanthus africanus. The sequence goes on along the minus strand of CM057350.1, from coordinate 445,411,143 downwards.
CCGCGGAGTCAAAGAGTGACGTTATCCGCGTTCCACGTAACCAGGAATTTTGCATTAGACACGGGTTTAAGACCCCACAGTCCATATCAATGTGTGGTCATCGGGACTCGTCACCTCTTTGAAGACATTGAGGGATTACAATGCCAAATATCAAAGGAGTGAAGAGATGTACCCTAGAACCGGAATGGCTTAAATAGTCCTTGACCCAATTTGGGATCAAGACCGATTAATTATGTTATGAGCCCATTAGCCCAGTTAATTACGAATTGAAGACTCATGGCCCAGCTTGGGCTAAGTCCGATCGTGTCTGGAATATTGGCTTCTTGTTGGTCCATTGAAGGAGAGGCTTTGCCTCTATCCATTTAGCCAATTGGGCTAAAGCCTAGTGTTAAACACTACAGAGCAATCAGTGTTAAACACTGGGAATGAGGTTGACAAGTTAGTGTTTAACACTAAAAGATAATTGGTGTTAAACACCAGCAACAGGGCTATCAAATTATCATAAACACTAAAACAGATCAGTGTTGAACACTGGCAATGGAGATTTCAGATCAGTGTTAAATACTAAAGTAATCAGTGTTGAACACTGCGAATAAAGTTCTTTGATTAGTGTTGAACACTAGGGCCCAACAGTGTTTCAATACTGGATTCGAGAGTTCCAATTTAATGTTGAACACTAAGGCAAGAGGGGTCACGTGGCAACACGTGAGAGCGCCTTCCCTTCATTTATTCTGCTGAGATTATCGCATCTTTCAGAGCATCACGTGCCATCACGTGACGGGCATTCGAATGCTTGTGTGTTAAAGCTTCTGTCAAGGGTCACGTGGGTCACGTGGGGTGCTGCCTCAAAGGGGATTTCTGTAGATCTCTTGGGGGGGTCACGTGGTGGCACGTGACCCTGCCTTTATGTATGTTGTTTAGAGGGTCTGTTAATCTTTTCCAGGAATTAAATTCCTCGTAGGGTTAAACCCTGACAATAATTTCAGAGGAATTAAATTCCTACTTCCTTTTGAAGATTTATATTCTGAATAGAGTTGGACTCTGAATTTTCTGTAGGAATTAAATTCCTCATACATGTGAAGAACTAAATAGGGTTAAACCCTAATAAAAGCTTTTAAGGAATTAAATTCCTACTCTCTGTTAAATTATGATCAAGGAAATTAAATCCCTGCTGTTCCAACAGAACTAGGTTCTTAATTAGGGTTAAACCCTGTTTCTTTTTGTTCTGAAGGAATTAAATTCCCATAACACAGGGTCAAGCCCTAGTTTTATTTTAAAGGAATTAAATTCCTATAGTTCTGTGAGAATTAAATTCTCGTGCTTCCATTCCCTCTCTATGTTTTGGATCTGCATGGCAGGATCTCAACCCATTGAGAATTAAATTCTCAGATTCAAGGGGAGATGTGCACTTTGCAGATCCTCTATCAAAGAGAGAAGAAATATATTCTTCTGTTTTATATATCAGAGTTAAACTCTGTTGAGAATTAAATTCTCTTTTCTTTCAAGGAGCCTTCCCTTTCTTACCTAGAGTTTTCTTTTGCAGAAGATCCAAGTTCCTCGAAGTATCAAGGCTCTCTCTCCCTTTCTTCCCTCTGCGTGTCTATATCTTTTTGTGTCTCTTGGCTCCTATTTATAGGAGAAGCAGCCGAATCAATTAGTTTTTGACGAATCTTCATTGAGAGGTTTGATTTGCATCCATCATTCGTTTTTGACCTTTGGATTATTGGGTGAATTTTATTCACCATTGGATTTCAAGTCCCGGGACTCTCCTTTGTTATTTCGGTTAGATTTAAAGGGGAAATCTTTCCAAACCTGAGATTTTCCCATAGATAAATGATATTCAATCATCTTTAAATCTTTAATTCGATTGGTTCCAGATAATCGCTTTCCTTTGGAAAGATTCGAATCTCTTTCAGAATTTAATTCTGTCAACGAAATGGGCTTTGAAAGCCGGTCACGTGTGACCACGTGACCCATGGTCACGTGTGGGCACGTGACCCCCTTTGGAATGAGCCTTCTTCTTTCTTTCTGCGCTTTGCTTTTTGTTCTCTGTTTAGCTGTCACGTGCCACCACGTGACAACTGGTCACGTGTGAGCACGTGACCCTTGTCTGGACTCTTTTTCTTGATTTAACTGGAGAACAATTCTGATGTTTTGAGCGTCACGTGCAAACACGTGACCCCTGGTCACGTGGGAGCACATGACCTCTTTTGAAGCTTTTTCCTTGATTTGATCAGGGAACCGATGTGCCTTTGAATCCGCTTTAAAATGTCACGTGACAACACGTGACCCTGGTCACATGGGAGCACGTGACCCTTTCTCAAGCCCTTTTCTTTGATGTAGTCAGGAAGCTGAATCTGCCTTGATGATGCTTTTAGATGTCACGTGCCCACACGTGACTGCTGGTCACGTGTAAGCACGTGACCCTTTTCTGAAGCTTTTCCCATAAGCTTTTCTGATTTTAAATCAGGAAACACAGATCTTCAGTGAAAACTTGTAGTGATCTTTTAACCGTTTGCCTTAATATTTTGGACCTTGCGTTGCCTTGTTAATTGTGAACTTTATCTTTGATGTAGGCTTGATCAAGAGTCCTCTGTTTGTTGGTTAAAGTCCATATTTTCATCGTCTTTACATTGTTTTCACTGTTTTCGCTCCAAGAACCTGTAAGCTGTAATATGTAGCAGACATGTGTAAGTGCATGGCGGCGCCCCTGCCGTCAATCCGACGCCGGAATGCGGAAGCGGTGATTTACTTAAACTTTTCAAACCGGCACCACCGCGCACTATAAACCCGGATCGGGCCATTAAACTAGTCCTAGCTATCAAGATTGGGGGTATAGAGATATACCGAGTGATCCGTGTCCTCCGGTCTTCTCGCCATTGTCCCGATCTCCCGCGGAATGTCCGGTCTCCACCTCCTTGCCGGAAGGGCACCACGTCGCCTGCTTCTTTTACGGGCTCCCACCTCTATACCGAGGCAACTCGGGCACGAAGTTGGCGAGTCGACGTGCCCAAGGTTTGCTGTAGAATGTGAAGTGCTCATGTCTCATTTCGGGGTTTATGGAAGTTGCCTTTTGAGATGGTGGAGGAATGAAGTTTTGGAGATGGAGCTATATGATTTTTCCAAAGCCAAAAGAGATGAAATCCAACTCCTACAAATTTGGACAGCCCCCATAGTAATGGCCGGCCTTGGCTCATGGAATGGGAGAGGGAAACAAAAATGAGTGAGTGATTATCTCAAAAGGGGGGGTGGAGCAATCACAAGAGAGAGAGAAAAGTGATCATGAAAAGTAATGGTTTAGGCCAAATGGTTTTCTTCCTTCCCTACCGTTCGGCACCAGCCTATGGTTTGGAAGAAGACTATCCAATAAGCATAATGGGTGTACTGTCCTAATCCTAGGAGCACTCGCAATGCGAGAGAAGGTGAAGATAAAAGACAACCGAATAAACCTTATTCCTATTTCTCCTGTGTTAGTGTATATGCCCTAGAGGCCATTACTGTATCATACTGGTTTGTATATTACTTAATGGATGCTTGGGATATTCACCTTGTATATACAATCTTGCTCAAAATAGTAGTATGCTACTTGGTTTGTTTCTACTTCAATGTGTACATGTGTTTATTTTTGTATATCGCCTATACACATTAGTAGAGCCCTTAGGATCTTTGCTTGATTACCAGCGATGTGATGGCCGTCACACTAGTGGGGCTGGGTAATCTATAAGCACATCCTTATGCAGGTCCCTGGTCGCAGGACTATCGAGACAGGGCATCTATACTCCGGAGTAGACCAGCGCATGCGCTTCTCATCCCAGTGTGGGAGACGGTCTGTCCCACAGCCGTCAGTACGTCGTACTTGAGATAGTATGCGGGTGCTCGTTAGGTTACGGGTACACTGGACAGGACTCGTCGGGAACTGACTAGTTGGTATTATACCTATCGTCAGTTATCAGTTCCCAGGTGACATGAGTACAGCTTAGTCCGCTGACTTGACACTGTCACTTCGCCTCGAGTGTGTTCCCACTGTACTTTGATCACTACCCTACCACGGCTCAAAGGAGTCGTGCAAACAGGTAGTGGTTGGGTGCAGTCCCGAAGCACTTGGAGGCAGTGACGGTTAGACAGGATTCGTCTCTCCCGGTATTGGGGGTTGACATCGCGCTGTGTCTAGGAGAGCCATTACACGAGTAGTCCCTGGCCAGGGCAAACGAGATATACTGGTAGGTTTCCAGTGTTATCTCAGGGTGTTTTGGGCTTCGCTCCGGCACGACTTGTACCGCTATTGGGGGACTGACGTTTACCGCCCCCTAGGCCCGCCATGCGATGTATCAGACGAACAGACCGGACTGTACGGAGAATGTCACACTCAGGCTCAGTAGGAGTTCAGATGGGTTTCGCCTCGTCGGTCTTCTTGTCGGCACTACCTGGGGACCGTTACGCACAGCTAGTGCCGCTTGCGGTCTGTGGTTAAACCCACTGCCAGCGTAGTGTCGAGTCTTTAGAGTCCCACACAGATAGCTTTTCGCCTTTAGGCAAAAGAGTAGAGGTCGCATGGTATTGCGACAGGTCGCATGGTTTTGCGACAGGGTTCGGTCACATCCGTGCACTTGTGCACGTATAGTGTCCGGACAGTTTACACTAGCGGGCTTTGGTTTAAGCCAGATCCTAGTGTACCTTTTGGGATTGGATTTATCCAGTGTGCATTCGTGTTCCTCGGAACGCGGATGCGGGTGTGTATGCACAGTTGACAGGGAGGCAGAGGCAGCGGATTCTCATTAGGGTTGTTGACAGTTGACCGTTGACTATTTGACTTTTTGCTCAACCCTAATGAGAATATGATATGTGATTAACTATTATATTAATTAAGTATTATGGTGATATGGTTGTTGACTTTGTTGACTTGTTGACTTTTGTTGACTTGTTGACTTTGTTGACTTGTTGACTTTTGTTGACTTGTTGACTTTGTTGACCGGTTGACTAGGCTTGACTAGTTGACCATCATGATAACCATAGCCATCATTTCATGGCAAAGACTTTTTCTTGCTTGCTCATTTGTGTAAAATGAGTGCATGAAATGATATGGTTATGGTTGCTTCAAACCATCACATAAGACTTTTGTTAGTATGATGAGTTATGATTGTTTTGGATTATGAGAGGGTGAAAGACAAAAGAGAGCCTCATTCTTTCTTGCTCATTCTCTCTCTTGTTCTTGAGCTCTCCTTTTGCTCTCACCCTCTTGCTCTTTTTCCCTCTCTTTAATCTATGGTTCTCTTGTCTCATGAGTTGAGAATCAAGAACCATAAATAAAATCCCACACAAAGTATTCTCTACTCATTCTAGTTCACTAGGTTTAGCAAACCAAGTGAACTAGTTTCTTCAAAGAACGAAGAAGGAGCTAAAGGTTGGAGCTTTCAGGTGGATCTATCTTCGGCGTACGGAGACGACGAGAAGAAGCCGGTCCGGACCACCATCGGAGCTTGAAGACGAAGGAGTTCAAGACAAGCAAGGTATAACCCCCTAACCGAGTAGCTAGAAACTCATAGTTAGGTTGTTAGATAGATGTTTAACCAAGATCCGGGTTTTAGGTCCATGTTACCATCTTTAAGAAAATCGTTTTTTTACCAAATTCCGCATTCCCAAAAGTACCGGGAGAGGTAGCATGGACTTACAGTGGTATCAGAGCCTAGTTAAACTCTATCTAACATGTTAGCAAGTAACTAGAAGATCGATCAACGAAAAAGTCCCGAAACGAACCCCGGAATTTTAAACTTTCTGTTGATTTTAAAAGTGCTGGAAAACATTTTTGAAATACACCTAAAATCGACTCAGGCTTTTTTAAAGAAACTGCAAAATTTTGGGCCCCTGACTCGATCAAAGAGCCGCGTTTCCGCGGCGGGAGCACGCTCCCGCCGCGGAAACGCGGCCGAGTTGACTCGGTCAGGGGTTTTCTTTTTTGCAGTTTACTAGTGGGGGTATTTTGGGATTTTTGGTATATATATTTTCAACCCAGATTTTCCAGAACGAAAATTTTACTTTGGGGTCCTGAAAATCCGTATTTTTGATCGAACTTCTAAAAGACTTAAGCTAACGGGTTTTTCTGTAATGTGATATTTGTATTGAACGTCTACTAATCGCTATATGTCGATTAGTGGGGGTTATACAAATCTGTGATCTGTAATGTTGCTGGAATGTGGATATGAATATGTTGGATTGTCGCGGGTGAATAGCCGGGGGTTGTGAGACGAGAGTTTTCTTTTCTTTCACTTCATGTAAATTTGTAAATTGATGTAATAATTATTTGTATGGCCGCACAACCGGGTCGGGGTTGTAGCCGTCATTGTATAATTTCTTTTTACTGTTTTTGCTCCTAGGATAGACCTATGGAGGGGGTGCACAAACTACCGGGTATGCCGAAGTGTCGAGTGGCCTACTCATGGAGATGAGGGAGGTTACTACGCTTCGGGTACTTGGCGGGTAGTTTGCCGCACCCGTAGGGGTCTTGGGTGGGGTTTTGGCTATTCACCGCGACCGTGTAATTTGTCTTTCGTTACAGGCTCGTACGAATTACAGATTCCTAGTATATCCAATGTATTCATCTGTGATCTGAAATGTTTATCATTGCAGTATATCTATATATGATATTATTTAGGCGTTGCTTATGTTTTACAAACGCGCTAGCCCAGCTCCCGCTCTGTCGTTAGTTAAGTAACCTAACGGGTAATGACGGGGCCCCGTGGCGAATGCGAATGGCATAAGCGTACGTCATATTTTGGTTGTTTTCTGCAATGGTAGGATTAAATGATGGGACGCATTAAAAGAACTAATGCAAGAATATCACGCATTAAAAGAACTAATGCAAGATAATAAACCAAGTTAAAGTCGTTGGAACACTTTCGAAAAACCACTCGGTTCTTTTCAAAACAACTTTTAAATGCGGAGCTTGAGCCACTCCTTTTAAAAGCTATCTCGTTCTATCGACCAAATCAAGTTCACTACGTTCACGGTTTTGCCAAAACCATTCGTAGCCCTCCGTCGTTTCGTATGAATATTCAATAGTATTCAAGCTGTGTTTGTTGACCTTCGTCAAGGCATAGTGATTGGTAGCTATTGGGTATTCATATGTAGCATAGATAGATGCGTTGGTTTGGAACATTCGCATTACCTTGTTGACCTTCGTCAAGGGTATATACGGGTGGATTCAAATTAACCTGGATAATGACGGGCAGAACTTGACATGTGACTTATGATTTGTTGACCTTCGTCAAGGTCATAAGAGCATGGGGCAAAAATCCACATCGGGAGTTTCATAAGTACTGAAACTTGCTAGATTTGCATACCATTTGGAGTGTGATGATTCTGGTAGGATTCCTTCAGTTTCGTCACGCAATGATATTTGGATCCCGATCCTACTGTGAGTATATGCTACTCCTCGGGAAATTTCTCACTAAATGATCAATGCTATAAACCTAGTAGGTGCCTAGAAAGGTGTTAGCGGGGCTACGCCCCCAGGGAAAAGAGGTTCTCTAATTAAGGAACTTCGCAAAAGCGTTGGAAAACCTCCCTCGAAGTACCGACACCGGCCTGGTTGAACGGTTAAGCAAGTATTGTGCGGTGGGGTTGATCCCGGCTAATTCTTCCTTTATGGTTTGAGGAGGGATTCGAGAAACAGTGGGAGCCATCCTGTTTAGACAAACTAAAAACCACTCTAAACTTGCAAGAGCATCATGCTGAGTGTTTCTTCTTCTCTCTCCTAATTGCAGCGACCAATCAACATGACTGGACTTAAGTTACTCCTAGATAAAAACAAACTGACAGGGCAAAACTACAAAGATTGGCTCAGGAATGTCAAGATAGCAATCACTTACGACAAGCTGGGGTATCTTCTTACCACCAAAGCTCCCCCTGTCCCTGGTCCAACTTCCAGCGTCGCGGATAAGGAAATCCGCAAGACTTGGGAGATTGATAGCGCGAAGGCCAAATGCCTCCTGCTTGCCTCGATGGACAACGAACATCAGAGGAGGCACGAGAATATGGACATGGAATCCATATTGCTTCATACAAAAGAACTGTATGGAGAGCAATCTCGTATCGCAAGATACGAAGCGTCGAAAAAGTTATTTTCGACAAGAATGGCCGTCGGATCATCAGTAGCCGAGCACGTTCTAAAGATGATCGGCTACATTGAGGAGCTCGCAGACCTAGGGATCACATTGGAGAGTGAGCTATATACGGATATAGTTCTCCAGTCCCTTCCTTCCACTTACGCCCAGTTTATACTGAACTTCAACTTACAAGAAAAAGAGGTTGAACTTTCAGAGCTCCTTAACATGCTGAGGAGCGCAGAGGGCACCCTACAGAAAGGTAGGGATACATCCACTTTGTTTGTAGGAGGATCATCTTCTTCTAGGTCCAAGGCGAAAGCCAAGGGAAAGAAGAAGAAGGCCCCCGCCAAACCAAGGGGCGGTGTTAGTAAAGTGGATACGAAGGGAAAAGGTAAAGCAACAAAAATAGCGGGGAAGCTTATGGATAAGGAAGAATGCTTCTATTGTCATAAGAAAGGACACTGGAAGAATGATTGCAGGGCCTGGAAGGCCAGAACACAGGAATTGAAGCAGGTTGCAGCTTCAGCTTCAGGTGTGTATGTTATTGAAAACTGTCTTTCAATAAACTCTACTTCCTGGGTATTGGATACCGGATCAGGATCTCATATCTGTAATTCTTTGCAGGCGTTGAGAAACCGTAGGGTTTTGAAGGCAGGTGACATGACCCTCAGAGTTGCGAATGGAGCTAGCATGGATGCTAAAGCCGTGGGGGACTATCACCTGGGAATGTCAGATGGACATGTTTTGGTTTTGCGTAATTTCTTTTTTGTACCCAACGCAACTTGTAATATCATTTCTGTATCTTTAGTTTCTAAAGAAGGTTATGAATTTGCGTTTGTAAGTAATGTTGTAAACATTCACCTTAATCAAGTTTTGATTGGGTCAGGTACATTGAGTAATGGTATATACGTATTGAACCAACCACAGATTTTCAATGTCCAGAATACACACAAAAGAAAGTCTCCAGAAATAAATCAGACTTTCTTATGGCATTGTAGACTGGGTCACATCAATGAGAGAAGGTTGACTAAGTTACATACAGAGGGATATTTGAATGCGTTCGAATATCAATCGTATGCCACTTGTCAATCTTGTCTCAAAGGAAAGATGACAAAGACTCCGTTTACTGGACATGGAGTAAGAGCGAGCGAGCTCTTGGGACTCGTACACAGTGACGTGTGCGGTCCAATGTCTACACATGCGCGAAGCGGCCATTCTTACTTCATTACTTTTACGGATGACTTCTCAAGGTACGGTTATGTCTTCTTAATGAAACATAAGTCCGAAGCCTTTGGAAAATTCCAGGAGTATAAGAATGAAGTAGAGAAACAGACCGGCAAAAGTATTAAGATTCTAAGATCGGATCGAGGTGGAGAATACTTAAGTGCCGAATTCCTGAATTACTTAAAAGAGAATGGTATTCTCTCTCAGCTTACTCCTCCATACACTCCGCAACATAACGGTGTATCGGAGAGACGAAACCGAACCCTATTGGATATGGTTCGGTCCATGATGAGTAACGCTGAGTTACCGCGATCATTCTGGGGATATGCACTAGAAGCAGCTGCATATCTCTTGAACAAGGCTCCCACCAAGACTGTGCCTACCACCCCATATGAGATGTGGACTGGGAAGAAACCCTGTCTTAAGTATCTTAAGGTATGGGGATGTCCAGCTTTTGTAAAAAAGCAGCATGCGGACAAGCTTGAGGCACGTTCAGTACAGTGTAAGTTTGTGGGATACCTAAGGAACTCCAGGGGGTATCTTTTCTATTCCACTAAGGAACAAAAGGTTTTTGTTTCTCAGCATGCCCGCTTCTTGGAAACTGAGTTTTTGGAAACCCAGATAAGTGGGAGCACAATAGAACTGGAAGAAATTCCAGAACCACGGACTATTACTGAAAGTTTAGTGGAACCAGAGGGTTCAACAGAACAGGACATTCCTACGCCGCTCCGCAGGAGTAGTAGGCAGACTCATCCGCCCGAGAGATACTACGGTTTTCTCATAGACGGGGATAGAGAGGATTGCATCATAGATTATGATGAGCCTACTAGCTTCCAGCAGGCTGTTCAGAGCGTTGACTCAGTGAAATGGCTGGATGCAATGCGGACCGAAATGGAGTCCATGTACACCAACAAGGTATGGACGTTAGACATTGCTCCAGACGGGGTAAAACCCGTAGGATGCAAGTGGATCTTCAAAAGGAAGATTGGTGTAGATGGACAGGTTGAGACCTATAAAGCTAGGCTGGTAGCAAAAGGTTTCCGTCAAAGACCTGGCTTGGACTACGACGAAACCTTTTCTCCAGTAGCCATGCTGAAATCCATTCGGATCCTTCTTGCCATTGCTGCCTTCCACGATTATGAGATCTGGCAAATGGACGTAAAGACAGCTTTTCTAAATGGAAATTTAGAGGAGTGTGTCTATATGGACCAGCCAGAGGGTTTCATTCAGAGTGGGAGCAGCGGAAAGGTGTGCAAGTTGCTTAAGTCCATCTATGGACTAAAGCAGGCATCGCGGAGTTGGAACATCTGCTTTGATGAGACGGTCAAAGAATTTGGTTTTATCAAAAATCCAGATGAACCATGCATCTATAGTAGATTTGTAGCGAGAACTGTAGTATTCCTCGTTTTATACGTGGATGACATTCTCTTAATAGGAAATGACATTCCTATGCTACAATCTGTCAAGGGGTTCTTGTCACACAGGTTCTCCATGAAAGACCTGGGTGATGCCTCATACATTCTGGGTATCCGGATCTACCGTGACAGATCCAAGAGGATATTAGGACTTTCTCAGTCCAGGTACATCGACACCGTGCTGAAAAGATTCAGTATGGAAGATTCCAAGCGCGGTAACCTGCCGGCTTGTCACGGGATCACCCTCTCTAAAGAGATGTCTCCCAAGACTGATTTGGAGAGGGATCGCATGTCTATTATACCCTACGCTTCTGCTGTAGGCTCTATAATGTATGCGATGTTGTGTACCAGACCGGATGTAGCTTATGCACTGAGTGTGGTAAGCCGGTATCAGTCAAACCCTGGGGAGAAACACTGGATAGCGGTAAAGAACATTCTCAAGTACCTGAGAAGGACTAAGGAGATGTTCTTGGTATATGGCGGAAAAGACCTCCAGATCGAGGCCTTTGCTGACTCCAGCTTCCAGAGTGACAAGGATGATTCCAAGTCCATGTCGGGTTTTGTCTTTACCCTCAATGGAGGGGCGGTGTGTTGGAAGAGTTCCAAACAGGAAACCGTTGCAGACTCGACGATGGATGCGGAATACATCGCTGCATCTGATGCCGCAAAAGAAGCTGTCTGGATGAGGAAGTTCTTGAAAGAACTTCAGGTGGTTCCGTCCATTGTTGATCCAATACCTCTGTATTGCGACAACAACGGGGCTATAGCTTTAGCGAAGGAACCCAGGTCCCATCAGAGATCCAGGCACATCTTGAGGCGGTATCACCTGATCAGGGAGATCGTGGATCGCCAGGAGATCGAGGTTCGGAGAGTCGCTTCAGAAGATAACACTGCAGATCCATTCACCAAGGCCCTGCCCCAGACTCAGTTCGAGCGGCTGATCGAGATGATAGGTCTTCGATACGCCAGTACATGGCCTTAGTGCAAGTGGGAGATTGTTAGTGTATATGCCCTTGAGGCCATTACTGTATCATACTGGTTTGTATATTACTTAATGGATGCTTGGGATATTCACCTTGTATATACAATCTTGCTCAAAATAGTAGTATGCTACTTGGTTTGTTTCTACTTCAATGTGTACATGTGTTTATTTTTGTATATCGCCTATACACATTAGTAGAGCCCTTAGGATCTTTGCTTGATTACCAGCGATGTGATGGCCGTCACACTAGTGGGGCTGGGAAATCTATAAGCACATTCTTATGCAGGTCCCTGGTCGCAGGACTATCGAGATAGGGCATCGATACTCCGGAGTAGACCAGCGCATGCGCTTCTCATCCCAGTGTGGGAGACGGTCTGTCCCACAGCCGTCAGTACGTCGTACTTGAGATAGTATGCGGGTGCTCGTTAGGTTACGGGTACACTGGACAGGACTCGTCGGGAACTGACTAGTTGGTATTATACCTATCGTCAGTTATCAGTTCCCAGGTGACATGAGTACAGCTTAGTCCGCTGACTTGACACTGTCACTTCGCCTCGAGTGTGTTCCCACTGTACTTTGATCACTACCCTACCACGGCTCAAAGGAGTCGTGCAAACAGGTAGTGGTTGGGTGCAGTCCCGAAGCACTTGGAGGCAGTGACAGTTAGACAGGATTCGTCTCTCCCGGTATTGGGGGTTGACATCGCGCTGTGTCTAGGAGAGCCATTACACGAGTAGTCCCTGGCCAGGGCAAACGAGATATACTGGTAGGTTTCCAGTGTTATCTCAGGGTGTTTTGGGCTTCGCTCCGGCACGACTTGTACCGCTATTGGGGGACTGACGTTTACCGCCCCCTAGGCCCGCCATGCGATGTATCAGACGAACAGACCGGACTGTACGGAGAATGTCACACTCAGGCTCAGTAGGAGTTCAGATGGGTTTCGCCTCGTCGGTCTTCTTGTCGGCACTACCTGGGGACCGTTACGCACAGCTAGTGCCGCTTGCGGTCTGTGGTTAAACCCACTGCCAGCGTAGTGTCGAGTCTTTAGAGTCCCACACAGAAAGCTTTTCGCCTTTAGGCAAAAGAGTAGAGGTCGCATGGTATTGCGACAGGTCGCATGGTTTTGCGACAGGGTTCGGTCACATCCGTGCACTTGTGCACGTATAGTGTCCGGACAGTTTACACTAGCGGGCTTTGGTTTAAGCCAGATCCTAGTGTACCTTTTGGGATTGGATTTATCCAGTGTGCATTCGTGTTCCTCGGAACGCGGATGCGGGTGTGTATGCACAGTTGACAGGGAGGCAGAGGCAGCGGATTCTCATTAGGGTTGTTGACAGTTGACCGTTGACTATTTGACTTTTTGCTCAACCCTAATGAGAATATGATATGTGATTAACTATTATATTAATTAAGTATTATGGTGATTTGGTTGTTGACTTTGTTGACTTGTTGACTTTTGTTGACTTGTTGACTTTGTTGACTTGTTGACTTTTGTTGACTTGTTGACTTTGTTGACCGGTTGACTAGGCTTGACTAGTTGACCATCATGATAACCATAGCCATCATTTCATGGCAAAGACTTTTTCTTGCTTGCTCATTTGTGTAAAATGAGTGCATGAAATGATATGGTTATGGTTGCTTCAAACCATCACATAAGACTTTTGTTAGTATGATGAGTTATGATTGCTTTGGATTATGAGAGGGTGAAAGACAAAAGAGAGCCTCATTCTTTCTTGCTCATTCTCTCTCTTGTTCTTGAGCTCTCCTTTTGCTCTCACCCTCTTGCTCTTTTTCCCTCTCTTTAATCTATGGTTCTCTTGTCTCATGAGTTGAGAATCAAGAACCATAGATAAAATCCCACACAAAGTATTCTCTACTCATTCTAGTTCACTAGGTTTAGCAAACCAAGTGAACTAGTTTCTTTAAAGAACGAAGAAGGAGCTAAAGGTTGGAGCTTTCAGGTGGATCTATCTTCGGCGTACGGAGACGACGAGAAGAAGCCGGTCCGGACCACCATCGGAGCTTGAAGACGAAGGAGTTCAAGACAAGCAAGGTATAACCCCCTAACCGAGTAGCTAGAAACTCATAGTTAGGTTGTTAGATAGATGTTTAACCAAGATCCGGGTTTTAGGTCCATGTTACCATCTTTAAGAAAATCGTTTTTTTACCAAATTCCGCATTCCCGAAAGTACCGGGAGAGGTAGCATGGACTTACATCCTGAACCAGAATCCATCCCCGAACTGGAACAAGTTCCTTTCGAGTTCGTATATAACCATACGATAGAATATCCAATAAACTGTGGATCTTCGTAGTGATACGGAGTGTCCTGGAGAAATACAAAGGTGAAGTGAGAGTGGTAATGAAATACCTGGTTTGGTCGTGAATATCAGTCGCAATTTACTTTGCCCTCTTACTAATCCCTTGCTTTGTCTTAACTTAATACCTTCTGTACACCGTTTAGGCTAATTGGTTTTCTTCATTCCTCACCGTTCGGCACCAGCCTAAGGTTTGGAAGAAGACTATCCAATTTGCGTAATAGGTGTACTATCTCCTAAACTAAGGAGTACTCGCAACCAGAGAGAAGGTAAAAGGAAAAGACAACTGAATAGTCCTATTCGTTTTCTCCAGAACCGGAAACCATCCTCGAATAAATCCCTTCGAGTTCGTATATAAACATACGATGGTTTTGTCCAATGGAAGTGGACATTCGTAGTAATACGGGGTGTCCTGGAGAAAAGGGTAAAAGTAGGAGTGGCAATGAGGTCTGCAACTCTGACAATCCAAAAGCCAGTCTTATAAGAAGGTTCGGTCAACTTGGTCTCTGAGTCATAGTCTAGGGTCGGGTCAATGGTCGCTGCCAGAGAGAGAGAGAAAAGAAACACTCAGGGTGCACTCTAACCTAGATCAGAATGGTTACCAATTTATCTAATCTGGAAACCTCCCACTGTACCGTCAAATTCTCCTCCAAACCTAAAAGAAGAATTAGTCGGGATGTCCCGAGGAGTAAACCAACTCATCAGTGGGAATCGGGATCCAACTATCATCGCATGATAACATGACGGAATCCGCTCACGTCATCACACTCCAGAAGGTATGCGCATATCTGGCAAGTTTCAGTTTCTTTAGAAACTCCCGATGAGATTTTTGCCCCATGCTCTTATGACCTTGACTTTGGCCAACATATCATAAGTCACATGTCAAGTTCTACCCGTCATTCTTCAGGTTAATTTGAGCCCACCCGTACATACCCTTGACTTTGGCCAAAATAGTAGTACGACTGCCCCAAACCAACGCATCTATCTATGCTGCATATGGATACCCAATAGCTACCAATCACTGTGCTTTGACTTTGGCCAACATACACAGCTTGAATACTATTGACCACCCATATGAAACGACGGAGGGCTACGAATGGTTTCTGGCGAAAACCTTTAACGTAATGAACTTGATATCGTTGAAGGAACGGATAGCTTTATAAAAATATAGTGATGATAACCTTTGCTAAAGAGGTCACTCCCGGTGAAGGGATCTCGGCTCTTTCCCCGTAGAATGAAGTGCAGGATATTCCAACTGAATACCACGATGCAAAGCAAAAGTAATCGGCTATAGTGAAGTTATTGCTCTGACGCAAACTTTTGTCCAAGGGGTCACTCCCGGTGAAGGGATCTCGGCCCTTGCCTCGTCGACTGAGGAGCAGGATATTCCAACTGAATACCACGATGCAAAACAAAAGTGAACGTCCTTGCAATAACCGCTTTTTGAAAAAGTGTTCCAACAACATCAGATTAGGTTTGTTTTTAACTTGCATTGATCCGAATCAACGCAGTCCCATCAATTGATCATACCACAAAGAACGAAAATATATTGATGTACGTATATGCCATTCGCATTCGCCACTGGGTCCCGTCATTACCCGTTAGGTTAGCTAACTAACGACAGAGCGGGGACTGGACTAGCGCGGATGCAAAACATATACAACATCTACTAATATATATATCAATATATAATATTTCGCTCAAGGCGTGATAAAATGCAACATCACAGAAATGTACAGCATCACAAAACAATACAGATATCTGGGATCCCCGGGTTTCACAGAGCCGCTGAAACCCGACGTTCCCCTGGTCGTGTGGATAGCCTGTGCAATGAAATCCTAGACCCCTACGGGCGCGGCAAGTTACCCGCCAAAACCTGAAGCGAGGCAGCCCCCTTCAGCACCGTGAATGGACCACCCAGCACTTCACGGAATCCGGTAACTTGGGCACCCCTCCTGGGTCAACCTGTACCCCCTACGAGTGCGGCGAATAGCCCGCCAATTCTAGAGTAAAGCCCCCTCCGTCTCAATGCCATGAGATGCGGGCTTGTTGCCCTCTAGAACCCGGCTATCCGTGCACCCCTCCGCGGGGTAATCCTAGTACAGAAAGTAAAATATACATACAACGGGTACATCGAACGCAACCTGGTCGTGCCCCAAAAGAATAATATACAACAGGCAGTGACGGCAGTCCACATGTTGGACGCTCGCCCCGCAATATCAAATGTACATAATACAACAAAAACTGTACTAGCATTGCATCCAGGCTATCCCCCACGACCAATCCGCAACATCACAGCACAATCACAGAACATCAACATGAAAGTCACGTTCGCAAATCCGTCTAACCGGGCTATAGCAGCTAGACAGGATTTACCGATCAAGTGACATTCACGGTCGCAGATATAATGTAAATACTGTGAACTAATGTGTTTAAAAATTTTCGATCGATCAAATTTACCAAGTGGGCCCCAAAGCACTACTGTAGCACATAAAGAAATTCTGGGCCCAAAATGAATATTCCAAAATCCCTATTTTCCCTGTAAAAAGATTACTGTGCAAAAATGGTGCACTGAAGACACTGAACTGCGGCGGAACCGCGGCCATAAGGGGGGTTTGGCCGCGGTTCTGCGGTCATCCTACTGTATCAGTTCACCAAATTTTCACAGATTGCTAATATGTCCATGCACAGAATTCTGCAACACCCCGAAAAAATTTTCGAGCTAGAAAAAAATCGACAGAAAACTGATGCAAAGAAAACGCGGGTTTTTGGAATTTTATTCGATCGAAAGTGTAAACACATTAGACAAAGCTAGACTATGTTAATGGCGAGGCTCTGATACCACTGTAAGTGCACGGCGGCGCCCCGGCCGTCAATCCGACGTTGGAATGCGGAAGCGGTGATTTACTTAAACTTTTCAAACCGGCACCACCGCGCACTATAAACCCGGATCGGGCCATTAAACTAGTCCTAGCTATCAAGAGAGGGGGTAGAGAGATATACCGAGTGATCCGTGTCCTCCGGTCTTCTCGCCGTCGTCCCGATCTCCCGCGGAATGTCCAGTCTCCACCTCCTTGCCGGAAGGGCACCACGTCGCCTGCTTCTTTTACGGGCTCCCACCTCTATACCGAGGCAACTCGGGCACGAAGTTGGCGAGCCGACGTGCCCAAGGTTTGCTGTAGAATGTGTAGTGCTCATGTCTCATTTCGAGGTTTATGGAAGTTGCCTTTTGAGATGGTGGAAGAATGAAGTTTTGGAGATGGAGCTATATGATTTTTCCATAGCCAAAAGAGATGAAATCCCACTCCTACAAATTTGGACAGCCCCCATAGTAATGGCCGGCCTTGGCTCATGGAATGGGAGAGGGAAACAAAAATGAGTGAGTGATTATCTCAAAAGGGGGGGTGGAGCAATCACGAGAGAGAGAGTGAAAAGTGATCATGAAAAGTAATGACCACACAAAAAAACCTCACTCCAAAACAACCGTCATCAACAACCATGATTGCTCACAAAGTCAAGCAATCATGAACCATGGAAGGTCAAAGGATGGTGCTCCATCATGAAACCATCATAATGCAAAGAACACCTTCCACAAATGCTTATTTGCACAAATGCAAATAAGCTCTCCTCCACCAATCTTTGGCCAATGAAAGATACAAAGAAATATGGCCGAAACGGAAAGCAAACTGGCAACTCCAGAAAACTGGTCCCGTAATAAATTATAGGAAAACCCCGATACTGTGTATACACAGCCGCATTTGTATTCCAACCGAAATACAAATGCAATGAGACAAAATCTACACTGTACTATACTAGGATCTGGCTTAAACCAAAGCCGGCTAGTAATATCCGTCCGATCCTGATTCGTGCAATACCGCACGTATCTGATCGAACCCTGCCATATATCCATATGGCCTCTAGTACTAACCGTCTGATCCTGATCCATGCAATACCGCACGTATCTGATCGAACCGTGCCATATCTCCATACGGCCTCTACAGCGTTTCGCCCGAAACTTGAGCAACTGAATGTGGGGGACTCTAAAGACTCGTCAACACCTTGGTTGTGGATTTAACCACTAGCACGTCAGAGGTATAAGCCAATACGTGACGGGCTACCAGGTATTGACCAAAAGGTACGTCGATGAGCGAACTCATCCTGACACCCTACTGAGCCTGTTAGTGACAATATCCGTACAGTCCGGTCCGTTCGTCTATGAGCATCGTATGGCGGGCCTAGGGGGTTGGTAAAAGTCAGACCCCCAAAAGCGGTACAAGTCGTGTCAGAGAGTAATCCAGAACACCCTGAGATACTACTGGAATACCTACCAGTAAATCTCCTGCCTTGGCCAAGGACTTTTCATGTTCTGGCTTTCCTAGACACAGCGCGACCTCACCCCCAATACCGGGAGACATGAACCCCCGAAGATCCGCTCACTGCCTCCATGTGGCTCGGGACTGTACCCAACTAAAACCTATTTGCACGTCTCCTTTGAGCGTGGTAGGGTAGTAATCAAAGTACAGTGGGAACTCACACGAGACAAATGACGATCCCCAGGTCGATGAACTAACCTGTACACATGTCACCAGGGAACTGCTATCTGACGTCAGGTATAAGACCAACTAGCATGTTCCCGGCGAGTCCTGTCCGGTGTACTCATAACCCAATGAGCACCTGTATACATCTTAGGTGAACCAACTGACACCAGTGGCTTGTGAGACCGTCCACCGCCCCTCGTCGGGGTCTCGAATGTATACACTAGTCTATTCTGGAGTATCGATGCCCTGTCTCGAAACTCCCACGACTAGGGACCATTTAAGGATGTGCTTATAGACTACCAGCTCTCACGTATATGATCGCCCTCATACTGCTGGCAGTCAAGCAAGAATCCTAGGGGCTCTATCAACGTGCAATAGTGACCTGTCAGGTCACCTAAAGCAGTACACGATGATAAAGATAAACCAGATAGCATACTATCATCTTGAGTAAGACTGTCCTACCGGAATAGGTCCTCCCTCAATCATTGCAATCACGTGCCTGTGATTCAATAATTGACTCTGAGGGCACTATCTCCAACAACATGCGTCAAAAGCACCTGTTTATTTGTAAAAAGAATAAGAATGGGGAATATAATAATACAATATTATGGTGTGAACAAATACTCCCAAACTTATCTTTTGCTCGTCCTCGAGCAAACTTATTTTTTTATTCTCTACAAAAACCTAACCGCACTTTCGCAGGGAAACGCGATTGCACTGAGCACGTGCAACAAGCCGTTAAACCTCTAGGTGTCCCTAGTAGGAGGAGTGTTGTCTCCTGAGGGTTTTCAGCGGATACTACCCACAAAATCCTATCAACTCGGTCCATTGACTTTTGTTCTCCAATTAAGTTTTCTAACAAGGAATTCTATTATCGTCAACTCGTAAATTATCCACCCTTATTCTTCACACTTCCTCATTATTTAACTTAAGATTATATATGTTCTGTAGACCTACTTAGCTTTCGGCATTTCTTAAGTTTTCCTTCTAGGGTTCCATCTCCACTTAGGAATTTTTATCAACTCTATTAAAGATACAAGTTCTATTCTTCACTCCTTTCTCTCATCTAAACTCCAATCACATACCCCCACGTGTGTGTATAAATTACCCCTACACTTGGAAATTCAAATCAAGCAATCATGCCCTTGTCTGTTGTCCAAAGTACTTATTAGTAGGTGAATTTTTAATTGAATTTTGCTTACACATCCTTCATGCGACCGTTAATACTTCTTGAGGTACCAACGACCGATTACAAAATACGTTTGCACTTTTAAAGCGTAATTCCTAGTCTTGCAACACCCAAGGCTTTTTAGCAGTGACTCCCAAACCAGTTGGTCTAAGGCACTAGGTGATGAAGCACCCTCGCTAAATATTTTTCTATTTTTACAGCCTTAAGTAATCACAAAAACCAGTGTTCATTTTTTTTATTCTTTATTCACACTTTTTTTTCTTTTATTTTCATTGTACTAAGGACTTTAGACAAGTGCATTTCAAGATCTCTTCTACTATTCCAAGTTTCAAGGTGCGTGATTGTGCAAATTGTAGAGTATACGTTTTCAGAATCTAGATTTAAGCTAAGAACTATTTTTCAAACTTATACTCTAATAAGAACATCAATACTCTTCCCTTGTTTCGACTTAGCCCAAAAAGTGAATCCAAAATTTGACTATTTCTAAATAAACTACAAAGACATATACTTTCTATCGCTAAACTTTAAGAAAGATTATTTTTAAGGTTTTTAATTTACTAAGTCTAAGATCTAGTTGTTCCTAGCTAGTTAACCTATTTGTCAAACTCAAGTCAATTAGGCCAAAATTGAATACAATAATTTTTATAATTTTTCAAAATTTTCAAATTTTTATGGGTTTTCAAATAACTATGCAAATGCAAAATATGTACAAATGAATGCGGAGGAAGAAAACGTACCGAGTATACCCCCAAACTTGAACTTGACAGTGTCCTCACTGTCATGCTAAACCAAGAGGGTCAAAATTGTCGGCACTCCCCTGTTTATTTATTTACAATTTTTTTTATTTTTATTGTTTTGAATTTTTTTTTTGTTTTTATTTTTATTATAGAAAAAAATAAAAATATATGTACATATATACAACAAGGTTCCCCCCAAACTTAAGCTTGGCCTTACACAAGACAAAGGTTAGCACCAACCATTCAAAAATCTTATCGTGGTAATGTCCAAGTTGGTGAAATAATGGGGTGTAGATGAAAGAAATGAGAAACACGCGAGACTGTCTGGAAAGAAGAATGGTAGAATATGGTCTCGGTGGAGGAGCAGAATGGCGGAAAGGAGAAAGAAGGGTCGCGCGATCTTGAGGGTGTAAATCGAGTGAATAAATTAGCGCAATATATGATGACCGAAGTGTGAAAACTGATTGTGCTAATCTATCAACTCGTCGTGAAATGGGATCAAATCCCTCAAGATTCGCAAGAAAATATGGGTACGCCGAACTTGGTATTGAAGATGAAAGCGTCACGGTCTCTTGTACGGTCGAAATGATGGGAATGACGAAAGGGGGTGAATTAGGGATAGTCTCATTCTCACTGTAGTAAACTGTCTCGAACTTAAAATATTCCATCAATGGTTCGAAACTACTGTAAGCAACCGAGTCTGATGGTTCAACTAACTCATCTGAAAATGTAAAGGACTCAAACTCGGGCGGGGAGACATCAACATCGTCCGAAAAAGTGAAACCCTCGTCTGTGAGAACTGTGTCAGATTCAAAGGAAAATTTTTCAAGCTCACAGTCTTCAAGCGTGGTCGGAACGATGGAAAGGAGGGAGGGTGATATAACAGTCAAAGGTTCAGGAGGCTGAATTGGAAAATCAGACATATCAAACAAAAATAGTTCAACCTCAATATGATTCTCAAAACTCTCCTCAATAATATCCTTATAATTCTCCTCAAGATTCAACTCATCCATGCCATTATCATCAAAGTCAAGACGCATATGAGATTCGGGAGAAACATTTAATAACTCGGGATGATGATTTGAACATAAAATCTCAATTAAATCGACAGGTTCATCATCCGAAATATTCCCGGCGTCTATATCCTCAATCAAGTGAAAATCAATTTTCTTAGACACCTCATCAAAAGCATGGATATCTATCGATTTAGGTTCTAGATGGGAGGTGTAAAGATCGAAAGGATTAGGTGCGGTTTCACTTGAAAGGGGTTCCTCACAATTTGGCAAGTCAAACACTACAAAATCACACAACTCGTTTTTATTTTGAACTTGTGAATCATTTAGGACATTCGATGGAAAACTGGAGTTGTGGGCTTCAATTGGGTAAGGGTAGGTTTGATTTGGAAATCCTCTCTCATTCTCACTCTGTCCAACCGCCTCCTTATACATTGAAAAATTTGGAGCTAGCGGGACACTAGCTACCGTTTCACTAGGTTGCATATAGGCGGCCACGGACGCTTCCACATTCCTAGTCATTTTGTTTGTTGCTGCGATATATGCCTCCAACGACTCTTCCAAACTAGACTTGGATGGTAAGGGGTTTTCGGTAAAAAATTCGAAATCGTGTGGATATGCAAAACTCCCAACAGGCTGTGTAGAAGCAGTGTCTAGTGAAGGTGGGAAGGTCGGGTAGGACTGGTAGGAAGTGGGTGATTGGACAGGGGTAGGGTCAACATATGGATAACAAGGTGAATAATCGTGTGGATCCCTAGAACTAGATGAGTGGAGAGGGGTGAAAGATCGGCTGCGAGATTGAGCAATATGCTCAGCAATGGACATCGGCTTAGGAGTGACAGAAGGACTCGAAAAAGTGGTATCAACATATGGAGGTGGTAAAGGTTGACTTGGTTGACACAAGGTGGGTTGAAAAGTCAAACTGTTTCTCCTAGACGCCTCTATGTGATCTTCCAAAGATTTTTTAGGCAAGGAAGGATCGTCTTTAAATTGACCGAACAAATTGATGTACGACGCAAGATTAGGTTCGGGATACCATAGTTTGGCAAGTGATTTATTATGTGGGGTACCCATGTTGTAAGAAAGGGGAAAAGAATGAATGTTGGGTGGTGCAAGGATTTATTTGCGGCAAAATTTTTTGCAAGTTTCTATAAAAGATTTGTCCTTTTTTTTCTTTTTCTCTTTATTTGGAAATATTTGCAACAAGATTGTTAATTAAAGATATGCAACCGAAAAATATTACTTGCAATCAGTTATTATTTTAAGCATATCACAAAGAATCTTTATTTGGAAAAAAATGTTGCAAAAAGATATTCGAGAAAAGATATGCAACAAAAAAGATTACTTGCAATCACTTTCTATTTTAAATGAGGTGCACAAATCCTGCACAAGATTGTTATTTGGAAGAGGAAATATTTTTATAGCGCACAAAATCTTGCAAGAATTTTCAGAAAAGATATTTCAAAAATTACAGAAAAGAAACAGAGGGGCTTACAGAGGAAATTCCACGAGATGATGTCACTGTACCGCCACCTTTCCGCGGTATAAACGCATTTGTGCCGCGTTTTCGCGGCGAGATCGTCGGCTCGAGTCCCCAAAAAAATTCTGTCGCTCTGATTTGACTATAAGGCCGCGTTTCCGCGGTCTAAGATGGGTATGCGCGGCGGAATTGCGGCGTGGTGGAGGCTTCAGGGTGCGGGAAAAATTCCACTGTTCTGTTTTGAAAATCCTTCTCTGTTCTGATCTCCTGATTTCTGTTTCGCTTTCTGGAAATTTCCAGATCCGATTTTGTATATCCTGCAAAATTCAAACAACAAAGTATCCCTTCCAAAAATAACAGATGAAATATTTATATATTTTTTATGATTTTTCAGATTTTTATGATTTTTTTTATGATTAACCCGAAATTGCAAAAAGGAAATTTCTACGCAATCCCCGGCAACGGCGCCATTTGATTTGTATGTCAAAAACTATCTATTACCGCAATCAAGAACGGCGTCGCATGAAGCAAGCCGGTGAGTACGGGTCGGTCCACAGGGATTTTGTGAATTTCCTAGTCGCGCTAACGAGTTAATTCCGAAGGGTGTTCGGATTGATTATTAAATCTAAAATCTAAATCTATCTATCTGCGATTATCTAGATCTAGTCTTGCTAGGGTTAGGTTTAGGGATGGTTTGGAAATGCAAGTAAATCTTAACGCTTTCTGTACCCGAATGAAGATCTATGAGGAGTTATGGTAATTATCAATAAAGGGGATTAGATCCATTCGGGAAGGTGTTCCTTCCTCTAGGTTCTTGTCCTTCCTTTAGAGATCCTTACCCTAACCTCCATGGAAAACGCGCGCAACCGGGCCTTTACACTACGGTATCACCGCTACCTCGAGGG
Source organism: Agapanthus africanus (assembly GCA_030015575.1). Taxonomy (NCBI): domain Eukaryota; kingdom Viridiplantae; phylum Streptophyta; class Magnoliopsida; order Asparagales; family Amaryllidaceae; genus Agapanthus; species Agapanthus africanus. The sequence goes on along the minus strand of CM057350.1, from coordinate 445,387,242 downwards.
ATAGGGTGCCGTAGGGCGCGGTGTGTGCGTGCATGCATGGAGTCCTATTGAAAATATATTATGGGTAAGAAAGGGATGAGAGATCTCATCTCTCAAAATCCTTCCCCAAAGATAACTCTAAACAATTTATCTAAGGCAAGGAATTAAATCTACCTAGGGCAAAGAATTGAAATCTAAACTAGAGCAAGAAATTAAATCTACTTACAGATGCATCTCTCCAATCATCAACGCAGGTTTGTCAGATCTGAATTCATGAGTTGAAAAGAAACACCGATGCTCTCCAAAAAGAATTCTGAAATTTATTATTTAAAAGGAGGTATAAGAAAATACAATGATTTGGGTTCTATTTATAGGAGATAGAAACCCTAGGTTTACAATTGCTTCGCATGTCTGAAATTACAAAAATAGCCCTTAGGTTGACCAGTCAGCGCCTCTTAAACATTTTGGTAAAAATTTCACAGAGTACGCGCACCAGACGGCCGCGGAACCGCGGCAATGGCAGGCTTGGGCCGCGGTTCCGCAGCCCTTTAACAAGATTGGATGATTATTTTTTCTAGGCTTCTTCAGGGTCTTTTGGGGCTTCTGGTTTTTTGGTTCTTTTATCAATTGGGCTTTTACATTAGTTCCAGATTTTCAGTGAAAACTTGTAATGATCTTTTAACCGTTTGCCTTAACATTTTGGACCTTGCGTTGCCTTGTTAATTGTGAACTTTATCTTTGATGTAGGCTTGATCAAGAGTCCTCTGTTTGTTGGTTAAAGTCCATATTTTCATTGTCTTTACATTGTTTTCACTGTTTTCGCTCCAAGAACCTGTAACCTGTAATATGTAGCAGACATGCGTCAAAAGCACCTGTTTATTTGTAAAAAGAATAAGAATGGGGAATATAATAATACAATATTATGGTGTGAACAGTACCCGTTTAAAAGATGCATACGATTCTTCTGTTTTGAAAATAGGTATGGTTCGGATGACACATTACGTCGACTATCTAGTCCTATTGTACCCTAAAAGGAAATATCATCAATTATCATGCTCAAATCCCGTCATCACATATTAGCCGCATCATATCACTTCTAACCATCTTTTAGTTTCTAATATGGTTTTTCTAACTATCTTTAACTCTATCTATAGTTTCCTATTAAAGGTTTTCATAACCATTTACTATGAATCGGTTTCCATCAAAGACTTGCGGGGGTGCTATACGCCATCCACCCGACTTCCCTCGTGGATATAGATCCACTCACCTTGCTCTTGGTTGCCGATGTCGATGTCTCTATCCTCTTCTTCACCGTCTTGAAATCCCCGTAGGTTACCTACATGTCATAACACATCGCAATTGCATATTAAAATCAAGTCGGAAACCAAAACGGCACAAGTTTTGCTCATAGGTTAAAACCTATAGCTTCTAGTGCAAAACACGACTAAAAATCCTAGTCGTTGACGTTCAAACGCCACACGACCAAATAAAAATCCCAATACCAAAACCAAGTATCCTAAAATATGGAAAATATAGCCAAAAACACCCTAATGTGCTCCCAAATTTTACCCTAGGCCAAATAGGTCAATTCTGCACATATGGAGGGTCTAATTTACTGAAGATAAAGCCCTGGAACCAACATGGATCAAATCCACCCTACCCTCGCCGCAAATTATGGCCAGAATGATTAAATCTGCAGCCATTTGGTGGAGTTGGGGTCTCGGGTCTCTGTGGTAGCTTCCTTTGTGCCTGCATGTGTCACTGTGTTCGCTAAATTATTTTTAGTGTCTCCGGGTTACTCCAGATTCCCATATACCCTCACAATTCAACAAAAACCCGACATAATCAATTCCTAAATCCGTATTCTGGTCTCTATACTCAAACCCAGGTCTCAAACGGCCACTCAACAGCCACTCAATCATCACTAATCCACAATTTCACTCAAACCCATACTGGGATTTTCCAAGTTCACAAATCCACATCCTAAACCCATTTCTAACTAACTAGAATATAAAGAAACTTGAAACTAACTAAATGGTAGAAATTATATCTCATGGATGCAAGTAAAGAAAAACCCTAGCTCCTCAAGGTTGTCAAAATCTAACTTTTCTTGGTCCAATGTGTAGAGGAGAAGAAGGTGATCAAATTTAATGAAAGGGGTTTAGGGTTTTGATGGATATTTTGAGATGATATCATGGGGTGAAGGTGGAGGGAAGTGAGGAAGAAGAAGGAGAAGAAAATGATGGGGGGTGTGAAAATGAGGCAGCCCCTCTCTCTCTCCTCTCTTATTCTCACCCACTCTTTCATCTATTTACCCTTTTCTCTTTTCTTTTCTCATTTCTTTTAAAACCAAACCATAAAATACCCAAACTAACACAAGAAAACAACATGTAACCAAAATGCAACATGACATGATGCACTAGCCATGAAAAATTGTAGAAACACGGATTTGGCTTAATCGCGATTAGCAATGCACTAATCGGGTTTTTATCGAAACTGCATATAAAACTTTTAAAAATGCCAAATCCTTTAAATATACTATTAAATGAATAAATCATTTTAATTTCCATTTATTTCATAATTATTGGTATATATTTATACCTTTTTTCGAAAACCCCAATTTCGCAAATCGGGCAGTTTCCGGGAAATATATTATTTTAATATTAAATTCCAAAAAATAATATTTTATATTTTCTGAAATGTTACAATCTTCCCCCTTAAATAAATTCGGTCCCCGAATTTAAATTTAAACCCCCAAAATCTAAAACATTTCAATAATCAGCTCAAAACAACGGGGCTCCGAAATCACGGAAGATGCAGAAACAACACAGCGCGTCAAGTGCGCATGAAAATGAGTACAAAACTCAAAATTGAACTCCGTCAAGCGTCACGCAAATCATCGGATTTTCACGCATATCCTCAGAGTGACAATAGAGATACAGATCTCGAATTCCACTACTGAAATCCAATATACACTAGTCAAATACTATAATACGTGTATAGTACGCATTTTTGAAAACTCCAAAATCTGAAGGAAAAAAATACATGCAAAATCCTTTCTAAATCGCCGCGTGAATGCATAACTCGCGGCATAAGTGACAGATGCTCATTTTAAAATAATAATATATGTCCACATATGTTTTCCTAAATACATGTTCCGTCGTTTTCAAAATATCCCAAAAGGTTCTCCTTTATAAACGTTCGTGTCGCTCACGGACACGTAAGAAATAGCGAGACTATAGCTCCTTTTGAAATCCTCTTGGTAATCTTTCAATGCATGCAAAGTACTCAGGTACTGTCCTCAGATCAGTCATGTTTGGCTACTACATAATATAGTGCCCAATACGAAAACAAAGTGCTCAAAAGAAAAATCAGCCTCAAAAGGCGTATCTAACCATTACGTGCGTCTGGTGCGCACGGAAATCAAATCCAAATACAAGTGCCACGAATGTGCACAAACCCAAAACTAAGTGCAACGGGTGTGCACGAAAGCATCTGTCCAGTGCAACGGGTGCGCACGACAACAATATCAAGTGCATCTAGTGTGCACGAAAAAAATCTAAATCAAGTGCATCAAACATGCACGAATACTATGCATAAATGCATAAATACAAATCTGGTGCATTAAATGCACGAAATACAAATACGGTGCATCCAGTGCATGAAATACAAATCCAGTGCATCCAGTGCACGAAATACCGATCAATAACTCAAATCTGTAAACAGCAACACCGAGTGTACCAAGGTGTATAGAATCATAAACGTATGCAATTGCGTGCACAAAACACGTATCAATGCACTGCAAGTACATGTAAGCTATAGAGAGTGTAAAAATCAAATCGAGTACGTACCACACACACAAAATCAAATCTACCGTATGAAATCCACGAAATCATAAACACATGCTACGAAGGTACACAATCGACATCAAATGTAATGGATATGCACAAATCGCAAATCAACACAACGGTATATAAAATATATATCCAGTGCGATAACTATGCCCAAAAATGTAAACACCCAGTAGGTGCAGACATGGTGCACGAAAACGATATCATGAAACTCAATCATCAAAACTCAAATCCAAGCGATATAAGCGTGATACTCGGATCACAAACGCAAATCGCAACAAATGACATTGAGGTACACCTCCTACAATGTCGAAAAAAATCGATGCGCCTAAAACCTACAGAACAAGAACATCCGCTTGCCTCCTGCTCACAGTCTGGCATCCTCAGTCTCTGGGTCCTTATCTCCTCTGTGGATTTACCAAATTCACAATCCATCGGCTCATCGGCCCATTCAGGTGTGCTAACGGGGACGATTCCATCCTGGCACTTCTCTGGTCATCTCTCGATCAATCATCATGACCACTCGTAAAGCAGCACGTCACTGGCGTCGGTCTCTGGCCCTCTGAATACACGTCACACATCTGATCCTGGGTGCAAATCTTATTGCAGTAGTGTCCTGGAAAGAACCTGCTCAGGGTCTTTTCCGATCTTGCCTATGCCGAACTATACGGGGCTGGTACTCTTGCAAAATCCTTTCTCGCTCTCTGGGCATCTGCGTTTTTAGCACAACATTTCATCAGGAATTGGCCGCATCCCAATGCCTCTGTAAGCATATCAGGTCTCTGATCTTGACGGGGAGTAATAACAGCTCGTCAGCGTCTCGCACGAACCTCTGGTTCCACTCGTCTTTATCATCTTCCACTATGACGTCACGCCATGCTATCTGCGCACTGCAACTGTTCTCAGCCACGGTCAATCCGAAGTCTCTCGCATAGACTCGAAATCGCGTACTCTGTAGCTTCATCACTATGTAGAAGATATCTAGCCGAACACGTCCTCGGGAACTCGTCCCAACCATCGGAGAAATACTCAATACTCGTCCGTTCTCGATCAACTCACAACGCCTCTGGGTGAGGTCCTCTATCCAAAGCTGGTCAGCTTGCTGATCTCTTATCACATGATATCTGGACGACGTCAAACTTTTCGATCGAGTCATCGAGGTCCCAAAATTTCCCGAAGGCTCAATACCTGAGCACAGTCTAAAAATATTTGGTACATACCACAGTACCTCTGGACCAGCCGTAGAAAGGCAAACCCAAGCCTCACTGATGGCACCGCTAAACTACTGCAAACTCTAAGTTTCAAAAGCGGTTCCATGGTCATCATGTCGAGTTAGGGTTCCATTCTTCTAGAGGGTCCACAGAATTACCTGCATGTTCCTCCAAACACTTTAAACTTGGGAAAAATGGGTTTCTGACACTCACTCGAACTTTTTAGCTTCGCCTAGATGACATGTGAATACCCTCTGTTCGCACGCTAAACAATGCCTCAATCCTCCAGAAAAGGCGATACATCGGCGGTCCTCTCTGGATCGTTCTGCTTTAGATCTGAGTAAGACTCTCCATACTGAAAATCTTCAACTCAACTGGGCCTGCGTCGGCGCATCAATCTGACGAATCACCTTCGTCTCTCAACTCGGGATAGACTAGCTATCATCTGTCGCATCTCTGCCTGGAAGCTCCAGCGATCTCAGCTCGTAAACTCTGGAAGCCACATCCCATCAATCTCAGCAACAGCCGGGTCATCTGTCTGCATGGTAGGCGACATCATAATCTCTAAGGTATGCTGTACATCAACACTCCCCTCATAACTGGCAGCCTTAATCAATGGCCCGATCATCCGGTGTAAAACCAAGCACTCGCCTCCATAAGAGGTCACAACATAAATACTAACTCGAGACGTTCCCATGTCACCAGAAACACAAGGGTCAGCCCTCGTACCAGACGAGCTCGCCCTGACCGCAACACTAGCAGCAGCTCAAACTGCGCTCAAACCATGGTGACAGGAACCTCAATCGAGTATCGAAGAAAGCATATCAACAGCAAGAAAGGAAACGACAGATCTAGAAGGGATACATGATCATAAGAAGGAACATCATCAAGGAGAGTGTGATCATGGAAACGAATAGGATCAAGGATCTCAAATGGATGTATAATCATGGGTATGAAGAGAATCACAGATCTCAAATGTGTACATCCTAAGGTTTCTTAAGTGGAGTATCGTATCGTAAATATGCCGCGGAACATACGTACGGTACGTCACTCTACTCAAGCTACCTACTCCATCAATCAGGGTCAGTCTATGTAACGAAAGTTTGGGTCTAATACCCCCCGTCCAAGTCTTAAGTTCCGTAAGATCAAATCTAGGTTCCGAAATACATACCCGCCCTAGACTCCGCATAGTCAAACATAGACTCGAACCAAGGTTAAACCTAGCGCTCTGATACCAACTTTGTCACGACCCGAAATATTAGCTCGTGACCAGCACTTGAATCACGCAACGTCTAAAGGCGTAACAGAATTCAAGTAAGCTGAAACCCAGAAATCTAAACCTTTTTAAGAAAATAAAGAAGGTGAAGTTTTGAAATAAAGGTATAATGAAATAAAGTTTTCTTAGTGCATAGAAAAGGAACATGAAGATGCAAGTGGATTATGCAAGTTTAAAAACATGTTTCGTCTTTTTGAAAATTTGGGCAGCACCTCCTTTGTATATTTTGATCCAAAACCATATATACAAGATAATGATAAAGGCATCCCCAAGCAGGAGCTAGCTCTTCGCTAAACGACGGATCACAACCACACAAGATAGTATAAATAAGTATATGACGCCCAACGGCGAAGTTCACCACAAAAAGATAAAGAAATAAGCAAGGCATCAAAACCACAAGTAGCAGAAAACCCCTCGCTCTAAGTCTCGCAACCACAATCCCACTATGTCTCATTGCTTATACAATTTACTAATTTTGATTGATGAAGTTGACTAGATACACTATGAAATAAAGATACAAGAATGGGTACGATACAAATGTCACACCTAGCAATGCAAAACACCCGAATGCAACTGTGTGCCAGAGAAGCCGCTACTGATCCAAGCAGTCAGCCTGCAAGAACTGTGGCACAACGGGGGTGAGTTGCCAATTCGTGAGTAGAAAAATATCAACAGATAGAAATCGAATAAACAACGACTCCTAGGTCAACTATATCATGAAGGTAATACTATGATATCTAGGGTGACCGTATCATCATATGTGCCAACAATGTAATCAATACCTATATGTATGCGGATATAATCCAACAATAAAATCAAGGTATGTACGCATGTGGATCTCGTCCAACCATATAATCAATGTATGTATGCACGTAAATATCATAAAAGAGTGTGCATGAAAGTATGAGGATATAAATCAACGGTGTCCCTCGCGATACATCAAAATCATAGAACCTGGGTGTCCAACATCGACACCCGAAAACATTATGATACCCGTGTCCAGCATCGACACGTAAATCCTCATATCTCGGGCTCCGTCAGTTCGGATCGGCCCACGGGCTCCGTCAGTCCGGATCGGCCCATATCATCTCTCGACTCCGGTCGGTATCCTCCGGATATCCGCCGAGCCCAAATACTATCACCGGTAGGTTGTACTCCCTCTGCCAGGCTCATCGTCATCCACACGAAATCTCTCCCTCACCTCGGGGTACCATACCGGGTCCACCATGTACCCGCAATCGGCCTCATCCGTCTCCTCGAATCGGGTTTCACATATCGCTCTCAGAACCTAGAAAACACATGGTGGACGTACTGAAATATCATATCAAGAGAAACCGGGTTTTTAAAACAGTACATGCTTTCTTTTGAAATCGCCACGTTTCTCAAATCCAGAAATCTCATGAAAACAGCATATCTCAATGCGTAAAATCATAAAGCATGATATATGCGACATATGATAGAAATGTAACCATATCCGTATATCATGCAACATGGAATAGTGATGCGACAATATCAGGGAAAACCGCTCTTTTAAAATGAATCACGTTTTTAAATATATACTGCGGTTCCCAATTTCTCCCAAGTCAAATGCAACATCGTATAAGGTGCATATGTAACTATAGCAAGTAAACTATGCAAAGAGTCATATCATGATACAGCAATCCTACTGTGTAGTGATATGGCAATTATCGATTATGAAGTGTGTGAGCCGGCAAATCTGTGTACGTATAACATATGCATCATCGATAATGGTGCAAGTGTACTAGCACAGATATAAGCAATGCAATGAGAATAATATGAATGCAGCAAAAGGTAAATCATATGCAAATACAGACGGGTATACGTATCTAACATGATCGAGTCAGTGAATCAAACAATCGGCATCCAGGCCAACAACATCGCGTACGGTATAATCCATCGTATGGCAACCTCTAGTCAAGGGTATGGATCAATCATCAAGTCAAACTCATCACGCACGGAAAATCATCGTACAACGGCATTAAGCTATCAGGGTTCCTATCAACCTAGGAGACGAGGAGGGTACGGACCTAACATCACGTACGTCTAACACTCACGATTTACAACACATATAAATATCTGTATATACTTATGTCCCAGGTCACATTCGCAAAAATCTCATATCAAGGGACCGGCAGGGTATAAATCATCTCAATCGACTCGCATCCATATACCAACATATCATCAAATCATCATATCGCGTCATATATTCTTTTCATCACATTTATATCCCTCATCAAGTCAATTTTAAAAATACATTCTACCTTTACTATAAGCATAAGTATCTAATCTAACATACATACCCAAACCATACAATCAGTTTTTAAAAGGTAGGAATCGTAGTTTTGAAAGTAAGGGTCACGGTGTTTTTAAGAAAAGATATCATTTGAAAATCCGTAACGTCCCTCATGGTATCCTTTTAAAAGATGCATATGATTCCTCGGTTTTGAAAATAGGTATGGTTCGGATGACATTTTACGTCGACTATCTAGTCCTATAGTACCCTAAACGGCAATATCATCAATTATCATCCTCAAATCCCGTCATTACATATTAGCCGCATCATATCACTTCTAACTATCCTTTAGTTTCTAATATGGTTTTTTTAACTATCTCTTAACTCTATCTATAGTTTCCTATTAAAGGTTTCCTTAACTATTTACTATGAATCGGTTTCCATCAAAGACTTGCGGGGGTGCTATACACCATCCACCCGACTTCCCTCGTGGATATAGATCCACTCACCTTGCTCTTGCTTGCCGATGTCGATGTCGCCATCCTCTTCTTCACCGTCTTGAAATCCTCGTAGGTTACCTACATATCATAACACATCGCAATTGCATATTAAAATCAAGTCGGAAACCAAAACGGCACAAGTTCTGCTCATAGGTTAAAACCTATAGCTTCGCGTGCAAAACACGACTAAAAATCCTAGTCGTTGACGTTCAAACGCCACATGACCAAATACAAATCACAATACCAAAACCAAGCATACCAAAATATGGAAAACATGGCCAAAAACACCCCAATGTGCTCCCAAATTTTACCCTAGGCAAAATAGGTCAATTCTCCACATATGGAGGGTCTAATTTACTGAAGATAAAGCCGTGGAACCAACATAGATCAAATCCACCCTACTCTGGCCGCAAATTGTGGCCAAAATGATTAAATCTGCGGCCATTTGGTGGAGTTGGGGTCTCGGGTCTCTGTGGTAGCTTCCTTTGTGCCTGCATGTGTCACTGTGTTCGCTAAATTATTTTTAGTGTCTCCGGGTTACTCCAGATTCCCATATACCCTCACAATTCAACACAAAACCGACATAATCAATTCCTAAATCTGTATTCTAGTCTCTATACTTAAACCCAGGTCTTAAACGGCCACTCAACAGCCACTCAATCATCACCAATCCATAATTTCACTCAAACCCTAACTGGGATTTTCCAAGTTCACAAATCCACATCCTAAACCCATTTCTAACTAACTAGAATATAAAGAAACTTGAAACTAACTAAATGGTAGAAATTATACCTCATGGATGCAACTCAAGAAAAACCCTAGCTCCTCAAAGTTGTCAAAATCTAACTTTTCTTGGTCCAATGTGTAGAGGAGAAGGAGGTGATCAAATTTAATGAAAGGGGTTTAGGGTTTTGATGGATATTTTGAGATGATATCATGGGGTGGAGGTGGAGGGATGTGAAGAAGAAGGAGAAGAAAATAATGGGGGAGGTGAAAATGTGGCAGCCCCTCTCTCTCTCTCCTCTCTTATTCTCACCCACTCTTTCATCTATTTACCCTTTTACTCTTTTCTCTTTTCTTTTTTCATTTCTTTTAAAACCAAACCATAAAATACCCAAAATAACACAAGAAAACAACATGTAACCAAAATGCAACATGACATGGTGCACTAGCCATGAAAAACCGTAGAAACACGGATTTGGCTTAATTGCGATTAGCAGTGCACTAATCGAGTTTTTATCGAAACTGCATATAAAACTTTTAAAAATGCCAAATCTTTTAAATATACTATTAAATGAATAAATTATTTTAATTTCCATTTATTTCACAATTATTGGTATATATTTATACCCTTTTTCGAAAACCCCAATTTCGCAAATCGGGCAGTTTCCGGGAAATATATTATTTTAATATTAAATTCCAAAAAATAATATTTTATATTTTCTGAAATGTTACATGAGAACATTGGTGGAAGTCAGGCACATACCCGACTTAAAAAAATCTCATCTTTTTAGGTACACTCAACAACAAGGGTTGCAAATTCTTCGCTGAAGATGGAGTTTTGAAGGTAACCAAAGGTACTCTCGTTGTGATGAACGGCTTAAAGAAATGGTCCTTGTATTAATTGCAGAGTTCGACGACTTCCAGATTGGCGGCGATTTTATCATCCAAATCTATGACGGTTTCGAAAACTACCAGATTGTAGCACATGAGACTCGGGCATATAAGTGAGAGAGGTATGGCTAGTTGAAGAAGCAGGGTCTACTTGGTGGCAAGAGTACGACGAAACTGGAGCAAAGACGCGCTTGCTTCGGTTCGGCGGTGCACAACACAAAAGGTACTCTTGATTATATCCATTCGGATTTGTGAGGACCCTCTCTAGTTGCTTCTAAAGGAAGCGGTGCCAAGTATCTGCTTACCTTCATTGATCATTTTTCGAGAAAGGTTTGGGTTTATTTCTTGAATCACAAAAGTGATGTGTTTATTATATTCAAGTAATGGAAGATATTGTTTGAGAAGCATACACGGAAGAAGATCAAGAGACCGAGGACAGACAACGGGTTAGAATTATGCGGTGGTGATTTCAATGAATTCTGCAAAAATTAAGGGATTGTTCGGTATCATATCGTTGTCTACACACCACAGCAGAATGGAGTCGTGGAGCGGATGAACCAGACTCTTTTAGAGAAAGTGCGGTGTATGTTATCCAACGCAGAGCTCGGAAATGATTTTTGGACAGAAGCGGTAAATACGACATGTTATATTGTGAATCAGTCACCTCATACATCGCTAGGTTTTAAGACACATGAGCATGTATGGTCTGAAAAACACGCTGATTATTCGACACTTAAGGTGTTCAGTTGTCCCGCTTATGCACATTCCCGTGAAGGCAAGTTGAATTCTCGAGCAAAGAAATGCATATTTCTCGATTATGCTACCGGCGTTAAGGGTTATAGATTATGGTGTTCGGATCCAAAGTCGTCTAAATTTATGATCAGCACAGATGTGACGTTTGATAAATCTTCTACGTTGAATCCGAACAACAAGGAATCTCCAGTTGAAAATGATTCGAAGAAGGATGAGCCGAGAGTTGATATTGAGTTCGATAATGGCTCGGGTTCGCTGGAGATCTCTCTTTCACCATCGTTTGAAGAAACTCAAGATAAGCAGTCCCATGATGAGTATTTGCTCGCTCGTGACCGATAGAGAAGGGATATTAGACCGCCACAGAGGTATGGCTATGATGACCTAGTGACGTATGCGCTGTTTGTTACAGAGACAGTTGATAGTAACGAGCCGATAAGATATAAAGAAGTCATCTCATCCAATGAAGCAGCTCGTCGGTTAGTCGCTATGAATTAAGAGATTGATTCTATTCATAAGAACCAAATTTGGAAGCTCGTGAAGCCCAAAGTAAGAAAGAAGATAGTTGGCTACAAGTGGGTCTTCAAGAAGAAAGAAGACGAATAAGGGGTGGTTGATACGAGATACAAGATGCGATTGGTACTAAAGTCTATTCGCCAGTACGGGGAGTTGACTTCACTAAGGTATTTTCGCCGGTTGTTAAATACACCTCTATATGTGTCTTACTCGGTTTGGTAGTTATACAAGATTTGGAGCTTGAACAGCTCAATGTGAAGACTGCATTCTTGCATGGTGATTTGGTAGAGAAAATCTATATGCAATAGCTCGAAGGTTTTGAAGTTGAAAGCAAAGAAGACCACATTTGTTTGTTAGAGAAGTCTCTCTACGGTTTGAAGTAGTCACCAAGACGTTGGTATAAGAAGTTCAACTCCTTCATAAAAGAAATAGGGTTTACGAGAAGTATGGACGATGGCTGTGTATATTCGAAGAAGATTACTGATGGTTCTTATATATATTTCCTGCTTTATATTGATGATATGTTGATAGTAGTGAGATATATGGTTGATATTCAGATTTTGAAAGAACAGCAGAAAAGTAAGTTTGAGACCAAGGATTTGGGAGCGGCCAAAAAAATACTTGGTATGGAGATCAGGTGCGATCGCAAAGGAGAAAAGCTATATTTGTCTAAACAGCGATATGTTGAGAAAGTTTTAGAGCGTTTCAGCATGGCAGACGCTAAATCTGTAAGTACTCCGTCAGCAGCTCATTTTAAACTTTCAGCTCATTCATCACCGCAAACAGATAATGAGATTTGATACATGTTGAATATTCCATATTTGAGTACGGTGGGTAGCGTTATGTATGCCATGGTTTGTATACGACTCGATATTTCACACGCCGTTAATGTTGTTAGTCGCTATATGGCATATCCTGTCAAAAGTCATTGACAGGCGGTGAAATGGATATGACGATACCTACAATGTACGTCAGACGTGGGGTTGGTGTTTGGAAGGAATGGCGGCAAATTAGTTGGATTCTGCAACTCCAATTATGCAGCTGATCTTGACAGACGCAGAACGATCACTGGTTACGTATTCTCCTTGGGAGGATGTTCCATTAGTTGGCGTTCTTTGCAGTCTACGGTAGCGATGTCTATGACGAAGGCGGAATATATGACCATTGTTGCTACCGTTAAGAAGGCAATCTGGTTGAAGGGGCTATTTTCAGAATTTGTTATCCAAAAGGATACCATAATAGTTTATTGTGATATCCAAAGCTGTCACGCCCCGCTTCCCAAAACACGGAATACGAGGGGTTGACAAGGCCAGCCATGCTCCTACGGTCAAGAAAAACATCCTGCCGTAGTCACACTTCGGCTTCTAGATTTACGTGGTAATCAATAATCTATGCACAGGTAATGAGAAATGCACTAAATCAAAACAAATATCAAAGAACTAACCAGATGGAGATCAAAAGAGTACAACTCTGGATAGCTGATCAAGATGTCCGCAGTGTCCTCGAGGTACGTCTGGTCCTGGTCCAAGCTAGATCCACTTCTCACTCTGAGCATGCATACTCAGGTCGTCAGAGCGACACGATAGCGATGTATAAATGTGTACAAATAATAACTCATGTAATAATAATGAATATGTAACAGTAATCAAAAGAGTAAAGACGTGAACAGGAAGTAGCCAATGCAGGTATCTAAAAGAGCAGGTAAACAGTAATGCGGTAAACAGTATAGCAGGTATGTTAAATCAGTAAACGATGCATGTCAATGTCAATAATTCTATCAGTCTCTAAGTCTCACTGTACAGGTCACTAAGCCTATCGTCAGTCCAAGTGTGAGAGTCAACCACTCGTGAGTTTCCCCCACCCAAGGGTAGGACCCAAGGGCAAAGGAACACGGGCCCGAGTTGCTCGCTAGTAATCAGTGATATCCCTATATATCTCCATATGTGCTGGCATGGGACTCCCGAGAATCTGTTGAACTCACACTCAAACTACCCCACACCCCGTGGTCTACATCAAACGCCAACCATAAACTCAAATACCAATCGGTCCATGACGAGTCTACATGAGAACTGAAGACAGGGTCTCCATCAAGCATGTCCCGACTAATACCCAAGATAAATGGACTGTGTTTGGTGCCTTACCTGTGACACCCATACAAGTGCTTCCATAATTGTCCCATACCAATTATAGTCACACTTATACACGTCCCACAGACGTCGACAATGCAATAAATCAATAGGTTCCACGGATTGTGTACAAGTACGTGTCACTTCCACTTATCCATTCTTGCTCAAATACTAACGTACTTGCTACAATCACCACTAATACCTAACACTGGGTAATGCACATGATCACTAGGTTACCAATGCAATGACATATATATAATGTGATGAGAAAACAATATTTAAGGCATAATTAAGATGTCATCAAACGATGTCCCACTACTTGTATAATTCTTCATAAATCATACATGCACAATTTAGTGAAACAATGAATAGGGGATAAGTAGTATGTTTGATTATCTATCCAGTAAATTTGGTTTCACGTCAATCGGGTTTCAGGATCACTAGATATGGCCATTTCATTTTAAGCGTTCACTGCTGGAAATCCGGTTTCAGAATCGGAAGTCCGTTTCGTAACGCATTTTAATCCCAGTTGGGATCAGAATTTAGCGACGCTAAAGTTGAATGAAATTTAGGGTTTTCAATAAGGTTTCCAACTCACCAGACTTATTCTCAATCGCGTCTCTACGTTAGAAATTATGCACTGTTCAATACTAGGGTATCAGTTCTGGTTCTGCTTGGGACTGCTATACGTCCTGATCTTTTAAATTGCAGTTTAAATAGTAAACGACGGTATAAAGGGGTGAAATCACTTGAGTTATTTAGATAACAGATTCATCTTCAATAAAGTGTAGGGTTCCGCAACATACAGGTTCAGGCAGCAAGGTAGTAAGCATTACGAGATAGAAATTAACAGTCAGAGCTGCTCTGGACTGCAGTCCAGAGCCGCTCTCCGACCCAATTCTCGTCATAATTTCAGTACATAAACAATTAAGAAGTTGCATAGGGTTACAGGTCGTCGAGTCGGCTTCTATTTGAGCCCTCAAACTCATCATTTCAATATGTACACAATTAATTATAATTTTAACAAATTTCAGGTGCGGAAAATTCCCAGTTTTTACGGGTGTAATTGGGGGTGTTCGTTTAAGCCATTAACAATTGTATTTTCCAGTAAAATTTCTACACAGTGCTCATTGACACACGGGCCAGAATATGAAATCGAGTTCCGTCAAATTAAATGAAGTTTTTCATTTGGATCTTGCATCAAACACTTATGTCATTTAAGTTTTCATGAATCGCAAATATGGAATTAATACGGTTTGGATTTGTAACGGAAATATCTAGCATGTAGCAAGTAGGGTACTTGCCTGGAGACGTTTTGGCGACGCACGGCAGCGGCAACGGCATGAACGCGCGACGAACGGCACTGTTTGGATTCGCGGCCTCGGCTCGCGTTTCGGGTTCGACGTCGGAGTTTCCCAGAGACGGCTCGTGTTCGCTGGAAGCGGAGGGGGTGCTCTGTGGATCTCTGTGAGTGCGCTGGGGTCGACGATGGTCGGCGGTGACGCTCCGACGATGGTCGGCAGTGAGGTTCGAGGTTCGCAGTGAGGGTTTGGTGTGGGTTAGTGGTTTTGGAGATAGAGCGAGTTAGTGGGACTCGGGTTTGATGAAGGTGATGATGCTGAGGTTGTGGGGTGTCAACGAGGTGGTTCAGGACAGTGGGGGCTCGCCGGCGTCGAGGTGCAGGGGTGGCCGAGGGGGTCGAGTGAGTTGGTGCTCGGCGGTTGAAGAGGGTGGAGTAGTGTAGAGGGGTTCTGTTGATGGAGAGAAGAGAGCGAGAGAGACGACGAGGTGGTTGTAGTGGTTGTCCTCGTTGGCGGCGGCGGCGGCGAGTGATGAAGTTGGCAGTGGGTTTTGGGTGAATGAGAGGAGTGAGGACGAGAGATCGAGAGTGTGAGGGAGAGAGGAGAAAGGGGAGACGAGGAGTTTGAGGGGGAGCGCGGACGTGGTCGGGGTCGCGGGGACGTGAGGTAACGGAGTCGGGGCGTGGCGACGTGGGTTCGTGAAGAGAAAAAAAAGAGCGTGAAAGCTCTTACGTTGAGGGAAGAAAGGGGTTAAACGAATCGGGTCGGGTTTGGGTTGGCGGAGGCGGGCTTGGAGTTGGGCTGGAAAGCCGGGCCGGAGGAAAAGATTTGAGGTTAATTAAATTTGAATTTTCATTGGGCCTTTTGATTAATTCAATTGGAAAAATGAAGTGTTGGGCTGAGGAGGGAAATTGGGCCGGGGGTTTTATTAATAAAAAGGAATTTATTTTGTAGGGGAAAGGAAATGGGGTGTTGGGCTGGCTTGGGTTAAGGAAATTTAATACAAATGGAGGGGAGAGAGGGATGGGCCGGCTAATAGAGGAAAAGAAAAATGAAGGAAAAAGGTTTAGGGTTATAAAGGGTTTAGGAAAAGAAAATGTGAAGGGAAAAGATTAGGAAAAGAATTTGAAGAGTTGGGAAAGGAGTAGGCGGAGACACAAAAATAAAAGGGATTGGGATTAGGGTTTTAAAGGAAATAAAATAAATAAATTTTGTAAATAATATATTATGAAGAATACGTATAGTGGTGTACAAAAAGAACTGGGTATTATAAAAGCACTATTCACTTGACGAAAAATTAGATGCATCATGATAGGACAAAGCACATCGATGTACGGTACTGGTTTGTGCAGGAGATCGTTGAAAAAGAAGAGATTTTAGTGAATAAGGTTGGCACAACGGATAATCCGGCCGACAAGTTGACGAAATCCTTTTCATTTGTTAAGTTTGAGCACTGCTTAAACTTAATTGGAATGTGCCACGCTTATTTGAGAACTTGAGAGGCTTTATAGTAAAGGCAGAGCTGTTATTATTTTGATGGTGGAGTTTGTGGAATGCGATACAAGTTGAAGATTTGTTAGATGTCTCATATTTAAATCTCCTAAGATTTCCTACTCGAAGATCCGGAGTTATCACGAAATTACATGGAGATTTGATATCATCTACAGGTCAGACGTCTGGCAGTTTCAGCGCCAGACGTCTGCTTCTGCTCTGTATGCACGAGCATACTTTAGGCAGACGTCTGGCTCGATAAGGTTCAGACATCTGCCGAGCGCTCTGTTCTTTTGGTGTGAAATCCAGACGTCTGTTATATCCTTATTCAGATGTCTGGTAGATCCTCTGTAGTTTCAGTGATATTTTGATAGACGTCTACAAATTCCTTATGAAGACGTCTGCCGTACTGGGTCGGACAATATTTTCTTAGTTAGGAAATTAGTTTTTTGAGGAAATCTTTTGCGTTCTATATATCTGATAGCTTATTTTAGATATAGATCTGATACCTTTTGTTAATTTGTGAAAACCCGTTGATAATTGTGAG
The DNA here is from genome assembly GCA_030015575.1 of Agapanthus africanus. Taxonomy (NCBI): domain Eukaryota; kingdom Viridiplantae; phylum Streptophyta; class Magnoliopsida; order Asparagales; family Amaryllidaceae; genus Agapanthus; species Agapanthus africanus. The sequence continues at coordinate 445,369,826 of CM057350.1, read as the reverse complement.
AGATCTAGGATTTGAAAGGGATTTGTTATTCTCTATCGATTTGTACTCCTCCGGATTTTGATTATTAATAAATCTTCGCATTCGCCTATTTGTTTTGTGGTTAGTACTAGTATTTCTATCTGTGGTTTGATCTTCTTCTTGTTATCGATTGTGTTTGCTTTATGATTGTCTCGTATTCGCAACATGTATTAATCTCCACTTCTGTCATCTTCCGTGCAAGTCTCAGAAGTTATTATCTATCAATAGTAACTTAGAAATTTTTGTTTTAAGCTATTCATTGATTCAAATTTTGGATCTACGGTTTGCTTTAAAAAACCTTTTTGGTGAGGATCCTCATATTGCAGGTCGATACATGCTACATAGTATCTTGTTGTTAACTAGATTTCAGCATAACTCGACTTTGAAGAAAATAATATTTGTTACTAGATTTCTCTGGTCTAACTTTGATTAGAATGACCTTATGCTACAGAAAAAAATGTACATGTCGACATTGGTGAGGATCCTCATATGTATTTGCTTGATGAACTTTACTTTGCATAATTAAAATGAGATACTCGGTTTTTCATGAACCACAAGCTTTTTTGTTTTTTTGCAGTATGTTTGCATATTATTTATTATAGAAACCATTATGGCCTAATTAATCTTTGAAATTTTCAAAATGCCCAATAATTTGAAATTATCTGGAATTTTTGTCACGGAGACAAAAATTGCTTTCTTATTTTTGTAATCATACATTGAAAATATCGCTACTTAATTATATTATTTATGATTCATCATTTAGTTAATTATAATTGTTATTCTAAATAAAATTATGAATTACCAGGCTATTACCTTATTTGATCAAATATTAGTCGTTTTTTTCTTTTTAGAAAAATAGAAGTTTAGTAATGATAACAGGTTTCATTAGCTCATAAGATGTGTGGCTTTGGAAACTTACAACTTCGAGTAAAAAACTGTTATATTTTGCTTTTGAAAGCACAAAAAGTGTTCTAAATGTAAGAACGATTTTTTCCCCTTGCCTTGTTGAAAGTTCTGTGGGAGTGTTGGGATTGGACTCTGAGCTTTAACCATGCCCTGTGATCTCCTTCCAACATACTTAGTCAATACTAATGTATCTGTATGGGGTATAACATCTCCTACTTATAGGATCAAACACCTATTGACAATACTCAAGACAAATGCATTGTAAAGAAATAGCAAGGGATAGAGGAGGAACAAGATATTGAAGTGGAGGGAGAAGAAGATATTAAAGGAAGAAGATGCCTCAGAGAGAATCCTCTCTATTGTGGCTTTTATATATATATATATATATATATACATATATATATATAGAATAATGGAGGAAAGAGGCCATAGGAGGGGATTTCCTCCTATGGCGTGGAAAAAATACATCCTCCACCAATTTTTCATACGATCGGTACCCATCATCATCATCGTTATCATCTAAGATGTGCGTACACCAAATTTCATGTGAATCCACAACTTTTTCACCGTTGATTTAGTGGGTTTAAAATTAACGGTTTACCGACAATAGAACTTTTTATATTGCTAAATCAACGGTGAAAAAGTTGTAGAATCACATGAAATTTGGTGTACCCACATCTTAGATGATAGCGATGAAGATGATGGGGGCCGATCGTCGAAAAAATTGGTGGAGGTGGTATTTTTTCCACGCCATAGGAGGAAATTTCCTCCTATGGCATCTTTCCTCCATTATTCTCATATATACATGTATATATATATAAGAATAATGGAGGAAAGATGTCATAGGAGGTAATTTTCTCCTTTGGCGTCGAACAAAAACCGCCTCCCTCATTTTTTTCTACGTTCGGCACCCACCGTCTTCATCGTTATCATCTAAGATATGGGTACACCAAATTTCATTTGATTCTACAACTTTTTCACCGTTGATTTAGCAATGTAAAAAGTTCCCTCCTACAGCGTCGGAAAAATACATGTTCCATGATTTTTTTTGACGATCGGCATACATCACTTCCATCTTTATCATCTAAGATGTGGATACACCAAATTTGATGTGATTATACCATTTTTTCACCGTTGATTTAGTTGGAGCAAAATTAATGGTTTACCGACAATAGAACTTTTTACATTGCTAATTCAACGGTGAAAAAATGGTGGAATCACATGAAATTTGGTGTATGTACATCTTAGATGATAACGATGATGATGGTAGGTTCCGATCATCGGAAAAAATGGTGGAGGTTGTATTTTTTCGACGCCATAGAAGGAAATTTCCTCCTATTGCCTCTTTCCTCCATTATATATATATATATATATATAGAGAGAGAGAGAGAGAGAGAGTGAGAGAGAGAATAATGGAGAAAAGAGGCCATATAAGGGAATTTCCTCCTATGGCGTCCAAAAAATGCATTCTCCCTCATTTTTTCCGACGATCGGCACCCACCATTTTCATCGTTATCATCTAAGATGTGGGTACACCAAATTTCATATGATTCTACAACTTTCTCACCGTTGATTTAGTGGGTTCAAAATTAACGGTTTACCGACAATAGAACTTTTTACATTGTAAATCAACAGTGAAAAGGTTGTAGAATCATATGAAATTTGATGTACCCACATCTTAGATGATAACGATAAAGATAGTGGGTGCCGATCGGCGGAAAAAATAAGGGAGGGTGTATTTTCTCGACGCCATAGGAGGAAATTCCTTCCTATGGTATCTTTCCTCCATTATTCTCATATATATATATATATATATATATATATATATATATATATAATACTGTTACAATTAGATCAATCATACAATCTTTCAATCATATTTAGTTTTAACTAAATCACTACAAAATCTCCCATAAAAATCTTTCCAAATAATTCAGAGTCATGCAGGGCCAGACGTCTGGCCGGCATAAGGGCAGACGTCTGACTGCGCTCAGTTAAAGAGGAAACCAAATCTAGACGTTTGTCCCTTACAGGTGCTGACGTTTGGCTGTGCTCTATTAGCGTGTTGGTCAATTCCATACATTTGACCTGGAAGGGACAGACATATGTTGTCATGGTCAGACGTTTGTTGGCATGATGACTTTGATTCATTATTATGTCCCTCAAGCTGAATGAAGGATGGACGACGTTGAGCTTGAAACGCAGTTCGACAAAGCGTTGTCGTGAGAGTGGCTTGGTGATAGCGTCAGCACGTTGATCGCACGTGAAGATGTAGCGCACAATAAGTTAGTTGTTAGCAACACGTTCGCGAACAAAATGAAAGTCAATTTCAAAGTGTTTAGTGTGAGCGTGGAAAACAGGATTAGCAGTAAGGTACGTAGCGCTAATGTTATCAAACCATAACACGGGTGGGAAATAATTGAATTCGAACTCGTGAAGTAAGGATTGAAGCCAAATGAGCTCAGCCATGGCATTTGCTAGCACCTTGTATTCAGCCTCTGTGCTTGAGCGAGCGACCGTTACTTGTTTCTTGGAGCTCCATGAAATGAGATTGCGACCCAAAAAGATAGTGTAGCCTGTAAGTCCATGTCACGCACCCCACTAACTTGCGAGGAGGCGGAATATATGAAAAACGATTATCAAAGCTTCGTAACACGGACTTGAGCGCATGAATCGTATCTAAACCGTTACTAACTAACTACGAGAGGTTTAACTACTCGGATTCGAAATTATACCTCACGTTACATGTCCTTCGGGTCTTCATCGCTGTCCTCCACTCCTCGTTGGCTCCTTGGAACATCGGCACCTCAACGGCCTCCTCGAGTCAAAGACGATCCACCCGAGAGCTCCTCCTCCAAGCTTGATCTCTAACTTGAGATAACTAGATTGCTCAAAGTGCTAATCTAAGCTACCTAGGGGATATATAGTTGGATTATGAATGTATTAGTCTAGCTAACCCTTGATCTCAACACATGAAAGGTTAGGGTTAGGGTTTCAAGAATGAGAGAGCTTGAGGAGAGAGAAGGTGATGATAAGAATGAATATGAATAATGAGCTCATTTGAATATAACAACCATAACAATTTATCAAATAAATAATTTAAATGATTAATCATCATGGTTGATGTATTCACCTTGTGTGATTCATCATATGACTCATTAGCTATTTAATGTATCATTTAATTCCATGGATGAATCACACAAATGAGTCATTAAGCAATAAATGCTTATGCCACCTTAACCCCCAAGTCTCCATGCTTCTAGAAGCTTCCCGGAAAATTACGAGAACGCCCCTCCAATCCGTGAAAACACGGAAAAAATTTAGACTGTATAAATCCAATAACCCGATACTAGAATCTGGCTTAAACCAAAGCCGGCTAGTAAAAACTGTCCGAACGTCGTACATGCGTTTAAACGCGTATGCGTTCGAACCCTTGTCGTAAAACCATACGACCTCTATATCGTTTCGCGTGGAGCAGGGAAACTCTCTGTGTGGGACTCTAAAGACTCGATACTACGCTGGCAGTGGGTTTAACCACAGACCACAAGCGGCACTAGCTGTACGTAACGGTCCCCAGGTAGATGTCGATAAGAAGGCCAATGAGGAAACCATCCGAACTCCTACTGAGCCTATCCATAACAATATCCGCGCAGTCCGGTCTGTTCGTCTAAGAGTATCGCATGTATGGTCTAGGGAGGTGGAGAACGTCAGACCCCTAATAACCGTACAAGTCGTGCCGGTATGGCTCATGACCATTTGAGAATCTACTGATCAGTCCACCAGTAATTCTCCATCAGCCCTGGCCAGGGACTTATGGTAATGACCAACCGATCACAGTGCGATATCAACTCCCTATACCGGGAGAGACGAATCCCTAACAGTCGCTCACTGCCTCCATATGGCTCGGGACTGTATCCAACTAAAACCTGTTTGCACGACTCCTTTGAGCCGTGGTAGGGTAGTAATCAAAGCACAGTGGGAACTCATACGAGACAAATGACGACCTTAAGTCAACAGACTATCTGCACACATGTCACCTGAGAACTGCTATCTGACGTTAGGTATAATACCATCCAGTCAGTTCTCCTGCGAGTCCTGTCCGGTGTACCCGTAACCCAACGAGCACCTGTATACTATCTCCAGTACGACGTACTGATGGCTGTGGGACAGACCATCTCCCCAACTGGGATGAGAAGCGTACACACTAGTCTACTCTGGAATATCGATGCCCTGTCTCGATAATCCTACGACTAGGGACAACTATAGGATGTTGCTTATAGACTACCCAGCCCCCACTAGTGTGACTGCCATCACAACGCTGGTAATCAAGCAAAGATCCTATGGGCTCTACTAATATATATAAGTGATACGTTACAAGAAACATATGCACATATTAAAGTAGACACAAACCAAGTAGCATACTACCATTTTTAGCAAGACTGTATATACAACTGTGAATATCCCAAGCTTCCATTAAGTAATATACATGCTAGTATGATACAATAATGGCCCCTAGGGCATATACACCAATAATCTCCCACTTGCACTAGGGCCATGAGCTGGCATATCGTAGACCTATCATCTCGAATAGCCTCTCGAACTGCGTCTGAGGAATGGCCTTTGTGAATGGATCAGCAATGTTATTCTCCGTCTCTACTCTATTCACCTCGATCTCCTGGTGATGTACAATCTCCCTGATCAGGTGATACCGCCTTAAGATGTGTCTGGACTTCTGATGGGATCTGGGTTCCTTCGCTAAAGCTATAGCACCGTTGTTGTCACAATACAAAGGTATTAGATCAACACTGGTAGGAACCACCTGAAGTTCTGTGAGGAACTTCTTCATCCAGACAGCTTCTTTTGCAACATCGCAAGCAGCTATGTACTCCGCTTCCATTGTTGAGTCAGCAACGGTCTTCTGCTTAGAACTCTTCCAACAGACTACCCCTCCATTGAGGGTAAAGACATAACCCGACATGGATTTGGAGTCATCCTTGTCACTCTGGAAGCCGGAGTCGGCAAAGGCCTCCATCTGGAGGTCTTTTCCGCCATACACCAAGAACATATCCTTAGTCCTCCTCAGGTACTTGAGAATGTTCTTTACGGCTATCCAGTGCTTCTCCCCTGGGTTTGCCTGATACCGGCTTACAACGCTTAATGCGTATGCTACATCTGGTCTGGTACATAACATCGCATACATTATAGAGCCTACTGCAGAAGCGTAGGGTATAATCGACATGCTATCCCTTTCCAAATCAGTCTTGGGAGACATCTCTTTGGAGAGGGTGATTCCGTGATAAGCCGGTAGGTTACCACGCTTAGAATCTTCCATACTGAATCTTTTCAATATGGTGTCTATGTACCTAGACTGTGAAAGTCCCAACATCCTTTTTGATCTATCACGATAGATCTGGATCCCCAGAATGTAGGTGGCATCACCTAGGTCCTTCATGGAGAATTTCTGTGACAAGAATCTTTTGACTGACTGTAACATAGGAATATCATTTCCTATCAGGAGAATGTCATCCACGTACAAGACGAGAAATACTACAGCTCTCCCTACAATCTTTCTGTATATGCATGGTTTATCTGGATTTTTGATAAAGTCAAATTCTTTGACAGCATCATCAAAACAGATGTTCCAACTCCGAGATGCCTGCTTTAGTCCATAAATGGACTTAAGCAACTTGCATACTTTACCGCTGCTCTCAGTCTGAATGAATCCCTCTGGCTGATCCATATAGACGCTCTCTTCCAAATTACCATTTAGAAAGGCCGTCTTTACGTCCATATGCTAGTGTAAGCCCGTGGGGGCGCCCCGGTCGTCGACCCGACGCCGGAAACGCGGAAAACAAAAACTTTGCGAACTTTGCAAAACGGCACCACCGCGGACTTTTTACCCGGATCGGGCCATTAACCTAGCTAGCTAGCAAACAAGAAAAGAGTAGAGAAGTTATACCAAGCGATCCGTGTCCTTCGGTCTTCATCTCCACTCCGATCTTCCGCGGAATCTCCGTCACCTCCTCGCTCGTCGGAAAGGGCACCACGTAGCCGGAATCTTTTACGGGCTCCCGCCTCTTGACCGAGGCAACTCGGGCGCGAAGTTGGCTAGCCGACGCGTCCAAGACTTGCTATAGAATAGTGTAGAATGCTATGTCTCCTTGGGGTTTCATGAAGTTGCCATGGATGGATGGAAGAAAAAGAATGAACTTTTTAACCCTTTTGTGATGTGAGGAATTTCTAGCATGAATGAATGAGATGAAACAATTTCCTCATCTAAAAATGAAACCCTCATTCTCCCTCTCTCTCTAGTGGCCGGCCCCTCACAAAAAAAAATAAGATTGGAGAGAGAAAAATAGAATAGCATAACAATATGTGTAGATAAGATCAATTTATCTCACATCCAAATCCAATCAAAAACAAATCAACCCCTTTTCTCATTAATGCATAAGAAGAGAAAGAAAAGGAATCTCATGATGCTAGTCTCATCAAAATCCACAAGTGCAAGAAAACCCTCCACTAAATGTTAATTGCAAACTTGCAATTAACACCCTCCAACAAGAAAGTCCGACCGAGAAGGAATGAAGGAAAACCGGCCGGAACGGAATGCAAACTGGCAACTTCAGAAAACTGATCCCGTAATAAAATACGGGAAAACCCCACTACTGCAAATACATGCCCGCATTTGTATTCGCACTGAACACAAATGCAAAGAGACAAAACTACACTATCTTATACTAGGATCCGGCTTAAGCCAAAGCCGGCTAGTAAAAACTGTCCGATCACGATCCGTGCAATACCGCACGTATCTGATCGAACCCTGCCATATCTCCATACGGCCTCTACAGCGTTTCGCCCGAAACTTGAGTAACTGTCTGTGTGGTGGACTCTAAAGACTCGTCAATACTATGGCTGTAGATTTAACCACTAGCACGTCAGAGGTATAAGCCAATACGTGACGGGCCACCAGGTATTGACCAAAAGGGACGTCGATGAGCGAACTCATCCTGACACCCTACTGAGCCTGTCAGTGACAATATCCGTACAGTCCGGTCCGTTCGTCTATGAGCATCGCATGGCGGGCCTAGGGGGTTGGTAAAAGTCAGACCCCCAAAAGCGGTACAAGTCGTGTCGGAGTGTAGCCCAGAACACCCTGAGATACTACTGGAATACCTACCAGCAAATCTCCTGCCTTGGCCAAGGACTTTTCATGTTCTGGCTCTCCTAGACACAGCACGACCTCACCCCCAATACCAGGAGAGACGAACCCCTGCAGATCCGCTCACTGCCTCCATGTGGCTCGGGACTGTACCCAACTAAAACCTGTTTGCACGACTCCTTTGAGCCGTGGTAGGGTAGTAATCAAAGTACAGTGGGAACTCACACGAGACAAATGACGATCCCAGGTCGATGAACTAACCTGTACACATGTCACCTGGGAACTGCTATCTGACGTCTGGTATATGCCCAACTAGCAGGTTCCCGGCGAGTCCTGTCCGGTGTACTCATAACCCAATGAGCACCTGTATACATCTTAGGTGAACCAACTGACACCAGTGGCTTGTGAGACCGGCCACCGCCCCTCATCGAGGTCTCGACTGTATACACTAGTCTACTCCGGACTATCGATGCCCTGTCTCGAAACTCCCACGACTAGGGACCTTTTAAGGATGTGCTTGTAGACCCCAGCTCCCACTTATATGATCGCCCTCATACTGCTGGAAGTCAAGCAAGAATCCAAGGGGCTTTATCAACGTGTAATAGCGACTCGAAAGGTCACCTAAAGCAGTACACGATGATAAAGATAAACCAGATAGCATACTATCATCTCGAGTAAGACTGTCCTACCGGGATAGGTCCTCCCCTCAATCATTGCAATCACGTGCCTGTGACCCAATAATTGACTCTGAGGGCACTATCTCCAACAATCTCCCACTTGCACTCAAGGCTATTTATTGCGATGTCGCATACTCACAGCCCGTGTGATACCGAACACCCAACTCCTCTACTAGTCAGTCTCACAAAGCTCGTTTGCGAAACTATTGCGTTCGAGGAATAGCCTCAGTGAGTGGATCCGCTTTGATGTTTCTTGCTATGTCTCTCTATATCTCATGTTCGCAGAGAAAACTATCTCCCGAAATGAGCAATACCTGTCCTAGAATGTCTGGATGTCTGATGGGACCTAGCTCATAAGTGAACTCCAAATCCAAACTTCTTAGACTGTATCGACAACTGAACTTAATCAGTGTCCTGCGCCCTGCCTTCCCTCAGTATCCACCTGGACCAACTGTCCAAAATACTGCCCCTCGTCAGAGGGAAAACTATAACTCTGACAGCCACTCTGCCATCCAGGTCACCTTGGAAGCCTGGAATGATAACCGTCTCCTAAAGGAGGCTGCCGTTATCAATTCCTTAGAACATCAACTTATGTTCTAAAACTGCTTCCGACTGTTTCTCCAAGATTGGATTAATATCAACTTATTGCACCTACTGCAAGAACAACATCTGGTGTGGTACTTGACATCTCATGATTGACTCAATTGCCTAAGCAAGTGATCTGTCAATCATGCGTATCCCTCTCCCCTTTAGTCTGTAAGACACCTTTAGAGAGGGTGACTCCATTACCTGCAGGTACACTACCGTGCCAGGAGTCGTCCATTCTAAATACTCATAGAATGCGGTCAAAGTACCCAGATTGGGAAACCACCCAAATCTAGATCTAAAACCATAGATCTAGTAACCAGAATGTCTGATATAATATCCAAGTCCTATGTGGAGAAACTACTGTGTGACGACCAAAGTATAACCGATCGTAGTATAGGAATATCACTTCCTACTCTGTGTATGTCATCAAATACCAGGACATCACACTCTACAACCTTCTTAACAGATCCATCCCCTATTCTGATGAAGTCAAACCTATGACTGTCACATCAGAAATAGATGATCTATCTCCGCAATATCTGCTATAGTCTATAAATAGACATAAGCTTGATGTCCACCAATGCTTCCGCTGCTCCCACTGACTACGACAACCCTCTGGCAGAGTCATATACACGTACGCTTCTAAAGCAAGTTTAGAACGACGCTATACTCATCCTTCCGCCGGGTCTCGCAGCCTGGAACAACAGCAATGGCAAGTGTGGGTAAACAAGAACCTCCCTGCCACCGTCCTTGAGCATACCGAAGTACCTCTCGAGTGCCTGAGGTTACCCACCGTATTTGCGGAGTGGCCAATGGAATGTCAAACCAGATTGAATCTTTAGGTTCTAATCAAATCTTCAGTAATCGTTTGCGGTTCTGGAATCACTTCCAGTTCTACCATACTCCCACTTCTGTTTTTCTGAAAAAATCCATTTTTGATAAAACTGTGGCGAGTCAAGAACAATATCACTATTGATCTTCCAGATGGTAGAAAGTCAACCCTCGTCATAGCCCGGGTCAACCCACAAACAGCCACTACTGAAACGTGCCTTGAGTTGTCCAGTGTCTGGTTTTAAGCATAAGCCGGACAACTCCCCGTATCTTAACAATGTCAAGATATGAACTGTTCTATATCCAAGAACCAGAGGCACTGATTTAATTGAACCAGATTCAAATCATGCAGCTGTCTCCAGTGCATGTCAAGTAAATGGAAGAGAGGCCGATCAGCGTTACTCAACTTAGGAGTACTTCCAATTACGAGTAACCTGAAAGAGAAGCTAGTTCTCTTAATCATTACTATCAACTGAATACCATTCACAAGTATCTACATCTTCGATCACCTTGAAGAATCCTGATACTTGCAACACCCGGTTCTCTACTTCACTCTTTTACCTATAACTCCTCAAAACATAGACCCTGTGTTTCTACGAAACACATGTCTAAGAACTAGAGAAGTTAAAAGTAAACAGAATATAGTACGAGGACCAACCCCTCTGTCCTAATGGACACTGGACAATATACAATACTCTGTATAAGTCCCCTGAGTCTGGTGACTCATTTACTGTGTGTCGTAGGATGAAAACTGTACTTTTGGTTAAGAAGAATTACACCGCTGTTCAATGCTCCTTACCTAACCATCCACTGGTATAGGTAAATGTCATAAACATAATTTCAAAAAGATATGTCTCACTCTATAAAAATAGACGTACAGATATATCAATTTGAAATCGGTGCATAACAACGGATATTCAAAACCAAATATTTGCCGACCGGCAAACAACCCAGGTGGCTTCCTCAAATATCACCAATTCCAACGAATCCCGATATAATGAGGAGGGTCACCTAATTCCCAATAACTCACTCCCACTCATCATCTGTAAAACCATACAGATGTGAGACACATACCTGGTAAATACATACCCTGGAGCAAGTGTCTAATTGGGAAATCAGTTTTCATTTAACAGTACACAGTGAAACTGAAACATTGAGATGTTTCGATGGGGTATCCTGGTATTCTTAGTAATACCTCTTCCATTATCCATATTCACAACTATAACTGTATAATTCTTTGCCACCTCTCCAAATCCCTTTATATGTTTTTAGTCATTACCTTCTGTACACCCCTTTAGGCCAAATGGTTTTCTTCCTTCCCTACCGTTCGGCACCAGCCTATGGTTTGGAAGAAGACTATCCAATAAGCATAATGGGTGTACTGTCCTAGTCCGAGGAGCACCCGCAATGCGAGAGAAGGTGAGGATAAAAGACAACCGAATGTACTTAATTCATAGGTGATTTAGGATTGACAAAGAAATACATGGTTTGGTCGTGAATAGCAGTCGCAATTTACTTTGCCCTCTTACTAATCCCTTGCTTTGTCTGAACTTAATACCTTCTGTACACCGTTTAGGCTAATTGGCTTTCTTCATTCCCTACCGGTCGGCACCAGCCTAGGGTCTGGAAGAAGACTATCCAATTTGCGTAATAGGTGTACTACTCCTAAACCAAGGAGTACTCGCAACCTGAGAGAAGGTAAAAGGTAAAGACAACTGAATAGTCCTATTCGTTTTCTCCAGAACCGGAAACCATCCTCGAAGTCCTTCGAGTTCGTATATAACCATACGATGGTTTTGTCCAATGGAAGTGGACGTTCGTAGTAATACGGGGTGTCCCGGAGAAAAGAGTAAAAGTAGGAGTGGCAAAGAGGTCTGCAACTCTGACAATCCAAAAGCCAGTGTTAAGAAGGTTCGGTCAACTTGGTCACTGAGTCATAGTCTAGGGTCGGGTCAATAGTCGCTGCCAGAGAGAGAGAAAAGAAACACTTAGCGTGCACTCTAACCTAGATCAGAATGGTTACCAATTTATCTAATCTGGAAACCTCCCACTGTAACGTCAAATTCTTCTCCAAACCTGAAAGAAGAATTAGCCGGGATCACCCGAGGAGTAAACCAACTCATCAGTGGGAATCGGGATCCAACTCTCATCGCATGATAACGTGATGGAATCCGCTCACGTTATCACACTCCAGAAGGTATGCGCATATCTGGCAAGTTTCAGTACTTTTGAAACTCCCGATGTGATTTCTGCCCCATGCTCTTATGACCTTGACGAAGGCCAACAAATCATAAGTCACATGTCAAGTTCTACCCGTCATTCTCCAGGTTGATTTGAACCCACCCGCACAAGCCCTTGACGAAGGCCAACAAGGCTATACGACTGTCCCAAACCAACGCATCTATCTATGCTGCAGAAAGGCAACAAGCAGCTACCATACACTATGCCTTGACGAAGGCCAACAAACATAGCATGAATACTACGTGCTACCCGTCTGAAACGACGGAGGGCTACGAATGGTTTCTGGCGAAAACCTTTAACGTAATGAACTTGATATCGTTGAAGGAACGGATAGCTTTTAAAAATATAGTGACGACAACCTTTGCTAAAGAGGTCACTCCCGGTGAAGGGATCTCGGCTCTTTCCCCGTAGAATGAGGTGCAGGATATTCCAACTGAATACCACGGTGCAAAGCAAAAGCAATCGGCTATAGTGAAGTTAATGCCCTGACGCAAACTTTTGTCCAAGGGGTCACTCCCGGTGAAGGGATCTCGGCCCTTGCCTCGTCGACTGAGGAGCAGGATATTCCAAATGAATACCACTGTGCAAAACAAAAGAGAACGCCTTTGCAATAACAGCTTTTTGAAAAAGTTTTCCAACAACATCAGATTAGGTTTGTTTTACTTGCATTGATCCGAATCAACGCAGTCCCATCAATTGATCACACCACAAAGAACGAAAATATACTGACGTACGTATATGCCATCCGCATTCGCCACTGGGTCCCGTCATCACTCGTTAGGTTAGCTAACTAACGACAGAGCGGGGACTGGACTAGCGCGGATGAAAAACATATACAACATCTACTAATATATATACCAATATATAGTATTCGCTCAAGGCGTGATAAAAGCAACACAGAAATGTATAGCAACACAGATCAATACAGATATCTGGGATTCCCAGGTTTCACAGAGCCGCTGAAACCCGACGTTCCCCTGGTCGTGTGGATAGCCTGTGCAATGAAAACCTAGACCCCTACGGGCGCGGCAAGTCACCCACCAAAACCTGAAGCGAGGCAGCCCCCTTCAGCACCGTGAATGGACCACCCAGCACTTCACGGAATCCGGTAACTTGGGCACCCTTCCTGGGTCAACCCTATACCCCCTACGAGTGCGGCGAATAGCCCGCCAATCCTAGAGTGAAGCCCCCTCCGTCTCAACGCCATGAGATGCGGGCTTGTTGCCCTCCAGAATCCGGCTATCCGTGCACCCCTCCGCGGGGTAATCCTAGTACAGAAAGTAAAATATACATACAACGGGTACATCGACCGCAACCAGGTCGTGCCCCAAAATAATAATACAAACAGGCAGTGACGGCAGTCCACATGTCGGACGCTCGCCCCGCAATATCAAATGTACATATAAAACAAAACTGTACTACCACTGCAACCAGGCTATCCTCCACGACCGATCCGCAACAACACAGTACAATCACAGAACATCAACGTGAAAATCACGTTCGCAAATCCGTCTAACCGGGCTATAGCAGTTAGACGGGATTTACCGATCAAGTGACATTCACGGTCGCAGATATAATGTAAAAACTGTGAACTAGCATGTTTAAAATATCCGATCGAACAAATTTATCAAAGTGGGCCCCACACACTACTGTAGCACTTACAGAAAATCTGGGCCCAAAGAAAATGTCCCAAAACCCCTATTTCCTACTCATAAGCTTACTGGGAAAATATGGTACCACGATTCCTCCTTTCCGCCGCGCAAGCGCGGCCAAACCAGGGGTTTGGCCGCGCTTCCGCGGTCGAAGTGAGGAATCAGTGGATCGTATTTTCCCAGAATTCTTATAATTTATTGTACATGTCTCTGAAATCACCAGAAAAATTTTAGGAGCTCAAAAAATTTTAACAGAGAACACATGTGCACAAAAATACGGTTTTCGGTTTTTTGTTCGATCGAGTTCTAAACGCGCTAGAGCAAGCTAGGCATGGTTAATGGCGTGTCTCTGATACCATTGTAAGCCCGTGGGGGCGCCCCGGTCGTCGACCCGACGCCGGAAACGCGGAAAACAAAAACTTTGCGAACTTTGCAAAACGGCACCACCGCGGACTTTTTACCCGGATCGGGCCATTAACCTAGCTAGCTAGCAAACAAGAAAAGAGTAGAGAAGTTATACCAAGCGATCCGTGTCCTTCGGTCTTCATCTCCACTCCGATCTTCCGCGGAATCTCCGTCACCTCCTCGCTCGTCGGAAAGGGCACCACGTAGCCGGAATCTTTTACGGGCTCCCGCCTCTTGACCGAGGCAACTCGGGCGCGAAGTTGGCTAGCCGACGCGTCCAAGACTTGCTATAGAATAGTGTAGAATGCTATGTCTCCTTGGGGTTTCATGAAGTTGCCATGGATGGATGGAAGAAAAAGAATGAACTTTTTAACCCTTTTGTGATGTGAGGAATTTCTAGCATGAATGAATGAGATGAAACAATTTCCTCATCTAAAAATGAAACCCTCATTCTCCCTCTCTCTCTAGTGGCCGGCCCCTCACAAAAAAAAATAAGATTGGAGAGAGAAAAATAGAATAGCATAACAATATGTGTAGATAAGATCAATTTATCTCACATCCAAATCCAATCAAAAACAAATCAACCCCTTTTCTCATTAATGCATAAGAAGAGAAAGAAAAGGAATCTCATGATGCTAGTCTCATCAAAATCCACAAGTGCAAGAAAACCCTCCACTAAATGTTAATTGCAAACTTGCAATTAACACCCTCCAACAAGAAAGTCCGACCGAGAAGGAATGAAGGAAAACCGGCCGGAACGGAATGCAAACTGGCAACTTCAGAAAACTGATCCCGTAATAAAATACGGGAAAACCCCACTACTGCAAATACATGCCCGCATTTGTATTCGCACTGAACACAAATGCAAAGAGACAAAACTACACTATCTTATACTAGGATCCGGCTTAAGCCAAAGCCGGCTAGTAAAAACTGTCCGATCACGATCCGTGCAATACCGCACGTATCTGATCGAACCCTGCCATATCTCCATACGGCCTCTACAGCGTTTCGCCCGAAACTTGAGTAACTGTCTGTGTGGTGGACTCTAAAGACTCGTCAATACTATGGCTGTAGATTTAACCACTAGCACGTCAGAGGTATAAGCCAATATGTGACGGGCCACCAGGTATTGACCAAAAGGGACGTCGATGAGCGAACTCATCCTGACACCCTACTGAGCCTGTCAGTGACAATATCCGTACAGTCCGGTCCGTTCGTCTATGAGCATCGCATGGCGGGCCTAGGGGGTTGGTAAAAGTCAGACCCCCAAAAGCGGTACAAGTCGTGTCGGAGTGTAGCCCAGAACACCCTGAGATACTACTGGAATACCTACCAGCAAATCTCCTGCCTTGGCCAAGGACTTTTCATGTTCTGGCTCTCCTAGACACAGCACGACCTCACCCCCAATACCGGGAGAGACGAACCCCTGCAGATCCGCTCACTGCCTCCATGTGGCTCGGGACTGTACCCAACTAAAACCTGTTTGCACGACTCCTTTGAGCCGTGGTAGGGTAGTAATCAAAGTACAGTGGGAACTCACACGAGACAAATGACGATCCCAGGTCGATGAACTAACCTGTACACATGTCACCTGGGAACTGCTATCTGACGTCTGGTATATGCCCAACTAGCAGGTTCCCGGCGAGTCCTGTCCGGTGTACTCATAACCCAATGAGCACCTGTATACATCTTAGGTGAACCAACTGACACCAGTGGCTTGTGAGACCGGCCACCGCCCCTCGTCGGGGTCTCGACTGTATACACTAGTCTACTCCGGAGTATCGATGCCCTGTCTCGAAACTCCCACGACTAGGGACCTTTTAAGGATGTGCTTGTAGACCCCAGCTCCCACTTATATGATCGCCCTCATACTGCTGGAAGTCAAGCAAGAATCCAAGGGGCTTTATCAACGTGTAATAGCGACTCGAAAGGTCACCTAAAGCAGTACACGATGATAAAGATAAACCAGATAGCATACTATCATCTCGAGTAAGACTGTCCTACCGGGATAGGTCCTCCCCTCAATCATTGCAATCACGTGCCTGTGACCCAATAATTGACTCTGAGGGCACTATCTCCAACAGCTAGATCTCATAATCGTGGAAGGCAGCAATGGCAAGAAGGACCCGAATGGATTTAAGCATAGCCACTGGAGAAAAGGTTTCGTCATAGTCCAAACCAGGTCTTTGACGGAAACCTTTTGCAACAAGTCTAGCCTTATAGGTTTCAACCTGTCCATCTACACCAATCTTCTTTCTGAAGATCCATTTGCATCCTACGGGTTTTACCCCATCTGGAGCAATGTCCAAAATCCATACTTTGTTAGTGTACATGGACTCCATTTCGGTCCGCATTGTATCCAGCCATTTTACTGAGTCACCGCTCTGAATGGCTTGCTGGAAGCTAGTAGGGTCATCATCATTAATGATGCAATCTTCTCGATCCCCGTCTATGAGAAAACCATAGTATCTCTCGGGCGGATGAGACTGCCTACTACTTCTTCGGATAGGCGCTGGTATGTTCCTTTCTTCTGAAACCTCTGGTTCTACCATACTTTCAGTTGTAGTTTGTGGTTCTGGAATTTCTTCCAGTTCTATTTTGCTCCCACTTGTTTCCTTTTCTAAAAACTGATGTTCTAGAAAATGGGCATTACGAGAAACAAAAACCTTTTGTTCCTCTGCGTAATAGAAATAATATCCTTTGGAGTTCTTCGAATATCCCACAAACTTACATTGTACTGATCGTGCCTCGAGCTTGTCCACATGCTGCTTTTTAACCAAAGCTGGACATCCCCATATTTTCAGATGCTGAAGATGGGGTTTCTTCCCACTCCATATCTGATATGGCGTGGTAGGCACAGTCTTGGTAGGAGCCCGGTTCAAAAGGTATGCAACTGATTCTAGTGCATATCCCCAGAATGATCGCGGCAACTCAGCGTTACTCATCATGGAACGTACCATATCCAATAGGGTTCGGTTCCGTCTCTCCGATACACCGTTATGTTGTGGGGTGTATGGAAGAGTATGCTGAGAGAGAATTCCATTCTCTTTTAAGTAACCCAAGAACTCGGCACTTAAGTATTCACCACCTTGATCAGATCTCGGTGTCTTGATAATTTTGCCTGTTTGGTTTTCCACTTCATTCTTGTATTCTTGGAATTTCTCAAAGGCCTCGGATTTATGCTTCATTAAGAAGACATATCCATACCTAGAGAAATCATCCGCAAAAGTAATGAAGTAGGAATAACCACCTCGCACATATGTAGACATTGGACCGCACACGTCACTGTGTACGAGTCCCAAGAGCTCGCTTGCTCTTACTCCGTGTCCAGTAAATGGAGTCTTTGTCATCTTTCCTATGAGAAAAGATTCACAAGTAGCATAAGATTGATATTCGAACGGATTCAAATATCCTTCTCTATGTAACTTAGTCAACCTTCTCTCATTGATGTGACCTAGTCTACAATGCCATAAGAAAGCTTGATTTAATTCCGGAGACTTTCTTTTAAGTGTGTTCTGGACATTGAAAACCTGAGCTTGACTCAATACGTATATGCCGTTATCTAATGTACCGGACCCAATCATAACTTGATTTAGGTGGATGTGAACTACATCGCTTACGAATGTAAAATCATATCCCTCTCTCGAAAGTGAGGATACTGATATGATATTACAAGTCATACTAGGTACATACAGACAGTTATGTAGAATCAATATCTGCCCACTTGTCAAACCTAGGCGATATTCTCCCACGGATTCAGCGTCCACGCTCATTCCGTTTGCAACTCTGAGAGACAAATCACCTACCTTTATAACTCTACGGTTTCTCAAAGCATGTAATGAATTACAGATATGAGATCCTGCTCCGGTATCTAGTACCCAGGAAGTAGAGTTAATTGACAAACAGTTCTCAATTACATACACACTTGAGGCCGAAGCCACAACATGCTTCGTATTCTGGCTACTGGCTTCTAAAGCCCTGCAATCTTTCTGCCAATGCCCAATCCCATAACAATAAGAACTACTCTCTTTTACTACATTCAGTCCCGAAACTTTTGCCCTTCTCTTTCCTTCTGCTTCCCTAGTTTCCTTCAGGGTAGAAGGCAGAGACTATAGAATCAAGTCAGTACATGACCTGTTTCCCAACGTGGTCTCCAAGTCCTTGAGCTCATCAATACAGCTAGTCATTGTAAGGACGTCGTCCCCTACAGATGACCTGACGGCCATCCTCGCTTGAATCAATTCGTTCGAGGTCTCATATCTTGCGATATGAGATTGCTCTCCATATAAATCTTTGTTATGGAGAAAGATGGAAACTGAGTCCATCTTCTCGTGCTGCTTCTGGTATACACCATCAACTGAAGCCAACACGAGGCACTTGGCTTTCGTTTTATCCTTTTCCCTTGTCTGACGGATATTCATATCTGCGACGGTGGAAATTGGACCTGGGACGGCGGGATCTTGAGTAGTAATAGGGTGGTCCAGCTTGTCATAGGCAATGGACATCTGGACAGACCTTTGCCAGTCATATAAGTCAAATTCAGTCAATTTGTTATCTAGATGTAACCTAGTCGTGCTCACAAGGTTGCTACAATTAAGAGAGAGAGAAGAAAACACTTTTAGCATGATGCTCTTGCAAGTTTAGAGTGGTTTTTAATTTATCTAAATAGGATGGCTCCCACTGTTTCTCGAATCCCTCCTCAAACCAAAAAGGAAGAACTAGCTGTTTCCTGATTTAAAATCAGGAAAGCCCACGGAAGAGGCTTCAGAAAAGGGTCACGTGCTCACACATGACCAGCAGTCACGTGTTGGCACGTGACATCTAAATGCATCGGCAAGGCAAATTCAGTTTCCCAACTACATCAAAGAAAAGGGCTTCAGAAAGGGTCACGTGCTCCCACGTGACCAGGGTCACGTGTTGGCACGTGACACTCGAAAGCAGCAGACTCAATTCCCTGATTGAATCAAGAAAAAGGCTCCAGGCCAGGGTCACGTGTTCACACGTGACCAGTTGTCACGTGGTGGCACGTGACAGCTAAGCAACGACCAGAAAGTAGAGCGCAGAAAGAAAGAAGAGGGCTCGTTCCAAGGGGGTCACGTGCCCATACGTGACCAAGGGTCACGTGGTCACACGTGACCGGCTTTCAAAGCCTATCTATTAACAGAAATTAAATTCTGAGAAAAGACCTCTTAAATCTTTCCAAAGCAACCGATTAAATTAAAGATTTAAAGGTGATTAAATACCATCTGTCTATGGGAAAATCTCGAATTTGGAAAGATTTCACCTTTAAATCTAACCGAAATAACAAAGGAGAATCTCTGGATTTAAAATCCAATGGTGAATAAAATTCACCTAATAATCCAAAGGTCCAGAACAAATGGTGAATACAAATCAAATCTCTCAATGAAAGATTCGCCAAAACTAATTGATTCGGCTGCTTCTCCTATAAATAGGAGCCAAGAGACACAGCGGGAAAAAAAAAGGAGAGAGAAAGGCAGAAAGCAATCGAGACAAAAAAGAGGGGAGCCTTGATACTTTGGAGAAATTTGGATCTTCTGCAAAAGAAAACCCTAGGTAAGAAGGGGAAGGCCTTTTTGAAAGGAAAAGAAAGTTTAATTCTCAACAGAGTTTAACTCTGATATAAAAACAGAAGAGCATAGTTCTCTCTTTGGTGGAGGATCTGTAAAAGTGCACATCTCCCCTTGAGTTGAGAATTTAATTCTCAATGGGTTGAGATCCTGCCATGCAGACCCAAAGCATAGAGAGGGAATGGAAGCACGAGAATTTAATTCTCACAGAATTATAGGAATTTAATTCCTTTAAAATAAAATTAGGGTTTGACCCTGTGAATGAGCAGAATCAGGGTTTAACCCTAGTTAGGAACTTAGTTCTGTTAAAACAACAGGAATTTAATTCCCTTAATCTCATTCCCCAGAATAATTCTTTAACAGAGAGTGGGAGTTTAATTCTTTAAAGCTTTTATTAGGGTTTAACCCTATTCAGTTCTTCACATATATGAGGAATTTAATTCTACAGAAAATTCAGAGTTCAACTCTATCCCAGAATATAAATCTTCAAAGGCAAGTAGGAATTTAATTCCTCTGAAATTATTGCCAGGGTTCAACCCTACGAGGAATTTAATTCCTGAAAAGGATTAACAGATCTTCTAAAAAACATACATAGAGGCTGGGTCACGTGTCACCACGTGACCCCCAAAAAGATCTACAGAAAAGCCCCTTTGAGGCAGTGCCTCACGTGACCCACGTGACCCTTGGCAGAGGCTTTAACATACTCCATTTAAACACCCGTCACGTGATGGCACGTGATGCTCTAAAAGATGCGATATTCTCAGCAGAACAAATGAAGGGAGGGCGCCCTCACGTGCTACCACGTGACCCCTCTTGCCTTAGCGTCTAACGCTAAATTGGAACCCCTGAATCCAGTGTTAAAACACTGTTTGGCCTTAGTGTTCAACACTAATCAAAGAGCTTTATTTGCAGTGTTCAACACTGATTATCTTAGTGTTTAACACTAATTTGAGATCTCTGCTGCCAGTGTTCTGATCTGTTTTAGTGTTTAATACTAATTTGAAAGCCTTGTTGCTGGTGTTTAACACCAACTGTCTTTTAGTGTTAAACACTAACTTATCAAACTCATTCCCAGTGTTCAACACTGATTGGTCTTTAGTGTTTAACACTAGGCATTGGCCCAATTGGCTAAATAGCCAGAGGCAAAGTCTCTCCTTCAATGGACCAACAGAGGGCCAATATTTTGGACTTAGCCCAAACTGGCCATAAGTCCTCAAATCATCTTGAACTGAGCACATCTGCTCTTTCAGCCCACTCATTGGTTCAAGGGTACATCTCTGAACTCCTCTGATATTTGTCGTTGTAATCCTTCAACGTCTTCAGAAAGGTGACGGGTCCCGACAACCACACATCAACACGGACTGTGGGGTCCTTAAACTCATGGACTTATGCGTCCCTAAACCAAGATACGGACTGTGGGGTCCTTAAACCCGCGGACTTATGCGTCCTTAAACTAACGGACTAATGCGTCCTTAAACACACCCATATGGACTGTGGGGTCCTTAAACCCATAGACTTATGCGTCCTTAAACTACCAATGGACCACCATGTCCCTAAACTGGTAATGGACCCCCATGTCCCTAAACTGGAAATGGACCACTATGTCCCTAAACTGGAACAATAGAGCCCAAACGCTCTTTTGTCGGATCTAAACGATCCCGTTAAGTCGATCTTAGTCCCAAACTGGACTAACGTATCCTTAACAACCGTTTAAGTTGATCTTAGCTTCAAATATGGCTAACGTATCCTTAAACCTTCAAACAGACTTTAGTCCCAAATTGGACTTTGGATCACCCAACCAACTTTGGTCCAAGGGTACATCTCTGAACTCCTCTGACACCTGTCGTTGTAATCCTTCAACGTCGTCAGAGAGGTGACGGGTCCCGACGGCCATACATTCAATGGACCACTATGTCCCTAAACTGGAACAATAGAGCCCCCAAATGCTCTTTTGTCGGATCTAAACGATCCCGTTAAGTTGATCTTAGTCTCAAATTAGACTAACGTATTCTTAACAAACGTTTGAGTTGATCTTAGCCTCAAATATGGCTAACGTATCCTCAAACCCAAACCCCAAAACCAAATCTAAGAAAATACGGATTTGGGCTAATCCACGTCCTACGGGCGACGACATAAATTAGTCTCCGTATACAATCCACGGGCAACCAAAAACATAATAAACACCCACGACACGAAGTGACCATCTGGAGAAGGAGAAAGTTGTTACCGCGATGCAGTAGCATAATTAACTGCAGGGGCTTGCGCCTGCAGGGAAGAGCGTCCCCACAATCAAAAACCCCTCAAACGAGGGGGAATCTGACGAAGTCTGCTACATCGGCCGCATCTGTTTAAACCTTCGATATATGGTGCCATAAATCAACTTGGCATCTTCGGAGAAGTGAACGGATAGCACCAATTAGCATCTGCCCCGAATCTCAGCGCCAAGACATCGCAGTCTTGTGCGCCGTCTTTTGGAGGGGAACAGATTCTGGCATGCCCGGTGGGACCTTTTCCTCTTTCCACTCCACACTTCGTGTGTCGTGATTCGCGAACCAATCGCGGTTCGCTAATGGTTGCCCTTGGGTTTCAAGATACTAAGACTTGGCGTCCTGCTTATTGCAGAAAGCAAAGAATCGATGGCTTCTACTTCTACGAAACACACCAACTGCTCGGACTGCAATTGCAACCAACGCTCTGCCTCGCCAGGAGGTATAGCCTACGGACCCCAAGCTGCTTCGCTATTCACAATGCCCGTGGAACAGGTCACTCGAGCCACCACAGGATTGTTTTTTGGGACCATGCTCCCATCGACAAGCTTCACCGCGCCGGTGCTAACAGAGGAAGCTCCCAAGAAGTCGGTCTTTGATCGTCTTACCCCTGCCGCGGCCCCTCTCAACGAGTCGCCCAACACCAGCGCCTCGGTCTTCTCTAGATTGGGCCAAGACTCCTGTGGACCCACAATGAGGCCTACAATCCCAGAGAAGGTTGCTTCTAAGAAAGTGACCGGTCCTGCTCCTGAAGTCGTCAATGCGGCTTCCCCTGCCACAAAGTCGGTCTTTACAAGATTGACGGCTCCAGCTCCCGCTCCTGCTATCCAAAGGACGTCGGTCTTTGACAGGCTAACACCAGCAACGACCCCCTACCTACACAGGGGGCAAGACGAAGCTATTCTCACCGCTGAACCAACGCCGTCCGCTCGACACGTTCGACGTCGCCACTGGCGCCGAGTAAGGAAGGCTGGGGGTAACTCCCCCTCTGGGCTAACTCCACCAGCCCCGATGGCAGAAGTTAATGCTGCTATTCCAACTGGGAACAGCTTTGAGATGCTAAATAAGGTGCGTAGGAATTCTCCTACCGCGATGCTAAAGAGGTCTCCTCCTCCACTAAAAAAGGTTGCGGAAATAAAGCCAGAACAGCCCCGATCCCCACAACGGCTGTCTTCCAGAATCTATAAGGTTTGGCGGCAGGCCCGAGACTCGATGATCGATCCAAACTTCTCCCGCTAACACAAGAAGCTGAAAATCCAACAGGAAGCCAGTCACCAGGCTAAACCACGAAACACTGTCTGAAGATCCAAACTTCTTCCGCCCAGCTTCCCCGATGTTCACCCCGTATTCCATGTCTCGATGCTCCGCAAGTACCTTCATGATCCTTCCCAGGCGATTCAGCACCAGACGATCCAGTTAGAGCGTGATCTTTCTTTCATCGAGCAGCCGGTTGTCATCTTGGATCGGCAGGTGAAGAAATTGAGGTCGAAGGTCATACCGTCTGTCAAGGTTCTTTGGCGTGGCCCGAACAGCGAGGAGGTCACCTGGGAGACCGAGGTCAAGATAAGGAAGAGATATCCCCATCTTTTTGAAGGTACGCGTAGTTAAATTCTAATTCGGGGACCGAATTTCTTTAAGGGGGGAAGATTGTAACCCTTCGAAAATCGTTTAGGCAGTTTTTCGGTAATCGGCTAATTTTTCGGCTTTTTCCGTAAAAAGTCAAAATTGATATTTTTCATTGTAGACCTAATTATACAAAATTTAGATAAGATATTACTAAAATTTTGTCACTAAAATGTCACTTATAATTATCTAGTTAAATAAAAAAAATTTCGTAATTAATTATTTTTTTATTATTTTAAGCCTTTTTAAATACATTTAATTAGGGATAAATACAAATTTAATTAGGTAAATTTCTTAATTAGGAGTCTTTATAAGCTAAAATATGGTGTTAATAAAATTATATCATGTCTTGCAAACTTTTAGATTTTTGGTGGGATAATTATGAAAAAATGGCTTAAAAGGGGTTTTTTTTGGAAAAAGGTTGATATGAAAGCATGATATGATATCATATGATGTTGTAATTAGCTAGAAACTTCCCCAAAATTTCCCCATCTCCTTCCCTAGCTGCAGCCGACCCCTTTTGCTGCAGAATTTCCATTTTCC
Organism: Agapanthus africanus; assembly: GCA_030015575.1. Classification (NCBI taxonomy): domain Eukaryota; kingdom Viridiplantae; phylum Streptophyta; class Magnoliopsida; order Asparagales; family Amaryllidaceae; genus Agapanthus; species Agapanthus africanus. The sequence continues at coordinate 445,345,328 of CM057350.1, read as the reverse complement.
CACTTCATTCTTGCTTCTTTTTCTTGCTAAAAATCAAAAAAAAATTCACATTTTTCCATCTCCATTCAAAGCAAAACCCTAATCCCTTCTCTCTTCAACCCAAATTTGTTCAAAAACATGATGAAAGGAGGCTTCTTGGAGACTTGATCAAGCTAGGGTTCAAGCTTGAGAGGTGAAAATTCTAAACTAGTTGCAAATTGGTAGTTTGCTTATGCTAAATTAGATGTTTAAAGTATTAATTTAGTGTAAATCCTTGTTCATGAAAAATCAAGAGAAGGTTTTGATTTTTAAAAATTAGGGTTTGTAGAATAATGGTTGGATTATGTTAGGGATGGTTATCTAATTGATTAGAATGGTTAATGGTGTAATTATATGCTTGCTAAATCGACAAATTTCGATGTTTGTATCAAATCGGCTAGAAATTCGCTTGCTAGATTTTTGTAGAAAATAGAATGCGGTCAATTTGCGTTAGGTTAGCAATATTATTAGCTTCGTATAGGATTATTAGAATGCGCGAACGCGGGGTTTCGTCTAGTCGGGTTGTAGTTTTGTCGATTTTCCCGAAATGACGATTTTTGTTAAAGGATTGCGATTTTCGTGCGTTTTTCCGCGCACTGAGTGCATGCTACGATTAATTTGAGAGCGTGGATAATTGTATGTTGTGACTTGCATTGTGTTAGGTTTTGTAATCTTATGCTTCGTATTGTGCAAATATAGGATCGGTCGGGGAAACTTCGGATACGGCGCGAAAAGGCAAGGCGGTGGCCGGATCAGATTAGCGGGGATTTCTGGTGAGTAGATATATTCATCTATGGGGGAATCGTCTGGATGGCGCGAGGCGCCCCCCCCAGTTAGGATTACCCTACTTTTTGCAAGATTATATTGTTAGTTAGCTTATCCATTCATGTACACTGCATACCCTTATAGCGAACAGTATGTTAAATTGCATGGACATTCATCTCTACCTATGCGATATCATTTCGTAGGACACGAACACCTTACCATTGGCATATGTTGCACGCGCACTATTCATGTGACATACACGCCTTTGGTAATTGACATGCCACGTGCACGATAGAACCTGTTTATCTTAATATCATCACCTGCATTCATACTTGATATATGAAACTGCATCGCATGCACATATCTCGCATCATCATCATATTTACATAGAACTCTAGCCAAAATTTACATCATACACATTGATATCATAGACATTTGTCTTATATATAACATGTGGACATTATGATTTTCTTGAGGATTTCAGTTTTGCTGCGATTTCTGGATTTTTGGGGAAAACCGCAAGAATTTAACAAAACCTTATATTTATCCTTTTCAAAACAAAAGTTGCGGTTTTCTCGTGATGTATGTGTCGTCCACCATGAGTTTTCATGTTTTCTGTTGGATTTCGAGACCCGATTCGAGGAGTGGATGAACCGTCTCGGGTACATGGTGGGCCCGGTATGGTACCCCGGGGCAAGAAGATCGAGTTGTAGACGATGAGCCTGGCAGGGGAAGACTACCTACCGGTGATGTCTGGCGCGGCGGATATTCGGAGGATACCGACCGTTGTCGTGAGATTTATGATATGGGCCGATCCGGACTGACGGAGCCCGATATTGAGACAGATGTGATTCCTATTTGGTGTCGATGCTTGACACGGGTTTTCAGAGGATTTCTTGATGATATTTAGCTATTATGCAGACATTCATTTTCTAAAAGTTAAGAATGCAGTAACATTAACATTTAAAACACTTAAAGAGTTAGAAAAGATATTGCATACATGTGCATGCATACTAGAGTTATTATATCATATATGGACATACATGTTGTTCCGCATTGCGTGCATTCTTACGATTGCCTTACTAGATGTTATATTCTACTCACGAGCTGGCAACTCACCCCCGTTGTGCCACAGTGTCTTGCAGGTCGGACCCGTCAGTCTTGTAGCGGCGGGTTATTTTGTCATCAGTTCCTTTTGCTCAGACTCGCGACATCGCCCGTAGGTGGGTTGCGAGTATACTTTATTTCTTTTTGCCTTATCATTGTATCTAGTATTCTCCATCTACCACTTGTATTGTATATGCGACCTAGTGATGAGACTGAGAGACTTGTATATTTGTGGTTCTTTTGGGTCGAGCTCACTTGAGCCGACGTGTGTTTTCTGGTATTTTGCGTTTCTTTATGTTCTTCTCTTGATATTACTATTATATTGCATGTGGTTGTGATCCTCCTTGGGCGAAGAGCTAGCTCCCGCTTGGGGATGCCATTTTTATGATTACAGGTTTATTATCTTGTTGTACCCATTTTGGGGGATAGAAAATACAGGGGAGACTCTGCCGAAATTTTCGGAAATTTTTGATGTTTTAAAAAGGGATTCTATGCAACTTATTTGATTTAAAAACCGTTTTCATTTAAGGTTTTTCCGTCACTCTCTTTTGATTTTGGGTTAGATTTCTGGGCTTTGGCTGGCTTAGGTTACGGTACGCCTTTAGACGTCTCGTAATCTAAGTGCCAGTCACGTTCTGTACTTTCGGGTCGTGACAAAGTTGGTATCAGAGCGTAGGTTTTACCTTTCTGAGTGTAGGACGACCATGGTAGATGGAGTAGGTGACTTAAGCAGAGTTGCGTAGCGTGGGTATGATCCGCGGCATACTTACGATACGGTACTCCGCCTAAGTGACCTTAGGACATAATTGCTTGTATTTCCTTTCTTGATTCCTTGCATTCCTTGATTCAATTGCAATGATCTTATCAATCCTGTTTCTTATTCCAGCTTCGATGCCGCCAAAGACTACGAGAGCTCAGCGGGCTGCCGCTAGGGATGAGATTCGAGCGGGCCTGTCTGAGGCGAGGATCGAGCGGGAGGATACGCCTACCCCTCAGGGTCCTACTGATCCGCCTTATCCTGACCGTATTGCCAGATTAGAGGCCGGCATGCAAGAGTTGCGGCAGATGATGGGATCTTTAGTTGAGTCCAGCCGGGCACAGAGATCCGAGGACGTTCCTTCCACCGCACAGACCACGATCGTACCTGCTGCACAGATGGTCACTCCTGCTGCTACTACGGAGACTATCCCTGTTTCACTACAGGAGTTCATGAGATTGTGACCTCTAGCTTTTACCGGTACAGATGCGACAGAGGACCCACAGGCATTTCTGGATAGGATGGCTCGGATTTGCCGTTCGTTGAGGTGTTCTGATGATAGATTGGTGGAGTTTGCGAGTTTTCGTCTGGAGGGTCTTGCCCAGACATGGTACGACTCAGTAGAGAGAGGCCGAGCTGCAGGTCTGCCTTCTATGACCTGGGATGAGTTTACAGCTGCATTTCTTGCCCGTTTTCTTCCGGAGAGTGTCCGAGATGCTCGAGCCTGTAGTTTTGAGTCTTTGCGCAAGACTCCTGGGATGACAGTGTCGGAGTATGATATACAGTTTACCCAGTTGTCTCGATATGCTCCGTACCTAGTCGACACAGAAGAGAAGAGAATAAAGAGGTTTGTATGAGGGCTTGATACACAGCTATTCCTTGCCATCGGCACCCAGCACTTTGACACATACGCAGCCACGATGGATGCAGCCTTACTTTTGGAGGAGCGTATTTCTGAGACTCCGGTCGTTTCAGGGCCGAAGAGGATCCGTACTGATACGCCAGCTCAGCGGCAGATGGGCAGACATCGTGATAGATTATTTCCGGGAGATGGCGGAGGCAGAGGATTGAGACGAGGTCAGTTATTTGGTTCATATCCACAGACCCAGCAGCCGTCTCCAGGATGTTTTCGGTGCGGGAGTCAGTACCACCGTGTAAGAGACTGTACCATGGGACGCCAGGGCGCGGCGACAGTCCCGCATGTGACTTTACCACCCTCACCACCTTCTCAGAGAGCTTTACTCCTTCCTCCTGATGATGTTCCACGCCAGCCAGATGCTTCTAGAGGCCGTGGGCGTGGCGGTCCGGTTCAGAGAGGACGAGGCGACAGAGGCAGAGGCAGAGGCCGAGGTAGAGGCAGAGCACAGCCAGCTATTAGTGGTGGACAGGCCCGAGTGTTCGCATTGACTCCTCAGGATGCACAGGCATCCAATGCCGTCGTGACAGGTACTCTGCCAGTATGTTCTTTTGATGCACGGGTATTATTTGATCCAGGCTCCACACATTCCTATGTTTCCACGTATTTTGCACCGAGGTTGGGCCGAGAGTCATCTCCGTTAGATCAGCCGCTTGTCGTTATTACCCCGGTAGGCGAGTCTTTTGTTGCCCGTTTGTGTACCGATCTTGTTCCGTTCGTATCGGGGAGAGAGATTCTTCAGTAGATTTGATTCTCCTCGATATGCTAGACTTTGACGTTCTTCTTGGTATGGACTGGCTAGCCACCTGTTATGCATCCGTGGACTGCCGTGAAAAGACAGTCAGATTCAGTTTTCCTGGTGAGCCGGTTCTTATTATTCAGGGAGATCGTAGTGCTATCCTTCCCAGCTTGATTTCTTCTCTTTGCGCTGGTCAGCTCTTAAGGAAAGGATGTCAGGGATTCTTAGCCTATGTTTGTGATACTAGCTCCACAGAGGTTCCGTTGGACCAGGTCCCTGTTGTGAGAGAGTTTCCTGATGTATTTCCTGACGAGCTGCCTGGTCTGCCACCAGAGCGCGAGATTGAGTTCTGTATTGACTTGATCCCTGGCACGGGGCCTATTTCTATACCTCCTTATCGGATGGCCCCGGCGGAGCTGAGAGAGCTAAAGGATCAGTTACAGGACTTGCTGGACAAAGGGCTTATCCGACCGAGTGTGTCACCTTAGGGTGCTCCCATCCTGTTTGTTAAGAAGAAGGACGGAAGTATGCGTTTATGCATTGATTATCGTCAGCTGAACCGGGTTACTGTGCGGAACAGGTATCCCCTACCCCGCATTGATGACTTATTCGATCAGCTCCAGGGTGCAGGGTTTTTCTCGAAGGTTGATTTACGGTCAGGTTATCACCAGTTGCGGGTTCGGAAGGAGGATATTCCGAAGACCGCCTTCCGTACTCGTTATGGTCATTACGAGTTCTTGGTGATGTCGTTCGGGCTCACCAATGCCCCGGCAGCTTTTATGGATTTGATGAACCGCGTATTCAGGCCGTATCTCGATCAGTTCATCATTGTGTTCATTGACGATATCTTGGTTTATTCTCGGAGCCGGGAGGAGCATGAGCAGCACTTACGTATCACATTGCAGACTTTGAGGGAGCATCAGCTGTTCGCCAAATTCTCCAAGTGCGCATTCTGGCTAGACAGTGTCGACTTCTTGGGTCATGTGGTGATGAGAGATGGTATTTGCGTGGACCCGAAGAAGATCGAGGCAGTTCAGCGTTGGCCTAGACCGGTATCAGTCACAGAGGTTCGCAGTTTTCTAGGTCTGGCCGGCTATTATCGACGTTTTGTCCAGGATTTCTCCCGCATTGCTGCACCGTTGACCAGGTTGACCCGGAAGGGGGTTCCTTTTGATTGGACCCAGGCATGTGAGGATAGCTTCCAGCAGTTGAAGACTCGTCTGACTACTGCTCCAGTGTTAGCATTGCCTTCAGGATCAGGCGGGTTCGTGGTATATTGTGATGCTTCTAGAGTGGGGCTGGGCTGTGTATTGATGCAGCACGACAGAGTTATCGCGTATGCTTCTCGGCAGCTGAGGAAATACGAGCAGAACTACCCCACCCATGATTTAGAGATGGCTGCAGTGGTGTTTGCACTCAAGATCTGGAGACATTACCTATATGGTGAGTCGTGCCAGATATTCACTGACCACAAGAGTTTGAAGTATATCTTCCAGCAGCAAGACCGGAACCTGAGACAGCGCCGTTGGATGGAGTTGGTGAAAGATTATGACTGCGAGATTCTATACCATCCGGGCAAGGCGAATGTGGTGGCAGATGCTTTGAGTAGGAGGCCCGGAGGTAGCTTATCTTGTTTGAGCGCAGTACAGATGCAGTCGACGGCGGATTGGCAGGTTTTATGTGATAGCAGAGTGCAGTTCGAGTTCACTCCTACAGGGGGACAGCTGGCCCATTTCAGAGCACGCCCACAGTTACTTGACCGTATCCACGAGGCACAGTCCGGCGATGCCCGTACATTAGAGATCATTGAGCAGATTCGATAGGGCAGAGTTTCTGAGTTCGTGATTGATGATCAGGGGATACTTCGATTTGGGACTCGACTGTGTGTGCCAGATTCAGAGGGACTGAGGCGTGATATTCTCGAGGAGGCACATAGATCAGTATACAGTGTGCATCCAGGTTCCACCAAGATGTACCGTGATTTGAGAGAGGTTTATTGGTGGGACGGAATAAAGAAGGATATTACAGACTTTGTGTCGAGATGCCTGACTTGTCAGCAAGTCAAGGCTGAGCACCAGAGGCCAGCCGGCGAGTTACAGCCTTTGCCCATCCCTGAGTGGAAGTGGGAGCAGGTCTCCATGGACTTCGTTGTGGGTCTACCCAGGACCAGTCGAGGGTATGACTCTATTTGGGTGATTGTGGATCGACTGACGAAAGCGGCTCACTTTCTACCAGTGAAGACCACTTTTGGATTTTCTCAGTACGCCCAGGTTTATATTGATGAGATTGTACGACTGCATGGTGTTCCGACTTGCATCGTGTCCGACCGTGGCACCCAGTTTACCAGCCGATTGTGGCAGAAACTTCAGGAAGCTTTGGGCACCCGATTGAGTTTTAGCACAGCCTTTCATCCTAAGACTGACGGTCAGTCGGAGCGTACGATTCAGACTCTTGAGGACATGCTCAGAGCTTGTGTTTTGGATTTCGGTGGTAGCTGGGATCGTCATTTGCCTTTGATCGAGTTTTCCTACAATAATAGCTTCCAGGAGACGATTCAGATGGCACCTTTCGAGGCTTTATATGGGAGGAGATGTCGATCGCCGGTATGTTGGACAGAGCTCAGGGAGAGCAGTATTTTGGGGCCGCAGATCGTACAGGAGACGACCGAGAAGATACAGCTGATTCGGGACGGGATGAGAGCGGCACAGAGCAGGCAGAAATCATATGCTGACAGGCGCCGTCGCCGACTCGAGTTCGCTGTTGGCGATCATGTTTTCCTGAAGGTCTCTCCGATGAAGGGTGTGATGAGATTTGGGCGGAAAGGGAAACTGAGTCCTAGATATGTTGGTCCTTTCGAGATCCTAGAGCGTGTTGGTCCAGTCGCTTATCGGTTAGCTCTTCCGCCCAGCTTCCCCGATGTTCACCCCGTATTCCATGTCTCGATGCTCCGCAAGTACCTTCATGATCCTTCCCAGGCGATTCAGCACCAGACGATCCAGTTAGAGCGTGATCTTTCTTTCATCGAGCAGCCGGTTGTCATCTTGGATCGGCAGGTGAAGAAATTGAGGTCGAAGGTCATACCGTCTGTCAAGGTTCTTTGGCGTGGCCCGAACAGCGAGGAGGTCACCTGGGAGACCGAGGTCAAGATGAGGAAGAGATATCCCCATCTTTTTGAAGGTACGCGTAGTTAAATTCTAATTCGGGGACCGAATTTCTTTAAGGGTGGAAGATTGTAACCCTTCGAAAATCGTTTAGGCAGTTTTTCGGTAATCGGCTAATTTTTCGGCTTTTTCCGTAAAAAGTCAAAATTGATATTTTTCATTGTAGACCTAATTATACAAAATTTAGATAAGATATTACTAAAATTTTGTCACTAAAATGTCACTTATAATTATCTAGTTAAATAAAAAAAATTTCGTAATTAATTATTTTTTTATTATTTTAAGCCTTTTTAAATACATTTAATTAGGGATAAATACAAATTTAATTAGGTAAATTTCTTAATTAGGAGTCTTTATAAGCTAAAATATGGTGTTAATAAAATTATATCATGTCTTGCAAACTTTTAGATTTTTGGTGGGAAAATTATGAAAAAATGGCTTAAAAAAGGGTTTTTTTGGAAAAAGGTTGATATGAAAGCATGATATGATATCATATGATGTTGTAATTAGCTAGAAACTTCCCCAAAATTTCCCCATCTCCTTCCCTAGCTGCAGCCGACCCCCTTTGCTGCAGAATTTCCATTTTCCCACTTCATTCTTGCTTCTTTTTCTTGCTAAAAATCAAAAAAAAATTCACATTTTTCCATCTCCATTCAAAGCAAAACCCTAATCCCTTCTCTCTTCAACCCAAATTTGTTCAAAAACATGATGAAAGGAGGCTTCTTGGAGACTTGATCAAGCTAGGGTTCAAGCTTGAGAGGTGAAAATTCTAAACTAGTTGCAAATTGGTAGTTTGCTTATGCTAAATTAGATGTTTAAAGTATTAATTTAGTGCAAATCCTTGTTCATGAAAAATCAAGAGAAGGTTTTGATTTTTAAAAATTAGGGTTTGTAGAATAATGGTTGGATTATGTTAGGGATGGTTATCTAATTGATTAGAATGGTTAATGGTGTAATTATATGCTTGCTAAATCGACAAATTTCGATGTTTGTATCAAATCGGCTAGAAATTCGCTTGCTAGATTTTTGTAGAAAATAGAATGCGGTCAATTTGCGTTAGGTTAGCAATATTATTAGCTTCGTATAGGATTATTAGAATGCGTGAACACGGGGTTTCGTCTAGTCGGGTTGTAGTTTTGTCGATTTCCCCGAAATGACGATTTTTGTTAAAGGATTGCGATTTTCGTGCGTTTTTCCGCGCACTGAGTGCATGCTACGATTAATTTGAGAGCGTGGATAATTGTATGTTGTGACTTGCATTGTGTTAGGTTTTGTAATCTTATGCTTCGTATTGTGCAAATATAGGATCGGTCGGGGAAACTTCGGATACGGCGCGAAAAGGCAAGGCGGTGGCCGGATCAGATTAGCGGGGATTTCTGGTGAGTAGATATATTCATCTATGGGGGAATCGTCTGGATGGCGCGAGGCGCCCCCCTAGTTAGGATTACCCTACTTTTTGCAAGATTATATTGTTAGTTAGCTTATCCATTCATGTACACTGCATACCCTTATAGCGAACAGTATGTTAAATTGCATGGACATTCATCTCTACCTATGCGATATCATTTCGTAGGACACGAACACCTTACCATTGGCATATGTTGCACGCACACTATTCATGTGACACACACGCCTTTGGTAATTGACATGCCACGTGCACGATAGAACCTGTTTATCTTAATATCATCACCTGCATTCATACTTGATATATGAAACTGCATCGCATGCACATATCTCGCATCATCATCATATTTACATAGAACTCTAGCCAAAATTTACATCATACACATTGATATCATAGACATTTGTCTTATATATAACATGTGGACATTATGATTTTCTTGAGGATTTCAGTTTTGCTGCGATTTCTGGATTTTTGGGGAAAACCGCAAGAATTTAACAAAACCTTATATTTATCCTTTTCAAAACAAAAGTTGCGGTTTTCTCGTGATGTATGTGTCGTCCACCATGAGTTTTCATGTTTTCTGTTGGATTTCGAGACCCGATTCGAGGAGTGGATGAACCGTCTCGGGTACATGGTGGGCCCGGTATGGTACCCCGGGGCAAGAAGATCGAGTTGTAGACGATGAGCCTGGCAGGGGAAGACTACCTACCGGTGATGTCTGGCGCGGCGGATATCCGGAGGATACCGACCGTTGTCGTGAGATTTATGCTATGGGCCGATCCGGACTGACGGAGCCCGATATCGAGACAGATGTGATTCCTATTTGGTGTCGATGCTTGACACGGGTTTTCAGAGGATTTCTTGATGATATTTAGCTATTATGCAGACATTCATTTTCTAAAAGTTAAGAATGCAGTAACATTAACATTTAAAACACTTAAAGAGTTAGAAAAGATATTGCATACATGTGCATGCATACTAGAGTTATTATATCACATATGGACATACATGTTGTTCCGCATTGCGTGCATTCTTACGATTGCCTTACTAGATGTTATATTCTACTCACGAGCTGGCAACTCACCCCCGTTGTGCCACAGTGTCTTGCAGGTCGGACCCATCAGTCTTGTAGCGGCGGGTTATTTTGTCATCAGTTCCTTTTGCTCAGACTCGCGACATTGGCCGTAGGTGGGTTGCGAGTATACTTTATTTCTTTTTGCCTTATCATTGTATCTAGTATTCTCCATCTACCACTTGTATTGTATATGAGACCTAGTGATGAGACTGAGAGACTTGTATATTTGTGGTTCTTTTGGGTCGAGCTCACTTGAGCCGACGTGTGTTTTCTGGTATTTTGCGTTTCTTTATGTTCTTCTCTTGATATTACTATTATATTGCATGTGGTTATGATCCGCCTTGGGCGAAGAGCTAGCTCCCGCTTGGGGATGCCATTTTTATGATTACAGGTTTATTATCTTGTTGTACCCATTTTGGGGGATAGAAAATACAGGGGAGACTCTGCCGAAATTTTCGGAAATTTTTGATGTTTTAAAAAAGGATTCTATGCAACTTATTTGATTTAAAAACCGTTTTCATTTAAGGTTTTTCCGTCACTCTCTTTTGATTTTGGGTTAGATTTCTGGGCTTTGGCTGGCTTAGGTTACGGTACGCCTTTAGACGTCTCGTAATCTAAGTGCCAGTCACGTTCCGTACTTTCGGGTCATGACAGAATAAACTAGGGTTAGGTCAATGGTTAGGTTAGGCATGAAACAAAAATGGTGGACTTTTTCAAACCTTCATGAAGTTTCAATGTAAAACAAAGCAAGCCACCATTTCTTTTCTTTTGCCAAAATAAATAAATAAATGAGTAAGCAAATAAAATCATAACCCTAACCATCACATAACCATGGTTTAATCTTAACATACACTTAAACAATCATGTATCATCAAACATGACACAATCAAATGTACAAATGTATATCACATATACAATGTGCACAATCCAAGTGAGAAAATCCATATAAAGTGAACCAATACTAGTTAATGCAAAGTAATATATCAAATATATAATTATACATTAAATCATTAAATCAACACTTGATTTAACGATCCGGTCATATCGCATATAACCAACTAGTATCCAATGTATCGGCTTATCGAATCAATCCTCGATTCGATAACTAGGTTATATCGTATACAACCAATCGATACATTCATCGCGAGAATGAAATACGGTATCATATACATGCATTATTCTCGGTCCCGCACATATCTCATATGCGCTCCTATTTCGTTTCGCTTGAGCAAGGAAACCTCTGTGTAGGACTCTAAAGACTCGTCAATACGCCGGCAACAGGTGATGATCATATCAAACACCCACAAGCCGCAAGCGGTCTGCTAAACGTAACGGCCACCCGGGTATTGAGCGATCAGAAGATCGACGAGCAAGCCCGCTCACACTCCAGTGAATCCAACCAGTAACACTACCGTACAGTCCGGTCTGATCGTCTGATATGTCGCATATCTCGCCTAGGGGTGGTAAACGTCAGACCCCAATAGCTCGATAAGTCGTGTCGATATGAGGTCTATAACAATTCGAGAAACTACTGAAAACACTTACCAGTAAATCTCAGCAACCCTGGCCAGGGATTTCCTGTTATAGCCAATCGAACACTGCGCAACATCAACCCCCTATACCGGGAGAAACGAATCCCCTCCTATCGCTCATTGCCTCCATGTGACTCGGGACTGTACCCAAAAACCACCGTTTTGCACGCCCTCTTGGACGTGGTAAGATGGAAATCAAAGCACAGTGGGAACCACACAAGACTCTATGACGATCTCGGGTCAACAGACTACTCTGTACCAGTGTCACCAGAGAACTGCCATCTGACGTAAGGTATAATACCATCTGGGAGTTCTCGGCGAGTCCGTCCAGTGTACCCAGTCTCTACTGAGCACCCGTATATCATCTCTGATGTTAAACACCAATGGATATGGGATCATCCATCGTCCATCTGTATGGGTCGAGAAGGTATACGCTAGTCTACTCTGGTATATCGATGCCCCGTCTCGATACACCCACGACTAGGGACTTTAAAGGATGTACTTATGGACTACCATGTCCCCACTAGTATGATCCGCATCATAGTCCAGGTAGTCAAGCACATATCCTAAGGGCTTTACCAACATGTAACAGAGAGACAATCAGTGTACACGTTAAGGTAAAGAGCAACCAGATAGCATACTATCATGTCGAGCAAGAAAGTCCTCCCTATATATGTCCAAGCATCCACTACAATATACATCCTATGTATAGTAATGGCCTCTAGGGCATACATATAACTAACACCCTAGACCCTCACGCAACTATCTCCCAGTTTATGATGCTCTTTAAGCCGACCACATTCCAGGCTTTAATCGACAAGTTGGCTCAGATGGACCAGATGGGTCATAGGCCACCTCCCCCGAAGCCAGAACCTCGGAATGACAAGGGTAAGGGAAAGGCCACCTTCGTCGCGAATGCTCAGCAGCAACCCAATGCCCCAAAAGCTAACGGATCAACTGGAAGAAAGACGCCGGTATTATAATGAGAAGATGAAGCGTCCCTACTCGTTCCCACGGGACAAGACGAAGCGGCTATTCGAGCTGGCAGTACGCAACAGACTTATAAACCTACCAAATCCAAGGCGACCGCCACAACCCACTGAGGTGAATAACCCTAATTATTGCCCTTATCATCAAACGGTAAGTCATCCGATTGAGGATTGCTTCGTCTTCAAAGGATAGATTGAAGATCAATACCTCCAGGGGAAGTTTTCACTGTCCGAAAAGTGGAAGGTGAACCCACCACGGCCGCATACTCCTAAGAAAGCAGATACACCGGGGGCAACCTGTTCCTTTATTGAAGAAGCTCCATGGGAGGTCGTGCTGTCAACTAAAACCAAAAGAATGCTGAGGGACCTTCATGCGTGCCCTGCAATCGAATGGAAGGACCCGCTTGAACCTCAAATTATCGAAGGGATGTTGAAGCCGTGCCCGACTACGAAGACTCGTAGTGATGGCCTAAATACTCACGCCCAACCGTCAAAATCTTTGAAGAAAAAGAAGAAGAAATCGAAGAAGCCCATGAAGCCTGGAGACAAGCGCACGAACTTGCAGAAGCAGATCGACGTGATGGAAGAGTACAATCAAAAGGCGCGAACTCCTGTCACGCTGCAAGAGTTCCTCAACCACATCTTTCAAGAGGAAGATGATGGAGAGAGTTCGTCGGATGAATCCGAGGGATACGTGGCGAGTTGTAACGTAATCTCCCGCTCATTTACTGACGATGAAAAAACACCTAGCACTAAGAAACTAGGGGTAGAGCCTGAACCAGAGCGTGTGTGGCCAACAGATGAAATGATCGACGCTTTTCTAGACGAGATTCGTCTGAAGAGTAAAGCGGATCAGGAGCGTGAGATGGCCGCATCGGAAGGAGCCAAACGCAGGCGACTGAACGAAAGAGTTGAAGTACTCCCGCCAGATCGAAAGGCATCCGAGGCAGACAAGAAGATATTCAAGACGAGGAAAAGGTTTGCCAAAGCCATGTCAATGGGAATGAAGCTACCACCCTCGGAAGAAAACACACTCAATGGGGCGGAGAGGCACCCTAATTATTGCGCATATCATCGGAAAATTTCACACCCCACTGAGGAGTACGATGCCTTTAGGATATGGTGGCAAGGATATATTGCTCATCGGCAACATTTTAAGCGCATGAAACGCAAGACTCGTCGGGAACGAAGAAGTACTGCCGACGGGCACAACAGAACCACTGGCAACTGTTACATGGTTAATGCCGGAGGGTCACAAGTTCTCACCTTTGGGAGCGACTCTGATGAAGAAATGGCTCTGGGCCCTCTCTTTAAAGAATCCGTTTTAGGGAAAGAGGAGGAATCGGAGACCTGCAAGAACATTCAGCTGCGCAATCGCACGCTCCCAGAAAAAAATCTCGGGCCCGCAAATAGAAAAGATAAGGGAAAGGAAAAGGTCATTGAGGATATCACTTTAGATGAACAAGTCATGAAAGAGCTGACTACCAAAGACCCTCCCAGGAAGGGTAAGGTGGACTACAATATCCTGGCACACCTAAGGAAGCTACCTTCTCAGCTTAGCATTCTCGATGCCCTCCTATTATCAAAAGAAGCGCGAGAGTCACTGATTAAGGCATTACAACAACCTGAGCAATTCCAAGCCTTCCTCGCCACTGAAAGGATGAAGGATGAACTGGAGGAAGTGCATACGGCCGACATCACTTTCGGTGACGAAGACCTTCTCCTCGGGACGTGCGACCATAACCGTCCCCTATACGTCTCCGGGTATCGCCATGATATCAAGATAGGCAAAATCCTGGTTGACAATGGATCCTCCATCAATCTTCTTAATGTTCGGGTGTTGAAAGAAATCTGCATGAGTGTGCAACACCTCGCTCGTGACAAAATTACCATCTCTGGTTTCGACTCCCAATCGTCACGGACTCTCGGATCCGTGATACTAACATTACGCTTCGGACTGCTCGTCACGGACATCAAATTCCATGTCATTGATGCCAAGACCTGCTACAACGCCTTGCTCGGTCGCCCTTGGTTACACGAGTACAATATCATCCCTTCTACACAACATCAGTGTATGAAGTACTTTAAGGATGGTTTCGAGTATACCGTAACAGGTGAGCTGAACCCATTTTCCATGAACGAAGTCCGCAAGTATGAAGATGCGAAGTACTTTTTGCCAGACTTCGAGGATACAGAAAGCTGTCCCAAGCCGGAGAACAAAGCCGCCGCCGCCATCCCTGTCTTCGGGAGCGATACCGAAGAAGAAGAAGAAGAGATAGTTTATGCTGGTCCATCTCAACGCAACAACCCGGGGACGTCCGCCCCCATGTTGATCTTCGGAAGTGACTCGGAAGATGAGGTTAATGCTGTGTTCTCCAATCGGCCGTCAATACAAGCACCCCCTAGCGATGATCAGAGTTTGCAAATCACCATGGTGCCGCGAGAACACTACAAGGAGCTCGACACACTTCAAGCTTACAATGTGCAGGACCTGTAAACGTTTTACGTCCCTCCCAGGCAAAGGAGTGAGAAGGCAATCCTATTCTACCGATCCTCAGAGACGAAAGTAGAGAAAGAGATCTGGCATGGCGCGGATGCTACACTCGACAGGCTCCAACCCATCCGTTTGCCCAGATACTACACAAATGGACTAAAGAGGATACTACACAAATGGACTAAAGAGGCTATTGAAGCGCCAAGGAGTACCTTAAAACAGACTGTTCGACAAGCTCGGTTCTACAACAGGATTTGGGATGTCCCTGGGACTCAACGCAAATTGCCCAACGGGAAAATGGAAACACTTGGGCTTGGATACGTCAGAGCCGGGAAACGGGAACGGACCCACAGTAGCTACGCCATATATACCTTTGATGTAGAAGAGGACGCCCTGTCGGGAAATGCCAACCCCTCATCAAAACTAGAGCCCGCGATTGAAGTGCCGAGTCCGTCATTTGAAGAACGGATGGACAAGCTTATCAGGAAAGCGGGTCAAAAAGCTTGGGAAGACTACAACCGCAAGATGGCCATCTACGAGAAGGCCAGGGCGCAACGTCTATTTCAACAGGCTGCAAAAGACGAAGATGCTCATCCCTGTCAACCCGTTGTACGAAAGGCCCGACGCAGAGGCAGAAATAAATCAAGAAGCGGAAAGGGGAGCCGACAACAACGACGCAGGATTAGAGAGTTACGTGATCGGATATTGCGCGGCTCGGATTTGTCCCTCATGAAGAAGATGAGTCGAGCATACTCTTTCCCCCGAGACAAGACGGAGAGGTTACTCGAGCTCGCTATAAAACATCAAATGATCGCGCTTCCAGAGTCTAAGCACCCTGAGAAAGCTAACAAGGCGTCTCATCTGAGCTATTGCTCTTATCACCGAGCCATAGGACATCCTACCGAAGACTGCTTCACCTTCAAGAACTGGGTCGAGGACCAGTACCAACATGGCAGATTCGCTTTATCCGACGGCTGGAGGGTAACGCCGCCACAAAAGCACAAACTCAAAACCGCAAAAGCAGAATCAGATCCACCTCAGTCCTGGAAGTGGATTCGCACATGTTACACGATTACGATATTAAAAGAAGAGTCCGAGAACATGGATGACCTTCCCTGGTGCTTTGAGAACAGCGATAATGAAGTGATCTCAGAATTTCCGCAAGCTCCGAAAGAACTGGAAGATGGCATACATACTACTGCAGATAATCTCAAGAAGATTGAGTTGGGAGCAGCAGATGATCCGCGACCGACATTTGTTAGCGAGCTGCTATCTGAAGAAAGGGTGGCTGCGTTAAAGAACGTGCTTCTACAACATAAATACTACTTCGCGTGGAACTATTCCGAAATGCCAGGATTGGATCCGGAGATTGCTGTGCATAAATTAGCAATATCCCCAGATATCAAGCCAGTCAAGCAGGCGCCGAGAAGGATGCGGCTCGAGCTTGAGATGAACATCAACGCCGAAGTCAAGAAGCTGATCGATTCTGGATTTATCCAAGAAGTCCAGTATCCCGATTGGATCGCCAACATCGTCCCGGTAATGAAGAAAAATGGGACGGTACGCATATGCGTGGATTTCAGGGATCTCAACAAAGCCTGCCCGAAGGACGATTTCCCAGTACCGGTAACTGAGCTAATGATAGACAACACGTCCACTCACGAGATTTTCTCTTTTATGGACGGTTCATCAGGGTACAATCAGATAAAGATGCATCCCGAAGACCAGAAGTACACCGCTTTCCGGACCCCTTTGGATATATTCTGCTACAGGGTTATGCCCTTTGGTCTAAAGAACGCTGGCGCTACCTATCAAAGGGCCATGACAAAGATCTTCGACGACTTCATACATGACATCGTCGAGTGCTATATCGATGACCTTGTAGTAAAGATCATGTCATACGAAGAGCATTTAAAGCATCTAGAGACTGTATTTCAACGCCTTCGGCAATATAATTTGAAGATGAATCCCCTCAAATGCGCGTTTGGAGTCTCCTCGGGTAAATTCCTGGGATTCATCATCCGACACCGAGGTATCGAAATAGATCCATCTAAGATCAAGGCGATCATGGAAATGCCTCCGCCAAGAACCCTCAAACAGTTGCGGTCTCTCAAAGGGAAGCTCGCATACATCCGGCGGTTTATCGCCAATCTTTCAGGCAAGTGCCGTCCTTACAGCCACCTGATGAAGAAGGGAACTCCATTCGTTTGGGATCACAAATGCCAAGGTGCACTAGACGAGATCAAGCAGTACCTGCAGAACCCTCCGGTATTGGCTGCGCCGGTCAAGGGAAAACCCCTCATTCTTTATACAACCGCCCTCGAAGGTTCCTTAGGCGCATTGTGGGCACAAGAGAACGATCAAGGAAAAGAGAGAGCACTCTACTACCTAAGTCGAGTTCTGCTGGGGGCAGAAAGTAACTACTCTCCCATTGAAAAACACTGCTTGGCGTTAATCTTCGCAATAACAAAACTCAGGCACTATGCGTTGGCGCACGAAGTCCATCTCATCTTGAAGGTGGACCCCCTTAAATATTTGATGTCAAAGGCTATATTGACGGGTCGACTCGCTAAATGGGCTCTACTCCTGATGGAGTTCTCGATAACGTATCGACCTCTTAAGGCAGTGAAAGGCCAGGCCATTGCCGACTTCCTTGCTGAGCATCCAGTACCTGCCGGTTCTCCTCTGAACTGCGATTTGCCGGACGAACATGCATTCGATGCGATCGGCGGCGGTGATACCCGATGGGAACTCTATTTTGACGGGGCATCTTCTATGAAGAAGCGCAAACAATGTACCCCCATAATCAAATCGGGAGTAGGCCTTATCTTCGTAACCCCACAAGGAGGGATAATGCGCTTTGCTTTCTCCTTAACGGAATCGAGGACGAACAATGAAGCCGAATACGAAGCTTTGATAGCAGGCCTCGAGATCGCCATTGACATGGGAATTGAAGACCTCCTTATATACGGGGATTCTCAACTGGTTGTTAGTCAAGTAAATGGCGACTACCAAACGTGCAAACCGGAGCTGGTGAAGTACGGCGAAAAGGTGCAACAACTATTGACCCAAATTCCCTCCTACACTTTGGAAAGTATACCACGTGCGGAAAATAGCAAAGCAGACGCGCTAGCTAAGCTCGCTAAAGAACTAGCTGATGAGAACCTCGATGATGTCAAAATCATGGTGCAAAGCCGTCGAGTGCTCGCCCCGGCAGAAATATCTCCGGAATCATGCGAAGAAAAGGGAGCGACTGAGCAGACAATCCTACAAATAAAAGACCGTAAGAAGGCTGAGGACTGGAGGGAAGTCTTCATAGACTACTTTAAGTCCCACCGAATGACCGAAGGAGCGTCCTCAAGACATCAGCTCATGAAACGAGCTCTATTTTTGCTTTCGTCAATGATACTCTGTATAAGAGGTCGTTTGATTCTCTATGGCTAAGATGTTTAGGACCGGACGAAGCAGAAAGAGTCGTTCAAGAGGTTCATGACGGAATCTGTGGTTCTCATCAAGCAGGCCTGAAGATGAAGTTAAAAATTAAACGGATGGGTTACTACTGGCCCACGATGATCCAGGACTGCCTCGAGTATGCGAAGCAGTGCCACTCGTGCCAAATCCACGGGGATTTCATCCACCAACATCCGAATCCACTACATCCAACGATGGCTAGCTGGCCGTTCGAAATGTGGAGGACTGACATAGTCGGCCCCATTGAACCAGCATCGTCCAGGGGACATCGTTTCATCTTGGCGACGACTGATTACTTCTCCAAATGGGCGGAAGCAGTACCATTGAGGGAAGTGAAGACGGAGAATATCCTCCACTTCTTCAAGACGCACGTCATCTATCGGTTTAGAACTCCACGGCGGATTATCTCCGATAACGGGCCAGCCTACAGAAGCCATAAGATTAGCCGCTTCGCGCAGCAGCACAATATAGACTGGAGATATTCTTCAGTTTACAATCCGCGAGCTAACGGTCTGGCCGAGGCCTTCAATAAGACCTTGACAAAGATCATAAAAAAGACGGTGTCCCGAAATAAGAAGGACTGGCATGAGAGGCTGCAAGAGGACCTTTGGGCCTATCGAACTACGTTCAAGACGGCCACGAACACAACGCCGTACGCGTTGGTATTTGGGACGGAAGCAGTGCTCCCCCTCGAGATAGAGTTACCCTCTCTATGAGTGGCAGTCCACTACGAGCTGACGGACGAAGAAAATGCTCACCTTCGGCTTGAGGAGCTCGATGCCCTCGATGAAACCCGGCTCATAGCGCAACAAAATCTAGAGGCCTACATAGCAAAGATGACGCGCTCGTACGAAAGATTGACTAGGCCGAGGACATTCCGCCAGGGCGAACTCGTACTAGTGGTCAAAAGACCTATGATCCCTAATCGTGCCAAGCGGGGAAAATTTGAGCCGAACTATGAAGGCCCGTATATCATAGACAAGGTCTACCAGGGTGGAGCCTATCTACTCATGGACATGCACGGTGGAAGGCCTTTCAGGCCAATAAACGGCCGCTTCTTAAAGAAGTACTATGCTTAATGAGCCACAGCCTGGGTCAATGATAGATGACGATGACTATGTCCGCTCGCTATCTTCCTAAAGCTCAAGGCTCTATAAGTAGTAGCTGGCCCTTTCCTCGACGGACCGAAATGTCCTTAAACTAATAATGGACCGAAACGTCCTTAAACTAATGACGGACCGAAACGTCCTTAAACTATCGGCGGACCGAAACGCCCTTAAACTAATGACGGACCGAAACGTCCTTAGACTATCGACGGACCGAAACGTCCCTAAAACTACTACCGCAGCATCCTTAGGCTGACGAGATAAAAAAAAATAAAAAATAAAAAATAAAAAAGAATAAAAAAAAACGGTATGTCCACAAGCAAAAAGGGCACGGATGAAAACCCGAAAGGGCTCCGTGAGTAAAAACAGCAGGGCTACCAGCGAGTGTTTGTGAAAACCTGAAAGGGCGCAACCTCGTTAAAAGACACTTACAGGGTCCTCTCGACCTTGTAAGGAGAAACCACCCGCGTGAGATCCTTACGACTCACAAAGGAGCAACACACTTAGGGATCCTCATGATTCCTAAGGAGAAAATACACTTGCGAGATCCTTACGACTCGTAAGGAGAATTCTCTTATGGGACCCTCACGGCTCATGAGATTTGAAAGTCTTAAGTTACAGAAAACTAAACCTGTTCTTAAGCAAATCCCCCACAACCTTCGATGCTGCCCTACAAGTGGCTCAATACTGACCCTTATATACAATCCACGGGCGCGAATAAACATTTCCCCAGCAAAGTCGCACCCGTGACTAGGGACATGTCCATATGGTGAACAACCCTTATAATTTCTCTCGACTTATAAGGAGAAAACCCTTTTGTAGGATCCTTACAACTTACAGAGGAACATACACTTAGGGATCCTCACGATTCGTAGGGAGAAAATACACCTACAAGATCCTCACGACTTGTAGGAAGAAATACCTTTGTGAGACCCTTACGGCTCATGAAGTCAAAAGCCTTGGTCGACAGGACCCTTAACCCTGTTTGCTAAGCCACCTTTGTTCAATATCGACAGAGGCAATGATGATTCGCTCCTGGCAACATCCCAGTTGTAGCGGTGCTGATGCTGAAATCGATGTCTAAAATCCAAGCTTGCGGCGAAAAAGCTAGCGAGCCACGCATGCATACGAAATAGCCGAAATGATGGGGCAACTTGTAATAAAAAGCAGCAAGTAAAAATGTATGCATGAAAAATAGCCGAAATGATGGGGCAACTCGCAATAAAAAGCAGCGAGTAGAAAATAAATAAATAGCCGAAATGATTGGGCACCGCGAAAAATAGCCGAAATGATGGGGCAATCGCGACCTTCGCGATATAAAAGCTGAAACGATAGAGCATCGCGGAAAAAGAGATAAAATAGAAATAAAATTTATGCCCTACAGGCGATGTTCCATCACACCCTGTACACAATCCAAGAGCGTAAACAAAAAGGGAACATACCTCCCCCCCATGTTTCACCAAAGAAAGAAGCTAAATCTCGACGGGCCACAAGCGACCTAGAGATCATCCCAACACTCGTCTCATAACGACGGACACAACTTCAAACAAAGCGGAGCAGCGGCAGCTCCCAGTTCCATGGCTCGGCGATATACATATCACCAACAGCCAAACCTCCATTCCGTGAAATGCGGATACAATCAACAAAATTCCTGGTCACGTGGAACGCGGATAACGTCACTCTTTGACCCTGTGGAAAACGTCCAGAGCGGATCCTGGTCCTCGCAGAGCACGGCAGTGAACCCGTGTGAAGCATCCAGAGAGGAGCCTAGTCCTCGCCGAACACGGCAGTGAACCCGTGTGAAGCATCTAGTGCAAAATTCCTGGTTACGTGGAACACGGATAACGTCACTCTTTGACCCCGTGGAAAACGTCCAGAGCGGATCCTGGTCCTCACAGAACACGGCAGTGAACCCGTGTGAAGCATCCAGAGCGGAGCCTAGTCCTCGCCTAACGCAGCAGTGAACCCGTGTGAAGCATCTAGTGCAAAATTCCTGGTCACGTGGAACGCGGATAACGTCACTCTTTGACACCGTGGAAAACGTACAGAGCGGATCCTGGTCCTCGCAGAATACGGCAGTGAACCCGTGTGAAGCATCCAGAGCGGAGCCTAGTCCTCGCCTAACGCGGCAGTGAACCCGTGTGAAGCATCTAGTGCAAAATTCCTGGTCACGTGGAACACGGATAACGTCATTCTTTGACCCCGTGTAAAACGTCCAGAGCGGATCCTGGTCCTCGCAGAGCACGGCAATGAACCCGTATGAAGCATCCAGAGCGGAGCCTAGTCCTCGCCGAACACGGCAGTGAACCCGTGTGAAGTATCTAGTGCAAAATTCCTGGTTACGTGGAACGCGGATAACGTCACTCTTTGACCCCGTGGAAAACGTCCAGAGCGGATCCTGGTCCTCACAGAGCACGGCAATGAACCCGTGTGAAGCATCCAGAGCGGAGCCTAGTCCTCGCCGAACACGGCAGTGAACCCGTGTGAAGTATCTAGTGCAAAATTCCTGGTTACGTGGAACGCGGATAACGTCACTCTTTGACCCCGTGGAAAACGCCCAGAGCGGATCCTAGTCCTCGCAGAGCACGGCAATGAACCCGTGTGAAGCATCCAGAGCGGAGCCTAGTCCTCGCCGAACACGGCAGTGAACCCGTGTGAAGTATCTAGTGCAAAATTCCTGGTTACGTGGAACGCGGATAACGTCACTCTTTGACCCCGTGGAAAACGTCCAGAGCGGATCCTGGTCCTCGCAGAGCACAGCAATGAACCCGTATGAAGCATCCAGAGCAGAGCCTAGTCCTCGCCGAACACGGCAATGAACCCGTATGAAGCATCTAGTGCAAAATTCCTGGTTACGTGGAACGCGGATAACGTCACTCTTTGACCCCGTGGAAAACGTCCAGAGCGGATCCTGGTCCTCGCAGAGCACGGCAATGAACCCGTGTGAAGCATCCAGAGCGGAGCCTAGTCCTCGCCGAACACGGCAGTGAACCCGTGTGAAGTATCTAGTGCAAAATTCCTGGTTACGTGGAACGCGGATAACGTCACTCTTTGACCCCGTGGAAAACGCCCAGAGCGGATCCTGGTCCTCGCAGAGCATGGCAATGAACCCGTGTGAAGCATCCAGAGCGGAGCCTAGTCCTCACCGAACACGGCAGTGAACCCGTGTGAAGTATCTAGTGCAAAATTCCTGGTTACGTGGAACGCGGATAACGTCACTCTTTGACCCCGTGGAAAACGTCCAGAGCGGATCCTGGTCCTCGCAGAGCACGACAATGAACCCGTATGAAGCATCCAGAGCGGAGCCTAGTCCTCGCCGAACACGGCAGTGAACCCGTGTGAAGTATCTAGTGCAAAATTCCTGGTTACGTGGAACGCGGATAACGTCACTTTTTGACCCCGCGAAAAACGCCCAGAGCGGAGCCTGGTCCTCGCCAAGCACGGCAGTGAACCCGTGTGAAGCATCCAGAGAAAATACCGGACTGTGGAGTCCTTAAAATCCACGGACTATGATGTCCTTAACCTCGACCGTGATGTCTTAAAACTAACGATCAACCACCCCGATTCCCTACGGATTCCGCCTTGGTTTAAGGGTACATCTCTTCACTCCTTTGATGCTTGACGCTGTAATTCCTCAACGTCTTCAAAGAGGTGACGGGTCCCTGCAACCAAACATCGGACTGTGGAGTCCCTAAATCCACGGACTATGAGGTCCTTAACCTTGACCGTAATGTCTTAAAACTAACATCGGACTGTGGGGTCCTTAAACCCATGGACTATGAGGTCCTTGACCGTGATGTCTTAAAACTAACATCAGACTGTGGAGTCCCTAAATCCACGGACTATGAGGTCCTTAACCTTGACCGTGATGTCTTAAAACTAACATCGGACTGTGGAGTCCTTAAATCCATGGACTATGAGGTCCTTAACCTTGACCGTGATGTCTTTAAACTATGATACCCTGTGCGACCCCTGACCCCGTGAAACACTGATAAGGGCGACCACACCCAGCACTTGCAGGTCCTCACGACCTGTAAGGAAGAAAACTCTCTTGTGAGATCCTTACGACTCTCAAGGGAAAAACTCGCTTAAGAATCCTCACGATTCTTAAGAAGAACTTACACCTATAGGACCCTCTCGACCTATAGGGAGAGAAACTCTTTATGAGACCCTCGTGGCTCATAGGGTGCAAAAGTCTTAGGAAGCGGATCTTAACCCTGAATCCTAAGCTATCGCTGTCCTGCAAGGAGATCAAGATAGAATATCCGCAGAATACATTCAATAAAAAGGGGACACACCGTTGAGAGGAAAAATGTATCTTTTATTCATAAACCAAAATAGATACAAGGTACAATTCATGAAAAAATAAAAGAAAATACTCTCATCTATGAGTATATACAGGAAGGCAGGGAAAGATACAAATGTTTCAAGCCGGCGGGCGATTTAGCAGCTTGGTCAGCTCATCCTGCTTTTGTTGGGCCACGGCCTCATGATTTAAGATCGCCAGAAGACGGGCCTCCGCCTGAGCCTGCTGGGCCTGATACGAAGCGAGCCGGTCCTCAAGCTCTTTCTCGGTGGCCTTATGAGCCTCGATCCTTTCACGAGTGAACTAAGACTCGCCTGAAGCTCGCTCAGCGCTTTAGAAGCCAGCTCTCTCTCCGAGAATTTACGGCCGAGCCCCTCTTTCTCACACAACAATATGTTCACCACGTGTCGCCCTATCAGGCCATGTAAGCTCACTTTCGCGACCGCAACCTTGGAAACGGTACATACACGCTCAAGATCATATAAATGGGTTTCCGGTCGACAGCAATAATCGATCTAAAACGAGCTCACATCACCTGGTATGAAAAGCAACGAGAAAATTTCCGATGTTTATCCTATCGAGCATGTGTTCGCAATCATATGAACATCCGAAAAAGAAATAAAATTCGAGGCTTCAATGTGCATGCGACATGATGATAGTGTTGATAATTAAAGGAAGTTTTCATAAAAAGAACACAAAGTTTATTCATGCAAGCGAAAACATACATACGAGTACCGAGCCTACATGGAAGTTCAACATAAAGCATACAAAAAGAAGGACTAATTTAAAAATGCTACGCTAACGGGAAAAGGTCACCAAACACAAGATCAATGGCACAAGGATTAACAAAGCAGAGGACAAAATTCTCCATCTCTCTCTCTGCTTTCTCCAGCACATCAAAGCGACGGTTCTCGCGAGGAGTCGCTCCCCATCGATTGGCGCCGTGTTCGTCCGCGAAAGCAGACATAATAACTCGCCGGGCCTTTATCTGGCTCAGCAGATGAATTGAGCAATCCTTCAAAGCCTGAGTAATCAGGCACGCTTCGTGAAAGCCCTCGAGCTTTTCTTCAGCCGCGTCAAGCATTACCAGGGTCATCTCCGCTGGGTGAGGAGGGATGTCGGCAAGCACGGCCGCGAGAATCATCCGGAGCCAGAGGGACCCCATCGGGAGGGGGGACCCCCTACGGATCGAGAGTTCATACATTGCCGAGTCACATTCGTCGTCGGTAAGGAGTGGATCCACCAACCGAGCAGCAAAGCGGGGGATCATCTCCTCGATAGGAACTTCCCATGGCTGTCGACAAGCATGAGGGCGATTGCAGGCCATGGCGCTCGTTTGTTTCTCAAGACAAATTACACCAAAATAAAAAAATATATATATATAAATCTCTGTGAAGGGAAAAGAAAGCTATAGCCTCAAAGATAAAGAAGTGCATTAAGTGTTGAGCGCGGAAGATCTTGCATGATGAAGCTATTTCCAAGGCCCAAAAAAGGAAAGGCATCGAAAATCAAGGGGATGGAACTATTTCCAAGGCTCCTTTTCTGCATCTGATATTGTGCACTAAAAATGTGGCATGGAAAATTTTTGAACAGTCCCATCAAAGGATCCCACGTGCAGAACACGTGAGCCCCAAACTTGACGTGCACTAGGAATGAAATAGCACCATGCATATTAAAAGCATCAGCAACAACAATAGTGAAATGATAAAATCCCACAGAAAGGCACACAAACATACAAAGACATAACAGAACTTATCAGTCATACTTCAAGAAGGTCATACAAAATAAAGAGAACACGTTTACAATGGTAAGACTTCAGACGCGGGGCACGGATTGAGAAACTCAAGCTTAACTTTGTCCAAGATCCTCCAAGCATTTCGAACCTCCCGAGTATGTTTTCTCTCACGATCACAAGCGTCGGGGTCCTCGCGAATGTCCTCCACCCTCCGATAGGCGGCAAGTACGGCCGACTGCTGAAATGCCTGGTGCAAGAGATCAATGAGGTTGTCACGCCTTCTCTTTGAGATTAGACTCATCAGATACACCGAATGTATCTTGTCCTCGGCAGCGTCCAATGCCCTGAGCTGTACACCGGCGCAGAAGAGAGGAAGCGCCTCCCAAATTGCCAGCACGATGAGTCTCAAAAGAGGAGAGCGACGGGGGAGTAGCCGATGGTTGTACTCGTCAAAGCGGCTCATAATCTCAGCACACTGAGCATTGGTGAACTCCTGGTTCTGACTGCGGCCCAGTGCGCGAATGTTCCCGTAGGAAATGATTTCGTCAAGGCCATACATATGTGCATCCATAATACCTGAAATAAAGGTCATGAGAATTGTTACAAAGCTTCTACTGCATTGATTACAGAAGGACAGCTTAGGGCAAGGAGACCCTAAGAAGCCCCTATGAGGAAGAACTTAGTTCTTCACAGGAATTGAATTCCTTTTGGAAAGGGGAATTAAATCCCCAGAAACTTTTTTCTGTGAACGGAGTTAAACTCCATGGATTCGAACTGTCATCATCATCTCCTTGGAGGATCAGATAAACCCTAAAAGAGATTTACTTCTGAAGATTAATTGGTTTCATGGGTTCATGTTTAAAGAGTAAAAGCCCTTGTTTTGGATTTAAAATCCAGAGGAATGTGAAAGTTCATCGTTCATGCGAGAGCATTACCTGAGGAAAAGAATCCTTTTCGAACAGAGTTAAACTCTGAAAATTGTTTCAAGGCAGAGAACTAAGCTCTGGAAGAAGAGAATTAAATTCTCAAAAAAAAGTTTGCAAGGAGGAAGATGAGCAAAGTGAAGGCTCTTCTGAAGAGACATGGGTATTTATAGGAGGTGATGGAAACGTTTCATCTCCCCAAATCCCTAGAGGAATCCAACGATCAATAAAGGTGACAGCGTTGCACTCACGTGCAGACACGTGAGAACAACGCTGTGGGGGCATTTGTTTCCTAATTTAAAATCAGGAAAGCCCACGGAAGAGGCTTCAGAAAAGGGTCACGTGCTCACACGTGACCAGCAGTCACGTGTTGGCACGTGACATCTAAATGCATCGGCAAGGCAAATTCAGTTTCCCAACTACATCAAAGAAAAGGGCTTCAGAAAGGGTCACGTGCTCCCACGTGACCAGGGTCACGTGTTGGCACGTGACACTCGAAAGCAGCAGACTCAATTCCCTAATTGAATCAAGAAAAAGGCTCCAGGCCAGGGTCACGTGCGCACACGTGACCAGTTGTCACGTGGTGGCACGTGACAGCTAAGCAACGACCAGAAAGTAGAGCGCAGAAAGAAAGAAGAGGGCTCGTTCCAAGGGGGTCACGTGCCCACACGTGACCAAGGGTCACGTGGTCACACGTGACCGGCTTTCAAAGCCTATCTGTTAACAGAAATTAAATTCTGAGAAAAGACCTCTTAAATCTTTCCAAAGCAACCGATTAAATTAAAGATTTAAAGGTGATTAAATACCATCCGTCTATGGGAAAATCTCGAATTTGGAAAGATTTCCCCTTTAAATCTAACCGAAATAACAAAGGAGAATCTCTGGATTTAAAATCCAATGGTGAATAAAATTCACCTAATAATCCAAAGGTCCAGAACAAATGGTGAATACAAATCAAATCTCTCAATGAAAGATTCGCCAAAACTAATTGATTCGGCTGCTTCTCCTATAAATAGGAGCCAAGAGATACAGCGGGAAAAAAAAAGGAGAGAGAAAGGCAGAAAGGAATCGAGACAAAAAAGAGGGGAGCCTTGATACTTTGGAGAAATTTGGATCTTCTGCAAAAGAAAACCCTAGGTAAGAAGGGGAAGGCCTTTTTGAAAGGTAAAGAAAGTTTAATTCTCAACAGAGTTTAACTCTGATATAAAAACAGAAGAACATAGTTCTCTCTTTGGTAGAGGATCTGTAAAAGTGCACATCTCCCCTTGAGTTGAGAATTTAATTCTCAATGGGTTGAGATCCTGCCATGCAGACCCAAAGCATAGAGAGGGAATGGAAGCACGAGAATTTAATTCTCACAGAACTATAGGAATTTAATTCCTTTAAAATAAAATTAGGGTTTGACCCTGTGAATGAGCAGAATCAGGGTTTAACCCTAGTTAGGAACTTAGTTCTGTTAAAACAACAGGAATTTAATTCCCTTAATCTCATTCCCCAGAATAATTCTTTAACAGAGAGTGGGAGTTTAATTCTTTAAAGCTTTTATTAGGGTTTAACCCTATTCAGTTCTTCACATATATAAGGAATTTAATTCTACAGAAAATTCAGAGTTCAACTCTATCCAGAATATAAATCTTCAAAAGGAAGTAGGAATTTAATTCCTCTGAAATTATTGCCAGGATTCAACCCTACGAGGAATTTAATTCCTGAAAGGGATTAACAGATCTTCTAAAAAACATACATAGAGGCAGGGTCACGTGTCACCACGTGACCCCCAAAAAGATCTACAGAAAAGCCCCTTTGAGGCAGTGCCTCACGTGACCCACGTGACCCTTGGCAGAGGCTTTAACATACTCCATTTAAACACCCGTCACGTGATGGCACGTGATGCTCCA
The DNA here is from genome assembly GCA_030015575.1 of Agapanthus africanus. NCBI lineage: Eukaryota > Viridiplantae > Streptophyta > Magnoliopsida > Asparagales > Amaryllidaceae > Agapanthus > Agapanthus africanus. Next base: position 445,316,934 of record CM057350.1, on the reverse strand, counting down.
AAAGATGCGATATTCTCAGCAAAACAAATGAAGGGAGGGCGCCCTCACGTGCTACCACGTGACCCCTCTTGCCTTAGCGTCTAACGCTAAATTAGAACCCCTGAATCCAGTGTTAAAACACTGTTTGGCCTTAGTGTTCAACACTAATCAAAGAGCTTTATTTGCAGTGTTCAACACTGATTACCTTAGTGTTTAACACTAATTTGAGATCTCTGCTGCCAGTGTTCTGATCTGTTTTAGTGTTTAACACTAATTTGAAAGCCTTGTTGCTGGTGTTTAACACCAACTGTCTTTTAGTGTTAAACACTAACTTATCAATCTCATTCCCAGTGTTCAACACTGATTGGTCTTTAGTGTTTAACACTAGGCATTGGCCCAATTGGCTAAATGGCCAGAGGCAAAGCCTCTCCTTCAATGGACCAACAGAGGGCCAATATTTTGGACTTAGCCCAAACTGGCCATAAGTCCTCAAATCATCTTGAACTGAGCACATCTGCTCTTTCAGCCCACTCATTGGTTCAAGGGTACATCTCTGAACTCCTCTGATATTTGTCGTTGTAATCCTTCAACGTCTTCAGAGAGGTGACGGGTCCCGACAACCACACATCAACACGGTCTGTGGGGTCCTTAAACTCATGGACTTATGCGTCCCAAAACCAAGATACGGACTGTGGGGTCCTTAAACCCGCGGACTTATGCGTCCTTAAACTAACGGACTAATGCGTCCTTAAACACACCCATATGGACTGTGGGGTCCTTAAACCCATGGACTTATGCGTCCTTAAACTACCAATGGACCACCATGTCCCTAAACTGGTAATGGACCCCCATGTCCCTAAACTGGAAATGGACCACTATGTCCCTAAACTGGAACAATAGAGCCCAAACGCTCTTTTGTCGGATCTAAACGATCCCGTTAAGTCGATCTTAGTCCCAAACTGGACTAACGTATCCTTAACAACCGTTTAAGTTGATCTTAGCTTCAAATATGGCTAACGTATCCTTAAACCTTCAAACAGACTTTAGTCCCAAATTGGACTATGGATCACCCAACCAACTTTGGTCCAAGGGTACATCTCTGAACTCCTCTGACACCTGTCGTTGTAATCCTTCAACGTCGTCAGAGAGGTGACGGGTCCCGACGGCCATACATTCAATGGACCACTATGTCCCTAAACTGGAACAATAGAGCCCCCAAATGCTCTTTTGTCAGATCTAAACGATCCCGTTAAGTTGATCTTAGTCTCAAATTAGACTAACGTATCCTTAACAAACGTTTGAGTTGATCTTAGCCTCAAATATGGCTAACGTATCCTCAAACCAAAACCCCAAAACCAAATCTAAGAAAATACGGATTTGGACTAATCCACGTCCTACGGGCGACGACATAAATTAGTCTCCGTATACAATCCACGGGCAACCAAAAACATAATAAACACCCACGACACGAAGTGACCATCTGGAGAAGGAGAAAGTTGTTATCGCGATGCAGTAGCGTAATTAACTGCAGGGGCTTGCGCCTGCAGGGAAGAGCGTCCCCACAATCAAAAACCCCTTAAACGAGGGGGAATCTGACGAAGTCTGCTACATCAGCCGCATCTGTTTAAACCTTCGATATATGGTGCCATAAATCAACTTGGCATCTTCGGAGAGGTGAACGGATAGCACCAATTAGCATCTGCCCCGAATCTCAGTGCCAAGACATCGCAGTCTTGTGCGCCGTCTTTCGGAGGGGAACACTAGCCAGGACTATTCTCACTGTACAATACTTGCTTAACCGTTCAGCCAGGACAGTGTCGATACTTCGAGGGAGGTTTTCCAACGCTTTCGCGAAGTTCCTTAATTGAAGAACCTCTTTTCTCTGGGGGCGTAACCCCGCTGACACCTTTCTAGGCACCTACTTGGTTTATAGCATTGATCGTTAAGTGACGAATCTCCTGATAAGTAGTATATACTCACAGTAGGATCGGGATCCAAAATATCATCGTATGATAATGTTGAAGGAATCCTACCAACATTCATCAAACTCCAAAATGGTATGCATCTCTCTGCAAATTTCAGTTTCTTTAGAAATTCCTGATATAAATTTTTTCCCCATGCTCTTATGACCTTGGCTTTGGTCAAAATGACATAAGTCACATGTCAAGTTCTACCCGTCATTATCCAGGTTAATTTGAACCCATCCGTATATACCCCTGACTTTAGTCAAATGATAATACGACTGTCCCAAACTAACTCATCTATCTATGCAACAAATGAATACCCAGCAGCTACCAAACACTATGCCTTGATTTTGGCCAAAATACATAGCTTGAATACTACTGAATACCCAAATGAAATGACGGAGGGCTACGAATGGTTTTGGCGAAACCGTGAACGTAGTGAACTTGATATAACCGAAGGAACCTGATAGTTTTTTAAAAGGAGTGGTTAAAGCTCTGCAATTAAAAATTCTGCTTTTTTTTAAAATAACCGAGTGGTTTCTTTTAAATTTGTTCCAACGATTGAACTTTGGTTTATTTTCTTTGCATTATAATAATGCGTCCCATCATTTATCCTATCATTGCAGAAAACAACGAAAATATCACGTCCTCTTATGCCATCCGCATTCGCCACGGGGTCCCATCATCACCCTTTAGGTTACTTAACTGACGATAGAGCGGGGGCTGGGCTAGCGCGGGTGTAAAACATAAGTGACGTCTAATAGCTATCATATATAGATATTGTACATTCGTCAGACGCAATAATAAGCATTCCAGATCATAGATGAACTTTATTGGATATACAAGCAATCCGCATTTGCTTTGAGCCTGCAACAAAAGATGGATTACACAGTTGTGATGAATACCCATTACCCCACCCTAGACCCCTACGGGTACGGCAAACTACCCGCCAAGTACCCGAAGCGAAGCGGTCTTCCTCAACAACGTGAGTAAGCCACTAAACACTTCAAAGTACCCGGTAGTTTGTGTACCCCACCTTGGGTCTATCCTAGGAGCAAAAAACAGTAAAAATGAAATAATACAACGGTGGCTACAACCGCAACCTGGATGTGCCCCGCAAAATAATATTACAACATATTACATTTACATCGAATGAATGAATATAAAACACATCTTAAACCCCGGCTAATCATCACAACATTCCAATCAAGTTCATATATACAAACAGTAAACATTACAGAAATGTGCAACCCCCTGCCAACCGACATACTAGCAGTTATGGGAGGTTTACGAACACATTAAACATTACAGATAATAACCCGATTAGCAATTAATTTAGAACATCGATTGACAACATTTATCCGTGTCTACCCTAAAAGCAAATCAGCACAGAAGTAACCTGGGCAAAAACAGAATATACTGGAAAACAGAAAACCAAAAGATATGAATTACTGAGCAATTCCGAGTCAACTCGGAGTTGACTCGGCGGCGGATCCGCGGCCAAAAGCACTATTTTGCCGCGGATCCGCGGCCATCTTATCAAGTTGAAGTCTCGTATTTTCCCAGAATTCTTATATTTCCCTACTGTGAATTTAAGGCATATCAAATTTTTTTTCGACACGTTTAAAATTAACAGAAACTGTTAGGGTTAGGGTTTCGTTTTCGCGTTTTTCCGTCGATCGAACTTCTGGTTAGTTGCTAACAAGCTAGTAATGGTTTAGTTAACTCTGATACCACTGTATGTCCATGTCACGCACCCCACTAACTTGCGGGGAGGCGGAATATATGAAAAACGATTATCAAAACTTCGTAATATGGACTTGAGCGCATGAATCATATCTAAACCGTTACTAACTAACTACGAGAGGTTTAACTACTCGGATTCGAAGTTATACTTCATGTTACATGTCCTTCGGGTCTTCATCGCTGTCCTCCACTCCTCGTAGGCGCCTTGGAACATCGGCACCTCAACGGCCTCCTCGAGTCAAAGACGATCCACCCGAGAGCTCCTCCTCCAAGCTTGATCTCTAACTTGAGATAACTAGGTTGCTCAAAGTGCTAATCTAAGCTACCTAGGGGATATAGAGTTGGATTATGGATGTATTAGTCTAGCTAACCCTTGATCTCAACACATGAGAGGTTAGGGTTAGGGTTTCAAAATGAGAGAGCTTGAGGAGAGAGAAGGTGCTGATAAGAATGAATATGAATAATGAGCTCATTTGAATATAACAAGCATAACAATTTATCAAATAAATAATTTAAATGATTAATCATCATGGTTGATGTATTCACCTTGTGTGATTCATCATATGACTCATTAGCTATTTAATGTATCATTTAATTCCATGGATGAATCACACAAATGAGTCATTAAGCAATAAATGCTTATGCCACCTTAACCCCCAGGTCACCATGCTTCTAGAAGCTTCCCGGAAAATTACGAGAACGCCCCTCCAATCCGTGAAAACACGGAAAAAATTTAGACTGTATAAATCCAATAACCCGATACTCAAATCTGGCTTAAACCAAAGCCGGCTAGTAAACACTGTCCGCGAATGTCGTACGTGCGTTTAAATGCGTATGCGTTCGAACCCTTGTCGTAAAACCATACGACCTCTATATCGTTTCACCTGGAGCAGGAAAACTCTCTGTGCGGGACTCTAAAGACTCGACACTACGCTGGCAGTGGGTTTAACCACAGACCGCAAGTGGCACTAGCTGTACGTAACGGTCCCCAGGTAGATGTCGATAAGAAGGCCGATGAGGAAACCATCCGAACTCCTACTGAGCCAGTCCGTGACAATATCCGTGCAGTCCGGTCTGTTCGTCTAAGAGTATCGCATGTATGGTCTAGGGAGGTGGAGAACGTCAGACCCCTAATAACCGTACAAGTCGTGCCGGTATGGCTCATGACCATTTGAGAATCTACTGATCAGTCCACCAGTAATTCTCCATCAGCCCTAGCCAGAGACTTATGGTAATGACCAACCGATCACAGTGCGATATCAACTCCCTATACCGGGAGAGACGAATCCCTAACAGTCGCTCACTGCCTCCATGTGGCTCGGGACTGTACCCAACTAAAACCTATTTGCATAACTCCTTTGAGCCGTGGTAGGGTAGTAATCAAAGCACAATGGGAACTCATACTAGACAAATGACGACCTTAAGTCAACAGACTATCTGCACACATGTCACCTGAGAACTGCTATCTGACGTTAGGTATAATACCATCCAGTCAGTTCTCCTGCGAGTCCTATCCGGTATACCCGTAACCCAACGAGCACCTGTATACTATCTCCAGTACGACGTACTGATGGCCGTGGGACAGACCATCTCCCCAACTAGGATGAGAAGCGTACACACTAGTCTACTCCGGAATATCGATGCCCTGTCTCGATAATCCTACGACTAGGGACAAGTATAGGATGTTGCTTATAGACTACCCAGCCCCCACTAGTGTGACTGCCATCACAATGCTGGTAATCAAGCAAAGATCCTATGGGCTCTACTAATATGTATAAGTGATACGTTACAAGAAACATATGCATATATTAAAGTAGACACAAACCAAGTAGCATACTACCATTTTTAGCAAGACTGTATATACAATTGTGAATATCCCAAGCTTCCATTAAGTAATATACATGCTAGTATGATACAATAATGGCCCTTAGGGCATATACACCAACATAGCCACTGGTGGAATGACGATCCACAGTATTCCCAGCCCAGTCATCTTCACTGAAAGCATGCAAATGTTGTGGAGAATCTCGGTAGAGAAGAAGACCACGAGAGTGTATGCCTTGAAGATAGCGTACGATGCGCTTAACTAGGGACCAATGGTGCTCAGTAGGAGCATGTATATGCTTACAGGCCCGATTGACTGCGAAGGAGATATCAGGATGTGTGATGGAGATATATTGAAGAGCGTCCACAATGCTGTGGTACATAGAAGGATCAGTGAGGGGAGTGGAAAGAGAATCATCAATAGTCGTGATGGTGGCCATGGGTGTGGACATCGGGCATGCGACAGTCATTTTGGAGCACTTAAGAATATCCATAATATATTAAAATTGAGATAAAAGGCAGCCATCGGGGTAAGGACAGAGTTCGATCCCAAGGAAATAATGATCGGCGCCAAGGTCACGAATGGAGAATTCCCATTAAAGAGAGGCAATATGGTTAGTAACGCCCCTTTGATCGGAACCAGAGATAAGAATACCATCGACATAAATCGAGACATAATGTCACGACCCGAAAAGTACCGAGCGTGACTGGTACTTAAATTACGAAACGTCTCGAGGCGTACGCAATCTAAGTAAGCCAAAACCCAAAAATCAAAACCAGGTAAAGCAGTAGAGTGAAGGAAAACCAATTTAAAGCAAGAAGTTTAACAATATAAGCCGAAGTATATATATTTAAAATCTTTAGTCTTTTCTAAAAATTTCGGCAGAGTTTCCTTTGTAAAAACTGACCCCAAACGGGTAAAAAACCTGATAAAACATATATAATGAATAAATGTATCCCCAAGGGGGAGCTAGCTCTTCGTCAATCGACGGACAAAACCACATAATGCAATATAATATACAACGCCAAGGGCGAGAATCAAAGCTCGAAAGGAAACTCAAAATCATCAAGAAAACCATAATAATACAACGCGCGACTCTAAGGTCGAAATAACATACACAGGTCTTCTATGTCTATCAATTACACAAGTCTGGTTGATGGAGTTTTTCTAGATACAACTGAAATAACAAATACACAATGGTGGTCCTGATGCAAAAGAACCCACCTACCAAGACAATCACCCGGAAGGAACAATGTGCCAGTAAAGCTGCAACGAAACCTGTACGGCAGAACCTGCAAGGAACTGTGGCACAACCGGGGTGAGTTGCCAACTCGTGAGTAGAAAACATCTACGAGTAGAAATCGCATGTATGACGCTATCCTAGGTCATATCAAGTAATATCCTCAGATAAATATCCTGGTCCATCTATGTATAAGTGTAATACTACATGCTCGTGTCAGTACCTCAGATAGCAACATATCAGATATATGATGTATGAATGCATGACGAATGGAAACAGAATACATCATGAAATCAACAGAGAAATCAGTGTCAAACATCGACACAAAACATAAATCTCAGTATCTCAATATCTCAAATCTCAAAATCTCAGTGTCTCAAATCCCAATATCTCAATATCTCAATATCTAGGGCTCCGTCAATCCAGATTGGCCCATATCATCAAATCACACGACCACGGACGGTATCCTCCGGATATCCGCCGCGCCAGGTAAAATCACCGGTAGGTAGTGCTCCCCTGCCAGGATCATCGTCTACAACTCGAACTTATTGTCCCAGGGTACCTTACCGGGCCCACCATGTACCCAAGATGGTTCATCCTCTCCTCGCAACGGGTCTCGAAATCCAACAGCAATCATGAAAACTCATGGTGGACGACTCAAACATCATGAGAAAACCGCAACTCGCGTTTTAAAAAGAGAGAGAGAGAGAGAAGTTTATATATATTCTTTCGGTTTCCCCCCAAATCCAGAAATCTCATGGAAATCCGAAATCCAAGAATCAAGAGTAAGTAAACAGTCAATATCGGCATAAATCTCCATAATGCTGCATGACCAATGAGTATATATGAATGCAACTGCTATCATGCAATGAATGCAATAGTTAAACTAGCATATGAAGCTATAACACTTTGCAACTATCCGCTAGCAAGTTATGTCAATGAAATAATATTCTCTAAGTGTACGTGACATGGCAATTACCGATGATGATGTGTGTGAGCCGGCAAGCAGGTGTATGTGGAGCATACGCATCATCGGTAATGGTGCTGGTGTCCTGACAGCATGGTTTCATAATCACTAAGTACACAATAAATATGCAATGAAACGATAACAACATAATAGATGGCAATGAATAGTAAATGCAACTATAATATGCGGCACATGAATGATAACGTAACACTAAGGAATCTACATCGATATACATGTGTCATACTGTTTTGCCATTTGAAATAATACAAATCGTGGTGTTTTTGAAAATAAGGGTTATGGTGTTTTTAAGAAAAGATACATCCTTTGAAATATCCGTAGAATCGCTTGTCCTGTCTTTTAAAATACCCACGATTCGTTAGCTTTGAAATAGATATGAATCGAATCTTGTCTAACATTTATAATAAACTACAGGACAGAGTGAATAGGCTAATCGAAAAGGGTAAGGAAACTACCTACATCTGAGCCAATATGTTTATATATATCTATATAATAGTCTCCCGCCTCAATAGTATCCCATACGATACACCATCTAATATGACATCCTCGAGTCAAGAGTGCGGATCTATCATCAATAGCTCGTATGGTAAATTCATCATACGGCATCCCAAATTAGGGTATAGGTCAAATATCACATTTATCTCATTATTCATCTGGTATCCACATCATCACATATCGTGAGCAGGGGGTACTGATCTAAGTCTAGTACACCACCAATATTATCAACAATATCATGATCTGGCTACTGATCTAAAGTTTCATACAATCCGATGTCATCAACACATATTATCATATAGAAGTATACATCGCCCAAGTGATCCATTATAACTATCATAACATATCTCATCTCATATCTCGATCATATGTCAACTGTCATATATATATATATCATCATCCACATGGTATCGTCGTCCAACGATTCGCTATAACATCATGACATATCTCGGTCACATATTAAATATCTCACGGCATCATGCCCGATCATATCGACTCATTCCCAAGTATCATATAACATCCTCATCATCCAAGCATATGAATACCAATATATATATGTCCCCAATACACACAAGGAAGTAAATGTATGCGAGTATGTGTATGTGCGTGTATGCAAATCTTTACTCTAGGGTTTCGTGACTAAGAAATCGACTAAAGTCCTTTCTTCAATTCTCGCTAACACTAACCCCTAATCTCCTAAAGCTTTTCTTGCTAAGGTTCATATCACACACCAATATGTAAAAGTATATCTCTATCACATCACATCGTTTCTCACAATTTTGCGGGGGTGCTATACGCCATCTACCCGACTTCCCTCGTAGATATAAATCTACTCACTTGATCTTCGCTCGTCGATGCCGATGTCGCCACACGCTTACTTGTCGTCTCGAAGTCCTCGTGAGGGCACCTACACATTATAACGTATCGTATCGCATTATAATCCAATTCAAAACCAAAATGATACACGAAACCAAAATTTCGCACGAATCACGCATAGGTCAAAACCTATGGTCTACATCTCGCAATTCAACCAAATAACCCTCGATATAGGCGTACAAAAGCCAAGTGATCGATACAAAACCAAATACCAAAACTTAGATTCATAAACATTAAAGAATTCAAAGCAGCAACCCAATAAAATGGTCCCAGATTTTGTTTAAGGTGAAAACAAGGTAAGCAAACAATACTGGGGTCATGTATAGGGGTCCTATGAACAACAGAATCAACCTGGGCACCCAACACACCCATGTGGCCAGCCCCTACCCCATAAATTCCGGCGAGACCAGTTTTCCCATGGTGAAAGGCCTCGTACTCACAGGGTGGTCTTCTATGGTTTTAAATTGGTCACTGGAGTTGTTTATTTTTCTTGTAAAATTCCCAGGTCATCCCAGATTTCCCTGCACACCCTAATAGTTCACAAATCGACATTTAAAGTTCTGTTTTGGGTTTTTTTTCAGGTTTTATCTTGTATAAGTTCTGGGTTTCTAACACCATGGGGGTTTTAAGGTCACTAAATACACTCAAGTTCACCACACAACTCAACTTAAACCCTAACCCTCTTTAGGAATTTCCAAAGTGCACAAAACTACGGAATTTCCAAAGTGCACAAAACTACACAAAAATTGAATTTAAACTTGAATAGAGGCTAAAACAAAGGGAACACTACACTTAATCTGAAAGATATACCTCATTTGGCACTCATGAATCCCCTAGAGCACCAAAATGCAAACTTTCTTGGTCCAAGGTGTAGCTTGTGAGCTTGTGCATGTTTTTTATGAAGTGGGGATGGGGTTTTGGGTAGTTTTTAATGATGTTATGAGGGTTGAAGTGGAGGGGGAGATGAGGTGCTGTCTTGGGTGAGGAAGAAGAAGAAGAAAGATGAAGATGATGAAGTGATAAGATGAGCCATGACTATGGTTTGACCCCTCAACCTCTCTCTCTCCAAGCATGGCGTCATATCATTATTATGTCCCCCCTCTCTCTCTCTCTCCAAATCATCATGATACCCCTTTTTTTCTTTCCTTGTCTTTTTCTTCTCTCTTTACTAAATAAAAACCAAAACAAAACAAGAAAGCCATGTAGGAAAATGTAACACAAGTGTAAAAATGATATGGTGCATGTCATGTGCACAAAACACGCTTAATGCCCGATTAGCGATATTTAATCGCGATTAGCACTAAAATGGTATATAATAAATCATAAAACTTCATAATTTGCATAAATTACACAAAGCACCCTCTTTTTAGTAATTTCTATAATTTTCCAAATATTTTCCACTTTATCGGTATTTAATTATACCGTATTATTAAAATATTCATAATAATTATTATTTAATTATAAAAATTCCCAAAAATAATATTTTATTTTCCTGAAATGTTACAATCTTCCCCCTTAAAGAAATTCGGTCCCCGAATTTAAATTTAAACCCCTCAAATACACTACTACAAATAAGGGTTGCCCCTACGGATTTATCGGTAGGGGCAACCCACTGCCCCTACGGATATATACGTAGGGGCGAAAAAAGACCCCGTAGGTGCAAAGGCCGCAGGTGCAAGTTGAGGCCCTGAACGTGTCCCTACAGACAAATTTATGCCCCTACGGATATATCAGTAGGTGTTATAGCCCCTACGGAGTACCCCGTAGGGGTAATAAAATCATATATGTAAATTTTTTTTTTGAATATATTGTGTATACCTACGGATATACCCGTAGGTCCCTTGTAGATCCCTACGGCTAGATCCGTAGGGGATATAAAGTAGGTCCTACGGTGAAGTCCGTAGGGGCTACTCCCAACACCCTGGACTGATATCAGGTGGGAAAATATCAGGAAACCTGATATTTTCCCCTACGGATAAATTCGTAGGGGATAAACACTTGCCCCTACGGACATATCCGTAGGGACAACCCCAACACCCTGCACTGATATCAGGTGGGAAAATATCAGGTTTCCTGATAGTTTTCCCCTACGGATATACCCGTAGGGGTAACCTATGTACCTGCGGCCTAATCCGTAGGTACATATTGTCTGTATTTTTTTTTTAAAAATGGGCTGCTAGATTTTTTCCCGCCCTGTGCACAATACTATATACATCAATCAAATCATATATTGCAGTATTCATAATCACATCTCACGCATATATATAATATACAAAAGAAACCCAAAAACTGAATATGATATAAATACAAACCAATATCAATATCGTTTCAAAATGTAGTACAATGTGATATAAATACATGTTTCAAAAAATAAGAACCAAAAAGCTACCCTAGTTCGGTCCAGCTCCACCTCCGAATAACGTTAGAATAACGCGCGCCTGCTCATCGGTCAATACACTCTGCAATGCTGCATATAAGCGAGTCTGATCGGCATGTGGAGCTGGCGATGTGGTCTGCGCAGCCGCCGTCGAGGTAGTCGCTTGCGGAGCCGCGGCTGCGGGAGTCTGAGTGGGCGGTGGAGGTACAGGAGCTGTCTGCGGAACCGCAGCCGATGTAGTGGCTTGCGGAGCCGCAGCCGAAGGAGATGCATGTGGAGGCTCGGCCGATCTACCCTGTCGCGTCTGGACATAACGTGTGTAAGAAGCATGTAAGAACTGTGTATTATTCGAATTCGTTTCATTATTAAGTTATTTCGAAACCCTGTTTGGATATCTAGTTTGGAAAAGCGTTGTTTATTTTAATTACATATGTATGTATGATTAATCAGACTTAAGTCTAAAACCAAATAAGCTCAACCTACGTACTAATTATGGATATGTTGATATGTATATAATATGAAATGATATTTTACTATAAAGTAGTATACATACCAGCATCTCCTTCAACTCCTGAACGGTGGCCCTCAAGCTATCCAGTTCCTGATGGACATGCCGGCCACTGGAGACGGAGGAAGTAACCGCCGGGGTGGAGTCCAACCTCATATGGGCCCTGCTAGGGCCCAATCCCCGGCCTCTCTCCCAACCTCCGTGGTGCCCTCCGTGTGCGGCGTCCAGAACTGGGGTCAGCAGCCTCGGATCGTTCTGTCCGGTAAAATCGATCCCCGAGGCCTGGGCCTGCTCAACCACCCGCTCCTACACCCACATTAAGCAGTAAAGTATAAGTATAAAATTTAAACTTGAACCTTCCAAAACTAAAATTTCAAATTTGGGTAGAAAAAATATTAACACTTACGCAGTACTCCTGGGTAGCGACGTCGGGACATCGAAGCTCGCCCGTGGCGGGATCTGTCGAGGTGCCGTGGACGGCAAGATATGCGGACAGCACGCTCGGTGTACCACCTGACGCCACGGTCCGAGATGTCTGCAATATTAGAAAGTAACTCTTAATATTAGAAATATTAGAGAATAACTCTTAATATTGCAGAATATTTGAGAATAACTCTTAATTTACCGATAACTCCATGGCTCGAGTAATGTTCCTCGAGCCACCTGTGTAAGTGGGGCGACCCCTCTTCGCCGACTTCCTGTTCTCCGTATTCTGAGCGGCCTGTTTCTGCACAACGCATTAACATTTAGTTTTCTAATTAAGAAACACAAAGAAATAAATTATATCATAAATAATGAATTAAATTTAAAATACATACTTGTTTGCGGTCGGAGTCGAAATAAGCGCACAATAGAGGCCATGTCTCTACGTCGACTCTCGCAAACGCCGGAGTAGATAGGAGGGCCGCTCTCTCTGCCTCGGGGGTCGCTATCCACAGGGAGTAGCAGTCGGCCTTCAGCTCATTCCTGTTGTATCGGACCTTGGCCTGCATGTTCTTCATCAGGCCATTGTACAGAGCATGAAGGTCGAGCACCCTCCCCGAGTGATCAGGGTCGGCTACAGGCTGAAAATCGTAATCCAACTGAAAATACAAAAAAAAACATTGTTATTAGATTGCAAGTGTTAATAATAAATATATTGGATAGATCAAATGAAAATATATATTAATACATACCCGAGCCTGTTCAAAGAAGAGGGCGAATGAGCGCTGGTGCTGCTCGCCCCACTCAACATGAAGTGGATAGTTCTTCACGATCCGGCTCTCGTCCCCCAAATACCGGCCGAACCTCTCGGCATGAGGACCGGTATAGCGATAGTCAAGGGTAAAATATAGGGGGAATGCTGCCTCCCCCCTAGCTCTATTAGGCCTCAGCCTATGGGACTGATTCGGGCCTCGAGTCCCCCTCTGGGGATGGAGAGGCCCTGCGTCTGCACGAAATATCAAGACAATCAATAATAAGACAAAGTTGTATTAAGAAATCAAGGTTAAACAAAAATTCAAGTGTGATATATACCTCCGGTGAATAACGCACGAGCCTGGGCCCGAGCAGCAGCACGAGCGGGACGATAGTTCCTCCGGTGAGGAACAACCGGGGTCCCGGACCCGGACGCATCCCCTCCAACTATAAAATGAACATCGACGCTAAATCTCCATGAAGTTCATATTTATTCTATAGAGCAGATGTAAAATAAATAAATATTTTAAATTTATTCATACTAACCTGCAGACGATGCGGAGGGTATGGAAGCGGCAGGAGTGGCCCCTGTGGAAGGTGTGGACGCACCACCTATAATTAGACAATTAAAAATAGATTTTATAAGTAATTGCAAAAAGAATGTGTAGATCAATAATATAACGTTCTAAATCAATATGCATGAACTATAGGACATATAAACATACCCGCAGGTGCGGTGGTGTCACCACCTACAGCTAGACAATAATAAAAATTGCTAAGTAAGAGCAAAAGGAATGTGTATATTTATGATATAGCATTCTAAATCAATATACATACACTATAGGATATATAAACATACCTGGAGGAGCGGGGGTGGCCTCTGTCCCAGATGTGGACGCAGGACCAACAACTAGACAATTAAAAATAGATTTGATAAGTAATTGCAAAAAGAATGTGTAGTTCAATAATATAACGTTCTAAATCAATATGCATGCACTATAGGACATATAAACATACCCGCAGGTGCGGTGGTGTCACCACCTACAGCTAGACAATAATAAAAATTGCTAAGTAAGAGCAAAAGGAATGTGTATATTTATGATATAGCATTCTAAATCAATATACATACACTATATGATATATAAACATACCTGGAGGAGCGGGGGTGGCCTCTGTCCCAGATGTGGACGCATCACCAACAACTAGACAATCAAACATTGACAATATAAGTAATTTTGACATAAACAGGCATGAATATCTGTAATATTAAATTGAAAATGGATATGCGTGCAGTATACCTGGAGGTGTGGCAAAATCCACACGGAAGGAGGCATCCGAAGGGGTCTCCGATCTGGGTGCAAGACCGGCCCTCTGAAGCTCCCTACGGAGCTCTCCGGGCGGCAGAACCGCTCTGCCTCTGCCTCTGCCTCTGCCTCTGCCGCGGCTGGAGCTCCTGCCGCCCCTCGCTGCTCCCGACATCGTCATCCAATCTAGATAAACGGTTCGTTGACGCATTAGACAATCATTAAAAGTATTGACTATATATGATCTAGAGCGTAAAATGTGAAGTAATAATATAACATTACTGATAACCTTTTTCGTTTCGTGGGCGCATCATACATATCTACTTGGATTTCATCGTCGATGTCATTTCTAACCCACGTAACTTCATGATCGGTCGAAGACAACCCGTCCTTCGAAACAGACGGTCGGAGCACTTTAAGCCTTCTCTCCGCATGTTGGACACTCTTTCAAATCTGAATTCTCTTTCCGGTACAACACGCAATTTTTAGGACATGCTTGAATCTTCTCGCACTTTAGACCCAAATCAGACATCATTTTCTGGGCTTCGTACCAGCTTTCGGGCACATTATTTCCCGGAGGCATAGAATCTTTCAAGAACGAAAGAAGCATTGTGAATGACTTGTTGCTCCATCCATTTAGGCACTTAATTTGGAAAAGTTGGACGAACCATGAGAGGGTGGAATACTTCGCATTCTCATAAATTGGTTTCCTAGCATCATTCATGAAATTTTCATATTTATCCGCACGCGGTCCTTGACCGGAAGGAATGTCATCTTCGGTACGAATAGATTCACCTAGGGCAGCCTCTACCATATCCTCCATTTCTTCTGATGGAAATAAATTTCCGTATCCTGCCGTATTACCGAATTCTTCTTCTTCTCCTGCCGCATTATCGTGTTCTCCTTCTTCTACCGCAGTACTGCATTCTTCTCCTTCCCCGTGATATTTCCAAATTGAATAAAGTCTAGTAAACCCATGTTTTACAATATGAAGCTCTGCCAATTCTACCTTCTGCCAGTACTTATTGCCACATCTATCGCACGGACAGAGAATCTTCTCTATTATGATCTTATTATGTGCTCGTGCAAATTCAAGGAAAGCAGCAACCCCTGCGACAAACTTAGGTTGCATACGTTGTTTCCAATCCACATACATCCAGTCCTTAACTCTGACGTACTCATGGGCCATGTTAGACTGAATAACATATAAATTGTAGGTTATGCTGACTATATTGAGAAATATAAGAACGGGATAGTTACTGACAAAGGAGAAAATCCATGTATATGCTTTGTGTGTGCGTTTGTCGTTGAAAAGAATAAATTATCGCACGTTATGTTGACCGATAGACGGGGACTAAGTGGCGCTTTTAATTAGTTTCATATACGGGTATCGATGGGAATATGAAGGTTTCATATCATCATCGAGTATCATATATTGGTTTTAACCCGAACATCTCGAGTCGCTCTCTGATTATGCGTTTGTATGTATGTGTTCCGGCTGTCGGGGGTAGGCTTCTATCCCATTAAGAATGTATAGAGCGAACGCCCATCACTTGTGCTTTCAACCGTTTCGAGTAAATTTCGGCAGCACCTCCCCGCTGTTCTCCGAGTACACTGTAATAGAATAGATAATCATTTCAAAGCTGTGAAACAACGTTGAAATGAACATCTAATCTATCTTTGTACACGGAGAACCAGCGGAAAGGTACCGACGAAATATCTCGAAACGGATGAAAACACAAGTGAATGAAGGCGTTTGCTTTATACATTCTTAACTTGTCCACACGGGACAAATCTATGGGTTACCATACGATTGAATTTTCTCGTCGCGTAGACTATACGACGGTTGTTAGTATCGAGCTATACTGTCCGATATTTAACAACCTTCGTATAGTTCTAGGTCACGACGAGCATCGCACGTATGTTAACCGATAGACGGGGACTAAGTGGCGCTTTTAGTTTCATATACGGGTATCGATGGGAATATGAAGGTTTCATATCATCATCGAGTATCATATATTGGTTTTAACCCGAACATCTCGAGTCGCTCTCTGATTATGCGTTTGTATGTATGTGTTTCGGCTGTCGGGGGTAGGCTTCTATCCCATTAAGAATGTATAGAGCGAACGCCCATCACTTGTGCTTTCAACCGTTTCGAGTAAATTTCGGCAGCACCTCCCCGTTGTTCTCCGAGTACACTGTAATAGAATAGATAATCATTTCAAAGCTGTGAAACAACGTTGAAATGAACATCTAATCTATCTTTGTACACGGAGAACCAGCGGAAAGGTACCGACGAAATATCTCGAAACGGATGAAAACACAAGTGAATGAAGGCGTTTGCTTTATACATTCTTAACTTGTCCACACGGGACAAATCTATGGGTTACCATACGATTGAATTTTCTCGTCGCGCAGACTATACGACGGTTGTTAGTATCGAGCTATACTGTCCGATATTTAACAACCTTCGTATAGTTCTAGGTCACGACGAGCATCGCACGTATGTTAACCGATAGACGGGGACTAAGTGGCGCTTTTAGTTTCATATACGGGTATCGATGGGAATATGAAGGTTTCATATCATCATCGAGTATCATATATTGGTTTTAACCCGAACATCTCGAGTCGCTCTCTGATTATGCGTTTGTATGTATGTGTTCCGGCTGTCGGGGGTAGGCTTCTATCCCATTAAGAATGTATAGAGCGAACGCCCATCACTTGTGCTTTCAACCGTTTCGAGTAAATTTCGGCAGCACCTCCCCGCTGTTCTCCGAGTACACTGTAATAGAATAGATAATCATTTCAAAGCTGTGAAACAACGTTGAAATGAACATCTAATCTATCTTTGTACACGGAGAACCAGCGGAAAGGTACCGACGAAATATCTCGAAACGGATGAAAACACAAGTGAATGAAGGCGTTTGCTTTATACATTCTTAACTTGTCCACACGGGACAAATCTATGGGTTACCATACGATTGAATTTTCTCGTCGCGCAGACTATACGACGGTTGTTAGTATCGAGCTATACTGTCCGATATTTAACAACCTTCGTATAGTTCTAGGTCACGACGAGCATCGCACGTATGTTAACCGATAGACGGGGACTAAGTGGCGCTTTAGTTTCATATACGGGTATCGATGGGAATATGAAGGTTTCATATCATCATCGAGTATCATATATTGGTTTTAACCCGAACATCTCGAGTCGCTCTCTAATTATGCGTTTGTATGTATGTGTTCCGGCTGTCGGGGGTAGGATTCTATCCCATTAAGAAAAAATGGAGTGTATTTCGCTGTGAGAGACTCTTCAAAGAAATGGAGGAAGAAGCACTAAAGAAAAAAGAGAGAAAAATAAGAATATAAAGTTGAAACTAAACTTGAGCTATCCGCTGAAATCATAAAGCATAGGAATATATTTTTCTTCCCATGCAACTTGTGATTAGAGTTCACATATTAAGAATATTCCTTTGATTATATGACTTCAAATGTTTTAAATTTATTCCATTTATTCTTGACTTTTTCATAAACACTAGTTATATATTTGATTATCATCTTGATATCGGTCTAATCTATCCTTTAACTTTCATATGAATATATTTCTAAAAATAAATAGAATGAAGATATAGAGATATAAATGGTTGCAATTATCTATGGAGGAATAAACTAAGTAATTTCCCTTATTCGTTTACTAAAGTATATCTTATATATCCTTATAGAGAAATCAAATTTCATTTTATTTCTATAAACTAATTTATCTATTTTTGGCTTTGAATCTCCTTAGTTACATTCTCATTTAGGTTTTGACGCTTGCAACTAAACGTGATGATATTTAAAAAGAACACCCAAATATTCAATTCTCTTGGCCGTTATTCCATAACATCTGTTTTACCTATATCATTTCTTGCATTAAGTACGATATATATATATATATATATATATATATATATATATATATATCATTTTCTTATATCGATCTCATCTTTCAAATGATTAATTAAACGATTTATTCTTATTATGTTTACTTGATTACTTGCGATGTTCACATTGAAATTTTATCCATCCACCTACATATTCACATTGCGATCTGCTCTCCCTTATCTTTCCTTTATTTTTAATTTACTGTAATTCATTCCTTAATTTCCCATATGGTTATTTTCTATGTTGGGTTGCTAAAATCTTTGTTTCACTGTCTTAGCAAAAAATTTAGAAAGTTAATTATTGCCTTTTCTTTAATATTTCCGACTATATTTATGGTTCAAAATGTTTTGATCATTATATTCCGGTTGGCTCTATTCCTGAAATTGTTTTAATATTTTTGAAACCAAAAAACCATATGATGTTTTCCAAAGTAACCCTACCCCAGCCCCACAGTAACCCTAACCCCAGCCCACCGTAACCCTACCCCAGCCCCACAGTAACCCTAACCCCAGCCCCACCCCAGCAGCAGCCGAACCCCAACCCTAACCCTACCCCGACCCCGACCCCGACCGCCATCGCGCCCCTGCCCAAACCCAACTCTCGCGCGCGCAACCCAGACCCAGCCATGAATAATCCAAAAATTCTTTAATTTACCTCGAGATTTATACCTGAACGGGTGCGCTGGTGGGCTGGAGCGACGACGGTGGCGAATTGGCGAAGAAACCGGCGGTGGCGACGACGGTGGCGACGAAACCGGCGGTGGTGACGACGGTGGCGACGAAATCGGCGGTGGCGACGACGGTGGCGACTCTGCCCAACGACGGTGGCGACGCGAGGGTGGCGATTTAGGGTTTTTCGCGCGCGTTTGAGGTAGAGAGAGAAAATGAGCGTAGGATTTTCGATCTGGCTTTGTTTTAAAACGATATTTAATTGCCCCTACGGATATATCCGTAGGTCCTTTGTTTGCGCCACCGTAGGGGCAAACACCAAATTAAGAATTAATTTTTTTATTCTTGAACGTCAGTGCCCGTAGGGGCAACCCTTTAGCCCTACGGAGTAATCCGTAGGTCCAAGTAAAATCTGCCCCAACGGATAATTCCATCCGTAGGGGCAACCCTCTATTTTACTAGTGATACCAAAACATTTCAGTAAAAAGTCCAAGTTGTCGGGGCTCCGAAATCATCAATACATAAAACGCATCATAGCACAATGCGCGCGCATGAACAATGAGCAGATAACTCCAAATCAAAATTCCATCAAGCATCCTGCAATCATCGGAGTCATGGTGAAGACATCAATGTCAAAGTCCAAAACGAAACCAATCATGATATACATCAAAACCATACATGTAAACATCAAAACTATACATGTAAACATCAGAAGGAAATGCATGCCAAACCTTTCATGTTGATGTGCGATGTGCGTATCGCGGCATAGTGGCGGACGTCTATTGTAAGAAAATAACTATATATATACTTATCCTTTGTTTAATATGTACGTCCTGCCGTTCTGAAATAATTTAGAAGGGTTTCCTTTATAAAATGTTTCGTGTCATCTCAGACACGTAGGTAAATATTGAGACTATAGCCTCCTTTTTGGAAATCCCTTCGATAACTATCAATGCATGCAAAACATATCCAGGTATTGTCCTCTGATTAGTCCTGCTCAGTACAAAAACAAATAGTAAATATTATAAAAACGTACTGCTCCATAAGAATCAATCCCGAAATGTGCATATGAATGCTACGTGCATCTGGTGCGCACGGAAATCAAAATCCATGAATGTGCCATACATGTGCACAGAATAACATCTAAGTGCAACGGGTGTGCACGAAAGTATCTGTCCAGTGCAACGGGTGTGCACGACAACAATATCAGGTGCATCTGATATGCACAAAGAAGCCCGATTTAGTGCATCTGATGTGCACCAAAATCATATCTCATATCATGCGCCCAACATGCGGGAAAATCCAAATCAGGTGCATCCATCATGCACGAATAAAATCTAAATCATGTGCCTCCAACATGTACGAAATCATGAAATCCAATATCAAGCGCCTACTATGCGCAAAATCCAACCCAAGCGCGTCAGTCCGTGAAAAGTATCTAGTGCAGTAACATGCATGAAAACGAACATCAAGTGCAGACGCGCACAAAACACAAATCTCGTCACACAAATGCTCAAGACATATATCGGGTGCAACCAAGGTACGGAGTATATGTCCGATGCAACCAATTCACAAAATACCTAGCTGGTGCAACAAATGCTCGAAATATGAATCCGGTGCATCCAGTGCACGAAATATCAAATATAGTGCATCCAGTGCACAAAATACCAAATCCAGTGCATCCAGTGACCAAAATACTAAATACAGTGCATCCAGTGCACACAATACAAATACAGTGTATCCAGTGCACAAAATACAAATCGGGTGCAACAAGTGCATGGAGATGCATCAATAACTCAAATGCGTATAAAAAGCAACACCAAGTGTGCAAAAGTGTATAAAATCATAAACGTGTGCAACTGCGTGCACAAAACACGTATCAATGCACTGCAAGCACATGTAAGCTATACCAAGTGCAAAAACCAAATCGAGTGCATACCATATGCATAAAAAATCAAATCAACCGTAGGAAATCCACGAAATCATAAACATGTGCAGCCAAGGCACAAACCGATATCAAGTGCAATAAATACGCACAAATCATAAATCAACACAACGGTGTACAAAAACATATCTCAAGTGCAATAACTATGCACAAAAACGTAAATACCCAGTAGGTGTAGCCATGGTGCATGAAAACAATACCATAAAGCCCAATCATCAAAACTCAAATCCAAGCGATAAAAGCGTGATACTCGGATCACAACTCAAATCGCAAAGAAAGACACTAAGGTGCGCCTCCTACAACGTCGAAAAGTGTCAGTACGTTCAAAACTAGCAAAGCAAGAACATCCGCTGCCTCCTGCTCACGGTCTGGCGTCTTCTGTCTCTGGGTCCTCATTTCTCTGTGGATTAACGATCCGCTCTAGTACTCCTCTGGTCCTCTCACGGCCAATTAGCACGACCACTCATCAAGCAGCACGTCTCTGGCGTCGGTCTCTAGTCCTCTGAATATACGTCATACATCTGATCCTCGATGCAAATCTCATTGCAGCAGTGTCCTGGAAAGAACCTGCTCAGGGTCTCTTCCGATCTCGCCTATGCCGAACTGTACAGAGGCTATCATCTTTTACTATATCTCTTTCTTGTTCCGGAACAGCTGCATACTCATCATGACTCCTCCTGGAAGATATATCCATTTACAACGCCTCTGCATGTGTATCACATCTGTGATGTCAGCGGAGTGAAACGTCCTCTCGTCACGATCTCGTACGAACCTCTTGCTCCACTTTTCTCCAATGTCGACTGATTCAGACTCTTCTTCTCGTGCCTGCATGGACTGTGCTCCAACGGCTATACTCGTATCTAGAGTCTCCCCAGCAATGTATCCCATCACATGATATCCGAATGATGTCGAAATTTCTGATCGATTCATCGAGGTTCTATAATCCCCCAAGAGCTCAACATCTTGGGTACAGTTTAATAGTATCGAATATATGCCACAGCACCTATAGACCAACCGTAGAAGGGCAAATCCAAGCCTCACTAACGGCACTGCTGAACTGCCGCAAACCCTAAGGTTCATCGGCGTTCCATGGTCATTATGTCGAGTTAGGGTTTCATTCTTCTAGAGGGTCCGTAGAATTACTTGCATTGTTTTCCGAATACTTTATACTTGCAAAATGGGTTCCTGACATTCGATCGTTTATATCGACTCTCAACGTATCAGTATGAAGTCGTTTCTAGCTAGAATAAATCAATCTGATGATCTCGCATCAGGGTAGGCAATGAATCACATGTCCTAGTCCTTCATCTTTGGTGACTAGCGATCTTCTATCATATCTCAAAGTATAACTCGTGCGGCATTAACTTCAAACATCTGGGGCGAAATCTTTTCATTTGCCGAAGTCGCTGGCTTATTCGTCCGCACGCTGAACAGTGCCTTAATCATCAAAATAATATGTGCTTTGACGGTCATCACAATCTGGCTGGCCTCTGGCGGTAGCCCAATCCGCTAGTGCTGATCTGCACGTCCGAGAAATCTCGTAAAGGCGGTCCATCAAACGCTCATGGCGCGAAAACACAATAAAATGACGCCTCTAAGCAATCGTCTGTACCTGGAATCACGCCTTGGTCAGTCTTCGTCCGTGACGAGCTCATGCTGACCGCAACTCTAGCCGTAGCTCTCCACGCCCGTACAACCGTTATAACAAAACCATAAACTGGTACCGATGAGGATAGATCATAGGAATGAATATAATACTGTGCAAAGAAATCTACATCCTAAGGCTTCTTAAGCGGAGTATCGTATCGTAAGTATGTCGTGGAACATACACACGGTATGCCACTCTACTTGAGTCACCTACTCCATCAACCAAGAGTCATCCTACACTCCGAAGGTAAAACCTAACGCTCTGATACCAGCTTTGTCACGACCCGAAAAGTACCAAGCGTGATTGGCACTTAAATTACGAAATGTCTCGAGGCGTACGTAATCTAAGTAAGCCAAAACCCAGAAATCAAAACCAGGTAAAGCAGCAGAGTGAAGGAAAACCAATTTAAAGCAAGAAGTTTAACAACATAAGCCGAAATATGTATTTTTAAAATCTCTAGTCTTTTCTAAAAATTTCGGCAGAGTTTCCTTTGTAAAAACTGACCCCAAATGGGTACAAAACCTGAAAAAACATATATTATGAATAAAGGCATCCCCAAGCTGGAGCTAGCTCTTCGTCAATCGACGGACAAAACCACACAATGCAATATAATATACAACGCCAAGGGCGAGGATCAAAACTCAAAAGGAAACTCAAAATCATCAAGAAAACCATAATAATACAACGCGCGACTCTAAGGTCGAAATAACATACACAGGTCTTCTATGTCTATCAAATATACAAGTCTGGTTGATGGAGTTTTTCTAGATACAACTGAAATAACAAATACACAATGGTGGTCCTGATGTAAAAGAACCCACCTACCAAGGCAATCACCCTGAAGGAACAATGTGCCAGTAAAGCCGCAACGAAACCTGTACGGCAGAACCTGCAAGGAACTGTGGCACAACGGGGGTGCGTTGCCAACTCATGAGTAGAAAACATCTACGAGTAGAAATAGCATGTATGACGCTATTCTAGGTCATATCAAGTAATATCCTCAGATAAATATCCTGGTCCATCTATGTATAAGTGTAATACTACATGCTCGTGTCAGTACCTCAGATAGCAACATATCAGATATATGATGTATGAATGCATGACGAATGGAAACATAATACATCATGAAATCAACAGAGAAATCAGTGTCAAGCATCGACACAAAACATAAATCTCAATATCTCAATATCTCAAATCTCAAAATCTCAGTGTCTCAAATCCCAATATCTCAATATCTCAATATTTAGGGCTCCGTCAGTCCGGATCGGCCCATATAATCAAATCACACGACCACGGACGGTATCCTCCGGATATCCGCCGCGCCAGGTAAAATCACCGGTAGGTAATACTCCCCTACCAGGCTCATCGTTTACAACTCGAGCTTATTGCCCCGGGGTACCTTACCGGGCCCACCATGTACCCGAGACGGTTCATCCTCTCCTTGCAACGTGTCTCGAAATCCAACAGCAATCATGAAAACTCATGGTGGATGACTCATACATCATGAGAAAACCGCAACTCGCATTTTAAAAAGAGGGAGAGAGAGAGAAGTTTATATATATTCTTGCGGTTTTCCCTCAAATCCAGAAATCTCATGGAAATCCGAAACCCAAGAATCAAGAGTAAGTAAACAGTGAATATCGGAATAAATCTCCGTAATGCTGCATGACCAATGAATATATATGAATGCAACTGCTATCATGCAATGAATGCAATAGTTAAACTAGCATATGAAGCTATAACACGTTGCAACTATCCGCTAGCAGGTTATGTCAATGAAATAATATTCTCTAAGTGTATGTGACATGGCAATTACTGATGATGATGTGTGTGAGCCGGCAAGCAGGTGTATGTGGAGCATACGCATCATCGGTAATGGTGCTGGTGTCCTGACAGCATGATTTCATAATCACTAAGTACACAATAAACATGCAATGAAACGATAACAACATATTAGATGGTAATGAATAGTAAATGCAACTATAATATGCGGGACATGAATGATAACGCAACACTAAGGAATCTACATCGATATACATGTGTCATACTGTTTTGCCATTTGAAATAATACAAATCGTGGTGTTTTTGAAAATAAGGGTTATGGTGTTTTTAAGAAAAGATACATCCTTTGAAATATCCGTAGAATCCCTTGTCCTGTCTTTTAAAATACCCACGATTTGTTAGCTTTGAAATAGGTATGAATCGAATCTAGTCTAGCATTTACAATAAACTACAGGACTGAGCGAACAGGCTAATTGAAAAGGGTAAGGAAACCACCTACATCTGAGCCGATATGTATATATATCTATATAATAGTCGGGATCCCGCCTCAATAGTATCCCATACGATACACCATCTAATATGACATCCACGAGTCAAGAGTGCGGATCTATCATCAATAGCACGTACGGTAAATCCATCATACGGCATCCCAAATTAGGGTATGGGTCAAATTTCACATTTAACACATTATTCATCTGGTATACACATCATCACATGTCGTGAACAGGGGGTACTGATCTAAGTCTAGTACACCACTAATATCATCAACAATATCATGATCTGGTTACTGATCTAAAGTCTCATACAATCCGATGTCATCAACACATATTATCATATAGAAGTATACATCGCCCAAGTGATTCATTATAACTATCATAACATATCTTATCTCATATCTCGATCATATGTTAACTATTATATATATATCATCATCCACATGGTATCGTCGTCCAACGATTCACTATAACATCATGACATATCTCGGTCACATATTAAATATCTCACGGCATCATGCCCGATCATATCGACTCATTCCCAAGTATCATATAACATCCTCATCATCCAAGCATATGAATTCCAATATATATATGTCCCCAATACGCACAAGGAAGTAAATGTATGCGAGTATGTGTATGTGCGTATATGCAAATCTTTACTCTAGGGTTTCGTGACTAAGAAATCGACTAAAGTCCTTTCTTCAATTCTCGCTAACACTAACCCCTAATCTCCTAAAGCTTTTTTTGCTAAGGTTCATATCACACACTAATATGTAAAAGTATATCTATATCACATCACATCGTTTCTCACAATTTTGCGGGGGTGCTATATGCTATCCACCCGACTTTCCCCGTAGATATAAATCTACTCACCTGATCTTCGCTCGTCGATGCCGATGTCGCCACTCGCTTGCTTGTTGTCTCGAAGTCCTCGTGAGGGCACCTACACATTATAACGTATCGTATCGCATTATAATCCAATTCAAAACCAAAACGACACACGAAACCAAAATGTCACACGAATCACCCATAGGTCAAAACCTATGGTCTACATCTTACAATTCAACCAAATAACCCTCGATATAGGCGTACAAACGCTAAGTTATCGATACAAAACCAAATACCAAAACTTAGATTCATAAACATTAAAGAATTCAAAGCAGCAACCCAATAAAATGGTCCCAGATTTTGTTTAAGGTGAAAACACGGTAAGCAAACAATACCGGGGTCATGTATAGGGGTCTTATGAAATACAGAATCAACCTGGGCACCCAACTCACCTATGTGGCCGGCCCCTACCCCATAAATTCCGACGAGACCGTTTTTTCTATGGTGAAACGGCCTCGTACTCACAGGGTGGTCTTCTATGGTCTTAAATTGGTCACTGGAGTTGTTTATGTTTCTTGTAAAATTCCCAGGTCATCCCAGATTTCCCTGCACACCCTAATAGTTCACAAATCGACATTTAAAGTTCTGTTTTAGGTTTTTTCAGGTTTTATCTTGTATAAGTTCTGGGTTTCTAACACCATGGGGGTTTTAAGGTCACTA
This sequence comes from Agapanthus africanus, assembly GCA_030015575.1. NCBI lineage: Eukaryota > Viridiplantae > Streptophyta > Magnoliopsida > Asparagales > Amaryllidaceae > Agapanthus > Agapanthus africanus. Next base: position 445,290,447 of record CM057350.1, on the reverse strand, counting down.
AATTACTCAAGTTCACCACACAACTCAACTTAAACCCAAACCTTCTCTAGGAATTTCCAAAGTGCACAAAACTACACAAAAATTGAATTTAAACTTGAATAGAGGCTAAAACAAAGGGAACACTACACTTAATGTGAAAGATATACCTCATTTGGCACTCATGAATCCCCTAGAGCACCAAAATACAAACTTTCTTGGTCCAAGGTGTAGCTTGTGAGCTTGTGCATGTTTTTTGTGAAGTGGGGATGGGGTTTTGGGTTGTTTTTTATGATGTTATGAGGGTTGAAGAAGAGGGGGAGATGAGGTGCTGCCTTGGGTGAGGAGGAAGAAGAAGAAAGATGGAGATGATGAAGTGATAAGATGAGCCATGACTATGGTTTGACCCCTCACCCTCTCTCTCTCTCCAAGCATGGCCTCATATCATCATTATGTCCCCCCTCTATCTCCAAATCATCATGATACCCCTTATTTTTCTTTCCTTTTCTTTTTCTTATCTCTCTACTAAATAAAAACCAAAACAAAACAAGAAAGCCATGTAGGAAAATGTAACACAAGTGTAAAAATGATATGGTGCATGCCATGTGCACAAAACACGCTTAATGCCCGATTAGCGATATTTAATCGCGATTAGCACTAAAATGGTATATAATAAATCATAAAACTTCATAATTTGCATAAATTACACAAAGCACCCTCTTTTTAGTAATTTCTATAATTTTCCAAATATTTTCCACTTTATCGGTATTTAATTATACCGCATTATTAAAATATTCATAATAATTATTATTTAATTATAAAAATTCCCAAAAATAATATTTTATTTTCCTGAAATGTTACACATAAATTCGTGAGCGTCGGTTCCAACGAAAGAACAACGAATTATCGGTCTTGGAGCCAAGAAAGCCGAGCTGAAGGAGTCGAGTACTCAGGCGTTTGAACCAAACATGAGGAGCTTGTAGAAGTTCGTAAAGAGAGCGATGCAGTCGACAAACATGATTGGGAAATTGAGAGTGGGTGATGCCCAGGGGCTTGTCCATATAGACCACTTCCTCAAGATAACCATGTAAAAATGCATTCGATACATCCAACTGTTGCACTGGCCAATCTGAGCTAATCGCAATTGCAAGAATCAAGCGAACTGTGGTGATCTTAATAACTGGACTGAAAGTGTCGAAGTAGTCGATACCGGGTTGTTGTCGAAACCCCTTGGCCACGAGTCGCACCTTATGACGCTCAATCGAACTATCGGCACGATATTTAAGCTTAAACACCCATTTCTATCCGATGAAATTGAAATGAGATTGGCGAGAGACAAGCGGCCATGTGCCGTTGTCACGCCCCGCTTCCCGGTGTAAGGGCAGAGGGCGCGACTGGCCGCTACGTATTTACTCTGGAGTAAATACGTTAGGCGTATCTAAGCAATATAAAAATAAATGTACAAGAGACAAGATATAATAAAACAGCAACTTTATTTATTCACATTCTTTCTGTACAATGCATGGAAATGTAAATACAACTGAAATAAAGCAATGCCTAAACAATGGCATAATAGAAAAGGAAAGGTACGGAAATAAAAGTGTACAATGAACTAAAGCTCTGGGTCTTCAATGAAATGGTCCAAGTCTTCAGCGCTGGGCTCGATCTCTGACGTGTCCAGATCACCTGACGACATTCAAAGAAGAAAGAAAAGAATGTCATCAGCGAACAGATCGCTCGGTAATTCCCAAAGATAAGAGAGAAATAGAATAGACAGAATAAGAAGGTAGCTTTTAAAGTTGTATTATATTGTTATAATATTGTGTTAACGCTGTTGTTTGTAGCTTGGTACAGAAGGATGCCAGTGTATACGAGAGGGGTCTCTATATGCTAGATACCAGGGCAAATGGAATATAGAGTACAAGGCTCCGTCGATAATACCATAGAACAACGGCATGGCTGTAATTATGTCTTAAATCTTGCAGTCTCGTGCCACTTTTAACACCTTCCGTACCACTCTACCCCTTGAACCCCGTGTTATCTTGATTGTATTGTTTGTATTGTAATTGTATTGTAACTTGAATTGTATTGTAATGTAGATTGTATAATTGGATGACTTACCGAAATCATGATATCAGTAAACGGATGTAACTGTAGAATCAGGTAAATGGATGTAACTGGAGAATCATGTAAATGGAATGTATATCCATGATTCAGTTCGGTCAAATTGTATAGATTGATAGATTAAATATATGGAATAATGGATTCAAAGATTCATGTTGAATTGTAATATTGTAGATTATAGATTGTAGATTGTACTTGAATCATATTCAAGTCGGATTATTAAAGAGACTCATCTGAGTCAGACATTTAGAAAAGTAAATTGTAGTCCTGATTGTTTTGATGTTATCGGTAACCGCTGCACATGGGCGGCATGATTTATGTCTTTTTTAAAGACGATTACCGTATTGATAACACCGTTGTTAAGTTGTATACCTTAAATAGGCAAGCACCCACTTCTCCGGCTCCCTGAGGCTCAAGAGATTGGTCCCGCTTAAACCTATGTTTACTAGGGTCCTTAGGGTAATTTATAGAACTTGAGGGGTTTTTATGTAAAATACTTTTATATACTTTTCAAAATACTCCCAAAGTATTTAGTTATCGTCTTTAGAGTTATCATGAATGTAGATTTTATAATTGTGATATTTCTAGTGAAAATATCCTAAATTCATAATAAAGGGTATTTATTTGTAATATTGACTTGTATGGAATTCATGGTATATTAATGTAAAGTAATTCTTGTGATTTTTGAAAAGAGTTGGAATATTTATATTATTACAAAATAGATAACTTAATTTTACATATATATATAATTATATAAAAATAATTTTAATATATATTTTATATTTTTAAAAATCTCATTTTCTTAAGATGTCGTATTTTAAATCTTTTGAGACCGAATGCTCCTTACAGAGGTCTGCATCTCGCACTACTAAGCCCGAGGATGTGTGATAATCTGCACCATCTAGAATGGGTTCCCCAAATGGGTTGTAGCGGCGCTTTGCAAAGATTTGTATAAATACTAAATCGTTTAGAAAATGGTTTTATTAGTAATGGTATTTATTTGAAAAGGTGTTGTTTTCCCGTATTCTATGTTCCCGAAAGTATTGTGCTATATTTCATATGAGTGTGTGAGGAGGTAGCTCATTACCTCGTGATCTACTTAAAGGTATAGCAAGTTTATGACGGTTTAAATGTCGAAATGTAACTATATGGTATTTAAATGTAAAAGTACGGTAAAATGGAAATAGCAATTTCTTTTGATATGGAACTTGTTCAATATGCTTAGTTAGTGTTTAATAGTCAACATGCAATGGTTTAACAAGATTGTGTTAAAGAAAAGTGAGAGTTTTAGAAAGAAACCGAATCGGAAATCGGATTTGCTCTGATTCTGTCGGGTTTTGTAATTCCGTATTTTCAAAAAGAGTAGAGAAGGGGAAAGTGGGAATTATGGGTTAACAAGAAAGAAGGAGGATAGAGGTAGAGAGGGGAATCGTCGGTGCATTGTTTCGTCGCCGGAAACTCCTCATATCGCCGTCGGAACTTCGCCGGAATTTCTCCCCTTTGCTCACTTCAAATGCACACTAGGGTTTCTAGGAATTCCTTGAGAGTTTGCTCAGAATTTTAGGGTGAGGGGGTAATGTTTAGGGGTTGTATTTATAGGGTTAGGCTAGGGTTTGGGTAGGTGAAAGGTTAAAATGAAAAAAAATGTCATAAATGTAATAAAATGTATTAAAAGTGGAGTAATTGGGGTTTTAAAAGAGCTCTGAAAATGGTCTGAGGAAAAAAATTTGCTGGTATACAGGGGAGACCAAAAGACACATTTTTTGTGTTGGGGTCGTCGCCGGAATCGGCCGAGTTAGGCGGCCTGAATCCTCCCCCGACGGCTGGTCTATCCTCTGGTACAGTTACATTTCAGGGTGTAGTGGGGTTTTTGTGAGATATGCACGTGTAAACCCTTGGTATTCTAAAGGTTCAAAATAAAACAATATTAAAAATAATGTGGGGTATGGGATTTGAACTCTGGTGGCTTGGTTCAGTAGTGCAAGGTATTACCAATGGGCTTCAAGCTCCTTCTTGCTATTAATTAACAAAATAAATATTTAACTTGTGCTCAGGCAAAAGTACCCCTTTCTTTAAATTTTGAAAAAATTTGCACAGAAAGTTGTATAGGGAATTTAGGGTTGTTACAGCCGTTATGAGGTAGAGCATCAAATTCAGAGGACATAGCCCCACGCCATGATGGGTTCTTGTATGCCTGGGTAAAGCAGGTGGGCTCGACCAAAGTGTTGTAGGTAATGCGTGACTACTGGTGAGCGCGCGAGGTGGCGGAGAATCAATGACCAGGTCAGTGAAGGCATATATGTCATCAAGGGAGCGCATGAGAAGAATACGTGACTCATCAGAGGTGCTCGGCGAGGTGGTGGAAGGGGAGTCCGAGAGTGGGGAGTATTGTGCCGAATATTGGAGACCAGGTTCATCTGTAGGTAGTGGCCGAGGAGAACGAATGTGAGCGGGACTAGGAGTTGATGGTGGGGAGCTTGCTGGAAAAAGAGCGACCGTAGACGAGTGGCTGAGTTGAGCAGGTTGCGACGACTGGCGTATGTAAGGTCCAAGGATGCCAGCCGCAAGAGGGAAGGCGGTGGCCGGCACTAATGGTAAAGTTAGGCTCGGAACAGGGCCAAAACCAAGGATGCCCGCTCTTGGAAGGGGTTCAGAGTTCTGTGGCAAGCCTGTGGGAGAACTGAAAAGGAAAAGCAGCTTTCATAAAAAAATAACATGCCTAGACACATACATTCGGCCGGATTGTACGTTAAGATAACAATAACCTTGATGTTGAGTACTATAACCCATAAACACACAGCAATCAGACCGATTAGCAAGTTTATATGGGGCGTAGGGACAAAACCAGAGATAACACGCACAACCAAATGTGCGTAGGAAGGTATAATTAGGATGGTGACCAAATAATTTATGGAGAGGGGTATCATTGCGAATGACTGGTGTAGGGAGACAATTAATTAGAAAGAAGATGGTTTGGATGGACTCATCTCGGCAATGAGAAGGGATGAAGACGTGAGCAAGAAGAGCACATACGGTCTTTATAATGTGACGGCATTTGCGTTCGCTGCCCTGTTTTGTTCGGGAGTGTAGGGGTAGGAAACGTGATGGACGATACCCTCCAAGATTAGATAACGATGAAGGGATTGATATTCACCACCCCGATCAGAGTGAAACATATGTATTTTCCTATTGAAATAGCTTTCAACATATCGTTGAAAATGACAAAAAATATCAAATAAATCAGACTTATTATGAAATAAAAATAACCAGGTAAATTTGCTATAGTCATCAACAAAATTAACATAATAACGGAAATAAGAATGAGATAAAATAGGATCAGGGCCCCAAACATCAGAATAAATTAAATCTAAAGGTTCTGAAGACACCGTTGACGACAATTCAAAAGATAGCTTATGGCTTTTGGCCTTCATGCACTTAGAATAGACCGACTCCCTATGACTCTTAACAGTTGGTAAATGAAAATGAGATAGAATCCTGACTACAGTTTTTAAGGAAGGATGATCTCAGCAAGCATGCCATGAGGAAGTAGAGGTATGTTCACCAACAAGCACGGTGGAAGACGAGACATTTGGAAGAGGCAATTGGTATAGTTCATTATTGAGGTAGACTTGAAATAGAACTGTCCCCGACTTTGGGTCCTTCACAAAATAATCAAACGGGTGAACTCAAAAATAACATTGTTATCTTTAGTAAATTTATGAACAGATAAGAGATTTTTCGTTATTGAAGGAACATGAAAAACATTGTTCATGTGAAGTGATCGAGAAGACGATGGAATTGTTGTATGACCATAGTTAAGAATACGCAAACCTGTACCATTACCTACGCGTACTGTATCCATACCTTTGTAAGGGGCTACCGAGAGAAGTTGAGTGTAGTCTGGTGTGATGTGATGAGTTGCTCCCGAATCAGGGTATCAGTTAGAAGAAGCAACACTTGGACCACTTAAGGAATATAGTGGAGGTGTAAGTGAAAGTATGGCATATGGTACAGGTCCTTTATAGTACCCATCGGATCTTCCATTCTGAGACTGTGGAGTAGAAAATTGTGGAACACCTCTTGGATCGCTAGAGAAGGTCTGATTGAAGCGCTGTGGGTAGCTAATGCTATAGTGGCCAGTTGTTATGCAAATTTAGTATCAAGGAAGACCGCGGCCCCGGCCACGACCGCGACCCCGGCCATTGCGACCACCATGACCGCCACGCTCGGTGTTATAGCTCTGCTGATAGGAATCTGAATAGGAACCTCCACGGCTCATGATTGCGGTGTTGAAAGATGGAAAGGGAGTAGTATCAAGAGACTTATCTTGTTGCTGGTAAAGACTCTCGTGTGCAAGTAGCGTGCCATGCAGTTCTTCAAGCGACATATCATCTATGCGGGTTGTGATAGCAGGAACAAAGGAGTTATAGGCCGATCTCAGGCCGGCCAAAATATGCATGACAAGATCGGCATCGAAAATTCTATGATCAATAACTGCAAGATTGTCGGAGACAGTCTTGATGTTCTGAATGTACTTTGTGATGGAGGCGGGTCCTCGTTTGATATTATGAAGTTGTCTTCAGTTGAAGGATGCGAGCGCGAGAATGCGATACAAAGGCTTTGGCAAGGTTCTCCCATACCGTCTGTGCTGTAGTTTTACAAACTACCAAGGAAACTAAGGATTCAGTCAGAGATGCTAACATCCAAATCATGATCAATTGATCCTTTTGGATCCATACAGTATATGCCGGATTGTATGCTGGAACAAGCGGATTTTGTTCATCAGGAACAGTCATGGGCGGGCACTTTTCGGTGCCGTCGACGATGCCCATGTAACCTTGCGACTTAAGGAGGGCTTCAAACTGCATCTTCCAGCCGAGATAGTTTTCGCGGGTGAGTTTGATGTGGAGAAGTGACATGATATTCGGTTCATGTGTTGAATTGGACAACGATGCATTAGGGTTAAGAATTGGTGTTAGGGCGGAATTGATGAGATAGAGGATTGATCTGAGTTGGTTGTAATTGTAGTAGAAATATAGAGAGAGAATTTTTTAATGGTGTTGGCCTTTATGAGTATGATACCATAAAGAAATAGTAAGAGATAGAGGAAGAAGAAGACACCTTAGAGAAAATTCTCTCTATTATATATATATATATATATATATATATATATATATATATAATCTCTAAAATACCGTTACAATTAGATCAATCATACAATCTCTCAATCATATTTAGTTGTAACTAGATCTATACAAAATCTCCTGTAAAAGTCTTTCCAAACAATTCAATGTCGTGCAGGCCCAAACGTATGACCTGCATAAGGGCAGACGTCTGGTTTCTCTCTGTTAAAGCGGAAGCCAAATCCAGACGTATGTTCCTTACAAATGCAGACGTCTGGCCACGCTTTGTTAGCACGCTAAGCAATTCCAAACTTCTGACCTGGAAGGGAAAAACGACTGTCGTCATGGTCAGACGTCTCACCTGAAGGGTCAGACGTTTGTCGGCCTGATGACTTTGATTCGTTATTATATTGCACCTGATGGAGGCTTTGATCTCCTTCAGATGCTATCCTCCGTTGATCTGTCACGAGCGTTGCTGGACGATTGAGATTGGATTCGAAAGTTGCCTCCTTGAGTGTGGATTTCAATGGGTTGATTTTGAAGTGGAAGTCAAGCTACCTGCAAATAAGTCCCGGAGTGGGTGACCACCGTAGGACCCTCCGACGATCAAGTTAGCCGAGGAATTTGAGCAGAGTAGCGGCTTATTGGGTTCATGTTGTCTTACCTGAGTCGTCTGAGAGAGGGGTTTTATAGTGGTCGCATGGAGCGAGCAGGCACGGGATCTTCGCCTTCGGTTATGTCCCTGACGTTACGCGTACGTGAACGACGGGATCCCTTCATTAATGATGGGATACGCTCATTAATAGGAAGGACACGCTAGCGTGGGATGTGGGACATGGGGTGGCGGTTATCTCGCTTTGGCGAGATACGCGGAGCCGTTGCGAAGGCGCTAGGGCATTGTAATCTCGGTTGATCGGGGGAGGCCGAGAAAGCTTGGTACATTAGAGGCTCGGAGACGAGCAGCAGGCCGAGGAACCTCGGCACAAGAGATGGCTTGGAGACGAGCTGTTGGCAGTCTCCTAGTTGAAGGTGGAATGTCTTCGGAGGGGTCTCCCGAAAGGTCGGGTACGTCCACCGAGAAGGAGCCTCGGGGAATGTCCTCGATGCGGCTCATTTATTCTACCCCCGTAGAGTCCGGGATACTTCATCTACCACGTGTCATAATCCGAGGAGACACCACTTATAAGCGTCATCATTTACCCCTCCTCTTGTCCCGACCTATCCAAGGGTCGGGTCGAGAGTGGTCTGCTCGGTCTTTCTTTTGCTCAATTTGGCGCTAAGGATTCGTCATGTGGATCGCCCGGGAATGACATGGTGTTTGGTGGTTACATCGTTTCGATTCTTGGGTCTACGTGTCGCCTCGTCGTTCGCCTGAATCTTCGCGCGTATCCACAAAGGAGTCAGCGGATCAATGAATGATCGCTCTTTAAAGAGGGTGCGCCATTTCACTCGTACGTCTGTTGGGCTACAGGCCATGTGTCTGACGCGGGGTTAGCGGACACGACAGGCTGTCGCTGTCACCTGCAAACAAAGGGACGCCCCCAATGGCCGACCGCTATGTGGAGCTTTGACGGCTGGCAGGCGCGACATTTCGTTTTGGCGGGAATTGATCTGGGCCGTTGGATGCTTTCTATGGAGTGCATAAATAGGAGGGGACCCCTCAGGGCTAACACTTCTACCAGAATTCATCCTCATTGTCAAAGATTACCCGGCGCTCCATCCTTTTAGATCGGATCACCAGTACTTTTTCCTCGGCCAGCCTATTCCTTTGAGTCAGGTTAGATGTCTTCATCTGAGGAGACTGTAAAGATAGTTAGTGTAGATTCAGGCGATGAGGTTTCAGTTGTTGGAGAGTCTAGAGGGTCTTCCTCCTCTTCGGTTTCAGATAGCCAAGAGGGTTCGTCTTCTGCAGCGTCGTTTGTGTCGGGCTCGCCCCTAGAGCCAGGGCTGCCCGTGTCGTTCGACGTCGGGTGGCGACAAGGGCGCCTAAGGCGCTCATCGGGAACGCCTGCGATGCGCCCTCTGTTTTGAGGAATGTTGACGAGCTGGCCGAGATTCGGGCTCGATTCCATATTCCCTCCAACTATTCGCTTCGCTTAGCTAGAGAGGGTGAGCGGGCGGACCAGGTGTAAGTAAAGAGATTGCCTTGTATTTGGAAGCATTCCGGGTCGGAATGCATCTGCCCTTCCCAGCCGAGGTATGTTGGGTGTTTCGCTGCTTCCATCTTGCCCCGGGCCAGCTAGCGCCGAACTCGTGGAGAATCCTCCTCGGGTTTCTGATCCGGTTGAAACTTGAAAATATCCCCTTCAGTTTGACCCTCCTCATTTCCTTTCTCTGTTATAAGAATCACCCTGTCACCAGCAAAGATGAGCCGAGCTAGGTGTACTTTTCTTCAAAAAAGGTGGGGGCAGGATGGCCGGGTTGGGTGTGGTATCCGTCCCTTCTTCCATCCATGAATGGAAGGAAAAGTTCATTTTTGTCGGGCCACCCGAAGGCGAGGGTTGGCCCGTGCCTACACATTGGCACATGGCCGACTTGTTAGTTATATGTATGCCCTAGAGGCCATTGTTGTACATGATTGTATATTATAGTGGATGCTTGGACATATATAGAGAGGACTTTCTTGCTCGACATTATAGTATGCTATCTGGTTGCACTTTATCTTAACATGTACGCTTATGTATCTTTATACCGTCTCTCTGATACATGTTGATAAAGCCCTTAGGATGTGGACTTGACTACCAAGACTATGATGTAGATCATACTAGTGGGTCGAGGGTAGTCTATAAGTACATCCTTTAATTGTTCCTAGTCGAGAGAGTATCGAGACGGGGCATCGATATTCCAGTGTAGACTAATGTGAACGATTCTTGACCCTGTATGAGGCGATGGTTGATCCCACAACCATTGGTGTTTGACATCAGGGGATTTGCACAGGTGCTCATTAGAGAATGGGTACACCGAATATGACTCGCCGAGAACTCCTAAATGGTATTATACCTAACGATAGATAGCAGTTCTTTAGTGACACTGGTACAAGTTAGTTTGTAGACCCAAGATCGTCATAGGTTCTTGTGTGATTCCTACTGTGCTTTGATTTCCATCACACCACATTCAAAAGAACGTGCAAACCAGTGGCTTTTGGGTACAGTCCCGAATCACATTGAGGAAATGAGCGATAGGAGGGATTTCGTCTCTCCCAGTATTGGGGGTTGATGTTGCGCTGTGCTCGATTGGCCATAACAGGAAATCCCTGGTCAGGGTTGCTGAGATTTACTGGTAAGTGTTATCAGTAGTTTCTCGAACCGTTATGGACCTCACATTGGCATGACCTATCAAGTTGCTGGGGTCTGACGTTTACCGCCCCTAAACTCGATATGCGACATATCAGACGAAGAGACTGGGCTATACGGTAGTGTTACTTATTGGATTCACAGGAGTATGAGTGATCAGTCGAAAATACTGCATTTTTTAACACGTCAATTTCCCTACCTTTTGCACTCATCTAGATGTGTTCGGTATTCATATTGCACATATTACCAAAACAGTTGTAAAATACCAGATTGCATGTGTTATACTCTCAAACCGTCATTTCGAGGGAAATTGACTGTTTATCATGGCATCGCATCATTCTTGTATAGCGCAACTCTTGTTTCGAGAAATTGTGCAGGAAATTGCAGGAACAAAGCCAAAATTGGGAAAAGAGCTGATCAAAAATACACCAACTCCAAGATTTGAGATCTGGTAGCAATCTAGAGGGAAAAATAAAATTCAACATATCAGAAAAAGGCCCAAATGTCAGTCCAAGAAACACCAGAAGAAATCAAGCCCCAAGGCTTCAATAGCGCCGCGGATCCACGGCTAGAGCCCGCTTGCGCCGCGGAACCGCGGCGGCTTGATGGCGCCAATTCTCCCAATTTTCCCACATGCCTATTTGTAACGATACAACCATCCAGAAGACTCCCGATTCTCCACGTGGCTCATCTAGAAGACTCGGCTTAACAAACTATTTCTACAATGCTCTCTTTAACAAACTATTGGAAGGAAATTTGAAATTTGAAATCCTAGATCTAGGGTTTTGAGGTCTATAAAAAGAAGCCTAGATCTAGGGTTGAGGTTGTTCAAGAAATTCTCCATCATCTTTCACCTACAAGTTGAGTGACACGACTTATGCCTCAAAACCCTAACCCTAATTCCAATTACAAAATCAAGATCAAGATCCCGAGTACCTTTCAAGCGAGAAGCCTTCGATCCTTTAGAAAGCGATGCCGGACTTCAACGGAGCAAGAGATCAAAGGAGATCCGCGACTCAAGGAGCCGAGCGAAGCCGAAATCGACGATCTAGTTCCTTCCTTTTGTAAATTTCAAAAGAGTTGTAACGAAATTTGTCGATAAATAAAGGTGAAATTTCTATATCTTGCTTATCTTTTAATTCAAGTATTATGATTCGATCTCAATTTGTGATTGTGTTTGATATTATGATGTTTGAGTAAAACTCCGCTCGTGTAGGAGTTGTGACGATCAATAGATGATGATGATTTAGACTCTTTTACAATTCTTAAATCCTATAACGTTTGTAAATTCTTGCGAATCAATTGATCGATGACCTAGTTTCGAGACGATGCTTTCTTGATTGTGTTCGCTCGAAACTAGGGATCAACGATCGATCATTTGATTAACTTGAAACTAGATCTTGAATGAGATTCATCGAAAGGACAAAGGATGAGATGAGGAATCCCTAATTTCTTCGCAAGATCCTTAACCCTCGATAAATCGACATCGATCTAGTATCAATTCGTTAATGGATAAGAATATGTAATCATTAGATCTCATCACATCTATAGATCCGATCCACTCCTACGAGCCACACTTCGAATCTTGATTGTTGGTTGGAAATCATCACACATCTCAATTCTTGATTTTAATGTTTTCTTAGATCTAGATTTTTCTAATTTTTGATATTCAATTTTACAAATCATGAATTGTTTTCTTTTCTTTTCTTTAAATTTTTGACTCATCTAATTCGGAAATTGAACGGATCTCACATTCCCTGTGGACGATCCGCACTTACTAACGCGCTACATCCGACACCGTTATTGATTGCGGTCAAAATATTTTTGGTTGTGATTTCTATAAAATTTTCCTACACATCCGAAATCGTTTCAATCAAATGGCGCCGTTGTCGGGGATCATGTGCTAATTTGTTCATTTTTTGAAATTTAAGTTGAAAAGTTTATTCCATCATAATTTTGAGATCAAAATTCGCGCAAAACACTAAACGATTTGTTGTGGTTAATTGCAAGGAAATCTGGAGCTTGCTGTGCAATTGGAAAATTATTCGGAGCATTCCAGAGAGCTCAGGAGTTGAACAGGAACAGTACCAAATTTTTCTGTGCAGAGATCTCATTGAACCACCGCGTTTCCACGGCATCAAGCATCTCCTGCGGCGGTTCCGCGGCTTCGTGGAGTCTTCTCTGTACAAATTTCACTCAGGTCCTTTCTTACTTTCTTATCTCCTTCCTCATCTACTCCAATTAACAATTTGCTGCAGGCTTCTTTGCAAAAATCGCAGCGCCGCAAAAAGCAAAATAAATTGTGCGTGTTTTTTGATTTTTGTGGTTGTTTGCATATTAATACGGACATTAAGGGGCACGACCAAATCCAGATTAGGTGGGGAGTTCATTACCCTTCCTAAGCCCCAAAAATCACAAACTTGCATCCGCATTACCCTCATTAACTAAAAAATATCTAGAGATGACTCTAAGGACCGTCGCGCTCACTTAGGACAGAAGAAGGCCGTGGGTAATTCATTGCTTATCCGCGTTTCTTTTGTGGTGTCTAAGGCAAGTGTGTCGAAGGCTGGTGGTTACTTAATTAGGCCCACTACTTACGTAGTGGAGAACCTCCCACTTACCTGGCACTTACCTGGCTACAGGAGAGACAAAGAGGCAGTGGAGGATTTATCCTGCGACTTGTCTTTTGGCAGTTAGGAGCGGTCTAGAGCTTTGACCTAGGTGACCACTAGAATTAGGGTTTTGCTTGTTGCATTTGTTGTGATCGCATCATATTTTCAAAAATCCGTATCATTTTTCAAAACAAACACCGCATTCATTCATTTCCCATAATTATAAGTCATGCTGCCACTTGTACTAACCCTTTTTAGTGCATGATGGGCTGGACACGGGATTCTAATGCCCGTTTAGTCCATGTCCCCCCGATCGACTCCGAAGTCGGTATTTCTACATTTACCTCTTCTTTACCCACCACCACACCCACATCGATGGATCCGTCTCCATCAAACCTCTTTACCACTACTCTGCCACCGTCCGTAGGTGCGCAGAATCTATCCCACATCTCTCTCCAAGAGAGGTGCTATCCTTTGCGAGGTCCTCTTTCGACCTGCTTATCCATTCCACCAGCCAACGGGGATAATTTTGAGATTAAACCCCAATACATCAACCTTCTACCCAAATTCCACGGTCTCGAGACTGAAGACGCATACGTCTTTATCACCAAATTTGAAAATGTATGCGCAATAATGTGTACGTCACAACTTTCTGTGGATGCTATGCTTCTACGACTTCTTCCATTTACCTTGTGCGATATAGCCGAGAAGTGGCTGTATAACACTACCGCACATTCCATTACGAATTAGGAAGAATTCGTTGTGGCATACCTTAAGAAATTCTACCCCATGCAAAAGACAGCTCAAATCCGTAGCGAACTAAATCAATTCACTCAGCTTCCGACTGAACCATTCTCGAAATGCTTTGAACGTTTCAAGGATCTTTTGGTTCAATGTCCACATCACGGCATCCCGAGATGGGATCTTTGCCGAATCATATATGAGGGCATTAACCCTACCACTAAACAAAACCTTGAAAACATGTGTCAAGGCACCTTTATGACCAAGGATGATGGGGAAGCTTGGAAATTTTTAGAAGAGTTTGCTGAAAAGTCCTTACAGTAGGAGAGCGGAACCCAGTCATCGTCTAGGGGTGGCGTACACCAAATTGATGTGTCCATAGGTGTTCGAGCTGAGATGGCAGCAATGCAAAAGAAGCTCGAAGCTATGGAACACAAATTTTTAGCAGCCTCCCTAAACCCAATGTCGCTCCCCAAAACTGTATGTGGGTGCTGTTCTGATCCTTCTCATTTGACGGAAGAATGTCCATTAAACTCTCCGTTTCAAGGTCACGAGCATACCAATGCCGCATTTCAAAGACCTAGAAACGATCCATATTCTTCCACGTACAATCAGGGTTGGAGGAATCACCCGAACTTTGCTTGGAACCAATCCCAATCTCAAAACACGGTTCCAAATCCGAATCATTTCCAAAGGGTCCCTCCACCACAACAGCAACCACTTTAACTCACTCAGCACCCCTACCAGTCATAAAATTTTCAAAACCAGGTCAACCCTCTTGTACTGTCTAATCTTATGCAGTTGACCTGTTCTGACGAGTTCTCTCAATTCACTCAAACCATGAAATCACACTTGTCAAATTTCATGGAAGTGTCGGCTGAGGTTAGGTCTTCCGTCAGTGAGATAAAGAAAAACTCAGCGTCCCACGCTGAGAGCATCAGAATGATGGAAGCGGAAATTGCACGACTTAAAGCCGAAATGAGTGCAAGAGAAAAAGGGAAACTTCCGTCTCAACCCCTACCGAATCCTGGGCATTACAATGTAAATGCCTTCACAACGTTGAGATCAGGAAGAGTGCCGAATAACCATGTTGGGGAAGAAATTGATGATATTGAAAATCCTATCAATAACACCCCGGTTGAGACCTTTCCTCACACACACACTTCTACTTCTGATCCTTCTTCTACCCCACCGCCTTCTCACGAGCCTATTCTCCATTTCCCTCTAGGCTCGACACCTCAGCACAGCTCTTTTAGTTCTCCATAGACGATCCCCACTCCTCTTTTTTGGGATCACATCTACCCCCGTTTCCTTCTCCTATGATGGACTCAGCGCTTATTGCTAAAGCTCCTTACCCGAATCGATTAAGGGCTAACAAATCGAGTCCATATATGGAGAAAATTATGGAAATGTTCAAACAGGTTAATATCAACATCCCTCTCCTAAATGCGATTCAACAAGTCCCCGCTTATGCGAAAATTCTTAAAGACTTGTGCACTAGGAAGAGGAAGACTCAAGTGCCGAAGAAGGTCTTCATGTCCAATAACATTAGCACTGCTTTTATCCCACAGCTACCAAAGAAACGAAAGGACCCAGGATGTCCTACGATATCGATTTCTATTGGGGGTAAAAACATCAACCGTGCTCTTTTAGACCTTGGCGCAAGTGTTAACCTACTTCCATATTCTGTCTATGAGCAGCTAGGGATTGGAGAGTTGAAACCAGCTCACTGCACTCTCCAAATGGCCAGACCGTTCAATCACCAAACCTAGGGGTGAACTAAAGGATGTGTTGATAAAGGTCGGGGAATTTGTATTCCCTGTAGACTTCATTGTTCTCGACACACAACCTGTAGCAAACCCCCGGAGTCAAATTCCGGTGATTTTGGGTCGACCATTCCTTGCCACTTCCAATGCTGCCATTAACTGTAGAAACGGTTCAATGAACTTATCCTTTGGAAATATGACCATTGAACTAAACATCTACAAAATTGGAAGTCAGCCATCAGAACCCTCTGCTCATATCCTTGATGTGTGCCATGTCCACGAGATTGCTCCCGAAAGTTGCGGAGTTGAGGAACTTTGCTTTGAAGATCTCGACGACACTACCACATCACTGTTTGATCTTGCACACTATCTTAGTGAGGACACCATTTCCACGCTTGAGTCTGACACTCCTGACTCATCACCATCCGAGTCTGTATCTTTTACAGGCTGTGAGCTTCTTTGTGACTCCGAAAATCACTCGATGATCCCACCTTCTATTATTTCTCCGCCAACATTAGATCTCAAAATTTTACCTTCTCATCTTAAATATGCATATTTAGGTGACAATGAGTCTTTACCGGTTATCATATCCGCTTCTCTAGCATCAGAGTAAGAGAATGCACTTTTATCGGTATTGAGATCTAATAGGGAGGCGTTTGGTTGGACCATGGCGGACATCAAAGGGATTAGTTCCTTGATTGTAGAACATCATATACATGTGATGGATGATGCCAGACCAACCCGAAAACCACAGAGACGGTTGAACCCCGTCATGAAGGAAGCGGTGATGAAAGAGATCGTCAAATACCTTGATAATGGTATCATATACCCAATCTCCGATAGCCAATGGGTGAGTCCAATACATGTCGTCCTTAAGAAATCTGGCATCACTGTTATTACCAATAAGGCAAATGAGTTGATTCAGACACGCGCCCATACTGGGTGGCGTGTATGTATTGATTACAGAAAACTCAATGCCGCCACGAGGAAAGACCACTTTCCTCTACCATTCATTGATCAGATGCTGGAACGCTTAGCTGGACGTGAGTATTATTGCTTTATGGACGGATACTCTGGCTATAATCAGGTCACCATAGCCAAAAAGGATCAAGATAAAACCACTTTTACTTATCCTTTTGGTACCTTTGCTTATAGACGCATGCCCTTTGGGTTATGCAATGCTCCCGCTACCTTTCAGCGGTGTATGATGGGGATATTCACTGACATGGTCGAGAATTTTTTGGAGATTTTCATGGACGATTTCTCGATTTTTGGAGACTCTTTTTCTGACTGCCTAACGAATCTTGACGCAGTTCTTACTCATTGCAAAGAGAAGAACTTAACCTTGAATTGGGAAAAATGCCATTTCATGGTCTAAGAGGGAATTGTGCTTGGACATGTTATTTCACGAAAAGGCATTGAGGTTGACAGAGCTAAGATAGATGTCATTCAAAACCTTCCTCATCCCAAAAGCGTCAAGGATATCCGATCATTTCTTGGCCATGCGGGCTTTTACAGGAGATTCATTAAGGATTTTAGCAAAATTGCTAGACCCTTAACTCTTCTCTTGGCCAAGGATACGACCTTCCACTTTGACTCGGATTGTGAGGCAGCATTCGACTCACTCAAACACTCCCTCACTACAGCCCCCGTTCTATCGTCTCCAAATTGGGACTACCCTTTTGAGCTTATGTGTGATGCATCAGATTTTGCAGTTGATGCAGTCTTAAGACAGCACATTGAAAAGATGCCACACGTGATCTATTATGCGAGTAAGACCCTGAACGATGCTCAAGTTAACTATACAACTACCGAAAAAGAACTTTTGGCAGTTGTATTTGCATTAGAAAAATTCAGGCCTTACTTGATTGGCTCACCAATAGTTGTGTACACTGACCACTCCGCCTTGAAACATCTTTTGGCGAAGAAAGATGCAAAAGGTAGGCTAATACGTTGGATCCTTCTATTACAAGAATTTGATCTTGTTATCAAAGATAAGAAAGGATGTGAAAACGTTGTAGCCGACCATCTTTCACGCATCTCTTCTTCACCCGTGACCTTGCCGACCAATGATTCATTTCCAGACGAACAACTCTTGAGCGTATCCAATGAACCTTGGTTCAAGGATATTGTGAACTATCTTGTCACGGGACTTATACCCAGCGATTGGTCAAAACAGGACAAACATCGTTTTCTATCCCAAGTAAAACATTTTTACCGGGATGATCCATATCTGTTTAAGCATTGTCCTGATCAGATCATTTGCCGGTGTGTCCCGAATGAGGAGTTCAAGAGTGTTCTATCTTTTAGTCATGATCAGGCCTGTGGGGATCACTTCGGTCCTAAAAAGACGGCGGAGAAGGTTTTGCAATGCGGATTTTATTGGCCGACCTTGTTCAAGGACGCATTTGATTATTGCAAAACCTGTACACAGTGTCAACACACGGGTAGGATTTTCCGGAGAAATGAGATGCCCCAGCAACCCATCTTAGTGGTTGAAATTTTCGATGTTTGGGGTATTGACTTTATGGGTCCCTTTCCCAACTCCTTTGGGAATTTGTACATACTGCTTGCGGTTGATTACGTCTCAAAGTGGGTTGAAGCCATTCCATGTCGCACTAATGATAAAAAGGTTGTCATTAAGTTCTTAAAAGAAAACATCTTTTCGCGATTTGGACACCCACGCGCTATCATTAGCGATAACGGAACACATTTCTGCAACAGGTCTTTCGAGACTCTAATGCGGAAATACACAATCAACCACAGACTTTCTACACCCTATCATCCCCAAATGAGCGGGCAGGCTGAGATTTCGAATAGACAGATCAAACAAATCCTGGAGAAAACTGTTGCGAAGAATAGAAAAGATTGGTCGACCAAACTGACGGATGCTCTTTGGGCATTCCGAACTGCATTTAAAACCGATCTAGGGATGTCTCCATATAGGCTAGTGTTTAGGAAGGCATGTCACTTACCAGTTGAGATTGAGCATAAAGCATTGTGGGCTATTAAGGAAATCAACTTTGACTTAAACCTAGCCTGCAACTTTCGGAAGCTGCAATTAAATGAGCTAAGCGAACTCCGCGATGAAGCTTATGATAACGCTATAATTGTAAAGAATAGGACCAAGGTTTTTCACGATAAAAACATTTTGAGGAAAACATTTACACCTGGTCAGCATGTCCTTCTTTATGATTCACGACTACACCTTCACGCGGGTAAGCTTCGATCTCGGTGGAAGGGACTTTTTGTTGTGCGATCTGTATACCCGCACGGGGCAGTAGAGATAGAAAATGTTAAAAATGGCACATTTTTCAAAGTGAATGGACATAGACTAAAGCCGTATTTTTCCACTGACCCCACGGAGGCTCCTGTTCTTACAGGAGCCATGTTATCTTGATTAAAATTCCTCCGTCTCACCTCCACGTCCTGTAAATTACTGCATCATCTTTTTGAATGGAGGTGAGTGAAAAGAATAAGTTTGGGGGAGGATCTTCACTTATATATTTTGCCCCCACTAATAAATTCCTCCCAGGCTTACAGGTTTTGTAGATATAGCGGTTGGCAACAGTGAGGACACTGTTGAAAACAAGTTTGGGGGAGGTTTGTGCTTATTTTTGCATCATTTGCATATCATTTGCATAAGCACAAAACATTTTTTTTTTAAAAAAAACCTATAAAAATTTAAAAAATTTCAAAACCCATAAAAATTTAAAAATTTTCAAAAAAAATAAAAACATTTTTGTACATAAATAAGATAATAAAAAATTAGATAGTGAAAAATTACATCCATGAGATTAGAAAAATTTAAGAAAACCAAGAAAATTAGAAGTTTTCTTATACGAACTAGTAATAAGTAGTTATGAGTCGTTGTCCCAAGGGTTAGTAAGATGAAAGAAGTCACTAATCTGAGAATAAAAATAAGTCTAAAAAATAGTTCCTATTCTGGAAGCCAAACTTTTTGAACGTTGATACCCTGCTATTCGCACTTGCACACGTCTTGAAGCCCGGGATAGTAGAGGATATCTTAAAATGCTCTTGTCTTAAAGCCGATGTATGAAGGAAATAAAAAAATGAATAAAAATATAGAATGGTGAGAAAAATGAACACTGATTTTGTTATCGCCAAGGCAGCAATAAAAAAATATAGCGAGGGTGCCTCTTCACCTAGTGCCCTAAGGCCAACTGGTCTGGGAGTCACTGCTAAGCCTTAGGTGGTGCAAGACGAGGAAAAACACCAAATAAGCAAGCACATGAGTAATCGGTCAGTTAGTACCTCAAGAAGTATTAACGGTCGCATGAAAGTGTGTGAGCAAATTCATCTAAATATTCATTAATTAAAAAGTACTGAGCCTGATGGGCAAGAGTATGATAGCTTGAATTGAATTCTCCGGGTGTAGAGATGTTTATTACACACACGTAGGGTGATATGATCGATGTTTGGAAGAAAGATAGGAATGAAGAATAAAGACGATGTTTTATTGAGGGGTGATGTGATTTCTAACATCTTTTCATGACTATTAAGATAGGGCTCATGACAACCGAAAAGCTAGCTTAGTTGGAAACCCTAATTTTCAAGGCTTTTCTTTTACAATTCTTGTCTTTAAATTTAATATTCATGATCTTCCTTTTATTATTGGATTTTGTGGGTGAAATCCGCTGAAAACCCTCAGGAGACAACACTCCTCCTACTAGGGACACCTAGAGGTTTAAAGGCTTGTTGCACGTGCTCAGTGCAATCGTGTTGCCTACGAAAGTGTGCTAGTTAGTTTTTCTCTTTCTTTATTTTCTCCTTCTCTTTTTAATAAAACAATTCGCTCGAGACGACCGAAAATAAGTTTGGAGGAATTTGATCAGTCGAAAATACTGCATTTTTTAACACGTCAATTTCCCTATCTTTTGCACTCATCTAGAAGTGTTCGGTATTCATATTGCACATATTAGCAAAACAGTTGTAAAAAACTAGATTGCATGTGTTATACTCTAAAACCGGCATTTCGAGGGAAATTGACTGTTTATCATGGCATCGCATCATTCTTGTATAGCGCAACTCTTGTCTCGAGAAATTGTGCAGGAAATTGCAGGAACAAAGCCAAAATTGGGAAAAGAGCTGATCAAAAATACACCAACTCCAAGATTTGAGATCTGGTAGCAATCTAGAGGGAAAAATAAAATTCAACATATGGGAAAAAGGCCCAAATGTCAGCCCAAGAAACACCAGAAGAAATCAAGCCCTAAGGCTTCAATAGCGCCGCGGATCCGCGGCTAGAGCCCGCTTGCGCCGCGGAACCGCGGCGGCTTGATGGCGCCAATTCTCCCAATTTTCACACATGCTTATTTGTAATGGTACAAGCTTCCAGAAGACTCCCGATTCTCCACGTGGCTCATCTAGAAGACTCGGCTTAACAAACTATTTCTAGAAGGCTCTCTTTAACAAACTTTTGGAGGGAAATTTGAAATTTGAAATCCTAGATCTAGGGTTTTGAGGTCTATAAAAAGGAGCCTAGATCTAGGGTTGAGGTTGTTCAAGAAATTCTCCATCATCTTCCACCCACAAGTTGAGTGACACGACTTGTGCCTCAAAACCCTAACCCTAATTCCAATTACAAAATCAAGATCAAGATCCCGAGTACCTTTCAAGTGAGAAGCCTTCGATCCTTTAGAAAGCGACGCCGGATTTCAACGGAGCAAGAGATCAAAGGAGATCCGCGACTCAAGGAGCCGAGCGAAGCCGAAATCGACGATCTAGTTCCTTCCTTTTGTAAATTTCAAAAGAGTTGTAACGAAATTTGTCGATAAATAAAGGTGAAATTTCTATATCTTGCTTATCTTTTAAATCAAGCATTATGATTCGATCTCAATTTGTGATTGTGTTTGATATTATGATGTTTGAGTAAAACTCCGCTCGTGTAGGAGTTGTGACGATCAATAGATGATGATGATTTAGACTCTTTTACAATTCTTAAATCCTATAACATTTGTAAATTCTTGCGAATCAATTGATCGATGACCTAGTTTCGAGACGATGCTTTCTTGATTGTGTTCGCTCAAAACTAGGGATCAACGATCTATCATTTGATTAACTTGAAGCTAGATCTTGAATGAGATTCATCGAAAGGACAAAGGATGCGATGAGGAATCCCTAATTTCTTCGCAAGATCCTTAACCCTCGATAAATCGACATCGATCTAGTATCAATTCGTTAATGGATAAGAATATATAATCATTAGATCTCATCACATCTATAGATCCGATCCACTCCTACGAGCCACACTTCGAATCTTGATTGTTGGTTGGAAATCATCACACATATCAATTCTTGATTTTAATGTTTTCTTAGATCTTGATTTTTTTAATTTTTGATATTCAATTTTACAAATCATGAATTGTTTTCTTTTCTTTTCTTTAAATTTTCGACTCATCTAATTCGGAAATTGAACGGATCTCACTTTCCCTGTGGACGATCCGCACTTACTAACTCGCTACATCCGACACCGTTATTGATTACGGTCAAAATATTTTTGGTTATGATTTCTATAAAATTTTCCTACACATCCGAAATCGTTTCAATCAATGAGCAGGCATGCTTGTTGATCTTCTGATCGCTCAATACCCGGGTGGCCGTTACGTTTAGCAGACCGCTGACGGCTTGTTGGTGACTGATATGATCATCACCTACTGCTGGCGTATTGACGAGTTTTTAGAGTCCTACACAGAGGTTACCTGGCTCAAGTGAAACGAAGTAGGGCACATATGTGATATGTGCGGGACCGAGATAGATACGTGTATATGATACCGTATTCTGATTTTGCGATATAGGTTATATGTGATATAACCGGATTATTAGATCAAGTGTTGATTCGATGATTTGATATTAGTCGGATATATATGATATAACCGGATTATTAAATCAAGTATTGATTTAATAATTTAATATATATATATATATATATATATATATTTGATATATTAATATATATTGACTAATATAAAATTAGCGCACTTAAGAATTTTCTTTTCTACATTTACATTTACCACATATGTATATATATATATGATATATATATATATACTTTTAAATATATTTAGAATATTGTATCATGCTTGATGATACATGGAACTTGGGTGTATGAGACTAACACTTAAGTTAAGATAATGTCTGGTTTTTTATTATTTAGAGAAAATAAAAATAGGTGTAAATTAGCATGGTTGTGAAGCTTGGAGAAGCTTGTGGAAAGCTAACCTAATCTCCACTAACTTTTGTTTTACTTTAGATATTGTTCGCTGCCGAAAACGGGAGACGAGACCACGTAGGTTCGTCTCGCCTGAATTTGGGGGCAGATACTATTCGGTTTTACCCGTCCACCTCTCTGAAGATGCCAAGTTGATTTATGGCACCGTGTATCAGATGTTTAGACGGATGCGGCTGTTGTAGCAGACTTCGTCAGATTCCCCCTCATTTGAGAGGTTTTTGATTGTGGGGATACTCTTCCCTGCAGGTGCAAGCCCCTGCAGTTAATTATGCTACCGCATCGCGGTAACAACTTTCTCCTTCTCCAAATGGTCACTTCGGGTCGTGTGTGCTTATTTTTATTTTTGGTTACCCATGGATTGTATACAGAGACTAATTTATGTTGTCGGCCGTAGGGCGTGGATTAGTCTAAATCCGTATTTTCTTAGATTTGATTTTGGTTTGGGTTTAAAGATCGTTATTCTCATTGAGATTAAGATCAACTTAAACATTTGTTGAGGATACGTTAGTCTAATTTTAGACTAAGATCTACTCAACAAGATTTTGGGATCATTTAGATCCAACGAAAGAGTATTTGGACTCTATCGTCTTAGTTTAGGGACATTGCGGTCCATTGGGTTTAAAAACATCATAGTCCATGGAGTTTAAGGACATCATAGTCCATGGAGTTTAAAGACGTCATAGTCTGTGGGGTTTAGTTTAGGGACGTTGCGGTCCATTGGGTTTAAGAACATCATAGTCCATGGAGTTTAAGGACATCATAGTCCATGGAGTTTAAAGACGTCATAGTCTGTGAGGTTTAGTTTAGGGACGTTGCGGTCTATAAGTTTAAGGACATCATAGTCCATGGAGTGTCTTGTTGTCGGGACCCATCACCTCTCTGAAGACGTTGAAGAATTACAACGACACATATCAAAGGAATAAAAAGATGTACCCTTGAACCAATGTTGGTTGGAGGATCTATAGTCAGGTTTGGGACTAAGACCAATTAAAAATATTGGAAGCACATGGGCTCAGTTGATCTGAATTGGGGGATTTATGGCCTACTTGGGCTCAGCCCATTCAGTTAAAGTGTTTGAACACTTATTTGGACTCATTCCATTCATTTTTGGACAAAATGTTAACATTTGTTTGGGCTCGGGCCCTTTTTTGTTCAATAATGCAGAGCATTAATTTTGGGTTCTGACACCCCTTCCTCTTTTGTCTTTTATTGAGTGTTGAACACTCTTTGTAGCGCAGAGCGCTTTATGTACAGAGCCTTTATGTACAAAGCACTTGGCGTTGAGCGCCAGACTTGGAGCGCTGAGGCACTTCTTATGAAATAGCGTACACGTGAGAAGCACATGGCGTGCTTGGCGCTGAGCGCCAGACCTGAAGCGCTAAGGCGTTCCTTATGAAATAGCGCACACGTGAGGAGCACATGGCGCGCTTGGCGCTAAGCGCCAGACCTGAAGTGCTAAGGCGTTTCTTATGAAATAGCGCACACGTGAGGAGCACGTGGAGCGCTTGGCGCTGAGCGCCAGACTTGGAGCGCTAAGGCGCTTCTTATGAAATAGCACTTACGTGAGGAGCACGGGGCGCGCTTGGCGCTGAGCGCCATACTTGGAGTGCATAGCGCTCTTGATTAATTCTGTGCTCTGAGAATTAATTTCTCGTTTATAAGAGACTTTGTCTCGTGGATCTAAGAACTAAGTTCTTATTTTAATAGGAGATGCTATGATCTCTTCTGTTTTTGTGAAATACTTTGTCTTTGTCTTATAGATCTGTGATCTAAAGAGAACTAAGTTCTTCTCCCTCCTTTTTTATGATGAGATGCTCCAATCTCTCCTACTCTTATGAAAGACTTCTGTCTTTGTAGATCTATGATCTAGAAAAAGAACTAAGTTCTTCTTTTTTTTATGAGATGCTTTGATCTCTCTGTTTTATTTACCTTGAAGAAATTCTTCTTTTCAGAGCTTGCTCTTCTCTTTTTCTTTTTGAAGTTTATGGGGGGTTCCTCTTTTTTTCGACTTGAAGTCTTAGGTCCTTTATATAGGGGAGGCTGATTTGTTGAATCAGTTAAGAAAATCTTTCCTATGATTGATTTGGGGATGTTTCCTACCGTTGGATCTTTGATCCAAGGGCTTCTGTTTTACAGAAGGCATTCTTCTTGTTTTTAACAAGATTGGGAAAATATTTTCCCATACAGAACTTATTCTGTATCTTGGTGATTTTTAATCACCATTGAATCTTTGATCTAATGGTGCTCTGATTTTCATAGGACAATCTTTCCTGTTTGGGAAGATTTGAGGAGTATTTCCTCAACAGAATTTTCTTTCTGATGATTTTTAATCATCTTTGTTGGATCTTTGATCCAAGGGTGGAGAATATTTTAGTTCCAACACTAGCGCTCTCGTACTTTACACGTGAGCGCTGCATCAGAGTCTTTAACTCTTGATGTTAGCGCTCTCGTGCTTTGCACGTGAGCGCTGTCTCAGAGTCTTTGACTCTTGGCGCCAGCGCACTTGGCGCTAGCGCTCTCGTGCTTTGCACGTGAGCGCTGCCTCAGAGTCTTTGACTCTTAGTGCTGGAGCTCTTGGCGCTAGCGCTTTTATGAAGCGCCGATTCATTTCAAATTTCAAAATTTGAACAGAGTTTTGCTCTGATTGGGAGAAACAGATATTGTTTAACCTAATCTTATCCTAGCCTTAGTTAAGTCTCTACAAGAGCTTATATTAGATATTTTTCTCACTCACGGTTCATATGAGATGCTTCATCTTCTTCATCTTTTTTCTTGACTTGAGTTTTCTTGAGGTGAAAAAGAAAGTGAGGAAAAATATTCGAAAGTGAGCAAAATTCCTACTTCATCAATCTATACCATATTAGCCATATTGTGTAGGTTGTTTGCTTCACTTTTTCATACATTAGTGAAGAGGTAGCTTGAGTTAAGTCTCCTCAAAGTAGATCATCTTCGGCTTTGAAGATCGTTAAGCAAGCTCGTTCATTTCGACTAGTGGAGCCTACGGAGAGTTCGGAACACCACTACTTGGAGCGAAGAGACTTCTACAAGGAGCATTTGAAGTGATGGACAAGTCTACAAAGGTTGTATTCCATATTGACTTATCTTTATGCTTGCTTACTTGACGTAAAACCCTAATTCTTTAGTTCGATTCTAATTTTGAGTTCATTAGCACACTATATTTTTAAAATTGTATACTTGATACACCTTGAAACCCTAGTAGATGTGCTAAGAAACTCCAACAACTCGTTTCCTTTCTCTGTTATAAGAATCACCTTGGCACCAGCAAGGATGAGCCGAGCAGGGTGTACTTTTCTACAAAAAATGCAGGGGCGGGATGGCCGGGTCGGGTGTGGTAGTCGTCCCTTCTTCCATCCATGAATGGAAAGAGAAGTTCATTTTTTTCGAGCCACCCGAAGGCGAAGATTGGCCCATGCCTACACAGTGGCACAGGGCCAACCGTCCGAGGGCAAAACAGTCATCTTCACCCGAGGCAAGGGTGGTGTCTTTATGGGAGCCAATCCAGCGGGGCGACGTCCTGGTTTCTGAGCAGGCCCTGAGCTGGGCTGGGCTCAGCCCTGCGCGCTTTCTCGGTAAGTTAGGGCTGTAGACGATCTATTTAGACTTTCATGAATTTTCTTTGCCCTTTTCAATGTCATTAACTCTCTTTGTGTATTTCCCCTTTTTGTAGAGTGAATGGACCGATCCAAGTTATTAGCTGTTATGGCCGCGAAGGCCCAAAAGAAGACCGAGGGCGAAAATTCGTCCCGAACGGATCCGAGCTCGGCCCCGAGGCCTGCCCCGCCTAGCAAGTCTTCAGCTGCGTCACCCCAAGTCCCCGAAGAGCGCCGCGGGAGGGGGCCAGAAGTACGCACGGGATCCGGCGCACTAAGAGAGGGAGGAGGAGGAGGCCGAACCCACCGATGCCCCCCTAAAGAGGCACAAAAGGACGGTTTCTCGGGCGACTCCTTCTACCGGTATCCGAATACAGGAGGGGGACTTCTGCTTCGAGGTGCCCTCGGGGCTCTCCGTCGCCGACAGCTTGCTTTTTGACATAGAGCAAGCAGCTGGGGGAAAGATTTCCCGGGGGACCCTGAAGGCTCAGGTGGCCGCCATCGCTCAGGAGGCAGTTTAGGTCGGTATCCGTTTCCCTTTAAGAATCTTCTTAAGCAAATTTTTAACTCAGTTTGGATGTTTCTAACTCCTTTTGCTGCCTTTCCTCAGGTCCTCCACCATTGCGCCCTCATTATAAATATTGAATCCGAGGAGATTGCTCCGTCCATGAGGAAGGTGGGCGAATCGTCCTCGTAGGAGGAGGATCTACGCCTGGAGCTGCAGCAGGCGAAGGAGAGGATAGCTATCCTCGAAACCCGGGTGACCGCCGAGGATTAATAATTATATATATATATATATATATTTGATATATTAATATATATTGACTAATATAAAATTAGCGCACTTAAGAATTTTCTTTTCTACATTTACATTTAACACATATGTATATATATGATATATATATACTTTTAAATATATTTAGAATATTGTATCATGCTTGATGATACATGGAACTTGGGTGTATGAGACTAACACTTAAGTTAAGATAATGTATGGTTTTTTATTATTTAGATAAAATAAAAATAGGTGGAAATTAGCATGGTTGTGAAGCTTGGAGAAGCTTGTGGAAACCTAACCTAATCTCCACTAACTTTTGTTTTACTCTAAATATTATTTAACCTAACCTTATCTTAGCTTTAGTTAAGTTTCTATAAGAGTTTATATTAGATATTTTTCTCACCCATGGTTCATATGAGATGCTTCATCTTCTTCATCTTTTTTCTTGACTTGAGTTTTCTTGAGGTGAAAAAGAAAGTGAGGAAAAATATTCTAAAGTGAGCTAAATTCCTACCTCATCAATCTATACCATATTAGCCATATAGTATAGGTTGTTTGCTTCACTTATTCATACAATAGTGAAGAGGTAGCTTGAGTTGAGTCTCCTCAAAGTAGATCATCTTCGGCTTCGAAAATCATTAAGCAAGCTCGTTCATTTCGACTAGTGGAGCCTACGGAGAGTCCCGAACACCACTACTTGGAGCAAAGGGACTTCTACATGGAGCATTTGAAGTGATGGAAAAGTCTACAAAGGTTGTATTCCATATTCACTTATCTTTATGCTTGCTTACTTGACATAAAACCCTAATTCTCTAGTTCGATTCTAACTTTGAGTTCATTAGCACACTATATTTTTAAAATTGTATACTTGATACACCTTGAAACCCTAGTAGATGTGCAAAGAAACTCCAACATGGTATCAGAGCCAAGCTAGAGCATTAGGCGTTGTCTAGGCGAAGTTAGAAGTCCGAATGAACACCGAAACCCCCATTTTCCCTTGCTCTCTGGAAATTTTTCCAAACGTTGGAATTTTTGAGATTAAAAATATTCAAAAAAATCATGCAGGTAATTCTATGGACCCCCTTGAAGAACGAAACCATAACTCAATTACTTGACCGTGGAACCGCAGCCAAATAGTGGTATTTGCGGCGGTTCCACGACGCCAAGTGTAAGGATTGGGCTGGCACTTCAACGGTTGGTCCATAGGTACTGTGGCATGTTCTGGGTATTTTTTAACTGTGCTCAAGTGTTGAGTTTTCTGGAAATTTTGGGAATTCGTTGATTCGATCGAAATGTTTAACGTCGCCTAGCCATATGTGATTTGTGATACAATATTTGGAATCCACATTTGTAAGTTTTGTGAAAACTGGATTATATCTTATAAATCTAGCAATTTAGTCTAAAGTCATCGGTTGCCACGAAGTTTCGATTTGGATAAAAACTTCGTCGCAATCGCGTAGTGTACGCGAATACTCACCGGGTAACATTACTAGATAGCTACGCCCTATAGCCCCGACCAAGTGACTGTAGGAGAACCCCATTGCCAAAAGCATCCGCTCGGGTGCTCGCGGCCACGGTGTTCCGCCTAAGTGCACTTCGTCGACGGTATCGGGGGTGCGGCCGTCTACTAATGTTTCCGACGCGCATTCGATATCGTTGTCGGGAATCCTGTTGAATTACCCGACTAATTATTGAAAAGTGTTTTCAAATCGAGACTAAAATACGAGGTTTATAAAGTTAGGCATGAAATTCAGAATATATGATATTCCGGGTTTAAGATGTCTAAAGGATTTGAAGTGTTAGGCATGAAATCCGAAGTATGTGATATTTCGAGTTTATGATGTCTAAAGATGATTGTGGATTCTAATTATTATAGTTCACATTTCTATTCTGCGACCATAAATGTAATATGTGGTGTATCGCCGGTTTCGTTGCTATACGTCAACGATAATTGGGATACGCATATTTACTTACGTTGATGACATGTGATGTTATGTGTTTCTGTGATATGATATATTGGATCGTCGTGATTGAATGGCCGGAGGGGTTTATGTGAGATGAGAGTTTTTCTTTTCATTCATGTAAAATTCATTGTATGTAATATTCTTTTATTGGGGCACTTTCGGGTTGAGGATGATGTCACCATTGATATATATTATTTACTTTTCCGCATTAGGATAGACCCAAGATGGGGAGCACAAGTAACCGGGTTTTAGGGTCCAGTGGGAGACCATCTCGAGGAGGCGAGACCGGGTCTCCTAACCCTAGAATTGGCAAGGTTACTTGCCGCTCTTGTAAGGGTCTAAGGATGTGGGTTTGGCTATTCATCATGAACGTGGAATCCGTGTTTTTTACTGGCTTGATTTAAAACACGGAAATCCTAGTATATCCAATATTTCATATGTTGACTCCTGCTGCAATGTTCTGTGATGAGGTCAGATTACTGCCTTAGACGAATGTTTTATTATTATCTATATGATATATAATAGACGTTGCTTATGTTTTGCATCCACGCTAGTCCCGCCCCGCTATGCCGTTAGTTAAGTAACCTAACGGTGCATAACGGGACAAAGTGGCGAATGTGGATGGCATAAGCGTACGTTGTATTTTCGTTTCCTTATCTGTGATGCTTAGGAAGCATAAATGATGGGACTTCATTAATGAGATTAATGAAAAGAAAAGAAACCTAAAGTTGTTGTAGAATCAAATTTTTAAAAAGGGTAGCTCTAGATCTTGCTTTGCATAGTGGTATTCCTTGTAGAATATCCAGCACCTTATTCGATAAGAAAAGAGCCGAGATCCCTTCATCGGGAGTGACCTCATTAGCAGAAGCTGGCAGATGCTACAACCAACATGGTTTTGTTTCTTGGTTGTCTTTTTTTTTAGTTTTTGCTTTGCATAGTGGTATTTCTTGTAGAATATCCAGCACCTTATTCGATAAGGAAAGAGCCGAGATCCCTTCACCAGGAGTGACCTCTTTAGCAAAACTGGTAGAATCCTAAAAAACATACCTTTTCAAAATCACTAGATTCTGCAACGATATCAAGTTCGTTACGCAAAAGGTTTTCTTAAAAACCTGTCGTAGCCCTCCGTCATTTCAGATAGGTACTATTTAGTATTCATGTTACGTTTGTTGGCTACATCAAGGCGTTGTATGCGGTAGCTGATTAGTACTTATCTGCTAGCATATGATGAGATTGGATTAGGCTAGTCGTACGACTTTGTTGGCCTGCGTCAAGGGTCGTGCGGGTGGGTTTAATTCAATCAAGAAATGTACGGATTGAACTTGACTAGTGTCCTATGGTTTGTTGGCCTGCGTCAAGGTCATAGGACGCTAGGGGCAACACATTATCGGGAATTTCAAGTGTTGAAATTTACAATGAGATTGCATACCTTCTATGAGATAATTAGATCCCGATACCCACTGCGAGTAAGAGTTACTCTTGAGAGAGTTTTGCACTATACAATTAGCTAACCCATTAGGTGTCTAGAAAGGTGTCAATGGGGTTATGCCTGTGGGAAAATAAGGTTTACTTTAATTAGGTCCGTGTGAAAGTTCGGGGAACCTCCCTCAAAGTACTAACACTGGCCTGGCTGACCGGTTAGCGAACTTGTAGCGTGTAATTAATCCCGGCTAGTCTTACCTTTCAGGGTTTGAAGGAAGATTTGATACAAAGCAGTGAGAGCCATCCTGATTAGATAAGATAATAACCAAATCTAATCTTGCAAGAGCATACGCTAAAGTGTTTTTCTTCTCTCTCTCTCCAGGTAGCGACCATGACATGCCTTAATCAAGATACTAATATGGATGTATTGACCGAACCTGCTTATTATACCGAGCTGGGAGATGTTGGTTCCATTCTTTCTTATAACTGTTATAAGACTAAGCAGGAAATAGGGGAATATCAGGATTCCCATGCCACCAAACGAGAAATGAGCATATTGATGCGTCTTCTTCGGGTGTGTTCATTACCGAGAATTGTTTCTCAGTACACTCTACGTCCTGGGTATTAGATACCGGATCAGGATCCCATATATGTAATATATTACAAGGGCTTAGAAAAGGTAGAGAACTGGGAAAAAGTGAACATTCCCTAAAAGTTAGGAATGGTACAACTGTTGCAGCCAAAGCAGTTGGCGAATATCACCTTGTATTACCAAACGATAATACACCGATCTTGAATGACTGTTACTACGTACCGTCCATGATGTGCAATTTAATATCAATTTCTTTATTAGATAAAGAAGGATATAACTTTGTAGTAGAGAAAAATATTATGAACATTTTCCTAAATCAAGTGTTGATTGGGTTTGGTGCGCTATGTAACGGATTATACGTTCTGAATCAGAATACAGTTCTTAATGTACAGAACATACACAAGAGGAAAAGTTCAGAAATGAACGAATCCTTATTGTGGCATTGTAGACTGGGTCATATCAATGCGACACGGCTAGCTAAGTTACATAAGGATGGATATTTAAATCCGTTTGAACTTTCATCTTATGAAACTTTCCAGTCATGTCTCAAAGGAAAAATAATCAAAACTCCGTTTACTGGCACGGAGAAAGAGCTACTGAACTCTTGGGACTGATACATAGTGATGTATGCGGTCCTATGTCTACACATGCCAGGAATGGTTTCTCGTACTTCATTACATTCACCGACGATCTCTCAAGATTCGGACATGTGTTCCTGTTGAAACACAAGTCTGTAGCTTTTAAGAAATTCAAGGAATATAAATGAGAAGTAGAGAACCAAACGGGAAAAAGTATTAAAATCCTTTGATCTGCTCGGGAAGGAGAATAGTTAAGCACAGAGTTCCTGGACTATTTAAAAGATGATGGGATTCTCTCTCAGCTCACTCCTCCGTATACACCACAGCACAACGGTGTATCGGAGTGGAGGAATAGCACCCTATTAGATATAGTGCACTCTATGATGAGTACTGATGAGTTACCCATCTCCTTTTGGGGTTATGCACTGGAGACAGTTGTAGACTTATTGAATATGGTTCCTACCAAATCCGTGCCTACCACTCCATATGAGATATGGAAAGGGAAGAGACCATATCTTAATTATGTTAAGATATGGGGTTGTCCGGCCTATATTAAAAAGCAAAATCCGGATAAACTCGAGGCAAGATCTGTTCTGTGCAAGTTTGTTGGATATCCCAAACATTTGCGAGAGTATATCTTCTACCACACCGAGGAACAAAAGGTGTTTGTTTCTCGGAATGCCACCATTTTAGAAAAGGAATTTCTTGAAAAAGAAATTAGTGGTCATGAGGTAGAACTGGAAGAAGTTCCAGCTAAACAAACTGTGACTGATGATTTAGTAGAACCAGAGGATTCGATAGTCCCCAACGAACCTCAGCCTCTCCGCCGATCTGGTAGGGTTTCTCATCCACCTGAGTGATACTACAGTTTTCTCATAGACGGTAGGAGCGAGGATTGCATCATGGAAGATGATGACCCTACTAGCTTCGAGCAGGCCATCACGAGTGGTGACTCTGTGAAATAGCTGGATGCTATGTGATCTGAGATGGAATCCATGTACACCAACAAAGTATGGACTTTAGAAGATACTCCTGAAGGGGTAAAACCCATCGGGAGTAAGTGGATCTTCAAGAAGAAATTTGGTGTAGATGGAAAAGTTGAGACTTTCAAAGCTAAACTTGTAGCAAAGGGTTTTCGTCAACGACCAGGTGTGGATTATGATGAAACCTTTTCTCCAGTGGTTATGCTTAAGTCCATCCGAATCCTACTTGCCATCGCTGCATACCATGACTACAAAATCTGGCAGATAGACATCAAGACCGCTTTTCTAAATGGTGATTTAGAAGAGAGTGTGTACATGACTCAGCCAGAGGGCTTCGTAATAGTGGGAGCAGCGGAAAGGTGTGCAAGCTGCTTAAATCAATCTATGGATTAAAACAGGTATCACGGAGTTAGAACATATGTTTTGATGTTGTAGTCAAAGTGTTTGACTTCATCAAAAACGTAGATGAACCTTGTATATATAAGAAGGTTGCAGAGAGTAAGATTGTCTTCCTCGTATTGTACGTGGATGATATACTCTTGATACGAAATGATGTACCTATGCTGCACTCGGTCAAGCTCTTCTTATCACACAGATTCTCCATGAAATATCTGGGTGATGCCTCCTGCATTCTGGAGATTAAGATCTATAGAGATAGATCTAAATGAATATTGGGATTGTCCAAATCCACGTACATTGACACCATACTAAAGAGGTTTAGTATGGAAGATTCCAAGCGTGGCGGTTTACCCACAATCTCTGGAATCACTCTCTCCAAAGAGATGTCTCCCAAGACTGATTTGGAGAGAGCTCCCATGCAAGGGATACCCTATGCTTCGTCAGTAGGCTCTATCATGTATGCGATACTATGTACCAAACCAGATGTAGCTTATTCACTAGGTGTAGTGTGCAGGTATCAATCGGATCCTGGAGAGAATCACTGGACAACTGTGAAGAACATTCTTAAGTACTTGAGAAGGACTAAATAAATGTTCTTGGTGTATGGTAACGGTGAACTCCAAGTGGAGTCCTTTACTGATTCAAGCTTCCAAAGTGATAGGGACGACAGTAAGTCGGTCTAGGGCTTTGTCTTCACCCTCAATGGAGGGGCAGTATATTGGAAGAGTTCCAAGCAAGATACCGTGGCAGACTCGACGATGGAGGCTGAATACATTGCTGTAAACGATGCCGCCAAGGAGGTTTTCTGGATAAAGAAGTTCATAACTGAACTTGGA
The DNA here is from genome assembly GCA_030015575.1 of Agapanthus africanus. NCBI lineage: Eukaryota > Viridiplantae > Streptophyta > Magnoliopsida > Asparagales > Amaryllidaceae > Agapanthus > Agapanthus africanus. The sequence goes on along the minus strand of CM057350.1, from coordinate 445,256,397 downwards.
GTGGTTCCGTCCATCGAGCATCCAATACCTTTGTATTGTGATAATAATGGAGCGGTGGCTTTGGCCAAGGAACTCAGGTCCCATCAGAAGTCCAGACACATTCATAGACGGTATCACCTGATCCGGGAAATAGTTGATTGCCGGGAAATCGAGGTCAGGAGAGTTGATACGAAGAATAACACAGCGGATCCACTCACGAAGGCCATACCCCAGATACAGTTTGAGAGACTCTTCGGGATGTTGGGTATGAGATACTACAATAGTTGGCCTTAGTGCAAGTGGGAGATTGTTAGTTATATGTATGCCCTAGAGGCCATTGTTGTACATGATTGTATATTATAGTGGATGCTTGGACATATATATAGAGGACTTTCTTGCTCGACATGATAGTATGCTATCTGGTTGCACTTTATCTTAACATGTACGCTTATGTATCTTTATACTGTCTCTCTGTTACATGTTGATCAATCCCTTAGGATGTGGACTTGACTACCAGGACTATAATGTAGATTATACTAGTGGGGCCAGGGCAGTCCACAAGTACATCCTTTAATTGTTCCTAGTCCAGGGAGTATCGAGACGGGGCATCGATATTCCAGTGTAGACTAGTGTGAACGATTCTTGACCCTGTATGGGGCAATGGTTGATCCTACAACCATTGGTGTTTGACATCAGGGGATGTGCACAGGTGCTCATTAGAGAATGGGTACACTAAACAGGACTCGCCGAGAACTCCTAGATGGTATTATACCTAACGTAAGATAGCAGATCTCTAGTGACACTGGTACAGGTTAGTCTGTAGACCCGAGATCGTCATAGAGTCTTGTGTGATTCCCACTGTGCTTTGATTTCCATCATACCACGTTCAAAAGAACGTGCAGACCGGTGGCTTTTGGGTACAGTCCTGAATCATATGGAGGAAATGAGCGATAGGAGGGATTTCGTTTCTCCCGGTAGTAGGGATTGATGTTGTGCTGTGCTCGATTGGCCATAACAGGAAATCCCTGGCCAGGGTTGCTAAGATTTGCTGGTAAGTGTTATCAGTAGTTTCTCGAACCGTTATGGACCTCACATCGGCATGACTTATCAAGTTGCTGGGGTCTGACGTTTACCACCCCTAGACTCGATATGCGACATATCAGACGAAAAGGCCGAACTGTACAGTAGTGTTACCTATTGGATTCACAGGAGTATGAGCAGGCATGCTTGTTGATCTTCTGATCTCTCAATACCCGGGTGGCCGTTACGTTTAGCAGACCGCTGACGGTTTATGGGTGACTGATATGATCATCACCTACTGCTGGCATATTGACGAGTCTTTAGAGTCCTACACAGAGGTTTCCTGGCTCAAGCGAAATGAAATAGGGCACTTATGTGATATGTGCGGGACCGAAATAGATATGTGTATATGATACCGTATTCTGATTTCGCGATATAGGTTATATGTGATATAACTGGATTATTGGATCAAGTGTTGATTCGATGATTTGATATTAGTCGGGTATATGTGATATAACCAGATTATTAAATCAAGTATTGATTTAATAATTTAATATATATATATATATATGATATACTAATATATATTGACTAATATAAAATTAGCGCACTTAAGAATTTTCTTTTCTACATTTACATTTAACGCATATGTATATATATGATATATATATATATATATATATTTTTAAATATATTTAGAATATTGTATCATGCTTGATGATACATGGAACTTGGAAGTAAGAGACTAACACTTAAGTTAAGATAATGTATGGTTTTTTATTATTTAGAGAAAATAAAAATAGATGGAAATTAGCATGGTTGTGAAGCTTGGAGAAGCTTGTGGAAAGCTAACCTAATCTCCACTAACTTTTGTTTTACTCTAAACATTTTTCGCCGCCAAAAACGGGAGACGAGACCGCGTAGGTTCGTCGCCTGAATTTGGGGGAAGATGCTATTTGGTTTTATCCGTCCACCTCTCCGAAGATGCCAGATTGATTTATGGCACCGTGTATCAGAGGTTTAGATGGATGCGGCCGTTGTAGCATATATCGTCAGATTCCCCCTCATTTGAGGGGTTTTTGATTGTGGGGACGCTCTTCCCTACAGTCGCAAACCCGTGCAGTTAATTACGCTACCGCATCGCGGTAACAACTTTCTCCATCTCCAAATGGTCACTTCGGGTCGGGTGTGTTTATTTTTATTTTTGGTTTCCCATGAATTGTATACGGAGACTAATTTATGTTGTCGCCCGTAGGGCGTGGATTAGTCCAAATCCGTATTTTCTTAGATTTGGTTTTGGTTTGGGTTTAAGGATCGTTATTCTCATTGAGATTAAGATCAACTTAAATGTTTATTGAGGATACGTTAAACTAATTTTAGACTAAGATCTACTCAACAAAATTTCGGGATCATTTAGATCCAACAAAAGAGTATTTGGACTCTATCGTCTTAGTTCAGGAATATTGCGGTCCATTGGGTTTAAGAACATCATAGTCCATGGAGTTTAAGGACATCATAGTCCATGGAGTTTAAAGACGTCATAATCTGTGGGGTTTAGTTTAGGGACGTTGCGGTCCATTGGGTTTAAGAACATCATAGTCCATGGAGTTTAAGGACATCATAGTCCATGGAGTTTAAAGTCGTCATAGTCTGTGGGGTTTAGTTTAGGGACATTGCGGTCCATAAGTTTAAAGACATCATAGTCCATAGAGTGTCTGGTTGTCGGGACCCATCACCTCTCTGAAGACATTGAAGAATTACAACGACACATATCGGAAGAATGAAAAGATATACATTTGAACCAATGTTGGTTGGGGGATCTATAGTCAGGTTTGGGACTAAGACCAATTAAAAATTTTGGGAGCACATGGGCTCAGTTGATCTGAATTGGGGGATTTATGGCCTACTTAGGCTCAGCCCATTCAGTTAAAGTGTTTGAACACTTATTTATACTCAGTCCATTCATTTTTGAACAAAATGTTAACATTTGTTTGGGCTCAGGCCCTTTTTTGTTCAATAATACAGAGCATTAATTTTAGGTTCTGACACCCCTTCCTCTTTTGTCTTTTATTGAGTGTTGAACACTCTTTGTAGCGCAGAGCGCTTTATGTACAGAGCCTTTATGTACAGAGCACTTGGTGTTGAGCGCCAGACTTGGAGCGTTGAGGCGCTTCTTATGAAATAGCGCACACGAGAGGAGCACGTGGCGTGCTTGGCGCTGAGCGCCAGACCTGAAGCGCTAAGGCGTTCCTTATGAAATAGCGCACACATGAGGAGCACGTGGCGTGCTTGGCGCTGAGCGCTAGACCTGAAGCGCTAAGACGTTTCTTATGAAATAGCGCACACGTGAGGAGCACGTGGTATGCTTGGCGCTGAGCGTCAGACTAGGAGCGCTAAGGCGCTTCTTATGAAATAGCACTCACGTGAGGAGCACGGGGCGCGGTTGGCGCTGAGCGCCAGACTTGGAGTGCAGAGTGCTTTTGATTAATTCCGTGCTCTGAGAATTAAGTTCTCGTTTATAAGAGACTTTATCTCGTGGATCTATGTAACACCTTAGAAATGTGATTAGTGTTAATTAGACGATAATGCGGGTTTTTAGTAAAAAGTTTACCAATTTGGATTCCTCACATTTTATAACATTTAATTAATAATTTATTATTATTTGTTATAGCTTGCACATACTTTTGCATATTTATGTGAGGGTGTGTTTGTGTTAATCTAGTTTTAGTGACCATGACAACTTAACCCTAATCCTAATCCTTTGCTTTAACCTAATCCTTTCCCTTGATTTTAACCCTAGATATTTGTTGTGAAATATTTCATTTGGGTTTTGTCTTGGAGAAAGGTGGCATGGTGACTCACTTGAGAGCATGGTTTGCATTAATGAGAGGAGTTATTGCAATGGTGCACTCACCTTAACCTCACCTCTCTCTCTCTTTTCTTCACACCTCACTCATTTCTCTTTCACTTTATCCCTTATCATTTTCTTTCATCTTTCCTTCATCTCAACTGAACACTTATCTATCCTTCATCAAAACCTTCACAAACTTCACAAAAATCTCACCCAAATCACTTCTAAATCCTTGTTTTGCCTCTTGGATGCCTTAGAGCTTGGAAAGCTAGGATTTTTGAGCTTATGGGAGTAGATAATGATCTCTATCTGTTCTTTATGATGTTATAGTTTTGTATAGTCTTTTAGTTTTAGTTTAGAACGCTTAAAGTATCGTTTCGTGCAAATATCGTATTTTTAGTGTCATTTGTGATATCTATGATCTGCTGTGACCCCGAGAGTTTACTAGAAAATCTAGCAGAGTAGTTGTATTGTACCAGAGACACTAAGACCTCACCTGAAACACGAGACCCCCTTGCTCGGATTTAGCCGACGACGTGAAGGGGCAGGTCCGGCGACCTCTGCCATATGGAGGAGTTTGGGTGTGGGGTTTTGTGGGTAGCTGTCTGCTTTGGTTTTGGTGTGTTTGGTCCTGTTTGATTTTTGGGTTTTCTCTGTATACAAAATCTGGGATCACATAGCTAGTTCTAGTGTTACGACTACGCGCGTTACGTTATACGACATGGTTCGTGCACTTTGTGTGGTTTTGCTCTTGGGTTGATTTCGTAGTGTCGCTACGCACGTTAGCCACAATACGAACACTTGAGAGTATGTTTTGAGTTGGTGCGTCGGCCAAGCGTAGTTTGTACATGTTATTGATCGACTTCTAATATACACTTGCTTTGTTGTTTTGTGATTTTAGGATCGCAGGCGGGGACTTCGGACGCCGCAAAGAAGGGGAAGCAGGTGGTTAGCTTTACTTAGCCAGGAGCGTTGGTGAGTAGATTTAACATTTACAGGGGAATCGCCCGCATGACGTTATGCGTCTGGGCTAGATTAAATGATATGACTATTAGTTAGAAGTATATGGATATTGATTGTGCATGTATACCTTTGTTGCATATCTCATTTTCTATTGTGTATGGACTTAGTACTAATGAGACACAACACCATTATTGACGGTTCATGTTTCATGAGCACTAATTGTATGCTACACACACACCGTCGATAATTGCCATGACACGCACGACACTTATACATATGTGATATTGTATTGTTTAGGGATATTGAGACATGATCCTTATTTTCCTTCGTGCATATGACATATAGCATACCTGTATACCTACATACTTACACATATGCCTTGACATGCTTACATGCTAGTTACCCATATACCTATATGGTATTGTACCATTAGTGATAGGTATATACACATATGAGACATAGCTACATGTACATCTTGCATACATACTTACACTTATACCTGGAGGGTATTACATCATTACTGATAGGTAGATACATATACCTTGTTATACCTACATGTTTACACATATATCTGGCTATAGCTACATGTTCACCCTTATATGATCTTGTATAGATTTGGAGAAATTAAGAACCGCATGATATATTTTATAACTTGTTGCAGTTAAATAGCGGTTTTTCCTTTATATTCTCATATTACTGTTTCATGTTGCATATATTATATTTCATGGATTCGCATTGATATATGGATTTCATATGATGTTTTCTGGATTTGAGGACCGTGGTATTTTCATGAAATCTGCATTATTTGAAAAACCCGGTTTCTCTTGATATGATATTTCAGCATCCACCATGAGATTTCTCGGTTCTGATATATACCCCATGCGAGGAGGCATCGTGGGCCGTGTGTGGGTACATGGTGGGGCCCGGAGGTACCCCGGGGCAAGAAAGGTATGTCGATGGACCACGCCGATGAGCCTGACAGGGGAATCACACCTACCGGTGACAGCATTTAGACTCGGCGGTTATCGTAGGGATACCGACCGGAGTTATGTACGTATGGATACGTCGAATTGCGAGGGTCGAAGTTGGGCACTCGGGTTTTCGAGATAGCGTATGATACATACCTATCAGGGCCAGTCGTGGTGACAACACCTGATAGATCAGTATTTATATGTCGATGCTACACACTTGTTTTCATGATATTTTTACTCCTAAGTATATATAACAGTGGAATGGGATGCTGTTATATATGCATATATATATATATATATATATATATATATTAGTGGAATGGGACGCTAATATATATGTATACATATCTAATTTATATACATCATCATAATAATTCATGCAAATATACTTATTTATTTCATAAGACTTCCTCGATATTGGATACAGGATATATGAGATTTACTTGATATTGGATACAGGATATATGATATTTACTTGATATTGGACACTTAGGATATATGAGATTTACTTGATATTGGATATAGGATATATGAGATTTACTTGATATTGGACACTCAGGATATATGAGATTTACTTGATATTGGATACTCAGGATATATGAGACTTACAGGATATGAGAGCCAATTTAGGGGCTGATTTGAGGAAATTTGGGATTTTGATTGTCTTGATGGACTTTGGTCCTGCCACGAGGTTAGGATTCCTTGAGGGTGACATGTTTTATCCCATACTCCGCATTTATTTTATATGCATTGTTTCATGTATTAGTAGTATCTGATAGAGTACCTTTCATGACTGTTGCATACATATTGCCATTTATTGCTATTAGCTTGCATATGTTAGATTCGCACTGTACGTGCATACTTGCGATTACCTGCATATGTTATTTACTATTCACGAATTGGCAACTCACCCTCGTTGTGCCACAGTGTTTTGCAGGTTGTCCCTCAGAGCAGTCAGAGGCAGAGTTTTTCTACCTATCATATCATCTTTTGCAGCGGATACCGCTACGGCTGACTGTGTACAGTTTTGCTATAGGTGGGTTTTGCAGTTATCTGATGTTGCTCATTTTATATTCATTGTACCATGTACTCTCCATCTACCACTTTCATGTATGACTTAGAGACTTGATGTGAGGACGATATTGTATATTATTTTGTGACTTGGAGGTCTTTATGCAGTTTTATTTATATCTTTTTTTATTTCTTTGCTACGGCGTTGTATTTCTGTTGTGGTGGTTGTTTTCCGCCTTTGAGCGTGTATTTGCTCCTGTTTGGGGATGCTTTACTTATATCTTTGTTGTACCCCTTTTTGGGGCTGGTTTTTACAAAAGAGATGCTGCCAAAATTTTAAAGGAAATAAAATTGGACTTTAAAGAATTTGGTTTGAGATTTCAAAAGTTTTTAAAATGTTATTATCTCTTACTACTTTTAGATGGTTTAGATTGCTGGGTTTTTGGCTTACTTAAATTGCGTTACGCCTGTAGACGTTGCGTAATTTAAGGGCCGTCACGTGCCAATTTCGGGTCGTGACAAAGTTGGTATCAGAGCGTTAGGTTTTACCTTTCGGAGTGTAGGATGACCTTGGTATGATGGAGTAGGTAGCTTAAGCAGACTAACGTGGTGTGTGTATGTCCGCGGCATACTCACGACACGGTACTCCGCCTAAAGTGACCTAAGTACTAATTGCTTGAAATTTCTTTCTTGATGATACATATCCTTGTGATTCGATTTCCTTGTTCTTATCGAATCCTTTTTCCATTTATAGCCTTTGTCGCCGATGACTATGAGGACTCAGAGAGGTGCAGCGAGGGCCGAGGACAGAGTTGACTCGTTTGGAACGAGGATTGACCAGGATGGTACGCGCTGTACAGGAGCAGATGGATCCGCCTTCGATAGATCGTATCGCCAGGCTTGAGGCAGAGATGCAGGACTTGCGCCAGACGATGAGGTCATTGGTTGAGGCCAGTGAAGCGCAGCGACAGGAGGTTGCCACCCCTGTTACCCAGTTGTTCCTTGCGATCAGCACACAACATAGTATTACTTATACAGCACCGGTGGATGCAGCCCTAGATAATGAGGCACGTCTTCCTGAGACTTTGGATGTTTCAGGACCGAGAAGGGCTCGTACAGGTGTATCGGCCCAGAGACAGAGGTTCAGTCGCCGTGATACGTTTCGTGCACGTCGCAGGAGTAGCAGAGGCTTAGGACGAGGACAGTCGTTCAGCTCTCATCCCCAGGAGGGTCAGCAGCCATCGTATGGATGTTTTCGATGCGGGAGCCTTCAACACTTCGTCAGACATTGTTCCTTGGCACCACGTCAGACTTTCGATCAGAGAGGTCGTGGTCGCGGAGGGTTTGTTCTGAGGGACAGGTTGGCAGAGGAGGAGTTCAGCCAGTTGCGGATAGAGGGCAGGCACGAGAGTTTGCTTCTACTCATCGGGACGCGCGGGCGTCCAATACAGAGTTTCCAGGTATTCTTAATTCGTATATTCTTGATTTGTATGTTTGTTTAATTCAGGATCTTTGCACTCGTTTGTTCTACACACTTTGTGTCGTGGTTGGGCCGAAAGTCGTGTTAGCTAGATGGCACGACCCAAAATTAGGCACATGACCGGCCCTTAAACCACGTAACGTCTACAGGCGTACGTAATTTAAGTAAACCGAAACCCAGAAATCTAAACCACCCCAAAAGGGATAAATGGAGAAAAACGTAGTTTAAAACATTCGGAAAATCTTAAGTAAAAATCATTAACTTTAGCTTTCTTTCTTGAAAATTTCGGCAGCACCTCCTTTGTAAAAACTAGCCCCGAAAACGGGTACAACATAGATAATATATAAAGCATCCCAAACGGGAGAAAATCACGCCCAACGGTGGAGGCAACCACAACAAGCATATATACGACGCCGAAGCGAAGAAATATAAAAGAAAACTGCATAAAGAAGTAAAACTTTACAACAAGACCGGCTCTCACGAGCACGGCACCCAAAGTCACCAAAATACTACAACACCGAATACTCACAACTCGTCTCTAAGTCAAATACAAGAAGTGGTAAATGGAGAATAATAGATCCAACAAAAAGATATACAATGTACAAAACGGATAACCACAAACCCACCTAAAAGCAAAGGCCTCACAGCCAATAGTAGCGGTATCCGCAAAAGTAGAGATGATAAGACGCCCTGCCTTGACTGCTCAGAGGGTAAGTCCTGCAAAACACTGTGGCACAACGGGGTTGAGTTGCCAGCTCATGAATAGAAAATAACATCATACTGTAATCGCAAGTATGCACGAACAGCGATAAATCTAGCACATGTAATCTGATAGTATAAGTATGGTAATATAGATATGCAACAATCATGTAAAGGTACATCAGCAGGGTACTATAACTACATGAAGCAATGTATATAAACATAATCCTGAGTGTAGGATGATATAACATAAAACCTCATGAAAAAATCATCAGCATGGAAAAACCCCCAGTGTCCCTCACTGACACATCAAATCCCATCATCCTCAGGCACCGCATCCTCAGATCGGCCCTCACATCCTGTAAGTCTCATGGAACCTGAGTGTCAAACATCGACACCCAAAACATCATGAAAACATATACCTGTATGTATGTATGTATGTATGTATATATATATATATATATAAGTATGAGGATATCAACCCCGTATGTCCACCGACGATATGTAGAAATCATGGAAAACCTGAGTGTCAAACACCGACACTCGAAACATCATGAAACCCGTGTCTAACATCGACACGTAAATCCTCATAACTCAGGCGCTGTCACCACGACTGGCCCTGACGATATGTCGTATATCACTCCGGTCGGTATCCCCACAATAACCGCCGAGTCCAAATAAAATCACAGGTAGGTACTTGCCTGCCTTCCAGGCTCATCGCCTATCATCTGCGATCATCTTGCCGAGGGGAACCGTACCGGGCTCCACCATGTACCCGCACACGGCCCACTCACTCATCGCATCGGGTAAATATCATAAATCTCAGAACTGAGAAATCTCATGGTGGACGCATCAAAATATCATATCAAGAGAAACAGGGTTTTCAAACAATACATAGTTTCTTGAAAATACCCCCACGGTTCTCAAATCCATAAATCACATGAAATCAATATCTCAATGCGAAAAATCCACGAAAACTGATATATGCAACATAAAACAGCAATATAAGCATATAAAGGGAAAACCGCTCTTTAAAATGAATCCAGCTTTAAAATATATCATGCGGTTCCCAAATCCTCCGAAATCAAATGTAGCATCATATGAGGTGTACATGTAATTATAGCAAGGTTTAAGTATCTACATATAAGCAAGTATGTATGATGCATTTCATAAGCATAATAATCAATGTCTCAATATCACATGTCCAAAACAATACCACTTAGGGTATATGCAACTATGGCAAAAATATGTGGGTGTACATGTCAGTATGTATGCATGATGTACATGTAGCTGTAACCGAGTATGTGGGTGTACATGTCAATATGTATGCATGATGCACAAGTAGCTATAGCAAGGTATACGTGAAATGGAATAAAGGTCACTAGCTCAACTATCCCTGCCCAATACAATATCACGTATGTATGTGTCCACGGTATTTCATATGCATAATGGAATAAGAGTCACTACCTCAACTATCCCTACCCAATACAATATCACGTATGTATGTGTCCACAGTATTTCATATGCACAATGGAATAAGGGTCACTACCTCAACTATCCCTATCCACTACCATATCACGTATGTAGGTGGTTTATGCATGTCATGGCAATTACTGACGGTGTGGGTGTAGTATACAAATTAGTGCTCGTGCAACATGAACCGTCAGTAATGTGTTATATCCAAAGGTACAGGTCAAGGTACAACAGTTAATACTATGCAATGACGTTCATATGAAATCAACTAATATGCAATAACATGCAGCTATCATATCATATCAAGCCCGACGCATAACGTCATACGGGCGATTTCCCCGTAGATGTTAAATCTACTCACATGATGGTCTCGAGCTATGAAAATCCGACCACCTACTTCCCCTCGTTCGCAGTTCCCGAAGTCCCCGCTTGCGATCCTAAAATTTCACAAACACATCACATAAGCTAAATAACCTACATCGACGTAAAGACAACGAAACACAAGGATAACGCCCAGAAAATTACACTGCGCACCTAGCGTACAAAACGCGCACGACATCGGCAAAAACCCTAACTAGGGTCGCTAAACTACGAAACACCAAGTCTAGACTCCGATCGTCCCGATCGCGCAAACCCAACACAAACAAATACGAGGAATATAATAGATGTAATCTCGCAACGACCAATTGAACCCGCATCGAAAATACACTGAAACCTGGCAAGCAACTTATCGCAATATTTTGCACAAGTCTAAAGCTAATACAATTCTAGTGATTCCAATCATCTTAAAATTGCTTAACTAAGCTATCGAAACCACCTCTATATTTTTAAAGTTGCTTAATTAAGTTTTAGCAAAAACCTAGTAAGCTAAACCTTCACTAGTCAAATTAGGAATTAGCAATAATTATCATTCTATCACAAGAATAAGTTTTCCTAATCTTCAATTAACATTAAACACTTCACCAAGCTTTTAATCCTAACTTGAATTTCTTAAAAATTATGATGAATTAATTAATCAAGAGTTTAAAGCTATATTCATCATTTAATTAACTAGCTTAAAGATTTAATACAACCAAATTAAGGATTTGAATTAGAAATTATACCTCTCAACAACACAAAAGATCAACTAGCTCCATCAAAATTTCCCCCCAAAAAGATGCTTTTTTCATGAAGATCCAAGCTAGTTTGTGAAGAGAATTGATGGTTTAATTTTTATTTAGGATTTTGTGGATTTATTTTGGAATTTTTGAAGAGTTTTTGAGTGAAAGAGAAGAAGAAATGAGCTTGGAAAAATTTTGGGACAGATTTGAGGAGGCTCGGCCATATTGTGGAGGGGGTGTTTGTGTAAATAAAATGGAGAAGTTTCTAGCTAAAAAAATCATTAAATGCTTCAATAAATGCTATTTGCCACCTTTCTTTCTTTTCTTTTCTTTTTAAATTTCTATCCTTTTGCACTAAAAAAATATCTAGATATTTGAAGAGAAGCTTCCAAAATAATTCTAGTGATAATTTCCAATGATTCTCATTAGAAGATATTACCACAATTTAAGTGTATAATTTATCACTTAAAATAATATTTTATTAGGGAAAAATTCTATTTGAACCAAAACTTCTTATATACCCCCAAAGCTCGCGCACTAGCTTTATTTTAGCTAAACTAGATGCCGGCAAGTTTATACGGACATTTGATCACAATCGGGTTAAAACGGAAAATACCGACTATTTTACCCTAAAACGGAAAAATTCGTATAACGATTTCTAAAACGTTACAATCTCCCCCCTTTATCGAAATTCGGTCCCCGAATTAAAATTTAACTACGCATACCTTTGAAGAGATGAGGGAATTTCTTCCGTATCTCACTCTCGGCCTCCCAAGTGATCTCCTCACTAGTAGGGCTACGCCAAAAGACCTTCACAGATAGCAAGATCTTTGACCGAAGTTTCTTCACCTGCCGATCTAAAATAACTACCGGCTGCTCGGTGAACGAAAGATCGCACTCAAGCTGAACGGTCTCATGCTGAATCATGTGAGAAGGGTCATGAAGGTATCTACGAAGTATCGACACATGGAAAACGGGGTGAACATCCGGAAAACTAGGCGGGAGCGCTAAACAATAAGCAACAGAACCTACTCGCTCAAGAATCTCGAAGGGACCTACAAATCTGGGACTGAGCTTCCATTTCCTCCTAAATCGCATAACGCCCTTCATCGGAGAAATCCTCAGGAATACATTATCCCCCACTGCGAACTCAAGTCTGCGACGACGACGGTCGGCATAAGACTTCTACCTGCACTGGGCTGCTCTCATCCTGTCCTGAATCAGCTGGATCATCTTCGTAGTCTCCTGAACTAGCTGGGGTCCCAAAACCCTGCTTTCGCTGAGTTCGGTCCAACAGACTGGCGATCGACACTACCTACCATATAAAGCCTCAAAAGGTGCCATCTGAATAGTCTCCTGAAAACTGTTGTTATAGGAGAACTCAATCAACGGCAAGTGACGATCCCAACTGCCACCAAAATCAAGCACACACGCACGAAGCATATCCTCCAGAGTCTGTATAGTCCGCTCCGACTGACCATCGGTCTGTGGATGAAAAGCGGTGCTAAAACTCAGTCGGGTACTCAAAACTTCCTGAAGCTTCTGCCAAAGACGGCTAGTGAATTGGGTGCCTCTGTCGGATACTATGCATGTGGGAACACCATGAAAATGCACAATCTCATCTATGTACAACTGAGCATACTGAGCATAACCGAAAGTGGTCTTCACTGGAAGGAAGTGAGCCACTTTCGTCAACCGGTCAACAATCACCCAAATGGAGTCATACCCTCTACTGGTCCTGGGTAGACCCACAATGAAGTCCATGGAAATATGCTCCCATTTCCACTCCAGAACGGCTAAAGGCTGCAACTCTCCAGCCGGTCTCTGATGCTCAGCTTTGACTTGCTGACAAGTCAGGCACCTCGAAACGAAGTCCGAAATATCACGCTTCATCCCTTCCCACCAGTAAAAGTCTCTCAAGTCACGGTACATCTTTGTGGAACATGGATGAACGCTAAAGGCCGACTGATGTGCCTACTCTAGGATCTCGCGTCTCAACCCATCAGCATCTGGTATACACAAGCGAGTCCCGCATCGTAGCACACCCTGGTCATCAATCATGAACTCCGAAACTGTACCCTGCCAAACAAGCTCAAGAATCTCAGACAAACGGGCATCACTGGGCTGCGCCTTATGGATATGATCAAGTAGTAGTGGACGGGCGCAGACATGAGCAAGCTGTCCCCCAGCGGAAGTGAACTCGAACTGCACTCTACCATCACACAAGAGCTGCCAATCTGAAGAAGACTGACGCTGAACTGCACTCAACTGGGACAAGCTATCCCCGGGCCTACGACTCAAAGCATCAGCTACCACATTCGCCTTGCCCAGGTGATAAAGGGTCTCATAATCATAATCCTTCACAAGCTCCATCCAACGGCGCTGTCGCAGATTCAGATCTCGTTGCTGGAAGATGTACTTCAAGCTCTTGTGATCCGTGAAGATCTGACACGACTCCCCGTACAAGTAGTGTCTCCAAATCATCAACGCAAAGACCACCGCGGCCATCTCAAGATCGTGAGTGGGGTAATTCTGCTCGTGCTTCTTCAGCTGCCTAGAAGCATAAGCAATCACTCTATCATGCTGCATCAGTACACAACCGAGCCCCACTCGAGAAGCATCACAGTAAACAACATAGCCGCCCGATCCAGAAGGCAAAGATAGAACTGGTGCTGTCGTCAACCGAGTCTTCAACTGCTGAAAACTCTGCTCGCACGCATCAGTCCAAAAAAAAGGAACTCCCTTCCGGGCCAGTCCAGTCAGTGGTGCAGCGATACTCGAGAAATCCTGCACAAAACGTCGATAATAACCAGATAAGCCCAAAAAGTTGCGGACCTCAATCACCGATACAGGTCTGGGCTAAAGTTGTACAGTCTCGATCTTCCTCGGGTCCACAAGAATACCAGTCACCACATGACCTAGGAAGTCAACTCTATCAAGCCAAAATGCGTACTTAGAGAATTTAGCATACAGCTGGTGCTCTCTCAATATCTGCAAAGCAACCTTCAAGTGTTGCACATGCTGCTCACGACTCCTAGAGTAGACCAGTATGTCATCAATAAACACAATATTAAACTGGTCGAGGAATGGCCTGAAAATATGGTTCATCAGATCCATGAACGCTGCTGGCGCATTAGTGAGTCCGAACGACATCACCAGAAACTCATAATGCACATAGCGCGTACGAAAAGCAGTCTTCGAAATGTCATCATTCCGAACCCGCAACTGATGATAACCCGAACGCAAATCAATCTTAGAAAAATGTTTTGCACCCTGGAGCTGATCAAATAAATCGTCAATGCGAGTTAAAGGATACCTATTCCGCACCGTAACTCGGTTCAATTGACGATAATCCACACACAGCTTCAAACTGCAGTCCTTCTTCTTGACGAACAGAACAAGATCTCCCCACGGCGAAACACTCGGACGCACAAGTCCCCTATCAAGCAATTCTTGCAATTGATCTTTAAGCTCTCTAAGCTCTACCAGAGCCATCCAATAAGGCGGTATAGAAATAGGCTCCGTGCCAGGAATCAGATCAATGCAGAATTCAATATCGCGCTCTGGCGGCATCCCAGGTAACTCATCTGGAAAAACGTCGGGAAACTCTCGCACGGTAGGAACCTGGTCCAATGACTCTACTGTGGCTCCAGTATCATGAATGAAAGCCAAGAATCCTAGACAACCTCTCTTCAAAAGCCGACTAGAGAGGGGCGGCACCACGGTCCCCCTGCACCACAAACACTGACTCGCCGGGAAAACAAAACCTAACTGTCTTCTCGCGGCAGTCCACGGACGCATAGCAAGTAGCTAACCAGTCCATGCCCAGTAGAACGTCAAAGTCCAATATCTCCATAAGGATCAAGTCGACGGACAGATCTCTGTCTCCTATACGGACAACACACGATCGGAACACGTGTCGTGCAATAAACGACTCTCCAACAGGAGTAGTCACGACAAGCGGCTGATCTAGAAAACACGACTCTCAGCCTAACCTCGGCACGAAGTGCGTAGAAACATACGAATGCGAAGATCCCGAATCGAAAAGAACATGTGCATCATAAGAACATACAGAAATGGTACCTGAAACCGCGGCATTGGACGCCTGCGCGTCCTGGTGAGTCAAGGCAAAAACCCGAGCTTGCCCTCTACTGGCTACTGGCTGTCCTCTGCCTCCGCCACCTCGTCCTCTCAGCATAAAACCACCGTGAACACGACCTCTCTGAGCAGGAGTCTGACGCGGGGCAATAACAGGCATAAGAGGCAACACTCTCTGAGGAGGAGAAGGTGGTAAGGTAACCTGGGGTACGGCTGGCCCTCTCTGACGTATCACGGTACAATCCCTCACGAGGTGCTGTAAACTGCCACATCCAAAACACCCACGTGTCGACGGCTGACTCTCCTGGGAAAAAGTGTTGAACAACTGGCCACGTCCCACGTCTCTGCTACTCCCAGTGTCTGAACGAACTCTGTCTCGGGATCTAAACCTCTGCCTCCGGGCTGCTATACCAGTACGAGCCCTCTTTGGTTCCGGAACAACTGATGACTCAGATAGACGCTCCTCCACCAATAGGGCTGCATCCACAACTTCCGCATACGTGTCGCAATGCTGAATGTTGATGGCTAGGAACAACTGGGTAAGCAGGCCTCGAACAAACCTCTTCACCCTCATCTCCTCAGTCGCCACCAAGTACGGAGCATACACAGACAGCTCAATAAACAGTACATCATACTCAGACATCGTCATCTCCGGAGTCTGGCGTAACGACTCAAATCGGCACGCTCGCGCATCCCTGACGCTCGGTGGAAGAAAACGGGCGAGAAACACAGTCACAAACTCAGCCCAGGTCATAGGAGCAAGACCTACGGCTCTGCCCCTCTCCAAGGACTCATACCATTTCTGGGCCAGACCCTCCAGACGAAAGCTCACGAACTCCACCCATCTCTCATCGGAGCATCGGAGCGAATGACAAATCTTGGCCATCCGGTCAATAAACGACTACGGATTCTCAGTAGCATCTGTGCCAGTGAACACCGGAGGCCTCAGCCTCATGAACTTGGTCAGTGACACGGTAATAACCTCCGGAGCTGTAATTGTAACTGCCAGAGCTGCAGGTACCATCGTGATCCCTGCAACGGGTGGAACAACTGCCTGCCCCTGCGCTCGAATGGCCTCTACTAAAGTCCCCATCATCTGGCGCAGGTCCTGGATACCAGCCCCAAACATAGCAATATGCTCCAGTACAACAGGCGTACCGCCTTGGTCAGTCCTCGCCTCAAACGAGTCGACTCTGATCTCGGCCCTCTCGGCCACTCTCTATGCCCTCGTAGTCTTCGGCGGCATATAGGCTGGAAATTGAAACAAGATTCGATAAGGATACAGAAATCGAATCACAAGGATGTATAAAATCACGGAAAGAATTCCAAACAACAAGTCCTAAGGTCACTCAGGCGGAGTACCGCGTCGTAAGTATGCCGCAGAACATACACACGCTACGTTACTCCGCTTAAGCTACCTACTCCATCATACCAAGGTCATCCTACACTCCGAAAGGTAAAACCTAGCGTTCTGATACCAACTTTGTCACGACCCAAAATTAGGCACATGACCGGCCGTTAAACCACGTAACGTCTACAGGCGTACGTAATTTAAGTAAGCCGAAACCCAGAAATCCAAACCACCCCTAAAGGGATAAATGGAGAAAAACGTAGTTTAAAACATTCGGAAAATCTTAAGTAAAAATCATTAACTTTAGCTTTCTTTCTTAAAAATTTCGGCAGCACCTCCTTTGTAAAAACTAGCCCCGAAAACGGGTACAACATAGATAATATATAAAGCATCCCAAACGAGAGCAAATCACGTCCAACGGCGGAGACAACCACCATAAGCATATATACGACGCCGAAGCGAAGAAATATAAAAGAAAACTGCATAAAGAAGTAAAACTTTACAACAAGATCGGCTCTCACGAGTACGGCACCCAAAGTCACCAAAATACTACAACACCCAATCCTCACAACTCGTCTCTAAGTCAAATACAAGAAGTGGTAGATGGAGAATACTAGATCCAACAAAAAGATATACAATGTACAAAATGGATAACCACGAACCCACCTAAAAGCAAAGGCCTCACAGCCAATAGTAGCGGTATCCGCAAAAGTAGAGATAATAAGACGCCCTGCCGCAACTACTCAAAGGGTAAGTCCTGCAAAACACTGTGGCACAACAGGGGTGAGTTGCCAGCTCGTGAATAGAAAATAACATCATACTGTAATCGCAAGTATGCACGAACAACGATAAATCTAGCATATGTAATCTGATAGCATAAGTGTTCCCTGATAAAAATCAGGAAAATACCTCAATGAGGTATCACGTGCTCACACGTGACCAAAGGTCACGTGTTGACACGTGATAGTTTCCTATGAACTACACTTTATAGAATTAAAATTCTAAATCAAACAAAAATGTAACAAAACAGCTAAGGAAATACCTCAATGAGGTATCACGTGCTCACATGTGACCAAGGGTCACGTGTTGACATGTGATAGTTTTCTATGATCTCCACTTTATAGAATTAAATTCTAAATCAAACAAAAGTGTAAACAAAACGGCTAAGGAAAGACCCCAATGGGGCATCACGTGCTCACACGTGACCAAGGGTCACGTGCTGACACGTGATGGTCTTTTAGCCCAGTTAAAAGACAGAATTAAATTCTGAATGAAAGAGGGTCACGTGCCAACACGTGACAGGTCCCTCAGCTTTTTAAGTGATAGAATTAAATTCTTTTTCAATAGTCAAACGTTGGGATCACGTACCAACACGTGATGGGCTTTAAAAGCCTTATGAGTTAATAGAATTAAATTCTAATTAAGGGAAGTCAAAAACCCAAGCTGGGAAAGTATTTCTTTAAATCTTTCTAAACAAAAAGGATTATGCTCTGTAAAATGGAGCACCGTTGGATTAAAAATCCAACGGTGATTAAAAATCACCAATTTATGGAAAGATTTTATATAAGGAAAGATTTCCCTAAAATTCACCAAGAATAACAAACAGAATATCTTTTGGATTAAAAATCCAATGGTGCATAAAATTCACTGAGATCATGTTAGTTACAAAAACAAACAAAATCTTTTAATGAAAGATTGACTAAAAAAATTGATTCTTTTCCTTCTCCTATAAATAGGAGCCAAGAAGAGAAGAGAAAATAATAGACTTTTGGATCTTAGAATTTTCTGAAGGAAAATAGCAGAGAGAAAAGAAAAGAGAATTTAATTCTCAAGAAAAGAAACCCCAGGTGAGAAAGGGGAAAGAGATCTAAGTTCCATAAAACAAAGAGAATTTAATTCTCAATTTAAGAGCTTAACTCTTCTGAATAAGAACTTAATTCCTCCTTTGGTTGAAGATCTGCAGAAGCAGATCTCCACACAAGTTGAGAATTTAATTCTCATCAGGGAGATTCTGCCATGCAGATCCAAAACTTAGAGGGAGAATTGAGTTTAAGGAATTTAATTCTCCTAAATTCATAGGAATTTAATTCCTCAAAAATAGAACTAGAATTTAACCCTACATAAGAATTTAATTCTTCCATATACATAGGAATTTAATTCCTCTAAAACAGAATTAGGGTTTAACCCTACAGAGAATTTAATTCTTAAAACAAGAGACTTAAAACTCTCTATGCACGTAAAGAACTTGGTCGCGTGGTAACACGTGACCCTTATTCTCAATGAGCAGAAAAGAGAGAACAAAACTAGGTCACGTGTTCCCAGGTGACCCTTAAACAGACTCCCCAAAATGAGAAGAAAAAAGCTTAGAGGCAATGCCTCACGTGCTCACACGTGACCCTCATAAATGAAGAGAACAAAGCCAAAGGCAGTACTGATTTTGGGTGCCCTCACGTGTCCCCACGTGACCCTTTAATAAACACTTCAATAATCAATACATGGCTACCCATCACGTACCAACACGTGATGGCCTGAAGACTAAAAGTGTTTAACACTTATTTGAATATTCTGATAATAAAATAAAGGAGGTCTGGCCCCATCTTCAGGCGCCTCACGTGACCCCACGTGACCTCTTCCTTTCTAGTGTTTAACACTATTTTGAGCATTTTGTCTTCAGTGTTTAACACTGTTTTAAATACATCACGTGAGGACACGTGACCGCCAGAAGTCCTCTAGTGTTTAACACTATTTTTCAAATCAGCTTAGCCCAAATTGGCTAAGTTTTCCAGAGGCAAATCTCCCCTTCAAATGAGCCTTAAAATCCAGAACTATAATGTTTAAGTGCTCAGCCGAAGAAAAAATGTTCTCAAAGCCCTCAAACTCTTGTTTAGCATTGCTAAATAATGAGGGGCCGAACCCAGACAAATGCTCAACAGGCCAACAAAGGGCCAACATTTCAAACTTAATTGGATTTTGCCAAAATTGGCCATAAGTCCTCAATTCAGATTTAACTGAGCCAATTTGCTCATAATCTAATTAATTGATCTTAGTTCCAAATTGAACTACAGATTTCCCAATCAACTTTGGTTCAAAGGTACATCTCTTCACTCCTCTGATATTTGTCGTTGTAATCCTTCAACGTCTTCAGAGAGGAGACGGGTCCCGATAACCAATCATTCCATGGACTGTGGGGTCCTTAAACTCATGGACGATGATGTCCTTAACTTCAGACTGTAGGGTCCCTTTAAACCCACGGACTATGATGTCCTTAACCTCAGACTGTGGGGTCCCTTTAAACCCATGGACTATGATGGCCCTAACCTTGGACCACCATGTCCTCAAACTGGTAATTGACCGCAAAGTCCCTAAACTAAAACAATAGAGCCCAAATGCTCTTTTGTTGGATTTAAATGATCCTGTTAAGTAGATCTTAGTCTAAAATTAGACTAACGTATCCTTAACAAATGGTTAAGTTGACCTTAGTCTAAAATTAGACTAACGTGTCCTTGACAAACTGTTAAGTTGATCTTAGTCTAAAATTAGACTAACGTATCCTTAGTAAACGTTTAAGTTGATCTTAGTCTCAAATGAGACTAACGTATCCTTAAACCCAACCCCAAACCCAAATCTAAGAAGATACGGATTTGGACTAATCCACGCCCTACGGGCGACAACATAAATTAGTCTTCGTATATAATCCACGGGCAACCAAAAACAAAATAAACATACTCGACACGAAGTGACCATCTGGAGAAGGAGAAAGTGGTTACTGCGATGCGGTAGCGTAATTAACTGCAGGGGCTTGCGCCTGCAGGGAAGAGCGTCCCCACAATCAAAAACCCCTCAAATGAGGGGGAATCTGACGAAGTCTGCTACATCGGCCGCATCCGATTAAACCTCTTCGGAGAGATGGACGGATAGCACCAATTAGCATCTGCCCCCAAATTCAGGCAAGACGGACCTATGCGGTCGTGTCTCTGTGTTTCGGCGGAGAACAGATTCTGGCACGCCCGGTGGGACCTTTTCCTCTTTCCACTCTACACTTCGTGTGTCGTGTTCACGAACGAATCGCGGTTTGATATGGTTGTCCTTGGGTTCGAGGTACTAAGATTTGGTGTCTTGCTGGGTGCAGAAAACAATGGCGTCTACTTGCATGAAGTGTTCCAGCTGCAATTATAACTCGCGTTTCGCCTCATCTGGAGGCATAGCTTACGGGCCCCATGCGGCCTCCCTGTTCATGATGCCGGTGGAACAGGTCACTCAGGCCACCACTACATTGTTTTTCGGGACCATGATCCCTCCAATGAGCTTCAGCACTCTTATACCAACACAAGAAGCTCCCAAGAAGTCGGTCTTTGATCGGCTTGCAACTACTGCGGCCCCTCTCGATGTGTCGTCCAGCTCCAGTACATTAGTTTTCGCCAGATTGGGCCAAAGCTCATGTGGGCCCATGATGAAGCCTGCAATTCCAGAAAAGGTTATTCCGAAGAGGATAGCCATCCCTACTCCCGAAGTCGTCAAGGCGGCTTCTCCTGCCAAAGGGTCGGTCTTCACAAGACTGACTGTTCCGGCTCCCACTCCAGTCGAAGTCCTCAAAGCTACTTCCCCCGCCCAGAGGTCTGTCTTTGACCGGTTAGACACTGCTGCTCGACGGATGTCGGTTTTCAACAGGCTGGTACCATCAGCGCCTCACCAGAACAGGGGGCATGACTAAGCCATCCCCATAGCCGAACCAACACCATCTGCACGACATACTCGCCGTCGTCACTGGCACCGAGTGCGGAAGGCTGGGGGCAGCTCCCCATCTGGATTTACTCCACCAGCCCCAACGGTGGAAGTTAATGCTGCTGTTCTAACCGGGAACAGCTTTGAATTGCTGAACAAGGTGCGCAGGAACTCTCCTACCGCCGTACTGAAAAGATCTCCTCCACCCGTGGAGAATGCACCAAAGGCGAAGCCGGAACAGCCCCCTCAGCGGCTATCCTCCAAAATCTACAAAGTCTGGCGACAAGTCCAGAAGTTGATGATTGATCAAGATTACCCTCGCCGACAGAAAAAGGTGAAGGTTCAACAGGAAGAGTACCGTCCTGTCAAGCCACAAAGGACGATAACTATATCGGTGCCCGCTGCAATGGCCCCCTCAACGTCAACTGCTCAAAAGAGAAGGAGGCCAGAGAAAGCCCCTGTGACTACGGCAGACCACAAAGACGCTGAGGCCAAACGCCCCAAGTCTGGGGGCATAATGGTGCATACTATTTACATGGCTTCCGGAAAAGAGGAAAGCCGCACTTCGACAGGTCACCGACCGCTCGCCTAATCCGTGATAAAAGCCCAGGAGCAGCAACAGAAGCTTCAGGAAATGCTAACGCAAATGGCCACACTTACCGGGCCAAAAGAAAGCCCGGAGGCGTCATCAGAGCAGCGTCATGAACAAGAAACCGATGCTGACTTCCTCCGTAGAGTCATTGAAAAGAAGGACAGAGAAGCAGCAGAACAAGAGGCTAATATAAAACGAATGGCGCTTCTCTTCCAAGATATGGTCGGGATGATGTTACAACCGAAACCTCCAGCTGGAGACCCCCCGATTATCATTGAAGACGACAGAGGGGAGACAACGAACCCTCCTCCCGCTCTTTCAGCAGCCAAAGAGGAGACCATCTCCAAGGCCGCTCTGGATGATTACATCGCTCAGTAAATACGAGCTCACCAGGCGAATGAAGCGTCCGGACAAATCGTTAAAACTGGGCGACCATATCTAGGATGGTATGACAAAATAAAGTACCCGCCGGGATACACGATCCCCAAATTCCATGTGTACAAGGGAATAGGCAATCCCCACCAACATATCGCTCAGTTCAGGGCTCTTTACGGCAACACCGGAGGTGATGATAAACTGCTCCTTCGCCAGTTCGTCGGCAGCTTGTCAGAGACGGCATTCGAATGGTATTTTGAACTTCCAAACGACTCTGTCAAGACATTTGCGGAAATGGAGCTGCTGTTTACGCAGAGATTCGCGAGCGCTAGCGAGCGTACCCCGATTACCATATTAATTAACGCCAGGGTAAAGCCAGGCGAAACTTGGGTACAATACGCAATACGGTGGCGAAATTTATGGTCAAAATGTGAGCAGCGCATCAAGGAAGCGCCGGCAGTGGGCATGTTCGTGGGCACTCTGGACCCTCATGCAACCATTTCTCAATTCATGATGTTCTTCAAGCCGACCACATTCCAAGCCTTGATCGCCCAGATGGACCAGATGGGTCATAGACCGTCTCCTCCGAAGCCGGAGCCGCGGAACGGAAATGGTAAAGGGAAAGCGACATTCGTTGCGAATACTCAACAGCATCCCAGTGCCCCAAAACTAATGGATCAACTGGAAGAAAGATGGCGCTACTATAATAAGAAAATGAAGCGTCCTTACTCTTTCCCTCGGGACAAAACGAAGAGACTATTAGAACTAGCGGTGCGTAACAGGCTCATCAATCTACCGAATCCAAAACGACCGTTGCAACCCGGCGAGACTAATAGTCCCAATTATTGCCCCACCAAACGGTAAGCCATCCAATCGAAGATTGCTTCGTCTTTAAGGGATGGATCGGGGATTAGTACCAACAAGGCAAGTTTGCGCTGTGTGAGAAGTGGAAAGTAAGCCCACCACAACCGCACACTCCCAAGAAGACAGACACATCGGGGGCATCGCGCTATTTCGTAGAAGAAGCTCCATAGGAGGTCACTCTTTCGGCCAAAATTAAAAGAATGCTGAACGATCTCCACACATGCCCAGCAATCAGGTGGAAGAATCCGCTGGAACCCGAGATTATCAAGGGAATGCTGAAACCGCGCCCAACTCCAAAAATTGGTGGTGATATTCAGAGCACTCACACCCAGTCGTCAAAGTCTTCGAAAAAGAAAAAGAAGACCGAAAAGCCCGTGAAGCCTGGTGACAAGTGCACGGACCTGCAAAAGCAGATTGACGCGCTGGATGAGTATAACCAGATTGCACGAACTCCAATCACACTCCAAGAATTTCTCAGTCACGTCCTTGAAGACGGAGATGATGGAGAAGGCTCGTCGGATGAATATGAAGATTACATAGCAAGTTGCCATGTGATCTCTCACTCATCGATAAACGATGAAGTTCCTTACACGGAGAAACTGGGGGCAGGTCCTGAGCAGGAACTTCTAGGGCCATCAGACGAAATGATTGATGCGTTCCTAAATGAAGCGCTTCATAAAAACTGCTCGAGAGCGTGAGATAACCATATTTGAAAAAGCCAAACGTCGGCAACTGGATGAAAGGGTTGAGACGCTCCCGCCAAATCAAAGTACTTCCGCCATGAATAAAAGCAGGTTCAAGACGAGGAAGAAGTTCGCCAAAGCCATATCAATGGGAATGAAGCTACTACCCTCCGAAGGAAACATTCCTGATGAAGTAGAAATGCATCCTAGCTACTGCTTATATCATCGAAAGATTGCGCACCCCACTGAAGAGTGCAACGCTCTTAAGAGATGGTGGCAGGGATATGTTGCTCACTGGCAACATTTTAAGCGGATGAAACGCAAAACTCGTCGAGAGCGAAGAAATATGACCAAGGAGCATAAAAGAACTACCGGCAACTGTCACATGGTCGACGCTGGGGGATCGCAAGTTCTCACCTTCAGGAGCGACTCCGACGAAGAAATGACTTTTGGCCCTCTCTTCAAAGAATCCACCTTGGGGAAAGAGGAAGAACCGAAGACCTGTGAAAATATTCAGCTGCGCAATCGTACGCTACCCGAAAAGAATCTCGGACCCACGAATATAAAAGATAAAGGAAAAGAAAATGTTTCTTAGGATATCATCCTTGATGACCAAGCCATCAAAGAGCTGGCGGCCAAGGACCCGCCAAAGAAAAACAAGGTGGACTACAACGTTCTGGCACACTTGAGCAAAATACCCTCGCAGCTCAGCATTCTCGATGCCCTTAAGCTATCCAAAGAAGCAAGAGATTCATCGATCAAGGCGCTACAAGAGCCAGAGCAATTCCAAGCTTTCCTCGCCGAAGAAAGGATGAAAGACGAGCTGGAAGAAGTACACACAGCCGATATCACCTTCGGCGATGAAGATCTCCTCCTTGGGACTTGCGAACACAACCGTCCCCTTTATGTCTCCGGATACTGCCACGATATAAAGATAGGCAAAATCCTGGTTGACAATGGGTCTTCCGTCAATCTCCTCAATGTGAGAGTGTTGAAGGAAATCTGCATGAGCGTTCAGCACCTCGCTCGTGATAAAATCACCATCTCTGGTTTCGACTCCCAGTCATCACGGACTCTTGGGTCTGTGATATTGACGCTGTGCTTTGAGCTACTCGTCACGGATATTAAATTTCACGTCATTGACGCCAAGACTTGCTACAATGCTTTGCTTGGCCGGTCTTGGTTACACGAATACAACATCATCCCTTCTACTCAACACCAGTGTATGAAGTATTTCAAGGATGGTCTCGAGTACACTGTGACGGGGGAGTTGAACCCATTCTCCGTAAACGAAGTCCGAAAATTCGAAGATGCAAAATACTTCTTACCAGATTTTGAGGACACGGAAAGATGCCACAAACCGAAGAACAAAGCTATCACCACTATTCTGGTCTTCGGGAGTGATACCGAGGAGGAAGAAGAGATAGTTTATTCAGGGCCTCCCCAACGCAACAACCCGGGACCGTCCACCCCTATGTTGATCTTCGGCAGTGACTCGGAAGATGAGGTCAACGCTATATTTTCCGCTCGGCCGTCAATACAAGCCTTCGCTGGCGATAATCAGAGTTTGCAAATTACCATGGTTCCACAAGAACATTACAAAGATCTCGACACACTTGAAACTTATAGTGTGCAGGAACTGCAAACATTCTACGTCCCTCCCAGGCGAAGAGATGAAAAGGCGATCATGTTCTACCGATCTGGAGAAACCAAAGTGGAGAGAGAAATCTGGCACGGCGCCGATTCTATGCTCGACAGGCTCCAGCCCATCCGCCTGCCTAGATATTACACAAAAGGCCTGAAAAGTCTATTGAGGAGCCAAGGTGTACCCTTCAAACAGACCACTCGACAAGATCGGTTCTACAACAGGATTTGGGATGTACCCGAAACTCAGCGAAAGTTGCCCAACGGGAGAATGGAAACGGTCGGGCTTAGATATGTCCAATCCAAGAAACGGGAACGAGTTCATAGTAGCTACGTCATACATGATTTCAATGAAGAAGGAGACGCCCTGTTAGAAAACGCTGACCCTAAACCAAAACGAGATCCTACCATCAAAATGCCGAGTCCGTCGTTTGAAGAACGAATGGACAAGCTTATAAGGGAAGCGGGTCAAAAAGTCCGGGATGACCATAACCGTGAAATGGTCATTTACGAGAAGGCCAGGACACAGCGCTTCCTTCAGCAGGCCACGGAGAATGACAATTCTCTTCCTTATCAACCCGTCATACAAAAGGCCCGATGCAGAGGCAAAAATAAATCAAAGAGCGGGAAAGGCGTTCAACAGCAGCCAAGCGGGTCTAAGAAGCCACGTGAGCTAGAGTCGAGCAACCGGGATCCGTCCCTTATAAAGAAGATGGGTCGAGAATATTCTTTTCCCCAAGACAAGACAAGGAAGATATTCGGTCTCATCATAAAGCATCAGATGATGACACTCCCGGAATCCAAACATCCCGAGCAAGCGAATGAGATCTCCCACCCAGACTATTGCTCCTATCACCGAGCAATAGGACAGCCTCTCGAAGACTGCTTCACCTTCAAGAACTGGGTTGAAGACCAATATCAACAAGGTATGTTCGCTCTATCCAGAAGCTGGAAGGTAAGCCCACCACAGAAGCATGAACCGAAAGCCACGCGTATAGCGAGAGTAGAACCAGATCAACATCGATCTTGGAAACGATCTCGCACCTGCCACATGATAACACTGTCAGAAGAAGAGCCTGAAAATACGGATGACCTCCCCTGGTGCTTCGAAAACGATGATGACGAGGTGATCTCAGAGTTTTCACCGGCACCGAAAGAGCTGGAAGATGGAATACACATTACTGCAGATAACCTCAAGAAAATTGATTTGGGGACGGCAGGTGACCCACGACCGACATTCGTCAATGAGCTGTTGTCTGAAGAAAGGGTGGCTACACTAAAAGACGTGCTTATGCAGCATAAAGATTGCTTCGCATGGAACTATTCCGAGATGCCAGGACTAGATCCAAAGATTGTTGTCCACAAATTGGCAAAATCCCCGGACGCCAAGCCAATCAAACAAGCACCGAGAAGAATGCGGCTCGAGCTCGAGATGAGCATCAATGCCGAGGTCAAGAAACTAATCGACTCCGGTTTTATCCAAGAGGTTCAATACCCCGACTGGATCGCCAACATTGTTCCAGTAATGAATAAAAACGGGACGGTGCGCATATGTGTGGACTTCCGAGATCTCAACAAAGCTTGTCCAAAAGACGACTTTCGAGTACCGGTCACTGAGCTGATGATAGATAACACATCCACTCACGAAGTCTTCTCCTTCATGGACGGATCATCAGGATACAATTAGATAAAGATGCATCCAGAGGACCAGAAGCACACCGCTTTTCGGACCCCTCTGGGTATATTCTGCTACAAGGTGATGCCTTTCGGTCTAAAGAACGCCGGTGCCACCTATCAGAGGGCGCAATCTCGTTAAAAGACACTTGCAAGGTCCTCTCGACTTTGTAAGGAGAAACCACCTGCGTGAGATCCTTACGACTCACAAGGGAGCAACACACTTAGGGATCCCCACGATTCCTAAGGAAAAATTACACTTGCGAGATCCTCATGACTCGTAAGGAGAACCCTCTTATGAGACCCTCACGGCTCATAAGATTCAAAAGTCTTAAGCTACAGGGATCTGAACCTGTTCTTAAGGGGCCACCACATCCTCCAATACTGCCCTATAAGCGGCTCAATGCTAACCCTTGTATACAATTCACGGGCCCGAATAAACATTTCCCTAACAAAGTCCCATCTGTGACTAGGGATATGTTTGCACAGTGAACAGCCCTTGTAAGTCCTCTCGACTTATAAGGAGAAAGCACTCTTGTAAGATCCTTACGACTTATAAGAGACCACACACTTAGGAATCCTCACGATTCCTAAGGAGAAAACGCACCTACGAGATCCTCACGACTCATAGGGAGAAATACCTTTATGAGACCCTTACGGCTCATGAAGTCAAAAGCCTTAGTCGACAGAATCCTAACTCTGTCTACTAAGCCACCTTTGTTCGACATCGACGAAGGCAAATGATGATTCGCTCCTGGCAATATCCAAGTTGTAGCGGTGCTAATGCCGAAATCGATGTCTAATTCCAAGCTCGCAGCAAAAAAGCTAGCGAGCCACACATGCATACGAAATAGCCGAAATGATGGGGCAACTTGCAACAAAATCAGCAAGGAAAAATGTATGCATGCAAAATAGCCGAAATGATTGGGCAACTCGCAATAAAAAGCAGCGAGTAAAAATAAAACAAATAGCCGAAATGATTGGGCACAGCGAAAAATAGCCGAAATGATTGGGCAATCGCGACCTTCGCGATATAAAAGCTGAAATGATAGAGCATCGCGGAAAGAAATAAAAAAAATGAAACTTTTACCCTACAGGTGATATCATGTCAATCCTTGTATACAATCCAGGGGCGCAAAAAAAGAAGGAATCACACCTTTCCTCCCCAAGTTTCATCAGAAGAAGAAGCCAAATCTCAACGGTTCGCAGATAGCCTGGAGATCATCTCAACATCCGTCTCATTACTACAGACGCAACATCAAGCAAAGCGGAACCGCGGCAACTCCCAGTTCCATGACTCGGCGGTGCACAGATGACCAAGAGTCAAACCCCGACTCCGTGAAATGCGGATAAAGTCAACCCTTCCTGGTTACATGGAACGCGGCTTATGTCAATCCTGACCCCGTGGGAAATGTCCAGAGCGGATCCTGGTCCTCGCGGAGCACGGCAATGACTCTGTGTGAAGCATCCAGAGCGGAGCTTGGTCCTCGCAGAATATGGCAATGACCCCGTGGGAAGCATCCAGAGCAAATTCCTGGTTACGTGGAACACGGCTTATGTCAATCCTGACCCCGTGGGAAACGTCCAGAGTGGATCCTGGTCCTCGCAGAGCACGGCAATGACCCCGTGTGAAGCATCCAGAGCGGAGCCTGGTCCTCGCAGAATACGGCAATGACCCCATGGGAAGCATCCAGAGCAAAATTCCTGGTTACGTAGAACGCGGCTTATGTCAATCCTGACCCCGTGGGAAATGTCCAGAGCGGATCCTGGTCCTCACAGAGCACGGCAATAACCCCGTGTGAAGCATCCAGAGCGGAGCCTGGTCCTCGCAGAATACGGCAATGACCCCGTGGGAAGCATCCAGAGCAAAATTCCTGGTTACGTGGAACGCGGCTTATGTCAATCCTGACCCCGTGGGAAACGTCCAGAGCGGATCCTGGTCCTCGCAGAGCACGGCAATGACCCCATGTGAAGTATCCAGAGCGGAGCGTAGTCCTCACAGAATACGGCAATGACCTTGTGGGAAGCATCCAGAGAAAAATTCCTGGTTACGTGGAACGCGGCTTATGTCAATCCTGACCCCGTGGGAAACGTCCAGAGTGGATCCTGGTCCTCGCAGAGCACGGTAATGACCCCGTATGAAGCAGCCAGAGTGGAGCCTGGTCCTCGCAGAACACGGCAATGACCCCATGGGAAGCATCCAGAGCAAAATTCCTGGTTACGTAGAACACGGCTTATGTCAATCCTGACCCCGTGGGAAACGTCCAGAGCGGATCCTGGTCCTCGCAGAGCATAGCAATGACCCCGTGTGAAGCATCCAGTGCGGAGCCTGGTCCTCGCAGAATACGGAAATGACCCCGTGGGAAGCATCCAGAGCAAAATTCCTGGTCCTCGCAGAGCACGGCAATGACCCCGTGTGAATCATCCAGAGCGGATCCTGGTCCTCGCAGAGCACGGCAATGACCCCGTGTGAAGTATCCAGAGTGGAGCCTGGTCTTCGCAGAACACCGCAATGACCCCGTGGGAAGCATCCAGAGCAAAATTCCTGGCTACGTGGAACGCGGCTTATGTCAATCCTGACCCCATGGGAAACGTCTAGAGCGGAGCCTGGTCCTCACAGAACACGGCAATGACCCCATGGGAAGCATTCGGTGCAAAATTCCTGGTTACGTGGAACGCGACTTATGTCAATCCTGACCCCGTGGGAAACGTCCAGAGCGGATCCTGGTCCTCGCAGAACACGGCTACGACCCAGTGGGAAGCACCCAGAGCAACTCCTGACTCAGTGAAATGCGGATAGTGGTAACCTCACCCATCACTTACGGGTCCTCACAACTCGTAAGGGAGCAAATTCTCTTGTGAGATCCTTACGACTTTCAATAGAAAACACACTTAGGAATCCTCACGATTCTTAAGGAGAAATTACACCTATGGGATCCTCTCGACCGGTAGGGAGAAAATTCTTTATGAGACCCTCACGGCTCATAAAGTTGAAAAGTCTTAGGAGGCAGATCTTAACCCTGAATCCTAAGCCATCGTTGTCCTGCAAAGAAATCGAGATAGACTATCCACAGAATACATTTAATAAAAGGGGCACACCATCATGAAGAAAAATATGTCTTTTATTCATGAATACAAAGTACAATTCGTGAAAGAAAAAAAATGTACTCTCATTCAGGAGTATGTACAAAGGAAGAATGAAAAAATATATATACAATTCTTCAAGTCGGCGGGCGATTTAATAGATTGGCCAATTCGTCCCTCTTTCGCTGGGCCTCGCCTTCGTGATTCAGTATCGTCAAGAGACGGGCCTCCGCTTGAGCCTGTTGGGCCTGGTATGAGGCAAGCCGGCCTTCAAGCTCTTTTTCGGTAACCTTATGGGCCTCAACCATTTCACAAGTAAACATGGCAGCCTTATCAATGGCTACCACCTCCTTGATGGCCTCTTAGAGCACTCGCCAAAGTTCGTATGCTTTAGTGGCCTTGGCCGTAAGGTTAGCTTGATGCTCCCTCAGCGCTTTAGAAGCCAGCTCCCTCTCTGAAAACATGCGGCTGAGCCTTTTCTCATATGACAGCATGTTCGCAGCACACTGCTTAATAAGCCCCTGTAAGCTCGCCTTCGCGGCCACAACCTCCGAAGGAAGGCGTGTACATTCGAGGACATGCAAGCAAGCCTCCACCTGCCGACAAAACTCGACCAAGACTTGCACCAATGTTTCACTATGGTAAGTGGCAAGAAAGGGAAGAGAGCCGTTAGCTTCAGCGGCAAACGCTTCGGCCGTGATCAGAATGCCAGCGCGAAGGTCCTCGATTATGGATGACAGAGAGACGAGGCTTAGTTTTGCTATCCGTTCCGAGGCACGCAGAGCATAGGGGCCGGGTGGCATGGCGATGCGACACTCCAGCGCGGTGAGAACTGGCAGAGCTGTTCAGATTTATAAACAGTCAGCGAAACTTGTAAAAAAAGAACAAATGGAACGACGTTGAGACTTTACTTACCCACAGTCATGCAAGAGGAATCTGAAGGCTCCCCAGGCCCGTCAAGAACCCCAACCTCGTCATCGGTCTTCAGAACTGTAAAAGACGTCGGTGTCATTTTATGAGATAGTGATAATGCTGTGAAAAGAGGATAAACAACACTAACCTTGCTCAGAAGTGAGGACGATGTGCTGAGGAGATATCGCTTGCGGAGCAGCCATCTCCAACAGGCGCTGAAAGGACTGCCTGGAAGACAGATCAGCAATAGAGGCCGCCAATCCGCGCAATTCTGAAAAGACAGAAGGGTTCAGATAATAGAGAGATTATTAATGTAAGATATAGAAGGCTACCTTCGACGCTCCTCCCATTCTGAGCTGGAGGGATAGCAGCTTCAGCGGCCTCCTCCGTGACCTCAGGCACATCATCGGTGACGTGGACCAATGTAGCGACTTCCGAACGAGGAGCAACGGCTGCTACTGCAGGCTCCAGCGGAAGGACGGTAGCCTCGACTACCTGTACCCTAGTCTCCGGGTCGTCCTCAGGAATATCCATTGGAGCGGCGGCCAACAAAGATGCCTTCCCCGAGGGAGCAAGCGCTTTGGGAGCGGGAACCACCAAGGAAGACTCCATCACAAGAGCAACAGTTGCATCGACCCCCTCCACACTGATTGGTGTTTCATTGGGGATATCAGCAGAATCTACGGTGAAAGCACGACTCAGGGCCTCCGCCGCCGCCGAAGTCCCTGCAAAGTTTGTATGAGGATAAGGATACATATATATGTATGCAGGCGATACAAAATATTACAGAGAGATACATGAACATACCGATGCGCAAGTGAGCTTCTAATATGGCTTGTTCAAACCGACGCTCCTTCTTGAGGAGATGTGTTCACCGAGGTCCGAGGGTAGACTCGTGGCCACCGGTCCACAATGAAAGCGCGTCCTCAGCGTCGGCCGAAACAGCCTGTTTAAGGGCCCTTTCGCCCCATTCTTCCAAATGGCCTATAAATCGCCGCCATATCCACGGAGGATCTTCGTAAAAGATGACGGCAGGGTAGGGCTTCTTCGGAATCCTTACGTTCTCGGATTCATCTTACGAACGTCCTATAGCCTTAGACAATTATGTGGCTTCCTTGGCAGATGAACTCGGGAAAAGTAGGCCACCATCCGATTCTTGCATAGCTAGCGGTTCATCCTGAAGAATAGGCTCGGACTATATTAAAGAGTCGAGCAGATTGGTGACCGTCTTCCTCCGCCTCTTGGGCCCAAAACTAACCGCCGAAGATGATCGTTTCCTTCCCCGTGGAGCTTTAGTACGGCGTTGACCAACTTCGCCTTCAATGTCCTCGCTCGGCGGTGCTACCGAGGACGACATGGCCATTGTTGACGCCGCAGACGATAACACTGCTACTGGCACCCTATTAGCCCTTGTTTGAGCCCAAGTACGCAGTGGCATACCACCTGTGGGAGTTAAGTCCACTTTCGCCGCCTCTGGAATAAGTACGACACTGGTATCCCTCAAGGGAGGGCGAATCGTTGCATGCGGTTGCGGCGGAACTCCCGTGGCTTGAATTGGAATGGGAGCGCTGTATCCGAGAAGCACCCTCTTCTCCTCGGTAATAATTGGACTGACCCGGTGGAGGTACCAGCCCGTGAAAGACCCCACACATCGAGGAATATGATCAGCTTCAGGAATCATGAAGTGAGAACCAGTGTTCAGCCGCACGAAGTGATGAGCGGAGTCACGAACAACTTCAGGCGATGGGCTAGGCGCCGCTGTAAATGCCTCGAAGGGGACGGCCTGATCATATCCAAGTTGCCGGGCAAAGCGGTATGGGTTGTACCACATAAAAAGGGCCGCACCGTTCTGATGAAATACCAGATAACCTGGTCTAATCGCGTATAGGTGCATGGCTTCCCTGGGCTTCAGAGAAGGTACCCCCTCTTTCGACAAGTTGCAAAGCTGTTGAATCGGTCCTGAGGGAGCAGATAGGACTCGATCGATGAATACCATTCCACCCGTATTAGCATAGGGAGCAATCAGCACACGAATAGCCCCAGACTGAGTCGGGTCAGGAGCAGAAGCGTCCACCAGCCGCATGAGTCGCGGAAAAGTGTAAGCATCATAAAATTTGGGTCTTTGGTGCGCAGCAAAGGCCCCCAACACGTGCATCTCAATCCAGGACGTGAAGTATGAAGAGAGAAGTTTACCACATCTACAGCTGGAGTTGAGGTACTAGCCGTGGCGCCTAAACCATGATATAGATGCGCTAGCCCCGGAACGCTCATAGCTAGTCGCGTTCCCTCAGCAATATGATGAGCAGGGTAAATAACCGAGGCTCTCATGAAACGGCAATGCATGGGAATGACGAACCAGCTAAGCCAAACGCTGATGAAGCCCACAAAGAAAGTCTCCTCATCCATACCAGGAGCTGCGATCGACTCGAAAGATACCGCCGACATGATAGGAATGTAATACCGCGGCAAGTCCTCTTCCTTAGTCGGCCGCCTGTTTGAACCAAACCCGAAGGGGTCGTTAATGTTCGCGAACTTCGGAGCCGTCTTTGATAGGACACCCTCACGAAGGAAGCAAGCAATAAAACTTTTAAAAGTGACGCCCTACTCCTCTGACTCCGTGAACAATCTGTCAAAAATACTCAGGGTCTTGATCAAACTCGGGCGCTTGTGGCGGACGGCGTTCTCGGCAGACAGGCCGTCAAGCATGGCAGGCTCAGTTTCGAAGACATACTCATCAGGAGGAAGCAATTCTTCATAAAGTGTCCCCCTGATCGGAAACCCTGAGATCTCACGAAATTCCTCCAGAGAAATTGAAACTTCGCGGTCCCCTAGAAGGAAGGTGTTGGTGGGAAGATTCCATTGGTTCAAGAAAGCCTTAACCCACCAAACATGGGGAGATTGGTAGTGGAAAAGGGATGCATATATCGCCTGATAGAGTCCAACCCTCTGCAGTCGCGCGCGATGGGCGGACAGGATGTAAAGAGCCCAGAGAGGTAGCCCGTGGGGTGTCGAGGGGTAAGCCATATCTTGTAAATCTGTCCCCATGGCTGGGCTTCGCCCTGGCAAATGCGGTGCCCTAAAATATCTATAGCCGGCACCGGATGGTTCGGAATACCAGTTGTTGAAGGCTCAAGTCGTCCCATAGGGGTCCAATTCGGCATCTCCACAGCAAGGGCAGTTCGTGGAGGATCCATCGGCAGGAATGGATAGGTAGGCTCCGTCGGTATCTCGCAAAGAAAACTGCGGCGACCGCGGATGATGTGACCGTACCAGGTCCCCCATAAAAGTAAATTGGTGCGATTCGGGTCATGAGCCTTGATCATCGCCATCACTTCCTCGTCAGACGGTGACTGAGGAAAGGCGGCCTCCGAGCGAGTGAACGGGAAATATGGAACAGAAGTCATTGTGCCTGAAATAAAAGAAGGGGAAACTGTTAAGCGAAGCCAACACGTGTGTATATATATATATATGTGTGTGTGTGTGTGTGTGTTTGTAAATGCATATATAAAAATACAGTGGAAGAAAGCGACAGAGGACTTATTTTATGGGACCATTGGTTACAAAACACATGGGTCCCACAAAATCAAGATGGCGGCTTGCTAATGATGAGGCAAAGCAATCACTATGAGAACAAAAGGAAGATTCTCAATAAATGAACAGTGGATTTCAAATGACCCTACACATTCCCCAAAAAGAAATCCATCTTGGACTCTGCAAAAATCAAGCAGAGCAAGAGAATTAAATTCCCAGAAAACCCTACTGCAAATCTTTTCTTTTGTTGCAAAGAAACAACTCAGGGCAAGAAAACCCCAAGAAGTTCTCTGGAAAGAACTAAGTTCTTCAGAGGAATTAAATTCCTTTTGAATAGGGGAATTAAATTCCCAGAGATATTTTTTCAGAGCCAAAGCTCTTTGAAATGTAATTAAATTCCAGAGAAAAGACAAGCATCGCCATTGATTCCTTAAGATCAGAGAAACCCTAGCAAAAGGGGTTTATTCTTTAAAAATTGGACATCTTTGGAGAACTTAGAAAGATGGGTTCTTTGAAGGGGGAAAACCCTTAATGTGGATTTAAAATCCAAAAAGTTCTTTTTATATATGTGAAAGTTCTTCAGCCGTTCGAGATCATTACCTGAGAAAAGGGAATCTTTTAACAGAGTTAAACTCTGGAAATTTTCAAGACAGAGAACTAAGCTCTGAGAAAAGAGAATTAAATTCTCAAAGGAAAAAAAGTAAGAAAGGAAGAAGATAAGCAAAGTGGAGGCGCTTCTGAAGGGACGCTGGCATTTATGGGAAACGCTTCATCTCCCCTATTCCCTAGACAGATCCAACGGTCACAAAGATGACAGCGTTGCACTCACATGCGGACACGTGAGAACAACGCGGTGGGGTCACTTGTTCCCTGATAAAAATCAGGAAAATACCTCAATGAGGTATCACGTGCTCACGCGTGACCAAGGGTCACGTGTTGACATGTGATAGTTTCCTATGAACTCCACTTTATAGAATTAAAATTCTAAATCAAACAAAAATGTAACAAAACAGCTAAGGAAATACCTCAATAAGGTATCACGTGCTCACATGTGACCAAGGATCACGTGTTGACACGTGATAGTTTCCTATGATCTCCACTTTATAGAATTAAATTCTAAATCAAACAAAAGTGTAAACAAAACGGCTAAGGAAAGACCCCAATGGGGCATCACGTGCTCACGCGTGACCAAGGGTCACGTGATGGTCTTTTAGACCAGTTAAAAGACAGAATTAAATTCTGAATGAAAGAGGGTCACGTGCCAACACATGACAGGTCCCTCAGCTTTTTAACTGATAGAATTAAATTCTTTTTCAATAGTCAAACGTTGGGATCACGTGCCAACACGTGATGGGCTTTAAAAGCCTTATGAGTTAATAGAATTAAATTCTAATTAAGGGAAGTCAAAGACCCTAGCTGGGAAAGTATTTCTTTAAATCTTTCCAAACAAAAAGGATTATGCTCTATAAAATGGAGCACCGTTGGATTAAAAATCCAACGGTGATTAAAAATCACCAATTTATGGAAAGATTTTATACAAGGAAAGATTTCCCTAAAATTCACCAAGAATAACAAACAGAATATCTTTTGGATTAAAAATCCAATGGTGAATAAAATTCACTGAGATCATGTTAGTTACAAAAACAAACAAAATCTTTCAATGAAAGATTCACTAAACAAATTGATTCTTTTCCTTCTCCTATAAATAGGAGCTAAGAAGAGACGAGAAAATAATAGACTTTCGGATCTTGGAATTTTCTGGAAAAAAATAGCAGAGAGAAAAGAAAGGAGAATTTAATTCTCAAGAAAAGAAACCCTAGGTGAAAAGGGGAAAGAGATATAAGCTCCATAAAATAAAGAGAATTTAATTCTCAATTTAAGAGTTTAACTCTTCTGAATAAGAACTTAGTTCTTCCTTTGGTTGAAAATCTACAGAAGCATATCTCCCCATAAGTTGAGAATTTAATTCTCATCGGGGGGATTCTGCCATGCAGATCCAAAACTTAGAGGGAGAATTGAGTTTAAGGAATTTAATTCTCCTAAATTCATAGGAATTTAATTCCTCAAAAATAGAACTAGAATTTAACCCTACATAAGAATTTAATTCTTCCATATACATAGGAATTTAATTCCTCTAAAACAGAATTAGGGTTTAACCCTACAGAGAATTTAATTCTTAAAACAAGAGACTTAAAACTCTCTATGCACGTAAAGAACTTGGTCACGTGGTAACACGTGACCCCTATTCTCAATGAGCAGAAAAGAGACAACAAAACTAGGTCGCGTGTTCCCACGTGACCCTTAAACAGACTCCCTAAAATGAGAAGAAAAAAGCTTGGAGGCAATGCCTCACGTGCTCACACATGACCCTCATAAATGAAGAGAACAAAGCCAAAGGCAGTACTGATTTTGGGCGCCCTCACGTGTCCCCACGTGACCCCTTAATA
This sequence comes from Agapanthus africanus, assembly GCA_030015575.1. Lineage (NCBI taxonomy): Eukaryota > Viridiplantae > Streptophyta > Magnoliopsida > Asparagales > Amaryllidaceae > Agapanthus > Agapanthus africanus. The sequence continues at coordinate 445,218,873 of CM057350.1, read as the reverse complement.
AACACTTCAATAATCAATACAGGGCTACCCATCACGTGCCAACACGTGATGGCCTGAAGACTAAAAGTGTTTAACACTTATTTGAATATTCTGATAATAAAATAAAGGAGGTCTGGCCCCATCTTCAAGCGCCTCACGTGACCCTACGAGACCCTTTCCTTTCTAGTGTTTAATACTATTTTGAGTATTTTGTCTCCAGTGTTTAACACTGTTTTAAATACATCACGTGAGGACACGTGACCGCCAGAAGTCCTCTAGTGTTTAACACTATTTTTCAAATCAGCTTAGCCCAAATTGGCTAAGTTTTCCAGAGGCAAATCTCCCCTTCAAATGAGCCTTAAAATCCAGAACTATAATGTTTAAGTGCTCAGCCGAAGACAAAATATTCTCAGAGCCCTCAAACTCTTGTTTAGCATTGCTAAATAATGAGGGGCCGAACCCAGACAAATGCTCAACAAGCCAACAAAAGGACAACATTTCAAAATTAATTAGACTTAACCCAAAATGGCCATAAGTCCTCAATTCAGATTTAACTGAGCCAATGTGCTCATAATCTAATTAATTGATCTTAATTCCAAATTGAATTACAGATTTCCCAATCAACTTTGGTTTAAGGGTACATCTCTTCACTCCTCTGATATTTGTCACTGTAATCCTTCAACGTCTTCAGAGAGGTGACGGGTCCCGATAACCAATCATTCCATGGACTGTGGGGTCCTTAAACTCATGGACTATGATGTCCTTAACTTCGGACTGTGGGGTCTCTTTAAACCCACGGACTATGATGTCCTTAACCCCAGACTGTGGGGTCCCTTTAAACCCACGGACTATGATGTCCCTAACCTTGGACCACCATGTCCTCAAACTGGTAATTGACCGCAAAGCCCTAAACTAAAACATTAGAGCCCAAATGCTCTTTTGTTGGATCTAAATGATCCTGTTAAGTTGACCTTAGTCTAAAATTAGACTAACGTATCCTTAATAAACTGTTAAGTTGACCTTAGTCTAAAATTAGACTAACGTATCCTTAACAAACGTTTAATTTGATCTTAGTCTCAAATGAGACTAAGGTATCCTTAAACACAACCCCAAACCCAAATCTAAGAAGATACGGATTTGGACTAATCCATGCCCTACGGACGACAACATAAATTAGTCTCCGTATACAATCCACGGGCAACCAAAAACAAAACAAACACACACGACATGAAGTGACCATCTGGAGAAAGAGAAAGTGGTTACCGCGATACGGTAGCGTAATTAACTGCAGGGGCTTGCGCCTGCAGGGAAGAGCGTCCCCACAATCAAAAACCCCTCAAATGAGGGGGAATCTGACGAAGTCTGCTACATCGCCCGCATCCGTTTAAACCTTCGATATACGGTGCCATAAATCAACTTGGCATCTTCGGAGAGGTGGACGGATAGCACCAATAAGCATCTGCCCCCAAATTCAGGCAAGACGGGCCTACGCGGTCGTGTCTCTGTGTTTCGGCGGAGAACAATAAGTATGGCAATATAGATATGCAACAATCATGTAAAGGTATATCAGCAAGGTACTATAACTACATGAAGCAATGCATATAAACATAATCCTGAGTGTGGGATGATATAATATAAAACCTTATGCAAAAATCATCAGCATGGAAAAACCTCCAGTGTCCCTCACTAACACATCAAATCCCATCATCCTCAGGCACCGCATCCTCATATCGACCCTCACATCCTGTAAGTCCCATGGAACCTGAGTGTCAAACATCGACACCCAAAACATCATGAAAACATATACCTGTATGTATGTATATATATATATAAGTATGAGGATATCAACCCCGTATGTCCACCGACGATTTGTAGAAATCATGGAAAACCCGAGTATCAAACACCGACACTCGAAACATGATGAAACCGTGTCTAGTATTGACACGTAAATCCTCATAACTCAGGCGCTGTCACCACGACTGGCCCTGACGATATGTCGTACATCACTCCGGTCGGTATCCCCACGATAACCGCCGAGTCCAAATAAAATCACCGGTAGGTACTTGCCGCCTTTCAGGCTCATCGCCTATCATCTGCGATCATCTTGCCGAGGGGAACCGTACCGTGCTCCACCATGTACCCAAACACGACCCGCTCACTCCTCGCATCGGGTAAATATCACAAATCTCAGAACCGAGAAATCTCATGGTGGACGCATCAAAATATCATATCAAGAGAAACCGGGTTTTCAAACAATACATAGTTTCTTGAAAATACTCCCATGGTTCTCAAATCCATAAATCACATGAAATCCATATCTCAATGCGAAAAATCCACGAAAAATGATATATGCAACATAAAACAGCAATATGAGCATATAAAGGGAAAACTGCTCTTTAAAATGAATCCAACTTTAAAATATATCATGCGGTTCCCAAATCCTCCGAAATCAAGTGCAGCATCATATGAGGTGTACATGTAATTATAGCAAGGTTTAAGTATCTACATGTAAGCAAGTATGTATCATGCATTTCATAAGCGCAATAATCAAATCTCAATATCACATGTCCAAAACAATACCACTTAGGGTATATGCAACTATGGCAAAAATATGTGGGTGTACATGTCAGTATGTATGCATGATGTACATGTAGCTGTAACCGAGTATGTGGATGTACATGTTAATATGTATGCATGATGTACAAGTAGCTATAGTAAGGTATACGTGAAATGGAATAAGGGTCACTACCTCAACTATCCCTGCCCAATGCAATTTCACGTATGTATGTGTCCACAGTATTTCATATGCACAATGGAATAAGAGTCACTACCTCAACTATCCCTACCCAATACAATATCATGTATGTATGTGTCCACGGTATTTCATATGCACAATGGAATAACAGTCACTATCTCAACTATCCCTATCCACTACCATATCACGTATGTAGGTGGTTTGCGTGTGTCATGACAATTACTGACGGTGTGGGTGTAGCATATAAATTAGTGCTCATGCAACATGAACCGTCAGTAATGTATTATATCCAAAGGTACAAGTCAAGGTACAACAGATAATACTATGCAATGACGTTCATATAAAATCAACTAATATGCAATAACATGCAGCTATCATATCATATCCAGCCCGACTCATAACGCCATACGGGCGATTTCCCCGTAGATGTTAAATCTACTCACATGATGGTCTCGAGCTATGAAAATCCGACCACCTGCTTCCCCTTGTTCGCAGCGCCCGAAGTCTCCGCTTGCGATCCTAAAATTTCACAAACATATCACATAAGCTAAATATCCTACATCGACGTAAAGACAACGAAATGCAAGGATAACGCCCAGAAAATTACACTGCGCACAAAACGCGTACGACATCGGCAAAAATCCTAACTAGGGTCGCTAAACTACGAAACACCAAGTCTAGACTCCGATCGTCCCGATCGCGCAAACCCAACACAAACAAATACGAGGAATATAATAGATGTAATCTCGCAACGACCAATTGAACCCGCATCGAAAATACACCGAAACCTAGCAAGCAACTTATCGCAATATTTTGCACAAGTCTAAAGCTAATACAATTCTAGCGATTCCAAGCATCTTAAAATAGCTTAACTAAGCTATCGAAACCGCCTCTATATTTTTAAACTTGCTTAATTAAGTTTTAGCAAAAACCTAGTAAGCTAAACCTTCACTAGTCAAATTAGGAATTAGCAACAATTATCATTCTATCACAAGAATAAGTTTTCGTAATCTTCAATTAACATTAAACACTTCACCAAGCTTTTAACCCTAACTTGAATTTCTTAAAAATTATGATGAATTAATTAATCAAGAGTTTAAAGCTATATTCATCATTTAATTAACTAGCTTAAAGATTTAATACAACCAAATTAAGGATTTGAATTAGAAATTATACCTCTCAAGAACACAAAAGATCAACTAGCTCCAACAAAATTTTCCCCCCAAAAGATGCTTTTTTCATGAAGATCCAAGCTAGTTTGTGAAGAGAATTGATGGTTTAATTTTTATTTAGGATTTTGTGGATTTATTTTGGAATTTATGAAGAGTTTTTGAGTGAAAGAGAAGAAGAAATGAGCTTGGAAAAATTTTGGGACAGATTTGGGGAGGCTCGGCCATATTGTGGAAGGGGGTGTTTGTGTAAATAAAATGGAGAAGTTTCTAGCTAAAAAAAATCATTAAATGCTTCAATAAATACTATTTGCCACCTTTCTTTCTTTTCTTTTCTTTTTAAATTTTTATCCTTTTGCACTAAAAAAAATATCTAGATATTTGAAGAGAAGCTTCCAAAATAATTCTAGTTATGATTTCCAATGATTCTCATTAGAAGTTATTACCACAATTTAAGTGTATAATTTACCACTTAAAATAATATTTTATTAGGGAAAAATTCTATTTGAACCAAAACTTCCCATATACCTCCAAAGCTCGCGCCCTAGTTTTATTTTAGCTAAACTAGGTGCCGGCAAGTTTATACGGACGTTTGATCACAATCGGGTTTAAACGGAAAATACCGACTATTTTACCCTAAAATGGAAAAATTCGTATAACGATTTCAAAAACGTTACACTAGATCAACCATTTGTTGTGTTAACTTCTGTCAGCGATTCTTTTGTTGCGCGACACATGTTTCGGTCATGTGCCAATCGGATAGGAGATAGAGATTCGTCCGTCGTTTTGATCCTTATAGAGATGTTGGATTTGACGTTCTCCTGAGCACGGACTGGTTAGCTACATACTATGCGTCTGTGGACTGCCGCGAGAAAACGGAAAGGGTTTTGTTTTCCCGGCGAGTCAGTTCTTGTTGTGTAGGGGGATAGTGGTGCCGCCCCTCACAGCTTGAATTCAGCCTTTTTCGCTAGTCGGCTTTTAAGGAGAGGATGTCGAGAATTCTTGGCTTTCATTTGTGATACTGGAGCCACAGTGGGTTTGTTGGACCGGGTTCCTATTGTGTGAGAGTTTTCCGACGTTGTTCCAGATGAGCCGGCGGAGCTTAGGGAGCTTAAAGATCAGCTGCAGAGTTGCTTGTAGGGGGGCTTGTGCGTCCGAGTGTTTCGCTTTGGGGAGCTCCTATTCTGTTCGTCAGGAGAAGGACAGCAGTTGAGGTTGTGTATTGATAGATCGTCAATTGAACCGAGTTACGTTGGAGATATGTATCCTTTACCTCGCATTGACGATTTCTTTGATCAACTCCAGAGTGCGAGACATTTTCTAAGTTTGTTTGGGGTCAGGTCATCATTGGTTGCGGGTTCGGAGTGATGATATTCTGAAGACTGCTTTTGTGCGCGCTACGGGCAGTATGAGTTTTGGTGGTGTCGTTGGACTCACCAATGCCCTAGCAGCATTCATGGATGTGATGAACCAGATTTCTTCAGGCCGTTCCTCGACCAGTTGATTGTTATGTTATTGATGGCATTCTGGTCTATTCCAAGAGTCGTGATGAACGTGAGCAGCACTTGAGGATTTGTTTTGCAGACATTGGGAGAGCACCAGCTGTTTGCTAAATTCTCGGAGTGTTCCTTCAGGCTTGATTGTGTTGACTCCTAGGTCTTGTAGTTATGGGAGACGGTTTTCATATGGACCCGAGGAAGATCGAGGCCGTACAGCTTTGGCCCAGACTTGTGTACGGGACGGAGGTCCGCAGATTTTTGGGCTTAGCAGGTTTTTACCGCCGTTTCATGCAGGATTGCTTGCGTATCGCTGCACCATTGACTGGACTGACCGGAAAGGAGGTTCCTTTTCTTTGGACTGAGGCATGCGTGCGGAGTTTTCAGCAGTTGAAGACTTGGTTGACAACTGCACCAGTACTTTCTTTGTTTTCTGGTTCGGGCGACTTTGTTGTCTAACTGTGATGTTTCACGAGTGGGGCTTGATTTTGCGCTGATGTGGCATTTTAAAGTTATCGCTTTTGCTTCCCGACAATTGGAAGAAGTACGAGCAGGATTATCCCACTCCTGATCTGGAGATGGCCGCGGTGGTCTTGCATTGGAGATCTGGAGACACTACTTGTGAGGAGAGTCATGTCAAATTTCCACGGACCACCAGAGCTTAATGTACATCTTTCTGCAGCGGGTTTTGATTGTTGAGACAGCGCCGTTGGATGGAGCTTGTGAAGGATTGTGTTTGTGAGATCCTCGTTACCCGTGGCAAGGCGATTGTGGTAGCTGATGCTGGAGTCGTAGGCCCGGGGGTAGCTTGTTCCAGTTGTGCGCAGTTCAAAGACACTCTTCTGCAGATTTATAGTTCTTGTGTGATCGTTGAGTACAGCTTAAGTTCTCCTTTATTGAGGGGACAGCTTGCTCATATCCGCGTCCGTCCACTTTTACTTAATCGTTTTCGTGAGGCACAGCCCGCCGATGCTCGTTTGTCTGAGATTCTTGAGCATACTCGGTTGGGTAAAGATTCGGAGTCCTTGATTTGTGACCAGGGTGTGCTACGTTTAGGGACGCGTTTGTGTGTACCTGATACTGATGGGTAGAAACGCGAAATCCTAGAGCAGGCACTTCAGTCAGCTTTCTGTGTTCATTCAAGATCCACCAATATGTGACGTGACTTGAGAGATAGTTACGGGTGGGCAGGGATGAAGAGTGAAGTTTTGGATTTCGTTTCAAGGTGTCTGTCTTGTTGTGAGCTAAGGTTGAGCATTTAAGACTGGCTGGAGAGTTACAACCTTTAACCGTTCCGGAGTGGGAATGGGAGCAGATCTCCATGAATTTCGTTGTGGTGTCTACCCAGGTCTAGACAGGGTATGACTCCATTTGGGTGTTTGTTGTCTGGTTATACTCAGTTTGCTCAGTTGTTCTTCGTTAATTTTTGCGTTGCACGGAGTTTCTTCATGTGTTGTATCCAATAGAGGCACCCTATTCGCTTGTCGTCTTTGGCAGAAGCATCAGGAAGCCTTGGATACTGGTTGAGCTTTAGCTCCGCTTTTCTATCCGCAGGACGATGGTTTGTGAGAGCGGGCTATATAGACTCTGGAGGATATGCTTATGCGTGCGTACTAATTGTTGTAGGCAGTTGGGATCGTTACTTGCCATTGTTAGGGTTCTCCTTCGATAGCTGTTATCAGGAGACATTCCAATTGGCAACCTTTAGGCCTTATTTGGTAGGTGGTGTCGATCGCCATTCTGTATTTCTGACTCCGCGAGAATAGGATTTTTGGACCCCAGCTAGTCGAGAGTCTTCGGAGATGATCCAGTTGATTCAGGTCAGGATGAGAGCAGCCCAGTGCAGACAGAGGTCTTATGCCGACCATGGTGGTCGTAGACTTGAGTTCGCAGTGGGAGATCATGTATTCCTACGGATTTTCCGATGAATGACATGTTGAGTTTAGGGAAGCTTGTCCCAGGATTGTAGGTCCTTTTGAGATCCTTAAAGCGAGTTAGTTCCGTTGCCTATAATTTGGCACTTCCGCCTAGATTATTGAGTATTCACCCCGTATTCCTTGTGTCGATACTTCGCAAATACCTTCATGACCTTTCTCACATGATTCAGCACCAGACCATTTAGCTTGGACGCGATCTTTTCATTCACCGGCAGCCGATAGTGTTATTGGATCGGCAGGTGGAGAAATTTCGGTCAAGGGTCTTACCATCTGTGGAGGTTTCTTTGGCGTAGCCGTATAGTGAGGTGATCACTTAGGAGGCTACGAGCGAGATTTGGGAGTTTGTACTCATCTCTTTGAATGTACGCTTAGTGAGAATTTTAAATTCGGGGATGAATTTTTATAGGGGGGAGATTGTAACACCTTAGAAATGCGATTAGTGTTAATTGGACGATAATCCGAGTTTTTGGTAAAAAGTTTACCAATTTGGGTTCCTCACATTTTATAACATTTAATTAATAATTTTTTATTATTTGTTATGGCTTGCACACACTTGTGCATGTTTATGTGAGGGTGTGTTTGTGTTAATCTAGTTTTAGTGACCATGACAACTTAACCCTGATCCTAATCCTTTGCTTTAACCTAATCTTTTGCCTTGATTTTAACCCTAGATATTTGTTGTGAGATATTTTATTTGGGTTTTGTCTTGGAGAGAGGTGGCATAGTGACTCACTTGAGAGCATGGTTTGCATTAATGAGAGGAGTTATTGCAGTGGTGCACTCACCTTAATCTCACCTCTCTCTCTCTCTCTCTTTTCTTCACACCTCGCTCATTTCTCTCTCACTTTATCCCTTATCATTTTCTTTCATCTTTCCTTCATCTCAACTGAACACTTATCTATCCTTCATCAAAACCTTCACAAACTTCACAAAAATCTAACCCAAATCACTTCTAAATCCTTGTTTTGCCTCTTGGATGCCTTGGAGCTTGGAAAACTAGGATCTTTGAGCTTATGGGAGTAGATAATGATCTCTATCTGTTCTTTATGATGTTATAGTGTTGTGTAGTCTTTTAGTTTTAGTTTAGAACGCTTAAATTATCGTTTCGTACAAATATCGTATTTTTAGTATCATTTGTGATATCTGTGATCTGTTGTGATCCTGGGAGTATACTAGAAAATCTAGCAGAGTAGTTGTATTGTACCAGAGACCCTAAGACTTCACCTGAAACACGAGACCCCCTTTCTCGAATTTGGCCGGCGACGTGAAGGGGCAGGTCCGGCGACCTCGGCCATATGGAGGAGTTTGGGTGTGGGTTTTTGTGGGTAGCTGTCTGCTTTGGTTTTGGTGTGTTTGGTCCTGTTTGATTTTTGGATTTTCTCTGTATACAAAATCTGGGATCACATAGCTAGTTCTAGTGTTACGACTACGCGCGTTACGTTATACGACACGGTTCGTGCACTTTGTGTGGTTTTGCTCTTGGGTTGGTTTCGTAGTGTCGCTATGCACGTTAACCACAATACGAACACTTGAGAGTATGTTTTAAGTTGGTACGTCGGCCAAGCGTAGTTTGTACGTGTTATTGATCGATTTCTAATATGCACTTGTTTTGTTATTTTGTGATTTTAGGATCGCAGGCGGGGACTTCGGACGCCGCAAATAAGAGGAAGCAGGTGGTTGACTTTACTTAGCCAGGAGCGTTGGTGAGTAGATTTAACATCTACAGGGGAATCGCCCGCATGGCGTTATGCGTCTGGGCTAGATTAAATGATATGACTATTAGTTAGAAGTATATGGATATTGATTGTGCATGTATACCTTTGTTGCATATCTCATTTCCTATTGTGTATGGACTTAGTACTAATGAGACACAACACCATTATTAACGGTTCATGTTTCATGAGCACTAATTGTATGCTACACACACCATCGATAATTGCCATGACACGCACGACACCTATACATATGTGATATTGTATTGTTTAGGAATATTGAGACATGATCATTATTTTCCTTCGTGCATATGACATATAGCATACATGTATACCTACATGCTTACACATATGCCTTGACATGCTTACATGCTAGTTACCCATATACCTATATGGTATTGTACCATTAGTGATAGGTATATACACATATGAGACATAGCTACATGTACATCCTGCATACATACTTACACTTATACTTGGAGGGTATTACATCATTACTGATAGGTAGATACATATACCTTGCTATACCTACATGTTTACACATATATCTGGCTATAGCTACATGTTCACCCTTATATGATATTGTATGGATTTGGAGAAATTAGGAACCACATGATATATTTTATAACTTGTTGCAGTTAAATAGCGGTTTTTCCTTTATATGCTCATATTACTGTTTCATGTTGCATATATTATATTTCATGGATTCGCATTGATATATGGATTTCATATGATGTTTTCTGGATTTGAAGACCGTGGTAGTTTCATGAAATTATGCATTATTTAAAAAACCCGGTTTCTCTTGATATGATATTTCAGCATCCACCATGAGATTTCTCGGTTCTGATATATACCCCATGCGAGGAGGCGTCGTGAGTCGTGTGCGGGTACATGGTGGGGCCAGGACGTACCCAGGGGTAAGAAAAGTAAGTCGATGGACCACGCCGATGAGCCTGACAGGGGAATCATACCTACCGGTGACAGTATTTAGACTCGACGGTTATCGTGGGGATACCGACCGGATTTATGTACGTATGGATACGTCGAATTGCGAGGGTCGAAGCTAGGCACTCGGGTTTTCGAGATAGCGTATGATACGTACCTATCAGGGCTAGTTGTGGTGACAGCACCTGATAGATCGGTATTTATGTGTCGATGCTAGACACTTGTTTTCATGATATTTTTACTCCTAAGTATGTATAACAGTGGAATAGGACGCTGTTATATATGCATATATATATATATATATATATATATATATATATATATATTAGTGGAATGGGACGCTATTATATATGTATACATATCTAATTTATGTACATCATCATAATGATTCATGCAAATATACTTATTCATTTCATGAGACTTGCTCGATATTGGATACAGGATATATGAGATTTACTTGATATTGGATATAGGATATATGAAATTTACTTGATATTGGACACTTAGGATATATGAGATTTACTTGATATTGGATACAGGATATATGGGATTTACTTTATATTGGACACTCAGGATATAAGAGATTTACTTGATATTGGACACTCGGGATATATGAGACTTACAGGATATGAGAGCCAATTTGGGGGCTGATTTGAGGAACTTTGGGATTTTGATTGTCTTGATGGACTTTGGTCCTGCCATGAGGTCAGGATTCTGTGAGGGTGACATGTTTATCCCATACTCCGCATTTATTTTATATGCATTGTTTCATGTATTAGTATTACCTGATAGAGTACCTTTCATGACTGTTGCATACATATTGCCATTTATTGCTATCAGCTTGCATATGTTAGATTCGCGCTGTACGTGCATACTTGCGATTACCTGCATATGTTATTTACTATTCACGAGTTGGCAACTCACCCCCGTTGTGCCACAGTGTTTTGCAGGTTGTCCCTCAGAGCAGTCAGAGGCAGGGTTTTTCTACCTATCATATCATCTTTTGCAGCGGATACCGCTACGGCTGACTGTGTACAGTTTTGCTATAGGTGGGTTTTGCGGTTATCCGATATTGCTCATTGTATATTCGTTGTACCATGTACTCTCCATCTACCACTTTCATGTATGACTTAGAGACTTGATGTGAGGACGATATTGTATATTATTTTGTGACTTGGAGGTCTTTATGCAATTTTATTTATATCGTCTTTTATTTCTTCGCTACGGCGTCGTATATCTGTTGTGGTGGTTGTTTTCCGCCTTTGGGTGTGTATTTGCTCCCGTTTGGGGATGCTTTACTTATATTTTTGTTGTACCCCTTTTTGGGGCTGGTTTTTACAAAGGAGGTGCTTCCAAAAATTTAAAGGAAATAAAGTTGGACTTTAAAGAATTTGGTTTGAGATTTCAAAAGTTTTAAAAATGTTATTATCACTTACTACTTTTTGATGGTTTAGATTGCTGGGTTTTCGGCTTACTTAAATTGCGTTACGCCTGTAGACGTTGCGTAGTTTAAGGGCCGTCACGTGCCAATTTCGGGTCGTGACAATCTAATAACTAAGTTCTTATTTTAATAGGAGATGCTATGATCTCTTCTGTTTTTGTGAAAGACTTTGTCTTTGTCTTATAGATCTGTGATCTAAAGAGAACTAAGTTCTTCTCCCTCCTTTTTTATAATGAGATGCTCCAATCTCTCCTACTCTTATGAAAGACTTCTGTCTTTGTAGATCTATGATCTAGAAAAAGAACTAAGTTCTTCTTTTTTTTATGAGATGCTTTGATCTCTCTGTTTTATTTACTTTGAAGAAATTCTTCTTCTCAGAGCTTGCTCTTCTCTTTTTCTTTTTGAAGTTTATGGGGGGTTCCTCCTTTTTTCGACTTGAAGTCTTGGGTCCTTTATATAGGGGAGGCTGATTTGTTGAATCAGTTAAGAAAATATTTCCTCTGATTGATTTTGGGATGTTTCCCACCGTTTGATCTTTGATCCATAGGCTTCTGTTTTACAGAAGGCAGTCTTCTTGTTTTTAATAAGATTGGGAAAATATTTTCCAATACAGAACTTATTCTATATTTTGGTGATTTTTAATCACCATTGGATTTTTGATCCAACGGTGCTCTGATTTTCAGAGGACAATCTTTCCTGTTTGGAAAGATTTGAGGAGTATTTCCTCAACAGAACTTTCTTTCTGATGATTTTTAATCATCTTTGTTAGATCTTTGATCCAAGGGTGGGGAACATTTTAGTTCCAACACTAGCGCTCTCGTGCTTTGCATGTGAGCGCTGCATCAAAGTCTTTGACTCTTGGTGCTAGCGCTCTCGTGCTTTGCACGTGAGCGCTGCATCAGAGTCTTTGACTCTTGGTGCTAGCGCTCGCGTGCTTTGCACGTGAGCACTGCCTCAGAGTCATTAACTCTTAGCGCCGGCGCACTTGGCGCTAGCGCTCTCGTGCTTGGCACGTGAGCGCTGCCTCAGAGTCTTTGACTCTTAGTGCTGGCGCTCCTGGCGCTAGCGCTTTTATAAAGCGCTGCTTCATTTCAAATTTCAAAATTTGAACAGAGTTTTGCTCTGATTGGGGGAAACAAATATTATTTAACCTAATCTTATCCTAGCCTTAGTTAAGTCTCTACAAGAGTTTATATTAGATATTTTTCTCACTCACGGTTTATATGAGATGCTTCATCTTCTTCATCTTTTTTCTTGACTTAAGTTTTCTTGAGGTGAAAAAGAAAGTGAGGAAAAATATTCGAAAGTGAGCTAAATTCCTACTTCATCAATCTAAACAATATTAGCCATATAGTGTAGGTTGTTTGCTTCACTTATTCATATATTAGTGAAGAGGCAGCTTGAGTTGAGTCTCCTCAAAGTAGATCATCGTCGGCATCGAAGATCATTAAGCAAGCTCGTTCATTTCGACTAGTTGAGCCTACAGAGAGTCCGGAACACCACTACTTGGAGCGAAGGGACTTCTACATGGAGCATTTGAAGTGATGGACAAGTCTACAAAGGTTGTATTCCATATTCACTTATCTTTATGCTTGCTTACTTGACGTAAAACCCTAATTCTTTAGTTCGATTCTAACTTTGAGTTCATTAGCACACTATATTTTAAAATTTTATACTTGATACACCTTGAAACCCTAGTAGATATGCTAAGAAACTCCAACAACTTGTTTCCTTTCTCTGTTATAAGAATCACCTTGGCACCAGTAAGGATGAGCCGAGCTGGGTGTACTTTTCTTCAAAAAACGTAGGGGTGGGATGGCCGGGTCGGGTGTGGTAGCCGTCCCTTCTTCCATCCATGAATGGAAGGAGAAGTTCATTTTTGTCGGGCCACCTGAAGGCGAGGATTGGCCCGTGCCTACACAGTGGCACAAGGCCGACTGCCCGAGGGTGAAACAGTCATCTTCACCCGAGGCAAGGGTGGTGTCTTTGTGGGAGCCAATCCAGTGGGGCGACGTCCTGCTTTCTGAGCAGGCCCTGAGTTGGGCTGGGCTCAGCCTTGCGCTTTTTCTGGGTAAGTTAGGGCTGTAGACGATCTATTTAGACTTTGATGAATTTTCTTGCTTTCTGAGCAAGCCCTGAGCTGGGCTAGGCTCAGTCCTGCGCTTTTTCTGGGTAAGTTAGGGCTGTAGACGATCTATTTAGACTTTGATGAATTTTCTTTGCCCTTTTCAGTATCATTAACTCTCTTTGTGTATTTCCCCCTTTTTGCAGAGCGAATGGACCGATCCAAGTTCTTAGTTTCCATTGCCGCGAAGGCCCAAAAGAAGACTGAGGGCGGAAACTCGTCCCAAATGGGTCCGAGCTCGGCCCCGAGGCCTGCCCCGCCGAGCAAGCCTTCAGCTGCGTCACCCCAAGTCCCCGAAGAGCGCCGCGGGAGGAGGCCAGAAGCACGCGTGGGATCCGGCGCCCTAACCGAGAGAGGAGGAAGAGGCCAAGCCCACCGACGCCCCCCTAAAGAGGCACAAAAGGACGGTTTCTCGGGCGACTCCTTCTACCGGATCCCAATACAGGAGGGGGACTTCTTCTTCAAGGTGCCCTCGGGGCTCTCCGTCGCCGACAGCTTGCTCTTTGACATGGAGCAAGCTGCTGGGGGAAAGATTTCCCGGGGGACCCTGAAGGCCCAGGCGGCCGCCATTGCTCAGGAGGCAATTCAGGTCGGTATCCGTTTCCCTTTAAGAATTTCTTAAGAAAATTTTTAACTCAGTTTGGACGTTTCTAACTCCTTTTGCTGCTTTTCCTCAGGTCCTCCACCATTGCGCCCTCATTGTAAATATTGAATCCGAGGAGATTGCTCCGTCCATGAGGAAGGTGGGCGAATCGTCCTCGTGGGAGGAGGATCTGCGCCTGGAGCTGCAGCAAGCGAAGGAGAGGATAACCACCCTCGAAACCCGGGTGACCACCGAGGAGTTGACGAACTCCAAGTGTAAGGAGTCTCACCGACTTCTGAGTGAATCCAACAAGGCCATTCAGGCTAAGTTGGAGGAGGTCAGTAAGCTTTACGCCGCGATGAAGAAGTCGAGGGATGCCAGTAGGAGGGACACCTAGGCGGCGCTCGATGCGGTGAAGCTTGCCTAGCTCCGAGCTTCAAAGTCCGTGGAGAGGTACAAGGTGTCGGACTAGTTCTATGTCCTTCTCGCCGATGCCTCGGCCATTATTTGGCACCAGGTTCTCGACGCAGTCAAGGCGTTGATGCCGGGGTTCGCCGACAGCGAGCTCCGGGTCCAGTACCCTCTCTCCCAAGATGCGCCGCAGGTGGAAGCTGCCAGGGATGCCTTCGAGGGTGAGGCTGCCGGTGGAAGCGCCAGGGGTGAGGCTGCCGGTGGAAGTGCCGACCTAGAGGTCGCCGTTTTGGTTCCCGCCACTGGCGTCGAGCAGGGTGAGATCCTCCCCAAGCCTACGGCCTGAGCTTTCTTGTCTTTTCCTTTTTTTTTTCAATTTTTGTAAGCCTCCGGGCGTTTTGTAAAGCTGAGGAGCCCAGAATACCTTGTAAAAATTTCTAGAATATAAAAAAAGCTGAGCTTATTTTCCTCTGCATGACTGTGTGCTTTCTGTGTGAGTACTTCAGTTCGTCAGTCTTTTTCTCGACTCGAGTGGTAGGCCGTAGGTCGATGCCCGGCTTTTTAGATGACGATCGCGCGTCGAGTGTAAATCGATTAATCGCCAATCGTAAGAAGGTCGGTGCCCTTCTGCTCCCCGGAGTCGAGGTGATGATCGTTCATTTAGGACGAACCGAAAGATACCAAGTGTAGGAAGGTCGGTATCAGTCCATTCCTCAAAGTCGAGTTGATAACCACGTCTCTTAGAATGAGTTGAAAAACGTAGAATAGGTCGACATTGACTGATTCCTCCCTGATGTGGTTCCTATAATCGTGTCTTCATAGGGTAGGAACCTACCCTTCGGAGACTAGCCGAGCAGGAATCTGCACGGTGGCCTCGTTAGGAAGGCTTTAGCTCCTGAGCGTTGATGGGTAGGAAGCTACCCGCTCGGGATGGACCGGACAGGGAAGCTGCTCGGTAGCTTCGAGAGGAGGGCTTTGATCCTTAGCGTAAATAGGTAGGAATCTACCCGCTAGGGATAGACCGGGAAGGGAACCTGCTCGGTAGCCTCGTGAGAAGGGCTTTGATCCTTAGCGTAGATGGGTAGGAATCTACCCACTAGGGATCGACCGGGCATGGAAGCTGCTCGGTGGCCTCGTGAGGTGGGCTTTGATCCTTAGCATAGGTGGATAGGAATCTACCCGCTAGGGATGGACCGGGTATGGAAGCTGCTCGGTGGCCTCATGAGGAAGGCTTTGATCCTTAACGTAGGTGGGTAGGAATCTACCCGCTTAGGATGTACCGAGCATGGAAGCTGCTCGGTGGCCTCATGAGGAGGGATTTGATCCTTAGCATAGATGGGTAGGAAGCTACTCTCTAGGGATGAACCGGGCAGGGAAGTTGCTCGGTAGCCTCATGAGGGAGGCTTTGATCCTTATCGTAGATGGGTAGAATGCTACCCGCTAGGGATGGACCGGGTAGGGAAGCTGCTCGGTGGCCTTGTAAGGAGGATTTTAGATCCATAACGTAGATAGGTAGGAATCTACCCGCTAGGGATGGACCTTTTGTCCGCCCGTGCAGGTGAGGAGTTTGCTCACCATGTCCATCCCTCATTATGCGAACGGCCAAGGGGAACTGAAGGTCGTTAGCTCGGTAGCGGGGTGACAGGTCATGCAGCCGTGGAGTTGGAAGCTTTTGCATCTTCGGACAAGTTTATCAACATTCTGGTGTATCTTCGGCCAATAATATCCTTGAAGCAGCGTCTTCTGGACCAGGGTGCGGGTCCCTTGGTGTGTCCTCTGACCCCTTCATGTATCTCTCGTAGAACATAGTCGGCTTCGTGGGGGTCGACGCATTGGAACAGGGGCTGTGTGTACGACTTCTTGTAAAGGTTTCCATTGCTCTAGATAAAATGACGAGCTTTTGCCCGAAGGCGGCATGCGTCTCCTCGGTCCTCCGGAAGCGTGCCATCTTTTAGGAATTCCATGAGGGGCTTCCTCCAATCTTGGCCTTCCTCTTGAGTCGTGTATACTTAGAGCGTTACCTCTCCATCTTCCACGCTAGGCCATGGCAAGACTTCGAAGAGGATATTCCTCTTATGGTTGGCCGTATAGGAAGAGGCGAGCTTTCTCAAAGCGTCAGCCTGGGCGTTCAGGTTCCGGAGAATCTGCTCCACCTGAACTTCGTCGAAATTTTTGCGAAGTCTTTTTACCTCGGCCAGGTACTTTTCCATGAGCGGTTCCTGGGCTTCAAATCGCCCGGTCACTTGGCCGACGATCAGAACAGAGTCACTGCGAATTCGGATCGTCTTCAGGCCTACCCCGGATGCGATTCGCAATCCTGCTAACCAAGCCTCGTATTCCATGGCGTTGTTTGATGCTCTGAACCAGAGCTTCAAAGAGTATCCCATCTCTGCTTCGTCCGGGCCTCGGATGTACAGGCCAGTCCCTGCTCTCTTTCTCGGTAGAGGATCCATCCACGTAGAGAACCCAATTGGGGACGGATCGGGTACTTCTTCGACCGAGGGTCGGGGTCCGGGGTCCCGTGCTCCCGCTCCTTCTTTTATGGGAATGGTACATTCGACCACGAAGTCTGCTAGGACCTGCGCTTTTATGGCTTGCCTGGGGCGGTATTTGATGTCGAATTGGGATAATTCCCACCTCCATTTCTCTAGACGATCTGATGATTCGGGGGAGGTGAGAATAGCCCCTATAGGTCGCTCGGTGAGGACGTGGATGGTGTGCGTCTGGGAGTAGTGTCGTAGTTTCCTCGAGGCAACGACAAGCTCCAAGACTATCTTTTCTATAGCCGGGTACCTTGTTTCCGCGTCTTTGAAGGCATGGCTTACGTAGTAAACCGACTTATGTAGACCTTCAACTTCTCTGAAGAGCACCGAGCCTGCAGCCTGGTCGGAGACCACAAAGTACAATAATAGCTCATCTCCTTCGATTGGTCGGGAGAGCAGTGGGGGAGTTGTTAAGTGCTCCTTGAGTTGCTCGAAAGCATTTTGACGTTCCTCCGACCATTCGAACTTAGGAATCTTCCTTAAGGCTTTGAAGAAGGGGAGTCACTTCTTTCCAGATCGTGACATAAAGCGACTCAGAGCGGCCACTCTCCCTATGAGCCGCATGATCTCAATGTTACTTCTTGGTGTGGCCATGATGAGAATGCGGCTGATCTTTTCTCGGTTAGCTTCGATACCTCAGTAGGTAACCATGAACCCAAGGAATTTCCCGCTAGTGACTCCGAACGCGCACTTAGTTGGGTTCAGCTTCATTTTGTACTTGCGCAGGACGTCGAATGTCTCGCCAAGATCTTTGGTGTGCTCATCCGATGAGGTTGATTTTACAAGCATGTCGTCGACGTAGACCTTCATGTTCCTCCCGATCTGTGGTTTGAACAGTAACTAGGCGCTGATATGTAGCCCCAGCATTCTTAAGACCAAAGGGCATCACTTTGTAGCAGTATACCCCCCTCCCCCCGATCCGTGGTGAACGCAGTGAGTTCTTCATCTGCCGGGTTCATCCGGATCTGATTGTAGCCAGAGAAATCATCCAGAAAGCTTAGCAATTCATGGTCGGCCGAGCTGTCCACTAGCCGGTCTATCCGAGGGAGGGGATAGTTGTCTTTCGGGCAGGCCTTGTTCAGATCCGTGAAGTCGACGCACATGCACCACTTTCTGTTCACCTTTTTGATCATTACCACATTTGCTAGCCAATCCGAGTAGTCAATTTTTCTAATAAAGTTGGCTGCGAGCAATCTATCGACCTCGTCCTCAATCCCCTTTTGTTTAATCGGCGCAAACCTTTTCTTATTTTGTCGGACGGGTCTGACCTTAGGGTCGATCTCGAGCTTGTGTGAGATAACTTTAGGGTCGATCCCGGGTATGTTCGCCGGTGTCCAGACGAATACGTCTAAATTTCCTTGAAGGAAGCGGATCAAGTCTTTGCGACAGTCTCCCGTCAAAAGAGATCTGATCTGAACGGTTCGTCCCTTGACCCCCTCGATGAGGGGACTTCTGTCAGCGCCTCCACTGGGGTTCCTCGAATTTCTTTCTGGTCGTCGCACGTATCCAAAGATCCCTGGAAATCGTTTGTGTCCTCAAAGTCGTCGCTCTGCTCTCTGGCGGGAGACGTTGAAGCGAAGCAAATCTTGGCGATCTGCTGGTTCCCGTAGATCCGGCCTATCCCCTTTGTCTAATAGAAATTTGACCGCAAGGTGGTAGGACGAGATTTGAGCCCGGAGGGCATTTAATGTCGAGCGTCACAGGAGGATGTTGTACGATGAAGGGGTCTTAGCGACGATGAAATCCACCGATATGGTCCTCGTATGGCTTGCTTCACCAATGTTGAGGAGGAGGGTGACCACTCCTTAGGCCGGGATGGAGTGGTTGGTAAACCCCACAAGGATATGGGAGGTAGGCCGTAGGTCGGACGGTCCCACCCCCATACGCTTGAAACAGTCGTAGAAGAGGATGTTTGCCGAGCTTTCAGAATCGACCAATATCCTCTGTACCTCGTAACGGTGGACCCGGGCTGTTATAACGAGGGGGTCGTTGTGAGGAAAGGATATACCGTGGAGGTCTTCATCGGTGAAGATGATGGGCTCGGTCGTCCTGCACTTCTTCTGGGGTGGATCGCTTGTACCCTCGACTGGTAGGAGTTGTTGGTTTTTGCCAGCTGCATGAGCAGATTCCGAAGTGACGACCATGATTTGCCCGATCGTTAACTTTCCTGGAGGGGGCTGGTTCTCTTCCTCCGGGTCTGCCTGCCGCTTGTCCCGCGGGTACCTCGCCAGGTGGCCAGAGCGGATCAACTCCTCGATGTAGTCACGGAGTTATTTGCAATTTTCGATCGGGTGACCCTGCGACTTATGGAAGGCGCAGTACGGTCCCCGGATATGCTTAGCCGCTCTTTGGGTGACTGACGGGAGTTTGAAGAATCTCTCGCCTTTCGTTTCCTCCAACTGCTCGGTCTAAGAGATGTTACGAGGAGTGTACTCCTAGAATTTCGGGGAGTATGGTTTTGGCCGTCGACCCTCTTCTTCTTTTCTCTGCCCCTCTTCTTTTGGTCAACTTGGTCGTCCCGGGGCAGATTGGTGTTTACCTCCGACTCGAGTTGGATTTCCCGCTCGGTCCAAACTTTTACCTCGGTCATGGTCTTAGGTTGCGCTGATGCAAAAGAGCGGAGCCACTCTTTGTGCCTAAAACCCGACCTTAGTGCGGTGATGACAGTTTCATCCCGGTGCTCGGAGACCTCAAGGAGAGCGTTGTAGAAACGAGTGACGTGTCCCTTAAAGGATTTCTTGTCCCCACTCTTTATGGTGAATAGGTAGTCGACTATTCTCTTTTGTCGTCGATTCCCGATGAAGTGGCTGAAGAATTGGGTGGCCAGTTCACCGAAGGTCGAGATGGAGCATGGAGTGAGTCATCGGAACCAGTCCCGGCCAACCCGGATGAGGATGGTGGGAAAAGCTCGGCATTAGGCCGCGTTGGAGTTATCCTGGAAGCTTATGCTCACCGTAAAGGCGTCTAGATGGTCCTTCGGGGCGGATTTCCTGTCGAAGAGGGCCACCCTGGGCTGTTTGTTCCTGGATGATACGTGCTCGGCTAGCAGTTCTTCCATAAAGGGTTTTGTCAGCGAATTGGTGGAGTAACGGGCCCCTTCGCCGGATGCTTGGGCATCCCGGTGTATGCCCTCGATTTTCTTCTCGAGGGCTTTGAGTCGGTGGTGGTAACCCGAGGATTCTGCACAGTCGGAGTGGTGACTGTCCCCGCTCCGGGTCTGTGCCAGTGTGCGGTTTCGATTCCACTCTATCAGATTTCGCAAATTATTGGGCGACATCCTTCTCGAGTGACCTCGGCATTCGTCATTCGTGAGACCTCGGCGGGAGGGGAGGTGTCGGTCATGCCTGGAAGCAGGCAAGCTGACTGATACCTCCTCGAGGGGCGAGAACGCGCGGTGGGCATTGAAATGACGGCCCAGTCTTCCCTGGGACCGTGTCGTGGAGCTGTCCGGCGTCCAGCGGGTCATGTAATCAATCGTCGCGTGTGGGTTAAGGTGGCCGGAGTCGGCCCGCCGGTGCTCAGTAGTGCTGTGACGAGGATGAGGTAATCGATGGCTTGAGCGTGCCCGTCCGTCCTTCGGCGGACATCATTATTCCGGGGAAGGAGGACTGCGGCCTGGTGGGTATGGCCTACTGCTTGGACGCGAACGAGGGTATCCATCAGTTATGTGAGCCTATCTATCCGAACGGATAAGACGCTGATGGCGTTAGGAGGAGGAGGAGGCGAGCCACTTCCGCCTCCGATGTGGCGTCTCGTATTTGGATCGTTGCGGTCATCGCTCGCCATTGGATCGAGGGCAGAGGATCAACTTTTGTTGGTGGAACAAGATAAAGCTTTCGTTCCCATAGACGACACCAACTGATGGAGACCTTGATCTTCTTCAGATGTTGTCCTCTGTCGATCTGTCACAAGTGTTGCTGGACGGTTGAGATTGGATTCGGAGGTTGCCTCCTTGAGTGTGTGGATCTCAATGGGTTGAGTTTGAGGTGGAAGCCGAGCTACCAGCAAAAAAGTCCCGGAGTGGGTGACCACCATAGGACCCTCTGACGATCAAGTTTGTCGAGAAATTTGAGTAATGTAGCGGTTTATTGAGTTCAAGTTGCCTTACCTGAGTCATCTGAGAGAGGGGTTTTATAGTGGTCGTATGGAGCAAGCAGGCGCGAGATATTTGCCTTCGGTTACATCCCTGAAGTTACGCATGCGTGAACGACGGGATCCCTTCATTAATGACGGGATACGCTCATTAATGGGGGGACACGAGCGTGGGACATGGGACAGCGGTTATCTCGCTTTGGCGAGATACATGGAGCCGTTGCGGAGGCGTTAGGGCTCTGCAATCTCAGTTGATCGGGAGAGGCCGAGGAAGCTCGGCACATCAAAGGCTCGGAGACGAGCGGCAGGCCGAGGAAGCTCGGCACGAGAGATGGCTCGGAGGCAAGCGAGGAGACTGAGGAAGAGACAAGCAGTTGGCAGTCTCCTAGATGAAAGTGGAATGTCTTCAGGGGATCTCCCGAAAGGTCGGGTATGTCCACCGAGAAGGGGTCCTGGCGAATGTCCCCGACACGGCTCATTTATTCCATCCCGTAGAGTCCGGGACACGTCATCAGTCACGTGTCGTAATCTGAGTAGACACCACTTGTGGGCATCATCAGCACCTAATGAAGAATCCATCACCAAATCATTCCTGATAATTCTTTCTTAAATTTTGTTGTGAAAATAGGTAATAAACTCCATTTATTTCCAAACCTTGTAGATATCCATTCATGAACCTAATTGTATTCATGATCAAAAGAAGTCCCCATACAAATGTATACTTCAAAACAAAAGGGGAATCAGGCACCGTATCTTTCCTGTCAATGTATTTAAAATTTAAATTAGAGGGGATTCGTTGATTCTGTACATGAACCATATCCTTTTCATTTATGCATGCACAAAATTGTTTTCTTTTTATTTTATGGTAAGAATTCATGTACATGCGCTGATAGAATTCAGCCAGGTAGAATTGATGGGAAAATTAATGAGAACGAATGTTGTGCATCATAGACGTATTTTCTCTTCGGTTGACACCCCCCATCAACTTCTACAAAAAAAGTTCTCTCAAAAATAAAATTTCGAAACTAAATTGTTGTGGAACTATATTGAAGAAGAGATTGAGATTTTCATTCCATAATCCGGCGACTTCATGAAACGTTGAATTCTTAGTTCTCATGTGGAGTCCTGACTTTAACATATCAATATATCTAATTTGGAATAGAGTTGATTCGATTCTGACAATATAATGTGTGATAATACGATCTTTGCATGATAATAATATCTTTAAGCTTATAGAGTCTAGCATGTCCCGTATATGATGGAGACTTGCTAGAAATTTAGAAGTCTTAGGCACTTAGATAAGTCTCCGACATGTCACATGTGCTAAATATTGAGATATTCAAATATCCAATACTTATTTGGTATGTTATCACTTTCAATGTAACATTAGATCTTCAGTGGACAACTATTTGGTATTATTTGCTTTTTCTTTTAGAACTTTGCATTGATACATGTTATAATACTATGATTTCTCTCCTTATTGTAAATAACAGATACATGTTTCCCTTGAATAATTTTTGAAGTCTTAAACAGTAACCGATAAGGATCGCTATATGATCCTATGCAAATAGCATGTTGATGCAAGAGTACTACCTGATACAAAACATGAAATGTTTAATGTCACTGATAATGGTTTTTGTTTACTGATGTTGAAGAAAATGGGACATTAACAATCTCTTTTGTAGAAAATAGCATCAAGTTTTCCTTATATGTTGCTGATGAATATGCAAGGGACACTGCTCAGTATATTCAAGGTGTTATTTCATTGGCGGCAGAACTTTAGAATTATTTCCTATCCAAAACCATCTCTCAACTCATATACATTATTGTTTGTTGATTGTTTTATTTATCTTTCTTCTAGCTAGAATATAGTTTATAGCAGTTCAAAGAATCAAAAATTCTACTCACCAAGATATTCGTAGTCAACGATAACGAATTGTTGTATGATCTTATTAATACTTTCTTTCTAACATGTTCTCTTTCGATATCTAGTTGTTTTCGCTAAGTCTTAAGATCTTTAACTTTTGGATACTTTTGAAAGAGAGAATGTGTTTGATAAATGTGTTTTAAGTGTCAGTGGAAGATAATGTTATAGATGCTTAAATAGAAAAGCAAATGTGTTACAGTGATATGTTTTACTCCCGGTTTTAGCTGTGCCTTAGAGCTGAACGTAATCTCATGCAGCAAATTTTTCATCTTTTCTCTTTGTCTAGACACTTCCAGTTGTCGGAGAACTCGAATGACACCAAGCTCTTGTTTAGAATTATAATTAGCCTCTTTATTGTCCAATAGTGTCCTCAGATCAACAACCGATAAGATTTTGTTATAATCTTGATGGAAAACGTCTTTGATTTCGTGGGGGGTTCAAAATATAGCGGGGCAGCTTGAAAGAATTATTGAGAGAAATCTAAGAAAGCGAAGTATCAATCACCATCCAAAAAAGAGAATTCAAGTGAGCAAAGAAGAAACAAATATATGTTGTCGAAAAATAAACTTTCTTTTTCGGTGTGTTAATTTGCGAAAGAAAATTCTTTTTTTAGCTTTACACCTCAAATCCCAATATTATGTAAGCAAAATATTGTATATTGCCTCTAAGTTGGCTCTTTTTAGGTGTATTGATAACAAAAGACTAAACAACAGAAATCCCAATTTTTTTGTTTTTGCCATTTTATGGGCAATCTGTGGAAAATAAATTCCTTTTGACTTTTATGTATTTCAGGTTTAGTGGGACGTACCAAAAGGAAGAAGTGAGAAACTGCAGCTGCTATAATTTACATGTTTGATTGGTATTTCAATATTTGTGGGATATTATATTAGAATTTATGGCCAATCCTTTTCATTTCTATTCAAGTTCGGTTGCTTATGGGATGAGTTTACTTTTAAGTGATTATTTGCTATAACCACTTATAAGTGATTATTTTTTGAAAAAAGTGTCATAATCTCTTATAAGTGATTATGACAAATAAGCCGTTTGGTGTTTGGATGATTTTGTATGAAAATTGATAGATAAGTGATTATTGAGTGTAAAAGGACCAAAATGACGTATCATTAATGCCATTTTAAAATTTGGATGAAAAGATAAGGGGTGTTATGATATATTGCTTGGTCAATTTTACTAATTCCATAATCACTTACGAAATAAACTAGGAATCCTAGCTTATTTTTAAGTGGGAAAACTGTCATTTTTAAGTGGAAACACATAAATCAAGACAGTAAACACTTATCTCGAGAATGCATCCAAACAAGCCTATTGATGCGGATCCCGTGTTGATGAAAAAATAAGTGATTGTTGACCAAATTATTTTGCATCCAAACATGCCCATGCAGCAGTCGCTCTCAGAATAAGCTAAATGGAGGAGGACAAAGAGAAGGTGACTGCTCTCTTCAACCATAAGATTATGTTTTCTGAATGGACATGATGGTCTCTCTCCCCAATGGTGGGTCCCATATTCATCCATTGAACCTTCTCTTGGATTGTTCCCAAGGATCACATCTTCTAGCCATCTGAAACTTAGATAATGATGGTATATGATGCCATTTTTTTAATAGTATGTATAATTTTGTCCTTCAATAATACGGTTCTAGGTACATGAATCCTTCGCAGGTTTTTGCCTCCCTACATGCTCTGCATTTTCGTAATATTATTCTTTATTTTAAAAGGCGGCCATCTAAACAGAAGCGGGTTACTGATTTGAGGCCGGGTATTGAAATTAAATGGTTAGATAGAATTTTAAATGGATTGGCCTCTCTTGTTGAGGGCAGGTGATAATCAAGCTGTGTCCGAGGGTTTTCTTATTGTTATTTATGAATTGAGTGTTGTTAATTTTTCACCAAAAATTAAACAATTATATTTATGTTCCCCATGTAAGGAAATATAGTATTCCAATTATCAGAAATACTAGCCCAACACCGCCACAAAAAATAGAATAAGAACACCGAAGAAGATGAGAGAAAGAGATCAATTTTTATTAATAACTCACAACAATTACAAGATACAGATTTATAAAAAAGGCTTCAACAACTACAACTAACACATGTATAAACAATCGGGAATGATATTTGTAGAGGAAATGGAGAGAGGAAACGGGCACTTGAATCTTTTGGTTAATAGCTTGATCTTTAGCTTAAATAATCCGCAAATGAAATGGAGAGGTATATATAAGAGGGAAGGTGTGTCATGGTGAGGGACTCAAGTCAAGGATAACATTAAATGTGTCTAATGGGAATTTATGGTGGAAGGTGGAAACGAAGAGGTTGGTGAAGAAACCAAGATTGATGTATCCAAAAGTGTATGGTTGGTCAAAGATAATAATTTTTCATGCATGCATCTAATCTAAAGCCCATAATACATCTTTCTTTTTAAATAAATAAAAAGTCAATTTAACATTTAATAATTCAACACTCCCCCTTAAAATGAGCTTTTGGAAACCGGTCCAAACTTGTTGCGAAGAAGCTCGAACAGTCTCTTGAAAAGAGACTTGGTGAAGATGTCGGCGACGTTGTCTTTGCTGTGCACCTCCATCACACCAATAGATCTATCAAGCACCTTCTAACAAATGAAATGATGCCCGATCTCTATATGCTTGGTTTTAGCATAACAAACTGGATTTGTTGCTAACTTGAGAGCACTTTGGTTGTTCCCTAGAATAGTCGTTGATTTATATATGGGAAAATAAATATTCTCGATCAACCGTCTTAACCAAATGCATTCTTGAGCCGTAGGAGAAGAAGCTTTGTACTCCGCTTCTGTCATCGAAAGAGAAATTGAATCTTGCTTCCTGCTTCACCAAGAAATGCCCGCTGAACCCGAGAAGAAAATGTAACCGGAGGTAGATCTTTGATCATCCAAGTCACCACCATTGTCGGCATCCGTATATCCTTACAACATGAACTCAGTACCCTCCTTGTACAACAGGCCAAGGTCAATTGTAGAACGATCCTTTTTGCCACTTCCAAATAAGGCTTCCGCGGTGCTTGTATGTATCGACTAACAACTCCCATGGAGAGAGCGATGTTAGTAATGGTAAAGTAATGAGGCTCCCGACTAGAGCACGATAAGGTAGAAGATCAGGAAGAAGCTTTCCTTCTTCACAACGAATCATCATGTTGGCATCGAGAGGAGTGAAGCATTGTTTGCTTTGCTTCATGCCAAACTTCTTAACAAGTTTTTAAGCATAGCCCTTTTAAGAGACAAGAAGTCCACCATTTACCTTCTACACCTCTAAGCCAAGAAAGTGACTTAGTTTACCCATGTCCTTCATTCAAACCGAATAGAGAACTCCTCCCGAAGTTTTGAAACTTCACTGTCATCATTGCCAGTAATGATCAAATCATCCACATACAACAAGGTAATGACATGGATATTCCCTAGTTTCTTGATAAAGGAGCTCGAAACTAAAGAATAAGCAAAATCAACAAAATTGTAGGTATTTTGCAATTTTGCCATACTATTCCCGTAGAGCTTGCCTCAGCCCATAGAAAGCTTTCCTAAGCTTGCAAACATATCCCGGATGAGAACTAGAGGAATAACTGGGTGGCTGCTCCATGTAGATGTCTTTACGTATCTCACCATATAAGAAAGTATTCATTACATCAAGCTGCCATATCTTCCACCCCGGTGATGACGACAAAGAAATGACCATCCAAACAGAAGTCATCTTTACCACGGGACTGAAGGTTTCTTCATAATCTTGTCACGCCCTGCTTCCCGGTGTACAATAAGGAGACGCGACGGGTCACGTGACGTATTTACTCCGAAATAAACACGCTAAGAGTATTCAAGCAATATAAAGTAAATGTACACAAGAAAAATGGCAATAGATGTAATTGAATAGCAACTTTTATTTATTAACATTTCTTTACAAGTACAACTGGAATGTAAATAGATGAATGGAAAGCAATGCCTAAACAATGGTATGAACTGAAATGAAAAGTATGTACATGTATCTAAAGCTCGGAGTCAAATGCTAACTGCTCCAAGACTTCGGTACTAGGCTCGATCTCCAGTGAGTCCGATCCACCTGACAACATTCCAAAGAAAGAAGAAAATGAATGTCGTCAGCGAACAATCGCTCGGTAAGTCCCAAGGATGGGTAGAGATAGAATAAACAGAAAGAGAGTATAACTAGTAATGTTTGATTATAATATTAACGCAGTTGTTTGTAGGTTGGTACAGAATATACCAGTGTATACGAGAAGAGTCCCACTATCCGGAGACTAAGGTATACGAAGCACAAGGAACCATTCATCCACGGTACAACGGCAATGGATATTCAGGTTAGGTGTATTATGGTTACAGTCTCGTGCCACTTCTAACACATTCCGTACCAATCTATCCCTTTAAAACCCCATAATGTCTTTTGTATTGATTGTATTGTTTGTTATATAGATGGATGACTTTCTGAAACTATAATATCAGTAACCAGAATGGATATAAATGAATAATCATGTAGAAAGAGTATATCTATGGTTCGGTTCGGTCAAGACAGATTGTTATAGATTGAATAAACGGATTCATGTTGAATTGTAGTTTATACTTGAATAATATTCAAGTCAAATTGATTAGATTGAGACTCGGTCTGAGTCAGACACTTTGAAAAGAAATTGAAGTCCTGAATTAGTTTTGATGTTATCGGTAACTGCTGCATATGGACGGCAGGATTTGTGTCTTTTTCCAAAACAATTACCGTATTGATAACACCGTTGTTAGATTGTCTACCTTGGATAGGTAGGCACCCACTTTCTCCGGCTCCCCGAGCCTCAAGAGAACCGGTCCCGCTTACTGGGGTCCTTATTGTAATTTAGTATAACTTGAGGGGGTTTTATGTAAAATAGTTTTGATATAATTTCAAAATACACCTCAAATATTTAATTATCGTTTTTAGGGTTTTCATAGATGTATATTTTATAAAAGTAAAATTTCTAGTGAGCAGAACCTATTTTTCATTGTATATGGTACTTTAATAAAAAAAATTGGAGTTCGTACTGTATTAAAATGGTAGTTTCATGTAAGGGTGATTCCTTTGATTTAGAAAACATGGAATATTTGTATAATATATTTAAAAAAGATTTTTTGATAATATTCATATGTATATTTATATATTTAATAAATAAATTTTATTTATTTTGTAGAAATCTCATTTTCATAAAAATTGCATTAAAAATTCTATCGAGATCGAATGCTTCTTGCGGAGGTCTGCATCTCGCTCTACTTGGCCCGAGGATGTGCGATAACCCGCACCATCCCGATCAGGGTTCCCCAAAATGGGTTGTAGAGGCACAATTGCAAGGAATTAAGTAATACACTTTTTAAAGAAAACGGTTTTTAAGTTTATGGTATTTATTCTTAAAAGTGTATTATCCCATAATCTAGAATCCCAAAACTCGTCGTGCTATGTCAAAAATGTGTGTTGTGAAGAGATAGATCATTACCTCATGAGTTATCTAAAGGTAATACGGTTAAAAGTGGATAACAATCTCGTTTGTAAATATGATGGTATTTTACTGTAAAAGTGAAATAGAAATTGCATCATGAATTATTTTAAGATGAAACTTATTCTAATATATTTATTTATTTTTGTTAAACATTACGAAAGAATATGGTGATTTATTGTTTAAGAAAAACGGAGTTTTAAAAGAAAAGAGAGTCGGAAGTCGGAATAACTCCGCTTCCGACGAGTTTTGAAAAGACGATGTTTTAGAATAGTAGAAGAGGATGGGAGGGGGGACTTATAGGCTATTAACAAGGAGGAGAGGGAGGGGAAGATTAGAAAAGCGTCGGAGCGTCATTTCATCGCCGGAATCTCCTTGAAACGTCGTCGGAATCTTGCCATTTGCTAACTCTACTTGCACAACTTGGGACTTGGAAATTTTATAGAGTTTTTGTAATGAAGTTCTGAGTGAGGAGGGGTGAAATGGGGTGTGGTATTTATAGGGAAAATTCGGGTTTTGGGATAATGAAGAATGAATTAAAAATGCATTAAAATTTTGATTTAATGCCACTTTTAAATTCTCTGTTTAATTTTAATAAAAATAAACGGTACATGGGTTAAGGGGGGAGGCCAAGGAGTGTGGAGTTGAAGTTTGGGGACCATCCCCTATGGGGTGGCTCGGCGGTGCCGGCCGTAGGGCAAAAGTCGCCGGTCGATCCCCGGTGATGGGTGCTAGATCTTTGGCCACGTGTCCCTATCGCTTGGTATACCCCAGTGTACATGTTTGATTTCTGTGAGATTCTTCATTTTACGTATAGTGCACGTGTAAACCCTTAGGCTTCTAAAAGTTTAAAAGAATAATTAATAAAAAGATAATGTTGCTGAGGGGATTCGAACACAGGGGCTACGTCACAGCAGTGCAAGGCTTTACCAATGAGCTACAAGTTATTTCTTGCTGTTCAAAAGCAATTTAAATACTTATAGTGTACACGGAATTGCAAATACTCCATTTGTACATTAAATTTTAAATAAATTTTCTGTACATTAAAATTGGAGTTGTTGCATTCTACCCTCCTTACAAAAAATTTCGTCCTCGAAATTAACAATTATTTTAAGGACTAGTTTACAAACAACTGAGGGTATATTGCACGCATGTCGTTCTCACGCTCCCATGTTGATTCTCCTGGTGAATCTTTTCTCCACATCACTCGAACCAAGTTTACTTCGTTGTTCCAAAGTGACTTCACCTTTCTATCCAGGATTTCAACAGGTTGTTGCTCACAGGATAAATCTGGCTGTACAGTGAGCTCGAAGTGATCAAGAATATGACTGGGGTCACTCACATACCTTCTAAGTTGGGATATGTGGAACACGTTAAGCATTCCTTCTAATGATGGTGGAAGTGCCAAGCGATAAGCCACGACTCGTTCGAGTATGTCGAATGGTCCAATATATCTCGGACTGAGCTTAACCCGTCTTCCAAAGCAAATCACTCCACGGTTCGGAGATATCTTCAAAAATACATCGTCTCCCGGTTGAAACTTCAAGTGACGGCGCTTTGCATCAACCCAGTGCTTCTGTCGATCTTGGGATATGCGCATTCTTTCTCTGATAGTACGAACTATATCGACAGTTGCTACTATCATCTCAGGTCCAAGGGGTTCCCTATCTCCAATGTCATCCCAACTTAATGGCGATCGACACTTCCTTCCATATAAAGCTGCAAAGGGTGTCATTCCTATACTTGCTTGGTAGTTGTTGTTGTATGAAAACTCCACAAGATATATGTGATCTTCTCATGATCCTCCAAAGTCTAGCATACACGCTCTTAGCATATCTTCTAAGATCTGAATAGTTCGCTCAGACTGACCATCTGTTTGTGGATGATAAGGTGTGCTGAAGCTCAGACTTGTTCATAAGCTAGCTTGCAGACTTTGCCAAAATTGCGATCGAAATCTGGTGTCACAATTGGAGACAATGCAAACCGGTACTCCATGTAATCTCACGATTTCCTGCATGAGTTCATGAGTATCAGTGATAGTATATATTTGAAGATTTAAATCTTACTTAGATTCATACTTACTTCCATATACTTCTTTGCTAGTGTCTCAGTAGATTGGCCAACTCGAAAGGGAATAAAGTGAGCTGACTTTTTGAGTCGATCCACAATAACCCATACCACATCGTTACCCTTCGTGCTGCGAGGGAGTGCAGTCACGAAATCCATTATGATGTGTTGCCACTTCCATTCTAGGATAGGTAACGGTTGAAGTAAACTAGCAGTCCTGTGATGTTCAGCTTTTACTTACTGATACACCAAGCATTTAGCGACGCTTCTGGCTACTTCACGCTTCATTCCATGCCATCAGTAATTTTGACGCAAATCTTTGTATATTTTTGTACCTCCAGGGTGTACTGAATAAGGAAAGCTGTAAGCTTCTTTCATCAACTCTTCTCGCACAGAACCTTTTGGTACACACAATCTACTGTCGTATCTCAAAGATCCGTCTTCATGGATGATGAAATCTGTTCGAAGTCCACTTTCTACTTGTTCTCTGATCTTTTGCAACTTATCATCACTTACTTGAGCTGCTTTGATCTGATTGACAATGGTAGATTGAACTTGTAAGTTCATCAAACTTGAAGCGTTACCTGGCATGACCACTTCAATCTCCATTTGATGCAAGTCTTGTTGAAGCTTCCACTGTGCGGTGAGATTCAATGCTAATGGTTGGCGACTAAGTGCATCAGATACTACATTCACCTTCTCGGGATGATATTGTAGGTTGATGTCGAAGTCTGCCATGAGTTCTAACCATCTTCTCTGCCGCATATTCAACTCTTTCTGAGTATACACATATTTCAGACTCTTGTGATCTGTGTATATGTCCACTCATTCACCAAGGAGATAATGGCGCCAAATTTTGAGAGCAAATATTACGGCTGCTAACTCCAAATCATGCGTCGGATAATTGCGCTCATGAATCTTTAGCTGTCTTGATGCATAAGCTGCAACTTTACCATGCTGATATAGAACACATCATAATCCCTTACCAGATGTATCGCAATGCACTTCAAAACCTCCAGATTGGTCCGGTATTACGAGAATAGGCGCTGATGTCAATTGTGACTTAAGTTCTATGAAAACTTGTTCGTATGCTTCTGACCACACGAATTCTTCATCTTTACGTGTGAGCTTAGTTAGGGGTGTTATAATCTTCAAAAATCCTTTAATAAACCTTCTGTAATATCCTTCTAATCCCAAGAAACTTCGAATGTCTTTCACTGACTTCGGTGTCGGCCATTCGCTTACTGCTGATACTTTAGCTGGATCTACAGAGATTCCATCACCTGATACAATATGTCCGAGAAAACCAACTTGATCTAGCCAAAACTCACACTTGCTGTACTTGGCATAGAGTTAATATTGTCATAAAGTTTCCAGGACAATTTGTAGATGTTCAGCGTGTTCTTTCCGACTCTGAGAATACACCAGGATGTCGTCGATGAAGATGACAACAAACCTGTCTAGGTACTCTTAGAAAACTTGATTCATTAAGTTCATGAATATAGAGGGTGCGTTGGTCACTCCAAATGGCATCATAAGAAATTCGTAATGTCCATAGCGAGTTCTAAATATCGTTTTATGGATATCAGATTTTTTGACCTTCACCTGATGATAACCCAAACGAAGATCTAACTTGGAGAAAATGCAAGACCCACTTAGCTGATCGAACAGGTCGTCGATGCACGGGAGTGAATACTTGTTCTTTATAGTTACATCGTTTAGAGCTCTATAATCAATGAACATTCGATATGAACCTTCCTTCTTGTAACACCCCACGACCCAGTACAGATGGTATTGTCCGCTTTGGCCGAAACTGCACGGTTTTTCCCTTTAGAGCGAACCGGACCCGACCAGGGGCCACTTCCCAGGAGGTCACCAATCCCAAGACTTCCCTGGCCCGAGCACGCTTAACTACGGAGTTCTCAAGCTCCTATAGTTCCAGTTCACTTAAAAGGCGCCTATGTAATTGAGGGTGGTATCATTATATTTATAATGCAGTTCGGTCCTCTTTCAGAATGTGTTCCGAAGATTCCCCATTGTTCTACAGTGGGTCCCGCGGACTCTAGAGGTGGCCCCTACAGATTCAAGAGGTGGCCCCCGCCCTCTTGGTATGACAATTGGCATGACACTTTGTTCTGTGTGGCACTTTGCTCCGTGAACAAGAACCGGGTCCCGACATTCTCCCCACCTTTGAACAATGGTTCGTCCTCGAACCACAGGCCTACTACTGAGGGACCTGCATGGGCCACCATAAATGTAACGCCCCACGACCCAGTACAGATGGTATTGTCCGCTTTGACCAAAACTGCACGGTTTTTCCCTTTAGAGCGAACTGGACCCGACCAAGGGCCACTTCCCAGGAGGTCACCCATCCCAAGACTTCCCTGGCCCGAGCATGCTTAACTACGGAGTTCTCAAGCTCCTGTAGTTCCGGTTCACTTAAAAGGCGCCTCTGTAATTGAGGGTGGTATCATTATATTTATAATGCAGTTCGGTCCTCTTTCGGAATGTGTTCCGAAGATTCCCCATTGTTCTACAGTGGGTCCTACGGACTCTAGAGGTGGCCCCCACAGATTCAAGAGGTGGCCTCCGCCCTCTTGGTATGACAATTGGCGTGGCACTTTGTTCTATATGGCACTTTGCTCCGTGAACAAGAACCGGGTCCCGACACTTCTTCTTCATAAGTAGAACTGGTGATCCCCAACTTGAAGTGCTGGGACGAATCTATCCTTTCGTCAATAATTCGTCCAACTAAGTATGGACCTCCTTCAAACCTTCAGGGCTTAACCGATACAGTACTTTGATCACCGGTTGTGCTCCAGGTACTAAATCAATGCTGAATTCAAGAGCTCGATCGAGAGGCAAACCTGATATGTCTTCAGGAAATACATCGTCGATCTATCAAACTATCTCTGGCTTTGATCCTTTCTCTACTTGAAGTGCTGCAATCACCGCCTTCTTCGATTTTTCCTTGTATGTGCTTGGCTCCAGGGTACAGTCTCCACTTTTGAAATAAAAGACCAGATGGTCTGGAATCTCAAACACTACCCTTGACAACAGTCGATAGTAGCGTAAAAAGTTCCAAGCCAATCCATACCCAAAACAACATCAAAATTCGCTATGTCCAGCACCTTGAAGTCGGCATAGAATTCTCTGCTGCAGACGACTACTGGACACAGATCATATCCCATTATTGCCTTTAGAACGTCGTTCCCTGTGTTGGATATGTATGCCCTAGAGGCCATTATTGTATATGTATACATATGGATGTTTGGACATATATATATGTACAGGACAGTCTTGCTCGATATGATAGTATGCTATCTGGTTTGACTTTATCTTAACATGTGTATGTTTTACTTGCTATTACATATCTCTTATACATGTTGATAAAGCCCGTAGCATCAATGCTAGACTACCTGCGTTGTGATGGCGATCATACTTGTGGGATCTGGGTA
Organism: Agapanthus africanus; assembly: GCA_030015575.1. Classification (NCBI taxonomy): domain Eukaryota; kingdom Viridiplantae; phylum Streptophyta; class Magnoliopsida; order Asparagales; family Amaryllidaceae; genus Agapanthus; species Agapanthus africanus. The sequence goes on along the minus strand of CM057350.1, from coordinate 445,184,729 downwards.
GTCGGTACGCACATCTTTAAATGGTCCCTAGTCGTGGGAGTATCGAGACTGGGTATCGATATTCCGGAGTAGACTAGTGTATACGTTTCTAGACCCCGACGAGGGGCGATGGTTTTGTCCCGCAACCATTGGTCTTTAGATCTAAGATCGTATACAGGTACTCACTGGGGGTGAGTACACCGGACCGACTCGCTGAGAACTTCCAGATGGTACTATACCTATCGTTGGGTGGAAGTTCTCAGGTGACATGAGTACAGGTTAGTCTTTAGACCTGAGATCAGCATTTGTATCGTGTGAGTTCCCACTGTGCTTTGATCACTACTCTACCATGGCTCTACTGAGTCATGCAAACAGGTTTTGGTTGGGTACAGTCCCGAGCCACATGGAGGCAGTGAGCGATTGTCGGGGATTCGTCTCTCCCGGTATAGGGAGTCGATATCGCACTGTGTTCGATTGGTCAGGACCATAAGACATTGGCCAAGGCAATTGGGATTTAATGATAGGCTGATCAGTAGTTTCCCGGATTGGTCTTGAGCCGCATCAGCATGACTTATCGGGTTACCAGGGTCTGACGTTTACCACCCCCAAGACCCGGTATGTGATACTCTCAGACGAAGAGACCGGACTGTATGGAGATTGTCACAGATAGGCTCAGTATGGATCCGGATGAGTTTTCTCGTCGGCATTCCTTTTCGACAGGTACCCGGGTAGCCGTTACGTACAGCTAGTGCCGCTGATGTTTTTGTGGTTATGGATTTATCCAGTAACTCACTGCCGGCGTACTGTCGAGTCTTTAGAGTCCCACACAGAGGGTTTCCATGGTTCAGGCAAAATGATGTAGTAGCCGTATTGGATACGTGCAGGGTCTCAATCGATTGATGTACTTTGTATTTGGACTTGGGATCGGACAGTTGGTAATACTAGTCGGCTCGGGATTGAGCCGGATTATTAAATCGGGTATTGATTTAATAGTTTGCATATATATATTTCGATATGTATATTCTAGTATTACGTTCTTCGTGTTATTCTATCTCTTTGTGCATTCGTGTTTTTATCCGAATGCATGTATGTATATACAACAGACTGTAATCCGTATTTATTACAGATTACCTTCTAGAAGGTGGCCACCTCATTATGTATTTTTCCATTTATTTGATAAATAGAAAATGAGGTGTAAAGTGTAAGGTATGGAAGGAATGGACATAACCATGCTTCAATATTTAACAAATGAATTTTTAATTCATTTGGAGTTACTATTGAAGCATGGTTGTTGATAGTTTACTCAAGAAATTCATACACAAAATTTTTGTGTGGATTTTCTCTCTCATAGATGCTTCATAATTTCTTGAGCTCCCATTTTTCTGCATCTCCTCCCTCCTCTTGACTTCCTCCACCTTCATCATCTTCCTCTTTCACTACCCTCTCATGAGTTGAGAAACAAGTGAAGAGGTAAGGTAGAGATAGTAGAACACATAAATCTTCATACTACATCCTAGAAAACTTGGATTAGCATCCCAAGTTCTCTAGTTGCTCCTTTTGTTACTTAGTTAAGAGCTAGAGCCATGGATCACATCTCTCGGGTGGATCATCTACAACAAAGGAGGGCCGGAGAACAAGCTCGATCCCGGAGGACCGATGGAGCCGGAAATGGAGATCAAACAAGTTCAAAGTGGCCACTTGGAGCACATGACGAGGAAAGAAGACCGAAGGACTTGAGTCGCTTGGTGAGAATTCTTTCCATAATAGATAGCACTACTTTAGTTTTGCTATATAGGTTTATGGAAAAATCCGGGTTAAAAGTTATTCTAGTGCCATGTTCTAATCGTTAGAAAATATTTTGTTCCGCATTTGGTCACGGTAGTTGGCCGGGGCACTAGCGTAACCTTTCATGGTATCAGAGCCAATCTATAAAACCTACTAGCTAGTTTGCACAAGGTTAAAATCTCGATCGACAAAAATTTCCGAATCGTATTTCCATTTTGGTATGCTTGCTGTCGAATTTTAAAGTTATTCATAAAATTTTTTAAGCATCTTAAAAATATGTGCAGGCAAAACTATAGCTGTGGAAAAATTTGGGCACGTAACTCTAAAATTCGGCGGCGGAACCGGAGCAAAATGGCATATTTTGCTGCGGTTCAGCCGCGCATTTTGGGCTACAGTGTCCAAAAATTTTTCTAGGGCTTTAGCTCATGGAAATATGATTTTTTTGATATATGGTTTTGGCCCATATTTGTTTGAGTGCTCTATTTGTCTTTGGGGCCAATTTGGGAAAGTTTAGTCGATCGAAATTTTAAAATACGTAATTTGTTATTAGTACTTGTTTAGCATCTGCGACCATGAATGTCATTTGATCGATATATCTCGTCTATCTGCTATATGTTCTTTTAAACGAGTTTGCAAACATAACATTCACGTTGATGTTCTGTGCTTGTGCTGTGATTGTAGTTGGATAGTCATGGTGGATAGTAGTTGGTGCAATGTTAGCATTACAGTTTATATTCATTTGTACATTTGTTATTGCGGGGCGAGCATCCGACATGTGGACTGCCGTCTTTGCCGGGTTGTATATTATTTGATTAGGGCACGACCGGGTTGAGGTCGATGTCACCATTTGTACGTATTATTTTCTTTTTCTGTACTAGGATTACCCCACGGTGAAGTGCACGAATAACCAAGTTCTAGAAGGCAACAAGCCCGCATCTCATGGCGTTAGACGGAGGGGGCTTTATTCTAAAATTGGCGGGCTATTCGCCGCACTCGTAGGGGGTATAGTGTGACCCACGGAGGGGCGCCCAAGTTACCGGATTCCGTGAAGTGCCCGGTGGCCTATTCACTTTGTTGAAGGTGGTTGCCTCGCTTCTGGGATTGGCGGGTAACTTTCCGCGCTCGTAGGGGTTCAGGTTCTCATTGCACAGACTATCCACACGACCGGGAACGTCGGATTTTATTTGCGGCTCAAATGAAACCTGGGGCTCCAAGTTAATCCACCATTATGTATTGTTGGCTGAGATTCTGTGATTTTGCTTATTATCATGCCTGGAATGAATGTTATATATATTTATATATATACTACTAAATGTTGTATATGTTTTACACCTGCGCTAGTCCAGCCCCCGCTTTTTCGTTAGTTAAGTAACCTAACGGGTGATGACGGGGCCCAGTGGGGAATGCGGATGGCATATACGTATATTGTATTTTCGTTCTTTTCTGGTGTGATAGGATTATATTGATGGGACCGCATTAATGTGGATTAATGTAAGAAAAGAAACCTAAAAGATGTTGGAACAAATTTTGGAAAACTATAGCTATATTCTTTCGCTTTGCATAGTGGTATTCGGTCATGAATATCCAGCACCTCATTGCAGGAGGCAAGAGCCGAGATCCCTTCGCGGGAAGTGACCTCTTGAGCAAAAGTATATACTGTAGATTACTCAATTTTTTCAAAACCACGAGTTTTCAAAAGCGGAGCCTCAACCACTTCTTTTCAAAACTACCCAGGTTCCTTCGACGATATCAAGTTCATTACATTAATGGTTTTTTTTTCCAAAAACCCAGCCGTAGCCCTCCGTCATTTCGGATAAAAACACATAGTATTCATGCGGTGTTTGTTGGCCAAAGTCAAGGCATCGTGTATGGTAGATGTATGTTTCTTATCCGTAGCATAGATAAATGCATTGGTTTAGAACAGTTGTACCATCTTGTTGGCCAAAGTCAAGAGTGTGTGCGGGTGGGTCTAAATCAACCGGGACAATGACGGGTAGAACTTGACTTGCGCGTTATGATTTGTTGGCCAAAATCAAGGTCATAGGCGCTTAGGGTAAAAACCACATCGGAAGTTTCAAACATATAGGAAACTTGCAGATATAGCATACCTTCTGAAGTGTGGTGACTAGAGTTGATTCCATCTGGTGTATCACACAATGATAGTTGGAACCCGATCCCACTGATAAGTAGGATTACTCTTGAGAGATTTTTCTCACTTAACAATCAATGCTATAAAACAAGTAAATGTGTAGAACGGTATTAGCGGGGCTACGCCTGCTGGGAAAAGAGGTTATGTAATTAAGGAACTTCACGAAAGCGTTGGAAAACCTCCCTCAAAGTACCGACACCAGCCTGGCCGAAAGGTTAAGCAAGTATTGTGACGTGCGATTAATCCTAACTAATTCTTCTTTTAAGGTTTGAAGAAGAATTCGAGGAAATAGTGGGAGCCATCCTGGTTAGATAAATTAATAACCAATCTAATCTTGTAAGAGCGCACGCTGAGTGTTTCTTTCTCTCTCTCCAGGTAGCAACCAATTCACGCCCTAATCAAGATAATAAAATATATCGCTTGACCGATCCGAATTCTTATTCGGGACCGGGTAACGTCGGTTCGGCTCTAACTTATGACAACAGTCATGAGTATGAGCAAGGGAAAAAGGAATGTTTGAATTCCTTGGTGACCCTATTGAAGAAGAAACATACTATTGTCTCATTTTCAGGTGTTCTTGTTATTGAGAACTGTTTTTCGATCAGTCCTAGCTCCTGGGTACTCGATACCGGATCGAGGTCTCAGATCTGTAATTTATTACGGGGGCTGAGAAAAAGTAGGATAGTTGGACATGGTGATATGTCCCTCGGAGTAGGGAATGGAGTACATGTTGATGCTTCTGCCATCGGTGAATATCACCTAGCATTGCCAAATGGCAATACTATGATTTTGAACAATTGCTACTATGTACCTTCTATGGTTTGCAATATCATATCAGTTTCTTTACTTATAAAGATAGATATAAGTTTGTTCTTGATAGAAATATCATGAACATTTACCTTAATCAGGTATTGGTTGCAGAAGGTACACTGTGTAATTGTATCTATGTTCTTAATCAAAACATAGTTCTCAGTATACAAAACACACGCAAGAGGAAGGGTTCAGAAACGAACGAATCCTACTTGTGGCATTATAGACTTGGTCATATCGGAGAGAAAAGACTGAGCAAGTTACATAGAGATGGATATTTGAACACGTTCGAGTTTTCATCTTTTGAAACTTGTCAGTCATGTCTAAAAGGAAAGATGACCAAATCTCCGTTCACCGGACACGGAGAATGAGCAGGAGAGCTCTTGGCACTCATACACAGTGATGTATGTGGTTCAATGTCTGTACATGCATGGGGTGGGTTCTCATACTTCATCACATTCATAGACAATCTCTCTAGGTTCGGATATGTGTATCTGATGAAACAAAAATCTGAATCTTTTGAGAAATTCAAAGAATTCAAAAATGAAGTAGAGAACCAGACTGGCAAAAGTATCAAGATCCTCCGATCTGATAGAGGGGGAGAGTACTTAAGTACGGAATTCCGGGACTTTCTAAAAGAGAATGGTATTCTCTCTCAGCTTACTCCTCCGTATACACCACAGCACAATGGCGTATCGGAGCGAAAGAACCGTACCCTATTGGATATGGTTCGCTCCATGATGAGTAATGCTGAGTTACCTCTTTCTTTCTGGGGGTTTGCTCTTAAATCAGCTGCATTCATATTGAATGGAGCACCGTCCAAATCAGTGCCTACCACCCCATATGAAATATGGAGTGGGAAGAGACCATGTCTTAATTACATTAAAATATGGGGGTGTCCTGTTTTTGTTAAAAAGCAGAATCCAGAAAAACTCGAGGCAAGGTCTGTATTATGCAAGTTTGTGGGATACCCTAAGCATTCTAAGGGGTATCCGTTCTACCACACTGAGGAACAGAAGGTGTTAGTATCTCGCCACGCTATCTTTTTAGAAAGGGAATTTCTTGCAAAGGAAATTAGTGGGAGTACGGTGGAACTAGAAGAAATTCAGGAACCACAAACTGTAACAGAAGATTTGGTAGAACCCTTAGATTCAGTAATACCCGACGAACCTCAGCCACTCCGCAGATCTGGTAGGATTTCTCATCCGCCCGAGAGATACTACAGTTTTCTCATAGACGGAGATAGAGAGGACTGCATTTTGGAAGAAAATGATCCTACTAGTTTCAGGCAGGCCATTATCAGTAAGAACTCTGATAAGTGGCTGGATGCTATGCGATCCGAAATGGAGGCTATGTACACCAATAAAGTGTGGACCTTGGATATTGCTCTACCTGGAGTGAAACCCGTTGGATGCAAATGGATCTACAAAAGGAAATTTGGTGTAGATGGGCAGGTGGAAACCTATAAGGCTAGACTCGTTGCAAAAGATTTTCGTCAAAGACCAGGTGTGGACTATGACGAAACCTTTTCTCCAGTGGCTATACTCAAATCCATTCGGATCCTACTTACCATTGCTGCCTTCCATGACTATGAGATCTAGCAGATGGACGTAAAAACGGTTTTTCTAAACGGAAGTTTAGAAGAGTGCGTTTATATGGATCAGCTAGAAGGTTTTGTAGACAGTGGGAGCATCGGGAAGGTATGCAAGTTGCTTATATCCATTTATGGATTAAAGCAGGCATTGCGGAGCTGGAACATCTGTTCTGATGAAACAGTCAAGGAATTTGACTTCATCAAGAACGAGGATGAGCCTTATATTTATAAGAAGATTGTAGGACGAACTGTCGTGTTCCTAGTCTTCTACGTGGATGACATTCTTTTGATAGGAAATGACATTTCTATGCTACAATCGGTCAAGCTATTCTTATCACAAAAGTTCTCCATGAAGGACCTGGGTGATGCCTCGTACATTCTGGGGATTAAGATCTACAGAGATAGATCCAAGAGATTACCGGGAATTTCACAATCCAGGTACATAGAGACCATACTAAAGAGATTTAGTATGGAAGATTCCAAACGTGGTAACATACCTGCATTGCACGGAATCGCCCTCTCCAAGGAGATGTCTCCCAAGACTGACGAGGAGAGGGTTCGCATGAGCACTATACCCTACGCTTCGGCGGTAGGATCTATAATGTATGCGATGCTATGTACAAGGCCAAATGTAGCTTATGCGCTAAGCGTGGTGAGCCGGTATTAGCCGAACCCAGGTGAGGACCACTGGACAGCAGTAAAGAACATTCTCAAATACCTGAGAAGGACAAAGGAGATGTTCTTGGTTTACGGTAATGGAGACCTAAAGGTCGAGTCCTTTAGCGATTCAAGCTTCTAGAGTGACAAGGATGAAAACAAGTCTTTCTCAGGTTTTGTGTTTACCCTCAACGGAGGGGCGGTGTATTGGAAGAGCTCCAAACAGGATACCGTTGCAGACTCGACGATGGAGGCTGAATACATTGCTGCGAGCGATGCCGCAAAAGAGGCGGTCTGGATGAAGAAGTTCATTAGTGAACTTCAGGTAGTTCCGTCCATTGTTGACCCAATACCTTTGTATTGTGATAATAATGGGGCTATAGCTTTAGCGAAGAAACCACGGTCCCATCAGAAATCTAGGCATATCTTAAGGCGGTATCACCTGATCAGGGAGATGGTAGATCGTCAGGAAATCAAGGTCCGGAGAGTAGATACAAAAGACAACACTACGGATCCATTCACCAAGGCCCTTCCTCAAGTACAGTTCGAGAGACTTTTTGAGATGTTGGGTATGCGGTACACCAACAGCTGGCCCTAGAGCATACGTTGGACACTCGGTACGCCAATGTATATGGTCTTAGTGTAAGTGGGAGATTGTTGGATATGTATGCCCTAGAGGCCATTATTGTATATGTATACATATGGATGTTTGGACATATATATATGTACCGGACAGTCTTGCTCGATATGATAGTATGCTATCTGGTTTGACTTTATCTTAACGTGTGTATGTTTTACTTGCTATTACATATCTTTTATACATGTTGATAAAGCCCGTAGGATCAATGCTAGACTACCTGCGTTGTGATGGCGATCATACTTGTGGAAGTTGGGTAGTTGGTACACACATCTTTAAATGGTCCGTAGTCGTGGGAGTATCGAGACTGGGTATCGATATTCCATAATAGACTAGTGTATATGTTTCTAGACCCCGACGGGGGGCAATGGTTTGGTCCCGCAACCATTGGTCTTTAGATCTAAGATCGTATATAGATGCTCACTAGGGGTGAGTACACCGGACGAACTCGCTGAGAACTTCCAGATAGTACTATACCTATCGTCAGGTGGAAGTTTTCAGGTGACATGAGTAAGGTTAGTCTTTAGACCTGAGATCGGCATTTGTCTCGTGTGAGTTCCCACTGTGCTTTGATCACTACCCTACCACGGCTCTACTGAGTCGTGCAAACAGGTTTTGGTTGGGTACAGTCTCAAGCCACATGGAGGCAGTGAGCGATTGTCGGGGATTCGTCTCTCCCGGTATAGGGAGTCGATATCACATTGTGTTCGATTGGTTAGGACCATAAGACATTGGCCAAGGCAATTGGGATTTACTGATAGGCTGATTAGTAGTTTCCCGGTTTGTCCTGAGCCACATCAGCACGACTTATCGGGTTACCAGGGTCTGACGTTTACCACCCCCAAGACTCGGTATGCGATACTCTCAGACGAAGAGACCGGACTGTACGGAGATTGTCACAGATAGGCTCAGTAGGGATCCGGATGAGTTTGCTCGTCGGCTTTCCTTTTCGACAGGTACCCGGGTAGCCGTTACGTACAGCTAGTGTCGCTGACGTGCTTGTGGTTATGGATTTATCCAGTAACTCACTGTCGGCGTACTGTCGAGTCTTTAGAGTCCTACACAGAGGGTTTCCCTGATTCAGGCGAAATGATGTACTAGCCGTATTAGATACGTGCAGGGTCTCAATCGATTGATGTACTTTGTACTCGGACTTTCGATCGGACAGTTGGTAATACTAGCCGGCTCGGGATTGAGCCGGATTATTAAATCAGTATTGATTTAATAGTTTACATATATGTATTTCGATATGTATATTCTAGTATTACGTTCTTCGTATTATTCTATCTCTTTGTGCACTCGTGTTTTTATCCGAATGCAGGTATGTATATACAGCAGACTGTAATCCGTATTTATTACAGATTAGCTTCTAGAAGGTGGCCACCTCATTATACTTTTCCCATTTATTTGATAAATGGAAAATGAGGTGTAAAGTGTGAGGTATGGGAGGAATGGAGATAACCATACTTCAATATTTAACAAATGAATTTTTAATTCATTTGGAGTTTCTATTGAACCATGGTTGTTGATTGTTTATTCAAGAAATTCATACACAAACTCTTTGTGTGGATTTTCTCTCTCATGGAAGCTTCATAATTTCTTGAGCTCCCATTTTTCTTCATCTCCTCCCTCCTCTTGACTTCTTCCACCTTCATTATCTTCCTCTTTCACTACCCTCTCATGAGTTGAGAAACAAGTGAAGAGGCAAGGTAGAGATAGTAGAACACATAGATCTTCATACTATATCCTAGAAAACTTAAATTAGCATCCCAAGTTCTCTAGTTACTCCTTTTGTTACTTAGTCAGGAGCTAGAGCCATAGATCACATCCCTCGGGTGGATCATCTACAACAAAGGAGGGCCGGAGAACATGCTCGATCCCGAAGGACCGATGGAGCCGGAAATGGAGATCAACCAAGTTCAAGGTGGCCACTTGGAGCACATGACGAGGAAAGAAGACCGAAGGACTTGGGTCGCTTGGTGAGAATTCTTTCCATAGTAGATAGCACTACTTTAGTTTTGCTAGATAGGTTTATGGAAAAATCCGGGTTAAAAGTTATTCTAATCATTAGAAAAAAATTTGTTCCGCATTTGGTCACGGTAGTTGGCCGGGGCACTAGCATAACCTTTCACCCTGAACTGACATTCCAGCTGGATACAAGTGGTTTGACTGGAATCGCATGACTTCGGACGAACCGTTGCGACATAAAGCAATGAGATGCTCCAATATCGAAGAGTGCTAATGCAGGAAGTGTGGCTAGTAAGATTGTACATAAGTTATGTGGGATAGGTATTAGGTATAAGGAAAAGATATATAGGTATGTATATAGACTGAAAGAAAGTTTGAAAGGAAAGTGTTACCAGTAATGACTTGGCCGGTGGCTTCAGCTTCTTCCACAGTCATTGTGAAAGCCTATCGCCTCGGTACATTCCTCCTTACTGGAGGAACATTCCTCTGCCCGTTCCTTTGTACTTGAGGTACGTTCTTTTGAGCTTGATGGAACTGACGAGAAGAAAGTGCAGTTAGTCCATGAGGAGGTGGAGCAGGGAGAGCTAGTCTTGGATCAGGTGCTTGGATGGTTGGGCACTGCTGATAAGTAATTGCTGGTCTGGATGCAGCATTTAGGTTGTGTCTACGAGGATAAGACCCAATGCCATGAGTGGCTGAGCCGCAGACTAAGCAAAGGCGATTTACACACCGGCAGTATTTCTCCAGAAGTCCATCTCTCTTGCAGTAGATACAAAAGGCTGGGTTGGGCCGATTGTTTGGTACTCCCGGTCTCCTAACCACAAATTGTGGCCTTGAACAAGCTCCTCCTGCCATATGAGTGGCAGGACGCTTCATCCCGGCAGAGTGGGATCTACCTTTCATCTTCACCACTGCCTCATATCGGCGGGAAGCTTTCAAGGCCAGTTCGTGGGTTGGGAAATCCCCTGTAGCTAAGGCAACTTGGATTTCCGGATCTAACCCTTCTGGACCTGATCTCAACTGTTGGTATTAAATATGCCGCGAACCTATTAAGGTCTTGTGTTAGCTGTGTAATATGCAATATTTGAAAATCGAATATTGAGACATATCTTACCTACCGAGTATGGTAAACTCAGCATCATATTCATCTACTGATTTGGTCCACATCAAACCCTGTTGTAGGTGAATAAATTGCTGCTCCATGTCAAATTGGACAGTCTCTGGGAAGTATTTCGCATCGAACATATCGCGAAAAGTCCTCCATTCGATAGGTTAGACAAGACGGCTTTCTTCCGCCTTCCACCAGACTCGGGCATTGTCGGTGAGTTCCAGCTTCGCAACTCGAACCCAAGCGATCTCTGGCACTTGTGCTGCTGCCAGATCATTCTCAACACTTTGAGCCCATTCTTCAGCTTCCAGGGTCTCTTTTTTCCTGAAAATTGTTTTGGGTGCAATGCACGAAATTGCTTCACTCTGGGCACTTCCGCTTCTGGACAGTTCATCAGAATAGCCGTCTGCTGCTGCTGTCCTTCCAGGAGACTCCGGATCACCTCAAGAAATACCGTCTGCTCATTGATAGGAGCAGCGACGGTAGGCATAAGTGGTAGAGGTGGTGGTGTATTGTTGAAATTGGTGCTGGTATTGTTTGGAGAATTCATAATCTTGAAAGAAAAATAGGGTTAGGACAGATTCAAAACATATGAAATTGTAAGATTCAAGAAATATGAAATGTAAAGAATGTTTTTAGTTGCTGATTCTTGCGTTATATTGCTTAGGACTTCATGCAGAATTGACCCGCATATCCATGCAGAACTGACCTGCATAGGCCACCAACAAAACCTGTCATGCCCCGCTTCCCGGTGTATGGTAAAGAGATGCGATGAGTCACGCGACGTATTTACTCCGAAATAAACACGCTAAGAGTATGTAAGAAATATTAAGTAAATGTACACAAGAAAAATGACATTAAATGTAATTGAACATCAACTTTTATTTATTAACATTTCTTTACAAGTACAACTGGAATGTAAATACATGAATGGAAAGCAATGCCTAAACAATGGCATGAACTGAAATGAAAAGTATGTACAGGTATCTAAAGCTCGGAGTCAAATGCTAACTGCTCCAAGTCTTCGGTACTAGGCTCGATCTCCATTGATTCCGATCTACCTGACAACATTCCAAAGAAAGAAGAAAATGAATTTCGTCAGCGAACAATCGCTCGGTAAGTCTCAAAGATGGGTAGAGATAGAATAGACAGAAAGAGAGTATAACTAGTAATGTTTGATTATAATGTTAACGTAGTTGTTTGTAGCTTGGTACAGAATATGCCAGTGTATACGAGAAGAGTCCTATTAGCCGGATACTAAGGTATACGGAGCACAAGGAACCATTCAGCCACTGTACAACGACAATGGATATTCAGCTTAGGTGTATTATGGTTACAGTCTCGTGCCACTTCTAACACATTCCGTACCAATTTACCCCTTTAAAACCCCGTAATATCTTTTGTATTGTTTGTTATATAGATGGATGACTTGCCGAAACTATAATATCAGTAACCAGAATGGATATAAATGGATAATCATGTAGACAGAGTATATCCATGGTTCGGTTCGGTCAAGACAGATTGTTATAGATTGAATAGACGGATTCATTTGAATTGTAGTTTATACTTGACTAATATTCAAGTCAGATTGATTAGATTGAGACTCGGTCTGAATCAGACACATTAAAAAGAAATTGAAGTCCTGAATTAGTTTTGATGTTATCGGTAACTGCTGCACATGGACGGTAGGATTTGTGTCTTTTTCCAAGACAATTACCATATTAATAACACCGTTGTTAGATTGTCTACCTTAGATAGGCAGGCACCCACTTTCTCCGGCTCCCCGAGACTCAAGAGAACTGGTCCCGCTTAAACCTATATTTACTGGGGTCCTTATTGTAATTTATTATAACTTGATGGGGTTTTATGTAAAAATAGTTTTGATATAATTTCAAAATACACCTTAAGTATTTAATTATCGTTTTTAGGGTTTTCATAGATGTATATTTTATAAAAGTGAAATTTCTAGTGAGTAGAACCTAGTTTTTATTGTATATGGTACTTTAATGAAAAATTGGAGTTTGTACTGTATTAAAATGGTAGTTTCATATAAGGGTGATTCCTTTGATTAGAAAACATGGAATATTTGTATAATATATTTAAAATAGATCTTTTGATAATATTCATATATATATTTATATATTTAATAAAAATAAATTTTATTTATTTTGTAGAAATCTCATTTTCTTAAAAATTGCATTAAAAATTTCATCGAGATCGAATGCTCCTTGCGGAGGTCTGCATCTCACACTACTTGGCCTGAGGATGTGCGATAACCCGCACCATCCCGATTGGGGTTCCCCAAAATGGGTTGTAGAGGCACAATTGTAAGGAATTAAGTAATACACTTTTTAAAGAAAACGTTTTTTAGGTTTAGGGTATTTATTCGTAAAAGCGTATTATCCCATAATCTAGAATCCCAAAACTCGTCGTGCTATGTCAAAAATGTGTGTTGTGAAGAGATAGGTCATTACCTCATGAGTTATCTAAAGGTAATACGGTTAAAAGTGGATAACAATCTCGTTTGTAAACATGATGGTATTTTACTGTAAAAGTGAAATAGAAATTGCATCATGAATTATTTTGATATGAAACCTTTTCTAATATATTTATTTATATTTGTTAAACATTATGAAAGAATATAGTGATTTATTGTTTAAGAAAAATGGAGATTTTAAAGAAAAGAGAGTCGGAAGTCGGAATAACTCCGCTTCCGATGAGTTTTGAAAAGACGATGTTTTAGAATAGTAGAAGAGGATAGGAGGGGAACTTACAGGCTATTAAGAAAGAGGAGAGGTAGGGGAAGATTAGAAAAGCGTCGGAGCGTCGTTTCGTCGCCGGAATCACTCTCATATAAAATTTTATATTTTTATGACAGATCGATCTTATGATCCAAGACTCTCATCAATGGATGTTTCGACACACAGATGATAAAAATAGAAACTTTTGCTTCTCTTTAATATTGATCATTTATGAAAAATCACAACTTTTCATAAAAAAAATATGTGCACCATAGATACTCAGTATATATATATATATATATATATATATATATATATATATATATATATATATAAAATAACATAAACCCTTGTCTTTTTGAAAACCATAGCTTTCTGATGAACAGTGCTCACTTGACCTTAGATCGCACTTAAAAAGAATTTTGCTCATATAGAAGTGTGCACATAAGCACTTGATGAATATATTGTCTCTGGAAAGGTGTGCATCAAGCGATACTCACCCATACGCAAGTGGAACATCTCACCCTTCAATATGCGCACATATGTACATGTGCATATTGAAATTTGATCCAGCAAGGATGTGCGCAACCACATGATATGCACGTGCGCAACCCATCATGATAACAAGCAAGTGCGCATCATATACACTGCAAGTAAATGTGCTTCATATACACTGCAAGCAAATGCGCATCAAATACAAAGCACATGCTTATATGCGCACTTAGACTAACAAGCCATTGTTTGACTACTTAGTTAAAATAAACTAAGTATAGAAATCTGTGCTTCTCATATGTGATCCTATGATCAAACTGACAGCTTTATTTAAGTTGATCTTAATCTAAAACGAGATTAACGATCCTTAAATATATTTTCTAAGTTGATCTTAGTTCCATATATGACTAACGACCCTTAAATATATTTTCTAAGTTGATCTTAGTTCTATATATGACTAACGATTCTTAGATCAAAGCAAATACCCTTTAAACTAATGGACCTCATTCATATGAGATATGTGACATAAGTTCAAGCCCAAATCTAATATGTATGGATTTGGACTAATCCGCGTCCTACGGACGACGACAACATTAATCTCCATATACAATCTTAAGGGCAATCCCAAAATAAACAAACCATAATACGACACGAAGTGATATATCTGGAGTAAAGAAAGTTGTTATCGCTTGGCAATAACGTAATTGACCGCAGGAGCTTGCACCTGCAAGAAAAAACGTCCCCACAATCAAAAACCCTTATATGCGAGGGGGAATCTGAAAAGTCAGCTACAACGGTCGTATCCATCCAAACCTCCAATACATGATGCCATAAATCAACTTGGTATTTTTGGAAAGATAGATGGATATGTTCCATATAGTATCTGCCCCCGTATTCAGGCTAAAAGCGCTCCCGGCACCTTAGTCCGGTTTCCGGCTATAAATAGGTTCTGGCACGCCCGGTGGGACCCTTTTCTATTTCTACTCCACACTTCGTGTGTGGTGTTTTTAACAAATAAGATCGTGGTATATATATTTATAGTTCCTCTTGGATGGTGGGATACTGAAGTTGATGTTTCGTCTCTATGCAGAGATCTATGGCTTCCAACTACACTCACTACTACTCAAACTCTACCACATCCAATGGAGTCAAGTATGGGCCACTCACAGCCTTAACTTTCTGCATTCCGGCTCCTCAGGAAATGAATGGGCTTTTCGTTGGGTCGATGCTCCCACTTCCTACCCTCGATGCCTCAACGTCGAAGGAGGGCGTCCAGAAGAAGTCTGTCTTCCACAGGCTGGCTCCTCAAGCTTCAACTCTGTCGAAGGTGTCGGTCTTCCATCAACTGACTCCTACCAAAGGTCCTAAGCTATGTAGAGGAGCATGATGAAGATACCCCGCATGAAAAGGAGGTTCTTGCCTTAAGAAATGCCCGACGTCGCCACTGGCGTCGAGTAAGACGAGCTGGGTGCATTTCCTCATCAAGGTTGACTCTTCCTGCTTCAACTTCAATGGTGAATATTGTCGTTCCAACCGGGAACAGTTTTGAACTACTGCAAAGGGCCAGACAAAATTCTCGCTCCGCGGTACTAAAGAAGTCTCCGTGGCCCGTAGAGATCTAAGAAGAGCAGAAACCAGTTCGCTCTCCAAAAAAACTTTTCTCATTTATATATAAGGTGTGGAAAGAAGTGAAGAACTCCATCGTTGTTCGCGGCTCTTCTCCTAAGTTCAAACCGATGAAGTGTCAGCCAAACACTGACAACTCCCTTTCTAAATACAAGAACATTCATCAGAAGGTGGTTCCTGCTATGATGGTTCCTCTGAAAACAACTTCTCACAAAAGAGAAAGGCCAGATAAATTCTGAGCGCCCGAAGCAAACTTAAAGGGCCGAAATCCCAAACGCCCCAAGCATGGGATAGTTCACATAGTCTATATGGTGAACTCCAAAGATGAAATTCGTTCTTCAGTTAGTCATAGACCAATTACCCGTTCTTTGACGAAAGACCAAAGACGATAAGAAAAGCAGCAAGAGATACTTACTTAAGCGGCATAACTCATTAATCCACTGCCTAATGCAAACCCAGAAGATGGATCCGAAGAAAGGACATGGCAGGAGTCTGAGATTGATTGCCTGAAGCGTGTTCTTAAGGAAAAAGATAAGAAAGTGGCAGAGATGGTCGCTAATATGAACAAAATGGCTCTCTTGATCCAGAATATGGCCGGAATGATGGCTCAATCAGAACCCCCGGCAGATGAACGTCGGTAGTAATTATTGACGATAAGGGAGATTCTTCAAATCCTCCGCAGGCCCCATCAACGGCTAAAGAGGAAATGATCTCCAAAGCAAGGCTGGATGAATATATAGCTGTTTATCCCAATCAGAGCAAAGCTCTGTTCAGATTTCAAGGCGGAAGATGAAGCAACGCTTCTGTTTCCCCAATCAGAGCAAGGCTCTGTTTTCAAATAAAATTCAAATTTTAATAAAGAAGCAACGCTTCAGCTGACTTGCGCTCTGCGCTGCGCGACACGTGACAGCGCAGTTGTGCTAACTCAATTGCGCTGCGCTCTGCGCTGTGCGACACGTGGCAGCGCAGTTGCGCTGCGCTCTTGGCTGCGTGACACGTGTTAAGCGCTAGTGCATCTGCGCCAAACAGAATTAAAATTCAGTAAGATCTTTTCTGTTCTTGTTAAAACAAGAAGATTGTCTTCTGTAAAACAGAAGCCTTTGGATCAAAGATCCAACGGTGGGGAAAATTCCCCAAATCAATCAGAGAATGATCTCTTTAACAAATTTAACAAATCTATGGGCACTATATAAAGACCCCTAGACCCCAACTCAAAAAAGGAATCAACATTGTGAGAGATTAAGAACCTCAAAACAGAGAGAATTCTGAAGAAAGTTCAAGAAAAAAGTAAAAACCTTCATAAAATTGAAGAATTTCTTCTAATAGATCATTGATCTAAAAACAAAATCAATGATCTTCAAATAATAATAAGTGCCTTGCACTTTTTATGAACCACTGGTTCTCTGAAAATAAGAAAAAACAAGAAAAACTTGTTTTCTCTGATCTAAATTGGATCAAGAAATTAAACAGTGCCCTGCACTTATAAATTTGCACTGTTGCGCTCTTGGGTTGGCGCAAGCCACCAGAGAGCGCCACGTGTCAGCACCTGAACCACTTGAGCTATGCGCTTTTAAGATAGAGCCTTGCTCTCTAAAATTGGCGCAACTCACCAGAGCGCGCCACGTGTCAGCAGCGCAAGCGCAGCGCACTAGCGCAGCGCGCCGCGCTTGCGTGACACATGTCATCACCACAAGCGCTTGCGTTCAGTGATTGGCGCAAAGCGCCTGACAAATGCAAAGCATTGTTTACTAAAGGGCCAGGCCCAAATCAAAAAGGCCTAGTAGGCTAAAATAAATTGCAATGCAGTAAAAGGGCAGAGCCTAAATAAAATTGATGCTCTGCATCATTCATAAAAGGGCAGAGCCCAAACAAAATAAAATGCAGAGCCCAGATAGAATTGATGTTCTGCCTCATAAAAAATGCAATGCATTATTTAAAAAGGGGCAAAGCCCTAGCACAGGCCTATTAGGCCAAAAACAAATAAAAGCGTCGAACATTTTTTCAACTGGACTTAGCCCAATCATGGCCATAAGTCCTCAAATTAAATTGATTGAGCAAGACTGCTCTCCTAAATCAATTTACATCCGGTTCAAGGGTACATCTCTGAACTCCTCTGACCTCTATCGTTGTAATCTTTCAACGACGTCAGAGAGGTGACGGGTCCCGACGGCCACAAATAAAAAGGACCACCATGTCCCTAAACTGGCAATGGACCCCCATGTCCCTAAACTGGCAATGGACCACCACGTCCCTAAAGTGGAACATGGACCACTATGTCCCTAAACTGGAACAATAGAGCCTCCAAATGCTCTTTTGTCGGATCCAAACGATCCCGTTAAGTTGATCTTAGTCTGGAGATTAGGCTAACGTATCCTTAACAAAAGTTTAAGTCGATCTTAGCCTCAATACGGCTAACGTATCCTTAAACCAAAACACCGAACCCAAATCTAAGTAAATATGGATTTGGAATAATCCACGTCCTACGGGCGACGGCATAACTTAGTCTCTGTATACAATCCACGGGCAACCACAAAAAAAACAAAAACCCACGACACGAAGTGAAATTCTGGAGAAGGAGAAAGTTGTTATTGTGATGCGGTAGCGTAATTAACTGCAGGGGCTTACGCCTGCAGGGAAGAGCGTCCCCACAATCAAAAACCCCTCAAGCGAGAGGGAATCTGACGAAGTCTGCTCTATTGGCCGCATCCGTCTAAACCTCCGATACACGGTGCCATAAATCAACTTGGCATCTTCGGAGAGGTGGACGGATAAAACCAATTAGCATCTGCCCCGAATCTCAGGCGAGACGTCCCCCCATCGTCTTGGCCGTCTTTCGGAAGGGAACAATAGCCTAACAAATTAAAGCTCGCTATGCTAGCGAAGATGCGAATAAGATGGTCAAGACCGGTCGACCATATCTAGCATGCTACGACCAAAGGCAATACCCGCCTGGTTACACATTTCCGACGTTCCATATAGACAAAGGGACCGGGAATTCTTACCAGCACATAGCCCAGTTTAAATCCATGTGTGCCAACACTATAGGAGATGATATAGTGCTTCTCTATCAGTTCGTTAGTAGTCTGTCAGAAACCTCTTTTGAATGGTACTCAGAGCTTCCTAACGACTCCGTGAAGACTTTTGCCGAAATAGAACTGCTCTTCTGCCTAACATTTTCTAGTGCAAGTGAATGCACTACCATAACAGCATTGATCAATGAAAGAGTCAGACCAAACGAGACTCGGTTCAATATGCTGCCCGATGGTGAAACCTTTGGTCTAAATGCGAGCAGCGCATCGACGAAGCTCCAGCCTGTAGAGTATTTTTCATCACCCTATTGAGTTAGGAATATGCGTCGCTTGTCAGGCGTATAACAGATTCCTCCTGCTTAGAGTAGGTTGGGGTTTATTGATTGTGGGGATTCAAATCTTCGACAGCCACGAACTAAGCTGTCGTTAATTACCCCATGCTTTTAAACCGAGGGAACCTCCGATTGACGGGTAAAACAGGTCATGCGAACTCAATGTGCAATGTGCGTATGTTGTGTTTTGAAGAGGTCTTGGACATATCAGAGGCCTCACAGAGTTTACGGGGGGGTGTTTTAAGTGTGGAGTGTGTGGGAAAAAAGAACGAGGAGCGTCATAAGGATGCGTGAAACGCGACCGCTGGACGCCAGCAGGCTACGTGCACGGCATGCGACCGCTGGAAACATTAGAGGAAGAAGGGGCTTAGCCCCTGGGCTGGGAGTTAAACTCCTGAGGGGCTTTGGAGTTAAACTCCTAAAGAAGAAATTGGATGTGGATTTGGAGTTAGACTTCCAAAAGGCTTAGATTTGGAGTTAAACTCCTAAGAGGCTTGGATTTGGAGTTAAACTCCATTGAGGATTTGGATCTTGGAGTTGAACTCCTCAACGATCAATTTGGAGTTAAACTCCCAAAGGATTTAGATCTTGAATGGTAAAAGGAGGTCCCTTTTCGTCCTCTTCAAGCTTTGGACTTCCCTGAAATGGGTTCTTCTGAGATAGGTTCCTTCTTCCGAGATAGGTTCCTTCTTCCTCCTCTCTTTTTGTTGGATCTTAGAGAAAATGGGCGTTGAGATTAAAAGTCTCCCTCTTAAAGATTTGATGGGAGATCTGAGCTCCCCTTCGAGAGTTTTATAGTAAAAAACTATTACTTTTTGGGAAAAGAAGAGTTAAACTCTTGATTTAATTCAGAAAGAGAGAAGAATGTTTAAAACCTTGATGAAGGAGAAGGAGGCACAGAACCCTAGAATTTTTTAGAGAATGAAAGTTTTCTTGATTTTCTCATCAGATTTGCCTTTTATAGGCTATACACTTTACGTATAGCCCCTTGGGATTTTCCAAATGGCACTTATGCCTTTCCATGCCTCAAATGCTTTTTTTTTACATAAGCATGGGGTTTACAAAATTTTGGCTTTTTGCCCATATTCCATACATTTATTTCTAAAAAATTACATTAAACTAATTTATGGTTTCATTCTTTTTGTCATGGGACCGGTCCCTTTAATACTCGGTCTTGACTTGGGCTTGGACCCGCTTGCTTGGACCCGGACCCACTTGGCTTGGGATTGACTTTGACTTTGAGTTGGTCAACCGTGGTGTAATTTTTGACCCCAACACAGCCGTCGCAATGTTTCTAGCTACCATTGCCCGACATTTGCAGATATACCCATTCATAGCTTTTTTCAAGCCTATTACCTTTTAAGAGCTTATAGATAAATTGACTCAATTAGATTAGATGGGTCAAGGCCCTTCCCTTTCTAATGAAGATTTATGAAATAACAAAAGTAAAGACAAGGCGGCGTTTATTTCCAACGCTCAATAACAAAGAACGGCCCTAAAGCACCTGGTCTCCAAAATAACGACCGTGTGGGTCCCACCCTTGAAAAGATTGGGACGCGAACACTCATTCCCCCGGAATACACGCATGGGGCATCTTGCTCGCTAACGGAGGAATCTCCATGTGAGATGGTCCTTTCATCAAAAATAGAAAGGATGTTAAAGGACTTAAAAGCATGTCGTACAATCAAGTGAAAAAGCCCGCTTGAATCAGAAATTATGGAAGAGATGTAAAAACCATGTTCCACTCCGAAAATGGATGGTAAAGAAAAAAGCCCCCAAGTGCATTCTTCTAAGGAAAAGAAGACAATGACCAAGAAACTCGTGCAGCCACCCGAATATGTAGACAGCCATACGGATTTATGGAAGAATATCGACGCGTTGAAGGAATATAACCAGAAGGAGCGCTCTTCAATCATTCTCGAGGAATTATTTAGCATCCCTTCAAAAATAAGTATTTTAAGGAAGAAGAAGACTCGGTAGAAGGAGTGGAAGAGCGGGTGGAAAGTTGCCACATGATATCCCGTTTCTTTGTATATGAAGAAGATCCTCCGCCAGCGTCAGAAAGAGGCATTGATGAGTAGGGGCAGGTACCGTGCAGAGTGCTCCGTATTTCCCACAAGGCAACCCAATTGACGTGATGATAAAAGAAGCAATCAAGAGGGTGAAGATAGCCTAAGATGTGAAGTGACCATTTATGAAAAGGCCAGGTAGTACGCCTAAGCAAGCAAGCAGTGGAAGGGACGAGTTATGTAACTCCCCGACCGAAGCTGAAAGATGGACCGCCATGTCCCTAAACTGGCACCTTGCCCTATGGTGGATCTCTATATTGATCACTGTATACAATACATGGGCACAAACAATATGTACCCCATGTTTCTCATAGATTGTTATGTTGTTAAACTGGCATCTTGCCCTATGGTTTGTCTCCATATTGATTACCATATACAATCCATGGGCACGAGCGATAAGTATCGCCACCATGATTCTCCAAATATATGTTGCCATATGGGCTCTTTGAGATCCACCTTGCAACTCAAGTCCTACTTGTGAGGCTGCATCTGAAGTCCCTGCAGGGTTCCCTAGCACGGCAGCAAGGTTTCGGGAGGCATCGTCCATGCCAATTTAAAAAAATTGCCATTCTAGATAACCCTAACCCTAGAATCTTTACTAGAAAATCCGACGAAACGATATGCAAACAACTTTACATCTAAGTGAATGAGGAATACAATCTTTGTAGACCGGTCTTTCACTTCAAATGCTCTGTGTAGTAGTCCCTTCGCTGCGAGTAGAGATCTCCCGAATTCTAGTATAGGTTCCCTTGGAGAAATGAACAAGCTTGCTCGAAGTCTCCGAGGCCGAAGATGATCTACGTCGAGAAGACTCAAGCTCATGCTACCTCTTCACTAATGGTGAAATTAGTGAAGCAAACACCCTAAACTAAATGGCTAATAGTAGAGAATGGTGAAGTTGGAAATTGGCTCACTTTAGATTTGTTTTTCTCACAATATTTTCTCACTTGATCATAAGCTAGCAAGTTTTTTCTCAAGGATGAAGAAGATGAAGTCAAGAGATGAGAATGAACTCTTGATGTGAGAATAGCAACCATGGGTGAGTTAGTGTCATATACTAACTCATGTAGAGAATAAACCATTGGTTACAATAATGGTTAGCTTAATAAATAACTACAAATAAAACAAAACTAGTGGACTAAGTCAAATATGCTACAAGCTTCTCCAAGCTTCCAAGCATGTGACTAATTACCATTAATTTTGATTAACTTTAAATAAATAAAACCATTCCATTATTATAAGCATGGTGTAAGTCTCATACACCCATGTCACATGTGGCATCTAGCATGACACAAAAGTTGTACATTAATATATATCACATATATACTAAGTGTATATAGGTGAGAAAAAGAAATGTTTAAGTGAGCTAATATTAGTTAATGTAAATTAATATATCACATATATAATTATATATTAAATTATTAAATCAACACTTGATTTAATAATCCGGCTATATCGCATACAACCGACTAATATCAAATGTAACAATATATCGAATCAACACTTGATCCGATAATCCGGCAATATCACATATAACCGACCGATATCACATATCGCGAGAATAGAATGCGGTATCACATACACGCATTAATCTCAGTCCCGCACATATCACATATGTGCTCCTATTTCGTTTCGCATGAACCAGGAAACCTCTGTGTAGGACTCTAAAGACTCGTCAATACGCCGGCAGTAGGTGATGATCATATCAAACACCCACAAACCGCAAGTGGTCTGCTAAACGTAATGGACACCCGGGTATTAAGCGATCAGAAGATCAACAAGCATGCCTGCTCACACTCCTGCAAATCAAATCAGGAACACTACCGTACAGTCCGGTCTCTTCATCCGATATGTCGCATATCTCGCCTAGGGTGGTAAACGCCAGACCCCTATAGCTTAATAAGTCATGCCGATGTGAGGCTCATAACGGGTCGAGAAACTACTGATAACACTTACCAGTAAATCTCAGAAACAGCCCTGGCCAGGGACTTCCTGTTATGGCCAATTGAGCACAGCGCAACATCAACCCCCAGTACCGGGAGAGACGAAATCCCCTCCTATCGCTCATTGCCTCCATGTGACTCGGGATTGTACCCAAAAACCACCATTTTGCACGTTCTCTTGAACGTGGTAAGGTGGAAATTAAAGCACAGTAGGAATCACATAAGACTCTATGACGATCTCGGGTCGACAGACTAACCTGTACCAGTGTCACCAGAGAACTGCCATCTGACGTGAGGTATAATACCATCTAGGAGTTCTCGACGAGTCTGTCCAGTGTACCCAGTCTCCACTGAGCACCCGTATACCATCTCTGATGTCAAACACCAATGGATATGGGATCATCCATCGCCCATCTACATGGGTCGAGAAGCTATACGCTAGTATACTCTGGTATATCGATGCCCCGTCTCAATACACCCATGACTAGGGACATTAAAGGATGTATTCACGGACTACCTTTGTCCTACTAGTATGATCCGTATCATAATCCAGGTAGTCAAGTACACATCCTAATGGCTTTATCAACATGTAAAGGAGAGACAATCAGTGTACATGTTAAGATAAAGTGTAACTAGATAGCATACTATCATGTCGAGAAAGAAAGTCCTCCCTATATATGTCCAAGCATCCACTATAATATACATCATATGTACAATAATGGCCTCTAGGGTATACATATAACTAACAATCTCACGCTTGCACTAGGGCCATCATATAGCAGTGGTTGTAGTATCCCATACTCAACCATCCCATAAAAGTATCTCTTGGGAAAACGCCTTTGTGATTGGATCCGCCGTGTTGTCCTCTGAGTCTACTCTCCTAATCACGATCTCCCTAGAGATCAACCATCTCCATGATCAGGTGATACTGCCTTAGAATATGTCTAGGTCAATGATGGGATGAGGGTTCCTAGGCACAAGCCACAACTCCATTATCATACAATGGTAGGAACGAAGTTCATCTCATGAACTTATATACACCCAGACTGCCTATTTGGTAGTATCGTTGGTAGCGATGCATCGAGCCTTTAACATCTAGTTTGCCACGGTATATTGCTTGGAACTCTTCCAACATACCGTCCCTCCACTGAGGGTAAAGACAATGCATGTGACTGACATTCAGTCGACCTTACCACCCTGAAAGCTATCCAGTGATTCTCTCCAGGATCGATTGATATCATCTCACTACACCTAGTGAGAATCCTAACATCCACTTTGATTTATCTCATAGATCTAAAACCCAGGATTTAGGATGTATCACCTTGATCCTTTGTAGATAATCCTTTTGATAAGAGGAGATTGAACGAGTGTAGCATAAGAAACTCCTTTTCTATCAAAAGTATGTCATCCACGTACAATACGAGGAAGACAACAATACTCTCTACTACTTTTTTGTACATACAAGGTTCATCTACCATTTTGATGAAGTCAAACTCTTTGACTACCACATCAAAACAGATGTTCTAACTCTGCGATGCCTGCTTTAACCTGTAAAGCAACTTGCACACGTTTCCGCTGCTCCCACTGTATACGAAGCCCTCCGGCTGTGTACTTATAGACGCTCTCTTCTAAATCAGCATTTAGAAAAGCAATCATGACACCCAACCGCCAGATATTGTAGTCATGGTATGTGGCAATGGCAGGTAGGATCCGGATGGACTTAAGCATAGGTACTGGAGAAAAGGTTTCGTCATAATCCACACCTGGTCGATGACGAGAACCTCTTACAACATCTCTAGCTTTGAAAGTCTCAACTTTTCCATCTACACCAAATAATCTTCTCAAGATATACTTGCTCCTGATGGGGGTTTAACCCTTCAGATAAAGCAACCAAAGTCCATACTTTATTGGTGCATACGGATTCCATCTCAAATCGCATAGCATCCAACCATTCTTACAGAGTCCCAACTCTTGATGGCCTACTCGAAACTTAGTTAGGTCACCATCTCATGATGCAATCCTCTCTCCCACTGTCATTGATAAAACTGAAGTATCTCTCAGGCGGATGAGGAACCCTACCAGATCGGCAGAGAGGCTGAAGTTCGTCGGGAGCTATTGAATCTTTCGGTTCTACCAAATCTTCAGCTGTAGTTTGTATAGCTGGAACTCTTTACAGTTCTACCTCATGACCATAAATTTCTTTCCAAAATAAATTCCTTTTCTAAAAAGGTGACATGCCGAGAAATAAAACACCTTTTGTTCCTCGGTGTGGTAGAAGATATTCCCTTGTGAATACTTGGGATATCCAACAAACTTCCACAGAACTGATCTTGCCTCGAGCTTGTCCAAATTTTGCTTTTAGACATAGGCCAGACAACCCCAAATCTTAACTTACTTAAGAGATGGGCTCTCTCCATACCATATCACATATGGAATGGTAGGCACCTGATTTGGCTGGAACCCTATTCAATCGGTATGTAACTTTTCAAGTGCATAACTCCCAAAAGGAAATAGGCTACTCAGTAGTACTCATCATAGAGTGCACCATATCTAATAGGGCGCGATTGCTCTGCCCCGATACACCGATGTGCTGTGGTGTATACGGAGGAGTAATACTGAGAGAGAATCTCATTCTCCTTTTGAATAGTCCTAGAACTCCTATGCTCAAGTATTCTCCTCCCTGATCACATCAAAGGACATAATACTTATACCCGTTTTGGTTCTCTACTTCGCACTTATATTCATTGAATTTCTCAAAAGCCTCAGACTTGTGTTTCCACAGGAACACATGTGCGAATCTTGAGAGATCATCAGTGAATGTAATGAAGTAAAAAGAACCAGTCCTGGCATGTGTAGACAGGGGACCTATATACATCATCATGTATCAATCCCAAAAGTTCACTAACTCTTTCTCTGTTTCCAATAAACGGAGCTATGGTCATCTTATCTTTGTGACATGACTGGCATGTTTCACAAGATGTAAATTCAAACTGATTTAAAATGCATCTTAATGTAACTTAGCTAGTTGGGTCGCATTGATATGACCTAGTCTACAATACCTCAAGAAGGATTCATTCATTTATGAACTCTTTCTCTTGTGTGTGTTCTGTACTGTAACATTTCAGAAAATATAAAATATTATTTTTGGAATTTAATATTAAAATAATATATTTCGCGAAAATTACCCGATTTGCGAAATTGGGGTTTTCGTAAAATGGTATAAATATATACCAATAATTATGATATATTTGGAGATTAAAATTATTTGCTCATTTAACAATATATTTATCGGATTTGGTATTTTTAAAATTTACTATATGCAGTTTGGATAAAACCCGATTAGTGCACTGCTAATCGCGATTAGGCCAAATCCGTGTTTCTACAGTTTTCCATGGCTAGTGCACCATATCATATTACATTTTGGTTACATGTTGTGTTCTTTTGTTGTTTTTGGAATATTATGTGATTTGTTTTTAAAAATAAAAAGAAAATGAAAATGAAAATGGGCAAAAGGGTAATTAATTATGAGAGAAAGTTAGAATGAGAGAGAGAGAGAGAGAGGGCAGCCACCATTATTCACCCCCATCATTTTCTTCCACTTCTTCTTCCTCCTCATCTCCCTCCACTTCTATCCCAAGATCCATCTCAATTCCCTCACCAAAACCCTATACCCCCTTCACAAAAGATGATCCCCACTTCATCCTCTACACTTTGGACCAAGAAAAGTTGAATTTTGATGACTTTGGACAAGCTAGGGTTTTTCTTGAGTTGCAATGAGGTATATCTTCTTCCATTTAGTTTAGTTTTTAGTTATTTATATTTTAGTTTAGTTTAGAATTTGTTTAGTGGTGGATTTGTGGACTTAGAAATCCCTAGAGACGGTTTGGATTATTGTGTGGACTTGGGTTACTTAGTGGCTGTTCTAGGGCCTTAGAGATTGATTACCTAACCTGAAAATGAGAATAGAAATCAAAAGACAAACTTAGAATTTGAATCATGTCGGTTTTGTGACATTTAGTGAGCCTACAGGGAATCTGGGAGGAGCTGGGCTAATTACGAGAAAATCAAACAACTCCAGAGAGCTAGTTAGAGCCATAGGAGACCACCCTGCAAGTACGAGGCCATTCTCTCCTCTTCTAGCCGAGGAGGATGGATTTTCCAGTGATGTGGCTGGCGACTTGGTGGGTTCTGGTGCTGGAATTGGAACAGTAGCTCACACACTCTATATACAACACCCTATACTTGCTAGTTTTGCTCCATTTGACCTGAGTCAAAATCTGGGAGCACATTGGTGTGATTTTTGGATATGTTTTCCGTATTTTGAATGCTAGGTTTTGATATTTGGATTTGTAATTGGTTGTTGGGTGTTTGTACGTCAACAACAAGGGTTGTTTGATTGTTTTGCACGCATAGGCTAAAGGTTTTAACCTATGAGCGCACCGCGTGCCGTATTGGTTTTTCGGAGTTTATGTTAATGGTATTGCGATATGTGTTGATATTGTAGGTACCTTCACGTGGATTCCGAGACGACGGAGCATAGCGTCATCGACTTCGGCAAGCAAGGATCAAGATGAGTAGATCTATATCTATGGGGGAAGTTGGGTGGATGGCGTATAGTACCCCGCAAGTTTTGATGGAAACCGATATATAGAATACGGTTAAGGAAACCTAGATTAGAAAACTATAGGGTATGGATAGAGAAACCATGTTAGAAACTTAGGGATAAGGTTAAAGAATTAGTAAGAGATAAGATATACCATGATTTAAAGTTATAGCTTAGGGTTTAGGTGATTTGATATGATAGGAAAGATATCTCGAATTGATGATTAAGAATGTGAATTACTATAGATATAGATAAGTAGTTGTAAAGAGAACTAATAGGAGATTATAGTGGCATGATATGAGGTTGATAATATACGACTTTAGACTGATAAGATGACTTGATGTGAGATACCTATGCGATGAAAAGAATATACAAGGTGATATGATGACTTGTTTGATATGTCGGTATACGGATGCGAGTCGATTAAGATGATTGATACCCTTGCCGGTCCCCTGATATGAGATTGCTATGGATGTGACCTGAGATATAGGTATATAAATATATATAATATTATGAATCTTGAATGATAAACCGTACGAGACGTTAGGTCCGTACCCTCATTGTCTTATAGGTTGTTAGGATCCCAAATTGTTTAATGCCGCCGTACGATGATTTATCGTACGTGATGAGTTTATGATGATTGATCCACACCCTTGACTAGAGGATGCCGATTAATAGATTCACCGACTCGATCATGTAAGATACGTATATCTTATATCTTTTAGTTAACGATTTACTTTATGCTATGTTCATGTCATTCTCATTTCATTTCATATACCTGTGCTAGTACACCTACACCATTATCGATGATGCGTATGTCACACTTACATGGATTAGCCGGCTCACACACTTCATCATCGATAATTGCCATGTCATTACACAGTAGAATTGCTTCATCATGATATGACTCTTTGCATAATTTACTTGCTATAGATACATATACACCTTTATACGATGTTGCATTCGACTTTAGAGAAAGGGGGAACCACAGGATACATTTTAAAACTGGATTCATTTAAAAGAGCGGTTTTCCCTTAATATGTGCATATTACGGTTCTATGTTGCATTACACGGATGTGCTTATATTTCTGTTATATGTCGCATACATCATGCTTTATGATTATACGCATTGAGATATGTTGTTTTCATGAGATTTCTGGATTTGAGAACCGTGGTTATTTTAAAAGAAAGTATGTATTGTTTTAAAAACCCGGTTTCTTTTAATATGATATTTGTATAGTCCACCATGAGTTTTCTCGGCTCTTGAGCGATATCATACACCCGATTCGAGGAGGAAGGAGAACCGTCTGTGGGTGCATGGTGGACCCGGTGCGGTACCCCGGGGCAAGATGGTCGCAGATGATGGCACTGAGCCTGGCAGGGGAGCACTACCGACAGGTGATTTTATTGTGACTCGACGGATATCCGGAGGATACCGATCGGAGTATAGGTCAGTCCGAATAGCCGGAGCCTGAGATATTGAGATTTGATGATACAGGCCAGTCCGGATAGCCGGAGCCTGAGATATTGAGAAATTGGGGTATATATATATATTTACGTGTCGATGCTGGACACGGGTTTCATGATGTTTTCGAGTGTCGATGCTGGACACTCAGGTTCCAGGACTTGATGTGTCATTGATGGACACACATTCTTTGATATCCTCATATACTTACATGTATATGTTTTTATGATGTTTCGAGTGGACGAGATCCACATGCATATAGGCATTTATTATATTGTTGGATGTTATCCAGATGCATACAAACATTTACTATATTGTTGGCACACATTTACATACGGTCATCCTAGATATCATAGTATTACCTTCATGATATAGTTGACCTAAGAATCGTTGTTTATTCGATTTCTACCTGTTGATATTTTCTACTCACGAGTTGGCAACTCACCCCCGTTGTGCCACAGTTCTTGCAAGTTGACCGTATGGATTAGTAGCGGTATCACTGGTATACAGCTGCATTCGGGTGTTTTGCTTTTGGTAGGTGGTACATATCGGATCGTGCCACTATTGCATTTATTATTCATTTTGTATCTAGCCAACTCCATCAATCAAAACTGGCAATTGTATAAATAGTAAGACTTAGTGAGACTTGTAGTTGCGAGATTGAGCGATGGGTTTTATGTCCGCTTTTTGGGTTGATGTCTTGCTTTATTCATTATCTTTTGTGTGGATCTTCGCCGTTGGGCGTCGTATACTTGTTTTATTACTTGCGTGGTTGTGAATCCACCGTTGGCGAAGAGCTAGCTCCCGCTTGGGGATGCCTTTTATATTATCATTATGTATTTATGGTTTTGGATCAAAATATACAAAGGAGGTGCTGCCCAAATTTTTAAAGACGAAACATGTTTTTCAACTAGTAAGATAACTTGCATTTTTCATGTTCCCTTTTCTATGTATTTAAGAAAACATTTTACTTCATTATACCCTATTTCAAAACTTTACCTCTTTTATTTCTTAAAAAGGTTTAGATTTCTAGGTTTCAGCTTACTTGAATTACGTTACGCCTTTAGACGTCTCGTGATTTAAGTGCTGGTCAAGAGCTAATATTTCGGGTCGTGAAAAAGTTGGTATCAGAACACTTGGTTTAACCCTTTTTCGAGTTTAGGTTTTACTATGTGGAGTCTGGGGCGTAAATATTTCGGAATCTAGGCTTGACCTTACAGAACTTAGACTTGGACAGGGGGGTATTAGACCTGAACTTTCGTTACATAGGCCAACCCTGATTGATGGAGTAGGTAGCTTGAGTAGAGTGACGTACCGTACGTATGTTCCGCGGCATATTTACGATATGATACTCCACTTAAGAAACCTTAGGATGTACCTATTTTGAGATCTTTGATTCTATTTGTTTCCATGATCATACTCCCACTGATTCTGTTCCTCCTTATGATCATGTATCCATTTTGGGATCTATTGATTCCTTCCATTTCTTTGATCTACCTTCATCGATATATGCTTGAGGTTTCTGTCACCATAGTTTAAGCGCAGATTGAGCTGCTGTTAGTGTTGTGGTCAGGGCGAGCTCGTCATGAGCGAGGACTGACCATCGTGTTTTCTGGTGACACGAGAACGTCTCGATTTTGTATTGGTGTTGTGACTTCTCGTTTGAGGCGAGTGTTCGGTTTTGCACAGGATGATCGGGCTATTATTAGAGGCTGTCTGTTATGAGAGGACTGTTGATGTACAGCATACCTCAGAGATTATGATGTCGTCTACCGTGCAGAAAGATGACCCAGCTATTGCTGAGATTGATAGGATGTCGCTTCCCGAGCTTACGAGCTGAGATCGCTGGAGCTTTCAGGCAGAGCTGCGATAGATGATAGCTAGTCTACCTTTAGTTGAGAGGAAGGATATTCACATATTGTCTAGGCAAAGTTAAAAAGTTTGAAACGAATGTCAGAAATCCATTTTTCCAAGTTTAAGGTATTCGGAGGAACATGCAAGTAATTCTGTGGACCCTCTAGAAGAATGAAACCCTAACTCGACATAATGCCCTTGGAACCGCTTTTGAACCTTAGGGTTTGCGGCAGTTCCACGGTGCCATCAGTGAGGCTTGGGTTTGCCCTTCTACGGCTGATTCATAGGTATTGTGGCATATCTTGGATATTATTAAACTGTGCTTAAGTGTTGAGCTCTCGGGGAATTATGGGACTTTGACAAATCGATCGAAAAGTTTAACGTCGTCCGAATATCATGTGATAGGAGACCAGTAACTGGACCAGCTTCAGATAGAGGACCTCACCCAGATGCGTTGTGAATTGATCGAGAACGGACGAGTATTGAGTATTCCTCCGATGGTATGGACGAGTTCCCGAGGTCGTGCTCGGCTAGTGATCTTCTACAGAGTGATGAAGATACCGAGTTCGCGATTTCGAGTCCGTGTGAGAGATTCCGGATTGACTGTAGCCGAGACAATTGCAGTACGCAGATAACATGACGTGACGTCGAAGCAGACGATAATAAAGATGAGTAGAACAAGAGGTTCGTGCGAGATGTCAACGAGCTGTTGTCACTCCCCGTTGAGATTAGAGATCTGATATGTATATAGAGGCGTGAGATATGACCAGTTCCCGAGGAAAAGCTGTGCTGAGAACGCAGATGTCCAGAAAGCGAGAAAAGATTTTGTAAGGGTAACAACCTCCGTATAGTTCGGCATAGGCAAGATCGGAAGAGACCCTGAGCAGGTTCCTTCCAGGACACTGCTGCGATAAGATTTGCACCCAGGATCAGATGTGTGACGTGTATTCAGAGGACCCAGAGACAGAGGACGCCAGATGTGGATATTATTTTATCTAATCAGGATGGCTCCCACTGTTTTTATCAAATCTTCCTTCAAACCCTAAAAGGAAAGACTAGCCGGGATTAACTACACCCTACAAGTTCGCCAATCTTTCAGTCAGGCCAGTGCCGGTACTTTGAGAGAGGTTCCCCGTGCTTTCGCACAGACCTAATTAAAATTAACCTCGTTTTCCCATGGGCGTAACCCCGTTGACACCTTTCTAGACACCTACTTGATCGGCTAATTGTAAAGTGCAAAACTCTCTCAGGAGTAACAATTACTCGCAGTGGGTATCGGGATCCAACTATCTCATAGAAGGTATGCAATCTCATTGTAAATTTCAACACTTGAAATTCCCGATAATATTTTGCCCCTAGCATCCTATGACCTTGACGGAGGTCAACAAACCATAAGCTACTAGTCAAGTTCAACCCGTACATTTCATGATTAAATTAAACCCACCCGCACGATCCTTGATGGAGGTCAACAAGGTCACACGACTACCCTAACTCAATCGCATCATATGCTTTTGCAGATAAGCATAAATAGCTACCGCACACTATGAAGTACTTATCTAAAATGACGGAGGGCTACGACAGGTTTTTAAGAAAACCTTTTGCGTAATGAACTTGATATCTTTGTAGAATCAAAAGATTTAAAATGGAGTGTTTTTTAGGCTTTTGCCAGTTTCGCTAAAGTGGTCACTCCCGGTGAAGGGATCTCGGCTCTTTCCTCGTCGAATGAGGTGTAGGATATTCACATTATCACTATGCAAAGTAAGAACTAGAAAAGCAATCAAAAGACGAAACCGAGGGTTGTAGCATCTGCTAGTTATTGCTAAAGAGGTCACTCCCGGTGAAGGGATCTCGTCTCTTTCCTTATCGAATAAGGTGCTGCAAAGCAAGAACTAGAGCTATCTTTTTTTTGAAAATTCGATTCCACAACATCTTTAGGTTTATTTTCCTTCATTAATCTCATTAATGAAGTCCCATCATTTAAGTTACCTAAGCATCACAGATAAATACAACGTACGCTTATGCCATCCGCATTCGCCTCGATGTCCCGTCATGCACCGTTAGGTTAGGTAACTAACGGCAGAGCGGAGCAGGGCTAGCGCGGGTGAAAAACATAAGCAACGTTTATATAATATATCACATATACTATATACAGTATCTATCTCATCATATCAAGTGATCACATCACAGAATATCGCAGCAGAAATCAACATATGAAATATTGGATATACAAGGATTTCCGGGTTTTAAATTAAGCCTGTATAAAACACGGATTCCACGGTCGTGATGAATAGCCAAACCTACATCCCTAGACCCCTATGAGAGCGGAAAGCAACCCTACCAATTCTAGAGTTAGGAGACCCGGACTCGACTCCTCGAGATGGTCTCTCATTGGACTCTAGAACCCGGTTACTTATGCTCTCCTCCTTGGGTCTATCCTAATGCGGAAAAGTAAATAATATACATCAACGGTGACATCTTCCTCAACCCGGAAGTGCCCCAATAAAAGAATATTACATACAAGTTTTTACATAAATGAAAATGAAAAACTCGCATCTCACATAAAAAAAAACCCGGCTATTCAAACACGACGATCCAATATAACATATCCCAGCAACACATAACATCACATGTCATCAACGTAAGTAAATATACATATCCCAATTGTCGTTGACATATAGCAACGAAACCCGGCGATACACCACATATTACACTTATGGTCTCAGAAAAGAAGGTGAAAAACTACAACAATTGGAATCCGCAACCACCTTAGATATCATAAACCCAATGTATCACATACTTTGGATTTCATGCCCAACCAAATGAATTCCTTAGACATCACATGCCTAATAATTATAAATCCCGCATTTTAGTCTCGATATTGAAAACATATTCCAATAACCTGTCGGGTAATTCAACAAGATTCCCGATAATGCTCATCGGAAACATTAGTAGACGGCCGCACCCCCGATGCCGTCGACGAAGTGCACTAAGGCGGAACACCGCAGCCGCGAGCACCCGAACGGAGCTTCTGGCGACGGGGTTCTCCTACAGTCACTTGGTCGGGGCTATGGGGCGTGGCTATCTAATAAGTTACCCGGTGAGTATCCGCGTACACTACGTAATTGCGACGGACTTTTGATCCACATCAAAATTCCATGGCAACCGATCAAATGAGACTAAACTGCTAGATTTATAAAATTCAAACTAGTTTTCCTGTGGATTCCAAGTATTGTATCCCATCACATGATATCCGGACGACGTTAAACTTTTTGATCGATTCATCAAAATCCCACAATTTCCCGATAGCTCAACACTTGAGCATGGTTCACAAATACCCAGAACATGCCACAGTACCTATGGACCAGCCGTAGAAGGGCAAACCCAAGCCTTATTAATGGCACCACGGAACTTCCGCAAACCCTAAGGTTCGAAAGCGTTCCATGGTCACCATGTCGAGTTAGGGTTTCATTCTTCTAGAGGGTCCACAGAATTACTTGCATGTTTTTCCGAATACCTTAAACTTGGAAAAATGGGTTTTTGATATTCGTTCGAACTTTTTAACTTTGCTTAGATAATCATGCGAATACCTGAAACAATGTTAAAACTATGAATACGAAACACTCCGGATTGCCTATACTGTAAGATTACATCACATGCAAACCTAGGAAAAACAAACAACACCTGAAACACCAAAACCCAGATTCTGGAACACACAAAAAAATTCAACCCTGAATTCCTAAACTGGGCCGAGCAGGCCGGTTTAAAAACACATGTGGCCGGCTATTTTCCGAGGAGAGGGGCTAAATTTTCTTGTGTGTTCATGTTGCATCTCATACAACATTCTGTAGTTGTTTAAAAAAAATTTGAAGACCTTTTAAAATCGATAGAAACTAGTGTTTGGTGTTTCAAGTTTAAGAGTCGTTTCGGTTTCGTAATCTAACAAATATCGTCTAATTTTCTAGCATGGCTATGATACCACTGTAGGGTTTCCTAGCACGGCAGCAAGGTTTCGGGAAGCGTCGTCCATGCGAATTTAAAAAATTTGCCGTTCTAGCTAACCCTAACCCTAGAATCTTTACTAGAAAATCCGACGAAACGATATGCAATCAACTTTACATCTAAGTGAATGAGGAATACAACCATTGTAGACCGGTCCTTCACTTCAAATGCTCCGTGTAGTATTCCGTCGCTGGGAGTAGAGATCTCCCGAACTCTAATATGGTTTCCCTTGGAGAAATGAACAAGTTTGCTCGAAGTCTTCGAGGCTAAAGATGATCTACATCGTGGAGACTCAAGCTCATGCTATCTCTTCACTAATGGTGAAATTAGTGAAGCAAACACCCTAAACTAAATGGCTAATAGTAGAGGATGATGAAGTAGGAAATAGGCTCACTTTAGATTTGTTTTTCTCACAATATTTTCTCACTTGATCATAAGCTAGCAAGCTTTTACTTAAGGATGAAGAAGATGAAGTCAAGAGATGAGAATGAACTCTTGAGGTGAGAATAGCAACCATGGGTGAGTTCGTGTCATACACTAACTCATGTAGAGAATAAACCATGGGTTACAATAATGGTTAGGTTAATAAATATCTACAAGTAAAACAAAACTAGTGGACTAAATCAAAGATGCTACAAGCTTCTCCAAGCTTCTAAGCATGTGACTAATTACCATTAATTTTGATTAACTTTAAATAAATAAAACCATTCCATTATTATAAGCATGGTGTAAGTCTCATACACCCATGTCACATGTGGCATCTAGCATGACACAAAAGTTGTACATTAATATATATCACATATATACTAAGTGTACATAGGTGAGAAAAAGAAATGTTTAAGTGGGCTAATATTAGTTAATGTAAATTAATATATCACATATATAATTATACATTAAATTATTAAATCAACACTTGATTTAATAATCAGGCTATATCATATACAACCGACTAATATCAAATGTAACAATCTATCGAATCAACACTTGATCCGATAACCCGGCTATATCATATATAACCGACCGATATCACATATCGAGAGAATAGAATGCGGTATCACTTACACGCATTAATCTCGGTCCCGCACATATCACATATGTGCTCCTACTTCGTTTCGCATGAACCAGGAAATCTCTGTGTAGGACTCTAAAGACTCGTCAATACGCCGGCAGTAGGTGATGATCATATCAAACACCCACAACCCGCAAGCGGTCTGCTAAACTTAATGGCCACCCGGGTATTGAGTGATCAGAAGATCAATAAGCATGACTTCTCATACTCCTATGAATCCAATCAGTAACACTACCGTACAGTCCGGTCTCTTCGTCTGATATGTCGCATATCTCGCCTGGGGGGGTAAACGTCAGACCCCAATAGCTTGATAAGTCTTGCTGATGTAAGGCTCATAACGGGTCGAGAAACTACTGATAACACTTACCAGTAAATCTCAGAAACAGCCCTGGCCAGGGACTTCCTATTATGGCCAATCGAGCACAACGCAACATCAACCCCCAATACCGGGAGAGATGAAATCCCCTCATATCGCTCATTACCTCCATATGACTCGGGACTGTACCCAAAAACCACCATTTTGCATGTTCTCTTGAACGTGGTAAGGTGGAAATCAAAGCACAGTGAGAATCACACAAGATTTTATGACGATCTCGGGTCGACAGACTAACTTGTACCAGTGTCACCAGAGAACTGCCATCTGACGTGAGGTATAATACCATCTAGGAGTTTTCGGCGAGTCCGTCCAGTGTACCCAGTCTCCATTGAGCACCCGTATACCATCTCTGATGTCAAACACCAATGGATATGGGATCATCCATCGCCCATCTACATGGGTCTAGAAGTTATACGCTAGTCTACTCTGGTATATCGATGCCCCGTCTCGATACACCCACGTTTAGGGACATTAAAGGATGTACTCACGGACTATCTTTGTCCCACTAGTATGATCCGCATCATAATCCAGGTAGTCAAGTACACATCCTAAGGGCTTTATCAACATATAACAGAGAGACAATCAGTGTACATGTTAAGATAAAGAGTAACCAGATAGCATACTATCATGTCGAGCAAGAAAGTTCTCTCTATGTATGTCCAAGCATCCACTATAATATACATCATATGTACAATAATGGCCCCTGGTGCATACATATAACTAACAGTCCCACTGGCTATGAAGCTCCACCAATGATGCAGTCTTCCAAAAGATGTTATGACATACGATAGATCTCCATATTGATTACCGTACACAATCCATTGGCATAAATGATCTATATCTCTCCCAAGTCCCACCGGCAAGCGATGTTGGCACACCCGCTGTGAAACTATGTCCGAGAGTTCAAAAAAAAGCTATGTCTACAAGCAAAATAGGCATAGATGAAAACCCGAAAGGGCTCCGTAAGTAAAAACAGCAGGACTACAGTAAGCTTGTGAAAACCCGAAATGACGCAAACTCATAAAAAAGGTACATTTGCAAAGTCTTCTCGACTTGTAAGGAAAAAATACCTGCGTGAGATCTTTACAACTCACAATGGAGAAACACACTTAGGAATCCATATGATTCCTAGGGAGAAAATACACTTGCGAGATCCTCACGACTCGTAAAGAGAAAATACACCTTATGAGACCCTCATGGCGATAGCTTATGGATTTTCATTAAATACTGCTGTTTTGATGATGGCTTAAACATGAATAGTCGTTTTGTGTCACTTACTTATCTTGCTTTACCTTATTGATATTAAACTTGTATATACTTGATATTTATCTTGCATATCATATATCTTGTATATAACGGGTAATATATCAATATCTCATGCTATACTTGTGTTATATTCTTGATATCGATATATTACCCTCATTCATTATTTTGGTAATTCACATATTACTCACATCCATTATTTTGGTAATTCACAATATGAATACACACACATACATACATGTGTTCTATAGTTTGCCTGATATATATATATATATATATATATATATATATATATATAAATGAGAATAATGGAGGAAAGAGGGCATAGGAGGGAATTTCCTCCTATGGCATCGAAAACACACACTTCCATCGTGTTTTCCGACGATCGGAATGCATTATCTTCATCGTTATCATCTAAGATGTGGGTACACCAAATTTTATGTGATTCTATAACTTTTTCACCGTTGATTTAACAATGTAAAAAATTCTATTGTCGGTAAACCATTAATTTTGAACCCACTAATTCAACAGTGAAAAAGTTGTAGAATCACATGAAATTTGGTGTATCCATATCTTAGATGATAACGATGAATATGATGTATTCCGATCGTCGGAAAACACGATGGAGGGTGTGTTTTTTCGACGCCATAGGAGGAAATTCTCTCCTATGGCATCTTTCCTCCATTATTCTCTCTGTCTCTGTCTCTGACTCTGTCTCTCTCTCTCTCTCTCTCTATATATATATATATATATATATATATATATATATATATATATATATATATCATACTTTGCATTTGATTGATTTCTTGATATTGATATTGAATATACTACTCATTTAATATTTTTGATATCCGAACAATGAATGTTTCATATATTTGTGTTTAAATATCTTGCATTTTTTCATAATACCGTATATAATATGCTTGGTCGTTTTGAGATTGGATTTCAGGATATCTCAGGACACAAGCGTACAAATGAGGATGGAGGAAATTGAGCTTAAATTGGAATATCTAATAGAGGTTGGAGGATACGGACGAGTACTTCACAATTTATATATTCAAACTTCATGATGCTAAGTAGACAATGTTCAAAGGATTCAAGAGTTCAAGCTACGAGTAGCCAGGAAGTTAGAAGCCAAGTCTGAGGTGGAAGCGTCAAATATCGAAGTCAAAGCGAACTTCATTTAAAGATCAAATATCGACTTCAAGACGCAAGTGAGTGGAATGGTGAGTTCGAGTTTAAAGCATCAAGTGTCGAAACTAATTGAAAATCAATCGACCAACGCAAAGTTTAAGCAAAGCGCCAAAATTTCAAGAGCTTGTGTTGAAGATTCAAAATTTTGAAGAAATGCGATATCAACATAGGATTCTTTGTAAGTGATCTAATGAATATGGTTACTATCAATCAGAGCTTTTGAACACTCACACACGCATGCACAAACGTTTTACAAATATCCGGTTTTTCGATTTCGAAGTTTTCTATTTTATAAAAACCCAAATTTCAGTTTTTTTGCTTGTCCAGACATTAGTCCTTTTTGCCTTCACACGTCTGTTCTATTTTCAAAATTTTAGA
Organism: Agapanthus africanus; assembly: GCA_030015575.1. NCBI lineage: Eukaryota > Viridiplantae > Streptophyta > Magnoliopsida > Asparagales > Amaryllidaceae > Agapanthus > Agapanthus africanus. The sequence continues at coordinate 445,145,606 of CM057350.1, read as the reverse complement.
AATATCTGAAAAACATGGTTTTTGAACTTTAGACGATAGTGCAGTTGTGCTTCAGACATTTGTTGTAGTGATTAACCCCATTTTCTTCAGTAAAGATATTTCTGCAGTTTTTAGCCTTCAAAAGTTTGTCTAAATGTACTTCAGACGTCTTTCGATGAAACCGATGTCAGTTTTTTTAACAAACGTCAGACTGCCAGTCTCAGGTTGGATTTTTTTTCTTCAAATGTTTGTTGGTTTGTTTTTCTTCAAATGTTTGTTGGTTTGTACTTCAGACATCTGAAAAAGTATATCATATGACCACTTGATTTTTAAGTAAAGGTATTTTTATGAAGTTTGGTTCATGACAAACGTCTGAACAAGGACCCGACAAACGTATGGCAACTATCAAAAATGACAATTTTGAGGTATAACGGCTAGTTTTTTGTGTGGGGTTATAAAAGAGTTTTGGGTTAGTTTTTAGAGCTCTGATCACTCAATATTTTAGTTGCCATTATTCTTAAGTGATCAAGAGAGAAAAAATCACATTTCTTGTGAGAGTAAAATTGATTTTCATTTGATTATCTTCATTCACTCTTACACACAAAATCAAGAGCTTCTATTTGCAAATCCATACTTCGTAAAGTATTAGAAGTGAACTTAAGAGAAACAGTATCAAGAGTGTTTGTGCTTCATTGTATCCTTCTCTTTTCTTTGTGTTTGGACTCTTGAGTGCATGAGTGTCATTGTAAAAGAGAGAAGCTTGTATTGAGAGAAGAGCGTGAAGAGCCTTGCAAAGAGGAGTGTTGTTCGTAGTGGCAAACAACGTGTGGTCTTTTGAGGAGATGTGTTTGGTTTAGTCCCCACCGGAAGTGTGGTGGTGGGTTGTGGGTGCGCAACGTGTGTGTCTCCGAAAAAGACGTGTTTAATGTTGTGGGCTCGTGTGCCTAAAGAAAGTGGAATAGGGGATCTCACGAACCACTATAAAAATGACCTGCGTTTGAGTTTGCAATTTCTCTCTCACTCTCTCTGTCTCTCTATTAATTGCCAATTATATTTGTGCTTAATTTGTTGCAAGTCTTCATAGATTAAAAATTGCATGCACTTGCTCTATATGCTGTTACTTGTTTGATATTGCCTCTTGCTATATGCTATAGTTTCATAATTGTAGTTTACTTGGTATTATTTCATCTTGCTTCATATTGTCTAAGTTTTACAACTGTGGTTTTAAATAGAAAATATTGATAGATTTTTTAAAAATTTAAGCATATTTGTAGCATAGTCCTATTCACCCTATTTAGGACTATTCCGGTGTACGCTTCCGCGGCTTTTTAATTGGTATCAGAGTTTGGTATTCTTTTCATATGCTTAACATCCTAGAGCGATCCATGGCATCTTCTTTACCTATTTGTTCTTATCATGATAAACCATCTATTCATAACTCTCCATATTTTGATGGTTCAAAATTTAATTTTTGGAAAATTATGATGCAATGTTTCTTTGAATCTCTTAGTAGGAGTATATGATTAATTGTAGACCGTGAGTACTCGATTCCTACTGTTGCTAAATCTATGTGGAGTACCCGTGATAAAGATTTGTTTGTTTTGAACATTAAAGCTTTGAAAATTTTACATTGTGCTTTAAATTGTGATGTTCTTAACAAAATCACTTCTTGCAAGACGGCTCATGATATGTGGTACACATTGGAGCAAATATATAGAGAGAAAGCCGATTGCAATGGAAGAGAGGATGCCAAGAGAATGACTCCTACAACGTATTTGGATGCGCCTCCACAACGTTCAAACCTCAAGGGGCAATCCGACTCTATGGAGTCAACAAAGGGGTGTTTTGATCATAGGATGGTAACTAATCCTCCCTTTAATTTCCGCAAACTTAATCATGATCAACTATTAGATGCTTTTAATACTTTACATGATAACCATATTTCATTAGCATCTAAAAATGTTTTGCTTGAAAATCGTGTTTCTATCATTAAAAAACGATAGAAGAGATTTGATTTCTTGTTGTGAATCTTTTGAGAATTTGAACAAAACCTTGATTGTCAAATTTGTTGCTTTAACGCGTGCTCATGATTCTCAAACCACTTTAATTGATAAATTAGTTGTTGAGAAAATGAGTTGATTTCAAAACTTGATTTACAATGTAGTTCTTTTGATACTTTGAAACTTGAAAATGAAAATTTGGATTTAACTTGTGAAAACTTGAGAAAAAAAGGATGAGCATATTGCTAATTTTAAAAACGAGATTGGTCTTCTAAAATCATCCATTTCATCTCAAAAATCTCTTATTTTAGAAAACACTTCTCTCAAAAATGAAAATGAGATTTTGGTTTCTTCTTTCAAACTTTTGAGAAAGGAAAATATTGATTTGATTTCAAGTTTGAAGAATGAAATTGATTTATTGAAATTTTCTATTATTTCTCAAGACTCTTTGATTTTTGAAAATTCTTCTCTCAAATCTCAAAATGAGATTTTAAATGCTTCACTTGCTAAATTTTCAACTATTAATGCTTTACCCAGCAAGGAAGTGGTTCTAAACCAAAGAGGCATGGGTTTTAAATTTTCAAAATTATGAAAACCCTCTTCGTCTAGACGTGTCAAACATGCTTCAAATTTTGCTAAATCTCATGTTCGCACTCATGCATATTTTTATAGATTTAGCTCGAAATCAATGTTTAAGAAGTATGTGCATCATAAACTTGTTTATTCTCATGTCTTGGTTGACACCTCTAGTTCCATGCATGCACACACGCATACTTACAATTTTTGTAGTGCATATGGACACTTGACATTTGCATGTAGCTTCAAGAAAAATATTTCATTGCATGCAAATTTGATTTGGGTTCCCAAACTTAACTCTTATGGATCCAATAAAGTTTGGATACCGAAATCCCCATCCGTACCTTATTTTGTAGGTATGGACCAATTGTCGACTTGAGGGATTCGGGAGCGTGATGAGCAAAAGCACTTCAATGAATTATTTGCTTGGTTCATCGCTTTGTGGGGTATTATATTCCTTGTTATACTCTTTTAGAATATCATCTATTTGATTTGTTCTTAATGTGAATATTCTAATTGCGTATGTTTTGTTTATATACCCTTTGTGATGCACATATGCTTATCTTGTCTATCTTGTTGTATTTGTTCATATATGAGATGCTATTCATAAGATATTTCAATTGATATTCACAATTGGTATCATTTGTATGCTTATATGTGATCTTTTATGCTCATGTGCTTTAAACTTGCTATCTTTTAAACTTTAGCACAACTTGGTATGAAAACTTGGTTTTGATTTGTATATCTTTTTAGTTTTCTTGCCTTAAACCACTCTCACTTGCTTATAATGTGTTTTTAATCTTTCAAGTGAGAGTTCGTATTCATATAGCTTTATTTTGTTTAAATATTTTTCAATGGATATATTTTGGCATATGTTTTAAATTTGAACCGGTTTTCTATTGGTATCTTTGCTTTGTGCCTTGTTGATGCGTATTTATACTTAAACTTGCCTAATTGTTGCACACACTTCTTGCATGAATAGAATTATTCATTGGTATTGAATTCTTAGCTCATCTTGCCAAACGGCTTCTATAACCCTTTTAGGGGACACATTTATGGATTTCGTTAATTACAACGAATCCTACGGGTATAGTGGAGAGAATTAGAGATCTTTCACCGGGCAGTCAATACTTAAGATGAGACAATTACTCATGTTTACACTCACATACGGTTTTCAATTATTTCCAATTAGTTTCATATTGTTTTCAATTGGTATCTATTTATGTGAGGTGATTGCACATTTGAACCTTCCATTAGTTTCATCTTGGTTATATGTGCATATTTTGATCAATTCATGAGTTAGATTATTAATTTCTATCACTTGTATTCCATTATATTTTATGTTTGAGCTCTAATGGTTTGGTATTCAAGTGATTGTGAGATAGGACTCATGAATCGATCGTTTGGGCTTTCTTCTCATTTTTGGGAGATTCAAACGATTGGATATGTAAGTGTTGCGCTATTAATGTATAATATTTTATATTTACATTCCTAATGTTGTGTTGTGCACATTTTAAAATTCTATGCTTTTAAAGAAACGCGCACACTTTGTACATGCGTAATACGATTATGATTTTCTTTGATATCTTATGGTTCTTATTACTATATGTATTCAAACTCATAAGTCTCAAAACTTGTTTTTACTTTTTATGAGCTCGTGCATATTTTGGAGCTTTTCACTGAATATCGTTTTTAAAACACGCTTTTGTATATGAATTGAGCTACGCTTTCAAAATTGTTCATTTTTAATTGATATCAACTCATATTTTCCTCCACATGCCATTAGAACTTGTTCATATCTTGCTCATGTGGATATTTGTGCATGTATACTTGCTTAATTTTGCATATTTCTTATATATACATGCATTTGGACACGAGTTGAGTTTCATTTTCAAAATTTGCTTTTTACTTGTGCTCGTATCCATTTCTTATTAGTTTCCTATGCATACATTTAGGGGGAGTGATTCAAACGTTTGATTCGCTTAAGGTGTACGCATATATTTTGGGGGAATAGTTCAAACGTTCTAAATTCCCTAAATACCCTTTTTGATTATGTCAAAAAGAGAGAGAATAATATGAGTTTTAGTATATCGATATTGGATATTTAGTTTTACTTGATATTGATATACTATTTTATATTCGTATTTTGCCATCATCAAAAGGGGGGAGATTGATAGCTTATGGATTTCATTAAATACCCTTGTTTAGATGATAGCTTAAATATGAATAGTCGTTTAGTATCACTTGCATATCTTGCTTTACTTTATTGATATTAAACTTGTATACACTTGATGTTTAGTTTGCATATCCTATACCTTGTGTATACCGAGTAATATATCAATATCTCATGCAATACTTGTGTTATATTCTTGATATCGATATATTACTCTCATTCATTATTTTGGTAATTCACAATATGAACGCGTGCGCGCGCGCGCACACACACACATGGTTCTGTAACTTGCTTGTCATATATCATGTGTGTGTGTATAGTATATCAATATCTCAAATTTTGCATTTAATTGATTTCTTGATATTGATATATTTCATGTCTGTGATATCGGACCAATGAATGTTTCATATATTTGTGTTTAAATATTTTGCATTTTTCATAACACTGTATATGATATACTTGGTCGTTTTAAGATTGTATTTTAGGATGTTTCTCGGCATAAGTGTACAAAGGAGGATGGAGGAAATTGAGCTTAAATTGGAATATCTAATAGAGGTTGGAGGATACGGACGAGTGCTTCACAATTTGTATATTCAAGTTTCGTGATGCCATGTAGCCAAGGTTCAAGGAATTCAAGAGTTCAAGCTACGAATAGTCAAGAAGCTAGAAGCCAAGTCCGAATTTGAAGCGTCAAAAATCGAATTCAAAGCGAAGTTTATTTGAAGATCAAATATTGACTTCAAGACGCAAGTGAGTGGAATGACGTGTTCGAGTTTAAAGCATCAAGTATTGAAGCTAATTGAAGATCAACCGACCAACGCAAAGTTCAAGTGAAGCTCCAAAGTTTCAAAAGCTCGTGTCGAAAATTCAAAATTTTGAAGAAATGCGACATCGACATAGGATTCTTTGTAAGTACTCTAATGAATATAGTTACTATCAATTAGAGCTCTTGAACACTCACACACGCATGCACAAGCGTTTTACAAATATCAGGTTTTTCGATTTTGAAGTTTTCTATTTTATAAAAACCCAATTTTCAGTTTTTGTGCTTATCCAGACGTTAGTCCCTTTTTCCATCAGACGTCTGTTCTGTTTTATTTTTCAAAATATTAAAAATATCTGAAAAACATGGTTTTTGAATTTCAGACGTTAGTCCAGTTGTACTTCATATGTTTGTCGTAGTGATCAACCCCATTTTCTTTAAGTAAAGATAGTTCTGCAATTTTTTGCCTTCTGGAGATTGTCTAAATGTACTTGAGACATCTATCGATGAAAAAGACGTCAGTTTTCTTAACAAATGTCAGACTGCCAGTCTCAAGTTGGATTTTATTTGTTCTTCAAAAGTCTGAATTAGTATATCATGTGACTACTCGATCTTTAAGTAAAGGTATTTTTGTGAAGTTTGGTTCACGAAAACGTCTAAACAGGGACTCGGCAGACGTCTGGAAAAATTCAAAAATGTCAGTTTTGAGTTATAACGGTTAGTTTTTTGTATGGGATTATAAAAGAATTTTGGGTTGGTTTTTTGAGCTCTAACCACTCAATATTTCAGTTGCTATTATTCCTAAGTGATCAAGAGAAAAAAATCTCATTTCTTATGAGAGTAAAATTGATTTTCATTTGCTTATCTTCATTCACTCTCACACACAAAATCAAGAGCTTCTATTTACAAATCCATACTTCTTAGAGTATTAGAAGTGAGGTTGAGAGAAACTCTATCAAGAGAATTTGTGCTTCATTGTATCCTTCTCTTTTCTTTGTGTTTGGACTCTTGCGTGCAAGAGTGCCATTGTAAGAGAGAGAAGCTTGTATTGAGAAAAGAGCGTGAAGAGCCTTATAGAGAGGAGTCTTGTTCGTATTGGAGAACAACGTGTGGTCTTTTGAGGTAACGTGTTTGGTTTAGCCTCCACCAGAAACGGGGTTGTGTGTTGGGGGTGCGCAACGTGTGTCTCCGAAAAAGACGTGTTTAGTGGAACAAACTCGAGCGCTTAAAGAAAGTGGACTAGGCAATCTCCCAAATCACTATAAAAATGACTTGCGTTTGAGATTGCAATTTCTCTCTCTCTCTCTCTCTCTCTCTCTCTCTCTCTTACTTACTTACTTGCCAATTATATTTGTGCTTAATTGGTTGCAAGTCTTCATAGATTAGAAATTGCATACTCTTGCTCTATATGCTCTTACTTGTTTGATATTGCCTCGTGCTATATGTTATAGTTTCACAATTGTAGTTTGCTTGGTATTATTTCATCTTGATTCATATTGTCTAATCTTTACAATTGTGGTTTTTAATAGCAGGTGTTGATAGATTTTTTTTTAATTTGAGCATATTTGTAGCATTGTCCTATTCATCCCCCTCTAGGACTATTCCGTTTTACGCTTCTGCGGCTTTTCACGAGGCTCATAGAAATTAAAAAGTCTTAGGTTATAGGGACCTAAGCCTATTTCTTAAGCTATCATATTCCCAAACTACCTTACAAGAAGTTCAATACCAACTCTTGTATATAATCCATGGGCATAAACAAAATATGTTCCAACAAAGTCCCACCAAAGGCAAACGATATTTCCCGAATGGTAAACGACACTTGTGAGTCCTCTCGACTTACAAGGAGAAAATACTTTTGTAAAATGCTTATGAGTTGCAAGAGAAAATACCGCTTAGGAGTCCTCACGACCCCGAAGGAGAACATACACCAACGAGATCCTCTCAACTTGTAGGGAGAAATACCATTATGAGACTCTTACGGCTTATGAGGATGGAAAAAGCCTTGATTGGCAGGGATCTAAACATGTCTTCTAATCCATCATTGTCCTACGGGCAATGGCAAATGATGAGTCGCTCCTGGCACTATTCTAATTGTAGCGATACCGGTGTCTAATTAGGTATCAAACCCTAAATTCTCCCACGGCAGATGATAAGTCGCTCCTGACAATATTCCAGTTGTAGCGATACTGATGCCAAAGCTGATATCATACACCAAAGCTGGTATCACACTCCAAGTCCCCAACTCGCAATAAAAATCAGCGAGCAGGAAAAATATATTCATATAAAATAGTCGAAATGATTGGGCAGCTCGCAATAAAAATCAGCGAGTAAAAATAAAATAAAATAGCCGAAATGATTGGGTACCACGAATAAATAGCCGAAATGATTGAGCAATCGCGACTTTCACGATAAGAAAAACTGAAATGATAGAGCGTCACGGATATGAAAAAAGAAATATATATGGAATTTTCGCTCTGCAAGTAGGTCAATACTGACTTTTGTATACAATCCATGGTCGCAAATGAAAGAAAGGAAACCATATTTTCCACCATGCTTCGCCAAATGAAGAATCAAGTCTTGACGGCATATATGCAGCCTAGAGACTATTTGGATATCCCTTTTACTCCAGCAGAGTACAGGCGTGGTGTTAATAAATCTCTAAGGAGCTAAAACAAGAGTGGAGTGATGGAAAATTCCTAGCTGCAGATCTCGATGGAAACATCTACAGCCTAGAGATTATCTCGACGTTCTTTCTCATTCCAGCAGGGTGCAGAAGCAATGTCAACAAGGACCAAAGGGTCAAATCAAAAGTGGAGTGATGCCAAATTCCTAGCTCCAGATCTCAATGGCGATATATACAGCCTAGAGACCATATGGATGTTTACTCTACTTCAATGAAGAATCGGTGCGGCATCATAAAAATAAAAGTGAAGTGACGGCATATTTCTAGTTTCAGGTCTTGATGGCAGGATATACAATGCCTAAAAGCCATTGGATGTTATCTCACCTCAGACGGATGCAGCTATGACTTCCCTGGGACTCGAAGAATGGAGTCAAACCACAAGGTAAAGTGCCATGGTGACGCCTAACGTTGAATCTTCTGATGGAAACATGGATATCCCAGCCTAAGAAGATTACTTGAGACGTTGTATCCTGTATGGGAAGGGTTAAGTGATACAGCAAGTACGCGGCTACTCAAACCAGCGATCCGAGTGGATGTGGATCAAGAAGAAATCGGCTGACGTAATGGTGTGATGGACTAAACCCAGCACCATAAACCTAACGGACTCCTATGATAAAAAGGGTTATGTATGTTTAACGTTAGGATGAGTTTATCCATATGCCTAAGCGAAAGGTAAATTGAACGCTCCGGAACGAGTAAATAAACTAAGTTAAGCCATTCCAGCACAAATAGCGAGAAAATGAAGCCACTTACGGGTCCTCTCGACTTGTAAGAAGAAAACATTCTTGTGAGATCCTTACGACTCTCAAGAGAAAAGACACTTAGAAGTCCTCACGGCTTCTAAGGAGAAAATGTACTTACGAGATCCTCTCGGCTCGCAGGGAGAAATACTTTGTGAGACCGTCATAGATCATAAAGTTGAAAAGCCGTAGGTGACAGAGATATAAACATGTTTCCTAAACCATCGTTGTCCTACAGATTGTCTCCGTACTGACTAACGTATACTATTCATAGGCCACATACGACAAAGTTGCATCCAAGATATCCTCCATTGGCTAACCAAGTTACCAATGGAAAGAAGAAGCCACTTACGAGATACTCTCGACTTGTAGGGAGAAAATACTTGAGTGAGATTCTTACGACTCACAAAGGCGAAGTACACTTAGGAATCCCCACAGTTCCTAAGGAGAAAATGCATTTACAAGATCATCTCAACTTGTAGGGAGAAATACCTTCATGAGACCCGTATGGCTTATGAAGATGGAAAAAGTCTTAGTTGGAAGAGATCTAAACATGTCTCCTATACCATCAAATCTATGGCGAGGCATTACTTTGCACTACTATAACAATTCTAATTTCACTGTACAAAAATTTTCAAGTTAATGTACAGAATAAAGTTATAAGCCTGAGCACAAGTTGTAAATTTAATTTGTTTAAGAACAACAAGAAACAACTTGTAGCTCATTAGTAAAGCCTTGCACTGTTGTGACGTAACCTCTGTGTTCGAATCCTCTTAGCCATATATATTTTTACTGATTTTTTTTAAAACTTTTTGGAAGCCCAAAAGTTTACACGTGCAATACTCGTAAAATGAAAAGTTTGATAAAATCAAACATGTGCTGAATGTTATATGAACTGACTTAGACACGTGGCATGAATCCCATAACCCAAAGCCCTATGATGGCCAGCGAGATCCTCACTTGGGCCGGCGGCGCTGGGCTCAACCGTGGGTAATGCCCCCAAACCCTGCACACTAGTCTTTTGGTCTACCCCCACTACTCCAATACTGTTTGAATTCTCTGCAATTATCCAGAGAGTTTTAATTCACTCATAAATCCTATTTTTAATACATTTTTAATTCTCTCTTCATTCTTAAAACCCTAATTTCACATTATAAATAAAACATCATACCCTAGCCCTCCTCATTCTGAAATCTATTGTCAAAAATCCTCAAAATTTTCCAAGTCAAAAAAGAGTACAGGCGGAGTTAGCACTAAGTCATGTTCCGGTGAGGATTCAAGACGATTCCGGTGACCCCGTGACTTGCATACTTCTTCCTCTACCACCCCTCTCTTGTTCTAACTAGTAAGTCCCACTTCTCTTCTCCTCTTCTTAACTTAGAATGATCTCTTTTCAAATCACGTTGGTAAGTGGAGTTATACCAACCCCTAATTCTATTCTCTTTTAAATTTCAATTTACTCTTAAGAACCACTTAATTATATCGTTACATCTTGCTTGTTAAGCTTTAACTGAAACAAGTTTCCTTTTAAAATTTCATGAAAAACAACTTTTACTAAGATTTTACGCTTAAATACCATGAAGTTACATATGACATCGTTTAATCATTCTTACTTATATTACCTTTAGAAAATCTCACGAGGTAATGACCTACCTCTCACAAACACGCATCTTGACATAGCACAATTCCCTTGAATAATAATTTTGTGGCAAATACGACTTTTACATCAAAATATCATAAACCATTAAAAACCGTATTTCTTTAAATTGTGTGATTACATTCCTTGCAATTATGCCTCTACAACCCATTTTGGGGAACCTGATCGGGATGGTGCGGGTTATCGCACATCCTCGGGACTAATAGGACGAGATGCAGACCTCCTCACGGAGCATACGATCTCGATGGAATTTTTAAATGCAATTTTTAAGAAAAACGTGATTTTCTATTTAATAAATAAATTTTATTTTTAATAATTATATATAAATATTATTAAACCATCTATTTTAAATATATAATAAATTCCATATTTTTCTAAACAAAAGAAAAGAATTACAAGTTTCATGAAAATACCATCAAGAATCCATACAGATCAACTTTACACTAAAATACCATGTATTATTCATGCTAAGTATTTATTCGCTAGAATACCTCACTTTCAACAATTACATCCATGAAAATCCTAAATACGATAAATAGATACTTGAGGATTATTTTGGAAGTATATGTAAAATATTTTTCATAAAACCCCCTCAAGTTATATTAAATTACAATAAGGGCCCTAGTAAACATAGGTTTAAGCGGGATCAATTCTCTTGAGCTTCAGGGAGCCTGAGAAACTGGGTGCTTGCCTATTTAAGGTAGAAAACTAAAACGGGGTTATCAATGGTAATTGGCTTGGAAAAAGTCATAAATACTGTCGTCCATATGCAGCAGTTACCGATAACTCCTAAACCTAATTCAAGACTCAAAACTGTTTAAGTGTCTGACTCAATTTGAGTCTTAGCCTAATCTGAATACAATCCAAATATGAATACAACCATATATCCAATTCAACATAAATCCAATGTATCAAATATGAACACTTGAACATGAATACCGAACAATACGAACATGCCACATGACTTGACCGGTCCATGGATATATCTTGAACTTGACTACATGACTATCCGTATACATCCGAACCGTTTACATGAACAACTTATACCATGGTTTCGGCAAGTCTTATACAACAAATCAATATAATATGCATTACGGGGTTTAACGGGGTAGATTGGTACGGAATGTATTAGAAGTGGCACGAAATGGTCACTATAATACACCTAACCTGAATATCTGTGGTATTGTCTCGTGGCTTGACGGGACCTTATACTCCGTATACTTTAGTCCATGGATAGTTGGACTCCTCTCGTATACACTGATGCATTCTGTACCAAACTACAAACAACTACGTTAGTATAATAAAAATAGATAAATTACCAGACCTATTCCATTTACTTGATCTATTCATATCTCTCTCTTGGGACTTACCGAGCGATTGTTCGCTGACGACATTCCTATTTCTTCTTTCTTTAAAATGTTTTCAGGAGGACCCGACTCTCAGAAAATCGAGCCCAGCCAAGACGACTTGGATCATTTCACAGAGGAGTCAGAGTTCTAGTTTCTACTTGTACTTACTTTACTTCCAGTTCATATACCATTGTTTAGGCATCGCTTTCCATTATTGTACTTTATTTTCCAGTTGTATGTAAATAATGAATATAAATAAAAAGTTGTTGTTTCATTACTTCTCTTGTTATTCTTGTACTTTACTTTTATATTGCTTATTTACGCTTAACGTGTTTACTTCTGAGTAAATACGCCGCGTCCCTGCCGCTTCCTCTTCCCTGGAAATTAGGAAGCGAAGCATGACAACTACTTAACACACGTACATACTTACATTGGCAAAATAGCATGGGGCATTTGTTCACACCAATTTTGACACGCAATATATTAGGTGCACACCTAAATAAAGAGGCCAAGAATATTGCACAAGTGTCAAGTGCGCACATGTCAGAAAAGCAACTTTGATGACGTGCGCACTAATATACATACACATATGTAAGCTAATGCATGAGATACGCAGCAACACATCTGCGGCATGTGTGCATATCCTTATCGTGCACACTTGCGGCCAATGAAGCATGCACTGCTATTTAAAAACTATTACAAAAATCAAAATCTTTGTTTAGAAGATAAAATCTTCAATTAATTGACAATTTAACAAACTAAATCAAATCAATCTTGGATAAAAATCCAACGGTACGCATGAACCAGTAATTGATATGAATCAATTAAAACCGAATTAAATCAAAATCAATTCAAAAGAAATTAAAAATGGTTGGTAACAAACCCTAATTCCCATCTCCTATAAATAGAAACCACTCTTCATAAAACAGAGAGACAGAGACTCCTCCATAAGTTTGAGAGAAAAATCTATGCACACATAAAGAAAAAGATCCATCCTCATTTTCTTCTTCGACAAATCTTAAGAAATAGGTAAATAAAAAGAGAAAGACCTCTCTTTTCTCGATAGAAAAAATAAAATGCTGTGACTTTATGATAAAAGCGTTTGTTTTTTTGCTGAATCTTTTGATTCATTATATGAAAAATCGAAAGATCTTATGGTTGATCTCTCATATAAAAATTTATACTTTTACGAAAGATTGATCTTAAGATCCAAGACTCTCATCAATGGACATTTCGACATATAGATGATAAAAACAGAAGCTTTTGCTTTTCTTTAATATTGATCCTTTATGAAAAATCATAACTTTTCATAAAAAATAGATGCCCACCATAGATACTAAAAAAAATTAAAATAACAGAAACCCTTGTCTTTTTTAAAGTCATAGTATTCTGATGAACAGTGTGCACTTGACCTTAGATCACACTTAAAAAGAAGTTTGCCTATATAGAAGTGCGCACATAAGCACTTAATGAATAGAATGCCTCTGGAAAAGTGTGCATCACGTGATACTCACGTATACGCAAGTGGAACATCTGACCCTTCAATATATGCGCACATATATACATGCACATATGGAAATTTAACCCGACAAGGATGTGCGCAACTACGCGATATGCACGTGCGCAACCCCTCATGACAGCAAGCAAGTGTGCATCAAATATACTGCAAGCAAGTGTGCATCATATACACTACAAGCCATTTCGCATCATATACAAAGCATATGCGCACTTGGACCAGCAAGCCTTTGCTTGACTACTTAGTTAAAATAAACCAAGTATAGAAGCTTGTGCTTCTCATATGCGATCCTATGATCAAACAGACATCTTTATTTAAATTGATGTTAATCTAAAATGAGATTAACGATCCTTAAATATATTTTCTAAGTTATTCTTAGTCACATAATACGACTAACGATCCTTAAATATATTTTCTAAGTTGATTTTAGTCCCATACACGACTAACGATCCTTAAATATATTTTCTAAGTTGATCTTAGTCGCATATATAACTAACAATTGTTAGATCAAAGCAAATACCCCTTGAACTAATGGACCTCATTCATATGAGATATGCGACCTAAGTCAAGCCCAAATCTAATATGTACGGATTTAGACTATTCCGTGCCCTACGAGCGATAACAACATTAGTCCCTGTATACAATTTAAAGGCAACCCCAAAATAAAAATCCATAACAAGACATGAAGTTATATATCTAGAGTAGAGAAAGTTGTTATCGCTTGGCAATAACGTAATTAACTGCAGGGGCTTGCGCCTGCAGGAAAAAGCATCGCCACAATAAAAAAAACCTTATATATGAGGGGGAATCTGAAAAGTCGGCTACAACGATCGCATCCTTCCAAACTTCCGATATATGGTGCTATAAATCAACTTGGCATTTTTTGAGTGGTGGATGGATATGTTCAATATAGCATCTGCCCCTGTATTCAGGCTAGACGCATTCCCCGTGTCTCAGTCCAGTATCCAGCGGTAAACAGTGATTGGCTTCACATTATTGGGCATAGGCATGATATCCCAAGTTTCATTTTTAATAAGAGCACGTACCTCCTCATCCATAGAATACTCCTATTCCTTAACACCTTTTGCTTCATCAAAGAAAAACGGTTTATGATCATCAATGGGACTACCGAAGAAACATGAGCGTAAGCTCACTAAGTTACCATCTCGATACTGAGCAGGCATAACGATCTTCCGTTTTGATCTTCGAAGAGATTGAACCCCTTCATCATTATCATCATCTTACTGAGAAATAAGAGAGATAAAATAGCGTTCTCCTTCGCTTTGCTCCCCGAGCACTCCCAGCTGCCGAGCTCTATTACAGCTTTCTGACCTCTCCGAGCTTGTTGAAATCCGAGCTCTAGAGATCAACCTCAGTATCTCTCTGACTTTTTCTAAGCTCTTGAAAGAAGACATAGGAGCACTTGGCGATAGAGGTAAACTTACCGTTACCTCTAGTACATCACTGACCTTGCTACTACCACCAACATCATCAACAACAATGTTTTGAGTAGCGTAGTAAGAAGAAGCTTCATCGAATACTACATCTTAAGAAACAACGAATTTGTGAGTACTCGGGTCCATGCATTTCCAGCCCTTCTTCCGTTCATCATAACCAATGAAAACACACTTCCTTAGTTTAGCATCCAACTTGGTTCTTTTGGAGCTCAGCACATGTACATAACAAGGAGACCTGAACACTTTGAAATGTCTAACATTAGGTGTTCCCGCCAAAAACTTTGGCTCAAAACTTGTTGTTGCTCACGTGGAACACACGTGAACGCCGGCGTGCAAAGCACGAGCATGACTATTTATAAAAGAATTAAATTCTTAGGCGACGCCCACGAGCATAGCACGTGAGCGTCAGCGCCCAAATTAAAGAAGGTAGAATTAAATTCTACTCTGTGGTGAACAGAGCCGTTGGATCAAAGATCCAACGGAGATGAAAAATCATCAAGATACAGAATTAAATTCTGTCAGGAGAAAACATCCTCCAAATTGGATTATAGAATAAAATTCTATTTTGGGATATATTCCCTCAATCTTTTAAACAAGAAAGATCGCCCTCTGTAAAACAGAGATCCGGTGGATTAAAAATCCAATGATGATTAAAAAATCACTGTTTTACAGAATAAATTCTGTGCATGGGAAAATATTTCCCCAATGTTGTTAGAAACAAGAAAATATGTTCTGTAAAACAGAAACCCTTGGATCAAAAATCCAATGGTGGGTAAAAATCTCCAAATCAATTAGGATCTCTTAATGAGAGATTTCTTCAAAAACTAATTAACAAACTTGCCTTATACTATATAAAGGACCCAAGATTTCAAGTCTTAGAGAGAGGAATCCCCCATAAGCTTCTAAAAAAAATAAAGCAGAAAAATTCAGAAAGGAACAGAGAAGGAAATCTCCCTCCTCAAGAAACTCTAGGTAAATAAAAATTGAGATCAAAACATCTCATTTACCTATTGAAGGGTTTAACCCTTTTAAAAGAACATAGTTTTTCTTTGGATCTGAGATCCATAAGACAAGTCTTCCATAAGTTGAGAATTTAATTCTCATAGGGAAGAACTTATTCTTGAGAATCAAAGATTTAGAAAAGAACTAGGAATTGAATTCCTCAAAAAAAAAGCATATAAGGAAAAAAACCTAAGGCCCAGCGCCTCACGTGGACGCCACAGAAGAAAAGAGTGCTTAGAACTCATTGGGAAGTGCCCAGCGCCTCACGTGTCCCTCACGTAGGCACCACAGAAGAAAAGAGTGCTTAGCACTCATTGGGCAGCGCCTTGTGCCCAGTGCCTCACGTGTCCCTCACGTGGGCGCCACAGAAGAAAAGAGTGCTTAGCACTCATTGGGCAGCGCCTAGCGCCTCACGTGTCCCTCACATGGGCGCCACAGAAGAAAAGTGTGCTTAGCACTCATTGGGCAGCGCCCGGCGCCTATCACCTCACGTGCTCCCCACGTGGACGCCATAAAGAGCGCTTAGCACTCCATATAAAGACAAAAGGAGTAAAGTGTTTTACACTTATTGGGTAATTCCTCATGACTGAAAACTTCACATGATCATATGTGGGTGTCAGAACTTATATAAGTGCTCAGCACTGTTTGCAAAAAAAAGGGGGACTGATTAAATAGAGCCCAAGCAAGTGCTTAGCACTTTTCAATAAAAAAAAGACCACTGAGCAAATGAAGCCCAAATTGGCTAGGCCCTCTGAGGAAAGAACCTTCTTGATCCAAATCAACCGAGCCCATATGCTCATGATTGCCCAAACTAATCTCAGTCTCACATATGACTATTGGCCTTTCAATTGATGGTATCCCAAATGATATTCATCTTATATCTGCTAAGATAATTTTAGTCTCAAACATGACTAACGATTCCTAGGGTCACCATAACCCGTTTCCCTCAAATACAGGATTTGGTTTAAGAGTACATCTCTCCCTACCTCTGATATACGTCATTGTAATTCTTCAACGTCTTTAGAGAGGTAGCGGGTCCCGACAACCAACAATTCTTCAGTGCATTCCCAAACCGTCCAAACCGACGTGCACACCCCAAACCAGACCGCATTCTATACTGGGTGCATTCCATATCACCCCTGTTCATTCCATCACGTAACAAATACACGTGCGCGCAAGATGAACACACTGGACCACTACGTCCTTAAACTGGCAAGGGACCGAAATGTCCTTAAACTAATATTCGCCTCCAAAATGGCGACAAGGGACCGAAATGTCCTTAAACTAATATTAGCCTCCAAAATGGCGATAATGGACCGAAACGTCCTTAAACTAAAACAATAGAGCCCAAATTCTCATCTGTTGGATCTGAAATAAAAATGATCTTAAAACCTTGTTAAGTGGATCTTAGTCTCAAATTGGACTAATGTATCCTTAACAAAAACAAATCGAGCCCCAAATGCTCACATACATTTAAGTCGATCTTAATCTCAAAATAGATTAATGAACTTTAAATAAAAATCCCCAAATCTAAGATATACGGATTTGGAATATTCTACGCCCTACGGGAGACAACATAAATTAGTCAACATATACAATCCATGGGCAACCTAAACAAACAAAAACACACACGACACGAAGTGAACTTCCGGAGCAGGAGAAAGTGGTTATCGCGATGTGATAGCGTAATTAACTGCAGGGGCTTGCGCCTGCAGAGAAGAGCGTCCCCACAATCAAAAACCCCTCGCAAACAAGGGGTAATTTGACAAAGTCTGCTACAATGGCCCCATCCGTCCAAACTTCCGATATATGGTGCCATAAATCAACTTGGCATCTTCAGAGAGGTGGACGGATAAATTCAAATAGCATCTGCCCCTAAATTCAAGCAGGACGATCCATCCTGGTTTCGTCCCCGTTTTCGGCGGTAAACAGATTCTGGCATGCCCGGTGGGATCTTTTCCTCTTTCCACTCCACATTTCATATGTCGTGTTTCGCGAACAAATCACGGTTTGTTATGGTTGCTCTTATATTCGAGATACTAAGATTTGGTGTCTTGCTCCAGTCTAAGAAAAAGGTCAATGGCTTTCAGCCGCACAAACTGCAGCAACAACTCCCGCTCTGCCCCAATTGAAGGAGTGACATGCGGGCCTAATGCGGCCTCCATCTTTTCAATTCCGGTAGGGCAGGTGACTCAATCCACCACTGGATTGTTCTTCAGGACCATGCACCCGCCAGCAAGCTTCAACGGCCCAGTGCCACCACAGGAAGCTCCCAAGAAGTCGGTCTTCGATCGACTTGCAACCACCACGTCTCCTCTCAACGGGTCGTCCAAGTCCGCCACCTCAGTTTTCAACAGGCTGAGCCGAAGATCAAGTGGACCAGCAAAGAGGGTTGCGATACCTGAAAGGGTTATCCCAAAACGGATAGTCCTCCCAACTCCCCCGACAGGTGAAGTCATCAAAGGTGATCGGTCTTCGACAGATTGGCTGTTTCAACTCTTGCTGCGGGTGAAGTCGTCAAAAGTGCTTCCCCTAACAGAAAATCGGCCTTCGAAAGATTTGTTGTTTCCTCTCAACGGACGTCAGTTTTCAACAGATCGGCACCAACAGTAGCCCCTCATCAAAGCTGGGGGCATGACGGAGCCGCTTCCACAACTAAGGTGGTCCCGTCTGCAAGACACGCTCAACGTCACCACTGGCGTCGAGTGAGAAAGGATGGAGGCAACTCCCCCTCTGGACTAACCCCACCAGCTCTAATGGTGGATGTTGACGCTGCTGTTTCAATCGGGAACAGTTTGATCTACTTAGGAGGGTGAGAAAGAACTCTCCAACCGCGGTGCTGAATATCCTCCACCTACTGAAAACATGACGTAGGAAAAGATGGAGCAGTCCCCTCAACGACTCTTCTCCCAAATTCACAGGGTCTGGCGGAAAGTCCTGGACTCTGTGATCAACAAAGACCACTCTCGTCGACCAAAGAAATCGAAGGTTCGACAAGAGGAAGACTATCCCCCCACCATACAGCGAGGGACTTGCTCTACACAGGCGCCTGTTACAACGGCTCCTTCAACCTCGACCTCCCATAAAAGGAGGAGGCCGGAGAAAATCCCATTGCCTGCGGAAAATTCCAAAGGCGCTAGATTCAAGCGCCCCAAGTCTGGGGACATGATCATCCATACGGTTTACATGGCTTTCGGGAAAGAGGAAATCCGTGCTTCCATGGGTCATTGACCGCAAACTCCGTCATTGAAAAAAGCTCAAGAGCAACAACAAAAGCTACAGGAGATGCTGACGAAAATGGCAGCACTCACCGGACAGAAAGAAAGTCCAGAATCAGCAAGTGAACAGCGCCATGAGCAGGAAACCAATACAGAGTTCCTGTGAAGGGTGCAAGAAAGAAAAGACAAGGAGGCCGCGGAACAAGTTGCTAATATAAAGTAGATGGCGCTTCTGTTCTAGGACATGGTTGGAATGATGATTTATCCATAACCTCCAGCTGAAGATCCACCGATAATCATCGAGGACAACAGAGGGAAAACATCGAACCCTCTTCCGGCTCTATCAGTGGCCAGGGAGGAAACGATCTCCAAAGCTTCCCTTGACGATTAAATAGCTCAACAAATAAGAGCTCATCAAGCCAACGAAGCGGATGGCCAAGTCGTTAGAACCGGGCGACCGTACCCAGGCTGGTACGATCAAATCAAGTACCCATCGGGATATACGATCCCCAAGTTCTATGTGTACAAAGGGACAGGCAATCCTCATCAGCACGTTGCTCAATTTAGAGCTTTGTGCGGCAATACTGGAAGCGACGACAAATTGCTGCTTCGCCAGTTCGTTGGCAGCCTGTTGAAATAGCATTCGAATGGTATTCGGAGCTCCCAAATGACTCCTTCAAAACATTCACAAAAATGGAATTGCTGTTCATACAGCGGTTCGCAAGCGCAAGTGAACGCACCCCGATCACAACATTAATCAATGCCAGGATGAAGTCAGGAATGACCTGGGTCCAATACGCGATCCAATGGCGGAACCTATGGACAAAATGTGAACAGCGCATCGAAGAATCTTCTACCATGGGCATGTTCATCGGGACCCTTGATCCTCAAGCGACCGTGTCCCAATTCATGACGTCTTCAAGCCGACCACCTTCCAGACGCTGATCGACAAGCTGGCCCAAATGGACCAGATGGGCCACGGGCCTTCCTCCTAAAAAATGGACTCTCGAAATGCCAAGGGTAAAGGGAAAGCGGCCTTTATTGCCATCACTCAACTACAGCCGAGTGACCCGAAGCCAGTTACTCGCCAAAACAACATGCGTCCACGTATATCCCTGGAAGAAAGGTTAGGACGTGCTTACCCGTTTCCCCGTGATAAGAAGAGAAGACTGTTCGAGCTGACAGTACGCAACAAACTCATCACGTTGCCAGACCCACAACGTCCATCGCAGCCTGGTGGCATCAACAACCCTAATTATTGCTCCTATCACAGGATAGTGAGCCACCCAATAGAGGATTGCTACGTCTTCAAAAACTGGGTCGAGGATCAGTACCAACAAGAGAAGTTTGCGTTATCGGAGAACTGGAGGGTCAACCCATCACAGAAGCATGCTCCCAAGAAGGTAAACATGCCAGGGGAATCATGCTCGCTCATAAAAGAAGCTCCATAGGAAGTTGTCCTTTCAGCTAAAACCAAAAGAATGCTGAAAAATCTTCAGGCGTGTCCGGCGATCAGATGGAAAAGCCCGCTGGAGCCCACGATCATTGAAGGGATGCTGAAACCGCGTTCCGCGCTGAAAACAGTTGACAAGGGGAAAACCTCCCAGGTTAAGCCTTCAAAGTCTTCAAAGAAAAAGAAGAAGACCAAGAAGCCTGTGCAGCCTGCCGAGTATTGTAATAACTCCAATTCTTGTGTACATAAATTTGATTAAAAGTTAATGTATACTTAGGTTATTTACATTTCCTGTGAGTACTATAAATATTTGATTCAATTTTGAACAGCAAGAAGGAGCTTATAGCTCATTGGTAAGACCTTGCACTGCTGAACCAAAGCACTAGAGTTCAAATCCCATCAACCACACATTTTTTTAATTAAATTCTTTTAATCTTTTAGAAGACCAAGAGTCTACGTGTGCACTACATGTAATAGGGTAAGTTAAAGAATAAACAAATGGGTCCACGAGTCAAGACCAAGAAATATGGACACGTGGCAAGGCGATGCGGCTCGACTCGGGCCGGCGACTCGCCCAACTCGACCGGCGCCGCCGGCCTGACTCGGCCGAAACCCTAATTTTTTTTAACCTATGCGACCCTTGAACTCCCCCATAACCCCTGTATTATTTAAATTCCCTGCACATTTACATAGCAAATTAAAACACACATTTAATCCATTTTAATACACACTTTCATTACCCTAAACCTTAATTTTTCCTATAAATACCACACCTAAAATCATCCCTCCTCACTCCCAAATCTCTGTCCAAACTCTCAAGAAAATTCCAAGATCCTTTGTGTACAAGTGGAGTTAACAAGGGACGAAGCTCCGACGAACTTCCGGCGACTATTGAAAAGAGTTTCCGACGACGAAACGACGCACCGGCACCTCCTACCTCTTCCTCCTTCTCTCTTCTAGTCTAAAAACCTGTAAGTCCCTACTTCTTCCTCTTTTCTCTATTCTAAAAACTTTCAAAATTAAAACCCGATGGAAGCGGAGTTAGTCCGACTTCCGATTCGGTTTTCCATTAAAAACTATAATTTTTCTTAATAAAGATACATTCATATCATCACATATTGTTCATTAAATATTAATAAACATCTTTAACAAGTTTCATCACAAAAGATTATTATATGAATCTTTTATCGCAATTTTACATTAAAATAGCTTCATGTTTCATTTCGACATGCTTAAACTTTAACAACCGTATTACCTTAGAAAACTCATGAGGTAATGACCTACCTTCTCACAATACACATATCTAACATAGCATGATGAAATTTGGGAACATAGATTTGGTGAAAATACGATTTTACACATAACTACCTCCGACTTATAAAAACCTTTTTCTATAAGATGTGTATTTTAACGAATATTTGCAATTGCGCCTATAAAACCCATTTCGGGGAACCCATTCGGTATGATGAGGATTATCGCACATCCTCAGGTTTAGTAGATTGAGATGCAGACCTCCGCAAGGAGTATACGATCTTGAAAGATTTAAAATACAATTTTCTTTAGAAAATGTGATTTCTATTATAAATAAAACTTATATTTTTAATAAATAAATATATATGTAATTAATATAAAAATATCTATTTTTAATATTTATAATATTCCACATTTCCAAAATTCAAGAAAAACATTTCATTTACAAGAAAATATCATACAATTCCAATATTACAAATAAATACCATATATTATGAAATTAGGTTTTATTCACTAGAAATGTCACATTAATAAAATATACATCAATGGAAAGTCTAAATAGGGTAATAAAATACTTGAGGTGTATTTTGAAAACTATACAAAATTATTTTTACATAAACCCCCATCAAGTTATACTAAATTACAATAAGGACCATAGTAAACATAGGTTTAAGCGAGACCAGTCTCTTGAGCCTCACAGAGCCGGAGATATGTGTGCTTTCCTATTTAAGGTAGACAACTTAATAAACGGTGTTATCAACACGGTAATTGTTTTTGAAAAAGACACAAATCCTGTCGTCCATGTGCAGCAGTTACCGATAGCACAAAAACATAATTCAGGATTCAATTTCTTTCTAATTTTCTGACTCAGACCGAGTCTCAATATAATAAATCTGACTTGAATATGATTCACGTATAAACTGCAATTCAACATGATCCATGAATCTATATATTCAATCTAATCAATCTATATTGACTGAGTCGAACCATGGATATATTCCATCTACATGTGCATCCATTATATCCGTTCCATTACTGATATCATGGTTTCGGCAAGTCATCCATCTATACAATTCAATTTATAAGACAATACAATACAAACAATACAAATAAGACATCGCGGGATTTATAAGGGGTAGACACGTACGGAACATGTTAAAGGTGGCACGAGGTGGTCACTTAAGACGTAATTACATCCATGCCGTTGTTCCGTGGTATTATCGGCGGAGCCTTATACTCCTAATACCTTAGTCTCCAGGGAAAGTGAAACTCCTCTCGTATACACTGGCATCTTTTGTAACAAGCTACAAACAACTACGTTAACATAACAATCAACATTATAATAGATATGCTCGCTTTTTGTCTATTCTACTTCTCTCTCTCTTTGGGACTTACCGAGCGATTTGTTCACTGACGATATTCTCTTTCTTCTTCTTTGGAATGTCGTCAGGTGATTCGGACTCACTGGAGATCGAGCCCACCAGCGAGGATTTGGACCAGCTAACTTTTGACCCAGAGCTTTAAATTCCTTGTATACATTTACATTCTGTATTTTCCATTTCTGTTATGCCACTATTTAGGCATTACTTTCCATTCCATGTATTTACCTTTCAGATGTATTGTAAAAAGAATGTTAATAAATAAAGTTGTTGTTCAATTATATCTATTGTCACTGTCTCTTGTGCATTTTACTTATATTGCTTAGATACGCTTAGCGTGTTTACTTCAAAGTAAATACGTAGCGGCCTCGTCGCGTCCTCTGCCCGTATACCGGGAAGCGGGACGTGACAGGTTTTGTTGGTGGCCCATGCAGGTCAGAGCTGTATGGAACTCTACCATGCAATTCCGTTCTGCGTGGACAACCTAAGCAATATAACACAAGAACCAGTAACTGAAAATGTTAGTTATATGTATGCCCTAGAGGCCATTACTATACATAGGATGTATATTGTAGTGGGTGCTTGGACATATATAGGGAGGACTTTCTTGCTCGACATGATAGTATGCTATCTGGTTGCTCTTTATCTTAACGTGTACACTGATTGTCTCTCTGTTACATGTTGGTAAAGCCCTTAGGATGTGTACTTGACTACCTGAACTGTGATGCGGATCATACTAATGGGGACATGGTAGTCCATAAGTACATCCTTCAAGGTCCCTAGTCGTGGGTATATCGAGACGGGGCATCGATATACCAGAGTAGACTAGCGTATACCTTCTCGACCCATACAGATGGGCGATGGATGATCCCATATCCATTGGTGTTAGACATCAGAGATGATATACGGGTGCTCAGTAGAGACCGGGTACACTGGACGGACTCGCCGAGAACTCCCAGATGGTATTATACCTCACGTCAGATGGCAGTTCTCTGGTGACACTGGTACAGGTTAGTCTGTAGACCCGAGATCGTCATAGAGTCTTGTGTGATTCCCACTGTGCTTTGATTTCCACCTTACCACGTCCAAGAGGGCGTGCAAAACGGTGGTTTTTGGGTACAGTCCCGAATCACATGGAGGCAATGAGCGATAGGAGGGGATTCGTCTCTCCCGGTATAGGGAGTTGATGTTGCGCTGTGTTCGATTGGCTATAACCGGAAATCCCTGGCCAGGGTTGCTGAGATTTACTGGTAAGTGTTACCAGTAGTTTCTCGAACTGTTATAGACCTCATATCGACATGACTTATCGAGCTACTGGGGTCTGACGTTTACCACCCCTAGGCGAGATATGCGACATATCAGACGATCAGACCGGACTGTGCGGTAAGTGTTACTGGTTGGATTCATAGGAGTGTGAGCGGGCTTGCTCGTTGATCTTCTGATCGCTCAATACCCGGGTGGCCGTTACGTTTAGCAGACCGCTTGCGGCTTGTGGGTGTTTGATATGATCATCACCCGCTGCCGGCATATTGACGAGTCTTTAGAGTCCTACACAGAGGTTTCCTGGCTCAAGCGAAAAGAAATAGGAGCGCATATGAGATATGTGCGGGACCGAGAATAATGCGTGTATGTGATACCGTATTCTATTCTTGCGATGAATGTATCGATTGGTTGTATGCGATATAACCTAGTTATCGAATCGAGGATTGATTCGATAAGTCGATACATTGGATATTAGTCGGTCATATGCGATATGACCGGATCGTTAAATCAAGTGTTGATTTAATGATTTAATGTATAATTATATATTTGATATATCACTTTACATTAACTAGTATTTGTTCACTTATGATGGATTTTCTCACTTGATGTGCACATTGTATATATGATATAGTTTTGTGCACTAGTTTGTATCATGTTTGATGATACATGCAAACTTGGGTGTGTATGATTAAACCATGATTAGGTTAATGGTTAGGGTTTGAAAATACTTATTTATTTATTCTTTTCATTTATTTTTGGGGCAAGAAATAAAATGGCGATTCTTTTGTTTTTTACTTGAAGCTTCTTGAAGCTTTGAAAAGCTTTGACCATTTTGTCTCTTTCCTTAACCCTAACCATTTACTTAACCCTAATTTACTCTCTACACTTGTTAACTCACCCATGGTTGCTAAATGATAACTATCACTTCATTTTCTTTTTGAAAAAAAAAATTATCATTCTTTTTCTTCTTCATCTTCTTCTTCAAGTGAAGAAAAGAAAAGCTTTCTAGAAAAATGTCAAGTGATGAAATCAAGTGTGAAATCCAAATCCAAAGTGAACCCACTTCCTATTTCTTCATCCTCTACCACTTGCCATGTAGTATAGGGTGTTTTCTTCACAAGTTTCATGACTTGGTGAAGATGGAGCTCGAGTTAGAGTCGCCTCGACGTAGATCATCTTCGGCATCGAAGTCAACGATCTAGCCCGATCTTTTCTCCGATGAAACCACCGCGAGAGTCCAGGATTCCGATGGTTGCAGCGGAGGGACGTCATCACGGAGCCAAGGAAGTGGAGGACCGGATCTACAAAGGTTGTATTTCCATTCACTTAGTAGTTAAGTTGTTAACTAGTTGTTGTTTCGCCTTTACTTCTAGTTATCGATCTACAATTAGGGTTTCTCGGCACAAGAAAAATTTGATTTTGGCATGGTTGATGCCTTGTGGAACCTCTTGAGTGTGCCTAGGAACCCTACAGAAAACATTCTTTACAATTCACATTCCTTGAATCTTATCATTTCAAATACTTTGAATATGTCCTCACCCAAACTTTTCTTTCAAGGTTATGGATTCCCTAAACAACACCAGCACGAATGTCAACAACACTCTCCCACCACTACCACTCACACCTGCTGTCGCTACTCCGATCAATGAGCAGACGGTTCTGCTTGAGGCAATCCGCGGCCTCCTGGAAGGACAGCAGCAACAGACTGCTATCCTGATGAACCGACCAGAGGCAGAAGCACCTTGGGTGAATCAATTTAGAGCTTTGCACCCCAAACAATTCTCAGGAAAAGAGAGCCCTCTAGAAGCGGAGGAATAGGCTCAAAGCATTTAAGATGATCTGGCAGCGCACAAGTGCCAGAGATAGCTTGGGTCCGACTTGCGAAACTGCAACTCACGGACAATGCACGGATTTGGTGGAAGGAGGAAGAAAGCCGTCTTGATCAACCCATCGAATGGAATACTTTCCGCGATATGTTCGACGCAAAGTATTTCCCGGAGACTGCAGGGTTCGACATGGAACAACAGTTCATCCACTTACAACAGGGTTCGATGTGGACCAAATCAGTGGATGAATACGATACTGATACTGAGTTCACCATGCTCGGTCAGTAAGATATGTATCAATCATTCGATTTTTAAATAAATTGCATACTACACAGCTAACACAATACTTTAACAGATTTGTGGCACACCTGATACCGACGGATGAGATCAGAACCCGTCGATTTCAATAAGGGTTAGATTCGGAGATCCAGGCTGCGTTAGCCACAGGAGATTTTCCGACTCATGAATCGGCTCTGAAAACTGCCCGCCGATATGAGGCAGTGGTAAAGATGAGGGGCGGACCTCAGTCTGCCGGAATGAAGCGCCCGGCCAACCAGATGGTAGGAGGAGCCTCTTCAAGGCCACCATTTGTGCCCAGGAGACCGGGAGTACCAATCAACCGGCCCAGCCCAGCCTTTTGTACCTACTGCAAGAGAGATGAACATTTGGCGAAAGACTGCCGTCGAGCCAACCGTCTTTGCTTAGTCTGCGGCTCAGCTACTCATGATATTGGGTCTTGTCCCCGAAGACACAACCCAATTGCTGCACCCAGACCAGCAATCACTTACCAGCAAAGACCAGCCCTTCAGGCACCTGCTCCAAGACTCGCTCTCCCTGCTCCACCACCTAGAGGACCACCGACTGCACCTCCTCCTCGTCAGTTCTATCAAGCTCAACGGAACGTTCAGGGGAATGCTCCTCCGGCCAGGGGGAATGCTCCACGGTAACAGGCTTTCATGATGACCGTGGAAGAAGCTGAGGCCACTGGCTATGTTATCACTGGTAACCTTTTCTTCTCAAGCTTTTCTTTCAGTCTTAACACCTACCTACATATTTTTCCTATACCTAAAACATATCTCACATACCTTAGGTACAATCTTAGTAGCCTCACTTCCTGCACTGGCACTCTTCGATACTGGAGCATCTCATTGCTTTATGTCGCAACAGTTCATCCGAAATCATGCGATTCTAGTCACACCGCTTGTATCCAACTGGAATGTCAGTTCAGGGAACATCGTTCTAAAGGCAACAATGAGATACCGCTTGTGTCCAGTAGTCGTCTGCAGCAGAGAATTCTATGCTGACTTCAAGGTGCTGGACATACCGAATTTCAACGTCGTCTTGGGTATGGATTGGCTCGGAACATTCTATGCTACCATTGACTATCGTTAAAGGAGGGTAGTATTCGAGATTCCAGAGCATCCGGTTTTCTATTTCAAAAGTGGAGACCGTACCCTGAAACCATGTACTTATAAGGTGAAACCAAAGAAGGCAGTGATTGCAGCAATTCAAGCGGAGGAAGGATCAAAGCCAGAAGTGGTTCGAGAATTTGACGATGTGTTTCGTGACGATATATCAGGTTTGCCTCCCGATCAAGCTCTTGAATTCATCATTGATTTAGTACCGGAGCACAACCGGTGATCAAAGAACCTTATAGGTTAAGTCCGGAAGGTTTGAAGGAGGTCCGAACTCAGTTGGACGAATTATTGGCGAAAAGATGAATTCATCCCAGCACTTCAAGTTAGAGATCTCCAGTTTTGCTTGTGAAGATAAAGGAAGGTTCATACAAATGTGCATCGATTACAGAGCCTTGAACGAAGCAACGATAAAGAATAAGTATCTACTACCACGTATCGACGATTTATTCGATCAGCTAAGTAGATCTTGTGTTTTCTCCAAATTAGATCTTCGTTCGGGTTATCATCAGGTGAAGGTCAAGAAATTTGATATCCACAAAACGGCTTTCAGAACTCGCTATGGTCATTACAAATTTCTTGTGATGCCATTTGGAGTGACCAACGCACCAGCAATATTCATGAACCTGATGAATCAAGTTTTCCGGGAGTACTTAGACAGGTTTGTTGTCATCTTCATCGACGACATCCTGGTGTATTCAAAGAGTCGGAAAGAACATGCCGAGCACCTACGAATTGTCCTGGAAACTCTACGACAACATCAACTATATGCCAAGTACAGCAAGTGCGAGTTTTGGCTAAATCAAGTTGGTTTCCTCGGACATATTGTATCAAGCGAAGGAATCTCTGTGGATCCAGCGAAAGTTTCAGCAGTAAGCGAATGGACGACACCAAAGTCAGTGAAGGACATTCGAAGTTTCTTGGGTCTGGCTGGATATTACAGAGGGTTCATTAAAGGCTTTTCAAAAATAGCAACACCCCTGACCAAGCTCACACGTAAAGATAAAGACTTTGTGTGGTCAGAAGCATGCGAACAAGATTTCGTAGAACTCAAGTCAAGGTTGATATCAGCGCCTATTCTCGTTATACCGGACCAATCTGGAGGTTTCGAAGTGTATTGCGATGCATCCGGTAAAGGATTAGGATGTGTTCTACATCAGCATGGAAAAGTTATGGCTTATGCTTCAAGACAGCTGAAGATTTATGAGCGCAATTATCCGATACATGATTTGGAATTGGCAGCCGTTATCTTTGCCCTTAAGATTTGGCGCCATTATCTTCTTAGTGAACGAGTGAACATATACACAGATCACAAGAGTCTGAAATATGTGTTTAGTCAGAAGGAGCTTAATATGCGGCAGAGACGATGGTTAAAACTCATGGCGGACTTCGACATCAACCTACAATATCATCCAGGGAAGGTGAATGTGGTACATGATGCCCCTAGTCGCCAACCATTAGTAATGAATCTCACCGCCCAGTAGAAGCTTCAACAGGAATTGCATCAGATGGGGAGATTGAAGTGGTCATGCCAGGTAACGCTTCAAGCTTGATGATACAGGTTCAATCAACAATTGTCAATCAGATCAAAGCAGCTCAAGTAAGTGATACTAAGTTGCAAAAGATCAGAGAACAAGTGAAGAATGGACTCAGAACAGATTTCATCATCCATGAAGACGGATCTTTGAGATACGGCAGCAGATTATGTGTACCAAAAGGTTCTATTAGGGAAGAGTTAATGAATGATGCTCACAGCTCTCCCTACTCAGTATACCCTGGAGGTACAAAGATGTATAAAGATCTACGTCAGAATTACTGGTGGCATGTAATGAAGTGAGAAGTAGCCAAAAGAATCACTAAATGCTTGGTGTGTCAGCAAGTAAAGGCTGAACATCACAGGACAGCTGTATTACTTCAACCGTTACCTATCCCAGAATGGAAGTGGCAACACATCACAATGGATTTTGTGACTGCACTCCCTCGCAGCACAAAAGGTAACGATGCAGTATGGGTCATTTTGGATCGACTCATAAAGTCGGCTCACTTCATCCCATTTCGAGTTGGCCAATCAACTGAGACATTAGCAAAGAAATACATGGAGGTAAGAATCTACTTAAGATTTAAATCATTCATAGTGTACTATCTCTGATACCCATGAACTCATACAGGAAATCGTGAGACTTCATGGAGTACAAGTCTGCATTGTCTCCGATTGTGACACTAGATTTCGATCGCAGTTTTGGCAAAGTCTGCAAGAGAGCTTAGGAACAAGTCTGAACTTCAGCACAGCTTATCATCCACAAACAGATGGTCTGTCTGAGCGAACTATTCAGATCTTGGAAGATATGCTCAGAGCATGTATGCTAGACTTCGAAGGATCGTGGGAAGATCGCCTACATCTTGTGGAGTTTTCATACAACAACAGCAACCAAGCAAGCATAGGAATGTCACCTTTTGCAGCACTTTATAGAAGAAAGTGTCGATCGCCATAAAGTTGGGACGAAATCGGTGATAGGGAACTCCTTGGACCTGAGATGATAGTAGCAATTGTTGATGTGGTTCGTACTATCAGGGAAAGAATGCGCATAGCCCAAGATCGACAGAAGCCCTGGGCTGATGCAAAGCGCCGTCATTTGGAGTTTCAACCAGGAGATCATGTATTTCTGAAGATATCTCCGAACTACGGAGTGATCCGATTTAGAAGACGGGGTAAGCTCAGTCCAAGGTATATTGGACCGTTCAACATACTCGAACGATTCAGTGAAGTGGCTTATCGCTTGGCACTTCCACCCTCATTGGAAAGAGTGCACAACGTGGTCCACATATCTCAACTCAAAAGGTATGTGAGTAACCCCAGCCATATTCTCAATCATTTCAAGCTCACTGTACAGCCCGACTTATCTTGTGAGCAACAACCTGTTGAGATCCTGGACAGGAAAGTGAAGTCACTTCAAAACAGGGAAATCAATTTGGTTCGAGTGATGTGGAGAAAAGACACTCCAGGAGAATCGACATGGAAAAGGAAAGACGAGATGCGTGCAAGATATCCTAACTTATTTGTAAACTAGTCCTTAAAATAAATTGTAAATTTTGAGGACGAAATTTTTGTAAGGAGGGTAGACTGTAACAACTCCAATTCTTGTGTACATAAATTTGATTAAAAGTTAATGTATACTTAGGGTATTTACATTTCCTGTGAGTACTATAAGTATTTGATTCAGTTTTGAACAGCAAGAAGGAGATTGTAGCTCATTGGTAAGACCTTGCACTGCTGAACCAAAGCACCAGAGTTCAAATCCCATCAGCTATACATTTTTTTAATTAAATTCTTTAAATCTCTTAGAAGCCCACGAGTCAAGACCAGAGTCTACACGTGCACTACACATAATAGGGTAAGTTACAGAATAAACAAACGAGTCCACGAGTCAAGACCAAGCGACGGGGACACGTGGCAAGGAGACGCTACCCGACTCGGCGGACTCGAGTCGGCGACTCGCCCGACTCGGCCGGTGCCGCCGGTCTGACTCGGCCGAAGCCATAATTTTTTTTAACCTATGAGACCCTTGAACTCCCTCCATAACCCCTGTATTATTTAAATTCCCTGCACATTTACAAAGCAAATTAAAACACACATTTAATCCATTTTAAAACAAAATTTTAATACACCCTTTCATTACCCTAAACCCTAATTTTTCTTATAAATATCACACCTAAAGTCACCCCTCCTCACTCCCAAATCCCTGCCCAAACTCTCAAGAAAATTCCAAGATCTTTTTGTGTACAAGTAGAGTTAGCAAGGGGCGAAGCTCCGACGAACTTCCAGCGACAACTCAAGGAGTTTACGACGACGAAACGACGCACCGACACCTCCTACCCCTTTCTCCTTCTCTCTTCTAGTCTAATAACCTGTAAGTCCCTACTTCTTCCTCTTTTCTCTATTCTAAAAACTTTCAAAAGTAAAACCCGACGGAAGCGGAGTTAGTCCGACATCCGATTCAGTTTTCCTTTAATAACTATAATTTTTCTTAATCAAGATACCTTCATATCATCACATATTATTCATTAAACATTAATAAACATCTTTAACAAGTTTCATCACAAAAAATTATTATATGCATCTTTTATCGCAATTTTACATTAAAATACCTTCATATTTCATTTCGACATGCTTGAACTTTAACAACTATATTACCTTAGAAAAATCACAAGGTAATGACCTACCTCCTCACAACACACATATCTAATATAGCACGATAAAATTTGGGAACATATATTTGGGGAAAATACGATTTTACACATAACTACCTCCGACTTATAAAAACCTTTTTCTACAAGATGTGTATTTTAACGAATCTTTGCAATTGCGCCTCTGCAACGCATTTCGGGGAACCCGTTCGGTATGGTGTAGATTATCGCACATCCTCGGACTTAGTAGAGTAAGATGCAGACCTCCGCAAGGAGCATACGATCTCGAAAGATTTAAAATACAATTTTCTTTAGAAAATATGATTTCTATTATAAATAAAACTTATATTTTTAATAAATATATATATATATGTAATTAATATCAAAATATCTATTTTTAATATTTATAATATTCCTCATTTCCAAAATTCAAGAGAAACATTTCATTTACATGAAAATACCATACAATTCCAATATTACAAATAAATACCATATATTATGAAATTAGGTTTTATTCACTAGAAATGTCACATTGATAAAATATGCATCAATGGAAACTCTAAAGACAATAATAAAATACTTGAGGTGTATTTTGAAAATTATACAAAATTATTTTTACATAAAACCCCCTCAAGTTATACTAAATTACAATAAGGACCCTAGTAAATATAGGTTTAAGCGGGACCAATCTCTTGAGACTCAGGGAGCCGGAGATATGGATGCCTTCCTATTTAAGCTAGACAACTTAACAAACGGTATTATCAACACGGTAATTGTTTTTGAAAAAGACACAAATCCTGCCATCCATGTGCAGCAGTTACCGATGACACCAAAAACATAATTCAGGATTCAATTTCTTTCTAATTGTCTGACTCAGACTGAGTCTCGATATAATAAATCTGACATGAATATGATTCAAGTATAAACTATAATTCAACATGAATCCATGAATTTATATATTCAATCTGTTCAATCTAATCAATCTATATTGACTGAACCGAACCATGGATATATTCCATCTACATGTTCATCCATTATATCCGTTCCATTACTGATATCATGGTTTCAGCAAGTCATCCATCTATACAATTCAATTTACATGACAATACAATACAAAAAAGACATCGCGGGATTTATAAGGGGTAGACTGGTACAGAATATGTTAAAGGTGGCACGAGGTGGTCACTTAAGACTTAATTACATCCATGCCGTTGTTCCGTGGTATTATCGACGGAGCCTTGTACTCCTGATACCTTTGTCTCTGGGGAAAGTGAGACTCTTCTCATATACACTGGTATCTTCTGTACCAAACTACAAACAACTACGTTAATATAACAATCAACATTATAATAGATATACTCGCTTTCTGTCTATTCTACTTCTCACTCTCTTTGGGAATTACCGAGCGATTTGTTCACTAACGATATTCTCTTTCTTCTTCTTTGGAATATCGTCAGTTGATTCGGATTCACTGGAGATCGATCCCACCAGTGAGGATTTGGACCAGCTAGCTTTCGACCCAGAGCTTTAGATTCCTTGTATACATTTACATTCTGCATTTTCCATTTCTGTTATGCCACTATTTAGGCATTACTTTCCATTCCATATATTTACCTTTCAGATGTATTGTAAAAAGAATGTTAATAAATAAAGTTGTTGTTCAATTATATCTATTATCACTGTCTCTTATGCATTTTACTTATATTGCTTAGATACGCTTAGCGTGTTTACTTCAGAGTAAATACGTAGCGGTCTCGTCGTGTCCTCTGCCCATATACTGGGAAGCGGGGCATGACATGTATGACGACAAGCGCATGGACCTGCAAAAGTATATCGACGCGCTGGAGGAGTACAACCAGAAGGCACGGACCCCAGTCACACTCGAAGAATTTCTCAAGCATATCCTTGAGAATGGAGATAGTAATGATGATGAGGGAAATGACTCATCAGAAGAAACACAGGACTATATAGCAAGTTGCCACATGGTCTCCCATTCATAGTCAAATGTCAAAGAAGCTCCCTCGGCGTCGGAAAGCAACGCAGAGGAACTGGGGGAAAGGGCGGCGCTAAAATCCCTGGAACTTTCAGAATACCCAATCAATATTAAACGAAGCCTTTCGAAAAAGCAAAGCTGACTGAGAACATGAAACAGACATATATGAAAAGGCTAAGCGTCAGTGTCAGGATGAAGAAGCTGTGTCAAGGAGGAGTCGTAAAGTACTCCGACCAAATCAAAGCACACCTGCGGCAAACAAGAGAAAGATCAAGACAGAGAAACGGTTCACCAAAGCTCTGTCGGTGGGAATGAAGCTGACGCCTCTCAAAGGAAACACGCCCGGAGTCATAAGTCTCAACGGAGAGGATTCACATCCGAACTATTGCTTATACCATCAGAGGATCACTCACCCTACTAAAGAATACAGTGCCTTCAAGAAGTGGTGGCAAGGATACGTTTCCCATCAATAGCACTTCAAGAGGATGAAACACGAAGCTTATCGACAGAAAATAAGTTCGACAAGTGTGCGTGAGAAAACGACCGGCAACTGTCATATGATTGATACCAGTCGGGAAAGCGAAAAATTCCAAGTTCTTATCTTCGGGAGCGATTCTGAGGAAGAAATGACTCTCAGCACTTTCTTCAAGGACTCCACCTCGGAAAAAGAAGAGGAGAAGAAGGACTGCGAGAACATTCAATTGCGTAACCGCATGCAGCCCGAGAAGAATCTCGGACCTAAAAATAAAGGTTCGAGCAAAAGAGACAAGGGGAAAGAAAAAGTCCCTGGGAAAATCACCCTCGATGATGGAGTCGTTAAAGAGCTCGCAGCCAAGGACCCATCTAGGAAAAACAAGGTGGATTACAGTGTCCGTGTTCCCTTATAAAAAAATATATATGAAAATAAAGAGGGAAAACTGCTCGTTATTCAAGCCTTACGTTCCAACACGTGAGTGCCTAAGCACTGCAATTAAACTATAAGAAGGCTAAACAAGCCTCGCGTGTTAAACACGTGAGCGCCTATATGCAATGCATATAGGCGTGACAATTAAATTATAAGTAAGCTAAACAAGCCTCGCGTGCCAACACGTGAGCGCCTATAAATAGGCGCTGCAATTAAACTACAACTAGGCTAAACAAGCCTCGCGTGCCAACACGTGAGCGCCTAAGCGCTACAATTAAACCGCAAGCCTCGCGTGTTAACTCGTGAGGACACCTCCTTGCGTAGAATTAAATTCTACTTGATAACTTAATAAACCGTTGGATCAAGGATCCAAACGTGATTAAAGATAGAATTAAATTCCATGGGAGAGAATATTTTCTATTAAACAGAGAGATAGTGGACCAAAGGTCCAAAATATTTCCTATATCTTTCTAAATAGAAAAAGATTATACTCTGTTAAACAAAGCACCCTTGGATTAAAAATCCAATGGTGATTAAAATGTCACCGCTCGATAGAATTTTATTCTATATATGGGAGAATATCCCCAATCTTGTTAAAAACAAGAACAATATCTTCTGTAAAAACAGAAGTTCTTGGATTAAAGATCCAACGGAGGGTAAAATTTCCCAAATCAATTCTGAAACCAATTAAATAAATTGGGATCTCTCAATGAGAGATATTTTAAGAATTAAACAAATTTCTCTTCACTATATAAAGAGCCCGAGACTTCAAGTCTCAAAAGGCAGAGAGAAAGACACACACAGAGAGAAAAAGAGAAAAAATGAGAAGGAGGGGATAACAGACAAAAGAGAAAAGAAAAAAAAGAAGAGAATTTAATCCTCAGCGAAGACTTATTTCGTCGAAAAAACACTGGGTAAAGGAATAACACAAAGATCTTTTTTGCCTCTCTAAGGGTTTAACCCTTCATATAAGAACTTGGTTCTTCCTCTGGTTGAGATCTGCAGAAGCAGATCTCCCCACAAGTTGAGAATTTAATTCTCATCAGGGAGATTCTGTCATGCAGATTCAAAAACTAGGGGAAAGAACTGAGTCCAAAGAATTTAATTCTTACAAAAACATATGGGAATTTAATTCCTCTGAAAACTAGGGTTTAACCCTATAAAAAGAATTTAATTCTTGCAAAGAATAAGATGAGAACTTGATTTCTCATTCCTCAAACAATGATAATAATCTGTGACCATCCAAACCCAAATGCTAATGACTAGAAATGTCATTAATAAGAGATCAAAATCTTCAAGAATACAGAATAACAGCCTGGTGATTCGTTAGTGTTTAACACTATAACGAGACTTCACGTGTTTTCCACGTGAGTGTTTCTAATGAACAAAAAGAAACGGCTGAGACTGTCTCACGTGTTTCCCACGCGAGTGCTTAAAAGAGGAGAAAGGACCACTTCCTAAGGCAGTCACGTATTTTGCATGCGAACCCCAATCAACTGCTTAGCACTTCTGTAAAAGGAAGAGGTAATAAAACCAAAGGGCATTGCCTAAATTTGGGGCGTCTCACGTGTTCACACGTGAGCGCCATGAGAACCTAGTGCTTAGAACTTATATAAAAAAGGGGGAATAAGACCCAAAGAGTAGCGCCCACATTTTGAGTGCCTCACGTGTTCACACGTGAGCGCCTCCGGAGTTCAGTGTTTAACACTGGTCCAGCGCCTCACACAAGAGACACGTGAGTGCTACATATACCAGTGCTTAGCACTGTTGGGTAACCATAGAGACTCAAACCTAGCCCAAATTGGCTAAGTTTTTTCAAGGTTAAAGCCTCTTCGATTTCCAATCAACCGAGCCCCCTTGTGCTCATGATTCCCCAAATTGATCTTAGTCCCAAACATGACTAATGATCTTTTCAACTGATGATATCCAAAATGATATTCATCCTATATTTCCTAATATTATATTAGTCTAAAAAATGACTAATGATTCTTAGGTCCACAGCAGCCCCTCCTTTCCCTCAAATATGGGATTTGTTTTAAGGGTACATCTCTCCGCACCTCTGATATATGTCATTATAATTCTTCAACGTCTTCAGAGAGATGGCGGGTCCGACAACCAACAACTCTTGGTGCACTTCCAAACTGACATGCACACCTCAAATCAGACCGCATCCCAAACTGGGTGCATCCCATATCATCGTTGTTCATCCCATCACGTAACAAATACTCGTGCACGTAAAATGGCAACAACGGACCGAAATGTTCTTAAACTAACCGTTGCATTCAAAATGGCGACAACAGACCGAAATGTCCTTAAACTAACCGTTGCTTCCAAAACAGTGTTCAACAGACCGAGACGTCCTTAAACTAAAATGTCACCTCCAAAATGGTGATCAACGGACCAAAATGTCCTTAAACTAACCGTTGCCTCCAAAATGGTGACAACGGAGTGAAATGCTCTTAAACTAACCGTTGCCTCCAAAACGGTGATCAATGGACCGAGACGTCCTTAAAATAAAATCTCACCTCCAAAAATGGTGATCAACAGACCGAGATGTCCTCAAACAAAAACTTCGCCTCCAAAATAGCGATAAAGGACCGAAACGTCCTTAAACTAAAACAACAGAGCCCAAATGCTCTTCTGTTGGGTCTGAAGCAAAAATGATCCTAAGAACTTATTAAGTAGATCTTAGTCTCAAATTAGACTAACGTATCCTTAACAAAAAACAACCGAGCCCCAACTGCTCATATACATTTAAGTTGATCTTAATCTCAAACCAGATTAATGATCCTTAAATAAGACAAATCCAAATCTAAGATATACGGATTTGGACTAATCCATGCCCTACGGGCAACAACAAAAATTGGTCTCCATATACAATCCACGGGCAACCTAAACAAATAAAAACACGCACGACACGAAGTGAACTTCTGGAGCAGGAGAAAGTGGTTATCGCGATGCGATAACGTAATTAACTGCACGGGCTTGCGCCTACAGGGAAGAGCGTCCCCACAATCAAAAACCCCTCGCAAACGAGGGGGAATCTGACGAAGTCTACTACAACGGCTGCATCTGTCCAAACCTCCGATATACGGTGCCATAAATCAACTTGGCATCTTCAGAGAAGTGGACTGATAAATCCAAATAGCATCTGCCCTAAAATTCAGGCTAGACACCCTCTGCGTCTCAATCCGGCTTTTGGCGGTGAAGGGATTCTGGCACGCCCGGTGGGACCTTTTCCTCTTTCCACTCCACACTTCGTATATCGTGTTCGTGAACAAAATCAAGCTGCTCTTGGATTCAAGGTACTAAGATTTGGTGTCTTGCTCCTGTGCGGGCAGAAGATAACATCAATGGCTTCCATCTCCACAAACTGCAACAGCAACTCCCGCTCTGCCCCAACTGGAGGAGTGACTTACGGGCCCAATGCGGCCTCCATCTTTTTAATGCCGGTGGGGCAGGTTACTCAAGCCACCACTGGATTGTTCTTCGGGACCATGCTCCCACCAGCGAGTTTCAGCACCCCAGTGCCACCACAGGAAGCTCCAAAGAAGTCGGTCTTTGATCGATTTGCAACCACCACGGTCCCTTTCAACGGGTCGTCCAAGTCTGCCACCTCAGTCTTCAACAGGCTGAGTCGAAGCTCAAGTGGGCCCTCAAAGAAGCTTGTGATACCTGAAGGGGCTTCCCCTACCAGAAAATTGGCCTTCGAAAGATTGGCCATTCTCTCTCAACGGATGTCAGTCTTCGACAGGCTGGCACCAACAGTTGTCCCTAATCAAAGACTGGGGCACAACGAAGCCGCTTCCACAACTGAGGTGGTCCTACCTGCAAGACACGCTCGACGTCGCCATTGGCTCCGAATAAGAAAGGCTGGGGGCAACTCCCCCTCTGGACTTACTCCACTAGCTCCAATGGTGGAAGTTGACGCTGTTGTTCCAACCGGAAACAGTTTTGAACCGCTTAGAAGGGTGCGAAAGAACTCCCCAATCGCGGTGTTGAAGAAATCTCCACTTCCTGCTGAAAACATGACGCAGGAAAAACTAGAGTATCCCCCTCAACGGCTGTCCTCCTAAATCCACAGGGTCTGACGGAAAGTCCAGGATTCTGTGATCAACAAAGACTACCCGCGCTGGCTGAAGAAAATGAAGGCTCGGCAAGTGGAGGACCATCCATCCGTCATACAGAGAGGGACGTCATCAACACGGGTGTCTGTTACAATGGTTCCTTCAACTTCGACCTCCCACAAAAGGGTGAGTTGGAGAATCTCCCACTGCCGGCGGCAAATTCCAAAGGCAATAGACCCAAACGCCCCAAGTCTGGGTGCATGATCATACACACGGTTTACATTGCTTCCAAGAAAGAGGAAAGTCGTGCTTCCATGGGTCATCGACCGCAAACTCGGTCGTTGACAAAAACTCAGGAGCAATACCAAAAGCTCTAGGAGATGCTGACAAAAATGGCAGCACTCACCGGGTAGAAAGAAAGCCCGGAATCGGCATCTGAACAGCGCCAGGAGCAGGAGACCGATACAGAGTTCCTGCGAAGGGTGCTAGAAAAAAAAGATAAGGAGGCCGCGGAACAAGCTGCTAATATAAAGCAGATGGCGCTCTTATTCCAAGACATGGTTGAAATGATGATCCAGCCAGAACCTCCAGCTGAAGACCCGAAATAATCATCGAGGACGATAGAAGGGAAACATCAAACCCTCTTCCAGCTTTATCAACAACCAAGGAGGAAATGATCTCCAATGCTACCCTTGATAATTATATAGCTCAACGAATACGAGCTCATCAAGCTAGTGAAGTGGCTGGCCAAGTCGTCAGAACTAGACGACCGTATCCGGGCTGGTATGACCAATTCAAATATCCGCTAGGATATACGATCCCCAAGTTCCACGTGTATAAGAGGACAAGCAATCCTTATCAGCACGTCGGTTAGTTTAGAGCACTCTAAGGCAATACTGGAGTCGAAGACAAATTACTGCTTCGCCAGTTCGTTAGCAGCCTGTCGGAAACAGCATTCAAATGGTATTCGGAGCTCCCAAATGACTCCGTCAAAACATTCACCGAGATAGAACTTCTGTTCACACAGCGGTTCGCCGGCGCAAGCGAGCGCACCCCGATCATGGCATTAATCAATGCCAGGGTGAAGCCAGGAGAGACCTGGGTTCAATAGGCAATCCGATGGCGGAACTTATGGTCAAAATGCAAACAACGCATCGAAGAAGCTCTTTCTGTGGGCATGTTCATAGGGACTCTGGATCCTCAAGCGACTGTGTCCCAGTTCATGACATTCTTTAAGCCGACCACCTTCCAGGCTCTGATCGACAAGTTGGTCCAAATGGACCAGGTAGGCCACGGACCTTCCTCTTCAAAAATGGACCCTCGGAATGCAAAGGGTAAAGGGAAAACGGCCTTCGTTACCAACACTCAACAACAATCTAATGACCCGAAACCGGTTGCTCGCCAAAACAACGCACGCCCACGCCAATCCCTGGAAGAGAAGCTAGGACGTGCTTACTCGTTTCCCCATGATAAAATGAGGAGACTGTTCGAACTGGCAGTGCGCAACAAACTCATCACTCTGCCAGACCCAAAACGTCCACCGCAGCCCAGTGACATCAACAATCCCAACTACTGCTCCTATCACCGAATGGTGAGCCACCCCATTGAGGATTGCTACATCTTCAAGAACTGGGTCGAGGACCAGTACCGTCAAGGGAAATTCGCACTGTCAAAAAACTGGAGGGTGAACCCGCCACAGAGGCACGCTCCTAAAAAGGTGGATATGCCGGGGGCATCATGTTCGTTTGTGGAAGAAGATCCGTGGTAAGTTGTCCTTTCAGCTAAAACCAAAAGAATGTTGAAGGATCTTCAAGCATGCCCGGCGATCAGGTGGAAAAGCCCGGTAGAGCCCGAGATCATTGAACGGACACTAAAACCGCGTCCCACACCGAAAACGGCTAACGATGGGCAAAACACCCAGGTCAAGCCTTCAAAGTCTTCGAAGGTAAAGAAGAAGACCAAGAAGCCCGTGCAGCCTGATGAAAAGCACACGGACCCGCAAAAATATATCGACGCGCTGGAAGAATACAACCAGAAGGCACGGACACCAGTCACCCTCAAAGAGTTTCTCAACCATATGATTGAGAACGGAGATAGTGATGATGATGAGGGAAATGGCTCGTCGGGAGAAACTGAAGACTATGGAGCAAGTTGCCACATGGTTTCTCATTCATCATAAAATGGTGAAGAAGCTCCTTCGGCGTTAGAAAACAACGCAGAGGAACTGGGGGCAGTTGCGGTGCCAAAATCCTCGGAGCTGCCAGAAGGCCTAATTGGCAGGCTGCTAAGCGAAGCTTTTCAAAAGAGCAAAGCTGACCGAGAACGTGAAACGGCTATATACAGAAAGGCCAAGCATCGGCGTCAGGATGAAGAAGACGCAGCAAGGAGGAGTCGCAAAGTACTCCAACCAGACCAATGCAGACCTGCGGCAAACAAAAGAAGGATTAAGACAGAAAAGCGGTTCACCAAAGCCCTATCAATGGGAATGAAGCTGCCATCTCTCAAGGGAAATATTCCCGGGGCCACATGCCTCAACGGAAAGATTTCACATCCGAACTATTGTCTATATCATCATAGGGTCACCCACCCCACCGAAGAGTGCAATGCATTCAAGAAGTGGTGGCAAGGATATATTGCTCATCAACAACACTTCAAGCGGATGAAACGCAAAGCTAGTCAACAGCAAAGAAGCACGACAGATAAGCGTGAAGGAACGGCTGGCAACTGTCATATGGTTGGTTAGTTCGACAAAATAAAAATCCTAAGTTCTTACATTCGGGAGCGATTCTGAGGAAGAAATAACTCTTGGCCCTCTCTCCAAAGAATCCACCTCCAGAAAAGAGGAGGAGGAGAAGAACTATGAAAACATTCAGCTGCGTAATCATACGCTTCCTAAGAAGAGACTCGGGCCTACAAACAGAGGTTCGAGCAAAAGAGACAATGGGAAGGAAAAAGCCCCTGAGGAAATTGCCCTCGATAATAGAGTCGTCGAAGAGCTCACAGCCAAGGACCCGCCTAAGAAAAACAAGGTGGATTACAATGTCCTGACACATCTGAGGAAGATACCCTCACAACTGAGCACATTGGATGCTCTCCTCCTGTCCAAAGAAGCAGGAGATTCTCTGATCAGGGCATTACAGGAGCCCGATCAGTCCCAAGCTTTCCTTGCAGAAGAAAGATGAAGAATGAGATGGCAGAGGTTCATACAGCTGACATTATATTCGGCGATGAAGATCTCCTCCCGGGAACGTGTGGGCACAACCGTCCTCTATATGTCACCGGGTACTGCCACGACATCAGGAGGGAAGATCCTGGTCAACAACGGGTCCTCCATTAATCTTTTCAACGTGAAGGCGCTGAAGGAGATTTGCATGAACGTTCAGCACCTGGCTCGAGATAAAATTACAATCTCTGGGTTCAACTCACAGTCATCACGGACGCTTGGGTCCGTAATACTGACATTACGCTTTAGGCTTCTCGTCACTGACATCAAATTTCATATCATCGACGCTAAGACTTTCTATAACGCTTTGCTTGGCCGGCCTTGGTTACACGAATACAACGTCATCCCTTCTACACAACACCAGGTATGAAGTATTTCAAAGATGTCCTCGAGTACACCGTCACTGGGGAGCTAAATCCATTCTCCGTAAATGAAGTCCGAAAATATGAAGATGCAAAGTACTTCTTACCATACTTCAAAGATACGGAAAGATATCGTAAGCCAGAGAATAAACAAAAATCCATCGCCGCTATCCCGATCTTTAGGAGCAATACTGAGGAAGATGAAGAAATAGTCTACTCGGGGCAATCCCAAGGCAACAGCCTGGACCATCTACTCCTATTTTGATCTTTGGCAGTGACTCTGAGGACGAGGTCAACGCCGTGTTCTCTGTTCGCCTGTCAGCACAAACCGTTACTGGAGCTGATCAGAGTTTACAAATCACCATGGTTCTGCAGCGACATCATAGGGAACTTGATGGGCTCAATACATACGGCGTACAAGAGCTGCAGACTTTCTACGTCCCTTCCAGGAAAAGAGGTGAAAAGATGATACTCTTCTACCAATCTACGGAAACCAGGGTAGAAAAAGAAGTCTGGCATAGCGCCAATTTTGTGCTTGACAGGATTCAACCAATCCGTCTACCCAGATATTACGCAGAGGGATTGAAAAGGCTATTAAGATGCCAAGGCGTACCCTTCAAACAAACTGCTTGACAAGCCAAGTTCTACAACAAGATTTGGGACATTCCCGGGACTCAGCAAAACATGCCCAACGGGAAGATGGAGACAACTGTGCTCGGATACGTTCAGTCCAAGAAACGGGAGTGATTTCATAGCTGCCACGTCATAAACAGCTATGGTGAAGAAGTAAATGCTCTTTCAAATAGCCATAACGTTGAAACAGAACGAGATCCCACTCTAAGAAAATTAAGTCCATCATTCGAAGAACAAGTTGACAAGCTAGTAAAAGAAGCATATCAAAAGATTCGGGATAACCACAGTCACGAAATGGCTATTTATGAAAAGGCCCGGACTCAACGCCTCAACCAGCAATCGCAGAGAAAGAAGACTACAATTCCCTCCATCCCCAGCTCGTTGTATGTCCTTGCAAGAAAGAAAAATCCCGAAATATAGGCAAAAATAGGACAAAGAGCGTAAACAACATTCGCAAACAACAGGGTATATCTAAGAAGCCGCGCTATCAAGAAAAACGTGGTTAGAACCCATCCTTTATCAAGAAGATGGGTCGGGAATACTCTTTCCCTCAAAACATGACAAGGAAAATATTCAACCTTGTCATGAAGTATCAAATGATGGCGCTTCCGGAGTCTCGGCATCCCGAACAATTAAACAAAGCCCATATCCGGATTATTTCTTCTATCATCGAGCAATAGGTCATGCCTTTGAAGACTGCTTCACCTTCAAAGACTGGGTCGAAGACCGGTATCAACAAGGCAAGTTCGCTTTGTCCGACAGCAGAGGGTAACCCCGCCGCAAAAGCATGAGCCAAAGAAGACCTATACCATAAGGACAAGACCATCTCAATGTCAAGAATGGACGCAAACTCATACCTGCCATGTGATAACATTCTTAAAGGAGGGAAGGCATGAGACTATAGATGACTCTTTCAGGTGCTTCGCAAATGAAGACGAGGATGAGGTTGTTCCCCTCCGAAAGACGGCGCGACAGACGTCTTGCCTGAAATTCGGGGCAGATGCTAATTGGTGCTATCCGTCTACCTCTCCGAAGATGCCAAGTTGATTTATGGCACCATGTATCGAAGGTTTAAACGGATGCGTCTGATGTAGCAGACTTCATCAGATTCCCCTTCGCTTGAGGGGTTTTTGATTGTGGGGACGCTCTTCCCTGCAGGCGCAAGCCCCTGCAGTTAATTATGCTACCGCGTTGCGGTAACAACTTTCTCCTTCTCCGGATGGTCACTTCGTGTCGTGTGTATTTGTTTTGTGTTTGGTTGCCCGTGGATTGTATATGGAGACTAAGTTATGTCGTCGCCCGTAGGGCGTGGACTAGTCCAAATCCGTATTATTTAGATTTGGGCTTGGGGGTTTGGGTTTAAGGATACGTTAGCCTCATTTGAGGCTAAGATCGACTTAAACGTTTGTTAAGGATACGTTAGTCTAGTTTTAGACTAAGATCAACTTAACGGGATCGTTTAGATCCA
Source organism: Agapanthus africanus (assembly GCA_030015575.1). NCBI lineage: Eukaryota > Viridiplantae > Streptophyta > Magnoliopsida > Asparagales > Amaryllidaceae > Agapanthus > Agapanthus africanus. Next base: position 445,101,071 of record CM057350.1, on the reverse strand, counting down.
ACAAGAGAGCAATTAAGGGGGGCCCTGTTGTTTAGTTTAGTGACATTGCAGTCAGTAAATAGTTTAAGGACATTGCAGTCCAATGTTAGTTTTAAGATGTTGCGGTCAAGTTTAAGGACATCATAGTCCGTGGATTTAAGGACTCCACAGTCCGGCGTTAGTTTTAAGACATCACGATCAAGGTTAAGGACATCATAGTCCGTTGTTAGTTTTAAGACATCCCGGTCAAGGTTAAGGACATCATAGTCCGTGGATTTTAAGGACTCCACAGTCCAGCATTAGTTTTAAGACATCACGGTCAAGGTTAAGGACATCATAGTCCATTGTTAGTTTTAAGACATCCCGGTCAAGATTAAGGACATCATAGTCCGTGGATTTTAAGGACTCCACAGTCCGGCATTAGTTTTAAGACATCACGGTCAAGGTTAAGGACATCATAGTCCGTTGTTAGTTTTAAGACATCCCGGTCAAGGTTAAGGACATCATAGTCCGTGGATTTTAAGGACTCCGTAGTCCAGCATTAGTTTTAAGACATCACGGTCAAGGTTAAGGACATCATAGTCCGTTGTTAGTTTTAAGACATCCCGGTCAAGGTTAAGGACATCATAGTCCGTAGATTTTAAGGACTCCACAGTCCGGCATTAGTTTTAAGACATCACGGTCAAGGTTAAGGACATCATAGTCCGTTGTTAGTTTTAAGATATCTCGGTCAAGGTTAAGGACATCATAGTCTGTGGATTTTAAGGACTCCACAGTCCGGCATTAGTTTTAAGACATCACGGTCAAGGTTAAGGACATCATAGTCCGTTGTTAGTTTTAAGACATCCCGGTCAAGGTTAAGGACATCATAGTCCGTGGATTTTAAGGACTCCACAGTCCGGCATTAGTTTTAAGACATCACGGTCAAGGTTAAGGACATCATAGTCCGTTGTTAGTTTTAAGACATCCTGGTCAAGGTTAAGGACCTCATAGTCCGTTGTTAGTTTTAAGACATCCCGGTCAAGGTTAAGGACCTCATAGTCCGTTGTTAGTTTTAAGACATCCCGGTCAAGGTTAAGGACATCATAGTCTATGAGTTTAAGGACCCCACGGTCCGTATCAAGGTGTGGTTGTCGGGACCCGTCACCTCTTTGAAGACATTGAGGAATTACAATGACAAGTATCAAAGGAGTGAAGAGATGTACCCTTGAACCAAAGTAGATTAAGTGATCTGTAGTCCAATTTGGAACCAAGATCAATTAATTATATTATGAGCCCATTAGCCCAATTAAGTTTGAATTGAGGACTAATGGCCAGCTTGGGCTAAGTCCAATCATGTTTAGAATATTGGCCCTCTGTTGGTTCATTAAAGGAGAGGCTTTGCCTCTAGAAACTTAGCTAATTGGGCTAAAGCTAGTGTTAAACACTAAAGACCAACAGTATTAGCAAGTTAGTGTTAAACACTAAAAGATAATCAGTGTTAAACACTAGCAACAGGACTTTCAAATTAGTGTTAAACACTGAAGCAAATCAGTGTTAAACACTAAAGCAAATCAGTGTTAAACACTGGAAACAGAGATTTCAAATTAGTATTAAACACTAAAGCAAATCAGTGTTAAACACTGGGAACAAAGTTTTCAAATTAGTGTTAAACACTAAGAAAATCAGTGTTAAACACTGCAAATAGAGTTTTCAAATTAGTGTTAAACACTAAGAAAATCAGTGTTAAACACTGGGAACAAAGTCTTCAAATTAGTGTTAAACACTAAGGAGAGAGGGGTCACGTGTGAACACGTGAGAGCGCCTTGATTCCCCTTATTTTATTCTGCCGAAAGTATTGAATACTTTCTATAATTGCTCTTGGAGCATCACGTGCTGTCACGTGATGGGAATGTGGGTTTTTAACTGTTAAGCTTTTGCCAAGGGGTCACATGGTAGCACGTGAGGGCGCCCATAGCTTCTGTTTGCTTTTACTTTATATCCTTCAGGGGTCACGTGGGGCACGTGAGGCGTTGCCTCAAAGTTCTTTTCTGTGGATCTTTACATGGGTCACGTGGTAGCACGTGACTCTGGTTCTTTGCATGTTTTAAAGATATGTTCATCTTTTAAGAATTAAATTCTTCATAGGGTTAAACCCTAACAATAAACTTTAGAGGAATTAAATTCCTATTTTCTTCTGAAGAATTATATTCTTAGATAGGGTTAAACCCTAATTTCTTTTCTGTAGGAATTAAATTCCCCATATATGTAAAGAATTAAATTCTGGTATAGGGTGAAACCCTAATTTCTTTTTTTTTAAGGGAATTAAATTCCTGTGGGTTTAAGAGAGTTAAGTTCTCAATTAGGGTTAAACCCTAGTTCTGTCCATTTTGAAGGAATCAAATTCCTGTAATATAGGGTTAAACCCTAATTTTATCTTAAAGGAATTAAATTCCTATAATTCTGTGAGAATTAAATTCTCAAAACTCAATTCCTCATCTATGTTTTAGATCTGCATGGCAGGATCTCAACCCAATGAGAATTAAATTCTCAATTTATGGGGAGATGTGCACTTTGCAGATGCTCCACCAGAGAAAGAACTAAGTTGTTTTCTTTATATAAGAGTTAAACTCTTTGGAGAATTAAATTCTCTTTTGAAGCCTCTCTTTTCTTAACTAGGGTTTTTCTTTTGCAGAGAATCAAATTTTTCCTTTGCAGAGAATCAAATTTTTCCTTCTGAATTTTCAAGATTCCAAGGCTCTATCTCTCTCTCCTCCTCCCTTCTCCTTCTTTTTTGGCTCCTATTTATAGGAGAAGGGAAAAAATCAATCTGTTTTTGTGAATCTTTCATTAAAAGATTTGATTTGTTTATTGAGAGATTTGATTTATCTTCATCATTAATCTGGGCCTTTAGATTATTAGGTGAATTTTATTCACCATTGGATTTTAAATCCAAAGATATCTATTTGTTATTTCGGTTAGATTTAGGGGGAAATCTTTCCATGTCCAAGATTTTTCCATAAATTGGTGATATTTAATCACCTTCAGATTCTTGATCCAACGGTTTCAGATAATTCTTCTCCATTTTGGAAATATTTGAATGATCTCTCCTCAGAATTTAATTCTGTTAAAGAATAAGGCTTTTAAAGCCGGTCACGTGTGGCCACGTGACTGTTGGTCACGTGTGAGCACGTGACCCCTGGTCACGTGTGAGCACGTGACCCCTGGTCACGTGTGAGCACGTGACCCCTGGAATAGGCTTTTCTTCTTCTGCGCTCTGTTCTCTGGCCGCTGCTTAACCATCACGTGCCAACACGTGACCACTGGTCACGTGTGAGCACGTGATACCTCTTCTGAATCTTTTTCCTGATGTTTAATCAGGGAACAGAAGTGATCTTAGAGTTTCCACCAGCACAAAAAGAGCTAGAAGATGGGATACAAACTACAGCGGACAACCTGAAAAAATCAACTTGGGGACGGAAAACGAGCTGAGACCCACGTTCGTTAATGGGCTGTTGTCTAAAAAACAGGTGGCCACACTAAAGGACGTGCTTATACAATATAAAGACTGCTTCGCATGGAACTATTCCAAGATGCCGAGACTGGATCCAAAAATAGCGGTGCATAAACTAGCTATGTCGCCGGACGTCAAGCCAGTCAAACAGGCACCAAGAAGAATGCCGCTCAAACTCGAGATGAGTATCAATGCTGAAGTAAAGAAACTAATTGACTCCGATTTCATTCAAGAAGTTCAGTATCCCGACTGGATTGCCAACATTGTTCCAGTGATGAAGAAAAATAGGACAGTGCACATCTGCGTGGACTTTCGGGACCTTAACATAGCTTGTCCGAAGGATGACTTCCCAGTACCTGTTGCCGAGATGATGATCGATAACACATCCACACATGAGGTATTCTCCTTCATGGATGGATCTTCAGGTTACAATCAAATAAAAATGCATCCTGAAGACCAAAAACACACCGCCTTCCGAACTCCATTGGGTATATTTTGCTACAAGGTGATGCCCTTCGGTTTGAAGAACGCTGGTGCTACCTACCAGAGTGCCATGATGAAGATCTTCGATGACCTCATCCATGAAATTGTAGAATGCTACATCGACAACCTGGTGGTGAAAAGCAAATCGTACAAGGAGCACTGGGAACATCTGAACATAGTGTTCCATCATTAACGGAAATAAAATCTAAAGATGAATCCTCTGAAATGCGCGTTTGGAGTCTCCTCAGGCAAATTCCTAGGATTCATCATACGACACCGAGGCATCGAAATAAACCGATCAAAGATCAAGACGATTATGTAAATGCCCATGCTAAGAACTCTTAAACAACTACGGTCTCTCCAAGGAAAGCTCGCGTATATCCGGCGGTTCATAGTCAACCTCCGGCAAATGCCGCCCCTATAGCCATTTAATGAAGAAGGGGACCCCGTTCGTTTGGAATCACAAATGCCAAAATGCACTGGACGAAATCAAGCAATACCTGTAGAACCCTCCGGTACTGACCGCTCGGGTTAAAGGAAAGCCCCTCATCCTATACACAACAGCCCTGGAAGGTTCTCTAGGCGCGTTATGGGCATAAGAAAATGACCAGGGGAAGGAGAGAGATCTCTACTATTTGATTCAAGTACTTCTGGGGGCAGAAAACAACTACTCCCCCATCGAAAAGCATTTCCTGGTACTGATCTTTGCGATAACGAAGCTCAGGCACTATGCCTTGGAACATGAAGTCCATCTCATATCAAAGGTGTATCCTCTCAAATATCTAATATCAAAGGCCATACTAATAGGAAGGCTTGCCAAATGGGCCCTCCTCCTGATGGAATTCTCGATAACGTATCAACCCTCAAAGCAGTAAAAGGTCAGGCCATCGCTGACTTTCTCGCTGAGCATCTGATACCAGCCGATTCTCCCTTAAGTTGCGAATTGCCAGATGAACACACATTCGACACAATCGAAGGAGAGAAGGAAGAAAATAATGTCCAATAGGAACTCTACTTCGATGGAGCATCTTCCATGAAGAAGTGGAAGCATAACATCCCTATAATCAAAGGCGGGGTGGGCCTCGTCTTCGTGACTCCGTAAGGAGGGATAATGTGTTTCGCTCTTTCCTTAACGGAGCCAAGAACAAACAACGAGGCTGAATATGAAGTTTTGATAGCGGGTCTTAAGATCGTTGTCGATATGGGAATTGAAAACCTCCTCATATATGGAGACTCCCAGCTGGACGTTAACCAAGTAAAAGGCGACTATCAGACATGCAAGCCAGAGTTGATAAAGTACGGCGAAAGAGTGCAGCAACTATTGACGCAGATCCCCACTTACGTCTTGGAGAGCATACCGCGTGCAGAAAATAGTAAGGCGGATGCATTGGCCAAGCTGGCTAAGGAATTGGCCGATGAAGACCTTGAAGACGTAAGGATCACCGTGCAAAGCCGTAGAGTTCTCGCACCGGCAGAAATATCTTCGGGGGATTTAACAAAGTCGTCTGAAGGAAAGGAAGCGACTAAACAAGCAGTCTTCCAAATAGAGAATGAATAAAAGGCTAAGGATTGGAGAGAAGTCTTCATAGACTACTTCAAATCTCATCGAACGCCCAAAGATGCGTCATCAAGACATCAGCTCATGAAACGAGCTCTGTCTTTCACCTTCGTCAAAGATACTCTATACAAGAGATCATTCGATTGTCTGTGGCTGAGATGCCTGGGACCAGAAGAATCAAAGAGAGTTGTCCAAGAAACTCATGACGGGCTCTGCAGTTCTCATCAAACCGAGCCAAAAATGAAGCTGAAGATCAAGAGAATGGGTTACTATTAGCCCATAATGATTCAGAACTGTCTCGAATATGCAAAGCAGTGTCACCCGTGCCAAATTCACGGGGACTTCATCCACCAGCATCCAAATCCGTTACACCCAACAGAGGCTAGTTGGCCGTTCGAAATGTAGGGAACCGACATAATTGGCCCCATTGAACCAGCATCATCCAAAGGACACCGGTTCATACTGGTAACGACCGACTACTTTTCTAAGTGGGCGGAAGCAGTACCACTAAGGGAAGTGAAGATGGAGAATATTCTCCATTTCTTCAAAACACATGTCAACTACCGGTTCGGTACTCCACGACGGATAATCTCGGATAATGGGCTAGCCTACAGGAGCCATAAAATCAGCCGCTTCGCAGAATAGCATAAAATAGACTGGAGATACTCTTCCGTCTATAATCTCCGAGCTAATGGTCTAGCTGAAGCTTTACAAGACCTTGACCAAGATTATAAAGAAAACAGTGTCCAGAAGCGAAAAAGACTGGCACAAAAGGCTGCACGAAGCTCTCTGGGCGTACCGAACGACGTTTAAAACGGCTATAAATACAATACCATACGCGTTGGTATTCGGCACTGATGCAGTCCATCCTTTGGAAATAGAACTCCCTTCTCTCCGAGTAGCAGTTCAATACGAGCTAACAGATGATGAAAATTCCCATCTTCAGCTTGAGGAGCTCGACGCCCTCGATGAAACTCGCCTCATAGCGCAGCAAAACCTAGAAGCTTACAAGGCAAGGATGACGCACTCATACGAAAGACTGACTAGACTGAGAACATTCCGCCAAGGCGAACTCATGCTAGTCATCAAAATACCTATGATCTCCAATCATGCAAAACGGGGGAAATTCGAGCCAAAGTACGAGCGCCCGTACATTATAGACAAGGTCTTCCAAGGTGGAGCCTACCTGCTCATGGATATGCATAGCAAGAGACCCTTCCGGCCGATAAACAGTCGATTCCTCAAGAAATATTACGCTTGACGGGTTACGATTTGGGTCAATGATAGATGACGACGCTTGTGTCCGCTCGCTATCTTCCTGAGTCAAAACTCTAAAAGTAGTATCCAAAAGAGTTTCGCCTCCAAAATGGCGACAACGGACCGAAAGGTCCTTAAACTAATAAACCTCGCCTCAAAACTAGCCTTGGACTGGAATCTCCTTAAACTGGCAGGTCGCCTCAAACACGGCGATAATGGACTGAAATGTCCCTAAACTAGTGCTCTGCCTCAAATATGGCGCATCGCCCCAAATATGGTGATATCCTCTCTTGAGATCTATATTGCAATCAAAGCTCCAACGGCGAAGACTGCAACTCAAGTCCCACTGGCTACAGAGCTGCTCTAGTGGTGAAGTCACCCCTAAGTTCCATTGGCAAACAGATGGGTAAAAAAAATGGTATGTCCATAAGCGAAAGGGCACGTGTGAAAAACCGAAAAAGGTGCCGTGAGTAAAAACAGCAGGGCTACCGGCGAGCTTGTGAAAACCCGGAAAGGCGCAATCTCGTAAAAAATGGTATGTCCACAAGCAAAATGGGCACGGATGAAAACCCAAAAGGGCGCCGTGAGTAAAAGTAGCAGGGCTACCGGCGAGCTTGTGAAAACCCGAAAGGGTGCAATCTCGTAAAATTTTCACTTACGAGATCCTCTCGACTCATAAGGAGAACTACCCCTATGAAACCCTTACGGCTCATAGGATTCAAAGCCTTAAGCTACAGGACCTGGACTTATTCTTAAGCCGTCATATTCCCCAAGATGCCCTACAGGCGATCCAATATTGGCCCTTGTATACAATCCATGGGCACAAATAAACGATTTCCCCGCCAAATTCCACTAATGACGAGAAATGTCCTCATGTGGTGAATGACACTTGTAAGTCCTCTCGACTTATAAGGAGAAAATACTCTTATGAGATCGTTACGACTTATAAGAGAATACACACTTAGGGATCCCCACGATTCATAAGGAGAAAATGCACCTACGAGATCCTCACGACTCGTAGGGAGAAAAACCCCTTTATGAGACCCATACGGCCCATAAAGTCAAAAGCCTTAGTTGATAGGATCCTAACCCTGTGTACTAAGCCACTTTTGTTCAAATCAGCAAAGGCAAATGATGATTCGCTCCTGGCAATATCCTAGTTGTAGTGATGCTGATGCCTCAATCAGTGTCAAAATTCCAAGTCCTCTCAAGGCAAATGATGATTCGCTCATGGAAATATCCCAGTCGCAGCGATTTTGATTCCTGAATTAGTATCAGGATCCAAGTTCCTAACTTGCAACAAAAGTATATGCATATGAAATAGCCGAAATGATGGGGTAACTCGCAATAAAAGAATCAGCGAGCAGAAAATATATGCCTATGAAACAGCCGAAATGATTGGGTAACTCGCAATAAAAAATAGCGAGTAAAAATAAAACAATACATAGCCGAAATGATTGGGCACCGTGAAAAATAGTCGAAATGATTGGGCAATCGCGACTTTCGCGATATAAAAGCTGAAAAGATAGAGCAACGCGGAAACAAATAAAAAAACTATCAAAATGAAACTTTTCTGCCCTGCAGGTGAGTCCACATCAACCCCTGTATATAATCCATGGGCACAAACGAAAAGGGGAACCATATTTTCCCACCAGGCTCCGTCAAAGGGAGAGCCAAGTCTCGACGGTGCACATACAACCTAGAGACAATCTCAACATTCGTCCCATTACAGCAGACGTAATGTAACAACTCTAATTTTTGTATACATAAATTTGATTTAAATTTGAAGTATACTTGGAGTATTTAATGTTACTGTTATCACTTTAAGTATCTATTTTCCCACAATAATTACAAGAAGGAGCTTGTAGCTCATTAGTAATACCTTGCACTGCTAAACCAAGCCACCAGAGTTCGAATCCCATGCCCCACATTATTTTTAGATTATTTTTCTTTTAAAATTCTTGGAAGCCCAACAGTCAACAGGCCATAACTCCTAAATGATGAACTGAACCCTAAAAACGGAGTATACCAAAGTTTACGTCAGAGAACCCCGCACCCGACGGTCGCCGGCCTTAGCCGGGATCGGCCGAGTCGGCCGGCGCCGCCGGCCGGACTCGGTCGGACGGCCGAGCTCCCAAAACCAAAAAGTTTTCTTTTCGTATTTCCAACCCCCCTGTTTACTCCATTTTATTAGATCGGTTTCTGAGTGATAATTACAACCAATTTAATACAAATTTTAATGCTTTTTCTTTAATTTTTACAATTTTTAAAAAATAAAAACCTTTCACCTACCCTACCCTAGCTACCCTATAAATAGACCCCCTACCCTCTACCCTCTCATCCCAAAACCCTAGGTTTACTCTCTTGAAATTTTCACAAGAAAAGTGTGATTTGAAACCGAGTTCACGGCGAAGCGCTGACGGATTTCCGGCGACGTTCTTTGAAACAACCGGCGACGAAACAACACCTCGGTCACTCCCCTAGTTCCCCTATACTCTTTAGTATAGATCGAAACCCGTAAATCCCGTTCTTTTCTTCTTTCTACTTCTCAAAAATACGGAATTATGAAACCCGACGGAAATCGGAACAAACCGATTTTCGATTCGGTTTTTCTACAAAATCTCACTTGTCACCAATTCCATAATACCTAAACATATTCATGATGACTATTAATCACATAAAAATTAATTTGGACAAAATTTCTCACATGAAATGATAGCTTTTTATAATATCGTATTCTTTTCACATTAATACCATAATGTTGATTTTTCTTCTTCTAATCAATTCAATCATTCTTAAACATCTTCATCTTGACCACTAAACTTGTAAAAATCAATTTGAATGAGTTTTCGCACATGAAATGATAACTTTTGCAATACCGTATTCTTTCACTTAAATACCCCCATGTTTAGTTTATCATATTTAGCCCCTAAACTTCACTATACCTTAAAATAGATCACGAGGTAATGACCTACCTCCATACACACGCAAATGCAAACCCTAAAATGATATCATAAAAAATTTAGAATACGATAAAACGAAATTTTCATTAAAATACCATAATCTTCATAAAACTATTCTTAAAGGTTTAGATTTGTTACATTTTTAAATAAATATTTCTTACTAGGAAAATACGATAAGTTGTGGATATCGATCGTTTATCTAAACTGACTTTGTGGTGTCTAGGCTAGGCAAGTGAGCTTGGGTAACTTTAAAAGGCCCGCCTCACGATTCGTGAGTGGATCCCTCCCTCCTCACTTGTACTTACCTGGCCACAATTGGCGGTGAAGAGGCGATTTGAGGCTTCTAATGACTTGTCGTTTAGACCTTTAGAAATAGGCTAGTTGGCTTAGGAAACCCTAGAAACTAAAATACGGAAATTTACATCCTTTTACAAATAAATATCTTATCTTTATAAAACCGTTTTCTAAATGAATAGAATTTATTAAATCTTTGGAAAGCGCCACTACAACCCACCTTTGGGAAACTCGTTAGGGATTGAACGGTTTATCGTGCACCCTCGAGCTTAGTAGTGCGAGATTCAGACCTCCGTAAGAAGCATTCGGTCTCGAAAGGTTTAAAATACAATATTTAAGGAAATGAGATTTTTTTTGGAAAATAAAATATTTATTAAAAATTATTCTTGTATTAACATATGAATATTTATCATTTAAACACCTATTTTATTATAAGATAAAGTTTCCACCTTTTCCTAAAAATTACAAGATTAAAAGTTACATTTAAATACCATGAATTTCAAATAAATTAATATTATAAATTAATACTTTTATCAGGATATATTCACTAGAATAACACAAATAAAATTTACACTCATTATAACTATAAAGACAAATAATAAATACTTGAGGTGTATCTTGAAAACTATACAAAAGTACTTTTTACATAAAACCCCCTCAAGTTCTATAAATTACAATAAGGACCCTAACAATTATAGAACTTCAAATTACTTTTCTTTTAGTCTGACTCGGGTTTGAGTCTGACTATTTCTGACTTGAATATGATTCAAGTCAATCTATATTCTTTAATATTCCAACTCAACATGAACACATGAATCCCTGAATCCAGTTAACAATCTATTCAACCTGACTGAATCAAACCATGGATATACATCCATTATTCCGTTATTCCAATTACCTGATACAATCCGTTTACTGATATCATGGTTTTGGTCAGTCATCCAACTTACATAAAACCACACCACAATACTGTTAAAACACTACGGGGTTTAAGGGGTAGATTGGTACGGAAGGTGTTAAAGATGGCACGAGGTGGTCAGATTAAAACACCTAACCTATATTCCATAGCTATTGTACTGTGGCTTAACGGTTCCTTGTACTTTCCGTTTGCCCTGGTCTCTAGCATATAGAGACCCCCCTCGTATACACTGACATTCTTCTGTACCAAGCTATAAACAACAGCGTTGACATAACATTTCAACAATTGTTTACACTTTAAAATGTATCTTCTTATTCTATCTTCTCTACTTCCCTCTTACCTTTGGGACTTACCGAGCGATCTGTTCGCTGACGACATTCTGTTTCTCTCTTCTTTGAATATCGTCAGGTGATTTGGACCCAGCAGAGATCGAGCCCACCGGAGAAGACTTGGAGCAGTTTACTGAGGACCCTGCACTGTAGTATCATTGTACACTTTCTTTTCAGTACTTTTTCATTTCCTGTTATGCCACTGTTTAGGCATCTTTATTTCAGTTGTATTTGCTTTTCATGTATTGTACAAAGAATGTTAATAAATAAAAGTTACTGTTCTTTTTATACTCTTGTCTCTTGTGTATTTATTTCTATATTGCTTAGCTACGCTTAGCGTATGTACTTCTGAGTACATACGTAGCAGACCTCGCCGCGTCCCCTTCACCGTACACTGGGAAGCGGGGCGTGACACGTAATGTCAACAACGGCGTTCTCTCTCACTCCAGTAGAATGCAGTCACAACGTCAACAAAAGACCCTAAAGTCGAAACAAAATGGAGCCATGGCAAAATTCCACGCTCTAAGTCTTGATGGTTTACAAAACAACCTAAAGACTATCCCGGCATTCTTCTCGTTATAGTAAACGCAATGTCAACAACGGCGTTCCCTCTCACTCCAGCAGGATGCAGATGCAACGTCAACAAAGACCCCAGGGTCGAAACAAAACAGAGCTATGGCAAAATTCCTAGCTCCAAGTCTTGACGGTTCACAAAACAACCTAAAAACTATCCCGACATTCTTCTCGTTACAGCAGACGCAATGTCAACACAAGCTCCGAAATAGCCAAATCAAAAAGAAGCGAAGGCAAAATTCCTACCTTCAGGGTCTTGACGGTAACTCAAATAAAACCCGAAAGACTATCGGAGATCATCCCACACCAGTGCGGAGTGGTTATGACTCATCGGGGCTCCCAAACTGAACCTAACCTCAAGTAAAAAGAGGCATGGAAAAATTCTTAATGCTTGCTCTTCCGACGGTCAAACTGCCGAAGAAGATTACTTGAATACGTCTTGTCCAGCCCCCGAAGGGATCAGAGACATGACAGTCGTGGGGCTACTCGAATAGCAGCATAAAAACTGCATATCGGGGAATGCATCCGCCAACGCGATGGTACCACAGACTAAAACCCTAGTACCACAAAACCTAACGGACCTCTGTCGCAAAGAACAGGGGTTGTCTATGACGTTAGGACAAGTTTACCTATAAACCCAAGGGAGGTAAACTAAATAAACTCCGAAATGAGTCCATAAACTAGAGACTCCAGAATGAGTGAATAAACTACACACTCCGAAATGAGTCCATAAACTAGAGACTCCGGAATGAGTGAATAAACTACAAACTCCGAAATGAGTACATAAACTACTTTACGCCAAACCAAGACATCGATGGAAAGAAAAGTGCCAGTATGAAATGAAATATGTCTTTTATTCATGAATTTAAGTGAATACAAGATACTTTTATTCAGGGATCAAAATGAATACATCTTATTCAGGGATCAAAATGAATACAAAAGGAAAAGAATGTACAGCAACAAAAAATTTCTAAGCCGGCGGACGGTTCAATAAGCCAGCAAGTTCGTCATTTTTTTGCTGGACTTCTGCTTTAAGCTCTATCAGCGCCGAGGAACGGGTCCATGCCTGCGTCTGTTGATTCTGGTATGAAGCGAACAGACTTTCAAACTCTTTCTCGGCGACTTTGTGGGCTTCAACTATCACACGTGTAAAAATAACGGATTTATCAAGAGCCACCACCTCTGTAATAGCCTCTTGAAGTACCCGCCAAATTTTGTACGCACGGATGGTCTTGGCAGTGAGCTGAGCTTGAAGTTCCCCCAAAGCTTTTGAAGCCAACTCCCTCGCCGAAAACTTCCGGTTGAGCCTCTTCTCGCATGACTGGAGATTGGCTGCACATCATTCGATCCATCCCAGCAGGCTCGCTTTTACAGACAAGATGTCGGAGGGAAGGTGTATGCATTCAAGCCCATATAGGCAGGCCTTCACTCGGCGACAGTACTCAACCCAGGCACACACCAATGCTTCTTCATGATAAATGGTAAGAACAGATAAGGAAGCTGTTGCGCCACGGCAGCGCCCCGGCCGTCTATCCGAGGCCAAAATGCGGAATCAAAATTTTTCTTAACTTTAAACTGGCGCTACCGCGGACAATATACCCGGATCGAAACCATTAACCGATACTAGCTAACAAGAGAAAGGGTGAGAGATATACCGAGTGATCCGAGTCCTCCGGTCTTCTCGTCATCGTCCCGATCTCCCGCGGAAACTCCGGTCGTCGCCTCCTTGCCGGAAGGGTACCGCATCGTCTGTATCTTTTACGGGCTCCCACCTCAATACCGAGGCAACTCGGGCACGAAGCTGGCTAGTCGACGTGCCCAAGATGTGCTATAGAATGCAGTGTAGAGTGCATGTCTCACTTTGGGGTATTGGTTGCCTTTTGAAGATGGAGGAATGAAGGTATGAAAAATGGTGCTTTCATTTTTCCTTGAATCAAAAATGAGATGAATGAAATTGGCCACACCAAATGAAATCAACCTCTCTCATTTTTCCTTCTCACTCAATTTTGGCCGGCCCCTCAATTTGAGAATGGTGGAGGAATAAGAAACAAAATCAAGAGGGAGGTGAGTGTAGGAGAAAAAGAAGGTGACCATATCCAAAGACAAGAAAACATCAACCATGCTTACACCTAAATCACATCAAATCTCATTAAATGCAAGTGATGGTAAAAAGAATGATGAAGGTCATATCATAATCCCACATATGCAAGAAACCCCCTCCCAAAAAGTAATTTGCAAAACTGCAAATTACCCCCTCCATCGGAAAAGTCCGGCCGGGAAAGAACAAAGGAAAACCGGCCGGAACGGAATGCAAACAGGCAACTCCAGAAAACTGGTCCCGTAAAAAATTACAGGAAAACCCCGATACTGTGCATACACACCCGCATCTGTATTCCGTCCGGATACAAATGCAAAGAGACAAAATCTACACTGTACTAAACTAGGATCCGGCTTAAACCAAAGCCGGCCAGTAATATCCGTTCGATCCTGATCCGTGCAATACCGCACGTATCTGATCGAACCCCGCCATATATCCATATGGCTACTAGTACAAACCGTCCGATCCTGATGCGTGCAATACCGCACGTATCTGATCGGACCCTGCCATATCTCCATACGGCCTCTACAGCGTTTCGCCCGAAAGCTTGAGTAACTGAAAGTGTGGTGGACTCTAAAGACTCGTCAATACAATGGCTGTGGATTTAACCACTAGCACGTCAGAGGTATAAGCCAATACGTGACGGGCCACCAGCTATTGACTAAAAGGGACGTCGATGAGCGAACTCATCCTGACACCCTACTGAGCCTGTCAGTGACAATATCCGTACAGTCCGGTCCGTTCGTCTACGAGCATCGCATGTCGGGCCTAGGGGGTTGGAAAAAGTCAGACCCCCAAAAGCGGTACAAGTCGTGTCGGAGTGTAGCCCAGAACGCCCTGAGATACTACTGGAATACCTACCAGTAAATCTCCTGCCTCGGCCGAGGGCTTTGCGTAATGGCTCTCCTAGACACAGGGCGACCTCACCCCCAATACCGGGAGAGACGAACCCCTGCAGATCCGCTCACTGCCTCCATGTGGCTCGGGACTGTACCCAACTAAAACCTGTTTGCACGACTCCTTTGAGCCGTGGTAGGGTAGTAATCAAAGCACAGTGGGAACTCACACGAGACAAATGATGATCTCTGGTCGATGAACTAACCTGTACACATGTCACCTGGGAACTGCTATCTGACGTCTGGTATAATCCCAACTAGCAGGTTTCCGGCGAGTCCTGTCCGGTGTACTCATAACCCAATGAGCACCTGTATACATCTTAGGTGAACCAACTGACACCAGTGGCTTGTGAGACCGGCCACCGCCCCTCGTCGGGGTCTCGACTGTATACACTAGTCTACTAATGGAGTATCGATGCCCAGTCTCGAAACTCCCACGACTAGGGACCTTTTAAGGATGTGCTTATAGACCCCAGCTCCCACGTATATGATCGCCATCATACTGCCGGCAGTCAAGCAAGAATCCTAGGGGCTTTATCAGCGTGTAATAGCGACCTGTCAGGTCACCAGAAGCAGTACAAGATGATAAAGGTAAACCAGATAGCATACTATCATCCTGAGTAAGACTGTCCTGCCTGGATAGGTCCTCCCTCAATCATCGCAATCACGTGCCTGTGATCCAATAATTGACTCTGAGGGCACTATCTCCAACAATCTCCCACTTGCACTCAAGGCTAATTATTGCGATGTCGCATACTCACAGCCCGTGTGATACCGAACACCCAACTCCTCTACTAGTCAGTCTCACAAAGCTCGTTTGCGAAACTATTGCGTTCGAGGAATAGCCTCAGTGAGTGGATCCGCTGTGATGTTTCTTCCTGTGTCTCTCTATATCTCAAGTTCGCGGAGAAAACCATCTCCCGAAATGAGCAATACCTGTCTTAGAGTATGTCTGGATATCTGATGGGACCTAGCTCATAAATGAACTCCAAATCCAAACTTCTTAGACTGTATCGATAACTGAACTTAATCAGTACCCAGCGCCATGCCTCCCTCAGTATTGCTTTGGACCACCTGTCCAAAATACTGCCCCTCGTCAGAAGGAGAAACTACAACTCTGACAGCCACTCTGCCATCTATGTCACCTTGGAAGCCTGGAGTGACAACCGTCTCCTAAAAGAGGCTGTCGTTATCACATCCCTAGAACATCAACTTATGTTCTAAAACTGCTTCCGACTGTTTCTCCAGGATTGGATTAATATCAGCTTATTGCAGCTACTGCAAGAACAACATCTGGTGTGGTACTTGACATCTCATGATTGACTCAATTTCCTAAGCAAGTGATCTGTCAATCATGGTATCCCTCTCCCCTTTAGTCTGTAAGACACCTTTAGAGAGGGTGACTCCATTACCTGCAGGTGTACTACCGTGCCAGGAGTCGTCCATTCTAAATACTCATAGAATGCTGTCAAGGTACCCAGATTAGGAAACCACCCAAATCTAGATCTAAAACCATAGATCTAGTAACCAGAATGTCTGATATAATATCCAAGTCCTGTGTGGAGAAACCACTGTGTGACAACCAAAGTATAACCGATCGTATTATAGGAGTTTCCTTTCCTACTCTGTGTATGTCATCCAAAACCAGGACATCACACCCTACTACCTTCTTAACAGATCCATCCCCTATTCTGATGACGTCAAACCTATGACTGTCACATCAAAAATAGATGATCTATCTCCGCTATATCTGCTTTAGTCTATAAATAGACATAAGCCTGATGTCCACCAATGCTTCCGCTGCTCCCACTGACTACGACAACCCTCTGGCAGAGTCATATAGACGCGCACTTCTAAAGCTAGTTTAGAACGACGCTATACTCATCCTCCTGCCGGGTCTCGCAGCCTGGAACAACAACAATGGCAAGTGTGGGTAAACAAGAACTTCCCTGTCACCGTCCTTGAGGCAACCGGAGTGCTTCTCGGGTGCCTGAAGTTACCCACCTTATCTGCGGAGTGGCCAATGGAATGTCAAATCAGATTGAATCTTTAGGTTCCTTATCAAATCTTCAGTAATCGTTTGCGGTTCTGGAATCGCTTCCAGTTCTACCATACTCCCACTACTGTTTTCTGAAAAAAAAACCATTTCTTTTTAAAATGTGGCGAGTTAAGAACAATATCACTATTGATCTTCCAGATGGTAGAAAGTCAACCCTCGTCATAGCCTGGGTCAACCCACAAACAGCCATTACAGAAACGTGCCTTGAGTTGTCCAGTGTCTGGTTTTAATCATAAGCCGGACAACTCCCCGTACCTTAACATCGTTAAGATATGAACTGTTCTATATCCAATATAGAACCAGAGGCACTGATTTAAATGAACCAGATTCAAATCATGCAGCTATCTCCAGTGCATGTCAACTAAATGGAGAGAGGCCGATCAGCGTTACTCAACTTAGGAATGCTTCCAATTATGAGTAACCTGAAAAAGAAGCAAGTTCTCATTACTATCAACTGAATACCATACACAAGTATCTACATCTTCGATCACCTTGAAGAATCCCGATACTTGCTACACCTGGTTCTCTACTCTATTCAAATACCTATAACTCCTCAAAACTTAGACCCTGTGTTTCTACGAAACACATGTCTAAGAACTAGAGAAGTTAAAAGTAAACAGAATATAGTATGAGGACCAACCCCTCTGTCCTAATGGACACTGGACAACATACAATACTCTGTATAAGTCCGCCGAGTCTAACAACTCATTCACTGTGTGTCGTAGGTTGAAAACTGTACTTATGGTTAAGAAGAATTACACCGCTGTTTAATGCTCCTCACCTAACCATCCACTGATATAGGTAAATGTCAACGACATAATATCAAAAGGTATATCTCACTCTATGAAAATAGACGTACAGATATATCAATTTGAAATTGGTGCACAATAGCGGATATTCAGAACCAAATATTTGCCGACCGGCAAACAGCCCAGTTGATCTCCTCAAATATCACTGATTACAACGAATCCCGATATAATGAGGATGATCACCCAATTCCCAATAACTTACTCCCACTCATCATCTGTAAAACCATACAGATGTGAGAATCAGACCTGGTAAATACATACCCTGGAGCAAGTGTCTAATCGGAAATCAGTTTTCTTTTAACAGTACACAGTGAAACTGAAACATTGAAATGTTTCGGTGGGGTATCCTGGTATTCCTAGTAATGCCTCTACCATTATCCAGATTCACAACTGTAACCGTATATCTCTTTGCCATCTGTCCAAATCCCTTTATATGTCTTTAGTCATTACCGTCTGCACACCCCTTTAGGCCAAATGGTTTTCTTCCTTCCCTACCGTTCGGCACCAGCCTATGGTTTGGAAGAAGACTATCCAATAAGCATAAAAGGTGTACTGTCCTACTCCTAGGAGCACTCGCAAAGCGAGAGAAGGTGAAGATAAAAGACAACCGAATAAATCCTTATTCCTATTTCTCCTGAACCAGAATCCATCCCCGAACTGGAACAAGTTCCTTTCGAGTTCGTATATAACCATACGATGGATTATCCAATAAACTTGGGATCTTCATAGTGATACGGAGTGTCCTGGAGAAATACAAAGGTGATTTAGGATTGGCGAAGAAATACTTGGTTCGGTCGTGAATAGCAGTCGCAATCTACTTTGCCCTCTTACTAATCCCTTGCTTTGTCTTAACTTAATACCTTCTGTACACCATCGTTATGCTAATTGGTTTTCTTCATTCCCCACCGTTCGGCACCTGCCTAAGGTTTGGAAGAAGACTATCCAATTTGCGTAATAGGTGTACTATCTCCTAAACCAAGGAGTACTCGTAATGAGAGAAGGTGAAAAGAAAAGACAACTGAATAATCCTATTCGTTTTCTCCAGAACCAGAAACCATCCTCGAAGTCCTTCGAGTTCGTATATAACCATACGATGGTTTTGTCCAATGGAAGTGGACGTTCGTAGTAATACGGGGTGTCCTGGAGAAAAGGGTAAAGGTAGGAGTGGCAATGAGGTTTGCAACTCTAACAATCCAAAAGCCAGTGTTAAGAAGGTTCGGTCAACTTGGTCACTGAGTCATAGTCCAGGGTCGGGTCAATGGTCGCTGCCAAAAAGAGAGAGAAAAAGAAACACTCAGCGTGCACTCTAACCTAGATCAGAATGGTTATCACTTTATCTAATCTGGAAACCTCCCACTGTAACCTCAAATTCTTCCTCAAACCTGAAAGAAGAATTAGTCGGGGTTACCCGAGGAGTAAACCAACTCATCAGTGGGAATCGGGATCCAACT
The DNA here is from genome assembly GCA_030015575.1 of Agapanthus africanus. Classification (NCBI taxonomy): domain Eukaryota; kingdom Viridiplantae; phylum Streptophyta; class Magnoliopsida; order Asparagales; family Amaryllidaceae; genus Agapanthus; species Agapanthus africanus. The sequence continues at coordinate 445,081,910 of CM057350.1, read as the reverse complement.
ATCATCGCATGATAACGTGACGGAATCCACTCACGTCACCACACTCCAGAAGGTATGCGCATGTCTGGCAAGTTTCAGTTCTTTTGAAACTCCCGATGTGATTTTTACCCCTAGGACCCAAGTGACCTTGACGAATAATCAACAAATCAAAAGGTCCTAGTCAAGTTCAACCCGTCATTATCTTGATTGCGTTAAACCCACCCGCACGACCCTTGACGAATAATCAACAAAGTCGTACGACTGTCCTAACCAATCCACATATCCATGCGACAGAATAGCACAACAAAGCTACCGCACACTACGCCTCGGCGAATAGCAACGACAAACGCAGCGCGAATACTAAGCAATACTGATCTGAAATGACGGAGGGCTACGACTGGTTTTTGGCAAAAAACCTTTAACGTAATGAACTTGATATCGTTGAAGGAACTGGATAACTTTTTATAAAAATATAGTGACGAAAACCTTTACTAAAGAGGTCACTCCCGGTGAAGGGATCTCGGCTCTTTCCCCATAGAATGAGGTGCAGGATATTCCAACTGAATACCACGATGCAAAGCAAAAGTAATCGGCTATAGTGAAGTTAATGCCCTGACGCAAACTTCTGTCCAAGGGGTCACTCCCGGTGAAGGGATCTCGGCCCTTGCCTCGTCGACTGAGGAGCAGGATATTCCAAATGAATACCACGATGCAAAACAAAAGTGAACGTCCTTGCAATAACAGCTTTTTGAAAAAATGTTCCAACAACATCAGAATAGGTTTGTTTAGCTTGCATTGATCCGAATCAACGCAGTCCCATCAATTGATCACACCACAAAGAACGAAAATATACTTACGTAGGTATATGCCATCTGCATTCGCCACTGGGTCCCGTCATCACCCGTTAGGTTAGCTAACTAACGGCAGAGCGGGGACTGGACTAGCGCGGATGAAAAACATATACAACATCTACTAATATATATATACCAATATATTATATTTCGCTCAAGGCGTGATAAAATGCAACATTACAGAAATATGCAGCATCACAGTACAATACAGATATCTGGAAGCCCCGGGTTTCACAGAGCCGCTGCTGAAACCCGACGTTCCCCTGGTCGTGTGGATAGCCTGTGCAATGAAATCCTAGACCCCTACGGGCGCGGCAAGTCACCCGCCAAAACCTGAAGCGAGGCAGCCCCCTTCAGCGCCGTGAATGGACCACCCAGCACTTCACGGAATCCGGTAACTTGGGCACCCCTCCTGGGTCAACCTGTACCCCCTACAAGTGCGGCGAATAGCCCGCCAATCCTGGAGTGAAGCCCCCTCCGTCCCAATGCCATGAGATGCGGGCTTGTTGCCCTCCAGAACCCGGCTATCCGTGCACCCCACCGCGGGGCAATCCTAGTACAGAAATTAAAATATACATACACCGGGTACATCGACCGCAACCAGGCCGTGCCCCAAAAGAATAATACAAACAGGCAGTGACGGCAGTCCACATGTCGGACGCTCGCCCCGCAATATCAAATGTACATTTAAAACAAAACTGTACTAGCATTGCATCCAGGCTATCCCCACCGACCGATCCGCAACATCACAGCATAAACACAGAACATCAACGTGAAAGTCACGTTCACAAATCCGTCTAACCGGGCTATAGCAGTTAGACCGGATTTACCGATCGAGTGAGATTCACGGTCGCAGATATAATGTAAATACTGTGAAATAATGTGTTTAAAATATCCGATCGATCAAACAACTAACAAGTGGGCCCCCAAGCAATACTGTAGCACTCACAGAAAATCTGGGCCCAAATTTAATATCCCAAAACCCCAATTTTAACCCCAGAAAGCTACTGAAGAAATTTGACACAGCAAGGACACTTTTCAGCGGCGGAACCGCGGCCTAAGGGGGGCTTGGCCGCGGTTCCGCGCTCTGTTTGTCGACTTACCGTGTCGAATTTCTACAGTATGCTTACAGAGTCCAGTACATCACGATTTTACAACCTGAAAAATTTTTGGACACCAAAAAATTTCAACAGAAACTGATACATGAGAAAATGCGGATTTTGGAATTTCGGTCGATCGGATAAGTAAAACGCATTAGAACAAGCTAGACTAGGTTAATGGCGTGGCTCTGATACCATGTTGCGCCACGGCAGCGCCCCGGCCGTCTATCCGAGGCCAAAATGAGGAATCAAAATTTTTCTTAACTTTAAACTGGCGCTACCGCGGACAATATACCCGGATCGAAACCATTAACCGATACTAGCTAACAAGAGAAAGGGTGAGAGATATACCGAGTGATCCGAGTCCTCCGGTCTTCTCGTCATCGTCCCGATCTCCCGCGGAAACTCCGGTCGTCGCCTCCTTGCCGGAAGGGTACCACATCGTCTGTATCTTTTACGGGCTCCCACCTCAATACCGAGGCAACTCGGGCACGAAGCTGGCTAGTCGACATGCCCAAGATGTGCTATAGAATGTAGTGTAGAGTGCATGTCTCACTTTGGGGTATTGGTTGCCTTTTGAAGATGGAGGAATGAAGGTATGAAAAATGGTGCTTTCATTTTTCCTTGAATCAAAAATGAGATGAATGAAATTGGCCACACCAAATGAAATCAACCTCTCTCATTTTTCCTTCTCACTCAATTTTGGCCGGCCCCTCAATTTGAGAATGGTGGAGGAATAAGAAACAAAATCAAGAGGGAGGTGAGTGTAGGAGAAAAAGAAGGTGACCATATCCAAAGACAAGAAAACATCAACCATGCTTACACCTAAATCACATCAAATCTCATTAAATGCAAGTGATGGTAAAAAGAATGATGAAGGTCATATCATAATCCCACATATGCAAGAAACCCCCTCCCAAAAAGTAATTTGCAAAACTGCAAATTACCCCCTCCATCGGAAAAGTCCGGCCGGGAAAGAACAAAGGAAAACCGGCCGGAACGGAATGCAAACAAGCAACTCCAGAAAACTGGTCCCGTAAAAAATTACAGGAAAACCCCGATACTGTGCATACACACCCGCATCTGTATTCCGTCCGGGTACAAATGCAAAGAGACAAAATCTACACTGTACTAAACTAGGATCCGGCTTAAACCAAAGCCGGCCAGTAATATCCGTTCGATCCTGATCCGTGCAATACCGCACGTATCTGATCGAACCCCGCCATATATCCATACGGCTACTAGTACAAACCGTCCGATCCTGATGCGTGCAATACCGCACGTATCTGATCGGACCCTGCCATATCTCCATACGGCCTCTACAGCGTTTCGCCCAAAAGCTTGAGTAACTGAAAGTGTGGTGGACTCTAAAGACTCGTCAATACAATGGCTGTGGATTTAACCACTAGCACGTCAGAGGTATAAGCCAATACGTGACGGGCCACCAGCTATTGACTAAAAGGGACGTCGATGAGCGAACTCATCCTGACACCCTACTGAGCCTGTCAGTGACAATATCCGTACAGTCCGGTCCGTTCGTCTACGAGCATCGCATGTCGGGCCTAGGGGGTTGGTAAAAGTCAGACCCCCAAAAGCGGTACAAGTCGTGTCGGAGTGTAGCCCAGAACGCCCTGAGATACTACTGGAATACCTACCAGTAAATCTCCTGCCTCGGCCGAGGGCTTTGCGTAATGGCTCTCCTAGACACAGCGCGACCTCACCCCCAATACCGGGAAAGACGAACCCCTGCAGATCCGCTCACTGCCTCCATGTGGCTCGGGACTGTACCCAACTAAAACCTGTTTGCATGACTCCTTTGAGCCGTGGTAGGGTAGTAATCAAAGCACAGTGGGAACTCACACGAGACAAATGACGATCTCAGGTCGATGAACTAACCTGTACACATGTCACCTGGGAACTGCTATCTGACGTCTGGTATAATCCCAACTAGCAGGTTCCCGGCGAGTCCTGTCCGGTGTACTCATAACCCAATGAGCACCTGTATACATCTTAGGTGAACCAACTGACACCAGTGGCTTGTGAGACCGGCCACCGCCCCTCGTCGGGGTCTCGACTGTATACACTAGTCTACTAATGGAGTATCGATGCCCAGTCTCGAAACTCCCACGACTAGGGACCTTTTAAGGATGTGCTTATAGACCCCAGCTCCCACGTATATGATCGCCATCATACTGCCGGCAGTCAAGCAAGAATCCTAGGGGCTTTATCAGCGTGTAATAGCGACCTGTCAGGTCACCTGAAGCAGTACACGATGATAAAGGTAAACCAGATAGCATACTATCATCCTGAGTAAGACTGTCCTACCTGGATAGGTCCTCCCTCAATCATCGCAATCACGTGCCTGTGATCCAATAATTGACTCTGAGGGCACTATCTCCAACAAAAGCGTTGGCTTCAGCAGCGAATTCTTCGGCCGCGACAGAAGAACCAGCGCGAAGATCTTCGATGAGAGCCGCCAGGGAATAAATGCAATGTTTTTCCATCCTCTCAAATACGCGTTGGGCGTAAAGCCCTGGTGGCATGGAAATCCGAGACTCTAATGGAGTCAGGGTTGGCAAAGCTGTGAAGATATATGTGCAATTAGGTGCCTTTCCGAATATAGAATAAACAAAACGATGCAAAGATAAAATGTCACTTACCCACAGTCATGCAAAAAGGGTTTGAGAGATCCCCAAGTCTATCAAGAATCTCGATTTCGTCATCAGCTTCCAGAACTGTGGTTTAAAATGAAGGGAATATCAGCATCATTATGAAAATATAAAATAAAGAAGGCAAAGAACACTGACCTTGGCCAGAATAAAGGACTATGTTTTTTGGAGGTATTGCTTGTGGGGCAGCCATGTCAAGCAAACGCTGGAAGGTTTTCCTCAGAGAGAGATCCACGATGGAAGCCGCCAATTCCTGCAATTCTGAGAGAAAGAAAGGTTCAGATAACGGATGGATCATTAAACAAAATGTATATGTATATGAGATTACCTTCGATACTTCGCACACCCTGAACTGGAGGGATGGCAGCTTCGGCAGCCTCCTCTACACCTTCAGGTACATCGCTGGAGATATTTGTGAAAGCTATAGCCGACGTGGCAGTTTCCAATAGAAGGACTGAAGCCGCCGCTGAAAGCTCCAAGGCGAGGATAACGGCTTCAGCAATCTCTTCTACACCCTCCGAGGTATCACTAGAGATATCCATAAGATCTATGGCCAGCGAGGTCACCTCTGCTGGAGGAATAGACGCTGAAAGGATAGAATCCATCACCGGGAGCTCCACAGCGAGGATAGTAGCTTCAGTGATCTCCTCTACACCCTTCGGTGTGTCACGGGAGATATTCGTGGAATCCGCAGCCAAGGCTCGATCTGGGTTCAAACCTACTCCCACTGCAGAAGTTCCTGCAAAGTTTTTGCAAAGATAAGGGGACGTGAGAGTAATACAAATTATTTGCTGAAAAGGGCAAGAAATATATGTACCAATACCCCAAGGGGCCTGAAGGATGTTCTGTTCGAACCGCTGTGCTTTTTTGTTCAGATGCGCTCATCGGGCTTCAATTGAAAATGGATCCCTACCCGCTTTCAAAGCAGCTTCATCTTCAGAGGCGTTCGACACCAGCTGTTTCAAAGCACGTTCCCCTTCTATCGTCAAACGAATTATCGGCAACATGGCTGGAGCGAATCGACATCATGAAATACGACGGTGGGAAGATTTCCTTTCTGGGTAGGAACATTTTCAACCTCGTCTTGTGAGCGCTTTAAAGCCTTGGCCAACTGCGCGGCTTCCTCGGCAGACGAACCAGGAAAAAGAAGACCATCGTCCGGCTCCTGCATAGATATCGGCTCATCCTGAATAAAGGGCTCGGATTCAACCAAAGTGTCGAGTAGGCCGGCAACCGATTTCTTTCACCTTTTGGAGCCTGTGCTAACACTAGCCGAGGAGTGCTTCCTCCCCTTTGGTGCTTTGGTATGGCGCAGCCCAATTTCGCCTTCGGGATCACCCTTTGGTGACACCACCGCTGGTGCTTTATCAGAAGCCTTTACCTCGGCTCTAGTATGCACCGGCATACCAGCAGTGCTAATTTTACTTCTACGGCTTTAGGGATAAGCACCGAACAGCTATCCCTCAAAAAAGGGCGAACCACCGACCGCGGCCACAATGGAGCATTGGTGACTTGAGCTGGAATGAGAGCTTTACACTTGAAAAGCACCCGTCTCTTCTCTGCGATGACGGGGCTGACCCGATGGAGATACTAACTCTTGAAGCACCCCACAGGCCTTGGAAGATAGTCGGGCTCCGAGATCATGAAGATGGAGCCAGTGTTTAACCGCATGAAATGGTGAATGACGTCATGAGTAACCTCCAAGGAGAGGGCAGGCTCAACTAAAAATGCCTCAAGAGGAACGCCCTGGTTGTAGCCTGACTGCTGGGCGAAGCGATGCGGATTATACCTCATAAAGAGGGCAGTATTATTCTGGCAGAACACCAGATACCCTGGCCTGATTGAGTATAAGTGCATGACCTCTTTTGGATTTAAAGATAGAACCCCATTCTTTGATAAATCAAACAATTGCTAAACGGGCCATGCTGGAAGAAAGAGGACTCGATCGCTAAAAACCATTCCTCCTTCATTCGAGTATGGATTGAGCAGTACGCGAAGAGCCCCTAACTGGGTCGGATTAGGAGCAGAAGCATCAACCAATCTCATGATCTGCGAGAAGGTATATGAATCATAAAAATCTGGCCGCCGATGCACAGCAAACACTCCTGACACTTGCATCTCGATCCACGACGCGAAGTAGTGGAGGGAGAAATTCACGGTATCCGCACCCCAGTTCGAAGTATTAGCAGCAATGCTTAACCCATGATATAAATGCGATAATCCTGCAACACCAAAAGCTAATCGCGTACCTTCAGCTATGCGGTGAGCGGGATAGAAGACGGAGGCTCTCATGAAACGCCGATGCATCGGCATGGCGAACCAGCTGAGCCAGAGGCTAATAAAGCCGACAAAGAAATTTTCTTCGTCCATGCTAAGGGCTGCGATTGCATCAAAAGCCATGGCCGACGAGTTTGGAATATAAAACTGTGGCATGTCTTCCTCTTTGGCCGGTAGTTTCTTCAGCCCGAATCCAAAAAGGTCTTCAATTTTAGCGAATTTTGGAGCCTTCTTGGATAAGATATCCTCACGGAGAATGCAAGCAATAAAAGCGTCAAAGGTGACACCTTTCCCTTCCGATGTCACGAACAGTTTTTCAAAAATACCCAGGGCCTTGATTAGACTCGGGTACTTATGACGAACAGCGTTCGCAGTCGTAAGGCCATCAAGCATAGCAGGCATCATAGCAAAGATGTACTCGTCAGGAGGCAGTAACTCTTCGTAATGCTCTCCCCTGATCGGAAACCCTGAAACTTCATGAAACTCCTCCAGTGAGATCGAGACTTCGCGATCCCCTAGCAAGAACATGTTTGTAGGAAGATTCCATTGGTTCAAGAAAGCCTTGAGCCACCAGACGTGAGAGGCGTGATGATAGAATAATGACGCATACACTGCTTGGTACAACCCAACCTTCTGCAGCCGTGCGCGTTGGGCGGAAAGAATGTATCGAGCCCAGGGAAGGTAGTCCACTGGGTGGCCGGGAGGATAACGCCTACCTTATAAACCTGCCCCCAGGGTCGAGCTTCACCCTGACATATTCGGCGCCCCAGAATATCAATAGCCACCAGAGGTTGGTTGGGTATCCCGGTCGTTGAAGGCTCGAGTCGGCCCGTGGGAGTCCAATTAGTCGTCTCCACCGCATAAGCATTCCATAGGCATTCCATCAATGATATTGGGCGGATGGGTTCTGTTGGCACTTCACAGGTAAAGCTATGGCGGCCCCTGATGATATGACCGTACCACACCCCTCACAAGAGAAGACTCATATGGTCCTTGTCATTCGCCCTAATCATCGCCATAACTTTCTTGTCCGATGGCGCTTGCGGAAAAGCGACTTCTGAGCGAGTGTAAGGGAAGTCGGGAAGTGAGGCCATCATTCCTGAAATAAGAGGGGAAAAGAAAAACCCATTTAAAAAATATATATATAATAATAATACATAATAAAATAATATAAAACAAAAAAAAAATGTGGTATTTGTTTCACGGGACCACTGGCTGCAAAACCAATGGACCCCACAAAATCAATATGGCGGCTTACCAATGATAAGACAAGATAATCATTACGACAATCAAAAAGGATTCATTAAATAGACACTGGAGTTTAAAAAACTCTTGGCATCCTCAAAGAAAAATGAGTTCTGTTAAAATACCTAACAAAATCAAATTAGTGAAAATAAGGGTAAAACCCTATAATGAAAATATACTCAACACCAGGGAATAAAATTCCCAAAAGGCCCACTTGATCTTTCAGAGCTAAGCTCTTTGATGAGGAATCAAATTCCTTTTGAACAATGGAATTAAATTCCAGAAACCCCCATGATGGGAAACGAAGAAATGGAACTAAATTCCAAAGATCCTCAAAGATCAGAGGAGAAACGCCCGATCTTCGATGGCATTGGGGTTTACTACACAAAAGATTGTCTTTTTGGATCTCTACGAGATCGGTTCCAGAAGAGAGAAAAGCTCTTGCGGTGGATTTAAAATCCAGAAAAAATAGAAAAAAAGGATTTCTTGTTCCTAAGAGATAAATGTTGATCAAGATTTTTACCCAAAAAGAGTTTTTTTTAACAGAGTTTAACTTTGAAATTTCAACGGGCAGAGAACTGAGCTCTGAAATTCTCAAGAAAAAGACCAAGGAAGAAGACGAAGAAACAGTGTCTATCTCAAGGGCTAAGCCCTTATTTATAAGATGCAATGGAAAGCGGTTCATCTCCCCATTCCTCTAGGCAAATCCAACGGCTGTAAGGGTGGACAGCATTGCACTCACGTGCAAACCATGTGAAAACAACGCTGGGGGCATTTATTCCCTTATAAAAAATATATATATGAAAAGAAAGAGGGAAAACTACCCGTTATTCAAGCCTAACGTGCCAACACGTGAGCGCTTAAGCGCTGCAAGTAAACTATAAGAAGGTTAAACAAGCTTCACGTGTTAAACACGTGAGCGCCTATATGTAAGGCATATAGGCGCTGCAATTAAATTACAAGTAAGCTAAACAAGCCTCACGTGCCAACACGTGAGCGCCTATAAATAGGCGCTGCAATTAAACTAAAATTAGGCTAAACCAGCCTCATGTGCCAACACGTGAGCGCCTAAGCGCTGCAATTAAACCGCAAGCCTCACGTGTTAACACGTGAGGACACCTCCTTGTGTAGAATTAAATTCTACTTAATAACTTAATAAACCGTTGGATCAAGTATCCAACGGTGATTAAAGATAAAATTAAATTCCATGGGAGAGAATATTTTCTGTTAAACAAAGAGATAGTGGATCAAAGGTCCAAAATATTTCCTATATCTTTCTAAATAGAAAAAGATTATACTCTGTTAAACTGAACACCATTGGATTAAAAATCCAATGGTGATTAAAATGTCACCGCTCAATAGAATTTTATTCTATATATGGGAGAATATCCCCAATCTTGTTAAAAATAAGAACAATATCTTCTGTAAAAACAGAAGTCCTTGGATCAAAGATCTAACGGTGGGTAACATTCCCCAAATCAATTCTGAAACCAATGAAATCAATTGGGGTCTCTCAATGAGAGATATTTTGAGAATTAAACAACCTTCTCTGCATTATATAAAGAGCTCTCAAAAGGCAGAAAGAGAGACACACAGAGAGAAAAGGAGAAAAAAAGGAGAAAGAGTGGAAAAACAGACGAAACAGAAAAAAAGAAGAAGAGAATTTAATCCTCAGCGAAGACTTGTTTCGCCAACTAGGTAAAGGAAAACACAAAGATCGTTTTTTGCCTCTCTAAGGGTTTAACCCTTCATATAAGAACTTAGTTCTTCCTCTGTTTAAGATCTGCAGAAGCAGATCTCCCCACAAGTTGAGAATTTAATTCTCATCAGGGAGATTCTGTCATGCAGATTCAAAACCTAGGGGAAAGAACTGAGTCCAAAGAATTTACTTCTTACAAAAACATATAGGAATTTAATTCCTCTGAAAACTAGGGTTTAACCCTATAAAAAGAATTTAATTCTTGCAAAGAATAAGAGGAGAACTTGATTCCTCATCCCTCAGACAAAGATAATAATCTGAGACCTTCCAAACCCAAATCCTAATGACTAGATATGTCATTAATAAGAGATCAAAATCTCCAAGAACACAGAAGAACAACCTGGTGATTCACTAGTGTTTAACACTATAACGAGACCTCACGTGTTTTCCACATGAGTATTTCTAATGAACAAAAAGAAACGACTGAGACTGTCTCACGTGTTTTCCACGTGGATGCTTAAAAGAAGAGCAAGGATCACTTCTTAAGACAGTCGCGTGTTTTGCATGCGACCCCCAATCAAGTGCTTAGCACTTCTGTAAAAGGAAGAGGCAATAAAACTAAAGGCCATTGCCCATATTTAGGGCGCCTCACGTGTTCACACATGAGAGCCAAGAGAACCTAGTGCTTAGCACATATATAAAAGAGGGGGGAATAAGACCCAAAGAGCAGCACCCACATTTTGAGTGTCTCACGTGTTCACACGTGAGCGCCTCCGGAGTTCAGTGTTTAACATTGGCCCAGCGCCTCACGCGGGATACATGTGAGTGCTGCATATACCGGTGCTTAGCACTGTTGGGTAACTATGGAGACTCAGACCTAGCCCAAATTGGCTAAGTTTTCCCAAGGTCAAAACCTCTTCGATTTCCAATCAACCGAGCCCTCTGGTGCTCATGATTCCCCAAATTGATCTTAGTCCAAACATGAGTAATGATCTTTTCAACTGATGATATCCAAAATGATATTCATCCCATATCTTCTAAGATAATATTAGTCTCAAAAATGACTAATGATTCTTAGGTCCACAGCAGCCCCTATTTTCCCTCAAATATGGGTTTTGGTTTAAGGGTACATCTCTCCACACCTCTGATATATGTCGTTATAATTTTTCAACGTCTTCAGAGAGGTAGCAGGTCCTAACAACCAACAACTCTTGGTACACTTCCAAACTGATGTGCACACCTCAAATCAGACCGCACCCCAAACTGGGTACATCTCATATCATCGTTGTTCATGTCGTCACGTAACAAATACACGTGGGCGTCAAATGGCAACAATGGACCGAAATGTCCTTAAACTAACCGTTGCCTCCAAAACGGTGATCAACAGACCGAGACGTCCTTAAACTAAAATGTTACCTCTAAAATGGTGATCAACGGACCGAAATGTCCTTAAACTAACCGTTGTCTCCAAAATGGCGACAACGGACCGAAATGTCCTTAAACTAACCGTTGCCTCCAAAATGGTGATCAACGGACCAAGACGTTCTTAAACTAAAATCTCACCTCCAAAAATGGTGAGCAACGGACCGAGATGTTCTCAAACTAAAACTTCGCCTCCAAAATGGCGATAAAAGACCGAAACGTCCTTAAACTAAAATAACAGAGTCCAAATGCTCTTCTGTTAGGTCTGAAGCAAAAATGATCCTAAGACCTTGTTAAGTAGATCTTAGTCTCAAATTGGACAACGTATCCTTAACAAAAAACTAATTGATCCCCAACTACTCATATGCATTTAAGTTGATCTTAATCTCAAACCAGATTAATGATCCTTAAATAAGACAAACCCAAATCTAAGATATACGGATTTGGACTAATCCACGACCTACGGGCGTCAACAAAAATTAATCTCCGTATACAATCCACGAGCAACCTAAACAAATAAAAACACACACAACACGAAGTGAACTTCTGGAGCAGGAGAAAGTGGTTATCGCGATGTGGTAACATAATTAACTGCACGGCTTGTGCCTGCAGGGAAGAGCGTCCCCACAATCAAAAAACCCTCGCAAACGAGGAGGAATCTGACGAAGTCTGCTACAACGGCCGCATCCGTCCAAACCTCCGATATACTGTGCCATAAATCAACTTGGCATCTTCAGAGAGGTGGACTGATAAATCTAAATAGTATCTGCCCCCAAATTTAGGCTAAACGCTTTCCGCGTCTCAGTCCGGCTTTCGGCGGTGAACAGTCCTAGCACATCTGAGGAAGATGCCCTCACAACTGAGCATATTGGATGCTCTCCTCCTGTCCAAAGAGGCTTGAGATTCTTTGATCAAGGCATTACAAGAGCCTGATCAATTTCAAGCTTTCATCGCAGAAGAAAGGATGAAGGACGAGTTAGCAGAGGTTCACACGGCTGACATCACATTCAGCGATGAAGATCTCCTCTTCGGAACGTGTGAGCATAACCGTCCGCTATACGTCACTGGGTATTGCCACGACATCAAGATAGGCAAAATCCTTGTCGACAACGGGTCCTCTGTCAACCTCCTCAATGTGAAGGTGCTGAAGGAGATTTGCATGAACGTTCATCACTTGGCTCGGGACAAAATCACCATCTCCGGGTTCAATTCATAGTCATCACGGACGCTCGGGTCTGTAATACTGATGTTACGCTTCGTGCTGCTCGTCACTGACATCAAATTTCATGTTATTGATGCCAAGACATGCTACAACGCTCTGCTCGGTAGGCCTTGATTACACGAGTACAACGTCATCCCTTCTACATAACACCAGTATATGAAGTATTTCAAAGACGGCCTCGAGTACACCATTACGGGGGAGCTAAATCCATTCTCCGTAAACGACGTCCGAAATTATGAAGATGCCAAATACTTCTTACCAGATTTCAAAGACACGGAAAGATGTCATAAGCCAGAGAATAAACAAAAACCCGTCACCACTATCCCGATCTTTGGGAGCGATACCGAAGAAGATGAGGAAATAGTCTACTCGGGGAAACCCCAATGCAACGGAACCGGACCATCTACTCCTATTTTGGTCTTTGGCAGTGACTCTGAAGACGAGGCCAACACCGCGTTCTCCACTCGCCCGTCAGCACAAACCATTACTGGAGCTGATCAGAGTTTACAAATCACTATGGTTCCGCCATGGTATTACAAAGAACTTGATGCAGTTGATATATACAGTATACAAAAGCTGCAGACTTTCTACGTCCCTCCCAAGCGTAGAGGTGAAAAGGCAATCCTCTTCAATCAATCTACAGAGACCGAAGTGGAAAAGGAAGTCTGGCATGGTGCCGAGCTTGTGCTTGACAGACTTCAACCAATTCTTCTATCCAGATATTATGCAGAGGGATTGAAAAGGCTATTAAGATTCTAAGGCGTACCCTTCAAACAAACTGCTCGACAAGCCCAGTTCTTTAACAAGATTTAGGACGTCCCCAGGACTTAGCGAAGAATGCCTAATGGGAAGATGGAAACAATTGGGCTCAGATACGTTCGGTCTAAGAAACGGGAGTGATTCCATGGCTACCGCATTATAAATAGTTCCGATGAAGAGGGGAATGTTTTTCCAGATAGCGCTGACGTTGAAAAGGAGCAAAATCCCGCTATAAGAACGTCAAGTCTGTCGTTCGAAGAGCAAGTTGACAAGCTAATAAGGGAAGCCGGTCAAAAGGTTCAGGACGATCACAGCCGTGAAATGGCTATTTACAAAAAGTCCAGGACGCAGCGCCTCACTCAGCAGTCTACAGAAAGAGAAGATTACGACGCCCTTCGCCCTCAGCCCACTATACGTTCTTGCAATAAGAGAAAAGCCCGAAACGGGGCCAAAAATAAGGTGAAGAACGAGAATGACGCTCTAAAACAGCGAAGCGGATCCAAGAAGCCACGTAATCGAGAAAAAGTCAACTAGAATCCATCTTTTATGAAGAAAATGAGTCGGGAATACTCTTTCCCTCAAGACAAGACAAGGAAAATATTCAACCTTGTCATGAAGTATCAAATGATGACGCTCCCGGAGCCTCGGTACTCCGAACAGATAAATGAAGTCAATCACCCGAATTATTGCTCCTATCATCGAGCAATAGGACATTCTCTTGAAGACTGCTTCGCCTTTAAAGACCTGGTCGAAGACCAATATCAACAAGGCAAGTTCGCTTTATCCGACAGCTGGAGGGTGACCCCACCACAAAAGCATGAGCCAAAGAGAACCTATATCGCGAAGGTAGGACCGGCTCAACACCAAAAATGAAAGCGAACTCGTACTTTCCATATCATTACACTCTTAAAGGAGGGAGGGCATAAGAATATGGATGAATTCTTCAAGTGCTTCGCAAATGAGGATGAGGAGGAGATGATCTCGGAGTTTCCACCAGCACTAAAAGAGCTAGAAGATGGGATACACACTACGGCAGATAACCTAAGGAAAATTGACTTAGGGACGGAAAACGATCCGAGGCCCACGTTCGTCAGTAAGCTGCTGTCTAAAAAACAGGTAGCCACACTGAAGGACGTGCTTATACAATATAAAGACTGCTTCGCATGGAACTATTCCAAGATGCTGGGACTAGATCCAAATATAGCGGTGCATAAACTGGCTATATCGCCAGACGTCAAGCCAGTCAAACAGGTACCAAGAAGAATGCGACTCGAACTTGAGATGAGTATCAACGCCGAAGTCAAGAAACTAATTGACTCTGGCTTCATCCAAGAAGTTCAATATCCCGACTGGATTGCCAACATTGTTCTAATAATGAAGAAAAATGGGATGGTGCGTATCTGCATAGACTTTCGGGACTTCAACAAAGCTTGCCCAAAGGATTACTTCCCAGTACCAGTTACCGAGCTGATGATAGATAACGCATCCACTCATGAGGTCTTCTCCTCATGGATGGATCTTCAGGGTACAATCAAATAAAAATGCATCCTGAAGACCAAAAGCATACTGCCTTCCGAACTCCGTTGGGAATATTCTGCTATAAGGTAATACATTTCGGTCTGAAGAACGCTGGCGCTACCTACCAGAGGGCCATGACGAAAATCTTCGATGACCTCATTTATGAGATTGTTGAATGCTACATTGACGACCTTGTGGTGAAGAGCAAATCTTATGAGGAGCATTAGGAGCATCTAGACATAGTGTTCCAACGTTTTCGGAAGTATAATCTGAAGATGAATCTTCTAAAATGCGCGTTTGGAGTCTCTTCGGGTAAATTCCTAAGATTCATCATACGACACCGAGGCATTGAAATAGACCCATCGAACATCAAGGCGATTACGGAAATGCCCACGCTAAGAACTCTCAAACAACTGCGGTCTCTCCAAGAAAAGCTCGCGTATATCCGGCGGTTCATAGCCAACCTTTTCGGAAAATGCCGTCCTTACAGTCATCTAATGAAGAAGGGGACCCCGTTCGTCTGGGATCATAAGTGCCAAAATGCACTAGACGAAATTAAGCAATACCTACAAAATCCGCCAGTATTGACCGCTCCGGTTAAGGGAAAACCCGCTTATCCTATACACAACGGCCCTTGAAGGTTCTCTGGGTGTGCTATGGGCACAGGAGAATGACCAGGGAAAGGAGAGAGCTCTGTACTATTTGAGTCGAGTTCTCCTGGGGGCAGAAAACAACTACTCCCCCATCGAAAAGCATTGTCTGGCACTGATCTTCGCGATAACAAAGCTCAGACACTATGCCTTGGTACATGAGATCTACCTCATATCAAAGGTGGATCCTCTCAAATATTTGATGTCAAGGGCCATACTAATAGAAAGTCTCGCCAAATGGGCCCTCCTCCTTATGGAGTTCTCGATAGCGTATCGACATCTCAAAGCAGTGAAGGGCCAGGCCATCGTCGACTTTCTCGCCGAGCATCCGATACCTACCGACTCCCCTTTAAATTGTGAGCTACCGGACGAACATGTATTTGACACAAAGGAAGAAGAGAATGATGACCTGGGAACTCTACTTCGATAGAGCATCTTCCATGAAAAGGCGGAAGCATAACAGCCCCATAATCAAAGCTGGGGTGGGTTTCATCTTTGTGACTCCGCAAGGAGAGATATTGCGTTACGCCTTCTCCCTGACGGAGCCAAGAACTAACAACGAAACTGAATATGAAGCTTTGATAACAGGTCTCGAGATCGCTGTTGATATGGGAATCAAAGACCTCCTCATATATGGAGATTCCCAGCTCATTGTCAGCCAAGTAAATGGCGACTATCAGACATACAAGCCAGAACTAATCAGATATGGTGAAAGAGTGCAGCAACTGCTAACAAAAATCCTCTCCTACATCTTGGAGACTATACCGCGTGCGGAAAACAGCAAAGCAGATGCATTGGCTAGGTTGGCTAAAGAATTAGCCGACAAAGACCTCAATGACGTAAAGATCATCGTGCAAAGTTGTCGGGTTCTCACGCCAGCAGGGATACCTTCAGAGGATTTAACAGAGTCATCTAAAGAAAAGGAAACGACCAAACAAGCAGTCCTCCAAATATAAGATGAAGAAAAGGCCAAGGATTGGAGGGAAGTCTTCATAGACTACTTCAAATCCCATCGGACGCCCGAAAACGCGTCGTCAAGACATCAGCTCATGAAACGGGCTCTGTCTTTCACTCTTGTCAATGATACTCTATACAAGAGATCGCTTGACGGTTTGTGGCTAAGGTGCTTGGGGCCAGGGGAAGTAAGGAGAGTTGTTCAAGAAACTTACGACGAACTCTGCGGTTCTCATCAAGCCGGGCCAAAGATGAAGCTAAAGATCAAAAAGATGGGATATTATTGGCCTACGATGATTCAGGACTGCCTCAAATATGCGAAGCAGTGTCACTTGTGCCAGATTCATGGAAACTCCATCCACCAACATCCAAATCTGCTACACCCAACCGTAGCTAGCTGGCTGTTCGAAATGTGGAGAACCGACATAATTATGTTGGGTTACCTACAACGGCAGCAAGGTTTTGGGAGGCATCATCCATGTCAAGTTAAAATTTTGCCATTGAAGATAACCCTAAACCTAGGAACTTTAACTAGAGAATCAAACAAAACTAGCATGTTAACACTTTAACATCTAAGAGTTAGGGATTACAACCTTTGTAGTCCGTTCCTTCGCTTCATAAGCTCCGTGTTGAGATCCCTTCGCTGTGATCATCAAGTACCCGGACTCTAGAAAGACTCCATGAAGAGAATGATGCAACCTTGCTTCTAATCCTCATGAACTAAGATGATCTACCTTGAAGAATCTCAAACCCAAGCTGTTTCTTCACTAATCAAGTATTAGTGAAGCAAACACCCTAATATAAGTGGATAGAATAGATGAGGATGATGAAGTAGGAATTTTGCTCTCTTTTATTTTCAATTTCTCACTTTAAATCATCACAAACAAAAATCAAGCAAGCTTTTTAAGAGCTTGAAGAAGATGAAGAACAAAGTGATGAATGAATTAATTGTTGAGGTTAGAAATGCAACCAAGGTTAAGTATGTGTCATGGCTAACTCATGTAGAGATTAAACCATAGTCTAGGGTTAAAGTTGGGTTAGCAAATATCAAGGATAAAACAAAGAGGGTGGACTTTGTCAATGTGTCATGAAGCTTCCTCAAAGCTCATCCAAAACATTATCCATCCAAAATGATTTAATCCATAATAAAATGTTAACCCAAGTTTAAAACCCTACATGGTTTAAACCCTAGTTGCATTTGTAAACCTAACATGTTACAATATTATATATCACATATACAATATTTTGTAACAAAAGAAAATAATACAATTAACATATATCACATATACATCAACGTATTATCAAGTGAGAAAAGGAATTTTTAAGTGAGCTTATATTAGTTAATGTAATATAATATATCAAATATATAATTATACATTAAATTGTCGAATCAACACTTGATCCGATAATCCGGTTATTTCACAAATAACTGACTAATATAAAATGTATCAGTTCATCGAATCAACACTTGATCCGATGACCCGGCTATATCACATATACCCGGCCGATATCACATATCGCGAGAATCTAATACGGTATCACATACACGTATTATTCTCGGTCCTGTACATATCACATATGTACTCCTACTCCATTTTGCCTGAGCCAGGAAACTTCTGTGTATGACTCTAAAGAATCGTCAATACGCCGGCAGTAGGTGATGATCATATCAAACACCCATAAGCTGCAAGCGGTCAGCTAAACGTAACAGCCACCCAGGTATTGAGCGATCAGAAGATCAACAAGCAAGCCTGTACATTCTCCTGTGAATCTAATCAGTAACACTCCCGTATAGTCCGGTTTCTTCGTCTGATATGTCGCATATCTAGTCTAGGGGTGGTAAACGTCAGACCCCGGTAACCGATAAGTCGTGTCGATATGAGGTCCATAACAGTTCGAGAAACTACTGATAACACTTACTAGTAAATCTCAGCAACCCTGGCCAGGGATTTCCAGTTATAGCCAATCGAACACAGCGCAACATCAACTCCCAATACCGGGAGAGATGAAACCCCACCTATCGCTCATTGCCTCCATATGATTCGAGACTGTACCCAAAAGCCACCGTTTTGCACGTTCTCTTGAATGTGGTAAGGTGGAAATCAAAGCACGGTGGGAATCACACAAGACTCTATGACGATCTCGGGTCTAAAGACTAACTTGTACCAGTGTCACCAGAGAACTGCCATCTGACGTGAGGTATAATACCATCTGGGAGTTCTCCGTGAGTCCGTCCAGTGTACCCAGTCACCACTGAGCAGCCATATACTGTCTCTGATGTCAAACACCAATGGATATGGGATCATCCATCACCCATCTACATGGATCGAGAAGTTATACGCTAGTCTACTCTGGTATATCGATGCCCTATCTCGATACACCTACGACTAGGAACATTTGAAGGATGTACTTAGTGACTACACTGTCCCTACTAGTATGATCTGCATCATAATCCTGGTAGTCAAGTACTCATCCTAAAGGTTTTATCAACATGTAACATAGAGACAATCAGAGTACGTGTTAAGATAAAGAGCAACCAGATAGCATACTATCATGTCAAGCAAGAAAGTCCTCCATATATATGTCCAAGCATCCACTACAATATACATCGTATGTACAGTAATGGCCTCTAGGGCATACATATCACTAACAAACTCCTACTTGCACTAGGGCCATCTGTTGTAGTATCTTATACCCAACAATCGGCTGTGGTTGAAATATCTCATACTCAACCATCCCATAAAAGTCTCTACTGGGAAATAAGCCTTTGTGAGTGGATCCGCGCTGTTGTCCTTTGTATCTACTCTCCTATCCTTGATCTCCCTGGAGATCAACCATCTCCATGATCAGGTGATACTAAGAATATGTCTGGATCACTAATGGCATGGGGGTTCCTAGGCATAAGCCACAACTCCATTGTCACACAATGGTAGGAACGAAGTTCATCTCATGAACTTATATATATCCAGACTACCTCTTTGGTAGCATACTTGGTAATGATGTATCTTGCCTTTAATCGTCTAGTTTGCCACGGTATCTAACTTGGAACTCTTCAAACATACCATCCCTCCACTGAGGGTACAAACAATGCCTGTGACTGACATTCAGTCGACCTTACCACCCTGGAAGCTATCTAGTGATTCTCCCCAGGATCGATTGATACCATCTCACTACACCTAGTGAGAATCCTAACATCCAATTAGATCTATCTCATAAATCCAAAACTCAGGATTTAGGAGATATCACCTTGATCCTATATAGAGAATCCTTGTGATAAGAGGAGATTGACCGAGCGTAGCATAGGAAACTCCTTCCCTATCAAGAGTATGTCATCGACGTACTATACGAGAATCACCACCATATTCCCTACTAACTTTTTGTATATACTAGGTTCATCTATCATTTTGATGAAGTCAAACTCTTTGACTACCACATCAAAACAGACGCTCCAACTCCGCGATGCCTGATTTATCCCATAAAACAACTTGCATACGTTTTCGCTGCTCCCACTATCTACGAAGCCCTCTGGCTGTGTACTTATAGACGCTCTCTTCCAGATTATTATTTAGAAAAGCAGTCCTGACACCCAACCGCTAGATATCATAGTCATGGTATGTAGCAGTGGCAAGTAGGATCTGGATGGACTTAAGCATTACTTTGAAAGTCTCAACTTTTCCATGTAGACCAAGTAATCTTCTCAAGATATACTTGCTCTTGATAGGGATTTAACCCTTCAGATAAAGCAACCAAAGTCCATACTTTGTTGGTGTATATGGATTCCATCTCAGATCGCTTAGCATCCAGCCACTCTCACAGAGTCCCCACTCTTGATGGCCTGCTCGAAACTAGTTGGGTCATCATCTCATGATGCAATCCTCGCTCCCACTGTCATAGAGAAAACCGAAGTATCTCTTAAGTGGATGAGGAACCCTACTAGATCGGCGGAGAAGCTAAGGTTCGTTAGAAACTATTGAATCCTCCGGTTCTACCAAATCATCGGCTGCAGTTTGTATAGCTGGAACTCCTTTCAATTCTACCTCATGACCACTAATTTCTTCACAAGAAATTCCCTTTTTCTCACAAAGGTGGCATGCCAAAAAATAAAACACCTTTTGTTCCTCGGTTCGGCAGAAGATATTCCCTTGCGAATGCTTGGGATATCCAACAAACTTCCACATAACTGACCTTGCCTCGAGCTTGTCCGGATCATACTTTTGACATAGGCCGGACAACCCCAAATCTTAACATACTTAAGACATGGGCTCTTCCCATTCTATATCACATATGGAGTGGTAGGCACCTGATTTGATTGGAACCTTATTCAATAGGTATGCAACTTCACAAGTGCATAACCCCCAAAAAGAAATAGGCAACTCAGTAGTACTCATCATAGAGCACACCATATCACATAGGGTGCTATTGCTCCGCCCCGATGCACCGACGTGCTGTGGTGTATTCGGAGGAGTAATGCTAAGAGAGAATCTCATTCTCCTTTAGAATAGTCCAGGAATTCCGTGCTCAAGTATTCTCTTCCCTGGTCACATCAAAGGACATAATACTTATACCCGTTTTGGTTCTCTACTTCTGACTTATATTCATTGAATTTCTCAAAAGGTTCAGACTTGTATTCCAACAGGAACACATGTATGAAACTTGAAAGATGATCAGTGAATGTAATGAAGTACAAAAGAACCGGTCCTGGAATGAATAGACAGGGGACTTTACATACATCATCATGTAACAATCCCAAGAGTTCACTAACTCTTTCTCTGTTTCCAATAAACGGAGCTATGATCATCTTATCTTTGTGACATGACTGGCAAGTTTCACAAGATGTAAATTCAAACTGATTTAAATATGCATCTTTATGTAACTTAGCTAGTCGGGTCGCATCGATATGACCTAGTCTACAATACCTCAAGAAGGATTCGTTCATTTCTGAACTCTTCCTCTTGTGTGTGTTCTGTACTTTAAAAACTGTGGTTTGATTTAGAACATATATGCTTTTAGATAACGTGCCTGAACCGATCAACTCTTGATATAGGAAATGTTCAAAATATTGTCCAACAATACAAAATTATATCCTTCTTTACTAATAAAGAGACCGATATAATATTGTATATCAGGTTTGGTATCTAATAACATTCATCCAGAATCAATGTATTTGGTAATACATGGTGATAACTGCCAACATACTTGGCTGCAATACTTGCACCATTTTTAACTCTTAAAACTTATCACCCTTTCTCGGTTCTCTACCTTTCAGTAGCCCATGTAACATATTACATATGTGGGATCCTGATCCGGTATCTCATACCCAAGACGTAAAGGATACTGACAAACAGTTCTCTGTAATGAACACTCCCGAAGAAGATGTACCATCATGTACTTTCTTCGTTTGGGCGGCACGGGAATTCTGGTAATCCCCTATTTCCTGCTCGGTCTTATAACAATTATAAGTTGGAGCGGGACCAACGTTCCTTAGCTCAGTATAACAAGCGGGTTCGGTCAATACATCCATATTATTATCTTGATTAAGGCGTGACATGGTCGCTACCTGGAGAAAGAGAGAAGAAAACACTCAGTGTATGCTTTTGCAAGATTAAATTGGTTATTAATATATCTAATCAGGATGGCTCCCGCTGTTTTTGTCAAATCTTCCTTCAAACCCTAAAAGGAAAGACTAGCCGGGATTAATTACACGCTACAAGTTCGCCAATCTTTCAGGCAGGCCAGTGCCGGTACTTTGAGGGAGGTTCCCTATGCTTTCGCACGGACCTAATTATAATAAAGCTCGTTTTCCCAGAAGAGTAGCCCCGTTGACACCTTTCTAGACACCTACTTGATCGGCTAATTGTAATGTGTAAAACTCTCCCAGGAGTAACTCTTACTCGCAGTGGGTATCGGGATCCAACTATCTCATAGAAGGTATGCAATCTCATTGCAAATTTCAACACTTGAAATTCCCAATAATATTTTGCCCCTAGCAACTTATGACCTTGGCTAAGGTCAACAAATCCTAAGTGCTAGCCAAGTTCAACCCGTCATTTCCCGATTGAATTAAACCCACCAGCACGACCCTTGGCTAAGGTCAACAAAGTTGCACGACTACCCTAACTCAATCGCATCATATACTTTGCAGATAAGCACTAATTAGCTACCGCACACTACGCCTTAGCTAAGGTCAACAAATGTAGTACGAATACTTACTAATACTTATCTGAAATGACGGAGGGCTGCGACAGGTTTTTAAGAAAACCTTTTGCGTAATGAACTTGATATCGTCGTAGAATCGAATGATTTTGAAAAGGAGTGTTTTTTAGGATTTTACTAGTTTTGCTAAAGAGGTCACTCCCGGTGAAGGGATCTCGGCTCTTTCCTTATCGAATAAGGTGCAGGATATTTCACAAATACCACTGTACAAAGCAAAAAATAAAAAAAACAATCAAAATACAAACCGAGTTTGTAGCATCTGCTAGTTTCGCTAAAGAGGTCACTCCCGGTGAAGGGATCTCGGCTCTTTCCTTATCGAATAAGGTGCTGGATATTCTTCAAGGAATATCGCTATGCAAAGCAAGAACCAGAGCTACCAGTTTTCGAGACAAGTTCCTACAACATCTTTAGGTTTCTTTTGTTTCATTAATCTCATTAATGAAGTCCCATTTTTATTATGCTTCACAAGCATCACGTTTGAAACGAAATCAACAATATACAGTATATATCTCATATATATAATATAAACATTCATCTCAGGCAGTAATATGATCTCATCACAGAACATTGCAGCAGAAGAACATATATGAAATATTGGATATACTAGGATTTCGTGTTTTATATCAAGCCAGTATAAAACGCGGATTCCACGGTCGCGATCAATAGCCAAACCCACATCCCTAGACCCCTACGAGAGCGGAAAGTAATCCTGCCAATTCTAGAGTTAGGAGACCCGGTCTCGACTTCTCGAGATAGTCTCCCACTGGACCCTAGAACCCGGTTACTTGTGCTCCCCGCCTTAGGTCTATCCTAATGCGGAAAAGTAATAATATACAATGGTGACATCATCCTCAACCCGGAAGTGCCCCAATAAAAGAATATTACATACAATGAATTTTACATGAATGAAAATGAAAAACTCTCATCTCACATAAAACCCCCGGCTATTCAAAACACGACTATCCAATATAACATATCAGAGCAACACATAACATCACATGTCATCAACATAAGTAAATATGCGTATCCCAATTGTCGTTGATGTATAGCAACGAAACCGGTGATACACCACATATTACACTTACGGTCGCAGAAAAGAAAGTGTAAAACTACAACAGTTGGAATCCGCAAGCTTCTTAGACATCGCATGCCTAACCAAATGAATTCCTTAGACATCGCATGCCTAACAATTATAAACCCCGCATTTTAGTCTCAATATCAAAAACACTTTTTAATATCAAGTCGGACAATTCAACAAGATTCCCGACATCCTGATCGAATGCTCGTCGGAAACTTTAGTAGACGGCCACACCCCCCGATGCCGTCGACGAAGTACACTAAGGCGGAACACCGCTACCGCGAGCACCCGAACGGATGCTATTGGCGACGGGGTTCTCCTACAGCCACTTGGTCGGGGCTATGGGGCATGGCTATCTATTAAGTTTACCCGGCGAGTATCCGCGTACACTACATGATTGCGACGGACTTTTGATCGCATCAAAATCCCGTGGCAACCGATCAACTGAAACTAAACTGCTAGATTTATAACATTCAAATTAGTTATCTCATAACTACATGTGGATTCCAAATATTGTATCACATTACAGAAAAAAGTTAGATGATGTTAAACATTCCGATCGAATCAACAAACACCCAAAATTTCCCTATATGCTCAACACTTGAACTTAGTTTAAAAGGATCCATCACATGCCACAGTACCAATGGTCCAGCCGTAGAAGGGTCAAACCAACGCCTCACATGTGGCAACGCCGAACTACCACAAACCCTAAGGTTTAGAGGCGGTTCTGACGGTCACATAATCGAGTTAAGGTTTTCGTTCTTCTAGAGGGTCCACCGCGTTACTTGCACGACTTTGAATGTTCTTTAACTAAGGAAAAATCCAACACTTGGAAATTTTCCGGCAGGGGAAAAAGTGAGTTATTGATATCCGTTCGAACTTTTTAACACTGTCTAAACAAACCGAAACAAAGCTAGAATTGCAAATACGAAACACTCCGAATTACTTTTTGAGTAAATAAACATCTCATGCAAATTTACCAAAAATAAACAACACCAAAAATACCAAACCCCAGAGACTTGAACATGACCCAAACCAGGAGCCCAGAATATACTGGGGGCCGGCCTGCTCAGATTTCATGGCCATGTGCTCGGCTAAAATCCGAGAAGGGGGGTGGGGTTTGGGCCATGTTCATAATGCATCACATACATCATTCTGCACTTGTTTGGAAAATTTTTAGAGCTCATTTTAAATTCGACGGAAACTAGGGTTTGATATCGGGTGTTTCGGAGTTGTTGGTTTCGTAATCCTACACTTATCTGTCTAATTCTCTAGCTAGGCTCTGATACCACTGTTGGGTTATCTACAACGGCAGCAAGGTTTCGGGAGGCATCATCCATGCCAAGTTAAAATTTTGCCATTAAAGATAACCTTAAACCTAGGAACTTTACTAGAGAATTAAACAAAACTAGCATGTTAACACTTTAACATCTAAGAGTTAGGGATTACAACCTTTGTAGTCCATTTCTTCGCTTCATAAGCATCGTGTTGAGGTCCCTTTGCTGCGATCATCAAGTACCCGGACTCTAGAGAGGCTCCATGAAGAGAATGATACAACCTTGCTTCTAATCTTCAAGAACTAAGATGATCTACCTTGAAAAATCTCAAACCCAAGCTCTTACTTCACTAATCAAGTATTACTGAAGCAAACACCCTAATCTAAGTAGCTAGAATAGATAAGGATGATGAAGTAGGAATTTTGCTCTCTTTTATTTTCAATTTCTCACTTTAAATCATCACAAACAAAAATCAAGCAAGCTTTTTGAGAGCTTGAAGAAGATAAAGAACAAAGTGATGAATGAATTAATTGTTGAGGTTAGAAATGCAACCAAGGTTAAGTATGTGTCATGGCTAACTCATGTAGAGATTAAACCATAGTCTAGGGTTAAAGTTGGGTTAGCAAATATCAAGGATAAAACAAAGAGGGTGGACTTTGTCAATGTGTCATGAAGCTTCCTCAAAGCTCATCCAAAACATTATCCATCCAAAATGATTTAATCCATAATAAAATGTTAACCCAAGTTTAAAACCCTAACATGGTTTAAACCCTAGTTGCATTTGTAACCCTAACATGTTACAATATTATATATCACATATACAATATTTTGTAACAAAAGAAAATAATACAATTAACATATATCACATATACATCAATGTATTATCAAGTGAGAAAAGGAATCTTTAAGTGAGCTTATATTAGTTAATGTAATGTAATATATCAAATATATAATTATACATTAAATTGTCGAATCAACACTTGATCCGATAATCCGGCTATTTCACAAATAATCGACTAATATAAAATGTATCAGTTCATCAAATCAACACTTGATCCGATGACCCGGCTATATCACATATGCCCGGCCGATATCACATATCGTGAGAATCTAATACGGTATCACATACACGTATTATTCTCGGTCCCGCACATATCACATATGTGCTCCTACTCCGTTTTGCCTGAGCCAGGAAATCTCTGTGTAGGACTCTAAAGAATCGTCAATACGCCGACAGTAGGTAATGATCATATCAAACACCCACAAGCTGCAAGCAGTCAGCTAAACATAACAGCCACCCAGGTATTGAGCGATCAGAAGATCAACAAGCAAGCCTATACATTCTCCTGTGAATCCAATCAGTAACACTCCCGTACAGTCCGGTCTCTTCGTCTGATATGTCGCATATCTAGTCTAGGGGTGGTAAACGTCAGACCCCAGTAACCGATAAGTCGTGTCAATATGAGGTCTATAACAGTTCGAGAAACTACTGATAACACTTACCAGTAAATCTCAGCAACCCTGGTCAGGGATTTCCAGTTATAGCCAATCGAACACAGCGCAACATCAACTCCCAATACCGGGAGAGACGAAACCCCTTCTATCGCTCATTGCCTCCATGTGATTCGGGACTGTACCCAAAAGCCACCATTTTGCACATTCTCTTGAACGTGGAAAGGTTGAAATCAAAGCACAGTGGGAATCACACAAGACTCTATGACGATCTCGGGTCTACAGACTAACCTGTACCAGTGTCACCAGAGAACTGCCATCTGACGTGAGGTATAATACCATCTGGGAGTTCTCGGCGAGTCCGTCCAGTATACCCAGTCTCCACTGAGCACCCGTATACTGTCTCTGATGTCAAACACCAATGGATATGGGATGATCCATCGTCCATCTACTTGGGTCGAGAAGCTATACGCTAGTCTACTCTGGTATATCGATGCCCTGTCTCGATACACCTACGACTAGGAACATTTGAAGGATATACTTAGCGACTACACTGTCCCTACTAATATGATCTGCATCATAATCCTGGTAGTCAAGTATCCATCCTAAGAGCTTTATCAACATGTAACATAGAGACAATCAGAGTATATGTTAAGATAAAGAGCAACCAGATAGCATACTATCATGTCGAGCAAGAAAGTCCTCCATATATATATCCAAGCATCCACTACAATATACATCGTATGTACAGTAATGGCCTCTAGGGCATACATATCACTAAAAAATTGGCCCCATTGAACTAGCATCATCCAAAGGACATCGGTTCATACTAGCAACGACCGATTACTTTTCTAAGTGGGCAGAAGCAGTACCGCTAAGAGAAGTGAAGACAGAGAATATCCTCCATTTCTTCAGGACGCATGTCATCTACCGGTTCAGCACTCCGCGACGGATAATCTCGGATAATGGGATAGCCTACAGGAGCCATAAAATCAGCCGTTTCGTAGAACAGTATAAAATAGATTGGAGATACTCTTCGGTCTATAATCCTCGTGCCAACGGTCTAGCTGAATCTTTCAACAAGACCTTGACGAAAATTATAAAGAAAACGGTGTCGAGAAACAAAAAGGACTGCTATGAGAGACTGCATGAAACTCTCTGGGCATACCGAATGACGTTCAAAACGGCTACGAATACAACACCATACGCGTTGGTATTCATCACAGAAGCAGTCCTTCCTTTGGAAATAAAACTCCCTTCCCTACGGGTAGCAGTTCAATATAAGCTGGCGGATGAAGAAAATGCCCATCTTCGGCTTGAGGAGCTCGACGCCCTCGATGAAACTCGCCTCATGGCGCAGTAAAACCTAGAATCTTACAAGGCAAGAATGACACGCTCATACGAAAGACTGACTAGGCCGAGAACATTCCGCCAAGACGAGCTCGTGCTAGTTGTCAAAAACCTATGATTTCCAATCGTGCAAACCGGGGGAAATTCGAGCCGAACTATGAAGGCCCGTACATCATAGACATGGTCTACCAAGGTGGGGCCTACCTGCTCATGGATATGCATAGCGAAAGACCCTTCCGGCCGATAAATGGCCGATTCCTCAAAAGATACTATGCCTAACGGGTTACGATTCAGGTCAATGATAGATGACGACGCCCGTGTCTGTTCGCTATCTTCCTGAGTCAGAACCCTGAAAGTAGTATCCAGAAGATCCGTTGCCTCTAAAATGATAACAATGGACCACTACGTCCTTAAACTGGCAATGGACCACTACGTCCTTAAACTGGTAATGGACCAAAATATCCCTAAACTAATATTCGCCTCTAAAATGGCGACAATGGACCACTACGTCCTTAAAACTGGCCATGGACCGAGATATCCCTAAACTAACAATGGACCGGAATGCCCTTAAACTAAGGCGCCGTCTCAAACATGGTGCGTCGCCCCCAATACGGCGATATACTCTCTTGAGATCTATATTGCAATCAAAGCTCCAACCGCGAAGACTGCAACTCAAGTCTCATTGACAAACCGTTAAAAATGGTATGACCACAAGAAAAATGGGCACGGATGAAAACCCGAAAGGGCGCCGTGAGTAAAAGCAGCAGGACTACCGGCGAGTTTGTGAAAACCCGGAAGGACGCGATCTCGTTAAAAAAACGGTATGTCCACAAGCAAAATGGGCACGGATGAAAACCTGAAAAGACGCCGTGAGTAAAAATAGCAGGACTACTGGCGAGTTTGTGAAAACCCGAAAGGGCGCGATCTCGTTAAAAAAATGGTATGTCCACAAGCAAAATGGACATGGATGAAAACCCGAAAGGGCGCCGTGAGTAAAAACAGCAGGGCTACCGGCGAGTTTGTGAAAACCCGGAAAGGCACAATCTCGTAAAACTTTCACTTATGAGATCCTCTCGACTCGTAAGGAAATCTCCTTGAAACCCTTATCTTCTTCGAAGATTTTCCAGAAAGGAAATCTCCTTGAAAACTCTCCCTATGAGACCCTCACGGCTCATAAAATTCAAAGGCCTTAAGATACAGGAATCCAAACCCGTTCCTAAGCCATCACATTCCCCGAGTTGCCCTACAAGTGGTCCGATATTGACCCTTGTATACAATCCATGGGCACGAATAAAAACTCCGTTACCAAATACTAGCAATGGCAAGAAATATCCCATATGATGAATGACACGTATAAGTCCTTTCGACTTAAAAGAGAAAACACTCTTGTAAGATTCTTACGACTTCCAAGGGAAAACACCGCTTAGAAGTCCTCACGACTTCTAAGGAGAACATACACCTACGAGATCCTTACAACTCGTAGGGAGAAAAACCTTTATGAGACCCTTATGGCTCATAAAGTCAAAAAGTCTTAGTCGACAGGATCCTAACCCTGTTTACTAAGCCATCTTTGTTCAAATCGACAAAGGCAAATGATGATTCGCTCCTGGCAATATTCCAATGGCAGTGATGCTGATGCCTAGACAGGTGTCAAGCTTCAAGTCCTTTCAAGGCAAATGATGATTCGCTCCTGGCAATATTTCGATCGCAGCGATGCTGATGCCTAGATTGGTATCAGATCTTAAGTTTCATACTCACAACAAAAAATCAGCAAGCAAAAAAATGCATATAAAATAGCCGAAATGATGGGGTAACTCGCAATAAAAATCAGCAAGCAAAAAATATGCATATGAAATAGCCGAAATGTTTGGGCAACTCACAATAAAAGCAGTGAGTAAAAATATAAAAATAGCCGAAATGATTGGGCACTGCGATAAATAACCGAAATGATTGGGCAATCGTGACTTTCGTGATATGAAATGCTAAAAAGATAGAGCATCGTGGAAATAAAAAAATGAAATTAAAAATTTATTAAAAAAATTCCTCTGCCCTGTAGGTGAGTCTACACCGACCCCTCTATACAATCCATAGGCACAAATAGAATAAGGGAACCATATTTTTTCACTAGGCTCCGTCAAAGGGAGAGCCAGATCTCGACGGCAACATCTACAGTCTAGAGATCTGTTCGATGTTCATTCTCATTCCATCAGAGTGTAGACGCAACGTCAACAAAAGGCCCAAGGGTCGAAACAAAGCGGAGCCATGGCAAATTCCTAGCTCCAAGTCTTGACGGTTCATATACAACCTAGAGACAACCCCGGCGTACCTTCTTATTCCAGCAGGATGCAGACACAATGTCAACAAAAGGCCCCAGAGTCGAAACAAAACGGAGCCATGGCAAATTCCTAGCTCCAAGTGTTGACGGTTCGTATACAACCTAGAGACAACCCCGGCATACCTTCTCATTCCAGCAGGATGCAGACACAACGTCAACAAAAAGCCCCAGGGTCGAAACAAAACGGAGCAATGGCAAATTCCTAGCTCCAAGTCTTGACGGTTCACATACGACCTAAAGACTACCCCGTCGTACCTTCTCCTCATTCCATCAGGGTGTAGACGCGATGTCAACAAAGCTCCAACGAGCCAAATCAAAAAAGGAGTGATGGCAAAATCCCAGCTCCAGCTCGGCGTTACTTCTCATTCTAGCAGGATACAGACGCAACGTCAACAAAAGACCCCAGGGTCGAAACAAAACGGAGCCATGGCAAAATCCCAGCTCCAGCTCGACATTCTTCTTGTTACAGCAGATGCAATGTCAACAAAGGCTCTAAATAGCTAAACCAAAAAAGAGTGACGGAAAAATCCCAGCTCCAGCTCGACATTTTTCTCGTTACAGCAGACGCAATGTCAACAAAGGCTCCAAATAGCCAAATCAAAAAGGAGTGACAGCAAAATCCCAGCTTCAGCTCGACATTCTTCTCATTATAGCAGACGCAATATCAACAAAGGATCCAAATAGCCAATCAAAAAAGAGTGATGGCAAAATCCCAGCTCCGGCTCGACATTCTTCTCGTTACAGCAGACACAATGTCAACATAGGCTCCAAACAGCCAAATCAAACTAAAGCGACGGCAAATTCCTAGCTTTAGGGAACCTATGGCAAGTCATATAAAGCCTAAAAGACTATCGAAGATCATCCCACACCAGCGTGGAGTGGTTATGACTCATCGGGGCTCCAAACTGAGCCTAACCTCAAGTAAAAAGCGACATGGAAAATTCCTAACGCTTGCTCTTCCGACAGTCATATAGCCTAAGGAGATTACTTGAAGACGTCTTGTCCATCCCTCGAAGGGATCAGAGACACGACAGTCGCGGGGCTACTCGAACAACAGCTTAAAGACTACATATCGAGAAATATATCAGCCAACGCGACGGTACCACGGACTAAAACCCTAGTACCACAAAACCTAACGGACCTCTATCGCAAAGAGCAGAGGTTATCTATATTTCACGTTAGGATATACTTGCGAGATCTTCTCGACTCACCTCGACTCGTAGGGAAAAACATCTTTATGAGACCCTCACGGCTCATGAAGGTGAAAAGCCTTAGGCGACGGGGATATCAACCTGTTTCCTAAGCACTGTTGCCCTACAAGCAAGTCCAAACTGACTCTTGTATACTATCCACGGGCCACATTCTCCAAAGTCGCATACCGACGAAGAGGAAAAACCACTTGCGAGCCCTCTCGACTCGTAAGGAGAAAATTCTCTTGTGAGATCCTTACGACTCTCAAGAGAAAACGCACTTAGGAGTCCTCATGACTTCTGAGGAGAAAAGACACCTATGAGATCCTCTCGACTCATAGGGAGAAAAGTCTTTATGAGACCCTCGTGGCTTATAAAGTTAAAAAGCCTTAGGCGACAGATCTAAAACCTGTTTCCTAAGCCATCATCGCTGCCCTGCAAGCAAGTCCAAACTGACTCTTGTATACTATCCACGTGCTACATTCTCCAAAGTCGCATACCGATGATGAGGAAAAACCACTTGCGAGTCCTCTCGGCTCGTAAGGAGAAAATTCTCTTATGAGATTATTACGACTCTCAAGAGAAAACACACTTAGGAGACCTCACGACTTCTAAGGAGAAAAGACACCTACGAGATCCTCTTGACTCGTAAGGAGAAAAGTCTTTATGAAACCCTCACGGATCATAAAGTTGAAAGCCTTAGGTGACAGATCTAAAACATGTTTCCTAAGCCATCGCTGCCCTACAAGTAGGTCAAGATGGACTCTTGTATACTATCCACGGGCCACATTCGCCAAAGTTACATGCCAATGAAATGAAGAGGCTACTTACGGGTCCTCATGATTCGTAAGGGAAAAATACCCGAATGAGATACTTATGACTCACGGAGGCGATGAACACTTAGAAATCCTCACGATTTCTAGGGAGAATATGCACCTATGAGATCCTCACGATTCATAGAGAGAAACACCTTTATGAGACCCTTACGGCTCATGAAAATAAAAAAAGCCTTAGGCTACAAGGATTGTAAACTTGTCTCCTAAGCCATCATTTCCATGGCCAGGAATAACTTTGCACT
This sequence comes from Agapanthus africanus, assembly GCA_030015575.1. NCBI lineage: Eukaryota > Viridiplantae > Streptophyta > Magnoliopsida > Asparagales > Amaryllidaceae > Agapanthus > Agapanthus africanus. Next base: position 445,049,592 of record CM057350.1, on the reverse strand, counting down.
ACTTCACCCACATACAAACTTACGTAGGCAAAGTAGTGGGGGACATTTGTTCCCACCAAAAACTTTGGCTCAAAACTTGTTGTTCCCTTATAAAAATAAAGGGAAATCTCCACATGTTAAACACGTGCACCCATATGCAAAGCATGTAGGTACCGCTTCAGATGGGATTAAATCCTTGAGTGCCTCACGTGTTTCCCACGTGAGCGCCAGCGCCAGCTTCTGTTAGGATTAAATCCTATAGTGGCGCCTCACGTGGAACACACGTGAGCGCCGACGTGCAAAGCACGAGAGTGACTATTTATAAAAGAATTAAATTTTTAGGAAACGCCCACATGCATAGCACATGAGCATCAGCGTCCAAATTAAAGAAGGTAGAATTAAATTCTACTCTCTGGTGAACAAAGCCGTTGGATCAAAGATCCAACGGAAATGAAAAATTATCAAGATACAGAATTTAAATTCTGTTGGAAGAAAACATCCTCTAAATTGGATTATAGAATAAAATTCTATTTTGGGATATATTCTCTCAATCTTTCTAAACAAGAAAGATTGCCCTCTGTAAAACAGAGAACCGGTGGATTAAAAATCCAACGGTGATTAAAAAAATCACCGTTTTACAGAATAAATTCTGTGCAAGAAAAAATATTTCCCCAATCTTGTTAGAAACAAGAAAATATGTTCCGTAGAATAGAAACCCTTGGATCAAAGATCCATGGTGGGTAAAAATCCTCAAATCAATTAGGATCTCTTAATGAGAGATTTCTTCAAAAACTAATTAACAAACTTGCCTCTACTATATAAAGGACCTGAGACTTCAAGTCTGAGAGATAGGAACCCCTCCCCCCCCATAAGATTCTAAAAAAACTGAAGCAGAAAACTTCAGAATGGAATAGAGAAGAAGATATTCCTCCTCAAGAAACTCTAAGTAAATAAAAAAAGAGATCAAAATATCCCATTTACATATTGAAGGGTTTAACCCTTTTAAAAGAACTTAGTTCTTTCTCTGGATCTGAGATCCACAAGACAAGTCTCCCATAAGTTGAGAATTTAATTCTCATCGAGAAGAACTTGTTCTTGAGAATCAAAGATTCAGAAAAAAACTAGGAATTGAATTCCTCAAAACAAAGCATATAAAGAAAAAACCTAGTGTCCAGCGCCTCACGTGTCCTTCACGTGGACGCCACAGAAGAAAAGAGTGCTTATCACTCATTGGGCAGCGCTTAGCGCCCAGCGCCTTACGTGTCCCTCACATGGGCGCCATAGAAGAAAAAACTGCTTAGCACTCATTGGGCAGCGCCCAGCGCCTCACGTGTCCCTCATATGGGCGCAACAGAAGAAAAGAGTGCTTATCACTCATTGGGAAGCGCCTAGCGCCTCACGTGAAGTTGATAAGAAAGAAGCGCCGGCTATAGTTCGAGAATTCTTGGACGTGTTCGAAGACACCTAGGGTTTATCGCCAAAACGATATGTGAAGTTTACGATTAATCTTGTTCCTGGTGTAGCGCCAATCTCAAAAGTGTATTATCAAATGGCACCAGTGGAATTGGAAGAAGTTAAGAAGCGGGTTACAGAATTACTTAAGAAGGGTTGGATTCGAAGCAGTAACTCGCCTTGGGGAGCTCCAGTATATGGGCTCCACAGAAGAAAAGAGTGCTTAGCACTCATTGGGCAGTGCCTAGCGCCTCACGCACTCCCCACGTGGACACCATAAAGAGCGCCTAGCATTTCATATAAAGACAAAAGGAGTAAAGTGTTTTACACTTATTTGGTAATTCCTCATGACTGAAAGCTTCACATGATCATATGTGTGCGTCAGAACTTATATAAGTGCTCAGCACTGTTTGCATAAAAGGGGGATTGATTAAACAGAGCCCAAGCAAGTGCTTAGCACTTTTCAATAAAAAAAAAGTCCACTGAGCAGATCAAGCCCAAATTGGCAAGGCCCTATGAGGAAAGAACCTTCTTGATCCAAATCAACCAAGCCCGTATGCTCATGATTACCCAAACTAATCTCAGTCTCACATATGACTATTGACCTTTCAATTGATGATATCCCAAATGATATTCATCTTATATCTCCTAAGATAATTTTAGTCTCAAACATGACTAACGATTCCTAGGGTCACCATAACCCGTTTCCCTCAAATACAGGATTTGGTTTAAGGATACATCTCTCCACACCTCTGTTATACGTCGTTGTAATTTTTCAATGTCTTCAGAGAGGTGGTGGGTCCCGACAACCAACAATTCTTCAGTGCATTCCCAAACCGTCCAAACCGACGTACACACCTCAAATCAGACCGCATCCCATACTGGGTGCATTCCATATCACCCATGTTCATTCCAGCACGTAACAAACACACGTGCGCGCAAGATGAACATACTGGACCACTACGTCCTTAAACTGGTAAAGGACCGAAATGTCCTTAAACTAATATTCGCCTCCAAAATGGCGACAAGGGACTGAAATGTCCTTAAACTAATATTCGCCTCCAAAATGGTGATAATGGACCGAAACGTCCTTAAACTAAAACAATAAAGCCCAAATGCTCTTCTGTTGGATCTAAAATAAAAATGATTCTAAAATCTTGTTAAGTGGATCTTAGTCTCAAATTGGACTAATGTATCCTTAACAAAAACAAATCGAGCCCCAAATGCTCACATACATTTAAGTCGATCTTAATCTCAAAATAGATTAACGATCCTTAAATAAAAAACCCTAAATCTAAGATGTATGGATTTGGACTAATCCATGCCCTACGGGCGACAACATAAATTAGTCTCCGATATACAATCTACGGGCAACCTAAACAAACAAAAACACATACAACACGAAGTGAACTTCCGAAGCAGGAGAAAGTGGTTATCACGATGCGATAGCGTAATTAACTGCAGGGGCTTTTGCTTGTAGGGAAGAGCGTCCCCACAATCAAAAACCCCTCGCAAACGAGGAGGAATCTAACGAAATCTGCTACAACGGCTGCATCCGTCCAAACCTCCGATATATGGTGTCATAAATCAACTTGGCATCTTCGGATAAGTGGACGGATAAATCCAAATAGCATCTGCCCCCAAATTCAGGCAGGACGATCCATCCCGGTTTCGTCCCCATTTTCGACGGTGAACACTAGGCTTCTCACCGAACATCAACTCATAAAGAGGCTTCAAATTATTTGGACTCGGCGGAACACGATTAATAAAATAAGTTGCACATGTCATACCTTCCGCCCATAAGACATTGGGTAAATTCTTTGCATGCAACCAACTCTTGTAAGTCTCTGTAAGATGCCGGATCTTAAACTCGGCTACACCATTTTGTTGAGGGGTCTCCACACAAGAAATTTCCTGCTTGATACCGTGTTGCTGGAAAAATGAGAAGAATTCCTTTGATGAAAACTCCCCCCGTTATCGGTTCTCAACTTTCTTATCTTCTTATTGAGCACATCTTTAATGATCGTCTTGAAATTTTTGAACTCGGAGAAGACCTCAGATTTTTCCTTCATGAAGTACACCGAAGTGTATCGCGAAAATTCATCAACAAACAACAACATGCACCGAGAGCCTGAATATGAAAGAGTAGCGCAAGGACCCATCAAGTCACTATGAATACATTCCAACGGCTCCTTACATCTAGTATTAGATTTTTTCAAATGGAAGATGATGTGACTTCCCATATTGACACCCTTCAAAAACTTCACCATAGCTAAAAGAAGTAAGATGGGACATCCCATTTACTAAGTTTTTAGTCACCATGACCTTCAACTTGTCCATGCTCCGATGGCCCAATCTTGCGTGACACACGAAAGCACCATCATTTGTGCTCATCTTGTTCACGTAAGAAGAAGAAGCTGAAAGGACAAAGAGATCTCGAACTCTTTTAACGGTGTGAACAACATCCGCCTTCAAACTTGAAATATTCTTTAGAAACTTCACATCACTCAGGCCGAAAAGAACATAGTGGGGGTATCAACCATATTTGCCATTGAGAAGAGATTCTTCTTCATGCCAGGAACATGGTACACACTCTTTAGCGTGATCGGATCATATTTGCTATTGAGTGTAACACTCCCTTCCTTCTCGACAGAATGTACGGTGTTATCCGGTGTAACAATAGCTTTATTGTCATCGTACTTATGAAGACTAGAAAATTTAGAGTCATCGCCGGTATGATGATGGCCACATCCGGCATCAATAATCCAATCATCATCGAAATTGATTGATGCTAAAGCGTCTACCGAAGTATTCCCTGCCATAAAACAATTGCCTCAATCCTCCACTACCTTTGAACCACCCTCCTTTTCGGCGATATTACATCCTTTCAGCTTCACACGGCAATTTTTCTTTATGTGTCCAGCTTTGCCACATCAAAAGCACTTGCCACTCTTTTGATTAGCATCACCTTTCAAAGAAGACTCTCTCCTTGCTCACATCCTTCTTCTCTTTTTCCCTATAGTAATATTTATTCTTATTAGAGAAGAGAGCATCACCTTCTCCTTCGGAAATAGAACATCCGGCCATTTGTTTCGCTAAAGATTCTTGAGAAAAAAGAAGATTCTCAAACTCAACTAAGGATGGCTGTCGATCCCAGCCTTGAACAAAGGTGACATAAGGAATGTATTCTTTCCTGAGTCCCCTAATAATATACCGCTTCAACCGAGCCTCCGATATAGGCTCCTTTGGATCCAAGCGAGAGATTTCTGAGCAAAGATTCTTTATCTTCAAGAAATATTGAGAAATAGAGAGATCACCTTAAGAAGTTTGAGATAATTCATTCTCTAAGAATTACAGCCTGGCAACATTCTTCTTATTGAACAAGCCATCAAGAGTAGCCTAAATCTCCGAAGCAGAAGTGCAACCCATAATATGGTCAAATAATTTATGAGAGATTAAGCTCTTCAATACGCACTCTACCTTTGCATCAGTCACCCTCCACCTTCTCAATGCATATGCATTTTCAGGGATATTCTCCGGAGCCGTGCAATTCGCACCTTCGACAACCTCAATAATTCTTCACCAATAAGGCAATACTCCACGTATGTTTTCCATATCTTATAATTCAATTAAGTCAGTATCTCAATACCGAGACCAAAAACTTGATCACTAGATTCCATCTCTAAAATGCCGACGATCTTCTTCACCAAGAGGATATTAAAAAAAAACAATCACCACCCTTGAGGCTCCGATACCATGTAAGCAAATATAGTATGCCAATTATCGGAAATACTAGCTCAACACTGCCACAAAAATTAGAAGAATACCGAAAAAGATGAGAGAAAGAATTCAATTTTATTAATTCCTCCCAACAATTACAAGATAGAGCTTTATGAAAAAGCTTCAACAACTAGTGCATGCATGAACAATCGGAAATGATATTTGTGGAGGAAATGGAGAGAGGAAATAAGCACTTGAATCTTTTGATTTATGGCTTGATTTTTGGCTTGAATAATCTGCAAATGAAATGAAGAGGTGTATATAGGAGTGGAGATATGTCATGATGAAGAGACTCAAGTCAAGGATAATATTGAACGTGTCTCATGAGAATTTATGGTAGAAGGTGGAAACGAAGAAGTTGATGAAGGAACCAAGATTCATGTACCTAAAAGTGTATGGTTGGTCAAAGATAATAATTTTTCATGCATCCATCTATCCTAAAGCCCATAATACATCTATTGAGTATGCCTTATATTCTTGATCCCTACTAATGTTTCCTATTGATTCGGCGTTTCACAGAGATTTGAAGTTGAGCCGGCTCAATGTCTGTAACGACCCCAAAATTCCTATACTTTTGTATTTTTTTCTTTAATAAAATACGGTATTTATTTGATTTGGTATTTTCCATATATTTGATTAAGTATATTATTTTATTATTTTTATTCCATATATTTTTCCTAGCTTAATTATTTTCCAATACCCAAATTTTAAACCAAATCTTAACCCAATTTCCACTAATTAAAACTCAAATCAAATCCACTAATCTTTTTCATATAACCCAAATCCAAACAAAACCCGAACCCATTTCTTTATTACAAAACATACACCCAAATGCCAAGCCAAAACTAAAGCCTACATCTTCAAACTCCAGAACCAACCCATCCAATTTAAACAAAACCTTTTCCCCTCCCCATGATTTTCTACACTCATTCCACTGCTCACTCTTCCCCTTCCCCATGATCAACCTCTCCTCTCCCCACGCTCTTTCCATTAACTCTCCCTCTCACTCTTTCTCATTAAATTTAATTTCATTAAATTCTCTATTCCACTCTCCCCACTCCCTACTGCAAACTCTTCCTCTTCTCTTGATCTTAAACAAGTAAGTCCCTCCTCTCTCTTCTATTCTCTATTCTTAAAACTTGTATTTCTAAAACCCGACGAAAGCGGAGTTAATCCGACTTTCGATTCGGTTTTCTGTAAAAAGTACAATTTTCATTAAACACAACCATTCCAAACTCTCACATCTTGACTATTAATCATTAACAAAACATTATGAACAAGTTTCATAGCAAAATATTTCATATTGTAATTTTTATCGTACTTTTTCAGTAAAATACCATGTAGTTTAGTTTTGACATTAAATATCATATTTCTTGCTATACATTTAAATAGATCACGAGGTAATGACCTATCTCTTCACAACACTCAAATGCAATATAGCACGATATCTTTCGGAAACATAGAACACGAGAATATGAATTTAAAATTAAATACCTTTTACTATTAAAACCGTTTTCTACAAGATTACGTATTTTTACAAATCTTTGCAAAGCGCCGCTACAACCCATTTTGGGGAACCTGTCTGGGATGGTGCGGATTAGCACACATCTCTGGGCTTAATAGTACGAGATTCAGACCTCCGCAAGGAGCATTCGTTCTCGAAAGATTTTAAAATACAAATATCTTAAGAAAATGAGATTTCTAGAAAAAAATAATAAATTAAAATTTATTTTATATAAACATATATATATATATATATATATGTATTATCAAAATATCTATTTTTGATATAATATAAATATTCCAACTTTTCCAAATCAAAAGAATGACTTTACATGAAAATACTATGAAATTGCATACAAGTTTAATACTTTACAACTAAATACCATGTATTATGAAAGATTGGTTTATTCACTAGAAATGTCACATATATAAAATCTACATCTATGAAATCTCTAAGTACGATAATTAAATACTTGAGATGTATTTTGTAAATTATACAAAATTATTTTTACATAAAACCCCCTCAAGTTTTATAAATTACAATAAGGACCCTAGTAAATATAGGTTTAAGCGGGATCAGTCTCTTGAGCCTCACGGAGCTGGAGATATGGGTGCTTGCCTTTAAGATAGACAACTTAACAAACGGTGTTATCAACACGATAATCGTCTTTGAAAAAGACAAAAATCCTGCCGTCCATGTGCAGCGATTACCGATAACATCAAAACCTAATTCAGGATTCAATTTCTTTTCTAATTGTTCTGACTCAGACTGAGTCTCGATATAATAAATCTGACTTGAATATGATTCAAGTACAAACTACAATTCAACATGAATCCATAAATCCATATATTCAATATGTTCAATCTATCAATTTATACAACTTGACTGAACCGAACCATGGATATACATCCATCTACATGATTCATACATCTACATGATTCTCCAGTTATATCCATTTACTGATATCATGGTTTCGGCAAGTCATCCATCTGTACAATCTATAATACAAGACATTACAATTTCAATACAATACAAACAAGATATCGCGGGGTTTAAGCGATAGATTGGTACGAAAGGTGTTAGAAGTGGCACGAGACTGCAAGATTTAAGACACCTAACCTGAATTCAATCACCGTTGTTCCGGGCATTCTAACGGAGTCTTGTACTCCATTTGCCTTTAGTCTCTGGCATATAAAGACTCCTCTCGTATACATTGGCATCCTTCTTTACCAAGCTACAAACAACAGCGTTAACCATATAATACAACTTTAAAAGCTATACTCTCTCTCTCTGTCTATTCTACTTCTCCCTTATCTTTGGGACTTACCGAGCGATTTGTTCGCTGACGACATTCTCTTTCTTCTTCTTTAAATGTCATCAGGTGATTCGGACTTTCCAGAGATCGAGCCTAGCACTGAAGACTTGGACCAGTTTATTGAAGACCCCGAGCTGTAGTTATACTTGTACATTTTCCTTTACATTCTGTATTTTCCATTTCTGTTATGCCACTGTTTAGGCATTTGTTTTCATTCAGATGTATTTACTTTTCCATGTACTGTAAAAGAATGTTAATAAATAAACTTGTTGTTGATTACATTTGTCTCTTGTGTACATTTCTTTTATATTGCTTAGATACGCTTAGCGTATTTACTTCAGAGTAAATACGTAGCGGTCTCGTCACGTCCTCTGCCCGTACACTGGGAAGCGGGGCATGACAATGTCTCAATGAGCCGGCTCACAAGTCGTTCAGAATTGGTATTTGCTTTCTGGGTATAAGAGACGGCTCAAGACAATCTTCAGTTGTCTCACAAGACGTTTAGAATGATCATCTACTCTCTGTTTGCAAGAGACAGCTCAGGATATACTTGAGCCGGCTCACGACTAGTGTGGAGTTCTCTATTTGTATGAGACGGCTCATCATCCATTTAAGCCGGCTCTAGAGCGGATCGAGCCGAATATCTGTTGTTTCAAGATAATTAGGAAATTATTTATTCAGTCAGATTTTTAGTATACTATATATAATGTAGTATTTTGTAACCATCGATTTGATGGCCTTTTGTGATAGCCTTTTTGGAGAGAACACTTCGTATTTGTGAGAGGAGGCTATGGTTTTGGGAGAGGGATCTGTGAGATTTTATCCACCGTTTGTAACACTCCATATTTATTTGATTAGTAAAGCTTCTCATTCGCCCGTGGCTTTTCCGCAAAGGTTTTCCACGTAAAATCTGGTGTCTTATTTGGTTAGTGCTCTTATTCCTATCGTGTTTGTTTATTTGATTGCTTCTCTATTCGTTTGTTATTACTTCAAGATCATATTTGTCGCAAAAAACTGGTATTAGAGCCAAAAAACTGGTATCATAGCTACATTGTGGTTCTGTTTGGAAGAGTTAGTGTTTTGTTTGAACCATTAGGCCTTCGATCTCATGATCTAAGTTTACGGTGGTAACAACGCTTATGTCCTATTTCCCATCTTCTTAGATTATAATATTGAAGTTTTAGGGCACTCAAGGTGTTTTCTTTTGATCCTACATCATGTCTCCAACGATTATGAAGTTTGATATTGAGAAGTTTGATGGGTCTATGAGTTTTAGTCTATGGCAAATTCGTATGATTATCTTTTGACACAGAATAATTTAAGAAAGGTGATTCTTAGGAAGAATTCAAGGCCTTTCACTATGACGGAGGAAGCATGAGAGGAAAAGGCCCTCATGACTATCCAGTTGTGTTTGACAAATGAAGTTTTGCAAGGAGTTTTAGTGGAGAAGACGGCGGCTAGTTTGTGGTTGAAGTTAAAGAAGTTATATTTGAAGAAGTCTCTCACAAATCGACCCCTATTAAAACAGCGTCTCTATACACTTCGTATGTCAGAAGGCTCTCCTATAAAATCTCACATTGGTGAGTTTAATTCGATCATTATAGATTTGGGTAAGATTGATATTAAGATTGATGATGAAGATCAAGTATTGTTGTTGTTATGTTCTTTGCCATCCAATTATAAGCATTTTCGTGACACCTGGCTTATTTGTTTAAGAGCGAGAGGAGAAGAGAGATCCTGTAACGACCCTAAAATCCCTGTACACTTTTGTTAATCCAATATTAATAAAAAAGTGTATTTCTGTTCTAATTAGGAGTTATAAGTAATTCTTATTAAATAAGTGTAAGAAACAACTTGCGGCTCATTGGTTAAGATTCTTCACTGTTGTCCTATAGCCTGCGTGTTCGAATCCTTGCTGCCACAATTATTTTAGTATTTTTTTCTTTTGACATTTTGGGAGCCCAAGAGTTTGCACGAGCATCGCACGGGGTTTCGAAACGTTTTAACAGAAATGATGAATAAATATAGGCTATTTACACTAAACCGGACCCATGACACAAACCCCGATCCATACCGATATAGTGGGACCGCCTGGGTTCGCCCAAACACCAGTTTGGTCGGCCTCCCTTCCCTCAATTACCTCCGTCTTTTGCATATGCGATCCTTGGCCTTCCCTCTACTGTTTTTAATACACCAAACTTCCCCATTCAATTCAGTAACTTAGCAGACTCTTCATCTCCTCTATAAACACCATTTTTATTACAATTTACCTCTTTTTAATTCGCTATACCTCTATCTCTCATTCCCTATAAATACCTACCATCCTAGCTTCCTCCCCATTTTTGAAAATACTCTAAATTGCTCTCAAAAGTTCCATCTCTCAAGATTCTCAAGTCCAAGTTTCATCAAGTCCAAGCCAAGCTCAAGTCCCTCAAGCCCGTTCTTCTCGCCTCGTCGATCTCAAATCTTCTCCTCGCATCATTAGTCTCGGTTCTTTAAACCGATGCTTCTTTTCCTCCTATACGTTTAGCACAACCCGTAAATCCCAAATTCTATCTCTTTCATTTCTCTCATTATAACTTGAATCATGTTAGCATATTAGATATTACGAACACCTTAGATTTCTATATCTCCATAACTCCATTTTTTTATAGATAATAAAATTATCATAGTATAAAATTTGAATCTATGACTCTCCATTTCATGTAATAGTTAGATAAATTTAAATGGAATTTTATGACATGTTAACAAAACAATATTAGTCGATATAGGCCAAGTATAAATACCATATACCTTTATGTTTGCTTGGTACTATCTCTTGTGACATGTTTACATAGTTAGCACATAGGGTAATAACTCACTCCATACGCACACCTTTGATTCATAGCACGATCATGTGTTTATAGCGTTTTTAATAGAAACGTTTTTCATTAAAATACCATCAAGTCTTGGTAACATAGAATTTTTAATCCTAAAATCCTTTCCTTTGGCAATTACGTCCCTACAACCCTTTTTAGGGAAGCCATGTTAAAAGATGGTGTGGATTATCACACATCTTGGGTCTAATATGTGAGATTGGAACTCTTTACGGAGCGCGTTCTCAAAGGAAAAGAAAATACGGGATTCTAAAGCAAAGTTAAACAAATTTAAAAATAACTTAAATATCCTATATTGTAACTTCAAAGAAAATAAATTTGCAAATAAGATCTTAAATAAAATACCTTAAGATGAAAAGATTTAAGTTTTTATTAAAATATCTCAAGTTTTCCAAAAGATAGATTTTTCATTAAAATACCATAAACTCTTAAAATCTAGGTTTTGTCACTAAAATACCACGAATTCTAAAATATATTTTTTATTAAAAACCCTCGATATTCTAATCAATATATTTTTCCCAAAACACCTCTAGGTTTCAAAATAAAGTATTTTACATAAAACCCCCTCGAGCTTGTAATATAGTATTTTTATATAAATACCTTTAAAGTGTCCATATATTTTCACATAAATACCTAGAACTACAAAACTAGTAGCTAGCAAGTATGTAGGTAGCAGACGAGTTTAAATAACCTATTCTCTCTTGAGCCTAGGAGAGCTGGAGACAATTAATGTTATTACTTGCCTGCTCCATATATATGTATAAATCATATCTTCATGAAAATCAAGTTACATGAATATAGACTCAAATATAACCCAACACATGACACTTTACATGAACTCGTACTAAACCATCTCAGGCTAAGACTTGACTTGACTCAAACCATGAACACAACTTGACATGAACTCAATTGTATCTATATAACTTACTCGATCAAACCTATTACATACTTGACTAGACTTGACCTGAATTATGAATACGTAATTGTAGGGTGTTTTTCGTCACCCCATTGAGATGGGAATGCACGCGCGCTTGTCAGGTGTATTACAGATTCCCCCTGCCTAGGGTAGGCTGGGGTTTATTGATTGTGGGGATCCGAATCTCCGGCAGCCGCGGACTAAACTGCCGTTAATTACCCCTTGCCTTTGGAGTGAGAGAACCTCCGATTGACAGATCAAACAGGTCATGCGAACTCAGCGTGTAGTGTGCGTATGTGTGTCTTGAAGGGTTTTGGATATATCGGGGTCCCCGCAGAGTTTTACGAGGGTCCCGCTACCAGGATAGCGGGCTGGGGGTCAAGGGGACTAGCAGCCCCCTTGTGGGGTGCGGGGCAGTGCCCCGTTTGAAATTTTTTCTAACGGGGACAGTGTTGTGGAGTGTGTGTGTGTGCGCATAAAAAAAGGGAAGAATAGCGTCCAAAGGACGCGTGGGTGCCAGCGCCTCACGTGTCTAGCACGCGGGCGCTGGGCACGGACGCCTCACGCGCACGTGCTTGGCACGCGGGCGTTGGGCGCCGACGCCTCACGTGCTTGGCATGGGGGCGCTGGGCATCAGCAAGAAAAGAGATTTTGTCTCTGCACTGGGAGTTATGCTCTCGATTTGACTTCTGGAGTTAAACTCCTAAAAAGAGATCAATTTATGGAGTTGAACTCCAACAGTTCTTGAATGGAGTTAAACTCCTTGAAATGTTTAGAAATGATCAAAGGGGGGCCCCTTTGTTTCTCCCCCCTTTGGCCCTGGATCTTCCCAAGATGGGATTTTTGAAGATGAGTCTCCTTCTTCTTACTCTCGGTTGACCGGATCTTGAAGAAAGGGGGTGAGATTTATAAATCTTCCCTTTTTGAGATCTGATAGAAGATTTAAGCTCCCCTTTGTGGGTTTTATGATGAAAAAATATTTAATTTTGGAAAAGGAAGAGTAATACTCTTGATTTAATTGAAAAGGGGAAGAAGATTAAGAACCTTGAGGAAGAAGAAGGAGGCACAAAAATCCTAGATTTTGAAGGGAATGAAAAGTTTTTTTTATTTCATTGTCAGGTTGCCTTATATAGGCTTACAAAACTACACATGGGCCCTTGGGCTTTACAAAATGGTATTTTGCCCATCCCATGTCTCATGTGCTCATTTCTTTTGCACATTATAAAAATTTGGCTTTATGCCCATTCATACATAAAAAATTACATTAAAATTATTTATTACATGATTTTTATGTTGGCATGGGGAGGCTGGCCGGGGGCTCGACTCGGGCATGGGTCCACTTGGACTGAGCTTAGGCCCGCTTGCTTAGGGTTGACTTTGACTTTGACTTGGTCAACCGGGGTGTAATTTTCGACCCCAACAAAGTGCCCCCATCAATAAATGCACACCACACATGTGGGTCGTGTGCATGAAATTAATGGATCTTCTTTCACGTGGAGGCGACTTGCTTTGGTTCCTGCTTTTTGGGAAGCTGGCATTGCCCTTTTTATGACATGGACGGCCGATGCTTGGCATATCCCCGAGACGGAGTGTCCGTGGTAGACGTTTCCTCGGCATGGAGTGATTTAGTTCCCACATTTTTGGAAAGCCGGCACTGCCCTTTTTATGACATGGACGGTCGACGCTTGACGCGTCTCCGAGACGGAGTGTCCGTGGTAGACGTTTCTCCGGCACGGAGTGATTTTGTTCCCGCTTTGTGGGAAGATGGCACTGCCTTTTTTATGACATGGACGGTCGGTTCTGCCCTTTTCGTGATTTAGACGGTCGATATTACCCTTTTAGCGACGTAGACGGTCGGTGCTGCCCTTTTAGCGATATGGACGGTCGGTGCTGCCTTTTTTGCAACTTGGACGGTCGATACTGCCTTTTTGCGACGTAGACGGTCGCTGCTGCCCTTTTAGCGACGTGGACGGTCGGTGCTGCCCTTTTTGCGACTTGGACGGTCGGTGCTGCCCTTTTAGTGACTTGGACAGTCGATGCTGCCCTTTTAGCGACTTGGACGGTCGATGCTGCCCTTTTTGCGACGTGGACGGTCGGTTCTTCCCTTTTAGCGACGTGGACAGACGATGCTGCCCTTTTAGTGACGTGGACGGTCAATTCTTCCCTTTTAGTGACTTGGACGGTCGGTTCTGCCCTTTTAGCGACATGGACGGTCGACGCTTGACGCGTCTCCGAGGCGGAGTGTCCGTGGTAGACGTTTCCCCAGCACGGAGTGATTTGGTTCCCACTTTGTGGGAAGCTGGCACTGCCCTTTTTACTACATGGACGGTCGATACTGCCCTTTTAGCAACGTGGATGGTCGGTTCTGCCCTTTTAATAACTTGGACGGTCGGTTCTGACCTTTTAGCGACGTGGACGGTCGATACTGCCCTTTTAGCGACGTGGACGGTTGGTGCCGCCCTTTTAGCGACGTGGACGGTCGGTTCTGCCCTTTTAGCGACCTGGACGGTCAGTACTGCCCTTTTAGCGACATGGATAGTCGGGCTGCCCTTTTAGCGACTTGGACGGTCGGTGCTTGATTTGACTTGCTCTGCTTCTTGCGGTGTCAGGATTTGACTTGTTTCCAAGGTGGGGCTTGATTCCACCAGGGAGGTCGTTGGCTGTCTTGCTGACTTGATATGATTTGGGTTGACATCAGCATCGCTACATTGGAATATGGTACCAGGAGCGAATCATCATCTGCCATGAGTGGATTTGGGGATTTTGGTTTTGGTTTAGCATCAACATCACGTCAGTGGAATATGGTATCGGGAGCGAATCATCATTTGCCATGAGGAGATTTCCCTCGTTCCCAGTTTAAAGACTTAGTGGTCATCTGTTTCCAGTTTAACGACTTAGAGCTCATATGTTCCCAGTTTAAAAACTTAGGGGTCTATTGTGCCCAGTTTAACGACTTAGAAGTCATCTGTTTCCAGTTTAACGACTTAGAGGTCATCTGTTCCCAGTTTAACGACTTAGAGGTCATATGTTCCAAGTTTAAAGACTTAGGGGTCTATTGGATATGAAGTTTGTAATTTTGGGGTAGGGGCCGGCATCAGCGTTGCTAACACTGAAGCACGGATGCTAGAAGCAATTCATCATTTGCCTTTACCTGTTGGGGAGCGATGGCTTGGGAGACAGGTTTAGGTCCCTATCATCTAAGACTTTTCAATTTTATGAGCCGTAAGAATCCCATAAAAGTATTTTCTCCCTACGAATCGAAAGGATCTCGTAGGTGTACTTTCTCCTTAGGAGTCGTGGGGACTCCCAAGTATGTTTTTCCTTTGTGAGTCGTAAGGATCCCACGAAGGTGTTTTCTTACGAGTCGTGAGGATCCTGTAATTTTGTTCTCCTCATGTATCGTGAGGACACATGAGCGAGTCTTCCCAATGGAGCATAATTCAAAGGGCGGAGACCGGTCGCTGGACCGCTGATTGCAGTGGGGTATGGTATGATGAGAATTATTTGAGCCCGTGGATTGTATACGGTAGTCAATTTGGGGACTAACCGTAGGGCTGGGAGAATTTTGGGACTTTGTTGGCGTCTGCATCGCTGCACTGGAATATGGTATCAGGAGCGACTCATCATTCGCCGTTGGGAATTTAGGTATTTGGGATTTGGTTAGCGTCTACATTACTGCACTGGAATATGGTACCAAGAGCGACTCATCATTCACCGTTGGGAATTTAGAGATTTGGGATTTGGTTGGCGTCTGCATCGCTGCACTGAAATATGGTACCAGGAGCGACTCATCATTCGTCATTGGGGATTTGAGTTTTGGATAGCGTCTGCATCGCTGCACTGGAATATAGTACCAGGAGCGACTCATCATTCGTCGTTGGAGAGTTTTTTATTTTTTTATTTTTTTTACTGTGATTGCTCTATCATTTCAGCTTTTCTTATCGTGAAGGTCACGATTGCCCTATCATTTCGGCCATCCATTCGCAGTTGCCCCATCATTTTGTCTTTATTTTTTATCTTTATTTTACTCGCTGATTTTTATTGTGAGTCGCCCCATCATTTCGGCTTTTTTATTTATTTATTTATTTATTAACACATTTTTACATCCCCGGTTTAACGATTTAGAGGTCGATTGTTCCCAGTTTAATGACGTGGCGGTCATCTGTTTCCAGTTTAACGACATGGTGGTCAGCTGTTTTCGGAGAAAGGCAGATGTCTGAGAGAATCAGTTTCACGAAGGACTTCGGTCTCCGCTTGTATAAAATTGGTGGTCGCGACTTGACTGTTTGTTAACACGCCTTTAAACAGTTCTATCTCTCCTGCCTTGTATTGCTTTTCGACCCAATCTTTGAAGACGAAGCAGTTCTCAATGGCATGACCTATCACTCTATGATATGGGTAGTATTTGGGGTCGTCGGTCATATTCGCTTCTTGCGGTCTTTTTGATTCTGGCAATTGTAGACCGTTTCTTAGGGCGTCTTTGAATATCTTGTGGACATTGTCCCTTTTGAAGGAATAAACCTTATCCAGTTTCTCTTTCAGAGGCGATTCCCCTCCCCCTCCCAACACCGGTTTTCGAGGTTGGTCGGTATTAGGTTCGTCTGCTATCCGCTTATGACGTTCGGTGTACGTATCGGAGGGACTGGAGGCTGATCGTGGCTTTTTTTCGCGAAGGCGCTCCACTCTTGGGCAGAATTGGGGTATCAGTTGGCTACCTCCGGGTATCAATCCCTAGCTCATGAACCAAAATTTGATTTTGATGTAATTGCAATCGGGCGATTTGAGTCGTGAGATCTGCCACGACGTTTGCCAGCTCGTCGACTTTGGAATGGACCTTGGCCAACTTCTCGTCCCTGTCCTGAAGATGGCTTTGAAGCCATTAGAATAACACTTGTTCTGTAGTTCCGGACATGACAACGGGGTCATCTTTACCACCTGAGCTTGATCCGGCGAGAACCACGGGCTTCTTTGGCTTATCGGTCTGAGCGGGCTCTTCATTATTTAGACCGAGTCGACGTTAGGTAGCGTCAACCATATCATCACCATGGCTGTGAAGTATAGGAGGGTTCGTTTCTTCATGTCCAACCATATAGACAGTGTGGACCACATATCCAGCCATCTCTTTATCTTTGGCGGCCGATTTTGTAGAGCGGTCTGGGCTTTGGAAATTCACAAATTTTAACATGGCCAGAGCCCTAACCCTTTTGTTGGCTCTGTATCTGAGCCGCTTCTGCCTCAGCTTCTCTGTTTTGAGCGCTTGGCAGGCTTCTGCTCTTCGGGAAGCCGCCATAGGCCGAGTGATGGGGAGTCTTGAGAAGACATCCGCCCGTGTGTCAGTTGAAGGTATCGCCTGGGCTTGCCCACAACGTCTGGCAACTTCTTTTGTTCCGACGGCTTTTCCCCCAGCTGGGGCCATGGAGAGCCATTCAAACACCGACTTACGTTTAGGTCGGGACGTCCTTGAGACCACCGCATTTGGCCTCTTGCCTTTCAAGACCGGTTTATCGGTTACCGGAGCTTGAGGAGCAGGGATGGCATTAGCTGGCACGAACAGAATAGAGCCGAACTGTAGCAGCGGCTCCTCCCATTGTTGCCCGAGACTGGCCGGGAGGACCGTCCCGGCGTCCATCTTCATCGTGTAGGAGATGGGAGTTGTGCTGAGAGCTGAGATTGTCCTTGGAGACATTTTGTTGCAGCTTGATCGCTTGAAATCCTGCATGAAAGAGCATTATTTTAGTATAAATATCGATATGTATGTTGATTGAGTTCGCATGAACGCTTAACCCAAAATATAGGAGGAAAGATACGTCCCACCGGACGTGCCAGATTCTGTAAGGTGTTTTTCGTCACACCATTGAGATGAGAATACGCGCGCGTTTGTCAAGCATACTACAGATTCCCCCTGCCTAGGGTAGGCTGGGGTTTATTGATTGTGAGGATCCGAATCTCCGGCAGCCACGGACTAAACTGCCGTTAATTACCTCTCGTCTTTGGAACGAGAGAACCTCCGATTGACGGGTTAAACAGATCATGCGAACTCAACGTGCATTGTGCGTATGTTAGTGCTCTTAGTCCTATCGTGTTTGTTTATTT
This sequence comes from Agapanthus africanus, assembly GCA_030015575.1. Taxonomy (NCBI): domain Eukaryota; kingdom Viridiplantae; phylum Streptophyta; class Magnoliopsida; order Asparagales; family Amaryllidaceae; genus Agapanthus; species Agapanthus africanus. Next base: position 445,031,677 of record CM057350.1, on the reverse strand, counting down.
GATTGCCTCTCTATATCATTTGTATTACTTTGAGACCGTATTTGTCGCATCTTTCTCTTTAAATAAATAAAAAGTCACTTTAACATTTAATAATTCAACACACCATGCTTTTTTTCGGTATTCATTTGGTATAATGCGTTAGTCATATATTTCTTTGTTATTTTATGCATATTATTATTGTCCGGCACCATGTATCCCTTTTGTCCAAAATTGATTTTATTATTGATGCGTCTATAGCTCGGTTTGAGTTTATAAAGGTCTTGATCGTGTTCACGAGGATTTTTAACCGAATGAGTTCAATGGTCTCTAAGCCAATATATGTGTGTCATCAGGCGAGAAGATGGAGACTATAGCATGTTCTCCAATGAAAGCCTACAAAATGCAAATTAGCTCCCCGCCGAATTTCTTGTTTGTTTTCATCAATAATATTTTCGGATGGACGTGTGCGTTTGGATCATATATTTCTATCAACTCATATATCAAATAGCATTTGAAATTGTTTTGGGCAAATGTTGCTCTTAGAATGATTTTCTGGGCATGGTACATTGCTACATGTTAGAATCGTGCTCATTTAAAAAGAGAGCATGAGAGCTCAGAGTAGCTTTATCATGATGTTTGCTGGGTCCAGAGACAAAAATTAAGAAATAAAAGCAAATCAGGAATGCTGGCATTTGATGGAATAGTGCAGCAGTTGTTAGTTATTCTTTAAACCTCTTTGTGCATTTTTGTTTGTTTTCTAGTTTCCTCATGTTGCGAGTGGATGTATTCTTGTACTGTAAGATGATCAGAAATGGACTCAGATGTGACCAAGTACCAACATGGAATTTGTTAATTGGAAACTCAGATGTGACCAAGTATCAACAATTACTAACCCTTTATTTTTGGATTTAAAACTCAAGATGGTGTGTTTGTTTACTATAATGCGGGGTACAACTGCTGCTTTTTAACATTGAATGCTATCAAGGTTGTGAGATTTACAGATTATTGATAGATAATACGGTCTCCGTTCACAATTACTTGTTCTTTTAGACTTTTGCACGGCAATTACGTTTTGATTTGAAATCTATTTGAAAGAAATATTATAATATTACCATCCTGGTAAATTTTCCTAAATTGCCCTCATATTAAATGAATGTTGTCTTCTCACTTTCTTAAATTTTCTTTGGAATCTTGCATCAATACTTTCAAATGAGATCGGTTTAGATATTTATAAAAACAAAATAATAAATATGGTGAGAAATTCTATATTATTCATATCTATATCATAAAAAGTAATTTAGAACAAAAAACCTTTCTAAAAGGACAAGTAACTGTGGAAGAAGGAGTATCTTGTATATTTGGTAACCATGATAAACCACAGACCATAGTATTAAATGAATGTTCGGTAAAGTTGTAAATTTCGACATAATTGGTGGTTGATATTAGGGATGCAAATGGATTTGAATAATCCCAATGGAATCTGTATTCGTATCTGAATTTTATCAAATACGATATTGATTTTCATTTCCGACAACTATCCGTATGTGCATTCGTATTTGCCAACTATAACCGGATATGAATATGGTATCCTATTTAATATCTGAACTTTTTATACTTTTTATACTATGTATAACTTTTATGGTGTTCATTCTATATATGTATCAGTATTTGAATTTTTCTAACTATGGACAGTGGTTTTCATTATCTATATCCTCATTCGAATCCACCACTGATTACCGGATAAAGATATGATTACACATATATCCGTTCTGTATCCAATCCGTTCACATCCCTAATTGATATATAGCAAGCTATCAACAAGCTATCGTAGGGATTGATTAATTTATCCTAAAATGTAGGAACTTTAGGTCTAGATTTGATGGTGCAAACTATTAAGGTACTATTTGGCTTTGGAGTTGAGTTATGATATTTCTCTATATAAAAGGAATAGTTTAAGCTTATTGACAAATTTCTAACTTTTTTTGGCTTTCTGTTGGATATTAAATAGTTCGATTTGTACTTTTAATTATAATAATTATCTAAAATCCATTCCAGCTCCATTTGCTAATTTCATAGGAAAAAGCAAAGTTAGGATAACTTCCAACTGGACAATATGTTATAAAATTATCAAAGATTTTTTTTTAAAGTGGAATTGAAACTTTGATTATTCTAATAAGTAGTAGCGATACTATTTAATGGAATGTTCCATCACTAAAACACCCTGATGCCACCTTCTGTTAAACGACACCCTCTCACGATCGCTACTTCTTACACTTTTTAGGCTTTTTTATCTCCAAATTGCCATCATCTTCTTACATCAGCCTTTTTAGAATTCAGGAATAATCGGGTTAATTCACGTAAAAACAAATGGACATGAGGGTATTGTTTAATAGAAGATAATGTGGTCGGGAAAAAACCGGATAAACCACGATACGGTTTCGATGAGATAAGCCTACTATCAATCCATCATTAGCTTAGCACTTGAGTACAATAATCTATCTATGCATATAATTACACCATTATCCTCACATGCCTCGTGTAAACTCAAACCTCGATTCCTAGGAAAGTTCTTAAGATATTTTTATGCTCACATGTTACATGAATGAAGGTAAAAAGGTTTCATGGCAGTGCATGTTTGGTCGTAGAATTGTGAAATTTGGATTTCCAAACAGGATGATTGAAATTTTTTGGATTAGCTAATTTTGTATTTGGTTGGTAGTGGATTATTAGTATTGAATTTGTAGATCATTATAATATTTGTTTGGTTGGTGAAAAAAAGATGGAATATGGATTTAAGTATTTTAGAGAGAGGCAGAGAGAAAGTTAATTTTTAATATATAAAGTGCAGTGGGCCCCATCTAATTTGCTTGAATCCACAAGAATCAGGCCAAAAATTTAGCGGTTGAGGATCCATGTTTTCTTATGGGCAAACTTGCCTAATCTCAGGCCAAGCACAATATTTGCCAATCTTAGGATCCTAGAATCCAAATAGTGCAAAATCCACACAAATCCTACAACCAAATAGGCCCTAAACCAATCCAATGCAGGTAGGCTTTTAAAAAGCTAAGCTCAATGATTCATTTCAAATGTTTATATTGGTCCCCATCTTTTTTTCTTCACCATCACTTAATATCTTTTCTCTTCTCCTTTAAAGGAAAAGGGGAGCCCCTCAAATTCGATTCCCACCCTCTCCCCTCCCTTCTCCCACCACACAAATTAACCCTAATTTAATAAATAATTACCAAAATAAAACCGTGTCAAAAGTATTTTCGAGAATAGACTTCCGTACGCCACGTAAAATTAGTCCCCATAGGAGTAGTTACGTCAAAGCAGAAAACACAATCAAAATCTAAAACAATCTTAACAAAATCAAAATCAATATCTTCAACTAAAAACACCATTAACAATAGCGTTTTCACTTTGAAGCAAACGCTATTGGCTATTACCAATAGCATTTCATTTCAAAGAAAATGTTATTACCAACAGCGTTTTCTTCTTCGATACCGCTACCACTCGGGCACTAATCCTATCTGGTGTACAGAGCTTTATTCTCGAAAACATTTTTGGGCTATTATTGTTTTGGGAATTATTTATTAAATCAGGATTAATTTGGGAAAAAATTCCTCATATTCTTTCCGGAGGAGGGGCAGACAATTCAAACGATTTTTTGCACTTTCACTCCTCATGATACACATTTTAAAGCTTCTACCTTCGTCATTTGCATTTTAAATCCTCTTTTCTGATATGTAATTAACAAATGAATAAACCCAAAGTAAAACTGAACCATAAACAGACATTATAGTCTTTATCTTTATTCTTGTAATTTTCTTTGGGCATGTTTGGGTACTTTGGTTTCATATCCGTCAGATTTATAAAAATGCATCCATATTACTTCAAGTTAAAAATTCTAAACATGTTTGGACTGTTTCAGATAAATCTTATTGGAAATTGAAAAAAAAAAGTTAGAATATTAAAGAGGAAAAAAAATGAAAGAACTAAAACGAAAGATAGACGAAATACCCAAATTCCAAGAAAATTAAGCAGATAAGTTCAGGAACAGAAAAATTTTGATTGAGCTAATTTGTTTTAACCTAAAGAATTAGCTATTTTACAAGTTTTTCCATCCACGCACTTGTAGAAAACACATCATTGTACCTTTCAAGTACTCAATGGTGCATTCGACGAACCGTATAGCATTTATATGATTATGATTTCATGATACAATCCTCTAATTTTAAGAAGAGCGATATAGCTGTTATTGAGGTCTAAATTATCCACAAATAAAAATATATACTTCTTATTTCTGAAAAGCAAAGATGGCTGTTAAAATAGCTGAAAGGGAAACTAAAATTGATTTATATATCGAACCCTCAAATTTGTTGAAATACTTATATTCATTACAATTTGAATGTGAATTTACCAAAAACTAAAAAATAATATCACAATAGGTTTATATCTTACTATTAAAACATTTTCAAATAATGAGAAATAAAACAACAAATTCCAATTTATATTTGAGAGCAGAAAGTAACAAATAAATTGTTGAAGGGTGCATATGCAAAGCGTTTATTCTTACTAAAAGTCTAAAACTGCCTGTAATAAACTCGATCCCTCTCCTCTCACTCTCTTTTTCTTCATCCCTCTCAATTTGGGGGAAATCCATCAAATCCTCAATATCTCTTCGATTCAAAGATCCAAACTTTGAGTTCGATCAGTTCATGAGATCCCTCAACCTCGATCCTTCCTTTTGAGGGCCTCATTGCCTTCACAGGTAAGGGATTTCAAGCTTTTTAAGCTGATTTTTTGATGCTTTCTTCGAAAAATTTGATGGGATTCATTTGATTTCTAGGGTTTGGCATGCGACGCGTGGAGATGAGCAAGGGGAAGCCCCCTGAGCCCTTGGATTTCTTCATTTGGACTGTTGAGGTATACAATTGGTCAGCTTGTAGTCAAAGTTCATCCTTTTAATTTCCCTAAATTTAGCTGATTTGTATTGTGATTTTGGTGTGCTCAAATTGGGTCGTTGAGGCCTTGCAGACATTTTTTATGCTGAAGAAAAAGCTAAGCAGGAGTTTGTAAGGCTGTTGAGATGGTTGGAGCAAGCACTAGAGATAAAGAGAAATTAAAAAAAAAAAAATTAACTCCTAATTTACGGTTATACTTTTCATGTTCCACTGCAAAATTTTCTCCTCTCCTATCGAAAATTGGATTGACTTAATTTATTTAGGCCAGGGTTCTTCTCCCCTATTGCTATCATGTCCTTTTTTTTTCTACTACTGATAATGTGAAATGCGAGCGCATTAGATTGTGGATGGTGATGTCGTTGTGATTTTATTGTGCCCAAATTGGGTCTTTGAGGCTTTGCAGCCATTGTTATGCCGAAGAAAATGCTTTTAGAGAATATAAAAAGGGAAACTTGATATAGAGAAATTTAAAAGATGAACTATTAATTTATGGGGATAATTTTCATGTTCAATCGCAAAAATTTTCTCTTGTCCTATGGAACATTAGATTGACTCTAAGTTTATTTAGGCCACGGATTCTTTTCCCCTGTTACTATTGTGTCTCTTTTTCCTACTACTGATGATGTGAAATGCGACATTTGACTGTGGATAGTCGTTGCTTAACACCCAGTTGCATATGTATTTTAATTTTTTTTCCCGATTTGTATGATCTGGTTTGACATTTTGTTCAAGGCTTATCCTAAGTACATATCAATAGACTGGAGTATTACAACATATATCTGCACTTCATCCGCAAACCAGTTTGGTTAACCTATCAACCCACTATTATATCTTATTTCATAAAATGGAGCTAATTGAAAGATTCAGATTCCAACTTTAAACGGTCACCACCACCACCAAGAACCCTCTACCGACATATTAAGGTTTGGCTGCATTCAATTCTTTTTTATTCCCCTTAGTTTAAGCTCATCTATGCAATTAAATCAACCTAACAATACATTTACTCTCTCTATTCTTATTTATTTAGGCTTGCCTCTAGCCTGTGTAGGCCCATTGCATTTATTGACGTCATTCACATATGTCTAAACTGTCTCTGATATTTTTCTATCTTTATCCTTGACGGAAACTACTTCTAACTTCGAAACAGCCAATGAAGTTAATTATCGTATTGCTATTTTATGTAGCATAAAGGTGGTTTGAAGTTTATAGATGCATTTTTTTTATATCACTCCGATTCATTAGTAATATATTTAAAAAAAATCTTGGTTTCAATAAATAGCATTTTGTAGCATTACCAATTATTTTCCTCAGATAAAAAGTTATAATGCAGGGTGGGTAGTAAAAGATTATGTCAAGAAAGTACTAGTTATGTGACTTGGCAGTAGACTTTGTGGGTTCCTTGTCAGTGTTTGTAACTCAACTGATCGAGAATTATCTATAGAGATGAAGATTTGATCATTGGCAGTCTTGAATCCAACCATGACAATACATGTGACAATGTTAATTTTATAAGTAGTTAGGACCAGGGTGTCTAATGGTACCCGGAGAGAAACTAAGTGCTGATGTTGGTGACGTTCTACATCTTATGCTCTGATATTAGTGCCCATGTTCCCATTTGTTTTCCATGCTTGTGTACTTTACAAGTGATGATTTGAAATTTTTATTTATGGCTGACCATTGAAGTAAATTGATTTTGATGTGGAGTATCTCAAAACTAACCGAACATGTATTTTTTCAGATGAAACATTCAAAAACAAAACAAAACAAAACTCGAGACATATAACAATTATGACTGTAATTTTTTTTTGGCCTCTGTATGATAAACAATATTTATAATGAAGAAATAGATGGAAGCCAAATATGTGAGGAACAAGTCATCATAGTCTGATAATAAAGAAGGATTCAGAAACATCTGAGGTTTATACTAACATGACGTTACCTGCAAGAGAAGAAACAAATGAAGATTGTAAAACAAGAAAGAACAGAAGTAAGAAAAGTATGGTTATTTGTTGAGACTCCCGGTCTAATGTAACTTTGTTAAAACTCATGTATCACACTAGCTATTAATACCAAAAAGCTTCTGATTCGATTTCCAGCGGGATAGGCTTTTTCTGTAGGTTCATTTAGAAGTTAGTATCTCATAGTGATACAATTGAATGGTAGAATTGAGCCTTTCTTAGTTTGTTCTGCTTGATTCAAACTATGTCTGGGGATTTCACCTAAAATTGCTTCCTGCCCCTTTGTATCTAACCATATTGAACTGTCCATAAGTTATCCAAGTGTCTTGAGACAATAGAGAGGAAAAAAAGAAACCGAGTGTCTAATGATACTGAGTACTGTTTCAGTGTAACACGATTGGGAAAGACGTGGGGTCTTATATGAAGCAAGGACTATAAAAGATGGTAACTAACTTGGAATATATCCAGCATTATTTATTAGATTGTTTCCATATTGAATATGGATTTTCGTGCACAACAATAAAGACTTGCTTTCAAATAAAAAGAAGCCTTTGGTCCATCAATCCTTTTCCTCTAAGGGTCATATCCTCCATTTGTACTTAGTTACATCCATCCTATTCTTTATTCACTTTCATAATATACTTCTTTTTGGTCTACCCTGAGTCCCTGTTGTTCCAGGAAGTAGTATCTCATTGTCCTTGTATCTGACACTTTCACTGATCCCCGTTGCACCTAAGGATCTGATATAACTCTCTTGATCATCTGGACATCAAAATCCTAATTATATATGAATAAGAGATTTATGCATATCCAACAATCGAAGTAAATTTTATATTTTGGAGAGGATTGCACAACACTTAGGATGATTAAAGCATCAAGTGGAGGTGCAACCTCTTCTTCTATATGAGCTTGTATATGTTGGACTGTCATGGTATCTCCACCGCAGGTGACCCGTCATGTTGACTGGACTCCTTCCAATCCTGGTACCTCTGACTAGGAGAGGTACCTTACCATCATCCCTACCTTTCATAGAAGAAGAATTTCTTGCCGGAAGCAGCCGAGTTATCTCAGCATCTGGAAGGAGAGGTACAACAGGGGCAGAATGTTAAGCCTTGGCCTTCGTAGCGGGATGGGTCTCATCACCGGGAGGAGAGTCGTCCATGTGCATGAGAGGAAGAGAAATGACCCTAGCCATTTTCGTAAAAGGATTGATATTGCCAATTGTCTAATCAATAATGAAATGATTAATAGATAATTTCTACGCCATTTTGTGACGTGATGAATGTATTATCTAATTATGACATGGTATCCTATTTTGTATGAATTATGCTGATTAATTCTGATGCATTTATATGTTGAAGAATGTGACTGAAAAAATGAATATGAAAATTTTGCATCCATTGGATGGTGATGGGTGTATCAAGATTTTCTTGCATTTGTAGTTTTGTCATGCTAGTTTTTCCCTCGTGGCTTCTTTTTTGTCTTGCTAGTTTTGTACTCATAATTAAATGAATTCCTGAACCATTTTTTATTTACACATAACATGCCCATCTTTATAGTTCATGTGATTATTGGAGTGCATATAAGATTATCTGTGTTTGTGCGCGCGCGCTCGTAGTGTAATGTACATTATTATTATATTATTGAGGCTTGAAGCTGTATTCATATAGTCTAGTTTATATGTTGACTGTGATTTCATTGTAGTAAAATGATGTTATGCATTAAATATGATAGGAATCATTGTTCTCTACCTATGTGGTTGATCCCTATCTGCTTGATTTGAGAATAAGCTCTTGCATAGTACAGTATACTTCAAAACAATTAGTTTACAGAAACTCCCAAGTCCTCCACACTTGATAAAGAAAATTGCTGAGTGTAAACATGACACATATAGTTGACTCACTCTGCATAAAAAGATCATATTTTGCTACCAGTTTTACCATGTTCAAGCTTTCGACAATGGGATCAAAAAGGTTTTCCAACAGAAAAAGTTTTGTCGACTCCCCATTTATTGCTCTTCTCGTGGATTCCTCATCTCCCGTCTTCTAAATTCTTAATTTTGACGCTATATCTGGATGGTGAATGTTAGTTGCCAGTATTGCCAATTAGATTTTCTTTGCCATCTTGAAGCTTTTGTTACAGATTGATCTACTCTTCTCATTATCTTATTCATCCTGCCGCCTCATAGGTAAAACACAAGTTTTGAGAGAGTGAAAAAGCACAGATGTGTCAATTTGTATGAAATTGGCTATTATTGGAAAAGAAAGGGTTAATCGCACAAAACCCACTGTAGTTTACCCCTTTCAGCACTTATACCCCCATCAAGTGACACTATTAGCGCTTACAGCCTCCCTGTGCATTGAAGAAAACCTTTAGAACTTTCAAATCCTACTCTAAACAATTCAAATAATTGTCTAATTTAATTCTAAAACATGTTTGTGTTTTCTTAGATTAGAATTTGAGTGTTTTCGTGGTTTTGGTCGATGAGCAGAGGCGTTTGCGCAATAAATCACTTGAGGTAGTACAAGTGTTATACGGGATAATTAAGGGGGGTTTTGTGCAATTGATCCAAATAAAAAACATCTATGTACTTTATAATCAAAATACTTCTGCCACTGACAATGAGAATGTGATTGCAGGATGTTGGTCTGTGGTTGGAGGAGATAAATCTTGGTAGTTACCGCCAAGTTTTCGAAGATAATGGTGTCAACGGGGAGTACTTGGAGAGCCTGTCCATGTTCACAACAGAGCTGATCCTTCGGTTTATCAGGCGCTGCCATATGAAGTGGGGTGATTTTATCACTCTATGCAAGGAGCTAAGGCGCATCAAAGGTTCTCTGCTTCTTCCCTGAAGTGTGTGTGTGTGTGTGTCCCCATTATTACAGAAAATCATATAATTATTCTCTAAGTTTTTAGTTTTTTCGTTAGTACTTCTTCGCCAGGATGGATTACAGAATATGGGGTTGTACGCCGTCTAACTATCATTGATAATTTGATTATCATTTCATTCTATATATGTTAGCTGAGCTGCATGTCATAATTTTTAAGAGATGTATGGGGGCATGTGCATATATTTAAACAATTTACATTGCTAGTAGACAACAGCTCAAGGGATGTTTTTGGTATCTGTCACCTAAAGCTGCAATTTAGGGGGTCATGCACCTATTGACATGGGCCTGGGGTTTATACAGCCCAGCCTCATTTCAAGCTTGACCAGGCTATTGTTGATGGTCCAAAACTGTTAACCGGTTATTTGAGGCTTATATTTTTGTTATTAATTATGTTGGGCAGATAGTCTAATTGACTCTGACTAATTTTTCATCAGTTAAATGCATCGCTCATGCATAAAGAACATAGAATGATGGTTCTGTAGTTTTATTGTATTCAATTTTGGTTTGTTATACGACATCACTATACATAACCATGTCAAATATACCTCTCGTTTAAGTCTAACCTTCTCAGCCTAACTTTAATTATGGCGTATAATTATTCACTTCGCTTTCTTGTATGGAAGTTAATCAACGTCAGTGCTTTCGAGGTGAAACAATTTAAGAGATAAATTGATAGATTACGGTACCCCAAAAAAGATACAGTGTAGGGAAATATTTTGGTGCAATTGCTTAAACCCTTCTTAGGAAACAAATTACCCAAAACATCATTTTACTTCATCGTTAGCAGACCACGTAAAACACAGTGTGTTCCTCCATTGTATCGCTATTACTTCATCGATTCCTTGTAACCTGATGGAGGCTGTGATCTCCTTTAGATGTTGCCCCTCATCGTTCCTGTGATGGCGGTCTTTGACGGTTAAGATTTGGTTTGGAGCGTGTGGATCTCAATGGGTTGGCGTTGACGCTGAGCTATCTGCAAAAGAAGTCCCGGGGTGGGTGACCACCGTAGGACCCTTCGACGATCAAGTTAGTGCCGAGGAATAGGTGCAGAGCAACGGCGTATTGGAAACGAGTTCAAGTTATCTGGGTCGTCTGAGAGAGGAATTTATATAGTGGTCGTGTGGAGCGAGCAGGTGCGAGATCATCGCCGTCAGTTACGCCCCAGCGTTATCCTCGTCTTGAATGGCGGGATGCGCCCACTAGTGGGCGATGTGCTAGTGTGGGACGCGGATTGTGGGGAGGCGGATATCTCGTCCTGGCGATATACGCGGAGCCGTTGCGGGGCGCATGAGATCCGCGCACTTGGTTGATCGGGAGAAACCGAGAAAGCTCGGTCCGTCAGGAGCTCGGAGACGAGCCGGGAGGCCGAGGAAGCTCGACCTGTCAGATGGCTCGGAAGCGAGCAAGGAGACCGGGGAAGCTCGGGGACGAGCCGTTGGTAGTTTGCTTGGTGAAGGTGGGAAGTACTCAGGGCGGTTTCCTAAAAGGTCGGATACTTTCTTGAGACGGGTCTCGAGGATTGTCCCTAATGCAACTCATTTATTCTATCCCGTAGCATTCGGGACACGTCATCTGCCACGTGTCGTAATCTGAGAAAACACCACTTGTGAGCATCATCATTAGCCCCGCACTCTTGTTCCAACCTATTCATGGGTCTGGTCGAGAGTGGCCTGCTCGGTTTTTTTGTTTGCTCGGTTTGGCGCCGAGAATCATAATGTGGGTCGCCTGGGAACGACATGGCGTTTGGCGGTTGTGTCGTTTCGATCCTTTGGCCCACTGTCGCCTCGTCGTGCGCCTGAATTTTTGCGCGTATCCTCGATGGCGTCAGCGGATCATTGAAATGATTGCGCTTTAAAGAGGGGGTGCCGTTTCAGTCGTTTTGCTAGTTGGGATACGGACTGCGTGTCGGACGTCGGTTGGCGGGCGAGACAGGCCGTCTCTGACTCCTGCAACCGAAGAGACGTCCCCAATGGTCTACCGCCACGTGGAGCTTCGACCGCCGCTTGGGCGCGACGTTTCGTTTTGGCGGGAACCAATCTGGGCCGTAAGATGTTCTCTTTTGAGGTGTATAAATAGGAGGGGACCCTCCTAAGGCCAACATTTTGCTTTAATTTTCTTTCATTTGTTGAAGATTGCCCGACGTTCCATTTTTAGATCCGATCCTCTGTTGATTTTTCCTCGGCAAGTCCCTTTCTTTGAATCAGGTTAGATGTCTTCATCTGAGGAGTCTGTAGAGGTAGTGAGGGTAGAGTCGGACGATGAGGCTCCAGTTGCTGGGGCCGAGTCCAGTGGGTCTTCCTCCTCTTCGGCTTCAGATAGCCAAGAGGGTTCCTCTTCAACCACGTTTTCTGTGTCGGGTTGCCTCCAGAGTCAGGGCTGCCTTTGTCACTCGCCGTCGGGTGGGACAAGGGCCCCCAAGGTGCGTATCGGAAACACCCGCGATGCGCCCTTCGTCTTGAAGAGTCCGGACGAGCTTTCCGAAATTCGGACTCGATTCCACACCTCTCTAACTATTCTATCCGTTTAGCCAGAGAGGGTGAGCGGGCAGACCAGGTGCAGGGCAAGGAGATTGCCCTGTATTTAGAAGCATTTCGGGAAAGAATGCGTCTTCCCTTCCCAACCGAGGTTTGTGGGGTGCTTCGTTGCTTTCATCTTGCCCCGTGCCAGTTAGCGCCGAACTCGTGGAGAATCCTCCTTGGGTTTCTGGTCCGGTTAAAACTTGATTAGATTCCCTTCCGTTTGACCCTTCTTGTGTCCTTCCTCTGCTATAAAAATCACCCCGGCGCCAGCAAGGAAGAGCCGAGCTGGGTGTATTTTTCATATAAGAAGCGTGAGGGTGGGACGGCCGGGTCAGAGGTAGTAGTCGTCCCTTCTTCCATCCACGAATGGAAGGAGAAGTTTGTATTCGTCAGGTTGCTTGGGGAGAGGATTTGCCTGTGCCCGCACAGTGGCACAGGGCTGACTGCCGGAGGGCGAAGCAGTCGACTTCCCCCGAAGCGAGGGTGGTGTTCCAGTGGGAGCCGATCCAACGGACGGATGTCCTGCTATCCGAGCAAGCACTGAGCTGGGTTGGGCTCAGTCCTGCGCGTTTCTTAGGTATGTTAGGGATTTCGACGACCTGTTTAGACTTTACTAAATTTCCTCTGCCGTTTTAGCGTCGCTAACCCTTTTTGTTTGTGTTTTCCCCCTTTTTTGCAGAGCCCATGGACCGAGCAAAAATCCTAGCCGCCCTGGCCGCCAAGACCCAGGGAAAGAAGGCTGGGGCGCAAGCTCGTCCCGATCTGGTCCGAGCTCGGCCCCGAGGCCAACCCCACCGTCTAAGCCTTCCGCCGCTCCCCGAGTTCCAGAAGAACGCCGCGGGGGGAGCCATAAGCACTCGAGGGGCCTGGTGCCTCGGGCGCGAGAGGAGGAAGAGGCTGGGCCCGCCGAAGTCCCCCTCAAGAGGCAGAAGCGGCCGGTCTCCCGACCACCTTCTAGCGGGACCCGGTGCAGGAGGGCGACTTCTGTATTGAGGTGTCCTCGGGGCTCTCAGTCGCCGACAGCCTGCATTCTGACATGGAGCAGGCGGCCGGGGTTAAAATAACCCGGGGAACCATGAAGGCCCAGGTGGCCGCCATAGCACAAGAGGCGATTCAGATCGGTTTCTGACTTTTCTCAAAAGATTTCTTAAGTCTTATTTCCTCAGTTTGAGCTTTCTAACCCGTTTGCTGCTTTCCTCATGTCCTCCACCACTGCGCACTCCTCGTCGCCATGGAATCCGAGGAGGTAGCCCTGGCCATGAAAAAGGTAGGTGAGTCCTCCAAGTTGGAGGAGGAACTCCGCCTCCAACTGCGGCAAGCGGAGGAGAAGGCGGCTCTCCTCGACACTCGTCTGGTCACCGAGGGGCTGACGAACTCCAAGCTGAAGGAGTCTCATCGGCTTCTGGACGAGTTCAACCGGGCTATTCAGGCCAAGTTGGAGGAGGTGAACGGCTTCTACCATGCGGTGAAGAAGTCGAGGGACAACCTCAAGAGGGATGTCCAGGTGGCTTTGGACGCGGTGAAGCTCACTGAGTGCCGGGCGGCGAAGGCCGTGGAGACGTATAAGACGTCAGACCAATTTTACGCCGATCTCGCCGAATCCGCGGTCGTCGCGTGGCACAACGCCCTCGACGCTGTCAAGGAGTTTGTGCCGGGGTTCGATATCAGCGAGCTCCGTGCTAAGTATCCCCTGGCCGAGGAAGCGCCGCGGGGAAGTGGCCGAGGCGGCCGTAGGGAGCGAGGCTACCGGTGGAAGCGCCGACCCTGAGGTCGTAGTTTTGGTTCCTGATGCCGGCCTCGAGCAGGGCGAGGTCCTCCCCGAGCGGGCGGCCTGTGCTTTCTTTCCTTAGGGATTTTTTCTTTTTCAAAATTTTGTATGCCTCCGGGCATTTTTGCAAGGCTGAGGAGCCCATAATATCTTGTATTTATTTTTGATTATAAATAAATTGCGCCTTTTTCCCTTGCTCAAATGTCATCTCACTGCGCAAGTACTTTTAGCTCGTATACTTTTGTTCGAATTTTCGTTCTGCAAGTATTTTTAGCTCGTAAGTATCTTTATCTGGCAATTGCTTTTAGCTTGTAAGTATCTTTATCTTGCAAGTGTTAGGCCGGCGTCCACCCCTTCCGCACTTGCTGACCGTTCATCGAGTAGCGTCGAACGACAGCCAAGTGTAGGAAGGTCAGTGTCCTTTTCTCGGGGGTCGGGGTGGTGGTCGCGCGTCGAGCTAAACGGTAGCTAGTGTAGGAAGGTTGATACCCTCCTTTTTCGCCGGAGTCGAGGTAGTATGAGTCGATTGATGGTTAAGTGCAGGAATGTCGGTATCTTCCTTTCTACTCAGCTGCCTCGTGGTGAGAGTTTTGATCCACAACGTTGGGCAGGAAGCTACCCGCTGCGGATGGATCTAGCAGGAAGCTACTCGGTGGCCTCATGAGGGCTTTGGATTCATAGCGTTGTTGGGCAGAAAGCTACCCGCTGCGGATGGACCGAGCAGGAAACTACTCGGTGGCCTTGTGAGGAGGGCTTTTGAGCCACAGCGTTGTTGGGCAAAAAGCCACTCGCTGCGGATGGACTGAGCAGGAAGCTGCTCTATGGCTTCGCGAGGAGGGCTTTTGATCCACAGCGTAGTTGGGCAGCAGGCTACCCAGTGCGGATGGACCGAGCAAGAAGCTGCTCGGTGGCCTCGTGATGAGGGCCTTGGATTCCACAGCGTAGTCGGGCAGGAAGCTACCCACTGCGGATGGACCGAGCAGGAAGTTGCTCGGTGGCCTCGTGACAATGGCTTTTGGATCCACAGCGTTGTCGGGCAGGAAGCTACCTACTACGGATGGACCGAGCAGGAAGCTGCTCGGTGGCCTCGTGAGGAGGGCTTTGGATCCACAGCGTGGTCGGGCAGCAAGCTACCCACTGCGGATGGACCGAGCAGGAAGCTGCTCGGTGGCCCTGCAATAAGTTATAGCATGGAAACTGAGAGAAGCAGTTCAGATTGCAGGGAAGCAAGAATCTTTATGATTAAAGAAAATACAGGTTCAATGATTTAATTTAAACTCTCCCGTATTAAATGAACGGATTTGGCGGGTGGTCTCGTTGCTCGGACTTGGGTCAGTTGGTGACGACCATGATCTGCCCTATTGTCAGCTCTTCGGCTGTAATTTGGCCGGCTTGCCCTCTATCTGCTTGACGTTTGTCTTACAGGTATTTCGCCAAGTGACCGGAGCGGATCAGCTCTTCGATGTAATCGCGCAGCTGTTTACAATTCTCGGTCGGATGTCCTTGCGTCCGGTGATAGGCACAATACGGGCCTCGGAGCCGTATGTCCGTGCTTCGGGTAGCCGGCAGGAGCCGGAAGAACCTCTCGCCAGCTTCCTCTAACAGCCCGGTCTGAGAGATGTTTAGAGGAGTGTACTCCTGAAACCTCGGGGAGTAAGGTTTCGAATGATCGACTTTCTTTTTCTCTTCCCTGCCTCTCTTCTTTTGGTCGGTTTGGTCGTCTCTAGGCAAGTTGGCGTTCACCTCTGACTCGAGTTGGATTTCCCGCTCGGTCCAAGCTTTTATTTCGGCCATGGTCTTAGGTTGCGCCAATGCAAACCAGCGGAGCCACTCTTTGTGTCTAAGACCCGACCTCAATGCGGTGATAACTGTTTCATCGCAGTGCTCGGGGACCTCTAGGAAGGCGTCGTAGAAGCGGGTGACATACCCTCTGAAGGATTCCTTATCCCCGCTCTTGACAGGGAATAAATAGTCAACTTTCTTCTTTTGTCGTCGGTTACCAACGAAATGACCGAGGAATTCGGTAGCCAGCTCTTCAAAGGTAGAGATAGAGCGCGATGCAAGTCCCCAGAACCAGTCCTGGCCGGCTCGGATCAAGGTGGCTGGAAAAGCTCGGCATTGAGCTGCGTCTGAGTTATCTTGGAAGCTCATGCCCGCCGGAAATGCGTCCAAGTGGTCATTTGGGTCGGACTTTCCGTCGAAGAGGGCCACTTTTGGTGGCTTGTTCCTGGACGAGACGTGCTCGGCCAGCAACTCTTCTGTAAAGGGCTTTGTCAGTGAGTCGGCGGAGTATCCGGCCCCTTCGCCGGACTCATGGCCATCCCGTGATATGCCTTCGATTTTCTTTGTCGGTGGTGGTACCTCGAGGATTCTGCACAGTTGGAGTGGTAGCTACCCCCGTTCCGGGTCTCTGCGCTGGTGCGGCTTCGATTTCGCTCTATCAAGTTTCTAAAATTCTCGGGCGAGGCCCTTCTCGAGTAGTCCTCGCGTTCGCCGTTCGTGTGGCCCCGGCGAGAGCGGGGGCGTCGGTCATGCCTGAAAGCAGGCGAGCTGATCGACACCTTCTCAGGGGGAGAGAACGCGCGGCGGACATTGGAGCGACGGCCCAGTTTTCCCTGGGATTGTGGCGTCGAGCTGTTCGGCGCCTAGCGGGTCATGGAATCAATCACCGCATGCGAGTCAAGGTGGCCGGAGTCGGCCGTCGACGCTCGGTGGCGCTGGGATGAGGGTGAGTGAGCTCGAGGGCTTGAGCATACCCATCCGTCCTGCGGATGTCGTTATCCCGGGGCGGGGGAGCCGCGGTCTGGTGGGTAGGGCCCGCCGCTTGAACACGGGCGGGGGCATCCACCAGCTATGTTAGCCTGTCTATCCGGACGGATAAGGCGTTGATGGCGTTGGGAGGGGGAGACGAGCCGCTCCCGCCTCCGTTGTGGCGGCTCGTATTTGGATCGTCGCGGTTGTCGCTCGCCATTGGGTCGAGTGCGAAAGATCAACTTTAGGGGTGAAGTTTCTGAAACGTTCCCACGGACGGCGCCAACTGATGGAGGCTGTGATCTCCTTCAGATGCTGTCCTTTGTCGATCCTGTGATGGCGATCTTTGACGGTTGAGATTTAGTTTGGGAATTATTGAGCGTGGATCTCAATGGGTTGGCTTTGACGCCGAGCTATCTGCAAAAGAAGTTCCGGGATGGGTGACCACCGTAGGATCCTCCGACGATCAAGTTAGTGCCGAGAAATAGATGTAGAGCAGAGCGTATTGGAAATGAGTTCAAGTTAGCTGAGTCATTTGAGAGAGGGGTTTATATAGTGGTCGCGTGGAGCGAGCAGGCACAAGTTCATCGCCGTCAGTTACGCCCCAGCGTTATCCTCGTCTTGAATGGCAGTATACGTCCATTAATGGGGGATGCGCTAGCGTGGGACGCAGATTGTGGGGACGCAGATATCTCGATCTGGCGATATACACGGAGCCGTTGTGGGGCGTATGGGATCCGTGCTCTTGGTTGATCGGGGAAAACCGAGGAAGCTCGGTCTGTCAAGAGCTCGGAGACGAGCCGGGAGGCCGAGGAAGCTCGACTTGTCAGATGGCTCGGAGGCGAGCAAGGAGTCCGAGGAATCGGAGACGAGCTGTTGGTAGTTTGCTTGGTGAAGGTGGAAAGTACTCAGGGCAGTTTCCTGAAAGGTCGGATACTTCCTCGAGACGGGGTCCCGAGGAATGTCCCTAAGGCAACTCATTTATTCCATCCCCGTAGCCTTCGGGACACGTCATCCGCCACATGTCGTAATATGAGGAAACACCACTTGTGAGCATCATCATAACCCTTGCATCCAAACTCAGTCTTTTCTTTTGTGAAAGAGTGTATGCAACGAACATATTTGATAGAGAACAGAGAACTACTAGGAATTGAATATTAAGTGAAGAGGGAGAAATGAGATTTTAAAAATTGTAAATTTCTTAGATAAATGGTTAAAGTACAATAAATAATTTAACAAATTCTTTAGTTTTTAATGATATCTGGGATGGTTGTATTAATATCTAGTAATAATACTTTAAACTTTTTACTTAAAACTATTCTTTAGTTATTTACCATGTCAAATAAACAGTAATAAGCCATCTATTATTAAACACACTAACCCATTTATCAACTTAATTTTGAAAATCAAATGGCATACCCAATATTATTCAAAATAGGATGGTATCGGAACTCGGACAGTCATTTTTAGGATCGAAATTAGCCATTGCGGATCAGGATCAATTAGCCATTGCGGATGCTGATATTTCTAACCATGCTATATAAGTACTGGCATTTTTGTGAAGTAATGTCATGTTAGACACATGTAATGGACACACGTCATATTATTCTTTTGAATATACTGCTATGCTACTGAAAATTCCATGTCATGGTTAACCATAGCAAGAAACTTTTATGCTGGACTTTTGGGGTTGGCAACATGCAGGGACGGAACCAGGGTTTGCCTTTCACGGGGCAAAAAGTATATTTGTATGATTTTCCTCATTTCGATGGTTAATCTTAAGTGCAACAAAAAATTAAGAGGCTATTTCATATACTTATACATCTTTTGGATACGTTAAAGTTTAAATAATTTTAACTACTACTAATTATTGTTTGCTCAACATGGACAAATTTGATGGTCTGAAACTCAAGAAAGGATACAGTTAATCAATGAAATACTAAGAGGTTCATACTTAAAAATAGGATTTGTTGTATTTGACTAGGAGAGCCTAGCATCTGTTCCGTTTTTGTTGTAAATTAGGATAAAATGAAAAGTTAATACACAACATTTATTCCAAGTTGGAGATAATTTATTGTATTCGCTTAGAAACTCTAGCGTAGCAACAAGAAGTGTTAATTTGGATATCTATGGAAAAGATTTGGAGATTTTACTGAGATAAAAAATCATAACTAGAAACATGTAGTGCCCATTTATTAGGGAGGGGATACTACATATTAGAGGATTAGTTGTGATAAGAGATATGTGGGGGAAAAATTAGAGCTTCAAGTGCATCTCTCGGAGGGTGGGGTGTGTGGGGGTGGGCAACTTGCCCCACCAACCTTCTGCATGGTTCCGTCCCTGGCTACATGAATCTTAAACACCCCCCCCCCCCCCACACACACACTTCCGTCCAACTCTTAATTAATCATTAACGGAGAATGGACGTTTCATTGTGAACCACCACCTTTGATTAGCCTTTCATCTCGTTTACTATATGAGCTAGGTTGGCAGCTTTGCTGCCAGGGGGACACAACTGGTTGTGTTACGAGATTGCAATAGTGCTTTCAGACCGGACTGACTGACCAAGGAAAGATTGTCAAGTCCATCTGTTATTTTCAGCCTTATTTATTTTCTTTCCAGGCTTTTAACTTCCAAGCCAGAAGGGTTTTCATATTTTCAATTAGGCTAATTAGCTCTAACTATTGGTTGATTTGCGTCCATACTATTAGCCTCCGAAGTTACTGTTTGATTCTCAGATAGAAGAGTTGGCTTTGTTCCTTATACATTGGGGAGATGTAATAAATTGCGTAGATTGAGCTCAAGTCAATTTATTATGTGGCCCAGCTCTATACTCATGCTTCCTCATAATGAATTTTTTTTTCCAAATAAAGTTGTTGCTATGAAATTTTAATGATACAGTTTATTCTTTTCTTGGGGGGCATATTGTAATGTGCAGTTGCATGCTTGAAAGGGGAGCAAGAAGTCCGCAGGCCATGGTGGGCCCCTTCCTGTTTATCCATGGTGTTCATTAGGGTTGCAAAGCGCAATAGGCAGTCTCGGGTCGTCTCCTTGAAGCTTGAACCCTAATTACCTTAATGAATGTATCTGTTTCCGGTTTC
The DNA here is from genome assembly GCA_030015575.1 of Agapanthus africanus. Lineage (NCBI taxonomy): Eukaryota > Viridiplantae > Streptophyta > Magnoliopsida > Asparagales > Amaryllidaceae > Agapanthus > Agapanthus africanus. Next base: position 445,011,746 of record CM057350.1, on the reverse strand, counting down.
ATTTTACTTTTAATTTGTCTTTTTGGGGGTTTATTTCCGTTTTTCCTCGAAACTCTTATATAAAATTGCCAGGTTAATGCTGTTATAGAATATATCATGGGGTGTACATGTCGGAGTGTTGATTGTACTGATACAGGTATCATCGTTGTACTCACAATCTCGATGTTTGTGCCATAATATTTTATTACTGTCTTATCTCCCAGTGTTGAATTTTCCGTTCTGCTTTTGGTTTGCCTTTTTGTTTTTTTGCGTATTCATGAGTTAGCCGTAACTGTGGATGAAATTATTGTAAGTGTGGATGAAATTATTTCTAGTTGATGCTTGGTAAATGAAGTCATTGAAGCTGTATATATTGAACGGTATTCTTACCTACCAATTCTGAATTGTATGAAAACATTGCATCATATCCCCTTAATAGTCAATTAAATTCTGTTATCGTGATGAATCTTTGATTTCACATTGCTAAGAAGTTTCATGTCATTTTCAGCTGGCTAGCAAGTCTGGAATCATTTGTGCTTGGTCACACATTTTATTCCTATATTAAACTTGTAACAGCACAGTTTTGACACGCCGTAATTTGTGGTAGATTTTTTGATTTGTTTAAGCCGATTGACCACCGTAAAAGCGTGGAAAAGCAGACCCGTCGTGCGTGAGCGGAGACAGAAAATCTTCCTCGGTGTCTCTATTAGTAACTATTTCTTTGGATAGACTATTGAATGGTTTTGATTATAAAGTCATATACATGAATTTAAGATGTATTTTTTTAGTTAGTTTCTTCTGAGTTGCAAAGTCGTGGAATTTTCTTTTGATCGAGGGATTTACAGTGGTAATTGTTGTTTAGAATAAGTGCATGTTTATCATTGTTAGTGTATATGCCGTAGAGGCCATTACTGTATCATACTAGTTTGTATATTACTTGATGGAAGTTTGGGATATTCACAGTTGTATAGACAATCTTGTTTAAAATGGTAGTATGCTACTTGGTTTGTTTCTACTTTAATATGTGCATGTGTTTCTTTTAGCACATCGCCTACATATATTAGAGGAGCCCTTAGGATCTTTGTTTGATTACCAGCGTTATGATGGCAATCACACTAATGGGGGCTGGGTAATCTACAGGCACATCCTTATACAGGTCCCTAATCGTAGGATTATCGAGACGGGATATCGATACTCCGGAGTAGACTAGCGTATGTGCTTCTCATCCCAGCAGGGGAGATGATCTGTCCCACAGCCATTAGTACGTCGTACTGGAGATAGTATGCGGGTGCTCGTTAGGTTACGAGTACACTGGACATGACTCGTTGGGAACTGTTAGTTGGTACTATACCTATCGTCAGATAACAGTTTCCAGGTGACAGGAGTACAGCTTAGTCCGTCGACTTGACACTGCTACTTCGCCTCGAGTGTGTTCCCACTGTACTTTGATTACTACCCTACCACGGCTCAAAGGAGTTGTGCAAACAGGTAGTAGTTGGGTGCAGTCCCGAAGCACTTGGAGGCAGTAGCGGTTAGATAGGATTCGTCTCTCCCGGTATTGGGGGTTGATATCGCGCTGTGTCTAGGAGAGCCATTACACAAAGTCCCTGACCAGGGCAAGCGAGAATTACTGGTAGTGTTTCCAGTAGTTTCTCAGGGTGTTCTAGGCTACACTCCGGCACGACTTGTACCACTATTAGGGGTCTGACGTTTACCGCCCCCTAGGCCCGACATGCGATACTCATAGACGAACAGACTGGACTGTACGGAGATTGTCACATTCAGGCTCAGTAGGAGTTCGGATGGGTTCACCTCATCGGTCTTCTTATCGGCATCTACCTGGGGACCGTTACGTACAGCTAGTACCGTTTGCGGCCTGTGGTTACACCCACTGCCAGCGTAGTGTCGAGTCTTTTGAGTCCCACACAGATGGTTGTTCGTCTTTGGGCAAAACAGAGTGGAGGCCGCATGGTTTTGCGACGGGGTTTGTTCACATCCGCGCACTTGTGCACGTTTGGTGTCCGGGCAGTTATTACTAGCGGGCTTTGGTTTAAACCAGATCCTAGTATTTGTTTTGGGATTGGTTTTGTCTCATTGTATTCGTGTTCCTCGCAACACGGATGCGGGTGTGTATGCACAGTTGACAGAGGCAGAGGAATCTTATTAGAGTTTTTGACAGTTGATTTTTTCTAAACCCTAATGAGAATGAGAAATATGATTAATAATATTAATTAAGGATAATTATGCCATGGTTAGGTTGACCATTTGACTTTGGTTGACCATTTGACTTTTGTTGACCATTTGACCATGATCATTTCTTCTGCAAGATACTTCTTGATTCTTGCAAATTGCATTAAATGTGAAATGATAATGGTCATTTCAACTAACCATCACAATTTTCTTTAGTTGTTATTATTATTATTATTATTATTCTCATATGAGAGCATGATTGTATTATTCTTACTCATTCTCTCTTACTCTTTCTCTCTCATGCTAAGCTCTCCCTCTTCCTCTCTTAAAGCTTTCTCCTTTCATGAGTTGAAAATCATGAGCTTTGTGAGATAAAATCATCAAGACATCTCTCTATTCATTCTAGGGTTCTTAGTTTAGCAAGCCAATCTTTCTTCGGCAAAGAGAAGACGATGAGGAGGAGCCGTCTACACCACTCCAAGGAGCTAGCAATAAGGAGGACCACAACAAGAAGAGAAGGAGTTCAAGAACTAGGTATAACCATCTTACCTAGTAGCTAAGTCTTGCAGTTAGTTGGTTAGTTTTTGTTTAGCAAAGATCCTCTACTTTTAGTCCATGTTACCTTGTGTTAAAAATCCATTTTTTACTTATTCCGCCTACCCGTAAGCACCGGGATGGGTAACGTGGATTTACAATCATTTCTTTGGAAATTAAATGAGGCTTTGGTTAGTAGGAAAATAATCGGTTTATGGAGATTAGCCTAGACGTTCTTGAAGAGTGTGTTCTCTGGTGATCCACGAATTTACCCCGAAAGCGTTAGGGCTCGAATTCGGCTCTCCCTCTAAGAGGTAAAGTGTCATACCTACCGAACTATAGCTCATTATATTTTTGTACATTGGCTAATAGGGAATATAGCTTCAACAATATTATCGGTATTGCCCATCGATTTGAGATATTATCGTCACAATTTATTGAAAAGTTATTGCTTCGTGTTCATCGAATGGTGTTGGTATCAATCTAAAGATTTATTTATACAGGAACGGAATTAAATTGTACATGTGAGCACCAATGGATTTGTTTTGTGGGCTTCCAAGGAACTTCTCTGATACCCAAGTAAGTCGCCTATTGATAAAATTAGGGTTTTGTGACAGAAAGGGTTCATATCTTGATTTCGACGGCCGTCTGGCTTTGATAGGCATATTTTGGTACGGAAATATATTTTTTCTACCAGGATGGTAGAATCCATATGTACCACATAGAAAATTGGTTTAACAATCCTTCTTTTGCCAATTGACATGCGACAATAGAAGAGAAGATGCCAGGTAAACCCTTTTGGGTTCTAGTTAAAATTAAAACCTAGAAATATATATTTCGCAAAAACTTATGGTGTTTCCTAATAAGAATTATGGCTGAATTTGTGGCTAATTTCTAAATATATAAAAGCCACGATTTGAGTTTGGAGAATATGAATTAAGTATCTATGGATATAAGGTATAGTTAAGTGGCGGTCTTAATATTCTATCGGTGTCATTAAATCGGAATTATATAACTTATCTATTGATGAATCCGGATTTTGATATTTAATGATTTTTATGGATCCTCTACCAAAGTTATTTACTCCGGGTCTTCGGACTTTAACAAATTTTTTATTCTCTTCACAGTTACTTGTTCTTTTAAATGAGCATAGTTCAGATATTTTACAAAAACAATAAATATGGTGAGAAATTCTATACTATTCACCTCTATATTATAAAAGTATAAGTAATTTAGGACCAAAATAATTTTCTAAAAGGACAAGTAATTGTGAACAGAAAGACTAATTAATAAGAACCAGTGCAACCCAAAGCGGTCTTGCTATTGATTGTAATTATGTTGTATGTTCACATTATTTGGACTTATCGAATTAAATTTCCAAAAAAAATGATAAAAATTGAACATTTTTTCTAGAAAAAATAGATCGGAAGCAATGTGTAGCATTTAGGTGTATAGATCATAACATTAAATCATGACAGCGGAATAGAAGATTTACACAAAAGATTCTACATGAATTATCTTAATCCAAAAGTGGTGGGATCGTTGTTCTCGCCCACGTTACCACAACGAATATTGACCTTCGCCTCTTTGCAACGGCTGGAGAGAAACCACATTCTTGATGAGCAAGAATCTCCCATGTGATCACATCGCAAGCCAACTCTTGATAGAACTTGGAGAAGAAAAGACGACAGCTCAAACCCTAGCAATTTCTTAAATCAGTCCATTATCTTATTATCAATTAAATTAGATTAAACCCTAACCCCATATATATATATATATAGAAAGAGAGAGAGAGAGAGAAGATGCCAGAGGGAATTTTCTCCTATGGCGTCGAAAAAATACCCTCTCCCTCGTTTTTTTGACGATTGGCACCCGCCATATTCATCGTTATCATCTAAGATATGGATACACCAAATTTCATGTGATTCTACAACTTTTTCACCGTTAATTTAGCAATATAAAAAGTTCTATTGTCGGTAAACCGTTAATTTTGAACCCACTAAATCAATAGTGAAAAAGTTGTAGAATCACATGAAATTTGGTGTACCCACATCTTAGATGATAACGATGAAGATGGTGGATGCCGATCGTCGGAAAAAAATAAGGTAGGGTGTATTTTTCGATGCCATAGGAGGAAATTCTCTCCTATGGCCTCTTTCCTCTATTATTCTCATATATATATATATATATATATATATATAGGCCACTAGAAGAGGCGGGTATTGGGCTGGATAAAGCCCAATAGCCAACATACTCCCATTCGCACCTTCGAGTGACGCCGTCCATATTTCCTTGAGCCGGTTTCTTGGGTCAATTGTCTCCTTGAGAATCTCCTTTTTCGTTTTTATTCATACCCATACATGTTGGTGCGAGATGGACCGTTGAGAACCTGCAAACGGGTAGCCTTATAGCCAGATCCGTTAGGACCGACACAAGGATCTCCCTAAAAGAAAAGCAACATAAACCAAATATATATTAGGCTCGCGAAATCTCATACACTGGATCTGATAGCCTAAGTACCTTTGATCCCTCTCGGAAGCGTACTCGAACACCGCGATAGTTCCTCGATTCATCCCACTCTTAAACTTCGCCACCATGGCATCGATAAGAGCTGGCCATGCAATGCAATCGGAGACATCCCAATGGATCTTCCTCCAGCTCTGAATAGCTAGGTCTGCTATTTATCCGCTTTCCTGACACTACTCCGAATGTGCGGTATATAGTCATCGCAGCAGGTAACAGCAGTCAAATTAACAGACGCTTATAACATGCTTATCCGGACAGCCCAGTGTCGCTAAGCGTATATTGACTGCCCGTCCTTCATTGAAGGAGGTTGTCATAAGGGCCCACACAGTGAGAGAAATGTGATCATCTCTCAACCTCCTTATGTGGACGGTCTTTGTGCACGTCGTATGGCAATTTGATACGGTATAAAATTCTCTCTCTGAGAGCATATGCTACGGACCCAAGTCTACTTACCCTGTGATTGAATTGCCCGGTTATATCACCCTGCGATATGCTTGGGATCTCCCGACAAACTCGCATCCAGTGCGACGAGTCATACCTCTGGCCCGGCTATATGTAAAACAAGTAAAGTGGCCACGAGATAACCACTTCGGTCGCTCGGTGTTTACCGTCGGAGACAGGTCTAAGGTGTCAGAAGGACGTCTAGCCTGAATACGGGGGCAGATGCTATTTGGAACATATCCATCCACCTCTCCGAATATACCAAGTTACTTTATGGCACCGTATATCGGAGGTTTGGATGGATGCGACCGATATAGCGTGACTTATCAGATCCCCCCTTATTTGTGAAGGGTTTTTGATTGTGGGGACGCTCTTTCCTGCAGGCGCAAGCCCCTGCAATTAATTACGTTATCGCAACATAATAACAACTTTCACATTCTCCATGCGCATCACTTCATGTCGTGTTTTGTTTGTTTATACGGCGTTTTGAACTTAGAACGCAGATCTCATATAAATGAGGTCCATCAGTTCATGAGATATATAGATTTGATCTAAGGATCATTAGCCTTATATGGGACTAAGATCGACTTAGGAACAGTGAGCATATTGGCTCAATTGATCATCAGATCATATATGAATAGCCCATGGATAGTATATGGTAATCAATATGGAGACAGTCCGTAGGGCCGAACATATTAGTTTAAGGACATCGCGGTCCATAGGGAACATGGATGGAGTATGGCTTGTTTATGCCCGTGGATTGTATACGGGGATCAATATGGAGATCAGCCGTAAGGCCAAATATATTAGTTTAAGAACATCACGGTCTAATATTAGTTTAGGGACATTTCGGTCCATCTTTCATCTTGCATGCACGTGTATATGTTACGTGGCAAAGTGAACGATGGTAACATGGGACGCGCCCAATATTGGGGTGCAATCCAATTTGAAGGCATTAATGTTTCCTTCAAAAATATACATATACATATATGTATAAAGTCGGAGCTCAATATGAGATGCATCTCTATATGGGATGGTTGTAAATATGAGGTATGCATATCAATATGGAAGTGTATCAATGTGGGGTGTATCGATATGAGGGTGCACATTTATATGGGATGCATAGGGCATTCCATGTCTTGATGAAATTTCATATCTTTCATCAAGCAGGGACGAGGAAGGAGTTGTTGGTTGTTGGGACTCGCCACCTCTTTGAAGACGTTGAGAAATTACAGCGCCGTATATCAGAAGTGTGACAAGATGTACTCTTGAACCAAATCTCGTATATGAGGGAGGAGATCAGGTCGGAATTGAGGATTGTTGGTCTTATATGAGACTAAGATCAATGGATGAAAAATCATTAGTTATTAGTCATATATCCGACTAAGATTAATATATATATCATAGATGAAAGATCATTAGTCATATATCCGACCAAGATCAATATATGTATCATGGATGAAAAATCATTAGTCATATATTCGACTAAGATCAACTTGGATGATATAGATGAAAGATCATTAGTCGTATATGAGACTAAGATCAATATGAATGAATGATCATTAGTCGTATATGAGACTACGATCAATATGGGTGGATGATCATTAGTCGTATATGTGACTAAGATCAATTTGGACATCATTGATATATTGATCAATGGATCGTGTATATGAGAAACAAAAGTTTCTATACTTAGTTTATTTTAACTATGTACTCAAGTAAAGGCTTACTATCCATGTGTGCATGTACAGGTGAAGTGCACATGTATATGTATCATCTTTAAAGATAGTGAGCACGTACATATCACGTGGGTTGCGCACTTTCTTGTGATCGGGGACTGCGAACATACATATCACGTGATACACATCTCTTATGGTTGGGGGCTGCGCACATGCATATCCTGTGGTTGCGCACTTGTTATCACGTGCATATCACATGGTTGCACACTTGCTATCAGTCATGGGGTTGCGCATATCACGTGGTTGCGCACTTGTTATCAGAAATAATATTTTATCTAAGTGCTTATGTGTGCACTTCTGTATGGGCAAATTTCTTTTTAAATGCGACCTAATATCAAATGCACACTGTTCGTCAGAAAACTATGGGCGCATCTGTATGGGAAAATTATTGACTTTCGAGAAAGCAAAGGCTTTCAATAAAACAAAAGCTTCAAACTCATGTCTTTCGTTCCTTTTGGATGCACGTGCATCGCACGTGCGCATTTGGAGAGCACCATTGGCGTTTGTGCTTTTGCGTAATTGCATATGGTACGCCCGTTGAGAAAGGCTTAAACTTTCAAGTGAAGCGTATGCTTTTATTTGGTGAAGCCTAGGCTTCAAAGGGAAGATGAATGAGGGATTATTGGTTGTTGGAACCCACCACTTCTCCGAATACGCTGAGAAATTATAACGCAGTACATCGAAGGTGTGAAGGGATGTACCTTTAAACCAGTCCCGTTTATCAGGATAGAGAACATGTTGGAGCAGTATCTTTTAAGATGCCGGAAAGGTTTCTTTATACTTAGCGCACGTGCGTCGCACGCGTTTCGCTTGATGCCGGCGCACGTGCGTTGCACGTGTTGCGCATGGAACCGCGCACGTGCGCTCATGGTACCGGTATACGTGCGTTGTATGTGGTGCGCATGGCACCTGAGCTTGTGTATATGCGCACTAAGGGGCACATATGCTGAAAGAAAGTAATGGCTTTGAAAAAGAAGCAATGGCTTCTGTGAGCACTAATTCACTCCTTTTTTTGAGAGGTCTCCTCTCTTATTTATAGGGAAGATGTAAAGAAAGGATTTCTCTTTTTCCCGATATGGGACTAAAGATGTATCCCACATGTGGTAGAGCATTACTTAGACCATACATGCATAGCACGTTTACTCATAACTTTTGATTACGAAAGAGTTATAAGGCCCGTAATATATCAAATTGAAGATCTTTTCGAGATGCTTTCGATGCCATCAGAATTTACCTAATTCTCATTTGGAGTTTTGGAAAATATAGCTCAGAAAATACCATTTGTATTTTCTTAGGTGTATTGCTGCCATTTGATACTTTGGGCTTTTTTACGCAGAAATTTTAGACGGGAACAAATGCCGCCACTACTTTGCCCATGGAGGAATATACGTAGGTGAAGTAGTGTAGAGTAGTGCAGAGCATACGACTGATTTCGGGCCGGTGTATCGTACATAACTTTTAGAATCTTAATCGAAGAAGATAGCGAGAGAGCACTAGCACCGTTATCTACCATTGATTCAAATCACAATTCTTAAGAAATGTAGTTCTAAACCCTGAGGCTCGTGAGTTGCACCTTTCTCTTTTTGATGGCGGCGTCCTCTACCAATTTTGTCATGGGAAGTCGTGAAGACTCCTAAGTGTCTTTTCTCTTGAGAGTCGTAAGGATCTCACAAGAGTGTTTTTCTCTTATGAGTCGAGATGACCCGTAAGTGGCTCCTTCTCCTCATTGGTATGAAACTTTGTTGAATGTGGCCCGTGGATAGTATATAAGAGTTAGTATTGACCTACTTGTAGTGCAATGATCGTTTAGAAAACGGGTTTATATCCCCGTTGCCTAAGGCTTTTCAACTTTATGAGCCGTAAGGGTTTCATAAAGGTGTTTCTCCCTACGAGTCGAGAGGATCTCGCAGGTTTATCCTAACGTGAAATATAGATAACACATTTCGATATAGGAGTCCGTTAGGTTTGTGGTACTGGGTTAAGTTCATCATACCATTGCGTTGGCTGATATTTTCTCGACATGCAGTCTCTTAGGTTGCGGCTCGAGTAGCCACGCGTCTGTCGTGTCTTTGATCCCTTTCGAGGCTGGATACGACGTCTTCCAGTAATCTTCTTAGGTTAGAATCTCCACATTACCATCGGAAGATCCAGCGTTAGGTATTGCCATGACACTTTACTTGAGGTTAGGCTCTATTTGGAGCCTCGATGAGTCATGATCGCACCCTTCTGGGGTGGGATGACATCCAATAGTTTTTAGGCTTTGTATGTATTTCCGTCAAGACCTAAAGTTAGGAATATGCCTTCCCTTCGCTTTTGCTTTGATGATGTCGTGCTGATTCTTCACTGAAGTAGGATAGACATCCATACGACGTCTTCCAGTAATCTTCTTAGGTTAGAATCTCCACATTACCATCGGAAGATCCAGCGTTAGGTATTGCCATGACACTTTACTTGAGGTTAGGCTCTATTTGGAGCCTCGATGAGTCATGATCGCACCCTTCTGGGGTGGGATGACATCCAATAGTTTTTAGGCTTTGTATGTATTTCCGTCAAGACCTAAAGTTAGGAATATGCCTTCCCTTCGCTTTTGCTTTGATGATGTCGTGCTGATTCTTCACTGAAGTAGGATAGACATCCATATGACCCCTAGGCCGTATATATCGCCATTGAGATCTGAAGCTAGGAATATGCCATCACTCCGCTTTGATTTGACCCATTGGTCCATGTTGACGTCGCATCTGCACCCTGCTAGAATGAGAAGGAACACCGAGATGATCTCTAGGCTGTAAATATTTCCATCAAGATCTGGAGCTAAGAATATGCCATTGCTCCATTTTGATTTGACCCTTTGGTCCATGTTGATATTGTGTCTGCATCCTGCTGGCATGAAGAGGAACGTCGAGATGATCTCTAGGCTGTAGATGTTGCCATCGAGATCTGATGCTAGGATTTTGCCGTCACTCCACTTTTGCTTTGGCTCCTTAGAGTTTTGTTGACACCGCGTCTGTACTTCGCTGGAGTAAGAGGGATGTCGAATTGGTCTTTAGGTCGCATATATTGTCATCGAGACTTGGAGTTAGGAATATACCTTTACTCCATCTTTGATTTGACCTTTTTGGCCTTTGTTGACGTTGCATCTGCATCTTGCTGGAACGAGAAGGAATATTGAGCTGGAGCTAGGATTTTGCCATTACTCCGCTTTTGATTTGGTTGAAAAGCTGTCACTAAATCCTTCGGGGGATGAAGTAGCTCTCGGTAGTCTTTGGACTTATATAGCGCCGTTGAGACTCAAATCTTTGCTGAAGCGTGTTGGAGATAGTGCCCTCAAAGTCAATTATTGGATCACAGGTACGTGATTGCAATGATTGAGGCAGGACCTATACCGATATGACAGTCTTGCTCGAGATGATAGTATGCTATCTAGTTTGTCTTTATCATCGTATACATGCTTTAGTTCACTATTGCATGATGATAGAGCCCATAGGATTCTGCTTGACAGCAAGCAGTATGATGGTGATCATATACGTGGGAGCTGGGGTCTGTAAGCACATCCTTAAAGTGTCCCTAGTCGTGGGAGTTTCGAGACAGGGCATCGATACTCCAGAGTAGAATAGTGTATACAGTCGAGACCCCGACGAGGGGCGATGGCCGGTCTCACAAGCCATTGGTGTTAGTTGGTTCACCTAAGATGTATACAGGTGCTCATTAGGTTATGAGTACACCGGACAGGACTCGCCGGGAATCTGCTAGTTGGTATTATACATATCGTCAGATAGCAATTCCCTGGTGACATGTGTACAGGTTAGTTCATCGACCTGAGATCGTCATTTGTCTCGTGTGAGTTCCCACTGTGCTTAGATTACTACCCTACCACACTCAAAGGAGTTGTGCAAACAGGTTTTAGTTGGGTACAGTCCCGAGCCACATTGGAGGCAAGTGAGCGGATCGTCGGGAATTCGTCTCTCCCGGTATTGGGGGTTGATATCGCGCAGTGTACGGGTGGCCATCACTAGGAATTCTCGGCCGAGGTAGCGGAGAATTACTGATTTGGATCAGTAGTTTCTCAGGTGGTGATGGGCTTCATACCGACACGATTTATCGCGTTATTAGGGGTCTGACTTTATCCATCCCCCTAGACTCGATATGCGATACTCTTTAGACGAATGGACCGGACTGTATATACATTATCACTGTCATGCTCAGTAGGGTTTATAGATGAGTTCGCTCATCAGCTTCCCTTCCAATCAATACATAGGCAAACCGTTACGTACAGCTTGTACCTCTGATGTGCTAGGGGTTATACCCAGTGCCAGTGTGTTGATGAGTCATTAGAGTCCCCCACAGACACTTTCCCAAGTTCAGGCGAAACGTTGTAGAGGCCGTATGGGTTTATGGCAGGGTTCGGAAAATGCACGTGCGTTTTCGCACGTGTCATTTTTCGGGCAGATAATACTGGTCGGCTTTAGTTTAAGCCGGATCCGAGTATTATACTGTGTAGATATAATATCTTTGTCTCAGATGCATTTGTATTCGGTCGTAATACAAATGCGGGTATGTTTATACTGATACGGGGTTATCCTGAAATTCGTTTCAGGATCACTTTTGGAAGTTGCCAGTTTCCATTTTTTTATCAGCCGTATTTAAACATTCGGTTAAATACGGATTTATCTTTTCTTGAGATGAGTGTGGAAGCTTCTAGATGGTGACTAGGATGGTGACTAGGCTAGTGAGTCATTAGTGCTTTAAATGATTCATTTAATGATATGATGACTAAGGGTTATGATTCATAGTTTTCATTAAATGCATTCATACAAGGTGTTAAGTGACTCATCCTCTTCATTGATCTTATTCTCACCATCCCTCCTCCTACACTCACCCCCCTTGCCTATATTATGGCCGCCCCCCTTGAGGAATGATGATGGTTGTTAATTTGGAAAAAGTATATGTAATTTGCCTCATGGAAATTTCATAAGTTCATTCTCTCATTTACCCCATTCCAAAAGGCAACTTCTTTTAACCGTTCGTCCATAGCCTTGGACGTAATGAGACAAAGTGTTCTACTCATTCTCTACTTCATCTTGGTCGTCTCTTTTAGCAAATTTGACGACGGAGTTGCCTCGGTTCAGAGGCGGGAGCCCGTTTAAAGATCCGTCGACGTGGTGCCACCTGGACGACGAGACTGGAGTTTCAGGAGATCGGAGCAGCCGCAACAAGCGTGGGATGATGGTTGAAGACCGAAGGACTCGGATCGTTTGGTATAACTCTTCTACCCACTTTGTAGTTTGTTAGTTTAGCTTTAATGGCAGATCCGGGTTACGGTACGCGATAGCGCCAGTTGTAAAAAGTTTTTGTTCCGCATTTGGCGTCTGTTAGACGGCCGGGGCGCTACCGTGGACTTACAGTGGTATCAGAGCCTCACCATTAAGCTATACTAATTTGTGCTAACACGTTTAAAATATCGATCGAACCGTTTTTCAAAAACTGCAATTTCCATGTTCAAAGTTTCTGTCGATTTTTAACGGGGCCCAAAAATTATTTTGAACATACCAGAAAACAGAGCAGGCTTTTATTAGAAAACTGGTGAAATTTGGAGTCCCAATTCCACAGAACCGCCACGGATCCGCGGTCCAAACATGGGTTTGGCCGCGGATCCGCCGCAGTTTTGTGAGATTGGCACTCCAAATTTCTACAGTGAGTTCTACTTGGGAAATTGTGGCTTTTGATATATTTCTTTTGAGGCCATATTTTGTTACTTTACACCAGATGTTTGTGGGCCCACTTTGGGAATTTTGTCGATCGAAATTTTAAACTTGTTAGTATGCAGTATTTACATTATATCTCCGACCGGGAATGTCATTTGATCGGTAAACCGCGCCTAATTGCTATAGTTCTTTTAGACGGGTTTGCGAACGTGACATTCGCGTTGATGTTCTGTATTGTGCTGTGATATTGCGGATATGTCGTGGTGGATAGCAGGGTGCAATGATAGTGCAGTTTCAATTTATTTGTACATTTGATATTGCGAGGCGAGCGTCCAACATGTGGACTGCCGTTACTGTCTGTTTGTATAATATTCTTTTGGGGCACGACCGGGTCGAGGTCGATGTACCCATTGTACATATTTTTATTTCTGTACTAGGTTTATCCTGCGAAGGAGTGCACGGAAAGCCGGGTTTTGGAGGGCAACGGGTCCGTATCTCATGGCTTTGAGAGGCAAAGGGACCTCACTCTAGAATTGGCAGACTATTCGCCGCACTCGTAGGGGATACAGGTTGACCCAAGGAGGGGTGCTCAAAATATACATCAATAAAAACCCTAAAGACGATAATTAAATACTTGAGGTATATTTTGAAAATTATACAAAATTATCTTTACATAAAACCCCCTCAAGTTATGCTAAATTACAATAAGGACCCTAGTAAACATAGGTTTAAGCGGGACCAGTCTCTTTGGCCTCAGGGAGCTGGAGATATGGGTGCTTGCCTATTTAAGGTAGACAACTTGACCAACGGTGTTATCAATACGGTAATTGTGTTTGAAAAAGACACAAATCCTGCCGTCCATGTGCAGCAGTTACCGATAGCACCAAAACATAATTCAGGACTTCAATTTCTTTTCTAATTGTCTGACTCAGATTGAGTCTCAATATAATCAATCTGACTTGAATATAATTCAAGTATCAAACTACAATACAATATGGATATATGAATCCGGCTATTCAATCTAATCAATCTATATTGACCGAACCGAACCATGGATATATTCCATTTACCTGATCATCCATTATATCCGTTCCATTACTGATATCATGGTTTCGGAAGTCATCCATCTATACAATTTACAATACAATACAATACAATACAATATAATACAATACAATCAACACAAATCAAGACATCGCGGGGTTTTATAAGGGGTAGATTGGTACGGAAGGTGTTAGAAGTGGCATGAGACTGCAACCTTAAGACACCTAACCTGAATCTCCATTGCCGTTGTACCGTGGCTGAACGGTTCCTTTACTCCGTATACCGTAGTCTCTTGTATAGTGAGACTCCTCTCGTATAGACTGGCATCTTCTGTACCAAACTACAAACAACAGCGTTAACACTAAATAACAACAATAAACAGCTATACTCTATTATGTCTATTCTATTCTTATCTATCTACGGGACTTACCGAGCAATTTTTTCGCTGACGACATTCTCTTTCTTTTTCTTTGTAATGTCGTCAGGTGATTTGGAGTCACTGGAGATCGAGCCCAGCAGCGAAGACTTGGATCAGTTTACTGAAGACCCAGAATTTTAGATTCACTTTTACATTACATTTCATTTTCATTCCTGTTATGCCATTGTTTAGGCATTGCTTTCATTCTATGTATTTTCATTTCAGTTGTATTGTAAAAAGAATGTTTAATAAATAAAGCTGCTGTTTATTTATATCTTGTCTCTTGTGTACATTTTATTTTATATTGCTTAGATACACTTAGCGTGTTCACTTCTGAGTAAATACATAGCGGCCTCGTCGCGTCCTCTTCCCATATACTGGGAAGCGGGGCATGACAGGTTTTGTTGGTGGCCCATGCAGATCCGTTCTGTGTGGACATACAGGTCAGCTCTGTATGGACATGCAGGTCAGTTCTGTGTGGACAACCTAAGCAATATAACACAAGAACCAGCAACTGAAAACATTCTTTATAATTCATATTCCTTGAATCTTATAATTTCATATACTTTGAATCTGTCCTAACTCAAATTTTTCTTTCAAGGTTATGGATTCCTCAAACAACACCAGCACGAATGTCAACAACACTCCCCCATCACTACCACTTACACCTGCCGTCGCTGCTCCGATCAACGAGCAGACGGTTCTGCATGAGGCAATCCGCATCCTCCTCGAAGGACAACAACAGCAGACTGCTATCTTGATGAACCGTCCTTAGGCAGAAGCACCTGAGGTGAAGCAATTCAGGGCCTTACACCCCAAACAGTTTGCAGGAAAAGAGAGCCCTCTAGAAACTGAGGAATGGGCTCAAAGCATTGAAGATGACCTGGCAGCGGCACAAGTGCTAGAGATAGTTTGGGTTCGTGTTGTGAAGTTGCAGCTCACGGACAATGCACGGGTTTGGTGGAAGGCGGAAGAAAACCGTCTCACCCAGCCGATCGAATAGTGGACTTTCTGTGATATGTTCGATGCAAAGTACTTCCCTGAGACCGCCTACTTTGATATGGAATAACAGTTCATCCATCTGCAACAAGGTTCAATATGGACCAAGTCAGTAGATGAATATGACGCTGAGTTCACCATGCTCGGTCGGTAAGATACGTCTCAATATTTTGATTTTAAAATATCACATACTACAAAGCTAACACCACACCTTAACAGATTTGCGGCACACCTGATACCGACGGATGAGATCAGAGCCTGACGATTCCAACAAGGGTTAGATCCAGAGATCCAGGCTGCATTAGCCACAGGAGATTTTTCGACCCATGAAAAGGCTCTGAAAGCTGCCCGCCGTTATGAGACAGTGTTAAAGATGAGGGGCAGACCTCAATCTGCCGGGATGAAGCGCCCTGCCAATCAGATGGAAGGAGGAGCCTCTTCAAGGCCACCAGTTATGCCCAGGAGACCGGGAGTGCCAATCAACTGGCCCAGCCCAGTATTTTGCACATACTGCAGGAGAGATGGACATCTGATGAAAGATTGCCGGCGTGCAAATCGCCTTTGCTTAGTCTGCGGCTCAGCTACTCACGATATTGGGTCTTGCCCTCATAGACAAAACCCATATGCTGCACCCAGGCCAGCAATCACTTACCCGCAGCGCCTAGCCATTCAGGCACCTGCCTCGAGACTTGCACTACCTGCTCCACCTACTCGTTGACCGACTGCACCTCCTCCCCGTCAGTTCCATCAAGCTCAAATGAACCCACCTCAAGGACCAAAGAATGGACAGAAGAATGCTCCTCTAGTAAGGAGGAATGTGCCGAGGTGACAGGCTTTTACGATGACTGTGGAAGAGGCTGAAGCCACTGGCCAAGTCATCGCTAGTAACACTTCCCTTTCAAATTCTCTTTTAATTCACAGACATACCTATATATCTTTTCCCTTATACTTAAAACATATCCCACATAACCTAGGTACAATCTTAGTAGCCTCACTCCCTGCACTCGCACTATTCGATACTGGAGCATCTTATTGCTTTATGTCGCAACGGTTCGTCCGAACTCATGCGATTCCAGTCACACCGCTTGTATCCAGCTGGAATGTCAGTTCAGGAAACGACGTTCTAAAGGCAACAATGGGATACAGCCTGTGTCCAGTGGTTGTCTGCAGTAGAGAATTCTATGCTGACTTCAAAGTACTGGACATACCGAACTTCGATGTGGTTCTAGGTATGGATTGGCTCGGAACCTTCTACGCCACCATCAACTGTCGTCAAAGGAGTGTAGTATTCAAGATTCCAGAGCATCCGGTTTTCTATTTCAAAAGTGGAGACCGTATGCTGGAGCCAAGCACTTACAAGGCGAAACCAAAGAAGGCAGTGGTTGCGGCAATTCAAGCAGAGGAAGGATCAAAGACAGAAGTAGTTCGAGAGTTCGACGATGTGTTTCCTGACGATATATTAGGTTTGCCTCCTGATCGAGCTCTTGAATTCAGCATTGATTTAGCACCAGGAGCACAACCAGTGATCCAAGCACCATATCGACCAAGTCCGGAAGGTTTGAAGGAAGTTCGAACTCAGTTGGATGAATTATTGGCGAAAGGATGGATTCGTCCCAGCACTTCAAGTTGGGGATCTCCAGTTCTACTTGTGAAGAAGAAGGAAGGTTCATACAGAATGTGCATCGATTATAGAGCCTTGAACGAAGTAACAATAAAGAACAAGTATCCACTCCCGCGCATCGACGATTTGTTTGATCAGCTAAGTGGATCTTGTGTTTTCTCCAAATTAGATCTTCGTTTGGGTTATCATCAGGTAAAGGTCAAGGAATCTGATATCCATAAAACGACATTCAGAACACGCTATGGTCATTACGAATTTCTTGTGATGCCATTTGGAGTGACCAATGTACCAGCAATATTCATGAACCTGATGAATCAAGTTTTCCGGGAGTACCTAGACAGGTTCGTTGTCATCTTCATCGATGGCATCCTGGTGTATTCTAAGAGTCGAAAGAAACACGCCGAACACTTGAGAATTGTCCTGGAAACTCTATGACAACATCAACTTTACGCCAAGTATAGCAAATGCGAGTTTTGGCTAGATCAAGTCGGTTTTCTTGGACATATTGTATCGGGCGAAGGAATCTCTGTGGATCCAGCGAAAGTTTCAGCAGTAAGAGAATGGCCGACACCAAAATCAGTGAAGGACATTCGAAGTTTTTTGGGTCTAGCTGGATATTACTGAAGGTTTATTGAAGGATTTTCCAAGATTGCAACACCCCTGACCAAGCTCACACATAAAGATGAAAAATTCGTGTGGTCAGAAGCGTACGAGCAAGTTTTTATAGAACTCAAGTCAAGGTTGACATCAGCGCCTATTCTCGTTATACCGGACCAATCTGGAGGTTTCGAAGTATATTACAATTCATCCGGTAAGGGATTAGGATGTGTTCTACATCAGCACAGTAAAGTTGTGGCTTATTCTTCAAGACAGCTAAAGATTCATGAGCGTAATTACTCGACGCATGATTTGGAGTTGGCAACCGTAATCTTTGCTCTTAAGATTTGGCGCCATTATCTTCTTGGTGAACGAGTGAACATATAGACAGATCACAAGAGTCTGAAATATGTGTTTACGCAAAAGGAGCTTAATATGCGACAGAGATGATGGTTAGAACTCATGGCGGACTTCGACATCAACCTGCAATATCACCTAGGGAAAGTGAATGTAGTACCTAATGCCCTTAGCTGCCAACTATTAGCAATGAATCTCACCGCTCAGTGGAAGCTTCAACAAGACTTGCATCACATGGAGATTGAAGTGATCATGCCAGGTAATGCTTCAAGTTTGATGAACTTACAAGTTCAATCTACCATTGTCAATCAGATCAAAGCAACTCAAGCAAGTGATGCCAAGTTATAAAAGATCAAGGAACAAGTAGAAAATGGACTCAGAACAGACTTCATCATTCATGAAGACGGATCTTTAAGATACGACAACAGACTGTGTATACCAAAATGTTCTGTTTGGGAAGAGTTAATGAAAGAAGCCCACAGCTCTCCTTATTCAGTACACCCTGGAGGTACAAAGATGTACAAACATCTGCGTCGAAATTACTGGTGGCATGGAATGAAGCGTGAAGTATCCAGAAGCGTCGCTAAATGCTTGGTGTGTCAGCAAGTAAAGGCTGAATATCACAGGACTGCTGGATTACTTCAACCATTAACGATCCTAGAATGGAAGTGGCAACACATCACAATGGATTTTGTGACTGCACTCCCTTGCAGCATAAAGTGTAACGATGCTGTATGGGTTATTGTGGATCGACTCACAAAGCCGGCTCACTTCATCCCATTTCGAGTTGGCTAATCTACTGAGACACTAGCAAAGAAGTACATGGAGGTAAGAATCTAAGTAAGATTTTTAAATTTTCAAATATGTACTATCTCTGATACCCATGAACTCATACAGGAGATTGTGAGACTTCATGGAGTACCGGTCTGTATTGTCTCCGATCATGACACCAGGTGCCGATCACAATTTTGGCAAAGTCTGCAAGTGAGCTTGGGAACAAGTCTGAATTTCAGCACAGATTATCATCCACAAACAGATGGTCAGTCTAAGCGAACTATTCAGACCTTGAAAGATATGCTCAGAGCGTGTATGTTAGACTTCGGAGGATCGTAGGAAGATCACCTACATCTTGTGGAGTTTTCATACAACAACAGCTACCAAGCAAGTATCGGAATGACACCTTTTGCAGCACTTTATGGAAGGAAGGGTCGATTGCCATTAAGTTGGGACGACATCGGAGATAGGGAACTCTTAGGACCAAAGATGATAGTAGCAACTGTAGATGTGGTCCACACTTTCAAGGAAAGAATGCGCATAGCCCAAGATCGACAGAAGCACTGGGATGATGCGAAGGGACGCCATTTGGAGTTCCAGCCGGGAGAACATGTATTCTTTAAGATATCTTCCAACCGTGGAGTAATTCGATTTGGAAGACGGGGTAAGCTAAGTCCAAGGTACATTAGACCGTTCGACATACTCGAACGAGTCGGTGAAGTGGCTTATCGCTTGGCACTTCCACCTTCATTGGAAGGAGTGCACAATATGTTCCACATATCCCAACTCAGAAGGTATGTTAGCCATATTCTCGATCATTCCGAGCTCACTGTACAGCCCGACTTATCTTGTGAGCAGCAACCTGCTGGGATCCTGGACAGGAAAGTGAAGTAACTTTGGAACAAGGAAATCAACTTGGTTCGATTGATGTGGAGAAGAGACACTCCAGGAGAATCGACATGGGAAAGGGAAGATGAGATGCATGCAAGATATCCTCACTTATTTGTAAACTAGTCCTTAAAATAAATTGTAAATTTCGAGGACAAAATTTTTGTAAGGAGGGTAGACTGTAACAACTCTAATTTCTATGTACATAAAATTCATTTAAAGTTAATGTACAATTAGGGAATTTACAATTTCTGTAAGTACTATAAGTATTTGATTCAATTTTGAACAGTAAGAAAGAGTTTGTAGCTTACTGGTAAGACCTTGCACTGTTGAACCAAAGCACCAAAGTTCAAATCCCATCAGCCACAATATCTTTTTATTTTAAATTCTTTTAACCTTTTAGAAGCCTAAGAGTTTACACGTGCAACACACGTAATAGGGTAAGTTACAGAATAAATAAACATAAACACGAGGGAAATTGAAGCAACAGGGACACGTGGCCCAAGAACTAACACCCCCCGTCGGAATTGGGCCGGCGACATGGGCAATAAAACCGACGACGTCGGTATCCCCCCGTCCCAAATGCTCCCAAAATTTACCCGCTGCACCCTTTTAGCTACCCCACTACTCCCTCATTGCTTGTTTACTCTGAATTAATCCAGAGAACAATAAAATGGCCATTTAACCTTATTTTAATGCATATTTCAATGTATTCTTTAAACATCCTAAACCTTAATTTTTACCTATAAATACCACTCTCATTTAACACCTCCTCACTCACAATTCCCTGCCAAAACTCTCAAGAAATTTTCAAGTTCCTATAGTGTGCAAGTGGAGTTAACAAAGAGCAAAACTCCGATGAAGTTCCGGCGATGATACAAGGTGTTTCCGGCGACGAAACGACGCACTGGCAGTTCCCTCCTCTTCCACTATCTCTCCCCTCTCTCTTAAGCCAGTAAGTCCCATTCTTCTCTCTCATCTTGATCTCTAAAAAGTTCTATTTCTAAAACCCGACGGAAGCGGAGTTAACCGACTCCCGATTCGGTTTTTCTTTGAAAACTAGATTTTTTTCTTAATAAAGATAACTTCATATTCTCACATATTATTAAGCAAACATTAACAAAACTAGTAAATCAAGTTTCACCTCAAAATAATTATTGTGGTAACTTTTATCGCATTTTTACATTAAAATACCTTCATATTTCATTTCGATATTATAATTTATTTTCTTTGCTATACCTTTAGGTAGTTCACGAGATAATGACCTACCTCATCACAATACATATATCTATCATAGCATGATGAATCTTGGGACAATAGAATACGGGAAATACGACCTTGCAAATAAATCCCTTTAACTTATAAAAACCGTTTTCTTTAAAAGATGTATTAAAATATTTCCATGCAATTGAGCCTTTACAATCCATTTTGGGGATCCTGTTTGGGATGGTGCGGATTATCGCACATCCTCGGGCTTAGTAGAGCGAGATGCAGACCTCCGCAAAGAGCATTCGGTCTCGATGGAATTTTATACATTTTTCTTTAGAAAATGAGATTTTTACAAGAAAATAAATAAGATTATTTTCATTAAATATATATATATATATATATATATATATATAATTATTACCAAAATACTTATTTTAAATATATATAATATTCTATGTTTCCAAAACTTAAGAAAAGAAGTCAAATATTACATGAAACTACCATGATAATTCAAAACAACATCCATATTACAAATAAATACCATATATTATGAAATTAGGTTTTATTCACTAGAAAAGTCACATTGATAAAATATAAATCAATGAAAATCCTAAAGACGATAATTAAATGCTTGAGGTGTATTTTGAAAATTATACAAAATTATTTTTACATAAAACCCCCTCAAGTAATGCTAAATTACAATAAGGACCCTAGTAAACATAGGTTTAAGCGGGACCAGTCTCTTGAGCCTCAGGGAGCCGGAGATATGGGTACTTGTCTATTTAAGATAGACAACTTGACCAACGGTGTTATCAACACGGTAATTGTCTTTGAAAAAGACACAAATCCCGCCGTCCATGTGCATCAGTTACCATAGCACCAAAACATAATTCAAGACTTCAATTTCTTTTCTAATTGTCTGACTCAGACTGAGTCTTAATATAATCAATCTAACTTGAATATGATTCAAGTATCAAACTATAATACAATATGGATCTATGAATCCGGCTATTCAATTTAATCAATTTAGATGGACCGAACCAAATCATGGATATATTCCATTTACATGATCATCCATTATATCTGTTCCATTACTGATATCATGGTTTCGGCAAATCATCCATCTATATAATTTACAATACAATACAATACAATACAATCAACACAAATCAAAACATCTCGGGGTTTTATAAGGGGTAGATTGGTACAGAAGGTGTTAGAAGTGGCCCGAGACTGCAACCATAAGACACCTAACTTGAATCTCCATTTTCGTTGTACTGTGGCTGAACGGTTCCTTGTACTCCGTATACCGTTGTCTCTGGTATAGTGAGACTTCTCTCGTATAGGCTGGCCTCTTCTGTACCAAGCTATATACAACAACGTTAACACTAAATAACAACAATAAACAGCTATACTCTATTATGTCTATTCTATTCTTATCTATCTACGGGACTTACCGAGCGATTTGTTCGCTGATGACATTTTCTTTTTTTTCTTTGGAATGTTGTCAGGTGATTCGGACTCACTAGAGATCGAGCCCAGCAGCGAAGACTTGGATCAGTTTACTGAAGACCCAGAGTTTTAGATTCACTTATACATTACATTTCATTTTCATTTCTGTTATGCCATTGTTTAGGCATTGCTTTCATTTCATGTATTTCAATTTCAGTTGTATTGTAAAAAGAATGTTTAATAAATAAAGTTGTATTTATTTACATCTTGTCTCTTGTGTACATTTTATTTTATATTGCTTAGATACGCTTAGCGTGTTTACTTCTGAGTAAATACGTAGCGGTCTCGTCGCGTCCTCTGCCCGTATACTGGGAAGCGGGGCGTGACAGGAGTCGTGAGGGTCTTTAGGAGTCGTGAGGGCTCCTAAGTGTATCTTACTCTCGTAAGTCGTAAAGATCTTACAGGAGTACTTTCTCCTTGCCAATCGAAGGGACTTGCAACTGTCATTCATCTTGTCGAGCAATATTTCTCGTTTTTGGTGGGGATTGGTTGGGAATATATTTATTTACGCTCATGGATTGTATACAAGAGTCGATATTAGACCATTTGTAGGGCATAAATTTGTGGGGTTATGACGGCTTAAGAATAGGTTTGGATCCCTATAAGTTAAGGCTTTTGAATTTTATGAGCCGTGAGGGTCTTATAGAAGGGGTATATTCTCCTTAAGAGTCAGGAGGAGCTTGTGAGTGTATTTTCTCCTTAGGAGTCGTATGGACTCCTAAGTGTGTTGCTCCTTTATGAGTGGTAAGGATCTCACGCAGGTGTTTTCTCCTTACAAAGTCGAAAGGACTTTGTAAGTGCATTCTTTCTTTCTTTTAACGAGTTCGCGCCCTCCCGGGTTTTCATAAGCTCGACAATTGCCCTGCTATTTTTACTCACGGGACCCTTTCAGGTTTTTATCCATGCCTATTTTTCTTGTGGGCGTACTATTTTTTTTGCCTCTCCGTAGATGATCCAACATTGCTCTAGGAGAAAGGCGGCCTGTAAGGTAACGCACTATCATCTATAGGTCACGACATTTTTCGGAGGACCGCATCATTGGTAGAGCTTCTTAGCCGGTGGGGATTTCAGGTGTAGGCTTGCCGATGGGACCTGGAAAAGATATGGATTATTTATGCCCGTGGATTGTATACGGCTGGTTACATGACCCATACCGTAGGGCTAAACATATTAGTTTAGCGACATTTCAGTCCCACATTAATTTAAGGATGTTTTAGCCTAATACTAGTTTAAGAATGTAGCGGTCCATCATTAGTTTAGAGATATTTCAGTCCTTGGGAATATAGTATGGGGTCATATTGTTTATGCCCGTGGATTGTATATGGTGATCAGTATAGAGATCCACCATAGGGCAACATATTAGTTTAAGGACATTACGGTCCAATACCAGTTTAAGGACGTAGTGGTCCATTATTATCATGCACGAGATGACGTATTAGTTTAGGGACATTCCGGTCCAACATTCTCATGTTCGGGACGAAATGATAGTTTAAGGAAATTTCGGTCCGATACCAGTTTAAGAACGTAGTGGTCCAATATTGTATAATGGGGAGCATACGACTTTCAGAGTTTTGACTCAAGAAAATAGCAATCGGATACAAGCGTTGTCATCTATCATTGACCTAAATCGCGATTCTTCAAGAGTGGTATTATTTGAGGAATCGGTCGTTTATTGGCCGAAATGGCCTTTTTCTATGCATATCCATAAGCATGTAAGCTCCACCTTGGTATACCTTATCTATGATGTATGGGCCTTTATAGTTTGGTTCGAACTTTCCCCATTTTGCATAATTACGAATCATAGGTCTTTTGATAAGAAGAATGAGTTCGTCTTAGCGGAATATTCTCGGTCTGGTTAGTCTTTCATATGATCACGTCATCCTTACTTTATAAGCTTCTAGATTTTGCTATGCTACAAGACGGGTTTTATCGAGAGCATCGAGCTGCTTGAGCTTAAGATGAGCATTTTCTTCATTCGCTAGATCGTATTGAACTACCACTCGTAATGAGGAGAGTTCTATCTCTAGTGGGAGTACTGCTTTAGTGCCAAACACCAATGCATATGGTGTTGTATTTGTGGTCGTCTTGAACATTGTTCGGTACGCCCAAAGAGTTTTATGCAGCTTCTCATGCCAGTCCTTCTTGTTCCTGGACACCGTCTTTTTTATAATCTTGGTTAAGGTTTTGTTGAATGCTTTAGCTAGACCATTGGCCTAAGAATTATAGACCGAGGAGTATCTCCAGTCTATCTTGTGTTGCTGTGCGAAGCAACTTATTTTGTGGCTTCTATAGGCTGGTATATTATCTGAGATTATCCGTCGTGGAGTTTTGAACCAGTAGATGACATGAGTTTTGAAGAAGTGGAGGATAATCTCCATCTTCACCTCCCTTAGCGGTACTGTCTCTGCCCACTTAGAGAAATAATCGGTTGTTGCTAGTATAAACCGATGTCCTCTGAATGATGCTGGTTAGATAGGGCCGATTATATCCATTCCTCACATCTTGAACGACCAACTAGCTACTGTCGGATGCAGTGAATTTGGATGCTGATGTATAAAGTCCACATGTATTTGGCACGAGTAATACCGCTTCGCATATTCGAGGCAGTCTTGGATCATCGTGGGCCAGTAATAGCCCATCCTTTTTTTATCTTCAGCTTCATCTTTGGACATGCTTGATGGGAGCCTCAAAGTCCGCCGTGTATTTCTTGGACGACTTTCTTTGTTTCCTTCGGCCCTAGGCATCTTAACCATACGAAGTCGAAGGATCTCTTGTATAGAGTATCGTTGACGAAGGCGAATGACAAAACTCGTTTCATAAGATGATGTCTAGACGACGCATCTTTAGGTGTTCGTTAGGACTTGAAGTAGTTTATAAAGACTCCCTTCCAGTCCTCAACTTCTTCGTTTTCTATTTGTGGAGCATCTTCTTCGGTCGCTCCTTTTTCTTCGGGTAGCTCCATCAGAACATCCGGAGGTATATCTGCCAGTGTCAGGATCCTGCGGCTTTGGACAATGATCCTTACGTCATCGAGGTCTTCATCGACTAATTCTTTAGCCAACTTGGCTAATGTATCCACCTTACCGTTTTCCACGCGTGGCACGTTTTTCATGGTATATTAAGGGATTTAAGTTAGCAGCTGCTGCACTCTTTTTCCATACATTATTAGTTCTGGCTTGCATGTCTTGTAGTCATCATTTACCGGACTGACGATCGGCTGAGAATCTCCGTATATTAGGAGGTACTTGATCTCCATGTCAATAGCGATCTCAAGACCGGCTTTCAAAACTTCGTATTCCACTTCATTATTAGTTCTGGGTTCTGTCAAGGAGAGAGCATACCACAATATTCTTTCTTATGGAGTCATGAAGATAAAACCTACCCCAGCTTTGATTATAGGAGGGTTCTTTCGCCGCTTCATGGAAGATACTCGATCGAAGTAGAGCTCCTATCTAGACTCATTTTCTTCTTTCTCCTTTTCGACTGTGTAGAAGGCGTGTTCATCCGGCAATTCACAGTTTAGGGGAGAATCAGCTGGTATCGGATGTTCCGCAAGAAAGTCGACGATGGCTTGTCCTTTTACCGCTTTGAGGAGTCGATATGTTATCGAGAATTCCATCACCAGGAGGGCCTATTTGGCAAGCCTTTCCGTCAGTATGGCCTTTGACAACAGATACTTAAGAGGATCCACTTTTGATATGAGATGGACTTCATGCTCCAAGGCGTAGTGTCCGAGCTTCGTTATTGCGAAGATTAGCGCCAAGTAGTGCTTTTCGATGGGGGAGTAGTTGCCTTCTGCCCCCAGGAGAACTCGACTTAGATAGTAAAGAGCTCTCTCATTTCTTTGATCGTTCTCTTGTGCCCACAGCACACCTAGAGAACCTTCAAGGGCCGTTGTATATAAGATAAGGGGCTTTCCCTTAACTGGAGTGGCCAATATCGGCGGACTTTGCAGGTATTGTTTGATTTCATCCAATGCATTTTGGCATTTCTGATCCCAGATGAACGAGGCCCCCTTCTTCATCAGATTACTATAGGGGCGACATTTTCCGGAGAGATTGGCTATAAACCGTCGGATATATTCGAGCTTTCCTTGGAGAGATCGCAGTTGTTTGAGAGTTCTTAGCGAGGGCATTTCCATAATTGCCTTGATATTTGAGGGATCAATTTCGATACCTCGGTAGCGGATGATGAACCCTAGGAATTTGCCTAACGAGACTCCAAACGTGCATTTTAAAGGGTCCATCTTCAGATTATATTTCCGAAGACGCTCGAACACGATCCTTAGATGCTCCCAATGCTCCTCATGTTGGCTATAGTGCCCACAAGGCAATCATCATAATCGTAGGCAGGCGATTGTTTCCCCAATATTTAAACCTAATAAAAGAGCAAAGCTCTATTGGATTTAATGTGGCAGCGCCTCACGTGCTCTCCACGAGGGCGGCAGCGCCAGAGCCAATCTTATAGGATTAAATCCTATGGTGGCGTCTCACGTGCTCCTCACACGGGCGCCAATGTGCAAAGCACATAAGAATTCATTACATAAGAGTTAAACTCTTAGATGGCGCCGCCCGTGCTCCTCACGCGGGCGCCAATATGCAAAGCAAATAAATACTTATCATAAGAATTAAATTCTTAAGTGGCGCCTGTTGGGGTCAAAATTTGCACCCCGGTTGACCGAGTCAAAATCAAGGTGGGCCCAAGCCAGGTGGGCCCAAGCCCAGGTCAAGCAGGCCCAGGCCCAAGTCGAGCCCGAACACGAAGCGTCCGGCCTTTCGCCATACTGAAATAAAAATCATGTAACAAATAATTTTGATGTAATTTTTTGTGCATGAATGTATGCAAAATGGGCATAAAGCCAATTTTTTGTAAGCCCATGGCTTATGTGCAAAAAGAAATGGCACATGAACCATGAGATGGGCAAAATGCCATTTTGTAAAGCCCAAGGGGCTATATGTAAACATGTAAGCCTATATAAGGCAACAAGATGATGAATAAAGGATAGACTTTTCATTACCCAAAAAAATTTAGGGCCTGTGCCTCTTTCTCCTTCTTCAAGGTTCTAAAACCTTCTTCTTTCTTTTGAATTAAATCAAGAGTTTTACTCTTCCTTTTTCAAAACTAAATAGTTTTTCACCACAAAACCCACAAAGGGGAACTTGGATCTACCATCAGATCTAAAAAAGAAGAGATTTTTAAAATCTCACATCTCTTGATCTTCAAGATCCGGCCAAACAACAGGAAAAAGAAGGAGACCCATCTCCAGAAACCCCACTTTGGGGAAGAACTAGGGCTCAAAGGGAGAAGCCCCTTCATCAGCTTCAAAATATCCTAAGAGTTTAACTCCTCATATATATATATATATACAGGATAATAAGTGCTCCTTTCTGGGAGTACAACTCCCATTGCAGGGACCAAGTCCCTTTTGCCGCTCGAGCGCCCATGTGCTGACACGTGGGGCTCTAGCGCTCAGAGCGCTAGCGCCCGAGCGTCCACGTGCTGACACGTGGTGCGCTAGCGTTCAAAGCGCTAGCGCTCTTGCGCTCAGAGCGCTAGCGTCCAAAGCGCTAGCGCCCGAGCACCCACATGCTGACACGTGGTGCGCTAGCGCCCACGTGCTGACACGTGCGGCACTAGCGCTCAAAGCGCTAGCGCCCTTGCGCTAGCGCTCAAAGTGCTAGCGTCCAAAAGCGCTAGCACTCGAGCGCCCACGTGCTGACATGTGGTGCGCTAGCGCTCAAAGCGCTAGCGCTCTTGCGCTCAAAACGCTAGCACCCAAAACGCTGGTGCTTTTTCCCACGCATCCTTTGGATGCCCTTTCCCTTTTTTATTTTATATATGTATATATACATATACATACACACACACACACACTCCACAACACTGTCCCTCTCTAAAAAGTTTTTGGGCCGGGGCCTTGCCCCACACCCCGCAAGGGGGCTGCTAGCCCCCTTGACCCCCAGCCCGCTATCCGGATAGCGGCACCCCCGTAAAAACTTTGCGTGGATCCCTATATACCCAAGCCCCCTCCAAAACAAAACACACGTACACTGCACATTGAGTTCGCATGACCAGTTTAACCCGTTAATCGGAGGTTCACTCACTCCAAATGTGAAGGGTAATTAACGGCAGCTTAGTCTGCGGCTGCCGGAGATTCGGATCCCCACAATCAATAAACCTCAGCCTACCCTAGGCAGGGGGAATCTGTAGTACGCCTGACAAGCGCGCGCGTATTCCCATCTCAATGGGGTGACGAAAAACACCCTACAGATTCTGGCACGCCCGGTGGGACTTATCTCTCCTCCCATATTTCGGGTTAAACATTCATGCGAACTCAATCAATATACATTGATTATCTGTACTAAAATCATGCTTCTTTGTGCAGGGGTTAACAATTTTCAGTTGCCATCTTCAAACGCAAGTCGGTATTTGAACGACTTTCCTCGGCCCCAACTGGGGGCAAGACCATCAACACCGACAAAGTAATAAGGCATCTCGGGCAAGCTCCAGCGGTGCCCTTGACAACTGCTCAATCGGGTATCTTCTCTAAGCTCCCCGTCGGATGACCTCTACGTCGTTAAACTGGAAACAGATGACCACTAAGTCTTTAAACTGGAAACAGATGACCTCTACGTCGTTAAACTGGAAACAGATGACCTCTATGTCGTTAAACTGGAAATAGATGACCACTAAGTCTTTAGACTGGAAACATATGACCTCTACGTCGTTAAACTGGAAACAGATGACCTCTAAGTCGTTAAACTGGAAACAGATGACCTCTACGTCGTTAAACCGGAAACAGTAGACCACTAAGTCGTTAAACCGGAAACAGATGACCTCTACGTCGTTAAACTGGAAACAGATGACCTCTAAGTCGTTAAACTGGAAACAGATGACCTCTATGTCGTTAAACTGAAAACAGTAGACCTCTAAGTCTTTAAACTGGAAATAGATGACCACTAAGTCGTTAAACTGGAAACAGATGACCTCTAAGTCGTTAAACTGGGAACAGTCGACCACCACGTCATTAAACTGGGAATAACCGACCTCTAAGTCGTTAAACTAGGAATGTAAAAAAATATATATATATGTAAATAAACAAAAAATGTGTAAATAAAAGAGAAATAAAGAAAAGCCGAAATGATGGGGCAACTCGCAATAAAAATCAGCGAGTAAAATAAAGATAAAAATAAATCCGAAATGATTGGGCAACTGCGAATAAAAGCCGAAATGATAGGGCAATCACGATCTTCACGATAAGAAAAGCTGAAATGATAAAGCAATCGCGGTAAAACAAAAAAAACAAAACAAAAACAAAACAAAAAAAAAACAAAACAACGGCTAATGATGAGTCGTTTCTGGTACCATATTCCAGTGCAGCGATGCAGACGCCAACCAAAATCCAATTTCCCAAAATTCTCCCAGCCCTACGGCCAGTCCCCAAATTGACTACCGTATACAATCCACGGGCTCAAATAATTCTCATCATATCCATGCCCCACCGTAATCTCCAGTTACGCGGCTGGTCTCCGCCCTTGGAATTATGGTCCATTGAGAAGACCCACTCATGTGTCCTCACGATACATGAGGAGAACAAACCTCTGTGGGATCCTTACGACTCACAAAGGAAAAACACATTTAGGAGTCCTCACGACTCCTAAGGAGAAAATACACCTGCGGGATCCTTACGACTCGTAGGGAGAAAATGCTTTTATGGGACCCTTACGACCCATAAAATTGAAAAGCCTTAGGTGATAGGGATCTAGACCTGTCTCCTAAGCCGGCGCTTCCCAATAGGCAATGTCGAATGATGAGTCGCTCCCGGTACCATATTCCAGTGCAGCGATGCAGACGCCGACCAAAATGCAAATCCCCAATGGCGAATGATGAGTCGCTCTTGGTACCATATTCCAGTGCAGCGATGCAGACGCCGACAAAGTCCTGAAATTTTTCCGGCCCTACGGTCTGGATCATACATCCTGCAAAACCGTATACAATACACGGGCGTAAAAACAATCTCAATCTCTCCCGAGTCCTACCGGTGAGACTACATTCAAAGTCCAAAAAAAAATGGTATGTCCACAAGCAAAATGGGCACGGATGAAAACCAGAAAGGGCTCCGTGAGTAAGAACAGCAGGACTGCCAGCGAGTTTGTGAAAACCCGAAAGGGCGCAAACTCGTAAAAAAAAAGAAGAGATGAAATGCACTCGCAAAGTCCTCTCGACTTTGTGAGGAGAAAATTCCCGCGTGAGATCCTTACGACTCACAAAGGAGCCACACACTTAGGAGTCCCCACGACTCCTAAGGAGAAAAAAACGCCTACGAGATCCTTTCGACTCGTAGGGAGAAAATGCTTTTATGGGACCCTTATGACCCATAAAATCGAAAAGCCTTAGGTGATAGGGATCTAAACCTGTCTCCTAAGCCACCAATTCCCAAATTCTCCCGGGGCAAATGATGAGTTGCTCCTGGTATTATTCCAGTGCAGCAATATAGATACCGACAGAAAACTAATTCCCAAATCCTCTCATGACAGATGATGATTCGCTCCCGGTACCATATTCCAGTGTAGCGATGCTGATGTCAACTCAAATCAAACAAATCAAACCAACCAATTCCAACATCGACCTTTGCGTTAGACAATGACACCCCGTAGCGGGGAAACGTCAAGCAGACACTCCATCTTGGGGACACTTCAATAAGCGACACTCCATGCCGGGGACAAGTCGACCCACGACTCTTCATGCTGGGGACAAGTTGATCAGAGACACTCCGTGCCGGGGACAAGTCGAACATCAGCGACACTCCGTGCCGGGGACAAGTCGATCAGCGACACTCCGTGCCGGGGACAAGTCGAACATCGGCGACACTCCGTGCTGGGGACAAGTCGATCCACGACACTCCGTGCCGGGGACAAGTCGAACACCCGCGACACTACGTGCCGGGGACAAGTCAACCCGCGACACTCCGTGCCGGGGATAAGTCGAACAGCGACACTTCTTTCACGACCCGCAGGGTACGGAACGTGACTGGCACTTAAGTTTACGAAACGTCTAAAGACGTCCGTAAAATAAGTAAGCCAAAGCCCAGAAAACAAAACCAATTAAGCAAAAGAGTGAAGAAAACCCAATCAATTGAAAGCGAGTTATCAAATAAGTCATGTAAAACCCTTTTTTAAAAACAATACCAATTTTTCCGAAAATTTCGGCAGAGTCTCCTTTGTAAATACTGGCCCCCAAAATGGGTACAACAAAAATATACATGAATCCAACAAAATAGGGCATCCCCAAGCGGGAGCTAGCTCTTCGCCACAAGGCGGTCACAAATCCCACGCAATATAAATGACAACAAGCATAATAATCATAATAAAGCATAAGAAAACATCATGTCGACTGAAGTGAGCTCGACCCCAAAATACAGCATAAAAGTCCACAAACCTCATAGTCTCATCTCTAGGTCAATATACAATAAAACTGGTAGAAACAGTAGATGGAGTACACTAGATACAAAGAATATACAAGGTGGTACAAAAATAATAACATGACCCACCTATGAGCAAAACCTCGAGTCCAGGCAAAAGAGGCAAAAGAACAAGTGCGCCCGCCGCTACTGTACTGACGGAGCGGACCTGCAAAAGACTGTGGCACAACGGGGGTGAGTTGCCAACTCGTGAGTAATAAATAACACCTACAAAGGCTATCGTATGCATGCACACAAGCATCATAGCATCTAGAATACAGGTATGAATGGGTGCACTAGCAGGTGTGTATACAACATCAGTGTACGAATATGTATGCAACATGAATATCTGAGGTCTCAATAGGTATATATAAGAAACATTTATCTCCTTTTGTTTTTGAAACTCTTTTAGAATGCCAGCATAATACTCAAAGAATCGATGAGAACCGGTGTCCAGCAACGACACCCAAAAGCTGTCTCAAATCTCATAAATGTATCTCTGGCCTCAGCCGTCCGGCTGACCCATCTCAAATATCAATATCTCATCATCCAGCGGCCACGGTCGGTATCCTCTGGATATCCGCCGTCCCAAACAGTCACCGGTAGGTAATCCGTCCCCTGCCAGGCTCAACGTCAACACCACATTCCTCTTGCCCCGGAGTACCTTACCGGGCCCACCATGTACCCGTGCCGGTTCCTCCACTCCTCGACACGGATTTCCAAAACCACAGCAAACTCATGGTGGACGACACTTACATCACTAGAAAACCGCAATTTACATATTTTAAAAATATAATAAGTTTAGAAATTTTGCGGTTTTCCCCCGAAATCCAGCAATATCATAAAATCTCAAGAAATCCTCATAAGTGCATATATCAATGATAATGAATGCGTATGATATCAATAATCAAGTTGCGATGTGTGATCAATGGATTAAGCATGAACAATTAATATGATGAAGTACATGCACATGAATAGCAATTCTACGGTTTCATTTTAAGGAATTAAAGGCAATAGCACAAGTTTAAGTATCAATTGGTAAAAGGTTTAAATTTAAAGGTTATCTAGTGTGGTGGCATGGCAATTACCAGGGTGTGTGTGTAAGCATGAATAGTGCTCGTGCTGCATATAAAAACCCTGGCAATGGTGCAGGTGTCCTATAAAATGGTTTCGTATAGGTATGTCAATATAATGCATGGATGCAGCAAATAGTCAAATAAGTATTTCACCCCTAATTACTAACATCACTAAGGGTCTTGTAAGTTACTAAAACTATCGGACGGCTTGCGCCATCCAACGATAGTCCCCCGTAGATATTACATCTACTCACCGGAATCCCTGGCTAGCTGTGTCCAATCACCGCTTTCCCCTTTCGCGCCGCGTCTGACGTCTCCGCGACCGAACCTGGAATTAACATCAATACCAAACATAAGGTTACATATCAAGAACGACGCAAAACCCAAACGAAACTACTAACGTTCGCTAGCTAGGTACAACGTGCACAACGTGCGCGGAACACACGCGAAAATCGCAAAAACTGCCAAAAAACGCCGATTTGGTCGCCCGGCAAAACTAAAACCCGACTACCCAAAAATCCGCACTCACGCATCCTAAAAGTCGTAGGACAAGCCATTACAATCATCAAGATATCAAAAATAATTCATCACATAATTTTATAACAAAACTAGTAAGCATTTGCATTCCAAAATCGGTGCAAAAATCGCCGATTTGCGACAAAACGACTACAATCTAGCATAATCACCCAAGTCACACCATTAGATAACCACTACACAAAATTTCAACACATTAACCATGTTCGAAAACCTAAATTCCACAACCAACCCTTTCTTGATTTTTCTCAAAAGCAATTGCAAATCAAAATCCATACTAGAAAAACTTAACTAACACTAATTTCAAACCCAATTAGCAAGTTAACCTTCTAGATTAGGTTAGCAAAACAACTAGATAACAAATTAGGTTTAATCAACTAAATAATGGTTTCTAAATCTTAATTCAACTCATTAATCATGCTTCACAACCCATTTCCATACACTAACCCCTTTCTAGATTTTCCTAAAACAACAATTTACAACCAAATCACACTTCTAAAATTAACCAAATTTGCATAATTTGAAGACTACATGAACAAGGTAACCATATAGATTAGTTAATTAACAACTAGATCAACTACAAAACAATTTAATTAACTATCATGGCTTCAAAACCCTAGTTTAAACAAACTACTCTTTTTAAAAAAACAAGATTAGAAATTAGCTAACTTTTAACACTAATACCATATAATTAAAGGAATTTAGCAAAAAAAAGAAAGTAACTTGATAGAAATTATACCTCAATTGAGATCTAGCAAGAATAAATTTTGCCCCAAATGATGGCCTCAAGCATCAAGATCCAAGCTCGGGAGGTGAAGGAAAAGAAAGATGAAGGAAGGTTTTAATTTGCAAGCTTTAATTTGAAATTTTGATGTGTTTTCTTGAAGAAATTTGAACAAAATGAAAAGAAAAGAGATGAAGAAGGGGGAGGTGCAGGTTTCGGCCAGTATGAGGTGAGGGGGAGGGGTGTGGGTGAGTGGGAAAGTCAAGGGTCAACTCCACAAAAGTCAATGCACCATACCTTATTAACTATATTTAAAATAATTCAATAAACCACTAATTCAACCCAAGAAAGAGAACAAAGAAATGAGGCCAGAAATTTCTGGACTTGCACAAGGTGGGGCTGTCCTAGGGCTGAGGGAAAAGAGAGAGGGGTTTTACAAAAGAAATTTTATGCAAAAAGGCCCCCTACAAGTCAAAAATTGCAAGTTTTAGCTCAAAATTCAATAAATTCGTTTCATATCATAAAAATTTGTTAAAAATCAAAATAAATTACTAAAAATTTATGTTACCACTAGATTTTAATTATCATAATTTTAGAGATTAAAATTAGCCCGGAAAAATTTGTATTTATCGCTAATTTAATGTATTTTCTTACCGGCTTAAAATAATATTAAAAAATTGAAAAATTAGGGAAATTTTTTAAACGACCAGAATTTCATAATTAACTCATTAGCTACTAAAAACAAGCAATTACCTATCCATTTTAGGTATAATTAGCCCTAAACTGCAAAATAACAAGAAAGACGGTTTTCGGAAAAATACCGAATTTTCACCGAATTTCAGGAAAACACCAAAACGACCTTTTCAAGACGCTACAATCTTCCCCCCTTAAAGAAATTCGGTCCCCGAATTTAAAAATATAGCTACGCGTACCTTCAAAGAGATGGGGATATTTCTTCCTCATCTCGCCCTCGGTCTCCCAGGTAACCTCCTCGCTGCTCGGGCTACGCCAAAGGACCTTGACGGTTGGTATAATCTTCGACCTCAACTTCTTCACCTGCCGATCCAGGATGGCCACCGGCTGCTCTGCAAAAGAAAGGTCGCGCTCTAGCTGGACTGTCGGGTGCTGAATCGCATGCGAAGGGTCGTGAAGGTACTTGCGGAGCATCGAAACATGGAAGACGGGGTGAACATCAGGAAAGCTGGGTGGAAGAGCCAAACGATAAGCAACAGCGCCAACCCGCTCGAGGATCTCGAAGGGACCTACGAATCTAGGGCTAAGCTTCCCCTTTCGCCCAAAACGCATCACGCCCTTCATCGGAGAGACTTTCAGAAAAACATGGTCGCCAACTGCGAACTCTAATCTGCGACGGTGCCTGTCTGCATAGGATTTCTGTCTGCTCTGAGCTGCCCTCATCCGGTCTCGAATCAACTGTATCTTCGCTGTCGTCTCCTCAACAAGCTGCGGCCCCAAAATACTGCTCTCGCTGAGCTCTGTCCAACAAACGGGCGATCTGCATCTCCTCCCATACAATGCCTCGAAAGGTGCCATCTGAATAGTATCCTGGAAGCTGTTGTTGTAGGAGAACTCCACTAGAGGTAAATGACGATCCCAGCTACCACCAAAGTCTAAAACGCACGCTCTGAGCATGTCCTCGAGAGTCTGAATGGTCCGCTCTGACTGTCCGTCGGTCTGCGGATGAAATGCTGTGCTGAAGCTCAAACGAGTGCCCAAAGCCTCCTGAAGTCTCTGCCAAAGTCGGCTGGTGAACTGAGTGCCTCGATCTGACACGATACAAGTCGGTACGCAGTGTAGTCGCACGATCTCGTCAATATAGAGCTGAGCATACTGAGCGAAGCTGAAAGTGGTCTTCACCGGTAGGAAGTGAGCCGCTTTCGTCAATCTATCCACGATCACCTAGATGGAGTCGTACCCTCGACTGGTCCTGGGTAGACCCACAACGAAGTCCATCGAAATCTGTTCCCATTTCCACTCTGGAATGGGTAACGGCTGTAGCTCTCCTGCGGGCCTCTGGTGCTCGGCCTTGACTTGCTGACAAGTCAGGCATCTCGAAACGAACTCCGCAATGTCCCTCTTCATCCCGTCCCACCAGTAGGTCTCTCTCATATCATGGTATATCTTGGTGGAACCGGGGTGGACACTATACACTGATCGGTGTGCCTCCTCAAGAATGTCGTGCCGCAATCCATCAGCATCTGGTACGCACAGTCTAGATCCATATCGTAAAATCCCCTGATCGTCAACCACGAACTCGGAAAATCTGCCCTGTCCCATCTGTGCCATGATCTCTGAGCAACGGTCGTCACTGCGCTGTGCCTCATATATACGGTCAAGCAACTGTGGGCGTGCACGAACATGCGCGAGCTGTCCCCCTGTCTGAGTGAACTCGAACTCAACTCGGCTGTCGCATAACATCTGCCAATCTGCTGACGACTGCCTCTGCACTGCGCGCAAAAAGGATAGACTACCCCCGGGCCTCCTACTCAACGCATCTGCCACCACATTTGCCTTGCCGGGGTGATATAAGATCTCACAGTCGTAGTCTTTCACCAACTCCATCCAACGACGCTGTCTGAGGTTCAGGTCTCGCTGCTGAAATATGTACTTTAAGCTCTTGTGATCGGTGAATATCTGACACGACTCGCCGTATAGGTAATGTCGCCAAATCTTCAGTGCAAAGACCACTGCAGCCATCTCCAAATCATGAGTGGGGTAGTTCTGTTCATGCTTCTTCAACTGCCGAGAAGCATAAGCGATCACCCGGCCATGCTGCATCAATACGCATCCTAATCCCACTCGCGAAGCATCACAGTAGACACCAAATCCGCCTGATCCCGAAGGCAAAGATAATACCGGCGCCGTAGTCAAACAAGTCCGTAGCTGCTGAAAACTGCGCTCGCACTCCTCTGTCCAAACGAAAGGAACTCCCTTCCGGGTCAAACCGGTCAACGGTGCAGCTATACGGGAGAAGTCCTGAACAAAACGCCTGTAGTAGCCTGCCAGGCCTAGAAAACTACGGATCTCAGTAACCGATGTAGGTCGGGGCCACTGCTGAACAGCCTCAATCTTCTTCGGGTCCACACAAATGCCGTCTCTCGTAACCACGTGACCCAAGAATCCGACGCTGTCCAGCCAGAATGCACACTTGGAGAACTTCGCGAACAGCTGGTGCTCCCTCAGAGTCTGTAACGTAATCCGCAAGTGCTGCTCGTGCTCCTCTCTGCTCCGGGAGTACACCAAGATATCGTCGATAAACACGATGATGAACAAGTCAAGATACGGCCTGAATGTACGGTTCATCAAATCCATGAATGCTGCTGGGGCGTTGGTGAGTCCGAACGACATCACCAAAAACTCGTAGTGGCCGTAGCGCGTGCGGAAAGCTGTCCTCGGTATATCCTCCTGTCGAACTCGCAGCTGATGGTATCCTGATCGCAAGTCGATCCTCGAAAAAATACCCCGCACCCTGAAGCTGGTCGAACAAATCATCAATGCGCGGCAACGGATATCTGTTCCGAACGGTAACTTTGTTCAGCTGGCGGTAGTCGATACATAAGCGCAAACTTCCATCCTTCTTCTTGACAAACAGGACCGGAGCACCCCACGGAGAAACACTCGGTCGAATAAGCCCCTTATCTAACAAATCCTGCAACTGATCCTTCAGCTCTCGAAGCTCTGCCGGGGCCATCCGATAAGGAGGTATAGAAATAGGCCCCGAGCCGGGAATCAAATCAATGCAGAACTCAACATCGCGCTCAGGCGGTAGCCCAGGTAGCTCATCAGGGAAAACATCAGGGAACTCAGAAACAACCGGGACCCGGTCCAACGGAACCTCTGCAGCTCGAGTATCACAAATACACGCTAAGAATCCCTGACATCCCTTCCGCAAGAGCTGACCAGCGCGAAGAGACGAAATTAAGCTGGGAAGGGTGACACTGCGGTCTCCCTGAATAACAAGGACTGGCTCTCCCGGAAAGCTAAATCTGACTGCCTTCTCACGGCAGTCCACCGAAGCATAACAAGTGGCTAGCCAATCCATGCCCAGAAGCACATCAAAGTCCAACATATCGAGGAGAATCAAATCAACCGATGAATCCCTCTCCCCGATACGAACGGAACACAATCGAAAAACAAAACGAGCGACAAACGACTCGCCTACCGGAGTAACAACAACAAGCGGCTGATCTAACGACGACGACTCACGGCCCAACATCGGTGCAAAGTGTGTAGATACGTACGAATGTGTGGAACCTGGGTCGAATAATACCCGTGCGTCGAAAGAACAAACTGGCAAGGTACCTGTCACAACGGCATTGGATGCCTGCGCATCCAGCGGTGTCAAAGCAAAAACTCGGGCCTGTCCTCCACCGATAGCGGGCTGACCTCGACCTCGGCCTCTGCCTCCTCGTCCTCTTTGAACAGGACCGCCGCGTCCACGGCCTCTGGGTGCACCTAACTGGCGTGGAGCATCGCCTGGGGTAGGAAGTAGGGCTCTCTGAGGAGGGGGTGGTGATGGTGGCAGGGTCACATGCGGAACTGTCGCTGCTCCCTGTCGTCTCACCGGACAGTCTCTGACAAGATGGTGCAAACTCCCGCACCCAAAACACCCTGGCGACGGCTGCTGCCCCTGGGGATAAGAACCATATAACTGTCCCCGCCCAAATCCTCTGCCAGGCCTATCTCTCGGAAAGAATCTGGCGCGCTGCCTCTGAGACGGTACATCGGTGCGCATCCTCTTCGGCCCAGAAACGGCCGAAGTCCGTGATATGCGTGCCTCCATCCGCAATGCCGTATCCATAGCAGCTGAATAAGTGTCGTAGTGCTGGGCGCCAATGGCAAGATATAGCTGGGCATCAAGTCCCTGTACGAACCTCTTCACCATCTTCTCCTCGGTATCCACCAAATACTGAGCATATCGGGATAACTGTGTAAACTGGATGTCATACTCAGACACCGTCATCCCAGGTGTCTTGACTAAGGCCTCGAAGCTACGAGCTCTGGCATCACGAACGCTCTCTGGAAGGAAACGGGCTAGAAAGACCGCTGTAAACTCGGCCCACGTCATAGGCGGTAGACCTGCAGCTCGACCTCTCAAGACTGACTCCCACCATGTCTGCGCGAGACCCTCTAGTCGGAAACTCGCAAGCTCTACCCATCGATCATCCGAACATCTCAGCGAACGGCAGATCCTGGCTAAACTGTCAAGGAACGTCTGTGGGTCCTCCGCTGCCTCGGTGCCGGTGAATACTGGAGGTCTCAGCCTCATGAAATCCTGTAGTGAAACCGGGATGGTCACGGTGGTAGTAGTAGGAGCAGGTATCATGGTCGTCTGTGATGTATTAGGTACGTCATCCGGTCTCGGTGTACGACTGGCTGCAACTAGGGATCCTACCATCTGACGTAGCTCCTGCATGCCTCCCATCATCTGTCGCAACTCCTCCATACCAGTCTCGAGCCTATCCATACGGCCTGGGGAAGGTGGATCGGTCTGTCCCTGCGGCGTAGGCATACCACCCTGCTCAGTCTTAGTCTCGGACGAGCCAGCTCGAATCTCGTCTCTGGCGGCAGCCCTCTGTGCCCTCGTAGCCTTCGGCGGCATAGTGGCTGTTACAGGAAAACGGATAGTAAGGACAGTGCAACAGGATCATAGGATACACGGAATTGAAGAAGGAATTTTCAAGCAAGTATATCCTAAAGTCACTTAGGCGGAGTACCGTATCGTAAGTATGCCGCGGACATACGCACGCTACGTTACCCTGCTTAAGTCACTTACTCCATCTACCAAGGGTCATCCTACACTCACAAAGGTAAAACCTATTGCTCTGATACCAACTTTGTCACGACCCGCAGGGTACGGAACGTGACTGGCACTTAAGTTTACGAAACGTCTAAAGAC
The DNA here is from genome assembly GCA_030015575.1 of Agapanthus africanus. Lineage (NCBI taxonomy): Eukaryota > Viridiplantae > Streptophyta > Magnoliopsida > Asparagales > Amaryllidaceae > Agapanthus > Agapanthus africanus. Next base: position 444,971,505 of record CM057350.1, on the reverse strand, counting down.
GTCCGTAAAATAAGTAAGCCAAAGCCCAGAAAACAAAACCAATTAAGCAAAAGAGTGAAGAAAACCCAATCAATTGAAAGCGAGTTATCAAATAAGTCATGTAAAACCCTTTTTTAAAAACAATACCAATTTTTCCGAAAATTTCGGCAGAGTCTCCTTTGTAAATACTGGCCCCCAAAATGGGTACAACAAAAATATACATGAATCCAAAAAAATAGGGCATCCCCAAGCGGGAGCTAGCTCTTCGCCACAAGGCGGTCACAAATCCCACGCAATATAAATGACAACAAGCATAATAATCATAATAAAGCATAAGAAAACATCATGTCGACTCAAGTGAGCTCGACCCCAAAATACAGCATAAAAGTCCACAAACCTCACAGTCTCATCTCTAGGTCAATATACAATAAAACTGGTAGAAACAGTAGATGGAGTACACTAGATACAAAGAATATACAAGGTGGTACAAAAATAATAACATGACCCACCTATGAGCAAAACCTCGAGTCCAGGCAAAAGAGGCAAAAGAACAAGTGCGCCCGCAGCTACTGTACTGACGGAGCGGACCTGCAAAAGACTGTGGCACAACGGGGGTGAGTTGACAACTCGTGAGTAATAAATAACACCTACAAAGGCTATCGTATGCATGCACACAAGCATCCTAGCATCTAAAATACAGGTATGAATGGGTGCACTAGCAGGTGTGTATACAACATCAGTGTACGAATATGTATGCAACATGAATATCTGAGGTCTCAATAGGTATATATAAGAAACATTTATCTCTTTTTGTTTTTGAAACTCTTTTAGAATGCCAGCATAATACTCAAAGAATCGACGAGAACCGGTGTCCAGCAACGACACCCAAAAGCTGTCTCAAATCTCATAAATGTATCTCTGGCCTCAGCCGTCCGGCTGACCAATCTCAAATATCAATATCTCATCATCCAGCGGCCACGGTCGGTATCCTCTGGATATCCGCCGTCCCAAACAGTCACCGGTAGGTAATCCGTCCCCTGCCAGGCTCAACGTCAACACCACATTCCTCTTGCCCCGTGGTACCTTACCGGGCCCACCATGTACCCGTGCCGGTTCCTCCACTCCTCGACACGGATTTCCAAAACCACAGCAAACTCATGGTGGACGACACTTACATCACTAGAAAACCGCAATTTACATATTTTAAAAGTATAATAAGTTTAGAAATTTTGCGGTTTTCCCCCGAAATCCAGCAATATCATAAAATCTCAAGAAATCTTCATAAGTGCATATATCAATGATAATGAATGCGTATGATATCAATAATCAAGTTGCGATGTGTGATCAATGGATTAAGCATGAACAATTAATATGATGAAGTACATGCACATGAATAGCAATTCTACGGTTTCATTTTAAGGAATTAAAGGCAATAGCACAAGTTTAAGTATCAATTGGTAAAATGTTTAAATTTAAAGGTTATCTAGTGTGGTGGCATGGCAATTACCAGGGTGTGTGTGTAAGCATGAATAGTGCTCGTGCTGCATATAAAAACCCTGGCAATGGTGCAGGTGTCCTATAAAATGGTTTCGTATAGGTATGTCAATATAATGCATGGATGCAGCAAATAGTCAAATAAGTATTTCACCCCTAATTACTAACATCACTAAGGGTCTTGTAAGTTACTAAAACTATCGGGCGGCTTGCGCCATCCAACGATAGTCCCCCGTAGATATTACATCTACTCACCGGAATCCCTGGCTAGCTGTGTCCAATCACCGCTTTCCCCTTTCGCGCCGCGTCTGACGTCTCCGCGACCGAACCTGGAATTAACATCAATACCAAACATAAGGTTACATATCAAGAACGACGCAAAACCCAAACGAAACTACTAACGTTCGCTAGCTAGGTACAACGTGCACAACGTGCGCGGAGCACACGCGAAAATCGCAAAAACTGCCAAAAAACGCCGATTTGGTCGCCCGGCAAAACTAAAACCCGACTACCCAAAAATCCGCACTCACGCATCCTAAAAGTCGTAGGACAAGCCATTACAATCATCAAGATATCAAAAATAATTCATCACATAATTTTATAACAAAACTAGTAAGCATTTGCATTCCAAAATCGGTGCAAAAATCGCCGATTTGCGACAAAACGACTACAATCTAGCATAATCACCCAAGTCACACCATTAGATAACCACTACACAAAATTTCAACACATTAACCATGCTCCAAAACCTACATTCCACAACCAACCCTTTCTTGATTTTTCTCAAAAGCAATTGCAAATCAAAATCCATACTAGAAAAACTTAACTAACACTAATTTCAAACCCAATTAGCAAGTTAACCTTCTAGATTAGGTTAGCAAAACAACTAGATAACAAATTAGGTTTAATCAACTAAATAATGGTTTCTAAATCTTAATTCAACTCATTAATCATGCTTCACAACCCATTTCCATACACTAACCCCTTTCTAGATTTTCCTAAAACAACAATTTACAACCAAATCACACTTCTAAAATTAACCAAATTTGCATAATTTGAAGACTACATGAACAAGGTAACCATATAGATTAGTTAATTAACAACTAGATCAACTACAAAACAATTTAATTAACTATCATGGCTTCAAAACCCTAGTTTAAACAAACTACTCTTTTTAAAAAAACAAGATTAGAAATTAGCTAACTTTTAACACTAATACCATATAATTAAAGGAATTTAGCAAAAAAAAGAAAGTAACTTGATGGAAATTATACCTCAATTGAGATCTAGCAAGAATAAATTTTGCCCCAAATGATGGCCTCAAGCATCAAGATCCAAGCTCGGGAGGTGAAGGAAAAGAAAGATGAAGGAGGGTTTTAATTTGCAAGCTTTAATTTGAAATTTTGATGTGTTTTCTTGAAGAAATTTGAACAAAATGAAAAGAAAAGAGATGAAGAAGGGGGAGGTGCAGGTTTCGGCCAGTATGAGGTGAGGGGGAGGGGTGTGGGTGAGTGGGAAAGTCAAGGGTCAACTCCACAAAAGTCAATGCACCATACCTTATTAACTATATTTAAAATAATTCAATAAACCACTAATTCAACCCAAGAAAGAGAACAAAGAAATGAGGCCAGAAATTTCTGGACTTGCACAAGGTGGGGCTGTCCTAGGGCTGAGGGAAAAGAGAGAGGGGTTTTACAAAAGAAATTTTATGCAAAAAGGCCCCCTACAAGTCAAAAATTGCAAGTTTTAGCTCAAAATTCAATAAATTCGTTTCATATCATAAAAATTTGTTAAAAATCAAAATAAATTACTAAAAATTTATGTTACCACTAGATTTTAATTATCATAATTTTGGAGATTAAAATTAGCCCGGAAAAATTTGTATTTATCGCTAATTTAATGTATTTTCTTACCGGCTTAAAATAATATTAAAAAATTGAAAAATTAGGGAAAATTTTTAAACGACCAGAATTTCATAATTAACTCATTAGCTACTAAAAACAAGCAATTACCTATCTATTTTAGGTATAATTAGCCCTAAACTGCAAAATAACAAGAAAGACGGTTTTCGGAAAAATACCGAATTTTCACCGAATTTCAGGAAAACACCAAAACGACCTTTTCAAGTCGCTACAACTTCGTGCCGGGGATAAGTCGATCAGCGACACTCCGTACCGTGGACAAGTCGAACATCAGCGACACTCCGTGCCGGGGACAAGTTGATCCGCGACACTCCGTGCCGGGGACAAGTCGAACATCAGCGACACTCCATGCCGGGGACAAGTCAAACATCAGCGACACTCCGTGCCGGGGGCAAGTCGAACAGCGACACTCCGTGCCGGGGACAAGTCGATCAGCGACACTCCGTGCCGAGGACAAGTCGAACATCAGCGACATTCCATGCTGGGGACAAGTTGATCCGCGACACTCCGTCTCGGGGACACGTCAACAAGCGACACTCCGTGCCAGGGACAAGTCGACCCGCGAAACTCCGTGTTGGGGATAAGTTGATCAGCGACACTCTGTGCCGGGGACAAGTCGAACATCAGCGACACTCCATGCCGGGGACAAGTTGAACATCACCGACACTCCGTGCCGGGGAAAAGTCGATCAGCGACACTCCATGCCGGGGACAAGTCGATCAGCGACACTCCGTGCCGGGGACAAGTCGAACATCAGCGACACTCCATACCGGGGACAAGTCGAACAGCGACACTCCGTGCCGAGGACAACTCGACCAGCGACACTCCATGCCGGGGACAAGTCGAATAGCGACACTCCATGCCGGGGACAAGTCGATCAGCGACACTCCGTGCCGGGGACAAGTCGAATATCAGCGACACTCCATGCCGGGGACAAGTCGACCAGCGACACTCCGTGCCAGGGACAAGTCGAACATCAGTGACACTCTGTGCCGGGGACAAGTCGATCCGCGACACTCCGTGCCGGGGACAAGTCGAACAGCAACACTCCGTGCCGGGGACAAGTCGAACAGCGACACTCCGTGCCGGGGACATGTCGATCCGCGACACTCCGTGCCGGGGACAAGTCGAACAGCGACACTCCGTGCCGGGGACAAGTCGATCAGCGACACTCCATGCCGGGGACAAGTCGATCAGTGACACTCTGTTCCGGGGAAACGTCGACCAGCGACACTCCGTCTCGGGGAAACGTCTAACACAGACACTCTATGCCGGGGAAACGTCGACCAGCGACACTCCGTGCCGGGGGCACGTCGACCAAATCACTCCGGGCCAGGGAAACGTCTACCACGGACACTCCACCTCGGAGACACGTCAAGCGTCGACCGTCCATGTCGCAAAAAGGGCAGTGCAGGCTTCCCATAAATCGGGAACCAAATCGCTCCGGATCAGAGCGTCAACCGTCCATGTCGTAAAAAGGGCAGTGCAGGCTTCCTACAAAGCAAGAACCAGATTGCTCCGGGCGAGGGAAAAGTCTACCACGGACACTCCATCTCGGAGATGCATCAAGCGTCGACCGTCCATGTAGTAAAAAGGGCAGTGCATCCCAAAAAGTGGGAACCAAAGCAAGTTGCCTCCATGCAAAAGAAGATCTATCAATTTCATGCACACGACCCACATATGTGGTGTGCATAGGGTCAAAATTTGCACCCCGGTTGACCGAGTCAAAGTCAAGGTCAACCCCAAGCCAGGTGGGCCCAAGCCCAGGTCAAGTAGGCCCAGGCCCAAGTCGAGCCCGAACACGAAGCGTCCGGCCTTTCGCTATACCGAAATAAAAATCATGTAACGAATAATTTTGCTGTAAGTTTTTGTGCATGAATGTATGCAAAATGGGCATAAAGCCAATTTTTTGTAGGCCCATGGCTTATGTGCAAAAAGAAATGACACATGAACCATGGGATGGGCAAAATGCCATTTTGTAAAGCCCAAGGGGCTATATGTAAACATGTAAGCCTATATAAGGCAACAAGATGATGAATAAAGGATAGACTTTTCATTCCCCAAAAAAATTTAGGGCCTGTTCTTCTTTCTCCTTCCTTAAGGTTCTAAAACCTTCTTCTTTCTTTTGAATTAAATCAAGAGTTTTACTCTTCCTTTTCAAAACTAAATATTTTTTCACCACAAAACCCACAAAGGGGAACTTGGATCTACCATCAGATCTCAAAAAGAAGAGATTTTTAAAATCTCACATCTCTTGATCTTCAAGATCCGGCCAAATAACAGGAAGAAGAAGGAGACCCATCTCCAGAAACCCCACTTTGGGAAAGAACTAGGGCTCAAAGGGAGAAGCCCCTGTTAGTGTATATGCCCTAGAGGCCATTACTGTATCATACTAGTTTGTATATTACTTAATGGAAGCTTGGGATATTCACAGTTGTATATACAATCTTGCTCGAAATAGTAATATGCTACTTGGTTTGTCTCTGCTTTAATATGTGCATGTGTTTCATTTTAGCATATTGCTGATATACATATTAGTAGAGCCCTTAGGATTATTGCTTGATTACCAGTGTTGTGATGGCGCTCACACTCGTGGGAGCTGGGTAATCCATAAGAACATCCTTATACAGGTCCCTAGTCGTTGGACTATCGAACAGGGCATCGATACTCCGGAGTAGACTAGCGTATGCGCTTCTCATCCCAGCGTGGGAGACGGTCTGTCCCACAGCCGTCAGTACGTCGTACTTGAGATAGTATGCGGGTGCTCGTTAGGTTACGAGTACACTGGACAGGACTCGTCGGGGACTGTTGGTTGGTATTATACCTATCGTCAGTTATCAGTTCCTAGGTGACATGAGTACAGCTTAGTCCGCTGACTTGACACTGTCACTTCGCCTCGAGTGTGTTCCCACTGTACTTTGATTACTACCCTACCACGGCTCAAAGGAGTCGTGCAAACAGGTAGTAGTTGGGTGCAGTCCCGAAGCACTTGGAGGCAGTGACGGTTAGACAGGATTCTTCTCTCCCGGTATTGGGGGTTGACATCGCGCTGTGTCTAGGAGAGCCATTACACGAGTAGTCCCTGGCCAGGGCAAGCGAGATATACTGGTAGGCTTCCAGTGTTATCTCAGGGTGTTCTGGGCTACACTCCGACACGACTTGTACCGCTATTAGGGGACTGACGTTCACCTCCCCCTTAGGCCCGCCATGCGATGTATCATACGAACATACCGGACTGTACGGAGATTGTCACATACAGGTTCAGTAGGAGTTCAGATGGGGTTCCCCTCGTCAGTCTTCTTATCGACATCTACCTGGGGACCGTTACGTACAGCTAGTGCCGCTTGAGGTCTGTGGTTAAATCCACTGCCAGCGTAGTGTCGAGTCTTTAGAGTCCCACACAGAGAGCTATTCGCCTTTAGGCAAAATGAGTAGAGGTCGCATGGTTTTGCGACAGGGTTCGTTCACATCCGCGCACTTGTGCACGTTTGCTGTCCGGACAGCTTATACTAGCGGGCTTTGGTTTAAGCCGGATCCTAGTATATGATTTGGGATTGGTTTTTCTCATTGTATTCGTATTCCTCGGATCACGAATACGGGTGCGTATGCACAGTTGCTTGAGACAGAGGGAGAGGACCTTGATTAGGGTTAATGACTATTGTCATTTTATTAACCCTAATGCTTATGTGTGTATTATGGTTAATTGATATTAGTTTAATAATTGTGCATGGTTATGGTTGTTGACCATTTGACCTTCTTGACTTATTGACCTTGGTTGACACTTTGACCATCATCATTTCATTTGGAAGATGCTTTTTGATCCTTGCAATTTGCATTAAAAATGAAATGATAATGGTCATGTCTTGATTAAGCCATGACAATTATCTTACTAATTATCTAATTAAAATAATACACACATATATGTGAGAATGGTTCATTTTATTCTCATTCTATCATTCATTTTCTCTCTCTTGTTCTTCCTCTCCCTCAAGCTCTCCCCTCTCATGTGTTGAGAAACACTTGAGCTTGAGAAAAACCTCTTCTTGATAATCTCTACTCTTATCTAGGGTTCTAGAATTAGCACTTCTTGCACCCTAGTTACTTCTAGCTTAGAGTTGAAGCCAAAGGTCGAGGCTTTCGGGTGGATCTTTCTTCGACGTGAGAAGACGACTAAGGTGACCCTATTCCACCACTCCAAGGAGCAAGGAGAGAAGGACATAAAGCCCAAGGTATAACCTTTCTAGCACTTAGCTAGTTTCTAGTTAGCTTTAGCTTGTTTTTGTTTAGCAAAGATCCTTCTTTGTCTAGTCCATGTTGCCTAAGTTGATAAAAATTTGATTTTTATTCCGTTTTCCGCCTCCCCGCAAGTACCGGGGTGGGCAACGTGGACTTACAGTGGTATCAGAGTCTAACTAAACATAAACTAGCTAGGTAGTAGAGTGTATCGAAGTTCGAATCGGAAAAATTGAAAAACCGAGTTTTCAAAACCCTAAGTTTCTGTTAAAATTGTTTCTGTTCAAAACAAAATAAATCATACTCCAAAAATTATCTCAGGGTTTTGTGAAGAAAGCCACCAAAAACAATCCAGTGATTCGACCAAAGAGCCGCGGTTCCGCGGCAATATCAAGCTATTGCCGCGCAACCGCGGCCGTATTGGATCTTCACTGGGTCGAGTTTGGTGCAGTGTATTTCTGGCTTGGTTTTGAGATTTTTAAGATGGTTTATATGTGCCCAGGTTTTCCAGAATAGAAATTTGTTTTTGGGGGCCTATAAATCCGTATTTTTTTTATCGAACTTCAATGCACTTTGACTAAAAGGTTATATCTGTGATGTTTATATGTATTGAACGTCGGCTAATCGCTATATGTCGATTAGTCGGGGTTATACATATCTGTGATCTGTGATTGATGATGGTATGTGTATATGAATGGGTTGGATTGTCACGGATGAATAGCCGGGGTGGATGTGAGATGAGTGTTGCTTTTTCTTTCATTCATTGTAATATGTAAATTGATGTAATAATATTATTTGTATGGCCGCGCAACCGGGTCGGGGTTGTAGCCGTCATTGTATAATTCTTTTTACTGTTTTTGCTCTTAGGATAGACCCATGGAGGGGGTGCACAAACTACCGGGTATCTCGAAGTGCCAAGTGGCCTACTCACGGTGGTGAGGGAGGTTGCTTCGCTTCGGGTACTTGGCGGGTAGTTTGCCGCACCCGTAGGGGTCTTGGGTGGGGTTTTGGCTATTCACCGCAACCGTGTAATCCGCTTTTCATTGCAGGCTCAAACGTATTGCGGATTCCTAGTATATTCAATGTATTCATCTGTGATCTGTAATGTCTATCATTGCTATATATTTATATATGATAACTATTTAGGCGTTGCTTATGTTTTACAGCCGCGCTAGCCCAGCCCCCGCTCTGTCGTTAGTTAAGTAACCTAACGGGTGATGACGGGGCCCCGTGGCGAATGCGAATGGCATAACCGTACGTCATATTTTGGTTGTTTTCTGCAATGGTAGGATTAAATGATGGGACGCATTAAAAGAACTAATGCAAGAAAATAAACCAAGTAAAAGTCGAATGGAACACTTTGAAAACCACTCGGTTCTTTTCAAAACTAAACTTTTAAACGCGAAGCTTGAACCACTCCTTTTAAAAGCTATCTCGTTCCATCGATTATATCAAGTTCACTACGTTCACGGTTTCGCCAAAACCATCCGTAGCCCTCCATCATTTCAGTTAAATATTCGGTAGTATTCAAGCTATGTATTTTGACCTCACGCCAAGGCATAGTGATTGGTAGCTGCCGGATATTTATCTGTTGCATAGATAGAATGCGTTGGTTTGAGACAGTCGTACTGCCATTTTGGCCTACGTCAAGGGTAGGTACGGGTGGGTTCAAATTAACCGGGATAATGATGGGAAGAACTTGACATGTGACTTATGACATTTTGACCTCACGCCAAGGTCATAAGAGCATGGGGCAAAAATCCACATCGGGAGTTTCATAAATACTGAAACCTGCTAGCGCTGCATACCATTTGGAGTGTGATGATTCTGGTAGGATTCCTTCGGTTTTATCACGCGATGATATTTGGATCTCGATCCTACTGTGAGTATACGCTACTCCTCGGGAAAACTCTCACTTAACGATCAATGCTATAAACTTAGTAGGTGTCTATAAGGTGTTAGCGGGGCTACGCCCACAGGGAAAAGAGGTTACTTAATTAAGGAACTTCGCGAAAGCGTTGGAAAACCTCCCTCGAAGTACCGACACTGGCCTGGCTGAACGGTTAAGCAAGTATTGTACGGTGAGAGTGATCCTGACTAATCCTTTCTTTACGGTTTGAGAAGGGATTCGAGAGACAGTGGGAGCCATCCAGTTTAGACAAACTAAAAACCACTCTAAACTTGCAAGAGCATCATGCTAAAGTGTTTCTTTTCTCTCTCCTAATTGCAGCGACCATTCAACATGACCGGACTTAAATTATTACTAGATAAAAACATATTGACAGGGCCAAACTACAAAGATTGGCTCAGGAATGTCAAGATGGCAATCACTTACGACAAGCTGGGGTATCTCCTTACAACCAAAGCTCCCCCTGTCCCAGGTCCCAAAACCAGTGTCGTAGATAGGGAAATCTATAAGACCAGGGAAATAGATTGCGCGAAGGCCAAATGCCTCGTACTTGCCTCGATGGACAACGAACATCAGAGGAGGCACGAGAATATGGACCTAGAGTCCATATTTCTTCATACAAAAGAACTGTATGGAGAGCAGTCTCGTATCGCCAGATACGAAGTGTCGAAGAAGTTGTTTTCGGCAAGGTTGGCCGTCGGATCATCGGTAGCGGACGCTTAAGATGATTGGCTACATAGAGGAGCTCGCAGAACTTGGGACTACGTTGGAGAATGAACTCTATACGGACTTGATTCTCCAGTCCCTTCCTTCCACTTACGCCCAGTTCATCCTGAACTTCAACTTACAGGAAAAAGAAGTTGAACTTTCAGAACTCCTCAACATGCTGAGGAGTGCAGAGGACACCCTACAGAAAGGTAGGGAGACATCCACTTTGTTTGTAGGAGGATCTTCCTCTTCTAGATCCAGGGCGAAAGCCAAGGGTAAGAAGAAGAAAGCCCCCGCCAAACCAAGAGGTGGTGTCGGTAAAGTGGATCTGAAGGGAAAAGGAAAAGCAACAAAGGTAGCGGGAAAGCTGGTGGGGAAGGAAGAATGCTTCTATTGTCACGAAAGTGGTCACTGGAAACAGGATTGCAAGGCTTGGAAGGTCAGAACACAGGATTTGAAGCGAGTTGCGGCTTCAGCTTCAGGTGTGTATGTTATTGAAAACTGTCTATCAATAAACTCTACATCCTGGGTATTGGATACCGCATCAGGATCTCATATCTGTAATTCTTTGCAGGCGTTGAGAAAGCGTAGAGTTTTGAAGGCAGGTGACATGACCCTCAGAGTTGCAAACGGTGCTAGCATGGATGCTGAAGCCGTGGGGGACTATCACCTGGGATTGTCGGATGGACACTTTTTGGTTTTGCGTAGTTGTTATTATGTACAAAATGCAACCTGTAATATCATTTCTGTATCTTTATTATCTAAAGAAGGTTATGAATTTGCATTTGTAAGTAATGTAGTGAACATTCACCTTAATCAAGTTTTGATTGGGTCAGGTACATTGAACAACGGTATATACGTGTTGAACCAACCACAGATTTTCAATGTCCAGAATACACACAAAAGAAAGTCTCCAGAAATCAATAAAACTTTCTTATGGCATTGTAGACTGGGTCACATCAATGAGAGAAGGTTGACTAAGTTACATACAGAAGGATATTTGGATCCGTTCGAATATCAATCGTATGCAACTTGTCAATCCCATCTCAAGGGAAAGATGACAAAGACTCCGTTCACTGGACACGGAGTAAGAGCGAGCGAGCTCTTGGGACTCGTACACAGCGACGTGTGCGGTCCATTGTCTACACATGCGCGAAGCGGTTATTCTTACTTCATTACTTTTACGGATGACTTTTCAAGGTACGGTTATGTCTTCTTAATGAAACATAAATCCGAGGCTTTTGAAAAATTCCAGGAATATAAGAATGAAGTAGAAAAACAAACAGGCAAAAGTATCAAGGCACTGAGATCTGATCGAGGTGGTGAATACTTGAGTGCCGAGTTCCTGGGTTACTTAAAAGAGAATGGAATTCTCTCTCAGCTTACTCCTCCATACACTCCGCAACATAACGGTGTATCGGAGAGACGGAACCGAACCCTATTGGATATGGTACGGTCCATGATGAGTAACGCTGAGTTGCCGCGATCATTCTGGGGATATGCGCTAGAAACAGCTGCATACCTTTTGAACCGAGTTCCCACTAAGACTGTGCCTACCACACCATATGAGCTATGGAGTGAGAAGAAACCCTATCTTCAATACTTGAAGATTTGGGGATGTCTAGCTTATGTCAAAAAGCAGCATACGGACAAGCTCGAGGCACGCTCAGTACTGTGCAAGTTTGTGGGATACCCAAAGAACTCCAGGGGGTATCTTTTCTATTACGCAGAGGAACAAAAAGTCCTTGTTTCTCGTGATGCCCATTTTCTGGAACATCAGTTCTTAGAAAAAGAAATAAGTGGGAGCGCAATAGAACTGGAAGAAATTCCAGAACCACAGGCTATTACTGAAAGCTTAGTAGAACCAGAGGGTTCGAAAGATCAGGACATTCCCACGCCACTCCGCAGGAGTAGTAGGCAGTCTCATCCGCCCGAGAGATACTACGGTTTTCTCATTGACGGGAATAGAGATGATTGCATCATAGATTTTGATGAGCCTACTAGCTTCCAGCAAGCCATTCAGAGCGTAGACTCGGTAAAATGGCTGGATGCAATGCGGACCGAAATGGAGTCCATGTACACCAACAAAGTATGGACGTTGGACATTGCTCCAGATGGGGTAAAACCCGTAGGATGCAAGTGGATCTTCAAAAGGAAGATTGGTGTAGATGGACAGGTTGAGACCTATAAAGCTAGACTGGTTGCAAAGGGTTTTCGTCTGCGACCTGGTTTGGACTATGACGAAACCTTTTCTCCAATAGCTATGCTGAAATCCATTCGGATCCTTCTTGCCATTGCTGCCTTCCACGATTACGAGATTTGGCAGATGGACGTAAAGACAGCTTTTCTAAATGGACATTTAGAGGAGTGTGTCTATATGGATCAGCCAGAGGGTTTCATTCAGAGTGGGAGCAGCGGAAAGGTGTGCAAGTTGCTTAAGTCCATTTATGGACTAAAGCAGGCATCGCGGAGTTGGAACATCTGTTTTGATGAGACGGTCAAGGAATTTGGCTTTATCAAAAATCCAGATGAACCATGCATCTATTGTAGATTTGTAGCGAGAACTGTAGTATTCCTCGTTTTATACGTGGATGACATTCTCTTAATAGGAAATGATATTCCTATGCTACAATCTGTCAAGGGGTTCTTGTCACACAGGTTCTCCATGAAAGACCTAGGTGATGCCTCATACATTCTGGGTATCCGGATCTACCGTGACAGATCCAATAGGATATTAGGACTTTCGCAGTCCAGGTACATCGACACCATATTGAAGAGATTCAGTATGGAAGATTCCAAGCGCGGTAATCTACCGGCTTGTCACGGGATCACCCTCTCCAAAGAGATGTCTCCCAAGACTGATTTGGAGAGGGATCGCATGTCTATTATACCCTACGCTTCTGCGGTAGGCTCTATAATGTATGCGATGTTGTGTACCAGACCGGATGTGGCTTATGCACTGAGTGTGGTAAGCAGGTATCAGTCAAACCCTGGGGAGAAACATTGGATAGCAGTAAAGAACATTCTCAAGTACCTGAGAAGGACTAAGGAGATGTTCTTGGTGTATGGCGGAAAAGACCTCCAGATTGAGGCCTTTGGTGACTCCAGCTTCCAGAGTGACAAGGATGATTCCAAGTCCATGTCGGGTTTTGTCTTTACCCTCAATGGAGGGGCGGTGTGTTGGAAGAGCTCCAAACAGGAAACCGTTGCTGACTCGACTATGGAAGCGGAATACATCACTGCATCTGATGCAGCAAAAGAAGCTGTCTGGATGAGGAAGTTCTTGAGAGAACTTCAGGTGGTTCCGTCCATTGTTTCCCCAATACCTCTGTATTGCGACAACAACGGGGCTATAGCTTTAGCGAAGGAACCCAGGTCCCATCAGAAATCCAGACACATCTTGAGGCGGTATCACCTGATTAGGGAGATCGTGGATCGCCAGGAGATCGAGGTACGGAGGGTTGCTTCAGAAGATAACACATCAGATCCATTCACCAAGGCCTTGCCCCAGACTCAGTTCGAGCGGCTGATCGAGATGATAGGTCTTCGATACGCCATTACATGGCCTTAGTGCAAGTGGGAGATTGTTAGTGTATATGCCCTAGAGGCCATTACTGTATCATACTAGTTTGTATATTACTTAATGGAAGCTTGGGATATTCACAGTTGTATATACAATCTTGCTCGAAATGGTAGTATGCTACTTGGTTTGTCTCTGCTTTAATATGTGCATGTGTTTCTTTTTAGCATATTGCTGATATACATATTAGTAGAGCCCTTAGGATTATTGCTTGATTACCAGCGTTGTGATGGCGCTCACACTCGTGGGAGCTGGGTAATCCATAAGCACATCCTTATACAGGTCCCTAGTTGTTGGACTATCGAGACAGGGCATCGATACTCCGGAGTAGACTAGCGTATGCGCTTCTCATCCCAGCGTGGGAGACGGTCTGTCCCACATCCGTCAGTACGTCGTACTTGAGATAGTATGCGGGTGCTCGTTAGGTTACGAGTACACTGGACAGGACTCGTCGGGGACTGTTGGTTGGTATTATACCTATCGTCAGTTATCAGTTCCCAGGTGACATGAGTACAGCTTATTCCGCTGACTTGACACTGTCATTTCGCCTCGAGTGTGTTCCCACTGTACTTTGATTACTACCCTACCACGGCTCAAAGGAGTCGTGCAAACAGGTAGTAGTTGGGTGCAGTCCCGAAGCACTTGGAGGCAGTGACGGTTAGACAGGATTCGTCTCTCCCGGTATTGGGGGTTGACATCGTGCTGTGTCTAGGAGAGCCATTACACGAGTAGTCCCTGGCCAGGGCAAGCGAGATATACTGCTAGGTTTCCAGTGTTATCTCAGGGTGTTCTGGGCTACACTTCGACACGACTTGTACCGCTATTAGGGGACTGACGTTCACCTCCCCCTTAGGCCCGCCATGCGATGTATCATACGAACATACCGGACTGTACGGAGATTGTCACATACAGGTTCAGTAGGAGTTCAGATGGGGTTCCCCTCGTCAGTCTTCTTATCGACATCTACCTGGGGACCGTTACGTACAGCTAGTGCCGCTTGCGGTCTGTGGTTAAATCCACTGCCAGCGTAGTGTTGAGTCTTTAGAGTCCCACACAGAGAGCTATTCGCCTTTAGGCAAAATGAGTAGAGGTCGCATGGTTTTGCGACAGGGTTCGTTCACATCCGCGCACTTGTGCACGTTTGCTGTCCGGACAGCTTATACTAGCGGGCTTTGGTTTAAGCCGGATCCTAGTATATGATTTGGGATTGGTTTTTCTCATTGTATTCGTATTCCTCGGATCACGAATACGGGTGCGTATGCACAGTTGCTTGAGACAGAGGGAGAGGACCTTGATTAGGGTTAATGACTATTGTCATTTTATTAACCCTAATGCTTATGTGTGTATTATGGTTAATTGATATTAGTTTAATAATTGTGCATGGTTATGGTTGTTGACCATTTGACCTTCTTGACTTATTGACCTTGGTTGACACTTTGACCATCATCATTTTATTTGGAAGATACTTTTTGATCCTTGCAATTTGCATTAAAAATGAAATGATAATGGTCATGTCTTGATTAAGCCATGACAATTATCTTACTAATTATCTAATTAAAATAATACACACATATATGTGAGAATGGTTCATTTTATTCTCATTCTATCATTCATTTTCTCTCTCTTGTTCTTCCTCTCCCTCAAGCTCTCCCCTCTCATGTGTTGAGAAACACTTGAGCTTGAGAAAAACCTCTTCTTGATAATCTCTACTCTCATCTAGGGTTCTAGAATTAGCACTTCTTGCACCCTAGTTACTTCTAGCTTAGAGTTGAAGCCAAAGGTCGAGGCTTTCGGGTGGATCTTTCTTCGACGTGAGAAGACGACTAAGGTGACCTCCTTCCGCCACTCCAAGGAGCAAGGAGAGAAGGACATAAAGCCCAAGGTATAACCTTTCTAGCACTTAGCTAGTTTCTAGTTAGCTTTAGCTTGTTTTTGTTTAGCAAAGATCCTTCTTTGTCTAGTCCATGTTGCCTAAGTTGATAAAAATTTGATTTTTATTCCGTTTTCCGCCTCCCCGCAAGTACCGGGGTGGGCAACGTGGACTTACAGCCCCTTCATCAGCTTCAAAATATCCTAAGAGTTTAACTCCTCATATATATATATATACAGGATAATAAGTGCTCCTTTCTGGGAGTACAACTCCCATTGCAGGGACTAAGTCCCTTTTGCCGCTCGAGCGCCCACGTGCTGACACGTGGGGCGCTAGCGCTCAAAGTGCTAGCGCTCTTGCGCTCAGAGTGCTAGCGCTTAAAGCGCTAGCGTCCGAGCGCCCATGTGCTGACACGTGGTGCGCTAGCGCTCTTGCGCTCAGAGCGCTAGCGCCCAAAGCGCTAGCGTCCGAGCGCCCATGTGCTGACACGTGGTGCGCTAGCGCTCAAAGCGCTAGCGCTCTTGCGCTCAGAGCGCTAGCGCTCTTGCGCTCAGAGCGCTAGCGCCCAAAGCGCTAGCGCCCGAGCGCCCACATGCTGACATGTGGTGCGCTAGCGCTCAAAGCGCTAGCGCCCTTGTGCTAGCGCTCAAAACGCTAGCGCCCTTGTGCTCAAAGCGCTAGCGTCCAAAAGCGCTAGCGCTCGAGCACCCACGTGCTGACACGTGGTGCGCTAGCGCTCTTGCGCTCAAAACGCTAGCACCCAAAGTGTTGGCGTTTTTTCCCACGCATCCTTTGGATGCCCTTTCCTTTTTTTTTTAATTTTATATATGTATATATACATATACATACACACACACACTCCACAACACTGTCCCTCTCTAAAAAATATTTGGGCCGGGGCGCTTCCCCGTACCCCGCAAGGGGGCTGCTAGCCCCCTTGACCCCCGGCCCGCTATCCGGGTAGCGGGACCCCTGTAAAAACTCTGCGTGGCTCCCTATATACCCAAGCCCCCTCCAAAACAAAACACACGTACACTGCACATTGAGTTCGCATGACCAGTTTAACCCGTTAATCGGAGGTTCCCTCGCTCCAAAGGCGAGGGGTAATTAACGGCAGCTTAGTCCGCGGCTACCGGAGATTCAGATCCCCATAATCAATAAACCTCAGCCTACCCTAGGCAGGGGGAATCTGTAGTACGCCTGACAAGCGCGCCCGTATTCCCATCTCAATGGGGTGACGAAAAACACCCTACAGCGCCCACGTGCATTGTTAATTGTATATATGCCGTAGAGGCCATTGTTGTACATGATTGTATATTACAATGGATGCTTGGACATATATAGGGAGGACTTTCTTACTCGATATGATAGTATGCTATCTGGTTACTTTTTATCTTAACATGTAGATTTTTATTGTGATACTGTCTTTCTCTCACATATTGATAAAGCCCTTAGGATGTGTACTTGACTACCAGGATTATGATGGAGATCATACTAGTGGGGCCAGGGTAGTCCATAAGTTCATCCTTTAATTGTTCCTATTCAAGGGAGTATCGAGATGGGGCATCAATATTCCAGAGTAAACTAGCATATACGTTTCTTGACCTATATGATAGGCAATGGATGATCCCATATCCATTGGTGTTTGACATCAAAGATGGTATACGGGTGCTCAGTGGAGACTGGGTACTCGGAACATGACTCGCCGAGAACTCCTAGATGGTATTATACCTAACGTCAGATAGTAGTTCTCTGGTGACACTGGTACAAGTTAGTCTGTAGACCCGAGATCGTCATAGAGCCTTGTGTGATTCCCACTGTGCTTTGATTTCCACTTTACCACGTTCCAGAGAGCGTGCAAAACGGTGGTTTTTGGGTACAGTCCCGAGTCACATGGAGGCAATGAGCGATAAGAGGGGATTCGTCTCTCCCGGTATTGGGGGTTGATGTTGCGCTGTACTCGATTGGCCATAACAAGAAGTCCATGACCAAGGCTGATACGGAGATTTTCTGATAAGTGTTATCAGTATTTTCTCGACCCGTTATGAGCCTCACATTGGCATGACTTATCAAGTTACTGGGGTCTGACGTTTACCACCCCTAGACTTTATATGCGACATATAAGACGAAGAGACCAGAATGTACGGTAGTATTACTTATTGGATTCATGGGAGTACAGACAAGCTTGCTTGTTGATCTTCTGATTGCTCAATACCCGGGTAGCCATTACGTCCAGCTAGTACCGCTGACGGCTTGTGGGTGACTGATATGATCATCACCTACTGCCGGCGTATTGACGAGTCTTTAGAGTCCTACACAGAGGTTTCCTAGCTCACGCGAAACGAAGTAGGGCACACATGTGATATGTGTGGGATCGAGATTAATACATGTATGTGATACCGTATTCCAATCTCACGATATATATTATATGTGATATAACCGGATTGTTGAATCAAGTGTTGATTCAATAATATGTTGTATGTATATGTGATATGCATATAAATGATATTAGTCGGTTGTATGCGATACAGCCGGGTTATTAAATCAAGTGTTGATTTAATAATTTAATATATAATTATATATATTTGATATATTAATATACATTAACTAATATTAGCTCACTTAAGAAAATGTTTTTCTCAAAATACATACAAATATATATGTGATATATATTAATGTATTTATTATGTGTCATGCAAGATGATACATTGGACTTGGGTGTATGAGGCTCATACCATACTTAAGATAATTAAGGTGATTATTTATTTAGGGAATAAAACAAATTAGGTGGAAATTTTCATGGGTTGGATGCTTATAGAAGCTTGTGGAACCCATTGACTTAGTCCACTAATTTTGTTTTACTCTAGATATTTATTAATCTAATCATCATCTTTAGCCTTGGTTAAGTCTCTACATGAGTTAAATATGATATTTTCTCACCCATGGTTGATGGTTGTTGATTCATCTTCTTCCTCATCTCCATTTTTGCTTTCTAGCTTTTTTGTGAGAAGAAAAAGAAAAAAAGAGAAAAATAATTCTAAAGTGAGAAAAATTCCTACTTCACCAATCTATACAAAACTAGCCATTTAGTGTAGGTTGTTTCTTCACTAGTTCATCAATTAGTGAACAGGTAGCTTGAGTTAGAGATTTTTCGACGTAGATCATCTTTGGCCTCGAAAATCCTTGAGCAAGCTTGTTCCTTTGGCCTAGTGGAGCCTAACGAGAGTCCGGGAGACCACTACTTGGAGCAAAGAGACTACTACACGGAGCTTTAGAAGTGAATGACCAGTCTACAAAGGTTGTATTCCTTATTCACTTAAAGTAAAGTTGTTTACTTACTTAGTTAAACCCTAATTCTCTAGTTAGATCCTTGGTTTAGGGTTTCTTAGCACTCTAGATTTTTTAAAATTGTATACTTGATGCCTTAGAAAATATAGTGAGGGTGATAAGGAACCCAGCATGCATAACACGTGAGCGCCAGCGTCCAAGTTCATATCAGTAGAATTAAATTTTACATTTCCCTAACAAAAATTTGGGATATTCTTTGTTAAACAGAACCGTTGGATCAAAAATCCAATAAAGATGATAAATCATCAAAATATGGAATTAAATTCTATTGGGAGAAAATATCTCCCAAATCTTTCTAAAATAAGAAAGATACTCTCGGTTGGGTCAAACATCCATTGATAGAATAAAATTATATTTTGGAATATATTCTCTTAATGTTTCTAAACAAAAAAGACTGCTCTCTGTAAAATAGAGAACCATTGGATTAAAAAATCTAATGGTGATTAAAAATCACCATTTTATAGAATAAATTATGTATAGGGCAAAATATTTTCCCAATCTCGTTAAAAACAAAAAAATCATATTCTGTAAAACAGGAGTCCTTTGATCAAAGATCCAATAGTGGGTAAAATTCCCTAAATCAATTTTGAGACCAATTAAATCAATTGGAATCTCTCAATGAGAGATTTTCTCAAAACCAATTAACAACTTGCCTCCACTATATAAAGGATCCAAGACTTCAAGTCTCACAGAGAGAGAGAGAGAGAGAGAGAGAGAGAGAGATGGAGATAGAGGGAACCCCCATAAGCTTCTGAAAAATACAGAAAGCTTTCAAAAACAATAGAGAATTCAATTCTCAAGAAATAAGAAGGCTTTCCTCCTCAAAATCCTAGTAAAGAAAAGAGATCAAAATATCTCTATCACATTTAAGGGTTTAACCCTTTTAAAAGAACTTAGTTCTTTCTCTGGATCTGAGATCCATAAGGCAAATCTCCCATAAGTTGAGAATTTAATTCTCATCGGAAAAATCTTGTTCTTGAGAATTAAAGATTCAGGGAAGAACAAATTTTAAACGGAGTCCATGATACTCCAGAAACTTAGTTCCTTTAAATCGAGAACTTAGCTTAAAATCCTCAAATATAGTGATTTTAGCGAGTGTTAATGGTCAAAGCACCATTGATAAAGATTTAACCTCTCTAAAAGCATCAACAGAGAAAATAGCGCTTTACGTGCTTCCTACGTGGGCGCCCCTCTTTAACAGCGTCTAGTGCCTCATGTGAAAGACACGCGGGCGCCCATAACAGAAGGCCAGCGCCTCACGTGAAACATACGTGGGCGCCATATAAAAAGTGCTTAGCATTTCACATACAGCCAAAACGGCTGAGTGCTCAACACTAATTAGGCAGCGTCCAGCGCCGCACGTGCTCCTCATGGATGCACCACCAAAATAATAAGATTGCTTAGCACTCCATAAATAGCTAAAACGACTGAGTGCTTAGCACTGATTGGGCAGTGCCCAGCTCCTCACATGGGCACCACAAAAATAATAAGAGTGCTTAGCACTTCATAAAAAGCCAAAACGAATGAGTGCTTAGCACTGATTGGGCAACCCCCATCGCCTCATGTGTTTCTCACGTGGGCGCCAATAAAAAAAGAAGAGAGAAAAGTGCTTAACACTCCATAAATAGCCAAAATGGCTGAGTACTCAGCGCTCATTGGACGGTGCTTATAATTAAATGCTTCACATGACAACCCATGTGACTGTCAGAGCATCAAACAAGTGCTTAGCACTTTTGCATAAAAAAAGGGGAATGAACCAACAGAGCCCAAATAAGTGCTTAGCACTTCTGAATAAATAAAAACTGAGCAGACTAAGCTCAAATTGGCTAAGTCTATAAAACTTTCTTATAGCCGAGCCCAAAATACTCTGTTGTTTGGATCTTAAATAAAAATGATCCTTAAAATATTGCTAAGTTGATCTTAGTCTCAAATTAGACTAACGTATCCTTAGTTAAAAATAAATTGAGCCCGAATGCTCACACATTTAAGTTGATCTTAATCTCAAACTAGATTAACAATCCTTGAATAAAACCAAATCTTTTTGAACCAATGGAACATACAACCTAAGTTCAAAAAAACCTGTCAAACAAATCCTTGACCCAAACCCAAATCTAAAATATACGGATTTGGACTAATCAGCGCCCTACGGGCGACGACACAAACTAGTCTTTGTATACAATCCATCGACAACCAAAAAAAACAAAAACACACACGACACGAAGTGAACTTTCAGAGCAGGAGAAAGTGGTTATCGTAATGCGGTAACATAATTAACTGTAGGGGCTTGCGCCTGCAGGGAAGAGCGTCCCTACAATAAAAAACCCCTCATAAAAGGAGGGGGAAGTTGATGAAATCTGCTACAACGGTCACGTCTGTCCAAACCTTCGATATATGGTGCCATAAATCAACTGGTATCTTCGGAGAGGTGGAAGGATAAATACAAATAGCATCTGCCTCCAGAATTCAGGCCAGACGTCCCAACGTCTCAGTCCCTGTCTTCCGGTGGTGAACAAATTCTGGCACACCCGGTGGAACCTTTTTCTCTTTCCATTCCACACTTCATGTGTTGTGTTTCGCGAACAAAATCGCGGTTTGCTATGGTTGCCCTTGGATTCGAGGTACTAAAACTTGGTGTTTTTCTCCTGTGCAGAAAATCGATGGCTTCCCACTGCACCTCTTGCAACAGCAACTCTCGCTCCATCCCAGCTGGTGGAGTGATCTACAAGCCCAACGCGACCTCTATCTTTTCAATGCTGGTGGGGCAAGTAGCGCAAGCCACTACAAGACTATTCTTCAGGACCATGTTCCCACCAGTGGGTGTCGGTGCCTCAACGCCGCAGGAAGAAGCTCCCAAGAGGTCGGTCTTTGATCGACTGACAACCATCACGGCCCCTCTCAACGGGCCATCCAAATCTGGTATCTCAGTTTTCAACAGACTGAGCAGAAGCTCCAACGGGCTCGTAAAGAGGATCGTGATACTTGAAGAGACTGCTAGAAAACGGATAGCCCTCCCAATTCCTATAGGTGAAGCCGTCAAAAGCGCTTTCCCCATCAGAAGATCGATCTTAGAAAGATTGGTCGGTCTTTCCCAAACTCTAGTCAGGACGTTGGTCTTCAACAGGCTGACACAAACAACAACCCTTCACCAAAGCCGGGGGCACAACGAAGTCGCTTCCAAAACCGAGGCGGTCCCTTTTGCAAAACACGATCGACGTCGTCACTGGCACCGAGTGAGGAAAGATGGGGCAACTCTCCCTCTTGACTCACCCTACCAGTTCTAATGGTGAAAGTTGACGCTGCTGTTCCAACCGGGAACAACTTTGATTTGTTCAGGAGGGTGCGCAAGAACTCTCCAACCGTGGTGCTAAAAAAATCGCCCCCGCCTATAGAAGCAACAGTGCAGGCAAAGACGGAGCAGCCCCATCAGTGGCTCTCCTCCTAAATTCACAGGGTCTGGTGGAAAGTCCAGGACTCTGTGATCAACAAAGACTACCCTCGTCGACCGAAGAAATCGAAGGCTCGGTAAGAGAAAGACTATCCCTCCGTCATACAGCGAGGGGCTTCTTCTACACATGTGCATGTTACAATGGCTCATTCAACCTCAACCTCCTACAAAAGGATGAGGCCGGAGAAAATCCCACTGCCGACGGCAAATTCCAAAGGCGATGGACCCAAACGCCCTAGGTCTGGGGGCATGATCGTACATACGGTCCACATGGATTACGGGAAAGAAGAAAGTCATGCTTTCGTAGGCCATCGACCGCAAACTCGGTCGCTGACAAAAGCTTAGGAGCAACAACAAAAGCTCCAGGAAATGCTGACCAAAATGGCAGCACTTACCGGGCAGAAAGAAAGCCTAGACACAACAGTCGAACAACGCCATGAGGAGGAGACCGATAAAAGGTCCCTGCGAAGGGTGCTTGAAAGAAAGGACAAGAAAGCTACTGAGTAGGTTGCTAACATAAAGCAGATGGCTTTCTTGTTCCAAGACATGATCGGGATGATGATCCGGCCAGAACCCCCGGCCGAGGATCCGCCGATAATCATCGAGAATGACAGAGGGGAAACATCAAATCCTTTTCTAGCCTTATCGGTAGCTAAGGAGGAAACAATCTCTAAGACCGCTCTTGATGATTATATCGCTCAACAAATAAGAGCTCATCAAGCTAATGAAGCCGCAGGCCAAATCTTCAGAACTGGACGACCGTATCCAGGCTGGTATGACCAAATTAAATACCCGCCAGGATATACGATCCCCAAGTTCCATATGTACAAGGGGTCATGCAACCCACATCAGCACGTCGCGCAGTTCATAACTCTGTGCGGAAACACTGGAGGCGACGACAAGCTATTGCTTCGCCAGTTCGTTGGCAGCCTATTAGAGACGGCCTTTAAATGGTACTCGGAGCTCCTAAATGAATCCGTGAGAACATTCATAGAGATAGAGCTGCTGTTCACACAGCGATTCGCTAGCGCAAGCGAGCACACCCTGATCATGGCATTAATTAATGCCAGGGTAAAGCCAAGAGAAACCTGGGTCCAATATGCGATCCGTTGGCGGAACCTATGGTCTAAGTGCGAACAGCTCATCGAAGAACCCCCTGCCGTGGGCATGTTCATCGGGACCCTTGATCCTCAAATGACTGTGTCCCAGTTCCTGACGTTTTTCAATCCAACAACCTTCCAGGCTCTGATCGATAAACTGGCCCAAATGGACCAGATGGGCCATGGGCCTTCCTCCTTAAGTAAGGACCCTCAAAACACTAAGGGTAAAGGGAAAGCGTCCTTCGTTGCCAACACTTAACAGCTGAGTGGCCTAAAACCGGCTGTTTGCCAAAACAACGCACGTCCACACCTATCCCTGGAAGAAAGGTTAGGACGCGCTTACTCGTTTCCCCACGATAAGATGAGGAGACTATTCGAATTGGCTGTGTGTAACAAACTCATCACATTTCTGGATCCACAGCGTCCACCGGAACCCAACGACGTCAACAACCCCAACTACTACTCCTATCAAATGGTGAGCCACCCAATTGAAGATTACTACGTCTTCAAGAACTGGGTCGAGGACCAGTATCAACAGGGGAAATTCGCGCTGTCTGACAACTTGAGGGTAAACCCGCCATAGAAGCACACTCCTAAAAAGGTGGATCCGCCGGTGGCATCGTGCTTGCTCGTGGAAGAAACTCCATAGGAAGTTGTTCTTTTAGCTAAAACCAAAAGAATGCTGAAGGATCTACAGGCATGTCCGGTGGAAAAGCCCACTTGAACCTGAAGTCATAGAAGGTATACTGAAACCGCGTCCCGTACCGAAGATTGTTGACAAAGGGCAAAATCCCTAAGTCAAGATTTCAAAGTCTTTGAAGAAAAAGAAGAAGACCAAGAAGCCTGTGCAGCCTGCCGAGTATGATGATAAGCGCATAGGCCTGCAAAAGTACATTGACGCGCTGAAAGAGTACAACCAGAAGGCACGGAAACCGGTCACGCTCGAAGAGTTCCTCAAGCATATTCTTGAGAACGAAGATAGTGACTATGATGAGGAAAATGACTCATCAGAAGAAATCGAATACCGTGTAGCAAGTTGCCACATGATCTCCTATTCATCATTAAATGACGAAGAAACTCCCTCAGCATCAGAAAACAACGCAGAGGGATTGGGGACAGAATCGATGCTAAAATCCCTGGAACTGCCAGAAGACCCGATCGATAGGCTATTAAACGAAGCCTTTCGAAAAAGCAAAGCTGACCGAGAACGTGAAACAGCCATATACGAAAAGGCTAAGCGTCAGGATGAAGAAGTTTCGGTAAGGATGAGTCGTAAAGTACTCCAACCAGGCCAAAACATACCTGCGACAAATAAGAGCAGGTTAAGGCAGAGAAGCGGTTCGCTAAATCCCTTTCAATGGGAATGAAGCTGCCACCTCTCACAGGAAACACTCCCAGGGTCATATGCCTTGACTGAGAGGATTCACATCCAAACTAATGCCTATATCATCGGAGGGTTACCCACCCCACCGAAGAGTGCAGTACCTTTAAGAAGTGGTGGTAAGGATATGTTGCCCATCAAAAACACTTCAAGAGGATGAAGCGTGAAGCTTGTCGACAGCAAAATGGTACGACAGATACACGTGAAAAAATGACTGACAATTGTCATATGGTTGGTACCAGTTCAGAAGGGGAAAAACCCCAAGTTCTTACTTTTGGGAGCAATTCTGAGGACGAAATACCCTCAGCCCTCTCTTCAAAGACTCCACCTCCAAAATAGAACAGGAGGAGAAGAACCGCGAGAATATTCAGCTGCGTAACCGCACGCTGCCTGAAAAGAACCTTGGACTTACAAATAAAGGTTCGAGCAAAAAAGACAAAGGGAAAGAAAATCTCTTAGGAAATTGCCTTCGACGATGGAGTTGTCAAAGAACTTGCAGCAAGGGACTCGCCTAGGAAAAATAAGGTGGATTACAATGTCCTAGCACATCTGAGGAAAATTCCCTCACAGCTGAGCATATTGGATGCTCTCCTCTTGTCTAAAGAGGCATGAGAGTCTCTGATCAAGGCATTACAAGAGCCCGATCAGTTCCAAGCTTTCCTCACGGAAGAGAAGATGAAGGACGGGCTGGTAGAGGTTCACACAGCTGACATTACATTCAGCGATGAAGATCTCCTCCTCGGTACGTGCGAACATAACTGCCCGTTATACATCACCGGGTACTGCCATGATATCAAAATAGGGAAAATCCTTGTTGACAACGGATCCTCCGTCAATTTTCTTAATGTGAGAGTGCTGAAGGATATTTGCATGAACGTTCAACATTTGGTCCGAGACAAAATTACAATCTCTGGGTTCGACTTACAGTCGTCACGGATGCTTGGGTCCGTAATACTGACGTTATGCTTCAGGTTGCTCGTCACTGACATCAAATTCTACATCATTGACGCCAAGACTTGCTATAACGCTTTGCTCGGCAGGCCCTGGTTGCATGAGTACAACGTCATCCTTTCTACACAACATCAGTGTATGAAGTATTTCAAGGACGGCTTGGAATGCATCGTCACAGGGGAGCTAAATCCGTTCTTCGTAAACGAGGTCTGGAAATATGAAGACGCAAAGTACTTCCTACCAGACTTCGAAGATACAGAAAAGTGTCATAAGCCGGAGGATAAACATAAGTCCGTCACCAATATCCCGATCTTTGGGAGTGATTCCGAGGAAGATGAAGAAATAGTCTACTCGGGACAACCCCAGAAAGAAAACAACAGGCCCGGACTATCTACCCCTATTCTGGTCTTTGGCAGCAACTTTGAGGACGAGGCCAACGCAGTGTTCTCCACCCGCCCGTCAGTGCAAACCCTCGCCGGAGCAGATCAGAGTCTGCAAATCACAAAGGCTCTGCCTTGGCATTACAAGGAACTTGATGCGCTCGATATATACAGTGTACAATAACTATAGATTTTCTATGTCCCTCCGAGGCGAATAGGTGAAAAGGCGATCCTATTCTACCAATCTACGAAGACCAAAGTAGAAAAAGAAGTCTGGTATGGTGCCAATTTTGCACTCGATAGGATTCAACCAATCCATCTGCCAAGATACTACACGGAGGGGTTGAAAAGGCTGTTAAGACGCCAAGGTGTACCCCTCGAACAAATTGTTCGACAAGCCCAATTCTATAAAAAGATTTAGGATATTCCCGGGACTCAGCGAAAGATGCCCAACGGGAAGATGGAGACTACCGGGCTCGGATACGTTCGGTCCAAGAAACGGGAGCAGTGCCACGGCTGCTGCGTCATAAACAGCTACTGCGAAGGGGAAAACGCTCTTCCGAATGGCCGCAATATTGAAACAGAGCGAGATCCCACTCTAAGAACGTTAATTCCGTTGCTCGAAGAACAAATAGACAAGCTAATAAAAGAAGCTTGTCAAAGGAGCCGAGATGATCACAGCCATGAAATGGCCATTTATGAAAAGGCCAGGATGCAACGCCTCAATCAGCAATCCACGGAGAAGGAAGACTATAATGCTCTTCTTCTCCGGCCCGCTGTATGTCTTCGTGAAATGGGAAAATCCTGAAATAAGGGCAGAAACATGGCAAAGAACGCAAAAAACATTTGAAAACAATAAAGCGGACCCAAGAAGCCATGCAATAGAGAAAAGGTCGATTGGAACCCGTCCTTTAAAGTAGATGGGTCGGGAATACTCTTTCCCCCAAGACAAGACAAGGAAAATATTTGACCTTGTCATGAAGCACCAGATGACGACACTTCCGGAGTCTCGGCATCCCGAGCAAATAAATGAGGTCCATCATCTGGATTGTTGCTCCTATCACCGAGTAATAGGTCATCCCCTTGAAGACTGCTTCACCTTCAAAGACTGGGTAGAAGACCAATATCAACAAGGCAGGTTTGCTTTATCTGACAGCTGGAGGGTAACCTTTCCGTAAAAGCATGAGCCAAAGAGGACTTATACCATGAGGATAGGACCGGCTCAACGTCAAGAATGGAAGCGAACTCGTACCTTCTATATGATAACACTCTCAAACAAGGGAGGGCACGAGACTATGGATGACCTCCACACGTACTTCGCAAATGAAGATGAGGACGAGGTGATCTCCAAGTTTCCACCGGCACCAAAAGAGCTGGAAGATGGGATACACACTACGGCGGACAACCTAAGGAAAATTGACTCAGGAACGGAAAATGATCCGAGGCCAGCATTCGTCAGTGAGTTACTATCTGAAAAACAGGTAGCCACGTTAAAGGACGTGCTCATGAAATATAAAGATTGCTTCGTATGGAAATATTCCGAGATGCCAGGTTTAGATCCAAAGATAGCAGTACATAAACTGGCCATATCGCCGGACATAAAGCCAGTCAAATAGGCACCAAGAAGAATGCAGCTTGAACTTGAGATGAGCATCAACGCTGAAGTCAAGAAACTAATCGACTCCGGCTTCATCCAAGAAGTTCAATATCCCGACTGGATTGCTAATATCATTCCAGTGATGAAGAAGAATGGGACGATGCGCATCTGCGTGGACTTTCAGGACCTCAACAAAGCCTGCCTGAAGGATAGCTTCCTAGTACCTATTACCAAGCTAATGATTGATAACACATCTACCCATGAGGTCTTCTCCTTCATGGTGGATCTTTACGATACAATAAAATAAAAATGCATCCTGAAGACCAAAAGCATACCGCTTTCCAGACCCCGCTGGGCATACTCTGCTATAAGGTGATGCTCTTCAGTTTAAAGAACGCTGGCGCTACCTACCAAAGGGCTATGACAAAGATCTCCGATGATCTCATACATGAGATCGTCAAATGCTACATTGACGACTTAGTGGTAAAGAGCAAATCTCACGAAGAGCATTGGAAACATCTAAAAATAGTGTTCCGATATATTCGAAAGTATAATCTGAAGATGAATCCTCTAATATGCGCGTTTGGAGTCTCCTAAGGCAAATTCCTAGGATTCATCATACGTCACCGGGGTATCGAAATCGATCCCTCAAAGATCGACGATTATGGAAATGCCCACGTCCAGAACTCTCAAACAATTGCGATCTCTTCAAGGAAAGCTCGCATATATCCGGCGGTTCATAGCCAACCTCTCCGGAAAATGCCGTCCTTACAGTCATCTGATGAAGAAGGGGACCCGGTTCGTCTGGGATCGAAAGTGCCAAAATGCACTAGATGAAATTAAGCATTACCTGCAAAATCCGTCGGTATTGACCGCTCCGGTTAAGGGAAAACCCCTTATCCTATATACAACGGCCTTTGAGGGTTCTCTAGGTGCGCTATGGGCATAAAAGAATGATCAAGGAAAGGAGAGAGTTTTGTACTATTTGAGTCGAGTTCTCCTGGGGGCAGAAAACAACTACACCCCCATCGAAAAGCATTGCCTGGCACCGATCTTCATGATAACGAAGCTCGGACATTACGCTTTGGCACATGAGGTTCATCTCATATCAAAGGTAGATCCTCTCAAATATCTAATGTAAAGGGCTATATTAACAGGAAGGCTTGCCAAATGGGCCTTCCCCCTAATGGAGTTCTCGATAACGTATCGACCTCTCAAAGCAGTGAAAGGTCAGGCCATTGTCGACTTTCTTGCGGAGCATCCGATACCAGCCGACTCCCCCTTAAATTGTGAGTTGCCTGATGAACATGCGTTCTACACAATCAAAGGAGAGAAGGAAGAAAATGATTCCCAATGGGAACTCTACTTTGATGGAGAATCTTCCGTGAAGCGGCGAAAGCAAAACACCCCCATAATCAAAACCAGGGTGGGCCTTATCTTCGTGACTCCACAAGGAAGGACAATGTGTTTCGCCCTTTCCTTAATGGAGCCAAGAACAAACAATGAAGCTAAATATGAAGCTTTGATAGTGGGTCTAGAGATCGCTATCAATATGGGAATCAAAAACCTCCTCATATATGGAGACCCCCAGCTGATAGTTTGCCAAGTAAATGGCGACTATCAGACATGCAAGCGAGAGCTGATAAAGTACTGCGAAAAAGTGCAGCAACTGCTGACACAAATCCCCTATTACATCTTGGAGAGTATACCGCGTGCAGAAAACAGCAAGGCGGATGCATTGGCTAAATTGACTAAGGAACTGGCCGATGAAGACATCGATGACGTAAGTATCATCGTGTAAAGCTGCCGGGTTCTCGCTCCAATAGATATATCTTTGGAAGATTTAACAGAGCTATCCGAAGGAAAAGAAGCGACCGAACAAGTAGCCCTTCAAATAGAGGACGAAGAAAAGGTCAAGGATTGGAGGGAAGTCTTCATAGACTACTTCAAATCCCGATGAATGCCCAAAATTGCGTCGTCTAGACATCAGCTCATGAAACGAGCTCTGTCCTTCGCCTTCGTCAATGATACTCTATATAAAAGATCTTTCGACTGCCTGTGGCTAAGATGCCTGGGAATAGAAGAAGCAAATAGAGTCTTCTAAGAAACTCATGACGGACTCTGTGGTTCTCATCAAGCTGGCCCAAAGATGAAGCTAAAGATAAAAAGAATGAGTTACTATTGGCCCACAATGATTCAGGACTGCCTTGAATATGCGAAGTAGTGTCACTCGTGCCAAATTCATGGGGACTTCATCCACCGACATCCAAATCCGCTACATCCAACAGTAGATAGCTGGCCATTAGAAATGTGGAGAACCGATATAATTGGTCCTATTGAACCAATATCGTCCAAAGGAAATCGATTTATACTGGCGAAGACCGACTACTTATCGAAATGGGAAGAAGCAGTACCACTAAGGGAGGTGAAGACGGAGAATAACCTTCATTTCTTCAAAACCAATGTCATTTATCGGTTCGGCACTTCGCGACGAATTATCTCGGATAATGGGCCAGCTTATAGAAGCCATAAAATCAGCCGCTTTGCACAACAGTATAAGATAGATTGGAGATACTCTTCAGTCTATAATTCTCGTACCAATGGTCTAGCTTAAGCTTTCAACAAGATCTTGACAAAGATTATAAAGAAAACAGTGTCCAGAAATAAAAGAGACTGGCATGAAAGGCTGCATGAAACCCTCTGGGCATACCGAACAACGTTCAAAACGGCTACAAATACAACATCATATGCGTTGGTATTCGGCACGGAAGCAGTGCTTCGCTTAGAAATAGAACTCTCCTCTCTACGAGTAGCGGTTCGGTACGAGCTGATAGATGAAGAAAATGCTCATCTTCGGCTTGAGGAGCTCGACGCCCTCGACGAAACTTGTCTTATAGCACAACAAAATCTGGAAGCTTATAAGGCAAGGATGACGTGGTCATATGAAAAACTGACCAGGCCGAGAACGTTCCGCCTAGGCGAACTTGTGCTAGTCGTCAAAAGACCAATGATTCCCAATCGTGCAAAATGGGGAAAGTTCGAGCCAAACTATGAAGGCCCGTACATCATAGATAAGGTCTATCAAGGTGGAACCTACCTGCTCATGGATATGCATGGCAAAAGACCCTTCCGACCAATAAACGGTCGATTCCAAAAATACTACGCTTGACGAGTTATGACTTAGGTCAATGATAGATGACGACGCTCGTGTCCGCTCGCTATCTTCCTTAATCAAAACTCTGAGAGTAAAAGAAAGGTATGTCCACAAGTGAAATGGGCACGGATGAAAACCCGAAAGGGCGCCGTGAGTAAAAACTGCAGGACCGTCGGCAAGTTTGTGAAAACCCGAAAAGGGCGCAAACTTGTAAAATAAAAAAATTCATGTGCACTTGCAAGGTCCTCTCGACCTTGTGAGGAGAAAATACCTGCGTGAGATCTTTACGACTCACAAAAGAGCAACACACTTAGGAATCCTTACGATTCCTAAGGAGAAATTACATTTACGGGATCCTCACGACTTGTAAGGAAAATTCCCCTTATGAGATCCTCACGGCTCATAAGATTCAAAAGCCTTAACCTACAGGGGTTTGAACCTGTTCTTAAGCCGTCATATCCCCCAAGTTTCCCTAAAGGCAGTCCTATATTGACCCTTGTATACAATCCACGGGCATAAATAAATATATCCCCTACCAAGTTCCACCAACGACGAGAAATGTCCCCGTATGGTGAACGACATTTGTAAGTCCCCTCGACTTATAAGGAGAAAACACTCTTACAAGATCCTTACGACTTACAAGAGAAAACACACTTAGGAGTCCCCACGATCCCTAAGGAGAAAATACACCTACGGGATCCTTACGACTCGTAGGGAGAAACACTTTTATGAGACCCTTACGCTCATAAAGTCAAAAAGCGTTAGTCGACAGGATCCTAGCCCTGTTTGCTAAGCCATCTTTGTTCAAACCAACAAAGGCAAATGATGACTCGCTCCTGCAACATTCCAGTTGCAGCGATGCTGATGCCATAATGGGCATCAACACCAAGTCCCCAACTCGCGACAAAAATCAGCGAGTAAAAAAATATGCAAAAATAAAGCCAAAATGTTTGGGCAACTCGCAATAAAAAGCAGCGAGTAAATAAAAAATAGCCGAAATGATTGGGCACCGCGATAAATAGTCAAAATGATTGGGCAATCGCGACTTTCGCGATATAAAAAACTGAAAAGATAGAGTATCGCGGAAAAAAATAAAATAAAATATTCTCTGCCCTGCAAGTATATTCATATTGACTCTTGTATACGATCCATAGGCACAAATAAAGGAAAAGGGAACTTTATTTTCCCACTACGCTTCGTCGAAAGGAGCTCCGAGTCTCGACGGTACATATGCAACCTTGGGACTATCCCTGCGTCCCCTCCTCATCCCAGCAGGGGCAGACACAACAGTCAAATAAAAATGAAGTGACGACAAAATCCTAACTTCAGATCTTAATAGCAACATCTACATCTTAGAGATCAACTCGACGTTCTTCTCATTTCAACAGGGTGTAGACATGACGTCAACAAAGCTCCAAGGAGCCAAATAAAAAAGAAGTAATGGCAAAATCCAAGTTCCAGCTTGACGTTCCTTCTCGGTGCAGATGCAACATCAACAAAGGCTCCAAGGAGCCAAATTAAAAAGGAGTGACGGCAAAATCCTAACTCTAGCTCGACGTGCTTTTCATGCCAGTAGGATGCAAATGCAACGTCAACAAAGGACCCAAGGGTTAAAGCAAAAATAGAGTCACGACAAAATCCTAGCTCCAAGTCTTCACGGTTCATATACAACTCAGAGACTATCTCGACGTTCTCCCTCATTCCAGCAGGATGCGGACGCAACTATAAAATGAAATTGGAGCAATGGCATATTCTTAGCTCCGGACTTCAATTGTAATACATACAGCATAAAGCCCCTACAAATGTCTACCCTACTTCAGCAAAGAAACGACACGACATCGTCAAAACAAAAATGAAGTGATGGCATTTTCCTAACTTCGGGTCTCGACGACAACTCATATAAAGCCTAAAAGAATATCGGAGATCATCCCACACCAGAGTGGAGTGGTTATGACTCATCAGGGCTCCAAATTGAGCCTAACCTCAAGTAAAAAGCGTTATGGAAAATTCCTAACGTTTGCTCTTCTGACGGTAATATGACTTAAGGAGATTACTTGAAGACGTCTTGTCCAGCCCCCGAAGGGATCAGAGACACGATAGTCGCGGGGCTACTCGAACAGCGGCTTAAAGATTGCTTATCGAGGAATACATCAGCCAACGCGACGGTACCACAGACTAGAACCCTAGTACCACAAGCCTAACGGATCTCTGTCGTAAAGAATGAGGGTTATCTGCATATAACGTTAGGACAAGTTTGCCTGTAAACCCAAGGGAGGTAAACTAAAAACACTCCGAAATGAGTACATAAACTAGAAACTCTGAAACGAGTGAATAAACTACTAACTCCGAAATGAGTGAATAAACTAGAAACTTAGAAATGCGTGAATAAATTAGAAACTCTGAAACGAGTGAATAAACTACAAACTCCGAAATGAGTACATAAACTAGAAACTCCGAAAGGAGTGAAAATACTACAAACTCCGAAATGAGTGAATAAACTACAAACTCCGAAACGAGTAAATAAACTAATGTGTGCTAAATTAAGACATCAGAGGAGCGTATGCAAAAAAAAAAACATGAATTCTTTATTCATAAATCGAAATGTTTAAGAGACACAGTTTACATTTATATAAAGAAAAATAGGAAATACAATTCTAGCCGTTAAGAAGGCGGGGCTTTCAGTAAATTGGCAACCCGCTCATTCTCTTCCTGCAGCTCCTCCTCGCGTGCCACTATTGTAGCCAGCTTCGCTTCGACTCGAGCCCGTTGTTGCAAGCAGGATGAAAGCTTCTCAGCGATTTCCTGCTTAGCAACCTCGCAATCTCACATGCCCCGCTCGGTAAAGTCGAGTTTCTGCCTCAGCGCCAGTCTATTAGAAACACATTGTTGAGATTTTCAAAAATAACCTGCAGCTGCGCGACATTCGCTTCGACCTGGGCGCGCAGTTTGCTGGATTCGCCAGAAGCTGTCTCGTGCTCCTTTCGCTTCATGGCCAACTTTTGCTCGAAGTATTGAATAGAATCGGCACTTTCCTCGATCCATGCGACCAGTTGAGCCTTCGAGGTTAATGCTTCAGGAGTAAGACGCTTGTGTTCGATCTCCTGCAAACAAACCCCAATCCGCTTACAATAGTCAACCCAAATGCCGATGAAGTCTTCATTGTGGAAATTCACAAGCGTCGCCAGCATAGGGTTGACTTCATCAGCAAAATCCGTAGCAGAAGCAAAGGCTTCAACGTTAAGATCTTTGATAAATTCACTTAACATCCGCTTTCTATTCGTCGCACCTGTGGAAAATTGACGCTTAGCATAGGGCCCTACGGGCATGGAAATGCGAGACTCGAGGGGAGCCGATGCTGGTGTAGCTGCTGCAGAATGAAGCTTGCACAAAGAAGGGTCAGATTTCAACTTGAAAAATAAATAAGAATGATGATGGATGGAATCTACCATACCAGTGGTCAAAAATGGAAAGGTAGGAAGAACAGGAGGCTCGGTTATTCCTTCGTTCTCTCCCTCGAGCCGTAATACTGACTTCAATATAAGAAAAGCTTAGCAATAGAAAGTTTGCTCATGGAAAGATGAAATAACAGGTGAAGAATATACTAACCAATGCCTGAAGGGGGAACGAAGTCCGATTGGAAGGCGGAATGTGAGCTTAACATTTGGTGTAAGCGGTCAAAAAGCATTCCTGCTGGGTTGTAACGATATATGGTAAAGAAACTAATCCAAGAAAATAATATCTACATTGAAACAAAGAGATGAGAAAACTTTACCTTCCGTCATTAAACTCGAGAGAACTCGGGGGGACATAAAAGAGAGGGGTGGAATAGTGGCATTTGTGGCAACGGCTGACAGTGATTCTTCAATCAGCACGGCACTGTGGTCTACTGCACCTGTATTCATGAAATATCAGCAGAGATGCCTAGCAAGAGTGAGAAATCAAAAGTAATAGCCCGAGAAATACTTGATGGGGCAGAAACCATAATAGGGTCTGGAGCGTCACCAGTTATGACGGCTTCTTCGGTTTCCACCCTCATTGGGAAGGTGGATTCAGCATCCGCACATTCGTCCCCTGAATCGATAAAGGGCTGTTGTCATGCTCGCACCACCCGCCGATATCAGGGATCCACAAGGGGATGAAGCAGCAGTTGGAACGTTCCCAGATTCAAGAGGAAGGCCTGACACTCCAGGCACTTCAAGTGCCGACACTTCACTTGCCATGTCACCACCTAAACTTGGCCCTATTAAAAAAAGAGGGGGGGTGTTATAATTCAAGAAAAAACGCTGTTACCAGGGGACCGTGCGCTGTTTTACTTTGAAATGACTTCTCGGCCTCTTCGCGGGCCACACGTGAAACCTGCCTATGAGCGGTGGACAGGGCAGAAGGAACGTCCTCCATGGGAACATCAGAGGGTTGAGCATCTTTCGAACCTGCGCCCGCAGCCAGGTTATCCTGACACTCCCTTGCTGCAAGCTTTTTTCGCTTCCTCTCGGCTTTGGCTATATGAATGGATCTCTTTAGGACCTCCGACAGATGAGCGTCTTTGTCCAAATCAGGCTCGGCCTCCGGATCTACTGCTACATCTATCATCGGCTACTTCAGCGATGCCTCCCGTGGCGGCCCTGGGAGGATCTCAACCGTAGCCGGTGGCTCTGAAGGCTCCTCCGCACCATCACCCGAGGCTGGCATTGTACTGGGAACAACACGAGTTGTGGTGGTTCCTGTAAAAGAAAGAAGAAGAGGGAGGGTCAGGTGGTGAATAAAATAAATTAAATATGTAAAGGCGTAGCGAAACGAATCATATCGAGGCCCATGGAAGCGTGGAACCTCTCCTCCTTCTCAAATGTCTTGAGGGACGCTAAGAGAGTCTCTTCAGTGGAGATTCCTGTTAAGAGAAGAGCGTTAATAAAGCATTGGTGCTAATGCTGTCAGGGTGTAAATAGAATATACCGGACGCCGCTAGAGAAGCTAACACTGTTTGCTCACGGGCCAATCTTTCAGAAGCTTCGAGGGTGGCCTGAAGATTCGTGGCGACGTTCTCATCGATGGAGGCCTCGAACAAACCATCATTGGTACCATATTCGGATAGGCCTTCGCCATAAGGAGCATGAGGCTCCTGACCCAATACAACATCGGCTGAGAATAGAGATTTCTTCTTCTTCAGCGACCTGACAACGACCCCTGACGACAAAAGCTTTCGCTTAACGGGCTGCTTGGGACGGCGGGTCTCGATCTCTGAACCAATGCCCGACTCCGGGGACGCTGCAGCTACTACAGTCGCAGGAGCATCCAGTCGAGGCTTATTCGGAAAAGCTCGCGGAATTACGACTGCATTGCTCTCTTTCCAGGAAGGACGGACGACTGTCCGTCGCCTCAGCGGGACTGCGGGATTGCTGGCTGCAACAGAATCCTTGTGGTCAAGAAGCATCCGCCTTTCCTCCTTGATGACGGCCCCCGTTGCATGCTGATACCAGGCAACGTAGGCATTCGAGGCCTTTGGAATATGACTCGGCTCGCTGATCAGGAAATGAGACCACGTATTCAGACGCATGAAATGGTGCACCGTGTTGCGAACGCTCTCCTCAGTAGTAACTAGATAACAATGAATGCCTCGAGGGGGACACCTTGGTTGTAGCCCGATTTCTGGGCAAAACGGTGCGGGTTATATCTCATAACAAAACCAAGGCGTTCTGTCTGAATATCAGGAAACCTGGCCTGATAGAATACAAATGGATGATCTCTCGAGCCCTTAATATAGAAGCTCCGTCCTTGAAAACATCGTGTAGCGGCTGGATCACTTTGGAAAATTCTTTGCCGATGGTCAGGACTTTATCGACAAAGGTCATGCTATCCCCAACCATGCGCGGGCGAAGAAGAAATCACCGAGCCTCCCGCTGTGTTGGGTCTGGAGAAGAAGTATCGACCAAGTGCATGACCCGAGGAAAATTGTATCCTTCATAAAATCTGGGTCTTTTATGCACACCAAAAGCACCCAGCATATGCATCTCGATCCATGAGGTGAAGTAATGAGTGGGAGATTAACGGGCTTCACACCTGGCTGAGTGGTTTGGCCGCCAGACTTTGACCATAATATAAGTGAGCTAGTCCTGCAATCCCAACGGCCATGCGCATCCCCGCTACAATATGGTAAGCCGGATAAAAGACAGATGGTCTCATATATCGGGGGTCCATTGGAAGCGCAAACCAGCTCAGCTACAAGCCGATGAACCCCAGGAAGAACGTCTCCTCATCAATGTCTGAAGCGGCGACCTCTGCGAAAGGGATGATTGGGGTATCCAAAATAAAAAATTGCTTTAAATCCATCTCCGCGGTCAGTAGTTTGTCTAAGCCAAATCCGAACGGATCATCGAGCTTGGTGAACTTCGCGGATTTCTTCGATAGAGCCTCCGGACAAAGGAAACGAGCAACGAAGTCCGTGAAGCTAACTTCGTGCCCCCCAGACTCCATGAATAAGCTTTCATATATGTTTAACACTTTGATCAAGCTCGGAAACTTGTGTCGAACGACATTCTCTGAGGTAAGAGCCATAACCACTGATTCGGTAATGAAGACATACTCATCAGGAGGAAGTATCTCCTCATAATGCAATCCTCTGACGGGTAATCCAGATATCTCCGCTAATTCCTCCAACGATATTGAGACCTCCCGATCCGATAAGAGAAATGTGTGGGACGGAATATTCCATTGCCCCAGAAAAGATTTGACCCACCACACATAAGGGGTATGGTAGTAAAATAGGGATGCATAGATCGCTGGATATATCCCGGTCTTTAGTAGCAACGACTTCTTGGCCGACAGAATGTAACGAGCCCACTGCAGTTAGCCAGTCGGATGACGGGGAGTCATTCCTATCATATAAACCTACCCTCAAGGACACAATTCTTCTTGGCATATGCGATGCCCTAGAATGTCTAAGGCTATCGATGGCTGCACTAGTATCGATGCCATGGAAGGTTAGAGATGACCTTCCGAGGTCCAGTTGACCTTTTCTACTACGTAAGCGACCTGCGGAAGGTCGGCATAATGAATTGACGGGATGGGTTCTGACGGTGTTGCGCAAGTAAAATTGTGCCGATCTCGGATATTGTAACTGTACTACGACCCCCACAAATGAAGAGACTTCTGCTCTGGGTTATAATCCCGAATGAGCGCAAAGACCTCCCGATCTGTAGGCGCATCGGCGAAAGCACTCTCTAAGAGAACGTAGGGGAAGGATGAATCGGAAGCCATAGTACCTATAAAAAAGGGGTTAATTATTGACACAATGTTCAAGACTTTAGCATTTTCAGTATACCCAAATTTGTACTACATTCTGGCATGTTAAAGTCACCACAGTTCAAAGAGAAAGGGACAATGGGCCCCACAAAATCATGGTAATGGCCTCCATCAATGATGAGGCAGGCACTCATTGTAAGAATCCAAAAGGATTCTCATTTAATGAAAAATCTCATTGAACTGTGGAGTTAAACTCCCAATATTCTCGAAAAACGAGTTCTACAGCAGATTCGAATATGCAAGAAGAACCCTAAAAAGAAAATAAGAAAAGGGAATTAAATTCCCAAAAGAATTTTTAAAAGAAATTTTCTCAGAGCTAAGCTTTGTAGAACAACCCAGAATTAAATTCCTCTGGAATTAAATTCCTCTGGAATTAAATTCCTCTGATAATGGGATAAAATCCCAGAAATTCGCATAGGAAATGGAATTAAGTTCCAAACAACCCTCAAAAATCAAAGTCACTAACAGGGTAAAATCCTAAGATCTCTAAGACCCAAGGTCTACCCAAATAAAAGTTTTTAAAAGATTTTTAAGAGATCGTTCCATGAGAAGAGTAAAGCTCTGTTAATGGGTTGAAAACCCAAAACGAGAAGAGACTCTTTTAATAATTTCTTTAAGAATTAAATCATGGTCGTAATTCTTACCAATTTTTGACAGATTTTAACTCTGAGAAAGTTCTGGGAACAGAGATATAAGCTCTGAGGAGAGAATTAAATTCTCAAGGAAGAAGAAGACTCAAGAAGATGATAGAATGATAGTCATCTCAAGGCCCAAAGGCCCTATTTATAAGACATGAAGGGACGATTCAACTCACCAGGAGATCGAACGGTGGAAAAGGAGACACCGTTGCACTTACGTGTGAGCCGCGTGAGCACAACGGTGGGGGGCATTTGATTCCCCAATATTTAAACATAATAAAAAAGCAAAGCTCTGTTGGATTTAATGAGGCAGTGCCTTACGTGCTCTCCACGAGGGGGCAAGGGACAATCTTATAATATTAAATCCTATGGTGGAGCCTCACGTGCTCCTCACATGGGTGCTAATGTGCAAAGCACAGAAGAATTCATTA
The DNA here is from genome assembly GCA_030015575.1 of Agapanthus africanus. Lineage (NCBI taxonomy): Eukaryota > Viridiplantae > Streptophyta > Magnoliopsida > Asparagales > Amaryllidaceae > Agapanthus > Agapanthus africanus. Next base: position 444,932,089 of record CM057350.1, on the reverse strand, counting down.
CATAAGAGTTAAACTCTTAGATGGCGCCGCACGTGCTCCTCACGCGGGCGCCAATGTGCAAAGTACATAAATACCTATCATAAGAATTAAATTCTTAAGTGGTGTCCATGTGCATAACACGTGAGCGCTAGTGCCCAAGCTCATATCAATAGAATTAAATTTTACATTTCCCTAACAAAATTTTTGGATATTCTCTGTTAAACAGAACCGTTGGATAAAAAATCTAATGAAGATGATAAATCATCAAAATATGGAATTAAATTCTATTGGGAGAAAACATCTCCCAAATCTTTCTAAAATAAGAAAGATACTCTCAGTTGGATCAAAGATCCAATGATAGAATAAAATTCTATTTTAGAATATATTCTCTCAATTTTTCTAAACAAAAAAGATTGCTCTCTGTAAAACAGAGAACCATTGGATTAAAAAATCCAATGGTGATTAAAAATAACCATTTTACAGAATAAATTATGTATAGGGGAAAATATTTACCCAATCTCGTTAAAAACGAAAAAAATCATATTCTGTAAAACAGGAGTCCTTGGATCAAATTATCCAATGGTGGGTAAAATTCCCCAAATCAATTTTGAGACCAATTAAATCAATTGGAATATCTGAATAAGAGATTTTCTCAAAACTAATTAACAACTTGCCTTCACTATATAATGGACCCGAGACTTCAAGTCTCACAAAGACAGAGAGAGAGACGGAGATACAGGGAACCCCCCATAAGCTTCTGAAAAATACAGAAAGCTTTCAAAAACAACAGAGAGTTCAATTCTCAAGAAAGAAAAAGTCTTTCCTCCTCAAAACCCTAGGTAAAGAAAAGAGATCAAAATATCTCTATCACATTTAAGGGTTTAACCCTTTTAGAAGAACTTAGTTCTTTCTCTGAATCTGAGATCCACAAGGCAAATCTCTTATAAGTTGAGAGTTTAATTCTCATCGGGAAGATCTTGTTCTTAAGAATCAAAGATTCAGGGAAGAACAAATTTTAAACGGAGTCCATGATGCTCCAGGAACTTAGTTCCTTCAAATCGAAAACTTAGCCTAAAATCTTCAAATATAGTGATTTTAGCGAGTGTTAATGGTCAAAGCACTATTGATAGAGGTTTAACCTCTCTGAAAACATCAACAGAGAAACTAGAGCCTCACGCGCTTCCTACATGGACGCCCCTCTTTAACAGCGCCTAGCGTCTCACGTGAAAGACATGCGGGCGCCCAAAATAGAAGGCCAGCGCCTCATGTGAAACACACGTGGGCGCCATATAAAGAGTGCCTAGCACTTTACATACAGCCAAAACGGCCGATTGCTCAGCACCAATTGGGCAGCGCCGCACGTGCTCCTCACGAAGGCGCCACCAATAATAAGAGTGCTTAACAGTCCATAAATAGCTAAAATGGCTGAGTGCTTAGCACTGATTGGATAGCGCCCAGCGTCTTACGTGTTCCTCACGTAGGCGCCCCAAAAATAATAAGAGTGCTTAGCACCCCATAAATAGCCAAAACGGATGAGTGCTTAGCACTGATTGGGCAGGACCCAGCGCCTCACGTGTTCCTCACGTGGGCGCTACTAAAAAAAGAAGAGAGAAAAGTGCTTAACACTCCATAAATAACAAAAATGGCTGAGTGCTCAGCGCTCGTTGGATGGCGCCCATAATTAAATGCTTCACATGACACCCATGCGAGTGTCAAAGTGTCAAACAAGTGCTTAACACTTTTGCATAAAAAAAGGGGACTGAACCAACAGAGCCCAAATAAGTGCTTAGCACTTCTGAACAAAAAAAACTGAGCAGACTAAGCCCAAATTGGCTAAGTTTATAAAAATTTCTTATAGCCGAGCCCAAAATGCTCTGTTGTTTGGATCTTAAATAAAAATGATTCGTAAAATATTGCTAAGTTGATCTTAGTCTCAAATTAGACTAACGTATCCTTAGTTAAAAATAAATTGAGCCAAAATTCTCACACATTTAAGTTGATCTTAATCTCAAACTAGATTAACGATTCTTAAATAAAACCAAATCTTTTTGAACCAAAGGAACATACAACCTAAGTTCAAAAAAACCCGTCAAGCAAATCCTTAACCCAAACCCAAATCTAAAATATACGGATTTGGACTAATCCGCGCCCTACAGGCGACGACACAAACTAGTCTCCGTATACAATCCACGTGCAACCAAAACAAACAAAAACACACGTGATTTGAAGTGAACTTTCGGAGCAGGAGAAAGTGGTTATCGCAATGCGGTAATATAATTAATTGCATGGGCTTGCGCCTGCAGTGAAGAGCATCCCCACAATCAAAAACCCCTCATAAAAGGAGGGGGAATCTGATGAAGTCTGCTACAACGGTCGCTTCTGTCCAAACCTTCGATATATGGTGTCATAAATCAACCTAGTATATTCGGAGAGGTGGACGGATAAATCCAAATAGCATTTGCCCCCAGAATTCAGGCCAGCCGTCCCAACGTCTCGGTCCCTATCTTCCGACGGTGAACAACGATTATGATGATTGAAGGATGGCCTATATGGGCAGAACAGTCTTATTCGAGATGATAGTATGCTATCTAGTTCATCTCTATCATCATGTACATGTATTGTGTGGTATTATGGATCACTATTACATATTGTTAGAGACCTTAGGATTCATGCTTGGCTACCAGGGTTATTGTGGCGAACATACTTATGAGAACTGGGTAGCCTATAAGCAAATCCTTAAATGTCCCTAGTCGTGGGAATATCGAGACTGGGCATTGATATTCCAGATTAGACTAGTGTATACATTTCTTGACCCCGAAGAGGGGCAATGGCCGGTCTCACAGCCATTGGTGTTAGTTAATCACCAAAGATAGTATACATGTGCTCATTGGGTTATGAGTTATACTGGACAGACTCGCCGGAAACATGCTAGATGGTTTTGTACCTAGTGTCAGGTAGTAGTTTTTTGGTATCATGAGTATAGGTTAGTCTGTCGATATGAGATCATCATTTGTCTTGTGTGAGTTCCCACAGCGCTTTGATTATTACCATACCATGGTTTTACTGAGTCATGCAAACAGGTTTTAGTTGGGTACAGTCCCGAGCCACATGGAGGCAGTGAGTGGATCGTCGGGTATTCGTCTCTCCCGGTATTGGGGGTAGATGTCACACTGTACACGGGTGGCCATCACCAGAAATCTTTGGCCAAGGTGGATAAGAACTACTGATTTGGATCAGTAGTTTCTCAGTGGGTGATGGGCTTCATACTGACACGACTTATCGTGTTATTACGGTCTGAATTTATCCACACCTTATACCCGTTATACGACACTCTTAGATGAACATACCAGACTGTACGGAGACTGTCACTTTCAGGCTCAGTAGGGATACAGACAAGTTTGCTTGTCGGCCTTCCTTTCGTTCAATACCTGGGCAGCCGTTACGTACAGCTAGTGCTGCTGATGTACTTGTGGTTAAACCCATTGCCAGCGTATTGTCGAGTCTTTAGAGTCCAACACAGATGGTTTCCAGCTCGGGTGAAACGATATAGTGTATGTATTTTGATACGTGCTCAGGTTCGATTAAAACACGTATTTTTATACACGTGGTTTTAATCAGACAGTTTGTTAATACTAGCCGGTTTGAAATATAGCTAGGTTATCATATTTTGGATTAAATGTGAGCTAGTATTATATATCTTTTTAGTATCTCGTTTTCGGTATTCATATTTTGACAGAATACGGTATTTATACGAATATAGGTATTTATATAAATACATGTATTTGTGTCTTGATATAAATACGAGTATTTTATATCTTAGTACAAATACGGGTATTCATATTTTGATACGAATACGGGTGTATGTATTTGTAGCATATACTTGTATTAGTGGATTTGTATATATTTAGATATATACATATACATATGTAAATATGTATAATGAATTGGCCTCTTCTTTTCTTCTCCTCTCTTCTTGAACATTTTTGAATGGTGTGAGTTTGTAACTCACCATGGTGAGTCACAACCCACTCATTCATAAATTAAAAAGAAAACAGAGAAAGAAAAAAGAGATGATGAAGGATTTTATTGTAGAGTTGCCATGCTTGAAAAACACACACCCAAAGCTTCTTCCTTCTCCTTTCTTGAATTTTCTAAGATGAGAAAGATGAAAGGATTATAGGAGAAACTTTAGAGATTAGTCACTACATCAATCTAGTGATCAATTTCTAGCAAGTTTTGACCACTAGTTGCTTCATTTGTGAAGCTAAAGCCTTAGCTTTTGTTCCATCGAGGTGGATCATTTTCGGTAAGAAAGACCGACTCCCAAGCTCGTTCCTAACGACCTAAAGAGCCAAGAAAGTAGAAAGAAGATGAAGGACATGACTACAAAGGTTGTAATCACAAACCTAGTAGTTAACTCCTTCTAGTTATTTCCTAGTTTAGTGTTAAGATTCGATTCTAGGTTGTAGTAGTTTATACTTAAGTTTCGAAAATTTTCGTTTTGTATTCCGCATAGCCGCTAGTTTACGGTGCGAGCATGAGCGTTTACCTACATGGTATCAAAGCCACCCAAACACTTAAACTAGTTTAGACGCTGTTTACGTTTCAAGTTTAAATTTTTCCGTATTTCGAAATCCGAAAACTCAATTTTCTGTCCAAATTTTAACGGAACCTGAAAATTATTTTGCATATGCTATTGGATTGTGGATAAAGAAACTTGGACACACCATGAAGACGAGCCCAAATTGACATGGTTTGGTCGACATTTATCCGAGATTTGTGGCCCAAATTGTTCACTTTTCCTTGAACTTCATGTAATGTCTTTTACTTTGGGTTTTGGGATTTTTGGTATACGTCCTTTTGCTCCAGATTTCATGTACTGTTATCTTTGTATTCGGGCAAAATGGAAAGTTTTAAACTCAAAATATTTGCATCAATTATATCTTTGTATTTGTAAAGGTCGTCTAATTGCTATAGGTTGATTAGACGGAGTTGCAAATACTTATTAGTTCTATGATGCTTATTTGGATTAAAATAGCTGCGGTTGTCGTCGTGAATACCCGAGGTTTTTTGTGAGATGAGAGTTTTATATTTACATCTGTATATTCATAATGCGGGGCGAGCATCCGACTTGTGGACTGCCTTCCCTGCTTGATGTATATTCTTTTTAGGGGCACTTCTGAGTTGAGCTTGTGTCGCCTATGTATTATATTTGTTTCATCTCTTGTATATAGGATTGACCCAGGAGGAGTGCTCAATTAGCCGGGTTATAGGAAGTAACAGATGGTCATCTCATGGAGTTGAGAATGGGTTATCCTATTTTAGAATTGACGGGACTACTTGCCGCACTCGTAGGGGTCTAGGGACTAGGGTTTGGCTATTCATACGACCATGGAATCCGTGTTTCATCCATGGCTTAAATGAAACACTGAATTCCTAGTATACTTTCTATTTCATAGTGTTTGCTTCTGCCGTTATTCTGTGTTTGCGATATATTATCATGCCTGAGACGAAGGGCGTTGTATATATTTATATATATATATATATATATCTAGTAGACGCTATACATGTTTTGCATCCGCACTAGTCCTATTCCTGCCCTGCCGTAAGTTAAGTAACCTTGAGGTAAAGACCCAGGACCCTGTGGCGAATGCGGATGACATATATGTGCGTGCTTATTTTTGTTTCTTTTGGTATGATATTATTAATTGATGGGATCGCATTATATGTTTAATGCAAGTAAAACAAACCTAATTGATATTGTCGGAACCAATTTTTAAAACTACTCGGTTTTCTTCAAAACCATAGTTATATTCTTTTTCTTTGTATAGAGGTATTTGGTTAGGAATATCCTGCGCCTCATTCTATGAGGAAAGAGCCTTGATCCCTTCACGGGGAGTTCACTCTTAAGCAAAAGTTTATGTTACTAGTTTTAAAAGCATGCCTAAACTACTCCTTTTCAAAGCTTCTTGAGTTCCTTCAACGATATCAAGTTCATTACGTTAAAGGTTTTCGCCAAAAACCAGCCGTAACCCTCCATCGTTTTAGACGGGTAGCGCCTAATATTCATGTTATGTATTTTGGCCTTCGTCAAGGCATAATGTATGGTGGCTATGTGTTACTTTTTTTTCCGTATAGAGATGCATTAATTTAGGAAAGTCGTACAACTATTTTTACCTTCATCAAGGGTTAGTACGAGTGGATCTAGATTAATCAGGACAATGACGGGTTGAACTTGACTTGCGACTTATGATATTTTGGCCTTCATCAAGGTCATAAGATGCTTGGGGTAAAAATCCACATTGGGAGTTTCAAACATAAAGGAAACTTGCCAGACATGCGCATACCTTCTGGAGTATGGTGACTTGAGTGGCTTCCATTAAGTTATCACGCAATGATTGTTGGGTCCTGATTCTCACTGTGAGTAAGTATTACTCTTCATGAGATTTTCACTTCACAATTAGCTAACATATTAGGTGTCTAGAAAGTGTTAATGAGGTTACGCCTCTGTGGAAACGAGGTTATTTAATTTGGTCCGTTTCCGCAGAGGCGTAACCTCATTAACACTTTTCTCAGAGTACCAACACTGTTCTGGCTGAACGGTTAGAAAACTTGTTAGGTGTGTTGGATATAGTGCCCTAAGAGTCAATTATTGGATCACAGGCACGTGATTGCAATGATTGAGGGAGGACCTATGCCGGTAGGACAGTCTTACTCGAGATGATAGTATTCTATCTGGTTTATCTTTATCATCTTGTACTGCTTTAGGTGACCTTACAGGTCACTATTGCACGTTGATAGAGCCCTAGGATTCTTGCTTGACTGCCAGCAGTATGAGGGCGATCATATACGTGGGAGCTGGGGTCTATAAGCAAATCCTTAAAAGGTCCCTAGTCGTGGGAGTTTCGAGACAGGGCATCGATTCTCCAGAGTAGACTAGTGTATACAGTCGAGACCCCGACGAGGGGCGGTGGCCGGTCTCACAAGCCACTGGTGTCAGTTGGTTCACCTAAGATGTATACAAGTGCTCATTGGGTTATGAGTACACCGGACAGGACTCGCCAGGAACCTGCTAGTTGGGATTATACCAGACGTCAGATAGCAGTTCCCTGGTGACATGTGTACAGGTTAGTTTATCGACCTGAGATCGTCATTTGTCTCATGTGAGTTCCCACTATACTTTGATTACTACCCTACCACGCTCAAAGGAGACGTGCAAACAGGTTTTAGTTGGGTACAGTCCCGAGCCACATGGAGGCAGTGAGCGGATCTTCAGGGGTTCGTCTCTCCCGGTATTGGGGGTGAGGTCGCGCTGTGTCTAGGAGAGCCATTACACGAAGTCCTTGGCCAAGGCAGGAGATTTACTGGTAGGTATTCCAGTAGTATCTCAGGGTGTTCTGGGCTACACTCCGACACGACTTGTACCGCTTTTGGGGGTCTGACTTTTACCAACCCCCTAGGCCCGCCATGCGATGCTCATAGACGAACGGACCGGACTGTACGGATATTGTCACTGAAAGGCTCAGTAGGGTGTTAGGATGAGTTCGCTCATCGACGTCCCTTTTGGTCAATACCTGGTAGCCCGTTACATATAGGCTAATACCTCTGACGTGCTAGTGGTTAAATCCACAACCAAAATATTGGCGAGTCTTTAGAGTCCCCCACAGACCGTTTTCTCAAGTTTCGGGCGAAACGTTGTAGAGGACGTATGGAGATATGGCAGGGTTCGATCAGATACGTGCGGTATTGCACGGATCATGATCGGACGGATAATACTAGCGGGCTTTGGTTTAAGCCGGATCCTAGTATTGTACAGTGTAGATTTTGTCTCATTGCATTTGTATTCGGTCGGAATACAAATGCGGGTACGTATATACAGTCGCGGGGTTTTCCTGTAATTTAGTACGGGATCGGTTTTATGAAGTTGCCAGTTTGCATTCCGTTCCGGCCAGTTTTCCTTTGTTCCTTCCTGGCCGGACTTTTCCGATGGAGGGGGTTATTTGCAGTTGTGCAAATTACCTTTGTGGAGGGGGGTTATTTGTATTTGTGGCTTCATGATGGTTCTACCATCATAAGATTCTTTTTAAGTCTCCTCCTTTGCATTAAATGAGATTAGAATGGATTAGAAATGGATATGACCTTGTTATCATCACATTCGGGTTATGGTCACCCTTTGCTTTTACTACTCTCACCTCCCTTCTTGTTTTTGTTTTTTGGCTCTCCCATTTCTTTGTAGGGGCCGGCCACATTAGGTGAGGAGAGAGGGAGTTCATTTTTGAGTGTGGGAAAAATACATCTCTCATTTTTCATACTTTCAAAAGATACACCATCCTTCTCCAAAAGTTCTTTCATTCCTCCATCAAAGGCAACTTTACCCCATTGAGACAAAGTGATTCTACACTTCATCTACAGCACTCCTTGGGCACGTCGGCTCGCCAACTTCGTGCCCGAGTTGCCTCGGTCCAGAGGTGGGAGCCCGTAAAAGAACCCGGCGATGTGGTGCCCGTTCCGACGAGGAGATAAAGACCGGAGATTCCGCGAGGAGATCGGAGTGGAGGCCGAAGACCGATGGACACGGCGATGTGGTGCCCGTTCCGACGAGGAGATGAAGACCGGAGATTCCGTGAGGAGATCGGAGTGGAGGCCGAAGACCGATGGACACGGATCGCTCGGTATAGCATTCTACCATTTCTGTTGTTTGCTAGAGTTAGATTAATAGCCCGATCCGGGATTTTAGTGCGCGGTGGTGTCGGTTTTCTAGTTTGAAAAGTTTTTCGTTTCCGCATTCCGGCGTCAGATTGACGGCCGGGGCGCCTCCGTGCACTTACATTGGTATCAGAGCCACGCCATTAACCTAGTCTATCTTGCTCTAACGTGTTTACAAGTTCGATCGAACGGATTTTCCAAAAACCATATTTCCATGTCGTACTTTCTGTCGAATTTTTCTGTGCTCTAAAAATTATTTGGTATGTTGGAAAATTACGTGCAGGGTTTTTTATGAATTCTGTGAAAATTTGGTACGCTGATGTTACTGTAGAGCGGCGGTTTAGCGGCCAAAACCACATTTTGGCCGCGGAACCGCCGCCGTTTTGTGGCCAAACCGTACCAAATTTCTACAGTGGTTTACGGACATGGAAATAGGGTTTCTGGTATATTCTTTTTGGGCCCAGATGTTTTTGAGTGCTATAGTTGTGCTTGGGGCCCACTTAGGAAAATTTGATCGATCGAAAAGTTTAAACATGTTAGTTCACAGTATTTATATTATATCTGCGACCGTGAATGTCACTTGATCGGTAAATCCTGTCTAACTGCTATAACCCTTTTAGACGGATTTGCGAACGTGACATTCACGTTGATGTTCTGTGTTGTGCTGTGATGTTGCGGATTTGTCGTGGTCGATTGCCTGGATGCAATGGTAGTACAGTTTTGTTTTATATGTACATTTGATATTACGGGGCGAGCGTCCGACATGTGGACTGCCGTCATTGCCTGTTTGTATTATTCTTTTGGGGCACGACCGGGTCGAGGTCGATGTACCCGTTGTATGTATATTTTACTTTCTGTACTCGGATTACCCCGCGGTGGGGTGCACGGATAGCCGGGTTCTAGAGGGCAACGGGTCCGCATCTCATGGCGTTGAGACGGAGGGGGCTTTACTCTAGAATTGGCGGGCTATTCCCCGCACTCGTAGGGGGTGCAGGTTGACCCAGGAGAGGTGCCCAAGTTACCGGATTCCGTGAAGTGCTGGGTGGTCCATTCACGTTGTTGAAGGGGGCTGTCTCGCTTCAGGTTTTGGCGGGTAACTTGCCGCGCCCGTAGGGGTCTAGGATTTCATTGCACAGGCTATCCACACGACCAGGGGAACGTCGGGTTTCAGTAGCGGCTCTATGAAACCCGGGGATCCCAGATATCTGTATTGTTCTGTGATGCTTATTACATTTCTGTGATGTTGCATTTTATCACGCCTTGAGCGAATATTATATATTGATATATATACTAGTAGATGTTGTATATGTTTTGCATCCGCGCTAGTCCAGTCCCCGCTCTGTCGTTAGTTAAGTAACCTAACGGGTGATGACGGGACCTAGTGGCGAATGCGGATGGCATATACGTACATCATTATTTTCGTTCTTTATTGGTGTGATCAATTGATGGGACTGCGTTGATTCAGATCAATGCAAGCTAAACAAACCTATTCTGATGTTGTTGGAACTTTTTTCAAAAAGCTGTTATTGCAAGGACGTTTTCTTTTGTTTTGCACAGTGGTATTCAGTTGGAATATCCTGCTCCTCACTCGACGAGGCAAGGGCCGAGATCCCTTCACCGGGAGTGACCCCTTGGACAGAAGTTTGCGTCAGGGCAATAACTTCACTATAGTCGTTTACTTTTGCTTTGCATCGTGGTATTCGGTTGGAATATCCTGCACCCCATTCCATGGGGAAAGAGCCGAGATCTCTTCACCGGGAGTGACCTCTTTAGCAAAGGTTTTCGCCACTATATTTTTATAAAAGCTATCCGGTTCCTTCAACGATATCAAGTTCATTACGTTAAAGGTTTTTCGCCAAAAACCATTCGTAGCCCTCCGTCATTTCAGAGAGGTAGCACTTAGTATTCATGCTATGTATGTTGGCCTTCGTCAAGGCATAGTGTATGGTAGCTATTTGTTAATTTTCTGCAGCATAGATAGATGCGTTGGTTTGGGACAGTCGTACTATTATTTTGGCCTTCGTCAAGGGTATGTACGGATGGGTTCAAATTAACCTGGATAATGACGGGTAGAACTTGACATGTGACTTATGATATGTTGGCCTTCGTCAAGGTCATAAGAGCATGGGGCAAAAATCACATCGGGAGTTTCTAAAGAAACTGAAACTTGCCAGATATGCGTATACCTTCTGGAGTATGATAACATGAGCGGATTCCGTCACGTTATCATGTGATGATGGTTGGATCCCGATTCCCACTGATGAGTTGGTTTACTCCTCGGGTGATCCCGACTAATTCTTCTTTCAGGTTTGGGGAAGAATTTGATGTTACAGTGGGAGGTTTCCTGATTAGATAAAGTGATAACCATTCTGATCTAGGTTAGAGTGCACGCTGAGTGTTTCTTTTCTCTCTTTCTTTGGCAGCGACCATGACCCGACCCTTGACTATGACTCAGTGACCAAAATTAACCGAACCTTCTTAAACACTGGCTTTTGGATTGTCAGAGTTGCAAACCTCATTGCCACTCCTACTTTTACCCTTTTCTCCAGGACACCCCGTATTACTACGAACGTCCACTTCCATTGGACAAAACCATCGTATGGTATTATACGAACTCGAAGGAATTTATTCGAGGATGGTTTCCGGTTCTGGAGAAAACGAATAGGACTATTCAGTTGTCTTTTTCTTTTACCTTCTCTCAGGTTGCGAGTACTCCTTGGTTTAGGAGATAGTACACCTATTACGCAAATTGGATAGTCTTCTTCCAAACCTTAGGCTGGTGCCGAACGGTAGGGAATGAAGAAAACCAATTAGCCTAAACGGTGTACAGAAGGTATTAAGTTAAGACAAAGAAAGGGATTAGTAAGAGGGCAAAGTAAATTGCGACTGCTATTCACGACCAAACCAAGTATTTCTTCGCCAATCCTAAATCACCTTTGTATTTCTCCAGGATACTCCGTATCAGTACGAAGATCCACAGTTTATTGGATACTCCATCGTATGGTCATATACGAACTCGAAAGGAACTTGTTCCAGTTCGGGGATGGATTCTGGTTCAGGAGAAATAGGAATAAGGATTATTCGGTTGTCTTTTATCTTCACCTTCTCTCGCATTGCGAGTGCTCCTAGGATTAAGACAGTACACCCATTACGCTTATCGGATAGTCTTCTTCCAAACCATAGGCTGGTGCCGAACAGTAGGGAAGGAAGAAAACCATTTGGCCTAAAGGGGTGTGCGGAAGGTAACGACTAAAGACATATAAAGGGATTTGGAGAGATGGCAAAGAAATATACGGTTACAGTTGTGAATCTGGATAATGGAAGAGGCATTACTAAGAATACCAGGATACCCCTACGAAACATTTACATGTTTCAGTTTCACTGTGTACTGTTAAAAGAAAACTGATTTCCCAATTAGACACTTGCTCCAGGGTATGTATTTACCAGGTATGATTCTCACATCTGTATGGTTTTACAGATGATGAGTGTAAGTAAGTTATTGGGAATTAGGTGATCATCCTCATTATATCGGAATTCGTTGTAATTGGTGATATTTGAGGAAGTCACCTGGGTTGTTTGCCAGACGGCAAATATTTGGTTTTGAATATCCGCTGTTATGCACCAATTTCAAATTGATATATCTGTACGTCTATTTTTATGGAGTGAGATATACCTTTTTGAAATTATGTCCATGACATTTACCTATATCAGTGGATGGTTAGGTAAGGAGCATTAAACAACGGTGTAATTCTTCTTAACCATAAGTACAGTTTTCAACTTACGACACACAGCGAATGAGTTATTGGACTCAGGGGACTTATACAGAGTATTGTATGTTGTCTAGTGTCCATTAGGACAGAGGGGTTGGTACTCGCACTATATTCTGTTTACTCATGACTTCTCTAGTTCTTAGACATGTGTTTCGTAGAAACACAAGGTCCAAGTTTTGAGAAGTTATAGGTATATGAATAAAGTAGAGAACCAGGTGTTGCAAGTATCAGGATTCTTCAAGGTGATCGAAGATGTAGATACTTGTGAGAGGTATTCAGTTGATAGTCATGTTTAAGAGAACTTGCTTCTCTTTCAGATTACTCATAATTGGAAGCACTCCTAAGTTGAGTAACGCTGATCGGCCTCTTTCCATTTACTTGACATGCACCGGAGACAGCTGCATGATTTGAATCTGGTTCAATTAAATCAGTGTCTCTGTTTCTGTATTGGATATAGAACAGTTCATATCTTAACGATGTTAAGGTACGGGGAGTTGTCCGGCTTATGCTTAAAACCAGACTCTGGATAACTCAAGGCGCGTTTCTGTAATGGCTGTTTGTGGGTTGACCCAGACTATGACGAGGGTTGATTTTCTACCATCTAGAAGATCAATAGTGATATTGTTCTTGACTCGCCACAGTTTTAACAAAAATGGATTTTTTCAGAAAATAGTAGTGGGGGTATGGTAGAACTGGAAGTGATTCGAGAACCGCAAACGATTACTGAAAATTTGATAAGAACCTCAAGATTCAATCCGGTTTGACATTCCATTGGCCGCTCCGCAGATACGGTGGGTAACCTCAGGCACCCGAGAGGTACTCCGGTAGCTTCAAGGACGGTGACATGGAGGTTCTTGTTTACCCAGACTTGACACTACTGTTGTTCCAGACTATGAGACCCGGCAGGAGGATGAGTATAGCGTCGTTCTGAACTGGCTTCAGAAGTGTACGTGTATATGACTCTGCCAGAGGGTTGTCGTAATCAGTGGGAGCAGTGGAAGCATAGTGGACAAGTGGCTTATGTCTATTTATAGACTAAAGCAGATATAGCGGAGATAGATCATCTATTTCTGATGTGACAGTCATAGGTTTGACTTCATCAGAATAGGGGATGGATCTGTTAAGAAGGTAGTAGGGTGTGATGTCCTGGTATTTGGATGACATATACAGAGTAGGAAGTGATATTCCTATACTACGATCGGTTATACTTTGGTTGTCACACGGTGATTTCTCCACATGGGACTTGGATATAATATCAAGACATTCTGGTTACCAGATCTATAGATCTAGATTTGGGTGGTTTCCCAATCAGGGTACTTAGACAGCATTCTAAGAGTTTTTAGAATGGATGACTCCCGGCACGGTAGTATACCTGCAGGTGATGGAGTCACCCTCTCTAAAGGAGTCTTACAGACTAAAGGGGAGAGGGATGTGCATGATTGGCAGATCACTTGCTTAGGCAATTGAGTCAATCATGAGATGTCAAGTACCACACCAGATGTTGTTTTTGCAGTAGATGAAATAAGTTGATATTGATCCAATCCTGGAGAAACAATCGGAAGCAGTTTTAGAATATAAGTGGATGTTCTAGGGATATGATAACGACAGCCTCCTTTAGGAGACGGTTATCATTCCAGGCTTCCAAGGTGACCTGGATGACAGAGTGACTGTCAGAGTTATAGTTTTCCCTCTGACGAGGGGCAGTATCTGGACAAGTGGTCCAGGAGGATACCGAGGGAAGGCATGGCGCAGGATACTGATTAAGTTCAGTTGACGATACAGTCTAAGAAGTTTGGATTTGGAGTTCATTTATGAACTAGGTCCCATCAGACATCCAGACATATTCTAAGACAGGTATTACTCATTTCGGGAGATGGCTTTCTCCGCGAACTTGAGATAAAGAGAGACATAGAAAGAAACTTCGAGGCGGATCCACTCACTGAGGCTATTCCTCGAACGCAATAGTTTCGCAAACGAGCTTTGTGAGACTGACTAGTAGAGGAGTTGGGTGTACGGTATCACACGGGCTGTGAGTATGCGACATCGCAATAATTAGCCTTGAGTGCAAGTGGGAGATTGTTGGATATAGTTCCCTCAGAGTCAATTATTGGATCACAGGCACGTGATTGCAATGATTGAGGGAGGACCTATGCCGGTAGGACAGTCTTACTCGAGATGATAGTATGCTATCTGGTTTATCTTTATCATCGTGTACTGCTTTAGGTGACCTTACGGGTCACTATTGCACGTTGATAGAGCCCCTAGGATTCTTGCTTGACTGCCAGCAGTATGAGGGCGATCATATACGTGGGAGCTGGGGTCTATAAGCAAATCCTTAAAAGGTCCCTAGTCGTGGGAGTTTCGAGACAGGGCATCGATTCTCCAGAGTAGACTAGTGTATACAGTCGAGACCCCGACGAGGGGCGGTGGCCGGTCTCACAAGCCACTGGTGTCAGTTGGTTCACCTGGTAGCCCGTTACGTATAGGCTAATACCTCTGACGTGCTAGTGGTTAAATCCACAACCAAAGTATTGACGAGTCTTTAGAGTCCCCCACAGACCGTTTTCTCAAGTTTTGGGCGAAACGTTGTAGAGGCCGTATGGAGATATGGCAGGGTTCGATCAGATACGTGCGGTATTGCACGGATCATGATCGGACGGATAATACTAGCGGGCTTTGGTTTAAGCCGGATCATAGTATTGTACAGTGTAGATTTTGTCTCATTGCATTTGTATTCAGTCGGAATACAAATGCGGGTATGTATATACAGTCGCGGGGTTTTCCTGTAATTTATTACGGGATCGGTTTTTTGAAGTTTCCAGTTTGCATTCCGTTTCGGCCAGTTTTCCTTTGTTCCTTCCCGGCTGGACTTTTCCGATGGAGGGGGTTATTTGCAGTTGTGCAAATTACCTTTGTGGAGGGGGGTTATTCGTATTTGTGGCTTCATGATGGTTCTACCTTCATAAGATTCTTTTAAGTCTCCTCCTTTGCATTAAATGAGATTAGAATGGATTAGAAATGGATATGACCTTGTTATCATCACATTTGGGTTATGGTCACCCTTTGCTTTTACTACTCTCACCTCCCTTCTTGTTTTTGTTTTTTGGCTCTCCCATTTCTTTGTAGGGGCCGGCCACATTAGGTGAGGAGAGAGGGAGTTCATTTTTGAGTGTGGGAAAAATACATCGCTCATTTTTCATGCTTGCAAAAGATACACCATCCTTCTCCAAAAGTTCTTTCATTCCTCCATCAAAGGCAACTTCACCCCATTAAGACAAAGTGATTCTACACTTCATCTACAGAACTCTTTGGGCATGTCGGCTCGCCAACCTCGTGCCCGAGTTGCCTCGGTCCAGAGGTGGGAGCCCGTAAAAGAACCCGGTGATGTGGTGCCCGTTCCGACGAGGAGATGAAGACCGGAGATTCCGTGAGGAGATCGGAGTGGAGGCCGAAGACCGATGGACACGGATCGCTCGGTATAGCATTCTACCCTTTCTCTTGTTTTCTAGAGTTAGATTAATGGCCCGATCCGTGATTTTAGTGCACGGTGGTGTCGGTTTTCTAGTTTGAAAAGTTTTTCGTTTCCGCATTCCGGCGTCGGATTGACGGCCGGGCCGCCGCCGTGCACTTACAAGGTGTAAATGATCTCGATTAGTTCTCCTTTTTTAGTTTGAAGGAGAATTCAAGGAAACAGTGGAAGCCATCTAGATTAGATAAAGTGATTAACCAATCTAATTTAGGTTAGAGTGCATGCTAAGTGTTTCTTTTCTCTCTCTTTGGTAGCGACCATGACCCGCCTTAAACTAAAATTCGTAAACCAAGTTGACCGAAACCTTTTTACAAACCTGGCTTTGTTTTGTCACGATTCACGACAAAATCACATATATCTATGACACTTCTACTTTACCCTTTACTTTCTCCAGAACATTCCGTATCACTATGAAGGTCCACATCGAATGGATATAACCATCATGTATAGTTACATACGAACTCATAGAAATTTATTTCAGTTTGAGAATGGATTCCGGTTCTCTGGAAATAGAATAGGATTATTCGGTTGTCTTTTCTCTTTACATTCTCTCAGATTGCGGGAGCTCCTAGTATTAGGAGATTAAACCTATTTCACTTATTAGATAGTCTTTTTCTAATCCTTAAGCAGGTGTCGAAAGGTAGGGAATGAAGAAAACCAATTAGCCTAAACATGGTATACAGAAGATAAGAAGTAAAGATAAATAAAAGGATTGGAGTAAGGGCAATGGAAATTGTAACTAATATCCTGAGCCAGATATTGGAAGAGGCATTACTAGGAATAACCGGCCCCTCCTCGAAACATTTTCATGTTTCAGTTATACTGTGCGATATTAATTGAAAACTGCTTTCTCAATTAGATTCCGACTCCGGAGTATATATTTACCGGACTTGATTCTCACATCTGTATAGTGTTACAGATACTGAGTGGGAGTAGAATATTAGGAATTGGATGATTAGATCCTCAAAAATTAGAATTCTTTGTAATTGGTGATATTTGAGGAATCACCTGGGTTTTGCTTAACGACAAATATTTGGTTTTGAATATCCGTTGTTATTCACTAATTTCAAACTGATATATCTTTACATTTATTTTATAAAGTGAGATATAACCTTTTGAAATTATGTTTATAACATTTACCTTTATCAGTTGATGATTAGGTAAGGTGTATTCAATAACGGTGTAATTCTTCTTAACCATAATACAATTTTCAACCTATGATACACAGGGTTTGAGTCATTAGACTCAGAGGACTTATACAAAATATTGTACATTGTCCGATGTCCATTAGAACAAGGGGTTGGTAATCGTGCTATATTCCGTTTACTTATGACTTCTCTGATTTTAGACACGCTTTTCATTGAAGTGTAAGGTCCAAATTTTGAGAAGTTATAGGTATACGAATAAAGTAGAGAGCTATGCGTTGGAAGTATCAAGATTCTTCGAAGTAATTGAAGATGAAGATACTTATACTAGGTATTCCATCGTAATAATTTTGAGAACTTGCTTCTCTCTTAGGTTACTGAACCATGGGTGCACTCCTTGATGAGTAATGTTGTATGGCCTTTTCCTCTCTGGCTGTGCACTGGAAACAACTGCATAATATTTGAATCTGGTTCAAATTAAATTAGTGCCTTTGTCTTTATATTGGATATAGAATGGATTCATATCTTAACGATGTTATGGTGTATAGAGTTGTCCGGTTTATGCTTAAAACCAGAATCCGGATAAACTCAAGGCACGTTTTTAGTAATGGTAGTTTGTGAGTTTTTCCAGGTTTAGACGAGGGTTAACATTTTTCCATCTGCAGGATCAATAGTTATATTGTTCTTGACTCGCTACCTTTTAGTAAAATGATTTCTTTTCAAAAAAACATTAGTGGGAGTATAGTAGAACTTGAATTGATTCGAGAACTACAAACGATTACTAAAAATTTAGTAGAACCTAAAAATTCAATTAGATTCGACAACCCATTAGCTACTTTGCAGATTTAGTAGTTAACCTCAGTCACCTGAGAGGTATTTCGGTCTCCTCAAAGACGATGACAAGGAGGTTTTGATGACCCAAGCTTATTACTACTACTGTCCTAGACTGTGAGATCTGGTAGTTGGATGACTATACCGTCATTATAAATTTAAATTTAGAAGTGCACGTGTATATGACTCTGCCAGAGGGTTGTTGTAGTTAGTGGGAGCAACAGAAGCGTGGTGGGCCAGTAGTTTATGTTTATTTATAGACTAAAGCAAGTATAGTGGAGATGGGTGATTTATTCTTGATGTGACACTCATAGTGTTTGACTTCATCAAGAATTACATATGGACCTGATAAGAAGGTTGAGTAGGGAGTACTGTCCTGACTTGTTGGATGGCATACTCCTAATAAGAAATGTTGTTTTTATACTACGATCGGTTAAACTGTGGTTGTCACAGATATTTATTCATAAAGAAATTGGATAAAATATCAGATATTCTGATGACCGGATCTATGGTTTTAGATCTAAATTTGGGAAGTATCCTAATTTGGGTATTTGGATACCATTCTAAAGGATTTTAGAATGGATAACTCCTGGCATGGTGGTGTACCCGCAGGTGATGGAGTTTCCCCTCTCTGAAGTGATGTCTTCTGGACTGATGAGGAGAGGGATTTGCATAATTGACATATCACTTGCTTATGCAATTGAGTCAATCATGAGATATCAAATACCACATCAGATATTACTTTTGCACTAGCTGCAATAAACATATATTAATCCAATCCTGGAGAAACATAGAGAAGCAGTTATGAACATAAGAGAATGTTCTTGGTATATGGTAACGGCAGCCTCCTTAAGGAGGCGGTTATCATTTCAGGATTCTAAGATGACCTAGATGACAAGGTGACTGTCAGAGTTAATGTTTACCCTCTTTTGAGGGGCAGTATGTTAGGCACGGGGTCCAAGCGGATACTGAGGAAGGTATGGCGTATGATACTGATTAAATTCAGTGGAAAATACAGTCTAAGAAGTTTGTTGGATTTGAATTTCATTTATGAATTTGGTCCCATCAGATATCTGGATAAGTTCTAAGACAAGTATCGCTCATTTCGGAAGATAGTATTTCTCTATGAAATTGAGATATAGAGAGATAAAGATAGAAGCATTGGAGCAGATCCACTCACTAAGGCTATTTCTCGAACACGAATGTTTCGCAAACATGATTTGTGAGACTGATTAGTAGAGAAGTTGGGTGTTCGGTATCATACGGGCTGCGAGTATGCGACACCGTAATAATTAGCCTTAAGTTCAAGTGAGAGATTATTGGTTATAGTATCCTTAATGCAATTATCATAATCGCAGGCATGCGATTATGATGATTGAAGGAGGACCTATATGGGTAGAACATTCTTACTCAAGATGATAGTATGCTATCTTGTTCATTTCTATCATATGTACATATATTGTGTGGTATTATGGATCACTATTACATGTTGATGGAGCTCTTAGGATTCCTGCTTGACTACCATGGTTACTGTGGTGATCACACTTGTGAGAACTGGGTAGTCTCAAGCAAATCCTTAAATTTCCCTAGCCGTGGGAATATCGAGATTGGGCATCGATATTCCAGAGTAGACAAGTATATATGTTTCTTGACCCCGACGAGGGGCAATTGCCAATCTCACAGCCACTGGTTTTAGTTAGTCACCAAAGATAGCATACATATGCTTATTGGGTTATGAGTTACGCTGAACGGACTCGTTGGGAACATACTAGATGGTATTATACCTAGTGTTAGGTAGCAGTTTTCTGGTGACATGAGTATAGGTTAGTCTGTCGATCTGAGATCATCATTTGTCTCGTGTGAGTTCCTACTGTGATTTGATTATAACCCTACCACGGCTCTACTGAGTCGTACAAACAGGTTTTAGTTCGGTACAGTCTCAAACCATATGGAAGTAGTGAGCAGATCGTCGGGGATTCGTCTCTCTTGGTATTGGGGTTAGATGTCGCGTTGTGCACGAGTGGCCATCACAAAAAATTCTTCACCAAGGTTGATGAGAATTACTGATTTGGATTAGTAGTTTCTTAGTGGGTGATGGGTTTCACATCGACACGACTTATCGTGTTATTAGGGGTCTGATTTTATCTACTCCCTAGACCCAATATACGATACTCTTAGATGAATAGAACATACAGTACAAAAACTTTCGCTTTCATGCTCAGTAGGGATATAAACAAGTTTGCTTGCCGGCCTTTCTTTCATTCAATACCTGGCTAGCCGTTACGTACAACTAGTGCTGTTGGCGTACTTGTGGTTAAGCCCACTACCAGCGTATTGTCGAGTATTTAGAATCCCACACAGAGGGTTTCCCAGCTCGAGCGAAACGATGTAGTGTATATATTTTGATACGTACTCAGGTTCGATTAAAACAAGTGTTTTTATACACGTGCTTTTAATCGGACATTTTGTTAATACTAGCTGATTTGAAATATAGCCAGGTTATCACATTTTGGATTAAATGTGAGCTAGTATTGTATATCTCTTTTAATATATCTCTTTTCGGTACTCGTATTTTGACAGAATACGATATTTATACGAATATGGGTATTTGTATAAAAACCAGTATTTCTGTCTTGATACAAATACGGGTATTCGTATCTTATACGAATACGGGTATTCGTATCTTATATAAATACGGTATTCATATTTTGATACGAATACGGGTGTTTGTATTTGTAGTATATACTTGTATTAGTGTATTTGTATATATTTAGATATATACATATACATATGTATATGTATACAATGAGACGACCTCTCCATTTCTTCTCTTCTCTTCTTGAGCATTTATGAATGGTGTGGGACTGTGACTCACCATAGTGAGTCACGACCCACTCTTTCATAAATTAAAAAGAAAAGAGAGAGAGAGAGAGAGAGAGAGAGAGAGAAAAGAGATGATGAAGGATTTTATTCTAGAGTTGCCATTCGTGAAAAACACACACCCAAAGATTCTTCTTCCTCATCTCTTGGATTTTCTAAGATGAGAAAGATGAAAGGATTATGAGAAAAACTTTAGAGATTAGCCACTACATCAATCTAGTGATTAATTCCGAACAAGTTTTGATCATTAGTTGCTTCACTTGTCAAGATAGAGCCTTAGCTTGTGTTTTTTCGAGGTGGATCATTTTCGGCAAGGAAGATTGACTCCCAAGATCATTCCTGACGACCTAAGGAGCTTATGAAGTGGAAAGAAAATGAAGGACACGACTATAAAGAGTCTAATCACAAACCTAGTAGTTAACTCCTTCTAATTTAGTTTCTAGTTTAGTATTTGGATTTGATTCTAGGTTGTAGTAGTTCGCGCTCAAGTTTCAAAAATTTTTGTTTTGTATTCCTCATACATGCTAGTTTGTGGCGTGAGCACGAGCGTCTATCTACACATGAGATTTGCTTTTAATCATAAGGTCGTCGATATAGCATTCGACGATATTTTGTATGAGGTCATCGAATATCTTCATTATGGCCCTTTGGTACATGGCTTCGGCGTTCTTCAAATCGAAAGGCATTACCTTGTAGCAAAATACACCCAACGGTGACCGAAAGACGGTATGCTTCCGGTCTTTAGGATCCATCTTTATCTGGTTATGTCCTGAAGATCTATCCATAATGGAGAAAACTTCATGGGTGGATGTGTTATCGATCATTAGCTCGGTAACGGGAAATGGGAAGTCATCTTTCGGGCATACCTTGTTGAGGTCCCGAAAGTTCACGCAGATTTAAACCGTCCTATTTTTTTTCCAACACCGGAACGATATTAGTGATCCAGTCGGGATATTGGATCTCCAGGATGAAGCCGGAGTCGATCAATTTCTTGACTTTAGTGTTGATACTCATTTCAAGTTTAAGCCGCATCTTTCTTGGCACCTGCTTGATCGGCTTTATTCCGGGTGATATGGCCAGCTTGTATATTGCTACCGCTGGATCTAAACTCGGAATTTTGGAGTAGTTCAAAGCGAAGCAATCTTTGTACTGCATAAGCACATCTTTTAATGTGGCTACTTATTTTTCGGATAGCAGCTCACTGACAAACGTCGGTCTCGGATCATTCTCCGTTCCCAAGACTATTTTCTTTAGGTTGTTTGCTGTGGTATTTATCCCATCCTCCAGCTCTTTTGGTGCTGGTGGAAATTATGAAATCTTTTCGTCATCTTCTTCATTTGTGAAGCATCCGAAAAAGTCAATCACGTTCTCATCCTCTCCCTCTTTTGAGAGAGTTACCATATGACAGGTATGAGTCCGCTTCCATTTTTGCGGTCGAGCCCCTCCCATCCTGAAGGTATAGGTCTTCTTCGGCTCATGCTTTTGCGACAGACTTATCCTCCATCTATTGGACAGCACGAACCTTCCTTACTGATATCGGTCTTCCATCCAATTTTTGAACGTGAAACAGTCTTCGAGTGGGTGACCTATTGCTCGGTGATAGGAGCAATAATCCGGATAATTGACTTTATTTATCTGTCCAGGGCGCCGAGACTCCATAAGTGTCATCATCTGGTATTTCATGACAAGGCCGAATATCTTCCCCGTCTTATCTCGAGGGAAAGAAAACCTCCGACCCATCTTCTTTATAAGGGACAGACTCCAACCGAACTTTACTCGATTAAAAGGCGTCTTGGACATGCTTTGTTGTCCTTGAATGTTGCTTGCAATCACTACCTTATTCTTGTCTCCGCTTCGGGATTTTCCCTTTTTTCTAGAGTACACAGGGAGTTGTGGATGATGAGAATTATGACCTACTTCTTCCACTGATTGTTCACCGAGATGCCGCGCTTTGGCCTTTTCATATATGGCCATTTCACGACTGTGGTTTTCTCGGCTCTCTTGACAAGTTTTCTTTATTATCCTGTCAATTTGCTCTTCGAGTGATGAACTTAGAGTTCTTCGAGAAAGATTTTTCTCTCGTTCGGTGACATAGCTACTGGAAGAAACATCTTCTTCTTCATTCGAACTGTTTATGGTGTGGCAGCTATATATTTTCTCCCGTTTTTTGGATTGAACATATCCCAGTCCAGTTGTTTCCATCTTCATGTTGGGCTTCTTTCATTGAGGCCCAGGGTTATCCATAATCCTTTTATAGAATTGGTCTTGCCGAGCAGTTTGTTTGAGAGGCACACCATGGCTTTTTAATAGCTCCTTTAATCCCCTCGCATAATATTTTGGCATACGGATGGGTTGAAACTTTTTAAGAGTCGGATCATCCCCATGCCAGACTTTTTTTTCCACCTTGGTCTCCATAAATTTATAGAAGAGAATCTCCTTTTCACCTCTTTGCCTTGGAGGCACGTAGAAAGTTTCCAGCTCTTATACGCTATAAGTATTAAGTGCGTCAAGTTCCCTGTAGTGTCGAGGCAGAGAAATCATAATATGTAGACTCCGGTCTATTTTGGTGAGAGTCCACATCAATGGACGAATGGAGAACACCGTACTAGTTTCGTTTTCGGAGTCGTTGCCAAAGACCAGGATAGGAGCCGACGGTCCGGATTTATTGTTCTCCCAGGTTGTCCCGAGTAGACTATTTGTTCGTCTTTTTAAGTATCACTTCTGAAGATCGGGATGGTGGCCACGGATTTTTTCTTATTTTCCTGGTTGTGGCACCTTTTAGTATCCTCAAAATCTGGCTGAAATTATTTTGCATCTTCATGCTTTCGCACCTCATTTACCAAGAAAGTATCGAGTTCTCCCATGACGGTGTATTCCAAACCATCATTGAAATACTTCATACAATGATGTTGTGTAGAAAGGATGCCATTGTACTCATGTAGCCAAGGCCTGCCGAGTAGAGCATTAAAACAGGTCTTGACGTCAATGACATAGAATTTATTGTCAGCGACGAGCTGCCTGAAGCGGAGCGTCAATATTATGGACCCAAGTATCCGTGACGAATGTGAGTCGAACCCCGAGATAGTAATTTTGTCTCGAGCAAGATGCTGAACATTCATACATATCTCCTTTTGCACTTTCACGTTGAGGAGGTTGACGGAGGATCATACAGCGGAGGATCATACAGTCGAGAAAAAGTTTTCCAAGGCCCTATCTTGATGTCATGGCAGTACCCAGTAACATACAGCGGTTGATTGTGCTCGCATGTACCAAGAAGTAGATCTTCCTCGATGAAGGTAATGTCGGCCGTGTGGACCTCTGGTAGTTCATCATTCATTTTCTATTCCGCGAGGAAAGTTTGGAACTGATCAGGTTCTTGTAAGGCTTTGATCAAGGAGTCTCGTGCCTCTTTGGATAATAGAAGGGTATCCAATATGCTCAACTATGAGGGTATCTTCCTCAAATGCACAAGGATATTATAGTCCACCTTGGTTTTCTTAGGTAGGTCATTTGCGGCGAGCTCTTTGGACACTTTTTCATCAAGGGTGATCTCTTCGGGCATTTTCCCCTTCCCTTTATCTTTTTTATTCGAACCTTTATTTGCGGGTCCGAGATTCTTTTCAAGCAGAGTGCGGTTGCGCAACTGTATGTTCTCATAATCCTTTTCCTCATCTTCTTTTCCTAAGGTGGAGCTTTCAAAGAGAGGGTTGAGGGGCATTTTATCCTCAGAATCACTCTCGAACGTGAGAACCTGAGATTTTTTCCCTTTTGAACCGGTACCAATCATATGACAGTTACCAATTATTTCTGTGTGTGCTACCATCTCGCTACTTTCATATCGATGAGCACGAGCCTCGCGCTTCTCCTTCTTGAAGTGTTTTTATGGGCAACATATCCTTGCCACCACTTCTTGAAGGCATTGCATTCCTCGATGGGATGGGCGATCCTTCAGTAATACGAGCAGTATTTTTGGTGTCTTACTCCACCATTGAAGTATGGAACCTTAGGAGTGTACATCATGAGGGACGGTAGCTTCATCCTCATGGATAGGGCTTTGGAAAACCTTTTCTCGGTTTTGTTCCTGCTCTTATTCTTTGCAGACATGTTTTGGTTTGGTCGGAGTGCTTTATGACTCGTCCTCACCACAGCTTCTTTGTTCAAACGCTGTTGTTTAGCCTTTTCATAAATGGCTATCTCGTGTTCCCGATCATCTTTACTTTTTTGAAAGGCTTCTTTCAGCTACTTTTCAATTGGGTCTTTCACTAGCAGTTTCGGGATTTTTGATGCTGATTCTGCCCCCAGTTTGTCCATGTCGCTTTCCGACGCTGGCGAGGTTTCTTCATCATATAAGGATGAATAGGAGACCATATGGCAGCTTGCTATGCGTTCTTTCATTTCGTCCGATGAGTTATTTTCCTCATCATCGTCGCTATCCTTATCCTCAAGAATATGCTTGAGGAATTCTTCGAGCATGACCGGAGTTTGCGCTTTCTGGTTGTATTCTTCCAGCACATCTATATACTTCTGGAGGTCTGTGCGTCTATGGACATTCTTATCAGGCTGCATGGGTTTCTTCTTCTTTCTCTTAGAAGACTTTGAAGGCTTGACTTGGGGGCTTTTCCCATTGTCAGCGAATTTTGATGCGAGACACGGTTTCAGCATCCCTTCTATAATCTCGGGGTCAAGCGGGCTTTTCCACTTGATCACCGGGATGTTTGTAGATCATTCAGCATTCTTTTGGTTTTTGCCGAAAGGAATACCTCCCATGGAGCTTCTTCCATGAGTGAGCGGGATGCCATCTGCGTATCCACTTTCTTGGGAGCGTGCTTTTGGGGTCTACCCTCCAATTTCCCGATAGTGAAAATTTGCCCTGCCGGTATTGTTCCCCTACCCAGTTTTTGAAGACGTAGCAGCCTTCAATTGTGGCTTACTACCTATGATAGGGGTAGTAGCTAAGGTTATTGACATCACCAGCTTGTGCTGGTCGCCGCAGTTCAGGCAATGTTATCAGATTGTTCCTCATAGCCAGCTCGAACAATCTTCTCTTCTTATCATGAGGGAATGAGTATGCACGTCCCATCCTTTCTTCTAAGCTCGGACGTGTACGGCTGTTGTTTTGGCAGGCGGCTGCTTTCGGACTACTCGGCTATTGCTGTTTATTGGCAACAAAGGCTGCTTTTCTCTTGACCTTATTATTTCAGGGATCCTTACCGGAAGAGGAAGGACTATAGCCCATTTGATCCATCTGGGCCAGTTTATCAATCAGCATCTGCAATGTGGTGGGCTTGAAGAAGGTCATAAATTGGGATACGATCGATTTAGGATCAATAGTCCTAATGAGCATCTCCACAGCTGTGGACTCAATGCGTTGTTTGTATTAGGACCACAAGTTCCGCTATCGGATCGCGCATTGGACCCATGTTTCTCTAGCTTGACCTTGGAATTGATCAGCGCAGTTAGAGTGCGCTCACTCATGTTAGCAAATCATTGAGTGAATAGCAGCTCTATCTCAGAAAAGGTCTTTACAGAGTCATTTTGGAGCTCCGAGTACCATTCAAAATCCATATCTGATAGGCTTCCGACGAAATGGTGAAGCAGCAACTTATCATCGCTTCCGCTATTGCCATACAGAGATCTGAATTGAGCGATATGTTGATGGGGGATACCCGTTCTTTTGTATATATAGAACTTCGGGATCGTATATCCCGGTGGGTATTTCTTTTCTTCGTACTTGGATATGGTCGACCAGTTTTGACGAGCTGATTTGCAGCCTTATTGGCTTGAAAAGCCTTGATATGTTGGGCGATATAGTCTTCCAATGCTTCCTTTGAGATTGTTTCCTCCTTGGCCGTTAATACGGCCTGGGGAGGATTTGTTTCCCCTTTGTCGTCTTTGATGATCACAGGTGGTTCTTCAGCCGATGGTTCTAGTTGGATCATCATTCCAACTATATCTTGAAATAGAAGAGCCATCCGCTTTATATTAGAAGCCTACTTTGCCGCTTCCCTGTCCTTCTTTTCAAGCACCCATCGTAAGAACTTGGTATCGGTTTCTT
The DNA here is from genome assembly GCA_030015575.1 of Agapanthus africanus. Classification (NCBI taxonomy): domain Eukaryota; kingdom Viridiplantae; phylum Streptophyta; class Magnoliopsida; order Asparagales; family Amaryllidaceae; genus Agapanthus; species Agapanthus africanus. Next base: position 444,905,194 of record CM057350.1, on the reverse strand, counting down.
GTTCTTGGTGCTCTTCCATTTTTTTATCCGGACTTTCATTAGGTCCGGTAAGCACTGCCATCTTGGCAAGCATATCTTGGAGCTTCTCTTATTGCTCCTGAGCTTTCTTCAGTGACCGAGTTTGCGGTTTATGACTAACGGAAGCTCGCCTCTCCTCCTTACTGCCAGTTATATAGACTGTGTGTATGGTTATGCCTCCAAATTTGGGGCGTTTGGAGCTCTCACCTTTGGATTTTGCCTCTAGCACTAGAACATTCTCCGGCCTCAGTCTTTTGTGAGATGTTGTAATAGGAGGAACCGTTATGATAGGCACCTCATTTTGAGAAGTACCCCGCTGTATAGAAGAGGAATGATCATTCTCCTGTCGAACCTTAGACTTCTTCGATCGACGAGAATAATTTTCATCAAGAACGGAGTCCTGGACTTTTCTCTAGACTTTGTGAATCTGTAAAGAGAGCTGTTGGTAAGAACGCTCCGGATCTGGTTGTATTGGAGCTTCTGCTGGGGAGAGGGGGGATGGGAGGGGTAGGGTGGCATTTTCTTCAATACTGCAGTAGGCGAATTTTTGCGAACCCTTCTAAACGGTTTGAAGCTGTTCCCGGTTGGAACAACAACATCAACAGCCACTACAGGAGCTGGTGGAGTCAGTCCGGAAGGGGAACTGCCCCCAGCTTGCCTTACTCGGCGCCAATGGCGACGTCGAGCGTTTCTTGCGGCGGGAGCCTCCTTAGCATTAGACACTTCCTCAACATGCCCTCTGTGTTGTCTGGAGTTTTCGTCCAGTGTCTCTTCAGTTGAGTTGGAGCAGGATTAGTCAGTTTGTTGAAGACCGACTGCCTTGGTGGTGAAGCACTCTTGTTTGCTTCATATGGAGCAGGAGCGGGAATGACCAGTTGCTTCGGGACAGCCCTCTCAGGGATTATAGGCTTCTTTGTAGGTCCTATTGAGCATCCTTTTATCCCGTTGAAGACTAAAACCTTAGAGATGCCAGCCGTGTCAGCGGGGGCTGCCGTGGTGTTTAGCTAATCGAAGACCGACTTTCGTGGGATTTCTTCTTTGGGCTTTGAGGCGTTGAAGTTTGCGGATTGGATTATGGTCTCAAAGAATAGCCCAGTGGTCGCTTGGGCGACCTGCTCTGCCGGCAAGGAGAATATTGAGGCCACATTTGGCCCGTAGACCACTCCTCCAGATGGGGTAGAGTTAGCCTGAGAGTTGTTGCTGTTTTAGGTGGTGCAGTTGAAAGCCATTGAATCTGCACGGAGGTGAAACACCAAATTTTAGCATATCAAACTCTAAGGGTAACCAAAAATATAGCGAACCTCGATTTTGTTCTTGAAATATGACATAAGAAGTGTGGAGAGGAAAGAGAAAGAGGTCCCACGGGGCGTGCCAGAATCTCTTTACCGTCGGAGATGGGTCTGAGCCGTCGGGGGATGTCTGGCCTAAATACAGGGACATATGCTATTTGGAATATATCCATCCACCTCTTCGAAGATACAAAGTTAATTTATGGCACCGTATATCGGAGGTTTGGATGGATACGACCGATACAGCATGACTTACCAGATTCCCCCTCATTTGTGAGGGTTTTTTGATTGTAGGGATGCTCTTCCTTGCAGGCGCAATCCTCTACAATTAATTACGTTATCGCAACGCTATAGCAACTTTCACCTTCTCTATATGCATCACTTCTTATCGTGTTATGTTTGTTTATATAGGGTTTTGAACTTAGAACGCAGATCTCATATAAATGAGGTCTATCAATTCATTGGATATATGGATTTGATCTAAGAATCATTAGCCTTATATGGGACTAAGATTGACTTAGGAACAGAGAACATATAGGCTCAACTGATAATCAGATCATATATGAATAGCCCATGGACAGTATATGGTAGTCAACATGGAGATATTCCGTAGGGCTAAACATATTAGTTTAAGGATATCGCGGTCCATAGGGAACATGGATGGAGTATGGCTTGTTTATGCCCATGGATTGTATACGGGGATCAATATGGAGATCAACCATAGGGCCAAACATATTATTTTAAGGACATCGCGGTCCAATATTAGTTTAAGGACATTTCGGTCCATCTTTCATCTTGCACGCACGTGTATATGTTACGTGGAGAAGTGAACGATGGTAACATGGGTCGTGCCCAATATTGGGGTGTAATCCAATTTGAAGGCATTTATATTTCCTTAAAAAATATACATATACATATATGTATAAAGTCGGAGCTCAATATGAGATGCACATTTATATGGGATGAGTGTCAATATGAGGTATGCACATCAATATGGAAGTGCATGAATATGGGGTGTATCGATATGATGGTACACTTCTATATAGGATGCGTAGGGCATTTCCTGTCTTGATAAAATTTCATATCTTTCATCTAGTAGGGACGAGAAATGAGTTGTTGGTTGTTGAGACCCGCCACCTCTCTGAAGACGTTGAGGAATTACAGCGCCGTATATCAAAGGTGTGGCAAGATGTACCCTTGAACCAAATCCCGTATATGAGAGAGGAGATTAGGTCAGAACTGAGTATTGTTGTTCTTATATGAGACTAAGATCAATGGATGAAAGATCATTAGTTATTAGTCATATATCCGACTAAGATCAATATAGGTATCATGGATGAAAGATCATTAGTCATATATCCGACTAAGATCAACTTGGATGACATAGATGAAAGATCTTTAGTCGTATATGAGACTAAGATCAATATGGGTAGACGATCATTAGTCGTAGATGGGACTAACATCAATTTGGACATCATTGATATGTTGATCAATAGATCGTATATGAGAAACAAAAGCTTCTATACTTAGTTTATTTTAACTAGGTACTCAAGCAAAGGCTTGTTATCCATGTGCGCATGTACATGTGAAGTGCGCATGTACATGTATCATCTTTAATGAGGGTGCACACGTGCATATCACGTGGATTGCGAAGTTGCTTATGATAAGGGACCGCGCACGTGCATATCACGTGATGCACATCTCTTATACTTGGGGGCTGCGCACGTGCATATCACGTGGTTGCACACTTGTTATCAATCATAGGGGATGCATACGTACATATCACATGGTTGCGCACTTGCTATCAGTCATGGGGTCTCGTACGTGCATATCACGTGGTTGCGCAGTTGTTATCAGAAACATTATTTTATCTAAGTGCTTATGTGCGTACTTCTGTATGGACAAACTTCTTTTTAAATGCAACCTAAGACTAAATGAGAACCGTTCATTAAAAAGTTATGGTACGCATCTGTATAGGAAAGTTGTTGAATTTCAAGTAAGTAAATCTTTCAATGAAACAAAAGCTTCAAACTTATGTCTTTCGTTCTTTTTGGATGCACGTGCATTGTACATGCGCATTTGGAGAGCACCATTAGCATTTGCGCTCTTACGCAATTGCATAGGATGCGCCCGTTGCGGAAGGTTTAAGGTTTCAAGTGAAGCATATGCTTCCATTTGGTGAAGCCTAGGCTTCAAAAGGAAAATAAAGGAGGGATTATCAGTCGTTGGGACCCACCACCTTTCCGAAGACATTGAGGAATTACAGCGTCGTACATCGAAAGTGTGGAGGGATGTACCCTTAAACCAGTCCTGTTCATTAGGGTAGAGAACATGTTGGAAAAGTATCTTCTGAGATGTCGGAAAGGCTTCTTTATGCTTGGCGCACGTGCGTCGTATGTGTTGCGCTTGATGCCGGCGTACGTGCATCGCACGTGTTGTGCATGGCACCACGCACGTATGCTACACGTGCGCACATGGCACTGGCGTACGTGCGATGCACATGGTGTGCATGGCACCTGCTTGTGCATATGCATACTATGGGGGCACGTATGCCTAAGAAAAGCAATGTCTTTCAAAAGGAAACATTGGCATCCGTGAGGACGAATCCTTTCCCTTTTTTGAGAGGTCTTCCCTCTTATTTATAGGAGAGAGGTAAAGAAGGGATCTCACTTTTTCCCGATGTGGGAGTAAAGATATATCCCCTATATGGTAGAGCATTATTACTTAGACCATACGTGCAAAGCACGTTTGCTCATAACTTTTGATTCCAAAAGAGTTATGAGGTCCATAAAATATCAAATCGAAGTTATTTTCAAGACACTTTCGATGCCATTAGAATTTTCCTAATTCTCATTCGGGAGTTTAGAAAATTACAGCCCAGAAAAAACTGGTTTGCATTTTCTTAGGCATACTTGTCACGTCCCGCTTCCCAACATGTCATTTAATGTAAGCAATGGACTATGAGATATGGTGTTAAAACATATCATTTAATGTAAGCATGGCAATTCTATTTAACATGCAGTTCTATATATCATGGCAAAGTAACATGAGTATAGTATAGCATGGTCGTATAGTGTAGGTATAGTGAACATGAAGTGCATTTAAGTGTCCTAAAAGGTCTCTACATGAATAAAATAATTTAACGTAAGTTCAAGAGTGAATGTCAACCAATCTCAAAAGTGTTCTCGAACTCAACATGCTGTAATCCAGGGGTAAAGAACCACGGGCCCTAATCAAATGTTAGTAACGGGACTTCAACCCAGTCTTGAAGTATTCCAAACTCAACAAGCTATAATCCAGGAGCAAGAAAACACGGACCCTCATGATAGCTTGCTTGTGTTAGTAGACATAGATTCATGATTTAGGGGGACTTCTGAGATTTTTTTGGATTCACACTTGAACTACCCTAACACCTCGTGTATTCTAGGTTATAGTTAAAATTACCAGGCTTGCTCGAATCTATGAATACATTAAGTTGCAAGATTGAGTTCATGTCAATGTCAAGTATTCGTGTCAAGTGTTCATGTATTCATGTCAAGTTGTATTCGTGGTTCGAGTCAAGTCAGTTTCAATAGCAGCCATTGTGTTCTGGTATTCATATTAAGTTCATATCAAGTCATAGTATTCTAGTATTCAAGTTTTGGGATATTCATGTTCAAGTGTTCCGGTTCATGATCAAGGGTTCAAGTTTATGTTAAAATTTGGATCCTGATTGAGTTTGTATTCAGGTTAGGGTAAATATCCTATGAAAGTATTTAGCTCGTGAATTTCTTAAATTCAGGAGTAATCGGAAAACTGCTGTACATGGATGACAAGATTTGTGTTTTTTCCCAAGACAATTGCCACTTGATAACTCTATTAAGTTGTCTAACCTGAATAGGCAAGCGCTCACTTTCTCCGGCTCCCTAGGGCTCAAGAGAAATGATACCGCTTAAGCCTATATTAATCTAGAGTTCTTAAATATTTATTATTGTTATTTACATTGTATTTATATTGTTTATATTTCTCGAGGGGGTTTTATGAAAAATATTCTAATATTGTTTCAAAATAAACCTCGAAGGTGATTTATAATATTTAATGTTTTTCATGAACATGTATTTTAATTGTGGTGGTGTTTTAATGATAAAACCTAGTTTTTAAAAGTTTATGGTATTTTTCTGAAACCAACTCTTTTGGAAACTTGAAGGTATTTTATTAAAATTTCAATCTTTCATTTTAAAAATATAGTTTCATAATTCATTTTTATTGAAAGTACGGATTCATAGTTTTATATAATTTTTTGCAAAGATTTTTTTGTTTAGAAAAGATCGTATTTCTTAAAAACCGTATTTTTATTTCCATTCGAGATCGAATTCTCCGTGAGGAGCTCTGTAACTTACTCTACTATCCCAAGGACGTGCGATAACCCGCACCATCTGTAGATGGGTTCCCGTAAAAGCGTTGTAAAGGCGCAATTCCAAAGGATTTAAAAACAACGATAAAACATTTTATAAAAGTGATGGTATTTTAATGTAAATTATTTCTTTTAAATAAAACTTAACCAAAAGCTCGTGCTATAAAACCATTGTGTTGTGAGTGGGGTAGGTCGTTACCCCGTGAATTTTCTATATGTATAAATTCTAGATATCGATAAAAGGGTAGTTTTTAATGTTCATGGTATTTATTCGTTATTTGTAATCTACAGGTTATTCAACATAATAAACATCATATAAAAAATTGTGAGACATGGATAAAATTGTAAATTCGTATTTTTTTGATATCATGGCATGAAATTTATGATGAACATGTCGAATTACAATAAATATATATATTTTTTATTAAACTTATTTAAAATATCGTGTCCTTTCGCGTCGATATATGAGGAGAAGCAAAAAGAGAAAAAAGTAGAGAGGGGGTTAGCGTCGTTACAGGTGATGCAAAATGACGACATGTAAAAGTAGAAGTGAGTATATAAGAGGAAAAGAAAAGAGGATGAGAGGACATACCATTGCGTGTTCGTATTCGTACGACCGAGAAGGAAAGTAGAAGCCTCGGTTTGTAGAACCAAGACTGTGAATGTGACTAGGAGGCGAGCTCGATCTACAGACGTCACTTAAGCGAGTTATGGAGCAACGGAGATGGATGAAAGATCTTGAGAGAACGACGATACGAGAGGGAAGAAACGTGCTCGACTCCTTGTGGGAACTTGAGTGCTTGAGAATTTTGAGAGAGAAGATAGATTTGTGAGAGTGGTATGCTTAAGGGAAAAGCTATGATTGGTCTAGGTATTTATAGGCGAAAAATGAAGATGTGTGAATTTAGAGAATTGAATTAAAAGAATTGAAATAGTGTTAATGGGGGGAATTGAAGAGTCTCTGGTTAAAATCAGAGAATTCAAACAAGAAAATAGAGTAGAGGGCAGCCGAAGGGGTGCACGGGCAAAGAATGGCAGGGTTTGGGCAAAAACCACCCGCTGGTAGCGGTCAAAATGGGAAAACCGGCGATCCAAAAGTAGGGGTTGGTCTCAGGGTTCGTGCAGTGCATTCATCTGGGTATTTATGTCTTGTTTTTATTGTTTGATTTATTTGCAACTTTTTGTTTCTTCGTGTGATGCACGTGCAACTCTTAGACTTCCGAAAAATTTAAAAAGAAAAAATATTAAAAATAATTGGAACCGATGGGATTCGAACTTGCAGACTACAGGACAATAATATAGAGGCTTAACCAGTGAGCTACAAGTTGTTTCTTGTACATAAGTTATCAAAAATAACTTATAATTCCAAATCAGGACAAAAATACACTCTTTTATTAATATTGGATCAATAAAAGTATATAGGACTTTTAGGATCGTTACATCCTACCCACCATAGAAAAATTTCGTCCTCGAAATTTAGACCAGAGGGATGCTGTAACAGATTCAAGAAAAAATTTAGGTTAAAGTAGTGGTGAAGGAACTACTAATATCGTACCGAAAATGCGTGAAAAATTTCAGGTAGATAAAAGAACAAAAGGATGCAAGAATTTGTGAAAGCTGAAAAAGATTGGAGGAGATTTATCAGTGTTGTCTTGACTTATGGCTTCGGCCTCTATGGCCGCCGAAGTGAAAGCCCGATGTCTCGGCACATTTCTCTGTGCACGCTGGTACATCGATGGCTGACGAGGTAAAGGTGGTCCGCGCGGAGGTGGTGCAGGAAGGGCTAAACGGGTAACTGGAGCTTGAATAGCTGGTTTAGCTGTGGGGGTTAGGCCAGTTTGGTTGTGTGGGCAAGTTCCGACAGTGTGTGAGGGTGATCCACATATCAAGCAAAGACCATTTGCTCGACGGAAATCCTTGACCTGGTGTCCGGTCTTCTTACAATAGATAAAGAAGTTTGGTTCAGTCTCGGAAAATGATCCTCCTGGCCTCATAGATGGCGCTGGGAGAGTTGGCCTAGAAGAGGCTCTTCCAATAATCTGGTTGGTAGGACGTTTCATACCGACCGACTGTGGCCTTCCCTTCTTCCTAATAACAGCTTCATAGTGATGGGCTGACTTCAAAACTGCTTCTTGTGTTAGGTATTCTCCCGTTGTTAGGGCAGCTTGGATCTTAGGGTCTAATCCTTGCTGGAAGCACCTGGCTCTGATTTCGGCAGTAGGAATTAGATGGGCAGTGAATCTGCCGAGCATGGTGAATTCGACATCATACTCTTCTACCGACTTATCCCACATTGATCCTTGTTGCAGGTGAATGAACTTCTATTCCATCTCGAAGTGTGCGGTTTCCGAAAAATACTTGGCATCGAAGAGATCACGGAAAATATTCCACTCGATCGGCTGTTCAAGATGGCTCTCTTCGGCTTTCCACTAGACTCTGGCATTGTCAGTAAGTTGGAGTTTTGCTATTCTGACCCACGCCGCTTTTGGAACTTGGGCTGCTGCTAGGTCATCTTCTATTCTTTGAGCCTATTCCTCAGCTTTAAGTGGTTTCTCATTCACCGAGAAGTTTTTCAGGTGTAATGCTCAAAATTGTTTCACTCCCAGTGCTTCTGTTTCAGAGCGGATGAAACTCTGTTGAAGAAGAGCAGTCTGCTCCTGCAAAATCATGCTTTGTGCCTGCTGACCCTTAAGTAAGTTTTTGATAGCTTCCAGAAATATCATCTGTTCTGTGAGTGGAGCGGCAATGGTAGGTGGAGGTGATAGAACGGTAAGGGTAGGTGGTGGTGTACTTCCATTGACGTTGGTGCTAGTGTTGTTGGGAGAATCCATTACCTTAGATAGGGAAGAAAGATTAGGATAGATTCAACGGAAATTGAATTGCAATGAATGTAAAGTTGTTGAATTTCATCTTTCTTGTGATATATTGCTTACGACTTCATGCAGAACGGATCTTCATGGGCCACTAACAAAACTTGTCACGCCCCGTTTCCCAAAAAATGAAAGCAGGCACGTGACAAGCCCACGACGTATTTATTTCGAGAAGGTCACTTCCCGAAGTAAATACGCTAAGCGTAAAATAAGCAATATAAAATGACAATAAATTAATACAAGATTTAAATTTCAACAACTTTATTTATATTCAAACTTGATACAATTACAATACATGAGTTCAACTGAAAAGGAAACTACAAGAACATAAATGCCTAAACAGGTGGCATATATAAACTGAAAGAAAAGGATAACTAGTCTAGGCCCGAGTCACGATCTGATCGTGCTCCTCCTCTGTGGTGTCTACCTCTCCAGTCTCCACAGTATCTGACAAATATTCCAAGAAACAAAGGTGGGTGGAATGCCCGTCAGCGAACTTTCGCTCGGTAAGTCCCCAAGAAAAAGTGTATGAAATATAAAAATATAAATGACAAAGAAAATGGATATCGTGAAGCAATGTACTATGAGATATGGTGTTTAAACATGTCATTTAATGTAAGCATGACAATTCTATTTAACATGCAGTTCTATATATCATGGCAAAGTAACACGAGCATAGTATAGCATGGTCATGTAGTATAGGTATAGTCATGAAGTGCATGTAAATGTCCTAGAAGGTCTCTACTTGGGTAAAATAATTTAACGTAAGTTCAAGGATGAATGTTAACCAATCTTAAGAGTGTTCTCGAACTCAACATGCTGTAATCCAGGGGTAAGGAACCACGGGTCCAAATCAAGTGTTAGTAACGGCACTTCAACCTAGTGTCGAAGTATTTCAAACTCAACAGGCTATAATCCAGAAGCAAGGAAACATAGGCCCTCATAATAGCTTGCTTGTGTTAGTACATATGGATTCATGATCTAGGGCGATTCCTGAGATTTCGTTAGATTCGCACTTGAACTACCCTAACACCCCGTGTATTTTAGGTTATAGTTAAAATTACCAGGCTTGCTCGAATCTATGAATACATCAAGTTGCAAGATTGAGTTCATGTCAATGTCAAGTATTCGTGTCAAGTGTTCATGTATTAATGTCAAGTTGTCTTCATGTCTCGAGTCAAGTCAGTCTCAACAGCAGCCATTGTGTTCTGGTATTCATATTAAGTTCATGTTAAGTCATAGTATTCTAGTATTCAAGTTTTGGGATATTCAAGTTCAAGTGTTCCGGTTCATGATCAAGGGTTCAAGTTTATGTTAAAATTTGGATCCTGGTTGAGTTTGTATTCAGGTTAGGGTAAATATCTTATGAAAGGATTTAGCTCGTGAATTTCTTAAGTTCGGGAGTAATTGGACAACCGCTGCACATGGACGGCAGAATTTGTGTCTTTTCCCAAGAAAATTACCACTTGATAACTTCATTAAGTTGTCTAACCTGAATAGGCAAGCACTCACTTTCTCCGGCTTCCTGGGACTCAAGAGAAATGATACCGCCTAAGCCTATATTAATCTAGAGTCCTTAAATATTTATTATTATTGTTTACATTGTATTTATATTATTTGCATTTCTCGAGGGGGTTTTATGAAAAATACCCTAATATCATTTCAAAATAAATCTCGAGGGTGATTTATAATATTTAAGGTTTTTCATGAACATGTATTTTAATTGTGATGGTGTTTTGGTGATAGATTTTAAAAGTTTATGGTATTTTTCTGAAACTAGCTCTTTTGGAAACTTGATGGTATTTTATTAAAATTTCAATCTTTCACTTTAAAAATATAGTTTCATAATTTATTTTTATTGAAAGTACGGATTCATAGTTTTATATATTTTTTTGCAAAGATTTTTTTGTTTAGAAAAGATTGTATTTCTTAAAAACCGTATTTTTATTTCCTTTCGAGATTGAATTCTCTGTGAAGAGTTTTGTATCTCACTCTACTATCCTAAGGACGTACGATAACCCGCACCATCCGTAGATGGGTTCCCGTAAAAGCGTTGTAGAGGCACAATTACAAAGGATTTAAAAACAACGATAAAACATTTTATAAAAGTGATGGTATTTTAATGTAAATTGTTTCTTTTAAATAAAACTTAACTAAAATCTCATGCTATGAAACCATAGTGTTGTGAGTGGGGTAGGTCGTTACCCCGTGAATTTTCTATAGGTATAAATTCTAGATATCGATAAAAGGGTAGTTTTTAAAGTTCATGGTATTTATTCGTTATTTGTAATCTACATGTTATTCAACATAATAAACATCATATAAAAAATTGTGAGACATGGATAGAGTTGTAAATTCGTATTTTCTTGATACCATGGCATGAAATTTATGATGAACATATCGAATTACAATGAATATAATTTTTTTATTAAACTTATTTATAATACCGTGTCCTTTCGCGTCGATATATGTGGAGAAGAAAAAAGAGAAAAGGTAGAGAGAGAGTTAGCGTCGTTACAGGTGATACGGAGTGACAAGATGTAAAAGTAGAAGTGAGTATACAAAAAGGAAAGAAAAGAGGATGAGAGGACTTACCGTTGCGCGTTCGTACTCGTACGAACGAGAAGAAAAGTAGAAGCCTCATTTGTAGAACCGAGTCCGTGAATGTGACTAGGGGACGAGCTCGATCTACAGGCATCATTTGAGCGAGTTGTGGAGCAATGGAGAGGGATGAAAGATCTTGAGAGAACGACGACACGAGAGGGAAGAAACGTGCTCAACTCCTTAAGGGAACTTGAGTGCTTGAGAATTTTGAGAAAGAAGATAGATTTGAGAGAGTGGTATGGCTAAGGGAAAAGTTAGGACTGGGCTAGATATTTATAGAAGAAAAATGAATGTGTGTGAATTTAAAGAATTGAATTAAAAGAATTGAAATAGTGTTAATGGAGGGAATTGTAGAGTCTCTGGTTAAAATCAGAGAAATCAAACAAGAAAATAGAGTAGAGGGGAGTTGAAGGGGTGCACGGGCAAAGAATGGAGGGGTTTGGGCTAAAACCACCTGCCGGTAGCGGTCAAAATGGGAAAACCGGTGGTCCAAAAGTGGGGGTTGGTCTCGGGGTTCGTGCAGTGTATTCATCTGGGTATTTATGTCTCGTTTTTATTATTTGATTTATTTTCAACTCTTCATTTCTCCGTGTAATGCACGCGCAACTCTTGGGCTTCCGAAAAATTTAAAAAGAAAAGATATTAAAAATAATTGGAACTGATTTGATTCGAACTTGCAGGCTATAGGACAACAGTGTAGAGGCTTAACCAGTGAGCTACAAGTTGTTTCTTGTACATAAGTTATAAAAAATAACTTATAACTCGAAATCAGGATAAAAATACACTATTTTATTAACATTAGATCAATAAAAGTGTATAGAACTTTTAGGATCATTACAGTATTGCTGCTATTTGATACTTTGGGCTCTTTTGCGCAAAAATTTTAGGCGGGGACACTCGGCATATAACACATCGATATGGTCACTGCTTCGAGCAGCGTAGACAGCGTCCCCACTATCTCCATACCATGTATGCAACAATATGGTCACTGCTTCGAGCAGATGACGTCTTGCACTTAGTCTCACCTCCGTATGCTTTCCTAGAATAAAGAGGATCTCTCGTGTGAGGGTGAGTTCCTACCTGCTGATGTATCTTTTTTAAATGTATGCCCTACACACATCGTGTACCCCATACACTTCATGTACTCCGTACACTTAAATATACTCCATGCCAGAAATTGTCAAACAAAATAGACATATCAATCTCATATAATAAAGAAAGAAAGCAACACACCATCAATCATAAAATACACGTCTATAAAGTCACCACACACAAATGAATAATTTCAAACGTAATAGGAAGTCACTACATGTATAAATACATGGTCGTCACCAAGGAAGTAGCCCTAAGGCTTTAGTATGCTGTAAAAAACGCTCCTCGGCAACTCCCTTCATCAGTGGGTCTGTGACCTTCTGATCCATAGTGATGTACTACAGTTTGACTTACTCTTTCTCCTGCCTCCTGATAAAATGGTACCGAATCTGAATGAGCTTTGTCTTGCCGTAGTACTTCGGATCCTTCGAGTACACAATGACCGACATGTTATCACAATTAAGGATCACCATATCCTACGCATGTGGCACTATAGTCAGATTCTATATGAATCTACGTAATCAAACTGCCACTTGTGCCACAGCATAGGCCGCTACGTATTCCGCCTCTATGGTGGAAAGGGAAATGCAATCCTGCTTCTTATTATACTAAGAGATGGCCCCACCATTTAGTAAGAAGGTATATCCTGACGTGGACGCTCGCTCATCCAGATCGCTGGTCCAGTCGACATCTGTATAGCCCTACAGGCGATTGTTTGATCCGCTATAGCACAAAGTATAGTAGGCTGTTTATTTAGGTACCGCAAGGTACTCTTCACCCCCTTCCAATGAGCAATACCAGGGTTAGATTGATATATGCTCATCAGTTTCACTGCATAAGATATATCGGGTCTCATTCACATCATAAAATACATGAGACTCCCGATAACGCTCTGATTGGTGCATTTTAATGTATATTTATATAGTCATATTTATCTTAATTTTACCTATTTTATGCTTTCCCGGTATTTTTTTGTCGAATATAGCAGATTATAGGGCTAAAAGGGAAAAGTGCGTAAAAGATGGTCTACGTGCGGTGGATGTGGACTTACTAACACCTATCCGAAGGTGGAAATTATAAAAAATGACACGTTGAACATGATTCTTGAAGTCAAGACTAAGCCATGGAAAAATTCTAGAGACCTAACTCTACTAGACGTCAACCAGGGCAGATTTTGGCATAATTTGGGCCCGTTTTTGGCCGAGTTAGGGGATGAGATTTCTGGAGATTTTTGTTGCTTCGTGTATCATCTGTAAACCACAATTAGGTTTTCCAAAACTCCTATATATTCTGCTGTATAATTCATTAGGGTTTCATCTCTTTTTTTAGTTTCAAGCTAGGGTTTTTATTGGGAGACCAAGACAATTTGTAAGTACTTTATTTTAATATGCAGATTTATTATTATTTTAATTTATTTTCAATTAAGATGAGTAGCTAAATATTTTTCTAGGGTTAGAATTGCTTTTCTATTATGGTTGGATGAAGTAATTTATCTATTTCTTTTCTTTGATTTTCATTGTGAATTTCTCTTGATTAAAAAGATCAACTTTTTGTTATCATTCTAATAAACTAAATCTAATGATGATAGATTTGTAAGTCGATGTCGCTCACCCCACGTGTTCGCGGGGTGGCGGAATTTGCAAAAAAAATAATTTTTACGGGCTTCGCAACACCGACTAGAACCAAAGATCGTCTATAAACCCTAACTATCTAACACCATGAGATTTAACTACTCGGAAAGAATGTTATACCTCATGATACAAGTCCTTCAGGTCTTCTCCGCTGTCCTCCTGGTCATCATAGGATCCAAGGATCGATCCGGATCGTAGCTTCTTCGACAGCCTCCTCGAGTCAAAGATGATCCACCCGAGAGTCTATAGTCCGAGCTCCACCTCAAAACCGAGTTAACTAGGGCAGTAAGCTTGCTAAACTTGATGTCATAGGTGATGTAGAGTATGAAGATGGATTTATTTATCTTTTGAAACCCTAGTATTCTCAACACATGAGAGCTTTTAGGGTTTTGATGTGAGGAAGAAGAAGAGAGCTAGCTTGATGAAAGAGAAATAGTTTTTGATAATGATCAATTGAAAATGAGATGGCTCACTTGATATGACTACAAGTATAGCAAGAAAATATCTCACTTAAAATATCTAGTGCCACAAAATATCTCACAAGAAATATCTAGTTAAAGAGTCAAACCAAGTCAAGTGGTCAAACCAAGTCAAGTGGTCAAACCAAGTAGCCATGCCACAATTATCATTTACAAATATAACAAATACTTTCCTCCACCTCATAATTTTTTTAATCAAGTCAATGGTCAAAACCCTAATGAGGTGTCTCCTTCTATGCCCTTCTCATCCATATATACATATCCACATCCGTGTTCCGAGAAACATGAATACAAAGAGACGAAACTGTTCCATCAATATAATACTAGGATGCAGCTTAATCCAAAGCCCACTAGTATTATTCGCCCGAACATCATACGCGCACAAGTGCACGTACGTGATCGAAGCCCTGCCGTAAAACCATACGGCCTTTATATCTTTCGCCCGATGCAGGGAAACCCTCTGTGTGGGACTCTAAAGACTCGACAGTATGCTGGCAGTGGGTTTAACCATAAGCCGCAAGCGGTACTAGCTGCACATAACGGCTACCCAAGTATCTGTCGATAAGAAGGACGATGAGGAAACCCATCCGAACTCCTACTGAGCCTGAATGTGACAATCTCTATATAGTCCGGTCTGTTCGTCTAAGAGTATCGCATATCAGGCCTAGGGGGCAGTAATCGTCAGACCCCTAAAGTGCAATAAGTCGTGTCAGAGAGCAGCCCAATACACCCTGAGAAACTACCGGAATACCTAACAGTAAATCTCACTTGCCTTGGCCAAGGACTTTGTATAATGGCTTTCCGAACACAGTGCGATATCAACCCCCAATACCGGGAGAGACGAATCCTATCTAACCACCACTGTCTCCAAGTGCTTCGGGACTGCACCCAACTACTACCTGTTTGCACGACTCCCTTGAGCCGTGGTAGGGTAGTAATCAAAGTAGAGTAGGAACACACTCGGGGTGAAGTAGCAGTGTCAAGTCGACGGACTAAGTTGTACTCATGTCACCTGGGAACTGCTACCCGACAATATGTATAATACCCACAACAGTTCCCGATGAGTCCTGTCTAGTGTATTCATAACCTAATGAGCACCTGCATACTATCTCCAGTACGGCGTACTGATTGTTGTGGGACAGACCATCTCCCCTGCTGGGATGAGAAGCGTATACACTAGTCTACTGTGGAGTATCGATACCCCGTCTTGATAATCCTACGACTAGGGACCTGTATAGGATGTGCTTATAGACTACCCATCCCCCACTAGTGTGACTGCCATCACAAAACTGGTAATCAAGCAAAGATCCTAAGAGCTCTACCAATATGTATAAGCGATATGCTAAGAAATCACATGCACATATTGAGATAGAAACAAACCAGGTAGCATACTACCATTTTGAGCAAGACCGTTACTATATCCGTGTATATCCCAAGCTCCTATTAAGTAATATACAATCCAGTATGATAGAATAATGACCTCTAGGGCATATATCACTAACTATCTCCCACTTGCACTAAGGTCATATACTGGCATATCGCTGACCGTAGATCTCGAATAGCCTTCTCGAACACTATCTGAGGGATGGCCTCTTTGAGTGGATCTGTTGTGTTTTTCTCCGTATATACTCTCCTCACCTCGATCTCTTAGGATCAACGATCTTCCTGATCAGGTGGTACCGCCTCAAGATATGTTTGGATCTCTGATGGGACCTGGGTTCCTTCCCTAAAGCTATAGCGCCGTATGTTGTTACAATACTAAAATATTAGACCAACAAATGGAAGGAACCACCTGAAGTTCAATTAAGAACTTCCATATCCAGACTACCTCTTTTGCGGCGTCTCATGCAGCGAACTACTCCGTTTCCATCATCGAGTCTGCAATGGTGTCCTTCTTGGAGCTCTTCTAACAGACATCCCCTCCACTGAGGGTAAATACATAACCTGACATGGACTTACAGTCATCCTTATCACTCTGGAAGCTGGAGTTAGCAAAGGCATCGATCTGGAGGTCCTTTTCTTCCATACATCAAGAACATCTTCTTAGTCCTTCTCAGTTACTTGAGAATGTTCTTTACTGCTTACGAGTGCTTCTCTCTTGGGTTTGACTGATACCGGCTTACGACGCTCAGTGCGTAAGCTACATCTGGTCTGGTACACAACATCATATACATTATAGAGCCTACCTCAAAAGCGTAGCGTATAGATGTGATGGGAGCCCTTTCCAAATCAGTCTTGGAAGATATCTCTTTGGAGAGGGTGATTCCGTGACAATCCGGTAGACTACCGTTCTTAGAATCGTCCATACTAAATATTTTCAGTATGGTGTTGTTGTACCTTGACTATAAAAGTCCTACCATCCTCTTTGATCTATCACGATAGATCTGGATCCCCAGAATGTAGTTGGTATCACCCAGGTCTTTCATGGAGAACCTCTGTGACAAGAATCCTTTGACTGATTGTAGCAAAGGAACGTCATTTCCTATCAAGAGAATGTCATCCACGTACACAACGAGGAATTCCATAGTTCTTGCTACAATCTTACTATAAATGCATGGTTCATCTGGATTTTTGATAAAGTCGAATTCTTTGACTGTCTCAATAAAAACAGATGTTTCAACTCCACGATGCCTGCTTTAGTCCATAAATGGACTTAAGCAACTTGCACATTGTCCCGCTGCTCCCACTCTGATTGAAACCCTCTGGCTGATCCATATAGATGCACTCTTCTAAATTACCATTTAGAAAAGCCGTCTCTACGTCCATCTGCCGGATCTCAAAATCTTGGAAGGCAGCAATGGCAAGAAGGATCCGAATTGATTTGAGCATAGACACCGGAGAAAAGGTTTCATCATGGTCCAAACCAGGTCTTTGACGAAAACCTTTTGCAATAAGTCTAGCCTTATTGGTTTCAACCTATCCATCTACACCAATCTTCTTTCTGAAAATCATCTTTCTGAAGATCCATTTGCAGCCTACGGGTTTCACCCATTCTGGAGCAATGTTCAAAGTGCATACTTTGTTGGTGTAGATGGACTCCATTTTGGTCCGTATTGCATCCAGCGATTTTACCGAGTCGCCACTCTGAATGGCTTACTGGAAGCTATTTAGCTCATCATTGTTAATGATGCAATCCTCTCGATTCCCGTCTATGAGAAAACTGTAGTATCTCTTGGGCGGATGAGACTGCCTACTAGTCCTGCGGATTGGCGTAGGGATGTCCGATTCTTTTGAAACCTCTGGTTCTACCATACTTTCAGTAATAGTTCGTGGTTCTGGAATTTCTTCCAGTTCTAGTGCGCTCCCACTATTTTCTTTTTCAAAAAATTGATTTTCTAAAAAGTGGGCATGATGAGAAACAAAAAACTTTTGTTCCTCTGCGTAATAGGAAAGATACCCCCTGGAGTTCTTTGGGTATCCCACAAACTTACACAGTACTGAGCGTGCCACGAGCTTGTCCGCATACTGCTTTTCAACAAAAGCTGGACATCCCTATATCTTCAGATACTGAAAATAGGGTTTCTTCTCACTCCACATCTGATATGGTATGGTAGGCACAGTCTTGGTAGGAATTTTATTCAAAAGATATGCAGCTTATTCTAGTGCATTACTTCAAAAGGATCGCGACAATTTAGCGTTACTCATCATGGAACAAACAATATCCAATAGGGTTTTGTTCCGCCTTTCCCATACACCGTTGTGTTGTGGTGTGTATGGAGGAGTAAGCTGAGAGAGAATTTTATTCTCTTTTAGGTAATCCAAGAACTCAGTAATTTAAGTATTCACCACGTCGATCAGATCTCAGTGTCTTGATACTTTTGCCTGTTTGTTTTTCCACATCATTCTTATATTCCCGGAATTTTTCAAAGGGTTCGGATTTATGCTATCACAAGAAGACATGTCCTAACCTAGAGAAATTATCCGTAAAAGTAATGAAATAGGAATAACCACTTCGTGCATCTGTAGATATTGGACTACACACGTCGCAGTGTATGAGTCCCAGGAGCTTGCTCGCTCTTAATCCGTGCCCAGTGAACAGAGTCTTTGTCATCTTTCGTATGAGACAAGATTGACAAGTTGCATAAGACTGATACTCGAACAGATCCAAATATCCCTCTCTATGTAACTTCGACAACCGTGTTTCATTGATGTGACTCTGTCTACAATGCTATAAGAAAGTTTTATTTAATACTGGAGATTTTCTTTTAAGTGTGTTCTGGACATTTGAAAACCTGAGCTTGATTCAATATATATTGTCCTCTAGTATACCTTACCTAATCAAACTTTGATTTAGGTGGATGTGAACCTCATCACTTACATATTAGACTTGGTACACACAAACAGTTACATAGAATCAATATCTGCTCAAGTACTCAAAACAAGTCAAGTGGTCAAACCAAGTCAAGTAGTCAAAACAAGTAGCCATGCCACAATTATCATTTACAAATATAACAAATACTTTCCTCCACCTCATAATTGTTTTAATCAAGTCAATGGTCAAAACCCTAATGAGGTGTCTCCTTCTATGCCCCTCTCATCTGTATATACATACCCGCATCCGTGTTCTGAGAAACACGAATACAAAGAGACGAAACTGATCCATCAATATAA
Source organism: Agapanthus africanus (assembly GCA_030015575.1). NCBI lineage: Eukaryota > Viridiplantae > Streptophyta > Magnoliopsida > Asparagales > Amaryllidaceae > Agapanthus > Agapanthus africanus. Next base: position 444,886,207 of record CM057350.1, on the reverse strand, counting down.
TACTAGGATGCGGCTTAAACCAAAGCCCACCAGTATTATCCTCCCGAACATCATACGCGCACAAGTGCACGTACATGATCGAAGCCCTTCCGTAAAACCATACGGCCTCTACATCTTTCGCCTGATGCAGGGAAACTCTCTGTGTGGGACTCTAAAGACTCGACAGTATGCTGGCAGTGGGTTTAATCACAAGCCGCAAGCGGTACTAGCTGCACGTAATGGCTACCCAGGTATCTGTCGATAAGAAGGCCGATGAGGAAACCCATCCGAACTCCTACTGAGCCTGAATGTGACAATCTCTGTACAGTTCGGTTTGTTCGTCTAAGAGTATCGCACATCGGGCCTAGGGGGCGGTAATCGTCAGACCCCTAATAGCGCAATAAGTCGTGTTAGAGAGTAGCCCAATAAACCCTGAGAAACTACCGGAATACCTACCAGTAAATCTCGCTTGCCTTGGCCAAGGACTTTATGTAATGGCCTTCCGAACACAGCGCGATATCAACCCCCAATACCGGGAGAGACGAATCCTATCTAACTGCCACTGCCTTCAAGTGCTTCGGGACTGCACCCAACTACTACCTGTTTGCATGACTCTTTTAAGCCGTGGTAGGGTAGTAATCAAAGTAGAGTAGGAACACACTCGAGGCGAAGTAGCAGTGTCAAGTCGACGGACTAAGCTGTACTCATGTCACCTAGGAACTGCTACCCGACAATAGGTATAATACCCACCAACAGTTCCCGATGAGTCCTGTCCAGTGTACACTTAAACTAATGAGCACCTGCATACTATCTTCAGTACGAAGAACTGACGGCTGTGGGACAGACCATCTCCCCTGCTGGGATGAGAAGCATATACACTAGTCTACTGTGGAGTATCGATGCCCCGTCTCGATAATCCTACGACTAGGGACCTGTATAGGATGTTCTTATAGACTACCTATCCCCCACTAGTGTGACTGCCATCACAACGCTGGTAATCAAACAAAGATCCTAAGGGCTCTACCAATATGTATAAGCGATATGCTAAGAAAACACATGCACATATTGAGGTAGAAACAAATCAGGTAGCATACTACCATTTTGAGCAAGACTGTTACTATATCCGTGTATATCCCAAGCTCCCATTAAGTAATATACAATCCAGTATGATAGAATAATGGCCTCTAGGGTATATATCACTAACAAGATTGACGCCCTTGAATAGATTTAGGGAAAGATGATAACACCGATAATCTAGTTAGTTTAATGATAGAGTGACGCACCAGAAAACTAATTAGGAAAGGCAAATTGAGATTTTGATCAAGGAAATTCTATCTAGTTAATTATGGTAATCTAAATTATACCGATAATATAAGTAATTCATAAATCGATCACTTATGGTTATTTTATAGAAGGGCATACTAATTTTCTTTTTATTAATTAGAATTATTTGTTTTTAATTGTTTGCTACATGATTTTATATGATTGATAGGATAGATTTAATTGTATGAAATATGCTTACTTAATCGTTTGATATTTCATTGTTATATTATTTTTCCCTATACCTTTATATAATTAATAGTTAACTAATTTATAACAACGAAGTAGAAAAGAAATAGAATCATATAAACTAATCATGATAGTAAAGGTAATTCGACACCCTAGGCCCGCTTTATTATTCAAAACCCGAATTTTAATTTAATTTAAAATTTATTTTCATGCACTTTAGTTTTAGCTTTAAAACAATTTTTTATTTAAACTTGTTTTAGAATTAATTAGAATTCTCAGCGCCTCTCTATGGACGATCCATAAGTACTATAGCAAACAATTGTATGCTTGCGGTAAAATATCTTCCTAATCTTGTTATAACATTCTGCATCTGCCTAATCCATAAGTACAGAATTAAATCCATGGTTAGAAAAATATCTTTCTAATCTTATTAAACAAGCAAGACATTCATATGATAGAATAAAATTCTATATTAAGAAAATATCTTCCTAATCTTGTCAAACAAACAAGATATTCATATGATAAAATACAAATTCTATGTTAGGAAAATATCTTCCTAATCTTCTTATAACGAACAAGAAATCTTCTCTGTTAAACAGAGAGCCTTTGGATTAAAAATCCAATGGTGAATAAAATTCACTGGTTGATCTAAAAGATCAATTTGATTGATTATAAAATCAATCATGATTTCTCAATGAGAGATTTTCTCCAACAAAATGGATTTTTCTCTTCTCCTATATAAAGGAGCAAAGAGATTAAATTTGGAGGGAGGAGACCACCCCATAAGCTTATGTAAAAATACAGAAGGCTCTAAAAAAACAGAGAATTTAATTCTCTCAAAGAAGAAGATCTCCCTCCTCTCAAAATCTAGGTAAAGAAAAAAAACATAGATCAAAACATCTTCTTTACCTAACACCATATCTAAGGGTTCAACTCTTTAAAAGAACTTTGTTCTTTCTCTGGATCTGAGATCCACAAGACAAATCTCTTACAAGTTGAGAATTTAATTTTCATCGGGAAGATCTTCTTCTTGAGAATCAAAAATTCATGGAGGAAAAAGTTGAAAAGAAAGATGATGGAGTCCATAATACTCTAGGAACTTAGTTCCTTCAAATCAAAAACTTAGTTATTAAAGAACCCGATCCAAGATCCTCAAAATAGTGATCTTGGTGATCGTTAATGGTCAAAATACCATTAACAGAGATTTAAGTACTCTAAAAATATCAACAGAGATTAAATCTCAAAAAAAAAAAAACTTAGCGCCTCACGTGAAGCACACGTGAGCGCTCAAAACCCAGTGCCCCACATAAAACACACGTGAGCGCTCAAAAGAAACTAAAAGCTGAGCGTCACACGTGAGCACCAGAAGCTCAGCGCCTCACGTGAAACACACGTGAGTGCCAGAAAAGATTAGTGCTTAGCACTATTGTAGGGCCTCATGTGAAACACACATGAGCGCTACATGTGACTGAGTGCTTAGCACTGTTGGGTGTTATAGAAACTCAATCTTAGCCCCATATTGGCCAAGTCTGTGAAGTTTGAGCTTTCTTTTTCCTTTTGAATTGACCGAGCCTATATGCTCAAGATTTCTAAACTGATCTTAGTCACATATACGACTAGTAATCTCTCATCGATGAATATCCAAAATGATATTCATCTCATATCTTCTAAGTTAATCTTAGTCACAAATATGACTAACGATTCTTAGATTCACCACGATCTTTTCTCTCAAATATGGGATTTGGTTCAAGGGTATATTTTTCCACACCTCTGATATATGTCGTTGTAATTACTCAACGTCTTCAAAGAGGTGGCGGGTCCTAAAAACCAACACCTATTCTTCCCCAAAATGGGAATGTTGGACCGAAATGTCCTTAAACTAACATTCGTCCCCAAAATGGGAATGTTGGACCAAGATATCCCTAAACTAGAGTGTCGTCCTAAACACGGCGATAATGGACCGAAATGTCCTTAAACTAACATTCGTCCCAAATAGAGAATGTTGGACCATGATGTCTTTAAACTAATATAATTGATCTCATATGCTTATTTGTTCCTAAGTCGATCTTAGTCTCAAATAAAACTAACGATCCTTAGATCAAACCCATGTTTTCCGTGAACAGATGGACCTCACAAATGTGAGAAATGAGTCTTAAGTTCATTCCCATTGGCAAATCAAGCTACTAATGTAGACCCTGTCAAGTAAATGCTTGACCCAAAACATCTAAGCTGATCTTAGTCTCAAATAAGACTAACGACTCTTAGATAAATCCTAAGTTTCATATGAGCGGATGGACCTCATGAATGTGAGAAATGCATTCTAAGTTCATTCCCATTAGCAAACCAAGCTACCAACGTGGACCCCGTCCGGCAAATCCTTGACCCAAACCCCAAATCTAAAATATACGGATTTGGACTAATCCGTGCTCTATGGGCGACGACATAAATTAGTCATTGTATACAATCTACAGGCAACCAAAATAAACCACATATAATATGATACGAATTGTACTATTGGAGCAGGAGAAAATGGTTATCGCAACGTGATAACGTAATTAACTGCATGGGTTTGCACCTGCAGGGAAGAGCATCCCTACAATAAAAAAAACCCTTACAAATAAGGTGGAATTTCATAAAGTCTGCTACATCGGTCACATCTATTCAAATCTTTGATATATAGTTCCATAAATCAATTTGGTATCTTCGAAAAGGTGGATGGATACGTCCAAATAGCATCTGCCCCCAAATTCAGGCCAGACGTCCCAACGTCTCAGTCCGGTCTTTGGCGGTTAACAGATTCTGGCACGCCCGATGGGACCTTTTCCTCTTTCCACTCCACACTTCGTGTGTCGTGCTTTTCCGCGATCAAATAATCACAGTATATATGTTTGTAGTTGCTTTTGGGTGATGAGATACTAAAACTGACATTTCTCCTCTAAGCAGAATGGCGTTTGCTTCCACTCAAAACCCAGGCTCTGTCACATCTGGTGGAGTCAAGTTTGGGCCACTTGCAGTTTCAAATCTCTGCAATCTGGTTCTTCAAGAAATGAAGAGGCTTCTCTTTAAGTCTATACCCCCACCTCCTACCCTCAGTGCCTCAACGCCGAAGGAGGAAGCCTAGAAGAAATCTGTCTTCCATAGGCTAGCTCCCCAAGCTGCAACTTTGCAGACGAAATCAGTTCTCAAATAACTGGCACCTACCAAAGACCAAGGTCGATGCAGGGGGCATAATACTCATGTTCTCAAAGTAAACAGGGGCAGGCTCAGCAAATCCTGAGACTGAAGAAACTCCTGTCGAAAGACATGATCAACGTCAATATGGGCGTCAAATATGACAAGCTGGGGGCAGTTCTCTGTCTGTGTTGACTACACCTTCTTAAAATCCAATAGCGAATGCTGCTGTTCCAACCGGGAACAGCTTTGAGCTGTTAGGGTCAGGCAAAATTCCCCCACCGTAGTACTAAATAAATCTCCGCAGACCGTGGAGATTCAACAAGAGCAGAAAACAGTTCGCTCCCCAAAAGAACTTTCTTCATCCATATAAAAGGTGTGGAAGCAGGTGAAGAACTCAGTCATCATCTACGGCACTTTCTCTAACCGTCAGCCAGACTCTGACAATTCCCTTTCCAAACACAAAGGGACTCATCCCAAGGCGGTTCCTGCTACAATGGTTCCTCTTAAAGCTAAAGCGGCTTCTCATAAAAAAGAGAGGCCAAATAAAATCCAAATGCCTGAGGAAAACTCCAAGGGTCAAGATTCCAGATGTCCCAAGCCTGGGGGCATGGTAGTTCACACAGTTTATGTGGTGGACTCCAAAGAAGAAATTTGTGCTTCTACTAGTCATGGACCATATACTCGGTCTCCGACAAAAACTCAACTGCAACATGAAAAGCTATAGGAGATGCTTGCTCAGGCGGAAGCACTCGTTAATCTATTGCTTAAGGAAAATCTCGAAGACGCATCCGAAGAAAGAGTAAGGCTGGAGTCGGATATTGATTTCCTAAAGCGCGCTCTCAAGAAGAGATATAAAGAAGCGGCAACGATGTCTGCTAAAATAAACTAGATGACCCTTCTGATCCAGAATATGGCTGGAATGATGGTCCATTCGGAACCACTGGCAGATGAACTGCTGGTAGTCGCTTTTAAAGACAAGGGTGACATTTCAAATCCTCTACGAGTCTCATCAACGGCTGAGGAGGAAATGATCCCAAATGCAAAAATGGACACATATATCACTCAGCAAATCAAAAGTCACTATGCCAGTGAAGCCGCAAATAGGTTAATCAAGATTGTTCGACCATATTCGGTGTGCTACGATCAAATACAGTACCCGCCAGAATATATAGTTCCGACGTGCCACATATACAAAAGAACTGGGAATCCTCGCCAGCACATCGCGCGATTTAAGTTCATGTGTGGCAACACTGGAAGAAATGATATACTGCTCCTCCGACAGTTCGTCAGCAATCTGGCGGGCATTGCCTTCGAATGGTATGCGGAACTCCCAAATGTAGGGTTCCTAGGCACTCTCAAGAGGTCTCACAAGGCATCAACCATGCCAATTTTGAAAATTATGGTGCCGAGAAACCCTAGTGTACGGATCGTTGGCTAGATGTCTAGGCGAAAAAGCAACTAGTTAACTACTTTAACTAAGTGAACGGAAATACAACCTTTGTAGATCCGGTTCTCCACCTCCATAGCTCCGCAACGAAGTATCCTCGCTGTCCAAATCGAAATCCGGGCTCTTGCGTCGGCTTCATCGGAGAAGAAGCGGGCTAGGTCATCGACGACGTGCCGAAGATGATCTACGTCGAAGCATCACTAGATCAAGCTCCACCTTCACCAAGCCATGAAAACTTGTGAAGGAAACACACTCTACTACTTGGCAAGAGGTAGAGGATGAAGAAATAGGAAGTGGGTAAACTTTAGAATTGGATTTCTCACTCTAATTCATCAATCACCATTGATGAGGCAAGCTTTCTTCTTGAAGTGAAGAAGAAGAAGATGATAAAAGTTATGATAAGTTCATTTTGTAAAAAGAAATAAATATGAATACTTATCATTAACCAACCATAGTTTAGTGTAGAGAATAAATCATGGTTAGATTGAAGGGTTAGGGTTAAGCATCAAGACAAAATGGTGACTTAGTCAAAGTTTCATGAAGCTTCATAATCCATCCAAAGAAAGCCACCATTTATTCTTTATGCAAATCATTTTCCAAAAAGAATAAATAGATAAATAAATGAATAAGTAAAAACAAAACCCTAACCATTACACAACCATGGTTTAATCTTTACACTTAGCCAATTTAGCATGCATCATCAAACATGATACAAACTAATGCACAAAAGTATATCACATATACAATGTGCACATCCGAGTGAGAATATCCATTTAAAGTGAACCAATACTAGTTAATGCAAAGTAATATATCAAATATATAATTATACATTAAATCATTAAATCAACACTTGATTTAATGATCCGGTCATATCGCATATAACCGACTAATATCAACAGTAACAACTTATCGAATCAACACTTGATCCGATATGCCGGCTATATCGCATATAACCGATCAATGTCACATATCGCGAGAATCGAATACAGTATCACATACTGGTATCATTCTCGGTCCCGCACATATCTCATATGCGCTCCTATTTCGTTTCGCTTGAGCCAGGAAACCTCTGTGTAGGACTCTAAAGACTCGTCAATACGCCGGCAGCAGATGATGATCATATCAAACACCCACAAGCCGCAAGCGGTCTGCTAAACGTAACGGCCACCCGGGTATTGAGCGATCTGAAGATCGACGAGCAAGCCCGCTCACACTCCAGTGAATCCAACCAGTAACACTACCGTACAGTCCGGTCTGATCGTCTGATATGTCGCATATCTCGCCTAGGGGTGGTAAACGTCAGACCCCAATAGCTCGATAAGTCGTGTCGATATGAGGTCTATAACAATTCGAGAAACTACTGGTAACACTTACCAGTAAATCTCAGCAACCCTGGCCAGGGATTTCCTGTTATAGCCAATCGAACACAGCGCAACATCAACCCCCTATACCGGGAGAGACGAATCCCCTCCAATCGCTCATTGCCTCCATCTGACTCGGGACTGTACCCAAAAACCACCGTTTTGCACACCCTCTTGGACGTGGTAAGATGGAAATCAAAGCACGGTGGGAACCACACAAGACTCTATGACGATCTCGGGTCAACAGACTACTCTGTACCAGTGTCACCAGAGAACTGCCATCTGACGTGAGGTATAATACCATCTGGGAGTTCTCGGCGAGTCCGTCCAGTGTACCCAGTCTCCACTGAGCACCCGTATATCATCTCTGATGTCAAACACCAATGGATATAGGATCATCCATCGCCCATCTGTATGGGTCGAGAAGGTATACGCTAGTCTACTCTGGTATATCGATGCCCCATCTCGATACACTCACGACTAGGGACTTTGAAGGATGTACTTATGGACTACCATGTCCCCACTAGTATGATCCGCATCACAGTCCAGGTAGTCAAGTACACATCCTAAGGGCTTTACCAACATGCAACAGAGAGACACCCAGTATACACGTTAAGGTAAAGTTCAACCAGATTGCATACTATCATGTCGAGCAAGAAAGTCCTCCCTATATATGTCCCAGCATCCACTACAATATACATCCTATGTACAGTAATGGCCTCTGGGGCATACATATAACTAACACCAAATTACTACGTGAACATCTTCGAACAAATGGAGATGGTCTTCTGTCAGAGATTCTCTAGTGTAAATATACGCACTATCCTGACGGCATTGATCAATGAAAGGGTTCAACCGAATGAGACCTGAGTTCAATATGTTACCCGATGGCGAAATCTTTGGTCAAAATGCGAGCAACGCATAGACGAAGCTCCGGTCGTAAGAATGTTCATAGCCACCCTTGATCCAAATTCAAAGTTGTTCCCATATATGGCCCTATTCAAGTCGACGGCCTTCCAAGAGCTCATAGATAAAATGGCTCAGTTGGATCAGATGGGTCAAGATGTATTCTCTTCTGATGAAGATATATGGAAAGCGGAGGCAAGGTGGCGTTTGTCGCCAGCGCTCAACAAAAAAAATGAGCGGCTTTGAAGCAACATGTCGCCAAAATAGCGACAGTGCGGGTCCTACCCTTAGGAAAGGATTGGGACACGAATATTCGCTCCCCTGAAATATATGCAGGGGGCATCTTGCTCGCTGGTGGTGGAATCTCTACGGAGGTAGTCCTTTCTTCAAAGAATAGAAAGGATATTAATGGACCTATAAAAAGGTCCTGCAATCAAGTGGAATAGCCCGCTTGAACCAAAAACCATGGAAGGGATGTGGAATCCATATCCCACTCCGAATCAGATGATGAGGGGAAAACCCTCCAAGTCAAGTTCATTTTTCCAAGGAAGAAGAAGACTCGGCAAAAAGAGTGACGTGATATCTTGTTCCTTCGTATATGAAGAAGATGCCCTGTCAGTGTCAGAAAGCGACATGGATGAGCATGGGGTAGGTGCCGTAGAAAATGCCTGGTATTTCCCGCAAAACAACCTGATTGGTGCGATGGTAAAATAGGCAGTTTATGAAGGTGAAGATAGCTTGAAGTGTGAAGCATCAACACATATAACGGACAGGCAGCAACGCCTCAGTAAGAAAGCGTTGGAAGGGATGAGTTATGTAACTCCTTGACCAAATGATAAACCATGGACCTAAATGTCCTTAAACTAGTACTTCGCCCCAGACATGGCGATAATGGACCGAAACGAACCTAAACTAGCGTGTCGCCTCAAACACGGCGATGATGGACTGAAACGTCCTTAAACTAGAGCGTCGTCTCAAACTCGACGATGATGGACCGAAATGTCCCTAAACTAATGCATCGCCCCAAAACACGACGATAATGGACCGAAACGTTCTTAAACTAACACGTCACCCCAAACACGGCGATAATAGACCGAAACGTCCCTAAATTAGTGCGTCTCCTCAAACACGACGGTGATAGACCGAAATGTCCTTAAACTAATATGTCGCCCCAAACACGGCGATATTGGACCGAAATGTCCTTAAACTAGTGCATTGCCCCAAATACGGCGATATTGGACCGAAATGTCCCTAAACTAGCGCGTCGCCCCAAATACTGTGATATGCTTCTTTAGATCGACTTTGCAATTGAAGTCCCAACGACGAAAATTGCAACTCAAGTCCCATCGGCTACATAGCTACTCCAGCAATGAAGCCACTCTCAAACCCCACTGGAAAATAGATGGGTCATCTGCGGCGAAGCTACTTTCAAGAGTTCTACCGTTCGCAAAAAAGAAGAAAAAAGGGTATGTATACAAGCAAAATGGGAACGGATGAAAACCCGAAAGGGCGCCGTGAGTTAAAACAGTAGGACCGCCGGCGAGTTTGTGAAAACCCAAAAGAGCGCAATCTCATAATAAAAAAGGTGTACACTTACAGGGTCCCCTCGACCTTGTGAGGAGAAAATACCAACGTGAGATCCTTACGACTCACGAAAGAGTAACACACTTAGGAATCCATATGATTTCTAAGGAAAAAGTACACTTATGAGATCCTCACAACTCGTTAGGAAAATTCCCCTTATGAGACACTCACGGCTCATGGGATTCAAAAGCCTTAGGTTACAGGGATCTAAACCTGTTCTTAAGCCATCATATTCCCCAAGTTGCCCTACAAGTAGTTCGATATCGACTCTTGTATACAATCCATGAGCACAAACAAAATATGTTCCAACCAAATTCTACCAATAGCGAGAAATATTGCCATACGGTGAACGATACTCGTAAATCCTTTCAACTTATATAGAGAAAATACTCTTGTAAGATCCTTACGACTTATAAGAGAAAATATCACTTAGGATTCCCCACGACTCCTAAGGAGAAAATACGCCTACGAGATCCTCACGACTCTCAGGAAGAAATACCTTTATGAGACTCTTACGGCTCATAAAGTTAAAAAGCCTTCGTCGATAGAATCTTAACCCTGTTTACTAAGACACCTTTGTTCAAATCAACAAAGGCAAATGATGATTTGCTCCTGGCAATATCCTAGTTGTAGCGATACTGATGCTTAAACTGGTATCAAACTCCTAGTCCTCTCACGGCAAATGATGATTTGCTCATGGCAACATTCTAGTTGTAGCGATACTGATACCAAAATTGGTATCAGGACCCAAGTCCCTGACTTGCAACAAAATCAGCAAACAAAAAAAATGCATATGAAATAGCCAAAATGATGGGGCAACCCGCAATAAAATCAGCGAGCAAAAAATATATGCATATGAAATAGCCGAAATATTTGGGCAACACGCAATAAATAACAGTGAGTAAAAATAAAGGAATTGACATAACCGAAATGATTGGGCACCGCGATAAATAGCCGAAATGATTAGGCAATTGCGACTTTTGCGATATAAAAAATCTGAAAACATAGAGCATCGTGGCAAAATAAAAAAATTAATAAAATGAAATTTTTCTACCCTGCAGGTAGGTCCACACCGACCCCTGTATACAATCCTTGGGCATAAATGAAAGAAAAGAGAACTATATTTCCCACCATACTTCGTAAAAGAAGAACCGAGTCTTGATGGCACATCTACAGCCTAGAGACTAATTCGACATCTCTCTTAGTCCAGTAGAGTACAGACGTGGTATCGACAAAGAACCAAAAAACAAAATCAAAGCAGAGTAATGGCAAAATCCTAGTTTTAGCTCGATGTTCCTTCTTGGTGGAGACGCGACGTCAACAAAGGATTTACGGGTCAAATAAAAGTGGAGCAACAACAAATCCTAGCTCTATATTCCGATGGCAACATCTACATCCTAGAGATCAACTCGACGTTCTTCTCATTCCAGCAGGATGCAGATACAACGTTATCAAAGATCAAAAGGTCAAATAAAAGTGGAGAGATGGCAAAATCCTAGCTCCAGCTCGACGTTCTTTCTCGGTGGAGACGCGACATCAACAAAGGACCCAAGGGTCAAATAAAAGTGGAGCAATGACAAACTCTTAACTCCAGATCTTAATGGGAACATCTATAGCCTAGAAATCATCTCTTCGTTCTTCTCATTCCGACAGGATGTAGATGCGACATCAACAAGGACCCAAGGGTCGAACAAATGTGGAGCAACGGTATACTCCTACCTCCAAATCTCGATTGCAATATCTATAGCTTAGAGACTAATTCAGCATCTCTCTTACTCAAGCAGAGTACAGACATGGTGTCGACAAGGCTCGAAGAGCCAAATCAAAACGGAGTAATGGCAAAATCCTAGCTTTAGCTCGATGTTCCTTCTCAGTGTAGACATGACGTCAGAAAGGACCCAAGGGTTAAATAAAAGTAGAGCAATGGCATATTCCTACCTCCAGATCGTGACGGCGACATGTATAGCCTAGAGATCAACTCGACGTCCCTTTTACTCCAGCAAGGTGCAGACGTGACGTCAACAACGAACCAAGGGTCAAACAAAAGTGGAGTGGCGACATATTCCTAACTCCAAGTCTTGATGGCAATATATGCGGCCTAAAGACCAAGTCGACATCCCTCTTATTCCAGTAGAGTGCAGATGTAGTGTCTATAAGGCTCCAAGGAACCAAATCAAAGTGGAGCAATGGCAAAATCCTAGCTCCATCTCGACGTTCCTTCTCAGTACAGACACGACGTCAAAAAGGATCCAAGGGTCAAATAAAAGTAGAGCAATGATATATTCCTAGCTCCAGACCTCGATAGCGATACATACAACATAGAGGTCATTTGGATGTCTACCCAACTTCAGCAAAGAATCGGTATGACGTTATCAAAGCAAAAACGAAGTGATGGTATATTCCTAGCTTTGGGTCTTGACAGCAACACATACAAAGCTTAAAGGCTATTGGAGATCATCCCACCCCAGAAGGGTGCGGTTATGACTCATCGGGGCTTCAAATTAAGCCTAACCTTAAATAAAAAGTTCCATGGTAAATACCTAATGCTTGACCTTCCGACGGTAATACGGATATTCCAACCTAAGAAGATTACTTGAAGACGTCTTGTCCAGCCTTAGAAGGGATCAGAGACACGACAGTCGCGAGGCTACTCGAGCAAAAACCTAAGGGACTGCATATTGAGACCTTTTGTCACGCCCCGCTTTCCAAAAGACGGGAGTGTTCCCGCCAATTTTTTTGGCTAAGAGTTATTTGGTCCCTTATAAAAAAAGGGAGAGAAGAAAGGGGAAAAGAATTCCCACAGTTTGGCATCACGTGTTAAACACGTGAGCGCTTATATGCAAAGCATATAAGCGCTGAAAGCAAATAATAAAACGGCTGAACAGGCCTCGCGTGTTAAACATGTGAGCGCTCATATGCAACGCATATGAGCACTGAAAATAAATAGGCTAAAACCCACACTAGGGTCACGTGTTAAACACGTGAGTTCCCTTACCGCATTCTTTTGACAACGCTCATATACAAAGCACATGAGCGCCGCAATCTAAAATGCTCTCTAAGGATAGAATTGAATTCTATATAGAATTAAATTCTATTTTTGGGAAATATTTTTCCCGATCTTTCTAATATGGAAAGATCTTTCTCTAACAGAGAATCTTGGATTTAAAATCCGATGGTGATAAAATCACCAATTAAACCATCTGATAGAATTAAATTCTATGTGGGAAATATTTCCCAGATCTTTCTAAAATATGAAAGATCTTCTCCGTTAAACAGAATTAAATCCATGGTTAGAAAAATATCATCCTAATCTTGTTAAACAAATAAGATATTCATATGATAGAATAAAATTCTATGTTAAGAAAATATCCTCCTAATCTTGTCAAACAAACAAGACATTCATATGATAGAATAAAAATTCTATGTTAGGAAAATATCTTCCTAATCTTGTCAAACAAACAAGATATTCATATGATAGAATAAAAATTCTATGTTAGGAAAATATCTTCCTAATCTTGTTATAACGAACAAGAAATCTTCTCTGTTAAACAGAGAGCTTTTGGATTAAAAATCCAACGGTGAATAAAATTCACTGGTTGATCTAAAAGATCAATTTGATTGATTATAAAATCAATCATGATCTCTCAAAAAGAGATTTTCTCCAACAAAATGGATTTTTCTCTTCTCCTATATAAAGGAACAAAGAGATTAAATCTAGAGAGAGGAGACCTCCCTATAAGTTTCTGTAAAAATACAGAAGGCTCTAAAAAACAACAGAGAATTTAATTCTCTCAAAGAAGAAGATATCCTTCCTCTCAAACTCTAGGTAAAGAAAAAAAACAGCAATCAAAATATCTCCTTTACCTATCATACCATATCTAAGGGTTTAACCCTTTAAAAGAACTTAGTTTTATTTTCTGGATCTGAGATCCACAAGGCAAATCTCTCACAAGTTGATAATATAATTTTCATCGGGAAGATCTTGTTCTTGAGAATCAAAGATTCGGGGAAGAAAAAAGTTGAAAAGAAAGAAGATAGAGTCCATAATACTCCAGGAACTTAATTTTTTCAAATTAAGAACTTAGTTCTTAAAGAACCCTATTCAAGATCCTTAAAATAGTGATCTTGGTGATCGTTAATGGTCAAAATACCATTAACAGTGTTAGTTATATATATGCCTTAGAGGCCATTGTTGTACATATGATGTATATTATAGTGAATGCTTGGATATATATAGAGAGGACTTTCTTGCTCGACATGATAGTATGCTATTTGGTTTCACTTTGTCTTAACATGTTGACTTGTATTGGTTTACTGTCTTGCTCTCACATGTTGATAAAGCCCTTAGGATATGTACTCGACTACTAGGACTATGATGCAGATCATACTAGTGGGGCCAGGGTAGTCCAAGAGTACATCCTATAACTGTTCCTAGTCGAGAGAGTATCGAGACAGGGCATCGATACTCCAAAGTAGACTAGCGTATACGCATCTTGACCCATATGATGGGCGATGGATGATCCCATATCCATCGGTGTTTGACATTAAAGATGGTGTACGGGTGCTCAGTGAAGACTGGGTACACTGAACGGACTCGCCGAGAACTCCTAGATGGTATTATACTTATCGTCAGATAGCAGTTCTCTGGTCACACTGGTACATGTTAGTCTGTAGACCCGAGATCGTCATAGAGTCTTGTGTGATTCCCACTGTGTTTTGATTTCCACCTTACCACGTTCATAAGAACGTGCAAAACGGTGGCTTTTGGGTACAGTCCCGAATCACATGGAGGCAATGAGCGATAGGAGGGGTTTCGTCTCTCCCGGTATTGGGGGTTGATGTTGCGCTGTGTTCGATTGGCTATAACTGGAAGTCCCTGACCAGGGATGATATGGAGATCTACTGGTAAGTGTTATCAGTAGTTTCTCGATCCGTTATGAGCCTTATATTGACACGACTTATCGGTTACTGGGGTCTGACGTTTACCACCTCTAGACTGGATATGCGACATATCAGACGAAGAGACCGGACTGTACGGGAGTGTTACTGATTGGATTCACAGGAGTATGTACAGGCTTGCTTGTTGACCTTATGATCGCTCAATACCTGGATGGCTGTTACGTTTAGCTGACCGCTTGCAGCTTGTGGGTGTCTGATATGATCATCACCTACTGCCGGCATATTGACGATTCTTTAAAGTCCTACACAGAGATTTCCTGGCTCAGGCAAAACGGAGTAGGAGCACATATGTGATATATGCGGGACCGTGAATAATACGTGTATGTGATCCGTATTCCATTCTCGCGATATGTGATATTGGCCGGGTTTATGTGATATAGCCGGGTCATCGGATCAAGTGTTTATTCGATGAACTTGTTAGTTATATGTATGCCCTAGAGGCCATTGCTGTACATTGGATGTATATTGCAGTGGATGCTGGGACATATATAGGTAGGACTTTCTTGCTCGACATGATAGTACGCTATCTGGTTGCACTTTATCTTAACATGTATACTTTCTGTCTCTCTGATTACATGTTGATAAAGCCCATAGGATGTGTACTCGACTTCCACGACTATGATGTAGATCATACTAATGGGGCCTGGGTAGTCCATGAGTACATCCATGAAATGTTCCTAGTCGAGGGAATATCGAGACGGGGCATCGATATTCCAGAGTAGACTAGCGCATATCTTCTCGACTCATGCGATGGGCGATGGATGATCCCATATCAATTGGTGTTTGACATCGAAGATGGTATGCGGGTGCTCAGTGGAGACTGGGTACACTGAACGGACTCGCCAAGAACTCCCAGATGGTATTATACCTCACGTCAGATGGCAGTTCTCTGGTGACACTGGTACAGCTTAGTCTGTTGACCCGAGATCGTCATAGAGTCTTGTGTGTCTCCCACTGTGCTTTGATTTCCACCCTACCACGGCTCTACTGAGTCGTGCAAACAGGTGGTTTTTGGGTACAGTCCCGATTCACATGGAAGCAATGAGCGATAGGAGGGGATTCGTCTCTCCCGGTATTGGGGGTTGATGTTGTGCTATGCTCGACTGGCCATAACAGGAAATCCCTGGCCAGGGTTGCAGTGATATACTGGTAAGAGTTATCAGTAGTTTCACGAATGTTATGGACCCTATGTCGGCATGACTTATCGAGCTATTGGGGTCTGACGTTTACCACCCCTAGGCGAGATATGCGACATATCAGACGATCAGACCGGACTGTACGGTAAGTGTTACTGGTTGGATTCGCAGGAGTGTGAGCGGGCTTGCTCGTCAATCTTCTGATCGCTCAATACCCGGGTGACCGTTACGTTTAGCAGACCGCTTGCGGCTTGTGGATGCTTGATATGATCATCATCTGCTGCCGGCGTATTGACGAGTCTTTAGAGTCCTACACAGAGGTTTCCTGGCTCAAGCGAAACGAAATAGGAGCGCATATGAGATATGTGCGGGACCGAGAATAATGCGTGTATGTGATACCGTATTCCATTCTCGCGATCTATGTATCGATTGGTTATATGCGATATAACCTAGTTATCGAATCAAGGATTGATTCGATAAGCCGATACATATGATACTAGTCGGTTATATCCGATATGACCGGATCATTGAATCAAGTGTTGATTTAATGATTTAATGTGTAATTATATATTTGATATATTGCTTTGCATTAACTAGTATTGGTTCACTTTAAATAGATTTTCTCACTTGAATTGTGCACATTTTATATGCGATATAGTTTTGTGCACATGTTTGTATCATGTTTGATGATACATGCTTACTTGGTTAAGTGTAAAGAATCAAACCATGGTTTAAGTTAATGATTAGGGTTTTGATTACTTATTCATTTATCTTATTTATTTATATCCATTTTGGAAAATGAAAAAGATAAATGAATGGTTGCTTATTTTGTTTTTAGTTGAAGATTCTTGAAGCTTTGACTTAGTCTTTATTCTTGTCTTATACTTAACCCTAACCATTTAACTAACCCAAGTTAATTCTCTACACTTAACTATAGTTGAAGTCATGATAAGTATTGATTTAATTATCTCATTTTTAATTTAACTTATCATAACTTCTTCTTCTTCTTCATCTTCTTCTTCAATGAAGAAAGCTTGCTACTCCAATGGCAAGTCATGAAATCTAGTGAGAAATCCAAAACTAAAGTTTACCCACTTCCTATTTCTTCATCCTCTACCTCTTGCCAAGTAGTATAGGGTGTTTCCTTCACAAGTTTTCCCGACTTGGTGAAGTTTGAGCTTGTTCTAGCGATGCCTCGACGTAGATCATCTTCGGCATCGAACCGACGATCAAGCCCGCTCATTCTTCGATGATGCCGACGCTAGAGCCCAAGACATGATTTGGACAGCGAGGGGACTTCATTGCGGAGCCGTGGAGGTGGTGGACCGGATCTACAAAGGTTGTATGTCCGTTCCCTTAGTTAAAATGTTAACTAGTTTGCTTGTTTCGCCTAAATATCTAGTTAACGATCCGTTCTAGGTTTTCTCGGCACCGTAAAAATTAGAAATTAGCGTGTTTGATCACTTGTGAGACTTCACTAGAGTGCCTAGGAACCCAACAGTGGTATCAGAGCCTAGCTAGAGCCTTAGGCGAAGTCCCGACGGAATCAGAAGTCCGATTGACCCAAAACCCCGACTAAGAATATGCACTCTATACATTTTCTAATCTCGAGGATTTTTCAACATTAAAAATATGCAGAGAAATGTGCAGGAAATTATAAGAAAAACTGCAGAAAACGACAGCCTGATTCAATAGTACGACCGCGGAACCACGGCGTTTACCCCCCTTCTGCGGCGGTTCCGCGGCTGTCTGTGATGATCATGCTGTGAGTTTTCTTCAGTTGTTTCTTTTGGTGTTTCTTGTGTGTTCTGGATGTTTTTAATAATTTTCCCAGAGTTGCATTTTCTGAGTTGTATTGGGGACTCGGTGTATTCGATCGGACTGTCTAATTTTGTCGGTGTGCGTTTCCGGATAAATTTTAAAATATGTTAAAAGGTTCGACCGGATATAAATACCCACTTTTTCCCCTGCCGGGAAATTTCCAATTGTTGGATTTTTCCGTAGTTTAACGACGTTCTAAGTAGTGCAAGTAACGCGATGGACCCTCTAGAAGACAACAAACCTTAACTCGATTATGTGACCGTCTTGAACTGCCCTTTGAACCTTCGGGTTTGGGGCAGTACGGCGTGCCACATGTGAGGCGTTGGCTTGACCCTTCTACGGCTGGACCGTTGGTACTGAGGCACGAACTGAATGTTGTTAGACTTATTTCATGTGTTGAGCTGTATCGGGAAAACTTGGGTGTTCGATTGTTCGATCGAAAAGTTTAGCATTTTCTATTTATCCGGAATGTGATACAATAATTGGAATTCACAAATTGTTATGAGATAACGGAATGAATATTATAAACATAGCAGTTTAGTCTCACTTGATCGGTTGCCACGGAATTTTGATGTGATCAAAAGTCCGTCGCAATCACGTAGTGTACGCGGATACTCGCCGGGTAAACTTGATAGACAGCCTCACTCCATAGCCCCGACCAAGTGACTGTAGGAGAACCCCGTCGCCGAAAGCATCCGTTCGGGTGCTCGCGGTAGCGGTGTTCCGCCTTGGTGCACTTTGTCGACGGCGTCAGGGGTGCGGCCGTCTACTGAAGTTTGCGACGAGCATTCGATCAGAATGTCGGGAATGCTGTTGTATTGCCCGACTTGATATTGAAAAGAGTTTTCGATAATGAGACTAAAATGCGGGGTTTATAATTGTTTGGCATGCGATGTCTAAGTAATTCATTTGGTCAGGCATGCGATGTCTGAGGTGGTTGCGGATTCCAACTGTTGTAGTTTTACACTTTCTTTTCTGTGACCGTAAGTGTAATATGTGATATCGCCGGTTTCGTTGCTATATGTCAACGACAATTGGGATGCGCATATTTACTTACGTTGATGACATGTGATGTTATGTGTTGCTGGATATGTTATATTGGATCGTCGTGTTTGAATCGCCGGGGGTTTTTATGTGAGATGAGTGTTTTTCATTTTCATTCATGTAAAAACTTGTATGTAATATTCTTTTATTGGGGCACTTCCAGGTTGCGGAAGTTGTCACCGTTGATGTATATTATTTACTTTTCTGCACTAGGATAGACCCAAGGAGGGGAGCACAAGTAACCGGGTTCTGGGGTCCAGTGGGAGACCAACTCGAGGAGTCGAGTCTGGGTCTCCTAACCCTAGAATTGGTAGGGTTGCTTGCCGCTCTCGTAGGGGTCTTGGGGTGTGGGATTGGCTATTCATCGCGACCGTGGAATCCGTGTTTTATACTGGCTCGTATTGAAAACACGGACGTCCTAGTATATCCAATATTTCATATGTTTCTTTTGCTGTGATTTATCTGTGATCATGTGATGTTCCGTGACAGGTATTATATATTGTATATATGATATTTGATATAGACGTTGCTTATGTTTTACACCCGCGCTAGCCCTGCCTCGCTCTGCCGTTAGTTACCTAACCTAACGGTGCAGACGGGACATCGAGGCGAATGCAGATGGCATAAGCGTACGTTATATTTATCTGTGATGGTTAGGTGGATTTAAATGATGGGATATTCATTAATGAGATTAATGAAAGAAAATAAACCTAATTGATGTTGTGGAATCGAATTTCAAAATAAAACAGGTAGCTACAGTTCTTGCTTTGCATTGTGGTGTTCATTATAGAACATCCTGCACCTTATTCGATGAGGAAAGGACCGAGATCCCTTCACCGGGAGTGACTCCTTTAGCAATAACTGGCAGATGCTACACACTCGGTTTGTATTTGATCGCTTCTATAGTTTCTGCTTTGCACAGTGATATATATGATATATCCCGCACCTCATTCGACGAGAAAAGGGCCGACGATCCCTTCACCGGGAGTGACCCCTTTAGCAAAACTAGAAAAGCCTCGAAAACATTCCATTTAAAAAACCATTTGATTCCGCAACGAGATCAAGTTCAAAGCGTTAAAGGTTTTCATAAAAACCATTCGCAACCCTCCGTCATTTTAGGAAGTAGAGTACTTAGTATTCGTGCTACGTTTGTCGACCATAGCCGAGGCGTAGTGTGCGGTAGCTAAGTGATGTCTTCCTACACAGCATATGATGCGATTAGTTAGGACAATCATGTGGCTTTGTTGACCTTAGCCAAGGGTCATATGGGTGGGTCTAATTAATCACGAAATGACGGGTAGAACTTGACTAGTACCTATGATTTGTTGACCTTAGCCAAGGTCATAGGTGCTAGGGGTAAAAACCATTATCGGGAGTTTCAAGTGTTGAAACTTGCAATGAGATTGCATACCTTCTATGAGATAGTTGGATCCCGATACCCGCTGCGAGTAAGAGTTACTCCTGGGAGAGTTTTACATATTACAATTAGCCGATCAAGTAGGTGTCTAGAAAGGTGTTAACGAGGTTACGCCTCTGGGAAAATGAGGTTTACATTAATTAGGTTCGTGCGAAAGCACGGGGGACCTCCCTCAAAGTACCGACACTGGCCTGGCTGAAAAATTGGCGAACTTGCAGTGTGTAATTAATCCCGGCTAGTCTTTCCTTTTAGGGTTTGAAGGAAGATTTGATAAAAAGCAGTGGGAGCCATCCTGATTAGATAAAATAATAACCAATCTATTCCTGCAAGAGCGCACGCTAAGTGTTTTCTTCTCTCTCTCTCCAGGTAGAGACCATATCACACCTTAATCAAGATAATAAAACGGATTATTGACCGAACCCGCTTGTTATACTGAGATGGGGAACGTTGGTCCCGCTCCAACTTATAATTGTTATAAGATAGAGCAGGAAATTGGGGAATACCAGAATTCCTATGCCGCCCAAACGAAGAAAGTGCATATGATGCATCTCCTTCGGGTGTGTTCATTACAAAGAACTGTTTCTCAGTATCCTCTGCATCCTGGGTATATGATACCGGATCAGGATCCCAGATATGTAATTTGTTACATAGGGCTACAAAAGGGTAGAAAAACTGAGAACGGGTGATAAGTTTCATGAGACAGAAAACGGGGCAAGTGTTGCAGCCAAGTCTGTTGGTCACTGTCACCCTGTATTACGAATACATTAATTCTGAACAAATGCTATTAGATACCGAACCTGATATACAAAATCATATCAGTCTCTTTATTAGTAAAGAAAGGATATAATTTTGTATTGATGGATAATGTTTTGAACATTTCCTACATCAAAAGTTGATCGGTTCAGGCACGCTATCTAAAAGCATTAACGTTCTAAATCAAACTACAGTTCCTAGTATACTGAACACACACAAGAAGAAGAGTTCAGAAATGAACGAATTCTTCTTGAAGCATTGTAGACTAGGTCATATCAGTGCGACCCGACTGGCTGAAGTTACATTTGGATGCATATTTAAATCAGTTTTGAATTTACATTTTTTTGAAACTTGCCAGTCATGTCACAAAGATATAATGACACTAGCTCTGTTTACTGGAAGCAGAGAAAGAGTTAGCAAACTCTTGGGACTGATACATGATGATGTATGTAAGGTCTCCTGTCTACACATGCCAGGACTGGTTCTTTATACTTCATTATATTCTTTGATAATCTCTCAAGATTCAGTCGTATGTTCCTGTTGAAACATAAGTCCGAAGCTTTTGAGGTATTCACAGAATATAAGTTAGAAGTAGAGAACCAAAATACGGGTATAAGTATTATGTCCTATGATGAGATCAGGGAGGAGAATACTTGTGCATAGAATTCCTGGACTATTCTAAAGGAGAATGAGATTCTCTCTCAGCATTGCTCCTCCGTATACACCATAGCACGATGGTATATCGGGGCGGGGCAATCACACCCTATATGACAAGGTGTGCTCTATGATGAGTACTACTGAGTTACCTATTTCCTTTTGGGGTTATGCACTTGAGAAGTTGCATACCTATTGAATAAGGTTCGATTCAAATCAGTGCCTACCACTCCATATGAGATATGGTATGGGAAGAGCCTATCTCTTAAGTTAGTTAAGATTTGGGATTGTCCGGCCTATGTCAAAAGCAAAATCCGGACAAGATCGAGGCAAGGTCAGTTCTATAGAATAGGAAAGGTTCCAGCTATACGAAACTACAGCTGAAGATTTGACAGAACCAAAGGATTCTATAGTCCCCGACGAACCTCAGCCTCTCCGCCGATCTGGTAGGGTTCCTTCCCTGCCTGAGAGATACCTCGGTTTCTCGATGACAGTGGGAGCAAGGATTGCATCATGAGATGATGACCCAACTAGTTTCGAGCAGGCCATCGAGAGCAGGGACTCTGTAAGAATGGCTGGATGCTTAGCGATCTGAGATGGAATCCATGTACACCAGCAAAGTATGGACTTTAGCTGCTATATCCGAAGGGTTAAATCCCCATTAGGAGCAAGTATATCTTGAGAAGATTACTTGGTTTAGATGGAAAAGTTGAGACTTTCATAGCTAGACTTGTTAAAGGTTTTCGTCATCGACCAGGCGTGGATAATGATGAAACCTTTTTCAAGTAGCTATGCTTAAGTCTGTCCAGATCCTACTTACCACGGCTACATACCATGACTACGATATCTGGCGGTTGGGTGCCATGACTGCTTTTCTAAATACTGATTTAGAAGAGAACGTCTATAAGAACACAGCCAGAGGTCTTCGTAAACAGTGGGAGCAGCGGAAACGTGTGCAAGATGCTTTATAGGATAAAGCAGGCATCGCGGAGTTGGAACATCTGTTTTGATGGATTAGTCAAAGAAGTTGACATCATCAAAATGGTAGATGAACCTTGTATAAACAAAAAGGTAGTAGGGAGTATGGTGACGATCCTCGTAGAGTACGTGGATGACATACTCTTGATAGGAAAAGAGTTTCCTACACTACGATCGGTCAATCTCCTATTATCACAAGGATTCTCCAAATAGGATCAAAGTGATACCTACTAAATCCTAAGCTTTGGATCTATGAGATAGATCTAATTGAATGTTAGGATACTTACTAGTTGTAGTGAGATGGTATAAATCGATCCTGGGGAGAATCACTGGAAGTGTTCCAGGGTGATAAAGACGACTGAATGTCAGTCACAGGCACTGTCTTTACCCTCAGTAAAGGGACGGTATGTTGGAAGAGTTCCAAGCTAGATACCGGGGCAAACTAGACGATAAAGGCTGGTAACATCGCTATTGAAGATACTACCAAAGAGGCAGTTTGGGTGTATATTGGTTCATAAGATGAACTTGGTTCCTGCCATTGTATGACAATGGAAGTGTGGCTTAGGCCCTGGAACCCTGGTCCCATCAGTGACCCAGACATATTCTGAGGAAGCATCACCTGATCATGGAGATAGTTGATCTCCAGGTTGATCGAGGTTAGGAGAGTAGACTCAGAGGACAACACGGCGGATCCACTCACGAAGGCCTTTTTCCCCAAAGAGAGACTTTTAGGGGATGGTTGAGTATGTGATACTGCAACCACTGCTACAGATGGCCCTAGTGCAAGTGGGAGATTGTTAGTTATATGTATGCCCTAGAGGCCATTGCTGTACATTGGATGTATATTGTAGTGGATGCTGGGACATATATAGGTAGGACTTTCTTGCTCGACATGATAGTACGCTATCTGGTTGCACTTTATCTTAACATGTATACTTTCTGTCTCTCTGATTACATGTTGATAAAGCCCATAGGATGTGTACTCGACTTCCAGGACTATGATGTAGATCATACTAGTGGGGCCTGGGTAGTCCATGAGTACATCCTTGAAATGTTCCTAGTCGAGGGAATATCGAGACGGGGCATCGATATTCCAGAGTAGACTAGCGCATATCTTCTCGACTCATGCGATGGGCGATGGATGATCCCATATCCATTGGTGTTTGACATCGAAGATGGTATGCGGGTGCTCAGTGGAGACTGGGTACACTGAACGGACTCGCCAAGAACTCCCAGATTGTATTATACCTCACGTCAGATGGCAGTTCTCTGGTGACACTGGTACAGCTTAGTCTGTTGACCCGAGATCGTCATAGAGTCTTGTGTGTCTCCCACTGTGCTTTGATTTCCACCCTACCACGGCTCTACTGAGTCGTGCAAACAGGTGGTTTTTGGGTACAGTCCCGATTCACATGGAGGCAATGAGCGATAGGAGGGGATTCGTCTCTCCCGGTATTGGGGGTTGATGTTGTGCTATGCTCGACTGGCCATAACAGGAAATCCCTGGCCAGGGTTGCAGTGATATACTGGTAAGAGTTATCAGTAGTTTCACGAATGTTATGGACCCTACGTCGGCATGACTTATCGAGCTATTGGAGTCTGACGTTTACCACCCCTAGGCGAGATATGCGACATATCAGACGATCAGACCGGACTGTACGGTAAGTGTTACTGGTTGGATTCGCAGGAGTGTGAGCGGGCTTGCTCGTCGATCTTCTGATCGCTCAATACCCGGGTGGCCGTTACGTTTAGCAGACCGCTTGCGGCTTGTGGATGCTTGATATGATCATCATCTGCTGCCGGCGTATTGACGAGTCTTTAGAGTCCTACACAGAGGTTTCCTGGCTCAAGCGAAACGAAATAGGAGCGCATATGAGATATGTGCGGGACCGAGAATAATGCGTGTATGTGATACCGTATTCCATTCTCGCGATCTATGTATCGATTGGTTATATGCGATATAACCTAGTTATCGAATCAAGGATTGATTCGATAAGCCGATACATATGATACTAGTCGGTTATATCCGATATGACCGGATCATTGAATCAAGTGTTGATTTAATGATTTAATGTGTAATTATATATTTGATATATTGCTTTGCATTAACTAGTATTGGTTCACTTTAAATGGATTTTCTCACTTGAATTGTGCACATTGTATATGCGATATAGTTTTGTGCACATGTTTGTATCATGTTTGATGATACATGCTTACTTGGTAAAGTGTAAAGAATCAAACCATGGTTTAAGTTAATGATTAGGGTTTTGATTACTTATTCATTTATCTTATTTATTTATATCCATTTTGGAAAATGAAAAAGATAAATGAATGGTTGCTTATTTTGTTTTTAGTTGAAGATTCTTGAAGCTTTGACTTAGTCTTCATTCTTGTCTTATACTTAACCCTAACCATTTAACTAACCCAAGTTAATTCTCTACACTTAACTATAGTTGAAGTCATGATAAGTATTGATTTAATTATCTCATTTTTAATTTAACTTATCATAACTTCTTCTTCTTCTTCATCTTCTTCTTCAATGAAGAAAGCTTGCTACTCCAATGGCAAGTCATGAAATCTAGTGAGAAATCCAAAACTAAAGTTTACCCACTTCCTATTTCTTCATCCTCTACCTCTTGCCAAGTAGTATAGGGTGTTTCCTTCACAAGTTTTCCCGACTTGGTGAAGTTTGAGCTTGTTCTAGCGATGTCTCGACGTAGATCATCTTCGGCATCGAACCGACGATCAAGCCCGCTCATTCTTCGATGATGCCGACGCTAGAGCCCAAGACATGATTTGGACAGCGAGGGGACTTCATTGCGGAGCCGTGGAGGTGGTGGACCGGATCTACAAAGGTTGTATGTCCGTTCCCTTAGTTAAAATGTTAACTAGTTTGCTTGTTTCGCCTAAATATCTAGTTAACGATCCGTTCTAGGTTTTCTCGGCACCGTAAAAATTAGAAATTAGCGTGTTTGATCACTTGTGAGACTTCACTAGAGTGCCTAGGAACCCAACAGAACTGATACAGAATATATTAGTCGGTTATTTGCAAAATAGCCGGATTATCGGATCAAGTGTTGATTCGATAATTTAATGTATAGTTATATATTTGATATATTACATTACATTAACTAATATAAGCTCACTTAAAGATTCTTTTTCTCACTTGATGATAGATTGATATATATGTGATATATGTTAATTGTATTATTTTCTTTTGTTACAAAATATTGTATATGTGATATATAATATTGTAACATGTTAGGGTTACAAATGCAACTAGAGTTAAAACCATGCTATGGTTTAAAACTTGGGTTAACATTTTCTTTATGGTTAATTATTTTTGGATGGATTATGTTTTGGATGAGTTTTGAGAAAGCTTCATGATCCTTTGACAAAGTCTACCCTCTTTGTTTTATCCTTGATATTTGTTAAACTAACTTTAACCTTAGCCTATGGTTTATTCTCTACATGAGTTAGCCATGACACATACTTAACCTTGGTTTCATTTCTAATTTCAACAACAATTCATTATTCATCACAAACTCTTCTTCTTCCTCCTCTCACAAAAGCTTTCTTGCTTTTTATTTTGTGGTGAATTAAAGTGAGAAATTGAAAATAAAAGAGAGCAAAATTCCTAGTTCATCATCCTCATCTATTCTAGCCACTTAGATTAGGGTGTTTTCTTCACTAATACATCATTAGAGAAGTGTGAGCTTGGGTTAGAGTTTCCTCAAGGTAGATCATCTTGTATTGTGAAGATTACTAGCAAGGATGCATCATTCACTTCATGGATCCTCTTAAGAGTTCGGGAGCATGATGATCGCAGTGAAGGGACCTCAACTCGGAGCTTATGAAGCGAAGGAACGGACTACAAAGGTTGTAATCCCTATCTCTTAGATGTAAAGTGTTTACATTTCGGTTTAGTTTGATTCTCTAGTTAAAGATCTAGGGTTAGGGTTATCTAGAATGGCAAAAATTTAAAATTGGCATGGGTGATACCTCCCGAAACCCCGCTTCCATTGTAGGTAATCTAACAGTGGTATCAGATCCTAGCTAGAGAATTAGACAGATAAGTGTAGGATTACAAAACCGAAACAACTCCGAAACACCCGACGTAAAACCCTAGTTTCTGTAAAATTTTTCAGAGTGTTTTCAGAGTGTCAATTTTTTTTTCAAACAGTTGCAGAGTGATGTATGAGATACAATATGAGCACCGCACAAATTTCATCCCATTCCCTCGGAAAATGGCCGAGATTCTTTTCCCCAAAACCGGCCAGATCGGATCCAAACAGGCTGAAATTTGTACAGTGTTTTGGGTTCTTGGTTTTGGTACTTTTGGTGTTGTTTGCTTTTGCTAATTTTTCATGTGATGTTATCTTTTAGCAATGGCAATTCGGAGTATTTTGTATTCGTAATTCTAGTTTTGTTTCGGTTATTTTATACGGTATTAAAAAGTTCGATCGGATATCAAATACTCACTTTAACCCTTGCCGGAAATTTTTTCAAGAGTTGGATATTTTTCATAGTTAAAAAACATTCAAATATCGTGCAAGTGACATGGTGGACCCTCTAGAAGAACGAAAACCTTAACTCGATTATGTGACCGTCAGAACCGTCTCTAAACCCTAGGGTTTGTGGTAGTTCAGCGTTGCCATATGTGAGGCGTTGGTTTGACTCTTCTACGGCTGGTCCATTGGTACTGTGGCATGTGATGGATGCTTTTAACTAAGTTCAAGTGTTGAGCATTTAGGGAAATTTTGGGTGTTTGTTGATTCGATCGGAATGTTTAACGTCGTCTAACTTTTTCTGTAATATGATACAATATGTGGAATTCATATAGTTAGGCATGAAATCCGTAATATGTGATATTTCGGGTTTACGATGTCTAAAGTGATTGTGGATTCCAAATGTTGTAGTTTTTCACTTTCTTTTTTGCGACCGTAAGTGTAATATGTGGTGTATCGCCGGTTTCGTTGCTATACATCAACGACAATTGGGATACGCATATTTATTTACGTTGATGGCATGTGATGTTATGTGTTGCTGTGATATGTTATATTGGATCGTCGTGTTTTGAATAGACGGGGGTTTTATGTGAGATGAGGTTTTTATTTTCATTCATGTAAAATTCATTTTATGTAATATTCTTTTATTGGTGCACTTCCGGGTTGAGGATGATGTCACCATTGTATATTATTTACTTTTCCGCATTAGGATAGACTCAAGGTGGGGAGCACAAGTAACCAGGTTCTAGGGCCCAGTAGGAAACCAACTCCAGGAGTCGAGCCCGGGTCTTCTAACCCTAGAATTGGAAGGGTTGCTTGCCGCTCTCGTAGGGGTCTAGGGATGTGGGTTTGGCTATTCATCGCGACCGTGGAATCCGTGTTTTATACAGGCTCAAAATAAAACACAGACCTCCTAGTATATCCAATATTTCATATGGTTCTTCTGCTGCTGATATACAGTGATGTGATCATTTTATATGTGTGAGACGAATGCTTCATTATTGTATATATGATATATAATAAACGTTGCTTATGTTTGCACCCGCGCTAGTCCCGTCCCGGTATGCCGTTAGTTAAGTAACCTAACAGTGCATAACGGGACACTGTGGCGAATGCAGATAGCATAAGCGTACGTTGTATTTTCGTTTCTTCTGTGATGCTTAGGAAGCTTAAATGATGGGATTCATTAATGAGATTAATGGAAGAAAAGAAACCTAAAAGATATTATAGAATCAAATTTATAAAAAAAGCAGCTCTAGTTTTTGCTTTGCATAGCGGTATTCCTTGTAAAATATCCAGCACCTTATTCGATAAGGAAAGAGCCGAGATCCCCTCACCTGGAGTGACCTCTTTAGCGAAACTAGCAGATACTAAAACTCACTCGGTTTTGTTTTTGATTGCTTCTATAGTTCTTGCTTTGCATAGTGGTATTTATGAAATATCCTGCACCTTATTCGATAAGGGAAGAGCCGAGATCCCTTCACCGGGAGTGACCTCTTTAGCGAAACTAGTAAAAGCCTCAAAAACACTCATTTTTCAAAATTACTTGTTTCTACAACGATATCAAGTTCATTACGCAAAAGGTTTTCTGAAAAACCTGTCGTAGCCATCCGTCATTTCAGATAAGTTCTACTTGGTATTCGTGCTGCGTTTGTTGACCTTGTACAGGCGTAGTGTACGGTAGCTAATTAGTATTTATCTACTAAAGTATGAGATGCGATTGGATTAGGGTAGTCGTACGGCCTTGTTGACCTTGTCAAGGGTCGTGCAGGTGGGTTTAATTCAATCTGGAAATGACGGGCTGAACTTGGCTTGTGATTTATGGTTTGTTGACTTTGTCAAGGTCATAGATCGCTAGGGGCAAAACATTATCGGGAATTTCAAGTATAGAAATTTGCAATGAGATTGCATACCTTCTATGAGATAGTTGGATCCTGATACTCACTGTGAGTAAGAGTTACTCCTGGGAGAGTTTTACACATGACAATTAGCCGATCAAGTAGGTGTCTAAAAAGGTGTTCACGGGGTTATGCCTCTGGGAAAATGAGGTTTATTCTAATTAGGTCCGTGTGAAAGCACGGGGAACCTCCCTCAAAGTATCAACACTGGCATGGCTGAAAGATTGGCGAACTTGTAAGGTGTAATTAATCCCGGCTAGTCTCACCTTTTAGGGTTTTAAGGAAGATTTGATGAAAAACAGTGGGAGCCATCCTGATTAGATAAGATAATAACCAATCTAATCTTGCAAGAGCATACGCTAAAGTATTTTCTTCTCTCTCTCTCCAGGTAGCGACCTTGTCAGGCCTTAATCAAGATAATAATATGGATGTATTGACCGAACCCGCTTATTATACTGAGCAGGGGAACGTTGGTTCAGTTCTTTCTTATAATTGTTATAAGACTGATCAGGAAATATGGAAATATCCGGATACCTACGCCGCCCAAACGAAGAACAAGCATAATGATGCATCTTCTTCAGGTGTGTTTGTTATCGAGAACTGTTTCTCAGTTCACTCTACGTCCTGGGTATTAGATACTGGATCGGGATCCCACATATGAATATGTTACATGGGCTACGGAAAGGTAGAGAGCTGGGAGAGGGTGATCATTCCATAAGAGTAGGGAATGGTGCGAATGTTGCAGCCAAAGCAGTTGGTGAATATCATCTTGTATTACCAAATAGTAATACATTGATTCTGAACGAATACTATTACATTCCGACCCTGATATGCAATCTTATATCAGTTTCTTTATTGAGTAAAGAAGGATATAATTTTGTAGTACAGGATAATGTTATGAACATCTTCCTAAATCAAAAGTTGATTGGATCAGACTCGTTAAATAATGGCATACACGTTCTCAATCAAACTACAGTACTTAATATGCAAAACACACAAGCGGAAGGTTCAGAAATGAATGAATCCTTCTTGTGGTATTGTATACTTGGTCATATCAATGCGACACGAATAGATAAGTTGCGTAAGGATGGATATTTGAATCCGTTCGAATTTTCATCTTATGACGCTTGCCAGTCATGTCTCAGAGGCAAAATGACCAAAACTCCGTTTAGTGGACACGGAGAAAGAGTTACGGAACTATTGGGACTGATACATAGTGATGTATGTGGTCCCATGTCTACACATGCCAGGAATGGTTCTTCGTACTTCATTACATTCACTGACGATCTCTTAAGATACGGACATGTGTTCTTGCTGAAACACAAGTCTGAAGCTTTTGAGAAATTCAGAGAATATAAGCACGAAGTAGAAAACCAAACGGGTAAAAGTATTAAGATCCTTCGATCTGATCAAGGAGGAGAATACTTGAGCAATGAGTTCCTGTACTATTTAAAAGAGAATGGGATTCTCTCTCAGCTTACTCCTCCCTATAAACCACAATACAACGGTGTATCAGAGCGGAAGAATCACACCCTATTTGATATGGTACGCTCTATGATGAGCACCGCTGAGTTACCTATTTCCTTTTGAGGTTATGCGCATGAGACAGCAGCATACCTATTGAATCAAGTTCCATCTAAATCTGTACCCACCACACCATATAAGATATGGAGTAGGAAGAGACCATATCTTAAACGAGTTAAGATATGGGGTTGTCTGGCCTATGTCAAAAGGCAAAATCCGGACAAACTCGAGACACGACCAGTTCTCTGCAAGTTTGTGGGATATCCAAAAAATTCTTATGGATATTTTTTCTACCACAGTGAGGAGCAAAAGGTGTTTGTTGCTCAACAAGTCAACTTTTTAGAAAAGGAATTTCTTGCAAAAGAAATTAGTGGCGAAGAGGTAGATCTGGAAGAAGTTCCAGCAGCACAAACTGCAACTAAAGATTTTGTGGAACCAAAGGATTCAGTAGTTCCCGACGAGCCTCGGCCACTCCGCTGATCTAGTAGGGTTCCTCATCCACTTGAGAGATACTACGGTTTTCTCATCGATGGTGGGAGCGAGGATTGCATCATGGAAGATGATGACCCGACTAGTTTCGAGCAGGCCATCACGAGTGGGGACTCTGTGAAATGGCTGGATGCAATGCGATTTGAGATGGAATCCATGTACACCAACAAAGTATGGACTTTGGAAGTTGCTCCTGAAGGGGTAAAACCCATTGGGAGAAAATGGATCTTTAAGAAGAAACTTGGTGTAGATGGAAAGGTGGAGACCTTCAAAGCTAGACTTGTTGCAAAGGGTTTTCGTCAACGACCAGGTGTGGATTATAAAGAAACCTTTTCTCCAGTAGCTATGCTTAAGTCCATCCGGATCTTACTTGCCATTGCTGCATACCATGACTACGAAATCTAGCAAATGGATGTTAATACCGCCTTTCTAAATGGTGATTTAGAGGAGTGCGTGTACATGACTCAGCCAGAGGGCTTCGTAGATAGTGGAAGCAGCGGAAAGGTGTGCAAGCTGCTTAAATCCATCTACGGGTTAAAGCAGGCATCGCGGAGTTGGAACATCTGTTTTGATGTTGTAGTCAAAGAGTTTAACTTCATCAAAAACGTAGATGAACCTTGTATTTACGAGAAGGTTGCAGAGAGTAAGTTTGTCTTCCTCGTATTGTACTTGGATGACATACTCTTGATAGGAAATGATGTTCCTATGCTGCAATTGTTAGTTATATGTATGCCCTAGAGGCCATTACTGTACATAGGATGTATATTGTAGTGGATGCTGGGACGTATATAGGGAGGACTTTCTTGCTCGACATGATAGTATGCTATCTGGTTGTTCTTTACCTTAACGTGTTTACTGATTGTCTCTCTGTTACATGTTGGTAAAGCCCTTAGGATGTGTGCTTGACTACCTGGATTATGATGCGGATCATACTAGTGGGGACATGGTAGTCCATAAGTACATCCTTCAAAGTCCCTAGTCGTGGGTGTATCGAGACGGGGCATCGATATACCAGAGTAGACTAGCGTATACCTTCTCGACCCATAAAGATGGGCGATGGATGATCCCATATCCATTGGTGTTTGACATCAGAGATGATATACGGGTGCTCAGTAGAGACTGGGTATACTGGACGGACTCGCCGAGAACTCCCAGATGGTATTATACCTCACGTCAGATGGCAGTTCTCTGGTGACACTGGTACAGAGTAGTCTGTTGACCCGAGATCGTCATAGAGTCTTGTGTGGTTCCCACTGTGCTTTGATTTCCATCTTACCACGTCCAAGAGGGCGTGCAAAATGGTGGTTTTTGGGTACAATCCCGAGTCACATGGAGGCAATGAGCGATAGGAGGGGATTCGTCTCTCCCGGTATAGGGGGTTGATGTTGCGCTGTGTTCGATTGGCTATAACAGGAAATCCCTGGCCAGGGTTGCTGAGATTTACTGGTAAGTGTTACCAGTAGTTTCTCGAATTGTTATAGACCTCATATCGACACGACTTATCGAGCTATTGGGGTCTGACGTTTACCACCCCTAGGCGAGATATGCGACAGATCAAACGATCAGACCGGACTGTACGGTAGTGTTACTGGTCGGATTCGCAGGAGTGTGAGCGGGCTTGCTCGTCGATCTTCTGATCGCTCAATACCCGGGTGGCCATTACGTTTAGCAGACCGCTTGCGGCTTGTGGGTGTTTGATATGATCATCGCCTGCTGCCGGCGTATTGACGAGTCTTTAGAGTCCTACACAGAGGTTTCCTGGCTCAAGCGAAACGAAATAGGAGCGCATATGAGATATGTGCGGGACCGAGAATAATGCGTGTATGTGATCCCGTATTCCATTCTCGCGATGAATGTATCGAGTGGTTGTATGCGACATAACCTAGTTATCGATTCAAGCGTTGATTCGATAAGCCGATACATTGTATACTAGTCGGTTGTGTGCGACATGACCGGATCATTGAATCAAGTGTTGATTTAATGATTTAATGTATAATTATATATTTGATATATTACTTTGCATTAACTAGTAATGGTTCACTTTAAATGGATTTTCTCACTTGGATTGTGCAAGTTGTATATGTGATATACTTTTATGCGCATGTTTGTATCATGTTTGATGATGCATATTAACTTGGTTAAGTGTAAAGATTAAACCATGGTTTACTTAATGATTAGGGTTTTGATTATCTTATTCATTTATTTATATATATTCTTTTTGGAAATTATTTAAGGATGGTGGCTTATTTTGTTTTATGTTGAAGTTTCTTGAAACTTTGATCAAGTCAACCATTCTTATCTCTTCCTTAACCCTAACCATCATTTCTAACCATGGTCCATTCTCTACACTAAACTAAGGTTAATATTATGATAAGAATGGATTTTATTTTCTATTCTATTATTCTTATCATAACAATATTCATCTTCTTCATCTTCTTCTTCATTGAAGAAGCTTGAGGTCATCAATGGTGGATTGATGATTTGAGTGAGAAATCCAATTCTAAAGTCTACCCACTTCCTATTTCTCCATCCTCTACCTCTTGCCAAGTAGTAGAGTGTGTTTACTTCACAAGTTTCTTGACTTGGTGAAGTCGGAGCTTGATTTAGCGATGCCTCGACGTAGATCATCTTCGGCATGGACATCGACGACCTAGCTCGGTTATTCTCCGATGAAGTCGACACTAGAGCCCGGATTCTTTTTGGACAGCGGAGAGGACTTCGTTGCGGAGCTATGGAGGTGGAGCACCGGATCTACAAAGGTTGTATTTCCGATAACCCATTAGTTAAGTGTTAACTAGTTACTTTGTTCGCCTAGTTTTCTAGCAAACGATCCGTAGTCGGGTCTCTCGGCACCTAGAAATTTTGAAATTGGCATGGTTGATGCCTTGTGAGACCTCACTAGAGTGCCTAGGAACCCTACAGTGGTATCAGAGCCTAGCTAGAGCCTTAGGCGAAGTCCAGACGGAATTTGAAGTCCGAACGACACAAAACCGAAACCCAAAACATGCTCTCTGTACAATTTTTAAAATCTGGGATTTTTCAACATTAAAAATGTTCATAAAAATCAGCAGGCAATTATAAGAAATAATGTAAAATTCGGCTGCCTAATTCCAACAGTGCGCCGCGCTTCCGCGGCACGAGCTTGGCTCGTGCGGCGCAAGCGCGGCCATTTTGTCGTTTCTGGCATCCTAATTTCTACAGTAATTCATATTGTGCTGTGCTGGTTTTCCTGGGTATTTTTAATATTTTTTCAAGAGTTGAATTTTTCTGAGTTGTTTTGGGAATTCGGTGTTTCGATCGGGGTATCAAATTTTGTCTGTGTGGCTTTCCGGATAAATTCTAGAATATGTTAAAAAGTTCGACAGGATATAAATACCCAATTTTTCCCTTATCGGGAAATTTCCAAGTGTTGGATTTTTCCGTAGTTTGACGACGTTCTAAGTAGTGCAAGTAACGCGATGGTCCCTCTAGAAGACACAAACCTTAACTCGATTATGTGACCGTCTTGAACTGCCCTTTGAACCTTCGGGTTTGGGGCAGTACGGCATGCCACATGTGAGGCGTTGGCTTGACCCTTCTACGGCTGGACCGTTGGTACTGAGGTACGAACTGAATGTTGTTAGACTTATTTCATGTGTTGATCTGTATCGGGAAAACTTGGGTGTTAAAATGTTCGATCGAAAAGTTTAACATTTTCTGTTTATCCGGAATGGGATACAATAATTGGAATTCACAATAAGTTATGAGATAACTAAATGAATGTTATAAGCACAGCAGTTTAGTCTCACTTGATCGGTTGCCACGGAATTTTGATGTGATCAAAAGTCCGTCGCAGTCACGTAGCGTACGCGGATACTCGCCGGGTAAACTTAATAGACAGCCTCACTCCATAGCCCCGACCAAGTGACTGTAGGAGAACCCCGTCGCCGAAAGCATCCGTTCGGGTGCTCGCGGCAGCGGTGTTCCGCCTTGGTGCACTTCGTCGACGGTGTCGGGGGTGCGGCCGTCTACTGAAGTTTGCGACGAGCATTCGATCAGGATGTCGGGAATCTTGTTGAATTGCCCGACTTGATATTGAAAAGAGTTTTC
Organism: Agapanthus africanus; assembly: GCA_030015575.1. NCBI lineage: Eukaryota > Viridiplantae > Streptophyta > Magnoliopsida > Asparagales > Amaryllidaceae > Agapanthus > Agapanthus africanus. The sequence goes on along the minus strand of CM057350.1, from coordinate 444,850,977 downwards.
GATAATGAGACTAAAATGCGGGGTTTATAATTGTTAGGCATGCGATGTCTAAGGTATTCATTTGGTCAGGCATGCGATGTCTGAGGTGGTTGCGGATTCCAACTGTTGTAGTTTTACACTTTCTTTTCTGTGACCGTAAGTGTAATATGTGATGTCGCCGGTTTCGTTGCTATATGTCAACGACAATTGGGATGCGTATGTTTACTTACGTTGATGACATGTGATGTTATGTGTTGCTGGATATGTTATATTGGATCGTCGTGTTTGAATAGCCGGGGGTTTTTATGTGAGATGAGTGTTTTTCATTTTCATTCATGTAAAAACTTGTATGTAATATTCTTTTATTGGGGCGCTTCCAGGTTGCGGAAGTTGTCACCGTTTGTATATTATTTACTTTTCCGCACTAGGATAGACCCAAGGAGGAGGGCACAAGTAACCGGGTTCTGGAGTCCAGTGGGAGACCAACTCGAGGAGTCGAGTCCGGGTCTCCTAACTCTAGAATTGGTAGGGTTGCTTGCCGCTCTCGTAGGGGTCTAGGGGTGTGGGTTTGGCTATTCATCACGACCGTGGAATCCGTGTTTTATACTGGCTCGTATTGAAAACACGGACGTCCTAGTATATCCAATATTTCATATGATTCTTCTGCTGCGATATCTGTGATGTGATCATGTGATGTTCTGTGATAGATACAGTATATAGTATATATGATATATTATATAGGCGTTACTTATGTTTTACACCCGCGCTAGCCCTGCCCCGCTCTGCCGTTAGTTACCTAACCTAACGGTGCACGAGGGGACATCGAGGCGAATGCGGATGGCATAAGTGTACGTCGTATTTATCTGTGATGATTAGGTACTTAAATGATGGGACTTCATTAATGTGATTAATGAAAGATAAGAAACCTAAGATGTTGTAGAATCGAATTTCAAAATAAAACAGGTAGCTACAGTTCTTGCTTTGCACAGCGGTATATGTGATATATCCTGCACCTTATTCGATGAGGAAAGGACCGAGATCCCTTCACCGGGAGTGACTCCTTTAGCAATAACTGGCAGATGCTACACACTCGGTTTGTCTTTTGATTGCTTTTAAGAGTTTTTGCTTTGCACAGCGATATATATGATATATCCCGCACCTCATTCGACGAGGAAAGGACCGACGATCCCTTCACCGGGAGTGACTCCTTTAGCAAAACTAGAAAAGCCTCAAAAACACTCCATTTCAAAATTCATTCGATCCTACAACGATATCAAGTTCATTACGCAATAGGTTTTCAGAAAAACCTGTCGTAGCCCTCCGTCATTTCAGATAAGTTGTATATAGTATTCGTGCTGCATTTGTTGGCTTTCATCAAGGTGCAGTGTGCGGTAGCTATATGCTGCTTATCTGCCAGCATACGATACGATTGGATTAGGGTAGTCGTGCGGCTTTGTTGGCTTTCGTCAAGGGTCGTGCGGGTGGGTTTAATTCGATCAAGAAATGTACGGGTTGAACTTGACTAGCGGGCTATGGTTTGTTGGCTTTCGTCAAGGTCATAGCACGTTAGGGGCAAAACATTATCGGGAATTTCAAGTGTTGAAATTTGCAATGAGATTGCATACCTTCTATGAGATAGTTGGATCCCGATACCCGCTGCGAGTAAGAGTTACTCCTGGGAGAGTTTTATACATTACAATTAGCCGATCAAGTAGGTGTCTAGAAAGGTGTCAACGGGGTTACGCCTCTGGGAAAACGAGGTTTACATTAATTAGGTTCGTGCGAAAGCACGGGGGACCTCCCTCAAAGTACCGACACTGGCCTGGCTGAAAGATTGGCGAACTTGTAGTGTGTGATTAATCCCGGCTAGTCTTTCCTTTTAGGGTTTGAAAGAAGATTTGATAAAAAGCAGTGGGAGCCATCCTGATTAGATAAAATAATAACCAATCTATTCTTGCAAGAGCACACGCTGAGTGTTTTCTTCTCTCTCTCTCCTGGTAGCAACCATGTCACGCCTTAATCAAGATAATAAAACGGATATTGACCGAACCCGCTTGTTATACTGAGCTGGGGAACGTTGGTCCCGCTCCAACTTATAAATGTTATAAGACAGAGCAGGAAATTGGGGATTACCAGAATTCCCGTGCCGCCCAAACGAAGAGAGTGCATGCTGATGCATCATCTTCGGGTGTGTTCATTATACAGAACTGTTTCTCAGTATCCTTTACGTCCTGGGTATGTGATACCAGATCAGGATCCCAGATATGTAATCTGTTACATAGGGCTACAGATAGGTAGAGAACTGAGAACGGGTGATAAGTTTCATGAGGCAGAAAACGGGGCAAATGTTGCAGCCAAGTCTGTTGGTCACTGTCTCCCTGTATTACAGTACATTGATTCTGAACGAATGTTATTAGATACCGAACCTGATATACAAAATCATATCTATCTCTTTATTAGTAAAGAAATGATAAAATTTTGTATAGTTGGATAATGTTTTGAACATTTCCTATATCAAAAGTTGATCGGTTCAGGCACGTTATCTAAAAGCATTAATGTTCTAAATCAAACTACAGTTCTTAGTATACGGAACACACACAAGAGGAAGAGTTCAGAAATGAACAAATCCTTCTTGAGTCATTGTAGACTAGGTCATATCAATGCGACCCGACTAGCTGAAGTTACATGTAGATGCATATTTAAATCAGTTTGAATTTACATCTCATGAAACTTGCGAGTCATGTCACAAAGATAAAATGACCTCAGCTCTGTTTATTGGAAACAGAGAAAGAGTTAGTGAACTCTTGGGATGATACATGTTGATGTATGTAGGTCCCCTGTCTACATATGCCAGGACTGGTTCTTTATACTTCATTACATTCTCTGATAATCTCTTTAGATTCAGACATATGTTCCTGTTGAAACACAAGTCCGAACCTTTTGAGATATTCACAGAATATAAGTTAGAAGTAGAGAACCAAAACGGGTAAAAGTATTATGTCCTTTGATGTGATCAAGGAGGAGAATACTTGTGCACGGAAATCCTGGACTATTCTAAAGGAGAATGAGATTCTCTCTCAGCATTACTCCTCCGAATACACCATAGCACGATGGTATATCGGGGCGGAGCAATCACACCCTATATGATAAGGTGTGCTCTATGATGAGTACTACTGAGTTACCTAATTCCTTTAGGGAGTTATGCACTTGAGAAGTTGCATACCTATTGAATAGGGTTCCAATCAAATCAGTTGCCTACCGCTTCATATGTGATATGGAAAGGGAAGAGCCCATATCTTAAGTTGGTAAAGATTTGGGGTTGTCCGGCCTGTGTCTGAAAGCAAAATCCGGACAAGCTCGAGGCAAGGTCTGTAATGTAGAACTGAAAAGTTCCAGCTATACGAACTACAGCAGATGATTTGATAGAACCAAGGGATTCAGTAGTTACCAACGAACCTCAGCCTCTCCGCCGATCTAGTAGGGTTCCTCACCCACCTGAGAGATACTTCGGTTTCTCTATGACAGTGGGAGCGAGGATTGCATCATAAGATGATGACCCAACTAGTTTCGAGATGGCCATCAGGAGTGGGACTCTGTAAGAATGGCTGGATGCTTAACGATCTGAAATGGAATCCTTATACACCGACAAAGTATGGACTTTGGTTGCTATATCTGAAGGGTTAAATCCCCATCAGGAGCAAGTATATCTTGAGAAGATTACTTAGTGTATATGGAAAAGTTGAGACTTTCAAAGCTGGACTTGTTAAAGGTTTTTGTCATCAACCAGGCGTGGATAATGATGAAACCTTTTTCAGTGCCTATGCTTAAGTCCATCCAGATCCTACTTGCCACGGCTGCATACCATGACTACGATATCTGGCGGTTGGGTGTCATGACAGCTTTTCTAAATGATGTTTTAGAAGAGAGCGTCTATAAGTACACAGCCAGAGGGCCTCGTAGACAGTGGGAGCAGCGGAAACGTGTGCAAGATGCTTTATAGGATTAAAGCAGGCATCGCGGAGTTGGAACATCTGTTTTGATGGATTAGTCAAAGAGTTTGACATCATCAAAATGGTAGATGAACCTTGTATAAACAAAAAGGTAGTAGGGAGTATGGTTATGATCCTCATAGAGTACGTGGATGACATACTCTTGATAAGAAAGGAGTTTCTTATGCTACGCTCGATCAATCTCCGTTTATCACAAAGATTCTCCGTGAAGGATCAAAGTGTATACTGACAATCCTAGCTTTTGGATCTATGAGATAGATCTAATTGGATGTTAGGACTCTCACTAGTTGTAGTGAGATCGTATCAATTGATCCTGGGGAGAATCAATGGAAGGGTTCCAGGGTGATAAAGACGACTGAATGTCAGTCGCAGGCATTGTCTTTACCCTCAGTAAAGGGACGGTATGTTGGAAGAGTTCCAAGCTAGATACCGTGACATACTAGACGATAAAGGCTGGATACATCGCTACTTAAGATGCTACCAAAGAGGCAGTCTGGGTGTATATTGGTCCATGAGATGAACTTTGTTCCTACCATTGTGAGACAATGGAGTTGTGGCTTATGCCAAGGAACGCCCGTCCCATCAGTGATCCAGACATATTCTAAGGCAGTGTCACCTGATCATGGAGATGGTTGATCTCCAGGGTGATCGAGGTTAGGAGAGTAGACTCAGAGGACAACACAGCGGATCCACTCACGAAAGGCCTTTTCCCAGAGAGAGACTTTTATGGGATGGTTGAGTATGAGATACTGCAACCACTGCTACAGATGGCCCTAGTGCAAGTGGGAGATTGTTAGTTATATGTATGCCCTAGAGGCCATTACTGTACATAGGATGTATATTGTAGTGGATGCTGGGACGTATATAGGGAGGACTTTCTTGCTCGACATGATAGTATGCTATCTGGTTGTTCTTTACCTTAACGTGTATACTGATTGTCTCTCTGTTACATGTTGGTAAAGCCCTTAGGATGTGTGCTTGACTACCTGGATTATGATGCGGATCATACTAGTGGGGACATGGTAGTCCATAAGTACATCCTTCAAAGTCCCTAGTCGTGGGTGTATCGAGACGGGGCATCGATATACCAGAGTAGACTAGCGTATACCTTCTCGACCCATAAAGATGGGCGATGGATGATCCCATATCCATTGGTGTTTGACATCAGAGATGATATACGGGTGCTCAGTAGAGACTGGGTATACTGGACGGACTCGCCGAGAACTCCCAGATGGTATTATACCTCACGTCAGATGGCAGTTCTCTGGTGACACTGGTACAGAGTAGTCTGTTGACCCGAGATCGTCATAGAGTCTTGTGTGGTTCCCACTGTGCTTTGATTTCCATCTTACCACGTCCAAGAGGGCGTGAAAAACGGTGGTTTTTGGGTACAGTCCCGAGTCACATGGAGGCAATGAGCGATAGGAGGGGATTCGTCTCTCCCGGTATAGGGGGTTGATGTTGCGCTGTGTTCGATTGGCTATAACAGGAAATCCCTGGCCAGGGTTGCTGAGATTTACTGGTAAGTGTTACCAGTAGTTTCTCGAATTGTTATAGACCTCATATCGACACGACTTATCGAGCTATTGGGGTCTGACGTTTACCACCCCTAGGCGAGATATGCGACAGATCAAACGATCAGACCGGACTGTACGGTAGTGTTACTGGTCGGATTCGCAGGAGTGTGAGCGGGCTTGCTCGTCGATCTTCTGATCGCTCAATACCCGGATGGCCGTTACGTTTAGCAGACCGCTTGCGGCTTGTGGGTGTTTGATATGATCATCGCCTGCTGCCGGCGTATTGACGAGTCTTTAGAGTCCTACACAGAGGTTTCCTGGCTCAAGCGAAACGAAATAGGAGCGCATATGAGATATGTGCGGGACCGAGAATAATGCGTGTATGTGATACCGTATTCTATTCTCGCGATGAATGTATCGAGTGGTTGTATGCGACATAACCTAGTTATCGATTCAAGCGTTGATTCGATAAGCCGATACATTGTATACTAGTCGGTTGTGTGCGACATGACCGGATCATTGAATCAAGTGTTGATTTAATGATTTAATGTATAATTATATATTTGATATATTACTTTGCATTAACTAGTAATGGTTCACTTTAAATGGATTTTCTCACTTGGATTGTGCAAGTTGTATATGTGATATACTTTTATGCACATGTTTGTATCATGTTTGATGATGTATATTAACTTGGTTAAGTGTAAAGATTAAACCATGGTTTACTTAATGATTAGGGTTTTGATTATCTTATTCATTTATTTATATATATTCTTTTTGGAAATTATTTAAGGATGGTGGCTTATTTTGTTTTATGTTGAAGTTTCTTGAAACTTTGATCAAGTCAACCATTCTTATCTCTTCCTTAACCCTAACCATCATTTCTAACCATGGTCCATTCTCTACACTAAACTAAGGTTAATATTGTGATAAGAATGGATTTTATTTTCTATTCTATTATTCTTATCATAACAATATTCATCTTCTTCATCTTCTTCTTCATTGAAGAAGCTTGAGGTCATCAATGGTGGATTGATGATTTGAGTGAGAAATCCAATTCTAAAGTCTACCCACTTCCTATTTCTCCATCCTCTACCTCTTGCCAAGTAGTAGAGTGTGTTTACTTCACAAGTTTCTTGACTTGGTGAAGTCGGAGCTTGATTTAGCGATGCCTCGACGTAGATCATCTTCGGCATGGACATCGACGACCTAGCTCGCTTATTCTCCGATGAAGTCGACACTAGAGCCCGGATTCTTTTTGGACAGCGGAGAGGACTTCGTTGCGGAGCTATGGAGGTGGAGCACCGGATCTACAAAGGTTGTATTTCCGATAACCCATTAGTTAAGTGTTAACTAGTTACTTTGTTCGCCTAGTTTTCTAGCAAACGATCCGTAGTCGGGTCTCTCGGCACCTAGAAATTTTGAAATTGGCATGGTTGATGCCTTGTGAGACCTCACTAGAGTGCCTAGGAACCCTACAGCACTTGGTCAAGCTCTTCTTATCATATAGATTCCCAATGAATGATCTAGGTGATGCCTCCTACATTTTGGGGATTAAGATCTATAGAGATAGATCTAAGAGGATACTGGGATTGTCCCAATCCAGGTGCATTGACACCATATTAAAGAGATTTAGTATGGAAGAATCCAAGGCGTGGGTATTTACCCACGATCTCTGGACTCACTCTCTCCAAAGACTGATTTGGAGAGAGCTCGCATGCAAGGGATACCCTATGCTTCGGCAATAGGCTCTATTATGTACGCGATGCTATGTACCAGACCCGATATAGCATACTCACTAAGTGTAGTGAGTAGGTATCAAGCAGATCTAGGAGAAAGTCACTGGACAGCTGTGAGGAACATTTTCAAGTACTTGAGAAGGACTAAAGAGATGTTCTTGGTGTATGGTAATGGAGAACTCCAGGTGGAGTTCTTTACCGATTCGATCTTCCAAAGTAATAAGGACGACTCTAAGTCGCACTCGGAATTTGTCTTTACCCTAAATGGAGGGGCGGTTTGTTGGAAAAGTTCTAAGCAAGAAACCGTGGCAGACTCGACGATGGAGGCTAAATACATCGCTGCCAACGATGCTGCCAAAGAGGATGTCTGGATAAAGAAGTTCATCACTGAACTTGGTGTGGTTTCATCCATTGAGTATCCAATACCTTTGTATTGCGATAACAATGGAGCTGTGGCTTTGGCCAAGGAACCCATGCCCCATCAGAGATCCAGGCATATTTTGAGGCGGTATCACTTGATCCGGGAGATAGTTGATCGCCGCGAGATCGAGGTCAGGAGAGTTGACACGAAGGACAACACTGCAGATCCACTCACGAAGGCCATACCGCAGATAAAATTTGAGAGACTCTTCAGGATGTTGCGTATGAGATACTACAACAGCCGGCCTTAGTGTAAGTAGGAGATTGTTAGTTATATATATGCCATAGAGGCCATTGTTGTACATATGATGTATATTATAGTGGATGCTTGGATATATATAGAGAGGACTTTCTTGCTCGACATGATAGTATGCTATATGGTTTCACTTTGTCTTAACATGTTGACTTGTATTGATTTACTGTCTTGCTCTTACATGTTGATAAAGCCCTTAGGATATATACTCGACTACTAGGACTATAATGCAGATCATACTAATGGGGCCAGGGTAGTCCAAGAGTACGTCCTATAACTGTTCCTAGTCGAGGGAGTATCGAGACAGGGCATCGATACTCCAGAGTAGACTAGCGTATACGCATCTTGACCCATATGATGGGCGATGGATGATCCCATATCCATCGGTGTTTGACATCAAAGATAGTTTACGGGTACTAAGTGGAAACTGGGTACACTGAACGGACTCGCCGAGAACTCCTAGATGCTATCATACCTATCGTCAGATAGCAGTTCTCTGGTCACACTGGTACAGGTTAGTCTGTAGACCCGAGATCTTCATAGAGTCTTGTGTGATTCCCACTGTGTTTTGATTTCCACCTTACCACGTTCATGAGAACGTGCAAAACGGTGGCTTTTGGGTACAGTCCCGAATCACATGAAGGCAATGAGCGATAGGAGGGGTTTCATTTCTCCCGGTATTGGGGGTTGATGTTGCGCTGTGTTCGATTGGCTATAACTAGAAGTCCCTGGCCAGGGCTGATATGGAGATCTACTGGTAAGTGTTATCAGTAGTTTCTCGACCCGTTATGAGCCTTACATCGACACGACTTATCGGTTACTAGGGTCTGACGTTTACCGCCCCTAGACTGGATATGCGACATATCAGACGAAGAGACCGGACTGTACGGGAGTGTTACTGATTGGATTCACAGGAGTATGTACATGCTTGCTTGTTGACCTTATGATCGCTCAATACCTGGATGGCTGTTACGTTTAGCTGACCGCTTGCAGCTTGTGCGTGTTTGATATGATCATCACCTACTGCCGGCGTATTGACGATTCTTTAGAATCCTACACAGAGGTTTCCTGGCTCATGCAAAACGGAGTAGGAGCACATATGTGATATGTGCGGGACCGAGAATAATACGTGTATGTGATACCGTATTCCATTCTCGCGATATGTGATATTAGCCGGGTATATGTGATATAGCCGGGTCATCGGATCAAGTGTTGATTCGATGAACTGATATATATTATATTAGTCGGTTATTTGCAAAATAGCCAGATTATCGGATCAAGTGTTGATTCGATAATTTAATGTATAATTATATATTTGATATATTACATTACATTCTCACTTAAAGATTCTTTTTCTCACTTGATGATACATTGATATATATGTGATATATATTAATTGTATTATTTTCTTTTATTACAAAATATTGTATATGTGATATATAATACTGTAACATGTTAGGGTTACAAATGCAACTAGGGTTAAAACCATGCTAGGGTTTAAAACTTGGGTTAACATTTTCTTTATGGTTAATTCTTTTTGGATGGATTATGTTTTGGATGAGCTTTGAGGAAGCTTCATGATCCTTTGACAAAGTCCACCCTCTTTATTTTATCCTTGATATTTGTTAACCTAACTTTAACCCTAGCCTATGGTTTATTCTCTACATGAGTTAGCCATGACACATACTTAACCTTGGTTGCATTTCTAATCTCAACAATAATTCATTATTCATCACAAACTCTTCTTCTTCTTCCTCTCACAAAAGCTTTCTTGCTTTTTATTTTATGGTGAATTAAAGTGAGAAATTGAAAACAAAAGAGAGCAAAATTCCTACTTCATCATCTTCATCTATTCTAGCCATTTAGATTAAGGTGTTTTCTTCACCAATACATCATTAGAGAAGTGTGAGCTTGGGTTAGAGTTTCCTCAAGGTAGATCATCTTGGATTGTGAAGATTAGTAGCAAGGATGCATCATTTACTTCATAGAGCCTCTCAAGAGTTCGGGAGCATGATGATCGCAGCGAAAGGACCTCAACTCGGAGCTTATGAAGCGAAGGAACGGACTACAAAGGTTGTAATTCCTATCTCTTAGATGTAAAGTGTTTACATTTCGGTTTAGTTTGATTCTCTAGTTAAAGATCTAGGGTTAGGGTTATCTAGAATGGCAAAAATTTAAACTTGGCATGGGTGATGCCTCCCGAAACCTCACTGCCGTTGTAGGTAACCCAACAAACAGAGATTTAAGTTCTATAAAAATTTAAATAGAGATTAAATCTTTAAAAAAAACTTAGCGTCTCACGTGAAACACACGTGAGCGCCCAAAACTTAGTGCCTCACATAAAACACGCGTGAGCGAAGAAACTAAGAGCTGAGCGCCTCACATGAAACACACATGAGCGCCAGAAGCTCAGCACTTCATGTGAAACACACGTGATCACCAGAAAAGATTAGTGCTTAGCACTATTGTAGCACCTCACGTGAAACACACGTGAGCACTACATGTGACTGAGTGCTTAGCACTGCTGGGTGTTATAGAAACTCAATCTTAGCCCTAAATTGGTTAAGTCTGTGAAGCTTGAGCTTCCTTTTCGCTTTTGAATCGACCGAGCCCATATGCTTATGATTTCCGAACTGATCTTAGTCCTGTATACGACTGGTGATCTCTCATCGATGAATATCTAAAATGATATTCATCTCATATCTTCTCAGTTAATCTTAGTCTCTTATAAGACTATCAATTCTTAGATTCACCATGATCTTTTCCCTCAAATACAGGATTTGGTTCAAGGGTACATTTTTCTACACCTCTGATATATGTCGTTGTAATTCCTCAACGTGTTTAGAGAGGTGGCGGGTCCCAACAACCAACACTTATTCGTCCCCAAAATGGGAATGTTGGACCGAAATGTCCTTAAACTAATATTCGTCCTTAAAATGGGAATGTTGGACCAAGATGTCCCTAAACTAGAGTATCGTCCCAAACACGGCGATAATGGACCGAAATGTCCTTAAGCTAACATTCATCCCAAACAGAGAATGTTGGACCGTGATGTCCTTAAACTAATATAATTGAGCCCAGATGCTCATTTGTCCCTAAGTCAATTTTAGTCTCAAATAAGACTAGCGATCCTTAGATCAAACCCAGGTTTCCCGTGAGCAGATGGATCTCACAAATATGAGAAATAAGTCCTAAGTTCATTTCCGTTGGCAAACCAAGCTACCAACACAGACCCTGTCAAGTAAATACTTGACCCAAAACATCTAAGTTGATCTTAGTCTCAAATAAGGTAAATGACCCTTAGATAAAGCTCAAGTTTCATATGACGGATGGACCTCACGAATGTGAGAAATGCGTCCTAAGTTCATTCCTGTTGGCAAACCAAGTTACCGACGTAGACCCCGTCAAGAAAATCCTTGACCCAAACCCCAAATCTAAAATATACGGATTTGGACTAATCCGTGCTTTATAGGCGACGACATAAATTAGTCTTCGTATACAATCCACGGGCAACCAAAATAAACCACACATAACACGACACGATGAGAACTACTAGAGCATGAGAAAGTGGTTATTGCAATGCAATAATATAATTAACTGTAGAGGGTTGCACCTATAGGGAAGAGCGTCCCCACAATAAAAAAAACCCTATCTGATAAAATCTACTTCATCGGTCGCATCTATCCAAACCTCTAATATATGGTGCCATAAATCAACTTGGTATCTTCGGAGAGGTGGGTGGATATGTCCAAATAGCATTTGCTCCCAAATTCAGGCCAGACGTCCTAATGTCTTAGTCTGGTCTTTGGCGGTAAACAGGGAGCAGGAAATGTAACGAGGCCCGCGACGTATTTATTCTGAGAAGGTCCTTTCTCACAATAAATGCGCTAAGCGGAAAGTAAGCAGTATAATAGTGATAAGAATAGACATGTGATGATAAAATCCAACACTTTATATATTTACATTCCCAACATTACAAAGTTTACACTGGTATAAGATAATTTAAAAGAAAAGCGCAATGAAAGTGCCTAAACAGTGCCATACTGGAATGAGAAGAAATAACTGCTGAAAGACTAATAGTCGGCTTGTGCTTCAAATTGCGAGTATTCCTCCGAAGTCGGTTCCACCTCCTTTGTCATTAGATTATTAGATGGACATTCCAAGAAATAAAAAGATGGGTGGAATGCCCATCAGTGAACTTTCTCTCAGTAAGTCCCCAAAAAGGATGGGTGATGTATATAAATGAAACGGAAGGTATAATGTGATATAATATGGATGAAATGAAACATGGTAATGTTAAAGAAAACTATGTAATCATGGAAATGTAACATAAGCATAGTAAACAAGTATAGCATGGTCGTGTAGTGAAGGTATCGTTAACATGAAGTATACCGTCAATATGTCCTACAGAGGTCACTAAAGATAATCTAACTAACGCGAGTTTAAGTATGAATGTCAACCAATATCAAGTGTATTCTCAAACTCAAGGGTAAGGTCACAGGAGCAAGAAAACACGAGCCCGAGTAGTGAGTTCATGATGTACCGTTTCAGCCCGGTACCACATCGACGTTAATTGTACCGTTTCAGCCCAATACCACAGCGACGTGACGGGACTTTTGAGATTCTGTCGAATTCATACTCAAACTACCCCAACACCCCATGTATTCTATATTACAGTTAAAATTACTGGCGTTGCTTGAATTCATAAATACATCAAGTTACAAGATTGAGTTCATGTCAAGATCAAGTATTTGTGTCAAGTGTTCATGTATTCATGTTAAGTTGTATTCATGGTTCGAGTCAAGTTAGTTCAAGAGTATATATATTGGATTCAGGTATTCATATTGAATTCATTTATTCATGTCAAGTTATATTCATGGTTCAGTCAAGTCAAGTCATGTTTGAATATTCAAGTTCAAGTTCAAGTGTGCAAGTTTCAAGATTAAGTTCGAGTTCGAGTTCAAATCAAGTTCGAGTTTTTATTTATGTTTTAGGCATATCTTATTACTAGATTTAATCTTGTGAATTTTTTGAGTTTGGAAAATATCGACAACTGCTGCATATGGACGTTAGAATTTGTGTTTTTATCAAAGACGGTTGTCATTTGATAATTTCTACCATAAGTTTACGATATATATTTAGGAAGAGGCAAGTGGTGTATCATTATCTCCGGAACCCCGAGGCAATTGATAAGAGAAGATGTCACTCAAACTAATCTGCAACCTAAATATGTAATCTAGAGCAGTATTTTTATTTCAAGGTTATTTATATAAAAATGTCATTTAAAATTCTTGATGGTTTTTAATTCGTCCTAAAGTCTCGAATAAGTTTTTAATAAAAATATGTTTATTAAAATGTCAAGATTTTTGTATAAGAGTATTTTATATTTTGTGATATTTTAGTGTAAAAATCTAACTTTTAAAGTTTATGGTATTATAATGAAAACTACAAATTTTGGAAACTTGATGGTATTTTGGTGTAACTTTAATCTTTCATTTAAAAATATAGTTTTCAAAATTTGTTTTCATAAAAAAATACAGATTTATGATTTATATAAGTTTCCAATGATTTAATTTTCTTTAAAAGTCATATTTCTTTAAAATTGTATTTTATTCCTTTGGAGATCGAATTTTCCGTGAGAAGTTCTGCATCTCGCTCTACTATCCCAAGAATGTGTGATAACCCACACCATCCACAATCAGGTCCCTTAACGAGAGTTGTAGAGGTGTAATTGCAAAAGTGTTAAAAAATAGCGATTAAAAGCGTATTTTTATAAAATAAGGGTATTTTAATGAAAATTGTTTCTTTTAGAATAAAACATTGTATCTAAAATATTGTGCTATGAACCATAGTGTATTTAAGTGGAGTAGGTCGTTATCCCGTGAATTTTCTATAGTTATATGTCAAAATAGCGATAAAGGGTGAATGCAAAGTTCATGGTAGTTTTGCTTAAAAGTTCAATACACATTTTATTTACATGAAATTCTAAACACTTCAAAGGTTAATTAGATGATCATCTTTTAAGGTTTTTGTTAACAAGGTTAGGGGATTTAATTAACATAGCAAGTGTGATAAAAATTATTTAAAAGAAAGTTTATTAAAAACTAACTCCACTTTTGTCGATATTGTTTTTAAGAGATGCTTGAGATAAAACGATCGAGAGAGGAGAAAAGAAAGGAACTTTCGGTTTTGTGCTTGATTTAGATGGAAGAAGATGAAGGGGGAAAAACCGACGACGCGAGAGGAAGGACACGAGCTTGAGACTTCTTGGCTTCAAAAGGAACTTGTCTTGGAACTTGAACTTGAGAATGGACTTTTGAGAGGAAGTTTAGATTAATTTCAGAAATGAGAGGATGCTAAGATAGCTTAGTATTTATAGGGAAGGAATATAGGTGTATGGTAAATTAAAAAAATAATTAAAATGGATTAAAAGTGAGGTTAATGGGGTAGAAGAAAGGGTTGCAGAGTCTCTGGATAAATTCAGAGGTTTTAAAGTATTAAAAAGAGTAGTGGGGAGTCAAAGAGTCGCATGGACCTGAGGCAGACCCAAACGAACACACCCAGGCCGCTATTTGCGGCCAAAGCTCAGCCCAACCTCGGCCCAACCTTGAGATTCATGCTCGAGGCTCTGGGTTTGGGTTTTGGTCAGGTTCATGGTCCTATTTGAATGCCTCTTTTCAGTTGTGACTTTTTGTAAACCCGTGTGAAGCTCGTGCACAATTTTGGGATTCCAAAACGTTAAAAAGAAAAATAATATAAAATAATTAGGCTGATGGGATTCAAACACGCAGGCTAAAGAACAGTAGTGGAGAGTCTTAACCGGTGAGCTACAAGTTACTTTTTACACTTATTTCTCAAGAATTTTGTTATAACTCGAAATCAGAATAGAATACATGTTCTTTTATGAAATTAAATGAAATGGATGGTATATGGGATTTAGGGTCATTACATCCTACCCATCTTAGAAAAAATTTCGTTCTCGAAATTTACACAAGAAGAACGTTGTAACAGATTCGAGGAAAATTTTTGGTTGAAACAGTCGTGAAGTTGGTGCAGGGAATAAAGTACCGAAGTTGCATGGGAAGGAAGGAACAAAAAGATGCAAGGATTTGAAATGGTTGAAAAAATTTGAAAGGAAAATTTACCGATGACAACCTGACCCCATGGCTTCAGCTTCCATGACCGATATAGTGAAAGCCTGGCTTCTCGGCGTGTTCCTCTATACCTGATTATACATTTGTCGCTGATGGGGTAAGGGTTATTCGTGTTGAGGGGGTGTAGGTAGAGCTAAATGGTGAGCAGGGGCTTGTATAGCTGGTCTTGGTGCTTGGGTTGCATTAGCTCTGTACTGTGGGCATGCTCTTAAAGTGTGCGTAAGCGATCCGCAAATCATAAAAAGACTGTTAGCTAGTCTGCAATCCTTTGCTAGGTGCCCTAACTTCTTTCAATAATTGCATACGGTTGATCCATAGTTGTAAAACAATACTTCTAGCCTCCTGGATGGTGCTATAGATTCTAGCCGTGAGGAGGCTCCTCCAGTAATCTGACTGACTGGGCATTTTTCTCCGGTCGACAGCGGCCTTCCCTTCTTCTTGATAATAGCTTCATAGCGACGGGCTGCCTTCAAAGCAAGTTCATGAGTCAGAAAATCTCCCGTTGCTAGAGTAGCCTGGATGTCGAGGTCTAGACCCTGCTAAAAACGTCTGGCACGGATCTCGACGGTAGGAATCAGATGGGCACCGAATCTGTCGAGCATAGTGAAATCGACATCATACTCGTCTACCGACTTGCTCCATATGGATCCTTGTTGTAGGTGGACAAATCGTTTCTCCATCTCAAAACGGGCAGTCTTAGGAAAGTACTTGGCGTCAAAGTGTTCATGAAACGTCTTCTATTTGATAGGCTGGGTAATCTGGCTCTTTTCGGCCTTCCGGCAGACTCTGGCATTATCAGTAAGTTGGAGTTTCGTAACTCGAACCCAAGCCACTTCTGGAACTTAAGCTGCTGCCAGGTCATCTTCATTACCTTCAGCCTATTCTTCAGCTTCTAGCGAGCCCTCTTTTCTAGAGAAATTCTTCGGGTGTAGTTCTCGGAATTGTTTCACTCCCGGTGCTTTTACTTCTTGGCGAACCAATCCTTGATGAAGAAGAGCAGTTTGTCCCTGTTGTCCCTCAAGTAGGCTCTTGATAGCCTCGAGAAACACCATCTGTTCAGTGATTGGAGTTGCAGCAGTAGGTGGTGGGGTCTTGCTATTGATGTTGATCGGGTCGGAGGAAGACATCACTTTGGATAGAAAAGATGGATTAGGATGGATTCAAAGGAATTAAAAGGTAAGGAATGTAAAAATTGCTGGATTTCATCTTTCTTTTATCATATTGCTTACGACTTCATACAGAATAGACCTGCATGGGCCACCAATAAAACTCGTCACACTCCGCTTCCCAAAAGACGGGAGAAGGAAACGTGACGAGGCCCGCGACGTATTTATTCCGAGAAGGTCTTTTCTTGCAATAAATACGCTAAGCGTAAAGTAAGCAGTATAACATTGATAAGAATAGACATGTCATAATAAAATCCAACACTTTATATATCTATATTCCCAACTTTACAAAGTTTACACTGATACAAGATAACTTAAAAGAAAAGTGCAATGAAAGTGCCTAAACTGTGCCATACTGGAATGAAAAGAAATAACTGCTGAAGGACTAGTAGTCGGCCTTCACTTCAAATTGCGAGTATTCCTCTGAAGTCGGTTCCACCTCCTTAATCTTTAGATTATTAGATGAACATTCCAAGAAAGAAAAAGATGGGTGGAATGCCCGTCAGCGAACTTTCGCTCGGTAAGTCCCCAAAAAGGATAGGTGATGTATATAAATGAAATGCAAGGTGTAATGTCATATAGTATGGATGGAATGAAACATAGCAATATTAAAGGAAATTATGTAAGCATGTAAATCTAACATGAGCATAGCAAACAAGTATAGCATGGCTGTGTAGTGAAGGTATTATGAACATGAAGTATACTGTCAATGTGTGATCGATCGTGCGAAAAAAGTGCATTTGTATATGTTGTAAATAACCACAATCAAGACAGTGTCACAAATAGCTAACTGCGATAAGTACGGGTCATCCACAGGAAAACGGTGAACTTCTTATCTTGCTTTAGATGAGTTGATAAATGAGAGGAGGGATTGTTATCGTTTCTATTAAGAAGGGATGAAAAGTTTATAATAAAAGGGATTGTAGGGTTTATAAGACTTAGTAGTTAATGGACGAAGTAAAAAAATACAATTCTTTTTATCTTTTAATTGTTTAATACTAAAGAGATAGCAATGAATGTGGATTACGGTTCTTGAAGGAAATTAGGGTTTCTCACCACTGCCCCTTGTCCTTCCATTGATCTCTATTTATCTTCCATTGATCTCTATTTATCTCAGGTCCTTAACAAAATAAGTATTAACGAATCTTAAATCGTTGTCGTGACTATCATTAATTGATAGCGCGCCCGATAAGAGGGTCAATATTTATTTTGCTAAACTTTATAAAAATTAAAACATCAAAATAAGTTACGGGATTTTTCATCCATTATTCTACCATATCCTACAAACCCTAGAAAGCAAGAATTTACTCACTCTTGGATATTAGCGTATTAAAAGAGATGCGGAAGATGAATGAAACCATTTTTAAAATTTAAAAGTGCAGAAAGTAATGCTGAATGTAATGCAGAAAAGTAATGCAGAAAAGTAATACGGAAAGTAATGCAGAAAAGTAATGTGGAAAGTAAATGCGACAAAAATTAAAAGAAAAAACTATCTTTATTGATCACTATTGCATTACAAATTGCTCACTGAAAAACTAAACTACAAAAGCCTAGTTGCCCACTAGATCTCTCTCTAGATCGATGGAGATGAATGTATGATTGTATAGATAGCTCGGTCTTTTATAGGCTCTAGAATGTGAAACTCTAGATGACATATTGAAGTGTTTGAAATTACGAAGTTTTAGATCCTACAACCGCTAAATGACCGCTGAACCGCCGCTAAAAACCTATTTTGACCGCGCTTCCGCCGCCTTCTGGTGGATTTGGGCTTTCAAATTTTTTGTGGCTTTTCTTCTTGATATTTAGAGATCCTTCTGATAAAAATATTCTGGAAATATTATTCTTAGTCTCTGCCGTTGCAAAATTATTCGATTTGCTCCTAATATTCGGCAGATTTGGTTTAGTGAACCGATTTTCTTTGGATCTCTTACTTAGATTTTAGACCTGAGCTAATCTAGTATAATACCGCACAATATGTCAAATCAAATTGTTGGTAGCATTTGTTTTATTTGAGATATTATTCCAATCAATTATATAATATGATATCTTAAGCATATTGATTAAGAATATTTGATATGATATGCATATTTTAATATGCATATTTTATTTAAATATTATATGCATATATTTTTCCTAATTATATTAATTATAAATTAAGAAATATATGATAATAATTTTTTTGCAAATAAACCCACATATTTTCTTTATTCACAATTAACACCTTTTAGTAGTTAATAATAGTAGGGAAAATGTCCATAAAAATATACAGTAAATTTGACTTATCAAATACCCCAAACTTATCTTTGATCGTCCTGAGCAAACTATTTATTAAAAAGAAAAAACCCAGCACACTTTCGTAGGCAACACGATTGCACTTAGCTCGTGCAACAAGCCTTTAAATCTCTAAGTGTCCTTAGTAGGAGGAGTGTTGTCTCCTAAGGGTTTTTAGCGGATTACACCCATAAAATCCTAAAATAAAAAAAAGAAGACAAAAATTACATGCAAAGATAAGGAACATAGAAAAGAAAAAACTTAAAAATAAGAGTTTCAAACTACACTACCTTTTTAGTTGTCATGAGCCCTATCTTAATGGTCTTGAAAAGATTTTGGAAATCACATCATCTCTCAATAAAACATCGTTTTTAGTTTTCCTCCCCACCTTTTCTCCAAATATCGATCATATACCCCTACGTGTGTGTAAAAGACATCTCTACACTTGGAGAATTCAATTCAAGCTATCATACTCTTTGTCCATCTCTCTTAGTACTTTTTAGTCGGTGATATTTTATATGGATTTGCTCACACATTCTTCATGACCGTTAATTCTTCTTGATGTACTAACCAATCGATTACCGAATATGCTCACTTATTAAGGTGTAATTAGCAATATCCTAGTCTTGCAATATTTAAGGCTTAGTAGTGACTCCCAAACCTATTGGTCTAAGGCACTAGGTGATAAGGCACCCTCGCTATATTTTTTTTATGCTGCCTTAAGTAATTACAAAAACCAGTGTTCATTTTTTTATGCACCATTTATATTTTGTTTTTTTAATATTTTTGTTTATATATTTTTCCTTCATACTAAGACTTCTAGACAAGAGTATTTCAAGGTATTCTCTACTATTCCAAGTTTTAAGATGTGTACAAGTGCGTATAGTAGGGTATCAACATTCAGAAATTTGGACTCAAGAATATAGACTATTTTTCAGACTTATTTCTATCCGCAGATTAGTAATTTCTTCATCTCACTAACCCTTAGGACAACAGCACTTGACTACGTATTACTAGCTTCGTTTTAAAAATATCTAATTTTCTTGCATTCTTAAATCTCTTCCTATCTTTCATATGTATTTTTCACTTTCTAAATTTTATTTTCAAAATTTATGTAATGCAATATTTATATATGATGCATGGATATATACAAACTATCTATTACAAACCATCCCCCCAAACTTGTTTGCAGCAGTGTCCTCACTGATGTTGTCCTGTAAACTCAAAACCTGAAGATTAGGAGGAACAGTTCAATAAGATGGTATAAAGAAGGGGTTAAGAATGAATGACAGCAAAATCCTCCCCAAACTTGTTCTTGCCTCATAATCGTGCAAAAATTTCTTTTCTTTCAAGAGCTAAAATATTTTCTTCTTCTCCCCAAACTTGAGTAAAACAGTGTTTTCATTACTAAGCATTGAATTTTAACAAAAGAGAGGGGTAAATATTATTGGTCTACATAAAGGTTTACAAAGACCAAAAGTCAACACCAACCATTCAAATATTTTATCAATGTAACACCATGGTTGGTAGAAGATCGTGTAACGGATATACGCGTATAAGACTTGAGACTGAATAAGAATGGAGGTTGCATCATGTCTTAAGTAGAAGAAACATAAATGAAAGTAACGAGAAGAGATGAAGTGGGGAGAAGAGAAGTGGTGTAATCGAAAGGATTTACGTCTCGGTTGGTAGAGACAAAAAAATGATAGTGACCGAAAATGAGAATTTGAAAGATAAGGAATAGGTGGAATAGTCGTATTCTCGTACGTGATAAGAAGAAGGGGTGACGGTTCATCTTCTTCGACCTCAAAGGGAGGCGCACGAATTTCCGGTGGAGAATGATTCATCACAACATCCAAGTCTTTAAGGAATGCGAGTTCTTCGGCAAAAATATTTTCGAAACTTTCATCGATGGTCCGAGTAATAATCTCATCAGAAAGAAAGGAATCAATATCTATATTAGTAGAATATGCAGATTCACTAGGACGGTTGAACGTTTCAATGTCAATCTGTTTCGTGCCTGGATTCAAAATACACGATTCGTCAAAAATTATAAAGGTAGGAGACTCGAAAATCTCATTTACCTTATTCTTAAAAGAGTCTAAATCAAGTGGTCTTTTAAGAATTATAGAACTCGAAATATCGGAGTGTGGTTCATCAAACTTCGGTGGAAGTGAAAGAAGATTAGAAGAACCAAAGAAAGTGTGTGATAAAATAGGTAAACGAACTTGGGTGTCGAGCGTTGTTGAACCAGATGTGGAAGATGAAGGCTGAATTTCGTTTTGCATATAAGATAGGTCGATGGTAAGAATATGATCGGTTAAATGCATAGGAATATGTTCACATTCAATAGAAGGAACATGATGGGTCGGAGAATCCAACACATCCAACATAGCGGATTCATCTTCAAAGATATTCTCATGACCGCTTTCATTAACACATTCAGTCAAATCAAACGAACAGTTCTTTAAAAATTCATTAATTATACTATCCTCAATCGATGGATCATTAGGTTCGCTTGATAGAATTGGAAGGTTTGAAATGTCAAGTGTAGTCGAATAAGGATCGGTTTGATTTGGAATGGTGTAAGGCTCATTTTCACACTCATGATTGGATAAGTCAAACATGTTAGTATCGTGCACCTCATCAATTAGATTATTAAGCGATTGATCATCAAATACATTCGGTTGGGGTTCAGGATGGAAGGTGTCGAGATAAAAAAAAATTGGTTTTGGTTTGACTTGGGGGGATCCCAGGTTCTTTCTCACTACGCAATTCCAACTCTATTTCAAGTCTAGACATGTTTTGTGAAGAAGTTTCAATGAAGAATTCTCTTTGAACTGTGAAACTTCCTAATTGATTTTTAGATGCACTGTCTGGATAGGGTGCAAAAGTTGAGTATGGTTGGAATGCATTTAATTTTTGGCTACGGGCGAGTTCAATGTGTTTTGCAATCGACATGGGTTTACGACTTGCCACATTAACCTCAAGAGAAGTATCAACATGAGAGCGTGTGAAAGTTTGGTGCCGTTGATGAGAATTAGAAGGGTGTATCCAAGTTTCATAAACATGATTAGAATCAACATTGTGATATAAAGAATATTGAAATTAGATGTTTAGTTGGCGACTGGTTATTGCTAATTGCTCAGCAATAGTCATGGGTGTAAAAGTTGCCTTATTTCCCTCAAAAAGAGTATCAATATTTTCATATGGAAATAATTGCTATTGTTGTCCTAATGGTTTTAGATTAGTGAAAGGTATGAAACTTTGGTTACGAGCCTTTGCAATATGCTCAGCAATGGACACGCGTTCAGATGTTTTCTCACCAGTCTTAAAAGGATTATCAACATTAGAAGGTGTTGAATTCTGAGGCAGTTGATAGGACTTTGAGTGAGGTGTCCAACTGTTACGTCGAGAGCATTCTATTATATCCCTTAAAGAAATGGTAGGGTCGGAATTTTTACTAAAGTAATTACGATAATAAGAAATATCTGGTTGTTTGTAGCAAAACTCGGTAAGAGTTGGTCGGTTTGGGTTACCCATTATAAAAGAATGAAAAGAAAAGAGGGTGAAATGGCAATAATTTTAAGCTCTTTTTTTCTTTTTTTCTTTTTGAAATTGTTTTGCTTGGAAAGAGGGACTCGACAAACGTGCACAAACAAAATCTAGAACTAGGGTCATCTAGGTCAAATTATTAGACCGCTCCTAGACTTCCAAAGGACAAGACGTAGAATAAATCTTCTATCACCTCCTTATCACTCTTACAGCCAGGTAAGTGCCAGGTAAGTGGGAGGTATCCTCTATACGAATCACCGAAATAGCGGGCCTAATTAAGTAACCACTTTCCTTAGCCACACTTGCCTTAGACACCACAAGAAAAATGCGATAAGCAATAGATTACCCACGACCCTTTTTGTCCTAATTGAGTGCGATTGTCCTTAGATGCTTGGTCTAGATATTTTTTTATTAATGTAGAGTTATGCGTATACTTGTTTGTGATTTGTGGGGCCTAGGAAGGGTGATGAAATCCCCAGCTAATCTGAATTTTGGTTTCTTGCCCCTTAAAGTCCGTTTTAAATATGCAAAACAAACCAAAATCTAAAACACGCAAAATGATTTTTAGCGGCAATATTTGCAAAGAATCCTACAGGTATAAATATTTTATTGGAGCTTTAGAGAATAGAGGAAGACATTAGGATAATACCAAAAAAAATTGGGGGATCAACTCCCCAATTTGGCCGTGCTTCCGCCGCCTATTGCACCTATGGGCCGCGGTTCCGCCACCTAGTGATGAGTTCCCCCTTCAAAATTTGGCACTGTTCTCTAATGCTTCTTTGCTTCTATTTGACGATCTCTGAATCTCTGTTGGTTCGCTCCAAGCGCTTCAGATTTCTCGCAAAACTCGCACAAGAATCGTTAAAAATACAAAATGCGGTTTTGTTATTTATATTATTATTTTTATTTCTATTTTTATTTTCTCTGGTTTTATATTAGAAATCAACCCGAATAACAAGAAAAATAATTACAACCGTTTCCCCGGCAACGACGCCATTTGATTGATCGTGCGGAAAAAGTGTATTTGTATATGTTGTAAATAACCGCAATCAAGACTGTGTCGCAAATAACTAGCCGCGATGAGTACGGGTCGTCCACAGGGAAACAATGAACTTCTTATCTTGCATTAGACGAGTTGATAAAGGAGAGGAGGGATTGTTGTCGTTTCTATTAAGAAGGGATGAAAAGTGTATAATGGAAGGACTTGTAGGGTTTATAGGATTTAGGAGTTAATGGATGAAGTAAAAAAATATAATTATTTTTATCTTTTAATTATTTAATACTAAAGAGATAACGATGAATGTGGATTAGGGTTCTTGGAGGGACTTAAGGTTTCCCACTACTGCCTCTTGTCCTTCCATTGATCTCAAGCCCCTAACAAAACAAATATTAATGAATCTCAAATCGTGGTCATGACTATCATTAATTAATAGTGCGCCCGCTAAGAGGGTTAACATTTATTTTGCTAAAGTTTATAAAAATTAAAACATCAAAATAAGTAAAGGGATTTTTTATCCATTATTCTATCATATCCTACAAACCCTAGCAAACAAGAATTTACTCGCTCATGGATATTAACATAGTAAAAGAGAGGTGAAAGATAAATGAAACCATATTTAAAATTTAAAAGTGCAGAAAGTAATGCTGAATATAATGCAGAAAAGTAATGCGGAAAATAATGCAGAAAAGTAATGCGGAAAGTAAATGCGACAAAAATTAAAAGAAAAAACTACCTTTATTGATCACTATTGCATTACAAATTGCTCGCTGAAAAACTAAATTACAAAAACATAGTTGCCCACTAGATCACTCTCTAGATCGATGGATAGATAAATGTATGATTGTATAGATAGCTCGGTCATTTTATAGGCTCTGGAATGTGAAATCCTAGATGACATATTGAAGTGTGTGAAATTACGATCATGACCCTGAAGTTTTAGATCCTACGGCCGCTAAATGACCGCTGAACTGCCGTTAAAAGCTTATTTTGACCGCGCTTCCGCCGCCTTTTGGTGGATTTTGGCTTCCAAATTTGAGTAAAATAAAAAAGAGATTAATACGGGAGACCTGAAATTCCGTTGGATTCACACAAGAAACTATCCTAAACACCCTGAGTATAATATATATTATAACCGGTTAATATACTTAATTGATTTGATTGATTGATTATAATATGTCTTGATTGAAACAATAGATTGCAAAAGGTGTAGAATTTAGTTGAGTGAGTCGAGGAATATGCGAATCATGACAATTGCAATCTTGGTTCGAGTTATGTTTGTTCGAGTAGATTGGGTTTGAGTTCATGTTCGAGTTTAGATTCGAGTTGGGTTAGAGTTCGAATTTGTGTTCAAGTTCGAGTTCAAGTTTAGATTTGAGTTTGGATTCGATTTCATGTCTTTCCATATGAATTGATGTAAATTGTTAAAAAAATCTTATGTTCGGGAGAAATCCGCAACTGCTGCACATGGGCGGCAGGATTTGTGACTTTTTCTAAGACAATTGCCATTGATAATTCCGTTAAGTTGTCTAACCTGGATAGACAAGCAATCACTTTCTCTGGCTCTCCGATGCTGAAGAGAAATGATACCGCTTAAACCTATATTAATTCTAGAGTTTTAAAATATTGTTTGCATATCTCGAGGGAGTTTTATGAAAAATACTTTAATATAGTTTAAAAATAAAGCTCGAGGGTGATTTATAATATTTAAGGTTTTCATGAACATTTATTTTAATTATTGTGGTGTTTTGGTTATAAAACCTAGCTTCTTGAAAGTTTATTGTACTTTTATGAAAAACTAGCTCTTTTGGAAACTTGTTGGTATTTTATTAAAATTTTAATCTTTCATTTTAAAAGAAAATAGTTTCATAATATGTTTTTATTGAAAATATGAATTCATAGTTTTATATAATTTTTCCAAAATTTAATATTTGTTTAGAAAAATCGTATTTCTTAATAACCGTATTTTTATTTCTTTTCGAGACCGAATACTCCGTGAGGAGTTCCGCATCTCACACTACTGTCCTAAGGACGTGCGATAATCCGCACCATCCATTAGTGGGTCCCTTAACGAGAGTTGTAGAGGCGTAATTGCCAAGGATTACAAACATACTGATTAAAAGAAACCCGTTTTTGTAAAAGTTTTAATGTAAAACATATTCTTTAAATTAGCCATATGTTTAGAATACTGTGCTATGCAACCATAGTGTGCGTGTGGGGCAGGTCGTTACCCCGTGAAGTTTTCCTAAAGATATTTTTAACAATTATTGAAATGAGGGTTATACTAAAATTCATGGTATTTTAATGAAAAAGTTCGTTATTTGAGTATTGAACATGAAATTTTGGTTACGTCAAAAGACAATAGATGTGAGTTTATTTTAAAAAGATATTAGGATGATTATGCGACATGTAGCCCTATCAAGCATGATAAAATATTTAAATGAGAAGGTTGTTACGTGTTAACTCTACTTTTGTCGATATTTTCTTAGAAGTCAAATTGAGATGAGAGAAATGGAGAGAAGAGGAACTTACAGGTTTAGATGGTTAACAAGAGGGAGAAGAAGCCTTCAGGTGTCGTGGTGTCATCGGAAAGGCTTTGGTCGTCGAGTTTGGTTTGCTACTTTACTTAGGTGCTTAACTCCATTTGATACTTAGAGAGTTTGAGAGAATTTTTGATAGAAATTTTAGAATGGGGGAGAGGTAGGGCATGGGGTGGTATTTATAGTGAAGAATTAGGGTTTGGGAATTAAAAATTTGGTTTAAATGAATTAAAATGATGTTAAATGGTGAATTGAAGTGTCTCTGTTTGATTGCAGGAAAATCAAACAGTGCAGGGGAGTTGAGGGGAGTCGAAGGGACAAGTGTGCAAAGCACGAAGACGATTGGAGCCAATCGAACCGTCCGCGTCGGCCCAAAGAGGGAAACGGGTGGTCGGATCTTAGGGTCTTGTCTCGAGATTCATGCCACGTGTCAAGTTGGTTGTTAACTCCTCTTTGCGCTTGTTTGATTTTTCTAAAACTTTTCGTTTTTCCGTGAATTGCACGTGCAACTCTTGAACTTCCGAAAAATTTAAAAGAAAAATCTTAAAAATAATTGGGTCTGATGGGATTCGAACGCACAGGCTATGTTGCAGCAGTGTAAAGGCTTTACCACTGAGCTACAAGTTTCTTCTTGCTTTTATTGAACAAATTTAATTTATAACTTTTACACAGACTGTAATACCCTTTTTTGTACAATAACAAGAAATTTCTGTACAGGAATTTCAGAGTCGTTACATTCTACCCTCTTTATAAAAATTTCGTTCTTGAAATTTACCTTTACACAGAGACTGATTTTCAAAAAGGTAAGGGTATCGTGCACGCATATCTTCTTCTCTTTCCCAAGTTGATTCTCCTAGCGAATCCTTTCTCCAGATCACTCGGACCATGTTCGCCTCCTTGTTCCGCAATGTCTTCACCTTTTGATCCAAGATCTCAACTGATTGTTGCTCGCAGATTAGGTCAGTCTGTACCGTGAGTTCTGAGTGATCAAGTATATGGCTGTGGTCGCTCACATATCGTTTTAGCTGGATATGTGGAATACATTATGCACTTCTTCTAATGAGGATGCTAGTGCCAAGCGATACGCCACTTTTCCAACTCGTTCAAGTATATCGAACGGTCCTATGTATATTGGACTTAATTTAACCCTTTTGCCAAAACGTATCCCTCTTCTATTTGGAGAGATCTTCAAGAACACATGGTTTCCGGGTTGGAACTCCAGATGTCGATGCTTTGCATCTGCCTAATGTTTCTGTCAGTCTTGGGCTATGCGCATCTTTTTCCTGATCGTGCGAACCACATCTACAGTTGCCATGATCATCTCTGGTCTAAAGAGTTCACAAATTCCAACATTGTCCCAACTCAGCTGGAAACGACACTTTTGTCTGTAGAGTGCTGCGAAAGGTGCCATCCCAATCCTTGCCTAGTAGCTATTGTTGTATGAAAACTCCACAAGGTGTAGGTGATCTTCACACAATCCTATGAAGTCTAACATATAGGCTCTCAACATGTCTTCCAGGATCTGAATTGTTTGCTCGGACTGTCCATCTGTTTGTGGATAATACGCTGTGCTGAAATTCAGACCCGTCCTCAGGCTAGCTTGCAGACTCTGCCAAAACTGTGATCGAAATCTTGTATCACGATTGGAGACGATGCAAACAGGTACCCTATATAATCTCATGATCTCCTCCATATACTTCATTGCCAACGTCTCAGTTGACTAGCCAACTCTGAATGGAATAAAGTGAGCCGACTTGGTGAGTCGATCCACAATAACCCAAATCGCGTCGTTACCCTTCGTGCTGCGAGGGAGAGCAGTCATGAAGTCTATGGTGATGGGCTGCCATTTCCATTTTGGGATTGGTAACGGTTGAAGTAGACGAGCAGTTCTGTGATGTTCAGCCTTCACTTGCTGATAAACCAAACAGTTGGCTATGCTCCTTGCTACTTCATGCTTCATTCCATACCACTGGTAGTGTTGCCGTAGATCCTTGTACATCTTTGTACCGCCGGGATGGACCGAGTATGGAGAGCCGTGAGCTTCTTTTATCAACTCTTCTTGAACAAGGCCGACTGACGCATATAAATGGCTTCCATATCTCAAGGATCCATCTTCGTGGATGATGAAGTCAGTTCGAAGTCTACTTTCTACTTGTTCTCGGATATTTTGTAGCTTGGCATCATTTGCTTGAGCTATCTTGATCTGATTGACAAGAGTGGACTGGGCTTGTAAGTTCATTAAATATGAAGCGTTACCTGGCAAAACTACTTCAATCCCCAATCCATGCAGTTCTTGCTGTAGCTTCCACTGAGGGGTGAGGTTCATTGCTAATGGCTGGCGACTAAGTGCATCAGGAACTATGTTCACCTTCCTAGGATGATACTGTAGGTTGTCCGCCATGAGTTCTAGCCATCTTCTCTGCCACATGTTGAGTTCCTTATGAGTAAATACATACTTAAGACTTTTATTGTCAATATATATATCCACTCATTCTCCCAAAAGGTAGTGGCACCAAATCTTGAGTGTGAAAACTACTGCTGCCAGTTCCAGGTCATGTGTTGGATTGTTGCGTTCATGAACTTTTAACTGCCTTGATGCAAAAGTCACAACTTTTCCATGCTGGTGTAGAACACATCTTAATCCTTTATCGGATGCATCACAATGCACATCAAATCCGCCAGATTGATCCGGTATTACAAGAATAGGTGCAGAGGTTAAAATCGACTTGAGTTCTACAATAGCCTTCTCACATGCTTCTGACCACACGAATGCTTCGACTTTACGTGTGAGTTCGGTCAGGGGTGCTGCGATCTTTGAGAATCCTTCGATGAATCGTCTGTAGTATCCTGCTAAGCCCAAGAAACTTCTTATATCTTCCACCATCTTTGGTGTCGGCCACTCACTGACAGCTAACACCTTAGCTGGATCCATAGAGATTCCTTCGTCTGAAACGATATGTCCGAGAAATCTGACTTGATCTAGCTAAAATTCACACTTGCTGTACTTGGCGTAGAGCTGATGTTGTTGTAATATCTCCAGGACAATCCGTAAGTGCTCGGCATGCTATGTTCGATTCTTTGAATACACCAAGATGTCGTCGGTGAATATAACAACAAACATGTCTAAGTATTCTCGGAAAACTTGGTTCATCAGGTTCATAAAGATGGCAGGTTCATTGGTCATCCAAATGGCATTACGAGATATTCATAATGGCCATAACGAGTCCTAAACGCCGTCTTCGGAATGTCGGACTCTTTTATCTTCACATGATGGTAACCTGAACGAAGATCTAGGTTTGAAAAAACAGAAGATCCACTTAACTGATCGAAAAGATCATCGATGCACGGTAGTGGATACTTGTTCTTAATTGTCACTTCGTTCAGAGCTCGATAATCCACACACATCCTGTAGGAACCTTTCTTCTTCTTCATTAGCAACACCGGAGATCCCCAACTTGAAGTACTGGGTCAGATCCAACTTTTCTTCAGTAGTTCATCCAACTGAATGCGGATCTCCTTCAATCCCTCCGGACTCAATCGGTGCGGAGCTTTTATTACTGGTTGTATGCTGGGTTGTAAATCGATACTGAATTCAAGAGCTCGATGAGGAGGAAAACCTGATATATCTTTTGGGAAGATATTTTCGAACTCTCAAACTACCTCTGGCTTCAATTTTTCTGCTTGCAACGTTGCAATCTCTGCTTTCTTTGGGTTTTCTCGGTAGATCCTAGGATCCAAGGTACGGTCTCCACTTTTGAAGTAGAACACTGGATGATCTAGTATTTCAAACACTACTCTCCTTTGCCAATAGTCGTTGGTAGCGAAGAAAGTTCCCAGGCAGTCCATTCCCAAGACTATGTCGAAGTTCGGTATGTCCAGCACCTTTAAGTCCGCATAGAATTCTCGACTGCAGACGACCACTGAACACAGATCGTATCCTAAAGTTTCTTTTAGAACGTCGTTCCCTGAACTGACATTCCAGCCAGATACGAGCGGTTTAACTGGGATCGCATGAGTTCGGACGAACCGTTGCGACATGAAGCAATGTGATGCCCTAGTATCGAAGAGCGCTAGTGCAGGTAGGGAGGCTACTACGATTGTACCAGTGATAACCTGACCCATAACTTCGGTCTCTTCGACCGACATAGTGAATGCTTTGTGTCTCGGCACTTTCCTCTGTACCTGGTTAAACACTCGGCATTGGGGTTGAGTGGTCTGGGTGCTGGGAGTTGGAGCTGGTAGAGTTAACCGGCTAGGAGGAGCTTGGATAGCCGGTCTAGCTAGAGCGTTGTTGGGTCCTCGGTTCTGTAGGCATGGTCCAATGGCATGAGTAGAAGACCCATAAATCGGGCACAAATTGTTCGCTCTGCGACAATTCTTCACAAGGTGACCTGTTCTTTTGCAATAGATGCAAAAGTCTGGGCAATAGATGCAAAAGTCTGGCCTACTGTTGGCGAACAAACCTACCGGCCTATGAGATGGTCCGTTGAAGGCTCGCCTGGAAGAGGCCCCTCCTGTGATCTGGTTCATAGGGCATTTCACACCGGCAGTATGCGTCCTACCCTTCTTATTTACAACTGCCTCATAGCGTCGGGAAGCTTTCAAAGCAACTTCATGAGTTGGGAAATCCCCTGTAGCGAGTGCAGCTTGGATTTTAGGGTCCAACCCTTGCTGGAATCATCGTGCCCGGATCTCAGCAGTGGGAATAAGGTGTGCAGCGAACCTGTTACGATCTTGTGTTAGAAGTGTTGTGAGTGAGATCAGAAAATTGAATTTGAGACAATATCTTACCTGCTGCTGAGCATGGTAAACTCAACATCATATTCATCCACCGACTTGACCCACATCGAGCCTTGCTGTAAATGGATGAATTGTTGCTCCATATCAAAGCGCACAGTCTCTGGGAAGTACTTGGCGTCGAAGAGGTCTCGGAATATTTTCCATTCTATCGGTTGTGCGAGATGGCTCTCCTCAGCCTTCCACCATACCCTGACGTTATCTGTCAGTTGCAAATTAGCAACTCTCACCCAGGCAATATCTGGCACTTGAGTTGCTGCCAGGTCATCCTCGTTCGCTTGAGCCCATTGTTCTGCTTCAAGAGGACTCTCTTTACCCGAGAAGTTCTTCGGGTGCAGTGCCCGAAATTTCTTAACTCCGGGTGCCTCCGCCTCGGGGCGGTCATAAGGATAGCAGTCTGCTGGTGCTGACCCTCCAATAGGCTCTTGATAGTCTCAAGCAGTATCATTTGCTCATTGCAACAACTCCAATTTCAATGTACAGAAAATTGTTTAAAAGTTAATATACAATTGGGGTATTTGCAATCCTGTGTACACTATAAGTATTTGTTTTACTTTTGAACAGCAAGAAAGTACTTGTAGCACATTGGTAAAGCCTTGCACTACTGTGACGTAGCCCCTGTGATCGAATCCCCCCAGCCACATTATCTTTTTATTTAATTTTTTTTAATCTTTTAGAAGTCCAAGGGTTTGCACGTGCATTATACGTAATATGATAAGTTACAGAATAATCAAACATATGCATGAGGGTATAGGAGGCGACGGGGACACGTGGGGACGATCCAAGCATCAGCCACCGGGGATCGACCGACGAGATGCTCATAAAGACTGGCACCGCCGGGCTAAGCCATAGGGACTGCTCTGATATTTTTTCTCGAGCACCTCTTGGCCTACCCCACTTCTCCCATGTTGTTTGAATACTCTGCATTCATACAGAGAACAATAAAATACCCTTTAATCCAATTTTTAATGCAAATTTTAATGCATTCTTTAACTCTCTAAACCCTAATTTTACCTATAAATACCACACTCCATTTCACCCATTCTCGCTTAGAAATTCCCTGCCAAAACTCTCAAAAATTCTCAAGTTTTTATAGTGTGCAAGTAGAGTTAGCAAAGGGTGAAGTTCCGGTGAAGTTCCGAGGAGATTCCGGTGACGAAGCGATGCCCCGACACCTTCCTTAGCTTCCTATCTCTTTTCTCTTATTCTCTAGCCAGTAAGTCCCCTCTCCCCCTCTCCTTTTCTATTCTAAAAACTTTAATTTCTAAAACCCGACGGAAGCGGAGTTAATCCGACTTCCGATTCGGTTTTTCTTAAAAAACTCTATTTTTCTTAATCAATAAAATACCATACTCTCATATACTGTTTAACAAACATTAACAAATGCCTTAAAACTAGTTACATATCAAACGAATCATTTATGCAACTTTTATAGTATTTTTACGGTAAAATACCATATACTTTAGTTTCGACACAAATCAACATAATACTTGTATTACCTTTAGATAACTCACGAGGTAATGAGCTACCTCATCACAACACATATTTTTGACATAGCACGATGAAAGTTTGGGACATTAGTTATGGGATAATACAACATTACATATAAATACCATCAAATTTGCAAAACCATTTCTTTAAAAAGTGTATTAAACAATTTCTTGCAATTGCGCCTCTACAACCCACTTTGGGGACCCTATTCGGGATGGTGTAGATTTTCGCACATTCTCGGGCCTAGTAGAGTGAGATGCAGACCTCCGAAAGGAGCATTCGATCTCGATGGAATTTTAATGCATTTTTTTTTAGAAAATGAGATTTCTACAATAATAAATAAAATTTATTTTTATTAAGTATATATATATATAACTATTATCAAAATATCTATTTTAATTATATTATATAAATATTCCAAGTTTTCTAAATCAAAGGAATCACCATTACAGGGAAATACCATTACAATTCAATGCAAAATACCGATATTTCAATAAAATACTATATACTATGAAAACTTGGTTTTACTCACTAGAAATTTCACTTTTATAAAATATACATCTATAAAAACCCGAAAGACGATAATTAAATGCTTGAGGTGTATTTTGAAAATTATATTAAAATTATTTTTACATAAAACCCCCTCAAGTTATACTAAATTACAATAAGGACCCTAGTAAATATAGGTTTAAGCGGGACCAATTCTCTTGAGCCTCAGGGAGCCGGAGAATGTGGATACTTGCCTATCTAAGGTAGACAATCTAACAAACGGAGTTATCAATACGGTAATTGTCTTGGAAAAAGATACAAATCCTGCCGTCCATGTGCAACAGTTACCGATAATATCAAAACTAATTCACGATTTCAAGTTCTTTTCAAAGTGTCTGACTTAGACTGAGTCTTAATCTAATCAATCAGACTTGAATATGATTCAAGTATAAACTACAATACAACATGAATCCATGAATCCGTTTATTCAATCTATATTGACCGAACCGAACCATGGATATACTCCGTCTACATGACTCTCCATTTATATCCATTCCATTTACCGATATCATGGTTTCGACAAGTCATCCATCTATATAACAAGACAATACAATAAATACAAAAGACATCGCGGGGTTTATAAAGGGGTAGATTGGTACGGAATGTGTTAGAAGTGGTACAAGACCGTAACTTTAATACACCTAACCTGAATATCCATTGCCGTTTTACCGTGGATGAACAGTTCCTTGTGCTCCGTATACCTTAGTCTCCGGAATAGTGGTACTTCTCTCGTAGACACTGGCCTATTCTGTACCAAGCTGCCAACAACTGCGTTAATAATATGATCAAACATTACTATTCTTATTCTCTTCTGTCTATTCTATCTTTACTTATCTTTGAGACTTACCAAGTGATTGTTCGCCGACGACATTCCTTTCTTCTTTCTTTGGAATGTTGTCAGGTGATTCGGATGCGTTAGAGACCGAGCCCATCACTGAGGATTTGGAGCAGTTTGCTTTTGACCCGGAGCTTTAGACACTTGTACATATTTATTTTATTTCAGTTATGCCATTGTTTAGGCATCGCTTTCTATTCATGTATTTACATTTCAGTTGTACCTGTAAAAGAATGTTTAATAAATAAATTTGCTGTTCATTTACATTCCTGTCTCTTGTGTACTTTATTTTATATTGCTTAGATACGCTTAGCGTGTTTACCTCTGACTATAGCGAGCAGCGAGTTAGCGTTAGCGACACTCATTGATAGGAGCTGCAACGGTAGGTGGTGGTGGTAGAGTAGGCGATGGAGTATTGTCGTTGACGTTTGTGTTGGTATTGTTCGGAGATTCCATCACCTTGATATAAAAGATATGTTAGGATAGATTCAAAGAATTTGAAATGCAAGTAATGTAAATGTTTGTTGAATTCGTTAATTCTTATGGTATATTATTTACGACTTCATACAGAACTGACCTGCATGGGCCACCAACAAAAACCTGTCACGCCCCGCTTTCCAGTAAATGGAAACGGTAACGTGGCAAGCCCACGACATATTTATCCAGAGAAGGTCGTTCCCTAGATAAATATACTAAGTGTATTGAAACAATAATACACAATACAAGAATAAATGGATACTGTAAAACTTTTCAACAAATATTTTTATTTACTTTCAACTTCTAATATTTACATGTACATGAGTTTTCAGCTGGAAATTAAATACAATAAGGGAAATGCCTAAACAAGTAGCATACATAAGCTGAATAAAAGTGAAGGTAGGCTAATCTTGTAGAGCGATCCTGTTGTAGTCCTTCTCGGTGGCCTCCACTTCCTCCGTCTAGACCGTATATGACGAACATTCCAAGAGAAGAAAAGTGGGTGGAATGCCCATCAGCGAACTTGCACTCGGTAAGCCCCAAAAAGATAAGTAGAAGTAAAGAAAATGACAAATATGGAATATTTATATGACGAGTAGGAGTATATGATCATGGGTAAAAATATTCTATAGGTCTCTATATGGTCATTTTGTTAACGTTAAGTTCCAAGTGTGAATGTCAACGCGGCCGTAAAATTATTCACAAGCTCAAGAGTGGGGCCCCCAGGAGCAAGAAAACACGAGCCCATTTTATGTGTTAGCATCTGAGCTCTAGGCTTTGGATAAGTCAACCCGACTGATATTCGAGTAAAATAAAAAATAGGTTAATACGGGACTCGTGAAGCTCCGTTGGATTCACACAAGAAACTATCCCAAACACCCCGAGTATTATATATATTATAACTGGTTAATATACTTAATTGATTTTATTGATTGATTATAACATGTCTTGATCGAAACCATAGATTGTAAAAGGTGTAGAATGTAGTCGAGTGAGTCGAGTAATATGCGAGTCATGACAATTGCAATCTTGGTTCGAGTCAAGTTGGTTCGAGTAGATTGTGTTTGAGTTCATGTTCGAGTTTAGATTCGAGTTGGGTTAGAGTTCGAGTTTGTGTTCGAGTTCGAGTTCAAGTTTAGATTTGAGTTTGGATTCAAGTTCATGTCTTTCCATATGAATTGATGTAAATTATTAAAAATCTTATGTTCGGGAGAAATCGACAACTGCCGCACATGGACGGCAGGATTTGTGTTTTTTTCCAAGACAATTGCCATTGATAACTCCGTTAAGTCGTCTAATCTGAATGGGCAAGCACTCACTTTTTCCGGCTCCCCGAGGCTCAAAAGAAATGATACCGCTTAAACCTATATTAATTCTAGAGTCCTTAAAATATTGTTTGCATATCTCGAGGGGTTTTTATGAAAAATATTTTAATATAGTTTAAAAATAAATCTCGAGAATGATTTATAATATTTACAGTTTTCATGAGCACGTATTTTAATTATTGTGGTGTTTTGGTGATGAAACCTAGTTTCTTGAAAGTTTATGGCATTTTAATGAAAAATTAGCTCTTTTGGAAACTTGTTGGTATTTTATTAAAATTTTAATCTTTCA
Organism: Agapanthus africanus; assembly: GCA_030015575.1. Classification (NCBI taxonomy): domain Eukaryota; kingdom Viridiplantae; phylum Streptophyta; class Magnoliopsida; order Asparagales; family Amaryllidaceae; genus Agapanthus; species Agapanthus africanus. The sequence continues at coordinate 444,815,613 of CM057350.1, read as the reverse complement.
TTTTAAAAGAAAATAGTTTTATAATATGTTTTTGTTGAAAATACGAATTCATAGTTTTATATAATTTTTCCAAAATTTAATATTTATTTAGAAAAATCGTATTTCTTAAAAACCGTAATTTTATTTCCTTTCGAGACCGAATACTCAATGAGGAGTTATGTATCTCGCTCTACTATCCAAAAAATGTACGATAATCCACACCATCCATTAGCGGGTCCCCTAACGAGAGTTGTAGAGGCGTAATTGCCAAGGATTACAAAAATATTGATTAAAAGAAACCCGTTTTTGTAAAAGTGTGGTATTTTAATGTAAAATATATTCTTTAAATTAGCCATATGTTTGGAATACCGTTCTATACAACTATAGTGTGCGTGTGGAGTAGGTTGTTACCCCGTAAAGTTTTCTTAAAGGTATTTTTAACAATTATTGAAATGAGAGTTATACTAAAGTTCATGGTATTTTAATGAAAAAGTTCGGTATTTGAGTATTGAACATGAAATTTTGGTTACGTCAAAAGACAATAGATGCGAGTTTGTTTTAAAAAGATATTAGGGGGATTATGTGACATGTAGTCTTATCAAGCATGATAAAATATTTAAATGAGAATGTTACGTGTTAACTCTACTTTTGTCGATGTTTTCTTAGAAGACGAATTGAGATGAGAGAAATGGAGAGAAGAGAGACTTATTGGTTTAGATGGTTAAAAAGAGGGAGAAGAAGCCTTCAGGTGTGATGGTGTCGTCGGAAAGGCTTTGGTCGTTGAGTTTGGCTTGCTACTCCACTTGGGTGCTTAAATCTACTTGATACATAGAGAGTTTGAGAGAATTTTTGATAGAAATTTCAGAATGGGGGAGAGCTAGGGTATGGAGTAGTATTTATAGTGAAGAATTAGGGTTAGGGAATTAAAAATTTGGATTAAATGAATTAAAATTGTGTTAAATGGTGAATTGAAGAGTTTTTGTTTGATTGCAAGAAAATCAAACAGTGCATGAGAGTTGAGAGGAGTCGAAGGGACAAGTGTGCAAAGCACGGAGACGATTGGAGCCAATCGAACCGTCGGTGTCGGCCCAAAGAGGGAAACGGGCGATCGGATCTTGGGGTCTTGTCTCGAGATTCGTGCTACGTGTCAAGTTGGGTATTTACTCCTCTTTGTGCATGCTTGATTTTTCTGAAACTTTTCGTTTTTCCGTGAATTGCATGTGCAAATCCTAAAATAATTTGGGCTGTTGGGATTCGAACGCACAGGTTAATTCAGAGCAGTGTAGAGACTTTACTAGTGAGCTACAAATTACTTCTTGTTTTTATTGAACAAATTTAACCTATAACTCTTAAAAAGGCTGTAATATCCTTTTCTGTACAATAACAAGAAATTTTTTTACAGGAATTTCAGAGTCGTTACACCAAGGCACCCAAGCCCAGCTCAGGTGAGGCTTCCCGCGAGCCTAGCTTGTGGGTGCAGCAGCCGCAGCTTCCCCTTTCTATCTCCCCATTTTTTTTTGTTTTCGATTTTTCAGAAAAAAATAAATTTTTTTAATATCTAAAAAATCGTTTAAAATATTTCAACAGATCCAGAATAATATTCTTTGGAAAAATATATTTTGTCCCTAATCAGAATAAAAAATCTCAATCTTATCCCCAAAAAAATTAGGGTTGGTATGTTTTTCCAAAAAATTATGGTCTAGCTATCGTAAAATTTCACCAAAAATTTACAAAAAAGATCCAATCATTAGGGAAAAAAATATTCTCACAATTTTGATTCATGGCCAATCCCCACGTTAAGAAACTAATTGTATAAAATATCACAACGGTCACAAAATTTAGATCTAATTTAGAAGACAAATACAACAAACAACAACAACTGAGCCTTTTATCCCAAGCATATGGGGTAGGCTACATGAACCAACATGAGAATCACGCCGGGTCCAGCACATGAATCCTCTGTCTCCACTCACTTCTATCGAACAATATACTTTCATTGAGTCCTTTGGCAACCATATCGTTTCGTATCACCTCCATCCATGTTTTCTTCGGTCTCCCTTTTGCCCTTTTGCCATTACCCATATCGAGAGTATCTATTTGTCGAACCGGTGCTTCCATAGGTCTGCGTCGCACATGACCAAACCTTCTAAGCCGGTTTTCCCGCATCTTCTCCTCCACGGGTGCTACACCAACTTTTGCACGAATATCCTCATTTCGCACCTTGTCTTTTCTAGTGTTACCGCACATCCAACGAAGCATGCGCATCTCCGCTACGTGCATCTTCTGTGTATGATGCTTCTTAGGAGCCCAGCATTCTGTACCATATAATAAGGCAGGCCGAATAGCGCTCCGATAAAACTTCCCTTTCAATTTTAACGGAAAGTTACGATCACACAAAATCCCTGTTGCACTCCTCCATTTCAACCAACCAGCTTGGATCCTTTGATTAACATCACTATCGATCTCCCCATTCCTTTGGATGATGGAACCTAGATATCTAAACTGGTCGCTCGGTGATATCTCTTGCCCTTCCAATGTTATACCAATATGGTTTTGACTTCTCTGGCTACTAAATTTGCAGTGCATATATGCTGTCTTGGACCTGCTCAATCTGAATCCCCGAGATTCCAATGTTTGTCTCCATAATTCCAATTTTGCATTAACCCCTGCTTTCGTCTCATTTACTAGAACAATATCATCAGCGAATAGCATACACCAAGGGACCTCATCTTGGATAGTTTAGAAGACAAATGATGCATGAAAAACATAAATATATCTAAAGATCTATTCTCGTCTAACAGCCCTAATAATTGTAGATCTATAAAAAATTGATTAAAATTTGAACTTTTAGTTAAAAAACGCAATTTTGAGTTGCAATAATTTTTAAAATATAGATCTAATTGCGAACTACGAACGTGGGCATTTATGGCTTTGATTCCAATGTTGCATTTAGGTGCATAGATTTTAATATCAAATCATGGCTGCGGAATAGATAGATTTACACATAAGTTTCTACAAGAATTAGCTTATTCAGAAATTGCTGGGATCGTTATTCTCGCCTACGTTACCATAACGAACTTTGACCTTTGCCTCTTTGAAACGGCCGGAGAGAAACCATACCCTTGATGAACGAGAATCTCTCACGTCATCACCTCGCATGCCAACTCTCGATAGAACTTGAAGAAGAGAAGACGACGGTTCAAACCCCAGCAATCTCTTAGATCCCTCCTTTCTCTTATTATTAATTAGATTAATTAACCCTAGCCCCATCTCTTTCTCTCTCTAACTCTATCGCACAGGGGCCGCTAGAAGGGACAGGTATTAAGCCGGGTGAAGCCTAATAACCAACAAGTATCATTGGTAGGAAGCCTTGAAAAAGAATCAAGGCTAGCAATGAGGGATTCTACTTCCCTTTTGAGCAACAATGTTGATCCTTTTTTCATTATCATGCCTATGCCTTAATTATGGTTTTTTTAGTCTCTGGCTAATGAAGATCTCTTTTGTCCACTCCTTTTGAACCCATTTTAATTGTGGTTATCTTTGATACTTGCTTTTGGTTATCTTTCGTATGAACTTTCTCTCTATGTGGCTTACACTCTATACTTAGAGGCTTACTTCCTCCACTTACGGTCTTTTTGGATTTCTGATTCTTTGGTTTCTTTATGAGGTGGTTTCTCATGGATACCTTTTAATCCATGTTGAACATATACTGCTTGTTTGAGGTCTCTGCATTATGACCCGTAGTTGGTTTTCTTTTTAGTATCATGCATAACTGTGAACGGATGGCCGGGGGCTATATTGTGTTCTACCGGTGGTTTTTCAATATGCTGGAAAAATATCGGGTCTTCAAAAAATTTTGCATGAAACCATCAGCAGCACGAAAATTTGAAACATCAAGATGCTGAAAATATGTTGTTTTGATTTTGACACCATCCGTATGAATAATGCTGGAAAAAGGTTAGGTCTGTTTTGTTTTGATACCATCTGCATATTGTTATAACTTCCTTGAGGCATGATATGAGTTCCCCATCATGTACTTAGTGATTATGCTTGAGCTTTGTTATCCATTGCTGTTCATATGGATGCTTTACAAATAGTTGGGTGTGCGGTCAGAGTGATTGATATGTTTCTGAGTTGCTGTTTCATAATCTCTCTTTATAAGCTTGGAGAGAAAAGTCTGTTCTCTATTGTCCAGAATGTTTGTAACAATTGTTATAGCCATCTCTATCTTTTATATGTAGCTTTCATTTTTATGAAAAGCTGATCTTTTTTATGGGTTATGATTTTGAGTAGAGACATATCCTTCTTACTTTATGTATGTGTGCACACACACAAGAGAGAAAAAGAGTAACTGAGGAAAGAGGCCATAGGAAGGAATTTATTCCTATGGCGTCGAAAAAATACAACCTCCGATAATTTTTTCCGATGATGACACCATCACCTTCATCGTTATCATCTAAGTTGTGGGTATAACAAATTTCACGTTATTCCACAACTTTTGCAGTATAAAAAATTCTGATGTCAGTAAACCGTTAATTTCACACCCACTAAATCAATGATGAAAAGGTTGTAGAATCACATGAAATTTAGTGTGCCCACGTCTTAGATGATAACGATGAAGATGATGGGTGCTGATAGTCAGAAAAAATGAGGAAGGTATATTTTTTCGATGGCATATGAGAAAATTCCCTCTTATGACATCTTTCCTCCAATACACACACACATATATATATATAGAGAGAGAGAGAATAATGTAGGAAAGAGGCCCTAGAAGGCTTTTTCGTTAGGTGGTGTTAAAAAACTACACCCTCTATCATTTTATTCGACGATCGGAACCTATCATCATCATCTTTATCATCTACGATATGGATACACCAAATTTCATGTGATTCCAACACCTTTTCACCGTACATTTAGCCATGTAGAAAGTTCTATTGTCGGTAAACCGTTAAATTTGCACCAACTAAATCAACGGTGAAAAGGAGAGTCACATGAAATTTGGTGTATCAACATCTTAGATGATAAAGATGATGACGACGAATGCTGATCGTTGGAAAAAATGATGGAGGGTGAACTTTTTTGCGCCACCTAATGGAAAAACCTTCTTAGAGCCTCTTTCTTCCATTATATATATATATATATATATATATATATATATATATATATAAGAGTGATATATTGCAAACCGGTCCGCTTTTTTTAAAAACAGGAACATCTGATCTACGGCATATTCTGACGATCCGATCCGTTCTAATTGATCACCCACCCTCAAATATACATGTATGAAATATCAAAGGATTTGATGACCTCTATCTTATGTATCGAATGAAATTTATATTGCATTATCGAAAAACGTTCAATTTTGCACCATCGATGCATAAGCTAGAGGTTTTCAAATCCTTTGATTTTTCATACACATATTTGAGGGTAAGGTAATCAATATGAACGGATCGGATCGTTAAAATATGTCGTAGATCGGGAGTTGCCGTTTTAAAAAAAATATGGACTGGTTTGCAATGGAGCACTCTTCTATGTGTATATAGAATAATGTAGCCATAGGAGGGAATTTCCTCCTATGGCGTCGAAAAAATACACCCTCCATCATATTTTTCAACGATTGACTTCATTTTTTTCATCTTAGATGTGGACACACCAAATTTAATAGGATTCCCCCATTTTTTCACCATTGATTTAGTGGCTGCAAAATTAACGGTTTATCAACAATAGAACTTTTTACATTGCTAATTCAACGGTGAAAAGGTTGTAGAATCACATGAAGTTTGGTGTATATATCCACTTCTTATATGATAAAGATGAAGATGATGAATGCCGACCGTCGGAAACTGTGAATAGTGTATTTTTTCGACGCCATAGCAAGCCATAAGAGTAAATTCCCTCCAATCGGTTTGCTTTTAAGTCCCCTCACTCCCATCTCTGATGGTTTTAACTTGATTATATATGCTGTTGCTTCTATTGTTAGTTTGAAAATTCAAGGTTTATGGCCAGGATTGCAATGATCAGCTGTTGTATTTTTAAACATGGATTGAGGGATTGAATAATACTTCATTTTTCCATAGTCTATGATAATTTTTTATTTCTTGTATGTGTAAGATTGGATGTGTGGATTGTACCCATGGTTAAAAATGCAGAAGGAAGCAATTATGCTCAAAGAAGCAAGTTGGAAATAGAGAAGTATGACTTTTGGAAGGGAGGAGCTGTATTTTATTAAATGCCAAAGATCTGTAAAACAATCAAAATAAGGCTTTGAATATGATAATGTTTTTGGTTGCAGATAAACATGAGAGTAGACCAATGAACAAGTTATGCACATCTATTTGATATTTTGAGAGAGTGAGCCTAGGGTTTTGGGGGTGAGAGGGTAGTGTGTAGGGTTGGTATTTATAGGGTTAGGCTAGAGTTAGGGTAGATGAAAAGTTAAAAATAAAAATATGATAAAATATAATAAAAATGTATTAAAAGTGGAGTAATTGTTGTTTTTAAAGTGCTCTGGAAGTGGTCTGAGACTGAAATTTTGCAGGTGCATAGCGAATATGAAAAGACACAACTTTCATGTTGGGGCCGTCGCTGGAATCGGCCGACTCGGGGGTGACTCGGCCATGACTCGGCCGGAGCACTGAGTCGGCCGAGTTAAGGCCGAGTTGGCCGATTCCCGGCCGAGTCCGGCGGCCAGGATCCCCCCGACGGTTCATCTAACTCCTGAAAGTATTACATATTTGGGTGTAGTGGGGTTTTTGTGAGATATGCACGTGTAAACTCTTGGTATTCTAAAGGTTTTAAAAAAAATCAATATTAAAAATAATGTGGGGTATGGGATTTGAACTCTGGTGGCTTGGTTTAGCAGTGCAAGGTGTTACCAATGAGCTACAAGCTTCTTCTTGTAATTATGGTGTGAAATAATTACTTAAACTGGTAACAACAATATTAAATACCCCAAGTATACTTTAATTTTAAAGCAATTTTATGTACACTAAAAATGGAGTTATTTAAAAACAAAATAATTACATATATATTGTGCTCAGGTTAAAATACTCCTTTATGGATTTTGAAAAAATTTAATTTAAAAATTTGTATAGGAAAAAGGTATATAAGAAAATTAGGATTGTTACATTCTACCCTCCTTATAAAAATTTCGTCCTTGAAATTTGTAAAAGGAAAGTGTAACAAATCTAAGGAAAGTTTGGTGCTGGTGTACTGACAATATGTGAAAAAATAACAAGGTGGTGTAAGGGTTTTAAAGATGTGAAGAATGTGTGAAGGAATGAAAGAATGCGAAGGTTTTGATAAAATTGTAAAAGAGGTGAGAATTTTGGGTTAGCACAGATTCAAAGTATATGATTCAAGGAATATGAAAGAAAGGATTCAAGGGACATGATTGTAAAGAATGTTTTAGTTGCTGGTTCTTGTGTTTTATATTGCTTAGGGTTCCATACAGCTCTGACCTGCATGGGCCACCAACAAAACTTGACACGCCCCGCTTCCCAGTGTACGGCGAAACGGACGCGACGAGGTCCGCTACGTATATACTCAGAAGTACATACGCTAAGCGTATCTAAGTAATATAAAATAAATACACAAGAGACAAGAAATAAAAAGAACAACAACTTTTATTTATTAACATTCTTTGTACAATGCATGAAAGGAAATACAACTGAAATAAAAAGATGCCTAAACAGTGGCATAACAGGAAATGTAAAATACTGAATGGAAAAGTGTACAATGAACTAAAGTGCTGGATCTTCTGCAAACTACTCCAAGTCTTCTTGAGATGGCTCGATCTCCGCCGGGTCCAAATCACCTGACGACATTCAAAAAAGAGAGAAACAGAATGTCGTCAGCGAACATGTCGCTCGGTAAGTCCCAAAGGTAAGAGGAGACAGAATAAGAAAATATATTTTGAAGTTGTATTATCCTGTAGTAATGTCGTATTAACGCTGTTGTTTGTAGATTGGTACAGAAGGATACCGGTGTATACGAGGGGAGTCTCTATATGCCAGAGACTAGGGGCACGTATAGTACAAGGAACTGTTTATGCCACGGTACAACAGCAAGTGGATTTATGTTAGGTGTATTAAATCTTACCACCTCGTGCCACCTTTAATACCTTCCGTACCAATCTACCCCTTAAACCCCGCGATATCTTGTTTGTATTGTTATCTTGTAAAATTGTATTGATTGTATGGGTGATTGACTGACCGACCGAAACCATGATATCAGGAAACGGTTATAACCGTAGAGTCATGTAAATGGAATACTGAGAATCATGTAAAAGGAATATATATCCATGGTTCAGTTCAGTCAAGTGTAAAAATTGATAATTGTATTCATGGATTCATGTGTTCATATTAAATTGGAAACTTGTAGATTATGGGTTGACTTGAATCATATTCAAGTCAGATTAATCAGACTCAAACTCGAGTCAGACAATCAGAATTGTGAATCGAGGTCTTATAATTGCTAGGGTCCTTAGGGTAATTTATAAAACTTGATGGGGTTTTATGTAAAAATACTTTTATATACTTTTCAAAATACGCCTCAAGTATTTATTGTTCGTCTTTAGAGTTGTAATGAGGGTGGATTTTATATAGTGACATTTTTAGTGAAAATATCCTAGTTTTATAAATAAGGGTATTTATCTGTAATATTGATTTATCTAAAGTTCATGGTATTTTAGTGTAAAATTTATTATTGTGATTTTTAGAAAAAGGTGGAAATTTTATATTATAATAAAATAGGTATTTAAATGATAAATATACATATATTTATACAAAAATAATTTTAATAAATATTTTATATTCCAAAAATCTCATTTTCTTAAGATGTCGTATTTTAAACCTTTCGAGACCGAATGCTCCTTGCGGAGGTCTGAATCTCGCACTACTAAACCCGAGGGTGCACGATAAACCGTACTATCCCTAACGGGTTCCCCAAAGATGGGTTGTAGCGGTGCTCTGCAAAGATTGTAAAATACTAATCCTTTAGAAAACGGTTTTATAAAGTAAAAGGTATTTATTTGCAAATGTGTAAATTTTCCGTATTTTAAATTCTAGGGTTTCCTAAGCCAACTAGCCTATTTTTAAATGGTCTAAACGACAAGTCGTTAGAAGCCTCAAATCGCCTCTTCACCGCCAATTGTGGCCAGGTAAGTACAAGTGAGGAAAGAGGGATCCGCTCACGAATCGTAAGACGAGCCTTTTAAAATTACCTTTGCTCACTTGTCTAGCCTAGACACCACAAAGTCAGGTTTAGATAAACGATCGATGTCCACAACTTATCGTATTTCCTAATGAGAGGTATTTGTTTAAAAGCGTATCAAATCTAAAACTTTTAGAATGATTTTATTAAGAATATGGTATTTAAATGAAAGTTTCGTTTTATCGTATTCTAAGTTTTGATGATGTCGTTTAGGGTTGTATTTGCGTGTGTGTGGAGGTAGGTCATTACCTTGTGCTCTACTTTAAATGTATAGTAAGGTTAAGGGTTAAATGTGAAATTGAAACATGATGGTATTAAAGTGAAAAAATACGGTAAATTGGAAAGGTTATCATTTCATGTGAGAAAACTCGTTCAAATTGATTTTTAAAAGTTTAATAGTCAAGATAAAGATGTTTAGGCATGAATGTATTGGTTAGAAGTGAAATTTTATAGAAGACCGAGTCGGAAATCGGATTTGTTCCGATTCCGTCGGGTTTCATAATTTCGTATTTTAGAGAAATAGAAAGGGGGATAGAATGGGACTTACGGGTTTCGATCTATACTAAGGAGTGTAGGGGAAACAAAGAAGTTGTCGAGGAGTTGCTTCATCACCGGTTGTTTCTAAAAACGTCGCCGGAATTCCCACCGGAATTTCGTCGGAGCTTCGCCGCGAACTTGTTTTCAAAGCACACACTTCTTGGAAAATTTTGAGAGAGTGAGCTTAGGGTTTTGGGGGTGAGAGGGTAGTGTGTAGGGTTGGTATTTATAGGGTTAGGCTAGGGTTAGGGTAGATGAAAAGTTAAAAATAAAAATGTGATAAAATGTGATAAAAATATATTAAAAGTGGAGTAATTGGGGTTTTTAAAGAGCTCTAGAAGTGGTCTGAGGCTGAAATTTTGCAGGTGCATAGGGAATATGAAAAGACACAACTTTCATGTTGGGGCCGTCGCCGGAATCGGCCGACTCGGGGGTGACTCGGCCATGACTCGGTCGGAGCACTGAGTCGGCCGAGTCAAGGCCGAGTTGGCCGATTCCCGGCCGAGTCCGGCGGCCAGGACCCCCCCCGACGGTTCATATAACTCCTGGAAGTGTTACATATTTGGGTGTAGTGGGGTTTTTGTGAGATATGCACGTGTAAACTCTTGGTATTCTAAAGGTTTTAAAAAAAATCAATATTAAAAATAATGTGGGGTATTGGATTTGAACTCTGGTGGCTTAGTTCAGCAGTGCAAGGTGTTACTAATGAGCTACAAGCTCCTTCTTGTAATTATGGTGTGAAATAATTACTTAAAGTGGTAACAGCAATATTAAATACCCCAAGTATACTTTAATTTTAAAGCAATTTTATGTACACTAAAAATGGAGTTATTTAAAAACAAAATAATTACATATATATTGTGCTCAGGTTAAAATACTCCTTTATGGATTTTGAAAAAAATTAATTTAAAAATTTGTATAGGAAAAAGGTGTATAAGAAAATTAGGGTTGTTATATCCACTCTTTATTGCTAGCAACCTTGGAGCGTCGGTTGCCTCGCTTGGCAAGGTTGAAGCTTGTGCCGTTTTTCTCGGGTGGATCATCGTAGATGGAGGAAGACCGGCAACAAAATTCGATCCGAGACCACTAGGAGCTTGGGATGATGGTTGAAAACCCGAAGGACTTGTTCATTCAGTATAACTACAACTAACTCATTTTATAGCTTGCTAGTATAGGGTTTAGGGTAGATCCGGGCATCGGGTTATGGTAGCGCCAGTTTAGAAAATTCTTGTTCCGTATTTGATCACGGCATGATGGCCGGGGCGCTGCCGTAACCCAACATGGTATTAAAGCCAGCCTTTAAACCCTTGTCTAGCTAGTTTAAACAATGTTAAAGTATTAAAACCGAAACAACTCCGAAACGATACCCTGCAGATTCCAGTCTCTGTCGAATTTTCAGAGTCTTCAAAAAAATTTTTAAGCAATTGCAGAAGGCTATTTTTATGACAACTAGAACACCCTACAAAAACGAGCCCCAACTGCCGGATTTGACCCGGCGAGATTTGCAAAAATACGGGTGTGGCCGGTTTTTTAGAAGACTTGGGACTTGATTTTTGTAGGGTTCTCTGGTCTCTGGAATATTGGTTTAGTGCTATTGCTTGTTTTTCCCATTTTGGATATTATGTTATCTTTTGTTCAGGGGCAATTCGGGGTGTTAAAAAGTCGATAATTTAACACTGTTTAAATGTTTACAGTATATACATTACTATCTGCGACCGTGAATATCATTAGAGCGGTACAACTCGTCTAATTTCTATATTTTTTTAGACGAGTTTGCGAACGTGACATTCACGTTGTTGTGCCGTGTTGTGCCGTGTTGTGGTTGGATCGTCGTGGTGGATAGCTTGGGTGCAATGGTAGTACAGTTTAGACTCATTTGTATATTTGATATTTCGGGGCGAGTGTCCGACATATGGACTGCCGTCACTGCCCATTTGTATATTATTTGTTTGGGGCACGACCGGGTTGAGGTCGATGTCACCCTTGTACGTATTATTTTCTTTTTTGTACTAGGATTACCCCGCAGTGGAGTGCACGAATAGCCAGGTTCTAGAGGGAAACGGGTCCGCATCTCATGGCGTTGAGGCGGAGGTGACCTTACTCTAGAATTGGCGGACTATTCGCCGCACTCATAGGGGGTATAGGTTGACCCACGGAGGGGTGCTCAAGTTACCGGATTCCGTGAAGTGCTGGGTGGCCCATTCACGTTGTTGATTGGGGTTGCCTCACTTCTGGGATTGGCGAGTAACTTGCCGTACTCGTAGGGTCTAGGTTTTCATTACACAGGCTATCCGTACGACAGGGAACGTCGGGTCTCATTTGCGGCTCAAGTGAAACCCGGGGCTCCAGGATTATCCACCACTCTGTTTTGTTGGCTGAGATTCTGTTATGTTGCTTTATATCATGCCTGGAACGATTGCTATATATATAATTATATATATACTAGTAGATATTGTATATGTTTTGCACCCGCGCTAGTCTAGTCCCCGCTCTGTCGTTAGTTAAGTAACCTAACGGGTGATGACAGGACCTAGTGGCGAATGCGGATGGCATATACGTACATCATATTTTCGTTCTTTTCTGGTGTGATATGTTTAATTGATGGGACTGCGTTGATTCTGATCAATGCAAGAAAAGCAAACTTATATATATATGATATTGTTGGAACAAAGTTTTTTTTAAAACAGACATTATAGACGTTTTCTTTTGCTTTGCATCGTGGTATTCGTTTGGGAATATCCTGCACCTCATTCGACGAGGCAAGGGCCGAGATCCCTTCATCGGGAGTGACCCCTTGGGCAGAAGTTTGCGTTAGCGTAATAACTTTACTATAATTGATTCTTTTGCTTTGCATCGTGATATTCAGTTTGGAATATCCTGCACCTTATTCGATGAGGAAAGAGCCGAGATCCCTTCACCTGGAGTGACCTCGCCACTATATATTTGCAAAACCACTTGGATTCCTTCAACGATATCAAGTTCATTACGTTAAAGGTTTTTCGCCAAAAACCAGCCGTAGCCCTCCGTCATTTCAGATTAGTATTGCTTATATTCATGCTACGTATGTTGACTGTGTCAAGGCGTAGTGTGCGGTAGCTCTGTAATGCTTTTCTGTCGCATAGATATGTGGATTGGTTAGGACAGTCGTACGGTCATGTTAACTGTATCAAGGACTCGTACGGGTGGGTTTAATGCAATCAAGATAATGACGGATTGAACTTGATTAGGACCCTTTGATATGTTGATTGTGTCAAGGTCACTTGGGTCATAGGGGTAAAAATCACATCGGGAGTTTCAAACATACAGGAAACTTGCCAGGCATGCACATACCTTCTGGAGTGTGGTAACTTGAGTGGATTCCATCAAATTATCATGCGATGATAGTTGGATCCCGATTCCCACTGATGAGTAGGATTACTCATCGGGTGATTTTAGATGATCTCGACTAATTCTCCTTTAGGTTTGGAGGAGAATTCGAGGAAACAGTGGGAGCCATTCAGATTAGATAAAGTGATTAACCATTTTGATCTAGGTTAGAGTGCACGCTGAGTGTTTCTTTTCTCTCTCTCTCTCTTTGGCAGCAACCTTGGCCTGCCCTAAACTAAAACTCATGAACCAAGTTAACCGAACCTTCTTAAAACACTTTAGCTTTTGGAATGTCATGGTGTCGCATATATCATTGCCACCTCTATATCACTTTTGCGTTTCTCCATAACACCCCGTATCACTATGAAGATCCGCACTTATTGGATAATCCATCGTATAGTACATAAAAACTCGAAGGAACTTATTCCAGATTCGAGGATGGATTCTTGTTTTGGAGAGATTGAATAGGATTATTCGGTTGTCTTTTCCCTTTACCTTCTCTCAGGTTATGAGGGCTCCTAGGATTAGGAGAGGGTATACCTATTGAGCTTATTGGATAGTCTTCCTCTAGACCATAGGCAGGTGCTGGAAGGCGGGGAAGGAAGAAAACCAGTTACCCTAAAGGTGGTGTACAGAAGGTAATATGTAAAGACATATAAAGGGATTAGAATAACGGTAAAGAAAATTGCGACTGCTATCATTCACGACAAAACCGTTTATACCCCTGCCACTCCCACATCCACTTTTTATTTCTCCAGAACACTTTGTATCACTATGAACGTCCATAATGCTTGGATATGCCATCGTATAGTTACATACGAACTCGAAGGAATTCGTTCCAGATTCGAGAATAGTTTCCGGTTCGGGAGAAATAGAATAAGGATTATTCAATTATCTTTTCCCTTTACCTTCTCTTAGGATGTGAGGGCTCGTAGGATTAGGAGGGTACACCTATTACGCTTATTGGATAGTCTTCTTCCAAACCTTAGACTGGTGCCGAAAGGTAGGGAAGAAAGAAAACCAATTAGCCTGAAGGTGGTGTACAGAAGGTAATAAGTAAAGACATAATAAAGGGATTGGAGTGAGGGCATGGAAGTATACGGTTACAGTCATGAATCTGGATAGTGGAAGAGACATTACTAGGAATACCCGGATACCCTTTCGAAACATTTTCATGTTTCAGATTTACTGTGCAATGTTAATTGAAAACTGTTTTCCCAATTGGATTCTAACTCCAGGGTATGTATTTACCAGATTCGTTTCTCACATCTGTATAATGTTACAGATGGTGAGTGGGAGTAAGATATTGGGAATTAGGTGATTATATCTGTTAGTTATGTATATGCCCTAGAGGCCATTGTTGTACATATGATGTATATTATGATGAATGCTTGGATATATACAGAAAGGACTTTCTTGCTCGTCATGATAGTATGCTATTTGGTTTCACTTTATCTTAACATGTTGACTTGTACTGGTTTACTGTCTTTCTCTCATATGTTGATAAAGCCCTTAGGATCTGTACTCGACTACTAGGATTATGATGAGATCATACTAGTGGGGCCACGGTAGTCGATGAGTACATCCTATAAATGTTCTTAGTCGAGGGTATATCGAGACGGGGCATCGATACACCAGAGTAGACTAGCGTATACGCATCTTGACCCATATGATGGGCGATGGACGATCCTATATCCATCGGTGTTTGACATCAAGGATGGTGTACGGGTGCTCAGTGGAGACTGGGTACACTGGACGGACTCACCGAGAACTCCCAGATGATGATATACCACAGTCAGATGGCAGTTCTCCGGTGACACTGGTACAGGGTAGTCTGTAGACCCGAGATCATCATAGAGTCTTGTGTGATTCCCATTGTGCTTTGATTTCCACCTTACCACGTCCAAGAGGGCGTGCAAAACGGTGGTTTTTGGGTACAGTCCCGAATCACATGGAGGCAATGAGCGATAGGAAGGGATTCGTCTCTCCCGGTATAGGGATTTGATGTTGTGCTGTGTTCGATTGGCTATAACTGGAAGTCCCTGGACAGGGCTGATATAGAGATATACTGGTAAGTGTTACCAGTAGTTTCTCGACCTGTTATGAGCCTCACATCGACACGCTTATCGGTTACTGGGGTCTAACGTATACCACCCCTAGACTTGATATGCGACATATTAGACGAACATACCGGACTGTACGGGAGTGTTACTGATTGGATTCACAGGAGAACGGACAGGCTAGCTTGTTGATCTTCTGATCGTTCAATAGCTGGGTGGCTGTTACGTTTAGCTGACCGCTTGCAGCTTATAGGTGTTTGATATGATCATCACCTGCTACCGGCGTATTGACGATTCTTTAGAGTCCTACACAGAGGTTTCTTGGCTCAGGCAAAATGGAGTAGAGGTACATATGTGATATATGCAGGACCGAGGATAATACGATATGAGATACCGTATTATATTCTCACGATATTTAGATATGAACCGGGATATCGGATCAAGTGTTGATTCGATGAATCGGTACATGATATATTAGTCGGTTATATTCGATATAGCCGGATCGTCGGATCAAGTGTTGATTCGATGATTTAATGTATAATGATATATATGATATATTGTATTACATTATCTAATATTGGCTCGCTTTATTATTTCATTTTCTCACCGGATTAATACATTGATATATATGCGATATATGTTAATTGTATTATTTTCTTTTGTTGCAAATATATAATATATATGTGATATATATTATTGTGAAATGATATGATTTATTATGAAACATGTTTAGGGATGATAAAAAGAGATTAGGGTTTGATTAGGGTTAGCTCCTTCTTGTTTATTCTAGAAGTATTTGCTTTTGTCTTGGTTAAGATATTATGGTTGATACTTATCCATGACTCATTCTTGACCTAACCAAACCCTAGCTCTAGTTTATTCGCTACAAAGGTTAAGCCTATCATCCTTAACCATGGTTCCATATCAATCATATATTCTTATCTACTATTCATCACAAAAGGAATTATCTCATTATTCTTCATCTTCTTCTCTCTTGAGTTTTTGAGTGAGCTCACTTGTGATTTCTTTTGTGATGATTTCTTGTGAGAAAATGATATAAAAAAAAGCATAAATACTACTCCATCATCCTCATCTAATCTAGCCCATTAGATTAGGGTGTTCACCTCATTAGAGTGAGAGAGCTTGAGCCATTGCAACTTCGACGTAGATCATCGGAGATAAGGAATACGACAAGCTTTCATGGATCGTTCGAGTCGTGGAGCCTCTCTTGAGTCCAGGAGATCATGGATCGCGGCGAAGGGACTTCTACTCGGAGCTTGTGAAGCGAAGGAGCGGACTACAAATGTTGTAATCCCTCACACTTAGTTTTAAAGATGTTATCTTGCATCTTAAACCCTAATAATCTTGCAAAGATCCTGACTTTGGGTTGTTCGGCACATCTAAAATTTTATTCGGGCATGTTTGATGCTTTATGAACCTTCACAAGCGTGCTTAGTAGCCCTACAGTGGTATCAGAGCCTAGCTAGAGCATTAGGCGACGTGTTTACGAAGTTAAAACTCCGAACGAACCCCGATATATCAAAGTTAACCCCTTCTCTGGAAATTTTTTCAAAACTGGGATTTTTCTGAATTAAAAATTCCTAAAAAATTCAGCAGAGAAATAGAAGAATTACAGTGAAATACGAGTGCATGATCCGTACAGTCCACCGCAGAACCGCGGCCGTACCACGCTTGGGCCGCGGTTCCGCGGCCATACAGATGAGACATGCAATGGTATTTGAACTATAATATCTATTTCTGTATGTTATATTTTATGGGTATTTTTAATCTGACTCAAGTGTTGAGTATTCTGGGGTTTATTTTGTAATCGTAGATTCGATTGGAATATTTAAATTCGTTTTTATTTCCGGATATTTAGAAACTGTTAAAATGTTCGAACGGATATCATTAACTCAATTTTTCCCGGCACGAAAAACATTCAAGTGTTGAATTTTTCTCGGGTTTAAATCTTTCGGAAAAACGTGCATATGACGCGATGGACCCTCTAGAAGACAACAAACCTTAACTCGATTATGTATCCGTCTTGAACTGCCTTTTGAACCTTTGGGTTTGGGGCAGTACGACGTGCCACATGTGAGGCATTGGCTTGACCCTTCTACGGCTGGACCGTTGCTACTGTGACGTATTCTGGAACTTTTGAACTCCGCTCAAGTGTTGAGCTATTTAGGAAATCTTGGGTATTTGATTATTTGATCAGAAAGTTTAATAATGTCTATTTATCTGGAATATGATACAATATATGGAATTCATAGAGTTAGGCATGAAATGCGAAATATGTGATATTTCGGATTTACGATGTCTAAAGTGATTGTGGATTCCAAATATTGTAGTTTTACAATTTCTTTTCTGTGACCGTAAGTGTAGTATGTAGTTGTATTGCCGGTTTTCGTTGCTATACGACAACGACGATCGGTGTATGCATACTTACTTACGTTGATGATATGTGATATTATGTGTTGCTGTGATATGTTATATTGGATCGTCGTGTTCTGAATAGCCGGGGGTTTTATGTGAGATGAGGGTTTTTATTTTCATTCATGTAAAATTCAATTGTATGTAATATTCTTTTATTAGGGCACTTCCGGGATGAGTTTGATGTCACCATTGTATATTATTTACTTTTCCGCATTAGGTAGACCCAAGGAGGGGAGCACAAGTAACCGGGTTATAGGGTCCAGTGGGAGGCCATCTCGAGGAGTCGAGACCGGGTCTCCTAACTCTAGAATTGGCAGTGTTACTTGCCACTCTCGTAGGGGTCTAGGGATGTGGGTTTGGCTATTCATCGCGACCGTGGAATCCGTATTTTATACAGGCTTGTATTGAAAACACGGACGTCCTAGTATATCCAATATTTCATATATGTTCTTCTGCTGCAATGTTCTGTGATGAGATCATATTACTGCCTGAGACGAATGCTTATATATATATATATATGCTGATATATAAATATTACTGCTTTCGTTTCTTCTGTGATGCTTAGGAAGCATAAGCTGATGGGATTTTTTATTAATGAGATTAATAAAAAGAAAAGAAACCTAAAAGATGTTGTAGAATCAAATCTTTATAAAAATGGTAGCTACAGTTTTGCTTTGCATAGCGGTATATATGATATACCCTGCACCTTATTCGATGAGGAAAGAGCCGAGATCCCTTCACCGGGAGTGACCTCTTTAGCGAAACTGGCAGATGCTACAAAACTTGGTTTGTCTTTTGATTGCTTTTAGAGTTTTGCTTTGCACAGTGATATATATGATATGTCCTGCACCTTATTCGATGAGGAAAAAGCCGAGATCCCTTCACCGGGAGTGACCTCTTTAGCAAAACTAATGAAAGCCTCAAAAACACTCCATTTCAAAATTTCACATGATTCTACGACGATATCAAGTTCATTACGCTCATGGTTTTTCTGAAAAACCTGCGTAGCCCTCCGTCATTTCAGATAAGTACTACTTGGTATTCGTGCTGCGGTAGTTTGGCCTCCGTCAAGGCTTAGTGTACGGTAGCTAACTAGTGCTTATCTGCTAGCATATGATGCGATTGGATTAGGGTATTCGTACGGCGTAGTTTGGCCTCCGTCAAGGGTTGTACGGGTGGGTTTAATTCAATCAAGAAATGACGGGTTGAACTTGAATAGCGCCCTATGGGTAGTTTGGCCTCCGTCAAGGTCATGGGACGCTAGGTGATTAGTCGAAAATATTGCATCTTTTAACCGGCAATTTCCTCATCATTTGCATTCATATAGAAGTGTTCGGCATTCATATAATACATATTAGCAAAACTATCGTAAAATATCAGATTACATGTGTTAGACCTTAAAACCGGCATTTCTAGAGAAATTGACTGCATTTCATAGCATGGCATCATTTCTATATATCGCAACTTGTGTTTCGAAGTCCGTGCAGGAAAATCAGAAGATTGCTCAAATCTACACTATTAAAAGATACGCCAACTCAAGGATTTGGAATTTGGTAATGATCTAAAGGGAATTCAAGAATTCAACATATCAGAAAATACAGAAGAAGACATCAGAAGCCAACACATGAAGTTTGAAGCCATAAAGCCATAACTTGGCCGCGGAACCGCGGCCTAAGCCGCCTTATGCCGCTGTTCCGCGGCGGTTTGTCGACGTCACCACCTCAATTTTGGGCCATAACTCCTATGTCAGCTTACACACCTCAGAAAGACATTGCAATTTCCAGAAAGCCCCAGAAGCTTCTGCCAGATCAGCAAACCCTTGGATCTACACTAAACTAGCCTATCATTCTAGAAACTTCTCCTTAAACCCTAGCTTAAACCCTAAGCTAAGCCCCTAACTACCTACTTCTAGAAGCCTTTCAACAAACTTTTGGAGGGAAGTTCTATTTCAAATCAAAGACCTAGGGTTTGGAAACCTATAAATAGACCCCTAGGCTCACTTGTAAAAGGATCCCATCTTTGATCTTAGATATCATCTCATATCATTAGATCAATTCTTCATCTCTCCCAAATTCCACCCACAAGTCTAGTGACAAGGCTTGTGTCAAAACCCCAACCCTAATCCAATCTACAAATACCCAATTCAAGATTCATGGAGTTCAAGCCAAGCAAGTCTTCTACAACCCTTTAGAAGCAAAACCGGACTTCATCGGAGCACGAGGTCGAAGCGATCCAAGACTCAAGAAGCCGAGCGATGCAAGATTCGACGAGCGATGTTCCTTCCTCTTGTAACTCTTGAGAGTTGTAACTACTTGTTGATGTAATAAAGGTGAAGATTCTTTAAACTTGTTTACATTTCAATTCTAGCATCATGATTTCATTTCGATTCTTGAATGTATTCTTTGTGATGATGTGTGAATAAACTCCGCTCGTGGAGGAATCGAGATGATTGTAGAATGATGATGTTGATAAATCTTTAAACGTTTTCTTAAGTCCTATAGCGATTGTAAATTCTTGAAGATAGAATGATCGATGATCTTGATCGATGTGAAATGGGTTCTTGATTCTTTTCGCACGATCTAGAGAATCAACGATCGATCATTGTATTTTCAAGAAGCTATCTAGTGAATGTGATTCATCGAAAGGACAAAGGATAGGACGAAGAACCCTAATTCTTCGCAAGATCCTTAAACCTCGATTAATCGACATCGTGTTAGCATCAATTCGCTAATGGATAAGAAAAGTTGATTTCTAATCTTCATCACATCTACAATCAAATCGATTCCTGCGAGTTTTACTTCAAATCTTGAAACCCTAAGTGATTGGAATTCTATCCAAACTCGATTCTCGATGTTTATCATTTTCTTGATTCTTGATTAGAATAGTGACACTTGAAACCATTGATAAAAATCTTGAATCATGTTTTCGTTTCTTTTCTATTAACTTTTCAATTCAAAACAAAACAAATTAGAACGAATCGCACAATCTCTGTGGACGATCCGCACTTATTAACGCGCTACAATCGACACCGTTATTGATCGCGGTCAAATATTTTTGGTTGTGATTTCTTTACACTTTTTCTAAACATACACAACAAGAATTCGTTTCAATCAAATGGCGCCGTTACCGGGGATCATTTGATTTACTTACACAATCGGAAATCAATTCAATCAAATGGCGCCGTTGCCGGGGATCGCGCGCTAATTCGTTTTATATTGAAGTTTGAATTGAAAGATTTATTCCATTACATTTTGAGATCAAAATTCGCACAAACCCTAAACGATTTGTTGTGGTTTATTGCGAGGAGATCTGGAGCTTGCTGTGAAATTGTAAATTTTTTTGGAGAATTCCAGAGGACAGGGGAAGTGAACAGGAACATTCCCTGAAAATTTTGTGCAGTGTTCTTTTCATTCGACCGCGGAAGGGCGGCAATATCCAAGATTTGCGGCGGAACCGCGGCCTCCTTGAGGTATCTCTGCACTAAAATTCCTCAGGTACTTTCTTACTTTCTCCTCTCTCCTTTTTTTAGCTCCAACTAACAAATTTCTGCAGGATTCTTTGCAAAAATCGCAGCGCCGCAAAAAGCAATTTAAATTTGTGCGTGTTTTTGTTTCTTGGTTGTTTGCATTATAAATACGGATATTAAGGGGCACGGCCAAATCCAAATTAGGTGGGGAGTTCATTACCCTTCCTAGGCCCCAAAAATCGCAAAACTTGCATCCGCATTGACCCACATTAACTAAAAAATATCTAGAGATGACTCTAAGGACCGTCGCGCTCACTTGGGACAGAAGAAGGCCGTGGGTAATTCATTGCTTATCCGCGTTTTCTTGTGGTGTCTAAGGCAAGTGTGTCGAAGGCTAGTGGTTATTAATTAGGCCCACTACTTACGTAGTGGAGTACCTTCCCACTTACCTGGCTATAGGGGGACAAAGAGGCAGTGGAGGATTCTATCCTGCGACTTGTCTTTTGGCAGTTAGGAGCGGTCTAGAGCCGGACCTAGGTGACCACTAGATTCTAGGGTTTTGTTGCTGCATTTGTTGTGTTGCATCATTTTTTCAAAAATCCGTCCCTTTTCAAAGCAAACACCGCATTCATTCATACCCCTAATTATAAGCCATACTGTCACTTGTACTAACCCTTTTTAGTGCAAGATAGGCTGGACACAGGATTCTAGTGCCCGTTTAGTCCGCGTACCCTTTATCGACTCTGAAGTCGATATTTCTACATTTACCTTTCCTTTACCCACTACCACACCCACATCGATGGATCCACCTCCATCGAACTTCTTTAACCTTAATCTGCCGCCGTCCGTTGGTGCGCAGAATCCACCCCGCATCTCTCTCCAGGAGAGGTGCTACCCTATTCGAGGTCCTCTTTTCACCTGCTTATCCACACCACCAGCCAACGGGGATAATTTTGAAATTAAACCCCAATACATCAACCTTTTACCCAAATTCCACGGACTCGAAACTGAGGACGCTTACGTTTTTATCACAAAATTTGAAAACGTATGCGCAATGATGGGTACGTCACAACTTTCAGTGGATGCTATGCGTCTACGACTTCTTCCATTTACTTTGTGCGATATAGCCGAGAAGTGGCTATATAACACTACCGCACACTCTATAACGAATTGGGAAGAATTCGTTGCGGCATTCCTTAAGAAATTTTACCCAATACAAAAGACAGCTCGAATCCGTAGCGAACTGAATCAATTTACCCAGCTCCCTACTGAACCATTTTCAAAATGCTTTGAACGTTTCAAGGATCTATTGGTTCAATGTCCTCATCACGGCATCCCGAGATGGGATCTTTGCCGAATCATTTATAAGGGCATTAACCCAAACACTAAACAAAACCTTGAAAACATGTGTCAAGGTACTTTTATGACTAAGGATAATGGGGAAGCATGGAAGTTTTTAGAAGAGTTCGCTGAAAAATCACTACGGTGGGAGAGTGGAACCCAACCATTGAATAGGGGTGGCGTACACCAAATAGATGTGTTCATAGGTGTTCGAGCTGAGATGGCAGCAATGCAAAAGAAGCTCGACGCTATGGAACACAAATTTGCAGCAGCCTCCCTAAACCCAGTGTCGCTCCCCAAAACTGTTTGTGGGTGCTGTTCTGATCCGTCTCATTTAACGGAAGAATGTCTATTAAACTCACCGTTTCAAGGTCACGAGCATTCTAATGCCGCATTTCAGAGACCTCGAAACGATCCATATTCTTCCACGTACAATCAGGGTTGGAGGAATCACCCGAATTTTGCTTGAAACCAAAACCAATCTCAAAACACGGTTCCAAGCCAAAATAATTTTCAAAAGGCTCTTCCTCCACCACAGCAACCCCTTCAACTCACTCAGCACCCCTACCAGTCACAAAACTTCCAAAACCAGGTCAACACTCCTGCACAGTCTAATCCTATGACCTATTCTGACGAATTCTCTCAATTCACTCAAACCATGAAATCACTTTTGTCAAATTTCATAGAGGTTTCGGCTGAGGTTTGATCTTCCGTCAGTGAGATAAAGAAAAACTCAGCGTCCCAAGCTGAGAGTATCAGATCGATGGAAGCTGAAATCGCACGACTTAAAGCCGAAATGAGTGCGAGAGAAAAAGGGAAACTTCCTTCTCAACCCCTACAGAACTCTGGGCATTACAATGTAAATGCCGTCACAACGTTGAGATCGAGAAGAGTGCTGAATAACCATGTTGGGGAAGAAGTTGATGATATTGGAAATTATATCAACACCCCGGCTGAGACCTTTCCTCACACACACACTTCTCCTTCTGATCCTTGTTCTTCTACCACACCACCTTCTCGCGAGCCTATTCTCCATTTCCCACTAGGCTCGACACTTCAGTATAGCCCTTCTAGTTCTCCACAGACGGTCCCCACACCTCTTTTGGGATCTCGTCTACCCCCTCTTCCTTCTCCCATGATGGACCCGACGCTTATTGCGAAAGCTCCTTACCCGAATCGGTTAAGGGGTAACAAAACGAGTCCTCATATGGAGAAAATTATGGAAATGTTTAAACAGGTTAACATCAACATCCCTCTCCTAGATGCGATTCAACAAGTCCCCACTTATGCGAAAATTCTTAAGGACTTGTGCACTAGGAAGAGGAAGACTCAAGTGTCGAAGAAAGTCTTCATGTCTAATAATATTAGCACTGCTTTTATCCCCCAGCTACCAAAGAAACGTAAGGACCCAGGATGTCCTACAATATCGATTTCTATTGGGGGTAAAAACATAAATCGTGCTCTTTTAGACCTTGGCGCAAGTATTAACCTACTTCCATATTCTGTATATGAGCAATTAGGGATTGGAGAGCTGAAACCTGCTCACTGCACTCTCCAAATGGCAGACCGTTCAATCACCAAACCAAGGGGTGAACTAGAGGATGTGTTGATAAAGGTCGGGGAATTTGTTTTCCCTGTAGACTTCATTGTACTCGATACACAGCCTGTAGTAAACCCCCGGGGCCAAATTCCGGTGATTTTGGGTCGTCCTTTCCTTGCCACTTCCAACGCTGTTATAAACTGTAGAAATGATTCAATGAACTTATCATTTGGAAATATGGCCATTGAACTAAATATCTACAAAGTTGGAAGTCAGCCATCAGAACCCTCTGCTCATATTCTAGATGTATGCTCTGTCCACGAGATCACTCCCGATAGTTGCGGAGCTGAAGAACTTTGCTTTACAGATCTCGACGACATTACCACATCTCTGTTTGATCTCACACATGATCTTGGTGAGGACACTTTTCCTACACTTGAGTCCGACACTCCTGACCTATCTCCACCCGAGTCTGTATCTTTCACAGGCTCTGAGCTTCTTTGTAATTCCAAAAATCACTCGATGATCCCTCCTTCTATCATTTCTCCGCCCGTATTAGATCTAAAAATTTTACCTTCTCATCTTAAATATGCTTATTTAGGTGAGAATGAGTCTTTACCGGTTATCATATCTTCTTCTCTAGCATCAGAGCAAGAGAATGCACTTTTATCGGTATTGAGATCAAATAAAGAGGCGTTTGGTTGGACTATGGCGGACATCAAAGGGATTAGTCCCTTGATAGTTGAACATCATATACATGTGATGGATGATGCCAGACCAACCCGAGAACCACAGAGATGGTTAAATCCCGTCATGAAGGAAGCGGTGATGAAAGAGATCGTCAAATGCCTAGATAATGGTATTATATACCCCATCTCCGATAGCCAATGGGTGAGTCATATACATGTTGTCCCTAAGAAATCTGGCATCACTGTTATTACCAATGAGGCAAATAAGTTAATTCAGACACGCACCTAAACTGGGTGGCGTGTATGTATTGATTATAGAAAACTCAATGCTGCCACGAGGAAAGACCATTTTCCTTTACCATTCATTGATCAAATGCTGGAACGCTTAGCGGGACGAGAGTATTATTGTTTTATGGACGGATACTCAGGCTATAATCAGGTCCCCATCACCAAAAAGGATCAAGATAAAACCACTTTTACTTGTCCTTTTGGTACCTTTGCTTACAGTCGCATGCCCTTTGGGTTATGCAATGCTCCCGCTACCTTTCAGCGGTGTATGATGGGGATATTCTCTGATATGGTAGAGAATTTTCTGGAGATTTTTATGGACGATTTCTTGATTTTTGGAGACTCTTTTTCTGATTGCCTATCAAATCTTGACGGAGTTCTTACTCGTTGCAAAGAGAAGAATTTAACTTTGAACTGGGAAAAATGCCATTTCATGGTCCAAGAAGGAATTGTACTTGGACATGTTATTTCACAGAAAGGCATTGAGGTTGACAGAGCTAAGATAGATGTCATTCAAAACCTCCCTCATCCCAAAAGCGTCAAAGATATTCGATGTTTCCTTGGCCATGCGGGCTTTTATAGGAGATTCATTAAGGATTTTAGCAAAATTGCTAGACCTTTAACTCTTCTCCTCGCCAAGGATACGACCTTCCACTTTGACTCGGACTGTGAGACAGCTTTTGACTCACTTAAACACTCACTCACTTCAGCCCCCGTTCTATTGTCTCCAAATTGGGACTACCCCTTTGAGCTAATGTGTGACGCATCCGATTTTGCAGTAGGTGCAGTCTTAGGACAGCACATTGATAAGATGCCACACGTAATCTACTATGCGAGTAAAACCCTGAATGATGCGCAAATCAACTATACAACCACCGAGAAAGAACTTTTAGCGGTTGTATTTGCATTAGAAAAATTCAGGCCTTACTTAATTGGCTCTCCTATAATTGTGTACACTGACCATTCCGCCTTAAAACATCTTCTGGCGAAGAAAGATGCAAAAGGTCGACTAATACGTTGGATCCTTCTGTTACAAGAATTTGATCTTGTTATCAAAGATAAGAAAGGATGTGAAAACGTTGTAGCCGACCATCTTTCACGCATCTTTTCTTCCCCTGTGACCCTGCCGATCAATTATTCGTTTCCTGACGAACAACTCTTGAGCGTATCCAATGAACCTTGGTTCAGGGATATTGTGAACTATCTTGTCACAGGACTTATACCCAGCGATTGGTCTAAACAGGATAAATACCGTTTTCTATCCCAAGTAAAACACTTTTACTGGGATGATCCCTATCTGTTTAAATATTGTCCTGATCAGATCATTTGCCGGTGTGTCCCGAAAGAAGAGTTCAAGAGTGTTCTTTCTTTTTGTCATGATCAGGCCTGTGGGGGTCACTTCGGTCCTAAAAAGACGGCGGAAAAGGTTTTGCAATGTGGATTTTATTGGCCGACCTTATTCAAGGACGCATTTGAGTATTGCAAAACCTGTACACAATGTCAGTACAAGGGTAGAATCTCCCAGAGAAATGAGATGCCTCAGCAACCCATTCTGGTTGTTGAAATATTCGATGTTTGGGGCATTGATTTTATGGGTCCCTTTCCCAACTCCTTTGGGAATTTGTACATACTGCTGGCGGTTGATTATGTCTCAAAGTGGGTAGAAACCATTCCATGTCGCACTAATGACAGGAAAGTTGTCATTAAGTTCTTGAAAGAGAATATCTTTTCGCGATTTGGACACCCACGCGCTATTATTAGTGATAATGGGACACATTTCTGCAACAGGTCTTTCGAGACTCTGATACGGAAATACTCAATCAACCACCGACTTTCTACACCCTATCATCCCCAAACGAGCGGGCACGCTGAGATCTCAAACAGACAGATCAAACTTATCCTGGAGAAAACTGTTGCTAAGAATAGAAAAGACTTGTCGACCAAACTGACGGATGCTCTTTGGGCATTCAGAACTGCATATAAAACCGACCTAGGGATGTCTCCATATAGGATAGTGTTTGGGAAGGCATGTCACTTACCCGTCGAGATAGAGCATAAAGCATTGTGGGCTATTAAGGAAATAAATTTTGACCTAAACCAGGCCTGCAACTTTCGGAAGCTGCAACTTAATGAGCTAAGCGAACTCCGCGATGAAGCTTATGATAACGCTGTAATCATAAAGAATAGGACTAAGGTTTTTCACGATAAAAACATTTTGAGGAAAAAATTTACACCTGGTCAACAAGTCCTTCTTTACGATTCACGATTACACCTTCACGCGGGTAAGTTTCGATCTCGGTGGAAAGGACCTTTTGTTGTGCGGTCGGTATACCCGCACGGGGCAGTAGAAGTAGAAAATGTTAAAAACGACACATTTTTCAAAGTGAATGGACATAGACTAAAGCCGTATTTTTCCACTGACCCCACGGAGGAGCTCTTGTTCTTACAAGAGCCAGTTTATTTGGATTAAAATTCCTCCGTCTTACCTTCATATCATGTATATCATTGCATCATCTTTTGGATGGAGGTGATTGAAAAGAATAAGTTTGGGGGAAGTTCTTCCCTTATATATTTTGCCACTCACTAACAATTCCCCCCAGGCTTACAGTTTTTGTAGGTATAGTGGTTGGCAACAGTGAGGACACTGTTGAAAACAAGTTTGGGGGAGGTTTGTTCTTATTTTTGCATCATTTGTATATCATCTGCATAAGCACAAAACATTTCTTTTAAAAAAATCTATAAAAAATTTTAATTTTTTTTCAAAACCCATAAAAATTTAAAAAAATTTCAAGTATAAAAATAATTTTAATATTTACTCTTTTTTGTATATAAATAAGATAATAAAAGTTTAGATAGTGAACAATTACATCCATGAGATTAGAAAAATTTAAGAAAACCAAGAAAATTAGAAGTTTTCTTATACGAACTAGTAATAAGTAGTTATGAGCCGTTGTCCCAAGGGTTAGTAAGATGAAAGACGTCACTAATCTGAGGATAAAACTAAGTCTGAAAAATAGTTTCTATTCTGGAAGCCAAACATTTTGAACGTTGCTACCCTGCTATTCGCACTTGCACACGTCTTGAAACCTGGGATAGTAGAGGATACCTTAAAATGCTCTTGTCTTAAAGCCGATGTATGAAGGAAATAAAAAAAAGGTGAATAAAAAAATATAAAATGGTGAGAAAAATGGATACTGGTTTTGTTATCACCAAGGGCAATAAAAATGTATAGCGAGGGTGCCTCTTCACCTAGTGCCCTAAGGCCAACTGGTCTGGGAGTCACTGCTATGCCTTAGGTGGTGCAAGACGAGGAAAATACACCAAATAAGCAAGCACATGAGTAATCGGTCGGTTAGTACCTCAAGAAGTATTAACGGTCGCATGAAAGTGTGTGAGCAATCTCATCTAAATATTCATGAGGCTGATGGGCAAGAGTATGATAGCTTGAATTGAATTCTCCGGGTGTAGGGATGTCTTTACACACACGCAGGGTTATATGATCGATATTTGGAAGAAAGATAGGAATGAAGAATAAGACGATGTTATTGTTAGTGTATATGCCCTAGAGGCCATTACTGTATCATACTAGTATGTATATTACTTGATGGAAGCTTGGAATATTCACAGTTGTACTGACAATCTTGCTCGATATAGTAGTATGCTACTTGGTTTGTCTCTGCTTTAATATGTACATGTGTGTGTTTCTTTATTATATCACCTATACGCATTAGTAGAGCCCTTAGGATCTTTGCTTGATTACCGGCGTTGTGATGGCGATCACACTCGTGGGGGCTGGATAATCCACAAGCACATCCTTATACACGTCCCTAGTCGTGGGATTATCGAGACAGGGCATCGATACTCCGGAGTAGACTAGCGCATGCGCTTCTCATCCCAGCACGGGAGACGGTCTGTCCCACAGCCGTCAGTACGTCGTACTTGAGATAGTATGCGGGTGCTCGTTAGGTTATGAGTACACTGGACAGGACTCGTCGGGAACTGATGGTTGGTATTATACTTATCGTCAGTTATCAGTTCCCAGGTGACATGAGTATAGCTTAGTCTGCTGACTTGACACTGTCACTTCGCCTCAAGTGTGTTCCCACTGTTCTTTGATTACTACCCTACCATGGCTCTACTGAGTCGTGCAAACAGGTAGTAGTTGGGAGCAGTCCCGAAGCACTTGGAGGCAGTGACGGTTAGACAGGATTCGTCACTCCCGGTATTGGGGGTTGACATCACGCTGTGTCTAGGAGAGCCATTACACGAGTAGTCCCTGGCCAGGGCAAGCGAGATATACTGGTAGGTTTCCAGTGTTATCTCAGGGTGTTCTGGGCTTCACTCCGACACGACTTGTACCGCTATTAGGGGACTGACGTTTACCGCCCCCTAGGCCCGCCATGTGATGTATCAGACGAACAGACCGGACTGTACGGAGATTGTCACATACAGGCTCAGTAGGAGTTCGGATGGGTTTACCTCATCGGCCTTCTTATCGACATCTACCTGGGGACCGTTACGTACAGCTAGTGCCGCTTGCGGTCTGTGGTTAAACCCACTGCCAGCGTAGTGTCGAGTCTTTAGAGTCCCACACAGAGAGTTTCCCTGCACTGAGCGAAACGTGTAAAGGCCGTATGGTTTTACGGCAGGGCTGCGATCACTTACGTTCACTTGTGTGCGTGTGGTGTTCCGGCAGGCAATACTAGTGGACTTTGGTTTAAGCCGGATCCTAGTATTGTACGGATTGATTTGTTTTGTCTTCTGTGCGTCCGCATTCTACGGAATGCGGATGCAGGTGTGTATGCACAGTTTTCTGGAGTGATGAAGGAGGAGGTGCCTCATTAGGGTTTTGGCAGTTGGTTCGGCCAAAACCGTTACGTGGCAGGCTTATTAGGGTTTTGACAGTTGATTCGGACTCATTAGGGTTTTGGCAGTTCGTTTGGTCAAAACCATTATGAGCCGCAGACATCATTTACTAATCCTTTTAGTGATAATTTTATGATGGCTAATTGCATTGACCATTTGACCACCATGACCTCTCTTGACTTTGTTGACCGGTTGACCGTGTTAACCATTGACTTTCAAGAGAGATCTACACTCTTCTTTTCTTTTTCTTTTTTCTATTTTGATTATGATAATGGTCATTTCAATGTAGCTATCAAACTTTATCTTGATGGGATTAGTAATGATAATGTTTTTGCATTATTGAACCATGGTTCATTTTCTTTAGCTCACAATTTCTTTTCTCTAGCTCACAATTTCTTTTCTCATTCTCTCTCTTGCTCTTTTTCATGAGAAGAAAATAAATGCACCATGGTTGCTAGCTCTTCCTTCTTCCTCCTCTTGATTCATCTTTTGATCTCATGTGTTGTGAGATAAAGATCCCACAAAGACAAAACCATCCCTCTACCACTTCTATACAACCTAAGGCTTCTAGATTAGCAATCTCTTTGCCCTAGTTACCTCGGCTCGAGGTGGAGCTCGGTGTACATCTCTCGGGTGGATCGTCTTCGACTCAAGGAGGCCGCGGAGGTGACTAAAGTCCGGATCAACCCTCGGAGCAAGCAAAGAGAAGAACAACAAGAAGAGAAGGAGTTCAAGTTGAGTTATAACCCCTCACTGAGTAGATAAATCTCTAGTTAGGATGCTAGTGTGTTGTTTAGCAAAGATCCGGCTTTTACGGTCCATGTTACCATGTTTAGAAAAAATTTTGTTTTACCGTTTCCGCAACCCCGAAAGTACCGGGAGAGGTAACGTGTAACTAACAGTGGTATCAGAGCCTAACTAAACACACCCTAGCATGTTAGCAAAGTATTTAGAATTTCGACCGGATGAAAAACCGCAAAATACCCCGGAAATTTCAAGTTTCTGCCGATTTTTAGATCTGTTCCAAAATTAATAAATCATACACTAAAAATCGGCTCAGGCTTTTGTTAGAAAACTGGAGAAATTTGATCCCCCAACTCGTCTAAAGCGCCGCGATTCCGCGGCATAAGCTTGCTTATGCCGCGGAACCGCGGCCGAGTTAGCTCAGTTGTGGGATCTGTTTCCTGCAGTTTTCTTAGATGGGTATTTTGGGATTTTTACAATATGACTTTTCTGCCCAGATTTTCCAGAAAGTAAAATTTGTTTTTGGGGCTTAAAAATCCGTATTTTTGGTCGATGTTCTGTAGACTTTGGCTAATGGTTATATCTGTAATGTTATATGTGTATTGAACATCTGCTAATCACTATACGTCGATTAGTTGGGGTTATACATATCTGTGATCTGTGTTGCTGATGGTATGTGTATATGAACTCGTTGGATTGTCGCGGATGAATAGCCGGGGTGGATGTGAGATGAGAGTTTCTTTTTCTTTCATTCATGTAATAAATTTGTAATTTGATGTAATATTATTTGTATGGCCGCACAACCGGGTCGGGTTTGTAGCCGTCATTGTATAATTCTTTTTACTGTTTTTGCTCCTAGGATAGACCCATGGAGGGGGTGCACAAACTACCGGGTATCTCGAAATGCCGAGTGGCCTACTCACGGTGTTCAGGGAGGTTGCTTCGCTTCGGGTATTTGGCGGGTAGTTTGCCGCACCCGTAGGGGTCTTGGGTGGGGTATTGGCTATTCATCGCGACTGTGTAATCTGCTTTTCGTTGCATGCTCGAACGAATCGCGGGTTCCTAGTATATCCAAAGTGTTCATCTGTGATCTGGATTGGCTATCATTGCTATATATCTATATATAATAACTATTTAGGCGTTGCTTATGTTTTTCAGCCGCACTAGCCCAGCCCCTGCTCTGTCGTTAGTTAAGTAACCTAATGGGTGATGACGGGGCCCCGTGGCGAATGCGAATGGCATAAGCGTACGTCATATTTTGGTTGTTTTCTGCAATGGTAGGATTTAAATGATGGGACGCATTAAAAGAACTAATGCAAGAAAATAAACCTAAAAGACGTTGTTGGAACAATTTTTCAAAAGCTATTATTACAAGGACGTTCACTTTTGTTTTGCATCGAGGTATTCGGTTATGAATGCCCAGCACCTCATTCGACGAGGCAAGGGCCGAGATCCCCTCATCGGGAGTGACCCCTTGGACAAAAGTTTGCGTCAGGGTGATAACTTCACTATAGTCGATCATTCTTGCTTTGCATCGAGGTATTCATCTTATGAATGCCCAGCACCTCACTCGACGAGGAAAGAGCCGAGATCCCTTCACAGGGAGTGACCTCTTTAGCAAAAGTTTTCGCCACTATATTTTTTCAAAAAGTCTATCATGTTCCTTCAACTACATCAAGTTCATTACGTTAACGGGTTTTTCGCCAAAAACCCAGCCGTAGCCCTCCGTCGTTTCAGAAAATTAATGCTTAGTATTCGTGCTGCGTTTGTTGATTATTCGTCAAGACACAGTGAACGGTAGCTAAGTAATAATTCTCTATTGCACTGATAGATGCGATTGGTTAGGACGGTCGCATGATTTTGTTGATTATTCGTCAAGGATCATGCGGGCGGGTCTAATGCAATCCTGGATAACGACGGGTTGAACTTGACTAGGACCTTTTGATTTGTTGATTATTCGTCAAGATCACTTGGGTCCTAGGGGCAAAAACCACATCGGGAGTTTCAAAAGAAACTGAAACTTGCAGATTTAGCATACCTTCTGGAGTGTGGTGACTAGAGTGGATTCTATCTAGATCATCACACAATGATAGTTGGATCCCGATCCCACTGATGAGTTGGATTACTCTCGGGAGATTATTTCACTTAACGATCAATGCTATAAATCTAGTAGGTGTCTAGAAAGGTGTTAGCGGGGCTACGCTCCCAGGGAAAAGAGGTTCTTAAATTAAGGAACTTCGCGAAAGCGTTGGAAAACCTCCCTCGAAGTACCGACACTAGCCTGGCTGAAAGGTTAAGCAAGTATTGTGACGTGAATTAAATCCTGACTAGTTCTTCTTTTAAAAAGGTTTTAAGAAGAATTTGAGGAAACAGTGGAAGACATCCTGGTTAGATAAACTAATAAACCAATCTAATCTTGCAAGAGCGCACGCTGAGTGTTTCTTTTCTCTCTCTCCAGGTAGCAACCATTTCACGCCCTAATCAAGATAATAAAATGTATCACTTGACCGATCCGAATTCTTATTCGGGGCTGGGGAACATTGGTTCGACTCTAACTTATGACAACAGTCATAAGTATAAGCAAGGGAAAGGGGATTGTATGGATTCCCAGGATACCCAGTTGAAGAAGAAGCATGGTTTTGCATCTACTTCAGGTGTTCTTGTAATTGAGAACTGTTTTACGGTCAGCCCTACCTCCTGGGTACTTGATACCGGATCAGGATCTCATATCTGTAATTTATTGCAGGGACAGAGAAAAAGTAGGAAAGTTGCACCGGGTGATATGTCGCTCAGAGTAGCAAACGGAGCACAAGTTAATGCGGCAGCCGTCGGTGAATATCACCTAGTATTGCCGAATGGCAAGACTATGATTTTGAATGATTGCTACTATGTACCCTCCATGGTTTGCAACATCATATCAGTTTCTTTACTCGATAAAGATGGATATAACTTTGTTCTTGATAGAAATAGCATGAACATTTACCTTCATAAGGTACTGGTTGCAGAGGGTACACTGTGTAATGGTATCTACGTTCTAAATCAGAATACAGTTCTCAATATACAAAACACACGCAAGAAGAAGAATTCAGATACGAATGAATCCTACTTGTGGCATTGTAGACTTGGTCATATCGGAGAGAAAATGCTGAGTAAGTTGCATAAAGATGGACTCTTGAATACGTTCGAGTTTTCATCTTATGAAACTTGTCAGTCTTATCTCAAAGGGAAGATGACCAAATCTCCGTTCACCGGACATGGAGAAAGAGCAACAGAGCTCTTGGGACTCGTACATAGTGATGTATGTGGTCCGATGTCTATACATGCAAGGGGTGGGTTCTCGTACTTCATCACATTCACTAACGATCTCTCTAGATTCGGATATGTGTATCTGATGAAACACAAATCTGAAGCTTTTGAGAAATTCAAGGAATTCAGAAACGAAGTAGAGAACCAGACTGGCAAAAGTATCAAGATCCTCCGGTCTGATAGAGGAGGGGAGTACTTAAGCACGGAATTCCTAGATTACTTAAAAGAGAATGGAATTCTCTCTCAGCTTACTCCTCCTTATACACCACAGCACAACGGTGTTTCGGAGCGGAGGAATCGTACCCTACTGGATATGGTTCGCTCCATGATGAGTAATGTCGAGTTACCTCTTTCATTTTGGGGACATGCGCTTCTGACAGCGGCATACCTTTTGAATCAAGTTCCGTCCAAATCTGTGCCTGAAACTCCGTATGAAATATGGAGCAGTAAGAAACCATGTCTTAAATTTATTAAGATATGGGGTTGTCCGGCCTATGTGAAAACACAGAAACCGGACAAGTTAGAGGCACGGTCAGTTCTGTGTAAATTTGTGGGATATCCTAAAGACTCACTAGGATATCTGTTCTACCACACTGAGGAACAGAAGGTGTTTGTATCTCGCCACGCTACTTTTTTAGAAAGGGAGTTTCTTGCAAAAGAAGCTAGTGGGAGTTCGGTAGAACTGGAAGAAATTCAGCGACCACAAAATATAACTGAAAATTTGGAGGAACCGCTAGATTCAATAACCCCAAACGAACCTCAGCCACTCCGCAGATCTGGTAGGATTTCTCATCCGCCCGAGAGATACTACTGTTTTCTCATTGACGGGGATCGAGAGGATTGCATCTTGGAAGAAGATGACCCTACCAGTTTCAGGCAGGCCATTATCAGTAGGGACTCTGATAAGTGGCAGGAAGCAATGCAATCCGAAATGGAGTCCATGTATGCCAATAAAGTGTGGACCTTGGATATTGCTCCACCTGGGGTAAAACCCGTTGGATGCAAATGGATCTACAAAAGGAAACTTGGTGTAGATAGGCAGGTGGAAACCTATAAGGCTAGACTCGTTGCAAAAGGTTTTCGTCAAAGACCTGGTTTGGACTATGACGAAACTTTTTCTCCGGTGGCTATGCTCAAATCCATTCGGATCCTACTTGCCATTGCTGCATTCCATGATTATGAAATCTGGCAGATGGACGTTAAAATGGCTTTTCTAAACGGTTGTTTGGAAGAGTGCGTTTATATGGATCAGCCAGAAGGTTTCGTAGACAGTGGAAGCAGCGGGAAGGTGTGCAAGTTGCTTAAATCCATTTATGGATTAAAGCAGGCATCGCAGAGCTGGAACATCTGTTTTGATGAGGCAATCAAGGAATTTGATTTCATCAAGAACGAAGATGAACCTTGTGTCTATAAGAAGATTGTAGGACGAACTGTCGTATTCCTAGTCTTGTACGTGGACGACATTCTTTTGATAGGAAATAACATTCCTATGCTACAATCGGTCAAGCTATTTTTGTCACAACGGTTCTCCATGAAGGACCTGGGTGATACCTCGTACATTCTGGGGATCAAGATCTATAGAGATAGATCCAAGAGACTACTGGGACTTTCGCAGTCCAGGTACATAGAGACCGTACTAAAGAGATTTAGTATGGAGGATTCCAAGCGCGGTAACATACCCGCATTGCACGGAATTACCCTCTCCAAGAAGATGTCTCCTAAGACTGACGAGGAGAGGGTTCGCATGAGCACTATACCCAACGCTTCGGCGGTAGGATCTATAATGTATGCGATGCTATGTACAAGACCAGATTTAGCTTACGCGCTGAGCGCGGTAAGCCGGTATCAGTCAGACCCAGGTGAGGACCACTGGACAACAGTGAAGAACATTCTCAAATACCTGAGAAGGACTAAGGAGATGTTCCTGGTTTATGGTAATAGAGACCTCTGGGTCGATTCCTTTACCGATTCAAGCTTCCAGAGTGACAAAGATGACAACAAGTCTGTCTCGGGTTTTGTGTTTACCCTCAACGGAGGGGCGGTATGTTGGAGGAGTTCCAAACAGGATACCGTCGCAGACTCGACGATGGAGGCTGAATACATTGCTGCAAGCGATGCCGCAAAAGAGGCGGTCTGGATGAAGAAGTTCATTAGTGAACTTCAGGTGGTTTCATCCATTGTTGACCCAATACCTTTGTATTGCGATAACAATGGGGCTATAGCTTTAGCGAAAGAACCAAGGTCCCATCAGAAATCCAGGCACATCTTAAGGCGGTATCACCTGATCAGGGAGATCATTGATCGCCAGGAGATCGAGGTGCGGAGAGTGGACACAAAGGACAACACAGCGGACCCATTCACGAAGGCCTTACCCCAGACTCAGTTCGAGCGGCTGATCGAGATGATAGGTCTTCGATATGCCAGTACACGGCCTTAGTGCAAGTGGGAGATTGTTAGTGTATATGCCCTAGAGGCCATTACTGTATCATACTAGTATGTATATTACTTGATGGAAGCTTAGGATATTCACAGTTGTACTGACAATCTTGCTCGATATAGTAGTATGCTACTTGGTTTGTCTCTGCTTTAATTTGTACATGTGTGTGTTTCTTTATTATATCACCTATACGCATTAGTAGAGCCCTTAGGATCTTTGCTTGATTACCGGCGTTGTGATGGCGATCACACTCGTGGGGGCTGGGTAATCCACAAGCACATCCTTATACACGTCCCTAGTCGTGGGATTATCGAGACAGGGCATCGATACTCCGGAGTAGACTAGCGCATGCGCTTCTTATCCCAGCACGGGAGACGGTCTGTCCCACAGCCGTCAGTACGTCGTACTTGAGATAGTATGCGGGTGCTCGTTAGGTTACGAGTACACTGGACAGGACTCCTCGAGAACTGATGGTTGGTATTATACCTATCGTCAGTTATCAGTTCTCAGGTGACATGAGTACAGCTTAGTCTGCTGACTTGACACTGTCACTTCGCCTCAAGTGTGTTCCCACTGTTCTTTGATTACTACCCTACCACGGCTCTACTGAGTCATGCAAACAGGTAGTAGTTGGGAGCATTCCCAAAGCACTTGGAGGCAGTGACGGTTAGACAGTATTTGTCTCTCCCGGTATTGGGGGTTGACATTGCGCTGTGTCTAGGAGAGCCATTACACGAGTAGTCCCTGGCCAGGGCAAGCGAGATATACTGGTAGGTTTCCAGTGTTATCTCAGGGTGTTCTGGGCTTCACTCCGACACGACTTGTACCGCTATTAGGGGACTGACGTTTACCGCCCCCCTAGGCCCGCCATGCGATGTATTAGACGAACAGACCGGACTGTACGGAGATTGTCACATACAGGCTCAGTATGAGTTCGGATGGGTTTACCTCATCGGCCTTCTTATCGACATCTACCCGGGGACCGTTACGTACAGCTAGTGCCGCTTGCGGTCTGTGGTTAAACCCACTGCCAGCGTAGTGTCGAGTTTTTAGAGTCCCACACAGAGAGTTTCCCTGCACTGAGCGAAACGTGTAGAGGCCGTATGGTTTTACGGCAGGTCTGCGATCACTTACGTACACTTGTGTGCGTGTGGTGTTTGGGCAGGCAATACTAGTGGGCTTTGGTTTAAGCCGGATCCTAGTATTGCACGGATTGATTTGTTTTGTCTTCTGTGCGTCCGCATTTTACGGAATGCGGATGCAGGTGTGTATGCACAGTTTTCCGGAGCGATGAAGGAGGAGGTGCCTCATTAGGGTTTTGGCAGTTGGTTCGGCCAAAACCGTTACGTGGCAGGCTCATTAGGGTTTTGACAGTTGATTCGGACTCATTATGGTTTTGGCAGTTCGTTTGGTCAAAACCATTATGAGCCGCGGACATCATTTACTAATCCTTTTAGTGATAATTTTATGATGGCTAATTGCATTGACCATTTGACCACCATGACCTCTCTTGACTTTGTTGACCGATTGACCGTGTTGACCATTGACTTTCAAGAGAGATCTACACTCTTATTTTCTTTTTCTTTTTCTATTTTGATTATGATAATGGTCATTTCAATGTAGCCATCAAACTTTATCTTGATGGGATTAGTAATGATAATGTTTTTGCATTATTGAACCATGGTTCATTTTCTTTAGCTCACAATTTCTTTTCTCATTCTCTCTCTTGCTCTTTTTCATGAGAAGAAAAGAAATGCACCATGGTTGCTAGCTCCTCCTTCTTCCTCCTCTTGATTCATCTTTTGATTTCATGTGTTGAGAGATAAAGATCCCACAAAGACAAAACCATCCCTCTACCACTTCTACACAACCTAAGGCTTCTAGATTAGCAATCTCTTTGCCCTAGTTACCTCGGCTCGAGGTGGAGCTCGGTGTACATCTCTCGGGTGGATCGTCTTCGACTCAAGGAGGCCGCGGAGGTGACCAAAGTCCGGATCAACCCTCGGAGCAAGCAAAGAGAAGAACAACAAGAAGAGAAGGAGTTCAAGTTGAGATATAACCCCTAACCGAGTAGATAAATCTCTAGTTAGGATGCTAGTGTGTTGTTTAACAAAGATCCGGCTTTTACGGTCCATGTTACCATGTTTAGAAAATTTTTTGTTTTACCGTTTCCGCAACCCCGAAAGTACCGGGAGAGGTAACGTGGACCTAACAGTTTTCTTAAGGGAGGACGTGATTTTTGACATCTTTTCATGACCATTACGATAGGGCTCATGACAACCGAAAAGCTAGCTTAGTTGGAAACCCTAATTTTTAAGGCTTTTCTTTTAAAATTCTTTACTTTAAATGTAATATTCATGATCTTTCTTTTATTATTGGATTTTGTGGGTGCAATCCGCTGAAAACCCTCAGGAGACAACACTCCTCCTACTAGGGACACCTAGAGGTTTAAAGGCTTGTTGCACGTGCTCAGTGCGATCGTGTTGCCTACGAAAGTGTGCTAGTTAGTTTTTCTCTTTCTTTATTTTCTCTTTCTCTTTTTAATAAAAAGTTTGCTCGAGACGATCGAAATTAAGTTTGGGGGAATTTGATTAGTTGAAAATATTGCATCTTTTAACCGGCAATTTCCTCATCATTTGCATTCATATAGAAGTGTTCGGCATTCATATAACACATATTAGC
Source organism: Agapanthus africanus (assembly GCA_030015575.1). Classification (NCBI taxonomy): domain Eukaryota; kingdom Viridiplantae; phylum Streptophyta; class Magnoliopsida; order Asparagales; family Amaryllidaceae; genus Agapanthus; species Agapanthus africanus. The sequence goes on along the minus strand of CM057350.1, from coordinate 444,776,663 downwards.
AAAACTGTCGTAAAATATCATATTACATGTGTTAGACCTTAAAACCGGCATTTCTAGGGAAATTGACTGCATTTCATTACATGGCATCATTTCTATATATCGCAACTTGTGTTTCGAAGTCCGTGCAGGAAAATCAGAAGATTGCTCAAATCTACACTATTAAAAGATACGCCAACTCAAGGATTTGGAATCTGGTAATGATCTAAAGGGAATTCAGGAATTCAACATATCAGAAAATACAGAAGAAGACATCAGAAGCCAACACATGAAGTTTGAAGCCATAAAGCCACAACTTGGCCGCGGAACCACGGCCTAAGCCGCCTTATGCCGCTGTTCCGTGGCGGTTTGTCGACGTCACCACCTCAATTTTGGGCCATAACTCCTATGTCAGCTTACACACCTCAGAAAGACATTGCAATTTCCAGAAAGCCCCAGAAGCTTCTGCCAGATCAGCAAACCCTTGGATCTACACTAAACTAGCCTATCATTCTAGAAACTTCTCCTTAAACCCTAGCTTAAACCCTAAGCTAAGCCCCTAACTACCTACTTCTAGAAGCCTTTCAACAAACTTTTGGAGGGAAGTTCTATTTCAAATCAAAGACCTAGGGTTTGGAAACCTATAAATAGACCCTTAGGCTCACTTGTAAAAGGATCCCATCTTTGATCTTAGATATCATCTCATATCATTAGATCAATTCTTCATCTCTCCCAAATTCCACCCACAAGTCTAGTGAAAAGGCTTGTGTCAAAACCCTAACCCTAATCCAATCTACAAATACCCAATTCAAGATTCATGGAGTTCAAGCCAAGCAAGTCTTCTACAACCCTTTAGAAGCAAAACCGGACTTCATCGGAGCACGAGGTCGAAGCGATCCAAGACTCAAGAAGCCGAGCGATGTAAGATTCGACGAGCGATGTTCCTTCCTCTTGTAATTCTTGAGAGTTGTAACTACTTGTTGATGTAATAAAGGTGAAGATTCTTTAAACTTGTTTACATTTCAATTCTAGCATCATGATTTCATTTCGATTCTTGAATGTATTCTTTGTGATGATGTGTGAATAAACTCCGCTCGTGGAGGAATCGAGATGATTGTAGAGTGATGATGTTGATAAATCTTTAAACGTTTTCTTAAGTCCTATAGCGATTGTAAATTCTTGAAGATAGAATGATCGATGATCTTGATCGATGTGAAATGGGTTCTTGATTCTTTTCGCACGATCTAGAGAATCAACGATCGATCATTGTATTTTCAAGAAGCTATCTAGTGAATGTGATTCATCGAAAGGACAAAGGATAGGACGAAGAACCCTAATTCTTCGCAAGATCCTTAAACCTCGATTAATCGACATCGTGTTAGCATCAATTCGCTAATGGATAAGAAAAGTTGATTTCTAATCTTCATCACATCTACAATCAAATCGATTTCTACGAGTTTTACTTCAAATCTTGAAACCCTAAGTGATTGGAATTCTATCGAAACTCGATTCTCGATGTTTATCATTTTCTTGATTCTTGATTAGAATAGTGACACTTGAAACCATTGATAAAAATCTTGAATCATGTTTTCGTTTCTTTTCTATTAACTTTTCAATTCAAAACAAAACAAATTAGAACGAATCGCACAATCCCCGTGGACGATCCGCACTTACTAACGTGCTACAATCGACACCGTTATTGATTGCGGTCAGATATTTTTGGTTGTGATTTCTTTACACTTTCTAAACATACACAACAAGAATTCGTTTCAATCAAATGGCCCCGTTGCCGGGGATCATTTGATTTACTTACACAATCGGAAATCAATTCAATCACTAGGGGTAAAAGCATTATCGGGAATTTCAAGTGTTGAAATTTGCAATGAGATTGCATACCTCCTATGTAATAGTTGGATCCTGATACCCACTGCGAGTAAGAGTTACTCCTGGGAGAGTTTTACACAGGACAATTAGCCGATCAAGTAGGTGTCTAGAAAAGTGTTAACGGGGTTACACCTCTGGGAGAACGAGGTTTACTTTAATTAGGTCCGTGCGAAAGCACGGGGAACCTCCCTCAAGTACCGACACTGATCTGGCTGAAAGATTGACGAAATTATAGGGTGTAATTAATCCCAGCTAATCTTACCTTTTATGGTTTGAAGGTAGATTTGATAAAAACAGTGGGAGATATTCTGATTAGATAAGATAATAACCAATCTAATCTTGCAAGAGCATACGCTAAAGTGTTTTCTTCTCTCTCTCTCCAGGTAGCGACCATGTCAGGCCATAATCAAGATAATAAAATAGATGTATTGACTGAACCCGCTTATTATACTGAGCAGGGGAACGTTGGACCCGTTCTTTCTTATAAGAGTTATAAGACTGAATAGGGAATAGGAGAATATCTAGATTCTCAAGCCGCCCAAAAGAACATGCATGTTGATACATCTTCAGGTGTGTTAGTTATTGAGAACTGTTTCTCAGTTCACCCTACGTCCTGGGTATTAGATACCGGATCAGGATCCCACATATGTAAATTGTTACATGGGCTGCGGAAAGGTAGAGAACTGGGAAAAGGTGATCATTCCGTTCAAGTAGGGAATGGGGCAAATGTTGCAGCCAAAGCAGTTAGCGAATATCACCTAGTGTTACCAAGTGGTGATAGACTGATTCTGAATGAGTGCTATTATATACTGAACATGATGTGCAACATTATATCAGTTTCTTTATTAAGTAAAGAAGGATATAATTTTGTAGTACATGATAATGTTATGAACATATTTCTAGATCAAAAGTTGATTGCATCAGGCTTGTTACATAATGGCATATTCATTCTAAATCAAAATACAGTCCTAAATGTACAAAACACACACAAGAGGAAGAGTTCAGAAATGAACGAATCCTTCTTGTGGCATTGTAGACTTGGTCATATCAATGCGACACGACTGGCTAAGTTACATAAAGATGGATATTTGAATCCATTCGAATTATCATCTTATGATACTTGCCATTCTCAAAGGAAAAATGACCAAAGCTCCGTTTAGTGGACATGGAGAAAGAGTTACGTAACTCTTAGGACTGGTACATAGTGATGTTTGCGGTCCCATGTCTACGCATGCCAGGAACGGTTCTTCCTACTTCATTATATTCACTGATGATCTCTCAAGATTCAGATATGTGTTCCTGATGAAAAACAAATCTGAAGCTTTTGAGAAATTCAGAGAATATAAGCACGAAGTAGAGAATCAAACGGGCAAAAGTATTAAGATTCTTCGATCTGATCGAGGAGGTGAATACTTAAGCAATGAGTTCCTAGACTATCTAAAAGAGAATGAGATTCTCTCTCAGCTTACTCCTCCTTATACACCACAGCACAATGGTGTATCGGAACGGAGAAATCGCACTCTATTAGATATGGTGCGCTCTATGATGAGCACTGCTGAGTTACCTATTTCCTTCTGGGGATATGCACTGGAGACAGCTGCATACCTATTGAATAGAGTTCCAACCAAATCAGTGCCTACCACTCCATATGAGATATGGAATGGTAAGAGACCATGTCTTAATTTTATTCAGATATGGGGTTGTCCGGCCTATGTTAAAATACACAATCCGGACAAGCTCGAGGCAAAGGTCTGTCCTATGTAAGTTTATTGGATATCCCAAACATTCACGAGGGTATATCTTCTACCACTCCAAGGAACAAAAGGTGTTTGTTTCTCGACATGCCACTTTCTTAGAAAAAGGTTTTCTTATGAAACAGATTAGTGGCATTGAGGTAGAACTGGAAGAAGTTCCAGCAAAACAAACTACAACAGATGATTTGGTAGAACCAGAGGATTCAGTAGTACCCGACGAACCCCAGCCTCTCCGCCTATCTAGCAGGGTTTCTCATCCGCCTGAAAGATACTACGGTTTTCTCATTGATGGTGGAAGCGAGGATTGCATCATGGAAGATGATGACCCAACTAGTTTCAAGCAGGCCATTACGAGTGGTGACTCTGTGAAATGGCTGGATGCAATGTGATCTGAGATGGAATCCATGTACACCAATAAAGTATGAACTTTGGAAAATGCTCCTGAAGGGGTAAAACCCATTGGGAGCAAGTGGATTTTTAAAAAGAAATATGGTGTAGATGGAAAAGTTGAGACTTTCAAAGCTAGACTTGTAGCAAAGGGTTTTCGTCAACGACCAGGTGTGGATTATGACGAAACCTTTTCTCCAGTGGCTATGCTTAAGTCCATCCGGATCTTACTTGCCATTGCTGCATACCATGACTACGAAATCTGGCAAATGGATGTTAAGACCGCCTTTTTAAATGGTGATTTAGAAGAGTGCGTGTACATGACTCAGCCAGAGGGCTTCGTAGATAGTGGGAGCAGCAGAAAGGTGTGCAAACTGCTTAAATCCATTTATGGGTTAAAGCAAGCATCGCGGAGTTGGAACATCTGTTTTGATGTTGTAGTCAAAGAGTTTGACTTCATAAAAAATATAGATGAACCTTGTATCTATAAAAAGGTAGCAGAGAGTAAGGTTGTCTTCCTCGTATTGTACGTAGATGACATACTCTTGATAGGAAATGATATTCCTATGCTGCAATCAGTCAAGCTCTTCTTATCACAAAGATTCTCAATGAAAGATCTAGGTGATGCCTCCTGCATATTGGGGATTAGGATCTATAGAGATAGATCCAAAAGGATACTGGGATTGTCCCAATCCAGGTACATTGACACCATACTAAAGAGCTTTAGTATGGAAGAATCCAAGCGTGGGAACCAACCCATGATCTCTGGACTCACTCTCTCCAAAGAGATGTCTCCCAAGACTGATTTGGAGAGAGCTCGCATGCAAGGGATACCCTATGCTTCGGCAGTAGGCTCTATCATGTATGCGATGCTATGTACCAGACCCGATGTAGTATACTCACTAAGTGTAGTGAGTCGGTATCAAGAAGATCCTGGAGAGAGTCACTAGACAGCTGTGAAGAACATTCTCAAATACTTGCGAAGGACTAGAGACATGTTCTTGGTGTATGGTAACGGAGAACTCCGGGTGGAGTCCTTTACCGATTCCAGCTTCCAAAGTGATAAGGACGACTCTAAGTCGCACTCGGGATTTGTCTTTACCCTCAATGGAGGGGCGGTATGTTGGAAGAGTTCCAAACAGGATACCGTTGCAGACTCGACGATGGAGGCTGAATACATCGCTGCCAACGATGCTACCAAAGAGGCTGTCTGGATGAAGAAGTTCATCACTGAACTTGGTGTGGTTCCATCCATTGAGCATCCAATACCTCTGTATTGCGATAACAATGGAGCTGTGGCTTTGGCCAAGGAACCCAGGTCCCATCAGAAGTCCAGACATATTCTGAGGCGGTATCACCTGATCAGGGAGATAGTTGATCACCGGGAGATCGAGGTCGGGAGAGTAGATACGAAGGATAACACTGCGGATCCACTCACGAAGGCCATTCCCCAGATACAGTTTGAGAGATTATTCGGGATGCTAGGTATGAGATACTACAGCAGCTGGCCTTAGTGCAAGTGGGAGATTGTTAGTTATGTATATGCCCTAGAGGCCATTGTTGTACATATGATGTATATTATGATGGATGCTTGGATATATACAGAGAGGACTTTCTTGCTCGTCATGATAGTATGCTATTTGGTTTCACTTTATCTTAACATGTTGACTTGTATTGGTTTACTGTCTTTCTCTCACATGTTGATAAAGCCCTTAGGATCTGTACTCGACTACTAGGATTATGATGAGATCATACTAGTGGGGCCACGGTAGTCGATGAGTACATCCTATAAATGTTCCTAGTCGAGGGTATATCGAGACGGGGCATCGATACACCAGAGTAGACTAGCGTATACGCATCTTGACCCATATGATGGGCGATGGATGATCCCATATCCATCGGTGTTTGACATCAAGGATGGTCTACGGGTGCTCAGTGGAGACTTGGTATACTGGACGGACTCGCCGAGAACTCCCAGATGGTGATATACCACACGTCAGATGGCAGTTCTCCGGTGACACTGGTACAGGGTAGTCTGTAGACCCGAGATCGTCATAGAGTCTTGTGTGATTCCCACTGTGCTTTGATTTCCACCTTACCACGTCCAAGAGGGCGTGCAAAACGGTGGCTTTTGGGTACAGTCCCGAATCACATGGAGGCAATGAGCGATAAGAGGGGATTCGTCTCTCCCGGTATAGGGAGTTGATGTTGTGCTGTGTTCGATTGGCTATAACTGGAAGTCCCTGGCCAGGGCTGATATAGAGATATACTGGTAAGTGTTACCAGTAGTTTCTCGACCTGTTATGAGCCTCACATCGACACGACTTATCGGTTACTAGGGTCTGACGTATACCAACCCTAGACTTGATATGCGACATATCAGACGAACAGACCGGACTATACGGGAGTGTTACTGATTGGATTCACAGGAGAACGGACAGGCTAGCTTGTTGATATTCTGATCGTTCAATACCTGGGTGGCTGTTACATTTAGCTGACCGCTTGCAGCTTGTGGGTGTTTGATATGATCATCACCTGCTACCGGCGTATTGACATTCTTTAGAGTCCTACATAGAGGTTTCTTGGCTCAGGCAAAACGGAGTAGAGGCACATATGTGATATGTGCAGGACCGAGGATAATGCGATATAAGATACCGTATTATATTCTCCCGATATTTAGATATGAACCGGGACATCGGATCAAGTGTTGATTCGATGAATCGGTACATGATATATTAGTCGGTTATATTCGATATAGCCGGATCGTCGGATCAAGTGTTGATTCGATGATTTAATGTATAATGATATATATGATATATTATATTACATTATCTAATATTGGCTCGCTTTATTATTTCATTTTCTCACCGGATTAATACATTGATATATATGCGATATATGTTAATTGTATTATTTTCTTTTGTTGCAAATATATAATATATATGTGATATATATTATTGTGACATGATATGATTTATTATGAAACATGTTTAGGGATGATAAAAAGAGATTAGGGTTCGATTAGGGTTAGCTCCTTCTTGTTTATTCTAGAAGGATTTGCTTTTGTCTTGGTTAAGATATTATGGTTGATACTTATCCATGACTCATTCTTGACCTAACCAAACCCTAGCTCTAGTTTATTCTCTACAAAGGTTAAGTCTATCATCCTTAACCATGGTTCCATATCAATCATATATTCTTATCTACTATTCATCACAAAAGGAATTATCTCATTATTCTTCATCTTCTTCTCTCTTGAGTTTTTGAGTGAGCTCATTTGTGATTTCTTTTGTGATGATTTCTTGTGAGAAAATGATATAAAAAGAAAGCATAAACACTACTCCATCATCCTCATCTAATCTAGCCCATTAGATTAGGGTGTTCACCTCATTAGAGTGAGAGAGCTTGAGCCATTGCAACTTCGACGTAGATCATCGGAGAAAAGGAATACGACAAGCTTTCATGGATCGTTCGAGTCGTGGAGCCTCTCTTGAGTCCGGGAGATCATGGATCGCGGCGAAGGGACTTCTACTTGGAGCTTGTGAAGCGAAGGAGCGGACTACAAAGGTTGTAATCCCTCACACTTAGTTTTAAAGATGTTATCTTGCATGTTAAACCCTAATAATCTAGCAAAGATCCCGGCTTTGGGTTGTTCGGCACATCTAAAATTTTATTCGGTCATGTTTGATGCTTTATGAACCTTCACAAGAGTGCCTAGTAACCTTACAATATCCTCATTATATCAGAATTCGTTGTAATTGGTGATATTTGAGGAAATCACCTGGGATTTTGCCTGACGGCAAATATTTGGTTTTGAATCTCCGTTGTTATGCACCAATTTCAAACTGACATATCTGTATGTTTATTTTATAAAGTAAGAGATAACTTTTTTATATTATGTCTATGACATTTACCTATATCAGTTGGTGATTAGGTAAGGTTCATTCAACAACGGTGTAATTCTTCTTAACCATAGCTCAGTTTTTAACCTACGACGCACAGGGTTTGAGTTGTTGAACTCAAGGGGCTTATACAAAGTATTGTATGTTGTCTAGTGTCCATTAGGAAAAAGGGGTTGGTACTCGTACTATATTCTGTTTACTCATGACATCTCCAGTTCTAGACAAGTATTTCGTTGAAATGCAAGGTCCAGATATAGAGAAGTTATATGTATATGAATAAAGTAGAGAACCACATGTTGCAAGTATTAGGATTCTTCAAGCTGATAGAAGATGTAGATACTTGTGCTAGGTATTCCGTTGATAGTAATGTTTTTGAGAACTTGCTTCTCTTTTAGGTTACTCATATATGGATGCACTCCGAGTTGAGTAATGCTGATTGGCCTCTCTCCATTTAGTTGGCATGCACTGTAGACAGCTGCATGATTTGAATCTGGTTCCAATTAAATTAGTGCCCTTGTTTCTATATTGTATATAGAATGATTCATATCTTAACGATGTTAAGGTATATGGAGTTGTCCGGCTTATACTTAAAACCAGATTCTGGACAAACTCAAGGCACATTTCAGTAATGGCAGTTTATGGGTTATCCTGGGCTTTGACGAGGGTTAACTTTCTACCATCAGGAATATCAATAGTGATATTGTTTATGACTCGCCACAGCTTTAGCAAAATGGACTTTTTCAGAAAACAGTAGTGGGAGTATGGTAGAACTAGAAGTGATTCCAGAACCACAAACGATTACTGAAAAATTTAATAGAACCTAAAAATTCAATCAGGTTTGACATTCCATTAGCTACTCTGCAGATTCGGTGGGTAACCTCAGGCACCCGAGAGGTACTTCGGTCTTCTCAAAGACGGTGACAGGGAGGTTCTTGTTTACCCAGACTTGCCATTGCACCTGTTCTAGACTATAAGACCTGGCAGGAGGATGAGTATAACGTCTTTCTAAACTAGATTTAGAAGTGCACGTGTATATGACTCTGCCATAGGGTTGTTGTAGTCAGTGGGAGCAGCGGAAGCATATAGGGCAAGTAGCTTATGTCTATTCATAGACTAAAGCAGGTATAGCGGAAATATATCATCTATTTTTGATGTGACAGTCATAGGTTTTGACTTCATCAGAATAGGAGATGGATCTGGTAAGAAGGTAGTAGGGTGTGATGTCCTGATATTTGGATGACATACTCTTGATAGGAAGAGATCTTCCTATACCATGATTGGTTATATAGTGGTTGTCACAAGGTTTTTCTCCACACAGGATATGGATAAAATATCAGGTTTTCTGGTCACTAGATCTATGGTTTTAGATCTAGATTTGGGAAATTTCCCAATTTGGGTGCTTTGACACTATTCTAAAGGTGTTATAAAATGGACGACTCCTGCCATGGTGGTGTACCTGCAGGTGATGGAGTCACCCTCTCTATAGGATGTCTTACAGACTAAAGGGGAGAGAAATTTGCATGATTGGCATATCACTTGCTTAGGCAATTGAGTCAATCATGTGATGTTAAGTACCACACCGGATATTGCTTTTGCACTAGCTGCAATAAGCATATATTAATCCAATCCTGGAGAAATATTGGGAAGCAGTTATGAACATAAGTGGATGTTCTTGGGATATGGTAATGGCAGTCTCTTTCAGGAGACGGTTATCATTTCAGGCTTCCAAGGTGAATTGGATGACAGAGTGACTGTCAGAGTTTTATTTTTCCTTCTTTTGAGGGACAATATGTTGGACAGGTGGTCCAAGCGGATACTGTGGAAGGCATGGCGCAGGATACTGATTAAGTTCAGTGGACGATACATTCTAAGAAGTTTGCTGGATTTGGAGTTCATTTATGAACTGGGTCCCATCAGATATCCAGACATATTCTAAGCCAGTTATTGCTAATTTCGGGAGATAGCTTTCTCCACGAAGTTGAGATATAGAAAGATAAAGATAGAAACACTGGAGCGGATCTACTCACTGAGGCTATTTCTCGAACACAATAGTTTCACAAACGAGCTTTATGAAACTGCTTGGTAGAGAAGTTGGGTGTTCGGTATCACACGAGCTGTGAGTATGCGACACTGCAATAATTGGCCTAAACTGCAAGTGGGGGATTGTTGACTATAGTGCCCTCAAGGCAATTATCGTAGTCGCAGGTAGGTGATTATGATGATTGAGGGAGGACCTATACCGGTAGAACAGTCTTACTCGAGATGATAGTATGCTATCTGGTTTGTCTTTATCATCACTATTACATGTTGATAGAGCCCATAGGATTCTTACTTGACTACCAGCATTATGATGAAGATCATATATGTGGGAGCTGGGGGTCTATAAGCAAATCCTTAAATGTCCCTAGTCGTGGGAGTTTTGAGACTGGGCATCGATACTCTAGTGTAGACTAGGGTATACTGATCGAGACCCCGACGAGGGGCGGTGGCCTGGTCTCACAAGCTATTGGTGTTAGTTTATTCACCTAAGATAGTATACAGGTGCTCATTGGATTATGAGTACACTGGACGGACTCGCCGGGAACCTGCTAATTGGTATTATACCTATTGTCACATAGCGGTTCCCAGGTGACATGTGTACAAGTTAGTCTATCGACCTGAGATCGTCATTTGTCTCGTGTGAGTTCCTACAGTGCTTTGATTACTACCCTACGACGGCTCAAAGGAGTCGTGAAAATAGGTTTTAGTTGGATACAGTCCCGAGCCACATGGAGGAAGTGAGCGGATCGTCGGGGATTCGCCTCTCCCGGTATTGGGGGTTGATGTCGCATTGTGCACGGGTGGCCATCACTAGAAATCCTCGGCCAGGGTAGATGAGAATTACTGATCCAGGATCGATAGTTTCTCACGTGGTGATGGGTTACATACCGACACGAATTATCGCGTCAGTAGGGGTCTGACTTTATCCACCCTCTAGACTCGATATGCGATACTCTTAGACAAACAGACCGGACTGTACAGATATTGTCACTGTCAGGTTCAGTAGGAGTTTGGATGAGTTTGATCATCGGCCTTCCTTTCGCTCAATATGTGGGTAGCCGTTACGTACAGCCAGTGCCGCTGACGTGCTTGTGGTTAAACCCACTGCCAGCGTATTGACGAGTCTTTAGAGTCCCACACAGAGGGTTTCACGGTTTAGGAGATATGGTGTAGATGACGTATGTTGGTACATACAAGTGTCCGATTAAATATGTGTACAGGCTGCACAGACTTTAATCGGACGGTTGATAATACTAGCGGCTTAGGATTAAGCTGGATTATTAAATCAGGTTTTGATTTAATAATTTATATATGTATTTATATATGTGTATTCTAGTATTATTGTTAACTATTCATTTTCTCTCTTGGCTATTCGTATTTTGGTACGAATACGCGTATATGTTTTCGATACGTGTACCGGGTTGCATTCCGTATTTATACGGATTAGCTTCTAGAAGATGGACACCTCATTAATTGATTTTCATTTTAGAAAATCAATTATGGAAATGAGGCGGAGGGAGAGTTGGCATGAGCATGGGTGATGGCATGTAGAGAGGTATGATTTGCATTTTTTTATTGTAAAATGAAAAGAGATATTTTGTGTGCATGATTGAGAGAGAGAGAGAGGCAGCCACATTCTTGAGAGGCCATGCATTTTGTTTTCTTGACTTGGGTTTTCACTTTCTCATTCTCACTTGGAAAAAGACTTAGCTATTCTTTAGTTGCTCATGCCACATGTTCCTCACCTCCTCTTGATCTTCTTGAGTTGCTCTTGGAGCATTTTGATGAGAGAAAATTATAGTGAGATAATCCTAGACCTCCACTCTCCATTGCTAGCAACCTTGGAGCGTCGGTTGTCTCGCTTGGCGAGGTTGAAGCTTATGCCATTTCTTTCGGGTGGATCATCGTAGATGGAGGAAGACCGGCAACCAAATTCGATCCGTGACCACTAGGAGCTTAGGATGATGGTTGAAGACCCGAAGAACTTGGTTCATTCGGTATAACCACTCCTAACTCATTTTATAGCTTGCTAGTATTGGGTTTAGGGTAGATCCGGGCATCGGGTTGTGGTAGTGCCAGTTTAGAAATTTTTTGTTCCGCATTTGGTCACGGTTTGATGGCCAGGGCGCTGCCGTAACCCAACAGTTTTATGTTCATTTCGTAACCTTAATAACTTGTGTTCTCTCGGTATGTGCATGAAGGTTTTGTCATCACAAGATACAATATGGGATCTTAAATATGAGAAACAACTATTTTGTGTTCATAACCTATACACATCAAAATATACGTGAGACAAAAACAAAGAATTTTGACAAGGAAAAGAGAAAGAGACGGCAAAAGGAAAAAGAGACGAAGAAAGAGGTCAATCAATGGAAGAGGACTTAGCGTTTCTACTCGTACGAATACGTGCGAGAGATGATGAAGAAGAAGCCTCGGTTTGAAGAACCGAGACTGACGATGCTAAGAAGAGGGAGAGCTTGATCGTGCGGCATTCCTTTGGCGATTCAGGGAACAACGGAGAGGGAGGAAGAGCTTGGGAAGGAATCGATCGATGCTTCCACACCTATGAGTTGGGAAGACCTTCAAATGTTTTAGGAGGATTTTTAGAGAAGAATAGGAGGATTTTTAGAGAAGAATTTTAGAGGGGAAATAGTTTGGACAGCCAATTATTTATAGGGAAAGGGAAAATGAAAAGATGGTATAGAAAAAAGACTTTAAAGGGTATTAAAAAGGATTTAATGGAGAAAATGAAGAGATGGGGCAGTCTCGGGTTGAATGGGCAATTTTGGGATACCAAAACAAACAGGTAGGAGACCAAACAATGCATGAGCATGGGCGGAGCACACTTGATGCTGTTGGGTCCGCCCGAACCTGGCCAAGGGCCGCCTGGGTTGGCCGTGTCTTGGGCATTTGGCTCGTGTGTCGGGTCCAAGGCTCGGGGCAACTATATTGGTCCAAAAACATGTCTCGTTTCTCGTTTAATTTTCTGGAACTCTGTGCAACACTCATGAAACTTTCAGGATGCAAAAAAGGATAAAAATAAAATAAAATAAAATATTGGTATTGCAAGAATTTAAACACGTAGGATATAAGACAGCAGTGTAGAGACTTAACCAATAGGCTACAAACTTGTTCATGCACATATTTAAAAAGAATTAAATATATGCTGTTGCTTGAAAAGAAAGAAGGCTTAGGAAAATGAAAAGAAAGAAATCAAATGGAACCGTTTTGGTGAGGGTCTTTGGTTTTGGGGTTTGCATAATTATAGAATAGGCAAAAATAGATGGAGGAATAAGATAATATATTTAATAGAAAATAAAATATACGGAAATACCCAAAAATAAATACAATATTTTATTAAAGATATTATGAATGTATATGAATTTTAGGGTCGTTACATATATTTCCATATTTGGGTAGATCATAATTAATTGGTTTGATTTACATTTATTAAGCTAGATTTGTTTTTGAATATTTTCCTTACTAGATTATGATTGTTTTTATTCCTAATTATCTCTTAAACTTTAAACTGACTTGCTTCTCAAGACGGTATTTTGCTATAAATAAAGTCTATGACCTATTGTAAAGCTTATCTTGAAAATTAATAAAAATTGGAGTTTTTCTCTTTCCCGTGAATTCGGCACGGTCGTGGATTCGACCAAGCTCTACGATCCCGTCATCTGGCCTTTAGAAGCGACGCATTCAGTTATCCGGGCTTGTGGAACTTAACAGTAATCTGCATCCCAATACGTGGTTCGGTACTCTTCGGATATCTTGTCGCGCCAGATTGTATCAGAATCTTCCCTCGCCGCCCCCTCAAGCACCCTCGCTGGTCCCTCGCCGCACCAGCACCGTACCCTCGCCGCACCCTCATGCACCCTCGTTGCACCAGCACCGTACCCTCGCCGCACCCTCACCATGACTTCCGCAGCAGCATTTCTTCTTCCTTTTTTCACCGATCTTCATTTTCCATCATGACGGGAGCCTGCAACGTAACACGTGAGGAGCACGACACCCTTAGTGGAAAAGTAGACGTCCTCGACAACAAAGTTGAGACTCTTAGCGTCGATATGCAAGATGTGAAGATGCAATTAGCAGATATTATGGCGCTTATCAAAGGCAATCAAGCACCTACCTCAACAACTCCTCGTCAACCAGCCCCCAATGTTCGTGAACTCCTTCCTCGCCATGATGAAGAAGAACCCAACCAAAAGTTTTGGCACTGCTACTAAGGATTCCGCTACGAGCACTATCCCAACCACAACAACAAATATCACATCAAAAACTAGATTCATTCTTTTGATAAAAGTCTCAAAGCCGAAGATTTGTTGGATTGGTTCGCCAAGGTCGAGACCTTCTTCCACACAGCCGAAATTTCCCCTTTCCGACAAATCCTTATAGGGGAAGCACAGTTTGAAAGAGGAGCCTTCCCATGGTGGACAAAATACAAGAAAGACGGCGGAAATATTGGCTACCCTGATGTGGCACATGGAAAGATATGGTGACTGCCATTAGTCGAAGATTTCTTCCGAAAGATTGGCGGCACAATGCATTCCAAAAATTTCAGCGTTGCACACAAGGGAAACACTCGGTGCATGAGTATTGGATGGAGCTTAGTGCACTCCAAGCCCGTCTCAACATCCAAGAAGATAACAACTACTATATTCGTGGTTTCTTGGCGGATTACTACCGGAGATAGCGAGAGCCATTCGATATGGGTGTGTTACCTCCCTTGTGAAAGCCCATACCGTTGCGAAGAGAAACGAAAAAGACCTTCGAACACCGATGTAGAGAGGATATCTTCCTAACTTCAAAAAGCCCTTAAAACAGAACAACGCAAGAGAAGCAGCCCGTGACAAGCCCTCCCAACAACCAGAAAGCCGGCGGCCCAATGAATCAACTTCCCCAACCACCGGTCAAGGTGGGACCATCACTGGTGCAAGGAAACCCGTATGAGAAGCCGAGTGGACCCAAGTGGTACCGATGCTACTGGTTCGGACATAGATCTAACGTGTGTCCCACTCGACAAACGGTTGGCCTAATTGAAGGCGGAAGCTTAGATGAAGATAGCGGACATCATGAAGAAATTGAAGGATACAACAACTTCGAGCCTCAAGACTGTTGGATATAGGTTCCCTTAAAGGAAATTATCGTAATTGCAAGAATGCAATTACTGAATTCAAGGAGGACCTATACATAGAACAATTTTGCTCGAGATGATAGTATGTATATGGTTTAGCTTTATCTTTCATGTGTATACGTTTTACTCGTTATCACGTATCGCTAATTCATGAGATAAAGCCCATAATATCTTTACTTGACTACCAAGATTAATGATAGGGATCATACTAGTGGGACCTGGGTAGTTCATAAGCACATCCTTAAATGTCCCTAGTTATAGAAGAATTGAGACTGGGCATCGGTACTCCAATTTAGACTAATGTGTACGTTTTCTGATCCGGTTGGAGGGCGATAATTAATCCCAAAGTTATTGGTGTTTGACACCGATGATTGTATACAGGTTTTCATTAGGTTATGAGTTAGACTGGATGGACTCACTGAGAACTCCTAGATGGTATTATACCAATTGTCAGATATCAGTTCTCTGGTGATGATAGTACATGGTAGTCTCTTGACCTGAGATCTCCATAGTGTCTTATGTGTGTTCCCACTATAGTTTGATTACTACCCTACCACAGCTTTACTGAGTCATGCAAACATGTTTTAGTTGGATATAGTCCTGAAGCACATGGAGATAGTGAGTGATTGAAGGGATTCGTCTCTTCTGGTATAACGATTCGATATCGCACAGTATAGGACATGATTATAACTAAAAGTCCTTAGTCAAGACGGTTGAGATAAACTGATAAATGTTATCAGCTGTATCTCGTTTGGTTATGAGTTCAATGTCTGCATGACTTATTGGATTATCGGGGGATGACATTTTCCACCCACCAGACCCGGTATGCGATACTCTTTGACAAAGAGACCGAACTGTATGGTATTCGTCGCTTATAGACTTTGTCGGGTCCGTATAAGTTTTTTCGTCGATCTGCCTTTATCTTGATCATACCTGGATAGTCGTCACGTGTAACTAATACCGCAGACGAGCTTGTAGGTTAACCCGTGAGGTGATTGAATCTGAAAGTGTTTCAGATTCAATCGGATATGATCATATTTAACCTACCGCTAGCGTATTGACAGGTCTTTATAGTCGCTCAACAAAAGTGCCTGCCCAGGAAAAATGATGATGTGGCGTACGTATTGGATACGTACGGGAATTCGATTAAATGTGAGATTTAATCGAATGTCTAATGATACTAATCGATTTAAAAGCCGGAATATTAAGTCAAGTGTTAACTTAATAACCGTATATAAGATTTGATTTCTAGTATTGTTTATATGATACACACTCTCTCTTATATATATGATACATATTTTCTCTCTTATAATGTGTTAATTATTATGTATATGGATACATAATATATGTATGTATATTGACACACATACAATCTCTAATGATATGTATATGATACATATTAAACATGCATTTTATTTGTAAATGTTACAAATAGATATTGTTTGTTAATTAAATAAAAATGTGCATGTGGGGAGTGGGGGCCACTAAAGAGCTCACTCTCTCTAGTTGAGAGACAATACATAGGTGAGAGAAGGTGAACGGTTAAATAATTCCATTCTCTTCTCATTTTGATTATTCTAAATGTCAGAAAAGAAATGAGAAGTGGAGCTAGCCATTCTATTCTTCTTCTTCCTCTTCATCATGCTCTCTTCAAAAAATGGCAAGTCATGGAAAAAAAAAGAAAAGTGATAAAGAGAGAGTTTTTATTGACCACGCATTCTATCTCTTTAGCCTAGCAAGTTCAAAGAGCTAGCTGCTCCACTTGTTGATGGAGTTGGAGTTTGGGCGGGTTCTTTTCACCGCAGATCATCTACAGTGAGGCGGTCGGCAACAACGTTCATCCGGGAGCTCACGAGCCTACTTAGGGTCTTCCGATAGACGATCGGATATACTACAAAGGTTGTAGACCCCTCAAACCCTCTCTTGAGTTTTCTAGTTTGCAATTCGTGTGGTAAATGCTTAATCTTGGCTATGGAATTGGTTGCTAAGTTTTAAAATTTTGATTTTATATTTCCGTCGGGTCCGAAAGTGTTGCGATCCTAGCGCCGATTCCCTAACAAAGACAACGACAAACACCTCTCCTTCATCCTCCATTGCATCATGCTTGTTCCCAAGGAAGAAATGCAAATTCAATGGCACAACATTTTCCATACCCAATACACCGTGTAAGGAAAGACTTGCATCGTCGTCATTGACAACGGGTGCACCGAAAATGTTGTCTCTAAAGTATAGTGCAAAAACTCTAACTACCTTCTCAAGAGAAGGTAAACCTGTACAAGGTTGGGTGGATCAAGCACGACAATACCCAAGTCATCTCCAAGACGTGCAAGTTCACTTTCTCCTTCGGCAACCTATACTCCGACGAAGTCATCTTCGACATGGTCGATATGGATATATGCCACCTCATTTTAGGGAGACCATGGAAATATGACTATGACATCACATGCCGCGGAAGAGACAATGTTGTGGAGATAAAGAAGGGACGCTGAATCATTGCTTTGAAGCCATTGAAGCGAGATCCTATGCCAAGAGCTATAAAATCTGAAAGTAATTCCTTTGTAGTCTTCGGGAAAAAAGAATTTGAAGGGGAAGAATCTAAAGTTCAGCGGATGATAGTTATCATGGATAAAGGTGAATACTCGACACCGATATTTCTGCTTCCTGACACTGTGAAGACCCTGCTGGAAGAGTTCAAAGGGATGCTACTCGACGATCTGTAGGGTGTTTTTCATCACCCCATTTGAGATGGGAATACGCGCACGCTTGTCAGGCGTACTACAGATTCCCCCTGCCTAGGGTAGGCTGGAGTTTAATGATTGTAGGGATCCGAATCTCCGGCGGCCGCGGACTAAGCTGCCGTTAATTACCCCTCGCCTTTGGGGCGAGGGAACCTTCGATTAACGGGTTAAACTGGTCATGCGAACTCAATGTGCAGTGTGCGTGTGTGTTGTTTTGGAGGGGGGTTTGAATATATCGGGAGCCACGCAGAGTTTTTACGGGGGTCCCGCTACCCGGATAGCGGGCTGGGGGTCAAGGGGGCTAGCAGCCCCCTTGCGGGGTGCGGGACAGCGCCCCGTTAGAAATTTTTTTCTAACAGGGACAGTGTCGCGGAGTATGTGTATGTGTACATTTGTATACATATGTATATATATACATGTATATATAAGTAAAGGGGAAAAAGACATCCAAAGCATGCATGGGGCCAGCGCCTAGGCGCTTGAGCGCGAGCGCGCCACGTGTCGGCACATGGGCGCTTTGCGCTCGAGCGCAGAGTGCTGGAGCGCAACGCGCCACGTGTCGGCACGAGGGCGACTTGCGCTCGAGCGCTTGCACTTGAGCGCAAGCGCGCCACGTGTCGGCACGAGGGCGACTTGCGCTCGAGCGCTTGCGCTGGAGCGCAAGCGCGCCACGTGTCGGCACGAGGGCGACTTGCGCTCGAGCGCAAGCGCGCCACGTGTCGGCACGTGGGCGCTCTGCGGTTGAGCGCCGACAAGAAAAAGAGGCTTTTAGCCTAAAAAGATTTCTCTGAAGAGAAATCAAAGAGGAGTTGGACTCCTGAGTGTTTTTTTTTCTTTTTTTTTTAGGGTTTGGTGAAAGGGGTTCTACTTCTTCCTCCTCTGTTAGCTGGATCTTGAAGATCAAGAGATATGGGATTTTAAAAATCACTCCTTTTTGAGATCTAATGGAAGATCTGAGTTCCCCTTGATGGGTTTTGTGGTGAAAAACTAATTTGTTTTATAAAAAGGAGAGTAGAACTCTTGATTTAATTCAAAAGAAAGAAGAAGGTTTTGGAACCTTGGAGAAGGAAGAATGATCTCAGATCTGAGACTTTTTTGGAGAGAGAAAAAGTTGTTGGGATATTTCATTATCCTTGCCTTTATAGGCCATACATTTTACACATAGCCCCCTTGGGCTTCACAAAATGGCATTTTGCCTATCCCATGGCTCATGTGCCATTTCTTTTTGCACATAAGCCATGGGCTTTACAAAAATTTGGCTTTATGCCTATTTTTCTTACATTTATCCGAAAATAAATTGAAAGAAATACAACAAAATTTTTATCTTGGCATGAGAGGAGGCCGGCCGCTTCATGTTCGGGCTCGACCCGGGCATGGGCCTACTGGATCTGGGCTTGGGCCCACTTGGCTTGGGGTTGACTTTGATTTTGACTTGGTCAACCGGGGTGTAAATTTTTACCCCAACAAATTGCCCCCCATCAATAAATGCACACCACATATGTGGGTCGTGTGCATGAAATTGATGGATCTTCTTTCACGTGGAGGCGACTTGATTTGGTTCCCGCTTTTTGGGAAGCTGGCACTGCCCTTTTTACGACATGGACGGTCGTTGCTTGACATGTCTCCGAGACGGAGTGTCCGTGATAGACGTTTTCCCTGGCCCGGAGTTATCTGGTTCCCACTTTGTAGGAATCCTGCGCTGCCCTTTTTGCGACTTGGATGGTCGGTGCTGCCCTTTTAGCGACGTGGAAGGTCGTTTCTGCCCTTTTAGCGACGTGGACGGTCGATGCTGCCCTTTTAGCGACGTGGACGGTCGGTTCTGCCCTTTTTGCGACTTGGACGGTCGATGCTGCCCTTTTAGCGACGTGGACGGTCGGTGCTGCCCTTTTAGCGACGTGGACGGTCGGTTCTACCCTTTTTGCGACGTGGACGGTCGGTGCTGCCCTTTTAGCGACGTGGACGGTTGGTGCTGCCATTTTAGCGACGTGGACGGTCGGTGCTGCCCTTTTAGCGACGTGGACGGTCGATTCTGCCCTTTTTGCGACGTGGACGGTCGATGCTGCCATTTTAGCGACTTGGACGGTCGGTGCTTGATTTGACTTGCTCTGCTTCTTGCAATGTCAGGGGTGGACTTGACTTGCTCCGCTTCTTGCGGTGTCGGAGTGGAAGTTGACTCGTTGATATTGATTTGGGTTGACATCAGCATCGCCATACTGGAATATGGTACCAGGAGCGAATCATCATCTGTCATGGAGAGGATTTTGGGATTTTGGTTTTTTTGTTTGGCATCTGCATTGCTGCACTGGAATAATGCCAGGAGCAACTCATCATTTGCCCCGGGAGGATTTGGGAATTGGTTTTTTTTTTTTTGGGATCTGCATTGCTGCACTGGAATAATGCCAGGAGCAACTCATCATTTGCCCCGGGAGGATTTGGGAGAAATTGGAATTGTTTTACGCCCGTGGATTGTATACGGTTTTGCAGGATGTATGATCCAGACCGTAGGGCCGGAAAAATTTCGGGACTTTGTCGGCGTCTGCATCGCTGCACTGGAACATGGTACCAGGAGCGACTCATCATTCGCCGTTGGGGGACTTGGAATTTGGATCTTATTTGGCATCAGCATTGCTGCACTGGAATAATGCCAGGAGCAACTCTTCATTTGCCTTGGGAGGACTTGGGATTTGGGTTTTTGGTCGGCATCAGCATCGCTAACACTGAAGCGAAATGCCAGGAGCGACTCATCATTTGCCGTTGCCCGTTGGGGAACGATGGCTTAGGAGACAGGTTTGGGTCCCTATCACCTAAGGCTTTTCAATTTTATGGGCCGTGAGGGTCCCATAAAAGCATTTTCTCCCTACGAGTCGTAAGGATCCCGCAGGTGTATTTTCTCCTTAGGAATCGTGAGGATTCCTAAGTGTGTTGCTCCTTTGTGAGTCGTAAGGATCTCACGCAGGGGTTTTCTCCTCACAAGGTCGAGAGGACTTTGCGAGTGTATTTCATCTCTTTTCACGAGTTTGCGCCCCTTTCGGGTTTTCACAGACTCGCCGGTAGTCCTGCTGTTTTTACTCACGGAGCCCCTTTCGGGTTTTCATCCGTGCCCATTTTGCTTGTGGACATACCGTTTATTTGTTCTTCTTTTTTTTTCTTTTTTTTCTCTTTTTTTTTATTACAAAATTTTGCCGCTGGTGGGACTTTAAAGTAGTCTTACCGGCAGGATTTGGGAGAAATAGGGGTCATTTACGCCCGTGGATTGTATACGGTTTTGCAGGATGTCTGATCCAGACCGTAGGGCTGATGTGCTCAATTCGCCTGCAACTTGGAGCATTCACGTGTAGTATTTCTTGAGATATCGGCCATTGATGGGTGGCATGGGCCTTTCTCCCTCGGCACTTATTAGTTGGTAGGATCCTCCGTCGAACACTTTCTCAATGACGTATGGTCCTTCCCAGTTTGGCTCGACTTTTCCCTTGGCATGTCGATTGAGGATGATCGGTCTTTTAAGGACCAACACCAATTCACCTTTCTTGAAAGCGCAGAGACGAGTTATCTTGTCATAGGCCCGTGACATTTGGGCTGGGTATAGCTCCAGATTTTGCTGCACCGCGAGCCTCTTTTCTTCGAGGGCATCGAGTTCTTCAAGTCGAAGGAGCACGTTTTCCTCTTCTGTCAACTCATGCTGAACGGCCATTCTTAAGCTTGGAACTTCGATTTCGAGGGGGAGGACCGCCTCCACTCCGAAGAGCAATGAGTATGGAGTGGACTGAGTTGGAGTACGGTGCGTGGTACGATATACCCACAATGCCTCGTGAAGCTTGAGATTCCAGTCTCTCTTGTTGGCTGAAGCATTTTTCCTCAGGAGCTTGCATAGAGTCTTATTGAAGGCTTCGGCTAGCCCATTGGCTCTTGGATTATAGATGGAGGAATATCTCCAGTCTATCTTGTGCTGAGTAGTGAACCTTGAGACATTGAAGCTCTTGAAAGAAGGCCCGTTGTCAGAAATGATTCTTCTTGGTGTACCGAAGCGGTATAGAATATTATGCTGGAAGAATGTCAGAATATCCTTTGTCTTGACTTCTTTTAGCGGGACAGCTTCAGCCCACCTGGAGAAGTAGTCTGTCGCGGCCAGTATGAACCGGTGACCTTTAGATGACGGAGGATCAATTGGGCCAACAATGTCGGTGCCCCAAACTTCGAATGGCCACGACGCCACTGTAGGATGCAATGGGTTGGGATGCTTGTGAATAAAATCACCGTGAATTTGGCAGATATAACATTTCTTTGCATGTTCTCCGCAATCCCGTATCATGGTGGGCCAGTAATACCCAAGCCGTTTGATTTGAAGTCGCATCTTGGGGCCAGATTGGTGAGCACCGCAAACGCCCGAGTGGACATCTTTCATGACCTTTTGGGCTTCGGCCAATGACAGACACTTGAGCCAGAGTTGGTTATATGACCTGCGGTATAACGTGTCATTTACAAACATGTATCGGAGAGCTCTTTTCTTCAGCTGAATCCTCGCAGATTTTTCTTCGGGCAGCTTGTCGTATCGGAGGTACTCTATGAAGGGTTCTCTCCAATCGGGCTCGTCTTGGATGATCGAAGCTTCTTCCGCAGGACTGCTCTTCTGTTCCG
Organism: Agapanthus africanus; assembly: GCA_030015575.1. Classification (NCBI taxonomy): domain Eukaryota; kingdom Viridiplantae; phylum Streptophyta; class Magnoliopsida; order Asparagales; family Amaryllidaceae; genus Agapanthus; species Agapanthus africanus. The sequence continues at coordinate 444,754,207 of CM057350.1, read as the reverse complement.
CGCTTTCCTCTTCTCGTAGAGAGACTGGGGGTAGAATTTGCCGGCTCCTGACTGTGATCAGAATTTCGTCCATGTCAGGATCAGCCAGCTCCTTGGCCAAGCGAGCGAGTACATCAGCCTTTCCGTTCAACGCTCTAGGGACTCTCGTTAGTTCAATATGAGTGAACCGTTTCATGAGTTCCACCACTCGACCTCTGTACCGAGCTAACTCGGGTTTGTATATCTTATAGTCGCCGCTTACTTGGTTGACGACAAGCTGGGAGTCACCGTAGACTCGTAGCCGACGGATTTCCATTTCTATGGCAAGCTCCAAACCAGCTATCAAAGCTTCATACTCAGCTTCATTGTTTGTCCGAGGCTCGGTAAGAGCAAAAGAACGCCGTAGGGTTCCCATTGATGGTGTGATGAACACCAATCCTATCCCTGCTTTTATCTCCGAGATGCTTGATTTACTGGAGGTCCTTATTGACGAGGCTCCATCGAAGTAGAGCTCCCAACATGGCTCATCTTCCTCGAGGTGCAGCACTTGTTCATCGGGTAACTCACAATTTAGCGGCGACCCTTCTGGTATGGGATGAGCAGCGAGAAAGTCTGCAAGAGCTTGCCCTTTTACTGCTTTCTGAAGGGTATAAACTATGTCAAACTCAAGTAGCATGACAGCCCATCTTGCCATTCTGCCGGCTAGGCTTGCTTTGGTTATCAAGTGTTTGAGCGGGTCGACCTTGGAGATCAGCATAACTCGATGAGCGAGCAAATAGTGCCTTAGCTTCTTCACAGCAAATATCAGAGCCAGGCATTGCTTTTCGATTGGGGAGTAGTTGTGTTCCGCCCCGACTAGAGTTCGACTGAGGTAGTAGAGGGCATTTTCTTTTCCCTCCTCGTTATTCTGGGCAAGGAGCGCACCGAGTGACTCGTCCAGCGAGACAGTGTAGAGAATCAGCGGTTTATTTGGAATGGGAGCGGCCAGCACTGGAGGGTGCAACAAGTACTGTTTGATTCTTTCGAACGCTGCTTGACATTCGGCATCCCAGATAAAAGGAGCTCCTTTCTTCATGGGCTTTGAGAAGGGCCTGCATCTCCCCGATAAATTTGAGATAAACCTCCGTATATAAGCAAGCTTGCCTTGAAAAGATCTCAGCCGCGTCAGACTCTTCGGAGGGGGCATCTCCATGATGGCCTTTATCTTTGATGGGTCAACTTCGATCCCTCGATGTCGAACTATGAAGCCCAGGAATTTTCCCGATGACACGCCAAAAGCGCACTTTAAAGGATTCATCTTCAGATCGTATTGCCTCAGTCTGGTGAGAACGGTCCTGAGATCTTGGATATGATCGGCCTTGGCTTTAGTCTTGATGACCAGATCATCAACATAGCATTCGATGACTTTATGGATTAGGTCATCAAAGATATTAGTCATTGCCCTCTGATATGTAGCACCCGCGTTCTTCAGTCCGAATGGCATTACCTTGTAGCAATATATCCCGATCGGGGTTCGAAATGCTGTGTGCTTCTCATCCTCAGGCGACATCTTGATCTGATTATATCCAGACGAGCCGTCCATAAAGGTGAACAGTTCATAATTTGAGGTGTCATCGACCATCATTTCCATGACCGGTAGCGGGAAGTCGTCTTTAGGACATGCCTTGTTGAGGTCCCTGAAATCGACACAAACTCGGATCTGCCCATTTTTCTTCTTCACTGGGACCACGCATGCGATCCAGTCCGCATATTTCTCTTCTCTGATGAAGCCGGCATCGATGAGCTTCTTAGTTTCCTCGATGACCTTTTCTTCTAGTTCCCTTCTCATTCTTCGAGGAGCTTGTTTGACTGGCTTGGCATCAGGAGATATAGCCAGCTTATGCACGGCTACCCCAGGGGAAAGGCCAGGCATTTATTTGTACGTCCACGCGAAGCAGTCGACGAACTCACGTAGCAGGGCAATTATCTGCTCTTTCATTTCCTCCGACAAGAGTGAGCTGATGTAGGTCGGCCTTGGATTATCGGACGTTTGTAAGTCAATCTCGGTTAGCTCATCAAAGGTTGCTTGTCCGCCATCTTCGAGCTCTTGAGGAGCTTCTTCTGGCTCGGCTATCTCGTCATCACCATTTGATCTTTCGCTGGCCTCACCAACATGGATCATGTAGCTCGCTTTGGAATCAGGTTGAATGTAGCCTATGCCCCGTCTATCTGGAATTCGTCCATCGATGAGTGCTCGGACCTGGGACGGACACCATAGCCCTTCGTAAAACTTTGCTTCGGACTCCGTTTGATATAACCGGCATCCGCACTTCTTAAAGTATTCCCGCATCTCGGGAGCATAGTATCGGAGATTGAGGACGGCTCTTATGCCTCTCTCATAGGGAAGGCACGCGACAGAAAGATCGTCCGCGTGTGCAACGGGGTTTGACCTGTAAAACAGGATGCCCTTCTGTCCATTTTTCCTCCCGGGCACGTAGAAAGTTTTCAGCTGGTCCACGGTAGAGACTGACAATGCGTCGAGCTCTTTGCACATCCGTTCCGGCACCCTTGTGATGGCCAGGGACCCTTCTGCGACTTTGAAGGTCTCTCGTAGTTTCGCTTGCTGCATGGGGGGCCAATCTGCACAGCTGTTGCACGGCAGGTCCTCTTCTTCTGACTCTTCACTGTCACTGCCAAGATGAGGGCGGAATTTGCTGCTAGATGGGCCTTCGGTAACAGATTCGTCCGTATCGCTGCCGAAATGAGGGCAATTTTTAAGGAAGGACGGGCTTCCAGCGTCGGACTCATCAGTGTCGCTGCCGAAATGCGGGCACACTTGGGTATTTTTGCTTTTGAAAGTGACAGCCGGCGCAGATTTGCTTTTGAGTCTTGGGGCCGGTCTATCCTCGGTTAGTTGTGGCTTAGCATTTTGGTGGTTCATAAAGTACCGAGAATCTTCATATCGAACTTCATGCACACCAAACGGCTGGATGTCTCCGTCAATGCGTCTTTCTTCGCCATTTTTAGTATACTTCATGCATTGATGGAGAGTTGACGCAATGATGCCGTAATCGTGGAGCCACGGCCGCCCCAAGAGAATCTTATAAGACGTGTCGGCGTCGATCACGTATATCTTAGCTTCAGTTTGCAGATCCCCGAATTTGATTGGCAAAGCTATAGACCCCAGAACTTGCTGGCAATTTTGGTTGAAGCCTTGAATGACAATCCTTTCCCTTGACAGGTGTCGGACGTCCATTGACAAACTCTTCAGAGTTCGCAAGTTCATGATGTTCACTGAATACCCCGGATCAATCAATATGCGATTAATTCGATCTCCGTCGCTGTACCCGGTCACGTAAAGCGGCCGATTGTGCTCAGCCGTTCCCAGTAGCAAGTCTTCATCCTTAAATGTGACCGCGGCGGCATTCAGAGCGTGCTGGGCTTCTTTCATATTAATTTCCGCAAAGTGAGCCTGATACCGCTCGGGGTTTTGTAGAGCGTGAATGAGAACATCTCTAAGCTCCTTAGATAGGACCAAGGCGTCGTAGATGCTCAGGAGAGACGGAAGCTTCCGGAGATGTGCCAAGACATTATAGTCCACCGAGGAAGGACTTATGTTTTCATCAGTCGGTTCTCTGCCATCTTCTTCATTAGCGACTTGTTTTTCCTTCCCTTTTGGGGCGTTGCCCTGATTTGGCGGTAGAGCCCTGCCACTTCTGAGCTGGATTTGATTGGCCTTTATGGCGAGCTCCTCGTCCTCTTCGGGAAAGCAGAGCTCATCCTCGGAGTCGCTGCCAAGATGGATGGCGTAGCAGGTCACTACTGGGATCTCTTCATTGGAGTCTTCTTCTAACTCCTCCGGAATTTCAGCCGCTTGTACAGGGAAGAACTCCTTCAATTGAATCAATGTTCTTTCCTTTTGTCTATATTCTTCGAGGGAATCGATATATTTTTGAATGGTCGATCTCCCCGCAGACTCTTTTTCGCGCCGAGCTGCACTTTTCTTCTTCTTGAGCTTCTTGGATTTTGAGCTTGATGGAGCCGCATTGGCAGCTGGACTGGTAGGCTTCTTCTGCCCTTCCCATTCCGTCCTGGGTTCTTTCCGAAGTAGCTTTATCATCTTCTTCGTCTTATTAGATATGTGCATACTCCATGGAGGCCGCGATGAGTCCATTTCATTGCTCAGGGCAGCGGGTTCGGCTGTCTGCTCCCAGAAGGCTTCAGTTTCTGTCTGTATAAAGTTGGAGGTCGCAACTTGATTGTTCACCAACACACTTTTGGACAGCTCGATTTCTCCAGCCTTGTACTGCTTCTCGACCCAGTCTTTGAAGATATAGCAATCCTCGATCGCATGGCTCACTACTCGGTGGTACGGGCAATAGAGAGGATTGTCGGTCATTTTTGCTTCTTGGGGTCTTTTCGACTCCGGCAATTGTAGGCCGTTGTTCAAGGCATCTTTAAATATCTTACGGACCTTGTCCCTCCTGAAAGAGTAAACCTTGTTCTTTTTCTCCTCTAGGGAAGGCCCATCTCCTCCCAGCAATGGCTTTCGAGACCGGTTTTGGATTCGCCCGCCCTTCGCTTTTCTTCATTGTCGGAGGCATTGAAAACATTGGTACTGCTGGAACTCCCGCTTCTACGGTTGTCGTCCCGCTTTCTTTTCCAAGTTTTATCTCTCTGAGAGTCTGGCGGAGACTCTTGCTTCGAGCGTTCCAGCATTTGGACTTTCTTGGTTAGCTCCTGGAATGTCTTGAGGCCCGCTGTACACAAGAATGGGACCATCCAATTGCTGAGGTTCCCAATGAGAAGGCTGACGGACTGGTCCTGCTCTAGCGGCGGTTCGCACTTGACCGTGAGATTACGCCATCGGGCAATAAAGTCGGTGTTGCTTTCATTCTTCCCCGGCTTGGTCTTCACAAGGTCGGCAATGGAGATTTTATCACTGACACTCATGAACCTTTGCCGAAACAGGGACTCCATTTGGGCAAAGGTAATGACGGACCCGTCCGGTATACTCGCATACCAGTCGAAGGCGACGCCGGTCAGGCTGTTGACAAACTGACGAAGAAGGAGCGCATCATTGCCCCTTGTATTTCCGCACGATGCTTTGAAGTGGGCAACGTGCTGATTTGCATTCCCCGTTCCATCAAATCTTCCGAACTTAGGAATGACGTAGCCACTTGGGAACTCAATCAGATCGTATTGCGCGGGATATGGCCGCCCACTACTGCCGATTTCTTTCTGAGCTTCAGCTTCGGCCACCAATGTTTTAACCTTGCTGGTGACCAAATCCATTATCCGATCTTGTGTTAGCGGGATAGTGCTATCTGGGGCCAAGGCGTCCCCAGAAGCGGAGTGTGGCCGGCTTTCATGTGTCTCGACCAGTCTTGGACCCGAAGGAACAGGCATTGGCTGCCTCGTATTGTCATCACCCGGCTGATTAGTAGCGGCTTGCGCTTGATTGGGAGGCGCTCGAGCAATTTGAGCCGTAAGCTGCATCACCACATTCGTTAAGTCGTCAATCTTCGAATAGAGCTTGGCCATCTCTTTATCTTTGCTCCTGAGCTGTTTTCGAAGCTCTTGAAGCAGCTCTTGCTCCGTAGTCCTGGGGCGGAAAGTTGGCTCTTCCTCGCTGTCCGAGCTTGACTCTGCATGGACCGAAGGGTCTTTCTGCCTATCATCCTCATCGAGAGGGTTTTCTTCATCCAGCGGGGGTGGCTGTTCTTGGGCAGCGGCAACCATATTCAGGCTAGATTGGGCTTGAGATGTGGTGGCCCCATCCTTGCTTTTGCTGCGAAGGTTGTCACTGGGGCGACCGCCCGCCATATAGACCGTATGGATGATATATCCGGCCGTCTTTCTATCATTGGCAGCTGATTTCACGGATTGCTGTCTTGACCCCCTTGTTTCGGTTGCTGGTAGTCGATTGAAGGCGGCTGGCCTAACCAGTTTCTTAAGTGGTGATGGCGCTTCTTTTTTGGATTTTCCCCGCTGCTTTCGTGTGGCACAGAGCGCCTGATAGACCCTTGAAGAGACAGTGTCATACTTTTTATGTTGGGGCCAGGACACGTCTCTTTGTAGCGCTGTTCGGACCGCTGTCTTCTTGATCCTGGCGGTCATGGCATTTTTCTGAACCCACTTCAGAGGCTCGAAGGAATTGCTGATTCTTACATCTGACTCAGCCGTCGTCGCGGGGCAACCCTGCACTTGGAACTTCACACGATTCCATTTGGCCGAAGCCTTGGCCCTCTTGTTGGCTCGATACCTGAGCCGCTTCTGTCTTAACTTCTCTGTTCTAAGCACCTGGCAGACTTCGGCTCTTTGGGAAGATGCCGTAGACAAGGCGATGGAGGATTTTGGAGATACAATCGATTGTGCACTTGTTGGAGTCATCGCCTGAGCTCGTCCGCAGCATTTGATATTGCCTTTCGCACCGGAAGCCTTGCCCCCAGCTGGAGCGCCAGGGAGTCGTTCAGACACCATCTTAAGTTTCGGTTGTGGTGCCTTAGCAATCACAACATTCGGCCTCTTGCCCCTTGGGACCGGCTTGGCCACCTGTTCTGCTGGGATTTCCGCCAGATGAGCGCTTCCGGCAGGGTAGATGATGACGGAGCCAAACTGGCGGGGCGGTTCCTCCCACTGTCGACTGAGGCTTGCGGGGAGAACCACACGAGCGTTGATCTTGACCACGTACGGAATCGGGGTCACGTTGGAAGCTGAATTCGTCTGGGGAGACATTGTCGTCGAAGGTTGATTGCTGCATGGAAAAAAAACATCATTTCAGTATAGGCAATCGATATGTGTATTGATTGAGTTCGCATGAATGTTTAACCCGAAATATGGGAGGAGAGATTGGTCCCACCGGGCGTGCCAGAATCTGTAGGGTGTTTTTCATCACCCCATTTGAGATGGGAATACGCGCACGCTTGTCAGGCGTACTACAGATTCCCCCTGCCTAGGGTAGGCTGGAGTTTAATGATTGTGGGGATCCGAATCTCCGGCGGCCGCGGACTAAGCTGCCGTTAATTACCCCTCGCCTTTGGGGCGAGGGTACCTCCGATTAACGGGTTAAACTGTTCATGCGAACTCAATGTGCAGTGTACGTGTGTGTTGTTTTGGAGGGGGGTTTGAATATATCGGGAGCCACGCAGAGTTTTTACGGGGGTCCCGCTACCCGGATAGCGGGCTGGGGGTCAAGGGGGCTAGCAGCCCCCTTGCGGGGTGCGGGGCAGCGCCCCGTTAGAAATTTTTTTCTAACAGGGACAGTATCGCGGAGTATGTGTATGTGTACATTTGTATACATATGTATATATATACATGTATATATAAGTAAAGGCGAAAAAGACATCCAAAGGATGCGTGGGGCCAGCGCCTAGGCGCTTGAGCACGAGCGCGCCACGTGTCGGCACGTGGGCGCTTTGCGCTCGAGCGCAGAGTGCTGGAGCGCAACGCGCCACGTGTTGGCACGTAGGCGACTCGCGCTCGAGCGCTTGCGCTGGAGCGCAAGAGCGCCACGTGTCGGCACGAGGGCGACTTGCGCTCGATCGCTTGCACTTGAGCGCAAGAGCGCCACGTGTCGGCACGAGGGCGACTTGCGCTCGAGCGCTTGCGCTGGAGCGCAAGCGCGCCACGTGTCGACACCGGGGTGACTTGCGCTCGGGCGCTTGCGCGGGAGCGCAAGAGCGCCACGTGTCGGCACGAGGGCGACTTGCGCTCGAGCGCTTGCGCTGGAGCGCAAGCGCGCCACGTGTCGGCACGTGGACGCTCTGCGCTTGAGCGCCGGCGAGAAAAAAAGGCTTTTAGCCTAAAAAGATTTCTCTGAAGAGAAATCAAAGAGGAGTTGGACTCCTGAGTGTTTTTTTTTCTTTTTTTTTTAGGGTTTGGTGAAAGGGGTTCTTCTTCTTCCTCCTCTGTTAGCTGGATCTTGAAGATCAAGAGATATGGGATTTTAAAAATCACTCCTTTTTGAGATCTAATGGAAGATCTGAGTTCCCCTTGATGGGTTTTGTGGTGAAAAACTAATTTGTTTTATACAAATGAGAGTAGAACTCTTGATTTAATTCAAAAGAAAGAAGAAGGTTTTGGAACCTTGGAGAAGGAAGAAAAATCTCAGATCTGAGACTTTTTTGGAGAGAGAAAAAGTTGTTGGGATATTTCATTATCCTTGCCTTTATAGGCCATACATTTTACACATAGCCCCTTGGGCTTCACAAAATGGCATTTTGCCTATCCCATGGCTCATGTGCCATTTCTTTTTGCACATAAGTCATGGGCTTTACAAAAATTTGGCTTTATGCCTATTTTTCTTACATTTATCCGAAAATAAATTGAAAGAAATACAACAAAATTATTTATTACAAAATTTTTATCTTGGCATGAGAGGAGGCCGGCCGCTTCATGTTCGGGCTCGACCCGGGCATGGGCCCACTGGATCTGGGCTTGGGCCCACTTGGCTTGGGGTTGACTTTGATTTTGACTTGGTCAACCGGGGTGTAAATTTTTACCCCAACACGATCTACCCGAAAAACTCCCACCAATGCGGAATATTCAACACTAGATTGATCTCGTGCCTAGCTCAAGACTCCCCAATCTTCCCCACTACCACATGAGCCCTAAGGAGAATGAAATCCTACAAGTGCAAGTAGAAGATCTCCTCAAGAAAGGCTTCATTCGCAAGAACCTTAGTCCATGTGCCGTTCCCGCGCTACTCATACCCAAGAAGGAAAGAACATGGAGGATGTGCGTTGATTGCCGAGCAATCAACAAAATCACAATAAAGTATCGGTTTTCCATCTCTCGGCTAGAAGACATGTTGGATACATTGGCGGGTGGTCATATCTTCTCGAAGATCGAACTCAAGAGCGACTACCACCAAATTCGCATATGGTCCAGAGATAAATGGATAAGCACCTTTAAGACACGAGAAGGACTCTACGAGTGGCTCATCATGCTGTTCGGGCTTTCTAATGCACCAAGCATCTTTATGCGGCTCATGAACTAAGTCCTAAAACCCTTCATCGGTAAATCCGCAGTCGTTTACTTTGATGACATTTTAATTTTCAGCCATAATGAAGAAAATCATATGATGCATTTGAGAAAGGTTATGCTAGTACTGCAAGAAAATAAATTGTACATCCAACTCAAGAAGTGCTATTTCATGACGAACCGTTTGATCTTTCTCGAATTTGTCGTAAACGCAGAAGGAATCACTGTCGATGAAGAAAAGGTTCGTGCGATTCGTGATTGGCCTACACCGACTACCATGACCGGGGTCCGCAGTTTCCACGGTCTTGCCACCTTCTATCGTCGGTTTGTTAAAAATTTCAGCAGTACAAGTCACCTGCAAACCGATGGGCAAACGGAGGTCGTGAATCGTATTCTTGGAAATATCCTTTGCAGCCTTACCAGGACTCCACCGAAGCAGTGAGATGTCGTTTTAGCGCAAGCAAAGTTCTCTTATAACTCCATAGAAAACCGATCGACGGGAAGGTCTCCGTTCTCCATCGTTTACATCCAACCTCCTCGACATCTCCTCGACTTTGCACCCTTATCAAAACTCCCAGGCCAAAACATCTGGGCTGACAATATGGTGGAGCACAACCAGTTAATTCATAAAGAAGTTCGCCAAAAACGCCATGAGTCGAACGCTAAGTACAAGGAGAATGCCAACAAACACCGGCATCAACATACCTTTCAAGTTGGGGACTTCGTTATGGTGCATCTACGCAAAGACAGCTTCCGGGTCGATATGTATCACAGTTCACCAACCGCAAGATCGGCCCTTACCACGTGCTCAGTAAAATCAACGACAACGCCAATGTCATCGACCTTCCAGAAGAATTCAACATTTCAAGGACATTTAACGTGGCAGATATTTTTAACTACTACCCACCGGAAGAGGAATAAGGGCTTCTCGTGCACATCATTACTAACTCAAGGACGAGTTTTTCTGAAGCCGGGGAGTCGGGTGTAGTGCACCTTAATGCGTACATTACGAATGAGCGTGATCGGCCCGAGATTGAGCAGCTGGAAGGCAAATCAGGGATTTTTTTCCAATTAATTAGGATTTATCTATATTTGGATAGATCATAATTGATTGGATATATCATAATTAGATCTTTCAATCAATTATGATTTATCTATATTTCCATATTTGGATAGATCATAGTTGATTGATTTGATTTATTTTTATTAGGCCTGATTTGTTTTTGAATTTTAATTAACCCAACATCTTACGGCACGAGTTTTAGATTAGATTAGGATTGTTTTTATTCCTAATTATCTTTTAGCCTTTAAACCGATTTGCTACTCAAGAAGATATTTAGTTATAAATAAAGCCTATGAGCTCTTGTGAAGATTATCTTGAAAAATAATTAAAAAATTGAGTTTCTTCTTTCCTGTGGATTCGGCACGGTTGTGGATTCGACCAAACTCTACGGTCCCGTCGTCTTGCTCTTAGCCGCGGCGCGTCCAATTATCCGGGTTTGTGGAATTTAACAGTTCTCCGCATCCTAATACATGATTCGGTACTTCTCGGATAACTTGCCACTTCAAAAATAAGTGAAAGAATATCATGTGCAAGGGCATGTGTATAACTGGAGACAGAAGTATTAGTGCATGTTAAAAGTCTAGGGTAAGGTGAAAGTTTTCAAAAGTTAAAATGCTTTCTTGCAATACGACCAAAAGACGGTTCCTTCCAATTTAGCCTTCAAAGAACCTTGCGGACGTTCTTCCAACATCATTTTCCTATGCAAAGACAATAGCATGAGAAACTTCTAATCCTAAGTGTACGTTCTAAATTGTTACTCAATTCGACAAAAATAAGGCATGAGCTAGTTGTTCCCTTTTCATATTAATACCGCTAATTGTCCCTGTGATTTCGTGAAGAATACTTGGCTATATGGATAGACAAGCATATATATATATATATATATATATATATATACTCCTGCTCTACTCTAATAATGTTTAAATATGTGAGATATACTTGTATATTCTAGCATGATACATTAGAATATTAGTTTGCAGAATATAATCATACTATCAGTTATATAAGAAATACATAACGAAAAAGAAATGAAAGCATGTGTTGAATTGTCATATGGTAAGGATGTGCAGATCAGTCAAGTGTCCGTGCAAATATGTTAAGTGGCAACTAAAATCAAGGGATTGCTTCATGTCAAATATTATAATCATGTAAAGCATGTGTCCGAATCTTTTGTAATCTTTCTATTATTATAAAAAAAAAATACATGCAAATGCCTCTCTTCTCAAAAAAGAGGGAGAATCATTTCTTTCATGGTATCATAAGAGACCAGGTTCTCTTAACATAGTTTTAACCTGTTTCTTTCATGGCTCTCTCCATTAATACTTTTCCTCTTTCTTCTTTTAACATATCCTCCTCCACACTTCCTACAATCACAATGAAGCTCGACGACAACAACTTTTTATTCGGAAAAGCACGCTTTCAACCATTTTTGCGTGCGAATAAACTTTGGGCATGTGTCTCAGGCGCGATGCCCTACCCACCAGATACTGTAGTAATCTCTGATGCTGACGGTAAGGGCCTGTTTGGTTGCAGGATTATAAGTTTGGATTTGGATTTGGATTGTGGAATCCTAGGATTCCATAATTTTGTGTTTGGTTGCAAGATTAGGATTTCTAGGATTCCTTTGTTTTTTATGGGGGGCCCACCACAAAACAAGGATTATGGAATCCTAAAAATTTTAAAGGATTTTGAACGATTTAGCACTATTCATTGTACTTTTAGATGGGGCCCATGCACTTTATTTATTTAACAATCATCTCTCTCTATCTCTCTCTAAAATCCTCAAATACAAATCCCACTTTTTTCTCACCAACCAAATAAAGATTACAAGGATCTTAAACTCCAATACTAGGAATCCAAAACCAACCAAACAACAAATTACCAAATCCAGAAATTTCAACCGTACTATTTTGGAATCCAAATTCCATAATCCTGCAACCAAACAGCCCCTAAAGAACTCACGTCTCCTAACCCGGCTTACGAGCATTGGGTTACGCAAGATCAATTGGCTTTGGGGTGGCTTCTCAACACCCTATCAATTGCTCAGGTAGTTGGACTCTCCAGCTCGAAGCTTGTATGTGATTCTCTTGAACAAACATTTGCTTCACAGAGCCAAGCTTGCTCGGCCACTCTTCGAGATCAACTACAAAACCTTCGTGAGGGATCTCGTTCCATTAACGAGTATCTTCAGGCCACCAAGACCATTGCAGATCAACACACTGCAATTGCCGTCCGGTATAGTCGAACGATTGTCTTCACTTTATACTTCATGGCCTTGGCCAAGAATATGCGGATTTCTGTATGGCCATCCGTACTTGTGCAGGCCCTCCCCTCTCAACAGAGGAACTCCATGCTCTTCGTCTAAGTCAAGAAGTCCACCTCTCATATCTCTGATTCACCTCTTTAATAACGAATCGAAATCATCAGGCCTACAGACGCATGTTTGACCAAGATGACTGACGTCTGTCCCTTTCAGATTAGACGTCTGGTATTGGTTAGTGCGCAGCCAGACGTCTGCACCTGTAAGGGACAACCGTCAGGATTTAGCTTGCGCTCTAACAGAGCGTAGCAAGACGTCTGCACTTGTGTGGGGTAGACGTCTAGCCCTGTACGATCATGTAAGTTTGGAAAGTTTTCTTTGTGGTTGTTTGGAAAGATTTTGAACGTATATACAAAGAAATATCACAATCTAATCTCTTAAAATCTTTCCAAACAACCACAAAGAAATCTTTGCAAACCGACATGATCACGCACGGCCAGACGTCTGCCCCGCACATGTGCAGACATTTGACTACGTTCTGTTAGAGCGCATGCCAAGTCCAGACGTCTGTCCTTACAGGTGTAGACGTCTGGCCGCGTTCTGTTGGCGCACTAACCAATTCCAGGCGTCTGATCTGGAAGGGACAGACGTCTGTCGTCTTGATCAGACGTCTGAGGTGAAGGGTCAGACATTTGTCGGGCTTGATGACTTCAATTCGTTATTACTCTTAACCAAATGTGAGCATGGCTCGCAAACAACGTGGTGGCGGCTTTAATGCAAAAACAGCTACCTCTCCTACCTATGATCATAACAATCAAATGGGCGCATCTTCCGCTCGACGTTTTAATGGAAAGCATACTAATTTCCAAGGGCGCAACTCCGGATCAAACAATCCATTAAAGGGTTCTCATCTTAAATGCCAGGTATGCAGCAAAGTTGGGCATTACAATCGTTTCAACCATGCATATATACAATCCATCCCCTTCTCCACAAGCTCACATGGCATTTGCCTCCACCTATAACTGGTTGCCTGACCGATGGCGAAACACCATATGACTGCCGATTCGTCTAACCTGCAAATGCCTTCAGCTTTTACCGGATTCGTCTAACCTGCAGATGTTCAGGTTTGATGATTAAAAGCACTGGTTCTTCTGTTCTTAACTCTTCTTCAGGTCCTTTTCATCCCAAAAATATTCTTTATGTGCCTTCAATTTCATGCAATTTACTTTCTATATCTAAATTCACCAAAGATAATTCATGTTATTTTGAATTTCCCCCAATTTGTTTTTTTTTTTTCTTTTGTGAAGGACCTTCATTCTGAGACATTAATACTTCTTCAAGCAAGACTTAATCACGGCCTATATTAGTTTTCACCTACTAGCAGTTCACCTCCATCTGCCCTCTTTGCTTCCGCTAATAATGTGGTGTCCTCGTCTATATGACATCGTCCATTGGGTCATGCATCTATGCCTATCGTGTTTAAAGCTTTAAATAAAGCTTATATAAGCTATAATAAATGTAACGACAACGCATTATGTTCCTCGTTTCAGTTGAGTAATAGTCGTCAATTACCTTATGCTATTTCTTGAAAATGTTTCTAAAAACCCTTCAGATATTATTTCACTGATATTTGGGGTCCTGCTGTTGGGAACAGGGAGAAACAATAGATCTATGCAATTTCGTCAATCCACGCAAAACGTAATAAACAAGGAAAGACAAAAAAACAAACAATAATGCGAGAGCAAGAGATTCAAAGCTGGGAGACAAGACATTTGTTAACGAGATTCACCCACCGTATGACTAGTTCCCGGCAGAGCGGAATCTGCAAATCTTCTACTAGTATTTTAGTCAAGAATACACCAAAATCAATCCTTGAAAATTTCTCTCAAATCTCTTAGCCATCACCCACTCTCTATACAATAGCAATTGTCATTCTAATTTTCCATATGAGAGACCTTATTTATAGACTAACCCTAATTCTATATATACAAACTAGAATTTAAATGATATTAGGAAAGAATATATCGGGTTCGCACAACCCGTGTCTGTTACGATGATCCGGCTCAACATCACTTTGAGCCGGCCCAACATACGTCTGGAAAATCGATTTCTCCGTTGTTGCTATGAGGTGGCTCAACATCAATTTGAGTCGTCTCAATATATGCAAGGAGAATCAATTTCTTCGCTGTTTCTATGAGCTGGCTCACCATAAGTTTGAGCCAGCTCAAGGAAGAAACTCCACAATATCAACATTCTCCCACTTGGATTCTTTCATCTTGAATCCCAAAAACTAGTAGATTTCACACGATTCCACTATTTGCTCTCTTCTAATCAAATCTACTCGGTGAGGTTCACCAACCTGCAGCAGAGAACCAGCTTATCTCTGACTATAACGTTGGTGAATATATTTACAATATTCTTTTCTCCCGCGATCTTCTGCAATGTTAACCCACTATCTTCCAATGCTATGCGTATAAATGATACTGCGTCTTGATGTGCTTTGTCCTATAATGATATGCAGCATTCTTGACCAAGTATATTGCACTTTGACCATCACTTCATAAGGTATTGAACTCCTGTTTATTATTCAATTCTTCGAGTAACCCTTGTAGCCATATCATCTCTTTGCTGGCTTCCGTGATGACCACATATTCGGCCTCCGTCGTTGACAATACAACAATATTTTGCAATTGGAAAATCCAATTGACCGTTGTCCCCCAACTGTGAATACATACCCTGTTTTGTTTTCCCACTATCTCGGTTACCCAAGCAGTCCGCATCAACATAATTTTGCATATTGAGTGTGTCTCCCCCGAAACATAAACAATGACTGGATGTTCTCTTGAGATATCTCAATATCCACTTCACTGCATTCCAATGTTCGTTCCCCGGTTTTGCATGTATCTGCTCACAACTCCCACTGCTTGTGCAATATTTGGTCGTGTACTCACCATTACATATATCAAACTCCTAACCGCCGATGCATATGACACTCGTGCCATGTCATCCTTCTTGTCTCGAGTTGTCGGGAACAACTCTTTGCTGAGTTTGAAATGCCTTGCTAAAGGCATACTTACCAATTTTGCTTTATCCTTTTTGAACCACTTCAAAACCTTCTCCATGTAGTTCTTTTGCGACAGTCACTGCTTTCTTTGTTTCCTATCTCTAATCATCTTCATGCCTAGAATTTTATTGCCTGCTCCCAAATTTTTCATGGAGAATTTCTCAGCCATCAGCCTCTTCAGACTTTGAATTCTCTCAAAATTCTAACCCGCTACCAACATATCATCCACATAGAGTGATAAAATAATGTTGTCCCCATCCTTAAAAGTATGAACGTAAACAAATTGATCTGAATCACATCTCACAAATCCTGTCTTCAATATGAATCGATCAAACTTGAGATACCACTGTCTTGGAGCGTGCTTGTTTCCATACAAACTCTTTCGCGGTTTACAAACTAAATTTTATTTCCCCTTCACTTCGTATCTTGGTGGCTGCTTCATATAGATTTCCTTCTTCAAATCTCCATGAAGGAATGTTGTTTTCACATCTGACTGCTCTAAATGTAAATCTTTCACTTCTATGATACTGAGTGTAACCCGAATTGAAGTCATCTTCACCAATGGGGAAAATATCTCTCGATAGTCTATCCCATGATGTGCATATCCCTTGACTACCAAGCGAGATTTATACCGCTTCATACCATCGGCCTCATTCTTGATTTTGTACAATCACCTATTTAGCAACGCCTTTCGAGCCTTAAGTAGCTTCACTAGATCTCATATACGGTTCTTCTTCAAAGAATCCATCTTTTCATCCATAGCTTGCTCCCACTGTTGCTAGCACTGTCTTTGCGTCGCTTCTATAAGGGATTCAGGCTCTCCCGAATCAGTATACAATATGAAGTCGGTAATCAATTTTTCAGGTAGCCTCCTATCTTGTGTATATCTCTTCAGAATTAGGACATTTAGTTGCTGAATTTGGTCTTCAACCTATTCCTGAACCTGATCCTTCCCTGCAGTGCTTGTTTCCTTCATATTCTGATTTGCACCTGTAGGCATCTGATTTCTCTCCTGAGTTCCATCAGACTCAATGCACCATCCTTGATATTGGCTTGCTTTTCTTCCTTGTACAAGTGTTGCTCATTAAAGACGATGTTCTGGCCTTGAATTATCTTCTTGCTTGAGTAATCTCATAGTCGATATCCAAACTCATCTCCTCCATAACCGATGAATGCACACTTCCTTGACTTGGAGTCAAGCTTGTTAGTATTTTGATGCTAGAGTCGTAACGTTTACGGACCACGGCAGAATAATAAATCAAAAATTTTCAAGACTTAGCATCAAAATACAACTACAAGATTATGTCATTTACTTATAATTGCAAAACTAGAAAACACTAGAGAGCTAGTTAGGGGCTACAATCTTTGCAACGTGTCAAATCACCTATTGAAAGATTCTTGCTAGACTTGTGAGCTTTCGTAAGCGCTTGAACACCGACCACCTCGCCGTAGATGATCCGCGAGAAAGCACCAAGCCCAAACCTTCATCTTCACTTCTCAAGCGAAAAAACTCACACATTGAACTAGCTAGGTTAATATATGAGGCGACGTGATCAAGAAAAACACTCTCCTTTTGAATTCTAACATCAGTTCATACCTCCACCATTTTTGTAGAGAGAGAAAGAAGATGAAGAAGATGACCCATGGAAAAAGACGTTAAAAAAATTAACATCAAAAGAAAAGAGAAGAATAGAAAAGAAAAATGAATAAAACAAAGAAAAGAAGATTTAAGATGTTAGAAGAAGTCCACTCTTCTTTTCATTTCATTTCTCTTTATGTTTATTCTTAACATAGAGGATTTCTCTTTATATATATATATATATATATATATATATATATATATATATATATATATATATATATATATATATATATATGAGATTAATGGAGGAAAGAGACCATAGGAGGGAATTTCCTCCTATGGCGTCGAAAAAATACATCCTCCCTCATTTTTTCTGATGATCGGCACCCACCATCTTCATTGTTATCATCTAAGATGTGGGTACACCAAATTTTATGTGATTCTACAGCTTTTTCACCATTGATTTAGTGGGTTCAAAATTAACGGTTTACCGACAATAGAACTTTTTACATTGCTAAATCAACGGTGAAAAGGTTGTAGAATCACATGAAATTTGGTGTACCCACATCTTAGATGATAATGATGAAGGGTGTATATTTTCGACGCCATAGGAGGAAATTCCCTCCTATGGCATCTTTCCTCCATTATATATATATATACACACACACACACACACACACACACATATTTATAAAGAGAAGAAAACATGTATCAAATACATTTCCATATTACGTATCGCATACACAATAATATATCAATATCGCATACTAATACATATACAGAGAGAGTGTGTGTATCCAATACACAATACTAGAAAGCATATTAAAATATAATCATTAAGTTAACACTTGACTTAATATTCCGGCTTTTAAACCGGCTAGTATTTTTCGGACATTCGATTAAATCATGAATTGAATCGAACTCTCACATGTATCCTATATGCACGTCACATCAACATTTTTCCCGGGTTGACACTTTCATTGCGGGACTCTAAAAACCTATCAATACGCTCGCAGTAGGTTATAAAGGATCATATCCGATTGGATCCGAAACCTTTTCGAATCCAATCCCTTGACGGGGTAACCTATAAGCACGTCAGTGGCACTAACTGTACGTAACGGCTACCCAGTTATGATCAAGATAAAAGCAGGTCAATGAGCAAACTCATCAGGACCCTACAAAGTCTATAAGTGACAGTCACCGTACAGTTCAGTCTCTTCGTCCATGTGTATTGTATATTGGGTCTAGGGTTTGGAATCTGTCAGACCCCAATAACTCGATAAGTCATGCGACAAAGAAATCATAACCAACCAGAGATACAACTGATAACACTTATCAGTTTATCTTCACTGCGGTGGCCACCGACTTGTGGTTGTGGTCATGTCTTGCACAGTGCGACATCAACTCCTTATACTAGGAGAGACGATTCCCCTCGACCGCTCACTGCCTTCACGTGCTTCTGGACTATACCCAACAAAAACCTGTTTGCATGACTACTTTGAGCCATGATAGGGTAGAAGTCTAAGTATAGTGGGAACACAAATGAGACACTGTGGCGATCTCAGGTCCTAAGGACTACCCTATACTCATGTCACCAGAGAAGTGCTATCTGACATTGGTATATTGCCAGCTAGGAGTTCTCGGTGAGTCCGTCCAATATAACTCATCCAATGAGCACATGTATACAATCCTCGATGTCAAACACCAATAGCTGTAGAATCGGCTATCGCCCTCCAACCCGGTCAGGAAACGTACACACTAGTCTAAACTGGAGTACCGATACCCAGTCTCGATACTCCTACGATTAGGGACATTTAAGGATGTGTTTATCGACTACTCAGGCTCTACTAGTATGATCTCCATCATCGTCCTGGTAGTCAAGCAAAATCCGAGGGCTTTATCTCATGTCTAAACGATACGTGATAGTAAATAAAATGCATCATATGAAAGATAAAGGTAAACCAGATAGCATACTATCATCTCGAGTAAGATTGTTCTCTTGTATAGGTTCTCCTTTAATTACAATAATTTCCTTGAGGGCGCCTATATCCAACAAAGCTTAGTCCTTTCCGCATTATCTATGAGAGAATACACAATGCAACCAAAAACTTTAAGGTGCGAGTAGTTGACTGATTTATTTGACCAAATTTCTTCCGGAATTCCTCCTTCGAGTGTGCTTACCGGGCTTTTATTGATCAGATACAAAGCAGCATCGACAGCTGCTGCCCATAGTAATTTCGGCACATCCGCATCCAAGGCCATGCTTCTCACCCTCTTTAGGATCGTCTTGTTCATCCTTTTAGCGATTTCTTTCTGTTGTGGCGTCCCTGGTACCGTCTTCAACCAAGGTATACCCTTTTGTGAGCAAAACCTCTCGAACTGTTGCGTGCAATATTCCCCGCCATTATTACACTTGAGGCATTTAACTTTCGTTCCCGTTTGGTTCTCCGCCTTTGCCATCCAGTGTTTAAAGAGACCAAACACATCAGATTTCTTCTTCAATGCATACACCCAGGTCTTCGTGCTTGTATCATCAACGGACGTCACGAAATACCGATTTCCACCAAAAGAATCTACCGAGGCCGGTTCCCATACATATATATGCGCCATCTTTAGTTTCTTGGTCTTCCTTACTACACTGCCAATCTGAAATCTGAGTGTGATTTGCTTTCCAAAAAAGAAACTCTCGTAAAGTCCCAACTCTGACTTTTTCAGCCCGGATAAAAGCCCTTTACCCTGAAAAATCTTCATATTCTTCTCGCTGAGGTGCCCCAATCTCTTATGCCGCAATGAAGTCTCAGAATCTATATCCTAACTAGTCGCCAATGCAATCGAACATCCACTGCTCCCACTAAATGAGTATAATGAACTGCTCAATTTACCTATTGCGACCACCAACGATCCTTTGGAAATCTTCTACCGAGAATTCCCAAACACCGTAATGCAACTTTCATTGTCCAGCTGACTTGTAGAAATTAAACTCTTCTTCAGATCTGGTATGTGTTTTGCTTTCTTTAGTTTTATCTGACTTCCTCTTGACGGTTACAAAATAATCGTCTCTTTTCCAACGCTCTTGCATAGCTGACCGTTTTCCACCGTCACATGCCCAAGATCCCCTTGTGTAAGTCTACGCTAGCGCCCCGGCCGTCTACAGACGCCAAATGCGGAACAAAAACTTTTTATCTGGCGCTGTAGTATACTTTAACCCGGATCTGCCATTATTGCTAAACTAACAAACTGTAAAGAGTGTAGAAAGGTTATACCGAATGATCCGAGTCCTTCGTTCTTTAACCATCATCCCACGCTCCGTTGCGGCTGCTCCGATCTCGTCGATCTCCGATCTGCTCGTCCAGGTGGCACCACGTCAACGATTCTTTAAACGGGCTCCCGCCTCTGACTTGAGGCAACTCGGTCGTCAAGTTTGCTAAAAGAGACGACCAAGATTGATGTAGAGAATGAGTGGAATACTTTTTCTCGCTTCGTCCAAAACCATGGACGAACGGTTAATGAAGTTGCCGTGGAAATCGGGTGATGGAATGAAATGAGCTGTGAAATTCCATACACCCCAAAATCTATCATATCTTTTGTAACCAAATGAAAACCTCAAGTGAGAGAGAGGGGGGGAGGGGGCCGGCCATATATAGGAAGGAGGAGGGTGAGTGTAGGAGAGGGGGGGTGACCACAAGAGAAAATATCATGTGTGAACACAAGAAAATATCTCAAGTGTGAACATAAAGTGTGAACACACCAAAAGCAACCAATAAGGAACAAGTGAGTCATAAGCCTTGTCACCACCTTCTAGAAACTTCTAGAACCTTCTAGAAGCATGACTCACCCTCATCCAAGAAAAGATAAATCCGTCTTTAACCGAATGTTAAAAGACGGCTGATAGAAAACTGGAAACTGGCAACTTCCAAAAGTGATCCTGAAACAACTTTCAGGATAACCCCGTAACTGTATAAATATACCCGCATTTGTATTACGACCGAATACAAATGCAACTGAGAGAAAGATATTATATCTACTCAATATAATACTCAGATCCGGCTTAAACCAAAGCCGACCAGTATCATCTGCCCGAAAAATAACACGTGCGTAAACGTACGTGCATTTTCCGAACCCTGCCATAAAACCATACGGCCTCTACAACGTTTTGCCCGAACTTGGGAAACTGTCTGTAGGGGACTCTAATGACTCGTCAGTACCCTGGCAGTGGGTTTAACCACAAACCGTCAGCGGCACTAGCAATGCGTAACGGCTGCCCATGGACTGACCTTAAGGGAGGCCGATGAGCGAACTCATCCAGAAACCCTACTGAGCCTAACAGTGACAATGTATATACAGTCCGGTCCGTTCGTCTATGAGTATCGCATATCTGCCTAGGGGGCTAGTAACGTCAGACCCCCAATAGCAGTATAAGTCGTGTCGGAGTGAAGCCCAATAACACCCTGAGATACTACTGGAGTACCTACCAGTAAATCTCCTGCCACGGCCGTGGGCTTTGTGTAATGGCTCTCCTAGACACAGCACGATCTCGCCCCCAATACCGGGAGAGACGAATCCCCTGCCGATCCGCTCACGTGCCTCCATATGGCTCAGGACTGTACCCAAAAGCTACCTGTTTGCACGGCTCCTTTGAGCCGTGGTAGGGTAGAAATCAAAGCACAGTGGGAACTCACACGAGACAAATGACGACCTCAGGTCGATGAACTAACCTGTACACATGTCACCAGGGAACTGCTATCTGACGATAGATATATTACTAACTAGCAGATTCCCGGCGAGTCCTGTCCGGTGTACTCATAACCCAATGAGCACCTGTATACATCTTAGGTGATCCAACTGACACCAGTGGC
The DNA here is from genome assembly GCA_030015575.1 of Agapanthus africanus. Lineage (NCBI taxonomy): Eukaryota > Viridiplantae > Streptophyta > Magnoliopsida > Asparagales > Amaryllidaceae > Agapanthus > Agapanthus africanus. The sequence goes on along the minus strand of CM057350.1, from coordinate 444,732,439 downwards.
TTGTGAGACCAGCCACCGCCTCTCGCCGGGGTCTCGACTGTACACACTAGTCTACTCTGGAGTATCGATGCCCTGTCTCGAAACTCCCACGACTAGGGACCACAATTAAGGATATGCATATAAACTACCCAACTCTCACGTATATGATCGCCATCATACTGTTGGTAGTAAAGCAAGATCCTAAGGGCTCTATCAAAGTGTAACATGTAATCAGTCACCTGAACATGTACACGACTGATAAAGGCAAACCAGATAGCATACTATCATCTCGAGTAAGACTATCTTACCGGTATAGGTCCTCCGCAATCATTGCAATCACGTACCTGCGATCCAATAACTGACTCTGAGGGCACTATCTCCAACAATCTCCTACTTGCACTCAAGGCTAATTATTGCGATGTCGACTACTCACAGCCCGTGTGAAACCAAACATCCAACTCCTCTACTAATCAGTTTCACAAAGCCCGTTTGTAAAACTATTGTGTTCGAGAAATAGCCTCAGTGAGTGGATCCGCCTAGAAGTTTCTTTCTATATCTCTCTAAATCTCAAGTTCGCGGAGAAAGCCATCTCCCGAATTGAGTAATACCTGTCTTAGAATATGTCTGGATATCTGATGGAACCTAGTTCATAAATGAACTCCAAATCCAAACTTCTTAGACTGTATCGATGACTGAACCTAATCAGTATCCGGCACCATGCCTCCCACAGTATTCTCTTGGACCACCTGTCCATAATACTGTCCCTCGTCAGAGGGAAAACTATAACTCTGACAATCACTCTGTCATCCATGTCACCTTTGAAGCCTGGAATGATAATCGTCTCCCGAAGGAGGCTGCCGTCATCAAATCCGTAGAACATGTACTTATGTTCTAAAACTGCTTCCTTATGTTTCTCCAGGATTGGATTAATACAAACTTATTGCATCTAGTGCAAAAACAACATCTGGTGTGGTACTTGACATCTCACGATTGACTTAATTGCATAAGCAAGTGATCTGTCAATCATGCACATTCCTCTCCCCTTTAGTCTATACGACATCTTCAGAGAGGGTGACTCCATCACCTGCAGGTACACCACCATGCCAGGAGTCAACTATTCTAAAAACCATTAGAATACTGTCAAAGTACCCACATTGGGAAACTACCCAAATCCAGATCTAAAACCATAGATCTAGAAACCGGAATGTCAAATATTATATCCATATCCTGTCTGGAGAAACAACTGTGTGACGACCACAGTACAACCGATCGTAGTATAGGAATTTTACTTCCTACTCTGTGTATGTCATCCAGATACCATGACATCACTCCCTACTACCTTCTTAACAGATCCATCCCCTATTCTGATTGAAGTCAAACCCATGACTGTCACATCAAAAATAGATGATCTATCTCCGCAATAACCGCTCTAGTCTATAAATAGACATAAGCATCTTGCCCACTATGCTTCCGATGCTCCCACTGACTATGACAACCCTCCTACCGGGTCTCATAGCCTGGAATAACAGTAGTGTCAAGTCTGGGTAGATAAGAACCTCCCTGTCACCGTCCTTGAGACTACCGAAGTACCTCTCGGGTGTCTGAGGTTACCCACCAAATCTGCGGAGTGGCTAATGGAATGTCAAACCTGATTGAATCTTTAGGTCCTATTAAATTTTCCGTAATCGTTTGCGGTTCTGGAATCACTTCCAGTTCTACCATACTCCCACTACTGTTTTATGAAAAAATCCATTTTACTAAAACTGTGGCGAGTTAAGAACAATATCACTATTGATCTTCCAAACGGTAGAATATCAACTCTCATCATAGCCAGGGTCCACCCACAAACAACCATTACAGAAACGTGCCCTGAGTTATCCAGAGTCTGGTTTTAAGCATAAGCTGGACAACTCCCCATACCTTTACATCTTTTAAGGTACGAACTATTCTATATCCAATATAGAAACTTTGGCACTTATTTAATTGGAACCATATTCAAATCATGCAGCTGTCTCCAGTGCATATCAACTTAATGGAAAGAGGCTAATCAGCATTACTCAACTTAGGAATCCATCCAATTATGAGTAACCTGAAAGAGAAACACGTTTCTCAAAACCATCACTATCATCTGAATACCAATCACAAGAATCTACATCTTCGATCTCTTTGAAGAATCCCGATACTTGTGATACCTGGTTCTCTACTTTATTCTTATACTCACAACTTCTCAAAACTTAGACCTTGTATTTCTACGAAACACTTGTCTAAAAACTAGAGAAGTCATAAGTAAACAGAACACAGTACGAGGACCTACCCCTTTGTCCTGAAGGACACTTGGACAACATACAATACTCTGTATAAGTCCGCTGATTTAAACAACTCAAAACCTGTGCGTCGTAGGTTGAAAACTGTACCCTGGCTATTTCCTCAAATATCACCAATTACAACGAATTCCGATATAATGAGGATAATCACCTAATTCCCAATAACTTACTCCCACTCATCATCTGTAAAACCATACAGATATGAGAATGAAACCTGGTAAATACATACCCTTGGAGTAAGTATCTAATCGGGAAAACAGTTTTCCTTTAACAATGCACTGAAACATGAAAATGTTTCGTAGGGGTATCTTGGTATTCATAGCAATGCCTCTTCCATAATCCAATTCATGACTTCAACCGTATATTTTATTGCCATCTCTCCAAATCCCTTTATTTGTCTTTAGTCGTTACCTTCTGTACACCATTGTTAGGCTAAATGGTTTTCTTCCTTCTCTACCGTTCGGCACCAGCCTATGGTTTGGAAGAAGACTATTCAGTAAGCATAATAGGTGTACCCTCCTAAACCAAGGAGTACTCATATCTTGAGAGAAGGTGATGATAAAAGACAACTGAATAATACCTTATTCCTTTAAAGGTGAAATAGGAGTGGCGATGAAGTACGCGGTTTTGGTCGTGAATGATATCGGTCGCAATTTACTTTGCCCTCTTTCTAATCCCTTTATTTTGTCTTTACATATTACCTTCTGCACACCCTACTTAGGCTAATTGGTTTTCTTCATTCCCTACCTTTCGGCACCTGCCTATGGTTTGGAATAAGACTATCCAATAAGCGTAATAGGTGTACTCTCCTAAACCAAGGAGCCTTCACAACCTGAGAGATGATAATAAAAGACAACTGAATAAACCAATTCTATTTCTCCTGAACCTGGATCCATCCTCGAAGAAGTCCCTTCGAGTTCGTATATAACCATACGATGGATCTATCCAATGGAAGTGGATGTCCGTAGTAATACGGGTGTTCTGAGAAATGCAAAGGGTAGAAGAAGGAGTGGCAATGACTTATGCAACATAGACAATCCAAAAGCCAGTATTTTAAGAAGGTTCGGAAAACCTGGTCACTGAGTCATAGTCTAGGGTCGGTCAAAAGTTGCTGCCAAAGAGAGAGAGAAAAGAAACACTCTGCGTGCACTCTAACCTAGATCAGAATGGTCATCACTTTATCTAATCCGGAAACCTCCCACTGTCCTGTCAAATTCTCCTTCAAACCTGAAAGAAGAATCAATCGGGATCACCCGAAGAGTAAACCAACTCATCAGTGGGAATCATGATCCAACTCTCATCGCATGATAACGTGATGGAATGCATCCACGTTACTCATACTCCAGAAGGTATGCGCATACTTGGCAAGTTTCAGTTTCTTTAGAAACTCCTGATATGATTTTTGCCCCATGCTCTTATAACCTTGGCTTTGGTCAAAATGTCATAAGTCACATACCAAGTTCTACCCGTCACTATCTTGTCAATTTGAACCCACCCGCACATGCCCCTGACTTTGGCCAATCGGCAGAACGACTGTCCCAAACTAACTCATCTATCTATGCAACAAATGAATACCCAGCAGCTACCAAACACTATGCCTTAACTTTGGCTAAAATGCATAGCTTGAATACTACTGAATACCCAAAAGAAGTGACGGAGGGCTACGGCTGGTTTTTGGCAAAAAACCTTTAACGTAACGAACTTGATATCGCTGAAGGAACCTAATAGCTTTTTAAAAATATAGTGGCGAAAACCTTTTGCTAAAGAGGTCACTCCCGGTAAAGGGATCTCGGCTCTTACCTCGTGGAATGAGGTGCCGGATATTCCACTGAATACCGCTATGCAAAGCAACATGTAATCGACTATAGTGAAGTTATTACCCTGACGCAAACTTCTGCCCAAGGGGTCAGTCCCGGTGAAGGGATATCAGCCCATGCCCCGTCGAATGAGGTGCAGGATATTCCACTGAATACTGCTATGCAAAACAAAAGGAAACGTCTTTGCAATAACACTTTTTAAATTTGTTCCAACAACTGAAAACAGGTTTGTTTTACTTTGCATTGATCAGAATCAACGCAGTCCCATCAATCAATCACACCAGAAAAGAACGAAAATAAAATGTACATATATGCCATCCGCATTCGTCACTGGGTCCCGTCATCACCCGTTAGGTTACTTAACTAACGACAGAGCGGGGACTGGACTAGCGCGGGTGTAAAACATATACAACATCTAATAGTATATAAACCAATACACAATAATCGCTCCAGGCGTGATAATATGCAACATTACAGAAAAGTAATAAGCATCACAGAACAATACAGATAATCTGGGATCCCCAGGTTTCACAGAGCCGCTGCTGAAACCCGACGTTCCCCTGTCGTGTGGATAGCCTGTGCAATGAAACCTAGACCCCTACGGGTGCGGCAAGTTACCCGCCAAAACCTGAAGCGAGGCAGCCCCCTACAGCAAAGTGAATGGACCACCCAGCACTTCACGGAATCCGGTAAACTTGGGCACCCCTCCTTGGGTCAACCTGTACCCCCTACGAGTGCGGCGAATAGTCTGCCAATTCTAGAGTGAGGCCCCTCTGCCTCTCAAAGCCATGAGATGCGGACCCGTTGCCCCCAGAACCCGGCAATCGGTGCACTCCGTCGCGGGGCAAAACCTAGTACAGTAATGAAAAATAGTACAACAGGTACATCGACCGCAACCTGGTCGTGCCCCAAAAGAATATTATACAACAGGCAGTGACGGCAGTGAAAGGTTCCTAGGCACTCTAGTAAGGTCTCACAAGGCATCGAACATGCCAATTTAAAATTTTTGTGCCGAGAAACCCTAGACTACGGATCTTAAACTAGATGTTTAGGCGAAATGAAAACTTAGTTAACACTTAACTACTGGGATACGGAAATTACAACCTTTGTAGATCCGGATATCCACCTCCACGGCTCCGCAACGAAGTCTTCTCGCTGTACATCATGAATCCTAGACTCCTCCGTCAGCTTCATCGGGAAAACGTGCGGAATAGGTCGTCGGCTTCGTGTCAAAGACGATCTACGTCGAGGTTGCACAAACTCAAGCTCCGACTTCACAAACTTGTGAAACTTGTGAAGTAAACACCCAAAACAACTTGGAAAGAGGTAGAGGGTGAAGAAAAAGAAGGAGGGTTCACTTTAGAATTGGATTTATCTCACTAGATCTCAAGTTGCCATTGTTGTAGCAAGCTTGAAGAAGAAGAAGAAGATGAGCTCAAGAAAAGAATATGATAAGTCTTGTGATAAAATAAATTTAAATCAAAATACTTATCATAACTAGAACTAGGGTTAAGTGTAGAGAATTAACCATGGTCACTTGGATGGGTTAGGGTTAAGCATGAAGATAAGGATGGTTAGCAAAGTCAAAGCTTCATGAAGCTTCAATATAAAACAAATAAAGCCACCATTCTTATCTTAATCCATTTCAAATAAACAAATAAATAAATAAATGAATATGCAAAACCCTAATTATCAAATTAACCATGGATTAATTCTATAAACTTAACTATATGATCAAGTATCATCAAACATGATACAAAGTAGTGCACTAAAGCATATCACATATACAATGTGCATCAAGTGAGAAAAATCCGTTTAAAGTGAACCAATACTAGTTAATGCAATGCAATATATCAAATATATAATTATGCATTAAATCATTAAATCAACATTTGATTCAATGATCCGGTCATGTCGCACATGACCGACTAGAATGTAATGTATCGATTTATCGAATCAATGATTCGATAACTAGGTCATATCGAATATAACCAATCGAAACATATATCGCGAGAATGAAATGCGGTATCACATACACGCATTATTCTCGGTCCCGCACATATCTCATATGCGCTCCTATTTCGTTTCGCTTGAGCCAGGAAACCTCTGTATAGGACTCTAAAGACTCGTCAATACGCCGGTAGCAGGTGATGATCATATCAAGCACCCACAAGCCGCAAGCGGTCTGCTAAACGTAACGGTCACCCGGGTATTGAGCGATCAGAAGATCGACGAGCTAGCCCGCTCACACTCCTGTGAATCCGACCAGTAACACTTACCATACAGTCCGGTCTCTTCGTCTGATATGTCGCATATCAAGTCTAGGGGTGGTATACGTCAGACCCCAATAACCCGATAAGTCATGCTGATGTGAGGCTCGTAACGGGTCGAGAAACTACTAGTAACACTTACCAGCAAATCTCTGATCAGCCCTGGCCAGGGACTTCCCTGTTACGGCCAATCGAGCACAGCGCAACATCAACCCCCAATACCGGGAGAGACGAAACCCCTCCTATCGCTCATTGCCTCCATGTGACTCGGGACTGTACCCAAAGACCACCGTTTTGCACGCCCTCATGGACGTGGTAAGGTGGAGATCAAAGCACAGTGGGAATCACACAAGACTCTATGACGATCTCGGGTCTACAGACTAACCTGTACAAGTGTCACCTGAGAACTGCCATCTGACGTGAGGTATAATACCATCTGGGAGTTCTCGGCGAGTCCGTCCAGTGTACTCAGTCTCCACTGAGCACCCGTATACCATCTCTGATGTCAAACACCAATGGATATGGGATCATCCATCGCCCATCACATGGGTCGAGAAGCGTATACGCTAGTCTACTCTGGTATATCGATGCCCCGTCTCGATACACCCACGACTAGGGACCTTGAAGGATGTACTTATGGACTACCATGTCTCCACCAGTATGATCTGCATCATAGTCCAGGTAGTCAAGTACACATCCTAAGGGCTTTACCAACATGTAACTATAAGACAGTATAAAGAGACTAGTGTACATGTTAAGATAAAGTGCAACCAGATAGCATACTATCATGTCGAGCAAGAAAGTCATCTCTATATATGTCCAAGCATCCAATATAATATACATAATCTGTACAATACTGGCCTCTAGGGCATACATACAACTAACAATCTCCCACTTGCACTTGGGCCAGCTGCTGTAGTATCTCATACCGAGCATCCCGAAGAGTCTCTCAAACTGTATCTGGGGAATGGCCTTCGTGAGTGGATCCGCCGTGTTGTTCTTCGTGTCAACTCTCCTGACCTCGATCTCCCGGCGATCAACTATCTCCCGGATCAGGTGATACCGCCTCAGAATATGCCTGGACCACTGATGGGACCTGGGTTCCTTGGCCAAAGCCACCGCTCCATTGTTATCGCAATACAAAGGTATTGGATGCTCAATGGATGGAACCACTCCAAGTTCAGTAATGAACTTCTTGATCCAGACAGCCTCTTTGGCAGCATCGTTGGCAGCGATGTATTCAGCCTCTATCATCGAGTCTGCCACGGTTTCCTGCTTGGAACTCTTCCAGCTAACCGCCCCTCCGTAAAGGGTAAAGACAAAGCCCGACTGCGACTTAGAGTCGTCCTTATCACTCTGGAAGCTGGAATCGGTAAAGGACTCCACTTGGAGTTCTCCGTTACCATACACCAAGAACATATCTCTAGTCCTTCGCAAGTACTTGAGAATGCTCTTCACAGCTGTCCAGTGACTCTCTCCAGGATCAGCTTGATACCTACTCACTACACTTAGTGAGTATGCTACATCGGGTCTGGTACATAGCATCGCATACATGATAGAGCCTACTGCCGAAGCATAGGGTATCCCTTGCATGCGAGCTCTCTCCAAATCAGTCTTGGGAGACATCTCTTTGGAGAGAGTGACTCCAGAGATCGTGGGCAAGTTCCCACGCTTGGACTCTTCCATACTAAACCTCTTTAGTATGGTGTCAATGTACCTGGATTGGGACAATCCCAAAATTCTTTTGGATCTATCTCTATAGATCCTGATTCCCAATATGCAGGAGGCATCACCAAGATCTTTCATTGAGAATCTTTGTGATAAGAAGAGCTTGACCGATTGCAGCATAGGAATATCATTTCCTATCAAGAGTATGTCGTCCACGTACAATACGAGGAAGACAACCTTACTCTCTGCCACCTTCTTGTAGATACAAGGTTCATCTGGATTTTTGACGAAATCAAACTCTTTGATAACGACATCAAAGCAGATGTTTCAACTCCGCGATGCTTACTTTAATCCATAAATGGATTTAAGCAGCTTGCACACTTTCCCGCTGCTCCCACTGTCTACGAAGCCCTCTGGCTGAGTCATGTACACGCACTCTTCTAAATCACCATTTAGAAAGGCGGTCTTAACATCCATTTGCCAGATTTCGTAGTCATGAAAGGCAGCAATGGCAAGCATGATTCGGATGGATTTAAGCATAGCCACTGGAGAAAAGGTTTCGTCATAGTCCACACCTGGTCTTTGACGAAAACCTTTTGCTACAAGTCTAGCTTTGAAAGTCTCCACTTTCCCATCTACACCAAGTTTCTTCTTGAAGATCCACTTGCTCCCAATGGGTTTTACCCCTTCAGGAGCAACTTCCAAAGTCCATACTTTGTTGGTGTACATGGATTCCATCTCGGACCGCATAGCATCCAGCCATTTCACTGAGTCCCTACTCGTGATGGCCTGCTCGAAGCTAGTTGGGTCATCATCCTCCATGATGCAATCCTCGCTCCCACCGTCCATGAGAAAACCGTAGTATCTCTCAGGTTGGCGAGGAACCCTACTAGATCGGCGGAGTGGCTGGGGTTCATCGGGAACTATGGAATCCTCTGGTTCCACCAGATCTTCTGTTGTAGCTTCTGCAGCTGGAACCTCTTCCAGTTCTACCTCATGACCACTAATTTCTTTTTCAAGAAATTCCTTTTCTAAAAAGGTGGCATGCCGAGAAACAAACACTCTTTGTTACTCAGGGTGGTAGAAGATATACCCTTGAGAATTCTTGGGATATCCTACAAATTTGCATAGAACAGACCGTGCCTCGAGTTTGTCCGGATTTTGTCGTTTGACATAGGCTGGACAACCCTATATCTTAACATAGTTAAGACATGGTCTCTTCCCTTTCCATATCTCATATGGAGTGGTAGGCACAGATTTGGTGGGGACCATATTCAATAGATGTATGGCTGTCTCAAGCGCATACCCCCAGAAGGAAATAGGTAACTCAGCTGTGCTCATCATAGAGCGCACCATATCTAATAGGGTGCGGTTCCTCCGTTCTGATACACCGTTGTGCTGTGGTGTATATGGAGGAGTCAACTGAGAGAGAATCCCATTCTCTTTTAGGAATTCCAGGAATTCATTGCTCAAGTATTCACCTCCTCGATCAGATCGACGGATTTTAATACTTTTTCCGGTTTGGTTTTCGACTTCTTGTTTATATTCTCTAAATTTCTCAAAAGCTTCAGACTTGTGTCTTATCAAGTACACATGTCCGTATCTTGAGAGATCGTCAGTGAATGTAATGAAGTACGAAGAACCATCCCTGGCATGTGTAGACATGGGACCACATACATCACTATGTATCAGTCCTAAGAGTTCGGTAACTCTTTCTCCGTGTCCCGTAAACGGAGTCTTGGTCATCTTGCCTTTGAGACATGACTGGCAAGTGTCATAAGATGAAAATTCGAAAGGTTTCAAATATCCATCTTTATGCAACTTAGCCAGTCGTGTCACATTGATGTGACCCAGTCTACAATGCCACAAGAAGGATTCGTTGAGTTCAGAACTCTTCCTCTTGTGTGTGTTTGTTATGTTTAGAACTGTTGATTGATTTAGAACATAAATGCCATTGCATAACGTGCCTGATCCAACCAACTTTTGGTTATGGAAAATGTTCATAACATTGTCCTGTAATACAAAATTATATCCTTCTTTACTTAGCAAAGAAACCGATATAATGTTGCATATCAGGTTCGGCATGTAATAGCATTCGTTCAGAACCAATGTATTACCAGTTGGTAATACAAGGTGATATTCCCCGACAGTCTTAACCGCAACAATTGCACCATTTCCAACCCTAATGTCTTTATCACCTTCTCCAAGTTCACTACCTCTCCTTAGCCCATGTAACTGATTACATATATCGGATCCCGACCCGGTATCCAATACCCAGGACGTAGAGCAAATGGAGAAACAGTTCTCAGTAACGAACACACCCGAAGAAAATGCATCATCATGTACTTTCTTCATTCGGGTGGCATGGGAATCCTGGTATTCTCCTATATCCTGTTCATTCCTATAACTCTTATAAGAATGAACGGAACCAACGTTCCCCAGCACAGTATAGCATGCGGGTTCGGTCAATACATCCATATTATTATCTTTATTAAGGCATAAAATGGTCGCTACCTGGAGAGAGAGAGAAGAAAACACTTTAGCGTATGCTCGTGCAAGATCAGATTGGTTATTATCTTATCTAATCAGGATGGCTCCCACAGCTTTTTATCAAATCTTCCTCCAAACCCTAAAAGGAAAGACTAGCCGGGATTAATTACACACTACAAGTTCGCCAATCTTTCAGCCAGGCCAGTGTCGGTACTTTGAGGGAGGTCCCCCGTGCTTTCGCACGAACCTAATTACTGTAAACCTCGTTTTCCCAGAGGCGTAACCCCGTTGACACCTTTCTAGACACCTACTTGATCGGCTAATTGCAATGTGTAAAACTCTCCCAGGAGTAACTCTTACTCGCAGCGGGTATCGGGATCCAACTATCTCATAGAAGGTATGCAATCTCATTGCAAATTTCAACACTTGAAATTCCCGATAATATTTTGCCCCTAGCGTGCTATGACCTTGACGAAAGCCAACAAACCACAGCCCGCTAGTCAAGTTCAACCCGTACATTTCTTGACTGAATTAAACCCACCCGCACGACCCTTGACGAAAGCCAACAAAGCCGTACGACTACCCTAATCCAGTCGCATCATATGCAGCAGATAAACAGCACATAGCTACCGCACACTACACCTTGACGAAAGCCAACAAATGTAGCACGAATACTATATGTAATTTATCTGAAATGACGGAGGGCTACGCAGGTTTTTCATAAAAACCATGAGCGTAATGAACTTGATATCGTTGTAGAATCAAATAAAGTTTTGAAATGGAGTGATTTTGAGGCTTTTCTAGTTTTGCTAAAGGAGTCACTCCCGGTGAAGGGATCTCGGTCCTTTCCTCGTCGAATGAGGTACGGGATATATCATATATATCGCTGTGCAAAGCAAAAACCCAAAAGCAGTCAAAAGCAAACCGAGTCTGTAGCATCTGCCAGTTATTGCTAAAGGAGTCACTCCCGGTGAAGGGATCTCGGTCCTTTCCTCATCGAATAAGGTGCAGGGTATATCATATATACCGCTATGCAAAGCAAGAACTATAGCTACCTGTTATATTTTAAAATCTGATTCTACAACATCTTAGGTTTCTTATCTTTCATTAATCACATTAATGAAGTCCCATCATTTAGCTACCTAAACATCACAGATAGATATGACGTACACTTATGCCATCCGCATTCGCCTCGATGTCCCCTCGTGCACCGTTAGGTTAGGTAACTAACGACAGAGCAGGGCAGGGCTAGCGCGGGTGTAAAACATAAGTAACGTCTATATAATATATCATATATACTATATACTATATCCATCACAGAGTCACAACACAGATATCGCAGCAGAATAAACATATGAAATATTGGATATACTAGGACGTCCGTGTTTTCAATACGAGCCAGTATAAAACACGGATTCCACGGTCGTGATGAATAGCCAATCCCACACCCCTAGACCCCTACGAGAGCGGCAAGCAACCCTGCCAATTCTAGGGTTAGGAGACCCGGACTCGACTCCTCGAGTTGGTCTCCCACTGGACCCCAGAACCCGGTTACTTGTGCTCCCCTCCTTGGGTCTATCCTAATGCGGAAAAGTAAATAATATACAAAGGGTGACAGCTTCCGCTACCTGGAAGTGCCCCAAATAAAAGAATATTACATACAAGTTTTTACATGAATGAAAATGAAAAACACTCATCTCACATAAAAAACCCCGGCTATTCAAATACGACGATCCAATATAACATATCCAGCAACACATAACATCACATGTCATCAACGTAAGTAAGTATGCATACCCCAATTGTCGTTGACGTATAGCAACGAAACCGGCGATATGAACATACTACACTTACGGTCACAGAAAAGAAAATGTAAAACTACAACAATTGGAATCCGCAACAACTTTAGACATCACATGCCTAACAGTTACAAACCCCGCATTTTAGTCTCATTATCGAAAACTCTTTTCAATATCGTATGGGACTAAACAGCTAGATTTATAACATTCATCCAGTTATCTCATAACTGTTTGTGAATTCCAATTATTGTATCCAATTCTGGATAAATAGAATATATTAAACTTTCCGATCGAACATTCGAACACCCAAGTTTTCCCGACACCGATCAACACATGAAATAGGTTCAAAGACATTCACTTCATACCTCAGTACCAACGGTCCAGCCGTAGAAGGGTCAAGCCAACGCCTCACATGTGGCACGCCGTACTGCCCCAAACCCGAAGGTTCAAAGGGCAGTTCAAGACGGTCACATAATCGAGTTAAGGTTTGTTGTCTTCTAGAGGGACCATCGCGTTACTTGCACTACTTCGAACGTCTTTTAACCACAGAAAAATCCAACACTTGGAATTATTCCGGCAGGGGAAAACCTGGGTATTTATATCCGGTCGAACTCTTTAACATATTCTACAGTTATCTGGAAAAACACTTAGACAAAGTTTGATATTCCGATTGAATCGTCGATTCCCAATATAACCCCAGAGCACTCAACCCTTAAATTAATTTAAAAATACCCAGAGAACTCACCAGAATTAATCAGGTATTACTGTGCAAAGAAGTGGGGCTGACGTCACTATATGACCGCGGAACAGCGGCAGAAGCCATGCTTCTGCCGCGTTTCCGCGGCTCAAGGAACTGTTCATGGGAAACGTTTTACACAGTAATTCTTATAATTCTTTGGTGAATTTTTTAAGCATTTTTAATATAAAAAATTCCCAGATTTCATGAAATGTCCAGAGAGCTCTTGGGCATCGGGGTTTCGGGTTCGTCCGGACTTCAAACTCCGTCTAGACTTCGCCTAAGGCTCTAGCTAGGCTCTGATACCAGTGAAAGGTTCCTAGGCACTCTAGTAAGGTCTCACAAGGCATCGAACATGCCAATTTAAAATTTTTGTGCCGAGAAACCCTAAACTACGGATCTTAAACTAGATGTTTAGGCGAAATGAAAACTTAGTTAACACTTAACTACTGGGATACGGAAATTACAACCTTTGTAGATCCGGATATCCACCTCCACGGCTCCGCAACGAAGTCTTCTCGCTGTACATCATGAATCCTAGACTCCTCCGTCAGCTTCATCGGGAAAACGTGCGGAATAGGTCGTCGGCTTCGTGTCAAAGACGATCTACGTCGAGGTTGCACAAACTCAAGCTCCGACTTCACAAACTTGTGAAACTTGTGAAGTAAACACCCAAAACAACTTGGCAAGAGGTAGAGGGTGAAGAAATAGGAGGAGGGTTCACTTTAGAATTGGATTTATCTCACTAGATCTCAAGTTGCCATTGTTGTAGCAAGCTTGAAGAAGAAGAAGAAGATGAGCTCAAGAAAAGAATATGATAAGTCTTGTGATAAAATAAATTTAAATCAAAATACTTATCATAACTAGAACTAGGGTTAAGTGTAGAGAATTAACCATGGTCACTTGGATGGGTTAGGGTTAAGCATGAAGATAAGGATGGTTAGCAAAGTCAAAGCTTCATGAAGCTTCAATATAAAACAAATAAAGCCACCATTCTTATCTTAATCCATTTCAAATAAACAAATAAATAAATAAATGAATATGCAAAACCCTAATTATCAAATTAACCATGGATTAATTCTATAAACTTAACTATATGATCAAGTATCATCAAACATGATACAAAGTAGTGCACTAAAGCATATCACATATACAATGTGCATCAAGTGAGAAAAATCCGTTTAAAGTGAACCAATACTAGTTAATGCAATGCAATATATCAAATATATAATTATGCATTAAATCATTAAATCAACATTTGATTCAATGATCCGGTCATGTCGCACATGACCGACTAGAATGTAATGTATCGATTTATCGAATCAATGATTCGATAACTAGGTCATATCGAATATAACCAATCGAAACATATATCGCGAGAATGAAATGCGGTATCACATACACGCATTATTCTCGGTCCCGCACATATCTCATATGCGCTCCTATTTCGTTTCGCTTGAGCCAGGAAACCTCTGTGTAGGACTCTAAAGACTCGTCAATACGCCGGTAGCTGGTGATGATCATATCAAGCACCCACAAGCCGCAAGCGGTCTGCTAAACGTAACGGCCACCCGGGTATTGAGCGATCAGAAGATCGACGAGCTAGCCCGCTCACACTCCTGCGAATCCGACCAGTAACACTTACCATACAGTCCGGTCTCTTCGTCTGATATGTCGCATATCAAGTCTAGGGGTGGTATACGTCAGACCCCAATAACCCGATAAGTCATGCTGATGTGAGGCTCGTAACGGGTCGAGAAACTACTGGTAACACTTACCAGCAAATCTCTGATCAGCCCTGGCCAGGGACTTCCCTGTTACGGCCAATCGAGCACAGCGCAACATCAACCCCCAATACCGGGAGAGACGAAACCCCTCCTATTGCTCATTGCCTCCATGTGACTCGGGACTGTACCCAAAGACCACCGTTTTGCACGCCCTCATGGACGTGGTAAGGTGGAGATCAAAGCACAGTGGGAATCACACAAGACTCTATGACGATCTCGGGTTTACAGACTAACCTGTACAAGTGTCACCTGAGAACTGCCATCTGACGTGAGGTATAATACCATCTGGGAGTTCTCGGCGAGTCCGTCCAGTGTACTCAGTCTCCACTGAGCACCCGTATACCATCTCTGATGTCAAACACCAATGGATATGGGATCATCCATCGCCCATCACATGGGTCGAGAAGCGTCTACGCTAGTCTACTCTGGTATATCGATGCCCCGTCTCGATACACCCACGACTAGGGACCTTGAAGGATGTACTTATGGACTACCATGTCCCCACTAGTATGATCTGCATCATAGTCCAGGTAGTCAAGTACACATCCTAAGGGCTTTACCAACATGTAACTATAAGACAGTATAAAGAGACTAGTGTACATGTTAAGATAAAGTGCAACCAGATAGCATACTATCATGTCGAGCAAGAAAGTCATCTCTATATATGTCCAAGCATCCAATATAATATACATAATCTGTACAATACTGGCCTCTAGGGCATACATACAACTAACAGGCAGTCCACATGTTGGACGCTCGTCCCGCAATATCAAATGTACAAATAAGTCCAAACTGCACTATCATTGCACACTGCTATCCACCACGACAAATTCGCAACATCACAGCACAACACAGAATATCAACGCGAATGTCACGTTCGCAAACCCGTCTAAAAGAACTATAGCAATCAGACGCGATTTACCGATCAAATGACATTCCCGGTCGGAGATATAATGTAAGCACTGCAAACTAACGTGTTTAAATTTCGATCGACTAAATATCACAAAGTGGGCCCCACAAACAACTGGTGAATAGTAACAAAATCTGGGCCCAAAAGATATATACCAAAAACCCCAATTTCCAACAGAGAAGACACAGACAAAATTTGGTGCACTGATCCCATAGAATGGCCGCGGATGCGCGGCCAAACCATGGGTTTGGCCGCGACTCCGCGGCGGTTTGGTGGGATCACGTGCTCAAATTTGGTCGTTGTACTTCTGAAACCCTGCACAACTTTCTGTGATATGTGGAATATTTTTAGGACACCATTTAAAATCGACAGAAACTGTGAAATTGTAAAAATGCGGTTTTCGATTTCCGGTTCGATCGATATTTTAAACGCGTTAGCATAAGTTAGTATAGCAAAATGGTGAGGCTCTGATACCACTGTAAGTCTAAGCTAGCGCCCCGGCCGTCTACAGACGCCAAATGCGGAACAAAAACTTTTTATCTGGCGCTATCATATACTTTAACCCGGATCTGCCATTATTGCTAAACTAACAAACTGTAAAGAGTGTAGAAAGGTTATACCGAACGATCCGAGTCCTTCATTCTTTAACCATCATCCCACGCTCCGTTGCGGCTGCTCCGATCTCGTCGATTTCCGATCTGCTCGTCCAGGTGGCACCACGTCAACGATTCTTTAAACGGGCTCCCGCCTCTGACTTGAGGCAACTCGGTCGTCAAGTTTGCTAAAAGAGACGACCAAGATTGATGTTGAGAATGAGTGGAATACTTTGTCTCGCTTCGTCCAAAACCATGGACGAACGGTTAATGAAGTTGCCGTGGAAATCGGGTGATGGAATGAAATGAGCTGTGAAATTCCATACACCCCAAAATCTATCATATCTTTTGTAACCAAATGAAAACCTTAAGTGAGAGAGAGGGGGGAGGGGGCCGGCCATATATAGGAAGGAGGAGGGTGAGTGTAGGAGAGGGGGGGTGACCACAAGAGAAAATATCATGTGTGAACACAAGAAAATATCTCAAGTGTGAACATAAAGTGTGAACACACCAAAAGCAACCAATAAGGAACAAGTGAGTCATAAGCCTTGTCACCACCTTCTAGAAACTTCTAGAACCTTCTAGAAGCATGACTCACTCTCATCCAAGAAAAGATAAATCCGTCTTTAACCGAATGTTAAAAGACGGCTGATAGAAAACTGGAAACTGGCAACTTCCAAAAGTGATCCTGAAACAACTTTCAGGATAACCCCGTAACTGTATAAATATACTCGCATTTGTATTACGACCGAATACAAATGCAACTGAGACAAAGATATTATATCTACTCAATATAATACTCGGATCCGGCTTAAACCAAAGCCGACCAGTATCATCTGCCGGAAAAATAACACATGCGTAAACGTACGTGCATTTTCCGAACCCTGCCATAAAACCATACGGCCTCTACAACGTTTTGCCCGAACTTGGGAAACTGTCTGTGGGGGACTCTAATGACTCGTCAGTACCCTGGCAGTGGGTTTAACCACAAACCGTCAGCGGCACTAGCAATGCGTAACGGCTGCCCATGGACTGACCTCAAGGGAGGCCGATGAGCGAACTTATCCAGAAACCCTACTGAGCCTAACAGTGACAATGTATATACAGTCCGGTCCGTTCGTCTATGAGTATCGCATATCTGCCTAGGGGGCTAGTAACGTCAGACCCCCAATAGCAGTATAAGTCGTGTCGGAGTGAAGCCTAATAACACCCTGAGACACTACTGGAGTACCTACCAGTAAATCTCCTGCCACGGCCGTGGGCTTTGTGTAATGGCTCTCCTAGACACAGCACGATCTCGCCCCCAATACTGGGAGAGACGAATCCCCTGCCGATCCGCTCACGTGCCTCCATATGGCTCGGGACTGTACCCAAAAGCTACCTGTTTGCACGACTCCTTTGAGGCATGGTAGGGTAGAAATCAAAGCACAGTGGGAACTCACACGAGACAAATGACGACCTCAGGTCGATGAACTAACCTGTACACATGTCACCAGGGAACTGCTATCTGACGATAGATATAGTGCTAACTAGCAGATTCCCGGCGAGTCCTGTCCGGTGTACTCATAACCCAATGAGCACCTGTATACATCTTAGGTGATCCAACTGACACCAGTGGCTTGTGAGACCAGCCACCGCCCCTCGTCGGGGTCTCGACTGTACACACTAGTCTACTCTGGAGTATCGATGCACTGTCTCGAAACTCCCACGACTAGGGACCACAATTAAGGATATGCATATAAACTACCCAACTCTCACATATATGATCGCCATCATACTGTTGGTAGTAAAGCAAGATCCTAAGGCCTCTATCAAAGTGTAACATGTAATCAGTCACCTGAACATGTACACAACTGATAAAGGCAAACCAGATAGCATACTATCATCTCGAGTAAGACTGTCTTACCGGTATAGGTCCTCCGCAATCATTGCAATCACGTACCTGCGATCCAATAACTGACTCTGAGGGCACTATCTCCAACACTTTGAACATATTTGCTAAAGCGATGCCGACCTGAAGTGCAGTGAAAGGATGCCTTCGAATTTAGGAACTAGGTATCTGTTTTTTTTCACTTCCGCTAGGTCCGCAAGTGTTGCGACCTTAGCGCCAATTCCCAACATGGTATCAGAGTAGATCATTTACTAACTAATTACATTTATGGCCAAATTGATTCATAAACCCATTTTTTTTAAAAATAGTTTCTAAAATTGCTTGAAAAAAATCTCATTTTCCTTTGTACTCGAGCCCTGGAGGTCTTTATTTCGGACCAAGGCCTCCGTGCGGCCTTGATGGCGACCCCGAGGCTATCCCCGGGGGCTAAGGTAAGGACCCCCACCCTAGACTACCATTTGGTGACCTTGGGTGGGGCTCAAACCGAGAGCACCTTCAAGGGTGCTCTCGGTTTTCCACCTGACCCCAAGTCCACCAAGTTGTGGCCTTAGGTTGGGGGCCCACCATAACCCCTAGGGATCCCGTGGGTTGTGTCCGAGGTTCCCGTCAGGGTATCGGGCATTTTTCGGATTTTTCCAGACTCGTTTTGAGCAAGAAATAAGGGATTTTTGAGCCTGGGCTGATTTTGGAATTTCAAATTATCGGACTCGTGGGTTACAGAATTATTTAGACCCGGCTTCAAATCGAGTTGATCAAAGTGTTTGATCGATTTGATTCGGACACATATAGGGATATGTGTTGGTAAACATTGACGAATTGATGTGTGATCAATTCGACGAGATTGCACATTAATTGAATGTGATGGTTATGTGTTTGGTTTGGTTCGGATTATCGTGAAACGAATAGTCCCACGTGTGAATGTTTGTAATGCAATGTGTTGTATTTGTATTCATGTATATTGTAAAGCCAAAATGTATTATTATTTGTCGGGATGCGGCCGGGTTGAGACCGGTATTGCCATTATATATATATATATATATTCATTAGGATGAAGGCCCTACAGAGGAGTGCTCGTGCCGTCGGATTCTAGAATGCGGTAGGTGGCCATCTCAAGGAGTTGAGAACGGGCCACCTCTTTCTAGAATTGGCGGGTGACTCACTGTGCATGTAGGGATGTCCGCTTGGTTATGTACGGGCTATTCGTGCAACTGTGGAATGTCACATTTCATTTGCGACTCAAACAAAATGCATGATTCCTAGGATATCCGAACTATTCCATTTTTTCTGTGATTACTGCGTGCCTGTAATGTTGATTACCTGCCTGTGATGATGTATATGTTGATATATGTATATATAAATAAATGCTTCTATATATTTTGCATCCACGCTAGCCCTACGTCCGCTCTGCTGTAAGTTAAGTAATCTCACGGTGAAGACCCGATGCCCCGTGGCTAATGCGGATGGCATATAAAAGCATTTTATTTCCGTTTTCCATATCATGTTTTGATGGTGTGATGTGATTCTAGATTATGACTGTTATTATCTAGTTGATAGGATTGCGTTAATATGATTAATTCAAAGAAAAGAAACCTAAGCAGATGTTATTGGATCCGATTTTCAAAACAAGTTCTTTTTCAAAACAAGATAGTTTTCAAAACCACTCACTTCCTTCAACAATATCAAGTTTATTACATTAAAAGTTTTCTTCATAACCAGCCGTAACCCTCCATCATTTTAGATTATTAGAGTAATTAGTATTCGTGTTGTGTTTGTTGACCCAGTCAAGACGTAGTGTTCGATAGCTATGTGATTACTTTCTGCTGCATATGATGCGATTAATTAGGACAGTCCCGAAGCCTTGTTGACTCAGTCAAGGACTCATGCGGGTGGATATAAATTAGTTACGAAATGACGGGTTGAACTTGACTAGCGACTTATGGTTTGTTGAATCAGTCAAGGTTATAAGTCGTTAGGGGTAAAAACAATATCAGGAGTTTCAAGTGTTGAAACTTGCAATGTGATTGCATACCATTCTCTATGAGTTTGGGTCCCGATTCCCACTGTGCATAATAGTTGCTTCCGGGAGATTTTCACTTCATAATTAGCTAACCCATTAAGTATCTAGAAAGGTGTTTATAAGGTTATGCCTTTAAGGAAACGGGGTTATTAAATTGGATCCGTGTGAGAGCACGGGAGGCCTCTCTTGAAGTATTATCATTGGCCTGGCTGACCGGTTAGCAGACTTGTGCGGTGTATATGATCCCGGCTAGTTCTCTTTTTAGGGTTTAAAGGAGGATTCGACGAAACAGTGGAAGCCATTCCTGATTAGATAAATTGATAAACCAGTCTAATCTTGCAAGAAAGCACGCTGAGTGTTTCTTCTCTCTTTGGCAACGACCCATGACTGACCTTAAACTAAAAGCTGTAAAACCATGTTAACCGAACCTTTTTACAATTATTGGCTTTAGAATGTCATGATTTCCCTAATTCTCGACGAAGTCACATATGTCCTTACCACTCCTACTTCCCTTTATTACTCCAGGCCCTCTGTATCCGAAACAGAGATCCATATTGCTTAGAAGACCTTCTCGTATAGTTACATACAGACTTAGAGAAATTGTTTCAGTTGAGGATGGCCACTGGTTCTAGGGAAAGTGAATTATATATTGATATAATTTATTTGTCTCTATCCTCCACTTTATCTAAAGTTGAGAGCTCTTTTAATAAGGAGAATATATCAGTTACGCTTGTTGGATAGTCTTCTTCCAATCCTAAGGCTGGAACTGAAAGGAAGAAAAAGAAGAAAACCAATCAAGCCTAAGTTCGGTGTACAAAAAGTAAGACATAGAGACATATTAAAGGGTTGCAGCTGAAGGGGAAGGAGATTGCAGTTACTTTCATGAACCTGGGTAGTGGAAGAGGTATTACAGGGAATACCTGGCCATCCCCTTGAAGCATTTGATGCTTTATCTTATGATGCGTTTGTTATTGAAAATTGTTTCTCAATAAACTCTGCTTCCAAAGTATGTGATATCGGATCAGGATGCTACATCTGCAAGTTTTTAAAGATGCTGAGAAGAAGTAGAGTATTGGAAAATGGTGATTTGATCCTTAAAGACGGATATCAGAACAAATGTTGCTATTGAGGAAAATCACTTGGTTTTGTCTATCGGCAAACTTTTGGTTTCGAATAACTATTATTGTGCACCAACTTTACTTTTAAAATGAATATCCATTTCTTTATTTGATAAAGAAATGATATTCGAATTTTAAAAATTATGTCATGGATATTTACCTACATCAAATGTTGATTAGGTAAAGTGCATAGGATAACGGTATAGATATTTTTAACCAGAATACAGTTATCAATTAATAACACACAAAGTAAGAGTTTTTGAACTCTTAGGACTTATACATAGTGATGTATGTGGTCCGATGTCTGTTCCCTTATAAAAAAAAAGAACAAGAAAAGGAAAACGAAACCCTCCCATGTGCAAAGCACGTGAGCGCTCATATGCAAAGCATGTGATCTTCGGCTTCAATAAGGATTAAATCCTGGGATATAAAACTTCACGTGTTAAACATGTGAGCGCTCACATTCAAAGCATGTAAGTGCTGAATACAAATCACTTTAAACACAAATAGGGCCCCACGTGTAAAACAAGTGAGCACTCACATGCAAAGTACGGGAGTGCTGCTATCGTTTATATATGATAGCCATCACGTGAGCGCATCTGCTTGAAGTGCTAGCTTCAAATAGAATTAAATTTTATATAAAATTAAATTCTATTTGGGAAATATCTTCTCCCGATCTTTCTAAAACTAGAAACATTTTCTCTATTAAACAGAGAATCCTTATCGAATGGTGATTATAATATCACCAACCAAATCGTGAGACAAAATCAAATACTTTGTTAAGAAAATATTTTCTTAATATAGCTAAAACAAATATAAAATATTTTGCTGATAAATAAAAATCACCGGATCAAATATCCAACGGAAGAAAAAATTCCCTGAGTGATCTTTAAGATCAATTAAATCAATTAATATCTCTCAATGAGAGATTTTCTCAAACTAATCAACAAATTTTCCTCACCTATATAAAGGACCTGAGATTTCAAGTCTCGGGAGGAGAAAAAACCCAATAAGGTGAAAAAAAAATACAACCGAGAATTTAATTCTCTTGCTGAAAAATGCTCCTTCTTGCTCCCTTCAAACAGTGGGTAAAGAAAAAAGCAGAGATCAAAATATCTCCTTTGCCTAATATATATAAATATAAGGGTTTAACTCTTTATAAAGAACCCAGTTCTTCTTCTGAATCAGGAGATCCATAAGACAAATCTCTCATAAGTTGAGAATTTAATTCTCATCGGAAAGATTTCGTTCTTCGGACTCAAGATCTAGGGGAAAAAACTAGATATGAGAAAAGAAAAATGAAGAAAAGAAATGGAATGTATATTCCAGGAATTTAATTCCTCTAAAATAGGGTTCAACCCTTCAAAAAACTTAGTTCTCATAAAAAAAGGAATAGAAGAACCTAGTTCTTAAAATCTCGATTTTAGATCTTAAAAAATAGAGATCTTAGTGATCATTAATGGCCAAAACACCATTATTAGAAGTTTAATTTCTTTCAAAAAAATAAATTGAGATTAAATCTCTAAAGACTTAGCGCCTCACGTGATACCCACGTGAGCGTTCATAAATAAAAACTTAGCGTCTCACTTGCCTCACACATGAGCGCCTATAAGTAAAGATCTGGCACCTTACGTGCTATCCATGTGAGCGTTTGAAAATTGTCAAACTGGAGCTCCTCACGTGATACCCATGTGAGCGCTGTATAAAAGTGCTTTGCACTATATGTTCAAAGTGTTTAAGTGCTTAGCATTGATAGGGTAACGCCCAAGTTTGAGTGCCTCACGTGATACCCACGTGAGCGCCAGAGCAGAATTTGGATATTATATCCATAGTCAAAAGACTAAGTGTTTAGCACTGCTAGGTGATGAAAAAGCCCAAGACTGAGCCCAAAATTGGCTAAGTCTCTGAAATTTCTTTGAATCCGTATTATTCCTTGCAGCCGAGCCCATATGCTTTGTTGGTGGATCTTAACAAAATTTAATGATCTTTCACCATAATTTTAAGTTAATCTTAGTCATATATAAGACTAACGTATTCTTAGTTAAAATAAATTGAGCTTATATGCTTATATATTTAAGTTGATTTTAATCTAAAAATCGGATTAACAGTCCTTAAATAAAATAAAATATCCCCTAAATTGATGGAACATACAACTTAGGTTCAAACCCAAATATATATGTACAGATTTGGGCTAATCCGCACCCTACGGGCGACTACATAAACTAGTCTCCGTATACAATCCACGAGTAACCATAAATAAACAAAACATAACACGACACGAAGTGACCTACCGGAGCAGGTGAAAGTAGTTATCGCAACGCGATAACGTAACTAACTGCAGGGGCTTGCGTCTGCAAGGAAGAACGTCCCTAAAATAAAAAAACTCTATAAGAAGAGGAATCTGATAAAGTCACGCTACAATGGCCGCATCTGTCCAAACCTCCGATATACGGTTCCATAAATTTACTTAGTATCTTCGGAGAGGTAGACGGATATGTCCAAATAGTATCTGCCCCCAAATTCAGGCAAGACGACCTATCCCGGTTCGTCTCCGTTTTTTATGGTAAACAGATTCTGGCACGCCCGGTGGTACCTTTTCCTCTTTCCACTCCACATTTTATGTGTCGTGATTCACGAACAAAATCGTAGTTCGCTATATTAATAGTTGCCCTTGGATTCGAGATACTACAACTTGGTATTTCTGTGCAGAATCAATTTCCTCTCACTGCACTTCCTGCAATAACAACTCCCTCTCCACCCCAGCAGGAGGAGTGACGTACGAGCCCAACATGGCTTCCATCTTCTCAATGCCAGTGCGACAGGTTACTCAGACTACTATCGAGCTATTCTTTGGGACCATGCTCCAGTCCATGAGCTTTAGAGCCTCAACGCCCTAAGAAGAAGTTCCCCAAAGGTCGGTTTTTGATTGGCTAGCTACTGTGGCGGCTCTTGTCAGCAAGCCGTCCAACTCTGGAGGTTTAGTCTTTAACAAGCCGAAAGAAAGCTCAAAAGGGCTCGTGAAGAAGCCCATGATTCCAGAGGAGGTTGCCCCAAAATGGATGGCCCTCCCATTTCCTGCTATGCATGAAGCCAGCAAAAGTGCTTCACCTCCAAGGCGGTCGGTTTTTGACAGGTTGGCCAACTCTGTGCAAGCTCCGCCAAAAATGTCCGTTTTCTAGAGGCTGACACCAAGCGAAGCTCCCCAACAATGCCGGGGATATGATGAAGAAGACTCTAATACTGAGACAATTCCTACTGCCAGGCATGCTCGAAGTCGCCACTGGCGCCGAGTGAGACAGGCCGGGTGGAACACTTCCCTCCGGGCTTACCCTACCAGCTCCTATGGTGGATATTAACGTTGTTATTCTAACTGAGAACAACTTCGACCCGCTTAGGAAGGTAAGCAAGAACTCCCCAATGACGGTGCTACACCTATAGAAACTGCAATGTAGGCAAAGTCGGAGCAGCCGTATCAACGATTCTCCTCGCAAATCCACGGTGTGTGGTGGAAAGTCCAAGACTCAGTGCTTGATGAAAGCTATGCTCGCCGACCGAAAAAATCCAAGGTCCGACGAGAAAACGATCGCTCCTCCGCTATACAACAAGGGACTTCTCATAAAGAGGTGCCTGTCATAATGGCTCCTTCTGCTCCAATCTCTCATAAAGAGTGAGGCCGGAGAAAATTTTATCGCCAGCGGCAAAATCCAAAATCGTAAACTCCAAATGCTCCAAGTCTGGGGACATAACAGTACATACGGTCTATATAACCAGTGGTAAAGAGGAGAGTCGTGCTTCTATGAGTCACATACTGCATACCCAGTCATTGAAAAAAGCTCAAGAGCAATAGCAGAAGCTCCAAGATATACTAGCCAAAATGACAACACTTACCGGACTTAAAGAAAGTCCGGACAAAGAAACTGAACAACGCCAGAAGCAGGAAAACGATACAGAGTTCTTGCGATGGGTGCCAGAAAAGAAATATAAGGACGCTGCGGAGCAAGCTGCTCACATAAAGCAGATAGCTCTTCTATTCTAAGATATGGTTGGGATGATGATCCAACCATAATCACCGGATGAAAATCCTCCAGTGCTTATCGAAGATGACATAGGGGAAACATCGAATCCTCCCCAGGCCCTATCAGCGGCCAAGGAGGAATTGATCTCCAAGAAAGCCCTGGATGATTACATTGCTAGAAAATCAGAGCTCACCAGGCAAATGAAGCCGCAAACCAGCGGGTCAAAACTGGGCGACCCTATCCGGCCTGGTATGACTAGATAAAGTACCCACCAGGATATACGATCTCGAAGTTCCACGTTTATGTTGGCTATAGTGCCCTCAAGTCAATTATTGTAATCGCAGGCATGCGATTGTGATGATTGAGGGAGGACCTATACGGGTAGAACAGTCTTACTCAAAATGACAGTATGCTATCTGGTTTGCCTTTATCATCATGTACATGTATTATGTGGTATTACAGATCACTATTACATGTTGATAGGGCCCATAGGATTCTTTCTTGACAACCAGCATTATGATGGAGATCATATACGTGAGAGCTGGGTGGTCTATAAGCACATCCTTAAATTTCCCTAGTCGAGAGAGTATCGAGACTGGGCATCAATACTCTGGAGTAGACTAGTGCATACTTATCGAGACCCCGACGAGGGGCGATGGCCAGTCTTACAAGCCATTGGTTTCAGTTCGTCACCTAAGATAGTATTCAGGCGCTCATTGGGTTATGAGTACACTGGACGGACTCGCCGGGAACATGCTAGTTGGTATTATACCTATTGTCAGATAGCAGTTCCCAGGTGACATGTGTATAGGTCAGTCTGTCGACCTGAGATCATCATTTCTCTCATGTGAGTTCCCACTGTGCTTTGATCACTGCCCTACCACGGCTCAAAGGAGTCATGTAAATAGGTTTTAGTTGGGTACAGTCCCGAGCTACATGGAGGCAGTGAGCGGATCGTCGGGAATTCGTCTCTCCCGGTATTGGGGGTTGATGTTGCGCGGTGCACGGGTGGCCATCACTAGAAATCCTTAGCCAAGATAGTCAAGAATTACGGCACGGTGCACGGGTTTCCTTGCTTCAGGAGAAACATTGTAGATGCCGTATGGTTTTACGGTAGGGTTCAATAATATACGTGCACTTATGCACGTATCATGATTCGGACGGTTACTACTAGTGGGCTTTGGTTTAAGCCGGATCCTAGGATTATATTATTGGATTATTTTTGTCTTTTTGTATTTGTATTTTTTGAAATACGGATACGGGTATGTTCCCCGCCGAATACAGAGACGGAACTGCGTAGGTTCGTCTTGCCTGAATTTAGGGGCAGATGCTAATTGGTGCTATCCGTCCACCTCTCCGAAGATGCCAAGTTGATTTATGACACCGTGTATCGAAGGTTTAAACGGATGCAGCCAATGTAGTAGACTTCGTCAGATTCCCCCTCGTTGAGGGGTTTTTGATTGTGGGGACGCTCTTCCCTGCAGGCGCAAGCCCCTGCAGTTAATTACGCTACCGCATCGCGGTAACCACTTTCTCCTTCTCCATATGGTCACTTCGTGTCGTGTGTGTTTGTTTTGTTTTTGGTTGCCCGTGGATTGTATACGGAGACTAATTTATGTTGTCGCCCGTAGGGCGTGGATTAGTCCAAATTCGTATCTTCTTAGATTTGGGTTTGGGTTTGGGTTTAAGGATACGTTAGTCTCATTTGAGAATAAGATCAACTTAAACGTTTGTTAAGGATACGTTAGTCTAATTTTAGACTAAGATCAACTTAATAGGATCATTTAGATCCAACAAAAGAGCATTTAGGCTCTATTGTTTAGTTTAGGGACATTGCGGTCAATTAGTTTAAGGACATTACGGTCCAAGGTTAAGGACATCATAGTCCATGGGTTTATAGGACCCCATAGTCCGAGGTGAAGGACATCATAGTCCATGGGTTTAAGGACCCCACAGTCCATAGTATGTTTGGTTATCGGGAACCGTCACCTCTCTGAAGACGTTGAAGGATTACAACGACAAATATCAAAGGAGTGAAGAGACGTACCCTTGAACCAATGTTGATTGGGAAATCTGTAGTCCAATTTGGGACTAAGATCAATTAATTAGATTATGAGCACATGGGCTCAGTTGAATCTGAATTGAGGACTTATGGCCAACTTGGGCTGAATCCAATAAGGTTTAAAATGTTGGACCTTTGTTTAGGCTGTTGAACATTTGTTTGGGCTTAGCCCCCCCATTATTTAGCAATGCTAAGCATGGGTCTAGGTTCTGACCATATTCTGTCTTTTATTGAGTGCTAAGCACTCGTATACCATATGAGATGATCAATCTTGGAAGACAAGGGTGTATTTGAGGCTTGATTAAAAGGGGAGTCTTGCCTTTGGAAGACTTAGCCAATTCGGGCTAAGACTGGTTTGAATATAGTGTTAAACACTAGCACATATCTGGCAATCACGTGTTCCCACATGATGCATTTGAAACAGTGTTAAACACTAGGGATGAAGTGCCTAAAATAGTGTTAAACACTAAAAGATGAGGTGGTCACGTGGGGTCACGTGAGGCGCCTGAGGATTGGGCCAGACTTCCTTTATTTTACTCTCAGAATATGCAAATAAGTGTTAAACACTTAATCTTCATGGCCATCACATGCGGGCACGTGATGGGCACCCGTGCACTAGATATTAACAAGATTTGTTAGGGGTCACGTGGGGACATGTGAGGGCGCCCAAGTCTGTTCTTCCTTGGCTTTGTTCTCTTTATTTTGAGGAATTTATCCAAGGGTCACGTGGGAGCACGTGACCCAATCTCATTCATTCTTTTCTGACCATTGAAGGGAGAGGCACGTGTTGCCACATGATCAGGTTGGGTACTTGATGCTTTTACGTGCATGGAAATTCTAAGTCCCTTGTTTAAGAAATAAATTCTTCTGTAGGGTTGAACCCTAATTTATTTAGAAGAATTTAATCCCTATGTATTTGGAAGAATTAAATTCTTTAAACATCAATTATCCCTCTGAGTTTTGGATCTGCATGGCAGAATCTTCCTGATGAGAATTAAATCCTCAACTTATGGGGAGATCTGCTTCTGCAGATCTTCAACCATGAAGAAGAACTAAGTTCTTATATTGAGAGTTAAACCCTATTTTTGTTTGGAGGAATTAAATTCCTGATTGCTTTGTGGGAGAATAAAATTCTTTGAACTTAGGTCTTCCCTTAGGTTTTAGATCTGCATGGCAGAATCTTGTTCATATCAGAATTTTGCATTATTATATTCCCCATTCTTAATCATATTACAAATAAATAGGTGATTTTGATCCATATCTGCTAAATAGTTGCAAGTTACAGGTTCTCAGAACAATACAGTGAAATTCAGGAAAAGACGCTATAAATGTGAGACTACGACCAACAACTAGATGAATCTGTATTGATACCGCCTACCAGTTTAAGGAACAAACAACGATCAATGAACAAAGTACGAGGGCAGCACAGGATTAAAGACTTCAACGTGAAGCTCACGGCGAAAAGTCCACAATATTCTGCACTGTGGAAATCTGGAAGAAAATAGAAGATATTCTGAGGAACCAAGTGAAGAAAACAGAAGTAAACAGCAACATGAAGCAACCCTGGAAAGTTGAGACAGAGAACCCCCAAGATGGCCACGGATCTGCAGCCAAACATGGCATTCCGCTGCAGTTCCGTGGCCGTGCGGTGCACGTGTCAGTGCACGTGTCGGTGGGTGTCGGTGCTTTGACCCGGCTTTCTTAGGGTAGTCTTGTAATTTCAAATGTGGATCAGATGTAAACCCTAGGGTTTCTCTTATCTATAAATAGGAAAGCCTACAGGCTCTTTTGGGGCAAGCCTCTTTTAATTTCTAGATTAAATTTTAGTTTCATTGTTATCGTCAAGAGGTGTCAATAAAAGTAAGTTTTTTTATCTTGCATTTTTCATTTGAATTTAATTTCTGCAATTTTCATATCGGTCTTTTATTATTTGCAAGATAATTAGTAAATTAAAAAGAAAATTATAAAAAAAATGAATCTCATCGTAATTTCCCTAATGAGTGAGTAATTCCTCACTTGTTAGGGTTAGGATTGGGTAGGTTTGAGAGATGAACATCTCTCACTCTTTTCTTGCCCGTATAATATTTTAAATTAGGACTCTATGTGAATCAAACACACACCGCTCACTACGGCACCCTATCCTACGAGATAACGGTGATTCCCTAGTTAGACCAGTTGCGCTTGATTTACATAGAGATTAGGGCTAAGAGTTAAGAAAGGACGGATAAGGACCTAAAGGAAGAAACTACGTTTCTTCGTAGTCGTTCTAATCCCCTTTGTTGACTATTACCCTAACATCTATGTTCTTAATTAGGGCAAAGGAAGCAGTGAGTAGAGTTATTTTTCCAAACTACCCTAATTCTAATCCTAGCAAGGTTTTAAATCAAATTAAATTCAATCTTAGTCTTTCTAAAATCAAAACCTACAAAAAATAAGACTTAACTCGTAAGAACTTAAAGAAAAGAACACATTTTCCCTGTGGACCGACCCGTACTCAACCGGCTAGCTACCAAGCGACACCGTTATTGATTGCGGTATATTCTTAATTTTTGATCTTGATTTTAAAACGCTCGCACACGCAAAAGAACCAACCAATCAAATGGCGCCGTTGCCGGGGAAATGGTAGTTATTTTCTTTTCGTAATTTCGGGTTAATTGAAATTGAAAAATTATAAAAATTGAAAATATAAAAACTAAAAAAAAATCCATCTTGTTCTTTTTGATCGGTTTTTGTGCGACTTGTGCAGGAACGGAAGACGGACAGATTCAGATCTGGAAAGCGCCCAGTGAACAAATCAACAAACAAAGGATCTGAACGGACAGAGGAGAACCACAACAGAAAACAGAAAAATCTCAGAGGCCTGAACCAACTTACCTACCGCGGAACCGCGGCACTAATAAGCAATTGGCGGCGGAACCGCGGCGGTTTGCTGACGTCAGCAAACCGCCGCGGTTCCGCCGCCAATTGCTTATTAGTGCCGTCAGCAATCTGATTTCTCTGTAAGTTTTCCTTATCTCCTCTGTAACCCCCTGAACTCTACTGAAAAATTTTCCTGCAGGGTTCTTTGCGCAAAAACTTCTTCTCCCTCTCCAATAAATCAATTTTGTGCAGGATTCTTTGCGCCGCAAATAAAAATAAAATTTTTTTGGTAAGTATTTTAGATTTTTGTGTGTTAATTGCTTTGCATATTTAAAACGGACTTTTAAGAGGCTATAACACCAATCCAGATTGGGTGGGGATTTCATTACCCTTCCTAAGACCCCAGAAATCACAAAAAGCATCTGCATCACCCTCGAGTATAATAAAAAAATATCTAGACTCATCCAATTAAGGACCGTCGCGCTCATTAGGACAGAGGAAGGTTGTGGGCATTCAGTCGTTTATCTAAACCTGACTTTGTGGTGCCTAGGCTAGACAAGTGAGAATGGTAATTTTAAAAGGCCCGTCTTACGGTGATTTGTGAGCGGATCCCTCCTTTCTTCACTTGTGCTTACCTGGCCATAATTGGCGGTGAAGAGGTGATTTGAGGGATATCTCACAACTTGCTCTTTGGACCAGTTAGGAGTAGTCTAGTTGACTTAGGAGACCCTAGCTTTAGGCTTGATTGTGCATGCTTATAAATTGTGACTGTTTGAGAGTGTGTCGTAGTTCCGTACAAAATCTTTTGCAAAACTCTTTATAAAAAAAATGAAAAAAAACC
The DNA here is from genome assembly GCA_030015575.1 of Agapanthus africanus. NCBI lineage: Eukaryota > Viridiplantae > Streptophyta > Magnoliopsida > Asparagales > Amaryllidaceae > Agapanthus > Agapanthus africanus. The sequence goes on along the minus strand of CM057350.1, from coordinate 444,701,262 downwards.
CAAAACAAAATTTTTACAAAAACTTGCCATTTGTCGCTAGAATTCCATTGCACCCAACCTTCACCCACATTTCCCCACTGACGTTTTCTTACCATCACATTCTGCTTTTCGACTACACTACACCTCATTAGTGTATGTCCGGTTGGACTAGGGACACTAGCGCCCGTTTAGTCCGAGTCTCGTTAGTCCCTACTGACGACGCGTTCGACTCCGAAGTCGAAATTCCCTCCACTTCTTTACCTTCATCTTTACATTCATCATCCTTTAAGGAGATGTCAGGATTCAATCCTAACAACCTTTTACCTCCTGTTGAAGCTCCCCAACGAATTGCGCTCCAGGATCTTTTCTATCCAACCCGCACCGCACTTCCTACTTGTCTTTCACTTCCGCCGGCTAATGGGGATAATTTCGAAATTAAGCCCCACTTCATCAATATGTTGCCCAAATTTCACGGGCTGGAATCCGAAGATGCCTACATCTTCATTAACAAATTCTAGAATGTTTGTGCAATGATGAAGACCACCCAAATTTCCGATGATGCTATAAGGCTACGAGTCATTCCCTTCAGTTTATGTGACCTAGTTGAAAAGCGGCTATATAGTACAGCATCACATTCCATAAAAAGTTGGGAAGAGTTTGTTAAGGCTTTTCTTAAAAAGCTTTACCCACATCACAAGACCGCGAGAATTCGTAATGAAATTAACCAATTTTCCCAGCTTCCTTCCGAACCTTTTTGGAAGTGTTTCGAACGATTTAAGGACCTTCTTGTTCAGTGCCCTCATCACGGTATTGAAAGATGGCAACTTTGCCAAACTTTATACGAAGGACTGAACCCAGCAACTAAGCAGTTGCTGGAAACCATTTATCAAGGTCACTTCCTAACCAAATCTGACGAGGAAGCTTGGCAATTTCTCGACGATCTTGCTGAACAAACGCTTCAGTGGGAAAGCACTAGACAGACCACTTCGTCCACTTCATCTACTTCATCCGGTTCGTCTAGGGCAGGTGTTCATCAACTTGACATGTCAATTGCAATGAAAGCCGAAATGGCAGCAATTACACGAAAACTAGAAGCTATTGAAAGCAAATTCTCATCGCCTTCTCCTGTCCCTGCTTTACCCCCTCGCACTGTATGCGCTTGTTGTTCGGATCCATCCCATTTGACTGAAGAGTGTCCTTACAACTCACCTGCTCAAGGATATGATCAAGTCAATGCTGCCTTTCAGCAAAGACAAAGAAATGATCCGTACTCTTCAACTTACAATCCTGGTTGGAGGAACCATCCAAATTTTGCTTGGAATCAAAATCAACAAAAATTCCAAGGCAATAACAATTTTCAGAGGCCTCCTCCAAAACAACAAGCTCATCAACAAACTCAATATCGGCAAACTTTCTAGCCCCAACCTTACCAAAATCAAATGAACAATTTTGCACCAAATAACTCTTTTTCTCAAAACAATTTTGTTCCACCAAATAACGATAAGGTTTCCTCGCTAGAAAGAAGTCTGGATGTGTTTTTAAAACAATCTACTCAATCCTCAGCCAACATACAGTCTTCCATTCAAGGTTTGGTGCAACACACTGCATCACATGGGCAAAGTATCAAAACCATTGAAGCACAAATTGCACAACTGAATGCTGCTTTAAGCGAGCGAGAGAAGGGGAAGCTTCCATCTCAACCACTGCCAAATCCTGGTCACACACAAAATGCACATGTTGCTCATGAACAACAAAATCATAATGTGAGTGCCGTGACTACATTGAGATCTGGAAAGGTATTGCACAACAATGTTGGCACTAATAATGACACCCCGGCCGCCGCTTCTTCTTCATCTTCTTTAGAGGCTGTTTTTCATTCTTCACAAGGCTTTACTTTTTCTACTAATTCGAACGAACCCACATCTCACTCCACGAAAACACCAACACTGGGATCCGTTCCAACTCCGCAATCTACTCCACAAACATTGGATTCAACAAATTTTCAAAATATTCCATTTCCAAACAAGTTGAGATCCAATAAACAAACTCCTCAAATGGAGAAGATTATGAAGTTATTTAAACAGGTTACCATAAATATACCTCTCTTGAATGCAATCCAACAAGTCCCTTCTTACGCTAAAATCTTAAAGGACTTATGCACCAAGAAGAGGAAATCACAGGTACCTAAGAAAGTTTTCTTGGCTAGTGCAGCAAGTGATGCTCTTACCCAACCTTTACCTCAAAAACGAAAGGACCCTGGCTGTCCTACTATTTCAATAACTATTGGGGATAAGAACATCAACCGCGCACTTTTATATCTTGGTGCCAGTGTTAACCTGCTTCCTTATTCAGTATATGAGCAATTAGGCGTAGGAGAGCTGAAATCCACACATTGTACTCTCCAAATGGCCGACCGATCCATCACCCATTCTAGGGGTGAGTTAGAGGATGTGTTGATTAAAGTAGGAGGACTTCATATTCCCCGTTGATTTTATTGTTATGGACACACAGCCTATAGCTAACCCTCAAAGTCAAATTCCGGTGATACTCGGTCGACCATTCCTTGCAACTTCGAATGCTATGATCAATTATCGAAATGGTTCGATGAACCTTTCTTTTGGAAATATGACAATTGAACTCAACATTTTTAAGTTGGGGAATCAGCCCTCCGAACCTAATGCTAATATACTTGATGTTTGATCGATCCAAAAGATCACTCAGGAGGACTGTGAGCTCGAAAAATTTCTGTTCGATCACAACAATTTTGACGCCACTAGTGCGTTCCTCCTTGATTCTGATACTGCTTTCACGCCCGATAATGATTATGAGTTTTCACTTTCACGAACGATCTTGAACCATCACCACCCGAGTTCGAATCCTTTGAATTTTCGGATGAGATAATTGAACCATCAGACTCGATTGCTTACACTCGTTTTGAACCACTATTGGAATCTTTCGAGTTTGAGACAATTTCACCAATTTTACCTTCAATTGTTTCACCTCCAATGCTCGAACTCAAGCTATTGCCGTCTCACCTTAAATACGCTTACTTAGGTGAGAATGAGACCCTTCCTGTTATCATCGCGTCTTCTCTAGCCCCTGAGCAAGAGAAGGCTCTTTTAACGGTCTTACAAAGCAATCGGCAAGCTTTTGGCTGGACTATGGTGGACATCAAGAGGATTAGTCCCCTAATTGTTGAACATCATATACATATGATGGATGATGCCAAGCCAGCAAGGGATCCACAGAGACGCCTCAACCTAATCATGAAGGAGGCAATTAAAAAGGAGATTGTAAAATGTCTTGATAGTGGTATCATTTACGCTATCTCTGATAGCCAGTGGGTTAGCCCCATTCACGTTGTCCCAAAGAAATCGGGCATAACGGTCATAACTAATGAGGCGAATGAGTTAATACCTACTCGCACCCAAACTGGGTGGCGAGTTTGCATCGATTATAGAAAACTCAACGCCGCGACACGGAAAGACCAGTTTCCATTACCTTTTATTGACCAAATGCTAGAACGATTGGCTGGGCATGAATTTTATTGCTTTTTGGATGGCTACTCCGGCTATAATCAAGTCCCATCGCCGAAAAGGACTAAGACAAGACCACATTCACTTGTCCTTTCGGTACGTTTGCTTACCGCCGCATGCCCTTTGGGTTATGCAATGCACCCGCTACTTTCTAGCGGTGTATGATGGGTATTTTTTCTGACATGGTGGAAAAATTCTTGGAGATCTTCATGGATGATTTCTCTATTTTCGGCGACTCCTTTAATGAGTGTTTGCTACATTTAGACGCAGTTCTTACCCGGTGTAGGGATAAGAACCTTACTTTAAATTGGGAGAAATGCCACTTTATGGTATGAGAAGGTATTGTCTTAGGACATATCATCTCGCAAAATGGCATAGAGGTAGATAAAGCTAAGATTGAAGTCATTTCCAATCTTCCTCCTCCCAAATGCGTCCGAGACATTCGAGCCTTCCTTGGACATGCCGGTTTCTATAGACGGTTCATCAAGGATTTTAGCAAGATAGCTAGACCCTTGACTCTTTTGTTAGCCAAGGACACCACATTTGATTTCGACTCAAGCTATATGAAGGCGTTCGAGTAATTGAAAAACTCACTTATTTCCGCTCCCATTCTTTCATCTCCTGACTGGACGCATCCATTTGAAATTATGTGCGATGCATCTAATTTTGCCATTGGTGCTGTCCTTAGACATCACATAAATAAGATGCCGCATGTAATTTATTACGCTAGCCGAACCTTGAACGAGCCCCAATTAAATTACACAACAACTGAAAAAGAGTTCTTAGCTGTTGTGTTTGCATTAGAAAAGTTCAGGCCCTATTTAATCGGCTCTCCAGTCATCGTTTACACTGATCACTCAGCTCTTCACCATCTTTTCACGAAGAAGGACGCTAAATCTCGGCTGATACATTGGATCCTCTTACTACAAGAGTTTGACCTTGTCATCAGAGACAAGAGAGGATGTGAAAATGTAGTCGCCGACCATCTTTCACGACTTCCTTCTTCGCCTACACTTCAAATTCCTATTAAAGACGTTTTTCCAGATGAGCAGCCCTTGACTGTGTTATGCGAACCTTGGTTCGCAGATATTGTAAATTATTTGGCCACCGGACTTATACCAAACAAATGGTCGAACCAGAACATACTCAGATTTCTATCTCTGTTAAAACATTTTTACTGGGATGAACCTTATCTTTTCAAATATTGTCCCGACCAAATTATTCGTCGGTGTGTCCCCAATAATAAATTTAAGAGCGTGCTGTCATTCTGCCACGATCAAGCGTGTGGCGGGCATTTTGGCCCTAAAAAGGCAGCTGAAAAGATCTTACAGTGTGGTTTCTACTGGCCACAAATTTTTAAAGATGCATATGATTATTGCAAGACATGCTTCCGGTACCAACACTTGGGCCGGATATCTCAGAGAAACGAAATACCACTCCAACCAATATTGGTTGTTGAAATTTTTGATGTTTGGGGGATAGATTTTATAGGACCGTTTCCAAATTATTTTGGGAGTGTATATATTCTTCTCGCTGTTGACTATGTTTCTAAATGGGTCGAGACTGTGCCCAGCCGAACTAATAACAACAAGGTTGTTGTTAGATTTCTCAAAGAAAACATTTTTTCTCAGTTTGGGCATCCTCGCGCAATCATCAGCGATAATGGAACTCATTTTTGTAATAGGACTTTCGAATCCTTAATGCGGAAATATTCCATTAATCACAAGCTTTCAACGCCCTATCATCCCCAAACTTGTGGGCAAGCCGAGATTTCAAATCGGAAAATTAAACAGATATTGGAGAAAACGGTTTCCAAAAACCGTAAAGATTGGTCGTCAAAACTTATTGATGCCCTTTGGGCATTTCGAACTGCTTATAAGACCGATCTAGGCATGTCTCCATATAGGCTTGTTTATGGAAATGCTTGCCACCTTCCAGTTGAAATTGAGCATAGAGCATTTTGGGCAATAAAAGAGTTGAATCTATCTCTAGGAGATGCGGGCAGCAATAGAAAACTGCAGTTGAACGAATTGAACGAGCTTCGGGATGAAGCTTACGAGAACGCTGTTGTTGTGAAAAACAGAACGAAGGTGTTTCACGATAAACACCTATTGCGTAAAACTTTCAAATCTGGTCAACAAGTTTTACTTTACGACACACGATTGCACTTCCATCCCAGAAAGCTCCGATCTCGATGGAAAGGGCCATTTTTGGTATGCACCGTATATCCGCACGGTATGGTTGATTTAGAAAATCCGGAGGATGGTTCACTATTTAAAGTGAATGGACATAGACTTAAACCACTCCTCACAGCGGACCCTTCGGAAGAGCTCCTGTTTTTGCAGGAGCCGATTTACATTGACTGATCTTCCTCCATCTACCCCTAAATTTCGATTATCCAGCCATAAACAGTGGAAACACTATTTCAAATAAGTTTGGGGGTATGTACCACTTGTAATTATATAAAAACAACATAAAAATAAAAAAATAAAAAATAAAAAATATTCAAATTTTTGGGGGTATTTTTGTAAATTTTCAGTTTTAATAAATAATAAAAAATAAATTTTTTATTTACAATTAAATTTCTCTTTTAAAGAGGACCTTTTTGCAAATAACCAAAATACCCCCCTATAAATAGAACCCAACCCCTCTCTGACTTTTACCAAACCCTAATTTCCAACTTCAGAAAACCCTAGCCGCCGCTGAAGATCGCGCAGAAAGATCTCCACACGTCGCCGCGCAACCGCCGCCGAACGTGCCTCCTTGCCGCGCCTTTGCTACGTCACCCTCTGAAAACTTCAGAGGAGGTTTGCGTTTCCTTCTCCCTCTCTGTAAAATCTATATTTTTTCAATTAGCTTTCTGTGATGGCACCAACCCTACAATTTGAGAGGGACTTTTCACACATCTTTGCACACACAATCTACGGAAGTTATTTCGGTAAAGAGATCCGTAGGCGGGGATGGAATTTTTTACTGTTTAATCATCCAAACTCCTATGCGCTTCCAGATTTCATCACACGATTTTATGAGTGCATGGAAGACGGATGCCTCGCTCGACACGGATACATTAGGCTTATTTGGGGTGATAGAGAAATCATTATCGATAGGGACTTCATCCATGAAGTCACCTTAATTTCTAGGCTACCTACCCATGACCAACCCCTCCAATTCGAGAATTACTTACCCTTGATGGGTAATGACTGTTCGAGAGAGCCTAGGAAGGGCATACAAGCTAGAACTCTTTTCGCCAATGTATTAACTTTGTGCCGTTGGGTACAAAATAACATTTTTGGCAGTTCACATAATACCACATTCTTTACACCATCGCTCCATATTGTGCACACCCTTATGACCAGGAACCCCAACTACGATATGTGCACGGTATTGCTTAATTCTATAGGAGCGGGGAAGAGGGCCGCTAATTACCCATGCCCCATGTTAGTGACACAACTGTGTCGCTATTTCCTCCCTGTGGAGGAATTTGACTTTTATATGCATGATGGTATTCCTGTTAGACCCCTTTTGGAGGGTATTTCCACATCTTACACTCGCTTAACTGATTTATGGTCGCGCACCGAGCCGACCGAGGATGTACTCGCCGTAACACCCAGCTCTAGCTCGACCGCGAGCGATGAAGAGCTAACCCCTGCTGCGCAAGCGCGCTTACTTCGAAGAAACAATAGGGGGATTGGAAGATTGATTGGAATGATGACGCAGCATGATCAGCGTCTTACACAGGTAAAGCAAGGGATACGAACCCTGCTAGCTAGAGAGGAACGTTTCCGTTCACGATCAAGGGGACGGCGAGGCCATGAGCAGTGAGTGCACTGCTTTTGATAAGTTTGGGGGAGAAGGTGATTTGTAAATAGTTATCATTGCATTGTATATTTTGTTTATTTTTTTTGTACATATTTGTTTTTTCTTTTTTTGCATATTTAATTCCGCATTGCATCTTTATAAAAAAAATATAAAAACAGAAAAATGAAAAAAAATAAAAAAAATAAAATCAAATAAAAAAATTGAAAAATTTTAAAAATTATAAAAATTGAAAAATTCAATTTTGGCCATATTTGACTTAAGTTCGACAAGACGGTTGAATAGTAAGGAAAAACTAGATCCTAAACTTAGTAAGTTAAAAACCCTAAAAATAAGCTTTCTTAAAGTTTAACGGTAGAAAATATATGTCCTTGTAGATTATTTAGAAATAGGCAAATTTTGAGTTCAGTTCTTGGGCTAAGTCAAAATAAGGGAAGAGTATTGAAATTTTTATTTGAAGTGTATGTCTGAAAAATAATTCCGAACCTTAAGTCTAAAATTTTGAAAATATATACCCTACAACTTGCACAAACACGCACCTTGAAACTTGGAATAGTAGAGGATACCTTGAAATGCTCTTGTCTAAAATCCTTAGTATGAAGAAAAATAAAAGCATAAGTGTGAATAAAGAGATATAAAAAAATGAACACTGGTTTTGTAATTACTTAAGGCTGCATAAATAAAAAAAATTATAGCGAGGGTGCTTTATCACCTAGTGCCTTAGACCAACTGGTTTGGAAGTCACTGCTAAAGCCTTAGGTATTACAAGACGAGGAATTACGCCTTAATGCGTAAACGCATTTTGTAATCGGTCGTTAGTACCTCAAGAAGTATTAACGGTCGCATGAATGATGTGTAAGCAATTTCATCTAAAATTCACCAACTAAAAGTACTTTGGACGATGGACAAGAGTATGATAGCTTGAATTGAATTTCCAAGTGTAGGGGTGACACATACACACACGTAGGGGTATATGATTGGGATTTTGATGAGAGATAGGAATGAAAGATAGGGCTTATATTTTCAGTAGAGATGATAAAAATTCCTAAGTTGAGATGGAACCTTAGAAGGAAAATTCAAGAGATGCTAAAAGCTAAATAAATTTACGGAACATATACGATCTTAAGTTAAATGATAAGTGAGTGAGAAAAATACGGGTTGATGATTTCTAAGTTAAAGATAATAGAATTTCTTGCTAGAACACCGAATTGAAGAATGAAAGTCAATAGACCAAATTGATTGGATTTTGTGGGTAGTATCCTCTCAGGAGATAACACTCCTCCTACTAGGGACACCTAGAGGTTTAACGGCTTGTTGTACGAGCTCAGTGCAATCGCGATTCCCTGCGAAAGTGAGGTTAGGTTTTTTCGAGAATAAAATTAGAATTGCTCGGGACGAGCAAAAGATAAGTTTGGGGGTATTTGTTCATATCAGAATTTTGCATTATTATATTCCCCATTCTTAATCATATTACAAATAAATAGGTGCTTTTGATCCATGTCTGCTAAATAGTTGCAGGTTATAGGTTCTCAGAACAATACAGTGAAATTCAGGAAAATACGCTACAAATGTGAGACTACGACCAACAACTAGATGAATCTGTATTGATGCCGCCTACCAGTTTAAGGAACAAACAACGATCAATGAACAAAGTACGAGGGCAGCACAGGATTAAAGACTTCAACGCGAAGCTCACGGTGAAAAGTTCACAACATTCTGCACTGTGGAAATGTGGAAGAAAATAGAAGATATTCTGAGGAACCAAGTGAAGAAAACAGAAGTAAACAGCAACATGAAGCAACCCTGGAAAGTTGAGACAGAGAACCCCTAAGATGGCCGTGGATCCGCGGCCGAACATGGCATTCCGCCGCGGTTCCGCGGCCGTGCAGTGTACGTGTCGGTGCACGTGTCGGTGGGTGTCGGTGCTTTGACCCGGCTTTCTTAGCGCAGTCTTGTAATTTCAAATGTGGATCAGATGTAAACCCTAGGGTTTCTTCTATCTATAAATAGGAAAGCCTACATGCTCTTTTAGGGCATGCCACTTTTAATTTCTAGATTAAATTTTAGTTCCATTGTAATCGTCAAGAGGTGTCAATAAAAGTAAGCTTTTTTTATCTTGCATTTTTCATTTGAATTTAATTTCTGCAATTTTCGTATCGGTCTTTTATTATCTGCACGTTAATTAGTAAATTAAAAAGAAAATTAAAAAAAAAATTAATCTCATCATAATTTCCCTAATGAGTGAGTAATTCCTCACTTGTTAGGGTTAGGATCGGGTAGGTTTGAGAGATGAATATCTCTCACTCCTTTCTTGCCCGTATAATATTTTAAATTAGGACTCTATGTGAATCAAACACACACCGCTTACTACGGCACCCTATCCTACGAGATAACGGTGAATCCCTAGTTAGACTGGTTGTGGTTGATTTACATAGATGTTAGGACTAAGAGTTAAGAAAGGACGGACAAGGAACAAAATGAAGAAACTACGTTTCTTCCTAGTCGTTCTAATCCCCTTTGTTGACTATTACCCTAACACCTATGTTCTTAATTAGGGAAAAGGAAGCAGGGAGTAGAGTTATTTTTCCAAACTAACCTAATCCTAACCCTAGCAAGGTTTTAAATCAAATTAAATTCAATCTTAGTCTTTCTAAAATCAAAACCTACCAAAAATAGGACTTAACTCGTAAGAACTTAGAGAAAAGAACACGTTTTCCCTGTGGACCGACCCGTACTCAACCGACTAGCTACCAAGCGACACCGGTATTGATTGCGGTATATTCTTAATTTTTAAACGCTCGCACACGCAAAAGAGCAAACCAATCAAATCTCCCCGATGAGAATTAAATTCTCAACTTATGGGGAGATCTGCTTCTGCAGATATTCAACCAGAGGAAGAACTAAGTTCTTATTCAAAAGAGTTAAACTCTTAGATTGAGAATTAAATTCTATTTTTGTTTTGTGGAGCTTATGATCTCTTTCCCTTTCTCACCTAGGGTTTCTTTCTCTTCTAAGAAAATCTTCTTTTCTCTCTGGAGAATTAAATTCTCTTCTTTTTTTTCTCTCTGTTGTATCTCCCCCCCAAAAAATCCTTTCCTCTTCTCTTCTTGGCTCCTATTTATAAGAGAAAGAAAAAAATCAGTTTGTTTTAGTCCATCTTTCATTGAAAGATTTTCATTTTTTTTGTAACCAACATGATCTTTTAGATCACTTGGTGAATTTTATTCACCATTGGATTTTTAATCCAAAAGATATTTTGTTTGTTATTCCTGGCAAATTTTAGGGAAATATCTCCTTGTATAGAATCTTCCTATAAATTGGTGATTTTTAATCACCATTGGATTTTTAATCCAACGGTGCTCCACTTTACAGAGCGCAATCTTTTTGTTTGGAAAGATCTACGGAAATATTAGGGTTTTTGATTTCCTTTAATTAGAATTTAATTCTATTAGTTTAGAAGGTTTAAGAGCCTATCACGTGTTAGCACGTGACCCCACTGTTTAAGCTTTTAACCAGAATTTAATTATGTTGTTTTAAAGAACTCAGGAATTATCACGTGTCAGCACGTGACCCTTGGTCACGTGTGAGCACGTGATGCCCCATTGGGGTTTTTCCTTATTGTTTCATTATACTTTTAATTATTTTCAGGGGGTTTAAAGGCCTATCACGTGTGGGCACGTGACCTCTTTTAATTAGAATTTAATTCCTTTACTTCAGAGTCTTTAGGAACGATCACGTGTCAGCACGTGACCCCCAGTCACATGTGGGCACGTGATGCCTCATTGGGGGTATTCCTTGCTGTTTTATTATATCTTTAAATTTTTTTCAATGGGTTTAAAGGCCCATCACGTGTGGGCACGTGACCCCTTTTTAATTAGAATTTAATTCTTTTACTTCAGAGTCTTTAGGAACCATCACGTGTCAGCACGTGACCCCCAGTCACGTGTAGGCACGTGATGCCCTATTGGGGTATTCCTGATACTTTATGAGGAAAAAATGCCCCCACAGCGTTGTTCTCACGTATTTGCACGTGTGTGCAACGCTGTCATCTTTTATGGCCGTTGGATCCGCCTAGGGACGGGGGCAGATGAATCGTTTCCCATCACATCCTATAAATGTAGGGGTCTCTTCAGAAGCGCCTCCACTTTTTCATCTTCTTCCTTGTTCATTTTTCCTTGAGAATTTAATTCTCCTTTTCAGAGCTTAGTTCTCTGTTCCAAAAACTTCAGAGTTTAACTCTGTTCAAGCAAGAACCTCTTCTTCAGGTAATGGTTTTGAACGACCGAAGAACTTTATAAAATTATCTTTGGATTTTAAATCCACACCAAGGGTTTTTCCCTTCAAAGAATATATCTTTCTGATCTTTTAGGAGTGCACGATCTCTAGGTAGTGAACCCCAATTGTTTTGGGCATTTTTATGATCTTAGGGGTTTGATGATGACCTCTGTTTGAATTTAATTCCATTTCCAAAGAGCTTAGCTCTGAAAGTTTTTCTGGGAATTTAATTTCTCTAAAGAACTTAGTTCTTCACAGAGAACTTCTTGGGATTTTCTTACCCTGAGTTGTTCTTTGCAAAAATGTTTCTAGAGAGATCCTTCATGATTTGCATAGGGTTCTGCAGTGGGTTTTCTCCTCGGGGAATGTGTAGAGTTGTTTGAAATCCATTGTTCATTTATTGAGAATCTTCCTTTTGTTTTCATAATGATTACTCTGCCTCATCATTAGTAAGCCGCCATCTTGATTTTGTGGGGCCCTTGCGTTTTGTAACCAATGGTCCCATAAAATAAGTTGTTTGTCGTTTTCTTCCACTGTCCTTTATATATATATTTATAAATATATATTCATGTGTGGGATTCATTAACAGTTTCCTTTCCTTTGTTTCAGGAACAATGGCTTTTCTTCCATACTTCCCTTTCACCCGCTCAGAGGCTGCCTTTCCTCAGTCACCATCTGACGAAGAAGTGATGGCGATGATCAGAGCTCATGATCCGGATTGCACCAACTTACTTTTATGGGGGACCTGGTACGGTCATATCATCCGCGGTCGTCGAAGCTTTATTTGCGGGGAGCCGATGGAACCTCTTCATCCTATATTTCCGATGGAACGCCCACAGACTGCTTATGCAGTAGAAGTGACCAATTGGACTCTTTCGGGCCGACTGGAGCCCTCTATCTCTGGGATACCTAACCAGCCCCTGCCATCTATAGACATCTTGGGGCGTCGGATTTGCCAAGGCGAAGCTCGACCTTGGGCGCAAGTTTATAAAGTGCGTATCACCCCCCGACACCTAGTGGGCTACCTTATTTGGGCTCGCTATATTCTTTCTGCCCACCGTGCAAGACTGCAGAAGGTTGGACTATACCAGGCGGTGTAAGCATCACTTTTTCATTACCATGCTCCCCACGTCTGGTGGATCAAAGCTTTCTTGAACAAGTGGAATCTGCCCACCAACACCTTCCTGCTAGGGGATCGAGAGGAGTCTATCTCATTGGATGAATTTTGTGAGATTTCAGGACTGCCCATTAGGGGGGAGCATTACGAGGAACTGTTGCCTCTAGATGAATATGTTTTCTCTACCGTGCCGGCTATGCTCGGTGGTCTAACAGCCGAAACCGCTATTCGCCATAGATATCCCAGTCTGATCAAAGCCCTGGGAATTTTCGACAGATTATTTGCGAAGTCATAAGGGCAAGGTGTCACTTTCGAAAGCTTTATCGCCTGTTTCATTCGGGGAGATATTTTATCCAAGGAGGTCCCGAAGTTTGCGAGCATCAACGACCCTTTTGGGTTCGGGTTGAATAAATTGCCGGCCAAAGAAGAATATCTACCGCAGTTCTACATTCCGATCATGTCAGCCGTGTCTTTTGATGCAATCCCAGCCCCTGGCATAGACGAAGAGACCTTCTTTGTCGGCTTTATTAGCCTTTGGCTCAGCTGGTTTGTGATACCGTCACACCGACGTTTCATGAGAGCTTTCGTCTTTTATCCCGCCCATCGTGTAGCTGAAGGGGCAAAGTTGGCTGTCGGCATCACGGGACTATCGCATCTTTATCACGGGTTATGTGTTGCGGCCAACACTTCGGCTCTAGGTGTAGATGTTATGAATCTCTCCCTTCATTACTTCACATCTTGGATTGAAATGTACGTGCTGGGGGCATTCGCGGCACATCAACGGCCGAACTTCTATGATTCCTACACTTTTCCCAGAGTTATGAGATTGGTGGATACCTCCGCTCCCGATCCAACTCAATTAGGGGCCCTCCGTGTTCTGCCCAATACATATACCCACGAGAGAGGAATGATGTTTATTGATCGCGTTCTTTCTGCTCCGACGGGGCCTGTCTAGCAGTTGTTCGACTTGTCAAAAGGAGGAGCACCCTCTTTAAAGCCTAAGGAGATCATGCATCTATACTCGATCCGGCCGGGCTATTTGGTGTTTCGCCAGAATGATACGGCTCTCCTTATGCGGTATAATCCGCACCGCTTTGCCCGACAACTGGGCTATGATCAGGGCATTCCCTTTGAAGCATTCTTGGTTGAGCCTACTTCATCGTTAGGAGTTATTCGCGACGCTATTCATCCTTTTATGCGGCTGAATACTAGCTCCGTGTTCATGATCCCAGAACCTGACTATCTCCCCAGGTCTGTGGGCTCCTTTGTGGGATGGTATCGCCACCGGGTTGGTCCTATCATTGCCGAGGAGAGGCGAGTGCTCTTTGTCTATAAAACTCCTACCCCAGCTCAAGCTACTCACGTTTCATTGCGACCGCGGCCAATCGTTCGCCCTCTTTTGAGGGATGGTGGTGCGATCGTCATCTCGCAGGCCGCAGAAACTGAGTCGATTCCTCCCACTGCAGGGATGCCGATGCGTACTAGAGCTCGGGCAAAGGCTCTTGATAAGGCGCCGGTGGCAGCTCCATTAGTTGCGGCATCCGCAATGCCAGTGTCATCCTTGGTAGCGCCGCTGGAAGAGGATATTGTAGGTGAGGTGGGTCAACGTCGTACCAAAGCACCGAGGGGAAAGAAGCGATCGTCTTGTTAGTTCTGGGTCAAAATGGAGGAAGAAGACTGTCACTAATCTGCTTGACTACCTTGTAGAATCCGAGACCATCATTCAAGATGATCCAATCTCTATGCAAGAGCCGGATGACGGTCTTCTTTTTCCCGGTTCATCGGCCAAGGAAGCCGCACAATTGGCTGAGGCCATAAGGCGTTCCCAGGACGAGACTGAGAATGTACGCGTCCCGAAGAGTTCTTACCCTGCCGTCATATTCTATAAAGACCCTCCATCAATACGGTGAAGATTCATCGGCCCTCTAGAACAAGGAGGCGAGATAGCCCTTAAATGGCCTATCTCAGCCGTCACTGAGGATGAGATGTCATTGTGGACTGGCGGCCATGAATCTACATTTGAACCTCGGCGAGCACATCTTCTCAGAAAAGTGCGTCGGTTTGAAAAAGTCATCTTGGAGGCATCTTGGCAAATCGGTACGCATGTTTTTCTGTATATATATTTCCTTTGTAAGCAATTTGTTTTGCTTTTTATGCATTCTTATCTTCGCAAAACTTTGCAGGGACCTCAGCGATGGTAGAGAACCTTGGTTCAAGCAGCGTTTCGATCGTGGACCCTGTGAATATCCCCGATGAGGCACCAGTAGGTGTGGAGGTGGTCGCTATGGTCGCTATTCCTGCTGTAAAGCTTCCCCCGGCGGCTTTTGTCTTCCTTGCGCCTGTTCGTTCTGAAGAGGTACCCTTACCGGTTGTGGATTTGATGGACCTTTCCGGTGACGACCTAGAGATGGTGGGACAGGTGGCTGAGGTCGCCATTCCCGAAGTGGTGGCTGTTGTGCCTCGACTGATAGTTACCACACCAGCAAGTGTTCCCGATGATGTGCCCGAGGGTACGGAGGAGGTTGCTGAAGCTCCTATTCCTCCTGTTCAGAGCGGGAGGAGTATTGAAGGTATTCTTCTACACTTTGTTTTAGACGATATTTCCATTATCTGAACTTTTTTGTCTTTTTCAGAGCTACGAGGCTTAGCAGCGTCCATTGCGGGCCTGTCTCTTAGGAAGTCTTTTCAGCGCCTGCTGGAACTGGCCGCTCCGCAGGCGATATCCCCTCAGCGCATCGTCCTATTTTCCGGACAAGGTTAGTATTGTTCGCTCTTTTCACGGCATTATTATTATTTCGTATAACAATGCTCATGTCCTCTGTAGTTCTGGAAGCTGATGATGAGGTTGAGGTCCTTGACGGGCCTGGGGATCTTCCAGACCCTTCTTGCATAACCGTGGGTAAGTAAAGTTTCGATGTCGTTGCATCTATCCCCTGTTGCAAATTTCGCTGATCATTTATTAATCTTTAACAGCTTTGCCTACTTTTACCCCGCTGGAGTCTCGCATCCTCATGTCACCTAGCCCTTATGCGCTGCGTGCATTTGAACGCATGGCAAAGCTAAGCCTTCACTCTTTGTCGGATCTAATTGAAGACCTTTGTGTTGGTAACTCGCTTACTGCCGAATAATTTGCGGCTGAAGCCAACAGTTCTCTCCCCTTTCTTGCCGCTTACCATAGTGAAACATTGGTGCAAGTCTGGGTTGAGTTTTGTCGCCAGGTGGAGGCTTGCTTATACAGTCTCGAGTGCGCACGCCTTCCTACGGAGGTGGTGGCTGCGAAGACAAGCTTACGGGGGCTGGTTGAGCGGTGCGCCGCTAATATGCTTTCATGTGAAAAAAGGCTCCGCCGAAAGATCTTAGAGAGGAAGTTGGCTTCGACCGTGCTCGGGGAGCTTCAAGCTGAACTTACGGCCAAGACCACTCGCGCATATGAACTTTGGCGAGTACTTCAAGCCGCTATTAAGGAGGTGGTGGCTGTTGATAAAGCCGTCATCTTTACCCGCGTGATGGTTGACGCTCATAAAGCTACTGAGCAGGAGCTTGAAGGCCGACTAGCCTCGTATCAGGCCCAACAGTCGCAAGCGGAGGCCCGTCTCGCAGCAATAGCAAAATTCGAAGCAGAGACCCGGCAAAAGAAGGACGAGCTGACGAACCTGTTAAATCATCCGCCGGCCTAAAAGATGCATATTTTTTATTCTTTCTTGTACATACTCCTGAATGAGAGTACGTATATATATATATATATATTCCCTTTTTAGATGGTACTTTGTATCCTTTTTGATTCATGAATAAAAGACATATTTTGTTCAATGGTGATATGCTCATTTTAAGGTATGCATTTTGTTGATAGTCTATTTCGATCTCTTTACAAGACTGTGCCCCTTTTTTGAGTTAAGATATTTGTGATTTGATTTATTCCTGAGATGGAGCATTGCTCTACGATGGGGAGATTGTAGATTAATGTATTTTAAGACGGAGCATTGCTCCGGTTGGGAGGTCATGAGTTGACATGTTTCCGTGTCGGAGCTTTGCTCGACGACAGGGAGTGTCGGAGCATTGCTCGACGACAAGGAGATTATTGGTTGACATATATCCGTGTCGGAGCTTTGCTCAATGACAGGGAGTGTCAGAGCATTGCTCGATGACAGGGGTTGACATGTATCCAAGTTAAAGCTTTTGCTTGACGACGAGGAAGTCAGGGGTTGACTTTATCCGCATTTCACGGGGATAGGGGTTGACTTTATCCGCATTTCACGGGCCAGGGGTTGACTTTATCTGCATTTCACGGAGTCCAGGGTTGCTCTGGACGTTTCCCACGGGGTCAGGATTGACATTAGCCGTGTTCCACGAGACCCAGGATTTGCTCTGGATGCTTCTCACGGGGTCAGGATTGACATTAGCCGTGTTCCATAGGACCAGGATCCGCTGTGAACGCTTCCCACGGGGTCAGGATCCGTGTTCCACGAGACCAGGATTTGCTCTGGATGCTTCCCACGGGGTCAGGATTGACATTAGCCGTGTTCCACAGGACCAGGATCCGCTCTGGACGCTTCCCACTGGGTCAGGATTGACATTAGTCGTGTTCCACGAGACCAGGATTTGCTCTGGATGCTTCCCATGGGGTCAGGATTGAAATTAGCCGTGTTCCACAGGACCAGGATCCGCTCTGGACGCTTTCCACGGGGTCAGGATTGACATTAACCGTGTTCCACAGGACCAGAATGCTCTGGACGCTTCCCACGGGGTAAGGATTGACATTAGACGTGTTCCACTAGTCCAAGATTTGCTCTGGATGCTTCCCACGGGGACAAGATTGACATTAGCCGTGTTCTACGAGACCAGGATTTGCTCTGGATGCTTCCCACGGGGTCAGGATTGACATTAGTCGTGTTCCACAGGACCAGGATCCGCTCTGGACGCTTCTCACGGGTCAGGATTGACATTAGCCGTGTTCCACGAGACCAGGATTTGCTCTGAATGCTTCCCACGGGGTCAGGATTGACATTAGCCGTATTCCACAGGACCAGGATCCGCTCTGGACGCTTCCCACGGGGTCAGGATTGACATTAGCCGTGTTCCACGAGACCAAGATTTGCTCTGGATGCTTCCCACGGGGTCAGTATTGACATTAGCCGTGTTCCACAGGACCAGGATCCGCTCTGGACGCTTCCCACAGGGTCAGGATTGACATTAGCTGTGTTCCACAGGACCAAGATTTGCTCTGGACGCTTCCCACGGGGTCAGGATTGAAATTAGCCGTGTTCTACGAGACCAGGATTATCTGGATGCTTTCTACGGGGTCAGGATTGATATTAGCCGTGTTCCACCGGACCAGGATCCGCTCTGGACGCTTCCCACACGGCCAGGATTAACATTAGCCGTGTTCCACAAGACCAGGATTTGCTCTGGATGCTTCCACGGGGTCAGGATTGAAATTTGCCGTGTTCCACAGGACCAGGATCCACTCTGGACGCTTCCTACGGGGTCAGGATTGACATTAGCCGTGTTCCACGAGACCAGGATTTGCTCTAGATGCTTCTCACGGGGTCATGATTGACATTACCCGTGTTCCACGAGAGCAGGATTTGCTCTGGATGCTTCCCACGGGATCAGGATTGACATTAGCCGTGTTCCACAGGATCAGGATACGCTCTAGACGCTTCCCTTGGGGTCAGGATTGACATTAGCCATGTTCCACGAGACCAGGATTTGCTCTGGATGCTTCCTACGGGGTCAGGATTGACATTAGTCGTGTTCTACAGGACTAGGATTTGCTCTGGACGCTTCCCATGGGTCAGGATTGACATTAGCCATGTTCCACAAGACCAGGATTTGCTCTGGATTCTTCTCACGGGGTCAGGATTGACATTATCCGTGTTCCACAGGACCAGGATGGGTTGACTTTATCCGCATTTCACGGATTCGGGGGTTGACTCTCTGTTGTCGGTGCACCGCCGAGTCATAGAACTGAGAATTGCCGCGGTTCCGCTTTGCTGATGTTGCGCCTGTTGTAATGAGACAAATATCGAGGTGGTCTCTAGGTTGTCTTTGAACCGTCGAGATTCAGAGTAGGGACTTTGCCATTGCTCCAGGGTTGATTGTCGCGTCTGAATCCTGCTGGAATGAGGAGGAACGCTGTTGGTGATCTCTAGGCTGTCTGTGAACCGTCGAGATTTGGAGTAGGGACTTTGCCATGGCTCCAAGGTTGATTGTTGCGTTTGATGAAAGGTTCCTAGGCACGCTAATGAGGTCTCACAAGGCATCAACCATGCCAATTTCAAAATTTACGGTGCCGAGAAACCCTAGACTAGATCGTTAAATAGAATTTTAGGCGACAAAAAGCAACTAGTTAACAAATTAACTACAAGAACGGAAATACAACCTTTGTAGATCCGGTCCTCCACCTCCATAGCTCCGCAATGAAGTCTCCTCTCTATCCAAATGGAATCCTGGGCTCTAGCGTCGGCTTCATCGGAGAAATGGGCGGGCAAGATCGTCGGCTTCGTACCGAAGATGATCTACGTCGAGGCATCACAAGATCAAGCTCCCACTTCACCAAGTCATGAAACTTGTGAAGAAAAAACACTCTACTACTTGGCAAGAGGTAGAGGATGAAGAAATAGGAAGTGGGTTCACTTTAGAATTGAATTTCTCACTTATTTGCTCAAGTTGCCATTGATGAAGCAAGTTTTCTTCTTGTTTAAGATGAAGAAGAAGAAGAAAGAATATATGATAAGTTATTTTTCAAAAGAAATAAAAATGAATACTTATCATATTGCAACCATAGTTAGGTGTAGAGAATAAACCATGGCTAGTGTGAATGGTTAGGGTTAAACATGAAGACAAAATGGTCACTTAGTCAAAGCTTCATGAAGCTTCAACAAGAAAACAAATCAAGCCACCATTTTTTCTTTTGCCAAAATGAATAATAAATAAATAAATAGATAAGTAAATAAAATCAAAAGAAACCCTAACCATTGATCAACCATGGTTTAAACCATACACCAAACTATCATGTATCATCAAACATGATACAATCAAATGCACAAAAGTATATCACATATACAATGTGCACATCAAGTGAGAAAATCCCTTTTAAGTGAACCTATATTAGTTAATGTAAAGTGATATATCAAATATATAATTATACATTAAATCATTAAATCAACACTTGATTTAACGACCCGGTCATATCGCATATAACCGACTAATATCAATAGTAACATCTTATCGAATCAACACTTGATCCGATAACCCGGCTATAACGCATATAACCGATCAATGTTACAAATCGCGAGAATCGAATACAGTATCACATACTGGTATTATTCTCGGTCCCGCACATATCTCATATGCTCTCCTATTTCGTTTTGCTTGAGCCAGGAAACCTCCGTGTAGGACTCTAAAGACTCGTCAATACACCGGCAGCAGGTGATGATCATATCAAGCACCCACAAGCCACAAGCGGTCTGCTAAATGTAACGGCCACCCGGGTATTGAGCGATCAGAAGATCGACGAGCAAGCCCGCTCACACTCCTGTGAATCCAACCAGTAACACTTACCGTACAGTCCGGTCTGATCGTCTGATATGTCGCATATCTCGCCTAGGGGTGGTAAACGTCAGACCCCAATAGCTCGATAAGTCATGTCGATATGAGGTCTATAACAGTTCGAGAAACTACTGGTAACACTTACCAGTAAATCTCAGCAACCCTGGCTAGGGATTTCCGGTTATAGCCAATCGAACATAGCGCAACATCAACCCCCTAAACCGGGAGAGACGAATACCCTCCTATCGCTCATTGCCTCCATGTGACTCGGGACTGTACCCAAAAACCACCGTTTTGCACGCCCTCTTGGACGTGGTAAGATGGAAATCAAAGCACAGTGGGAACCACACAAGACTCTATGACGATCTCGGGTCAACAGACTACTTTGTACCAGTGTCACCTGAGAACTGCCATCTGACGTAAGGTATAATACCATCTGGGAGTTCTCGGCGAGTCCGTTCAGTGTACCCAGTCTCTACTGAGCACCCTTATATCATCTCTGATGTCAAACACCAATGGATATGGGATCATCTATCGCCCATCTGTATAGGTCGAGAAGGTATACGCTAGTCTACTCTGGTATATCGATGCCCCGTCTCGATATACCCACGACTAGGGACTTTGAAGGATGTACTTATGGACTACCATGTCCCCACCAGTATGATCCACATCATAGTCCAGGTAGTCAAGTACACATCCTAAGGGCTTTACCAACATGTAACAGAGAGACAATCAGTGTACACGTTAAGGTAAAGATCAACCAGATAGCATACTATCATGTCGAGCAAGAAAGTCCTCCCTATATACGTCCCAGCATCCACTACAATATACATCCAATGTACAGTAATGGCCTCTA
This sequence comes from Agapanthus africanus, assembly GCA_030015575.1. NCBI lineage: Eukaryota > Viridiplantae > Streptophyta > Magnoliopsida > Asparagales > Amaryllidaceae > Agapanthus > Agapanthus africanus. Next base: position 444,680,132 of record CM057350.1, on the reverse strand, counting down.
GGGCATACATATAACTAACAATCTCCCACTTGCACTAGGGCCATCTGATAGCAGTGGTTGTAGTATCTCATACTCAACCATCCCATAAAAGTCTCTCTCTGGGAATAGGCCTTCGTGAGTGGATCCACCGTGTTATCCTCTGAGTCTGCTCTCCTAACCTCGATCACCCTGGAGATCAACTATCTCCATGATCAGGTGATACTGCCTTAGAATATGTCTGGATCACTGATGGGACCGGCGTTCCTTGGCATAAGCCACAACTCCATTGTCTCACAATGGTAGGAACATAGTTCATCTCATGAACCAATATACACCCAAACATCCTTTTTGGTAGCATCTTAAGTAGCGATGAATCGTGCCTTTATCGTCTAGTATGCCACGGTATTTAGCTTGGAACTCTTCCAACATACCATCCCTTTACTGAGGGTAAAGACAATGCCTGCGACTGACATTCAGTCGTCTTTATCACCCTGGAACCCTTCCAGTGATTCTCCCCAGAATCGTTTGATATCATCTCACTACAACTAGTGAGAATCCTAACATCCAATTAAATCTATCTCATAAATCCAAAACTCAGGATTTAGGAGGTATCATTTTGATCCTACACGGAGAATCTTTGTGATAAACGGAGATTGATCGAGCGTAGCATAAGAAACTCCTTTCTTATCAAGAGTATGTCATCCACGTACTCTACGAGGATCACCACCATACTCCCTACTACCTTTTTGTTTATACAAGGTTCATCTACCATTTTGATGATGTCAAACTCTTTGACTAACACATCAAAACAGACGTTCCAACTCCGCGATGCCTGCTTTATCGTATAAAGCATCTTGCACACGTTTCCGCTGCTCCCACTGTCTACGAGGCCCTCTGGCTGTGTACTTATAGACGCTCTCTTCCAAAACATCATTTAGAAAAGCAGTCATGACACCCAACCACCAGATATCGTATTCATGGTATGTAGCCATGACAAGTAGGATCTGGATGGACTTAAACATAGCTACTTGAAAAGGTTTCATCATTATCCGCACCTGGTCAATGATGCAAACTTTTAACAAGTCTAGCTTTGAAAGTCTCAACTTTTCCATGTACACCAAGTAATCTTCTCAAGATATACTTGCTCCTGATGGGGATTTAACCCTTCAGATATAGCAACCAAAGTCTATACTTTGTTGGTGTATAAGGATTCCATCTCAGATCGATAAACATCCAGCCATTCTTACAGAGTCTTACTCTTGATGGCCAGCTCGAAACCGGTTGGGTCATCATCTCATGACACAATCCTCGCTCCCACTTTCATAGAGCAACCGAAGTATCTCTCAGGTGGGTGAGGAACCCTACTAGATCGGCGGAGAGGCTGAGGTTCGTTGGTTACTATTGAATCCTTTGGTTCTACCAAGTCATATGTTGTAATTTGTATAGCTGGAACATTTCCAGTTCTACATAACAGACCTTGCCTCGAGCTTGTCCGGATTTTGCTTTTAGACATAGGCCGGACAACCCCAAATCTTAACTAACTTAAGATATGGGCGCTTCCCTTTCCATATCACATATGAAGTGGTAGGCAACTGATTTGATTCGAACCCTATTCAATAGGTATGCAACTTCATAAGTGCATAACCCCCAAAAAGGAAATAGGTTACTCAGTAGTACTCATCATAGAGCACACCTTATCATATAGGGTGTGATTGCTCCGCCCCGATATACCATCATGCTATGGTGTATACGGAGGAGTAATGCTGAGAGAGAATCTCATTCTCCTTTAGAATAATCCAGGAATTCCATGCTCAAGTATTCTACTCCTTGATCTCATCATAGGACATAATACTTATACCCGTATTTTGGTTCTCTACTTCTAACTTATATTCTGTGAATATCTTAAAAGGTTCGGACTTGTGTTCCAACAGGAACATATGTCTGAATCTTGAGAGATTATCAGAGAATATAATGAAGTATAAAGAACCAGTCTTGGTATGTGTAGACAGGGGACCTTACATACATCATCATGTATCAGTCCCAAGAGTTCATTAACTCTTTCTCTGTTTCCAGTAAACGGAGCTATGGTCATCTTATCTTTGTGACATGACTGGCGAGTTTCACAAGATGTAAATTCAAACTAATTTAAATATGCATCTTTATGTAACTCTAGCCAGTCGGGTCGCATTGATATGACCTAGTCAACAATGCCTCAAGAAGGATTCGTTCATTTCTGAACTCTTCCTCTTGTGTGTGTTCCATATACTAAGAACTGTAGTTTGATTTAGAACATCAATGCTTTTAGATAACGTGCCTGAACCGATCAACTTTTGATATAGGAAATGTTCAAAACATTATCCAACAATACAAAATTGTATCCTTTCTTTACTAATAAAGGGACTGATATGATTTTGTATATCAGGTTCGGTATCTAATAGCATTTGTTCAGAATCAATGTATTGGTAATACAGGGTGACAGTGACCGACAGACTTGGCTGCAACTCTTGCCCCGTTTTCTGCCTCATGAAACTTATCATCCGTTCTCAGTTCTCTACCTTTCTGTAGCCCTATGTAACAGATTACATATCTGGGATCTTGATCTGGTATCACATACCCAGGACGTAGAGGATACAGAGAAACAGTTCTTTGTAATGAACACACCCGAAGGAGATGCATCATATGCACTTTCTTCGTTTGGGCGGCACGGGAAATCTGGTATTCCCCAATTTCCTGCTCTGTCTTATAACAATTACAAGTTGGAGCGGGACCAACGTTCCCCAGCTCAGTATAACAAGCGGGTTCGGTCAATATTCCGTTTTATTATCTTGATTAAGGCGTGACATGGTCGCTACCTAGAGAGAGAGAGAAGAAAACACTCAGCGTGCGCTCTTGCAAGAATAGATTGGTTATTATTTTATCTAATCAGGATGGCTCCCACTGCTTTTTATCAAATCTTCCTTCAAACCCTAAAAGGAAAGACTAGCCGGGATTAATTACACACTACAAGTTCGCCAATCTTTCAGCCAGCCAGTGTCGGTACTTTGAGGGAGGTCCCCCGTGCTTTCGTACGAACCTAATTAATGTAAACCTCGTTTTCCCAGAGTCGTAACCTCGTTAACACCTTTCTAGACACCTACTTGATCGGCTAATTGTAATGTATAAAACTCTTCCAGGAGTAACAATTACTCGCAGCGGGTATTGGGATCCAACTATCTCATAGAAGGTATGCAATCTCATTGCAAATTTCAACACTTGAAATTCCCGATAATATTTTGCCCCCAGCACCCTATGACCTTGATGGAGGTCAACAAACCATAGGCTACTAGTCAAGTTCAACCCGTCATTTCTTGATCGAATTAAACCCACCCGCACGACCCTTGACGGAGGTCAACAAGGCCGCACGACTACCCTAATCCAATCTGCATCATATGCATAAGCAGATAAATACTAGTTAGCTACCGCACACTACGCCTTGACGGAGGTCAACAAACGTAGCACGAATACTAAGTAGGACTTATCTGAAATGACGGAGGGCTACGACAGGTTTTTCTGAAAACCTATTGCATAAAGAACTTGATATCGTTGTAGGATCGAATGAATTTTGAAATGGAGTGTCTTTGAGGTTTTTCTAGTTTTGCTAAAGGAGTCACTCCCGGTGAAGGGATCGTCGGTCCTTTCCTCGTCGAATGAGGTGCGGGATATATCATATATATCACTGTGCAAAGCAAAAACTCTTAAAAGCAATCAAAAGACAAACCGAGTATGTAGCATCTGCCAGTTATTGCTAAAGGAGTCACTCCCGGTGAAGGGATCTCGGTCCTTTCCTCATCGAATAAGGTGCAGGATATATCATATATACCGCTGTGCAAAGCAAGAACTGTAGCTACCTGTTTTATTTTTTAAATTCGATTCTACAACATCTTAGGTTTCTTTTATTTCATTAATGAAGTCCCATCATTTAAATACCTAAACATCACAGATAAATACGACGTACACTTATGCCATCCGCATTCGCCTCGATGTCCCCTCGTGCACCGTTAGGTTAGGTAACTAACGGCAGAGCGGGGCAGGGCTAGCGCGGGTGTAAAACATAAGTAACGTCTATATAATATATCATATATACTATATACTGTATCTATCACAGAACATCACATGATCACATCACAGATATTGCAGCAGAAGAATCATATGAAATATTGGATATACTAGGACATCCGTGTTTTCAATACGAGCCAGTATAAAACACGGATTCCACGGTCGTGATGAATAGCCAAACCCACACCCCTAGACCCCTACGAGAGCAGCAAGCAACCCTACCAATTCTGGAGTTAGGAGACCCGGACTCGACTCCTCGAGTTGGTCTCCCACTGGACTCCAGAACCCGGTTACTTATGCTCCCCTCCTTGGGTCTATCCTAGTGCGGAAAAGTAAATAATATACATCAACGGTGACAACTTCCGCAACCTGGAAGTGCCCCAATAAAAGAATATTACATACAAGTTTTTACATGAATGAAAATGAAAAACACTCATCTCACATAAAAACCCCGGCTATTCAAACACGACGATCCAATATAACATATCCAGCAACACATAACATCACATGTCATCAACGTAAGTAAATATGCGCATCCCAATTGTCGTTGACATATAGCAACGAAACCGGCGATATCACATATTACACTTACGGTCACAGAAAAGAAAGTGCAAAACTACAACAGTTGGAATCCGCAACCACCTCAGACATCACATGCCTGACCAAATGAATTCTTTAGACATCGCATGCCTAATAATTATAAACCCCGCATTTTAGTCTCAAAATCGAAAACTCTTTTCAATATCAAGTCGGGCAATTCAACAAGATTCCCGACATTTTGATCGAATGCTCGTCGCAACCTTTAGTAGGCGGCCGCACCCCCGACGCCGTCGACGAAGTGCACCAAGGCGGAACACCGCTACCGCGAGCACCCAAACGGATGCTTTCGGCGACGGGGTTCTCCTACAGTCACTTGGTCGGGGCTATGGGGTGAGGCTGTCTATTAAGTTTACCCGGCGAGTATCCGCGTACGCTACGTGATTGCGACGGACTTTTGATCACATCAAAATTCCGTGGCAACCGATCAAGTGAGACTAAAGTGCTATGTTTATAACATTCATCCAGTCATCTCATAACTATTTGCGAATTCCAAGTATTGGATCACATTCCGGATAAATAGAAAATGTTAAACTTTCTGATCAAACAATCGAACACCCAAGTTTTCCCGATACAGCTCAACTCATGAAATAAGTCTAACAACATTCAGTTCATGCCTCAGTACCAACGGTCCAGCCGTAGAAGGGTCAAGCCAACGCCTCACATGTGGCACGCCGTACTGCCCTAAACCCGAAGGTTCAAAGGGCAGTTCAAGACGGTCACATAATCGAGTTAAGGTTTGTTGTCTTCTAGAGGGTCCATCGCGTTACTTGCACTACTTAGAACGTCGTTAAACTACGGAAAAATCCAACACTTGGAAATTTCCCGACAGGGGAAAAATTGGGTATTTATATCCGGTCGAACTTTTTAACATATTCTAAAATTTATCTGGAAAGCCACATAGACAAAATCTGATACTCCGATCGAAACACCGAATCCTCAAAGCAACCCCAGAAAATTCAACTCTTGAATTCAAATTAGAAATACCCAGAAAATACAGAACAAGAATTTAAGAATTACTGTGCATAAGTCAACTGGAGAAAAGTCAAAGTAGCCGCGGAACCGCTGCATTAGCATGCTAATGCCGCGGTTCCGCCGCACTATAATGGAATCATGTTGTCGAACTTCACAGTTATTCTTAGATATTCCTGCTTTGTTTTCTGCATATTTTTAATTCATAAAATTCCACAATTTTCAAAAATGTACAGAGAGCATGTTAAACTTAGGGTTTCGGGTTCGATCGGGTTTCAAACGTCGTCTACACATCGCCTAAGGCTCTAGCTAGGCTCTGATACAACTGAAAGGTTCCTAGGCACGCTAATGAGGTCTCACAAGGCATCAACCATGCCAATTTCAAAATTTACGGTGCCGAGAAACCCTAGACTAGATCGTTAACTAGAATTTTAGGCGACAAAAAGCAACTAGTTAACAAATTAACTACAAGAACGGAAATACAACCTTTGTAGATCCGGTCCTCCACCTCCATAGCTCCGCAATGAAGTCTCCTCGCTGTCCAAATGGAATCCCGGGCTCTAGCGTCGGCTTCATCGGAGAAATGGGCGGGCAAGGTCGTCGGCTTCGTGCCGAAGATGATCTACGTCGAGGCATCATAAGATCAAGCTCCCACTTCACCAAGTCATGAAACTTGTGAAGAAAACACACTCTACTACTTGGCAAGAGGTAGAGGATGAAGAAATAGGAAGTGTGTTCACTTTAGAATTGGATTTCTCACTTATTTGCTCAAGTTGCCATTGATGAAGCAAGCTTTCTTCTTGTTTAAGATGAAGAAGAAGAAGAAAGAATATATGATAAGTTATTTTTCAAAAGAAATAAAAATGAATACTTATCATATTGCAACCATAGTTAGGTGTAGAGAATAAACCATGGTTAGTGTGAATGGTTAGGGTTAAGCATGAAGACAAAATGGTCACTTAGTCAAAGCTTCATGAAGCTTCAACAAGAAAACAAATCAAGCCACCATTTTTTTTTTGCCAAAATGAATAATAAATAAATAAATAGATAAGTAAATAAAATCAAAAGAAACCCTAACCATTGATCAACCATGGTTTAAACCATACACCAAACTATCATGTATCATCAAACATCATACAATCAAATGCACAAAAGTATATCACATATACAATGTGCACATCAAGTGAGAAAATCCCTTTTAAGTGAACCTATATTAGTTAATGTAAAGTGATATATCAAATATATAATTATACATTAAATCATTAAATCAACACTTGATTTAACGACCCGGTCATATCGCATATAACCGACTAATATCAATAGTAACATCTTATCGAATCAACACTTGATCCGATAACCCGGCTATAACGCATATAACCGATCAATGTTACAAATCGCGAGAATCGAATACAGTATCACATACTGGTATTATTCTCGGTCCCGCACATATCTCATATGCGCTCCTATTTTGTTTTGCTTTAGCCAGGAAACCTCCGTGTAGGACTCTAAAGACTCGTCAATACGCCGGCAGCAGGTGATGATCATATCAAGCACCCACAAGCCGCAAGCGGTCTGCTAAACGTAACGGCCACCCGGGTATTGAGCGATCAGAAGATCGACGAGCAAGCCCGCTCACACTCCTGTGAATCCAACCAGTAACACTTACCGTACAGTCTGGTCTGATCGTCTGATATGTCGCATATCTCGCCTAGGGGTGGTAAACGTCAGACCCCAATAGCTCGATAAGTCGTGTCGATATGAGGTCTATAACAGTTCAAGAAACTACTGGTAACACTTATCAGTAAATCTCAGCAACCCTGGCCATGGATTTCCGGTTATAGCCAATCGAACACAGCGCAACATCAACCCCCCTATACCGGGAGAGACGAATCCCCTCCTATCGCTCATTGCTTCCATGTGACTCGGGACTGTACCCAAAAACCACCGTTTTGCACGCCCTCTTGGACGTGGTAAGATGGAAATCAAAGCACAGTGGGAACCACACAAGACTCTATGACGATCTCGGGTCAACAGACTACTCTATACCAGTGTCACCTGAGAACTGCCATCTGACGTAAGGTATAATACCATCTGGGAGTTCTCGGCGAGTCCGTCCAGTGTACCCAGTCTCTACTGAGCACCCGTATATCATCTCTGATGTCAAACACCAATGGATATGGGATCATCCATCGCCCATCTGTATGGGTCGAGAAGGTATACGCTAGTCTACTCTGGTATATCGATGCCCCGTCTCGATATACCCACGACTAGGGACTTTGAAGGATGTACTTATAGACTACCATGTCCCCACTAGTATGATCCACATCATAGTCCAGGTAGTCAAGTACACATCCTAAGGGCTTTACCAACATGTAACAGAGAGACAATCAGTGTACATGTTAAGGTAAAGATCAACCAGATAGCATACTATCATGTCGAGCAAGAAAGTCCTCCCTATATACGTCCCAGCATCTACTGCAATATACATCCAATGTACAGTAATGGCCTCTAGGGCATACATATAACTAACATTTGAATCCTGCTGGAATGGGGAGGAACGCTGTTGTGGGTCTCTAGGCTGTAGATGTGGCCGTCAAGACTTGGCTCCCTTTCTGATGGAGCCTGGTGGGAAAGTATGGTTCTCTCTTTGTTTGTGCCCCTGGATTGTATACAGGGATCGGTGTGATCTCACCTGTAGGGCAAAAAATTTTATTTTATATATTTTTCTTTCCATGATGCTCTATTATTTCAGCTTTTATATCGCGAAAGTCGCGATTGCCCAATCATTTCAGCTATTTTTCGCGGTGCCCAATCATTTCGGCTATTTCATATGCATACACTTTTACTTGCTGATTTTTTTGCAAGTTGCCCCATCATTTCGACTATTTCATATACATTTGCAGATCGCTGGCTTTTCGCTACAAGTTTGGGATTTGATAGCGATTTAGGCATCAGCATCGCTACAACTAGGATATTGCCAGGAGCGAATCATCATTTGCCTTTGTCGATGTCGAACAAAGGTGACTTAGTAAACAGGGTTAGGATCCTGTCGACTAAGGCTTTTGACTTCATGAGCTGTAAGGGTTTCACAAAGGTATTTCTCCCTATGAGTCGTGAGGATCTCGTAAGTGCGTTTTCTCCTTAAGAATCGTGAGGATTCCTAAGTGTGTGTTCTCTTATAAGTCGTAAGGATCTTACAAGAGTGTTTTCTCCTTATAAGTCGACGGGACTTACAAGGGTTGTTCACCGTGTGCGCATATCCCTAATCTCTGGTGGGACTTTGTTAGGGAAACGTTTATTCGTGCCTTTGGATTGTATACAAGGGTCAGCATTGAACCGCTTGTAGGGAAAAATCGGGGGGGGGGATGGCTGCTTAAGAACATGTTCAGATCCCTGTAGCTTAAGGCTTTTGAATCCTATAAGCCGTGAGGGTCTCAAAGGAGAATTCTCCTTACAAGTCGTGAGGATCTCGTAAGTGTAATTTTCTCCTTAGGAATCGTGGGGATCCCTAAGTGTATTGCTCCCTTGTGAATCGTAAGGATCTCATGCAGGTATTTTCTCCTCATAAGGTCGAGAGGACCTTGCAAGTGTCTTTTAATAAGATTGCGCCTTTTCGGGTTTTCACAAACTCGCCGGCAGTCCTGCTGTTTTTACTCACGGAGCCCTTTCAGGTTTTCATCCGTGCCCACTTTGCTTATGGACATACCGTTTTTTTTCTTTTTTTGTGTCAGCCTTGGGATGCTGCGATCCGTAGTAGTTTATCGACGTCTCGGTCAATAGCTAGTTTTAGGACATAGTGGTCCATTGTTAGTTTAAGGACGTTTCGGTCCGAAAGCTGGCTACTACCTATAGAGTTTTGGCTTAGGAAGATAGCGAGTGGACATAGGCGTTGTCATCTATCATTGACCTAGGCCATGACTCGTCAGGCGTAGTATTTTTTCAGGAAGCGACCGTTTATTGGCCTGAAAGGTATTTCACCATGCATGTCCATGAGTAGATAGGCTCCACCCTGGTAGACTTTTTCTATGATATACGGGCCTTCATAGTTCGGCTCGAATTTTCCCCGCTTGGCACGATTGGGGATCATAGGTCTCTTGACTACTAGCACGAGTTCGCCTTGGCAGAATGTTCTCGGCCTAGTCAATCTTTCGTATGAGCGCGTCATCTTTGCTTTATAAGCCTCCAGGTTTTGTTGCACCATGAGCCGGGTTTCATCAAGGGAGTCGAGCTCCTCAAGCCGAAGGTGAGCATTTTCTTCGTCTGTCAGCTCGTAGTGAACCGCCACTCGTAGGGAAGGCAGCTCTATCTCCAAGTGGAGTACCGCTTCAGTGCCGAATACCAATGCATACGGCATTGTGTTTGTGGCCGTTTTGAACGTAGTTCGATATGCCCAGAGAGCTTCATGCAGTCTCTCGTGCCGGTCCTTCTTATTTCTGGACACCGTCTTCTTCACGATCTTCGTCAAGCTCTTGTTGAAAGCCTCAGCTAGACCGTTAGCTCGGGATTATAAACCGAAGAGTATCTCCAGTCTATATTATGCTGTTGTGCGAAGCGGCTGATCTTGTGGCTTCTGTAGACTGGCCCGTTATCGGAGATAATCCGTCGCGGAGTGCCGAACCGATAGATGACGTGTGTCTTGAAGAAATGGAGGATATTCTCCGTCTTCACTTCTCTTAGTGGTACTGCTTCTGCCCACTTGGAGATGTAATCAGTTGTCGCCAATATGAACTGATGTCTTCTGGACGATGCTGGTTCGATGGGTCCGATTATGTCAGTTCCCTACATTTCGAATGGCCAGCTAGCCACCGTTGGATGCAGCGGATTTGGATGCTGGTGGATGAAGTCCCCTTGAATCTGGCACGAGTGGTACTGCTTCGCATATTCGAGGCAGTCTTGGATCATCGTGGGCCAATAGTAGCCCATCCTTTTGATCTTTAATTTCATCTTCGGCCCGGCTTAGTGAGAACCACAGAGTCCGTTGTGAGTTTCTTGTACGACTCTCTTTGCTTCTTCAGGTCCCAAGCATCTTAACCACAGAGAATCAAATGATCTCTTATACAGAGTATCATTGAAAAAGGCAAAAGATAAAGCTCATTTCATGAGCTGATGTTTTAAGGACGCATCTTCAGGTGTTCGACAGGATTTGAAGTAGTCTATAAAGACTTCTCTCCAATCCTTAGCCTTTTCCTGGTCTTTTATTTGTAGAGCCGTTTGCTCGGTCGCTCCATTTTCTTCGGACGACTCCGGAGATATTTCTGCCGGTGCAAGAACCCGACGGTTTTGTACTACGATCCTTACATCATCAAGGTTTTCGTCAGCCAGTTCTTTAGCAAGTTTGGCTAACGCATCCGCTTTGCTATTTTCCGCACGCGGTATGCTTTCCAGGGCGTAGGTGGGAATTCAAGCCAACAATTATTGTACCCTTTTGCCATACCTTACCAACTCTGGTTTGCACGTCTGATAGTCGCTGTTTACTTAGCTAATGACTAGTTGGGAGTCTCCGTATATGAGAAGGTTTTCAATTCCTATGTCGACAGCGATCTCAAGACCTGCTATCAAAGCTTCATATTCGGCCTCATTGTTCGTCCTCGGCTCTGTTAAGGAGAAGGCAAAGCGCATTATCCCTCCTTGTGGAGTCACAAAGATGAGGCCTGCCCCTGATTTGATTATGGGGGTGCTTTGTTTGCTCTCCTTCATGGAAGATGCTCCATCGAAGTAGAGTTCCCACCGGGTATCATTCTCTCTTTTCTCCCCGTCGATCGTGTCAAACACGTGCTCGTCGGGCAATTCGCAGTTCAAAGGAGAATCGGCAGGTATCAGATGCTCAGCAAGAAGATTACTTAAAGACATCTTGTCCAGCCTCAGAAGGGATCAGAGACATGACAGAAATGGGGCTACTCGAGCAGCAACCTAAGAGACCGTGTCACGACCCGCAGGGTACGGAACGTGACTGGCACTTAAGTTTACGAAACGTCTCAAGGCGTCCGTAAAATAAGTAAGCCATAGCCCAGAAACCAAAACCAAATAAGCAAAAGAGTGAAGAGAACCCAATCAATTGAAAACGAGTTTATCAATAAGTCACATAAAAACCTTTTTTTAAAAACAATGCAAATTTTTCCGAAAATTTCGGCAGAGTCTCCTTTGTAAATACTGGCCCCCAAAATGGGTACAACAAGAATATATATGAATCCAACAAATAAGGCATTCCCAAGCGGGAGCTAGCACTTCGCCACAAGGCGGTCACAAATCCCACGCAATTTAAAACAACAACATGCAAAATAATAATAAAGGAGCATGAGAAAACAGCACGTCGACTCAAGTGAGCTCGATCCCAAAATACAGCATAAAAAGTCCACAAATCTCACAGTCTCATCTCTAGGTCAATATACAACAATACTGATAGGAACAGTAGATGGAGTACACTAGATACAAAGAATATACAAGGTGGTACGAAAATAATGATATAACCCACCTAAGAGCAAAACCTCGAGTCCAGGCAAAAGAAGCAAGTGCGCCCGCCGCTACTGTACTGACGGAGCGGACCTGAAAAAGGCTGTGGCACAACGGGGGTGAGTTGCCAACTCGTGAGTAATAAATAACATTTACACAGGCTATCGAATGCATGCACACAAGCATCCTAGCATCTATAATACAGGTATGGCAGGACATAATGGCAGGTAGGTATGCAATATGAATATACTAGCAGGTATGAATGCAATGCGAATCAACTCGTGATCTGAATGTGTAAGTATAAGAAATCATGTTTTTCCCTTTAAGAATCTCTTTTGAAATACCAGCACAATACCAATAGAATCAACAAGAACCTGTGTCCAGCAACGACACCTCAAAACTATCACAAATCTCATATATCCATGTCATAGTGTCTCTGGCCTCAGCCATCCGGCTGACCCAGCTCAATATCAAAATCTCATCATCTCGCGGCCACGGTCGGTATCCTCTGGATATCCGCCGTGCCAAACAGTCACCGGTAGGTAATCCGTCCCCTGCCAGGCTCAACGTCAACACCACATTCATCTTGCCCCGGGGTACCATACCGGGCCCACCATGTACCCGTGACGGTTCCTCCACTCCTCGACACGGATCTCGAAAACCACAGCAAACTCATGGTGGACGACACTTTACATCACTAGAAAATCGCAATTACATATTTTAAAAACATAATAAGTTTAGAAATTTTGCGGCTTTCCCCCGAAATCCAGAAATATCATAAAATCTCAAGAAATCCTCATAAGTGCATATGTCAATGATAATGAATGCATATGATATCAATAATCAAGTTGCGATGCGTGATTAATAGACTAAGCATGAACAAATAATATGATGAGGTACATGCACATGAATAGCAATCCTACGATTTCATTTTAAGGAATTAAAGAAATAGCGCGAGTTTAAGTATCAATTATAGTAAAAGGTTTCAATTTAAAGGTTATCTAGTGTGGTGGTATGGCAATTACCAGGGTGTGTGTGTAAGCATGAATAGTGCTCGTGCTGCATATAAAAACTCTGGCAATGGTGCAGGTGTCCTATAAAATGGTTTCGTATATGTATGTCAATATAGGGCATGAATGTGGCAAATAATCATACAAGTATTACACCCCTAATTACTAACATCACTAAGAATTTTTTAAGTTACTAAAACTATCGGGCGGCTTGAGCCATCCAACGATAGTCCCCCGTAGATGTTACATCTACTCACAGAAATCCCTAGCTAGTCACGTCCGATCACCGCTTTCCCCTTTCGAGCCGCGTCTGACGTCTCCGCGACCGAACCTGGAATTTACATCAATACCAAACATAAGGTTACATATCAAGAACGACGCAAAACCCAAACGAAAACACTAACGTTCACAAGCTAGGTACAACGTGCACAAGGTGCGCGGAACACACGCGAAAATTGCAAAAACTGCAAAAATCGCCGATTTGGTCGCCCGGCAAAACTAAAACCAGATTACTCAAAAATCCGCACTCACGCATCCTAAATGTCATAGGATAAGCCAACAATATAATCTAGATATCGCAATTAATTCGCCACAATAATATAATAAAAACCTAGTAAGCTAGAAGTTTGCAAATTTGGTGCAAATATCGACAATTTGCGACAAAGTGCACACATTATCACACAAATATCCAAATTAAACCATTAGAAAGCCACTACAATAAAATTAACCCCTTTACCATGCATCAAAACCCACATTCCATACACAAACCTTTTCTTGATTTTGATAATTAGCAACCTTAATGAAAATTTCACACAACTTTAACATAGATTAGCCTAATATGAAGCCACTTAAGCAAAGTAACCATATAAATTGGTTAAGTAAACAACTAGGTTAATTAAAAAGACTTAATTGACTAAAACATGGTTTCAAGAAACCCTAGTTTAATTTTCAATCATTAACTAAAAAAAACTAGATTAGGATTAACACTAAAATTAACACTGAGCAACTAGATTAAAGTATTCTAACCATAAGAAATTAAAAGAGTAGAAATTATACCTCAAACCTATGGATCTAGAAAGAAGAAATTTGCCTCAATGATGGCCTCCTAGCACCATGATTCCAAGCAAGAGAGGTGAAGGAAAAGGGGATGAAGAATGGGGTTTTAATTTGTGAGTTTTAGCTTGAATTTTGGAGCAACTTGATGAATTTTTGAACAAGATGAAAAGAAAAATGATGAAGAGGGGAGGGGTTGCAGATTTCGGCCAGAGGAGGGAGAGGGGAGTGGTGTGGGTGTATGGAAAAAGTCATGGTCAACCCCCCTCAAAGTCAAAGCACCATACCTTCAACATACAATATTTTAAACATACACATTCAACTCAATTCATCCTTAACAAAAGAATTTTAAAACAAAAGAGAGAGGGGGAATTTTCTGCAGTTTGAGACAGCCAAGGAGATGTGAGGATGTGTGTGTGAGAGTGCACAAAATTTTTTTTGCAAAAAGACCCCCTACAAGTCCAAAATTGCAAGTTTAAGCTTAATTTCAATAAATTTCGTTTTCCATCTTAAAAATTAGTTAAAACTTAAAATAAAATACTAAAAATTTATGTTACAACTAGATTTTAATTAACATGATTTTAAAGCTTAATTTTAGCCCATTTAAATTTGTATTTATCGCTAATTTAATGTATTTTCTTACCGGCTTAAAATAATATTAAAAAATTGAAAAAATAGGGAAAAATTTTTAAATGACCAAAATTTCATAAGTAACTCATTAGCTACTAAAAACAAGCAATTACCTATCCATTTTAGGTATAATTAGTCCTAAACTGCAAAATAACGAGAAAGACGGTTTTCGGAAAAATACCGAATTTTCACCGATTTTCAGGAAAACACCAAAACGAATTTTCAAGGCGCTACAATCTTCCCCCCTTAAAGAAATTCGGTCCCCGAATTTAAAAATATAACTACGCGTACCTTCAAAGAGATGGGGATATTTCTTCCTCATCTCGCCCTCGGTCTCCCAGGTAACCTCCTCGCTGCTCGGGCTACGCCAAAGGACCTTGACGGTTGGTATAATCTTCGATCTCAACTTCTTCACCTGCCGATCCAAGATGGCCACCGGCTGCTCTGCAAAATAAAGGTCGCGCTCTAGCTGGACTGTCGGGTGCTGAATCGCATGCGAAGGGTCGTGAAGGTACTTGCGGAGCATTGAAACATGGAAGACGGGGTGAACATCGGGAAAGCTGGGTGGAAGAGCCAAACGATATGCAACAGCGCCGACACGCTCGAGGATCTTGAAGGGACCTACAAATCTAGGGCTAAGCTTCCCCTTTTGCCCAAAACGCATCACGCCCTTCATCGGAGAGACTTTCAGAAAAACATGGTCGCCAACTGCGAACTCCAATCTACGACGGCGCCTGTCTGCATAGGATTTCTGTTTGCTCTGAGCTGCCCTCATCCGGTCTCGAATCAACTGAATCTTCGCTGTCGTCTCCTCAACAAGCTGCGGCCCCAAAATACTGCTCTCGCTGAGCTCTGTCCAACAGACGGGCGATCTGCATCTCCTCCCATACAATGCCTCGAAAGGTGCCATCTGAATAGTATCCTGGAAGCTGTTGTTGTAGGAGAACTCCACTAGAGGTAAATAACGATCCCAGCTACCGCCGAAGTCTAAAACGCACACTCTGAGCATGTCCTCGAGAGTCTGAATGGTCCGCTCTGACTGTCCGTCGGTCTGCGGATGAAATGCTGTGCTGAAGCTCAAACGAGTGCCCAAAGCCTCCTGGAGTCTCTGCCATAGTCGGCTGGTAAACTGAGTGCCTCGATCTGACACGATACAAGTTGGTACGCCATGTAGTCGCACGATCTCGTCAATGTAGATCTGAGCATACTGAGCGAAGCTGAAAGTGGTCTTCACTGGTAGGAAGTAAGCCACTTTCGTCAATTTATCCACGATCACCCAGATGGAGTCGTACCCTCGACTGGTCCTGGGTAGACCCATAACGAAGTCCATCGAAATCTGCTCCCATTTCCACTCCGGAATGGGTAACGGCTGCAGCTCTCCTGCGGGCCTCTGGTGCTCGGCCTTGACTTGCTGACAAGTCAGGCATCTCGATACAAACTCCGCAATGTCCCTCTTCATCCCGTCCCACCAGTAGGTCTCTCTCATATCGTGGTACATCTTGGTGGAACCGGGGTGGACACTATACACTGATCGGTGTGCCTCCTCAAGAATGTCGCGCCGCAATCCATCAGCATCTGGTACACACAGTATAGATCCATAGCGTAAAATCCCCTGATCGTCAATCACGAACTCGGAAAATCTGCCCTGTCCCATCTGTGCCATGATCTCCGAGCAACGGTCATCACTGCGCTGTGCCTCATATATACGGTCAAGCAACTGTGGGCGTGCACGAACATGCGCGAGCTGTCCCCCTGTCTGAGTGAACTCGAACTCAATTCGGCTGTCGCATAAAATCTGCCAATCTGCTGACGACTGCCTCTGCACTGCGCGCAAAAAGGATAGACTACCCCCGGGCCTCCTACTCAACGCATCTGCCACCACATTCGTCTTGCCTGGGTGATATAAGATCTCGCAGTCGTAGTCTTTCACCAACTCCATCCAACGACGCTGTCTGAGGTTCAGGTCTCGCTGCTGAAATATGTACTTTAAGCTCTTGTGATCAGTGAATATCTGACACGACTCACCGTATAGGTAATGTCGCCAAATCTTCAGTGCAAAGACCACTGCAGCCATCTCCAAATCATGAGTAGGGTAGTTCTGTTCGTGCTTCTTCAACTGCCGAGAAGCATAAGCGATCACCCGGCCGTGCTGCATCAGTACGCACCCTAATCCCACTCACGAAGCATCACAGTAGACCACAAATCCGCCTGATCCCGAAGGCAAAGATAATACCGGCGCCGTAGTCAAATAAGTCCGTAACTGCTGAAAACTGCACTCGCACTCCTCTGTCCAAACGAAAGGAACTCCCTTCCGGGTCAAACCAGTCAAAGGTGCAGCTATACGGGAGAAGTCCTGAACAAAACGCCTGTAGTAGCCCGCCAGGCCTAGAAAACTACGGATCTCAGTAACCGATGTAGGTCGGGGCCACTGCTGAACAGCCTCAATCTTCTTCGGGTCCACACAAATGCCGTCTCTCGTAACCATGTGACCCAAGAATCCGACGCTGTCCATCCAGAAAGCACACTTGGAGAACTTTGCGAACAGCTGGTGCTCCCTCAGAGTCTGTAACGTAATCTGCAAGTTCTGCTCGTGCTCCTCTCTGCTCCGGGAGTACACCAAGATATCGTCGTTAAACACGATGATGAACAAGTCAAGATACGGCCTGAATGTACGGTTCATCAAATCCATGAATGCTGCTGGGGCGTTGGTGAGTCCGAACGACATCACCAAAAACTCGTAGTGGCCGTAGCGCGTGCGGAAAGCTGTCCTCGGTATATCCTCCTGTCGAACTCGCAGCTGATGGTATCCTGATCGCAAGTCGATCCTCGAAAAATACCCCGCACCCTGAAGCTGGTCGAACAGATCATCAATGCGCGGCAACGGATATCTGTTCCGCACGATAACCTTGTTCAGCTGGCGGTAGTCGATACATAAGCGCAAACTTCCATCCTTCTTCTTGACAAACAGGACCGGAGCACCCTACGGAGAAACACTAGGTCGAATAAGCCCCTTATCTAACAAATCCTGCAACTGATCCTTCAGCTCTCGAAGCTCTGCCGGGGCCATCCGATAAGGCGGTATAGAAATAGGCCCCGAGCCGGGAATCAAATCAATGCAGAACTCAACGTCGCGCTCAGGTGGTAGCCCAGGTAGCTCATCAGGGAAAACATCAGGGAACTCACAAACAACCGGGACCCGGTCCAACGGAACCTCTGCAGCTCGAGTATCACAAATATACGCTAAGAATCCCTGACATCCCTTCCACAAGAGCTGACCAGCACGAAGAGACGAAATCAAGCTGGGAAGGGTGACGCTGCGGTCTCCCTGAATAACAAGGACTGGCTCTCCCGGAAAGCTAAATCTGAATGCCTTCTCACGGCAGTCCACCGAAGCATAACAAGTGGCTAGCCAATCCATGCCCAGAAGCACGTCAAAGTCCAACATATCGAGGAGAATCAAATCAACCGATGAATCCCTCTCCCCGTACGAACGGAACACAATCGAAAAACAAAACGAGCGAAAAACGACTCGCCTACCGGAGTACTAACAACAAGCGGATGATCTAACGACGACGACTCACGGCCCAACATCGGTGCAAAGTGTGTAGAGACGTACGAATGTGTGGAACATGGGTCAAATAATACCCGTGCGTCGAAAGAACAAACTGGCAAGGTACCTGTCACAACGGCATTGGATGCCTGCGCATCCTGCGGTGTCAAAGCAAATACTCGGGCCTGTCCTCCACCGATAGCGGGCTGACCTCGACCTCGGCCTCTTCCTCCTCGTCCTCTCTGAACAGGACCACCGTGTCCACGGCCTCTGGGTGCACCTAACTGGCGTGGAGCATCGCCAGTGATAGGAAGTAGGGCTCTCTGAGGAGGGGGTGGTGATGGTGGTAGGGTCACATGCGGAACTGTCGCTGCTCCCTGTCGTCTCGCCGGACAATCTCTGACAAGATGGTGTGGACTCCCGCACCCAAAACACCCTGGCGACGGCTGCTGTCCCTGGGGATAAGAACCATATAACTGTCCCCGTCCAAATCCTCTGCCAGGCCTATCTCTCGGAAAGAATCTGGCGCGCTGCCTCTGAGACGGTACATCGGTGCGAATCCTCTTCGGCCCAGAAACGACCGAAGTCTGTGATATGCGTGCCTCCATCCGCAATGCCGTATCCATAGCAGCTGAATAAGTGTCGTAGTGCTGGGCGCCAATGGCAAGATATAGCTGGGCATCAAGTCCCTGTACGAACCTCTTCACCATCTTCTCTTCGGTATCCACCAAATACGGAGCATATCGGGATAACTGCATAAACTGGATGTCATACTCAGACACCGTCATCCCAGGTGGCTTGACTAAGGCCTCGAAGCTACGAGCTCTGGCGTCACGAACGCTCTCTGGGAGGAAACGAGCTAGAAAGACCGCTGTAAACTCGACCCAAGTCATAGGCGGTAGACCTGCAGCTCGACCTCTCAAGACTGACTCCCACCATGTCTGTGCGAGACCCTCTAGTCGGAAACTCGCAAGCTCTACCCATCGATCATCCGAACATCTCAGCGAACGGCAGATCTTGGCTAAACTGTCAAGGAACGTCTGTGGGTCCTCCGCTGCCTCGGTGCCGGTGAATACTGGAGGTCTCAGCCTCATGAAATCCTGTAGCGAAACCGGAATGGCCATGGTGGTAGTAGTAGGAGCAGGTATCATGGTCGTCTGTGATGTAGTAGGTGCGTCATCCGGCCTCGGTGTACGACTGGCTGCAACTAGGGATCCTACCATCTGACGTAGCTCCTGCATACTCCCCATCATCTGTCGCAACTCCTCCACACCAGTCTCGAGCCTATCCATACGGCCTGGGGAAGGTGGATCGGTCTGTCCCTGCGGCGTAGGCATACCACCCTGCTCAGTCCTAGTCTCGGACGAGCCAGCTCGAATCTCGTCTCGGGCGTCAGCCCTCTGTGCCCTCGTAGCCTTCGGCGGCATAGTGGCTGTTACAGGAAAATGGATAGTAAGAACAGTGCAATATGATCATAGGATACACGGAATTGAAGAAGGAATATTCAAGCAAGTATATCCTATAGTCACTTAGGCGGAGTACCGTATCGCAAGTATGCCGCGGACATACACACGCTACGTTACCCTACTTAAGTCACTTACTCCATCTACCAAGGGTCATCCTACACTCAAAAAGGTAAAACCTATCGCTCTGATACCAACTTTGTCACGACCCGCAGGGTACGGAACGTGACTGGCACTTAAGTTTACGAAACGTCTCAAGACGTCCGTAAAACAAGTAAGCCAAAGCCCAGAAACCAAAACCAAATAAGCAAAAGAGTGAAGAGAACCCAATCAATTGAAAACGAGTTTATCAATAAGTCACATAAAAACCTTTTTTTAAAAACAATGCAAATTTTTCTGAAAATTTCGGCAGAGTCTCCTTTGTAAATACTGGCCCCCAAAATGGGTACAACAAGAATATATATGAATCCAACAAATAAGGCATCCCCAAGCGGGAGCTAGCTCTTCGCCACAAGGCGGTCACAAATCCCACGCAATTTAAAACAACAACATGCAAAAAATTAATAAAGGAGCATGAGAAAACAGCACGTTGACTCAAGTGAGCTCGATCCCAAAATACAGCATAAAAAGTCCACAAATCTCACAGTCTCATCTCTAGGTCAATATACAACAATACTGATAGGAACAGTAGATGGAGTACACTAGATACAAAGAATATACAAGGTGGTACAAAAATAATGATATAACCCACCTAAGAGCAAAACCTCGAGTCCAGGCAAAAGAAGCAAGTGCGCCCGCCGCTACTGTACTGACGGAGCGGACCTGAAAAAGGCTGTGGCACAACGGGGGTGAGTTGCCAACTCGTGAGTAATAAATAACATCTACACAGGCTATCGAATGCATGCACACAAGCATCCTAGCATCTATAATACAGGTATGGCAGGACATAATGGCAGGTAGGTATGCAATATGAATATACTAGCAGCTATGAATGCAATGCGAATCAACTCGTGATCTGAATGTGTAAGTATAAGAAATCATGTTTTTCCCTTTAAGAATCTCTTTTGAAATACCAGCACAATACCAATAGAATCAACAAGAACCTGTGTCCAGCAACGACACCTCAAAACTATCACAAATCTCATATATCCATGTCATAGTGTCTCTGGCCTCAGCCATCAGGCTGACCCAGCTCAATATCAAAATCTCATCATCTCGCGGCCACGGTCGGTATCCTCTGGATATCTGCCGTGCCAAACAGTCACCGGTAGGTAATCCGTCTCCTGCCAGGCTCAACGTCAACACCACATTCATCTTGCCCCGGGGTACCATACCGGGCCCACCATGTACCCGTGACGGTTCCTCCACTCCTCGACACGGATCTCGAAAACCACAGCAAACTCATGGTGGACGACACTTTACATCACTAGAAAACCGCAATTACATATTTTAAAAACATAATAAGTTTAGAAATTTTGCGGCTTTCCCCCGAAATCCAGAAATATCATAAAATCTCAAGAAATCCTCATAAGTGCATATGTCAATGATAATGAATGCATATGATATCAATAATCAAGTTGCGATGCGTGATTAATAGACTAAGCATGAACAAATAATATGATGAGGTACATGCACATGAATAGCAATCCTACGATTTCATTTTAAGGAATTAAAGAAATAGCGCGAGTTTAAGTATCAATTATAGTAAAAGGTTTCAATTTAAAGGTTATCTAGTGTGGTGGCATGGCAATTACCAGGGTGTGTGTGTAAGCATGAATAGTGCTCGTGCTGCATATAAAAACTCTGGCAATGGTGCAGGTGTCCTATAAAATGGTTTCGTATATGTATGTCAATATAGGGCGTGAATGTGGCAAATAATCATACAAGTATTATACCCCTAATTACTAACATCACTAAGAATGTTTTAAGTTACTAAAACTATCGGGCGGCTTGCGCCATCCAACGATAGTCCTCCGTAGATGTTACATCTACTCACAGAAATCCCTAGCTAGTCACGTCCGATCACCGCTTTCCTCTTTCGAGCCGCGTCTGACGTCTCCGCGACCGAACCTGGAATTTACATCAATACCAAACATAAGGTTACATATCAAGAACGACGCAAAACCCAAACGAAAACACTAACGTTCACAAGCTAGGTACAACGTGCACAAGGTGCGCGGAACACACGCGAAAATCGCAAAAACTGCAAAAATCGCCTATTTGGTCGCCCGGCAAAACTAAAACCCGATTACTCAAAAATCCACACTCACGCATCCTAAATGTCATAGGATAAGCCAACAATATAATCTAGATATCGCAATTAATTCGCCACAATAATATAATAAAAACCTAGTAAGCTAGAAGTTTGCAAATTTGGTGCAAACATCGACAATTTGCGACAAAGTGCACACATTATCACACAAATATCCAAATTAAACCATTAGAAAGCCACTACAATAAAATTAACCCCTTTACCATGCATCAAAACCCACATTCCATACACAAACATTTTCTTGATTTTGATAATTAGCAATCTTAATGAAAATTTCACACAACTTTAACATAGATTAGCCTAATATGAAGCCACTTAAGCAAAGTAACCATATAAATTGGTTAAGTAAACAACTAGGTTAATTAAAAAGACTTAATTGACTAAAA
This sequence comes from Agapanthus africanus, assembly GCA_030015575.1. Taxonomy (NCBI): domain Eukaryota; kingdom Viridiplantae; phylum Streptophyta; class Magnoliopsida; order Asparagales; family Amaryllidaceae; genus Agapanthus; species Agapanthus africanus. Next base: position 444,657,675 of record CM057350.1, on the reverse strand, counting down.
CATGGTTTCAAGAAACCCTAGTTTAATTTTCAATCATTAACTAAAAAAAACTAGATTAGGATTAACACTAAAATTAACACTAAGCAACTAGATTAAAGTATTCTAACCATAAGAAATTAAAAGAGTAGAAATTATACCTCAAACCTATGGATCTAGAAAGAAGAAATTTGCCTCAATGATGGCCTCCTAGCACCATCATTCCAAGCAAGAGAGGTGAAGGAAAAGGGGATGAAGAATGGGGTTTTAATTTGTGAGTTTTAGCTTGAATTTTGGAGCAACTTGATGAATTTTTGAACAAGATGAAAAGAAAAATGATGAAGAGGGGAGGGGTTGCAGGTTTTGGCCAGAGGAGGGAGAGGGGAGTGGTGTGGGTGTATGGAAAAAGTCATGGTCAACCCCCCTCAAAGTCAAAGTACCATACCTTCAACATACAATATTTTAAACATACACATTCAACTCAATTCTTCCTTAACAAAAGAATTTTAAAACAAAAGAGAGAGGGGGAATTTTCTGCAGTTTGAGACAGCCAAGGAGATGTGAGGATGTGTGTGTGAGAGTGCACAAAAATTTTTTTGCAAAAAGACCCCCTACAAGTCCAAAATTGCAAGTTTAAGCTTAATTTCAATAAATTTCGTTTTCCATCTTAAAAATTAGTTAAAACTTAAAATAAAATACTAAAAATTTATGTTACAACTAGATTTTAATTAACATGATTTTAAAGCTTAATTTTAGCCCATTTAAATTTGTATTTATCGCTAATTTAATGTATTTTCTTACCGGCTTAAAATAATATTAAAAAATTGAAAAAATAGGGAAATTTTTTTAAATGACCAAAATTTCATAAGTAACTAATTAGCTATTAAAAACAAGCAATTACCTATCCATTTTAGGTATAATTAGTCCTAAACTGCAAAATAACGAGAAAGACGGTTTTCGGAAAAATACCGAATTTTCACCGATTTTCAGGAAAACACCAAAACGAATTTTCAAGGCGCTACAGACCGCATATCAAGAAATACATCGCCAACGCGACGGTATGACGGAATTAAACCTAGTACTGCAAACCTAACGAACCCCTATCATAAAAGAAAAATGTTATCTATATTTAGCATTAGGACTAGTTCACCTATAAACCTATGGGAAAAGGTGAACTAAGAAACTCCGAAATGAGTGAATAAATTAGAAACTCCGAAACGAGTAAATAAACTTGAAACTCCGAAATGAGTGAATAAACTAATTCATGCGAGATCGGGGAAATTAAAAGACATAAAGATGCGAATACAAAAAATATATATCTTTTATTCATGAGTCAAAGTGGTTACAAGATACAATCTGTAAGAAGGAGTACAAAAAATATGTATATATGCATATCAAGAAGGTGGAGCTTTCAATAGATCGGAGAAATAACTGCTCCTCTCTTCAGGCTCCTTTTCTCTCTGCTCCAAAGTGGTTATCAGGGTTTCAGTCTCCTCCTTTTGACGACGGCGTTCGGCGAGCTTGTTGTCAATAGCACGCTTCTCGGTGACATGGTTCTGCACCACTGCTTCCATGGCCGCAACTTCATTATCCAAGGCCAGTTCTCGGGCCGTAGCCTGGGCAAGTGCTCGGAAAAGTATGCACACCTTATTATCAGTGGTTCATTGCTCCCTTCGTAAGTGTCCGAGCTCCCGGGAAGCTACCTTACCCTCTGACTTCTTCTGAATTAACTTTTTCTCCTCAGACTCGATAAGAGCAACACATAGCTCGACACATTTTTTAAGCTGAGCTCTTGACAATTATGCTTCAGCGGCAGGAAGTTTAAATGCAATCTTATGAAAGCAGTCTTCTATTTGCCGATAGTAGTCAACCCAAGTGCGGACCCGGGATTCTTCATGATAAATGTTGAAAGTGCCCAGCATGAGATTGACTACCTCAGCAAATTCTTCTGCGGAATACGAGACTCCGTCATTCAGTTCTGTAATGAGAGTCATCAGCGACTGCAAGCTGCTCGTTGCTAATACTGGATATGTGCGTCGAGCAAAAGGCCCCGCAGGCATAACGACCTGGGATTCAAAATGGACCAGGTCGGCCGGAGCTGTCAGAGTGGGAAGTGCAATAAGCTCCTTTGCGTTCTCATCGTCTATGAGCTCTAGTACTCCATCATAAATCATTATGAACGATTAATCTTTATAAGGGAACTAGAAAATGAACGGACTAAAGATAAAACTTACTGACACTGGACCCAAGTGCTGGGCGAGGAGATGAGCTGTGCTTAGCCTTGCCAAAATAACATTAGCAAGTTGGGTTACCATTAGACCTATCGCTGAAACATCAGACAGACGACATAATAATGGAGTCAATAATAAAAAAGTGATAAACAGTGAAATCAAAAGGTACCTTCCGTCGTCATCACAGAAGAAGTAGGAGGGGCGAAAATGGTCATAATGCCAGCATCCTTAGTATTTAGAGCATCGGGAGTTGCGAGAGTGACTGCTCTCGATACTGAGGATGACGAAGTTGCTGGCACATCTACACCTGAAACCAAAAGAAAACGCATCAGCAAGTATATCCGGTGAAGACAAAAAGGAGCTTGAGGTAAATATAGCACGAAAATACCAAGCAGCTCTATGGGAGTCACTGGGATGGGGGCCACAAACGTTCTATGAGCGCTGCTAATCTCAACACCTGCCTTAATAAGACTACTTTGGATCACAAAATCAGAAGGGGTTGAATCTCTTGAGTCGACAGCCCATGTCGCTATACTGTGAACCCCGTCAGATGTCTGCGGATCACTAACAAAGGCTGTGACTTCAGGAGCAATAGGATCGTGCATGTCAGAACCTGAATAGTCGACTTCGTCCATATAATGATTGATCTGGTCATCATCTGTTGGCTCCGCGGGTGGCACTGGGACCTCCGCTGAAGGGATTTCACCTTCTTCAAGGATATCGGCAAAGGACTAATTGCTGGAGCTAGTGCCAGCTGTAAAAAAAAATTCACCAAGGGGTTAGTGAAGTAATCGCCCGGGCTTAGATAAATTGAAAAGAAGATTCTTTTTACCTGAAGAGGCCTGAAGTACGGCTTCCTCTCGAAGATGGCGTGCTGACTCCGCCTGAGCCGTCCAAAGAGATCTTCTCTGGGCGTGTACCAGTTGGATTCCTCATCGTCAATAGGTTCGGCATCGAGAGCGGCGGACACCGGCTGTTTAAGCGCACTTTCTCGTGACAGTCGGGAGGGGTCGTGAGCGAGAGCCAGCAACCTCGAAGCACGCGTGATAACTATTATAGAAGGGACATCTGATATATGAATACCAGATGGTCATCCCCTAGCATCTGTTAAAAAAAGGGGCTCAGAGAAAAGAAATAGATAAGCGAACAAAATAAAATGATGCATTGTACACATAGAACATCAGGAAAACGGATCTCACCAGAACCCTGGGTAGCTCGTTGCCTCATGCGCACTTCTTCTTGATATGAATCAAGTGTTGCTTGGATAGCATCTTCAGTAGATATCGCTGCAAAAAAAAAAAGATTAGACTCATAATATGGTCTACAAAAAATATACTTGAACGAAAATAGAAGAACTATACCGGTTGCCGCAAACGCCCGTGGCTTCTCCGCTTCCTCTGCAGCTAATTGTGCGGAAGAAAATAACTTTTCCTGAAGACCAGCATCTTCATTATCCTCGGCCAAAGACTCAACAATGGCTACTGCAAGATCGACAGCCTCCACAGCGGATGACTCTGGAAAGATGACATCGATATTCTGTTAGTGATATATGCCCTAGATGCCATTATTGTATTGTACTGGATTGTATATTACATTTTGGAACCTTGGGTTATACACAGATATAATAACAGTCTTTCTTAATATGATAGTATGCTATCTGGTTTGATTCTATCTTAATATGTGTATGTGTTTCTTTTAGCATGTCGCTAATACATATTGATAGAGCCCTTAGAAACTTTGCTTGACTGCCAGCATTGTGATGGCAGCCACACTAGTAGGGGATGGGTAGTTTATAAGCACATCGTTATACTTGTCCTTAGTCGTAGGATTATCGAGACAGGGCATCGATACTCCAGAGTAGACTAGTATATACGCTTCTCATCCCAGTCACGGGAGATGGCCTATCCCACAGCCATTGGTATGCCGTACTAGAGATAGTATATAAGTGCTCATTGGGTTATGAGTTACACTGGACAGACTCGATGGGAACTGCTGGTTGGTATTATACCTATCGTTAGTTAGCAGTTCCCGAATGACATGAGTACAGGTTAGTCCGTTGTCTTGACATCACTATTCGTCTCGAGTGTGTTCCCACTGTACTTAGATTACTACCCTACCACGACTCAAATGAGTCATGTAAACAAGTAGTGGTTGGGTGCAGTCCCGAAGTACTTGGAGGCGGTAGTGGATAGAAAGGACTCGTCTCTCCCGATATTAGGAGTTGATATCGCGCTGTGTTCGGATAGCCAATACACAAAGTCCCTAATCAGGGCAAGTGAGATTTACTGATAGCTACATCAGTAGTTTCTCAGGGTGTATTGGGCTCTACACTGACACAACTTATTGCGCTATTAGGGATCTGACGTTTACCACCCCGTAGGCCCGATATGCGATACTCTTATACGAACAGACCAGACAGTATGAAGATTTTCACGGATAGGCTCAATAGAGGTTCTGATGAGTTCACTCGTCGGTCATCTTTTCGAAAAATACCTGAGTAGCCGTTACGTACAGCTGGTGTCACCAACGGACTTGTGGTTAAACCCACTACTAGTGTACTGACGAGTCTTTAGAGTCCCATACAGAGGGTTTCCTTGGTTCAGGCGAAATGATGTAGACGCCATATTGTTTTACGTGCAGAGTTCCGATCATATACGTGTACTGGCTACACGGATGTTGTTCGGACGAATAATACTAGTGGGTTTTGGATTAATCCGAATTCTAGTATTATATTATTAGATTATTATTATCTCATCGAATTGGTATTTTCGCAGTACGAATATAGGTATGTATATACGGTGAGGGTATTCTTGTAATTTTACAAGAGATGCTTCTAGAAGGGGACACCTCATTATTGGATTTATCTATTTTTAGAAATAGATTAATGAGGTGGAAAATGGAGATATTTATGGCATGGATGAAGCATGGTTTATTCATTTGTTTATTGGTTTGGACTTACTATTGAAGCATGGTTGATATTTTCTATTGAAAATAATCCATGCTTCATGTGAGAAAAGAATGAGCCATTCTTCACTAGCCTCATCACTTGTTCATTTGTTGATTTTCTTTCATTCTCCATTGTTCCTCTCCTTTTTCCTCAAGACCCTAACCCTCACATGTGTTGTGAACCCTATGGTCCTTTAAGATAAAACACTCCAATTAACTCTCTATATCTCCTAAGCTATGTAGTTTAGCGAACTAGGTATTTTAGTTATCTCGATTTAGAGGTTGGAGCTTGAACCATAGACTCTCGGGTGGATCGTCTTCGACACGAGGAGGCCGACGACCGAGTTAGATCCGCATCTTCGAAGAGCTCAAGCAAAAGAGAAGAAGACCTGAAGGACTAGATTCAATAAGGTATAAAACACTTACATATAGTTTAGAACTCTATGTAGTTTAGCTAGTTAAGGTTTCCGAAAAGATCCTGTAGATAGGTCGATGTTGCAAGTATAAAAATCATTTTTTGTGAATTCCTCCTCCCCACAAGTGCGTGGGGTGTGCGACATCGACTTACAGTGGTATCAGAGCATACTTAAACCTTAACTAGCTTGTTAGCAAGTAATTAGAATTTTGATCGACGGAAAATTGTTCGAAATTGCATTTCTATATATAGCTTGCTGTTCGTTTTTAAAAAGTTGTTCAAAAAATCATTTCAGTGACTTTAAAAATATGAGTAGGCTTTTTTAGGACCAAGGAAAAATTTCGAGCACATAACCTATCAACTAGACTGTGGAACCGCGGCCAAATAGGTCATTTGGCCGCGGATTCGCGGCCGAGTGATAGCCAATGTGCTCATAATTTTTTGTGGTTCATATACTTGGAAATATGATTTTTTGCATATTTGGTTTTTGCCTAGATTTGTTTGTATACTGGTTTGTACATGGGGTAAATACGGAAAGTTATTATCGATCGAAATTCTAAATTTTTTCTTAACATTGTTTTGTGTTTGTATATGTGTTGCTAAACACCTACTAATTGCTATATGTCAATTAGTGGGGGTTGCACATATCCAGTATCTTGTTGATGGTTTGTGGATATGAAGTATTGGATCGTCATGAATGAATAGCCGGGGATGTGAGAAGAGTGTTCTTTTCTTTCATTCATGTATATTTGTAAATTGATGTAATATTCTTTTATGGGGCACATCAGGGTTGAGGTTGTAGCCACAGTTGTATTATTTCATTTACTTTTTCTTGCACCTAGAATAGACCCAAGGTGGGGTGCACAAACTACTAGGTTCTTGAAGTGCCGAGTAGACTACTCATTTCATTGAGGGAGGTTGCTTCACTTCGGGAATTTGGTGGTTAGTTTGTCGCACCCGTAGGGGTCTAGGGTGGGGTTTGGCTATTCATCACGACCGTGGAATCTGTTTTTCGTTCTAGGCTCAAACGAAACACGGAAATCTTAGTATATCCAATATATTCATTTGTGTTGCTGTGATCTATGATCTGGAATGCCTATTATTGCGTGAGACGAATGTCTATATATATATATTATATATAATAAATGCTGCTTATGTTTTGCACCCGCGCTAGTCCATCCCCCGCTCAGTCGTTAATTAAGTAACCTAACTGTGGATGACGGGGCCCCATGGCGAATGCGGATGGCATAAGTGTACGTTCTATTTTCGTTTCTTTCTACAATGATAGGGTTAAATGATGGGAAAACTCTAATATTGATTAATGCAAAGAAAACAAAGCAAAGTTAAATCGTTGGAACAATTTCAAAACCACTCGGTTTTCATTAAAAACAACTTTTAAAAGCGGAGCCTAAACCACTCTTTTTAAAAGCTATCATGGTTCCTTCGACTATATCAAGTTCATTACATTCACGGTTTTCGCCAAAATCATCCATAGCCCTCCATCATTTTAGATGGGTATTTAGTAGCATTCAAGCTATATATTTTGACCTTCGCCAAGGCATGGTGATTGGTAGCTGCTGGGTATTCATCTGTAGCATAGATAGATGCGTTAATTTGGGAAAGGCGTACAACTATTTTGGCCATCATCAAGGGTTTGTACGAATGTGTTCAAATTAACCTGGACAATGACGGATAGAACTTGACTTGCGTCTTATGATATATTGGCCTTCTTCAAGATCATAAGCGCCTGGGGCAAAAATCCACATCAGGAGTTTCAAAAGAAAAAGAAACTTGCTAGTTTTGCATACCATCTGGAGTGTGATGATTTTGGTAGGATTTCTTCAAAGTTGTCACACAATGATAGTTGGATCTCGATCCCACCATGAGTTTTATTACTCCTTGGGAGAGTTTCACTTTACAATCAATGCTATAAACCAAGTAAGTGCCTAGAATGGTGTTAGCGGGGCTATGCCTCCAAGGAAAAGAGGTTATGTAATTAAGAAACTTCACGAAAGCGTTAGAAAACCTCCCTCGAAGTACCGACACTAGCTTGGTCGAAAGGTTAAGCAAGTATTGTAGGGTGCGATTAATCGCGATTAATTCTTCTTTTATGATTTGAGGAAACAGTGGGAGCCATCCTATTTAGATAAGCTAAAAACCAATCTAAACTTGCAAGAGCATCATGCTGAGTGTTTCTTTTCTCTCTCCTAATTGCAGCGACCAAAATTATCGGGCTTAAGTTACTGCTAGATAAAAATATATTGACGGGGCCAAACTATAAAGATTGGCTAAGGAATGTCCAGATGGTCATAACCTATGACAAGCTAGGCCACCTCCTTACTACCAAAGCCCTCGCCGTCTCAGGTCCAGATTCCACCGTCGCAGATATTGAGATCCGTAAGACATGGGAAATATACTATGCGAAAGCCAAGTGCCTCGTGCTGGCCTCAATGGATAATGAACACAAGAGGCGGCACGAGAAGATGGACTTAGCTTCCATCTTCCTCCATACCAAAGATTTATATGGAGAGCGATCTAGTATCGCAAGATATGAGATCTCGAAGAAATTTTATCAAGCAAGGTTGGCTATCGGGTCATCTGCAGGGGACCACGTCCTTAAGATGATTAGCTATTTTGAAGAGCGCGCGGACTTTAGGACTACGTTGGAGAACGAGTTACATACAGACTTGATTCTACAGTCCCTCCCTTCTACCTATGCCCAGTTTATCTTGAATTTCAATATTCAAGATAAGAAAGTTATACTTCCAGAATTCCTTAATATGTTGAGGAGTGTAAAGGGCATCCTAAAGAAAACCAAGGAGACACCCGCTCTGCTTATTAGGGAACCTTCCTCCTCTAGATCAAAAGCGAAAGCCAAGGGGAGGAAGAAGATGGCCCCCACCTAGCCGAAAGGAGGTGCCAATAAGGTACAAGGGAAGGGCAAGGCAAAAGTTTCGAGGCCGACAATAAGGAAAGAGGAATGCTTCTATTGTCACAGGAAAGGCCATTGGAAGAAGGACTGCAGGGCCTGGAAAGCCCAGAACCAGGATTCGAAGCAAGTTGTGGCTTCGTCTTCAGGTATGTTTATGATTGAAAACTGTCTGTCAATCAACTCTACTTCCTGGATATTGGATACCGGTTCAGGATCTCGTATCTGGAATTCATTGCAGGCTCTGAGAAACAGTAGAGTTATAAAGGCAGGTGATATAACCCTCAGGGTTTCTAACGGAGCGAGCGTGGATACTGTGTCCATAGGGGAATATCACCTAGGATTGACAAGTGGACACATTTTGGTTCTGCGTAACTGCTTTTGTATACCTAGTTTGACATGTAATATCATCTCTGTATCTTTACTATCTAAAGAAGGTTATGATTTTACATTTGTAAGCGATGTTGTAAACATCCACCTTAACCATGGTTTGATTGGGTCCGGTCCACTAGACAACGGTGTATACGTATTAAATCAACACTAAGTTTTCAATGTCCAGAACACACTTAAAAGAAAGTCTCCAGAATTAAATCAAGCTTTCTTATGGTATAGTAGACTAGGTCACATCAATGAAACACGGTTGAAGAAGTTACATAAATAGAGATATTTGGATCCGTTTGAATATCTGTCTTAAGCAACTTTTCAATCATGTCTCAAAGGAAAGATGACAAAGACTCCGTTCACTGGACATGGAGTAAGAGCCACCGAGCTCTTGGGACTCATACACAGCGACGTGTATGGTCCAATGTCTACACATGCAAGAAGTAGATATTCCTACTTCCTTACTTTTACGGATGACTTCTCAAGGTATGGACATGTATTCTTGATGAAACATAATTCCAAGGCCTTTGAGAAATTCCAAGAATACAAGAATAAAGTGGAAAAATAAACATGCAAAAGTATCAAGACATTTCGATCTGATCGAGGTGGTGAATACTTAAGTGTCGAGTTCCTAAATTACTTAAAAGAGAATGGAATTCACTCTCAGCTTACTCCTCCATACACACCTCAACACAACGGTGTATCGGAAAGGCAGAACCGCGCCTTATTGGATATGGTACATTCCATAATGAGTAACGCTGAGTTACCGTGATCCTTCTGGGGTTATGCACTAGAATCTGCTGTATATCTTTTGAACAAGGTTCCTACTAAGTCTGTGCCTACCACACCATATGAAATGTGGAGTGGAAAGAAACCCTATCTTAAATACCTTAAGATATGGGGATGTCCAGCTTTTGTCAAAAAGCAGAATCCGGACAAGCTCGAGGCACGATCAGTACTGTGTAAGTTTGTGGGATACCCAAGGAACTCCATAGGGTATCTTTTCTATTACACAGAGGAACAAAAGGTTTTTTTTTCTCGGCATGCCCACTTTCTGGAGACTCAATTTCTTGAAAAAGAAATAAGTGGGAGCGCGATAGAACTGGAAGAACTTCCAGAACCACAAACTATTATTGAAAGCATAGTGGAACCTGAAGTTTCAAAAGAACCGGACGTCCCTGCGCCGCTCCACAGATCTAGTAGGCAGTCTCATCCGCCCGAGAGATACTACGGTTTTCTCATAGACGGGGATAGAGAGGATTGCATCATCAATGATGATGAGCCAACTAGTTTCCAGCAGGCCATTACGAGCAGATACTCAGTGAAATGGCTGGATGCAATGCGGACCGAAATGGAATCCATATACACCAACAAAGTATGGACTTTGGACAATGCACCTCAAGGGGTAAAACCCATAGGCTGCAAATGGATCTTCAGAAAGAAGATTGGTGCAGATGGACAGGTTGAAACCTATAAGGCTAGATTTGTAGCAAAAGGTTTTTGTCAAAGTCCTAGTTTGGACTATGATGAAACCTTTTCTCCAGTGGCTATGCTTAAATCCATTCGGATCCTACTTGCCATTGCTGCCTTCCATGATTATGAAATTTAGCAGATGGACGTAAAGACCACTTTTCTGAATGGAAATTTGGAAGAGTGTGTTTATATGGATCAGCCAGAGGGTTTCATAGAGAGTGGGAACAGCGGAAGAGTGTGCAAGTTGCTTAAATCCATTTATGGATTAAAGCAGGCATCGCAGAGGTTGAACATCTGATTTGATTATACGGTCAAAGAATTTGACTTTATCAAAAATCCAGATGAACCATGCATTTATAGTAAGATTGTAGAAAGAACTGTAGTATTCCTCGTCTTGTACGTGGATGAAATTCTACTGATAGGAAATGACATTTCTATGCTACAATCAGTCAAAGGGTTCTTGTCACAGAAATTCTCCACGAAAGACCTGGGTCATGCCTCCTACATTCTGCGGATCCAGATCTATCGTGATAGATCTTCGAGGATGTTGGGACTTTCACAGTCTAGGTATATCGACACAATACTGAAAAGATTTAGTATGGAAGATTCCAAGCGCGGTAATCTACCGGCTTGTCATGAGATCACCCTCTCCAAAAAGATGTCTCCCAAGATTGATTTGGAAAGGGATCGCATGAGTATTATACCCTGCGCTTCTGCGGTAGGCTCTATAGTGTATGCGATATTGTGTACCAGACCAGATGTTACTTACGCACTGAGCGTGGTAAGAAGGTATCAGTCAAACCCTAGGGAGAAGCACTGGATAGCAGTTAAGAACATTCTCAAGTACCTGAGAAGGACTAAGGAGATGTTCTTTGTGTTCGGCAGTAAAGACCTCCAGATCGAGGCCTTCGGTGACTTCAGCTTCTAGAGTGACAAGGATGACTCCAAATTCATATCGGGTTATGTCTTTATCCCCAATAGAGGGGTGGTTTGCTGGAAGAGCTCCAAACAGGATACCGCTGCTGACTCGACAATGGAGGCAGAGTATATCGCTGCATGTGACGCCACAAAAGAAGCAGTTTAGATGAAGAAGTTCATTACAGAACTTCAGGTGGTTCCGTCCATTGTTGATCCAATACCTTTGTATTGTGACAACAACGGGGCTATAGCTTTAGCGAAAGAAGTAAGGTCCCATCAAAAGTCCAGACATATCTTGAGGCGGTATCACCTGATCAGGAAGATCGTGGATCTCCAGGAGATCGAGGTACGGAGCGTAGACACGGAGAATAACATTACAGATCCACTCACAAAGGCCATCCCTCAGACACAGTTTGAGAGGCCATTCGAGATGATTGGTCTGCGATATACCAATACACGGCCTTAGTGCAAGTGGGAGATTGTTAGTGAGATATGCTCTAGAGGCCATTATTGTATAGTACTGGATTGCATATTAAATTTTGGATGCTTGGGATATACACAGATATAATAACAGCCTTGCTCAATATGATAGTATTCTATCTGGTTTGATTCTATCTTAATATGTGTATATGTTTCTTTTAGCATATCGCTAATACATATTGATAGAGTCCTTAGTATCTTTGCTTGACTACCAGCGTTGTGATGGCAGCCACACTAGTGGGGGCTGGGTAGTCTGTAAGCACATCCTTATACTTGTCCCTAGTTGTAGGATTATCGAGACAGGGCATCGACGCTCTAGAGTAGACTAGTTTATACCTTTCTTATCCCAGTCAGGGGAGATGGCCTGTCCTGCAGCCATTGGTATGCCGTACCAGAAATATTATACATATGCTCATTGGGTTATGAGTTACACTAGACAGACTCTATAGGAACTGCTGGTTGGTATTATACCTATCGTCAGTTAGCAGTTCCCGGGTAACATGAGTACAGATTAGTCCGTTGACTTGACATCACTATTCATCTCGAGTGTGTTCCCACTGTACTTAGATTACTACCTTACCACGGCTCAAATGAGTCATGCAAACAAGTAGTGGTTGGGTGCAGTCCCGAAGCACTTGGAGGCAGTAGTGGATAAAAAGGATTCATCTCTCCCGGTATTGGGAGTTGATATCACGCTGTGTTCGGATAGCCAATACACAAAGTTCCTGGCCAGGACAAGTGAGATTTACTTGTAAGTACATCAGTAGTTTCTCAGGGTGTATTGGGCTCTACACCGATACGACTTATTGCCTTATTTAGGGTCTGACGTTTACCACCCCCTAGGCCCGATATGCGATACTCTTAGATGAACAGACCGACTGTACGGATATTGTCACGGATAGGCTTAGTAGAGGTCCGGATGAGTTCGCTCGTCGTCCTTCTTTTTGACAGATACCTGGATAGCCGTTACGTATAGCTAGTGCCGCTGACGGACTTGTGGTTAAATCCACTGCCAGTGTATTGTCGAGTCCTTAGAGTCCCACACAAAGGGTTTTCCTGGTTCAGGCGAAATGATGTAGAGGCCGTATGGTTTTACGTGCAGGGTTCCGATCATATACATGTACTGGATAAACTGATGTTGTTTGGACCGACAATAATAATGGACTTTGGATTAAGTCGGATTCTAGTATTATATTATTGGATTATTAATATCTCATCGTATTCTTATTTTCGCAGTATGAATATAGGTATGTATATACGGTGAGAGCATTCTTGTTATTTTGTAAGAGATGCTTCTAGAAGGGGACATCTCATTATTGGATTTATCTACTTTTGGAAATAGATTAATGAGGTGGAAAATGGAGATATTTGTGGCATGGATGAAGTATGGCTTATTCATTTGTTTATTGGTTTTGACTTACTATTGAAGTATGGTTGATATTTTCTATTGAAAATAATCCATTTTTCATGTGAGAAAAGAATGAGCCATTCTTCGCTAGCATCATCACTTATTAATTTGTTGATTTTCTTTCTCTCTCCATTGTTCCTCTCCTTCTTCCTCAAGACCCTAACCCTCACATGTGTTATGAACCCTATGGTTCTTTAAGATAAAACACTCCAATTAACTCTCTGCATCTCCTAAGCTACCTAGTTTAGCGAACTAGGTACTTTAGTTACCTCGGTTTAGAGGTTGGAGCTTGAACCATAGACTCTCGGATGGATCGTCTTCGACACGAGGAGGCCGAAGACCGAGTTAGATCCGCATCTTCGAGGAGCTCAAGCAAAGGAGAAGAAGACAGGAAGGACTAGATTCAACAAGGTATAAAACACTTACATAGTAGTTTAGAACTCTATGTAGTTTAGCTTGTTAAGGTTTCCAAAAAGATCATGTAGATAGGTCGATGTTTCAAGTATAAAAATCGTTTTTTGTGTATTCCGCCTCCCCACAAGTGCGTAGGGTGTGCGACATCAACTTACATATTCTTCTCATACCCAGAGATGCTTTGGGACGGGGAAGCTTGAGTCTCTGGACTTGATACAGGGCCAGCCATAACAGAAGCCTTTCGCCTCTTGTGGGAGCTAGCGGTGGGTTGAAAGACCCTCTTCTTACTTAACGGTGTCCTCAGCCGACGCTTCCCGATTTTTGAATTGGACGGAGAGTCACCGACAACATCATCTCCGACAAATGATCCAGTTTCCGGTGCAAGGACAGAATCATCAGCAGACAAAATGCCATCAGCATGACATGACCCGCCGGAAGGCCCGGAGGCAATGGCTGAAAGTGCTCGCTTTCTACCCATGACCGTTCTTTTATGAGTGCCAGAAACAAATTCTGGCTGAACACTCCTTAAAGCTGGAGCTGTCTTGAGCTCTCGGACAGCGGAAGAGACTGTCGGTGTTCTTTCTCGAGGAAAGGAAAGAAGAATAACCGACCTTGGTTTCAAGGGAAAGTCGGGTTTCGATGCTCTCATAGCACCCCAACGACCAAGGAAGACATGCTTCTCCTGATCGATGACCCCAGCAATGGATGATGGATACCATGATCGAAAAGCTGACAATAGTCGAGGGAAGCGGTTTAGATCGGGGATTGCAAAGCGGGATCCAGTGCCCAGCCTCATAAATTGATGAATGGCATTCTTTGCCGACTCCCTCGTAAAAATTGGCTCGCAAAAAAAAAGCTTGGAGTGGAATTCCTTCATCGTATCCAAATTGCCCGGAGAAACGATAGGGGCTATAAGGCCTGTAAGCAACATCGTTACCCTACCGGTACACCAAAAAGCCTTGAATCGAGATAAGTGATGTCCCTATTTGCCAAGTTTAGATTACCCTCTTTCAATACATCTAGTAGAGGTTGGCCGGTATTGTGAGACCTAACGAGCACCCAATCATCGAAGTAAATTTGCCTCTGTTCCCGGATATTGTAGGGATTGAAGCACAGCCGGTGAATGTCTCTGTTCGGTTTGAGCCCTACAGCCCTGACGAGTTTCATTACCATGGGAAATGAAATCGTATCAAAAAACATTGGTTGCACCCGCTCGCTATATACCCCATTCACATGCAAATGGATCCACGCGCCGAAATAGTGATGTTGCATATATACATGCTCCTCGCCTGGGTCGTCTGAGGTGGCTAATTCAGTGAGACCCTGATATAGAAATGACAGCCCGGCGATACCGATGGCTAGCTTTACACCAGAAGCTATGCGATCAGCAGGGTAAAAGACGGAGACTCGCATCAGTCTTGGATGAACAGGGATTGCGAACCAGCTCAGCCACAAGCCTATGAAAGCAATAAAAAAGGAGTTCTAGTCGATCCCCGAAGCAGCAACTTTCTTGAACTCATAAGGAGATGCGCTAGGACGAAAGTATCCCTCCATTGCCGTGGGGTCTTTCCCCTACATGTGTAGGCTAAAAGGGATTCCTATGTCCGAATGCCTATCAATATCAGCCCTAAGGACATGCAGGTGTACAAACCTAGCAATAAAAGCCTCAAAAGTAGCCCTTTCTCCTTTGGAGGCCTTGTGTATCTCCTCGAAAATGGTTAGCACTTTCCTGAGGCCCGGTTGCAAGAAGGCTAACGCATTATCACCCATCAAATCTTCGACAGCCGGACCCGCAGCAAAAACAAACTTGTCGCGGGGAACTAGCTCCTCGTAATGCTCACCCGTGATTGGCAGCCCGTAGATATGTTGGAATTTCAACAATGAGATGGATGCCTCCCTATCAGACATCATGAAGGTGCTTGTTTGCACATTCGACTACTCGGAGAAAGACTTCACCCACCAGGGTCTAGTCTTAGGGTACTCAAACAGGGAGGCGTAAACTGCTCCATAGTGCCCAGTGTGCTCTAGTAAAGTCCTCTCCGTTGACAGAATAAACCTGGCCCATCCAACATATCCGCTCAGATACCTTGGGATCATACCCACGTTGTAAGGTATTCCCCATGGCTTTGCCTCATCCTGGTGCATTCGGCGGCGCAAAAGATTTATGGGTGTTAGTGTCGTTACTCCCTCTTAAGACGGCTGCAGCCTATTATAAGCTGTCCAGTCTTCCACCCACGCCGTGAAAGAAGTGGGCGGAGTCTTTGTGTACTAGATAGGCTCCAGAGGATCGAAGGGCGGTTCACATTGAAAGCTAACCCGGCCTTGGACTATTTGATTGTACCATCCAGTCAACAGATGTTGACCCTGTTGCGGAGCATCATAAGCCTTTATCATTCGAATGACCTTTAGGTCTGTCAGCTCATCCGGGCGCAACTTTTCTGGACACTCATAACCGAAGTCTGACGAATATGCAATTCTACTTAAAATGGCAAAAGGATAGCGTTAAAATAGCAATCATAGGGCATCCCGAATAGTGAAAGTCTTAACTATAAAGATAAAAAATGTCATAGGAATTCCTAGGCAAATTCGTTTAAAGTTCTTAGAATAAAATGTTTAAGTTTCTTTAAAATCCTTAAACAAAATTGTGTGAGTTGCTTTAAGGTATCTAGGCTAAGTCCTAGGTCAAAATTGTTCACAATCGCACGTTTAAAGTGCACAGTCGACAAGTACTAGACAAGTGTGTAAGTCATAAGTGCAGCAGTCAAAAGTGCGCACTAGGCAAGTGGGTAAAAAACAGAAGTGCGCAACGCACTTACCGTTTGAAGTTAAAGGAAACAAAAGCTTCAAACAAGTGCGTAAGCAGTAAGAGAAACAAGTGCGCAAAAGAATGTGTTAGTGATATGTATGCCTTAGAGGCCATTATTGTATGATATAGTAGATGCTTGTACATATATATGGAGGACTTTCTTGCTCGACATGATAGTATGCTATCTGGTTGCCTTTATCTTAACATGTTCACTGGTATTATTATACTGTCTCTCATATACATGTTGATAAAGCCCTTAGGATGTGGGCTTGAGTACCAGGATTATGATGCAGATCATACTACTGGGACCTGGGTAGTCCATAAGCACATCCTTCAATTGTTCCTAGTCGAAGGAATATCGAGACAGGGCATTGATATTCCAGAGTAGACTAGTGTGTATATTTCTTGACCCTATATGAGGTGATGGTTGATCCCATATCCATTGATTTTTGACATCAAAGATTGTACACAGGTGCTCATTAGAGAATGGGTACACTCAATATGACTCGCCAAGAACTCCTACATGGTACTATACTTATTGTCAGATAGCAGTTCTCTGGTCACACTGGTACATGTTAGTCTGTATACCCAAAATCGTCATAGAGTCTTGTGTGGTTCCCACTGTGCTTTGATTTCCTCCCTACCGAGGCTCAAAGGAGTCGTGAAAACAGGTTGATTTTAGGTATAGTCCCGAGTCACATGGAGGCAATGAGCGATAGGAGGGGTTTCGTCTCTCCCGGTATAGGGAGTTGATGTTGCGCTATGATCGATTGGCTATAACAGGAAGTCCCTGGACAGGGCTGTTGATGAGATTTACTGGTAAGTGTTATCAGTAGTTTCTCATACAGTTATAGGCCTTACATCGGCATGACTTATCAAGTTATTGGAGTCTGACGATTCCACCCCCAGACTTGATATGCAACATATCAGACGAAGAGACCGGACTGTATGGTAAGTATTACCTATAGGCTTCATGGGAGTTTGGACAAGCTTGCTTGATGATCTTCTAATCGCTCAATACCTGGGTAGCCTTTACGTCTAGCTAGTACCTCTGACGGCTTGTGGGTGATTGATGTGATCATCACCTACTGCTGGCGTATTGACGAGTCTTTAGAGTTCCACATAGAAATTTCCTGGTTCAAGCGAAAGGAAGTTGGGCACATATGCTGATATGTGCAGAGGCCTGATTAAATACGAGTATGAGATACCGTATTGTAATCTGGCGGCTATTTATTATCGGTTAGGTTATATGTGATATAACCGGATTATTGAATCAAGTTTTGATTTGATAATGTGATATACAAATAAATGATATTAGTCAGTTATATGTGATATAACCGGATTATTAAATCAAGTGTTGATTTAATAATATGATATATATTTATATTTGATATAATTGTATATTGACTAATATTATTGCTTACTAATTATATGCTTATCTTTTTATATATATATATATATTAATATATATATATATATATATATATATATATTATATGAAGCATTGCATGGTTTTATCTATTTTTAGAAAATAGAAATTGAGGTGGAAAATGTGGTGACTTTTGTGATATGGAACATAGCATGACTTATTCTATTTTATATTCATTTGCTTGCACTATTGAAGCATGGCTACAATTTTTAAGTGTTAAAAATTATATGCTTCAATATTGTGTGAGTTTTGATGAGCCATTCTACACTTCATACATAACTATGTTCATTCTTCATTTTTTTTGAGAGATCGTGTGATGAGTTGCTCTCTATCTCTCTCCATCTTCTTCACCTCCACCTCCAAGCTCAATCCCTCACATGAGTTGTGAACCCTTGATCTTGTGAGAACCCTAGTATGCAAACAACACCCCTACTTCACCATCCTACACTAGATTAGTGTTTTGGTATAGTGTGTTTACTTCACAAAAGAGTTTAGTGAAGAGGTAGCTTGGATTAGCAGACTTCGGGTGGATCATCTTCGGCACGAAGACCATTGAAGCTAGTTCGTTCAACCTTCAAGTGGAGCCTAGTGGAGTCACGTGGACTATAACTCGGAGCTTTAGAAGAGAAGGGCACAATCTACAATGGTTGTATTCATCCATCTCTTAGTGTAAAGTTTTTGATATCATAGTTAAACACTAATCATCTAGTTTAAGATCTTGGATAGTGTAGATTAGCACCCCTAAAATTTTGAAAACGGCATGTTTGATGCTAGTAAAACCCAGTGGTGGTGCTAACATACACTTTCATGGTATCAGAGCCAAAGCTAGAAGATTATATGATGTTAGTTGTAACGTTTTGAAAATCGTTTCGGTGTAATTTCGGAAAATCGGTAAAATAAGGGGGTTTTCCGTAAAAAGTAAAAATGTAAATATCTTTAATATAAAATTAAGTGTTTATTGAGCCACTGGTAAAATTTCTAATTTTCTAAAAAAATTTCCGAAATTAATTATTTTAATATTATTTTAAGCCGTCACTAATACATTTAATTAGGGAAAATTACAAACTGGATTGAGTTGAAACGGATTTTGTGCATCATAACACATTAAACAAAATTTTATCATGTGGTTTTTGAAATGAAATGGAACTGTCAAACGATGTTAGAAAATATCGAAGAAAAATGCTAAAATTGTGAAGTTAATTAATGTAATTGAGATAAGGGGGTATTTCCTTCAATTGGAACTTGCTACACACACCCCCACACTCACACCCCCCCCATTTTTCCTCCTCTTTTATGCAGAATTCAGCAGCCCTCCACAATTGTTTTCCCACTTCAAGTAAAAAAGAAAATGAAAAAGGAAACAAGAAATTAAAAGAAAACTAATAAAGAATGAGGTATGGGTTTTGTTGACTTGGGGTTTTTTCCTTGACTTGGCCATAATTCCCTCACCACACTCCCTCATCCTTCCCTCATTTTCTGGCCGAAAATTGCAGCCCCATCTCCCCCATTTTCCCCTCTCATTCCACCTCAAAAACCATTCAAAAAATGCATCAAAAATCCCATAAAATCAAAATCAAAGCCCTACCCATTTTTCTTTAGCCAATTTAGCATGGATCTTGGGGGATGGAAGCTAATTTGGGAGGCTAGTGGCAAGTGGGATCTACAAAAATTGTGGAGGTATAATCTTAACCATGTAGTTAAATTGTTGATTATTGCTTTAATCTAAGTTAATTAAGTGATTAATTAGGTTTTAGATGAGTTTAATTGCATGATTAAGGAATTCAAGTTAGGGTTTTGTTGTGGAATTGGGTTGTGATCAATTGTGCATGGATATGTGATGTTGATTAACATCTTAAGTCTTGTTGAAAGCTAATCTAGTTGTTAATTACAACCATTTCTTATAAATGCCCTAATTAAGCTAGTTTGCTAACTAGAGTTTTTGAAAAATTATCAAATACTTAGATTAAAATATAATTAAGTTTTCATGTCATTATAAATATTGTATTGAGTGGTTTAATGCTTTTAGTTTATGAAAATCCAAGCTAAATTGTTGTTTGTGCATTTTTGCTAAATTGTTAAAATTTGGGTATATTGTAAACTAGGATTTTGGGGTTAATGAAATTTATTGGGATTAAATTATGGAAATTGCTTTTATGACTTATTTAAGATATTTAATAAGTATTATGGCCATTAGATTTGTTTAAACGTCGAGTTTTGTACTAAAACGGGTAATTTTTGCTTGCTAGATTTTCGGAAAAATGGCTTTTAAGGTGAATTTGTGGTTTTGATGAATTTAACCATATTTCTTATACAGTTAGCGAGTTTTGAAACCATGATTGGTATGTTTGGTGTTTTTCTTGATCAATCGACGTTTGTACGCCGATGTCGAGGGTTTTGGGGTTGATTTGTGAAAGCAACCATAGGTTTTGAACTATGTGGGATTCGTGTGTCGTTTTGGTCATGAGTCGGATTTTAATGTGATACGGTGCATTTTGATATGTAGGTACCCCATGTGGACTTCGAGACGACATGCAAGCGCGTGGCGACGTCGGCACCGGCGAGCGAGGACCATGTGAGTAGATTTATATCTACGGGGAGAAGTCGGGTGGATGGCGTATAGCACCCCCGCAATCCGTGGTGGTGTATACGGATGCGTATACACACCAACAATTATTATATGTTATTTGGGATTAATAACGATGTTAGGATGGATATTGGTGTGTTGGATTATTTTAGTGTTGCGAACCCTAGGGTAGTGTTGCACTACACATACACACATACATACTTGCATACATTCCAATTTATATGTGCTCATGGGATTCTTTATAGTTATGTGTTCACATGGGTATGGGACTATGTGTTCACATACGGATTTTAGGATGATACTTGTGATTGAGCTGAGTCGATGAGATTTGTTTTGTGGTTGTGATATCGATGATATGACAGGATTCGTACTTGAGGTACGTCCTGGTGTTATAGCGGATCTTAGGGCGGCGATACGGGTGAATAGTGTTATAAATAAAATGGTCGACATGTGATCGTGATATGAGGCATGATATGCTAGGATTTTGATATTAGGCCGTATCGGGCGATATATACCCCTTGATGATGATATGTGCTGATGATATCGGTTTGTACGAGATTGTCGATCAGTAGTCAGATCATGAGTATATTGAGGATATTAGTATTGTACTAGACATAGGTCAGTACCCTAGACTATGATCTTGGATAAAGAGGATACCAGAGGAATAGTGTGAGGAATATGATATTGACCCGTACCCAGATTTGGGGATGCCGTACGACGGATTTACGTACGAGCTATATCTTGATGATTGATCCGCACTCTTGACTTGGGATGTCTAATTATAGATATGGTATCGGATATGATATTATTGAGGCGGGATCACCGACTAATATATATACAGGTATGTATATGTATCGACTCTGATGTTAGGCGGTTTCCTTACCTGTAGTCTAGCTTGTAGCTTAGCCCTTTAGTTTAGTTAGTTGTTAGATTAGATTCCGTTCCTACCTATTTCAAAGCTTACAAATCGTGCATATTTTAAAAGACAGGTCAATGGATTTTACGGATATTTCAAAAACGTATCTTTTCTTAAAAACACCGTAGCCCCTATTTTCAAAACCCCACGATTCGTGTTATTTCAAAAGGCACCATTGTAGGACTTATATTAGGTTAATGCAGATTAGTTATCGTTGCGTCTAGTATTCAGCTCCCGCTCATTATTGTTGTTCGCTCCACATCACATGCTTATATTATGCTTCATATTCTGCTGTTGATATCTTGTGGTTAGGACACCAGCACCATTACTGATGATGCGTATGTACCACGTACACTTACTTGCCGGCTCACACACATCTTCATCGGTAATTGCCATGTCACGTACGCCTTAGAAAATATTATTGCTTGACATAGCCTGTTAGCTAATAGTTTAGACATGATATTAGTGTACTTGCCTTATATGTTAGTTTAGACATTGTAGTTATTACCTGCTACTTCATGCATACTGTTATTCATTGTTATGCCGCATTCATGGATTCTCATGCATATATTCACTTTTTACGTGCTATTGAGGTTTTGGATTCGGATTTCCATGAGATTTTCTGGATTTGGGGAAAACCGCAAAACATATACAAACCTCTTCTTTCTCTTTTTAAATGAAAAGCGCGGTTTTTCCCATGATGTATGAGTCGTCCACCATGATTTGCTGATAGATTTCGAGACCCGATTCGAGGAGTTGGATGAACCGTTTCGGGTACATGGTGGACCCGGTAAGGTACCCCGGGGCAAGAAGCTCGTGGTGATGACGATGAGCCTGGCAGGGGGAGACTACCTACCGGTGATTTTACCCGACCGTCGGATATCCGGAGGATACCGTCGTGGTCTTGAGATGGATGGTAGGGGCCGGTCTGGACTGACGGCGCCCTAGAGATTGAGATTGAGACATTGAGATTTTGAGATATTGAGGTACTGAGATTTGATGATACAGGCCAGTCCGGATAGCCGGAGCCTGAGGCTTTGAGACATTGAGATTTATGTTTTGTGTCGATGCTAGACACTGTTGATGCTGATTTCATTTATGATACCTCATTTTAAAAATACAAAGGAAATCTCACTAATTTATGAAAACAGTTCTTCATTTACATGTATTCTGTTTTCATGCATTCATACCTCATTCATATGATATATTGCTACCTGAGGCACTGACACGGGCACATGAGATCACACTCGGGTTAGATATTACCCTAGCCATTGTTATAGGCTGCATGTTATTCATATATTTGAGGATATATTATGATCATTGACCTAGGTTGCGTTATTTATGCGATTTCTGTGCGTAGATGTCTTTCTACTCACGAGTTGGCAACTCACCCCCGTTGTGCCATAGTTCTTGCAGGTTTCGCCGTACAGGTTTCATTACGGCTTTGCTGGCAATATTTCCATTTTCGGGTGACTTGCTAGTAGGTGGGTTTATTTGTATCGTACCCATCATTACTTCTTGTATATTATTATTCTGTTGTATCTAGAAGTTCCATCAACCAAACATGTATTTATTTTTGAGATAGAGACCAGTGATGTTATTCTTTCGACCTTAGAGTCGCACGTATATTTCTGCAGATTTCTTGTGCTTTTGAGTTTCCTTTTGAGTTTTTGATCCTCGCCGTTGGCGTTGTATATTATATTGTTTGTGTGGTTGTGACCGTCGATTGACGAAGAGCTAGCTCCCGCTTGGGGATGCCTTTTTTTGATTTCGTATACTATTCATGTTGTATTCCGTTTGGGGGCCAGTATTTACAAAGGAGACTCTGCTGAAATTTTCAGGAAATATTTGATGTTTTTAAAACCGCATAATTCGGCTTATGCTATTAAAACTACTTGATTTTAAATTGGTTTTCCTTCACTCTACTACTTTTCTTGGTTTTGGATTTCTGGGTTTTCGGCTTACTTAGATTACGTACGCCTCGAGACGTTTTGTAGTTTAAGTGCCGGTCATGTTCCGTACTTTCGGGACGTGACAAAGTTGGTATCAGAGCGTTAGGTTTTACCTTCGGAGCGTAGGATGACCCTTGGTTGATGGAATAGATGACTAAAGTAGAGTGACGTACCGTTGGTATGTTCCGCGGCAGATTTACGACACGCCACTCCACTTAAGAAACCTTAGGATGTACATTTCATTGTTCAGTATTATATTCCTTCCTGATCTAGCCTCATCGGTACCTGTTATGGTTTTGCTGCCCCGATTACGGGCAGGGAGAGCTACGGCTACAGTTGCGGTCAGCACGAGCTCGTTAAGAACGAGGACTGACCAGGGCGTAATTTCGGCGACACACGATTGCAGAGATGTGTCTTTTTATTGTGTTTTCGCGCCACGAGCGTTTGATGGATTGCTGTATGAGGTTACTCAGACGTGCATATCAGCACCAGAGGATTAGGCCACCGACAGAGGCCAACCAGATTTTGATGACCGTTGGCGTATTGCTTACTCCTGATGATTGAGGCACGGTTCAGCGTGCGGATGAGCGAACCAGTTTTTGCTGTGAACGACGAGATATCGCCCCAGATGTGGGAGCTATTGCAGTACGAGATTGTACTAAGAGATTATAGAAGGCCGCTAGTCACCAAGGAAGAATGACTAGGACGTGTGGATCGTTCGCTTACCGATGCGAGGTCATCAGATAAATTGATTCCAGCTAGAGACGACTTCACGCGGAAACGTTGAGAGTCGACAGAGACGATCGAATATCAGAAACCTACTATTCCAAGCTTAAGGTACTCGGAAAGACATGCAGGCAATTCTATGGTTCCTCTAGAAGAATGAAACCCTAACTCGACTTAATGACCGTATGAAAGCCTTTGAACCTTAGGGTTTGCGGCAGTTCCGCGGTGCCATTAGTGAGGCTTGGGTTTGCCCTTCTACGGCTGGACCACCGATGCCGTGGTACGTACTCGATACTATTAAACTATACCCAAGATGTTGAGCTCTTGGGGGATTATGAGGTTTTGACGAATCGATCGGATGGTTCGACTTCATTCGGATGCTAGGTGGTGAGATGCGTTTCTCAGGAGACTCCAGATACGAGGATAGCCGTTGGAGCTCAGTCCATGCAGCCACGACGAGACGAGTCTGAAGCAGTCGACATTAGAGAAAATGGAGTAAGAGGTTCGTACGAGATCTTGATGAGACGACGTTCCACTCCGCCGACGTCAGAGATGCGATACGCATGCCAAGGCATTGTACTTGGATATACCTTCCAGAAGGAGTCGTGATGAGTATGTAGCCGTTCCGGGACGAGAACAGATCTAGTAAGGGACGATGACTTTCGGACAGTTTGGCGGAGACGAGATTTGGGAGAGACCTCGACAGGTCCTTTCTGGAATAAATTACGAGAAGACTTGGACCCAGGAGTGGTCGTGTTACGCACACCGGCAGGCCAGAGTTCAGGATCGTCGACGAGACATGCAATAAGTGACCACGACAGTTGGCCAGAGATTCTTGGAGGATGTGCTTGAGCGGGACTATTCCGCCATATTTGATTTCAGTATTTTGGACGATCTTTTCGCATGACTGATTTTGATGATTGAGTTTCATGGTATTTGTTTTCATGTACCATGGTTGCACCTACTGAGTATTTACGATTTTGCACAGTTGTTGCACTTGACATCGTTTTCGTGCCTTGGTTTCTCATGTTTATGATTTTATGGGTTTCATACAGTTGAGCTGATTTTGTGCATATGTACGCACACGATTTGGTTCTTGCACTCGGTATAGTTCACATATGCTTGCAGTGCAGTGATTCGCATTTTGTGCACTACAGTTGCACTGGACTTCGATTTCGATGGTGATGCTCGATATTTGTTTGTGCACCTTATGCACCTGATTGGATTTTGCGCATGTTCGGCACTTGATATTGGATTTCATGATTTTGTGCACGATGGATGCACCTGATTTGGATTTTCGCGCATGTTGGGCGCATGTTATGAGATACGATTTTGGTGCACACCAGATGCACTAAATCGAGATTCTTCGTGCATGTCAGATGCACCTGTTTTGCTGTCAGGCACACATGTTGCCCTTGACAGATGTTTCGTGCACACCCGATGCACTTAGATGTTGTTTCTGTGCATATGTATAGCACATTCATGGATTTCGATTTCCGTGCGCACCCGACGCACATGACATTCATATATATATATTTAGGACTGATTTATGTTGGAGCAGTATATTTTATAATGTTTGCTATTTGGTTTAGTACTGAGCAGGACTAGTCAGAGGACAGTACCTGAATGTATTTTGCATGCATTGATAGTTATCGAAGGGATTTCCAAAGCGAGCTATAGTCTCAGTATTTACCTACGTTTCCGAGATGACACGAAACATTTTATAAAGGAAACCCTTCTGAAATTGCTTCCAAAACGGCGGGACGTGCATATTAAACAAGGGATATATATATAT
Organism: Agapanthus africanus; assembly: GCA_030015575.1. NCBI lineage: Eukaryota > Viridiplantae > Streptophyta > Magnoliopsida > Asparagales > Amaryllidaceae > Agapanthus > Agapanthus africanus. Next base: position 444,631,896 of record CM057350.1, on the reverse strand, counting down.
ATATGTAGTTATTTTTTTTATAATAAACGTCCGCCACTGTGCAGTGCTGTGAGCATCGCACAACGATTTGAAGAAGATTTGGCATGCATTGCTTCCAGATGTTTTAATGATGTATATCATATTGATTTTCATTTTGGATTTGGACATTGTGTCTTCACCATGACTCCGATGATTGTGGGATGCTGGATGGAGTTTTGATTTTGAGTTATATGCTCATTTTTCATGCGCATGTGCTGCGCTACGATTTGTTTTATATATTTACGATTTCGGAGCCCCGACGACTTCATGGTTTTGCTTAGATGTTTTAGTATTTGGGGGGAGTTTTAATTTAAATTCGGGGACCGAATTTCTTTAAGGGGGGAAGATTGTAACGTTTTGAAAATCATTTCGGTGTAATTTCGGAAAATCGGTAAAATAAGGGGGTTTTCCGTAAAAAGTCAAAATGTAAATATCTTTAATATAAAATTAAATATACATATTCTAGCTATGTAATTACTAGTATTTGGTGTTTATTGAGCCACTGGTAAAATTTCTAATTTTCTGAAAAATTTTCCGAAATTAATTATTTTAATATTATTTTAAGCCGTCACTAATACATTTAATTAGGGAAAATTACACACTGGATTGAGTTGAAACGAATTTTGTGCATCATAACAAATTAAACAAAATTTTATCATGTGATTTTTGAAATGAAATGGAACTGTCAAACGATGTTAGAAAATATCGAAGAAAAATGCTAAAATTGTGAAGTTAATTAATGTAATTGAGATAAGGGGGTATTTCCTTCAATTGGAACTTGCTACACACACCCCCACCCTAACACACCCCCATTTTTCCTCCTCTTTTATGCAAAATTCAGCAGCCCTCCCCAATTGTTTTCCCACTTCAAGTAAAAAAGAAAATGAAAAAGGAAACAAGAAATTAAAAGAAAACTAATAAAGAATGAGGTATGGGTTTTGTTGACTTGGGGTTTTTTCCTTGACTTGGCCATAATTCCCTCACCACACTCCCTCATCCTTCCCTCATTTTCTGGCCGAAAATGGCAGCCCCATCTCCCCCATTTTCCCCTCTCATTCCACCTCAAAAACCATTCAAAAAATGCATCAAAAATCCCATAAAATCAAAATCAAAGCCCTACCCATTTTTCTTTAGCCAATTTAGCATGGATCTTGGGGGATGGAAGTTAATTTGGGAGGCTAGTGGCAAGTGGGATCTACAAAAATTGTGGAGGTATAATCTTAACCATGTAGTTAAATTGTTGATTATTGCTTTAATCTAAGTTAATTAAGTGATTAATTAGGTTTTAGATGAGTTTAATTGCATAATTAAGGAATTCAAGTTAGGGTTTTGTTGTGGAATTGGGTTGTGATCAATTGTGCATGGATATGTGATGTGGATTAACATCTTAAGCCTTGTTGAAAGCTAATCTAATTGTTAATTACAACCATTTCTTATAAATGCCCTAATTAAGCTAGTTTGCTAACTAGAGTTTTTGAAAAATTATCAAATGCTTAGATTAAAATATAATTAAGTTTTCATGTCATTATAAATATTGTATTGAGTGGTTTAATACTTTTAGTTTATGAAAATCCAAGCTAAATTATTGTTTGTGCATTTTTGCTAAATTGTTAAAATTTGGGTATATTGTAAACTAGGATTTTGGGGTTAATGAAATTTATTGGGATTAAATTATGGAATTTTTTTTATGACTTATTTAAGATATTTAATAAGTATTATGGCCATTAGATTTGTTTAAACGTCGAGTTTTGTACTAAAACGGGTAATTTTTGCTTGCTAGATTTTCGGAAAAATGGCTTTTAAGGTGAATTTGTGGTTTTGATGAATTTAACCATATTTCTTATACAGTTAGCGAGTTTTGAAATCATGATTGGTATGTTTGGTGTTTTTCTTGATCAATCGACGTTTGTACGCCGATGTCGAGGGTTTTGGAGTTGATTTGTGAAAGCAACCATAGGTTTTGAACTATGTGGGATTCGTGTGTCGTTTTGGTCATGAGTCGGATTTTAATGTGATACGGTGCATTTTGATATGTAGGTACCCCATGTGGACTTCGAGACGACATGCAAGCGCGTGGCGACGTCGGCACCGGCGAGCGAGGACCAGGTGAGTAGATTTATATCTACGGGGAGAAGTCGGGTGGATGGCGTATAGCACCCCCGCAGTCCGTGGTGGTGTATACGGATGCGTATACACACCAACAATTATTATATATTATTTGGGATTAATAACGATGTTAGGATGGATATTGGTGTTTTGGATTATTTTAGTGTTGCGAACCCTAGGGTAGTGTTGCACTACACATACACACATACATACTTGCATACATTCCTATTTATATGTGCTCATGGGATTCTTTATAGTTATGTGTTCACATGGGTATGGGACTATGTGTTCACATACGGATTTGAGGATGATACTTGGGATTGAGCTGAGTCGAAGAGATTTGTTTTGTGGTTGTGATATTGGTGATATGGCAGGATTCGTACTTGAGGTACGTCCTGGTGTTATAGCGGATCTTGGGACGGCGATACGGGTGAATAGTGTTATAAATAAAATGGTCGACATGTGATCGTGATATGAGGCATGATATGCTAGGATTTTGATATTAGGCCGTATCGGGCGATATATACCCCTTGATGATGATATGTGCTGACGATATCGGTTTGTACGAGATTGTCGATCAGTAGTCAGATCATGAGTATATTGAGGATATTAGTATTGTACTAGACATAGGTCAGTACCCTAGACTATGATCTTGGATAAAGAGGATACCAGAGGAATAGTGTGAGGAATATGATATTGACCTGTACCCAGACTTGGGGATGCCGTATGACGGATTTACGTACGAGCTATATCTTGATGATTGATCCGCACTCTTGACTTGGGATGTCTAATTATAGATATGGTATCGGATATGATATTATTGAGGCGGGATCACCGACTAATATATATACAGGTATGTATATGTATCGACTCAGATGTTAGGCGGTTTCCTTACCTGTAGTCTAGCTTGTAGCTTAGCCCTTTAGTTTAGTTAGTTGTTAGATTAGAAAATAGATGAAAACTAAGGTTTTCACTTCTCGGAAAATAAGAGAAGAAGAAAAGAAAGTGAAACAGAACCCAATGCTTTTTAGTGAAAGCTTTTACTTTCTGATGAAATAAGTTCGCACCCAAATCAGTGCGCACTTAATGAAAATCTGCCTATAAAAGTATATGCATCACGTGATACCCACGTGTGCGCACTAAACAAAAATAGTCTCTGGAGGCATGCGCATCATGTGATATCCACGTGTGCGCACTTAACAAAATCTGCCAATAAAGGCATGCGCATCACGTGGAACTCACGTGTGCGCACTTAATAGAAATCGCCTATAAAATATGCGCATCACATGACCCTCATGTGTGAGCACTTCGTGAAAATTTCCTATAAAGGCATGTGCATCATGTGATACATACAGACGCATCATCCTTGCAATAACACAGTGTGTAATTATACGCGATGCACATGCACACCTTTTAGAAATGAAATAAACGGGCATGTACGCACCTATATATTTGCGCACTTGTTGCATAAAGCATCATTTAATCACTTAAACAAAGTATAATTAAACGATGGGCCCCATGTTGATCAAAATATTAATAAACCCAAGTAACTTTAGTTCAAAGATGACTAAAATCTATATTTCTATGTTAATCTTTGTCTCATACAAGACTAACGTATCCTTAGTCAAAATAAATTGAGCCAAAATGTTCATATATTTAAGTTGATCTTATTCTCAAACCAGATTAACAGTTTTTAAATAAAACAAAATATCTCGTGAACTGACGGAACATACAACCTAGATTCAAAACACAAATTCATATATATATATATATATATATATATATATATATATATATATATATATATATATATATATATATATACGAATTTAGACTAATCAGCGCCATACGGAAGACGATATAAAATAGTCTCCATATACAATCCATGGGCAACCATAATAAACAAAATACAACATGACACAAAGTGAATTACCGGAGTAGGAGAAAGTGGTTATCACAAAGCGATAATGTAATTAACTGTAAGGGCTTGCACCTGCAGGGAAGAGCATCCCCACAATCAAAAACCTTTCACAAACGAGGAGGAATCTGAAAAAGTCGGATATATCGGTCGCATCTATCCAAACCTCCGATATACGGTGCCATAAATCAACTTAGTATCTTAGGAGAGGTGGATGGATATACTTAAATAGCATCTGCCTCAAAATTCAGGTAAGTCGTTCAATCCCAGTTCGACTCTGTTTTCGGCGGTAAACAAGCATATGCCACCAAATTTAGGCAACATGACCTATCCCAGTTCATCTCCGTTTTCGGCGGTAAACAATGTCTATACGGACAAGGGGTGGGTTCTCACACTTCATTTTGTTGTAGCTATGAATACTCTAGTTTTAGACGCGCATTCTTGTTGAATTGCAAAGTTCGAATCTATTGAGAAGTTCATACAGTATAAGAATGAAATTGAGAACCGGATACGTTGTAAGTATCATGATTCTTTAATGTGATCGAGAAAATGCATACTTATGCTCGGTATTCCGTAGTTGTCCTTTTCATTTGGGGGTATGCACGGGAAACAGCTACATACTAATTGCATAAGGTTCCATCTAAATCAATGCCTATGATTTTATATGTGATATAGAATGAAGACCATGCCTTAAGTTTGTTAAGATATGGTGTTGTCCGGTTTATGTTGAAAACGGAATCCAGACAAACTCAAGGCAAGTTTCAGTAATTAATAGTTTATGAGTTATCCTAACCATTCATAAGGGTTTAACTTCTACCATTTTCGGGATCAAAAGTTGTTTTATTCTCGACACACCATATTTTTAGAAAAGGGATTTCTTGCAAAAGAAATTAGTGGGAGTATGGTAGACTGGAAGAAATTCCAGAGCTACATAAGGTTACTGAAAATTTTGTAGAATCTGAGAATTCAATTGCCTTCGACAAACCTTAGCCACTCCACAGATTTAGTAGGTGACCTCAGCCACCTGAGAGATACTACAATTTCCTCGTTGACAGTGACAATGAGGCTTGCATCATGTGATGATAACACTACTATTTATCAGCAGGTCATAGGGATTAAGGACTCCCGACTGATGGCTGGATGCTGAGTTATCTAAGTTGGACTCCATGCACTGCAACAAAGTATAGAATTTGTTGTGTTAGATATGTATGCCTTAGAGTCCATTATTATATTATAGTGGATGCTTGGACATATGTATGTACATGACAGTCCTGTTTGATATGATAATATACTATTTGGTTTATCTTTATCATTCATGTGTATAGTTTTACTTGTAATTACTGTCGCTAATACATGTTGATAAAGCCCGCAGGATCTTTTGCTTGACTACCAGGATTATAATAGGGATCATACGGGTGGGGCCTGGGTAATCTATAAGCACATTCTTAAATGTTCCTAGTCATGAGAGTATCGAGACTGGGCATCGATACTCCAGAGTAAACTAGTGTATATGTTTCTTGATCCCAACCGAGGCGATGGTTGGTCCCATAGCCATTGATGTTTGCCACCAAAGATTGTATACATGCACTCATTGGAGAATGAGATTCATTGAACGGAATCACCGAGAACTCCTAGATGGTATTATACCTATAGTCAGATAGCAGTTCTATGGTGACATGAGTACAGAGTAGTCTGTAGACCTGAGATCGTCATAGTGTCTTGTGTGTTTCCCACTGTGCTTTAATTTTTATCCTACCACGGTTTTAAAGAGTCATGCAAACAGGTTTTAGTTGGGTACTATACCGAACCACATAGAGGCAGTGAGCGATCGGAAGGGATTCGTCTCTCCTGTTATAAGGAGTTGATGTCGTTCCATGCCTGATCGACTATAACCACAAGTCTCTGGCTAGGGCAGATGAGATTTACTGATATGTTTTATCAGTATTTTCTCGGTTGGTTATGATTTATGTGTTCGACATGACTTTTCGGGTTATTGGGTGTCTAACGGATTCCACCTCCCAGACCCGGTATGTGACACTCTCAGACGAAGAGACCAGACTGTACGGTGAATGTCATCGATAGGCTCTGTAGGGTACGGATGAGCATGCTTTTTGAAGTTTCTTTCGTTCAATACCTGGGGTAGCCGTTACGTATAGCTAGTGCCACTGACATGCTTGTGGTTATGGATGTGATCCTAAACTACTGCCAGTGTATTGTCGAGTCTTTAGAGTCCCACACAGAAGTTTTTCCGGCTCAGGCAAAATGATGTAGTGTGTGTATGATGATACGCACGGGAGTTCGATTAAACACGTGTATTTGATACACATATTTTAATCGGGCATTTTTATACTACTGGCCGGTTAGAAAGATAGCCGGATTATTAAATCAATAGTTGATTTAATATAATTAGTATTATTTATCTCATTTGATATCTTTTTGGTATTCATATTTTTGTATCAATACGGTGAAGGGTTACGGCAGCGCCCCGGCCATCGAAACGTGGCCAAATGCGGAACAAAAATTTTCTAAAACCGGTGCTACCGTTACCCAATTCCTGGATCGATCTTAAACCCTAAACTAGAAGACTAATATAGAAGTTAGAATGATTATACTGAGTTGATCCGTGTCCTTCGGTCTTCATTCCAAGCTCATAGCGGCTTCTTGATGTGGTTTGGTTGCCGGTCTTCCTCCATCTCCGAAGATCCACCTGAGGGAAACGGCGCAAGCTCCAGCCTCATTGAACGAGACAACCGACGCTCCGAAGTCGCTAGCGATGGAGAGTGGGGGTGTTTGAAAGCGTCACTAAAATTTTCTCCCAACATATTTTGCTCAATGAGCAAGCATAGAAGATGAATGAGGAGGTGAGGAAATCTTGGCATGAGCTAAATGGCTAAGTCTTTTGTGAACTTGAGAGAGTGGGTTAATGTTGTGATAATGTAATGAATCAAAATGAAATCAACCCTCCTACTTGAAGTGGCTGCCCCCTCCTCTTCTCTCATTCCGACAAAAAGATCTTATCCAATTAATCAAATAAATAATTCATTACCATACTTTGCTACATGCCCAAAACCATGCTTAACACTATGCACATGCCACCTCACACTTCCACCTCATTTGTGAGTCAAATGAATTTTTCAAAAATGGAAAATCATACAAATGAGGTGGCCACCTTCTAGAAGCTATTCGGTATAAAATACGGAATACTTCCCGGTACATGTATCGAAATACATATAGCGTATTCGTACCAAAATACGAATAGCCGAAAGAGAAAAAAATAGTGAAAAATAATACTAGAATACATATATATAAATACATACGTAAATTATTAAATCAAAACCTGATTTAATAATCTGGCTTAATCCTAAGCCACTGGTATTATCAACCATCCGATTAAAGTCTGTGCCGCAGATGCACATATTTAATCGGACACCTGTATGTATCAACATACGTGATCTGTTAGGTCACGGCAGCGCCCCGGCCGTCGAAACGCGGCCAAAATGCGGAACAAAAATTTATTAAACCGGCGCTACCGCTACCCGATTTCCGGATCGACCTTAAAACCCTATTCTAGCAAACTAACTAAGAGTTAGAAAGGTTATACTGAGTTGATCCGTGTTCTTCGGTCTTCATTCCAAGCCCCTAGTGATCTTTTGACGATGTTTGGTTGCCGGTCTTCCTCCATCTCCGATGATCCACCCGAGGGAAACGGCGCAAGCTCCAACCTCGTCGAACAAGGTAACCGACGCTCCAACGTCGCTAGCGATGGAGAGTGGGGGTGCATGAATATGTCACTACAATTTTCTCTCTACCATGAGCTCCATGGAGCAACCAAAGAAGATGATGAAGGAGGTGATGGCTTTTGGCATGAACAAGATGGTTAAGTGTTTGTTAACATGAGAGAGTGAGAGAGAGGGCTAGCATATCTAATATGTATTCATACAAAATGAAATGAACCCCACCCAAATAATGGCCGGCCAACTCTCTCTCTCCAATCATCAAAATCTCAATTTTCTTTTTACAATAAAATAACATCAACCATACTTTGTTCCATGCCCAAGACCGTGCCTTTGCCACCTCACACCCTCCACCTCATTTGTTAAACAAAATAATTTCCATAAATGGAAATTCATACAAATGATGTGGCACCTTCTAGAAGCTATTCCATAGAAAATACGGAATACTTCCCGGTACATGTACCGAAATACATATACACGTATTCGTACAAAAATACGAATAGCCTAGAGAGAAAATGAATAGTGAACAATAATACTATAATACGTATATACAAATACATATATAAATTATTAAATCAAAACCCGATTTAATAATCCGGCTTAATCCTAAGCCGCTAGTATTATCAACCATCCGATTAAAGTCTGCGCAGCAAGTGCACATATTTAATCGGACATCTGTATGTATCAACATACCTCATGTACACCAAATCGCCTGAACCGGGAAAACCCTCTGTGTGGGACTCTAAAGACTCGTCAATACGCTGGCAGTGGGTTTAACCACAAGTATGTCAGCGGCACTAGTTGTACGTAACGGCTACCCAGGTATTGAGCGAAAGGGAGGTCGACGAACAAACTCATCCTGAACCCCTACTGAGTTTGTCAGTGACAATATCCGCACAGTCCGATCTGTTCGTCTAAGAGTATCGCATATCGAGTCTAGGGGGGTGGATAAAGTCAGACCCCCAACAACGTGATATTTAGTTTCGGTATGAAACCCATCACCACCTGAGAAACTATCAATCCTGGATCGATAATTCTCTTCCACCGTGGCCACGGATTTATGGTGACGGCCATCCGTACACAACGCGATATCAACCCCCAATACCGGGAGAGACGAATCCCCGACGATCCGATCACTGCTTCCATGTGGCTCGGGTCTGTACCCAACTAAAACCTGTTTGCACGACTCCTTTGAGCCGTGGTAGGGTAGTAATCAAAGCACAGTGGGAACTCACACGAGACAAATGACGATCTCAGCTCGACAGACTAACCTGTACACATGTCACCTGGGAACTGCTATCTTACAATAGGTATAATACAAACTAGCAGGTTCCCGGCGAGTCCGTCCGGTGTACTCATAACCCAATGAGCACCTGTATACTATCTTAAGTGAACAAACTAACACCAATGGCTTGTGAGACCTGGCCACCACCCCTCGTCGGGGTCTCGATCAGTAAACACTAGTCTACACTGGAGTATCGATGCCCGGTCTCGATACTCCTACGACTAGGTACATTTAAGGATGTGCTTATAGATCCCAGCTCCCACATATATGATCGCCATCATAATGTTGGTGGTCAAGCAAGAATCCTATGGGCTCTATCAACATGTACATGATGATAAAGACAAACCAGATAGCATACTATCATCTTGAGTAAGACTGTTTTATCGGTATAGGTCCTCACTCAATCATCATAATCACAAGTCCGCAACTATGATAATTGCCTTGTGGGCACTATAGCCAACAATCTCCCACTTGCACTTAAGGCCAATTATTGCGATGTCGCTTACTCACAGCACGTGTGATACCGAACACCCAACTTCTCTACTAATCAGTTTCGCAAAGCCCGTTTGCGAAAATGATTGCGTTCGAGAAATAGCCTCAGTGAGTGGATCTGCACCAATGTTTCTTTCTGTATCTCTTTTAATCTCAACTTCGTGGAGAAAACTATCTCCCGAAATGAGCAATACTTGTCTTAGAATTTGTCTGGATATCTGATGGGACCCAGTTCACAAAAGAATTCCAAATCCAGCAAACTACTTAGATTGTATCGTTCACTGAATTTAATCAGTATCCTGCGCCATGCCTTTCCTCAGTATTCGCTTGGACCACCTGTCCAACATTCTGTCCCTCAAAAGAGGGAAAACTATAACTCTGACAGTCACTCTGTCATTCAGGTTATCTTGGAAGCCTGAAATGATAACCGTCTCTTGAAGGAGGCTGCCGTAATCATTTCCCTAGAACATTCACTTATGTTCAATAACTGCTTCCCAATATTTTTCCAGGATTGGATTAATATATCTGCATATTGCATCTAGTGCAAAAGCAATATCTAGTGTGGTACTTGACATTTCTTGATTAACTCAATTGCCTAAGCAAGTGAAATACTAATCATGCAGATCCCTCTCCCCTTTAGTCTGTAAGACACCTTTAGAGAGGGTGACTCCATCACTGCAGGTACACCACCATGCCAGGAGTCATCCATTTAATGTCAAAGTACCCAGATTGGGATACTTCCCAAATCTAGGTCTAAAAAATTAAATCTAGTAACCAGAAATCCTGATATTATATCCATATCCTATATAGAGAAACAACTTTGTGACAACCACAGAATAACCGATCGTAGTATAGGAATATCTCTTCCCATCATGTGCATGTCATCTTAATACCAGGACATCACACCCTATTACCTTCTTACCAGATCCATCTCCTATTCTGATGAGGTCAAGACCTATGACTGTCACATAAAAAATAGATGATCTATTTCCGCTATACCTGCTTTAGTCTGTAAATAGACATAAGCTACTTGTCCTCTATGCTTCCGCTGCTCCCACTGACTATAACAACCCTCTGGCAGAGTTATATACATGCGCACTTCTAAAGCTAGTTTAGAACCACGCTATACTCATCCTCCTGCCGGGTCTTATAGTCTAGAACAGCAGCAATGGCAAGTGTGGGTAAACAAGAACCTCCCTGTCACCGACTCTGAGAAGACCGAAGTACCTCTCGGGTGCCTGAGGTTACCCACCAAATCTGCTGAGTGGCTAATGGAACATCAAATCCAATTGAATCCTTAGGTTTTATAAAATTTCCAGTAATCGTTTGTGGTTCTGGAATAACTTCCAGTTCTACCGAACTCCCACTTCTGTTTTCTGAAAAAATCCATTTTATTAAAACTGTGGCGAGTCAAGAATAATATAAATATTGATCTTCCTGATGGTAGAAAGTTAACCCGCGTCAAAACCCGGGATAACCCACAAACTGCCATTACAGAAACGTGCCTTGAGTTTATCCGGATTCTGGTTTTAAGCATCAGCCGGACAACTTCCTATACCTTAACATTGTTAAGATATAAATTGATTCTATATATATCTAATACAGAAACAAAAGCACAAATTTAATTGGAACCAGATTCAAATCATGCAGCTGTCTCCAGTGCAAATCAACCAAATGGAATGAGGTTAATCAGCATTACTCATCTAGGAGTGCATCCCTATATGAGTAACCCAAAAGAGAAGCGAGTTCTCAAAACCATTACTAACAACGGAATACCAAACACAAGTATCTACATCTTCGACTTCGTCGAAGAATCCTGATACTTACAAAAAATGGTTCTCTACTTTATTTTTATACTTATAACTTCTGAATATCTGGACCTTGCATTTCAACGAAATACATGTCCAGAACTGGAGAAGTCATAAGTAAACACAATATAGTACGAGTACCAACCCCTTTATCCTAATGGACACTGGACAACATACAATACTTTGTATAAGTCTCCTGAGTTCAACAACTCAAACCTTGTGCATCGTAGGTTGAAAAACTGTAGTATGGTTAAGAAGAATTACACCGCTGTTGAATGCACCTTACCTAATCACCAACCGATATAGGTAAATATCACAGACATAATATCAAAAAGATATATCACACTTTATAAAAATAAACGTACAGATATATCAGTTTGAAATTGGTGTATAACAATGGATATTCAAATCCATATATTTGCCATCCGGCAAAATCCAGATGATTTCCTCAAATATCACCAATTACAACGAATTCCGATATAATGAGGATCTAATCACCCAATTCCCAATATCTTACTCCCACTCACCATCTGTAATAACATGCAGATGTGAGAAACTGATCTGGTAAATACATACCCTGGTGTTAGATTCCAACTGGGAAAACAATTATCAATTAACATCGCACAGTGAAACTAAAACATGAAAATGTTTCGAAAGGGGTTTACTGGTATTCCTAGTAACACCTCTTAAACTATCCTGATTCACGAAGGTAACCATATACTTACCTGCCCTCACTCCAATCCCTTTATTATGTCTTTACTTATTACCTTCTGTACACCTTCTTTAGGCTAACTGGTTTTCTTCTTTCCCTACCCTTCGGCACCAGCTTAAGGTTTGGAAGAAGACTATCCAATAAGCGTAATAGGTGTACTCTCCTAATCCTAGGAGCCTTCGCAACCTGAGAGAAGGTAATGGGAAAAAACATCCGAATAATCCTATCCAATCTCTCAAGAACCAGAATCCATCCTCTAAAAAGTTCCTTCGAGTTCGTATATAACCATACGATGGATTTATCCAATAGAAGTGGCTACCCGTAGTGATACGGATGTCCTAGAGAAAAGCAAAGTGAATGTAGGAGGGGCAGGGGTATACATGGTTTTAGCCATGAAAGATGGTGGTCGCAATTTCCTTTGCCATTATTCTAATCCCTTTATATGTTTTTACTTATTACTTTCTGTACACCACACTTAAGCTTAATTGGTTTTCTTCCTTCCCTACCGTTCGGCACCTGCCTATGGTTTGGAAGAAGACTATCCAATAAGCTCAACAGGTGTACCCTCTCCTAATCCTAGGAGCCCTCACAACCTGAGAGAAGGGAAAAGGGAAAAGACAACCGAATAATCCTATTCAATCTCCCCAGAACCAGAATCCATCCTCGAAAAAGTTCCTTCGAGTTTGTATATAACCATACGATGGATTTATCCAATGGAAGTGGATGTTCGTAATAATACGGGGTGTTCTGGAGAAATGCAAAGACGATATAGAAGTGGCATTGATGTATGCGACACCCTGACATTCCAAAAGCCAAAGTGTTTTAAGAAGGTTCGGTTAACTAGGTTTCATGAGTTTTAGTCAAAGGTCGGGTCATAGTCACAGCCAGAGAGAGAGAGAGAAGAAACACTCAGCGTGCACTCTAACCTAGATCAGAATGGTTAATCATTTTAGCTAATCTGGATGGCTCCCACTGTTTTCTCGAATTCTCCTCCAAACCTAAAAGGAGAATTAGTCGGAATCACCCGAGGAGTAATCCTACTCATCAGTGGGAATCGGGATCCAACTATCATCGCATGATAACTTGATGGAAGCCACTCAAGTCACCACACTCCAGAAGGTATGCGCAAGCCTGACAAGTTTCCTGTATGTTTGAAACTCCCGATAAGATTTTTACCCCTAACGACCTATAACCTTGACGCTTGCCAACAAATTATAGGTCACTAGTCAAGTTCAACCCGTCATTATCCTGGATTAACTCGAACCCACCCGCACAAGCCCTTGACACTTGCCAACAAAGCTGTACGACTGTCCCGATCAATCGCATATCCATGCTACAAATAATTATTATTCAGCTACCGCACACTATACCTTGACGCTTGCCAACAAACATAGCACGAATACCAAATAGTACTTATAAGAAATGACGGAGGGCTATGGCTGGTTTTTGGCGAAAAAACTTTAACGCAATGAACTTGATTTCGTTGAAGGAATCCAAGTGGTTTTATAAATTTATAGTGGCGAAAACTTTTGCTAAAGAGGTCACTCCAGGTGAAGGGATCTCGGCTCTTTCCCCGTCGAATAGGGTGTAGGATATCCCGAACTGAATACCACGATGCAAAGCAAAAATAATCGACTATAGTAAAGTTATTATGTTGACGCAAACTTTTACCCAAGGGGTCACTCCCGATGAAGGGATTTCGGCCCTTGCCTCATCGAATGAGGTGCAGGATATTCCAAATGAATACCACGATGCAAAGCAAATGAAAACGTCTGTAATGTCAGTTTTTAAAAACTTGGTTCCAACAACATCATAAATAGGTTTGTTTTATCCTTGCATTGATAAGAATCAATGCAGTCCCATCAATTAATTACACCAGTAAAGAAAGAAAATAAAATGTACGTATATGCCATCCGCATTCGCCATTGGGTCCCGTCATTACCCGTTAGGTTACTTAACTAATGACAGAGCGGGGACTGGGCTAGCGCAGGTGCAAAACATATACAATATCTACTAGTATATATAAATATATATATATAACATTCGTTCCAGGCATGATATAAAGCAACATCACAGAAACATCACAGAAGCAACACAGAATGGTGGATAATCTGGAGCCTCGTGTTTCACTTAGGCCACAAGTGAGACCCGACGTTCCCTGTCTTGTGGATAGCATGTGCAATGAAACCTATACCCCTAGGAATGTGGCGAATAGCCCGCCAATTCTAGAGTAAGGTCCCCTCCGTCCGAATGCCTAGAGATGCGGACCAGTTGCCCTCTAGAACCCGGCCATTCGTGCACTCTACCGCGGGGTAATCCTAGTACAGAAAAGAAAATAATATACAAGGGTGACATCGACCTTAGCCCGGTCGTTCCCCAAAAGAATAATATACAAACTGGCAGTGACGGCAGTCCACATGTCGGACGCTCGCCCCGCAATATCAAATATACAAATGAAATAAAACTGTACTAACATTGCACCATTGCTATCCACCACGATGATCCAACCAACATCACAGCACAACACAGAACATCAACGTGAATGCCACGTTCGCAAACCCGTCTAAAAGAACATATAGCAGTTAGACGGGTTTACCGATCAAATGACATTCACGGTCGCAGATAGAAATGTATGTACTGTTAAATGCACGTTTAAAATATCGATCGACTAAGTTCCAAATTGGCCCCATAGCAAAACAACACTTCACTGAAACCTGGGTCAAAACAAAATATCATAAAAATCAAAATTCTAAGTATATGAGCTACAGTGAAAATTTGAAGGCCCGTCGCCACTAAGTGGCCGCGGAATCGCCGCCAATGGAGGGTAAGTGCGGCGGTTCCGCGGCCATTTAGAAGCTTCAGGAGCTGAAATTTTCTGTTTACTTTTAAAATTGCCTGCATGGATTTTTAAGATGCTTTAAAATATTTTTTGAACATTTTTGAAAATCGGCAGAGAACAGAACAATGGAATCGTGTTTTTTGGAAATTTCCGTCGATCGATCTTTCAAGCACGTTTAAACAGCTAGTAAGGGGTTTAAAGGGTGGCTCTGATACCATGTTGGTTCACGGCAGCACCCCGGCAGTTGAAACACGGCCAAAATGCAGAACAAAAATTTATTAAACCGGCGCTACCGCTACCCGATTTCTGGATCGACCTTAAACCCTATTCTAGCAAACTAACTGAGAGTTAGAAAGGTTATACCGAGTTGATCCGTGTCCTTCGGTCTTCATTCCAAGCTCCTAGTGATCCTTTGACGATGTTTGGTTGCCGGTCTTCCTCCATCTCCAATGATCCGCCCGAGGGAAATGGCGCAAGCTCCAACCTCGTCGAACGAGGTAACTGACGCTCCAACATCGCTAGCGATGGAGAGTGGGGGTGCATGAATATGTCCCTACAATTTTCTTTCTACCATGAGCTCCATGGAGCAACCAAAGAAGATGATGAAGGAGGTGATGGCTTTTGGCATGAACAAAATGGTTAAGTGTTTGTTAACATGAGAGAGTGAGAGAGAGGGCTAGCATATCTAATATGTATTCATACAAAATGAAATGAACCCCACCCAAATAATGGCCGGCCAACTCTCTCTCTCTAATCATCAAAATCTCAATTTTCTTTTTACAATAAAATAACATCAACCATACTTTGTTCCATGCCCAAGACCATGCCTTTGCCACCCCACACCCTCCACCTCATTTGTTAAACAAATGAATTTCCATAAATGGAAATTCATACAAATGATATGGCACCGTCTTGAATCTATTCCGTATAAAATACGGAATACTTTCCGCTACATGTACCGAAATACATATACGCGTATTCGTACAAAAATACGAATAGCCTAGAGAGAAAATGAATAGTGAACAATAATACTAGAATACGTATATACAAATACATATATAAATTATTAAATCAAAACCCGATTTAATAATCCGGCATAATCCTAAGCCGCTAGTATTATCAACCGTCCGATTAAGTCTGCGCAGCAAGTGCACATATTTAATCGGACATCTGTATGTATCAACATACCTCATGTACGCCAAATCGCCTGAACCGTGAAAACCCTCTGTGTGGGACTCTAAAAACTTGTAAATACGCTGGCAGTGGGTTTAACGACAAGCACGTCAGCGGCACTAGCTGTACGTAACGGCTACCCAGATATTGAGCGAAAGGGAAGCCGACGAGCAAACTCATCCTGAACCCCTACTGAGCCTGTCAGTGACAATATCCGCACAGTCCGGTCTGTTCGTCTAAGAGTATCGCATATCGAGTCTAGGGGGGTGGATAAAGTCAGACCCCCAACAACGTGATATTTAGTGTCGGTATGAAACCCATCACCACCTGAGAAACTATCGATCCTGGATCCATAATTCTCGTCCACCGTGGCCACGGATTTATGGTGATGGCCATCCGTACACAACGCGACATCAACCCCCAATACCGGGAGAGACGAATCCCCGACGATCCGATCACTTCCTCTATATAGCTCGAGACTGTGCCCAACTAAAAACCTGTTTGCATGACTCCTTTGAGCCGTGGTAGGGTAGTAATCAAAGCACAGTGGGAACTCACACGAGACAAATGACAATCTCATGTCGACAGACTAACCTGTACACATGTCACCTGGGAACAGCTATCTTACAATAGATATAATACCAACTAGCAGGTTCCCGGAGAGTCCGTCCGGTGTACTCATAACCCAATGAGCACCTGTATACTGTCTTAGGTGAACAAACTAACACCAATGGCTTGTGAGACCTGGACACCGCCCCTCGTCGGGGTCTCGATCAGTATACACTAGTCTACATTGGAGTATCGATGCCCGGTCTCGATACTCCTACGACTAGGGACATTTAAGGATGTGCTTATAGACCCCAGCTCCCACATATATGATCGCCATCATAATGCTGGCAGTCAAGCAAGAATCCTATGGGCTCTATCAACATGTACATGATGATAAAGACAAACCAGATAGCATACTATCATCTTGAGTAAGAATGCTTTAACGGTATAGGTCCTCACTCAATCATCATAATCACAAGTCCGCAACTATGATAATTGCCTTGAGGGCACTATAGCCAACAATCTCCCACTTGCACTTAAGGCCAATTATTGCGATGTCGCATACTCACAGCACGTGTGATACCGAACACCCAACTTCTCTACTAATCAGTTTCGCAAAGCCCGTTTGCGAAAATGATTGCGTTCGAGAAATAGCCTCAGTGAGTGGATCCGCTCCAATGTTTCTTTCTGTATCTCTCTTAATCTCAACTTCGCGGAGAAAACTATCTCCCGAAATGAGCAATACTTGTCTTAGAATTTGTCTGAATATCTGATGGGACCCAGTTCACAAAAGAACTCCAAATCCAGCAAACTACGTAGACTGTATCGTCCACTAAATTTATTCAGTATCATGCGCCATGCCTTTCCTCAGTATTCGCTTGGGCCACCTGTCCAACATACTGTCCCTCAAAAGAGGGAAAACTATAACTCTGACAGTCACTCTGTCATTCAGGTCACCTTGAAAGCCTGAAATGATAACCGTCTCCTGAAGGAGGTTGCCGTAATCATTTCCCTAGAACATTCACTTATGTTCAATAACTGCTCCCAATGTTTATCCAGGATTGGATTAATATATCTGCATATTGCATCTAGTCCAAAAGCAATATCTGGTGTGGTACTTGACATTTCATGATTAACTCAATTGCCTAAGAAAGTGAAATGCTAATCATGCAGATCCCTCTCCCCTTTAGTCTGTAAGACACCTTTAGAGAGGGTGACTCCATCACCTGCAGGTACACCACCATGCCAGGAGTCGTCCATTTAATGTCAAAGTACCCAGATTGGGATACTTCCCAAATCTAGGTCTAAAAACATAGATCTAGTAACCAGAAACCCTGATATTATATCCATATCCTATGTGGAGAAAATTTTTTGTGACAACCACAATATAACCGATCGTAATATAGGAATATCTCTTCCTATCATGTGCATGTCATCCTAATACCAGGACATCACACCCTACTACCTTCTTACCAGATCCATCTCCTATTCTGGTGAGGTCAAGATCTATGACTGTCACATCAAAAATAGATGATCTATTTCTGCTATACCTGCTTTAGTCTATAAATAGACATAAGCTACTTGTCCTCTATCCTTCCGCTGCTCCCACTGACTATAACAACCCTCTAGCAAAGTTATATACACGTGCACTTCTAAAGCTAGTTTAGAACCACGCTATACTCATCCTCCTGCCGGGTCTTATAGTCTAGAACAGCAGCAATGGCAAGTGTGGGTAAACAAGAACCTCCCTGTCACTGTCTCTGAGAAGACCGAAGTACCTCTCGGGTGCCTGAGGTTACCCACCAAATCTGCGGAGTGGCTAATGGAACATCAAATCCAATTGAATCCTTAGGTTTTATAAAATTTCCAGTAATCGTTTGTGGTTCTGGAATAACTTCCAGTTCTACCGAACTCCCACTTCTGTTTTCTAAAAAAATCCATTTTATTAAAACTGTGGCGAGTCAAGAACAATATAAATATTGATCTTCCTGATGGTAGAAAGTTAACCCTCGTCAAAGCCCGGGATAACCCACAAACTGCCATTACTGAAACGTGCCTTGAGTTTATCCGGATTCTGGTTTTAAGCATCAGCCGGACAACTCCCTATACCTTAACATTGTTAAGATATAAATTGATTCTATATATATCTAGTATAGAAACAAAAGCACAAATTTATTTGGAACCAGATTTAAATCATGTAGCTGTCTCCAGTGCATATCAACCAAATGGAATGAGGTTAATCAGCATTACTCATCTAGGAGTGCATCCATATATGAGTAACCCGAAAAAGAAGCGAGTTCTCAAAACCATTACTATCAACGGAATACCAAATATAAGTATCTACATCTTTGACTTCCTCGAAGAATCCTGATACTTACAACAGATGGTTCTGTACTTTATTTTTATACTTATAACTTCTGAATATCTGGACCTTGCATTTCAACGAAATACATGTCCAGAACTGGAGAAGTCATAAGTAAACACAATATAGTACGAGTACCAACCCCTTTATCCTAATGGACACTGGACAACATAAAATACTTTGTATAAGTCCCCTGTGTTCAACAACTCAAACGCTGTGTATCGTAGGTTGAAAAACTGTAGTATGGTTAAGAAGAATTACATCGCTGTTGAATGTACCTTACTTAATCACCAACCGATATAGGTAAATGTCACAGACATAATATCAAAAAGATATATCTCACTTTATAAAAATAAACGTACAGATATATCAGTTTGAAATTGGTGCATAACAACGGATATTCAAATCCATATATTTGCCATCCGGCAAAATCCAGATGATTTCCTCAAATATCACCAATTACAACGAATTCCGATTTAATGAGGATCTAATCACCCAATTCCCAATATCTTACTCCCACTCATCATCTGTAATAACATGCAGATGTGAGAAACTGATCTGGTAAATACATACCCTGGAGTTAGATTCCAACTGGGAAAACAGTTATCAATTAACATCGCACAGTGAAACTGAAACATGAAAATATTTCGAAAGGGGTTTACTGGTATTCCTAGTAACGCCTCTTCCACTATCCTGATTCACGACGGTAACCATATACTTACTTATCCTCACTCCAATCCCTTTATTATGTCTTTACTTATTACCTTCTGTACACCTTTTTTAGGCTAACTGGTTTTCTTCTTTTCCTACCCTTCGACACCAGCCTAAGGTTTGGAAGAAGACTATCCAATAAGCGTAATAGGTGTACTCTCCTAATCCTAGGAGCCCTCGCAACCTGAGAGAAGGTAATGGGAAAAGACATCCGAATAATCCTATCCAATCTCTCCAGAACCAGAATCCATCCTCGAAAAAGTTCGTTCGAGTTCGTATATAACCATACGATGGATTTATCCAATGGAAGTGGATATTCGTAGTGATACGGAGTGTCCTAGAGAAAAGCAAAGTGAATGTAGGAGTAGCAGGGTTATACACGGTTTTTGTCGTGAATGATGGTGGTCGCAATTTCTTTTACCATTATTCTAATCCCTTTATATGTTTTTACTTATTACCTTCTGTACACCACACTTAAGCTTAATTGGTTTTCTTCCTTCCCTACCGTTCGGCACCTGCCTATGGTTTGGAAGAAGACTATCCAATATGCTCAACAGGCGTACCCTCTCCTAATCCTAGGAGCCCTCACAACTTGAGAGAAGGTAAAAGGGAAAAGACAACCGAATAATCCGATTCAATCTCTCCAGAACCAGAATCCATCCTCGAAAAAGTTCCTTCAAGTTTGTATATAACCATATGATGGATTTATCCAATGGAAGTGGATGTTCGTAATAATACGGGGTGTTCTAGAGAAATGCAAAGGCGATATAGAAGCGGCATTGATGTATGCGACACCGTGACATTCCAAAAGCCAAAGTGTTTTAAGAAGGTTCGGTTAACTAGGTTTCATGAGTTTTAGTCAAAGGTCGGGTCATAGTCACAGCCAGAGAGAGAGAGAGAGAAGAAACACTCAGCGTGCACTCTAACCTAGATCAGAATGGTTAATCATTTTAGCTAATCTGGATGGCTCCCACTGTTTCCTCGAATTCTCCTCCAAACCTAAAAGGAGAATTAGTCGGAATCACCCGAGTAGTAATCCTACTCATCAGTGGGAATCGGGATCCAACTATCATCGCATGATAACTTGATGGAAGACACTCAAGTCACCACATTCCAGAAGGTATGTGCAAGCCTGGCAAGTTTCCTGTATGTTTGAAACTCCCGATAAGATTTTTACCCCTAACGACCTATAACCTTGACGCTTGCCAACAAATTATAGGTCACTAGTCAAGTTCCTCTCGTCATTGTCCTGGATTAACTCGAACCCACCCGCACAAGCCCTTGACGCTTGCCAACAAAGCTGTACGACTGTCCCGATCAATCGCATATCCATGCTACAAATAAGTATTATTCAGCTACCGCACACTATACCTTGACGCTTGCCAACAAACATAGCACGAAAACCAAATAGTACTTATAAGAAATGACGGAGGGCTACGGCTTGTTTTTGGCGAAAAACCTATAACGTAATGAACTTGATCTCGTTGAAGGAATCCAAGTGGTTTTATAAATTTATAGTGGCGAAAAGTTTTGCTAAAGAGGTCACTCCCGGTGAAGGGATCTCGGCTCTTTCCCCGTCGAATAGGGTGCAGGATATCCCAAACTGAATACCACGATGCAAAGCAAAAATAATCGACTATAGTAAAGTTATTACGTTGACGCAAACTTTTACCCAAGGGGTCACTCCCGATGAAGGGATCTCGGCCCTTGACTCGTCGAATGAGGTGCAGGATATTCCAAATGAATACCATGATGCAAAGCAAAAGAAAACGTCTGTAATGTCAGTTTTTAAAAACTTGGTTCCAACAACATCATAAATAGGTTTGTTTTATCCTTGCATTGATAAGAATTCCCATCAATTAATCACACCAGAAAAGAACGAAAATAAAATGTATGTATATGCCATCCGCATTCGCCACTGGGTCCCGTCATTACCCGTTAAGTTATTTAAATAATGACAGAGCGGGGACTGGGCTAGCGCGGGTGCAAAACATATACAACATCTACTAGTATATATAAATATATATATAACATTCGTCCCAGGTATGATAAAAAGCAACATCACAGAAACATCATAGAAGCAACACAGAATGGTGGATAATCTGGAGCCTCGGGTTTCACTTAGGCCGCAAGTGAGACCCGACGTTCCCTGTCTTGTGGATAGCATGTGCAATTAAACCTATACCCCCTAGGAGTGTGGCGAATAGCCCGCCAATTCTAGAGTAAGGCCCCCTCCGTCCGAATGCCTTGAGATGCGGACCAGTTGCCCTCTAGAACCCGGCCATTCGTGCACTCCACCGCGGGGTAATCCTAGTACAGAAATGAAAATAATATACAAGGGTGACATCGACCTCAGCCCGGTCGTGCCCCAAAAGAATAATATACAAACTGGCAGTGACGGCAGTCTACATGTCGGACGCTCATCCCGCAATATCAAATATACAAATGAAATAAAACTGTACTGACATTGCACCATTGCTATCCACCACGACGATCCAACCAACATCACAGCACAACACAGAACATCAACGTGAATGTCACGTTCGCAAACCCATCTAAAAGAACATATAGCAGTTAGACGGGTTTACCGATCAATTGACATTCACGGTCGCAGATAGAAATGTATGTACTGTTAAACGCACGCTTAAAATATCGATTGACTAAGTTCCAAATTGGCCCCATAACAAAACAACACTTCACTGAAACCTGGGCCAAAACAGAATATCATAAAAATCATAATCCCAAGTATATGAGCTACAGTGAAAATTTGAAAGCCCGTCGCCACTAAATGGCCGCGGAACCGCCGCCAATTGGGGGTAAGTGCGGCGGTTCCGCGGCCATTTGGAAGCTTCAGGAGCTGAAATTTTCTGTGTACTCTTAAAATTGCCTACATAAATTTTTAAGATGCTTTAAAATATTTTTTTAACACTTTTGAAAATCGGCAGAGAACAGCAAAATGGAATCGTGTTTTTGGAAATTTCCGTCGATCGATCTTTCAAGCACGTTTAAATAAGCTTGTAAGGGGTTTAAAGGGCGGCTCTGATACCATGTTGGTTCACGGCAGCGCCCCGGCCGTCGAAACGCGGCCAAAATGCAGAACAAAAATTTATTAAACCGGCACTACCGCTACCCGATTTTCGGATCGACCTTAAACCCTATTCTAGCAAACTAACTAAGAGTTAGAAAGGTTATACCGAGTTGATCCGTGTCCTTCGGTCTTCATTCCAAGCTCCTAGTGATCCTTTGACGATATTTGGTTGCCGGTCTTCCTCCATCTCCGATGATCCACCCGAGAGAAACAGCGCAAGCTCCAACCTCGTCGAACGAGGTAACCGACGCTCCAACGTCGCTAGCGATGGAGAGTTAGGGTGTATGAATATGTCACTACAATTTTCTCTCTACCATGATCTCCATGGAGCAACCAAAGAAGATGATGAAGGAGGTGATGGCTTTTGGCATGAACAAATTGGTTAAGTGTTTGTTAACATGAGAGAGTGAGAGAGAGGGCTAGCATATCTAATATGTATTCATATAAAATGAAATGAACCCCACCCAAATAATGGCCGGCCAACTCTCTCTCTCTCCAATCATCAAAATGTCAATTTTCTTTTTACAATAAAATAACATCAACCATACTTTATTCCATGCCCAAGACCATGCCTTTGCCACCTCACACCCTCCACCTCATTTGTTAAACAAATGAATTTCCATAAATGGAAATTCATACAAATGATGTGGCACCTTCTAGAAGCTATTCCGTAGAAAATACGGAATACTTCCCGGTATATGTACCGAAATACATATACGAGTATTCGTACAAAAATACGAATAGCCTAGAGAGAAAATGAATAGTGAACAATAATACTAGAATACGTATATACAAATACATTGTTCCCTGATTAAAAATCAGGAGAAGCTTCAGAAGAGGCATCACGTGCTCACACGTGACCAGTTGTCACGTGTTGGCACATGACGTTTAAAGCAGCGGCAAAAAGCACATTCACCCCCCGATCAGAAATCAAGAAAAAGCTCCAGAAGAGGCATCACGTGCTCACACGTGACCAGTGGTCACGTGTTGGCACGTGATGGTTAAGCAGCTGCCAGAGTACAGAGCGCAGAAGAAGAGAAGCCCATTTCAAGGGTCACGTGCCTACACGTGACCAGGGGTCACGTGGCCACACGTGACCGGCTTTAAGAGCTTGATTCTTTAACAGAATTAAATTCTGAGGGAAGATCCTTCAAATCTTTCCAAAATGGAGAAGGATTATTTGAAACCGTTGGATTAAAAATCTAAAGGTGATTAAATATCACCAATTTATGGAAAAATCTTGGACTTGGAATTATGGAAAAATCTTGGACTTGGAAAGATTTCCCCCTAAATCTAACCGAAATAACAAAGAGATATCTTTGGATTTAAAATCCAATGGTGAATAAAATTCACCTAACAATCTAAAGGCCCAGATTAATGATAAATATAAACCAAATCTCTCAATGAACAAATAAAATGTCTCAATGAGAGATTTACTTAGCAGATTGCTTCTTTTCCTTCTCCTATAAATAGGAGCCAAGAAAAGAAGAGGGGGGACTTATGGACTTTGGACCTTTTCTTTTGATACACAGAGAGATAGATATATAGAGAATTTGATTCTCTGCAAAAGAAAGAACCCTAGGTAAGAAAAGAGAGGCTTCAAAAGAGAATTTAATTCTCAAAAGAGTTTAACTCTTATATAAAAGAACTTAGTTCTTTCTCTGGTTCAGGATATGCAAAGTGCACATCTCCCCATGAATTGAGAATTTAAATTCTCATTGGGTTGAGATCCTGCCATGCAGATCTAAAACACAGAGGAGGAACTGAGTTTTGAGAATTTAATTCTCACAGAATTACAGGAATTTAATTCCTTTGAGATAAAATTAGGGTTTAACCCTATGTTATAGGAATTTAATTCCTTCAAAACGGACAGAACCAGGGTTTAACCCTAGTTGAGAACTTAATTCTCTCAAAATCACAGGAATTTAATTCCCTTAAAAAAAGAAGAAATTAGGGTTTCACCCAATGCCAGAATTTAATTCTTTACATATATGGGGAATTTAATTCCTACAGAAAAGAAATTAGGGTTTAACCCTATCTAAGAATATAACTCTTCAGAAGAAAACTAGAATTTAATTTCTCTAAAGTTTATTGCTAGGGTTTAACCCTATGAAGAATTTAATTCTTAAAAGAGGAACAGATCTTTAAAACATATAAAGAATCAGAATCACGTGCTACCACGTGACCTTTGTAAAGATCCACAGAAAAGAGCTTTGAGGCAACGCCTCACGTGACCCACGTGACCTCTGGGGCAAAAGAAACAGATAAGAGCTCTAGGGCGCTCTCACATGCTACCACGTGACCCCTTGGCTGGGGCTCTGACAGACAAACACCCAAATTCCCATCACGTGACAGCACATGATGCTCCAAAGTATTCAATGCTTTTGGCAGAACAAAATAAAAGGAAGCAGGGCGCTCTCACGTGCTACCACGTGACCCCTCTTGCCTTAGTGTTTAAACACTAAATTGAAACCTCTGTATCCAGTGTTTAACACTGATTTGCCCTAGTGTTTAACACTAATTTAAAATCTCTGTATGCAGTGTTCAACACTGATTTGCTTTAGTGTTAAACACTAATTTGAAATCTCTATTTCCAGTGTTTAACACTGATTTGCTTTAGTGTTTAACACTAATTTAAAAGCCCCGTTGCTAGTGTTTAACACCGATTATCTTTTAGTGTTTAACACTAACTTGCTAATCTTATTCCCAGTGTTCAACACTGTTGATCTCTAGTGTTTAACACTAGCTTTGGCCCAATTGGTAAAGTTTCTAGAGGTAAAGCCTCTCCTTCAATGAACCAACAGAGGGCCAATATCCCAAACATGATTGGACTTAGCCCAAGAAGGCCATAAGTCCTCAATTCAAACATAACTGGGCCAATGGGCTCATAATATAATTAATTGGTCTTGGTTCCAAATTGGGCCAAAGATCATTTAATCTACCTTGGTTTAAGGGTACATCTTTTCACTCCTTTGATTTTTGGCGTTGTAATTCCTCAACGTCTTCAAAGAGGTGACGGGTCCCGATGACCATACATTGATATGGACTGTGGGGTCCTTAAACTCACGGACTATGAGGTCCTTAACCTTGACCGTAATGTCTTAAAACTAACGCCGGACTGTGGGGTCCTTAAACCCTCGGACTATGACGTCCTTAACCTTGACCGGAATGTCTTAAAACTTACAACGGACTATGACGTCCTTAACCTTGACCGTGATGTCTTAAAACTAATGCCGGACTGTGGATTCGTTAAATCCACGGACTATGAGGTCCTTAACCTTGACCGCAATGTCCGCAATGTTCTTAAACTACCTATTGACCACCATGTCCCTAAACTGGAACAATAAAGCCCTCAAATGCTTTTTTGTCGGATTTAAACAATCCCGTTAAGTCGATTTTAGTCTAAAACTAGACTAACGTATCCTTAACAAACGTTTAAGTCGATCTTAGTCTCAAGAGAGGCTAACGTATCCTTAAACCCAAACCTCCAAACCCAAATCTAAGATAATACGGATTTGTACTAGTCCACGCCCTACGGACGACGACATAACTCAGTCTCCGTATACAATCCACGGGCAACCAAACACAAATCAAACACATACGACACAAAGTGACCATCTGGAGAAGGAGAAAGTGGTTACCACAATGCGGTAGCGTAATTAACTGTAGGGGCTTGCGCCTGCAGGGAAGAGCGTCCCCACAATCAAAAACCCCTCAAGCGAGGGGGAATCTGACGAAGTCTGCTACATCGGACGCATCTGTTTAAACTTTCGATACATGGTGCCATAAATCAACTTGGCATCTTCAGAGAGGTAGACGGATAGCACTAATTAGCATCTGCCCCGAATTTCAGGCAAGACGTCAGTCTCGCGCCGTCTTTCGGAGGGGACCTTTTCCTCTTTCCACTCCACACTTCGTGTGTCGTGATTTGCGAACCAATCGCGGTTCGCTAATGGTTGCCCTTGGGTTTCGAAGTACTAAGATTTGGTGTTTCGTTTGCTGTAGAAAGCAAAAGGATCAATGGCTGGCAACTGCTCGAACTGCTCCAACTGCAAATGCAACCGACGCTCCACCTCACCTGGAGGTGTAGCATATGGACCGCAGGCTGCTTCGCTATTCACTATGCCTGTGGACCAAGTGACTCAAGCTACCACCGGGCTGTTCTTTGGGACCATGCTCCCGCCGGTGAACATTAACATCCCAGCGCCCGTACCGGAAACTTCAAAGAAGTCGGTCTTTGATCGACTTGCCACTCCCACGACCCCTCTCAACGGGTCATCCAACTCTTCAGTCTTCACCAGACTGAACCTGAACTCTGATGGGCCCGCCAAGAAGCCCATAATACTGGAAGTGGCCATCCCAAAGAAGACAGCTGCTCCCGAAGTCGTTAAGGCGGCTTCTCCTCCCAGAGGGTCGGTCTTCGCGAGACTGACTACTCCCATTCCCTCTCCTGCTCGGAAATCTATTTTCGATCGGATGGACGTAGCTTCTCAATGAGCGTCAGTCTTCAAGAGGCTGACACCGGCAGCAGCCCCTCACCTGAACAGGGGGCGAGACGAAGCCGTCGCTCAATCAATCCCAACAACCCGTCATGCCCGACGTCGCCACTGGCATCGGATAAGGAAGACTGGGGGCAACTCCCCCTCCGGACTAACTCTACTAGCTCCAACGGTGGAAATTGAGGCTGCTGTTCCAACCGGGAACAGCTTCGAGCTGCTAAACAGGGTACGCAGAAATTCGCCAACTGCGGTTCTCAAAAGATCCCCGCCACCTGCGGAGAACGTTACAGAAGCAAAGTCGGAACAGCCTCCTCAACGGCTGTCCTCCAAAATTTATAAGGTCTGGTGATGAGTACAGGACTTGGTAATCATTCAAGATCACTCTCGCTGGCAGAAGAGGGCGAAGGTTCAGGAAGAAAAGAACCGTCATGTCAAACAACAAAGGACAACAACCGCTTGGGTGCCCGCTGCAACGGCTCCTTCCACGTCGACTGCTCAAAAGAGAAGAAGGCCGGAGAAAGTCCCCACTCCTGCAGCAAATGTCAAAGACAGTAAACCTAAATGCCCTAAGTCTGTGGGCATGATGGTGCATACCGTCTACATGGCGTCTGGTAAAGAGGACATCCGTGCATCCACAGGTCATAGACCGCTTACACGGTCAGTGACCAAAGATCAGGAGCAACAGCAGAAGCTCCAAGAAATGATGAACGCGATGGCCGCACTCACTGGGCCGAAAGAAAGCCCCGAAGCATCATCTGATCAACGCCAGGAGCAAGAAACTGACACTGAATTCCTTCGTAGGATATTGGAGAAGAAGGATAAAGAGGCTGCGGTACAAGCAGCTATACAACGAATGGCCCTTCTGTTTCAGGACATGGTGGGAATGATGATCCAAAAAGATTCTCCTGCTGAAGATCCTCCAATTGTTCTTGAAGACGACATGGGAGAAACGTCAAATCCTCCACTCGCTCCGTCAATAGCCAAGGAGGAGACAATCTCCAAAGCTGACCTAGACGAATATATAGCCCAGCAGATACGGGTTCACCAGGCGACTGAGGCAGCTAGTCAAGTTGTCAGAACAGGGCGACCATATCCGAGCTGGTATGACCAGATTAAGTACCCGCCGGGCTATACAATACCGAAATTTCATGTCTATAAGGGGACGGGCTATCCTCACCAGCACGTTGCCCAGTTCAGGGCGCTTTGTGGCAATACCGGCGGTGATGATAAATTGTTGCTTCGCCAGTTCATTGGTAGCTTGTCAGAAACGGCGTTCGAGTAGTACTCTGAGCTCCCAAATGACTCTATTAAAATATTTGCGGAGATGGAGCTGCTGTTTACCCAACATTTCACAACCGCCAGCGAACGTACCCCGATAACGGCATTGATTAATGCCAGGGTGATACCAGGTGAGACGTGGGTCCAATATGCTATACGCTGGCGAAACTTGTGGTCGAAATGCGAACAACGCATTGAGGAAGCGCCCGCGGTGGGCATGTTCATGGGTACCCTAGATCCTCATGCAACTATTTCACAGTTCATGATGTTTTTTAAGCCCACCACATTCCAGGCTTTGATCGACAAGTTGGCCCAGATGGACCAGATGGGACACAGACCGTCTCCCCCGAAGCCAGAACCTCGGAATGACAAGGGTAAAGGGAAGGCAACCTTCGTTGCGAACGCTCAGCAGCAACCCAGTGCCCCGAAGCCGACGGATCAGCTGGAAGAAAGACGGCGGTATTACAATGAAAAAATGAAGCGCCCCTACTCATTCTCGCAGGATAAGACGAAGAGACTATTCGAGCTGGCGGTACGCAACAGGCTTATCAACTTGCCAAACCCAAAGAGACCGCCGCAACCCAATGAGGTGAATAACCCCAACTACCGCCCTTACCATCAAATGGTAAGCCATCCGATTGAGGATTGCTTCGTCTTCAAAGGATGGATTGAAGATCAATACCTACAGGGCAAGTTTGCGTTGTCCGAGAAATGGAAGGTGAACCCGCCACAACCTCACACTGCCAAGAAGATGGACGCACCGGGGGCAACTTGTTCTTTCATTGAAGAAGCTCCATGGGAAATCGTGCTTTCAGCAAAAACCAAACGAATGCTGAATGAGCTCTAGACATGCCCGGCAGTCAGGTGGAAGAACCCGCTGGAACCCCAGATCATTGAAGGGATGCTGGAGCCGCGCCCAACTCTAAGGATCGGTGGTGATGGCCCGAGCACTCACAGCCGGCCGTCGAAATCTTCAAAGAAAAAGAAATAGAAATCCAAGAAACCAGTGAGGCCTGGAGATAAGCGCACGGACTTGCAGAAGCAGATTGACGCGCTGGAAGAGTACAATCAAAAGGCGCGGACTCCCATTACACTCCAAGAATTCCTCAACCACGTCTTTCAGGAGGAAGATAATGGAGAAAGCTCGTCGGATGAATCCGAGGGATATGTGGCGAGTTGTCAAATGGTCTCCCACTCGTTTACGGACGATGAAACAACCCCTGGCACTGAGAAACTGGGGGCTGAGCCTGAGCCAAAACCTGTATGGCCGACAGACGAAATGATCGACGCCTTTCTAGACGAGATTCGTTTGAAAAGTAAAGAAGATCGGGAGCGTGAGACGGTCGCATCAGAAGGAGCCAAACGCAAGCGACTAAACGAAAGAGTCGAAGCACTCCCGCCAGATCAAAAGACTTCCGATGCGGACAAAAACAGATTCAAGACGAGGAAAAGGTTTTCCAAAGCCATGTCAGTGGGAATGAAACTACCACCCTCGGAAGAAAACGCGCTCAATGGGGCGGAGGGACACCCTAATTACTGCTCATATCATCAGAAGATTTCACACCCCACTGAGGAGTACGATGCCTTTAAGACATGGTGGCAGGGATATGTTGCTCATCGGCAACATTTTAAGCGAATGAAACGCAGAACTCGTCGGGAGAAGAGAAGTACGATTGAAGGACACAAAAGAACTACCGGTAACTGTTACACGGTCAACGCCGGGGGATCGCAAGTGCTCACATTCGGGAGCGATTCTGACGAGGAAATGGCTCTTAGACCCCTCTTTAAAGAGTCCACCTCGGGAAAAGAGGAAGAACCAGAGACCTGCGAAAACATTCAGCTGCGCAATCGCACGTTTCCGGAAAAGAATCTTGGACCCGCAACTAGATAAGATAAGGGAAAGGAAAAGGTCGCTGAGGATATCACCTTAGATGACCAAGTTATGAAAGAGCTGACTGCCAAGGACCCGCCTAAGAAGAGTAAGGTGGATTACAACATCCTGGCGCACCTAAGGAAGCTACCTTCACAGCTCAGCATCCTCGACGCCCTCTTATTATCAAAAGAAGTGAGAGATTCATTAGTCAAGACGCTACAAGAGCCCGAACAATTCCAAGCCTTCCTCGCCGAAGAAAGGATGAAGGATGAACTGGAAGAAGTGCACACGGCCGATATCACTTTCGGTGACGAAGACCTTCTCCTTGGGACGTGCGACCATAACCGTCCCCTATACGTTTCTGGATACTGCCACGATATCAAGATAGGCAAAATCCTGGTTGATAATGGATCCTCCGTCAATCTCCTTAATGTTCGGGTGTTGAAGGAAATCTGCATGAGCGTTCAGCACCTCGCTCGTGATAAAATTACCATCTCCGGTTTTGACTCCCAGTCGTCACGGACTCTCGGATCTGTAATATTAACATTACACTTCGAACTACTCGTCACCGACATTAAGTTTCACGTCATTGATGCCAAGACCTACTACAACGCCTTGCTCGGTCGTCCCTGGTTACACGAGTACAACATCATCCCTTCTACGCAACATCAGTGTATGAAGTATTTCAAGGATGGTCTCGAGTATACCGTAACAGGTGAGCTAAACCCGTTCTCCGTAAACGAGGTCCGCAAGTACGAAGATGCAAAGTACTTTTTGCCAGATTTCGAGGATACAGCGAGGTGTCGAAAACCGGAGAGCGAAGCCGCCGCCGCCATTCCTATTTTCGGGAGTGATACCGAAGAAGAAGAAGAGATAGTTTACGCTGGGCCGTCTCGACGCAACAACCCGGGACCGTCCGCCCCTATATTGATCTTCGGAAGTGACTCGGAAGATGAGGTTAATGCTGTGTTCTCCAGTCGTCCGTCAATACAAGCATCCCCTGGCGATGATCAGAGTTTGCAAATCACCATGACTCCGCGGGAGCACTATAAAGATCCTGACGCGCTTGAAGCTCACAACGTGCAAGACCTGCAGACGTTTTACGTCCCTCCCAAGCGAAAAGGCGAAAAGGCGATCCTATTCTATCGATCCTCGGAAACAAGAGTAGAGAAAGAGATCTGGCATGGCGCGGATTCTACACTTGATAAGCTTCAACCCATCCGTTTTCCCAGATATTACACAAACGGATTGAAAAGGCTATTGAAGCGCCAAGGGGTACCCTTAAAACAGACTACTCGACAAGCTCGATTCTATAACAGGATTTGGGATGTCCCTGGGACTCAGCGCAAATTGCCCAATGGGAAAATGGAAACACTTAGGCTTGGATACGTGAGAGCCGGGAAACGGGAACGAGTCCACGGTAGCTACGCTATATACAACTTCGATGAAGAAGAGGACGCCCTGTCAGGAAATGCCAACCCCTCATCAGGACTGGATCCCGCAATCAAAGTGCCGAGTCTGTCATTTGAAGAGCGAATGGACAAGCTTATCAGGAAAGCGGGTCAAAAAGCTCGGGATGACCATAGTCGCGAGATGGCCATCTACGAGAAAGCCAGGATGCAACGTCTTCTTCAACAGGCTGCCAAAGACGAAAATACTCCTCCCTGTTAACCACTTATGCAAAAGGCCCGACGCAGAGGTAGAAACAAGTCAAAGAGCAGGAAAGGCGTTCGACGATGACAAAGCAGGACCGAGAAGTTACGCGATCGGAAATCGAGCGGTCCAGAATTGTCCCTTATGAAAAAGATGAGTCAGGCATACTCTTTTCCTCAGAATAAAACACGGAAGATACTCGACCTCGCTTTAAAATATCGAATGATTACACTTCCGGAGTCTAAACACCCTGGGAAAGCTAACGAGATCTCTCATCCGGGCTATTGCTCTTATCACCGAGCCATAGGACACCTTATCGAAGACTGCTTCACCTTCAAGAACTGGGTCGAAGACCAATACCAGCAAGGCAGATTTGCTCTATCCGACAGCTGGAGGGTAATGCCGCCACAAAAGCACGAACCTAAAGCCACAAGAGCAGAACCAGATCCACACCGGTCTTGGAAGCGAGCTCCTACATGTCGTGTGATAATGATATCAAAAGAAGAACCCGAGAATATGGATGACTTTCCCTGGTGCTTCGAAAACAATGATAACGAAGTGATCTCAGAGTTTCCACCGGCGCCAAAAAAGCTGAAAGATGGAATACACACTACTGCGGATAACCTCAAGAAGATTGATTTAGGGACGACAGACGATCCTCGACCGACATTCGTCAGCGAGCTGCTATCTGAAGAAAGAGTGGCTGCGTTAAAAGACGTGCTTATACAGCATAGAGATTGCTTCGCATGGAACTATTCTGAAATGCCAGGACTAGATCCAGAAATTGCTGTGCATAAATTGGCAATATCCCCGGACGTCAAGCCAGTCAAACAGGCGCCAAGAAGAATGCGGCTTGAGCTTGAGATGAGCATCAACGCCGAGGTCAAGAAGCTGATCGACTCCGGCTTTATCCAAGAGGTTCAATACCCTGACTGGATCACCAATATCGTCCCGGTAATGAAGAAAAATGGGACAGTGCGCATATGCGTGGACTTCCGGGATCTTAATAAAGCTTGCCCAAAGGACGATTTTCCAGTACCGGTAACCAAGCTGATGATAGATAACACGTCCACTCACGAGGTTTTCTCTTTCATGGACGGCTCATCAGGGTATAATCAGATAAAGATGCACCCCGAAGACCAGAAACATACCGCTTTCCGGACCCCTTTGGGTATATTCTGCTACAAAGTTATGCCCTTCGGTTTAAAGAATGCCGGGGCCACCTATCAAAGGGCCATGACGAAGATCTTCGATGACCTCATACATGAAATCATCGAATGCTATATCGACGACCTCGTCGTGAAAAGAAAATCATACGAGGAACATCTCGAGCATCTGAAGACTGTATTTCAACGCCTTCGGCAATACAACTTGAAGATGAACCCTCTCAAATGTGTGTTTGGGGTGTCCTCAGGCAAATTCCTGGGATTCATTGTTCGGCACCGAGGCATCGAGATAGATCCGTCGAAGATCAAGGCGATCATGGAAATGCCACCGCCAAGGACTCTCAAGCAATTACGGTCTCTCCAGAGGAAGCTCGCGTACATCCGGCGATTTATAGCCAACCTTTCAGGCAAGTGCCGCCCTTACAGTCACCTGATGAAGAAGGGAACCCCGTTCGTCTGGGACAAAAAATGCCAAAGCGCGCTAGACGAGATTAAACAGTACCTGCAGAACCCGTCGGTGTTGGCTGCTCCGGTCAAGGGAAAGCCCCTCATTCTTTATACAACCGCCCTCGAAGGTTCCTTAGGCGCATTATGGGCACAAGGGAACGATCAAGGGAAAGAAAGAGCACTCTACTATTTAAGTCGAGTTCTGCTGGGGGCAGAAAGCAACTACTCCCCCATTGAAAAACACTGCCTGGCGTTGATCTTTGCCATAACCAAGCTCAGGCACTATGTGTTGGCGCATGAAGTCCGTCTCATTTCGAAGGTGGACCCCCTTAAGTATTTAATGTCGAAGGCCATACTGACTGGTCGACTCACTAAATGGGCCCTGCACATGATGGAGTTCTCGATAACATATCAGCCTCTCAAGGCAGTGAAAGGCCAGGCCATCGCCGACTTCCTCGCTGAGCATCCGATACCGGCCGATTCCCCTCTGGATTGTGAACTGCCAGACAAACACGCATTTGATGCGATTGACAGTGGTAATATCCGATGGGAGCTTTATTTCGATGGAGCATCTTCCGTGAAGAAGCGTAAACAAAGCACCCTTATAATTAAATCAGGGGTGGGTCTCATCTTCGTAACTCCACAGGGAGGGACAATGCGCTTTACTTTCTCCCTAACAGAACCGAGGACGAACAACGAAGCCGAATACGAAGCTTTGATAGCAGGCCTTGAGATCGCCATCGACATGGGAATCGAAAACCTTTTCATATACGGAGATTCTCAACTGGTCGTTAGTCAAGTCAACGGCGACTACCAGACATGCAAGCCAGAGCTGGTGAAGTATGGAGAGAGAGTACAGCAACTGCTGACTCAAATCCCTTCCTACACTTTGGAAAACATACCGCACGCAGAAAATAGCAAAGCGGATGCATTAGCCAAGCTCGCCAAAGAACTGGCTGACGAGAACCTCGATGACGTCAAAATTGTGGTACAAAGCCGTCGGGTGCTCGCCCCAGCGGAAATATCTCCGGAATCATCCAAAGAAGAGGGAGCGACTGAGCAGACGACCTTGCAAATAAAAGATCGGGAAAATACCGAGGATTGGAGAGAAGTCTTCATAGACTACTTCAAATCCCATCGGACGCCTGAAGATGCATCCTCAAGATATCAGCTTGTGAAACGAGTTCTGTCTTTCGCCTTTGTCAATAATACCTTGTATAAGAGGTCATTTGACTCTCTGTGGTTGAGATTCCTGGGACCTGACGAAGCGAAAAGATTCGTTCAGGAAGTTCACGACGGACTCTGCGGTTCTCACCAAGGAGGCCCGAAGATGAAGCTGAAGATCAAACGAATGGGTTATTATTGGCCCACAATGATCCAGGACTGCCTCGAGTATGCGAAGCAATGCCACTCATGCCAAATTCATGGGAACTTCATCCACCAGCACCCAAATCCTCTACATCCAACAATGGCTAGCTGGCCATTCGAAATGTGGGGAACTGACATAGTCGGACCCATCGAACCAGCATCGTCTAGAGGACATCGTT
Organism: Agapanthus africanus; assembly: GCA_030015575.1. Classification (NCBI taxonomy): domain Eukaryota; kingdom Viridiplantae; phylum Streptophyta; class Magnoliopsida; order Asparagales; family Amaryllidaceae; genus Agapanthus; species Agapanthus africanus. The sequence continues at coordinate 444,596,638 of CM057350.1, read as the reverse complement.
TCATCTTGGCAACGACTGACTACTTCTCCAAATGGGCAGAAGCAATACCGCTGAGGGAAGTGAAGACGGAGAATATTCTCCATTTCTTCAAGACGCACGTCATCTATCGGTTTGGAACTCCGCGATGGATCATTTCCGATAACGGTCCAGCCTACAGAAGGCACAAGATTAGTCGCTTCGCGCAGCAACACAACATAGACCGGAGATATTCCTCAGTTTATAATCCGCGAGCTAATGGTCTAGCTGAGGCTTTCAACAAAACCTTGACAAAGATCGTGAAGAAGACGGTGTCCCGAAACAAAAAGGACTGGCACGAGAGGATGCAAGAAGCTCTTTGGGCGTATTGGACTACGTTCAAGACAGCCACGAACACAACGCCATACGCGTTGGTATTCGGTACGGAAGCAGTACTCCCCCTCGAGATAGAGCTACCTCTCTACGAGTGGCAGTCCACTACGAGCTGACGGACGAAGAAAATGCTTACCTTCGGCTTGAGGAGCTTGACGCCCTTGATGAAACCCGGCTCATAGCACAACAAAATCTGGAGGCTTATAAAGAAAAGATGACGCGCTCCTACGAAAGATTGACCAGGCCAAGGACATTTCGCCAGGGCGAACTCGTACTAGTGGTCAAAAGACCTATGATCCCCAATCGCGCCAAGCAGGGAAAATTCGAGCCAAACTATGAAGGCCCGTACGTCATAGACAGGGTCTACCAAGGTGGGGCCTATCTACTCATGGACATGAATAGTGAGAGAACTTTCAGGCCAATAAACGATCGTTTCCTGAAGAAATATCACGCTTGACAGGTCAAGACTTAGGTCAATGATAGATGACGACGACCATGTCCGCTCGCTATCTTCCTAAGCCCGAACTGTATAAGTAGTAACCGGCCTTCTTCAACGACGGACCGAAATGTCTTTAAACTAACATCGGACCGAAACGTCCTTAAACTAACGACGGACCGAAACATCCTTAAACTAACAACGGACCGAAATGTCTTTAAACTAATGACGGACCGAAATGTCTTTAAACTAAGGACGGACCGAAACGTCCTTAAACTAACGACGGACCGAAACGTCCTTAAACTAAAGACGGACCGAAACGTCCTTAAACTAACAATGGACCACTATGTCCTAAAACTGGCTGTTGACCGAGATGTCAATAAACTACGGTGGATTGCAGTATCTCAAAGCCGATATAAAAGAAAAGAAAAAAATAAAAATAAAAATAAAAAAAGTATGTCCATAAGCGAAATGGGCACGGATGAAAACCCGAAAGGGCTCCGTGAGTAAAAACAGCAGGACTACCGGCGAGTGTTTGTGAAAACCCGAAAGGGCGCATTCTCGTTAAAGGACACTTGCAGGGTCCTCACGACCTTGTAAGGAGAAACCACCTGCGTGAGATCCTTACGACTCACAAAGGAGCAACACACTTAGGAGTCCTCACGATTCCTAAGGAAAAATTACACTTGCGAGATCCTCACGACTCGTAAGGAGAACTCTCTTATAGGACCCTCACGGCTCATAGGATTTGAAAGTCTTAAGTCATAGAAACCTAAACCTGTGCTTAAGCAACCCCCACAACCTTCAATTTATGCCCTACAAGCGGCTCATACTGACCCTTGTATACAATCTACGGGCGCGAATAAACATTTCCCTAACAAAAGTCCCACCCGTGGCTGGGGATATGATCGCACGGTGAACAACCCTTGTAAGTCCCTCGACTTATAAGGAGAAAACCCTTTTGTAAGATCCTTACGACTAACAGGGGAACACGCACTTAGGAATCCTTACGATTCCCAAGGAGAAAGCACACCTACGAGATCCTCACGACTCATAGGGAGAAATACCTTTGTGAGACCCTTACGGCTCTTGAAGTCAAAAGCCTTAGTCGACAGGACCTTTAACCCTGTTTACTAAGCCACCTTTGTTCAACAGCGACAGAGGCAAATGATGATTCGCTCCTGGTAACATTCCAGTTGTAGCGGTGCTGATGCCGAAATCGGTGTCTAAAATCCAAGCTTGCAACGAAAAGGCTAGCGAGCCACAGATGCATACGAAATAGCCGAAATGATGGGGCAACTTGCAATAAAAAGAAGAAAGTAAAAACGTATGCATATAAAATAGCCGAAATGATTGGGCAACTCGCAATAAAAAGCAGCGAGTAAAAATAAAATAAATAGCCGAAATGATTGGGCACCGCGAAAAACAGCCGAAATGATTGGGCAATCGCGACCTTCGTGACATGAAGCTGAAATGATAGAGCATCGCGGGAAAAGAACTAAAATAAAAATGAAATTTATGCCCTACAGGTGATGTTACATCTATCCCTGTATACAATCCAGGGGCGTAAACAAAGAAGGGATCATACTCCTCCCCCAGGTCTCATAATAAGAAGAAGCCAAATCTCCACGGGCCACAAGTGACCTAGAGATCGTCTCAACACTCGTCTCGTCACAACGGACACAACATCAAGCGAAGCGAAACAGTGGCAATTCCCAGTTCCATGACTCGGCGGTGTACAGATCACCGAAAGTCAAATCCCAACTCCGTGAAATGCGGATACAATCAACAAAATTCCTGGTCACGTGTAACGCGGATAACTTCACTCTTTGACCCCGTGGAAAACGTCAAGAGCGGATCCTGGTCCTCGCAGGGCACGGCAGTGAACCCGTGTGAAGCATCCAGAGCGGAGCCTAGTCCTCGCCGAGCACGGCAGTGAACCCGTGTGAAGCATCTAGTGCAAAATTCCTGGTCACGTGGAACGCGGATAACGTCACACTTTGACCCCGTGGAAAACGTCCAGAGCGGATCCTGGTCCTCGCAGAGCACGGCAGTGAACCCGTGTGAAGCATCCAGAGAGGAGCCTAATCCTCATCGAGCATGGTAATGAACCTGTATGAAGCATCTAGTGCAAAATTCCTGGTCACGTGGAACGCGGATAACGTCACTCTTTGACCCTGTGGAAAACATCCAGAGCGGATCCTGGTCCTCGCAGAGCACGGCAGTGAACCCGTGTGAAGCATCCAGAGTGGAGCCTAGTCCTTGCCGAGCACGGCAATGACCCGTGTGAAGCATCTAGTGCAAAATTCCTGGTCACGTGGAACGCGGATAACGTCACTCTTTCACCCCATGGAAAACGTCCAGAGTGGATCCTGGTCCTCGCAGGGCACGGCAGTGAACCCGTGTGAAGCATCCAGAGCGGAGCCTAGTCCTCACCGAGCATGGCAATGAACCCGTGTGAAGCATCAAAATTCCTGGTCGCGTGGAATGCGGATAACGTCACTCTTTGACCCCGTGGAAAACGTCCAGAGCGGATCCTGGTTCTCGCAGAGCACGGTAGTGAACACGTGTGAATCATCCAGAGCGGAGCCTAGTCCTCGCAGAGCACGGCAATGAACCCGTGTGAATCATCTAGTGCAAAATTTCTGGTCACGTGGAATGCGGATAACGTCACTTTTTGACCCCGTGGAAAATGTCCAGAGTGGATCCTGGTCCTCGCAGAGCACGGCAGTGAACCCGTGTGAAGCATCCAGAGCGGAGCCTAGTCTTCGCCGAGCACGGCAGTGAACCCGTGTGAAGCATCTAGTGCAAAATTCCTGGTCATGTGGAATGCGGATAACGTCACTCTTTGACCCCGTGGAAAACGTCCAGAGCGGATCCTGGTCCTCGCAGAGTACGGCAGTGAACCCGTGTGAAGCATCCAGAGCGGAGCCTAGTCCTTGCCGAGCACGGCAGTGAACCTGTGTGAAGCATCTAGTGCAAAATTCCTGGTCACATGAAACGCGGATAACGTCACTCTTTGACCCCGCGGAAAACGCCCAGAGCGGAGCCTGGTCCTCACCGAACACGGCAGTGAACCCGTGTGAAGCATCCAGCAAACATCGGACTGTGGAGTCCTTAAAATCCATGGACTATAATGTCCTTAACCTCAACCGTAATGTCTTAAAACTAACGATCAACCATGATGATTCTAGACTGATTTTACCTTGGTTAAAGGGTACATCTCTTCACTCCTTTGATAGTTGGCGTTGTAATTCCTCAACGTCTTCAAAGAGGTGACGAGTCCCAGTAACCACACATTTAGTGGAATATGAGATCCTTAACCTTGACCGTGATGTCTTAAAACTGACATTGGACTGTGGAGTCCTTAAACCCACGGACTATGAGGTCCTTAACCTTGACCGCGATGTCTTAAAACTAACATTGGACTATGGAGTCCTTAATCCCACGGACTATGAGGTCCTTAATCTTGACCGCAAAGTCTTAAAACTAACATCGGACTGTGGAGTCCTTAAATCCACGGACTATGAGGTCCTTAACCCTGACCGTGACGTCTTAAAGCTAACATTGGACGGTGGAGTCCTTAAACCCATGGACTATGAGGTCCTTAACCTTGACCGTGATGTCTTAAAACTAACATCGGACTGTGGAGTCCTTAAACCCACGGACTATGAGGTCCTTAACCTTGACCGTGATGTCTTAAAACTAACATCGGACTGTGGAGTCCTTAAATCCACTGACTATGAGGTCCTTAACCTTGACCGTGACGTCTTAAAACTAACATCGGACTGTGGAGTCCTTAAATCCATGGACTATGAGGTCCTTAACCTTGACCGTGATGTCTTAAAACTAACATCGGACTGTGGAGTCTTTAAACCCACGGACTATGAGGTCCTTAACCTTGACCGCGATGTCTTTAAACTACGATACCCGGGAAACCATCCCAAACCAATCCCTGACCCCGTGAAATACGGATAAGGATGACCGCATTCAGCACTTGCGGGTCCTCACGACGTGCAAGGAAGAAAACTCTCTTGTGAGATGCTTACGACTCCCAAGGGAAAACCCGCTTAAGAATCCTCACGATTCTTAAGAAGAACTTACACCTACGGGATCCTCTCGACCAGTAGGGAGAAAAAAACTCTTTATGAGACCCTCACGGCTCATAAAGCTCAAAAGTCTTAGGAGGCGGATCTTAACCCTGAATCCTAAGCCATCACTACCCTGCAAGTAGGCCAAGGTAAATTGTCCACAGAACAAGTTCAATTGAAAGGGGACACACCACTGAGAAGAAAAATATGTCTTTATTCATAAACCAAAATGGGTACAAAGTACAATTCATAAAAGAACAAAAAGAAAATACTCTCATTCAGGAGTATGTACAAAAAGAAAGGAAAAGATACAAGTTTTTCAAGCCGGCGGGCGATTTAGCAATTTCGCTAGCTCATCCTACTTCTGCTGGGCCACGGCTTCATGATTCAGGATCGCCAGAAGACAGGCCTCCACCTGAGCCTGCTGGGCCTGATACGAGGCAAGCCGGCCTTCAAGCTCTTTCTCAGTGGCCTTGTGAGCCTCGACCCTTTCACGAGTGAACACGACAGCTTTATCAAGAGCCACCACCTCTTTGATAGACTCTTGAAGCACCCGCTAGAGTTCATACGCTTTGTTGGCCTTGGCGGTAAGATTAGCTTGAAGCTCGCTCAGCGCCTTAGAAGCCAGTTCCCTCTCCGAGAATTTGCGGCTGAGCCTCTTCTCGCACAACAATATGTTCACAACACGTCGCTCTATCATACCATGCAAGCCTGCTTTTGCAACCACAACCTCTGAAACAGGACATATACGCTCAAGATCGTATAAACAAGCCTCCAGTCGATAGCAGTAGTCGATCTAAAACACGCGCACATCATCTGGTATGGGAAGCAACAAAAAAATTCTCGATGTATATCCTATCAAGCATGCATTCGCAACTATATGAATATCCGGAAAGAAATAATACCTGAAGCTCTGATGTGCATGCAACATGGTGATAGTGTTCGCAATTAAAGAAAGTTCTCATGGGAAAAACACAAAGTTCATTTACGCAAGCAAAAACATACATACGAGCACCCAGCATACATGAAAGTTCAACATAAAGCATGCGAAAACTAATTTGAACACACTACGCTAGCGGGAAAAGGTCGCTAAACAAAATATCGGTAGCACAAGGGTTAACAAAACAAAGAACAAAATTCTCCATCTCTCTCTCTGCTTTCTCCAACACATCAAAGCGATGGTTTACGCGAGGAGTCGCTCCCCACCGATTGGCGCCATGTTCATCCGCAAAAGCAGACATAACCGCCCGCCGAGCTCTTATTTCGCTCAAGAGGTAAACTGAGCGATCTTTCAAAGCCTGCGTAATCAGGCATGCCTCGTGAAAACCCTCAAGCTTTTCTTCAGCCACGTCAAGCATCGCCAGGGTCATCTCCACCGGGTGAGGAGGGACGTCAGTAAGCATGGCAGCGAGGATCATCCGGAGCCAGAGGGAACCCATTGGGAGGGGGAACCCCCTACGAGTCGAGAGTTCATATACCGCTGAGTCGCATTCGTCGTCGGTAAGGAGGGGATCCACCAATCGTGCGGCAAAGCGAGGAATCATCTCCTCGATAGGCACTTCCCATGGCTGTCGACGAGCGTGTGGACGGTTGCAGGCCATGGCACCCAGTTGTTTCTCAAATTAAATCACGTCAAAAGGGGGATAAATTTCTCTGTGAAGAGGAAATAGGCTATGACCTCAAGACTATAAAGGGGAGTATTAAATGCTGTGCGCGGGAAAAATTGCATGATGGAACCCATTCCAAGGCCCAAAAAAGGGAAGACATTGGAAATCAGTTAAAGGAGCGATTTCCAAGGTGCCTTCTCTGCATCTAATGCCATGCACAGAAATATGGCATGAAAAATTGAATAGCCCCATAAAAGGCCCCTCACGTGTGGAGCACGTGAGCACCATGCTTGGTGTGTATTAGAAAGTGAAATAGTGTCCTGCACGTTAAAAACCATTAACAGAACAATAGCAAAATGACAAAATCCCACAAAAAAGGGGGCATGCAAACACAGAAGGACACGATAAGATTTATCATTCATGCTTTAAAAGGTTCATACAAAATAAAAAGAAGACGTTTACAACGGTAAGACCTCGGACGCGGGGCATGGATTGAGAAACTCTAACGTAACTTTGTCCAAGATCTTCCAGGCATTTCGAACCATCCTAGTATGTTTTCTCTCGCGGTCGCAAGCGTCGGGGTCCTCGCGAATGTCCTCCACCCTCCGATAGGCAGCAAGTATAGCCGACTGCTGAAAAGCCTGGTGCAAGAGATCAATGAGGTTGTCGTGCCTTCTCTTCGAGATTAGGCTCATCAGATACACCGAATATATCTTATCCTCGGCAGCGTCCAATGCCCCGAGCGGTACACCGGAGCAGAAGAGAGGAAGTGCCTCCCAGATCGCCAGCACGATGAGTCTCAGAAGAGAAGAGCGACGGGGGAGTAGCCGATGGTTGTACTTATCAAAGCGGCTCATGATGTCAGCGCATTGAGCGTTGGTGAACTCCTGGTTCTGGCTGCGGCCCAGTGCACGAATATTCCCGTAAGAAATGATTTCGTCAAGATCATACAAATGGGCATCCATGACACCTGAAATAACGAGCATGAAAAATTCATTACAAACTTTTTCCTCTCGGATGTGAAAGAGACAACCCAGGGCAGGAAAGCCCTAAGAAGCCTCCATGGGAAGAACTTAGTCCCTCATAGGAACTAAATTCCTTCTTAAAAAAGGGAATTAAATTCCCAGAAGTTTGTTTTTTCAGAGCCAAAGCTCCTTGAGGATGGATTTAAATTTCGTGGAAGGGACAACCGACACCATCATCTCCCTAAAGGTTAAAGAGACCCTAAGAGATCTACAGTTTGAAAATTAGAAGGGAAACTGTTCTTGTGGAAGAACGTTAAACAAAAAGAAATGTGTGTTCTTGTCAAAGGGAAAAACCCTTGATCTGAATTTAAAATCCCGTGGTAGTTGCCGGGAAAGTTCTCCGATCGTTCAAAGATCTTTACCTGAAGAAAGGGTCTTCTTGAAACAGAGTTAAACTCTAGAAAAAGTTTAAGGCAGAGAACTAAGCTCTAGAAACGAGAATTAAATTCTCAAAAGAAGGAAGTTCTCAAAGAAGGAAGATGAGCAAAGTGGAGGCTCTTCTGAAAAGACATGGGCATTTATAGGATGGGATGGAAAATGTTTCATCTACCCTACTCCCAAAGAAGATCCGACGGTCACAAAAGTGACAGCGTTGCACTCACGTGCAGACACGTGAGAACAACGCTGTGGGGGCATTTGTTCCCTGATTAAAAATCAGGAGAAGCTTCAGAAGAGGCATCACGTGCTCACACGTGACCAGTTGTCACGTGTTGGCACGTGACGTTTAAAGCAGCGGTAAAAGCACATTCACCCCGCTATCAGAAATCAAGAAAAAGCTCCAGAAGAGGCATCACGTGCTCACACGTGACCAGTGGTCACGTGTTGGCACGTGATGGTTAAGCAGCGGCCAGAGTACATAGCGCAGAAGAAGAGAAGCCTATTTCAGGGGTCACGTGGCCACACGTGACCAGGGGTCACGTGGCCACACGTGACCGGCTTTAAGAGCTTGATTCTTTAACAGAATTAAATTCTGAGGGAAGATCCTTCAAATCTTTCCAAAATGAAGAAGGATTATTTGAAACTGTTGGATTAAAAATCTAAAGGTGATTAAATATCACCAATTTATGGAAAAATCTTGGACTTGGAAAGATTTCCCCTTAAATCTAACTGAAATAACAAAGATATATCTTTGGATTTAAAATCTAATGGTGAATAAAATTCACCTAACAATCTAAAGGACTAGATTAATGATAAATATAAACCAAATCTCTCAATGAACAAATAAAATCTCTCAATGAGAGATTTACTTAGCAGATTGCTTCTTTTCCTTCTCCTATAAATAGGAGCCAAGAAAAGAAGAGGGGGGACTTTTGGACTTTGGACCTTTTCTTTTGATACATAGAGAGAGAGAGAGATATAGAGAATTTGTTTCTCTGCAAAAGAAAAAACCCTAGGTAAGAAAAGAGAGGCATCAAAAGAGAATTTAATACTCAAAAGAGTTTAACTCTTATATAAAAGAACTTAGTTCTTTCTCTGGTTGATAATCTGCAAAGTGCTCATCTCCCCATGAATTGAGAATTTAAATTCTCATTGGGTTGAGATCCTGCCATGCAGATCTAAAACACAGAGGAGGAACTGAGTTTTGAGAATTTAATTCTCACAGAATTACAGGAATTTAATTCCATTGAGATAAAGTTAGGGTTTAACCCTATGTTATAGGAATTTAATTCCTTCAAAACGGACAGAACCAGGGTTTAACCCTAGTTGAGAACTTAATTCTCTCAAAATCACAGGAATTTAATTCTCTTAAAAAAAGAAGAAATTAGGGTTTCACCCAATGCCAGAATTTAATTCTTTACATATATGGGGAATTTAATTCCTACAGAAAAGAAATTAGGGTTTAACCCTATCTAAGAATATAACTCTTCAGAAGAAAATTAGAATTTAATTCCTCTAAAGTTTATTGCTAGGGTTTAACCCTATGAAGAATTTAATTCTTAAAAGAGGAACAGATCTTTAAAACATATAAAGAATCAGAATCACGTGCTACCATGTGACCTCTGTAAAGATCCACAGAAAAGAGCTTTAAGGCAACGCCTCACGTGCCCCACGTGACCTCTGGGGCAAAAGAAACAGAAAAGAGCTCTAGGGCGCTCTCACGTGCTACCACGTGACCCCTTGGCTGGGGCTCTGACAGACAAACACCCAAATTCCCATCACGTGACAGCATGTGATGTTCCAAAGTATTCAATGCTTTTGGCAGAACAAAATAAAGGGAAGCAGGGCGCTCTCACGTGCTACCACGTGACCCCTCTTGCCTTAGTGTTTAAACACTAAATTGAAACCTCTGTATCCAGTGTTTAACACTGATTTGCCCTAGTGTTTAACACTAATTTAAAATCTCTGTATGCAGTGTTTAACACTGATTTGCTTTAGTGTTAAACACTAATTTGAAATCTCTATTTTCAGTGTTTAACACTGATTTGCTTTAGTGTTTAACACTAATTTAAAAGCCCCGTTTCTAGTGTTTAACACTGATTATCTTTTAGTGTTTGACACTAACTTGCTAATCTTATTCCCAGTGTTCAACACTGTTGATCTCTAGTGTTTAACACTAGCTTTGGCCCAATTGGCAAAGTTTCTAGAGGTAAAGCCTCTCCTTCAATGAACCAACAGAGGGCCAATATCCCAAACATGATTGGACTTAGCCTAAGAAGGCCATAAGTCCTCAATTCAAACTTAACTGGGCCAATGGGCTCATATTATAATTAATTGGTCTTGGTTCCAAATTGGGCCAAAGATCATTTAATCTACCTTGGTTTAAGGGTACATCTCTTCACTCCTTTGATTTTTGGCGTTGTAATTCCTCAACGTCTTCAAAGAGGCGACGGGTCCCGATGACCACACATTGATATGGACTGTGGGGTCCTTAAACTCACGGACTATGAGGTCCTTAACCTTGACCGTAATGTCTTAAAACTAACGCCGGACTGTGGGGTCCTTAAACCCTCGGACTATGACGTCCTTAACCTCGACAGGAATGTCTTAAAACTAACAACGGACTATGACGTCCTTAACCTTGACCGTGATGTCTTAAAACTAATGCCGGACTGTGGAGTCCTTAAATCAATGGACTATGAGGTCCTTAACCTTGACCGCAATGTCTTAAAACTAACATTGGACCGCAATGTCCTTAAACTACCTATTAACCACCATGTCCTTAAACTGGAACAATAGAGCCCTCAAATGCTCTTTTGTCGGATCTAAACGATCCCGTTAAGTCGATCATAGTCTAAAACTAGACTAACGTATCCTTAACAAACGTTTAAGTCGATCTTAGTCTCAAGAGAGGCTAACGTATCCTTAAACCCAACCCCCAAACCCAAATCTAAGATAATACGGATTTGGACTAGTCCACGCCCTACGGGCGACGACATAACTCAGTCTCTGTATACATTCCATGGGCAACCAAACACAAATCAAACACACACGACACAAAGTGACCATCTTGAGAAGGAGAAAGTGGTTACCGCAATGCGGTAGAGTAATTAACTGCAGGGGCTTGTGTTAGTTGTATGTATGCCCTAGAGGTCAGTATTGTACAGATGATGTATATTATATTGGATGCTTGGACATATATAGAGATGACTTTCTTGCTCGATATGATAGTATGCTATCTGGTTGCTCTTTATCTTAACATGTACACTTGTCTCTTTAAACTGTCTTATGGTTACATGTTGGTAAAGCCCTTAGGATGTGTACTTGACTACCTGGACTATGATGCAGATTATACTAGTGGGGATATGGTAGTCCATAAGTACATCCTTCAAGGTCCCTAGTCGTGGGTGTATCGAGACGGGGCATCGATATACCAGAGTAGACTAGCGTATACGCCTCTCGACCCATGAGATGGGCGATGGATGATCCCATATCCATTGGTGTTTGACATCAGAGATGGTATACAGGTGCTCAGTGGGACTGGGTACACTAGACGGACTCGCCGAGAACTCCCAGATGGTATTATACCTCACGTCAGATGGCAGTTCTCAGGTGACACTTGTGCAGGTTAGTCTGTAGACCCGAGATCGTCATAGAGTCTTGTGTGATTCCCACTGTGCCTTGATCTCCACCTTACCACGTACATGAGGGCATGCAAAACGGTGGTCTTTGGGTACAGTCCCGAGTCACATGGAGGCAATGAGCGATAGGAGGGATTTCGTCTCTCCCGGTATTGGGGGTTGATGTTGCGCAGTGCTCGATTGGCCGTAACAGGGAAGTCCCTGGCCAGGGCTGATCAGAGATTTGCTGGTAAGTGTTACTAGTAGTTTCTCGACCCGTTATGAGCCTCACATCGGCACGACTTATCGGTTATTGGGGTCTGACGTTTACCACCCCTAGACTTGATATGCGACGTATCAGACGAACAGACCGGACTGTACAGTAAGTGTTATTGGTTGGATTCACAGGAGTGTGAGCGGGCTAGCTCGTCGATCTTCTGATCGCTCAATACCCAGATGGCCGTTACGTTTAGCAGACCTCTTGCGGCTTGTGGATGCTTGATATGATCATCATCTGCTACCGGCGTATTGACGAGTCTTTAGAGTCCTACACAGAGGTTTCCTGGCTCAAGCGAAACGCAATAGGAGCGCATATGAGATATGTGCGTGACCGAGAATAATGCGTGTATGTGATACCGCATTTCATTCTCGCGATGAATGTTTCGATTGGTTATATACGATATAACCTAGTTATCGAATCGTAGATTGATTCGATAAGTCGATACATTGGATACTAGTCGGTTATGTGCGGCATGACCGGATCATTGAATCAAGTGTTGATTTAATGATTTAATGTATAATTATATATTTGATATATTACTTTTCATTAACTGGTATTGGTTCACTTTAATAGGATTTTCTCACTTGTAGTTCACAAGTTGTATATGTGATATACTTTTGTGCACTACTATGTGTCATGTTTGATAATGCATGTAGTTTGGTTTTGTGTTAAGACTTAAACCATGGTTATGATAATAGTTAGGGTTTTTTATTTATTTATTTATTTATTTATCTATTCTTTTTGATAAATAAATAAATGATAACAAAATGGTTTCTTTCATGAAGCTTGATGAAGCTTCATGAAGCTTTGACTAAAGTGACCATTTTGTCATCATCTTTAACCCTAACCATTCTCATTTGACCATGGTTTATTCTCTACACTTAACCAAGGTTAGAAGATGATAAGTATTGATTTTATTATTCTTTTTATAACACACTTATCATATTCTATCTACTTCTTCTTCTTCATCTTCAAGAGAAAAAGCTTGATGCCATCAATGGCATCTTGAGTTCCAAAGTGAAAAATCCAATTCTAAAGTGAACCCACCTCTTATTTCTTTACCCTCTACCTCTTGCCAAGTTGTTTTGGGTGTTTTCTTCACAAGTTTCTCAACTTGGTGAAGTTGGAGCTTGAACTTGTGCAACCTCGACGTAGATCATCTTCGGCATGAAGCCGACGACCTATTCCGCTCATTTCTCCGATGAAGCCGACGATTGAGTTCGGGATTCAAGATGGACAGCGAGAGGACGCCTACGTGGAGCTAAGGAAGTGGAGAAACGGATCTACAAAGGTTGTAGCCTCTCTCCTTTAGTTAAGATGTTAACTAGTTTAATGTTTCGCCTAGAAATCTAGCCGACGATCCGTATTAGGGTTTCTCGGCACCCATAAAATTTTAAATTAGCATGATCGATGCCTTGTGAGACCTCTATAGTGTGCCTAGGAACCCTACAGTGGTATCAGAGCCTAGCTAGAGCCTTAGGCGAAGTCCAGACGGAGTTTGAAGTCCGATCGAACCGAAACCCTAAAATCAATATTGCTCTCTGGACTTTTTCTAAAAACAGGGATTTTTCAGAATTAAAAATTCGCAGAAAATAGTGCAGGAAATTATAAGGGTTACTGCAGAAAACGAAACCCTAAATCCACTGTAGCACCGCGGAACCGCGGCAATAGCCTCCTATTGCGGCGGTTCCGCGGCCGTTTGTACTGGTTAGGGATTCGTTTTGATGCAGTAATGCCCGTATCTGTTTCCTCTGTTCTCTGGGAAGTTTTAATCTGCTTTCAAGAGTTGAATTTTCTGGGGTTGTTTTGGGGATTCGATGAATCGATCGGAATATTTAACTTTATCTATTTGGGTTTCCGGATAAATTTGGAATATGTTAAAAGTTTCGACCGGATACAAATACCCAATCTTTCCCCTGCCGGGAAATTTCCAATTGTTGGACTTTTCCGTAGTTTAATGACGTTCTGAGTATTGCAAGTAACGCGATGGTCCCTCTAGAAGACAACAAACCTTAACTCGATTATGTGACCGTCTTGAACTGCCCTTTGAACCTTCGGGTTTAGGGCAGTACGGCGTGCCACATGTGAGGCGTTGGCTTGACCCTTCTACGGCTGGACCGTTGGTATTAAGGCACGAACTGAATGTTGTTAAACTTATTTCATGTGTTGAGCTGTATCGGGAAAACTTGGGTATTCGACTGTTCGATCAGAAAGTTTAACATTTTCTGTTTATCTGGAATGTGATACAATAATTGGAATTCACAAACAGTTATGAGATAACTGAATGAATGTTATAAATCTAGCGGTTTAGTTTCACTTGATATTGAAAAGAGTTTTCGATAATGAGACTAAAATGCGGGGTTTATAACTGTTAGGCATGTGATGTCTAAGTATTTCATTTGATTAGGCATGTGATGTCTAAAGAGGTTGCGGATTCCAACTGTTGTAGTTTTACACTTTCTTTTCTGTGACCGTAAGTGTAGTATGTTCATATCGCCGGTTTCGTTGCTATATGTCAACGACAATTGGGGTATGCGTACTTACTTACGTTGATGACATGTGATGTTATGTGTTGCTGGATATGTTATATTGGATCGTCGTGTTTGAATAGCCGGGGTTTTTTATGTGAGATGAGTGTTTTTCATTTTCATTCATGTAAAAACTTGTATGTTATATTCTTTTATTTGGGGAAGTTCCAGGTAGCGGAAGCTGTCACCTTTTGTATATTATTTACTTTTCCGCATTAGGATAGACCCAAGGAGGGGAGCATAAGTAACCGGGTTCTGGGGTCCAGTGGGAGACCAACTCGAGGAGTCGAGTCCGGGTCTCCTAACCCTAGAATTGGCAGGGTTGCTTGCCGCTCTCATAGGGGTCTAGGGGTGTGGGATTGGCTATTCATCACGACCGTGGAATCCGTGTTTTATACTGGCTCGTATTGAAAACACGGACGTCCTAGTATATCCAATATTTCATATGTTTCTTCTGCTGCGATATCTGTGATGTGATCATGTGATGTTCCCTGATGGATACAGTATATAGTATATATGATATATTATATAGACGTTACTTATGTTTTACACCCGCATAAGCCCTGCCCTGCTCTGTCGTTAGTTACCTAACCTAACGGTGCACGAGGGGACATCGAGGCGAATGCGGATGGCATAAGTGTACGTCGTATTTATCTGTGATGTTTAGGTACTTAAATGATGGGACTTCATTAATATGATTAATGAAAGAAAAGAAACCTAAGATGTTGTAGAATCAAATTTTAAATAAAACAGGTAGCTACAGTTCTTGCTTTGCACAGCGGTATATGTGATATATCCTGCACCTTATTCGATGAGGAAAGGACCGAGATCCCTTCACCGGGAGTGACTCCTTTAGCAATAACTGGCAGATGCTACACACTCGGTTTGGTTATTGATTGCTTTTAAGAGTTTTTGCTTTGCACAGTGATATATATGATATATCCCGCACCTCATTCGACGAGGAAAGGACCGAGATCCCTTCACCGGGAGTGACTCCTTTAGGAAAACTAGAAAAGCCTCAAAATCACTCCATTTCAAAACTTCATTTGATTCTACAACGATATCAAGTTCATTACGCTCATGGTTTTCAGAAAAACCTGCGTAGCCCTCCGTCATTTCAGATGAGTAGTAGTTAGTATTCGTGCTACGTTTGTTGGCCTGCGTCAAGGCGTAGTGTGCGGTAGCTAACTAGTATTTATCTGCTTATGCATATGATGCAGATTGGATTAGGGTAGTCGTGCGACTTTGTTGGCCTGCGTCAAGGGTCGTACGGGTGGGTTTAATTCAATCAGGAAATGATGGGTTGAACTTGACTAGCGCACTATGGTTTGTTGGCCTGCGTCAAGGTCATAGGACGCTAGGGGCAAAATATTATCGGGAATTTCAGTGTTGAAATTTGCAATGAGATTGCATACCTTCTATGAGATAGTTGGATCCCGATACCCACTGCGAGTAAGAGTTACTCCTGGGAGAGTTTTGCACATTGCAATTAGCCGATCAAGTAGGTGTCTAGAAAGGTGTCAACGAGGTTACGCCTCTGGGAAAACGAGGTTTACATTAATTAGGTTCGTGCGAAAGCACGGGGGACCTCCCTCAAAGTACCGACACTGGCCTGGCTGAAAGATTGGCGAACCTGTAGTGTGTAATTAATCCCGGCTAGTCTTTCCTTTTAGGGTTTGAAGGAAGATTTGATAAAAAGCAGTGGGAGCCATCCTGATTAGATAAGATAATAACCAATCTGATCTTGCACGAGCATACGCTAAAGTGTTTTCTTCTCTCTCTCTCCAGGTAGCGACCATTTCATGCCCTAATGAAGATAATAATATGGATGTATTGACCGAACCCGCATGTTATACTGTGCTGGGGAACGTTGGTTCCGTTCTTTCCTATAAGAGTTATAGGAATGAACAGGAAATAGGGGAATACCAGGATTCCCATGCCACCCGATTGAAGAAAGTACATGTTGATGCATTTTCTTCGGGTGTGTTCGTTACAGAGAACTGTTTCTCCATTTGCTCTACGTCCTGGGTATTAGATACCGGGTCAGGATCCCATATATGTAATCAGTTACATGGGCTTAGGAAAGGTAGAGAACTTGGAGAAGGTGATAAAGACATTAGAGTTGGAAATGGTGCAATTGTTGCAGCTAAGACTGTCGGGGAATATCACCTTGTATTACCAACTGGTAATACATTGGTTCTGAACGAATGCTATTACATGCTGAACCTGATATGCAACATTATATCGGTTTCTTTGTTGAGTAAAGAGGGATATAATTTTGTATTACAGGACAATGTTATGAACATTTTCCGTAACCAAAAGTTGGTTGGATCAGGCACGTTGTGCAATGGCATTTATGTTCTAAATCAATCAACAGTTCTGAGCATAACAAACACACACAAGAGGAAGAGTTCAGAACTGAACGAATCCTTCTTGTGGCATTGTAGACTGGGTCACATCAATGCGACACGACTAGCTAAGTTGCATAAAGATTGATATTTAAATCCGTTTGAATTTTCATCTTATGACACTTGCCAGTCATGTCTCAAAGGCAAGATGACCAAAACTCCGTTTACGGGACACGGAGAAAGAGTTACTGAACTCTTGGGGCTGATACATAGTGATGTATGCGGTCCCATGTCTACACATGCCAGGGATGGTTCTTCATACTTCATTACATTCACTGACGATCTCTCTAGGTTCGGGTATGTGTTCCTGATGAAACACAAATCAAAAGCTTTTGAGAAATTTAGGGAATATAAACAAGAAGTTGAGAACCAAACCGGAAAAAGTATTAGAATCCTACGATCTGATCGAGGAGGTGAATACTTGAGCAATGAATTCCTGGACTTCCTAAAAGAGAATGGGATTCTCTCTCAGCTGACTCCTCCATATACACCACAGCATAACGGTGTATCAGAACGGAGGAACCGCACCCTATTAGATATGGTGCGCTCTATGATGAGCACAGCTGAGTTACCTATTTCCTTCTGTGGATATGCACTGGAAACAGCTGCAGACCTATTGAATATGGTTCCCACCAAAACCGTGCCGACCACTCCATATGAGATATGGAAAGGAAAGAGACCATGTCTTAATTATGTTAAGATATGGGGTTGTCCGGCCTATGTAAAAACGCAAAATCCGGACAAACTCGCGGCAAGGTCCATTTTGTGTAAGTTTATTGGATATCCCAAACATTCGCGCGGGTATATCTTCTACCACACCGAGGAACAAAAGGTGTTTGTTTCTCGACATGCCACCTTTTTAGAAAAGGAATTTCTTGAAAAGGAGATTAGTGGCAAGGAGGTAGAACTGGAAGAGGTTCCAGCAATACAGACTACAACAGAAGATTTGGTTGAACCAGAGGATTCAGTAGCTCCCGATGAACCTCAGCCTCTCCGCCGATCTAGTAGGGTTCCTCGCCCACCTGAGAGATACTACGGTTTTCTCATGGATGGTGGGAGCGAGGATTGCATCATGGATGATGATGACCCAACTAGCTTCGAGCAGGCCATCATGAGTAGGGACTCAGTGAAATGGCTGGATGCTATGCGGTCCGAGATGGAATCCATGTACACCAACAAAGTATGGACTTTGGACGTTGCTCCTGAAGGGGTAAAACCCATTGGGAGCAAGTGGATCTTCAAGAAGAAACTTGGTGTAGATGGGAAAGTGGAGACTTTCAAAGCTAGACTTGTTGCAAAGGGTTTTCGTCAAAGACCAGGTGTGGACTATGACGAAACCTTTTCTCCAGTGGCTATGCTTAAATCCATCCGGATCATGCTTGCCATCGCTGCATATCATGATTACGAAATCTGGCAAATGGATGTTAAGACCGCCTTTCTAAATGGTGATTTAGAAGAGTGCGTGTACATGACTCAGCCAGAGGGCTTCGTAGATAGTGGGAGCAACGGGAAGGTGTGTAAGCTGCTTAAATCCATTTATAGATTAAAGCAAGCATCACGGAGTTGGAACATCTGCTTTGACGTCGTTATCAAAGAGTTTGATTTCGTCAAAAATCCAGATGAACCTTGTATCTACAAGAAGGTGGCAGAGAGTAAGGTTGTCTTCCTCGTATTGTACGTGGACGACATACTCTTGATAGGAAATGATATTCCTATGCTGCAATCGGTCAAGCTCTTCTTATCACAAAGATTCTCAATGAAAGATCTGGGTGATGCCTCCTGCATATTGGGGATTAGGATCTATAGAGATAGATCCAAACGGACATTGGGATTGTCCCAATCCAGGTACATTGACACCATACTAAAGAGGTTTAGTATGGAAGAATCAAAGCGTGGGAACTTGCCCACGATCTCTGGAGTCACTCTCTCCAAAGAGATGTCTCCCAAGACTGATTTGGAGAGAGCTCGCATGCAAGGGATACCCTATGCTTCGGCAGTAGGCTCTATCATGTATGCGATGCTATGTACCAGACCCGATGTAGCATACTCACTAAGTGTAGTGAGCAGGTATCAAGCTGATCCTGGAGAGAGTCACTGGGCAGCTGTGAAGAGCATTCTCAAGTACTTGCGAAGGACTAAAGAGATGCTCTTGGTGTATGGTAACGGAGAACTCCAAGTGGAGTCCTTTACCGATTCGAGCTTCCAGAGTGATAAGGACGACTCTAAGTCGCAGTCGGGCTTTGTCTTTACCCTTTACGAAGGGGCGGTTAGCTGGAAGAGTTCCAAGCAGGAAACCGTGGCAGACTCGACGATGGAGGCTGAATACATCGCTGCCAACGATGCTGCCAAAGAGGCTGTCTGGATCAAGAAGTTCATTACTGAACTTAGAGTGGTTCCATCCATTGGGCATCTAATACCTTTGTATTGCGATAACAATGGAGCGGTGGCTTTGGCCAAGGAACCCAGTTCCCATCAGCGATCCAGGCATATTCTGAGGCGGTATCACCTGATCCGGGAGATAGTTGATCGCCGGGAGATCGAGGTCAGGAGGGTTGACACGAAGAACAACACGGCGGATCCACTCACGAAGGCCATTCCCCAGATACAGTTGGAGAGACTCTTCGGGATGCTCGGTATGCGATACTACAGCAGCTGGCCTTAGTGCAAGTGGGAGATTGTTAGTTGTATGTATGCCCTAGAGGCCAGTATTGTACAGATGATGTATATTATATTGGATGCTTGGACATATATAGAGATGACTTTCTTGCTCGATATGATAGTATGCTATCTGGTTGCTCTTTATCTTAACATGTACACTTGTCTCTTTAAACTGTCTTATGGTTACATGTTGGTAAAGCCCTTAGGATGTGTACTTGACTACCTGGACTATGATGCAGATCATACTAGTGGGGACATGGTAGTCCATAAGTACATCCTTCAAGGTCCCTAGTCGTGGGTGTATCGAGACGGGGCATCGATATACCAGAGTAGACTAGCGTATACGCCTCTCGACCCATGAGATGGGCGATGGATGATCCCATATCCATTGGTGTTTGACATCAGAGATGGTATACGGGTGCTCAGTGGAGACTGGGTACACTGGACGGACTCGCCGAGAACTCCCAGATGGTATTATACCTCACGTCAGATGGCAGTTCTCAGGTGACACTTGTGCAGGTTAGTCTGTAGACCCGAGATCGTCATAGAGTCTTGTGTGATTCCTACTGTGCCTTGATCTCCACCTTACCACGTCCACGAGGGCGTGCAAAACGGTGGTCTTTGGGTACAGTCCCGAGTCACATGGAGGCAATGAGCGATAGGAGGGGTTTCGTCTCTCCCGGTATTGGGGGTTGATGTTGCGCAGTGCCCGATTGGCCATAACAGGGAAGTCCCTGGCCAGGACTGATCAGAGATTTGCTGGTAAGTGTTACTAGTAGTTTCTCAACCCGTTATGAGCCTCACATCGGCATGACTTATCGGTTATTGGGGTCTGACGTTTACCACCCCTAGACTTGATATGCGACGTATCAGACGAACAGACCGGACTGTACGGTAAGTGTTACTGATTGGATTCACAGGAGTGTGAGCAGGCTAGCTCGTCGATCTTCTGATCGCTCAATACCCGGATGGCCGTTACGTTTAGCAGACCGCTTGCGGCTTGTGGATGCTTGATATGATCATCATCTGCTACCGGCGTATTGACGAGTCTTTAGAGTCCTACACAGAGGTTTCCTGGCTCAAGCGAAACGAAATAGGAGCGCATATGAGATATGTGCGGGACCGAGAATAATGCGTGTATGTGATACCGCATTTCATTCTGGCGATGAATGTTTCGATTGGTTATATACGATATAACCTAGTTATCGAATCGTAGATTGATTCGATAAGTCGATACATTGGATACTAGTCGGTTATGTGCGACATGACCGGATCATTGAATCAAGTGTTGATTTAATGATTTAATGTATAATTATATATTTGATATATTACTTTGCATTAACTGGTATTGGTTCACTTTAATAGGATTTTCTCACTTGTAGTTCACAAGTTGTATATGTGATATACTTTTGTGCACTACTATGTGTCATGTTTGATGATGCATGTAGTTTGGTTTTGTGTTAAGACTTAAACCATGGTTATGATAATAGTTAGGGTTTTTTATTTATTTATTTATTTATTTATCTATTCTTTTTGATAAATAAATAAATGATAACAAAATGGTTTCTTTCATGAAGCTTGATGAAGCTTCATGAAGCTTTGACTAAAGTGACCATTTTGTCATCATCCTTAACCCTAACCATTCTCATTTGACCATGGTTTATTCTCTACACTTAACCAAGGTTAGAAAATGATAAGTATTGATTTTATTATTCTTTTTATAACACACTTATCATATTCTATCTACTTCTTCTTCTTCATCTTCAAGAGAAAAAGCTTGATGCCATCAATGGCATCTTGAGTTCCAAAGTGAGAAATCCAATTCTAAAGTGAACCCACCTCCTATTTCTTCACCCTCTACCTCTTGACAAGTTGTTTTGGGTGTTTTCTTCACAAGTTTCTTAACTTGGTGAAGTTGGAGCTTGAACTTGTGCAACCTCGACGTAGATCATCTTCGGCACGAAGCCGACGACCTATTCCGCTCATTTCTCCAATGAAGCCGACGATTGAGTTCGGGATTCAAGATGGACAGCGAGAGGACGCCTACGTGGAGCTAAGGAAGTGGAGAAACGGATCTACAAAGGTTGTAGCCTCTCTCCTTTAGTTAAGATGTTAACTAGTTTAATGTTTCGCCTAGAAATCTAGCCGACGATCCGTATTAGGGTTTCTCGGCACCCATAAAATTTTAAATTGGCATGATCGATGCCTTGTGAGACCTCTATAGTGTGCCTAGGAACCCTACAGCTTGCGCCTGCAGGGAAGAGCGTCCCCACAATCAAAAATCCCTCAAGCGAGGGGGAATCTGATGAAGTCTTCTATATCGGACGCATCCGTTTAAACCTTCGATACATGGTGCCATAAATCAACTTGGCATCTTCGGAGAGGTAGACGGATAGCACCAATTAGCATCTGCCCTGAATTTCAGGGAAGACGTCAGTCTCGCGCCGTCTTTCGGAGGGGAACATACATATATAAATTATTAAATCAAAACTCGATTTAATAATCCGGCTTAATCCTAAGCCGCTAGTATTATCAATCGTCCGATTAAAATCTGCGCAACAAGTGCATATTAATCGGACATCTGTATGTATCAACATACCTCATGTATGCCAAATCGCCTGAACCGTGAAAACCCTTTGTGTGTGACTCTAAAGACTCGTCAATACGCTGGTAGTGAGTTTAACCACAAGCACGTCAACGGCACTAGCTGTACGTAACGGCTACCCAGGTATTGAGCGAAAGGGAGGCGGACGAGCAAACTCATCCTGAACCCCTACTGTGCCTGTCAGTGAAAATATCCATACAGTCTGGTCTGTTCGTCTAAGAATATCGCATATCGAGTCTAGGGGGTGGATAAAGTCAGACCCCCAACAATGTGATATTTAGTGTCGGTATGAAATCCATCACCACTTGAGAAACTATCGATCCTGGATCGATAATTCTCGTCCACCGTAGCCACGGATTTATGGTGATGGCCATCCGTATACAACGTGACATCAACCCCTAATACCGGGAGAGACGAATCCCCAACGATCCGATCACTGCCTCCATATGGCTCAGGACTGTACCCAACTAAAACCTGTTTGCACGACTCCTTTGAGCCGTGGTAGGGTAGTAATCAAAGCACAGTGGGAACTCAAATGAGACAAATGACAATCTTAGGTCGACAGACTAACCTGTACACATGTCACCTGGGAACTGCTATCTTACAATAGGTATAATACCAACTAGCAGGTTCCCGGCGAGTCCGTCCGGTGTACTCATAACCCAATGAGCACCTATATACTATCTTAGGTGAACAAACTAACACCAATGGCTTATGAGACCTGGCCACCGCCCCTCGTCGGGGTCTCGATCAGTATACACTAGTCTACACTGGAGTATCGATGCCCGGTCTCGATACTCCTACGACTAGGGACATTTAAGAATGTTCTTATAGACCCCATCTCCCATATATATGATCTCCATCATAACGCTGGCAGTCAAGCAAGAATCCTATGGGCTCTATCAACATGTACATGATGATAAAGACAAACCATATAGCATACTATCATCTTGAGTAAGACTGCTTTATCGGTATAGGTCCTCACTCAATCATCATAATCACAAGTCCGCGACTATGATAATTGCCTTGAGGGCACTATAGCCAACATGATCTACACTATATCGCCTGAACCGTGAAAAACCCTCTGTGTAGGACTCTAAAGACTCGTCAATATGCTGGCAGTGTGTTTAACCACAAGCACGTCAGCGGCACTAGCTGTACGTAACGGCTACCCATATATTGAGCGAAAGGGAGGTCGATGAGCAAACTCATCATGAACCCCTACTGAGCCTGACAGTGACAATATCTGTACAGTCCGGTCTGTTTGTCTAAGAGTATCGCATATCGAATCTAGCGGGATGGATAAAGTCAGACCCCTAACAACGCAACATTTAGTGTCGGTGTGATACCCATCACCACCTGAGAAACTATCGATCCTGAATCGGTAATTCTCGTTCACCATGGCCATGGATTTCTGGTGATGGTCATCCATGCACAACGCGACATCAAGCCCCAATACCGGGAGAGACGAATCCCCGACGATCCGATCACTGCCTCCATGTGGCTTAGGACTGTATCCAACTAAAACCTGTTTGCATGACTCCTTTGAGTCGTGGTAGGGTAGTAATCAAAGCACAGTGGGAACTCACACGAGACAAATGACGATCTCAGGTCGACAGACTAACTTGTACACATGTCTCTTGGGAATTGCTATCTGACAATAGGTATAATACCAACTAGCAGGTTCCCGCGCGAGTCCGTCCAGTGTACTCATAACCCAATGAGCACCTGTATAATATCTTAGGTGAACAAACTAACACCAATGGCTTGTGAGACCTGGCCACCGCCCCTCGTCGTGGTCTCGATCTGTATACACTAGTCAACACTGGAGTATCGATGTCCGGTCTCGATACTCCCACGGCTAGGGACTTTTAAGGATGTGCTTATAGACCCCCAGCTCCCACGTATATGATCGCCATCATAATGCTGGCAGTCAAGCAAGAATCCTATGGGCTCTATCAACATGTACATGATGATAAAGACAAACCAGATAGCATACTATCATCATGAGTAAGACTGTTTTATCGGTATAGGTCCTTCCTCAATCATCATAATCACCTGCCTGCGATTACGATAATTGCCTTGAGGGAACTATAGCCAACAATCTCCCACTTGCACTTAGGGCCAGTTATTGCGATGTCGCATACTCATAGCCCGTGTGATACCGAACACCCAACTTCTCTACTAATCAGTTTCGCAAAACCCGTTTGCGAAACTATTGCATTCGAGAAATAGCCTCAGTGAGTGGATCCTCTTCAGTGTTTCTTTCTGTATCTCTCTTTATCTCAACTTCGCGGAGAAACCTATCTCCCGAAATGAGCAATACCTGTCTTAGAATTTGTCTGGATATCTGATGGGAGCTAGTTCACAAACGAACTCCAAATCCAGCAAACCTCCTAGACAGTATCATCCACTGAATTTAATCAGTAACATGCGCCATGCCTTCTCTCAGTATCCGCTTAGACTACCTGTCCAACATATTGTCCCTCAGAAGAGGGAAAAACTATAACTCTGATAGTCACTCTGTCATCCAGGTCACCTGGGAAGCCTGAAATGATAACCGTCTCCCGAAGGAGGCTGCCGTTACCATATCCCAAGAACATCCATTTATGTTTATAGACTGCTTCCCAACGTTTCTTCAGGATTGGATTAATATATATTTATTGCAGCTAGTGCAAAAACAACGTCTGGTGTGGTACTTGACATTTCATGATTAACTCAATTGCCTAAGTAAGTGATATGCTAATCATGCAGATCTCTCTCTCCTTTAGTCTATAAGACACCTTTAGAGAGGGTGACTCCATCACTTGCAGGTAGGCCACCATGCCAGGAGTCGTCTATTCTAAAATACTTTTAGAATAATATCAAAGTACCCAAATTGGGATACTTCACAAATCTAGATCTAAAACCATAGATCTAGTAACCGGAAAACTTGATATTATATCCATATCCGATGTGGAGAGACAACATTGTGACAACCACAGTATAACCGATCGTAGTATAGGAATATCTCTTCCTATCAAGTGCATGTCATCCTCATACCTGGACATCACTCTCTCCTACCATCTTAGCAGATCCATCTACTATTCTGATGAAGTCAAAGCCTATGACTGTCTCATCAAAAATAGATGATCTATTTCCGCTATACCTGCTTTAGTCTATAAATAGACATTAGCTACTTGCCCACTATACTTTCGCTGCTCCCACTGACTGCAATAACCCTCTGGCAGAGTCATATACACGTGCACTTCCAAAGCTAGTTTAGAATGACGCTATACTCATCCTTCTGTTAGGTCTTATAGTCTAGAACAACAGCAAATAGCAAGTCTGGGTAAACAAGAACCTCCCTGTCACCGTCACTGAGAAGATTGAAGTACCTCTCGGGTGCTTGAGGTTACCCACCAAATCTGCGGAGTGGCCAATAGAATGTCGAAATAATTGAATCCTTAGGTTCTATTAAATCTTCAGTGATCGTTTGTGGTTCTGGAATCACTTCCAGTTCTATCATACTCCCACTTCTGTTTTTCTAAAAAAACTATTTTGCTAAAACTGTGGTGAGTCAAGAACAATATAAATATTGATCTTCTGATGGTAGAAAGTTAACCCTCGTCAAAGCCCGGGATAACCCACAAACAGCCATTACTGAAACGTGCCTTGAGTTTATCCGGATTCTGGTTTTAAGCATCAGCCGGACAACTCCCTATACCTTAACATCGTTAAGATATAAATTGATTCTATATATATCTAATATAGAAACAAAAGCATTAATTTAATTGAAACCAGATTCAAAATCATGCATCTATTTCCAGTGCATATCAACCAAATGGAAAAGGGCCAATCAACATTACTCATCTATGAGTGCATCCATATATGAGTAACCCGAAAGAGAAGCAAATTCTCAAAGCCATTACTATCAACGGAATACCAAACACAAGTATCAACAACTTCGACTTCCTCAAAGAATCCTGATACTTTCAACAAATGGTTCTCTACTTTATTCTTATACCTATAACTTCTCAATATCTGGACTATGCATTTCAACGAAATACTTGTCTAGAATTGGAGAAGTCATGAGTAAACAGAATATAGTACGAGTATCAACCCTATTGTTCTAATGGAGATTGGACAACATACAATACTTTGTATAAGTCCCCTGAGTTCAACAACTCAAACCTTGTGCGTTGTAGGTTGAAAAACTGTAGTATGGTTAAGAAGAATTACACCGCTGTTGAATGCACCTTACCTAATCACCAATTGATATAAGTAAATGCCACAGATATAATATCAAAAAGTTATATCTCACTTTATAAAATAAACGTACAGATATATCAGTTTGAAATTGGTGCATAATAACGGATATTCAAAACCAAATACTTGCCATCCGGCAAAATCCCAGGCAATTTCCTAAAAAATCACCAATTACGACAAATTCCGATATGATGATGATCTAATCACTCAATTCCTAATAGCTTACTCTCACTCACCATCTGTATTAACATACAGATGTGAGAAACTGATCTGGTAAATACATACCATGAAGTTAGATTCCTGTTGGGAAAACAGTTTTCAATTAATATCGCACAGTGAAACTGAAACATGAAAATGTTTCAAAAGGGTTAACTGGTATTCCTAGTAACGCCTCTTCCATTATCCTGAATCATGACAGTAACCATATACTAACCTGCCCTCACTCCAATCCCTTTATTATGTCTTTACTTATTACCATCTGTACACCTTCTTTACGCTAATTGGTTTTCTTCCTTCCCTACCCTTCGGCACCAGCCTAAGGTTTCGAAGAAGACTATCCAATGAGCATAATAGGTGTACTCTCCTAATCCTAGGAGCCCTCGCAACCTGAGAGAAGGTAAAGAGAAAAGACATCTGAATAATCCTATCCAATTTCTCTTGAACCGGAAACCATCCTCGAATATGGAACGAATTCTTTCGAGTTCGTATGTAACTATACGATAGCATCCAATGGAAGTGGATATCCGTAGTGATACGGAGTGTTCTAGAGAAACGCAAAGTGGATGTAGGAGTGGCAGGGGTATACTTGGTCTTTGTCGTGAAAAATGGTGATCGCAATTTCCTTTGCCATTATTCTAATCCCTTTATATGTCTTTACTTATTACCTTTTGTACACCATAATTAAGCTTAATTGGTTTTCTTCCATCCCTACCGTTCGGCACCTGCCTATAGTTTGGAAGAAGACTATCCAATGAGCTCAATAGGTGTACCCTCTCCTAATCCTAGGAGCCCTCACAACCTGAGAGAAAGTAAAGGAAAAGACAACCGAATAATCCTATTCAATCTCTCCAGAACCAGAATCCATCCTCGAAAAAATTCCTTCGAGTTCTTATGTAACTATACGATGGATTTATCCATTAGAAATGGATGTTCGTAGTGATACGAGGTATTCTGTAGAAATGTAACGGTGATATAGAAGTGGCAATGATGTATGCGACACTGTGATATTCCAAAAGCCAAAGTGTTTTAAGAAGGTTCCGTTAACTTGGTTCATGAGTTTTAGTCAAAAGGCTGGGTCATAGTCGCAGCTAGAGAGAGAGAGAGAAAAGAAGAAACACTCAGCGTTCACTCTAACCTAGATCAGAATGGTTAATCATTTTATCTAATCTGGATGGCTCCCACTGTTTTCTCAAATTCTCCTCTAAACCCAAAAGGAAAATTAGTCGGAATCACCCGAGGAGTAATCCTACTCATCAGTGGGAATCGGGATCCAACTATTATTGCATGATAAATTGATGGAAGCCACTCAAGTCACCATACTCCAGAAGGTATGCGCAACCCTGGCAAGTTTCTTGTATGTTTGAAACTCCCGATATGATTTTTACCCCTAACGACCTATAATCTTGATTCTTGCCAACAAGTTATACGCCACTAGTCAAGTTCAACCCGTCATTATCCTGGATTAACTCGAATCCATCCGCACAAACCCTTGATGCTTGCCAACAAAGCTGTACGACTGTCCCGATCAATCGCATATCATGCTACAAATAAGTATTATTCAGCTAACGTACACTATGCCTTGACGCTTGCCAACAAACATAGCACGAATACCAAATAGTACTTATAAGAAATGACGGAGGGCTACGGCTGGTTTTTGGCGAAAAACCTTTAACGTAATGAACTTGATATTGTTGAAGGAACCGAGTGGTTTTATAAATATATAGTGGCGAAAACTTTTGCTAAAGAGGTCACTTCCAGTGAAGGGATCCCGGCTCTTTCTCCGTCGAATGAGGTGCAGGATATTCCAAACTGAATACCACGATGCAGAGCAAAAATGATCGACTATAGTAAAGTTATTACGTTGACACAAACTTTTACCCAAGGGGTCACTCCCAATGAAGGGATCTCGGCCCTTGCCTCGTCGAATGAGGTGCTGGATATTCATAACTAAATACCACTATGCAAAGCAAAAGAGAACGTCTGTAATGTCAGTTTTTTAAAAACTTGGTTCCAACAACAACATATATAGGTTTTTTTCCTTGCATTGATAAGAATCAACGCAGTCCCATCAATTAATCACACCAGAAAAGAACGAAAATAAAATGTACGTATATACCATCCGCATTCGCCACTGGGTCCCGTCATCATCCGTTAGGTTACTTAACTAACGACAGAGCGGGGACTGGGCTAGTGCGGGTGCAAAACATATACAACATCTACTAATATATATATATATAAATCATCCCAGGCATGATATAAATCAACATCACAGAAGTATCACAGAAACAACACAGAATGGTGGATAATCTTGAGCCCCGGGTTTCACTTGTTTGCAAGATTTTTTGAAGACTTTTGAAAAACAACAGAGAGTGAAAACTGCAGGGTATCATTTCCGGTTCGTTTTGATTTCGACACTTTAACATTGTCTAAATAAGCTAGCTAAGGGTTTAAAGGGTAGCTCTGATACCATGAAGGGTTACGGCAGCGCCCCAGCCATCGAAACGTGGCCAAATGCGGAACAAATTTTTTCTAAAACCGGCGCTACCATTACCCGATTCCTGGATCAACCATAAACCTAAACTAGAAGACTAATATAGAAGTTAGAATGGTTATACCGAGTTGATTCGTGTCCTTCGGTCTTCATTCCAAGCTCCTAGCGGCTCCTTGATATAGTTTGGTTGCCGGTCTTCCTCCATCTCCGATGATCCACCTGTGGGAAACGGCGCAAGCTCCAGCCTCGTCGAACAAGACAACCGACGCTCTAAAGTCGCTAGCAATGGAGAGTGGGGGTGAATGAAAGTGTCACTACAATTTTCTCTCAACATATTTTGCTCAATGAGGAAGCATAGAAGATGAATGAGGAGGTGAGGAAATCTTGGCATGAGCTAAATGGCTAAGTCTTTTGTGAACTTGAGAGAGTGAGAGAGTGGGCTAATGTTGTGATAATGTAATGAATCAAAATGAAATCAACCCTCCTACTTGAAGAGGCCGGCCCCCCTCTTCTCTCATTCCTACAAAAAGATCTTATCAAATTAATCAAATAAATAATTCACAACCATACTTTGCTACATGCCCAAAACCATGCTTAACACTATGCACATGCCACCTCACACTTCCACCTCATTTGTGAGTCAAATGAATTTTCCAAAAATGGAAAATCATACAAATGAGGTGGCCACCTTCTAGAAGCTATTCCATATAAAATACGGAATACTTCCCGGTACATGTATCGAAATACATATACGCGTATTCGTACCAAAATACGAATAGCCGAGAGAGAAAACGAATAGTGAACAATAATACTGAATATATATATATATACATATATAAATTATTAAATCAAAACCTGATTTAATAATATGGCTAAATCCTAAGCCGCTAGTATTATCAACCGTCCGATTAAAGTCTGTGCCGCAGATGCACATATTTAATCGGACACCTGTATGTACCAACATACGTGATCTACACCATACGTCTGAACCGTGTAAAACACTCTGTGCGGGACTCTAAATACTCGTCAATACGCTGGCAGTGGGTTTAACCACAAGCACGTCAGCGGCACTAGCTGTACGTAACGGCTACCCAGGTATTGAGCGAATGGGAGACCGACGAGCAAACTTATCCTGAACCCCTACTGAGCCTGACAATGACAATATCCGTACAGTCCAGTCTGTTCGTCTAAGAGTATCGCATATCGAGTCTAAGGGGATGGATAAAGTCAGACCCCTAACAATGCGACATTTAGTGTCGGCGTGATACCCATCACCACATGAGAAACTATCGATCCTGGATCGGTAATTCTCGTTCACCATGGCCATGGATTTCTGGTGATGGTCACCCGTGCACAACGTGACATCAACCCCCAATACCGGGAGAGACGAATCCCCGATGATCCGATCACTGCCTCCATGTGGCTAGGGACTATACCCAACTAAAACCTGTTTGCACGACTCCTTTGAGCCTGGTAGAGTAGTAATCAAAGCACAGTGGGAACTCACACGAGACAAATGACGATCTCAGGTCGACAGACTAACCTGTACACATGTCACCTGGTAACTGCTATCTGACAATAGGTATAATACCAACTAGCAGGTTCCCGGCGAGTCCGTCCAGTGTACTCATAACCCAATGAGCACCCGTATACTATCTTAGGTGAACAAACTAACACCAATGGCTTGTGAGACCTGGCCACCACCACTCGTCGGGGTCTCGATCAATATACACTAGTCTACACTGGAGTATCGATGCCCGGTCTCGATACTCCCACGACTAGGAACATTTAAGAATGTGCTTATAGACCCCCGGCTTCCACGTATATGATCGCCATCACAATGCTGGTAGTCAAGAAAGAATCCTATGGGCTCTATCAACATGTACATGATGATAAAGACAAACCAGATAGCATACTATCATCTTGAGTAAGATTGTTTTATCGGTGTAGGTCCTTCCTCAATCATCATAATCACCTGCCTGCGATTACGATAATTGCCTTGAGGGCACTATAGCCAACATACGGGTATGTGTATTTGTACATATAAGTGTATTTATGTATATACATGAATATATATATATTCATACTTATCTCTCTTTCGTATCCATTTTAATGCCATGTGAAGGGGATTGGGCTTTGCTTGTAGTTTAGTGTGAGTAAAATACCACCTCTTCACTTTAGGATGTGCTAGAATGAAAATGAGAGATATATCTTTTAATCTCTTTTTATTTTCTTCTCTAGTTTTTTCCTAAGCTTCAAAACAAAATAGAAAAGAGAGAAAAGAGTGAGAACAAAAGAAAACCTTCACTGCATCTTTTGTTATCAATCTCTAGCAAGCTTTGATATCAAGTTACTTCATTAAAGTTCACACTTGAGTGAATCTAAAGCTTGAGCTAGGGTTTCTTCGCGTGGATCTTCTTCGAAAAGAAAAGATCGTTGATCAAGCTCGTTCCATCACCTTTAAGAGCTTAAAAAGAGTAAACTACAAGGATATAACCATGCTTCAAAGGTTTTAGTTCTCATATCTTAGTATAGCTCTCTTGTGTTTTCAAGTTATAGTCTTTTGGACTTGATTCTATGTTTGTGATATTTATGCTCTCTTGAAATTTTTTTAAATCGCTTTCGCCTTGGTTTTCATGCTATCTAGTAAGCAAAGCATCCTTCATGTTGGGTTCTCCTAAAGGGCTAAAGCATATTAGGGAGTAAGTAGATCTTCCAAAATAAGATAAGTGCAGATGGAAAGGTATTTACCTAATAAAGCCGGACTTGTACAAAAGGTTTTTGTCAAATATCAGGTGTGGGTTGTAATGAAACCTTTTCTGCAGGGTCTATGCTAAAGTCCATTCGGATAACAATTGCCATTGCTTCTCTTCTAGACTATGAGATCTGGCAGATGGATAACTATAACGCTTTTCTAAATGCGGATTTAGAAGTGAGCGTGTATATGACTCTGTCAGAGAGTTTTGTAGTCAGAGAGAGCAACAGAAAGATGAGCAAGTTGCTTAATTCTATCTATAGATTAAAACAAGCATCGTGAAGATGGATCATCTATTTTTATGTGACAGTCAAACTGTTTGACTTCATCAAAATTGTAGACGGACTTAGTATTTGTAAGAAAGAAGTAGGGAGTATTGTCGTATTCCTCATATTGTATGTGTATGACATACTCCTAATAGGAAATGATGTTCATATGCTAATATTCGATCAAACTATAGATGTTACATTACTCCATGTAGGATTTAGGCAATAGATATCAATCGATATCAGGACTAGATCTAGATGGATTTTGGGATTGTCCCAATCTAGGTACTCCGACACCATTCTAAAAGGGTTTAGAATGGACGACTTCTGGCAAGGTAGTGTACCCGCATGAAATGGAATCACCTTCTCTAAAGAGATGTCTTCTAGACTGATGAGGAGAGGGACTCTCATGAATAACATTCTACATACTTCGGTAGTAGGGTCGATCATGCGATGTCATGTACCCGACCAGATGTTGCTTATATACTTGATGTAGTAAGCAAATTGTTTATCGCCGAAAACTAGACTGAGAGATGTGGAGTCGTCTAGCCTGAATTTAGAGGCAGATGTTATATGGAACATATTCATCAACCTCTCCAAAGATACCAAGTTAATTTATGGTACCGTATATCGTAGGTTTGGGTAGATGATACTGTTTTAGCAGACTGATCAAATTCCCCCTCATTTGAGGGTTTTTTATTATGGGGATGCACCTCCCTTCAGGCACAAGCCCCAGCAGTTAATTAAGTTATCGCATTACGATAACAACTTTCACCTTCTCCAGTTGATCACTTCATGTCGAGTTATATATTGTTTATTATAGGATTGCCCTTAGATTGTATACGGAGACTAATTTTGTCGCCCGTAGGGCGTGGATTAGTCCAAACATGTAAATCATATTTTGAGTGAACTTAGGATGCAGATCTTATATAAATGATGTCCATATGTTCAGGAGTTTAAGGATCGTTAATATAGTCTTAAATTAAGATCGACTTAAAATATATTTATGGGTCGTTAATCTAGTCTTAAATTAAGGCCAGCTTAAAATATATATGATCATGATCGATTTTCTTTTGAAAATCAAATAATTTTTGAAGCTTCAGAGGCTTAGTCTAATTTTAGAGGAAATGTTGAGCTCTGTTTCCCAACAGTGCTAAGCAATATGCCATGGTTTATTTTGGGCTTTACATAACCCAACAGTGTTAAGTACTGGGCCCAGAAGCTTAAACTTCAGAGAAATATCTTAGCCAATATTGGGCTAAGAAACATTCATATAAGACTTGGACGCATGTATATGGGGTCTCCATGACCACTAGCGCTTTGCCACTGGCTCAGGGATCCTTATATTTGGGTTGTCGGCGCTTAGAACTTAAGTTCTTATGTTGCATATTCCATTGGCGCTTCTGCCGCGTAGCACATGTGCTTTTGAATCATGCCCACGGACGCTCCTGGATTCATATCCACTCATCATATTAGCCTCTGGTTCCTTTTCTGCTGGCACTTGCCATGTGGCGGATGCCTATTGGCGCTTCTGCCTCTGGCGCATACCCATAGGTGCTTATATAGATCTGGTGCTTAAAGACTTAATTTTTAAGTCTCTGGCTATGGACTTAATTCCCATAAACTGTGGCGCATCTGCCTTTGGTTATGTACATCATTGAAACTTGAGTTTTACGAAGCTTAAGCTTCTGTTAATGGCAATGTTTCCATTAACGATCACCAAGATCATTATTTTAATGATCTAAGATCTCTCAATCATTTTGCATCCTCATCACCTTCATGTTCAACATATTTTTATGAAGAGGGTTAAATTCCTTTCTCAAACCATAGATCGTAAGATCAAAACAATTCCTTTATGAAACTTAAGTTTCTTATGAAAAAAGGAACAATCTTGATTTAGAGATTATAAGATCTGAGAACGAACTTAAGTTCTATGTATATCAATGAAGGTTAACCTTCTTATGAATGAATCTTAAGCTTCTATGATGTTGGAGATTGATCTCCTATTTACCTCGGTTGTATACGGAGGAAGAGGAAGGAGAAACTCAAAGGCAGAGAACTTAAGTTCTTTCTAAAAGCTGATAAGATCAGTGATCTCTTTGTATGTGATGTATATGATGTATATCATATACATCATGTATATGGTTCAATTTTGACCTCTAGGGTCTCCTATATAAGGTGTAAATATTGTTGAGCAAGTAAAGAAAATCCCTTTTTGAGATTTCTCTAATTGATCTTAAGATCAAGTCCATGTGCTTAAGCACCATTGGATTATGGATCCA
The DNA here is from genome assembly GCA_030015575.1 of Agapanthus africanus. Classification (NCBI taxonomy): domain Eukaryota; kingdom Viridiplantae; phylum Streptophyta; class Magnoliopsida; order Asparagales; family Amaryllidaceae; genus Agapanthus; species Agapanthus africanus. The sequence goes on along the minus strand of CM057350.1, from coordinate 444,562,393 downwards.
AAGGTTATCTGTTGATATGATTAATATCTTTCTTGTTCAGATAAAATATTCCATTGATTCATTTGGTTTAAAAGAATATATGAAAAGAGCTAATATTAGCTTGGGTCCTTAAGTACCGTTGGATTTTAGATCTAAGGGTTAATATTAACCAGTATCATTTTGTGAAATCAATTTCCTGTTATCGATTTGGATCTTTCTTGTCTTAGAAAGATAGAGAAAATAATTTCTCAAAATAGTTTAAGCTGTTCGATTATATCAATTATCAATGATATCTTTCTGTTTTAAGAGCTTAAACTTTTGTTGATATATCTTTCTTGTTTAAGAAAGATATGGGAAGTTAACTTCAAAATATAGCCTAAGCTATATGAAGCAAGGGGATATTATTAACGCCAGATCAACTTGGCGCATGTCCACATGAGTTGCATGTGGAGGAGCACCAAGAGTCTTCTGGCGCTTAGACATGAGCCCAACTCTGTCAAATTTCATCGGTGATTTGATTTTATTTTAGTTGATCCATAATTGATACATATCAATTAAGGTGATGGGTTAAAATCAATTTCATGTTATTGATCTTGATCTTTCTTGTTTTAGAAAGATAGAGAAAATACTTTCTCAAAATAGATTAAGCTATTCAATTTTAGGATATCTTTTCGTTTTAAGAAAGATATGGGAAGTTAACTTCCTAATATAGCATGAGCTATAGGAGGTTAGGGCTTCAAATATTATCAGTGCTAGATTAACTTGGCGCATCTCAACGTGAGTTGCACATGGAGGAGTGCTAAGAGTCTTGTACTTGGACTTAAGTCCAATTTGAACAATTTTATTGGTGGGAACAAATGCCTCCCGCTGCTTTGCCCATGTAAGTATGTACATAGGTTAAGTAGTGCAAAGTTATGCATTGCCATAGAATTGATGGCTTAGGAGACACGTTTAGGTCCCAGCCAACTAAGGCTTTGTTCATCTTCATGAGCCATAAGGGCCTCAAGATGATTTTCTCCCTATGAGTCGTGACGATCTCATAGGTGTATAATCTTCTTAGAAATTGTGAGGATTCCTAAGTGTCCACCGCTTTCGTGAGTCATGAGGATCTCACTCGGGTATTTTCTCCTCTCTGTCGCCTAAGGCTTTTCAACTTTATGAGTCGTGAGGGTCACATAAAGATGTTTCTTCCTACGAGTCGAGAGGAACTCGTAGGTGTATTCCCCTTAGAAATCGTGTGGACTTTTAAGAGGCTTCTTTTCCTTGTTGTTTGCCTTGAAATAGCTTAGCCTAGTTTACTTACTCGTTTCAGAGCGTTCATTCTACTTTTCCTTTAGGTATGTGGATAAACTCATCCTAACATATAACATGCATAACCCTATCGACATGGGCGTTCATTAGGTTTTTGGTGCTGGGTTAAGTCCATCGCACTCTTACATCAACAGATATCATCTCGATCCATGCCTACTCGGGTCGCTGGTTTCGAGTAGCCGCGTACTTGCTGTATCACCCAACCCTACTGCTGTAGAATACAACATCTCAAGTAACCTTCCTAAGCCGGTATGACTGTATTGCCGTCAGATGATTTAGCATTGAGCGACACCGTGGTGCTTTACCTTGAGATTAGACTCTATTTGGAGCCCCGAAGAATCATAACCACACGCTTCTGGGGTGGGATGACATCCGATGGTATTTAGGTTTCACATGTATTGCCATCGAGACCTGAAGTTAGGAATATGATGTCACTTAGATTCATCTTTGACCCTTTGGTCCTTGTCGACGTTACATCTACACCCTGCTGGAATGAGAATGACGTCGAATTGATCTTTAGGACGCATAGATTGCCATCGAGACCTAGAGCTAGGATTTTACCATTACTCTATCTTAGCTTTGGCTCTTTAGATCTTTCATGATGTCGCGTCTGCACTCTGCTGGATGGACGTCGAGATAATCTCTAGACTGTAGATGTTGCCATCAAGATCTGGAGGTAGGATTTTGCCATCGCTCCACTTTGATTTGACCCTTTGGTCTTACTGACGTCGTAATCGTACTTCACTTGTGTTAGGAATATGTATGCCCTAGAGGCCATTATTGTACATGTGATGTATATTGTAGTGGATGCTTGGACATATATATAGAGGACTTTCTTGCTCGACATGATAGTATACTATCCGGTTACTCTTTATCTTAACATGTTGACCGGTATTCTTTACTGTCTTGCTCTCACATATTGATAAAATCCTTAGGATATATACTTGACTACCGGGATTACGATGAGATCATACTAGTGGGGCCAGGGTGGTCCAAAAGTACATCCTTTAATCAATTCCTAGTCGTTGGAATATCGAGACTAGGGCATCGATATTCCAGAGTAGACTAGTGTGTACGTTTCTTGTCCCTTAGAGGGCGATGGTTGATCCCACAACTATTGGTGTGTGACATCAAAAATTGTACACATGTGCTTATTGGAGAATGGGTACACCGAACAGGACTCGCCGAGGACTCCTATGTGGTAGTATACCTATCGTCAGATAGCAGTCCTCTGGTGACACTGGTACAGGTTAGTCTGTAGACCCGAGATCGCCATAGAGTCTTGTGTGGCTCCCACTGTGCTTTGATTTTCTCCCTACTACGGCTTAAAGGAGTCGTGCAAACAGGTGTATTTTGGGTACAGTCCCGAGTCAAATGGAGGCAATGAGTGATAGGAGGGGTTTCATCTCTCCCGGTATTGGGGGTTGATGTTGCGCTATGCTCGATTGGCTATAACTGGAAGTCCCTGTCCAGGGCTTCTACTGAGATTTACTGATAAGAGTTATCAGTAGTTTCTCAAACCGTTATAGGCCAGACATCGACATGACTTATCACATTACTGGGACCTGACGTTTACCACTCCAAGACATGATATGCGACATATCAGACGAAGAGACAGGACTATACGGTAGTGTTATTGATAGGCTTCATGGAGAGTATGGATGAGTTTGCTTGTTGATCTTCATATCGCTCAATACCCGGGTAGCCATTACGTCCAGCTAGTACCGCTGACGTCTTGTAAGTGATTGATATGATCATCACCTACTGCTGGTGTATTGACGAGTCTTTAGAGTCCCATACAGAAGTTTCCTGGTTCGAGCGAAACGAAGTAGGGCACATATGTTGATATGTGGGTGGGCCTGATTAAATATGAGTATGTGATACCGTATCATAATCTAGCAGTTTTCTGATGTCGGTCAGGTTATATGTGTTAGAGATAGTGACCTCAAAGTCAATTATTGGATCGCAGGTACGTGATTGCAATGATTGAGGCGGGACCTATACCGATATGACAGTCTTGCTCGAGATGATAGTATGCTATCTGGTTTGTCTTTATCATCGTATACATGCTTTAGTTCACTATTGCATGATGATAGAGCCCATAGGATTCTTGTTTGACTACCAGCAGTATGATGGCGATCATATACGTAGGAGCTGGGGTCTGTAAGCACATCCTTAAAGTGTCCCTAGTCGTGGGAGTTTCGAGATAGGGCATCGATACTCCAGAGTAGACTAGTGTATACAGTCGAGACCCCGACGAGGGGAGATGGCCGGTCTCACAAGCCATTGGTGTTAGTTGGTTCACCTAAGATGTATACAGGTGCTCATTGGGTTATGAGTACACTGGACGGGACTCGCAGGGAATCTGCTAGTTGGTATTATACCGAACGTCAGATAGCAATTCCCTAGTGACATGTGTACAGGTTAGTTCATCGACCTGAGGTCGTCATTTGTCTCGTGTGAGTTCCCACTGTGCTTTGATTTCTACCCTACCACGGCTCAAAGGAGTCGTGCAAACAGGTCTTTTTTGGGTACAGTCCCGAGCCACATGGATGCAAGTGAGCGGATCGGCAGGGGATTCGTCTTTCCCGGTATTGGGGGTGAGATCGAGCTGTGTCTGAGAGAGCCATTACACAAAGCCCTCGGCCGAGACAGGAGCTTTATAGGTAGGTACTCCAGTAGTATCTCAGGGTGTTCTGGGCCACTTTCTGACACGACTTATACCGCTAATGGGGGTTTGACGTTACCAGCCTCTAGGCAGATATGCGATACTCATAGACGAACGGACCGGACTGTATGTATATTATCACTGTTAGGCTCAGTAGGGTTTCTGGATGAGTTCGCTCGTCAGCTTCCCTTCCAATCAATACATAGGCAACCGTTACGTACAGCTCGTACCTCTGACGTGCTAGTGGTTATACCCAATGCCAGTGTGTTGATGAGTCATTAGAGTCCCCCACAGACAGTTTCCCAAGTTCGGGCGAAACGTTGTATAGGCCGTATGGTTTTATGGCAAGGTTCGGAAAATGCACGTGTGTTTACGCACGTGTCATGTTTCGGGCAGATAATACTGGTGGGCTTTGGTTTAAGCCGGATCCGAGTATTATACTGTTTAGATATAATATCTTTGTCTCAGTTGCATTTGTATTCGGTTGTAATACAAATGTGGGTGTGTTTATACTGTTACGGGGTTATCCTGAAATTCGTTTCAGGATCGCTTTTGGAAGTTGCCAGTTTCCATTTTTCTATCACCAGTATTAAACATTCGGTTAAATGCGGATTTATCTTTTCGTCACTTGGGTGAGTCATGAGGGTGAGTCATACTTCTAGAAGGTTCTAGATGGTGACTAGGATGGTGAGGTGGCTTAATGCATTAATTGGTCATTTAATGTTTTGATGACTAGGGTTTAAGGTTCATTGTATGCATTAATGAGATGCAAGGTGTTACTTTTTACTCATGCCTTTGGTTAAGTGCTTATGGTCACCCTCTCCCTTCCTACACTCACCCCCTTCCTTCATAAGTGGCCGGCCCCCCCCTCTTGCTAGATTATGGTTGCTTGAAAAAAGATTTATGATAGCTTTGGGATTTATGGAAATTAGATAGAAACATTTCTTATTTCATTCCAATCCAAAATGGCAACTTCATTAACCGTTCGTCCATGGCTTTGGACGTAACGAGACAAAGTGTTCTACTCATTCTCTACATCAATCTTGGTCATCTCTTTTAGCAAACTTGACGATCGAGTTGCCTCTGTTCAGAGGCGGGAGCCCGTTTGAAGATCCGACGACGTGGTGCCACCTGGACGAGAAGACTGGAGATTCAGGAGATCGGAGCAGCCGCAACAAAGCGTGGGATGATGGTTGAAGATCGAAGGACTCGGATCGTTCGGTATAACATTTCTACCCAGTTTGTAGTTTGTTAGTTTAGCTTTAATGGAAGATCCGGGTTATAGTACGCGATAGCGGCAGCTAAAAAGTTTTTCTTCCGCATTTGGCGTCTGTTAGACTGCCGGAGCGCTACCGTGGACTAACAGTGGTATCAGAGCCTCACCATTAAGCTTTACTAACTTGTGCTAACGCGTTTAAAATATCGATCGAACGGAATTTCGAAAACTGCAATTTTCTGGGTTAAAGTTTCTGTCGATTTTTAAAAGGGTCTAAAAATTATTTTTCATATCACAGAAAAGAGAGCAGGCTTTTTTAAGAATTCTGGTGAAATTTGGTCAACTGAAGCTTCCAAAGCGCCGTGGAACCGCCGTGCAAACCCTAGTTTGGCCGCGGTTCCGCCGCCGTTTTGGAGCTACAGTAAACTATTTTTCTACAATAGGTTCTTCTTGTAAAATTGTGGTTTTTGGAATATTTCTTTTGGGCCCATATTTTGTTACTATACAGCAGATGTATGTGGGGCCCACTTTGGGATATTTTGTCGATCGAAATTTAAACGTGTTAGTTTACAGTACTTATATTATATCTCCGACCGGGAATGTCATTTGAGCGGTAAACCGCGTCTAATTGCTATAGTTCTTTTAGACGGGTTTGCGAACGTGACATTCGCGTTGATGTTCTGTGTTGTGCTGTGATGTTGCGGATATGTCGTGGTGGATAGCAGTGTGCAATGGTAGTGCAGTTTCAATTTATTTGTACATTTGATATTGCGGGGCGAGCGTCCAACATGTGGACTGCCGTCACTGCCTGCTTATATAATATTCTTTTTGGGGCACGACCGGGCTGAGGTCGATGCACCCGTTGTATATATTTTTATTTCTGTACAAGGTTTACCCCTCGACGGAGTGCACGGATAGCCGGGTTCTGGAGGGCAACGCGTCCGTATCTCATGGCTTTAAGAGGCAGAGGGGCCTCACTCTAGAATTGGCAGACTATTCGCCGCACTCGTAGGGGGTACAGGTTGACCCAAGGAAGGGTGCTCAAGTTACCGGATTCCGTGAAGTGCCGGGTGGTCCATTCACTCTGCTGTAAGGGGCTGCCTCGCTTCAAGTTTTGGCGGGTAACTTGCCGCACCCGTAAGGGTCTAGGTTTCATTGCACAGGCTATCCACACGACCAGGGGAACGTCGGGTTTCAGTAGCGGCTCTGTGAAACCCAGGGATCCCAGATTATCTGTATTGTTCTGTGATACTTATTACTTTTCTGTAATGTTGCATATTATCATGCCTGGAGCGATTATTGTATATTGGTATATATACTATTAGATGTTGTATATGTTTTACACCCGCGCTTGTCCAGCCCCCGCTCTTTCGTTAGTTAAGTAACCTAACGGGTGATGACGGGACCCAGTGACGAATGCGGATGGCATATACGTACATTTTATTTTTCGTTCTTTTTTGGTGTGATTGATTGATGGGACTGCATTGATTCTTATCAATGCAAAAGTAAAACAAACCTATATTTGATGTTGTTGGAACAGTTTTAAAAGGTGTTATTACAAAGACGTTTCCTTTTATTTTGCACAGTGATATTCAGTTGGAATATCCTGCACCTCATTCGACGAGGCAAGGGCCGAGATCCCTTTACCGGGAGTGACCCCTTGGGCAGAAGTTTGCGTCAGGGTAATAACTTCACTATAGTCGATTACAAGTTGCTTTGCATCGCGGTATTCAGTTGGAATATCCTGCACCTCATTCCACGAGGAAAGAGCCGAGATCCCTTCACCGGGAGTGACCTCTTTAGCAAAGGTTTTTGCCACTATATTTTTATAAAAAGCTATCCAGTTCCTTCAACGAGATCAAGTTCATTACGTTAAAGGTTTTTTCGCCAAAAACCAGCCGTAGCTCTCCGCCATTTCTTATGGATGGTCAGTAGTATTCAAGCTATGTTTGTTGACTAAAGTCAAGGCATAGTGTTTGGTAGTTGCTGGGTATTCATCTGTTGCATAGATAGATGCGTTGGTTTGGGACAATCGTACTGCCTTGTTGACTAAAGTTAAGGGTAGGTACGGGTGGGTTCAAATCAACCTGGATAATGACGGGTAGAACTTGACATGTGACTTATGATTTGTTGACTAAAGTCAAGGTCATAAGAACATGAGGTAAAAATAACATCGGGAGTTTCAAAAGAAACTGAAACTTGCCAAGTATGCGCATACCTTCTGGAGTGTGATAACTTGAGTGGCTTCCATCAAGTTATCATGCGATGATAATTGGATCCTGATTCCCACTGATGAGTTGGTCTACTCTTCGGGTGATCCCGATTGATTCTTCTTTTAGGTTTGGAGAAGAATTTGACGGAACAATTGGAGGTTTCCTGATTAGATAAAGTGATAACCATTCTGATCTAGGTTAGAGTGCATGCAGAGTGTTTCTTTTCTCTCTCCCTCTCTTTGGCAGCGACCATTGACCGACCCTAGACTTTGACTCAGTGACCAAGTTGACCGAACCTTCTTAAAATACTGGCTTTTGGATTGTCTAAAGTTGCATAAGTCATTGCCGCTCCTTCTTTTACCCTTTGCATTTCTCAGAACACCCCGTATTACTACGGATATCCACTTCCATTGGATAGATCCATCGTATGGTTATATACGAACTTGAAGGGATTTCTTTGAGGATGGATCCAGGTTCAGGAGAAATAGAAATGATTTATTCAGTTGTCTTTTGTTATCACCTTCTCTCAGGTTGCGAGGGCTCCTTAGTTTAGGAGAGTACACCTATTACGCTTGTTGGATAGTCTTATTCCAAACCATAGGCTGGTGCCGAAAGGTAGGGAATGAAGAAAACCAATTAGCCTAAGTTGGGTGTGCAGAAGGTAATATGTAAAGACAAGATAAAGGGATTAGAAAGAGGGCAAAGTAAATTGCGACTGTTATCATTCACGACCAAACCGCGTACTTCATCGCCACTCCTATTTCACCTTTAATAGAATAAGGTATTATTCAGCTGTCTTTTATCATCACCTTCTCTCAAGTTACGAGTACTCCTAGGATTAGGAGAGTACACCTATTATGCTTACTCGATAGTCTTTTTCCAAACCATAGGCTGGTGCCGAACGGTAGGGAAGGAAGAAAACCATTTAGCCTAACGATGGTGTACAGAAGGTAATGAATAAAGACAAATAAAGGGATTTGGAGAGATGACAAAGAAATATACGGTTATAGTCATGAATTGGATTATGGAAGAGGCATTACAAGGAATACCAGGATACCCCTACGAAACATTTTTTTTGTTTCAGTGCATTGTTAAAGGAAAACTGATTTCCCGATTAGACACTTACTCCAGGGTATGTATTTACCAGGTATGATTCTCACATCTGTATGGTTTTACAGATCATGAGTGGGAGTAAGTTATTGGGAATAAGGTGATCATCCTTATTATATCGGAATTCATTGTAATTGGTGATATTTGAGGAAATCTCCTGGGTACAGTTTTCAGCCTACGACGCACAAGTTTTGAGTTATTCAACTCAGAGGACTTATACAGAGTATTGTATGTTATCCAGTGTCCATCAGGACAAAGGGGTTGGTCCTCGTACTATGTTCTGTTTACTTATGACTTCTCTGGATTTTAGACAAGTGTTTCATAGAAATACAAGGTCTAAGTTTTGAGAAGTTGTGGGTATAAGAATAAAGTAGAGAACCAGGTGTCACAAGTATCGGGATTCTTCAAAGAGATCGAAGATGTAGATTCTTGTGATTGGTATTCAGATGATAGTAATGGTTTTGAGAAACTTGTTTCTCTTTCAGGTTACTCATAATTGGATGTATTCCTAAGTTGAGTAATGCTGATTAGCCTCTCTCCATTAAGTTGATATGCACTGGAGACAGTTGCATGGTTTGAATCTGGTTCCAGTTAAATTAGTGCCTCTATTTCTATATTGTATATAGAATGGTTCATATCTTAACGATGTTAAGATACGGGGAGTTGTCCGGCTTATGCTTAAAACCAGACTCTGGATAACTCTAGGCACGTTTCCGTAATGGTAGTTTGTGAGTTGACCCAGGTTATGTCGAGGGTTGATTTTCTACCATCTGGAAGATCAATAGTGATATTGTTCTTGACACGCCACAGTTTTAGTAAAATGGATTTTTTCAGAAAAAAGTTGTGGGAGTATGGTAGAACTGGAAGTGATTCCAAAACCGCAAACGATTATGGAAAATTTAATAGGACCTATATATTCAATTAGGTTTGACATTCCAATAGCCACTCCGCAGATATTGTGGGTAACCTCAGACACCCGAGAGGTACTTCGGTAGCCTCAAGGACGGTGACAGAGAGGTTCTAGTTTACCCAGACTTGACACTAATGTTGTTCCAGACTATGAGACCCGGAAGGAGGATATGTATAGCGTCGTTCTAAACTAGCTTTAGAAGTGTACGTATATATTATTCTGCCAGAGGGTTGTCGTAGTCAGTGGGAGCAGCGGAAACATAGTGGGCAAGTAGCTTATGTCTATTTATAGGCTTGAGCATAGATCGCGGAGATAAGATCATCTATTTTTGATGTGACAGTCATGGGTTTGAGTTCATCAGAATAGGGGATAGATCTGTTAAGAAGGTAGTAGGGTGTGATGTCCTGGTATTTGGATGACATACACAGAGTAGGAAGTAAAATTTCCTATACTACAATCGGTTGTACTTTGGTCGTCACACAGTTGTTTCTCCGCAAAGGATATGGATTTAATATCAGACATTCTGGTTACTAGATCTATGGTTTTAGATCTAGATTTGGGTAGTTTCCCAATATGGGTATTTTGACAGTATTCTAATGGTATTTAGAATAGATGACTCTTGGCATGGTGGTGTACCTGCAGGTGATGGAGTCACCCTCTCTAAAGGTGTCTTAGAGACTAAAGGAGAGAGGGATGTGCATGATTGGCAGATTGCTTAGGCAATTGAGTCAATCATAAGATGTCAAGTACCACACCAAATGTTGTTTTTTGCACTAGATGCGATAAGTTTATATTAATCCAATCCTGGAGAAACATAAGGAAGCAATTTTAGAACATAAGTGCATGTTCTACGGATTTGATGATGGCAGCCTCCTTCGGGAGACGGTTATCATTCCAGGCTTCAAAGGTGACATGGATGACAGAGTGATTGTCAGAGTTATAGTTTTCCCTCTGACAAGGGACAGTATTATGGATAGGTGGTCCAAGAGGATACTGTGGGAGGCATGGTGCTGGATACTGATTAGGTTCAGTTATCGATACAGTCTAAGAAGTTTGGATTTGGAGTTCATTTATGAACTAGGTCCCATCAGATATCCAGACATATTCTAAGACAGGTATTACTCGATTCGGGAGATGGCTTTCTCCGCAAACTTGACATTTGGAGAGATATAGAAAGAAACATCAGGGCGGATCCACTCACTGAGGCTATTTCTCGAACACAAGAGTTTTACAAACTAGCTTTGTGAAACTGATTGGTAGAGAAGTTGGATGTTCGATATCAGACTGGCTGTGAGTATGCGACATCGCAATAATTAGCCTTAAGTGCAAGTGGGAGATTGTTGGAGATAGTGCCATCAAAGTCAATTATTGGATCGCAGGTACGTGATTACAATGATTGAGGCATGACCTATACCGATATGACAGTCTTGCTCGAGATGATAGTATGCTATCTGGTTTGTCTTTATCATCGTATACATGCTTTAGTTCACTATTGCATGATGATAGAGCCCATAGGATTCTTGCTTGACTACCAGCAGTATGATGGCGATCATATACGTGGGAGCTAGGGTCTGTAAGCACATCCTTAAAGTGTCCCTAGTCGTAGGAGTTTCGAGACAGGGCATCGATACTCCAGAGTAGACTAGTGTATACAGTCGAGACCCCGACAAGGAGCGATGGCCGGCCTCACAAGCCATTGGTGTTAGTTGGTTCACCTAAGATGTATACAGGTGCTCATTGGGTTATGAGTACACCGGACGGGACTCGCCGGGAATCTGCTAGTTGGTATTATACCTAGCGTCAGATAGCAATTCCCTAGTGACATGTGTACAGGTTAGTTCATCGACCTAAGGTCGTCATTTGTCTCGTGTGAGTTCCCATTGTGCTTTGATTTCTACCCTACCACGACTCAAAAGAGTCGTGCAAATAGGTCTTTTCTGGGTACAGTCCCGAGCCACATGGAGGCAAGTGAGCGGATCGGCAGGGGATTCATCTCTCCCGGTATTGGGGGTGAGATCGCGCTGTTTCTGGGAAAGCCATTACACAAAGCCCTCGGCCGAGGCAGGAGATTTACTGGTAGGTACTCCAGTAGTATCTCAGGGTGTTCTGGGCCACTCTCTGACACGACTTATACCGCTAATGGGGGTCTGACGTTACCAGCCCCTAGGAAGATATGCGATACTCATAGACGAACGGACCGGACTGTATGTATATTGTCAATGTTAGGCTCAGTAGGGTTTCTGGATGAGTTCGCTCGTCAGCTTCCCTTCCAATCAATACATAGGCAACCGTTACGTACAGCTCGTAACTCTGACGTGCTAGTGGTTATACCCAGTGCCAGTGTGTTGATGAGTCATTAGAGTCCCCCACAGACAGTTTCCCAAGTTCGGGCGAAACGTTGTTGAGGCCGTATGGTTTTTTGGTAAGGTTCGGAAAATGCACGTGCGTTTACGCACGTGTCATGTTTTGGGCAGATAATACTGGTGGGCTTTGGTTTAAGTCGGATCTGAGTATTATACTGTGTAGATATAATATCTTTGTCTCAGTTGCATTTGTATTCGGTTGTAATACAAATGCGAGTATGTTTATACTGTTACGGGGTTATCCTGAAATTAGTTTCAGGATCGCTTTTGGAAGTTGCCAGTTTCCAGTTTTCTATCACCCGTATTTAACATTCGGTTAAATGCGGATTTATCTTTTCGTCACTTGGGTGAGTCATGAGGGTGAGTCGTGCTTCTAGAAGGTTCTAGATGGTGACTAGGATGGTGAGGTGGCTTAATGCATTAATTGGTCATTTAATGTTTTGATGACTAGGGTTTAAGGTTCATTGTATGCATTAATGAGATGCAAGGTGTTACTTTTTACTCATGCTTTTGGTTAAGTGCTTATGGTCACCCTCTCCCTTCCTACACTCACCCCCTTCCTTCATAAGTGGCCGGCCCCCCCTCTTGCTAGATTATGGTTGCTTGAAAAAAGATTTATGATAGCTTTGGGATTCATGGAAATTAGATAGAAACATTTCTTATTTCATTCCAATCCAAAATGGCAACTTCATTAACCGTTCGTCCATGGCTTTGGACGTAACGAGACAAAGTGTTCTACTCATTCTCTACATCAATCTTGGTCATCTCTTTTAGCAAACTTGACGATCGAGTTGCCTCTGTTCAGAGGCGGGAGCCCGTTTAAAGATCCGACGACGTGGTGCCACCTGGACGAGAAGACTGGAGATTCAGGAGATCGGAGCAGCCGCAACAAAGCGTGGGATGATGGTTAAAGACCAAAGGACTCGGATCGTTCGGTATAACATTTCTACCCACTTTGTAGTTTGTTAGTTTAGCTTTAATGGCAGATCCGGGTTATAGTACGCGATAACGCCAGCTAAAAAGTTTTTGTTCCGCATTTGGCGTCTGTTAGACGGCCGGGGCGCTACCGTGGACATACAATATGTGATATAACCGGATTATTGAATCAAGTGTTAGTTTGATAATGTGATATTCAGATTAATGATATTACTCGGTTATATGTGATATAACCGGATTATTAGATCAAGTGATAATGTGATATAATTATATCTTAACTAATATCATTAGCTCACTAATTACTTTATTTATATATATATATATATATTAATGTATATTTGATATATATATATATATATATATATATTATATGAAGCATGTCATGTTTTTCTATTTTTAGAAAATGGAAAAACGAGGTGTAAATTTTGGAGATATTTGTGGAATGGGCAAGGCATGGGTTTTATTATTTGTATATTAGTCTTGACTAACTATTCAAGCATGATTGCAATTTAGATTTGCAATTTTATTCCATGCTTGAATGAGTGAGAAGAGAGAGAGCCATTTTTGAGTTTACTCTCTTCATTTTCATTCTTCATGCCTTAGCCATTTTTCATGAGCTCTTGTTCTCTCTTGCTCTCTTCAATTTTCTTCACCTCTGTTCCAAGTTCAAACCCTCACATGTGATGTGAATCATTGAGCTTGTGAAAACCCTAGTGAGCAAAATAAACCCTACTTCATCATCACACAATAGATTAGCAATTTGATGTGGAGTGTTACCTTCACTAATGAGATTAGTGAAGGGTTAGCTTGAGCTTGTGGACTTCGGGTGGATCATCTTTAGCGCGAAGATCATGAAGGAGGTTCGTTCAACGGGAAGAGGAGCCTAGTGGAGTCGCGTGGACCATAACCCGGAGCTATTGAAGAGAAGGACTCGTACTACAAAGGTTGTATCCTCTTTTCTTCTCTTGAGTTAATCACATCACAAAAGCAAATCTTAATAATCTAGTAAAGATCTTGTTGGTCTGGCTTAGCACCTAATAAAAATTTGAATTTGGCATGCTTGATACGTCTAGAACCTCATAGTGGTTCTAAGGTTGACTTTCATGGTATTAGAGCCACGCTAGAACATTAGGGTAACTTGTAGCGACGTTAGAAATCCGCCGTTTTTGTCGCGCAAAAACTGCTGATAAAAACAGTTTCAAAAAATGATGTTTTAAGTTGTTTTCACACCCCGCGGGCTTACGGTTTGAACTGAGAAGCCGTGGGGTGGAGCGTGCGCACCCCACGGACACCTAGGAGGGGACAAGAGGCCGGACCCACACCCCAAGACCACCACAAGGTGGCCTTGGGGGTGGGTGACCTGAGAGCACCCCAACTGGGTGCCCTTGGGTCTGCCTACCCTAAGGGGCCACTTCGTGGTGGCCCCCGGGGGTGGGTACCCTTCCCGAGGCCCCCCATTCGACAGTTAATTTTTGTATCTTCACCTCCGCGAAGATTCGGACGGGTTTCGAGTTCGTTTCGACTCCCGGATTGGTTTAAAACGATCGGTTTTGGAACTTTAGCTCACTGGACTTTTCAAGTCTTGGAAAAATTGGTTAAGTTTGCTAATTGCGTACGGAATTCTAATGTCGTGGTTACTCTACAAGTTTTGTGATGTGCGTGATACAATAATTAGAATCCGGATTAGTTAGTTTTATGAAAACTAGTAGTATATTATAAAGCTATGTAACATTTCAAAAAAATAAAATATTATTTTGGGGAATTTTTATAATTTAATATTAATTTTAATGAATATTTTAATATTTCGGTATAATTAAATACCGATAAATTAGGAAAAATTTGGAAAATTATAGAAATTACTAAAAGAAGGTGTTTTATGTGAATTATGCAAATTTTAAGTTTTTATGATTAATTATATGCTAATTTAGTTCTAATCGCGATTAAAAATCGCTAATCGGATTTTTAGCATATTTTGTGCAAACGTGCACCATATCATTTTACACTTGTTACATAATTTTCTTCCATGGTTTCCTTCATGTTTTAGCATGGTTTTTGATTGTTGGAAAAGTGAAAAGAAAAGAATAAAGAATGGAATAGTGTAGGCATGGGTGAGAGAGAGAAAGAGAGGGGTTAACTTTGACCTTGGGCATTCTCTCCTTCAATTCTCCCTCTCATTTCTCTCCCCTCCTTTGATGTTGCTGCTGCTGCTGCTACACCCTCTCTCCCTCTTCATAAAATCCCTCAAAACACCATGGAAATCAACTCAAAACCCCACCCTCATTTCACAAAAATGATGCACAAGCTCAAGAGAAGTACATTGGACCAAGAAAGAGAAGATTTTGAGGACATTGAGCAACTCAAGAAAATTCTTGAGTTGCCAAAGGAGGTAGCTTCTGTACCATTAGAGTAGTGTTTCGATTTCTTATGCATCCATACTTGTTTCATGTCGATATCGAGTGGTTTTGAGGACTTAGGAAAATTCTAGTTAGGGTAATTGGAAATTGAGAGTTGCGGTGAGTAACTAAGCTCAGTAGAAGCCATACAAATCCCCTAGTGCTGGGATTAAGACTGAAACCAGAGACTTGAAACCCAGAATAAGGATTTAGAAACCCGATATCAGAAAAACTGTGATTCTGTGAAGGTTAAATGGAATCTGCTATCACCCCGAGACTCTGAAAATCATTTTGTGAACACAGAGATACATGCAGGCACCTAGGAAGCTAACCCCAAAACCTGAGCCACCCCCTCCATGTTCTGGCCGCAGATTTAATCGATCTGGCCATAAATTGAGTACAGGGTAGGAGCTTTGGGTCTCGTGTTTGTTTTGTGGCTTTATCTCCAGTAAACTAGACCCCTGGCATATGCAAAATTGTCCAATTTGATCTAGGGTGAAATCTGGGACCCTTTTCTGTAGTTGCTGTTTTGGATTCGTGTTTCGTTTTCGTATTTTGAATTCTGGATTTGCGTATTTGTGTTTTACTTCGATTACTTGGCGTTTGTACGATGATATCGAGGATTGTTCGATGGTTTTGAAGCGTAGTCTATAGGTTCTAACCTATAAGCTTTTAAGCGTATCGTGTTGGTTTTCGTATGTCGTTTTGGTTTTGATTTGGTGTTAATGCGATGCGATATGTGTGATATGTAGGTACCCCCACGGTGATCCGAGGCGATGAAGATGAGGGTGACAACATCGACACCGACACGCAGGATTCAAGGTGAGTAGATTATATCTACGGGGGAAGTTGGGTGGATGGCGTATAGCACCCCCGCAGTTCGATGTTTAGTATAGTATATATGTACTATCTATGATAGCTTATAGTGTGTCGTGGATATTTGAGATGAGATTAGGTATACTATGGTTAGATTAAGGCGTAGAAGTAAACTAGTATAGTTCCTAGTTGCGAACCCTAGAATAGGCTTACACCTACACGCACACACCTGCATATTCGTTATACATATACTTAGGTGACGAGGATAGTGTATGATGTTTGGAGATGAGTCGATTGAGTTTGGGCATAGTGCCATGAGATCAGTGATATATATTGTGATTCGTATTTGGGATACGACATGTGATTTTAGCGGGCCTTCAGTACCCCAGATCATGAGATATGATGATAAGGATACCTGATAATTGATGAGATGAATGTGATATTGACCTGTACCCAGCTTTTGGGATGTCGTACGATGATTTACCGTACAAGCTTTATATTGATGAGAGATCCGCACTCATGACTCGAGGATGTTATATGATATTGTATCGTACGCGGTACCTTAAGGCGGGATCACCGACTATTATATTTAAATATATATATATATATATATATATATTATATCGACTCAGATTTAGGTGGTTTCCATACCCCTCCTGATTGACTTGCTAGTCAGAACCGTAGATTTGCTAGTAGATGTTAGGCTAGGCCGATATCATACCTATTTCAAAAAAACTAACGAATCGAGAGTATTTTAAAGATAGGCAAAAGGATTCTACGGATATTTTCAAAAGACGCATCTTTTCTTAAAACACCGTAGCCCTTATTTTACTAAAAACCCCGATTCGTCTTATTTCAAAAGGCAACTGTATGACTTTTTATATTGATACAGATGCGTCACCGTTGCATTTATTAGTCTATTTCTGCATACTCTTGTTATTCGCATCGCATTGCATGCGCAAATGGTTATTGTTATATAAAAATCATGCTGTTAGGACACTAGCACCATTATCGATGATGCATATGTTCCACATACACCTGCTTGCCGACTCACACACTTCATCATCGATAATTGCCATGTCACTACACTGTAGTACTGTTGCATTCAGGATATAATCTCTTGCATGGCATACTTGTGTACATACCCATTGTATACCCATATTTACATACATAAGTATTTGCACATACATAGATGATTCGGGCTTGATTTGAGATTTAGGAACCGCAAGATACTCTTTCAAACTGATTCATTTTAAAAGATTTTCCCTCAATATATGCAAATTACTATTCCATATTGCATGATATGCTGATATGCTTACATTTCTTTTACATGTCCCATACATCATGCTTTTGATTAAACGCATTAAGATATGTTGTTTCCATGATATTTCTAGATTTGGGAACCGTGGATATTTCAAAGAGATTATATAATTGTTTTAAAAACCCGGTTACCCTTGATATGATATTTCAGTGCGTCCACCATATGTTTTCTCGGTGCTGAGAGCGACATGTGAAACCCGATTCGAGGAGGCGGTGAGGCCGATTGCTGGTACATGGTGGGCCCGGTATGGTACCCCAAGGTAAGAAAGGGATGCTGTGTATATAGACGGTGAGCCTGGCAGAGGGACTACTACCTACCGGTGATAGTATTTGGGCTCGGCGGATATCCGGAGGATACCGACCGGAGTCGAGAGATGATATGGGTCGATCCGCACTGACGGAGCCCAATATATGAGGATTTGCGTGCCGATGATAGGCACAGGTTTCATGATGTTTTTGATTGTCGATGCTTGACACTCAGGTTCTATGATTTTGATATGTCGCGAGCGATACCTGTTGATTTACATCCTCATACTTCCATGCATATGTTTATGATATTTACATGCGTGATGCTTATTGTCGTTGGGTGACACGTGGAAAATTTCCACATACATATATTGACATTGATGACATTGATTACATAGTTGGATGATATCCACTTTTTCATTGACTTCATGATATAGTCGACATTAATCATACCTCACATTTACGATATGTTATTACCTGAGGCACTGGCACGAGCACTTGGCATTACACTCCTGTATAGATGTTACATTGCCACTTTATCTTGCTTCAGACTTATTCATTTGAGGTTTATATATCTGATCGTATTGACCTAGGATTGTGTCATACATACGATTTCTGCTCTGTGATGTTGTCTATTCATGAGTTGGCAACTCACCTTCGTTGTGCCACGGTTCTTGCAGGTTTTGCCGTACAGGTTTCACTGTGGCTTTTCTAGCACACTGCTTCCTTTCTGGATGATTGCATTGGTAGGTGTGTTCACTCGCATCGTGAACACCCTTGTATTTATTTTGTTCAGTGGTATCTAGTAATTCCATCAACCAAAACTTGTATATTGTTTCAGACTTAGAAAACCAGATATGTATTATTTCGACCTTAGAGTCGCGCGTTGTAGTATTATGGTTTTCATGTTGATTTTGAGTTTCTTTTGAGTTTTGATCCTCGCCCTTTGGCGTTGTATATTATATTGCTTGCGTGATTGTTACCGTCGATTGACGAAGAGCTAGCTCCCGCTTAGGGATGCCTTTTATCATTGTGTATATATTATTCTTGCTGTACCCCGTTCGGGGCCAGTATTTACAAAGGAAACTCTACCGAAATTTTTAGAAAAGATATGGAGGATTTAAAATTCATATTCGGCTTACCTATTTTAAAACCCTTGTTTTAAAAACTTGTTTTCTTCACTTCTTAAAACTATTTCCTTTACTTATTACTTAAAAATGGTTTTAGATTTCTGGGCTTTTTGGCTTACTTGGATTAGATGGGGTCCTATAGACTTCATATGATTCAAGTGCCAGTCACGGGCTATTTCGGATCGTGACAAGCTAGCCGTTTAGTCTCAATTGATCGATTGTCACGAAGTTTTGATTCGGATCAAAACTCCGTCGCAATTGCGTATTGTACTCGATCACTAAGTCGGGAATCTTGTTGAATTATCCGACAAACAATTGAAAAGAGTTTTCAATTTGAGACTAAAATGCAAGTTTTATAAGTTAGGCATGAAATCCGGAATATGAGATATTCCGGGTTTATAATGTCTAAGGATATTGCGGATTCTAATTATTGTAGTTTTCTGTTTTCTTTTTCTGCGACCGTAAGTGTAATATATGGGGTATCCCAATCTCGTTGCTATGTCAACAAGTTTTAGGGATACGCATATTTGCTTACGTTGATGATATATGATATCATGTATTGCTGTTGATATGATTTATTGGATCGTCGGTGATTGAATAGCCGGGGGTTCTATGTGAGATGAGAGTTTTTATTTTCATTCATGTAAAATCTGTATGTAATATTCTTTTATTGGGGCACTTCCGGGTTGAGGATGATGTCACCACTGCTGTATATTATTTACTTTTCCGCATTAGGATAGACCCAAGACGGGGAGTACAAGTAACCGAGTTCTAGAGTCCAGTAGGAGACCATCTCAAGGAGTTGAGACCGGGTCTCCTAACTCTAGAATTGGCAGGGTTACTTGCTGCTCTCGTAGGGGTTTAGGGATGTGGGTTTAGCTATTCATCATGACTCTGGAATCCGTGTTTTACATTATTGGCTAAATTTAAAACACGAACATCCTAATATATCCAATATTTCATATGTTGCTTCTGCTGCTTGATTCTGTAATGTTGATCATATAACTGCGTGAGACGAATGTAATATTATATATATGATATATAATAAACGTTGCTTATGTTTTGCACCCGCTAGTCCAGCCCCCGCTCTGCCGGTAGTTAAGTAACCTAACGGTGCATGACGGGGCTCAATGGCGAATGTGGATGGCATAAGCATACGTTCTATTTTCGTTTCATTTTTCTGTAATGTTTAGGAAACATTAATTGATGGGACTTCATTAATGAGATTAATGAAAAGAAAGAAACCAAAATTTGTTTTAGAATCAAATTTTCAAAAAGGGTAGCTCTAGATCTTCCTTTGCATAGTGGTATTCCTTGATGAATATCCAGCACCTCATTCGATGAGGAAAGAGCCGAGATCCCTTCACCGGGAGTGACCTCTTTAGCGAAACTAGCAAATTCTACAACCCACTCGGTTTTGTCTTTTGATTGCTTCTCTAGTTCTTGCTTTGCATAGTGGTATTCATGAATATCCATCACCTCATTCGATGAGGAAAGAGCCGAGATCCCTTCATCGGGAGCGACCTCTTTAGCGAAACTAGCAAAAGCCTAAAAAACATTCCTTTTCAAAATCACTAGATTCTACAACGATATCAAGTTCATTGCGCTCATGGTTTTCTTAAAAACTTGCGTAGCCCTCCGTCATTTCAGATAAGTGCTATTTTAGTATTCGTGCTACGTTTGTTGGCCTACGTCAAGGCGAAGTGTGCGGGAGTTGAATTAGTGCTTATCTGCAGCATGTGATGCGATTGGATTAGGGTAATCGTGCGACTTTGTTGGCCTGTGCCAAGGGTCGTGTGGATAGGTTTAATTCAATCAAGAAATGAACGGGTTGAACTTTCCTAACGCCCTATGGTTTGTTGGCCAGCGTCAAGGTCATAGGACGTTAGGGGTAAAAACTATTATCGGGAATTTCGAGTGTTGAAATTTGCAATAAGATTGCATACCTTCTATATGATAGTTGGATTCCGATACCCACTGCGAGTAAGAGTTACTCCTGGGAGAATTTTGCACTTTACAATTAGCTGATCAAGTAGGTGTCTAGAAAGGTATCAACGGGGTTAAGCCTCTAAGGAAACGAGGCTTATTTTAATTAGGTCCATGCGAAAGCACGGGGAACCTCCCTCAGAGTACCGATACCTGCCTGGCCGAATGATTGGAGAACCTGTAGGGTGTAATTAATTCCGGCTAATCATACCTTTTAGGGTTTGAAGGAAGATTTGATAAAAACAGTGGGAGCCATCCTGATTAGATAAGATAATAACCGATCTAATCTTGCAAAGAGCGCATGCTAACGCGTTTCCTTCTCTCTCTCTCTCTATGCAGCAACCAATGTCACGCCTTAATCAAGATAATAAAATGGATGTATTGACCGAACCCTCCTTTTATATAGGGCTAGGGAACGTTGGTCCCGCTCTATCTTATGACTGTCATAAGTCTGAGCAAGGGATAGGGGGGTATCAGGATTCCCATGCTACCCGTGCGAAGAAACAGCATGTTGATGCATCTTTTTGGGTGTGTTCGTTACCGAGAACTGTTTCTCGGTTTGTTCTATGTCCTGGGTATTGGATATCGGATCAGGATTCCACGTATGTAATTTCATACATGGGTTAAAGAAAGGTAGAGAACTGGAAAAGGGTGATAAATCCCTAACAGTAGGGAATAGTGCAATTGTTGCAGCCAAGGCAGTTGGTGATTATCATCTTGTATTACCAACTAGTAATACATTGATTCTGAATGACTTTTACTACGTACCAAAGATGATGTGCAACATTACGTCGGTTTCTTTGCTAACTAAAGAAGGATATAATCTTACATTAGAGGATAATGTTATGAACATTTTCCAGAATCAAGTGCTGATTGGATCTGGTACATTATATAACGGTATATACATTCTTAATCAAAGTACAGTTTTTAACATACATAACACAAACAAGAGGAAAAGTTCAGAAATGAACGAAGCCTTCTTGTGGCACTGTAGACTAGGTCATATCAATGCGACAAGACTAGCTAAGTTGCATAAAGATGGATATTTGAATCCGTTCGAATTTTCATCTTATGAAACTTTCCATTCATGTCTCAAAGGAAAGATGACCAAAAATCAGTTTACTGGACACGGAGAAAGAGCTACTGAACTCTTGGGACTGATACATAGTGATGTATGCGGTCCTATGTCTACACATGCCAGAAATGGTTTTTCGTACTTTATTACATTCACCGATGATCTCTCAAGGTTCGGACACGTGTTCTTGTTGAAACTCAAGTATGAAATGTTTGAGAAATTCAAGGAATATAAGTGCGAAGTTGAAAACTAGAAGGGCAAATGTATTAAAGTCCTACGATCTGATCGGGGAAGAGAATACTTGAGCAGGGAATTCCGAGACTATTTAAAAGAGAATGGGATTCTCTTTCAACTTACTCTTCCTTATACACCACAGTACAACGGTGTATCGGAGCGGAGAAATTGCACCCTATTAGATATCGTGCGCTCTATGATGAGTACTGCTGAGTTGCCTATTTCTTTTTGGGAATATGCACTTGAAACGGCTACAGACCTACTGAATATGGTCCTCACCAAATCTGTGCCTACCACTCCATATGAGATATGGAAAGGGAAGAGACCATACCTTAAATATGTTAAGGTATGGGGTTGTCCGGTCTATGTCAAAATGTTAGTTATATATATGCCCTAGAGGCCATTGTTGTACATATGATATATATTATAGTGGATGCTT
Source organism: Agapanthus africanus (assembly GCA_030015575.1). NCBI lineage: Eukaryota > Viridiplantae > Streptophyta > Magnoliopsida > Asparagales > Amaryllidaceae > Agapanthus > Agapanthus africanus. Next base: position 444,540,048 of record CM057350.1, on the reverse strand, counting down.
GGATATATATAGAGAGGACTTTCTTGCTCAATATAATAGTATGCTATCTGGTTACACTTTGTCTTAACATGTTGACTTGTATTGGATTACTGTCTTGCTCTCACATGTTGATAAAGCCTTTGGGATATGTACTTGACTACTGGGACTATGATGAGATCATACTAGTGGGGCCAGGGTAGTCAACGAGTACATCCTATAACTGTTCCTAGTCGAGGGTGTATCGAGACAGGGTATCGATACACCAGAGTAGACTAGCGTATACGCATCTTGACCCATAAGATGGGCGATGGATGATCCCATATCCATCGGTGTTTGACATCAAAGATAGTATACGGGTGCTCAGTGGAGACTGGATACACTGAACGGACTCGCCGAGAACTCCTAGATGTTATTATACCTATCGTCAGATAGCAGTTCTCCGGTGACACCGGTACAGGTTAGTCTGTAGACCCATGATCGTCATAGTGTCTTGTGTGATTCCCACCTTACCACGTCCAAGAGGGCGTGCAAAACGGTGGCTTTTGGGTACTGTCCCGAATCACATGGAGGCAATGAGCGATAGGAGGGGTTTCGTCTCTCCCGGTATTGGGGGTTGATGTTGTGCTGTGTTCGATTGGCTATAACTGGAAGTCCCTGGCCAGGGCTGATATGGAGTGCTACTGGTAAGAGTTATCAGTAGTTTCTCGACCCGTTATGAGCCTCAAATCGACACGACTTATCGGTTACTGGGGTCTGACGTTTACCACCCCTAAACTGGATATGCGACATATGAGACGAAGAGACCGGACTGTACGGTAGTATTACTGATTGGATTCACAGGAGATTGTACAGGCTTTCTTGTTGATCTTCTGCTCGCTCAATACCCGGGTGGCTGTTACGATTAGCCGACCGCTTGCAGCTTGTGGGTGTTTGATATGATCATCATCTACTGCCGGCGTATTGACGATTCTTTAGAGTCCTACACAGAAGTTTCCTGGCTCAGGCAAAATGGAGTAGGAGCACATATGTGATATGTGCAGGACCGAGAATAATACGATATGAGATACCGTATTCTATTCTCGCGATATATGATATCGGCCGGGTATATGTGATATTGCCGGATCATCGGATTAAGTGTTGATTCAATGAATTGGTATATGTTATATTGGTCGGTTATATGTAATATAGCCGGATTATCGGATCAAGTGTTGATTCGATAATTTAATATATTATTATATATGTGATATATTATGTTACATTAATTAATATAAGCTCGCTTTATTGATTCTTTTTCTCACTTGGATAATACATTGATGTATATGCGATATATATTAATTGTATTATTTTCTTTTGTTACATTATATATTATATATGTGATATATAATATTGTAACATGTTAGGGTTACAAATGTAATAATGATTTAGAGGTTTAACCAAGTTAGGGTTTGGATTAGGTTAAGTATTTTGATGAGCTTTGAAGAAGCTTCTTGAAGATTTAACTTTGTCATCTTTCTTTGATATTTTGTGGAAATATTTGTTAACCTAACCCAAATCCTTAACCCATGGTTTATTCTCTACAAGGGTTAAGCATGTCATGCTTAACCCTAGGTTGCAATTGTAACCACAACAATAATTCATTATTCATCACAAAAGGTTTTATTCTTCTTCTTCCTCTTGAAAAATCTTCACTAGCTTTTTGTGTGTGATGATTCTATGTGAGAAATTGAAAACAAAAGAGTGTAAAATTCCTACTTCATCATCCTCATCTATTCTAGCCACTTAGATTAGGGCGTTCACTTCTCTAATAACTTCATTAGTGAAGTGTAAGCTTGGGTTAGAAATTCTTCAAGGTAGATCATCTTAGATCAAGAAGACTTCAAGCAAGATACATCGTTCACCTCATGGAGCCTCTCGAGAGTCGGAGTTCTTGATGATCGCAGCGAAAGGATCTCAACACGGAGTTTATGAAGCGATGAAACGGACTACAAAGGTTGTAATCCTAAACTATATGTGATAGTTACTTCTTTGTATGTGATACAAACTTGTTACCCTAATAATTCTAGCCAAGATTCGTGGTTTGTTTGCTTTGCACCTCTCTAAATTTTAAAGTGGCGTGAGTTAGACTAGGTGCAAGGGAAGCCTAACAGTGGTATCAGAGCTAAGCTAGAATTTTAGACACGGTGTTAAAACAATTACGAAAACGAAATCGACTCCAAAATACGGTATTATGGAACCCTCATTTTGCTCTTTGTAAATTTTCTAAAAAGTCCTTTAAATTTTTTTGAAATAGGTGCAGAATGATATATGGGACAAACTATGAACATGGGTGAAATACCGGGGGGGGTGCTCGGAATTTGGCCGAGCACCAAGACAAGATTTCCGGCCTGGCCGGCCCCCTAAGCTCCTCTGCTCCCCGTATTCCTCCTGTGCTTTGGTGTCTTCATTTTGGGTTTCCTAGTATTGTTTATTTAGCCCAATTTTCATGTGATGATTAGTTTGATCTGGAGCTAAAGTACTTCATAGTCGTATTATTTAACACTGTATTGGTAACCTTGACTATAATTAGCAGTTCGATCGAACTTCAAACACCATATTTTGTACCCCGCTAAAATTTCCAAGTGTTGTAATTTTCCAAAGTTGATTATATTCGTAAAATCGTGCAAGTACCCCTATGGACCCCCTAGAAGACTATACTAACCTTAACTCGATTCTATGCCCACGGAACCGCGATCAAACCCTAGGGTTTGCCGTAGTTCCATGGTGTCATAGATGAGGCATTGGTTAACTCCTTCTACGGCTGGTCCATAGACACTGTGACACGGTTTTTGAGTATTTTAACTTTGCTCAAGTGTTGAGCTCACGAGGGTAATTTATGAGTGTATGTTGATTCGATCGAAACGTTAAACATCGTCTTGATATTCTGTGATTGTGATACAATATGTGGAATTCATATAGTTAGGCATGAAATCCGTAATATGTGATATTTCGGGTTTACGATGTCTAAGGTGTTCGTGGATTCCAAATGTTGTAGTTTTTCACTTTTCTTTTCTGCGACCGTAAGTGAAGTATGTGGCGCATCGCCGGCTTCATTGCTATACATCAACGACAATCGGGATACGCATACTTGCTTACGTTGATGCTATGAGATATTATGTGTTGCTGTGATATGTTATATTGGATCGTCGTGTTCCGAATAGCCGGGGTTTTATGTGAGATGAGGATTTTTATTTTCATTCATGTAAAATTCATTGTATGTAATATTCTTTTATTGGGGCACTTCCGGGATGAGGTTGATGTCACCATTGTATATTATTTACTTTTCCGCATTAGGATAGATCTAAGGAGGGGAGCACAAGTAACCGGGTTTTAAGGTCCAGTGGGAGGCTATCTCGAGGAGTCGAGACCGGGTCTCCTAACCCTATAATTGGCAGTTTACATGCCGCTCTCGTAGGGGTCTAGGGATATGGGTTTGGCTATTCATCGCGACCGTGGAATCCGTGTTTTATACAGGCTCGAAATAAAACACGGACCTCCTAGTATATCCAATATTTCGTATGTTTCTTCTGCTGCTTATATACTGTGATGTGATCATATTATATGCGTGAGATTATTGTATATATGATATATAATAAACGTTGCTTATGTTTTACACCCGCGCTAGTACCGTCCCAGTATGCCGTTAGTTAAGTAACCTAACGGTGCATAACGGAACATTGTGGCGAATGCGGATGGCATAAGCGTACGTTGTATTTTCGTTTCTTCTGTAATACTTAGGAAGCATAAATGATAGGATTTATTAATGAGATTAATAAAAGAAAAGAAACGTAAAAGATGTTGTAGAATCAAATTTTCAAAAAGGGTAGCTACAGTTTTTGCTTTGCATAGTGGTTTATGTGATATACCATGCACCTTATTCGATGAGGAAAGAGCCGAGATCCTTTCACCGGGAGTGACCTCTTTAGCAAAAATGGCAGATGCTACAAACAAACGGTTTAGTTTTTGACTGCTTCTATAGTTCTTGCTTTGCACAGCGGTATTTGTGAAATATCCTGCACCTTATTCGATAAGGAAAGAGCCGAGATCCCTTCACCGGGAGTGATCTCTTTAGCGAAACTAGAAAAAACCTCAAAAACACTCATTTTCAAAATCACTTGTTTCTACAACGATATCAAGTTCATTACGCTCATGGTTTTCATAAAAACCTGCGTAGCCCTCCGTCATTTCAGATAAGTACTACTTAGTATTCGTGCTACGTTTGTTGACTATTTTAAGGCGTAGTGTGCGGTAGCTAATTATTGCTTATCTGTTAAAACATGAGATGTGATTGGATTAGGATAGTTGTACGACTTTGTTGACTATGTTAAGGGTCGTGCGGGTGGGTTTAATTCAATCGGGAAATGACGGGTTGAACTTGGCTAGCAATTATGATTTGTTGACTATGTTAAGGTCATAAGTTGCTAGGGGCATAAGCATTATCGGGAATTTCAAGAGTTGAAATTTGCAATGAGATTGCATACCACCTATGAGATAATTGGATCCCGATACCCACTGCGAGTAAGAGTTATTCCTGAGAGAGTTTTACACAGGACAATTAGCCAATCAAGTAGGTGTCTAGAAAGTTGTTAACGGGGTTATGCCTCTGGAAAAACGAGGTTTATTCTAATTAGGTCCATGCGAAAGCACGGGGAACCTCCCTCAAAGTACCAACACTGGCCTGGCTGAAAGATTGGCGAACTTGTAAGGTGTAATTAATCCCGGCTAGTCTTACCTTTTAGGGTTTTAAGGAAGATTTGATAAAAAGCAGTGGGAGCCATCCTGATTAGATAAGATAATAACCAATCTAATCTTGCAAGAGCATACGCTAAAGTGTTTTCTTCTCTCTCTCTTCAAGTAGCAACCCTGTCAGGCCTTAATCAAGAATAATATGGATGTATTGACTGAACCCGCTTATTATACTGAGCAGGGGAACGTTGGTCCCGCTCCAACTTATAATTGTTATAAGTCCGAGCAGGGAATAGGAGAATATCTGGATTCTCACGCCACCCAAACGAAAAATAAGCATGTTGTTGCATCTTCTTCAGATGTGTTAGTTATCGAGAACTGTTTCTCAGTTCACTCTATGTCCTGAGTATTAGATACCGGATCGGGATCTCATATATGTAATATGTTACATGGGCTACGAAAAGGTAGAGAACTGGGAGAGGGTGATCATTCCATAAGATTTGGGAATGGTGCAAATATTGCAGCCAAAACTGTTGGCGAATATCACCTTGTGTTGCCAAATAGTAATACATTGATTCTGAACGAATGCTATTACATTCCGAGCATGATATGCAATATTATATCAGTTTCATTATTGAGTAAAGAAGGATGTAATCTTGTAGTACAGGATAATGTTATGAACATATTCCTAAATCAAAAGTTGATTGGATCAGGCTCGTTATTTAATGGCATATACGTTCTCAATCAAATTACAGTACTTAATGTACAAAACACACACAAGAGGAAGAGTTCAGAAATGAACGAATCCTTCTTGTGGCATTGTAGACTATGTCATATCAATGCAACACGGCTAGCTAAGTTACATAAGGATGGATATTTGAATCCGTTCGAATTTTCATCTTATGACACTTGCCAGTCATGTCTCAAAGGGAAAATGACCAAAACTCTGTTTAGCGGATACGGAGAAAGAGTTACAGAACTCTTAGGACTAATACATAGTGATGTATGTGGTCCCATATCTACACATGCCAGGAATGGTTCTTCCTACTTTATTACATTCACTGACGATCTCTCAAGATACGGACATGTGTTCTTGCTGAAACACAAGTCTGAAACTTTTGAGAAATTCAGAGAATATAAGCAAGAAGTAGAAAACCAAACTGGCAAAAGTATTAAGATCCTTCGATCTGATCGAGGAGGAGAATACTTGAGTATGAGTTCCTGGATTATCTAAAAGAGAATGGGATTCTCTCTCAGCTTACTCCTCCCTATACACCACAGCACAATGGTGTATCAGAGCGAAGGAATCGCACCCTATTAGATATGGTGCGCTCTATGATGAGCACTGCTGAGTTACCTATTTCCTTTTGGGGTCATGCGCTTGAGACAGCAGCATACCTATTGAATCAAGTTCCGTCTAAATCTGTACCTACCACACCATATGAGATATAGAGTGGGAAGAGAACAAATCTTAAACGAGTTAAGATATGGGGTTGTCCGGCCTATGTCAAAAGACAAAATCCGGAAAAACTCGAGGCATGATCAGTTCTTTGCAAGTTTGTGGGATATCCTAAGAATTCCTAAGGATATATTTTCTACCACACTGAGGAACAAAAAGTGTTTATTTCTCAATACGCCACCTTTTTAGAAAAGGAATTTCTTACAAAAGAAATTAGTAGCGAAGATATAGAGCTGGAAGAAGTTCCAGCACCACAAACTACAACTGAAGATTTAGTCGAACCAGATGATTCAGTAGTTCCCAACGAACCCCAGCCTCTCCGCCGATCTAGTAGGGTTCTTCATCCACCTGAGAGATACTACGGTTTTCTCATAGACGGTGGGAGTGAGGATTATATCATGGAAGATGATGACCCGACTAGCTTCGAGCAGGCCATCACGAGTGGGGATTCTGTGAAATGGCTGGATGCAATGCGATCTGAGATGGAATCCATGTACACCAACAAAGTATGGACTTTGGAAGTTGCTCCTGAAGGGGTAAAACCTATTGGGGGCAAATGGATCTTTAAGAAGAAATTTGGTGTAGATGGAAAAGTTGAGACTTTCAAAGATAGACTTGTTGCAAAAGGTTTTCGTCAACAACTAGGTATGGATTATAACGAAACCTTTTGTCTAGTGGCTATGCTTAAGTCCATCCGGATCTTACTTGCCATTGCTGCATACCATGACTACGAAATCTAGCAAATGGATGTTAAGACCGCCTTTCTAAATGGTGATTTAGAGGAGTGCGTGTACATGACTCAGCCAGAGGGCTTCGTAAATTGTGTGAGCAGCGGAAAGGTGTGCTAGCTGCTTAAATCTATCTACGGGTTAAAGCAGGCATCGCGGAGTTGGAACATCTGTTTTGATGTTGTAGTTAAAGAGTTTGACTTCATCAAGAATATAGATGAACCTTGTATATACAAGAAGGAAGCAGAGAGTAAGGTTTTCTTCCTCGTATTGTATGTGGATGACATACTCTTGATAGAAAATGATGTTCCTATGCTACACTCGGTCAAGCTCTTCTTATCATATAGATTCTCAATGAAAGATCTAGGTGATGCCTCTTGCATTTTGGGAATTAAGATCTATAGAGATAGATCTAAACGGATACTGGGATTGTCCCAATCCAGGTACATTGACACCATACTAAAGAGGTTTAGTATAGAAGAATCCAAGCGTGGGAGCCAACCCACGATCTCTGGACTCACTTTCTCCAAACTGATGTCTCCCAAGACTGATTTGGAGAGAGCTCGCATGCAAAGGATACCCTATGCGTCGGCGGTAGGCTCTATCATGTACGCGATGCTATGTACCAGACCCGATGTAGCATACTCACTAAGTGTAGTGAGTAGGTATGAAGCAGATCCAGGAGAAAGTCACTGGACAGCTGTGAAGAACATTCTCAAGTATTTGAGAAGGACTAAGGAGATGTTCTCGGTATATGGTAACGGAGAACTCCAAGTGGAGTCCTTTACCGATTCGAGCTTCTAAAGTGATAAGGACGACTCTAAGTCGCACTCCGGATTTGTCTTTACCCTAAATGGAGGGGCGATTTGTTGGAAGAGTTCCAAGAAAAAAACCGTGGCAGACTCGACGATGGAGGCTGAATACATCGCTGCCAAAGAGGCTGTCTGGATGAAGAAGTTCATCACTGAACTTGGTGTGGTACCGTCCATTGAGCATCCAATACCTTTGTATTGTGATAACAACGGAGCTGTGGCTTTGGCCAAGGAACCCAGGTCCCATCAGAAGTCCAGACATATTCTGAGGCGGTATCACCTGATCCGGGAGATAGTTGATCGCCATGAGATCGAGGTCAGGAGAGTTGACACGAAGGACAACACTGCGGATCCACTCACGAAGGCCATTCCCCAGATACAATTTAAGAGACTCTTCGGGATGTTGGGTATGAGATACTACAATAGCTAGCCTTAGTGCAAGTGGGAGATTGTTCGTTATATATATGCCCTAGAGGCCATTGTTGTACATATGATGTATATTATAGTGGATGCTTGGATATATATAGAGAGGACTTTCTTGCTCGATATGATAGTATGCTATCTGGTTACACTTTGTCTTAACATGTTGACTTGTATTGGTTTACTGTCTTGCTCTCACATGTTGATAAAGCCCTTGGGATATGTACTTGACTACTGGGACTATGATGAGATCATACTAGTGGGGCCTGGGTAGTCAATGAGTACATCCTATAACTATTCCTAGTCGAGGGTGTATCGAGACAGGGCATCAATACACTAGAGTAGACTAGCGTATACGCATCTTGACCCATATAATGGGCGATGGATGATCCCATATCCATCGGTGTTTGACATCAAAGATGGAATACGGGTGCTCAGTGGAGACTGGGTACACTGAACACACTCGCCGAGAACTCCTAGATTTTATTATACCTATCGTCAGATAGCAGTTCTCCGGTGACACCGGTACAGGTTAGTCTGTAGACCGGAGATCGTCATAGAGTCTTGTGTGATTCCCACTGTGCTTTGATTTCCACCTTACCACGTCCAAGAGGGCATGAAAAACGGTAGCTTTTGGGTACAGTCCCGAATCACATGGAGGCAATGAGCGATAGGAGGGGTTTCGTCTCTCCCGGTATTGGGGGTTGATGTTGCACTGTGTTCGATTGGCTATAACTGGAAGTCCCTGGCCAGGGATGATATGGAGTGCCACTAGTAAGAGTTATCAGTACTTTCTCGACCCGTTATGAGCCTCAAATCGACACGACTTATCGGTTTCTGGGGTCTGACGTTTACCACCCCTAAACTTGATATGCGGCATATGAGACGAAGAGACCGGACTGTACGGTAGTGTTACTGATTGGATTCACAGGAGAATGTACAGGCATGTTTGTTGATCATCTGATCGTTCAATACATGGGTGGCAGTTACGTTTAACTGACCGCTTGCAGCTTGTGGGTGTTTGAAATGATCATCACCTACTGCCGGCGTATTGACGATTCTTTAGAGTCCTACACAGAGGTTTCCTGGCTCAGGCAAAATGGAGTAGGAGCACATATGTGATATGTGCGGGACCGAGAATAATACAATATGAGATACTGTATTCTATTCTCGCGATATGTGATATCGGACGGGTATATGTGATATAGCCGGGTCATCGGATCAAGTGTTGATTCGATGAATTGGTGCATGTTATATTAGTCGGTTATATGTAATACAGCCGGATTATCGGATCAAGTGTTGATTCGATAATTTAATGTATAATTATATATGTGATATATTACGTTACATTAACTAATATAAGCTCGCTTTATTGATTCTTTTTCTCACTTGGATAATACATTGATGTATATGCAATATATATTAATTGTATTATTTTCTTTTGTTACATTATATATTATATATGTGATATATAATATTGTAACATGTTAGGGTTACAAATGCAACAATGATTTAGAGGTTTAACCAAGTTAGGGTTTGGATTAGGGTTAAGTATTTGGATGAGCTTTGAAGAAGCTTCTTGAAGCGTTGACTTTGTCATCTTTCTTTGATATTTTGTGGAGATATTTGTTAACCCGACCCAAACCCTTAACCCATGATTTATTCTCTACAAGGGTTAAGCATGTCATGCTTAACCCTAGGTTGCAAGTGTAACCATAACAATAATTCATTATTCATCACAAAAGGTTTTATTCTTCTTCTTCTTCTTGAAAAAGCTTCACCAGCTTTTTATGTGTGATGATTCTATGTGAGAAATTGAAAACAAAAGAGTGTAAAATTCCTACTTCATCATCCTCATCTATTCTAGCCACTTAGATTAGGGTGTTCCCTTCTCTAATAACTTTATTAGTGAAGTGTAAGCATGGGTTAGAGATTCTTCAAGGTAGATCATCTTAGATCAAGAAGACTTCAAGCAAGATGCATCATTCACCTCATGGAGCATCTCGAGAGTCAGAGTTCTTGATGATCGCAGTGAAGGGACCTCAACACGGAGCTTATGAAGCGAAAGAACGGACTACAAAGGCTGTAATCCTAAACTCTATGTGATAGATACTTCTTTGTATGTGATACAAACTTGTTACCCTAATAATTCTAGCCAAGATTCATGGTTTGTTTGCTTTGCACCTCTCTAAATTTTAAAGTGGGATGAGTGATGCTACCAAACCCTAGACTAGGTGTAAGGGAAGCCCAACAGAAAACACAAAATTTGGACAAGCTCGAGGCAAGGTCAGTATTCTGCAAATTTGTAGGATATCCCAAGAATTCGTGAGGGTATATCTTCTACCACTCAGAGGAACAAAAGGTGTTTATTTCTCGACATGCCACCTTTTTAGAAAAGGAATTTCTTGTTAAAGATATTAGTGGCGATGAGGTAGAACTGGAAGAAGTTCCAGCAACACAAACTTCAACTGAAGATTTGGTGGAACCAGAGGATCCAATAGTACCCAATGAACCCCAGCCACTCCGCAGACCTAGTAGGGTTCCGCACTGACCAGAGAGATACTACAGTTTTCTCATAGACGGTGGGAGCGAGGATTGCATCATGGAAGATGATGACCCTACTAGTTTCGAGCAGGCCATCACAAGTGGAGACTCTGTGAAATGGCTGGATACTATGCGATCCGAGATGGAATCCATGTACACCAACAAAGTATGGACTTTGGAAGTTGCTCCTGAAGGATAAAACCCATTGGTAGCAAGTGGATCTTCAGAAAGAAGATAAGTGTAGATGGAAAAGTTGAGACTTTCAAAGCTAGACTTGTAGCAAAAGGTTTTCGTCAATGACCTGGCGTCTACTATGATGAAACATTTTCTCCTGTCGCTATGCTTAAGTCCATCAGGATCCTACTTGCCATTGCTGCATACCATAACTACGAAATCTGGCAGATGGACGTCAAAACCGCTTTTCTAAATGGTGATTTAGAAGAGAGCGTGTACATGACATAGCCAGAGGGCTTCGTAGACAGTGGGAGCAGCAGAAAGGTGTGCAAGCTTCTTAAATCCATCTATGGATTAAAGCAGGCATCGCGGAGTTGGAACATCTGTATTGATGAAGCTATCAAAGAGTTTGACTTTATCAAAAATGTAGATGAACCTTGTATATATAAGAAGGCAGTAGAGAGTAAGGTGATCTTCCTCGTATTGTACGTGGATGACATACTCTTGATAGGAAACGATATTCCTATGCTACACTCGGTCAAGCTCTTCTTATCACTCAAGTTCTCCATGAAAGATCTTGGTGATGCCTCCTACATTCTGGGGATAAAGATCTATAAAGATAGATCTAAACGGATTTTGGGATTGTCCCAATCCAAGTACATAGACACCATACTAGAGAGGTTTAGTATGGAAAATTCCAAGAGAGGTAATGTTCCCGCTTGTTCAGGAATCACTCTCTCCAAATAGATGTCTTCCAAGACTGATTTGGAGAGGGCTTGCATGCAAGGGATATCCTATGCTTCGGAAATAGGCTCTATCAAGTATACGATGTTATGCACCAGACCGGATGTAGCTTACTCACTAGGTGTGGTGAGCAGGTATCAATCAGATCCAGGGGAAAACCACTGGACAGCTGTGAAGAACATTCTTAAGTACTTGAGAAGGACTAAAGAAATGTTCTTGGTGTATGGTAACGGTAAACTCCAGGTGGAGTCCTTTACCGATTCGAGCTTCCAGAGTGATAAGGACGACAGTTAGTCGGTCTCGGTTTTTGTTTTTACCCTCAACGGAGGAGCGGTGTGTTGGAAGAGTTCCAAGTAAGACACCGTAGCAGACTCGACGATGGAGGCTGAATACATCGCTGCCAACGATGCTGCCAAAGAAGCTGTCTGGATGAAGAAGTTCATTGCTGAGCTTGGTGTGGTTCCATCCATTGAGCATCCAATACCCGTGTATTGTGATCACAATGGAGCGGTGGCTTTGGCTAAGGAACTCAGGTCCTATCATAGATCTAGACATATTCGGAGGCGGTATCACCTGATCAGGGAGATAGTAGATCGTCGGGAGATCGAGGTCAGGAGAGTTGACACGAAGGACAACGTAGCGGATCCACTCACAAAGGCCTTCCCCCAGGTACAGTTTGAGAGAATTTTTAGGATGTTGGGTATGAGATATTACAACACATAGCCTTAGTACAAGTAGGAGATTGTTAGAAATATGTATGCCCTAGAGGCCATTATTGTACATGTGACGTATATTATAGTGGATACTTGGACATATATAGAGAGTACTTTCTTGCTCGACATGATAGTATGCTATATGGTCGCTCTTTATCTTAACATGTTGACTGGTATTCTTTACTTTCTTGCTCTCACATGTTGATAAAACCCTTAGGATATATACTTGACTACCAGGATTATGATGAGATCATACTAGTGGGGCCAGGGTGGTCCAAAAGTACATCCTTTAATCAGTTCTTAGTCGTGGGAATATCGAGACTAGGGCATCGATATTCCAGAGTAGACTAGTATGTACGTTTCTTGTCCCTTAGTGGGCGATGGTTGATCCACAACCATTGGTGCGTGACATCAAAGATTGTACGCAGGTGCTCATTAGAGAATGGGTACAATGAACAGGACTCGTCGAGGAATCCTATATGGTAGTATACCTATCATCAGATAGCAGTCCTCTGGTGACACTGGTACAGGTTAGTCTGTAAACCCGATATCGTCATAGAGTCTTATGTGGCTCCCAATGTACTTTAATTTTCTCCTTACCACGGCTCAAAGGAGTCATGCAAACAGGTGGATTTTGGGCACAGTCCCGAGTCACATCGAGGCAATGAGAGATAGGAGGGGTTTCGTCTCACCCGGTATTGGGGATTGATGTTGCGCTATGCTCGATTAGCTATAACTGGAAGTCCCTGGCCAGGGCTGCTGTTGAGATTTACTAATAAGAGCTATCAGTAGTTTCTCAAACCGTTATAGGCCAGACATCGGCATGACTTATCATGTTACTAGGGCCTGATGTTTACCACCCGTAGACATGATATGCGACATATCAGACGAAAAGACCGGATTGTACGGTAGTATTACTGATAGGCTTCATGGAGAGTATGGATGAGCTTGCTTTTTGATCTTCATATCGCTCAATACCCGGGTAGACGTTACGTCCAGCTAGTACCGCTGAAGGCTTGTAGGTGATTGATGTGATCATCACCTACTGCTGGCGTATTGACAAGTCTTCAGAGTCCTATACAGAAGTTTCCTGGTTCGAGCAAAACGAAGTAGGGCACATATGTTGATATGTGCATGAGCCTTATTAAATATGAGTATGTGATACCGTTTTATAATCTGGCAGTTTTCTGATGTCGGTCAGGTCATATGTGATATAACCGGATTATCGAATCAAGTGTTGGTTTGATAATGTGATATTCAGATTAATGATATTAGTCGGTTATATGTGATATAACCAGATTATTAGATCAAGTGTTGGTTTAATAATGTGATATATATTATATGTGATATAATTATATCTTAACTAATATCATTAGCTCACTAATTGCTTTATATATATATATATATATATATATATATATATATATATATTAAGAGGTTAATGGAGGAAAGAGGCATAGGAGGGAATTTCCTCCTATGGCGTCGAAAAAATACATCCTCCCTCATTTTTTCCGACGATCGGCACCCACCATCTTCATCTTTATCATCTAAGATGTGGGTACACCAAATTTCATGTGATTCTACAACTTTTTCACCGTTGATTTAGTGGTTTCAAAATTAACGGTTTGCCGACAATAGAAATTTTTACATTGCTAAATCAACGGTGAAATGGTTGTAGAATCACAAGAAATTTGGTGTACCCACATCTTAGATGATAACGATGAAGATGGTGGGTGCCGATCGGCGGAAAAAATGAGAGAGAATGTATTTTTCGACGCCATAGGAGGAAATTCCCTCCTATGGCATCTTTCCTCCATTATTCTCGTATATTAATGTGTGTGTGTGTGTGTGTGTGTGTACATACATACATACATACATATATATATATATATATATATATATATTATATGAAGCATGACATGTTTTTCTATTTTTAGAAAATGGAAAAACGAGGTGTAAATTTTGGAGATATTTGTGGAATAGGCAAGGCATGGGTTTTATTATTTGTATATTAATCTTGACTCACTATTCAAGCATGGTTGCAATTTATAATTGCAATTTTATTCCATGCTTGAATGAGTGAGGGGAGAGAGAGAGCCATTTTTGAGTTTACTCTCTTCATTTTCATTCTTCATGCCTTAGCCATTTTTCATGAGCTCTTGCTCTCTTCAATTTTCTTCACCTCACTTCCAAGTCCAAACCCTCACATGTGATGTGAATTATTGAACTTGTGAAAACCCTAGTGAGCAAAATAAACCCCTACTTCACCATCACACAATAGATTAGCAATTTGATGTGGAGTGTTTCCTTCACTAATGAGATTAGTGAAGGGTTAGCTTGAGCTTGTGGACTTCGGGTGGATCGTCTTTGGCGCGAAGATCATGAAGGAGGTTCGTTCAACTCGAAGAGGAGCCTAGTGGAGTCACGTGGACCATAACCTGGAGCTATTGAAGAGAAGGACTCGTACTACAAAGGTTGTATGCTCTTTTCTTCTCTTGAGTTAATCACATCACAAAGGCAAACCTTAATAATCTAGTAAAGATCTTGTTAGTCTAGCTTAGCACCTAATAAAAATTTGAATTTAGCATGCTTGATGCCTCTAGAACCTCATGGTGGTGCTAAGGTCGACTTTCAACTAGAGTGAGTCGGATGTCCATGAACTGTCTACAGAAGTCAAGATTCGACCCATCTGCAAAGCAAATTTTTATTTTATTTTATCAGCATTTTTTATATCCGCGATACTTTATCATTTCAGCTTTTCATATCGTGAAAGCTGCGAGATATTTTTTCTTTCGCGGTGCCCAATCATTTCAGCTCTATATTTTTTTATTCACTGCTTTTTATTGCGAGTTGCCCAATCATTTCGGCTATTTTTATATTCATATTTTTGAATCTCATACCAATTTTGGTATCTGTATCACTACGACTGAAATATTTCTATGAGCGACTTACCATTTGTCGTCGCTTATTCAGACAGAGGTGGCTTAGATGACGGGGTTAAGATCCCATCAACTATGGCTTTTCAATGTTTTCGAGCCATGAGGGTCTCGTAAAGTTATCTTCTCCCTATGAGTCGAGAGGATCTCATAGGTGCATTTTCTCCCTAAGAATCGTAAGTACTCCTAAGTGAATCTTGTAAGTCATAAGGATCCTAAAAGAGTATTTTTCACCTTATAAGTCGAGAGGACCTACAACTGTCGTCCACCATGTGGAACTTAGATTTGTTTATGTTGATTTGTGCCCATGGATTGTATACAAGAGTTGAGATCGAACTATCTGTAGGGTTATTTTAGAGGCGTATATGATGTCTTAGACACAGGGTCTGATATGTAACCTAAGGCTTTTGAATTCTATAAGCCTTGATGGTCTCATAAAGGGGCATTTTCTTCTTACGAGTTGAAAAGATCTCGTAAGCGTATATTTTCCTTAGAAATCATAGGGATTCCTGAGTGTCTTTCACCTTTCTGAGTCGTAAGAATCTCACTTAGGTGTTCTCCTTGCAAGTCGAGAGGACTTTACAAGTGTATTATTATATATTTATGAGTTTGTGCCCTTTCGGGTTTTCACAAGCTCGCCGGCAGTCCCGCTGTTTTTACTCACGGTGCCTTTTCGGGTTTTCATCCGTGCCTGTTTTTCTTTTGGACATACTGTTTCCCCCAATCAGAGCAAGGCTCTGTTCAAATTTTCAAAATTTGAAATGGAGCGGCGCTTCATAAAAGCGCCGGCGCTTCATAAAAGCGCCCGCACTTTAAGGTAGCGCACCACGTGCAAAGAACGAGTGCACTAGCGCTAAGTAAGACAAGAGCGCCAACGCTCTGAGGCAGCGCACCACAAGCAAAGAACGAGTGCGCTCGCGCTAAGTGTGCCAAAAGCACCAGCGCTCTGAAGTAGCGCATCACGTGCTGTCACGACCCGAAGTACGGAACATGACCGGCACTTAAACTACGAACGTCTCGAGGCGTACGTAATCTAAGTAAACAGAAAACCCAGAAATCCAAACCAAGAAAAGATGTAGAGTGCAGGAAAAACCAACTTAAAGTAAGTAGTTTCAATAGCATAAGCCGAATTATGCGGTTTTTTTTAAAAACATCAAAAATTTCCTGAAAATTTTGGCAGGGTCTCCTTTGTAAATACTGGCTCCCAAACGGGATACAACATGAATAGTATACGAAATCAATAAAAGGCATCCCCAAGCGGGAGCTAGCTCTTCGTCAAACGACGGTCACAACCACACAAGCAATATAATATACAATGCCAACGGCGAGGATTAAAAACTCAAAAGGAAACTCAAAACCACAAGAAATCCGCAGAAATATACGCGCGACTCTAAGGTCGAAAGAATAACATCACTGGTCTCTATCTCAAAAATAAATACATGTTTGGTTGATGGAACTTCTAGATACAACAGAATAATAATATACAAGATGTAATGATGGGTACGATACAAATAAACCCACCTACTAGCAAGTCACCCGGAAATGGAAATAGTGCCAGCAAAGCCGTAATGAAACCTGTACGGCGAAACCTGCAAGAACTGTGGTACAACGGGGGTGAGTTGCCAACTCGTGAGTAGAAAAACATCTACGCACAGAAATCGCATAAATAACGCAACCTAGGTCAATGATCATGATATATCCTCAAATATATGAATAACATGCAGCCTATAACAATGGCTAAGGTAATATCTAACCCGAGTGTGATCTCATGTGCCCGTGTCAGTGCCTCAGGTAGCAATATATCATATGAATGAGGTATGAATGCAAGAAAACAGAATACATGTAAATGAAGAACTGTTTTCATAAATTAGTGAGATTTCCTTTGTATTTTTAAAATGAGGTATCATAAATGAAATCAGCATCAACAGTGTCTAGTATCGACACAAAACATAAATCTCAATGTCTCAAAGCCTCAGGCTCCGGCTATCCGGACTGGCCTGTATCATCAAATCTCAGTACCTCAATATCTCGAAATCTCAATGTCTCAATCTCAATCTCTAGGGCGCCGTCAGTCCAGACCGGCCCCTACCATCCATCTCAAGACCACGACGGTATCCTCCGGATATCCGACGCGTCGGGTAAAATCACCGGTAGGTAGTCTCCCCCTGCCAGGCTCATCGTCATCACCACGAGCTTCTTGCCCTGGGGTACCTTACCGGGTCCACCATGTACCCGAAACGGTTCATCCAACTCCTCGAATCAGGTCTCGAAATCCATCATCAAACTCATGGTGGACGACTCATACATCATGGGAAAAACCGCGCTTTTCATTTAAAAAGAGAAAGAAGAAGTTTGTATATGTTTTGCGGTTTTCCCCAAATCCAGAAAATCTCATGGAAATCCGAATCCAAAACCTCAATAGCACGTAAAAAGTGAATATATGCATGAGAATCCATGAATGCGGCATAACAATGAATAACAGTATGCATGAAGTAGCAGTTAATAACTACAATGTCTAAACTAACATATAAGGCAAGTACACTAATATCATGTCTAAACTATTAGCTAACAGGCTATGTCAAGCACTAATATTTTCTAAGGTGTACGTGACATGGCAATTACCGATGAAGATGTGTGTGAGCCGGCAAGTAAGTGTACGTGGTACATACGCATCATCGGTAATGGTGCTGGTGTCCTAACCACAAGATATCAACAGTAGAATATGAAGCATAATATAAGCATGTGGTGCGGAGCGAACAACAATAATGAGCGGGAGCTGAATACTAGACGCAACGATAACTATTCTGCATTAACCTAATATAAGTCCTACAATGGTGCCTTTTGAAATAACACGAATCGTGGGGTTTTGAAAATAGGGGCTACGGTGTTTTTAAGAAAAGATACGTTTTTGAAATATCCGTAGCATCCCTTGACCTGTCTTTTAAAATACGCACGATTCGTAAGCTTTGAAATAGGTAGAAACCGAATCTAATCTAACAACTAACTAAACTAAAGGGCTAAGCTACCAGCTAGACTACAGGTAAGGAAACCGCCTAACATCTGAGTCGATACATATACATACCTGTATATATATTAGTCGGTGATCCCGCCTCAATAATATCATATCCGATACCATATCTATAATTAGACATCCCAAGTCAAGAGTGCGGATCAATCATCAAGATATAGCTCGTACGTAAATCCGTCGTACGGCATCCCCATATCAGGCTACGGGTCAATATCATATTCCTCACGCTATTCCTCTGGTATCCTCTTTATCCAAGATCATAGTCTAGGGTACTGACCTATGTCTAGTACAATACTAATATCCTCAATATACTCTTGATCTGACTACTGATCGACAATCTCGTACAAACCGATATCGTCAGCACATATCATCATCAAGGGGTATACATCGCCCGATACGGCCTAATATCAAAATCCTAGCATATCATGCCTCATATCACGATCACATGTCGACCATTTTATTTATAACACTATTCACCCGTATCGCCGCCCCAAGATCCGCTATAACACCAGGACGTACCTCAAGTACGAATCCTGCCATATCACCGATATCACAACCACAAAAAAATCTCATCGACTCAGCTCAAACCCAAGTATCATCCTCAAATCCGTATGTGAACACATAGTCCAATACCCTTGTGAACACATAACAATAAAGAATCCCATGAGAACATATAAATAGGAATGTATGCAAGTATGCATGTGCGTATGTGTAGTGCAACACTACCCTAGGGTTCGCAACACTAAAATAATCCAATCACACCAATATCCATCCTAACATTGTTATTAGTCTCAAATAACATATAATAATTGTTGGTGTGTATACGCATCCGTATACACCACCACGGACTGCGGGGGTGCTATACGCCATCCACCCGACTTCTCCCCGTAGATATAAATCTACTCACCTGGTCCTCGCTCGCCGGTGCCGACGTCGCCACGCGCTTGCATGTCGTCTCGAAGTCCACATGGGGTACCTACATATCATAATGCACCGTATCACATTAAAATCCGACTCATGACCAAAACGACACACGAATCCCACATAGGTCAAAACCTATGGTTGCTTTCACAAATCAACCCCAAAACCCTCGACCTCGGCGTACAAACGTCGATTGATCAAGAAAAACACCAAGCATACCAATCATGGTTTCAAAACTCGCTAACCGTATAAGAAATATGGTTAAATTTATCAAAACCATAAATTTAAAGAAATCGTTTTATTTTCCAAAAACCTAGTTAGCGGTCGCTAACCGTTTTAATACAATTCTTGATGTTTTAGAAAAAACTGTGGTTACAATATTCACTAATTATCTTAAATAGGCCATATAAACATTTATTAGATTTTTATCTTGCTAAATTATATTAAACCAAAAACCTAGTTTGCATAAAAGCTTAATTTGGACATTTTACAATTAACGATTTGTAATTAACAACTAGATTAGCTTTCAACAAGTCTTAAGATGCTAATCCACACCACATAACCATGCACAATTGATCACAACCCCATTTCCAAAACAAAACCCTAACTTGAATTCCTTAACCATGTAATTTGAACTCCTATAAAACCGAATTAACACTTAACTAAGTTAACATAAGCATTAATCAACAATTTAACTACAAGGTTAACATTATACCTCCACAATTTTGTAGATCTCATTTGAAATCTAGCCATCCAAAATGCTCTCTTGTCACCCCAATCCATGCATGTTAGGGTAAGCTAAAATGGGTAGGAGTTGGATTTTGATTTAGCTTGATTTTTGTGTTGATTTTGGAAGGATTTTGTGAGGGTTTTTGAAGTGAAAATGGGGTTAAAAAAATGGGGCTGATTGAAGGGGGGCTCGGCCAACAAGTATGGGAAGGGAGTGTGGGGTGTGTGGGAGTGGGGAAGGAAAGTCTAAGTCAAGGAAAGATACCCCAAGTCAACACACAACCCTTCTCTCTTTATTCTTTTCTTTTCTTTTCTTTTCTTTTACCAAAAGAAGTGGGGGAAAACTTTGGGGAGGGCTGCTGAATTCAGCAGAAATGAGGAGGAAAAATGGGTGTGTGTGAGTGTGGGTATGGGTGTGGGATGATGGAAAATGATAAATACTATATATACCCCAAACATCCATTTACACTAAATTCAGTATTTAAGCCTTTTTTTCTTCGATATTTCTGACACCGTTTAACAACATCATTTCATTTCAAAAGCAACATGTTAAAATTTTGTTTAAAGTTTTATGATGCACAAAATTTGTTTCAACTCATTCCAATTTGTAATTTTCCCTAATTAAATGTATTAGTGACGGCTTAAAATAATAAAAAAAAGAATTTTTTTCAGAAAATTTGAAATTTCACAAGTGGCTCAATAAACACCAAATACTAGCAATTACATAGCTAGAATATGTATATTTAATTTTTATAATAAGATATTTGTATTTTGAGTTTTTATAGAGAACCCCCTTATTTTACCGTTTTTTTCGAAATTTCACAGAAACGATTTTCAAAACGTTACAATCTTCCCCCCTTAAAGAAATTCGGTCCCCGAATTTAAATTAAAACTCACCCCCAAATACTAAAACATCTAAGCAAAACCATCAAGTCGTCGGGGCTCCGAAATCATAAATACCTAAAACAAATCGTAGCGCAGCGCATGCGCATGAAAAATAAGCATATAACTCAAATCAAAACTCCATCCAGCATCCCGCAATCATCGGAGTCATGGTGAAGACACAATGTCCAAATCCAAAATGAAAATCAATATGATATACATCATTAAAACATCTGGAAGCAATGCATGCCAAATCTTCTTCAAATCATTGTGCGATGCTCGTAGCACTGCACAGTGGCGGACGTTTATTGTAAAAAAAAATAACTACATATATATATCCTTTGTTTAATATGCACGTCCCGCCGTTTTGGAAGCAATTTCAGAAGGGTTTCCTTTATAAAATGTTTCGTGTCATCTCGGACACGTAGGTAAATACTGAGAATATAGCTCGCTTTTTGGAAATCCCTTCGATAACTATCAATGCATGCAAAATATATTCAGATACTGTCCTCTGACTAGTCCTGCTCTGTATGAAAACACATAGCGAATATCATAAAAACGTACTGTTCCATAAGAAATCAATCACAAATATATATGAATACTGCGTGCGTCAGGTGCGCACGGAAATCAAAATCTATAAATGTGCCATACATGTGCACAGAAACAACATCTAGGTGCAATGGGTGTGCACACAACATCAGTCATAGGCAACGTGTGTGCCTGACAGCAAAATAAGGTGCATCTGACATGCACGAAAAATCCCGATTCAGTGCATCTGGTGTGCACCAAATCGCATCTCATAACAGGCGCCCAACATGCGCTAAAAATCCAAATCTGGTGCATCCATCATGCATGAAATCATGAAATCCAATATCAAGTGCCGAACATGCGCAAAATCCAATCAGGTGCACAAAGTGCACAAAACAATATCGAGTATCACAATCGAAATCGAAGTCCAGTGCATCTAAGTGCACAAAATGCGAATCACTGCACTGCAAGCATATGTGAACTATACCGAGTGCAAGAACCAAATCGTGTGCGTACATATGCACAAAATTAACTCAACTGTATGAAACCCATAAAATCATAAACATGAGAAACCAAGGAACGAAAACGATGTCAAGTACAACAACTGTGCAAAATCGTAAATACTCAGTAGGTGCAACCAAGGTCCATGAAAAAAAATATCATGAAACTCAATCATCAAAATCAATCATGCGAATAGATCACCCAAAATACCCAAAATCAAGTATGGCGGAATAGTCCCGCTCAAGCACATCCTCCAAGAATCTCTGGCCAACTGTCGTGGTCACTTATAGCATGTCTCGTCGACGATCCTGAACTCTGGCCTGCCGGCGTGCGTAACATGACCACTCCTGGGTCCATGTCTTCTCGTAATTTATTCCAGGAAGGTCCTGTCGAGGTCTCTCCCAAATCATGTCTCTGCCGAACTGTCCGGAAGTCATCGTCCTTTACTATATCTGTTTCTTGTTCCGGAACGGCTGCATACTCATTGCGACTCCTTTAGGAAGGTATATCCAAGCACAATTCCTCGGCATGTGTATCGCATCTCTGATGTCGGCGGAGTGGAACGTCATCTTATCCAGATCTTGTACGGACCTCTTTACTCTACTTTTCTCTAATGTCGACTGCTTCGGACTCGTTTCGTCATGGCTGCATGGACTGAGCTCCAACGGCTATCCTCGTATCTAGAGTCTCCCAAGAAATGCATCTCACCACCTAGCATCCGAATGAAGTCGAACCATCCGATCGATTCGTCAAAACCTCCTAATCCCCCAAGAGCTCAACATCTTGGGTACAGTTTAACAGTATTGAGTACATACCACAGCATCGATGGTCCAGCCGTAGAAGGGAAAACGGCGCTGCGGAAATGCCGCAAACCCTAAGGTTCAAAGGCTTTCACACGGTCAT
Source organism: Agapanthus africanus (assembly GCA_030015575.1). NCBI lineage: Eukaryota > Viridiplantae > Streptophyta > Magnoliopsida > Asparagales > Amaryllidaceae > Agapanthus > Agapanthus africanus. Next base: position 444,517,325 of record CM057350.1, on the reverse strand, counting down.
TAAGTCGAGTTAGGGTTTCATTCTTCTAGAGGGACCATAGAATTGCCTGCATGTCTTTCCGAGTACTTTAAACTTGGAATAGTAGGTTTCTGATATTCGATCGTCTCTGTCGACTCTCAACGTCTCCGCGTGAAGTCGTCTCTAGCTGGAATCACTTTATCTGATGACCTCGCATCGGTAAGCGAACGATCCACACATCCTAGTCATTCTTCCTTGGTGACGAGCGGCCTTCTATAATCTCTTAGTACAACCTCGTACTGCAATAGCTCCCACATCTGGGGCGATATCTCGTCGTTCACAGCAAAAACTGGTTCGCTCATCTGCACGCTGAACCGTGCCTCAATCACTTCAATGGTCATCTAAGTATGGCTGGCCTCTACCGGTGGCTCAATCCTCTGGTGCTAATCTGCACGTCCGAGCAATCTCATACGGCGATCCATCCAACGCTCGTGGCACCAAACACAATCAAAAGACACCTCTCTACAATCGGGTGTCGCCGGAATCACGCCCTGGTCAGTCCTCGTTCGTGACGAGCTCGTGCTGACCTTAACTCTAGCCGTAGCTCTCCCTACCCGTAATCATGGCAGCAAAAACAAACTGGTACCGATGAGGCTAGATCAGGAAGGAATATAATACTGAACAAACTTATGATACAGTGAATTTAGAATGACGTTCAAGGAAATGTACATCCTAAGGTTTCTTAAGTGGAGTGGCGTGTCGTAAATATGCCGCGGAACATACCAACGGTACGTCACTCTACTTTAGTCACCTGTTCCATCAACCAAGGGTCATCCTACGCTCCGAAGGTAAAACCTAACGCTCTGATACCAACTTTGTCACGACCCGAAGTACGGAACATGACCGGCACTTAAACTACGAACGTCTCGAGGCATACGCAATCTAAGTAAACCGAAAACCCAGAAATCCAAACCAAGAAAAGATGTAGAGTGCAGGAAAAACCAACTTAAAGCAAGTAGTTTCAATAGCATAAGCCGAATTATGCGGTTTTTTTTAAAAACATCAAAAATTTCCTGAAAATTTCGGCAGGGTCTCCTTTTTAAATACTGGCTCCCAAACGGGATACAACATGAATAGTATACGAAATCAATAAAAGGCATCCCCAAGCGGGAGCTAGCTCTTCGTCAAACGACGGTCACAACCACACAAGCAATATAATATACAATGCCAACGGCGAGGATCAAAAACTCAAAAGGAAACTCAAAACCACAAGAAATCCGCAGAAATATACGCGCGACTCTAAGGTCGAAAGAATAACATCACTGGTCTCTATCTCAAAAATAAATACATGTTTGGTTGATGGAACTTCTAGATACAACAGAATAATAATATACAAGATGTAATGATGGGTACGATACAAATAAACCTACCTACTAGCAAGTCACCCGGAAATGGAAATAGTGCCAGCAAAGCCGTAATGAAACCTGTACGGCGAAACCTGCAAGAACTGTGGCACAACGGGGGTGAGTTGCCAACTCGTGAGTAGAAAAACATCTACGCACAGAAATCGCATAAATAACGCAACCTAGGTCAATGATCATAATATATCCTCAAATATATGAATAACATGCAGCCTATAATAATGGCTAAGGTAATATCTAACCCGAGTGTGATCTCTGTAGGGTTCCTAGGCACCCTAATGAGGTCTCACAAGGCATCAACCATGCCAATTTCAAATTTAAACGGTGCCGAGAAACCCTAGAACGGATCGTTGGCTAGATTTCTAGGCGAAAAGATAACTAGTTAACACTTAACTACAAGTAAACGGAAATACAACCTTTGTAGATCCGGTGCTCCACCTCCATAGCTCCGCAATGAAGTCTCCTCGCTGTCCATAACAAATCCCGGGCTCTAGCGTCGGCTTCATCGGAGAATAGACGGGCTAGGTCATCGACGACGTGCCGAAGATGATCTACGTCGAAGCATCGCTAGATCAAGCTCCACCTTCACCAAGCCATGAAAACTTGTGAAGGAAACACACTCTACTACTTGGCAAGAGGTAGAGGATGAAGAAATAGGAAGTGGGTAGACTTTAGAATTGGATTTCTCACTCATTTCATCAATCCACCATTGATGAATGCAAGCTTCTTTCTTCAAGTGATGAAGAAGAAGAAGATGAAGAAGATAATAAGTATTATGATAAGTTTTTTAAAATAGAAAAGAAAATCCAAACTTATAATAATCCAACCATGGTTATGTGTAGAGAGCAAACTATAGTTAGGTGAATGGTTAGGTTAGGTATAAAACAAAAATGGTGGACTTTATTCAAAGCTTCATGAAGCTTCAACAAAGAACAAAAATAGCCACCATTTTCCTTTTACCCAAAATGAAATAAACAAATAAATTAATTAATAAAACAAAACCCTAACCATTATTTTGTAACCATGGTTTGATCTTTACACAAAAACCCTAGCAAACATGTATCATCAAACATGATACAATCAAGTGGACAAAAGTATATCACATATACAATGTGTACAATCCGAGTGAGAAAATCCATTTAAAGTGAACCAATACTAGTTAACACAAAGTAATATATTAAATATATAATTAAGCATTAAATCATTAAATCAACACTTGATTTAACGATCCGGTCATATCGCATATAACCGACTAGTATCCAATGTATCGGCTTATCGAATCAACCCTCGATTCGATAACTAGGTTATATCGCATATAACCATACGACACATCCATCGCGAGAATGAAATACGGTATCACATACACGCATTATTCTCGGTCCCGCACATATCTCATATGCGCTCCTATTTCGTTTCGCTTGAGCCAGGAAACCTCTGTGTAGGACTCTAAAGACTCGTCAATACGCCGGCAGCAGATGATGATCATATCAAACACCCACAAGCCGCAAGCGGTCTGCTAAACGTAACGGCCACCCGGGTATTGAGCGATCTGAAGATCGACGAGCAAGCCCGCTCACACTCCAGTGAATCCAACTAGTAACACTACCGTACAGTCCGGTCTGATCGTCTGATATGTCGCATATCTCGTCTAGGGGTGGTAAACGTCAGACCCCAATAGCTCGATAAGCGGACATTGATCGAGCGTAGCATAGGAAACTCTTTTCCTATCAAGAGTATGTCATCCACGTACTCTACGAGGATCATCACCATACTCCCTACTACCTTTTTGTTTATACAAGGTTCATCTACCATTTTGATGATGTCAAACTCTTTGACTAATCCATCAAAACAGATGTTCCAACTCCGCGATGCCTGCTTTAATCCTATAAAGCATCTTGCACACGTTTCCGCTGCTCCCACTGTCTACGAAGCCCTCTGGCTGTGTACTTATAGACGCACTCTTCTAAAACATCATTTAGAAAAGCAGTCATGACACCCAACCACCAGATATCGTAGTCATGGTATGTAGCCGTGACAAGTAGGATCTGGATGGACTTAAGCATAGCTACTTGAAAAGGATTCATCATTATCCACACCTGGTCAATGATGCAAACTTTTAACAATCCTAGCTTTGAAAGTCTCAACTTTTCCATGTACACCAAGTAATCTTCTCAAGATATACTTGCTCCTGAAGGGGATTTAACCCTCCAGATATAGCAACCAAAGTCCATACTTTGTTGGTGTATAAGGATTCCATCTCAGATCGATAAACATCCAGCCATTCTTACAGAGTCTTACTCTCGATGGCCAGCTCGAAACTAGTTGGGTCATCATCTCATGATGCAATCCTCGCTCCCACTGTCATCGAGAAACCGAAGTATCTCTTAGGTGGGTGAGGAACCCTACTAGATCGGCGGAGGGGCTGAGGTTCGTTGGAATCTACTGAATCCTTTGGTTGTACCAAATCATCTGCTGTAGTTTGTATAGCTGGAACCTTTCCAGTTCTACATAACAGACCTTGCCTCGAGCTTGTCCGGATTTTGCTTTTAGACATAGGCCGGACAACCCCAAATCTTAACTAGCTTAAGACATGGGCTCTTCCCATACCATATCTCATATGGAGCGGCAGGCAATTGATTTGATTTGAACCCTATTCAATAGGTATGCAGCTTCTCAAGTGCATAACTCCCAAAAGGAAATAGGAAACTCAGTAGTACTCATCATAGAGCACACCTTATCATATAGGGTGTGATTGCTCCACCCCGATATACCATCGTGCAATGGTGTATACGGAGGAGTAATGCTGAGAGAGAATCTCATTCTCCTTTAGAATAGTCCAGGATTTCCGTGCTCAAGTATTCTCCTCCTTGATCTCATCAAAGGACATAATACTTTTACCCGTATTCTGGTTCTCTACTTCTAACTTATATTCTATGAATATCTCAAAAGGTTCAGACTTGTGTTTCAACAGGAACATAGGTCTGAATCTCGAAAGATCATCAGAGAATGTAATGAAGTATAAAGAACCGATCTTGGCATGTGTAGACAGGGGAGCTTACATACATCAACATGTATCATATCCCAAGAGTTTACTAACTCTTTCTCTGTTTCCAGTAAACAGAGCTATGGTCATCGTATCTTTGTGACATGACTGGCAAGTTACACAAGATGTAGATTCAAACTGATTTAAATATGCATCTTCATGTAACTTTAGCTAGTCGGGCCACATTGATATGACCTAGTCTACAATGCCTCAAGAAGGATTCGTTCATATCTGAACTCTTCCTTTTGTGTGTGATCCGTATACTAAGAACTGTAGTTTGATTTAGAACATCAACGCTTTTAGATAACGTGCCTGAACCGATCAACTTTTGATATAGGAAATGTTCAAAACATTATCCATCAATACAAAATTTTATCATTTCTTTACTAATAAAGAGACTGATATGATTTTGTATATCAGGTTCGGTATCTAACAACATTCATTCAGAATCAATATATTGGTAATACAGGGTGACAGTGACCAACAGACTTGGCTGCAACACTTGCCCCGTTTACTGCCTCATGAAACTTATCATCCGTTCTCAGTTCTCTACCTTTCTGTAGCCCTATGTAACATATTACATATCTGGGATCCTGATCTGGTATCACATACCCAGGACGTAGAGGATACTGAGAAACAGTTCTTTGTAATGAACACACCCGAAGATGATGCATCATATGCACTTTCCTCGTTTGGGCGGCACGGGAATTCTGGTATTCCCCAATTTCCTGCTCTGTCTTATAACAATTATAAGTTGGAGCGGGACCAACGTTCCCCAGCTCAGTATAACAAGCGGGTTCGGTCAATAATCCGTATTATTATCTTGATTAAGGCGTGATATGGTCGCTACCTGGAGAGAGAGAGAAGAAAACACTCAGCGTGCGCTCTTGCAAGAATAGATTGGTTATTATTTTATCTAATCAGGATGGCTCCCACTGCTTTTTATCAAATCTTCCTTCAAACCCTAAAAGGAAAGACTAGCCGGGATTAATTACACACTACAAGTTCGCCAATCTTTCAGCCAGGCCAGTGTCGGTACTTTGAGAGAGGTCCCCCGTGCTTTCGCACGAACCTAATTAATGTAAACCTCGTTTTCCCAGAGGCGTAACCTCGTTAACACCTTTCTAGACACCTACTTGATCGGCTAATTGCAATGTGTAAAACTCTCCCAGGAGTAACTCTTACTCGCAGCGGGTATCGGGATCCAACTATCTCATAGAAGGTATGCAATCTCATTGCAAATTTCAACACTTGAAATTCCCGATAATATTTTGCCCCTAAAGTGCTATGACCTTGACGAAAGCCAACAAACCATAGCCCGCTAGTCAAGTTCAACCCGTACATTTCTTGATTGAATTAAACCCACCCGCACGACCCTTGACGAAAGCCAACAAAGTCGCACGACTACCCTAATCCAATCGCATCGTATGCTAGCAGATAAGCAGCATATAGCTACCGCACACTGCACCTTGACGAAAGCCAACAAATGCAGCACGAATACTATATACAACTTATCTGAAATGACGGAGGGCTACGACAGGTTTTTCTGAAAACCTATTGCGTAATGAACTTGATATCGTTGTAGAATCAAATGATTTTATAAAATGGAGTGCTTTTGAGGCTTTTCTTGTTTTGCTAAAGGAGTCACTCCCGGTGAAGGGATCGTCGGTCCTTTCCTCGTCGAATGAGGTGCGGGATATATCATATATATCACTGTGCAAAGCAAAAAAACTTAAAAGCAATCAAAAGACAAACCGAGTGTGTAGCATCTGCCAGTTATTGCTAAAGGAGTCACTCCCGGTGAAGGGATCTCGGTCCTTTCCTCATCGAATAAGGTGCAGGATATATCACATATACCGCTGTGCAAAGCAAGAACTGTAGCTACCTGTTTTATTTTGAAATTCGATTCTACAATATCTTAGGTTTCTTTTATTTCATTAATCACATTAATGAAGTCCCATCATTGAAGTACCTAAACATCACAGATAAATACGACGTACACTTATGCCATCCGCATTCGCCTCGATGTCCCCTCGTGCACCGTTAGGTTAGGTAACTAACGGCAGAGCGGGGCAGGGCTAGCGCGGGTGTAAAACATAACGTCTATATAATATATCATATATACTATATACTGTATCTATCACAGAACATCACATGATCACATCACAGATATCGCAGCAGAAGAAACATATGAAATATTGGATATACTAGGATGTCCGTGTTTTCAATACGAGCCAGTATAAAACACGGATTCCACGGTCGTGATGAATAGCCAAACCCACACCCCTAGACCCCTACGAGAGCGGCAAGCAACCCTACCAATTCTAGAGTTAGGAGACCCGGACTCGACTCCTCGAGTTGGTCTCCCACTGGACTCCAGAACCCGGTTACTTGTGCTCTCCTCCTTGGGTCTATCCTAGTGCGGAAAAGTAAATAATATACAAACGGTGACAACTTCCGCAACCTGGAAGCGCCCCAATAAAACAATATTACATACAAGTTTTTACATGAATGAAAATGAAAAACACTCATCTCACATAAAAACCCCCGGCTATTCAAACACGACGATCCAATATAACATATCCAGCAACACATAACATCACATGTCATCAACGTAAGTAAATATGCGCATCCCAATTGTCGTTGACATATAGCAACGAAACCGGCGATATCACATATTATACTTACGGTCACAGAAAAGAAAGTGTAAAACTACAATAGTTGGAATCCGCAACCACCTCAGACATCGCATGCCTGACCAAATGAATTACTTAGACATCACATGCCTAACAATTATAAACCCCGTATTTTAGTCTCAAAATCGAAAACACTTTTCAATATCAAGTCGGGCAATTCAACAAGATTCCCGACATCCTGATCGAATGCTCGTCGCAAACTTCAGTAGGCGGCCGCACCCCCGACACCGTCGACGAAGTGCACCAAGGCGGAACACCGCCACCGCGAGCACCCGAACGGATGCTTTCGGCGACAGGGTTCTCCTACAGTCACTTGGTCGGGGCTATGGAGTGAGGCTGTCTATTAAGTTTATCCGGCGAGTATCCGCGTATGCTACGTGATTGCGACGGACTTTTGATCACATCAAAATTCCGTGGCAACCGATCAAGTAAGACTAAAGTGCTATGTTTATAACATTCATTCAGTTATCTCATAACTCATTGTGAATTCCAAGTATTGTATCCCATTCCAGATAAACAGAAAATGTTAAACTTTTCGATCGAACAGTCAAACACCCAAGTTTTCCCGATACAGCTCAACACATGAAATAAGTCTACCAACATTCAGTTCGTGCCTCAGTACCAACGGTCCAGCCGTAGAAGGGTCAAGCCAACGCCTCACATGTGGCACGCCGTACTGCCCCAAACCCGAAGGTTCAAAGGGCAGTTCAAGATGGTCACATAATCGAGTTAAGGTTTGTTGTCTTCTAGAGGGTCCATCGCGTTACTTGCACTACTTAGAACGTCGTTAAACTACGGAAAAATCCAACACTTGGAAATTTCCCGACAGGGGAAAAATTGGGTATTTATATCCGGTCGAACTTTTTAACATATTCTAAAAATTATCCGGAAAGCCACATGGACAAAATCTGATACTCCGATCGAAACACCGAATCCCCAAATCAACTCCAGAAAATTCAACTCTTTAATAAATTTTAAAAATACCCAGAGAACTCAGCACCTGAAACAATGAATTACTGTGCAAACAGTTTGGGATGACGTCACATTTCTGCCGCGGAACCGCCGCATAAGCTAGGCTTATGCCGCGGTTCCGCCGCCGTTTACACTGTTCATTCAAAACTTTTTGCGCCGTAATTCTTAGATTTCCCTGCTGAGTTTTCTGCATATTTTTAATTTGGAAAAATCCACGATTTTAGAAAAAGTACAGAGAGCAAGTTTAGGTTTGGGTTTCCGGGTCGTTCGGACTTCAAATTCCGTCTAGACTTCGCCTAAGGCGCTAGCTAGGCTCTGATACCACTGTAGGGTTCCTAGGCACCCTAGTGAGGTCTCACAAGGCATCAACCATACCAATTTCAAATTTAAAAGGTGCCGAGAAACCCTAGAACGGATCGTTGGCTAGATTTCTAGGCGAAAAGATAACTAGTTAACACTTAACTACAAGTAAACGGAAATACAACCTTTGTAGATCCGGTGCTCCACCTCCATAGCTCCGCAATGAAGTCTCCTCGCTGTCCATAACAAATCCCGGGCTCTAGCGTCGGCATCATCGGAGAATAGACGGGCTAGGTCATCGACGACGTGCCGAAGATGATCTACGTCGAAGCATCGCTAGATCAAGCTCCACTTTCACTAAGCCATGAAAACTTGCGAAGGAAACACACTCTACTACTTGGCAAGAGGTAGAGGATGAAGAAATAGGAAATGGGTAGACTTTAGAATTGGATTTCTCACTCATTTCATCAATCCACCATTGATGAATGCAAGCTTCTTTCTTCAAGTGATGAAGAAGAAGAAGATGAAGAAGATAATAAGTATTATGATAAGTTTTTTAAAATAGAAAAGAAAATCCAAACTTATCATAATCCAACCATGGTTATGTGTAGAGAGCAAACTATAGTTAGGTGAATGGTTAGGTTAGGTATAAAACAAAAATGGTGGACTTTATTCAAAGCTTCATGAAGCTTCAACAAAGAACAAAAATAGCCACCATTTTCCTTTTACCTAAAATGAAATAAACAAATAAATAAACGAATAAAACAAAACCCTAACCATTATTATGTAACCATGGTTTGATCTTTACACAAAAACCCTAGCAAACATGTATCATCAAACATGATACAATCAAGTGCACAAAAGTATATCACATATACAATGTGTACAATCCGAGTGAGAAAATCCATTTAAAGTGAACCAATACTAGTTAACACAAAGTAATATATCAAATATATAATTATGCATTAAATCATTAAATCAACACTTGATTTAACGATCCGGTCATATCGCATATAACCGACTAGTATCCAATGTATCGGCTTATCGAATCAACCCTCGATTCGATAACTAGGTTATATCGCATATAACCATACGACACATCCATCGCGAGAATGAAATACGGTATCACATACACGCATTATTCTCGGTCCCGCACATATCTCATATGCGCTCCTATTTCGTTTCGCTTGAGCCAGGAAACCTCTGTGTAGGACTCTAAAGACTCGTCAATACGCCGGCAGCAGATGATGATCATATCAAACACCCACAAGCCGCAAGCGGTCTGCTAAACGTAACGGCCACCCGGATATTGAGCGATCTGAAGATCGACGAGCAAGCCAGCTCACACTCCAGTGAATCCAACCAGTAACACTACCGTACAGTCCGGTCTGATCGTCTGATATGTCGCATATCTCGCCTAGGGGTGGTAAACGTCAGACCCCAATAGCTCGATAAGTCGTGTCGATATGAGGTCTATAACATTCGAGAAACTACAGGTAACACTTACCAGTAAATCTCAGCAACCCTGGCCAGAGATTTCCGGTTATAGCCAATCGAACACAGCGCAACATCAACTCCCTATACCGGGAGAGACGAATCCCCTCCTATCGCTCATTGCCTCCATGTGACTCAGGACTGTACCCAAAAACCACCATTTTGCACGCCCTCTTGGACGTGGTAAGATGGAAATCAAAGCACAGTGGGAACCACACAAGACTCTATGACGATCTCGGGTCAACAGACTACTCTGTACCAGTGTCACCAGAGAACTGCCATCTGACGTGAGGTATAATACCATCTGGGAGTTCTCGGCGAGTCCGTCCAGTGTATCCAGTCTCTACTGAGCACCCGTATATCATCTCTGAGGTCAAACACCAATGGATATGGGATCATCCATCGCCCATCTGTATGGGTCGAGAAGGTATACGCTAGTCTACTCTGGTATATCGATGCCCCGTCTCGATACACCCACGACTAGGGACTTTGAAGGATGTACTTATGGACTACCATGTCCCCACTAGTATGATCCGCATCATAGTCCAGGTAGTCAAGTACAGATCCTAAGGGCTTTACCAACATGTAACAGGAAGACAATCAGTGTACACGTTAAGGTAAAGATCAACCAGATAGCATACTATCGTGTCGAGCAAAAAAGTCCTCACTATATATGTCCCAGGATCCACTACAATATACATCCTATGTATAGTAATGGCCTCTAGAGCATACATATAACTAACAATCTCATGTGCCCGTGTCAGTGCCTCAGGTAGCAATATATCATATGAATGAGGTATGAATGCAAGAAAACAGAATACATGTAAATGAAGAACTGTTTTCATAAATTAGTGAGATTTCCTTTGTATTTTTAAAATGAGGTATCATAAATGAAATCAGCATCAACAGTGTCTAGCATCGACACAAAACATAAATCTCAATGTCTCAAAGCCTCAGGCTCCGGCTATCCGGACTGGCCTGTATCATCAAATCTCAGTACCTCAATATCTCAAAATCTCAATGTCTCAATCTCAATCTCTAGGGCGCCGTCAGTCCAGACCGGCCCCTACCATCCATCTTAAGACCACGACGGTATCCTCCGGATATCCGACGCGTCGGGTAAAATCACCGGTAGGTAGTCTCCCCCTGCCAGGCTCATCGTCATCACCACGAGCTTCTTGCCCTGGGGTACCTTACCGGGTCCACCATGTACCCGAAACGGTTCATCCAACTCCTCGAATCAGGTCTCGAAATCCATCAGCAAACTCATGGTGGACGACTCATACATCATGGGAAAAACCGCGCTTTTCATTTAAAAAGAGAAAGAAGAAGTTTGTATATGTTTTGCGGTTTTCCCCAAATCCAGAAAATCTCATGGAAATCCGAATCCAAAACCTCAATAGCACGTAAAAAGTGAATATATGCATGAGAATCCATGAATGCGGCATAACAATGAATAACAGTATGCATGAAGTAGCAGTTAATAACTACAATGTCTAAACTAACATATAAGGCAAGTACACTAATATCATATCTAAACTATTAGCTAACAGGCTATGTCAAGCACTAATATTTTCTAAGGTGTACGTGACATGCCAATTACCGATGAAGATGTGTGTGAGCCGGCAAGTAAGTGTACGTGGTACATACGCATCATCGGTAATGGTGCTAGTGTCCTAACCACAAGATATCAACAGTAGAATATGAAGCATAATATAAGCATGTGATGCGGAGCAAACAACAATAATGAGCGGGAGCTGAATACTAGACGCAACGATAACTATTCTGCATTAACCTAATATAAGTCCTACAATGGTGCCTTTTGAAATAACACGAATCGTGGGGTTTTGAAAATAGGGGCTACGGTGTTTTTAAGAAAAGATACGTTTTTGAAATATCCTTAGCATCCCTTGACCTGTCTTTTAAAATACGCACGATTCGTAAGCTTTGAAATAGGTAGAAACCGAATCTAATCTAACAACTAACTAAACTAAAGGGCTAAGCTACCAGCTAGACTACATGTAAGGAAACCGTCTAACATCTGAGTCGATACATATACATACCTGTATATATATTAGTCGGTGATCCCGCCTCAATAATATCATATCCGATACCATATCTATAATTAGACATCCCAAGTCAAGAGTGCGGATCAATCATCAAGATATAGCTCGTACGTAAATCCGTCGTACGGCATCCCCATATCTGGCTACGGGTCAATATCATATTCCTCACACTATTCCTCAGGTATCCTCTTTATCCAAGATCATAGTCTAGGGTACTGACCTATGTCTAGTATAATACTAATATCTTCAATATACTCATGATCTGACTACTGATCGACAATCTCGTACAAACCGATATCGTCAGCACATATCATCATCAAGGGGTATACATCGCCCGATACGGCCTAATATCAAAATCCTAGCATATCATGCCTCATATCACGATCACATGTCGACCATTTTATTTATAACACTATTCACCCGTATCGCCGCCCCAAGATCCGCTATAACACCAGGACGTACCTCAAGTACGAATCCTGCTATATCACCGATATCACAACAACAAAACAAATCTCATCGACTCAACTCAAACCCAAGTATCATCCTCAAATCCGTATGTGACACATAGTCCCATACCCATGTGAACACATAACTATAAAGAATCCCATGAGAACATATAAATAGGAATGTATGCAAGTATGCTTGTGTGTATGTGTAGTGCAACACTACCCTAGGGTTCGCAACACTAAAATAATCCAATCACACAAATATCCATCCTAACATCGTTATTAATTTCAAATAACATATAATGATTGTTGGTGTGTATACGCATCCGTATACACCACCACGGACTGCGGGGGTGCTATACGCCATCCACCCGACTTCTCCCCGTAGATATAAATCTACTCACCTGGTCCTCGCTCGCCGGTGCCGACGTCGCCACGCGCTTGCATGTCGTCTCGAAGTCCACATGGGGTACCTACATATCATAATGCACCGTATCACATTAAAATCCGACTCATGACCAAAACGACACACGAATCCCACATAGGTCAAAACCTATGGTTGCTTTCACAAATCAACCCCAAAACCCTCGACATCGGCGTACAAACGTCGATTGATCAAGAAAAACACCAAACATACCAATCATGGTTTCAAAACTCGCTATCCGTATAAGAAATATGGTTAAATTCATCAAAACCATAAATTTAAAGAAATCGTTTTATTTTCCAAAAACCTAGTTAGCGGTCGCTAACCGTTTTAATACAATTCTTGATGTTTTAGAAAAAACAGTGGTTACAATATTCACTAATTAGCTAAAATAGGCCATATAAACATTTACTAGATTTTTATCTTGCTAAATTATATTAAACCAAAAACCTAGTTTGCATAAAAGCTTAATTTGAACATTTTACGATTAACGATTTGTAATTAACAACTAGATTAGCTTTCAACAAGTCTTAAGATGCTAATCCACACCACATAACTATGCACAATTGATCACAACCCCATTTCCAAAACAAAACCCTAACTTGAATTCCTTAACCATGTAATTTGAACTCCTATAAAACCCAATTAACACTTAACTAAGCTAACATAAGCATTAATCAACAATTTAACTACAAGGTTAACATTATACCTCCACAATTTTGTAGATCTCATTTGAAATCTAGCCATCCAAAATGCTCTCTTGTCACCTCAATCCATGCATGTTAGGGTAAGCTAAAATGGGTAGGAGTTGGATTTAGATTTAGCTTGATTTTTGTGTAGATTTTGGAAGGATTTTGTGAGGGTTTTTGAAGTGAAAATGGGGTAAAAAAATGGGGCTGATTGAGGGGGGGCTCGGCCAGCAAGTATGGGAAGAGAGTGTGGGGTGTGTGGAAGTGGGGAAGGAAAGTCTAAGTCAAGGAAAGATACCCCAAGTCAACACACAACCCTTCTCTCTTTATTCTTTTCTTTTCTTTTCTTTTCTTTTACCAAAAGAAGTGGGGGAAAACTTTGGGGAGGGCTACTGAATTCAGCAGAAATGAGGAGGAAAAATGGGTGTGTGTGAGTGTGGGTATGGGTGTGGGGTGATGGAAAATGATAAATACTATACCCCAAACATCCATTTACACTAAATTCACTATTTAAGCCTTTTTTTCTTCGATATTTCTAACACCGTTTAACATCATTTCATTTCAAAAATAACATGTTAAAATTTTGTTTAAAGTTTTATGTTGCACAAAATTTGTTTCAACTCATTCCAATTTATAATTTTCCCTAATTAAATGTATTAGTGACGCCTTAAAATAATAAAAAAAGAAATTTTTTCAGAAAATTTGAAATTTCACCAGTGGCTCAATAAACACCAAATACTAGCAATTACATAGCTAGAATATGTATATTTAATTTTTATAATAAGATATTTGTATTTTGACTTTTTTCAGAGAACCCCCTTATTTTACCGTTTTTTTCGAAATTTCACCGAAACGATTTTCAAAACGTTACACGTGCAAAGCACGAGTGCGCTAGTGCTGGAGCTAAACGTTCCCCACCGTTAGATCAAAGATCTAATAATAATGATAAATCATTAATTGATCAGAATAAAATTCTGTTAAGGAAAGATTCCTCAAAATCTTTCCAAACAAAAGATTATGCTCTGTAAATCAGAGCACCGTTGGATCAATGATCCAAAGATGATTAAAAATCTCCAAAATACAGAATAAATTCTGTGTTGGAAAAAGATTTCCCAATCTTATTAAAAACAAGAAGATTGCCTTCTGTAAATCAGAAGCCCTTGGATCAAAGATCCAACGGGGGAAACATCCCCAAATCAATTAGAGAAAAAATCTTTTTAACTGATCAGCCTTCACTATAAAAAGGACTCAAGACTTCAAGTCTCATAGAGAGGAACCCCTCCCCCCCATAAACTTTGAAAAAAGTTCAAAAGAGAAGAGCAAAGCTCTCGGCTGTAACATTTCAGAAAATATAAAACATTATTTTTGGAATTTAATATTAAAATAATATATTTCGCTAAAATTACCCAATTAGCAAATCTGGGGCTTTCTTGTGATCCTTTACAAGATATCTTTTGAAGCCGCAATTACCTTTTCTTCCGATTGAAATTAATGGTTATTGTTTGAGTATCATTTTTTTTCTGGGGCCGAATTTCATTCAACCATTGGCCGAACCATTGTTTGTGGTGGGCTTGATCTGTTTTTGGTGGAGGGTGTTGTTTTTTTGTGATGTATGAACATTGAATAGGCAAGAGGTTTTAGAGTGAGGTGTTTTGTGCAAAGTTTTGTTTTAAAGATGAGGGTTTTTTTTTGAGGTGCAGGGGGCCCAAGCAGCCTAGAGCATGAGTCATGGTTTTCTTTAATTGGCATTGAACTATAGATATTTTGTAATGGATATTTTATGTTACACTCACCACTTGTATGTATATACTCACCTCGTCCAATTTTTTTTGCCAGTGAACATTTTCACTTCTCCAATTGTGGCCGAGCACCAGATATTGGCCGAGCATTTTTTTTGTTTGTGAGGAAATTTGTTCTCTTTGAAAAATCCTTAGCTCACATCTTCTCACTTCATTCTCATTCTCCGTAGCCACTTCATTTTGTTTCACCCAATTAACTGGGTGTCTTAAGAAAAAGTATCCGACACTCTCTCTACTTCTTTTTTGGGTATCTAGGCTAGCAAACAGGATGTCCGAGTTGCTTTGGTTTGAAGTGGGAACCTGTATAAAGATTCGTTGATGTGGTGCCAATTCGACGAGGAGATCGGAGATGCCGCGAGGAGCGTGGATTGATAGCTAAAAACCGAAGGACACGGATCGATAGGTATAATTTCTTATACCACTTTACAGTTTACTAGTTAGGGTTTTGATGTTTTAAATGGTTAATCATGAAGTATAGATTTGGAAAACTTAATCAGTTTGTGAGAATGATATTTGTTAAAATTCCTAAATTGTCTAATTGAGTTTTCAGCAAACTAAGTTTTTCTAAATCGTATTTGGGTGAGACTAAAATTATGGAAATGGTTTGGCTCACTAAGTTAAGCTACTTTGTGTTGTTGGAAATTGCTAGAATTGCTAAATTTCTAGTTTTGTGTTAAAATGATATAAACTGCTTAGTAGGTTTTTGGTAAAAATTAGACGTGGGTTTTAATAGACATGGTGATGATGTATATATTTTTATCAACGATAATTATTGTGATGTGAATGAGTATTGGTGCAATTGGATTTTTGGTGTGGCGGTTTTCTAGTATAGCAACCCAAGTTAGGGTTTTGGCTATGTTTTCCGGTATTTGGATTTCTTGGTTTTGCAACTTGATATTGTATTGGGTCGTTGGACGTTTTTACGTCAACGATGAGTGTTGTTTGGTTGTTTTGCATGCGTAGGCTATAGGTTCTAACCTATGAGCGCACCGCGTGCCGTATTTTGATTTCGGAATTTGATATTAATAGCATTACGATTTTCATATTGATTATAGATACCTTCGCGTGGATTTTATGGATTCGAGTATACGATGTGATATGATGACTTAGTGTGATATGTTATTTTATGGATTCGAGTCGATATGGGATTGTTGATACCTTTGTAGGTCCCCTGATACGAGATTGACATGGATGTGACCTGAGAGATAGTTATATATATATATATATATATATATATATAAATATGGTTAATGTGTTGCATTTTTAGTAATATGCCGTACGAGACTTAGATCCGTACCCCGTTGTTGTATAGGTTGATAGAATCCCTATTTGTTTATTGCCGCCGTACGTGGATTACCGTACACGATGAGTTTTACCTGTTGATTTATCCATACCCTTATTTAGAGGTGTAAGTCGATGTGCAACACCGCACGACTTGCGGGGAGGCGGAAATATGAAAAACGATCTTGTTCTTTGCTTAAACATCGACTAACCGCATGAATCGAAGCTAAACGATAACTAACAACTATCATAGAAGTTCTAAACTACTATGTGAAGTGATTATACCTCAAGAACCGTGACCTTCGGGTCTTCATCGCTGTCCTCCACTCCTCGTAGGCTCCTTGGAACATCGACAACTTCACGGCCTCCTCAAATCAAAGACGATCCACCCGAAAGCTTCTACGCCAAGCTTAATCTCAAACTTGAGATAACTAGGTTGCTTAAAGTGCTAATCTAAGCTACCTAAAGGATATAGAGTGAGGTTATGAATGTTTTAGTCTATCTAACCCTTGGTCTCAACACATGAGAGGTTAGGGTTAGGGTTTCAAGAGAGAGTGAGCTTGAGGAGAGAGAAGGTGAGAATGATAATGAGAACAAAAGTCCTTCTCACTTGAATATATGATACATAATGAATTATCAAATAATATCAATTAATTGATTATTCACCATGTTTCATTTAATCAAGGAGAGTGATTCATCATGTGAGTCATTAGATCATTAATGAAGCATTAATGATATGATGAATCATATAAATGAGTCACACAAAGCAATCAATGAAAAAGCCACCTCAACCCCTCATGTCACCACTCTTCTAGAACCTTCTCGACAAATTATGAGAACGCCCCTCCAATCCATGAAAACACGGAAAACTTTAGACTGTATAAATCCAATAACCCGATACTAGAATCTGGCTTAGACCAAAGCCTGCTAGTAAAAACTGTCCGAAAAGTCGTACGTGCGTAAACACACGTATGCATCCGAACCCTTGTCGTAAAACTATACGACGTCTATATCGTTTCGCCTGGAGCAGGGAAACTCTCTGTGTGGGACTCTAAAGACTCGACACTACGCTGGCAGTGGGTTTAACCATAGACCGCAAGCGGTACTAGCTGTACGTAACGGTCCCCAGGTAGATGTCGATAAGAAGGACGATGAGGAAAATCATCCGAACTCCCACTGAGCCTGATGTGACAATCTTCATACAGTCCGGTCTGTTCGTCTAAGACTATCGCATATCAAGCCTAGGGGGCGGCAAGCGTCAGTCCCCTAATAGCTGTATAAGTCGTGTCGGAGCGAAGCCCATTACGCCCTGAGAAGCTACTGGAACCTACTAGTATATCTCGCTTGCCCTGGCCAGGGACTTTGCGTAATGGCTCTCTGACACAGTGCGATATCAACTCCCAATACCGGGAGAGACGAATCCTATCTAACCGCCACTGCCTCCAAGTGCTCGGGATTGCACCCAACTGCTACCTGTTTGCACGACTCCTTTGAGCCGTGGTAGGGTAGCAATCTAAGAACAGTGGGACACACTCGAGGCGAAGTAGCAGTGTCAAGTCTGCGGACTATGCTGTACTCATGTCACCTGGGAACTGTTAACTGACGATGGGTATAATACCAACCAATCAGTTCCCCGGCGAGTCCTGTCCGGTGTACCCGTAACCTAACGAGTACCTGCATACTATCTCTAGTACGACGTACTGATGGCTGTGGGACAGACCATCTCCCTAACTGGGATGAGAAGCGTATACACTTAGTCTACTCCGGAATATCGATGCCCTATCTCGATAATCCAACGATCAGGGACCTATATAGGATGTTGCTTACAGACTACCCAGCCCCCACTAGTGTGACTGCCATCACGATGCTGGTAATCAAGCAAAGATCCTATGGGCTCTACTAATATGTATAAGTGATACGTTACAAGAAACATATGCACATATTAAAGTAGACACAAACCAAGTAGCATACTACCATTTTTAGCAAGACTGTATATATATAACTGTGAATATCCCAAGCTTCCATTAAGTAATCTACAATCTAGTATGATACAATAATGGCCCCTAGGGCATATACACTAACAATCTCCCACTTGCACTAGGGCCATGAGCTGGCATATCGTAGACCTATCATCTCGAATAGCCTCTCGAACTGCGTCTGAGGAAGGGCCTTTGTGAATGGATCAGCAATGTTATTCTCCGTCTCTACTCTCTTCACCTCGATCTCCCGGCGATCTACGATCTCCCTGATCAGGTGATACCGCCTTAAGATGTGTCTGGACTTCTGATGGGACCTGGGTTCCTTCGCTAAAGCTATAGCCCCGTTGTCGTCACAATACAGAGGTATTGGACCAACACTGGTAGGAACCACCTGAAGTTCTGTGAGGAACTTCTTCATCCATACTGCTTCTTTTGCGGCATCGCAAGCAGCTATGTACTCTGCTTCCATCGTTGAGTCAGCAACGGTCTCCTGTTTGGAACTCTTCCAACAGACCGCCCCTCCATTGAGGGTAAAGACATAACCTGACATGGACTTGGAGTCATCTTTGTCACTCTGGAAGCCGGAGTCGGCAAAGGCCTCCATCTGAGGGTCTTTTCCGCCATACACCAAGAACATCTCCTTAGTCCTTCTCAGGTACTTGAGAATGTTCTTTACTGCTTTCCAGTGCTTCTCCCCTGGGTTTGCCTGATACCGGCTTACAACGCTTAGTGCGTATGCTACATCTGGTCTGGTACATAACATCGCATACATTATAGAGCCTACCGCAGAAGCGTAGGGTATAATCGACATGCGATCCCTTTCCAAATCAGTCTTGGGAGACATCTCTTTGGAGAGGGTGATTTCGTGACAAGCCGGTAGGTTACCGCGCTTAGAATCATCCATACTGAATCTCTGCACTATGGTGTCTATGTACGTGGACTGCGAAAGTCCCAACATCCTCTTTGATCTATCACGATAGATCCGGATTCCCAGAATGTAGGTGGCATCACCCAGGTCTTTCATGGAGAATTTATGTGACAAGAATCTTTTGACTGACTGTAACATAGGAATATCATTTCCTATTAGGAGAATGTCATCCACGTACAAGACGAGGAATACTACAGCTCTCCCTACAATCTTACTGTATATGAATGGTTCATCTGGATTTTTGATAAAGTCAAATTCTTTGACAGCATCATCAAAACAGATGTTCCAACTCCGTGATGCCTGCTTTAGTCCATAAATGGACTTAAGCAACTTGCATACTTTACCGCTGCTCCCACTCTGAATGAATCCTTCTGGCTGATCCATATAGACGCTTTCTTCCAAATTTCCATTTAGAAAGGCCGTCTTTACGTCCATCTGCCAGATTTCATAATCGTGGAAGGCAGCAATAGCAAGAAGGACCCGAATAGATTTAAGCATAGCCACTGGAGAAAAGGTTTCGTCATAGTCCAAACCAGGTCTTTGACGGAAACCCTTTGCAACAAGTCTAGCCTTATAGGTTTCAACCTGTCTATCTACACCAATCTTCTTTTTGAAGATCCATTTGCATCCTACGGGTTTTACCCCATCTGCAGCAATGTCCAAAGTCCATACTTTGTTGGTGTACATGGACTCCATTTCGGTCCGCATTGCATCCAGCGATTTTACTGAGTCACCGCTCTGAATGGCTTGCTGGAAGCTAGTAGGCTCATCATAATCAATAGTGCAATCCTCTCTATCCCCGTCTATGAGAAAACCGTAGTATCTCTCGGGCGGATGAGATTGCCTACTACTCCTGCGGAGTGGCGTCGGGATGTCCCTTTCCTCTGAAACCTCTGGTTCTACCATACTTTCAGTAACATTTTGTGGTTCTGGAATTTCTTCCAGTTCTACTGCGCTCTCACTTGTTCCTTTTTCTAAAAACTGATGTTCCAGAAAGTGAGCATGACGAGAAACAAAAACTTTTTGTTCCTCTGCGTAATAGAATAGATACCCCTTGGAGTTCTTTGGATATCCCACAAACTTACAATGTACTGATCATGCCTCGAGCTTGTCTACATGCTTCTTTTTAACAAAAGCCGGACATCCCCAAATCTTTAGATACTGAAGATAGGGTTTCTTCCCACTCCACATCTGATATGGTGTGGTAGGCACAGTCTTGGTAGGAACTAGGTTCAAAAGATATGCAGCTGATTCTAGTGCATATCCCCAGAATGATCGTGGTAACTCAGCGTTACTCATCATGGAATGAACCATATCCAATAGGGTTCGATTCCTCCTTTCTGATACACCGTTGTGTTGTGGTGTGTATGGAGGAGTAAGCTGAGAGAGAATTCCATTCTCTTTTAAGTAACCCAGGAACTCGGCGCTTAAGTATTCACCACCTCGATCAGATCTCAGTGTCTTGATACTTTTGCCGGTTTGTTTTTCCACTTCATTCTTGTATTCTTGAAATTTCTCAAAAGCCTCGGATTTATGTTTCATTAAGAAGATATATCCATACCTAGAGAAATCATCCGTAAAAGTAATGAAGTAGGAATAACCACCTCGCGCAGGTGTAGACATTGGACCGCACACGTTACTGTGTACGAGTCCTAAGAGCTCGCTCGCTCTTACTCCGTGTCCAGTAAACGGAGTCTTTGTCATCTTTCCCATGAGACAAGATTCACAAGTAGCATAAGATTGATATTCGAACGGATTCAAATATCCTTCTCTATGTAACTTAGTCAACCTCCTCTCATTGATGTGACCTAGTCTACAATGCTATAAGAAAGCCTGATTTAATTCCGGAGACTTTCTTTTAAGTGTGTT
Organism: Agapanthus africanus; assembly: GCA_030015575.1. NCBI lineage: Eukaryota > Viridiplantae > Streptophyta > Magnoliopsida > Asparagales > Amaryllidaceae > Agapanthus > Agapanthus africanus. Next base: position 444,495,960 of record CM057350.1, on the reverse strand, counting down.
CTGGACACTGAAAATCTGAGCTTGATTTAATACGTAAATTCCGTTTTCTAATGTACCTGACCCAATCAAATCTTGATTTAGGTGGATGTGAACCACATCTCTTGTAAAAGCAAAATCATATCCTTCCTTAGAAAGTAAGGGTACAGATATGATATTACAAGTCGTACCTGGTACATAAAAACAGTTACGCAGAATCAATATCTGCCCAGTTGTCATTCCAAGATGATATTCCCCTACGGATTCATCGTCCATGCTCATTCCGTTAGCAACTGTGAGGGTCATATCACCTATCCCGATAACCCTACGATTTCTCAGAGCCTGTAATGAATTACAGATGTGAGTTCCTGATCCGGTATCCAATACCCAGGATGTAGGGTTAACTGACATACAGTTCTCTATCATAAACACACCCGAAGTCGAAGCCGCAACATGCTTCGTATTCTGGCTACTGGCTTCTAAAGCCTTGCAATCATTCTGCCAATGCCCAATCCCACAACAATAGGAACGTCCTTCTTTTACTATTTTAAGTCCTGAAACTTTTGCCCTTCTCTTACCTTCTACTTCCCTGGTTTCTTTCAGGGTAAAAGGTAGAGACTATAGAATCAAGTCAGTACTTGACTCGTTCTGTAACGTGGTCTCCACGTCCTGGAGCTCATCAATATAGCTAGTCATTGTAAGGACGTTGTCCCCTACAGATGACCCGTCAGCCAATCTCGCTTGAATTAATTCGTTCGAGGTTTCATATCTCGTGATATGAGATTGCTCTCCATATAATTCCTTTTTATGGAGAAAGATGGAAACTAAGTCCATCTTCTCGTGCTGCTTCTGGTATATATCATCATCTGAAGCTAACACGAGGCACTTAGCTTTCGCTTTATCTTTTTCCCTTGTCTGACGAATATCCATATCCGCAACAGTGGAAACTGGACCTGGGACGGCGGGATCTTGAGTAGTAATAGGGTGGTCCAGCTTGTCATAGGCAATGGACATCTGGACAGACCTTTGCCAGTCATATAAGTCAGATTCAGTCAATTTATTATCTAGATGTATCCTATGTGTGGTCACAAGGTCGCTGCAATTAAGAGAGAGAGAAGAAAACATTTAGTATGATGTTGTTGCAAGTTTAGATTGGTTTTAAGTTTATCTAAACAGGATGGCTCCCACTGTTTCTCGAATCCTTCCTCAAACCATAAAAGAAGAATTAGTCAGGACAATTCTCACCGTACAATACTTGCTTAACCGTTCAGCCAGGCTAGTATCGATACTTCGAGGGAGGTTTTCCAACGCTTTCGCGAAGTTCCTTAATTAAATAACCTCTTTTCTCTGGGGGCGTAACCCCGCTGACACCTTTCTAGGCACCTACTTGGTTTATAGCATTGATCGTTAAGTGACGAATCTCCTGATAAGTAGTATATACTCACAGTAGGATCGGGATCCAAAATATCATCGTATGATAATGTTGAAGGAATCCTACCAACATTCATCAAACTCCAGAATGGTATGCATCTCTCTGCAAATTTCAGTTTCTTTAGAAATTCCCGATGTATATTTTTGCCCCATGCTCTTATGACCTTGGCGTTGGTCAAAATGTCATAAGTCACATGTCAAGTTCTACCCGTCATTATCCAGGTTAATTTGAACCCGTCCGTACATATCCTTGACGTTGGCCAAAATGATAATACGACTGTCCCAAACTAACTCATCTATCTATGCAACAAATGAATACCCAGCAGCTACCAAACACTATGCCTTGGCGTTGGTCAAAATACATAGCTTGAATACTACTGACCATCCATAAGAAATGACGGAGGGCTACGACTGGTTTTGGCAAAACCGTGAACGTAGTGAACTTGATATAATCGAAGGAACCTGATAGCTTTTTAAAAGGAGTGGTTAAAGCTCCGCAATAAAAAATTCTGATCTTTTAAAATAACCGAGTGGTTTCTTTTAAATATTTTCCAACGATTCAACTTTGGTTTATTTTCTTTGCATAATAATGCGTCCCATCATTAATCTTATCATTGCAGAAAACAACGAAAATACAACGTCCTCTTATGCCATCCGTATTCGCCACGGGGTCCCGTCATCACCCGTTAGGTTACTTAACTAACGACAGAGCGGGGGCTGGGCTAGCGCGGGTGTAAAACATAAGTGACGTTTAAATAGCTATCATATATAGATATTGTACATTCATCAGACGCAATAATATTCATTCCAGATCACAGATGAACTTTATTGGATTTGCAAGCAATCCGTGTTTGTTTTGAGCCTGCAACAAAAGACGGATTACACAGTTGTGATGAATAGCCATTACCCCACCCAAGACCCCTCCGGGTATGGCAAACTATCCGCCCGGCAGTTTGTGCACCCCACCTTAGGTCTGTCCTAGGAGCAAAAACAGTAAAATGAAATAATACAACGGTGGCTACAACCGCAACCTGGATGTGCCCCGCAAAGTAATATTACAACAAATTACACTTACATCAAATGAATTAAATAATAACCCATCACATAACCCCGGCTATACATCACAACAGTCCAACACAGTTCATATACACAAACAGATAAAATCCATTACAGAAATGTGCAACCCCCTGCCAACCGACATACTAGCAGTTAGGGGAGGTTTACGAACACATTATACAAACACAGATATAATCCAACAAGCAAATACCACATAATTTCGATCGATTAAACACATTTAATTTTGCTCAAATACTTCTCTGTAAATCTGAAACCTGAGCAAAAATTAAAAAATTCCAGAAAATACCAAATATCACAGAGGACCCACACAGGAAAATTGGGATGACGAGTCCTCTAAAGCGCGGCGGAATCGCGGCGGATTGGTGGGATCGGCCACGGTTCCGCGGCGCTTTGGTCGATTCATGAGCCCAAATTTCTTGGGTGTTCTTATACTATCATTCGGAGCTTTCTGAAGGTCCCTGAAAAATTTTTGGACCACATTTAAAAATCGACAGAATACCATGATATCGGGGTTTTCCGGTTTTGTTTTTTCCGTTCGAAATTCATACAATTTTGCAAGTGAGTTATTTATTGTTTAGCGAGGCTCTGATACCACTGTAAGTCGATGTGCAACACCCCACGACATGCGGGGAGGCGGAAATATGAAAAACGATCTTGTTCTTTGCTTAAACATCGACTAACCGCATGAATCGAAGCTAAACGATAACTAACAACTATCATAGAAGTTCTAAACTACTATGTGAAGTGATTATACCTTAAGAACCGTGTCCTTCGGGTCTTCATCGCTGTCCTCCACTCCTCGTAGGCTCCTTGGAACATCGACAACTTCACGGCCTCCTCAAATCAAAGACGATCCACCCGAAAGCTTCTACGCCAAGCTTAATCTCAAACTTGAGATAACTAGGTTGCTTAAAGTGCTAATCTAAGCTACCTAAAGGATATAGAGTGAGGTTATGGATGTTTTAGTCTATCTAACCCTTGATCTCAACACATGAGAGGTTAGGGTTAGGGTTTCAAGAGAGAGTGAGCTTGAGGAGAGAGAAGGTAAGAATGATAATGAGAACAAAAGTCCTTCTCACTTGAATATATGATACATAATGAATTATCAAATAATATCAATTAATTGATTATTCACCATGTTTCATTTAATCAAGGAGAGTGATTCATCATGTGAGTCATTAGATCATTAATGAAGCATTAATGATATGATGAATCATATAAATGAGTCACACAAAGCAATCAATGAAAAAGCCACCTCAACCCCTCATGTCACCACTCTTCTAGAACCTTCTCGACAAATTACGAGAACGCCCCTCCAATCCGTGAAAACACGGAAAACTTTAGACTGTATAAATCAAATAACCCGATACTAGAATCTGGCTTAAGCCAAAGCCTGCTAGTAAAAACTGTCCGAAAAGTCGTACGTGCGTAAACACACGTATGCATCCGAACCCTTGTCGTAAAACTATACGACGTCTATATCGTTTCGCCTGGAGCAGGGAAACTCTCTGTGTGGGACTCTAAAGGCTCGACACTACGCTGGCAGTGGGTTTAACCACAGACCACAAGCGGTACTAGCTGTACGTAACGGTCCCCAGGTAGATGTCGATAAGAAGGCCGATGAGGAAAATCATCCGAACTCCCACTGAGCCTGATGTGACAATCTTCGTACAGTCCGGTCTGTTCGTCTAAGACTATCGCATATCAAGCCTAGGGGGCGGCAAGCGTCAGTCCCCTAATAGCTGTATAAGTCGTGTCGGAGCGAAGCCCATTACGCCCTGAGAAGCTACTGGAACCTACCAGTATATCTCGCTTGCCCTGACCAGGGACTTTGCGTAATGGCTCTCTGACACAGTGCGATATCAACTCCCAATACCGGGAGAGACGAATCCTATCTAACCGCCACTGCCTCCAAGTGCTCGGGACTGCACCCAACTGCTACCTGTTTGCACGACTCCTTTGAGCCGTGGTAGGGTAGCAATCTAAGAACAGTGGGACACACTCGAGGCGAAGTAGCAGTGTCAAGTCTGCGGACTATGCTGTACTCATGTCACCTGGGAACTGTTAACTGACGATGGGTATAATACCAACCAATCAGTTCCCCGGCGAGTCCTGTCCGGTGTACCCGTAACCTAACGAGCACCTGTATACTATCTCCAGTACGACGTACTGATGGCTGTGGGATAGACCATCTCCCCAACTGGGATGAGAAGAGTATACACTTAGTCTACTCCGGAATATCGATGCCCTATCTCGATAATCCAACGACCAGGGACCTATATAGGATGTTGCTTACAGACTACTCAGCCCCCACTAGTGTGACTGCCATCACGATGCTGGTAATCAAACAAAGATCCTATGGGCTCTACTAATATGTATAAGTGATACGTTACAAGAAACATATGCACATATTAAAGTAGACACAAACCAAGTAGCATACTACCATTTTTAGCAAGACTGTATATATATAACTGTGAATATCCCAAGCTTCCATTAAGTAATCTACAATCTAGTATGATACAATAATGGCCCCAAGGGCATATACACTAACAAGAGGATGTCGTACGATGGTTTGTACCATACGTGATGTTGTGAGGCTGGATGTTGATTGATGGATTCACCGACTCGGACATATTATAGATACGTATACCTTATAGCTTTTAGTTGACGATGTGCATTATGTTGCATTCATATTATTCTCATTGCATTTCATATACCTGTGTTAGTACACACCTACACCATTATCGATGATGCGTATATTGCACATACACAGATTGCCGGCTCACACACTTCATCATCGATAATTGCTATGTCACTACACAGTAGAATTGCTACATCATGCTATGATATATTTGCTATGTTCGTATCACCGTTCCACGTTGCATGCGATATACGGACATGCTTACATCATGTTATATGTTGCATACCTTGCTACAGCTACATGCACATCTTGCATACATACTGACATGTACACCCACATATCTTGCTATAGCTGCATATACCCCTGAGTGGTATCTTATTGACATGTGATTTTGAGATGTTGATTATTGTGCTAATGCGTTTATGAAATGCATCATACATACTTGCTTACATATAGATACTTATACCTTACTACAGTTACAAGTACACCTCATATGATGCTGCACTTGATTTTCGGAGGATTTGGGAACCGCATGATATATTTTAAAGCTGGATTCATTTAAAAGAGTGGTTTTCCCTTAATATGCTCATATTGCTGTTTTATGTTTCATATATCATATTTTCATGGATTTACGCATTGAGACATGGATTTCATGTGATTTATGGATATGAGAACCGTGGGGGTATTTCAAGAAATTTATGTATTGCTTGAAAACCCGGTTTCTCTTGATATGATATTTCAGTGCGTCCACCATGTGTTTTCTCGTTTCTGAGATTGGCATGTGAAACCCGATTCGAGGAGCAGGAGGCACCGTCTGCGGGTTTATGGTGGACCCGGTATGGTACCCTGGGGCGAGAGATGATTTCGTGATATAGACGATGAGCCTGGCAGAGGGACCACTACCTACCGGTGATATTATTTGGACTCGGCGGATATCTGGGGGATACCGACCGGAGTCGTGTTCAGACATGCTACGTGGATTGTGGGTGTCGATATGGACACTCAGGTTCCATGAGATGTACTGACATCAGAGCCGGTCATGGTGACGGCGCCTGACAGATGAGGATTTACGTGTCGATGCTAGACACGGGTTTCACGATGTTTCGAGTGTCGATGTGGACACTCCGGTTCCATGATTTTGTTGTGTCGCGAGGGACACACATTGTTTCATATCCTCATATTTACCTGCATATGCTTTTATGATATTTACATGCAGGAGTTGTTGTTTCAGTGGTTGACACGTGGACGAGATCCACTGTATACATGCATTGATTATATTGTGGACGAGATCCACTGCATACATGCATTGATTATATTGATGGACGAGATCCACCTGCATACATGCATTGATTATATTGTTGGACGAGATCCACCTGTATACATGCATTGATTATATAGATGGATGATATCCACTTGCTGTTAGGCAGTTATTTATGTGTTGACACATATGCAGATATGGTCATCCTAGATATCATAGTATTACTCTTATGATATAGTTGACCTAGGAATCGTTGTTTATTTCGATTTCTACCTGGTGATATTTTTTTCTATTCATGAGTTGGCAACTCACCCCCGTTGTGCCACAGTTGTTGCAGGTTGACCGCATGGATCAGTAGCGGCATCGTTGGCATACAGCTGTTTTCGGGTGATCTGCTTTTGGTAGGTGGTACCTATTGGATCGTGCCACTCTTGTATTATTATTCCTATTGTATCTAGTCGACACCATCAATTCAGAAACTAGTTATTGTATATGTTGCAGACTTAGAAGACTTGTAGTAGCGAGACTTGAGCGATGGGTTTTATGTTCGCTTTTGGAGTTGATATCTTGCTTTACTTTTCCTTGTATGGATCTTCGCCGTTGGGCGTCGTATACTTTTTATTTATACTTGTGGTGGTTGTTTCCGCCGTTGGGCATGGTTTGCTCCCGTTTGGGGATGCTTTATTATATTCTTTGTTGTACCCGTTTTCGGGGTTAGTTTTTACAAAGGAGGTGCTGCCCAAATTTTTCAAAAGACAAAACATGATTTATTGTATCTTTTTTTCTTAAAAAGGTTTAGATTTCTGGGTTTCAGCTTACTTGAATTACGTTACGCCTGTAGACGACGCGTGATTTAAGGGCCCGTCGCGAGCTAATATTTTGGGTTGTGACAAAGTTGGTATCAGAGCGCAAGGTTTAACCTTAGTTCGAGTCTAGGTTTGACTATATGGGGTCTAGAGCGTATAGATTTTGGAACCTAGGGTTGACCTTACGGAACTTAGACTTGAACAAGGGGGTGTTAGACCGGGACTTTCGTTTCATAGGCTGACCCTGATTGATGGAGTAGGTAGCTTGAGTAGAGTGGCGTACCATACGTATGTTCCACGGCATATTTACGATACGATACTCCACTTAAGAAACCTTAGGATGTACATATCTTGAGACTGGTGATTCCCTTTGTTTTCCTAGATTATACATCCATTTGAGATTCTTGATTTTATTCATTTACATTATCATACTCTCACTGATTCCATTCCTCCATATGATCATATACTCATTCTGGATCTGTTGATTCATTTCACTACTTGATCTTTTTCGTCGATACTTGATTGAGGTTCCTGTCACCATGGTTTGAGCGCAGTTTGAGCTGCTGCTGATGATGCGGTCAGGGCGAGCTCGTCATGGACAAGGACTGACCATCGTGTTTTCAGGTGACATGGGGACGTATCGATGTAGCGTGGTGTTGTGACCTCTCGTTTGAAGCGAGTGTACGGTTTTGTACCGGATGATCAGGCCATTGTTAGAGGCTGCCTGCTGTGAGAGGACTGTTGTGGTACGGCATACCTCAGAGTTTATGATGTCATCGACCGTGCAGACAGATGACCCAGCTGTTGCTGAGATTGATGTGATGTTTCTTCCAGAGCTTACGACCTGAGATTGCTAGAGCTTCCAGGCAGAGATGTGACAGGTGATAGCTAGTCTATCTTGAGTTGGGAGACAAAAGTGATTAATCAGATTTGATGCACCGACGCGGGCCCTGTTGAGTTGAAGATTTCTAGTGTGGAGAGTCTTACTCAGATCTAGAGTAGATCGATCCGGAGATGACGTTGTTCGTCAGATCTTCCGATATGAGATCGGTAAGCTGACCAGCTTTGGATATAGGACCCCACCCAGATGTGTTGTGAGTTGATTGAGAATGGACGAGTATTGAGTATTCCTCCGATGGTTGGGACAATTTTCCGAGGACATGTTCGGCTAGATACCTTCTACAGAGTGATGAAGATACCGAGTTCGTGATTTCGAGTCCGTGCGAGAGATTCTGGAGTGATTGTCGCCGAGAACATTTGCAGTACGTAGATAGCATGACATGATGTCAAAGTGGACGATAATAAAGACGAGTGGAACAAGAGGTTCGTGCGTGATGCTGACGAGCTGTTGTTACTCCCCGTTGAGATTGAGATCTGATATGTTTACAGAAGCGTTGGAATGCAACCAGTTCCCAAGAAAATGCTGTGCTGAGAACGCAGATGTCCAGAAAGCGAGAAAAGATTTGTAAGTGTACCAGCCTCCGTACAGTTCGGTATAGGTGTGATCGGAAGAGACCTTGAGCCGGTTCCTTCCAGGACACTGCTGTGATGAGATTGCACCGAGGATCAGTTGTGTCACGTGTATTCAGAGGGCCAGAGGCCGACGCCAGTGACGTGCTGCTTTATGAGTGATCATACTAATTGGCCGAGAGTTGACTTGAGGAGTGCCAGAGCGGAATCGTTTCCGTTAGCACACCTGACCGGGAAGATGAGCCGATAGAGTGCAAGATTGGAAATCCACAGAGAAGTTAGGACCCAGAGACTGAAGAAGCCAGACCGTGAGCAGAAGGCAAACGGATATTCTTGCTCTGCAAGTTTGGGCGCACCGATCTTTTTCGACATTATAGGAAGTGTATCTCAATATCATTTGTTGCGATTTGCGTTTGTGATCCGAGTATCACGCTTACATCGCTTGGATTTGAGTTTTGATAATTGAGTTCCAGGATATGGTTTTCGTGCACCGTGGCTGCACCTACTGGGTATTTACATTTTTGTGCATAGTTATTGCACTTGATATATTTTATACACCGTTGTGTTGATGTCGATTTTGTGCCTTAGCTGCACATGTTTATGTTTTCCTGGATTTCCTACAGTGGTTATGATATTTCGTGTAGTGGATGCACAGGATTGATATTTCGTGCATTATATGCACAGGATTTGATATTTCATGCAGTGGATGCACAGGATTTGATATTTCGTGGACTGGATGCACAGGATTCATATTCCGTGCATTTTTTGCACCCGATTTATGCCTTTGAGCATTCATTTTACCGGATTTGTGTTTTCGTGCACGTGTGTACTTGAGGTTCATTTTCATGCATGCTACTGCACTTAATACTTATTACGGACCTGACGCGCTTGGTATTGGATTCTGTGTGCATGACGGATGCACTTGATTTGGATTTTTGCACATATTGGGCGCATGATGTGAGATGTGATTTGTGCACACAAAATGCACTCGATTGGGATTTTCGTTCGTGCATGATAGTTGCACTGGATTGAGATTTTCGTGCACTATAGATGCACTAGATGTTGTTGTCGTGCACATCCGTTGCACTGGACAGATACTTTCGTGCACACCCGTTACGATTAGTCTTACTTTTGTGCATGTTGTGGCACCTGTACTTGGATTTGAATTCCGTGCGCACCAGACGCACGTGAGGGTTGGACAAGCCTTTTGAGGCTGATATTACTTTTGAGCATTTTGTTTTCATGAAGAGGCCCTATATTTTGTAGTACCCTAGCAGGACTGATCCAAGGACAGTACCTGTGTACTTTGCATGCATAAAAAGTTATCATGAGATTTTCAAAAAGGAGCTATAGTCTCGCTATTTCTTACGTGTCTGCGAGTGACACGAACGTTTACAAAAGAAAACCTTTTGGGATATTTTAAAAAGGGCGGAACGTATATTTGAGCTACACATCACACGGCGATTCAGAAAAAGATTTTGCATATGTTGTTTCAGTTTTTGGAGATTTCTCAAAAAAGATGTGTACTATATACATATTAAAGCATTTGCTTAGGGTATATTGGATTTCAGTAGTGGATTTGAGATCTGTATCTCCATTGTAACTCCGATGATATGCGTGCAAGTCCGACGATTTGCGTGACGCTTGACGGAGTTCGGTTTTGAGTTTCATTCACGGCTTCAGACGCATGCGACGTGCTATGTTATTTCTGTTGCTTCCGTGATGTCGGATCCTTGTTGATTGAGTTGGATTTTGAAATGTTTTAGTATTGGGAGTTTAAATTTAAATTCGGGGACCGAATTTATTTAAGGGGGAAAGATTGTAACATTTCAGAAAATATAAAACATATTTTTGGAATTTAATATTAAAATAATATATTTCGCTAAAATTACCCGATTAGCGAATCTGGGGCTTTCTTGTGATCCGTTACAAGATATCTTTTGAAGCCGCAATTACCTTTTCTTCCGATTTAAATTAATGGTTATTGTTTGAGTATCATTCTTTTTCTGGGGCCGAATTTCATTCAGCCATTGGCCGAACCATTGTTTGTGGTGGGCTTGATCTGTTTTTGGTGGAGGGTGTTGTTTTTTGTGATGTATGAACATTGAATAGGCAAGAGGTTTTAGAGTGAGGTGTTTTGTGCAAAGTTTTATTTTAAAGATTAGGGGTTTTTTTGATGCGCAGGGGTCTCCAGCAGCCTAGAGCATGAGTCATGGTTTTCTTTAATTGGCATTGAATGTTTTTAGAGTTGCTATAGATATTTTGTAATGGATTATGTTACACTCACTACTTATATGTATATACTCACCTCCTCCAAATTTTTTTGCCAGTGAACATTTTCACTTCTCCAATTGTGGCCGAGCACCAGATATTGGCCGAGCATTTTTTTTTGTTTGTGAGGAAATTTGTCCTCTTTGCAAAATCCTTAATTAGCTCACATCTTCTGACTTCATTCTCATTCTCCATGGCAACTTCATTTAGCTTCACCTAATTCACTGGGTGTCTTAAGACAAAGTATCCTACACTCTCTTTACTTCTTTCTTGGGTATCTAGGCTAGCAAACTGGATGTCCGAGTTGCTTTGGTTTGAAGTGGGAGCCTGTATAAAGATTCGTTGACGTGGTGCCAATTCGATGAAGAGACCGAAGATCGGAGATGCTACGAGGAGCGTGGATTGATAGCTAAAAACTGAAGGACACGGATCGATAGGTATAATTTCTTATACCACTTTACAGTTTACTAGTTTGGGTTTTGATGTTTTAAATGGTTAATCATGAAGTATAGATTTGGAAAACTTAATCAATTTGTGAGAATGATATTTGTTAAAATTCCTAAATTGTCTAATTGAGTTTTCAGCAAACTAAGTTTTTCTAAATCCTATTTGGGTGAGACTAAAATTGTGGAAATGGTTTGGCTCACTAAGTTAAACTACTTTGTGTTGTTGGAAATTGATAGAATTGTTAAATTTCTAGGTTTGTGTTAAAATGATATAAACTGCTTACTAGGTTTTTGGTAAAAGTTAGACGTGGGTTTTAATAGACATGGTGATGATATATATATTTTTATCAACGATAATTATTGTGATGTGAATGAGTATTGGTGCGATTGGATTTTTGGTGTGGCGGTTTTCTAGTATAGCAACCCTAATTAGGGTTTTGGCTATGTTTTCCGATATTTGGATTTCTTGGTTTTGCGACTTGATATTGTATTGGGTCGTTGGACATTTGTACGTCAACGACGAGAGTGTTGTTTGGTTGTTTTGCATGCGTAGGCTATAGCTTCTAACCTATGAGCGCACCGCATGCCGTATTTGGATTTCGGAATTTGATGTTAATAGCATTGCGATTTTCATATTGATTGTAAGTACCTTCGCATGGATTTCGAGACGGCAAAGCGCATCGACTACGGCTAAGCGAGGAGTTTAGCAGGAGAGTAGATTTATATCTATGGGAGAAGTCGGATGCATGGCGTATAGCACCCCCGCAACCATTGATATGGAATATCGTTTGTTTATGTTATCCTGATAAATGATATGCGACGGATATGATTGTAGGATTTACAAACGATAATATGATAGAAGTTGATGCTAATGAACATATTGATATTTGAGAATATGATATGATAAGTGAATCATGATGGCTACAAATTCAAAGAGAACAAGTGTGACGTTTATATAATGTGATTGCGAGATATTAATGTGATGAACGAGTATACGATGTGATATGATGACTTAGTGTGATATGTCATTTTATGGATTCGAGTCGATATGGGATTGTTGATACCTTTGTAGGTCCCCTTATACGAGATTGACATGGATGTGATCAGAGAGATAGTTATATATATATATGGTTAATGTGTTGCATTTTGAGTGATATGCCGTACGAGACTTAGATCCGTACCCCGTTGTTGTATAGGTTGATAGAATCCCTATTTGTTTATTGCCGCCGTACATGGATTACCGTACGCGATGAGTTTTACCTGTTGATTTATCCATACCCTTGTTTAGAGGATGTCATATGATGGTTTGTACCGTACGTGATGTTGTGAGGCTGGATGTCGATTGATGGATTCACCGACTCAGACATATTGTATAGCTTATAGCTTTTAGTTGACGATGTGCATTATACTGCATTCATATTATTCTCATTGCATTTTATATATCTGTGTTAGTACACACCTACACCATTATCGATGATGCGTATGTTGCACATACACAGATTGCCGGCTCACACACTTCATCATCGATAATTGCTAGGTCTCCTGTTATATGTTGCATACCTTGCTACAGCTACATGCACATCATGCATACATACTGACATGTACACCCACATATCTTGCTATAGCTGCATATACCCCTAAGTGGTATTGTACTGACATGTGATTTTGAGACGTTGATTATTGTGCTATTGCGCTTATGAAATGCATCATACATACTTGCTTATATGTAGATATTTATACCTTGCTACAGTTACATGTACACCTCATATGATACTGCACTTGATTTTCGGAGGATTTGGGAACCACATGATATATTTTAAAGCCGGATTCATTTAAAAGAGCGGTTTTCCCTTAATATGCTCATATTGTTGTTTTATGTTGCATATATCATATTTTCATGGATTTACGCATTGAGACATGGATTTCATGTGATTTATGGATTTAAGAACCGTGGGGGTATTTCAAGAAATTTATCTATTGTTTGAAAACCCGGTTTCTCTTGATATGATATTTTAGTGTGTCCACCATTTGTTTTCTCGGTTCTGAGATTGGCATGTGAAACCCGATTCGAGGAGCGGGAGGCACCGTCTGCCGGTACATGGTGGACCCGGTATGGTACCCCAGGGCGAGAGATGATTTGGTGGTGTAAACGATGAGCCTGGCAGAGGGACCACTACCTACCGGTGATATTATTTAGACTCGGCGGATATCTGGGGGATACCGACCAGAGTCGTGTTCAGACATGCTACGTGGATTGCGGGTGTCGATGTGGACACTCAGGTTCCATGAGATGTACTGACATCAGGGCCGGTTATGGTGACGGCGCCTGACAGATGAGGATTTACGTGTCGATGCTAGACACGGGTTTCATGATGTTTCGAGTGTCAATGTGGATACTTCGGTTCCATGATTTTGTTGTGTCGTGAGGGACACACATTGTTTCATATCCTCATATTTACCTGCATATGCTTTTATGATATTTACATGCAGGAGTTGGTGTGTCACTAGTTGACACGTGGACGAGATCCACTGCATACATGCATTGATTATATTGTGGACGAGATCTACTGCATACATGCATTGATTATATTGTTGGACGAGATCCACCAGCATACATGCATTGATTATATGGATGGATGATATCCACTTGCTATTAGGCAGTTATTTATGTGTTGGCATATATGCAGATACGGTCACCCTAGATATCATAGTATTACCCTTATGATATAGTTGATCTAGGAATCGTTGTTTATTTCGATTTCTACCTGGTGATGTTTTTTTCTATTCATGAGTTGGCAACTCACCCCCGTTGTGCCACAGTTCTTGCAGGTTGACCGCATGGATCAGTAGCGGCATCGTTGGCATACAGCTGTTTTCGGGTGATCTGCTTTTGGTAGGTGGTACCTATTGGATCGTGCCACTCTTGTATTATTATTCCTATTGTATCTAGTCGACTCCATCAATTCAAAAACTAGTTATTGTATATGTTGCAGACTTAGAAGACTTGTAGTTGCGAGACTTGAGCGATGGGTTTTATGTTCGCTTTTGGGGTTGATGTCTTGCTTTACTTTTCCTTGTGTGGATCTTCGCCGTTGGGCGTCGTATACTTGTTATTTATACTTGTGGTGGTTGTTTCTCCCATTGGGCGTGATTTGCTCCCGTTTGGGGATGCTTTATTATATTCTTTGTTGTACCCGTTTTCGGGGTTAGTTTTTACAAAGGAGGTGCAGCCCAAATTTTTCAAAAGACAAAACATGATTTATTATATCTTTATTTCTTAAAAAGGTTTAGATTTCTGGGTTTCAGCTTACTTGTATTACGTTACGCCTGTAGACGTCGTGTGATTTAAGGGCTGGTCGTGAGCAAATATTTTGGGTCGTGACATAGGCAGAAGAAGAACTTTTCTCCAAGGTAAAAACAAAGAGATAAAAATCTCATCAGAAGAAGAACATAATTCTTCTTACAGATCATAGATCTGTAAGTCCACGTTACCCGTTCCGGTTCTTTCGGGGATGCGAAAATGGTGAAAAACGATTTTTTCGGTGGAGATAACATGGACTCTAAAAACGGATCTTTACTAAACAAACTATCTAACAACCTAAGTAAGAGTTTAACTACTATGTTAGGGGTTATACCTTAACTTGAACTCCTTCTCTTCGACTCCTTGTGGTGGTCGGATCGGCCTCACATCATCGTCTCCTTGTGCCGAAGATGGATCCACCCGAAAGCTTCTACCTTTGGCTCCAACCTCAATCTAGAGGAAACTAAAGTGTTAGGTTTGCTAAACCTTCAACCTTAGGATGAGTAGAGAGTGGTTTTGGTGTTTTATCTCAAAGAAAATTGGTTCTCAACTCATGAGAGGGATTTTTCCTTGAGCTAGAGGAAGAGGGAGAGCAATGGAGAGAGCTTGAATGAGAGAGAGTGAGAATGATAGAATGAATGAAGACCTTTGCAACCATGCTCTCAAAAAACAAAATAATCATAATAATAACAATAATTAAGCATCTTGTGATGGTTCATGTCAATGGCATTATCATTTCATGCATTTAATGCATTTTGCAAACCAACAAGCAAGCAAAAGTCATAGCCATGAAATGATAGCCATTGTCATGATGATGGTCAACAAGTCCAAATCGGTCAACAAAGTCAACAAGTCAACAAAGTCAACCTTTCAACCCAACCATGGCACAATAATACTTAATTAACATTATTATTAAACATATTTCTTATTCTTATTAGGGTTTAGCAAAAGTCAACAGTCAACAACCCTAATGAGAATCCTCTGCCTCTGTCTCTGTCAACCGTGCATACACACCCGCATCCGCGTTCCGAGGAACACGAATACTAACGAGATAAAACCAATCCCAAAACGTATACTAGGATCTGGCTTAAACAAAAACCCGCTAATAATAACTGCCCGGACACCAAACGTGCACAAGTGGACGGATGTGACCGAACCCTGTCGCAAAACCATGCGACCTCTACTCTGTTTTGCCTAAAGGCGAATAGCTCTCTGTGTGGGACTCTAAAGACTCGACACTACGCTGGCAGTGGGTTTAACCACAGACCGCAAGCGGCACAAGCTATGCGTAACGACCCCCAGGTAGATGCCGATAAGAAAACTGACGAGGTGAAACCCATCTGAACTCCTACTGAGCCTGAATGTGACAGTCTCCATACAGTCCGGTCTGTTCGTCTGAGAATATCGCATGGCGGGCCTAGGGGGCGGTAAATGTCAGTCCCCTAATAGCGGTACAAGTCGTGTCGGAGTGTAGCCCAGAACACCGTGAGATAATACTGGAAACCTACTAGTATGCCTCGCTTTCCCTGGCTAGGGACGACTATGTGTAATGGCTCTCCATGACACAACGCGATATCAACTCCCAATACTGGGAGAGACGAATCCTATCTAACCGTCACTGCCTCTAAGTGCTTCGGGACTGCACCCAACTACTACCTGTTTGCACGACTCCTTTGAGCCGTGGTAGGGTAGTAATCAAAGTACAGTGGGAGCACACTCGATGCGAAGTGACAGTGTCAAGTCAGCGGACTAAGCTGTACTCATGTCATCTGGGAACTGATAACTGACGATAGGTATAGTACCAACCAACAGTTCCCGACGAGTCCTGTCCAGTGTACTCGTAACCTAACGAGCACCCGCATACTATCTCAAGTACGACGTACTGACGGCTGTGGGATAGACCGTCTCCCCTGCTCGGATGAGAAGCGCATACGCTAGTCTACTCCGGAGTATCGATGTCCTGTCTCGATAGTCCTACGACTAGGGACCTGTATAAGGATGTGCTTGTGGATTACCCAGCCCCCACGAGTGTGACTGCCATCACAACGCTGGTAATCAAGCAAAGATCTTAAGGGCTCCACTAATGTGTATAGGTGATATACTAAAAGAAACACATGTACACATTAAAGTAGAAACAAACCAAGTAGCATACTACCATTTTGAGCAAGATTGTCTATACAACTGTGAGTATCCCAAGCTTCCATTAAGTAATATACAAACTAGTATGATACAGTAATGGCCTCTAGGGAATATACACTAACAATCTCCCACTTGCACTAAGGCCATGTACTAGCGTATCGATCACCTATCATCTCGATCAGCCGCTCGAACTAAGTCTGGGGTAAGGCCTTCATGAATGGATCTGCAGTGTTATCTTCCATAGCAACCCTCCGAACCTCGATCTCCTGGCGATCCGCGATCTCCCTGATCAGGTGATACCGCCTCAAGATGTGTCTGGACTTCTGATAGGACCTGGGTTCCTTCGCTAAAGCTATAGCCCCGTTGTTGTCACAATACAGAGGTATTGGATCAACAATGGACGGAACCACCTGAAGCTCCGTGAGGAACTTCTTCATCCAGACAGCTTCCTTTGCGGCATCGCAAGCAGCGATATATTCCGCTTCCATTGTCGAGTCAGCAACGGTTTCCTGTTTGGAACTCTTCCAACACACCGCCCCTCTATTGAGGGTAAAGACATAACCCGACATGGACTTGGAATCATCCTTGTCACTCTGGAAGCTGGAGTCAGCAAAGGCCTCGATCTGGAGGTCTTTTCCGCCATACACCAAGAACATCTCCTTAGTCCTTCTCAGGTACTTGAGAATGTTCTTTACCGCTATCCAGTGCTTCTCCCCAGGGTTTGACTGATACCGGCTTACCACACTCAGTGCATAACCTACATCTGGTCTGGTACACAACATCGCATACATTATAGAGCCTACCGCAGAAGCGTAGGGTATAATAGACATGCGATCCCTTTCCAAATCAGTCTTGGGAGACATCTCTTTGGAGAGGGTGATCCCGTGACAAGCCGGTAGATTATCGCGCTTGGAATCTTCCATACTGAATCTTTTCAGTATGGTGTCGATGTACCTGGACTGTGAAAGTCCTAATATCCTCATAGATCTATTACGATGGATCCAGATCCTCAGAATGTAAGAGGAATCACCCAGGTCTTTCATGGAGAACCTGTGTGACAAGAACCCTTTGACAGATTGTAGCATAGGAATGTCATTTCCTATCAAGAGAATGTCATCCACGTATAAAACGAGGAATACGACAGTTCTTGCTACAAATCTACTATAGATGCATGGTTCATCTGAATTTTTTGATAAAGCCAAATTCTTTGACCGTTTCATCAAAACAGATGTTCCAACTCCGCGATGCCTGCTTTAGTCCATAGATGGCCTTAAGCAACTTGCACACCTTTCCACTGCTCCCACTCTGAATGAAACCCTCTGGCTGGTCCATATAGACACACTCCTCTAAATTTCCATTTAGAAAAGCGGTCTTTACGTCCATCTGCCATATCTCATAATCGTGGAAGGCAGCAATGGCAAGAAGGATCCGAATGGATTTCAGTATAGCCACTGGAGAAAAGGTTTCGTCATAGTCCAAACCAGGTCTTTGACGAAAACCCTTTGCAACAAGCCTAGCCTTATAGGTCTCAACCTGTCCATCTACACCAATCTTCCTCTTGAAGATCCACTTGCATCCTACGGGTTTTACCCCATCTGGAGCAACATCCAAAATCCATACTTTGTTGGTGTACATGGACTCCATTTCGGTCCGCATTGCATCCAGCCATTTTACTGAGTCAACGCTCTGAATGGCCTGCTGGAAGCTAGTCGGCTCATCATTATCTATGATGCAATCATCTCTATCCCCATCTATGAGAAAACCGTAGTATCTCTCGGGCGGATGAGACTGCCTATTATTCCTGCGGAGCGGCGTAGGAATGTCATGTTCTTTTGAACACTCTGGTTCTTCTAAGATTTCAGTAATAGCTCGTGGTTCTGAAATTTCTTCCAGTTCTATTGCGCTCCCACTTATCTGATTTTCCTAAAACTCAGTTTCCAAGAAGCAGGCATGACGAGAAACAAAAACCTTTTGTTCCTCTTCGCAATAGAAGAAATATCCCTTGGAATTCTTTGGATATCACATAAACTTGCACTGTACTGAGTGTGCCTCGAGTTTGTCCGCATGCTGCTTTTTGACAAAAGCTGGACATCCCCATGTCTTAATGTGCTTAAGATAGGGTTTCTTCCCACACCACATCTGATATGGTGTGGTAGGCACAGTCTTAGTCGGAACTCGGTTCAAAAGGTATGCAGCTGATTCTAGTGCATATCCCCAGAATGATCGCGACAACTCAGCGTTACTCATCATGGAACGTACCATATCCAATAGGGTTCGGTTCCGTCTCTCCGATACACCGTTATGTTGCGGAGTGTATGGAGGAGTAAGCTGAGAGAGAATTCCATTCTCTTTTACGTAATCCACGAACTTGGCACTCAAGTATTCACCACCTCGATCAGATCTCAGTGTCTTGATACTTTTGCCAGTTTGTTTTTCTACTTCATTCTTATATTCCTGGAATTTTCCAAAGGCTTCAGATTTATGTTTCATTAAGAAGACATATCCGTACCTTGAAAAAATCATCCGTAAAAGTAATGAAGTAAGAATAACCGCTTCGCGCATGTGTAGACATTGGACCGCACACATCGCTGTGTATGAGCCCCAAGAGCTCGCTCGCTCTTACTCCGTGTCCAGTAAATGGAGTCTTTGTCATCTTTCCTTTGAGACAGGATTGACAAGTTGCATATGATTGATATTCGAGCGGATCCAAATATCTTTCTGTATGCAACTTCGTCAACCTTCTCTCGTTGATGTGACCCAGTCTACAATGCCATAAGAAAGCATGATTGATTTCTGGAGACTTTCTTTTGTGTGTATTCTGGACATTGAAAATCTGTGGTTGGTTTAATACGTATATACCATTGCTTAATGTATCTGACCCAATCAAAACTTGATTAAGGTGAATGTTTACAACATTGCTTACAAATGCAAATTCATAACCTTCTTTAGATAATAAAGATACAGATATGATATTACAAGTTGCATTGGGTACAAAATAACAATCACGCAAAACCAAAACATGTCCATCTGACATTCCCAAGTGATAGTCCCCCACGGACTCAGTATCCATGCCAGATCCGTTTGCAACTCTGAGGGTCATATCACCTGCCTTCAAAACCCTACGCTTTCTCAGTGCCTGCAAAGAATTACAGATATGAGATCCTGATCCGGTATCCAATACCCAGGAAGTAGAGTTTATTGATAGACAGTTTTCAATAACATACACACCTGAAGCCGAAGCCGCAACTTGCTTCGGGTCCTAGTTCTTAGCCTTCCAAGCCCTGCAATCCTTTTTCCAGTGTCCTTTCTTATGACAATAGAAGCACTCTTCCTTTCCCACAAGCTGCCCTGCTATCTTTGTTGCCTTTACTTTTCCCTTTGTTTCCACTTTACTAACACCGCCCCTTGGTTTGGTGGGGGTTTTCTTCTTCTTTCCCTTGGCTTTCGCCCTGGACCTAGAAGAGGAAGGTCCTCCAACAAACAAAGTGGATGTTTCCCTACCTTTCTGTAGGGTGCCCTCTGCACTCCTTAGCAGGTTGAGGAGTTCTGAAAGTTCAACTTCTTTTTCTTGCAAGTTGAAGTTCAGGATAAACTGGGCGTAAGTGGAAGGAAGGGACTGGAGAATCAAGTCAGTATAGAGCTCGTTCTTTAACGTGGTCCCAAGGTCCGCGAGCTCTTCAATATAGCCAATCATCTTAAGCACGTATTCCGCTACCGATGATCCGACGACCAATCTCGCCGAAAACAGCTTTATCGAGACTTCGTATCTGGCGATACGGGATTTCTCTCCATACAGTTCTTTTGTATGGAGAAATATGGATTCAAGGTCCTTATTCTCGTGCCTCCTCTGAAGTTCATTGTCCATAGAGGCAAGCACAAGGCACTTGTCCTTCGCGCAGTCGATCTCCCAGGTCTTACGGATTTCCTTATCCGCGACGCTGGAGGTGGGACCTGGGACAGGGGAGCTTTGGTGGTAAGAAGATACCCCAGCTTGTCATAAGTGATTGCCATTTTGACATTCCTGAGCCAATCTTTGTAGTTCGGCCCTGTCAGTATGTTTTTATCTAGTAATAACTTAAGTCCAGTCATGACGATTGGTCGCTGCAATTAGGAGAGAGAGAAGAAACACTTTAGCATAATGCTCTTGCAAGTTTAGAATGGTTTTTAGTTTGTCTAAACAGGATGGCTCCCATTGTTTCTCGAATCCCTCCTCAAACCATAAAGGAAGAATTAGTCGGATCAATCTCACCGTATAATACTTGCTTAACCGTTCAGCCAGGCCAGTGTTGGTACTTCGAGGGAGGTTTTCCAACGCTTTCGCAAAGTTCCTTAATTAAATAACATCTTTTCCCTGGGGGCGTAGCCCCGCTAACACCTTTCTAGACACCTACTTGGTTTATAGCATTGATCGTTAAGTGAGAAATTTCCCGAGGAGTAGCATATACTCACAGTAGGATTGGGATCCAAATATCATCGCGTGATAAAACTGAAGGAATCCTACCAGAATCATCACACTCCAAATGGTATGCAGCACTAGCAAGTTTCAGTTTATTTAGAAACTCCCGATGTGGATTTTTGCCCCATGCTCTTATGACCTTGACTTTGGCCAACAAATCATAAGTCACATGTCAAGTTCTCCCCGTCATTCTCCAGGTTAATTTGAACCCACCCATAGCTACCCTTGACTTTGGCCAACAAGGTAGTATGACTGTCCCAAACCAACGTATCTATCTATGCTGCATATGAATATCCAATAGCTACCAATCACTGTGCCTTGACTTTGGCCAACAAACACAGCTTGAATACTATTGACTATCCATATGAAACGACGGAGGGCTACGAATGGTTTTGGCGAAACCGTGAACGTAGTGAACTTGATATAATCGATGGAACAAGATAGCTTTTAAAAGGAGTGGTTCAAGCTCCGCGTTTAAAAGTTGGTTTTTGAAAAGAACCGAGTGATTTTGAAAGTGTTCCAATGACTTTACTTTGGTTTATTTTCTTGCATTAATTTTAATGCGTCCCATCATTTAATCCTACTATTGCAGAAAATAACAAAAATATGACGTACGCTTATGCCATCCGCATTCGCCACGGGGCCCCGTCATTACCCGTTAGGTTACTTAACTAACGACAGAGCAGGGGCTGGACTAGCGCGGATGCAAAACATAAGCAACGCCTAAATAGATATCATATATAGATATATACACATTCGTCAGATGCAATGATAGCCATTCCAGATCACAGATGAACACATTGGATATACTAGGAATCCGCGATTCGTTCGAGCCTGCAACGAAAAGAGGATTACACGGTCGCGATGAATAGCCAATACCCCACCCTAGACCCCTACGGGTGCGGAAAACTACCCGCCAAATACCCGAAGTGAAGCAACCTCCCTCAACAACATGAGTAGACCACTCGGCACTTCGAGGTACCCGGTAGTTTGTGCACCCCCTCCTTGGGTCTATCCTAGAAGCAAAAATAGTAAAAGAAATTATACAATGGCGGCTACAACCTCATCCCGAATGTGCGGCCATATAAATAATATTACATCAATTACAAATTACATGAATTGAAAGACAAATAAAACTCTCATCTCACAACCCCCCCGGCTATTCTTCCGCGACAATCCAACGAATTCATATACACATACCAGCAACATTACAGATCACAGATATGTATAACCCCCACTAATCGACGTATAGCGATTAGCAGACGTTCAATACATATATCACATCACAGATATAACCCGTTAGCCAAAGTCTAGAGAAGTTCGATCAAAATACGGATTTGTAACCATCCCAAAAATAAATTTTGTTTTCTGGAAAATCTGGGCAGAAACAACATACTGTAAAAATCCCAAAACACCCCTATAAAAACACTGCAGGAAAACCGATCCACGGCCGAGTCAACTCGGCCGCTGATCCGCGGCAAGAAGCTGTTCTTGCCGCGGTTCCCCGGTGAGTTGGTCGATTCAATAGATCGTTTTTCTGCTGTGTTTACAAAAAACCCTGAGACGATTTTTCAGATGTGTTAAATAATTTTTTGAGCAGTAAAAAAATCGACAGAAAGTTTATGTCTCGGACGTATTTTGTGATTTTCTTTTCCGATCGAACTTCTAGTTACTTTGCTAACATGTCAGATAGTGTTTAGCCTGACTCTGATACCACTGTAAGTCCATGTTACCCGTCCCGGTTCTTTCGGGGATGCGGAAATGGTGAAAAACGATTTTTTCGGTAGAGGTAATATGGACTCTAAAAACGGATCTTTGCTAAACAAACTATCTAACAACCAAACTAAGAGTTTAAGTACTATGTTAGGGGTTATACCTTAACTTGAACACTTTCTCTTCGAATCCTTGTGGTGGTCGGATCGGCCTCACCTCGTCGTCTCCTTGTGCCGTAGATGGATCCACCCGAAAGCTTCTACTTTTGGCTCCAACCTCAATCTAGAGGAAACTAAAGTGTTAAGTTTGCTAAACCTTCAACCTTAGGATGAGTAGAGAGCGGTTTTGGTGTTTTATCTCAAAGGAAAATGGTTCTCAACTCATAAGAGGGATTTTTCCTTGAGCTAGAGGAAGAGGGAGAGCAATGGAGAGAGCTTGAATGAGAGAGAGTGAGAATGATAGAATGAATGAAGACTTTTGCAACCATGCTCTCAAAAAACAAAATAATCATAATAATAACAATAATTAAGCATCTTGTGATAGTTCATGTCAATGGCACTATCATTTCATGCATTTAATGCATTTTACAAACCAACAAGCAAGCAAAAGTCATAGCCATGAAATGATAGCCATTGTCATGATGATGGTCAACAAGTCCAAACTAGTCAACCGGTCAACAAAGTCAACAAGTCAACAAAGTCAAGCTTTCAACCCAACCATGGCACAATAATACTTAATTAACATTATTATTAATCATATTTCTTATTCTCATTAGGGTTTAGCAAAAGTCAACAGTCAACAACCCTAATGAGAATCCTCTGCCGATGTCTCTGTCAACCGTGCATACACACCCGCATCCGCGTTCCGAGGACCACGAATACTAACGAGATAAAACCAATCCCAAAACGTATACTAGGATTTGGCTTAAACCAAAGCCCGCTAGTAATAACTGCCCAGACACCAAACGTGCACAAGTGCGTGGATGTGACCGAACCCTGTCGCAAAACCATGCGACCTCTACTCTGTTTTTCCTAAAGGCGAATAGCTCTCTGTGTGGGACTCTAAAGACTCGACACTACGCTGGCAGTGGGTTTAACCACAGACCGCAAGCGGCACTAGCTATGCGTAATAACCCCCAGGTAGATGCCGATAGGAAGACTGATGAGGTGAAACCGATCTGAACTCCTACTGAGCCTGAATGTGACAGTCTCCGTACAGTCCGGTCTGTTCGTCTGAGAATATCGCATGGCGGGCCTAGGGGGCGGTAAACGTCAGTCTCCTAATAGCGGTACAAGTCATGTCGGAGTGTAGCCCAGAACACCCTGAGATAACACTGGAAACCTACCAGTATACCTCGCTTGCCCTGGCCAGGGACGACTATGTGTAATGGCTCTCTATGACACAGCGCGATATCAACTACCAATACCGGGAGAGACGAATCCTATCTAACCGTCACTGCCTCCAAGTGCTTCGAGACTGCACCCAACTACTACCTGTTTGCACAACTCCTTTGAGCCGTGGTAGGGTAGTAATCAAAGTACAGTGGGAACACACTCGAGGCGAAGTGACAGTGTCAAGTCAGCGGACTAAGCTGTACTCATGTCACCTGGAAACTGATAACTGACGATAGGTATAGTACCAACCAACAGTTCCCGACGAGTCCTGTCCAGTGTACTTGTAACCTAACGAGCACCCGCATACTATCTCAAGTACGACGTACTGACTGCTGTGGTACAGACCGTCTCCCCTGCTGGGATGAGAAGCGCATACGCTAGTCTACTCCGGAGTATCGATGCCCTGTCTCGATAGTCCTACGATTAGGGACCTGTATAAGGAGGTGCTTGTGGATTACCCAGCCCCCATGAGTGTGACTGCCATCACAACGCTGGTAATCAAGCAAAGATCCTAAGGGCTCCACTAATGTGTATAGGTGATATACTAAAAGAAAAACATGTACACATTAAAGTAGAAACAAACCAAGTAGCATACTACCATTTTGAGCAAGATTGTCTATACAACTATGAATATCCCAAGCTTCCATTAAGTAATATACAAACTAGTATGATACAGTAATGGCCTCTAGGGCATATACACTGACAAGATCTATAAGACTAAGATCTTTTATACAAGGAGATCATGAACATCTCATTATAAAATAAAGGGAGGGAGAATAAGTCAATTCTCTTAGGATCACAGATCCATAAAGGCAAAGCCTTTCATCAAAATAAGAGATTGAAATATCTCCTACAAAATAAGAACTTTGTTCTTAGAACCTTGAGACAAAGTCTCTTCTAAACGAGAATTTATTTCTCAGATCATAAAGCTGATCAGATAGCGCTTTGCGCTCATAAACTAGCGCTTTATGCTCTTGAACTGGCGCTCAGCGCCAAGAACACCACGTGTTCCTCACGTGTGCACCACTGAACAAATAGCGCTTTGCGCTCATAAACTGGTGCTCAGCGCCAAGCGAGCCACGTGCTTCCTACATGTGCGCTACTTGAACAGAAGCGTTTTGCGCTATTTGATCTGGCGCTCAGCGCCAAGCGCACTACGTGCTTCCCACGTGTGCGCTACTTAAACAGAAACGCTTTGCGCTCTTTGATCTGGCGCTCAGCGCCAAGCACACCACGTGCTCTTCACGTGTGCCCTACTCAACAGAAGCGCAATGCGCTCATGATCTGGCGCTCAGCGCCAAGCACACCACGTACTCCTCACGTGTGCGCTACTCAGCAGAAGCGCAATGCGCTCATGATCTGGCACTCAGCGCCAAGCGCACCACGTGCTCCTCACATATGCACTACTCAGCAGAAGTGCAATGCGCTCATAAACTGGCGCTAGCGCTAAGCCCGCCGCGTGTTTCTCACGTGTGTGCTGCTAGAACATAAACTATTCTTTAATAAGCCCCAGAGGTATGATGAGTGCTCAGCACTCAATAAAAGACAAAAATACTGTCAGAACCCAAGTCAATGCTCAGCATTGTTAAAGGGGCCAAGCCCAGACAAATGTTCAGCAGCCCAAACAAATGCCCAACATTTTAAACCTAATTGGACTTAGCCCAAGTTGGTCATAAGTCATCAATTCAGATTTAACAGAGCCCATGTGCTCATAATCTAATTAACTGATCTTAGTCCCAAATTGGACAACAGATCTCATTGGTTCAAGGGTACATCTCTTTACTCCTCTGATATTTATTATTGTAATCCTTCAACGTCTTTAGAGAGGTGATGGGTCCCGACAACCAGACATTCTATGGACCGTGGGGTCCTTAAACTCATTGACTATGATGTCCTTAACCTCGGACTGTGGGGTCCTTAAACCCATGGACTATGATGTCCTTAAACTTTACAGACTATAATGTCTTTAAACTGGACCGCAATGTCCCTAAACTAAAACAATCAAGCCCAAATGCTCTTTTGTTGGATCTAAATGATCCTGTTAAGTTGATCTTAGTCTAAAATTAGACTAACGTGTCCTTAACAAACGTTAAGTTGATCTTAGTCTAAAATTATACTAACGTATCCTTAACAAACGTTTAAGTTGATCTTAATCTCAAACGAGATTAACGATCCTTAAACCCAACCCAAACCCAAATCTAAGATAATACGGATTTGGACTAATCTACGCCATACGAGCGACAACATAAATTAGTCTCTGTAACGATCCACGGGCAACCAAAAACAAAACAAACACCCATGACACGAAGTGACCATCTGAAGAAGGAGAAAGTTGTCACCGCGATGCGGTAGCGTAATTAACTGCAGGGGCTTGTGCCTGCAAGGAAGAGCATCCCCACAATCAAAAACCCCTCAAATAAGGGGGAATATGACGAAGTCTGCTACATCGGCCGCATCCGTCTAAACCTTCGATACACGGTGCCATAAATCAACTTGGCATCTTCGGAGAGGTGGACGGATAGTACCAAATAGCATCTGCCCCCGAAATTCAGGCCAGACGTCCGAACGTCCTGGTCGCGTCTTTCGGCGGAGAACAGATTCTGACACGCCCAGTGGGACCTTTTCCTCTTTCCACTCCATACTTCGTATGTCGTATTCGCGAACGAATCGCGGTTTAATGTGGTTACCCATGGATTCGAGATACTAAGATTTGGTGTCTTGCTCCTTTGCAGAGAAAATGGCTTTCAACTGCACAAACTGCTCAAACTGCAACAATTCTCACTCCGTCCCCATCGGAGGAGTGACCTACGGGCCTCAAGCGGCCTCCCTTTTTACAATGCCGGTAGAACAGCCATAGGGCTATTCTTTAGGACCATGCTCCTACCCATAAGCTTCAACACACCACTACCATCACAAGAAGCTCCGAAGAAGTCGGTCTTTGATCGGCTTGAAACTACAGCGGCCCTTCTCAGCGAGTCGTCCAATTCCAGTGTCTCAATCTTCGACAGGCTGGACCAAAGCTCAAGTGGGCCCGCGAAGAGGCTGGCGATATGAGAGAAGGCCACTCCAACTCCAACTACAGTTGAAGTTGTCCAAGTTACTCTCTCTACTCGAAAGTCAGTTTTCGACAGGCTGACCATCCCCGCTCAGCAGACGTCTGTCTTCGACAGGATAATGACGACAACCGCCCCTCATCAGAGCAGGGGGCATGAAGAAGCTCATCCAACAGCAGAGGTGGTCCCGGCCGCTCGACATACTCGACGTCGCCACTGGCGCCGAGTGAGGAAAGCTGGGGGCAGCTCTCCCTCTGGACTGACTCTACCAGCTCTGATGGTGGAAATTGACACTGCTGTTCCAACTGGGAACAGCTTTGAACCACTCAAAAGGGTGCGCAAAAACTCTCCGACTGCTGTTTTAAAAAGATCTCCTCCACCAATGGAGAACGCTACAAAGGCGAAGCTAGAGCAGCCCCCTCAGCGGCTGTCCTCTAAAATTTATAAAGTTTGGCGACAGGTCCAAGACTCCGTGATAGATCAAGACTATCCCCGCCGACAGAAAAAGATGAAAGTTCGGCAAGAAAAGAACCACCCTGTCGAGCTACAGAAGACGACAGCTACTTGGGTGCCCACTGCAACAGCCCCCTCAACCTCGACCGCCCACAAGAGGAGAAAGCTGGAGAAAATCTCGGTGTCTGCGACGAATCGCAAGTACACTGGATCCAGATGCCCTAAGTCTGGGGGCATGGTAATGTACACCATCTATATGGCATCCGAAAAAGAGGATAGCCATATCTCCACAGGTCATCGACCGCTTACGCGATTAGTGACTAAGGCTCAGGAGCAATAACAACAAAAGCTCCACGAGATGTTAACAGCTATGGCCGCACTCACAGGACCAAAGGCATGCCCGGAGACATCCTCGGAGTAGCGCCGTGAACAGGAAACTGATGCCGAATTCCTTCGGAGAATGCTTGAGAAGAAGGACAAAGAGGCTGCGGAACAAGCGGCCAATATAAAACAAATGGCGTTCTTATTCCAAGACATAGTCGGGATGATGTTACAGCCGGATCCTCCAGCTGAAGATCATCCGATTATCCTTGAAGACGACCGAGCGGAGACATTAAACACTCTTCCAGCTTGTTCAGCAGCCAAAGAGGAGACCATCTCAAAAGCCGCCATGGATGATTACATCGCTCAGCAGATACGAGTTCATCGAGCGAATGAAGCGGCTGGGAAAATTGTTAAAACTGGATGACCCTATCCGGGTTGGTACGACCAAATAAAGTACCCGCCGGGATACACAATCCCCAAATTCTACATATATAAAGCGACCGAGAATCCACACCAGCACGTTGCTCAATTCAGGGCTCTGTGTAGCAATACTGGAGGTGATGATAAGCTACTGCTTCGCCAATTCATTGGCAGCTTGTCAGAGACAACATTTGAGTGGTATTCCGAGCTCCCGAATGACTCCGTTAAGAAGTTTGCAGAAATGGAGTTACTCTTTACACAGAGGTTCGCAAGTGCTAGCGAACACACCCCAATCATCGCGTTAATTAACGCCCGAGTAAAGCCAGGCGAAACATGGGTGCAATACACGATACGGTGGCGGAATCTATGGTCGAAGTCTGAGCAGCGCATCGAAGAAGCGCATGCGGTAGGCATGTTCGTGGGTACTCTTGATCCGCAGGCGACCATTTCGCAATTCATGATGTTCTTCAAGCCAACTACTTTTCAGGCCTTGATTGACAAGCTGGTCTAAATGGATCAGATGGGTCACAGACCATCTCCTTCGAAGCAGGAATCTCGGAATGAAAAAGGGAAAGAAGAAGCGACCTTCGTCGCCAATGCTCAACAGTAGCCCGGTGGTCCAAAACTAACTGATCGTCAAGACGAGAAACGGCGATTCTTTAATGAGAAACTAAAGCGCCCTTATTCGTTTCCCCCGAACAAAACGAGGAGATTGTTCGAGCTGACGGTGCACAACAGGCTCATCAACTTGCCGGATCCAAAACGCCCATTGCAACCCAGTGAGGCTAATAATCCCAATTATTGCCCCTATCACCAAGCGATAGGCCATCCAATCGAAGATTGCTTCGTCTTCAAAGGGTGGATTGAGAACCAATACCAACAGGGAAAATTCACACTGTCTGAGAATTGGAAAGTAAACCCACCCCAGCCGCACGCTCTCAAAAAAGCGGACACATCGGACGCATCATGCTCTTTTATAGAAGAAGCTCCATGGGAGGTCGTTCTTTCAGCCAAAACGAAAAGAATGCTGAAGGATCTCCAAGCATGCCCGGCGATCAAATGGAAAGGTCCGCTGGAACCCGAAGTCATCAAGGGAATGCTGAAGCCGTGCCCAACTCCAAAAATTGGTGGTGATATTCAAAGCGCCCACACCCAACTTTCAAAGTCTTAGAAGAAGAAGAAAAAGACCAAAAAGCCCGTGAAGTCTGGTGACAAGCGCACGGACCTACAAAAACAAATTGACGCGCTGGAAGAATATAACCAGAAGGTACGAACCCCAGTCACACTCCAAGAATTTCTCAGCCACGTCCTTGAGGACGGAGATGATGACAATAGAGAAGACTCGTCGGATGAACCTGAGGATTATGTGGCAAGCTGCCATGTGATCTCTCACTCGTTAATAAACGGTGAAGAAGCTCCGGATGCAGAGAAACTGGGGGCAGATCTCGAGCCGGAACTTCTAGGACCATCAGACGAAATGATTGACGCATTCCTGAACGAAGCTCTTCAGAAAAGCAAAGCTGACCGGGAACGTGAAACAGCCATATATAAGAGGACCAAGTTCAAGTTGAAGAAGCTCCGGTATTGTGAAACCGTAGAGTGCCCCAACCGGATCGAAGCATCCCTATTGCCAGCAAAAGCAAGCTTAAAGTAAGAAAACAATTCGCTAGAGCCCTGTCAATGGGAATGAAATTTCCCTCTTTCAGAGGAAATTCCCCTGGCAGTATACATCTTGATGAAGCGAACGTACATCCTAACTTCTGCTTATATCATCAGAGGATTGCACACCCTACCGAAGAGTGCATGGCTTTTAAAAACTGGTGGCAGGGATATGTTGCCCGCCGACAACATGTTCAGCGAGTGAAGCGCAAGGCTCGTCGGGAACAGAGAAACACAACAGATGAACGCAAAAGAACTGCTGACAGTTGCAACTGTCATATGGTTGACACCAAGGGATCGCAAGTTCTCACCTTCGGGAGTGATTCTGATAAAGAAATAGCCCTCGGCCCTCTTTTCAAGGAATCCATCTCTGAAGCAAAAGAGATGAAGAGCTGCGAGAACATTCAGCTGCGCAATCGCGTGCTACCTGAAAAGAATCTCAGACCCGCAAACAAGGGATCGAATAAAAAGGATAAGGAGAAGGAAAAAGTCCTTGAGGATATCGCCCTCGATGATCGAGTCGTCGAAGAGCTGGCAGCCAAGGACCCACCCAAGAAAAACAAGGTGGATTACAATGTTCTGGCGCACCTGAGGAAAATACCCTCGCAGCTAAACATTCTCGATGCCCTTCTGCTATCCAAAGAGGCGAGAGATTCTCTGATCAAGACATTACAAGAGCCTGACCAGTTTCAAGCTTTCCTCGCTGAAGAAAAGATGAAGGATGAGATGGAAGAAGTGCACACGGCCGATATCAACTTCGGCGATGAAGATCTCCTCCTCAGGTCATGTGAGCACAACCGCCCCCTTTATGTCTCCGGATACTATCATGATATCAAGATAGGAAAAATCCTGATTGACAATGGGTCCTCCGTCAACCTCCTCAATGTAAGAGTGTTGAAAGAAATCTGCATGAGCGTTCAGCACCTCGCTTGTGATAAAATCACCATTGCCGGGTTCGACTCCCAGTCATCACGGACGCTCGGGTCTGTGATACTGACGCTATGTTTTGGGCTGCTCATCACTGATATCAAGTTCCACGTCATTGACACCAAGACTTTCTACAACGCTTTGCTCGGCCGACCTTGGTTACACGAGTACAACATTATTCCTTCTGCACAACATCAGTGTATGAAGTACTTCAAAGATGGTCTCGAGTATACCGTGACAGGGATGTTGAACCCATTCTCCGTGAATGAAGTCCGAAAATATGAAGATGCCAAATACTTCTTACCAAACTTCGAAGACACGGAAAGATGCCATAAACCGGAGGACAAGCAAAAAGCTATCACCACCATTCCGGTCTTCGGGAGCGATACCGAGGAGGAAGAAGAAATAATTTATTCAGGGCCGTCCCACTGCAACAAGCCGGGACCGTCCACCCATATGCTGGTCTTCGGCAGCGACTCGGAAGATGAGGTCAAAGCAGTATTTTCTGTTCGGCCACCAATACAAGCCTTTGCTGGTGATGATCGGAGTTTGCAAATCGCCATGGTTCCGCAAAAGCACTACAAAGAGCTCGACGCACTTGATATTTACAGTATACAAGAACTGCATATATTCTACGTCCCTCCCATGCGAGAAGATGAAAAGGCAATCCTCTTTTATCGGTCCACGGAAACCAAAGTAGAGAAGGAAATCTGGCATGGTGCTGACTCTAAACTTGACAGGCTCCAGCCTATCCGTCTGCCCAGATACTACACAGAAGGATTAAAAAGGCTGTTGAAGCGCCAAAGCGTACCCATCAAACAGACTGCTCGGAAAGCTCAGTTCTACAACAAGATCTGGAACGTTCCCGGAACCCAGCGAAAATTGCCCAACGGGAGAATGGAAACAATCGGGCTTGGATATGTTCAATCTAAGGAACGGGAGCGATTCCGTGGCTGCTACGTCATACATGACTTTGACGAAGAAGGAGATGCTCTATGGGAAGATGTTAACCCTAAATCAGAACAAGGTCTCGCCATGAAAGTACCAAGTCCGTCGTTCGAAGAAAAGATGGACAAGCTAATAAGGGAAGTTTGTCAAAAGGTTCGGGACAACCATAATCGCGAAATGGCTATTTACGAGAAAGCCAGGACGCAGCGCCTCCTTCAGCAGGCCGCAGAGAATGACAATGCTCTTCGTCGCCGACCCGTCATACAAAAGACCCGGCGTAGAGTCAAAAATAAACTGAAGAATGGAAAATATGTTCAACAGCAGCGTAGCGGGTCCAAAAAGCCACGCAAAGCAGAAATAAGCAACCGGGATCCGTCTCTTATAAAGAAGATGGGTCGAGCATATTCCTTTCCCTAAGACAAGACAAGAAAGATATTCGATCTTGTCATGAAATATCAAATGATGACACTTCCGGAGTTCAAGCACCCTGAACAAGCAAGTGAGGTTTATCATCTAGACTATTGCTCCTATCACCGAGCGATAGGACATCCTCTCGAAGACTGCTTCACGTTCAAAGACTGGGTAGAAGACCGGTATCAGCAAGGCGGATTCGCTTTGTCCAGTAGTTGGAAGGTAACCCAGCCGCAGAAGCATGAACCGAAAGCCACGTATACAGCGAGAGTAGAACCGGATCAGCATCGGTCTTGGAAGCGATCTCGTACCTATCACGTGATAACGCTGTTAGAAGAAGGACCTGAGGATATGGATGATCTCTCCTGGTGCTTCGAAAATGAGGAGGAAGATGAGTTGATCTCAGAACTTCCACCGACGCCAAAAGAGCTGGAAGATGGGATACATACTACTGCAGATAACCTCAGAAAAATCGAATTAGGGATGACAAACGACCCACGGCCGACGTTCGTCAGTGAGCTATTGTCTGAAGAAAGGGTGGCTACGCTAAAAACGTGCTCATGTAGTATAAAGACTGTTTCGCATGGAACTATTCCGAAATGCCCGGATTGGATCCAGAAATAGCCGTCCACAAATTGGCGATATCTCCTGACGTCAAGCAGATCAAACAAGCACCGAGAAGAATGCGGCTCGAGCTTGAGATGCGCATCAATGCCGAGGTCAAGAAGCTAATCGACTCCGGCTTCATCCAAGAGGTTCAGTATCCTGACTGGATCGCCAACATCGTCCCAGTGATGCAGAAAAATGGGACGGTGAGCATATGCGTAGACTTCTGGGATCTCAACAAAGCTTGCCCGAAGGACGACTTTCCAGTACCGGTCACCAAGCTGATGATAGATAACACGTCCACTCACGAAGTCTTCTCCTTCATGGACGGATCATCAGGATACAATCAGATAAAGATGCATCCTGAAGACCAGAAGCATACCGCTTTCCGGACTCCTCTGGGCATAATCTGCTACAAAGTGATGCCCTTCGGTCTAAAGAACGCCGATGCCACCTATCAGAGGGCCATGACGAAGATTTTCGATGACCTCATACATGAAATCGTCGAATGCTATATCGACGACCTCGTAGTTAAAAGCAAATCGTACGAGGAACATTTAGAGCATCTGAAGATCGTATTTCAGCGCCTTCGGAAATAAAACTTGAAGAACTAAATGTTCCCCACCGTTAGATTAAAGATCCAATAATAATGATAAATCATTAATTGACCAGAATAAAATTCTGTTAAGGAATGATTCCTCAATATCTTTCCAAACAAAAGATTATGCTCTGTAAATCAGAGCACCGTTGGATCTGTTGCGCCACGGCAGCGCCCCGGCCGTCTTACTCGAGGCTAAATTGCGGAATCAAAATTTTTTCCTTACTCGGAAACCGGCGCTACCGCGGACAAAGAAAACCCGGATCGTTAACCATTAACCTACGCTAGCTAACAAGAGATGGGAAAAGAAGTATACCAAGAGATCCGAGTCCTCCGGTCTTCTCATCATCGCCCCGATCTCCCGCGGAAAGTGTAGTCTCCATATCGTTGCCTCCTCGCCGGAAAGGGCACCACATCGCCTTCGTCTTTTACGGGCTCCCGCCTCAATACCGAGGCAACTCGAGCATGAAGCCGGCAACTCGACATGCTCAAGATATGCTGTAGAATGTAGTAGTAGATCATGCTAGTCTCATTTGGGGTTTGTGGTTGCCATGATGGAGGAATGGGGTTAGGAAAAATGGTGCTTTCATTTTTCCAAAACAAGAAGAAGAAGGAGATGAAGAATTCCTCACAAAACAAAGATGAACTCTCTCATTCTTTTTCTTTCTCTCAAGTGTTCTTTCTTTCATCTAGTGAGAATGATAATGTGGTGGAGGAAATGAGAATGCCAACCATAAGAAGGGAGGTGAGTGTAGGATAGAACAAGAGGTGACCACATCCTAGACAAGAAAACATCAACCATGCTTATTCTCCTATTCACTCCATAACCTTTCAAATCAAAAGCATGGAGCAAAAGAAATGAAAGCTATCATAATCAATACTTATGCAAGAAAACCCCTCCACAAATGTAATTTGCAAAACTGCAAATTACCCCCTCCATCGGAAAAGTCCGGCCGGGAAAGAACAATGGAAAACCGGCCGGAACGGAATGCAAACTGGCAACTCCAGAAAACTGGTCCCGTAATAAATTACAGGAAAACCCCGATACTGTGCATACACACCCGCATCTGTATTCCGACCGGATACAAATGCAATGAGACAAAATCTACACTGTACTAAACTAGGACCGGCTTAAGCCAAAGCCGGCTAGTAATATCCGTCCGATCCTGATCCGTGCAATACCGCACGTATCAGATCGAACCCTGCCATATTGCTATACGGCAACTAGTACAAAACTGTCCGATCCTGATCCGTGCAATACCGCGCGTATCTGATCGGACCCTGCCATATCTCCATACGGCCTCTACAGCGTTTCGCCCGAAAGCTGAGTAACTGAAAGTGTGGTGGACTCTAAAGACTCGTCAATACTATGGCTGTGGATTTAACCACTAGCACGTCAGAGGTATAAGCCAATACGTGACGGGCCACCAGCTATTGACTAAAAGGGACGTCGATGAGCGAACTCATCCTGACACCCTACTGAGCCTGTCAGTGACAATATCCGTACAGTCCGGTCCGTTCGTCTATGAGCATCGCATGTCGGGCCTAGAGGGTTGGTAAAAGTCAGACCCCCAAAAGCGGTACAAGTCGTGTCGGAGTGTAGCCCAGAACGCCCTGAGATACTACTGGAATACCTACCAGTAAATCTCCTGCCTCGGCCGAGGGCTTTGCGTAATGGCTCTCCTAGACACAGCGCGACCTCACCCCCAATACCGGGAGAGACGAACCCCTGAAGATCCGCTCACTGCCTCCATGTGGCTCGGGACTGTACCCAACTAAAACCTGTTTGCACGACTCCTTTGAGCCGTGGTAGGGTAGTAATCAAAGCACAGTGGGAACTCACACGAGACAAATGACGATCCTCAGGTCGATGAACTAACCTGTACACATGTCACCAGGGAACTGCTATCTGACGTCAGGTATAAGCCCAACTAGCAGGTTCCCGGCGAGTCCTGTCCGGTGTACTCATAACCCAATGAGCACCTGTATACATCTTAGGTGAACCAACTGACACCAGTGGCTTGTGAGACCGGCCACCGCCCCTCGTCGGGGTCTCGACTGTATACACTAGTCTACTAATGGAGTATCGATGCCCAGTCTCGAAACTCCCACGACTAGGGACCTTTTAAGGATGTGCTTATAGACCCCAGCTCCTACGTATATGATCGCCATCATACTGCTGGTCGTCAAGCAAGAATCCTAGGGGCTCTATCAACGTGTAATAGCGACATGTCAGGTCACCTAAAGCAGTACACGATGATAAAGATAAACCAGATAGCATACTATCATCTCGAGTAAGACTGTCCTACCGGGATAGGTCCTCCCTCAATCATTGCAATCACGTGCCTGTGATCCAATAATTGACTCTGAGGGCACTATCTCCAACAATCTCCCACTTGCACTCAAGGCTAATTATTGCGATGTCGCATGCTCACAGCCCGTGTGACACCGAACACCCAACTCCTCTACCAGTCAGTCGCACAAAGTCTGTTTGCGAAACTATTGCGTTCGAGGAAAAGCCTCAGTGAGTGGATCCGCTAAGTTGTTTCTTTCTATGTCTCTCTATATCTCAAGTTCGCGGAGAAAACCATCTCCCGAAATGAGCAATACCTGTCTTGGAATGTCTGGATGTCTGATGGGACCTAGTTCATAAATGAATTCCAAATCCAAACTTCTTAGACTGTATCGTCAACTGAACTTAATCAGTATCCTGCGCCATGCCACCCTCAGTATTGCCTTGGACCACCTGTCCAAAATACTGCCCCTCGTCAGAAGGAAAACTATAACTCTGACAACCTCCTTGTCGTCCATGTCACCTTGGAAGCCTGGAATGATAACTGCCTCCTAAAGGAGGCAGCCGTTATCATATCCCTAGAACATTCACTTATGTTCTAAAACTGCTTCCGACTGTTCCTCCAGGATTGGATCAATATCAACTTATTGCATCTAGTGCAAGAACAACATCTGGTGTGGTACTTGACATCTCATGATTGACTCAATTGCCTAAGCAAGTGATCTGCCAATCATGAGTATCCCTCTCCTCTTTAGTCTATAAGACACCTTTAGAGAGGGTGACTCCATAAACTGCAGGTACACTACCGTGTCAGGAGTCGTCCATTCTAAATACTCATAGAATGCTGTCAAGGTACCCAGATTGGGAAACCACCCAAATCTAGATCTAAAACCATAGATCTAGTAACCAGTATGTCTGATATAATATCCAAGTCCTTTGTGGAGAAACCACTGTGTGACGACCAAAGTATAACCGATCGTAGTATAGGAATATCACTTCCTACTACCTTCTCAACAGATCCATCCTCTATTCTGATAACGTCAAACCCATGACTGTCACATCAGAAACAGATGATCTAACTCTGCTATATCTGCTTTAGTCTATAAATAGACATAAGCCTGATGTCCATCAATGCTTCCGCTGCTCCCACTGACTACGACAACCCTCTGCCAGAGTCATATAGACGCGCACTTCTAAAGCTAATTTAGAACGACGCTATACTCATCCTCCTGCCGGGTCTCGCAGCCTGGAACAACAACAATGGCAAGTGTGGGTAAACAAGAACTTCCCTGTCACCGTCCTTGAGGATACCGGAGTACCTCTCGGGTGCCTGAAGTTACCCACCTTATCTGCGGAGTGGCCAATGGAATGTCAAATCAGATTGAATCTTTAGGTTCCTTATCAAATCTTCAGTAATCGTTTGTGGTTCTGGAATTACTTCCAGTTCTACCATACTCCCACTACTGTTTTCTGAAAAAATCCATTTTTAATAAAACTGTGGCGAGTCTAGAACAATATTGCTATTGTTCATCCAGATGGTAGAAAATCAACCCTCGTCATAGCCTGGGTCAACCCACAAACAGCCATTACAGAAACGTGCCTTGAGTTATCCGGAGTCTGGTTTTAAGCATAAGCCGGACAACTCCCCGTACCTTAACATCGTTAAGATATGAACTGTTCTATATCTAATATAGAACCAGAGGCACTGATTTAATTGAACCAGATTCAAATCATGCAGCTGTCTCCAGTGCATGTCAACTAAATGGAAGGAGGTCGATCAGCGTTACTCAACTTAGGAATGCTTCCAATTATGAGTAACCTGAAAGAGAAGCAATCTGTCTTCATCATTACTATCAACTGAATACCATACACAAGTATCTACATCTTCGATCTCTTTGAAGAATCCCGATACTTGCTACACCTGGTTCTCTACTCTATTCAAATACCTATAACTCCTCAAAACTTAGACCCTGTGTTTCTACGAAACACATGTCTAAGAACTAGAGAAGTTAAAAGTAAACAGAATATAGTATGAGGACCAACCCCTCTGTCCTAATGGATACTGGACAACATACAATACTCTGTATAAGTCCGCTGAGTCTAACAACTCTTTCACTGTGCGTCGTAGGTTAAAAACTGTACTTATGGTTAAGAAGAATTACACCGCTGTTTAATGCTCCTTACCTAACCATCCACTGATATAGGTAAATGTCATAGACATAATATCAAAAGGTATATCTCACTCTATGAAAATAGACGTACAGCTATATCAATTTGAAATTGGTGCATAACCGCGGATATTCAAAACCAAATATTTGCCGACCGGCAAACAGCCCAGGTGATCTCCTCAAATATCACCGATTACAACGAATCCCGATATAATGAGGATGATCGCCCAATTCCCAATAACTTACTCCCACTCATCATCTGTAAAACCATACAGATGTGAGAATCATACCTGGCAAATACATACCCTGGAGTAAGTGTCTAATCGGGAAATCAGTTTTCTATTAACAGTACACAGTGAAAATGAAACATCGAAATGTCTCGTTGGGGTATCCTGGTATTCTTAGTAATGCCTCTTCCATTATCCAGATTCACAACTGTAACCGTATAATTCTTTGCCACCTTTCCAAATCCCTTTATATGTCTTTAGTCAATACCTTCTGTACACCCCTTTAGGCCAAATGGTTTTCTTCCTTCCCTACCGTTTGGCACCAGCCTATGGTTTGGAAGAAGACTATCCAAAAAGCATAAAGGGTGTACTGTCCTAATCCTAGGAGCACTCGCAATGCGAGAGAAGGTGAAGATAAAAGACACCTGAATGTACTTTATTCCTATTTCTCCTGAACCAGGATCCATCCCCGAACTGGAACAAGTTCCTTTCGAGTTCGTATATAACCATACGATGGATTATCCAATAAAATGGGATCTTCGTAGTGATACGGAGTGTCCTGGAGAAATACAAAGGTGATTTAGGATTGGCGAAGAAATACTTGGTTTGGTCGTGAATATCAGTCGCAATTTACTTTGCCCTCCTACTAATTCCTTGCTTTGTCTTAACTTAATACCTTCTGTACACCGTTTTAGGCTAACTGGTTTTCTTCATTCCCTACCGGTCGGCACCAGCCTATGGTTTGGAAGAAGACTATCCAATTTGCGTAATAGGTGTACTACTCCTAAACCAAGGAGTACTCGCAACCTGAGAGAAGGTGAAAAGAAAAGACAACTGAATAATCCTATCCGTTTTCTCCAGAACCAGAAACCATCCTCGAAGTCCTTCGAGTTCGTATCTAACCATACGATGGTTTTGTCCAATGGAAGTGGACGTTCGTAGTAATACGGGGTGTCCTGGAGAAAAGGGTAAAAGTAGGAGTGGCAATGAGGTCTGCAACTCTGACAATCCAAAAGCCAGTGTTAAGAAGGTTCGGTCAACTTGGTCACTGAGTCATAGTCCAGGGTCGGGTCAATGGTCGCTGCCAGAGAGAGAGAAAAGAAACACTCAGCGTGCACTCTATCCTAGATCAGAATGGTTATCACTTTAACTAATCTGGAAACCTCCCACTGTACCTCAAATTCTCCTCCAAACCTGAAAGAAGAATTAGTCGGGATCAGCCGAGGAGTAAACCAACTCATCAGTGGGAATCGGGATCCAACTATCATCGCATGATAACTTGACGGAATCCACTCAAGTCACCACACTCCAGAAGGTATGCGCATGCCTGGCAAGTTTCAGTTCTTTTGAAACTCCCGATGTGATTTTTACCCCTAGGACCCAAGTGACCTTGACGAATAATCAACAAATCAAAAGGTCCTAGTCAAGTTCAACCCGTCATTATCTTGATTGCGTTAAACCCACCCGCACGACCCTTGACGAATAATCAACAAAGTCGCACGACTGTCCTAACCAATCCACATATCCTTGCGACAGAAAGCATTACAGAGCTACCGCACACTACGCCTCGGCGAATAGCAACGACAAACGTAGCGCGAATACTATGCAATACTAATCCGAAATGACGGAGGGCTACGAATGGTTTCTGGCGAAAACCTTTAACGTAATGAACTTGATATCGTTGAAGGAACTGGATAACCTTTTAGAAAATATAGTGACGAAAAACCTTTACTAAAGAGGTCACTCCCGGTGAAGGGATCTCGGCTCTTTCCCCGTAGAATGAGGTGCAGGATATTCCAACTGAATACCACAATGCAAAGCAAAAGTAATCGGCTATAGTGAAGTTAATGCCCTGACGCAAACTTCTGTCCAAGGGGTCACTCCCGGTGAAGGGATCTCGGCCCTTGCCTCGTCGACTGAGGAGCAGGATATTCCAAATGAATACCACGATGCAAAACAAAAGTGAACGTCCTTGCAATAACAGCTTTTTGAAAAGTGTTCCAACAACATCAGAATAGGTTTGTTTAACTTGCATTGATCCGAATCAACGCAGTCCCATCAAATGATCACACCACAAAGAACGAAAATATACTAACGTACGTATATGCCATCCGCATTCGCCACTGGGTCCCGTCATCACCCGTTAGGTTAGCTAACTAACGGCAGAGCGGGGACTGGACTAGCGCGGATGAAAAACATATACAACATCTACTAATATATATACCAATATATAGTATTTCGCTCAAGGCGTGAATAAAATGCAACATCACAGAAATGTACAGCATCACAGAACAATACAGATATCTGGAAGCCCCGGGTTTCACAGAGCCGCTGCTGAAACCCGACGTTCCCCTGGTCGTGTGGATAGCCTGTGCAATGAAAACCTAGACCCCTACGGGCGCGGCAAGTCACCCGCCAAAACCTGAAGCGAGGCAGCCCCCTTCAGCACCGTGAATGGACCACCCAGCACTTCACGGAATCCGGTAACTTGGGCACCCCTCCTGGGTCAACCTGTACCCCCTACGAGTGCGTCGAACAGCCCGCCAATTCCAGACTGAAGCCCCCTCCGTCCCAATGCCATGAGATGCGGGCCCTTTGCCTTCTAGAACCCGGCTATCCGTGCACCCCTCCGCGGGGTAATCCTAGTACAGAAAGTAAAATATACATACACCGGGTACATCGACCGCAACCAGGTCGTGCCCCAAAAGAATAATACAATCAGGCAGTGACGGCAGTCCACATGTCGGACGCTCGCCCCGCAATATCAAATGTACATAATACAACAAAGCAGTGTACTAGCATTGCATCCAGGCTATCCCCCACGACCGATCCACAACAACACAGCAAATACATAGAACATCAACGTGAAGGTCACGTTCGCAAATCCGTCTAACCGGGCTATAGCAGTTAGACCGGATTTACCGATCGAGTGACATTCACGGTCGCAGATATAATGTAAATACTGTGAAAAATGTGTTTAAAATTTTCCGGTTGACCAAAAATTAACAAGTGGGCCCCCAATCAAAAACTGTAGCACTCACAGAAAACCTGGGCCCAATTTTAACATTCCAAAACCCCTAATTTCAGCCCATAAGCCCACTGCAAAAAAATAATAACACGACCCCACACTTCTGCGGCGGAAGCGCGGCCAAAAGGGTGTTTTGGCCGCCCTTCCGCGGTCGTACGGAGCAATCGTGTCACCAAATTTTGTCAGTGTTCTTAGAACTCCCTGCACATCATTCTGAGACCACCTGAAAAATTTTTAGACTCCAAAAAATTTCGACAGAAACTGATGTGCAATAAAAATACGGTTTTTGGAAATATCGGTCGATCGGAAACGCAAACACATCAAACGAAGCTAGGTAAGGTTATTGGCGTGTCTCTGATACCATGTTGCGCCACGGCAGCGCCCCGGCCGTCTTACTCGAGGCCAAATTGCGGAATCAAAATTTTTTCCTTACTCGGAAACCGGCGCTACCGCGGACAAAGAAAACCCGGATCGTTAACCATTAACCTACGCTAGCTAACAAGAGATGGGAAAAGAAGTATACCAAGAGATCCGAGTCCTCCGGTCTTCTCATCATCGCCCCGATCTCCCGCGGAAAGTGTAATCTCCATATCGTTGCCTCCTCGCCGGAAAGGGCACCACATCGCCTTCGTCTTTTACGGGCTCCCGCCTCAATACCGAGGCAACTCGAGCATGAAGCCGGCAACTCGACATGCTCAAGATATGCTGTAGAATGTAGTAGTAGATCATGCTAGTCTCATTTGGGGTTTGTGGTTGCCATGATGGAGGAATGGGGTTAGGAAAAATGGTGCTTTCATTTTTCCAAAACAAGAAGAAGAAGGAGATGAAGAATTCCTCACAAAACAAAGATGAACTCTCTCATTCTTTTTCTTTCTCTCAAGTGTTCTTTCTTTCATCTAGTGAGAATGATAATGTGGTGGAGGAAATGAGAATGCCAACCATAAGAAGGGAGGTGAGTGTAGGATAGAACAAGAGGTGACCACATCCTAGACAAGAAAACATCAACCATGCTTATTCTCCTATTCACTCCATAACCTTTCAAATCAAAAGCATGGAGCAAAAGAAATGAAAGCTATCATAATCAATACTTATGCAAGAAAACCCCTCCACAAATGTAATTTGCAAAACTGCAAATTACCCCCTCCATCGGAAAAGTCCGGCCGGGAAAGAACAAAGGAAAACCGGCCGGAACGGAATGCAAACTGGCAACTCCAGAAAACTGGTCCCGTAATAAATTACAGGAAAACCCCGATACTGTGCATACACACCCGCATCTGTATTCCGACCGGATACAAATGCAATGAGACAAAATCTACACTGTACTAAACTAGGACCGGCTTAAGCCAAAGCCGGCTAGTAATATCCGTCCGATCCTGATCCGTGCAATACCGCACGTATCAGATCGAACCCTGCCATATTGCTATACGGCAACTAGTACAAAACTGTCCGATCCTGATCCGTGCAATACCGCGCGTATCTGATCGGACCCTGCCATATCTCCATACGGCCTCTACAGCGTTTCGCCCGAAAGCTGAGTAACTGAAAGTGTGGTGGACTCTAAAGACTCGTCAATACTATGGCTGTGGATTTAACCACTAGCACGTCAGAGGTATAAGCCAATACGTGACGGGCCACCAGCTATTGACTAAAAGGGACGTCGATGAGCGAACTCATCCTGACACCCTACTGAGCCTGTCAGTGACAATATCCGTACAGTCCGGTCCGTTCGTCTATGAGCATCGCATGTCGGGCCTAGAGGGTTGGTAAAAGTCAGACCCCCAAAAGCGGTACAAGTCGTGTCGGAGTGTAGCCCAGAACGCCCTGAGATACTACTGGAATACCTACCAGTAAATCTCCTGCCTCGGCCGAGGGCTTTGCGTAATGGCTCTCCTAGACACAGCGCGACCTCACCCCCAATACCGGGAGAGACGAACCCCTGAAGATCCGCTCACTGCCTCCATGTGGCTCGGGACTGTACCCAACTAAAACCTGTTTGCACGACTCCTTTGAGCCGTGGTAGGGTAGTAATCAAAGCACAGTGGGAACTCACACGAGACAAATGACGATCCTCAGGTCGATGAACTAACCTGTACACATGTCACCAGGGAACTGCTATCTGACGTCAGGTATAAGCCCAACTAGCAGGTTCCCGGCGAGTCCTGTCCGGTGTACTCATAACCCAATGAGCACCTGTATACATCTTAGGTGAACCAACTGACACCAGTGGCTTGTGAGACCGGCCACCGCCCCTCGTCGGGGTCTCGACTGTATACACTAGTCTACTAATGGAGTATCGATGCCCAGTCTCGAAACTCCCACGACTAGGGACCTTTTAAGGATGTGCTTATAGACCCCAGCTCCCACGTATATGATCGCCATCATACTGCTGGTCGTCAAGCAAGAATCCTAGGGGCTCTATCAACGTGTAATAGCGACATGTCAGGTCACCTAAAGCAGTACACGATGATAAAGATAAACCAGATAGCATACTATCATCTCGAGTAAGACTGTCCTACCGGGATAGGTCCTCCCTCAATCATTGCAATCACGTGCCTGTGATCTAATAATTGACTCTGAGGGCACTATCTC
The DNA here is from genome assembly GCA_030015575.1 of Agapanthus africanus. Classification (NCBI taxonomy): domain Eukaryota; kingdom Viridiplantae; phylum Streptophyta; class Magnoliopsida; order Asparagales; family Amaryllidaceae; genus Agapanthus; species Agapanthus africanus. The sequence goes on along the minus strand of CM057350.1, from coordinate 444,451,877 downwards.
CAACAGGATCAATGATCCAAAGGTGATTAAAAATCACCAAAATACAGAATAAATTCTGTGCGGGAAAAAGATTTTCCAATCTTATTAAAAACAAGAAGATTTCCTTCTGTAAATCAGAAGGCCTTGGATCAAAGATCCAACGGGGTAAAACATCCCCAAATCAATTATAGAAAAAATCACTTTAACTGATCGGCCTTCACTATAAAAAGGACTCAAGACTTCAAGTCTCATAGAGAGGAACCCCCACATAAACTTTGAAAAAAGTTCAGAAGAGAAGAGCAAAGCTCTCGGCAGAAGAACTTTTCTCCAAGGTAAAAACAGAGAGATAAAAATCTCATCAGAAGAAGAACATAATTCTTCTCACAGATCATAGATCTATAACACTATAGTCTTTTATACAAGGAGACCATGAACATCTCATTATAAAATAAAGGGGGGAGGAAGAATAAGTCAATTCTCTTAGGATCACAGATCCATAAAGGCAAAGCCTTTCATCAAAATAAGAGATTGAAAGATCTCCCACAAAATAAGAACTTTGTTCTTAGAACCTTGAGACAAACTCTCTTCTAAACGAGAATTTATTTCTCAGATCAAAAAGCTGATCAGATAGCGCTTTGCACTCATAAACTAGCGCTTTGCACTCATAAACTAGCACTTTGCGCTCTTGGACTGGCGCTCAGCGCCAAGTGCACCACGTGTTCCTCACGTGTGCGCCACTGAATAAATAGCGCTTTGCGCTCATAAACTGGTGCTCAGCGCCAAGCGCGCCACGTGTTTCCCACGTGTGCACTACTTGAACAGAAGCGCTTTGCGCTCTTTGATCTGGCGCTCAGCGCCAAGCGCACCACGTGCTTCCCACATGTGCGCCACTTGAACAGAGACGCTTTGCGCTTTTTGATCTGGCACTCAGCGCCAAGCACACCACGTGCTCCTCATGTGTGCGCTACTCAACAGAAGCGCAATGCGCTCATGATCTGGCGCTCAGCACCAAGCGCACCACGTGCTCCTCATATGTGCGCTACTCAGCAGAAGCGCAACGCGCTCATGATCTGGCACTCAGCGCCAAGCGCACCACGTGCTCCTCATATGTGCACTACTCAGCAGAAGCTCAATGCACTCATAAACTTGCGCTAGCGCCAAGCGCGCCATATGTTTCTCACGTGTGCGCTGCTAGAACATAAACTGTTCTTTAATAAGCCCCAGAGCTATGATGAGTGCTCAGCACTCAATAAAAGACAGAAATACTGTCAGAACCCAAGTCAATGCTCAGCATTGTTAAAAGGGCCAAGCCGAGACAAATGTTCAGTAGCCCAAACATATTTCTAACATTTTAAACCTAATTGGACTTAGCCCAAGTTGGCCATAAGTCCTCAATTCAGTTTTAACTGAGCCCATGTGCTCATAATCTAATTAACTGATCTTAGTCCCAAATTGGACTACAGATCTTATTGGTTCAAGGGTACATCTCTTTACTCCTCTGATATTTGTTGTTGTAATCCTTCAACGTCTTCAGAGAGATGACGGGTCCCGACAACCAGACATTCTATGGACTGTGGGGTCCTTAAACTCATGGACTATGATGTCCTTAACCTCGGACTGTGGGGTCCTTAAACCCATGGACTATGATGTCCTTAAACATTACAGACTATGATGCCTTTAAACTGGAATGCAATGTCCCTAAACTAAAACAATCGAGCCCAAATGCTCTTTTGTTAGATCTAAATGATCCTGTTAAGTTGATCTTAGTCTAAAATTAGACTAACGTGTCCTTAACAAACGTTAAGTTGATCTTAGTCTAAAATTAGACTAACGTATCCTTAACAAACGTTTAAGTTGATCTTAATCTCAAATGAGATTAACGATCCTTAAACCCAACCCAAACCCAAATCTAAGATAATAAGGATTTGGACTAATCCATGCCCTACGGGCGACAACATAAATTAGTCTCCGTATACAATCCACGGGCAACCAAAAACAGAACAATCACCCACGACACGAAGTGACCATCTGTAGAAGAAGAAAATTGTTACCGCGATGCGGTAGCGTAATTAACTACAGGGGCTTGCGCCTGCAGGGAAGAGCGTCCCCACAATCAAAACCCCCTCAAATGAGGGGGAATCTGATGAAGTCTGCTACATCGGCCGCATCCGTCTAAACCTCCGATACACGGTGCCATAAATCAACTTGGCATCTTCGGAGAGGTAGATGGATAGCACCAAATAGCATCTGCCCCCGAAATTCAGGACGGACGTCCCAACGTCCTGGTCGCGTCTTTCGGCAGAGAATACATACCATTTTTTAGGACTACATCATCGGTGGAGCTTCAGAGCCGGTGGGACTTCAGGTGCAGTTTTGTAGGTGGGACTTGAGTTGCAACCTTTGCCAGTGGGACTTAAGTTGCAATGTCGATCTTAAGGATCATATTAGTTTAGGGACATCGCAGTCCAAAATCTCTTGTTGGTGGAATATAGTTGCAATCTTGCAGGTGAGACTTGAGTTGTGATCTTGCCGTTAGGACTTTGAGTGCAACACGAATCTCTTGGAGTCCATAGGGCAATATTATGGTCAACATTCCCGTGTTTGGGGACGATGTATTAGTTTAGGGATATTTCGATCCAAAATTCCCTTGTTCAGGATGACACATTAGTTTAGGGACATTTCGGTCTACCATTATCATTCTTAGAGGAACATATTAGTTTAGGGACATCTCGGTCTAACATTGCCTAGCTTGGGATGAAGTGGTTGGCTCTCAGAGTTCCGACTTAGGAAGATAAGGAGCGGATATAGGCGTCATCATCTATCATTGACCTAAATCGCAACCCCTAAAGTATAATACTTCTTAAGGAATCGACCGTTTATTGGTCGATATATTCTCTCTCCATGCATATCCATGAGTTGGTAAGCCCCACCTTGGTATACTTCCTATATAACATACGGACCCTCATAGTTTGGCTCGAACTTCCTACGCTTTACGTAGTTAGGGATCATAGTTCTTTTGACAATCAGCACGAGTTCGTCTTGGCAGAATGTTCTCGGCCTGGTCAATCTTTCATATGATTAGGTCATTCTCGCTCGATAGGCTTCTAGGTTTTGTTGTGTCGCAAGACGGGTCTCGTAAAGTGCGTCGAGTTCCTCCAGTCGGATGTGAGCATTATCCTCATCCGTAAGCTCATGGTGAACTTCCATCCTTAGCAAGGGAAGTTCTATCTCTAATAGGAGCACTGCTTCAGGTCCAAACACCAAGGCATAAGGTGTTGTCTTTGTGGCTACTTTGAACATCGTCCGGTATGCCCAAAGAGCTTCATGCAGCCTTTCGTGCCAGTCTTTTTTATTATTGGACATCATCTTCTTTATGAGTTTTGTCAACGTCTTGTTGAAGGCATCAGCTAGACCGTTGGCTCGAGAGTTATAGACGGAGGAATATCTCCAGTCTATCTTGTATTGCCTGGCGAAGCAGCTTATTTTATGACTTTTATAAGATGGTCCATTGTCTAAGATTATCTACCGTGGAACTCCGAACCGGTATATCACATGCGTTTTGAAAAAGTGGAGAATGTTCTCCATTTTAACCTTTCTCAATGGTATCCCCTCCACCCATTTGGAGAAGTAGTCGGTTGTCACCAAGATGAATTGATGCCCTCTTGATGACGCTGGTTCAATAGGGCCGATGATATCGGTCCCCACATCTCGAACGACCAGTTGGCTACAGTCGGATGCAGCAGATTAGGGTGCTGATATATGAAATCCTCATGAATTTGACATGAATGACAACGCATCGTGTATTCAATGCAATCTTGCATCACAGTGGGCTAGTAGTAACCCATCCTTTTGATTTTTAACTTCATCTTAGGTCCGGCTTGATGGGACCCATAAAGACCATCACGGATTTCCTAAACGACCCTTTTGGCTTCTTGTGGACCTAGACACCTCGGTCATATATGATCGAAGAATCTTTTGTATAAAGTTCCATTGATTAGGGCAAAAGACAATGCTCGTTTGATGAGCTAGTGCCTTTGCGATTCATCTTGAGGCGTTGTTTGGGACTTGAAGTAGTCTATAAATACTTGCCTCCAATCTTCTTCCTCCTGGGCTTGAAGAACCTTCTCTTCAAGTATCTCTTCTTTTTCCTAGGGTGTTCCCACTAGAGACTCCAAAAGAAATTCAGCCATTGATAGGATCTTGCGTTTTCGGACCTGGATGGCGCCTTATCTTTGATGTGGCCGCTTTGAAATCCTCCATTTTTAAAGGAAGGTGTAGGCAGCTATCGAGAATGAGAATTATGGCTTGTCTCTCCCATAGGCTGCCTGCTTGGGTGCGATATTCCGGTTATTTCATACAAAGCTGTCTGACCCATTTTATAAGCTTCTCTCATTATCTTGTCAGTCGGGTCCTCTATCGGCAGATTCGCAATATTTTGCGAAGCTTCATTATATCGCCTGCTCGAAGGTAAATGCATGATTAGGTCCATCAACGACTCGAGCAGCAGTTCAGATGATCCGGTCGGGATACCTTACGAGGTGTTTTCACTTTGTTTAGCTTGGTTGTTTTCCATCCATGCGTCTTCCCTTTTGCTTGAGGCGTAGTGACTGTGAGCTCACTTCTTATTCTTCAGACGGGCATAGCTCAGACCAGTAGTATCGAACTTTCCATGGGACGTTGGCTGGCGAGTCCCTAGCACTTCCCAGATCTTCTTGAAATACTGGGCTTGACCGGTGGTCTTTTCGAATGGTATTCCCTACTGATGAAGGAGTTCCTTCAAGCTCTCTGTATAGTATCTTGGCATGGGGATTAGTTGCAGCCTATCAAGATTCGGCTCGAGTCCATGCCAAATTTCTCTCTCCGCCCTGGTTCCTTTTGACTTATAAAACAGAGTCGCATTTTCTCTTTTACGTCTGGGAGGTATGTAGAAGGTTACTAACTCTTGCACGTTGTAAGTGCTGAGTGCATCGAGATCCTTATAATGATGCAGCGGAGCCATCGTAACATGCAGGGCTCGATCGGATTCATCAGGGACCTTCACCCGCGGATGAATGGAGAAAACCGTATTAGTTTCTTCCTCCGAGTCGCTGTCAAAGATCGGGATAAGTGCCGATGAGCTTGGTTGATCAGCTTCCATTCAAAGATGAGCCATGAGTACTATTTCATCCTCTTCAGAATCACTTCCAAAGATTTGTTAGTTATATGTATGCTCTAGAGGCCATTACTGTACATACGATGTATATTGTAATGGATGCTTGGACATATATAAGGAGGACTTTCTTGCTCGACATGATAGTATGCTATCTGGTTGTACTTTATCTTAACATGTATTCTGATTGTCTCTATGTTACATGTTGATAAAGCCCTTAGGATATGTACTCGACTACTGGGACTATGATGAGATCATACTAGTGGGGCCACGGTAGTCGACGAGTACATCCTATAACTGTTCCTAGTCGAGGGTGTATCGAGACAGGGCATCGATACACCAGAGTAGACTAGCGTATACGCATCTTGACCCATATGATAGGCGATGGATGATCCCATATCCATCTGTGTTTGACATCAAGGATGGTGTACGGGTGCTCAGTAGAGACTGGGTACACTGGACGGACTCGCCGAGAACTCCCAGATGGTATTATACCTCACGTCAGATGGCAGTTCTCCGGTGACACTGGTACAGAGTAGTCTGTTGACCCGAGATCGTCATAGAGTCTTGTGTGATTCCCACTGTGCTTTGATTTCCATCATACCACGTCCAAGAGGGCGTGCAAAAAGGTGGCTTTTGGGTACAGTCCCGAATCACATGGAGGCAATGAGCGATAGGAGGGGATTCGTCTCTCTCGGTATAGGGAGTTGATGTTGTGCTGTGTTCGATTGGCTATAACTGGAAATCCCTGGCCAGGGTTGCTGAGATTTACCGGTAAATGTTATCAGTAGTTTCTCGAACTATTATAGACCTCATATCGACACGACTTATCAAGCTGCTGGGGTCTGACGTTTACCACCCCTAGGCGAGATATGCGACATATCAGACGACGAGATCGGACTGTACGGGAGTGTTACTGATTGGATTCACAAGAGAATGTACAGGCTTGCTTGTTGATCTTCTGAGCGCTCAATACCTGGGTGGCTGTTACGTTTAGCTGACCGCTTGCAGCTTGTGGGTGTTTGATATGATCATTACCTACTGCCGACGTATTGACGATTCTTTAGAGTCCTACACAGAGGTTTATTGACTCAGGAAAAACAGAGTAGGGGCACATATGTGATATGGGCGGGACCGAGGATAATGCGATATGAGATACCGTATTCTATTCTCGTGGTATTTGATATCAGCCGGGTCATCGGATCAAGTGTTGATTCGATGAATCGGTAAATGATATATTAGTCGGTTATATACGATATAGCCGGATTGTCGGATCAAGTGTTGATTCGATAATTTAATGTATAATAATATATATGATATATTAAATTACATTAACTAATATTAGCTCACTAAAAGATTCTTTTTCTCGCTCGGGTAATACATTGATATATATGCGATATATGTTAATTGTATTATTTTATTTTGTTACAATAAATATTATATATGTGATATATAATATTGTAACATGATATGATAACTAATGCAACATGTTTAGTGGAGATTAAATAAGGTTAGGGTTTGATTTGGGTTAGTGCATTCATGAACCTTCTAGAAGGTTTCTTTTTGTTTTGTGTTAGATATTTTAAAGTGACTCATCTTTAACTCAACCCAAACCCTAGCCCTAGTTAAATCTCTACAAAGATTTGTTTAACCATGGTTGCATTATTCATCATTATTATCCTTTCATTATTCATCACAAAAGGATCACTATTCTTCTTCTTCTTCCTTTTGCTTAGAAAAGCTTTCTAGCTTTGATCCAAGTGATGATTTTGAGTGAGAATAAGAAAACAAATGAGAGAAAAAATCCTACTTCATCATCCTCATCTACCCTTGCCCTTTAGATGAGAATGTTCACTTCATTTAGTGAGTGAGAGCTTGTGTTAATGAAACTTCAAGGTAGATCATATTTGTTATCGAAGATCGAAAGCAAGCTTGCACCTTTCTCTTTGTGGAGCCTCTCGAGAGTCCGGAACTTGATGATCGTAGCGAAGGGACTTCAACACGGAGCTTAAGAAGTGAAGGACCGGATCTACAAAGGTTGTAATCCCTCTCACTTAGTGTTAAAGTGTTTAACATGCTTTTTTTCGCCTAATCTCTAGTTTAAAGATCCGGCTTTGGGTTGTTCGGCATGGATAATTTTTAAATCGGACATGGTTGATGCCTCGTAGACCCTTGTGCGTGTGCCTAGCAATCCTACAGTGGTATCAGAGCCAAGCTAGAGTTTTAGGCAAAGTCTGAGCGAAGTTTAAAGTTCGATCGAACTCCGAATACCCGTTTAAACCTAGTTTCTGGAAATTTTTCAACAATGTTGATTTTTTCATATTAAAAATACTTTAAAAAAACAGCAGGGAATTCTATGGAGACATGTGAAAAACGACACCCTAACTCCACTATAGCGCCGCGGAACCGCGGCCAAACTGGGGTATTGGCAGCGGTTCCGCGGCAAGAATTGAGAGTTAGAGTTTCAATTTTCTACAGTAACGTCCGTATGTGTTTCCTGATGCTTCTGGGTATTTTTAATTATACTCAAGTGTTGAGTTTTCTGGGTTGTATTGGGGACTCGTTGATTCGATCGGATAATTTAACTTCGTTTAGATTGTCTGGGTAATTTTTAGAACGTGTTAAAAAGTTCGAACGGATATCAATAACTCACTTTTTCCCCTGCCGGAAAATTTCCAAGCGTTGGATTTTTCCGTAGTTTAAGAACGTTCTAAGTCGTGCAAGTAACGCGGTGGACCCTCAAGAAGACAACAAACCTTAACTCGATTATGTAACCGTCTTGAACTGCCTCTGAACCTTAGGGTTTGGGGCAGTACGGCGTGCCATATGTGAGGCGTTGGCTTGACCCTTCTACGGCTGGACCATTGGTACTGTGGCATGTGATGGATGTTTTTAAACTAATTTCAAGTGTTGAGAACTATTTGGGAAAACTTGGGTGTTTGATTATTCGATCGGAAAGTTTAACACTGTCTTTTTATCAGGAATGTGATACAATATTTGGAATTCACAAGTAGTTATGAGATAACTAATTTGAATATTATAAATCTAGCAGTTCAGTCTCAAATGATTGGTTGCCACGGAATTTTGATGTGATCAAAAAGTCCGTCGCAATCACGTAGCGTACGCGGATACTCGCCGGGTAAACTTAATAGATAGCCACGCCCCATAGCCCCGACCAAGTGACTGTAGGAGAACCCCGTCGCCAAAAGCATCTGTTCGGGTGCTCGCGGCAGCGGTGTTCCGCCTTAGTGCACTTCGTCGACGGCATCGGGGGTGCGGCCGTCTACTAAAGTTGGCAACGAGCATTCGATCAGGATGTCGGGAATCTTGTTGAATTGCCCGACTTGATATTGAAAAGAGTTTTCGATAATGAGACTAAAATGCGGGGTTTATAATTGTTAGGCATGCGATGTCTAAGGAATTCATTTGGTTAGGCATGCAATGTCTAAGGAGGTTGCGGATTCCAACTATTATAGTTTTACACTTTCTTTTCTGTGACCGTAAGTGTAATATGTGGTGTATCGCCAGTTTCGTTGCTATACATCAACGACAATTGGGATACGCATATTTACTTACGTTGATGATATGTGATATTATGTGTTGCTGTGATATGTTATATTGGATCGTCGTGTTCTGAATAGCCGGGGGTTTTATGTGAGATGATAGTTTTTCTTTTTCATTCATGTAAAATTCATTTGTATGTAATATTCTTTTATTGGGGAACTTCCGGGCTGAGGATGATGTCACCATTGTATATTATTTACTTTTCCGCATTAGGTAGACTCAAGGCGGGGAGCACAAGTAACCGGGTTCTAGGGTCCAGTGGGAGACCATCTCGAGGAGTCGAGACCGGGTCTCCTAACCCTAGAATTGGCAGTGTTGCTTGCCGCTCTCTTAGGGTCTAGGGATGTGGGTTTGGCTATTCATCGCGACCGTGGAATCCGTGTTTTATACAGGCTCGTATTAAAACACGGACGTCCTAGTATATCCAATATTTCATATATGTTCTTCTGCTGCAATGTTCTGTGATGAGATCATATTACTGCCTGAGACGAATGTTTATATTATATATATGAGATATATTTTATATTGCAGATTTCGTTTCAAATGTGATGCTTGTGAAGCATAATAAAATAGGACTTCATTAATGAGATTAATGAAACTAAAAAGAAACCTAAAGATGTTGTAAAAACTTGTTTAAAAACTGGTAACTCTAGTTCTTGCTTTGCATAGCGGTGTTCCTTATAGAACATCCAGCACCTTATTCGATAAGGAAAGAGCCGAGATCCCTTCACCGGGAGTGACCTCTTTAGTGAAACTAGCAAATGCTACAAACTCGGTTTGTCTTTTGATTGCTTCTATAGTTCTTGCTTTGCACAGTGATATTTGTGAAATATCCTACACCTTATTCGATGTGGAAAGAGCCGACGATCCCTTCACCGGGAGTGACCTCTTTAGCAAAACTAGAAAAGCCTAAAAAACACTCCATTTAAAATCACCCGATTCTACAACGATATAAAGTTCATTACGCAAAGGGTTTTCTTAAAAACCTGTCGTAGCCCTCCGTCATTTCAGATAAGTAGTTTTTAGTATTCGTGCTGCGTTTGTTGACTTAGTGAAGGCGTAGTGTGCGGTAGCTGATTAGTGCTTATCTGCAAAGCATATGATGCGATTGGATTAGGGTAGTCGTGCGGCCTTGTTGACTTAGTTAAGGGTCGTGCGGGTGGGTTTAATTCAATCGGGAAATGACGGGTTGAACTTTACTTGCGTTCTATGGTTTGTTGACTTAATCAAGGTCATAGATCGCTTGGGGAAAAATATTATTGGGAATTTCAAGAGTTGAAATTTGCAATGAGATTGCATACCTTCTATGAGATAGTTGGATCCCGATACCCGCTGCGAGTAAGAGTTACTCCTGGGAAAGATTTACACATTACAATTAGCCGATCAAGTGGGTGTCTAGAAAGGTGTCAACGGGGTTACGCCCCTGGGAAAACGAGGTTTATTTTAATTAGGTCCGTGCGAAAGCGCGGGGAACCTCCCTCAAAGTACCGACACTGGTCTGGCTGAAAGATTGGCGAATTTGTAGGGTGTAATTAATCCCGGCTAGTCTTTCCTTTTAGGGTTTGAAGGAAGATTTGACTAAAACAGTGGGAGACATCCTGATTAGATAAATTGATAACCAATCTAATCTTGTAAAAGCGCACGCTGAGTGTTTTCTTCTCTCTCTCTTTCCTTGTTACGACTATGTCACGCCTTAATCAAGATAATAATACGGATGTATTGACCGAACCCGTTTGTTATACTGAGCTGGGGAACGTTGGTCCCACTCCAACTTATAATTGTTATAAGACAGAGCAGGAAATAAGGGATTACCAGAATTCATGTGCCGCCTAAACGAAGAAAGTGCATGCTGATGCATCTTCTTCGGGTGTGTTCATTACAGAGAACTATTTCTCAGTATCCTTTACGTCCTGGGTATTTGATACCGGATCAGGATCCCACAAATGTAATTTGTTACATGTGTTACAGATAGGTAGAGAACTGAGAACGTGTGATAAGTTTCATGAGATAGAAACGGTGCAAGTGTTGCAGCCAAGTCTGTTGGTCACTATCACCCTGTATTACCAGAATACATTGATTCTGAATGAATGTTATTAGATACCGAACCTGATATACAACATCATATCAGTCTCTTTATTAGTAAAGAAAGGATATAATTTTGTATTGTTGGATAATGTTTTGAACATTTCCTATATCAAGAGTTGATCGGTTCAGGCACGTTATCTAAAAGCATTGACGTTCTAAATCAAACTACAGTTCTTAGTATACAGAACACACACAAGAGGAAGAGTTCAGAAATGAACGAATCTTTCTTGAGGCATTATAGACTAGGTCATATCAATGCGACCCGACTAGCTGAAGTTACACATAGATGCATATTTAAATTAGTTTAAATTTACATCTTGTGAAACTTGTCAGTCATGTCACAAAGATAAGATGACCACAGCTCTGTTTATTAGAAACAGAGAAAGAGTTAGTGAACTCTTGGGATTGATATATGCTGATGTATGAGGTCCCCTGTCTATACATGCCAAGACCGGTTTTTTGTACTTCATTACATTCTCTGATGATCTTTCAAGATTCAGACATATGTTCCTGTTGAAACACAAGTCCGAACCTTTTAAGATATTCACAGAATATAAGTTAGAAGTAGAAAACCAAAAATGGGTATAAGTATTATATCCTTTGATGAGATCAAGGAGGAGAATACTTGAGCACGGAATTCCTGGACTATTCTAAAAGAGAATGAGATTCTCTCTCAGCATTACTCCTCCTTATACACCACAGCACCTCGGTGTATCGGGGCGGAGCAATTGCACCCTATATGATATGGTGTGCTCTATGATGAGTACTACTGAGTTTCCTATTTCCTTTTGGGTGTTATGCGCTTGAGAAGCTGCATACCTATTGAATAGGGTTCAAATCAAATCAGTTGCCTACCACTTCATATGTGATATGAAAAGGGAAGAGCCCATATCTTAAGTATGTTAAGATTTGGGGTTGTCTGGCCTATGTCTAAAAAGCAAAATCCGGACAAGCTCGAGGCAAAGTCAGATCTGTGGAAGTTTGTTGGATATCCCAAGCATTCGCAAAGGAATATCTTCTACCAAACCGAGGAACAAAAGATGTTTTGTTTCTCAGCATGCCACTTTTATGAAAGGGAATTTTTTGTGGAAAAATCAGTGGTCATGAGGTAGAACTGGAAGGAGTTCCAGCTATACAAACTACAGCAGATGATTTGATAGAACCAAAGGATTCAATAGATTCTAACGAACCTCAGCCTTTCCGCCGATCTAGTAGGGTTTCTCACCCACCTGAGAGATACTTCGGTTTCTCTATGACAGTGGGAGCGAGGATTGCATTATGAGATGATGACCCAACTAGTTTCGAGCTGGCCATCAGGAGTGGGACTCTGTAAGAATGGCTGGATGCTTAGCGATCTGAGATGGAATCCTTATACACCAACAAAGTATGGACTTTGGTTGATTTATCTGAAGGGTTAAATCCCCATCAGGAGCAAGTATATCTTGAGAAGATTACTTGGTGTACATGGAAAAGTTGAGACTTTCAAAGCTATGATTAAGTCCATCCAGATCCTACTTGCCACGGCTACATACCATGACTACGATATCTGGCGGTTGGGTGTCATGACTGCTTTTCTAAATAATGATTTGGAAGAGAGCGTCTATAAGTACACAGCCAGAGGGCTTCATAGATAGTGGGAGCAGCGGAAACGTGAGCATGATGTTTTATATGATAAATCAGGCATCGCGGAGTTGGAACGTCTATTTTGATGTGGTAGTCAAAGAATTTGACTTCATCAAAATTGTAGATGAACCTTGTATATACAAAAAGGTAGTAGGGAGTATGGTGGTGATCCTCGTAGAGTACGTGGATGACATACTCTTGATAGGAAAGGAGTTTCCTATGCTACACTCGGTCAATCTCCGCTTATCACAAGGATTCTCCATATAGGATCAAGGTGATAACTCATAAATCCTGGGTTTTGGATCTATAAGATAGATCTAATTGGATGTTAGGATTCTCACTAGTTGTAGTGAGATGGTATCAATCGATCCTGGGGAGAATCACTGGAAAGGTTCCGGGGTGATAAGGATGACTGAATGTCAGTCGCAGGCATTGTCTTTACCCTCGGTGGAGGGACGGTATGTTGGAAGAGTTCCAAGCTAGATACTGTGACTTACTAGACGATTAAAGGCAAGATACATCGTTACCAAGGATGCTACCAAAGAGGCAGTTTGGATATATATAAGTTCATGTGATGAACTTCGTTCCTACCATTGTGTGACAATGGAGTTATGGCTTTTGCCAAGGAACCCCCCGTCCCATCAGATATCCAGATATAATTCTTAGGCAGTATCACCTGATCATAGAGATGGTTAATCTCTAGGGAGATCGAGATTAGGAGAGTAGACACAGAGGACAACAGCGCGGATCCACTCACAAAGGCCTTTTTCCCAGTAGAGACTTTTATGGGATGGTTGAGTATGAAATACTTCAACCACAGCTAATTGTTGGGTATGTGATACCACAACAGATGGCCCTAGTACAAGTGGGAGATTGTTAGTTATATGTATGCCCTAGAGGCCATTACTGTACATACGATGTATATTGTAATGGATGCTTGGACATATATAAGGAGGACTTTCTTGCTCGACATGATAATATGCTATCTGGTTGTACTTTATCTTAACATGTATTCTGATTGTCTCTATGTTACATGTTGATAAAGCCCTTAGGATATGTACTCGACTACTGGGACTATGATGAGATCATACTAGTGGGGCCACGGTAGTCGACGAGTACATCCTATAACTGTTCCTAGTCGAGGGTGTATCGAGACAGGGCATCGATACACCAGAGTAGACTAGCGTATACGCATCTTGACCCATATGATGGGTGATGGATGATCCCATATCCATCGGTGTTTGACATCAAGGATGGTGTACGGGTGCTCAGCAGAGACTGGGTACACTGGACGGACTCGCCGAGAACTCCCAGATGGTATTATACCTTACATCAGATGGCAGTTCTCCGGTGACACTGGTACAGAGTAGTCTGTTGACCCGAGATCATCATAGAGTCTTGTGTGATTCCCACTGTGCTTTGATTTCCATTATACCACGTCCAAGAGGGTGTGCAAAAAGGTGGCTTTTGGGTACAGTCCCGAATCACATGGAGGCAATGAGCGATAGGAGGGGATTCGTCTCTCCCAGTATAGGGAGTTGATGTTGTGCTGTGTTCGATTGGCTATAACTGGAAATCCCTGGCCAGGGTTGCTGAGATTTACTGGTAAGTGTTATCAGTAGTTTCTCAAACTGTTATAGACCTCATATCGACATGACTTATCAAGCTACTGGGGTCTGACGTTTACCACCCCTAGGCGAGATATGCGACATATCAGACGACGAGACCGGACTGTACGGGAGTGTTACTGATTGGATTCACAAGAGAATGTACAGGCTTGCTTGTGGATATTCTGAGCACTCAATTCCTGGGTGGCTGTTACGTTTAGCTGACCGCTTGCAGCTTGTGGGTGTTTGATATGATCATCATCTACTGCCGGCGTATTAACGATTCTTTAGAGTCCCACACAGAGGTTACTTGACTCAGGCAAAATGGAGTAGCGGCACATATGTGATATGTGCGGGACCGAGGATAATGCGATATGAGATACCGTATTCTATTCTCACGATATTTGATATCAGCCGGGTCATCGGATCAAGTGTTGATTCGATGAATCGGTAAATGATATATTAGTCGGTTATATACGATATAGCCGGATTGTCGGATCAAGTGTTGATTCGATAATTTAATGTATAATAATATATATGATATATTAAATCACATTAACTAATATTAGCTCAGTAAAAGATTCTTTTTCTCACTCGGGTAATACATTGATATATATGCAAAATATGTTAATTGTATTATTTTATTTTGTTACAATAAATATTATATATGTGATATATAATATTGTAACATGATATGATAACTAATGCAACATGTTTAGTGGAGATTAAACAAGGTTAGGGTTTGATTTGGGTTAGTGCATTCATGAACCTTCTTGAAGGTTTCTTTTTGTTTTGTGTTAGATATTTAAAGTGACTCATCTTTAACTCAACCCAAACCCTAGCCCTAGTTAAATCTCTACAAAGGTTTGTTTAACCATGGTTGCATTATTCATCATTATTATCCTTTCATTATTCATCACAAAAGGATCACTATTCTTCTTCTTCCTTTTGCTTAGAAAAGCTTTCTAGCTTTGATCCAAGTGATGATTTTGAGTGAGAATAAGAAAACAAATGAGAGCAAAAATCCTACCTCATCATCCTCATCTACCCTTGTCCTTTATATGAAAGTGTTCACTTCATTTAGTGAGTGAGAGCTTGTGTTAATGAAACTTCAAGGTAGATCATCTTTGTTATCGAAGATCGGAAGCAAGCTTGCACCTTTCTCTTTGTGGAGCCTCTCGAGAGTCCGGAACTTGATAATCGCAGCGAAGGGACTTCAACACGGAGCTTAAGAAGTGAAGGACCGGATCTACAAAGGTTGTAATCCCTCTCACTTAATGTTAAAGTGTTAACATGCTTGTTTTCGCCTAATCTCTAGTTTAAAGATCCGGTTTTGGGTTGTTCGGGACGGCTAATTTTTAAATCGTGCATGGTTGATACCTCGTAGACCCTTGTGCGTGTGCCTAGCAACCCTACAAGATTAGGATGACTTCCGCTTGAACTTTTTTGTCTTTGGGCTTGTCGCACTTTTTTATATCTTTATAGTCCAATAAGAAGTACTTCGCGTCTTCATATTTTCGTACTTCGTTTACCGAGAATGGGTTGAGCTCCCTTGTGATGGTGTGCTCTTGGCCATCCTTAAAATAATTCATACACTGATATTGTATAGAAGGGATGACGCCATACTGGTGTAACCAAGGTCTACCTAATAAAGCTTTATAACAGGTTTTGCCTTCAATAAGGTGAAATTTGACTTCTATGATGAGTTGTCCAAATCAGAGTGTCAACACTATGGACCCTATCTTGAAGACTGGGAGTCAAATCCGGAGATGGTGATTTTCTCTCGGCCGAGGTATCGTACATCCATGGATAGCTATTTTAGCACCTTAATATTAAGGAGGTTGACCGAAGAACCATTGTCGACGAGAATTTTATTTATCCTCTGATTATCACAATACCCAGTGATGTAGAGCGACCGAGTATTCTCGAACGACCCCAGGAGAAGATCTTCTTCGCTGAAGGAGATGTCGGCCATGTATACCTCCGCAATTTTATCCTTCATCGCTTCTTCGGAAAAATACGCTTGAAAAGGGTTCGGTTCTTCGAGGGCTTTAATTAAAGATTCATGCAGTTCCTTAGACAAAAGCAGAGCATCGTATATGCACAAGTGCGAGGGTAACTTCTTCAGGTGGTCTAACACATTATAGTCCACCTTACTTTTCTTGGGGAGATCCTTGGCGGCTAGTTCTTTGGCCACCTCTTCATCAAGGGTGATCTCTTCAGGCATTTTCCCTATATCCTTATCTTGATTCTTAGGAGCATTATTTGTGGGCCTAAGGTTCTTCTCGGGAAGAGTGTGGTTCTGCAAACGAATGTTGACATTGTTCTTGGCCTTCTCTTTATTTCTAGATGAGAAACTTATATAGGGGAGATCAACGGGTGGTTCATCTTCTGAATCGATCCTAAAAGTCGGCACTGCCAAACCTCCTTTTGCCATCTGAGCCTTTGTCATATAATAGCTCTCAGTGATCGTCCTTACTTGGTTGTTCGCATTAGGACAATCTTGTTTGGGCAAGTGAACCTTGGCCATCCACTTCTTTTTTTTAAGATGCCTGTTATGGAGAACGTATTTTCTCCACCATTTTCGAAATGCCTTGCATTCGTCAGTGGAATGACAGACCCACCAGTGATAGAGGAAATATTTTGTATGCTCTTCTCCACCTTCGAATTCCACAACCCCAGAGGTACACATCTTTAAGGGTGGCAGCTTCATCCCTTTAGATAAGGCCTTAGCGAAATGTTTCTTGGCCTTGCGTTTCTTCTGCAATAGCTTCTACTTTGATTGCATGTTCCTCTTTTGTTGGGGAACTACATCACTCGCCTCTTCCGCGTCTCCTCTTTCTAAACGTTGTTTTCTGGCTTTCTCATAGATAGCCAGCATATGCCTTTGATTTTCCTGACTTCTTTGAAAGGTTTCCCTTAGGATCTTCTCAACTGGGTTTTCTTATGGCAAACCCGAAGCTTCAGGCATCAGTTCTGCCCCCTACTCGTCTAAATCGCTTTTGAACATGGGCAGAGCCTTATCATCATTGACGGAGGAGTGAGAGACCATGCGGCAACTTTCCATACGGCCTTCTGTTTCTCCCTATGAGTCATCATCCTCATCCTCTCTACGGTTTTCAAGGATGTGTTTGATAAACTCCTCAAGAGTGACAAGAGAGCATGCTTTCTGATTATATTCTTCAAGTGTTTCTATGTACTTCTGGATGCTTGTACTGCTATCGAGGTACTCAGCTGGCTGTATGGGTTTCTTCGCCTTCTTCTTATTTTTATTTTTGGAAGACTTCTTGACTTTGGGAGTTTTCCCTTTATCAATAGCCTTCAATGTTGGACACGGATTCAACATCCCTGGTATGATCTCCGGTTCAAGCGGACTCTTCCACCTGATCGTAAGGCATGTCTAGAAATCCTTTAGCATTCTTTTCATTTTGGGAGATAATATTACCTCCCATAGGGTTGGCCATGGGCGACGAGCTTGATGTGCTGAAGCGGTTCTTCAACGAGTGAGCAGGATGCCCCCTACGTGTTGGTCCCTCTAAAGATATGTTTCTGAAGAGGGCTAACCTTCCATTTATCGGAAAGTATGAACTTTCCATTTTTATATTGGTCCTTGACCCAGTTCTTGAACATGTAACAATTCTCGATCAGATGGTTTACCACCCGATGATATGGGCAATATGTCCGGCTATTGATGTCATTAGGTTAGACCTATCGCCGTGACTCGGGTAAAGTTAGAAAGCCTCTCTTCATTGTGGGGTCGAATAATTTTCTTGTTTTGTCATGAGGGAAGGAATATTCTCGTCCCATTCTTTCTTCAAGAATGGGTTCCATGTGGTTGTTATTTTGACAACCAGACGTCTTAGGACCATTCGGCAGCTATTGCGTGTTAGCGATAAACACTGCTTTACCTTTGCCCCTAAAGTTTCGTGAGTCTCCATTAGAAGAGGGAGGTTCCCGGTTCATTGCATCCAGCTGAACCAACTTGTCGATGAGCTCTTGAGAAGTTGCTGGGCTGAGAAGGGCCAAATACGGGAGCGCTTGTGCCTTCTTATAGAAAGTGCTCACGAACATGCTTATGGCCAGAGCTTCAGCAATCTATTGTTCGCATTTGGACCAAAGGTTCCTCCATCTCATCGCATATTGGACCCATGTTTTGTTTGATCTAGTCCTCTCGTTAACCAAGGCGGTCACGGTAATGCGCTCACTTGCACTAGCGAATCTCTAGCAGAAGAGGAGCTCTATCTCGTCAAAAGTTGTCACGCCCCACTTCCCAGTAGACGGAAACGGTGACGTCGCAAGCCCCTGGTATATTTTTCCAGAGAAGTTCATTGCCTAAATAAATATACTAAGTGTATTGAAACAATAATACACAATGCAAGAATAAATGGAGACTGTAAAATTTATCAACAAACATCTTTATTTATATTCAACTTCCAATATTTACAAGTACATGAGTTTCAACTGGAAAGTAAATACAATAAAGGAAAATGCCTAAACATATAGCATACATAAGCTAAATAAAAAATAAAGCTAAGCTAATCCTCAGGAGCAATCCGGTTGTAGTCTTCCTCTGTGGTCTCCACTTCCTCCGTCTAAACCGTATCTGACAAACATTCTACGAAAAACAACGATGGGTGGAATGCCCGTCAGCGAACTAGCGCTCGGTAAGTCCCAAGGATAAAATAAGAGTAAAAGAATGACAAGTGTAGAATATATCTATACACACACACACACACACACACACACACACACACACACACATATATGACGAGTAAAACTATATGTTCGCGGGTAAATATATTCTATAGATCTCTATATGGTCACTATATTAACGTTAAGTTTCAAGTGTGAATATCAATGCAGCCGTAGAAGTATTCACGAGCTCATGAGAGGGGCCCCAGGAGCAAGGAAACACAGGCTCATTTCATGTGTTAGTATCGGGGCTCTAGGCTGTGGATGAGTCAACCCAACTGATATTCGAGTAAAATAAAAAAAAAGCTTAATACGGGACTCTTGAAGCTCCGTTGGATTCACACAAAAAACTATCCCAAGCATCCCGAGTATAAATAGTTTATAACTATATAGTATACTTAATTAACTTGATTTATTGGTTATAACATGTCTCCATCGAAACCATAGATTGCAAAAGGTGTAAAATGAAGTCAAGTGAGTCGAGTAAAATATGAGTCATGTCAATTGCAATCTTGGTTCGAGTCAACTTAGTTCGAGTAGGCTGGATTCGAGTTCATGTTCAAGTTTAGATTCGAGTTGGGTTAGAGTTCGAGTTTGTGTTCGAGTTCGAGTTCAAGTTTAGATTCGAGCTCAGGTCTTTTCATATGAATTGATTTCAACTGTTAAAAATCTTATGTTCGGGAGAAATCGGCAACTGCTGCACATGGACGGCAGGATTTGTTCTTTTCTCAAGATAATTGTCATCGATCACTCCGTTAAATTGTCTAACCTGAATAGGCAAGCACTCACTTTCTCCGGCTCCCTGAGACTCAAGAGAAATGATACCGCTTAAATCTATATTAATCTAGAGTCCTTAAATATTGTTTGCATATCTCAAAGGGTTTTATGAAAAATACTTTAATATAGTTTAAAAATAAATCTTGATGGTGATTTATAATATTTAGGGTTTTCAGGAACATGTATTTTAATTGTTGTGTTGCTTTGGTGATAAAACCTAGCTTTTAAAAGTTTATGGTATTTTTATGAAAACTAGCTCTTTTAGAAACTTGATGGTATTTTATTAAAAACTCTAATCTTTCATTTTAAAAATATAGTTTCATAATTTGTTTTTATTGAAAATACGGATTCATGGTTTTATATAATTTTCCAAAGTTTTGTTTTGTTTTAAAAAGTAGTATTTCTTAAATACCATATTTTTATTTTCTTTCGAGATCGAATACTCCGTGAGGAGTTCTGTATCTCGCTCTACTATTCCAAGGATGTATGATAATCTGCACCATCTATTAACGGGTCCCCTAATAAGGGTTGTAGAGGCGCAATTGCCAAGAATTTAAAATATCGATTTAAAAGAAACCTGTTTTGAAAAAATGCGGTATTTTAATGTAAAACCTATTCTTTAAATAACCCTATGTTTAGAATCTCGTGCTATGAAACCATAGTGTGCGTGTGGGATAGGTCGTTACCCCGTGAATGATCTAAAAATATCTACTCTACATATTGAAAATACAGTTATATTAAAGTTCATGGTATTTTTCTGAAAAATTCATTTATATGATTATTGAATATGAAATTTTGGTTACGTCAAAAGGCAATTGATGTAAATATTACCTTGTAGTGACATTAGAGAATTTGTATAAACTTTTAAACATGGAAAAGTGACAAAAATTGTTTTAAAGACAAATGTTATATGCTAACTCCGCTTTTGTTGATGTCTTAAAAATTATACTGAAGTGAAAAGAGAGGGAGATGAAAGGACATACTGGTTGTGTGGTGTTAGAAAGAGGGTAAGGAAAAGAGAGGGATCTTGGTCTCGTCGGAGATGCTCCGGTCTTTGAAATTTGATCTCTACTCCTCTTGGCTTGCTTAACTCCACTTGAATAGCCTTAACCCTTCTTGAACTTAAAGAATTTTTAAGAAATTTTCAGAATAGAGGAGAGCTAGGGCATGAGGTGGTATTTATAGTTAAGAATTTAGGGTTTGGAAATTAAAATTTGGATTAAAAGAATTAAAATTTGTGTTAAATGACGAATTGAATAGTCACTGTTTAATTGTAGGGAAATCAAACAGTGCAGGGGTGTTTAGGGGAGCTGGAGAGGCGTGTGTGCAAAGTACGGAGGCTTCTGGAGCCATCTGGACTGGCGGCGGTGGCCAATGGAGGGAAATGGCCAGTCGTATCTTGAGGGTTTGCCTCGAGATTCGTGCTACGTGTCTAGTTGTGTGTTTACTCCTCTTTGCGCCTGCTTAATTTTTCTAAAACTTTTCGATTCCCCATGAATTGCATGTGCAACTCTTGGGCTTATGAAAAATTAAAAAAAATCTTTAAAAAAAATTGGGACTAATAGGATTCGAACACACAGGCTACGTCACAGCAGTGTAGAGGTTTTAACAGTGAGCTACAAGTTTCTTCTTGTTTTCATTGAACAAAATAACTTATAACTTCTATACATGCTGAAATACCCTTTTCTATACATTTAAACAAATAATTATGTACAGGGATTTTAGAGTCGTTACATTCTACCCTCCTTATAAAAATTTTGTCCTCTAAATTTAAATTTACATAGAGACTAATTTTCAAAAAGGTAAGGGTATCGTGCACGCATATCTTCTTCTCTTTCCCAAGTTGATTCTCTTGGCGAATCCTTTCCCCACATCACTCGGACCAAGTTTACCTCCTTGTTCCGTAATGTCTTCACCATTCGGTCCAGAATCTCAACTGGTTACTGCTCGTAAGTTAGATCAGTCTATATCGTGAGCTCTGAGTGATGAAGTATATGGATGGGGTCTCTCACATATCGTCGTAGTTGGGATATGTGGAACACGTTGTGCACTCCTTCCAACGAGGGTGGTAGTGCTAAATGATACGCCACTTCTCCAACTCGTTCGGGTATGTCGAACGGTCCTATATATCTTGGACTTAATTTACCCCTCTTGCCAAAACGTATCGCTTCTCTATTTGGAGAGATCTTCAAGAATACATGCTTTCCCGGTTGAAACTCCAGATGACGTCGTTTTTCATCTGCCCAATGCTTCTGTCGGTCCTGGGCTATGCACATTTTTTCCCTGATCGTGTGAACCACATCTACAGTTGCCACGATCATCTCTGGTCCAAAAAGTTCACAAACTCTAACATCGTCCTAACTCAGCGGGGAACGACACTTCCATCCGTAGAGTGCTTCGAATGGTGCCATCATAATACTTGCCTGGTAGCTGTTGTTGTATGAAAACTACACATGGTGTAGGTGATCTTCCCACGAACCTCCGACGTCTAACATACTGGCTCTCAACATATCTTCTAATATCTGAATTGTTTGCTCGGATTGTCTGTCCGTTTGTCAATGATATGTCGTGCTGAAATTCAGACTTGTTCTCACGCTAGCTTGCAGACTCTGCTAGAACCGTGATCAGAATCTTGTATCATGATCGGAGACGATGCAAACAGGTACTCCATGTAATCTCATTATCTCCTATATGAGTTTATGGGTATCAAGACAACTAGGGTATATCTTGAAGGTTTAAATCTTACTTTAGATGTCTACTCACCTCTATGTACTTTCTTGCTAACGTCTCGGTTGACTGGCCAACTCGAAATGGAATAAAATGAGCCAACTTGGAGAGTCGATCCACAATAACCCAAATTACATCGTTACCCTTCATAATGCGAGGTAAAGCAGTCACGAAGTCCATGGTAATGTGCTGCCATTTCCATTCTGGGATTGGTAACGACTAAAGTAGACCAGCAGTTCTGTGATGTTCAGCCTTCACTTGCTGACATACTAGACACCTTGCTACGCTCCTTGCTACTTCTTGCTTCATTCCATGCCGCCAGTAGTATTTCCGTAGATCCATGGACATCTTCATGCCACCGGGGTGTACCGAATACGGAGAGTCGTGAGCTTCTTTCATCAACTCTTCTCGAACAAGTCCGACTGGTACGCATAAACGGCTTCCATATCGTAAGGATCCATCTTTGTGGATGATGAAGTCAGTTCGAATTCCACTTTCTATTTGTTCTCGGATCTTTTATAGCTTGGTATCATTTTCTTGAGCTGCCTTGATCTGATTTGCAAGAGTGGACTAAACGTGTAAGTTCATCAAATATGAAGCATTACCTGGCATAACTATTTCGATCTCCGATCCGTGCAATTCTTGTCGTAGCTTCTATTGAGCGGTGAGGTTCATTGCTGATGGTTGGCGACTAAGTGCATCAGAACCTACGTTCACCTTCCCAGGATGATACTGTAGGTTGATGTCGAAGTCTACCATGAGTTCTAGCCATCTTCTCTACCGCATGTTGAGTTGCTTCAGAGTAAATACATACTTCAGACTCTTATAGTCAGTGTATATATCTACTCGTTCTACTAAAAGATAGTGGCGCCAAATCTTGAGTGCGAAAACCACTGCTGCTAGTTCCAGATCATGTGCTGGATAGTTCGCTTATGGACCTTTAACTGTCTTGATGCAAAAGCCACAACTTTTCCATGCTGGTGTAGAACACATCTTAATCCTTTACCGGACGCATCACAGTGCACACCAAATCCGCCAAATTGATCCGGTATTACGAGAATAGGAGTAGAGATCAACCTCGACTTGAGTTCTATAAAAGCCTTCTCATATGCTTCTGACCACACGAATACTTCATCTTTACGTGTGAGCTTGGTGAGGGATGCTGCGATCTTTGAGAGTCCTTTAATGAATCGTCTGTAGTATCCTGCTAAGCCCAAGAAATTTCTTATATCTTTCACCGTCTTTGCTGTCGGCCACTCACTGACAGCTGACACATTAGCTGGATCTACAGAGATTTCTTTGCCTGAAACGATTTGTCCGTGAAATCCAACTTGATCTAGCCAAAATTCACACTTGCTATACTTGGCATAGAGCTGATGTTGTTATATTGTCTCCAGGACAATCCGTAAGTGCTCGGTGTGCTCTTTCCGATTCTTTGAATACACCAGGATGTCGTCGATGAAGATAACAACAAACCTGTTTAAGTACTCTCAGAAAACTTGGTTCATCAAGTTCATAAAGATGGCAGGTGCATTGGTCACTCCAAATAGTATTACTAGATATTCAGAATGACCACAACGAGTCCAAAATACCGTCTTCAGAATGTCGGACTCCTTGACCTTCACCTGATGATATCTTTAACGAAGATCTAATTTTGAAAGGACACAAGATCTACTTAACTGAATGAAAAGGTCATCGATGCAAAGTAGCGGATACTTTTTTTTAATTGTCACGTCGTTCAGAGCTTGATAATCCACGCACATCCGGTAGGTACCTTCTTTCTTCTTCACCAGTAGCATCGGAGATCCCCAGCTTGAAGTACTGGGATGGATCCAACCTTTTTTCAGGAATTCGTCCAACTAAATGTGGATCTCCTTCAATCCCTCCGGACTTAATCGGCATGGAGCTTTTATTAATGGTTGTGCGCCGGGTTGTAAATCGATGATGAATTCAAGAGCTCGATCGGAAGGCAAACCTGATATATCTTCCGGGAATACATCCTTGAACTCTCGACCTACCTCTGGCTTCGATCCTTCTGCTTGCAACACTATAATCTCTGCCTTGTTTGGTTTTGCTATTTAGATGCTAGGCTCCAAGGTCCGGTCTCCACTTTTGAAGTAGAACACTGGGTGATCTGGTATTTCGAATACTGCTCTCCTTTGGCGACAGTCGATGGTAGCGAAGAAAGTTCCTAGCAAGTCTATTCCCAAGACTACGTCGAAATTCGGTATGTCCAGCACCTTGAAGTCTACATAGAATTATCGACTGCAAACGACCACTGGACACAGATCGTATCCCAAGGTTGCTTTTAGAACGCCGTTCCCTGAACTAACGTTCCAGCTGGACACGAGCAGATTAACTGGGATCGCATGAGTTCAAACGAACCGTTGCGACATAAAGCAATGTGATGCCCCAGTGTTGAAGAGCACGAGTGCAGGTAGGGAGGCTACTAAGATTGTACCTAAGTCGTGTGGGATATGTTTAGGTATAACAAATATAAGATGGTTATGAATTGAAAGGACTTGAAAGAGAATAGGGAAGAGATTTACCAGTGATAACCTGAGCCGTAGCTTCGGCCTCTTCGACTGACATAGTGAATACTTAGCGTCGCGGCACTTTCCTCTGTGCCTGATTAAACACTCGGCGTTAGAGTTGAGTGGTCTGGGTGTGGGGAGATGGAGCTGGTAAAGCTAACCGGGTAGGAGGAGTTTGGATCGCCGGTCAAGCTGGAGGGTTATTGGGTCCTCGGTTTTAGGGGCATGCTCCGATGGCGTGAGTAGAAGACCCATAGATTAGGCACAAATTGTTCACCCTATGACAGTTCTTCAAAAGGTGCCCTGTTCTCTTGCCGTAAATGCAAAACTCTGGCATGTTGTTGGCGAATGAACCTACTGGCCTCCGAGATGGTCAATTGAAGCCTAGCCTGGAAAAGGCCCCCCTTGTGATATGGTGCACAAGGCATTTCACACCGGCAGTCTGCGGCCTTCCCTTCTTCTTCACAATTGCCTCTGTTGGGTTTTGCCGGCGCCCCGGCCATCAAACTGTGGCCAAATGCGGAACAAAAATTTTCAAAACTTTTGCACAAACAAAACCCGCACAAGATCAAACCAAAAACCCTATACTAGCAATATGTAAACTAGGAGTTAGATGGTTATACTGAACGGATCGTGTCCTTCGGTCTTCTACCATTTCCAAGCTCCTTGAGGTGTTGTGGATCGGATTTGGTTGCCGGTCTTTCTCCATCCATGACGATCCACCTGAGGGAAACGGTGCAAGCTCCAGCCTCGCCTAGCGAGGAAACCGACGCTCCATGGTTGCTAGCAATGGAGAATGGAGGTGTAAGATTATCTCACTATTTTTTTTCTCTCATCACAAATGCTCAAAGAGCAACTATAGAAGATGAAGAGGAGGTGAGGAAAACAAGTAGCATGAACAACTAAAGAAAATATGCTAAGTGTTTTTCTCCAAGTGAGAAAAATGAAGCAAGTGAAGAAAAAGAAATGAGTAAGCCATATAGAGAATCATGGCTGCCCCTCTCTCAATCATGCACACACACAAATATCTCTTCTCATTTTAACTAATAAACAAACACATGCCATACCTCTCTACATGCCATACAATGTTCATGCCACCTCACCCCTTCCACCTCATTTGTAAAACAAATACAACAACAACAACAACAACTGAGCCTTTTATCCCAAGCATATGGGGTAGGCTACATGAACCAACATGAGAATCACGCCGGGTCCAGCACATGAATCCTCTGTCTCTACTCACTTCTATCGAACAGTATACTTTCATTGAGTCCTTTGGCAACCATATCATTTCGTATCACCTCCATCCATGTTTTCTTCGGTCTCCCTTTTGCCCTTTTGCCATTGCCCATATCGAGAGTATCTATTCGTCGAACCGGTGCTTCCATAGGTCTGCGTCGCACATGACCAAACCATCTTAGCCGGTTTTCCCGCATCTTCTCCTCCACGGGTGCTACACCAACTTTTGCACGAATATCCTCATTTCGCACCTTATCTTTTCTAGTGTTACCACACATCCAACGAAGCATGCGCATCTCCGCTACGTGCATCTTCTGTGTATGATGCTTCTTAAGAGCCCAGCATTCTGTACCATATAATAAGGCAGGCCGAATAGCACTCCGATAAAACTTCCCTTTCAATTTTAACGGAAAGTTACGATCACACAAAATCCCTGTTGCACTCCTCCATTTCAACCAACCAGCTTGGATCCTTTGATTAACATCACTATCGATCTCCCCATTCCTTTGGATGATGGAACCTAGATATCTAAACTGGTCGCTCGGTGATATCTCTTGCCCTTCCAATGTTATACCAATATGGTTTTGACTTCTCTGGCTACTAAATTTGCAGTGCATATATGCTGTCTTGGACCTGCTCAATCTGAATCCCCGAGATTCCAATGTTTGCCTCCATAATTCCAATTTGGCATTAACCCCTGCTTTCGTCTCATTTACTAGAACAATATCATCAGCGAATAGCATACACCAAGGGACCTCATCTTGGATAGTTCTAGTATGCTCATCCATCACGATGGTAAACAGGAATGGACTTAATGCAGATCCTTGATGTAAACCAATAGTAATCGGAAAATCACTTGTTAAGCCGCCGCAAGTTCTGACATTTGCCACTACTCCGTCGTACATATCCTTGATTATGTCAATATACTTGACGGGGACCCCCTTCTTCATCATTGTCCCCTATAATACCTCTCTAGGTACCTTGTCGTACTCTTTTTCTAAATCAATAAATATCATATGCAAATCTCTTCTCCTCTCTCGAAAGCGCTCGACAAGTTGACGAAGCAAATGAATCGCCTCTGTCGTCGATCGTCCAGGCATGAACCCAAATTGGTTCTCTGTTATCTTAGTATCCTTCCTTAGCCTGTGTTTAATCACTCTCTCCCAAAGTTTCATAGTGTGACACATCAGTTTTATTCCACGGTAGTTTGAGCAACTTTGAATGTCACCCTTATTCTTGTAGATAGGTACAAGGATACTTTTCCTCCATTCATTTGGCATCTTTTTTGTCTGCCAAATCTTATTAAACAGATCTGTCAGCCATTTAACGCCTATTTCTCCTAAGCATCTCCAAATCTCGATAGGAATCCCGTCAGGACCAACCGCTTTTTTTAAACCCATTCTGTTCAAAGCTTCTTTAACATCAGGAAGTCTTATTTTACGCATGAAATCACGATTTATATCTTGAGATTGAATGACAAGTCCATCCAAATTCTTAGTAAAGCTCTCATTGAACAATTTGTCAAAATAATCTCTCCATCTTTCCTTGATATCCTCATCTCGAACTAAAACCTTCTGATTTTCATTTTTGACACACTTCACCGCACATAAGTCTCTAGTCTTCCTTTCCCGCATTCGAGCAATCCGGTATATATCATTTGCAGCCTCTTTAGTGTCTAATTTCTCGTACACCTCCTTGTAGACCTTAGATTTAGCTTCCCGAACAGCTTTCTTAACTTCCTTTTTAGCCATTTTGTACTTCTCAAATCTCTCCACATCTCTACTTTTCTTCAAATCTTTATAAGAATCCCTTTTAATTTTAATAGCAGCCTTTACATCTTCATTCCACCATGATATGTCTTTAGATCGTGAAGCACCACCTCTCGACTCACCAAGTAGATCTCTAGCTACTTTCTTGATACAACTAGCCATTTTGTTCCATGTTTTGTCTGGATCATCTTCCGACTGCCAATCCGCTCATTTGTAAAACAAATGATTTCCTAAAAAGAAAATCATAAAAATGAGGTGTCCACTTCTAGAAGTAATTCCGTATAAATACAGAATACAACCCGGTACACGTATCGAAATATATACACACGTATTCGTACTAAAATATGAATAGCCAAGAGAGAAAATGAATAGTGAACAATAATACTAGAATACATATATATAAATACATATATAAATTAATAAATCAAAACCTGATTTAATAATCCGGCTCAATCCTAAGCCGCCAGTATTATCAACCGTCCGATTAAAGTCTATGCAGCCTATACACATATTTAATCGGCCACCTGTATGTACCAACATACGTCATCTACACTATATCGCCTGAACCGTGAAAACCCTCTGTGTGGGACTCTAAAGACTCGTCAAAACGCTGGCAGTGGATTTAACCACAAGCACGTCAGTGGCACTAGCTGTACGTAACAGCTACCGAGGTATTGAGCGAAAGGAAGGCCGACGAGCAAACTCATCCATACCCCTACTGAGCTTGACAGTGACAATCTCCTTACAGTCCGGTCCGTTCGTCTATGAGTATCGTATATCGAGTCTAGGGGGTGGACAAAGTCAGACCCCTAATAACGCGACATTTAGTGTCGGTATGAAGCCTATCACACCTGAGAAACTATCGATCCTATATTAGTAATTCTCGACTATCTTGGCCAAGGATTTCTGGTGATGGCCACCCGTGCACTCCGTGACATTAACCCCCAATACTGGGAGAGACAGACCCCTGACGATCCGCTCACTGCCTTCATGTGGCTCGGGATTGTACCCAACTAAAACCTGTTTGCACGACTCCTTTGAGCCTTGGTAGGGTAGTAATCAAAGCACAGTGGGAACTCACACGAGACAAATAACGATATCAGGTCGATAGACTAACCTGTACACATATCACCAGGGAACTACTATCTGACAATAGGTATAATACCAACTAGCATGTTCCCGGCGAGTCCGTCCGGTGTATTCATAACCTAATGAGCACATGCATATATCTTAGGTGAACCAACTAACACCAATGGTTTATGAGACCGGCCACCGTCCCTCGTCGGGGTCTCGATCCATATACACTAGTCTACTCTTGGAGTATCGATGCCCAGTCTTGAAACTCACACGACTAGGGACACTTTAAGGATGTGCTTATAGACCACCCAGCTCCCACGTATATGATCGCCATCATATTGCTGGTAGTCAAGCATGAATCCCATGGGCTCTATCAACATGTAATAGTGATCTGTAATGTCACCTAAAGCATATACACGATGATAAAGACAAACTAGATAGCATACTATCATCTCGACTAAGACTGTTCTACCGGTATATGTCCTCCTTCAATCATTGCAATCACGTGCCTACGATCCAATAATTGACTTGAGGGCACTATAGCCAACAATCTCCCACTTGCACTTAAGGCTAATTATTGCGATGTCGCATACTCACAGCCCGTGTGATACCGAATACCCAACTTCTCTACTAATCAGTTTCATAAATCTCGTTTGTAAAACTATTGCATTCGAGAAATAGCCTCAGTGAGTGGATCCGCTCCAATGTTTCTTTATATGTCTCTCTTTATCTCAAGTTCATGGAGAAAGCCATCTCCCGAAATGAGCAATACCTGTCTTAGAATATGTCTGGATATCTGATGGGACCTAGTTCATAAATGAACTCCAAATCCAGCAAACTTCTTAGACTGTATCGCCCATTGAATTTAATCAGTATCCTGCACCATGCCTCCCTCAGTATCCGTTTAGACCACCTGTCCAAACAACTGCCCCTCGTTAAGAGGGAAAACTTATAACTCTGACAGTCACTCTGTCATCCAGGTCACCTTGGAAGCCTGGAATGATAACCGTCTCCCAAAGGAGGCTGTCGTTACCATATCCCTAGAACATCCACTTATGTTTATAAATTTCTTCCGAACGTTTCTCCAGAATTGGATTAATATATATACTTATTGCAGCTAGTGCAAAAACAACATCTGGTGTGGTACTTGACATCTCATGATTGACTCCATTGCCTAAGCAAGTGATATGCTAATCATGCACATCCCTCTCCCTTTTAGTCTGTAAGACACCTTTAGAGAGGGTGACTCCATCACCTGCAGGTACACTACCATGCCAGGAGTCGTCCATTCTAAAACACCTTTAAAATAGTGTCAAAGTACACAGATTGGGAAACTACCCAAATCTAGATCTAAAACGATAGATCTAGTAACCAGAATGCCTGATATAATATTCATATCCTATATGGAGAAACTACTATGTGACAACCAAAGTATAACCGATCGCAGTATAGGAATTTCACTTCCTACAAAGTGATGTCATCCAAATAACAGGACATCACACCCTACTACCTTCTTACCAGATCCATCTTCTATTCTGATGAAGTCAAATCCTATGACTGTCACATCAAAAATAGATGATCTATCTCCGCTACACTTGCTTTAATCTAAAAATAGACATAAGCTACTTGTCCACTGTGCTTCCGCTTCTCCCACTGACTACAACAACTCTCTGGCAGAGTCATATACACGTGCACTTCTAAAGCTAGTTTAGAACGATGCTATACTCATCCTCATGCCGGGTCTCATAGTCTAGAACAGCAGTAATGGCAAGTCTGGGTAAACAAGAACCTCCCTGTCACCGTCTTTGAGGATGCCGAAATACATCTCGGGCGCCTAAGGTTACCTACCATATCTGCGAAGTGGCTAATGGAATGTCAAACCCAATTGAATCTTTAGGTTCTATTAAATTTTCAGTAATCGTTTGTGGTTCTGGAATCACTTCCAATTCTACCATACTCCCACTACTGTTTTCTGAAAAAGTCCATTTTATTAAAATTGTGGTGAGTCAAGAACAATATCACTATTGATCTTCCAGATGGTAGAAAGTTAACCCTCGTCATAGCCCGGGATAACCCACAAACTGCCATTATAGAAACGTGCCTAGAGTTATCCACAGTCTGGTTTTAATAATAAGCCGGACAACTCCATATACCTTAACATCTTTAAGATATGAATGTTCACACCATAATATTGCATTATTATATTCCCCATTCTTACTCTTTTTATAAATAAACAGGTACTTTTGACGCATGTCTGCTACATGTTACAGGTTACAGGTTCTGAGACAGAAAACAGTGAAAAAGACAAAAGATGATACAAAAGAGAGACTTTTGACCAACAAGTAGAAGGATCCTAGTCAAGCCTATACGAAGAACAGTTCATAATGTACAAGGCAACGCAAGGTCCAAGATTACGATGCGAACGGTTAAAAGTCCACTACAAGTATTCAATGGGAGATCTGGAAAGAACCTAGAAGCCAATTTGAGAAACAACCTGAAGAAACAGGATGACCAAGTCAAGAAGAGACAGTACAATAAAACTCAAAGCCCAAGCTTCCAAGATGGCCGCGGAACCGCGGCCAAACCCTGGCTGTGGCCGCGGTTCCGCGGCCGTGTATTGCCCGGGGTTTGTAAATTTTTTACTAAAATAAATAGACGGCGCTGACTAGTCTTCCTAAGGGCTAATTTTGTAATTTCAGACATGCGAAACAAAATGTAACCTAGGGTTTCTATTTCCTATAAATAGAACTCTAAAGATTGTAAACCTTATGCCTCCTTTTAATAATAAATTTCAGATCTCTTTTTGGAGAGCATCGGTGTTTCCTTTCCATTCAGAAATTCAGATCTGACAACCCTGCATGGATGATTGGAGGGATGCATCTGTAAGTAGATTTAATTTCTCACCCTAGTTTAGATTTCAATTCTTTGCCCTAGGTAGATTTAATTTCATGTCCTAGGAACTTGTTTAGGGTTTAGTTTTAGGGAAGGATTTTGAGAGATGAGATCTCTCATCCCTTTCTTACCCACCAATTATTTACAATAGGACTCCATGCATACACGCACACACCGCGCCCTACGGCATCCTACCCCTCGAGGTAACGATGACACCGCAGTGTAAAGGCCCGGTTGCGCGCGTTTTCTATGGAGGTTAGGGTAAGGATCTCTAAAGGAAGGACAAGAACCTAGAGGAAGGAACACCTTCCCGAATGGATCTAATCCCCTTTATTGATAATTATCATAACTTCTCATAGATCTTCATTCGGGTATAGAAAGCGTTGAGATTTAATTGCATTTCCAAACCATCTCTAAACCTAACCCTAGCAAGAATAGATCTAGATAATCGTAGATAGATTAATTTAGGTTTTTAGATTTAATAACCAATCCGAACACCCTTCGGAATTAACTCGTTAGCGCGATTAGGAGATTCACAACATCCCTGTGGACCGACCCGTACTCACCGGCTAGCTTCATGCGACGCCGTTCTTGATTGCGGTTTAGAGATAGTTTTTGAGATACGAATCAAATGGCGCCGTTGCCGGGGATGGCGTGTCATTTCCTTTTTGCAATTTCGGGTTAATCTTAATAAAAAAATCATAAAAATATGAAAAATCCAAAAAAATATAAAAAAAATATATATATATTGTTATTTTTGGAAGGGATACTTTGTTGTTTGAATTTTGCAGGATATACAAACTCGGATCTGAAAATTTCCAGAAAACGGGATATCGGAACAGAAGAGATTTTGAACAACAGAACAGTGGATTTTTTTTGGAGATCTGAACCCTCCATCTGACCGCCTTTCGGCGGCAAAACCACCCCTAGCACCGCGATTCTGCGGCTGTCCCATAAGATCAGAACGAACAAAAAATTTTGGGGAACCGTATCATTTTGTACACCGCGGATCCGCCGCATAAACTCTGTTTTGCGGCGTTTCAGCTGCTATAAGGTGGCATCATCTCGTGGAATTTCCTCTGGAAGTTCCTCTGTTCCTCCTCTACAATTTTTGAAATATATTTTCTGGAAAATGCCTGCAGGATTTGTTGCGCTTTAAAAATATTTGCCCTTCCAAATAACAATTTTGTACAGGATTTTTGGGCCCCGCTTAATATAAAATCGATTGCAAGTAATATTGTGCTGTTGCTTATCTTTTCTCTAAAAATTTTTTTTTGGGACAAATTTTCCTAATAAAGAGAAAAAGAATTAAAAAAAATAAGGAAAATTTTGTAGAAACTTGCAAAGTTTTTTTTTGCCGCAAATAAATCCTTGCACCACAAACTTTCTTTCCTTTTCCCCTTCTTTTAACATGGGTACCCCACATAATAAATCATTAGCCGAACTTTGGTATCCCGAACCTAATTTTGCGTCGTACGTCAATTTGTTCGGTCAATTTAAAGACGATCCTTCCTTGCCTAGGAAATCTTTGAAAGATCAAATAGAGGCGTCTAGGAGAAACAGTTTGACTTTTCAACCCACTTTGTGTCAACTAAGTCAACCTCTACCACCTACATATGTTGATACCACTTCTGCAAGTCCTTCTGTCACTCCTAGGCCGATGTCCATTGCTGAGCATATTGCTCAATCTCGCAGTCGATCTTTCACCCCTCTCCACTCATCTAGTTTTAGGGATCCGCAAGATTGTTCACCTTTTTATCCACATGTTGACCCTACCCCTTCCCAACCACCCACTTCCTACAAGTCATACCCGACCTTCCCACCCTCACTAGACACTGTTTCTACACATCCATTAGGGAGTTTCACATATCCAACCAATTTCGAATCTTTCACCGAAACCCCCTCACCACCTAAGTCTAGTTTGGAAGAGTCGTTGGAAGCTTATATTGCAGCAACAAATAAAATGACTAGGAATGTGGAAGCGTCCGTGGCCGCCCTTATGCAACCTAGTGAACCGGTAGCTAGTTTCCCGCTAGCTCAAAAATTTTCAATGTATAAGGAGGCGGTTGGACAGAGTGAGAATGTGAGAGGATTTCCAAATCAAACCTACCCTTACCCAGTTGAAGCCCACAACTCCTGTTTTCCATCGATTGCCCTAAATAGTTCACCTGTTGAAAATAAAAATGAGTTGTGTGATTTTGTAGTGCTTGATTTGCCAAATTGTGAGGAACCCCTTTCGAGTGAAACCACACCTAATCCGTTTAACCTTTACACATCCACTCTAGAACCTACATTGATAAACATCCATGCTTTCGATGAGGTGTCTAAAGAAATTGATTTTCACTTGATTGAGGATATAGACGCCGGGAATATTTCGGATGATGAACCTGTCGATTTGATTGAAATTTTATGTTCAAATCATCAACCCGAGTTATTAAATGTCTCTCCCGAATCTCATATGCGTCTTGACTTTGATGATAATGGCATGGATGAGTTGAATTTTGAGGAAAATTATAAGGATAATATTGAGGAGGGTTTTGAGGATAATATTGAGGTTGAACCATTTTTGTTTAATGTGTCGGATTTTCCGATTCAGCCTCCTGAACCTTTGACTGTTATATCACCCTCCCTCCTTCCTATTGTCCCGACCGTACAAGTGACCGTTACGCTTTCATCTACTATACCAAGTTCGGCGTACCCATGTTTTCTTGCGAATCTTGAGGGATTTGATCCCATTGCACGACGAGTTGATAGGTTAGCGCAATCGCTTTTAACATATGGTTATCACAAATTGCGCTAATTTATTCACTCGATTTACACCCTCAAGTTCGCGCGATCCTTCTTTCTCCTTTCCGCCTTTCTTTCCCCCCACCGAGACCATATTCTACCATTCTTCTTTCCGCACGGTCTCATGTGTTTCTCATTTCTTTCATCTCCATCCCATTCTTGCACCGACTATACTTTTACCATGATAAGATTTTTGAATGGTTGGTGCTAACATTTGGCTTGTGTAAGGCCAAGCTTAAGTTTGGGGGGAACCTTTGTATATATGTACATATTTTTTTTGTTTTCTTTTTATAAAAAAAAATTCAAAACATTAAAAAATGAAGAAAAAAAATTATAAATAAATAAACAGGAGAGTATCGGCATTTTGACCCTCTTGGTTTAGCATGACAGTGAGGACACTGTCAAGTTCAAGTTTGGGGGTATGTTCGGTACGTCTTCTTCCTTCGCATTCATTTGTATATATTTTTGCATTTGCATATTTATTTGAAAACCCATAAAAATTTGAAAAATTTCAAAAATTATAAAAATTATTGTATTCAATATTGGCTAATTGATTTGAGTTTGACAAATAGGTTAACTGGCTAGGAACAACTAGATCTTAGACTTAGTGAATTAAAAACCCTAAAAATAACTTTTCTTAAAGTTTAACGGTAGAAATTATATGCCTTGTAGTTTATTTAGAAATAGGCAAATTTTGGGTTGACTTCTTGGGCTAAGTCGAAACAAGAGAAGAGTATTGATGTTCTTATTAGAGTATAAGTTTGAAAAATAATTCCTAACTTAAGTCTAGATTCTGAAAACGTATACCTTACAATTTGCACAATCACGCACCTTGAAACTTGGAATAGTAGAGGAGACCTTGAAATGCTCTTGTCTAAAGTCCTTAGTACGAAGAAAATAAAAGAAAAAAAAAGAGTGAATAAAAAAAGAAAAAAATGAACACTGGTTTTTGTGATTACTTAAGGCTGTAAAAATAGAAAAATATTTAACGAGGGTGCTTCATCACCTAGTGCCTTAGACCAACTGGTTTGGGAGCCACTGCTAAAAGCCTTGGGTGTTGCAAGACTAAGAATTACGCTTTAAAGTGCAAACATATCTTGTAATCGGTCGTTGGTACCTCAAGAAGTATTAACGGTCGCATGAAGGATGTGTAAGCAAAATTCAATTAAAAATTCACCTACTAATAAGTACTTTGGACAACGGAAAAGGGCATGATTGCTTGATTTGAATTTCCATGTGTAGGGGTGATCTATACACACACATAAAGGTATGTGATTGGAATTTAGATAAGAGAGAGGAATGAAGAATAGAACTTGTATCTTTAGTAGAGTTGATAGAAATTCCTGAGTGGAGATGTAACCCTAGAAGGAAAACTTAGGAGATGCCGAAAGCTAAATAAGTCTATAGAACATATATAATCTTAAGTTAGATGATGAGGAAGTGTGAAGAATATGGGTAGATAATTTGAGAGTCAAAAGATAATAGAATTCCTTGTTAGAAAACCTAATTAGAGAACAAAAGTCAATGGTCTGAGTTGATAGGATTTTGTGGGTGTAATCCGCTGAAAATCCTCAGGAGACAACACTCCTCCTACTAGGGACACCTAGAGGTTTAACGGCTTGTTGCACGTGCTCAGTGCAATCGCGTTTCCCTACGAAAGTGTGGCTAGGTTAGGATCTTAGTGAATAAAAATAAGTTTGCTCGAGGACGAGCAAAAGATAAGTTTGGGGGTATTTGTTCACACCATAATATTGCATTATTATATTCCCCATTCTTACTCTTTTTATAAATAAACAGGTACTTTTGACGCATGTCTGCTACATGTTACAGGTTACAGGTTCTTAGACAGAAAACAGTGAAAAAGACAAAAGATGATACAAAAGAGAGACTTTTGACCAACAAGTAGAAGGATCCTAGTCAAACCTATACGAAGAACAGTTCATAATGTACAAGGCAATACAAGGTCCAAGATTACGATGAGAACGGTTAAAAGTCCACTACAAGTATTCAATGGGAGATCTGGAAAGAACCTAGAAGCCAATTTGAGAAATAACCTGAAGAAACAGGAAGACCAAGTCAAGAAGAGACAGTACAATAAAACTCAAAGCCCAAGCTTCCAAGATGGCCGCGGAACCTCGGCCAAACCTTGGCTGCAGCCGCGGTTCCGCGGCCGTGTATTGCGCGGGGTTTGTAAATTTTTTACCAAAATAAATAGACGGAGCTGACTAGTCTTCCTAAGGGCTAATTTTGTAATTTCAGACATGTGAAACAAAATGTAACCTAGGGTTTCTATTTCCTATAAATAGAACTCTAAAGATTGTAAACCTTATGCCTCCTTTTAATAAAAATTTCAGATCTCTTTTTGGAGAGCATCGGTGTTTCCTTTCCATTCAGAAATTCAGATCTGACAACCCTGCATGGATGATTGGAGGGATGCATCTGTAAGTAGATTTAATTTCTCGCCCTAGTTTAGATTTCAATTCTTTGCCCTAGGTAGATTTAATTTCATGCCCTAGGAACTTGTTAGGGTTTAGCTTTGAGGAAGGATTTTGAGAGATGAGATCTCTCATCCCTTTCTTACCAACCAATTATTTACAATAGGACTCCATGCATACACGCACACACCGCGCCCTACGGCATCCTACCCCTCGAGGTAACGATGACACCGTAGTGTAAAGGCCCGGTTGCGCCCGTTTTCCATGGAGGTTAGGGTAAGGATCTCTAAAGGAAGGACAAGAACCTAGAGGAAGGAACACCTTCCCGAATGAATCTAATCCCCTTTATTGATAATTACCATAACTCCTCATAGATCTTCATTCGAGTATAGAAAGCGTTGAGATTTAATTGCATTTCCAAACCATCTCTAAACCTAACCCTAGCAAGAATAGATCTAGATAATCGTAGATAGATTAATTTAGGTTTTTAGATTTAATAACCAATCCGAACACCCTTCGGAATTAACTCGTTAGCGTAATTAGGAGATTCACAACATCCCTGTGGACCGACCCGTACTCACCGGCTAGCTTCATGCGACGCCGTTCTTAATTGCGGTTTAGAGATAGTTTTTGAGATACGAATCAATGAACCATTCTATATATATTATAGAAACATAGGCACTGATATAATTGGAACCAGATTCAAATCATGCAGCTGTCTCCAGTACATGTCAACCTAATGGAAGGAGGCCGAGCGGCATTACTCAACTAGGAGTGTATCCAGATATGAGTAACCTAAAAGAGAAGCAAGTTCTCAAAAACCATTTCTATCAACTGAATACCAAACACAAGTAACTACATTTTCGATCACCTCGAAGAATTCTGATACTTGCAACACATGGTTCTCTACTTTATTCTTGTACCTATAACTTATCAAAACTTGGACCTTGTATTTTTACGAAATACTTGTCTAAAAATGGAGAAGTCACAAATAAACAGAATGTAGTACGAGCACTAACCCCGTTATCTTAATGGACACTGGACAACATACAATACTTTTTATAAGTCCCCTGAGTTGAATAACTCAAACCCTGTGTGTCGTAGATTGAAAACTGTACTATGGTTAAGAAGAATTACACCGTTGTTGAATACTCCTTACCTAACCATCAACTGATATAGGTAAATGTCACAGACATAATTTCAAAAAGTTATATCTCACTTTATAAAATAAACGTACAGATATATCAATTTGAAACTGGTGCATAACTACGAATATTCAAAACCAAATATTTGTCGTCTGGCAAAAACCCAGGTGATTTCCTCAAATATCACCAATTACAACAATTCTGATATAATGAGTATTTAATCACCTAATTCCCAATAACATACTCCCACCCATCATCTGTAAACCCATACAGATGTGAGAATCAAATCTGGTAAATACATACCCTTGAGTAAAGATCTAATTGGAAAATCGGTTTTCAATTAACAACGCATGGTGAAAGTGAAACATGAAAATGTTTCGAACGGGTAGCCGGGTATTCCTAGTATTGCCTCTTCCAGTAACCAGATTCATGACTGTAACCGTATATTTCCTTAGCATTTCTCCAAATCCCTTTATTTGTCTTTACTCATTACC
Source organism: Agapanthus africanus (assembly GCA_030015575.1). Classification (NCBI taxonomy): domain Eukaryota; kingdom Viridiplantae; phylum Streptophyta; class Magnoliopsida; order Asparagales; family Amaryllidaceae; genus Agapanthus; species Agapanthus africanus. The sequence goes on along the minus strand of CM057350.1, from coordinate 444,413,302 downwards.
CTTTGTACACCACCCTTAGGCTAAATGGTTTTCTTCCTTCCCTACCGTTCGGCACCGGCCTATGCTTTGGAAGAAGACTATCCAATAAGCATAATAGGTGTACTCTCCTAATCCTAGGAGTCCTCGCAACCTGAGAGAAGGTAAAGATAAAAGACAACTGAATAATCCTTATTCTATTTCTCCTGAACCAGAATCCATTCTCGAACTGGAACAAGTTCCTTCGAGTTCGTATGTAACTATACGATAGATTATCCAATAAATGTGGATCTTCGTAGTGATACGGGGTGTTCTGGAGAAATTCAAAGGTGAAGTAGGAGTGGCGATGATATACGCGGTTTCGTCATGAATTATAGCAGTCGCATTTTACTTTGCCCTCTTTCTAATCCCTTTATTTGTCTTTACTTATTATTTTCTGTACACCACACTTAGGCTAATTGGTTTTCTTCCTTCCCTACCTTTCGGCACCAGCCTATGGTTTAGAAGAAGATTATCCAATAAGCGTAATAGGTGTACCCTCTACTAATCCTAGGAGCCCTCACAACCTGAGAGAAGGTAAAAAGAAAGGACAACCGAATAATCCTATTCAATTTCTCCCGAACCAGAATCCATCCTCGAACTGGAACGAGTTCCTTCGAGTTCGTATGTAACTATACAATGGAATATCCAAGAAATGTGGATCTTCGTAGTGATACGGGGTGTTCTAGAGAAATGCAAAGGTGATATAGAAATGGCAATGATGTAAGTGCACGGCGGCGCCCCGGCCGTCAATCCGACGGCCAAATGCGGAAGCGGTGATAAACTTTAATTTTTCTTGAACTGGCAAACCGCCGCGCACTAATACCCGGATCGAACCATTAACTAGTCCTAGCTAACTACAAGATGGGGAAGAGAGATATACCGACTGATCCAAGTCCTCCGGTCTTCTCGTCGTCGTCCCGATCTCCTGCGGAAGCTCCGGTCTCCACATCGTCGCCGGAAGTGCACCACATCGCTTACTTCTTTTACGGGCTCCCACATCAATGCCGAGGCAACTCGGGCACGAAGCTGGCTAGTCGACGTGCCCAAGATTTGCTGTAGAATCTAGTGAGTAGAACTTGTGTCTCATTTTGGGGTTGTGGAGGTTGCCATTGGTGGAGGGATTGAACTTGGCTTTTGGAGATTGTTCTTGTGGGATTTTTACCAAAGCAAAAGCACCAAAAACCCCATATAGGAAATTTGGACAGCCCCTAATAGGAGTGGCCGGCCTCTTTTGTGAATGGGGAGAGTGAGAATGAGAGTTGTGTTGTATCAAAGATAATGGGAGCCATTCTCATATCATGCAAGAGAGAGAGGAATGGTTATCATGAAAAAGAAATGATCACAAAATCAAACCCATACTCCAACCTCACCCCTCATCATCATCAACAATCATGACTTTAAAAGTCAAGCCATGATGGAGTCAAAACAAGTCAATGATGGGGAAGTCATCATAAAGCAACAAGATGCAAAGAACCCCCTCCACAAACACTTATTTGCAACAATGCAAATAATCCCTCCTCCACCAATCTTCGGCCAATGAACGATACAAAGGAAATTGGCCGAAACAGAAAGCAAACTGGCAACTCCATAAAACTGGTCCCGTAATAAATTACAGGAAAACCCCGATACTGTGCATACACACCCGCATTTGTATTCCGACCGAAATACAAATGCAATGAGACAAAATCTACACTGTACTATACTAGGATCCGGCTTAAACCAAAGCCGGCTAGTATTATCCGTTCGATCCTGATCCGTGCAATGCCACACGTATCTGATCGAACCCTGCCATATATCCATATGGCCTGTAGTACAAACTGTCCGATCCTGATCCGTGCAATACCGCACGTATCTGATCGGACCTTGCCATATCTCCATACGGCCTCTACAGCTTTTCGCCCGAAAGCTGAGTAACTGAATGTGGGGGACTCTAAAGACTCGTCAACACCTTGGTTGTGGATTTAACCACTAGCACGTCAGAGGTATAAGCCAATACGTAACGGGCTACCAGGTATTGACTAAAAGGGACGTCAGTGAGCGAACTCAGCCTGACAACCCTACTGAGCCTGTCAGTGACAATATCCGTACGGTCCGGTCCGCTCGTCTATGAGCATCGCATGGCGGGCATAGGGGGTTGGTAAAAGTCAGACCCCCAAAAGCGGTACAAGTCGTGTCGGAGTGTAGCCCAGAACACCCTGAGATACTACTGGAATACCTACCAGTAAATCTCCTTGCCTCGGCCGAGGGCTTCGTGTAATGGCTCTCCTAGACACAGCGCGACCTCACCCCCAATACCGGGAGAGACGAACCCCTGAAGATGCGCTCACTGCCTCCATGTGGCTCGGGACTGTACCCAACTAAAACCTGTTTGCACGACTCCTTTGAGCCGTGGTAGGGTAGTAATCAAAGTACAGTGGGAACTCACACAAGACAAATGACGATCCCCAGGTCGATGAACTAACCTGTACACATGTCACTAGGGAACTGCCATCTGACGTCTGGTATATGACCAACTAGCATATTCCCAGCGAGTCCTGTCCGGTGTACTCATAACCCAATGAGCACCTGTATACATCTTAGGTGATCCAACTAACACCAGTGGCTTGTGAGACCGGCCACCGCCCCTCGTCGGGGTCTCGACTGTATACACTAGTCTACTCTGGAGAATCGATGCCCTGTCTCGAAACTCTCACGGCTACGGACTATTTAAGGATATGCTTATAGACTGCCAGCTCCCACGTATATGATCGCCCTCATACTGCTGGTGGTCAAGCAAGAATCCTAGGGGCTCTATCAACGTGTAATAGCGACTTGTAAGGTCACCTAAAGCAGTATACAATGATAAAGGTAAACCAGATAGCATACTATCATCTCGAGTAAGACTGTCCTATCGGGATAGGTCCTCCCTCAATCATTACAATCACGTGCCTGTGATCCAATAATTGACTCTGAGGGAACTATCTCCAACAATCTCCCACTTGCACTCAAGGCTAATTATTGCGATGTCGCATACTCACAGCCCGTGTGATACCGAACACCCAACTCCTCTACCTGTCAGTCTCACAAAGCTCGTTTGCGAAACTATTGCGTTCGAGGAATAGCCTCAGTGAGTGGATCCGCTTTGTTGTTTCTTTCTATGTCTCTCTAAATCTCAAGTTCGCGGAGAAAGCCATCTCCCGAAATGAGCAATACCTGTCTTAGAATGTCTGGATGTCTGATGGGACATAGCTCATAAATGAACTCCAAATCCAAACTTCTTAGACTGTATCGTCAACTGAACTTAATCAGTATCCTGCGCCATGCCTCCCTCAGTATTGCCTTGGACCACCTGTCCAAAATACTGCCCCTCATCAGAAGGAAAATTATAACTCTGACAACCTCCTTATCGTCTAGGTCACCTTAGAAGCCTGGAATGATAACTGTCTCCCGAATGAGGCTGTCGTTATTATATCCCTAGAACATCCACTTATGTTCTAAAACTGCTTCCGACTGTTTCTCCAGGATTGGATTAATGTCAACTTATTGCATCTAGTGCAAGAACAATATCTGGTGTAGTACTTGACATCTCATGATTGACTCAATTGCCTGAGCAAGTGATCTGCCAATCATGCACATCCCTCTCCCCTTTAGAGAGGGTGACTCCAACATCTGCAGGTATACTACCGTGCATGGAGTCGTCCATTCTAAATACTCTTAGAATGCTGTCTAAGTACCCAGATTGGGAAACTACCCAAATCTAGATCTAAAACCATAGATCTAGTAACCAGAATGTCTGATATAATGTCCAAGTCCCATGTGGAGAAACCACTGTGTGACAACCAAAGTATAACCGATCGTAGTATAGGAATATCACTTCCAGCTCTGTGTATGTCATCCAAATACCAGGATATCACACCCTACTACCTTCTCAACAGATCCATTCCCTATTCTGATCAAGTCAAACCCATGACTGTCACGTCAGAAATAGATGATCTATCTCCGCTACATGTGCTTTAGTCTATAAATAGACATAAGCTACTTGTCCACCAATGCTTTCGCTGCTCCCACTGACTATGACAACCCTCTGGCAGAGTCATATACACGTACACTTCTGAAGCGAGTTCAGAACGACGCTATACTCATCCTCCTGCCGGGTCTCACAGTCTGGAACAACAGCAATAGCAAGTGTGGGTAAACAAGAACCTCCCTGTCACCGTCCTTGAGGCTACCGGAGTACCCCTCGGGTGCCTGAGGTTACCCACCGTATCTACGGAGTGGCCAATGGAATGTCAATCCTGATTGAATCTTTAGGTTCCTTATCAAATCTTCAATAATCGTTTGCGGTTCTGGAATCACTTCCAGTTCTACCATACTCCCACTACTGTTTTCTGAAAAAATCCATTTTATTTAAAACTGTGGCGAGTCTAGAACAATATTGCTATTGTTCATCCAGATGGTAGAAAATCAACCCGCGTCATAGCCTGGGTCAACCCACAAACAGCCATTACAGAAACGTGTCTTGAGTTGTCCAGTGTCTGGTTTTAAGCATAAACCGGACAACTCCCCGTACCTTAACATCGTTAAGATATGAACTGTTCTATATCCAATATAGAAACAGAGGCACTGATTTAATTGAACCAGATCCAAATCATGCAACTGTCTCCAGTGCATGTCAACTAAATGGAAGAAGGCCGATCAGCGTTACTCAACTTAGGAATGCTTCCAATTATGAGTAACCTGAAAGAGAAGCAAGATCTCTTTATCATTACTATCAACTGAATACCATTCACAAGTATCTACATCTTCGATCTCTTTGAAGAATCCCGATACTTGCTACACCTGGTTCTCTACTCTATTCAAATACCTATAACTTCTCAAAATTCGGACCCTGTGTTTCTACGAAACACCTGTCTAAAAACTAGAAAAGTCATAAGTAAACCGAATATAGTACGAGGACCAACCCCTCTGTCCTGATGGACCCTGGACAACATACAATACTCTGTATAAGTCCCTTGAGTCTGATAACTCATTCACTGTGTGTCGTAGGTTGAAAACTGTACTTATGGTTAAGAAGAATTACACCGCTGTTTAATGCTCCTTACCTAACCATCCACTGATATAGGTAAATGTCATCGACATAATTTCAAAAAGGTATATCTCACTCTATAAAAATAGACGTACAGATATATCGATTTGAAACTGGTGCATAACAGCGGATATTCAAAACCAAATATTTGCCGTCCGGCAAACAACCCAGGTGACTTCCTCAAATATCACCGATTACAACGAATCCCGATATAATGAGGATGATCACCCAATTCCCAATAACTTACTCCCACTCATCATCTGTAAAACCATACAGATGTGAGAATCGTACCTGGTAAATACATACCCTGGAGTAAGTATCTAATCGGAAAATCAGTTTTCTTTTAACATTACACAGTGAAATTGAAACATTGAAATGTTTCGATGGGGTATCCCGGTATTCCTAGTAATGCCTCTTCCAGATTCACGACTGTAACCGTATAGTTATTTGCCACATCTCCAAATCCCTTCATATGTCTTTAGTCTTTACCTTCTGCACACCCCTTAGGCCAAATGGTTTTCTTCCTTCCCTACCGTTCGGCACCAGCCTATGGTTTGGAAGAAGACTATCCAGTAAGCATAATGGGTGTACTGTCCCAATCTTAGGAACACTCGCAATGCGAGAGAAGGTGAAGATAAAAGACACCTGAATAAATCTTATTCCTATTTCTCCTGAACCAGAATCCATCCCCGAACTGGAACAAGTTCCTTTCGAGTTCATAAATAACCATACGATGGAGTATCCAATAAACTGTGGATCTTCATAGTGATACGGAGTGTCCTGGAGAAATACAAAGGTGATTTGGGAGTGGTAAAGGAATACTTGGTATGGTCGTGAATATCAGTCGCAATTTACTTTGCCCTCTTACTAATCCCTTGCTTTGTCTTAACTTAATACCTTCTGTACACCATCGTTAGGCTAATTGGTTTTCTTCATTCCCTACCGGTCGGCACCAGCCTAAGGTTTGGAAGAAGACTATCCAATTTGCGTAATAGGTATACTATCTCCTAAACCAAGGAGTACTCGCAACCTGAGAGAAGGTAAAAGGAAAAGACAACTGAATAGTCCTATCCGTTTCCTCCATAACCTGAAACCATCCTCGAATAAATTCCTTCGAGTTCGTATCTAACCATACTATGGTTTTGTCCAATGGAAGTGGACGTTGTAGTAATACGGGGTGTCCTGGAGAAAAGGGTAAAAGTAGGAGTGGCAATGAGGTTCACAACTCTGACAATCCAAAAGCCAGTGTTAAAGAAGGTTCGGTCAACTTGGTCACTGAGTCATAGTCTTAGGGTCGGGTCAATGGTCGCTGCCAAAGAGAGAGAGAAAAGAAACACTCAGCGTGCACTCTAACCTAGATCAGAATGGTTACCAATTTATCTAATCTGGAAACCTCCCACTGTACCTCAAATTCTCCTCCAAACCTGAAAGAAGAATTAGTCGGGGTCACCCGAGGAGTAAACTAACTCATCAGTGGGAATCGGGATCCAACTATCATCGCATGATAACGTGACGGAATCCGCTCACGGTGTCACACTCCAGAAGGTATGCGCATATCTGGCAAGTTTCAGTTCTTTTGAAACACCCGATGTGATTTTTGCCCCATGCTCTTATGACCTTGACGAAGGCCAACAAATCATAAGTCACATGTCAAGTTCTACCCGTCATTCTCCAGGTTGATTTGAACCCACCCGCACAAGCCCTTGACGAAGGCCAACAAGGCTATACGACTGTCCCAAACCAACGCATCTATCTATGCTGCAGAAAGGTAACAAGCAGCTACCATACACTATGCCTTGACGAAGGCCAACAAATATAGCATGAATACTACGTGCTACCCGTCTGAAACGACGGAGGGCTACGAATGGTTTCTGGCGAAAACCTTTAACGTAAAGAACTTGATATCGTTGAAGGAACTGATAGCTTTTAAAAATACAGTGATGAAAACCGTTGCTAAAGAGGTCACTCCCGGTGAAGGGATCTCGGCTCTTTCCCCGTAGAATGAGGTGCAGGATATTCCAACTGAATACCACGGTGCAAAGCAAAAGTAATCGGCTATAGTGAAGTTAATGCCCTGACGTAAACTTTTTGTCCAAGGGGTCACTCCCGGTGAAGGGATCTCGGCCCTTGCCTCGTCGACTGAGGAGCAGGATATTCCAACTGAATACCTCGATGCAAAACAAAAGTGAACGTCCTTGCAATAACAGCTTTTTGAAAAGTGTTCCAACAACATCAGATTAGGTTTGTTTTTAACTTGCATTGATCCGAATCAACGCAGTCCCATCAATTGATCACACCACAAAGAACGAAAATAATATGACGTAGTATATGCCATCCGCATTCGCCACTGGGTCCCGTCATTACCCGTTAGGTTAGCTAACTAACGACAGAGCGGGGACTGGACTAGCGCGGATGCAAAACATATACAACATCTACTAATATATATACCAATATATTATATTTCGCTCAAGGCGTGATAAAATGCAACATCACAGAAATGTACAGCATCACAGAAACAATACAGATATCTGGGATGCCCAGGTTTCACAGAGCCACTACTGAAACCCGACGTTCCCCTGGTCGTGTGGATAGCCTGTGCAATGAAATCCTAGACCCCTACAGGGGCGGCAAGTTACCCGCCAAAACCTGAAGCGAGGCAGCCCCCTTCAGCATCGTGAATGGACCACCCAGCACTTCACGGAATCCAGTAACTTGGGCACCCCTCCTGGGTCAACCTGTACCCCCTACGAGTGCGGCGAACAGCCCGCCAATTCTAGAGTGAAGCCCCCTCCGTCTCAATGCCATGAGATGCGAGCTTGTTGCCCTCTAGAACCCGGCTATCCGTGCACCCCTCCGCGGGGTAATCCTAGTACAGAAAGTAAAATATACATACAACGGGTACATCGACCGCAACCTGGCCGTGCCCCAAAATAATACAAACAGGCAGTGACGGCAGTCCACATGTCGGACGCTCGCCCCGCAATATCAAATGTACATAATACAACCACAACTGTACTAGCATTGCATCCAGGCTATCCCCCACGACCGATCCGCAACATCACAGCAAAAACAGAACATCAACGTGAAAGTCACGTTCGCAAATCCGTCTAACCGGGCTATAGCAGTTAGACTGGATTTACTGATCGAGTGACAATCACGGTCGCAGATATAATGTAAATACTGTGAAATAATGTGTTTAAAATATCCGATCGATCAAATTTTAACAAGTGGGCCCCAAAGTACTACTGTAGCACATCAAGAAATTCTGGGCCCAATATTAATATTCCAAAACCCCTAAAATCAGCCCAAAAAGATACTGCAGAAATTTAATGCAGCGACCCCAAAATAGTGCGGCGGAACCGCGGCCCAAAGGGGTGTTTGGCCGCGGTTCCGCGCTCCTATAGTGGAGTTAGTGCATCGAATTTTCACAGAACTCTTATTTCTTCTAGTACATCACTTTTCTGCAACCTGAAAAATTTTTCGACTCAAAAAAATTTCAACAGAAAACTGATGTGAAACAAAACGCGGATTTTGGAATTTTGGTCGATCGGAAATGTAAACACATTAAACAAAGCTAGACTAAGTTAATGGCGAGGCTCTGATACCACTGTAAGTGCACGGCGGCGCCCCGGCCGTCAATCCGACGGCCAAATGCGGAAGCGGTGATAAACTTTAATTTTTCTTGAACTGGCAAACCGCCGCGCACTAATACCCGGATCGAACCATTAACTAGTCCTAGCTAACTACAAGATGGGGAAGAGAGATATACCGACTGATCCAAGTCCTCCGGTCTTCTCGTCGTCGTCCCGATCTCCTGCGGAAGCTCCGGTCTCCACATCGTCGCCGGAAGTGCACCACATCGCCTACTTCTTTTACGGGCTCCCACCTCAATGCCGAGGCAACTCGGGCACGAAGCTGGCTAGTCGACGTGCCCAAGATTTGCTGTAGAATCTAGTGAGTAGAACTTGTGTCTCATTTTGGGGTTGTGGAGGTTGCCATTGGTGGAGGGATTGAACTTGGCTTTTGGAGATTGTTCTTGTAGGATTTTTACCAAAGCAAAAGCACCAAAAACCCCACATAGGAAATTTGGACAGCCCCTAATGGGAGTGGCCGGCCTCTTTTGTGAATGGGGAGAGTGAGAATGAGAGTTGTGTTGTATCAAAGATAATGGGAGCCATTCTCATATCATGCAAGAGAGAGAGAGGAATGGTTATAATGAAAAAGCAATGATCACAAAATCAAACCCATACTCCTACCTCACCCCTCATCATCATCAACAATCATGACTTTAAAAGTCAAGCCATGATGGAGTCAAAACAAGTCAATGATGGAGAAGTCATCATGAAGCAACAAGATGCAAAGAACCCCCTCCACAAACACTTATTTGCAACAATGCAAATAAGCCCTCCTCCACCAATCTTCGGCCAATGAACGATACAAAGGAAATTGGCCGAAACGGAAAGCAAACTGGCAACTCCATAAAACTGGTCCCGTAATAAATTACAGGAAAACCCCGATACTGTGCATACACACCCGCATTTGTATTCCGACCGAAATACAAATGGAATGAGACAAAATCTACACTGTACTATACTAGGATCCGGCTTAAACCAAAGCCGGCTAGTATTATCCGTTCGATCCTGATCCGTACAATGCCGCACGTATCTGATCGAACCCTGCCATATATCCATATGGCCTGTAGTATAAACTGTCCGATCCTGATCCGTGTAATACCGCACGTATCTGATCGGACCTTGCCATATCTCCATACGGCCTCTACAGCTTTTCGCCCGAAAGCTGAGTAAATGAATGTAGGGGACTCTAAAGACTCGTCAACACCTTGGTTGTGGATTTAACCACTAGCACGTCAGAGGTATAAGCCAATACGTAACGGGCTACTAGGTATTGACTAAAAGGGACGTCAGTGAGCGAACTCAACCTGACAACCCTACTGAGCCTGTCAGTGACAATATCCGTACAGTCCGGTCCGTTCGTCTATGAGCATCGCATGGCGGGCCTAGGGGGTTGGTAAAAGTCAGACCCCCAAAAGCAGTACAAGTCGTGTCGGAGTGTAGCCCAGAACACCCTGAGATACTACTGGAATACCTACCAGTAAATCTCCTTGCCTCGGCCGAGGGCTTCGTGTAATGGCTCTCCTAGACACAGCGCGACCTCACCCCCAATACCGGGAGAGACGAACCCCTGAAGATGCGCTCACTGCCTCCATGTGGCTCGGGACTGTACCCAACTAAAACCTGTTTGCACGACTCCTTTGAGCCGTGGTAGGGTAGTAATCAAAGTACAGTGGGAACTCACACAAGACAAATGACGATCCCCAGGTCGATGAACTAACCTGTACACATGTCACTAGGGAACTGCCATCTGACGTCTGGTATATGACCAACTAGCATGTTCCCAGCGAGTCCTGTCCGGTGTACTCATAACCCAATGAGCACCTGTATACATCTTAGGTGATCCAACTAACACCAGTGGCTTGTGAGACCGGCCACCGCCCCTCGTCGGGGTCTCGACCGTATACACTAGTCTACTCTGGAGAATCGATGCCCTGTCTCGAAACTCTCACGACTAGGGACCACTTAAGGATATGCTTTTAGACTGCCAGCTCCCACGTATATGATCGCCCTCATACTGCTGGTGGTCAAGCAAGAATCCTAGGGGCTCTATCAACGTGTAATAGCGACTTGTAAGGTCACCTAAAGCAGTACACGATGATAAAGGTAAACCAGATAGCATACTATCATCTCGAGTAAGACTGTCCTATCGGGATAGGTCCTCCCTCAATCATTACAATCACGTGCCTGTGATCCAATAATTGACTCTGAGGGCACTATCTCCAACAAATGATATATGCGACTAAGTGACAATCCAAAAGCCAAAGTGTTTTAAGAAGGTTCGGTTAACTTGGTTCATGAGTTTTAGTTTAGGGTCGGGCCATGGTCGCTGCCGAAGAGAGAGAGAAAAGAAACACTCAGCGTGCACTCTAACCTAGATCAGAATGGTTTATCACTTTATATAATCAGGATGTCTCCCACTGTATCCTCAAATTCTCCTCCAAACCCGAAAGAAGAATTAGTCGGGATCATCTAAAATCACCTGAGGAGTAAACCAACTCATCAGTGGGAATCGGGATCCAACTATCATTGCATGATAACTTGATGGAATCCACTCAAGTTATCACACTCCAGAAGGTATGCGCATATCTGGAAAGTTTCCTGTATGTTTGAAACTCCCGATATGATTTCTGTCACATGCTCTTATGACCTTGACGAAGGCCAACATATCATAAGTCACATGTCAAGTTCTACCCATCATTGTCCAGGTTAATTTGAACCCACTCGTACATACCCTTGACGAAGGCCAACATAGTAGTACGACTGTCCTAAACCAACGCATCTATCTTTGCAACAGAAAAGTAACAAATAGCTACCATACATGGCATGACGAAGGCCAACAAACATAGCATGAATACAAAGTGCTACCCGTCTGAAATGACGGAAGGATATGAATGGTTTTTGACGAAAAACCTTTAACGTAATGCACTTGATATCGTTGAAGGAACCGGATAGCTTTTCAAATATATAGTAGTGCAAACTTTTACTAAAGAGGTCACTCCATGTAAAGGGATCTCGGCTCTTTCCTCGTCGAATGAGGTGCAGGATATTCCTAACCGAATACCACGATGCAAAGCAAAAGAAACGACTATAGTGAAGTTTTTACGCTTACACAAACTTTTTCTCAAGAGATCACTCTCGGTGAAGGGATCTCGGCTTTTTCCTCGTCGAATGAGGTGCTGGATATTCATAACCGAATACCGCTGTGCAAAGCAAAAGAAAATGTCTGTAATATCAGTTTTTTAATTGGTTCCAACAACATCAAATAGCTTTATTTTCTTTGCATTGATCAGAATCAACGCAGTCCCATCAATTAATCACACCAGAAAAGAACGAAAATAAAATGTACGTATATGCCATCCGTATTCGCCACTGGGCCCCGTCATCACCCGTTAGGTTACTTAACTAACGACAGAGTGGAGGCTGGACTAGCGCGGGTGCAAAATATATACAACATCTACTTGTGTGTGTGTGTGTGTGTGTGTATAAATATATATATAACAATCATCCCACGCATGATATAAATCAACATCACAGAATAGCGATAAGCATCATAGAACAAACGGATAATCTGGGAGCCCCGGCTTTCCTTTGAGCCGCAAGTGAAACCCGACGTTCCCCTGGTCGTGTGGATATCCTGTGCAATGAAAACCTAGACCCCTATGAGCATGGCAAGTTACCTGCCAAAACCAGAAGTGAGGCAACCCCCTTCATCAAAGTGAATGGGCCACCCGGCACTTCACGGAATCCGGTAACTTAAGCACCCTTCCTTGGGTCAATCTGTACCCCTACGAGTGCGGCAAATAGCGCGTCAATTCTAGAGTGAAGCCCTCTCCATCTCAACGCCATGAGATGCGGACCCGTTGCCCTCTAGAACCCGGCTATTCATGCACTCCACCGCGGGGTAATACTAGTACAGAAAAGAAAATAATATGTACAAGGGTGACATCGACCTCAACCTGGTCATACCCTAAACAAATAATATACAAACTGGCAATGACAGCAGTCCACATGTCAGATGCTCGCCCCGCAATATCAAATTTACAAATGAAACTAAACAGCACTACCATTGCACCCAAGGCTATCCATCACGACAATCCGTACAAACCATAACCAGATATATATCCACAAAAGCAAGTAACTGAATCAAGTGTGTAACCCCGTCTAATTGAGCATATAGCAATTAGACAACGTTACCAACACATCCACGCATGCAAACGAAGTCACGACATTAGAATTCAAAAACACAATTAGCGCACATCCCAAATATACTATGGATCAAAAACAAGTGCACTAAACATCCAAAAAAGTTGACTTTTGAGCCAATTCGGAGGTCCGAACCAAAACGAAACACGCCCGAACCTTCACGGGAAGTTAGAGCATGAAATTAACTTCGAGTCGAGGGGCCTATAGGGAGTACCCCACCCTTGAGGCCACCACGAGGTGGCCAGAGGGTGAGGCAGACCCGAAACTACCCATGCAGGGGAAGTTTCGGATCCCCACCCCCAAAACCACCTTGTGGTGGTCTTAGGGAGTGGGCCCAACCATTCTGTCCCCCCAGGGTCTCCCCGGGGTGCCCACACAGTACCCCGTGGCTTCTCAGTTCAAACCGAGAGCCCGCGGGGTGTGCAAATATCTCAAAACTCCTGTTTTTTCGACAGTTTTCGATGCCTGAAGAAACGTGAATTCTAATGTCGCAACTAGCTAGTTTAAGGTGTTTGGGTGTCTCCGGTACTATGTTGGGTTTTGCCGGCGTCCCGGCCATCAAACCGTGGCCAAATGCGGAACAAAAATTTTCAAAACTTTTGCGCAAACAAAACCCGCACAAGATCGAACCAAAAACCCTATACTAGCAATATGTAAACTAGGAGTTAGATGGTTATACCGAACGGATCGTGTCCTTTGGTCTTCTACCATTTCCAAGCTCCTTGAGGTGTTGCGGAACAGATTTGGTTGCCGGTCTTCCTCCATCCATGATGATCCACCCGAAGGAAACAGTGCAAGCTCCAGCCTCGCCTAGCGAGGCAACCGACGCTCCAAGGTTGCTAGCAATGGAGAATAGAGGTGTAAGATTATCTCACTATTGTTTTTCTCTCATCACAAATGCTCAAAGAGAAACCATAGAAGATGAAGAGGAGGTGAGGAAAACAAGTGGCATGAGAAACGAAAGAAAATATGCTAAGTGTTTTCTCCAAGTGAGAAAAATGAAGCTAGTGAAGAAAAAGAAATGAGTAAGCCATGTAGAGAATCATGGTTGCCCCTCTCTCAATCATGCACGCACACAAATATCTCTTCTCATTTTAACTAATAAACAAACGCATGCCATACCTCTCTACATGCCATACAATGTTCATGCCACCTCACCCCTTCCACCTCATTTGTAAAATAAATGATTTCCTAAAAAGAAAATCATACAAATGAGGTGTCCACTTCTAAAAGTAATTCCGTATAAATACGGAATATAACTCGGTAGACGTATCGAAATACATATACGCGTATTCGTAACAAAATATGAATAGCCAAGAGAGAAAATGAATAGTGAACAATAATACTAGAATACATATGTAGGGTTCCTAGGCACTCTTGTGAAGGTTCATAAGGCATCAAACATGCCCGGATAAAAATTTAGACGTGCCGAACAACCCAAAGCCGGGATCTTTGCTAGATTATTAGGGTTTAACATGCAAGAAGATAACTTTTATCTAAGTGTGAGGGATTACAACCTTTGTAGTCCGCTCCTTCACTTCACAAGCTCCGAGTAGAAGTCCCTTTGCCGCGATCCACGATCTCCCGGACTCATGAGAGGCTCCACGACTCGAACGATCCATGCTAGCTCGAAGTATTCCAAATCTCCGATGATCTACCTTGAAGTTGCTACGACTCAAGCTTTCTCACTCAAAAGAGAAGAACACACTAATCCCATGGGCTAGATGAGATGAGGATGAGAGAGTAGTAATTTTGCTTTCTTTTTAAATCATTTTCTCATTTTATTTCATCACTTAAAGAAAAACTAGCAAGCTTTCTTGAAGAAGGAAGAAGATGATAATGAAAAGATAATGATATATTTTTCTTTTGTGATGAATAGAATATAAACCATATGATTGAATTGTAAACCATGGTCAAGGATGAGTGGTCAAGATTTTGTAGAGAAATAACTAGAGTTAGGGTTTGGTTGAGTTAAAGAATGTGCCATCCATAAAGATCTTAAGAATGACAAAAGAAAAAGCTTCTAGAAGGTGCATGAAGCTACTAACCCTAATCAAACCCTAATCTCAATTAATCATCCTTAAACATGTTTAACAATTAATCATATCATGTCACAATAATATATATCACATATATATTATATATTTGCAACAAAAGAAAATAATACAATTAACATATATCGCATATATATCAATGTATCATCCAGTGAGAAAATGAAATAATAAAGCGAGCCAATATTAGATAATGTAATAATATATCATATATATATTATTATACATTAAATCATCGAATCAACACTTGATCCGACGATCCGGCTATATCAAATATAACCGACCAATATATCATGTACCGATTCATCGAATCAACACTTGATCCGATGACCCGGTTCATATCAAAATATCGCGAGAATATAATACGGTATCTCATATCGCATTATTCTCGGTCCTGCACATATCACATATGTGCCTCTACTCTGTTTTGCATGAGCCAAGAAACCTCTGTGTAGGACTCTAAAGAATCGTCAATACGCCGGTAGCAGGTGATGATCATATCAAACACCCACAAGCTGCAAGCGGTCAGCTAAACGTAACAGCCATCCAGGTATTGAGCGATCAGAAGATCAACAAGCTAGCCTGTGCGTTCTCCTGTGAATCCAATCAGTAACACTCCCGTACAGTCCGGTCTGTTCGTCTGATATGTCGCATATCAAGTCTAGGGGTGGTATACGTCAGACCCCAGTAACCGATAAGTCGTGTCGATGTGTGGCTCATAACGGGTCGAGAAACTACTAGTAACACTTACCAGTAAATCTCCATATCAGCCCTGGCCAGGGACTTCCAGTTATAGCCAATCGAACACAACACAACATCAACTCCCTATACCGGGAAAGACGAATCCCCTCCTATCGCTCATTGCCTCCATGTGATTCGGGACTGTACCCAAAAGCCAACGTTTTGCACGCCCACTTGGACGTGGTAAGGTGGAAATCAAAGCACAGTGGGAATCACACAAGACTCTATGACGATCTCGGGTCTACAGACTACCCTGTACCAGTGTCACCGGAGAACTGCCATCTGACATGTGGTATATCACCATCTGGGAGTTCTCGGCGAGTCCGTCCAGTGTACCCAGTCTCCACTGAGCACCCGTACACCATCTCTGATGTCTAACACCGATGGATATGGGATCATCCATCGCCCATCATATGGGTCAAGATGCGTATACGCTAGTCTACTCTGGTGTATCGATGCCCTGTCTCGATATACCCTCGACTAGGAACAGTTATAGGATGTACTCATCGACTACCGCGGCCCCACTAGCATGATCTCATCATAGTCCCAGTAGTCGAGTACAGATCCTAAGGGCTTTATCAACATGTGAGAGTAAAACAGTAAACCAATACAAGTCAACATGTTAAGATAAAGTGAAACCAAATAGCATACTATCATGACGAGCAAGAAAGTCATCTCTATATATATCCAAGCATCCATTATAATATACATCATATGTACAACAATGGCCTCTAGGGCATATACATAACTAACAATCTCCCACTTGCACTAAGGCCAGCTGCTGTAGTATCTCATACCTAGCATTCCGAATAATCTCTCAAACTGTATCTGGGGAATAGCCTTCGTGAATGGATCCACAGTGTTATCCTTCGTATCTACTCTCCTGACCTTGATCTCCCGGCGATCAACTATCTCCCTGATCAGGTGATACCGCCTCAGAATATGTCTGGACTTTTGATGGGATCTAGGTTCCTTGGCCAATGCCACAGCTCCATTGTTATCGCAATACAGAGGTATTGGATGCTCAATGGATGGAACCACTCCAAGTTCACAAATGAACTTCTTGATCCAGACAGCCTCCTTGGCAGCATCGTTGGCAGCGATGTATTCAGCCTCCATCGTCGAGTCTGCAACGGTATCCTGTTTGGAACTCTTCCAACATACCGCCCCTCCATTGAGGGTAAAGACAAAACCCGAATGCGACTTAGAGTCGTCCTTATCACTTTAGAAGCTGGAATCGGTAAAGGACTCCACCTGGAGTTCTCCATTACCATACACCAAGAACATCTCTTTAGTCCTTCGTAAGTACTTGAGAATGTTCTTCACAGCTGTCCAATGACTCTCTCTAGGATCTGCTTGATACCGACTCACTACACTTAGTGAGTATGCTACATCGGGTCTGGTACATAGCATCGCATACATGATAGAGCCTACTGCCGAAGCATAGGGTATCCCTTGCATGCGAGCTCTCTCCAAATCAGTCTTGGGAGACATCTCTTTGGAGAGAGTGAGTCCAGAGATCGTGGGTTGGTTCCCACGCTTGGATTCTTCCATACTAAACCTCTTTAGTATGGTGTCAATGTACCTGGATTGGGACAATCCCAATATCCATTTAGATCTATCTCTATAGATCATGATTCCCAATATGCATGAGGCATCACCTAGATCTTTCATCGAGAATCTCTGTGATAAGAAGAGCTTGACTGATTGCAGCATAGGAATATCATTTCCTATCAAGAGTATGTCATCCACGTACAATACGAGGAAGACAACCTTACCCTCTGCTACCTTCTTATAGATAAAAGGTTCATCTATATTTTTGATGAAGTCAAACTCTTTGACTACAACATCAAAACAGATGTTCCAGCTCCGCGATGCTTTCTTTAACCCATAAATGGATTTAAGCAGTTTGCACACCTTTCCGCTGCTCCCACTATCTACGAAGCCCTCTGGCTGAGTCATGTACACGCTCTCTTCTAAATCACCGTTTAGAAAGGCGGTCTTAACATCCATTTTCCAGATTTCGTAGTCATGGTATGCAGCAATGGCAAGTAAGATCCGGATGGACTTAAGCATAGCCACTGGAGAAAAGGTTTCGTCATAATCCACACCTGGTCGTTGACGAAATCCTTTTGCGACAAGTCTAGCTTTGAAAGTCTCAACTTTTCCATCTACACCAAATTTCTTTTTAAAGATCCACTTGCTCCCAATGGGTTTTACCCCTTCAGGAGCATTTACCAAAGTCCATACTTTGTTGGTGTACATGGATTCCATCTCAGATCGCATTGCATCCAGCCATTTCACAGAGTCACTACTTGTGATGGCCTGCTCGAAACTAGTGGGTTCATCATCATCCATGATGCATTCCTCGCTTCCACCATCAATGAGAAAACCGTAGTATCTCTCAGGTGGACGAGAAACCCTACTAGATCGGCGGAGAGGCTGGGGTTCGTCGGGTACTACTGAATCCTCTGGTTCAACCAAGTCTTCTATTATAGTTTGTGTTGCTGGAACTTCTTCCAGTTCTACCTCAATGCTACTATTCTGTTTCATAAGAAAACCTTTTTCTAAGAAAGCGGCATGTCGAGAAACAAACACCTTTTGTTCCTCGGGGTGGTAGAAGATATACCCCTGTGAATTTTTGGGATATCCTACAAACTTACATAAGACAGATCTTGCCTCGAGTTTGTCCGGATTTTGTCTTTTGACATAGGCCGGACAACCCCATATCTTAATATAATTAAGATGTGGTCTCTTCCCTTTCCATATCTCATATGGAGTGGTAGGCACAGATTTGGTAGGAACTCTATTCAATAGGTCTATGGCTGTCTCAAGCGCATACCCCCAAAAGGAAATAGGTAACTCAGCTATACTCATCATAGAGCGTACCATATCTAATAGGGTGCGATTCCTCCGCTCCGATACACCGTTGTGCTGTGATGTATAAGGAGGAGTAAGCTGAGAGAGAATCCCATTCTCTTTTAGATAATCTAGGAACTCACCGCTTAAGTATTCACCTCCTCGATCAGATCGAAGAATCTTAATACTTTTGCCCGTTTGGTTCTCTACTTCGTGCTTATATTCTCTGAATTTCTCAAAAGCTTCAGACTTATGTTTCATCAGAAACACATGTCCGTATCTAGAGAGATCGTCAGTGAATGTAATGAAGTAGGAGGAACCGTTCCTAGCATGCGTAGACATGGGACCGCATACATCACTATGTATTAGTCCTAAGAGTTCAGTAACTCTTTCTCCGTGTCCACTAAACGGAGCTTTGGTCATTTTTCCTTTAAGACATGAATGGCAAGTATCATAAGATGATAATTCGAACGGATTCAAATAACCATCTTTATGTAACTTAGCCAGTCGTGTCGCATTGATATGACCAAGTCTACAATACCACAAGTAGGATTCGTTCATATCTGAACTTTTCCTCTTGTGTGTGTTTTGTATATTCAGGACTGTATTCTGATTTAGAATGAATATGCCATTATGTAACGAGCCTGATGCAATCAACTTTTGATCTAGGAATATGTTCATAACATTATCCTGTACTACAAAATTATATCCTTCTTTACTTAATAAGGAGACTGATATAATGTTGCACATCATGTTCGGTATATAATAGCACTCATTTAGAATCAGTGTATTACGACTTAGTAATACAAGGTGATATTCGCCAACTGCTTTGGCTACAATACTTGCACCGTTCCCTACTTGAACGGAATGATCACCTTTTCCCAGTTCTCTACCTTTCCGTAGCCCATGTAACTGTTTACATATATGGGATCCTGATCCGGTATCTAATACCCAGGATGTAGGGTGAACTGAGAAACAGTTCTCAATAACTAACACACCCGAAGAAGATGCATCAACATGCATGTTCTTTTGGGCGGCATGAGAATCTAGATATTCTCCTGTTTCCTGTTCAGTCTTATAACTCTTATAAGAAAAAACAGGTCCAACATTCCCTAGCTCAGTACAATAATTGGGTTCAGTCAATACATCCATATTATTATCTTGATTATGGCCTGACATGGTCGCTACCTGGAGAGAGAGAGAAGAAAACACTTTAGCGTATGCTCTTGCAAGATTAGATTGGTTATTATCTTATCTAATCAGGATGTCTCCCACTGTTTTTATCAAATCTACCTTAAAACCCTAAAAGGTAAGATTAGCCGGGTTTAATTACACCCTACAATTTCGTCAATCTTTCAGCCAGATCAGTGTCGGTACTTTGAGGGAGGTTCCCCGTGCTTTCGCACGGACCTAATTAAAGTAAACCTCGTTTTCCCAGAGGCGTAACCCCGTTAACACTTTTCTAGACACCTACTTGATCGGCTAATTGTCTTGTGTAAAACTCTCCCAGGAGTAACTCTTACTCGCAGTGGGTATCGGGATCCAACTATCTCATAGAAGGTATGCAATCTCATTGCAAATTTCAACACTTGAAATTCCCGATAAAACTTTTACCCCTAGCGTGCTATGACCTTGACGCATGCCAAACAACCCATAGTCCGCTAGTCAAGTTCAACCCGTACATTTCGTGATTGAATTAAACCCACCCGTACGACCCTTGACGCATGCCAAACAACGCCGTACGAATACCCTAATCCAATCGCATCTCATGCTGCAGATAAGTAATAATCAGCTACCGTACGCTACGCCTTGACGCATGCCAAACTACCGTAGCACGAATACTAAATATTACTTATCTGAAATGACGGAGGGCTACGCAGGTTTTTCAGAAAACCCTGAGCGTAATGAACTTGATATCGTCGTAGAATCGAGTAGTTTTTGAAAAGGAGTGTTTTTGAGGCTTTTCTTAGTTTCGCTAAAGGGGTCACTCCCGGTGAAGGGATCGTCGGCCCTTTCCTCATCGAATAAGGTGCAGGATATATCATATATACCGCTGTACAAAGCAAAACACTAAAAGCAATCAAAAGATAAACCGAGTTTTGTAGCATCTGCCAGTTTTGCTAAAGGAGTCACTCCCGGTGAAGGGATCTCGGTCCTTTCCTCATCGAATAAGGTGCAGGACATATCATATATATCACTGTGCAAAGCAAAACTGTAGCTACCCTTTTTATAAAGTTTTGATTCTACAACATCTTTAGGTTTCTTTTCTTTTTATTAATCTCATTAATAAAATCCCATCAGCTTATGCTTCCTAAGCATCACAGAAGAAACGAAAGCAGTAATATTTATATATCAGCATATATATATAGTATAAGCATTCGTCTCAGGCAGTAATATGATCTCATCACAGAACATTGCAGCAGAAGAACATATATGAAATATTGGATATACTAGGAGGTCCGTGTTTTCAATACGAGCCTGTATAAAACACGGATTCCACGGTCGCGACGAATAGCCAAACCCACATCCCAAGACCCTTACGAGAGCGGCAAGTAACTCTGCCAATTCTAGGGTTAGGAGACCCGGTCTCGACTCCTCGAGATGGCCTCCCACTGGACCCTAGAACCCGGTTACTTGTGCTCCCCTCCTTGGGTCTACCTAATGCGGAAAAGTAAATAATATACACTGGTGATATCAACCGCAACCTGGAAGTGCCCCAATAAAAGAATATTACATTACAAATGAATTTTACATGAATGAAAATAAAAAACCCTCATCTCACATAAAACCCCCGGCTATTCAGAACGCGACGATCCAATACAACATATCACAGCAACACATAATATCACATATCATCAACGTAAGTAAATATGCGCATCCCAATTGTCGTTGACATATAGCAACGAAACCGGCGATTTTACATATTACACTTACGGTTACAGAAAAGAAAGTGTAAAACTACAACATTTGGAATCCACAATCACTTTAGACATCGTAAATCCGAAATATCACATAGTTCGCATTTCATGCCTAACTCTATGAATTCCACATATTGTATCACATTCCAGATAAATAGACAGTATTAAACTTTCCGAACAGATAATCAAACACCCAAAATTTCCCAAAGTGCTCAACTCTTGAGCGGAGTTCAAATAATCCCAGAATATGTCACAGTACCAGTGATCCAGCCGTAGAAGGGTCAAGCCAACGCCTCACATGTGGCACGCCGTACTACCCCAAACCCGAAGGTTCAAAAGGCAGTTCAAGACGGTCACATAATCGAGTTAAGGTTTGTTGTCTTCTAGAGGGTCCACCGCTTAACTTGTACAATTTTCCGAAAGATTTAAATCCAGTAAAAATTCAACGCTTGAAAGTTTGCCGTACCGGGAAACAGTTAGTTAATGATATCCGTTCAAATAGTTTAACAGTTTCTAAATATCCGGAAAGAAATACGAACTTAAATATTCCGATCGAATCTACTATTACAAAATAAACCCCAGATTTAAACAATACTGGAATCACTGTTAAAAATATCCAGAAGCATCAACAAGTACCTACGGACATTACCATAAAATCCACGTGTCACAAATCGACTGTTCCGCCGCGGAACCGCCGCGCAAGGCATGCTTGCGCCGCGGTTCCGCCGCCGTTTAGTCGAATTAGGGGCTCGGGTTTTATGGTAATTCTTAGAATTACCTGCTGATTTTTTTACATATTTTTAATTCAGAAAAATCCCAAAATTTAAAAAATTTCCAGAGAGGGGTCTAGATTTGTCGTTTCGGGTTCGATCGGAGTTTTAACTTCGTAAACACATCGCCTAATGCTCTAGCTAGGCTCTGATACCACTGTAGGGTTCCTAGGCACTCTTGTGAAGGTTCATAAGACATCAAACATGCCCGGATAAAAATTTAGACGTGCCGAACAACCCAAAGCCGGGATCTTTGCTAGATTATTAGGGTTTAACATGCAAGAAGATAACTTTTATCTAAGTGTGAGGGATTACAACCTTTGTAGTCCGCTCCTTCACTTCACAAGCTCTGAGTAGAAGTCTCTTTGCCGCGATCCACGATCTCCCGGACCTATGAGAGGCTCCACGACTCGAACGATCCATGCTAGCTCGAAGTATTCCAAATCTCCGATGATCTACCTTGAAGTTGCTATGACTCAAGCTTTCTCACTCAAAAGAGAAGAACACACTAATCCCATGGGCTAGATGAGATGAGGATGAGAGAGTAGTAATTTTGCTTTCTTTTTAAATCATTTTCTCATTTTATTTCATCACTTAAAGAAAAACTAGCAAGCTTTCTTGAAGAAGGAAGAAGATGATAATGAAAAGATAATGATATATTTTTCTTTTGTGATGAATAGAATATAAACCATATGATTGAATTGTAAACCATGGTCAAGGATGAGTGGTCAAGATTTTGTAGAGAAATAACTAGAGTTAGGGTTTGGTTGAGTTAAAGAATGTGTCATCCATAAAGATCTTAAGAATGACAAAAGAAAAAGCTTCTAGAAGGTGCATGAAGCTACTAACCCTAATCAAACCCTAATCTCAATTAATCATCCTTAAACATGTTTAACAATTAATCATATCATGTCACAATAATATATATCACATATATATTATATATTTGCAACAAAAGAAAATAATACAATTAACATATATCGCATATATATCAATGTATCATCCAGTGAGAAAATGAAATAATAAAGCGAGCCAATAATAGATAATGTAATAATATATCATATATATATTATTATACATTAAATCATCGAATCAACACTTGATCCGACGATCCGGCTATATCAAATATAACCGACCAATATATCATGTACCGATTCATCGAATCAACACTTGATCCGATGACCCGGTTCATATCAAAATATCGCGAGAATATAATACGGTATCTCATATCGCATTATTCTCGGTCCTGCACATATCACATATGTGCCTCTACTCTGTTTTGCTTGAGCCAAGAAACCTCTGTGTAGGACTCTAAAGAATCGTCAATACGCCGGTAGCGGGTAATGATCATATCAAACACCCACAAGCTGCAAGCGGTCAGCTAAACGTAACAGCCACCCAGGTATTGAGCGATCAGAAGATCAACAAGCTAGCATATGCGTTCTCCTGTGAATCCAATCAGTAACACTCCCGTACAGTCCGGTCTGTTCGTCTGATATGTCGCATATCAAGTCTAGGGATGGTATACGTCAGACCCCAGTAACCGATAAGTCGTGTCGATGTGTGGATCATAACGGGTCGAGAAACTACTAGTAACACTTACCAGTAAATCTCCATATCAGCCCTGGCCAGGGACTTCCAGTTATAGCCAATCGAACACAGCACAACATCAACTCCCTATACCGGGAGAGACGAATCCCCTCCTATCGCTCATTGCCTCCATGTGATTCGGGACTGTACCCAAAAGCCACCGTTTTGCACGCCCTCTTGGACGTGGTAAGGTGGAAATCAAAGCACAGTGGGAATCACACAAGACTCTATGACGATCTCGGGTCTACAGACTACCCTGTACCAGTGTCACCGGAGAACTGCCATCTGACGTGTGGTATATCACCATCTGGGAGTTCTCGGCGAGTCCGTCCAGTGTACCCAGTCTCCACTGAGCACCCGTACACCATCTCTGATGCCTAACACCGATGGATATGGGATCATCCATCGCCCATCATATGGGTCAAGATGCGTATACGCTAGTCTACTCTGGTGTATCGATGCCCTGTCTCGATATACCCTCGACTAGGAACAGTTATAGGATGTACTCATCGACTACCGCTGCCCCACTAGTATGATCTCATCATAGTCCCAGTAGTCGAGTACAGATCCTAAGGGCTTTATCAACATGTGAGAGTAAAACAGTAAACCAATACAAGTCAACATGTTAAGATAAAGTGAAACCAAATAGCATACTATCATGACGAGCAAGAAAGTCATCTCTATATATATCCAAGCATCCATTATAATATACATCATATGTACAACAATGGCCTCTAGGGCATATACATAACTAACAACATATATATAAATACATATATAAATTATTAAATCAAAACCTGATTTAATAATCTGGCTCAATCCTAAGCCATCAGTATTATCAACCATCCGATTAAAGTCTATGCAGCCTGTACACATATTTAATCGGACACCTGTATGTACCAACATACGTCATCTACACCATATCGCCTGAACCGTGAAAACCCTCTGTGTGGGACTCTAAAGACTCGTCAATACGCTGGCAGTGGATTTAACCACAAGCACGTCAGCGGAACTAGCTGTACGAAACGGTTACCCAGGTATTGAGCGAAAGGAAGGCCGACGAGCAAACTCATCCATACCCCTACTGAGCCTGACAGTGACAATCTCCGTACAGTCCGGTCCGTTCGTCAATGAGTATCGCATATCGAGTCTAGGGGGTGGACAAAGTCAAACCCTTAATAACACGACATTTAGTGTCGGTATGAAGCCTATCACCACCTGAGAAACTACCGATCCTAGATCAGTAATTCTCGACTACCTTCGCCAAGAATTTCTGGTGATGGCCACCCGAGCACTCCGTGACATCAACCCCCAATACCGGGAGAGACGAATCCCCTGACGATCCGCTCACTGCCTCCATGTGGCTCGGGACTGTACCCAAATAAAACCTGTTTGTACGACTCCTTTGAGTCTTGGTAGGGTAGTAATCAAAGTACAGTGGGAACTCACACGAGACAAATATCGATATCAGGTCGATAGATTAAC
Organism: Agapanthus africanus; assembly: GCA_030015575.1. Lineage (NCBI taxonomy): Eukaryota > Viridiplantae > Streptophyta > Magnoliopsida > Asparagales > Amaryllidaceae > Agapanthus > Agapanthus africanus. The sequence goes on along the minus strand of CM057350.1, from coordinate 444,387,967 downwards.
CTGTACACATATCACTAGGGAACTGCTATCTGACAATAGGTATAATACCAACTAGCATATTCCCGGCGAGTCCGTCCGGTGTACTCATAACTCAATGAGAACCTGTATACATCTTAGGTGAACCAACTAACACCAATGGCTTGTGATACCGACCACCTCCCCTCGTCGGGGTCTTGATCCATATACACTAGCCTACTCTTGGAGTATCGATGCCCGATCTCGAAACTCACACAACTAGGGACACTTTAAGGATGTGCTTATAGACCATCCAACTCCCATGTATATGATCGCCATCATACTGCTGGTAGTCAAGCATGAATCCTATGGGCTCTATCAACATGTAATAGTGATCTGTAATGTTACCTAAAGCATGTTCACGATGATAAAGACAAACCAGATAGCATACTATCATCTCGAGTAAGACTGTTCTACCGGTATAGGTCATCCCTCAATCATTGCAATCACGTACTTGCGATCTAATAATTGAATTGAAGGCACTATAGCCAACAACCCCATAGCATCGGACAGCCTTCAAAGCAAGCTCATGGGTTGGGAAATCCTGTATAGCGAGTGCAGCTTGGATTTCAGGGTGCAACCCTTGCTGGAATCGTCGTTCCAGGAACTCAACCGTGGGAATAAGGTGTGCGGAAAGCCTGTTACGACCTTGTGTTAGCATTGTTGTGAGTGAGATCAGAAAATTGAATTGGAGACTATATCTTACCTGGTGAGCATGGTAAACTCAGTATCATATTCATCCACTGACTTGACCTACATCGAGCCTTGTTGTAAATAGATTAATTGTCGCTCCATGTCAAAACGGGTAGTCTCTGGGAAGTACTTGGGATCGAAGAGGTCTCGGAATGTTCTCCATTCTATCGGTTGCGCGAGACGACTCTCGTCAGCCTTCCACCAAACTCTAGCATTATCGGTCAGTTGTAACTTAGCAACTCTCACCAAAGCTATATCTGGCATTTGAGCTGCTGCCAGGTCATCCTCTATCATCTGAGCCCATTCTTCGGCTTCAAGCAGGATCTCCTTACCCAAGAAGTTCTTTGGGTGCAGTTCCCAAAACTGCTTAACTCCGGGTGCTTCGTATTTGGGACGATCCATAAGGATAGCAGTCTATTCCTGCTGACCTTCCAATAGGCTCTTGATAGCCTCCAGAAGCATCGTTTGCTCATTGATAGGAGCTGCAACGATAGGTGGTGGTGGTGGTAGTGTAGGCGGTGGAGTATTGCCGTTAACGTTTGTGCTGGTATTGTTCAGAGAGCACCTTGATACAAAAGATAGGTTAGGATAGATTCAAGTAATTTAAAATGCAACGAATACATATATTTGTTGAACTCATTATTTCTTATGGTATATTGTTTATGATTTCATGCAGAACTGACCTGCATGGGCCACCAGTAAAACCTGTCATACCCCGCTTCCCAGTAGACGGAAACGGTGACGTGACAAGCCCGCGACATATTTATCCAAAGAAGGTCATTCCCTAAATAAATATACTAAGTATATTGAAACAATAATACACAATGCAAGAATAAATGAAGACTGTAAAATTTATCAAAAAATATCTTTATTTACATTCAACCTCCAATATTTACAAGTACATAAATTTCAACTGAAAAGTAAAAACAATAAAGGAAAATGTCTAAGCTTGTGGCATACATAAGCTAAATAAAAGGTTAAGATAAGCTAATCCTGAGGAGCAATCCGGTTGTAGTCTTCCTTTATGGCCTCCACTTCCTCCGTCTCGACCGTATCTAATGAACATTCTACGAAAATTAAGGGTAGGTGGAATGCCCGTCTACGAACTAGCGCTCGGTAAGTCCTAAAGATAATGTGAGAGGATAAAAATGACAAGTGTAGAATATATATATATATATATATATGACGAGTAAAATTATATATTCATGGGTAAATATGTACTATGGGTCTCTATATAGTCACTATGTTAACGTTAAATTTCAAGTGTGAATGTCAATGCAGCCGTATAAGTATTCACGAGCTCAAGAGTGAGGCCCCAGGAGAAAGAAAACACGGGCCCATTTCATGCGTTAGCATCAGGGCTCTAGATTGTAGATGAGTCAACCCGACTGATATTCGAGTAAAATAAAAAAAAGAGGTTAATACGGGACTCCTGAAGCTCCGTTGGATTCACACAAGAAACTATCCGAAGCACCCCGAGTATAAATAGTTTATAACTGTATAGCATACTTAATTAACTTGATTGATTGGTTATAACATGTCATGATCGAAACCATAAATTGCAAAAGGTGTACAATGAAGTCGAATGAGTCGAGTAAAATGCGAGTCATGTCAATTGCAATATTGGTTCGAGTCAAGTTATTTCGAGTAGGCTGGATTCGAGTTCATATTCAAGTTTAGATTCGAGTTGGGTTAGAGTTCGAGTTTGTGTTCAAGTTCGAGTAGACAGGATTTGTGTCTTTTTCCAATACAATTGCCATTGATCACTCCGTTAAGTTGTCTAATCTGAATAGGAAAGCACTCACTTTCTCCGGCTCCCTAGAGCTCAAGAGAAATATGTCGCTTAAACCTATATTAATCGAGTCCTTAAATATTGTTTGCATATCTCAAGAGGGTTTTATAAAAAATACTTTAATACAGTTTAAAAATAAACCTCAAGGGCGATTTATAATATTTAGGGTTTTCATGAACATGTATTTTAATTGTATGGTGTTTTGGTGATAAAACCTAGCTTTTAAAAGATTATGGTATTTTTTATGAAAACTAGCTCTTTTGAAAACTTGATTGTATTTTATTAAAAGTTCTAATCTTTCATTTTAAATAAATAGTTTCATAATTTGTTTTTATTGAAAATACGGATTCATAGATTTATATAATTTTCCAAAGTTTTTTTTTTTTAGAAAAGTCGTATTTCTTAAATACCGTATTTTTATTTCCTTTCGAAACCGAATACTTCGTGAAGAGTTCTGTATCTCGCTCTACTATCCCAAGAATGTGCAATAATCTGTATCATCCATTAGCGGGTCCCCTAATGAGTGTTGTAGCAATTGCCAAGGATTTAAAATATCGATTTAAAAGAAACCCGTTTTGAAAAAATGTGGTATTTTAATGTAAAACCAATTCTTTAAATAACCCTATGTTTAGAAGCTCGTGCTATGAAACCATAGTGTGCATGTGGGGTAAGTCGTTACCCTGTGAATGATCTAAAAGTTTCTACTCTAGTTATTGAAAATACGGTTATATTAAAGTTCATGGTATTTTTCTGAAAAATTCATTTATATAATTATTGAACATGAAATTTTTGTTACGTAAAAAGGTAATTGATGTAAATATTACCTTAAAGTGACATTAGAGAATTTGTATAAACTTTTAAACATGGCAAAGTAACAAAAATTGTTTTAAAGACAAAGGTTATATGCTAACTCCGCTTTTGTCGATACGTCTTAAAAATTATATTGAAGTGAAAAGAGAGGAAAATGAAGGGACTTACTAGTTGTGTGGTGTTAGAAATAGGGTAAGGAAGAGAGAGGGGGTCTTGGTCTCATCGTAGATGCTCCGGTCGTCGGAATTTGATCGCTACTCCCATTGGCTTGCTCAACTCCACTTGAATAGCCTTAACCCTTCTTGAACTTGGAGAATTTTTGAGAAATTTTTAGAATAAAGGAGAGCTGGGGCATGGGGTGGTATTTATAGTGAAGAATTTTGGGTTTGGAAATTAAAATTTGGATTAAAAGAATTAAAATTTGTATTAAATGATGGATTGAATAGTCACTGTTTATTTGCAGGGAAATCAAATAGTGCAGGAGAGTTGAGGGGAGCTAAAAAGGCGTGTGTGCAAAGCACGAAGGCTTTTGGAGCCATCTGGACCGTCAGCAGCGGCCAATGGAAGGAAATGGGTGGTCGGATCTTGAGGGTTTGCCTCAAGATTCATGCCACGTGTCTAGTAGTGTGTTTACTTCTCTTCGCGTCTGTTTGATTTTTCTGAAACTTTTCGATTCCCCATGAATTGCACGTGCAACTCTTGGGCTTCCAAAAAATTAAAAAGAAAAATATTTAAAAAAATTTGGGACTGATGGGATTCGAACACACAGGCTACGTCACAGCAATATAGAGGTTTTACCAGTGAGCTATAAGTTGCTTCTAGCTTTTATTAAACAAAAATAACTTATAATTTCTACACAAGCTGAAATACCGTTTTCTATAAATTTAAACAAATAATTCTGTACAGGGATTTCGGATTCGTTACAAAAGTTTTGATCGAGTCATCGGGAATCTCCGAGTACCATTCAAATGCTACGTCCACTAGACTGCTAACGAACTGTCGCAGGAGCAGTATATGCTTAATCCTAGTATTGCCGCACTTGGACCGAAATTGGGTGATGTGCTGCTTCGGGTTCCCGGTTCCTTTATATATGGGGAACGTCGGAATTTTGTATCCGGGCGGGTACTCGATCTGATAATAACATGCCGGGTAAGGTCATCCCGTCTTTATCAACTTGCCGGCGGCTTCACTGGCTAGGTGAGCTTTGAACTGCTGGACTATGTATTCGTCTAACTGTGATTTGGATATGACTTCCTCCTTTGTTGTTGATGAGTCCTGGAAGGGACTAGAGGTATCTCCTTTGTCTTCAACGACGATCACCAGCGGTTCATCTGCTGGTGGTTCGGGGTGAGCCAACATCCCTAGCATACTTTGGAACAAATGGGTCATCTTGTCCATTCGGGTTTCCATTTCTACAGCTTTCTCGTCCTTCTTCTGGAGCATCCGCTTCAGATAGTCTGTATTAGACTCCTGGTCCCCTCGTTCCTCGGAAGAGCCGTCCAGATTTTCACCAGGTAGGGGACTCATTATTTCAGCCACCTAAGCTATCAACTCCTGTAGCTTCTGTGGATCTTTGGTTGCAGACCGTGTGATCGGTCTGTGGGAGACGAAATTCTTGCTCTTGTCCTCAGAGTTCACCATATATATGGTGTGAACTATCAATCCTCCAATCTTTGAGCGTTTGGAGTGCGGTTCCTTGGAGTATGCCTCGAATCTTTACATCTTGTTTGACTTCCCTTGTCACGCCCCGCTTCCCAAGATACGCAAACACGGCACACTACAAAGTCAACCATGCTACCTGTGGCTAGGAATCATCCCTCTATAGTCACATTACGGCTGTCTATCGGATATCAAGAACAGTAAAATATAAAACTAGCTAACACATGTCCATCTGCCACAATAAATAAAATCTAGAAATGCATAAAATGGAAACGAATCAAGATTCAATAAAACAATAGTATCTGAATCACGTCCTAATATGGGCTCACATCAATAGAAATAAAACTGCGGAAATAAACGAAACTAATCATCTCTGAACTAAATAGCTAGGTCCTCATGACTTGGCTTGTTTGCTAAAATACTCCTGATCTGCCTGCGATAAAGGTAGAAAAACATGGCCATGCAAAACCCTCAATGCGTCATAATATCAAAACAATAGTAATAACCAGGATATGATGCTATGACTAAACATGCGTATAAATAACTAACACAGGGTAAAATAAAGAGCTATGTGTATGTGATGTGTATCCTAGAGTCTGTACTTCTAGGTTATCTATTCTACAAGTCTTTGAAATCAATTAATATAATCCTCATCGTAATTCAACAGTATATATCCCGTTCATTCCCCACGGGACCACGGTATAATGATTTATTCTGTAACGCCCGGAATCATGGCAAACAACGATTTATTTCGTAACTCCCGGAACCACAACAAACAATGATTTATTCCGTAACGCCCGGAATCATGGCAAACAATAATAATATCCTCTTGAGTTACGTTTTGGTTACATTCTTGATTTCCCCCTTTCCCCCAAGGTTCTGTGTTCAAGTCAAGTATTGCCAATATAATCTAATGCCAATACAGGATCAAGCAGGTACCGGTCTTGTCTATGCAGATAACAAGTCATGTCCATCAAGACAACAAGTCAGGATTTTCGGCATTAGAAATAAGATCTAAGTAACAAGTCGGGTAGTGGATCTTGAACATGTCATGTAATATATGTTACCCAATAGATACCAAATGTAAAACCATAATCAATATAGAAACACGACTAATACCAAATGTAAAACCGTAATCAATATCAAAATAATAACATAGCATGTTGCAGGTTTATAACTTGCCTGATCGGATCTCACGTCGAGATACGAATGCTACTGTAGGGTTCCATAGCACCCTTACTAGGATTTTTAGGGCATAAAGTATACAATTTTATAAAACCTAAAGAGCTAGCAACCCATACCAAGGATCTAACTAGAGTTTTAGGAGCTATACTAAAATGTAAACAACTTTACATAGAAAGTGAATGAGGAATACAACCTTTGTAGACCGGTCCTTCACTTCTAAAGCCCCGTGTAGTAGTCCTTTCGCTCAAAGTAGTGAACCCCCGAACTCTAGTAAGGATCCACATGAAGAAATGAACGAGCTTGCTCAATGTCTTCGAAGCCGAAAATGATCTACGTCGAAAAGACTCAAGCTCATGCTACCTCTTCACTAATATGTGAATTAGTGAAGCAAACACCCTAACCTAAATGGTTAATAGTAGAGGATGATGAAATAGGAAATTGACTCACTTTAGATTTAATTTTCTCAAAATATTTTCTCACTTAGAAAAAAGCTAGCAAGCTTTTTCTCATGAAGAAGAAGATGAAGTGAAGAACAAATGAAACTCATGAGGTGAGAATAGCAACCATAGGTGAGTTAGTGTCATACACTAACCCATATAGAGAATAAACCATAGCTAATTAATAATGGTTAGGTTAATAAATATCTACAAGAAAAACAAAATTAGTGGACTTGGTCAATGGTTCCACAAGCTTCTACAAGGTTCAACCATGTGACTTAATTCCACTAATTTGTGATTTACTTAAATAAATAAAAACCTTACATTATATTAAGCATGGTGTGATTCTCATACACCCATATTGCATGGGGCATCAAGCATGACACAACAACATGTACATTAATATATATCACATATATACTATATGCACACTAGTGAGAAAAAGAAATGTTAAGTGAGCTAATATTAGTTAATGTGAGTTAATATATCAAATATATGATTATACATTAAATTATTAAATCAACACTTGATTTAATAATCCGGCTATATCATATACAACCGACTAATATCAAATATAACAATCTATCGAATCAACACTTGATCCGATAACCCGGATATATCATATATAACCGACCGATATCACATAACGCAAGAATAGAATGCGATATCACATATGCGCATTAATCTCGGTCCTGCACATATCACATATATGCTCCTGCTCCGTTTTGCATGAACTAGGAAACCTCTGTGTAGGACTCTAAAGACTCGTCAATACGCCGGCAGTAGGTGATGATCATATCAAACACCCACAAGCCGCAAGCGGTCTGCTAAACGTAACGGCCACCCGGGTATTGAGCGATCAAAAAATCAATAAGAAAGTCTGCTCATACTCCTGCGAATCCAATCAGTAACACTACCATATAGTCCGGTCTCTTCGTCTGATATGTCGCATATCTCGCCTAGGGGTGGTAAACGTCAAACCCCAATAGTTTGATAAGTCATGCCGATGTAAGATCCATAACAGACGAGAAACTACTTATAACACTTATCAGTAAATCTCATCTACCCTGGCCAGGGATTTGCAATTATGGCCAATCGAGTATAGCGCAACATCAACCCCCAATACCGGGAGAGACGAATCCCCTCCTATCACTCATTGCCTCCATGTGACTCGGGACGGTACCCAAAAACCACCTGTTTGCATGACTCAGTAAAGTCGTGGTAGGGTGGAAATTAAAGCATAGTGGGAGACATACAAGACTCTATGACGATCTCGGGTCAACAGACTAACCTGTACCAGTGTCACCAGAGAACTGCTGTTTGACGTGATGTATAATACCATCTAGGAGTTCTTGGCGAGTCCGTTCAGTGTACCCAGTCTCTACTGAGTACCCGTATACCATCTCTGATGTCAAACACCAATGGATATGGATTCATCCATCGCCCATCACATGGGTCGAGAAGATATACGCTAGTCTACTCTGGAATATCGATGCCCCGTCTCGATACTCCCACGACTAGGAACATTAAAGGATGAACTCATGGACTACACAGGCCCCACTAGTATGATCTGCATCATAATCCAGGTAGTCAAGTACACATCCTAAGGGCTTTACCAACATATAAAAGAGAGACAATCAGTGTACATGTTAAGAGAAAGAGTAACCAGATAGCATACTATCATATCGAGCAAGAAAGTCCTCCCTATATATGTCCAAGCATCCACTACAATATACATCTCATGAACAGTAATGGCCTCTAGGGCATACATATAACTAAGAATCTCCCACTTGCACTAAAGCCATCATGTAGTAGTGGTTGTAGTATCTCATACTCAACCATCCCATAAAAGTCTCTCTCTGGTAAAATGCCTTTGTGAGTGGATCCGCCGTGTTGTCCTCTGAGTCTACTCTCCTAACCTCGATCTCCCTGGAGATCAACCATCTCCATGATCAGGTGATACTGCCTTAGAATATGTCTAGGTCACTGACGAGACGGGCGTTCTTAGGCATAAGCCACAACTCCATTGTCACACAATGGTAGGAACGAAGTTCATCTCATGAACTAATATACACCCATACTGCCTCTTTGGTAGCATCTTTGGTAGCGAAGTATCCAGCCTTTATTATCTAGTTTGCCACGGTATCTAGCTTGGAACTCTTCTAACATACCGTCCCTCCACTGAGGGTAAAGACAATGCTTGTAACTGACATTCAGTCGACCTTACCACCCTGGAAGCTATCCAGTGATTCTCCCTAGGATCGATTGATACCATCTCACTACACCTAGTGAGAATCCTAACATCCAATTAGATCTATCTCATAGATCCAAAACCCAGGATTTAGGAGGTATTACCTATATCCTATATGGAGAATCAATGTGATAAGAGGAGATTAACCGAGTATAGCATAGGAAACTCGTTTCCTATCAAGTGTATGGCATCTACGTACAATACAAGGAAGACCACCTTACTCTCTACTACCCATTTTTATATACAAGGTTCACCTACCATTTTAATGAAGTCAAACACTTTGACTATCACATCAAAATAGATGTTTTAACTCCGCGATGCATGCTTTATCCCATAAAGCAACTTGCACACATCTCCGATTCTCCCACTGTCTACGAAGCCCTCTGGCTGTGTACTTATAAACGCTCTCTTCTAAATCACTATTTAGAAAAGCAGTCATGACACCCATGTACCAGATATCGTAGTCATGTTATGTAGCAATGGCAAGTAGGATCCGGATGGACTTAAGCATAGCCATTAGAAAATGTTTCATCATAATCCATACCTGGTCGATGACGAAAACCTTTTGCAACAAGTCTAGCTTTGAAAGTCTCAACTTTTCCATCTACACTAAGTAATCTTCTCATGATATACTTGCTCCTGATAGGGATTTAACCCTTCAGATATAACAACCAAAGTCCATACTTTGTTGGTGTACATGGATTCCATCTCAGATCGCTTAGCATCCAGCCATTCTTACAGAGTCCCTACTCTTGATGGCCTGCTCGAAACTAGTTGGGTCATCATCTCCATGAGTCAATCCTCACTCCCACTGTTATTGAGAAACCAAAGTATCTCTCAGGCGGATGAGGAACCCTACCAGATCGGCGGAGAGGCTGAGGTTCATCGGGAACTATTGAATCATCCGGTTCTATTAAATCATCAGCTGTAGTTTGTATAGATGGAACTCCTTCCAGTTCTACCTCATGACCACAAATTTCTTCCATAAAAAATTCCTTTTCTAAAAAGGTGGCATGCCGAGAAATAAAACACCTTTTTTTCCTAGGTGCGGTAGAAGATATTCCCTTGCAAATGCTCAGGATATCCAAAGAACTTCCACAGAACTGACCTTGTCTCGAGCTTATCCGGATTTTGCTTTTAGACATAGGCCGGACAACCCCAAATCTTAACTTACATAAGAGATGGGCTCTTCCCATACCATATCTCATATGAAGTGGTAGGCACTGATTTGATTGGAACCCAATTCAATAGGTATGCAGCTTCCCCACGCGCATAACTCCCAAAAGGAAATAGGAAACTCAACAGTACTCATCACAGAGCGCACCATATCTAATAGGGTGCGATTGATCCACCCCGAAACATCGTTGTGCTTTGGTGTATACGAAGGAGTAGTGCTGAGAGAGAATCTCATTCTCCTTTAGAATAGTCCAGGAATTCCATGCTCAAGTATTCTCCTCCCCGATCATATCAAAGGACATAACACCTATACCCGTTTTGGTTCTCTACTTCTGACTTATATTCTTTGAATTTCTCAAAAACTTCAGACTTGTGTTTCAACAGGAACACTTGTCCGAATCTTGAGAGATCATCAGTGAATGTAATGAAGTACAAAGAACCAGACCTGGAATGTGTAGACAGGGGACCATATACATCTTTATGTATCAGTCCCAAGGGTTCACTAACCCTTTCTCTGTTTCAAGTAAACGGTGTTATGGTCATCTTATCTTTGTGACATGACTGGCAAGTTTCACAAGATGTAAATTCAAACTGATTTAAATTTGCATCTAAATGCAACTTAGCTAGTCGGGTCGTATTGATATGACCTAGTCTACAATGCCTCAAGAAGGATTCGTTCATTTCTGAACTCTTCCTCCTGTGTGTTCTGTACGTTAAGAACTGTGGTTTGATTTAGAACGTATATGTCATTAGATAACGTGACTGAACCGATCAATACTTTGATATAGGAAATGTTCAAAACATTTATCCATCAATACAAGATTATATCCTTCTTTAGTAAATAAAGAGACTGATATAATGTTGCATATCAGGTTCAGTATCTAATAACATTCGTTCAGAATCAATATATTTGATAATACAAGGTGATATTTGCCAACTGATTTGGATGCAACAATTGCACCAATCTCTATACTTAGAGACATATCACCCTATTCTCAGTTCTCTACCTTTCTGTAGCCCATGTAACAGATTACATATGCGGGATGCTGATCCGGTATTAAATACCCAGGACATAGAGGGTACTGAGAAACAGTTCTCTGTAACGAACACACCTGAAGAAGATACATCAACATGCACTTTCTTCGTTTGGGCGGCATGGGAATCCTGGTATTCCCCTATTTTCTGCTCGGTCTTATAACAATTATAAGTTGGAGCGGGTCCAACGTTCCCCAGCTCAGTATAATAAGCGGGTTCGGTCAATACATCCATATTATTATCTTGATTAAGGCATGACATGGTCGCTACCTGGAGAGATAGAGAAGAAAACACTCTGCGTGCGCTCTTGCAAGATTAAATTGGTTATATATTTTATCTAATCAGGATGGCTCCCACTGTTTTTATCAAATCTTCCTTCAAACCTTAAAAGGAAAGACTAGCTGGGATTAATTACACCCTACAAGTTTGCCAATCTTTCAGTCCGGCCAGTGCCGGTATTTTGAGGGAGGTTCCCCGTGCTTTCGCACGGACCTAATTAAAATAAACCTCGTTTTCCCAAGGGCGTAACCCCGTTGACACCTTTCTAGACACCTACTTGATCAGCTAATTGTAAAGTGCAAAACTCTCACAGGAGTAACAATTACTCACAGTGGGTATCAGGATCCAACTATCACATAGAAGGTATGCAATCTCATTGCAAATTTCAACGCTTGAAACTCCCGATAATGGTTTTTACCCCTAGCACTTATGACATTAACTATGATCAATATATTATAAGCACTAGTCAAGTTCTACCCATCATTTCTTGATTAATTAGACCCAACCATATGACCCTTGACTATAATCAACATAATCACATGATTATCCTAATTAATCGCATCATATGTTGTATAGGAAGACATCACTTAGCTACCGTACACTACACCTTGACTATGATCAACATACGCAACACGAATACTAAGTACTCTACTTCCTAAATGTTAGTTATATGTATGCCCTAGAGGCCATTACTGTACATACGATGTATATTGTAATGGATGCTTGGACATATATATGGAGGACTTTCTTGCTCGACATGATAGTACGCAATCTGGTTGTACTTTATCTTAACATGTATTCTGATTGTCTCTGTGTTACATGTTGATAAAGCCCTTAGGATATGTACTCGACTACTGGGACTATGATGAGATCATACTAGTGGGGACACGGTAGTCGACGAGTACATCCTATAACTGTTCCTAGTCGAGGGTGTATCGAGACAGGGTATCGATACACCAGAGTAGACTAGCGTATACGCATATTGACCCATATGATGGGCGCTGGATGATCCCATATCCATCGGTGTTTGACATCAAGGATAGTGTACGGGTGCTCAATAGAGACTGGGTACACTGGACGGACTCGCCGAGAACTTCCAGATGCTATTATACCTCACGTCAGACGGCAGTTCTCCAGTGACACTGGTACAGAGTAGTCTGTTGACCCGAGATCGTCATAGAGTCTTGTGTGATTCTCACTGTGCTTTGATTTCCATCATACCACGTCCAAGAGGGCGTGCAAAAAGGTGGCTTTTGGGTACAGTCCCAAATCACATAGAGGCAATGAGCGATAAGAGGGGATTCGTCTCTCCCGGTATAGGGAGTGTATGTTGCGCTGTGTTCAATTGGCTATAACTAGAAATCCCTGGTCAGGGTTGCTGAGATTTACTGGTAAGTGTTATCAATAGTTTCTCGAACTGTTATAGACCTCATATCGACGCTACTTATCAAGTTACTGGGGTCTGACGTATACCACCCCTAGGCGAGATATGCGACATATCAGACGACGAGACCGGACTGTACGGGAGTGTTACTGATTGGATTCGCAGGAGAATGTACATGCTTGCTTGTTGATCTTCTGATCGCTCAATACCTGGGTGGCTGTTACGTTTAGCTGACCGCTTGCAGCTTGTGGGTGATTGATATGATCAGCACCTATTGCCGGCGTATTGACGATTCTTTAGAGTCCTACACAGAGGTTTCTTGGCTCAGGCAAAACGGAGTAGGAGCACATATGTGATATGTGCGGGACCGAGAACAATACGTGTATGTGATACCGTATTATATTCTCGTGATATTTGATATCATCCGGGTCATCGGATCAAGTGTTGATTCAATGAATCGGTAAATGATATATTAGTCGGTTATATGCGATATAGCCGGATTGTCGGATCAAGTGTTGATTCGATAATTTAATGTATAATAATATATGTGATATATTAAATTACATTAACTAATATAAGCTCACTAAAAGATTCTTTTTCTCACTCGGGTAATACATTGATATATATGCGATATATATTAATTGTATTATTTTATTTTGTTACAATAAATATTATATGTGTGATATATAATATTGTAACATGATATGGTTATTAATGCAACATGTTTAGTGGAGATTAAACGAGGTTAGGGTTTGATTTGGGTAAATCTTTTCTAGAACCTTCTAGAAAGTTTTATTTTGTTTTGTGCAAAGATTTTTGTGTAGATATTTTGCAAGATATTCTTTAACCCAACCCAAACCCTTAACCCTAGTTCAATCTCTACAAAGGTTACATGACTATGGTTGCATTTCTAATCTTATCATAACTTTCATTATTCATCACAAAAGGAATCACTATTCTTCATCTTCTTCTTCCTTGATGCAAAGCTTTCTTGCTTTGCTTTTTGTGATGAAAGTGAGTGAGAATAAGAAAACAAATGAGAGCAAAAATCCTACTACATCATCCTCATCTACCCTTGCCATTTAGATGAGGGTGTTCACTTCATTTTGTGAGTAAGAGCTTGTGTTAATGAAACTTCAAGGTAGATAATCTTTGTTATCGAAGATCGGAAGCAAGCTTGCATCATTCTCTTCGTGGAGTCTCTCTAGAGTCCGGGTGCACGATGATCGCAGCGAAGGGACCTCAACACGGAGCTTAAGAAGTGAAGGACCGGATCTACAAAGGTTGTAATCCCTCTCACTTAGTGTTAAAGTGTTTAACATGCTTGTTTTCGCCTAATCTCTAGTTTAAAGATCCGGCTTTGGGTTGTTTGGCACGGCTAAATATTAAATCGGGCATGGTTGATGCCTCGTAGACCCTTGTGCGTGTGCCTAGCAACCCTACACTAAAATGACGGAAGGTTGCGGATGGTTTTTGTGAAAACCTTTAACACTTTGAACTTGATATCGTTGTAGAATCAAATGGTTTTAAATGGAGTTTTTTTAGGCTTTTGCTAGTTTCGCTAAAGAGGTCACTCCCGGTGAAGGGATCTCGGCTCTTTCCTCGTCGAATAAGGTGCAGGATATTCACAATACCACTATGCAAAGCAAGAACTAGAAAAGCAATCAAAAGATAAAACCGAGGGCTGTAGTATCTGCTAGTTATTTCTAAAGAGGTCACTCCCGGTGAAGGGATCTCGGCTCTTTCCTCATCAAATAAGGTGCTGGATATTCTACAAGGAATACCGCTATGCAAAACAACAACTAGAGCTACCTATTTTTGAAAATTCGATTCCACAACATCTTTAGCTTTATTTTCTTTCATTAATCTCATTAATGAATGTCCCATCATTCAAGCTACCTAAGCATCACAGATAAATACAACATACGCTTATGTCATTCGCATTCGCCATGAAGTCCCGTCGTGCACCGTTAGGTTAGGTAACTAACGGCAGAGCGGGACAGGGCTAGCGCGGGTGAAAAACATAAGCAACGCCTATAACATATCATATATATTATATAATATATCTATCTCAACATATCAATTGATCACATCACAGATATCGCAGCAGAAAACAACATATGAAATATTGGATATACTAGGATTTCCGGGCTTTATATTAAGCCTGTATAAAACACGGATTCCACGATCGTGATGAATAACCAAACCCACACCCCTAGACCCCTATGAGAGCGGTAAGCAACCCTACCAATTCTAGAGTTAGGAGACCCGGACTCGACACCTCGAGATGGTCTCCCACTGGACTCTAGAACCCGGTTACTTGTGCTCCGCTCCTTTGGTCTATCCTAATGCGGAAAAGTAAATAATATGTATCAACGGTGACATCTTCCTCAACCCGAAAGTGCCATAATAAAAGAATATTACATATAAGTTTTTGAATGAATGAAAAAGAAAAAACTCTCATCTCACATAAAAAAAACCTCGGCTATTCAAACACGACAATCCAATATAACATATCACAGCAACACATAACATCACATGTCACTAACGTAAGTAAATATGCGTATCCTAATTGTCGTTGACGTATAGCAACGAAACCGGCGATACCCCACATATTACACTTACGGCAGCAGAAAAGAATGTGAAAACTACAACAATTGGAATCCGCAACCACCTTAGACATCATAAACCCAATGTATCATATACTTTGGATTTCATGCCCAACCTAATGAATTCCTTAGACATCTCATGCCTAACAATTATAAACCCCACATTTTGTCTCGATATTGAAAACACTTTCCAATAATATGTCGGGAAATTTAACAAGATTCCTGACATTCTGATCGAATGCTCATCGGAAACTTTAGTAGACGGCCACATCCCCGATTCCGTCAACGAAGTTAGGCGGAACACCGCGTCCGCGAACACCCGAACGGATGCTTTTGGCAATGGAGTTCTCATACAGTCACTTGGTTGTGGCTATGGGGCATAGCTATCAAGTAAGGTTACCCGGCGAGTATCCGCATACGCTATGTGATTGCGACGGACTTTTGATCACATCAAAATCCCGTGGCAATCGATAAAATGAGACTAAATTGCTAGATTTATAAAATTCAAATATTGTGGATTCCAAGTATTGTATCACAATCACAGATAGCTAAGCGATGTTAAATATTTCGATCGAATCAATGAATTCCCAAATTTTCATAAAAAGCTCAACACTTGAGCAGTATCAAAAATACCCAGAAGCATGCCCCGGTAACTACGGACCAACCGTAGAAGGCTCGGCCCAAGCCTCACACATAGCGCCGCGGAACCGCTGCCAAACCCATGGTTTGGCCGCGGTTCTGCGGTCATGTTATCGAGTTAGGGTGTCGTTCTTCTAGAGAGTCCATAGTTTTACCTGTATATTTTTCTGAATATTTTTAATGTGAAATATTCCAACTTTTTGAAAAATTTCCAGAGAATGGGCAAGATCAGGTTTTTCGGAGTTCGTTCAAAGTTCTAACTTCGCCTAGATAACTCCTAATGCTCTAGCAAGGCTCTGATACCACTGTAGGGTTCCATAGCACCCTTACTAGGATTTTTGGGGCATAAAGTATACAATTTTATAAAACCTAGAGAGTTATGCAACCCATACCAAGGATCTAACTAGAGTTTTAGGAGCTATACTAAAATGTAAACAACTTTACATAGAAAGTGAATGAGGAATACAACCTTTGTAGACCGGTCCTTCACTTCTAAAGCTCCGTGCAATAGTCCCTTCGCTCCAAGTAGTGAACCCCCGAACTCTAGTAAGGATCCACATGAAGAAATGAACGAGCTTGCTCAATGTCTTCGAGACCGAAGATTATCTACGTCGAGGAGACTCAAGATCATGCTACCTCTTCACTAATATGTGAATTAGTGAAGCAAACACCCTAAACTAAATAGCTAATAGTAGAGAATGATGAAATAGGAAATGGGCTCATTTTAGATTTAATTTTCTCACAATATTTTCTCACTTAGAAAAAAGCTAGCAAGCTTTTTCTCATGAAGAAGAAGATGAAGTGAAGAACAAATGAAACTCATGAGGTGAGAATAGCAACTATAGGTGAGTTAGTATCATACACTAACCCATGTAGAGAATAAACCATAGCTAATTAATAATGGTTAGGTTAATAAATATCTACAAGCAAAACAAAATTAGTGGACTTGGTCAATGGTTCCACAAGCTTCTACAAGCTTCAACCATGTGACTTAATTCCACTAATTTGTAATTTACTTAAATAAATAAAAACCTTACATTATATTAAGCATGGTGTGATTCTTATACACCCATGTTGCATGTGGCATCCAGCATGACACAAAAACATGTACATTAATATATATCACATATATACTATATGCACACTAGTGAGAAAAAGAAATGTTAAGTAAGCTAATATTAGTTAATGTAAGTTAATATATCAAATATATAATTATATATTAAATTATTAAATCAATACTTGATTTAATAATCCGGCTATATCACATACAACCGACTAATATCAAATGTAACAATCTATCGAATCAACACTTGATCCGATAACCCGGCTATATCACATATAACCGACCGATATCACATAACGCGAGAATAGAATGTGGTATCACATACGCGCATTAATCTCGGTCCCGTACATATCACATATGTGCTCCTACTTCATTTCACATGAACCAGGAAATCTCTGTGTAGGACTCTAAAGACTCGTCAATACGCCGGCAGTAGGTGATGATCATATCAAACACCCACAAGCCGCAAGCGATCTGCTAAATGTAATTGCCACCCGGATATTGAGCGATCAGAAGATCAAAAAGCAAGCCTGCTCATACTCCTACGAATCCAATCAGTAACACTACCGTACAGTCCGGTCTCTTCGTCTGATATGTTGCATATCTCTCCTAAGGGTGGTAAACGTCAGACCCTAATAGCTTGATAAGTCATGCCGATGTAAGGTCCATAACGGGCGAGAAACAACTGATAACACTTATCAGTAAATCTTTTCTACCCTGGCCATGGATTGGCAGTTATGGCCAATTGAGCATAGCGCAACATCAACCCCCAATACCGGGAGAGACGAATCCCCTCCTATCGCTCATTGCCTCCATGTGACTCGGGACTGTACCCAAAAACCAAATATTTGCATGACTCAGTAAAATCATAGTAGGGAGAAAATCAAAGCACAGTGGGAGACACACAAGACTCTATGACGATCTCGGGTCAACAAACTAACCTGTACCAGTGTCACCAGAGAACTGCTATCTGACGTGACGTATAATACCATCTAGGAGTTCTCTGTGAGTCCGTTCAGAGTACCCAGTCTCCACTGAGCACCCGTATACCATCTCTGATGTCAAACACCAATGGATATAGGATTATCCATCGTCCATCACATGGGTCGAGAAGATATACGCTAGACTACTCTAGAATATCGATGCCCCATCTCGAAACTCCCACGACTAGGAGCATTGAAGGATGAACTCATGGACTACACAGGCCCCACTAGTATGATCTGCATCATAATCCAGGTAGTCAAGTACACATTCTAAGGGCTTTACCAACATATAAAAGAGAGACAATCAGTGTACATGTTAAGAGAAAGAGTAACCAGATAGCATACTATCATGTCGAGCAAGAAAGTCCTCCCTATATATGTCCAAGCATCCACTACAATATACATCTCATGTACAGTAATGGCCTCTAGGGCATACATATAACTAACAGCTACGTCCGACGTCGTAATAACGTCGCGATGCAAAACTTACGTGCGCAGGACTGGACCTGGCTGAGCGGTGACATGACGTGGTGACTGGGTTAAACGACGATAGTGACTGGGTCGTCAACGACGTACGCAACTCCGTCGAGATGACCGGAAAATCAAGAAAAGAAAAGAATGAAGAAGATGTTAGTGTATATGCCCTAGAGGCCATTACTGTATCATACTAGTATGTATATTACTTGATGGAAGCTTGGGATATTCACAGTTGTACAGACAATCTTGCTCAATATAGTAGTATGCTACTTGGTTTGTCTCTGCTTTAATGTGTACTTGTGTGTTTATTTATTATATCACCTATACACATTAGTAGAGCCCTTAGGATCTTTGCTTGATTACCGGCGTTGTGATGGCGATCACACTCGTGGGGGCTGGGTAATCTACAAGCACATCCTTTTACACGTCCCTGGTCGTGGGAGTACCGAGATAGGGCATCGATACTCCGGAGTAGACTAGCGTATGCGCTTCTCATCCCAGCACGGGAGACGGTCTGTCCCACAGCCGTCAGTACGTCGTACTTGAGATAGTATGCGGGTGCTCGTTAGGTTACGAGTACACTGGACAGGACTCGTCGGGAACTGATGGTTGGTATTATACCTATCGTCAGTTATCAGTTCCCAGGTGACATGAGTACAGCTTAGTCCGCTGACTTGACACTGTCACTTCGCCTCGAGTGTGTTCCCACTGTTCTTTGATTACTACCCTACCACGGCTCTACTGAGTCGTGCAAACAGGTAGTAGTTGGGAGCAGTCCCGAAGCACTTGGAGGCAGTGACGGTTAGACAGGATTCGTCTCTCCCGGTATTGGGGGTTGACATCGCGCTGTGTCTAGGAGAGCCATTACACGAGTAGTCCCTGGCCAGGGCAATCGAGATATACTGGTAGGTTCCAGTGTTATCTCAGGGTGTTTTGGGCTTCACTCCGGCACGACTTGTACCGCTTTTGGGGGACTGACGTTTACCGCCCCCTAGGCCCGCCATGCGATGTATCAGACGAACAGACCGGACTGTACGGAGATTGTCACATTCAGACTCAGTAGGAGTTCGGATGGGTTTACCTCATCGGCCTTCTTATCGACATCTACCTGGGGACCGTTACGTACAGCTAGTGCCGCTTGCGGTCTGTGGTTAAACCCACTGCCAGCGTAGTGTCGAGTCTTTAGAGTCCCACACAGAGAGTTTCCCTGCACTGAGCGAAACGTGTAGAGGCCGTATGGTTTTTCGGCAGGGCTGCGATCACTTACGTGCACTTGTGTGCGTATGATGTTCGGGCAGGCAGTACTAGTGGGCTTTGGTTTAAGCCAGATCCTAGTATTGCACGGATGGATTTGTTTTGTCTTCTGCGCATCCGCATTCTACGGAATACGGATGCAGGTGTGTATGCACAGTTTTCTGGAGCGATGAAGGAGGAGATGCCTCATTAGGGTTTTGGCAGATGGTTCGGCCAAAACCGCTATGTGGCAGGCTCATTAGGGTTTTGACAGTTGATTCGGTCAAAATCATTTTGAGGCCGACTCATTAGGGTTTCGACAGTTCGTTTGGTCAAAACCATTATGAGCCGGGGACATTATTTACTAATCCTTTCCTTGATAATTTTGTTATGGCTAATTGCATTGACCATTTGACCCCGTTGACCCCTCTTGACTTTGTTGACCGGTTGACCGGGTTGACCATTGACTTTCAAGAGGTTTCCACACTCTTCTTTTCTTTTCCTTTTTCTTTTGGATTATGATAATGGTCAATTCAAAGTAGCCATCAACTTTATCTTGATGGAATTAGTAATGATGATGTTTTGCATTATTTGCAACCATGGTTCTTTTCTTTTGTATCATAATATTATTCTCTTTCTCTCTCTTGATTTTTGAAGTGAGAAGAAAATGAGAAGCTCCATGGTTGCTAGAAAATCTCCTTCTTCTTCCTCCTCTTGATTTCTCCTTTGATCTCATGTGTTGAGAGAAAAAGGATTCTACTTGACAAAACACATCCATACATCTTCTCTACACAACCTAGGGCTTCTAGATTAGCAATCTCCTTGCCCTAGTTACCTCGGCTTGAGGTGGAGCTCAGTGTACATCTCTCGGGTGGATCGTCTTCGACTCAAGGAGGCCGCGAAGGTGACCGAAGTCCGGATCAACCTTCGAGCAAGCAATGAGAAGAACAACAAGAAGAGAGGAACATCAAAGAAGAACAACAACAAGAAGAGAAGAACATCAAAGAAGAACACCAACAAGAAGTGAAGGAGTTCAAGTTGAGGTATAACCACTTTGCCGAGTAGTTAACTCTTCTTTGCAAGCTTGCTAGTTTAGTTTAGCAAAGATCCGGCTTTTACGGTCCATGTTACAAAGTTTAGAAAAATTTTGATTTACCGTTTCCGCAACCCCGTAAGTACCGGGAGAAGTAACGTGGACCTAACAGAAGAAGAAGAAGAAGAAGAAGAAAAGAAAGAAGTGGAGGTTGTTAGGGTTTGCGGAGTTCTGGGGATGTACAGAGGGGATGGTGGCGATGGCGAGGTGAAAGGGATGAGAGGCTGCCGTCGGCGAGGTGTTGGGAGGTTTGAAGGTGATCGGGGAAGTGCATAGGGGGTCGTTGGTGGTGGTGTTGGGTGTTCTTCGGTCCTGGGGAGATGAGGAGGGTGAAGAGGTGGTCGGTGTTGGTGGTTGGGTTCCGACGACGAGGTGTTGCCGGCGATGTATGGGTTGGATGATGGGTTCTCGGGTCGGGGTCGCTGGGGAAGAGGAAGGGGAGGTCTCGGGGGTGAAAAGGAAGAGATGGAGGTGGAGGTGATAACGAGAGGGGGACGGTGACGGTGAGAGGGCAAACGACGGCAAGGGGTGGCAACGAGATGATGGGTTAGGGTTAGGGCTTCGCGACGAGAAGAAGAGAGGCAGGGAGAGAGAGTAAGGTTTTTTTAATTTTATTATGAAAAATATATATTATATATATAATAGAGAGAGAGAGAGAAGTGTGGGGACGAGATTAGAGAGACTGAGAGAGAGGCGAGATTGAGAGAGAGACATGAGAAAGAGAGAGAGATAGGATATATTTTATATTAATAATATTATATATATATATATATAGTTAACAGTATTATATGTTTTAGTTTTATAGAATATTTTATACATATATATATATATATATATATATATATATATATATATTGGGATTTTACAGCTAATACTAGATTGCTCCGAATATTACCCGTAACCATCATAAAATCTAGATTTTAAATATGAAAAATATACATAAAAGTTTTAACCATAATGCGATATCCAGTCAATAAAAATGTATACCCCCAAGTACGGATTTACGTAAATATACGTAGTGATCAATTACGAGTCTGCTTTAAAAAATTAGGACATGAACATGATATGTGGATTCAACCACGTGATATGGGATACGATGACATGCAAGGCTAGATTTTAAAATATAGTATTTAATTTTTATTTTGTATTATAAAAGATATGTGGAATATATTATATGTGTATAACATCTAGATTTGCATGGATCCTCTGTACTAGCAAATATTTGATATAATCTTGAACCATAATGAGTTTCAAACATGCGGGTCGGGTCGGATACTAACCACGGCTGCTTAATGTACTATCCGTAACCCAGAAGCAATAATAATAAAGAATTTACCGCAAGATTTGAAATACCCCAATATATATAGTATACATGTACTAGGGTGTTACATCCCTCTTTTGTGAAAGACCGGTTTCAGAGGAACCATTATAGCAGGAGCCTCCTTCGGTTGATGGGAAGAGCATTTATCATAACTCTTCAGCTTCTTGGATTGGGGAGTAATCCATATTGATTACTGAGCACTGCACCTCCTTCCAAACCTTATGAATAGTCTAAGAAAGTCTTTTTGCCAATCGAACCAATCATAGCTCGTCACTCTTCTCGGCGGGAGGTGGAGTTTTCATCAATACAGGACTTGGAGAGTTGCGCTTCACCATATTCAGCGCCTCAAATCTGTTCCCGGTTGGAACAACAGTCTGCACCATTGGAGCTGGCGGGGTTAGCCTGGATGGAGATATGCCCCCAGCCTGCCTTATTCGACGCCAGTATCAACGTCGAAAGTGTCTTGAAGTAAGAGTTTCTTCAACCTTAGGGGCTTCATGGAATTTCCCCCTGCATAGCTTCTAGGCCGAAGCATCCTAACCCTGTGTTCTTTTGAAACTGGGACATCTTGCCTCCTGCATGGCTTTGAGGTTGGAGCATGGGCCAGTCGCTGAAAGAATGATGCCCTTAGCTAGACCGGAGTATGAGCATGGGGTGCCAGCCTATTGAATACGGACTGTCTTGGAGGTGAAGTACCATTTAGCGCCTCGTAAGCAGCAGGGGCTACAAATGTCAGTCTCTTATTGACCATTCTCTTTTGAACGGACGGGACGGTTGGAGAATCCTAAGCAGCAAGGCTCAGCCTCTCGAAGGCTAATTTTTTCGGGATCATGGGCTTCTTAGAGGGGCCTACAAAGTTTGGCTTCGGCCTCTGGAAGACCGATCCTTCATATTGAGCAGGCTTATCATCGGGGCCTGCTGTGGTAGTTGTCAGCCTATTGCAAACTGACTTCTTGGATGTCTCCTCCTTTGGAACTGGGATTCTAAGAGAGGGAGATGGCTTACCCTGACCAGGTTATTCCAGCCGGAGTGGTGTTGGAGCCAGTGTTGTGTTTGTTGTTGTTGAATGATGCCATTGGATCTGCATAGGGAGGAGAACACCCGCTTTAGTATCCTGAAACCAATGGGCAACCATAAACATAATATACTGCGATTGTTTCACAAAGAACATGACACATAAGTGTGCAGTGGAAAGAGAAAAATGTCCCACCAGGCGTGCCAGAATCTGTTTATTGCCGAAGACTGGACTGAGACGCGTAGACATCTAACTTGAATTTGGGGGCAGATGCTATATGGAACATTTCCATCCACCTCTCCGAAACTACCAAGCTGATTTATAGCACCGTATATCGAAAGTTTGGATAGATGAGACTGTTTTAGCAGACTTATCAGATTCCCCCTAATTTGAGGTTTTTTTATTGTGGGAACGCTCTTCCCTACAGACGCAAACCCCTGCAGTTAATTACGTTATCGCATTATGATAACAACTTCCACCTTCTCCAGTTGATCACTTTGTGTCGTATTATATATTGTTTATTATGGGGTTGCCCTTGGATTGTATACGAAGACTAATTTTGTCGCCCGTAGGGCGCGGATTAGTCCAAACCCGTAAATCATATTTTGAGTGAACTTAGGACGCAGATCTCATATAAATGAGGTCCATAAGTTCAGGGGTTTAAGGATCGTTAATCTAGTGTTAGATTAAGATCGACTTAAAATATATTTAAGGGCCATTAATCTAGTCTTAAATTAAGGCCAGCTTAAAATATGTACGATCATGATGAATTCTCCTTTGAAAATTAAATAAGTTTTGAAGCTTCAAGGGTTTATTCTAATTTTAGACTAAACGCTGGGCGTTGTTTCCCAACAGTGCTAAGCATTAGGCCATGTTTTATTTTGGGCTCTACATAACCCAATAGTGTTAAGCACTGAGCTCAGAATCTTAAACTTCAAAGAAATATCTCAGCCAATATTGGGCTAAGAAAAATTCATATAAGACTTGGCGCTTGCCACGTGGCACTTTGCCACATGGCACTTTGCCACTGGCTCAGGTATCCTTATATTTGGGCCATTGATGCTCAGAACTTAAGTTCTTATGTTGCATATGCCACTGGCGCTTCTACCGTGTGGCGCATGTGCTTTTGATTCATGCCCACAGGCTCTCCTGAATTCATATCCACTCATCATATTAGCCTCTAGTGTCTCTGCTGGTGGCGCTTGCCATGTGGTGCATGCCCATTGGTTCATCTGCCTCTGGTGCATACCTACAGGTACTTATATGGATATGGTGCTTAAAGACTTAAGTTTTTAATTCTCTGACCATGGACTTAAATCCCATAAACCATTGGCGTGTCTTCCTTTGGTTATGTACATCATTGAAACTTGAGTTTCACGAAGCTTAAGCTTCTGTTAATGGCAATGTTTCCATTAACAATCACCAAGATCCTTGTTTTAATGATCTGGGATCTCTCAATCATTATGCATCCTCATCACCTTAATGTTCATCATATTTTTATGAAGAGGGTTCGATTCTTTTCTTAAAGCCTAGATCTTAAAATCAAAACAGTTCCTTTATGAAATTTAAGTTTCTTATGAAAAAGAAACGATCTTGATTTAGAGATCATAAGATCCGAGAAAGAACTTAAGTTCTATGTATATCAATGAAGGTTAACTTTCTTATGAATGAATCTTAAGTTTTTATGATGATGGAGATTGATCTCCTATTTACCTAGGTTGTATATGGAGGAAGAGAAAGGAGAAACTCAAAGGCAGAGAACTTAAGTTTTTTATGAAAGCCGATGAGATTAGTGATATCTCTGTATGTGATGTATATGATGTATATCATGTATATGCTTAAATTATGACCTCTAGGGTCACTTATATAGGGTGTGACTATTGTTGGGCAAGTAGAGACAATCTCTCTTTGAGATTTCTCGGATTGATCATGAGATCAAGCTCAGGTGCTTAAGCACCGTTGGCTTATGGATCCAAGAGTTATCTGTCGATATGATTAATATCTTTCTTATTCAGATAAGATATTCCATTAATTCATTTGGTTTAAAAGAATATATAAAAAGAGCTAATATTAGCTTGGGTGGTTAAGCACCATTGGATTTTAGATCTAAGGGTTAATATTAACCAGTATCATTTTGTGAAATCAATTTCCTGATATCAATTTGGATCTTATTTTAGAAAGATAGAGAAAATATTTTCTCAAAATAGCTTAAGCTATTCGATTATATCAATTATTAATGATATCTTTCTGTTTTAAGAAAGATTTTCGATGTTTAAGCTTCTGTTGATATAT
The DNA here is from genome assembly GCA_030015575.1 of Agapanthus africanus. Taxonomy (NCBI): domain Eukaryota; kingdom Viridiplantae; phylum Streptophyta; class Magnoliopsida; order Asparagales; family Amaryllidaceae; genus Agapanthus; species Agapanthus africanus. The sequence goes on along the minus strand of CM057350.1, from coordinate 444,362,526 downwards.
CTTTCTTATTTAAGAGAGATATGGGAAGTTAACTTCCGAAGATAGCCTAAGCTATATGAAGCAAGGGTTTCAGATATTATCAGTGCCAAATCAGCATGGCATATGTCCACGTGAGTTGCACGTGGAGAAACGGCAAGAGTCTTCTGGCATTTGGACTTGAGCCCAACTCTGCCCAATTTCATCAGTGATTTGATTTGATTTGATTTTAGTTGATCCATAATTGATACATATCAATTAAGGTGATGGGTTAAAATCAATTTCATGTTATTGATCTTGATCTTTCTTGTTTTAGAAAGATAAAGAAAATACTTTCTCAAAATAGTTTACACTATTCGATTTTATGATATCTTTCTTTTTTAAGAAAGATATGGGAAGTTAACTTCCTAATATATCATGAGCTATATGAAACTAGGGCTTCAGATATTATCAGCACCAGATCAATTTGGCACATGTCCACGTGAGTTGCACGTGGAGGAGCGCCAAGAGTTTTCTGGTGCTTGGACTTAAGTCCAATTTCACTAATTTTATTGGTGGGAAGAAATGCCCCCCACTGCTTTACCCACATAAGTATGTACACGGGTTAAGTAGTGCAAAGTTATGCATTGCCATACAATTGATGGCTTAGGAGACATGTTCAGGTCCCTGCCAACTAAGGCTTTGTTTATCTTCATGAGCCGTAAGGGTCTCAAAAAAGTGTTCTCCTTATGAGTCATGAGGATCTCATAGGTGTATAATCTCCTTAGAAATCATGAGGATTCCTAAGTGTCCATCGTTTTCGTAAGTCATCAGCGAAAGATATAGCGTAAGAAGCTATTTGGATAAATAATTTCATTTGTGAACTTGGTCCAATCAGATATCTAAACAAGTTCTGAAGCGCGTATCGCTCGATTCAGGAGATAGTTGATCTCCATGAGATTGAGATAAAGAGAGGAAATGTTAGAAACATTTTAGCAGATCCACTCACTAAGGTTGTTTCTCAAATACGGTTTGGGAAACTGTCATTAAAAAAGTTGGGTATGTGATACCGCAATAATTGGCCTTAAGTGCAAGTGGGAGATACTCCGTGAGCTCCTAGAGTCCAACTCTTATTGACCCGGCGAAAACGGGAAAAAACAATTTTATGAATGCATAGCTCCAATTCTAACTCAAAATCAAACATTTGCTATATAATTGCAAAAACAAAAGAGATTTATAGAGGGAAAAGGGGCTACCACCTTTGTAGCGTGTCCGATCTCCATCGAAAAACCCTAGTTAGACTCCATGAGCTCCCTGATGAACGTGGTGGCCGACCGTCTTGCCGTAGATGATCCGCAGTGAAAGGAACTCACCCAAAGCTCCAATTCCATCAACAAGTGGAGTAACTATCTCTTGGACCTTGCTAGTGTCAAGAGGTAGGATGATGTTCAAGAAATGAATCTCCTTTCTCTCCTTTCTTTCTTTACTCATCTCATCTTCACTCTAGAAAAATCAAAAGGGGGGGAAGAAGAAAATGAAGTCCATGGCTACTCATTTTTCTTTTCTCAACACTTAATAAAAATTGTAGGAGAAAAATGAGAGAGCATATCTCTTGATCATTCCCCTTCTCTCTCTTTATAGTTGTCAACCATAAAGTGAGGTAGGCCCCACCCTTCAGATGGTTAACCATATGTCATCCTAATGACAACACACACACACACATAAAGAGAAAGAAAAGAATACACACACACACACACATACACACAAAGAGAGAGAGAGAGAATGAGTATATGTATCCTTACATATACTTATTATGTATCATATACACAATTATATATCGGTATCATATACCAAAAAGAGAGCGAGAGAGTGTGTATCATATTCACTATACTAGAAACCATATCACATATGCGTTTATTAAATCAACACTTGACTTAATATTCCGGGATATAAATAAACTGGTTAGTATATCAATTGTCCGATTAAATCACGTATATTGAATATATGTATTTAATCGAACTCATGCACGTATCCCCATACGCATGGCACATCATCATTTCGTCTGGGCAAGCACTTTCGTTGTGGGACTCTAAAATCCTGTCAATATGCTGGATGTAGGTTAAATAGGATCATATTCAATTGAATCTGAAACACTTTTAAATTTAACCCCCTCACAGGTTATCTCACAAGCTAGTCAGCGATACTAGCTGCATGTAACAACTACCCAGGTATTGATCAAGATAATGACAGGTCGATGAGCAAACACATTTGGACCCGAGAAACCCTATAAGCGATGAATACCATACAGTCTGGTCTCTTCGTCAAAGAGTATCGCATACCGAGTCTGGGGTGTAATCTTTCAAACCCCTATTAACCCGATAGGTCATGTAAGTCTACGGTAGCATCCCGGCCGTCTTTCAGACGCCAAAATGCGGAACAAAAACTTTTATAACTGGCGCTATCGCATACTGTAACCAGGATCTGCCATTAACGCTAAACTAACAATCTTCAAAGAGGGAAGAAAGGTTATACCGAACGATCCGAGTCCTTCGTTCTTTAACCATCATCCCACGCTTCGTTGCGGCTGCTTCGATCTCGTCGATCTCCGATCTCCTCGTCCAGGTGGCACCACGTCATCGGATCTTTAAACGGGCTCCCGCCTCTGGCTCGAGGCAACTCGGTCGTCAAGTTTGCTAAAAGAGACGACCAATAATGATGTAGAGAAGGAGTAGAAGACTTTGTCTCGCTTCGTCCAAAACTATGGACGAACGGTTAATGAAGTTGCCATGGGAATCGGGTGATGGAATGAAATGAGCTGTGAAATTCCATACACCGAAAACTATCATAATCTTTTAACCAACAACCATTTCTTTTTCTACCAAGTGTGTGAATGAGAGAGGAGGGGGCCGGCCATATATATGGAAGGGGGTGAGTGTAGGAGAGGGGGAGGTGACAATAAGAAAATATCTCTAGTGTGAACACAAAGTGTGAACACACTTAATGAAATGATGAATCATTAACCTAGTCATCAAGCATTAATGGAATCATTAAATGCAACCATGACTCACTAAACACCTCACCACTTCTAGAACCTTCTAGAAGCTTCCACACTCATCTCAAGAAAAGATAAATCCGTATTTAAGCAAATGTTAAATACGGCTGATAGAAAACTGGAAACTGGCAACTTCCAAAAGTGATCCCGAAACGAATTTCAGGATAACCCCGTAACTGTATAAATATACCCGCATTTGTATTACGACCGAATACAAATGCAATTGAGACAAAGATATTATATCTACTCTGTATAATACTCGGATCCGGCTTAAACCAAAGCCCACCAGTATTATCTGTCCGAAATATGACACGTGCGTAAACGCACGTGCATTTTCCGAACCCTGCCATAAAACCATACGGACTCTACAACGTTTCGCCCGAACTTGGGAAACTATCTGTGGGGGACTCTAATGACTCGTCAGTACCCTGGCAGTGGGTTTAACTACAAGCCGTCAGCGGCACTAGCTGTGCGTAACGGCTGCCCATAGACTGACCTCAAGGGAGGCTGATGAGCGAACTCATCCAGAAACCCTACTGAGCCTAACAGTGACCATGTATATACAGTCCGGTCTGTTCGTCTATGAGTATCGCATATCCAGCCTAGGGGGCTAGTAACGTCAGACCCCCAATAGCTGTATAAGTCGTGTCGGAGACAAGCCCTGAACACCCTGAGATACTACTGGAGTACCTACCAGTAAATCTCACCTGCCTTGGCCAAGGACTTGGTGTAATGGCTTTCCTATACACAGCGCGACCTCCACCCCCAATACCGGGAGAGACGAATCCCCTGCCGATACGCTCACGTGCCTCCATGTGGATCGGGACTGTACCCAAAAACTACATGTTTGCACGACTCCTTTGAGCCGTGGTAGGGTAGAAATCAAAGCACAGTGGGAACTCACACGAGACAAATGACGACCTCAGGTCGATGAACTAACCTGTACACATGTCACCAGGGAACTGCTATCTGACGATATGTATAATACCAACTAGCAGGTTCCCGGCGAGTCCTGTCCGGTGTACTCATAACCCAATGAGCACCTGTATACATCTTAGGTGATCCAACTGACACCAGTGGCTTGTGAGACCGGCCACCGCCCCTCATCGGGGTCTCGACTGTATACACTAGTCTAGTCTGGAGTATCGATGCCCTGTCTCGAAACTCCCATAACTAAGGACCGCTATTAAGGATGAGCTTATAGACTACCCAACTCTCACGTATATGATCGCCCTCATACTGTTGGTAGTCAAGCAAGATCCTAAGGGCTCTATCAACGTGTACCAGTGATCAGTCACCTGAACCTGTACACGACTGATAAAGGCAAACCAGATAGCATACTATCATCTCGAGTAAGACTGTCTTACCGATATAGGTCCTCCTCAATCATTGCAATCACGTACCTGCGATCCAATAATTGACTTTGAGGGCACTATATCCAACAATCTCCCACTTACACTTAAGGCTAATTATTGCGATGTCGCGTACTCACAGCCCGTGTGAAACGAACACCCAACTCCTCTACTAATCAGTTTCACAAAGCCCGTTTGTAAAACTATTATGTTCGAGAAATAGCCTCAGTGAGTAGATCCGCCCTGAAGTTTCTTTCTATGTCTCTCTTAATCTCAAGTTCGCGGAGAAAGCCATCTCCCGAATTGAGTAATACCTGTCTTAGAATATGTCTGGATATCTGATGGGACCTAGTTCATAAATGAACTCCAAATCCAAACTTCTTAGACTGTATCGATCACTGAACCTAATCAGTATCCTGCACCATGCCTCCCACAGTATCCTCTTGGACCACCTGTCCATAATACTGTCCCTCTTCTTCAGAGGGAAAACTATAGCTCTGACAATCTCTCTGTCATCCATGTCACCTTTGAAGTCTGGAATGATAACCGTCTCCTGAAGGAGGCTGCCGTCATCAACTCCGTAGAACACGCACTTATGTTCTAAAACTGCTTCCTTATGTTTCTCCAGGATTGGATTAATACAAACTTATTGCATGTAGTGCAAAAACAACATCTGGAGTGGTACTTGACATCTCATGATTGACTCAATTGCCTAAGCAAGTGATCTGCCAATCATGTACATCCCTCTCCCCTTTAGTCTGTAAGACACCTTTAGAGAGGGTGACTCCATCACCTGCAGGTACACCACCATGCCAGGAGTCATTTATTCTAAAAACTATTAGAATATTGTCAAAGTACCCACATTGGGAAACTACCCAAATCCAGATCTAAAACCATAGATCTAGAAACCAGAATGTCAAATATTATATCCATGTCCTGTCTGGAGAAACAACTGTGTGACGACCAAAGTACAACCGATCGTAATATAGGAATTTTACTTCCTACTCTGTGTATGTCATCCAAATACCAGGACATCACACCCTACTACCTTCTTAACAGATCCATCCCCTATTCTGATGAAGTCAAACCCCTGACTGTCACATCAAAATTAGATGATCAATCTCCGCTATAACTGCTCTAGTCTATAAATAGACATAAGCTACTTGCCCACTATGCTTCCGCTGCTCCCACTGACCACAACAACCTTCCTACTGGGTCTCATAGCCTGGAACAACAGTAGTGTCAAGTCTGGGTAGATAAGAACCTCCCTGTCACCGTCCTTGAGGCTACCGAAGCACCTCTCGGGTGTCTGAGGTTACCCACCAAATCTGCGGAGTGGCTAATGGAATGTCAAACCTGATTGAATCTTTAGGTCCTATTAAATTTTCCGTAATCGTTTGCGGTTCTGGAATCACTTCCAGTTCTACCATACTCCCACTACTGTTTTCTGAAAAATCCATTTTACTAAAACTGTGGTGAGTCAAGAACAATATCACTATTGATCTTCCAGATGGTAGAAAGTCAACCCTCGTCATAGCCTGGGCCAACTCACAAACAGCCATTACAGAAACATGCCCTGAGTTATCCAGAGTCTGGTTTTAAGCATAAGCCGGACAACTCCCCGTACCTTAACATCGTTAAGATACGAACCATTCTATATCCAATATAGAAACTTTGGCACTTATTTAATTGGAACCGGATTCTAATCATGCAGCTGTCTCCAGTGCATATCAACTTTAATGGAGAGGGGCTAATCAGCATTACTCAACTTAGGAATCCATCCAATTATGAGTAACCCGAAAGAGAAACAAGTTTCTCAAAACATTTACTATCATCTGAATACCAATCACAAGAATCTACATCTTCGATCTCTTTGAAGAATCCCGATACTTGCGACATCTGGTTCTCTACTTTATTCTTATACCCCACAACTTCTCAAAACTTAGACCTTGTATCTCTATGAAACACTTGTCTAAAAACTAGAGAAGTCATAAGTAAACAGAACATAGTACGAGGACCTACCCCTTTGTCCTGAAGGACACTGGACAACACACAATACTCTGTATAAGTCCGCTGAGTTGAATAACTCAAAACCTGTGCGTCGTAGGTTGAAAACTGTACCCAGGCGATTTCCTCAAATATCACCAATTACAACGAATTCCGATATAATGAGGATGACCACCTAATTCCCAATAACTTCCTCCCACTCATCATCTGTAAAACCATACAGATATGAGAATGAAACCTGGTGAATACACATCCTGGAGTAAGTATCTAATCGGGATACCAGTTTTCCATTAATAATGCACTAAAACATGAAAATGTTTCGTAGGGGTATCCTGGTATTCATAGTAATGCCTCTTCCATAATCCAATTCATGACTTTAACCGTATATTTCTTTGTCATCTCTTCAAATCCCTTTATTTTTCTTCAGTCATTACCTTCTGTACACCATCGTTAGGCTAAATGGTTTTCTTCCTTCCCTACCGTTTGGCACCAGCCTATGGTTTGGAAGAAGACTATCCAGTAAGCATAATAGGTGTACCCTCCTAAACCAAGGAGTACTCATATCTTGAGAGAAGGTGATGATAAAAGACAACTGAATAATACCTTATTCTTTTAAAGGTGAAATAGGAGTGGCGATGAAGTACGCGGTTTGGTCGTGAATGATAGCAGTCGCAACTTACTTTGCCCTCTTTCTAATCCCTTTATTTTGTCTTTACATATTACCTTCTGTATACCCTACTTAGGCTAATTGGTTTTCTTCATTCCCTACCTTTCGGCACCTGCCTATGGTTTGGAAGAAGACTATCCAATAAGCGTAATAGGTGTACTCTTCTAAACCAAGGAGCCCTCGCAACCTGAGAGAAGGTGATAATAAAAGACAACTGAATAAACCAATTCTATTTCTCCTGAACCTTGATCCATCCTCGAAGAAGTTTCTTCGAGTTCGTATATAACCATACGATGGATCTATCCAATGGAAGTGGATGTCCGTAGTAATACGGGGTGTTCTGAGAAATGCAAAGGGTAAAAGAAGGAATGGTAATGACTTATGCAACTCAGACAATCCAAAAGCCAGTATTTTAAGAAGGTTCGGTCAACTTGGTCACTGAGTCATAGTCTAGGGTCGGTCAAAGGTCGCTGCCAAAGAGAGAGAGAAAAGAAACACTCTGCGTGCATTCTAACCTAGATCAGAATGGTTATCACTTTATCTAATCCGGAAACCTCCGACTGAACTGTCGAATTCTCCCCCAAACCTGAAAGAAGAATCAATCGGGATCACCCGAAGAGTAAACCAACTCATCAGTGGGAATCGGGATCCAACTCTCATCGCATGATAACGTGACGGAATCCACTCACGTTATCACACTCCAGAAGGTATGCGCATGCCTGGCAAGTTTCAGTTTCTTTAGAAACTCCCGATATGATTTTTACCCCATGTTCTTATGACCTTGACGAAAGCCAACAAATCATAAGTCACATGTCAAGTTCTGCCCGTCGTTATCTTGTTAATTTGAACCCACCCGTACATACCCTTGACGAAAGCCAACAAGGTAATACGACTGTCCCAAACCAACTCATCTATCTATGCAACAAATGAATACCCTAGCAACTACCAAACAATATGCCTTGACGAAAGCCAACAAACATAGCTTGAATATTACTGACCATCCATAAGAAATGACGGAGGGCTACGGCTGGTTTTTGGCGAAAAACCTTTAACGTAATGAACTTGATCTCGTTGAAGGAACCTGATAGCTTTTTATAAAAATATAGTGGCGAAAACCTTTTGCTAAAGAGGTCACTCCCGGTGAAGGGATCTCGGCTCTTTCCTCGTGGAATGAGGTGCAGGATATTCCACTGAATACCGCGATGCAAAACAACATGTAATCGACTATAGTGAAGTTATTACCCTGACGCAAACTTCTGCCCAAGGGGTCAGTCCCGGTGAAGGGATGTCGGCCCTTGCCCCGTCGAATGAGGTGCAGGATATTCCAACCGAATACCACTGTGCAAAACAAAAGGAAACGTCCTTGTAATAACACTTTTTAATTGTTCCAACAACATCCAAACAGGTTTGTTTTACTTTGCATTGATCAGAATCAACGCAGTCCTATCAATTAATCACACCAGAAAAGAACGAAAATAAAATGTACGTATATGCCATCCGCATTCGTCTCTGGGTCCCGTCATCACCCGTTAGGTTACTTAACTAACGACAGAGCGGGGACTGAACTAGCGCGGGTGTAAAACATATACAACATCTAATAGTATATAAACCAATATACAATAATCGCTCCAGGCGTGATAATATGCAACATTACAGAAAAGTAATAAGCATCACAGAACAATACAGATAATCTGGGATCCCCGGGTTTTACAGAGCCGCTGCTGAAACCCGACGTTCCTCTGTCGTGTGGATAGCCTGTGCAATGAAACCTAGACCCCTACGGGTACTGCAAGTTACCCGCCAAAACCTGAAGCGAGGCAGCCCCCTACAGCAAAGTGAATGGACCACCCTGCACTTCACGGAATCTGGTAATCTTGGGCACCCCTCCTTGGGTCAACCTGTACCCCCTACGAGTGCGGCGAATAGTCTGCCAATTCTAGAGTGAGGCCCCTCTGCCTATCAAAGTCATGAGATGCGGACCCGTTGCCCTCCAGAACCCGGCTATCCGTGCACTCCATCGCGGGGCAAAACCTAGTACAGTAATGAAAAATAGTACAACAGGTACATCGACCGCAACCTGGTCATGCCCCAAAAGAATATTATACAACAGGCAGTGACGGCAGTCCACATGTTGGACGCTCGCCCCGCAATATCAAATGTACAAATAAACTCAAACTGCACTACCATTGCACACTGCTATCCACCACGACAAATCCGCAACATCACAGCACAACACAGAACAACAACGCGAATGTCACGTTCGCAAACCCGTCTAAAAGAACTATAGCAATCAGACGCGGTTTACCGATCAAATGACATTCACGGTCGGAGATATAATGTAAGCACTGTAAACTGACACGTCTAAATTTCGATCGACTAAATTTCTCGAAGTGGGCCCCACGCAAATCTGCTGTACAGTAAAAAACACTGGGCCCAAATAAACAGTTCCATAAACCACAATTTCCAACATAGAATCCACTGTAGAAAATTGACTAAGTGTTCTCACTTTCCTGCGGTGGATCCGCGGCCAAACCCAAGCTTCGGCCGCGGATCCGCGGCGGAACAGTGGAATCACTTGGTCGAATTTCTCCAGTATTCCTCAAAAATCTTGCTTGATTTTCGGGTATGGTCAAAATTATTTTTAGACCAGTTTGAAAATTAACAGAAACTTTAATACTAGAAATTGCGATTTTCAAAAAATCCGTTCGATCTATCTTTTAAACGTGTTAGTACAAGTTAGTAAAGCTTAATGGTGTGGCTCTGATACCATGTAAGTCTACGGTAGCGCCCCGGTCGTCTTTCAGACGCCAAAATGCGGAGCAAAAACTTTTATAACTGGCGCTATCGCATACTGTAACCCGGATCTGCCATTAACGCTAAACTAACAATCTTCAAAGAGGGAAGAAAGGTTATACCGAACGATCCGAGTCCTTCGTTCTTTAACCATCATCCCACACTTCGTTGCGGCTGCTTCGATCTCGTCGATCTCCGATCTCCTCGTCTAGGTGGCACCACGTCATCGGATCTTTAAACGGGCTCCCGCCTCTGGCTCGAGGCAACTCGGTCGTCAAGTTTGCTAAAAGAGATGACCAAGAATGATGTAGAGAAGGAGTAGAAGACTTTGTCTCGCTTCGTCCAAAGCTATGGACGAACGGTTAATGAAGTTGCCATGGGAATCGGGTGATGGAATGAAATGAGCTGTGAAATTCCATACACCGAAAACTATCATAATCTTTTAACCAACAACCATTTCTTTTTCTACCAAGTGTGTGAATGAGAGAGGAGGGGGCCGGCCATATATATGGAGGGGGGTGAGTGTAGGAGAAGGGGAGGTGACAATAAGAAAATATCTCTAGTGTGAACACAAAGTGTGAACACACTTAATGAAATGATGAATCATTAACCTAGTCATCAAGCATTAATGGAATCATTAAATGCAACCATGACTCACTAAACACCTCACCACTTCTAGAACCTTCTAGAAGCTTCCACACTCATCTCAAGAAAAGATAAATCCGTATTTAACCAAATGTTAAATACGGCTGATAGAAAACTGAAAACTGGCAACTTCCAAAAGTGATCCCGAAACGAATTTCAGGATAACCCCGTAACTGTATAAATATACCCGCATTTGTATTATGACCGAATACAAATGCAACTAAGACAAAGATATATCTACTCTGTATAATACTCGGATCCGGCTTAAAGCAAAGCCCACCAGTATTATCTGTCCGAAATATGACACGTGCGTAAACGCACGTGTATTTTCCGAACTCTGCCATAAAACCATACGGCCTCTACAACGTTTCGCCCGAACTTGGGAAACTATCTGTGGGGGACTCTAATGACTCGTCAGTACCCTGGCAGTGGGTTTAACCACAAGCCGTCAGCGGCACTAGCTGTGCGTAACGGCTGCCCATGGACTGACCTCAAGGGAGGCTGATGAGTGAACTCATCCAGAAACCCTACAGAGCCTAACAGTGACCATGTATATACAGTCCTGTCCGTTCGTCTATAAGTATCGCATATCCGGCCTAGGGGGCTAGTAACGTCAGACCCCCAATAACTGTATAAGTCGTGTCGGAGACAAGCCCTGAACACCCTGAGATACTACTGGAGTACCTACCAGTAAATCTCACCTGCCTTAGCTAAGGACTTGGTGTAATGGCTTTCCTAGACACAGCGCGACCTCCACCCCCAATACCGGGAGAGACGAATCCCCTGCCGATCCGCTCACGTGCCTCCATGTGGATCGGGACTGTACCCAAAAACTACCTGTTTGCACGACTACTTTGAACCGTGGTAGGGTAGAAATCAAAGCACAGTGGGAACTCACACGAGACAAATGACGACCTCAGGTCGATGTACTAACCTGTACACATGTCACCAGGGAACTGCTATCTGACGATATGTATAATACCAACTAGCAGGTTCCCGGTTAGTCCTGTCCGGTGTACTCATAACCCAATGAGCACCTGTATACATCTTAGGTGATCCAACTGACACCAGTGGCTTGTGAGACCGGCCACCGCCCCTCGTTGGGGTCTCAACTGTATACACTAGTCTACTCCGGAGTATCGATGCCCTGTCTCGAAACTCCCACGACTAGGGACCACTATTAAGGATGAGCTTATAGACTACCCAACTCTCACGTATATGATCGCCCTCATACTGTTGGTAGTCAAGCAAGATCCTAAGGGCTCTATCAACGTGTACCAGTGATCAGTCATCTGAACCTGTACACGACTGATAAAGGCAAACCAGATAGCATACTATCATCTCGAGTAAGACTGTCCTACCGGTATAGGTCCTCCTCAATCATTGCAATCACGTACCTGCGATCCAATAATTGACTTTGAGGGCACTATATCTAACAGGTCATACAGACATAGAACTCATAACCATCATAGATACAACTAGTAACACTTACCGGTTTATCTCATCCACCCTGCGCAGTGATTTCTAGTTATAGTTATGTCCTGCACATTGCGATATCGACTCCATATACCAGGAGAGATGAATCTCATCGACCGCTCATTGCCTTCATGTACTTCAAGAAAATACCCAAATAAAACCTGTTTGCACGACTCGGTAGAGCCATGGTAAGGTAGTAATCAAAGCATAGTAGGAACACATACAAGACACTATGGCGATCTCAGGTCAATGAACTACCATGTATTATCGTCACCAGAGAACTGCTATCTGACATAAGTATAATACCATCTAGGAGTTTTCGGTGAGTCCGCTCAGTGTACTCATTCTCCAATGAGCACTTGTATACAATCTCGGTATCAAACACCAATAGCTGTGGGACCATCTCTCGGCCCGGTCGGAGTCAAGAAACATATACACTAGTCTACTCTGAAGTACTAATACCCTGTCTCGATACTCCCACAACTAGGAGCATTTAAGGATGTGCTTATGAATTATCAGGCCCCACTAGTATAATCCCTATCATAATTCTGGTAGTCAAGCAAAAATATAGGCTTTATCAACATATATTAGCGATACGTAATAGTAAGTAAAACATATACACATCATGATAAAGACAAACCAGAAATCATACTATCATCTCGAGTAAGATTGTTCTATCCATATAGGCCCTATACAATTACAATAATTTCCTTCAAGGCACATATATGCAACAGTATCCGCCTTTGTGTTCTCGCTCGCCGAAAGACAAAGTCCATGTTCCCCTTATTCTTGTGTAGACACCATGTTGAGTTCATTTTCATCTACCTTCTTATTTGAGCCTTCTTTAAGACTCTACATTCATTTTTTCTGTGACCTTTCTTTCCGAAGTTCCAACAGTCACATTGGATATTCGCTTTTGATTTACCTCGGCTCTTCGACTTGCCCTTCTTCCATTTTTCCCTTTCCATCGTCCTGCCGCGATTCTCCACTATGAGTGCATAAGTTCTCGAACTCCCACTCACCACCTTTCTCCTCATCTTATCATTTAACATGCAACTCACCGCATCGTTAAATGTGAGAGTCCCTGAAATTGAGTTGCTTACCACCATCACGAGGTTTTCCCAACTCTCTGGCAACGAGCATAGAAATAATTGAGCTCGAATCTCATTTTTAAGCACGATTGAAACTGATTCGAGTTGAATTGTCATATTGTTGAATTCGTTCAGATGCACTGTCACCAAACCATTTTCTGCTATCTTCATGTTGAAAAGGTTCTTCATCAGAAATATCTTGTTCGATTTTGAAGACTTCTCATATAATTTTTCTAATGTCGTCATTAGCCCTATGGTTGTCTCTTCCTTTGAGATATTGAAAGCCACTTGCGAAGTCAACGATAGCCTAATTACCGCCAAGGCTTTTTAATCAAGTAGATTCCATGCCACATCGGACATCTTCTCGGGCTTTTCGCCCAACAACGGAACATAAAATCCTTTTGATATAGGTAATCCTCCATCTGCATCCGCCACCAACCATAGTTATGACCATTGAATTTTTCGATTCTTATCATATCCTCAGCTATCTTTCGTCTGTCGCCACAGCAAACTCAAAACTTCTCCTCGGATCTAAACCAACACTTTCAAAACTACAATCTAAGAATATGGGGAGTGGATACAAGTATCGTTACCCACCGTAAACTTAAATCGTAGAATCGAAGGCCTTTCAGTTCCCTAACCATACTCTGATACCAGTTATTGGGAATAGGGAGAAACAATATATCTATGCAATACGGCCAATCCATGCAAAACATAATAAACAACGAAAGACAAAAAACAATAATGCGAAAACAAAAGAATCAGAGCAGAGAGAATGTATTTGTTAACGAGATTTACCCACCATATGGCTAGTCCCCGGCAGGACGGAATCTACAAATCTTCTACTAGTCTTTTAGTCCAGAATACACCAAGATCAACCCTAGACAATTTCTCTCAGTTCTCTCTAATCTTTTAGCCATCACTCTCTCTCTATATACAATAGCAATTGGCATTCTAATTTTTCCATATGATAACCATATTTGTAGGCTAACCCTAATTTTATACAAATAAGGATTTAAACGGTATTAGGAAAGAATATATCTGTTTCGCACAACCCGCATCTGTTACGATGAGCCGGCTCTACATCACTTTGAGCCGTCTCAACATGCGTCCGGAAAATCAATTTCTCCACTGTTGCTATAAGCCGTCTCATTATCAATTTGAGTCGTCTCAACATGTGCCATGAAAATCAATTTCTTCTATATTGCTATTAGCCAGCTCACCATAAGTTTGAGCCGGCTCAAGAAAGAAACTCCACGATATCAACACCGGCTTCTTTAACTTCTCATTCGGGCTATAAATATTATATTCAATTTCTTGATGACCATACTAAATTCTCATGGTTTTATCCAAAGAGAAACCGCTCCAAAGCAGTTAAAATTTTTGTTCAATTTTGCAAACATGTTAAAAACATTTGCAGCAGAAAAGTAAAATTTTTACACTCTGATGATGCTGGCGAGTTTATCTCAAAAGCGTTTTAAGCGGAATTGAAATCTAACAGTATCGATCATTGTTTCTCATGTCATGCCCATCAATAAAACGGTGCTGCTGAACGCGAACACCGGCATATTGTTGATGTTTGTCTTGCTCTACTTGCACAATCCAATGTCCGCGCACAATTTTGGTACGTGGCCTTCGAATCTGCAGTGTACATTATTAACAAGTTACCTATTTTTTAAGTTTAGAAAACTCTGATTATCTAAACTCCAAAATTGAGATAACCGGAGTACACCACATTCCATTCCAAGTAAAGTTTTCTTAACTCCCAAAAAAATAGAAGAAAACACCAAAACAAACTTTTGGAGTTTAGAAAACACCAAAACAAAATTTTGGAGTCTGGATAACTTCAATACAAAACATCTAATTAAGTTAATCTAAAGTTGACGTAAAGGCTTGCAAACTAGAGTTTAGATCGGTTCAGCCTCCATTTAAAAATATACCATGAAAGTTCAGCCTCCATTTAAAAATAAACCATGAAAATCCTACCGCTAAATCCAAATATGGCCTAAGTCTCACTAAATATCACAGCTAGCTTGCTGGCTAGTTATTTTCTATTGTTCAACTCCTAAAAAAATACATATACAGACAATATCGTGAAAATTAATAACATCTGCGGCCCATAACATGTTAAGGTCAAAATAATTTAGTGAAAATAGGTTAAAATTATAAGAAATATAATCTAGTAGATCTTAACCGAGACTCAGGTTAAGCTCCGTCTCGGAACCGTCGTGGGGTTCGGAGTAAAGCATCCCGAGTTAAGCCAGCTTCCGTTGAAAGTGACGGGATTCGGTATTCCAGTGAAACGATTTACTGATGCCCTACCTAAAACTTGTTAATCCCAGTCCAGACAATATACTCTGTTTTAAAAACGTGCACTTTTCCTTTTATTTTAAAGACTGTCAACTTTTTCTCCTCCATTGTCCGTCAATTTGAATTTCACGTGTGGGAGGGGTTCCTCATAATAGCGAGGTTCTTGTGTCGCCCTTTTAAGCACTTTATTACGAGAACAAGAACTAGCATGGCCCCGTGCAATGCACGGTTTCATGGCAAATGCTACTACGATTCTGTTTTGATATTTTACGTGATCTGAACGTAATTAAATAACTTATAAGATCCATGCAAAATTGATGGTAAGATCAACTGCAGCCTCATGCATGACGACAATGGCTTGATATAACATTAGCAAAAACAAATTTTCCTAATAGTTAGGAGGCAAAATCTACTTTTTCCAGCCATTATAATCAGCCTTTATTAAAAGGAAGTGGCCATGTACAAATTTCTACAAAATTGATGGGGCGGAACTAATTTTCCATAAAAGCCGACAAAAATGTGCCGGCTCCGGCTCCTGTGTACATGTTTCTATAGATAAATATAATAGGGATCATTATCGAAATCATAAGGGGCAAAATCTAAAGTAAATGGGGATCACAATTTTGTTTTTGGGGCTCCGATAATAGCTGATTCTATTCGATAATGAGAGAGGTACTCTCTTCTTTCTCGAATAGGCATTTCTCCTATACCCTTCGCCTCCGAAATTGCCCAGATTTTCCTTCAAGATATCGATTCCCACGATCCCTCTATCTCCCTCTTGACACGGTTGCGAGAGAGAGAATCGCAACGAACGCGATTCTTCTCAATACCCGGTAATTGGGCCGGGTCGGATATTTGGCCATAAGGCCACAACATTTACATCTCCCACTTGGCCAAAATGGCTAAATGCTTTCCGGGCATAATCCCATTATTCGTGAGATGTGGCTCAAGATGTATTTACATATACTACCACTGTCCGTAAGATATGTGCACTTTTCACTCTTCATGAAAACCAACACCACAATATCCATAATTTGTCTCCTCATTATTTATGAAATTCTTCAACTCAGACATTTCTAAGTCCTATCAAACCGACATGTTTGATGAGTATTTCTGCTGGGATGCTCTTCGTCAACGGATCAGCTAAATATCACTGGTAGGAATGTAGGTCGTCTTGACTTCTTCCTTCTCTATAATATCATGAATATAGTGATAGTGAACTTCAATATATCTTCATTTCGAACTATTTGCACCACTGTGAATCAAGCTGGTGGTTGTTTGATTATCACATTAAATCTCAATAGGTCCATCCACCAGATTGAGATCCAAGCCCTGAAGGATCCATCTAATCCAGACTGCATAAATAGTTGTTATACTACAGGCTATGTCCTTAGCTTATTGTGTGTACCTAACTACACGTCCCTGTTTCTTGATACCCCAAGAAACAGATACACCTCCAAACACAAACAAATGTCCCGAAATGGACTTCCCATCATCTTTGTCTCCTCCAAAATCATTATCGGAGTAACCAAGGATCTCAAGCGAGTTTTCTTGATAAACTAACTTATAATGCACAGTACCCTTCAGATACTTCAAAATACTCTTAACAGCTTCCCAATGTGTTGGACCAGAATTACTTTGGTATGACTCACTGGGTATGCTAAGTCAGATCTAGTACACAATATTGCATACATCAAGCTTCCTATAGCTTGAGCATATAGGAAATTAAGCGGTTTCTTCCCCTCTCCAGGATATTGTTCTTTCCTTAAACACTTTCCCATGACCAAAGGTGTAGGAGCGGGATCGCAATTCTGCATTCCAAATCTCCTTAAAATAGTATGCATATATTTCTCTTGGTTTAAACTCAAAACTTTTGAGTTTCTATCTCATATGATTTGAATTCCAAGAATATAGGATGCTTCTCCCATGTCTTTCATCTCAAATTTCTTACTGAGTTCTGACTTAACTCTATTTAACATTTCTATATCATTTCCAGCAAGCAAAATTTCATCCACATACAAAGATAATATGGAAAATTTGCTCACACTTTTCATGACATATATACAGTTATTCAATTTGTTTGCAACGAAACCAAACTGAATAATTGTGTTATGTAATTTGAGATACCAATGTCTAGAAGACTTCTTCAAACCATATAGAGATTTTTTAACTTATACACTTTGTCTTCCTGTCCTTCCACTTGAAATCTTTCATGTTGCTTCATATAGATTGCTTCCTTCAACTCCCCTATTAAAGAACACGGCCTTGATATCCATTTGGAAAAGTTCCAAGTCAAAATACGCAACTAATGCTAAGATCATCCTGATTGATGAAAACTTAGCAACTGGAGAATAACTCTCCTGAAAATCTATACACGCCTTTTAAGTAAATCTCTTAGCAACTAGTCGGACCTTGAACTTATCAATCGATCCATTTATGTTATACTTCTTTTTAAATGCCCACTTGCATTCTATGGACTTCCTCTCTTCTAGTAAGTCACATTGTTCCCATGCATTGTTTTTCTTTACAGCGTCAATTTCTTCTTTCATAGATTCTAGCTATGATATTGACTCATGCTCATTGTAAGATAAGGGATATGTCTGATCCTCAATGTCTACATCAACTGAAAAATAAGACGGTTCGCACGAATACAGATTGTAAGTCGATGTGCAACACCCCACGACTTGCGGGGAGGCGGAAATATGAAAAACGATCTTGTTCTTTGCTTAAACATCGACTAACCGCATGAATCGAAGCTAAACGATAACTAACATCAATCATAGAAGTTCTAAACTACTATGTGAAATGATTATACCTCAAGAACCATGTCCTTCGGGTCTTCATCGCTGTCCTCCACTCCTCGTAGGCTCCTTGGAATATCGGCACCTCAACGACCTCCTCGAATCAAAGACGATCCACCCGAAAGTTCCTACGCCAAGCTTAATCTCAAACTTGAGATAACTAGTTTGCTCAAATCACTAATCTAAGCTAACTAGGTGATATAGAGTGAGGTTATGGATGTATTAGTCTAACTAACCCTTGTACTCAACACATGAGAGGGGAGGATTAGGGTTTGAAGAGAGAGAGCTTGAGGAGAGAGAAGATGAACATGATAATGAATTGAGAAAAATGAGCTATCATAATATATATCAAGCATTATTGTTTTTCAAGAAAAGAAAAGAAAATGATTTACAACCATGCTTGATAAATATCTTATGGTGATTCATCTCCATGAGTCATTAAGCAATTATGAAGCATTAATGACATGGATGAATCATCCATATGACTCACTAATCTCATTCAATGTATATGCCACCTAAACCTCCTTAGTCACCATCTTCTAGAAGCTTCTCGCGCAATTACGAGAACGCCCCTCCTATCCGTGAGAACACGGAAAAACTTTAGACTGTATAAATCCAATAACCCGATACTAGAATCTAGCTTAAACCAAAGCCGGCTAGTAAAAACTGTCCGAAAAACTCGTACGTGCGTAAACACACGTACGCGTTCGAACCCTTGTCGTAAAACCATACGACCTCTATATCGTTTCGCCTGGAGCAGGGAAACTCTCTGTGTGGGACTATAAAAACTCGATACTACGCTGGCAGTGGGTTTAACCACAGACCGCAAGCGGCACTAGCTGTACGTAACGGTCCCCAGGTAGATGTCGATAAGAAGGCCGATGAGGAAAATCATCCGAACTCCCACTGAGCCTGATGTGACAATCTTCGTACAGTCCGGTCTGTTCGTCTAAGACTATCGCATATCAAGCCTAGGGGGCGGCAAGCGTCAGTCCCCTAATAGCTGTATAAGTCGTGTCGGAGCGAAGCCCATTACGCCCTGAGAAGCTACTGGAACCTACCAGTATATCTCGCTTGCCCTGGCCAGGGACTTTGCGTAATGGCTCTCTGACACAGTGCGATATCAACTCCCAATACCGGGAGAGACGAATCCTATCTAACCGCCACTGCCTCCAAGTGCTCGGGACTGCACCCAACTGCTACCTGTTTGCACGACTCCTTTGAGCCGTGGTAGGGTAGCAATCTAAGAACAGTGGGACACACTGGAGGCGAAGTAGCGGTGTCAAGTCTGCGGACTATGCTGTACTCATGTCACCTGGGAACTGTTAACTGACAATGGGTATAATACCAACCAATCAGTTCCCCGGCGAGTCCTGTCCGGTGTACCCGTAACCTAACGAGCACCTGTATACTATCTCCAGTACGACGTACTGATGGCTGTGGGACAGACCATTTCCCAAACTGGGATGAGAAGCGTATACACTTAGTCTACTCCGGAATATCGATGCCCTATCTCGATAATCCAACGACCAGGGACCTGTATAGGATGTTGCTTACAGACTACCCAGCCCCCACTAGTGTGACTGCCATCACGACGCTGGTAATCAAGCAAAGATCCTATGGGCTCTACTAATATTTATAAGTGATACGTTACAAGAAATATATGCACATATTAAAGTAGACTCAATACCAGGTAGCATACTACCATGTTTAGCAAGACTGTTATATACAACTGTGAATATCCCAAGCTTCCATTAAGTAATATACATGCTAGTATGATACAATAATGGCCCCTAGGGCATATACACTAACAATCTCCCACTTGCACTAGGGCCATGAGCTGGCATATCGTAGACCTATCATCTCGAATAGCCTCTCGAACTGCGTCTGAGGAAGGGCCTTTGTGAATGGATCAGCAATGTTATTCTCTGTCTCTACTCTCTTTACCTCGATCTCCCGGCGATCTACGATCTCCCTGATCAGGTGATACCGTCTTAAGATGTGTCTGGACTTCTGATGGGACCTGGGTTCCTTCGCTAAAGCTATAGCGCCGTTGTTGTCACAATACAGAGGTATTGGACCAACACTGGTAGGAACTACCTGAAGTTCTGTGAGGAACTTCTTCATCCAGACTGCTTCTTTTACGGCATCGCAAGTAGCTATGTACTCTACTTCCATCGTTGAGTCAGCAACGGTCTCCTGTTTGGAACTCTTCCAACAGACCGCCCCTCCATTGAGGGTAAAGACATAACCCGACATGGATTTGGAGTCATCTTTGTCACTCTGGAAGCCGGAGTCGGCAAAGGCCTCCATCTGGAGGGCTTTTCCGCCATATACTAAGAACATCTCCTCAGTGCTTCTCAGGTAGTTGAAAATGTTCTTTACTGCTATCCAGTGCTTCTCCCCTGGGTTTGCTTGATACCGGCTTACTACGCTCAATGCGTATGCTACATCTGGTCTGGTACATAACATCGCATACATTATAGAGCCTACCGCAGAAGCGTAGGGTACAATCGACATGCGATCCCTTTCCAAATCAGTCTTGAGAGATATCTCTTTGGAGAGGGTGATTCCGTGACAAGCCGGTAGGTTACCGCGCTTAGAATCATCCACGCTGAATCTCTTCACTATGGTGTCTATGTACCTGGACTATGAAAGTCCCAACATCCTCTTTGATCTATCACGATAGATCCGGATCCCCAGAATGTAGGTGGCATCACCCAGGTCTTTCATAGAGAATTTATGTGACAAGAATCTTTTGACTTACTGTAACATAGGAATATCATTTCCTATTAGGAGAATGTCATTCACGTACAAGACGAGGAATACTACAGCTCTCCCTACAATCTTACTGTATATACATGGTTCATCTGGATTTTTGATAAAGTCAAATTCTTTGACAGCATCATCAAAACAGATGTTCCAACTCCGTGATGCCTGCTTTAGTCCATAAATGGACTTAAGCAGCTTGCATACTTTACCGCTGCTCCCACTCTGAATGAATCCTTCTGGCTGATCCATATAGACGCTTTCTTCCAAATTTCTATTTAGAAAGGCCGTCTTTACGTCTATCTGCCAGATTTCATAATCGTGGAAGGCAGCAATAGCAAGAAGGACCCGAAGAGATTTAAGCATAGCCACTGGAGAAAAGGTTTCGTCATAGTCCAAACTAGGTCTTTGACGGAAACCCTTTGCAACAAGTTTAGCCTTATAGGTTTCAACCTGTCTATCTACACCAATCTTCTTTTTGAAGATCCATTTGCATCCTACGGGTTTTACCCCATCTGGAGCAACGTCCAAAGTCCATACTTTGTTAGTGTATATGGACTCCATTTCAGTCCGCATTGCTTCCAGCTAATTTACTGAGTCACCGCTCTGAATGGCTTGCTGGAAGCTAGTAGGCTCATCATAGTCAATAGTGCAATCCTCTCTATCCCCGTCAATGAGAAAACCGTAGTATCTCTCGGGCGGATGAGATTGCCTACTACTCCTGCGGAGTGGCGTTGGGATGTCCCTTTCTTCTGAAACCTCTGGTTCTACCATACTTTCAGTAACAGTTTGTGGTTCTGGAATTTCTTCCAGTTCTATTGCGCTCCCACTTTTCTGATTTTCCAAAAATTCAGTTTCCAAGAAGCAGGCATGAAGAGAAACAAAGACCTTTTGTTCCTCTGCGTAATAGAAATAATATCCCTTGGAGTTCTTTGGATATCCTACAAATTTGCATTTTACTGAGCGTGCCTCGAGCTTATCCGCATGCTGCTTCTTTACAAAAGCTGGACATCCCCATGTCTTAAGATACTTAAGACTAGGTTTCTTCCCACTCCACATCTGATATGGTGTGGTAGGCACAGTCTTGGTTGGAATTCGGTTCAAAAGATATGCAGCTGATTCTAGTGCATATCCCCAGAATGATCGCGGCAACTCAGCGTTACTCATCATGGAACGTACCATATCCAATAGGGTTCGGTTCCGTCTCTCCGATACACCGTTATGTTGTGGTGTGCATGGAGGAGTAAGCTGAGAGAGAATTCCATTCTCTTTTAAGTAATCTAGGAATTCGGTACTTAAGTATTCACCACCTCGATCAGATCTCAGTGTCTTGATACTTTTGCCTGTTTGTTTTTCAACTTCATTTTTATATTCCTGAAATTTCTCAAAAGCCTCGGATTTATGCTTCATCAAGAAGACATGTCCATACCTAGAGAAATCATCTGTGAAAGTAATGAAGTAGAAATAACCACCTCGCGCATGTGTAGACATCGGACCGCACACATCACTGTGTATGAGTCCCAAGAGCTCGCTTGCTCTTGCTCCGTGTCCAGTAAACGGAGTCTTTGTCATCTTTCCCATGAGACAAGATTCACAAGTAGCATAAGATTGATATTCGAACGGATTTAAATATCCTTCTCTATGTAACTTAGTCAACCTTCTCTCATTGATGTGACCTAGTCTACAATGCCATAAGAAAGCGTGATTTGTTTCCGGAGACTTTCTTTTAAGTGTGTTCTGGACACTGAAAATCTGAGCTTGATTTAATACGTATATTCCGTTTTCTAATGTACCTGACCCAATCAAATCTTGATTTAGGTGGATGTGAACTACATCTCTTGTAAAAGCAAAATCATATCCTTCCTTAGAAAGTAAGGGTACAGATATGATATTACAAGTCGTACCTGGTACATAAAAACAGTTACGCAGAATCAATATCTGCCCAGTTGTCATTCCAAGATGATATTCTCCTACGGATTCAGCGTCCATGCTCATTCCGTTAGCAACTGTGAGGGTCATATCACCTATCCCGATAACCCTACGATTTCTCAGAGCCTGTGAATTACAGATGTGAGTTCCTGATCCGGTATCCAATACCCAGGAAGTAGGGTTAACTGACATACAGTTCTCTATCATAAACGCACCCGAAGTCGAAGCCACAACATGCTTCGTATCCAGGTTACTGGCTTCTAAAGCCCTGCAATCTTTCTGCCAATGTTCATTCCTGTAACAATAGGAACGTCCCTGTTTTACTATATCCAGTCCCGAAACTTTTGCCTTTCTCTTTCCTTTTCCTTCCCTGGTTTCCTTCAGGGAAGAAGGCAGAGACTGTAGAATTAAGTCAGTGTTTGACTCGTTTCCCAACGCGGTCTCCAGGTCCTGGAGCTCATCAATACAGCTAGTCATTGTAAGGACGTTGTCCCCTACAGATGACCCGTCAGCTAACCTTGCTTGAATTAATTCGTTCGAGTTTTCATATCTAGTGATATGAGATTGCTCTCCATATAAATCTTTATTATGGAGAAAGATAGAAACTAAGTCCATCTTCTCGTGCTGCTTCTGGTATACACCATCAACTGAAGCTAACACGAAGCGCTTAGCTTTCACTTTATGTTTTTCCCTTGTCTGACGGATATCCATATCCGCGACAGTGGAAACTGGACCTGAGACGGCGGGATCTTGAGTAGTAATAGGGTGGTCCAGCTTGTCATAGCCAATGGACATCTGGACAGACCTTTGCCAGTCATATAAGTCAGATTCAGTCAATTTGTTATCTAGATGTAACCTATGTGTGGTCACAGGGTCGCTGCAATTAAGAGAGAGAGAAGAAAACATTTTAGCATGATGCTGTTGCAAGTTTAGATTGGTTTTTAATTTATCTAAACAGGATGGCTCCCACTGTTTCTCGAATCCCTCCTCAAACCATAAAAGAAGAATTAGCTAGGACTATTCTCACCGTACAATTCTTGCTTAACCGTTTAGCCAGGCTAGTGTCGATACTTCGAGGGAGGTTTTCCAACGCTTTCGCGAAGTTCCTTAATTAAATAACATCTTTTCTCTGGGGGCGTAGCCCCGCTGACACCTTTCTAGACACCTACTTGGTTTATAGCATTGATCGTTAAATGATGAATCTCCTGATAAGTAGCATGTACTCACAGTAGGATCGGGATCCAAAATATCATCGTAAGATAATGTTGAAGGAATCCTACCAACATTCATCAAACTCCAAAATGGTATGCATCTCTCTGCAAATTTCAGTTTCTTTTGAAACTCCCGATATGGATTTTTGCCCCATGCTCTTATGACCTTGACTTTGGCCAACAAATTATAAGTCACATGTCAAGTTCTACCCGTCATTGTCCAGGTTAATTTGAACCCATCCGTACATACCCTTGATTTTGGCCAACAAAGCAGTACGACTGTCCCAAACCAACGCATCTATCTATGCTGCATATGAATATTCAATAGCTACCAAACACTGTGCCTTGACTTTGGCCAAAAAACACAGCTTGAATACTATTGAATACCCAAATGAAATGACGGAGGGCTACGAATGGTTTTGGCAAAACCGTGAACGTAGTGAACTTGATATAATCGAAGGAACCTGATACTTTTTAAAAGGAGTGGCTAAAGCTCCGCAATTAAAAATTCTGCTCTTTTAAAATAACCGAGTGGTTTCTTTTAAATTTATTTCAACGATTTAAACTTTGGTTTATTTTCTTTGCATTATAATAATGCATCCCATCTTTTAATCTTATCATTGCAGAAAACAACGAAAAATACCACGTCCTCTTATGCCATCCGCATTCGCCACGGGGTCCCGTCATCACCCGTTAGGTTACTTAACTAACGACAGAGCTGGGGCTGGGCTAGCGCGGGTGTAAAACATAAGTGACGTCTAATAGCTATTATATATAGATATTGTACATTCATCAAACGCAATAATAAGCATTCCAGATCACAGATGAACTTTATTGGATTTATTAGCAATCCGCATTTGCTTTGAGCCTGCAATAAAAGACGGATTACACAGTTGTGATGAATAGCCATTGCCCCACCCAAGACCCCTACGGGTACGGCAAACTGCCCGCCAAGTACCAGAAGTGAAGCGGTCTGCCTCAACACTTCAAAATACCCGGTAGTTTGTGCAACCCATCTTGGGTCTATCCTAGGAGCAAAAACAGTAAAAAGAAATAATACAACGGTGGCTACAACCGCAACCTGGATGTGCCCCGCAAAATAATATTACAACTTATTACATTTACATCAAATGAATTAAATAATAACCCATCACATAACCCCGGCTATACATCACAACAGTCTAACACAGTTCATATACACAAACAGATAAAATCCATTACAGAAATGTGCAACCCCCTGCCAACCGACATACTAGCAGTTAGGGGAGGTTTACGAACACATTATACAAACACAGATATAATCCAACAAGCAAATACCGTATAATTTCGATCGATTAAACACATTTAATTTTGCTCCAATACTTCTCTGTAAATCTGAAATCTGAGCAAAAATTAAAATATTCCAGAAAATACCAAATATCACAGAGAACCAACACAGGAAAATTGGGCAGATGAATCGGCAACTCGACGGCGGAATCGCGGCGGATCGGTGGGCTCCGCCGCGGTTCCGCGGCGCTTTAGCCGATTCATGAGCCCATTTTTCTTGGGTGTTCTAATACTATCATTTTGGGCTTTCTGAACCTTCCTGAAAAATTTTTGGACTTTATTTAAAAATTGACAGAAACCCATGATATCGGGGTTTTCCGGTTTTGTTTTTTCCGTTCGAAATTCATACAATTTTGCAAGTGAGTTATTTATTGTTTAGCGAGACTCTGATACCACTGTAAGTCGATGTGCAACACCCCACGACTTGCGGGGAGGCGGAAATATGAAAAACGATCTTGTTCTTTGCTTAAACATCGACTAACCGCATGAATCGAAGCTAAATGATAACTAACATCAATCATAGAAGTTCTAAACTACTATGTGAAATGATTATACCTCAAGAACCATGTCCTTCGGGTCTTCATCGCTGTCCTCCACTCCTCGTAGGCTCCTTGGAACATCGGCACCTCAACGACCTCCTCGAATCAAAGACGATCCACCCGAAAGTTCCTACGCCAAGCTTAATCTCAAACTTGAGATAACTAGTTTGCTCAAATCGCTAATCTAAGCTAACTAGGTGATATAGAGTGAGGTTATGGATGTATTAGTCTAACTAACCCTTGTACTCAACACATGAGAGGGGAGGATTAGGGTTTGAAGAGAGAGAGCTTGAGGAGAGAGAAGATGAACATGATAATGAATTGAGAAAAATGAGCTATCATAATATATATCAAGCATTATTGTTTTTCAAGAAAAGAAAAGAAAATGATTTACAACCATGCTTGATAAATATCTTATGGTGATTCATCTCCATGAGTCATTAAGCAATTATGAAGCATTAATGACATGGATGAATCATCCATATGACTCACTAATCTCATTCAATGTATATGCCACCTAAACCTCCTTAGTCACCATTTTCTAGAAGCTTCTCGCGCAATTACGAGAACGCCCCTCCTATCCGTGAAAACACAGAAAAACTTTAGACTGTATAAATCCAATAACCCCATACTAGAATCTGGCTTAAACCAAAGCCGGCTAGTAAAAACTGTCCGAAAAACTCGTATGTGCGTAAACACACGTACGCGTTCAAACCCTTGTCGTAAAACTATACGACCTCTATATCATTTCGCCTGGAGCAGGGAAACTCTCTGTGTGGGACTCTAAAGACTCGACACTACGCTGGAAGTGGGTTTAACACTAGTAAAATAAGGGGTTGCCCCTACGGATAATATCATCCGTAGGGGCAATAAAAGTTTGGCCCTACGGATTAATCCGTAGGTCAAAGTGGTTGCCCCTACGGTCGTTCAATATTTATTTAAAATTTATTAAATCTTAAAGTGTTTTTTGCCCCTACGGTGGCGCAAACCAAGCACCTACGGGTATATCCGTAGGGGGATATAAATAGGGATTTAATAGATCGATCCCTACGCTGATTATTTCTCTTTCCTATTCTCGCGCGAAACCAAATTTCCCAAATCGAGATCGTCGTCGCCGCCGCCGCCGCCGCAGTGATCTCGTCGTCACCGAATCCAAGCCGAATCGTCGTCGCCACACCTGCGCAGTGATCTCGTGGTCGCCACCGTGCTCCGTTCTCGTTGTCGCCACCGCCCTTGTCGTCGCCGATTGCGTCTCCGTCGTTGCCTACAGGTAATTACTTAAACATTATTATAATGATGTTAGGGTAGCGATCAATGAGGGTTAGGATTAGGTATCGGTTGTGGTTAGGGTTAGGATTAGGGTTAGGGTACGGGTTCGATCGGCGGTTGGGGTTCGACGACTGGTGTTGGGGTTAGGGTTAGGGTTAGGGTTTCGGTTGGGGTTTGGTGTTGGGGTTGGGGTTCGGCTGGGGCTGGGTTGGAGTTAGGGTTAGGCCGGGTTAGGGTTTGGTGTTGGGTTGGGGTTCGGCTGGGGCTGGGTTGGGGTTAGGATGAGTTGGAGAGATTGAAGGCGAGCTGGGTTTTGGGAGAAGAGAAGGAAATGGCACTGCTTAATTGCTGCTTCAATTTTTTGATATAGATAGATAATTAGTTCTCCGAGTTAAAATTTAGGGGGAATTGGATACCTCATGTCAAATAGAAAACAGACTAGGTCCATGCTTGCATACGCACACCAGGCATCTAATTTCAAAAGATCCGATGGTATATAGGATTATGGGTCATACAAGACTAGATCAAGAAAGTTAGTATAAAATGGAGAATGCTCTGTTGCTCCCCTCTACTTCAGCTTACATACAATCCATATAAGGTTCTTTTGGGATTTTGGAGGGGTTTTAATTTGGGGGAAATAAATAGCTTTGGAGATGAATGGGGCATTTCGGTAATTTGATTCTCTGTTGCAAATATTATTTATCAATATATTTAATTATATATATTAAATAAAATAAAGTAAACTATAAATAATATGAAACCAATATATGATACTCGATGATAATACGAAACCTTCATATTCCCATCGATACCCATATATGAAACTAAAAGCGCCACTTAGTCCCCGTCTATCGGTTAACATACGTGCGATGCTCGTCGTGACCTAGAATTATACGAAAGTTATTAAATATCGGACAGTATAGCTCGATACTAACAACCGCCGTATAGTCTACGCGACGAGAAAATTCAATCGTATGGTAACCCATAGATTTGTCCCGTGTGGACAAGTTAAGAATGTATAAAGCAAACGCCTTCATTCACTTGTGTTTTCATCCGTTTCGAGATATTTCGTCGGTACCTTTCCGCTGGTTCTCCGTGTACAAAGATAGATTAGATGTTCATTTCAACATTGTTTCACAGCTTTGAAATGATTATCTATTCTATTACAGTTTACTCGGAGAACAGCAGGGAGGTGCTGCCGAAATTTACTCGAAACGGTTGAAAGCACAAGTGATGGGCGTTCGCTCTATACATTCTTAATGGGATAGAAGCCTACCCTCGACAGCCGGAACACATACATACAAACGCATAATTAGAGAGCGACTCGAGATGTTCGGGTTAAAACCAATATATGATACTCGATTATGATATGAAACCTTCATATTCCCATCGATACCCGTATATGAAACTAAAAGCGCCACTTAGTCCCCGTCTATCGGTTAACATACGTGCGATGCTCGTCGTGACCTAGAACTATACGAAGGTTGTTAAATATCGGACAGTATAGCTCGATACTAACAACCGTCGTATAGTCTGCGCGACGAGAAAATTCAATCGTATGGTAACCCATAGATTTGTCCCGTGTGGACAAATTAAGAATGTATAAAGCAAACGCCTTCACGTTGAGTGGGGCGAGCAGCACCAGCGCTCATTCGCCCTCTTCTTTGAACAGGCTCGAGTATGTATTAATATATATTTTCATTTGATCTATCCAATATATTTATTATTAACACTTGCAATCTAATAACAATGTTTTTTTTTGTATTTTCAGTTGGATTACGATTTTCAGCCTGTAGCCGACCCTGATCACTCGGGGAGGGTGCTCGACCTTCATGCTCTGTACAATGGCCTGATGAAGAACATGCAGGCCAAGGTCCGATACAACAGGAATGAGCTGAAGGCCGACTGCTACTCCCTGTGGATAGCGACCCCCGAGGCAGAGAGAGCGGCCCTCCTATCTACTCCGGCGTTTGCGAGAGTCGACGTAGAGACATGGCCTCTATTGTGCGCTTATTTCGACTCCGAACGCAAACAAGTTTGTATTTTAAATTTAATTCATTATTTATGATATAATTTATTTCTTTGTGTTTCTTAATTAGAAAACTAAATGTTAATGCATTGTGCAGAAACAGGCCGCTCAGAATACGGAGAACAGGAAGTCGGCGAAGAGGGGTCGCCCCACTTACACAGGTGGCTCGAGGAACATTACTCGAGCCATGGAGTTATCGGTAAATTAAGTGTTATTCTCTAATATTCTGCAATATTAAGAGTTATTCTCTAATATTTCTAATATTAAGAGTTACTTTCTAATATTGCAGACATCTCAGACCGTGGCGTCAGGTGGTACACCGAGCGTGTTGTCCGCATATCTTGCCGTCCACGGCACCTCGACAGATCCCGCCACGGGCGAGCTTCGATGTCCCGACGTCGCTACCCAGGAGTACTGCGTAAGTGTTAATATTTTTTCTACCCAAATTTGAAATTTTAGTTTTGGAAGGTTCAAGTTTAAATTTTATACTTATACTTTACTGCTTAATGTGGGTGTAGGAGCGGGTGGTTGAGCAGGCCCAGGCCTCGGGGATCGATTTTACCGGACAGAACGATCCGAGGCTGCTGACCCCAGTTCTGGACGCCGCACACGGAGGGCACCACGGAGGTTGGGAGAGAGGCCGGGGATTGGGCCCTAGCAGGGCCCATATGAGGTTGGACTCCACCCCGGCGGTTACTTCCTCCGTCTCCAGTGGCCGGCATGTCCATCAGGAACTGGATAGCTTGAGGGCCACCGTTCAGGAGTTGAAGGAGATGCTGGTATGTATACTACTTTATAGTAAAATATCATTTCATATTATATACATATCAACATATCCATAATTAGTACGTAGGTTGAGCTTATTTGGTTTTAGACTTAAGTCTGATTAATCATACATACATATGTAATTAAAATAAACAACGCTTTTCCAAACTAGATATCCAAACAGGGTTTCGAAATAACTTAATAATGAAACGAATTCGAATAATACACAGTTCTTAGACGCTTCTTACACACGTTATGTCCAGACGCGACAGGGTAGATCGGCCGAGCCTCCACATGCATCTCCTTCGGCTGCGGCTCCGCAAGCCACTACATCGGCTGCGGTTCCGCAGACAGCTCCTGTAGCTCCACCGCCCACTCAGACTCCCGCAGCCGCGGCTCTGCAAGCGACTACCTCGACGGCGGCTGCGCAGACCACATCGCCAGCTCCACATGCCGCTCAAACTCCCTTATATGCAGCATTGGAGAGTGTATTTACCGAGGAGCAGGCGCGCGTTATTCGAACGTTATTCGGAGGTGGAGCTGGACCGAACTAGGGTAGCTTTTTGGTTCTTATTTTTTGAAACATGTATTTATTTATATCACATTGTACTACATTTTGAAACGATATTGATATTGGTTTGTATTTATATCATATTCAGTTTTTGGGTTTCTTTTGTATATTATATATATGCGTGAGATGTGATTATGAATACTGCAATATATGATTTGATTGATGTATATAGTATTGTGCACAGGGCGGCAAAAAATCTGGCAGCCCATTTTTTTAAAAAAAACACAGACAATATGTACCTACGGATTAAGCCGCAGGTACATACGTTGCCCCTACGGGTATATCCGTAGGGGCAAACTATCAGGAAACCTGATATTTTCCCACCTGATATCAGCGCAGGGTGTTGGGGTTGTCCCTACGGATATGTCCGTAGGGGCCAGTGTTTATCCCCTACGAATTTATCCGTAGGGGAAAATATCAGGTTTCCTGATATTTTCCTACCTGATATCAGGCTAGGGTGTTGGGATAAGCCCCTACGGACTTAACCGTAGGAACTACTGTATATCCCCTACGGATATATCCGTAGGGATATAAAGGGGACCTACGGGTATATCCGTAGGTATATACAATATATTCAAAAAAAAAATTACATATATGATTTTATTACCCCTACGGGGTACTCCGTAGGGGCTATAACACCTACTGATATATCCGTAGGGGCTTAAATTTGTCCGTAGGGGCACGTTCAGGGCCTCAACTTGCACCTGCGGCCTTTGCACCTACGGGGTCTTTTTTAGCCCCTACGTATATATCCGTAGGGGCAGTGAGTTGCCCCTACCGATAAATCCGTAGGGGCAACCCTTATTTGTAGTAGTGTAACCACAGACCGCAAGCGGCACTAGCTGTACGTAACGGTCCCCAGGTAGATGTCGATAAGAAGGCCGATGAGGAAAATCATCCGAACTTTTACTGAGCCTGATGTGACAATCTTCGTACAGTCCGGTCTATTCGTCTAAGACTATCGCATATCAAGCCTAGGGGGCGGCAAGCGTCAGTCCCCTAATAGCTGTATAAGTTGTGTCGGAGCGAAGCCCATTACGCCCTGAGAAGCTACTGGAACCTACCAGTATATCTCGCTTGCCCTGGCCAGGGACTTTGCGTAATGGCTCTCTGACACAGTGCGATATCAACTCCCAATACCGGGAGAGATGATCAGTCGAAAATCCTGTATTTCAAAACCGACAATTTCCCTACCTTTTGCAGTCAAGTAGAGGTATTCGGTATTCATATCACACATATTTGCAAAACACATGTAAAATATTGAATTACTTGTACTGTGTACTAAAACCGGCACTTTTAGGGAAATTGTGTGTTTTCATGGCATCGCATTATCCTTGTATTGCGCAACTCTTGTCTTGGAGTCTATGCAGGAAATTACGGAAGCAGAGCCCAAAATTGGGAAAAGATCTGATAAAAAATTGCGCCAACTCAAAGGCTGAAGATCTGGTAGTAATACAGAAGGCCAAATAAAAATCCATATATCAGAAAAAGGCCCACAAGAAAGCCCAAGAGTTACTGTAAAAAGATCAAGCCCTAAGGCCTCTAAAGAGCCCCGGTTCCGCGGCGGGAGCTGGCTTGCGCCGCGGATCCGCGGCCGTATGATGAGATCAAGCGCTCAGATTTCTTCCACGTGTTAACTCTAACGGTCAAAGCTTCCAGAAGACCCCAAAAGCTCCACGTGGCACATCCAGAAGGCTCGGCTTAACAAACTCTTGGAGGGAAATTCAAATTTTGGGCTTAACTAACTTTTTGGGGGGAAATTTGAATATTTGGCTAACAAATTCTTGGAGGGAAATTTCAAATTTCAAATCTAGAGCTAAGATTTTGAGGCTTATAAAAAGGAGCTTAGATCAAGGTTTGAAGGGGTTCAAGAATCACCACCATCTTCAACCCACAAGTTTAGTGACAAAAGCTTGTGCCAAATTCAATCCCCATCCCCAATTCAAAATCAAGATCAAGATCCCGAGATCAATTTGAGCAAGAGAGCCTTCAACCTTTAGCAAGCGACGACGGATTCCAACGGAGCAAGAGATCCACGCCGATCCGCGACTCAAGGAGCCGAGCGAAGCCGAAATCGACGATCTAGTTCCTTCCTTTTGTAAATTCAAGAGAGTTGTAACGAAATTTGTTGATAAATAAAGGTGAATTTTCTATACTCTTGCTTATCTTTTAATTCAAGCATAATGATTAGAATTCAATTTGTGATTGTGTTTGTGATCATGATGTTTGAGTAATCTCCGCTCGTGTAGGAGTTGTGACTATCTTTAGATGATGATGATTTAGATATTTCTACAATTCTTAAATCCTATAATGTTTGGAAATTCTAGTGAATCAAATGATTAATGACCTAGTTTCGAGATGATGCTTTCTTGATCGTGTTCACTCGAAACTAGGGATCAGCTATTAAACATTTGATTAACTAGAAGCTAGAATTTGAATGTGATCCATCGAAAGGACAAAGGATGAGTTGCGAAATTCCTAATTCCCTCGCAAGATCCTTAAACCTCGATGAATTCGCATCGATCTAGTACCAATTCGTTAAAGGATAAGAATGAGTAATCATTAGATCTCATCACATCGATAGATCCGATCTACTCCTACGAGCTATTCTTATAATCTTGAGTGTTGATTGGAAATTATCTCTCATCTCTCTTCTTGTTTTAATGTTTCTTTTAGATCTAGATTTTTCTTACTTTTAATCTACAATTACAAATCATGAATTGTTTTCTTTTCTTTGCCTTAAATTTTCAACTCATCTAATTCGAAAATTGAACGGAACTCACTTTCCCTGTGGACGATCCGCACTTACTAACGCGCTACATCCGACACCGTTATTGATTGCGGTCAAAATATTTTTGGTTGTGATTTCTAAAATCTATTTTCTATAAACATACGACACAATCGGAAAATCATCCAATCAAGAGACGAATCCTATCTAATCGCCACTGCCTCCAAGTGCTCGGGACTACACCCAACTGCTACCTGTTTGCACGACTCCTTTGAGCCGTGGTAGGGTAGCAATCTAAGAACAGTGGGACACACTCGAGGCGAAGTAGCAGTGTCAAGTCTGCGGACTATACTGTACTCATGTCACCTGGGAACTGTTAACTAACGATGGGTATAATACCAACCAATCAGTTCCCCGGCGAGTCCTGTCCGGTGTACCCGTAACCTAACGAGCACCTGTATACTATCTCCAGTACGACGTACTGATGGCTGTGGGACAGACCATTTCCCCAACTGGGATGAGAAGCGTATACACTTAGTCTACTCCGGAATATCGATGCCCTATCTCGATAATCCAACGACCAGGGACCTGTATAGGATGTTGCTTACAGACTACCCAGCCTCCACTAGTGTGACTGTCATCACGACGCTGGTAATCAAGCAAAGATCCTATGGGCTCTACTAATATGTATAAGTGATACGTTACAAGAAACATATGCACATATTAAAGTAGACTCAATACCAAGTAGCATACTACCATGTTTAGCAAGACTGTTATATACAACTGTGAATATCCCAAGCTTCTATTAAGTAATATACATGCTAGTATGATACAATAATGGCCCCTAGGGCATATACACTAATACAGATAGTAATCATCTATTCATGCAGGTGGTGTTCTATGTTTTTCATTGCCACTCAAATTTGCAAGTTGGACAGCTTCAGATAGGTTATCTTTTATAGGTATATTCTCATTTATATGTTCATCTTCCATATTTGGATAATCAAAATCATCTCTAATAACCGGCTCATCTTCAGGAACATCACTTAGATCAAGTAGAGGTTCTGTTTCCTCTTGCACATGTTCTTGTTCTTCTAGATTTTCTAAGAAAGTAGCATCTCTACTTTCAATGACACTTTTTCTATAAGGAAAAATCTATATCCCTTGGATTTTTCTGAATAACTTATAAAGTTACATTTTAATGTCTTGAAGTCCAATTTATCTCTAACTTGTTTTGGAATCAAGACATAAGCTACACATCCCCATTTTCTGAGATGGTTTAAATC
Organism: Agapanthus africanus; assembly: GCA_030015575.1. Classification (NCBI taxonomy): domain Eukaryota; kingdom Viridiplantae; phylum Streptophyta; class Magnoliopsida; order Asparagales; family Amaryllidaceae; genus Agapanthus; species Agapanthus africanus. Next base: position 444,327,955 of record CM057350.1, on the reverse strand, counting down.
TGGTTTGTATCCATTCCAGATTTCATACGGTGTTGTTTCTACTTGTTTTGTGGGAATTCTATTCATAACGTAATTCATAATTAACACTGCTACTCCCCAAAATTTCTTAGAGAGTCTTGAATGAAACAATATGCACGTTACTACGTTCATCAAAATTCTATTTTTTCCTTTCAGCCACACCATTCTGTTGTGGTGTATAAGGCATAGTGGTTTGTCTTTGAATGCCATATTCAATGCAATAGTTATCAAATTATTTTATGTTAAATTCTCCACTCCTATCAGTTCTTAACACCTTAACCGATATACCAAGTTTTCTTTCTAGTTCTGTCTTATATCTTTTAAAACATTCAAATGCTTTTAATTTTCCTGTTAAAAGATATACAAAAGAAAACTTAGAGTAATCCTCTATGAATGTTATGAAGTATTTTTTATTTCTGTGAGTCTTAATACTTAAAGGCCCACAAACGTTGAGGTGGATTAACTCAATCAATTCTTTTGCCCTTTGACCTGTTGGAAATGGCTTTTTTGTCATTTTTCCGGTCAAGCAATATCCACGGGGTGATGTTCTCACTCCTGTAACAGTTTGTAGTAAGTCCACTATAATTATTTGATTTATTTTAGAGAAACCCGGATGACCCAATCTCATATGCCATAAATCAAAATCAGATAAAAGACCCAAAGAGTAGTTCAAATCAACATTCTTATTAATCAATTCAGATTTTACAACTAGGAATCAAAATAAATCCAGTTCAGGAACAAATTTGTCCATGGAAAAAACATTTTTGTCCTTTTGAATTGAAACCCTATTTTTATAAAATCTTACTTCCAGATTCATCTTTATCAGAGCAGGGACGAAGATGAGATTGCGCCTAATACCTGGTGCATAAAATACATCTTTGAGGACCATAATACTTTCCTCAAGATCAATTTATAGGGGCCAATACCCTGTACATTCAAATAGGTATTATTACCCATATATATCCTTTGCTCCTCACTTTTCAGCTCCTTGAAATCTGTGAGGCCCTCCTTTATTTTTGCTATATGTCAGGTTGCTCCTGAATCGATCCGCCATCCATCGCAATCGGTTGTCACGGCATTGCATTCGATCACGCCGATGAATTCCCTCTTTCCAGATTCTTTGGGTTTTAGGCGCATGGACTCGCCCCAATTCTTTCTCTGTGAACAGTTGGCTTTGAAATGACCAAACTTCCTAGAGATATAGCAGGATCCATGAGGCAACTTCTTGCCATGACTTTTCTGGTTGTTGGATTTGAAGTTAGACTTAGAAGGTCCTAAGTGATGGTTCTTTGGTGGTCCTTGCAAGCTCCAATGCTAGACATCAATCATCTCTTCTTGTTCTACGGAGTATACATCTGTACCCTTTCTCCTGGCTTGTAAATCTTGTTCCATCGTTAATTGAGCAGGTAGGTCAATTGCGTGCTTAATAGTGCCATTCAATTTAAGGGTCGTGGCAGCCATTTCAAATGAAGGTGGCAAGCTATTCAAAATAATTGCCACTTTCATTTTTTCAGGAATAGATATTCCTACAGTAGTATGGTCCTTAGTCACGACAATCATTCTGTTAACATGCTCGTTATACTATCACCCTCTTTCATTTCACAAGTATTGTACTTGTGCAACTAAAGTTGTATATTTACTTCAGATGCGGTGTCATACTTTTCCATGATAGCTAACCATAGTTCATGTGCAGTCTTATAATTTTCGAAAACCTTTATAAGATTGTCTTCCATGAACATGAGCATAAGGCTTTTTGCTTTCTTGTCATTGATTTGTCACTGCTCATACGTATTTTTCTCGGTTTCTGAAAGATTGTCACTGAGCATAGGAGCAATGCCATCAATGACACTATTTACATTGTCACCTTATTTTTCTATACTACATGTCATAATTTACACCATTAAGCCTATCTAACTTAGCAAGCTCAAAAGCGGTCAATTTGCTAGCCATATGGATGGTTGAGTGATGTGACTGATTCAAAAAATAAGATGCAAAAGATAGGTTAAATGATAGGTAAATGACAGATATTGATGTGAGTGTAAACAAAAAAAAATAGACAATGAGAATAAGCTAGCAAATTAAAAACTACAAACGATAAAAAATTATAGCAAGCAATAAAAAAATCTAACACATGAATCTAGTATAACATGTAAACAAAAAAACTAACATATAAGATTGTGACAGGTAAACCAGCTAGTAGACTCTATTAAAATATGATATGTGGTGAAAAAATAGCACATAAATAGACCCAAAAAAGCAAAAAAAAATATAAACTACAAATAAGCGTGTTGCAAGAAATAAAACAACGTGAATGATTAAAAATATTAATTTGATTTTAAACAAGTGAACTTGAGATAAATTAACAATGGGATTAAAAAAAATTATGAACCCACTATATGTAGATAAACGGTCGGTCTACAATTTATGGCATACAATATTTGCAATAAAATGTATTGCAAAATAAAATACAAACAAAAATACTATTGTAATCTATATAAATTATCAAGGACCAAAAAATATTGGTATGGCAAAAAAAATTTGTATATGGGCGATGAAAACAATGGGTTGTGGAAACAAAAAAATTCAAAGAACAGACATATAATTTTATAGATGGGGCAAAAAAACACTATTTTATTTTAGATGAGGTGTTAGAATCTACAATTTTTTTTACCTCCTCAAAAGGGGTGTAAGAAAAAAAATATATATGGAGTTTCTCCACATCAAACAAAAATAAGCCGCAGGCTTAAGTGTTATGAAAAGAAATATAAAACAATATAAAGAATAGTATGCCACTATTATAAAGTCTATAAAAATGGTTCACCGATCTATATTAATCAAGCACAGAGTGTTATTCACCACAACTAAAACATAAAGAGGCTTCATGTTATAGTAAGGTTAAAGCATAAGGAAGGGAATAGGGGAATACCAAGCACCAAATAAATAAAAAATTTACCCGTGGGATCGTGTCGGAGGCACAGAGATGGGGTCGGTCAGGATCACGTCAAAATGGGATATAGTTTAGATGGTATCCAGAAGATGGCAGCGAGCGAGAAGAAGCTTGAAGATCAGCGGCACATAGGTCGGTAGTGAAGGAGCGAATCTGGTCGAGGGTTTGCCAAAGTTGATGGTAGCGGGTACGGTGAGGGTAGCGGCAGTGGAGGTGTTGGATATAGGCGTTCTCAAAGCAATTATTGTAATTGAAGACAAACCTATACGGAGAACAATCTTTCTCGAGATTATAGTGTGCTATCTGATTTGTTATTATTAGTCATGTGTATACGTTTTACTAGTCATCACATATCGCTAAAACATAAGATAGAGCCTTTAGGATTTTACTTGACTACCAGGATTAATGATAAGGATCATATTAGTGGGACCTGGGTAGTCCATAAGCACATCCTTAAATATCCCTAGTCGTAAGAGTATCGAGACTGGGTATCGGTACTTCAGTTTAGACTAATGTATATGTTTCTTGACCCAGTTAGAGAGCAATCGCTGATCCCACAGCTATTGGTGTTTTACACCAAGGATTGTATTCAGGTGCTCATAAGAGTATGAGTTTCACTGGACGGGCTCACCGAAAACTCCTAGATGGTTTTATACCAATATCTTGTAGCAGTTCTCTGGTGACGATAATACATGGCAGCCTCTCGACCTGAGATCGCTACAGTGTCTTGTGTATGTTCCCACTATATTTTGATTGCTACCCTACCACGAATCAAAAAAGTTGTGCAAACAGCTTTTAGTTAGGTATATTCCCGAAGCACATGGAGACAGTGAGCGGTCGAGAGAATTCGTCTCTCCCGGTATAGAGAGTTGACATCGTGCAGTGTATGACATGGCTATAAACATAAGTCTGTGGCCACAGCAAGTGAGATAAACTGATAGGTGTTATCAGTTGTATCTCTTTTGGTTATGAGTTCAATGTTAGCACGACTTATTGGATTAATGAGGGCCTGACAGTTCCACCCCCCAAGATCCAGTATGCGATACTCTTTGACGAAGAGACCGGACTGTATGATATTCGTTGCTTATAGATTTTGTAGGTTCCAGATGAGTTTGCTCGTTGACCTGTTTTTATCTTGCTCATACCTGGATAGCCATTACGTACAGCTAGTACCGCTTATGAGCTTGTGGGTTAACCCGTGAGAGAATTGAATCTGAAAGTATTTCAGATTCAATCGAATATGATTTTGTATAATCTACTGCCAGCGTATTGACAGATCTTTAAAGCCCTGCAACGAAAGTACCTGCTTAGACCAAACAATGATGTAGTGTGCGTATAGGATATGTGTGGGGTTCGATTAAATATGTGTATGCGATACACGTGATTTAATCGGACGGTTAATATACTAGCCGGTTTATTTATAAATCGGAGTATTAAGTCAAGTGTTGATTTAATAACCGTATATATGATATGGTTTCTAGTATATGAATATATATATAAAATACACACTCTCTCTTGCTCTCTTATTACTATTTGATACTGATAGATTTATTTATGTATATAATAATACATATATTTTTCTCTTTAAGATTATATGTGTGTGTGTACGGATACATATACACACTCTCATTTATATTTATTTGATACATATAATACATTGTATGTATTTGATATATTGTGTATTTGTATTTTGATACAAATACATTTTCTTTATTATTGAAAAATAGATAAAGAAAGTATATGGGGTCCATTCTCTTTTTGGATGATACAAGAGGAGAGAGGAAAAGAGAGAAGAGTTTTTGAAACTCTTTATGTATGTAATAATTATAAAGAAAAGATTAAGAGAAAAGAAAAGGACAGAAGAGAGAAGAAAAAAAAAGATTAGAAGTGAGAAGCTTCTTATTTTTTCTTCCTCCTTCTTGTTTTTAGCTTCTTCTTATTATTACTTTTTATGGTTTTCTTCGTAATTTTGTGCATGGCTACTATTTATTCTTTTCTTCTTGATTTTTTTAAGTTGAGAAAAAAATTAGAAAGAGAAGAAGAGAGAGATTATCATCACCACATCACCATTCTCATTAATCTAGAAAGTTTAATGAGTTGGTTTGTTCGCTTGAGAAGTGAAGATGGAGTTTTGGGTTTGGGGCTTTCATACGGATCATCTACGGCGAGACGGTCGGCGTCCAAACACTTTCGGGAGCTCACAAGTCTTGCGAGAGTCTTCCGATAGACGATCGGACACGCTACAAAGGTTGTAGCTCCCCAAAACACCCTGTAACTAGCTCTCTAGGTTTTCTAGTTTTGCAATAATAAGTAAATGACATGATCTTGTAATTGTATTTTGATACTAAGTCTTGAAAAAATTGTTTTATCATTCCGCCGCGGTTCGCAAATGTTACAACCTTAGTATCGATATACTAACAATATGGTATTGGAGCCACTTACTTGTAATCGCAAATTGTTGATGATCGAATAAGATTTGAACTTGCAATAGCAACTTTAATTTTTTATGCATGCTAAAATATTTAATAATGTTCTCTGGAAATGGTTAATGGAATTTTTCCAAGTTGCCATTTGATTACCATTGCCTTTATTGATTAATATTTTCCACTCTCCCTCTTATGTATGGCTCGGTTTTTTCTTGTCTCTGTTTGTAAGAGAAAATAATGAGGAGTTAGTGGGAAATACTAATTAATTGATGTATGGAAATTTCCTACTTTTCTATTCCTTAAAAGAACATTATTTAGTATTTAACTTTGCATGGATGCATGTTTAACTTTAATTGGATCATGAACAACCAAAATGATTTGATTAAATTGTTTAATCGAATTATTTTGTACATATGGTGATATGTGGTGTTTAACGTCGACGAATTGATTTGATCAACTCGACGGGGTTGCACATTATATATATTGTGATATATTGTTTGTTGGTTTGGTTTGGAATTGGATTGACGCAACGAATAGCCCCATGTATGAATGAATGTAATAGTTGTATTATTTTCATTTTCATGTATTGTTCTATGCCAATTGTTTATTCTATTTCGGGACGAGCGGTCGACTTGTAGCCGTCGTTGCCGGTTTATATATATTTGTTTATTCAGGACGAGTAGCCGACTTGTGGCCGTCATTACCGTCGGTTGAATTATTATTTGTCGGGACACAATCAGGTTGCGGTCGAAATTACCGTTGTATTAATACAGGTTTAGGATTACCCCGCGGAGAAGCGAACGTTCGGACGGGTTCTAGATTGTAGCGGGTGGCCATCTCAAAGAGTTGAGATTGAGTCACTTGAGTCTAGAATTGGCGGGTTACTTGCCGCGCTTGTAGGGGGGATAGGATAGACTCGAGAAGGAGTGCTCAAGTCATTGGATTCGAGAAAGTGATTGGTGGCCCCCTTATGGTGATGATGTCGGGTTACCTCGTTTCATGGATTGGCGGATGGCTTGCCGTACTCGTAGGGGTCTTCAGTTGACAATGTATGGGTTATTCACGCGACCGAGGAATGCCGTGTTTTGTTTGTGGCTCGAACGAAACACGGGATTCCCAGGAAATCCGACCATTTCATTTCTGTGATGTTCATTGCATACTTGTAATGTGATTACCGGTCTGTGATGATATTTATCGCTTTCCTGTAATACTAATTATCTGCCTGCGATAATATATATAATGATATATATGATATATAAATAAACGCTATATAAGTTTTGTACCCGCGCTAGCCCTGCCTCCGTCCTTCCGTAAGTTAAGTAACCTTACGGTGAAGAATCGAGGCCGTGTGACGAATGTGGATGGGTATATGTGCATTCTATTTTCTTTTCATACTTTTTTCGTGATTGTGTGAAAAAATACTAGGTAATGTAATTATCTAAATGATGCAATTGTATTGATTCAGATTAATGCAAAGAAAATAAACTTAACACATTGTAGAAACCAATTTTTTCTTAAAATCTTTTGCTTTGCATCGAGATATTCGGTTAGGAATATTCTGCACCTCATTCGATGAGGAAAAAGCCATGATCCCTTCACCGGAAGTTCGCTCTTAAGCAAAAGTTTATATTACTATAAATTTGCAAAACCATTCGGTTTCTACGATAATATCAAGTTCATTACATTAATGGTTTTCTTCAAAACCAGCCATAACCCTATCATTTCAGAATGTAAAGTACTTAGTATTCGTGCTACGTTTGTTGAATCCGTTAAGGCGTAGTGTACGGTAGCTAAATGATGTCTTCCTGCTTGCATATGATGCAATTAATTAGGACAATCGTGCGACTTTGTTGACTCCGTTAAGGGTTGTGCGGATGGGTCTAAATTAATCATGAAATGACGAGTTGAACTTGACTAGCGACTTATGATTTATTGACCTCGTTAAGATCATAAGACGTTAGGCGTAAAAACCAATATCGGAAGTTTCAAGTGTTGAAACTTGCAATGAGATTGCATACCTTCTATATGAGATTGCATACCTTCTATAGTGTAGGGTGACTTGTTGACTTTGTCAAGATTACCACTCCGTGATAGTTTGGGTCCTGATTCCCACTGTGAGTAATAGTTATTCTTGGGAGGTTTCTAAAAACGAGCCCTGCTAGTTCTTCTTTTAAGGTTTGAAAAAGGATTCGACATAACAGTGGGAGCCATCCTGATTAGATGAATTACTAAACCAATCCAATCTAGATTAGAGTGCACGCCGAGTGTGTCTTTTCTCTCTCTTTGGTAGCGATCTAAAACTGATCTTAAACTAAAACTCGTTAACCAAGTTAACCGGACCATTTTACAAACTTTGATTTTGGAATGTCATGTTTGCCCTATTTCACAACATAGTCGCATATGTCCTTACCCCTCCCACTTCCCCTTTTGCTTGCTCCAAAACACTCTGTATCTGATAGAGATATCCATATTGCATGGAAGGCCATCACGTATAGTTACATACGAACTAGGAGAAAGTGTTTCACTAGAGGATGGTCGCTGGTTCTAAAGTAAGTGAATTGTATATGATACAATTCATTTGTCTCTCCTCTTCACCTTATCTCAGGTTAGAAAGCTCCTTAAATAAGGAGAATATACCGGTTATGCTCGTTGGATAGTCTTCTTCCAATCCCGATGCTGGTGCTGAAAGAAAGGATAAGAAGAAAACTGATTAGTATAAGTTTGGTATACAAAAGGTAAGATAAAGAGACATCCAAAAGGGGTTGAAGTGTGTGAAAAGGAAATTACAACTACTGTTATGAGCCTGAGCAAATGAAAGAGGCATTACTAGGAATACCCGGCCACCCCCTTGAAATATTTTGATGTTTTTAGTTTCTTGTGTAAATGTAATTGAAACTCTTTTCTTAGTTAATTCTGACTCCTGGGTATGAGAATGATGGATTAGAATTCCACATCTGTATGTCGTTAGAGATACTGAGAAAGAGTAGATTATTAAGAAAGGGTGATGTGATTCTCAATGCCAGTTTTTGAAGCAATTGTTGCTATTAGGGAAATCACCTGGTTTTGCCTTTCGGCAAACATTTGGTTTTGAATATCTGTTATTATACACCAACTTTTAAAAACTCATATATCCGTCTCTTTATTTTATAAGGATATATTTTTTCAAAAATTATGTTCTGAACATTTACCTTTATCATTAGATGATTGGGTAAGGTGCATATAGATAACGGAAGAAATATTCTTAACCAAAATAGAGTTTTCAAATTACATCACACAGGGTATGAGTTAGTGAACTCATAGAACTTATACATAGTTATGTATGTTGTCCGATGTTCATACGGACAAGGGGATGGTACTCAAATTTCGTTCCATTTTCCTATGAGTTCTCTTATTTTAGATACACATTCTTATTGAAATGCATAGTTCAAAGATTCTGAGAAGTTCATAAGATATAAGAATAAAGTAGAGAACCATACATTGAAAGTATCAAGATTCTTCGAAGTGTTTGGAGATGTGGATACTTATGTTAGGTATTCCGTAGTTATGTAATTGAAAATTTGATTCTCTATCAGATTACTCATCTCAGGATGTGCTCCTTGATGAGTAATTCTGAGTGGCCTTTTTCATTTTGGGGCTATGCACTAGAAACAGCTACATAACAATTGAATATGGTTTTATCTAAATTTGTGCCTGAAATTCTATATAAGATATAGAATGGTTCATATCTTAAGGTTGTTAAGATATATGGAGTTATCCAGTTCATGATTAAAATCAAAATCCAGACAAACTCAAGGCATGGTTTGGTACTAAGCAGTTTGTGGGTTATCCCAAACTTCAGCAAAGGTTTAACTTCTACCATTTTAATGTCAAAAGTTATTTTGATCTTAACTCACCACCTTTTTGGAAATAGGATTTCTTGCAAAAGAAATTAGTTGGAGTACGGTAGATATTGGATATAGTGCCCTCAGAGTCAATTATTGGATCATAGGCATGTGATTGCAATGATTGAGGAAGGACCTATGCCGGTTGGACAGTCTTACTCAAGATGATAGTATGCTATCTGGTTTATCTTTATCATCGTGTGCTGCTTTAAGTGACCTTACAAGTCACTATTACACGTTGATAGAGCCCTTAATATTCTTGCTTGACCACCAGCAGTATGAGGGCGATCATAAATGTGGGAGGTGGGGTCTATAAGCACATCCTTAAAAGGTCCATAGTCGAGGGAGTTTTGAGACAGGACATCGATACTCCATAGTAGACTAGTGTATACAGTCGAGACCCCGACGAGGGGTGGTGGCCGGTCTCACAAGCTACTGGTGTCAGTTAGTTCATCTAAGATGTATACAGGTGCTCATTGGGTTATGAGTACACCGGACAGGACTCGCCGGGAACATGCTAGTTGGAATTATACCTGATGTCAGATAGCAGTTCCCTGGTGACATGTGTACAGGTTAGTTCATCGACCTGAGATCGTCATTTGTCTCGTGTGAGTTCCCACTGTGCTTTGATTACTACCCTACCAAGCTCAAAGGAGTCGTGCAAACAGGTTTTAGTTGGGTAGAGTCCCGAGCCACATGGAGGCAGTGAGCGGACCTTCAGGGGTTCGTCTCTCCCGGTATTGGGGGTGAGGTCGCGCTGTGTCTAGGAGAGCCATTACACGAAGTTCTTGGCCAAGGCAGGAGATTTACTGGTAGGTATTCCAGTAATATCTCAGGGTGTTCTGGGATACACTCTGACACGACTTGTACCGCTTTTGGGGGTCTGACTTTTACCAACCCCCTAGGCCCGCCATGCGATGCTCATAGACGAACGGACCGGACTGTACGGATATTGTCACTAACAAGCTCAGTAGGGTGTCAGGATGAGTTCGCTCATCGACGTCCCTTTTGGTCAATACCTGGTAGCCCGTTACGTATGGCTAATACCTCTGACGTGCTAGTGGTTAAATCCACAGCTAAAGTATTGACGAGTGCTTAGAGTCCCCCACAAACAGTTTCTCAAGTTTCGGGAGAAACGCTGTAGAGGCCATATGGAGATATGGCAGGGTTCAATCTTATACGTGCGGTATTGCACGGATCATGAACGGACGGATAATACTAGCGGGCTTTGGTTTAAGCCGGATCCTAGTATTGTACAGTGTAGATTTTGTCTCATTGCATTTGTATTCGGTCGAAATACAAATGCGGGTATGTATATACAGTCGCGGGGTTTTCCTGTAATTTATTACGGGATCAGTTTTTTGAAGTTTCCAGTTTGCATTCCGTTTTAGCCAGTTTTCCTTTGTTCCTTCACGGCCGGACTTTTGTGATGAGAGGGGCTAATTTGCATATTTGCAAATTAGCATTGTGAAGGGGGTTTCTTGTAAATGGATGATTATGATGGTTTAAGCATCTTTGCTTTTTCATGCATCATTACTTGCATTAATGGTGAGGAGATTGATTTGGTTTATGGATGTGAGACTTGCTTTTTCCCTTATGCTCACCCATTCACCTAGCTTGTGCTCACCTTCCTTGTATTTTCCTCCCTCGTATTTTTGGACGGCCACTTTAGATGGGAGAGAGAATTTTTTGGAGAGTTTCATTTTTGGGTGTGGGGGAAAGTTTTTTCATCTCATATTATGCTTTGCCTCAAAAATCCGTAGCCATCTCAAAATCTCATTTTCTTCTTCCCTCCTTCAAAGGCAACTTCACTACCCGCTTGAGACAAGTGATTCTACACTAGCCTACAGTATTCTTGGACATGTCGACTCGCCAACTTCGTGCCCGAGTTACCTCGGTCCAGAGGTGGGAGCCCGTAAAAGAACCCGGCGATGTGGTGCCCGTTCCGACGAGGAGATGAAGATCGGAGATTCCGCAAGGAGATCGGAGTGGAGGCCGAAGACCGAAGGACACGGATCGCTCGGTATAGCATTCTACCCCTTCTCTAGTTAGCTAGCATTAGGTTAATGGCCCGATCCGGGTTTTATAGTGCGCGGTAGTGCCGGTTTTAAAGTTTTGTAAAAGTTTCGTTTCCGCATTTTGGCCTCGGATTGACGGCCGGGGCGCTGCCGTGCACTTACATTGGTATCAGAGCCACGCTATTAACCTATTCTAGTTTGCTCTAACGTGTTTACAAGTTCGATCGAACGGATTTTCTGAAAAACCCATTTTCAACTCCAGTTTTCTGTCGAATTTTTCCAGTGCTCAAAAAATTATTTGGTACATTGTAAAAATACGAGCAGGGTTTTATAGGAATTCTGAGAAAATTTGATCGCATGATCGTACGACCCCGCCGCGGAACCGCGGCAATAACCCCCCTTCTGCCGCGGTTCCACCGCCATTCTGTGCCTTCATTGCTTCAAAATTTCTACAGTACTCCTTCACTTGAAAATGGGGTTTTTGGTATATTCTGTTTGGGCCCAGATTTTCTTTGAGTGCTACAGTTGTGCTTGGGGCCCACTTCGGTAAATTTGATCGATCGAAAATTTAAAACATGTTAGTTCACAGTATTTACATTATATCTGCGACCGTGAATGTCATTTGATCGGTAAATCCTGTCTAACTGCTATAGCCCTTTTAGACGGATTTGCGAACGTGACATTCACGTTGATGTTCTGTGTTGTGCTGTGATGTTGCGGTTTTGTCGTGGTGGATAGCCTAGATGCAATGGTAGTACAATTTGGTTATTATGTACATTTGATATTGCGGGGCGAGCGTCTAACATGTGGACTGCCGTCACTACCTGTTTGTATATTATTCTTTTGGGGCACGATCGGGCTGATGTCGATGTACCCGTTGTATGTATATTTTACTTTCTGTACTAGAATTACCCCGCGGAGGGGTGCACGGATAGCCGGGTTCTAGAGGGCAACGGGCCCGCATCTCATGGCGTTGAGACGGAGGGGGCTTTACTCTAGAATTGGCGGGCTATTCGCCGCACTCGTAGGGGGTACAGGTTGACCCAAAGAGGGGTGCTCAAGTTACCAGATTCCGTGAAGTGCTGGGTGGTCCATTCACGTTGTTGAAGGGGGCTGCCTCGCTTTAGGTTTTGGCGGGTAACTTGCCGCGCTCGTAGGGGTCTAGGATTTCATTGCACAGGTTATCGACACGACCAGAAGAACATCGGGTTTCAGTAGCGGCTCTATGAAACCCGGGGATCCTAGATATCTGTATTGTTCTGTGATACTTATTACATTTCTGTGATGTTGCATTTTATCACGCCTTGATCGATTATTATATATTGATATATATACTAGTAGATGTTGTATATGTTTTGCATCCGCGCTAGTCCAGTCCCCGCTCTGTCGTTAGTTAAGTAACCTAACGGGTGATGACGGGACCCAGTGGCGAATGCGGATGGCATATACGTACATCATTATTTTCGTTCTTTATTGGTGTGATCAATTGATGGGACTGCATTGATTCGGATCAATGCAAGCTAAACAAACCTGTTTGATGTTGTTGGAACATTTTTTAAAAAGCTGTTATTGCAAGGACGTTCTCTTTTGTTTTGCACAGTGGTATTCGGTTATGAATATCCAGCACCTCAGTCGACGAGGAAAGGGCCGAGATCCCTTCACCGGGAGTGATCCCTTGGACAGAAGTTTGCGTCAGGGCAATAACTTCACTATAGTCGATTACTTTTGCTTTGCATCGTGGTATTCAGTTGGAATATCCCGCACCTCATTCTACGGGGAAAGAGCCGAGATACCTTCACCGGGAGTGACCTCTTTAGCAAAGGTTTTCGCCACTATATTTTTATAACAGTTATCTGGTTCCTTCAACGATATCAAGTTCATTACGTTAAAGTTTTTCGCCAGAAACCATTCGTAGCCCTCCGTCATTTCAGACGGGTAGCACGTAGTATTCATGCTATGTTTGTTGGCCTTAGTCAAGGCATAGTGTATGGTAGCTGCTTGTTACCTTTCTGCTGCATAGATAGATGCGTTGGTTTGGGACAGTCGTATAGCCTTGTTGGCCCTAGTCAAGGGCTTGTACGGATGGGTTCAAATTAACCTGGACAATGACGGGTAGAACTTGACATGTGACTTATGATTTGTTGGCCTTAGTCAAGGTCATAAGAGCATGGGGCAAAAATCACATCAGGAGTTTCTAAAGAAACTGAAACTTGCCAGATATGCGCATACCTTCTGGAGTGTGATAACGTGAGCGGATTCCCTCACGTTATCATGCGATGATAGTTGGATCCCGATTCCCACTGATGTGTTGGTTTACTCCTCGGGTGATCCTGACTAATTCTTCTTTTAGGTTTGGAGGAGAATTTGACAGTACAGTGGGAGGTTTCCTGATTAGATAAATTGATAACCATTCTGATCTAGGTTAGAGTGCATGCTGAGTGTTTCTTTTCTCTCTCTCTTTGGGAGCGACCATGACCCGACCCTAGACTATGACTCAGTGACCAAGTTGACCGAACATTCTTAACACTGGCCTTTGGATTGTCAGAGTTGCATACCTCATTGCCACTCCTACTTTTACCCTTTTCTCCAGAACACCCCGTATTATTACGAACGTCCAATTCCATTAGATAAAACCATCATATGGTTATATACGAACTCAAAGGAATTTATTCGAAGATGGTTTCAGGTTCTGGAGAAAACGAATAGGACTATTCAGTTGTCTTTTCCTTTTACCTTCTCTCAGGTTGCGAGTGCTCCTTGGATTAGGGGATAGTACACCTATTACGCAAATTGGATAGTCTTCTTCCAAACCATAGGCAGGTGCCGAACGGTAGGGAATGAAGAAAACCAATTAGCCTAACGATGGTGTGCAGAAGGTATTAAGTTAAGACAAATAAAGGGATTAGAAGGAGGGCAAAGTAAATTGCGACTGCTATTCACGACCAAACCAAGTATTTCATTACCACTCCCACTTCACCTTTGTATTTCTCCAGGACACTCCGTATCACTTCGAAGATCCACAGTTATTTGGATACTCCATCATATGGTTATATACGAACTCGAAAGGAACTTGTTCCAGTTCGGGGATGGATTCTGGTTCAGGAGAAATAGGAATAAGGTTTATTCAGGTGTCTTTTATCTTTACCTTTTCTCGGGTTGCGAGTGCTCCTAGGATTAGGACAGTACGCCAATTATGCTTACTGGATAGTCTTCTTCCAAACCATAGGCTGGTGCCGAAAGGTAGGGAAGGAAGAAAACCATTTAGCCTAAAGGGGTGTGCAGAAGGTAATGACTAAAGACATATGAAGAGATTTGGAGAGATGGCAAAGAAATATACGGTTACAGTTGTGAATCTGGATAATGGAAGAGGCATTACAAAGAATACCAGGATACCCCATCGAAACATTTCAATGTTTCAGTTTCACTGTGTACTGTTAAAAGAAAACTGATTTCCCATTTAGACACTTGCTCCAGGGTATGTATTTACCAGGTATGATTCTCACATCTGTATGGTTTTACAGATGATGAGTGTGAGTAAGTTATTGGTAATTAGGTGATTATCCTCATTATATCGGAATTCGTTGTAATTGGTGATATTTGAGGAAATCGCCTAGGTTGTTTGCCGGACGGCAAATATTTGGTTTTGAATATCCGTCGTTGTGCACCAATTTCAAATTGATATATCTGTACGTCTATTTTCATAGAGTGAGATATACCTTTTTGAAATTATGTCTATGACATTTACCTATATCAGTGGATGGTTAGGTAAGGAGCATTAAACAGCGGTGTAATTCTTCTTAACCATAAGTACAGTTTTCAACCTACGACACACAGGGAATGAGTTATTAGACTCACAGGACTTATACAGAGTATTGTATGTTGTCCAGTGTCCATTAAGACAGAGGGGTTGGTACTCGTACTATATTCTGTTTACTTTTGACTTCTCTAGTTCTTAGACATGTGTTTCGTAGAAATGCAGGTTCTGAATTTTGAGAAGTTATAGGTATAAGAGTAAAGTAGAGAACCAGGTGTTGCAAGTATCGGGATTCTTCAAGGTGATCGAAGATGTAGATACTTATGAATGGTATTCAATTGATAGTAATGATTAAGAGAACTTGCTTCTCTTTCAGGTTACTCATAATTGGAAGTACTTCTAAGTTGAGTAATGCTGATCGGCCTCTCTCCATTTAGTTGATATGCACTGGAGACATATGCATGATTTGAATCTGGTTCAATTAAATCAGTGCCTCTGTTTCTGTATTGGATATAGAACAGTTCGTATCTTTACAATGTTAAGGTACGGGGAGTTTTCCGTCTTATGCTTAAAACTAGACTCTGGATAAGTCAAGGCACGTTTCTGTAATGGCTGTTTGTGGGTTGACCCAGGCTATGACGAGGGTTGACTTTCTACCATCTGGAAGATCAATAGTGATATTGTTCTTGACTCGCCACAGTTTTAATAAAAATGGATTTTTTCAGAAAACAGTAGTGGGAGTATGGTAGAACTGGAAGTGATTCTAGAACCGCAAACGATTACTGAAAATTTGATAAGAACCTAAAAATTCAATCTGGTTTGACATTCCATTAGCCACTCCGCAGACATGATGGGTAACCTCGGGCACTCGAGAGGTACTTCGGTATGCTCAAGGACGGTGACAGGAAGGTTCTTGTTTACCCAGACATGCCATTGCTGTTGTTCCAGACTGTGAGACCCGGTAGGAGGATAAGTATAGCGTCGTTCTGAACTAGCTTTAGAAGTGTACGTCTATATGACTCTGCCAGAGGGTTGTCGTAGTCAGTAGGAGCAGCGGAAGCATAGTAGACAGGCGGCTTATGTCTATTCATAGACTTAAGCAGATATAGCGGAGATAGATCATCTATTTCTGATATGACAGTGATAGGTTTGACTTCATCAGAATAGGGGATGGATCTATTA
Source organism: Agapanthus africanus (assembly GCA_030015575.1). Taxonomy (NCBI): domain Eukaryota; kingdom Viridiplantae; phylum Streptophyta; class Magnoliopsida; order Asparagales; family Amaryllidaceae; genus Agapanthus; species Agapanthus africanus. Next base: position 444,311,729 of record CM057350.1, on the reverse strand, counting down.
AGAAGGTAGTAGGGTGTGATGTCCTGTTATTTGGATGACTACACAGAGTAGGAAGTGAAATTCCTATACTACGGTCGGTTATACTTTGGTTGTCACACAGTGGTTTCTCCACATAAGGATATAGATATAATATCAGACATTCTGGTCACTGGATCTATGGTTTTAGATCTAGATTTAGGAAGTGTCCCAATCTAGGTACTTAGATAGCGTTCTAAAGGTGTTTTAGAATAGACGACTCCTGGCACGGTAGTATACCTGCAGGTGATGGAGCCACCCTCTCTAAAGGTGTCTTACAGACTAAGGGGAGAGGGATGTGCATGATTGGCAGATCACTTGCTTAGGCAATTGAGTCAATCATGAGATGTCAAGTACCACACCAGATTTTGTTTTTGCACGAGATACAATAAGTTGATATTAATCCAATCCTGAAGAAACATTCGGAAGCAGTTTTAGAACATAAGTGGATGTTCTAGGGATATGATAACGACAGCCTCATTCGGGAGACAGTTATCATTCCAGGCATCCAAGGTGACCTGGATGACAGAGTGACTGTCAGAGTTATAGTTTTCCCTCTGACGAGGGGCAGTATTTTGGACAGATGGTCCAAGGGGATACTGAGGGAGGCATGGTGCAGGACACTGATTAAGTTCAGTTGTCGATACAGTCAAAGAACTTTGGATTTGGAGTTCATTTTTGAACTAGGTCCCATCAGACATCCAGACACATTCTAAGACATGTATTACTCATTTCGGGAGATGGCTTTCTCCGTGAACTTGAGCTAAAGAGAGACATAGAAAGAAACATCACAGCGGATCCACTCACTGAGGCTATTCCTCGAACGCAATAGTTTCGCAAACGGGTTTTGTGAGACTGATTAGTAGAGGAGTTGGGTGCTCGGTATCAAACGGGCTGTGAGTATGCGACATCGCAATAATTAGCCTTGAGTGCAAGTGGGAGATTGTTGGATATAGTGCCCTCAGAGTCAATTATTGGATCACAGGCACGTGATTGCAATGATTGAGAGAGGACCTATGCCGGTAGGACAGTCTTACTCAAGATGATAGTATGCTATCTGGTTTATCTTTATCATCGTGTACTGCTTCAGGTGACCTTACAAGTCACTATTACACGTTGATAGAGCCCTTAGGATTCTTACTTGACCACCAGCAGTATGAGGGCGATCATATACGTGGGAGGTGGGGTCTATAAGCGCATCCTTAAAAGGTCCCTAGTCGAGGGAGTTTCGAGACAGGGCATCGATACTCCAGAGTAGACTAGTGTAAACAGTCGAGACCCCGACGAGGGGCGGTGGCCGGTCTCACGAGCCACTGGTGTCAGTTGGTTCACCTAAGATGTATACAGGTGCTTATTGGGTTATGAGTACACCGGACAGGACTCGCCGGGAACATGCTAGTTGGAATTATACCTGATGTCAGATAGCAGTTCCCTGGTGACATGTGTACATGTTAGTTCATCGACCTGAGATCGTCATTTGTCTCGTGTGAGTTCCCACTGTGCTTTGATTACTACCCTACCACGCTTAAAGGAGTCGTGCAAACAGGTTTTAGTTGGGTACAGTCCCGAGCTACATGGAGGCAGTGAGCGGATCTTCAGGGGTTCGTCTCTCCCGGTATTGGGGGTGAGGTCGCGCTGTGTCTAGGAGAGCCATTACACGAAGTTCTTGGCCAAGGCAGGAGATTTACTGGTAGGTATTCCAGTAATATCTCAGGGTGTTCTGGGCTACACTCTGACACGACTTGTACCACTTTTGGGGGTCTGACTTTTACCAACCCCCTAGGCCCGCCATGCGATGCTCATAGATGAACGGACCGGAATGTACGGATATTGTCACTGACAGGCTCAGTAGAGTGTCAGGATGAGTTCGCTCATTGACGTCCCTTTTGGTCAATACCTGGTAGCCCGTTACGTATGGCTAATACCTCTGACGTGCTAGTGGTTAAATCCACAGCCAAAGTATTGACGAGTCTTTAGAGTCCCCCATAGACAGTTTCTCAAGTTTCGGGCGAAACACTGTAGAGGCTGTATGGAGATATGGCAGGGTTCAATTTTATACGTGCGGTATTGCACGGATCATGATCGGACGGATAATACTAGCGGGCTTTGGTTTAAGCCGGATCCTAGTATTGTACAGTGTAGATTTTGTCTCATTGCATTTGTATTCGGTCGAAATACAAATGCGGGTATGTATATACAGTCGCGGGGTTTTCCTGTAATTTATTACGGGATCAGTTTTTTGAAGTTTCCAGTTTGCATTTCGTTTCGGCCAGTTTTCCTTTGTTCCTTCACGGCCGGACTTTTGTGATGACAGGGGCTAATTTGCATATTTGCAAATTAGCATTTTGAAGGGGGTTTCTTGTAAATGGATGATTATGATGGTTTAAGCATCTTTGCTTTTTCATGCATCATTACTTGCATTAATGGTGAGGAGATTGATTTGGTTTATGGATGTGAGACTTGCTTTTTCCCTTATGCTCACCCATTCACCTAGCTTGTGCTCACCTTCCTTGTATTTTCCTCTCTCATATTTTTGGACGGCCATTTTAGATGGGAGAGAGAATTTTTTGGAGAGTTTCATTTTTGGGTGTGGGGGAAAGTTTGTTCATCTCATATTATGCTTTGCCACAAAAATCCATAGCCATCTCAAAAGCTCATTTTCTTCTTCCCTCCTTCAAAGGCAACTTCACTACCCGCTTGAGACAAGTGATTCTACACTAGCCTATAGTATTCTTGGACACGTCGACTCGCCAACTTCGTGTTCGAGTTACCTCGGTCCAGAGGTGGGAGCCCGTAAAAGAACCCGGCGATGTAGTGCCCGTTCCGACGAGGAGACGAAGACTGGAGATTCCGCAAGGAGATCGGAGTAGAGGCCGAAGACCGAAGAACACGGATCGCTCGGTATAGTATTCTACCCCTTCTCTAGTTATCTAGCATTAGGTTAATGCCCCGATCCGGGTTTTATAGTGCGCGGTAGTGCCGGTTTTAAAGTTTTGTAAAAGTTTCGTTTCCGCATTTTGGCCTCGGATTGACAGCCGGGGCGCTTCCGTGCACTTACAGTAGAACTGGAAGTGATTCTAGAACCATAAACAACTACTGAAAATTTAAGAACCTGGAGATTCAATTGATCCTGACAAACCTTAGCTTACTCCGCAGATTTAGTAGACAGCCTCAGCCACCTGAGAGATACTATGGTTTTCTCGTTGATGATGACAAGGAGGCTTGCATCATGAGATGATGACCCTATTAGTTATCAGCAGGCCATGGGAAGTGGTGACTTCCGACTAATGGCTGCATGCCAAGTTATTTAAGTAGGACTCCATGCACTGTAACAAAGTATAGACTTTGTTGGGTGCTCCTGAAGGGGTAAAACACATTAGGAGCAACTAGATCTTTCGAGATCACTGTAGATGGAAAGTTACTAATCTAATAAGGCTAGATTTATAGTAAAAGGTTTTCATTAAATACCCGGTGTGGATTGTGATGAAACTATTAGTTCAGTGTCTGTGCTGAAATCTATACGGATATAACTTGCTACTGTTGTTTTTCATAACTATAATATCTGGCAGATGGATAACTATTACGTATTTCTAAATGGAGATTTAGAAGTATACAGGTATATGACGCTGCAAGAGGGTTATCGTAGTCAGTAGGAGTAGTAGAAGGTGTGCAAGTCATTTTAGTCTATTTTAAACTAAAACAGGAATAGCGGAGATGGATCATTTGTTTTGATGTTACGGTCAAAATGTTTGATTTCATCAAAATGGGAGATGAACATGGTATATATAAGAAAGGAGTAGTGTCATGCCCCGCTTCCCAGTAGACGGAAACGATGGCGTGGTAAGCCCTCAGTATATTTATCCAAAGAAGGTCATTCCCTAAATAAATATAATAAGCGTATTGAAACAATAATACACAATGCAAGAATAAATGGAAACTGTAAATTTTTTAACAAACATTTTTATTTACATTCAACTTCAAATATTTACAGGTACATGAGTTTCAATTGGAAAATAAATACAATAAAAGAAAATGCCTAAACATATGGCATACATAAGCTAGAAGAAAAATAAATGAATGAAGCTAAACTAATCCTGAGTAGCAGTCTATTTGTAGTCATCCTCTGTGGTCTCCACTTCCTCCGTCTCGACCGTATCTGACGAACATTCCAAGAAAACAACATTAGGTGGAATGCCCGTCAGTGAAATGGCGCTCGATAAGTCCCAAGGATGTAGCAAGAGTAAAAATGACAAGTGTAGAATATATATTACGAGTAAAAGTGTATGATTCATGGGTATATATATACTATAGGTTTCTAAATGGTCACTATGTTAAGGTTAAGTTTCAAGTGTGAATGTCAACGCAATCGTAGAAGTATTCACGAGCTCAAGTGTGGGGCCCTAGGAGTAAAGAAACACGGGCTCATTTCACGTGTTAGCATTAGGGCTCTAGACTGTAGAGGAGTAGACTCGGCTGATATTCAAGTAAATATAAAAAAAAAGTTAATACGGGACTCCTGAATCTCCGTTGGATTCACACAAGAAACTATCCCAAGCATCCCGAGTATAAATAATCTATAACTGTATAATATACTTAATTAAATTGATTGGTTGGTTATAAAATGCCTTGATCGAAACCATAGATTACAAAAGCTGTAGAATGAAGTCGAGTGAGTCGAGTAAAATGCGAGTCAAGTTAATTTCAATCTTGGTTCGAGTCAAGTTAGTTCAAGTAGACTGGATTCGAGTTCATGTTCAAATTTAGATTCGAGTTCGAGTTCAAGTTTAGATTCGGGTTATAGTCTTTTCATATGAATTGATTTAACTGTTAAAGATCTAATGTTCGGGTGAAATCGGCAACTGCTGCACATGGATAGCAGGATTTGTGTTTTTTTCCAAGACAATTGACATTGATAACTCCATTAAATTTTCTAAACTGAATAGATAAGCACTCACTTTCTCCGGCTCCGTGGGGCTCAAGAGAAATGATACCGCTTAAGCCTATATTAATCTAAAGTCTTTAAATATTTATTATTGTTGTTTATTTTGTATTTATATTATTTGCATTTCTCGAGTAGGTTTTTTGAAAAATACTTTAAGATTATTTAAAAATAAATCTCGAGTGTGATTTATAATATTTAGGGTTTTCATGAACATATATTTTTAATTGTTATGGTATTTTAGTGATAAAACCCAGCTTTTAAAAGTTTATGGTATTTTTATGAAAACCACTACTTTTGAAAACTTGTTGGTATTTTATTAAAATTCTAATCCTTCATTTTAAAAATATAGGTTCATAATTTGTTTTTATTGAAAATACGGATTCATAGTTTTATATAATTTTCCAAATTTTAGTTTTATTTAGAAAAGTCATATTTCTTTAAAAAAACGTATTTTTATTGCCTTTCAAGAACAAATACTCCGTGAGGAGTTCTGTATCTCGCTCTACTATCCTCAGGATAGGCGATAATCCGCACCATCCATTAGCGGGTCCCCTAACGAGAGCTGTAGAGGTGCAATTGCCAAGAATTTAAAAATATCGATTAAAAGAAACCCTTTTTTTTAAAAAAAAATGGTATTTTAATGTAAAACCTATTCTTTGAATTAACCATATATTTAGACATCGTGCTTTGAAACCATAGTATGCGTGTAGGGTAGATCGTTACCCCGTGAAATTTCCCTAAAGGTATCTATAATAATTATCGAAATAATGATTACATTAAAGTTCATGGTATTTTTCTAAAAACTTCATTTTATGATTATTTCACATGGAACATTTTATTAAATTAAAAGATAAATGATGTAAATAAGGTTAAGAGTGGTGTTAGGATGTTAGTTTGACTTAATTAGCTTATCAAGTGGATTACAAATGTTAAAAAGAAAACTATATCGGAGCTAACTCCACTTTGTCGATGTACTTTTAGAAGGCGGTTTGAGATGAAAAGAAATAGGGAGAGAACGGACTAACTGGTTTAGATTGTTAACAAGAGAGAGGGGTAGCCTCCAGGGGTCGTGGTTTCATCGGAAAGGTTTCGGTCGTCGATCTTGACTTGCTACTCCACTTGGGTGCTTAACTCCACTTGGTAGTTAAAGAGTTTGAGAGAATTTCGATAAAAATTTCAGAATGGGAGAGAGCCAAGGGATGGGGTGGTATTTATAGTGAAAAATTTAGAGTATGAGAATTAAAAATTAAATTAAAAGAATTAAAATTGATGTTAAATGATAAATTGAATAGTCTCTATTTAATTGTAGGGAAATTAAACAATGCAGGGGAGTAAAAGGGAGCTGAAGAGACATGCGAGTAAAGCACGGAAGCAAACAGAGCATTGTAGACCATCGGCAGCGGCCAAAGTGACAGAATGGGCGGTCGGATTTTGATGATTTACCTCGAGATTCGTGCTACATGTTTAACTCTGTATTTACTCTTCATTTATCCCATTAGATTTTTCTGAAACTTTTCATTTCTCCGTGTATTGCATGTGCACTCTTAGGCTTCCGAAAAGTTAAAAGGAAAAATATAAAAATAATTGGGACTGATAAGATTCGAACATACAGGCTGCGTCACATCAGTGTAGCGGCTTTACCAGTGAGCTACAAGTTGCTTCTTGCCTTTATTGAACATAAATAACTTATAACTCCTACACAGGCTGAAATACCATTTTCTGTACATTTAAACAAATAATTCTGTACAGGGATTTCAGAGTCATTATAAGTAAAGAGTACTGTCATATTTTTCATATGGTATGTGGATAACGTAATCCTGATAAGAAGTGATGTTCCTATACTACAATCGGTAAAACTATGGTTGTCAAGTGTTTCTCCCTATAGGATGTGGATATCAGTTCAATCCGGGAGAAAAATAGGGTAGCAGTGAAGAGCATTTAATGTTCTTAGTGTATGTTAATGGAAGGCTCCTACAGGAGGTGGTTACCAATTCTAGCTTCTCAGGTAACATGGAAGACAGAGTGTATGTCGCAAATTATAAATTTACCCTCTTTTGAGGAGCAGTATATTGGAAAGCGTTCCAAGTGAGATACTATGATAGTCCTGGCGTTGGATGTGAAAGTTCCTAGTGCTCTCGCCGCAAAATCGCGGCCGATATGTAATACAAAAATGAAAATTTCATAATAGCACTAGAAACTAAACCTAAGAATCATAACCAAACACCTAATCTAGAAAGCAACAAGACAAGGATTTAACGACTCTGTTTCCCCAATCAGAGCAAAGCTCTGTTAAAATTCAAAATTCAAATTTTAAAGCAACGCTTCAAATATCGGGCGCAACGCGCCACGTGTCAGGCGCAGATGCATCAGCGCAGCGCCCAAGGCAGCGCACCCAATCAGAGCAAAGCTCTGTTTAAAGCAAAATCAAAGGAAGCAACGCTTCAGTTTGCAAGCACTGCGCTGCGCGACACGTGTCAGCGCAGATGCGCTAGCGCAGTTGCGCTGCGTTTTGCGCTGCGCGACACGTGTCAACGCAGATGCGCTAGCGCAGTTGCGCTGCGTTATGCGCTGCTTGACACGTGTCACGTCTGGGGTATTTGCGCTAAACAAAATTAAGATTTTAAAGAAATCTTTCTGTTCTTGTTAAAACAAAAAGATTTTCTTCTGTAAAACAGAAGCCCTTGGATAAAAAATCCAACGGTGGGGAAAATTCCCCAAATCACTCAGAGAAACATCTCTTTAACAAATTTAACTAATTTATGGGCACTATAAAAAGAACCCTAAACCTCAATTCAAAAGGATGAACATTTTTGGTGAGAAATCAAAAATTTCAAGCAGAGAAAACTCTGAAGAAATTCCAAGAAAAAAAGAGAAAGGTAAAAAAGACCTTTTAGATAGAAGAATTTCTTCTGATAGATCATTGATCTAAAACAAGATCAGTGATCTTTAATAAAAAAACAAAATAAAAAAAGTGCTTTGCACTTTTTATGAACCTCTGGTTCCTGAAATAAGAAAAAGCTTGCTTTTCTTTGATCTAAATTAGATCAAGAAATCAAATAGTGCTTTGCACTTCCTTTAATGAACCATTGGTTCTTGAATCTAAAAGATTCTCAAATTAATAGTGCTCTGCACTTGAAAATCTGCACTGTTGCGCTCTTGGATTGGCGCAAACCACCAGAGAGCGCCACGTGTCAGCATCTGAACCATCTGCGCTATAAGATAGAGCTTTGCTCTCTGAAATTAGCGCAACTCACCAGAGTGCGCCACGTGTCAGCAGCGCAAGCGCAGCACCCTAGCGCAGCGCACTGCGCTTGCATGACACGTGTCGTCTCCACAAGTGCTTGCGCTCTTTGATTGGCGCAAAGCGCCTAAAAATGCAATGAATTTCTTTTGCTAAAGGGGCAGACCCAAGTCAAAAAGACCTAGCAGGCCAGAATAAATTGCAAAGCAATAAAAAGGGCAGAGCCCAAGTAAAATTGATGTTCTGCGTCATTCATAAATGGGCAGAGCCTAAAACAAATCGATACTCTGCATCCTTTATGGGTAGAGCCCAAATAAAAATAAAAAGAAATGCAATGCAAAAGCAAATAAATTGTTGAACATTTTCAATTGGACTTAGCCCAATCGTGGCCGAAAGTCCTCAAATTAAATTGACTGAGCACGGCTGCTCCCTAAATCAATTTATGACCGGTTCTAGGGTACATCTCCGAACTCCTCTGACACCTGTCGTTGTAATTCTTCAACGATGTCAGAGAGGTGACGGGTCCCGACGACCACATATGAATATGGACTGCGGGGTCCTTAAACTCGTGGACCGAAATGTCCTTAAACTAATATTGGACCGAAACGTCCTTAAACTAATATCGGACCGAAACGTTCTTAAACTAATATTGGACTGAAACGTCCTTAAACTAATGATGGACTGCGGGGTCCCTAAACTCGTGGACCGAAACGTCCTTAAACTAATATCGGACCGAAACGTCCTTAAACTAATATCGGACCAGAACGTCCCTAAACTAATATTGGACCGAAACGTCCTTAAACTAATGATGGACCACCACGTCCCAAAACTGGCGATGGACCACCACGTCCCTAAACTGGAACAATAGAGCCTCCAAATGCTCTTTTGCCGGATCTAAACGATCTCGTTTAAGTTGATCTTAGCCCCAAACACGGCTAACGTATCCTTAAATATTCAAATGGACTATAAACTCCAAATCAACTTTGGTTCAAGGGTACATCTCCGAACTCCTCTGACACCTGTCGTTGTAATCCTTCAACGTCGTCAGAGAGGTGACGAGTCCCGACGGCCATATATTAAATGGATCACCACGTTAAGTCGATCTTAGTCTAAAACATGACTAACGTATCCTTAACGGACGTTTAAGTTGATCTTAGCCTCAATACGGCTAACGTATCCTTAAACTAAAAACACCAAACCCAAATCAAAGTAAATACGGATTTGGACTAATCCACGTCCTACGGGCGACGGCATTACCCAGTCTCCGTATACAATCCATGGGCAACCACAAACAAAACAAACATCCACGACACGAAGTGAAATTCTGGAGAAGGAGAAAGTTGTTACCGCGATGCGGTAGCGTAATTAACTGCAGGGGCTTGCGCCTGCAGGGAAGAGCGTCCCCACAATCAAAAACCCCTCAAGTGAGGGGGAATCTGACGAAGTCTGCTACATCGGCCGCATCCGTCCAAACCTCCGATAGACGGTGCCATAAATCAACTTGGCATCTTTGGAGAAGTGGACGAATAAAACCAAATAGCATCTGCCCCGAATCTCAGGCAAGACTTCCTAACGTCTAGGCCACCGTTCGGAGGGGAACAGATTCTGGTATGCCTGGTGGGACCTTTTCCTCTTTCCACTCCACACTTCGTATGTCGTCTTCGCGAACGAATCGCGGTTTGTTAATGGTTGCCTTTGGATTTCAAGTTTACTAAGATTTGGTTTCTTGCTTGGCGCAGAAAAGAAATCGAGCATCGATGGCCTCTACCTGTTCGAAGTGCTCTAACTGCAGCTGCAGCTCGCGTCCGGCCTTAATTGGGGGCATAACTTACGGGCCCCAAGCGGCCTCTCTGTTCACCATGCCCGTGGAGCAGATTACTCAAGCCACCACGGGGTTGTTTTTCGGAACTATGCTCCCGCCAACAAGCTTCAGCACCCCTGTGCCCGTACACGAAGATCCTAAGAAGTCGGTCTTCGATCGACTTTCAGTTACTGCGGCCCCTCTCAACGGGTCGCCCAACACCAGTGCCTCGTTCTTCTCCAGATTGGGCCAAAACTCTTGCGGACCCGCAATGAAGCTTGCAGTCCCCGAAAAGGTTACCTCAAAAGGAGTAGCTAAGCCTGCTACTGAAGTCGTCAAGGCGGCTTCTCCTGCTAAGAGATCGGTCTTTACAAGATTGACCATCCCAACTCCCACTCCTGCTTCTGCTGCTCAAAAGACATCGGTTTTCAATAGGCTGACACCGGCAACAGCCCCATACCTGAGCAGGGGGCAAGAAGAAGCTTCTGTCTCTGAACCAATACCGACGACTCGTTGTGCCAGACGACGCCACTGGTGCCGAATAAGGAAGACTTGGGGCAACTCCCCTTCTGGGATGACTCCGCCAGCTCCAACGGTAGAAGTTGACGCTGCTGTTCCAACTGGGAACAGCTTCGAGTTACTGAACAGAGTACGCAGAAACTCACCAACTGCGGTGCTCAAAAGATCTCCTCCACCAGTAGAGACTGCCGTGAAAACAGAAAAGCCGGAGCAGCCTCCTCAATCGCTGTCCTCCAGGATTTACAAGACATAGCGACGAGTCCGAGAATCTGTCATTGATCCTAATTTCTCTCGCCAACAGAAGAAGTCGAGAGGTCGGCAAGAAGAAAATCCCTCGGTCAAGCAACGAAAGGCGACGACCGCTTGGGTGCCCAAAGCAACGGCCCCCTCAACTTCTACGGCCCATAAGAGAAGAAGGCCGGAGAAAACCCCCACACCCATGGCAAATGCCAAAGATGGTGAACCCAAATGCCCTAAATCAGGGGGCATTGTAGTTCATACCATCTACGTGGCGTCTGATAAGGAGGACAGTCACATATCTACGGGTCATCGACCGCTTACGCGATCAGTGACTAAAGCGCAGGAGCAGCAATAGAAGCTCCAAGAGATGATGAACGCTATGGCCGCACTTACTGGGCCAAAAGAAAGCCCTGAAACGTCCTCGGATGAGCGCCAGGAGGAAGAAACCGACGCCGAATTCCTTCGTCGAATATTGGAAAAGAAGGATAAAGAGGCTGCTGAACAAGCAGCCAACATAAAGCGTATGGGCCTCCTGTTCCAAGACATGGTGGGAATGATGATCCAACAAGATCCTCCGGCCGAAGATCCCCCGATCGTCCTTGAAGACGATAGGGGAGAGACGTCAAATCCCCCCCAGCTCTGTCAGCAGCTAAAGAATAGACGATCTCCAAAGCTAACTTGGACGAGTACATAGCCCAACAAATACGGGTTCATCATGCGACTGAAGCAGCTGGCCAGGTCGTAAAAACAGGGCGGCCGTATCCAAGTTGGTACGATCAAATCAAGTACCCGCCCGGTTACACAATTCCTAAGTTCCATGTCTACAAGGGAACGGGCAATCCTCACCAGCATGTTGCCCAGTTCAGGGCACTCTGCGGCAACACCGGCGGTGACGACAAGCTATTGCTTCTCCAGTTTGTTGGAAGTTTATCAGATATGGTATTCAAGTGGTACACTGATCTCCCGAACGACTCTATCAAGAACTTCGTGGAGATGGAGCTGTTGTTTACTCAGCGTTTTGCAAGCGCCAGTGAACGTACCCCAATGACGGCGCTGATTAACGCCAGAGTAAAGCCGGGCGAGACATGTGTTCAATATGCTATACGGTGGCGGAACTTATGGTCAAAATGTGAGCAGCGCATTGAGGAAGCTCCTGCAGTGGGTATGTTTGTGGGAACCCTCGATCCACAAGCAACCATCTCGCAATTTATGATGTTTTTCAAGCAGACTACCTTCCAGGCGTTAATCAACAAGCTGGCACAAATGGATCAAATGGGCCATAAACCTCCTCTTCCAAAGCCGGACTCCCAAAATGACAAGGGGAAGGGAAAAGCGATCGTTGTCGCTAATGCTCAACAACAACCGAGCGACTCGAAGCCAGTTGTTCGTCAAAATAATACGCGTCCGTACATGGCCCTTGAGGAGAAGCTAGGATGTTCTTACTCTTTTCCCCGAGATAAAACGAGGAGGTTATTTGAGCTGGCGTTACGCAACCGACTCATAAATCTGCCGGATCCAAAACGTCCGTCGCAACCAAGTGATGTCAATGAGCCCAACTACTGTCCTTATCATCGAGTACTGGGTCATCCGATCGAGGATTGCTACGTCTTCAAAAATTGGCTTGAAGACCAGTACCGACATGGCAAATTCGCGTTATCTGACAAATGGAAGGTGAATCCCCCACAGCCCCACACATCTAAGGGGACGAATACGCCGGGAGCAACATGCTCCGTCGTTGAAGAAACTCCTTGGGAGGTTGTGTTATCAGCTAAGACAAAGAAAATGCTGAACGACCTTCAGGCATGCCCAGCAATCAAGTGGAACAACCCGTTGCAGCCGCAGATCATTGAAGGGATGTTGAAGCCTCGTCCAACTCAAAAGATCGATGGAGATGGCCCAAGCATTCATAACCAGCCATCGAAATCTTCAAAGAAGAAGAAAAAGAAGTCAAAGTAGCCTGTGAAGCCTGGCGACAAGCGCACGGACTTGCAAAAACAAATTGATGCATTGGAGGAATACAACCAGAAGGCACGGACTCCCGTTACATTCCAAGAGTTCCTCAATCACGTCTTTCAAGAGGAAGATGAGGGAGATAGTTCGTCAGATGAATCCGAAGAATATGTGGCGAGCTGTCATATGATTTCCCATTTGCTCACGAACGATGAGGAGACTCCTTGTACAGAAAAGCTGGGGGCAGATCCCGAACCAAAAATTCTGGGGCCATCGGATGAATTAATCGATGCATTCCTCAATGAAGCTCTCTTAAAAAGCAAAGCTGATCTGGAGCGCGAGGCGGTTATATTCGAAAGGGCCAAACGCCAGCGCCTTGACGAAAGAATTGAGATACTTCCGCTGGAGCAAAGCACACCCACTGCGGATAAAATCAAATTCAAGATGAGGAAGAGGTTTGCTAAAGCCGTGTCAATGGGTATGAAACTACCATCCTCTGAGGGAAGCGTTACTGGTGAAGCGGAAATGCACCCCTCCTATTGCTTGTATCATCGGAAGAATTCGCACCCCACTGAAGAGTGCAAAGCTTTCGATAGATGGTGGCAAGGATATGTTGCTCACCGGCAGCATTTTAAGCTGGAAAAGCGCAAGACTCGCCGAGAACGGAACGATACGACCGAAGGGCTTAACAGAACTACCGGCAATTGTCGCATGGTCAACGTCGGGGGATCACAAGTGCTCACGTTCGGGAGCGATTCTGATGAGGAGCTGGAGCTTGGCCCCCTCATTAAAGAGTCCACTTCGGGAAAAGAACAAGAGCCGAAGATTTATGAAAATATCCGGCTACGTAATCGCACGCTGCCCGAAAAGAATCTCAGACCCTCGAACAAAAAAGATAAATGGAAAGGAAAGGTCTCTGTGGATATCACCCTAGATGACCAAGTCATGGAAGAGCTAACTGCCAAAGACCCGCCGAAGAAAAATAAGGTGGATTACAACGTCTTAGCACATCTGAGAAAGCTACCCTCGCAGCTCAGCATTCTTGACGCCCTTGTACTATCAAAGGAGGCGAGAGATTCGTTAATTAAGGCACTACAGGACCCGGAGCAGTTCCAAGCTTTCCTGGCCAAAGAAAAGATGAAGGATGAGTTGGAGGACGTGCACACGGCAGATGTTACTTTTGGCGATGAAGACCTTCTCCTTGGGACGTGCGAACACAATCGCCCTCTCTACGTCTCGGGATACTGCCATGATATAAAGATAGGCAAAATCCTGATCGATAACGGGTCGTCTGTTAACCTACTCAATGTGCGGGTGTTAAAGGAAATCTGCATGAGCGTCCAGCACCTTGCTCGGGACAAGATCACCATCTCCGGGTTCGACTCCCAATCATCAAAGACTCTTGGATCTGTGATACTGACGCTACGTTTCGGACTGCTCGTCACGGACATTAAATTCCACGTCATAGATGCCAGGACATGCTACAACAGGGATGTGTTCATATCATAATATTGCATTATTATATTCCCTATTCTTATTCTTTTTACAAATAAACAGGTACTTTTGACGCATGTCTGCTACATATTACAGGTTACAGGTTCTTGGAGCGAAAACAGTGAAAAAGACAAAAGACGACACAAAAAAGGGACTTTGACCAACAAATAGAAGGATCTTAATCAAGCCTACACAAAAGATCAATACAAGGCAACGCAAGGTCCAAGATTACAAAGCGAACGGTTAAAAGTCCACCGCAATTATTCACTGGAGATATGGAAGAAACATAAAAGCTATTTTAATAAAGAACCAAATAATAAGGAAGCCCAAAGATCCAAGGCCCAATACTTTCTTTTAAAGAGACATAAAATTTTACCAAAGCTTGAAGTCTACTTTGACTAGGTCTTCCTAAGGATATTTTGGTAAATGTAGACATGCAAATCAATTGTAACCTAAGGTTTCTATCTCCTATAAATAGAAGCCCAAATCATTGTATTCTTTTCATGCCTCCCTTGTAAGTCCACGTTGCGACCCCCGGTTCTTGCGGGGAGGCGGAAACGGTATAAAAATCAAATTTTTAGCGCATGGGGCAACATGGACTAACAAAGTCGGGATCTTTTCTAAACTAAAACTAGCTAGAATGCTAAAGAGAGTTAGCTACTCGGAAAAGAAGTTATACCTAACTTGAACTCCTTCTTCTTGAAACCTTTGTAGGGGTTGATGGTGCTTTCCTCGTTGCCTTCTTCCGTCAAAGATGGATCCACCTGAGGGTTCAACCTTCGGGTTCTTTCTCGAACTTTGAGAGAACTAGAATCTTCGGCTTGCTAAACCTTTAACCCTAGAGTGAGTAGAGAGTGTCTTTGGAGTGTTTTTATATCAAGGAGAGGGATTTCAACTCATGAGAAGGATTCTCCTTGAACTAGAGGAGGAAGAAGAACAAGTGAGGAGAGAGAAGTGTTATGATAGAATGAGCTCTTTTTTTCATTCTACAACCATATCACCAAATGAAAAATAATTATCAATTAACAATAATAAGAAAATGAAATAGTTGATGGATGGTTTGGAATGACCATTATCATTACATTCTTTAAATGAATTTTGCTAGAATCAAAGAGCATCTTTGCAAAGTAATGATGATGGTCAAACCTTCAACCATGGTCAACAAGTCAACCATGGTTAACAAGTCAACAAAACCCAACCATGACACAATTTCATTTAATTAATATTATTAATTGATATATCATAATTCCATTAGGGTTTGGAAAAAGACGACTGTCAAATGTGCATACGCACCCGTTCCGAAACCCTAATGAAAATCCTCTTCCTCCGCCTCAATCAACTGTGCATACACACCCGCATTCTTGTTCCGAGGAACATGAATACCAAGAGATAAAATCAACCCCAAAACATATACCAGTATCTGGCTCAAACCAGAGCCTACTAGTAATATCTGTCCGGACTCCAAACATGCACAAGTGCGCGGATGAGAACGAACCCTGTCGCAAAACCATGCGACCTCTACTCTGTTTTGCCCAGAGGCGAATAGCCCTCTGTGTGGGACTCTAAAGACTCGACACTACGCTGGCAGTGGGTTTAACCCCAGATCGCAAGCGGCACTAGCTGTGCGTAACGGTCCCTAGGTAGATGCCGATAAGAAGGCTGACGAGGTGAACCCCATCTGAACTCCTACTGAGTCTGAATGTGACAGTCTCCGTACAGTCCGGTCTGTTCGTCTGATACATCGCATGTCGGGCCTAGGGGGCAGTAAATGTCAGTCCCCTAATAGCGGTACAAGTCGTGTCGGAGTGAAGCCCAAAACACCTTGAGATAACACTGGAAGCCTACCAGTATATCTCGCTTGCCCTGGCCAGGGACTACTCGTGTAATGGCTCTCCTAGACGCAGCGCGATGTCAACCCCCAATACCGGGAGAGACGAATCCTGTCTAACCGTCACTGCCTCCAAGTGCTTCGGGACTGCACCCAACCATTACCTGTTTGCACGACTCCTTTGAGCCGCGGTAGGGTAGTGATCAAAGTGCAGTGGGAACACACTCGAGGCGAAGTGCCAGTGTCAAGTCAGCGGACTAAGCTGTACTCATGTCACCTGGGAACTGATAACTGACGATAGGTATAATACCAACCTGTCAGTTCCCGAAGAGTCCTGTCCAGTGTACTCGTAACCCAACGAGCACCCGTATACTATCTCCAGTACGACGTACTGATGGCTGTGGGACAGACCATCTCCCACACTGGGATGAGAAGCGCATACGCTAGTCTACTCCGGAGTATCGATGCCCTGTCTCGATAGTCCTGTGACTAGGGACCTGTATAAGGATGTGCTTATAGATTACCCAGCCCCCACTAGTGTGACTGCTATCACAACGCTGGTAATCAAGCAAAGATCCTAAGGGCTCCACTAATGCGTATAGGTGATATACTAAAATAAACACATGTACACATTGAAGTAGAAACAAACCAAGTAGCATACTACTATATTGAGCAAGATTGTTTATACAAGGTGAATATCCCAAGCTTCCATTAAGTAATATACAAACTAGTATGATACAGTAATGGCCTCTAGGGCATATACACTAACAATCTCCCACTTGCACTAAGGCCATGTACTGGCGTATCGAAGACCTATCATCTCGATCAGCCGCTC
Organism: Agapanthus africanus; assembly: GCA_030015575.1. Taxonomy (NCBI): domain Eukaryota; kingdom Viridiplantae; phylum Streptophyta; class Magnoliopsida; order Asparagales; family Amaryllidaceae; genus Agapanthus; species Agapanthus africanus. The sequence continues at coordinate 444,294,864 of CM057350.1, read as the reverse complement.
GAACTGAGTCTGGGGCAGTGCCTTGGTGAATGGATCTGCAGTGTTTTCTTCTGAAGCAACCCTCCGAACCTCGATCTCCTTGCGATCCACGATCTCCCTGATCAGGTGATACCGCCTCAAGATGTGCCTAGATCTCTGATGGGACCTGGGTTCCTTCGCTAAAGCTATAGCCCCGTTGTTGTCGCAATACAGAGGTATTGGGTCAACAATGGACGGAACCACCTGAAGTTCTTTCAAGAACTTCCTCATCCAGACAGCTTCTTTTGCTGCATCAGATGCAGCGATGTATTCCGCTTCCATAGTCGAGTCTGCAACGGTTTCCTGTTTGGAACTCTTCCAACACACCGCCCCTCCATTGAGGGTAAAGACAAAACCCGACATGGACTTGGAATCATCCTTGTCACTCTGGAAGCTGGAGTTAGCAAAGGCCTCGATCTGGAGGTCTTTTCCGCCATACACCAAGAACATCTCCTTAGTCCTTCTCAGGTACTTGAGAATGTTCTTTACCGCTATCCAGTGTTTCTCCCCAGGGTTTGACTGATACCGGCTTACCACACTCAGTGCATAAGCTACATCCGGTCTGGTACACAACATCGCATACATTATAGAGCCTACCGCAGAAGCGTAGGGTATAATAGACATGCGATCCCTCTCCAAATCAGTCTTGGGGGACATCTCTTTAGAGAGGGTGATCCCGTGACAAGCCGGTAGGTTACCGCGCTTGGAATCTTCCATACTGAATCTTTTCAGTATGGTGTCGATGTACCTGGACTGAGAAAGTCCTAATATCCTCTTGGATCTATCACGATGGATCCGGATCCCCAGGATGTATGAGGCATCACCCAGGTCTTTCATGGAGAACCTGTGTGACAAGAACCCCTTGACAGATTGTAGCATAGGAATGTCATTTCCTATTAAGAGAATGTCATCCACGTATAAAACGAGGAATGCTACAGTTCTCGCTACAAATCAACTATAAATGCATGGTTCATCTGGGTTTTTGATAAAGCCAAATTCCTTGACTGTCTCATCAAAACAGATGTTCCAACTCCGCGATGCCTGCTTTAGTCCATAGATGGACTTAAGCAACTTGCACACCTTTCCGCTGCTCCTACTATGAATGAAACCCTCTGGCTGGTCCATATAGACACACTCCTCTAAATTTCCATTTAGAAAAGCGGTTTTTACGTCCATTTGCCAAATCTCATAATCGTGGAAGGCAGCAATGGCAAGAAGGATCCGAATGGATTTCAGCATAGCCACTGGAGAAAAGGTTTCGTCATAGTCCAAACCAGGTCTTTGACGGAAACCCTTTGCTACAAGTCTAGCTTTATAGGTCTCAACCTGTCCATCTACACCAATCTTCCTTTTGAAGATCCACTTGCATCCTACGGGTTTTACCCCGTCTGGAGCAATGTCCAACGTCCATACTTTGTTGGTGTACATGGACTCCATTTCGGTCCGCATTGCATCCAGCCATTTTACTGAGTCAACGCTCTGAACGACCTGCTGGAAGCTAGTAGGCTCATCATAATCTATGATGCAATCCTCTCTATCCCCGTCTATGAGAAAACCGTAGTATCTCTCGGGCGGATGATACTGCCTACTACTCCTGCGGAGCGGCGTAGGAATGTCCTGTTCTTTTGAACCCTCTGGTTCCACTAAGCTTTCAGTAATAGTCTGTGGTTCTGGAATTTCTTCCAGTTCTACTGTGCTCCCACTAATTTCCTTTTCTAAGAACTGGTGTTCTAGAAAGTGGGCATTATGAGAAACAAGGACTTTTTATTCCTCTGCGTAGTAGAAAAGATACCCCCTGGTGTTCTTTGGGTATCCCACAAACTTGCACAGTACTGAGCGTGCCTCGAGTTTGTCCGCATGCTGCTTTTTGACAAAAGCCGGACATCCCCAAATCTTCAGATATTGAAGATAGGGCTTCTTCCCACTCCATAACTCATATGGTGTGGTAGGAACAGTCTTAGTGGGAACTCGGTTCAAAAGGTATGCGGCTGATTCTAGCGCCTATCCCTAGAATGATCGCGGTAACTCAGCGCTACTCATCATGGACCGTACCATATCCAATAGGGTGCGGTTCCGTCTCTCCGATACACCGTTATGTTGCGGAGTGTATAGAGGAGTAAGCTGAGAGAGAATTCCATTCTCTTTTAAATAGTCCAGGAACTCGGCACTCAAGTATTCACCACCTCGATCCGATCTTAGAACCTTGATACTTTTGCCGGTTTGTTTTTCTACCTCATTCTTATATTCCTGGAATTTTCCAAAGGCTTCGGATTTATGTTTCATTAAGAAGACATGTCCGAACCTTGAAAAATCATCCGTAAAAGTAATGAAGTAAGAAAAACCGCTTCGCGTATGTATAGACATTGGACCGCACACGTCGCTGTGCACGAGTCCCAAGAGCTCGCTTGCTCTTACTCCGTGTCCAGTGAACGGGGTCTTTGTCATCTTTCCTTTGAGACAGGATTGACAAGTGGCATACGATTGATATTCGAACGGATTCAAATATCCTTCTGTATGTAACTTAGTCAACCTTCTCTCATTTATGTGACCCAGTCTACAATGCCATAAGAAAGCCTGATTGATATCTGGAGACTTTCTTTTGTGTGTATTCTGGACATTGAAAATCTGTGGTTGGTTCAATACGTATATACCATTGCTCAGTGTACCTGACCCAATCAGAACTTGATTAAGGTGAATGTTTACAACATTACTTGCAAACGCAAATTCATAACCTTCTTTAGAAACCAAAGATACAGAAATGATATTACAAGTTGCGTTGGGTACAAAAAAGCAATTACGCAAAACCAAAATATGCCCATCTGACATTCCCAGGTGATAGTCCCCCACGGCTTTAGCATCCATGCTAGCTCCGTTCGCAACTCTGAGGGTCATGTCACCTGCCTTCAAAACCCTACGGTTTCTCAACGCCTGCAAAGAATTACAGATATGAGATCCTGATCCGGTATCCAATACCCAGGAAGTAGAGTTTATAGAAAGACAGTTTTCAATAACATACACACCTGAAGCTGAAGCCGCAACCTGCTTCAGTTCCTGTGTCCTGGCCTTCCAAGCCCTGCAATCTTTCTTCCAGTGTCCACTCTTATGACAATAGAAGCATTCTTCCTTTCCCACAAGCTTCCCCTCTATCTTTGTTGCCTTTTCCTTTCCCTTCGTACCCACTTTACTAACACCGCCCCTTGGTTTGGCGGGGACTTTCTTCCTCTTTCCCTTGGCTTTCGCCTTGGACCTAGAAGAAGAAGATCCTCCTACAAACAAAGCGGGTGTTTCCCTACCTTTCTGTAGGGTGCCCTCTGCGCTCCTCAGCATGTTGAGGAGTTCTGAAAGTTCAACTTCTTTTTCTTGTAAGTTGAAGTTCAGTATAAACTGGGCGTAAGTGGATGGAAGGGACTGGAGAATTAAATCCGTATAGAGTTCACTTTCCAACGTGGTCCCAAGTTCCGCGAGCTCCTCAATGTAGCCAATCATCTTAAGCACGTGGTCCGCTACCGATGATCCGACGGCCAATTTTGCCGAAAATAACTTCTTCGACACTTCGTATCTTGCGATACGAGACTGCTCTCCATACAGTTCTTTTGTATGAAGAAATATGGATTCCAGGTCCATATTCTCGTGCCTCCTCTGATGTTCGTTGTCCATAGAGGTAAGCACGAGGCACCTGGCCTTCGCGCAATCAATCTCCCAAGTCTTACGGATTTCCTTATCCGCGACGCTGGAGGTGGGACCTGGGACGGGGGGAGCTTTGGTGGTAAGAAGATACCCCAGCATGTCGTAAGTGATTGCCATTTTGACATTCCTGAGCCAATCTTTGTAGTTTGGCCCTGTCAGTATGTTTTTATCTAGAAGTAACTTAAGTCCAGTCATGTCGATTGGTCGCTGCAATTAGGAGGGAGAGAAGAAACACTTTAGCACGATGCTCTTGCAAGTTTAGAGTGGTTTTTAATTTGTCTAAACAGGATGGCTCCCACTGTCTCTTGAATCCCTCCTCAAACCATAAAGGAAGAATTAGTCGGGATCAATCCTACCGCACAATACTTGCTTAACCGTTTAGCCAGGCCAGTGTCGGTACTTCGAGGGAGGTTTTCCAACGCTTTCGCGAAGTTCCTTAATTAAAGAACCTCTTTTCCCTGGAGGCGTAGCCCCGCTAACACCTTTTTAGACACCTACTAGGTTTATAGCATTGATCGTTTAGTGAGAATTTTCCCGAGGAGTAGCATATACTCACAGTAGGATCGGGATCCAAATATCATTGCGTGACGAAACTGAAGGAATCCTACCAGAATCACCACACTCCAAATGGTATGCAAATCTAGCAAGTTTCAGTACTTATGAAACTCCCGATGTGGATTTTTGCCCCATGCTCTTATGACCTTGGCGTGAGGTCAAAATGTCATAAGTCACATGTCAAGTTCTTCCCATCATTATCCCGGTTGATTTGAACCCACCCGTACCTACCCTTGACGTAGGCCAAAATGGCGATACGGATGTCCCAAAACAACGCATTCTATCTATGCAACAGATAAATATCCGGTAGCTACCAATCACTATGTCTTGGCGTGAGGTCAAAATACATAGCTTGAATACTACTGAATATTTAACTGAAATGATGGAGGGCTATGAATGGTTTTGGCGAAACCGTGAACGTAGTGAACTTGATATAATTGATGGAACGAGATAGCTTTTAAAAGGAGTGGCTCAAGCTCCGCATTTAAAAGTTAGTTTTGAAAAGAACCGAGTGGTTTTTCGAAAGTGTTCCAACGACTTTAGCTTGGTTTATTATCTTGCATTAGTTCTTTTAATGCGTGATATTCTTGCATTAGTTCTTTTAATGCGTCCCATCATTTAATCCTACCATTGCAGAAAACAACCAAAATATGACGTACGCTTATGCCATTCGCATTCGCCACGGGGCCCCGTCATTACCCGTTAGGTTACTTAACTAACGACAGAGCGGGGGCTGGGCTAGCGCGGCTGTAAAACATAAGCAACACCTAAATAGTTATAAATATATAGCAATGATAGACATTAAAGATCACAGATGAATACATTGGATATACTAGGAATCCGCAATCCGTTCGAGCCTGCAACGAAAAGCGGATTACACGGTCGCGGTGAATAGCCAATACCCCACCCAAGACCCCTACGGGTGCGGCAAACTACCCGCCAAGTACTCGGTAGTTTGTGCACCCCTCCTTGGGTCTATCCTAGGAGCAAAAACAGTAAAAAGAATTATACAATGACGGCTACAACCCCGACCCGGTTGTGCGGCCATACAAATAATAATATTACATCAATTTACATATTACAAATGAATGAAAGAAAAACAACACTCATCTCACATCCATCCCGGCTATTCACCCGCGACAATCCAATCCATTCATATACACATACCATCAACAAACACAGATCACAGATATGTATAACCCCGACTAATCGACATATAGCGATTAGCCGACGTTCAATACATGCAAACATCACAGATATAACTATTGTAGTCAAAGTGCAGTGAAGTTCGATAAAAATACGGATTTATAGGCCCCCAAAAACAAATTTCTTTTCTGGAAAATCTGGGCACAAATAACATATTTGAAAAATCCCAAAACCCTACCAGAAGAACACTGCACAAAACACGATCACAAGAGGAGACAAAACGGCGGCGGTTCCGCGGCCTAAGCCACCCTTTGCCGCGGAACCGCGGCGGTTTGAAGGAATCATGCGATCGTATTTCGTGGGTGTTTTCACAAAACCCTGAGCCGATTTTAGGAGTAAAACTTTTTACTTTTAGAGCACAAAAAAATTCAACAGAAACTTAGGGTTTTTGGTTTTTCCGGTTTTGCGATTTTTCTCGATCGAACTTCCCTACACTTTACTACAAAGCTAGTTTAAGTTTAGTTAAGCTCTGATACCACTGTAAGTCCACGTTGCGACCCCCGGTTCTTGCGGGGAGACGGAAACGGTATAAAAATCAAATTTTTAGCGCATGGGGCAACATGGACTAACAAAGTCGGGATCTTTTCTAAACTAAAACTAGCTAGAATGCTAAAGAGAGTTAGCTACTCGGAAAAGAAGTTATACCTAACTTGAACTCCTTCTTCTTGAAACCTTTGTAGGGGTTGATGGTGCTTTCCTCGTTGCCTTCTTCCGTCAAAGATGGATCCACCTGAGGGTTCAACCTTCGGGCTCTTTCTCGAACTTTGAGAGAACTAGAATCTTCGGCTTGCTAAACTTTTAACCCTAGAGTGAGTAGAGAGTGTCTTTGGGGTGTTTTTATCTCAAGGAGAGGGATTCTCAACTCATGAGAAGGATTCTCCTTGAACTAGAGGAGGAAGAAGAACAAGTGAGGAGAGAGAAGTGTTATGATAGAATGAGCTCTTTTTTCATTCTACAACCATATCACAAAATGAAAAATAATTATCAATTAACAATAATAAGAAAATGAAATAGTTGATGGATGGTTTGGAATGACCATTATCATTACATTCTTTAAATGAATTTTGCTAGAATCAAAGAGCATCTTTGCAAAGTAATGATGATGGTCAAACCTTCAACCATGGTCAACAAGTCAACCATGGTCAACAAGTCAACAAAATCCAACCATGACACAATTTCATTTAATTAATATTATTAATTGATATATCATAATTCCATTAAGGTTTGGAAAAAGACGACTGTCAAATGTGCATACGCATCCGTTCCGAAACCCTAATGAAAATCCTCTTCCTCCGCCTCAATCAACTGTGCATACACACCCGCATTCTTGTTCCGAGGAACATGAATACCAAGAGATAAAATCAACCCCAAAACATATACCAGTATCTGGCTCAAACCAGAGCCTACTAGTAATATCTGTCCGGACTCCAAACGTGCACAAGTGCGCGGATGAGAACGAACCCTGTCGCAAAACCATGCGACCTCTACTCTGTTTTGCCCAGAGGCGAATAGCCCTCTGTGTGGGACTCTAAAGACTCGACACTACGCTGGCAGTGGGTTTAACCACAGACCGCAAGCGGCACTAGCTGTGCGTAACGGTCCCCAGGTAGATGCCGATAAGAAGGCTGACGAGGTGAACCCCATCTGAACTCCTACTGAGTCTGAATGTGACAGTCTCCGTACAGTCCGGTCTGTTCGTCTGATACATCGCATGTCGGGCCTAGGGGGCGGTAAATGTCAGTCCTCTAATAGCGGTACAAGTCGTGTCGGGGTGAAGCCCAAAACACCCTGAGATAACACTGGAAGCCTACCAGTATATCTCGCTTGCCCTGGCCAGGGACTACTCGTGTAATGGCTCTCCTAGACACAGCGCGATGTCAACCCCCAATACCGGGAGAGACGAATCCTGTCTAACCGTCACTGCCTCCAAGTGCTTCAGGACTGCACCCAACCATTACCTGTTTGCACGACTCCTTTGAGCCGCGGTAGGGTAGTGATCAAAGTGCAGTGGGAACACACTCGAGGCGAAGTGCCAGTGTCAAGTCAGCGGACTAAGCTGTACTCATGTCACCTGGGAACTGATAACTGACGATAGGTATAATACCAACCTGTCAGTTCCCGACGAGTCCTGTCCAGTGTACTCGTAACCCAACGAGCACCCGTATACTATCTCCAGTACGACGTACTGATGGCTGTAGGACAGACCATCTCCCACATTGGGATGAGATGCGCATACGCTAGTCTACTCCGGAGTATCGATGCCCTGTCTCGATAGTCCTGCGACTAGAGACCTGTATAAGGATGTGCTTATAGATTACCCAGCCTCCACTAGTGTGACTGCCATCACAACGCTGGTAATCAAGCAAAGATCCTAAGGGCTCCGCTAATGCGTATAGGTGATATACTAAAATAAACACATGTACACATTGAAGTAGAAACAAACCAAGTAGCATACTACTATATTGAGCAAGATTGTTTATACAAGGTGAATATCCCAAGCTTCCATTAAGTAATATACAAACTAGTATGATACAGTAATGGCCTCTAGGGCATATACACTAACATCCTTATGCCTCCTTTTAATAATAAATTGAGAATTCTTTATGGAGAGCATCGGTGTTTCTTTTCAATTCATGAATTCAGATCTGACAACCCTGCGTTGATGATTGGAGTGATGCATCTGTAAGTAGATTTAATTCCTTGCTCTAGTTTAGATTTCAATTCTTGCCCTAGGTAATTTTTATTCTCTGCCCTAGATAAAAGTTTTTCAATTCCCTAATGAGTGAGTAGTTTTCTCGCTTGTTAGGGTTAGGAATGGGGAAGGATTTGAGAGACGAAGATCTCTCATCTCTTTTCTTTGCCAATCTTTTATGAAAATTAGAACTCCATGCATACCTTCTTATTCCGCTCCCTAGGGCACTCTACCCACGAGGTAACGGTGATTCCGTAGTCTAAAGGCCCGGATTTTAAGGTTTTCCATGGAGGTTAGGGTAAAAATTAAGAAAGGAAGGACAAGGATCTAGAGGAAGAATCAATCTTCCCAATCATCCTAATCCCATTTGTTAAGATTTACCATAACACTAATATGATATCTTTAATTAAAGGCAATGGAAAGAGATGTAGATCTTTGTTTACCAAATTTTCCCTAAACCTAATCCTAGCAAGTTTCTAATCCTAGTATCATACAACTTCAATTTTTAGGTTTAATTATAAATCCAAACACCATTTGGAATTAACTCGTAAGAATTTAAAGGAGATTTACACATCCCTGTGGACCGACCCGTATTCATCGGCTAGCTTCAAGCGACGCCGTTCTTGATTGCAGTTACAAATATTTTTGATCTATCTTTTAGAAAGCGCAAGCACGCTAAATCAAATCAACCAAATGGCGCCGTTGCCGGGGATGGCGTAGAACTTTCCTTTTCGCAATTTCGGGTTAATCATAAAATTTAAAAAATCATAAAAATCTGAAAAAATCAAAAAAAAATATAAAAAATATATATTTTGTTATTTTTGGAAGGGATACTTTGTTATTTGAATTTTGCAGGATATACAAATTCGGATCTGGAGATTTCCAGAAAGCGAAACGGAAAAGGAGATATCGGAACAGAAGGGATTTTAAAAAACAGAGAAGCACAAAAATTTTGGAGCCCCAAACACCCCAACTCGCCGCGATTCCGCGGCCAAAACCCACCTTAGGCCGCGGAAACGCGGCCGTCTTGTCGAGTCGTCGCATCAAAATTTTTCTGGGGACCCGAGCCGGCTTTTTCACCGCGGATCCGCCGCACAATACCTATTCTAACCGCGGAAACGCGGCCATTTAGTGTCTTCGGTTGATGGAATTTGCACTGTAAGCTCCCTGTTATTTTTCCTCTATAAATTTTGAGATATTTTCTGAAAATTGCCTGCAGGATTTTGTGCACATTAAAAAATATATTCCCTTCCAAATAACGATCTTGTGCAGGATTTTTGGGCCCCGCTTGAACTAAATTGATTGCAAGAAATATTTTGTGTTGCATATCTTTTCTCGAATATCTTTTTGCAACAATTCTTTCCAAATAAAGATTCTTGTGATATGCTTCAAATAATAACCAATTGCAAGTAATATTTTGCTGTTGCATATCTTTTCTATAAAATATTTTGCTGTTGCATATCTTTTCTCTAAAATCTTTTTGCAACAAAATTTTTTCCAAATAAAGAAAAATAATGAAAATAACAAGGACAAATATTTTATAGAGCTTGCAAAATTTTTTTTAGCCCCAAATAAATCCTTGCACCATCCAACCTTCCTTCTTGTCACCTTTCTTCTTCTAACATGGGTACCCCACATAAAAATCATTAGCCGAACTTTGGTATCCCGAGCCTAATTTTGCGTCATATGTCAATGTGTTCGGTCAATTTAAACACGATCCTTCCATGCCTAAAAAATCTTTGAAAGATCACATAGAGGAGTCTAGGAGAAATAGTTTGACTTTTCAACCCACTTTGTGTCAACCAAGTCAACCTTCACAACCTACATATGTTGATACCACTTCTTCAAGTCCTTCTGTCACTCCTAGGCCGATGTCCATCGCTGAGCATATTGCTCAATCTCGCAGTAGATCTTTCACCCCTCTCCACTCATCTAGTTTTAGGGATCCGCACGATTATTCACTCTTTTATCCATATGTTGACCCTACCCCTACCCAACCACCCACTTCCTACCAGTCCTACCCGACCTTACTACCCTCACTAGACACTATTTCTTCATAGCCATTAGGGAGTTTCACATATCCAACCAATTTTGAATCTTTTACTGAAACCCCCTTACCACCAAAGTCTAGTTTGGAAGAGTCATTGGAGGCGTATATCGCAGCAACAAACAAAATGGTTAGAAATGTGGAAGCGTCTGTGGCCGTCCTTATGCAACCTGCTGGACCGGTAGCTAGTTTCCCGCTAGCCCCAAATTTTTCAATGTATGAGGAGGCGGTTGGACAGAATGAGAATGAGAGAGGATTTCCAAATCATACCTACCCTTACCCAATTGAAGCCCACAACTCCAGTTTTCCATCGATTGTCCCAAATGATTCACCAGTTGAAAATAAAAATGAGTTGTGTGATTTTGTAGTGTTTGATTTGCCAGATTTTGAAGAACCCCTTTCGAGTGAAACAACACCTAATCCGTTTGACCTTTACACCTCCACTCTAGAACCTAAATTGATAAGCATCCATGCTTTTAAGGAGGTGTCTAAAGAAATTGACTTTCACTTGATTGAGGATATAGACGCCGGGAATATTTCGGATGATGGACCTGTCGATTTAATTGAAATTTTATATTCAAATCATCATCCCGAGTTATTAAATGTTTCTCCCGAATCTCATATGCGTCTTGATTTTGATGATAATGGCATGGATGAGTTGAATATTGAGGAGAATTATGAGGATAATATTGAGGAGAGTGGTGAGGATCATATTGAGGTTGAACCATTTTTCTTTGATGTGTCGGATTTTCCAATTCATCCTATTGAACCTTTACCTAAATCACCCTCCCTCTTTTCCATCGTTCCGACCACACTTCATTTCACGCTTGACGACTGTGAGCTTGAAAACCTTTCCTTTGAATCTGACACAGTTCCCACAGCCGATGACACTTACGAGTGTTTCACTTTTTCGGACGATGTTGAAGTCTCACCGCCCGAGTTTGAGTCCTTTGCATTTTCAGATGAGTTAGTTAATCCTTCAGACTCGGTTGCTTACAGTCGTTTTGAACCATTGATGGAATCTTTCCAGCTCGACACAGTTTACTACGGTAAGAATGATACTATCCCTAATTCACTTCCTTTCGTCCTTCCTATTGTTCCGACCGTACAAGTGACCGTTACGCTTTCATCTCCTATACCAAGTTCGGCGTACCCATGTTTTCTTGAGAATCTTGAGGGATTTGATCCCATTGCACGACGAGTTGATAGATTAGTACAATCAGTTTTCACACTTCGGTCATCCCATATTGCGCTAATTTATTTACTTAATTTACACCCTCAAGATCGTACTCCACTTCTTTCTTCTTTCCGACATTCTTCTCCCCCACCGAGACCATATTCTACCATTCTTCTTTCAACACGGTCTCGCGTGCTTCTCATTTTCTTGCACCAACTATACCATTTCCACGATAAGATCTTTGAATGGTTGGTGCTAACCTTTGGCTTGTGTAAGGCCAAGCTTAAGTTTGGGGGGAATCTTTGTATATATGTATATATATTTTTTGTTTTCTTTTTCTATAAAAAAAAAATTCAAAACATTAAAAATATAAAAAAAAAATTTAATTATAAATAAATAAACAGGGGAGTGCCGGCATTTTGACCCTCTTGGTGTAGCATGACAGTGAGGACACTGTCAAGTTTAAGTTTGGGGGTATACTCGGTACGTCTTCTTCCTTCGCATTCATTTGTACATATTTTTGCATTTGCATACTTATTTGAAAACCCATAAAGATTGAAAAATTTCAAAAATTATAAAAAATTATTGTATTCAATTTTGGCTAATTGACTTGAGTTTGATGAATGGGTTAACTGGCTAGGAACAACTAGATCTTAGACGTAGTAAATTAAAAACCCTAAAAATAACCTTCCTTAAAGTTTAACGGTAGAAAGTAAATGTCTTTGTAGTTTATTTAGAAATAGGCAAATGTTGGGTTCACTTCTTGGGCTAAGTCAAAACGAAGGAAAAGTATTGAAGCTTTTATTAGAGTATAAGTTTGAAAAATAGTTCCTAGCTTAAGTCTAAATTCTGAAAATGTATACCCTACAATCTGCACAATCACGCACCTTGAAACTTGGAATAGTAGAGGAGACCTTGAAATGCTCTTGTCTAAAGTCCTTAGTACGAAGAAAATAAAAGAAAAAAAGAGTGAATAAAGAAAAGAAAAAAATGAACACTGGTTTTTGTGATTACTTAAGGCTGTAAAAATAGAAAAATATTTAGCGAGGGTGCTTCATCACCTAGTGCCTTAAACCAACTGGTTTGGGAGTCACTGCTAAAAGCCTTGGGTGTTGCAAGACTAGGAATTACGCTTTAAAGTGCAAACATATCTTGTAATCGGTTGTTGGTACCTCAAGAAGTATTAACAATCGCATGAAGGATGTGTAAGCAAAATTCAATTAAAAATTCACCAATTAATAAGTGTTTGGACAATGGACGAGAGTACGATTGCTTGATTTGAATTTCCAAGTGTATGGGTGATTTTTACACACACGTAGGGATATGTGATTAGAGTTTAGATGAGAGAAAGGAATGAAGAATTCTTTAGTAGAGTTGATAAAAATTCCTAAATGGAGATGGAACCCTAGAAGAAAGACTTAAGAGATGCCGAAAGCTAAGTAATTCTACAGGATATATATAAACTTAAGTTAAATAATGGGGAAGTGTGAAGAATATGGGTGGATAATTCGCGGGTCGACGATAATAGAATTCCTTGTTAGGAAACCTAATTGGAGAACAAAAGTCGAAAAGCCGAATTGATAGGATTTTGTGGGTGTAATCCGCTGAAAACCCTCAGGAGACAACACTCCTCCTACTAGGGACACCTAGAGGTTTAACGGCTTGTTGCACGAGCTCAATGCAATCGCGTTTCCCTGCGAAAGTGCGGTTAGGTTTTTTAGAGAATAAAAATAAGTTTGCTCGAGGACGAGCAAAAGATAAGTTTGGGGGTATTTGTTCATATCATAATATTGCATTATTATATTCCCTATTCTTATTCTTTTTACAAATAAACAGGTACTTTTGACGCATGTCTGCTACATATTACAGATTACAGGTTCTTGGAGCGAAAACAGTGAAAAAGACAAAAGACGACACAAAAAAGGGACTTTGACCAACAAATAGAAGGATCTTAATCAAGCCTACACAAAAGATCAATACAAGGCAACGCAAGGTCCAAGATTATAAAGCGAACGGTTAAAAGTCCACCGCAATTATTCACTGGAGATATGGAAGAAACATAAAAGCTATTTTAATAAAGAACCAAATAATAAGGAAGCCCAAAGTCCAAGGCCCAATACTTTCTTTTAAAGAGACATAAAATTTTACCAAAGCTTGAAGTCTACTTTGACTAGGTCTTCCTAAGGATATTTTGGTAAATGTAGACATGCAAATCAATTGTAACCTAAGTTTCTATCTCCTATAAATAGAAGCCCAAATCATTGTATTCTTTTCATGCCTCCCTATGCCTCCTTTTAATAATAAATTAAGAATTCTTTATGGAGAGCATCGGTGTTTCTTTTCAATTCATGAATTCAGATCTGACAACCCTGCGTTGATGATTGGAGAGATGCATCTGTAAGTAGATTTAATTCCTTGCTCTAGTTTAGATTTCAATTCTTGCCCTAGGTAATTTTTATTCTCTGCCCTAGATAAAAGTTTTTCAATTCCCTAATGAGTGAGTAGTTTTCTCGCTTGTTAAGGTTAGGAATGGGGAAGGATTTGAGAGACGAAGATCTCTCATCTCTTTTCTTTGCCAATCTTTTATGAAAATTAGAACTCCATGCATACCTTCTTATTCCGCTCCCTAGGGCACTCTACCCACGAGGTAACGGTGATTCCGTAGTCTAAAGGCCCAGATTTTAAGGTTTTCCATGGAGGTTAGGGTAAAAATTAAGAAAGGAAGGACAAGGATCTAGAGGAAGAATCAATCTTCCCAATCATCCTAATCCCATTTGTTAAGATTTACCATAACATTAATATGATATCTTTAATTAAAGGCAATGGAAAGAGATGTAGATCTTTGTTTACCAAATTTTCCCTGAACCTAATCCTAGCAAGTTTCTAATCCTAGTATCATACAACTTCAATTTTTAGGTTTAATTATAAATCCAAACACCATTTGGAATTAACTCGTAAGAACTTAAAGGAGATTTACACATCCCTGTAGACCGACCCGTATTCACCGGCTAGCTTCAAGCGACGCCGTTCTTGATTGCGGTAAATATTTTTGATAGATAAAATCACTCTTAATCAGCTCTGCTCGGCCGACCATGGTTACACGAGTATAACATCATCCCTTCTACACAGCATCAGTGTATGAAATACTTTAGGGATGGTCTCGAGTATACCGTGACAGGGGAATTGAATCCGTTTTCTGTAAACGAAGTTCGCAAATATGAAGATGCCAAATACTTCTTGCCGAATTTCGAAGACACGGAAAGGTGTAACAAGCCGGAGAATAAAACTAACGCTACCATCCCTGTCTTCGGCAGTGATACCGAGGAGGAAGAGGAGATAGTTTATTCGGGTCCGCCCCAATACACCAAGCCAGGACCATCTGCTCCTACATTGATATTTGGTAGTGATTCGGAGGATGAGGTCCATGCTGTGTTCTCTGCTCGACCCTCAATACGAGCTTCCGCTGATGAAGAGCAAAGTCTGTAAGTCGCCATGGTGCCGCTTAAACATTATAAAGAACTGGATGCGCTTGATATCGACAATGTAGAAGAGCTGCAAACGTTTTATATCCCTCCCAGGCGAGAAGGCGAAAAAGCAATTCTATTCTACCGCTCTGAAGAAACCAGAGTGGAGAAAGAGATTTGGCATGGCGTAGATCCTACGCTTGATAGGCTTCAGCACATTCGCCTCCCCAGATATTATACAAAAGGCTTGAAGAGGCTACTGAAGCGCCAGGGGATATCCTTCAAGTAAACCGTTCAAAAGGCCAAGTTCTATGACAAAGTCTGGAACGTTCCTGGGACTCAACGCAAGCTGCCTGTGGGAGAATGGAGACAAAAGGGCTTTGATACATCCGCTCCAAGAAACGAGAGCTGTTCCGCCACTGTTACGTCGTGCATGACTTCAATGAAGAAGCGGATGCTCAATGGGAGGACGCTAATCCTGAACCGGTAAAAGTTCCTGATGCAAAAGTGCCTAGTCCGTCGTTTGAAGAACAAATGGAAAGGCTTATAAGGGAAGCTGGTCAAAAAGTCCGAGATGATCACAACCGCGAAATGGCCATCTACGAGAAAGCCAAAACGCAATGCCTCTTCCAACAGGCCGTGAAAGATGAAAGTGCCGCCCCCTGTCAACCTGTTATAAAAAGGGCTCGACGCAGAGGCAGAAACAAGTCGAATGGCCAAAAAGGCGCTCAACAGCAACAAAGCGGGACTAAGAAGCCACGCAAACGGGAGTCAAGCGTTATTGATCTATCTCTCATGAAGAAAATGGGTCGTGCATACTCATTTCCTCGGGACAAGACGAAGAAGATACTTGATCTTGCTCTAAAACATCAAATGCTTACACTGCCGGAGTCCAAGAACCCCGAGCAAGCAGGCGAAGCCTCTGACCCAAATTATTGCTCTTACCATCGAGTAATAGGGCATCCTCTCGAAGACTGCTTCACCTTCAAGAATTGGGTCGAAGATTAGTATCAGTTTGGCAAGTTTGCTCTGTCTGACAACTGGAGGATAACGCTGCCACAGAAGCACGAACCCAAAGCCACGAAAACAGAACCAACTCCACATTGGGATTGGAAGCCGATTCGCACCTGTCACATGATAACAATATTAAAGGAAGAGCCCGAGAACATGGACAGCCTTCCCTGGTGCTTCAAAAACAGCAATGATGAGGCGATCTCAGAATTTCCGCCAGCTCCGAAAGAACTGGAGGATGGAATACATACCACCGCAGATAACCTCAAGAAAATTGAGTTGGGGATGGGAAACGATCCGCGACCGACATTTGTCAGCGAGCTACTATTTGAAGAAAGGGTGGCTGCATTAAAAGACGTCCTTGTACAGCATAGAGATTGCTTCGCATGGAACTATTCCGAAATGCCGGGACTAGATCCAGAAATTGCTGTGCACAAATTGGCGATATCCTCGGATGCCAAGCCAGTCAAACAAGCGCCGAGGAGAATGCGGCTCGAGCTTGAGATGAGCATCAACGCTGAGATCAAGAAGTTAATCGACTCTGGCTTTATCCAGGAGGTTCAATATCCTGAATGGATCGCTAACATCGTCCCGGTGATGAAGAAAAATAGGACGGTGCGCATATGCGTGGACTTTCGGGATCTCAACAAAGCCTGCCCGAAAGATGATTTCCCGGTGCCAGTCACCGAACTGATGATAGACAACACGTCCACTCATGAGGTTTTCTCCTTTATGGACGGCTCATCAGGGTATAATCAGATAAAGATGCACCCCGAAGACCAGAAGCACACCGCTTTTCGGACTCCTTTGGGAATATTCTGTTATAAAGTAATGCCCTTCGGTTTAAAGAACGCTGGTGCCACCTACCAGAGGGCCATGACGAAGATCTTCGATGACCTCATACACGAAATCGTCGAATGCTATATCGACGATCTCGTGGTTAAAAGCAAATCGTACGAGGAACATCTTGAGCATCTGAAAACTGTATTTCAACGCCTTCAGCAATACAACTTGAAGATGAACCCTCTCAAGTGTGCATTCGGAGTTTCTTCGGGCAAATTCCTGGGATTCATCGTCCGACACCGGGGTATCGAGATAGATCCGTCAAAGATCAAGGCGATCATGGAAATGCCTCCGCCAAGGACTCTCAAACAGCTGTAGTCTCTCTAAGGAAAGCTCGCATATATTCGGCGATTTATAGCCAACCTCTTTGGCAAGTGCTGCCCTTACAGTCACCTGATGAAGAAGGGAACTCCATTCGTCTGGGATCAAAAATGCCAGGGCGCGCTAGACGAAATTAAATAGTACCTGCAGAACCCGCCAGTGTTGGCTGCTCCGGTTAAGGGAAAACCTCTCATTCTTTATACAACCGCCCTCGAAGGTTCCTTAGGCGCATTATGGGCGCAAGAGAACGATCAAGGGAAAGAAAGAGCACTCTATTACTTAAGTCGAGTTTTACTAGGGGCAGAAAGAAACTACTCCCCCATTGAAAAACACTGCCTGGCGTTGATCTTCGCGATAACAAAGCTCAGGCACTACGCATTGGCACATGAAGTTCGTCTCATATCGAAGGTGGACCCCCTTAAATATTTGATGTCGAAGGCCATATTGACAGGTCGACTCGCTAAATGGGCTCTGCTCTTGACGGAGTTCTCGATAACGTATCAACCTCTCAAGGCAGTGAAAGGCCAGGCCATCGCCGACTTCCTTGCTGAGCATCCGATAGCCGCCGATTCTCCTCTAAATTGGGATCTTCCAGACGAACATGCGTTTGACGCGATCGACGGTGGTGATACCCCATGGGAGCTTTACTTCGATGGAGCATCTTCCGTAAAGAAGCGCAAACAAAGTACCCATATAATCAAATCGGGGGTACGACTCATCTTTGTAACCCCACAGGGAGGGATAATGCGTTTTGCTTTCTCCCTAACAGAGCCGAGGACAAATAACGAAGCCGGATACGAAGCTTTGATAGCAGGCCTTGAGATCGCCATCGACATGGGAATTGGAAACCTCCTCATATACGGAGATTCTCAACTGATCGTTAGTTAAGTAAACGGCGACTACCAAACGTGCAAACCGGAGTTGGTGAAGTACGGTGAAAAGGTGCAACAACTGTTGACCCAAATTCCCTCCTATACTTTGGAAAGCATACCGCGCGCGGAAAACAGCAAAGCAGACGCGTTGGCCAAACTTGCTAAAGAACTGGCTGACGAAAACCTCGATGACGTTAGAATCGTGGTACAAAGCCGTCGGGTGCTTGCCCCAGCAGAAATATCTCCAGAATCATCCGAAGAGAAGGGAGCGACTGAGCAGACGACCTTGTAAATAAAAGACCCGGAAAAGGCTGAGGACTGGAGGGAAGTCTTCATAGACAACTTTAAGTCCCACCGAACGCCTGAAGAAGCGTCCACAAGACATCAGCTCATGAAACGAGCTCTGTCTTTCGCCTTCGTCAATGATACTCTATACAAGAGGTCGTTTAATTCTCTGTGGCTGAGATGCCTAGGGCCTGACGAAGAAGAAAGAGTCGTTCAGGAAGTTCATGACGGAATCTGTGGTTCTCACCAAGCAGGCCCAAAAATGAAGTTGAAGATCAAACGGATGGGCTACTACTGGCCCACGATGATTCAGGATTGCCTCGAATATGCGAAGCAATGTCACTCGTGCCAAATCCATGGGGATTTCATCCACCAGCATCCAAATCCACTCCATCCAACAGTGGCTAGCTGGCCATTCGAGATGTGGGGAATGACATAGTCGGCCCCATCGAACCAGCATCGTCCAGGGGACATCGTTTCATCTTGGCGACGACTGATTACTTCTCTAAATGGGCAGACGCAGTACCGTTGAGGGAAGTGAAGACGGAGAATATCCTCCATTTCTTCAAGACGCACGTCATATATCGGTTTGGAACTCCGCGACGGATCATCTCCGATAACGGGCCAGCTTACAGAAGCCACAAGATCAGTCGCTTCGCTCAACAACACAATATAGACTGGAGATATTCCTTGGTTTATAATCCGCGAGCTAATGGTCTAGCTGAGGCCTTCAACAAGACCCTGACGAAGATCATGAAAAAGACGGTGTCCCGAAATAAGAAAGACTGGCACGAGAGACTGCAAGAGGCTCTTTGGGCGTATCGAACTACATTCAAAACGGCCACGAACACAACGCCATACGCGTTGGTATTTGGTATGGAAGCAGTACTCCCCCTCGAGATAGAGTTATCCTCTCTACGAATGGCCGTCCACTACGAGCTGACGAACGAGGGAAATGCTCACCTTCGGCTTGAGTAGCTTGATGCCCTTGAAGAAACACGGCTCATAGCGCAACAAAATCTGGAAGCTTATAAAGCAAAGATGACGCGCTCATATGAAAGATTGACCCGGCCGAGGACATTCCGCCGAGGCGAACTTGTGCTAGTGGTCAAAAGGCTTATGATCCCCAATCGCGCCAAGCGGGGAAAATTCGAGCCAAACTACGAAGGCCCGTACATCATAGATAAGTTCTATCAGGGTGGGGCCTATCTACTCATGGACATGCATGGTGAAAGGCCTTTCAGGCCAATAAACGGTCGCTTCCTAAAGAAGTATTACGCTTAATGAGCTAATAGCGGACCGAAACGTTCTTAAACTACTACCGCAGCATCCTTAGGCTGACAAGATGAAAAAAAAGAGAAGAGAAAAAAGAGAAAAAGAAAATATAAAAAAAAATGATGATAAAAATGGTATGTCCATAAGCAAAAAGGGCACGGATGAAAACCCGAAAGGGCTCCGTGAGTAAAAACAGCAAGGCTACCGGCGAGTGTTTGTGAAAACCCGAAAGGGCGCGACCTCGTAAAAAAAAAGAAAAAAAGAAGAAAATAAAAGAATAAAAAAACGGTATGTCCATAAGCAAAATGGGCACGGATGAAAACCCGGAAGGGCTCCGTGAGTAAAAACAGCAGGACTACCGGCGAGTGTTGGTGAAAACTCGAAAGGGCGCAACCTCGTTAAAAGTCACTTATAGGGTCCTTTCGACCTTGTAAGGAGAAACTACCCGCGTGAGAGCCTTACGACTCACAAGGGAGCAACACACTTAGGGATCCCCACGATTCCTAAGGAGAAAATACACTTGCGGGATCCTCACGACTCGCAAGGAGAACTCTCTTATGGGACCCTCACGGCTCATAAGATTTGAAAGTCTTAAGTTACAGAGACCTAAACCTATGCTTAAGCAATCCCCACAATTTCCAATATTGCCCTATAAGTGGTTCAATACTGACCCTTGTATACAATCCACGGGCGCGAATAAACATTTCCCTAACCAAGTCCCATACGTGACTGGGGATATGTTCGCATGGTGAACAACCTTTGTAAATCCTCTCGATTTATGAGGAGAAAACCCTCATATAGGATCCTTACGACTTACAGAGGAACATACACTTAGGAATCCTCACGATTCCTAAGGAGAAAATACACCTACAAGATCCTCACGGCATGTAGAGAGAAATACCTTTGTGAGACCCTTACGGCTCATGAAGTTAAAAGCCTTAGTCGACAGGACCTTAATCCTGTTCGCTAAGCCACCTTTGTTCGACGTCGACAGAGGCAGATGATGATTCGCACATGGCAATATCCCAGTTGTAGCGGTGCTGATGCCGAAATCGGTGTCTAATTTCAGGTTTACGGTGAAAAGCCGGTAAGCCGCACATGCATACGAAATAGCCGAAATGATGGGGCAACTTGCAATAAAAAGTAGCAAGTAAAAATGTATGCATGCAAAATAGCCGAAATGATTGGGTAACTCGCAATAAAAAGCAGCGAGTAAAAAAAAAATAAACAGCCGAAATGATTGGGCAATCGCGACCTTCGCGATATAAAAGCTGAAATGATAGAGCATCGTGGAAATAAAATAAAAAAAATGATGATAAAACTTTAGCCCTACAGTTAAGATCACATAGATCCCTGTATACAATCCAAGGGCGCAAATGAAGAGGGAACCATACTTTCCCAACAGGCTCCGCCAGAAAACGAAGCCAAATTTCGACGGTTCATCCCAACTCTGAAGAAACCAATGTCTTCAGCAAAATACCTCAACTCAGGGAAACAAACAATCCTTGACGAGAGCCTCCTGATCCGCGTTGACTCGCAGAGCAACCAGTGCCTCCGTGGGAAATTCACGACTCGTTTCAACACCAGGGAAACAAATAATCCTTGGCAAATACCTCAACTCAGGGAAACAAACAATCCTTGACGAGAGCCTCCTGATCCGCGTCGACTCGCAGAGCAACCAGTGTCTCCGTGGGAAATTCTTGACTCGTTTCAACACCAGGGAAACAAATAATCCTTGGCGCTAGGGAAACAAATAATCCTTAGCAAATACCTCAACTCAGGGAAACAAACAATCCTTGACGAGAGCCTCCTGATCCGCGTCGACTCGCAGAGCAACCAGTGCCTCCGTGGGAAATTCTCAACTCGTTTCAACACCAGGGAAACAAATAATCCTTGGCAAATACCTCAACTCAGGGAAACAAACAATCCTTGACAAGAGCCTCCTGATCCGCGTCGACTCGCAGAGCAACCAGTGCCTCCGTAGGAAATTCTCGACTCGTTTCAACACCAGGGAAACAAATAATCCTTGGCAAATACCTCAGGGAAACAAACAATCCTTGACGAGAGCCTCCTGATCCGCGTCGACTCGCAGAGCAACCAGTGTCTCCGTGGGAAATTCTCGACTCGTTTCAACACCAGGGAAACAAATAATCCTTGGCAAATACCTCAACTCAGGGAAACAAACAATCCTTGACGAGAGCCTTCTGATCCGCGTCGACTCGCAGAGCAACCAGTGCCTTCGTGGGAAATTCTCGACTCGTTTCAACCCCAGGGAAACAAATAATCCTTGGCGCTAGGGAAACAAATAATCCTTAGCAAATACCTCAACTCAGGGAAATAAATAATCCTTGACGAGAGCCTCCTGATCCGCGTCGACTCGCAGAGCAACCAGTGCCTCCGTGGGAAATTCTCGACTCGTTTCAACCCCAGGGAAACAAATAATCCTTGGCGCTAGGGAAACAAATAATCCTTAGCAAATACCTTAACTCAGGGAAATAAACAATCCTTGACGAGAGCCTCCTAATTCGCGTCGGCTCGCAGAGAAACCAGTGTCTCCGCGGGAAAATTCTCGATTCGTCTTAACTTGCAAGATGAAGCCTCGGGCAGCAGGGACTAAAAAACTTGCTTCCTGAATAATGGGACCCTGCAAGTCGATCTAAAACGGACTCTTGCATACTATTCACGAGTCTCACTCTCCAAAGTCGAGTTTCGACAAGGAGGGAAACAACCGCTTACGGGTCCTCTCGACTCGTAAGAGGGAAAAACTCTCTTATAGGATCCTTACGACTTACAAGAGAAAACACACTAGGAATCCTCACGATTCCTAAGGAGAAAACCCACCTACGAGATCCTCTCGATCCGTAGGTTGAAAAGTCTCTATGAGACCCCCACGACTCATAGAGTTGAAAAGTCTTAGGCAGCAGATCTGAACCTGCGGCCTAAGCAATCGCTATCTCGTGAAGAAATCAAGATGCTTACTCTATTATCTGATAATTGTGACAACATGCTGATAATAAGAGAAGACAGAAAGCAAAAGAGTATACAAGACATTGCAGAAAAAAAAATATGTATCTTTATTTATTGACTTTAATCAAATACAGGGTGAATCGTACAAAAGAATAAAGAATGGATACATGTTATTCAAAAAAGAAAATTTTTACAAGTTTGTTGGTACAAAAGGCAGCTATTGGGAAGGAAGCGTCTTACATAACTTTATTAATTGTTCATGCACTTCCTTCCACGCCTTTTGCTGATCTGCTACCACCGCCATCTCTGCTTCCACCTGAGCCCTTTGCTGCAAGAGAGATGCGAGCTGCTCCTTGATGGCCTGCTGAGTGACTTCGCGGCCTTGGGCATTACGCTCGGCAACATCAAGTGCCCGCTTCAATTTTAGCCCATTTGAGATGCGCTCCAGAAGGCCCTCGACGACGGCCTTTACCTCAGCGGCGTTCGCCTCAGCTTCAGCACGCAGGCGAGCAGTTTCGCTCGAGGACTCCTGGCACTCCTTCAGCCTCAAAGCTGCTTCTTGTTCCAAATGGCGGAAATGAGAAGTGCTTTGCTCGAGCCATGCTTCCCGTTGAGTACTCACAGCTAAAACCTCGGGGGCAAGACGCATTGACTCCAGCTGATGAAGGCGAGCCTCGATCTCTCTGCAGTGATTAACCCAAGATGCGACGACGCCCTCGTCATGGAAATTGGAAAATATCACCAGCATCGGGTTAACCGTTGTAGCGAAGTCCGCAGCAGACGTAGGAGCCTCGACGTCGAGTTCCTCGATGTAGTCGCTCAACATACGCAGACTATTTGCCGCACCTTTCGAAGATGGACGCCTCAGATAAGGACCCGCCGGCATTGTAATGCGAGGCTCGAAGGGCGCCGAGACTGGAACGACAGCTGAAAAAAAACAAGATGTGATCAGATAACAGTACAGAAAATAAAAAAGGGGGGGTTATCAGTGTAATAATCGTTGTACCAGTTGAAGCAGATGGCAAGGCCGGAAGGGCCGGTGGCGTAGCTGATCTTTCACCCCCTCCTTCAATCTGTAGCACTGCGGTCGGGATGAGAAAAAAGGCTAGAAGTAATTCCATCAATGGAAAAGGAAGATATCAATGAAAATCATACTCACCAGTGCCACCAGAGGAAGAAGCGAGTTCGGATGGGAAGGAGAAGTGTGGGAGCAACACCTGATAAAGATGGTCAAAAAGCACTCATGAAAGGCACAACAAGTACGACTTTAGTACACAAATTATACGTCTGAAAGATAAGATTAATAAATTGCAAACCCATACCTTCCAACATTTTCGATGGTATGAGAGAGGGCTGAGAGGTGACCACCGCCAAGGCAGTCGTTGAAGGCGCTCCCTCGAGCAGTGGGGCATCGGCGCTGGCTGCACCTGCGTTATGAAAAGGTGAACTTGTCAGAAAGGATTGCAAAATAAAAAGGACAGTAACTTGAAATTTACCTGACGAGCTGCCGGCCGAAACGGAGGCCACTCCCTCCTCCATCGACATGAGGCCACCGCCCATGGCCTCGTCACCCAACTCAATAGGGACCGTTGTCATGCTAACAAGACCTGGAGATGGAGGAAGATCGTACACGGGGATGGCAATGATTGGAGCGTTGCCAGACTCTTGGAAGAGAGCGGATAACTCTTCCCCAAGAGTCGTACCCATCTCACCCGCTACTTCTGTGGGCTCCGCAGTCTCCATCAGCTCATCCACCGTCACCACGAGATCGCCGGCCTCAAGCGCCTCATCCGCCACCACCCTGGGCTCAGTTGTAATGATCATTTCATCTGCCGCCACTTCTGGCTCGGCATCAATGACCTTCTCGGCTGCAGACCCCTCAACCTCCATCTCAGGCTCCGAAGCCTCAGCGACGTTACCCACCGTCGGCTCAGGTTCAGCAGGTGCCGCCTCCTTTATTTCCTTGGGTTCAACGGTCTCCGCTTCCCCCTCGGTCGGACTTAGCCCTGCAAGATTAAATATATAAGAACCGATGGCATCATAATTCTTACAACAAAATTCTGAGAGAAATATTACCTGAAGTAGATTTATCATTTGCGCTCCGAACTGCGCGCGCCACTTGTCTGCGAGCAGTGGATAGGGCGATATTCATATCCGATTTTTGCATTTTTATACCACCCAATTTTTATCATATTGCTTATCGGTAGGTACTCTTGAGCCGTGTTTGCTAGTCAATTGCAGGATACAGGTTCTCGGCTCTAAACGGTGAAATTCAAGGAAAAACATGACAAAATCCGGGTTCCTGCCAACCACAGATAAAACACGGGTCTCCGCTCTTTATCCGTCTGTTGCCACACACCAGTTTAAGAGACAAAATGGCAAATCAATGTCATTTTCATGCACAAGGCTCAATGGCAACACAAGATCCAAGAAATCTATGCGGAGCTCGAGAGAAATCATGACAAAAGATCCACTTTTGATCAACAGAAATTCTGGAAAAATCGTGAAGAAAATATGAGAAAACACATATATCAGACTCATGGGCACAGAAGACCAGGAGAGTACAAAAAATTCCATGCTTCAACTCCACCATACGGCCGCGGATCCGCGGCCAATAGGGGGTCTAGGCCGCGGTTCCGCGGCCGTACGGCATCATCAGTTGACGAAACTTCAGGGGTTGTTTGGTCTTTTTACATGGGTCCAGAATGTTGCCCTAGAATTTCTGTTGCCTGCCTATAAATAGTCCAGAACTTGCCAAAGCCAAGGGTGCTTAATCTTGTATTTTAGGTTTTAGAATACTTGTTGTTTTTCTTCCTCTTCTCATCTCTTCTCCATTGAAAAATTTGTAGTGAGCTTTTGTGAGTGAAGAATGATGAATAAAGAAGTTCTTTTTGTTATTATACTTGTCTTGTTCTTTAGTTAAATTATTATTGCTTGTAATTTTCAGTTGTTAACTTAGTTGTTGTTATTTGTGTTTGTTTCTTTCTTTTCTCTTTTCTTTTATCCTTAAACAACCATGATGCTTACGCTTGATCCTTGCCGAGGTGAGGTCGCAAATAGCTAGTTGTTATCTTCTAATCTCCTTCTTTCTATCTTCCTCTTTTGTTTTATTTTCTTTTCCGTATAATGGGTGAGTAGTTTCATACTTGTTAGGGTAGGATAAGGGAAGTTTGAGAGAAGGAAATCTCTCTCACTCTTTCCTTGCCCAATATCTTTAATTGAACCACAATTCGCTCCTTACGGCACCCTATCCTACATGATAGCGGTGATTCCGTAGTGAGACCGGTTGTGGTTGAATTAACCGGAGGTTATGGCTAAGAGCCAAGAACGGACGGACAAGCACCAAAAGAAAGAACTTAAGCGTTGGAAAGCCTAGCTTATACTCGCAAGTTCCTTCCTAGTCGTGCTAATCCCCATTATTGCCGATTACCGTAACACCGATATTAAGAGTGGCAACGAAAGAAGTGAGCGAATCCTAACTCAAACTAACC
The DNA here is from genome assembly GCA_030015575.1 of Agapanthus africanus. Lineage (NCBI taxonomy): Eukaryota > Viridiplantae > Streptophyta > Magnoliopsida > Asparagales > Amaryllidaceae > Agapanthus > Agapanthus africanus. The sequence goes on along the minus strand of CM057350.1, from coordinate 444,268,953 downwards.
TAATCCTAACCCTAACAAGCTCTCTTTACGTATCATTTTAACACTCAGTTAATCACAAACAAATCTGGACTTTTGGACTTAACTCGTTAAAACACATAGAAAAAGATTCCCATCTCCCTGCGGACGACCCGTACTCAACCGGCTAGCTACAAGCGAAACCGTTTTGATTGCGGTTGTAACACCCGAGCCTAATACTACTAATTTCTGTTACTGTTTGAGCATTAGGTAGTACTCATTTCATTTATCTTGCTTGTTTGGGTCTTACTGTAAAATTTTATCTGGCTAAGTCATTTCTGCACATAACAAATTTTAGCACCTAAAATAAAATTAAAAATATCTATCTTGGCCTACTCGACACCCCTAGCCGCGTGGTAGCGTCCGTGCATCGAGTTCTCATCCCGTTCGGTGAAACGGACAAGTTTGGACGGCTACGCGCGCGTACAGGTGTCTGTCTTGGGGGTATGCTTTTTAATCATAAAACACCTCATTTTAAAATTTGGAACCCGCTTAAAATCCTATTATTTAAATTTCAAATTTTTGGACCCAACCCGGGCGCGATTTGGAAATGTTTCATTTAGCGCCAAAATCCCAAATTAATAAAATATTCGAAAACTATATTTATAATCTAATCCTTCTGTTAAAATAAAATTTAGAAATCTTTTAAATAAATTTTTAACCTCTTAAATCTCTTCTCAGCCAATCAGGTTCTTTCCTTTCTCCGTGGGCCCCCTCCAACGTTTCTCTCTCTCTCTCTCTAGCTGTCTCTTTCCCTCTCTCTCTCTAACTCTCTCTCTCTCTCTCCCCTATATATATATATTCCTCCTCCCCCTCATAACTTTCCCAGAACCCATCGCGAGAAACCCTACGACCCAGCCCTAGCCACCTCCGCCGTCGCCACCGCAGCTCCGACGCCGGCGCCAGCGCCACCGTTGCCCTCGCCTCCGCCTCCTCGTTCCAACCTCGACATCCCCTCCTTCTCCCCGTGTGCTCGGCGCCACAGCAGAGACCCCGGCCAACCCCCCGTGCCTTCTCTGTACGGCCGGAGACATCGCCGGCGACCTTCGTCGTCGTCACCCCGCGCCACCTTCAGCGCCTCCTCACCACTTGCGCACTCCAGATCCGACCAGCCCCTCTCCATCTCCACTTTCTTTCCCTTTTCCATACCCGCAGCCCTAGCCATCGCCTGCAACCTCCTCGCCGGCGCCCTACCGCCGTCGACCCCATCGCTGGCACGCCCTCTGCAACACCAGTAAGCCTTCTCTCTCCTTCCTCCTTCCATTTTCCCTTCGGTTTATCCCTTGGCCGTGCATTAACTTTTCCGGTTGTTTTGTCGCTGTTCGCCGGAATCCGGCCGTGCCGGTGGCGTGTCCTGACGATCCAGCAGAGTGCTCTGACCTGTGATGTCCCTTGGTTCGTCGTTTGGGTTCAATCCGTGAACCGTGCGTACCGTCGCGTGTTTCCCCGCCGACGTTACGTTCCGTTTTTCCCGGTTCGCGACCCGTCGAGGCAAGTATCACTTGCTACATGCTATACTATACAATTATATATGTTTGACTCATTAAACCTGCAAAACTTAACTCGGTATAGTTATTTTCTCATTTGGTTGCAATATGACATATATCATTTTACAGTTAACATAGAAATTACAGTTTGCCACTTTTAACCTAAGAACCAAGTTTACCTGTTAATCACTTTTACCGTTTAATGGATTGTAGCACTTTCCCATTTAGTTCTATTACATTCGGATTTTCGTATTCAAAGGCTTGATATAACTGTATTGCATCATCATTTAAACTGTTGCACCGCTAAGGGTGCTCAAAACCTGTTAATATAATAAAACGGTTGCACTATATTAATGCACTATTGTGATTGAATGAACTGCTTATTGTTGTTTAATTTATTCCTTATTTCCTGCTGTTAATCCCATGTTCGATTATATATCTGTTTTGAGCACACCCACGATATTGTTACATCTTGACTTGACTTTGTTACACATGATATATATTGATACACCTGACATGGTATTGTACCATTTACTTTTGACTTGACCTGATGTACCATGACCTGACCTGTTACTTGATCTCGTGCCTAATGCCAACAAACCTGACATGTAGTCCTCATGGACCATTCCTGTTGTCTATCCAGACAAACCTGCTGTTACCTGATCCTGTGTTGGCATTAGTTCTTGATTACTGAATACCTGACTCGACATACATAGCTTGGGGGTATGGGGAAATCAAAAGTGTAAACTAAAGTGTAACTAAAAGGGTATTACTTGATCCGTGGTCCCGGGGGGTAACGGGACAGAGCCATTCGTGACTCTTACATATTCCTGATCCGTGGTCCCGGGGGGTAACGGGACAGAGCCATTCGTGACTCTTACATTTTCCTGATCCGTGGTCCCGGGGGGTAACGGGACAGAGCCACTATTGGTTCACATATTCCTGATCCGTGGTCCTGGGGGGTAACGGGACATATCCTTTGAGTTACATGGAGGATTACTCAATTGGTTTTAAAGACTTTAGACTAGAAAACCTGATAGAACAGTTTAGTTACCCACTGCACACTACCCTGCACTGCTTGTTTCACAATATTGCTTTAGTCATGTTTTATTTTGCATTGCCTGTTATATTGTTCATATTATATTACTTGTTGACACGACGCGCTGACGTCTGGGTTTTGCATGGCCCAGATTCTGTACCGCTGTCGCAGTCCGAGCAGGAGTACTTCAGCCAGCAGGCTGAGCTGTGAGTTCAGTAGTAGTTAGTTTCTTTTCCTGCATTCATTTCCTGATGTGAGCCCGCATTATGGGACATACCTTTCAGTTATTTGTATTGGATCATTTGCTTCCGCATTTATTTATTATTGACTCTTGGTACTCTGGATTATGGACATGTTTTAGATAGTTTGCTCTTGTTCTTGATATCTCTACAGCCGCAATATGACTGTGGATGGATGCTTCCTACCCACAGGTAGCATGGTTGGCTATGTTACGTGCCCAATCTAGCGTACTCTGGGAAGCGGGTCGTGACAGCGGTAATTAACTAAACTTGAACACGCAGAATCTCTACCAATCAAATGGCGCCGTTGCCAGGGAGACAGTAGTTTATTTCTTTGTGTAATTTCGGGTTAATTTGTGAATATAAAGCTAACCGAAAAACAAAAGAAAATATACATTGTAAAAAATCATCTTGTTATTGTTGATTAGTTTTTGTGCAAGTGTGCAGGATAATACGAAGTTCGAGTTCAGTGCCAAAGACGTGGGAAGATAGACCCATATCTCGCGGCTACACCGCGACAGATTCGAGACGGATAAAACGGTCTACTGAAAGATTCTGGAGCAGTTCCAGTGAGCAAATCCAAATTCAGGAGCTCTAGAAGAGAAGAGGACATCCAATACAGCAAACCCAAGAAATCCAGAGGCCCAATTCCCTTATATTGCCGCGGAACCGCGGCATAAGCAAGCTTAGGCTGCGGAATCGCGGCCGTTTGGCTCCTTCAGGGTGCAAAAATCTCTGTAAGTCCTCCTTTTCTCTCCCCCACTCCTCTGGACTCCACTAAACTGTGTTTTCTACAGCATTCTTTACGCAAACTCTCTTCCCCCTTCCAATAAACTGTTTTTGTGCAGGATTCTTTACTCCGCGCTAAAATAAAAATTGTTTGCAGTTGATTTGTTACTGCTTTGCATTTATTAATACGGACTTAAGGGGCTTGAAACCAATTCAGATTGGGTGGGGATTTCATCACCCTTCCCAGGACCCCAGAAATCACAAAAGCATATGCATTGACCATTGTTAATTAAAAAATACTAGACTCAGCCCTAAGGACTTCGCGCTCAATAGGACAGAGGACTAGTTACAAGCATCGGCCGTTTATCCTATCTGACTTTTGCGGTGTCTAGGCAAGTGTGTCGAAGGCAAGTGGTTATTTAATTAAGGAACTTCGCGAAAGCGTTGGAAAACCTCCCACTTACCTGGCACTTACCTGGCCGCAATTGACGGAGAAGAGGCGGTTTGAGGTCCTATTTCTAGCCCTCTGGAACAGTTAGGAGCTGTCTAGCAGACCTAGGTGACCCTAGATCTAGGTGTGATTGTGCATATCTTGTTTGTAATTGCTTAAAGCCATAAGTCCGTACATATTTCTGTAAAGCTCTTTCTAAAAGAAAAAAAAAGGAAAAAAAATCAAAAACTTTTATAAAAACTTGCCCTTTGTCACCAAACCCATTTTTTCACCCACCACCCATCGTATTTCTCCATTGACGTTTTCTTACCCTCACCTTCTCCGCTTTGACTATACTAAACTCGTTTAGTGTATGTCCGCTTGGACTCGGGACACTAGCGCCCGCCTAGTCCGCGTTACGTTAGTCGCTACCGACTACGCGATCGACTCAGACGTCGAAACTCCGTCCACGCCTCTTTCACCCTTACCTTTGCCGGCCAACTCCGACGTTGACCGGAATTCTGTTCATACATCTTCACCTTCACCTTCACCAACCTCTTCTTCCGCGATGTCAGGATTTAATCCAAACATCTCTTTGACTACCCCTGGATTGGCTCCACCTCCTACGGAGACCAATAACCTACCACCACCGCCTGTTGTAGCGCCGCAGCGAATCGCGCTCCAGGATCGTTTCTATCCCATCCGTTCTGAACTTCCCACCTGCCTTTCTCTTCCACCGGCCAATGGGGATAATTTTGAAATTAAGCCCCACTTCATCAACATGCTTCCGCGATTTCATGGGCTTGAATCTGAAGATGCATATATCTTCATCAATAAATTTCAAAACGTTTGTGCCATGATGAAAACCACCCAGCTGTCGGACGATGCTATACGTCTACGGGTCATTCCATTCACTTTATGCGATCTTGCTGAAAAATGACTGTATAGCACCGCTTCCCATTCCATAACCAGTTGGGATGAGTTTGTTAAAGCGTTTCTCAAAAAATTCTATCCGAATCATAAAACCGCAAGGATCCGTAACGAAATCAACCAATTCTCTCAGCTTCCTTCTGAACCCTTCTGGAAGTGCTTTGACCGGTATAAAAACCTTCTTGTTCAGTGTCCTCACCACGGTATAGAGAAATGGCAACTTTTCCAAACCTTATACGAGGGCCTGAACCCAGCAACCAAGCAGTTGTTGGAAACCATTTGTCAGGGCCACTTCCTATCGAAATCCGACGAGGAAGCATGGCAATTCTTCGACGGCCTTGCGGAACAGACGCTACAATGGGAGAGCACCAGACCGACTTCTTCTTCTTCTACCTCCACTTCTACCGGTCAGTCTAGGGTAGGAATTCACCAACTTGATGTCTCTATTGCGATGAAAGCTGAAATGGCTGCAATAACGAGAAAGCTCGAAGCGATAGAGAGCAAATTTTCTTCTCCTGCTCCTGCCCCTGTTCTTCCCCTTCGTACCATTTACTCTTGTTGTTCCGATCCTTCTCACTTAACCGAAGAGTGTCCTTACAATCCACCATCGCAAGGACAGGATCAGGTTAATGCTGCATTTCAGCAAAGACCGAGGAATGATCCATACTCTTCCACCTACAATCCTGGTTGGAGGAACCACCCCAATTTCGCCTGGAATCAGAATTAGAATCAATTCCAAGGCAACAATTTCCAGAGGCCCCCTCCTCCGCAACAACAAGCGCAACAACAAACTCAACATCAGTTTCAGCAGCCCTTCCAACCCCAACCTTTTCAAAATCAGACGAACAACTTTGCACCCAACAATTCTTTTCCACCAAACAACTTTGTTCCGTCAAATAACGATAAGGTTTCCTCGCTCGAACGAAGTCTGGAGGCGTTCGTTAAACAATCAACTCAGTCCACCGCCAACATCCAGTCTTCCATTCAGTCCTTAGTGCAACACACTGCTGCTCACGGGCAAAGCATCAAGACCATCGAGGCCCAGATTGCACAGCTGAATACGGCCTTAAGCGAGCGAGAGAAGGGTAAGCTCCCGTCCCAGCCACTCCCAAATCCCGGTCACCCACATAATGTACATGTTGCTCTTGAACAACAGAACCATAATGTGAGTGCCGTTACCACATTGAGATCGGGAAGGATGCTGCAAAACAACATCGGCACACGGCCCAACAATGACACCCCGACCACTTCTTCTTTTTCTTCTTCTCCTGCTTCTTCGTCTTCTGAGCCTATTCTCCGCTCTTCAACAGGCTCTCCTTCCTCTTCTTCTGCTCTGAACGGACCCACTTCTCACTCCACGAAAACACCTGTTCTGGGATCCGTTCCAACTACACAATCTCCTCCTCCAGCATTGGACTCAACCAATTTTAAAAATGTTCCATTTCCAAACCGATTGAAGTCCACCAAACAAAATCCACAAATGGAGAAGATTCTGGAGTTATTTAAGCAGGTTAACATTAACATTCCTCTTTTAGATGCTGTCCAACAAGTCCCGTCCTACGCGAAAATCTTAAAGGACTTGTGCACGAAAAAGAGGAAGTCTCAGGTACCCAAGAAAGTTTTCTTGGCTAGTGCTGTGAGTGATGCCCTTACCCAATCTTTACCACAAAAACGGAAGGACCCTGGCTGTCCTACGATTTCTATTACCATTGGGGATAAGAACATTAACTGCGCACTATTAGATCTTGGTGCCAGTGTTAACCTGCTTCCGTACTCAGTATACGAGAAATTAGGTATAGGAGAGCTGAAACCCACACACTGTACTCTCCAAATGGCCGACCGATCGATCACCCATCCCAGGGGTGAGCTAGAGGATGTGTTAATCAAAGTCGGGGACTTCATATTCCCCATTGACTTCATTGTATTAGACACACAGCCTGTAGCTAACCCCGGAATCAAATTCCGGTGATACTCGGTCGACCATTCCTTGCAACCTCAAATGCTGTGATCAATTGTCGCAATGGTTCGATGAACCTCTCTTTTGGAAACATGACAATTGAACTCAACATTTTTAGGTTGGGGAATCAGCCCTCCGAACCTAATGCTCATATACTGGACGTTTGCTCGATCCAGGAGATCACCCCAGAAGAGTGTGAATTCGAGGAGTTTTTGTTCGATCACGATAACCTTAACGCCACTAGTGCGTTCCTCTTCGAACCTGCTGCTGTTTCTGCGCCCAACAACGACTATGAGTGTTTCACATTCTCGAACGATCTTGGCCGTTCACAACCCGAGTTTGAATCCTTCGAATATCCGGATGAGTTACCTGAACCATCTAACTCGGTCGCTTACACTCGTTTTGAACCTTTGCTGGAGTCCTTTGAGTTCGAGACCTCTTCACCAATCTTGCCTTCCATCGTTTCACCTCCAACACTCGAACTCAAGCCTTTGCTGTCTCACCTTAAGTACGCTTACTTAGGTGAGAACGAGACCCTCCCTGTCATCATCTCGGCTTCTCTAGCTCCAGAGCAAGAGAAAGCCCTTCTTGCGGTCTTGCACAGTAATAGGCAAGCTTTTGGCTGGTCCATGGCGGACATCAAGGGGATTAGTCCCCTGATCGTTGAACATCACATTCATCTGATGGATGATGCCAAACCAGCCAGGGATCCATAAAGACGTCTCAACCCAGTCATGAAAGAGGCTGTGAAGAAGGAGATCGTAAAATGTCTGGATAGTGGTATCATTTACCCTATCTCTGATAGCCAGTAGGTTAGCCCCATTCACGTTGTCCCCAAGAAATCAGGTATAACGGTCATCACTAACGGGGCGAACGAATTAATCCCTACTCGCACCCAAACTGGGTGGCGAGTATGCATCGATTACAGAAAACTCAACGCCGCAACGCGGAAAGACCACTTTCCGCTACCTTTCATTGACCAAATGCTTGAACGATTGGCCGGACACGAGTACTACTGCTTTCTTGATGGCTACTCCGGCTATAATCAAATTCCTATCGCCGAAAAAGACCAGGACAAGACCACATTCACTTGTTCTTTCGGCACGTTTGCATATCGTCGCATGCCCTTTGGGTTATGCAATGCGCCCGCTACCTTCCAGCTGTATATGATGAGAATCTTCTCAGACATGGTGGAAAAATTTCTGGAGATCTTCATGGACGATTTCTCCATCTTCGGTGATTCCTTCAACGAGTGTTTGCTGCATCTTGACGCTGTCCTTACCCGATGTAAGGACAAGAACCTCACTTTGAATTGGGAGAAGTGCCACTTCATGGTGCGCGAAGGTATTGTCTTAGGACATATCATCTCGCAAAATGGGATAGAGGTTGACAAAGCGAAGATTGAGGTAATTTCCAATCTCCCTCCTCCCAGATGCGTCAGAGACATCCGAGCCTTCCTTAGCCATGCCGGTTTCTATAGACGGTTCATCAAGGACTTTAGCAAGATTGCTAGGCCCTTGACTCTTTTGCTGGCCAAGGACACGCCATTCGACTTCAACTCGAGTTGTGTGACTGCGTTCGAGTCATTGAAAAGCTCACTCACTTCTGCTCCCGTTCTTTCTTCACCTGACTGGACGCACCCATTTGAGATTATGTGCGATACATCCGACTTTGCCATTGGTGTTGTCCTTGGACAACACATCAACAAGATGCCGCACGTAATCTATTATGCGAGCCGAACCCTGAACGATGCCCAACTCAATTATACAACAACTGAGAAGGAATTCTTGGCTGTTGTATTTGCTTTAGAAAAGTTCAGGCCCTACCTCATCGGCTCTCCAGTCATTGTCTATACAGACCATTCTGCTCTGCGCCATCTTTTTGCGAAGAAAGATGCAAAATCGCGGCTAATACGTTGGATCATCTTGCTTCAAGAGTTTGACCTTGTCATTAAGGACAAACGAGGATGTGAAAACGTAGTTGCCGACCATCTCTCATGACTTCCTTCTTCGCCTTCGCTTCCAATTCCGATCAACGACGTTTTCCCGGATGAACAGCTCTTGACAGTATCTTGCGAACCCTGGTTCGCAGATATTGTGAACTATTTGGCCACAGGATTACTACCGACGGAATGGTCAAGTCAGGACAGACTTCACTTCTTATCCCAAGTAAAACACTTTTACTGGGACGAACCCTATCTGTTCAAGTACTGTCCCGACCAGATTATTCGTCGGTGTGTCCCTGACGATGAATTCAAGAGTGTGCTGTCGTTTTGCCACGATCAAGCGTGTGGCGGGCATTTTGGCCCCAGAAAGACAGCTGAGAAGATCTTGCAATGCGGTTTCTACTGGCCACAACTCTTCAAAGACGCTCATGACTATTGCAAGACTTGCTCCCGGTGCCAACACATGGGCCGGATATCCTGGAGGAACGAGATGCCGCTCCAACCGATCTTGGTTGTGGAGATTTTCGATGTTTGGGGGATTGATTTCATGGGGCCGTTTCCTAGCTCTTTTGGGAACTTGTACATCCTTCTCGCTGTTGATTACGTCTCTAAGTGGGTCGAGGCTGTGCCCAGCCGAACTAACGCCAACAAGGTTGCCGTTAGGTTCCTTAAAGAAAACATTTTCTCCCGGTTTGGGCACCCCCGAGCGATCATTAGCGACAATGGAACTCATTTCTGCAATAAGACTTTCGAGGCCTTGATGCGGAAATATTCCATTAATCATAAGCTAACTACGCCCTACCATCCCCAAATCTATGGTCAGGCCGAGATTTCAAATCGGTAAATCAAGCAGATACAGGAGAAGGCGGTTTCCAAGAACCGAAAAGATTGGTCGCTGAAACTCACTGATGCCCTATGGGCATTTCGAACCGCTTATAAGACCGATCTTGGCATGTCTCCCTATCGGCTTGTATACGGAAAAGCCTGCCACCTACCTGTCGAAATAGAGCATCGCGCATTTTGGGCGATAAAAGAGCTGAATTTGTCTCTCGAAGATGCGAGCAGCCATCGGAAGCTGCAGTTGAACGAATTAAGCGAGCTTAGGGATAAAGCTTACGATAACGCGGTTGTCGTTAAGAATCGAACGAAGGTGTTTCACGATAAACACCTTTTGTGCAAAACCTTCGTACCTGGTCAGCAGGTACTGCTTTACGACACCAGACTACACTTCCATCCAGGAAAGCTCAGATCTCGCTGGAAAGGGCCGTATTTTGTGCGGAATGTGTATCCGCATGGCGCTGTGGATTTGGAGAATCAAAATGACGGTTCATTTTTCAAAGTAAATGGACACCGACTTAAACCGTACCTTAGCGCCGAACCAGCAGAGGAGCTCCTGTTCTTACAGGAGCCGGTTTACCCTGCATAATCTTTCTCTGCCTACCTCCAAACTTCGGTTATCCAGCCAAGAACAAGTAGACACTGTTCCAAATAAGTTTAGGGGTATGTATATACCATTTTGTACATTTTTGTGGATATTCTTTTCCATTTTTGCTTTTCTTTTCTTTAAAAACAAAAAAAAAAAAAATATTTGTATAGCTAACCGACAATTTTGACCCTTCAAATGATCTCTTCATGCAATGACAGTGAGGACACTGTCCAGTCTAAATTTGGGGGTACGCTCGGTACGCATTTCTTACCTTCGCATTCATATGTATATTTTGCATCTGCATATTAAAATCCATAAAATCCATAAAAATCTGAAAATTTTCTAAAAACATAAAAACTTTTCTGTCAAGTTAGCTAGTGGAAGGACTCTGATTCAACATTTTGACGGTTTTTTTTTGATAAGATAAGAATAACTAAATCTTATGTTTAGATTTTGAAAACCTGAAAGATAACTCTCCTTTGAAGTTAACTATAGCTGATATACGTCTTTACATCACACTACACGTGTCGTGAGTTTTGGAAATTAGATGACAAGTCTTTTATGTCTAAAAACTTTTAAATGGATCAATGATTTTCTGAGGATCAAATAGGTTTGTTCTGAAATAAGTAATATCAAGAATAGTTTATGAAGTGAGTGAATATGAAGGAATGTTATTGATGCCTTAATTGGAACTAAGTCTGAAAAATAACACATCTGGAACTTGATTGGAATGATTATACACCGAACCCACTAAACACGTCTTTTATCCAAAAAAATAATTAAACTGCCGGTTATATCTCCGTTCGTATTAAATCATCATGATTTTCACGCCAAACTGTCTTTTGTTTTTGGACTTAGGTAACTTGAGTAATTAAGTCCGCTGGGGTGTTTCTACACCTAATGCCCTAAAACCAACTGGTTTGGATGCATTGGCCCAAAGCTCGCTAAGAATCCTAGAAAGTCCAGATTAAAACAAAGTCAAGCAAGTGTTCTCTCCGAGTTAAAATTCCTAACGGTTCTTTGTGTGAGAATAATCTTGATAAAAGACAGGCTTTTATAAAAATTTTAGCGGAGATATGAAGGTTTTATTCTATGATAAAGACTATTGCACGTTCACAGAGGTGTGTATGAAATGAAAACAAGAAAAATGTGGAGTGAAAAATAAGACCTAGTTTCCTGTTAAGGAAGATAGAAATTCTGAAGTTGAAACCTTACTGGAAAACGAAACTTGAAAAATGCTTAACTCTTTATAAAACTTATGTGATCCTTTTTAAATTTTTATCTTGGCTTTTTGTGTGACATGATGACTTAAATCGATCCTTCTGGAAACTTAACGACACTATTTGCACTGCACGTAAAGACATATAAAATCTGTAGTTAAATAAGAAGCGAGGTATGAAAAATAAAGTTTCGATAGTCTAGACTTAGGATAATAGAATTGTTATTTTCTGAAACAAAATTTTAGGGTTTGAATCATAGTTATTTTGCAAAACTAGCTTGACAGGATTTTATGGGTAATATCCGCTGAAAACCCTCAGGAGACAACACTCCTCCTACTAGGGACACCTAGAGGTTTAACGGCTTGTTGCACATGCTCAGTGCAATCGCGTTCCCTGCGAAAGTGAGGTTAGAAAATTTTTTGTGAATAAATTGGCTTTGCTCGGGACGAGCAAATGATAATTTTGGGGGTATTTGTTCATATCAGATTTTTCCATTTTTATACCACCCAATTTTTATCATATTGCTTATCGGTAGGTACTCTTGAGCTGTGTTTGCTAGTCAATTGCAAGATACAGGTTCTCGGATCTAAACGGTGAAATTCATGGAAAAACACGAAAAAATCCGGGTTCCTGCCAACCACAGATAAAACACGGGTCTCTACTCTTTATCCGTCTATTGCCACACACCTGTTTAAGAGACAAAATGGCAAATCAATGTCATTTTCATGCACAAGGCTCAATGGCAACACAAGATCCAAGAAATCTACGCGGAGCTCGAGGGAAATCATGACAAAAGATCCACTTTTGATCAACAGAAATTCTGGAAAAATCATGAAAAAAATCTGAGAAAACACATATATCAGACTCATGGGCACAGAAGACCAGGAGAGTACAAAAAATCCCATGCTTCAACTCCACCATACGGCCGTGGATCCACGGCCAATAGGGGGTCTAGGCCGCGGTTCCGCGGCCGTACGGCATCATCAGTTGACGAAACTTCAGGGGTTGTTTGGTCTTTTTACATGGGTCCAAAATGTTGCCCTAGAATTTCTGTTGCCTGCCTATAAATAGTCCAGAACTTGCCAAAACCAAGGGTGCTTAATCTTGTATTTTAGGTTTTAGAATATTTGTTGTTCTTCTTCCTCTTCTCATCTTTTCTCCATTGAAAAACTTGTAGTGAGCTTTTGTGAGTGAAGAATGATGAATAAAGAAGTTCTTTTTGTTATTATACTTATCTTGTTCTTTAGTTAAATTATTATTGCTTGTAATTTTCATTTGTTAATTTACTTGTTGTTATTTGTGTTTGTTTCTTTCTTTTCTCTTTTCCTTTATACTTAAACAACCATGATGCTTACGCTTGATCCTTGCCGAGGTGAGGTCGCAAATAGCTAGTTGTTATCTTCTAATCTCCTTCTTTCTATCTTCCTCTTTTGTTTTATTTTCTTTTCCGTATAATGGGTGAGTAGTTTCATACTTGTTAGGGTAGGATAAGAGAAGTTTGAGAGAAGGAAATCTCTCTCACTCTTTCCTTGCCCAACATCTTAAATCGACTCCCGTTAATTGAACCACAATCCGCTCCCTACGGCACCCTATCCTACATGATAGCGGTGATTCCGTAGTGAGACCGGTTATGGTTGAATTAACCGGAGGTTATGGCTAAGAGCCAAGAACGGACGGACAAGCACCAAAAGGAAGAACTTAAGCGTTGGAAAGCCTAGCTTATACTCGCAAGTTCCTTCCTAGTCGTGCTAATCCCCGTTGTTGCTGATTACCGTAACACCGATATTAAGAGTGCCAACGAAAGAAGTGAGCGACTCCTAACTCAAACTAACCTAATCCTAACCCTAACAAGCTCTCTTTACGTATCATTTTAACACTTAGTTAATCACAAACAAATCTGGACTTTTGGACTTAACTCGTTAAAACACATAGAAAAAGATTCCCATCTCCCTGCGGACGACCCGTACTCAACCGACTAGCTACAAGCGAAACCGTTTTGATTGCGGTAATTAACTAAACTTGAACACGCAGAATCTCTACCAATCAGGAGACATGGCCTCTTCGGAGGGAGTATCAGCACGAGGGACGGTGCTGGGGCCCGCTCCCATGGCCAAAGCAGCCAGGCGTGCCTTCGCTTCGCGCCTAGACCATTTCCTCTCCTCCCGAGCTGTCGCGATGGACCTCTTCGACGCTTCCTTCAAGGCGTCGTCGTCCTCGTTCAGAGATGCCTCCAGAGCCTTTAAGGCATCTCTCATCGGCTCTTCGAGACGGACCTCCCGCGGTGGCCCAGAGGGAGCAGGAACATCGGCAAATGGCAGAGCAGTTGCGTCACTTGGCGGGAACGACATTGAGGTTTCTGCCATAAAAAGGGAGACGTTAAATTGACCATAACACAAAGAAAACGAAAGCTTGATGAATTGAAACTTACTAAGGCCTAAAGACGCTCTGAGACGTTCCTCCTCTTAGAAAGTCTCGAGGGAAGCGGCAATGGCTTCTTCATCAGTGATGCATGTTGGAAGAAAAGAAAGAAAAACGTTAGTCAAAGGCAATGAGGAGGATATGATACAATAAAGAAAATGCGACTAGTAGTTACCTGATTGCGCAAGCTCAGCTAGCCACGCGTCACGCTTTGCCAACCACGCTGAAGTTTCGAGAGCGGCCTCCAAGTCTGTATCATCCGACGGCGGCATGACTAATCCCTCGTTAGTCCCATATTAGCTCAGGCCCTCGGCATAGGGAGCGTGGGGTTCCTGACCGAACGCGACATCTGCAGCGAAGAGCGACTTCTTTTTCTTCTGCCCTTCGACCCTAGGTGCACGTGGGATCAACTTACGCTTAGCAGCCACTTTGGGACGGCGGGTCCCGATGTCTGCACCCACCCCAGATTCCGGCGAGGCTACAACCACTGTCTCCACTGGAGCATAGGGCGCTGGAGGTGCATCTATAATATCAGGGAGCGGCAATCCGTGCGGAGGACTTTGCGCACGCGATGGTCCGGCCCTGGCATCATTTAGAGGGGGGACCACCGGGGTCCTTGGTACTAAGGGAGCGTTACGGTCGGTGCCGGGAGGTGCACCTTTACGGTCGACCAACACTCGCCTCTCTTCCTTTATAACGGCCCCCATCGCATGATTGTACCACTCTTTATATACATTAAGGAGTCGTGGAGCGCAGGCCGGCGCACTGATAAAAAAACGAGAACCCGTGTTCAGGCGCATGAAGTGATGCAACGCATTCTCCATCCCTTCTTCATTGGCAGCAGGTTCCAGTAGGAAAGCTTCCAAGGGTACCCCTTGATCGTAGCCCAGTTGTTGGGCGAAACGATGCGGGTTATATCTCATGAAAATTGCCGCACCGTTCTGCCTGAAGATTAGGAAGCCCGGTCTAATAGAATACAAGTGGAGGGTCTCTCGGGCCGTCAAAACTGAAGCTCCATCCTTAAAAGAGTCTTGTAATGGTCGCACCGCAGCGGTGGACGCTTTTCCAATGGTCAATACCTTGTCAATTAAGGACATCCCGGCTCCAACGGTGTGAGGGCGAAGGAGCAAACCCCTGGCGTTCCGTGGCGATGGGGTCACAATTGATGCGCCGATCAGCTGTATAATGCGAGGAAAACCACACTTGTCGAAGAACGTGGGCCTTTTATCCATGCCGAAGACACCCGCCGTGTGTAGTTCGAGCCACGATATGAAGTAGTGCATCGGGAAGACCACGTGCAGTACCCCAAGCTCATTGGCATCCGCTGCTCGACTGAGGCCATGATATAAGTGTGCCAAGCCGGCGATCCCAACGGCCACCTTTACCCCAATGGCCATCCGGTGGGCTGGGTAAAAGACAGAGGGCCGCATACGGTGAGAGTGCATTGGGATCACAAACCAACTTAGCCACAACCCGAGAAATCCTAAGAAAAAGACCTCTTCGTCCATCTCGGGGGCCGCAATTTCTGCAAAAGACGTAGTCGGGAAGTCCGGAAGGAAAAAACCCTTTTGGTCTATCTCCTTTTCCGGCAGGATGTCCACACCTAGACCGAAAGGGTCATCCAGGGTAGCGAACTTGGCAACTTCTGATGAGAGGACGCTTGGGCGAAGGAACCGCACGATGAAATCCTCAAAGTTAACTCCCCGACTCCCATGTTCGATAAAAAGGGACTCATAGATGTTCAACACTTTAATCAAGTTTGGGAATTGGTGTTGAACAGCATTCTCCGGCGTGATCCCCCTTACCACTGGCTTAGCACCGAAGACGTACTCGTCTGTCGGGAACAACTCCTCATAGTGTTCCCCTATAACTGGTAAACCGGATACCTCCGTAAATTCTTCCAGAGAGATTGACACTTCCCGATCCATGGCGAGGAAAGTGTGGGGAGGAATGTTCCACTACTCCAGGAAAGCCTTAAACCACCAAGTAGGGAGCGTGGGATATTGGAACAGAGAGACGTACACCGCGGTGTACAATCCTAACCTTATCAACTGCGACTTCTTCGTCGACAGGATGTACCGGGCCCACGGAAGATAACCGATCGGGTGGCAGGGGATCAAACCAATGTTATATGATTGCCCCCAAGGTCGCGCCTCGCCCTGACAAATACGGCGTCCTAGGATATCCAAAACCATAGGACGCTGGACCGGAATCGCATTTATGGCGGGATGAAGAAAACCTTTCGAAGTCCAATCAACCATCTCCACGGCGTACTGCACCGAGGGTGGGGTGGCGTAATGAATCGCCGTGATGGGTTCTGACGGTACGGCGCACGTGAAGCTCCGTCGATCCATGATAATCTGGTTATACCACGACCCCCAAAGGTGTAGACTCTTATATTCCGGGTCGTGGTCCTTAATCATAGCCAAGACGTCACGGTCCAAGGGCGCTTCGGGAAATCGCTCCTCTGAACGAACAAACGGGAATGAGGTGTCGAGAGACATGATCGCTGCAAATGAACAGAAATTAGACGTTAGTGCTGCAATTCCAACGTTTGGCGTTTAAAATTTTTTCAATTAACTGAATTTAAAGATTGATTAAATTAAAATTAATCACACCACACTGCAGTGCAGTGGGTAGGGGACCAAATGGGGACCCATAAAATCTGGATGAAAGTGCATCATTTGATAAGACAGCCTCATCATTGGGTGAGACTGTCAGTTAAAGAAAAGATCCCCAAGAGAATATTCTCATCAGTGGGGAATCCCTAGAGACAAGGAGAAAATCTCCTCTTTCAAAGTAAAGCTCTGTCACGGAATGACACTTGTCAAATTTTGGTCTCAAAGGAATAAAATTCCTTAAAAGAGCACAGCTCTATGGTAATAATGGAAAGGTCCATCAGGAAAATTTTTACACTTAAAAGAATTAAAATTTTTGGAATCTTGAAAAATCCATGAAAAACTTATGAAAAAATTCTTTATTTTTCAGATCTAAAAGATCTACAGTTGATTCAAGAGCAAAGCTCTGTTCATGGGTTAGAACCCATGAACAAGATCTCTGCAGATCTATAAGTTTTTTAGAGCAAAGCTCTGTTTATGAAACCCCAATGGGGATCTCTTTAGATCAAAAGATCTGTGAGAGTAAAGCTCTTTGGTTAAGATTAATTTAAATTAATTTGGTTTAAATTAATTTTTACCTAAAGTTTCTAACTTTGGAAATGAGCAAAGCTTTGATGTTCTTAAGTAAGAGCAAAGCTCTGTAGAAAATCAGAAATCTTGAAATGGTGAAGATTTCCTAAAGGCCATAGGTCCTATTTATAAGACGCTTGCGCCCCTTCAGCTCACCCCTTGATCCAACGGTCAAGAGCTTGCTACCGCTGCACTCACGTGCACGCCACGTGAGCGCAACGGTAGGGGGGCATTTGTTTCCCCAATCAGAGCAAAGCTCTGTTAAAATTCAAAATTCAAATTTTAAAACAACGCTTCAAATCTCGGGCGCAACGCGCCACGTGTCAGGCGCAGATGCATCAGCGTAGCGCCCAAGGCAGCGCACCCAATTAGAGCAAAGCTCTGTTTAAAGCAAAATCAAAGGAAGCAACGCTTCAGTTGCGCAAGCACTGCGCTGCGCGACACGTATCAGCGCAGTTGCGCTGCGCTGTGCGCTGCGCGACACGTGTCAGCGCAGATGCGCTAGCGCAGTTGCGCTGCGCTTTGCGCTGCGCGACACGTGTCAGCGCAGATGCGCTAGCGCAGTTGCACTGTGCTAGCGCAGTTGCGCTAGCGCAGTTGCACTGTGCTAGCGCAGTTGCACTGCGCTAGCGCATTGCACTGCGCTTTGCGCTGCTTGACACGTGTCGCGTGCTGGGGCATTTGCGCCAAACAGAATTAAGATATTAAAGAAATCTTTCTGTTCTTGTTAAAACAAAAAGATTTTCTTCTGTAAAACAGAAGCCCTTGGATCAATGATCCAACGGTAGGGAAAATTCCCCAAATCACTCAGAGAAAGATCTCTTTAACAAATTTAACTAATTTATGGGCACTATAAAAAGAACCCTAAACCTCAATTCAAAAGGATGAACATTTTTGGTGAGAAATCAAAAATTTCAAGCAGAGAAAACTCTTAAGAAATTCCAAGAAAAAAAGAGAAAGGTAAAAAAGACCTTTTAGATAGAAGAATTTCTTCTGATAGATCATTGATCTAAAAACAAGATCAATGATTTTTAATAAAAAACAAAATAAAAACAGTGTTTTGCACTTTTTATGAACCTCTGGTTCCTGAAATAAGAAAAAGCTTGCTTTTCTTTGATCTAAATTAGATCAAGAAATCAAATAGTGCTTTACACTTCCTTTAATGAACCATTGGTTCTTGAATCTAAAAGATTCTCAAATTAATAGTGCTCTGCACTTGAAAATCTGCATTGTTGCGCTGTTGGGTTGGCGCAAGCCACCAGTGAGCGCCACGTGTCAGCATCTGAACCATCTGCGCTATAAGATAGAGCTTTGCTCTCTGAAATTGGCGCAACTCACCAGAGTGCGCCACGTGTCAGCAGCGCAAGCGCAGCGCACTGCGCTTGCATGACATGTGTCGTCACCACAAGCGCTTGCGCTCTTTGATTGGCGCAAAGCGCCTGAAAATGCAATGCATTTCTTTTGCTAAAGGGCCAGGCCCAAGTCAAAAAGACCTAGCAGGCCAGAATAAATTGCAAAGCAATAAAAAGGGCAGAGCCCAAGTAAAATTGATGCTCAGCATCATTCATAAATGGGCAGGGCCCAAAACAAATTGATGCTCTGCATCCTTTATGGGTAGAGCCCAAATAAAAATAAAAAGAAATGCAATACAAAAGCAAATAAAATGTTGAACATTTTCAATTGGACTTAGCCCAATCGTGGCCATAAGTCCTCAAATTAAATTGACTGAGCACGGCTGCTCCCTAAATCAATTTACGACCGGTTCTAGGGTACATCTCCAAACTCCTCTGACACCTGTCGTTGTAATTCTTCAACGATGTCAGAGAGGTGACGGGTCCCGACGACCACATATGAATATGGACTGCGGGGTCCTTAAACTCGTGGACCGAAACGTCCTTAAATTAATATCGGACCGAAACGTCCTTAAACTAATATCGGACCGAAACGTCCTTAAACTAATATAGGACCGAAACGTCCTTAAACTAATGATGGACTGCGGGGTCCCTAAACTCGTGGACCGAAACGTCCTTAAACTAATATCGGACCGAAACGTCCTTAAACTAATATCGGACCGGAACGTCCCTAAACTAATATCGGACCGGAACGTCCTTAAACTAATGATGGACCACCACGTCCCTAAACTGGCGATGGACCACCACGTCTCTAAACTGGCGATGGACCACCACGTCCCTGAACTGGAACAATAGAGCCTCCAAATGCTCTTTTGCCGGATCTAAACGATCCCGTTTAAGTTGATCTTAGCCCCAAACACGGCTAACGTATCCTTAAACATTCAAATGGACTATAAAACTTCAAATTAACTTTGGTTCAAAGGTACATCTCCGAACTCCTCTAACACCTGTCGTTGTAATCCTTCAACGTCGTCAGAGAGGTGACGAGTCCCGACGGCCATATATTAAATGGATCACCACGTTAAGTCGATCTTAGTCTAAAACAGGACTAACGTATCCTTAACGGACGGTTAAGTTGATCTTAGCCTCAATACGGCTAACGTATCTTTAAACTGAAAACACCAAACCCAAATCTAAGTAAATACAGATTTGAACTAATCCACGTCCTACGGGCGACGGCATTACTCAGTCTCCATATACAATCCACGGGCAACCACAAACAAAACAAACATCCACGAAACGAAGTGAAATTCTGGAGAAGGAGAAAGTTGTTACCGTGATGCGGTAGCGTAATTAACTGCAGGGGCTTGCGCCTGCAGGGAAGAGCGTCCCCACAATCAAAAACCCCTCAAGTGAGGGGGAATCTGACGAAGTCTGCTACATCGGACGCATCCGTCCAAACCTCCGATAGACAGTGCTATAAATCAACTTGGCATCTTCGGAGAGGTGGACGGATAAAACCAAATAGCATCTGCCCCGAATCTCAGGCAAGACGTCCTAACGTCTTGGCTGCCGTTCGGTGGGGAACAGACTCGGTTAGGGTTACAACCTTTGTAGTTATGTCCTTCGTCTTCGATACTCTTCTTAAGCTCCTCGAGGCTTCTAGATCGAGCTTGTATGCCGGTCTTCCTTTTTTGAAGATGACCCACCTGAGGGAACCAAGTCCAAGCTTCAATTTCATCAAATGAAGTAACTAAAGATCCTAGATCGCTAATCTCGGATGCTTAGTGATGTGTGTGGGTGTTCTAGTATTTTTATTTCTATTTTTCTTCTTCTTTCTCAACATATGAGAATGGTAGAAAATAAAGAAGGAGGAGACATTTTTGGAGAGAGAAGCTCAATGGTAGAATGAAAAAACTCTTCACAAATACAAGCATTCAATTTTTCTTTTGTTAAAAGAATTTTCACGATTTTAAAATGCAATCATACTTGAATAGTATAACCAAATGAATAAATAATTTATTTGGCCATACCCTCCACCATTTCTCTCCTCCACCTCATTTCATAATTTCTTTAAAAAGAAAAACCTAGCAATGGGGTGTCCTCCTTCTAGAAGTATTCTTATATGAATATAAGAATACATCTCCGCAAATACATGCCTATATTCGTATCAAAATACGAATACCCAAGAAATAGAAAAATACAATGAACATAATACTAGAATATACATATCGAAATATATATATATATATATGTAAATTATTAAATCATGACT
Organism: Agapanthus africanus; assembly: GCA_030015575.1. Taxonomy (NCBI): domain Eukaryota; kingdom Viridiplantae; phylum Streptophyta; class Magnoliopsida; order Asparagales; family Amaryllidaceae; genus Agapanthus; species Agapanthus africanus. Next base: position 444,248,303 of record CM057350.1, on the reverse strand, counting down.
TGATTTAATAATCCAGCTTAATTCTAAGCCGGCTAGTATTATCATCCGCCCGATTAAAGTCTGTGTGGCTAGCACACATATCTAATCGGAACCCTGCACGTATCAATATACGGCCACTACATCATTTCGCCTGAACCGGGAAAACCCTCTGTGTGGGACTCTAAAGACTCTTCAATACGTTGGCGGTGAGTTTAACCACAAGCACGTCAGCGGCACTAGCTATACGTAACTGCTATCCAGGTATTAAGAAAAAGGAAGGTCGACGAGAAAAATCATTCGTACCCCTACTGAGCATGTCTGTGACAATCTCCCTACAGTCCGGTCTCTTCGTCTAAGATTATCGCATACCGGGTCTAGAGGTGGAAACGTCAGACCCCTACTAACCAGATAAGTCATGCCGATCTGAAGCTCATCACCCACTAAGAAACTACCGGTATCACATCAGTAAATCTCATCCACCTTGGCCAAGAATTTTATGGTGACAGCTAACCCAATACAGAGTGATATCGACTCCTAATACCAGGAAAGATGAATCCCTGACGATTGTTCACTGCCTCCATGTGGCTCGGGATTGTACCTAACTAAAACCTGTTTGCACGACTCGTTTAAGCTGTGGTAAGGTAGTAATCTAACTATAGTGGGAACTCACACGAGATAAATAAAAATTACAGGTCAAAGGATTAACCTGTACTCATGCCACAAGAAAATTTCCATCTGATGATAGGTATAATATCATCTAGAAGTTCTCGGCGAGTCCATCCGGTGTACTCGCCTTCAGTGAGCACCTGTATACTGTCTTAGGTGACTCAACACCAATGGCTTGTGAGACCAGCCAATGCCCCTTTCGGGGCCCCGTAACGTATACACTAGTTTACTTTGGAGTATCAATGCCCAGTCTTGATACTCTCTCGACTAAGGACATTTAAGGATGTGCTTATAGACTACCTAGCTCCCACGTATATAATCACCATCATAATGCTGGTATTCAAGCAAAGATCCTACATGCTTTATTATTATGTATTACCTACAATGATAAAGAAAAACTAGATTGCACATTGTCATCTCGAGTAAGACTGTTCTAACTGTCTAGGTCTTCTTTCAATTATCATAATTGCCTACTTGCAATTACGATAATTGCATTGAGGACACTATATCCAACAATCTTCCACTTGCACTTAAGGCCAATTATTGCAGTATCGCATACTCACAGCTCATGTGCTACCGAATACCCAACTTCTCTACCATTCAGTTTCTCAAAACTCGTTTTGAGAAACTTACGTGTTCGAGAATTAGCCTCGGTGAGTGGATCCGCTACAATACTTCTAACTTTATCTCTCTAAATCTCAACTTCGCAGAGACCAACGATCTCCCGAACTCAGTGATGCCACGGCTCAAGAATTTGTCTGGATACTTAATGGGACCAAGTTCATAATTGAATAATTTTATCCAACAAATTTCTTGGACTGTATTCTCCGTTGAGTCATCCCGCGCTATGTCTACCTCAGTATTCCTCTTGGAATCAATTCCAATATATTTCCCCTCATAAGAAGGTAAACTTTTAACTCTAACTGCTCTTCTGTCATCCAGGTCATCTTGGAAGCCTAAACTGGTAACCGCCTCCCATAGGAGGCTGCCATTACCATACTCCAAGAACATTCATTTATGTTCTTCACTGCTTCCCTTTGTTTCTCCAGGATTGGATAAATATCCGCTTATTACAGCAAGTGCAAAAAGCAACATCTGGTCTGGTACATGAAATTGCATGATTGACTCAATTGCATAAATAAATGATATGTCATTCATGTCAATCTCTCTCCTCATCAATCTAGAAGACATCTCTTTAGAGAGGGAGACTCCATCACCTGAGGGTAGACTACCACGTCAGGAGTCGTCCATTCTAAACTACTTTAAAGTGGTGTCCAAGTACCCCGATTGGGACACTTCCCAAATCTAGATCTATCAATATAGATCTAGTTACTAGAATTCTTGATATATTATCCATATCCTATATGGAGAAACACCTTATGACAACCAAAATTTGACTGATTGCAATATAGGAACATCACTTCCAATCAGAAGCATGCCACCCGACATTACTCCCTATAACCTTCTTACTTGGTTCATCTGTTGTTTTAATAAAGTCAAACATCTTGATTGTTACATCAAAACAGATGATTCGTCTCGGCTATGCCTGCTTTAGTCTATAAATAGACATAAGCTACTTTCTCACCATGCTTCCACTACTCCCACTAACTACAACAACTTTTTGGCAGAGTCGTATACACGTGCACTTCTAAATTCAATTTAGAATGACATTATAGTCATCCACCTGTTAGATCTCATAGTCAAGGACAGCAGTAGTGATAAGTTTGGGTTATCAAAACCTCTATGTCATCGTTTTTAAGGAAATTGAAGTACCTCTCTGGTGCCTGATGTTACTCACTAAATCTGCGGAGTGGCAAATGAATTGTCGAATCTGATTGAATCTCCGGGTTCTACTAAATTTTCAGTAACCGTTTGTGGTTATGGAATCACTTCCAGTTTTACCATACTCTCACTTGTTTATTTTGCAAAAAGATTCCTTTTAAAAAGGTGGCGAGTCATAAAAAAATTAACCTTTGATCTTGCAAATGGTTGAATTTAAACCCTTTCTAAAAACCCTGGAATAACCCACAAGCAGCCATTAAGGAAATGTTCTTTGAGTTTGTCTGAATTCAGCTTTTAAACAGAAACCGGATAACTCCATATTTTAAAATCCTCAAGATATGCAACCATTCTATGTCTATATAGAATCAAAAGCAATAATTCAGATGGAACCATATTCAATTGTTATGCAACCGTGTCCAGTGCATTTCCCGTTGGAAAAAGGCTATGCAGCATTACTCATCAAGGAGCGCACCCACGGACGAGTAATCTGTGAGAGAATCATATTCTCAATATTACTATGATAGAATACCTAGCATAAGTATTGATTAGTCTAAAATATTGCATATTTGTATAGACATTTTCCCTACTATTATTAACTACTAAAAATGTGTTAATTGTAAATAAAGAACATATGTGATTTTATTTGTAAAAGTTTATTATCATATGTTTCTTCATTTATAATTAATATAATTAGGGAAAATATATGCATATAATATTTAAATGAAATATTAGAAATTAAAATATGCATACATATCAAATATTCCTAATCAATATTCTTAAAATATTATATCATATAAATGGTTGGAATAATATCTCAAAAATACCAAATACTACTAACATTTTGATTTGAGATATTGTGCAGGTATTAGCTCGGGTCTGAAATATATGTAGGAGATCCAAATCAAATCGGGATATCGAAACCGAATCTGCTAAATTTTAGAAGCAAATCAAGGAATATATCAACGGTAAAGACTCAGAGCAATATTTTCAGAGTTTATATATCAAGAAGATCTCCAAATATCGAGGAAAAAATCGAAAAAATCAAAAAAATCCCTAAGTTCCAAACTCACCAGAGGTCGGCGGATCTGCGGTCAACAAGGGGTATATGCGACGATTCCGCGGTTCTTTAGAGGCCGAAGGATCTGGAATTGTGGGTACATGATCGTAATATCAACTACTCCCATATGGAATCTAGGGTTTGAACTTTCAGGGGCTATATAAAGGACTGAGAGCTGTGCATTCAAAATCATCCAATTCAAGATCCCAAATAAAACGTTCAAGAGAGAGATCTACGAGCAAAATTAGGGTTCTTGTAATCTACCTTTTTAAGAAGAAAATTGTAATGCAATAGTTGATTAATAAATGTAGTTTTTATTTTAATTTTTTTTCCATTTACTTTCTGCATTCACTTTACGAATTACTTTTCCGCATTACTTTTCTGCACTTTTAATTATGGTTTCATTTATCTTCAGCCTTTCTTCGCTACAAACCATGAGCGAGTAATTTCTTACTTGCTAGAATTTGTAGGATAGGATAGAATAATGGATAAAATATTTTTTAATTTCTTTTGACATTTTAATATTTATAAACTTTAGCAAAATAAATGTTAACCCTCTTATCGGACGCGTTATCAATTTATTGATAGTCACGACCACGATTTGAGATTAGTTAACCACTTATTTTATTAAAGGCTTAAGATTAATAGAGATCAATAGAAGGAGAAAGGGCAGTAGTGGGAAACACTAATTCCCTCCAAGAACCCCTAATCCACATTCATCGCTATCTCTCTAGTTTTAAACAATTAAAAGATAAAAAGAAACATTTCTAACATTCATACATTAACTACTAAGTCCTATAAACCCTACAAGCTTTTCTATTATAAATTTTATATCCATCTTAAAATAAAACGACAACAACCCATCCTCTCTTTTATCAACTCGTTTAAAACAAGAAAAGAAGTTCACATTTCCCTGCGGACGACCCGAACTCATCGCGGCTAGCTATTTGCGACCCCGTCATGATTGCGGTTATTTACAACATACAGACACTTTTTCACGATCAATCAAATGACGCCATTGCCGGAGAAACGGTCGTAATTATTTTTCTTGTTATTTGGGTTGATTATATAAAACCAGCGAACATAAAAGAAATAAAAGAGAACCAAAACCGCATCTTGTGGTTTTAACGATTATTGTCCGAGTTTTGCAAGGACATCTGAAGTAATTGGAGCTAGACAACAGATATTCAGATACTTTAAACTTGGACCAGAGGAGCATAGAAGTGTTCTGAAGAAATTTTAGCAGAAGACCACATCACATTGCGGCGGAACCACGGCCAAAGTGTGCATTCGGTGGCGGAACCGCGACCCTATTGAAGAGTGGGGCCTCCAAACTTCTCTAGTATTCTTCTCTCTTTTTCCTCTCTCCTCTAAAACTCCAATAATCTGATTTTACCTGCAGGATTCTTTGCAAACAGCGCTGCTAAAAAATTCTTTTTGCATGTTTTGATTTCGATTTGTTTTGCATACCTAAAACCTGACTTTAAGGGGCAATAAACCCAGATTAGGTGGGGATTTTATCACCCTTCCTAGACCCCACAAATCACAAACAAGCATACTATCACCTTATATTAATAAAAAATATTTAGACCAAACCCCTAAGGACTGTCGCGCTTAATTAGGACAGAGGAAGGTCGTGGTTAATCTATTGCTTATCCGCATTTCTCTTGTGGTGTCTAGGCAAGTATGACTAAGGAAATTGGTTACTTAATTAGACCCTCTATTTCGATGATTCGTATAGCGGATACCTCCCACTTACCTGGCACTTACATGGCCGCAAGATTGATAAGGAGGTGGTAGAAGATTGATCCTACGTCTTGTCCTTTGAAAGTTTAGGAGCGGTCTAGTGACTTGACCTAGGTGACCCTAACTCTAGGGATTGATTGTGTATTTTGTGATTGGTTGAGTCAAGCCTCACATCTGACATTTTTTTTCAAAACAAACCTTCTTAAAATCATTCTCACACATATCACACGCTGCCACGTGTACTAAACCCACTTAGTGTATGATCGGCTGGACACGGAATTCTAGTGCCCGTCTAGTCCGCGTTTTTGTTGTCGACTCCGAAGTCGGTACTTCTTCATCTTCTATTTCCTCTCCACCAACCACATCTCCTGAGATGGATGGATCTCCATTGAGTTCTAACAACACCACTTTGCCACCACCCGTAAGTGCGTAAAATCCACCACGCATCACTCTGCAAGACAGATGCTATCTCGTACGCGGACCCCTTCTTACGTGTCTGTCTCTTTCACCTGTCAATGGGAATAATTTCGAAATTAAACCCCACTTCATCAACTTGTTGGCCAAATTTCACGAGCTTGAATCTGAAGATGTATACGTTTTTATAACCAAATTCAAAAACGTATGTGCAATGATGAGCACCACCCAACTTTCAAGAGATGCTATGCAATTACGTCTTCTCCTTTTTATCTTGTGCGATCTCGCAGAAAAGTGGCTCTATAGCACTGTCGCACATTCTATCGCTAAATGGGATGAATTCATCAAAGCATTCCTTAAGAAATTGTATCCTCATCACAAGACTGCCCGTATTCGGAGCGAGATATACTAATTTGCCCAACTTCCCAACGAACCCTTTTGGAAATTCTTTGAACGGTTTAAAGACCTACTTGTCCAATGTCCTCATCACGGAATCGATAGATGGCAACTTTGCCAAATTATGTATGAGGGTATCAATCCAGCTACAAAACAAATGCTAGAAACTATTTGTCAATATCATTTCATGTCAAAAGACGATGGCAAAGCGTGGTAATTTCTGGAAGATCTCGCTGAACAGACATCACAATGGGAGAGCACTAGACCAACCACATCGTCTTCATCTAGGGTGGGTATCCATCAGCCCGACGCGTCTATCGTAATGAAAGCCGAAATGGCTGCAATGCAAATGAAACTCAAAGCTATGGAAAGAAAATTCTCTTCAGCCTCTCTAAACCAAGTCACGCTCCCCAAAACTGTGTGTAGTTGCTATTTTGACCCATCAAATTTAACGGAAGAATGTCCTTTGAATCCTCTATCTCAAGATCATGAACAAACCAATTCTGATTTTCAGCAACAACCTAAAAACGATGCTTATTCATCCACATATAATCAGGGATGGAGAAATCATCCTAATTTTGCTTAGAACCAAAACCAATTTCAAAATTAAAATCAGTTTCCAAGACAAAATAACTATCAAAGGCTTCCTCCATAGCAACAACGGCCACCACAACAAATTCAGCAACCTTTTCAACCGCAATCTTTCCAAAATCCGGCCAACAACTATACACATTATAATAATTCTTTCTAACCACAGACTAATATTCCAACAGCCGGTACCGATAAAATCTCTGCACTCGAAAAAAACTTAGAAACGTTTATTAAACAATCCACATAAACGATGGCTAATTTAACATCTTCTATCAAAACGTTGATGCAACAAACTGCTTCCCACGGTGAAAGCATAAAATGAATCGAAGCACAAATTGCATGGTTGAATACCGCAATGACTGAGAGAGAGAAAGGGAAACTTCTATCCCAATCTCTACAAAATCATGGCCACTCACAAAGCGCAAATATTGTCCTTCACCAACAAAATCATAATGTGAGTGCCATAACCACGTTAAGATCGGGAAGAGTGCTGTATAACCAGGTTGGTGATCAAATTGATGATTCAGATCATACCCCGGCTACTATTTCTACGCCTATTTCGTCTAATCCAACATCTTCTTCCGAGCCTATTCTCCATTCTTCACTAGGCTCAAACCTTCAGCTCACTTCCTTGAATAAATTACCATCTCAGACAACCTCAAATCCAATTTTGGGATCCATTCCATCCCCACAAACTTCTCCACAAGAGTTGGACCAAACCCTTGTTAATAAAGCTCATTTTCCAAACAGATTGAGGCCCAACAGACCAAGTCCACAAATGGAGAAGATTGTGGAAATTTTTTAGCACGTAAACATAAATATTCCTCTCTTAGATGCTATCCAACAAGTTCCATCCTATGCAAAAATTCTTAAGAACTTGTGCACTAGGAAAAGGAAAACTCAAGTGCCTAAAAAGGTTTTTTAGCAAGTAATATGAGCAATGCTCTTATCCAACATGTGCCCAAGAAACATATGGACCCCGGTTGTCCTAAAATATCTATTACTATTAGGGGTAAAAATATCAATCGCGCTCTACTCGATTTAGGTACTAGTGTTAACTTACTCCCGTATTCTGTTTATGAGCAATTAGGCATAGGAGAGTTGAAATATACACACTACACTCTCCAGATGGCTGATCGATCTATCACCCACCCTAGGGGTGAGCTAGAGGACGTGTTGATCAAAGTTGGGGAAATTATATTCCCTGTGGACTTTATAGTTTTAGATACACAGCCTGTGGCAAACCCACGAAATCAAATTCCGGTGATTCTAAGTCGACCTTTTCTAGCAGTTTCCAACATGATAATCAATTGTCGTAATTGTTACATGAACCTGTCTTTTGGGAAGATGACAATTGAGCTTATCATTTACAGGGTAGGAAGTCACCCCTCCGAACCTTCTGCTCATATAATTAATATATGTTATGTCGACAAGATAGCTTCTGACAATTGCGAATTTAAGGAGTTCTTGCTTCACGATAATGATCTTGACGCCACTAGTGCATTATTGTTTAATCCAGCTATTTATTATACGAGCAAGGACCTTTCTGTCGATAAGTCCACACTCGAGTCCTAATCCTTTGACTTGTCGAATGAGTTAGTCGAGCTATCCGAGTCAGTCCATTACGCTAGATATGAACCTCTTATGGAGTCCGAGTATCATACATTTCTTTCCAATGAGATTATCAATCGGAATATCAATGAAAGTTTCGAAGACATTTTCGCCGAAGAACTCGCGTTCCTTAAAGACATGGATGTTGTGATGAATCAATCTTCACCCGAAGAAGCTAAACCGCCACCCCTTCTTCTTATCACGTACGAGAATGCGATTATTCCACCTATTTCTTATATTTCACATTCTCGTTTTCATCCACCCTCAATGTTTCGTCTCTACCAACTGAGACGTAAAACCGTTCAATTACACCTCTTATCTCCTCTCCACTTCTTCACGTCTATCTTTAACATGATCTTCTACCAACCATGGTGTTACATTGAAAAAATATTTGAATGGTTGGTGTTGACTTTTGGTCTTTATAATGTGTTTATCATAGAAAACCGCATTTTAATACCACTCATTCATTATCTATTTTTTGAATATATCGGTACTATTAACCAGTGTCTGCTCGGTAAATACAGATTACAGGTATCCATGACATAATACTGGAAACACACTCAAAATCATGGATATAGTGTTTGTGAGCCGACACTGCAATCGGAACTGCATACCGATCAATATTTCGAGAGTTTCGTTTTGCAACATGCATGTGTACACACTTTTTACCTAAATGGTCCAACACATACAAGTGTGTACACTAGCTTGTTGGTACATGGACCTAGAGAGGAGGCTGCCATGGCACATGGTGGGCACACATGGAGGACAAGAATGTTAAATGCAAAAAGGTGTGATGTGATATAAAGCATCATGTCTCCCTCCAATCTACTGAGTACAAACTAGGCTTCTACAAAGAAATCAAGTAATACCAGTGGAATTGTGGAGAGCACACAATATCACACAACAAACACGAGCCCCAATGACCAACACAAAACCGGCGACACCCCACAAAATCCAGATCTCCCCGGCCCCACTGTGGCCAAAGTGATCCAATTTTCTTCAGCCGATCCCTTGTTGTCACATCACCTTATTTTTATTACTTATTTAATCTTTTTTGGTGCCTATAAAAGCCAGATCAGTGAGCAAGGGAAAGTCATACTTGGTATACTATAAGTCCTATACATCATACATTTTTGTTTCTCTTTTCATTTTGTTCTTGTACATAGCTAGTTCCCCTTGAGTTCTTTGCCTTCTCTTGATCTTGCAAGCTCTTCATTGAGCTTGCAAGTTTAAGTTTTGGTTATTAAACTCAAGGGTTGTATCATCACTTGGAATCAATAAAGCTTTCATTTTGCCTTCATTTTGCCTTGAGTTTTAGCCTACTCTTGATCTTACAACCTCTTCATTGAGCTTGCAAGTTTAAGTTTAGGCTATTGAACCCATAGTTTGTAATATCGCTTTTGGTTCTTAGTATTTCTCTTCTTTTACTTACTTGCATTCTAATTCTTGCCTTTTACTTACTTGCTATTTTATTACCTTGCCATTTACTTACTTATAATGTTGTTTTATTCTTTTCTTTGTATCATTTCTTTTGCTTTTTCTTTGTTGTTGTGATAGTTTGTGAATATTAGTTTTGTTAGGAGAAAGAATGGTTGTGTAAGTTAAGATTTTCGTTTCTCATTTCCTTTACTCAATATTTTCCAAGTGAACTCTGCCCAAACATTACGCAAGCGCTCCGTTAAGCACCCTACCCTACCAAGGTATCAGTGATCCCTAATCACGACCAGTTGCGTTCAGTTTGGCCGGAGGTGACAGCCAAGAGACAAGAATGGACAGACAAGGGTCAATAAGCCGGATTTCACTAACTTACACTATCCTATCTAATCCTAACAAATGTATACTGTGCATATATACACATAGGTTAGAATCGAACCATTCCGACCCGTGCATTAACTCGTGATAACAAGAACGTAAAACGTGTAGGGTGTTTTTCGTCATCCCATTGAGATGGGAATACGCGCACGCTTGTCAGGCGTACTACAGATTCCCCCTGCCTAGGGTAGGCCGGGGTTTAATGATTGTGGGGATCCGAATCTCCGGCAGCCGCGGACTAAGCTGCCGTTAATTACCCCTCGCCTTTGGAGCGAGGGAACCTCCGATTGATAGGTTAAACTGGTCATGCGAACTCAATGTGCAGTGTGCGTGTGTTGTGTTTTGAAAGAGGGGTTTTGGATATATCGGGAGCCACGCAGAGTTTTTACGGGGGTCCCGCTACCCAGATAGCGGGCTGGGGGTCAAGGGGGCTAGCAGCCCCCTTGCGGGGTGCGGGGCAGCACCCCGTTAGAAATTTTTTTCTAACAGGGACAGTGTCGTGGAGTATGTGTGTGTGTAAATATGTATACATATGTATAGATATATATATGTATGTATGTATATATATATATAAAAGAAAGAGGGGGGGAAAAGGCATCCAAAGGATGCGTGGGGCCAGCGCCTTGAGCGCTGTGCGCTTAGGTGCTGTGCGCTCAGGCGCAAGCGCGCCACGTTTTAGCACGTGGGCGTTTTGCGCTTGAGCGCAGTGCGTTTGAGCGCAAGCGCGCCACTTGTCGGCACGTGGGCGCTTTGCACTCGAGCGCAATGCGCCTGAGCGCAGCACGCCATGTGTCGGCACGTGGGCGCTTTGCGCTCGAGCGCAGTGCGCCTGAGCGCAGTGCGCCTGAGCGCAAGTGCGCCACGTGTCGGTACGTGGGCGCTTTGCGCTCGAGCGCAGTGCGCTTGAGCGCAAGCGCGCCACGTGTCGGCACGTGGGCGTTTTGCGCTCGAGCGCAGTGCGCCTGAGCGCAACACGCCACGTGTCGGCATGTGGACGCTTTGCGCTCGAGCGCAGTGCGCCTGAACGCAAGCGTGCCACGTGTCGGCACGTGGGCACTTTGCGCTCGAGCGCAGTGCGCCTGAGCGCAAGCACGCCACGTGTCGGCATGTGGACGCTTTGCGCTCGAGCGCAGTGCGCCTGAGCGCAAGCGTGCCACGTGTCGGCCCGTGGGCGCTTTGCGCTCGAGCGCAGTGCGCTGGCGAGCCAAAGGGACTTTTAGTCCCAGAACCAGAAGCTATGCTTCAGAAAGGAAATATTTATTATATATATATATATCTATGTAAATATATGGAGTTAAACTCCTAAAATGTTTTGGTTGATGAAGGGGGTTCTTCTTCTTCCTCCTCTGTTGGCTGGATCTTGATGATCAAGAGATGTGAGATCTAAAAATCTCTCCTTTCTGAGATCTAATGGTAGATCCAAGTTCCCCTTTGTGGGTTTTGTGGTGGAAGACTACTTGGTTTTGGAAAAGAAAGAGTAAAACTCTTGATTTAATTCAAAAGAAATGAAAAGGTTTAGAACCTTGGGGAAGGAGCAGGAGGCACAAAGAACCCTAATTTTTGGGGGAATGAAAAGTATTGCTTTATTCATCATCATGTTGCCTTTTATAGGCTTACATATTTGCATATAGCCCCTTGGGCTTTACGAAATGGCATTTTGCCTATTCCATGGCTCATGTGCCATTACATTTTTGCACATAAGCCATGGGCTTACAAAATATTGGCTTTATGCCCATTTTACATGCATTCATGTATAAAAAATTACATAATAATTATTTATTACATGATTTTGTCGTTGCCATGGGGAGGCTGTCCGTGGGCTTGACTTGGGCATGGGTCCGCTTGACCTGGGCTTGGGCCCACCTAGCTTGGGGGTTGACCTTGACTTTGACTCGGTCAACCGGGGTGAAAATTTTTACCCCAACAAATTGCTCCCCATCAATAAATGCACACCACATATATGGGTCGTGTGCATGAAATTGATGGATCTTCTTTCACGTGGAGGCGACTTGATTTGGTTCCCACTTTTTGGGATGCACTGCCCTTTTTACGACATGGACGGTCGACGCTTGACACGTCTCCGAGACAGAGTGTCCGTGGTAGACGTTTCCCTGGCCTGGAGCGATCTGGTTCCTGCTTTGTAGGAAGCCTGCACTGCCCTTTTTGCGACATGGACGGTCGACGCTTGACGCGTCTACGAGACAAAGTGTCCGTGGTAGACGTTTCCCTTACCCGGAGCGATCCGGTTCCTGCTTTGTAGGAAGCCTGCACATTTGTATGGACATTTTCCCTACTATTATTACTACTAAAAAGATGTTAATTATAAATAAAGAAACATATGTTGTTTTTATTCGTAAAAGTTTATTATCATATGTTTCTTCATTTATAATTAATATAATTAGGGAAAATATATGCATATAATATTTAAAGGAAATATTAGTAATTAAAATATGCATATCATATCAAATATTCCTAATCAACATTCTTAAGATATTATATCATATAAATGGTTGGAATAATATCTCAAAAATACCAAATGCTACTAACAGTTTGATTTGAGATTTATGCAGGTATTAGCTCAGGTCTGAAATGTATGTAGAAGATCCAAGTCAAATCGGGATATTGAAACCGAATCTGCCAAATTTTAGAAGTAAATCGAGAAATCTAGCAACGGCAGAGACTCAAAGCAATATTTTCAGAGTCTATATATCAAGAAGATCTCCAAATATCGAGGAAAAAAATCAAAAAAAAATCCCAAGTTCCAAACTCACCAGAGGGCGGCGGATCCGCGGTCAACAAGGGGTATATGCGGCGGTTCCGCGGTTCTTTAGAGACCGAAGGATCTGGAATTGTGGGAACATGATCGTAATATCAACTACTCCCATATGGAATCTAGGCTTTGAACTTTCATGGTGTATATAAAGGACCGAGAGCTGTGCATTCAAAATCATCCAATTCAAGATCCCAAAAGAAATGTTCAAGAGAGAGATCTATGAGCAAAACTAGGGTTCTTATAATCTACCTTTTTAAGATGAAAGTTGTAATGCAATAGTCGATTAATAAAGATAGTTTTTGTTTTAATTCTTTTTGCATTTACTTTACGCAATACTTTTCCGCATTACTTTTCCGCTTTTTTAATTATGGTTTCATTCATCTTCAACCTTTCTTCGCTGCTAACCATGAGCGAGTAATTTCTTGCTTGCTAGGATTTGTAGGATATGGTAGAATAATGGATGAAATATCTTTCAACTTCTTTTGACATTTTAATGTTTATAAACTTTAGCAAAATAAATGTTAACCCTCTTATCAGGCGCGCTATCAATTTATTGATAGTCACGACCACGATTTGAGATTAGTTAAACACTTGTTTTGTTAAGGGCTTGAGATTAATAGAGATCAATGGAAGGACAAGGGGTAGTAGTGAGAAATATTAATTCCCTCCAAGAACCCCTAATCTACATTCATCGCTATCTCTCTAGTTTTAAACAATTAAAAAATAAAAAGAAACATTTATAATATTCATCCATTACCTACTAAGTCCTATAAACCCTACAAGCCTTTCTATTATAAATTTTATATCCATCTTAAAATAAAACGACAACAACCCATCATCTCTTTTATCAACTCGTCTAAAACAAGAAAAGAAGTTCATGTTTCCCTGCGGATGATCCGTACTCATCGCGGCTAGCTATTTGCGACACCATCTTGATTACGGTTATTTACAACATACATACACATTTTTTCACAATCAATTAAGTATCTATATTTTCGATCACCTCGAAGAATCCTAATACTTCCAACGTATGGTTCTCTATTTTATTCTTATACCTATAAAATTCTCAAAATCTTTGGATCTTACATTACAACAAATGTGTATCTAAAACCAGAAAAATCATAGGTAAACCTGAATGAGGTAAGAGTACCAATCCCTTGTCCTAAAAGACACCAGACAACATACATTACTATGTATAAGTCCCAAGAGTATACTAACTCATAACATGTGTATTGTAAATTGAAAAACTGTATTTTAGTTAAGAACGTCTATACTGTTATTCAATGCACCTTACCTTATCCTCAACTGATAAAGATAAATTTTTAGAACACAATTCTTAAAATTTATCTCTCTCTTTATAAAATAAAGATACAAATATATCATTTTAAAAATTGGTGCAAAACAATGGTCATTCAAAACCAAAAATTTGTCGTTAGGCAAAAACCAGGCGATTTAATCTAATATCACTAATTGCTACGAATTCTGATATTGAGGATCAAATTACCCATTTCCCAATATTCTACTCCTACTCAGTATCTGTAACGCCCTACAGATGTGAGATCCAAATCCGGTACATACATACCCTAGAGTGAGAATTAATTGGGAAAACAGTTTTCAATAATAACTATATAGAAAAACTGAAACATGAAAATGTTTCAAGGGGGTGGTCGGGTATTCCTAGTAATTCATTTTCCATTATCCCGATTTACGACAATAATTGCAATTTCCTTTGCCATCACTTTAACCCTTCATATGTCTCTACATCTTACCTTCTGTATACCATACTTAGACTAGTTGGTTTTCTTCCTTCCCTACCATCGGGCACCTGCCTAAGGTTTGGAAGACGACTATCCAATAAGCGTAACAGGTATACTCTTCTAATAAAATGAGCTCTCAACTAGAGAGAAGGTGAAGAAGGGAAAACCGAATTATACAATTCAATTTCTTCAGAACACATGGCCATCCTCGAATTGAAATAAATTTCTTCGAGTTCGTATGTAACTATACAAGATGGCCATTCCAAGCAATATGGATAACCGTAGTGATACAGATTGTTCTGGAGAAAAGCAAAGTGAATATAAGAGTAGCAGGGATATATGCAACTTTGTCGTGAATCATGAAAATCCAAACCTAGATGTAAAAAGGTTCGGTCAACTTGGTCGATGAGTTTTAGTTTAAGGTCAGTCATGAGTCGCTATAACCAGAGAGAGAAAAGAAACACTCAGTGTGCACTCTATCAAGATTAGATTGGTTAATCACTTTATCTAATCAGGATGGCTCCCACTATTTTCTCAAATTCTTCTTCAAACCCTAAAAAGAGAACTAGTCAGGATCATATACACTTTACAAGTTCGCTAACCGTTCAACCAGGCCAGTGTTGGTACTTCGAGGGAGGTCTCCCGTGCTTTCGCACGGACCCAATTAAATAACCTCATTTCCGCAGAGGCGTAAACTCGTTAACACTTTCTAGACACCTAATAGGTTAGCTAATTGTGAAGTGAAAATCTTCCGAAGAGTAATACCCACTCATCAGTGGAAATCAAGACCCAACTATGATTGTGTGATAATTTTGACGTAAGCCAACCAAAATCATCACACTCCAGAAGGTATGTGCAAACTTGGCAAGTTTTTCTTATATTTGAAACTCGCGATATGGTTTTTTCCCCTAGGACACAAGGACCTTGACGCTTGCCAATAAATCAAGGGTCCTAATCAAGTTCAACCCATCATTATCCTAATTGCATTGAACCTACCCGTACTAGCCATTGAAGCTTGCCAACAAAATAGTGTGACTGTCCTAATCAATTGCATCTCTATGCAACATAAGCATCGCTTAGATACTATACACTATGCATTAACGCTTGCCAACAAACATTGTATGAATATTAGGCGCTGCCTATCTGAAACGACGGAGGGCTACGGCCGGTTTTTGGCGTAAACCTTTAACGTATTCAACTTGATATCGTTGAAAGGACCGAGTGGTTTTACAAATATATAGTAGCGCAAACTTTTGCTAAAGAGGTCACTCCCTATGAAGGGATCTAGGCTCTTTCCTCATCGAATGAGATGCTGGATATTCCTAACCGAATAACTCTATGCAAAGCAAAAGAATCGACGATAGTGAAGTTATTACAGTGACACAAACTTTTGCCTAAGAGGTCACTCCCCGTGAAGAGATCTAAGCTCTTACCTCGTCGAATGTGGTGCAGGATATTCATGACCGAATACCGCTGTGCAAAACAAAAGGAAATGCATGTAATGTCAGTTTTAAAACAAAATCGGTTCCTGCAACATCATTTAGGTTTGTTTTCCTTGAATTAAACATATAACGCAATCCCATCAATTAATCATATCATGCTAAAAGAAACAAAAATAGGCTCGCATATATATGCCATCTACATTTATCACAAGGTCACGGGTCTTCACCGTAAGGTTACTTAACTTACGGCAGGGCGGGGACAGGACTAGCGCGGATGCAAAACATATTAACGTCTACTATATATATATATATATATATATATATATATATATATATATATATATATATATATAAACATTTGTCTCACACATGATATCAAGCAACTTTACAGAAGCATCACAGTAGAAGAAAACATAATACGAAAATGCGGATAATCTAGAAAAAGTACATTTCAATGGAGCCAAATATGAAATGCAATTTTCCGGTCATGTGGATAGCCCGTAGTATCAGACCCTAAACCCCTATGAGTGCGGCAAGCCATCCGCCAATCTTAGAAGCGAGGCAACCCCAATCAACGGAGTGAGTAGGCCACCCAGCACTTCTAAAATCCGGTGACTTGGGGCACCCCTCTGCGGGTCAATCCTATACCCCCTATGAGTGCGGAAAATAGCCTGCAAATTCTAGAGTAAGGCAACCCGGTCTCAACGCCATGAGGTGGAGGCATGTTGTTCTCTAGAACCTGGCTACTCGAGCACTCTGTCGTGGGGTAAACCTAGTGCTTGTAATGAAAACCTGAATATACAACGGTGACTACGTCCGCAACCAAGACGGGCCCCAAAGAATAATACATGCCGTGATGACGGCAGTCCACATGTCGGACACTCGTCATGCAATAATTAATATATATTATATCATAGAGAATTACATCTAATATTAGATACACCGGACTACCCATCGCAACAATCCAACACAACCATAATCACTAAGCATCATCCATCACAGAACATGCAAACTTATGAGTATTAATTCAGTAACCGGTCTAATTGATATGTATAGCAATTAGACGACATTTTACCAAACGTTATGATATACGTAACCAATATAAAGCCTACGAAATTCGAATACCGCACACAAATAGCGAAAACTTCAATTTTCCAAAACACCGAAAATCAAGTGTGCTAAAAACCAGCAAAAATTCTATGCTAAAACCCACTCCGGTAGTCCGAAATGAACTCGGATTGATCCAAAACTTCACGGAGGGGCCCGACATAAAATTAATGTCGACCCGGAAGGCACCTTGGGGGTAGGCAGACCCAACCCTGCCCTTTTGGGCAGTTCTCAAGTCCTCCCCCTAAGGCCACCTTAGGGTAGTCTCAAAGGGATGAGCCCTCCTTAGGTCTCCCTGGGGCATCCCGGGGTCCCCTTACATCTCCCCACGGCTTCTCGTTTCAAACCGAGGGCCCGCGGGGAGTCAAAACATCAAAACAGCATGAATTTTCCTACTAGTTTTGTAGCGGTTGTTACGGAGCGAAAACCGGAGGGATTTGGGAGTCGTATCTATATAGTTTAGGATATTTGGGTTGCTCTAATAGCATTGAAAGTTCCTAGTGCCCTCGGCCGATGCGGAATACAAAAACAAAAATTTCTTGATGGCACTAGAAACTAAACCCAAGAATCATAACCAAACACCTAAACTATAAAGCAAAAAGACAAGGATTTTACTCAGTTAGGGTTACAACATTTGTAATCGTGTCCTTCTTCTTCGATCCTCTTCTTGAGCTCCTCGAGGCTTTTAGATCGAGCTTGTCCTCCGTTCTTCCTTTGTCGAAAATGATCCACCCGAAAGAACCAAGTCCAAGTTTCAACTTCATCAAATGAAGTAACTAAAGATCCTAGGTTACTAATCTAGGATGCTTAGTGATGTGGGTGGGTGTTCTAGTATTTTTCTTTCTCTTTTTCTACTTGTTTCTCAACACGTGAGAATGGTAGAAGATAAAGAAGAAGGAGAAGTCATTTTTTGGAGAGAGAAGCTATTTTTGGAGAATGAAAAAACTCTTCACAAATTCAAGCATGCAATTTTTCTTTGGTCAAAAGAATTTTCACAATTTTAAAATGCAAACATGCTTGAATAGTATAACCAAATGAATAAATAATTCATCTGGCCATACCCTCCACCATTTCTCTCCTCCACCTCATTTCATAATTTCTTTAAAAAGAAAAACCTAGAAATGAAGTATCATTCTTCTAGAAGTATTCTTGTATGAATACAAGAATACGTCTCCGCAAATAGATGCCCGTATTCGTATCAAAATACGAATACCCAAGAGATACAAAAATACAATCAACATAATACTAGAATATACATATCGAAATATATATATGTAAATTATTAAATCATAACTTTATTTAATAATCCGGCTTAATCCTAAGCCAGCTAATATTATCATCCGCCTGATTAAAGTCCGTATGGCTAGCACACATACCTAATCGGAACCTGCACGTATCAATATACGGCCACTACATCATTTCGCCTGAACCGGAAAAACCCTCTATGTAGGACTCTAAATACTCATCAATACGCTGGCAGTAGGTTTAATCACAAGCATGTCAGCAGCACTACCTGTACATAACGACTACCCAGGTATTGAGCAAAAGGAAGACCGACGAGCAAACTCATTCATACCCTTACTGAGCATGTCTGTGACAATCTCCATATAGTCTAGTCTTTTCGTCTAAGAGTATCGCATACCGAGTTTAGGGGGTGGATAACGTCAGAACCTTACTAACCCGATAAGTCGTGCCGATCTAAAGTTCATCACCCACTGAGAAACTACTGATATCATATCAGTAAATCTCATACACCTTGGCCAAGGATTTTATGGTGACAACTGATCCAACACAGTATGACATTGACTCCAAATACCGGGATAGACGTATCCCTGACGATTGTTCACTGCCTTCTTGTAGCTCGGAATTGTACCCAACTAAAATCTGTTTGCATAACTCCTTTGAGCCATAGTAAGGTAGTAATCTAAGTACAGTAGGAACTAACACGAGAAAAATGAAAATCTCAGGTCAAAAGACTAATATGTACTCATGCCATAAGAGAACTTCTATCTGACGATGGGTATAATACCATCTAGAAGTTCTCAGCGAGTCCGTCCAGTGTACTCACCTCCAGTGAGCACCTGTATAATATTTTAGGTGACTCAATACCAATGGCTTGTAAGATCGGCCACCATCTCTTATTAGGGTTTCAAATATACACTAGTCTACTCCGGAGTATCGATGCCCAGTCTCAATAATCACTCGACTAGAGACATTTAAGGATGTACTATGGACCACCCTGCTCTTACGTATATGATCTCCATCATAATGCTGGTTGTCAAGAAATAATCCTATGAGCTTTATCATTACGTATTACCCATAATGATAAGATAAACCAGATAGCATACTATCATCTTGAGTAAGACTGTTCTAACTGTATATGTCCTCTTTCAATTATCATAATTGCCTACTTGTAATTAAAATAATTGCTTTGAGGGCACTATATCCAACAGGATGCTAATTGTGAATTAGTATAGGATACATCCTAAGATGTTGTTTAGATAAATACATTTATTTATGAACATGATCCCATCAGATGTCCAAACAAAATTCTAAGGTAGGTCTCGCTCATTTTGGGATATAGTTGATCTCCACGAAGTTGAGAAACAGAGAGATATAGTTAGAAACATTATGTTGGATCCCCTCGCTGAGGCTATTTCTCAAACGCAGTTTGCGAAACTGTTAGTAGAGAACTTGGGTATGAGATACCTTAATAATTGGCTTTAAGTGCAAGTGGGAGATTGTTGGATATATGTGCCCTCAAGGCAATTATTGTAATTGAAGGAAGACCTACGGAGAACAATCTTACTCAAGATGATAGTGTACTATCTGGTTTTTCTTTATCTGTCATGTGTATACATTTTACTAGTTATCACGTATCACTAATACATGAGTTAGAGACCTTAGGATTTTGCTTGACTACCAGGATTAATGATAGGGATCATACTAGTGGGACGTGGGGTAGTATATAAGCATATCCTTAAATGTCCCTAGTCATAGGAGTATCGAGATTGGGCATCGGTAATCCAGTTTAGATTAGTGTGTATATTTTCTGACCCGGTTAGAGAGCGATGGCTGATCCCACAGCTATTGGTGTTTGACACCGAGAATTGTATTCAGGTGCTCATAAGAGTATGAGTTTCACTAGACGGGCTCACCAAGAACTCCTAGATGGTTTATATCAATGTAAGGTAGCAGTTCTCTGGTGACGATAATACATGATAGTCTCTCGACCTAAGATCGCTACAGTGTCTTGTGCGTGTTCCCACTATACTTTGATTACTACCCTACCACGAATCAAAAGAGTCATGCAAACAGGTTTTAGTTAGGTATATTCCCGAAGCACATGGAGACAGTAAGCGGTCGAGAGGATTCGCCTCTCCCGGTATAGGGAGTTGACATCCTGCAATGCATGACATGGCTATAACCATAAGTTTGTGGCCACGGCACATGGAGACAGTGAGCGGTCGAGAGGATTTGCCTCTCCCGGTATAGGGAGTTGACATCCTGCAATGCATGACATGGCTAAAACCATAAGTTTGTGGCCACGGCAAGTGAGATAAATCGATAGGTGCTACCAGTTGTATCTCTGTTAGTTATGAGTTCGATATTAGCATGACTTATTGGGTTATTGGGGGTTTGACAGTTCCACCCCCAGACCTGGTATGCTATACTCTTTGACGACGAGACCGAACTGTATGGTATTCGTCGCTTATAGATTTTGTAGGGTTCAGATGAGTTTGCTTGTCGACCTACTTTTATATTGCTCATACATGGGTAGCCGTTACATACAACTAGTACCGCTGACGAGTTTGTGGGTTAACCCGTGAGGGGATTGAATCTGAAAGTGTTTCAGATTCAATCGGATATGATCATGTATAACCTACTGCCAGCATATTGATTGATCTTTAGAGTCCTGCAACGAAAGTGCCTGCCCAAGCGAAATGATGATATGGCGTGCATATAGGATACGTGCAAGGGTTCGATTAAATACGTGTATGCGATACGCGTGATTTAATCGGACGGGTCATATACTAGTCGTTTTATTTATAAACCGAAATATTAAGTCAAGTGTTGACTTAATAATCGTATATGTGATATGGTTTCTAGTATATATGTAAATATAAAATACACACTCTCTTTTGCTCTCTCATTAGTATTTGATACTGATAGATTTGTTTATGTATATAATATATATATTCTTCTCTTTAAGATTCGGTGTGTGTGTGTACGTACGAATACATATACACTCTCTCGTTTATATGTATTTAATGCATGCTATGTATTTGATAAATTGTGTATTTTTATTTTGATAAAAATACATTTTCTTTGTTATTGAAAAATAGATTAAAAAAAAAGCATATGGGGCTACTCTCTCTCTCTCTCTCTCTCTCTCTCTCTCTGTGGATGACATAAAAGGACAGAGGGGGGAAAGAGAGAAGAGATTTTGAAACTCTTTATATATATAATAATTATGAAGAAAAGATTAAGAGAAAAGAAAAGGATTAAAAGAGAGAAGATAAGAAAAGGGTGAGAATAGAAAAGAAAAGATTAAAGTGAGAAGCTTCGTCTTTTTTTCCTTCCTTCTTTTTTTTAACTTCTTCTTATTTTTTGTGGTTCTCTTCATAATTTTGAGCATGGCTACTACTTCTTCTTCTTTTTCTTGATTTTTCTAAGTGGAGAAAAAGAATTAGAAAGAGAAAAGGAGAGAGATTATCATCACCACATCACCCTTCTCATTAACCTAGCAAATTCAATGAGTTGGTTTCTTCACTTAAGAAGTGGAGATGGAGTTTTGGGTTTGGGGCTTTCACGTGGATCATCTATGGCGAGAAGGATGGCATCCAAGCACTTCCGGAAGCTCACACGTCTAGCGAGAATCTTTTGATAGGCGATCGGATTAAAGCTCCCCAAAACCCCCTCTAACCAGCTCTCTAGGTTTTCTAGTTTTGCAATTATAAGTAAATGACATGATCTTATAATTGTATTTTGATGCTAAGTCTTGAAAAAAAATTATCATTCCACCGCGGTCCGCAAATGTTGCGACCTTAGCATCGATATACTAGCAGGTGGCACATAGAGGAAGCGAGATGCGATCACGGAGTCTGATGGAGGTTCAAAGAATCTGATACCAATGAGGTAAATAGGGATCGCAATTTTGTTTTTGGGGCTCTGAGAACAGCCGATTCTATTCGATAATGGGAGAGGTAGTCTCTTCTTTCTCTTATAGGAATTTCTCCTATACCCTTCGCCACTGAAACTGCCTAGATTTTCCTCCGAGATATCACTTCCTACGATCTCTCTATCTCGCACTTGATGCGGTCACGCGAGAGAGAATCACAATGAACACAATTCTTCTCAATACCCGGTAATTGGGCCGGGTCGGATATTTGTCCATAAGGCCACAACACTTACAAAACCTAATTTTCTATCTTTTAGCTATATGTAGAATAACATTAGAAGAGACTAAATACAAAAAAAAATTAAATTATAGTGGGCAAAGACTAATGTTTTTCATCACCCAAATACAAATTTCTCTAAGGGGCGTCAGTCTCAGATAATTTTACAATTCAGAATTTGTAAATGAAATGGTCGTCATTTTGATAAAATTCTTTTTTATTCAAAATGCTAGTCATTTAATTACAAAATCCATTTGTAATTTAGGACGATACTTTTAATAGTGGACGTTAGCTGGTATTCAACTGACGGGGTTCAATGCACGCTGAACGATGGCGGAGAATGACTGGTGGTGGTGACGATGAAGGGGACGATTGGCCGGCTGCGGTCGATCGGTGACGGCGGTAGAGATTGTCAGGCGGCGGCGGCGGTTATAGGGACGGTCGGCCGGCGACGGTAGGGGCGGTCAGCTGGCGGCGATGATAGGGATGGTAGGACAATGACGGTCTCTCGGTACGGCGGTAGAGATGGTCGGGAGGGGCGGTGGGTACAGTTGGCCAGCGTCGGCCGGCAACGGTTGTTCAGCATGATTTATTAAATTTTAATACCACTCATTTTCTATTGTTTTGTCAATAAACGATGCTATTTAATCTGTGTCTGCTCATTAATACAGATTATAGGTATACAAGAAAAAACTCTTGAGACGGTACACAACATGCACAGAAACGACGGCTTTTAGCCGGAACTGCAAACGGGATGGAAAAATGACCAAGTTCTAAAGAGTTTGCAACAAATAAAGTTGTGTACAAATAAATCTTGTTTTGGTCTAACATGATCAAGTGTGAATAAGTCATGGTGTCATGCAAGTGGGTATGAACCATCATGAAGTATCAAGTAGGAAACACCATCATGGTGTCTTGCAAGTAGGTTTGAAGAAGTGGGTGCATAAGTGGCTTGGACAAGTGCGCATGGTAATAAGTATTTGAAAAAGTGATGATTTGAAATATGAACACAATTAATTGCCCACCTGATCCCTTCTCTGTTCATTACTCCAGATTGCACCCATGTGTGAATTAAAAGAAATTGAGACAACAGAGAGATGCTCTTGAGAGTAGAAGACTACAGAACTCCAAAACAAATCCGCAAATTTATTCCACTTGGCCACAAATTGCGGCCATGTCTAAGCCAATTTGGTTCGTTCAACTGGTGTGGGTCCCTGGTGGGCTTGTCAGGCATATTTTATATGGAACTTTTGATTATGAGTTGCCTATATATAGCAAATACCAGATTAAGTTCTGGATTAGCTTTTTGAGTGAGAATAGTATGTAATGCTTGACTGGTTACTTTTCTTCCCCTTACAAGCTCTAATTTGAGAGCTTGGAAAGTGGAGATTGAAGTTGTAAGCTGTCTTGTACTCAAGCCCTCCATTTTGTGAATAAAGAATTCACTTGTTTACTTACTTATGTTTTATGTTGTTCTTCTCTTGTGTTCTCTTTTTATTTTTGTGATGTTTGTATAACTCTATGGTTGTGGTGATGGTGAGGATGTGAGATAAATGGTTTTTCCTTCCTCCTCTTTTTGAGAATGTTTCATGTGCTCAAATCTTAATTGTAATCTTAAGATTGTTAACTTGGATTGTTTTGATATGGTATGTGATTTTATGATTACTTCGTAACCTCATCATACATCATATTCTCTCCAAGTTCCCATGTTGCAATGTTAGAGTTAGAATCAAACTAGTGTTAAGATTGCTATCTGTTTAGATAGGGTATTTTGTTAACAAGTTGCTTGACACTCTTCTTCATTTCATATACCCTATACTATCACCCACTCACTTTGCAAGTTTAATGCTAAACCATTTGTTCTAATGTGCTAATTTGTGTATTTTTTATGATGGATGCTTACAAACCCTTGTGCTTAGTGTTGATACTTCATGCTTGGGCATACAAACGGTAAGTGAGAACAATACGGATTCGTTTCATTTCATGCGTTGAACGTCGGCATCTTCATAGTTTGTGCTTCATGAATGCCTTGAGAAGCCAAACTTCATTTCGGAATCAACACAAGGAGAGAACAACTCATGATTCATAGGGCGTCGAAGAATTCGCCACGATTCAACCATCCGAACCGGAGCTATGGCTGTTTTCTTACCTTGTTCTATAAATTCGTATTTTCTTATATTTTGTGACAAAACTCAATTCTTTCTCCTTGAACCTTTAACGACAACTCTTAATCACCAATTTCCTGTGGATCGACCCGTACTTACCGGCTCACTACAATACGCCGTTCACTTGCGGTTTATAAATTTTAAAATAAGACCGAGCTCGTGTGTGCCGCATTTCTAAAACATTTTCTTTCAAAACCACAAAAGTGCACGCAAGTGAAGTCCCAATAAGTTTTTGGCGCCGTTGCCGGGAAAGCGGTAGTCATTAGGGGTTGTTATTTCTGGTTCAATCGTATATACAAACTAACTTTAACAAAAAAAATTCAAAAACAAAAACAAACAAAACTAACTTTTTGGACATTTGTTCTCTATCTTTTTTATCTGCTATCACTCTAAGTTTAATCGTAAGATTTTGCATATAAAATTGGGACACTAAAAGGAAAAGAAGCACACGTACAAAGTTGGAGCACCAACTCAGAGACAGAGAGTTGGCCGCCAAAAATTTCAATATAGCCGCAATTTGCAGCCCATATTCCTTCATTTGCTCCAAATTTTTTGTGTTTTCTTCTCCATCCTATTTTTACTCCAGTTTTATACTCTAAATTTCATAATTGCGTGTGTGCAGCATATTGTCCATATATATCATTTTTTGCACTAAATATCGTATATTCCGACATTTTCAAATTTCAACGGAATTACGAGCAGCAATCGTGCGGAGAAAAGTTCACTTTCAAGAACAAGGTGTTAATGAAGTACAATACCAAAGATCCGGATAGTTTGACCCGCACAAGCGAACATTCAAATACTCGTGGATAACTTCAACAGGGGTTTCTTAAACCCAAAATCATATTGGTATGTATTTTTCTAACACCTTCTCTCAAATCCGACGCATTCTACTATTATATCTTCTGCAAGATTCTTCACAAAATTTGCCGCCAATAGAACAGAGAACTAACCCGTATTTGTTGCAGCATTTTAGCCTAAAATGAAAGAAAGATGTTCTTGATTGTTTGATTAATTAAAATTCTTTTATTGTTTTGCGCATTTGCATTTTAATATGGACATTAAGGGCAACGAACCCAAACAAGATACGGTAAAAGATTTCTTCATCTTTTTCTATGGCCCACAAATAAAAAACTATATTCTTGCATACCCATAGTAATTTTAAAATCAATTAGAACTTTGACTTTAAGGATTCACGCTCAATAGGGAAAGCTAATTGTGTTTAAAACGCCGCTTAATGTTATATTGTTCACGAGCTATTTAGGCAAGTGTTCATGGCGCAACCGTCAAAAGAGAAAGGGTTATTCTAATTAAGGAATTTCGCGAAGGCGTTGGACAACCTCCTCTTATCTATGCACTTACCTTGTTTCGTGATCCATATATCTTAAGCCCATTTCTCAACACAATTTTACTTCGATAATCAGATTTTTGAGCAGATCTGGTTGACTTAGCATAATATAGACTGTTAGGGGTGTGATATTTTTTTTTTGTGATTTTGTGAGTGCTTTTTGATATGGGTGATACACAGTTAAATTCAATTTTTCACGATCCATATTCTTTTGTTTTTACTCATACTCAATTCCTTTGTTCAAATTGCCAAGATTCCTCCCACATTCTTGAAAACTGTCCTTTTTTAGAGGGTGACCAACCGTACCTGAATTTTGAAATATTTCCACGCCTTAACACTCTTGAACCTAATCCCACTTCAAACATCGAGAAACTGATTGAAAATTTAGAGAAAGCGGTTGACAAGATAAATGCTTTAGCATCGCTAACATCACAACCCTCCCTTCCTGAAACAAATGACACATCGATAGGGTATGATAGCGAAATGGATGCTAGGTTGACCACTTTAGAGAAAAGTTTAGAAGTGATGATTGCATTCGAGAATCAAACAGCTTCGACACTAACCATGTTCATACAACAATCTGATCAATTGTTTCATGCTCAAGCTCAATCATTGGCTAGAATCGACGATCAAGTGAAACATTTAACTGTGCAGATTCTAGGGAGTGAACACAGTCAACTAGAAACCAATAATGTCAATATCTGTCATCTAGGAAGTCATCTGAGTGAGATAAATGAACAAACGAATTTTGAGTTCATAGATGATGATGATATAATTGATTTGACCGAGTGCTATCAGAACAAGCAAGAAAACTCTCTGAGTCAATCCGACACTACCCTTCAGGTACCAAATTGGCTTCCCTTCACTTATGATCTTGAGAATGATTTAACCAATATATTACTTGAAGATAATATTTTTGCGCCGACTGAGTTTAGTGATAACATTTTAGAGGAGAAAGCTTGTGAATTTGACAGATATGGTGTCGATATAGTGTTCGATATAATTCACAATTAGGAACCTACAACTTTAGTATCACTGATTGATATAGTTTTAGACGAAACTTTAGTGTGGGAACCTATATTTTTTATGACATCAACCTATCCATAGGTCAGTGTGTTGAGGGAGAACTTGAATTAGGAGATGTGAGCTGTAGTGACGAGAATATGATTGTGAAGGATTATAAGGAGGAAGATAACTTTGATAAATATTCTTTCATACCGAGTTTTGAGGAGATATTTGCAGATAAGCTCGATATTCTTGGTGAGTTCGAGTCACAATCACTTTGGGAACATCCTATGGACCTTTCTTTTGTAGGACTTTTTGAGGATGAACTCCAGTTTCTAAACGAGCTTGACTTTGAAACTCAACACATGATTCATTCAGGCAACAATTCTTTGACTCTTTCAAAACTTAGTCTTCATCTTAAGCGTCTTCTGATCCCAACTTTCACGCACCCATACCCGATACTAACAACTAACCATACTATTAAAATTTTACTTTTCTTTTTCTTTTTCATATACTTTTTCTTTTACCTGCCCTGTTCTTATATCGACAAAAATTTTGAATGGCTGGTACTAATTTCTGAACTAACGCGCTCACTTAACTTGTAAATACTGTAATTAGCTCATAGATTTCCCTTTTTGTGAATAAAAAATCACCCTGATGTCTAAGTCTAGCAACTAGAGATGGAGGAAACGATGAGGACATCGTAAAACTCAAGTTTGGGGGTGAGAACTCCGTTTACTTTGTTGCATCATATGTAAATTCTGCATTGCATACATATTAAAAACCCAAAAAAATTGAAAATTTTTCACAACATAAAAACTTTGTCCTCAAGTTAGCTAGGTGGGAAACATAGACTCGAAATCCGATGATTTAGTTTGATAAGATAGAAACAACTAAATCCTATTTATAGAAGTTGAAAACCCGAAAGATAACTCTCCTTTGAGTTTAACCATGGCTATTATACGTCTTTTGTATCACTTTACACGTGTCGTGCGTTTTGAAAATTAGATGACAGGTTTTAAATGTCCTAAAACTTTTGAAAATTCGTTAAACTTCTTTAGGATCAAACAGCTTTGTTCTGAAATAAGTAATATTATGAATAGTTCATAAAGTGAAGTAAACATGAAGGATATTATTGAAAACTTTAATAAAGACTAAAGTCTGAAAAATAACCCATCTGGAACTTTGCTGGAGTGATTCCAAACTTTATCCACGTGAATACGTCTTTGGAATGAAAAAGAAAAACTGACAATATCTCCGTTCACACTACTTTCAGAATATTTTAAGATGCAATAAAATTGAGTCTTTTGTTTTATGGCCTTAGTTACTTGGGCAATTAATTCCGAGGGGTGTCTCTACACCTAATATTCTAAAACCATCTGGTATGGGAGTCATTGACTCAAAGCTCGCTAAGTCTCTAATCGCCAAATAAAACAAGTCAAGCAAGTGTTCTCTCCGAGTTAAAAGTCCTCATGGTTCTTTATTGAAAATAATTTTTGTAGGGATGAGTTTTCGATTATAACAGTTTTTAGCGGAGATATGAAAGTTTCATTTGTAAGATTATAAGACTTTTTGCACGATCACGAAGGTGTGTATGAACAATGATGGGTGAATGGTAGAAATGAAGAATAAGACTTGGTTTTCTATTAAAAATGATAGAAATTCTGATTTGAAATTTAATTGGAGAATGAAACTTGAGAAAATCTTTCATTTTTTCAAACCCGTGTGATCCTTAAGAAGTCTTTCTTGGTTCGTATTTATGACATGATGACCTTAATCGAAGTTTTTAAAACTTAACGACACTATTCTTACAATCACATGAAGACGTATAAGAACTTATGTTAAATGAGATGTGAGGAGTGAAAAATAAGGGATGGACGTTTCTGACTAGGATATTGGAATTTCTAGTTTTGATACTAAAACCTTAGGATTAGAATCAATGGTTACCTTGCAAAACTAATATGATGGGATTTTGTGGGTGTAATCCGCTGAAAACTCTCAGGAAACAAAACTTCTACTACTAGGGACATCTAGAGGTTTAACGGCTTATTGCACGGGCTCAGTGCAATCACGTTATCTGCAAAAGTGAGGCTAGGATTTTGTTTTGTTCGGGACGAGCAAAAAATATGTTTGGGGGTATTTGTTCAACACGATTTATTATATTTTAATACCACTCATTTCCTATCATTTTGTCAATAAACACTAATATTTAATCTATGTCTACTCATTAGTACAGATTACATATACACAGGTAAAAATACTAGTGACGGAACACAACATGCACAGAAACAACGGTTTTTAGGCGGAATTGCAAACAGGATGGAAAAATGACCAAGTTCTAAAGAGTTTGCAACAAATGAAGTTTTGTACAAATAAATCTTGTTTTGGTTCAACATGATCAAGTGTGAACAAGTCATGGTGTCATGCAAATAGGCATGAACCATCATGAGGCATCAAGTAGGCAAACATTATCATGGTATCTTGCAAGTAGGTTTGAACAAGTAGATGCACAAGTGACTTGGACAAGTAGACATGGTAATAAGTATTTGAAAAGGTGGTGATTTGAAGTATGAACACAATTCATTGCCCACTTGATTCCTTCTTTGTTCATTACTTCAGATTGCACTCATGTCTGAATTAAAAGAAATTGAGACAAGAGAGAGGTGCTCTTGAGAGTAAAAGACAACAGAACAAAGGTGGGCCCTAGACTCCAAAACAGGGCCGTAGATTTATTCCACTTGGTCGCAAATTGTGGCCAAGTCTTAGTCAATTTGGTTTGTTCAATTGGTGTGGGTCCCTGGTGGTCTTGTCATGTAATTTTTATATGCAACTTTTGATTTTGAGTTGCCTATATATAGCAGATACCAGATTAAGTTCTGCGTTGACTTTTTGAGTGAGAATAGTATGTAATGCTTTCCTACTTCTTCTTCCCCTTGCAAGCTCTCATTTGAGAGCTTGGAAGGTGGAGGTTGAAGTTATAAGCCGTCTTGTACTCAAGCCCTCCATTTTGTGAATAAAGAATTGCACTTGTTTACTTACTTGTGTTTTAGTTGTTCTTCTCTTGTGTTCTCTTTTTATTTTTGTGTTGTTTGTGCAACTCTATGATTGTGGTGATGGTGAGAATGTGAGATGAATGGTTTTACCTTTCTCCTCCTCTTGAGAATGTTTCATGTGTTCAAATCCTCCTCCTCTTGTGAATGTTTCATGTGTTCAAATCTTGATTGTAATTTTAAGATTGTTAACTTGGATTGATTTGATATGGTATGTGATTTTATGGTTACTTGGTTACCTCATCATACACTATATTCTCTCCAACTCCCCATGTTGCAATGTTAGAGTTATAATCACACTGGTGTTAAGATTGCTGAGTGTTTAGATAGGTTATTTTGTTAACAAGTTGTTTGACATCCTTCTTCATTTCATATATCCTATTCTATCACCCACTCACTTTGCAAGTTTAATGCTAAACCATTTGCTCTCATGCGCTAATTTATGTATTTGTTGATAATGCATGCTTGTGAACTCCTATGCTTAGTGTTGATACTTCATACTTGAACATACAAACGGTAAGTGAAAACAATACGGATTCGTTTCATTTCGTGCGTTGAATGTCGACATCTTGATGGTTTGTGCTTCGCGAACACTTTGACAAGCCATGCTTCATTTCGAAATCAACACAAGGAGAGAACAACTCATGATCAAGAGAGCGTCGAAGAATTCACCATGATCCAACCATCCGAACCAGAGCCACAGCCATTTTCTTTC
This sequence comes from Agapanthus africanus, assembly GCA_030015575.1. Lineage (NCBI taxonomy): Eukaryota > Viridiplantae > Streptophyta > Magnoliopsida > Asparagales > Amaryllidaceae > Agapanthus > Agapanthus africanus. The sequence continues at coordinate 444,217,488 of CM057350.1, read as the reverse complement.
CTTGTTCTATAATTTCGTATTTTCTTTCTCTTTAAATCTTTAACGACAACTCATAATCACCAATTCTATGTGGATCGACCCGTACTTGCCAGCTCACTACAACGCGCCATGCACTTGTGGTTTATAAATTTTAAAACGAGACCGAACTCGCGTGCGCCGCATTTCTAAAACATTTTCTTTAAAAACCACAAAGCGTGCGGATGAAGTCCCAACAACGGTGGTGGGGACGGTCAGCCAGAGGCGGCAATGAAGATGGTGGGGACAGTGAGCAGAGGCGGTGGTGGTAAAAGTCGTCCAGCGGCGACGGTGGTCAATATCCGGTTAATAGCGGCAGTAATCCGGTAGTTGTGATGCTAGGTGGGACGGTTTATTAAATTTTGATCTATTATTATGTATAGTATGACATTTTAGAAAACGTAGAGGTACATGATTTGAAAATTGATTGGTTTTCTCATTTTTGCACTATTAGGTGAATGGCAAATTCTAAAATCCAAATTTTTGCATTCTAAAATACTAGCTTTGAGTAACACTATTAAAAAAATTCCAATTGTAAATAACTTGGAACTAATATGAGTTTTCAAATTCCGGAATTGTATTTTCAAATGATTTGGCACTAACTCCCCCTAATAGCTAAGGGGGAAAATCTAATTTTTCCGGCCAATATAATTATCAGTTTCCAAATTGGGATCTGCTAACAACAATCAGATATAGATATGGTGATTCTTATATCTGTTCTATGACCGATACGTTTATGTTCATGGTCTAAATATTCCTTTCCCTTTTTCAAATTTTTTTATGGGATCCTCTAATAAATTGAACCGATGACATATACTTCATATTTAAGACAAATTTTAATACAAAAGTCGGGTGATATATACTTCATGTTTCGGTATTTGCTTTGATGGTTCCCACTATCTAACATGTTAGTTGAGTTTTGGCCCAAATCCAATCCCATAAGGGGCTCAGTGCAGACGCATAGATCCGAAAAATATACCGAGAAAATTCTATTTTGATATTTTATATGATCTATGATGAATATAAATAAGTAATATAAATAAATATTGCCTTATATACAAAATCAGTGACAATTAATACAAAATAAATTATGACAATTAAATGAAGATAGCATGCTACAATCTATATTAATATCATGCTCGAATAAAAATGATTATCATGCTAAAGTAACAATCAATACAGAATAAATTGTGCATATTAGCTTTATAATTTTCAAACATAAAGAAGAAATGAAGTTTTTATCCTATTAACAAAAAGTGAAAAAGGCCAGAAAATACACGATAAATGGTTCATATGATAATTTCAATAAGAAGAAGGGGAAAAATGTAATTTTCCATCTTTTAGGTCCAGGTAAATAAATATAGAAAGGGCCAAATACAAATTTTTCTTTAAAATTACCATTTATGTGAAATAAGGGGCTAAATATAAATTCTATAAAACCTAAGGGTGGAGGCTAAATTTCCGGATGAGGAATAAAAGGGCCAAACGTAAATTTTTCATTAAAAAATACCATTTATGTGAAATAAGGAGCTAAATATAAATTCTCTAAAACCTAGGGTGTGGGGGCTTATTTTCCAGATGAGCAAAAAAAGCTTGAAATCCACTTTCTCCAGGCTTTACGTATAAATATAAATAAACATTGAAGGGACCAAATGGTAATTTTCCATTAAAAAATTACCATTTATATGAAATAAGGGGTTAAAAGTAAATTCCTAAAAATCTAGGGGTGGAGGTTTATTTTCCGGATGAGGGAAAATATGTAAAATCCCTTAGTCCTAGGCGGTTATGTGAAATAAGGGCTAAATGTAAATTCATTAAAACCTAGGGGTGCAACTTAATTTTCCGGATGAGGACAAAAAATGTAAATTCCCTAAATCGATGGTGGAGGCTAATTTTAAGGATGAGGACGAAAAAAACTTGAAATCAACGTTCACTTCACCTAGCTTTTCATATGAGTATAATGGAGGAAAGAGGTCCTAGTAAGCATTTTCATTAGGTGGCGTCAAAAACCTATACCATCCGTGACTTTTTTCGACAATCGGCATCCATCATCATCTTCTTTATCATGTAAAATGTGGATACACCAAATTTCATGTGATTCGATTACTTTTTCACCGTTGAATTGGCAATGTAAAAAGTTCTATTGTCAGTAAATCATTAATTTTGTACCCACTAAATCATTGGTGAAAAAGTGTTGAAATCCAATGAAATTTGGTGTATCTTAGATGATAAAGATTAAGATGATGAGTGCCGATGGTCGAATAAAATCGTGAAAGATGTATTTTCTCGACGCCATAGAAGAAAATTCATTTCTTTGGCATCTTTCCTATATATAGAGAAAGGGGGGTGGCCCAGGACGAAATTTCGTTACGTGGTGTCGAAAAAATACACCCCCACCATTTTGTTCGATGATTGGCACCCATCATCATCCTTATCATCTAAGATGTGGAGACACCAAATTTCATGTGATTCTACCACATTTCACCGTTGAATTAGCAATGTAAAAAGTTCTATTGTTTGTAAACCGTTAATCTTGCACGCACGAAATCAACGGTGAAAATATGTTGGAATTACATGAAATTTGGTGTATCCATATCTTACATGATAAAAATAATGATGATGGATGCCGATCGTCAAAAAAAATTGAAGAAAATTCCCTCCTATGACACTTCCCCAATATATATATACACCCTAAAAGAGAATTTCCTCCTATGGCTGCAAAATTCCCTTCTAGGGCCTTTATCCTCAATTATATATATATATATATATATATATATATATATATATAGAGAGAGAGAGAGAGAGAGAGAGAGAGAGAGAAGGGGGGATTCCCTTCTAAGGAGTCGAAAAAATATATCCTCCATGGTTTTTTTCGACGATCAGCATCCATTATCATTATCTTTATCATGTAAGATGTGGATACACCAAATTTCATGTGATTCCATCGCTTTTTCACCGTTGATTTAGTGGGTTTTCTCCTATGGCACCAAAAAAATTTATTCTCCATGGTTTTTTTCGACGATAGGTATGCATCACGAAAAACTGCATTTCAATACCGCTCATTCATTATCAATTTTGTGATATATCGGTACTATTAACCCGTGTCTACTCAATAAATACAGATTACGGGTATTTGGGTCAAAACACTGGAAACACACTCAAATGCACGGATACGACATTTGTGAGCCGACACTGCAACCGGAACAGAAAACTGATCAGTAATCAAAGAGTATCTTTTTCCAACATGCAAGTGTACACATTTTTTATGCAAAATGGTCAAACACTATACAAGTGTGAACACATTGTGATACATGAACCTTGGTGGGGCTGCCTAGTACAATTGGGCACACACATAAATCATGACTTGTGCAAATGGAGAGGCAAGTGGGTATGAGTCATGAGTGAAAGAAAAGTTGTAATGTGATTTAAAGTCACATTTTCCCTCAAAAATCTACAATGTGCAACTCAAGCTTATATGGAAAAATCAAACAATACCAGTGAGATGATGGAGAGCACACATGATCACCACACAAATACGAGCCCCCAAGCTCTAAAGAAAACCGGTGGAATGCACCAATAATCCGGCGCCCCCAGCCCCACTAAGACTAAAATGCTTCATCTTTCTTCTGGTCATTCCATGTTGTCACATCATCCTTATTTTATTGTTTGTTTATTCTGATTTTATGCCTATAAATATCAGAACAGAGAGTAAGGAGAGAATATATATACTTTGGGCAATAGTTCAACACTTCATTCTATTTTCATTTTGTTGAAGCCTTGTAAATAGTAGTTGGTTACCTTGAGTTCCTTGCCTTCTCCTAATCTTGCAAGCTCTTCATTGAGCTTGCAAGTTTAGATTTTGCATATTGAATTCATGGTTTGTATCATCAATTTGAAATTAATGAAGCTTTCATTGTGCACTTGGGTTCTTAGTATTTCTATTTCTTTCCTTACTTGCAATTTAATTTCATGTCATTTACTTACTTGCAATGTTGTGTTATTTCTTTTATTTCTTCTCTTTTGCACTTTGTTTTGTCGTTGTGATGGTTTGTGAATAGTGTATCTTGTTAGGGAAAGAGAATGCTTCTTTAAGTTAAGGTTTTTTTACTCTTTTCTTTTACCCTTTACTTGCTAATCGAACTCCGCCCAAAACTCACGCAAGCGCTCCGTTAGGCACCCTATCCTACCATGATGGCGGTGATCCCTAACCATGACCGGATGCGTTTGGTTTGGCTGGAGGCGAAAGATAAAAGACAAGAACGGACGGACAAGGGTCAATAAGCCAGATTTCACAAATACCGTATTTAAGCACCCTAATCCACGTTGTTGCCGATTACCATAGGTTCGATAAGTCAAGTAAGGTATAAAGGAACGAGTACGGATTTTCATAACTTAAACTAAGCTTTCTCTATCCCTAACAAGTGTTTCGTTGCATATATACATAACACTTATAGTAGAATCGAACTATTCGGAACTTCGGCTTAACTCGTGAAAACAAGAACATAAAATGCACCATCTCCCTGCGGATGACCCGTACTCATCACGGCCAGCTACATGCGACGCCGTCTTGATTGCGGTTACTTTAAACCTTAAGATACGACACGCGAAATATATATCAATCAAATGGCGCCGTTGCCGGGGAGACGGTAACATTTTTATTCTTGTTATTTCGGGTTAATCTCTGTATATCTTGTTTATAACACTAACTCTATTCTAAAAACGAAACTAAAAATCAAAAAAATTGCTAAAAACCAAAACAAAAATTTGACATTTTGCTCTCTGTTATTTGGACCAGCTGACACTCTGGGACTAATTAAAAAAGTTAAACTATAACATTGAGACACTAGTAGAACACTAAGACCACTGAATAAAATTGGAGCCCCAATTCAAAATTTGGACCGGCGGTTTCCTACATTTTCCCGTCGCCGCCGGCCATTACTTCTCTGATTGCTCCAAATTTTTGTTTTCTACTCCATTGTTCTATTATTATCCCAATTTTATTGTTTGATTTTTATAATTTTGTGTTTTCAGAAGTTTGAGCATTTATATCGTTTTTCGCACTGGATATCCGTTTTTCCGACATTTGCAGATTTTAAGAAAATGCGAACTACGATCATATGGAGCAAAGTGTACATTCAAAGCTAAGATGATAGTGAAGTACAGTGCCAATGATCCGGCTAGTTTGACCCGCGCAAGTGAACTTTTCAAGATAATCAGATTCAATTCAACAGGGGTTTCTTAACCCAAAAACATATTGGTACGTATTTCCTTACACTTTCTTTCTCAAATCTGACGCATCCACTATTCTATCTTTGTAGAATTTTTTGCAAGTTCGCTGCCAAACGCTAAAAGAACTAACCCGTATTTGTTGTAGCACCGCGCTTAAACATAAAAAACGATTGTTTGATGTTGTGAACAACTTTTTCATTGAATTGCGCATTGCATTCTTTGATACGGAGTTAAGGGCAAGCGAACCCCACAACATACAATAAAGGATTTCATCACCTTTTCGGTGGCCCACAAATCACGAAATTGAGCATAACGTTTACCCGTACAAATTTGTAAAAGAAATTAGATTTTATGACTTTAAGGACTTTGCGCTCATTAGGAGAAGTTAACTGTATTTAGAACACCGCTTAACGGTAAATCATTCACGGGGTGACTAGGCAAAGTGTTCACGGCGAAACCGCCAAAAGAGAAAGTTATTCTAATTAAAGAACTTCACGAAAGCGTTGGAAAATCTCCCCTTATTTCTGCATTTACCTGGCCTCGTGATCAGTATATCTTGAGCCCGTTTCTCGACACAGTTTTATTTCGACAATCAAGTTTTTGAGCAGGTCTAGTTGATCTAGGTGAATCCTAGACCGATTAGGTGTGTGGTATTTGTGTCGTGATTATATTTTTTTCTCTCTTTACCTTTTGTGTGTATATTTCATTCTTTTGTTGATAGCTAACATATAAAACAACATAAAAAAATAACCTCACAGCCCTCTCCCTTTCTTCTTTTCATATCATTGGTACCCTACATCGACCAACTCTTGCCGAACTTTAGTACCCTCAGCCAGATATTTCTTCATTTGGCTCTTGTTTTGGTAGAACGTCAAACGATCCATCCATGCCAAAAAATTCTTTGAAAGATCGGATAGACGCTTCTAGAAACATAACTTGGACACCACAATCCAAGTTATATCAACCTTTTTAAAATTTCACCCCTTCTCATGTTGATATCTGCCACGCCCCGCTTCCCGGTGTACGAGGAGGGGACGCGGCGAGGCCCGCTACGTATTTGCTCAGAAGTAAACACGCTAAGCGTATCTAAGCAATATAAGTAAAATATACACAAGAGACATGAATATATTGAACAATAACTTTATTTATTAAACATTCTTTTACAGGTACAACTAGAAATGTAAATACAAGGATGGAAAGCAATGCCTAAATAATGGCATGAACTGAAAAGAAAATATGTACAAGTGACTATAGCTCGGGGTCTTCAGTGTACTGCTCAAGGGACTGCTCCAAATGTTCTTGGATGGTCTCAAACTCTTCAGAGTCGGGTCCTCCTGACGACATTCCAAAGAAGAAGAGAAATAGGAATGTCGTCAGCAAACAACTGCTCGGTAAGTCTCAAAGAAAGAAGGAGAAGAATAAACAGAGAATAGAACAGGTGAAGTAGATATGTTATATTTGTTATACTAACATAGTTGTTGTAGCTTGGTACAGAATATGCCAGTGTATACGAGAGGATTCCAACTTACATTGTGGACTTTGGTAACCCGTAGTATAAGGGTTCGTCGATAATACCACGGAACAACGGCATGGATGTAATTACGTCTTTTAGTAACCACCTCGTGCCACCTTTAACATGTTCCGTACCAGTCTACCCCTTTATGAACCCCGTAATGTTTATTGTATTGATTGTAATGATTGTATTTTATTGTCTTGTAGCAAATGGAAGACTTTCCGAAACCATGATATCAGTAAATGGAATGGATATAAATGGATACTCATGTAATCAGAGTATATCCATGGTTCGGTTTAGTCGAGTCCTGTTGATATAGATGGAATTCTGGTATTATAATTGGATTCATATTGTATTATAGTTATACTTGAAAAGAATTCAAGTCGGATTGTATTCAGATTTGACCTTGACTCGAACCGAATCAGACTTTTAAACAGAATTGAAGTCCTGGTTGTTTTAGAGTTATCGATAACTGCTGCAAATGGATGGCAGGATCTGTGTCTTTTACCAAGACAATTACCGTGTTGATAACACCGTTTTTAGGTTGTCTACCTTAGATAGGCAAGCATCCATATTCTCCGGCTCCCTGAAGCTCAAGAGAACTGGTCCCGCTTAAACCTATGTTTACTAGGGTCCTTATTGTAATTTAATATAACTTGAGGGGGTTTTATGAAAAATAGTTTTGATATATTTTCAAAATACACCTCAAGTATTTAATTATCGTCTTTAGGATTTTCATAATTGTAATTTTTATGAAGTGAAATATTCTTGTGAATATAACCTAGTTTTCATTGTATATGGTATTTTAATGTAATCTTGAAATGGTACTAAATTGTAAAGGTAGTTTCATGACATTTGTGATCCCTTTGATTTAGAAAACATGGAATATATATATAATATATTTAAAGTAGATATTTTGATAATATTTACATATCTAATATTTATAAAAAAAGAATTTATTTATTAAATAGAAATCACATTTTTCTTAAAAATTGCAATAAAAATTGCATCGAGATCGAATGCTCCTTGCGGAGGTCTGCATCTCGCTCTACTAGGCTCGAGGATATACTATAACCCGCACCATCCCGATCGGGCTTCCCCAAAATGGGTTGTAGAGGCGTAATTGCAAGGAATTAAATAACACACATTTTAAAGAAAACAGTTTTTGAATGTTTAAGGTATTTATTTGCAATCTCGTATTTTCTCATAAACTAATGTCCCGAATTCATCGTGCTATGTCAAAAATATGTGTTGTGATGAGGTAGGTCATTACCTCGTGAGTTATCTAAAGGTAATACAGTTAAATTGAACAATTATAAGTTGTATGTAACATGATGGTATTTTACTGTAAAAGTGAAATAAAATTGCAACATGAATTATTTTGAGGTAAAACTTGTTCTAATGTGTTTACTTATGTTTGTTAAACATTATAAGAGAATATGGTATTTTATTATTTAAGAAAAATGGAGTTTTTAAAGAAAAACGAATCGGAAGTCGGAATAACTCCGCTTCTGATGAGTTTTGAAAAAGAGAAGGTTTAGAATAGAGATGGAGGAGGGGAATGGGGACTTATAGGTTAGAAAACAAGAGGGGAGAGAGAGGAAGCTATTGGAACCGTCGGGGAATCGTTTCGTCACCGAATTCTCCTCGGAACTTCGCCGGAACTTCGACCTTTGCTAACTCCGCTTGCACAACTTAGGACTTGGAAATTTTAGAGTGTTTTTGTAATTAAATTCTGAGTGAGGAGAGGTGAAATATGGTGTTGTATTTATAGGGAAAATTAGAGTTTAGGGTAATGAAGAATAGAATTAAAATTTGCATTAAAAATGAATTAAAGAGAAGAATTATCACTCTCTGGATGTTTTCAGAGTAAACAAACAATATGGGGGTAGTGAGGTTGGCCAAAAGGTGCCAGGAGAAAAAATTTGGACCATTCCCGATGGGGTCGTCCAGCGCCGCCGGTCGAAAATGCATCTTGGCCGGTCGAAATCCTATCGAATTGTCTTGGATCTTCGCCATGTGTCTCTGTCGCTTGGTATATCTCAGTGCACATGTTTGATTAATCTGTGACTTCTCATTTTACGTGTAGTGCACGTGTAAACCTTTGGGCTTCTAAAATATTAAAGTAAAAATCAATTAAAAATATATATGGCTGGGGGTATTCGAACACAGGGGCTATGTCATAGCAGTGCAAGGCTTTACCAATGAGCTACAAGTGTTTTCTTGCTGTTCAAAAGCAAATCAAATTTATAACTTATACCCAGGCTTAGGTATTCCTTTCTGTATTTTGGAAAAATTTTATACAGAAAGGTTAGGGTTGTTACATTCTAACCTCCTTATAAAAATTTCGTCCTCCAAATTTGTAGAAGGAAAGTGTAACAGATTAAAGAAAAGTTTGGTGATAGGGATAATGTTAGAACTATTGATAGTGCATAAAAAATATGTGGAAGAATGAAAGAATGTAAAAGTTTTGTAAGATTGAAAAAGATGTGAGGGAATTACCAGAGTTACCTTGGTTTACATTCTTGGTTTCTACGGCCGCTAAAGTGAAAACCTGACGCTGGGGTACATTCCTCATAGCTTGAAGCACATTCCTCTATTCTTGGGGCATGTTTCTCTGCCCTCGAGGCATGTTCTTCAATGCCTGATGGAATAGGTGATTAGGCTGTGCAGGAGGTCCACGTGGAGGTGGAGCTCGAAGAGCAAGACGGGGTGCAGGAGCCTGGATAGCAGGCCGCTGCGGATAAGTGTTATGAGTTGGAACTGTATTGCGTCTATAAGGACATATTCCAATTCCATGATTGGATGCGCCACAAACTAAGCACAGGCCTCTTACGCGCCTACATTCTTTCCACAGGTGTCAATCTTTCTTGCAGTAGAAGCAAAAATCTAGACTTGGCCGGTTATTTGTTTCTTCCGGTCTCCTGTGTTCAATAGTTGGCCTTGAAGAGGCTCTTCCTGCCATCTGAGTTGCAGGGCGCTTCACTCCGGCAGATTGAGGTCGGCTCTTCTTCTTCACTATTGCCTTATATCGGCGGGCAGCTTTTAGAGCCAGTTCGTGGGTTGGAAAATCCCCTGTAGCTAAGGCAACTTGGATTTCCTGGTCCAACCTTTACTGAAATCGTCTAGCTGATCTCAGCCGTCGGTATCAAGTGTGCCGTGAACCTGTTGCGGTCTTGTGTTAGTTGTGTAGTATATGATATTTGAAAATCGAATATTGAGACATATCTTACTTACTGAGCATGGTAAACTCGGTATCATATTCATCCACTGATTTGGTTCACATCAAACCCTGTTGTAGATGGATGAATTGCTGCTCCATGTAAAATTGGGCAGTCTTTGGAAAGTACTTCGCGTCGAATATATCACGAAAGGTTTTCCATTCGATAGGTTGGGAAAGACGGCTTTCTTCCGCCTTCCACCAAACTCGGGAGTTATCGGTGAGTTGCAGCTTCGCAACTCGTACCCAAGCGATATCTGGCACTTGAGCTGCTGCCAGATCATTCTCAATACTCTGAGCCCATTCTTCAGCTTTCAGAGGGCTCTCTTTCCCCAAAAATTGCTTTGGGTGCAATGACCGGAATCGCTTCACTTCGGGCGCTTCCGCTTCTGGACGGTTCATCAAAATAGATGTCTGTTGCTGCTGTCCTTCCAAGAGGCATCAGATTGCCTTAAGCAGTACTGTCTGCTCATTGATCGGAGCAGCAATGGTAGGTGTAAGCGGTAGAGGTGGTGGTGTGTTGTTGAAGTTGGTACTGGTGTTATTTGGAGAATCCATAACCTTGAAAGAAAAATAGGGCTAGGATAGATTCAAAATATATGAAATTGTAAGATTCAAGGAATATGAATTGTAAAGAATGTTTTTAGTTGCTGATTCTTATGTTATATTGCTCAGGACTTCATGCAAAACTGACCCGCATGTACATGCAGAACTGGCCTGCATGGGCCGCCAACAAAACCTGTCACGCTCCGCTTCCCAGTATACGGGGAGGGGACACAGCGAGGTCCGCTACGTATATACTCAGAAGTAAACACGCTAATCGTATCTAAGCAATATAAGTAAAATGTACACAAGAGACATGAATATAATGAACATCAACTTTATTTATTAAACATTATTTTACAGGTACAACTGGAAATGTAAATACAAGGATGGAAAGCAATGCCTAAACAATAGCATGAACTGAAAAGAAAATATGTACAAGTGACTATAGCTCGGGGTATTCAGTGTACTGCTCAGGGGTCTGCTCCAAGTGTTCTTGGCTGGTCTTGAACTCTTCATAATCAGGTCCTCCTGACAACATTTCAAAGAAGAAGAAAAATAGGAATGTCGTCAGTGAACAATCGCTTGGTAAGTCCTAAAGAAAGAAGGAGAAAAATAAACAGATAATAGAACAGGTGAAGTAGATATGTTATATTTGTTATACTAACGTAGTTGTTGTAGTTTGGTACAGAATATGCCAGTGTATACAAGAGGAGTCCAATTTACACCGTGGACTTTAGTAATTCGTAGTACAAGGCTCCGTCGATAATACCACGGAACAACGGCATGGATGCAATTACGTCTTTTAGTAACCACCTAGTGCCACCTTTAACATGTTTTGTACCAGTCTACCCCCTTATGAACCCCGTAATGTTTACTGTATTGATTGTATTAATTGTATTGTATTGTTTTGTAGTAAATGGAAGACTTGCCGAAACCATGATATCAGTAAACAGAATGGATATAAATGGATAGTCATGTAATCAGAGTATATCTATGGTTCGGTTCAGTCGAGTCCTGCTGCAGATGGACGGCAAGATTTGTGTCTTTTTCCAAGACAATTACCGTGTTGATAACACCGTTTTTAGGTTGTCTACCTTAGATAGACAAGCACCCATATTCTCCGGCTCCTTGAGGCTCAAGAGAACTGGTCCCGCTTAAACCTATGTTTACTAGGGTCCTTATTGTAATTTAATATAACTTGAGGGGGTTTTATGAAAATACTTTTGATATATTTTCAAAATACACCTCAAGTATTTAATTATCTTCTTTAGGGTTTTCATAATTGTAATTTTTATAAAGTTAAATATTCTAGTGAATATAACCTAGTTTTCATTGTATATGGTATTTTAGTGTAATCTAGGAATGATATTGAATTATAAAGGTAGTTTCATGACATTTGTGATTCCTTTGATTTAGAAAAAATGGAATATATATATAATATATTTAAATTACATATTTTGATAATATTTACATATCTAATATTTATAAAAATAGAATTTATTTATTAAATAGAAATCACATTTTTCTTAAAAATTGCATTAAAAATTCCATTGAGATCGAATGCTCCTTGCGGAGGCCTGCATCTCGCTCTACTAGGCCCAAGGATGTGCGATAACCCGCACCATCCCGATCGGGATTTCCCAAAATGGGTTGTAGAGGCGTAATTGTAAGGAATTAAATAACACACTTTTTAAAGAAAACGGTTTTTGAATGTTTAAGGTATTTATTCGTAATCTCATACTTTCCCATAAACTAATGTCCTGAATTCATCGTGCTATGTAAAAAATGTGTGTTGTGATGAGGTAGGTCATTATCTCATGAGTTATCTAAAGGTAATACGGTTAAATTAAACAATTATTAGTTGTATGTAATATGATGGTATTTTACTGTAAAAGTGAAATAAAAATTGTAATATGAATTATTTTGAGGTGAAACTTGTTCTAATGTGTTTATTTATGTTTGTTAAACATTATGAGAGAATGTGGTATTTTATTATTTATGAAAAATAGAGATTTTAAAGAAAAACGAATCGGAAGTCAGAATAACTCCGCTTCCGATAAGTTTTGAAAAAAAGAAGTTCTAGAGTAGAGATGGAGGAGGGGAATAGGGACTTACAGGTTAGAAAAGAAGAGGAGAGAGAGGAAGCTATTGGAACCATCGGAACGTCGTTTCGTCGCCGGATTCTCCTCGGAACTTCGCCGAAACTTCGACCTTTGCTAACTCCATTTGCACAACTTAGAACTTAGAAATTTTATAGAGTTTTTGTAATGAAATTCTGAGTGAGGAAGGGTGAAATGTGGTGTGGTATTTATAAGGAAAATTAGGGTTTAGGGTAATGAAGAATAGAATTAAAATTTGCATTAAAAATGAATTAAAGAGAAGAATTATCACTCTCTGGATGTTTTCAGAGTAAATAAACAATATGGGGGTAGTGGGGTTGGCCAAAAGGTGCCAGGGGAAAAAATTTAGACCATTCCCGATGGAAGGGCCCGGCGCCGCCGGTCGAAAATGAATCTTGGCCTGTCGAAATCCGATGGAATTGGCTTGGATCTTCGCCACGTGTCCCTGTCGATTGGTATATCTTAGTGCACATGTTTGATTAATCTGTGACTTTTCATTTTACGTGTAGCGCACGTGTAAACCTTTGGGCTTCTAAAAGATTAAAGTAAAAATCAATTAAAAATATATATGGTTGGGGGGATTCGAACACAGGAGCTATGTCACAGCAGTGCAAGGCTTTACCAATGAGCTACAAGTGCTTTCTTGCTGTTCAAAAGCAAATCAAATTTATAGCTTATGCTCAGGCTTAAGTATTCCTTTCTGTATTATGGAAAAAATTTGTAAAGAAAGTTTAGGGTTGTTACAATATCCCTTCTAAGGGTAACGTGGTGACTCTTAAATCGATATCCATTGCTGAACATATTGCACAATCCCGTAGCCAATCTTTCATGCTTTCACCACTCCAGAGTCTTTAGGACAATAATTCCAACCATCTTCCTATCAAGATATTGATCCTAATCCTACCCATTCTATGCAGCCATTCGATTCCTATCAATCCTACCCGACTTTCACACCTTCAACAGACATCACTTCTGAACATCAATTTGGGAGTTTCGCGTATCCGAATGAATTTGAATCTTTTCCTGAAACCCCTTTACAATCCATGTCTAGTTTGGAACAATCATTAGAAGAATTTCGAGTAGCTTCATGCTGATAAATGGAGGAATTGAATGCATCCATGGCCTCCCTCATACAACCTTATGAAGCAGCAGCTAGTTCTTAACTTGGTCAAAATTTTCCCATGTATGATGTGGCAATAGAGCAATTTGACGATTTGAGTAATAAAAGTGTGCAACCTACCCTTCAAAATCAAGCCTACCCATTCCCAATTGAATTCCACAACTCCGATTTTGAAAATCTATTGAGTATCCCAACTGATTCACCAATCGAAGATAGAATGTTTAATGAGTTGTGCGACTACGTAGTGTTTGATTTACCCGATTTTGATGGGTTCCTTTCAAGTGAAACCGATACCACTCCCTTTGATCTCTGCATCCCCAACTTAGAAATCCAACCGATTGAAAACCATGCTTTTGTTGAGGTGTTTGAGAACTTTACGTTTGACTTGATTGAGGATATCGATATTGGGGATAATGTTGATGATGAATCCACAGTTTTGGATGAGTTCCTCTCACTAATTCAACACTTTCCTTCATATCAGTGTGGACATAATCCTGAACCTTTAACTATTTCTCCTGAACCCCATTTACATCTTGAGGTTATTGATAATGATTTGATCGATTGCATGTATGATATAGATTTTGAGGTGAATTTAGAGGAAATTTTGAGGATAAACATGTTTTATTGGATGAGTCGGATTTTCCGATTCATCATATCCCCTCCGTTGACTGTGTACATCCTCCTGAGCTTCTGACCGATACCATTCTTCAGTTACTTCCCTCCATCATTTTCCTACCACAAGACCATTTGACACCTTCATTTCCGTCATATGGTTCCCCAAGTTCGAGCCCATATTTTCTCGCGAATCTTGAGCAGTTTGACCCCTTATCTCAATATATTGATAATTTAGTACAGTTAGAAATCTCCAATTTCAAATCATTATAGAATGTGCTAATTTATTCAATCAATTTTCAACCTCAAGTTCGCACTCCATTTCTTTCTCCCTTCCGTTCATCTCCTCAAATACCGAGACCGTATACCAAATTCATTCACACACGGCCTCGCGTATTCTTCATTTTCTTTCTCTCCGCGTTCTTTCACCAACCGTGGTCGCATCGCGAAAGAATGTTTGAATGGTTGGTGTTAACATTTAGTCTGTGTAAGGCCTTGTATAAATTGATGATGTTCCCTCCCCTAATTTTGAACTTCAATTCTTAAGCAGTGGAAACACTGCTTCACTTAAGTTTAGGGGGACCTTTTTGTATATATATTTTGTTTTCTTTTTCTTATATATATATATATATATATATATATATATATATATATATATATATATATATATAATAGCGAACCGATAAATTTTGACCCCTCAGCAATTTTGACCCTCGTTGTGTAGCATGACAGTGAGGGCACTGTCAAGTTTAAGTTTGGGGATGTGCTCAGTAAGTATCTCTATCTTTTGCATTCATTTGTATATTCTACATTTGCATACATATTCAAAAAACCCATAAAAATCAGAAAATTTTCAAAACATAAAAACTTTGGCGTCAAGTTAGCTAGTGGGAGAACTTAGATTCGAAATCCCGATTGTATATTTTGATAAGATAGGACCAACTAAATCCTATTTTTAGATTTTGAAAACCTGAAAGATAACCCTCCTTTAAGTTTAACCATAGCTAATATACGTTTTTGCATCACATTACACGTGTTGTGAGTTTTGAAAATTAGATGAAAAGTCTGATACTTTTAAAAACTTTTAAATTGATAAACTATTTTTTGAGAATCAAACAGGTTTGTTCTGAAATAAGTAATATCAAAAATAGTTTATAAAAAGAAGTGGATATGAAGGGATATTATTGAAGCCTTAATAGGAACTAATTCTGAAAAATAACCTATCCGAAACTTGATTGGAGTGATCACACACCTGATCCACACAAACACGTCTGTTATCCTGAAAATAATTGAACAACTGATTATATCTCCGTTCGCATTAAATTATTATGATTTTCATGCTAAAATGAGTCTTTTTGTTTTAGGTTCTAGGTAACTTGGGCAATTAAGTCCGTCGGGGTGTCTCTACACCTAATACCTTAAAACCAACTGGTTTGGGTGCATTGGCCCAAAACTCTCTAAGAAGCCTAAAAAGTCCAAATTAAAACAAAGTCAAGCATGTGTTCTCTCCGAGTTAAAATTCCTAATGGTTCTTTATGTGAGAATAATCTTGACATAAGACAAGTTTTTATAAAAATATTTTTAACGGGGATATGAAGGTTTTATCCTATAATAAAAACTATGGCACGTTCACGAAGGTGTGTATGACGCGAAAACAAGTAAAATGTGGAGTGAAGAATAAGACCTAGTTTTCTATTAAGAAAGATAGAAATCCTGAATTTGAAACCTAGCTAGAAAACGAAACTTGAGAAAAACTTAACTCTTTATAAAACTTGTGTGATCCTTTTGAAGTTTTATCCGATCTTTATTTTGTGACATGATGATTTTTATCGAACTTTTTAAAACATAATGACAATATTTGCACCGCATGTAAAGACGTATAGAATTATAAGTTAAATAAGAAGTGGAGTGTGAAAAATAAGGGTTCGATATTTCTAAGTTAGGATAATAGAGTTTCTAGCTTTTATACTAAAACATAGGGTTAGAATCAACGGTTATTTCGCAAAACTAATTTGACGGGATTTTGTGGGTGTAATCCGCTGAAAACCATCAGGAGACAAAACTCCTCCTACTAGGGACACCTAGAGGTTTAACGGCTTGTTGCACGAGCTCAGTGCAATCGCGTTCCCTGCGAAAGTCAGGTTAGGATATTGTTTTTCTTGGGACGAACAAAAGATAAGTTTGGGGGTATTTGTTCATCACGAAAAACTGCATTTCAATACCGCTCATTCATTATCAATTTTTTGATATATCGGTACTATTAATCTGTGTCTGCTCAATAAATACAAATTACAGGTATTCATGTCAAAACACTGAAAACACACCCAAATGCACGGATACGAAATTTGTGAGCTGACACTGCAACCGGAACAGAAAACCGATCAGTATTCAAAGAGTTTCTTTTTCCAACATGCAAGTGTACATATTTTTTTATGCAAAATGGTCAAACATAATACAAGTGTGAACACATTGTGATGCATGAATCTTGGTGGGGCTGCCTAGCACAATTGGGCACACATAAATCATGACTTGTGCAAGTGGAGAGGCAAGTGAGCATGAGTTATGAGTGAAAGAAAAGTTGTGATGTGATTTAAAGTCACATTTTCCTTCCAAAATCTACAGTGTGCAACTCAAGCTTATATGGAAAAATCAAACAATACCAGTGAGATGATGGAGAGCACACATGATCACCACACAAATACGAACCCCAAAGCTCTAAAGAAAACCGGTGGAATGCACCAAAAATCCAGCGCCGCCAGCCCCACTAAGACTAAAATGCTCCATCTTTCTTCTAGTCATTCCATATTGTCACATCATCCTTATTTTATTATTTATTTATTCTGATTTTGTGCCTATAAATACCAGAACAGAGAGCAAGGAGAGAATATATATACTTTGGGCAATAGTTTAACACTTCATTCTATTTTCATTTTGTTGAAGCCTTATAAATAGTAGTTAGTTACCTTGAGTTTCTTACCTTCTCCTGATCTTGCAATCTCTTCATTGAGCTTGCAAGTTTATGTTTTGCTTATTGAACTCATGGTTTGTATCATCAATTTGAAATTAATGAAGCTTTCAATGTGCACTTGGGTTCTTAGTATTTCTATTTCTTTCCTTACTTGCAATTTAATTTCATGCTATTTACTTACTTGCAATGTTGTGTTATTTCTTTTATTTCTTCTCTTTTGCACTTTATTTTGTTGTTGTGATAGTGTTAGTTGTATGTATGCCCTAGAGGCCATTATTGTACATATGATCTATATTATAGTGGATGCTTGGACATATATAGGGAGGACTTTCTTGCTTAACATGATAGTATGCTATCTGGTTACTCTTTATCTTAACATGTACACTTATTATCTCTCTATTACATATTGATAAAGCTCTTAGAATATGTACTTGACTACCAGGATTATGATGCAGATCATACTTGTGGGGCCAGGGTAGTCCGTAAGTACATCCTTCAATTGTTCCTAGTCATGGGAGTATCGAGACGGGGCATTGTTCAGTCGAAAATAGTACACTTTGAACATGACAATTTTCTTACTTTTCTTTATCATCTAAAGATATTTGTTATAAATATAACACATATTTGAAGTTTATCTGCAAAATAGCATTTACCATGTGTTTATATATTATAATCAATATTATGAAGGAGATTGTATGTTTCATATTTTTACGCATAATATTTTGTATCTCAAATATAACTAACATTGTTCATTGAAGATATTCTGCAAGTTTAGCTCAGGTCAGATATCCGGAATCAAGAATCTGCCGATAAAGTGAAAGTCGAAGAAGCAAATACTGGCAGATACTCAGAAAAGACAAAAAGGTTCCAGACATCAAATAAATACCCAAATACCATCATGAGAAGACTGAAGAAGTTTGAAGCCAAGATCTCACCAAGAGGCCGCGGAACCGCGGCCGAGTCAGGCCGAGTCGCCGCGGATCCGCGGCCGATCCAGGGACTTATGGTTCGCAACTTCTCTGGAATCTTCGGCGTAACAAACTTGGTTTGTTAGGGGCTTCTGTTACTGGCCTTGGGCCTATAAAAAGGACCGAGGGCTACCTCAAAAGGGGATCTAGATCTAAAATCAAAAACATCCAATTTCCAAGAAAAATCAACATCCAAGATCAACAACCAATCTCAAAAGGGGATCTAAGATCTAAGATCAAGAATCTTCGATCTTGAGATCCAAGATCAAGAAATCCATCGAGAAATCAATCAAGCGATCAATCAATCAAGTCTCCTTTACACGAATCCAATCATCGTCAACGAACAAGCGATCCAAGATTCGAGGTGATCAAGTGATGTAATCGACGGAATATCTACTTCTTCGAGACAGAGATCGAGAGCAAATTCTTCTTCCTCTTGTAATCTAAACTCGAAGAATTGCATTGTGAAGTTGAGTAATAAAGGTGATCATTAGTTTTAATTTCACTTTCTTTTAATTTCCGCATTATGAATTCTTTTTCTATTTCTTCTTTTATTTTCATGATGCACGAGTAATTCTTCACTTGATAAGATTTGTAGGATTATGGTAGATCAATGGATGAGAAAATTCTATACTCCTTTTAAGTCTTATGAAGTTTATAAACTTTATCAAAAGAATCGTCAACATCCTTATCGGGTGCGATATCAATTTCTTGATAATCTCAATCACGATTTGAGATAAGATTGACGATCTTTTTGTTAAGGACTAGACACGAATGGAAATCAATGTAAGAACAAGGGTCAATAGAGGAGAAACCCTAGTTTCTTCCAAAGAACCCTAATTCTCATTCATCGCCATCAATCTAATTTTAAATCTATCAATAGATGAGAGGAGTAATCTTTATTAGTCATCCATGGCTACCAAATCCAATCGAATCCTACAAGCCTTCTTCATATAAAATTTTCTTGATAATTCAATTACATCTTGAAACCATTTTCTTGATAATTCAATCTTGAACCATTTTCTTGATTTTCTTGATTTTCTTGAAATTATCATCTTGATTTTCTTTATTTTTCTCTTTTCTATTTCTTTCAACCAATCTAAAATAAGAACTATAAAATTCCATGAATCCCAGAGGATGACCCGTATTCACCATAGCTAAGCTACAAGCGACGCCGTGTTGATTGCGGTTACTAAAACTTCTAAACAAAACTTCTTTTCTTTTCTTTTATTCAAAGAATTTGAACCAATCAGGCATCGATATTCCAGAGCAGACTAGCGTATACGTTTCATAACCCATATGATGGGCAATGGATGATCCCACATCCATTGGTGTTTAACATCAAAGATTGTATACGGGTGCTCAGTGGAGACTGGGTACACTGAACAGGACTCGCCGAGAACTCCTAGATGGTATTATACCTCACGTCAAATAGCATTTCTCTGGTGACACTAGTACAGGTTAGTCTATAGACCCGAGATCGTCATATAGTCTTGTGTGATTCCTGCTGTGCTTTGATTTCCACCTTACCACGTTCAAGAGAACGTGCAAAACGGTGGTTTTTGGGTACAGTCCCGAGTCACATGGAGGCAATGGGCCATAGGAGGGGATTTCGTCTCTCCCGGTATTAGGGGTTGATATTGCGCTGTGCTCGATTGGCTATAACAGGAAATCCCTGGCCAGGGTAGCAGAGATATACTGGTAAGTGTTATCAGTAGTCTCTCGAACCGTTATGAGCCTCACATCGGCATGACTTATCGGGCTATTGGGGTCTGACGTTTACCACCCACAGGCTAGATATGCAACATATCAGACGAAGAGACTGGACTGTACGGTAGTGTTACTGATTGGATTCGCAGGAGTATGAGCAGGCTTTCTTGTTGATCTTCTGATCGCTCAATACCTGGGTAGCCGTTACGTCCAACTAGTACCGCTGACGGCTTGTGGGTAACTGATATGATCATCACCTACTACCGGCGTATTGACGAGTCTTTAGAGTCCTACACAGAGGTTTCCTGGCTCAGGCGAAACGAAGTAGGAGCATATATGTGATATGTACGGGACCGAGATTAATACGTTTATGTGATACCGTATTCTAATCTCGCGGTATATGATATTGGTCGGTTATATGTGATATAGCCGGGTTATCGAATCAAGTATTGATTCGATAAGTTGATACAAATAATATTAGTCGGTTATATGTGATATAGCCGGATTATTAAATCAAGTGTTGATTTAATAATTTAATGTATCATTATATATTTGATATATTAATTTTACATTAACTAATATTAGCTCACTTAAGCATTTCTTTTTCTCACATTAACACTTAATATATATGTAATATATATTATTGTGTTTATACTTTCTGTCATGCTTGATGATACATTATGCATGGGTGTGTGAGACTCATACCATAATTAAGATAATGAGGGTTTTTATTATTTAAGGTAAATACAAAATTAGGTGGAAATGAGTCATGGTTGGATGCTTAGTGGAAGCTTGTAGAACCATTGACTTAGTCCACTAATTTTGTCTTACCCTAGATATTTATTAACCCAACCATCATCTTAAGCCATGGTTAAGTCTCTATATGAGTTAATATGAGATATTATCTTACCCATGATTTTTATTCTCACTCATTCCATTCTACACTTCATCCTCTTCCTCATCTCAAGAAAGCTCTCTAGCTTTTCTTGAGGTGAAGAAATATTGTGAGAAAAATTATTCTAAAGTGAGCAAAAATCCTAATTCATCAACCTACACTAGATTAGCCATTTAGTTTAAATTGTTTGTTTCACTAATTCCCAATTAGTGAAGAGGTAGCTTTAGTTAGAGTCTCCTCGACGTCGATCATCTTCGGCCTCGAAGACTTCAAGAAAGCTTTTTCATTTCGCTTTATGGAGCCTAACTTGAGTCTAGGAGATCGCTACTTGGAGCAAAGGGACTACTACACGGAGCTTTAGAAGTGAAGGACCGGTCTACAAAGGTTGTATTCCTAATTCACTTAGTGTAAAGTTGTTTACATGTTTGCTTTCTCCTAATTCTCTAGTTAAGATCTTGTGTAAGGGTTCTTTAGCACGCTGTTTTTTTATAAAACGGCATGGTAAATGCCTTCCGGAACCCCGTAGTCATGCTAGGGAACCCTGCAGTGGTATCAGAGCCAAGCTAGAGCATTAGGAGTCGTCTAGGCGAAGTTAAAATTTCGAAATGAACTCTGAAACCCCAACTTGAACCCCTCTCTGGAAATTTTTCAAAATGTTGGAATATTTCATGTTAAAAATATTTAGAAAAGTATGCAGGTAACTCTATGGACCCTCTTGAAAAAAGACACAATATCTCGACTCTATGACCGCGGAACCGCGGATAAATCCTAGGGTTTGCGGCGGTTTCGCGGCGGTTTCGCGGCGCCATAGGTGAGAAAATGGTCGGCCCTTCTACGGTTGGTCCGTAGGTACTGTGGCATGTTCTGGGTTTTTTTTAACTATGCTCAAGTGTTGAGCTCTGTGGGAAATTTTGGGTGTTTGTTGATTTGATCGAAATGTTTAACAAGGTCTAGCTATCAGTGGAATGCGATACAATATTTGGAATCCATATTAATCGGTTTATGAAAACTGGTTTGAATTTTATAAATATAGTATTTTAGTCTCATTTGATCGGTTGTCATGGGATTTTGATATGGATCAAAACTCCGTCGCAATCACGTAGTGTACGCGGATACTCGCCGGGTAACATTACTAGATAGCCACGCCCCATAGCCCCGACCAAGTGACTGTCGGAGAACCCCGTTGCCTAAAGCATCCGTTTGGGTGCTCGCGGCCGCGGTGTTCCGCTTAAGTGCACTTTGTCGACGGCATCGGGGGTGCGGCCGTCTACTAAAATTTTCAACGAGCATTCGATCAGGATGTCGGGAATCTTGTTGAATTGCCCGACTTGTTGTTGAAAAGTGTTTTCAATATCGAGACTAAAATGCGGGGTTTATAATTGTTAGGCGTGAAATTCGGAATATGAGATATTCCGAGTTTATGATGTCTAAGGAATTCATTTGGTTTGGCATGAAATCCGAAGTATGTGATATTTCAGGTTTATGATGTCTAAGGTGGTTGTGGATTCCAATTGTTGTAGTTTTCACTTTCTTTTCTGCGACCGTAAGTGTAATATGTGGTGTATCGCCGGTTTCGTTGCTATATGTCAACGACAATTGGGATACGCATATTTACTTACGTTGATGACATGTGATGTTATGTGTGTTAGTTATATGTATGCTCTAGAGGCCATTATTATACATGTGATGTATATTATAGTGGATGCTTGGACATATATAAGGAGGACTTTCTTGCTCGACATGATAGTATGCTATCTGGTTGCTCTTTATCTTAACATGTACACTGAATGTCTCTCTATTACATGTTGCTAAAGACCTTAGGATGAGTACTTGACTATCAGGATTATGATGCAGATCATACTAATGGGGCAGAGGTAGTCGGTAAGTACATCCTTCAATTGTTCCTAGTCGTGGGAGTATCGAAACAGGGCATCGATACTTCAGAGTAGACTAGCGTATACGCTTCTTGACCCATACGATGAGCGATGGATGATCCCATATCCATTGGTGTTTGACATCAGAGATGGTATACAGGTGCTCAGTGGAGACTGGGTACACTGAACGGACTCGCCGAGAACTCCTAGACGGTATTATACCTATCGTCAGATAGTAGTTCTCTGGTGACACTGGTATAGGTTAGTCTGTCGACCCGAGATCGTCATAGAGTCTTGTGTAATTCCCACTGTACTTTAATTTCCACCTTACCACGTTCAAGAGATCGTGCAAAACGGTGGTTTTGGGGTGCAGTCTCGAGTCACATGGAGGCAATAACCGATAAGAGGGGATTCGTCTCTCCCGGTATTGGGGGTTGATGTTGCGCTATGCTCGATTGGCCATAACAGGAAATCTCTAGCCAGGGTTGCTGAGATTTACTGGTAAGTATTATCAGTAGTTTCTTAAACCATTATGAGCATCACATAGGCATGACTTATCAGGCTATTGGGTTCTGACGTTTACCACCCCCAGGCTGTGATATGCGACATATCAGACGAAGATACCGGACTGTACGGTAGTGTTACCGATTGGATTCGAAGGAGTATGAGCAGGCTTGCTTGTTGATATTCTGATCGCTCAATACCCGGGTGGCCGTTACGTTTAGCAGACCGCTTGCGGCCTGTGGGCAATTGATATGATCACCATCTACTGCCGGCCTATTGACGAGTCTTTAGAGTCCTACACAGAGGTTTCCTGGTTCAAGCGAAACGAAATAGGAGTACATATGCGATACGTGCGGGACCGAGATTAATACGCGTATATGATACCGTATTCTATTCTTGCGATATGTGATATCGGTCGGTTATATGTGATATAACCGGGCTGTGAATCAAGTGTTGATTCGATAAGTTGATACATTTGATATTAGTCGGTTGTATGTGATATAGCCGGATTATTAAATCAAGTGTTGATTTAATAATTTAACGTATAATTATATATTTGATATATTATCTTACATTAACTAATATTAGCTCACTTAAGTGTTCTTTTTCTCACTAGTGTACACTTAGTATATATGTGATATATATTAATGTATATCTTTTGTGTCATGCTTGATGCCACATGCTACATGGGTGTATGAGACTCACGCCGTGCTTATAATAGTGTAAGTTTTTGTTTATTTAAAGTAAATCAAATTAGTTGTAAATTGTCACATGGTTGAAGCTTGTAGAAGCTTGTGGAACCATTGACAAAGTCCACTAATTTTGTTTTACTTGAAGATATTTATTAACCCAACCATTATTGTTTAGCCATGGTCTAATCTCTACATGAGTTAGTATATGATATTAACTCACCCATGGTTGCTATTCTAACCACTTGATTCATTCTTCACTTGCTTCATTCCATGGTAGCTTTCTTCATCTTCTTCTTCAAGCTTTCTAGCTTCATGAGAGGTGAAAAAAATTAGTGAGAAAATTATTTCTAAAGTAAGCAAAATTCCTACTTCATCAAGCTCTTCTCTACTAGCCATTTAGATTGGGTTGTTTCTTCACTCGTTCATCACTTAGTGAAGAGGTATCTTGAGTTAGTGTCTTCTCGACGTAGATCATCTTCGGCGTCGAAGACTTCAAGCAAGCTTGTTCATTTCACCTTGTGGAGCCTCCCTAGAGTCCGGAAGATCACTACTTGAAGCGAATGGACTACTGCACGGAGCTATTGAAGTGAAGGGCCGGTCTACAAAGGTTGTATTCCTTGTTCACTTCGATGTAAAGATGTTTACATGCTTGTTCGTCTAATTCTCTAGTTTAGGTTCTAGCGTTAGGGTTCTTTAGCGCGCTAATTTTTTGAAAACGGTATAGTCGATGCCTCCCGAAACCCAGCGGCCGCCCTAGGGAACCCTATAGTGGTATCAGAACCATGCTAGAGGATTAAACAATGTTTGTAGAATTTCGAAACCGAAACAACTCCGAAACACTCGAAACAAAAATCTAGTTTCTGTCGAAATTTTTCAGTGTCTAAAATTTTTTTAAGCAATTGCAAAATGTTATATGAGATGTAACATGAACACCACAGGAAAACGAACCACCTTCTCCGGAAAATGGCCGGCCACATGTAGTAAAAATCCGGCCAGGCCGATTCTGTATGGGAATTTTGGGTTCGTTTTGGTGGGGTATTCCAGGCTCTGGGTTTTGGTGTTTTAGGTGTTTCTTGTTTTTTCTAAAATTGCATGTGATGTTATCTTTGTGCAAAGGCAATTCGGAGTGTTTCGTAGTCGTAATTCTAACATCATTTCGGGTTATTTTACATGACGTTAAAAAGTTTAAACGGATATCAATAACCCATTTTTCCCTCGCTGGAAATTTTCCAAGAGTTGGATTTTTCCAAGTTTAAAATCTTCAGAAAATCGTGCAGGTGTTTTCTATGGACCCTCTAGAAGAACGAAATCCTAACTCGATTCTGTGACCATCGGAACCGCCATCAAACCCTAAGGTTTGTGGTAGTTCCGCGGTGCCATAGGTGGGGCAAGGGTTGACCCTTCTACGGTTGGTCCATAGGTGTTGTGGCATGTTCTGGGTACTTTTTAAACTCCGCTCAAGTGTTGAGCTCTTTGGGAAATTTTGGGTGTTTGTTTATTCGATCGAAAAGTTTAACATCGTCTAGCTATCTGTGATTGTGATACAATATTTGGAATCCACAAATTTAGTTTTGTGAAAACTAATTTGAATTTTATAAATCTAGCAATTTAGTCTCATTTGATCGGTTGCCATAGGATTTTGATGTTGATCAAAAGTCCGTCGCAATTACATAGTGTACGCGGATACTCGCCGGGTAACCTTACAAGATAGCCACGCCCCATAGCCTCGACCAAGTGACTGTAGGAGAATCCCGTTGCCAAAAGCATCCGTTCGGGTGCTCGCGGCCGTAGTGTTCCGCCTAAATGCACTTCGTCGACGGCATCAGGGGTGCGGCCGTCTACTAAAGTTTCCGACGAGCATTCGATCAGGTTGTTGGGAATTTTGTTGAATTATCCGACTGGTTATTGAAAAGCGTTTTCAATATCGAGACTAAAATGCGGGGTTTATAATTGTTAGGCATGTGATGTCTAAGGAATTTATTTGGTTAGGCATGAAATCTAAAATATGTAATACATTAGGTTTATGATATCTAAGGTGGTTGCGAATTCCAATTGTTGTATTTTTTCACTTTCTTTTTTGCAACCGTAAGTGTAATATATGGTGTATCGCCGGTTTCGTTGCTATATGTCAACGATAATTGGGATACGCATATTTACTTATATTGATGACATGCGATATTATGTGTTACTGTGATATATTATATTGGATCGTCGTGTTTTGAATAGCCGGGTTTTTTTTATGTGAGATGAGAGTTTTTCATTTTCATTCATGTAAAAACTTGTATGTAATATTCTTTTATTGGGGCACTTCCGGATTGAGGATGATGTCACGATTGATGTATATTATTTCTTTTCAGCATTAGGATAGACCTAAGGAGGAGAGCACAAGTAAACGGGTTCTAGGGCCCAGTGGGAGACAATCTTGAGGAGTCGAGACCGGGTCTCCTAACTCTAGAATTGATAGGGTTTCTTGCCGCTCTTATAAGGGTCTAGGGATGTGGGTTTGGCTATTTATCGCAACCATGCAATCCGTGTTTTATACTGGCTTAATTTAAAACATGGAATTCCTAGTATATCCAATATTTCATATGTGTTTTTCTGCTGCTAATATTCTGTGATGTGATCATTTGATATTCTGAGACGGATGCTTATATTATATATATGAAATATAATAAATATTGCTGCTTTCATTTCTTCTGTGATGCTTAGGAAGCATAATTGATAGGACTTCATTAATGAGATTAATGAAATTAAAGAAACCTAAAGATGTTATAGAATCTTGTTTTAAAAACTGGTAGCTCTAGTTCTTGCTTTGCATAGCGGTATTCCTTGTAGAATATCCAGTACCTTATTCGATAAAGAAAGAGCCGAGATCTCTTCATCGGGAGTGACCTCTTTAGAGAAACTAGCAGATGCTACAACCGACTCGGTTTGGTTTTTTATTGCTTTTCAAGTTCATGCTTTGCATAGAGGTATTTGTGAAATATCCAGCACCTCATTCGATGAGAAAAGAGTCGAGATCCCTTCACTGGGAGTGACCTCTTTAACTAAACCAGCAAAAGCCTAAAAAACACTCCTTTTCAAAATCACTCAATTCTACAACGATATCAAGTTCATTACGCAAAAGGTTTTCTTAAAAACCTGTTGTAGCTCTCAGTCATTTCAGATAAGTAGTATTTAGTATTCGTGTTACGTTTGTTGGCTTTCGTCAAGACGTAGCGTGCGGTAGCTGATTAGTGCTTATCTACTTAAGCATCTGATGCGATTGGATTAGGCTAGTCGTACGACTTTGTTGGCTTTCGTCAAGGGCCGTGCAGGTGGGTTTAATTCAATCATGAAATGTACGGGTTGAATCTGACTAGCGGACTATGGTTTGTTAGCTTTCGTCAAGGTCATAGGACGCTAGGGTCAGAAGATTATCGGGAATTTCAAGTATTGAAATTTGTAATGAGATTGCATACCTTCTATGAGATAGTTGGATCCCGATACTCACTACGAGTAAGAGTTACTTCTGGGAGAGTTTTGCACATTACAATTAGCCGATCAAAGTAGGTGTCTAGAAAGGTGTTAACGGGGTTACGCTCCTGAAAACGAGGTTTATTTTAATTAGGTCCGTGCGAAAGCACGAGGAACCTCCATCAAAGTACTAACACTGGCCTAGCCGAAAGATTGGCGAACTTGTAGGGTGTACTTAATCCCGGCTAGTCTTACCTTTTAGGTTTTGAAGGAAGATTTCATAAAAATAGTGGTAGCCATCCTGATTAGATAAAATAATAACCAATCTGATCTTGCAAGAGCATACGCTGAGTGTTTTCTTCTCTCTCTCTCCTGGTAGCGACCATGTCATGCCTTAATCAAGATAATAATATGGATGCATTGACCGAACCTGCTTATTATACTGAGCTGGGGAACATTGGTTCCGCTCTATCTTATAACTGTTATAAGTCCGAGCAGGAAATAGGGGAATACCAGGATTCCCATGCCACCCATTCGAGGAATAACCATGTTGATGCATATTCTTCGGATATGTTCATTACCAAGAACTATTTTTCTGTATCCTCTATGTCCTAGGTATGAGATACCGGATCAGGATCTCACATATGTAAGAGTTACATGGGCTATAGAAAGGTAGAGAACTGGGATAGGGTGATATGTCTCTAAGTGTTAGAGTATGGTGCAATTGTTGCAACCAAATCAGTTGGCAAACATCACCTTGTATTACCAAAAGGTAAATACATTGATTCTGAACAGATATTATTACATGTCGAACCTGATATACAACATTACATCAGTTTCTTTATTCAGTTAAAGAAGGATATAATTTTGTATTGGAGGATAATGTTGTGAACATTTTCCTGAATCAAGAGTTGATGGATCAGGCATGTTATGAAATGGCATATACATTCTAAATCAAATCACAGTTCAAAGTATCTAGAACACACACATGAGGAGTAGTTCAGAAATGAACGAATTCTTATTATGGCATTGTAGACTAGGTCATATCAATGCGACACGACCAGCTAAGTTACATAAGGATGAATATGAGAATCTGTTCGAATTTTCATCTCATGATACTTTCCAGTCTTGTCACAAAGGTAAAGTGACCAATACTCTGTTTACTAGAAACGGAGAAAGAGTTATTGAACTCTTGGGACGGATACATGATGATGTATACGGTCCTATGTCTACAAATACTAAGGTTGGTTCTTTGTACTTCATTACATTCATCGACGATCACTCAAGATTCGGACATGTGTTCCTGTTGAAACATAAGTCTGAAGCTTCTGAGAAATTCAAGGAATATAAGCTTGAAGTTAAGAACCAGACGGGTAAAAGTATTAAAGACCTTTGATGTGATCGGGGAGGAGAATACTTGGACATGGAGTTCCAGGATTATTTAAAGGAGAATGTGATTCTCTCTCAGCTTACTCCTTAGAGTACACCACATCACAACGGTATATCGGGACGAAGGTATTGCACCCAATGAGATATAGTGCGCTCTATGATGAGTACTGTTGAGTTTCCTTTTTCCTTTTGGGGGGTTATGCACTTGAGAAGCTGCATACCTATTGAATGGGGTTCCATCCAAATCAGTGCCTACCACTCCATATGAGATATGGAATGGGAAGAGACCATGTCTTAAACGAGTTAAGATATGGGGTTGTCCGGCCTATGCTGAAAAGACAAAATCCGGACAAACTCGAGGCAAGGTCAGTTTTGTAAGTTTGTTGGATATCCCAAACATTTGCGAGAGAATATCTTCTACCACACTGAGGAGCAAAAGGTGTTTTGTTTCTCAGCATGCCACCAATTTTAGAAAAGGAATTTCTTATGAAGAAATTAGTGGTTATGAGGTAGAACTGGAAGGAGTTCCAGCTGGACAAACTAACAGCTGATGATTTAGTGGAACCAAAGGATTCAATAGACTCCAACGAACCTCATCCTCTCCATGAATCTGGTAGGGTTCCTCATCCACCTGAGAGATACTACGGTTTCCTCGGTGACAGTAAGAGCGAGGATTGCATTATGGTTGATGATGGCCCAACTAGGTTCAGGCAGGCCATCATGAGTGGGGACTCTGTGTAAAGGATGGATGCTATGCGATCAAAGATGGAATCCATGTATACCAACAGAGTATGACTTTGGATCTTGCACCTGAAGGGGTAAAACCCATCAGGAGCAAGTGGATCTTGAGAAGATTCTTGGTGTAAATGGAAAAGTTGAGACTTTCAAAGCTAGGCTAGAAGAAAAGGATTCTCGTCAATAACCAGGTATGGATGTTGATAAAACCTTTTCTCCAGTGCCTATGCTTAAGTCCATCAGGATTAAAGCACGCATCGCGGAGTTAGAACATTTGTTTTGATGTGGCAGTCAAAGTATTTGACTTCATCAAAAAGGTAGATGAACCTTGTCTATACAAGAAGGTTGTAGAGAGTAAGATTGTCTTCCACGAATTGTACGTAGATGACATACTCATGATAGGAAATGGTTTCCTATGCTACACTCGGTCAAGCTCCTCTTATCACGAGGATTCTCCATGGAAGATTTGGATGATACCTACTACATCTTGTGGATTATGATCTATGATGATAGATCTAAGTGGATGTTGGGAGTGTCCCAAATCCAGGTACATTAACATCATTCTAAAGGGGTTTAGTATGGAGGATTCTAAGCGTGGTGGTTCGCCCACTTACTCAGGAATCATTCTCTCCAAAAAGATGTCTCTTGAGACTGATTTGGAGAGAGCTCGCGTGCAACGGATATCCTATGCTTCGGCAATTGGCTCTATCATGTATGCGATGTTATGTACCAGACCAGATGTAGATGACTCACTTGGTGTTGTGATCAGGAATCAATCAGATCTTGGGAGAATCACTGGACAGCTATGTAGGACATTCTTAAGTACTTGAGAAGCACTAAAGAAATGTTCTTGGTGTTTGGTAACGGTGAACTCTAGTGGGAGTCCTTTACCAATTCTAGTGTCACGACCCGAAATGGTATGTGACTGGCCCTTGAATCATATGAAGTCTATAGGACCCCATCTAATTCAAGTAAGCTAAAAGCCCAGAAATCTAAAACCATTTTAAATAATAAATAAAGTAAAACTTGCTTAAAAGCAATTGGTTTTAATAGCATAAGCCGAATTATGCGTTTTTAAAATATCAAGTCATTTCTATAAATTTCGGCAGAGTTTCCTTTGTAAAAACTGGCCCCGAACGGGGTACAACATGAATAATATGAATAAAGGCATCCCCAAGCGGGAGCTAGCTCTTCGTCAATCGATGGTCACAACCACGCAAGAAAAATAATATACAACGCCGAAGGGCAAGGATCAAAACTCCAAAGGAACTCAAATATCAAGAAAACCATAATAATACAACGCGCAACTCTAAGGTCGAAAGAATAAACAACTGGTCTTCTAAGTCTAAAAATAATACAAGTCTGGTTAATGGAATTTTACTAGATACAACTGAAAATAAATAAGTACAATGGTGGTCACGATACGAGTGAACCCACCTACCAAACAATCACCCGGAATGGAAGCAGTGTGCCAGAAAGCCGCAAAGAACCAGTACGGCAAAACCTGCAAGAACTGTGGCACAACGGGAGTGAGTTGCCAACTCATGAGTAGAAAACATCACAGAGCAGAAATCGTATATATGACTCAATCCTAGGTCAATACGATCAGTATTATATATCCTCAATATGATAAAGTCTGAAGCATGATAAGGTGTCAAGGGTAAACATCTATACATCAGTGTAATACCAAGTGCTCGTGTCAGTGCCTCAGGTAGCAACATATCATAAATATGAGGTATGATCAATGTAATCAACATGAATCGGTGTCAACTATATCATGAAGTCTATAAGAATGTGGATATCATCCAACTATGTAATCAATGCCTGTATGCATGTGGATCTCGTCCACGGGTTAACCAATGACACAAAACATCATGCATGTAAATATCATAAAGCATATGCTTGAAGGTATGAGGATATAAATCAACGTGTGTCCCTCGCGACACATCAAAATCATGGAACCTAAGTGTCTAGTATCGACACTCGAAAACATCATGAAACCCGTGCCCAGCATCGGCATATAAATCCTCATATATCGGGCTCCGTCAGCCCGGATCGGCCCACGGGCTCCGTCAGTCCGAATCGGCCCATATCATCTCTCGACTCCGGTCGGTATCCTCCAGATATCCACCGAGCCAAAATACTATCACCGGTAGGTAGTGGTCTCTCTGCCAGGCTCATCGTCATCCACACGAAATCTCTCTCTCGCCCCGGGGTACCATACCGGGTCCACCATGTACCCGCAAACGGAATCATCCGCCTCCTCGAATCGGGTTTCACATGTCACACGTCTCAAAACCAAGAAAACGCATGGTGGACTCACTGAAATATCATATCAAGAGAAACCAGGTTTTTAAAACAGTACATGCTTTCTTTAGAAATCGCCACGGTTCTCAAATTCAGAAATCTCATGAAAACAGCATATCTCAATGCGTAAAAGCGTAAAGCATGATGCATGCGACATATAACAGAAACGTAAGCATATCCGTACATCATGTAACATGGAACAGTAATATGCACACATCGAGGGAAAACCGCTCTTTTAAATGAATCCAGTTTTAAAATATATCTTGCGGTTCCCAAATCTCCAAAATCAAGTCAGAATCATCTATGTATGTGCAAATGCGTATGTATGCAAGTATGGGTGTACAATATGTGTGTACGCAAGTATGGGTGTACAATATGTATGTACGCCGGTATAAGTGTATAATATGTCTGTGCGCCAATATGGATGTACAAGTAGGTATATACGCAAGTATGAGTGTACAATGTGCCTGTGCGCCAATATGGATGTACAAGTAGGTATATACGCAAGTATGAGTGTACAATATGCATGTGCGCCAATATGGATGTACAAGTAGGTATATACGCAAGTGTGAGTGTACAATATGCCTGTGCGCCAATATGGATGTACAAGTAGGTATATACGCAAGTATGAGTGTACAATGTGCCTGTGCGCCAATATAGATGTACAAGTAGGTATGTACGCAAGTATGAGTGTACAATATGCCTGTGCGCCAATATGGATGTACATGTAGGTATATACGTAAGTATGAGTATACAATATGCCTGTGCGCCAATTTGGATGTACAAGTAGGTATATACGCAAGTATGAGTGTACAATGTGCCTGTGAGCCAATATGGATGTACAAGTAGGTATGTGTGCATGTATGAGTGTACAATGTGCCTGTGCGCCAATATGGATGTACAAGTAGGTATATACGCAAGTATGAGTGTACAATATGCCTGTGCGCCAATATGGATGTACAAGTAGGTATATACGCAAGTATGATTGTACAATATGCCTGTGTGCCAATATGTCATACAAGAAGTCATATCTTGATGCAACAATCCTACTGTATAGTGACATGGCAATTATCGATGATGAAGTGTGTGAGCCGGCAAGCAGGTGTACGTGAAACATATGCATCATCAATAATGGTGCTGGTGTCCTGACAGCATAGGTTTAATATAACAATAAACACATTTAAACATGCAATGTGATGCGAATAACAAGAATATGCGGAAATTGAATAATAAACGCAATAGTGAAGAATCTATATCAATATATATATGTCATACAGTTTTGCCATTTGAAATAACACGAATCGTGGTGTTTAGAAAAAATAAGGGCTATGGTGTTTTTAAGAAAAGATGCGTCTTTTGAAAATATCCGTAGAATCTCTTGGCCTGTCTTTAAAATACTCACGATTCGTTAGTTTTGAAATAGGTATGACTCGAGTCTAGTCTAATATCTATAAGTAAACTACAGAACTAATCGAAAGGTAAGGAAACCACCTAAATCTGAGTCGATATATATAAATATAATAGTCGGTGATCCCGCCTCAATAGTATCACATACGATACAATATATAACATGACATCTTCGAGTCAAGAGTGCGGATCTATCATCAATATAAATCTCATATGGTAAATCCATCGTAAGGCATCCCAAATCTGGGTATGGGTCAAATATCACATTCATCTCATTATTCATCTGGTATCCATTATCATCATATCTCATGAACCGGGATACTGATCTAAGTCTAGTTTAAACTGATATATATATATATATATATATATATGCGTGTATATATATATATATATATATATATATATATATATATATATATATATATATATGCGTGTATGAAAACACACGCCTAAAGGCCCGCTAAAATCTCATGTCGTATCTCATAATACGAACCACATAATATCACCGATCTCATGGCACCATACCCAATCTCATCGACTCATCTCCAAATACCATAACAATCCTCATCAATCATGAGTAGGTATATGTATGTATACACACACACACACATAGTCCCATACCTATGTGTGTATATATATATATATATACATATCCCTATAAACGCACAAGTAAAATAAAGTAAGCATGTGGGGGGGTGTAAACCTTATTCTAAGGTCCGTGACTAACTAACTAATGACTCCATCATCCAATTATACTAAAATAATCCATGACTCCCAAAGTTTATTTAGATAATCATAATCTCATATAATATATCCATATAATATGTACCATACACTACACTACGAACTGCGGGGGTGCTATACGCCATCCACCCGACTTCCCCCGTAGATATAATCTACTCACCTTGATCCTCGCTTGCTGGAGTCGATGACGCCACGCTCATCCTCGTCGTCTTGAAATTTACGTGGGGGTACCTACAACCAATACACAATCGCAAAATGCGTATTAAAATCAAGTCGGAAAACCAAAACGGCACACGTTTCGCTCATAGGTTAAAACCTATAGCCTACGCCTGCAAAACTACCAAACAACCCCCGTCGCTGACGTACAAACATCAGACGACAGAACAAAAAATCAAATACCAAATCCTAAATTAAAACGAAGTCGCAAAATAATGCAGCAACTCAAGAAAATGGTCCCAGATTTTACCCCAAGTGAAATTAGCCAATTTTGCACATATGGAGGGTCTAATTTACTGGAGATAAAGCCCTGGACCAAACACGGATCATTTCGACTCTACCTAGGCCGTAATTTGCGGCTAAAATGAGTAAATTTGTGGCCCGAACTTGGAGTGGGGGTCTCAGGTTTTGGGTATAGGTTCTAGGTTGCCTTCACATCTCTCAGTCTTCGCTAAATATTTTTCTGGTCACCCGGGTTATAGCAGATCACCAAAACACATCACAATTCTCATAAATTTCCGATATCGGGGTTTCTAAGTTTGGGGTTTGGGGTTTAAGTCTCTGTTTTAGTTCAATTTACCATCACTACAGGGGTTGTAGTCCCTAATTATACCTCAATTGCACGTTTGAAATCAATTCAAACCCTAATCCCTAACTTGGACTTTCCAAAGTGTACAAAACTACATGAAATGAATTTAAACATGAATAGAGGCTAAAGAAAATGAAATACTACACAATTTGTGAAAGGATTACCTCATTTGGCAACTCAAGAATCTTCTTGAGTTGCCCAAGTGCCCAAAATGCAAACTTTCTTGGTCCAAAGTGTAGCTTGTGAGCTTGTGCATGCTTTTTGTGAAGTGGGGATGAACTTTGGAGTTTGTTTTGATGATGTTTTGAGGGTTTGTAGTGGAGGGGGAGTGAGGTGCTGCCATGAGAGAAGAGAGGGGAGAGAAATGAAGAAAAAACAATAAAGGGACAAGGAGCCATGGTCTTGGGTTGACCCCTCACCCCTCTCTCTCTTGCCCATCCCTCTTTCTTTATTATTTTCTTTTGTTTTGTTTTGTTTTCTTTTATTTGTAAACCCAAATGAAAATCCAAAAGCAAAATGTCATGGTTAACAAAATGCACAAGTATAAAAATGTGATATGGTGTATGTTATGTGCACAAAACCGGCTTAATGCGCGATTAGCAGTATTTAATCGTGATTAGCATTAAATTAGTGTATAATAAATCATAAAATTTCATAATTTGCATAAATCACATAAAACACCCTCTTTTTAGTAATTTCTATAATTTTCCAAATTTTTCCCAATTTATCGGTATTTAATTATACCGCAATATTAAAATATTCAATATATTTATTATTTAATTATAAAAATTCCCAAAAATAATATTTTATTTTTCTGAAATATTACATCTAGCTCCCAGAGTGATAAGGATGACTGAAAGTCGGTCACAGGCTTTGTCTTTATCCTCAGTGGAGGGACGGTATATTGGAAGAGTTCCAAGTTAGATACCGTGGCATACTAGACGATAAAGGCTGAATACATCGCTACCAACGATGCCACCAAAGTGGATGTCTGGATAATTCTTGTTCATGAGATGAACATGGTTCCTACCATTGAGCGTCCAATAACTGTTATTGAGACAACAATGGAGTTGTGGCTTTGGCCTGAGAACACCGGTCCCATTAGCGATCCAGACATATTCTGAGGACAATATCACCTGATTAGGGAGATGGTTGATCTCCAAGGGATCGAGGTTAGGAGAGTTGACGCAAAGGATAACACGGTGGATCCACTCACAGAGGCCTTTCCCTAGAGAGACTTTTATAGGATGTTGGGTATGAGATACCACAACAAATGGCCTTAGTGCAAGTGGGAGATTGTTAGTTATATGTATGCCCTAGAGGCCATTGTTATACATGTGATGTGTATTATAGTGGATGCTTGGACATATTTAAGGAGGACTTTCTTGCTCGACATGATAGTATGCTATCTGGTTGCTCTTTATCTTAACGTGTACATTGACTGTCTCTCTATTACATATTGATAAAGCCCTTAGGATGAGTACTTGACTACCAGGATTATGATGCAGATCATACTAGTAGGGCAGAGGTAGTCAGTAAGTACATCCTTCAATTGTTCTTAGTCGTAGGAGTATCGAGATAGGGCATCGATACTCCAGAGTAGACTAGCGTATACGCTTCTCGACCCATATGATGGGCGATGGATGATCCCATATCCATTGGTATTTGACATCAGATATGGTATACGGGTGCTCAGTGGAGACTGGGTACACTGAACGGACTCGCCGAGAAATCCTAGATGGTATTATACCTATCGTCAGATAGCAGTTCTCTGGTGACACTGGTATAGATTAGTCTGTCGACCTGAGATCGTCATAGAGTCTTTTGTGATTCCCATTGTTCTTTGATTTCCACCTTACCACGTTCAAGAGATCGTGCAAAATGGTGATTTTTGGGTACAGTCCCGAGTCACATGAAGGAAATGAGCGATAGGAGGGGATTCGTCTCTCCCAGTATTGGAGGTTGATATTGCGCTATGCTCGATTGGCCATAACAGGAAATCCCTGGCCAGGGTTGCTGAGATTTACTGGTAAATGTTATCTGTTAGTTATATGTATACCCTAGAGGCCATTATTCTACATATGATGTATATTATAGTGGATGCTTGGACATACATAGGGATGACTTTCTTGCTCGACATGATAGTATGCTATCTGGTTGCTCTTTATCTTAATATGTACACTTATTGTCTCTCTGTTACATGTTGATAAAGCCCTTAGGATGTGTACTTGACTTTCAGGATTATGATAGAGATCATAATAATGCATTCTGGATAGTCTGTGAGTACATCCTTAAAATGTTCTTAGTCGTAGGAGTATCGAGACAGGGTATCGATATTCCAGAGTAGACTAGCATATACACTTCTCGACCCATATGATGGGCGATGTATGATCCCATACCTATTGGTGTTTGACATCAAAGATAGTATACGGGTGCTCAGTGGAGACTGGGTACACTGAACAGGACTCGCCGAGAATTCCTAGATGGTATTATACCTCACGTCAGATAGCAGTTCTCTGGTGACGCTGGTACAGGTTAGTCTGTACACCCGAGATCATCATAGAGCCTTGTGTGTCTCCCAGCATGCTTTGATTTCCACCCTACCGCGGCTCTACTGAGTCATGCAAACAGTTGGTTTTTGGGTACAGTCCCGAGTCACATGGAGGCAATGAGCGATAGGAGGGGATCCGCCTCTCCCGGTATTGGGGGTTGATGTTGTGTTGTGCTCGATTGGCTATAACAGGAAATCCCTAGCCAGGGTTGCAGAGATTTACTGGTAAGTATTACCAGTAGTTTCTCGAGCCGTTATGAGTCTTATATCTGCATGACTTATCAAGCTATTGGGTTCTGACGTTTCACAACCCCCAGGCTGGATATGCGACATATCAGACGAAGAGACCGGACTGTACGATAGTTTTACTGATTGGATCTTCATGAGTATGAGCAGGCTTGCTTGTTGATCTTCTGATAGTTCAATACCCGGGTTGCCGTTACATTTAGAAGACCGCTTGCGGCTTGTGGGTGATTGATATGATCATCACCTACTGCCAGTGTATTGACGAGTCTTTAGAGTCCTATACAGAGGTTTTCTGATTCATGCATGTAAGTCTACGGTAGCGCCCCGACCGTCAATCCGAGGCCAAATGCGGAACAAAAACTTTTTAAGAAATCGGCGCTATCATAGTTTTTCACCCGGATCGAACCATTAACAATAAACTGGCCAACTACTAAAATGATAGAATGGCTATACCGATCGATCCGTGTCCTTCGGTCTTTAGCCACCATCCTTAGCTCCTCACGGTATCTCCAACCTCGCTCGATCTCCGGTCTCCTCGTTGAAAAGGGCACCACGTCAAGAAGTCTTTTTACGGGCTCCCGCTTCAATCCGAAGCAACTCGAACATGAAGTTTGCTAGCTGACATGTCCAAGGTGATGTAGAGAATGTGTGTGATAGCTTTGTCTCAAGCATCCATTGATTTTCAACACATGAGATGGTATGGATGGAGGTTGAAGAAGAATCCGTGGATGAAACTTGTGAGCTCAAGAGAAGAAGAATGAGGAGCTTTATTATTGTGTTGGATGATAATTGTGAGAGAGCACACTAGAATAAATCTCAAGAGCCAACCCCAAGCCTTGTGGCTGCCCTCTCTCTCTCCACCCATCAATTTAACACAATAATCAATCAATAAAATTGACTTGGCTCAAAAAATAATACCATGAGTCACTAAACATGCACATGTCACATTTAATGCACTTCATGATGACTTGCAATCACAATTTCCACTTAATAAGCATTAACCCAAATGTTTATAACAAAAAATAGAATTGCATCTTCTAAAGTAAACTCGTGCAGATCACAAGGATACCCCTCACCAGTACATACCTGCATCTGCATTTCGACTGAATGTGAATGCAATGAGACGAAGCAATCCAACAAATCTAATACTAGGATCCGGCTTAAACCAAAGCCCACTAGCATGATCCGTCCGATAATGATCCGTGCATAAGTGTACGTATATGATCGAACCCTGCCATAAAACCGTACGGCCTCTAGAACGTTTCGCCCGAACTTGGGAAACTTTCTGTGGGGGACTCTAAAGACTCGTCAATACGTCGGCAGTGGGTTTAACCATAAGCACGTCAGTGGTACTAGCTGTACGTGACGGGCTACCCATGTATTGACCAAAAAGGAGGCTGATGAGCGAACTCATCCTGAAACCCTACTGAGCCTGTCAGTAACAATATCAGTACAGTCCGGTCCGTTCGTCTATGAGTATCGCATGTCAGGCCTAGGGGGCTGGTAAACGTCAAACCCCCAAAAGCGGTACAAGTCATGTCGGAGTATAGCCCAGAACACCTTAAGATACTACTAGAATACCTACCAGTAAATCTCCTGTCTTGGCCAAGGACTTCGTGTAATGGCTCTCCTAGACATAGCGCAATCTCACCCCCAATACCGGGAGAGACGAAACCCCTGCCGATCCGCTCACTGCCTCCATGTGGCTTGGGACTGTACCCAACTAAAACCTATTTGCATGACTCCTTTGAGCCGTGGTAGGGTAGTAATCAAAGCACAGTGGGAACTCACACGAGACAAATGATGATCTCAGGTCGATAGACTAACCTGTACACATGTTACCAGGGAACTGCTATCCGACGTTAGGTATATTACCAACTAGCAGGTTCCCGACGAGTCCTGTCCCTAATGAGCACATGTATACATCTTAGGTGAACCAACTGACACTAATGGCTTGTTATACCGGCCACCGCCCCTCGTCGGGGTCTTGACTGTATACACTAGTCTACTAATGGAGTATCGAT
Source organism: Agapanthus africanus (assembly GCA_030015575.1). Classification (NCBI taxonomy): domain Eukaryota; kingdom Viridiplantae; phylum Streptophyta; class Magnoliopsida; order Asparagales; family Amaryllidaceae; genus Agapanthus; species Agapanthus africanus. The sequence continues at coordinate 444,177,838 of CM057350.1, read as the reverse complement.
GCCCAGTCTCGAAACTCCCATGACTAGGGACACATTAAGGATGTGCTTATAGACTACCCAACTCTCACATATATGATCGCCATCATACTACTGGTAGTCAAGAAAGAATCCTAAGGGCTCTATCAATGTGTAATAGTGATCTATAATATCACCTAAAGCATGTACACGATGATAAAGATAAACCAGATAGCATAATATCATCTTGAGTAAGACTGTCTTACCGGTATAGGTCCTCCCTCAATCATTGAAATCACGTGCCTGCGATCCAATAATTGACTTAAGGGCAATATAACCAACAATCTCCCACTTGTACTCAAGGCTAATTATTACGATATCGCATACTCACAGCCCGTGTGATACCGAACACCCAACTCCCCTACTGATCAGTCTCACAAATCCCGTTTGTGAAACTATTGCGTTCGAGGAATAGCCTCAGTAAGTGGATCCGCCCTGATATTTCTTTCTATTTCTCTCTTAATCTCAAGTTCGCGGAGAAAGACATCTCCCAAAATGAGCAATACCTGTCTTAGAACATGTTTGGAATCTGATGGGACCCAGTTCACAAATGAACTCCAAATCCAGTAAACCTCTTAGACTGTATCGTCAACTGAATTTAATCAATAGCATGCGCCATGCCTCCCTCGGTATCCGCTTGGACCACCTATCCAAACTACTGCCCTTCATCAGAGGGAAAACTATAACTCTGACAGTCACTCTGTCAACCAGGTCACCTTGAAAGCCTGGAATGATAACCATCTCCCGAAGGAGGCTGCCGTTATCAAATCCCTAGAACATCCACTTATGTTCTAAAACTGCTTCCGAACGTTTCTCCAGGATTGTATTAATATCAACTTATTGCAGCTAGTGCAAAAACAACATCTGACGTGGTACTTGACATCTCATGATTGATTCAATTGCCTAAGCAAGTGATATGTCAATCATGCACATCTCTCTCCCCTTTAGTCTGTTAGACACCTTTAGAGAGGGTGACTCCTTCACCTGCAGGTTCACTACCATACCAGGAGTCGTCCATTCTAAAACTCCTTTAGAATACTATCTAAGTACCCAGATTGGGATACTTCCCAAATCTAGATCTAAAACCATAGATCTAGTAACCAGAATGTCTGATATAATATTCATATACTATGTGAAGAAACCACTGTGTGACAACCACAGTATAACCGATCGTAGTATAGGAATTTCACTTCCTACTCTGTGTATGTCATCCATATACCAGGACATCACACCCTACTTCCTTCTTAACAGATTCATCCCCTATTCTGATGAAGTCAAACCCATGACTGTCACATCAAAAATAGATGATCTATCTCCGCTATATCTGCTTTAGTCTATAAATAGACATAATGTTACGACCCGAAAAGTACGGAATATGACCGGCACTTAAATTACGAAACGTCTCAAGGTGTACGTAATCTAAGTAAGACAAAACCCAGAAATCCAAACCAAGTAAAGCAATAGAGTGAAGGAAAAACAAATTTTAAAGAAAGAAGTTTAACAATATAAGCTGAAGTATGCATTTTTAAAATGTCAAGTCTTTTCTGAAAATTTCGGCAGAGTTTCTTTTGTAAATTCAGACCCCAAACGGGTACAAAACCTGATAAAGCATGTATAATGAATAAAGGCATCCCCAAGCGGGAGCTAGCTCTTCGTCAATCGACGGACAAAACCACACAATGCAATATATTATACAACGCCAAGGGGCGAGGATCGAAGCTCAAAAGGAAACTCAAAATCATCAAGAAAACCATAATAATACAACGCACGACTCTAAGGTCGAAATAATATACACTGGTCTTCTATCTCTATGAAATATACAAATCTGGTTGATGGAATTTTACTAGATACAACTGAAATAACAAATACACAATGGTGGTCCTCATGCAAAAGAAACCACCTACCAAGGCAATCACCCGGAAGGAACAATGTGCCAACAAAGCCGCAACAAAACCTGTACGGTAAAACCTGTAAGGAACTGTGGCACAACGGGGGTGAGTTGCCAACTCGTGAATAGAAAACATCTACAAGCAGAAATCACATGTATGACGCTATCCTAGGTCATATCAAGTAACATCCTCAAATAAAAATCCTGGTCCATCTATGTATAAGTGTAATACCACATGCTCGTGCCAGTACCTCAGATAGCAACATATCAGATATATCATGTATGAATGCATGACGAATGGAAACAGAATACATCATGAAATCAACAGAGAAAACAGTGTCAAGCATCGACACCAAACATAAATCTCAGTATCTCAATATCTCAAATCTCAAAATCTCAGTGTCTCAAATCCCAATATCTCAATATCTCAGTGTCTCAAATCCCAATATCTCAATATCTCAGTGTCTCAAATCCCAATATCTCAATATCTCAATATCTAGGGCTCCGTCAGCCCGGATCGGCCCATATCATCAAATCACACGACCACGGACGGTATCCTCCGGATATCCGCCGCGCCAAACAATCACTGGTAGGCAGTCTGCCCCTGTCGGGCTCATCATCTTCCATGAAATCACTCTCGCCTCGGGGTACCATACCGGGTCTACCATGTACCCGAGGCGGTTCATACTACTCCTCGAAACGGGTCTCGAAATCCAACAGCTATCATGAAAACTCATGGTGGACAACTCATACATCACGAGAAAACCGCAACTTGCATTTTTAAGAGAGAGAGAGAGAAGTTTATATATATTCTTGCGGTTTTCCCCCATATCCTGAAATCTCATGAAATTCCAAAATCCAAAATCAAGAGTAAGTAAAGAGTGAATATCGGCATAAAACCCCAAAATACTGTATAACCAATGAGTATATGAATGCATCTGATATCATGCAATGAGTGCAATAATTAAACTAGCATATAAAAGCGATAACATATTGTAACTATCAACTAGAAAGCTATGCCAATGAATAGTATTTTCTAAAGTGTACGTGACATGGTAATTACCGATGATGATATGTGTGAGCCAGCAAGTAGGTGTACGTGGAACATACGCATCATCGGTAATGGTGCTGGTGTCCTGACAGCAGGGTTTCATGATAATTACAGATAACATATGTACAAGCATGCAACGCGATGAAACTTCATGAATATACAGAAAGTGATGTAGTAACAGCAACACTGAAAAATATACCTACCCAATATACAAGTCATACAGTTTGGTATTTAAAATACTCACGATTCTCCACTTTTGAAAATGAGTATGACTCGAGCCCAGTCAAAAAGGTAAGGGAATCCACTTAAGTCTGAGTCGATCTATATACATATCTAGTAGTCGGTGATCTCGCCTCAATAGTATCACGTACAATACAATAAATAATATGAAATCCTCAAGTCAAGAGTGCGGATCTATCCTCATAACTATATCTCGTACGGTAAATCTATCGTACGGCATCCCAAATCTGGGTACGGATCAAATATCACATTTATCTCTTTATTCATCTGGTATCCACATCATCATATATCATGAGCAGGGGTACTGATCTAAGTCGAGTACACTACTAATATCATCAACAATATCATGATCTGGCTACTGATCTAAATCCTCATACAATCCGATGTCATCGACACATATTATCATATAGAAGTATACATCGCCCAAGCGATCCATTATAAATATCATAACATATCTCATCTCATAGCTCGATCATATGTCAACTATGTTGGATATTGTCACGACCCGAAGTTTGGCCCGTGACCGGCACTTAACCACGTAACGTCTACAGGCGTAACGCAGCTAAGTGAACCGAAAACCCAGAAATCAAACCAGTAAAAAATGTAGAGTGTTTAAGTTTTAAGTGGAAGTATTTATTAAAGTGACAAAAATTCTTAAGTAGATAATCACCAAGATAGCAATATAGGACGACGTAGTGAAGATCAAGATCCACAAGTGGGAACATCACAGATAGAATAAACTGCAAGTACAGTCGGCTCACAACGAGCTCGACACCAGAAAACAAATAATATACATCATCATCCTCACACTGTCTCTAAGTCAAATACATACATGGTAGATGGAGAATACTAGATACAACAATATACATAACTGAAAGATAAACACATACCGCACAAAACCCACCTATCAGCAAAAGAGCTAGTACACCAACTATGGAGGTATCTGTGTCAAAAGATGCAAAACGCAGCCTGTCGCGACTACTCCGAAGGGCAACCTGCAAACACTGTGGCACAACGGGGGTGAGTTGCCAACTCGTGAATAGAGATAACATATAAAGGTAATCGCGAGCATGCACGTACTGTGCTACTTTATCATATGCCAACAGATGATATCAATGTGTGAAAAGCAGTATGTGCAAAAATCATGCAAAAGCTCTATCAGGTAATATGACTACAGGATGAGATGCAATATTGAATGCTGAGCAGGGGAATATAACATCTACACGAAATGTCAATGTGGAATATATATATATATATATATATATATATATATATATATATATATATATGCACCGCAAATCCCAACAACCAAGACGCCGGCACTCCCATCGGCCCTCCAATCCTGTACATCCCTAAGAATCACGAGTGCCCAACATCGGCACCCAAATATCATAAATACTCGTGTCTAGCATCGACACGCAAATCCTCCTATATCGGGCATCCATCAGTCCGGGTCAGCCCTCTCTCAATATATCGGGCATCCGTCAGTCCGGGTCAGCCCTCTCTTAATATATCGGGCATCCGTCAGTCCGGGTCAGCCCTCTCTCAATATATCGGGCATCCGTCAGTCCGGGTCAGCCCTCTCTCAATATATCGGGCATCCGTCAGTCCGGGTCAGCCCTCTCTCAATATATTGGGCATCCGTCAGTCCGGGTCAGCTCTCTCTCAATATATCCACTCTAGCACCGAGAAAACACAGGGTGGGCGCACCGAAATATCATATCAAGGGAACCGGGTTTTTAAATGATTACATATTTGAAATAGCCACGGTTCCCAAATCCAGAAATCACATGTAATCCAAACCAATATGCAAGTCAATGATCCGATGTGATATGTGCATCAAGTATGAATATCATGTCAAGTCACATGAAGATGAGCTACAATATAATGATCCGATGTGATATATGCATCAAGTATGAATATCATGTCAAGTCACATAAAGTTGAGCTACAACATAATGATCATGGAAATTCTACAGTGTGAGTGTCATGGCAATTACTAACGGTGTGTGTGTAACATGCAGGATAGTGCTCGTGCAACATGAACCGTTAGTAAGGGGCGGTGTTCTATCAATTCTAGTTTATATACATATATCAGGGAATGTGGTATGCGCTAAATAGTAGCCATGAACAGTTAATGTATGGAAATGTAGCTATAAGATCCTATCAGCCCTGACGTAGAACGCCATGCGGGCGATATCCCCGTAGATGTTAAATCTACTCACCGTAGTCTCTCGCTAGGTATAGCCGACGACTTGTTCCCCTCCTTCGCGGTTCCCGTCGCACTCGCCTGCGAATCCTAGAATTTCACAATATATCACTCATAAGCTCAAAACCGTACAAACACGACATTTAAAGTCAACTAGAAACCCGTGTCGCAAACCAAGCGCGCGTGTGCGCGATACGCTAAAACGTGTGATTACGCGCCTGAAGCCACTCCGACGCGTCGCGATACGCAGAAACCCCAAACCCACTCACACGTATCACGCGTGTCGCGAAAGATTAAAAATATGGGAAATAGGGTATTCTACTCCAGATTTTGATACAGAACTGATCTTATAAAAATAGATATACCAAAATACTCCACATAGCAGCAGACTCCAGTGGCCCAAACCCCAACCCCCAACTCACCCATCTGGCCGCAAATTGCGGCCAGAATGATTATTCCGGCGGCCTCCCTTGGGAATTGGGCTCCCAGGTTTGGTGTGTGCCCTCAATATCCCCTGTGTATGCTACAGTAATTCTAATTTCATTCTGAAATGCCCCGGGTAGCAGCAGATCCAACAGAACCCTATTTTTAGTTAAAAACCCCACTTTTGCACTAAAATGAAACTTTATGGTATTTTTCTGAAATTTGAAACAATCCTAAGCCTAGAACCACACTAATATCACATAACCAAGCTAATCAAACCTTAAAAAGTTAATTTTTAACATAACCTCACAAAAACCCCTCCTATAGCACAAAACATGCATAAAAAGTGATATTTGCTAGAATTTCTACAAGTTACGAGAGAGAGTGTTAAGTGAGAGATAAATACCTTCCCAAAAACCCTATAGAACTTTATTTTTCCATCCTTCTCCCTCAAGACACTGCTTTGACACCAAGATCCCTCAAATAGCCATTTAACCAAGGGTTTTTGTGAGTAAAAATGGGTTTTTGGTGTAGGGTTTTGTGTAGATCCAAAAGGGAATTGAAAAGAGAAGAAAAGAGGAAGAAAGAGGTGTTGCTGCTGCTGTTATTCTGCACAATTTCCAGCAATGAGAAAAGACAGAGAAGAGAGAAAGAAAAGGGTCAAAGAAAGTCAAGTGTTCACCTAACCACCATGCCTCATTTGTTTAATTGGATTTGAATTATTGAATGGGGTTTGTTTGGATTAAAGGGTGGGGAAAATAACAAGGAATCATGCAAGCAAAGAATGGCTAACTCTTTACCCTAGGTTACAACATGTTTCACTAAAAGACCTAAATCACAACATTGGCAAAGTGTGCAAGTGTACACTACAAAGGAAAATTTTCCAATTTGGGGTAACCCGACTAAAATAACTAGTAATCCTATGCACACATATATAAAATAACACGTACAACTGCTAATTAACACGAACACATTCTAACAAAATTTCAAATTGTTACAATCTACCCCTTTAAAGAAATTCGGTCTCCGAATTTAAAAATCTAACTACACGCACCTTCAAAAAGATGGGGATACCTCTTCCTCATCTCACTCTCGGTCTCCCAAGTGACCTCCTCTCTGCTCGGACCACGCCAAAGTATCTTGACCGACGGTATGTCCTTCGATCTCAATTTTCTTCACTTGTCGATTCAAAATGGTCACCGGATGCTCTGCATAGGGAAGGTCACGCTCAAGCTGGATCGTCGGGTGCTGAATCGCATGCGAAGGATCATGAAGATATCTACGGAGCATCGAAACGTAAAATACAGGGTGCACATCTGGAAAACTGGGCGAAAGGGCTAACCGATACGCAAACGCACCAACACGCTCGAGGATTTCGAAGGGGCCCACATATCTGGGACTAAGCTTCCCCTTCTTCCCAAACCTCATCACACCTTTCATTGGGGAGACCCTTAAGAAAACATGATCACCAACAGAAAACTCAAGTCTGCGCCGACGACGGTCCATATAAGATCTCTGCCTACTCTGGCTGCCCTCATCCTGTCGCGAATCAACTGGATCTTCACGATCGTCTCCTCAACAATCTGCGGTCCTAAGATACTGCTCTCACTGAGCTCTGTCCAACAAGCGGGCGATCCGCATCTCCTCCCATAAAGAGCCTCAAACGGTGCCATCTGAATGGTCTCCTGGTAGCTGTTGTTGTAGGAGAACTCTACTAAGGGTAAATGATGATCCCAGCTACCTCCGAAGACTAATACGCATGCTCTGAGTATATCCTCGAGAGTCTGAATAGTCCGCTCTGACTGTCCGTCGGTCTGCGGATGAAATGCTGTGCTGAAGCTCAAGCGAGTGCCCAAAGCCTCCTGAAGTCTCTGCCATAGACGGCTGGTAAACTGGGTGCCTCTGTCGGACACGATACATGTCGGAACTCCATGCAGTTGTACAATCTCGTCGATGTAAATCTAGGCATACTGAGCAAATCCGAAAGTCGTCTTCACCGGTAGGAAGTGAGCCGCTTTTGTCAACCGATCCACGATCACCCAGATGGAGTCATACCCTCGACTAATCCTGGGTAGACCCACAATGAAGTCCATAGAAATCAGTTCCCATTTCCACTTCGGAATGGGTAACGGCGGTAGCTCTCCCGCGGGCCTCTGATGCTCAGCCTTGACTTGCTGACAAGTCAGGCATCTCGACACAAAATCGGCGATGTCTCTCTTCATTCTGTCCCACCAGTAAACACCTCTCATGTCATGGTACATCTTGGTGGAACCGGGATGAACACTATATACCGATCGATGTGCCTCCTCAAGAATCTCGTGCTGCAATCCCTCAGCATCTGGTACGCACAGTCTAGCCCCGAATTGTAGTATCCCCTGATCATCGATCACGAACTCGGAAAATCTGCCCTGTTCCATCGGTGCCATGATCTCTGAACATCGGTCATCACTGTGCTGTGCCTCAAGTATACGGTCAAGCAATTGTAGGCGTGCACGAACATGCGCAAATCTGTCCTCCGATCGGCGTAAACTCGAATTAAACCCGGCTGTCGCATATCTGCCAATCTACTGACAACCGCCTCTGTACTGCACTCAAACAAGATAGACTACCACCGAGCCTCCTCCCCAAAGCATCCGCCACTACATTCGCCCTGCCCAGGTGATACAAGATCTCACAATCGTAGTCCTTCATTAACTCCATCCATCGGCGATGTCTAAGGTTCAGGTCTCGCTGCTGGAATATATACTTTAAGCTCTTGTGATCAGTGAATATCTGGCACGACTCTCTATACAGGTAATGTCGCCAGATCTTAAGTGCAAAGACCACTGCAGCCATCTCCAAATCATGAGCGGGGTAATTCTGTTCATGTTTCTTTAATTGCCGCGAAGCATACGCGATCACCCTGTCATGCTGCATCAAAATGCACCCTAGCCCCACTCGTGAAGCGTCACAGTAGACCACAAATCCACCTGATCCTGAAGGCAATGATAGCACTGGTATCGTAGTCAGTAGAGCCCGTAGCTGCTGAAAGCTGTGCTCACACTCCTCCGTCCAAAGAAACGAACTCCCTTCCGGGTCAACCCGGTCAAAGGTGTAGCAACGCGAGAGAAGTCCTGCACGAATCTCCTGTAATAGCCTGCCAGCCCTAGAAAGCTGCGAACCTCCGTCACTGACGTGGGTCTAGGCCACTCCGAACGGCCTCAATCTTCCTCGGGTCTACGCATATACCATCTCGTGTAATCACGTGCCCGAAGAAGTCTACGCTGTCCAGCCACAAAGCACACTTGGAGAATTTTGGCGAAAAGCTGATGCTCCCTCAAGGTCTGCAGTGTAATCCATAGGTGCTACTCGTGCTCCTCTCTACTCTGAGGGTACACCAAGATATCGTCAATGAATACTATGACGAACAGATCAAAATTACGGCCAGAAAATGCGGATCATCAAGTCCATAAATGCTGCTGGCGCGTTGGTGAGTCCGAACGACATCACCAAAAACTCGTAATGGCCGTAGCGTGTGCGGAAAGCTGTCCTAGGAATGTCCTCCTGTCGAACCCGCAGCTGATGGTAGCCTGATACACAAACGCATATGTTCCCCTCCGAAAGGCGGCGCACAGGACCGTGATGTCCTGACGCTGAGATTCGGGGCAGATGCTATTTGGTTTTATCCGTCCACCTCTCTGAAGATGCCAAGTTGATTTATGGCACCGTGTATCGGAGGTTTAGACGGATGCGGCCGATGTAGCAGACTTCGTCAGATTCCCTCTCGTTTGAGGGGTTTTTGATTATGGGGACGCTCTTCCCTGCAGGCGCAAGCCCCTGCAGTTAATTACGCTACCGCATCGCGGTAACAACTTTCTCCTTCTCCAGAGTTTCACTCCGTGTCGTGTGTGTTTGTTTTGTTTGTGGTTGCCCGTGGATTGTATACGGAGACTGAGTAATGCCGTCGCCCGTAGGACGTGGATTAGTCCAAATCCGTATTTAATTTAGATTTGGGTTTGGTGTTTTTTAGTTTAAGGATGCGTTAGTCGCGTTGCGGCTAAGATCAACTTAAACGTTCGCCAAGGATACGTTAGTCCTATTTTGGATTAAGATCGACTTGAACGGGATCGTTTAGATCCGAAAGAAGAGCAATTGGCTCCATTATTCCAGTTTAGAGACGTGGTGGTCCATGTTCCAGTTTAGGGACGTGGTGGTCCGTTATTAGTTTAGGGACGTCTCGGTCCGATATTAGTTTAGGGACGTCTCGGTCCGATGTTAGTTTAGGGACGTTTCGGTCCGGTATTAGTTTAGGGACGTTTCGGTCCAATGTTAGTTTAGGGACGTTTCGGTCCGATGTTAGTTTAGGGACGTTTCGGTCCGTTATTGGGTGTGTGGCCGTTTGGACCCGTCACCTCTTTGACGTCGTTGAGGAATTACAACGATGGATGTCAAAGGAGTTCGGAGATGTACCCTCGAACCAGATGTAGATTGATTTAGGAGAGCCATTTTGCTCAGCCAATTTAATTTAAGGACTTACGGCCACGATTGGGCTAAGTCCAGTTGAGAATATTCAACATTGCTTTTGCTTTTCTCTTTATTTTTATTTGGGCTTTGCCCAGAAAGGATGCAGAACATAAATTTGTTTTGGGGCTCTGTTCTTTATAAATGATGCAGAGCATCAATTTTATTTGGGCTTAGCCCTTTTATTGCTTTGCAATTTATTTTGGCCTTCTAGGTCTTTTTGATTTGGGCCTGGCCCTTCAAGTAATGCATTGCATTTGTGCAAAGCACCAAGAATCTTTTAGATTCAAGAAAAGAAGTGCAGAGCACTTTTTAATTTCTTGATCTAAATTTAGATCAAAGAAAAAAAATCTTTTCTTTCTTTCTGTCTCAGAGAACCAGAGGTTCATAGCAAGTGCAAGGCACTATTTTTATTATTTTTATTTATTTATTTATTTATTTATTTATTTATTAATTGAAGATCACTGATCTTGTTTTCTAGATCAATGATCTATTCCTAAGAGAATTTTCTCTTATCTCAAAGGTTTTTACCTTCTTTTTTGTGTTCTCAAGAAGTTCTCAAGAGTTCTCTTCTCTTTTTTTTTTAATCCAATTGTCTCTCCCTTTGAAATGGGGTCTGGGGTCCTTTTTATAGTGCTCAAAAATCAGTTAAATTTGTTAAAAAAAAAATCTTTTCTGAGTGATTTGGGTAATTTTCCCCACCGTTGGATCTTTGATCCAAAAGCCCCTGTTTTACAGAAGAAATCTTCTTGTTTTAACAAAAACAGAAAAAATTTCCTTAAATCTTCATTCTGCTTTTGCGCAACTCCCCAGTACATGACACGTGTCGCGCAGTGAGGCGCTTGCGCAACTGCGCAGACACGTGTCGCGCAGTGAGGCGCTTGCGCAACTGCGCAGACACGTGTCGCTCAACGGTGCACTTGCGCAAAAGAGTTTGAGCAACTGCGCGGACACGTGTCGCGCTGCGATGCACTTGCGCAATTGCGCGGACACGTGTCGCGCAGCGGTGCGCTTGCGCAGTTGTGCTTGCGCAACTGCGCAGACACGTGGCGCGCTGTGGTGCACTTGCGCAATCAGGGTTTGCGCAGCTGCGCAGACACGTGTCGCGCAACGGTGCGCTTGCGCAGTTTTGTTTGCGCAACTGCGCAGACACGTGTCACGCAGCGCAGCGCTTGCGCAACTGAGCGTTGCTTTTGCTTTTTAAAGAGCCTTGCTCTGATTGGACGTACTGCCTTGGGCGTTGTGCTGCCGAGTCAACTTCTGATACGTGGCAAATTGCGCGCAGCGCACGGGATCTGAAGCGTTGCTTCAAAATTTGAATTTTTGAAATTCAAACAGAGCCTTGCTCTGATTGAGGGAACAAATGCCCCCCCCACCGTTGCGCTCACGTGGCGCGCACGTGAGTGCAGCGGTGGCAAGATCCTGACTGTTGGATCATGGGGGTCAGTTGAAAGGGCGCAGGCGCCTATAAATAGGACCCTTGGTCCTTAGAAAATTCTTTACCATTTCAAGAATCTTGACTCAGAGCCTTGCTCTTGCTTAAGAACTTTCAGAGCCTTGCTCTTGATTTTTTTTCAAGAACTCCAGAGTTCATAACTTAGGATCACCTTAGGTAAAAATTTAGATTAATTTAAATTAAATTTAATTAATAGAGCCTTGCTCTTATAGATCTTTGATCTAAAGAAAACCCCTTTGGGGTTTCTTCAACAGAGCCTTGCTCTCATAGATCTCTGATCTAAAGAAAACCCCTTTGGGGTTTCTTCAATAGAGCCTTGCTCTCATAGATCTCTGATCTAAAGAAAACCCCTTTGGGGTTTCATCAATAGAGCCTTGCTCTCATAGATCTTTGATCTGAAGAAAACCCCTTTGGGGTTTCATCAACAGAGCCTTGCTCTCAAAAATTTACAGAGATCTTATTCCTGGGTTTTAACCCATGAACAGAGCCTTGCTCATAGATCAAATGTAGATCTCCCCCCCCTCTTTTCTTATATATATAAAAAATGGAGAACTCCTAAAAGTTTCCCTGGATCTTTAAGATCCCAAAATTTTTCTTTTAATCCTTAGGGGTTATAGTTATCATTACTATTACAGAGCTAGGCTCTTTTTTAAGAAGTTTTATTCCTTTGGGACCAGAGTTTGACAAATGTCACTCTATGACAGAGTTTTGCTCTAAAAGAGGGGATTTTCTCCTTATCTCTAGGGATTTCCCCCCCAATGAGGATATTCTCTTGGGGGTCTTTTAATGAATTGACAGTCTCATCTAATGATGGGATTGTCTTATTAAATTATGCGCCGTCATCTAGATTTTGTGGGTCCCCCTCTGGTCCCCTACTCACTGCATTGTAGTGTGATGTAGGACTTTGAAAGGTGAAGCATTGGAACGCTAACGGTTATATTTTTTTTTCTTTTTCTACAGGAAACATGTCTGAAGATTTGTCTTTCCCTTTCGTTCGCTCAGAAGGAGGGTTCCCACATTCGCCAGTGGACCGGGTGGTGTTTGCTCTGATTAAAGATCACGATCCCGAGTGCAAGAAACTTCACCTATGGGGAAGGTGGTACAGCCAGATCATCAAAGGCCGTCGCAGCTTTAGCTCCGCCTCGCCCTCTGAGCCCATAGTCGCGATCCCTTATGCGGACAAGCCTCCGGTGAAGTATGCCGTGGAGGTTAAAAATTGGAATTCCAACGACCTCCTCCAGCCTGCAATCGGTGCCATCCCGGTGCAACTGCCGCCGGCGATAGACATCTTGGGGAGGCGAATCTGTCAGGGTGAAGCACGCCCTTGGGGACAGGCTTATAATATTGGACTGATCCCGCGACCGCTTACCGGATATTTGCCCTGGGCCCGCTACATCTTAGCGGCGAAAAGGACTCATCTGACGACGATTGGTTTATACTCGTCCGTCTACGTTTCACTTTTCGAATATCCCTCTCCTCCAACATGGTGGATAAAGGCCTTTATTGAACAATGGAATATCCCCACCCACACCTTCTTGACAGCGGATAGGGAAGTCTCCATCTCTTTGGAAGAATTTGCTGAGATTTCAGGTCTACCAGTGAGGGGGGAGCACTACGAGGAGCTGCTTCCTCCTGACGAGTACGTCTTTGCCACCAAGCAGCTGGTATTTGACTTAACTCCGGAGAATGCCATCCAGCATCAGCATCCGGGCTTGGTGAAGGTGTTGGAGATTTATGAGGAACTGCATTTGGAATCGGGCGACCGGGGCGTCAGTTTCGCGGATTTCATTGCTCGCTTTATTCGCCCGGAGTTCCTATCAGAGCAGAGCGAGAAGTTCGCTCAGCTTGTTGACCCTTTTGGTTTCGGCTTGGACCGCCGACCTACATCGGAAAATGACCAGCTGGATTTTTATCTCCCTGGCACTGCCAGCGTCCCTTTCTCAGAGATCGCCGTTCCTGGCATGGACGAGGAGACTTTTTTCATAGGGTTCTTGGGTTTATGGCTATGCAGCTTTGCGGTCCCCATACATCCACGCCTCATGCGGCCCTCCGTCTTTTACCCGGCGCATTGAATGGCGGCTGGTTTGCAGCTATCGGTAGGGATTGCCGGGCTGGCTTACCTTTATAATGGTCTTAGCGTAGCGGCGGACGCTAATGAGCCTGGGGTACAGCCTGCTAACTTCCCGATGCACTACTTCACTTCTTGGATGGAGCTGCATGTGCGAGGGGTGTTTGGTGCCCATAAGACTCCTCCATTCTTTGAGAAATACAGACTCCCAAGAATCATACGGTTGGTCGGGGCTTCAATTGTGGTTACACCTCCGCGGGAGTCTAGGGGACTGCTCCTGCGTTCACATCTAGTCGGAGCGAAGATCTCTTTTGTGGATAAGGTCATCACCATAGGCTCAGAGACCACTAAGTCAGTGGTGCCGCTGCGCGATGACTTTAAGGGCGGGGCTTCTGTACTGAAGGCTCGGGAAATCCTTCACCTTTACTCCATTCGGCCGGGCTACCTAGTATTTAGGCAGAATGAGATGGCTCTCTTTATGAGGTATAACCCACATCGATTTGCCCGACAATCGAGCTACAATCAAGGGATCCCGATGGAAGCCTTTCTGGAAACACCCGCGGCCAACCAAGGGGGAATAAGGAATGCGATGCATCATTTCACCCGGCTCAATACAGGCTCCCATTTTTTTATCAGTGAGTCTAGCTGTGCCCCTAAAATAATCCATCCGTATGTAGCCTGGTATGCGCATGCTATGGGCCCAATCATTTTAATGGAGAAACGTCTGCTGGTTGACCGTAGGGCTGCGCCTCCTGGCGGTGATCGTAAGGCTCCTTTGCAGCCAAGGATCCAGGTCACCCCCCCGATAGAAGATGCCGGAGCTGACCGACCGCGCGTGTTGAGCCCCCCGCGTGGATTGCCACTGCCTACTACGGTGGATGCACCCCCGGCGCCCCGTGCTCCCACAAAGACGGTTAATGTGGTATCGCCAGGGTCTGGCGCAGGAGCGGATATCGGGACTCGCCGCCCTAAAGTGACTGCCAAGCGCAAGGCTATTCCGAGTGGATCTAAAGCCGGCGGACAGAAGAAGAAGAAGTCCACCCTATCCCTCGACGCGATCCTTAGCTTAAAGCCTGCGGCTCCTCCTGCTGAGGCCATATGTGAGTATGGCAGCAATGAGGGCTTTGTGGTAGACCCTGAGGACACCAATTTAGCTGCCGCCATTGCAGCTTCGGAGCGATCGGCGAGGCTTGAAGCTATGTTAAGCAAACTCGCTGAGTCCGGTAATCATCAGACGCTTTATTTGTCGTTTTATTGCACTTTGTATTGTTATATTTAACTAACATTTGCTCCATTTTCAACAGGTGTCTCTACTGAAGAGGCTATTGCTGCCTCCCTGAAAACCTTCCAAGAAGAGGAGGAGAAGCGTGCCCTAGCAGGCGTTGGTATGTTTCACCCCTTTCTCTTTTATAAGGAAAGTTTGTTGTCTTTTTATGATAGTCAACCTAACCTTCTTTTGTTTCTTTGCAGGGGTTGTATCAATTGACGCAGGGATCCTTCCCGAGTCCGTCATCGAAGTCCCGGCTTCGTCGAAGTTGCCACAAGAGCCTCGGCTTGACAAGACGACGAGGGATGCCTTGAAGAATCTAGAGGCATCCCTATATAAGGACGAGGAAGCCTCACTCAAGGAAGCCCTAGTGGCATCCGTCTCAATGGCTCGAGAGGAGCGGAAGCGGTTGAGACGCGAAGCAAGGGTGCGCAGAGCTGCTTTGACCGCGGGAGCGGGCCCTAGCACTATTCCTCATGCCGACACTCCTTCTGAAGAGGCCCCTGCCGCCCTGTCTACTGCTCATAGGCAAGTGGCGCGCGCGGCTCGGAGTGCAAACGATAAGTCCTCTTCAGGTAACATTTCTTTCAGAACCTCGTTGTAAGAATTATCAAGCCATTGGCTCATACGCATTCCATCTTGCAGGGCCAAGTCCGACTGAGGGGGAGGCGGAGACCGTCGAACCCAGGGGAATGGAGGAAGCGATACTTGCCGAACCCGAGCCAACAGTGAGCACCGTCGTCGGGGCCACGGCGCCTGAAACAGAAGTTGAAGGATCCGCCGCCGAGAAGGTCATTGATGCCGCGTCTGAAGTGGCGGCAGATGAGATGATTGTCGAGCCGAAGGCAGTAGAAGTCGAGGCGCTTGAGACTGGAGACGTCACGGTGCCGATGGACGAGACAACCGTGACCGCAGAAACTGAGGGAGTATCGGGTGAGGCGGCCACGATTCCTGAGGAGGAGCGAACCGCTCTTTCTCAGGAATCTGGTAATACTCCGATCATAGCCCTCCCCGTGTATGGTTCCTTACCGTCTCCCGGGCTCGCGAGCACAACAACGGTTCCCATCGAGTCGGGTGATGAGGCTACGGGCGGTGGTCTCATGTCGATGGATGAGGGGATTGCTTCAGTTTCTGCTGGTAGCTCATCGGGTAAATTTTTTGAGTCACCAGCGTTCCCCCCCTTTTTTTTATATATCTTGCGATCTCTTCTAACAAGCTTGTCTTTGTAGGTGCGGCCAGTGCCGATGCTCCATTGCTCGAGGGGGCACCGTCGACTACTGCTTTGGCGGTGGTCACCTCCCCGCCTTCCCTTGTACCATCACGGATGTTGGAAGGTATGGATTCATGACTCATGCATTAATCTTTGAAAAATGTATCTTTGTACTAACGTTATACCATTGTGCCTTTGCAGGAGTGCTCTTCGATCATTTATATCAAGTGTTGCTCCCACACTTCTCTTTCCCATCCGAACTCGCTTCTCCCTCTGGTGGCGCCGGTGAGTATACTTTCACTATAATATCTTTATTTACCCCCTTTTTTTCTAGCAATGGGATAATTTCTGACTTTTCCTTTTCTTTATTGCAGTGCCACAAATCGAAGGAGGGGATGCAAGACCTGCCGCGCTACCGGCCTTTCCGGCTTTGCCGTCCGTTGCAGCTGGTATAGTAAATTTCCTTTTTTGGTAACCCTTCAACATCTTCTGAACCATCGTTTAACCATGTTTTGTTTTGCAGCTATTGTTCCGGCTCCGGTCCCCTTTGAGGCTCGCGTCCTTTCACCGGCAGGCCCTTTCTTGAGACGTCCATCTTCAAAGGGTGCTGTGATGAGTTTGGGCATGCTGAGCGGGTACATTGAAGAGCTCAATATGGACGCTCTCCCTTCTGCCGTAGATTTTGCTGTGGAAGTTAACCCGATGTTGGCGGTGCTCGTAAATTTTCATAACGAAGGCGTCGTCGAATCTTGGGTCAACCACTGCAGGGGGATCGAGGCCTGTCTATATCGGCTGGAGTCGACGCGCCCTTCTCCCGAAGTTTTAGCCCTGAGCACCCAACGCACAACTTGGCTCAAGCAAAGCACTTCGCACTTCCGCCACTTAGAACAAGAAGCAGCTTCAAGACTAAGGGAATGCCAAAAGACCTCGAACGAAACGGCCCATCTGCGCGCTGAGGTTGAGGCAAATGCTGCCCAAGTGAAGACTATCTTCGAGGGTCTCTTGGAGCGTATCTCCCATGGGCTAAACTTGAAGCGGAAGCTTGACGTAGCTGAGCGCAATATCCTAAGTCGGGAAGCTGCCTATCAGGTCGTCAGGGAGCAGCTTGCGTCGGTCTTGCAGCAGCGAGCCTAAGTGGAGGCAGAGCTGGAGGTGGTAGCCGATCGAGAGAAGACGTAGAAGGAAGTATGCGAGCAATTGCTAAATCTATGCAAGACGCTTCCTTCCCAGTAATTTCTCCTTGTATCATTTGTACTTGTAAAATATATGTATATTTTTTATTCTTTAGTACAATGTATCCTGTACCCAGTCAATATTCATGAATAAAAGATACACATTTTTGTAACGTCCTGTGTCATTTCTTCGCCTTTTTCATTCTTTTCAGCATGACATATTTAATGCACCTTATTGACAGATAACTTCATTTCTCCCAGAGATAACGATGGCCTAGACTGCAGGTTCAGATCTGCCGCCTAGGACTTTTCAACTCTATGAGCCGTGAGGGTCTCATAGAGACTTTTCTTCCTACGGATCGAGAGGATCTCGTAGGCGGGCTTTTCTCTTTAGGAATCGCGAGGATTCCTATGTGTGGTTTTCTCTTACAAGTCGTAAGGCTCCTGCAAGAGAGTTTTTCCTTCTCACGAGTCGAGAGGACCCGTAAGGGGTTGTTTCCCTCCTTATCGAAACTCGATTTTAGAGAGTGAGTCCCGCGTATAGTGCGCAAGAGAGCATTTTAGATCGACTTGTAGGGTCCCATTGTTCAGGAAGCAAGTTCTCCTACCTCTGATGCCTGAGGCTTCATCTTGCAGATTAAGAAGCAAGTTCAATTTGTTGAAGAAATCCCTTTTCTGAAAGATTTGGCGGGATTTCCCCCACCATCGGATCTTTGATCTAGGGGCTTCTGTTTTACAGAAGATAATAACCGAAAAGATTTCTTCAGAACCTTTTTGTTTAGCGCGAATGCTCCAGGGTATGACGCGTGTCGCACAGCACACAGTGCAGCGCAACTGCGCTAGTACATCTACGCCGACACGTGTCATGCAGCGCACGACGCATACGCCGCTGAAGCGTTGCTTCCTTTGGTTTTGCTTGAAATAGAGCTTTGCTTTGGCTGGGTGCGCTGCTTTGGGGTGCTGCGCTAATGCGTTTGCGCCGGACACGTGGCGTGTAGCGCGCAGCGCAACGCAACTGCGCTAGCGCTTCCGTGCTGAAGTGTCGCTTCTTCAAGACAGAGCTTTGCTCTGATCGGGGAAGGACGAAGCGTTGCTCAATCTCCTGTCTCGGAATTCGAACAGAAATTCTCTCCAATTAGGGTAAACTGCCGTGGCAACTCTTAGAAGTCGAAGAGGCACTTGAGGCCTATAAATAGGACCTTTGGTCCCCTCCAGATACTTATCATCTTCCAGATTTCCATTTTCGAAGACTTCAGAGCTTTGTTCTTGCCTTTAAGAACTCCGGTGCCTTGCTCCTTTTTTTAAAGTTTTTTAGAAAAACTTTAGGTAAAATCAATTCTTAGATCAATCTTAAACAGCAGAGCTCTCGTCTAGTGGGTTTCATCTTTGAACATAGTTTTGCTCTCTAGGAATTTAGTCATCCATGTATATTATTGCTTTTCTATTGTTGATCTTCCTGTAATATTTTCTCCAGGCATAATGGCGGCGGTGCATCTATACAGTCTGCACGAGTTCATTACCTACGATGATATCCGCGCTCAGGGTCGTCAACAAAACCAGGAGTTTACATACGCTGAATGTGCAAACGTTATGGGTCGTCTGAACGCAAGCGGTGGTTGGCTGTTGCCTCGGCGTTCGGCTCTTTTGAAAGTCGTGCTGGGAGCAATATGGAGGGCACTTCCGGGTCTTCACGAGGCCCTACCACTCAATGCGCTGGATGATGCCGAGGACAAGGTGCATTCAGTGCACCTGACAGGGCCGATCTCGAAGAAACGACGGAACGACCTCGTTGACATCTTGCATCAAGTGTTTCAGTAGACGACGATCGTTGCTGCTTATTAAAGGCCGGAAGGGCTTGCCGATGATATCGACACCGAGGAGCGCGAAAGACTGCGCATAAGAATAATTAGAAAGGCCAGAAGAACTCTGGATGACCTTACTTTTAATTTCCTCAATCCGTGCCCCGGATCCGAGGTTATACCGTTGTAATAATTTGAACAATGTTTCTTATTCATTATTCTTATGCTTGTAAAAACTTTTAGCGGTATGAATGAAAACCCTCCCCTTTTCTATTTCAGCTTGTCTTATTTCTCGTCCTGAGTCTTCTGTCCATGCATAAATGAATGCGTCACGCATGCCAGATCAAATGTAGAACGGATATTCTTTCTGTCATCTTCTTTCTTTTAATGTCAGTAGGCTGTCTTAATAACCATGGTTGATGGATGTCTAAAACGAGTATTCCGACTTCCTCAGGAAATAGCGATGGCTTAGGCCGCAGGTTCAGGTTTACCGCCTAAGACTTTTCAATTCTATGAGCCGTGAGGGTCTTATAGAGGCTTTTCTCCCTACGGATCGAGAGGATCTCATAGGTGGATTTTCTCCTTAGGAATCGTGAGGATTCCTAAGTGTGGTTTTCTCTTATAATTCGTAGGGATCTTATAAGAGAATTTTCCCTCTTACGAGTCGAGAGAATTCGTAAGCGGTTGTTTCCCTCCTCGTCGAAATTCGACTTCGGAGAGTGAGACCCGTGAATAGTATGCAAGAGACCATTTTGGATTGACTTGCAGGGCCCCATTGCTCAAGAAGCAAGCTTTTCAATCCTTGCTGTCTGAGACTTCTTCTTACAAATTGAGACGAATCGGGAATTTGCTCGCGGAGAGGGTGATGGCTCTACGAGTTGACATGAGTTAAGAGGCTCTCATCACGGAGTGTTTGTATCCGTGAGTCGAGGAGTTTGCTAGGGATTATTTGTTTCCCGAGCACCAGGGATTATTTGTTTCCCGAGCACCAAGGATTATTTGTTTCCTTGGGGTTTGAAACGAGTCGAGGATTCCCACGGAGGCGCTGGTGGCTCGGCAGGTCGACGCGAATCAGGAGTCTCTCGTCAAAGAGTGTTTGTATCCGTGAGTCGAGGGATTTGCTAGGGATTATTTGTTTCCCGAGCGCCAAGGATTATTTGTTTCCTTGGGGTTTGAAATGAGTCGAGGATTCCCACGGAGGCGCCGATGGCTCTGCAGGTTGACGCGGATCAGGAGGCTCTCGTCAAGGAGTGTTTGTATCCGTGAGTCGAGGAGTTTTGCTAGGGATTATTTGTTTCACAAGCGCCAAGGATTATTTGTTTCCTTGGGGTTTGAAACGAGTCGAGGATTCCTACGGAGGCACTGATGGCTCTGCGGGTCGACGCGGATCAGGAGGCTCTCGTCAAGGAGTGTTTGTATCTGTGAGTCGAGGAGTTTGTTGGGGATTATTTGTTTCCCGAGCGCCAAGGATTATTTGTTTCCTTGGGGTTTGAAACGAGTCGAGGATTCCCACGGAGGCGCTGGTGGCTCTGCAGGTCGACGCGGATCAGGAGTCTCTTGTCAAGGAGTGTTTGTATCCGTGAGTCGAGGGATTTGCTAAGGATTATTTATTTCCCGAGCGCCAAGGATTATTTGTTTCCTTGGGGTTTGAAACGAGTCGAGGATTCCCACGGAGGCGCTGGTGGCTCTGCAGGTCGACGTGGATCAGGGGGCTCTCGTCAAGGAGTGTTTGTATCCGTGAGTCGAGGAGTTTTGCTAGGGATTATTTGTTTCCCAAGCGCCAAGGATTATTTGTTTCCTTAGGGTTTGAAACGAGTCGAGGATTCCTACGGAGGCACTGGTGGCTCTGCGGGTCGACGCGGATCAGGAGGCTCTCGTCAAGGAGTGTTTGTATCCGTGAGTCGAGGAGTTTGTTGGGAGAGTATGGCTCCCTCTTTGTTTACGCCCTTGGATTGTATACAGGGATCGATGTGATCTTAACTGTAGGGCCAAAATTTTATCATCATTATTTTTTTTTGTTTTATTTCCGCGATGCTCTATCATTTCAGCTTTTATATCGCGAAGGTCGCGATCGCCCAATCATTTCGGCTATTTTTCGCGGTGCCCAATCATTTCGGCTGTTTATTTTATTTCCACTCGCTGCTTTTTATTGCGAGTTGCCCAATCATTTCAGCTATTTCGCATGCATACATTTTACTTGCTGCTTTTTATTGCAAGTTGCCCTATCATTTTGGCTATTTCGTATGCATGTGCGGCTTACTGGCTTTTCGCCGTAAACCTGAACTTGGACACTGATTTTGGCATCAGCACCGCTACAACTGGGATGTTGCCAGGAGCGAATCATCATTTGCTTCTGTCATTGTCGAACAAAGGAGGCTTATCGACCAGGGTTAGGGTCCTGTCGACTAAGGCTTTTGACTTTATGAGCCGTAAGGATCTCACAAAGCTATTTCTCCCTACAAGTCGTGAGGATCTTATAGGTGTATTTTCTCCTTAGGAATCGTGAGGGTTCCTAAGTGTTTTGTTCCTCTGTAAGTCGTAAGGATCCTACATGAGGGTTTTCTCTTTGCAAATCGAGAGGATTTACAAGGGTTATGCGAACATATCCCCAGTCACGGATGGACCTTGGTTAGGGAAATGTTTATTCGCGCCCGTGGATTGTATACAAGGGTCAGTATTGAGCCACTTGTAGGGCAATATCGAAAGTTGTGGTGGTTGCTTAAGCACAGGTTTAGATCTCTGTAACTTAAGACTTTCAAACCTTACGAGCCGTGAGGGTCCCATAAGAGCGTTCTCCTTACGAGTCGTGAGGATCTCGCAAGTGTATATTCTCCTTAGGAATCATGGGGATCCCTAAGTGTGTTGCACCTTTGTGAGTCGTAAGGATCTCACGCAGGTGGTTTCTCCCTACAAGGTCGAGAGGACCCTATAAGTGTCCTTTAACGAGGTTGCGCCCTTTCAGGTTTTCACAAACACTCGCCGGTAGTCCTGCTGTTTTTACTCACGGAGCCCTTTCGGGTTTTCATCCGTGCCCATTTTGCTTATGGACATACCATTTTTTTTAATTCTTTTTATTTCCTTTTTCTCTTTTTTTTTACGAGGTCGCGCCCTTTCGGGTTTTCACGAACACTCGCCGGTAGCCCTGCTGTTTTTACTCACGGAGCCCTTTCGGGTTTTCATCCGTGCCCCTTTTTGCTTATGGACATACCGTTTTTATTTTATTTTATTTTTATATATTTTTTTTATATCTCGTCAGTCTAAAGATGCTGCGGTAGTAGTTTAAAGACATTTCGGTCTGCTATTAGTTTAAGGACATTTCGGTCCGCTGTTAGTTTAAGGACATTTCGGTCCGCTATTGAGAAGCTGGCTACTGCTTATAAAGTTTGAGCTTAGGAAGATAGCGAGCGGACATAGTCGTCGTCATCTATCGTTGACCTAGGCCGTGGCTCATTAAGCGTAGTATTTCTTTAGGAAGCGACCGTTTATTGGTCTGAAAGGCCTTTCACCGTGCATGTTCATGAGTAGATAGGCCCCACCCTGGTAAACTTTATCTATGATGTACGGGCCTTCATAGTTCGGCTCGAATTTTCCCCGCTTGGCGCGATTGGGGATCATAGGCCTTTTGACCACTAGCACGAGTTCGCCTTGGTGGAATGTCCTCGGTCGGGTCAATCTTTCGTACGAGCGCATCATATTTGCTTTATAAGCTTCCAGATTTTGTTGCGCTATGAGCCTAGTTTCATCAAGGGCGTCAAGCTCCTCAAGCCGAAGGTGAGCATTTTCTTCGTCCGTTAGCTCGTGGTGAACTGCCACTCGTAGAGAGGGTAACTCTATCTCGAAAGGGAGTACTGCTTCCGTACCGAACACCAACCCGTATGGCGTTGTGTTTGTGGCTGTCTTGAACGTGGTTCGATACGCCCAAAGAGCTTCTTGCAGTCTCTCATGCCAGTCTTTCTTATTTCGGGACACTGTTTTCTTTATAATTTTCGTCAAGGTCTTGTTGAAGGCCTCGGCGAGACTGTTAGCTCGTGGATTATAGACTGAGGAATATCTCCAGTCTATGTTATGCTGCTGTGCGAAGCGGCTGATTTTATGACTTCGGTAGGCTAGCCCGTTATCGGAGATGATCCGCCTCGGAGTTCTAAACCGATATATGACGTGCGTTTTGAAGAAATGGAGGATATTCTCCGTCTTCACTTCTCTCAATGGTACTGCTTCTGCCCACTTAGAGAAGTAGTCAGTCGTCGCTAGGATGAAACGATGTCCTTTAGACGATGCTGGTTCGATGGGGCCGACTATATCAGTCCCCCACATTTCGAATGGCCAGCTAGCTACCGTTGGATGCAACGGATTTGGGTGCTGGTGGATGAAGTCCCCATGAATCTGGCATGAGTGACATTGCTTCGCATATTTGATGAAGTCTTGAATCATCGTGGGCCAGTAATAGCCCATCCGTTTGATCTTCAACTTCATCTTTGGACCTGCTTGGTGAGAACCGCAGATTCCGTCATGAACTTCCTGAACGACTCTTTCCGATTCGTCCGGTCCTAAGCATCTCAGCCACAGAGAATCGAATGACCTCTTGTATAGAGTATCATTGACGAAGGCGAAAGACAGAGCTCGTTTTATGAGTTGATGTCTTGCGGACGCATCTTCGGGCATTTGGTGGGACTTGAAGTAGTCTATAAAGACTTCTCTCCAATCCTCAACCTTCTCATGTTCTTTTATTTGCAAGGTCGCTTGTTCGGTCACTCCCTTCTCTTCGGGTGATTCCGAAGGTATTTCTGCAAGGGCGAGCACCCGACGACTTTGTACCATGATTCTAACATCATCGAGGTTCTCGTCAGCCATTTCTTTAGCAAGTTTGGCCAACGCGTCCGCTTTGCTGTTATCCGCGCGTGGTATGCTCTCCAAAGTATAGGAGAGAATTTGGGTTAGCAGTTGTTGCACCTTTTCATCGTATTTTACCAATTCCGGTTTGCATATTTGGTAATCGCCGTTTACTTGACTAACGACCAGTTGCGAATCTCCGTATATGAGGAGGTTTTCAATTCCCATGTCAATGGCGATCTCGAGGCCTGCTATCAGAGCTTCGTATTCGGCTTCGTTGTTTGTCCTCGGTTCCGTCAGGGAGAACGCGTAGCGCATTATCCCTCCTTGTGGAGTTATAAAGATGAGTCCTACCCCCGATTTGATTATAGGGGTACTTTGTTTGCGCTTCTTCACGGAAGATGCTTCGTCAAAATAAAGCTCCCATCGGGTATTATCACCATCGATCGCATCAAACGCATGTTCGTCTGGAAGATCGCAGTTTAAAGGAGAGTCGGCTGGTATCGGGTGCTCAGCAAGGAAGTCGGCGATGGCCTGGCCTTTTACTGCTTTGAGTGGTTGATATGCTATCGAGAACTCCATTAAGAGCAGGGCCCATTTAGCGAGTCGTCCTGTCAATATGGCCTTTGACATTAGATATTTGAGAGGGTCCACCTTTGAAATGAGATAGACTTCATGCGCTAATGCGTAATGTCTAAGCTTTGTTATTGCGACGATCAACGCCAGGCAGTGTTTTTCAATGGGGGAGTAATTGCTTTCTGCCCCCAGCAGCACTCGACTTAAGTAGTAAAGTGCTCTTTCTTTCCCCTGGTCATTCTCTTGTGCCCATAATGTGCCCAAAGAACCTTCAAGGGCGGCCGTGTAAAGAATGAGAGGCTTTCCCTTCACTGGAGCAGCCAACACTGGAGGGTTTTGCAGGTACTGTTTGATCTCGTCTAGTGCGCTTTGGCACTTTTGATCCCAGACGAACGGGGTTCCCTTCTTCATCAGGTGGCTGTAAGGGCGGCACTTTCCTGAGAGGTTGGCTATAAATCGCCGTATGTACGCGAGCTTCCCTTGGAGAGACCGCAGTTGTTTGAGAGTTCTCGGCGGAGGCATTCCCATGATTGCCTTGATCTTGGACGGATCTATCTCGATACCTCGGTGTCGAACGATGAATCCCAGGAATTTGCCCGAGGAAACCCCGAATGCACACTTCAGAGGGTTCATCTTCAAGTTGTATTGTCGAAGACGTTGAAATACGGTCTTCAGATGCTCGAGATGTTCCTCATATGATTTTCTTTTAACAACGAGGTCGTCGATATAGCATTCAACGATTTCGTGTATAAGGTTATCGAAAATCTTCGTCATGGCCCTTTGGTAGGTTGCACCGGCGTTCTTTAAACCGAAGGGCATCACCTTGTAACAGAATATTCCCAAAGGAGTCCGGAAAGCCGTATGTTTCTGGTCTTCAGGGTGCATTTTTATTTGATTATATCCTGATGAGCCGTCCATGAATGAGAAAATCTCATGCGTGGACGTATTGTCTATCATTAGTTCGGTGACTGGTACTGGGAAATCATCCTTCGGGCAGGCTTTGTTGAGATCCCGAAAGTCCACGCATATGCGCACCGTACCATTTTTCTTCATCACTGGGACGATATTAGCAATCCATTCAGGGTATTGAACCACTTGGATAAAGCCGGAGTCTATCAGCTTTTTGACTTCCGCGTTGATGCTCATTTCGAGCTCAAGTCGCATTCTTCTCGGCGCTTGTTTGACCGGCTTGACACTCGGGGATATTGCCAGTCTATGTACAGCACCTTCTGGATCAAGTCCCGGCATCTCGGAATAGTTCCATGCGAAGCAATCTTTATGCTGTACAAGGACGTTCTTTAACGCAGCCACCTTTTCCTCAGACAGCAGCTCGCTGACGAATGTCGGTCGCGGATCGTTTATCGTCCTCAACTCAATTTTCTTGAGGTTATCCGCAGTGGTATGTATGCCGTCCTCCAGTTCTTTCAGAGCTGGGGGAAATTCTGAGATCATCTCATCATTGCTGTTTTCGAGGCACCAGGGAAGGCTGCCCATGTTCTCGGATTCTTCTTGTAGCATCGTTATCATGTGACAGGTACGAATTCGCTTCCAATCCCAATGTGGAACTGATCTTTCTTTCGTGGCCTTAGGCTCGTGCTTTTGTGGTGGTGCTACCCTCCAGTTGTTGGACAGAGCGAATTTACCAAGCTGATATTGATCTTCGACCCAATTCTTGAAGGTGAAGCAATCTTCAAGAGGATGGCCTACTACTCGATGGTAAGAGCAATAGTCCGGGTGTGAGGCTTCGCCTGCTTGTTCAGGGTGTTTAGACTCTGGAAGTGCGAGCATCTGATGTTTTAGAGCAAGCTCAAATATCCTCCTTGTCTTATCCCGAGGAAAAGAGTATGCTCGACTCATTTTCTTCATGAGGGATAGATCAATAACGCTCGACTCCCGTTTGCGTGGCTTCTTAGCCCTGCTTTGTTGTTGTTGAGTGCCTTTTTGGCCTTTCGACTTATTTCTGCTTTTGAGCCGAGCCTTCTTTATAACGGGTTGACAAGGAGCGACATTTTCACCCTTTACGGCCTGTTGGAGAAGGCGTTGCGTCTTGGCTTTCTCGTAGATGGCCGTCTCACGGTTGTGATCATCTCGGACTTTTTGACCAGCTTTCTTTATAAGTCTGTCCATTTGTTCCTCGAACGATGGACTGGGCTCTCTTGCATCTGGAACCTTCACTGGCTTAGGATTAGCGTCCTCCCATTGAGCATCCGCTTCTTCATCAAGGTCATATATGACGTAGCAGCCGGGTAGTAACTCTCGTTTCTTTGAACGGATGTATCCAAGCCCTCTTATTTCCATTCTCCCGTTAGGCAGTTTGCGTTGAGTCCCGGGAACATTCCAGACCCTGTCATAGAATTTGGCCTCTCTAACAGTCTGTCTGAAGGATATCCCCTGGCGTTTCAGCAGCTTCTTCAAACCCTCTGTATAATATCTGGGAAGACGGATAGGCTGAAGCCTGTCGAGCGCAGGATCTGCGCCATACCAGATCTCTTTTTTCATCTTGGTTTCTTCAGAGCGGTAAAACAGAATTGCTTTCTCATTTTCTCGCATGGGAGGGATGTAGAATGTCCGCAGCTCTTCTATACTGTAGATATTAAGTGCGTCCAGTTCTTTATGATGTTTAGGCGGCACTATGGCGACTTGCAGACTTTGCTCTTCGTCAGCGGAAGCTTGTATTGAAGGTCGAGCAGAGAATACGACATAGACCTCATCCTCCGAGTCACTACCAAAGACCAATGTAGGAGTTGACGGTCCTGGCTTGTTATGTTGGGGCGGACCCGAATAAACGATCTCCTCTTCTTCCTCGGTATCACTGCCGAAGATAGGGATGGTGGCGTTAGTTTTATTTTTCGGCTTGTGACACTTCTCCGTGTCTTCGAAATCCGGCAAGAAGTATTTGGCATCTTCGTATTTGCGGACCTCGTTCACAGAGAACGGGTTCAGTTCTCCCGTCACGGTATACTCGAAACCATCCTTAAAATACTTCATACACTGATGTTGTGTAGAAGGGATGATGTTGTACTCGTGTAACCATGGTCGGCCGAGCAAAGCGTTGTAGCATGTCTTGGCATCTATGACGTGGAACTTAATGTCCATGACGAGTAATCCGAAGCGTAGCGTCAGTATCACAGATCCAAGAGTCTTTGACGATTGGGAGTCGAACCCGGATATGGTGATCTTGTCCCGAGCAAGGTGCTGGACGCTCATGCAGATTTCCTTCGACACCCGCACGTTGAGTAGGTTAACAGACGACCCGTTATCGATCAGAATTTTGCCTATCTTTATATCATGGCAGTATCCCGAAACATAGAGAGGGCGATTGTGTTCGCAAGTCCCAAGTAGAAGGTCCTTATCGCCAAAAGTAACATCAGCCGTGTGTACTTCTTCCAACTCGTCCTTCATCTTTTCCTCGGCCAGGCATGCTTGGAATTGTTCCGGGTCTTGGAGTGCCTTAATCAATGAATCTCTCGCCTCTTTTGATAGCAAAAGGGCGTCAAGAATGCTGAGCTGCGAGGGCAGTTTCCTCAGATGTGCTAAAACGTTGTAATCCACCTTATTCTTCTTTAGTGGGTTCTTAGCGGTTAACTCTTCCGCAACTTGGTCATCGAGAGTAATATCCTCAGAGACCTTTTCTTTCCCTTTATCTTTTCTGTTCAAGGGTCTGAGGTTCTTTTCAGGCAGCGTCCGATTTCGCAGCCGGATATTTTCGCAGACCTTCGGTTCTTCTTCTTTTCCTGAAGCGGACTCTTTAAAGAGAGGGGCAAGTTCTAGCTCTTCATCAGAATCACTCCCGAATGTAGGCACTGTGATCCACCGGCGTCAATCATGCAAAACCACTGCTAGTTTTATCAAGCACTTTGATCATTCCGTTCTGCTCTCGGCGGGCTTTGCGCTTTTCCCGCTTAAACTGTTGCCGGTGAGTAACATATCCTTGCCACCACTTACCGAAAGCTTTGCACTCTTCGGTGGGATGCGACACCTTCCGATGGTACAAGCAATAGGAGGGGTGGTTTTCCATTTCACCCGTAATGTTTTTCTCGGAGGGTGGTAGCTTTATACCCATCGACACAGCCTTAGCGAATCTCTTCTTTATCTTGAATTTGATTTTATCTGTGGTGGGTGTATTTTGTTCTAGCGGGAGTACCGCAATTCTTTCGTCAAGGCGCTGGCATTTGGCCTTTTCGAATATAACCGCTTCGTTATCCCGATCAGCTTTGCCCTTTAAGAACGCCTGATTTAGGAATGCATCAATCACTTCATCCGACGGCTCCAGAATTTTTAGTGCAGGCTCTGCCCCCAGCTTTTCAGCACGAGGAGTCTCCTCATCGCTTGTGGACAACTGGGAAATCACATAGCAACTTGCCACATGTTCTTCAGATTCATTTGACGAACTACTTCCCTCATCTTCTTCTTGGAAGACGTGGTTGAGGAACTCTTGCAATGTAATGGGAGTCCGCGCCTTCTGGTTGTACCCCTCCAGCGCGTCAATTTGCTTTTGCAAGTCCGTGCGCCTATCGCTAGGCTTCACCGGCTTCTTGGCCTTCTTCTTTTTCTTCGAAGACTTTGACGACTGGCTACTAGTGCTTGAACCCCCATCATTGGTCTTTGGAGTTGGACGTGGCTTTAACATCCCCTCAACGACCTGCGGTTCCAATGGGCTTTTCCACTTGATCGCCGGACATGTCCGAAGATCATTTAGCATTCTCTTCGTTTTTGATGATAATACAACCTCCCACGGAGTTTCTTCAATGACAGAGCATGTTGCCCCCGGCGTATTCGTCCCTTTAGAGGTGTGGGGCTGCGGGGGATTCACCTTCCATTTGTCAGATAACGCAAATTTTCCCTGTCTATACTGGTTTTCAAGCCAATTTTTGAAAACGTAGCAGTCCTCAATCGGATGGCCTAGCACTCGATGATAGGGGCAGTAATTAGGTTCGTTGACGTCACTTGGTTGCAACGGACGTTTTGGATCTGGCAGATTTATGAGTCTGTTGCGTAATGCCAGCTCGAATAACCTCTTCGTTTTATCGCGGGGAAAGGAATAAGGACGTCCCATCCTATCCTCAAGGGGTACGTAAGGGTGCGTATTGTTTGGACGAGCAACCGGCTTCAAGTCGTTCGGTTGTTGTTGAGCATTAGCGACAATGATCGCTTTTCCCTTTCCTTTGTCATTTCGGGAATCTGGCTTTGGGAGAGGGGGTTTATGACCCATCTGGTCCATTTGTGCTAGTTTGTCAATCAAAGCCTGGAAGGAAGTCGGCTTGAAAAACATCAAAAACTGTGAGATGGTTGCCTGTGGATCAAGGGTTCCAACAAACATTCCCACCGCAGGGGCTTCTTCTATGCGCTGCTCACACTTTGACCATAGATTACGCCACCGTATAGCGTACTGAACCCATGTCTCTGTAAGTGCACGGCGGCGCCCCGGCCGTCAATCCGACGGCCGAATGCGGAAACGGTGATAAACTTTAATTTTGCGGACTTAGCAAACCGGCACCACCGCGCACTAAATCCCGGATCGGGCCATTAAACTTGTCCTAGCTAACTAACAAGATAGGGAAGAGATGTACCGACCGATCCGAGTCCTCCGGTCTTCATCTCCACTCCGATCTCCTCGCGGAAACTCCGATCGTCGCTTCCTCGCCGGAAGGGCACCACATCGTCTGTATCTTTTACGGGCTCCCACCTCAATACCGAGGCAACTCGGGCACGAAGCTGGCTAGTCGACGTGCCCAAGAAATGCTGTAGAATGTAGTGTAGATGATGCTTGTCTCATTTGGGGTTTGTAGTTGCCTTAATGGAGGAATAAGGTTATGGAAAAATGGTGCTTTCATTTTTCCAAAAACTAGATGAATGGGATGATGAAATGTGTGCTACCAAAAAATGGAAATTTCTCTCATCCTCTCACAAATGAGTGGCCGGCCATGTCCTTATGGAAATGGTGGAGGGAAAGAATAAATCATGAAGGGAGGTGAGGGTAGGAGAAATCAAGAGGTGACCACATCCAAAAATCAACCATACTTAAACCCATACCCATTCTAATCACATAAATGCACCATGATGAATAATGCAAGTGATGTAAAAAGAATGATGATGGTCAAATCATAATCCCACATATGCAAGAAACCCCTCCCCAAAAGTAATTTGCAAAACTGCAAATTACCCCTCCATCGGAAAAGTCCGGCCGGGAAAGAACAAAGGAAAACCGGCCGGAACGGAATGCAAACTGGCAACTCCAGAAAACTGGTCCCGTAATAAATTACAGGAAAACCCCGATACTGTGCATACACACCCGCATTTGTATTCTGATCGGATACAAATGCAAAGAGACAAAACTACACTATCAAATACTAAGATCCGGCTTAAGCCAAAGCCGGCTAGTAAAAACCGTCCGATCACGATCCGTGCAATACCGCACGTATCTGATCGAACCCTGCCATATCTCCATACGGCCTCTACAGCGTTTCGCCCGAAAGCTGAGTAACTGAATGTGTGGTGGACTCTAAAGACTCGTCAATACTATGGCTGTGGATTTAACCACTAGCACGTCAGAGGTATAAGCCAATACGTAACGGGCCACCAGCTATTGACTAAAAGGGACGTCGATGAGCGAACTCATCCTGACACCCTACTGAGCCTGTCAGTGACAATATCCGTACAGTCCGGTCCGTTCGTCTATGAGCATCGCATGTCGGGCCTAGGGGGTGGGTAAAAGTCGGACCCCCAAAAGCGGTACAAGTCGTGTCGGAGTGTAGCCCAGAACACCCTGAGATACTACTGGAATACCTACCAGTAAATCTCCTGCCTTGGCCAAGGACTTCGTGTAATGGCTCTCCTAGACACAGCGCGACCTCACCCCCAATACCGGGAGAGACGAACCCCTGAAGATCCGCTCACTGCCTCCATGTGGCTCGGGACTGTACCCAACTAAAACCTGTTTGCACGACTCCTTTGAGCCGTGGTAGGGTAGTAATCAAAGTACAGTGGGAACTCACACGAGACAAATGACGATCCCCAGGTCGATGAACTAACCTGTACACATGTCACCTGGGAACTGCTATCTGACGTCAGGTATAAGACCAACTAGCAGGTTCCCGGCGAGTCCTGTCCGGTGTACTCATAACCCAATGAGCACCTGTATACATCTTAGGTGATCCAACTGACCCCAGTGGCTTGTGAGACCGGCCACCGCCCCTCGTCGGGGTCTCGACTGTATACACTAGTCTACTCTGGAGAATCGATGCCCTGTCTCGAAACTCCCACTACTAGGGACCTTTTAAAGATATGCTTGTAGACTCCAGCTCTCACTTATATGATCGCCCTCATACTGCCGGCAGTCAAGCAAGAATCCTAGGGGCTCTATCAACGTGCAATAGTGACATGTCAGGTCACCTAAAGCAGTACACGATGATAAAGGTAAACCAGATAGCAGATTATCATCTCGAGTAAGACTGTCGTACCGGGATAGGTCCTCCCTCAATCATTGCAATCACGTGCCTGTGATCCAATAATTGACTCTGAGGGCACTATCTCCAACAATCTCCCACTTGCACTCAAGGCTAATTATTGCGATGTCGCATACTCACAGCCCGTGTGATACCGAACACCCAACTCCTCTACTAGTCAGTCTCACAAAGCTTGTTTGCGAAGCTCTTGCGTTCGAGGAATAGCCTCAGCGAGTGGATCCGCTCTGAAGTTTCTTTCTATGTCTCTCTCTATATCTCAAGTTCGCGGAGAAAGCCATCTCCCGAAATGAGCAATACCTGTCTTAGAGTGTCTGGATGTCTGATGGGACCGAGCTCATAAATGAACTCCAAATCCAAACTTCTTAGACTGTATCGTCAACTGAACTTAATCAGTATCCTGCGCCATGCCACCCTCAGTATTTCCTTGGACCACCTGTCCAAAATACTGCCCCTCGTCAGAAGGAAAACTATAACTCTGACAACTTCCTTGTCGTCCATGTCACCTTGGAAGCCTGGAGTGATAACCGTCTCCTAAAGGAGGCAGTCGTTATCATATCCCTAGAACATCCACTTATGTTCTAAAACTGCTTCCGACTGTTTCTCCAGGATTGGATCAATATCAACTTATTGCATCTAGTGCAAGAACAATATCTGGTGTGGTACTTGACATCTCATGATTGACTCAATTGCCTAAGCAAGTGATCTGCCAATCATGCACATCCCTCTCTACTTTAGTCTATAAGACACCTTTAGAGAGGGTGACTCTATTACCTGCAGGTACACTACCATGCCAGGAGTCGTCCATTCTAAATACTCTTAGAATGCTGTCAATGTACCCTGATTGGGAAACCACCCAAATCTAGATCTAAAACCATAGATCTAGTAACCAGTATGTCTGATATAATGTCCAAGTCCCATGTAGAGAAACCACTGTGTGACGACCAAAGTATAACCGATCGTAGTATAGGAATGTCACTTCCTACTTTGTGTATGTCATCCAAAACCCGGATATCACACCCTACTACCTTCTCAACAGATCCGTCCCCTATTCTGATGACGTCAAACCCATGACTGTCACATCAGAAATAGATGATCTATCTCTGCTATATCTGCTTTAGTCTATAAATAGACATAAGCCTGATGTCCACCAATGCTTCCGCTGCTCCCACTGGCTACGACAACCCTCTGGCAGAGTCATATAGACGTGCACTTCTAAAGCTAGTTTAGAACGACGCTATACTCATCCTCCTGCCGGGTCTCGCAGCCTGGAACAACAACAATGGCAAGTGTGGGTAAACAAGAACTTCCCTGTCACCGTCCTTGAGGCTACCGGAGTACCTCTCGGGTGCCTGAAGTTACCCACCTTATCTGCGGAGTGGCCAATGGAATGTCAAATCAGATTGAATCTTTAGGTTCCTTATCAAATCTTCAGTAATCCTTTGCGGTTCTGGAATCGCTTCCAGTTCTACCATACTCCTACTACTGTTTTCCGAAAAATAACCATTTCTTTTAAAATGTGGCGAGTTAAGAACAATATCACTATTGATCTTCCAGATGGTAGAAAATCAACCCTCGTCATAGCCTGGGTCAACCCACAAACAGCCATTACAGAAACGTGCCTTGAGTTATCCAGAGTCTGGTTTTAATCATAAGCCGGACAACTCCCCGTACCTTAACAATGTTAAGATATGAACTGTACTATATCCAATATAGAACCAGAGGCACTGATTTAATTGAACCAGATTCAAATCATGCAGCTGTCTCCAGTGCATGTCAACTAAATGGAGAGAGGTCGATCAGCGTTACTCAACTTAGGAATGCTTCCAATTATGAGTAACCTGAAAGAGAAGCAATTTCTCTTTATCATTACTATCAACTGAATACCATACACAAGTATCTACATCTTCGATCACCTTGAAGAATCCCGATACTTGCTACACCTGGTTCTCTACTCTATTCAAATACCTATAACTCCTCAAAACTTAGACCCTGTGTTTCTACGAAACACATGTCTAAGAACTAGAGAAGTTAAAAGTAAACAGAATATAGTATGAGGACCAACCCCTCTGTCCTAATGGACACTGGACAACATACATTACTCTGTATAAGTCCGCTGAGTCTAACAACTCTTTCACTGTGCGTCGTAGGTTGAAAACTGTACTTATGGTTAAGAAGAATTACACCGATGTTTAATGCTCCTTACCTAACCATCCACTGATATAGGTAAATGTCATCGACATAATATCAAAAGGTATATCTCACTCTATGAAAATAGACGTACAGATATATCAATTTGAAATTGGTGCATAAAAGCGGATATTCAAAACCAAATATTTGCCGACCGGCAAACAGCCCAGGTGATTTCCTCAAATATCATCGATTACAACGAATCCCGATATAATGAGGATGATCACCCAATTCCCAATAACTTACTCCCACTCATCATCTGTAAAACCATACAGATGTGAGAATCAAACCTGGTAAATACATACCCTGGAGCAAGTGTCTAATCGGGAAATCAGTTTTCTTTTAACAATACACAGTTGAACTGAAGCATTGAAATGTTTCGATGGGGTATTCTGGTATTCCTAGTAATGCCTCTACCATTATCCAGATTCACAACTATAACCGCATAATTCTTTGCCACTTCTCCAAATCCCTTTATATGTCTTTAGTCGTTACCTTCTGCACACCCCTTAGGCCAAATGGTTTTCTTCCTTCCCTACCGTTCGGCACCAGCCTATGGTTTGGAAGAAGACTATCCAATAAGCATAATGGGTGTACTGTCCTAGTCCTAGGAGCACTCGCAATGCGAGAGAAGGTGAAGATAAAAGACAACCGAATAAACCTTATTCCTATTTCTCCTGGACCAGAATCCATCCCCGAACTGGAACAAGTTCCTTTCGAGTTCGTATATAACCATACGATGGAGTATCCAATAAACTGTGGATCTTCGTAGTGATACGGAGTGTCCTGGAGAAATACAAAGGTGATTTAGGATTGGCGAAGAAATAGTTGGTTTGGTCGTGAATATCAGTCGCAATTTACTTTGCCCTCTTACTAATCCCTTGCTTTGTCTTAATCTTAATACCTTCTGCACATCGTTTAGGCTAATTGGTTTTCTTCATTCCCTACCGGTCGGCACCAGCCTAAGGTTTGGAAGAAGACTATCCAATTTGCGTAATAGGTGTACTATCTCCTAAACTAAGGAGTACTCGTAACTTGAGAGAAGGTAAAAGGGAAAAGACAACTGAATAATCCTATCCGTTTTCTCCAGAACCGGAAACCATCCTCGAATTCCTTCGAGTTCGTATCTAACCATACGATGGCTTTGTCCAATGGAAGTGGACGTTCGCAGTAATACGGGGTGTCCTGGAGAAAAGGGTAAAAGTAGGAGTGGCAATGAGGTCTGCAACTCTGATAATCCAAAAGCCAGTGTTAAGAAGGTTCGGTCAACTTGGTCACTGAGTCATAGTCTTAGGGTCGGGTCAATGGTCGCTGCCAGAGAGAGAGAGAAAAGAAACACTCAGCGTGCACTCAAACCTAGATCAGAATGGTTACCAATTTATCTAATCTGGAAACCTCCCACTGTACCTCAAACTCTCCTCCAAACCTGAAAGAAGAATTAGTCGGGGTCACCCGAGGAGTAAACCAACTCATCAGTGGGAATCGGGATCCAACTATCATCGCATGATAACGTGACGTAATCCGCTCACGTCATCACACTCCAGAAGGTATGCGCATATCTGGCAAGTTTCAGTTCTTTTGAAACTCCCGATGTGATTTCTACCCCATGCTCTTATGACCTTGACTTTGGCCAAAATATCATAAGTCACATGTCAAGTTCAACCCGTCATTCTCCAAGTTAATTTGAATCCACCCGTACCTACCCTTGACTTTGGCCAAAATGGCAGTACGGCTGTCCCAAACCAACGCATCTATCTATGCTGCATATGAATACCCAATAGCTACCAATCACTGTGCCTTGACTTTGGCCAACATACACAGCTTGAATACTATTGACTACCCATATGAAACGACGGAGGGCTACGAATGGTTTCTGGCGAAAACCTTTAACGTAATGAACTTGATATCGTTGAAGGAACGGATAGCTTTTTAGAAAATATAGTGACGAAAACCTTTACTAAAGAGGTCACTCCCGGTGAAGGGATCTCGGCTCTTTCCCCGTAGAATGAGGTGCAGGATATTCCAACTGAATACCACGATGCAAAGCAAAAGTAATCGGCTATAGTGAAGTTAATGCCTTGACGCAAACTTCTGTCCAAGGGGTCACTCCCGGTGAAGGGATCTCGGCCCTTGCCTCGTCGACTGAGGAGCAGGATATTCTAAATGAATACCATGATGCAAAACAAAAGTGAACGTCCTTGCAATAACAGCTTTTTGAAAAGTGTTCCAACAACATCAGATTAGGTTTGTTTAACTTGCATTGATCCGAATCAACGCAGTCCCATCAATTGATCACACCACAAAGAACGAAAATATACTGACGTACGTATATGCCATCTGCATTCGCCACTGGGTCCCGTCATCACCCGTTAGGTTAGCTAACTAACGGTAGAGCGGGGACTGGACTAGCGCGGATGAAAAACATATATAACATCTACTAATATATATACCAATATATAGTATTTCGCTCAAGGCGTGAATAAAATGCAACATCACAGAAATGTACAGCATCACAGAACAAAACAGATATCTGGGATCCCCGGGTTTCACAGAGCCACTACTGAAACCCGACGTTCCCCTGGTCGTGTGAATAGCCTGTGCAATGAAAACCTAGACCCCTACGGGCGCGGCAAGTCACCCGCCAAAACCTGAAGCGAGGCAGCCCCCTTCAACACCGTGAATGGACCACCCAGCACTTCACGGAATCCGGTAACTCGGGCACCCCTCCTGGGTCAACCTGTACCCCCTACGAGTGCGGCGAATAGCCCGCCAATTCCAGACTGAAGCCCCCTCCGTCTCAATGCCCTGAGATGAGGGCCCGTTGCCTTCTAGAACCCGGCTATCCGTGCACCCCTCCGCGGGGTAACCCTAGTACAGAAAGTAAAATATACATACACCGGGTACATCGACCGCAACCAGGTCGTGCCCCAAAAGAATAATACAAACAGGCAGTGACGGCAGTCCACATGTCGGACGCTCGCCCCGCAATATCAAATGTACATAATACAACAACACTGTACTAGCATTGCATCCAGGCTATCCCCACGACCGATCCGCAACATCACAGCAAAATCACAGAACATCAACGTGAAAGTCACGTTCGCAAATCCGTCTAACCGGGCTATAGCAGTTAGACCGGATTTACCGATCAAGTGACATTCACGGTCGCAGATATAATGTAAATACTGTGAAAGATGTGTTTAAAAAATCCGATCGATCAAAAATTAACAAGTGGGCCCCCAATCAAAACTGTAGCACTCACAGAAAACCTGAGCCCAATTTTAATATTCCAAAACCCCTAAAAATAGCCCAGAAGCCCACTGGAAAAAAATGATGCATTGACGACTCCAATGTGCGGCGGAACCGCGGCCCCAGGGGGGTTGGCCGCGGTTCCGCGCTCTAATCGTCGACTGAATGTATCGAATTTTTTCAGTAGTCTTATAGTCTCCAGTACATCAATTTTATACAACCTGAAAAATTTTTGGAGACCAAAAAATTTCAACAGAAAACTGTCGTGAACTAAAATTAGGTTTTTGGAATTTTGGTCGATCGGAACTGAAAAATACATCAAACGAAGCTAGACGAAGTTAATGGCGAGGCTCTGATACCAATGTAAGTGCACGGCGGCGCCCCGGCCGTCAATCCGACGGCCGAATGCGGAAACGGTGATAAACTTTAATTTTGCGGACTTAGCAAACCGGCACCACCGCGCACTAAATCCCGGATCGGGCCATTAAACTTGTCCTAGCTAACTAACAAGATAGGGAAGAGATGTACCGACTGATCCGAGTCCTCCGGTCTTCATCTCCACTCCGATCTCCTCGCGGAAACTCCGGTCGTCGCTTCCTCGCCGGAAGGGCACCACATCGTCTGTATCTTTTACGGGCTCCCACCTCAATACCAAGGTAACTCGGGCACGAAGCTGGCTAGTCGACGTGCCCAAGAAATGCTGTAGAATGTAGTGTAGATGATGCTTGTCTCATTTGGGGTTTGTAGTTGCTTTAATGGAGGAATAAGGTTATGGAAAAATGGTGCTTTCATTTTTCCAAAAACTAGATGAATGGGATGATGAAATGTGTGCTACCAAAAAATGGAAATTTCTCTCATCCTCTCACAAATGAGTGGCCGGCCATGTCCTTATGGAAATGGTGGAGGGAAAGAATAAATCATGAAGGGAGGTGAGGGTAGGAGAAATCAAGAGGTGACCACATCCAAAAATCAACCATACTTAAACCCATACCCATTCTAATCACATAAATGCACCATGATGAATAATGCAAGTGATGTAAAAAGAATGATGATGGTCAAATCATAATCCCACATATGCAAGAAACCCCTCCCTAAAAGTAATTTGCAAAACTGCAAATTACCCCTCCATCGGAAAAGTCCGGCCGGGAAAGAACAAAGGAAAACCGGCCGGAACGGAATGCAAACTGGCAACTCCAGAAAACTGGTCCCGTAATAAATTACAGGAAAATCCCGATACTGTACATTCACACCCGCATTTGTATTCTGATCGGATACAAATGCAAAGAGACAAAACTACACTATCAAATACTAAGATCCGGCTTAAGCCAAAGCCGGCTAGTAAAAACCGTCCGATCACGATCCGTGCAATACCGCACGTATCTGATCGAACCCTGCCATATCTCCATACGGCCTCTACAGCGTTTCGCCCGAAAGCTGAGTAACTGAATGTGTGGTGGACTCTAAAGACTCGTCAATACTATGGCTGTGGATTTAACCACTAGCACGTCAGAGGTATAAGCCAATACGTAACGGGCCACCAGCTATTGACTAAAAGGGACGTCGATGAGCGAACTCATCCTGACACCCTACTGAGCCTGTCAGTGACAATATCCGTACAGTCCGGTCCGTTCGTCTATGAGCATCGCATGTCGGGCCTAGGGGGTGGGTAAAAGTCAGACCCCCAAAAGCGGTACAAGTCGTGTCGGAGTGTAGCCCAGAACACCCTGAGATACTACTGGAATACCTACCAGTAAATCTCCTGCCTTGGCCAAGGACTTCGTGTAATGGCTCTCCTAGACACAGCGCGACCTCACCCCCAATACCGGGAGAGACGAACCCCTAAAGATCCGCTCACTGCCTCCATGTGGCTCGGTACTGTACCCAACTAAAACCTGTTTGCACGACTCCTTTGAGCCGTGGTAGGGTAGTAATCAAAGTACAGTGGGAACTCACACGAGACAAATGACGATCCCCAGGTCGATGAACTAACCTGTACACATGTCACCTGGGAACTGCTATCTGACGTCAGGTATAAGACCAACTAGCAGGTTCCCGGCGAGTCCTGTCCGGTGTACTCATAACCCAATGAGCACCTGTATACATCTTAGGTGATCCAACTGACACCAGTGGCTTGTGAGACCGGCCACCGCCCCTCGTCGGGGTCTCGACTGTATACACTAGTCTACTCTGGAGAATCGATGCCCTGTCTCGAAACTCCCACGACTAGGGACCTTTTAAGGATATGCTTGTAGACTCCAGCTCTCACTTATATGATCGCCCTCATACTGCCGGCAGTCAAGCAAGAATCCTAGGGGCTCTATCAACGTGCAATAGTGACATGTCAGGTCACCTAAAGCAGTACACGATGATAAAGGTAAACCAGATAGCATACTATCATCTCGAGTAAGACTGTCGTACCGGGATAGGTCCTCCCTCAATCATTGCAATCACGTGCCTGTGATCCAATAATTGACTCTGAGGGCACTATCTCCAACAGTCTCGCCGGGTTTTACCCTGGCGTTAATCAGTGCCGTCATCGGGGTACGTTCACTGGCACTTGCAAAACGCTGGGTAAACAGCAGCTCCATTTCCGCAAAGGTTTTGATAGAATCATTAGGGAGTTCAGAGTACCACTCGAATGCCGTATCTGATAGACTTCCAACAAACTGGCGGAGCAAAAGCTTGTCATCGCCGCCGGTGTTACCGCAAAGCGCCCTGAACTGGGCGACATGCTGATGGGGATTGCCAGTCCCTTTGTAGACATGAAACTTGGGAATTGTGTAACCCGGCGGGTACTTGATTTGGTCATACCAGCCTGGATATGGCCGCCCCGTTTTTACGACGTGGCCGGCTGCTTCGGCCGCATGATGAACCTTTATTTGCTGGGCTATGTATTCGTCCAGATCAGTCTTAGAGATTGTATCCTCTTTAGCTGTCAATAGAGTAGGCTGCGGATTTAATGTATCTCCCTTATCATCTCCAAGGACGGTTAGGGGTTCTTCAGTGGGAGGATCTTGTTGTATCATCATCCCTATCATGTCCTGGAAGAGGAGGCCCATCCGCTGTATGTTGGCCGCTTGTTCAGCAGCCTCTTTGTCCCTCTTTTCCAATACTCGGCGAAGGAACTCGGCGTCGGTCTCTTCCTCCTGGCGCTCATCTAAGGACGCCTCAGGGTTCTCTTTTGGCCCAGTGAGTGCAGCCATTGTGGTCATCATCTCCTGGAGCTTTTGTTGCTGCTCCTGAGCCTTGGTCACTGATCGGGTGAGCGGTCGGTGACCCGTAGAAGTACGGCTTTCTTCCTTTCCAGAAGCCATATAAACCGTATGAACAATTATGCCCCCTGACTTGGGGCGTTTAGGTTCACCGCTTTTAAACTTTGCCGCTGACGCGGGAGCTTTCTCTGGCCTCCTTCTTTTATGGGCCATCGAGGTTAAAGGAGCCGTTGGAGTGGGCATCCTAGCAACTGTCACCCTCTGCTGTTTAATGGGGCAGTTTTTGTTATTTTCCACCTTCGCCTTTTTCTGGTGACGCAAGTGGTCTGGATCGATCACGGAGTCTTGAACCCTCC
The DNA here is from genome assembly GCA_030015575.1 of Agapanthus africanus. Lineage (NCBI taxonomy): Eukaryota > Viridiplantae > Streptophyta > Magnoliopsida > Asparagales > Amaryllidaceae > Agapanthus > Agapanthus africanus. The sequence continues at coordinate 444,136,665 of CM057350.1, read as the reverse complement.
GCCATACTTTATAAACTTTTGATGATAGCCATTGAGGGGGCTGTTCTTGTTTTGTTTCTGGAACTCTCTCCGCAGGTGGAGGAGATCTTTTCAAGGTAGCGGTTGGAGAGTTCTTACGCACTCTCCTCAGTAGTTCAAAGCTGTTCCCAGTTGGAATAGCAGCGTTGACTTCCACCATTGGAGCGGGTGGAGTTATCCCTGAGGGGGAGTTGCCCCCTGCTTTCTTCACTCGTCGCCAATGGCGACGTCGCGCACGACGAGCCATTGGGACTGGCTCGGAAATCGAGATGGTTTCTTGTTGCCCCCTGTTTGAGTGTGGGGTAACTGCCGATGTCAGCCTATCGAAGACTGATGCCTTTTGACCAGCTGGGGGAGGAGTGGGAACCGTCAATCTTGTGAAGATCGACTCTCTGATGGGAGAGGCCACTTTAACGACTTCCGAAGCAGCGGCCGTTGCCCTCTTTGGGACGGCCACTTTATAGTTCTGACCTAGCCTGGTGAAAACGGAGGCTGTCGGTTTAGTAGCGGGCGACCCGTTGACAGGGGCTGTCGAAACAGTGAGCCGGTTGAAGACCGACTTTCTACCCACTTCCGGTGCAGGTATTGGTGCAGAAAAGCTTGCAGGTGGGATCATAGTCCCAAAGAACAAGCCGGTGGTGGCTTGGGTCACCTGGTCTACCGGCAGAGTAAGGAAGGAAGTCGCTTGGGGCCCATATGCTACACCTCCTGGTGAGGTGGAGCGTCCGTTGCAGCGGCATTTCGAGCAGTTGGTACAGCTAGAGGCCATTGAATCTTGAATTCTGCGCCAGGTAAAAGACCAAATCTTAGTAACTTGAAATCCGAAGACAACCATTTAACGAACCGCGATTGGTTCACGAAGATGACATACGAAGTGTGGAGTGGAAAGAGGAAGAGGTCCCACCGGGCGTGCCAGAATCTGTTCCCCTCCGAAAGGCGGCGCACAGGACCGCGATGTCCTGACGCTGAGATTCGGGGCAGATGCTATTTGGTTTTATCCGTCCACCTCTCCGAAGATGCCAAGTTGATTTTTGGCACCGTGTATCGGAGGTTTAGACGGATGCGGCCGATGTAGCAGACTTCGTCAGATTCCCCCTCGTTTGAGGGTTTTTTGATTGTGGGGACGCTCTTCCCTGCAGGCGCAAGCCCCTGCAGTTAATTACGCTACCGCATCGCGGTAACAACTTTCTCCTTCTCCAGAGTTTCACTCCGTGTCGTGTGTGTTTGTTTTGTTTGTGGTTGCCCGTGGATTGTATACGGAGACTGAGTAATGCCGTCGCCCGTTGGACGTGGATTAGTCCAAATCCGTATTTAATTTAGATTTGGGTTTGGTGTTTTTTAGTTTAAGGATGCGTTAGTCGCGTTGCGGCTAAGATCAACTTAAACGTTCGCCAAGGATACGTTAGTCCTATTTTGGATTAAGATCGACTTGAACGGGATCGTTTAGATCCGAAAGAAGAGCAATTGGCTCCATTGTTCCAGTTTAGAGATGTGGCGGTCCATGTTCCAGTTTAGGGACGTGGTGGTCCGTCATTAGTTTAGAGACGTCTCGGTCCGATGTTAGTTTAGGGACGTTTCGGTCCGGTATTAGTTTAGGGACGTTTCGGTCCAATGTTAGTTTAGGGACGTTTCGGTCCGTTATTGGGTGTGTGGCCGTTGGGAACCGTCACCTCTTTGACGTCGTTGAGGAATTACAACGATGGATGTCAAAGGAGTTCGGAGATGTACCCTCGAACCAGATGTAGATTGATTTAGGAGAGCCATTTTGCTCAGCCAATTTAATTTAAGGACTTACGGCCACGATTGGGCTAAGTCCAGTTGAGAATATTCAACATTGCTTTTGCTTTTCTCTTTATTTTTATTTGGGCTTTGCCCAGAAAAGATGCAGAACATAAATTTGTTTTGGGGCTCTGTTCTTTATAAATGATGCAGAGCATCAATTTTATTTGGGCTTAGCCTTTTTATTGCTTTGCAATTTATTTTGGCCTGCTAGGTCTTTTTGATTTGGGCCTGGCCCTTCAAGTAATGCATTGCATTTGTGCAAAGCACCAAGAATCTTTTAGATTCAAGAAAAGAAGTGCAGAGCACTTTTTAATTTCTTGATCTAAATTTAGATCAAAGAAAAAAAATCTTTTCTTTCTTTCTGTCTCAGAGAACCAGAGGTTCATAGCAAGTGCAAGGCACTATTTTTATTATTTTTATTTATTTATTTATTTATTAATTGAAGATCACTGATCTTGTTTTTTAGATCAATGATCTATTCCTAAGAGAATTTTCTCTTATCTCAAAGGTTTTTACCTTCTTTTTTGTGTTCTCAAGAAGTTCTCAAGAGTTCTCTTCTCTTTTTTTTTTTTAATCCAATTGTCTCTCCCTTTGAAATGGGGTCTGGGGTCCTTTTTATAGTGCTCAAAAATCAGTTAAATTTGTTTAAAAAAAATCTTTTCTGAGTGATTTGGGTAATTTTCCCCACCGTTGGATCTTTGATACAAAGGCCCCTGTTTTACAGAAGAAATCTTCTTGTTTTAACAAAAACAGAAAAAATTTCCTTAAATCTTCATTCTGCTTTTGCGCAACTCCCCAGTGCATGACACGTGTCGCGCAGTGAGGCGCTTGCGCAACTGCGCGGACACGTGTCGCTCAGCGGTGAACTTGCGCAACAGTGTTTGCGCAACTGCGCGGACACGTGGCGCGCTGCGGTGCGCTTGCGCAACTGCGCTTGCGCAGACACGTGGCGCGCTGTGAAGCGCTTGCGCAACTGCGCTTGCGCAACTGCGCAGACACGTGTTGCGCAGCGGTGCGCTTGCGCAGTTGTGCTTGCGCAACTGCGCAGACACGTGGCGCGCTGTGGTGCACTTGCGAAATCAGGGTTTGCGCAACTGCGCAGACACGTGTCGCGCAACGGTGCGCTTACGCAGTTGTGTTTGCGCAACTGCGCAGACACGTGTCACGCAGCGCAGCGCTTGCGCAACTGAGCGTTGCTTTTGCTTTTTAAAGAGCCTTGCTTTGATTGGACGCACTGCCTTGGGCGTTGTGCTGCCGAGTCAACTTCTGACACGTGGCAAATTGCGCGCAGCGCACGGGATCTGAAGCGTTGCTTCAAAATTTGAATTTTTGAAATTCAAACAGAGCCTTGCTCTGATTGGGGGAACAGCATACTGCTGTCCTTCTTCTTGACAAACAGGACTGGAGCACCCCAAGGAGAAACAATGGGTCGAATAAGTCCTTTATCCAGCAAATGTTGCAACGGACCCTTCAATTCTCTAAGTTCCGCCGGGGCCATCCGATAAGGCGGTACAGAAAATAGGCCCCGTGCCAGGAACCAAATCAATACAGAAAGAAATATCACGCTCGGGCGGTAGCTCAGGAAGCTCGTCAGGGAACACATCAGGGAACTCGCGAACAACCGGAACCTGATCCAACGGAACCACTATAGCTCCAGTATCGTAAACATAGGCGAGAAATCCCTGACATCCCTTCCTCAAAAGCTGTCCCGCATGAAAAGAAGAAATCACACTGTGAGGGGTGGCACCACGGTCCCCCAACACAACAAAAACCGACTCACCGGGAAAACAAAATCTAACTGTCTTCTCGCGGCAGTCAACAGAAGCATAGCACGTGGCTAACCGATCCATGCCCAAAAGAACGTCAAAGTCCAACATCTCCAGAAGGATCAAATCGACCGGCAACTCTCTCTCGCCAATACGGACGGTACAGGATCGGAACACGTGACTAGCGACAAACGACTCTCCCACGGGAGTAGTCACAACTAGCGGCTGATCAAGCAAACCGGACTCTCTACCCAAACTCGGCACAAAGTGTGTGGATACGTACGAGTACGTAGAAACATACGAGCACAAGGATCCGGATCAGACAATACGTGTGCAACAAAGGACATACTGAAAGAGTACCTAAAAGCTCTGCGTTGGACGCCCTCGCGTCCCGATGAGTCGAAGCGAAAACTTGTGCCTGTCCTTCATCTGCGACTGACCGAACTCCTCCTCTACTAACCTGACCCATCTGCACGAACCCTCCACGTCCACGACGTCTCAGAATATGACCCTGACGTGGTGTGAAGGAACATTGCCTGATGAGGTGTTGAAGGCTCCCACATTGTAAACATCTACGGGCTGGCTGCCGTCCTCCTTGGGGATGAGAGCCAAACAACTGTCCTCGTCCTAAGCCTCTGCTCTGGGCTGGTACACAAGTACGATTCCTCAACTGTTCTGGAACTCTCACGGTCTCTGGAAGACGTGTCCCGTAAACTGGGGCTTCCTCCACCGGTGCTATGTAGGGGACGGAATACTGCATAATGATCGCAAGGAACAACTGGGTAACAGGGATGACAACCACCTGTCGCTGCGCTCGAACGACCTCCACCAACAAGCTCATCGCCTGGCGCAAGCCCTGCATCTCTACCACTAGTCTAGCGATCTAAGCTGTCGTGGGGGGAACAATCTGTCCTGGTACAACAGGAGTACTACTCGGATCAGTCCTCATCTCGGATGAATCAACTCGAACCTCGGCTCTCACGGCCACTCTCTACACCTTCGTGGTCCTTGGCGGCATAATGACTGAAAAGAAAGTAGGATTCGATGAGGATACAGAAATCGAATCTCAAGGATGTATACAATCATGAGGGAATTTCAATCAATAAGTCCTAAGGTCGCTTAGGCGGAGTACCATGTCATGAGTATGCCGCGGAACATACACACGCTACGCCACTCTGCTGCAGCTACCTACTCTATCATACCAGGGTCATCCTACACTCCGAAGGTAAAACCTACGCTCTGATACCAACTTTGTCACGACCCAAAGTTTGGCCCATGACCGGCACTTAACCACGTAACGTCTACAGGCGTAACGCAGCTAAGTGAACCGAAAACCCAGAAATCAAACCAGTAAAAAATGTAGAGTGTTTAAGTTTTAAGTGGAAGTATTTATTAAAGTGACAAAAATTCTTAAGTAGATAATCACCAAGATAGCAATATACGACGTCGTAGCGAAGATCAAGATCCACAAGTGGGAACATCACAGATAGAATAAACTGCAAGTACAGTCGGCTCACAACGAGCTCGACACCAGAAAACAAATAATATACATCATCGTCCTCACACTGTCTCTAAGTCAAATACATACATGGTAGATGGAGAATACTAGATACAAAAATATACATAACTGAAAGATAAACAGATACCGCACAAAACCCACCTATCAGCAAAAGAGCTAGTACACCAACTATGGGGGTATCTGTGTCAAAAGATGCAAAACGCAGCCTATCGCGACTACTCCAAAGGGCAACCTGCAAACACTGTGGCACAACGGGGGTGAGTTGCCAACTCATGAATAGAGATAACATATAAAGGTAATCGCGAGCATGCACGTACTGCGCTACTCTATCATATGCCAACAGATGATATCAATGTGTGAAAAGCAGTATGTGCAAAAATCATGCAAGTGCTCTATCAGGTAATATGACTACAGGATGAGATGCAATATTGAATGCTGAGCAGGGGAATATAACATCTACACGAAATGTCAATGTGGAATATATATGCACCGCAAATCCCAACAACCAAGACGCCGGCACTCCCATCGGCCCTCCAATCCTGTGCATCCCTGAGAGTCACGAGTGTCCAACATCGGCACCCAAATATCATAAATACTCGTGTCTAGCATCGACACGCAAATCGTCCTATATCGGGCATCCGTCAGTCCGGGTCATCCCTCTCTCAATATATCGGGCATCCGTCAGTCCGGGTCAGCCCTCTCTCAATATATCGGGCATCCGTCAGTCCGGGTCAGCCCTCTCTCAATATATCGGGCATCCGTCAGTCCGGGTCAGCCCTCTCTCAATATATCGGGCATCCATCAGTCCGGGTCAGCCCTCTCTCAATATATCCACTCTAGCACCGAGAAAACACAGGGTGGGCGCACCGAAATATCATATCAAGGGAACCGGGTTTTTAAATAATTACATATTTGAAATAGCCACGGTTCCCAAATCCAGAAATCACATGTAATCCAAACCAATATGCAAGTCAATGATCCGATGTGATATGTGCATCAAGTATGAATATCATGTCAAGTCACATAAAGATGAGCTACAACATAATGATCCGATGTGATATATGCATCAAGTATGAATATCATGTCAAGTCACATAAAGTTGAGCTACAACATAATGATCATGGAAATTCTACAGTGTGAGTGTCATGGCAATTACTAACGGTGTGTGTGTAACATGCATGATAGTGCTCGTGCAACATGAACCGTTAGTAAGGGGCGGTGTTCTATCAATTCTAGTTTATATACATACATCAGGGAATGTGGTATGCGCTAAATAGTAGCCATGAACAGTCAATGTATGGAAATGTAGCTATAAGATCCTATCAGCCCTGACGTTGAACGCCATGCGGGCGATATCCCCGTAGATGTTAAATCTACTCACCGTAGTCTCTCGCTAGGTATAACCGACGACTTGTTCCCCTCCTTCGCGGCGCCCGTCGCACTCGCCTGCGAATCCTAGAATTTCACAATATATCACTTATAAGCTCAAAACCGTACAAACACGACATTTAAAGTGAACTAGAAACCCGTGTCGCAAAACAAGCGCGCGTGTGCGCGATACGCTAAAACGTGTGATTACGCGCCTGAAGCCACTCCGACGCGTCGCGATACGCAGAAACCCCAAACCCACTCACACGTATCACGCGTGTCGCGAAAGATTAAAAATACGGGAAATAGGGTATTCTACTCCAGATTTTGATACAGAACTGATCTTATAAAAATAGATATACCAAAATACTCCTCATAGCAGCAGACTCCAGTGGCCCAAACCCTAACCCCCAACTAACCCATCTGGCCGCAAATTGCGGCCATAATGATTATTCCAGCGGCCTCCCTTGGGAATTGGGCTCCCAGGTTTGGTGTGTGCACTCAATGCCCCCTGTATATGCTACAGTAATTCTAATTTCATTTTGAAATGCCCCGGGTAGCAGCAGATCCAACAGAACCCTATTTCTAGTTAAAAACCCCACTTTTGCACTAAAATGAAACTTTATGGTATTTTTCTGAAATCTGAAACAAACCTAAGCCTAAAACCACACTAATATCACATAACCAAGCTAATCAAACCTTAAAAAGTTAATTTTTAATATAACCTCACTAAAACCCCTCCTATAGCACAAAACATGCATAAAAAGTGATATTTGCTAGAATTTCTACAAGTTACGAGAGAGAGTGTTAAGTGAGAGATAAATACCTTCCCAAAAACCCTATAGAACTTTATTTTTCCATCCTTTTCCCTCAAGCCACTTCTTTGACACCAAGATCCCTCAAATAACTATTTAACCAAGGGTTTTTGTGAGTAAAAATGGGTTTTTGGTGTAGGGTTTTGTGTAGATCCAAAAGGGAATTGAAAAGAGAAGAAAAGAGGAAGAAAGAGGTGTTGTTGCTGCTGTTATTCTGCACAATTTCCAGCAATGAGAAAAGAGAGAGAAGAGAGAAAGAAAAGGGTCAAAGAAAGTCAAGTGTTCACCTAACCACCATGCCTCATTTGTTTAATTGGATTTGAATTATTGAATGGGGTTTGCTTGGATTAAAGGGTGGGGAAAATAACAAGGAATCATGCAAGGAAAGAATGGCTAACTCTTTACCCTAGGTTACAACACGTTACACTAAAAGACCTAAATCACAACATTGGCTAAGTGTGCAAGTGTACACTACAAAGGAAAATTTTCCAATTTAGGATAACCCGACTAAAATAACTAGTAATCCTATGCACACATATATAAATTAACACGTACAACTGCTAATTAACACGAACACATTCTCACAAAATTTCAAAGTGTTACAGATATAGTGCGCACAAAGTCAATTATTGGATCGCAGGCACGTGATTGCAATGATTGAGGGAGGACCTATGCCGGAAGGACAGTCTTACTCGTGATGATAGTATGCTATCTGGTTTATCTTTATCATCGTGTGCATGCTTTAGGTGACATTACAGATCACTATAGCATGTTGATAGAGCCCTTAGGATTCTTGCTTGACTGCCAATAGTATGATGACGATCATATATGTGGGAGCTAGGGTCTATAAGCGCATCCTTGAAAGGTCCCTAGTCGAGGGAGTTTCGAGACAGGGCATCGATACTCCAGAGTAGACTGGTGTATATAGTCGAGACCCCGACGAGGGGCGTTGGCCAGTCTCACAAGCCATTGGTGTCAGTTGGATCACCTAAGATGTATACATGTGCTGATTGGATTATGAGTACACCGGACAGGACTTGCCGGGAACATGCTAATTGGTATTATACCTAACGTCAGATAGCAGTTCCCTGGTGACATGTGTACAGGTTAGTTCATCGACCTGAGATCGTCATTTGTCTTGTGTGAGTTTCCACTGTGCTTTGATTACTACCCTACCACGGCTCAAAAGAGTCATGCAAACAGGTTTTAGTTGGGTACAGTCCCGAGCCATATGGAGGCAGTGAGTGGATCGGCAGGGGTTTCATCTCTCCCGGTATTGGGGGTGAGATCGCGCGGTGTCTAGGAGAGCCATTGAAAGGTTCCTAGGCACACTATAGAGGTCTCACAAGGCATCAATCATGCCAATTTCAAATTTTATGGGTGCCGAGAAACCCTAATACGGATCATTGACTAGAAATCTAGGCGAAATATGAAACTAGTTAACACTTTAACTAAAGATAAGAAGCTACAACCTTTGTAGATCCGGTTATCCACTTCCTTAGCTCCACGTAGTCATCCTCTCGCTGTCCATCTCGAATCCTAGACTCAATCGTCGGCTTCATCGGAAAGACGAGCGGGCAAGGTCGTCGGCTTCGTGCCGAAGATGATCTACGTCGAGGTTTCACAAGTTCAAGCTCCGACTTCACAAATTTGTGAAACTTGTGAAGAAAACACCCAAAACAACTTGGCAAGAGGTAGAGGGTGAAGAAATAGGAGGTGGGTTCACTTTAGAATTGGATTTCTCACTTTAGAACTCAAGTTGCCATTGATGGCATCAAGCTTTCTTGAAGAAGAAGATGAAGAAGAAGAAAGAATATGATAAGTTTCTTATTTTAAAAATGAAACTAATATGAATACTTATCATATACTAACTATGGTCAAGTGTAGAGATTAAACTAAGGTTAGTTGGAATGGTTAGGGTTAAGGATGAGATAAGAATGGTGGACTTTGTCAAAGCTTCAAGAAGCTTCAACATAGAAACAAAATAAGCCACCATTCTTAATAATATCCAAAATGAATAAATAAATAAATAACTAAGTAAATAATCAAAACCCTAACCATTCATATAACCATGGTTTAATCTTTACAAAAACCCAAGTGAGCAAGTATCATCAAACATGATACAAACAAGTGCACAAAAAATATATCATATATACAATGTGCATCAAGTGAGAAAATCCTTTTAAAATGAACCAATACTAGTTAATGCAAAGCAATATATTAAATATACAATTATACATTAAATCATTAAATCAACACTTGATTTAACGATCCGGTCATATCGCATATAACCGACTAGTATCCTATGTATCGGCTTATCGAATCAATCCTTGATTCGATATCTAGGTTATATCGCATATAACCAATCGATACATTTATCGCGAGAATGAAATACGGTATCACATACATGCATTATTCTCGCTCCCGCACATATCTCATATGCGCTCCTATTTCGTTTCGCTTGAGCCAGGAAACCTCTGTGTAGGACTCTAAAGACTCGTCAATACGCCGGTAGCAGATGATGATCATATCAAGCACCCACAATCCACAAGCGGTCTGCTAAACGTAACGGCCACCCGGGTATTGAGCGATCAGAAGATCGACGAGCAAACCCGCTCACACTCCTGTGAATCCAACCAGTAACACTTACCGTACAGTCCGGTCTGTTTGTCTGATATATCGCATATCAAGTCTAGGGGTGGTAAACGTCAGACCCTAATAACCGATAAGTCGTGCCGATGTAAGGCTCATAACGGGTCGAGAAACTACTGGTAACACTTACCAGCAAATCTCTGATCAGCCCTGGCCAGGGACTTCCCTGTTACGGCCAATCGAGCACTGTGCAATATCAACCCCCAATACCGGGAGAGACGAAACCCCTCCTATCGCTCATTGCCTCCATGTGACTCGGGACTGTACCCAAAGACCACCGTTTTGCACGCCCTCATGGACGTGGTAAGGTGGAGATCAAAGCACAGTGGGAATCACACAAGACTCTATGACGATCTCGGGTCTACAGACTAACCTGCACAAGTGTCACCTGAGAACTGCCATCTGACGTGAGGTATAATACCATCTGGGAGTTCTCGGCGAGTCCGTCCAGTGTACCCAGTCTCCACTGAGCACCCGTACACCATCTCTGATGTCAAACACCAATGGATATGGGATCATCCATCGCCCATCTCATGGGTCGAGAAGCGTATACGCTAGTCTACACTGGTATATCGATGCCCCGTCTCGATACACCCACGACTAGGGACCTTGAAGGATGTACCTATGGACTACCATGTCCCCACTAGTATGATCTGTATCATAGTCCAGGTAGTCAAGTACACATCCTAAGGGCTTTACCAACATGTAACTTTAAGACAGTATAAAGAGACTAGTATACATGTTAAGATAAAGAGCAACCAGATAGCATACTATCATATTGAGCAAGAAAGTCATCTCTATATATGTCCAAGCATCCAATATAATATACATCATCTGTACAATACTGGCCTCTAGGGCATACATACAACTAACAATCTCCTACTTGCACTAGGGCCAGCTGCTGTAGTATCGCATACCGAGCATCCCGAAGAGTCTCTCAAACTGTATCTGGGGAATGGCCTTCGTGAGTGGATCCGCCGTGTTGTTCTTCGTGTCAACCCTCCTGACCTTGATCTCCCGGCGATCAACTATCTCCCGGATCAGGTGATACCGCCTCAGAATATGCCTGGATCGCTGATGGGACCTGGGTTCCTTGGCCAAAGCCACCGCTCCATTGTTATCGCAATACAAAGGTATTGGATGCTCAATGGATGGAACCACTCCAAGTTCAGCAATGAACTTCTTGATCCAGACAGCCTCTTTAGCAGCATCGTTGGCAGCGATGTATTCAGCCTCCATCGTCGAGTCTGCCACGGTTTCCTGCTTGGAACTCTTCCAGCTAACCGCCCCTCCGTAAAGGGTAAAGACAAATCCCGACTGCGACTTAGAGTCGTCCTTATCACTCTGGAAGCTGGAATCAATAAAGGACTCCACTTGGAGTTCTCCGTTACCATACACCAAGAGCATCTCTTTAGTCCTTCGTAAGTACTTGAGAATGCTCTTCACAGCTGTCCAGTGACTCTCTCCAGGATCGGCTTGATACCTGCTCACTACACTTAGTGAGTATGCTACATCGGGTCTGGTACATAGCATCGCATACATGATAGAGCCTACAGCCGAAGCATAGGGTATCCCTTGCATGCGAGCTCTCTCCAAATCAGTCTTGGGAGACATCTCTTTGGAGAGAGTGACTCCAGAGATCGTGGGCAAGTTCCCACGCTTGGATTCTTCCATACTAAACCTCTTTAGTATGGTGTCAATGTACCTGGATTGGGACAATCCCAAAATCCGTTTGGATCTATCTCTATAGATCCTAATTCCCAATATGCAGGAGGCATCACCAAGATCTTTCATTGAGAATCTTTGTGATAAGAAGAGCTTGACCGATTGCAGCATAGGAATATCATTTCCTATCAATAGTATGTCGTCCACGTACAATACGAGGAAGACAACCTTACTCTCTGCCACCTTCTTGTAAATACAAGGTTCATCTGGGTTTTTGACGAAATCAAACTCTTTGATAACGACGTCAAAGCAGATGTTCCAACTCCGCGATGCTTGCTTTAATCCATAAATGGATTTAAGCAGCTTGCACACCTTCCCGCTGCTCCCACTGTCTACGAAGCCCTCTGGCTGAGTCATGTACACGCACTCTTCTAAATCACCATTTAGAAAGGCGGTCTTAACATCCATTTGCCAGATTTCGTAATCATGATATGCAGCGATGGCAAGTATGATCCGGATGTATTTAAGCATAGCCACTGGAGAAAAGGTCTCGTCATAGTCCACACCTGGTCTTTGACGAAAACCTTTTGCAATAAGTCTAGCTTTGAAAGTCTCCACTTTCCCATCTACACCAAGTTTCTTCTTGAAGATTCACTTGCTCCCAATGGGTTTTACCCCTTCAGGAGCAACGTCCAAAGTCCATACTTTGTTGGTGTACATGGATTCCATCTCGGACCGCATAGCATCCAGCCATTTCACTGAGTCCTTACTCGTGATGGCCTGCTCGAAGCTAGTTGGGTCATCATCCTCCATGATGCAATCCTCGCTGCCACCATCCATGAGAAAACCGTAGTATGTCTCAGGTGGGCGAGGAACCCTACTAGATCGGCGGAGAGGCTGAGGTTCATCGGGAGCTACTGAATCCTCTGGTTCAACCAAATCTTCTGTTGTAGTCTTTATTGCTGGAACCTCTTCCAGTTCTACCTCCTTGCCACTAATCTCTTTTTCAAGAAATTCCTTTTCTAAAAAGGTGGCATGTCGAGAAACAAACACCTTTTATTCCTCGGTGTGGTAGAAGATATACCCGCGCGAATGTTTGGGATATCCAATAAACTTACACAGAACGGACCTTACCGCGAGTTTGTCCGGATTTTGCGTTTTTACATATGCCGGACAACCCCATATCTTAACATAATTAAGACATGGTCTCTTTCCTTTCCATATCTCATATGGAGTGGTTGGCACGGTTTTGGTGGGAACCATATTCAATAGATCTGCAGTTGTTTCCAGTGCATATCCCCAGAAGGAAATAGGTAACTCAGCTGTGCTCATCATAGAGCGCACCATATCCAATAGGGTGCGGTTCCTCCGTTCTGATACACCGTTGTGCTGTGGTGTATATGGAGGAGTCAGCTGAGAGAGAATCCCATTCTCTTTTAGGAAGTCCAGGAATTCATTGCTTAAGTATTCTCCTCCTCGATCAGATCGAAGGATTTTAATACTTTTTCCGGTTTGGTTCTCGACTTCTTGTTTATATTCTCTAAATTTCTCAAAAGCTTCTGATTTGTGTTTCATCAGGAACACATATCCGAATCTAGAGAGATCGTCAGTGAATGTAATGAAGTACGAAGAACCATCCCTGGCATGTGTAGACATGGGACCGCATACATCACTATGTATCAGTCCCAAGAGTTCGGTAACTCTTTCTCCGTGTCCCGTAAACGGAGTTTTGGTCATCTTGCCTTTGAGACATGATTGGCAAGTGTCATAAGATGAAAATTCAAAAGGATTTAAATATCCATCCTTATGCAACTTAGCTAATCGTGTCGCATTGATGTGACCCAGTCTACAATGCCACAAGAAGGATTCGTTCAGTTCTGAACTCTTCCTCTTGTGTGTGTTTGTTATGCTCAGAACTGTTGATTGATTTAGAACATTAATGTCATTGCACAACGTGCCTGATCCAACCAACTTTTGGTTACGGAAAATGTTCATAACATTGTCCTGTAATACAAAATTATATCCCTCTTTACTCAATAAAGAAACCGATATAATGTTGCATATCAGGTTCGGCATGTAATAGCATTCGTTCAGAACCAATGTATTACCAGTCGGTAATACAAGGTGATATTCCCCGACAGTCTTAGCTGCAACAATTGCACCATTTACAACTCTAATGTCTTTATCACCTTCTCCAAGTTCTCTACCTTTCCTAAGCCCATGTAACTGATTACATATATGGGATCCTGACCCGGTATCTAACACCCAGGACGTAGAGCAAATGGAGAAACAGTTCTCTGTAACGAACACACCCGAAGAAAATGCATCAACATGCACTTTCTTCATTCGGGTGGCATGGGAATCCTGGTATTCCCCTATATTCTGTTCATTCCTATAACTCTTATAAGAAAGAACGGAACCAACGTTCCCCAGCACAGTATAACATGCGGGTTCGGTCAATACATCCATATTATTATCTTTATTAGGGCATGAAATGGTCGCTACCTGGAGAGAGAGAGAAGAAAACACTTTAGCGTATGCTCGTGCAAGATCAGATTGGTTATTATCTTATCTAATCAGGATGGCTCCCACTGGTTTTTATCAAATCTTCCTTCAAACCCTAAAAGGAAAGACTAGCCGGGATTAATTACATACTACAAGTTCGCCAATCTTTCAGCCAGGCCAGTGTCGGTACTTTGAGGGAGGTCCCCCGTGCTTTCGCACGAACCTAATTAATGTAAACCTCGTTTTCCCAGAGGCATAACCTCGTTGACACCTTTCTAGACACCTACTTGATCGGCTAATTGCAATGTGCAAAACTCTCCCAGGAGTAACTCTTACTCGCAGCGGGTATCGGGATCCAACTATCTCATAGAAGGTATGCAATCTCATTGCAAATTTCAACACTTGAAATTCCTGATAATATTTTGCCCCTAGCGTCCTATGACCTTGACGCAGGCCAACAAACCATAGTGCGCTAGTCAAGTTCAACCCGTCATTTCCTGATTGAATTAAACCCACCCGTACGACCCTTGACGCAGGCCAACAAAGTCGCACGACTACCCTAATCCAATCTGCATCATATGCATAAGCAGGTAAATACTAGTTAGCTACCGCACACTACGCCTTGACGCAGGCCAACAAACGTAGCACGAATACTAACTACTACTTATCTGAAATGACGGAGGGCTACGCAGGTTTTTCTGAAAACCATGAGCGTAATGAACTTGATATCGTTGTAGAATCAAATGAAGTTTTGAAATGGAGTGATTTTGAGGCTTTTCTAGTTTTGCTAAAGGGGTCACTCCCGGTGAAGGGATCGTCGGCCCTTTCCTCGTCGAATGAGGTGCGGGATATATCATATATATCACTGTGCAAAGCAGAAACTATAGAAGCAATCAAAAGTCAAACCGAGTGTGTAGCATCTGCCAGTTATTGCTAAAGGAGTCACTCCCGGTGAAGGGATCTCGGTCCTTTCCTCATCGAATAAGGTGCGGGATATATCATATATATCGCTGTGCAAAGCAAGAACTGTAGCTACCTGTTTTATTTAAAATTTGATTCCACAACATCTTAGGTTTCTTTTCTTTCATTAATCACATTAATGAAGTCCCATCATTTATGTACCTAAACATCACAGATAAATACGACGTACACTTATGCCATCCGCATTCGCCTCGATGTCCCCTCGTGCACCGTTAGGTTAGGTAACTAACGACAGAACAGGGCAGGGCTAGTGCGGGTGCAAAACATAAGTAACGTCTATATAATATATCATATATACTATATACTGTATCCATCACAGAACATCACATGATCACATCACAGATATCGCAGCAGAAGAAACATATGAAATATTGGATATACTAGGACGTCCGTGTTTTCAATACGAGCCAGTATAAAACACGGATTCCACGGTCGTGATGAATAGCCAATCCCACACCCCTAGACCCCTACGAGAGCGGCAAGCAACCCTACCAATTCTAGGGTTAGGAGACCCGGACTCGACTCCTCGAGTTGGTCTCCCACTGGACCCCAGAACCCGGTTACTTGTGCTCCCCTCCTTGGGTCTATCCTAATACGGAAAAGTAAATAATATACAAAAGGTGACAACTTCCGCTACCTGGAAGTGCCCCAAATAAAAAGAATATTACATACAAGTTTTTACATGAATGAAAATGAAAAATACTCATCTCACATAAAAACCCCCGGCTATTCAAACACGACAATCCAATATAACATATCCAGCAACACATAACATCACATGTCATCAACGTAAGTAAGTATGCATACCCCAATTGTCGTTGACGTATAGCAACGAAACCGGCGATATGAACATACTACACTTACGGTCACAGAAAAGAAAGTGCAAAACTACAACAATTGGAATCCGCAACCTCTTTAGACATCGCATGCCTAATCAAATGAAATACTTAGACATCACATGCCTAACAGATATAAATCCCGCATTTTAGTCTCATTATCGAAAACTCTTTTCAATATCATGTGGGACTAAACTGCTAGATTTATAACATTCATTCAGTTATCTCATAACTGTTTGTGAATTCCAATTATTGTATCACATTCCAGATAAACAGAAAATGTTAAACTTTCCGATCGAATAGTCGAATACCCAAGTTTTCCCGATACAGCTCAACACATGAAATAAGTCTAACAACATTCAGTTCGTGCCTCAGTACCAATGGTCCAGCCGTAGAAGGGTCAAGCCAACGCCTCACATATGGCACGCCGTACTGCCCCAAACCCGAAGGTTCAAAGGGCAGTTCAAGACGGTCACATAATCGAGTTAAGGTTTGTTGTCTTCTAGAGGGTCTATCGCGTTACTTGCACTACTTAGAACGTCGTTAAACTACGGAAAAATCCAACACTTGGAAATTTCCCGACAGGGGAAAAGTTGGGTATTTATATCTGGTCGAACTTTTTAACAAATTCAAAAGTCATCCGGAAATACACAAAGACGAAATTTGATAATCCGGTCGAAACATCAAAGCTCCAAAACACCCCAGAAAATTAAACTCTGGAATAAATATTAAAAATACCCATAAAAATCAGCTTCTGAAATAATTAATTACTGCGCAAAGTAGGAGTGCTGACGTCATCATCCTGCCGCGGAACCGCCGCCTAAGGAGGCTTATGCCGCGGTTCCGCCGCAGGTTGCACTGTTCATGACTTAAATTTTGTGCCGTAATTCTTAGAATTTCTTGCTGAGTTTTCTGCATATTTTTAATTTGGAAAAAACCCAGTTTTTAAAAAATGTACAGAGAGCCGTTTTCGGGTTAGGGTTTTGGTTCGATCGGATTTCAAACGTCGTCTGGACTTCGCCTAAGGCTCTAGCTAGGCTCTGATACCAGTGAAAGGTTCCTAGGCACACTATAGAGGTCTCACAAGGCATCAATCATGCCCATTTCAAATTTTATGGGTGCCGAGAAACCCTAATACGGATCATTGACTAGAAATCTAGGCGAAATATGAAACTAGTTAACACTTTAACTAAAGATAAGAAGCTACAACCTTTGTAGATCCGGTTATCTACTTCCTTAGCTCCACGTAGTCGTCCTCTCGCTGTCCATCTCGAATCCTAGACTCAATCGTCGGCTTCATCGGAAAGACGAGCGGGCAAGGTCGTCGGCTTCGTGCCGAAGATGATCTACGTCGAGGTTTCACAAGTTCAAGCTCCGACTTCACAAATTTGTGAAACTTGTGAAGAAAACACCCAAAACAACTTGGCAAGAGGTAGAGGGTGAAGAAATAGGAGGTGGGTTCACTTTAGAATTGGATTTCTCACTTTAGAACTCAAGTTGCCATTGATGGCATCAAGCTTTCTTGAAGAAGAAGATGAAGAAGAAGAAAGAATATGATAAGTTTCTTATTTTAAAAATGAAACTAATATGAATACTTATCATATACTAACTATGGTCAAGTGTAGAGATTAAACTAAGGTTAGTTGGAATGGTTAGGGTTAAGGATGAGATAAGAATGGTGGACTTTGTCAAAGCTTCAAGAAGCTTCAACATAGAAACAAAATAAGCCACCATTCTTAATAATATCCAAAATGAATAAATAAATAAATAACTAAGTAAATAATCAAAACCCTAACCATTCATATAACCATGGTTTAATCTTTACACAAACCCAAGTGAGCAAGTATCATCAAACATGATACAAATAAGTGCACAAAAAATATATCATATATACAATGTGCATCAAGTGAGAAAATCCTTTTAAAATGAACCAATACTAGTTAATGCAAAGCAATATATCAAATATATAATTATACATTAAATCATTAAATCAACACTTGATTTAACGATCCGGTCATATCGCATATAACCAACTAGTATCCTATGAATCGGCTTATCGAATCAATCCTTGATTCGATATCTAGGTTATATCGCATATAACCAATCGATACATTCATCGCGAGAATGAAATACGGTATCACATACACGCATTATTCTCGCTCCCGCACATATCTCATATGCGCTCCTATTTCGTTTCGCTTGAGCCAGGAAACCTCTGTGTAGGACTCTAAAGACTCGTCAATACGCCGGTAGCAGATGATGATCATATCAAGCACCCACAAGCCGTAAGCGGTCTGCTAAACGTAACGGCCACCCGGGTATTGAGCGATCAGAAGATCGACGAGCAAGCCCGCTCACACTCCTATGAATCCAACCAGTAACACTTACCGTACAGTCCGGTCTGTTCGTCTGATATGTCGCATATCAAGTCTAGGGGTGGTAAACGTCAGACCCCAATAACCGATAAGTCATGCCGATGTGAGGCTCATAACGGGTCGAGAAACTACTGGTAACACTTACCAGCAAATCTCTGATCAGCCCTGGCCAGGGACTTCCCTGTTACGGCCAATCGAGCACTGTGCAACATCAACCCCCAATACCGGGAGAGACGAAACCCCTCCTATCGCTCATTGCCTCCATGTGACTCGGGACTGTACCCAAAGACCACCGTTTTGCACGCCCTCATGGACGTGGTAAGGTGGAGATCAAAGCACAGTGGGAATCACACAAGACTCTATGACGATCTCGGGTCTACAGACTAACCTGCACAAGTGTCACCTGAGAACTGCCATCTGACGTGAGGTATAATACCGTCTGGGAGTTCTCGGCGAGTCCGTCCAGTGTACCCAGTCTCCACTGAGCACCCGTACACCATCTCTGATGTCAAACACCAATGGATATGGGATCATCCATCGCCCATCTCATGGATCGAGAAGCGTATACGCTAGTCTACACTGGTATATCGATGCCCCATCTCGATACACCCATGACTAGGGACCTTGAAGGATGTACCTATGGACTACCATGTCCCCACTAGTATGATCTGCATCATAGTCCAGGTAGTCAAGTACACATCCTAAGGGCTTTATCAACATGTAACTTTAAGACAGTATAAAGAGACTAGTATACATGTTAAGATAAAGAGCAACCAGATAGCATACTATCATATTGAGCAAGAAAGTCATCTCTATATATGTCCAAGCATCCAATATAATGTACATCATCTGTACAATACTGGCCTCTAGGGCATACATACAACTAACAGCCATTACACAAAGTCCTTGGCCAAGACAGGAGATTTACTGGTAGGTATTCCAGTAGTATCTAAGGGTATTCTGGGCTACACTCCGACACGACTTGTACCTCTTTTGGGGGTCTGACTTTTACCAACACCCTAGGCCCGACATGCGATACTCATAGACGAATGGACCGGACTGTACGGATATTATCACTGACAGGCTCAGTAGGGTATCTGGATGAGATACCCGGTAGCCCGTTACGTACAGCTAGTACCACTGACATGCTAGTGGTTAAATCCACAACCAAAGTATTGACGAGTCTTTAGAGTCCCCCACAGACAGTTTCTCAAGTTTCGGGCGAAACGTTGTAGAGGCCGTATGGCATTATGGCAGGGTTCGATCATATACGTGCAGTCGTGCACGGATCATGATCGGACGGATCATACTAGTGGGCTTTCGTTTAAGCCGGATCCTAGTATTAGATTTGTTGGATTACTTTTGTCTCATCGCATTCGCATTCAGTAGGAATGCGGATGCAGGTATGTATATACAGATGAGGGGTATCCTTGTGATCTGTCACGAGTTTACTTTAGATGTTGCCATATCTTTTTATTGTTGTAAACATTTGGATTAATGTTTACAAATGGAAATAATGAGCTCAAAGTCATGATTAGGAGCATTAATTGTGACACATGCATAAGTGATGACTCATGTTCTCTTTCTTTGTGCATATGTTACATTATTGATTGATTTAAGTGTTGAAATGATAAGAGGAAAGAGAGTGGACAGCCATATGGTTGTGGTTAGCTCTTGTATGATGTATCTAACTCTCATTTTATCATTGCAACAAGAAAGAAAAAGAAAGCTCTTATTCCTCCTCTTTCTTCTTGAGCTCACTATCTCTATTGATGGCATCATCTTCAACCTCCATCCATACACTCTCATGTGCTGAGAATCAATGGATGCTTGAGACAAAGTGATCACACACATTCTCTACATCGCCTTGGACACGTCGGCTAGCAAACTTCGTGTCCGAGTTGCTTCGGATGAAGCGGGAGCCCGTATAACGATTCGAAGATGCGGTGCCCTTTCCGACGAGGAGACCGGAGATCGGAGATGCTGCGAGGAGCTTGGATTGGTGGCTAAAGACCGAAAGACACGGAATGATCGGTATAGCCTTTCTAACCTTTCTCTAGATGCTAGTTTGTGTTAATGGTTCGATTCGGGAAAAAGACTACGATAGCGCCGATTTCAAGTTCATGAAAAAGTTTTGTTTCCGCATTTTGGCCTCGGATTGACGGCCGAGGCGCTACTGTAGACTTACATGGTATCAGAGCCACGCCATTAACCTTTACTAGCTTGTTCTAACTTGTTTAAAACATCGATCGAACAAAATTTCCGAAATCGCAATTTCAAAAGTCAAGTTTCTGTCAATTTTTTTTGTCGTCTAAAAATTATTTTGGGTACGTCAGAAAATCAGGCAGGATTTTCTAAGACCACTGTAGAAATTTGGAAGTGTGATTCCACCACCCACGTTTTGTCCGCGGTTCCGCCGCGGTACTGTAGCTTCAGTGCACCAATTTTCCTACTTTGATCTTTGACTTGGAATTAGGGTTTCTGGAATATTTTGTTTGGGCCCATATTTGTTACAGTATTGGATTTGTGCTTGGGGCCCACTTCGGGAAATTTTGTCGATCGAAAATTTTAAATAAGTTAGTTCACAGTGCTTACTTTATATCTGTGACCGTGAATATCATTCGATCGGTAAATATTGTCTCATCGCTATAGCCCTTTTAGACGGATTTGCGAACATGACATTCACGTTGATGTTCTGTGTTGTGCTGTGATATTGCGGATTTGTCGTGGTGGATAGCCTGGTGCAATGTTAGTACAGTTTGGTAATATTTGTACATTTGTTATTACGGGGCGAGCGTCCGACATGTGGACTGCCGTCACTGCCTGTTTGTATATTATTCTTTTGGGGCACGACCGGGGTGAGGTCGATGTACCCGTTGTATATATTTTACTTTCTGTACTAGGATTACCCTACGGTGGGGTGCACGGATAGCCGGGTTCTAGAGGGAAACGAGCCCGCATCTCATGGCTTTGAGACGGAGGGGGCTTTACTTTAGAATTGGCGGGCTATTCGCCGCACTCGTAGGGGGTATAGGTTGACCCAAGGAGGGGTGCTCAAGTTACCGGATTCCGTGAAGTGCTGGGTGGTCCATTCACTTTGTTGAAGGAGGCTGCCTCGCTTCAGGTTTTAGCGGGTAACTTTCCGCACCCGTAGGGGTCTAGGATTTCATTGCACAGGCTATCCACACAACCAGGGGAACGTCGGGTTTCAGTAGCGGCTCTATGAAACCCGGGGCTCCCAGATTATCTGTATTGTTCTGTGATGCTTATTACTTCTCTGTGATGTTGCATTTTATCACGCCATGAGCGAATATTATATATTGATATATATACTAGTAGATGTTGTATATGTTTTACACCCGCGCTAGTCCAGTCCCCGCTCAGTCGTTAGTTAAGTAACCTAACGGGTGATGACGGGACCCAGCGGCGAATGCGGATGGCATATACGTACATCATATTTTCGTTCTTTTGTGGTGTGATCAATTGATGGGACTGCTTGATTCGGATCAATGCAAGCTAAACAAACCTGTTTGATGTTTTTGGAACATTTTTCAAAAGGCTGTTATTGCAAGGAAGTTCTCTTTTGTTTTGTACAGTGGTATTCGGTTATGAATATACAGCACCTCAGTCGATGAGGCAAGGGCCGAGATCCCTTCACCGGGAGTGACCCCTTGGACCGAAGTTTGCATCAGGGTAATAATTTTACTATAGTCAATCACTTTTTGCTTTGCATCGCGGTATTCAATTGGAATATCCTGCACCTCATTCTACGGGGAAAGAGCCGAGATCCCTTCACCGGGAGTGACCTCTTTAGCAAAGGTTTTCGCCACTATATTTTTATAAAAAGTTATCCGGTTCCTTCAATGATATCAAGTTCATTACGTTAAAGTTTTTTCGCCAAAAACCATTCGTAGCCCTCCGTCATTTCAGACGGGTAGCACTTAGTATTCATGCTATGTTTGTTGGCCAAAGTCAAGGCATAGTGTATGGTAGCTATTTGTTACCTTTCTGTTGCATAGATAGATGCGTTGGTTTGGGACAGTCGTACTGCTTTGTTGGCCAAAGTCAAGGGTAGGTACGGATGGGTCCAAATTAACCTAGATAATGACGGGTAGAACTTAACATGTGACTTATGATTTGTTGGCCAAAGTCAAAGTCATAAGAGCATGGGGTAAAAATCACATCGGGAGTTTCTAAAGAAACTGAAACTTGCCAGGCATGCGCATACCTTCTGGAGTGTGATAACGTGAGTGGATTCCATCACATTATCATGCGATGATAGTTGGATCCCGATTCCCACTGATAAGTTGGTTTACTCCTCTGGTGATCCCGACTAATTCTTCTTTCAGGTTTGGAGGAGAATTTGAGATTACAGTGGGAGGTTTCCTGATTAGATAAATTGATAACCATTCTGATCTAGATTAGAGTGCACGCAGTGTGTTTCTTTTCTCTCTGTCTCTTTGGCAGCGACCATGGCCCGACCCTAGACTATGACTCAGTGACCAAGTTAACCGAACCTTCTTAAAACACTGGCTTTTGGATTGTCTGAGTTGCATACCTCATTGCCACTCCTACTTTTACCCTTTTTCTCCGGAACATTTCGTATCACTACGAACATCCACTTCCATTGGTTAAAACCATCGTATGGTTATATACAAACTCGAAGGAACTTGTTCCAGATTCGAGGATGGTTTCCGGTTCTGGAGAAAATGAATAGGACTATCCAGTTGTCTTTTCCTTTTAACTTCTTTCAGGTTGCGAGTGCTCCTTGGATTAGGACAGTACACCTATTAGGTTGATTGGATAGTCTTCTTCCAAACCATAGGTAGGTGCCGAAAGGTAGGGAATGAAGAAACCGATTAGCCTAAGAGAGGTGTACAGAAGGTAATAAGTAAAGACAAAATAAAGGGATTAGAAAGAAGGCAAAGTAAATTGCGACTGCTATTCACGACCAAACTAAGTATTTCATCGCCACTCCTACTTCACCTTTGTATTTCTCCGGAACACCCCGTATCACTACGAAGATCCACATTTTATTGGATAATCCATCGTATGGTTATATACAAACTCGAGTGGACTTGTTCCAGTTCGGGGATGGATTCTGGTTCAGGAGAAATAGAATAAGGTTTATTCAGTTGTCTTTTATCTTTACCTTCTCTCGCGTTGCGAGTGCTCCTACGATTAGGACAGTACACCTATTACGCTTATTGGATAGTCTTCTTCCTGACCATAGGCTGGTGCCGAATGGTAGGGAAGGAAGAAAACCATTTAGTCTAAGAGGGTGTACAGAAGGTAATGACTAAAGACATATAAAGGGATTTGGAGAGATGGTAAAGAAATATACGGTTACAGTTATGAATCTGATAATGGAAAAGGCATTACTAAGAATACCCGGATACCCCTTCGAAACATTTACATGTTTCAGTTTCACTGTATATTGTTAAGAGAAAACTGATTTCCCAATTAGCCCTTACTGCAGGGTATGTATTTACCAGGTTGATTCTCACATCTGTATGGTTTTACAGATGTTGAGTGGGAGTAAGTTATTGGGAATTAGGTGATCATCCTCATTATATCGGGATTCGTTGTAATTGGTGATATTTGAGGAAATCACCTGGGTGTTTGCCGGATGGCAAATATTTGGTTTTGAATATCCGTTGTTATGCACCAATTTCAAATTGATATATCTGTATGTTTATTTTTATAAAGTGAGATATAACTTTTTGAAATTATGTCCATGACATTTACCTATATCAGTTGATGGTTAGGTAAGGAGCATTCAACAGCGGTGTAATTCTTCATAACCATAGTACAGTTTTAAACCTACGACGCACAGGGTTTGAGTTGTTAGACTCAGGAGACTTATACAGGTATTGTATATTGTCCAGTGTCCATTAGGACAGATGGGTTGGTACTCGTACTATATTCTGTTTACTTATGACTTCTCTAGTTTTTAGACAAGTGTTTCGTAGAAATACAAGGTCTAAGTTTTGAGAAGTTATTGGTATAAGAGTAAAGTAGAGAACCACGTGTTGCAAGTATCAGGATTCTTCAAGATAATCTAAGATATAGATATTTGTGTATAGTATTCAATTGATAGTAATGGTTTTTAGAACTTGCTTCTCTTTCTGGTTACTCATATCTGGATGTATTCCTAAGTTGAGTAATGTTGATCGACCTCTCTCCATTTAGTAGACATGCACTGGAGACAGCTGGATGATTTGAATCTGGTTCCAATTAAATCAGTGCCTCTATTTCCATATTGTATATAGAATAGTTCATATTTTAACATTGTTAAGGTACGGGGAGTTTTCCGTCTTATGCTTAAAACCAGACTCTGGATAACTCAAGGCACGTTTCTGTAATGGATGTTTGTGGGTTGACCCGGGCTATGACGAGGGTTGACTTTCTACAATCTGGAAGATCAATAGTGATATTGTTCTTGACTCGCCACAGTTTTAATAAAAATGGATTTTTTCAGAAAACAGTAGTGGGAGTATGGTAGAACTGGAAGTGATTCCAGAACCGCAAACGATTACTGAAAATTTAATAGGACCTAAAGATTCAATCTGGATTGACATTCCATTGGCCACTCCGCAGATAAGGTGGGTAACCTCAGGCACTCGAGAGGTACTTTGGTATGCTCAAAGACGGTGACAGGGAGGTTCTTGTTTACCCAGACTTGACACTGCTGTTGTTCCAGGCTATGATACCCGGCAGGAGAATGAGTATAGCATCGTTCTAAACTAGCTTTAGAAGTGCACGTATATATGACTCTGCCAGAGGGTTATCGTAGCCAGTAGGAGCAGCGGAAGCATAGTGGACAAGTAGCTTATGTCTATTTATAGACTAAAGCAGATATAGCGGAGATAGATCATCTATTTCTGATGTGACAGTCATAGGTTTGACTTCATCAGAATAGGGGATGGATCTGTTAAGAAGGTAGAAGGGTGTGATGTCCTGGTATTTGGATGGCATACACAGAGTAGGAAGTGAAATTCCTATACTACGATTGGTTATACTTTGGTTGTCACACAGTAGTTTTTTCCACATAGGATATGGATATTATATCAGATATTCTGGTTACTAGATCTATAGTTCTAGATCTAGATTTGGATAGTTTCCCAATCTGGGTATTTAGACAGCATTCTACATGTGTTTTAGAATGGACGACTCCTGGCACGGTAGTATACCTGCAGGTGATGGAGTCATCCTCTCTAAAGGTGTCTTACAGACTAAAGGGGAGAGGGATGTGCATGATTGGCAGATCACTTGCTTAGGCAATTGAGTCAATCATGAGATGTAAAGTACCACACCAGATATTTTTGCACTAGCTGCAATAAGTTCAGATATTAATCCAATCCTGGAGAAACATTCGGAAGCAGTTTTAGAACATAAGTGGATGGTCTAGGGATATGATAACAACATCCTCCTTCGGGAGACAGTTATCATTCCAGGCTTCCAAGGTGACTTGGATGACAGAGTGACTGTCAGAGTTATAGTTTTCCCTCTAAAAAGGGGCAGTAGTCTGGACAGGTGGTCCAAGGGGATACTGAGGGAGGCATGGCGCAGGATACTGATGAAATTCGGTTGACGATACAGTCTAAGAAATTTGGATTTGGAGTTCATTTATGAAGTAGGTCCCGTCAGATATCCAGACATATTCTAAGACAGGTATTGCTCATTTCGGGAGATGGCTTTCTCCGCGAACTTGAGATTAAGAGAGACAGAGAAAGAAACATCAGGGCGGATCTACTCACTGAAGCTATTCCACGAACGCAATAGTTTCACAAACGGGCTTTGTGAGACTGATCAGTAAAAGAGTTAGGTGTTCGGTATCACACGGGTTGTGAGTATGCGACATCGCAATAATTAGCTTTGAGTGCAAATGGGAGATTGTTGGATATAGTGCCCTAAAAGTCAATTATTGGATCGCAGGCACGTGATTGCAATGATTGAGGGAGGACCTATGCCGGTTGGACAGTCTTACGTGTGATGATAGTATGCTATCTGGTTTATCTTTATCATCGTCTACATGCTTTAGGTGACATTACAGATCACTATAGCGCGTTGATAGAGACCTTAGGATTCTTGCTTGACTGCCAGCAATATCATGGCATGTTAGTGTATATGCCCTAGGGGCCATTATTGTATCATACTAGGTTGTATATTACTTAATGGAAGCTTGGGATATTCACAGTTGTATATAACAGTCTTGCTAAACATGGTAGTATGCTACTTGGTTTGAGTCTACTTTAATATGTGCATATGTTTCTTGTAACGTATCACTTATACATATTAGTAGAGCCCATAGGATCTTTGCTTGATTACCAGCGTCGTGATAGCAGTCACACTAGTGGGGGCTGGGTAGTCTGTAAGCAACATCCTATACAGGTCCCTGGTCGTTGGATTATCGAGATAGGGCATCGATATTCCGGAGTAGACTAAGTGTATACGCTTCTCATCCCAGTTGGGGAGATGGTCTGTCCCACAGCCATCAGTATGTCGTACAAGAGATAGTATACAGGTGCTCGTTAGGTTACGGGTATACCGGACAGGACTCGCCAGGGAACTGATTGGTTGGTATTATACCCATCGTCAGTTAACAGTTCCCAGGTGACATGAGTAAAGCATAGTCCCCAGAATTGACACTGCTACTTCGCCTCGAGTGTGTCCTACTGTTCTTAGATTGCTACCCTACCACGGCTCAAAGGGGTCGTGCAAACAGGTAGCAGTTGGGTGCAGTCCCGAGCACTTGGAGGCAGTGGCAGTTAGATAGGATTCGTCTCTCCCAGTATTGGAGTTGATATCGCGTTGTGTCAGAGAGCCATTACGCAAAGTCCCTGGCCAGGGCAAGCGAGATATACCGGTAGGTTCCAGTAGCTTCTCAGGGTGTAATGGGCTTCACTCCGACACGACTTATACAGCTATTAGGGGACTGATGCTTGCCGCCCCCTAGGCTTGATATGCGATAGTCTTAGACGAACAGACCGGACTGTATGGAGATTGTCACATCAGGCTCAGTAGGGGTTCGGATAGTTTTCCTCATCGGCCTTCTTATCGACATATACCTAGGGACCGTTACGTACAGCTAGTGCCGCTTGCGGTCTGTGGTTAAACCCACTGCCAGCGTAGTGTCGAGTCTTTAGAGTCCCACACAGAGAGTTTCCCTGCTCCAGGCGAAATGATATAGAGGTCGTACGGTTTTACGACAAGGGTTCGGACGCATACGTGTGTTTACACACGTACGACTTTTTCGGACAGTTTTTACTAGTCGGCTTTGGTTTAAGCCAGATTCTAGTATCAGGTTACTGGATTTATACAGTCTATAGTTTTTCTGTATTTTCACGGATTGGAGGGGCGTTCTCATAATTTGTCGGGAAGCTTCTAGAAGAGTGGTGACTAAGGGGTTAAGGTGGCATTGCATTAAATGAGATTAATGACTCATTTGTGTGATTCATCCAAGTCATTAATGCATCATAAATGCTTAATGACTCATGGAGATGAATCACTCATAGATATTTATGAAGCATGGTTGTTAATTCTATTATTTGATTTTTGGATAAATAATAATGCTTCATATATATTATGATAACATCATTATCTCATTTCATTTTTATCTTCACCTTCTCTCTCCTCAAGCTCACTCTCTCTTCAAACCCTAACCCTAACCTCTCATGTGTTGAGATCAAGGATTAGCTAGACTAATACATCCATAACCTCACTCTATATCCACTAGGTAGCTTAGATTAGCACTTTAAGCAACCTAGTTATCTCAAGTTTGAGATTAAGCTTGGCGTAGGAGCTTTCGGGTGGATCGTCTTTGATTCGAGGAGGCCGTTGAGGTGCTGATGTTCCAAGAAGCCCACGAGGAGTGGAGGACCGCGATGAAGACCCGAAGGACTAGTATCATAAGGTATAATTTCGTATCCGAGTAGTTAAAACTCTAGCTTTTAGTTAGCAATGGTTTAGATAACGATTCATGCGCTCAAGTCCGTGTTACGAAACTTTGATAATCGTTTTTCATATATTCCGCCTCCCCGCAAGTTCGTGGGGTCCATGACATGGACTTACAGTGGTATCAGAGCCAACTAAACCATTACTAGCTTGTTAGCAACTGATTAGAAGTTCGATCGACGGAAAACACGAAAACAAAAACCCGGATATTCCTAGTTTCTGTTAATTTTAAAAGTGTCTGAAAAGTAATTTGACATACCTTAAAATTCACAGCAGGGAATTGTAAGAAAACTGGGAAAATACGAGCCCCTAACTCGGCAAGACGGCCACGGATCCGCGGCAAGAAGGTGCTTTTGGCCGCGGATCCGCCGCCGAGTCAATGCCGAGTTGACTCGGATTTTCACAGTAATTCATATTTTGGTGTTGTATATACTATTTCTGCCCAGGTTTCTTCAGTACAGGTTTGCTTTTGGGGTAGACACGGAATATGGTAATCGATCGATATTCTAACATATTTGCTAATTGGGTTTTTATCTGTAATGTTTAATGTGTTTGTAAACCTCCCCTAACTGCTAGTATGTCGGTTGGCAGGGGGTTGCACATTTCTGAAATGTTTACTGTTTGTGTATATGAACTGTGTTGGACTGTTGTGATGATTAGCCGGGGTTTGAGATGTATTTAATATTCATTCATTCAATGTAAATGTAATATGATGTAATATTCTTTTGCGGGGCACATCCAGGTTGTGGTTGTAGCCACCGTTGTATTATTTCTTTTTACTGTTTTTGCTCCTAGGATAGACCCAAGGTGGGGTACACAAACTACCGGGTACGTCGAAGTGTTTAGTGGCCTACTCACGTTGTTGAGGGAGACCTCTTCACTTCGGGTATTTGGCGGGTAGTTTGCCGTAGCCATAGGGGTCTAGGGTGGGGTAATGGCTATTCATCACAACTGTGGAATCCGTCTTTTATTGCAGGCTCAAAGCAAATGCGGATTGCTAATAAATCCAATAAAGTTCATCTGTGATCTGGAATGCTTATTATTGCGTCTGACGAATGTACAATATCTATATATGATAGCTATTAGACGTCACTTATGTTTTACACCCGCGATAGCCCAGCCCCCGCTCTGTCGTTAGTTAAGTAACCTAACGGGTGATGACGGGACCCAGTGGCGAATGCGGATGGCATAAGAGGACGTGGTATTTTCGTTGTTTTCTGCAATGATAGGATAAATGATGGGACACATTATTATAATGCAAAGAAAATAAACCAAAGTTAAGTCGTTGGAACAAATTTAAAAGAAACCACTCGGTTATTTTAAAAAGATCAGAATTTTTAATTGCGGAGCTTTAACCACTCCTTTTAAAAAGTATCAGGTTCCTTCGATTATATCAAGTTCACTAAGTTCACGGTTTTGCCAAAACCAGTCGTAGCCCTCCGTCATTTCATATAGATAGTCAATAGTATTCAAGCTGTGTTTGTTGGCCAAAGTCAAGGCACAGTGTTTGGTAGCTATTGAATATTCATATGCAGCATAGATAGATGCGTTGGTTTGGGACAGTCGTACTGCTTTGTTGGCCAAAGTCAAGGGTATGTACGGATGGGTTCAAATTAACCTGGATATTGACGGGTAGAACTTGACATGTGACTTATGATTTGTTGGCTAAAGTCAAGGTCATAAGAGCATGGGGCAAAAATCCATATCGGGAATTTCTAAAGAAACTGAAATTTGCAGAGATAGCATACCATTTTGGAGTTTGATGAATGTTGGTAGGATTCCTTCAACATTATCATACGATGATATTTTGGATCCCGATCCTACTGTGAGTATATACTACTTATCAGGAGATTCGTCACTTAACGATCAATGCTATAAACCAAGTAGGTGCCTAGAAAGGTGTCAGCGGGGTTAAGCCCCCAGAGAAAAGAGGTTATTTAATTCAGGAACTTCGCGAAAGCGTTGGAAAACCTCCCTCGTAGTATCGACACTGGCCTGGCTGAACGGTTAAGCAAGTATTGTACGGTGAGAATTGTCCTGACTAATTCTTCTTTTATGGTTTGAGGAAGGATTCGAGAAACAGTGGGAGCCATCCTGTTTAGATAAACTTAAAACCAATCTAAACTTGCAACAGCATCATGCTAAAATGTTTTCTTCTCTCTCTCTTAATTGCAGCGACCTTGTGACCACACATAGGTTACATCTAGATAACAAATTGACTGAATCTGACTTATATGACTGGCAAAGGTCTGTCCAGATGTCCATTGCCTATGACAAGCTGGACCACCCTATTACTACTCAAGATCCCGCCGTCCCAGGTCCAGTTTCCACCGTCACGGATATGGATATCCGCCAGACAAGGGAAAAGGATAAAGCGAAAGCCAAATGCCTCGTGTTAGCTTCAGTTGATGGTGTATACCAGAAGCAGCACGAGAAGATGGACTTAGTTTCCATCTTTCTCCATAACAAAAATTTGTATGGAGAGCAATCTCATATCGCAAGATATGAGACCTCGACAGATTTTATTCAAGCGAGGATGGCTGTCGGGTCATCTGTAAGGGACAACGTCCTTACAATGACTAGCTATATTGATGAGCTCCAGGACCTGGAGACCACGTTGCAGAACGAGTCAGGTACTGACTTGATTCTACAGTCTCTACCTTCTACCCTGAAAGAAACCAGGGATGTAGAAGGAAAGAAAAGGGCAAAAGTTTCGGGACTTAAAAAGGTAAAAAAAGGGATGTTCCTATTGTTATAGGATTGGGCATAGGCAGAATGATTGCAGGGCTTTAGAAGCCAGTAGCCAGGATTCGAAGCATGTTGTGGCTTCGGCTTCGGGTGTGTTTGTAATAGAGAACTGTATGTCAGTTAACCCTACTTCCTGGGTATTGGATACCGGGTCAGGAACTCACATCTGTAATTCTTTACAGGCTCTCAGAAACCGTAGGGTTATCAGGATAGGTGACATGACTCTCACGGTTGCTAACGGAATGAGCATGAATCCTGAATCCGTAGGGGAATATCATCTTGGACTGACAACTGGGCAGATATTGATTCTGCGTAACTGTTTTTATGTACCTGGTACGACTTGTAATATCATATCTGTATCTTTACTTTCTAAAGAAGGGTATGATTTTACATTCGTAAGTGATGTAGTTCACATCCACCTAAATCAAGTTTTGATTGGGTCAGGTACATTAAAAAACGGGATATACGTATTAAATCAAGCTCAGATTTTCAGTGTCCAGAAAACACTTAAAAGAAAGTCTCCCGAATTAAATCAGGTTTTCTTATGGCATTGTAGACTAGGTCACATCAATGAAAGAAGGTTGACTAAGTTACATAGAGAAGGATATTTGAATCCGTTCGAATATCAATCTTATGCTACTTGTGAATCTTGTCTCATGGGAAAGATGACAAAGACTCCGTTTACTGGACACGGAGTAAGAGCAAGCGAGCTCTTAGGACTCGTACACAGTGACGTGTGCGGTCTAATGTCTACACATGCGCGAAGTGGTTATTCTTACTTCATTACTTTTACGGATGATTTCTCTAGGTATGGATATGTCTTCTTGATGAAGCATAAATCCGAGGCCATTGAGAAATTCCAAGAATACAAAAATGAAGTGGAAAAACAAACCGGCAAAAGTATCAAGACACTGAGATCTGATCGAGGTGGTGAATACTTAAGTGCCGAGTTCCTAGATTACTTAAAAGAGAATGGAATTTTCTCTCAGCTTACTCCTTCATACACACCACAACATAAAGGTGTATCGGAGAGACGGAACCGAACCCTATTGGATATGGTTCGTTCCATGATGAGTAACGCTGAGTTGCCGCGATCATTCTGGGGATATGCACTAGAATCAGCTGCATACCTTTTGAACCGAGTTCCAACCAAGACTGTGCCTACCACACCATATCAGATGTGGAGTGGGAAGAAACCCTGTCTTAAGTATCATAGGACATGGGGATGTCCAGCTTTTGTAAAAAAGCAGCATGCGGACAAGCTCGAGGCACGCTCAGTAAAATGCATATTTGTGGGATATCCAAAGAACTCCAAGGGATATTATTTCTATTACACAGAGGAACAAATGTTCTTTGTTTCTCTTCATGCCTGCTTCTTGGAAACTGAATTTTGGAAAATCAGAAGAGTTGGAGCGCAATAGAACTGGAAGAAATTCCAGAACCACAAACTATTACTGATACCTTGGTAGAACAAGAAGGTTCAGGAGAACTGGACATCACGACGCCACTCCGCAGGAGTAGTAGGCAATCTCATCCGCCCGAGAGATACTACGGCTTTCTCATAGACGGGGATAGAGAGGATTGCACTATTGACTATGATGAGCCTACTAGCTTCCAGCAAGCCATTCAGAGCGGTGACTCAGTAAAATGGCTGGATGCAATGCGGACCGAAATGGAGTCCATGTACACTAACAAAGTATGGACTTTAGACGTTGCTCCAGATAGGGTAAAACCCGTAGGATGCAAATGGATCTTCAAAAAGAAGATTGGTGTAGATAGACAGGTTGAAACCTATAAGGCTAGACTTGTTGCAAAGGGATTCCGTCAAAGACCTGGTTTGGACTATGACGAAACCTTTTCTCCAGTGGCTATGCTTAAATCTATTCGGGTCCTTCTTGCTATTGCTGCCTTCCACGATTATGAAATCTGGCAGATGGACGTAAAGACGGCCTTTCTAAATGGTAATTTGGAAGAGAGCGTCTATATGGATCAGCCAGAGGGATTCATTCAGAGTGGGAGCAGCGGTAAAGTATGCAAGCTGCTTAAGTCCATTTATGGACTAAAGCAGGCATCGCGGAGTTGGAACATCTGTTTTGATGATGCTGTCAAAGAATTTGACTTTATCAAAAATCCAGACGAACCATGCATATATAGTAAGATTGTAGGGAGAGCTGTAGTATTCCTCGTCTTGTACGTGGATGACATTCTCCTAATAGGAAATGATATTCCTATGTTATCGTCAGTCAAAAGATTCTTGTCACATAAATTCTCCATGAAAGACCAGGGTGATGCCACCTACATTCTGGGGATCCGGATCTATCGTGATAGATCAAAGAGGATGTTGGGACTTTCGCAGTCCAGGTACATAGACACCATAGTGAAGAGATTCAGTATGGATGATTCTAAGCGCGGTAATCTACCAGCTTGTCACGGAATCATCCTCTCCAAAGAGATGTCTCCCAAGACTGATTTGGAAAGGGATCGCATGTCGATTATACCCTACGCTTCTGCGGTAGGCTCTATAATATATGCGATGTTATGTACCAGACCAGATGTAGCATACGCATTGAGCACAGTAAGCCGCTATCAAGCAAACCCAGGGGAGAAGCACTGGATAGCAGTAAAGAACATTCTCAAGTACCTGAGGAGGACTAAGGAGATATTCTTGGTATATGGCGGTAAAGACCTCCAGATGGAGGCCTTTGCCGACTCCGACTTCCAGAGTGACAAGGATGACTCCAAATCCATGTCGGGTTATGTCTTTACCCTCAATGGAGGGGCGGTCTGTTGGAAGAGTTCCAAGAAGGAGACCGTTGCTGACTCAACGATGGAAGCAGAGTACATAGCTGCTTGTGATGCCGCAAAAGAAGCTGTCTGGATGAAGAAGTTCCTCACAGAACTTCAGGTGGTTCCTTCCAGTGTTGGTCCAATACCTCTGTATTATGACAACAACGGCGCTATAGCTTTAGCGAAGGAACCCAGGTCCCATCAGAAATCCAGACACATCTTAAGGCGGTACCACCTAATCAGGGAGATCGTAGATCGCCGGGAGATCGAGGTGAAAAGAGTAGAGACAGAGAATAACATTGCTGATCCATTCACAAAGGCCCTTCCTCAGACGCAGTTCGAGAGGCTATTCGAGATGATAGGTCTACGATATGCCAGCTCATGGCCCTAGTGCAAGTGGGAGATTGTTAGTGTATATGCCCTAGGGGCCATTATTGTATCATACTAGGTTGTATATTACTTAATGGAAGCTTGGGATATTCACAGTTGTATATAACAGTCTTTCTAAACATGGTAGTATGCTACTTGGTTTGAGTCTACTTTAATATGTGCATATGTTTCTTGTAACGTATCACTTATACATATTAGTAGAGCCCATAGGATCTTTGCTTGATTACCAGCGTCATGATGGCAGTCACACTAGTGGGGGCTGGGTAGTCTGTAAGCAACATCCTATATAGGTCCCTGGTCATTGGATTATCGAGATAGAGCATCGATATTCCGGAGTAGACTAAGTGTATATGCTTCTCATCCCAGTTGGGGAGATGGTCTGTCCCACAGCCATCAGTACGTCATACTAGAGATAGTATACAGGTGCTCGTTAGGTTACGGGTACACCGGACAGGACTCGCCAGGGAACTGATTGGTTAGTATTATACCCATCGTCAGTTAACAGTTCCCAGGTGACATGAGTACAGCATAGTCCGCAGACTTGACACTGCTACTTCGCCTCGAATGTGTCCTACTGTTCTTAGATTGCTACCCTACCACGGCTCAAAGGAATCGTGCAAACAGGTAGCAGTTGGGTGCAGTCCCGAGCACTTGGAGGCAGTGGCAGTTAGATAGGATTCGTCTCTCCCGTTATTGGGAGTTGATATCGCGCTGTGTCAGAGAGCCATTACGCAAAGTCCCTGGCCAGGGCAAACGAGATATACTGGTAGGTTCCAGTAGCTTCTCAGGGTGTAATGGGCTTCGCTCCGACACGACTTATACAGCTATTAGGGGACTGACGCTTTCCACCCCCTAGGCTTGATATGCGATAGTCTTAGACGAACAGACCGGACTGTACGGAGATTGTCACATCAGGCTCAGTAGGGGTTCGGATGGTTTTCCTCATCGGCCTTCTTATCGACATCTACCTGGGGACCGTTACGTACAGCTAGTGGCGCTTGCGGTCTGTGGTTAAACCCACTGCCAGCGTAGTGTCGAGTCTTTAGAGTCCCACACAGAGAGTTTCCCTGCTCTAGGCGAAACGATATAGAGGTCGTACGGTTTTACGACAAGGGTTTGGACGCATACGTGTGTTTACGCACTTACGACTTTTTCGGACAGTTTTTACTAGTCGGCTTTGGTTTAAGCCAGATTCTAGTATCGGGTTACTGGATTTATACAGTCTAAAGTCTTTCCGTGTTTTCACGGATTGGAGGGGCATTCTCGTAATTTGTCGGGAAGCTTCTAGAAGAGTGGTGACTAAGGGGTTAAGATGGTATTGCATTAAATGAGATTAGTGACTCATTTGTGTGATTCATCCAAGTCATTAATGCATCATAAATGCTTAATGACTCATGGAGATGAATCACTCATAGATATTTATGAAGCATGGTTGTTAATTCTATTATTTGATTTTTGGATAAATAATAATGCTTCATTTATATTATGATAACATCATTATCTCATTTCATTCTTATCTTCACCTTCTCTC
The DNA here is from genome assembly GCA_030015575.1 of Agapanthus africanus. Taxonomy (NCBI): domain Eukaryota; kingdom Viridiplantae; phylum Streptophyta; class Magnoliopsida; order Asparagales; family Amaryllidaceae; genus Agapanthus; species Agapanthus africanus. Next base: position 444,100,970 of record CM057350.1, on the reverse strand, counting down.
TCCTCAAGCTCACTCTCTCTTCAAACCCTAACCCTAACCTCTCATGTGTTGAGACCAAGGGTTAGCTAGACTAATACATCCATAACCTCACTCTATATCCCCTGGGTATCTTAGATTAGCACTTTAAGCAACCTAGTTATCTCAATTTTGAGATTAAGCTTGGCGTAGGAGCTTTCGGGTGGACCGTCTTTTATTCGAGGAGGCCGTTGAGGTGCCGATGTTCCAAGGAGCCCACGAAGAGTGGAGGACCGCGATGAAGACCCGAAGGACTAGTATCGTGAGGTATAACTTCGTATCTGAGTAGTTAAACCTCTAGCTTTTAGTTAGCAATGGTTTAGATAACGATTCATGCGCTCAAGTCCGTGTTACGAAGCTTTGATAATCGTTTTTCATATATTCCGCCTCCCCGCCAGTTCGTGGGGTGCGTGACATGGACTTACATGGCGATCATATACGTGGGAGCTGAGGTCTATAAGCACATCCTTGAAAGGTCCCTAGTCGAGGGAGTTTCGAGACAGGGCATCAATACTTTAGAGTAGACTAGTGTATACAGTCGAGACCCCGACGAGGGGCGGTGGCCGGTCTCATAAGCCATTGGTGTCAGTTGGATCACCTAAGATGTATACAGGTGCTCATTGGATTATGAGTACACCGTACAGGACTAGCCGGGAACATGCTAGTTGGAATTATACCTGATGTCAGATAGTAGTTCCCTGGTGACATGTGTACAGGTTAGTTCATCGACCTGAGATCGTCATTTGTCTCGTGTGAGTTCCCACTGTTCTTTGATTACTACCCTACCACGCTCAAAGGAGTCGTGCAAACAGGTTTTTGTTGGGTACAGTCCCGAGCCACATGGAGGCAGTGAGCGGATCTTCAGGGGTTCTTCTCTCCCGGTATTGGGGGTGAGGTCGCGCTGTGTCTAGGAGAGCCATTACACGAAATCCTTGGCCAAGGCAGGAGATTTACTGATAGGTATTCCAGTAATATCTCAGGGTGTTCTGGGCTACACTCTGACACGACTTGTACCGCTTTTGGGGATCTGACTTTTACCAACCCTCTAGGCCCACCATGCGATGCTCATAGACGAACGGACCGGACTGTACGGATATTGTCACTGACAGGCTCAGTAGGGTGTCTGGATGAGTTCGCTTATCAGCCTCCCTTTTGGTCAATAACTGGTTGCCCTTTACATACAGCTAGTACTACTGACATGCTAGTGGTTAAATCCACAACCAAAGTATTGACGAGTCTTTAGAGTCCCCCACATACGGTTTCTCAAGTTTCGGGCGAAACGTTGTAGAGGCCGTATGGTATTATGGCAGGGTTTGATCATATATGTGAAGTCGTGCAAGGATCATGATCGGACGGATCATACTAGTGGGCTTTGGTTTAAGCCAGATCCTAGTATTAGATTTGTTGGATTACTTTTGTCTCATTGCATTCGCATTCAGTCAGAATGTGGATACAGGTATGTATATATAGGTTAGGGGTATCCTTGTGATCCGTCACGAGTTTACTTTAGATGTTGCCATATCTTTTTATTGTTGTAAACATTTGGATTAATGTTTACAAATGGAAATAATGAGCTCAAAGTCATGATTAGGAGCATTAATTGTGACACATGCACAAGTGATGACTCATGGTCTCTTTCTTTGTGCATATGTCACATTATTGATTGATTTAAGTGTTGAAATGATAAGAGGAAAAAGAGAGGGCAGCCATATGGTTGTGGTTAGCTCTTGTATTATGTATCTAACTCTCATTTTATCATTGCAACAAGAAAGAAAAAGAAAGCTCTTCTTCCTCCTCTTTCTTCTTGAGCTCACTATCTCCATTGATGGCATCATCTTCAACCTCCATCCATACACTCTTATGTGTTGAGAATCAATGGATGCTTGAGAAAAAGTGATCACACACATTCTCTATATCGCCTTGGACACGTCGGCTAGCAAACTTCGTGTCCGAGTTGCTTCGGATGAAGCGGCAGCCCGTAAAAGGATTCGAAGATGTGGTGCCCTTTCCGACGAGGAGACTGAAGATTGGAGATGCCGCGAGGAGCTTGGGTTGGTGGCCAAAGACCGAAGGACACGGATCGATCGGTATAGCCTTTCTAACCTTTCTCTAATTGCTAGTTTGTGTTAATGGTTCGATCCAGGAGAAAGACTACGATAGCACCGATTTCAAGTTCATGAAAAAGTTTTGTTTCCGCATTTTGGCCTCGGATCGACGGCCGGGGAGCTACCGTAGACTTACAAACTATCATATATATATATATATATATATATATATATATATATATATATATATATATAATCCACATGGTATCGTCGTCCAACGATCCGCTATAACATCATGACATATCTCGGTCACATATTAAATATCTCACGGCATCATGCCTGATAATATCGACTCATTCCCAAGTATCATATAACATTCTCATCATCCAAGCATATGAATACCAATATATATATGTGTCCCCAATACGCACAAGGAAGTGAATGTATGTGAGTATGTGTATGTGCGTGTATGCAAATCTTTACTCTAGGGTTTCATGACTAAGAAATCGACTAAAGTCCTTTCTTCAATTTTCGCTAACACTAACCCCTAATCTCCTAAAGCTTTTCTTGCTAAGGTTCATATCACACATATCACACACTAACATATAAAAGTATATATATCACATCCCATCATTTCTCACAACTTTGCGGGGGTGCTATACGCCATCCACCCGACTTCCCCGTAGATATAATCTACTCACCTGATCTTCGCTTGCCGATGCCAATGACGTCACGCGCTTGCTTGTCGTCTCGAAGTCCTCGTGAGGTACCTACATATCACACATATAGCATGGTAAATGAAACCATGCACGAAAACCAAAATGTCGCACGAAACACCGATAGTTTAAAACCTATAGTCTCGCATGCAAAACACAACCAATAACCCTAGTAATTGGCGTTCAAACGCCACACGACGGAATACAATGACAAATACCAAAACTTAAATTCAAAAATATCATGAAATACAAGGCAGCAACTAAAGTAAAGGGTCCTAGATTTTACCCTAACTGAAATCAATTAATTTTGCACATAGGAGGGGTCTAGTTTACTGGAAATGGAGACACAGAACCAGCACGAGACCCAAAGCTCATGCCCTGGCCACAAATTGCGGCCAAACATATTAAATTTGCTGCCTGGAAGTGTAATGGGGGTCTCAGGTCTTGGGGTTATCATCTAGGCTGCCTGCATGACTCACAGTCTTCGCTAAATAATTTTCCAGGTCTCCGGGTGCTAGCAGATTCCAATATACTACCACAATTTCCCGTATCGGCAGAATTTCAAAGTTCGTAATCGGGGTTAAGTCTCATGTTTTAGTCCAATATGATATCACTAAAGGGGGTTTAAAGTCACTACTACACTCAATTTCACCTTTGGGTTAAATTCAAAACCCTAACCTCATCTAGGAATTTTCTAAGTTCACTAAAGATCGATATATCGGTTCTATCTAACAATAGAAGATAAGGTGAATGAAAAACAATACAAATGGTGCAGAAATTACCTCTTTTGGGCAGCCCAAGAAAAACCCTAGTTTGCCAATGTTGTTAAAATCTTACTTTTCTTGGTCCAATGTGTAGAGGAGAAGGAGGGGCTCAACTTTTGCGGAAGGAGTATAGGGATTTGGAAAGGTTTTGAGATGGATCCTAGGGTTTAAGATGGAGGGAAGTGAGGAAGAAGAAGGAGAAGAAGAAAGAAAATGGTGGAGGGATAATGGGCAGCCCCTCTCTCTCTCCTCACTTATTCTCACCCACTCTCTCACTAATTACCCTTTTGTCATTTCTCTTTTCTTTTCTTTTCTCTTTTAAAACCAAAACACATAATACCCACAAAACAACACGAATGCAACAACATGTAACCAAATGCAACACGACATGGTTCAAATAGCCATGAAAAACTGTAAAAACACGGATTTGGCCTAATCGCGATTAGCAGTGCACTAATCGAGTTTACATTTAAACTGCATATAATAAATCTTAAAAATGCCAAATCCTTTAAATATATTTTTAAATGATTAAATCATTTTAATTCCCAATTATTTCATAATTATTGGTATATATTTATACCCTTTTTCGAAAACCCCAATTTCGTAAATCGGTAGTTTTCGGGAAAAATATTATTTTAATATTAAATTCCAAAAATAATATTTTATATTTTCTAAAATATTACAATCTTCCCCCCTTAAAGAAATTCAGTCCCCGAATTTAAATTTAAACCCCTCAAATACTAAAACATTTCAGTAAAAAGTCCAAGTCGTCGGGGCTCTGAAATCATTAATAAATAAGGCGTATCGTAGCACAATGCATGCGCATGAGCAATACGCAGATAACTCAAAATCAAAACTCCGTCAAGTATCCCGCAATCATCGGAGTTATGGCGAAAACACCAATGTCAAAGCCCAAAACAAACCAACATGATATAAATCAACAATGCAAGTAAACATCATAACTATACATGTAAATATCTGAAGAAAATGCATGCCAAACCCTTTTAAGTCGCTGTGCAATACACATATCACTGCACAGTGGCGGACATCTAATATAAGAAAATAACTATACATATATATATATATATCCTTTTTTTAATATTTACGTCCCGCCATTTTGAAAATAATTTAGAAGGGTTCCCCTGTTTTAAACGTTTCGTGTCATATCAGACACGGAGGTAAATACTGAGACTATAGCTCCCTGTTTTGAAATCCCTTCGATAACTCTCAATGTATGCAAAATATATCCAGGTACTATCCTCTGACTAGTCCTGCTCAGTAAGAAAATAAATAGCAAATATCATAAAAACGTACTGCTCCATAAGAAATCAATTCCAAAATGTGCATATGAAAGCTACGTGCGTCTGGTGCGCACGGAAATCAAAATCCATGAATGTGCCTGTCACGACCCGAAAGTACGGAACGTGACCGGCACTTAGATTACGAAACGTCCAGAGGCGCAACGTAACCTAAGTAAGCCGAAGCCCAGAAATCAAAACCATATAAAAGAAGAAGAAGGAAAGAAAACATGAAGAAAAAAACAAGTTTGAAAGTATCAGCAAATTTTTCCCAAAAATTTCGACAGAGTCTCCTCTGTAAAAACTGGCCCCCAAACGGGTACAACAAGTATAATATACATAAACAACAATAAAAAGCATCCCCAAACGGGAGCTAACTCAATGCCAACAGGCGGAAACAACCACAACAAGCACAATAACATACAACGCCAAAGGGCGAGGCTCAAAACTCAAAAGAAAACAAAATCACCAGATCAGAATAATACATGCGCGACTCTAAGGTCGAAATAAATAACTGGTCCAATAAACTTATCAAGTAATATAAGTATGGTTGATGGAGCTTTCTAGATACAAATGAAATAATAAAAATACAACGGTGGTCCAGATACAAATGAACCAACCTACCGTGCAAATCATCCGGAAAGAAATCATGTGCCAGCAATCTGCCAAGGAACCCTGTACGTCAACCTGTAATAAAATTTGGCACAACGGGGGTGAGTTGCCAACTCGTGAGTAGAAGACATCTACGAAACGAAATCGAATGCACGACGCTATCCTAGGTCATAATAACACACTACTATATCCCAATCACCTAGTAATAGCAGGGTAATACTACGTGGAAATGCAGATACTCCGTGCTCGTGACAATGCCTCATATAATATTATGTCATATGAATGGATATGCATGCACCATGAATATAACATAATCAATCCTGAAATCCAAATATATCTGTATAAGAAATCTTTAGCTGTTATCATAGTGAAATGTGTATAGGAATCTGAAATATCAACAATGAAATCCATGGAAATCCGTGTCAAGCATCGACACAAACATGTAAATCTCAAGTCTCATAGTCTCAATACCTCGGGCTCCGTCAGTCCGGATTGGCCCATATCATCAAATCTCACGACAACGGTCGGTATCCTCCGGATATCCGCCGCGCCAGACATCACCGGTAGGTAGCCTTCCCCTGCCAGGCTCATCGTCTACAACTCGATCTTCTTGCCCCGGGGTACCATACCGGGCCCACCATGTACCCGAGACGGTTCATCCACTCCTCGAATCAGGTCTCGAAATCCAACAGAAAACATGAAATCTCATGGTGGACGACACATACATCACGAGAAAACCGCATCTTATTTTAAAAAAGGGAGGAGGAGAGAGAGAGAAGTTTTTATAATTTCTTGCGGTTTTCCCCAAAAATCCAGAAATCTCATAGAAATCCAAATCTTAAAATCATGAGTAAGTATATGATAAGTGTCGGCATATGCCCAGGATACTGCATGATAACATGAAAATATGAATGCATGAATGTCTAAGTGATAAATATCATGTCTATACCAACATTAGAAAGTAATCACAATATTATATCGGTCTAGTTGTTAACTGATTCTATCAATAAAAGATAATATGATCTAAAGTGTACGTGACATAGCAATTACCGATGATGATGTGTGTGAGCCGGCAAATAAGTGTGCGTGGAATATGCGCATCATTGGTAATGGTGCTGGTGTCCTAACAGGTAAAGTTTATACTGATTATAGCAGCATATGTAAGAACATGCATCATTATGATTCCAGTGTGAAAGTAAGACGGATGTATGTTATCCACTCATTTGATATACTATTACCACTACCACTATATGACTCGAACCTAATCTAGTGTCCATCTAACCTCCTAAGGAACAAATCCTAAGAAACTAGTCAATAAGAAACAAGAGTCTACCTAAGGTCTGAATCAATATCTCTAATAGTCGGCGATCCGGCCTCAATAGCGTCACGTACGTAGTACGGTTTCCTCGAATCAAGAGTGCGGATCAATCATCATATTTATGCCTTGTACGGTAAAATCCATCGTACGACATCCCAATATCAGGGTACGGGTCAAGTATCTCTTAGGTGTCTCATCATTAGTATAATGTCATCATCAACACATCTCATGATCAAGGTGCTAAACTGTGATCGCATACATCAATCATATGTCATTGCCATCATAATAAGCATCATTAGTTTATCCTCAGAAATATCATGTCATATGTATCATATCGTCCTCAAGTCACGCCTCTATGATATCGACATCAGGTCACACCTATATGATGTCGTAATCAAGTCATACATATCCCATATCGTGATCAATCACAAGTTACAGTCCGGGTACTATTTTAGAGTCCCATGTACCTCAATATCATCACCACCCATTATAATTTATGTATACATGTTCATTATCTCATTCTCTAATGATCCGCTAACACTTAACATGACTGTATAGCCAAGAATCAAGGCATCAAGCCCAGTTATACTGTTTCATCATACCTCGAATATCATATCACATCACTGTATCCCATACACGTGTTGTATATATATATATATATATACCTATACCTAGTCATATATGTATATATACATGCACGTATACACCATGTCGTTTTTCAGTGTGTGCGTGTGTGTGTTTCTACCTGAAACCTACGAATCTTCTCCAACATGTGCATCCTCTGGTAAGGTCTTTCTAAATCAATCTAGTCCAACTTAAGGTCATTACTAGGGTCCTACTCACCGAAATTCTAAGGTCACGTCAGGCTTCCTAATGACAATAAGTCCTATTCCTATTCTACGTTTGCGGGGGTGCTAAACGCCATCCACCCGACTTCTTCCCGTAGATATGCATCTACTCACCTGATCCTTGTCTGCCGAAAACGATGTCACCATCCTCCTCTTCATCGCCCGCAGTCTACGTGAAGGGTACCTAAACGCAAATATATAAATAGTATCGTAAACTGAATCACATACAAAACTCAAAACGACGCAAGGAACAAGCATAGGTTAAAACCTATGTCCCGTCCACGCAAAAGAGCCAAATATCGCTCGATATCGGCGTACAAACTCCGATGGATCGAGATAACATCAACAAATAACTCACAGTTTTAAAACTCGTTACTTATAATATATAACATGATTAAATCCATCGAAACCCTAAAAATCGATCAAACCGTCCAATTTCGTAAAACCCGAAAATGCCAATTTACCGTTTTTCTTCAAAACTTGACATTTAAATGAAACCATTGGTCATAAAACTCATTAAATAGCATAACTAGACTATACAACCCATTACTATATTTTTATTACACAAATTTGTATTAATTTGAAATTTCTAGTTTGCAACCATTAGCAATTTTCAACATTTTACAAGCAAAATGTCACAACTCCACAACAAAACTTGATTTTGCATGAATTAATGTATTAAACTACAATTCATGATGATAATAATGTAATGAAACCATAATTATATTTTAAATCTCAATTATTTAAGAGATATCTAAAGCCTAGTTAGCACAAAAATAACATATTTGTCACAATTTCCATTATCAATTTGAAACTAGTAACCAAACTAGGTTTTTCATTCTTTTAGCATGTAAATATTCTTATTAAAACTACAATCTAATGATAAAACCTTAATTAGAATTTTATATCACCAACATATATGTTTTATAGAAACCTAGTTAGCAAAATTGCTTAGTTTAAACCATTTTGAGTGAACAAATTATAATACATTAACCATGCTAGATTTTTCCCTTCTACAAATGTTAAGCTACTTATAATAACCCCACTCAATTAATAAAAACCAAAACTTCATTTTAAAACCCTCTCTTGAATTTTGAATCTTGAAATAGAAACCACAATTAATTTTGCAATTAAGCTAGATTAGAAAGCAAACAACAATTTAACTATGGTTTTGGATTTTATACCTCAAGGGTTGTGGATCAACATGAAATCTTAGCCTCCCAAAAATGCTAATTTTGTTCCAAGAACCAAGCTTGATAGGTCAAAGAATATTGGGGAATGGTTAAATTAGGAATTTGTGATGTTTTTGTGGATTTTTCATGAATTTTGATGAATTTTTTGGAGGATTTTTGAACTAAAATGAAGTGTGGAAATGTGGGGCTGCCATTAGGGTATTTTCGGCCATTGTGGGGGTGGTGAGGGGAGAGAGAGAAAGAGTGTAGAAAAGTGTAGAAGAATACCTTAATTAATGATTCTCTTTAAGTCTTTTCAAAACTATTTAAATTTATTTATTTTTAGCTTAATTTTCCCATGAAGTTTCTAGATCTATGAAGACAATTCAAGGAGAGAAAAGGCATGCTACAAACTAAACTCTAGTATGACATGGCTCACTTTGCCAAATTAACCCATTTCCAAATTGTAATTTACACCAATATAATGTATATTTAAAAGCTTATGTTAATTTTTTAAATAATTAATTAAAGAAAAATATTTAATTAAACTAAAAATTTATAAGTTGATAAATAAACACCATTTACTAGTAATTACATAAATAAAATAGGTATTTTTTAAATTATAATGAAAAACAATCACGGTTTGGTTTTACGAAAAATACATTTTACTTTACCGAAAATCATAAAATTGACTTAAACAATTTTATTCATTTAATTATTTATTTAATTATTTTTAAAATGTTACAGTGCCATACATGTGCACAGAAACAACATCTAAGTGCAATGGGTGTGCACGAAACACCTATCAGAGGCAACGTGTGTACATGATAGTAAAATCAGGTGCATCTGATATGCACGAAGAATCTCGATTTAGTGCATCTGGCGTGCACCAAAATCGCATCTCATATCATGCGCCCAACATGCGCGAAAATCTAAATTAGGTGCATCCATCATGCACGAAATCAAGAAATCCAATATCAAGCGCCGAACATGCGCAAAATCCAATTCAAGCACGTCAAATATGCGCAAGAATCCAATCAGGTACATAAGGTGCACAAAATAAATATCGAGTATCACAATCGAAATCGACGGTATACAACACATTTCAATCCAAATCCAAATCAGGCATACCGTGGTATATAATCTCACAACCATGTGCATCAGCGTGCACAAAAGTAAATCAAAATACTAAAAGTGCATGAAAACTATGCCGAAAGCATAAGTCAAATCATATGTATGCCCTAGGCATGAAATCATAATCAATATCTCAAATAACATCAAAACGACGTCAGGTGCAACTGTGGTACACAAAATACGTATCAATGCACTGCAAGCATATGTGAACTATACCGAGTGCAAAAACTAAATCGTGTGCGTACCATATGCACAAAATCAACCCAACTGTATGAAATCCATGAAATCATAAATATGTGCAGCCAAGGCACAAAACGATGTCAAGTGCGATACTGTGCACAAATCATAAATCAACACAACGGTGTATAAAGCATATCTCAAGTGTAATAACTATGCACAAAATATGAATACCCAGTAGGTGCAATAATGGTGCACAAAAGCAAATATCATGAAACTCGGTCATCAAAACTCAATCATGCAATAAATCACCCAAAATACCGAAATCCAAAGTGACTGATACATGATAGTCAACTCACAAAATCACAAATCGTAAATACTGTCGTCGATATGTCCTTCCTCCAAGGTCGAGAAGGTATCGGTGCATCCAATGCTAGCAGAGTAAGATATCTACTTGCCTCCTGATCATGGCCTGTCATCTGGTGCCCTTAGGCTCTCGTCTCTCACTGCGAATTGCTAAGTACATAGCTCTCCGGCTCAACGGTCCAATATGGAAACGATAATGGAAGTAGTCCGCTCTGGCACGTCCTCTAAAGATCTCTGGCCAACTCTTATGGTCACTCATAACATGTCTCGTCGACGATGCTGAACTCTGGCCTGCTGGGCGTATGCAATATGACTGATCCTAGGTCCAAGTCTTCTCGTATAGTATTTCCAGAAAGGTCCTGTCAAGGTCTCTCCCCAATCTCGTTTCTGCCGAACTACCCGGAAGTCATCATCTTTACTATATCTATTTTTTGTTCCGGAACGGCTGCATACTCATCACGACTCCTCCTGGAAGATATATCCATAGTCAACGCCTCTGCTTGTGTATCACATCTCTGATGTCAACGGACTCTCGTCATGATCTCGTACGAACCTCTTACTCCACTTTCCTCCAATGTCGATTGATTCAGACTCATCTCCTCGTGGCTGCATAGATTGCGCTCCAACGGCTATACTCATATCTGGAGTCTCCCAAGCAATGTATCCCATCATATGATATCCGAATGACGTCGAACTTTTCGATCGATTCGTCAAGGCTCCATAATCCCCCAAGAGCTCAAAATCTTGGGTACAGTTTAATAGTATCGAATGTATACCACAGCACCTATGGACCAACCGTAGAAAGGCAAACCCAAGCCTCACTAATGGCACTGCTGAATTGCCGCAAAACCCTAAGGTTCACCGGCGTTCCATGGTCATTATGTCGAGTTAGGGTTTCATTCTTCTAGAGGGTCCGTAGGATTACTTGCATTGTTTTCCGAATACTTTAAACTTGGAAAATGGGTTTCTGATATTCGATCGTCTATATCGACTCTCAACGTATCAGCATGAAGTCGTCTCTAGCTGGAACCAATCAATCTGATGATCTCGCATCAGGGTAGGCAATGAATCACATGTCCTAGTCTTTCATCTTTGGTGAATAGCGATCTCCTATCATATCTTGAAGTATAACTCGTTCGGTATTAGCTCCAAACATCTGGGGTGATATCTCCTCATTCGCAGCAGCAACTGGCTTATTCGTCCGCACAATGAATAGTGCCTAAATCATCAAAATACGGAGTATTAACGGTCATCACATTCTGGATGGCCTCTATCAGTGGCCCCATCCTCTGGTACTGATCTGCACGTCCGAGAAATCTCTTAAAAGCGGTCCATCAAATGCTCATGACGCGAAAACACAATAAAACGACGCCTCTATGAAATCGTATGTCGTCGGAATCATGCCCTGGTAAGTCCTCGTCCGAGACGAGCTCATGCTGATCGCAACTCTAGCCGTAGCTCTCTCTGCCCGTACCACCGTGATAACAAAATCATAAACTGGTACTGATGAGACTAGATCATAGTAAGGAATATAATACTGTGCAAGAAAATGTATATCCTAAGGCTTCTTAAGCGGAGTGTCGTATCGTAAGTATACCGTGGAACATACATACGGTACGTCACTTTACTTGAGTCACCTACTCCATCAACCAAGGGTCATCCTACACCCCGAAGGTAAAACCTAACGCTCTGATACCAAATTTGTCACGACCCGAAAAGTACGGAACATGACATGCACTTAAATTACGAAACGTCTCAAGGCGTACGTAATCTAAGTAAACCAAAACCCAGAAATCCAAACCAAGTAAAGCAGTAGAGTGAAGGAAAAACCAATTTTAAAGCAAGAAGTTTAACAACATAAGCCGAAATATGCATTTTTAAAATGTCAAGTTGTTTCTGAAAATTTTGGCAGAGTTTCCTTTGTAAATTCAGACCCCAAACGGGTACAAAACCTGATAAAGCATGTATAATGAATAAAGGCATCCCCAAGCGGGAGCTAGCTTTTCTTCAATCGACGGACAAAACCACACAATGCAATATAATATACAATGCCAAGGGGTGAGGATCGAAGCTCAAAAGGAAACTCAAAATCATCAAGAAAACCATAATAATACAACGCGTGACTCTAAGTTCGAAATAATATACACTGGTCTTCTATCTCTATCAAATATACAAGTCTGATTGATGGAATTTTACGATATACAACTGAAATAACAAATACACAATGGTGGTCCTCATGCAAAAGAAACCACCTACCAAGGCAATCACCCGAAAGGAACAATGTGCCAGAAAAGCCACAACGAAATATGTACGGCAAAACCTGCAAGGAACTGTGGCACAACGGGGGTGAGTTGCCAACTCGTGAGTAGAAAAGATCTACGAGTAGAAATCGCATGTATGACGATATCCTAGGTCATATCAAGTAACAACCTCAAATAAAAATCCTGGTCCATCTATGTTTAAGTGTAATACTACATGCTCGTGTCAGTACCTCAGATAGCAACATATTAGATATATGATGTATGAATGCATGACGAATGGAAACAAAATACATCATGAAATCAATAGAGAAATCAGTGTCAAGCATCGACACCAAACATAAATCTCAGTATCTCAATATCTCAAATCTCAAAATCTCAGTGTCTCAAATCCCAATATCTCAATATCTCAGTGTCTCAAATCCTAATATCTCAATATCTCAATATCTAGGGCTCCGTCAGTCCGGATCGGCCCATATCATCAAATCACACGACCACGGATGGTATCCTCCGGATATCTGCCACGCTAAACAATCACCGGTAGGCAGTCTACCCCTGCCGGGCTCATCATCCTCCATGAAAACACTCTCGCCCCGGGGTACTATACCGGGTCCACCATGTACCCGAGACGGTTCATACTACTCCTCGAAACGGGTCTCGAAATCCGACAGCTATCATGAAAACTCATGATGGATGACTCATACATCACGAGAAAACCGCAACTTGCATTTTTAAGAGCGAGAGAGATGAAGTTTACATATATTCTTGCGGTTTTCCCCCAAATCCCGAAATCTCATGAAAATCCGAAATCCAAAATCAAGAGTAAGTAAACAGTGAATATCGGCATAAAACCCCAAAATACTGCATAACCAATGAGTATAAGAATGCATCTGATATCATGCAATGAGTGCAATAGTTAAACTAGATATGAAAGCGATAATATATTGCAACTATCAACTAGCAAGCTATGTCAATGAATAGTATTTTCTAAAGTGTATGTGACATGGAAATTACCGATGATAATGTGTGTGAGCCGGCAAGCAGGTGTACGTGGAACATACGCATCATCGGTAATGGTGCTGGTGTCCTGACAGTAGGGTTTCATGATAATTACAGATAACATATGTACAAGCATGCAACGCGATGAAACTTCATGAATATATAGAAAGTGATGTAGTAACAGCAACACTGAAAAATATACCTACCCAATATACGAGTCATACAGTTTGGTATTTAAAATACTCACGATTCTCCACTTTTGAAAATGAGTATGACTCGAGCCCAGTCAAAAGGGTAAGGGAATCCACCTAAGTCTGAGTCGATCTATATACATATCTAGTAGTCGGTGATCTCGCCTCAATAGTATCACGTACGATACAATAAATAATATGATATTCTCGAGTCAAGAGTGCGGATCTATCCTCATAACTATATCTCGTACGGTAAATCTATCGTACGGCATCCCAAATCTGGGACGGATTAAATATCACATTTATCTCATTATTCATCTGGTATCCACATCATCACATATCGTAAGCAGGGGTACTGATCTAAGTCGAGTACACTACTAATATTATCAACAATATCATGATCTGGCTACTGATCTAAAGCCTCATACAATCCGATGTCATCGATACATATTATCATATAGAAGTATACATCGCCCAAACGATCCATTATAAATATCATAACATATCTCATCTCATAGCTCGATCATATGTCAACTATCATATATATATCATCCACATGGTATCGTCGTCCAACGATCCGCTATAATATCATAACATATCTCAGTCACATATTAAATATCTCACGGCATCATGCCTAATCATATCGACTCATTCCCAAGTATCATATATCATTCTCATCATCCAAGCATATGAATACCAATATACATATATATGTGTCCCCAATACGCACAAGGAAGTAAATGTATGCGAGTATGTGTATGTGCATGTATGCAAACCTTTACACTAGGGTTTCATGACTAAGAAATCGACTAAAGTCCTTTCTTCAATTTTCGCTAACACTAACCCCTAATCTCCTAAAACTTTCCTTGCTAAGGTTCATATCACACACTAACATATAAAAGTATATATATCACATCCCATCATTTCTTATAACTTTGGGGGGGTGCTATACGCCATCCACCCGACTTCCCTCGTAGATATAATCTACTCACCTGATCTTCGCTTGCCGATGCCGATGCCGTCAAGCGCTTGCTTGTCGTCTCGGAGTCCTCGTGAAGTACCTACATATCACACATATAGCATGGTAAATAAAACCATGCACGAAAACCAAAATGTCGCACGAAACACCGATAGGTTAAAACCTTTAGTCTCGCATGCAAAACACAACCAATAACCCTAGTCGTTAGCATTCAAACGCCACACGACGGAATACAATGACAAATACCAAAACTTAAATTCAAAAACATCGTGAAATACAAGGCAGCAACTCAAGAAAATGGTCCCAGATTTTACCCTAACAGAAATCAGTCAATTTTGCACATAGGAGGGGTCTAGTTTACTGGAAATGGAGCCGCGGAACTAGCATAAGACCAATGCTCATGCCCTGGCCACAAATTGCAGCCAAAGAGATTAAATTTGCGGCCTGGAAGTGTAATGGGGGTCTCAGTGTAGGGTTGCTAGGCACGCGCACAAGGGTCTACGAGCCATCAACCATGCCCGATTAAAAAATTAGCCGTGCCGAACAACCCGAATACGGATCTTTAAACTAGAGATTAGGCGAAAACTAGCATGCTAAACGCTTTAACACTAAGTGAGAGGGATTAAAACCTTTGTAGATCCGGTCCTTCACTTCATATGCTCCGTGTTGTGGTCCCTTCGCTGCGATCATCGGGTTCCGGACTCTCGAGAGGTTCCACGAAGAGAAAGATGCAACCTTTGCTTCCGATCTTCGATACTAAGATGATCTACCTTGAAGTTTCGTTAACACAAGCTTACACTCACTAAACGAAGTGAACACCCTCATCTAAATGGCAAGGATAGATGAGGATGATGAAGTAGGATTTTTTCTCTCTTTTATTATCTTTTTCTCACTCATTTATCATCACAAAATCAAAATCAAGAAAGCTTTTCCATGAAAAGAGAATGAAGAAGAAGATGGAATGCTTTTGTGATGAATAATGAATAACCCATTAGTGAGGTTAGAATTGCAACCATAGTTAAGAATGAATCCTTAATCCTTGTAGAGAAACAACCATGGTCAAGGGTTTGGGTTTAGTTAAGCCAATATCTTCACAAAATATCTTACACAAAACAAAACATAAACCTTCTAGAAACTTCTAGAAGAGCTTAACCCTAATCAAACCCTAACCATGTTTAGTCTCCACTAATCATGTTGCATTAATAACCATATCATGTTACCATATTATATATCATATATATATAATATTTATTGTAACAAAATAAAATAATACAACTAACATATATCGCATATATATCAATGTATTACCCGAGCGAGAAAAAGAATCTTTTAGTGAGCAAATATTAGTTAATGTAATTTAATATATCATATATATTATTATACATTAAATTATCGAATCAAGCCTTGGTCCGGCAATCCGGCTATATCGCATATAACCGACTAATATTTATCCATACCGATTCATCGAATCAACACTTGATCCGATGACCCGGCTGATATCAAATATCGCGAGAACATAATACGGTATCACATATCGCATTATCCTCGGTCCCGCACATATCACATATGTGCTCCTACTCCGTTTTGCCTGAGCAAAGAAACCTCTGTGTAGGACTCTAAAGAATCGTCAATACGTCGGCAGTAGGTGATGATCATATCAAACACCCACAAGCTGCAAGCGGTCAGCTAAACGTAACATCTACCCAGGTATTGAGCGCTCAGAAGATCAACAAGCAAGCCTGTAACTTCTCCTGTGAATCCAAACAGTAACACTCCCGTACAGTCCGGTCTCGTCGTCTGATATGTCGCATATCTCGCCTAGGGGTGGTAAACGTCAGACCCCAGTAGCTCGATAAGTCGTGTCGATATGAGGTCTATAACAGTTTGAGAAACTACTGATAACACTTACCAGTAAATCTCAGCAACCCTGGCCCGGGATTTCCGGTTATAGCCAATCAAACACAGCACAACATCAACTCCCAATACCGGGAGAAACGAATCCCCTCCTATCGCTCATTGCCTCCATATGATTCGGGACTGTACCCAAAAGCCACCTTTTTGCATGCCCTCTTGGACGTGGTATGATGGAAATCAAAGCACAGTGGGAATCACACAAGACTCTATGACGATCTCGGGTCGACAGACTACTCTGTACCAGTGTCACCGGAGAACTGCCATCTGACGTATGGTATAATACCATCTGGGAGTTCTCGGCGAGTCCGTCCAGTGTATCCAGTCTCCATTGAGCACCCGTACACCATCCTTGATGTCAAACACCGATGGATATAGGATCATCCATCGCCCATCATATGGGTCAAGATGCGTATACGCTAGTCTACTCTGGTGTATCGATGCCTGTCTCGATACACCCTCGACTAGGAACAGTTATAGGATGTACTCGTCGACTACCGTGGCCCTACTAGTATGATCTCATCATAGTCCCAGTAGTCGAGTACATATCCTAAGGGCTTTATCAACATGTAATATAGAGACAATCAGAGTACATGTTAAGATAAAGTACAACCAGATAGCATACTATCATGTCGAGCAAGAAAGTCCTCCCTATATATGTCCTAGCATCCACTACAATATACATCGTATGTACAGTAATGGCCTCTAGGGCATACATATAACTAACAATCTCCCACTTGCACTAGGGCCATCTGTTATGGTATCGCATACCCAACAATTAGCTGCGGTTGAAGTATCTCATACTCAACCATCCCATAAAAGTCTCTACTGGGAAAAAGGCCTTTGTGAATGGATCCGCGCTGTCGTCCTCTGTGTCTGCTCTCCTAACCTCGATCTCCCTGGAGATCAACCATCTCCATGATCAGGTGATACTGCCTAAGAATTATATCTGGATTTCTGATGGGACGGTAGTTCCTTGGCCAAAGCCACAACTCCATTGTCACACAATGGTAGGAACGAAGTTCATCTCATGAACTTATATATATCCAAACTGCCTCTTTGGTAGCATCCTTGGTAACGATGTATCTTGCCTCTAATCGTCTAGTATGTCATATTATCTAGTTTGGAACTCTTCCAACATACCGTCCTTCCACTAAAGGTAAAGACAATGCCTGCGACTGACATTCAGTCGTCCTTATCACTCTGGAACCTTTCCAGTGATTCTCCCCAGGATCGATTGATACCAACTCACTAATTCAAGTGAGAATCCTAACATCCAATCAGATTTATCTTATAGATCCAAAACCCAGGATTTAGGAGGTTTCACTTGATCCTATATGGAGAATCCTTGTGATAAGCGGAGATTGACTGAGCGTAGCATAGGAAACTCCTTCCCTATCAAGAGTATGTCATCCACGTACTCTACGAGGATCACCACCATGCTCTCTACTACCTTTTTGTATATACAAGGTTCATCTACCATTTTGAAGATGTGAAACTCTTTGACTATCACATCAAAACAGATGTTCCAACTCCGCGATGCCTGCTTTATCCTATAAAGCATCTTGCACACGTTTCCGCTGGTCCCACTGTCTACGAAGCTCTCTGGCTGTGTACTTATAGACGCTTTCTTCTAAAACATCATTTAGAAAAGCAGTCATGACACCCAACCACCAGATATCGTAGTCGTGGTAAGTAGCAGTGGCAAGTAGGATCTGGATGGACTAAAGCATAGCTTTGAAAGTCTCAACTTTTCCATGTACACCAAGTAATCTTCTCAAGATATACTCGCTCCTGATGGGGTTTTAACCCTTCAGATAAAGCAACCAAAGTCCATACTTTGTTGGTGTACAAGGATTCCATCTCAGATCGATAAGCATCCAGCCATTCTTACAGAGTCCCACTCCTGATGGCCAGCTCGAAACTAGTTGGGTCATCATCTCATGATGCAATCCTCGCTCCCACTGTCATAGAGGAACCGAAGTATCTCTCAGGTGGGTAAGGAACCCTACTAGATCGGCGGAGAGGCTGAGGTTCGTTGGTAACTATTGAATCCTTTGGTTCTATCAAATCATTTGCTGTAATTTGTATAGCTGGAACATTTCCAGTTCTACATAACAGACCTTGCCTCGAGCTTGTCCGGATTTTGCTTTTTAGACATAGGCCGGACAACCCCAAATCTTAACAAACTTAAGATATGGGCTCTTCCCTTTCCATATCACATATGAAGTGGTAGGCAACTGATTTGATTTGAACCCTATTCAATAGGTATGCAGCTTCTCAAGCGCATAACACCCAAAAGGAAATAGGAAACTCAGTAGTACTCATCATAGAGCACACCATATCAAATAGGGTGCTATTGCTCTGCCCCGATACACCGACGTGCTGTGGTGTATACGAAGGAGTAATGCTGAGAGAGAATCTCATTCTCCTTTAGAATAGTCCAGGAATTCCGTGCTCAAGTATTCTCTTCCTTGATCATATCAAAGGACATAATACTTATACCTGTATTTTGGTTCTCTACTTCTAACTTATATTCTGTGAATATCTCAAAAGCTTCGGACTTATGTTTCAACAGGATCACATGTCTGAATCTTGAGAGATTATCAGAGAACGTAATGAAGTAAAAAGAACCGGTCTTGGCATGTGTAGACAGGGGACCTTCATACATCAGCATGTATCAATCCCAAGAGTTCACTAACTCTTTCTCTGTTTCCAATAAATAGAGCTGTGGTCATCTTATCTTTGTGACATGACCGGCAAGTTTCATAAGATGTAAATTCAAACTGATTTAAATATGCATCTATATGTAACTTCAGCCAGTTCGGGTCGCATTGATATGACCCAGTCTACAATACCTCAAGAAGGATTCATTCATTTTTAAACTCTTCCTGTTGTGTATGTTCCTTATACTAAGAACTGTAGTTTGATTTAGAATGTCAATGCTTTTAGATAACGTGCCTGAACCGATCAACTCTTGATATAAGAAATGTTCAAAACATTATCCAACAATACAAAATTATATCCTTTCTTTACTAATAAAGAGACTGATATGATTTTGTATATCAGGTTCGGTATCTAATAATATTTATTCAGAATCAATGTATTCCGGTAATACAGGGTGACAGTGACCAACAGACTTGGCTGCAACACTTGCACCGTTTTCTGTCTCATGAAACTTATCACCCGTTCTCAGTTCTTTACCTATCTGTAGCCCATGTAACAGATTACATATGCGGGATCCTGATCCGGTATCTCATACCCAGGACGTAAAGGATACTGAGAAACAGTTCTCTGTAATGAACACACCCGAAGAAGATGCATCAACATGCACTTTCTTCATTTGGGCGGCACGGGAATTCTGGTAATCCCCAATTTCCTGCTCTGTCTTATAACAATTATAAGTTGGAGCGGGACCAACGTTCCCAGCTCAGTATAACAAGCGGGTTCGGTCAAATATATCTGTATTATTATCTTGATTAAGGCGTGATATGGTCGCTACCTGGAGAGAGAGAGAAGAAAACACTCAGCGTATGCTCTTGCAAGATTAGATTGGTTATATAATATATCTAATCAGGATGTCTCCCACTGTTTTAATCAAATCTTCCTTCAAACCCTAAAAGGAAAGACTAGCCGGGATTTATTACACGCTACAAGTTCGCCAATCTTTCAGCCAGGCCAGTGTCGGTACTTTGAGGGAGGTCCCCCGTGCTTTCGCACGAACCTAATTAAAGTAAACCTCGTTTTCCCAGAGGCATAACTCCGTTAACACCTATCTAGACACCTACTTGTTCGGCTAATTGTATTGTGTAAAACTCTTCCAGGAGTAACTCTTACTCGCAGCGGGTATCGGGATCCAACTATCTCATAGAAAGTATGCAATCTCATTGCAAATTTCAACTCTTGAAATTCCCAATAATATTTTGCCCCTAGCGATCTATGACCTTAACTAAGTCAACAAACCATAAATCGCAAGTCAAGTTCAACCCGTACATTTCCCGATTGAATTAAACCCACCCGTACGACCCTTAACTGAGTCAACAAGGCCGTACGAATACCCTAATCCAATCACATCTCATGTTTTAGCAGATAAACATTACTTAGCTACCGTACACTATGCCTTAACTAAGTCAACAAACATAGCACGAATACTAAATAATATATATCTGAAATGACGGAGGGCTACGCAGGTTTTTCAGAAAACCCTGAGCATAATGAACTTGATATCGTCGTAGAATCGAGTGATTTTTAAATGGAGTGTTTTTTGAGGCTTTTCTAGTTTTGCTAAAGGGGTCATTCCCGGTGAAGGGATCGTCAGCCCTTTCCTCATCGAATAAGGTGCAGGATATTTCACAAATACCACTATGCAAAGCAAGAACTATAGAAGCAATCAAAAGACAAACCGAGTGTGTAGCATCTGCCAGTTATTGCTAAAGGAGTCACTCCCGGTGAAGGGATCTCGGTCCTTTCCTTATCGAATAAGGTGCAGGATGTTCTACAAGGAACACCGCGATGCAAAGCAAGAACTAGAGCTACCAGTTTTTAATTTAAACAAGTTTCTACAACATCTTAGGTTTGTTTTATTTCATTAATCTCATTAATGAAGTCCCATTTTAATTATGCTTCGCAAGCATCTCTTTTTGAAACGAAATCTGCAATATAACATATATCTCATATATAATATAAACATTCATCTCAGGCAGTAATATGATCTCATCAGAGAACATTGCAGCAGAAGAACGTATATGAAATATTGGATATACTAGGACGTCCGTGTTTTTAATACGAGCCTGTATAAAACACGGATTCCACGGTCGCGATGAATAGCCAAACCCACATCCCTAGACCCCTACGAGAGCGGCAAGCAACACTGCCAATTCTAGGGTTAGAAGACCCGGTCTCGACTCCTCGAGATGGTCTCCCACTGGACCCTAGAACCCGGTTACTTGTGCTCCCCGCCTTGGGTCTACCTAATGCGGAAAAGTAAATAATATACAACGGTGACATCTTCCGCTACCTGGAAGTGCCCCAATAAAAGAATATTACATACAAATGAATTATTCATGAATGAAAAAGAAAAACTCTCATCTCACATAAAACCCCCGGCTATTCAGAACGCGACGATCCAATATAACATATCACAGCAACACATAATATCTCATATCATCAACGTAAGCAAGTATGCGTATCCCGATTGTCGTTGATGTATAGCAACGAAGCCGGCGATACACCACATGCTAAACTTACGGTCACAGAAAAGAAAGTGTAAAACTATAACAGTTGGAATCCGCAACCTCCTTAGACATCGCATGCCTAACCAAATGAATTCCTTAGACATCGCATGTCTAACAATTATAAACCCCGCATTTTAGTCTCATTATCGAAAACTCTTTTCAATGTCAAGTCGGGGAATTCAACTAGATTCCCGACGTCCTGATCGAATGCTCGTCGTAAACTTTAGTAAACGGCCGCACCCTCAGATGCCGTCGACGAAGTGAACTAAGGCGGAACACCGCTGCCGCGAGCACCCGAACGGATGCTTTCGGCGACGGGGTTCTCCTACAGTCACTTGGTCGGGGCTATGGGGCGTGGCTGTCTATTAAGTTTACCCGGCGAGTATCCGCGTACACTACGTGATTGCGACGGACTTTTGATCACATCAAAATTCTGTGGCAACCGATCATTTGAGACTAAACTGCTATGTTTATAATATTCAAATTAGTTATCTCATAACTACCTGTGGATTCCAAATATTGTATCACATTCCAGATAAATAGACAAAGTTAAACTTTCCGATCGAATAATCAAACACCCAAGATTTCCCCAATATATCTCAACACCTGAAATCAGTTTAAAAACATCCATCACATGCCACAGTACCAATGGTCCAGCCGTAGAAGGGTCAAGCCAACGCCTCACATGTGGCACGCCGTACTGCCCCAAACCCTAAGGTTCAAAAGGCAGTTCAAGACGGTCACATAATCGAGTTAAGGTTTGTTTTCTTCTAGAGGGTCCACTGCATTACTTGCACGACTTAGAACGTTCTTAAACACGAGGAAAAATCCAACTTTTGAAAAAAATTCCGACAGGGGAAAAAGTGAGTTATTGATATCCGTTCGAACTTTTTAACAGTTTCTAAAAGTTATCCGGACAAAACACAAAGACGTAGTT
Organism: Agapanthus africanus; assembly: GCA_030015575.1. NCBI lineage: Eukaryota > Viridiplantae > Streptophyta > Magnoliopsida > Asparagales > Amaryllidaceae > Agapanthus > Agapanthus africanus. The sequence continues at coordinate 444,077,996 of CM057350.1, read as the reverse complement.
AAAGTTCCCGATCGAATCATCGAATCCCCAATACAACCCAGAAAATTCAACAGTTGAATAAATATTAAAAATTCCCAGAAAATACAGCACTAAAAGACAAGAATTACTGTGCAAATTTCAAACAGTGAATTGACTAAAGTGCCGCGGAACCGCCGCACATGCCATGCATGTGCCGCGGTTACGCCGCGCTTTGGTGGAATCAGGCGCACGTGCTTCACAGTAACTCTTGTATTTCCTAGCTGATTTTTTTGAGCATTTTTAATTTGGAAAAAATCACAGTTTTAAAAAATTTCCAGAAACTAGGGTATATCGGGTTTTCCGGGTTCGATCGGACTTTAAATTTCGTCTAGACTTCGCCTAAAGCTCTAGCTTGGCTCTGATACCACTGTAGGGTTGCTAGGCACGCGCACAAGGGTCTATGAGGCATCAACCATGCCCGATTATGCCGAACAACCCGAATACGGATCTTTAAACTAGAGATTAGGCGAAAACTAGCATGCTAAACACTTTAACACTAAGTGAGACGGATTACAACCTTTGTAGATCCGGTCCTTCACTTCATATGCTCCGTGTTGTGGTCCCTTCACTGCGATTATCGGGTTCCGGACTCTCGAGAGGTTCCACGAAGAGAAAGATGCAACCTTTGCTTCCGATCTTCGATACTAAGATGATCTACCTTGAAGTTTCGTTAACACAAGCTTACACTCACTAAACGAAGTGAACACCCTCATCTAAATGGCAAGGATAGATGAGGATGATGAAGTAGGATTTTTTCTCTCTTTTATTATCTTTTTCTCACTCATTTATCATCACAAAATCAAAATCAAGAAAGCTTTTCCATGAAAAGAGAATGAAGAAGAAGATGGAATGCTTTTGTGATGAATAATGAATAACCCATTAGTGAGGTTAGAATTGCAACCGTAGTTAAGAATGAATCCTTAACCCTTGTAGAGAAACAAACATGGTCAAGGGTTTGGGTTTGGTTAAGCAAATATCTTCACAAAATATCTTACACAAAACAAAACATAAACCTTCTAGAAACTTCTATAAGAGCTTAACCCTAATCAAACCCTAACCATGTTTAATCTCCACTAATCATATTGCATTAATAACCATATCATGTTACAATATTATATATCATATATATATAATATTTATTGTAACAAAATAAAATAATACAATTAACATATATCGCATATATATCAATGTATTACCCGAGCGAGAAAAAGAATCTTTTAGTGAGCAAATATTAGTTAATGTAATTTAATATATCATATATATTATTATACATTAAATTATCGAATCAAGCCTTGATCCGGCAATCCGGCTATATCGCATATAACCGACTAATATTTATCCGTACTGATTCATCGAATCAACACTTGATCCGATGACCCGGCTGATATCAAATATTGCGAGAACATAATACGGTATCACATATCGCATTATCCTCGGTCCCGCACATATCACATATGTGCTCCTACTCCGTTTTGCCTGAGCCAAGAAACCTCTGTGTAGGACTCTAAAGAATCGTCAATACGCCGGCAGTAGGTGATGATCATATCAAACACCCACAAGCTGCAAGCGGTCAGCTAAACGTAACAGCTACCCAGGTATTGAGCGCTCAGAAGATCAACAAGCAAGCCTATAACTTCTCCTGTGAATCCAAACAGTAACACTCCCGTACAGTCCGGTCTCGTCGTCTGATATGTCGCATATCTCGCCTAGGGGTGGTAAACGTCAGACCCCAGTAGCTCGATAAGTCATGTCGATATGAGGTCTATAACAGTTCGAGAAACTAATGATAACACTTACCAGTAAATCTCAGCAACCCTGGCTAGGGATTTCCGGTTATAGCCAATCGAACACAGCACAACATCAACTCCCTATACCGGGAGAGACGAATCCCCTCCTATCGCTCATTGCCTCCATGTGATTCGGGACTGTACCCAAAAGCCACCTTTTTGCACGCCCTCTTGGACGTGGTATGATGGAAATCAAAGCACAGTGGGAATCACACAAGACTCTATGACGATCTCGGGTCGACAGACTACTCTATACCAGTGTCACCGGAGAACTGCCATCTGACGTATGGTATAATACCATCTGGGAGTTCTCGGCGAGTCCGTCCAGTGTACCCAGTCTCCACTGAGCACCCGTACACCATCCTTGATGTCAAACATCGATGGATATAGGATCATCCATCGCCCATCATATGGGTCAAGATGCGTATACGCTATTCAACTCTGGTGTATCGATGCCCTATCTCGATACACCCTCGACTAGGAACAGTTATAGGATGTACTCGTCGACTACCGTGGCCCCACTAGTATGATCTCATCATAGTCCCAGTAGTCGAGTACATATCCTAAGGGCTTTATCAACATGTAATATAGAGACAATCAGAGTACATGTTAAGATAAAGTACAACCAGATAGCATACTATCATGTCGAGCAAGAAAGTCCTCCCTATATATGTCCTAGCATCCACTACAATATACATCGTATGTACAGTAATGGCCTCTAGGGCATACATATAACTAACACCCAGGTCTTGGGGTTATCTTCTAGGCTGCCTGCATGACTCACAGTCTTCGCTAAATAATTTTCCAGGTCCCCAGGTGTTAGCAGATTCCAATATACTACCACAATTTCCCGTATCGGCAGAATTTCAAAGTTCGTAATTGGGGTTAAGTCTCAGGTTTTAGTCTAATATGATATCACTAAAGGGGGTTTAAGATCACTACTATACTCAATTTCACCTTTGGGTTAAATTCAAAACCCTAAACTCATCTAGGAATTTTCTAAGTTCACTAAATATCGATATATCGGTTCTGACTAACAATAGAAGCTATGGTGAACGAAAAAAAATACAAATGGTGCAGAAATTACCTCTTTTGGGCAGCCCAAGAAAAACCCTAGTTTGTCAATATTGTCAAAATCCCACTTTTCGTGGTCCAATGTGTAGAGGAGAAGGAGGGGATTAACTTTTGTGAAGGGAGTATAGGATTTTGGCAAGGTTTTTGAGATGGATCCTAGGGTTTAAGATGGAGGGAAGTGAGGAAGAAGAAGGAGAAGAAGAAAGAAAATGGTGGAGGGATAATGGGCGGCCCTTCTCTCTCTCCTCATTTATTCTCATCCACTCTCTCACTGATTACCCTTTTGTCATTCCTCTTTTCTTTTCTTTTCTTTTCTCTTTTAAAACTAAAACACATAATACCCATAAAACAACATGAATGCAATAACATGTAACCAAATGCAACACGACATGGTGCACTAGCCATGAAAAACTATAAAAACACGGATTTGGCCTAATCGCGATTAGCAGTGCACTAATCGGGTTTTCATTTAAACTGCATATAATAAATCTTAAAAATGCCAAATCCTTTAAATATATTTTTAAATGAATAAATCATTTTAATTCCCAATTATTTCACAATTATTGGTATATATTTATACCTTTTTTCGAAAACCCCAATTTCGCAAATCGGTAGTTTTCGGGAAAAATATTATTTTAATATTAAATTCCAAAAATAATATTTTATATTTTCTGAAATGTTACACATAAGCTACTTGTCCATTATGCTTCCGTTGCTCCCACTGGCTACGAAAAACCTCTGGCAGAGTCATATACACGTGCACTTCTAAAGTTAGTTTAGAACGACGCTATATATATCCTCCTACCTGGTCTATTAGTCTGGAACAGTAGTAATGGCAAGTCTGGGTAAACAAGAACCTCCCTATCACCGTCCTTGAGCATACTGAAGTACCTCTCGAGTGCCTGAGGTTACCCACCATATCTGTGGAGTGGCTAATGGAATGTCAATCTTGATTGAATTTTTAGGTCCACATTGAATTTTCAGTAATCTTTTGTGGTTCTGGAATCACTTCCAGTTCTACCATACTCCCACTACTGTTTTCTGAAAAAGTCCATTTTGATAAAACTGTGGCGAGTCAAGAACAATATCACTATTGATCTTCCAGATGGTTGAAAGTCAACCCTCGTCATAGCCCGGGTCAACCCACAAACTGTCATTACAGACACGTGTCTTGAGTTATCCAGAGTCTGGTTTTAAGTATAAGCCGGACAACCCCATATACCTTAATATCGTTAAGATATGATCCATTCTATATACAATATAGAAACAGAAATACTGATTTAATTGGAACCAGATTCAAATCATGCAGCTATCTCCAGTGCATGTCAACTAAAATGGAGAGAGCCTGATCATTATTACTCAACTTACGAGTGCATCCAATTATGAGTAACCTGAAAGAGAAACAAGTTTCTCAAAACCCTTACTATCAACTGAATACCATACACAAGTATCTACATCTTCGATCACCTTGAAGAATCCCGATATTTGCAACACCTGGTTCTCTACTTTATTCTTGTACCTATAACTTCTCAAAACTTAGATTTTGTATTTCTACGAAACACATGTCTAAAACTAGAGAAGTCACAAGTAAACAGAATATAGTATAAGGACCAATCCCTCTGTTCTAATGGACACTGGACAACATACAATACTTTGTATAAGTCTCTTGAGTTTAATAACTCAAACCCTGTGCGTCGTAGGTTGAAAACTGTACTATAGTTATGAAGAATTACACCGCTGTTGAATGCCCCTTACCTAACCATCAACTGATATAGGTAAATGTCATGGACATAATTTTAAAAAATTAAATCTCACTTTATAAAATAAACGTACAGATATATCAGTTTGAAATTGGTGCATAACAACGGATATTCAAAACCAAATATTTGCCGTTCGGCAGAAACCCAGGTGATTTCCTCAAATATCACCAATTACAACGAATTCCGATATAGTAAGGATGATCACCTAATTCCCAATAATTTACTCCCACTCATCATCTGTAAAATCATATAGATGTGAGAATCATACCTGGTAAATACATACCCTGGAGCAAGGGCTTAATTGGGAAATCAGTTTTCTATTAACAATGCATAGTGAAACTGAAACATGAAAATGTTTCGAAGGGGTATCCAGGTATTCCTAGTAATGCTTCTTCCATTATCCAGATTCACGACTGTAACCATATATTTCCTTGCCATCTTTCCAAATCCCTTTATTTGTCTTTACTCATTACCTTCTGTACACCACCGTTAGGCTAAACGGTTTTCTTCCTTCCCTACCGTTCGGCACCAGCCTATAGTTTGGAAGAAGACTATCCAATAAGCATAATAGATGTACTCTCCCAATCCTAGGAGTACTCGCAATCTGAGAGAAGGTAATGATAAAAGACAACTGAATAAACCTTATTCCTATTTCTCCTGAACCAGAATCCATCCTCGAACGAGAACAAGTTCCTTCGAGTTCGTATATAACCATACGATGGAGTATCCAATAACTGTGGATCTTCGTATTGATACGGGGTGTTCTGGAGAAATACAAAGGAGAAGTAGGAGTGGCGATGAAATACGTGGTTTGGTCGTGAACGATAGCAGTTGCAATTTACTTTGCCCTCTTTCTGATCCCTTTATTTGTCTTTACTTATTACCTTCTGTACACCACACTTAGGCTAATCGGTTTTCTTCTTTCCCTACCTTTCGGCACCTGTCTATGGTTTGGAAGAAGACTATTTAATAAGCGTAATAGGTGTACCCTCTCCTAATCCTAGGAGCCCTCACAATATGAGAGAAGGTAAAAGGAAAAGACAACTAAATAATCCTATTCAATCTCTCCAAAACCAGAATCCATCATCGAAAAAGTTCCTTCGAGTTCGTATGTAATTATACGATGGATTTATCCAATGGAAGTGGATGTTCTTTAGTGATACGGGGTGTTCTGGAGAAATGCAAAGGGTAAAAGAAAGAGTGGCAATGACGTATGCAACTTAGACAATCCAAAAGTCAGTGTTTTAAGAAAGTTCGGTTAACTTGGTCACTGAATCATAGTCTAAGGTTGGGCCATGGTCGCTGCCAAAGAGAGAGAGAAAAGAAACACTCTGCGTGCACTCTAACCTAGATCAGAATGGTTATCGATTTATCTAATCAGGAAACCTCCCACTGTATCCTCAAATTCTCCTCCAAACCTGAAAGAAGAATTAGTCGGGATCACCCGAGGAGTAAACCAACTCATCAGTGGGAATCGAGATCCAACTATCATCACATAATAACATGCTGGAATCCACTCACGTTATCACACTCCAGAAGGTATGCGCATGCCTGGCAAGTTTCAGTTTCTTTAGAAACTCCCGATGTGATTTTTACCCCATGCTCTTGTGACCTTGACTAAGGCCAACAAATCATAAGTCACATATCAAGTTCTACCCGTCATTGTCCAGGTTAATTTGAACCCACCCATACAAGACCTTGACGAGGGCCAACAAGGCTGTACGACTGTCCCAAACCAACGCATCTATCTATGCAACAGAAAGGTAACAAGCAGCTGCCATACACTATGTCTTAACGAAGGCCAACAAACATAGCATGAATACTAAGTGCTACCCGTCAGAAATGACGGAGGGCTACGAATGGTTTTTGGCGAAAAACCTTTAACGTAATGAACTTGATATCGTTGAAGGAACCGGATAGCTTTTTACAAATATATAGTGGCGAAAACCTTTGCTAAAGAGGTCACTCCCGGTGAAGGGATCTCGGCTTTTTCCTCGTAGAATGAGGTGCAGGATATTCCAACTGAATACCGCGATGCAAAGCAAAAAGTAATCGACTATAATGAAGTTATTACGCTGACGCAAACCTCTGTCCAAGGGGTCACTCCCGATGAAGGGATCTCGGCCCTTGCCTCATCGAATGAGGTGCTGGATATTCATAACCGAATTCCTCTGTGCAAAACAAATGAAAACGTCCTTGTAATAACAGTTTTTTGAAAAATGTTCCAACAACATCAAACAGGTTTGTTTTCCTTGCATTGATCCGAATCAACACAGTCCCATCAATTAATCACACCAAAAAGAACGAAAATATGATGTACGTATATGCCATTCGCATTCGCCACTGGATCCCGTCATCACCCGTTAGGTTACTTAACTAACGATAGAGCGGGGACTGGACTAGCGCGGATGAAAAACATATACAACATCTACTAGTATATATATAGCAATATATAATAATCGCTCAAGGCGTGATAAATGCAACATCACAGAAAGTAATAAGCATCACGGAACAATACAGATAATCTGGGAGCCCTGGGTTTCGCTTGAGCCGCAACTGAAACCCGATGTTCCCTTGGTCGTGTGGATAGCTTGTGCAATGAAAACCTAGACCCCTACGGGCGCGGCAAGTTACCCGCTAAAACTAGAAGAGAGGCAACCCCCTTTAGCAAAGTGAATGGGTCACCCAACACTTCACGGAATCCGGTAACTTGAGCACCCCTCCTTAGGTCAACCTGTACCCCCTATGAGTGCGATGAATAGCCTGCCAATTCTAGAGTGAAGTCCCCTCCATCTCAAAGCCATGAGATGCGGGCCCATTGCCCTCTAGAACCCGGCTATCCGTGCACCCCACCGCGAGGTAATCCAAGTACAGAAAATAAATATGTACAACAGGTACATCGACCTCAACCCGGTCGTGCCCCAAAAGAATAATATACAAACAGGCAGTGATGTCACGACCCAAAGTTGGCCCGTGACCGGCACTTAACCACGTAACGTCTACAGGCGTAACGCGACTAAGTAAGCCGAAAACCCAGAAATCAAACCAGTAAAAGTATAGAGTGTTTTAAGCATTTAATAGAACCATTCACTAAAAAGTTAAGAAACCTTAAGTAGACAATCACTAAGATAACAATATACGACGCCGTAGCGAAGAAAAGGGCAATAAGGGGAAAACAAATAGCATGAAAGATAGAGCTGCACAAATAAAGTCGGCTCACAACGAGCTCGACACCAGAGTACAAAATAATATATATCGTCCTCACAACTGGTCTCTAAGTCAATACATAAGTGGTAGATGGAGAGTACTAGATATAACAATGTACATAACTGAAAGATAAACAGATACTACACAAAACCCACCTATCAGCAAAAGAGCTAGTACGCAAACTGTAGGGGTATCTATGTCAAAAGACGCAAGAAAGCAGCCTGCCGCGACTACTCTGAAGGGCAACCTGCAAACACTGTGGCACAACGGGGGTGAGTTGCCAACTCGTGAATAGTAGATAACATATAAAGGTAATCGCAAGTATGCACGTGCTGCGATACTCTAACCTATGCCAACAGATAACATCTATATGATGAACTGGATGCTCAAAATCATGCAACAAGTGCGGTCTAATAACCTCTCCATATGATGAGCAAGATATGTGATAATCAGGTATGGCAATGCAATCTAACAACCCTGTGAAGAATGAGCAGGGTATGCAATGATCGTGCAAGCATGTGTACTATATCAGGTACAATAGATACAGGATGAGATATCAAATACTAAATACTGAGCATGGGAAATATAACATCTACACGGAATGTCATCGTGGAAAATATAATCGGTACCCATCAATGCACCCAAATCCCAATACTACTCAGGCGCCGTCATCCTCTTCAGTCCTCAAATCCTGTAAATCTCATAAAATCGTGAGTGCCCAACATCGGCACTCAAAATATCAAGAAATACTCGTGTCTAGTATCGACAAGCAAATCCTCATATATCGGGCATCCGTCAGTCCGGGTCAGCCCACGGGCTCCATCTGCGGTATCGGCCCTCGGCCCCGGCAGAACGGGTCATCCCGCATCCATCTATCGACTCTGGTCAGTATCCTCCGGATAACCGCCAGGTCCAACCAATCACCGATAGGTAGTGGTCCCACTGCCAGGCTCATCGTCTACTACACGACAAATCCGTTCTCGCCCCGGGGTACCATATCGGGTCCACCATGTACCCGCAATCGGCCTCGTCCGCTCCTCGAATCGGGTTTCATATGTCACTCTAGCACCGAGAAAACACATGGTGGACGCACTGAAATATCATATCAAGGGAAACCAGGTTTTTAAATAATTACCTATTCTCTTTTGAAATATCCACGGTTCCCAAATCCAGAAATAACATAGAAGCAACATATCTCAATGCGTAAATCTATGCAAGTATGAAGATATCAATATATGTGTGCACTGGTATGAGTATATAGTGTGCATGTGCGCAGGTATGAAGATATCAATATATGTGTGCACTGGTATGAGTATATAGTGTGCATGTGCGCAGGTATGAAAATATCAATATATGTGTGCACTGGTATGAGTATATAGTGTGCATGTGCGCAGGTATGAAGATATCAATATATGTGTGCACTGGTATGAGTATATAGTGTGCATGTGTGCAGGTATGAAGATATCAATATATGTGTGCACTGGTATGAGTATAGATATGTGAATGTATATGTGCCCAAGTATGAATATATGATGTATATGGCACAAGTATGGATATGTGATGTATATGGCACAAGTATGGATATGTGATGTATATGTGCCTAAATATGGATATAACATATGCTAATATGTGGCAAATCATGACAAACATCAATAAAGCGGAATCAATATGATATATGATTTATAGCAATCCTATAATGTGAGTGTCATGGCAATCACTAACGGTGTGAGTGTAGCATATAAATCGTGCTCGTGCAACTTGAACCGTTAGTGACAGTGCAGTGTTATATACTACCGTTTCTATATGTAACAAGAGAGTATGCTACTAGTATATCTATATGAACACACACGACTAAATATCCTATTACGCCCTGAAGCTTAACGCCATACGGGCGATTTCCCCGTAGATGTTAAATTTACTCACCTGGTCGTACGGTACTCGTAGCCGACCACCCGCTTCCCTTTCTTAGCTTCGTCCGACGTACCCGCCTGCGAACCTGGAATTTACACAAGAATCCATATATGAGCAACCACCTCGCAAGATGCGATATCTAAGCCAAACGATACGCTCGCGTCGCGAACTAAACGAGCGTGTGTACGATACGCTAAAACGTGTGTGCGCGCCTAAAACTCATCCCGACACACCGCGATACGCTGAATCATAGAACCCACTCGCGTATCGCGCGTATCGCGCAAACTAAAAGTTCCTGAAATACTATACATCGTCCCAGATTCTACCCAGGTTAACAACTTACAAAATTATACATACCATGTTAGTTATATGTATGCCCTAGAGGCCATTACTGTACATTGGATGTATATTGTAGTGGATGCTGGGACATATATAGGTAGGACTTTCTTGCTCGACATGATAGTACGCTATCTAGTTGCTCTTTATCTTAACATGTATACTTTCTGTCTCTCTGATTACATGTTGATAAAGCCCTTAGGATGTGTACTCGACTTCCAGGACTATGATGAAGATCATACTAGTGGGGCCTGGGTAGTCAATGAGTACATCCTTCATTGTTCCTAGTCGTGGGAATATCGAGACGGGGCATCGATATTCCAGAGTAGACTAGCGTATATCTTCTCGACCCATGTGATGGGCGATGGATGATCCCATATCCATTGGTGTTTGACATCGGAGATGGTATGCGGGTGCTCAGTGGAGACTGGGTACACTGAACGGACTCGCCGAGAACTCCCAGATGGTATTATACCTCACGTCAGATGGTAGTTCTCTGGTGACACTGGTACAGCTTAGTCTGTTGACCCGAGATCGTCATAGAGTCTTGTGTGTCTCCAACTGTGCTTTGATTTCCACCCTACCACGGCTCTACTGAGTCGTGCAAACAGGTGGTTTTTGGGTACAGTCCCGATTCACATGGAGGCAATGAGCGATAGGAGGGGATTCGTCTCTCCCGGTATTGGGAGTTGATGTTGCGCTATGCACGACTGGCCATAACAGGAAATCCCTGGCCAGGATTGCAGTGATATACTGGTAAGAGTTATCAGTAGTTTCATGATAGTTATGGACCTTACGTCGGCATGACTTATCAAGCTATTGGGGTCTGACGTTTACCACCCCTAGGCGAGATATGCGACATATCAGACGAACAGACCGGACTGTACGGTAAGTGTTACTGGTTGTATTCACAGGAGTGTGAGCGGGCTTGCTCGTCGATCTTCTGATCGCTCAATACCCGGGTGGCCGTTACGTTTAGCAGACCGCTTGCGGCTTGTGGGTGTTTGATATGATCATCATCTGCTACCGGTGTATTGACGAGTCTTTAGAGTCCTACACAGAGGTTTCCTGGCTCAAGCGAAACAAAATAGGAGCGCATATGAGATATGTGCGGGACCGAGAATAATGCGTGTATGTGATACCGTATTCTATTCTCGCGATGAATGTATCGATTGGTTGTATGCGATATAACCTAGTTATCGAATCAAGGATTGATTCGATAAGCCGATACATAGGATACTAGTCGGTTATATACGATATGACCGGATCGTTAAATCAAGTATTGATTCAATGATTTAATGCATAATTATATATTTGATATATTACTTTGCATTAACTAGTATTGGTTCACTTTAAATGGATTTTCTCACTTGAAGTGCACATTATGTATATGATATATTTTTGTGCACAAGATTGTATCATGTTTGATGATACATGCTCACTTAGGTTTGTGTAAAGAATTAAACCATGGTTATTTGAGTGGTTAGGGTTTTGTTTATTTACTTATTCATTTATTTATTCATTTTGTTTATTTTGGCAAAAGAAAATGATAAATAAAAGCATGGTGGCTTTCTTTGTTTGTTTGTTGAAGCTTCTTGAAGCTTTGAACTAGTCCACCATTCTTGTCTCATGCTTAACCCTAACCATTCAACCTAACCTTAGTCAATTCTCTACACTTAACTAAGGTTAAGATTATGATAAGTATCATATTGTTTTTTATTTTAAATAACAACTTATCATATTCTTATCTTGATCTTCTTCTTCTTCTTCAAGAATAAAACTATGCCACCATCAATGGCAACTTGAGAATAAGAGTGAGAAATCCAATTCTAAAGTGAACCCACTTCCTATTTCTTCATTCTCTACCTCTTGCCAAGTAGTATAGGGTGTTTTCTTCACAAGTTTCATGGCTTAGTGAAGTTGGAGCTTGATCTTGAGTTGCCTCGACGTAGATCATCTTCGGCATCGAAGCCGATGACCAAGCCCGCCCATTTTTCCAATGAAGCCGATGCTAGAGTCCGGGATCCAATTTGGACAGTGGAGGGATATCATCGCGGAGCTTAGGAACTGGTGGACCAGATCTACAAAGGTTGTATCCCCTTTTCTTTTCAGTTAAAGTCGTTAACTTACATCGCATAGCCTACACATCTAGTTAACGATCCGTATTAGGGTTTCTCGGCACTTGTAAAATTTTATTTGGCCATGTTTGATCACTTGTGAGACCTCATTAGTGTGCCTAGGAACCCTACAGTGGTATCAGAGCCAGGTTAGAGCCATAGGCGATGCGTAGACGGAGTTAGAAGTCCGATCGACCCGAAACCCTAACTCAAAATGGCTCTCTGGACATTTTCTGAAATCGTGGTTTTTTGAGAATTAAAAATATGCAGAAAACTCAGTAGAATATTCTAAGAATTACTGTATAAAACGGGACCCATGAGTCGATAGAAGAGCGGCGGAACCGCGGAAATAGCATGCCTATTGCGGCGGTTCCGCGGCAATATAGTCCAATCAATCAATTATATTTTCACAGTAATTCCTAGTTTTTAGTGCTGGTTTTCCTGGGAATTTTTAATTTGAATTCAAGAGTTGAATTTTCTGGGTTGTATTAGGGACTCGGTGTTTCGATCGGATTGTCTAATTTTGTCAGTGTGTTTTTCCGGGTATTTTTTAGAATATGTTAAAAAGTTCGGCCGGACATAAATACCCACTTTTTCCCCTGCCGGGAAATTTCCAATTGTTGGATATTTCTGTAGTTTAATCACGTTCTAAGTAGTGCAAGTAATGCGATGGTCCCTCTAGAAGACAACAAACCTTAACTCGATTATATGACCGTCTTGAACTGCCCTTTGAACCTTCGGGTTTGGGGCAGTACGGCGTGCCACATGTGAGGCGTTGGCTTGACCCTTCTACGGCTGGACCGTTGGTACTGAGGCATGAAGTGAATGTCTTTGAACTTATTTCATGTGTTGAGCTGTTTCGGGAAAACTTGGGTGTTCGATTGTTCGATCGGAAAGTTTAACATTTTCTATTTATCCGGAATGTGATACAACATTTGGAATTCACAAGTAGTTATGAGATAACTGAATGAATGTTATAAACATAGCAGTTTAGTCTCACTTGATCGGTTGCCACGGAATTTTGATGTGATCAAAAGTCCGTCGCAATCACGTAGCGTATGCGGATACTCGCCGGGTAAACTTAATAGACAGGCTCACCCCATAGCCCCGACTAAGTGACTGTAGGAGAACCCCATCGCCGAAAGCATCCGTATGGGTGCTCGCGGTAGCGGTGTTCCGCCTTGGTGCACTTCGTCGACGGTATCGGGGGTGCAGCCGCCTACTAAAGTTTGCGACGAGCATTCGATCAGAATGTCGGGAATCCCGTTGAATTGCCCGATATGATATTGAAAAGTGTTTTCGATAATGAGACTAAAATGCGGGGTTTATAATTGTTAGGCATGTGATGTCTAAGTATTTCATTTGATCAGGCATGCGATGTCTAAAGGGTTTGCGGATTCCAACTGTTGTAGTTTTACACTTTCTTTTCTGTGACCGTAAGTGTAATATGTGATATCGCCGGTTTCGTTGCTATATGTCAACGACAATTGGGATACGCATGTTTGCTTACGTTGATGACATATGATGTTATGTGTTGCTGGATATGTTATATTGGATCGTCGTGTTTGAATAGCCCGGGGTTTTTTTTATGTGAGATGAGTGTTTTTCATTTTCATTCATGTAAAAACTTTTATGTAATATTCTTTTATTGGGGCACTTCCAGGTTGCGGAAGTTATCACCAATTGTATATTATTTACTTTTCCGCATTAGGATAAACCCAAGGAGGGAAGACCAACTCGAGGAGTCGAGTCCGGGTCTCCTAACCCTAGAATTGGTAGGGTTGCTTGCCGCTCTCATAGGGGTCTAGGGGTGTGGGATTGGCTATTCATCACGACCGTGGAATCCGTGTTTTATACTGGCTCGTATTGAAAACACGGACGTCCTAGTATATCCAATATTTCATATGATATTTTCTGCTGCGTTATCTGTGATGTGATTCTGTGATTTGTTCAGATAGATGTAGTATATAGTATATATGATATATTATATAGACGTTGCTTATGTTTTACACCCGCGCTAGCCCTGCCTCGCTCTGGCGTTAGTTACCTAACCTAACGGTGCAGACGGGACATCGAGGCGAATGCGGATGGCATAAGCGTACGTTATATTTATCTGTGATGTTTAGGTGGAATTAAATGATGGGATATTCATTAATGAGATTAATGAAAGAAAATAAACCTAATTGATGTTGTGGAATCGAATTTCAAAATAAAACAGGTAGCTACAGTTCTTGCTTTGCATCGTGGTGTTCCTTGTAGAACATCCTGCACCTTATCCGATGAGGAAAGGACCGAGATCCCTTCACCTGGAGTGACTCCTTTAGAAATAACTGGCAGATGCTACACACTCGGTTTGTTTTTGATTGCTTCTATAGTTTATGCTTTGCACATTGATGTATATGGTATATCCCGCACCTCATTCGACGAGGAAAGGGCCGACGATCCCTTCACCGGGAGTGACCCCTTTAGCAAAACTAGAAAAGCCTCAAAAACATTCCATTTAAAAACCATTTGATTCTGCAACGAGATCAAGTTCAAAGCGTTAAAGGTTTTCATAAAAACCATTCGCAACCCTCCGTCATTTTAGGAAGTAGAGTACTTAGTATTCGTGCTGTGTTTGTTGACCTTAGTTAAGGCACAGTGTACGGTAGCTAAGTGATGTCTTCCTACACCGCATATGATGCGATTAGTTAGGACAGTCGCGTGACTTTGTTGACCTTAGTTAAGGATCATGTGGGTGGGTCTAATTAATCACGAAATGACGGGTAGAACTTGACTAGTACTTATGATTTGTTGACCATAGTTAAGGTCATAGGTGCTAGGGGTAAAAATCTTTATCGGGAGTTTCAAGTGTTGAAACTTGCAATGAGATTGCATACCTTCTATATGATAGTTGGATCCCGATACCCACTGCGAGTAATTGTTACTCCTGGGAGAGTTTTGCACTTTGCAATTAGCCGATCAAGTAGGTGTCTAGAAAGATGTCAACGGGGTTACGCCTCTGGGAAAACGAGGTTTACAGTAATTAGGTCCGTGCGAAAGCACGGGGAACCTCCCTCAAAGTACCGACACTGGCCTGGCTGAAAGATTGGCGAACTTGTAGAATGTAATTAATCCCGGCTAGTCTTTCCTTTTAGGGTTTGAAGGAAGATTTGATAAAAACAGTGGGAGCCATCCTGATTAAATAAAATAAATAACCAATCTAATCTTGCAAGAGCGCACGCTGAGTGTTTTCTTCTCTCTCTCTCCAGGTAGCGACCATATCACACCTTAATCAAGATAATAATATGGATGTATTGACCGAACCCGCTTGTTATACTGAGCTGGGGAACGTTGGTCCCGCTCCAACTTATAATTGTTATAAGACAGAGCAGGAAATAGGGGAATACCAGGATTCCCATGCCACCCAAACGAAGAAAGTGCATATGATGCATCTCCTTCGGGCGTGTTCATTACAAAGAACTGTTTTCTCAGTATCCTCTGCATCCTGGGTATTTGATACCGGATCAGGATCCCAGATATGTAATCTGTTACATAGGGCTACAAAAAGGTAGAAAACTGAGAACGGGTGATAAGTTTCATGTGACAGAAACCGGGGCAAGTGTTGCAGCCAAGTCTGTTGGTCACTGTCACCATGTATTACCAATACATTGATTCTGAACAAATGCTATTAGATACCGAACCTGATATACAAAATCATATCAATCTCTTTATTTATTAAAGTAATGATAAAATTTTGTTTTGCTGGATAATGTTTTGAACATTTCCTATATCAAAAGTTGGTCGGTTCAGGAACGTTATCTAAAAGCATTGATGTTCTAAATCAAACTACAGTTTCTAGTATACAGAACACAAGAGGAAGAGTTCAGAAATGAACGGATCCTTCTTGAGGTATTGTAGACTAGGTCATATCAATGCGACCCGACTGGCTGAAGTTACATTTTAGATGCATATTTAAATTAGTTTGAATTTACATCTTGTGAAACTTGCCAGTCATGTCACAAAGATTAGATGACCATAGCTCCGTTTACTGAAAACAGAGAAAGAGTTAGTAAACTCTTGGGACTGATGCATGATGATGTATGTAAGGTCTCCTGTCTACACATGCCAGGACTGGTTCTTTATACTTCATTATATTCTCTGATAATCTTTCAAGATTCAGTCATATGTTCCTGTTGAAACATAAGTCCGAACCTTTTGAGGTATTCACAGAATATAAGTTAGAAGTAGAGAACCAATAACCGGCAATAAGTATTATGTCCTATGATGAGATCAGGGAGGAGAATACTTATGCATGGCATTCCTGGGCCATTCTAAAGGAGAATGAGATTCTCTCTCCATATTACTCCTCTGAATACACCACAGCACAACGGTGTATCAGGGCGGAGCAATCACACAATATTAGATATGGTGTGCTCTATGATGAGTACTACTGAGTTTCCTATTTCCTTTTGGGAGTTATGCACTTATGAAGTTGCATACCTATTGAATAGGGTTCGATTCAAATCAGTGCCTACCACTCCATATGAGATATGGTATGGGAAGAGCCTATCTCTTAAGTAAGTTAAGATTTGGGATTGTCCGGCCTTTGTCAAAAGCAAAATCCGGACAAGATCGAGGCAATGTCAGTTCTGTAGAACTGGAAAGGTTCCAGCTATACAAACTGCAACTGATGATTTGACAGAACCAAAGGATTCAATAGTCCCCGACGAACCTCAGCCTCTCCGCCGATCTGGTAGGGTTCCTCATCCTCTTGAGAGATACTTCGGTTTCTCGATGACAGTGGGAGCGAGGATTGCATCATAAGATGATGACCCAACCAGTTTCGAGCTGGCCATCTAGAGTAGGGACTCTGTAAGAATGGCCGGATGCTTAGCGATCTGAGATGGAATCCATGTACACCAGCAAAGTATGGACTTTAGCTGCTATATCTGAAGGGTTAAATCCCCATCAGGAGCAAGTATATCTTGAGAAGATTACTTGGTGTAGATGAAAAAGTTGAGACTTTCAAAGCTAGACTTGTTAAAGTTTTTCGTTATTGACCAGGCATGGAAAATGATGAAACCTTTTCCAGGGACTATACTTAAGTCCATCCAGATCCTACTTACCATTGCTACATACCATGACTGCGATATCTGGTGGTTGGGTGTCATGACTACTTTTCTAAATACTGATTTAGAATAGAAAGTCTATAAGTACACAGCCAGAGGGCTTCGTAAACAGTGGGAGCAGCGGAAACATGTGCAAGTTGCTTTACAGGATAAAGCAGGCGTCGCGGAGTTGGAACATCTGTTTTAATGTGGTAGTCAATGTCACGAACCGAAAGTACGGAACGTGACCGGCACTTAGATTACGAAGCGTCTAGAGGCGCAACGCAACCTAAGTAAGCCGAAGCCCAGAAATCTAAACCATAAAAGAAGAAGAAGAAGTAAAAGAAACATGAAGGAAACAAGTTTAAAATCATCAGCAAATTTTCTCAAAAATTTCGGCAGAGTCTCCTCTATAAAAACTGGCCCCCAAACGGGTACAACAAGTATAATAATATACAACGCCAAAGGGCGAGGCTCAAAACTCAAAGAAAACAAAACCACCAAATCAGAATAATACATGCGCGACTCTAAGGTCAAAATAAAAGACTGGTCCAAAAAAATTATCAAGTAATACAAGTATGGTTGATGGAGCTTACTAGATACAAATGAAAGAATAAAAGTACAATGGTGGTTCGGATACAAGTGAACCAACCTGCCGTGCAAATCACCCTGAAAGAATAGATGTGCCAGCAAGCTGCCAGGGAAAACCTGTACACCGAACCTGTAATAAAATTTGGCACAACGGGGGTGAGTTGCCAACTCGTGAGTAGAAGACATCTACGAAAAGAAATCGAATGCACGACGCTATCCTAGGTCATAATAATACACTACTATATCCCAATCATCTAGTAATAGCAGGGTAATACTTAGCAGGGTAATACTACGTGTAAGTGCAGATACTCCGTGCTCGTGTCAGTGCCTCATATAGTACTATGTCATATTAATGGATATGCATGCACCATGAATGTAAAATAACCAATCCTGAAATCCAAGTGTATTTGTATAAGAAATCTTTAGCTGTTATCATAGTAAAACGAGTATAGAAACCGGAAATATCAACAATGAAATCCATGGAAATCCGTGTCAAGCATCGACACAAACATGTAAATCTCAAGTCTCATAGTCTCAATATCTCGGGCTCCGTCAGTCCGGATCGGCCCATGTCATCAAATCTCACGACAACGGTCGGTATCCTCCGGATATCCGCCGCGCCAGACATCACCGGTAGGTAGCCTTCCCCTGCCAGGCTCATCGTCTACAACTCGATCTTCTTGCCCCAGGGTACCATACCGGGCCCACCATGTACCCGAGACGGTTCATCCACTCCTCGAATCGGGTCTCGAAATCCAACATAAAACATGAAATCTCATGGTGGAGGACACATACATCACGAGAAAACCGCATCTTATTTTAAAAAGAGAGGAGGAGAGAGAGAGAAGTTTTTTATATATTCTTGCGGTTTTTCCCCAAAAATCCAGAAATCTCATAGAAACCCAAATCTCAAAATCATGAGTAAGTATATGATAAGTGTCGGCATATGCCCATAATACTGCATGATAACATGAAAACATCAATGCATGAATGTCTAAGTAATAATTATCATGTCTATACTAACATCAGAGAGTAATCACAATATTATATCGGTCTAGTTGTTAACTGATTCTATCCATAAAAGATAATATGATCTAAAGTGTACGTGACATAGCAATTACCGATGATGATGTGTGTGAGCCGGCAAATAAGTGTGCGTGGAATATGCGCATCATCGGTAATGGTGCTGGTGTCCTAACAGGTAAGGTTTATACTGATTATAGCAACATATGTAAGAACATGCGACATTATGATTACAATGTGAAAGTGAAGACGGATGTGTGTTATCCACTCATTTGATATACAATTATCACTACCACTATATGGCTCAAACTTAACCTAGTGTTCATCTAACCCTCCTAAGGAAAACTAAACCTAAGAACTGGTCAATAGAATTACACCTAACGCCTGAGTCCATATCTCTAATAGTCGGCGATCCTGCCTCAATAGCGTCACGTACGTAGTACGGCTTCCTCGAATCAAGAGTGCGGATCAATCATCATATTATGCCTCGTACGGTAAAATCCATCGTACGGCATCCCAATATCAGGGTACGGGTCAAGTATCTCCTAGGTGTCTCATCATTCGTATAATGTCATCATCAACACATCTCATGATCAAGGTGCTAAACTGTAACCGCCTACATCAATTACATATCATTGCCATTATAATATGCATCAATAGTTTATCCTCAGAAATATCATGTCATATGTATCATATTGTGATTAAGTCATACTGATATCATATCGTCCTCAAGTCACACCCCTATGACATCGACATCAGGTCACACCTATATGATGTCGTAATCAAGTCATACATATCCCATATCGGGATCAATCACAAGTTAGAGTCCGGGTACTATTTTAGAGTCCCATGTACCTCAATATCATCACCACCCATTATAATTTAAGTATACATGTTCATTATCTCATTCTGTAATGATCCGCTAACACTTAATACGACTGTATAGCCAAGAATCACGGCATCAAGCCCAGTTACACTGTTTCATCATACCTCGGATATCATATCACATCAATGTATCCCATATACGTGTTGTATATATATATACCTATACCTCATCCTATATATATATATATATATATATATACACATGCACGTATACACCATGTCGAGTTTCAGTGTGTGCGTATGTATGTTTCTACCTGAAACCTACGAACCTCTTCCAAGGTATTCATCTTCTGGTATGGTTTTCCTAAATCAGTCTAGTCCAGCCTAGGGTCACTACTAGGGTCCTACTCATTAAGAATCTAGGGTCACATCTGGTTTCCTAATGTCAATAAGTACTATTCCTATTCTACGTTGCGGGGATGCTAAACGCCATCCACCCGACTTCCCCCCGTAGATATACATCTACTCACCTGGTCCATGTCTGCCGAAGACGGTGTCGCCATCCTCCTCTTCATCACCCGCAGTCCACGTGAGGGGTACCTAAACGTAAACATATAAATAGCATCGTAAACTGAATCACATACAAAAGTCAAAACGACGCAATGAACCGGCATAGGTTAAAACCTATGTCCCGTCCACGCAAAAGAACCAAATATCGCTCGATATCGGCGTACAAACTCCGATGGATCGAGATAAACATCAACAAATAACTCATAGTTTTAAAACACATTACTTATATTATAAAACATGATTAAATCCATCGAAACCCTAAAATCCATCAAACCGTCCAATTTCTTAAAACCCGAAAATGCCAATTTACCGTTTTTCATCAAAACTTGACATTTAAATGAAACCAATGGTTATAAAACTCATCAAATAGCATAACTAGACTATACAACCCCTTACTATATTTTTATTACACATATTTGCATTAATTTGATATTTCTAGTTTGCAACCATTAGAAATTTTCAATCTCTTTCAAGCAAAATTCACAATTCCACAACAAAACATGATTTTGCATGAATTAATGTATTAAACTACAATTCATGATGATAATGATATGATGAAACCATAATTATATTTTTAATCTCATTTATTTAGGAATTTCCCAAAATCTAGTTTACAAAAATAGCATTTTATTAGTATTTTTCCAATTATCACAAGAAACTAGTGATCAAACTAAGTTTTTCATTCCTTTAATATGCTAATATTCTCCTTAAAACTACCATCTAATGATAACAACCTTAATAAGAATTTTATTTTACCCACAAACACATTTTAGAAAAATCTAGTTAGCTAAATAGCTTAATTGAAACAATTGAATACACAAATTATTATATAATAACCATGCAAGATTTTTCCACTTCTAAAAATGGTAGACTAGTTATTATAACCTTATTTAATTAATAAAAATCACAACTTGATTTTTCAAACCCTAACTCGAATTTTAAAAGTAGTAAATAGAATTAATATATTAAATCTAATTATGCTTAAATGAACATCTAATAACAATAAATCAAAAGAAGGAAATTTATACCTCCAAAATATGAAACCCAAGCATGAAATAAGCCTCCAAAATGCATGCTTTCCATCTCCAAAATCCATTCTAAATAGGTCAAAGGAAAATGGTAGAGGTTGAATGTTGATTTTTGAGATTTATTTTTGGAATTTTTGATGAATTTTGATGAATTTTAATGCAAAAAAATGATGAGGGAAAAATTTTGGGGCTACCCATGGAGGGGAGGCCGGCCATGGAGAGGGAGGAGGGTGGAGAGAGAGAAAAAATGTGTGGTATTGTGTAGAAAGTTCATAAATAATGCATTTTTTCACTTAAACCCTTTATTATCTAACTTTTTCAATTTAACCATTTTCCTAGAAATTTCTAGAACCATGGAGAGATTTTGGAAAAGATTTTGCATATTACACACTTGATTCTAATATACCATGGCTCATTTTTACAAATTAAAACCATTCAAATTTGTAATCTACACTAATTTAGTGTAAAAATAAAGCTTATGTTAATATTTAAAATATTTAATTTAGAAAAAATATTTAATTGAACTAAAAATTTATAAGTAGCTAAATAAACACCATTTACTAGTAATAACATAATTAAAATAGATATTTTTAAATTTATAGTGAAAAATAATTACGGTTTAGTTTTACGAAAAATACATTTTACTTTACTGAAAATCCTAAAATTCACTTAAACAAATTTTATTTATTTAGTTATTTTTAAAATGTTACAGTCTTCCCCCCTTTAAGAAATTCGGTCCCCGAATTTAAATTAAAACTCCCCCTCCAAATATTAAAACATTTAGCAAACACTCAAATCGTCGGGGCTCCGAAATCATCAATACATAACAAAAATCAACTCCGTCAAGCATAACGCAATCATTGGAGTTATGGCAAGAATAAAATATTAAAACCCAATATGAAAACCATCTTTATATACATCAATCAATAACTTATATATATTACGCATCATAGTAAAACCATCCAAATATCTGGATAAGGAAATATGCAAAAACCCTTTTTGAAAATCGCCGTGTGATGCACGTGTCACGGCATAAGTAGCGGACGTTTATAAAAAAATATAGTTATATATATATATATATATATATATATATCTTTTATTTAACATACACATCCCGTCTGGTTACTAAATTAAATAGTAATGATTTTGAAAACATACTGTTCAAACTGAAATCAATCCCAATCACATCAATAAAATATCATGTGTGTCCGGTGCGCACTGAAATCGAAACCAAATACAGATACCATGAATACACACAAAAACAAAATAAGTGCAACAGGTGTGCACCAAAACATCTGTCAAGTGCAACGGGCGTGCACGACTCATTATCTGGTGCATCTAATCTGCACAAAACCCCGATTTATTGCATCTGGTGTGCACAAAATCGCATCAAGTACGCTAAGTATGCGCAAGAATCCTAATCAGGTGCACATGGTGCACGGAAACATACATCAATTATCGAAATCGAAATCACAGTACAAATGCATGAAAACTAGGTCGAAACATATATCAAAATCATGTGTAACCCATATGCACGAAATCAAATCAAAAATCTCAAAATATATAAAACCAAATCAAGTGTACTGGGTGTATACTAAACAACATCAATACAACAGATATATAAAACACAAATAGAATATAATGAAGGTACGCATAAGAAATACCAATCGTAGAACAAAATCCTCAAAATACCAAAATCCAATAACAGAAATATGAAATTCAAATCACTAAATCACAATCGTAAACACTATCGTCAATGTGCGCCTCTTTCCTTGGATGTCGGCTGCTTCAAACTCGTCTCTTCGTAGCTGTGCTGACTGCGCTACTAACGGCAATACTCATATCTAGAGTCTCCCACGTAGTCGATCCCTTCACTTGATATCCGGACTACATTAAACTTTTCGATCGATCCATCAAAATCCCATAATTCCCCGAGAGCTCAACACTCAAGTACAGCTTAAAAATATCCGGTACATACCCCAGCATCGATGATCCAGCCGTAGAAGGGCAAACCCAAGCCTCACTAATGGCACCGCGGAACTGCCGTAAACCCTAAGGTTCAAGGGCGTTCTCGTGGTCATTATGTCGAGTTAGGGTATCATTCTTCTAGAGGGTCCATCGAAATACCTGCATGTTCTTCCGAATACTTTAAACTTGGGAAAATGGTTTTCTGATAATCATTCGAACCCTTTAACTTCATCCGGACGGCATGTGGATACCCTTCGTCCGCACGCTAAACAATGCTTCAATCCTCAAGAATAGCCAATACTCTAATGGTTATCGCATTCGAGCCGCAGCTCTCTCTGCCAGTGTGCCCGTGGTAACAGAAACCGCCCTCCAACATTGACGAAGATAGATCAAAAGAACGAATGGAATACGGTGCAAACAATTGTACATCCTAAGGCTCCTTAAGCAGAGTAGCATATCGAAAGTATGCCGCGGACCATACCCACAGTACGTTGCTCTACCTAAATCGCCTACTCCATCAACCAAGGGTCACCTAGACTTATACAAGGTTAAACCTACCGCTCTGATACCAACTTTGTCACGACCCGAAAGTACGGAACGTGACCGGCATTTAGATTACGAAACGTCTAGAGGCGCAACGCAACCTAAGTAAGCCGAAGCCCAGAAATCTAAACCATAAAAGAAGAAGAAGAAGTAAAAGAAACATGAAGGAAACAAGTTTAAAATCATCAGCAAATTTTCTCAAAAATTTCGGCAGAGTCTCCTCTATAAAAACTGGCCCCCAAACGGGTACAACAAGTATAATAATATACAACGCCAAAGGGCGAGGCTCAAAACTCAAAGAAAACAAAACCACCAAATCAGAATAATACATGCGCGACTCTAAGGTCAAAATAAAAGACTGGTCCAAAAAACTTATCAAGTAATACAAATATGGTTGATGGAGCTTACTAGATACAAATGAAAGAATAAAAGTATAATGGTGGTTCGGATACAAGTGAACCAACCTGCCGTGCAAATCACCCTGAAAGAATAGATGTGCTAGCAAGCTGCCAGAGGAAACCTGTACACCGAACCTGTAATAAAATTTGGCACAACGGGGGTGAGTTGCCAACTCGTGAGTAGAAGACATCTACGAAAAGAAATCGAATGCACGACGCTATCCTAGGTCATAATAATACACTACTATATCCCAATCATCTAGTAATAGCAGGATAATACTACGGGTAAGTGCAGATACTCCGTGCTCGTGTCAGTGCCTCATATAGTACTATGTCATATGAATGGATATGCATGCACCATGAATGTAAAATAACCAATCCTAAAATCCAAGTGTATCTGTATAATAAATCTTTAGCTGTTATCATAGTAAAACGAGTATAGAAACCGGAAATATCAACAATGAAATCCTTGGAAATCCGTGTCAAGCATCGACACAAACATGTAAATCTCAAGTCTCATAGTCTCAATATCTCGGGCTCCGTCAGTCCGGATCGGCCCATGTCATCAAATCTCACGACAACGGTCGGTATCCTCCGGATATCCGCCGCGCCAGACATCACCGGTAGGTAGCCTTCCCCTGCTAGGCTCATCGTCTACAACTCGATCTTCTTGCCCCGGGGTACCATACCGGGCCCACCATGTACCCGAGACGGTTCATCCACTCCTCGAATCGGGTCTCGAAATCCAACAGAAAACATGAAATCTCATGGTGGACGACACATACATCACGAGAAAACCGCATCTTATTTTAAAAAGAGAGGAGGAGAGAGAGAGAAGTTTTTTATATATTCTTGCGGTTTTTCCCCAAAAATCCAGAAATCTCATAGAAACCCAAATCTCAAAATCATGAGTAAGTATATGATAAGTGTCGGCATATGCCCATAATACTGCATGATAACATGAAAACATCAATGCATGAATGTCTAAGTAATAATTATCATGTCTATACTAACATCAGAGAGTAATCACAATATTATATCGGTCTAGTTGTTAACTGATTCTATCCATAAAAGATAATATGATCTAAAGTGTACGTGACATAGCAATTACCGATGATGATGTGTGTGAGCCGGCAAATAAGTGTGCGTGGAATATGCGCATCATCGGTAATGGTGCTGGTGTCCTAACAGGTAAGGTTTATACTGATTATAGCAACATATGTAAGAACATGCGACATTATGATTACAATGTGAAAGTGAAGACGGATGTGTGTTATCCACTCATTTGATATACAATTATCACTACCACTATATGGCTCAAACTTAACCTAGTGTTCATCTAACCCTCCTAAGGAAAACTAAACCTAAGAACTGGTCAATAGAAGTACACCTAACGCCTGAGTCCATATTTCTAATAGTCGGTGATCCTGCCTCAATAGCGTCACGTACGTAGTACGGCTTCCTGGAATCAAGAGTGCGGATCAATCATCATATTATGCCTCGTACGGTAAAATCCATCGTACGGCATCCCAATATCAGGGTACGGGTCAAGTATCTCCTAGGTGTCTCATCATTCGTATAATGTCATCATCAACACATCTCATGATCAAGGTGCTAAACTGTAACCGCCTATATCAATTACATATCATTGCCATCATAATATGCATCAATAGTTTATCCTCAGAAATATCATGTCATATGTATCATATTGTGATTAAGTCATACTGATATCATATCGTCCTCAAGTCACACCCCTATGACATCGACATCAGGTCACACCTATATGATGTCGAAATCAAGTCATACATATCCCATATCGTGATCAATCACAAGTTACAGTCCGGGTACTATTTTAGAGTCCCATGTACCTCAATATCATCACCACCCATTATAATTTAAGTATACATGTTCATTATCTCATTCTGTAATGATCCGCTAACACTTAATACGACTGTATAGCCAAGAATCACGACATCAAGCCCAGTTACACTGTTTCATCATACCTCGGATATCATATCACATCAATGTATCCCATATACGTGTTGTATATATATATATACCTATACCTCGTCCTATATATATATATATATATATACACACATGCACGTATACACCATGTCGAGTTTCAGTGTGTGCGTGTGTATGTTTCTACCTGAAACCTACGAACGTTTTCCAAGGTATTCATCTTCTGGTATGGTTTTCCTAAATCAGTCTAGTCCAGCCTAAGGTCATTACTAGGGTCCTACTCATTAAGAATTTAGGGTCACATCTGGTTTCCTAATGTCAATAAGTATTATTCCTATTCTACGTTGCGGGGGTGCTAAACGCTATCCACCCGACTTCCCCCCGTAGATATACATCTACGCACCTGGTCCATGTCTACCGAAGACGGTGTCGCCATCCTCCTCTTCATCGCCCGCAGTCCACGTGAGGGGTACCTAAACATAAACATATAAATAGCATCGTAAACTGAATCACATACAAAAGTCAAAACGACGCAATGAACCGGCATAGGTTAAAACCTATGTCACGTCCACGCAAAAGAACCAAATATCGCTCGATATCGGCGTACAAACTCCGATGGATCGAGATAAACATCAACAAATAACTCGTAGTTTTAAAACACATTACTTATATTATAAAACATGATTAAATCCATCGAAACCCTAAAATCCATCAAACCGTCCAATTTCGTAAAACCCGAAAATGTCAATTTACCGTTTTTCATCAAAACTTGACATTTAAATGAAACCAATGGTTATAAAACTCATCAAATAGCATAACTAGACTATACAACCCCTTACTATATTTTTATTACACATATTTGCATTAATTTGAAATTTCTAGTTTGCAACCATTAGAAATTTTCAATCTCTTTCAAGCAAAATTCACAATTCCACAACAAAACATGATTTTGCATGAATTAATGTATTAAACTACAATTCATGATGATAATGATATGATGAAACCATAATTATATTTTTAATCTCATTTATTTAGGAATTTCCCAAAATCTTGTTTACAAAAATAGCATTTTATTAGTATTTTTCCAATTATCACAAGAAACTAGTGATCAAACTAAGTTTTTCATTCCTTTAATATGCTAATATTCTCCTTAAAACTACCATCTAATGATAACAACCTTAATAAGAATTTTATTTTACCCACAAACACATTTTAGAAAAATCTAGTTAGCTAAATAGCTTAATTGAAACAATTGAATACACAAATTATTATATAATAACCATGCAAGATTTTTCCACTTCTAAAAATGGTAGACTAGTTATTATAACCTTATTTAATTAATAAAAATCACAACTTGATTTTTAAAACCCTAACTTGAATTTTAAAAGAAGTAAATAGAATTAATATATTAAATCTAATTATGCTTAAATGAACATCTAATAACAATAAATCAAAAGAAGGAAATTTATACCTCCAAAATATGAAACCCAACCATGAAATAATCCTCCAAAATGCATGCTTTCCATCTCCAAAATCCATGCTAAATAGGTCAAAGGAAAATGGTAGAGGTTGAATGTTGATTTTTGAGATTTATTTTTGGAATTTTTGATGAATTTTGATGAATTTTAAAGCAAAAAAATGATGGGGGAAAAATTTTGGGGCTACCTATGGAGGGGAGGCCGGCCATGGAGAGGGAAGAGGGTGGAGAGAGAGAAAAAATGTGTGGTATTGTGTAGAAAGTTCATAAATAATGCATTTTTTTCACTTAAACCCTTTATTATCTAACTTTTTCAATTTAACCCTTTTCCTAGAAATTTCTAGAACCATGGAGAGATTTTGGAAAAGATTTTGCATATTACACACTTGATTCTAATATACCATGGCTCATTTTTACAAATTAAAACCATTCAAATTTGTCATTTACACTAATTTAGTGTAAAAATAAAGCTTATGTTAATATTTAAAATATTTAATTTAGGAAAAATATTTAATTGAACTAAAAATTTATAAGTGGCTAAATAAACACCATTTACTAGTAATAACTTAATTAAAATAGATATTTTTAAATTTATAGTGAAAAATAATTACGGTTTAGTTTTACGAAAAATACATTTTACTTTACCGAAAATCCTAAAATTCACTTAAACAAATTTTATTTATTTAATTATTTTTAAAATGTTACAGTCTTCCCCCCTTTAAGAAAATCAGTCCCCGAATTTAAATTAAAACTCCCCCTCCAAATATTAAAACATTTAGCAAACACTCAAATCGTCGGGGCTCCGAAATCATCAATACATAACAAAAATCAACTCCGTCAAGCATAACGCAATCATCGGAGTTATGATGAGAATAAAATATTAAAACCCAATATGAAAACCATCTTTATATACATCAATCAATAACTTATATATATTGCGCATCATAGTAAAACCATCCAAATATCTGGATAAGGAAATATGCAAAAACCCTTTTTGAAAATCGTCGTGTGATGCACGTGTCACGGCATAAGTAGCGGACGTTTATAAAAAAAATAGCTATATATATATATATATATATATCTTTTATTTAACATACACATCCCGTCTAGTTAGTAAATCAAATAGTAATGATTTTGAAAACATACTGTTCAAACTGAAATTAATCCCAATCACATCAATAAAATATCATGTGCGTCCGGTGCGCACTGAAATCGAAACCAAATACAGATACCATGAATACACACAAAAACAAAATAAGTGCAACAGGTGTGCACCAAAATATCTGTCAAGTGCAACGGGCGTGCACGACTCCTTATCTGGTGCATCTAATCTGCACAAAACCACGATTTAGTGCATCTGGTGTGCACAAAATCGCATCAAGTACGCCAAGTATGCGCAAGAATCCTAATCAGGTGCACATGGTGCACGGAAACATACATCAATTATCGAAATCGAAATCACAGTACAAATGCATGAAAACTAGGTCGAAACATATATCAAAATCATGTGTAACCCATATGCACGAAATCAAATCAAAAATATCAAAATATATAAAACCAAATCAAGTGTACTGGGTGTATACTAAACAACATCAATACAACAGATATATAAAACACAAATAGAATATAATGAAGGTACGCATAAGAAATACCAATCGTAGAACAAAATCCTCAAAATACCAAAATCCAATAACAGAAATATGAAATTCAAATCACCAAATTACAATCGTAAACACTATCGTCAATGTGCGCCTCTTTCCTTGGATGTCGGCTGCTTCAAACTCGTCTCTTCGTAGCTGTGCTGGCTGCGCTACTAACGGCAATACTCATATCTAGAGTCTCCCACGTAGTCGATCCCTTCACTTGATATCCGGACTACATTAAACTTTTCGATCGATCCATCAAAATCCCATAATTCCCCAAGAGCTCAACACTCAAGTACAGGTTAAAAATATCCGGTACATACCCCAGTATCGATGATCCAGCCGTAGAAGGGCAAACCCAAGCCTCACTAATGGCACCGCGGAACTGCCGTAAACCCTAAGGTTCAAGGGCGTTCTCGTGGTCATTATGTCGAGTTAGGGTTTCATTCTTCTAGAGGATCCATCGAATACCTGCATGTTCTTCCGAATACTTTAAACTTGGGAAAATTGTTTTCTGATAATCGTTCGAACCCTTTAACTTCATCCGGACGGCATGTGGATACCCTTCGTCCGCACGCTAAACAATGCTTCAATCCTCAAGAATAGCCAATACTCTAATGGTTATCGCATTCGAGCCGCAGCTCCCTCTGCCAATGTGCCCGTGGTAACAGAAACCGCCCTCCAACATTGACGAAGATAGATCAAAAGAACGAATGGAATACGGTGCAAACAATTGTACATCCTAAGGCTCCTTAAGCAGAGTAGCATATCGAAAGTATGCCGCGGACCATACCCACGGTACGTTACTCTACCTAAATCGTCTACTCCATCAACCAAGGGTCACCTAGACTTATACAAGGTTAAACCTACCGCTCTGATACCAACTTTGCCACGACCCGAATGTCCGGAATGTGACCGGCATTTAGATTATGAAGCGTCTAGAGGTGCAACGCAACCTAAGTAAGCCGAAGCCCAGAAATCTAAACCATAAAAGAAGAAGAAGAAGTAAAAGAAACATGAAGGAAACAAGTTTAAAATCATCAGCAAATTTTCTCAAAAATTTCGGCAGAGTCTCCTCTATAAAAACTGGCCCCCAAACGGGTACAACAAGTATAATAATATACAACGCCAAAGGGCGAGGCTCAAAACTCAAAGAAAACAAAACCACCAAATCAAAATAATACATGCACGACTCTAAGGTCAAAATAAAAGACTGGTCACAAAAACTTATCAAGTAATACAAGTATGGTTGATGGAGCTTACTAGATACAAATGAAAGAATAAAAGTACAATGGTGGTTCGAATACAAGTGAACCAACCTACTGTGCAAATCACCCTGAAAGAAAAGATGTGCCAGCAAGCTGCCAGGGGGAACCTGTAATAAAATTTGGCACAACGAGGGTGAGTTGCCAACTCGTGAGTAGAAGACATCTACGAAAAGAAATCGAATGCACGACGCTATCCTAGGTCATAATAATACACTACTATATCCCAATCATCTAGTAATAGCAGGGTAATACTGCGTGTAAGTGCAGATACTCCGTGCTCGTATCAGTGCCTCATATAGTACTATGTCATATGAATGGATATGCATGCACCATGAATGTAAAATAACCAATCCTGAAATCCAAGTGTATCTGTATAAGAAATCTTTAGCTGTTATCATAGTAAAACGAGTATAGAAACCGGAAATATCAACAATGAAATCCATGGAAATCCGTGTCAAGCATCGACACAAACATGTAAATGTCAAGTCTCATAGTCTCAATATCTCGGGCTCCGTCAGTCCGGATCGGCCCATGTCATCAAATCTCACGACAACGGTCGGTATCCTCCGGATATCCGCCGCGCCAGACATCACCGGTAGGTAGCCTTCCCCTGCCAGGCTCATCGTCTACAACTCGATTTTCTTGCCCCGGGATACCATACCGAGCCCACCATGTACCCGAGACGGTTCATCCACTCCTCGAATCGGGTCTCGAAATCCAACAGAAAACATGAAATCTCATGGTGGACGACACATACATACGAGAAAACCGCATCTTATTTTAAAAAGAGAGGAGGAGAGAGAGAAAAGTTTTTTATATATTCTTGCGGTTTTTCCCCAAAAATCCAAAAATCTCATAGAAACCCAAATCTCAAAATCATGAGTAAGTATATGATAAGTGTCGGCATATTCCCATAATACTGCATGATAACATGAAAACATGAATGCATGAATGTCTAAGTAATAATTATCATGTCTATACTAACATCAGAGAGTAATCACAATATTATATCGGTCTAGTGTTAATTGATTCTATCCATAAAAGATAATATGATCTAAAGTGTACGTGACATAGCAATTACCGATGATGATGTGTGTGAGCCGGCAAATAAGTGTGCGTGGAATATGCGCATCATCGGTAATGGTGCTGGTGTCCTAACAGGTAAGGTTTATACTGATTATAGCAACATATGTAAGAACATGCGACATTATGATTACAATGTGAAAGTGAAGACGGATGTGTGTTATCCACTCATTTGATATACAATTATCACTACCACTATATGGCTCAAACTTAGCCTAGTGTTCATCTAACCCTCCTAAGGAAAACTAAACCTAAGAACTGGTCAATAGAAGTACACCTAACGCCTGAGTCCATATCTCTAATAGTCGGCGATCCTGCCTCAATTGCGTCACGTACGTAGTACGGCTTCCTCGAATCAAGAGTGCGGATCAATCATCATATTATGCCTCGTACGGTAAAATCCATCGTACGGCATCCCAATATCAGGGTACGGGTCAAGTATCTCCTAGGTGTCGCATCATTCGTATAATGTCATCATCAACACATCTCATGATCAAGGTGCTAAACTGTAACCGCCTACATCAATTACATATCATTGCCATCATAATATGCATCAATAGTTTATCCTCAGAAATATCATGTCATATGTATCATATTGTGATTAAGTCATACTGATATCATATCGTCCTCAAGTCACACTCCTATGACATCGACATCAGGTCACACCTATATGATGTCGTAATCAAGTCATACATATCCCATATCGTGATCAATCATAAGTTACAGTCCGGGTACTATTTTAGAGTCCCATGTACCTCAATATCATCACCACCCATTATAATTTAAGTATACATGTTCATTATCTCATTCTATAATGATCCGCTAACACTTAATACGACTGTATAGCCAAGAATCACGGCATCAAGCCCAGTTACACTGTTTCATCATACCTCGGATATCATATCACATCAATGTATCCCATATACGTGTTGTATATATATATACCTATACCTCATTTTATATATATATATACACATGCACGTATACACCATGTCGAGTTTCAGTGTGTGCGTGTGTATGTTTCTACCTGAAACCTACGAACCTCTTCCAAGGTATTCATCTTCTGGTATGGTTTTCCTAAATCAGTCTAGTCCAGCCTAGGGTCATTACTAGGGTCCTACTCATTAAGAATCTAGGGTCACATCTGGTTTCCTAATGTCAATAAGTACTATTCCTATTCTACGTTGCGGGGGTGCTAAATGCCATCCACCCGACTTCCCCCCGTAGATATATATCTACTCACCTGGTCCATGTCTGCCGAAGACGGTGTCGCCATCCTCCTCTTCATCGCCCGCAGTCCACGTGAGGGATACCTAAACGTAAACATATAAATAGCATCGTAAACTGAATCACATACAAAAGTCAAAACGACGCAATGAACCGGCATAGGTTAAAACCTATGTCCCGTCCACGCAAAAGAACCAAATATCGCTCGATATCGGCGTACAAACTCCGATGGATCGAGATAAACATCAATAAATAACTCGTAGTTTTAAAACACATTACTTATATTATAAAACATGATTAAATCCATCGAAACCCTAAAATCCATCAAACCGTCCAATTTCGTAAAACCCGAAAATGCCAATTTACCGTTTTTCATCAAAACTTGACATTTAAATGAAACCAATGGTTATAAAACTCATCAAATAGCATAACTAGACTATAAAACCCTTACTATATTTTTATTACACATATTTGCATTAATTTGAAATTTCTAGTTTGCAACCATTAGAAATTTTCAATCTCTTTCAAGCAAAATTCACAATTCCACAACAAAACATGATTTTGCATGAATTAATGTATTAAACTACAATTCATGATGATAATGATATGATGAAACCATAATTATATTTTTAATCTCATTTGTTTAGGAATTTCCCAAAATCTAGTTTACAAAAATAGCATTTTATTAGTATTTTTCCAATTATCACAAGAAACTAGTGATCAAACTAAGTTTTTCATTCCTTTAATATGCTAATATTCTCCTTAAAACTACCATCTAATGATAACAACCTTAATAAGAATTTTATTTTACCCACAAACACATTTTAGAAAAATCTAGTTAGCTAAATAGCTTAATTGAAACAATTGAATACACAAATTATTATATAATAACCATGCAAGATTTTTCCACTTCTAAAAATGGTAGACTAGTTATTATAACCTTATTTAATTAATAAAAATCACAACTTGATTTTTCAAACCCTAACTTGAATTTTAAAAGTAGTAAATAGAATTAATATATTAAATCTAATTATGCTTAAATGAATATCTAATAACAATAAATCAAAAGAAGGAAATTTATACCTCCAAAATTTGAAACCCATGCATGAAATAAGCCTCCAAAATGCATGCTTTCCATCTCCAAAATCCATGCTAAATAGGTCAAAGGAAAATGGTAGAGATTGAATGTTGATTTTTGAGATTTATTTTTGGAATTTTTGATGAATTTTGATGAATTTTAATGCAAAAAAATGATGGGGGAAAAATTTTGAGGCTATCCATGGAGGGGAGGCCGGCCATGGAGAGGGAGGAGGGTGTAGAGAGAGAAAAAATGTGTGGTATTGTGTAGAAAGTTCATAAATAATGCATTTTTTTCACTTAAACCCTTTATTATCTAACTTTTTAAGTTTAACCCTTTTCCTAGAAATTTCTAGAACCATGGAGAGATTTTGGAAAAGATTTTGCATATTACACACTTGATTCTAATATACCATGGCTCATTTTTACAAATTAAAACCATTCAAATTTGTAATTTACACTAATTTAGTGTAAAAATAAAGCTTATGTTAATATTTAAAATATTTAATTTAGGAAAAATATTTAATTGAACTAAAAATTTATAAGTGGCTAAATAAACACCATTTACTAGTAATAACATAATTAAAATAGATATTTTTAAATTTATAGTGAAAAATAATTACGGTTTAGTTTTACGAAAAATACATTTTACTTTACCGAAAATCCTAAAATTCACTTAAACAAATTTTATTTATTTAATTATTTTTAAAATGTTACAGTCAAGGAGTTTGACTTCATCAAAATGGTAGATGAACCTTGTATGTGCAAAAGGGTAGTATGGAGTATGGTAATGATCCTCGTAGTGTACGTGGATGACATACTCTTGATAGGAAAGGAGTTTCCTATGCTACGATCGGTCAATCTCCTCTTATCACATGGATTCTCCAATAGGATAAAGATGATACCTCCTAAATCCTGAGATTTGGATCTATGAGATAGATCTAAAGGGATGTTAGGGTTCTCACTAGGTATAGTGAGATTGTATCAATAGATCCTGGGGAGAATCACTGGAAGAGTTCCACACTGATAAGCACGACTGAATGTCAGTCGCAGGCATTGTCTTTACCCTCGGTAAAGAGACGGTATGTTGGAAGATTTCCAAGCTAGATACCATGACAAACTAGACGATAAAGGCTGGTAACATCGCTATTTAAGATACTACCAAAGAGGCAGTTTGGGTGTATATTGGTTCATAGGATGAACTAGGTTCCTAACATTGTGTGACAATGGAAGTGTGGCTTTGGCCCTGGAACCCTGGTCCCATCAGTGACCCAGATATATTCTGAGGCAGCATCACCTGATCATGGAGATAGTTGATCTCCAGGTTGATCGAGGTTAGGAGAGTAGACTCAGAGGACAACACGGCGGATCCACTCACGAAGGCCTTTTCCCAAAGAGAGATTTTTAGGGGATGGTTGAGTATTAGATACTACAACTACTGCTACAGATGGCCCTAGTGCAAGTGGGAGATTGTTAGTTATATGTATGCCCTAGAGGCCATTACTGTACATTGGATGTATATTGTAGTGGATGCTGGGACATATATAGGTAGGACTTTCTTGCTCGACATGATAGTACGCTATCTGGTTGCTCTTTATCTTAACATGTATACTTTCTGTCTCTCTGATTACATGTTGATAAAGCCCTTAGGATGTGTACTCGACTTCCAGGACTATGATGAAGATCATACTAGTGGGGCCTGGGTAGTCAATGAGTACATCCTTCATTGTTCCTAGTCGTGGGAATATCGAGACGGGGCATCGATATTCCAGAGTAGACTAGCGTATATCTTCTCGACCCATGAGATGGGCGATGGATGATCCCATATCCATTGGTGTTTGACATCGGAGATGGTATGCGGGTGCTCAGTGGAGACTGGGTACACTGAACGGACTCGCCGAGAACTCCCAGATGGTATTATACCTCACGTCAGATGGTAGTTCTCTGGTGACACTGGTACAGCTTAGTCTGTTGACCCGAGATCGTCATAGAGTCTTGTGTGTCTCCCACTGTACTTTGATTTCCACCCTACCACGGCTCTACTGAGTCGTGCAAACAGGTGGTTTTTGGGTACAGTCCCGATTCACATGGAGTCAATGAGCGATAGAAGGGGATTCATCTCTCCCGGTATTGGGAGTTGATGTTGCGCTATGCACGACTGGCCATAACAGGAAATCCCTGGCCAGGGTTGCAGTGATATACTGGTAAGAGTTATCGGTAGTTTCATGATAGTTATGGACCTTACGTCGGCATGACTTATCAAGCTATTGGGGTTTGACGTTTACCACCCCTAGGCGAGATATGCGACATATCAGACGAACAGACCGGACTGTACGGTAAGTGTTACTGGTTGGATTCACAGGAGTGTGAGCGGGCTTGCTCGTCGATCTTCTGATCGCTCAATACCCGGGTGGCCGTTACGTTTAGCAGACCGCTTGCGGCTTGTGAGTGTTTGATATGATCATCATATGCTGCCGGCGTATTGACGAGTCTTTAGAGTCCTATACGGAGGTTTCCTGGCTCAAGCGAAACGAAATAGGAGCGCATATGAGATATGTGCGGGACTGAGAATAATGCGTGTATGTGATACCGTATTCTATTCTCGCGATGAATGTATCGATTGGTTGTATGCGATATAACCTAGTTATCGAATCAAGGATTGATTCGATAAGCCGATACATAGGATACTAGTCGGTTATATACGATATGACCGGATCGTTAAATCAAGTATTGATTCAATGATTTAATGCATAATTATATATTTGATATATTACTTTGCATTAACTAGTATTGGTTCACTTTAAACGGATTTTCTCACTTGAAGTGCACATTATGTATATGATATATTTTTGTGCACAAGATTGTATCATGTTTGATGATATATGCTCACTTAGGTTTGTGTAAAGAATTAAACCATGGTTATTTGAGTGGTTAGGGTTTTGTTTATTTACTTATTCATTTATTTATTCATTTTGTTTATTTTGGCAAAAGAAAATGATAAAGAAAAGCATGGTGGCTTTCTTTGTTTGTTTGTTGAAGCTTCTTGAAGCTTTGAACTAGTCCACCATTCTTGTCTCATGCTTAACCCTAACCATTCAACCTAACCTTAGTCAATTCTCTACACTTAACTAAGGTTAAGATTATGATAAGTATCATATTGTTTTTTATTTTAAATAACAACTTATCATATTCTTATCTTGATCTTCTTCTTCTTCTTCAAGAATAAAACTATGCCACCATCAATGGCAACTTGAGAATAAGAGTGAGAAATCCAATTCTAAAGTGAACCCACTTCCTATTTCTTCATCCTCTACCTCTTGCCAAGTAGTATAGGGTGTTTTCTTCACAAGTTTCATGGCTTAGTGAAGTTGGAGCTTGATCTTGAGTTGCCTCGACGTAGATCATCTTCGGCATCGAAGCCGACGACCAAGCCCGCCCATTTTTCCGATGAAGCCGATGCTAGAGTCCGGGATCCAATTTGGACAGCGGAGGGATATCATCGCGGAGCTTAGGAAGTGGTGGACCGGATCTACAAAGGTTGTATCCCCTTTCCTTTTCAGTTAAAGTCGTTAACTTGCATCGCATAGCCTACACATCTAGTTAACGATCCGTATTAGGGTTTCTCGGTACTTGTAAAATTTTATTTGGCCATGTTTGATCACTTGTGAGACCTCATTAGTATGCCTAGGAACCCTACATACCACTGGCCCTAAAAATGTAGCAGACTCCTACCCATGCAAACTACACCCAAAAACTCCCTCATCTGGCCTCAAATTGCTGCCAGAAAGAATAAACCGGCGGCCTGGGTAGGGGGTTAGGGGTTCGTGCTCTGGTGGTGTGGTCAGGATCTATCTAGTGTTCTCCAGTTTCCTCAATTTTGACCTGAAGTGCTCGGGCCTATAGCAGATCACAGAAAGCCAAAATTTCACCTTAACACGCTAAATTCTGCACAATTTGAAACCCTATGGTATTTTGGTGTAATCTGGGGTTTAACTAGGTTTAAGTGGTCCTAACAACGCCTAATTAGGCTAGGTTAACCAACACTAACAGCACTTAATCAAAAGTCTACACAAATCACCATTACAAGCACAAAATCTCACTTTTTTACACAAACCGAAGCTAATCCTACATAAGTTAAGCAACTAGAGGGTTAGGCTCAGAGATTATACCTTGCTAGACCCTATGAAGCAGGAAGAGGGAGGAGGAAAGGATCTGGAGTGCTGCTGCAGCTGCTGGGGGCTGCTGTTGATGTTGCTGCTGCCACTGCTTGCTGCTGCTGTTGTTATTGCTGCTGCTGATGCTGCTGCCTGCTGCTGCTGCTGCTGTGAGGGTGTGTGTGTGTGTTGAGAGTGAGAGAAGTGAGAAGTGAGAAGTGAGAGTGAGAGATGAGAGTTAGGTTGGTCAAACACCCCCCTCTCTCCCTCTCTCTTCATTTAATGAGTATGGCTCATGCCATGTTGCCCATACTCCCTCTCTCTCACCAAGTCAACAAAGAAAATCATTTCCATAAAAAAAAAAAAACCATAATTAAAACCAAAAATAACTTAATACAAAACTTAAAATGGCTTAAGGAAATGGTTAGTCCACCATTGTTGTTAATCATGGTTTAACCCCATCTCTTAATCCCTAGTTTACATGCACAAGTGTGTGTGCGCCTAGAAAAATTCTAATAAAATACTCATTAAATGGGATAAAATATTCGGAACTCAATTTGGTAAACTTTTTATCAAAAACTAAATATTAAAATATAATTAGCCACTAAACACATCGTAAGGTGTTACAATCTTCCCCCCTTAAAGAAATTCGTCCCCGAATTTAAAAATACAAAGCTACGCATACCTTCAGAGAGATGAGGGAACTTCTTCCGCATCTCGCCCTCGGCCTCCCAAGTGATCTCTTCACCATTTGGGCTGCGCCAAAACATCTTTACTGATGGCAAGACCTTCAATCGAAGTTTCTTCACCTGCCGGTCTAACATTACGACTGGCTGCTTGGTGAACGAAAGATCGTGCTCGAACTAAATGGTCTGGTGCAGAGTCAAGTGAGAAAGATCATGAAGGTAATTGCAAAGTATCGACACGAAAACAGAAGGTGAATACACAATAATCTGGGTGAAAGTGCCGAATTAAAGGCAACGAAACTAACTCGCCTTAAGGATCCTAAAAAGACTTACTATCCTGGAATAGGCTTCCCAAAACTCAACATATCATTTATCGGAAAATTCCGTAGGAATACATGATCTGCCATTGCGAACTCGAATCTGCGACCATCTTGGTCAGCATATGACCTCTGTCCGAAATGGACAATTCTCATCCTGACCTAAAACAACTGGATCATCTCCGAAATCTCTAGACCAGCTGAGATCCAAAAATCCTACAACACGGAGTTAGAAAAACAGACTGGTGATCGACACGACCTAACCTCTAAACCTAAAAGTTGTTAAGAGGAGTGTCTCCTGATAACTGCTATCGAAGGAGAACCCTAACGATGGCGAGTGACGATCCCCAACAGCCGACAACAATTACTATGTACGCACAAACTTAGCAAAGAACAACTGAGCAACCTGAGTATAACCGAACAACAAGCATCCGAATGGAGTTACACCCTGACTAAACCTGGGTAGACACCATAATGAAATTCGGGGAGACCTGCTCTCGTTCCCTCTTCGGAATGGTTAAAGGTTGCAACTCTCCCGCCGGTCTCAGTTGCTCAACCTAAGCACACAACAAGACAGACACCTTGAAACGAATCCTGAGACTTCTCTTTCCGTCCCTGCCCACCCATAACTATCTTACAAGTCACATTAAAAGTTGGTGGGGCTTGAATGAGTACAGAGAGTTGACCGATGTGCCTGCCCTAGGATTCCACGTCTCTATCCCATAATATCAGGTACACAAGCGTGTCTTTAAACCTAGCACACCCTTGTCGCAAATCAAGGATTCCAAATCATTACCCAGCCGAATAGGCTCAAGTATCTCTGACGAACGAGCGTCGGCGGGCAGTGTCTCGCAAAAGCGATTAAAGAAGAGTGGTCGGGCACGGACATGAGCAAGCTGTCTTCTCAGTAGAGACGAACTTAAGCTGTATTCCACGATAGCACAAGAACTGTAAATCTGCGGAGGACTATCACAACAATCAAAATCCACCGTAGGAAGATGTACATTAAGCTCTGGTGGTCCGTGAAAAATCTGACTCCGACTCTCGAACAAGTAGTGTCTCCAATCTCCAACGCAAAACCACCGCGGCCATCTCCAGATCATGAGTGGGATATCCTTCTTATACTTCCTCCAAATGTAGGGAAGCAAAAGCGATAACTCCATTGTATCACCTCAGTACACATTCGAGCCCTACTCACGAAACATCACAGTTAAACCACAAACTCGCCCGAACCAAAAAGCAAAGAAGGAACTGATGCAGTTGTTAACCGAATCTTCAACTGCCGAAACTCCGTACACCAGCCTCAGTCCAAAGAAAAGAAACCTCCATTCCAGTTAATTTAGTCAATGGTGCAGCACTACACTAGCAGTCCTGCATGAAACGGCGGTAAAAACCCGCTAAGCCCACAAATCTACGAACCTCCGTCCTGCTCACAAGTCTGGGCCTAAGCTGTACGGCCACGATCTTCCTCGGAACCATACAAAATCGTCTCCGTAACTACAAGACCTAGGAGTCAACACAAACAAGCCTGAAGGAACACTCCGAGAATCTAGCAAACTGCTGGGGCTCTCCCAGTATCTGTAAAACAGATCCTCAAGTGCTACCATATCCCTCAAGACACCTTAACTAGACCAGGATGTCGTAAATAACGCAACAATAACTGGTCGAGGAACGGCCCGAAGAAATCCGGTTCATCACACCTACGAATGCTGCAAGAGCATTGGTGAGTCCATTGACACACCCAAAACACACAAAGCCCGTAGCACGCACAAGGCCGTCTTCGGAATGCCATCACTCTGAACCAGCAACAATGATGACCTGATCCCAAACAAACTTAGACAAAGTCTCGCACTATGACGCTGATCGAAGAAATCGTCAATGCGTGGTAAAGGATACCCATCCGCACCGTAAGTCTATTCAATTGACGATCCATCAATACACAGCCTCAATCTGTCGCCCTTCTCCTTGACGAACAGAAATGGGAGCTTCTTAATGCTAAACACTCAGACACACGAAACTCCCCCCCCCCAACTAACAACTCTGCAGCAAATCCTTAAGCTCCTTAAGCTCCGCCGGCTCGTCTGGAACAACGTCGGAAAACTCTCGCATGAAAGAAAACCGGCCCAACAAACCAACTATGGCTACGGTATCACGAATGAACGCCAAGAATCCACGACATCTCCTCAAGAGTCGACTAGCGAAAAGGCTAATTTGAGCTGTGAGAGGCGGCACAACTATACATCTGCACAACAAGAACTGACTCGCCCGGGAAAACAAAACCTAACTGTTTCCTCACGGTAGTCCACAACGCCTAGCACGTAGCTAACCAGTCCGTGCCCAGGAGAACGCTAAATCCAACATCTCTAGGAGGATCAAAACGACAGACGAA
The DNA here is from genome assembly GCA_030015575.1 of Agapanthus africanus. NCBI lineage: Eukaryota > Viridiplantae > Streptophyta > Magnoliopsida > Asparagales > Amaryllidaceae > Agapanthus > Agapanthus africanus. The sequence goes on along the minus strand of CM057350.1, from coordinate 444,036,464 downwards.
TCTCTATCTCTTATCTGATTGGCACACAACCGAATTACGTGTTGCGCAACAAAGGGACATACTGAAAGAGTACCTGAAACCACAGCATTGGACGCCTGAGCATCTTGATGAGTCGAAGCAAAAACTTGGGCCTACCCTTCATCTGTGACTGACCGAACTCCTCCTCTACTAGCCTGACCCCTCTGCGCGAACCTTCCATGTCCATGACGTCTCAGAATACGACCCGGACGTGGTGTTAAGGAACACTGCCTGATGAAGTGTTGAAGGCTTCCGCATCGTAAACATCTACGTGCTGACTGCTGTCCTTCCTGGGGATGAGAACAAAACGACTGTCCTCGTCCTAAGCCTCTGCTCTGGGCTAGTACACCAGTACGATTCCTCAACTGTTCTGGAACTCTCACGGTCTCTGGAAGACGTGTCTCGTAAACTGGGGCTGCCTTTACCGGTGCTATGTAGGTGACGGAATACTGCATGATGATCGCAAGGAACAACTGGGTAACAGGGGTGACAACCACCTATCGCTGCGCTCGAACGGACTCCACCAATGAGCTCATCGTCTGGCGCAAGCCCTGCATCTCTGCCACTAGTCTAGCAATCTGGTCTGTCGTAGGAGGAACAATCTGCTCTGGTACAACAGGTGTACTACCCGGATCAGTCCTCGTCTCCGACGAATCAACTCGAATCTCGGCTCCCGCGGCCGCTCTCTGCGCCCTCGTAGTCCTTGGCGGCATAATAGCTGAAAGAAATTAAGATTCGATGAGTATACGAAAATCGAACCACAAGGATGTATACAATCATGAAGGAAATAAGTCCTATGGTCGCTTAGGCGGAGTACTGTGTCGTGAGTATGCCGCGGAACATACGCACGCTACGCCACTCTGCCGCAGCTACCTACTCCATCATACCAGGGTCATCCTACACTCCGAAGGTAAAACCTACGCTCTAATACCAACTTTGTCACGACCCAAAGTTGGCCCGTGACCGGCACTTAACCACGTAATGTCTACAGGCGTAACGCGACTAAGTAAGCCGAAAACCCAGAAATCAAACCAGTAAAAGTATAGAGTGTCTTAAGCATTTAATAGAACCATTCACTAAAAATTTAAGAAACCTTAAGTAGACAATCACTAAGATAACAATATACGACGTTGTAGCGAAGAAAAAGGCAATAAGGGGAAAACAAATAGCATGAAAGATAGAGCTGCATAAATAAAGTCGGCTCACAACTAGCTCGACACCAGAGTACAAAATAATATATATCGTCCTCACAACTGGTCTCTAAGTCAATACATAAGTGGTAGATGGAGAGTACTAGATAAACAATGTACATAACTGAAAGATAAACAGATACTACACAAAACCCACCTATCAGCAAAAGAGCTAGTACGCCAACTGTAGGGGTATCTGTGTCAAAAGATGCAAGAAAGCAGTCTGCCGCGACTACCCCAAAGGGCAACCTGCAAACACTGTGGCACAACGGGGGTAAGTTGCCAACTCGTGAATAGTAGATAACATATAAAGGTAATCGCGAGTATGCACGTGCTGCGATACTCTAACCTATGCCAATAGATAACATCTATATGATGACTGGATGCTCAAAATCATGCAACAAGTGCGGTCTAATAACCTCTCCATATGATGAGCAAGATATGTGATAATCAGGTATGGCAATGCAATCCAACAACCCTATGAAGAATGAGCAGGGTATGCAATGATCGTGCAAGCATGTATACTATATCAGGTACAATAGATACAGGATGAGATATCAAATACTAAATACTGAGCATGGGAAATATAACATCTACACGGAATGTCATCGTGGAAAATATAATCGGTACCCATCAATGCACCAAAATCCCAATACTACTCAGGCGCCGTCATCCTCTTCAGTCATCAAATCCTGTAAATCTCATAAAATCATGACTGCCCAATATCGGCACTCAAAATATTAAGAAATACTCGTGTCTAGCATCGACAAGAAAATCCTCATATATCGGGCATCCGTCAGTCCGGGTCAGCCCACGGGCTCCGTCTGCGGTATCGGCCCTCGGCCCTAGCAGTACGGGTCATCCCGCATCCATCTATCGACTCTGGTCTGTATCCTCCGAATAACTGCCAGGTCCAACCAATCACCGGTAGGTAGTGGACCCACTGCCAGGACCATCGTCTACTACACGACAGATCCGTTCTCGCCCCGGGATACCATACCGAGTCCACCATGTACCTGCAATCAGCCTCGTCCGCTCCTCGAATCGGGTTTCATATGTCACTCTAGCACCGAGAAAACACATGGTGGACGCACTGAAATATCATATCAAGGGAAACCAGGTTTTTAAATAATTACCTATTCTCTTTTGAAATATCCACGGTTCCCAAATCCAGAAATAACATGGAAGCAACATATCTCAATGCGTAAATCTATGCAAGTATGAAGATATCAATATATGTGTGCACTGGTATGAGTATATAGTGTGTATGTGCGCAGGTATGAAGATATCAATATATGTGTGCACTGGTATGAGTATATAGTGTGCATGTGCGCAGGTATGAAGATATCAATATATGTGTGCACGGGTATGAGTATATAGTGTGCATGTGCACAGGTATGAAGATATCAATATATTTGTGCACTGGTATGAGTATAGATATGTGAATGTATATGTGCCCAAGTATGAATATATGATGTATATGGCACAAGTATGGATATGTGATGTATATGGCACAAGTATGGATATGTGATGTATATGTGCCCAAGTATGGATATAACATATGCTAATATGCGGCAAATCATGACAAACATCAATAAAGCGGAATCAATATGATATATGATTTATAGCAATCCTATAATGTGAGTGACATGGCAATCACTAACGGTGTGAGTGTAGCATATAAATCGTGCTCGTGCAACTTGAACCGTTAGTAACAGTGCAGTGTTCTATACTACCGTTTCTATATATAACAAGAGAGTATGCTACTAGTATATCTATATGAACACACACGACTAAATATCCTATTACGCCCTGACGCTTAACGCCATACGGGCGATTTCCCCGTAGATGTTAAATCTACTCACCTGGTCGTGCGCTACTCGTAGCCGACCACCCGCTTCCCTTTCTTAGCTTCGTCCGACATACCCGCCTGCGAACCTGGAGTTTACACAAGAATTCATATATAAGCAACCACCTCGCAAGACGCGATATCTAAGCCAAACGATACGCTTGCGTCGCGAACTAAACGAGCGTGTGTACGATACGCTAAAACGTGTGTACGCACCTAAAACTCATCCCGACACGCCGCGATACGCTGAATCACAGAACCCACTCGCGTATCGCACGTATCGCGCAAACTAAAAATTCCTGAAATATGATATATCGTCCCAGATTCTACCCAGGTTAACAACTTACAAAATTATACATACCACCGGCCCGAAAAATGTAGCAGACTTCTACACATGCAAACTACACCCAAAAACTCCCTCATCTGGCCGCAAATTGCGGCCAGAAAGAATAAACCGGCGGCCTGGGTAGGGGGTTAGGGGTTCGTGCTCTGGTGGTGTGGTCAGGATCTATCTAGTGTTCTCCAGTTTCCTCAATTTTGACCTGAAGTGCTCGGGCCTATATCGGATCACAGAGAGCCAAAATTTCACCTTAACATGCTAAATTCTGCACAATTTGAAACCCTATGGTATTTTGGTGTAATCTGGGGTTTAACTAGGTTTAAGTGGTCCTAACAACGCCTAATTAGGCTAGGTTAACCAACACTAACAGCACTTAATCAAAAGTCTACACAAATCACCATTACAAGCACAAAATCTCACTTTTTTACACAAACCGAAGCTAATCTTTCATAAGTTAAGCAACTAGAGGGTTAGGCCCAGAGATTATACCTTACTAGACCCTATGAAGTAGGAAGAGGGAGGAGGAAAGGATCTGGAGTGCTGCTGCAGCTGCTGAGGGCTGCTGTTGATGTTGCTGCTGCCACTGCTTGCTGCTGCTGGTGTTACTGCTTGCTGCTGCTATTGTTATTGCTACTGCTGATGTTGCTGCCTGCTGCTGCTTCTCATGGTGCTGGGGCTGCTGCTGCTGCTATGAGGGTGTGTGTGTGTTGAGAGTGAGAGAAGTGAGAAGTGAGAGTGAGAGATGAGAGTTAGGTTGGTCAAACACCCTCCTCTCTCCCTCTCTCTTCATTTAATGAGCATGGCTTGTGCCATGTTTCCCATACTCCCTCTCTCTCACCAAGTCAACATAGAAAATCATTTCTATAAAAAAAAAGAAAACAACAACCATAATTAAAACCCAAAATAACTTAATACAAAACTTAAAATGGTTTAAGGAAATGGTTAGTCCACCATGGTTGTTAATCATGGTTTAACCCCATCTCTTAATCCCTAGTTTACATGCACAAGTGTGTGTATGCCTAGAAAAATTCTAATAAAATACTCGTTAAATAGGATAAAATATTTGGAACTCAATTTGGTAAACATTTTATCAAAAACTAAATATTAAAATATAATTAGCCACTAAACACATCGTAAGGTTTTTCAAGTGACGGCAGTCCACATGTCGGACGCTCGCCCCGCAATATCAAATGTACAAATATATCTAAACTGCACTAACATTGCACCAAGCTATCCACCACGACAATCCGCAACATCACAGCACAACACAGAACATCAACATGAATGCCACGTTCGCAAATCCGTCTAAAAGGACTATAGCGACTAGACAAGATTTACCGATCAAATGACATTCACGGTCGCAGATAGAAATGTAATGTACTGTAAACTTTAAACAATATTAGAAAATATCGAATTTGAAATAACCCCCGATTAGCCCAAACAAACTGATAAAACCATATCCAAACTGGGCTAAACAGACAATACCACTGCACCAACTTTCCAGAGACCAGACCAGACCCCAAAAACCAAACACTGAATCCCTAAAAAGGCCGGCCTCCTCGGATTTATAGGGCTTGTGCTCGGCCAAAATCCGAGGAGAAGGGCTCGTGTTTGGGGTGTGGTCTTTTGGTCACTTCAGTAGTCCTCTGCACATGTTTAAATAATTTTTCAGGACACTTTTTAAAACAACAGAAACTAGAAATGCAGTGGCAGTGTTTAGGGCTGTTTCGATTTCGATACATTAACATTGTCTAAACAAGCTAGTTAAGGGTTAATGGGTGGCTCTGATACTATGTAAATCTACGGTAGCGCCCCGGCCGTCAATCCGAGGCCAAATGGGAACAAAAACTTTTTACGAAACCGGCGCTATCGTAGTCTTTCACCCGGATTGAACCATTAACACTACACTGGCCAACTACTAAAATGATAGAATGGCTATACCGATCGATCCGTGTCCTTCGGTCTTTAGCCACAATCCTTAGCTCCTCGCGGCATCTCCGATCTCGCTCGATCTCCGGTCTCCTCGTCGAAAAGGGCACCACGTCAAGAAGTCTTTTTACGGGCTCCCGCTTCAAACCGAAGCAACTCGGATATGAAGTTTGCTAGCCGACATGTCCAAGGTGATGTAGAGAATGTGCGTGATAACTTTGTCTCAAGCATCCATTGATTCTCAACGCATGAGATGGTATGGATGGAGGTTGAAGAAGAAGCCATGGATGAAACTTGTGAGCTCAAGAGAAGAAGAATGAGGAGCTTGCTTATTGTGTTGGATGATAATTGTGAGAGAGCACACTAGAATGAATCTCAAGAGCCAACCCCAAGCCTTGTGGCTGCCCTCTCTCTCTCCACCCATCAATTCAACACAATAATCAATCAATAAAATTGACATGGCTCAAAAAATAATATCGTGAGTCACTAAACATGCACATGTCACATTTAATGCACTTCATGATGACTTGCACTCACAATTTCCACTTAATAAACATTAATCCAAATGTTTATAACAATAAATAGAATGGCATCTTCTAAAGTAAACTCGTGACGGATCACAAGGATAGCCCTCACCAGTATATACATACCCGCATCTGCATTCCGACTGAATGCGAATGCAATGAGACGAAAGCAATCCAACAAATCTAATACTAGGATCCGGCTTAAACCAAAGCCCACTAGTATGATCTGTCCGATCATGATCCGTACACAAGTGCACGTATATGATCGAACCTTGCCATAAAACCATACGGCCTCTACAACGTTTTGCCCGAACTTGGGAAACTTTCTGTGGGGGACTCTAAATACTCGTCAATATGCCGGCAGTGGGTTTAACCACAAGCACGTCAGTGGTACTAGCTGTACGTAACGGGCTACCCATGTATTGACCAAAAGGGAGGCTGATGAGCGAACTCATCCTGAAACTCTACTGAGCCTGTCAGTGATAATATCCATAAAGTCCGGCCTGTTCGTCTATGAGTATCGTATGTCGGGCCTAGGGGCTGGTAAACGTCAGACCCCTAAAAGCGGTACATGTCGTGTCGGAGTGTAGTCCAGAACACCTTGAGATACTACTGGAATACCTACCATTAAATCTCCTGCCATGGTCAAGGACTTCATGTAATGGCTCTCCTAGACACAGCGCGATCTCACCCCCAATACGGGAGAGACGAAACCCCTGCCGATCCGCTCACTACTTCCATGTGGCTCGGGACTGTACCCAACTAAAACCTGTTTGCACGACTCCTTTGAGCCGTGGTAGGGTAGTAATCAACGCACAGTGGGAACTCACATGAGACAAATGATGATCTCAGGTCGATAGACTAACCTGTGCACATGTCACCAGGGAACTGCTATCTGACGCTAGGTATATTACCAACTAGCAGGTTCCCGGCGAGTCTTGTCCGGTGTACTCATAACCCAATGAGCACATGTATACATCTTAGGTGAACCAACTGACACCAATAGCTTGTGAGACCGGCCACCGCCCCTCGTCGGGGTCTCAACTGTATACACTAGTCTACTAATGGAGTATCGATGCCCAGTCTCGAAACACCCATGACTAGGGACACTTTAAGGATGTGCTTATAGACTACCCAACTCTCACATATATGATCGCCATCATACTGCTGGTAGTCAAGCAAGAATTCTAAGAGCTCTATCAACGTGTAATAGTGATCTGTAATATCACCTAAAGCATGTACACGATGATAAAGATAAACCAGATAGCATACTATCATCTTGAGTAAGACTGTCCTACCGGTATAGGTCCTCCCTCAATCATTGAAATCACGTGCCTGCGATCCAATAATTGACTTGAGGGCACTATATCCAACAATGCGAAACGAAGTAGGAGCACATATGTGATATGTGCGGAACCGATATTAATGCGCGTATGTGATACCATATTCTATTCTCGCGATATGTGATATCGGTCGGTTATATGTGATATAGCCGGGTTATTGAATCAAGTGTTGATTCGCTAAGTTGATATTATTGATATTAGTTGGTTATGTGTGATATAGCCGGATTATTAAATCAAGTGTTGATTTAATGATTTAATGTATAATATATATTTGATATATAAATTTACAATAACTAATATTAGCTCACTTAACTATTTCTTTTTCTCACTTGTGCATACATGATATATATGTGATATATATTATGTATCATGCTTGGTTATATATGCAACTTGGGTGTGTAAGACTTACACCATGACCATGATAGAATTCGAATTTTATTTATCTAAGTAATTAACAAAATTGGATGAAAAAGTGTCATGGTTGGAAGCTTGGAGAAGCTCATGACATCCATTGACTTAATCCACCAAATTTGTTTTATCTAAGATATTTATAAACCTAACCACTATCATTAGCCATAGTTTATTCTCTACATGGGTTAATATGTGATATTAACTCACCATGGTTGCAATTCTAACCTCATCTCACTCTCTTGTTCATTCTCATCTTCATCTTCTTCTTCATCTCCTCAAGCTCTCTAGGTTTTAGGAGGTGAAGAATCCTAGTGAGAAAAACAAATCTAAAGTGAGCAAAATTCCTACTTCATAATCCTCTACCATTAGCCATTTAGTTTAGGGTGTTTGCTTCACTAATCCCACATTAGTGAAGAGGTAGCTTGTGCTTGAGTCTCCTCGACGTAGATCATCTTCGGCCTCAAAGACTTCAAAGCATGCTTGTTCATTTCGCTTGGTGAAGCCTATCTTGAGTCCGGGAGATCGATGGTTGGAGCGAAGGGACTTCTACATGGAGGTTTAGAAGTGAAGGACCAGTCTACAAAGGTTGTATTTCTCATTCACTTGTGTAATGTTTGATTACAAGTTTGTCGTTACCCTAAGTTTCTAGTTCGATTCCTGGGTTAGATAGCTTAGCACCCCCTAAATTTTTTGTTGTGGCATGTTTGATGCTTGCAAACCCTAGGCATGGTGCTAAGGAAACCCTACAGTGGTATCAGAGCCAAACTAGAAACTTAGACGATGATAAATTTAATACGAAACCGAAACAATTCCGAATATACGATATTCTGAAACCCTGAATTATTGCTCTCTGTCGATTTTTAAATGGTCTGTAAAAATTATTTTAGCAGCTGCAGAAGATTGTATGTGATGCAATTAGAACACAAAAGAAATTTGAGACCGTTTCCTCGGAATTCACCCGAGCACATTCCCACAAAAACCGAGGAGGCCGGCCATAGGTGCTCCAAATCTTCTCGATTTTCTTCTGTACTCTGTTCTGTAGGTTTTGGGGTTTTAGGTATTGTTTGTTTAGTCCAAAATTTCATGTGATATTAATTTTGCTATAGGACTAATGTAGAGTGTTTCGTAGTCGTATTTTCAACATTGTAATGGTAACCTAGACTATGTATAACACTTCGAACGAACTTCAAACATCACCTCTGGACACCCTCTGAAATTTTCCAAGCGTTGGAATTTTCTAAGTTTAAATTCTTCAGAAAATCATGCAAGCAATTCTGTGGACTCTCTAGAAGAACGATACCCAAACTCGACTTTTTGGATCGCGGAACCGCGGTCATACTCTAGGGTTTGCGGCAATTCCGCGGCGACATAAGTGAGGAATGGGTCGGCCCTTCTACGGATGGTTCATAGGAGCTGTGGCATGTTCTGGGTACTTTTTGAACTTCTCTCAAGTGTTGAGCTCTTTGGGAAATTTTGGGTGTTTGTTTATTCGATCGAAAAGTTTAACATCATCTAGCTATCTGTGATTGTGATAGAATATTTGGAATCCACATAATTAGTTATGAGATAACTAGTTTGAATTTTATGGATCTAGCAAGTTAGTCTCATTTGATCGGTTGCCACGGAATTTTGATGTGGATCAAAAGTCCGTCACAATTACGTAGTGTATGCGGACACTCGCCGGGTAACCTTACCACATAACCATGCCCCATAGCCCCGACCAAGTGACTGTAGGAGAACCCCGTTGCCAAAAGGTTCCATTCGGGTGCTCGCGGCCGCAGGGTTCTGCCTTAGTGCACTTCATCGATGGCATCGGGGGTGCGGCCGTCTACTAAAGTTTCCGACGAGTATTCGATCAGGTTATCGAGAATCTTGTTGAATTAACCGACAGATTATTAGAAAGTATTTTCAATATCGAGACTAAAATACAGGGTTTATAATTGTTAGGCATGTGATGTCTAAGGAATTCATTTGGTTGGACATGAAATCCAAAGTATATGATACATTGGGTTTATGATGTCTAAGGTGGTTGTGGATTCCAATTGTTATAGTTTTTCACTTTCTTTTTTGCGACTGTAAGTGTGATATGTGGTGTATCGCCGGTTTCGGTGCTATATGTCAACGACAATTGAGATACATATATTTACTTACGTTGATGACATGTGATGTTATATGTTGCTATAATATGTTATATTGAATCGTCGTGTTTGAATAGCCGAGGTTTTTTTTTATGTGAGATGGGAGTTTTTCATTTTCATTCTTGTAAAAACTTTTATGTAATATTCTTTTATTGGGGCACTTCCGGGTTAAGGATGATGTCACCATTGATGTATATTATTTACTTTTCCGCATTAGGATAGACCCAAGGCGGGGCGCACAAGTAACCGGGTTCTAGGGTTCAGTGGGAGACCATCTTGAGGAGTCGATGTAGGGTTGCTAGGCACGCTCACAAGGTTCTACAAGGCATCAACCATGCCCGATTAAAATTTTAGCCGTGCCGAACAACCCAAAGCCGGATCTTTAAACTAGGCTTTAGGCGAAAACAAGCATGTTAAACTCTTTAACACTAAGTGAGAGAGATTACAACCTTTGTAGATCCGGTCCTTCACTTCTTAAGCTCCGTGTTGAAGTCCCTTCGCTGCGATCATCGTGTTCCGGACTCTCGAGAGGCTCCGCGAAGAGAAAGATGCAAACTTGCTTCCGATCTTCGATAACAAAGATGATCTACCTTGAAGTTTCATTAACACAAGCTAACACTCACTAAATGAAGTGTGTTAGTTGTATGTATGCCCTAGAGGCCAGTATTGTACAGATGATGTATATTAATTTGGATGCTTGGACATATATAGAGATGACTTTCTTGCTCGATATGATAGTATGCTATCTGGTTGCTCTTTATCTTAACATGTATACTTGTCTCTTTATACTGTCTTATGGTTACATGTTGGTAAAGACCTTAGGATGTGTACTTGACTACCTGGACTATGATGTGGATCATACTAGTGGGAACATGGTAGTCCATAAGTACATCCTTCAAGGTCCCTAGTCGTGGGTGTATCGAGACAGGGCATCGATATACCAGATGCTTCTCGACCCATGAGATGGGCGATGGATGATCCCATATCCATTGGTGTTTGACATCAGAGATGGTATACGGGTGCTCAGTGGAGACTGGGTACACTGGACGGACTCGCCGAGAACTCCCAGATGGTATTATACCTCACGTCAGATGGCGGTTCTCAGGTGACACTTGTGCAGGTTATTCTGTAGACCGGAGATCGTCATAGAGTCTTGTGTGATTCCCACTGTGCTTTGATTTCCACCTTACCACGTCCATGAGGGCGTGCAAAATGGTGGTTTTTTGGTACAATCCCGAGTCACATGGAGGCAATGAGCGATAGGAGGGGTTTCGTCTCTCCCGGTATTGGGGGTTGATGTTGCACTGTGCTCGATTGGCCGTAACAGGGAAGTCCCTGGCCAGAGCTGATTAGAGATCTACTGGTAAGTGTTACCAGTAGTTTCTCGACCCGTTATGAGCCTCACATCGGCACGACTTATCGGTTATTGGGGTCTGACGTTTACCACCCCTAGACTTGATATGCGACATATCAGACGAGGAGACCGGACTGTACGGGAAGTGTTGCCAGTTGGCTCGACGGGAGTTGAAGCAGGTTCGCTTGTTCTCTTCCGATCGTTCAATACCCGGGTGGCCGTTACGTTTAGCTGACCGCTTGCGGCTTGGAGGTGCTTGATATATCATCACCCACTGCCGGCGTATTGACAAGTCTCAGAGTCCCACAAAGGAGTTACCTAGTCCAGGAGAAATGTTGTGGTGCGCGTATGCGATATGCGCATGGACCCGATTAAAATGCGCGTATGGGATGCCGTATATTGATCGGGCGGCTTGCTTTTAGTGGGGTCGTATGTGATATGGCCGGATTGATAAATCAAGTGTTGATTTATCATTTAACCATTAGTTTCTCACTAGAAATCCTTTCTTGTGTTGGATGGATGTATGCATGCATGTATGTTTTTCTTCCTTTCTAGTTTCATGCACATATGGATGTGTAAGCATACATACATACATACATACATACATACATCATCTATCATGGTTGCTTATACAAAGAAAATGGTGGCAATATAAGACTCACACCATGGTTTAATTTATATAAATTATTTTTGAATTTGATTTAAAAGAAAAGGAAAGGAAAGGATAATTCATGGAAGCTTTCTACACTCTTCTTGACCTAACCATGCTCACCCACCATTAAACCATGGATTACTTTTCCTTTTGGGTTTTAACTCAAGTTCAATAATGATTCAACCATGGTTTGAGATGAGAGATAAAAAATATATAAAGATATATTTTCTATTTTTCAACTAGAGGTTTTTCTTCTCTTATTCAAAAAAGGGCCACCATCTTCTTCCTCTTTCTTCCATTGCTCTCTAGATTTTTCAAGTGAGCATAATACTCATCAAGTTAGGATTTTGAAGTGAGAAAGAGAACCACAACACCATTCTACAAAAGTCTAGCCCACTTGTTTGGAGTGTTAGCTTCATTTCGTTCTCTTGATCGGGTGAAGTTGCAAGCTTGGACAAAGCGGACTCCGGGTGGATCATCGGTGACCTAGAGGAGTTCAAGTGGAGCTTTTTCAAACCCCAAGTAGCCGAGGAGTCTAGCGTAGGGACCTACAAAGGTTGTACTCTCTAAACCTTAGCTTTTCTTTCATGAGATGATGTGAAAAATTTGAAACCCTAATTTTTCTAGGAACGATTCTATGTTCGTTTACTTAGCACCCTAAAAATTCAATCTTTGGTTCATGTGATGCTTCCAAACCCTTCATGAGGTGCTAGGTAAACCTTTCATTAGTATCAGAGCCGACTTAGAACATTAGGCGAAAATTTTACGAAGTTAAAACTCCGATCGAACCGAAATACGGCCTTTTAGAATGCTCTTTGGACATTTTTTAAAATCTGGTTATTTTCATAATTAAAAATATGCAAAAAATTCAGCAGGTAAATATAAGAGTTACTGTGAAAAACGAGACCATCAACAGTAAATATGAGCGTGGAACCGCAGCAATAGCCTGCTTAGGCCGCGGTTCCACGGCCGTTCTGTTGAATCATGGTCTGGTTTTTGTACAGTAACTCATGACTCTGCTTGTTTATTTTTTTGTAGTATTTTTAATCTGAATTTAGTTCTGTAAATTCTGGAGATGGTTTTGGACTCGTCGATTCGATCGGAATTTTCATTTCATGGCTTTTCCAGATAAATTAGATGAAAGGTTTACCTAGCACCTCATGAAGGGTTTGGAAGCATCACATGTACCAAAGGTGGAGTCTTTAGGGTGCTAAGTAAACTTACAAAGGATCTATCCTAGAAAAATTAGGGTTTCAAGTTTTTCACATCATCATATGAAAGAGATGCTAGGGTTTAGAGAGTACAACCTTTGTAGCTCCCTACGTTAGACTCCTCGGCTACTTAGGGTTTGAAAAAGCTCCGCTTGAACTCCTCGAGGTCACCGATGATCCACCCGGAGTCCACTTTGTCCAAGCTTGCAACTTTATCCGATCAAGTGAACGAAATCAAGCTAACACTCTAAACAAGTGGGCTAGACTTGTGTAGAATGGTGTTGTGGTTCTCTTTCTCACTTCAAAATCCAATCTTGATGAGTATATTGCTCACTACAAAGAACTAGAGAGCAAAATGAGAGAGGAAGAAGAAGATGATGGCAATTTTTGAAGATGATAAGTTCAACTCATAAAGAAAATAGAAAAAATATATCAATATATATTTTCTATCTCTCATCTCAAACCATGGTTGAATCATTATTGTACTTGAGTTAAAAACTAAAAGGAAGAGAAAACCATGGTTAAATGGTGGGTGAGTGAGGTTAGGTCAAGAAGAGTGTAGAAACAATCCAAAACAAACCCATTTCTTTTTCCTTTTGTTTTTAGCTTAAATACAATAATATTCTATATAAAAAGCCCATGGTGTGAGTCTTATATTGCCACCATTTCCTTGTATAATCAACCATGAAAGATGTATGTATGTATGTATGTGTATATGTACATCCATATGTGCATGAATAAAAAAGAAGGCATACATGCATGCATACATCCAACTAACTCAAGAAAAGATTTCAAGTGAGAAGCTAATGGTTAAATGATAAATCAACACTTGATTTATCAATCCGGCCATATCACATATGACCCCTACCAAAAGCAAACCGCCCGATCAATATACGGTATCCTATACGCGCATTTTAATCGGGTCCATGCGCATATCGCATACGCGCACCATAACATTTCGCCTGGACTAGGAAACTCCATTGTGGGACTCTGAGACTCGTCAATATGCCAGCAGTGGGTGATGATCATATCAAGCACCCCCAAACCGCAAGCGGTCAGCTAAACGTAACGGCCACCTGGGTATTGAGCGATCAGAAGAGAACAAGCGAACTTGCTACAACTCCCATCGAGCCAACCGGCAACACTTCCCATACAGTCCAGTCTCCTCGTATGATATGTCGAATATCAAGTCTAGGGGTGGTAAACGTCAGACCCCAATAACCGATAAGTCGTGCCGATGTGAAGCTCATAACGGGTCGAGAAACTACTGGTAACACTTACCAGCAAATCTCTGAAACAGCCTTGGCCAGGGACTTCCCTGTTACGGCCAATCGAGCACAGTACAACATCAACCCCCAATACCGGGAGAGACGAAACCCCTCCTATCGCTCATTGCCTCCATGTGACTCGGGACTATACCCAAAAACTGTTGGATGTATATGCCCTAGAGGCCAGTATTGTATATGTACACATATAGACACTAGGGAGATGTATGTACAGAACAATCTTGCTCAGTTTTATAGTATATTATTCGACTTGTCTTTATCAGGATATGTGTATTTATTTGTATTGTTGATATATCTGGTTTGCACATATAGATAAAGACTCGATACGGTAGTATACTATTGTGGTTTGTCTTTATCTTAACATGGCATATGTCATACTCGTTATTACATATTGCGGTTACATGTTGATAAAGCCCCTAGGATCATGCTTGACTACCTGCGTTGTGATGGCGATCATACTTGTGGGAGCAGGGTAGTCTATAAGCACATCCTTTAATGGTCCCTAGTCGCGTGAGTATCGAGAATGGGCATTGATACTCCAGAGTAGACTGGTGTATATGTTTCTACCCCGCCGGGGGATGGTTGGTCCCGCAGCCATTGGTCTGATGCACCTAAGATCGTATACAGGTGCTCACTAGGGTGTGAGTTTACTGGACGGACTCGCCGAGAACTTCCGTGTGGTACTATACCTATCGTCAGATGGAAGTTCTCAGGTGACATGTGTACAGGTTAGTCTTTGGACCCGAGATCGGCATTTGTCTCGTGTGAGTTCCCACTGAGCTATGATCACTACCCTACCACGGCTCTACTGAGTCGTGCAAACAGGTTTTGGTTGGGTTCAGTCCCGAGCCACATGGAGGCAGTGAGCGATTGTCGGGGATTCGTCTCTCCCGGTATAAGGAGTCGATATCGCACTGTGATTCGATTTGTCAGGACCATAAGACCTTGGCCAAGGCAGTTGGGATCTACTGATAGGCTGATCAGTAGTTTCCCGGATTGGTCCTGAACCACATCGGCACGACTTATCAGGTTATTAGGGTCTGACGTTCACCATCCCCTAGATCCGGTATGCGATACTCTTTGACGTAGAGACCGGACTGTACGGATATTGTCACGGATAGGCTCAGTAGGAGTTCGGACGAGCTTGCTCGTCAGCCTTCCTTTTCGACAGGTACCTGGGCAGCCGTTACGTACAGCTAGTACCGCTGACGTGCTTGTGGTTAAACCCACTGCCAGAGTACTGTCGAGTCTTTAGAGTCCCACACAGAGGGTTTCCCTGATCCAGGCAAAACGATGTAGTAGCCGTATTGGATACGTGCAGGGTTCGATCGATTGATGTACTTGGTACTCGGTTTTTCGATCGGACAGTTTGTAATACTAGCCGGCTCGGGTCTGAGCCGGATTATTAAGTCAGGTATTGATTTAATAATTTGCATATATGTATTTCGATATATATATATTCTAGTATTACGTTCTTCGTGTTATTCTATCTCTTTTGGGCGTTCGGATTTTTATCTGATTGCCGGTATTTTTGTACAGTAGTTGGAAATCCGTATTTACTACAGTTTTCCTTCTAGAAGGTGGCCACCTCATTATGTATTTTCCATTTATTTGATAATTGGAAATGAGGTGTAAAGTGAGAGGTGAGGGAGGAATGGGAGTAACCATGCTTCAATAGTGAACAAATGAATTTATAATTCATTTTGGGTTTACTATTGAAGTATGGTTGCTAATTGTTTAATTAAAGAATTGATATACAAAACCATTGTGTATATTTTCTCTTTCATGGTTGATTCATTATTTTCCTTGAGCTCTCTTTTGCTCTCATCTCCTCTTTGCTCTCAAGTTCCCTCCACCTTCATCTTCTTCCTCTTCACTACTTTCTCATGTGTTGAGAATCAAGTGAAGAGGCAAGAAAGAGATAGCTATACACTAAGACACCCTCCACTACATCCTAGACTACTTGGTTTAGCAAACCAAGTTCTCTAGTTGCTCCTTTAGTTACAAATTTAGGAGCTAAAGCCATGGATCATACTCCCCGGGTGGATCATTTACGACAAAAGGAGGCCGGAGAACAAGCTCGATCCCGGAGGACCGATGGAGCAAGGAAAGAAGTTCAAGCATGTTCAAGGCGCTTGCTAGGAGCTAAGGATGAAGAAAGAAGACCGAAGGACTTGGTTCATTTGGTGAGATTTCTATCATAGTAGATAGCTCCCTTAGTGTAGCTAGTGAGTTCTATGGAAAGATCCGGTTTTAGGGTTTAGTCTAGCGCCAAGTTTCATTCGTAAGAAAATTTTTGTTCCGCATTTGGCCACGTGAGATGGCCGGGACGCTAGGGTAACCCTTCATGGTATCAGAGCCACCCATAAAACTTACACTAGCTAGTTCAAACGTGTTTAGAATAACGATCGACCGAAAATTCCAAAAACCACGTTTCGAAATTTTGCAGTTTCTGTCGATTTTAAAAGTGCTGGAAAATTCAATTTTTTGCTCTCAGAAAATTATGCAGGCTTTTTAAAGACCACACAAGAAAATTTGGCTCGTGAACCCTCTAAACCGCCGCGGATCCGCCGCGCTAACCCCCTTTTTGCGGCGGATCCGCGGCCATTTTGGGGGCTCACGTGATCAAATTTTTTCTGGGCCTTAATTATTGAAAATTGTGGTCTCTGGAATAATTACTTTTTGGGCCCATATTTTTTACAGTGTTGGTTTAATACTTAGGGCCCACTTGGAAAGTTTAGTCGATCGTGATTTTAAGACACGTGTTTTATTATCAGTACATTCACTTTTATCTGCGACCGGGAATGTCACTCGATCGGTAAAACTCGTCTGATTGCTATATGTTCTTTTAGACGGGTTTTGCGAACGTGACATTCGCGTTGATGTTGTGTGCTTGTGCTGTGATTGTGGTTGGATTGTCTTGGTGGATAGCATGTGGTGAAATGTTAGAAATACAGTTTACATTCATTTGTACATTTGTTTTTGCGGGGCGAGCGTCCGACATGTGGACTGCCGTCTTTGCCAGGTTGTATATTATTTTGGGGCACGACCAGGATGAGGTCGATGTCACCGCTTGTATATATTATTTTCATTTTCTGTATTAGGATTACCCCGCGATGGGGTGCACGAATAGCCGGGTTCTAGAAGGCAACAAGCCCGCATCTCAAGGCGCAGAGACGGAAAGGGGCTTCATTCTAGAACTGGTAGGCTATTCGCCGCACTCGTAGGGGGTACAGGTTTTCATTGCACATACTATCCACACGACCGGGAACGTCGGGTTTTATTTGCGGCTCAAATGAAACCCGGGGCTCCAAGATTATCCACCGTTCTGTAATGTTATCTGTGATGTTGTTTATTTTCATGCCTGGGACGAATGTGATATATACTTATATATATACTAGTAGATGTTGTATATGTTTTCCACCCGCGCTAGTCCAGCCCCCGCTCTGTCGTTAGTTGAGTAACCTAACGGGTAATGACGGGGCCCCGTGGCGAATGCGGATGGCATATACGTACATTTTATTTTCGTTCTTTTCTGGTGTGATAGGTTACAAATTTGATGGGGCCGCATTGATTTTAATTAATGCAAGATAAAAACCTAAAAAGATGTTGTTGGAACCAGATTTTAAAAACTGACATTACAGATGTTCTCTTTTGCTTTGCATAGTGGTATTCAGTTTGGAATATCCTGCACCTCATTCGATGAGGCAAGGGCCGAGATCCCTTCACCGGGAGTGACCCCTTGAGTAAAAGCTTGCGTCAGGGTAATAATTTTAATATAGTCGACTATTTTTTGCTTTGCATCGTGGTATTCAGTTTGGAATATCCTGCACCTCATTCGACGAGGAAAGAGCCGAGATCCCTTCACAGGGAGTGACCTCTTTAGCAGAAGTTTTCGCCACTATATATTTACAAAACTACTCAAGTTCCTTCAACGATATCAAGTTCATTACGTTAACGGGTTTTTCGCCAAAAACCCAGCCGTAGCCCTCTGTCATTTCAGAATAGTAATATTTAGTATCCGTGCTGCGTTTGTTGACCTAGTCAAGGCGTAGTGTACGGTAGCTAAGTAGTATTTTTCTGTGCATTGTAAATGCGATTGGTTAGGACAGTCGTGCGGCCTTGTTGACCTAGTCAAGGGCTCGTACGGGTGGGTTTAATGCAATCAAGAAAATGACGGGTAGAACTTGACTAGCGGTTTATGGTTTGTTGACCTAGTCAAGGTCATAAATCGTTAGGGGTAAAAACCACATCGGGAGTTTCAAACATAAAGGAAACTTGCAGATTTTAGCATACCTTCTGGAGTGTGGTGACTAGAGTGGATTCCATCTAGTGCATCATACAATGATAGTTGGATCCCGATCCCACTGATGAGTAGGATTACTCTCGGGAGATTATCACACTTAGCAATCAATGCTATAAACCAAGTAGGTGTCTAGAAAAGTGTTAGCGGGGCTACACCTCCAGGGAAAAGAGGTTCTTTAATTAAGGAACTTCGCGAAAGCGTTGGAAAACCTCCCTCGAAGTACCAACACCGGCCTGGCTGAAAGGTTAAGCAAGTATTGTGACGTACGATTAATCCTGACTAGTTCTTCTTTTAGGGTTTGAAGAAGAATTTGAGGAAACAGTGGGATCCATCCTGGTTAGATAAAATTAATAACCAATCTGATCTTGCAAGAGCGCACGCTGAGTGTTTTCCCTCTCTCTCTCCAGGTAGCAACCATTTCACGCCCTAATCAAGATAATAAAATATATCGCTTGACCGATCTGAATTCTTATTCGGGGCTGGGGAACGTCGGTTCGTCTCTAACTCATGACAACTGTCATAAGTATGAGCAAGGGAAAGAGGAAAGTTTGAATTCCTTGATAAACCCATCGAAGAAGAAACATACTGTTGGATCTTCTTCAGGTGTTCTTGTAGTTGAGAACTGCTTTTCGGTCAGTCCTACCTCCTGGGTACTAGATATCGGATCAGGATCTCATATCTGTAATTTATTGCAGGGACTGAGAAAAAGTAGGATAGTTCGACCTCATGATATGTCCCTCAGAGTAGGGAACGGAGCACAAGTTAATGCTGCGGCCGTCGGTGAATATCACCTAGTGTTGCCAAATGGTAATACTATGATTTTGAACAATTGCTACTATGTACCTTCCATGCTTTGCAACATCATATCAGTTTCTTTACTTGATAAAGATGGATATAACTTTGTTCTTGATAGAAATATCATGAACATTTACCTTGATAAGGTACTGGTTGCAGAAGGTACACTGTGTAATGGTATCTATGTTCTAAATCAGAATACAGTGCTCAATGTACAAAACACACGCAAGAGGAAGAGTTCAGATACGAACGAATCCTACTTGTGGCATTGTAGACTTGGTCATATCGGAGAGAAAAGACTAAGTAAGTTGCATAAAGATGGACTCTTGAATACGTTCAAATTTTCATCTTATGAAACTTGTCAGTCCTGTCTCAAAGGAAAGATGACAAAATCTCCGTTCACCGGACATGGAGAAAGAGCAGCAGAGCTCTTGGGACTCATACACAGTGATGTATGTGGTCCGATGTCTATACATGCAAGGAGTGGGTTCTTGTACTTCATCACATTCACTGATGATCTCTCTAGATTCGGATATGTGTATCTTATGAAACACAAATCTGAAGCTTTTGAGAAATTCAAAGAATTTAGGAACGAAGTAGAGAACCAGATTGGCAAAAGTATTAAGATCCTCCGATCTGATAGAGGAGGGGAGTACTTAAGCATGGAATTCCTAGGATACTTAAAAGAGAATGGAATTCTCTCTCAGCTTACTCCTCCTTATACATCATAGCACAACGGTGTATAGGAGCGGAGAAATCATACCCTTTTGGATATGGTTCGCTCCATGATGAGTAATGCCGAGTTGCCTCTTTCATTTTGAGGACATGCGCTTTTAACAGCGGCATATCTGTTGAATGATGTTCCATCCAAATCTATGCCTAAGACACCATTCGAGATGTGGAATGGAAAAAGGCCGTATCTTAAAAGATTTAAGATATGGGGTTGTCCGGCTTATGTTAAAAAGCACAATCCGGATAAACTAGAGGCACGGTCAGTTTTGTGTAAGTTTGTAGGATATCCTAAGAACAGCTATGGATATCAGTTCTACCACACCGAGGAACAAAAGGTGTTTGTTGCTCAACATGCTGTTTTCTTGGAAACAGAGTTTCTTGCAAAAGAAATTAGTGGGAGCACGGTAGAACTGGAAGAAATTCCAGAGGGACAAACTGTAACTGAAGATTTGGTGGAACCTCAGGATTCAATAACCCCGGACGAACCTCAGCCACTCCGCAGATCTAGTAGGATTTCTCATCCGCCCGAGAGATACTACGGTTTTCTCATAGATGGGGATCGAGAGGATTGCATCTTGGAAGAAGATGATCCTACTAGTTTCAGACAGGCCATTATCAGTAGGGACTCTGATAAGTGGTTGGATGCTATGCAATCTGAAATGGAGTCCATGTACACCAATAAAGTGTGGACCCTGGAAGTTGCTCCACCTGGGGTAAAACCCGTTGGATGCAAATGGATCTACAAGAAGAAACTTGGTGTGGATGGGCAAGTGGAAACCTATAAAGCTAGACTCGTTGCAAAAGGTTTTCGTCAAAGACCAGGAGTGGACTATGACGAAACCTTTTCTCCAGTAGCTATGCTCAAATCCATTAGGATCCTGCTTGCCATTGCTGCCTTCCATGACTATGAGATATGGCAGATGGACGTAAAAACGGCTTTTTTAAACGGAAGTTTAGAAGAGCACGTTTACATGGATCAGCCAGAAGGTTTTATAGACAGTGGGAGCAGCGGGAAGGTGTGTAAGATGCTCAAATCCATTTATGGATTGAAGCAAGCATCGCGGAGCTGGAACATCTGTTTTGATGAAACAATCAAGGACTTTGACTTCATCAAGAATGAAGATGAGCCATGTATTTATAAGAAGATTGTAGGACGAACTGTCGTGTTCCTAGTCTTGTACGTGGACGACATTCTTTTGATAGGAAATGACATTCATATGCTACAATCGGTCAAGCTATTCTTGTCGCAAAGGTTCTTTATGAAAGACCTAAGTGATGCCTCGTACATTCTGGGGATCAAGATCTACAGAGATAGATCCAAGAGATTACTGGGACTTTCACAGTCCAGATACATAGAGACCGTACTAAAGAGATTTAGTATGGAAGATTCCAAGCGCGGTAACATACCCGCATTGCACGGAATCACCCTCTCCAAGGAGATGTCTCCCAAGACTGACGAGGAGAGGGTTCGCATGAGCACTATACCCTACGCTTCGGCGGTAGGATCTATAATGTATGCGATGCTATGTACAAGACCAGATGTAGCTTACGCGCTAAGCGTAGTGAGCCGGTATCAGTCAGACCCAGGTGAGGACCACTGGACAGCAGTAAAGAACATTCTTAAGTACCTGAGAAGGGCTAAGGAGATGTTCCTGATTTACGGTAATGGAGACCTCAGGGTCGAGTCCTTTACCGACTCAAGCTTCCAGAGTGACAAGGATGACAGCAAGTCTGTCTTGGGTTTTGTGTTTACCCTCAACGGAGGGGCGGTATGTTGGAAGAGTTCCAAACAGGATACCGTCGCAGACTCGACGATGGAGGCTGAATACATTGCTGCAAGCGATGCCGCAAAAGAGGCGGTCTGGATAAAGAAGTTCATAGCTGAACTTCAGGTGGTTCCGTCCATTGTTGATCCAATACCAGTGTATTGCGATAACAATGGGGCTATAGCTTTAGCAAAGGAACCACGGTCCCATCAGAAATCCAGGCACATCTTAAGGCGGTATCACCTGATCAGGGAGATCGTAGATCGCCAGGAGATCGAGGTCCGGAGAGTGGATACGAAGGACAACACGGCGGATCCATTTACAAAGGCCCTCCCTCAAGCACAGTTCGAGCGACTTTTTGGGATGTTGGGTATGCGATACACCAGCAGCTGGCCTTAGAGCAGACGTTGGGTATTCGGTACGCCAATCACTGGCCTTTAGTGCAAGTGGGAGATTGTTGGATGTATATGCCCTAGAGGCCAGTATTGTATATGTACATATATGGACACTAGGGAGATGTATGTACAGAACAATCTTGCTCAGTTTTATAGTATATTATTCGACTTGTCTTTGTCAGGATATGTGTATTTATTTGTATTGTTGATATATCTGGTTTGCACATATTGATAAAGACTCGATACGGTAGTATACTATTGTGGTTTGTCTTTATCTTAACATGGCATATGTCATATTCGTTATTACATATTGCGGTTACATGTTGATAAAGCCCATAGGATCATGCTTGACTACCTGCGTTGTGATGGCGATCATACTTGTGGGAGCAGGGTAGTCTATAAGCACATCCTTTAATGGTCCCTAGTCGCGTGAGTATCGAGAATGGGCATTGATACTCCAGAGTAGACTGGTGTATATGTTTCTACCCCGTCGGGGGATGGTTGGTCCCGCAGCCATTGGTCTGATGCACCTAAGATCGTATACAGGTGCTCACTAGGGTGTGAGTTTACTGGACGGACTCGCCGAGAACTTCCGTGTGGTACTATACCTATCGTCAGATGGAAGTTCTCAGGTGACATGTGTACAGGTTAGTCTTTGGACCCGAGATCGGCATTTGTCTCGTGTGAGTTCCCAC
Organism: Agapanthus africanus; assembly: GCA_030015575.1. Classification (NCBI taxonomy): domain Eukaryota; kingdom Viridiplantae; phylum Streptophyta; class Magnoliopsida; order Asparagales; family Amaryllidaceae; genus Agapanthus; species Agapanthus africanus. Next base: position 444,013,530 of record CM057350.1, on the reverse strand, counting down.
TGAGCTTTGATCACTACCCTACCACGGCTCTACTGAGTCGTGCAAACAGGTTTTGGTTGGGTTCAGTCCCGAGCCACATGGAGGCAGTGAGCGATTGTCGGGGATTCGTCTCTCCCGGTATAGGGAGTCGATATCGCACTGTGATTCGATTTGTCAGGACCATAAGACTTTGGCCAAGGCAGTTGGGATCTACTGATAGGCTGATCAGTAGTTTCCCGGATTGGTCCTGAACCACATCGGCACGACTTATCAGGTTATTAGGGTCTGACGTTCACCATCCCCTAGACCCGGTATGCGATACTCTTTGACGAAGAGACCGGACTGTATGGATATTGTCACGGATAGGCTCAGTAGGAGTTCGGACGAGCTTGCTCGTCGGCCTTCCATTTCGACAGGTACCTGGGCAGCCGTTACGTACAGCTAGTACCGCTGACGTGCTTGTGGTTAAAACCACTGCCAGAGTACTGTCGAGTCTTTAGAGTCCCACACAGAGGGTTTCCCTGATCCAGGCAAAACGATGTAGTAGCCCTATTGGATACGTGCAGGGTTCGATCGATTGATGTACTTGGTACTCGGTTTTTCGATCGGACAGTTTGTAATACTAGCCGGCTCGGGTCTGAGCCGGATTATTAAGTCAGGTATTGATTTAATAATTTGCATATATGTATTTCGATATATATATATTCTAGTATTACGTTCTTCGTGTTATTCTATCTCTTTTGGGCGTTCGGATTTTTATCTGATTGCCGGTATTTTTGTACAGTAGTTGGAAATCCGTATTTACTACAGTTTTCCTTCTAGAAGGTGGTCACCTCATTATGTATTTTCCATTTATTTGATAATTGGAAATGAGGTGTAAAGTGAGAGGTGAGGGAGGAATGGGAGTAACCATGCTTCAATAGTGAACAAATGAATTTATAATTCATTTTGGGTTTACTATTGAAGTATGGTTGCTAATTGTTTAATGAAAGAATTGATATACAAAACCATTGTGTATATTTTCTCTTTCATGGTTGATTCATTATTTTCCTTGAGCTCTCTTTTGCTCTCATCTCCTCTTTGCTCTCAAGTTCCCTCCACCTTCATCTTCTTCCTCTTCACTACTTTCTCATGTGTTGAGAATCAAGTGAAGAGGCAAGAAAGAGATAGCTATACACTAAGACACCCTCCACTACATCCTAGACTACTTGGTTTAGCAAACCAAGTTCTCTAGTTGCTCCTTTAGTTACAAATTTAGGAGCTAAAGCCATGGATCATACTCCCCGGGTGGATCATCTACGACAAAAGGAGGCCGGAGAACAAGCTCGATCCCGGAGGACCGATGGAGCAAGGAAAGAAGTTCAAGCATGTTCAAGGCGCTTGGTAGGAGCTAAGGATGAAGAAAGAAGACCGAAGGACTTGGTTCATTTGGTGAGATTTCTATCATAGTAGATAGCTCCCTTAGTGTAGCTAGTGAGTTCTATGGAAAGATCCGGTTTTAGGGTTTAGTCTAGCACCAAGTTTCATTCGTAAGAAAATTTTTGTTCCGCGTTTGGCCACGTGAGATGGCCGGGGCGCTAGGGTAACCCTTCAAAAACCACTGTTTTGCACGCCCTCATGGACGTGGTAAGGTGGAGATCAAAGCACAGTGGGAATCACACAAGACTCTATGAAGATCTCGAGTCTACAGACTAACCTGTACAAGTGTCACCTGAGAACTGCCATCTGACGTGAGGTATAATACCGTCTGGGAGTTCTCGGTGAGTCCGTCCAGTGTACCCAGTCTCCACTGAGCACCCGTATACCATCTCTGATGTCAAACACCAATGGATATGGGATCATCCATCGCCCATCTCATGGGTCGAGAAGCGTATACGCTAGTCTACACTGGTATATCCATGCCTCGTCTCGATACACCTACGACTAGGGACCTTGAAGGATGTACTTATGGACTACCATGTCCCCACTAGTATGATCTGCATCATAGTCCAGGTAGTCAAGTACACATCCTAAGGGCTTTACCAACATGTAACCATAAGACAGTATAAAGAGACTAGTATACATGTTAAGATAAAGAGCAACCAGATAGCATACTATCATATCGAGCAAGAAAGTCATCTCTATATATGTCCAAGCATCCAATATAATATACATCATCTGTACAATACTGGCATCTAGGGCATACATACAACTAACAATCTCCCACTTGCACTAGGGCCAGCTGCTGTAGTATCGCATACCGAGCATCCCGAAGAGTCTCTCAAATTGTATCTGGGGAATGGCCTTCGTGAGTGGATCCGCCGTGTTGTTCTTCGTGTCAACCCTCCTGACCTCGATCTCCCGGCGATCAACTATCTCCCAGATCAGGTGATACCGCCTCAGAATATGCCTGGATCGCTGATGGGACCTGGGCTCCTTGGCCAAAGCCACCGCTCCATTGTTATCGCAATACAAAGGTATTGGATGCTCAATGGATGGAACCACTCCAAGTTCAGTAATGAACTTCTTGATCCAGACAGCCTCTTTGGCAGCATCGTTGGCAGCGATGTATTCAGCCTCCATCGTCAAATCTGCTATGGTTTCCTGCTTGGAACTCTTCCAGCTAACCGCCCCTCCGTAAAGGGTAAAGACAAATCCCGACTGCGACTTAGAGTCGTCCTTATCACTTTGGAAGCTCGAATTGGTAAAGGACTCCACTTGGAGTTCTCCGTTACCATACACCAAGAGCATCTCTTTAGTCCTTCGTAAGTACTTGAGAATGCTCTTCACAGCTGTCCAGTGACTCTCTCCAGGATCAGCTTGATACCTGCTCACTACACTTAGTGAGTATGCTACATCGGGTTTGGTACATAGCATCACGTACATGATAGAGCCTACAGCCGAAGCATAGGGTATCCCTTGCATGCGAGCTCTCTCCAAATCAGTCTTAGGAGACATCTCTTTGGAGAGAGTGACTCCAGAGATTGTGGGTAAGTTCCCACGCTTGGATTCTTCCATACTAAACCTCTTTAGTATGGTGTCAATGTACCTGGATTGGGACAATCCCAATATCCGTTTGGATCTATCTCTATAGATCCTGATTCCCAAAATGCATGAGGCATCACCAAGATCTTTCATTGAGAATCTTTGTGATAAGAAGAGCTTGACCGATTGCAGCATAGGAATGTCATTTCCTATCAAGAGTATGCCGTCCACGTACAATACGAGGAAGACAACCTTACTCTCTGCCACCTTCTTGTAAATACAACGTTCATATGGATTTTTGACGAAATCAAACTCTTTGATAACGACATCAAAGCAGATGTTCCAACTCCGAGATGCTTGCTTTAATCCATAAATGGATTTAAGCAGCTTGCACAGCTTCCCACAGCTCCTACTGTCTACGAAGCCCTCTGGCTGAGTCATGTACACGCACTCTTCTAAATCACCGTTTAGAAAGGCGGTCTTAACATCCATTTGCCAGATTTCGTAGTCATGATATGCAGCGATGGCAAGTATGATCCAGATGGATTTAAGCATTGCCACTGGAGAAAAGGTTTCGTCATAGTCTACACCTGGTCTTTGACGAAAACCCTTTGCAACAAGTCTAGCTTTGAAAGTCTCTACTTTCCCATCTACACCAAGTTTTTTCTTGAAGATCCACTTGCTCCCAATGGGTTTTACCCCTTCAGGAGCAACTTCCAAAGTCCATACTTTGTTGGTGTACATGGATTCCATCTCGGATCGCATAGCATCCAGCCATTTCACTGAGTCCCTACTCGTGATGGCCTGCTCGAAGCTAGTTGGGTCATCATCCTCCATGATGCAATCCTCGCTCCCACCATCCATGAGAAAACCGTAGTATCTCTCAGGTTGGCGAGGAACCCTACTAGATCGGCGGAGAGGCTGAGGTTCGTTGGGAGCTACTGAATCCTTTGGTTCCACTAAATCTTCAGTTGTGTTTTGTTCAGCTGGAACCTCTTCCAGTTCTACCTCAGAGCCACTAATCTCTTTTGCAAGAAATTCCTTTTCTAAAAAGGTGGCATGTTGAGCAACAAATACTCTTTGTTCCTCACTGTGGTAGAAGATATACCCTCACGAATGCTTGGGATATCCAACAAATTTACACAAAACAGACCTTGCCTTGAGTTTGTCCGGTTTTTGACTTTTGACATAGGCCGGGCAACCCCATATCTTTATAAAATTAAGATATGGTCTCTTCCCCTCCCATATCTCATATGGTGTGGTAGGCACAGATTTGGTAGGAACCCTATTCAGTAGGTATGCTGCTGTTTCCAGTGCATATCCCCAGAAGGAAATAGGTAACTCAGCTACACTCATCATAGAGCGCACCATGTCTAATAGGGTGCAGTTCCTCCGTTCTAATACACCGTTGTGCTGTGGTGTATATGGAGGAGTTAGCTGAGAGAGAATCCCATTCTCTTTTAGGAAGTCCAGGAATTCAATGCTCAAGTATTCACCTCCTCGATCAGATCGTAGGATTTTAATACTTTTTCCAGTTTGGTTCTCAACTTCTTGTTTATATTCTCTAAATTTCTCAAAAGCTTCTGATTTGTGTTTCATCAGGAACACATACCCGAACCTAGAGAGATCGTCAGTGAATGTAATGAAGTATGAAGAACCATCCCTGGCATGTGTAGACATGGGACCGCATACATCACTGTGTATCAGTCCTAAGAGTTCGGTAACTCTTTCTCCGTGTCTCGTAAACAGAGTTTTGGTCATCTTGCCTTTGAGACATGACTGGCAAGTGTCATAAGATGAAAATTCGAATGGTTTCAAATATCCATCCTTATGCAACTTAGCCAGTCGTGTCGCATTGATGTGACCTAGTCTACAATGCCACAAGAAGGATTCGTTCAGTTCTGAACTCTTCCTCTTGTGTGTGTTTGTTATGCTCAGAACTGTTGATTGATTTAGAACATAAATGCCATTGCACAACGTGCCTGATCCAACCAACTTTTGGTTACGGAAAATGTTCATAACATTATCCTGTAATACAAAATTATATCCCTCTTTACTCAACAAAGAAACCGATATAATGTTGCATATCAGGTTCGGCATGTAATAGCATTCGTTCAGAACCAATGTATTACCAGTTGGTAATGCAAGGTGATATTCCCCGACAGTCTTAGCTGCAACAATTGCACCATTTCCTACTCTAATGTCTTTATCACCTTCTCCAAGTTCTCTACCTCTCCTGAGCCCATGTAACTGATTACATATATGGGATCCTGACCCGGTATCTAATACCCAGGACGTAGGGCAGATGGAGAAACAGTTCTCTGTAACGAACACACCCGAAGAAAATGCATCAACATGTACTTTCTTCATTCGGGTGGCTTGGGAATCCTGGTATTCCCCTATGTCCTGTTCATTCCTATAACTCTTATAAGAAAGAACGGAACCAACGTTCCCCAGCACAGTATAACATGCGGGTTCAGTCAATGCATCCATATTATTATCTTTATTAGGGTATGACATGGTCGCTACCTGGAGAGAGAGAGAGAAGAAAACACTTTAGCGTATGCTCTTGCAAGATCAGATTGGTTATTATCTTATCTAATCAGGATGGCTCCCACTGGTTTTTATCAAATCTTCCTTCAAACCCTAAAAGGAAAGACTAGCCGGGATTAATTACACCCTACAACTTCGCCAATCTTTCAGCCAGGCCAGTGTCGGTACTTTGAGGGAGGTTCCCCGTGCTTTCGCACGGACCTAATTAAAGTAAACCTCGTTTTCCCAGAGGCGTAACCCCGTTGACACCTTTCTAGACACCTACTTGATCGGCTAATTGTAATGTGTAAAACTCTCCCAGGAGTAACTCTTACTCGCAGTGGGTATCGGGATCCAACTATCTCATAGAAGGTATGCAATCTCATTGCAAATTTCAACACTTGAAATTCCCGATAATATTTTGCCCCAAGCATCCTATGACCTTGACGGAGGTCAACAAACCACAGGGTGCAAGTCAAGTTCAACCCGTCATTTCTTGATTGAATCAAATCCATTCGCACGACCCTTGACAGAGGTCAACAAGGTCGTACGACTACCCTAATCCAATCTGCATCACATGCATAAGCAGATAAATACTAGTTAGCTACCGCATACTACGCCTTGACGGAGGTCAACAAACGTAGCACGAATACTAAGTAGGATTTATCTGAAATGACGGAGGGCTACGTCAGGTTTTTCTGAAAACCTATTGCGTAATGAACTTGATATCGTTGTAGAATCAAGTGAAGTTTTGAAATGGAGTGATTTTGAGGCTTTTCTAGTTTTGCTAAAGGGGTCAGTCCCGGTGAAGGGATCGTCGGCCCTTTCCTCGTCGAATGAGGTGCGGGATATATCATATATATCACTGTGCAAAGCAGAAACTATAGAAGCAATCAAAAGTCAAACCGAGTGTGTAGTATCTGCCAGTTATTGCTAAAGGGGTCACTCCCGGTGAAGGGATCTCGGCCCTTTTTTTCATCGAATAAGGTGCAGGGTATATCATATATACCGCTATGCAAAGCAAAACTGTAGCTACCCTTTTATTTTAAAATTTTGATTCTACAACATCTATTAGGTTTCTTTTCTTTCATTAATCACATTAATGAAGTCCCATCATTTAAGTCACCTAAACATCACAGATAAATACGACGTACACTTATGCCATCCGCATTCACCTCGATGTCCCCTCGTGCACCGTTAGGTTAGGTAACTAACGGCAGAGGCTAGTGCGGGTGCAAAACATAAGTAACGTCTATATAATATATCATATATACTATATACTGTATCCATCACAGAACATATCTAATGATCACATCACAGATATCGCAGCAGAAACATATATATAATGTGGGATATACTAGGACGTCCGTATTTAGTATTTAGCCAACAATAGAAAATACGGATTCCACAGTCGCGATGAATAGCCAAGCCCACACCCTGGACCCCTACGAGAGCGGCAAGCGACCCTACCAATTCTGGAGTTTAGGAGACCCGGTCTCGACTCCTCGAGACGGCCTCCCACTGAACCCCAGAACCCGGTCACCTGTGCTCCCCTCCTTGGGTCCATCCTAATGCGGAAAAGTAAATAATATACATCACAGGTGGCATTGACCTCAACCCGGAAGTGCCCCAAATAAAAGAATATTACATTACATTTGAATTTACATGAATGAAAATATAAAACTCTCATCTCACATAAAAACCCCCGGCTATTCAATCGCGACAATCCTGCACATCATATCTCAGCAACACATAATATCTCATATCATCAACGTAAGTAAGTATGCGTACCCCAATTGTCGTTGACGTATAGCAACGAAACCGGCGATATCGTCATACTACACTTACGGTCACAGAAAAGAAATTGTAAAACTGCAATATCTGGAATCCACATTCTCTTTAGACATCGTAAATGCGAAATATCACATACCTCGTATTTCATGTCTTATAATATGAATTCCACACATTGCATCACATTCCAGATAATTTGACAGTATTAAAGTTTTCGAACGAACGATCAAATACCCAATATTCCCTAAAGCTCAACACTTGAGCGGAGTTCAAAAACACGGAGTGTGACACAGTGGTAGCGGTCCAGCCGTAGAAGGGTCAAGCCAACGCCTCACATGTGGCACGCCGTACTGCCCCAAACCTTAAGGTTCAAAAGGCAGTTCAAGACGGTCACATAATCGAGTTAAGGTTTGTTGTCTTCTAGAGGGTCCACCACAAACAAACTTGCACGTATTTCCGAAAGATTTTAAACCCCGTGAAAAGTGAGCAAATGATAGTCGTTCGAACACTTCAATACTTTCTGGATTTACCCGGAAAAGTCACGAAATCAAAATTCCGATCGAACCAACGAGTCCAAAAACATCTCCAGAATTTATTGTACCAAATTCAGATTAAAAATACTCCAAAAACATAAACAAGCAGAGTCATGAATTACTGTAGAAAAACCAGACCATGACTCAACAGAATGGCCGCGGAACCGCGGCCTAAGCAGGCTATTGCCGCGGTTCCGCGGTCGTTTTAACTGTTCATGCCCTCGTTTTTTACAGTAACTCTTATATTTACCTGCTGAATTTTTTGCATATTTTTAATTCTGAAAATAACCAGATTTTGAAAAAAGTCCATAGAGCACCCAAAAATCCGTATTTTCGGTTCGATCGGAATTTTAACTTCGTAAAGGTGTCGTCTAATGTTCTAGGTCGGCTCTGATACCAATGAAAGGTTTACCTAGCACCTCATGAAGGGTTTGGAAGCATCACATATACCAAAGGTGGAGTCTTTAGGGTGCTATGTAAACTTACAAAGGATCTATCCTAGAAAAATTAGGGTTTCAAGTTTTTCACATCATCATATGAAAGAAATGCTAGGGTTTAGAGAGTACAACCTTTGTAGCTCCCTACGCTAGACTCCTCGGCTACTTAGGGTTTGAAAAAGCTCCGCATGAACTCCTCGAGGTCACCGATGATCCACCCGGAGTCCGCTTTGTCCAAGCTTGCAACTTTATCCGATCAAGTGAATGAAATCGAGCTAACACTCTAAACAAGTGGGCTAGACTTGTGTAGAATGGTGTTGTGGTTCTCTTTCTCACTTCAAAATCCAATCTTGATGAGTATATTGCTCACTACAAAGAACTAGAGAGCAAAATGAGAGAGGAAGAAGAAGATGATGGCAATTTTTGAAGATGATAAGTTCAACTCATAAAGAAAATAGAAAAAATATATCAATATATATTTTCTATCTCTCATCTCAAACCATGGTTGAATCATTATTGTACTTGAGTTAAAAACTAAAAGGAAGAGAAAACCATGGTTAAATAGTGGGTGAGTGAGGTTAGGTCAAGAAGAGTGTAGAAACAATCCAAAACAAACCCATTTCTTTTTCCTTTTTTTTTAGCTTAAATACAATAATATTCTATATAAAAAGCCCATGGTGTGAGTCTTATATTGCCACCATTTCCTTGTATAATCAACCATGAAAGATGTATGTATGTATGTATGTATATATGTACATCCATATGTGCATGAATAAAAAAGAAGGCATACATGCATGCATACATCCAACTAACTCAAGAAAGGATTTCAAGTGAGAAGCTAATGGTTAAATGATAAATCAACACTTGATTTATCAATCCGGCCATATCACATATGACCCCTACCAAAAGCAAGCCGCCCGATCAATATACGGTATCCTATACGCGCATTTTAATCGGGTCCATGCGCATATCGCATACGCGCACCACAACATTTCGCCTGGACTAGGAAACTCCATTGTGGGACTCTGAGACTCGTCAATACGCCGGCAGTGGGTGATGATCATATCAAGCACCCCCAAGCCGCAAGCGGTCAGCTAAACGTAACGGCCACCCGGGTATTGAGCGATCAGAAGAGAACAAGCGAACTTGCTACAACTCCCGTCGAGCCAACCGGCAACACTTCCCGTACAGTCCGGTCTCCTCGTCTGATATGTCGCATATCAAGTTTAGGGGTGGAAAACGTCAGACCCCAATAACCGATAAGTCGTGCCGATGTGAGGCTCATAACGGGTCGAGAAACTACTGGTAACACTTACCAGCAAATCTCTGAAACAGCCCTGGCCAGGGACTTCCCTGTTACGGCCAATCGAGCACAGTACAACATCAACCCCCAATACCGGGAGAGACGAAACCCCTCCTATCGCTCATTGCCTCCATGTGACTCAGGACTGTACCCAAAAACCACCGTTTTGCACGCCCTCATAGACGTGGTAAGGTGGAGATCAAAGCACAGTGGGAATCACACAAGACTCTATGACGATCTCGGGTCTACAGACTAACCTATACAAGTGTCACCTGAGAACTGCCATCTGACGTGAGGTATAATACCATCTGGGAGTTCTCGGCGAGTCCGTCCAGTGTACCCAATGTCCACTGAGCACCCGTATACCATCTCTGATGTCTAACACCAATGGATATGGGATCATCCATCGCCCATCTCATGGGTCGAGAAGCGTATATGCTAGTCTACACTGGTATATCGATGCCCCGTCTCGATACACCTACGACTAGGGACCTTGAAGGATGTACTTATGGACTACCATGTCCCCACTAGTATGATCTGCATCATAGTCCAGGTAGTCAAGTACACATCCTAAGGGCTTTACCAACATGTAACTATAAGACAGTTTAAAGAGACTAGTATACATGTTAAGATAAAGAGCAACCAGATAGCATACTATCATATCGAGCAAGAAAGTCATCTCTATATATGTCCAAGCATCCAATATAATATACATCATCTGTACAGTACTGGCCTCTAGGGCATACATACAACTAACATTAGAAAGTATTGAAGTGTTTGAACGAGTATCATTTGCTCACTTTTCACGGGGTTTAAAAGCTTTCGGAAATACGTGCAAGTTTGTTTGTGGTGGACCCTCTAGAAGACAACAAACCTTAACTCGATTATGTGACCGTCTTGAACTGCCTTTTGAACCTTAGGGTTTGGGGCAGTACGGCGTGCCACATGTGAGGCGTTGGCTTGACCCTTCTACGGCTGGACCGCTACCACTGTGTCACACTCCGGGTTTTTGAACTCCGCTCAAGTGTTGAGCTTTAGGAAATCTTGGGTATTTGATCGTTCGTTCGAAAACTTTAATACTGTCTAATTATCTGGAATGAGATGCAATATGTGGAATTCATATAGTTGGACATGAAATACGAAGTATGTGATATTTCGCATTTACGATGTCTAAAGAGAATGTGGATTCCGGATATTGCAGTTTTTCACTTTCTTTTCTGTGACCGTAAGTGTAGTATGTCGATATCGCCGGTTTCGTTGCTATACATCAACAACAATTGGGGTACGCATACTTACTTACGTTGATGATATGTGATATTATGTGTTGCTGAGATATGATGTGCATGATTGTCGCGATCGAATAGCCGGGGAGGTTTTATGTGAGATGAGAGTTTTATATTTTCATTCATGTAAATTCAAATGTAATGTAATATTCTTTTATTTGGGGCACTTCCGGGTTGAGGTCGATGCCACCACTGTTGTATATTATTTACTTTTCCGCATTAGGATGGACCCAAGGAGGAGAGCACGGGTGACCGGGTTCTGGGGTTCAGTGGGAGCCCATCTCGAGGAGTCGAGACCGGGTCTCCTAAACTCCAGAATTGGTAGGGTCGCTTGCCGCTCTCGTAGGGGTCCAGGGTGTGGGCTTGGCTATTCATCGCGACTGTGGAATCCGTATTTTCTATTATTGGCTAAGTACTAAATACGGACGTCCTAATATATCCCACATTATATCAATGTTTCTGCTGCGATATCTGTAATGTGATCATTAGATATGTTTTGTGATGGATACAGTATATAGTATATATGATATATTATATAGACGTTACTTATGTTTTACACCCGCACTAGCCCTGCCTGCTCTGTCGTTAGTTACCTAACCTAACGGTGCACGAGGGGACATCGAGGCGAATATGGATGGCATAAGTGTACGTTGTATTTATCTGTGATGTTTAGGTGACTTAAATGATGGGACTTCATTAATGTGATTAATGAAAGAAAAGAAACCTAAAAGATGTTGTAGAATCAAATTTTAAAATAAAAGGGTAGCTACAGTTTTGCTTTGCATAGTGGTATATATGATATACCCTGCACCTTATTCGATGGGGAAAGAGCCGAGATCCCTTCACCGGGAGTGACCTCTTTAGCAAAACTGGCAGATCCTACAACACTCGGTTTGACTTTTGACTGCTTTTGGAGTTTTGCTTTGCACAGTGATATATATGATATATCCCGCACCTTATTCGATAAGGAAAGAGCCGAGATCCCTTCACCGGGAGTGACCTCTTTAGCAAAACTAATAAAAGCCTCAAAATCACTCCATTTCGAAACTTCACTTGATTCTGCAACGATATCAAGTTCATTACGCAATAGATTTTCAGAAAAACCTGTCGTAGCCCTCCGTCATTTCAGATGAGAACTGTTTAGTATTCGTGCTGCGTTTGTTGGCCTTTGTCAAGGCGTAGTGTGCGGTAGCTGAATAGTGCTTATCTGCTTATGCATATGATGCAGATTGTTTCAGGGTAGTCGTACGACCTTGTTGGCCTTTGTCAAGGGTCATGCGGGTGGGATTGATTCAATCAAGAAATGACGGGTTGAACTTGACTAGCATCCTATGATTTGTTGGCCTTTGTCAAGGTCATGGGGGTTAGGGGCAAAATATTATCAGGAATTTCAAGAGTTGAAATTTGTAATGAGATTGCATACCTTCTATGAGATAGTTGGATCCCGATACCCACTGCGAGTAATTGTTACTCCTAGGAGAGTTTTACACAGGACAATTAGCCGATCAAGTAGGTGTCTAGAAAGGTGTCAACGGGGTTACGCCTCTGGGAAAACGAGCTTTACTTTAATTAGGTCTGTGCGAAAGCATGGGGAACCTCCCTCAAAGTACCGACACTGGCCTGGCTGAAAGATCGACGAAGTTGTAAGGTGTAATTAATCCCAGCTAGTCTTTCCTTTTAGGGTTTGAAGGAAGATTTGATAAAAACCAGTGGGAGCTATCCTGATTAGATAAGATAATAACCAATCTGATCTTGCAAGAGCATACGCTAAAGTGTTTTCTTCTCTCTCTCTCCAGGTAGCGACCATGTCATGCCTTAATCAAGATAATAATATAGATGTATTGACCGAACCCGCATGTTATACCGTGCTGGGGAACGTTGGTTCCGTTCTTTCTTATAAGAGTTATAAGACTGAACAGGATATAGGGGAATACCAGGATTCCCATGCCACCCGAATGAAGAAAGTACATGTTGATGCATTTTCTTCGGGTGTGTTCGTTACAGAGAACTGTTTCTCCATTTGCCCTACGTCCTGGGTATTAGATACCGGGTCAGGATCCCATATATGTAATCAGTTACATGGGCTCAAAAAAGGTAGAGAACTTGGAGAAGGTGATAAAGACATTAGAGTTTGAAATGGTGCAATTGTTGCAGCTAAGACTGTCGGGGAATATCACCTTGCATTACCAACTGGTAATACATTGGTTCTGAACGAATGCTATTACATGCCGAACCTGATATGCAACATTATATCGGTTTCTTTGTTGAGTAAAGAGGGATATAATTTTGTATTACAGGATAATGTTATGAACATTTTTCGTAACCAAAAGTTGGTTGGATCAGGCACGTTGTGCAATGGCATTTATGTTCTAAATCAATCAAAAGTTCTGAGTATAACAAACACACACAAGAGGAAAAGTTCAGATCTGAACGAATCCTTCTTGTGGGATTGTAGACTAGGTCACATCAATGCGACACGACTTGCTAAGTTGCAAAAAGATGGATATTTGAAACCGTTCGAATTTTCATCTTATGACACTTGCCAGTCATGTCTCAAAGGCAAGATGACCAAAACTCCGTTTACGGGACACGGAGAAAGAGTTACCGAACTCTTGGGACTGATACATAGTGATGTATGCAGTCCCATGTCTACACATGCCAGGGATGGTTCTTCGTACTTCATTACATTCACTGACGATCTCTCTAAATTCGGATATGTGTTCCTGATGAAACACAAATCAGAAGCTTTTGAGAAATTTAGAGAATATAAACAAGAAGTCGAGAACCAAACCGAAAAAAGTATTAAAATCCTTCGATCTGATCGAGGAGGTGAATACTTGAGCAATGAATTCCTGGACTTCCTAAAAGAGAATGGGATTCTCTCTCAGCTGACTCCTCCATATACACCACAGCACAACGGTGTATCGGAATGGAGGAACCGCACCCTATTAGATATGGTGCGCTCTATGATGAGCACAGCTGAGTTACCTATTTCCTTCTGGGGATATGCGCTGGAAACAGCAGCATACCTATTGAATCAAGTTCCAACTAAATCTGTTCTTACCACACCATATGAGATATAGAGTGGGAAGTGACCATGTCTTAAACGAGTTAAGATATGGGGTTGTCCGGCCTGTGTCAAGAGGCAAAATTCGGACAAACTCGAGGCGCGGTCAGTTCTTTGCAAGTTTGTGGGATATCCCAAACATTCACATGGATATCTTTTCTACCATGCAGAGGAACAAAAAGTGTTTGTTTCTCGACATGCCACCTTTTTGGAAAAGGAATTTCTTGCAAAAGAAATTAGTGGCAACAAGGTAGAACTGGAAGAAATTCCGGCTACACAAACTCAAATTGAAGATTTAGTGGAACCAGAGGATTCAGTAGCTCCCAACGAACCTCAGCCTCTCCGCCGATCTAGTAGGGTTCCTCGCCAACCTGAGAGATACTACGGTTTTCTCATGGATGGTGGGAGCGAGGATTGCATCATGGAGGATGATGACCCAACTAGCTTCGAGCAGGCCATCACGAGTGGGGACTCAGTGAAATGGCTGGATGCTATACGGTTCGAGATGGAATCCATGTACACCAACAAAGTATGGACTCTGGAAGATGCTCCTGAAGGGGTAAAACCCATTGGGAGCAAGTGGATCTTCAAGAAAAAACTTGGTGTAGATGGGAAAGTGGAGACTTTCAAAGCTAGACTTGTAGCAAAGGGTTTTCGTCAAAGACCAGGTGTGGACTATGACGAGACCTTTTCTCCAGTAGCTATGCTTAAATCCATCCGGATCATGCTTGCCATCGCTGCATATCATGATTACGAAATCTGGCAAATGGATGTTAAGACCGCCTTTCTAAACGGTGATTTAGAAGAGTGCGTGTACATGACTCAGCCGGAGGGCTTCGTGGATAGTGGGAGCAGCGGGAAGGTGTGCAAGCTGCTTAAATCCATTTATGGATTAAAGCAAGCATCGCGGAGTTAGAACATCTGCTTTGACATCGTTATCAAAGAGTTTGATTTCGTCAAAAACGTAGATGAACCTTGTATCTACAAGAAGGTGGCAGAGAGTAAGGTTGTCTTCCTCGTATTGTACGTGGACGACATACTCTTGATAGAAAATGACATTCCTATACTGCAATCGGTCAAGCTCTTCTTATCACAAAGATTCTCAATGAAAGATCTTGGTGATGCCTCCTGCATATTGGGGATTAGGATCTATAGAGATAGATCCAAATGGATATTGGGATTGTCCCAATCCAGGTACATTGACACCATACTAAAGAGGTTTAGTATGGAAGAATCCAAGCGTTGGAACTTACCCACGATCTCTGGAGTCACTCTCTCCAAAGAGATGTCTCCCAAGACTGATTTGGAGAGAGCTCGCATGCAAGGGATACCCTATGCTTCGGCTGTAGGCTCTATCATGTACGTGATGCTATGTACCAGACCCGATGTAGCATACTCACTAAGTGTAGTGAGCAGGTATCAAGCTGATCCTGGAGAGAGTCACTGGAAAGCTGTGAAGAGCATTCTCAAGTACTTACGAAGGACTAAAGAGATGCTCTTGGTGTATGGTAACGGAGAACTCTCAGTAGAGTCCTTTACCGATTCGAGCTTCCAGAGTGATAAGGATGACTCTAAGTCGCAGTCGGGATTTGTCTTTACCCTTTACGGAGGGACGGTTAGCTGGAAGAGTTCTAAGCAGGAAACCGTGGCAGACTCGACGATGGAGGCTGAATACATCGCTGCCAACGATGCTGCCAAAGAGGCTGTCTGGATTAAGAAGTTCATTACTGAACTTGGAGTGGTTCCATCCATTGAGCATCCAATACCTTTGTATTGCGATAACAATGGAGAGGTGTCTTTGGCCAAGGAACCCAGGTCCCATCAGCGATCCAGGCATATTCTGAGGCGGTATCACCTGATCCGGGAGATAGTTAATCGCCGGGAGATCGAGGTCAGGAGGGTTGACACGAAGAACAACACAGCGGATCCACTCACGAAAGCCATTCCCCAGATACAGTTTGAGAGACTCTTCGGGATGCTCGGTATGCGATACTACAGCAGCTGGCCCTAGTGCAAGTGGGAGATTGTTAGTTGTATGTATGCCCTAGAGGCCAGTATTGTACAGATGATGTATATTATATTGGATGCTTGGACATATATAGAGATGACTTTCTTGCTCGATATGATAGTATGCTATCTGGTGGCTCTTTATCTTAACATGTATACTTGTCTCTTTATACTGACTTATGGTTACATGTTGGTAAAGCCCTTAGGATGAGTACTTGACTACCTGAACTATGATGCGGATCATACTAGTGGGAACATGGTAGTCCATAAGTACATCCTTCAAGGTCCCTAGTCGTGGGTGTATCAAGACAGGGCATCGATATACCAGAGTAGACTAGCGTATATGCTTCTCGACCCATGAGATGGGCGATGGATGATCCCATATCCATTGGTGTTTGACATCAGAGATGGTATACGGGTGCTCAGTGGAGACTGGGTACACTGGACGAACTCGCCGAGAACTCCCAGATGGTATTATACCTCACGTCAGATGGCAGTTCTCAGGTGACACTTGTGCAGGTTAGTCTGTAGACCCGACATCGTCATAGAGTCTTGTGTGATTCCCACTGTGCTTTGATTTCCACCTTACCACGTCCATGAGGGCGTGCAAAACGGTGGTTTTTGGGTATAGTCCCGAGTCACATAGAGGCAATGAGCGATAAGAGGGGTTTCGTCTCTCCCGGTATTGGGGGTTGATGTTGCACTGTGCTCGATTGGCCGTAACAGGGAATTCCATGGCCAGGGCTGATTAGAGATCTACTGGTAAGTGTTACCAGTAGTTTCTCGACCCGTTATGAGCCTCACATCGGCACGACTTATCGGTTATTGGGGTCTGACGTTTACCACCCCTAGACTTGATATGCGACATATCAGACGAGGAGACTGGACTGTACGGGAAGTGTTGCCAGTTGGCTCGACGGGAGTTGAAGCAGGTTCGCTTGTTCTCTTCCGATCGTTCAATACCCGGATGGCCGTTACGTTTAGCTGACCGCTTACGGCTTGGGGGTGCTTGATATGATCATCACCCACTGCCAGCGTATTGACGAGTCTCAGAGTCCCACAAAGGAGTTACCTAGTCCAGGCGAAATGTTGTGGTGCGCGTATGCGATATGCGCATGGACCCGATTAAAATGCGCGTATGGGATGCCGTATATTGATCGGGCGGCTTGCTTTTGGTGGGGTCGTATGTGATATGGCCGGATTGATAAATCAAGTGTTGATTTATCATTTAACCATTAGTTTCTCACTAGAAATCCTTTCTTGTGTTGGATGGATGTATGCATGCATGTATGTTTTTCTTCCTTTCTAGTTTCATGCACATATGGATGTGTAAACATACATACATACATACATCATCTATCATGGTTGCTTATACAAAGAAAATGGTGGCAATATAAGACTCACACCATGGTTTTATTTATATAAATTATTATTGAATTTGATTTAAAAGAAAAGAAAAGGAAAGGATAATTCATGGAAGCTTTCTACACTCTTCTTGACCTAACGATGCTCACCCACCATTTAACCATGGATTACTTTTCCTTTTGGGTTTTAACTCAAGTTCAATAATGATTCAACCATGGTTTGAGATGAGAGATAAAAAATATATAAAGATATATTTTCTATTTTTCAACTAGAGGTTTTTCTTCTCTTATTCAAAAAAGGGTCACCATCTTCTTCCTCTTTCTTCCATTGCTCTCTAGATTTTTCAAGTGAGCATAATACTCATCAAGTTAGGATTTTGAAGTGAGAAAGAGAACCACAACACCATTCTACACAAGTCTAGCCCACTTGTTTGGAGTGTTAGCTTCATTTCGTTCTCTTGATCGGGTGAAGTTGCAAGCTTGGACAAAGCGGACTCCGGGTGGATCATCGGTGACCTAGAGGAGTTCAAGCGGAGCTTTTTCAAACCCCAAGTAGCCGAGGAGTCTAGCGTAGGGAGCTACAAAGGTTGTACTCTCTAAACCCTAGCTTTTCTTTCATGAGATGATGTGAAAATTTTGAAACCCTAATTTTTCTAGGAACGATTCTATGTTCGTTTACTTAGCACCCTAAAAATTCAATCTTTGGTTCATGCGATGCTTCCAAACCCTTCATGAGGTGCTAGGTAAACCTTTCAAAGTGAACACTCTCATCTAAAGGGCAAGGATAGATGAGAATGATAAAGAAGGATTTTGCTCTCATTTATAATCTTTTTCTCACATATTTTCATCACTTAGAAAAAGCTAGTAAGCTTTTTCCATGAAAAGAAGAAGGAAGAAGATGAACAATCAACATGAAACCTTTTGTGAAGAATAATGAAAGGATAAATATGATGATTAATGCAACCATGGTCAACTAAACCCATGTAGAGAATTAACTAGGGTTAGGGTTTGGGTTAGGTCAAGGAATGAGTCATAACAAAATATCTTTCACAAAACAAAACTAAATCTTCTAGAATCATCTAGAAAGCATTAACCCAAATCAAACCCTAATCTTGTTTAATCTCTACTAAATATGTTGCATTAGTTATCATATCATGTTACAATATTATATATCGCATATACAATATATTTTGTAACAAAAGAAAATAATACAATTAACATATATCGCATATATATCAATGTATTACCCGAGTGAGAAAAAGAATCTTTTAGTGAGCTAATATTAGTTAATGTAATTTAATATATCATATATATTATTATACATTAAATTATTGAATCAACACTTGATCCGACAATCCAGCTATATCGCATATAACCGACTAATATTTATCCGTACAGATTCATCGAATCAACACTTGATTCGATGACCCGGCTGATATCAAATATCGCGAGAATAGAATACGGTATCTCATATCGTATTATCCTCGGTCCCACACATATCACATATGTGCTCCTACTCCGTTTTTCCTGAGTCAAGAAATCTCTGTGTAGGACTCTAAAGAATCGTCAATACGCCGGCAGTAGGTGATGATCATATCAAACACCCACAAGCTGCAAGCAGTCAGCTAAACGTAACAGCCACCCAGATATTGAGCGCTCAGAAGAACAACAAGCAAGCCTGTACATTCTCCTGTGAATCCAATCAGTAACACTCCCATACAGTCCGGTCTCGTCGTCTAATATGTCGCATATCTCGCCTAGGGGTGGTAAACGTCAGACCCCAGTAGCTCGATAAGTCGTGTCGATATGAGGTCTATAACAGTTCGAGAAACTACTGATAACACATACCAGTAAATCTCAGCAACCCTGGCCAGGGATTTCCGGTTATAGCCAATCGAACACAGCACAACATCAACTCCCTATACCGGGAGAGACGAATCCCCTCCTATCGCTCATTGCCTCCATGTGATTCGGGACTGTACCCAAAAGCCACCTTTTTGCACGCCCTCTTGGACGTGGTATGATGGAAATCAAAGCACAGTGGGAATCACACAAGACTCTATGATGATCTCGGGTCAACAGACTACTCTGTACCAGTGTCACCGGAGAACTGCCATCTGACGTGAGGTATAATACCATCTGGGAGTTCTCGGCGAGTCCGTCCAATGTACCCAGTCTCCACTGAGCACCCGTACACCATCCTTGATGTCAAACACCGATGGATATGGGATCATCTATCGCCCATCATATGGGTCAAGATGCGTATACGCTATTCTACTCTGGTGCATCGATGCCCTGTCTCGATACACCCTCGACTAGGAACAGTTATACGATGTACTCGTCGACTACCGTGGCCCCACTAGTATGATCTCATCATAGTCCCAGTAGTCGAGTACATATCCTAAGGGCTTTATCAACATGTAATATAGAGGCAATCAGCGTACATGTTAAGATAAAATACAACCAGATAGCATACTATCATGTCGAGCAAGAAAGTCCTCCCTATATATGTCCAAGCATCCATTACAATATACATCATATGTACAGTAATGGCCTCTATGGCATACATATAACTAACAGTCGAGACCGGGTCTCCTAACTCTAGAATCATGCAAAACGGTGATTTTTGGGTTCAGTCCCCAGTCATATGGAGGCAATGAGCGATAGGAAGGGATTCGTCTCTCCCGGTATTGGGGGTTGATGTTGCGCTATGCTCGAATGGCCATAACAGGAAATCCCTAGTCATGGTTGCTAAGATTTACTGGTAGGTGTTATCAGTAGTTTCTCGAACAGTTATGAGCCTCACATCGGCATGACTAATCAGGCTATTGGGGTCTGACGTTTACCACCCCCAGGCTGTGATATGCGACATATCAGACGAAGAGACCAGACTGTACGGTAGTGTTACTGATTGGATTCGCAGGAATATGAGCAGCCTTGCTTGTTGATCTTCTGATCAATCAATACCCGGGTGGCCGTTACGTTTAGCAGACCGCTTGCGGCTTGTGGGTGACTGATATGATCACCATCTACTGCCGGCGTATTGACAAGTCTTTAGAATCCTACACAGAACTTTCCTGGCTTAAGCGAAACGAAATAGGAGCACATATGTGATATGTGCAGGACCGAGATTAATACGTGTATGTGATACCGTATTCTATTCTCGCGATATGTGATATCGGTCGGTTATATGTGATATAACCAGGCTGTGAATCAAGTGTTGATTCGACAAGTTGATACATTTGATATTAGTCGGTTGTATGTGATATAGCCGGATTATTAAATCAAGTGTTGATTTAATAATTTAATATATAATTATATATTTGATATATTATCTTATATTAACTAATATTAGCTCACTTAAGTATTCTTTTTCTCACTAGTGTACACTTAGTATATATGTAATATATATTAATGTACATCTTTTGTGTCATGCTTAGTGCCACATGCTACATGGGTGTATGAGACTCACACCATGCTTATAATAATGTAAGGTTTTGTTTATTTAAAGTAAATCAAATTAGTTAGAAATTGTCACATGGTTGAAACTTGTAGAAGCTTGTGGAACCAATGACCAAGTCCACTAATTTTGTTTTACTTGAAGATATTTATTAACCCAACCATTATTGTTTAGCCATGGTCTAGTTTCTACATGAGTTAGTATATGATATTAACTCACCCATGGTTGCTATTCTCACCACTTGATTTATTCTTCACTTACTTCATTCCATGGTAGCTTTCTTCATCTCCTTCCTCAAGCTTTCTAGCTTCATGAGAGGTGAAGAAAATTAGTGAGAAAATTATTTCTAAAGTGAGAAAAATTTCTACTTCATCAACCTGTTCTCTACTAGCCATTTAGACTGGGTTGTTTCTTCACTAGTTCATCACTTAGTGAAAAGGTAGCTTGAGTTAGTGTCTCCTCGACGTAGATCATTTTCGTCCTCAAAGACTTCAAGCAAACTTATTCATTTCACCTTGTGGAACCTCACTAGAGTCCGGGAGATCACTGCTTGGAGCGAAGGGACTACTACACGGAGCTATTGAAGTGAAGGACCGGTCTACAAAGATTGTATTTCTTGTTCACTTAGATATAAAGATGTTTGCATGCTTGTTTGTCTAATTCTCTAGTTTAGATTCTTGTGTTAAGGTTCTTTAGCGTGCCATTTTTTTGAAAACGGCATGGTCGATGCCTCCCGAAACGCAGCGGCCGCCCTAGGGAACCCTATAATGTGTTGCCGTGATATGTTATATTGGATCGTCGTGTTTGAATAGCCGGGGGGTTTCGCGTGAGATGAGAGTTTTTCATTTTCATTTATGTAAAAACTTGTATATAATATTCTTTTATTGGGGCACATCCGGGTTGAGGATGATGTCACCATTGATGTATATTATTTACTTTTCCGCATTAGGATAGACCCAAGGAGGGGAGCATAAGTAACCGGATTCCAGAGTCCAGTGGAAGACCATCTCGAGGAGTCGAGACCGGGTCTCCTAACTCTAGAATTAGCAGGGTTGCTTGCCGCTCTCGTAGGGGTCTAGGGATGTGGGTTTGGCTATTCATCGCGACTGTGGAATCCGTGTTTTTTACTGGCTTAATTTAAAACATGGAATTCCTAGTATATCCAATATTTCATATGTGGACTTCTGCTGCTGATATTTTGTGATATGATCACTTTATATGCTGAGACGAATGTTTTTATTATATATATGATATATAATAAACATTGCTTATGTTTTGCACCCGCGGTAGTTCCGCCCTGCTATGTCGTTAGTTAAGTAACCCAACGGTGCATAACGGGACACTGTGGTGAATGCGGATGGCATAAGCGTACGTTATATTTTCGTTTCTTTATCTGTGATATTTAGGAAGTATAAATGATTGGACTTCATTAATGAGATTAATGAAAAGAAAGAAACCTAATGATGTTATGGAATCAAATTTTCAAAAATGGTAGCTCTATTTCTTGCTTTGCATAGCGGTATTCCTTGTAGAATATCCAGCACCTCATGAGGAAAGAGCCGAGATCTCTTCACCAGAAGTGACCTCTTTAGCAGAAGCTAGCAGATGCTACACCCACTCAGTTTATTTTGAAAAACTCGATTTTAAAAGCGGAGCTTAGACCACTCCTTTTCAAAATCACTCGATTCTACAACTATATCATGTTTATTACGTAAAAGATTTTCTTAAAAACTTATCGTAGCCCTCCGTCATTTCAGATAAGTACTACTTAGTATTCGTGCTGCGTTTGTTGACCTTGTCAAGGCGTAGTGTACGGTAGCTGATTAGTGCTTATCTGCTAAAGCATGAGATGCGATTGCATTAGGCTAGTCGTGCGAACTTGTTGACATTGTCAAGGGTCGTGCGGGTGGGTTTAATTCAATCATGAAATGTACGGGTTGAAGTTGACTTGCGATTTATGGTTTGTTGACCTTGTCAAGGTCATAGATCGCTTGGGGAAAAATATTATCGGGAATTTCAAGTGTTGAAATTTGCAATGAGATTGCATACCTTCTATGAGATAGTTGGATCCCGATACCCACTGCGAGTAAGTGTTACTCCTGGGAAAGTTTTGCACATTACAATTAGCCGATCAAGTAGATGTCTAGAAAGGTGTTAACGGGGTTACGCCCTAGGGAAAACGAGGTTTATTTTAATTAGGTCCGTGCGAAAGCATGGGGAACCTCCCTCAAAGTACCGACACTGGCCTGGCCGAAATATTGATGAACTTGTAGGGTGTAATTAATCCCGGCTAGTCTTACCTTTTAGGGTTTGAAGGAAGATTTGATAAAAACAGTGGGAGCCATCCCGATTAGATAAAATAATAACCAGTCTAACCTTGCAAAAGCATAAGCTAAGTGTTTTCTTCTCTCTCTCTCTCCTGGTAGCAACCGTGACATACCTTAATCAAGATAATAATATGGATGTATTGACCGAATCTCCTTATTATGCTCAGCTGGGGAACGTTGGTTTCGCTCTACCTTATAATTGTTATAAGTCTGAGCAGAAAATAGGGGAATATCTGGATTCGCACACAACCCAAAGAAGGAATAAGCATGTTGATGCATATTCTTCGGGTGTGTTCGTTACTGAGAATTGTTTCTCAGTATCCTCTACGTCCTCGGTATGAGATACCGGATCAGAATCCCACAAATGTAATCTTTTACATGGGCTACAGAAAGGCAGAGAACTGGGATTGGATGATATGTCTCTAAATGTAGGGAATTGTGTAAATGTTGCAGCCAAACTAGTTGGCGTATAACCAAATGGTAAATACATTGATTCTGAACGAATGTTATTACATACCAAACCTGATGTACAACATTATATCAGTTTTTTTATTAAGTTAAAGAAGGATATAATTTTGTATTGCAGGACAATGTTGTGAACATTTTCCTTAATCAAGAGTTGATGGGATCAGGCACGTTATGTAATGGCATATACGTTCTAAATCAAACCAGAGTTCAAAATATACAGAACACACACAAGAGGAGTAGTTCATAAATGAACGAATCCTTTTTATGGCATTGTAGACTAGGTCATATCAATGCGACACCACTAGCTAAGTTACATAAGGATGAATATTTGAATCCATTCGAATTTTCATCTTATGATACTTGTCAGTCTTGTCTCAAAGGTAAAATGACCAATATTCTGTTTACTGGAAATGGTGAAAGAGTTACTGAACTCTTGGGACTGATACATGGTGATGTATACGGTCCGGTGTCTACAAATGCCAAGGTTGGTTTCTCGTACTTCATTATATTCACTGACCATCTCTCAAGATTCGTACATATGTTCCTGTTGAAACACAAATCTGAAACTTTTAAGAAATTCAAGAAATATAAACTTGAAGTTGAGAACCAGACGGATAAAAGTATTAAGTCCTTTGATCTGATCGGAGAAGGGAATACTTAAGCATGGAGTTCATGGAGTTTCTAAAAAGAGAATGGGATTCTTTCTTAACTTACTCCTTCGTGTACACCACAACACAACGGTGTATCGAGGCAGAGGAATCGCACCCTATTAGATATAGTGCGCTCTATGATGAATACTGCTGAGTTGCTTGTTTCCTTTTGGAGTTATGCACTTGAGAAGTTGCATACCTATTGAATAGGGTTCTGACCAAATCAGTGCCTACCACTCCATATGCGATATGGTATGGGAAGAGACCATGTCTTAAACGAGTTAAGATATGGGGTTGTCCAGCCTATCTTGAAAGGCAAAATCCGGACAAACTCAAGGCAATGTCAGATCTGTAAGTTTGTTGGATATCCCAAACATTTGCAAGGTAATATCTTCTACCAAACCGAGGAACAAAAAGTGTTTTGTTTCTCAACATGCCACATTTTTAGAAAAGGAATTTCTTGAAAAACAAATTAATGGTCATGAGGTAGAACTGGAAGAAGTTTCATCTACACAAACAACGACTGATGATTTAGTAGAACCAAAGGATTCAATAGTCTCCAATGAACCTCGGCCTCTCCGCGAATCTGGTAAGGTTCCTCATCCACCTGAGAGATAGTACGGTTTCCTCAGTGACGATGGGAGAGCGAATTGCATCATGGTAGATGATGACCCAACCAGGTTCAGGCAGGCCATCACGAGTAGGGACTCTGTGAAATGGCCGGATGCAATGCGATCTGAGATGGAATCCATGTATACTAACAAAGTATGACTTTGAATGTTGCACCTGAAAGGGTAAAACCCATCGGGAGCAAGTGGGTCTTGAGAAGATTCTTGGTGTAAATGGAAAAGTTGAGACTTTCAAAGCTAGAATTTTAGTAAAAGGTTTTCGTCAATAACCAGGTATGGTTTATGATGAAACATTTTCTCCAGTGACTATGCTTAAGTCCATCAGGATTAAAGCAGGCATCACGGAGTTGGAACATCTATTTTGATGTGGCAGTCAAAGAGTTTGACTTCATCAAAAATATAAATGAACTTTGTATATACAAGAAGGTTGTAGAGAGTATAATTGTCTTCCTCGTATTGTACGTAGATGACATACTCATGATAGGAAATGGGTTTCTTATGCTATACTCGGTCAAGCTCCTCTTATCACGAGAATTCTCCATGAAAAATCTGGATGATACCTACTACATCTTAAGGATTAAGATCTATAGAGATAGATCTAAGCGGATGGTGGGAGTGTCCCAAATCCAGGTACATTAACACCATACTAAAGGGGTTTACTATGGAAGATTCTATGCATGGTGGTTCGCCCACTTACCCAGGAATCACTATCTCCAAAAAGATGTCTCTCAAGACTAATTTAGAGAGAGCTTGCGTACAAGGGATAACCTATGTTTCGGCAGTAGGCTCTATCATGTATGCGATGTTATGCACCAGACCAGATGTAGCTGACTCACTAGGTGTAGTGATCAGGAATCAATCGGATCTTTTGGAGAATCACTGGATAGCTGTGAAGGACATTCTTAAGTACTTGAGAAGCACTGAAGAAATGTTCTTGGTATTTGGTAACGGTGAACTCCAGTAGGAGTCCTTTACCGATTCGTGCTTCCAGAGTGATAAGATCGACTGAAAGTCAGTCTCAGGTTTTGTATTTACCCTCAGTGGAGGGATGGTATGTTGGAAGAGTTCCAAGCTAGATACCGTGGCAAACTAGACGATAAAGGCTGAATACATAGCTACCAACGATGCTGCCAAAGTGGATGTCTGGATATTTCTTGTTCATCAAATGAACATGGTTCCTACCATTGAGCGTCAAATAACTGTTATTGTGAAAACAAAGGAGTTGTGGTTTTGGCCTAAGAACCCCAGTCCCATCAGCGATCCAGATATATTCTGAGGCAGTATCACCTGATCAGGGAGATGGTTGATCTCCAGGGGATCAAGATCAGAAGAGTTGACGTGAAGGATAATACAGCGGATCCACTCACAAAGGCCTTTCCCAAGAAAGATTTTTATGGGACGTTGGGTATGAGATACTGCAACAACTGGACCTAGTGCAAGTGGGAGAATATTAGTTGTATGTATGCCTTAGAGGCCATTATTGTACATATGATGTATATTATAGTGGATGCTTGAACATATATAAGGAGGACTTTCTTGCTCAACATAATAGTATGCTATCTGGTTACTCTTTATCTTAACATGTACACTTATTGTCTCTCTGTTACATGTTGATAAAGCCCTTAGAATGTGTACATGACTACCAGGATTATGATGCAGATCATACTAGTGGGGCCAGGGTAGTCCGTAAGTACATCCTTTAATTGTTCCTAGTCGTGGGAGTATCGAGACGGGGCATCGATATCCCAGAGTAGACTAGCGTATACGTTAGTTAACCCGTATGATGGGCGATGGAAGATCCCACATCCATTGGTGTTTGACATCAAAGATTGTATACGGGTTCTCAGTGGAGACTAGGTACACTGAACAGGACTCGCCGAGAACTCGTAGATGGTATTATACCTCACGTCAGATAGCAGTTCTATGGTGACACTGGTACAGGTTAGTCTGTAGACCCGAGATCGTCATATAGTCTTGTGTGATTCCCGCTGTGCTTTGATTTCCACCTTACCACGTTCAAGAGAACGTGCAAAACGGTTGTTTTTGGGTACCGTCCCGAGTCACATGGAAGCAATGAGCGATAGGAGGGGATTTCGTCTCTCCCGGTATTGGGGGTTGATGTTGCGTTGTGCTCGATTGGCCATAACAGGAAATCCCTGGCCAGGGTTGCAGAGATTTACTGGTAAGTGTTATCTGTAGTTTCTCGAACCGTTATGAGCCTCACATCGGCATGACTTATCGGGCTATTGGGGTCTGACGTTTACCACCTCCAGACTAGATATGCGACATATCAGACGAAGAGACCGGACTGTACGGTAGTGTTACTTATTGGATTCGCAGGAGTATGAGCACGCTTGCTTGTTGATCTTCTGATCGCTCAATACCTGGATAGCCGTTACGTCCAGCTAGTACCGCTGACGGCTTGTAGATGACTGATATGATCATCACCTACCGCCGGCGTATTGACAAGTCTTTAGAGTCCTACACAGAGGTTTTCTGGCTCAGGCGAAACGAAGTAGGAGCACATATGTGATATGTACGGGACCGAGATTAATACGCGTATGTAATACCGTATTCTAATCTCGCGGTATATGATATCGGTCGGTTATATGTGATATAGCCGGGTTATCAAATCAAGTGTCAATTCGATAAATTGATACAAATAATATTAGTCGGTTATATGTGATATAGCCGGATTATTAAATCAAGTGTTGATTTAATAATTTAATGTATCATTATATATTTGATATATTAATTTTACATTAACTAATATTAGCTCACTTAAGCATTTCTTTTTCTCACATTTACACTTAATATATATGTGGTATATATTATTGTGTTTATACTTTGTGTCATGCTTGATGATACATTATACATGGGTGTATGAGACTCATATCATAATTAAGATAATGATGATTTTTATTATTTAAGGTAAATACAAAATTAGGTGGAAATGAGTCATGGTTGGATGCTTAGTGGAAGCTTATAGAACCATTGATTTAGTCCACTAATTTTGTCTTACCCTAGATATTTATTAACTCAACCATCATCGTAAGCCATGGTTAAGTCTCTACATGAGTTAATATGAGATATTATCTCACCCATAGTTGCTATTCTTACTCATTTCATTCTACACTTCATCTTCTTCCTCATCTCAAGAAAGCTCTCTAGCTTTTCTTGAGGTGAAGAAATATTGTGAGAAAAATTATTCTAAAGTGAGCAAAAATCCTACTTCATCAACCTACAATAGATTAGCCATTTAGTTTAGATTGTTTGCTTCACTAATTCCCAATTAGTGAAGAGGTAGCTTGAGTTAAATTTTCCTCGACGTAGATCATCTTCGGCCTCGAAGACTTCAAGCAAGCTTGTTCATTTCGCTTTGTGGAGCCTAACTTGAGTCCGGAAGATCACTACTTGGAGCGAAAGGACTACTACACGGAGCTTTAGAAGTGAAGGACCGGTCTACAAAGGTTCTATTCCTAAATCACTTAGTGTAAAGTTGTTTACATGTTTGCTTTCTCCTATTTCTCTAGTTAAGATCTTATGTAAGGGTTCTTTAGCTCGTTGTTTTTTTTATATGGTTTTTGAATAGTGTATCTTGTTAGGGAAAGAGAATGCTTCTTTAAGTTAATTTTTTTTTTACTCTTTTATTTTACCCTTTACTTGCTAATCGAACCCCGCTCAAACCTCACGCAAGCGCTCCGTTAGGCACCCTACCTGTTGGGACTTTACCCGCGCGCGCAAACGCGTATGTTTTGGAAATGGAATCGGTTTTGGAAATGGATGCGCACTCGAGCTCGGACTCGTTTTAAAATTTATAAACCGCAAGTGCACGGCGCGTTGTAGCGAGCTGGCAAGTACGGGTCGATCCGCAGGGAATTGTGTATTAGGTTTTGTTGCTTAAGGTTCAACAATTAATGAATTGGTTGGTTGTCATAAAAAAAATATAAAACACGAAAGCAAAGAAAACAAGTTAAGAAGGAAATGGCCGTGGCTTTGGCTCGGATGGTCGAATCGCGACGATTCGTTCGACGCTCCCTTGCTCATGAGTTGTCCATCCTTGTATCGATCCCGGTGTGAAGTATGACTTGTCAAAGCGGTTGCAAAGCACAAATCATCAAGTTCTCGGATCTCGACTCAAAACACGAAACGAATCTGTATTGTTCACTTACCGTTTGTATGTCCAAACTTGAGGTATCAACACTAAGTACAAAGATTAGCAAGCATACCACAACATCAAAAACACAAATTAGTGAGTGAGGGCAATTGGTTTTAGTATTAACTTTGCTAAGTGTTTGTGATAGTATAAGGTATATGAAAACCGAGGGTTTGTCAGCACTTGGTCACAAAATACTGTATCTAAACTTAGCAAACTTAACACCAAATTGATTTTAACTTAAATATTGTGAAATGGGGAAAGGGAGTGAGTATGGTATATGAAAAGGTTATAAAGTAACCATGGTTTCAAAATACCATATCACATCAATACATAAACAATCTTTAAGTTCAAATCATATTAAGCAAATTAAACATAAACAAGAGGAGGAGGAGGAAGGCAAAGCCTTTCATCTCATGTCCTCACCATCACCGCAACCAAAAAGGATTAGTTACACATAATGATAGCAAAAGAAAGCAAATAAGAAAAAGAATTAAAGAAACAAAACAAAAGCAATATTATTTAACACTTGATGTAGTTGAGATAAAAGATATTGGTAACTTGTTCAACCTCCATAACGAAGCTCTCAAAAGAGAGCTTCAAGAGGGAAGAAGAAGAAGAAGAAACCAAGTTAAACCCCACACGACTCTCAAGCTAAACCAAAAACTAAATTAAAACTATAGAATATGGGTATATACATCATGCCTTGGCTCTAATCTGTTCTGGTATTTATAGGCATCAAAATAAAATAAAATAAACAATATAGATGGGATGATGTGATGCCTATAAAGTGCCAGAAGAAAAATGGGGGAAAATGGAGCTAGGGGGCCCGGTGATGCCGGTCTTTTTGGCGTTGTCGCCGTTTTTGTTGTGGGCAAAGTGGCTCATGTTGGCATGGTGAACTCGAGTGCTCTCCAATATCATCCTGGTGCTGCTTGATTTCTGTATAAACTCATGGTTACTACTCATGGATTTTGGAGGGAAATATGATGCTTCATATCACATCAAAACTTTTAGCATTTAACACCCATGCCCACTTGCACAATATGTTGTGTCATGGCAGCCCCCACCATGGTCCATGTGCCAAAGAGCATATGCACACTTGCAATATGTTGGACCAAAATTGTGTGCAAACATTTATTTGCAAAAGAACTCTTTGGACATTAATCGGTTTTCTGTTCTGTTTGCAGTGTCGGCTCCCAAACAATATATCCGTGATTTTGAGAGTATTTCCAGTGTTTTATCACGAATACCTGTAATCTGTATTTACTGAGCAGACACTCGTTAATAGTACCGATATACACAAAATTGATAATGAATGAGAGGTATTAAAATACAGTTTTCAGTGATGAACACTACCCTACCACGGTGGCGGTGATCCTTAACCATGCCCGGATGCGTTTGGTTTGGCCGGAGGAGAAAGATAAGAGACAAGAATGGACGGACAAAGGTTAATAAACCAGATTTCATAAATACCGTGTTTAAGCACCATAATCTAAGTTGTTACCGATTACCATAGCTTCGATAAGTGTAGGGTTGCTAGGCACATGCACAAGGGTCTACGAGGCATCAACCATGCCCGATTTAAAAATTAGCCGTGCCGAACAACCCGATACGAGATCTTTAAACTTGAGTTTATGCGAAAACAAGCATGTTAAACACTTTAACACTAAGTGAGAGGGATTACAACCTTTGTAGATCCGGTCCTTCACTTCTTAAGCTCCGTGTTGAGGTCCCTTCGCTGCGATCATCGTGTTCCAGACTCTCGAGAGTCGCCACGAAGAGAAAGATGCAGTCTTGCTTCCGATCTTCGATAACATAGATGATCTACCTTGAAGTTTCATTAACACAAGCTAACACTCACTAAATGAAGTGAACACCCTCATCTAAATGGCAAGGGTAGATGAGGATGATGAAGTAGGATTTTTGCTCTCATTTGTTTTCTTATTCTCACTCATTTTTCATCACTTAGAAAAAGCTAGAAAGCTTTTTCATGAAAAGAAAGAAGGAAGAAGATGAACAATCAACATGAAACCTTTTGTGATGAATAATGAAAGGATAAATATGATGATTAATGCAACCATGGTCAACTAAACCCATGTAGAGAATTAACTAGGGTTAGGGTTTGGGTTGGGTTAAAGGTGAGTCATAACAAAATATCTTTCACAAGACAAAAGAAAAGGTTCTAGAATCTACTAGAAGTCTTAACCCTAATCATGTTTAAACTCCACTAAACATGTTGCATTAGGATTCATATCATGTTACAATATTATATATCACATATATAATATTTATCGTAACAATGTAAAATAATACATATAACATATATCGCATATATATCAATGTATTACCCGAGTGAGAAAAAGAATCTTTTAGTGAGCTAATATTAGTTAATGTAATTTAATATATCATATATATTATTATACATTAAATTATCGAATCAACACTTGATCCGACAATCCGGCTATATCGCATATAACCGACTAATATTTATCCGTACCGATTCATCGAATCAACACTTGATCCGATGACCCGGCCGATATCATATATCGCGAGAATAGAATACGGTATCGCATATCGCATTATCCTCGGTCCTGCACATATCACATATGTTCCCCTACTCCGTTTCGCCTGAGCCAAGAAACCTCTGTGTAGGACTCTAAAGAATCGTCAATACGCCGGCAGTAGGTGATGATCATATCAAACACCCACAAGCTGCAAGCAGTCAGCTAAACGTAACAGCCACCCAGGTATTGAGCGCTCAGAAGATCAACAAGCAAGCCTGTGCATTCTCCTGTGAATCCAATCAGTAACACTCCCGTACAGTCCGGTCTCGTCGTCTGATATGTCGCATATCTCGCCTAGGGGTGGTAAACGTCAGACCCCAGTAGCTCGATAAGTCGTGTCGATATGAGGTCTATAACAGTTCGAGAAACTACTGATAACACTCACCAGTAAATCTCAGCAATCCCTGGCCAGGGATTTCCGGTTATAGCCAATCGAACACAACACAACATCAACTCCCTATACCGGGAGAGACGAATCCCCTCCTATCGCTCATTGCCGCCATGTGATTCGGGACTGTACCCAAAAGCCACCCTTTTAGACGCCCTCTTGGACGTGGTATGATGAAAATCAAAGCACAGTGGGAATCACACAAGACTATATGATGATCTCGGGTCAACAGACTACTCTGTACCAGTGTCACCGGAGAACTGCCATCTGACGTGGGGTATAATACCATCTGGGACTCGGCGAGTCCGTCCAGTGTACCCAGTCTTCACTGAGCACCCGTACACCATCCTTGATGTCAAACACCGATGGATATGGGATCATCCATCGCCCATCATATGGGTCAAGATGCGTATACGCTAGTCTACTCTGGTGCATCGATGCCCTGTCTCGATACACCCTCGACTAGGAACAGTTATAGGATGTACTCGTCGACTACCGCGGTCCCACTAGTATGATCTCATCATAGTCCCAATAGTCGAGTACATATCCTAAGGGCTTTATCAACATGTAACATAGAGACAATCAGAGAACATGTTAATATAAAGTACAACCAGATAGCATACTATCATGTCGAGCAAGAAAGTCCTCCCTATATATGTCCAAGCATCCATTACAATATACATCGTATGTACAGTAATGGCCTCTAGGACATACATATAACTAATAATCTCCCACTTACACTAGGGCCATCTGTTGTGGTATCACATACCATACAATTAGCTGCGGTTGAAGTATCTCATACTCAACCATCCCATAAAAGTCTCTACTGGGAAAAAAGGCCTTTGTGAGTGGATCCATGCTGTTGTCCACTGTGTCTACTCTCCTGACCTCGATCTCCCTGGAGATCAACCATCTCCATGATTAGGTGATACTGCCTAAGAATTATATCTGGATTTTTGATGGGACGGGGGTTCCTTGGCTAAAGCCACATCTCCATTGTCACACAATGGTAGGAACGAAGTTCATCTTATGAACTTATATATCCAGACTGCCTCTTTGGTAGCATCCTTGGTAACGATGTATCTTGCCTTTAATCGTCTAGTAAGTTACGGTATCTAGCTTGGAACTCTTCCAACATACCGTCCCTCCACTGAGAGTAAAGACAATGCCTGCGACTGACATTCAGTCGTCCTTATCACCCTGGAACCTTTCCAGTGATTCTCCCCAGGATCGATTGATACCATCTCACTACTCCTAGTGAGAATCCTAACATCCAAATAGATCTATCTCATAGATCCATAACTCAGGATTTAGGAGGTATCACTTTGATCCTATATGGAGAATCCTTGTGATAAGTGGAGATTGACCGAGCGTAGCATAGGAAACTCCTTTCCTATCAAGAGTATGTCATCCACGTACTCTAAGAGAATCACCACCATACTCTCTACTATCTTTTTGTATATACAAGGTTCATCTACCATTTTGATGAAATCAAACTCTTTGACTACCACATCAAAACAAACGTTCCAACTCCGCGATGCCTGCTTTATCACATAAAACATCTTGCACACGTTTTCACTGCTCCCACTGTCTACGAAGCCCTATGGCTGTGTACTTATAGACGCTCTCTTCTAAAACATCATTTAGAAAAGCAGTCATGACACCCAACCACCAGATATCGTAGTCATGGTATGTAGCAGTGGCAAGTAAGATCTGGATGGACTTAAGCATAGCTTTGAAAGTCTCAACTTTTCCATGTACACCAAGTAATCTTCTCAAGATATACTCGCTCCTGATGGGGATTTAACCCTTCAGATAAAGCAACCAAAGTCCATACTTTGTTGGTGTATAAGGATTCCATCTCAGATCGCTAAGCATCCAGCCATTCTTACAAAGTCCCACTCCTGATAGCCAGCTCGAAACTAGTTGGGTCATCATCTCATGATGCAATCCTCTCTCCCACTGTCATAGAGAAACCGAAGTATCTCTCAGGTGGGTGAGGAACCCTACTAGATCGGAGGAGAGGCTGAGGATCGTTGGAAACTATTGAATCCACATTCAATAGGTATGCAGCTTCTCAAGTGCAGAACTTCCAAAAAGAAATAAGAAACTCAGTAGTACTCATCATAGAGCACACCATATCATATAGGGTGCGTTTGCTCCACCCCGATATACCATCGTGCTATGGTGTATGCGGAGGAGTAATGCCGAGAGAGAATCTCATTCTCCTTTAGAATAGTCCAGGAATCCGTGCTCAAGTATTCTCCTCCCTGATCTCATCAAAGGACATAATACTTTTACCCGTATTGGTTCTCTACTTCTATCTTATATTCTGTGAATATCTCAAAAGGTTCGGAATTGTGTTTCAACAGAAACATATGTCTAAATCTTAAGAGATCATCAGAGAATGTAATGAAGTACAAAGAACCGGTCTTGGCATGTATAGACAGGGGACCTTCATACATCAGCATGTATCAATCCCAAGAGTTCACTAACTCTTTCTCTGTTTCCAATAAACAGAGCTGTGGTCATCTTATCTTTGTGACATGACCGGCAAATTTCACAAGATGTAAATTCAAACTAATTTAAATATGCATCTTTATGTAACTTTAGCTTGTCGGGTCACATTGATATGTCCTAGTCTACAATGCCTCGAGAAGAATTCGTTCATTTCTGAACTCTTTCTCTTGTGTGTGTTCTGTATACTAAGAACTGTAGTTTGATTTAGAACGTCAATGCTTTTAGATAACGTGCCTGAACCGATCAACTCTTGATATAGGAAATGTTCAAAACATTATCCAACAATACAAAATTATATCCTTTCTTTACTAATAAAGAGACTGATATGATGTTGTATATCAGGTTCGGTATCTAATAACATTCGTTCAAAATCAATGTATTTTAGTAATACAGGGTGATAGTGACCAACAGACTTGGCTGCAACACTTGTACCGTTTCTATCTCATGAAACTTATCACCCGTTCTCAGTTCTCTACCTTTCTGTAGCCCATGTAACAAATTACATATGTGGGATCCTGATCCGGTATCAAATACCCAGGACGTAAAGGACATTGAAAAACAGTTCTATATAATGAACACACCCGAAAAAGATGCATCAGCATGCACTTTCTTCGTTTGGGACGCACGGGAATTCTGGTAATCCCCTATTTCCTGCTCTGTCTTATAACAATTATAAGTTGGAGCGGGACCAACGTTCCCCAGCTCAATATAACAAGCGGGTTCGGTCAATATATCCGTATTATTATTTTTGATTAAGGCATGATACGGTCGCTACCTGGAGAGAGAGAGAAGAAAACACTTAGCATGTGCTCTTGCAAGATTAGATTGGTTATCTAATATATCTAATCAGGATGTCTCCTACTGTTTTAGTCAAATCTTCCTCCAAACCCTAAAAGGAAAGACTAGCCGGGATTAATTACACGCTACAAGTTCGCCAATCTTTCAGCCAGGCCAGTGTCGATACTTTGAGGGAGGTCCCCCGTGCTTTCACACGAACCTAATTAAAGTAAACCTCGTTTTCCCAGAGGCATAACCCCGTTGACACCTTTCTAGACACCTACTTGATCGGCTAATTGTAATGTGTAAAACTCTCCCAGGAGTAACTCTTACTCGCAGCGAGTATCGGGATCCAACTATCTCATAGAAGATATGCAATCTCATTGCAAATTTCAACACTTGAAATTCCCGATAATACTTTACCCCTAACACTTTTGACCTTAACTAAGGTCAACATATCATAAGCACTAGTCAAGTTCTACCCGTCATTTCATGATTAATCAGACCCACCATACATGACCCTCAACTATGGTCGACATAATCACATGAATGTCCTAACTAATCGCATCATATGCTATGTAGGAAGATATCACTTAGCTACCGTACACTACGCCTCAACTAAAGTCGACATACGCAACACGAATACTAAGTACTCTACTTCCTAAAATGACGGAGGGCTACGACAGGTTTTTAAGAAAACCTTTTGCGTAATGAACTTGATATCGTTGTAGAATCGAGTGATTTTAAATGGAGTTTTTTTGAGGCCTTTCTAGTTTTGCTAAAGGGGTCACTCCCGGTGAAGGGATCGTCGGCCCTTTCCTCATCGAATAAGGTGCAGGATATTTCACAAATACCACTATGCAAAGCAAGAACTATAGAAGCAATCAAAAGACAAACCGAATTTGTAGCATCTGCTAGTTTCACTAAAGAGGTCAATCCCGGTGAAGGGGTCTCGGCTCTTTCCTTATCGAATAAGGTGTTGGATGTTCTACAAGGAACACCGCTATGCAAAGCAAGAACTAGAGCTACCAGTTTTTAAACAAGTTTCTACAACATTTTTAGGTTTCTTTTAGTTTCATTAATCTCATTAATGAAGTCCCATTATATTATGCTTCACAAGCATCTCATTTGAAACGAAATCTGCAATACAACATATATCTCATATATATAATATAAACATTCGTCTCAGGCAGTAATATAATCTCATCACAGAACATTGCAGCAGAAGAAACATATATGAAATATTGGATATACTAGGACGTCCGTGTTTTAATACAAGCCTGTATAAAACACGGATTCCACGGTCGCGATGAATAGCCAAACCCACATCCCTAGACCTCTACGAGAGCGGCAAGCAACACTGCCAATTCTAGGGTTAGGAGACCCGGTCTCGACTCCTCGAGATGGTCTCCCACAGAACCCTAGAACCCGGTTACTTGTGCTTCCCGCCTTGGGTCTACCTAATGCGGAAAAGTAAATAATATACAATGGTGACATCATCCTCAGCTCGGAAGTGCCCCAATAAAAGAATATTACATACAAATGAATTTTACATGAATGAAAAAGAAAAACTCTCATCTCACATAAAACCCCCGGCTATTCAGAACACGACGATCCAATATAACATATCACAGCAACACATAATATCTCATATCATCAATGTAAGCAAGTATGCGTATCCCGATTGTCATTGATGTATAGCAATGAAGCCGGCGATACACCATATACTATGCTTACGGTCACAGAAAAGAAAGTGTAAAACTACAACAGTTGGAATCCGCAACCTTTCTTAGACATCGCATGCCTAACCAAATGAATTCCTTAGTCATCGCATGCCTAACAATTATAAACCCCGCATTTTAGTCTCTTTATCGAAAACTCTTTTCAATATTAAGTCGGGAAATTCAACAAGATTCCCAACATCCTGATCGTATGCTCGTCACAAACTTTAGTAGACGGCCGCACCCCTGGATGCCGTCGACGAAGTGCACTAAGGCGGAACACCGCTGCCGCGAGCACCCGAACGGATGCTTTTGGCGACGGGGTTCTCCTACAGTCACTTGGTCGGGGCTATGGGGCATGGCTGTCTATTAAGTTTACCCGGCGAGTATCCGCGTACGCTACATGATTGCGACGGACTTTTGATCACATCAAAATTCCGTGACAACCGATCTTCTGAGACTAAACTGCTATATTTATAGTATTCAAATTACTTATCTCATAACTTCTTGTGGATTCCAAATATTGTATCACAATCCAGATAAATAGACAATGTTAAACTTTCCGATCGAATAATCAAACACCCAAGATTTCCCCAATATATCTCAACACTTGAAATCAGTTTAAAAACATCCATCACATGCCACAGTACCAATGGTCCAGCCGTAAAAGGGTCAAGCCAACGCCTCACATGTGGCACGCCGTACTGCCTCAAACCCTAAGATTTATAGGCAGTTCAAGACGGTCACATAATCGAGTTAAGGTTTGTTGACTTCTAGAGGGTCCACCGCGTTACTTACACGACTTAGAATGTTCTTAAAGTCGAGAAAAAATCCAACTTTTGAAAATTTTCCGACAGGGGAAAAGTGAGTTATTGATATCCGTTCGAACTTTTTAACAGTTTCTAAAAATTACCCGGACAAAACTAAACGAAGTTAAATTATCCGATCGAATCAACGAGTCCCTAATACAACCCTAGAAAACTCAAAACTTGAGTGGAATTAAAAAATTCCCAGAAAAAAATAACAATAAAGGACCTAAGAATAAATATATGAAATATGAGGGACTAAGTCCAAATTTTGGCCGCGGAACCGCCGCCAAACCCATGGTTTGGCCGCGTTTCCGCGGTCACGTGAGAGACTTAGTGGATCGTACTTCACAGTGATTCTTAGTTTTTCCTGCTTGTTTTTCTGAGCATTTTTAATTCATAATAAACCACGTTTTTGAAAAATGTACAGAGAAGGGTAAACATCGGGGTTTCCGGGTTCGATCGGACTTTAAACTTCGTCCAGACTTCGCCTAAAACTCTAGCTTGGCTCTGATACCACTGTAGGGTTGCTAGGCACATGCATAAGGGTCTACGAGGCATCAACCATGCCCGATTTAAAAATTAGCCGTGCCGAACAACCCGATACGAGATCTTTAAACTAGAGTTTATGCGAAAACAAGCATGTTAAACACTTTAATACTAAGTGAGAGGGATTAGAACCTTTGTAGATCCGGTCCTTCACTTCTTAAGCTCCGTGTTGAGGTCCCTTCGCTGCGATCATCGTGTTCCGGACTCTCGAGAGGCGCCACGAAGAGAAAGATGCAGTCTTGCTTCCGATCTTCGATAACATAGATGATCTACCTTGAAGTTTCATTAACACAAGCTAACACTCACTAAATGAAGTGAACACCCTCATCTAAATGGCAAGGATAGATGAGGATGATGAAGGAGGATTTTTAATCTCATTTTTTTTCTTATTCTCACTCATTTTTCATCACTTAGAAAAAGCTAGAAAGCTTTTTCATGAAAAGAAAGAAGGAAGAAGATGAACAATCAACATGAAACCTTTTGTGATGAATAATGAAAGGATAAATATGATGATTAATGCAACCATGGTCAACTAAACCCATGTAGAGAATTAACTAGGGTTAGGGTTTGGGTTGGGTTAAAGGTGAGTCATAAAATAATATCTTTCACAAGACAAAAGAAAAGCTTCTAGAATCTACTAGAAGTCTTAACCCTAATCCAAACCCTAATCATGTTTAAACTCCACTAAACATGTTGCATTATTTATCATATCATGTTACAATATTATATATCACATATATAATATTTATCGTAACAATGTAAAATAATACATTTAACATATATCGCATATATATCAATGTATTACCCGAGTGAGAAAAAGAATCTTTTAGTGAGCTAATATTAGTTAATATAATTTAATATATCATATATATTATTATACATTAAATTACCGAATCAACATTTGATCCGACAATCCGGCTATATCGCATATAACCGACTAATATTTATCCGTACCGATTCATCGAATCAACACTTGATCCGATGACCCGGCTGATATCATATATCACGAGAATAGAATACGGTATCTCATATCGCATTATCCTCGATCCCGCACATATCACATATGTGCCCCTACTCCGTTTCGCCTGAGCCAAGAAACCTCTGTGTAGGACTCTAAAGAATCGTCAATACGTCGGCAGTAGGTGATGATCATATCAAACACCCACAAGCTGCAAGCGGTCAGCTAAACGTAATAGCCACCCAGGTATTGAGCGCTCAGAAGATAAACAAGCAAGCCTGTACATTCTCCTGTGAATCCAATCAGTAACACTCCCGTACAGTCCGGTCTCGTCGTCTGAAATGTCGCATATCTCGCCTAGGGGTGGTAAACGTCAGACCCCAGTAGCTCGATAAGTCGTGTCGATATGAGGTCTATAACAGTTCGAGAAACTACTGATAACACTCACCAGTAAATCTCAGCAACCTTGGCCAGGGATTTCCGGTTATAGCCAATCGAACACAGCACAACATCAACTCCCTATACCGGGAGAGACGAATCCCCTCCTATCGCTCATTGCCTCCATGTGATTCGGGACTGTACCCAAAAGCCACCCTTTTGCACGCCCTCTTGGACGTGGTATGATGGAAATCAAAGCACAGTGGGAATCACACAAGACTCTATGACGATCTCGGGTCAACAGACTACTCTGTACCAGTATCACCAGAGAACTGCCATCTGACGTGAGGTATAATACCATCTGGGAGTTCTCGGTGAGTCCGTCCAGTGTACCCAGTCTTCACTGAGCACCCGTACACCATCCTTGATGTCAAACACCGATGGATATGGGATCATCCATCGCCCATCATATGGGTCAAGATGCGTATACGCTAGTCTAATCTGGTGCATTGATGCCATGTCTCGATACACCCTCGACTAGGAATAGTTATAGGATGTACTCGTCTGTAGGGTTGCTAGGTACGCGCACAAGGGTCTACGAGGCATCAACCATGCCCGAATAAAAATTTAGCCGTGCCGAACAACCCGAATACGGAACTTTAAACTAGAGATTAGGCGAAAACAAGCATGCTAAACACTTTAACACTAAGTGAGAGGGATTACAACCTTTGTAGATCCGGTCCTTCACTTCATATGCTCCGTGTTGTGGTCCCTTCGCTGCGATCATCGGGATCCGGACTCTCGAGAGGTTCCACGAAGAGAAAGACGCAACCTTTGCTTCCGATCTTCGATACTAAGATGATCTACCTTGAAGTTTCTTTAACACAAGCTAACACTCATGAAATGATGTGAACACCCTCATCTAAATGGCAAGGGAAGATGAGGATGATGAAGTAGGATTTTTGCTCTCTTTATTTATCTTTTTCTCATATTTATTCATCACTTTGGAAAAATCAAGCAAGCTTTTTCATGAAAGAATGAAGGAAGAAGAAGATCAATAATGTTATGAATCCTTTTGTGATGAATAGGAAAAGGAGATAATGATCAATTATGCAACCATGGTTCACTTAACCATTGTAGAGAATTAACCAAGGGTTAGGGTTTGGGTTGAGTTAAGAATGAGTCACACACAAATATCTT
Source organism: Agapanthus africanus (assembly GCA_030015575.1). Classification (NCBI taxonomy): domain Eukaryota; kingdom Viridiplantae; phylum Streptophyta; class Magnoliopsida; order Asparagales; family Amaryllidaceae; genus Agapanthus; species Agapanthus africanus. The sequence goes on along the minus strand of CM057350.1, from coordinate 443,972,716 downwards.
TATCATGACAAAAAGAAAAGCTTCTAGAATCAACTAGAAGGTTTAACCCTAATCCAAACCCTAATCATGTTTAAACTCCACAAAACAAGTTGCATTAGTTATCATATCATGTTACAATATTATATATCACATATATAATATTTATCGTAACAAAATAAAATAATACAATTAACATATATCGCATATATATCAATGTATTACCCGAGTGAGAAAAAGAATCTTTTAGTGAGCAAATATTAGTTAATGTAATTTAATATATCATGTGTATTATTATACATTAAATTATCGAATTAACACTTGATCCGACAATCCGGCTATATCGCATATAACCGACTAATATTTATCCGTACCGATTCATCGAATCAACACTTGATCCGATGACCCGGCTGATATCAAATATCGCGAGAATAGAATACGGTATCACATATCGCATTATCCTCGGTCCCGCACATATCACATATGTGCTCCTACTCCGTTTTGCCTGAGTCAAGAAACCTCTGTGTAGGACTCTAAAGAATCGTCAATACGCCGGCAGTAGGTGATGATCATATCAAACACCCACAAGCTGCAAGCGGTCAGCTAAACGTAACAGCTACCCAGGTATTGAGCGCTCAGAAGATCAACAAGCAAGCCTGTACATTCTCCTGTGAATCCAAACAGTAACACTCCCGTACAGTCCGGTCTCGTCGTCTGATATGTCGCATATCTCGCCTAGGGGTGGTAAACGTCAGACCCCAGTAGCTCGATAAGTCGTGTCGATATGAGGTCTATAACAGTTCGAGAAACTACTGATAACACTTACCAGTAAATCTCAACAACCCTGGCCAGGGATTTCCGGTTATAGCCAATCGAACACAGCACAACATCAACTCCCTATACCGGGAGAGACGAATCCCCTCCTATCGCTCATTGCCTCCATATGATTCGGGACTGTACCCAAAAGCCACCTTTTTGCACGCCCTCTTGGACGTGGTATAATGGAAATCAAAGCACAGTGGGAATCACACAAGACTCTATGACGATCTCGGGTCAACAGACTACTCTGTACCAGTGTCACCGGAGAACTGCCATCTGATGTATGGTATAATACCATCTGGGAGTTCTCGGCGAGTCCATCCAGTGTACCCAGTCTCCACTGAGCACCCGTACACCATCCTTGATGTCAAACATCGATGGATATGGGATCATCCATCGCCCATCATATGGGTCAAGATGCGTATACGCTAGTCTACTCTGGTGTATCGATGCCCTGTCTCGATACACCCTCGACTAGGAACAGTTATAGGATGTACTCGTCAACTACCGTGGCCCCACTAGTATGATCTCATCATAGTCCCAGTAGTCGAGTACATATCCTAAGGGCTTTATCAACATGTAACATAGAGACAATCAGAGTACATGTTAAGATAAAGTACAACCAGATAGCATACTATCATGTCGAGCAAGAAAGTCCTCCCTATATATGTCCTAGCATCCACTACAATATACATCGTATGTACAGTAATGGCCTCTAGGGCATACATATAACTAACAATCTCCCACTTGCACTAGGGCCATCTGTTATGGTATCGCATACCCAACAATTAGCTGCGGTTGAAGTATCTCATGCTCAACCATCCCATAAAAGTCTCTACAGGGATAAAGGCCTTCGTGAGTGGATCCGCGCTGTTGTCCTCTGTGTCTACTCTCCTAATCTCGATCTCCCTGGAGATCAACCATCTCCATGATCGGGTGATACTGCCTAAGAATTATATCTGGATTTCTGATGGGACGGGGGTTCCTTGGCATAAACCACAACTCCATTGTCACACAATGGTAGGAACGAAGTTCATCTCATGAACTTATATATATATCCAGACTGTCTCTTTGGTAGCATCCTTGGTAACGATGTATCTCGCCTTTAATCGTCTAGTAGGTCACGGCATCTAGCTTGGAACTCTTCCAACATACCGTCCCTCCACTGAGGGTATAGACAATGCCTGCGACTGACATTCAGTCGTCCTTATCAGCCTGGAACCTTTCCAGTGATTCTCCCCAGGATCGATTGATACCATCTCACTACAACTAGTGAGTGTCCTAACATCCAATTAGATCTATCTCATAGATCCAAAACCCAGGATTTAGGAGGTATCTCTTTGATCCTATATGGAGAATCCTTGTGATAAGCGGAGATTGACCGAGCGTAACATAGGAAACTCCTTCCCTATCAAGAGTATGTCATCCACGTACTCTACGAGGATCACCACCATACTCTCTACTACCTTTTTGTATATACAAGGTTCATCTACCATTTTGATGAAGTCAAACTCTTTGACTACCACATCAAAACAAATGTTCCAACTCCGCGATGCCTGTTTTATCATATAAAACATCTTGCACACGTTTCCGCTGCTCCCACTGTCTACGAAGCCCTCTGGCTGTGTACTTATAGACGCTATCTTCTAAATCATCATTTAGAAAAGCAGTCATGACACCGAACCACCAGATATCGTAGTCATGGTATGTAGCCGTGGCAAGTAGGATCTGGATGGACTTAAGCATAGATCCTTTGAAAAGGTTTCAACATAATCCTTACCTGGTCTATGATGCAAACCTTTAACAAGTCTAGCTTTGAAAGTCTCAACTTTTTCATGTACACCAAGTAGTCTTCTCAAGATATACTTGCTCCTGATGGGGATTTAACCCTTCAGATAAAGCAACCAAAGTCCATACTTTGTTGGTGTATAAGGATTCCATCTCAGATCGATAAGCATCCAGCCATTCTTACAGAGTCCCACTCCTGATGGCCAGCTCGAAACTAGTTGGGTCATCATCTCATGATGCAATCCTCGCTCCCACTATCATAGAGAAACCGAAGTGTCTCTCAGGTGGGTGAGGAACCCTACTAGATCGGCGGAGAGGCTGAAGTTCGTTGGAAACTATTGAATCCTCATTCAATAGGTATGCAGCTTCTCAAGTGCATAACTCCCAAAAGGAAATTGGAAACTCAGTAGTACTTATCATAGAGCACACCATATCTCATAGGGTGTTATTGCTCCGCCCCGATACACCGACGTGCTGTGGTGTATACGGAGGAGTAATGCTGAGAGAGAATCTCATTCTCCTTTAGAATAGTCCAGGAATTCCGTGCTTAAGTATTCTCCTCCTTGATCACATCATAGGACATAATACTTATACCCGTATTTTGGTTCTCTACTTCTAATTTATATTCTGTGAATATCTCAAAAGGTTCGGACTTATGTTTCAACAAGAACACATGTCTGAATCTAGAGAGATTATCAGAGAACGTAATGAAGTAAAAAGAACCTGTCTTGGCATGTGTAGACAGGGGACTTTCATACATCAGCATGTATCAATTCCCAAGAGTTCACTAACTCTTTCTCTGTTTCCAATAAACAGAGCTATGGTCATCTTATCTTTGTGACATGACTGGCATGTTTTATAAGATGTAAATTCAAACTAATTTAAATATGCATCTAAATGTAACTTCAGCCAGTCGGGTCGCATTGATATGACCTAGTCTACAATGCCTCAAGAAGGATTTGTTCATTTCTGAACTCTTCCTCTTGTGTGTGTTCTGTATACTACGAACTGTAGTTTGATTTAGAACGTCAATGATTTTAGATAACGTGCCTGAACCGATCAACTCTTGATATAGGAAATGTTCAAAACATTATCCAACAATACAAAATTATATCCTTTCTTTACTAATAAAGAGACTGATATGATTTTGTATATCAGGTTCGGTATCTAATAACATTTGTTCAGAATCAATGTATTCTGGTAATACAGGGTGATAGTGACCAACAGACTTGGCTGCAACACTTGCACCGTTTTCTGTCTCATGAAACTTATCACCCGTTCTCAGTTCTCTACCTATCTGTAGCCCATGTAACAGATTACATATGCGGGATCCTGATCCGGTATCACATACCCAGGACGTAAAGGATACTGAGAAACAGTTCTGTGTAATGAACACACCTGAAGATGATGCATCAGCATGCACTTTCTTCGTTTGGGTGGCACGGGAATTCTGATAATCCCCAATTTCCTGCTCTGTCTTATAACAATTATAAGTTGGAGCGGGACCAACGTTCCCCAGCTCAGTATAACAAGCGGGTTCGGTCAATATATCCGTATTATTATCTTGATTAAGGCGTGATATGGTCGCTACCTGGAGAGAGAGAGAAGAAAACACTCAGCGTATGCTCTTGCAAGATTAGATTGGTTATCTAATATATCTAATCAGGATGTCTCCCACTGTTTTAATCAAATCTTCCTTCAAACCCTAAAAGGAAAGACTAGCCGGGATTAATTACACGCTACAAGTTCGCCAATCTTTCAGCCAGGCCAGTGTCGGTACTTTGAGGGAGGTCCCCCGTGCTTTCGCACGAACCTAATTAAAGTAAACCTCGTTTTCCCACGGGCGTAACCCCGTTAACACCTTTCTAGACACCTACTTGATCGGCTAATTGTAATGTGTAAAACTCTCCCAGGAGTAACTCTTACTCACAGCGGGTATCGGGATCCAACTATCTAATAGAAGGTATGCAATCTCATTGCAAATTTCAACTCTTGAAATTCCCAATAATATTTTGCCCCAAGCAATCTATGACCTTGACTGAGTCAACAAACCATAGACCGCAAGTAAAGTTCAACCCGTCATTTCCCGATTGAATTAAACCCACCCGCACGACCCTTGACTGAGTCAACAAGGTCGCACGACTACCCTAATCCAATCGCATCATATGCTTTGCAGATAAGCACTAATCAGCTACCGCACACTACGCCTTGACTGAGTCAACAAACGCAGCACGAATACTAACTATTACTTATCTGAAATGACGGAGGGCTACGACAGGTTTTTAAGAAAACCTTTTGCGTAATGAACTTTATATCGTTGTAGAATCGAGTGATTTTCAAATGGAGTGTTTTTGAGGATTTTTCTAGTTTTGCTAAAGGGGTCACTCCCGGTGAAGGGATCGTCGGCCCTTTCCTCATCGAATAAGGTGCAGGATATATCATATATACCGCTGTGCAAAGCAAGAACTATAAAAGCAATCAAAAGACAAACCGAGTTTGTAGCATCTGCCAGTTATTGCTAAAGGAGTCACTCCCGGTGAAGGGATCTCGGTCCTTTCCTTATCGAATAAGGTGCTGGATGTTCTATAAGGAACACCGCTATGCAAAGCAACAACTAGAGCTACCAGTTTTTATAAACAAGTTTCTACAACATCTTAGGTTTCTTTTATTTCATTAATCTCATTAATGAAGTCCCATTTTATTATGCTTCACAAGCATCTCTTTTGAAACGAAATCTGCAATATAACATATATCTCATATATATAATATAAACATTCGTCTCAGGCAGTAATATAATCTCATCACAGAACATTGCAGCAGAAGAACATATATGAAATATTGGATATACTAGGACGTCCGTGTTTTCAATACGAGCCTGTATAAAACACGGATTCCATGGTCGCGATGAATAGCCAAACCCACATCCCTAGACCCCTACGAGAGCGGCAAGTAACACTGCCAATTCTAGGCTTAGGAGACCCGGTCTCGACTCCTCGAGATGGTCTCCCACTGGACCCTAGAACCCGGTTACTTGTGCTCCCCGCCTTGGGTCTACCTAATGCGGAAAAGTAAATAATATACAACGGTGACATCTTCCGCTACCTGGAAGTTCCCCAATAAAAGAATATTACATACAAATGAATTTTACATGAATGAAAAAGAAAAAACTCTCATCTCACATAAAACCCCCGGCTATTCAAACGCGACGATCCAATACAACATATCACAGCAACACATAATATCTCATATCATCAACGTAAGCAAGTATGCGTATCCCGATTGTCGTTGATGTATAGCAACGAAGCCGGCGATACACCACATACTACGCTTACGGTCACAGAAAAGAAAGTGTAAAACTACAACAGTTGGAATCCGCAACTTCCTTAGACATCGCATGCCTAACCAAATGAATTTCTTAGACATCACATGCCTAACAATTATAAACCCCGCATTTTAGTCTCATTTATCGAAAACTCTTTTCAATATCAAGTCGGGCAATTCAACAAGATTCCCGATTGTCCTGATCGAATGCTCGTCGCAAACTTTAGAAGACGGCCGCACCCCTGATACCGTCGACGAAGTGCACCAAGGCGGAACACCGCTACCGCGAGCACCCGAACGGATGCTTTCGGCGACGGGGTTCTCCTACAGTCACTTGGTCGGGGCTATGGGGCGTAGCTGTCTATTAAGTTTATCCGGCGAGTATCCGCGTACACTACGTGATTGCGACGGACTTTTGATCACATCAAAATTCCGTGGCAACCGATCATCTGAGACTAAACTGCTATGTTTATAATATTCAAATTAGTTATCTCATAACTACCTGTGGATTCCAAATATTGTATCACATTCCAGATAAATAGAAAAAGTTAAACTTTCCGATCGAATCATCAAGCACCCAAGATTTCCCCAATATATCTCAACACTTGAAATCAGTTTAAAAACATTCATCACATGCCACAGTACCAATGGTCCAGCCGTAGAAGGGTCAAGCCAACGCCTCACATGTGGCACGCCATACTGCCCCAAACCCTAAGGTTCAAAAGGCAGTTCAAGACGGTCACATAATCGAGTTAAGGTTTGTTGTCTTCTAGAGGGTCCACCGAGTTACTTGCACGACTTAGAACATTCTTAAACACGAGAAAAAATCCAACTTTTGAAAAAATTTCCGACAGGGGAAAAAGTGAGTTATTGATATCCGTTCGAACTTTTTAACAGTTTCTAAAAATTATCAGGAAAACCACATAGACAAAATCTGATACTCCGATCGAAACACCGAATCCCCAAAACAGCCCCAGAAAATTCAACTCTTGAATAAAAATTAAAAATTCCCAGAAAATCCAGAATAATAAAATAGGAGTTACTGAGCAAACAGGGGATGATGACGTCATCATTGCGCCGCGGAACCGCCGCAGAAGGCATGCTTCTGCCGCGGTTCCGCCGCGCTTTATACTGTTCATCAAAAACTTTTTGCACCGTAATTCTTATAATTCCCTGCTGAATTTTTTAAGCATTTTTAATGTTGAAAAATCCCAGTTTTTAGAAAAAGTCCAGAGAGCTCGTAAAAATTGGGTTTCGGGTTCGATCGGGTTTCAAACTTCGTCTAGACTTCGCCTAAAGCTCTGGCTTGGCTCTGATACCACTGTAGGGTTACTAGGCACGCGCACAAGGGTCTACGAGACATCAACCATGACCGAATAAAAATTTAGCCGTGCCGAACAACCCGAATACGGAACTTTAAACTAGAGATTAGGCGAAAACAAGCATGCTAAACACTTTAACACTAAGTGAGAGGGATTACAACCTTTGTAGATCCGGTCCTTCACTTCATATGCTCCGTGTTGTGGTCCCTTCGCTGCGATCATCGGGATCCGGACTCTCGAGAGGTTCCACGAAGAGAAAGACGCAACCTTTGCTTCCGATCTTCGATACTAAGATGATCTACCTTGAAGTTTCTTTAACACAAGCTAACACTCATGAAATGATGTGAACACCCTCATCTAAATGGCAAGGGAAGATGAGGATGATGAAGTAGGATTTTTGCTCTCTTTATTTATCTTTTTCTCATATTTATTCATCACTTTGGAAAAATCAAGCAAGCTTTTTCATGAAAGAATGAAGGAAGAAGAAGATCAATAATGTTATGAATCCTTTTGTGATGAATAGGAAAAGGAGATAATGATCAATTATGCAACCATGGTTCACTTAACCATTGTAGAGAATTAACCAAGGGTTAGGGTTTGGGTTGAGTTAAGAATGAGTCACACACAAATATCTTTATCATGACAAAAAGAAAAGCTTCTAGAATCAACTAGAAGGTTTAACCCTAATCCAAACCCTAATCATGTTTAAACTCCACAAAACAAGTTGCATTAGTTATCATATCATGTTACAATATTATATATCACATATATAATATTTATCGTAACAAAATAAAATAATACAATTAACATATATCGCATATATATCAATGTATTACCCGAGTGAGAAAAAGAATCTTTTAGTGAGCAAATATTAGTTAATGTAATTTAATATATCATATGTATTATTATACATTAAATTATCGAATTAACACTTGATCCGACAATCCGGCTATATCGCATATAACCGACTAATATTTATCCGTACCGATTCATTGAATCAACACTTGATCCGATGACCCGGCTGATATCAAATATCGCGAGAATAGAATACGGTATCACATATCGCATTATCCTCGGTCCCGCACATATCACATATGTGCTCCTACTCCGTTTTTCCTGAGTCAAGAAACCTCTGTGTAGGACTCTAAAGAATCGTCAATACGCCGGCAGTAGGTGATGATCATATCAAACACCCACAAGCTGCAAGCGGTCAGCTAAACGTAACAGCTACCCAGGTATTGAGCGCTCAGAAGATCAACAAGAAAGCCTGTACATTCTCCTGCGAATCCAAACAGTAACACTCCCGTACAGTCCGGTCTCGTCGTCTGATATGTCGCATATCTCGCCTAGGGGTGGTAAACGTCAGACCCCAGTAGCTCGATAAGTCGTGTCGATATGAGGTCTATAACAGTTCGAGAAACTACTGATAACACTTACCAGTAAATCTCAACAACCCTGGCCAGGGATTTCCGGTTATAGCCAATCGAACACAGCACAACATCAACTCCCTATACCGGGAGAGACGAATCCTCTCCTATCGCTCATTGCCTCCATATGATTCGGGACTGTACCCAAAAGCCACCTTTTTGCACGCCCTCTTGGACGTGGTATGATGGAAATCAAAGCACAGTGGGAATCACACAAGACTCTATGACGATCTCGGGTCAACAGACCACTCTGTACCAGTGTCACCGGAGAACTGCCATCTGACGTATGGTATAATACCATCTGGGAGTTCTCGGCGAGTCCGTCCAGTGTACCCAGTCTCCACTGAGCACCCGTACACCATCCTTGATGTCAAACATCGATGGATATGAGATCATCCATCGCCCATCATATGGGTCAAGATGCGTATACGCTAGTCTACTCTGGTGTATCGATGCCCTGTCTCGATACACCCTCGACTAGGAACAGTTATAGGATGTACTCGTCGACTACCGTGTCCCCACTAGTATGATCTCATCATAGTCCCAGTAGTCGAGTATATATCCTAAGGGCTTTATCAACATGTAACATAGAGACAATCAGAGTACATGTTAAGATAAAGTACAACCAGATAGCATACTATCATGTCGAGCAAGAAAGTCCTCCCTATATATGTCCTAGCATCCACTACAATATACATCGTATGTACAGTAATGGCCTCTAGGGCATACATATAACTAACATCGTCGACTACCATGGCCCCACTAGTATGATCTCATCATAGTCCCAGTAGTCGAGTACATATCATAAGGGCTTTATCAACATGTAACATAGAGACAATCAGAGTACATGTTAAGATAAAATACAACCAGATAGCATACTATCATGTCGAGCAAGAAAGTCCTCCCTATATATGTCCAAGCATCCATTACAATATACATCGTATGTACAGTAATGGCCTCTAGGGCATACATATAACTAATAATAAGTAAGGCACAAAGGAACGGGTACGGATTTTCATAACTTAAACTAATCTATCTCTATCCCTAACAAGCGTTTTGTTGCATATATACATAACACTTAAGTTAGAATCGAACTATTCGGACCTTTGGCCTAACTCATGAAAACAAAAACGTAAAAGGCACCATTTCCCTGCGGACGACCCGTACTCATCACGGCCAGCTATACGCGACGCCGTCTTGATTGCAGTTACTTTAAACCTTAAGATACGACATGCGAAATATATATCAATCAATCGGCATCCATCATCATTATTTTTATCATGTTAGATGTGGATACACCAAATTTCATGTGATTCCATCGCTTTTTCACCGTTGATTTAGTGGGTGCAAAATTAACGGTTTACCGACAATAGAACTTTTTACATTGCTAATTCAACGGTGAAAAAGTTGTGAAATCACATGAAATTTGGTGTATCCATATCTTATATGATAAAGAAGATGATTATGAATGCCGATCGTCGAAAAAATCGTAGAGAATATAAATTTTTGACGCCCTCCTAACGAAAAAGCCTCCTAAGGCCTCTTTTTTCTTTATATATATAAAGAGAGAGGGGGGAGAATAATGGAGGAAAGAGGCCTTAAGAGGCTTCCCTCCAGACGATCGGCATCCATCATCTTGATCTCCGTCGTTTAAGATGTGCACACCAAATTTCATGTGATTCTAACACTTTTTCACCGTTGATTTAGCAATGTAAAAAGTTCTATTGTCAGTAAACCGTTAATTTTGCACCACTAAATCAACAGTGAAAAAGAAGTAGAATCACATGAAATTTGGTGTATGCACATCTTAGATGATAGAGATCAAGAATGATGGGTGTCGATCGTCAAATAAAATAATGGAGGATGTATTTTCTAGACACCGCCCAAGGAAAATGCCTCCTAAGGCATCTTTCTTTCATTACACACGCACACATATGAGGGAATATTCTCCCTTAAAGCTTTTTTTGTCTTCATGCAAAACTTAGACTCCACCTTTTTAGTTTAAGGAAATTTTATTCAGTCCCTTTTTGCGAGAAATAACTCCTCCGCACCCTATAATTTAAGTTAATATGCATTTGGCACATTCTAAGTTTATGTTCAGATCCCCACAATATATTTTCGTATGAATTATCTGTATTTATTTCCTTACGGGTTATCACTATTCAATCTAGATTGTAGCATAACATCTATAGAGAGTATTTTTTTCTTGAAACACACATGGATGGAAAATCAGATGGGGTCTTTGATATCTTTTGAAAATTGTAATCAGCCGGTACACTATTACTTTGTATATATACATGCATGGAAAATTATGTGAGGCTTAGATGTCTTTGGAAAAATTACAATCAATGCTTTCACTATTTGTTTTGTATACGTTCTCATCGATCAGACACGGATCGGATGCAGATATGACTATATTCGTATCATGTGGTCGTTAGAGAATGCAAATATGCATATGGATAGTTATAAGAAATGAAAATTCGTATATTATAGATCGATTACCAGTAAGATTATGAAATATATATTAAAAGTTAAATACACTTCTAAAATATATATTTAAAAATGTAAGTTGAATTATATAATATGAAAATTAGTAAGAGAAGAGTATATGATGATGTGAAAATAAGAGTCTTCCTTGAGTATGGCGGAAGTCGACAGCAATCAGTGATGATGGTAGGAAGATTCCAGAGAATTTTTTTTCAAATTTCAAATGTAATTATTGACGATGGCAAGAATTTTCGAATGCAATTTATCATCCGTGCAATATATAGAAAAGTGAAAGACATACTTTTATTGATTGTTTTGAGAGAGAATGAAAAAGTTTTCTAAATTGTTTCGAGAGAATTTAGGTTAAGCTTGAAAATTTTACTTGCAATACAATTTAGTTACGATTCGGTCATCTATGCGATAGCATATTTTTTGGGCATCCCCGGGCCTATGTATGGCACGGGAAAAGGGAGTGAATCTAATGAGCGAAGAGTAACATCCATCATAGTCGCTGGTCTTTTTCTCTCTTTTCTCCTCTTTTTTCACTTTCCAATCCTTTCTTGTTTCTTTACTTTTTCAGCTGAAGTTGTAAATCCCCAATTCCATGTATATATTTTCCGTATTTTTTTCCAGAATTTTCCTTGTATTTTTGCACATTTTTTATTATTTTATTATTTTATTTTAATTTCCTAACCCTAAACCTAATCTAACCCTACCCGACCCGACCCGACCCGACTCCACTCCCACTTCTCCTTCTTCTTCTCCTTCTCTTTTTCTTTTCCCTCTCTTTTCCCACGACTCCTCCTCCCTCGCGACCGGACCTTGTCGACACCGCGCCCACCATGCCAACGACCTTCCCGAGATCCCTTCCCCCAAATCCTCACTTGCTCCCCTCTCTCCCCCTCGCCGACATCTCCGCGAGTCCCGCTCAACCAACGACCGAGCTCTCCCCCAACTACTCACCGAGATCCCAGTGCTCACCTCCCCTCGTCTCTAACAACCTCTCTCTCTCTCTCTCTCTCTCTCTTGCTACCTCTTTCTCCCTCTAACTCGTTCTGTTTCCCCCTCACACTTCCACTCCCCACTTCCTTTCTCTCAAACCCGACCTCTAGCCTCCATCATCGAACACCATCGCCGGAGCATCACCGCCTTCGCCTCCTTTGGCCGATGAGCCTCGCTGTCGACCTCACCATAACTCACCGCCAGCTACCCCTCCTCATCACTACCACCACCGTAGCTATCATCTCCTTTGACCCACCGAGATCCCCAAGCCTTCAAGCCAAGCCAAGCACTCCACTACATCCCACTTCGCTGCAACCGCCACCGGAGCTCGACGCCGCCATCATCGTCATCGCCATCGTCCCATCCTCCTTCTCCCTTGTTTAACCGGGCACTCCTTCTCCGAACAAGAGAATCCACATAGCTAGCCCGACCCCGATCATCCCCTGCACACCAACCCTCATCGAGCATCTTACTGCAACTGCAGCACCCCCGGAGATCCACTGCACCTCACCGCCGTTGCCATAACACCTGTGCCCACCTCCGCACCAGTGCCGAGCCTCCCCAAGCCTCACAGGAGCCCATGCCAGTCGTGCATGCATCGTGCCGTGCCGTCTCTGTGCTGTGGTTGTAGACCGCTGTTGTGCCGCCGTCTCCAGGCAAGAGAAAACCTAACTCTTGCTAATCATGCTATTATATATAAGTTAATTAATAATGTTATATAATTGCATATATATGTGTGTATCTATATTGCGTTAAGTGATGATCGAATACTTGTGCATTGAGCCATCATGATTGGTTGTATTGAATCGAACTCAACTCGGTCCATTAATTGTATGGATATCATATTACAATTTACATTAAATAATTGTTGTCGATCGACACTCGTGTACACATACTAGGTGTTTGATGTGAAACCTTAAACCAAAACCCATCAAAAAAATGGCGGAATTTGTGACTAATGAATCACTCTATGGATAATGAATGGCGTGTAGGGATTTGAGTTAAAAATACGTAGGTTATACCCATGAAAAGTCGCCCCTAAAGGCGACACTAAATCTGGAATGCACCGCATATGTCACGTCGAAAAATATATATTAAATTAAATACAGATTGAAATGTAATGTTCTATGGCTCGTATCATAGCCGACTCGATAAAATAAAACCCTATAAAGTTTACCCTTCAATGCTGATAGGCCACTGTAACGAGATTGACTAAAAACGCGGCTCTGGACTGCAGTCCGGGACAGCATTCCACGGGGATACCTGAATTTAAGCTCCTGCACATCCCTATATAAAACTGAAAATGCGCGGAGTCCCATATATTTGTTAGTTATGTGTATGCCCTAGAGGCCATTATTGTACATGTGATGTATATTATAGTGAATGCTTGGATATATAGAGAGAGGACTTTCTTGCTCGACATGATAGTATGCTATCTGGTTGCTCTTTGTCATAACATGTTGACTTGTATAAGTGCTGATGTCTTGCTCTCACATGTTGATAAAGTCCTTAGGATATGTACTTGACTACCAGGACTATGATGGAGATCATACTAGTGGGGCCAAGGATAGTCCACAAGTACACCCTATAATTGTTCCTAGTCGAGGGTGTATCGAGACAGGGCATCGATATTCAGAGTAGACTAGCGTATACGCATCTTGACTCATATGATGGGAGATGGATGATCCCACATCCATTGGTGTTTGACATCAAAGATGGTATACGGGTGCTCAGTGGAGACTGGGTACACTGAATGGGTCGCCGAGAACTCCTAATTGGTATTATACCTATCGTTAGATAGCAGTTCTGTGGTGACACTGGTATAGGTTAGTCTGTAGACCCGAAATCGTCATAGAGTCTTGTGTGATTCCCACTGTGCTTTGATTTCCACCTTACCACGTTCAAGAGAACGTGCAAAACGGTGGCTTTTGGGTACAGTCCCGAATCACATGGAGCCAATGAGAGATAGGAGGGGATTTTTCTCTCCTGATATTGGGGGTAGATATTGTGCTGTGCTCGATTGGCCATAACAGGAAGTCCCTAGCCAGGGCTGATACAGAGATTTACTGATAAATGTTATCAGTAGATTCTCGACCCGTTATGAATCTCACATCGGCACGACTTATCGGTTACTGGGGTCTGACGTTTACCACCCCTAGACTAGATATGCAACATATCATACGAAAAGACCGGACTGTACGGTAGTGGTACTGACAGGCTTTTCAGGAGTAGGACCAGGCTTGCTTATTGATTTTCTGATCGCTCAATACCGGGTAGCCGTTATGTCCAGCTAGTACCGCTGACGGCTTGTGGGTGCTTGATATGATCATCACCTACTGCCGGTATATTGACGAGTCTTTAGAGTCCTACACAGAGGTTTCACTGGCTCAGGCAAAACGAAGTAGGAGCACATATGTGCTATGTGTGGGACAGAGATTAATACGAGTATATGATACCGTATTCTATTCTCGCGATTTATGTTATTGGTCGGTTATATGAGATATAGCCGGGTTATCGAATCAAATGTTGATTCGATAAGTCGATACTGTATTAGTCAGTTATATGAGATATAGTCGGGTTATCGAATCAAATGTTGATTCGATAAGTTGATACAAATAATATTAGTCGATTATATGAGATATAGCCGGATTATTAAATCAAGTGTTGATTTAATGATTTAATGTAGAATTATATATTTGATATATTAATTTACAGTAACTAATATTATCTCACTTAAGTATTTCTTTTCTCACTTATGCATTCAATATATATGTGATATATATTAATTGTATTTCTTATTGTGTCATGCTTGATGCCACATGCAACATGGGTGTATGAGACTTACGCCATGCTAATGATAATGTAGGGTTTATTTATTTAGAGTAAATCAAATATTAGTTGGAAATTGGTCACATGGCATGAAGCTTGTAGAAGCTTGGAGATCCATTGACTTTGTCCACTAGTTTTGTCTTGCACTAGATATTTATTAACCCAACCATTATCTAAACTCATGGTTAAGTCTCTACATGAGTTATATGAAATATTTCTCACCCATGGTTGCCATTCACTCTCTCATCTATTATTTGCTTCATCTTCTTCAAGCTCAAGAGAGAGCTCTCTAGGTTTTTGAGAGGAGAAGAAAATTAGTTAGAAAATTAATTCTAAAGTGAGAAAAAATCCTACTTCATCATCCTCTACTAGATTAGCAATTTAGTTTAGGGTGTTAGCTTCACTAATCCCTAATTAGTGAAGAGGTAGCTTGGGTTAGTGTCTCCTCGACGTAGATCATCTTCGGCCTTGAAGACATCATGCAAGCTTGTTCCTTTCATCTTGTGGAGCCGTTCTAGAATCCGCAAGATCACTACTTGGAGCGAAGGGACTATAAGTCTACGGTAGCGCCCCGGCCATCATTCTGATGCCAAACGCGGAACAAAAAATTTTATAACTGGCGCTATCGCATACTATAACCCGGATCTTGCCATTAACGCTAAACTAACAAACTGTAAAGAGGTAGAAAGGCTATACCGATCGATCCGAGTCCTTCGGTCTTTAGCCATCATCCCATGCTCCTTTGCGGCAACTCCGATCTCTTTGCTCCTCGTCGAAGTGGCACCACATCCACGGATCTTTAAACGGGCTCCCGCCTCAATACCGAGGCAACTCGGTCATCAAGTCTGCTAAAAGAGATGACCAAGATGAAGTAGAGAACGAGTAGAATACTTTGTCTCAAACACCCTAGGGTTCTCATCGCATGAGAGGGGTAGGGTGGAGGTAGAAGAAGATGTTTAGAATTGGAAATGGTGAACTCAAGAAACACTAGTGAGCAAAAGAAAAACCAAGCATAATGAACTTCTCACCTTTTCTTCTTATGTTGTGAATAGATATATAAGGTTGAGAAAGAAAAAATATCTCAAGAAAATATCTCCTTAAATATCTAAACCCAAAACAAACCTCATTAAAACTATCATGACTCACTTAGTGACTCATTAGCATGAGTCACTAAGGAACATGGTAGAAGAAATGAGTCATCAATATGAGTCACCCTTTCCAAAATCCTATTAACCATTTAAACCAAAAATGATTAACCAAAAAAATGCATCTTCTAAAATATTCTCGTAACGGATTACGAAAATACCCCTCGCCTGTATATACATACCTGTATCCGTATTCCGACCGAATACGAATACAAGAGACTAAAATATTCCGACTCAATATAATACATGGATCCGGCTTAAACCAAAGCCCACCAGTATTATCTGCCCGAAATATGACACGTGCATAAATGCACGTGCATTTTCCGAACCCTGCCATAAAACCATACGACCTCTACAACGTTTCGCCCGAACTTGGGAAACTATCTATGAGGGACTCTAAAGACTCGTCAGTACCCTGGCAGTGGGTTTAACCACTAGCACGTCGGCGGCACTAGCTGTGTGTAACGGCTGCCCATGTACTGACCTCAAGGGAAGTCGATGAGCGAACTCATCCTGAAACCCTACTGAGCCTAACAGTGACAATATACATACAGTCCGGTCCGTTCGTCTATGAGTATCGCATATCGGGCCTAGAGGGCGGGTAACGTCAGACCCCCAATAGCGGTATAAGTCGTATCGGAGTGTAGCCCAGAACACCCTGAGATACTACTGGAGTACCTACCAGTAAATCTCCTGCCTCGGCCGAGGGCTTTGTGTAATGGCTCTTCTAGACACAGCGCGATCTCACCCCCAATACCGGGAGAGACGAATCCCCTGCCGATCCGCTCACTTGCCTCCATGTGACTCGGGACTGTACCCAAAAAGAACCTGTTTGCACGACTCCTTTGAGCCGTGGTAGGGTAGAAATCAAAGCACAGTGGGAACTCACACGAGACAAATGACGACCTCAGGTCGATGAACTAACCTGTACACATGTCACCAGGGAACTGCTATCTGACGCTAGGTATAAATACCAACTAGCAGGTTCCCGGCGAGACCTGTCCGGTGTACTCATAACCCAATGAGCACCTGTATACATCTTAGGTGATCCAACTGACACCAGTGGCTTATAAGATCGGCCACCGCCCCTCGTCGGGGTCTCGATTGTATACACTAGTTTACTCCGGAGTATCGATGCCCTGTCTCGAAACTCCCACGACTAGGGACCACTTTTAAGGATGTGCTTATGGACTACCCAACTCTCACGTATATGATCGCCATCATACTGTTAGTAGTCAAGCAGGATCCTAAGGGCTCTATCAACGTGTAATAGTGAACATGTCACCTAAAGCTGTACACGACTGATAAAGGCAAACCAGATAGCATACTATCATCTCGAGTAAGACTGTCCTACCGGTACAGGTCCTCCCTCAATCATTGCAATCACGTACCTGCGATGCAATAATTGATTTTGAGGGCACTATATCCAACAATCTCCCACTTGCACTTAAGGCTAATTATTGCGATGTCGCATACTCACAGCCCGTGTAATACCAAACACCCAACTCCTCTACTAATCAGTTTCACAAAGCTCATTTGTAAAACTCTTGTGTTCGAGAAATAGCCTCAGTGAGTGGATCCGCCCTGATTTTTCTTTCTATGTCTCTCTTAATCTCAAGTTCGCGGAGAAAGCCATCTCCCGAATTGAATAATACCTGTCTTAAAATATGTCTGGATATCTGATGGGACCTAGTTCATAAATGAACTCCAAATCCAAACTTCTTAGACTGTATCAACAACTGAACCTAATCAGTATCCTGCACCATGCCTCCCACGGTATCTGCTTAGACCACCTGTCCATAATACTGTCCCTCGTCAGAGGGATAACTATAACTCTGACAATCACTCTGTCATCCATGTCACCTTTAAAGTCTGGAATGATAACCGTCTCCCGAAGGAGGCTGCCGTCATCAAATCCGTAGAACATTTACTTATGTTCTAAAACTGCTTCCTTATGTTTCTTCAGGATTGGATTAATATAAACTTATCGCATCTAGTGCAAAAACAACATCTGGTATGGTACTTGACATCTCATGATTAACTCAATTGCCTAAGCAAGTGATCTGCCAATCATGCACATCCCTCTCCCCATTAGTCTGTAAGACACCTTTAGAGAGGGTGACTCCATCACCTGCAGGTACACCACCATGCCAGGAGTCATCTATTCTAAATACCTGTAGAATACTGTCAAAGTACCCAGATTGGGAAACTACCCAAATTTAGATCTAAAACCATAGATCTAGTAACCAGAATGTCAGATATTATATCCATATCCTTTGTGGAGAAACAACTGTGTGACAACCACAGTATAACCGATCGTAGTATAGGAATTTTACTTCCTACTCTGTGTATGTCATCCAAATACCAGGACATCACACCCTACTACCTTCTTAACAGATTCTTCCCCTATTCTGATGAAGTCAAACCCATGACTGTCACATCAAAACTAGATGATCTATCTCTGCTATATCTGCTTAAGTCTATAAATAGACATAAGCTACTTGCCCACTATGCTTCCGCTGCTCCCACTGACCACAACAACTCTCTGGCAGAATAATATATATGTGCACTTCTAAAGCTAGTTTAGAACGACGCTATACTTAACCTCCTGCCGGGTCTCATAGCCTAGAACAACAGTAGTGTCAAGTCTGGGTAAACAATAATCTCCCTGTCACCGTCCTTGAGGCTACCGGAGTACTTCTCGGGTGCCTGAGGTTACCCACCATATCTGCGGAGTGGCTAATGGAATGTCAAACCTGATTGAATCTTTAGGTCCTATTAAATTTTTCCGTAATCGTTTGCGGTTCTGGAATCACTTTCAGTTCTACCATACTCCCACTACTGTTTTCTGAAAAAATCCATTTTACTAAAACTGTGGCGAGTCAAGAACAATATCACTATTGATCTTCCAGATGGTAGAAAATCAACCCTCGGCATAGCCCGGTTCAACCCACAAACTGTCATTACAGAAACGTGCTTTCAGTTATCCAGAGTCTGGTTTTAAGCATAAGCCGGACAACTCCCCGTACCTTAACATCGTTAAGATATGAACCATTCTATATCCAATATAGAAACTTTGGCACTTATTTAATTGGAACCAGATTCTAATCATTCAGCTGTCTCCAGTGCATATCAACTTAATGGAGAGAGACTAATCAGCATTACTCAACATAGGAATACATCCAATTATGAGTAACCTGGAAGAGAAACAAGTTTCTCAAAACCATTACTATCAACTGAATACTAATCACAAGTATCTACATCTTTGATCTCTTTGAAGAATCCCGATACTTGCGACATCTGGTTCTCTACTTTATTCCTATACCCGTAACTTCTCAAAACTTAGACCTTGTATTTCTACGAAACACTTGTCTAAAACTAGAGAAGTCATAAGTAAACAGAACATAGTACGAGGACCAACCCCTTTGTCCTGATGGACACTGGACAACATACAATACTCTGTATAAGTCCGCTGAGTTTAATAACTCAGAACCTGTGCATCGTAGGTTGAAAACTGTACTTATGGTTAAGAACTACTTCGTTGTTCAATGCTCCTTACCCAATTGTCAACTGATATAGGTAAATGTCACGGACAAAATTTCAAAAAGTTATATCTCACTTTATAAAAATAAACGTACAGATATATCAGTTTGAAATTGGTGCACAATAACGGATACTCAAAACCAAATACATGTCGTCCGGCAAAACCCAGGCGACTTCCTCAAATATCACCAACTACAACGAATTCCGATATAATGAGGATGATCACCTTATTCCCAATAACTTACTCCCACTCATCATCTGTAAAACCATACAGATGTGAGAATCATACCTGGTAAATACATACCCAGGAGTAAGTATATAATTGGAAAATCAGTTTTCCTTTAACAATGCATAGTGAAACTAAAACATGAAAATGTTTCGTAGGGGTATCCTGGTATTCCTAGTAATGCCTTTTCCATAATCCAATTCATGACTATTTACCGTATATTTCTTTGCTATCTCTCCAAATCCCTTTATTTGTCTTTATTCATTTCCTTCTGTACACCCTTTTAGGCTAAGTGGTTTTCTTCCTTCCCTACCGTTCGGCACCAGCCTATGGTTTGGAAGAAGACTTTCCAATAAGCGTAATAGGTGTACCCTTCTAAACCAAGGAGTACTCGCAACCTGAGAGAAGGTGATGATAAAACACAACTGAATAATACCTTATTCTATTTCTCCCGAACTGTGGAAAAAAGCAAAGGTGAAGTAGGAGTGGCGATGAAGTACGCGGTTTGGTCGTGAATGATAGCAGTCGCAATTTACTTTGCTCTCTTTCTAATCCCTTTATTTTGTCTTTACTTATTACCTTCTGCACACCCTACTTAGGCTAATTGGTTTTCTTCATTCCCTACCTTTCGGCACCTGCCTATGGTTTGGAAGAAGACTATCCAATAAGCGTAATAGGTGTACTATCCTAAACCAAGGAGCCCTCACAACCTGAGAGAAGGTGATGATAAAAGACAACCGAATAAACCAATTCAATTTCTCCTGAACCTGGATCCATCCTCGAAGAAACCCCTTCGAGTTCGTATATAACCATACGATGGATCTATCCAATGGAAGTGGATGTTCATAGTAATACGAGGTGTTCTAAGAAATTCAAAGGGTAAAAGGAGCGGTAATGACTTATGAAACTCAGACAATCCAAAAGCCAGTATTTTAAGAAGGTTCGGTGAACTTGGTCACTGAGTCATAGTCTAGAGTCGGTCAAAGGTCGCTGCCAAAGAGAGAGAGAAAAGAAACACTCTGCGTGCACTCTAACCTAGATCAGAATGGTTATCACTTTATCTAATCAGGAAACCTCCCACTGTACTGTCAAATTCTCCTCCAAACCTGAAAGAAGAATCAATCGGGATCATCCGAAGAGTAAACTAACTCATCAGTGGGAATCGGGATCCAACTCTCATCGCATGATAACGTGAAGGTATCCACTCATGTTATCATACTCCAGAAGGTATGCGCATGCCTGGCAAGTTTCAGTTTCTTTAGAAACTCCCGATATGATTTTTACCCCATGTTCTTATGACCTTGGCTAAGGGCCAAACCAATCATAAGTCACATGTCAAGTTCTTCCCATCATTATCTTGTTAATTTGAACCCACCCGTACATACTCTTGACTAAGGGCCAACAAAGTAATACGACTGTCCCAAACTAACGCATCTATCTATGCAACATGTGAACACCCCAGCAGCTACCAATCACTATGTCTTGACTAAGGGCCAAACTAACATAGCTTGAATATGTTAGTTATATGTATGTCCTAGAGGCCATTACTGTACATTGGATGTATATTGTAGTGGATGCTGGGACATATATAGGGAGGACTTTCTTGCTCGACATGATAGTATGCTATCTGGTTACTCTTTACCTTAACGTGTACATTAGTTGTCTCTCTGTTACATGTTGGTAAAGCCCTTAGGATGTGTACTTGACTACCTGGACTATGATGCGGATCATATTAGTGGGGACATGGTAGTCCATAAGTACATCCTTCAAAGTCCCTAGTCGTGGGTATATCGAGACGGGGCATCGATATACCAGAGTAGGCTAGCGTATACCTTCTCGACCCATACAGATGGGCGATGGATGATCCCATATCCATCGGTGTTTGACATCAGAGATGATATACGGGTGCTCAGTAGAGACTGGGAACACTGGACGGACTCGCCGAGAACTCCCAGATGGTATTATACCTTACGTCAGATGGCAGTTCTCTGGTGACACTGGTACAGAGTAGTCTGTTGACCCGAGATCGTCATAGAGTCTTGTGTGGTTCCCACTGTGCTTTGATTTCCATCTTACCATGTCCAAGAGGGCGTGCAAAACGGTGGTTTTTGGGTACAGTCCCGAATCACATGGAGGCAATGAGCGATAGGAGGGGATTCGTCTCTCCCGGTATAGGGAGTTGATGTTGCGCTGTGTTCGATTGGCTATAACAAGAAATCCCTGGCCAGGGTTGCTGAGATTTACTGGTAAGTGTTACCAGTAGTTTCTCGAATTGTTATAGACATCACATCGACACGACTTATCGAGCTATTGGGGTCTGACGTTTACCACCCCTAGGCGAGATATGCGACATATCAGACGACGAGACCGGACTGTACGGTAGTGTTACTGGTTGGATTCACTGGAGTGTGAGCGGGCTTGCTCGTCGATCTTCTGATCGCTCAATACCCGGGTGGCCGTTACGTTTAGCAGACCGCTTGCGGCTTGTGGGTGCTTGATATGATCATCATCTGCTGCCGGCGTATTGACGAGTCTTTAGAGTCCTACACAGAGGTTTCCTGGCTCAAGCGAAACGAAATAGGAGCGCATATGAGATATGTGTGGGACCGAGAATGATACCAGTATGTGATACTGTATTCGATTCTCGCGATTTGTGACATTGATCGGTTATATGCGATATAACCGGGTTATCGGATCAAGTGTTGATTCGATAAGTTGTTACTGTTGATACTAGTCGGTTATATGCGATATGACCGGATCATTAAATCAAGTGTTGATTTAATGATTTAATGTATAATTATATATTTGATATATTACTTTGCATTAACTAGTATCGGTTCACTTTTAAATGGTTTTCTCGCTTGGATTGTGCACATTGTATATGTGATATACTTTTGTACACAAGTTTGTATCATGTTTGATGATACATGCTCACTAGGGTTTGTGTGAAGATTAAACCATGGTTGTAGATTGGTTAGGGTTTTCATTTTCTTATTCATTTATTTATTTATTTATTCTTTTTGGAAAATGAAAAGTATAAAGAGAAAATGGTGGCTAACTTTGTTTCATATTGAAGCTTCATGAAGCTTTGACCAAGTGACCATTTTGTCTCCATGCTAAACCCTAACCATTCCCACTAACCATGATTTATTCTCTACACTTGACCATGGTTGATATATGATAAGTATTCTTATTATTTTCTTTTTACAAAATAACTCATCATAATATTCATCTTCTTCTTCTTCTTCTTCACTTGAAGAAAGCTTGTCAACAATGGCAACTTGAGCAAATGAGTGAGAAATCCAATTCTAAAGTGAACCCAATTCCTATTTCTTCATCCTCTACCTCTTGCCAAGTAGTAGAGTGTGTTTTCTTCACAAGTTTCATGACTTGGTGAAGTGGGAGCTTGATCTTGTGATGCCACGACGTAGATCATCTTCGGCACGTCGTCGATGACCTAGCCCGCTCTTTCTCCGATGAAGCCGACGCTAAAGCCCGGGATTGCATTTGGACAGCGGAGAGGACTTCATCACGGAGCCGTGGAGGTGGAGGATCGGATCTACAAAGGTTGTATTTCCGTATTCTTGTAGTTAAGTGTTAACTAGTTTGCTTTGTCGCCTAAAAATCTAGCCAACGATCTTGTTAGGGTTTCTCGGCACCGTTAAAATTTGAAATTGGCATGGTTGATGCCTTGTGAGACCTCATTAGGGTGCCCAGGAACCTTTCATTGGTATCAGAGCCTAGCTAGAGCCTTAGGCGATGCGTAGACGCAATTTGAAGCCCGAACGAACCCGAAACCCTAACACAAACATGCTCTCTGGACTTTTTCCAAATTCTGGAGTTTTTCGATATTAAAAATATGCAGAAAAATCAGCAGGGAATTGTAAGAATTACTGTGAAGCCCGTACCCATGAATCCACCAAAGTGCGGCGGAACCGCGGCAGAAGCCTGGCTTCTGCGGCGGTTCCGCGGCCAATTGATGACATCAGCTTCCCATTTTTGCACAGTAATTCCTATTTTCTGGTGTTGGATTTTCTGGGAATTTTTAATGTTTATTCAAAAGTTGAATTTTCTGGGTTGTTTTGGGGATTCAAATGTTCGATCGGATTATCAAATTTTGTCTATGTGTTTTTCCGGATAATTTTTGAATATGTTAAAAAGTTCGATCGGATATAAATACCCAATTTTTTCCCTGTCGGGAAATTTCCAAGTGTTGGATTTTTCCGTAGTTTAAAGACATTCTAAGTAGTGCAAGTAACTCGATGGACCCTCTAGAAGACAACAAACCTTAACTCGATTATGTGACCGTCTCGAACTGCCCTTTGAACCTTCGGGTTTGGGACAGTACGGCGTGCCACATGTGAGGCATTGGCTTGACCCTTCTACGGCTGGACCGTTAGTACTGAGGCACGAACTGAATGTTGTTAGACTTATTTCATGTGTTGAGCTGTTTCGGGAAAACTTGGGTGTTCGAATGTTCGATCGGAAAGTTTAACATTTTCTGTTTATCCGGAATGTGATACAATAATTGGAATTCACAAGTAGTTATGAGATAACTGAATGAATGTTATAAATCTAGCGGTTTAGTCTCACTTGATCGGTTGCCACGGAATTTTGATGTGATCAAAAGTCCGTCGCAATCACGTAGCGTACGCGGATACTCGCCGGGTAAACTTAATAGACAGCCTCACTCCATAGCCCCGACCAAGTGACTGAAGGAGAACCCCGTCGCCGAAAGCATCCGTTCGGGTGCTCGCGGCAGCGGTGTTCCGCCTTGGTGCACTTCGTCGACGGTATCGGGGGTGCGGCCGTCTACTGAAGTTTGCGACAAGCATTCGATCAGGATGTCGGGAATCTTGTTGAATTGCCCGACTTGATATTGAAAAGAGTTTTCGATTTTGAGACTAAAATGCGGGGTTTATAATTGTTAGGCATGCGATGTCTAAAGAATTCATTTGGTCAGGCATGCGATGTCTGAGGTGATTGCGGATTCCAACTGTTGTAGTTTTACACTTTCTTTTCTGTGACCGTAAGTGTAATATGTGACATCGCCGGTTTCGTTGCTATATGTCAACGACAATTGGGATGCGCATATTTACTTACGTTGATGACATGTGATGTTATGTGTTGCTGGATATGTTATATTGGATCGTCGTGTTCGAATAGCCGGGGGTTTTTATGTGAGATGAGTGTTTTTCATTTTCATTCATGTAAAAACTTGTATGTAATATTCTTTTATTGGGGCACTTCCAGGTTGCGGAAGTAGTCACCTTTTGTATATTATTTACTTTTCCGCACTAGGATAGACCCAAGGAGGAGGGCACAAGTAACCGGGTTCTGGAGTCCAGTGGGAGACCAACTCGAGGAGTCGGGTCCGGGTCTCCTAACTCCAGAATTGGTAGGGTTGCTTGCCGCTCTCGTAGGGGTCTAGGGGTGTGGGTTTGGCTATTCATCGCGACCGTGGAATCCGTGTTTTATACTGGCTCGTATTGAAAACACGGACGTCCTAGTATATCCAATATTTCATATGTTACTTATGCTGCGATATCTGTGATGTGATCATGTGATGTTCTGTGATAGATACTGTATATAGTATATATGATATATTATATAGGCGTTACTTATATTTTACACCCGCGCTAGCCCTGCCCCGCTCTGCCGTTAGTTACCTAACCTAACGGTGCATGAGGGGACATCGAGGCGAATGCGGATGGCATAAGTGTACGTCGTATTTATCTGTGATGTTTAGGTACTTAAATGATGGGACTTCATTAATGTGATTAATGAAATAAAAGAAACCTAAAGATGTTGTAGAATCGAATTTCAAAAATAAAACAGGTAGCTACAGTTCTTGCTTTGCACAGCGGTATATACGATATATCCTGCACCTTATTCGATAGGGAAAGGACCGAGATCCCTTCACCGGGAGTGACTCCTTTAGCAATAACTGGCAGATGCTACAACCCTCGGTTTGTCTTTTGATTGCTTTTAAGAGTTTTGCTTTGCACAGTGATATATATGATATATCCCGCACCTCATTCGACGAGGAAAGGGCCGACGATCCCTTCACAGGGAGTGACCCCTTTAGCAAAACTAGAAAAGCCTCAAAAACACTCCATTTTAAAATCATTTGATTCTACAACGATATCAAGTTCATTACGCAATAGGTTTTCAGAAAAACCTGTCGTAGTCCTCCGTCATTTCAGATAAGTAGTAGTTAGTATTCGTGCTGCGTTTGTTGGCTTTTGTCAAGGCGTAGTGTGCGGTAGCTAACTGGTGCTTATCTGCTTATGCATATGATGCAGATTGGGTTAGGGTAGTCGTGTGACCTTTTTGGCCTTTGTCAAGGGCCGTGCGGGTGGGTTTAATTCAATCAGGAAATGACGGGTTGAACTTGACTAGCATCCTATGGTTTGTTGGCCTTTGTCAAGGTCATAGGAGGTTAGGGGCAAAATATTATCGGGAATTTCAAGTGTTGAAATTTGCAATGAGATTGCATACCTTCTATGAGATAGTTGGATCCCGATACCCGCTGCGAGTAAGAGTTACTCCTGGGAGAGTTTTACACATTATAATTAGCCGATCAAGTAGGTGTCTAGAAAGGTGTCAACGGGGTTACGCCTCTGGGAAAACGAGGTTTACATTAATTAGGTTCGTGTGAAAGCACGGGGGACCTCCCTCAAAGTACCGACACTGGCCTGGCTGAAAGATTGGCGAACTTGTAGTGTGTAATTAATCCCGGCTAGTCTTTCCTTTTAGGGTTTGAAGGAAGATTTGATAAAAAGCAGTGGGAGCCATCCTGATTAGATAAAATAATAACCAATCTATTCTTGCAAGAGCGCACGCTGAGTGTTTTCTTCTCTCTCTCTCCAGGTAGCGACCATATCACGCCTTAATCAAGATAATAATACGGATTATTGACCGAACCCGCTTGTTATACTGAGCTGGGGAACGTTGGTCCTGCTCCAACTTATAATTGTTATAAGACAGAGCAGGAAATAAGGGGAATACCAGAATTCCGAATGCCGCCCAAACGAAAAAAGTGCATATGATGCATCTTCTTCGGGTGTGTTCGTTACAAAGAACTGTTTCTCAGTATCCTCTGAATCCTGGGTATTTGATACCGGATCAGGATCCCAGATATGTAATATGTTACATAGGGCTACAAAAGGGTAGAAAAACTGAGAACGGGTGATAAGTTTCATGAGGCAGAAAACGGGGCAAGTGTTGCAGCCAAGTCTGTTGGTCACTGTCACCCTGTATTGTAATACATTGATTCTGAACGAATGTTATTAGATACCAAACCTGATATACAAAATCATATCACTCTCTTTATTAGTAAAGAAATGATATAATTTTGTATTGTTGGATAATGTTTTGAACATTTCCTATATCAAAAGTTGATCGGTTCAGGCACGTTATCTAAAAGCGTTGATGTTCTAAATCAAACTACAGTTCTTAGTATACAAAACACATACAAGAGGAAGAGTTCAGAAATGAACGAATCCTTCTTGAGGTATTGTAGACTAGGTCAGATCAATGCGACCCGACTGGCTGAAGTTACATTTAGATGTATATTTAAATCAGATTGAATTTACATCTTCTGAAACTTGCCAGTCATGTCACAAAGATAAGATGACCATAGCTTCGTTTACTGGAAACAGAGAAAGAGTTAGTGAACTCTTGGGACTGATACATGATGATGTATGTAAGGTCTCCTGTCTACACATGTCAGGACTGGTTCTTTGTACTTCATTACATTCTATGATAATCTCTCAAGATTCAGTCATATGTTCCTGTTGAAACATGAGTCCGAACCTTTTGAGATATTCACAGAATATAAGTTAGAAGTAGAGAACCACAATACGGGTATAAGTATTATATCCTATGATGAGATCAAGGAGGAGAATACTTGTGCATGGAATTCCTGGACTATTCTAAAGGAGAATAAGATTCTCTCTCAGCATTACTCCTCTGTATACACCATAGCACGATGGTATATCGGGGCGGAGCAGATACACCCTATTTGATATGGTGTGCTCTATGATGAGTACTACTGAGTTACCTGTTTCCTTTTGAGAGTTATGAACTTATGAAGTTGCATACCTATTGAATAGGGTTCCAATCAAATCAGTTGCCTACAGCTTCATATGTGATATGGAATGGGAAGAGCCCATGTCTTAAGTTAGTTAAGATTTGGGGTTGTCCGGCCTATGTCTAAAAGCAAAATCCGGACAAGCTCGAGGCAAGGTCTGTTATGTAGAACTGGAAATGTTCCAGCTATACAAACTGCAGTAGATGATTTGATAGAACCAAAGGATTCAATAGTCACCGACGAACCTCAGCCTCTCCGCCGATCTAGTAGGGTTCCTCACCCACCTGAGAGTTACTTCGGTTTCTCTATGACAGTGGGAGCGAGGATTGCATCATGAGATGATGACCCAACTAGTTTCGAGCTGGCCATCAGGAGTGGGACTCTGTAAGAATGGCTGGATGCTTAGCGATCTGAGATGGAATCCTAATACACCAACAAAGTATGGACTTTGGTTGCTATATCTGAAGGGTTAAATCCCCATCAGGAGAAAGTATATCTTGAGAAGATTACTTGGTGTAGATGGAAAAGTTGAGACTTTCAAAGATAGAGTTGTTAAAGGTTTTCGTCATCGACCAGGCGTGGATAATGATGAAACCTTTTGCAGTGGCTATGCTTAAGTCCATCCAGATCCTACTTGCCACGGCTGCATACCATGACTACGATATCTGGTGGTTGGGTGTCATGACAGCTTTTCTAAATGATGTTTTAGAAGAGAGCGTCTATAAGTACACAGCCAGAGGGCTTCGTAGACAGTGGGAGCAGCGGAAACGTGTGCAAGATGTTTTATGTAATAAAGCAGGCATCGCGGAGTTGGAACATCTGTTTTGATGATTTAGTCAAAGAGTTTGACATCATCAAAATGGTAGATGAACCTTGTATATACAAAAATGTAGTAGGGAGTATGGTGGCGATCCTCGTAGAGTACGTGGATGACATACTCTTGATAGGGAAGGAGTTTCCTATGCTACGTTCGATCAATCTCCGCTTATCACAAGGATTCTCCATATAGGATCAAAGTGATACCTATTAAATCCTGGGCTTTGGATCTATGAGATAGATCTAAATGGATGTTAGAATACTCACTAGTTGTAGTGAGATGATATCAATCGATCCTGGGGAGAATCACTGGAAGGGTTCCAGGGTGATAAAGACGACTGAGTGTCAGTCACAGGCATTTTCTATACCCTCAATCGAGGGACGGTATGTTGGAAGAGTTCCAAGCTAGATACCGTGACATACTAGACGATAAAGGCTGGAAACATCGCTGCTTAAGATGCTACCAAAGAGGCTGTTTGGGTGTATACAGGTTCATGAGATGAACTACGTTCCTACCATTGTGAGACAATGGAGTTGTGGCTTATGCCAAGGAACGAAGGTCCCATCAGTGATCCAGACATGTTCTAAGGCAGTATCACCTGATCATGGAGATGGTTGATCTCTAAGGGATCAAGGTTAGGAGAGTAGACTAAAAGGACAACACGGCGGATCCACTCACGAAGGCCTATTCCCAGAGAGAGATTTTTATGGGATGGTTGAATATGAGATACTACAACCACTGCTATCAGATGGCCCTAGTGCAAGTGGGAGATTGTTAGTTATATGTACGCCCTAGAGGCCATTACTGTACATTGAATGTATATTGTAGTGGATGCTGGGACATATATAGGAAGGACTTTCTTGCTTGACATGATAGTATGCTATCCGGTTACTCTTTACCTTAACGTGTACATTGGTTGTCTCTCTGTTACATGTTGGTAAAGCCCTTAGGATGTGTACTTGACTACCTGGACTATGATGCGGATCATACTAGTGGGGACATGGTAGTCCATAAGTACATCCTTCAAAGTCCCTAGTCATGGGTATATCGAGACGGGGCATCGATATACCAGAGTAGGCTAGCGTATACCTTCTCGACCCATACAGAAGGGCGATGGATGATCCCATATCCATCGGTGTTTGACATCAGAGATGATATACGGGTGCTCAGTAGAGACTGGGTACACTGGACGGACTCGCCGAGAACTCCCAGATGGTATTATACCTTACGTCAGATGGCAGTTCTCTGGTGACACTGGTACAGAGTAGTCTGTTGACCCGAGATCGTCATAGAGTCTTGTGTGGTTCCCACTGTGCTTTGATTTCCATCTTACCACGTCCAAGAGGGCGTGCAAAACGGTGGTTTTTGGGTACAGTCCCGAATCACATGGAGGCAATGAGCGATAGGAGGGGATTCGTCTCTCCCGGTATAGGGAGTTGATGTTGCGCTGTGTTCGATTGGCTATAACAGGAAATCCCTGGCCAGGGTTGCTGAGATTTACTGGTAAGTGTTACCAGTAGTTTCTCGAATTGTTATAGACCTCACATCGACACGACTTATCGAGCTATTGGGGTCTGACGTTTACCACCCCTAGGCGAGATATGCGACATATCAGACGACGAGACCGGACTGTACGGTAGTGTTACTGGTTGGATTCACTGGAGTGTGAGCGGGCTTGCTCGTCGATCTTCTGATCGCTCAATACCCGGGTGGCCGTTACGTTTAGCAGACCGCTTGCGGCTTGTGGGTGCTTGATATGATCATCATCTGCTGCCGGCGTATTGACGAGTCTTTAGAGTCCTACACAGAGGTTTCCTAGCTCAAGCGAAACGAAATAGGAGCGCATATGAGATATGTGCGGGACCGAGAATGATACCAGTATGTGATACTGTATTCGATTCTCGCGATTTGTGACATTGATCGGTTATATGCGATATAACCGGGTTATCGGATCAAGTGTTGATTCGATAAGTTGTTACTGTTGATACTAGTCGGTTATATGCGATATGACCGGATCATTAAATCAAGTGTTGATTTAATGATTTAATGTATAATTATATATTTGATATATTACTTTGCATTAACTAGTATCGGTTCACTTTTAAATGGTTTTCTCGCTTGGATTGTGCACATTGTATATGTGATATACTTTTGTACACAAGTTTGTATCATGTTTGATGATACATGCTCACTAGGGTTTGTGTGAAGATTAAACCATGGTTGTAGATTGGTTAGGGTTTTCATTTTCTTATTCATTTATTTATTTATTTATTCTTTTTGGAAAATGAAAAGCATAAAGAGAAAATGGTGGCTAACTTTGTTTCATATTGAAGCTTCATGAAGCTTTGACCAAGTGACCATTTTGTCTCCATGCTAAACCCTAACCATTCCCACTAACCATGATTTATTCTCTACACTTGACCATGGTTGATATATGATAAGTATTCTTATTATTTTCTTTTTACAAAATAACTCATCATAATATTCATCTTCTTCTTCTTCTTCTTCACTTGAAGAAAGCTTGCTTCAACAATGGCAACTTGAGCAAATGAGTAAGAAATCCAATTCTAAAGTGAACCCAATTCCTATTTCTTCATCCTCTACCTCTTGCGAAGTAGTAGAGTGTGTTTTCTTCACAAGTTTCATGACTTGGTGAAGTGGGAGCTTGATCTTTTGATGCCTCGACGTAGATCATCTTCGGCACGTCGTCGATGACCTAGCCCGCTCTTTCTCCGATGAAGCCGACGCTAGAGCCCGGGATTGCATTTGGACAGCGGAGAGGACTTCATCACGGAGCCGTGGAGGTGGAGGATCGGATCTACAAAGGTTGTATTTCCGTATTCTTGTAGTTAAGTGTTAACTAGTTTGCTTTGTCGCCTAAAAATCTAGCCAACGATCTTGTTAGGGTTTCTCGGCACCGTTAAAATTTGAAATTGGCATGGTTGATTCCTTGTGAGACCTCATTAGGGTGCCCAGGAACCTTTCAGAATACTACTGACCATTCATATGAAATGACGGAGGGCTACGGCTGGTTTTTGGCGAAAAACCTTTAACGTAATGAAATTGATCTCGTTGAAGGAACCTGATAGCTTTTTATAAAAATATAGTGGCGAAAACCTTCTGCTAAAGAGATCACTCCCGGTGAAGGGATCTCGGCTCTTTCCTCGTGGAATGAGGTGCAGGATATTCCAACTGAATACTGTGATGCAAAACAACATGTAATCGACTATAGTGAAGTTATTACCCTGATGCAAACTTCTGCCCAAGGGGTCACTCCCGGTGAAGGGATCTCTGCCCTTGCCTCGTCGAATGAGGTGCAGGATATTCCAACTAAATACCACTATGCAAAACAAAAGAAAACGTCTTTGTAATAACACTTTTTAAAACTATTCCAACAACGTCAAACTGGTTTGTTTTCCTTGCATTGATCAAAATCAACGCAGTCCCATCAATTAATCACACCAGAAAAGAACGAAAATAAAATGTACGTATATGCCACCCGCATTCGTCACTGGGTCCCGTCATCACCCGTTAGGTTACTTAACTAACGACAGAGCGGGGACTGGACTAACGCGGGTGTAAAACATATACAACATCCACTAGTATATATACCAATATACAATAATCGCTCCAGGCGTGATAAATGCAATATTATAGAAAAGTAATAAGCAACACAGAACAATACAGATAATCTGGGATTCCCGGGTTTCACAGAGCCGCTACTGAAACCCGACGTTCCCCTGATCGTGTGGATAGCCTGTGCAATGAAACCTAGACCCTACGGGTGCGGCAAGTTACCCGCCAAAACCTGAAGCGAGGCAGCCCCCTACAGCCAAGTGAATGGACCACCCTGCACTTCACGGAATCCGTTAACTTGAGCACCCCTCCTTAGGTCAACCTGTACTCCCTACGAGTGTGGCAAATAGTCTGCCAATTCTAGAGTGAGGCCCCTCTGCCTCTCAAAGCCATGAGATGCGGACCCGTTGCCCTCCAGAACCCGGCTATCCGTGCACTCCGTCGCGGGGTAAACCTAGTACAGAAATGAAAAATATGTACAACGGGTACATCGACCTCAACCCGGTCGTGCCCCAAAAGAATATTATACAAACAGGCAGTGATGGCAGTCCACATGTTGGACGCTCGCCCCGCAATATCAAATGTACAAATAAATCCAAACTGCACTACCATTGCACACCGCTATCCACCACGATAAATCCGCAACATCACAACACAACACAGAACATCAACGCGAATATCACGTTTGCAATCCGTCTAAAAGGACTATAGCAATTAGACGCAATTTACCGCTCGAATGACATTCACGGTCGGAGAAATAATGTAAGTACTGTAAACTAACAAGTTTAAAATTCCGATCGACAAAACTTCACGAAGTGGGCCCCACGTACATCTGCAGTACACAAACAAAATCTGGGCCCAAAAGAAATATTCTAGAAACCACAATTTTCTATGCAGGAGGTTACTGTAGAAAAATGGTAGTCTGATGCTCCAAACCTGCGGCGGAACCGCGGCCAAACCCTGGTTTATGCGGCGGTTCCGCGGCAGTACTGTAGAGTCAGTCGACCAAATTTCACCAGAACTCTTAAAAAAGCCTACTCGATTTTCTAAGATGCTCAAAATGATTTTTAGACCAGTTTTTAAAATCGACAGAAATTTTACACTGAAAAATGCGGTTTTCGAAATTTCATTCGATCGATATTTTAAACACGTCAAAACAAGTTAGTAAAGGTTGATGGCGTGGCTCTGATACCATGTAAGTCTACGGTAGCCTCCCGGCCGTCATTCTGATGCCAAACGCGGAACAAAAACTTTTATAATTGGCTCTATCACATACTATAACCCGGATCTTGCTATTAACGCTAAACTAACAAATTGTAAAGAGGTAGAAAGGCTATACCGATCGATCCGAGTCCTTCGGTCTTTAGCCATCATCCCACGCTCCTTTGCGGCAACTCCGGTCTCTTTGCTCCTCGTCGAGGTGGCACCACATCTACGGATCTTTAAACGGGCTCCCGCCTCTATACCGAGGCAACTCGGTCATCAAGTCTGCTAAAAGAGATGACCAAGATAAAATAGAGAACGAGTAGAATACTTTGTCTCAAACACCCTAGGATTCTCATCGCATGAGAGAGGTAGGGTGGAGGTAGAAGATGTTTAGGATTGGAAATGGTGAACTCAAGAAACACTAGTGAGCAAAAGAAAATCCAAGCATAATGAACTTCTCACCTTTTCTTCTTATGTTGTGAATAGATATATAAGGTTGAGAAAGAAAAAATATCTCAAGAAAATATCTCCTTAAATATCTAAACCCAAAACAAACCTCATTAAAACTATCATGACTCACTTAGTGACTCATTAGCATGAGTCACTAAGGAACATGGTAGAAGAAATGAGTCATCAATATGAGTCACCCTTTCCAAAATCCTATTAACCATTTAAACCAAAAATGATTAACCAAAAAAATGCATCTTCTAAAATATTCTCGTAACGGATTACGAAAATACCCCTCGCCTGTATATACATACCTGTATCCGTATTCCGACCGAATACGAATACAAGAGACTAAAATATTCCGACTCAATATAATACATGGATCCGGCTTAAACCAAAGCCCACCAGTATTATCTGCCCGAAATATGACACGTGCATAAATGCACGTGCATTTTCCGAACCCTGCCATAAAACCATACGGCCTCTACAACGTTTTGCCCGAACTTGGGAAACTATCTGTGGGGGACTCTAAAGACTCGTCAGTACCCTGGCAGTGGGTTTAACCACTAGCACGTCAGCGGCACTAGCTGTGCGTAACGGCTGCCCATGTACTGACCTCAAGGGAAGCCGATGAGCGAACTCATCCTGGAACCCTACTGAGCCTAACAGTGACAATATACATACAGTCCAGTCCGTTCGTCTATGAGTATCGCATATCGGGCCTAGGGGGCCGGTAACGTCAGACCCCCAATAGCGGTATAAGTCGTGTCGGAGTGTAGCCCAGAACACCCTGAGATACTACTGGAGTACCTACCAGTAAATCTCCTGTCTCGGCCGAGGGCTTTGTGTAATGGCTCTCCTAGACACAGCGCGATCTCACCCCCAATACCGGGAGAGACAAATCCCCTGCCGATCCGCTCACTTACCTCCATGTGGCTCGGGACTATACCCAAAAAGAACCTGTTTGCACGACTCCTTTGAGCCGTGGTAGGGTAGAAATCAAATCACAGTGGGAACTCACACGAGACAAATGAAGACCTCAGGTCGATGAACTAACCTGTTCACATGTCACCAGGGAACTGCTATCTGACGCTAGGTATAAATACCAACTAGCAGGTTCCCAGCGAGTCCTGTCCGGTGTACTCATAACCCAATGAGCACTTGTATACATCTTAGGTGATCCAACTGATACCAGTGGCTTGTGAGATCAGCCACCGTCCCTTGTCGGGGTCTCGACTGTATACACTAGTCTACTCTGGAGTATCGATGCCCTATCTCGAAACTCCCATGACTAGGGACCACTTTTAAGGATGTGCTTATGGACTACCCAACGCTCACGTATATGATCGCCATCATACTGTTGGTAGTCAAGCAGGATCCTAAGGGCTCTATCAACGTGTAATAGTGAACATGTCACCTAAAACTGTACACGACTGATAAAGACAAACCAGATAGCATACTATCATCTCGAGTAAGACTGTCCTACCGGTACAGGTCCTCCCTCAATTATTGCAATCACGTACCTGCGATCCAATAATTGACTTTGAGGGCACTATATCCAACAGGGGCAACCACTCGGAGCTATTGAAGTGAAGGACCGGTTTATAAAGGTTGTATTCCATAATCACTTAGATGTAAAGTAGTTTACATGATGTATCGTCTAAATCACTAGTTAAGATTCTAGGGTTAGGATTGTTTAGCATGGCAAAAATTTTAAAATGGCATGGACGATGCCTCCCGAACCTTTGCTGTCATGCCAAGCAATCCTACAGTGGTATCAGAGCTAAGCTAGAGATTTAGACGATATTTATAGAATTACGAAACCAAAACAACTCCGGAACACTCGAAAGTAAAACCCAGTTTCTGTCAATTTTTTAAGTCGTCGAAAAAAATTTTAAGCAACTGCAGAATGTTATATGAGATGTAACATGAACACTGAACAAATACGATCTCAATTGAGCGGATTTGACCCGAGCACATGCCCTGAAAAATCGAGCTGGCCGGCCTGTTTATTGTTTCTGGGCTTCGTGTTTGTTTGGTGTTCTGGTTTCTAGGTTTTGGTGTTTCAGGTGTTGCTTGTTTTTTCCGAAATTGCATGAGATGTTAACTTTTTTAAAAGGCAATTCGTAGTGTTTCGTAGTCGTAATTCTAACTTTATTTCGGGTTATTTAGACGGTGTTAAAAATTTCGAACGGATATCAAATATCCACTTTAACCCTCGCTGGAAATTTTCCAAGAGTTGGACTTTTTTCAAGTTTGAAACATTCAAATACCATGCAAGTGATTCGATGGACCCACTAGAAGAACAAAACCCTAACTCGATTCTATGACCATAAGAACCGCCACCAAACCCTAGGGTTTGCGGTAGTTCCGCGGCGCCATAGGTGAGGCAAGGGTTGACCCTTCTACGGTTGGTCCATAGGTATTGTGGCGTGATCTGAGTATTTTTAAACTGCGCTCAAGTATTGAGCTTTTTGGGAAATTTTGGGTGTTTTTTGATTCGATCGGAATGTTTAACATCGTCTAGCTATTTATGGAATGTGATACAATATGTGGAATTCATATAGTTAAGCATGAAATCCGAAGTATGTGATATTTCGGGTTTATGATGCCTAAGCTGATTGTGGATTCCAAATGTTGTAGTTTGATATTTTCTTTTTTGCGACCGTGAGTATAATATGTGGTGTATCGCTGTTTTCATTGCTATATGTCAACGACAATTGTGATATGCATATTTACTTACGTTGATGACATGTGATATTATGTGTTGCTGTGATATGTTATATTGGATCGTCGTGTTTTGAATAGCCGGGGGTTTTATGTGAGATGAGAGTTTTTATTTTCATTCATGTAAAATTCATTGTATATAATATTCTTTTATTATGACACTTCCGGGTTGAGGATGATGTCACCATTGTTGTATATTATTTACTTTTCCGCATTAGGATAGACCTAAGGAGGGGAGCACAAGTAACCGAGTTCTAGAGTCCAGTGGGAGACCATCTCGTGGAGTCGAGTCCGGGTCTCCTAACTCTAGAATTGGTAGGGTTGCTTGCCGCTCTCGTAGGAGTCTAGGGATGTGGGTTTGGCCATTCATCACGACCGTGGAATCCGTGTTTTATACTTGCTTAATTTAAAATACGGAATTCCTAGTATACCCAATATTTCATATGTTATTTTCTGCTGCTGATATTCTGTGATGTGATCACTTTATATGCATGAGACGAATGCTTTATTATTGTATATATGATATATAATAAATATTGCTTATGTTTTGCACCCGTGCTAGTCCTGCCCCGCTATGCCGTTAGTTAAGTAACCTAACAGTGCATAACGGGACACTGTGGCGAATGCGGATGATATAAGCGTACGTTGTATTTTCGTTTCTTCTGTGATACTTAGGAAGAATAAATGGTGGGAATTCATTAATGAGATTAATGAAAAAGAAAAAAACCTAAAAGATGTTGTAGAATCAAATTTTTAAAAAGGGTAGCTCTAGTTTTTGTTTTGCATAGCGGTATTCCTTGTAGAATATCCATCACCTCATTCGATGAGGAAAGAGCCGAGATCCCTTCACCGGGAGTGACCTCTTTAGCAAAGGCTAGCAGATGCTACAACTCACTCGGGTTTTTTTTGATTGCTTCTATAGTTCTTACTTTGCATAGTGGTATTTGTGAAATTTCATGCACCTTATTCGATAAGGAAAAAGCCGAGATCCCTTCACCGGGAGTGACCTCTTTAGCGAAACTAGTAAAAGCCTAAAAAACACTCCTTTTCAAAAATCACTTGTTTCTACAACGATATCAAGTTCATTACGCAAAAAGCTTTCTTAAAAACCTGTCGTAGCCCTCCGTCATTTCAGATAAATACTACTTAGTATTCGTGCTACGTTTGTTGGCCTCCGTCAAGACGTAGTGTGTGGTAGCTAACTAGTACTTATCCGCAACATAAGATGAGATTGGATTAGTGTAATCGTGCGACTTTGTTGGCCTCCGTCAAGGGTCGTGCGGGTGGGTTTAATTCAATCATGAAATGTACGGGTTGAACTTGACTAGCAACTTATGGTTTGTTGGCCTCCTTCAAGGTCATAGGATGCTATGGGTAAAATATTGTCGGGAATTTCAAGTGTTGAAATTTGCAATAAGATTGCATACCTTCTATGGGATAGTTGGATCCCGATACCCACTGCAAGTAAGAGTTACTCCTGGGAGAGTTTTACACATCAAAATTAGCCGATCAAGTAGGTGTCTACAAAGGTATTAACGGGGTTACGCCCTTGGGAAAACAAGATTTATTTTAATTAGGTCTGTGCGAAAGCACGGGGAACCTCCCTTAAAGTACCAACACTGGCCTAGCCGAAAGATTGGCAAACTTGTAAGGTGTAATTAATTCCGACTAATCTTACATTTTAGTGTTTGAAGGAAGATTTGATAAAAACGATAGGAGCCATCCTGATTAGATAAGATAATAAACCAATCTAATCTTGTAAGAGCATACGCTAAGTGTTTTCTTCTCTCTCTCTCCAGGCAGCGACCATGTCAGGCCTTAATTAAGATAATAATATGGATGTATTGACCGAACCCGCTTGTTATGCTGAACAGGGGAACGTTGGTTCCACTCTAACTTATAATTGTTATAAGTCCGAGCAGGAAATAGGAAAATATCCGGATTTCCATGCCACCCAAATGAAGAATGAGCATGTTGATGCATCTTTTTCGGGTGTATTAGTTACCGAGAACTGTTTCTCAGTACACTCTACGTCCTGGGTATTAGATACCGGATCAGGATCCCACATATGTAATATGTTACTTAGGCTAAGAAAAGGTAGAGAACTGGAAATAGGTGATCATTCTCTAAAAGTAGGGAATGGTGCAAGTGTTGCAGCCAATGCAGTTAGTGAATATCACCTTATATTACCAAATGGCAATACTTTGATCTTGAACGAATGTTATTACGTACCCTCTATGATATGCAATTTAATATTTGTTTCTTTATTAGATAAAGAAGGATATAACTTTGTAGTAGAGAATAATGTTATGAACATTTACCTAAATCAAGTGTTGATTGGGTTTGGTGCGTTATGTAACGGGTTATACGTTCTGGATCAAAACACAATTCTTAACATACAAAACACACACAAGAGAAAGAGTTCAGAAATGAACGAATTTTTCTTATGGCATTGTAGACTAGGTCATATCAATGCGACACGACTAGCTAAGTTACATAAGGATGAATATTTGAATCCGTTCGAATTATCATCTTATGAAACTTTCCATTCATGTCTCAAAGGAAAGATGACCAAAACTCCGTTTACTGGACACGGAGAAAGAGTTACGGAACTCTTAGGACTGATACATAGTGATGTATGCGGTCACATGTCTACACATGCCAGGAATGGATCCTCATACTTCATTACATTCACTGACGATCTCTCAAGATACGAACATGTGTTCCTGATGAAACACAAGTCTGAAGCTTTTAAGAAATTCAAAGAATATAGGCATGAAGTCGAGAACCAGACAGGTAAAAGTATTAAAATCCTACGATCTGATCGGGAAGGAGAATACTTGAGCAATGAGTTCCTGAACTATCAAAAGGAGAATGGGATTCTCTCTCAGCTTACTCATCCGTATACACCACAGCACAACAGTGTATCGGAGCGGAGGAATCGCACCCTATTAGATATGGTGCGCTCTATGATGAGCACCGCTGAGTTACCTATTCCCTTTTGGGGTTATGCACTTAAGACAGCGGCATACCTATTGAATAGAGTTCTAACCAAATCAGTGTCTACCACTCCATATGAGATATGGGAGGGGAAGAGACCATATCTTAATTTTGTTAAGATATGGGGTTGCCCGGCCTATATTAAAAAGAAAAATCTGGACAAGCTCGGGGCAAGGTCAATTCTGTGCAAGTTTGTAGGATATCTCAAGCATTCGCGAGGAAATATCTTCAACCACCCTGAAGAACAAAAGGTGTTTGTTTCTCGACATGCCATCTTTTTAGAAAAAGAATTTCTTGAAAAAAAAATTAGTGGCAAGGAGGTAGAACTGGAAGAAGTTCCAGCTATACAAACTACGACAGATGATTTGGTAGAACCAGAGTATTCGTTAGTTCCCAACGAATCTCAGCCTCTCCGCTGATCTAGTAGGGTTCCTCATCCACCTGAGAGATACTACGGTTTTCTCATTGATGGTGGGAGCGAGGATTGCATCATGGAAGATGATGATCCAACTAGTTTCGAGCAGGCCATCACGAGTGGGGACTTAGTGAAATGGCTGGATGCAATGCGATCTGAGATGGAATCTTTATACACCAACAAAGTATGGACTTTGGAAGTTGCTCCCGAAAGGGTAAAACCCATTGGGAGCAAATGGATGTTTAAGAAGAAACTTGGTGTAGATGGAAAAGTTGAGACTTTCAAAGCTAGACTTGTTGCGAAAGGTTTTCATCAACGACCAGGTGTGGATTATGACGAAACCTTTTCACTAGTGGCTATGCTCAAGTCCATCCGTATCCTACTTGCCATTGCTGCATACCATGACTACGAAATCTGGCAAATGGATGTTAAGACCGTCTTTCTAACTGGTGATTTAGAAGAGTGCGTATACATGACTCAGCTGTTAGTTATATGTATGCCCTAGAGGCCATTACTATACATAGGATGTATATTGTAGTGGATGCTGGGACATATATAGTGAGGACTTTCTTGCTCGACATGATAGTATGCTATCTGGTTGATCTTTACCTTAACGTGTATACTGTTTGTCTCTCTGTTACATGTTGGTAAAGCCCTTAGGATATGTACTTGACTACCTGGACTATGATGCGGATCATACTAGTGGGGACATGGTAGTCCATAAGTACATCTTTCAAAGTCCCTAGTCGTGGGTGTATCGAGACAGGGCATCGATATACCAGAGTAGACTAGCGTGTACCTTCTCGACCCATACAGATGGGCGATGGATGATCCCATATCCATTGGTGTTTGACATCAGAGATGATATACGGGTGCTCAGTAGGGATAACCGAGTGTCTAGACTTGATAGGCGAAGTCTAGACGGAGTTTGAAGTCCGATCGAACCCGAAAGTCCAAAATTTCCATGCTCTCTGCATATTTTTAATGTTGAAAAACTCACTGTTTTCAAAAATGTACAGAGAGCATGGAAATTTTGGACTTTCGGGTTCGATCGGACTTCAAACTCCGTCTAGCTAGAGCCTTAGGCGAAGTCTAGACGGAGTTTGAAGTCCGATCGAACCCGAAAGTCCAAAATTTCCATGCTCTCTGTACATTTTTGAAAACAGTGAGTTTTTCAACATTAAAAATATGCAGAAAAATCAGCAGGTGAATTTAAGAGGTACTGTGAAATTCGTGCTCGTAACTCCATCAAACTGCCGCGGTTCCGCGGCACGAGCAAGGCTCGTGCGGCGGTTCCGCGGCCGTACGGCATTATTGTTCAGCGAATCTTACACAGTAACTCCTAATAGATAGTGCTGGATTTTCTGGGAATTTTTAATATTTATTCAAGAGTTGAATTTTCTGGGGTTGTTTTGGACTTTCGGGTTCGATCGGACTTCAAACTCCGTCTAGACTTCGCCTAAGGCTCTAGCTAGGCTCTGATACCACTGTAGGGTTTCTCGGCACCGTAAAATTTTAAATTGGCATGGTTGATGCCTTGTGAGACCTCTTGGGAGTGCCTAGGAACCCTACAGTGGTATCAGAGCCTAGCTAGAGCCTTAGGCGAAGTCTAGACGGAGTTTGAAGTCCGATCGAACCCGAAAGTCCAAAATTTCCATGCTCTCTGTACATTTTTGAAAACAATGAGTTTTTCAACATAAAAAATATGCAGAAAAATCAGCAGGTGAATTTAAGAGGTACTGTGAAATTCGTGCTCGTAACTCCATCAAACTGCCGCGGTTACGCGGCACGAGCAAGGCTCGTGCGGCGGTTCCGCGGCCGTACGGCATTATTGTTCAGCGAATCTTACACAGTAACTCCTAATAGATAGTGCTGGATTTTCTGGGAATTTTTAATATTTATTCAAGAGTTGAATTTTCTGGGGTTGTTTTGGGGATTCGGTTTATCGATCGGAGTATCAGATTTTGTCTATGTGGTTTTCCGGATAAATTTTAGAATATGTTAAAAAGTTCGACCGGATATAAATACCCAATTTTTCCCCTGTCGGGAAATTTCCAAGTGTTGGATTTTTCCGTAGTCTAAAGACGTTCTAAGTAGTGCAAGTAACTCGATGGACCCTTTAGAAGACAACAAACCTTAACTCGATTATGTGACCGTCTTGAACTGCCCTTTGAACCTTCGGGTTTGGGGCAGTACGGAGTGCCACATGTGAGGCGTTGGCTTGACCCTTCTACGGCTGGACCGTTGGTACTGAGGCACGAACTGAATGTTGTTAGACTTATTTCATGTGTTGATCTGTATCGGGAAAACTTGGGTGTTCGATCGTTCGATCGGAAAGTTTAACATT
Source organism: Agapanthus africanus (assembly GCA_030015575.1). Taxonomy (NCBI): domain Eukaryota; kingdom Viridiplantae; phylum Streptophyta; class Magnoliopsida; order Asparagales; family Amaryllidaceae; genus Agapanthus; species Agapanthus africanus. The sequence continues at coordinate 443,930,201 of CM057350.1, read as the reverse complement.
TTCTATTTATCTGGAATGTGATACAATACTTGGAATTCGCAAATTGTTATGAGATAACTGAATGAATGATATAAACATAGCAGTTTAGTCTCACTTGATCGGTTGCCACGGAATTTTGATGTGATCAAAAGTCCGTCGCAATCACGTAGAGTACGCGGATACTCGCCGGGTAAACTTAATAGACAGCCTCACTCCATAGCCCCGACCAAGTGACTGTAGGAGAACCCCGTCGCCGAAAACATCCGTTCGGGTGCTCGCGGCAGCGGTGTTCCGCCTTGGTGCACTTCGTCGACGGCGTCGGGGGTGCGGCCGTCTACTGAAGTTTGCGACGAGCATTCGATCAGGATGTCGGGAATCTTGTTGAATTGCCCGACTCGATATTGAAAAGTGTTTTCGATTTGGAGACTGAAATGCGGGGTTTATAATTGTTAGGCATGTGATGTCTAAGTAATTCATTTGGTCAGGCATGCGATGTCTGAGATGGTTGCGGATTCCAACTGTTGTAGTTTTACACTTTCTTTTCTGTGACCGTAAGTGTAATATGTGATATCGCCGGTTTCGTTGCTATATGTCAACGACAATTGGGATGCGCATATTTACTTACGTTGATGACATGTGATGTTATGTGTTGCTGGATATGTTATATTGGATCGTCGTGTTTGAATAGCCGGGGGTTTTTATGTGAGATGAGTGTTTTTCTTTTTCATTCATGTAAAAACTTGTATGTAATATTCTTTTATTTGGGGCACTTCCAGGCTGCGGAAGTTGTCACCCTTTGTATATTATTTACTTTTCCGCACTAGGATAGACCCAAGGAGGAGAGCACAAGTAACCGGGTTCTGGAGTCCAGTGGGAGACCAACTCGAGGAGTCGAGTCCGGGTCTCCTAACTCTAGAATTTGTAGGGTTCCTTGCCGCTCTCGTAGGGGTCTAGGGGTGTGGGTTTGTCTATTCATCACGACCGTGGAATCCGTGTTTTATACTGGCTCGTATTGAAAACACGGACGTCCTAGTATATCCAATATTTCATATGTTTCTTCTGCTGCGATATCTGTGATGTGATCATGTGATGTTCTGTGATAGATACTGTATATAGTATATATGATATATTATATAGATGTTACTTATGTTTTACACCCGCGCTAGCCCTGCCCCGCTCTGCCGTTAGTTACCTAACCTAACGGTGCATGAGGGGACATCAAGGCGAATGCGGATGGCATAAGTGCACGTCGTATTTATCTGTGATGTTTAGGTACTTAAATGATGGGACTTCATTAATGTGATTAATGAAATAAAAGAAACCTAAGATGTTGTAGAATCGAATTTCAAAATTAAAACAGGTAGCTACAGTTCTTGCTTTGCACAGTGGTATATGTGATATATCCTGCACCTTATTCGATGAGGAAAGGACCGAGATCCCTTCACCGGGAGTGACTCCTTTAGCAATAACTGGCAGATGCTACACACTCGGTTTGTCTTTTGATTGCTTTTAAGAGTTTTTGCTATGCACAGTGATATATATGATATATCCCGCACCTCATTCGACGAGGAAAGGACCGACGATCCCTTCACCGGGAGTGACTCCTTTAGCAAAACTAGAAAAGCCTCAAAAACACTCCATTTCAAAATTCATTTGATTCTACAACGATATAAAGTTCATTACGCAAAAGGTTTTCTTAAAAACCTGTCGTAGCCCTCCGTCATTTCAGATAGGTAATAGTTAGTATTCGTGCTGCGTTTGTTGACTCAGTCAAGGCGTAGTGTGCGGTAGCTGATTATTGCTTACCTGCAAAGCATATGATGCGATTGGATTAGGGTAGTCGTGCGGCCTTGTTGACTCAGTCAAGGGTCGTGCGGGTGGGTTTAATTCAATCGAGAAATGACGGGTTGAACTTTACTTGCAGTCTATGGTTTGTTGACTCAGTCAAGGTCATAGATCGCATGGGGAAAAATATTATCGGGAATTTCAAGTGTTGAAATTTGCAATGAGATTGCATACCTTCTATGAGATAGTTGGATCCCGATACCCGCTGCGAGTAATTGTTACTCCTGGGAGAGTTTTACACATTACAATTAGCCGATCAAGTAGGTGTCTAGAAAGGTGTTAACGAGGTTACGCCTCTGGGAAAACGAGGTTTACATTAATTAGGTTCGTGCGAAAGCACGGGGGACCTCCCTCAAAGTACCGACACTGGCCTGGCTGAAAGATTGGCGAACTTGTAGTGTGTAATTAATCCCGGCTAGTCTTTCCTTTTAGGGTTTGAAGGAAGATTTGATAAAAAGCAGTGGGAGCCATCCTGATTAGATAAAATAATAACCAATCTATTCTTGCAAGAGCGCACGCTGAGTGTTTTCTTCTCTCTCTCTCTCCAGGTAGCGACCATATCACGCCTTAATCAAGATAATAATACGGATTATTGATCGAACCCGCTTGTTATACTGAGCTGGGGAACGTTGGTCCCGCTCCAACTTATAATTGTTATAAGACAGAGCAGGAAATTGGGGAATACCAGATTTCCCGTGCCGCCCAAACGAGGAGAGTGCATGATGATGCATCATCTTCGGGTGTGTTCATTACAGAGAACTGTTTCTCAGTATCCTTTACGTCCTGGGTATATGATACCGGATCAGGATCCCAGATATGTAAACTGTTACATAGGGCTACAGAAAGGTAGAGAACTGAGAACGGGTGATAAGTTTCATGAGGCAGAAAACGGGGCAAGTGTTGCAGCCAAGTCTGTTGGTCACTGTCACCCTGTATTACCAATACATTGATTCTGAACGAATGTTGTTAGATACCGAACCTGATATACAAAATCATATCAGTCTCTTTATAAGTAAAGAAATGATAAAATTTTGTATTGTTGGATAATGTTTTGAACATTTCCTATATCAAAAGTTGATCGGTTCAGGCACGTTATCTAAAAGCATTGATGTTCTAAATCAAACCACAGTTCTTAGTATACGGAACACACACAAGAGGAAGAGTTCAGAAATGAACGAATCCTTCTTGAGGCATTGTAGACTGGGTCATATCAATGCGACCCAACTGGCTGAAGTTACATTTAGATGCATATTTAAATTAGTTTGAATTTACATCTTGTGAAACTCGCCAGTCATGTCACAAAGATAAGATCACCACAGCTCTGTTTATTGGAAACAGAGAAAGAGTTAGTAAACTCTTGGGATGATACATGTTGATGTATGTAAGGTCCCCTGTCTACACATGCCAAGACCGGTTCTTTTACTTCATTACATTCTCTGATAATCTCTCAAGATTCAGACATACGTTCCTGTTGAAACATAAGTCCGAACCTTTTGAGATATTCACAGAATATAAGTTAGAAGTAGAGAACCAAAATACGGGTATAAGTATTAAGTCTTATGATGAGATCAGGGAGGAGAATACTTGAGCACGGAATTCCTGGATTATTCTAAAGGAGAATGAGATTCTCTCTCAGCATTACTCCTCCGTATACACCATAGCACGATGGTATATCGGGGTGGAGCAATCACACCCTATATGATATGGTATGCTCTATGATGAGTACTACTGAGTTACCTATTTCCTTTTGGGAGTTATGCACTTGAGAAGCTGCATACCTATTGAATAGGGTTCGAATCACTACCTACCATTTCATATATGTTATGATAAGGGAAGAGCCCATCTCTCAAGTTAGTTGAGATTTGGGGTTGTCCAGCCTATGTCTGAAAAGCAAAATTCGGACAAGCTCGAGGCAAGGTCAGTTATGTAGAACTGGAAATGTTCCAGCTATACAGACTGCAGCTGATGATTTGATAGAACCAAAGGATTCAGTAGATTCCAACGAACCTCAGCCTCTCCGCCGATCTAGTAGGGTTCCTTACCCACTTGAGAGTTACTTCGGTTTCTCTATGACAGTGGGAGCGAGGATTGCATCATGAGATGATGACCCAACTAGCTTCGAGCTGGCCATCAGGAGTAAGACTCTGTAAGAATGGCTGGATGCTTAGCGATCTGAGATGGAATCCATATACACCAACAAAGTATGGACTTTGGTTGCTATATCTGAAGGGTTAAATCCCCATCAGGAGCAAGTATATCTTGAGAAGATTACTTGGTGTATATGGAAAGGTTGAGACTTTCAAAGCTAGACTTGTTAAAAGTTTGCATCATTGACCAGGTGTGGATAATGATGAAACCTTTTCCAGTATCTATGCTTAAGTCCATCCAGATCCTACTTGCCACGGCTACATACCATGACTACGATAATCTGGTGGTTGGGTGTCATGACAGCTTTTCTAAATGATGTTTTAGAAGAGAGCGTCTATAAGTACACAGCCAGAGGGCCTCGTAGACAGTGGGAGCAGCGGAAACGTGCCCAAGATGCTTTATAGGATAAAGCAGGCATCGCGGAGTTGGAACATCTGTTTTGATGTGGTAGTCAAAGAGTTTGACATCATCAAAATGGTAGATGAACCTTGTATAAACAAAAAGGTAGTAGGGAGTATGGTGACGATCCTCGTAGAGTACGTGGATGACATACTCTTGATAGGGAAGGAGTTTCCTATGCTACGCTCGGTCAATCTCCGGTTATCACAAGAATTCTCCATAATAGGATCAAAGTGATACCTTCTAAATCCTGGATTTTGGATCTATGCGATAGATCTAAATGGATGTTAGAATACTCACTAGCTGTAGTGAGATGGTATCAATCGATCCTGGGGAAAATCACTGGAAGTGTTCCAGGTTGATAAAGACGACTGAATGTCAGTCACAGGCATTGTCTATACCCTCAGTAAAAGGACGGTATGTTGGAAGAGTTCCAAGCTAGATACCGTGGCATACTAGACGATAAAGGCAGGATACATCGCTACTTAAGATGCTACCAAAGAGGATGTTTGGGTGTATTTTAGTTCATGAGATGAACTACGTTCCTACCATTGTGAGACAATGGAGTTGTGGCTTATGCCGAGGAACGCCGGTCCCATCAGTGATCCAGACATATTCTAAGGCAGTATCACCTGATCATGGAGATGATTGATCTCCAGGGGATCGAGGTCAGGAGAGTAGACTCAGAGGACAACACAGCGGATCCACTCATAAAGGCCTGTTCCCGGAGAGAGACTTTTATGGGATGGTTGAGTATGAGATACTTCAAACCACTGCTACAGATGGCCCTAGTGCAAGTGGGAGATTGTTAGTTATATGTATGCCCTAGAGGCCATTACTATACATAGGATGTATATTGTAGTGGATGCCGGGACATATATAGTGAGGACTTTCTTGCTCGACATGATAGTATGCTATCTGGTTGATCTTTACCTTAACGTGTATACTGTTTGTCTCTCTGTTATATGTTGGTAAAGCCCTTAGGATATGTACTTGACTACCTGGACTATGATGCGGATCATACTAGTGGGGACATGGTAGTCCATAAGTACATCCTTCAAAGTCCCTAGTCGTGGGTGTATCGAGACAGGGCATCGATATACCAGAGTAGACTAACGTGTACCTTCTCGACCCATACAGATGGGCGATGGATGATCCCATATTCATTGGTGTTTGACATCAGAGATGATATACGGGTGCTCAGTAGAGACTGGGTACACTGGACGGACTCGCCGAGAACTCCCAGATGGTATTATACCTCACGTCAGATGGCGGTTCTCTGGTGACACTGGTACAGAGTAGTCTGTTGACCCGAGATCGTCATAGAGTCTTGTGTGGTTCCCACTGTGCTTTGATTTCCATCTTACCACGTCCAAGAGGGCGTGCAAAACGGTGGTTTTTGGGTACAGTCCCGAGTCACATGGCGGCAATGAGCGATAGGAGGGGATTCGTCTCTCCCGGTATAGGGAGTTGATGTTGCGCTGTGTTCGATTGGCTATAACAAGAAATCCCTGGCCAGGTTGCTGAGATTTACTGGTAAGTGTTACCTGTAGTTTCTCGAATTGTTATAGACCTCATATCGACACGACTTATCGAGCTATTGGGGTCTGACGTTTACCACCCCTAGGCGAGATATGCGACATATCAGACGATCAGACCGGACTGTACGGTAGCGTTACTGGTTGGATTCACTGGAGTGTGAGCGGGCTTGCTCGTCGATCTTCAGATCGCTCAATACCCTGGTGGCCGTTACGTTTAGCAGACCGCTTGCGGCTTGTGGGTGCTTGATATGATCATCACCTGCTGCCGGCGTATTGACGAGTCTTTAGAGTCCTACACAGAGGTTTCCTGGCTCAAGCGAAACGAAATAGGAGCGCATATGAGATATGTGCGGGACCGAGAATGATACCAGTATGTGATACTGTATTCGATTCTCGCGATTTGTGACATTGATCGGTTATATGCGATATAGCCGGGTTATCGGATCAAGTGTTGATTCGATAAGTTGTTACTGTAGATATTAGTCGGTTATATGTGATATGACCGGATCATTAAATTAAGTGTTGATTTAATGATTTAATGCATAATTATATATTTGATATATTACTTTGCATTAACTAGTATCGGTTCACTTTAAATGGATTTTCTCACTCGGGTGTGCGCATTGCATATGCGATATGATTTTGTGCACTTGATTGTATCATGTTTGATGATACATGCTTTTTGGTTAAGTGTAAAGTATTAAACTATGGTTAAGTGGATGATTAGGGTTTTTACTTATTCATTTATTTATTTCATTTATTCTTTTTGGAAAATAAAATGCAAAGAGAAAAATGGTGGAATTCTTTTGTTCATTCATGAAGCTTCATGAATACTTTGACTTTGTCACCATTTTGTCTCATGCTTAACCCTAACCACTCCACTAACCCTAGTTCACTCTCTACAACTAACCATGGTTCACTTATGATAAGAATGGATTATTCTTTTCATTTTTAAATAATTCTTATGATAATAATCATTCTTTATCATCTTCTTCTTCTTCTTCTTCAAGAAGCAAAAAGCAAGCTCCATCAATGGTGATTGATGGAAATGAGTGAGAAATCCAATTCTAAAGTCTACCCACTTCCTATTTCTTCATCCTCTACCTCTTGCCAAGTAGTAGAGTGTGTTTCCTTCACAAGTTTTCATGGCTTGGTGAAGGTGGAGCTTGATTTAGCGATGCCTCGATGTAGATCATCTTCGGCACGTCGTCGATGACCTAGCCCGCTTCTTCTCCGATGAAGCCGACGCTAGAGCCCGGGATTGTATGTGGACAGCGAGGAGACATCATCACGGAGCCGTGGAGGTGGAGGACCGGATCTACAAAGGTTGTATTTCCGTATCTCTTAGTTAAGTGTTAACTAGTTTACTTTTCGCCTAGAAATCTAGCCCACGATCCGTAGTTTAGGGTTTCTCGGCACCGTAAAATTTTAAATTGGCATGGTTGATGCCTTGTGAGACCTCTTAGGAGTGCCTAGGAACCCTACATCAGCCAGAGGGCTTCGTGGACAGTGGGAGCAGCGGGAAGGTGTGCAAGCTGCTTAAATCCATCTATGGGTTAAAGCAAGTATCGCGGAGTCGGAACATCTGTTTTGATGTGGTAGTCAAAGAGTTTGACTTCATCAAAAATGTAGATGAACCTTGTATATATAAGAAGGTGGCAGAGAGTAAGGTTTTCTTCATATTGTACGTGGATGACATACTCTTGATAGGAAATGATGTTCATATGCTGCACTCGGTCAAGCTCTTCTTATCACAAAGATTCTCAATAAAAGATCTAGGTGATGCCTCCTACATCTTGGGAATTAATATCTATAGAGATGGATCTAAACGCATACTGGGATTGTCCCAATCCAGGTACATTGACACCATAGTAAAAAGGTTTAGTATAGAAGAATCCAAGCATGGGAATTTACCCACGATCACAGGACTCGCTCTCTCCAAAGAGATGTCTCCCAAGACTGATTTAGAGAGAGCTCGCATGCAAGGGATACCCTATGCTTCGGCAGTAAGCTCTATCATGTACGCGATGTTATGTACCAGACCCGATGTAACATACTCACTAAGTGTAGTGAGTAGGTATCAAGCAGATCCTGGAGAGAGTTACTGGACAGCTGTGAAGAACATTCTCAAGTACTTGAGAAGTACTAAAGAGATGTTCTTGGTGTATGGTAACAGTGAACTCCAAATGGATTCCTTTACCGATTTGAGCTTCCAGAGTGATAAGGACGACTGTAAGTCGGTCTCGGGATTTGTCTTTACCCTCAATGGAGGGGCGGTTTATTGGAAGAGTTCCAAGTAAGAAACCGTGGCAGACTCGACAATAGAGGCTGAATACATCGCTGCCAACAATGCTGCCAAAAAGGCTGTCTAGATGAAGAAGTTCATAACTGAACTTGGAGTGGTTCCGTCCATTGAGTATCCAATACCTTTGTATTGCGATAACAATGGAGCAGTGGCATTGGCCAAGGAACCCAGGTCCTATCAGCGATCCAGGCATATTCTGAGACGATATCACATAATCCAGGAGATAGTTGATCGCCCGGAGATCGAGGTCAAGAGAGTTGACACGAAGGATAACACAGCGGATCCACTCACAAAGGCCATACCCCAGATACAATTTGAGAGACTCTTCGGGATGTTGGGTATAAGATACTACAACAACTGGCCTTAGTGCAAGTGGGAGATTGTTAGTTATATGTATGCCCTAGAGGCCATTATTGTACATGTGATGTATATTATAGTGGATGCTTGGATATATATATAGAGGACTTTCTTGCTCGACATGATAGTATGCTGTCTGGTTGCTCTTTGTCTTAATATGTTGACTTGTATAAGTGATGTTGTCTTGCTCTCACATGTTGATAAATCCCTTAGGATGTGTACTTGACTACCAGGACTATGATGGAGATCATACTAGTGAGGCCAAGGGTAGTCCACAAGTACACCCTATAATTGTTCCTAGTCGAGTGTGTATCGAGACAGTGCATCGATATTCCAGAGTAGACTAGCGTATACGCATCTTGACCCATATGATGGGCGATGGATGATCCCACATCCATTGGTGTTTGACATCAAAGATGGTATACGGGTGCTCAGTGGAGACTGGGTATACTGAACGGACTCACCGAGAACTCCTAGTTGGTATTATACCTATCGTCAGATAGCATTTCTCTGGTGACACTGGTATAGGTTAGTCTGTAGACCCGAGATCATCATAAAATCTTGTGTGATTCCCACTGTTCTTTGATTTCCACCTTACCTCATTCAAGAGAACGTGCAAAACGGTGGCTTTTGGGTACAGTCCCGAATCACATGGAGGCAATGAGCCATAGGAGGGGATTCGTCTCTCCCGGTATTTGGGGGTATATTTTGCGCTGTGCTCGATTGGCCATAACAGGAAGTTCCTGGCCAGGCCTGATACGGAGATTTACTGATAAGTATTATCAGTAGTTTCTCGATCTATTATGAGTCTCACATCGGCATGACTTATCAGTTACTGGGGTCTGACGTTTACCACCCCTAGACTAGATATGCGACATATCAGACGAAGAGATCGGACTGTACGGTAGTGTTACAAACAGGCTTTTCAGGAGTAGGAGCAGGCTTGCTTGTTGATCTTTTGATCGCTCAATACCCGGGTAGCCGTTAGGTCCAGCTAGTACCGCTGACGGCTTGTGGGTGCTTGATATGATCATCACCTACTGTCGGCGTATTGACGAGTCCTTAGAGTCCTACACAGAGGTTTCACTGGCTCAGGAAAAACGAAGTTGGAGCACATATATGATATGTGCGGGATGGAGATTAATACGAGTATGTGATACCGTATTCTATTCTCGCGATTTATGTTATTGGTCGGTTATATGAGATATAGCCGGGTTATCGAATCAAATGTTGATTCGATAAGTCGATATTGTATCGGTCGGTTATATGAGATATAGTCGGGTTATCGAATCAAGTGTTGATTCGATAAGTTGATACAAATAATATTAGTCGGTCATATGAGATATAGCCGGATTATTAAATCAAGTATTGATTTAAAGATTTAATGTAGAATTATATATTTGATATATTAATTTACATTAACTAATATTAGCTCACTTAAGCATTTCTTTTCTCACTTATGCATTTAATATATATGTGATATATATTAATTGTATTTCTTATTGTGTCATGCTTGATGCCACATGCAACATGGGTGTATGAGACTTACACCTTGCTAATGATAATATAGAGTTTATTTATTTAGAGTAAATCAAATATTAGCTGGAAATTGGTCACATGGCATGAAGCTTGTAGAAGCTTGGAGATCCATTGACTTAGTCCACTAGTTTTGTCTTGCACTAGATATTTTTTAACCCAACCATTATCTAAACTCATGATTAAGTCTCTACATGAGTTATATGAGATATTTCTCACTCATGATTGCCATTCACTCTCTCATCTATTATTTGCTTCATCTTCTTCAAGCTCAAGAGAGAGATCTCTAGGTTTTTGAGAGGAGAAGAAAATTAGTAAGAAAATTAATTCTAAAGTGAGCAAAAATCCTACTTCATCATTCTCTACTAGATTAGCAATTTAGTTTAGGGTGTTAACTTCATTAATCCCTAATTAGTGAAGAAGTAGCTTGGGTTAGTGTCTTCTCGACGTAGATCATCTTCGGCCTCGAAGACATCATGCAAGCTTATTCCTTTCATCTTATGGAGCCATTCTAGAGTCCGCAAGATCACTACTTGGAGCGAAGGGACTACCACTCAGAGCTATTGAAGTGAAGGACCGGTCTAAAAAGGTTGTATTCCATAAGCACTTAGATGTAAAGTGGTTTACATGATGTATCGTCTAAATCACTAGTTAAGATTCTAGGGTTAGGATTGTTTAGCATGGCAAAAATTTTTAAATGGCATGGACGATGCCTCCCGAACCCTTGCTGTCGTGCCAAGCAATACTATAATATTCGTGTAGATAATTTAGTTAGCTAACATGTGGATCTTGTCTCGTTCAGTTTCACAGTCGTTTGATATTTTGTTTGTATTTTAGAATGTCGACGTGTTCTACAGTTTCTGCAGTGACATTTCTTTCACGTTCACACTAAACAGGACATATCTTATAGTATAGAAAGGCTATTATTAATCCGTTTGATGCGTTGGAAACATAATAGATAGAACTAGGTTTTATTCAATAGGGGCAACACCTGAATCTAAACATAATCCCTAGTAAACCCCGTGCGAAGTTATACTTCCAGTTCTGAAACTGGAATTCCAGCATTTGATCGCTAATTTGAAATGATGATAAGTCTTTAACCTGAATTCCTATTCACATGAAACTAATTTTACTGCTTAGATAATCAAGTATACTTCGTACGTCATTTGTATTGTTTTGGTCGATTCTATACTTGTGATTTATGATGAATTTTTCAAGTCATATGGCGTTGGCTGTCATAACTTAGTGAATATCTGTTTAGTGCATTTCTACCTTATTTTGTGTTTGCTTTATACCTTCTACATAGTGATCGTTTACATTGAGACCTAGCGACTGATTTGCATTGTCGATATATAAGTGTTAGTGATTGAGTTGTGGAAAGTACGATAGTGAACCAGTGATTGAAAGTGATATTGATAAGTGGAAATGTGATTGAAAGTGAAAGCGATACGTATTTGTTCACAACCTATCTAATACCTGAATACATACTATAACCTGGGGAAATCAAGGTAGAATTGAACTCGTATTTAGCGAGGTATAGTGATTTAAAGGATGATCATCCGATATTAGTGAGATATATATATATATATATATATATATATATATATATATATATATGCATACATTAGGTCATGGGCCTAGCGGCACGGCTGCAGGGTTATGTCCCGGGCAAAAGTGGACCGTAGTATCGGGCATGCACGAGACCCTTGTTAAATACGAGCATCTTTTCCACCAATTGGTTTCATTAACTTAGTGACTGATAAGTAGTGACATACACATTGCCTGGTTTACTGACATGATACATATATCGTGTTGTGCATATTCAAATGATATTCATTATTTTCATGTTTCTGTATTCTGTCGCACCTTTCATGTTTAATAATATTGTACGCACATCATATATTTATGCTATATGTGTCGCCCTGACGACCTGAGTGTGCATGCTCAGAGGATGAGGCAGACCCAGTCAAGGAGCAGGACCTGCCATTCGAGATCGCGGAAGTCTAGACCGCAACATCAGCGCCGCCCATTTTGCTATAAGCACATTGTATTTCGTTGGTTAGTTATTTCCATATGCAAAATAAATGTATCTCGAACTCTTTTATTGTTATGTAATAAAGTTATGAACTGTGATTTCCTTCACTCTAGTACTATTTACTGACTAACATGTAATGCTAGAAGCCGAAGTGTTACTACGGCAGGATTAGTTCCTGACCGTAGGAGCATGGCTGGCTTAATCACCCCTCGCATTCCGTATTTTGGGAAGTGGGGCGTGACATGGTTTTGTTGGTATCAGAGCCAGGTTTGAAAAAATCATGGTTCCGTTGAGGGATCCCTAGATTGAGTTATGCCCTTGATGTGTGCTTTATTACATTTCCTTTCACTTCCTAATCCTCGTTGAATCTTCGTGAAATTCTTGACTGGATCTGATTTCTTTCTTGATCATCTTTCAAAAATATGGACTCCTCGGGCAACTCCTCAGGTGCCGGTTCCCATGATCGTACCGAGAAGATCCTCAGCACACTGACGACCCTAGCCCAGTCTCAAGAGAGGAAGACCGATCTCCTGACAAAGGGATTGAAGGCGGTACATGAGACCGCAATTACCGCTCTAGAGAGATCTACGGCTGTTTCCGCCGCCTCCGAGGGCGCCCTCATACCGACTACACAGGCTAGGGTTGGTACCGTTTCAGACTTTAGGAGGCTTCATCCAACGGTTTTCACGGGATCAGCAAATCCACTCAAGACCGAGCAATGGCTCATCAATGTGGAGAACCTTTTAACGGCCGCTCGAGTTCCTGACGATGACAAAGTGAACATGGTGAAGATTCGACTGGAGGACGAGGCCCGCACGTGGTGGTCCGTATTGGAAAGCCGGCTAGAGAAACCTATCGGATGGGATACGTTCTCCGCGTGCTTTCTAGATCACTATTTTCCGGCCACTGCCAAGGCCGAGATGGAGGAGAAATTCATCATGTTGAAGCAAAATGGACGCTCAGTGGATGTCTACGCCGCAAAGTTTAACCGGCTAAGTCGCTTCGCACCGTACATGGTAACCACCGAAGCTGCCAAGGCAAAGACGGTTTCAGCAGGGGCTCGATATTGAACTACAGCAACTTATCGCGTCTCTCGATCTACCGACCTTCGCTCAGGTGTTGAACGCTGCCCAAGTATAGGAAAGATTGGCGGACAAGGACAAGGGCCAACGATCAGTGGATAGAAGACCCCACGTAGTTCCAGCACGAGCTACCATTTCACCCCATGGAGCGATCCCAGTTCACAGGCCGGGTGTTATGCAGATGAAGCGTACTTTCTCACCTCAGCAGCCACAGCAGAGGGCTCTGTTTTGCGATTATTGCCAGAGGCCAGGGAACATTTAGAAGATTGTCGCAGAGCCAAGGGGCAGTGTCTGCTTTGCGAATCTAGCGAGCACAGGGTCAGCGGATGTCCTCAGAGATCTGAGCTATAGGGAGGGTTCGAGCAACATCAATCATCGTACGGCACTTCAGCTCAGAGGGGTCCACCTCTGGTATCCCAGCAGTGGTTATTCGATTAGAGGCATACTGGTACAAGTCGGAATAAGGGGCGGGCTTTCACCCTGTCTGCCGAGCAGGCAGAGACTTCTGAAGAAGTATTTACAGGTACCCTCCTTATTTATTGTGTACCATCTAGAATTCTTTTTGATTCGGGTGCTTCGCATTACTTTATTTCTACGCGGTTTGTTGACACACACTCTATACCTCACAAACCGTTGACCAAAGGTTGGGAGATACATACAGGTAATGAAATTATTGTGTCCAGCCAAGAATGTAGGTTATGCCCTGTGGTGGTTTGTGGCAGGGAATTTTATGCAAATATCCTTTTGATTAGGACTGATAGCTACGACGCCATTCTAGGAATGGATTGGTTAAGCACGTTTCATGTTGTTATCAACTGCCGGGCTAGGAGTGTGACTTTTCGCATTCCTAATCATCCGGAGTTCGTGTTCATGGGCGGCGGCGAGTCTTTAGAACCAGCTAATTTCCGAGCAAAGCCGAAGACCTTAATAGCTATGGAGATGAACGAGGAGCCAGCACCTAAGGTATTTCGAGAGTTTCTTGATGTGTTCCCTGAAGATCTACCTGGTTTACCCCCATCTCGTGTATTGGGCTTCTCGATCGACCTGATTCCAGAAACAGCGCCAGTTTCCAAAGCTCCCTACAGGATGGTGCCAGTGGAGTTGGCAGAATTAAAGAAGCAAATAGAAGATCTTCTGAACAATGGATTTATCCATCCAAATCCTTCCCCGTGGGGTGCTCCTGTGTTACTGATTAAGAAAAAAGACGATTCCTTACGCATGTGCATTGACTATCGAGAGTTGAACAGGGTGACCGTGAAGAACAAGTATCCCATCCCTCGCATCGACGACTTGTTCAATTTGCTTGGTTAAACTAGATCTTCGGTCAGGATATCACCAAATCAAGGTTAAGGTAGAGGATGTGTGCAAGACGGCTTTTCGAACCCGATATAGCCACTATGAGTTTCTTGTGATGTCGTTCGGTGTTACCAATGCATCAGCCATATTTATGGACTTGATGAACAGGGTTTTCTCCAAGTACTTGGATCAGTTTGTTGTCATATTCATCGACGACATTCTCGTCTATTCGAGAAGTCGAGAGGAGCACGCCAAGCACCTACGAATTGTATTGCAGGTTCTATGGGAGGAGAAGCTCTATGCTAAGCTAAGCAAGTGCGAGTTTTTGCTCGACAAGGTGTAATTTCTGGGGCATGTCGTTTCGAGTGATGGCATTTCAGTGGATCCGACAAAAATCAAATCTATCAGAAACTGGCCGACACCGAAATCAGTTGCTGAGATAAGAAGCTTCTTGGGATTGGCTGGATATTATCGGCGGTGCGTCCAAGATTTCGCCAGAGTAGGGGAACCCTTAACGAAGCTCACATGGAAGGAGGTGCCGTATGTTTGGTCGAAGTAATACACCCAGATGTTCGAGCTGTTGAAACTGAAGTTGACCACGGCCCCAATCCTGACTGTGCCAGACAGCTCGGGTGGCTTGGTTATTCATAGTAATGCGTCGGGAAAAGGTTTGGGTTGTGTATTAATGCAGCGCAGTTGAGCGGTGGCTTATGCCTCTCGTCAGCTGAAAACTCACGAGAAGAACTACCCCACGCATGATCTGGAGTTAGCGGCCGTTGTGTTCGCTTTAAAGATATGGAGGTATTACTCGCTAGGCGAAAGAGTGGAGGTGTACACGGATCACAAAAGTTTGAAATACGTGTTGACTCAGAAGGAGCTAAATATGAGACAACACAGATGGTTAGAGTTGATGGCGGACTACGATATTGATCTGCAGTATCACCCGGGGAAGGTGAACGTCATTCCTGATGCTCTCAGTCGCAGGTTGTCAGCTGCGTTGCTGACTTGACATAAGGGGATTCCCGATGACCTTTAGAGACTCGAGTTGGAGGTAGTTACTCCGGGTGTGCCCGGATAGCTCTGGCAATTGCAAGTTCAATCATCGCTTATAGATCGCATTAAAGCTGCACAGGCTGGAGACTCTAAGTTGCAGAAGCTTAGAGGGTTAATCAAGGCTGGTTTGAGGACGGATTTGCGGATTCACGAAGATGGTTCTCTGAGATTTAGCAGCCGGCTGTGTATTCCAAAGGGGGTATACGAGATGAAGTTCTGACTGAGACACATAGTTCCGCTTACTCGGTGCACTCAGATGGCACCAAGATGTACCGAGACCTAAGGTAGCACTTCATGTGGAACGGGATGAAGAGGGAGATTGCTTGCTTTGTCTCCAAGTGTCTGGTATGCCAACAGGTGAAAGCCGAGCATCAGATAATCGCTGGGTTATTGCAACCGCTTCCAGTGCCATAGTGGAAATGGGAGCACATCACTATGGATTTTGTGACGGTACTACCTCGAAGTCCAAGGGGCAACAATGTTGTCTGAGTGATTGTTGATCGTCTCATGAAGGAAGCACATTTCATACCTTTTCGAGTCAGACAATCGACGGGGTCGCTTGCAGAGAAATATATGCAGGAGATTGTGAGACTGCACGGGGTGCCCATTAGTATCGTGTCTGATCAAGACACCAAGTTCATTTCTCATTTCTGGAAAAGCCTGCAAGAGAGTTTGGGCACGCGTCTCAAATTCAGCACGGCCTATCATCCGCGGACAAACAAGCAATCCGACCATACTATCCAGACGCTCGAAGATATGCTGAGGGCATGCATGCTTGACTTTCAGGGCTCTTCGGAAGATCACCTCCATATGGTAAAGTTTTCGTATAACAACAGCTACCAAGCTAGCATCCAGATGACCCCATTCGAGGCTCTATATGGACGGAAGTATCGGTCCCCTCTTTGTTGGGATGACGTGGGTGAACGAAGGTTGTTGGGCCCTGAGCTTATAGTGCAGACAGTGAGCAAGGTTCAGACGATCAGGCAACGAATCAAGGCGGATTAGGACCAACATAAGAGTTGGGAAGATGCCGGCAGAAGGTCGTTGGAGTTTGGTATTGGTGACCACGTATTTCTGAAGATATCGCCCACTTGGGGAGTAATCAAGTTTAGTAGTCCAGGGAAACTCAGTCCCCGATTCATCGGAACTTTTGAGGTGCTAGAGCGGGTAGGAGAGGTGGCTTATCGGCTTGCCTTGCCTCCATCGCTACCTGGTGTGCACAATACTTTCCATGTTTCTCAGTTGAGACACTACATTCGGGATGACAACCATATCCTGGACCATTCAGAGTTAACGTTGGGCACCGATCTGTCTTACGAGGAGCAGCCTACCACCATTCTTGATTGTCAGGAAAAAATGCAAAAGAACAAAGTCATTCCCTTGGTTCGAGGTTTTTGGGATGGTCGTTCTCCAGGAGAGTCTACCTGGGAATGCGAGGAGGACATCCGTCCACGTTTTCCGCACCTGTTTGAGTAGTGTTATTTTTCCGTTGTTTTCATTCTTTAATTTCGAGGACGAAATTTTTGTAAGGTTGATATGATTTAAATCCCGAATTCCATGTATATATTTTCCGTATTTTTTTCCAGAATTTTCCAAGTATTTTTGCACATTTTTTATATTTTTATTATTTTAATTTAATTTCCTAACCTTAGACCCAATCTAACCCTACCCTACCCTACCCTACCCTACCCGACCCCTCACTCCTACTTCTCCTTCTTCTCCTTCTTCTTTTCTTTTCCCGCTCTTTTCCCACGATTCCTCCTCCCTCGCGACCGGACCTCGTCGACGCCGCGCCCACCATGCCAACGACCTCCCCGAGATCCCCTCCCCCAAATCCCCAATTGCTCCCCTCTCCTCCCCTCTCCGACGTCTCCGCGAGACCCGCTCAACCCACGACCGAGCTCTCCCCCAACTACTCACCAAGATCCCAATGCTCACCTCCCCTCATCTCTAATAACCTCTCTCTCTCTTGCTACCTCTTTCTCCCTCTAACACGTTCTCTTTCCCCCTCACACTTCCACTCCCCACTTCCTTTCTCTCTCAAACCCGACCCCTAACCGCCATCATCGAACACCATCACCAGAGCATCGCCGCCGTCGCCTCCTTTGACCAACGAGCATCGCCGTCGACCTCACCATAACTCACCGCCAGCTACCCCTCCTCATCACCACTACTATAGCCATCATCTCCTTCGACCCACCGAGCTCCCCAAGCCTTCTAGATAAGCCGAGCACTCCACTACATCCAACATCGCTGCAACCGCCACCGGAGCTCGACGCCGCCATCATCGTCATCGCCATCGTCCCATCCTCCTTCTCCCTTACTTCACCGGGCACTCCTTCTCCGATCACGAGAATCCCCACAGCTAGCCCGACCCCGATCATCTCTGCACACCAATCCCCATCGACCATCTTACTACAACTGCAGCACCCCGGGAGCTCCACTGCACCTCACCGCCGTTGCTACAGCACCCATGCCCACCTCCGCACCAGTGCCGAGCCTTCCCAAGTCCTCACCAGAGCCCATGCCAGTCGTGCATGCATCATACCGTGCCATCTCCGTGCCGTGGTTATAGACCGCTGTCGTGCCACCATCTTCAGGCAAGAGAAAACCCAACTCTTGCTAATCATGCTATTATATATAAGTTAATTAATAATGTTAGATAAGTGCATATATGTGTGTGTGTATCTATATTGCGTTAAGTGATGATCGAATACTTGTGCATTGAGCCATCGTGATTGGTTATATTGAATCGAACCCAACCCGGTCCATTAATCGTATGGATATCATATTACAATTTACATTAAGTAATTGTTGTCGATCGACAATCGTGTACACATACTAGGTGTATGATGCGAAACCTTAAACCAAAACCCATCAAAAAAATGGCGGAATTTGTGACTAATGAATCACTCTATGGATAATGAATGTCGTGTAGGGATTTAAGTTAAAAATACTTTAGGTTATACCCATGAAAAGTCGCCCCCTAAAGGCGACACTAAATCTGGAATGCACCGCACATGTCACGTCGAAAAATATATATTAAATTAAATACAGATTGGAATGTAATGTTCTACGGCTCGTATCGAAGCCGACTCGATAAACTAAAACCCTATAGAGTTTACCCTTCAATACTTATAGGCTAATATAACGAGAATTGACTGGGAATGCGGCTCTGGACTGCAGTACGGGGCAACATTCCACGGGGATACCTGAATTTAAGCGCCTGCACATCCCTACATAAAACTGAAAATGCGCGGAGTCCCATATAGTCGTGTAGATAATTTAGTTAGCTAACATATGGATCTTTTCTCGTTCAGTTTTACAGTCGTTTGATATTTTGTTTGTATTTTAGAATGTCGACGTGTTCTACAGTTTTTACAGTGACATTTCTTTCATCTTCACACTAAACAAGACATATCTTCTAGTACAGAAAGGCTATTATTAATCCATTTGATGCGTTGGAAACCTAACAGATAGAACTAGGTTTTAATCAACTGGGACAACACCTTAATCTAAACACAATCCTTTGTAAACCGCGCGTGAAGTTAGACTTCCAGTTCTGAAATTGGAATTCCAGCAATTCATCGCTAATTTGAAATGATGATAAGTCCCTAACCTGAATTCCTATTGACATGAAACTAATTTTACCGCAAGTATACTTCGTACGTCATTTGTATTATTTTGGTCGATTTTATACTTGTGATTTATGATGAATTTTGCAAGTCATATGGCGTTGGCTGTCATAACTTAGTGAATATCTGTTAAGTGCATTTCTACCTTATTTTGTATTTGCTTTATATCTTCTGCATAGTGATCGTTTACATTGAGACCTAGCGACTGATTTGCATTGTCGATATATAAGTATTAGTGATTGGGTTGTGGCAAGTACGATAGTGAACCAGTGATTGAAAGTGATATTTGATAAGTGGAAACGTGATTGAAAGTGAAAGCGATACGTATTTGTTCACAACCTATCTAATACCTGAATACATACTATAACCTGGGGATTGGGGAAATCAAGATAAAATTGAACTCGTATTTAGCGAAGTACAGTAATTTAGAGGATGATCATTCAATATTATATATATACATTAGATCGTGGGCCTAGCGGCACGGCTGCAGGGTTATGTCCCGGGCAACAGTGGACCGTAGTCTCAGGTATGCACGAGACCCTTGTTAAATACGAGCATCTTTTCCACCAATTGGTTTCATTGACTTAGTGACTGATAAGTAGTGACATACACATTGCCTGGTTTACTGACATGATATATATATCTCGCTGTGCATATTCAAATGATATTCATTATTTTCATGTTTCTGTATTCTGTCGCACCTTTCATGTTTAATAATATTGTACGTACATCATATATTTATTGCTATATGTGTCGCCCTGATGACCTGAGTGTGCATGCTCAGAGGATGAGACGGACCCAGTCAAAGAGCAGGACCTGCCATTCGAGATCACGGAGGTCTAGAACGCAACATTAGCGCCGCCCATTTTGCTATAAGAACATTGTATTTCGTTGGTCAGTTATTTCCTTATGTAAAATAAATGTATCTCGGACTCTTTTATTGTAATGTAATAAAATTGTGAACTGTGATTTTCTTTACTCTAGTACTATTTACTGATTACCATGTAATAGTAGAAGCCGAAATGTGACTACGGCGGGATTATTCCCTGACCGTAGGAGCATAGCTGACCTAATTACCCCCTCGCATTCCGTATTTTAAGAAACGGGACATGACAAAAACGTTTTAGTGGTTTCACTAAAGCCTATTTTGAGGTGGAAAGCATCCAAGGCACATGGAGCCAGTCATATTGTTCATATAAAATTTAATATGATATGAAATTTGATTTCAAAGAAAAAGTTTAATCATGGTTCCTTGATGCATCTTTATAAGAACCTAAAGAAGAAAAAGGAACATGCAAAAGGGTATAAACTCGATGCAGCATGAAAACTACAACAATAATGCCCATGCCAAATGGACGTAGTTTATGTTGTTAGAACTTTCTCTCTACAATGAGAGGCCATACGTTTGATTCACGAGGCTGCATCCAAGAAAAGGCTGCATTCAAGAAAAAACGAAGAAAACCGAATGCACCCTTAGTTGAAAATAGCATTGAATAATATAGTAACAAAACACCCTAAAGGTGAAGAAGTTGGCAAGGCATGAAAAATCGGCCTCGCTTTTTATGAAAGGTCCATCACCCCCAAACTTTTTTCATCATCACGGTCATCTAAGTCTTTTCCAATCAAAATGAATTCAGCTATGAAACAAAGTTTTAATAAAGACCTGATAAAGCTTTACAACTAACTATCGACCTGAAGCCAAGTATAACTGCTAAGATTCTATGCTAAATTTCTTCTCGCTTATTTCAATTCCATGGCTCATGAAAGATTAATTACAAACATTTTGAGTCCATCTGTGATTAAAGGAAACTAACTGGCATCAACAATATGGTGAACCTGATGACAGCATACATGTTAAAGTAAAACATATGCTAATGATAGCAATAATGGAACATCAAATAGTGCTTTTGAGGGGCCAGAAAATTTAATCGCATCAAACTTCAACGATCAAAGTCACATCATTGCCTAACACTGATAAAAACTATAGTTCAAAATATTTGTTGATAACATGTCATAAGACAATCTAAATGCATCTTATATTTACATAATATTCAACTCCTGTAAATTTTGCCTCTGCAAGACATTAACGAGTATAGCTTTCTGTTTTGATCTCTTTCTATCTTCTGTATTAAACTTTGCAACCTTTTGTCACAAGTATTTTGAGTATAGAAAAGAGCTTGAATTGTGCATCTCTATAATATACTGTATTGTTGTATTATCTTCTTTCTCTATACGGCTGTGAGTATAAACGGCTTTTCAATCGAAAGGGTTAGCCGGCAGCTCAACATGGTCGCTGTAAAAATAATAATAATAATTATTATTATTATAAAAAACAAGAATCGGAAATAGGTTGCATCAATTTTTACGGAGGTATCATATGCATTTGGAGCCTGGACGAGCCGCTGCTTACCTATCTTGGTCACTGAAATCGTTTTCGTTTTGTTGATGCTGATCATCGCTTGCAGGAATATGCATAGCGCTGAAATGATCTGTCAAAGGGATGAGAAATCGATATGAGCATCTTTCTGGAATAGGAATTAGGTAAAGTTTCACTAAAATATTGATGCCAAGTATTATATAAAGGATAAATTGTCAAATATCCCCAAGCACTTTTTCCGTTATCAAAAACCCCGGGGTCTCCAAAAGATCGTCAAAACCCCCCCAAAAAAGTTTTTGGTTGTCAAGAAACGCCTTGTTGTGATATCTAGTAGTTGGTTGCTATATCTAGTTTCCTCTGATATCTAAGCGGTTGCCTGTGATATCTAAGCAGTTGTCAAAACCCCCCCATAAGTAGCAGTCAGCGATATCTAAGCAGTTGCCTGTGATATTTAAATTGTTACCTACGAGATATCTAAATAATTTGTATGAATTGGTTAGATATAACAGGTTACTATGCAGATACTGCAGGTTACTATATAGATCTGCAGAAAAATTTTACGGGGTTTTGACTACGGCTTCGAGGGTTGCCAAAGGCCTCAATAAAAGTATATTGTTCGATACGAGTGAGTGGAGGCGGAGGATCCATGTGCTGGACCCGGCGTGATTCTCATGTTGGTTCATGTAGCCTACCCCATATGCTTGGGATAAAAGGCTCAGTTGTTGTTGTTGTTGTTGTTGTTGACTACCGCTTCGAGGCCGGGGGGTTTTGACGGCCCAAAAAAATGCTTGGGTGGTTTTGACAATTTACCCTTATATAAATTACGGGCCGACAACATAAACTCGGTTATTTTTCAAATAAAAACTTCAACCTTGCATCATTTTCTAATCTGATATCAGACACTTCTTTATTTGACCAAATATAGCGTATGACGTTAAAATTGAGAAACAATGAAAGGTTGTGGCAGCTATTTGAAAATCACAAAGTTCATGGTACTATATTGCGGTATGAAAATAACGGTATTTAAGTGAAATATTACCGAAAGGATATCGTATTTCCGAGAAAGTTAGCCCTTGGAGTTCCATTTTACCTTGTTCGGCCTTCATTTATGAGTTGAGACGGTCAAACTTATCTCAACTGACAAAATGAACAACCAGATTAATTTCAACTCCACCGCAACATCATTTATCGTAACTTCTATGGAAGAAAACGACCATTTTGGTGTTCAAATAATTTTAAAGCCAAACAACATGATATGACCTTGGCAAGCTAAAGTTCATATACACTCTTCCACATAAAAAAATAACTCCATGCGTGCTAAATCCAAAGCCAGTCAAGGCCCTGAATTATCCACTGGGAGAAACTGATACGCTAACATAATGATTAACTGAAAGATTTTACCTTGCAAATCAGCGGTTCCATAATAGTAGTAGGAATAAGGTATCACTGGATTAGGGTTTAGCTGCAGCCCGAGGAGGCGCCTACTTTCAAGTTCGAGTGCAAGGTTATCCTCTTCCAGCATTTGTTTTCTTAAGTTGGAATTTTGAAATTCTCGCAGCACTGAATGATCAATCACACAACAAAGAAACTCATCAGTACAAACTCCAATCAGAAGGAATAAACTATGATTTGAAGTCCAAGATCCTTACTTGAGAGAATTTCAGGTTTTATTTCAGAATAATTTGGAGGATGGTATGTGGGAATCTCTGCTCTCTCTGTGTACTTTCTGCATTAAAAATAAGATAAGAGTTGTGGTATTATGATAAAACTAATGCGGACATCGAATATAAACAAAATTTGTAAAGAAAATCAAGGACATCTGTCATAAAATTCTATTTTCCCCTATTATGAATGACTGTCGCTGAGACATTAATGGAAGAACGCTTCAAAGACATGCATTTGCAAGGCTTTGATTCAAGTGGCCACAATTTAACGCTTTCGGGGCAAATTTGTGGGTCCCCTGTGTGTGTGATGTATGCATGGGTGTGTTGTGTGTGTTATATGCATAGGTTAGGGCTTCCAAGCCAGTGCCAAAAACAAACCAAAAAAATCCTTTAAGAAGCTCGCTCACTCGTTTCATGACATTGAAATTTTAAATATTTGTTTTAAAAACTATATGGCTAAATTTCACAAAATTGAAATTTTAAATATTTGTTTTAAAAACTATTTGGCTAAATTTCACAAAAAAAAACCCTTTCAATGTACTTAAGATAACTTCCTTAAAACTTTTCTCTACAAACAAATAACCTAAACTGCAAATTGCAAATATATATATCCGAAACTTCTGGTTTATTACCTTACACTGTTTACCACAACCGTTTACCTTTCTTCGTAATCCAATAAAAACAACTTAAGGTCTTATACTGAAAGTTTAAGGTGTTTATTTGCAATTTTCTTGCATCAGGGTATTTATTATGTTGCAAATATAGTTTACGGTATCTATCTGAAAAATGCTTATATTTCAAGGCATTTTCTGAAATTTAGCCTAACCATACATAGGTATAACCGAAAACGCCACCAATTCCAAAAAATCAAATGAGAGGGGGGGGGGGGGGGGGTACCTTTCATTATTCCTTGTCTTATCCTTATAAGGCTTAACAAGAACACGTGAGCCGCAGATAACATGTGGATTCCCTATTGATAGAATGTTTTTCACCGTGTCAGAGTACAGAAAGCTCACAAAACCAAACATGCATTTCTCTTGAAGGGGAATCCTCACTTCACGAACAGGACCATATTGCCTAATACATATAAGAAATGTAGTAAGTAAATAAATGCATATTAGCAATCTTGGTTCAAACTTATCCGAGTAAAGGAGGTGGATTTACATGAAATAGTTCGCTAAATCTTCATTTGTAAATGTACTTTCAGCAGAGAATGTAAGATAAATTTGATGAGCGCTACGAGATAAATCTCCTGAATCATTTCTCTCGTCCCTGTATTCATACTTTGCAATGTCCTCTACTAGCACAACTGCATGTTGCCCGTGCGGTCTGCAAATTAAGAAAAATGGAGAAGTATAAAATAAATTAACAGTCCGACGTTTATCTTTTTCATAAAATCAAATAATGGATAATTGATAGTAGACAGTGCAAAGACATAATCCCTAAAGAAAATCAATCATCTTTTATTTCTTTAAACTCTCTCTCAGTCTAGGAGAATTTGGAAGACACCAAATAGTTAATTAGGCCTCGGAGTTAATATAAATAGAGTTGTTTTAGGCTAAATTACACTAAAACACCGTTGGCTATCGTCGTATCTGCTAATCTGCCTTAAAGATCTTCTTACAATAAACTACCTTTAGCTTTGGTTTTAAGGGAGTTTCAGCACTAAAATCGCCTTAAATGTATCAATTTATGATAGCTTACTGCAATAAAGTTTTTTAAGTTGGTCTAGTAAAAAGCAACAAGGCCTTAAGGGTAGATTAGTCAATTAACCTTTTTTAATAGGGATAATGGTTATGCAAACTCAAAACCAAAATTACCTTCATTAAAAAGACAATTTTGGTTTTCTGTCTGTGTTTTTTCAACTATACGTCTCTAAGGCCCTGTATGGCAATGGGGATTAAGGTTTCCGAAACCCCTCCGAAAAAATGTGTGGCTCATTTGGCAACCAAAATAGAGTTTTCCAAACATTTCAAAAAGCTTCATGGGTTTCGTACCCCAATTCTCTGAACTCCAAAAAGGGTGGGGTTTCGCAAGGTTTCTATCTATCTTTATTCTCTCCGTCGTACGTTTGAAAAAAAAGTATGTTGAATGAAACATTGGTTTTATTTACTTGGTTTCCAAAAGACTCTGTAGTTTGCCAAAACCCCGTCTTTACAATAACGGTTTTGTTTTAACTCAAATATAGCCATGGTTTCGGAAACCTTGTTGCCAGACTAGGCCTAAGCAAGTTGCTTACTTCTGTATCTTTGGCGTTAAGATAAATGAGGTAGGAGTGCGATATAGATGACTATTGTTATCGACTTTTAAGTTTAGAAACTACAAAGAAAAATCCGATATTCTCAACTCTAAACATAAGGCCAAACAAGGTAAAGTTAATAACTTAATATGTTGAGTTAAGGTTAATAGCTCTATAGATCTAGAGTTATCCTAACTCCACTTATTCCAACGCCGCCAAACAATGCCCTAGCATTTTAGTAGAGACTTGCTTACCCTATTTTGATGGGTAGAGGACTTAAATGCAAATATTTAGGAGTTCAATTAAATTAAATTAACATAAATATACATAGGATATCATGAAGATGCTACCTGTCAATTATCCGTACACAATTCAACCGAGCGAGTAACTTCGTTAAGCTGAATCCAGCTTTCCCATGCCGTTGACTCCCAGTAAGATATCCCTCGGCTTGCAGATTCTTCCCATATTTTTCACTATACATCGAAGGCAACGAGGCAATCGAAACAGGCATCCCTTTACTTTCTTTCAGTAGCTCGATAATCTCAAACTCCAATTGCTCAAGTGACGCAGAAGAGAATTTAGGGTCATCGGTAAGAATCTTCTTCGACTCATATGCATTCCTAAGGTCATGTAAGTATTTACAAGAGTTTCCATGCTTGCAATGTCCTCTGTAATGGAAATGACAATGCTTGGCAGACTCCGAAAAAGCCATAGGTGGGAAAAAGCAATTGCCCGGATAATCAAGACCTCCAAATGAGTTAATTGCATTTGTAAGTTCTTGTGTTTGGGGGATTCTTGTGAAATCATTGTAAGGATAATAAGATGACAGATTAAGCGCAGGAACTCGAAAGCTTGATTGCAAAGAAAACGGTCGCGAGATTGTTTGAGGGGGGAAATATTGAGGGGCTTGAATTAGGTGAGGTTGAATTGGAGTAGAATCGATCGGCTTCGGAGATGGGCCGGCAAGAAAAGATTTGGCTTCATTAATTAAAGATCGGATATTTTCCTCGGGTACCCGTGCATAAGCCATAATTTCTTGATGAGAATGTTTCAGAAGAAGGTAGCCTATGATCTTAGTAGCATTCTCAGGCTCGATATTTGGGATTCTATCAAGGACCATCTTAGTGAATTCGGGTACATCCATCTTGATGGCCTAAATAAGGATGAAATTACATCAATTAAATTTAATAAATCGACGAATTATAGCATAGACTTTAGGTTCCATAGCAAAGGAAATATAACTTCAAGCAAACGACAATAGAAAAAGGAACTAACTAAAACTGTCATTATCTTAACTAATTGTGGTTAGAAAAAGATTTAATAATAGAGCAACCTATTCAAAATAGAACTAAGCAAGAACGTGGCCTACAAACCTTCACACATAAAAAGGTAGAAAAACTGATGCAAGATTTCTATTGTATTGTGTCTTATAAATTTAGATTTCTCCTCCTTTCTTGTGAAACCCTAACTTTAACAATTATAGCAAATCATCTTTTCCATACAAAACAAGAAACATGCGACATCACCTAAAATCTACTAAAACCCTTTAAAAAGAAGATTTGACAAAATCAAATTTACCATAATTAAATGTGCATCTTGCATGATAGAACGCTACAAGACTAGCAAAACCCTAAAAAAAAGGGTTTAACAAAATCTAAATTAAAGCCACATACTAAATGTGCATCTTTTTTGCATCACAAATAGAACTCAAAAAATACTTGATTCAGCCCATGTTACTGAATCTTTTCAGGATCACAACAAAACCCCATTGCTCAAAACACCCAAGAAAAAAAGAGGGGGGAAAACGACCCATTTCAATTCAATTAACAAGACTGCAAAATGAAAGAAACCATCTCAAAAAATCCAAACTTTTTCACAAAGATCAAAAGAAAAAACATCAAAGATGAGTCCCTTGACACAAAATCTGAAGAAAAACTGCATGCATCTACAAACCCATATCCAAAGATTGAATCTTTCACTAGATTTCAACAACAGAAACCAAAAAAAAAATGCAGCTTTATACGAGAAGTGATCTAAAGAGAGCGACTCACAATTTATTTCTCTGCACAAAGAGTATCACCAGTCTCTCAAGTACTAAATATAAATATAAATGAAGCAGAATTAATTCACTTCAATATATATACTTTTGAAATTTTGGAAATATTGTTGTTATATGAAAATCACAGAGGACGATTACAAAAACTAATCATATCACAGTCACAATGACAGAACTACCCCTAATGATTATGTAATATGTCCTTTGAATCCCTTTTATTGGGGTCTCATACATTATCGATGACTTAATTAGAAGTACCATGCATATTGCATATTTTGTAGCCTAACTAGTTGTGTTATTATTGATTTTCATGTTATTTGATGATGTTTATCCATATATAACTAGGCTTGTCAATCGGTAGAATCTTGATCCCGGCCCGCAGAAAAGGAATAATGTCAAGAATTTAATCTAGACTTACGACTGAGACCCATTAATTAATGGGCCGGGTCTGAATAAACTTATATCTTCCGTATATTTAATTAGATCTCCAATAACCAATCATATGACCGTTGGGTATTAAATAATTTTAACACCGCTTTTCTATGCCCTTTCTTTACATTAAGATATTTTAACCAATATACATCTCTTCTTTTGTTTCTCATTTTTTCCATCTACGACGGACATTAAATTCTTACACCGTATTTTTTCTATGTTATGTGTGATATGACCGTTTCAAATGAAATTTATTATAATTAGGAAAACTAGTTAAAAGTATTTGGATAAACAGGTCTCATCCGGTAATTAAACCTTTAGATAAACTGAAACAATCTTTCAAAATATTTAACCATTTTAACAAAAAATCATTGCAATGTTTTTTAATACGTCACAAACACACGTGCAAAAATGCTACAGGATATAATCATGGGATTTTATAGTAACTTAAAAGGTCGGTTACAACAGTTCTCCAAAAATCAAGGGGAGAGGGAAATCTAGAAGATTTAAGCTATTGATTTGAAGTCCCTGATTCAAGTGAGAGGATCCAATAATGTCTTAGCTAACAAGGTTAAAAGAAGCAGACATGAAACAAATAACCAATGAACAATAGCTTTATGGCACTTCCGTTCCGGAGAGAGTGCAGGGTTCGGTCCCCAAGAGCGGAAATGACCATAATTTAACGATTCGGGGCAAATTCATGAGTCCTCTAGATCCGTGTATGTATGAGAGTTGGGTTTACAGGCCAGCTCAAAAAAGAAAGAGCTAACACCATGAATAAAAGATTTGAGAAGGTTCTTAAAAAATTTAGGAAGACGCTTGGAACCATTTTAACTATTTGATAAAGCTCGAAAAGTTATTTATGATTTTTCTAAGGTATTTTTTCCCCCTCAATGATGAGGTTAGGATTGTTAAACAACCGAACAAGCAAAGTTTGGGCTTGTTCGGTTCAAAGATTGCTTTGGCGTGCACAATTATTTAGTTGAAGTGAATAATGCAATTTTATCTGTAGTAAAATCATGAAGTAATGCAATGTTCAAATCCAATTGGCCATTGGCCGGCTGGCCCCGCCGTCCATCGTCGTTCGTCCGCCATCCGGTACACCGCCGATCGGCCTTCGCCGGGGCTAATTTTATCTGTAGTAAAAAAATTAAAATTTATTGAATTCATCATAACTTGCGTTCAAACTACTCTTTGGTCTAATATAACCTATTTATCCGACTTGGCTAAATTGTAGGTTTGATAGTCATGTTGGTCCTAACAAGGACCTTTAAAAATGCTCATCCTCGACAAACTGACTGCGGAGCGAAAATAAATTGGAGCTATGCGTGCTTGTATAACAACAAAGTAGTGCTTCTTATACACAATATTAACCTTGCATTCAAATTGTTCTGTTCATAAGAAATTTTTAAAATCTAATAACAAAATCTATTATGCTCAATTTCGTCTCTAGTTATATCTACAAAAATTTAATATGCCGAAAACATATCTAAACATTTTGTACCTATTTCAGCTTATGCCAAAAATAAATAGTGTCATATATATTCTAATTTCCAAAGGGTGCCCCCCCCCCCCGCCCCCCCAAGTTTTGGACTAATGGTTGTAGAGTGTGAGAGGATTTAAGGGGCCCTACTCAAGCATGGACCTTGAAAAAGTCAAGGGAAAAAAATGTCCTTGGATAAGCACATAGTACACAAAAATATGTCACTAGATTTTGATTTTTGGAGTAAGGCAAGTGTTCCACCCACCTAGGTTTTCGAATTATTGTCCTTCATTTTCTAGCATTTGTGCTTGAAATCATAGGACACATCCATCACACATGATGCTTGCCTTTTTAATCAAACAATATTTCATATTATGCTAAAATGTCCGCATGGCGTGGGATCGTCTTGTTTTGAAAACATGCCCTTCACTCTTATAATTTCACGGTAAAATTACTTTCTGTTATGCCATTGTTTATTAATGGATCATAATTAATAATTTTTTCAGGGGATATTACGGTAGGAAAATCATTTCACTGAATTATGTTCACGACCTGAGCACAAAGGGTATATATCCAAACTAGTGATGACACACGGAATTAGTGTTCTTAATTCGCATTATCCACCTTATTTCTACTTTTTGCTATACTTATATTAATATTTAAACATGTAGGGCATAAAATCTTCAAATAATAGATCAAGGGTGGAACCAAAGCCACCGGTGAGGAGGCACGTGCCCTTTCTGAAATTTTGATAAAATATGCATAGTATTTAGTTGCAATTGAATTCGAATATATTTAATATATGTTACTTATAATGACTTATTCTATATTAATTAATATGATCATGTTGCCCGAGTGGTAGGACTCTATATTACAAATTTAGAGCTCATGAAATCAGACCCCTCCCAATCATTATTAATTATGATTTTTTTTTTAACAAGGAAATCTTAATTCCACATTGAAAAGTTTAATAAAACCACAAACCATAGATATAATCTTGTTTGTAAATTCATAAAGGGTTAAAACGTGTACAAAGTAGTCCAAGTTATGAAGTTTGAGTAACAGTATTGAAAAAATTATTATTTTCCTCGTCAATTTAAAAATTTGTTGTTTCATTATCAAATTGTGTAATAGACTAAATATATATAATATTTCAGAAAATATAACATATTATTTTTAGAATTTAAATAATAAAATAATAAATTTTATGAATATTATAAAAGTATGGAAATTAGTTTTAATGGACTGGTATAATTATATACATATAATTTGGAAAATAATTGGAATTTTAAAATGAATTATCATTTATGGGAGCATTGATTGATTTGGGCTTTTATAAATTATTACACAATTATTTACATACAACTTTATGTTAAACTTGATTAGTATATTATTAATTATGTATTAAACCAAATCTATTTTTGTTAACCATATTTAATATGCCATGACACATTGTATTATATTTCATTGCATGGTTTTGTATTTCTTTTGTTTGTTTTTTTTAAGAAAAAGAAAATGAGAAAAAGAAAGAAAGAAACAAAATGAGGGGGATAAGGAAGTTGTTGGATATAGTGCCCTCAGAGTCAATTATTGGATCACAGGCACGTGATTGCAATGATTGAGGGAGGACCTATGCCGGTAGGACAGTCTTACTCAAGATGATAGTATGTCATCTGATTTATCTTTATCATCGTGTACTATTTTAGGCGACCTTACAGGTCGCTATTGCACGTTGATAGAGCCCTTAGGATTCTTGCTTGACGACCAGCAGTATGATGGCGATCATATACGTGGGAGCTGGGGTCTATAAGCACATCCTGAAAAGGTCCCTAGTCGTGGGAGTTTCGAGACTGGGCATCGATACTCCATTAGTAGACTAGTGTATAAAATCGAGACCCCGACGAGGGGCGGTGGCCGGTCTCACAAGGCATTGGTATCAGTTGGTTCACCTAAGATGTATACAGGTGCTCATTGGGTTATGAGTACACCGGACAGGACTCGCTAGGAACATACTAGTTGGTATTATACTTAGCGTCAGATAGCGGTTCCCTGGTGACATGTGTACAGGTTAGTTCATCGACCTGAGATCGTCATTTGTCTCGTGTGAGTTCCCACTGTACTTTGATTACTACCCTACCACGGCTCAAAGGAGTCGTGCAAACAGGTTTTAGTTGGGTACAGTCCCGAGCCACATGGAGGCAGTGAGCGGATTGGCAGGGGTTCGTCTCTCCCGGTATTGGGGGTGAGGTCGCGCTGTGTCTAGGAGAGCCATTACACAAAGCCCTCGGCCGAGACAGGAGATTTACTGGTAGGTATTCCAGTAGTATCTCAGGGTGTTCTGGGCTACACTCCGACACGACTTGTACCGCTTTTGGGGGTCTGACTTTTACCAACCCCCTAGGCCCGCCATGTGATGCTCATAGACGAACGGATCGGACTGTACGGATATTATCACTGGCAGGCTCAGTAGGGTGTTAGGATGAGTTCGCTCATCGACCTCCCTTTTGGTCAATACTTGGTAGCCCGTTACGTACGGCTAATACCTCTGACGTGCTAGTGGTTAAATCCACAGCCAATATACCGATGAGTCTTTAGAATCCCCCACAGACAGTTTCTCAAGTTTCGGGCGAAACGTTGTAGAGGCCGTATGATATATGGCGGGGTTCGATCATATACGTGCGGTATTGCACGGATCATGATCGGACGGATCATACTAGTGGGCTTTGGTTTAAGCCGGATCCTAGTATTAGATTTGTTGGATTACTTTAGTCTCATCGCATTCGCATTCAGTCGGAATGCGGATGCAGGTATGTATATACAGGTGAAGGGTATCCTTATGATCCGTCACGAGTTTACTTTAGATGTTGCCGGATCTTTTTGTTGGACCAAACATTTGGATTAATGTTTGGATAATGGAATTAGTGAGCTAGATTTCATCATGACATGCATTAAATGTGACATGAACACATTAGTGACTCATAGTCTTTTTTTGTGTGTTGATGTCACATTATATGATGTTTTTGGGTTGATATGATAAGAGGAGAGAGAGGGGGGCTGCCTTGAGTGGGCTTGGTCTCATATTATTATTTTCACTCTCTCTCACTCTCATTATTCCATCACAAGAAAAGAAAAGAAGAAAAAAGCCTTCTCTTCTTCTTCTTCTTCCTCTAGCTTACATTCTCCATTAATGGCAACACCTTCAACCTCCATCCAAGCAATGGATGCAAGAGGCAAAGTGATCACAAACATTCTCTACAACACCTTGGACACGTCGGCTAGCACACTTCGTGCCCGAGTTGCTTCGGATGAAGCGGGAGCCCGTAAAAAGACTTCTCGATGTGGTGCCCTTTCCGACGAGGAGATGAAGATCGGAGTTGCCGCGGGGAGCTTGGGATGGTGGCCGAAGACCGAAGGACACGGATCGCTCGGTATAGCATTCTATCCATTCTCTAGATAGCTAGTAGTAGGTTAATGGTCCGATCTGGGGAAAAAGTATACGATAGTGCCGTTTTTCTAGTTTGAAAAAGTTTTTGTTTCCGCATTTTGGCCTCGAACAGACGGCCGGGGCGCTACCGTAGACTTACATGGTATCAGAGCCACGCCATTAACCTTTATTAGTTTGCTCTAACGTGTTTAAAACTTCGATCGAACGAAAATTTCAAAAATTGCATTTCCAACTTAACAGTTTCTGTCGAATTTTATTTGTGCTCAAAAAATTATTTGGTGTATTGCAGAAATTCGTGCAGGGTTTTTTTAGGAATTCTGACAAAATTTGGTAGCACGTGGCTACAGTAACGCCGCGGAACCGCGGCCATAACCCTGTTTTGGCCGCGATTCTGCCGCAGAAATGACTCTTCAATGCACCAAATTTAGCACAGTGTTTTCTGAGTTGGAAATAGGTTTTCTGGTAATTTTATTTTGGGCCCAGATTTATTTGAGTACTGGGTATTGTGCTTGGGGCCCAATTCGAGAAATTTAGTCGATCGAAAATTTTAAACATGTTAGTTCACAGTATTTACATTATATCTGCGACCGTGAGTGTCATTTGATCAGTAAATCCTGTTTAATTGCTATAGTTCTTTTAGACGGATTTGCGAACGTGACATTCACGTTGATGTTCTGTGTTGTGCTGTGATGTTGCGGATTTATCGTGGTGGATAGCCTGGATGCAATGGTAGTACAGTTTGGTTGTATATGTACATTTGATATTGCAGGGCAAACGTCCGACATGTGGACTGCCGTCACTGCCTGTTTGTATATTATTCTTTTGGGGCATGACTGGGCTGAGGTCGATATACCCGTTGTATATATTTTTACTTTCTGTATTAGGATTACCCCGTGGTGGGGTGCACGGATAGCCGGGTTCTAGAGGGCAACGGGCCCGCATCTCATGGCTTTGAGACGGAGGGGGGCTTCACTCTAGAATTGGCGGGCTATTCGCCTCACTCGTAGGGGGTACAGGTTGACCCAAGGAGGGGTGCTCAAGTTACCGGATTCCGTGAAGTGCTGGGTGGTCCATTCACGTTGTTGAAAGGGGCTGCCTCGCTTCAGGTTTTAGCGGATAACTTGTCGCGCCCGTAGGGGTCTAGGATTTCATTGCACGGGCTATCCACACGACCAGGGGAACGTCAGGTTTCAGTAGCGGCTCTATGAAACCCGGGGATCCTAGATATCTGTATTATTCTGTGATACTTATTACATTTCTGTGATGTTGCATTTTATCACGCCTTGAGCGAATATTATATATTGATATATATACTAGTAGATGTTGTATATGTTTTGCATCCGCGCTAGTCCAGTCCCCGCTCTGTTGTTAGTTAAGTAACCTAACGGGTGATGACGGGACCTAGTGGCGAATGCGGATAGCATATACGTACATCGTATTTTCGTTCTTTATTGGTGTGATCAATTGATGGGACTGCGTTGATTCGGATCAATGCAAGCTAAACAAACCTGTTTGACGTTGTTGGAACAATTTTTCAAAAAGCTGTTATTGCAAGGACGTTCTCTTTTGTTTTGCACAGTGGTATTCGGTTATGAATATCCAGCACCTCAGTCGACGAGGCAAGGGCCGAGATCCCTTCACCGGGAGTGACCCCTTGGACAGAAGTTTGCGTCAGGGTAATAACTTCATTATAGCTGATTGCCTTTTGCTTTGCATAGTGGTATTCAGTTAGAATATCCTGCACCTCATTCTACGAGGGAAGAGCCGAGATCCCTTCACCGGGAGTGACCTCTTTAGCAAAGGTTTTCGTCACTATATTTTTGTAAAAAGCTATCCAGTTCCTTCAACGATATCAAGTTCATTACGTTAAAGGTTTTTTGCCAAAAACCATTCGTAGCCCTCCGTCATTTCAGAAAGGTAACACTTAGTATTCATGCTATGTATGTTGGCCTTCGTCAAGGCATAGTGTATGGTAGCTATTTGTTACTTTTCTGCAGCATAGATAGATGCGTTGGTTTGGGACAGTCGTACTACTATGTTGGCCTTCGTCAAGGGTATGTACGGGTGTGTTCAAATTAACCTGGATAATGACGGGTAGAACTTGACATGTGACTTATGATATGTTGGCCTTCGTCAAGGTCATAAGAGTATGGGGTAAAAATCACATCGGGAGTTTCTAAAGAAACTGAAACTTACCAAATATGCGCATACCTTCTGGAGTGTGATAACGTGAGTGGATTCCATCATGTTATCATGCGATGATAGTTGGATCCCGATTCCTACTGATGAGTTGGTTTACTCCTCGGGTGATCCCGACTAATTCTTCTTTCAGGTTTGGAGGAGAATTTGAGGTTACAGTGGGAGGTTTCCTGATTAGATAAATTGATAACCATTCTGATCTAGGTTGGAGTGCACGTTGAGTGTTTCTTTTCTCTCTGTCTTTGGCAGCGACCATGGCCCGACCCTTGACTATGACTCAGTAACCAAGATTAACCGAACCTTCTTAAAACACTGGCTTTGGATTGTCAGAGTTGCATACCTCATTGCCACTCCTACTCTTACCCTTTTCTCCAGAACACCCCGTATTACTACGAACGTCCACTTCCATTGGATAAAACCATCGTATGGTTATATACAAACTCGAAAGAACTTCTTCCAGATTCGAGGATGGTTTCTGGTTCTGGAGAAAACGAATAGGACTATTCAGTTGTCTTTTCCTTTTACCTTCTCTCAGGTTGCGAATGCTCCTTGGATTAGGGGATAGTACACCCGTTACGCTTATTGGATAGTCTTCTTCCAAACCTTAGGCTGGTGCCGAACGGTAGGGAATGAAGAAAGCCGATTAGCCTAAGTGTGGTGTACAGAAGGTATTAAGTAAAGACAAATAAAGGGATTAGAAAGAGGGCAAAGTAAATTGCGACTGCTATTCACGACCAAACCAAGTATTTCATCGCCACTCCTACTTCACCTTTGTATTTTTCCAGAACACTCCGTATCACTACGAAGATCCACAGTTATTTGGATACTCCATCGTATGGTTATATACGAACTCAAAAGGAACTTGTTCCAGTTCGGGGATGGATTCTGGTTCAGGAGAAATAGGAATAAAGTTTATTCAGGTGTCTTTTATCTTTACCTTCTCTCGGGTTGCGAGTGCTCCTAGGATTAGGACAGTACACCCATTACGCTTATTGGATAGTCTTCTTCCAAACCATAGGCTGGTGCCGAAAGGTATGGGAGGAAGAAAACCATTTAGCCTAAGAGGGTGTACAGAAGGTAATGACTAAAGACATATAAAGGGATTTGGAGAGATGGCAAAGAAATATACGGTTACAGTTGTGAATCTGGATAATGGAAGAGGCATTACTAGGAATACCCGGATACCCCTACGAAACATTTCAATGTTTCAGTTTCACTGTGTACTGTTAAAAGAAAACTGATTTCCTAATTAGCCCTTGCTCCAGGGTATGTATTTACCAGGTATGATTCTCATATCTGTATGGTTTTACAGATGATGAGTCGGAGTAAGTTATTGGGAATTGGGTGATTATCCTCATTATATCGGGATTCGTTGTAATTGGTGATATTTGAGGAAATCACCTGGGTTGTTTGCCGGACGGCAAAATATTTTGGTTTTGAATATCCGTTGTAATGCACCAATTTCAAATTGATATATCTGTACGTTTATTTTTATAAAGTGAGATATAACTTTTTGAAATTATGTTTATGACATTTACCTATATCAGTGGATGGTTAGGTAAGGAGCATTAAACAGCGGTGTGATTCTTCTTAACCATAAGTACAGTTTTCAACCTACGACACACAGCGAATGAGTTATTAAACTCAGGGGACTTATACAGAGTATTGTATGTTGTCTAGTGTCCATTAGGACAGAGAGGTTGGCACTCGTACTATATTCTGTTTACTTATGACTTTTCTAGTTCTTAGACATGTGTTTCGTAGAAATGCAAGGTTCAAGTTTTGAGAAGTTATAGGTATAAGAATAAAGTAGAGAACTAAATGTTGCAAGTATCGGGATTCTTCAAGGTGATCGAAGATGTAGATACTTGTGTATAGTATTCAGTTGATAGTAATGGTTTTAAGAGAACTTGCTTCTCTTTCAGGTTACTCATAATTGGAAGCACTCCTAAGTTGAGTAATGCTGATCGGCCTCTCTCCATTTAGTTTACATGCACTGGAGGCAGCTGCATGTTTTGAATCTGGTTTTAATTAAATCAGTGTCTCTATTTCTATATTGGATATAGAACGGTTCATATCTTAACGATGTTAAAGTACTGGGAGTTGTCCGGCTTATGCTTAAAACCAGACTTTGGATAACTCAAGGCACTTTTCTGTAATGGCTGTTTGTGGGTTGACCCGGGCTATGACGAGGGTTAACTTTCTACCATCTGGAAGATCAATAGTGATATTGTTCTTGACTCGCCACAGTTTTAATAAAAATGGATTTTTTCAGAAAACAGTAGTGGGAGTATGGTAGAACCGCAAACGATTATTGAAAATTTGATGAGAACCTAAAGATTCAATCTGGTTTGACATTCCATTAGCCACTCCGCAGATATGGTGGGTAACCTCAGGCACTCGAGAGGTACTTCGGTATGCTCAAAGACGGTGACAGGGAGGTTCTTATTTACCCAGACTTGCCATTGCTGTTGTTCCAGACTGTGAGACCCGGCAGGAGGATGAATATAGCGTCGTTCTAAACTAGCTTTAGAAGTGTGCGTTTATATGACTCTGCCAGAGGGTTGTCGTGGTCAGTGGGAGCAGCGGAAGCTAAGTGGGGACTTGACACTACTGTTGTTCCAGACTATGAGACCCGGCAGGAGGATAAGTATAGCGTCGTTCTAAATAAGCTTTAGAAGTGCACGTGTATATGATTCTGCCAGAGGGTTGTCGTAGTCAGTGGGAGCAGCGGAAGCATAGTGGACAAGTGGCTTATGTCTATTTATAGACTAAAGCAGATATAGCGGAGATAGATCATCCATTTCTGATGTGACAGTCATAGGTTTGACTTCATCAGAATAGGGGATGGATCTGTTAAGAAGGTAGTACGGTGTGATGTCCTGGTATTTGGATGACATACACAAAGTAGAAAGTGAAGTTCCTATACTACGATCGGTTATACTTTGGTTATCACACAGTGGTTTCTCCATATAGGAATTGGATATTATATCAGACATTCTGGTTACTAGATCTAGATTTGGGAAGTGTCCCAATCAGGGTACTTAGACAGCATTCTGAAGGTATTCAGAATGGAAGACTCCTGGCACGGTAGTGTACCTGCAGGTGATGGAGTCACCCTATCTAAAGGTGTCTTACAAACTAAAGGGGAGAGGGATGTGCATGATTGACAGATCACTTGCTTAGGCAATTGAGTCAATCATGAGATGTCAAGTACCACACCAGATGTTTTTTGCACTAGATGCAATAAGTTGATATTAATCCAATCCTGAAGAAGCATTCGAAAGCAGTTTTAGAACATAAGTTGATGTTCTAGGGATATGATAACAACAGCCTCTTTTAGGAGACAGTTATCATTCCAGGCTTCCAAGGTGACCTGGATGACAGAGTGGCTGTCAGAGTTATAGATTTCTCTCTGACGAGGGGAAGTATTTTGGACAGGTGGTCCAAGCAGATACTGAGGGAGGTATAGCGCAGGATACTGATTAAGTTCAATTGACGATACAGTCTAAGAAGTTTGGATTTGGAGTTCATTTATGAGCTAGGTCCCATAAGATATCCAAGCATATTCTAAGACAGGTATTGCTCATTTCGGGAGATAGGCATCACGTGTAAAACATGTGGGCGCACATATGCAAAGCACATAAGCGCTGAACATAAATAACCAAGGGCCAAACAGGCATCACGTGTATAACACGTGGGCGCACATATACAAAGCATATGAGCGCTCAACATAAACAGGTTAAAACCCACACTAGGGGTCACGTGTTAAACACGTGAGTGCTTTTTCCAATCACATGTAAAACATGTGAGCACCCTAATTTAAAATGTTTCTATCAAATTCTAGAATTAAATTCTATTTGGGAAATATTTTCTTAATCTTCCTTAAACTAGAAAGATCTTCTCTGTTAAATAGAGGACCCTTGAATCAAAGATCCAGCGGTGATCATTTGATAGAATAAAAATCTATCATAGGAAAATATTTTCCTAATCTTATAACAAGAATAAAATTCTATGTTAACAAGATATCCATATTAAGAAAATATATTTCTGATCTTGTTAAACTAAAAAGATTTGATAGAATAAAATTCTAATCTTGGTAAAACGAACAAGATATTCATAATCTTGTTAAATAAACAAGAAATCTTCTCTGTAAACAGAGAGCCTTTGGATTAAAAATCCAACGGTGAATAAAATTTACCGATTGATCTAAAAGATCCTGAAATCAATCATGATCTCTCAATGAGGGATTCCCTTAACAAATTGATTCTTTTTCTTCTCATATAAATAGGAGCAAAAAGAGAGGAGAAAACCCTTGGGGAAAGATAAAAAAAAGAAGAGAATTTAATTCTCCAGAGAGAAGAAGATCCCCTAAAAGAGAAAAAGAAACTCTAGGTAAGAGAGCGAGCAAAACATAGAATATTTTCATCTCTATAAGAGTTTAACTCTTCTGAAAAGAACTTAGTTCTTCCTATAGTTGAAGATCTGCAGAAACAGATCTCCCCACAAGTTGAGAATTTAATTCTCATCAGGGAGATTCTGTTATGTAAATTCAGACCTTGGGGAAAGAACTAAGTCCAAAGAATTTAATTCTTACAACAAAAGATATAGGAATTTAATTCCTCTGATAAAACTAGGGTTTAACCCTATAAAAGAATTAAATTCTTATTAAACAAGGGTCTTGAAAACATAAGATCCCCATGCACGTAAAAGGAGATTAGCACCCAAACATGATAATGGCAGATCACGTGCGCCCACATGAGCATTCTTGATAAACAAGGGAGAACAACTGAGTTCAGGTCACGTGACCCCTGAACAATCCCTTCAAAAGAGAGAAGGGAATAAACCCTATTTTGGGGCACCTCACGTGATCCCACGTGACTCCTGAGAAGTGCTCAGCACTTATGAAAGAGAGAAGGGAATAAACCTTATTTTGGGGCACCTCA
Organism: Agapanthus africanus; assembly: GCA_030015575.1. NCBI lineage: Eukaryota > Viridiplantae > Streptophyta > Magnoliopsida > Asparagales > Amaryllidaceae > Agapanthus > Agapanthus africanus. The sequence continues at coordinate 443,890,149 of CM057350.1, read as the reverse complement.
CGTGATCCCACATGACCCCTGAGAAGTGCTCAGCACTTATAAAAGAGAGAAGAGAATAAACCCTATTTTTGGAGTGCCTCACGTGACCCCACATGAGTGCCTCAAATTCTTAGAGTTTAACAGTACTTCAGCGCCTCACGTGACCCTACGTGAGTGCCTCAAATTCTTAGTGTTTAACACTATTTCAAGCGCCTCACGTGACTCCACATGAGTATTCCAAATTCTTAGTGTTTAACACTACTTCAACGCCTCATGTGACCCTACGTAAGCGCTTCAGACTCTCAGTGTTTAACACTACTTCAGCGCTTCACGTGACCCCATGTGAGCGATTCAGACTCTCAGTGTTTAACACTACTTCAAGCGCCTCACGTGACCTCACGTGAGCACTTCAAATCTTTAGTGTTTAAACAATACTTCGAGTGCCTCACGTGACCCCACGTGAGCGTCGAACATGCTTTAGTGTTTGACACTATGAGAAGCCAACCTTAGACCAAATCTCCTGAAGCCAAACCCTCTGTTATCAATCAACCGAGCCCTCATGCTCAGGTCTCCCCGAACCAATCCCAGTCCTAAACATGACTACATATCTCCCAACCAACATTGGTTCAAGGGTACATCTCTCCACACCTCTGATACATGTCGTTGTAATTACTCAACGTCTTCGGAGAGGTGGAGGGTCCCAATAACCAATAACTCTTGGCTCGCCCCCAAATTGGTTAAACCAGAACCCCATGGACTATGATGTTCTTAAACATTATGGACTATGAGATCCTTAAACTCATGGACTATGATGTCCTTAAACTTTATGGACTATGAGATCCTTAAACCCATGGACTATGAGGTCCTTAAACTCATGGACTATGATGTCCTTAAACTTTACAGACTACGAGGTCTTTAAACTAGGCTATAATGTCTTTAAACTGGACTATGATGTCCTTAAACTCATGGACTATGAGGTCCTTAAACTCATAGACTATGATGTCCTTAAACTTTACAGACTATGAGGTCTTTAAACTAGACTATGATGTCTTTAAACTGGACTATGACATCCTTAAACTCCATGGACTATGATGTTCTTAAACTTATGGACCGCAATGTCCCTAAACTAAAACGATAGGGTCCAAATACTCTTTCGTCGGATCTAAATGATCCCAAAATCCTTGTTGAGTAGATCTTAGTTTAAAATTAGACTAACGCATCCTCAACAAACCCAACCAACATTGGTTCAAGGGTACATCTCTTCATTCCTCTGATATATGTCATTGTAATTCTTCAATGTCTTCAGAGAGGTGGAGGGTCCCGACAACCAAACATTCCATGGACTATGATGTCCTTAAACTAATGGACCGCAATGTCCCTAAACTAAAACAATAGAGTCCAAATACTCTTTTGTTGGATTTAAATGATCCTATTGAGTAGATCTTAGTCTAAAATTAAACTAACGTATCCTTAACAAACGTTTAAGTTGATCTTAATCTCAATAAGATTAACGATCCTTAAACCCAACCCAAACCCAAATCTAAGAAAATATGGATTTGGACTAATCCACGTCCTACGGGCGACAACATTAATTAGTCTCCGTATATAATCCACGGGCAACCAAAAATAAAACAAACACACACGACACGAAGTGACCATCTGGAGAAGGAGAAATTTGTTACAGCGATGCGGTAGCGTAATTAACTGCAGGGACTTGTGCCTGCAGGGAAGAGCGTCCCCACAATCAAAAGCCTCTCAAATGAGGGGGATTTGATGAAGTCTGCTACAACGGCCGCATCCGTCCAAACCTCCGATACACGGTGCCATAAATCAACTTGGCATCTTCGGAGAAGTGGATGGATAACACCAAATAGCATCTGTCCCCAGATTCAGGCAAGACGTCAGTCTTCCCGGTTTCCGGCGGTAAACAGATTCTGGCACGCCCGGTGGGACCTTTTCCTCTTTCCATTACACACTTCGTGTGTCGTGTTCGCAAACGAATCACGGTTTGATATGGTTGTCCCTTGATTCGAGGTACTAAGATTTGGTGTCTTGCTCCGTGCAGAAGAGAAACTGGTTTCCCACTGCACCAACTGCAACAGCAACTCTCACTCCGTCCTTGCCGGAGGAGTGACCTATGGGCCCCAAGCGGCCTCCATCTTTGCCATGCTAGTGGAACAGGTGACTCAGGCCACTACTGGATTGTTCTTTGGGACCATGATCCCACCTACAAGCTTCAGCGTCCCAACGCCCGCACAAGAAGCTCCGAAGAAGTCGGTTTTTGATCGGCTTACAACTACCGCAGCCCCTTTCAACGGGTCGCCCAAATCCAACGCCTCAGTCTTTAACAGACTAGGCCAAAACACCAGCGGGCCCGTGAAGAAGCCTGCAATATCCGAGGGAGTTATCCCGAAGCGGATAGCCATTCCAACTCCGACGAATGAAGTCGTAAAAGGGGCTTCTCCTGCTAAAAGATCGGTCTTCACAAGACTGTCCATTACAATTCCCACTTCAGGCGAAGTCACCAAAGCTGCTTCCCCTGCCCAAGGGTCAGTCTTCGGCAGATTGGACGTTTCTTCTCAGCGGACGTCTGTCTTCGATAGGCTGGCACCAACAGCAACCCTTCACCAGAACAGGAGGCATGATGGAGCTACCCCCATGATTGTGCCAATACCATCTACAAGACATGCTCGACGTCGCTACTGGCGCCGAGTGAGGAAAGCTGAGGGCAGTTCCCCTTCTGGTCTTACCCCACCAGCTCCAACGATGGAAGTTGATGCTGCTGTTCCAACTGAGAACAGCTTTGAACCACTTAACAGGGTACGCAGGAATTCGCTAACTGCCGTGCTGAAAAAGTCTCTTCCGCCTGCTGAAAAGATCACAAAGGTGAAACCGGAGCAGCCCCCTCAACGGCTGTCCTCCAAAATGCACAAGGCCTGGCGAAAAGTCCAAGACTCTGTGGTAAACCAAGACTACTCCCGCCAATCAAAGAAAATGAAGGTTCGGCAAGAGAAGGACCACCCTGTCGTACCACAGAAGGTGTCATCTACTTGGGTCCCCACTGCAACGGCCCCTTCATCTTCGACCGCTCACAAAAGAAGAAGGCTGGAGAAAATCTCCGTGCCCACGACAAAGCTCAAAGGCACCGAATCCAAATGCCCTAAGTCTGGGGGCATAGTAGTACATACGGTTTATATGGCTTCCGGGAAAGAGGAGAGCCGCGCTTCCGGGGGTCACCGACCACTTACCCGATCCGTAACGAAGGCCCAAGAGCAACAACAGAAGCTCCAGGAAATGTTAACAGCAATGGCCGCACTCACTGGGCCAAGAGAAAACCCGGAGGCATCGTCAGAGTAGCGCAAAGAACAAGAAACCGATACCGAATTCCTCCGAAAAATGCTCAAGAGGAAAGATAAAGAGGCCGCGGAACAAGCGGCCAATATAAAGCAAATGGCCCTTCTATTTCAAGATATGGTCGGAATGATGATCCAGCCGGATCCCCCAGCAGAAGATCCTCCAGTAGTAATTGAAGACGATAGAGGGGAGATATCAAACCCTCTTCCATCTCTGTCAACAGCCAAGGAAGAGACCATCTCAAAAGCCGCGCTGGATGGTTATATAGCTCAACAGATACGAACTCACCAGGCGAGCGAAGTGGCTGGCCAAATCATCAACACTGGACAACCCTATCCGGGTTGGTAAAATCAAATAAAGAACCCGCCAGGATACACGATTCCTATGTTCTACGTATACAAGGGGACATGCAATCCCCATCAACATGTCGCTTAGTTCAGGGCTCTATGCGGTAATACTGGGGGTGACGACAAACTGCTGCTTCGCCAGTTTGTTGGCAGCTTGTCGGAGACAGCCTTCGAATGGTACTCCGAGCTCCCGAATGACTCCGTTAAGACATTTGCAGAAATGGAGCTACTGTTTACGCAAAGGTTTGCAAGAGCCAGCGAACGCACCCCGATCACCGCACTAATTAACGCCAGGGTGAAGCCATCCGAAACATGGGTTCAGTACGCGATACGGTGGCGGAACCTATGGTCGAAGTGCGAATAGCGCATAGAAGAGGCTCCTGCAGTAGGCATGTTCGTGGGTACCCTCGATCCGCAAGCGACCATATCCCAGTTCATGATATTTTTCAAGCCGACTACCTTCCAAACCTTGATTGACAAGCTGACCAAAATGGATCAGATGGGACATAGACCGTCTTCCTCGAAAATGGAACCTCGAAACGAAAAGGGGAAAGGGAAAGCGACCTTCGTCGCTAATGCTCAGCAGCAGCCCAGTGGCCCAAAACCAGCTGATCGCCAAAACGATAGGCAACGATTCTTCAACGAGAAGCTAAAACGCCATTATTCTTTTCCTCGGGATAAAACAAAGAGACTGTTCGAATCGGTGGTGCGCAATAAGCTTATCAATCTGCCGGATCCGAGGCGCCCACTGCAGCCGGGCGACACCAACAATCCTAATTACTGCCCCTACCATCGAGCAGTAGGACATCCAATCGAAGATTGCTTCGTCTTCAAAGGCTGGATTGAGAACCAATACCAACAGGGCAAATTCACGCTGTCTGAGAATTAGAAGGTAAGCCCACCACAGCCCCACGCTCCCAAAAAAGTGGACACGCCGTGGGCATCATGCTCTTTTATAGAAGAAGTTCTATGGGAGGTCACTCTTTCAGCCAAAACGAAAAGAATGCTGAAAGATCTCCAAGCATGTCCGGTGATTAGGTGGAAGAGCCCGCTGGAACCCGAGATTATTGAGGGGATGCTGAAGCCACGCCCGATGCTGAAGCCACGCCCGATGCTGAAGCCGCGCCCGACGCTGAAAGTTGGTGAAGCTGGACAAAACGTTCAGGCCAAGCCTCCAAAGTCATTAAAGAAAAAGAAGAAGGCCAAGAAGCCCGTCCAACCCGAAGACAGCTGTACAGGTCTGTAGAAATACATCGATGCACTGGAGGAATATAACCAGAAGGCTCGGACCCCAATTACGTTGGATGAATTCTTTAAGCATGTTCTTGAGAATGAAGCCGATGACGCCGATGAAGGAGACAATTCTTCAGAAGAGCCCGAGGATTACGTGGCAAGCTGCCACATGATCTCTCACTCATCAATAAATAGCAAAGAAGCTCCCGATGCAGAGAAACTGGGGGAAGGTCCAGAGTCGGAACCAAAATCCCTGGAGCCATCAGACGAATTGATTGACAGACTTCCGAGCGAAGCTCTTCAGAACAGAAAAGCTGACAGAGAGCGGGAAACGGCCATGTACGAAAGGGCCAAGCGTCGGCGTCAAGTTGAAGAAGCTCCGGTAATGGGAATCCATAGAATACCCCAACCGGATCGAAGCATCCCTATCGCCAGCAAAAGCAAGCTTAAAACAAGAAAACAATTCGCTAGGGCCCTGTCAATGGGAATGAAGTTGCCCTCTTTCAGAGGAAATTCTCCTGGCGGTATATATCTTGATGAAGCGGACGTACATCCTAACTTCTGTTTATACCATTAGAGGATTACACACCCTACCGAAGAGTGCATGGCCTTTAAAAAACCGGTAGCAGGGATATGTTGCCCACCGACAACACGTTCAGCGAGTGAAGCGCAAGGCTCGTCGGGAATAAAGAAGCACAACAGATGAACGCAAAAGAACTGCCGGCAACTGTCACATGGTTGACACCAAGGGATCGCAAGTTCTTACCTTTAGAAGCGACTCTGACGAAGAAATAGCCCTCAGCCCTCTCTTCAGGGAATCCACCTCCGACACAAAAGATACAAAGACTTGTGAGGACATCTAGCTATGTAATCACACATTGCCCGGGAAAAATCCCGGACCCACGAACAGCGGACCGAAACGTCCTTAAAACTACTACAAACCGCAGTATCCTAGGGCTGGCCTAAAAAAAAGGGGTACGTCCGCAAGCAAGATGGGCACGGATGAAAACCCGAAACGGCACCGTGAGTAGAAACAGCAGGGCTACCAGCGAGTTTGTGAAAACCCGAAATGGCGCAATCTCTTTAAAAGACATTTGCAAGGTCCTCTCGACCTTGTAAGGAGAAAACACCTGTGTGAGATCCTTACGACTCACAAAGGAGCGATACACTTAGGAATCCTCACGATTCCTAAGGAGAAATTACACTTACGAGATCCTCACGACTCATAAGCAGAACCCTCTTATGAGACCCTCACGGCTCATAAGATTCAAAAGCCTTAAGCTACAGGGATCTGAACCTGTTATAAAGCCATCACCTTTCACAGATTGCCCTACAAGCGGTTCAATACTGACCCTTGTATACAATCCACGGGCACGAATAAACATTTCCCCAACCGAGTCCCATCAGCTGGTGAACGATCCCTATAAGTCCTCTCGACTTATAAGGAGAAAACACTCTTGTAAGATCCTTACGACTTATAAGAGAACACACATTTAGGAGTTCTCACGACTTCTAAGGAGAACATACACCTATGAGATCTTCACGACTCGTAGAGAGAAACATCTTTATGAGACCCTTACGGCTCATGAAGTCAAAAGCCTTAGTCGACAGAATTCTAACCCCGTTTGCTAAACCATCTTTGTTTAAATCGACAAAGGCAAATGATGATTCGCTCATGGCAATATCCCAGTTGTACCGATACTGATTCCTACATCGGTATCAAATTCTAAGTCCTTTCACGGCAAATGATGATTCGCTCATGGCAACACTCCAGTCGCAGCGATGTTGATGCTAAGATTGGTATCACATCTTGAGTTCCATACAAAAAAATACATATGAAATAGCCGAAATGATGGGGCAACTTGCAACAAAATCAGCAAGTAAAATATATGCATATAAAAATAGCCGAAATGTTTGGGTAACTCGCAATAAAAAGCAGCGAGTAAAGAAAAAGAAAAATAGCCGAAATGATTGGGCACCGCGAAAAATAGCTGAAATGATTGGGCAATCGCGACTTTCGCGATATAAAAAGCTGAAATGATAGAGCATCGCGGAAAGAAATTAAAAAAATGAAAGAATGAAACTTTTGCCCTGCAAGCGGTTCAATACTGACCCTTGTATACAATCCACGAGCACAAATAATCATTTCCTTGCAGAGTCCCACCAACGACGAGGAATGCCATCATTTAATGAACAAACACTTGTAGGTCCTCTTGATTTACAAGGAGAAAACACTCTTGCAAGATCCTTACGACTCACAAGGAAGCAACACACTTAGGGATCCCCACAATTCTTAAGGAGAAAATACACTTATGAGATCCTCACGACTTGTAAGGAGAAGCCTCTTATGAGACCCTTACGGCTCATAGGATTCAAAAGCCTTATGCTATAGGGATCTAAACCCGTTCTTAATCCATCATCCCCCAACTTTTGCCCTACAAGCGGTTCAATATTGACCCTTGTATACAATCCACGGGCACGAATAAACATTTCCCTCACCAAGTCCCACCAATAATGAGAAATGTCCTCATGTGGTGAACGACACTTGCAGGGTCCTCTCGACCTTGTAAGGAGAAAATACCCACGTGAGATCCTTACGACTCACAAGGGAGAAAAACACTTAGGAGTCCTCATGATTCTTAAGGAGAAATTACACTTACAAGATCCTCACGACTTGTAAGAAGAATTTTCCTTATGAGACCCTCACGGCTCACAGGATTCAAAAGTCTTAAGATACAGGGATCCAAGCCTGTTCTTAAGCTATCATATCTCTCAAACTGCCATGCAGGTAAGTCCATACTGACCCCTGTATACAATCCATGAGCATAAATAAGCATTCCTTCGTCCGGTTCCACCATTGGCGTGAAATTTCAGCGAACAACATTTGCAAGATCCTCTCGACTTGTAAAGAGAAAATGCTCTTGTGAGATCGTTACGACTTACAAGAGAAAATATCGCTTAGGAATCCTCACGATTCTTAAGGAGAAAATACACTTACGAGATCCTCACGACTTGTAAGGAGAAAACCCTTTATGAGACCCTTACGACTCATGAAGTTAAAAAGCCTTAGTTGGCAGAACCCCAACCCTGTCTGCTAAGCCATCCTTGCTTAAATCAGCAACAGCAAGTGCTGATTCTCTCCTGGAAACGTTCCAGTAGCAGCGATGCTGATGCCTAAAGCGGTAATAAAATTCAATGGCAATTAATGATTCGCACCCGGCACCATGCCCGGGTACAGTAATGCTGAAGTCGAATCCTTGACCTCCTCGTCGTCAAGCAACGCTTCGACTTGGATACATGTCAACCCTGACCTCCTCGTCGTCAAGCAACGCTTCGACTTGGATACATGTCAACCCTGACCTCCTCGTCGTCAAGCAACGCTTCGACTTGGATACATGTCAACCCTTGACCTCCTCGTCATCAAGCAACGCTTAGACTTGGATACATGTCAACCCCTGACCTCCTCGTCGTCAAGCAACGCTTCGACTTGGATACATGTCAACCCTGACCTCCTCGTCGTAGAGCAACGCTCCGACACGGATACATGTCAATCCATGACCTCCTCGTCGTCAAGAAATGCTTCGACTTGGATACATGTCAACCCTGACCTCCTCGTCATCAAGCACTACTTCGACTTGGATACATGTCAACCCCTGACCTCCTCTTCGTCAAGCAACGCTTCGACTTGGATACATGTCAACCCCTGACCTCCTTGTCGTAAAGTCGACCTGGATACATGTCAACCCCTGACCTCCTTGTCGTAAAGTCGACCTGGATACATGTCAACCCCTGACCTCCTCGTCGTCAAGCAACGCTTCGACTTAAATACATATCAACCCCTGACCTCCTCGTCGTCAAGCAACGCTTCGACTTAAATACATGTCAATCCCTGACCTCCTCGTCGTCAAGCAACGCTTCGACTTGGATACATGTCAATCCCTGACCTCCCTGTCGTCGAGCAATGCTCCGACATGGATACATGTCAATCCATAATCTCCCTGTCATCGAGCAACGCTCCGACACGGACACATGTCAACTCCTGACCTTCCTGTCGTCAAGCAATGCTTCGACTTGGAAACATGTCAACTCATAACCTCCCCACCGGAGCAATGCTCCGTCTCGGAAATACATCAATCCATAATCTCCCTGTCGTAAAGCAATGCTTCGACTCGGAAATAAACAAACCCATGAACATCTTAACCCATAAAAAGAAGGTTCTCTTGTGAGATCCTTACGACTCTCGCAAGAAAATGCACTTAGGAGTCCTCACGACTCCTAAGTAGAAAAGATACCTACAGGATCCTCTCTACTCGTATAGAGAAAAGTTTTTATGAGACCCTCATGGCTCATAAAGTTGAAAATTCTTAGGTGACAGATCCTAATCCTGTCTCCTAAGCCATCACTGCCCTGTAAGGATGTCAAGATGGACTATCTACATGCCACATTCTCCGAAGTCGAACATCGACAAGGAAGGAAACAACCACTTACAAGTCCTTTCGACTTGTAAGCGGGAAAAATTCTCTTGTGAGATCCTTACGACTCTCAAGAGAAAACACACTTAAGAGTCCTCACGACTCCTAAGGAGAAAATACACCTGCGGGATCCTCTCGGCTCGTAGGGAGAAAAGTCTTTATGAGACCCTCACGACTCGTAAAGTTGAAAAGTCTTAGGCGGCAGACCTGAACTTGTTTCCTAAGCCATCGCTGCCCTACAAGGAGGTCAAGATGGACTATCTACGAGCCACATTTGCCAAAGCCACATTCGCCAATGAGATAAAGAAGCTACTTACGGGTCCTCACGATTCGTATGGAAAGTACCCGAGTGAGATCCTTACGACTCACGGAGGTGATGAACACTTAGAAATCCTCACGATTTCTAGGGAGAATTTGCACCTACGAGTTCTCTCGACTTGTAGGGAGGAAAATCCTTCTTGAGACCCTTACGGCTGATGAAGATGGAAAAAGTTTTAGGCTGCAAGGACTCTAAACTTGTCTCCTAAGCCCTCAATCCTATGGCCATGCATAACTTTGCACTACTTCACCCACGTACATGCTTACGTGGGTAAAGTAGTGGGGGGCATTTGTTCCCTCCAAAATTTTTGGCCAAGAGCTACTTATTCCCTTACAAAAAAGGGGGGAGAATCATCAAAAAACAGGCATCAAGGGTAAAACACATGGGCGCATATATACAAAGCACATGAGCGCTGAACATAAATAACCAAGGGCCATACAGGCATCATGTGTAAAACACGTGGGCGCACATATGCAAAGCATATGAGCGCTAAACATAAACAGGCTAAAACCCATACTAGGGGTCACATGTTAAACATGTGAGTGCTTTTGCCAATCACATGCAAAGCATATGAGCACCCTAATTTAAAATGTTCTTATCAAATTCTAGAATTAAATTCTATTTGAGAAATATTTTTCTTAATCTTCTTTAAACTAGAAAGATCTTCTCTGTTAAATAGAGGACCATTGGATCAAAGATCTAGCGGTGATCATTTGATAGAATAAAAATCTATCATAGGAAAATATTTTCCTAATCTTATAACAAGAATAAAATTCTATGTTAACAAGATATCCATATTAAGAAAATATATTTCTGATCTTGTTAAATAAAAAAGATTTGATAGAATAAAATTCTAATCATGGTAAAACTAACAAGATATTCATAATCTTGTTAAATAAACAAGAAATCTTCTCTGTTAAACAGAGAGCCTTTGGATTAAAAATCCAATGGTGAGTAAAATTCACCGATTGATTTAAAAGATCCTGAAATCAATCATGATCTTTCAATGAGGGATTCCCTTAACAAATTGATTCTTTTTCTTCTCATATAAATAGGAGCAAAAAGAGAGGAGAAAACCCTTAGGGAAAGATAAAAAAAGAAGAAAATTTAATTCTCCAGAGAGAAGAAGATCCCCTAAAAGAGAAAAAGAAACTTTAGGTAAGAGAGGGAGCAAAACAGAGAATATTTTTATCTCTACAAGAGTTTAACGCTTCTGAAAAAAACTTAGTTCTTCCTATGGTTGAAAATCTGCAGAAACAAATCTCCCCACAAGTTGAGAATTTAATTCTAATCGGGTAGATTCTGTTATGTAAATTCAGACCTAGGGGAAAGAACTAAGTCCAAACAATTTAATTCTTACAACAAAAGATATAGGAATTTAATTCCTCTGATGAAACTAGGGTTTAACCCTATAAAAGAATTAAATTCTTATTAAACAAGGGTCTTGAAAACTTAAGATCCCCATGCACTTAAAAGGAGATTAGCACCCAAACATGATAATGGCAGATCACGTGCGCCCACGTGAGCATTCTTGATGAACAAGGGAGAACAACTGAGATCAGGACACGTGACCCCACGTGACCCCTGAACAAGCCCTTCAAAAGAGAGAAGGGAATAAACCCTATTTTGGGGCACCTCACGTGGTCCCACGTGACCCCTGAGAACTGCTCAGCACTTATAAAAGAGAGAAGGGAATAAACACTATTTTGGGGCACCTCACATGATCCCACGTGACCCCTGAGAAGTGCTCAACACTTATAAAAGAGAGAAGGGAATAAACCCTATTTTTAGAGTGCCTCATATGACCCTACGTGAGTGCCTCAAATTCTTAGTGTTTAACACTACTTCAGCGCCTCACGTGACCCCACGTGAGTGCCTTAAATTCTTAGTGTTTAACACTATTTCAAGAGCCTCACGTGATTCCACGTGAGTGTTCCAAATTCTTAGTGTTTAACACTACTCCAGCGCCTCATGTGACCCCACGTGAGCGCTTTAGACTCTCAGTGTTTAACACTACTTCAGCGCCTCACGTTACTCCACGTGAGCGCTTCAGACTCTCAGTGTTTAACACTACTTCAAGCGCCTCACGTGACCTCACGTGAGCACTTCAAATCTTTAGTGTTTAAACAATACTTCGAGCGCCTCACGTGACCCCACGTGAGCGTCGAACATGGTTTAGTATTTGACACTATGAGAGGCCAACCTTAGACCAAATCTCCTAAGGCCAAACCCTCTGTTATCAATCAACCGAGCCCCCATGCTCAGGTCTCCCCGAACCAATCCTAGTCCCAAACATGACTACAGATCTCCCAACCAATATTGGTTCAATGGTACATCTCTCCACACCTCTGATACATGTCGTTGTAATTACTCAACGTCTTCGGAGAGGTGGAGGGTCCCAATAACCAATAACTCTTGGCGCACCCCTAAACTGGTTAAACCAAAACCCCATGGACTATGATGTCCTTAAACTTTATGGACTATGAGGTCCATAAACTCATGGACTATGATGTCCTTAAACTTTATGGACTATGAGGTCCTTAAACCCATGGACTATGAGGTACTTAAACTCATGGACTATGATGTCCTTAAACTTTACAGACTATGGGGTCTTTAAACTAGACTATAATGTCTTTAAACTACACTATGAGGTCCTTAAACTCACGGACTATGATGTCCTTAAACTTTATGGACTATGAGGTCCTTAAACTCATGGACTATGATGTCCTTAAACTTTACAGACTATGAGATCTTTAAACTAGACTATGATGTCCTTAAATTGGACTATGATGTCCTTAAACTCCATAGACTATGATGTCCTTAAACTTATGGACCGTAATATCCCTAAACTAAAACGATAGAGTCCAAATACTCTTTCATCGGATCTAAATGATCCTAAAATCCTTGTTGAGTAGATCTTAGTTTAAAATTTGACTAACGTATCCTCAACAAACCCAACCAACATTGGTTTAAGGGTACATCTCTTCATTCCTCTGATATATGTCGTTGTAATTCTTCAACGTCTTCAGAGAGGTGGCGGGTCTCGACAACCAGACATTCCATGGACTATGATGTCCTTAAACTTGTAAGTCTACGGTAGCACCCCAGCTGTCAATCCGACGCCAAATGCGGAACAAAAACTTTTCAAAATGGCGCTAGCGTATACCTAAAACCCGGATCGTTCCATTAACCGTAAACTAGAAAACTGTAAAAGAGTTTGAAGAGATTATACCGATCGATCCGTGTCCTTCGGTCTTCAATCTCTGCACCAAACTCCCGCTGCTGCGCCGACGAAGTCCGCTCTCCGATCTCACTCGTCGATGTGGCACCACGTCAAGGATTCTTTATACGGGCTCCCGCTTTAAACTGAAGCAACTCGGACATGAAGTTTGCTAGACGACATGTCCAAGATGAAGTAGAGAGAAGTGTGAATACTTTGTCTTAATACACTCTAGGGTTCTCAACACATGAGAGGGTTAGAGTGGAGGTTGAAGAAGATGCAAAGAGTTGAAGAGTGTGAGCTCAAGAAATCTCAAGAGAGCAAAAATAACCAAGCACCAAAACTTGTGATGGCTGCCCAAAAATTGAGTGGTGATATTATAAGCCTTTTGTGTTGAAAAAACAAAGAAAAGATATTGGAAAATATCTCCCACAAAAGCCTTATCATATCTCACCCAAAACAAAGCTCATTTATTTTATCATGACTCACTAAGTGACTCATTAGCATGAGTCACTAGTGAACATGCTAGAAGAAATGAGTCATGAATGAGTCACACTTTCCAAATCCATTTAAACATTTAAACTAAAATGTTTAACCAAAAAGAAATGCATCTTCTAAAGTAATCTCGTAACGGATTACGAGAATACCCCTCACTTGTAAATACATACCTGTATCCGTATTCCGACTGAATACGAATACGATGAGACGAAAGTAATCCAACACAATATAATACTAGGATCCGGCTTACACCAAAGCCCACTAGTATTATCTGTCCGAATCATGCACATGCACAAGTGCATGTGTATGTTCAAACCCTGCCATAAAACCATACGGCCTCTACAACGTTTCGCCCGAACTTGGAAACAATCTGTGGGGGACTCTAAAGACTCGTCAATACTCTGGCAGTGGGTTTAACCATAATTACGTCAGTGGTACTAGCTGTACGTAACGGCTACCCATGTATCGAGAGAAAGGGAAGCCGATGAGCGAACTCATCCTGGAACCCTACTAAGCCTATCAGTGACAATATCCGTACAGTCCGGTCCGTTCGTCTATGAGTATCGCATATCGGGCCTAGGGAGATGGTAAACGTCAGACCCCCAAAAGCGGTATAAGTCGTGTCGGAGTGTAGCCCAGAACACCCTGAGATACTACTGGAATACCTACCAGTAAATCTCGCTTGCCCTGGCTAGGGACTTTGTGTAATGGCTCTCCAGACACAGCACGATCTCACCCCCAATGTTGGGAGAGACGAATCCCATACCGATCTGCTCACTGCCTCCATGTGGTTCAGGACTGTACCCAACTAGAACCTGTTTGCACGACTCCTTTGAGCCGTGGTAGGGTAATAATCAAAGCACAGTGGGAACTCACACAAGACAAATGACGATCTCAGGTCGATAGACTAACCTGTACACATGTCACCAGGGAATTGCTATCTGACGACAGGTTTTAATAACCAGCTAGCATGTTCCCGGCGAGTCTTGTCCGGTGTACTCATAACCCAATGAGCACCTGTATACATCTTAGGTGATCCAACTGACACCAATGGCTTGTGAGACCGGCCACCGCCCATCGTCGGGATCTCAACTGTATACACTAGTCTACTCCGGAGTATCGATGCCCTGTCTCGAAACTCCCACGATTAGGGACCACTTTTAAGGATGTGCTTATAGACTACCCAACTCTCACGTATATGATCGCCATCATACTGTTGGTAGTCAAGCAAGAATCCTATGAGCTCTATCAACGTGCAATAGTGATATATATATAATGTCACCTAAAGCAGTACACGATGATAAAGATAAATCAGATAGCATACTATCATCTTGAGTAAGACATTCCTACCGGTATAGGTCCTTCCTTAATCATTGCAATCACGTACCTGCGATCCAATAATTGACTTTGAGGGCGCTATATCCAACAATCTCCCACTTGCACTTAAGGCTAATTATTGCGATGTCGCATACTCACAGCCCGTGTGATACCGAACACCTAACTCCTCTACTAACCAGTGTCACAAAGCTCGTTTGTAAAATTATTGTGTTCGAGAAATAGCCTCAGTGAGTGGATCCTCTCTGATGTTTCTTTCTATGTCTCTCTTAATCTCAAGTTCGCGGAGAAAGCCATCTCCCAAAATGAGCAATACCTGTCTTAGAATATGTTTGGATATCTGTTGGGACCTAGTTCATGAATGAACTCCAAATCCAAACTTCTTAGACTGTATCGTCAACTGAACCTAATCAGTATCCTGCACCACACCTCCCTCAGTATCCGCTTGGACCACATGTCCAAACTACTGCCCCTCGTTGGAGAGAAAACTATAACTCTGACAGTCACTCTATCATCCATGTCATCTTGGAAGCCTGTAATGATAACCGTCTCCTAAAGGAGGCTGCCGTTATCAAATCACAAGAACATTCACTCATGTTCTAAAACTGCCTCTGAACGTTTCTCTAGGATTGGATTAATATCAACTTATTGCATCTAGTGTAAAAACAACACCCGGTGTGGTACTTGACATCTCATGATCAACTCAATTGCCTGAGCAAGTGATCTGCTAATCATGCACATCCCTCTCCCCTTTAGTTTGTAAGACACCTTTAGAGAGGGTGACTCCATCACCTGTAGGCACACCACCATGCCAGGAGTCGTCCATTCTAAATACCTTTAGAATGCTGTCTAAGTACTCAGATTGGGAAACTATCCAAATCTAGATCTAAAACCATAGATCTAGTAACCAGAATGTCTAATATAATATCCATATCCTATGTGGAGAAACCACTGTGTGACAACCACAATATAACCGATCGTAGTATAGGAATTTTACTTCCTACTCTGTGTATGTCATCCAAATACCAGGACATCACACCCTACTACCTTCTTAACAGATCCATCCCCTATTCTGATGAAGTCAAAGCCCATCACTGTCACATCAAAATTAGATGATCTATCTCCGCTATATCTGCTTTAGTCTATAAATAGACACAAGCTACTTGTCCACTATGCTTCCGCTGCTCCCACTGACCACAACAACCTTCTGGCAGAATAATATATACGTGCACTTCTAAAGCTAGTTTAGAACGACGCTATACTTATCTTCCTGCCGGGTCTCATAGTCTGGAACAGCAGTAATGGTAAGTCCGGGTAAACAAGAACCTCCCTGTCACCGTCCTTGAGGCTACCGGAGTACCTCTCGGGTGTCTAAGGTTACCCACCATATCTGCGGAATGGCTAATGGAATGTCAAACCTGATTGAATCTTTAGGTCCTATTAAATTTTCCGTAATCGTTTGCAGTTCTGGAATCACTTCCAGTTCTACCATACTCTCACTACTGTTTTATGAAAAAGTCCATTTTACTAAAACTGTTGCGAGTCAAGAACAATATCACCATTGATTTTCCAGATGGTAGAAAGTCAACCCTCGTCAAAGCCAGGGTCAACCCACAAATAGCCATTACAGAAACGTGCCTTGAGTTATCCAGAGTCTGGTTTTAAGCATAAGCCGGACAACTCCCCGTACCTTAACATCGTTAAGATATGATCCATTCTATATATACCATATAGAAACATAGGCACTGATTTAATTGAAATCAGATTCAAATCATGTAGCTGTCTTCAGTGCATGTCAACAAAATGGAGAGAGGCCTATCAGCATTACTCAACTTAGGAGTGCATCCAATTATGAGTAACCTGAAAGAGAAACAAGTTTCTCAAAAACATCACTATCAACTGAATACCATACATAAGTATCTACATTTTCGATCACCTTGAAGAATCCCGATACTTGCTACACCTGGTTCTTTACTTTATTCTTGTACGTATAACTTCTCAAAACTTAGACCTTGTATTTCTGCGAAACACATGTCTAAAACTGGAGAAGTCACAAGTAAACAGAATAGAGTACGAGGACCTACCCCTTTGTCCTAATGGACACTGGACAACATAAAATACTCTATATGAGTTCGCTGAGTTGAATAACTCAAACTCTGTGTGTCGTAGGTTGAAAACTGTACTATGGTTATGAAGAATTACACCGCTGTTAAATGCTCCTTACCTAACCATCAACTGATATAGGTAAATATCATCGACATAATTTCAAAAAGTTATATCTCACTTTATAAAAATAAACGTACAGATATATCAGTTTGAAATTGGTGCACAACAACGGATATTCAAAACCAAATATTTATCGTCCGGCAAACAACCCAGGCGATTTTCTCAAATATCACCAATTATAACGAATTCCGATATAATGAGGATGATCACCTTATTCCCAATAACTTACTCCCACTCATCATCTGTAAAACCATGCAGATGTGAGAATCATACCTGGTAAATACATACTCTGGAGTAAGGACTAACTGGGAAATCAGTTTTCCATTAATAATACACAGTGAAACTGAAACATGAATATGTTTCGAAGGGGTATCTGGGTATTCATAGTAATGCCTCTTCCATTATCCAGATTCATGACTATAACCATATATTTTCTTGCCATCTCTCTAAATCCCTTTATTTGTCTTTAGTCGTTATCTTCTGTACACCATCGTTAGGCTTAATGGTTTTCTTCCTTCCCTACCATTCGGCACCAGCCTATGGTTTGGAAGAAGACTATCCAATAAGCATAATAGGTGTACTCTCCTAATCCTAGGAGTACTCACAACCTGAAAGATGGTGATGATAAAAGAAAACCGAATAAACCTTATCCATCCCCGAACTGGAATAAGTTCCATCGAGTTCGTATATAACCATACGATGGATTATCCAAATAACTGTGGATCTTCGTACTGATACGTGGTGTTCTAGAGAAATAAAAAGGTGAAGTAGGAGTGGCGATGAAATACTTGGTTTGGTCGTGAATGATAGCAGTCACAATTTACTTTTCCCTCTTTCTAATCCCTTAATATGTCTTTACTTATTATCTTCTCTACACCACCGTTAGGCTAATTGGTTTTCTTCATTCCCTACCTTTCGGCACCCGCTTATGGTTTGGAAGAAGACTATCCAATAAGCGTAATAGGTGTACTATCTCCTAATCTTATGAGCCCTCATAACCTGAGAGAAGGTAAAAAGAAAAGACAACTGAATAGTCCTATTCAATCTCTCCAGAACCAGAATCCATCCTCGAATCTGGAACAACTTCCTTTGAGTTCGAATATAACCATACGATAGATTTATCCAATGGAAGTGGATGTCCATAGTGATACGGGGTGTTTTGGAGAAATGCAAAGGGTAAAAGAAGGAGTGGCAATGATGTATGCAACTCAGACAATCCAAAAGCCAGTGTTTTAAGAAAGTTCGGTTAACTTGGTTACTGAGTCATAGTCTAGGGTCGGGCCATGGTCGCTGCCAAAGAGAGAGAGAGAAAAGAAACACTCCGCGTGCACTCTGACCTAGATCAGAATGGTTATCACTTTATCTGATCAGGAAACCTCTCACTGTATCGTCAAATTCTCCTCCAAACCTGAAAGAAGAATTAGTCGGGATCACCCGAAGAGTAAACCAACTCATCAGTGGGAATCGGGATCCAACTATCATCGCATGATAACGTGATGGAATCCACTCACGTTATCATACTCCAGAAGGTATGCGCATGCCTGGAAAGTTTCAGTTTCTTTAGAAACTCCCAATGTGATTTTTAACCCATGCTCTTATGTCCTTGACGTTAGCCAAAATATCATAAGTCACGTGCCAAGTTCTACCCGTCATTGTCCAGGTTAATTTGGACACACCCGTATATACCCTTGACGTTGGCCAAAATGGCAGTACGACTGTCCCAAACCAACGCATCTATCTATACAACAAATGAATATTTAGCAGCTACCAATCACTGTGCCTTAGTGTTGGCCAAAATACATAGCTTGAATACTACTGAATATCCAAATGAAATGACGAAGGGCTACGACTGGTTTTTGGCGAAAAACCTTTAACGTAATGAACTTGATATCGTTGAAAGAACCTGATAGCTTTTTACAAAAATATAGTGGCGAAAAACCTTTGCTAAAGAGGTCACTCCCGGTAAAGGGATCTCGGCTCTTTCCCCGTAGAATGTGGTGCAGAATATTCCAACTGAATACCATGATGTAAAGCAAAAAGTAATCGGCTATAGTGAAGTTATTACCCTGACACAAACATCTGCCTAAGGGGTCACTCCCGGTGAAGGGATCTCGGCCCTTGCCTCGTCGAATGAGATGCTGGATATTCACAACCGAATACCTCTGTGCAAAACAAAAGAAAACGTCCTTGCAATAACAGCTTTTTGAAAATTGTTCCAACAACATCCAATAGGTTTGTTTTCTTTGCATTGATATGAATCAATGCAGTCCCATCAATTAATCACACAAAAAAAGAACGAAAATAAAATGTACGTATATGCCATCCGCAATCGCCACTAGGTCCCGTCATCACTCGTTAGGTTACTTAACTAACGACAGAGCGGGGACTGGACTAGCGCGGGTGTAAAACATATACAATATCTATTAGTATATATATCAATATACAATAATCGCTCCAGGCGTGATAAATGTAACATCACAGAAAAGTAATAAGCATCACAGAACAATACAGATAATCTGGGATCCCCGGGTTTCATAGAGCCGCAAATGAAACCCGACGTTCCCCTGGTCGTGTGGATAGCCTGTGCAATGAAAACCTAGACCCCTACGAGTGCGGCAAGTTACCCGCCAAAAACCAGAAGCGAGGCAGCCCCCTTCAACAAAGTGAATGGACCACCCAGCACTTCACGGAATCCGGTAACTTGAGCACCCCTCCTTGGGCCAACCTATACCCCCTATGAGTGCGGCGAATAGCCCGCCAATTCTAGAGTGAAGCCCCCTCCGTCTCAAAGCCATGAGATGCGGGCCCGTTTTTCTCAAGAACCCGGCTATCCGTGCACTCCGTCGCGGGGTAATCCTAGTACAGAAAAGAAAAAATATGTACAACGGGTACATCGATCTCAACCCGGTCGTGCCCCAAAAGAATATTATACAAACAGACAGGGACGGGAGTCCACATGTCGGACGCTCGCCTCGCGATATCAAATGTACAAATATATCCAAACTGCACTACCATTGCACGCAAGCTATCCACCACGACAAATCCGCAACATCACAGCACAACACAGAACATCAACGTGAATATAACGTTCACAAACCCGTCTAAAAGAGCTATAGCAATTAGACACTGTAGGGTGTTTTTCATCATCCCATTGAGATGGGAATACGCGCGCGCTCGTCAGGCGCATTACAGATTCCCCCTGCCTAAGGTAGGCGGGGGTTTATTGATTGTGGGGATCCGAATCTCCGGCAGCCGCGGACTAAGCTGCCGTTAATTACCCCTCGCATTTGGAGCGAGAGAACCTTCGATTGACGGGTCAAACTGGTCATGCGAACTCAATGTGCAGTGTTGTATTTTGAAGGGGTTTTATATATATCGGGGGCCTCGCAGAGTTTTTACGGGGGTTCCGCTACCTGGATAGCGGGCTGAGGGTCAAGGGGGCTAGCAGCCCCCTTGCGGGGTGCGGGGCAACGCCCCGTTAGAAATTTTTTCTAACAGGAGACAATGTTGTAGAGTATGTGTGTGCGTGTGAATACATATACATATACATACACACACACACACACATACACACACACATACATACATACATACATACATACATATACATACATACATACATAAATATATACATACATACACACACACACACACACACACACACATATATATATATATATATATATATAAATATAAAGGGAAAGGGCATCCAAAGGATGCGTGGGGCCAGCACCTCACGTGCCTAGCACGCGAGCGCTGTGCGCTGGGCTCTTAGGTGCTAGCGCTTGGGCTCTGGGCGCTC
The DNA here is from genome assembly GCA_030015575.1 of Agapanthus africanus. NCBI lineage: Eukaryota > Viridiplantae > Streptophyta > Magnoliopsida > Asparagales > Amaryllidaceae > Agapanthus > Agapanthus africanus. The sequence goes on along the minus strand of CM057350.1, from coordinate 443,869,364 downwards.
TAGCGCAAGGCGCTCAAGCGCTAGCGCATCACGTGCCCGGCACGTGGGTGCTGGGCGCTTGAGCACAAGGCGCTCGAGCGCTAGCGCTTCACGTGCCCGGCACGTGAGTGCAGGGCGCTCGAGCGCTAGCGCCTCATGTGCCCGGCACGTGGGCGCTGGGAGCTTGAGCATTTGGGCGCTAAGTGCTCAGGCGCTTGGGCGCCAGCGAGAAAAAGGGGTTTTTAGCCCCAGAAATAGGATTTAAACTCCCAAAGGAGGATTCAGAGTGGAGTTAAACTCCTAAAATATTTTTGGAGCTGATGAAAGGGGATTCTCCCTTGAGCCCTGGATATTCCCCAAAGTAGGGTTCTTGGAAGTGGGTATCCTCCTTCTTCCTCCTTGTTGGCCGGATCTTGGAGAAAAAAGGGTGGTGAGATTCAAGATCCCCCATTTTGAGATCTAATGGAAGATCTGGACTCCCCTTTGTGGGTTTTGTGGTGAAAAACTATTCAGTTTTTAGAAAAGGAAGAGTAAAACTCTTGATTTAATTCAAAAGAAAGAAGAAGGTTTTTAACCTTGAGGAAGGAGAAGATCACAGATCTTGATTCTTTTTTTTTGGAGAGAGAAAAGTTGTTGAGATATTTTCATTATTTTTGCTTTTATAGGCTATACACTTTACATATAGCCCCTTGGGCTTTTCAAAATGGCATTTTGCCCATCTCATATCTCATGTGCTATTTCTGTTTGCACATAAGCCATGGGCTTTACAAAAATTTGGCTTTATGCCCATTTTCCTCACATTTATTCATAAAATAAAATAAAATAAATACACAAAAATTATTTATTACAAAATTTTTATTCTGGCATGGGGGGAGGCCGGCCGCTTCATGTTCGGGCTCGATCCGGGTATTGGCCCACTTGATCTCGGCTTGGGCCCACTTGGTTTGGGGTTGATTTTGATTTTGACTTGGTCAACCGGGGTGTAAATTTTTACCCCAACAAATTGCCCCCAATCAATAAATGCACACCACACATGTGGGCCGTGCGCATGAAATTGATGGGTTTTCTTTCACGTGGAGGCGACTTGATTTGGTTCCCACTTTTGGAAGCTGGCACTGCCCTTTTTACGACATGGACGGTCGATTCTGCCTTTTTTACGACTTGGACAGTCGGTGCTGCCATTTTAGCAACGTGGACGGTCGATTCTGTCCTTTTTGCGACTTGGATGGTCGGTGCTGCCCTTTTTGCGACGTGGACGGTCGGTGCTGCCCTTTTTGTGACTTGGACGGTCGGTTCTGCCCTTTTTGTGACTTGGATGGTCGGTGCTGCACTTTTAGCGACTTGGACGGTCGGTTCTGCCCTTTTTGCGACTTGGATGGTCGGTGCTGCCCTTTTAGCGATTTGGATGGTCGGTGCTGCCCTTTTTGCGACATGGACGATCGGTGCTGCCCTTTTTACGACTTGGATGGTTGGTTTTGCCCTTTTTACGACTTGGATGGTCGGTGCTGCCCTTTTAGCGACTTGGACTGTCGGTGCTGCCCTTTTTGCGACTTGGACGGTCGGTGCTGCCCTTTTAGTGACGTGGACGGTCGGTGCTGCCCTTTTTGCGACTTGGACGGTCTGTTCTGCCATTTTAGCGACTTGGACGGTCGATACTGCCCTTTTTGCGACTTGGACGGCCGGTGCTGGCCTTTTAACGACGTGAACGGTCGGTTCTGCCCTTTTTACGACTTGGACGGTCGGTGCTGCCCTTTTAGCGACTTGGACGGTTGGTGCTACCCTTTTTGCGACTTGGACGGTCGATGCTGCCTTTTTAGCGACGTGGACGGTCGGTGCTGCCCTTTTTGCGACTTGGACGGTCTGTTCTGCCATTTTAGCGACTTGGACGGTCGATACTGCCCTTTTTACGACTTGGACGGTCGTTGCTGCCCTTTTAGCGATGTTGATGGTCGGTGCTGCCTTTTTTGCTACTTGGACGGTCGGTGCTGCCCTTTTAGCGACGTGGACGGTCGGTGCTGCCCTTTTTGCGGCTTGGACGGTTGGTGCTGCCCTTTTTGCGACTTGGACGGTCGGTTCCTTGCTCCGCTTCTTACGGTGTTGGGATTTGATTTGACTTGCTCCGCTTTCCGCGGTGTCGGGATTGAAGTTGACTTGCTTCGCCTCTTGCGGTATCAGGGTTGATTTGTTTGATTTGATTTGTTTTGGAAGGTCCCTACATATCCAGTGGGACTTTCGAGCTTAGAAGTGCTGCCGGATGGGACTTTGAATTTGGTTTTTGGGTCGGCATCAGCATTGCTGCACTGGAATAATGCCAGGAGCAACTCATCGTTTGCCGTGAGAGGGTTTCCCTCGTTCCCAGTTTAACGACTTAAGGGTCATCTGTTCGCAGTTTAACGACTTAGAGGTCATATATTCCCAGTTTAAAGACTTAGGGGTCTATTAGATTGGAGTTTGGAATTTTAGGGTTAGGGTAGGCATCAGCGCTGCTAACACTGAAGCACATGTGCCAGGAGCAATTCATCATTTGCCTTTTCCTGTTGGGGAGCGATGGCTTAGGAGACAGGTTTAGATCCCTATCACCTAAGGCTCTTCAATTTTATAGGCCGTAAGGGTCCCATAAAAGCATTTTCTCCCTATGAGTCATAAGGATCCCGTAGGTGCATTTTCTCCTTAGGAATCGTGGGGACTCCCAAGTGTGTTTTTTCTTTGTGAGTCGTAAGGATCCCATGAAGGTATTTTCTTACGAGTCGAGAGGATCTCGTAAGTTTGTTCTCCTCATGTATCGTGAGGACACATGAGTGGGTCTTCCTAAATGGAGCATAATTCCAAGGGCGGAGACCAGCCGCGTAATTGGTGATTGCGGTGGGGCATAGGTATGCTGAGAATTATTTGAGCCCTTAGATTGTATCCGGTAGTCAATTTAGGGACTAACCGCAGGGCCGGCGAAGTTTTGGAAAATTGGATTTTGGTTGGCGCCTGCATCGCTGCACTGGAAAATGGCACCAGGAGCGACTCATCATTCGCCGTTGGGACATTCAGAGTTTATTTGGCGTCTGCATCGCTGCACTGGAATAGGTACCAGGAGCGACTCATCATTCGCTGTTTGGGGACTTGGAATTTGGATCTTGTTTGGCATCAGCATTGCTACACTGGAATAATGCCAGGAGCAACTCATCACTTGCCTCGGGAGGACTTGGAATTTGGTTTTTGGCCGGCATCAGCACCGCTAACACTGAAGCGAAATGCCAGGAGTGACTCATTATTTGTCATTGCCCGTTGGGGAGCGATGGCTTAGGAGATAGGTTTAGATCTCTATCACCTAAGGCTTTTCAATTTTATGAGCCGTAAGGGTCTCATAAAAGCTTCTCCCTACGAGTCGAGAGGATCTCGCAGGTGTATTTCTTCCTAGGAATCGTGGAGATTCCTAAGTGTGTTGCTCCTTTATGAGTCGTAAGGATCTCACGCAGGGATTTTCTCCTCACAAGATCGAGAGGACTTTGCGAGTGTATTTTATCTCTTTTCACGAGTTTGCGCCCTTTCGGGTTTTCACAAACTCGCCGGCAGTCCTGCTGTTTTTACTCACGGAGCCCTTTCGGGTTTTCATCCATGCCCGTTTTCCTTGTGGACATACCATTTTTTGTTTTTTGTTTTTGTTTTTTTTCTTTTTTTCGCTGGTGGGACTTTAAAAGTAGTCTCACCGGCAGGACTTAGGAGAGATAGGGGTCGTTTACGTCCATGGATTGTATACGATTTTACAGGATGTATGATCTAGACCGTAAGGCTTGTGTGCTCAATTCGCCTGTGACTTGGAGCATTCACGCGTAATATTTCTTGAGATATCAGCCATTGATAGATGGCATGGGTCTTTCTCCCTCGGCACTTATTAGTTAGTAGGATCCTCCGTCGAACACTTTCTTGATGACGTATGGTCCTTCCCAGTTTGGCTCGAATTTTCCCTTGGCATGTCGATTGGGGATGATCGGCCTTTTGAGGACCAACACCAATTCACCTTTCTTGAAAGCGCGGAGACGGGTTATCTTGTTATAGGCCCGTGACATTTGGGCTTGGTTGTTGGAGATAGTGCCCTCAGAGTCAATTATTAGGTCACAGGTACGTGATTGTAATGATTGATAGAGGACCTATCCCGGTAGGACAGTCTTACTCGAGATGATAGTATGCTATCTGGTTTACCTTTATCATCGTGTACTGTTTTAAGTGACCTGACACGTCGCTATTACACGTTGATAGAGCCCCTAGGATTCTTGCTTGACCACCAGCAGTATGAGGGCGATCATATAAGTGGGAGCTGGGGTCTATAAGCATATCCTTAAAAAGGTCCCTAGTCGTGAGAGTTTCGAGACAGGGCATCGATTCTCCATAGTAGACTAGTGTATACAGTCGAGACCCCGACGAGGGGCGGTGGCCGGTCTCACAAGCCACTGGTGTCAGTAGGATCACCTAAGATGTATACAGGTGCTCATTGGGTTATGAGTACACCGGACAGGACTCGCCGGGAACATGCTAGTTGGTCATATACCTGACGTCAGATGGCAGTTCCCTGGTGACATGTGTGCAGGTTAGTTCATCGACCTGGGGATCGTCATTTGTCTCGTGTGAGTTCCCACTGTACTTTGATTACTACCCTACCACGGCTCAAAGGAGTCGTGCAAACAGGTTTTAGTTGGGTACAGTCCCGAGCCACATGGAGGCAGTGAGCGTATCTTCAGGGGTTCGTCTCTCCCGGTATTGGGGGTGAGGTCGTGCTGTGTCTAGGAGAGCCATTACACGAAGCTCTCGGCCGAGGCAAGGAGATTTACTGGTAGGTATTCCAGTAGTATCTCAGGGTGTTCTGGGCTACACTCCGACACGACTTGTACCGCTTTTGGGGGTCTGACTTTTACCAACCCCCTAGGCCCGCCATGCGATACTCATAGACGAACGGACCGGACTGTACGGATATTGTCACTGACAGGCTCAGTTGGGTGTCGGGGTGAGCTTCCTCATCGACGTCCCTTTTGGTCAATAGCTGGTGGCCCGTCACGTATTGGCTTATACCTCTGACGTGCCAGTGGTTAAATCCACAGCCATAGTATTGACGAGTCTTTAGAGTCCACCACACTTACAGTTACTCAAGCTTTCGGGCGAAACGCTGTAGAGGCCGTATGGAGATATGGCAGGGTCCGATCAGATACGTGCGGTATTGCACGGATCAGGATCGGACAGTTTTGTACTAGTGGCCGTATAGTTATATGGCAGGGTTCGATCTGATACGTGCGGTATTGCACGGATCAGGATCGAACGGATTTTACTAGCCGGCTTTGGTTTAAGCCGGTACTAGTTTAGTACAGTGTAGATTTTGTCTCATTGCATTTGTATCCGGTCGGAATACAGATGCGGGTGTGTATGCACAGTATCGGGGTTTTCCTGTAATTTATTACGGGACCAGTTTTCTGGAGTTGCCAGTTTGCATTCCGTTCCGGCCGGTTTTCCTTTGTTCTTTCCCGGCCGGACTTTTCTGATGGAGGGGGTAATTTGCAGTTTTGCAAATTACTTTTGGTGGAGGTTTTATTTGTAAAAGTATTTATTATGAAAGCATCTTTTATATTCCTTTCTTTTCTATCATCATTTCTTGAAAAGGTGATTAGGATTGATTTTAAGCTTGATGTGAGATTGTGATGATGGTGTTAGGATATGGTCACCCTCTCCTTTTTCCTACACTCACCTCCCTTCATGTTTTTGTGTTCATATTGTTTCCTCCACCATTCTTCTTCTCACTTGATGAATATGATAAGTTTTTCATGAGAGGAAAAAGAAAGAGAGAAGAAGAAGAAGAGAGAGCTTCATCTTGAGAGTTTCATTCATGATCTCATTTTCTTGCTAGAAAAATGCAAGCACCATTTTTCTATTCTTGATTCCTCCATCACCATGGCAACAAACCCCAAATGAGACAAGCATCTTCTACACTACATTCTACAGCACATCTTGAGCATGTCGAGTTGCCGGCTTCATGCTCGAGTTGCCTCGGTATTGAGGCGGGAGCCCGTAAAAGACGCAGGCGATGTGGTGCCCTTTCCGGCGAGGAGGCGACGATATGGAGACAAGACTTTCCGCGGGAGATCGGGACGATGAAGAGAAGACCGGAGGACTCGGATCACTCGGTATACTTCTCACCCTATCTCTTGATTGCTAGCATTAGGTTAATGGTAAACGATCCGGGTTTTCATTGTCCGCGGTAGCGCCGGTTTCCGAGTAAGGAAAATTTTTGATTCCGCATTTTGGCCTCGAGTACGAGGCCGGGGCGCTGCCGTGGCGTAACATGGTATCAGAGCCACGCCATTAACCTTGTCTAGCTTGTTCTAATGTGTTTTACTTATCCGATCGACCGAAATTCCAAAAAACCGTATTTTTCCTTCACATCAGTTTCTGTTGAAATTTTTTGAAGTCTAAAAATTTTTCAGGTTGTAAATTATTGATGTACTGGAAAATCTAAGAACTCTGTAAAATTTCGATGAAGTGATTCCACAGTGGGAGCGCGTAACCGCCGCATAAACCCCCATTCCGCCGCCCTTCCGCCGCGCACTGTGGAGATCACTGCACCAATTTTTTTCAGAGGCTTTCTGGACTTAAAATATGGGTTTTGGAATATTAAACTTGGGCCAATTATTTCTGTGAGTGCTACAGTTTTCTTTTGGGCCCACTTGTTAATTGTTTGATCAATCGGAAAATTTTAAACACATTATTTCACAGTATTTACATTATATCTGCGACCGTGAATGTCACTCGATCGGTAAATCCGGTCTAACTGCTATAGCCCGGTTAGACGGATTTGCGAACGTGACTTTCACGTTGATGTTCTATGTTTATGCTGTGATGTTGCGGATCGGTCGTGGGGGATAGCCTGGATGCAATGCTAGTACAGTGCTGTTGTATTATGTACATTTGATTTTGCGGGACGAGCGTCCGACATGTGGACTGCCGTCACTGCCTGTTTGTATTATTCTTTTGGGGCACGACCTGGTTGCGGTCGATGTACCCGGTGTATGTATATTTTTACTTTCTGTACTAGGATTACCCCGCGGAGGGGTGCACGGATAGCCGGGTACTAGAGGGCAACGGGCCCGCATCTCATGGCATTGAGACGGAGGGGGCTTCACTCTAGGATTGGCGGGCTATTCGCCGCACTCATAAGGGGTACAGGTTGACCCAGGAGGGGTGCCCAAGTTACCGGATTCCGTGAAGTGCTGGGTGGTCCATTCACGGTGCTGGAGGGGGCTGCCTCGCTTCAGGTTTTGGCGGGTGACTTGCCGCGCCCGTAGGGGTCTAGGATTTCATTGCACAGGCTATCCACACGACCAGGGGAACGTCGGGTTTCAGCAGCGGCTCTGTGAAACCCGAGGCTTCCAGATATCTGTATTGTTCTGTGATGCTGTACATTTCTGTGATGTTGCATTTCTTATCACGCCTTGAGCGAAATATAATATATTGGTATATATATTAGTAGATGTTGTATATGTTTTGTTGGAGATAGTGCCCTCAGAGTCAATTATTGGATCACAGGCACATGATTGCAATGATTGAGGGAGGACCTATCCCGGTAGGACAGTCTTACTCGAGTTGATAGTATGCTATCTGGTTTATCTTTATCATCGTGTACTGCTTTAGGTGACATGACAGGTCGCTATTACACGTTGATAGAGCCCCTAGGATTCTTGCTTGACTACCAGCAGTATGATGGCGATCATATACGTGGGAGCTGGTTGTCTATAAGCACATCCTTAAAAGGTCCCTAGTCGTAGGAGTTTCGAGACAGGGCATCGATACTCCATTAGTAGACTAGTGTATACAGTCGAGACCCCGACGAGGGGCGGTGGCCGGTCTCACAAGCCACTGGTGTCAGTTGGTTCACCTAAGATGTGTACAGGTGCTCATTGGGTTGTGAGTACACCGGACAGGACTCGCCGGGAACCTGCTAGTTGGTCATATACCAGATGTCAGATAGCAGTTCCCTGGTGACATGTGTACAGGTTAGTTCATCGACCTGAGATCGTCATTTGTCTCATGTGAGTTCCCACTGTGCTTTGATTACTACCCTACCACGGCTCAAAGGAGTCGTGCAAACAGGTTTTAGTTGGGTACAGTCCCGAGCCACATGGAGGCAGTGAGCGGATCTGCAGGGGTTCGTCTCTCCCGGTATTGGGGGTGAGGTCGCGCTGTGTCTAGGAGAGCCATTACACAAAGCCCTCGGCCGAGGCAGGAGATTTACTGGTAGGTATTCCAGTAGTATCTCAGGGTGTTCTGGGCTACGCTCCGACACGACTTGTACCGCTTTTGGGGGTCTGACTTTCACCAACCCCCTAGGCCCGCCATGCGATACTCATAGACGAACGGACCGGACTGTATGGATATTGTCGCTGACAGGCTCAGTAGGGTGTCAGGATGAGTTCGCTCATCGACGTCCCTTTTGGTCAATACCTGGTGGCCCGTCACGTATTGGCTTATACCTCTGACGTGCTAGTGGTTAAATCCACAGCCACAGTATTGACGAGTCTTTAGAGTCCACCACACAGACAGTTACTCAAGTTTCGGGCGAAACGCTGTAGAGGCCGTATGGAGATATGGCAGGGTTCGATCAGATACGTGCGGTATTGCACGGATCGTGATCGGACGGTTTTTACTAGCCGGCTTTGGCTTAAGCCGGATTCTAGTTTTTGATAGTGTAGTTTTGTCTCTTTGCATTTGTGTTCAGCGGGAATACAAATGCGGGCATGTATTTGCAGTTGCGGGGTTTTCCTGTAATTTATTACGGGATCGGTTTTCTGAAGTTGCCAGTTTGCATTCCGTTCCGGCCGGTTTTCCTTCATTCCTTCTCGGTCGGACTTTCTTGTTGGAAAGTGTTAATTGCAAGTTTGCAATTAACATTTAGTGGAGGGTTTTCTTACACTTGTGCATTATGATGGGACTTGCTTCATGATGTTATTCCTTTCTTGTCCATTTGATGGCTTTTCATTTGATGGTTTAGAAAAAGGATTGATTTGTGAGATGAGTGAGAAAGGATGTGAGGTTTATATTATCTTTTTGATATATTGTTTTTTCTCTCTCCAATCCATTCTCATCCTTAGAGAGGCCGGCCACTTTTGTGAGGAGAGAGAGGGAGGTTGATTTGTGATATGTTTTATTTCTTCATCTCATTTCATGCTTTTGTGCTTGCAATAATCCCAAGCTTCTCTCATTCATTCATTCTCCTCCTCAAATCCCTCCATCAAGGCAACTTCCATAAACCCTAAAGAGACAACTCACTACACTATTCTATAGCATCCCTTGGACGCGTCGGCTAGCCAACTTCGCGCCCGAGTTGCCTCGGTCAAGAGGCGGGAGCCCGTAAAAGATTCCGGCTACGTGGTGCCCTTTCCGACGAGCGAGGAGGTGACGGAGATTCCGCGGGAGATCGGAGCGGAGACGAAGACCGAAGGACACGGATCGCTTGGTATAGCTTCTCTACTCTTTTCTTTTTGCTAGCTAGCTAGGTTAATGGCCCGATCCGGGGTAAAAAGTCCGCGGTGGTGCCGTTTTGCAAAGTTCGCAAAGTTTTTGTTTTCCGCGTTTCCGGCGTCGGATCGACGGCCGGGGCGCCCCCGCGGGCTTACAATGGTATCAGAGCCACGCCATTAACCTTACCTAGCTTGTTCTAATGCGTTTTACTTATCCGATCGACCAAAATCTCAAAAAAAAAACCGTATTTTGTTCACATCAGTTTTCTGTTGGAATTTTTTGGTGTCTAAAAATTTTTCAGGTTACAGAAAAATAATGTGCACGAAATTCTAAGACCACTGTAAAAATTCGACAGTGTCAGTCGTACAGTTGACCGCGGAAGCGCGGCCAAACCCCACTTTGGGCCGCGCTTCCGCCGCGGTCTACTGTGCTCACACTGTGGAAATTTTACAGTGGGCTTTTGGGCTAATTTTGAGGGTTTTGGGATATTAAATTTGGGCCCAGGTTTTCTGTAACTGCTACAGTATTGGTTTGGGGCCCGCTTGTTAATTGTTTGATCGATCGGATATTTGAAACACATTATTTCACAGTATTTACATTATATCTGCGACCGTGAATGTCACTCGATCGGTAAATCCGGTCTAACTGCTATAGCCCGGTTAGACGGATTTGCGAACGTGATTTTCACGTTGATGTTCTATGTTTATGCTGTGATGTTGCGGATCGGTCGTGGGGATAGCCTGGATGCAATGCTAGTACAGTTTTTGTTGTATTATGTACATTTGATTTTGCGGGGCGAGCGTCCGACATGTGGACTGCCGTCACTGCCTGTTTGTATTATTATTTTGGGGCACGACCTGGTTGCGGTCGATGTACCCGGTGTATGTATATTTTACATTCTGTACTAGGATTACCCTGCGGAGGGGTGCACGGATAGCCGGGTTCTAGGGGGCAACGGGCCCGCATCTCATGGCATTGAGACGGAGGGGGCTTCACTCTAGGATTGGCGGGCTATTCGCCGCACTCGTAGGGGGTACTGGTTGACCCAGGAGGGGTGCCCAAGTTACCGGATTCCGTAAAGTGCTGGGTGGTCCATTCACGGTGCTGGAGGGGGCTGCCTCGCTTCAGGTTTTGGCGGGTGACTTGCCGCGCCCGTAGGGGTCTAGGATTTTCATTGCACAGGCTATCCACACGACCAGGGGAACGTCGGGTTTCTGCAGCGGCTCTGTGAAACCCGGGGCTTCCAGATATCTGTATTGTTCTGTGATGCTGTACATTTCTGTGTTGTTGCATTCTATTCACGCCTTGAGCGAAATACTATATATTGGTATATATATTAGTAGACGTTGTATATGTTTTACATCCGCGCTAGTCCAGTCCCCGCTCTGCCGTTAGTTAGCTAACCTAACGGGTGATGACGGGACCCAGTGGCGAATGCGGATGGCATATACGTACGTCAGTATATTTTCGTTCTTTGTGGTGTGATCAATTGATGGGACTGCATTGATTCGGATCAATGCAAGATAAACAAACCTAATCTGATGTTGTTGGAACATTTTTCAAAAAGTTGTTATTGCAAGGACGTTCACTTTTGTTTTGCATCGTGGTATTCATTTGGAATATCCTGCTCCTCAGTCGACGAGGCAAGGGCCGAGATCCCTTCACCGGGAGTGACCCCTTGGACAGAAGTTTGCGTCAGGGCATTAACTTCACTATAGCCGATTACTTTTGCTTTGCATCGTGGTATTCAGTTGGAATATCCTGCACCTCATTCTACGGGGAAAGAGCCGAGATCCCTTCACCGGGAGTGACCTCTTTAGTAAAGGTTTTCGTCACTATATTTTATAAAAGGCTATGCAGTTCCTTCAACGATATCAAGTTCATTACGTTAAAAGTTTTTCGCCAAAAACTAGACGTAGCCCTCCGTCATTTCTTACAAATATTACTTAGTATTCGTGCTGCGTTTGTTGACTGTGTCAAGGCGTAGTGTGCGGTAGCTAAGTAGTGTTTGTTTGCAGCATATAAATGGGATTGGTTAGGACAGTCGTGCGGCCTTGTTGACTGTGTCAAGGGCTCGTACGGGTGGGTTTAATGCAATCCAGGATAATGACGGGTTGAACTTGACTAGGACTCTTTGATTTGTTGACTGTGTCAAGGTCACTTGAGTCCTAGGGGTAAAAAATCACATCGGGAGTTTCAAAAGAACTGAAACTTGCCAAGCATGCGCATACCTTCTGGAGTGTGGTGACGTGAGTGGATTCCGTCACGTTATCATGCGATGAGAGTTGGATCCCGATTCCCACTGATGAGTTGGTTTACTCCTCGGGTGATCCCGACTAATTCTTCTTTCAGGTTTGGAGGAGAATTTGAGGTACAGTGGGAGGTTTCCAGATTAGACAAAGTGATAACCATTCTGATCTAGGTTAGAATGCACGCTGAGTGTTTCTTTTCTCTCTCTCTTTGGCAGCGACCATTGACCCGACCCTGGACTTTGACTCAGTGACCAAGTTGACCGAACCTTCTTAACACTGGCTTTTGGATTGTCAGAGTTGCGAACCTCTTTGCCACTCCTACTTTTACCCTTTTCTCCGGGACACCCCGTATTACTACGAACGTCCACTTCCATTGGACAAAACCATCGTATGGTTATATACGAACTCGAAGGACTTCGAGGATGGTTTCCGGTTCTGGAGAAAAAGGAATAAAGTACATTCAGTTGTCTTTTCCTTTTACCTTCTCTCAGGTTGCGAGTACTCCTTGGTTTAGGAGTAGTACACCTATTACGCAAATTGGATAGTCTTCTTCCAAACCTTAGGCTGGTGCCGAACGGTGGGGAATGAAGAAAGCCAATTAGCCTAAACGGTGTACAGAAGGTATTAAGTTCAGACAAAGCAAGGGATTAGTAAGAGGGCAAAGTAAATTGCGACTGCTATTCACGACCAAACCATGTACTTCTTTGTCAATCCTAAATCACCTATGAATTAAGTACATTCGGTTGTCTTTTATCCTCACCTTCTCTCGCATTGCGAGTGCTCCTCGGATTAGGACAGTACACCCATTATGCTTTTTGGATAGTCTTCTTCCAAACCATAGGCTGGTGCCGAACGGTAGGGAAGGAAGAAAACCATTTGGCCTAAAGGGGTGTACAGAAGGTAATGACTAAAGACATGTAAAGGGATTTGGAGAGGTGGCAAAGAATTATACGGTTATAGTTGTGAATCTAGATAATGGTAGAGGCATTACTAGGAATACCAGGATACCCCATTGAAACATTACAATGTTTCAGTTTCACTGTGTACTGTTAAAAGAAAACTGATTTCCCAATTAGACACTTACTCCAGGGTATGTATTTACCAGGTATGATTCTCACACCTGTATGGTTTTACAGATGTTGAGTGGGAGTAAGTTATTGGGAATTGGGTGATCATCCTCATTATATCGGGATTCGTTGTAATCGGTGATATTTGAGGAAGCCACCTGGGTTGTTTGCCGGTCGGCAAATATTTGGTTTTGAATATCCGTTGTTGTGCACCAATTTCAAATTGATATATCTGTACGTCTATTTTCATAGAGTGAGATATACCTTTTGATATTATGTCGATGACATTTACCTATATCAGTGGATGGTTAGGTAAGGAGCATTAAACAGCGGTGTAATTCTTCTTAACCATAAGTACAGTTTTCAACCTACGACGCACAGTGAAAGAGTTGTTAGACTCAGCGGACTTATACAGAGTATTGTATGTTGTCCAGTGTCCATTAGGACAGAGGGGTTGGTCCTCATACTATATTCTACTTACTTTTAACTTCTCTAGTTCTTAGACATGTGTTTCGTAGAAACGCAGGGTCTAGGTTTTGAGGAGTTATAGGTATTTGAATAGAGTAGAGAACCAGGTGTAGCAAGTATCGGGATTCTTCAAAGAGATCGAAGATGTAGATACTTGTGTATGGTATTCAGTTGATAGTAATGATGAAGACAGATTGCTTCTCTTTCAGGTTACTCATAATTGGAAGCATTCCCAAGTTGAGTAACGCTGATCGGCCTCCTTCCATTTAGTTTACATGCACTGGAGACAGCTGCATGATTTGAATCTGGTTCAATTAAATCTGTGCCTCTGTTACTATATTGGATATAGAACAGTTCATATCTTGACATTGTTAAGGTACGGGGAGTTGTCCGGCTTATGCTGAAAACCAGACACTAGACAACTCAAGGCACGTTTCTGTAATGGCTGTTTGTGGGTTGACCCAGGCTATGACGAGGGTTAACTTTCTACCATCTGGATGAACAATAGCAATATTGTTCTAGACTCGCCACAGTTTTTATTAAAAATGGATTTTTTTTCGGAAAAAGTAGTGGGAGTATGGTAGAACTGGAAGTGATTCCAGAACCACAAACGATTACTGAAGATTTGATAAGGAACCTAAAGATTCAATCTGACTTAACATTGCATTGGCCACTCCGCAGATACGGTGGGTAACTTCAGGCACCCGAGAGGTACTCCGGTAGCCTCAAGGACGGTGACAGGGAAGTTCTTGTTTACCCACAATTTACCATTGCTGCTGTTCCAGACTGCGAGACCCGGCAGGAGGATGAGTATAGCGTCGTTCTAAACTAGCTTTGGAAGTGCACGTCTATATGACTCTGCCAGAGGGTTGTCATAGTCAGTGGGAGCAGCGGAAGCATTGGTGGACATCAGGCTTATGTCTATTTATAGACTAAAGCAGATACAGCGGAGATAGATCATCCATTTCTGATGTGACAGTCATAGGTTTGACGTCATCAGAATAGGGGATGGATCTGTTGAGAAGGTAGTAGGAAGTGATATTCCTATACTACGATCGGTTATACTTTGGTCGTCACACAGTGTCTTCTCCACATAGGACTTGGATATTATATCAGACATACTGGTTACTAGATCTATGGTTTTAGATCTAGATTTGGGTGGTTTCCCAATCAGGGTACCTTGACAGCATTCTATGAGTATTTAGAATGGACGACTCCTGGCATGGTAGTGTACCTGCAGGTAATGGAGTCACCCTCTCTAAAGGTGTCTTATAGACTAAAGGGGAAAGGGATACGCATGATTGACAGATCACTTGCTTAGGCAGTTGAGTCAATCATGAGATGTCAAGTACCACACCAGATGTTGTTCTTGCAGTAGATGCAATAAGTTGATATTGATCCAATCCTTGAGAAACAGTCGGAAGCAGTTTTAGAACATAAGTTGATGTTCTAGGGATATGATAACGACAGCCTCATTTGGGAGACAGTTATCATTCCAGGCTTCCAAGGTGACATGGACGACCAGGAGGTTGTCAGAGTTATATTTTTCCTTCTGACGAGGGGCAGTATTTTGGACAGGTGGTCCAAGGCAATACTGAGGGTGGCATGGCGCAGGATACTGATTAAGTTCAGTTGACGATACAGTCTAAGAAGTTTGGATTTGGAGTTCATTTATGAGCTAGGTCCCATCAGACATCCAGACATTCTAAGACAGGTATTGCTCATTTCGGGAGATGGCTTTCTCCGCGAACTTGAGATATAGAGAGACATAGAAAGAAACTTCTCTGCGGATCCACTCACTGAGGCTATTCCTCGAACGCAATAGTTTCGCAAACGAGCTTTGTGAGACTGACTAGTAGAGGAGTTGGGTGTTCGGTATCACACGGGCTGTGAGTATGCGACATCGCAATAATTAGCCTTGAGTGCAAGTGGGAGATTGTTGGAGATAGTGCCCTCAGAGTCAATTATTGGATCACAGGCACATGATTGCAATGATTGAGGGAGGACCTATCCCGGTAGGACAGTCTTACTCGAGTTGATAGTATGCTATCTGGTTTATCTTTATCATCGTGTACTGCTTTAGGTGACATGACAGGTCGCTATTACACGTTGATAGAGCCCCTAGGATTCTTGCTTGACTACCAGCAGTATGATGGCGAT
Source organism: Agapanthus africanus (assembly GCA_030015575.1). Lineage (NCBI taxonomy): Eukaryota > Viridiplantae > Streptophyta > Magnoliopsida > Asparagales > Amaryllidaceae > Agapanthus > Agapanthus africanus. Next base: position 443,853,949 of record CM057350.1, on the reverse strand, counting down.
CATATACGTGGGAGCTGGTTGTCTATAAGCACATCCTTAAAAGGTCCCTAGTCGTAGGAGTTTCGAGACAGGGCATCGATACTCCATTAGTAGACTAGTGTATACAGTCGAGACCCCGACGAGGGGCGGTGGCCGGTCTCACAAGCCACTGGTGTCAGTTGGTTCACCTAAGATGTGTACAGGTGCTCATTGGGTTGTGAGTACACCGGACAGGACTCGCCGGGAACCTGCTAGTTGGTCATATACCAGATGTCAGATAGCAGTTCCCTGGTGACATGTGTACAGGTTAGTTCATCGACCTGAGATCGTCATTTGTCTCATGTGAGTTCCCACTGTGCTTTGATTACTACCCTACCACGGCTCAAAGGAGTCGTGCAAACAGGTTTTAGTTGGGTACAGTCCCGAGCCACATGGAGGCAGTGAGCGGATCTGCAGGGGTTCGTCTCTCCCGGTATTGGGGGTGAGGTCGCGTTGTGTCTAGGAGAGCCATTACACAAAGCCCTCGGCCGAGGCAGGAGATTTACTGGTAGGTATTCCAGTAGTATCTCAGGGTGTTCTGGGCTACGCTCCGACACGACTTGTACCTCTTTTGGGGGTCTGACTTTCACCAACCCCCTAGGCCCGCCATGCGATACTCATAGACGAACGGACCGGACTGTATGGATATTGTCGCTGACAGGCTCAGTAGGGTGTCAGGATGAGTTCGCTCATCGACGTCCCTTTTGGTCAATACCTGGTGGCCCGTCACGTATTGGCTTATACCTCTGACGTGCTAGTGGTTAAATCCACAGCCACAGTATTGACGAGTCTTTAGAGTCCACCACACAGACAGTTACTCAAGTTTCGGGCGAAACGCTGTAGAGGCCGTATGGAGATATGGCAGGGTTCGATCAGATACGTGCGGTATTGCACGGATCGTGATCGGACGGTTTTTACTAGCCGGCTTTGGCTTAAGCCGGATTCTAGTTTTTGATAGTGTAGTTTTGTCTCTTTGCATTTGTGTTCAGCGGGAATACAAATGCGGGCATGTATTTGCAGTTGCGGGGTTTTCCTGTAATTTATTACGGGATCGGTTTTCTGAAGTTGCCAGTTTGCATTCCGTTCCGGCCGGTTTTCCTTCATTCCTTCTCGGTCGGACTTTCTTGTTGGAAAGTGTTAATTGCAAGTTTGCAATTAACATTTAGTGGAGGGTTTTCTTACACTTGTGCATTATGATGGGACTTGCTTCATGATGTTATTCCTTTCTTGTCCATTTGATGGCTTTTCATTTGATGGTTTAGAAAAAGGATTGATTTGTGAGATGAGTGAGAAAGGATGTGAGGTTTATATTATCTTTTTGATATATTGTTTTTTCTCTCTCCAATCCATTCTCATCCTTAGAGAGGCCGGCCACTTTTGTGAGGAGAGAGAGGGAGGTTGATTTGTGATATGTTTTATTTCTTCATCTCATTTCATGCTTTTGTGCTTGCAATAATCCCAAGCTTCTCTCATTCATTCATTCTCCTCCTCAAATCCCTCCATCAAGGCAACTTCCATAAACCCTAAAGAGACAACTCACTACACTATTCTATAGCATCCCTTGGACGCGTCGGCTAGCCAACTTCGCGCCCGAGTTGCCTCGGTCAAGAGGCGGGAGCCCGTAAAAGATTCCGGCTACGTGGTGCCCTTTCCGACGAGCGAGGAGGTGACGGAGATTCCACGGGAGATCGGAGCGGAGACGAAGACCGAAGGACACGGATCGCTTGGTATAGCTTCTCTACTCTTTTCTTTTTGCTAGCTAGCTAGGTTAATGGCCCGATCCGGGGTAAAAAGTCCGCGGTGGTGCCGTTTTGCAAAGTTCGCAAAGTTTTTGTTTTCCGCGTTTCCGGCGTCGGATCGACGGCCGGGGCGCCCCCGCGGGCTTACATGTTTTACATCCGCGCTAGTCCAGTCCCCGCTCTGTCGTTAGTTAGCTAACCTAACGGGTAATGACGGGACCCAGTGGCGAATGCGGATGGCATATACGTACATCAGTATATTTTCGTTCTTTTTGGTGTGATCAATTGATGGGACTGCATTGATTCGGATCAATGCAAGTTAAAAACAAACCTAATCTGATGTTGTTGGAACACTTTTTCAAAAAGCTGTTATTGCAAGGACGTTCACTTTTGTTTTGCATCGTGGTATTCAGTTGGAATATCCTGCTCCTCAGTCGACGAGGCAAGGGCCGAGATCCCTTCACCGGGAGTGACCCCTTGGACAAAAGTTTGCGTCAGGGCATTAACTTCACTATAGCCGATTACTTTTGCTTTGCATCGCGGTATTCATTTGGAATATCCTGCACCCCATTCTACGGGGAAAGAGCCGAGATCCCTTCACCGGGAGTGACCTCTTTAGCAACGGTTTTCGTCACTATATTTTCTAAAAAGCTATCCGTTCCTTCGACGATATCAAGTTCTTTACGTTAAAGGTTTTCGCCAGAAACCATTCGTAGCCCTCCGTCGTTTCATATGGGTAGTCAATAGTATTCAAGCTGTGTTTGTTGGCCATAGTCAAGGTACAGTGTTTGGTAGCTGTTGGGTGTTCATATGCTGCATAGATAGATGCGTTGGTTTGGGACAGTCGTATAGCCTTGTTGGCCCTAGTCAAGGGCTTGTACGGGTGGGTTCAAATCAACCTGGATAATGACGGGTAGAACTTGACATGTGACTTATGATTTGTTGGCCTTAGTCAAGGTCATAAGAGCATGGGGCAGAAATCACATCGGGAGTTTCAAAAGAACTGAAACTTGCCAGATATGCGCATACCTTCTGGAGTGTGATACCGTGAGCAGATTCCGTCACGTTGTCATGCGATGAGAGTTGGATCCCGATTCCCACTGATGAGCTAGTTTACTCCTCGGGTAACCCCGACTAATTCTTCTTTCAGGTTTGGAGGAGAATTTGAGGTACAGTGGGAGGATTCCAGATTAGATAAATTGGTAACCATTCTGATCTAGGTTAGAGTGCACGCTGAGTGTTTCTTTTCTCTCTCTCTTTGGCAGCGACCATTGACCCGACCCTAAAACTATGACTCAGTGACCAAGTTGACCGAACCTTCTTAACACCGGCTTTTGGATTGTCAGAGTTGCAAACCTCATTGCCACTCCTACTTTTACCCTTTTCTCCAGGACACCCCGTATTACTACGAACGTCCACTTCCATTGGACAAAACCATCGTATGGTTAGATACGAACTCGAAAGAATTTATTCGAGGATGGTTTCCGGTTCTGGAGAAAACGGATAGGATTATTCAGTTGTTTTTTCCTTTTACCCTCTCTCAGGTTACGAGTACTCCTTGGTTTAGGGGTAGTACACCTATTACGCAAATTGGATTGTCTTCTTCCAAACCTTAGGCTGGTGCCGACCGGTAGGGAATGAAGAAAACCAATTAGCCTAACGATGGTGTACAGAAGGTGTTAAGTTCAGACAAAGCAAGGGATTAGTAAGAGGGCAAAGTAAATTGCAACAGATATTCACGACCAAACCAAGTATTCCTTCGCCAATCCTAAAATCACCTTTATATTTCTCCAGGACACTCCGTATCACTACGAAGATCCACAGTTTATTGGATACTCCATCGTATGGTTATATACGAACTCGAAAGGAACTTGTTCCAGTTCGGGGATGGATTCTGGTCCAGGAGGAATAGGAATAAGGTTTATTCGGTTGTCTTTTATCTTCACCCTCTCTCATTGCGAGTGTTCCTAGGATTGGGACAGTACACCCATTATGCTTATTGGATAGTCTTCTTCCAAACCATAGGCTGGTGCCGAACGGTAGGGAAGGAAGAAAACCATTTGGCCTAAAGGGGTGTGCAGAAGGTAAAGACTAAAGACATATGAAGGGATTTGGAGAGGTGGCAAAGGATTATACGGTTACAGTCGTGAATCTGGAAGAGGAATTACTAGGAATACCAGGATACCCCATCGAAACATTTCAATGTTTCAGTTTCGCTGTGTACTGTTAAAGGAAAACTGATTTCCCGATTAGGCACTTGCTCCAGGGTATGTATTTACCAGGTATGATTCTCACATCTGTATGGTTTTACAAATGATGAGTGGGAGTAAGTTATTGGGAATTAAGTGATCATCCTCATTATATCGGGATTCGTTGTAATCGGTGATATTTGAGGAAATCACCTGGGCTGTTTGCCGGTCGGCAAATATTTGGTTTTGAATATCCGCTGTTATGCACCAATTTCAAATTGATATATCTGTACGTCTATTTTTATAGAGTGAGATATACCTTTCTGAAATTATGTCTACGACATTTACCTATATCAGTGGATGGTTAGGTAAGGAGTATTAAACAGCGGTGTAATTCTTCTTAACCATAAGTACAGTTTTCAACCTACGACACACAGTAAATGAGTTATCAGACTCAAGGGACTTATACAGAGTATTGTATGTTGTCCAGGGTCCATCAGGACAGAGGGGTTGGTCCTCGTACTATATTCGGTTTACTTATGACTTCTCTAGTTTTTAGACAGGTGTTTCGTAGGAAACACAGGGTCCGAATTTTGAGAAGTTATAGGTATTTGAATAGAGTAGAGAACCAGGTATAGCAAGTATCGGGATTCTTCAAAGAGATCGAAGGTGTAGATACTTGTGTATGGCATTCAGTTGATAGTAATGATAAAGAGATCTTGCTTCTCTTTCAGGTTACTCATAATTGGAAGTATTCCTAAGTTGAGTAACGCTGATCGGCCTCCTTCCATTTAGTTGACATGCGCTGGGGACAGCTGCATGATTTGAATCTGGTTCAATTAAATCAGTGCCTCTGTTTCTATATTGGATATAGAACAGTTCATATCTTAACGATGTTAAGGTACGGGGAGTTGTCCGGTTTATGATTAAAACCAGACACTGGACAACTCAAGGCACGTTTCTGTAATGGCTGTTTGTGGGTTAACCCAGGCTATGACGAGGGTTGACTTTCTACCATCTGGATGAACAATAGCGATATTGTTCTAGACTCGCCACAGTTTTATTAAAAATGGATTTTTTTTTCAGAAAACAGTAGTGGGAGTATGGTAGAACTGGAAGTGATTCCAGAACCACAAACGATTACTGAAAATTTGATAAGGAACCTAAAGATTCAATCTGGATTGACATTCCATTGGCCACTCCGCAGATAAGGTGGGTAACTTCAGGCACCCGAGAGGCACTACGGTAGCCTCAAGGACGATGACAGGGAAGTTCTTGTTTACCCACAATTGCCATTGCTGTTGTTCCAGGTTACGAGACCCGGCGGGAGGATGAGTATAGCGTCGTTCTAAACCAGTTTTAGAAGTGTACGTCTATATGACTCTGCCAGAGGGTTGTCGTAGTCAGTGGGAGCAGCGGAAGCATTGGTGGACAGGTTGCTTATGTCTATTTATAGACTAGAGCAGATGTAGCGGAGATAGATCATCTATTTCTGATGTGACAGTCATGGGTTTGACTTCATCAGAATAGGGGATGGATCTGTTGAGAAGGTAGTAGGGTGTGATATCCTGGTATTTGGATGATATACACAGAGTAGGAAAAGAAACTCCTACACTACGATCGGTTATACTTTGGTCGTCACACAGTTGTTTCTCCACAAAGGAAATGGATTTTATATCAGACATACTGGTTACTAGATCTATGGCCTTAGATCTAGATTTGGGTGGTTTCCCAATCAGGGTACTTGACAGCATTCTAAGAGTATTTAGGATGGACGACTCCTGGCACGGTAGTGTACCTGCAGGTAATGGAGTCACCCTCTCCAAAGGTGTCTTACAGACTAAAGGGGAAAGGGACGGGCATGATTGGCAGATCACTTGCTCAGGCAATTGAGTCAATCGTGAGATGTCAAGTACCACACCAGATGTTGTTCTTGCACTAGATGCAATAAGTTGACATTAATCCAATCCTGGAGAAACAGTCGGAAGCAGTTTTAGAACATAAGTGGATGTTCTAGGGAGATGATAACGACAGCCTCATTCAGGAGACAGTTATCATTCCAGGCTTCCAAGGTGACATGGACGACAAGGAGGTTGTCAGAGTTATAGTTTTCCTTCTGATGAGGGGCAGTATTTTGGACAGGTGGTCCAAGGCAATACTGAGGGAGGCATGGCGCGCAGGATACTGATTAAGTTCAGTTGACGATACAGTCTAAGAAGTTTGGATTTGGAGTTCATTTATGAGCTAGGTCCCATCAGACATCCAGACATATTCTGAGACAGGTATTGCTCTTTTCGGGAGATGGCTTTCTCCGCGAACTTGAGATATAGAGAGACATAGAAAGAAACAACAAAGCGGATCCACTCACTGAGGCTATTCTTCGAACGCAATAGTTTCGCAAACGAGCTTTGTGAGACTGACTAGTAGAGGAGTTGGGTGTTCGGTATCACACGGGCTGTGAGTATGCGACATCGCAATAATTAGCCTTGAGTGCAAGTGGGAGATTGTTGGAGATAGTGCCCTCAGAGTCAATTATTAGGTCACAGGTACGTGATTGTAATGATTGATAGAGGACCTATCCCGGTAGGACAGTCTTACTCGAGATGATAGTATGCTATCTGGTTTACCTTTATCATCGTGTACTGTTTTAAGTGACCTGACACGTCGTTATTACACGTTGATAGAGCCCCTAGGATTCTTGCTTGACCACCAGCAGTATGAGGGCGATCATATAAGTGGGAGCTGGGGTCTATAAGCATATCCTTAAAAAGGTCCCTAGTCGTGAGAGTTTCGAGACAGGGCATCGATTCTCCATAGTAGACTAGTGTATACAGTCGAGACCCCGACGAGGGGCGGTGGCCGGTCTCACAAGCCACTGGTGTCAGTAGGATCACCTAAGATGTATACAGGTGCTCATTGGGTTATGAGTACACCGGACAGGACTCGCCGGGAACATGCTAGTTGGTCATATACCTGACGTCAGATGGCAGTTCCCTGGTGACATGTGTGCAGGTTAGTTCATCGACCTGGGGATCGTCATTTGTCTCGTGTGAGTTCCCACTGTACTTTGATTACTACCCTACCACGGCTCAAAGGAGTCGTGCAAACAGGTTTTAGTTGGGTACAGTCCCGAGCCACATGGAGGCAGTGAGCGTATCTTCAGGGGTTCGTCTCTCCCGGTATTGGGGGTGAGGTCGTGCTGTGTCTAGGAGAGCCATTACACGAAGCCCTCGGCCGAGGCAAGGAGATTTACTGGTAGGTATTCCAGTAGTATCTCAGGGTGTTCTGGGCTACACTCCGACACGACTTGTACCGCTTTTGGGGGTCTGACTTTTACCAACCCCCTAGGCCCGCCATGCGATACTCATAGACGAACGGACCGGACTGTACGGATATTGTCACTGACAGGCTCAGTTGGGTGTCGGGGTGAGCTTCCTCATCGACGTCCCTTTTGGTCAATAGCTGGTGGCCCGTCACGTATTGGCTTATACCTCTGACGTGCCAGTGGTTAAATCCACAGCCATAGTATTGACGAGTCTTTAGAGTCCACCACACTTACAGTTACTCAAGCTTTCGGGCGAAACGCTGTAGAGGCCGTATGGAGATATGGCAGGGTCCGATCAGATACGTGCGGTATTGCACGGATCAGGATCGGACAGTTTTGTACTAGTGGCCGTATAGTTATATGGCAGGGTTCGATCTGATACGTGCGGTATTGCACGGATCAGGATCGAACGGATTTTACTAGCCGGCTTTGGTTTAAGCCGGTACTAGTTTAGTACAGTGTAGATTTTGTCTCATTGCATTTGTATCCGGTCGGAATACAGATGCGGGTGTGTATGCACAGTATCGGGGTTTTCCTGTAATTTATTACGGGACCAGTTTTCTGGAGTTGCCAGTTTGCATTCCGTTCCGGCCGGTTTTCCTTTGTTCTTTCCCGGCCGGACTTTTCTGATGGAGGGGGTAATTTGCAGTTTTGCAAATTACTTTTGGTGGAGGTTTTATTTGTAAAAGTATTTATTATGAAAGCATCTTTTATATTCCTTTCTTTTCTATCATCATTTCTTGAAAAGGTGATTAGGATTGATTTTAAGCTTGATGTGAGATTGTGATGATGGTGTTAGGATATGGTCACCCTCTCCTTTTTCCTACACTCACCTCCCTTCATGTTTTTGTGTTCATATTGTTTCCTCCACCATTCTTCTTCTCACTTGATGAATATGATAAGTTTTTCATGAGAGGAAAAAGAAAGAGAGAAGAAGAAGAAGAGAGAGCTTCATCTTGAGAGTTTCATTCATGATCTCATTTTCTTGCTAGAAAAATGCAAGCACCATTTTTCTATTCTTGATTCCTCCATCACCATGGCAACAAACCCCAAATGAGACAAGCATCTTCTACACTACATTCTACAGCACATCTTGAGCATGTCGAGTTGCCGGCTTCATGCTCGAGTTGCCTCGGTATTGAGGCGGGAGCCCGTAAAAGACGCAGGCGATGTGGTGCCCTTTCCGGCGAGGAGGCGACGATATGGAGACAAGACTTTCCGCGGGAGATCGGGACGATGAAGAGAAGACCGGAGGACTCGGATCACTCGGTATACTTCTCACCCTATCTCTTGATTGCTAGCATTAGGTTAATGGTAAACGATCCGGGTTTTCATTGTCCGCGGTAGCGCCGGTTTCCGAGTAAGGAAAATTTTTGATTCCGCATTTTGGCCTCGAGTACGAGGCCGGGGCGCTGCCGTGGCGCAACATTGGTATAGCTCCAGATTTTGCTGCACCGCGAGCCTCTTTTCTTCGAGGGCGTCTTCCAGCCGAAGGAGCACGTTTTCCTCTTCCGTCAACTCATGCTGGACGTCCATTCTTAATCTTGGAACTTCGACTTCGAGGGGGAGGACCGCCTCTACTCTGAAGAGCAATTAGTATGGAGTGGACTGAGTTGGAGTACGGTGCGTGGTGCGATATGCCCACAACGCCTCATGAAGTTTGAGATTCCAGTCTCTCTTGTTGGCTGAAGCATTTTTCCTCAGGAGCTTGCATAGAGTCTTATTGAAGGCTTCTGCTAGCCCATTGGCTCTTGGATTATAGATAGAGAAATATCTACAGTCTATCTTGTGCTGAGTAGCGAACCTTGAGACTTTGAAGCTCTTGAAAGAAGGCCCGTTGTCAGAAATGATTCTTCTTGGTGTACCGAAGCGGTATAGAATATTATGCTGGAAGAATGTCAGAATATCTTCATCTTGACTTCTTTTAACGGGACAGCTTCAGCCCATCTGGAGAAGTAGTCTGTTGCGGCCAGTATGAACCGGTGGCCTCTGGATGACGGAGGATCAATTGGGCCAACTATGTCGGTTCCCTAGACTTCGAAGGGCCACGACGCCACCGTAGGATGCAACGGATTGGGATGCTTGTGAGTGAAATCACTGTGAATTTGGCAGATATAACATTTCTTTGCATGCTCTCTACAATCCCGTATCATGGTGGGCCAGTAATACCCAAGCCGTTTAATTTGAAGTCGCATCTTGGGGCCAGATTGGTGAGAACCGCAAACGCCCGAGTGAACTTCTTTCATAACCTTTTGGGCTTCGGCCAATGACAGACACCTGAGCCAGAGTTGGTCATATGACCTGCGGTATAGCGTGTCATTTACAAACACGTATCGGAGAGCTCTCTTCTTCAGTTGAATCCTTGCAAATTTTCCTTCGGGCAACTTGTCGTATCGGAGGTACTCTATGAAGAGTTCTCTCCAATCGGGCTCGTCTTGGATGATCGAAACTTCTTCGGCAGGACTGCTCTTCTGTTCCGTGCTTTCCTCTTCTCGTAAAGAGACTGGGGGCAGAATTTGTCGGCTCCTGACTGCGATCAAAATTTCGTCCATGTCAGAATCAGCCAGCTCCTTGGCTAAGCGAGCGAGTACATCAGCCTTTCCATTCAACGCCTTAGGGACTCTCGTTAGTTCAATGTGAGTAAACCGTTTCATGAGTTCCATCGCTCGGCTTCTATATCGAGCTAACTCAGGTTTGTATATCTTATAGTCACCGCTTACTTGGTTGACGACAAGCTGGGAATCACCATAGACTCGTAGCCGAAGGATTTCCATTTCTATAGCGAGCTCCAGACCAGCTATCAGAGCCTCGTACCCAGCCTCGTTATTTGTGCGAGGCTCGGTGAGAGCAAAAGAACGTCGTAGGGTTCCCATCGATGGCGTGATGAACACCAATCCTATCCTCGCTTTTATCTGCGGGATGCTTGATTTGCCGGAGGTCCTTATTGATGAGGTTCCATCGAAGTAGAGCTCCCAACATGTCTCACCTTCCTCGAGGTGTAGCACTTGTTGATCGGGTAACTCGCAATTGAGCGGTGACCCCTCTGATACGGGATGAGCAGCAAGGAAGTCTGCAAGAGCTTGCCTTTTTATTGCTTTCTGAGGAGTATAAACTATGTCAAAATCAAGCAGCATGACAACCCATCTTGACATTCTACCGGCTAGGCTTGCTTTGGTCATTAAGTGTTTGAACGGGTCGACCTTGGAGATCAGCATAACCCATGAGCAAGCAGATAGTGCCTCAGCTTCTTCACAGCGAATATCAGAGCCAGGCATTGCTTTTCAATCGGGTAATAGTTGTATTCCGCCCCAACTAAAGTTCGACTGAGGTAGTAGAGGGCATTTTCTTTTCCCTCCTCGTTGTTCTGAGCAAGGAGCGCACCGAGTGATTCATCTTGCGCGACAGTGTAGAGAACCAGCGGTTTATTTGGAATGGGAGCGGCCAGCACTGCAGGATGCAACAAGTACTGTTTGATCCCTTCGAACGCTTCTTGATATTCGGCATCCCAGAAAAAAGGAGCTCCTTTCTTCATGAGCTTTGAGAAGGGCCTACATCTTCCCGATAAATTTGAGATAAACCTTCGTATATAATCAAGCTTGCCTTGAAAAGATCTTAGCCGCGTCAGATTCTTCGGAGGGGGCATCTCCATGATGGCCTTTATCTTTGGTGGGTCATTTTCGATCCCCTGATGTCGGACTATGAAGCCCAGGAATTTTCCCGATGACACGCTAAAAGCGCACTTTAGAGGATTCATCTTCAGATCGTATTCCCTCAGTCTAATGAAAACGGTCTTGAGATCTTGGATGTGATCGGCTTTGGCTTTAGTCTTGACAACCAGATCATCAACATAGCATTCGACGATTTTATGGATTAGGTCATCAAAGATATTGGTCATTGCCCTTTGGTATGTAGCACCTGCGTTCTTCAGTCCGAACGACATCACCTTATAGCAGTATATTCCGATCGGGGTTCGAAATGCTGTGTGTTTCTCATTCTCAGGTGACATCTTGATCTGATTATATCTAGACGAGCCATCCATAAAGGTGAACAGCTCGTAATTTGAGGTGTCATTGATCATCATTTCCATGACCGGTAGCAGGAAGTCTTCCTTAGGACAAGCCTTGTTGAGGTCCCTGAAATCGACACAAACTCGGATCTGCACATTTTTCTTCTTCACTGGGACTATGCATGCGATCCAGTCCGCATATTTCTCTTCTCTGATGAAGCCGGCATCGATGAGTTTCTTGGTTTCCTCGATGACCTTTTCTTCCAGTTCCCTTCTCATTCTTCGAGGAGCCTGTTTGACTGGCTTAGCATCAGGAGATATAGCCAGCTTATGCACGACCACTTTAGGGGAAAGGCCAGGCATTTCTTTGTACGTCCATATGAAGCAGTCGACGAACTCATGCAGCAGGGCGATTATCCGCTCTTTCATTTCCTCTGACAAGAGTGAGCTGATGTAGGTTGGCCTTGGATTATTAGGCGTTCCCAAATCGATCTCTGTTAGCTCATCGAAGGTTGCTTGTCCGCCATCTTCGAGCTCTTGAGGAGCTTCTTCTGGCTCGGCCAGCTCGTTTTCATCATTTGACCTTTCGCTGGCTTCCCCAACATGGATCATGTAGCATGCCTTAGAATCAGGCTGGATGAATGATTTGTATGGGTTTTGCGTGCTTGCGCTTTTAAAAGATAAATCAAAGAATAGTTAACCGCAATCAAGAACGGTGTCGCTTGGTAGCTAGCCGGTTGAGTACGGGTCAGTCCACAGGGATTTTGTGTATTTTCTAGTTGTTCTAACGAGTTAATTCCAATTGTGGTAGGTTTGATTATCAATAAAAACTAATCTTGCTAGAGTTAGGTTTAGGTTAAGTTTGGAAAGTCAATATGTCTCACCGTTTTCTATGCTCTAATTAAGAACTATTTAGGTGTTAAGGTAATAATTAATAAAGGGGATTAGCACGATCGGGAAGAAACTAGGTTTCTTCCTCTAGGTCCTTGTCCGTCCTTTCTTAACTCTTACCCTAACCTCCATGGAAAACATACACAACCGGACTTTAACTATGGTATCACCGCTACCTCTTGGGATAGGGTGCCGTAGTGAGCGGTGTGTGTATGTATGCATAGAGTCCTATTTAAAATGTATAACGGGCAAGAAAGGGGTGAGATATTTTCATCTCTCAAACATTTACTATTCCTAACCCTAACAAGTGAGGAACTACTCACTCATTAGGGAATTGATAAACGAATTCATTTTTATGATTTTAATTTAACAACTACGGCAGATAAATAAAAGTTATAACTATGACAAATAAATAAATTTATAACTAGGGCAGAAAAGAAAATTAACTAAGGCAAGATAAAGAAAAAAACTTACTTTTTATTTGATGCACTCTTCAAACATTTACAGCGAATGAAAATTCTAAAGTAGATAAATAAAAAGAGGCATGCTTCAAAAAGAGCTGCAGGGTTCCTATTTATAGATTATAGAAACCCTAGGGTTTACATCTGATCCCTATCTACATTTACAAAACTACCCTGAGAAGCCTGGTCAACACACCGCCACCCACCGACAATTTGCACCGACACGTGCACAGTACGGCCGCGGAACCGCGGCCATATGCCCTGTTTGGCCGCGGATCTGCGGCCATATGATGGAGTCTTTGGCTCTGTTTCTCAAGTGTATTTCATGTTGCTTTTTCCTTGACTTTTCTTCACTTGGTTCTTCAGAATGTCTTCTAGTTTCTTCTAGATTTCCACAGTGCATAATATCGTGGACTTTTACCATTTGCTTCGTGTTGAAGTCTTGAATCTTGTGCTCCCTTTATGCTTTGTGAAATCGAATTGTTTGCTGATCTTCGTTTGTTCCTCAAACTGTAGGCGGCATGACAAAGATTCTTCTATTTGTTGGTCGTAGTCTCACTTTTGTAGCGTCTTTTCACCATTTTCACTGTATTGTTCTGAGAACCTGTAACCTGCAACTATTTAGCAGATATGGATAAAAAACACCTATTTATTTGTAAAATGATTAAGAATGGGGAATACAATGATGCAAAATTATGATATGAACAAATACCCCCAAACTTATCTTTTGCTCGTCCCGAGCAAAACTAGTTTTATTCTTGAAAAAGCCTAACCTCACTTTCCCAGGGAAACACGATTGCACTGAGCTCGTGCAACAAGCCGTTAAACGTCTAGGTGTCCCTAGTAGGAGGAGTGTTGTCTCCTGAGGGTTTTCAGCGGATACAACCCACAAAAATCAATCAATATGGCCTATTGACTTTCATTCTTCAATTCGATGTTCTAGCAAGAAATTCTATTATCTTAAACTCAGAAATTATCAACCCATATTTTTCACGCTTCCTTATCATTTAACTTAAGATTGTATATGTTCTGTAAATTTATTTAGCTTTTAGCATCTTTTTAGTTTTCCTTCTAAGGTTCCATCTCAACTTTGGAATTTTTATCATCTCTACTGAAAATATAAGCCCTATCTTTCATTCCTATCTCTCATCCTAACCTTAATCATATACCCCTACGTGTGTGTATGTATCACCCCTATATTTGAAAATTCAATTCAAGCTATCATACTATTTTCCATTGTCCAAAGTACTTTTAATTGGTGAATTTTAGATGAAATTGCTCACACATCCTTCATGCGACCGTTAATACTTCTTGAGGTACTAATGAACGATTACAAAATGTGTTCCTGCATTAAGGCGTAATTCCTCGTCTTGCAATACCTGAGGCTTAGCAGTGACTCCCAAACCAGTTGGTCTAAGGCACTAGGTGTTGAAGCACCCTCGCTATATATTTTTCTATTTATGCAGCCTTAAGTAATTACAAAACCAGTATTCATTTTTTTTATCTCTTTATTCACACTTGTAATTTTATTTTCCTTCATACTAAGGATTCTAGACGAGAGCATTTCAAGGTATCCTCTACTATTCCAAGTTTCAAGGTTCGTGTTTGTGCAAGTTGTAAGGTATATATTTTTAGAATTTAAACTTAAGGTTCGGAATTATTTTTCAGATTTACACTTCAATAAAAATTTCAATACTCTTTCCTTATTTTAACTTAGCCCAAGAAGTGAACTCAAAATTTGCCTATTTCTAAATAAACTACAAGGACATATATTTTGTACCGTTAAATTTTAAGAAATATTATTTTTAGGGTTTTTAATTTATTAAGTTTAGGATCTACTTTTTCCCTAACATTTTGAAAATCAGGGGGTGTGCTCGTGAAGTGAGATGTGGGTCCATTCGAATTAGAAGAAGTAGAGCCTTGTAAAGAATGAAGAACAGGCTCTGACGAAGAAGATGAAGAAGAAGAAGAAGATGAAGAAGAAGCACCGGTAGGGGTGTCATCACTAATACCCACGTTATTGTGCAACACTCTTCCAGATCTCAACATGGTCACAGAATTTACATTATGATTTTGTTGTTCATAAGCAACATGTGCGTTGTGTGTGACCGGGATTTGGCAATGGTTCAGACGGAAGCTTTCCCTTTTCTCGCTCGCTTAACGCATCATTTAGTTGTGCAATTTGGGCCTCAATTGATTTGATACTTTGATCATGTGAAGCACTGTTTTGCACCAAAGACTGAATGAAAGTTTCCAACCTTGCTGCGGATTGTGTAGATTGTTTTAAAAACGCATCCAAACTTCGTTCTAGCGAGGAAACCTTATCGTTATTTGGCTGAACAAAATTGTTTTAAGGATAAGAGTTGTTGAGTACAAAATTGTTCATTTGGTTTGGGTAAGGTTGGGGTTGGAAAGGTTGCTGATATTGAGTTTGTTGAGGTGCTTGTTGTTGTGGAGGAGGCCTTTGAAAGTTGTTATTGCCTTGGAATTATTGTTGATTTTGATTCCAAGCAAAATTTGGATGGCTCCTCCAACCAGGATTATACGTTGAAGAGTATGGATCATTTTTTTGTCTTTGCTGAAAGGCAGCATTGACTTGATCTTGTCCTTGAACAGGTAGATTGTAAGGACACTCTTCGGTAAGATGGGACAGATCCGAACAACAAGCACAAACAGTGCGTGGGGGTAAAGCAGGGGCAGGAGGAGGCGATGAGAATTTACTCTCAATTGCTTCTAGCTTTTTCGTAAGTGCGGCCATTTCGGTCTTCATTGCAATCAACATATCAAGTTGATGTATGCCTACCCTAAACTGACCTGATGAAGTAGATGAGGTGGTCTTCGTGCTTTCTCACTGAAGTGTTTGTTCAGCAAGATCGTTGAGAAATTGCCAAGCTTCCTCGCTAGATTTTGTAAGAAAGTGACCTTGACAAATGGTTTCCAACAATTGCTTAGTTGCTGGGTTCAGTCCTTCATATAAAGTTTGGCAAAGTTACCAATTCTCGATACCGTGGTGAGGGCATTGAACAAGTAGGTTCTTAAATCTTTCAAAACACTTCCAAAAAGGTTCGGAAGGAAGCTGGGAAAATTGAATAATTTCGTTGCGAATTCTCGCGGTCTTGTGGTGTGGGTAAAACTTTTTAAGAAAAGCCTTAACAAACTCTTCCCAATTTTTATCGAGTGTGATGCTGTGCTATATAACCATTTTTCGGCTAGGTCACATAAAGTGAATGGAATGACACGTAGCCTTATAGCATCATCAGAAAGTTGTGTGGTCTTCATCATTGAGCAAACATTCTGGAATTTGTTTATGAAGATGTATGCATCTTCAGATTCCAGCCCGTGAAATTTGGGCAACATATTGATGAAGTGGGGTTTAATCTCAAAGTTATCCCCATTGGCCGGTGGAAGTGAAAGACAAGTGGGTAAAGCGGTGCAGATAGGGTAGAAAAGATCCTGGAGCGCGATTCGTTGCGGCGCTTCAACAGGTGGGTGTGGTGGGTTATTCGCACCTAGTGGAGGTGGAATCAGTCCCGCAGGTAAGGGGTTGTTAGGATTGAATCCCGACATCTCCTTAGAGGATGAAGAATATGAAGATGAAGGTAAAGAAGTGGAGCGAATTTCGACTTCGGAGTCGAAAGCGTCGTCAGTCGGCACTAACGAGACACGGACTAAATGGGCGCTAGTGTCCCTCGTCCAACCGAACATACACTAAAGAGGTGTAGTGTAGTCAAAAAGATAAAAACAGAAGGTGGGGGTAAGAAAACGTCAATGGAAGGAGTGGGTGCAAAGGATTTCTAGCGACAAAATTGGCAAGTTTTTGTAAAAATTTTCTGTTTTGTTTTTTTATAAGGAGCATTTTGCAAAAAGATTTTTAATAAGAAGCTTAGACACACATTCAAGCAATCACAATATACACAATCAAGCCTAGATCTAGGGTTTCCTAAGTCAACTCGACTGCTCCTAACTGTTCCAAAGAGCAAGTTGTGAGATTCTCAAATCGCCTCTTCACCGCCAATTGTGGCCAGGTAAGCACAAGTAAAGAAAGGAGGGATCCGCTCACGAATCACCGTGAGACGGTCCTTTTAAAATTACCTTTCCCACTTGTCTAGCCTAGGCACCACAAAGTCTGGTTTAGATAAACGACCGATACCTACAACTATTCTTTTGTCCTATTGAGCACGGCAGTCCTTATAGGCTGAGTCTAATCTTTTTTTTTAATTAACCGATAGTTTATGCAAAATGCTTTTTATGATTTTTGGGGTCCTAGGAAGGGTAATGAAATCCCCATCCAATCTGGATTGGTGTTAAAGCCCCTTAAAGTCATTTTAAGAATGCAAAGCAGCAAACACACAAAACAATCACCAAAAAAAATTCTTTTATTGCGGCACAAAGAATCCTGCACAAGATCAAGTTACTGGAGAAGGGAGAGAAGTTTTTGCGCAAAGAACCCTGCAGGAAAATTTTTCAGAGGAGATCAGGGGGGTTACAGAGAAGAAGAGAAAGCTTACAGAGAGGTTTTCACGTGCTGACGTCACCAGACCGCGGCGGATCCACGGTCAAAAGGAGGATTCTGCGGTGAAAACGCGGTTGACTCGTTGACTCAGGCCTCTAAACTTCTTCTGTTTCTCTGTTGTGGTTCTCCTCTCTTTGTTCATATCTGTGGTTTGCTGTTTTACTCACTGGATTTTTCCAGATCTGAATCTGTTCGTCGATTCAATCCTGCACAATTCAAACAAAAACCCTTCAAAAAATAACAAGATGATAAAATTTTTATTTTTTTATTTTTCAATTTTTATGGATTTTAAAATAAGTATGCAAATGCCAAAATATATACATGAATGCAAAGGAAGAAAGCTTACCGAGCACACCCGCAAACTTAAACTTGACAGTGTCCTCACTGTCAGGCTACACCAAGAGGGTCAAAATTGTCGGGACTCTACTGTTTTTTTTAACAGAAAAACAAAACAAAATATATATAAAAAAAAGGTCCCCCCCAAACTTAAGTGAAACAGTGTTTCCACTGTTGAAGCATTAAAGTTCAGAGTTAGGGAGGAGAAAAACACAGTATCAAGCTATACAAGGCCTTACACAGGCCAAAGGTTAGCACCAATCATTCAAAAATTTTATCGTTATAATGGTATGGTTGGTGAAAGAATGGAGTGTAGAGGAAAGAAATGAGAAGCACACGAGACCGTGTGGGGATAGAAGCAGTATACGGTCTCGGTGGAGGAGAAGAATGGCGGAATGGAAAAAGAAATGATGGTGGTTCGACTTCTTCAGGTGGAGGTTGATTAATCACAAAATCCGTGTCGTTTAAGAATGCGAGTTCGTTGGCGAAAATATCTTCGAAACTTTTATCAAAGGTTCGATTGAACGTTTCAATGTCAATAAGTGTCGCGCTAGAATTCAACACGCTTGATTTTTCAAAAATTATGAAGGTAGGATAGTCGTAAGGCTCATTTACCTTATTTTCAAAAGAGTCTAAATCGTGTTGTTTTTCTAGAATTATCGAACTCAAAATATCGGATTGTGATTCATTAACACTCGCTATCATTAAAGGAAGATTAGAAGAAGAACCAGAAAAAGTGGAAGAAAGAAGTGGAATACGAACTTGAGGGTGGAAATGGAGTGTATAAATTAGCACATTTTGTAATGACCGATCTGTAAAAAGCGATTGTGCCAATTTATCAACCCACTGAATAATGAGGTCAAATCCCTCAAGATTCGTGAGCAAATATGGGTACGTCGAAGTTGGTAAACCAGACATTGGAAATGAAAGCGATACGGTCTGTAGCGTGGTCGGAACGATGGAAAGGATGAAGGGGGGTGATTTAGGAAGTATAACAGTTAAAGGTTCACGAGGATGAATTGGAAAATCCGACTCATCAAACAAAACTGGTTCATCCTCAATACTATCCTCAATACTATCCTCATAATTCTCCTCAAAAGTTATCTCATCCATGCAATTATCATCAAAATCAAGACACATATGAAGTTTGGGAGAAACATTTAATGACTCGGGATGATGAATTGGAGAGAAAAATTCAGTCAAATCTGTGGGTTCATCATCCAAAATATTTCCAGTGTCAATATCCCCAATCAAGTGAAAATCAATTTTTTCAGACACCTCATCAAAAACATGGATATTTATCAATTCAAGTTCTAAATTGGAGGTGTAAAGTTAAAAAGGATTGGGTGTGGGTTCACTCGAAAGAGACCCTTCACAATCTGGCAAATCAAGCACTACAAAGTTGCATAACTCATTAAATGTTTTATTTTCAACTGGTGAATCATTTAGGACACTTGATAGACATTCAAAACCGGAGTTGTGGGATTCAATTGGGGATGGGTAGGTTTGATTTGGAAGGGTGCATAGCTCACTCTCTCCACTCAAATTCTCGATCTGTCCAACCGCCTCATCATACATTGGAATTTTTGGAGCTAGTTGGAAACTAGCTGCCGGGTCACTAGGTTGCATAAGGGCGGCAATGGACACATCCAAATTCCTCATCTGTTGAGTTGTCGCTACAATATAAGCTTCCAACGACTGTTTAAGACTAGACATGGGTTGTGAAGGGGTTTCAGTAAAAGATTCAAAATTATTTGGATTCTGAAAACTCCCAAATGGCTGTGTAGAAGTAATGTCTAGGGAAGGTGCAAAAGTCGGGTAGGACTGGTAGGAATTGAATGGTTGGATAGGAGTAAGATCAACATTTGGATAAAAAGGTGAATGGATTTGTTGATCCCAAGAACTGGAAGTGTTGAAAGGAGTGAAAAATCGGTTACGAGATTGGTCAATATGTTCAGCAATAAACATGGGTTTCGGAGTTACAACAGGACTCGAAAAAGGAGTATCAACGTAAAAAAGTGGTGAAGGTTGAAATGGTTGATACAAAGTGGATTGCGGCGTCCAACTGTTTCTCCTAGACGCTTCTATTCGATCTTTCAAAGAAATTTTGGGCATGGAGGGGTCGTCCGTAATTCGACCAAAACGATGAGCGTAGGAATTAATTTCTGGTTGAGGGTACCAAAGTTTGGCAAGAGTTTTGCGAGGTGGGGTACCCATGATGTAAGAAAGGAGAAGAAAAAGAATGTGATGATTTTTTATTTTTTTATTTTTTTAAATTTTTTTATTTAAAAAATTGTTTGTTTTTGGAGTTTTGAAATTTTTGAAAGTGTTTTTTTAGAAAAAGTTTTTGCAAATTTTTTACGGACTACTACACATTTTCAAACAGTCACAATATAAGCATGCACAATCAAGCCTAGAGCTAGAGTCTCCTAAGTCAACTAGACTGCTCCTAACTGTTCCAAATGGCAAGTTGTGAGATCCTCAAATCGTCTCTTCACCGCCAATTATGGCCAGGTAAGCACAAGTAAAGAAAGGAGGGATCCGCTCATGAATCACCGTGAGACGGGCCTTTTAAAATTACCTTTCCTATTTGTCTAGCTTAGGCACCACAAAGTCAGGTTTAGATAAACGACCGATACCTACAACTTTTCCTTTGTCCTATTGAGCGCGACGGTCCTTATTGGCTGAGTCTAATATTTTTTATTAACTCAAAGGTTGATGCAAATGCTTTTTGTGATTTTTGGGGTTTTAGGAAGGGTAATGAAATCTCCACCCAATTTTGTTTGGTGTTATAGCCTCTTAAAAGTCCGTTTTAAATATGCAAAGCAATTAACACACCAAAAATCTAAAACACTTTCATTTTTTTTTTAATTTTGCAGCGCAAATAATCCTGCACAAAAACAATTTATTGGAGAGGGAGAAAATTTTTTGTGCAAAAAACCCTGTAGGAAAATTTTTCAGTAGAGTTCAGAGGGTAGAAAAGAGGACAAAAATACTTACAGAGAATTTTGGGATGCTGATGTCAGCAGTTGACCATGGTTCCGCGGTCAAACCCCTGAATCTGTCGCGGTTCCGCGGTGGTTTATTTGGTTTAGATCTCCAAATTATTTCTCTGTGTTGTTTGGATTCTCCCCTATTTGTTCAGATTCTCTGTTTCTTGATTTGTTCACTGGGATTTTCCAGATCTGAATCTGTCCATCTTCTTTTCCTGCACAATTCACACAATACCTCTCAAAAAGAACAAGATGAATTTTTTATTTTATTTTATTTTATTTTATTTTTTGTTTCAAAAGTTTTCAATTTTTATAATTTTTAAATTATTTTATTTTTATTTTTTAATTTTTTTAAACCCGAAATTACAAAAAGAAAGAGACCACCGTCTCCCCGGCAATGGCGCCATTTGATTGGTACTAGGTTTTTGTGCTTGCACTTTTAAAAGATAAATCAAAGAATAGTTAATCGCAATCAAGAACGGTGTCGCTTGGTAGCTAGCCGGTTGAGTACGGATCGGTCCACAGGGATTTTGTGTATTTTCTAGTTGTTCTAACGAGTTAATTCCAATTGTGGTAGGTTTGATTATCAATAAAAACTAAAGTTTGATTAGGATTAAAATCTTGCTAGGGTTAGCTTTAGGTTAAGTTTGGAAAGTCAATATGTCTCACCGCTTTCTATGCCCTAATTAAGAACTATTTAGGTGTTAAGGTAATAATTAATAAAGGGGATTAGCACGATCGGGAAGAAACTAGGTTTCTTCCTCTGGGTCCTTGTCCGTCCTTTCTTAACTCTTACCCCAACCTCCATGGAAAACATACACAATCGGTCTTAACTATGGTATCACCGCTACCTCTTGGGATAGGGTGCCGTAGTGAGCGGTGTGTGTATGTATGCATAGAGTCCTATTTAAAATGTATAACAGGCAAGAAAGGGATGAGAGATTTTCATCTATCAAACTTTTCCTATTCCTAACCCTAACAAGTGAGGAACTACTCACTCATTAGGGAATTGATAAATGAATTCATTTTTATGATTTTAATTTAACAACTACGGCAGATAAATAAAAGTTATAACTACGGCAAATAAATAAATTTATAACTAGGGCAGAAAAGAAAATTAACTAAGACAAGGTAAAGAAAAAGACTTACTTTTTATTTGATGCACTTTTCAAACATTTACAGCGAATGAAAATTCTAAAGTAGATAAATAAAAAGAGGTATGCTCCAAAAAGAGCTGTAGGGTTCCTATTTATAAATTATAGAAACCCTAGGGTTTACATCTGATCCCTGTCTACATTTACAAAACTACCCTGAGAAGCCTGGTCAACACACCGCCACCTACCGATAATTTGCACCGACACGTGCACAGTACGGCTGCGGAACCGCGGCCATATGCCCTGTTTGGCCGCGGATCTGCGGTCATATGATGGAGTCTTTGGCTCTGTTTCTCAGGTGTATTTTATGTTGCTTTTTGCTTGACTTTTCTTCACTTGGTTTTTCAGAATGTCTTCTAGTTTCTTCCAGATTTCCACAGTGCATAATGTCGTGGACTTTTACCGTTTGCTTCGTGTTGAAGTCTTGAATCTTGTGCTGCCTTTATGCTTTGTGAAATCGAACTGTTTGCTGATCTTCGTTTGTCCCTCAAACTGTAGGCGGCATGACAAAGATTCTTCTATTTGTTGGTCGTAGTCTCACTTTTGTAGCGTCTTTTCACCATTTTCACTGTATTGTTCCGAGAATCTGTAACCTGCAACTATTTAGCAGACATGGATCAAAAGCACCTATTTATTTGTAAAATGATTAAGAATGGGGAATACAATAATGCAAAATTATGATATGAACAATGAAACCTATGCCCCGTCTATCTGGAATTCGTCCATCGATGAGTGCTCGGACCTGAGGCGGATGCCATAGCCCTTCATGAAACTTTGCTTCGGACTCCGTTTGATATAGCCGGCATCTGCACCTTTTGAAATATTCCCGCATCTCGGGCGCATAGTATCTGGGATTGAGGACGGCTCTTATGCCTCTCTCATAGGGAAGGCACATGACAGACAAATCGTTCGGGTGCACGATAGGATTTAACCCATAAAACAGGATGCCCTTCTGCCCACTCTTTCTCCCGGGAACGTAGAAGGTATTCAGCTGGTCCACGGTGGAGACTGACAATGTGTCGAGCTCTTTGCACATCTGCTCCGGCACCCTTGTGACGGCCAGGGACCCTTCTGCAATTTCGAAGGTCTCTCGTCGTTTCGCTTGCTGCATAGGGGTCCAATTTGCATAGCTGTTGCACGACAGGTCCTCTTCCTCCGACTCTTCAGTGTCGCTTCCAAGATGAGGGCGGACTTTGCTGATAGATGGGCTTTCAGTATCGGATTCGTCTGTATCGCTACCGAAATGAGGGCGAGTTTTACGGATGGACGGACTTCCATCGTCGGACTCATCAGTGTCGCTACCGAAACGTGGGCACACTTGGGTGTTTTTTCTTTTGAAAGTGACAGCCGGCTCAGATTTGCTTTTGTGTCTTGGGGCTGCTCTATCCTCAGTCAGTTGTGGCTTAGCATTTTGGTGGTTCATGAAGTACCGAGAATCTTCATATCGGACTTCATGCACACCGAACGGCTGGATGTCTCCGTCAATGCATCTTTCTTCACCATTTTTAGTATACTTCATGCATTGATGGAGAGTTGACGGAATGATGCCGTAATCGTGGAGCCACGGCCGTCCCAAGAGAATTTTATAAGACGTGTCAGTGTCGATCACGTATATCTTAGCTTCAGTTTGCAGATCCCCAAATTTGATTGGCAAAGCTACAGATCCCAGAACTTGCTGGCAGTTTTGATTGAAGCCTTGAATGACAATCCTTTCCCTTGACAGGTGTCGGACGTCCATTGACAAACTCTTCAGAGTCCGCAAGTTCATGATGTTCACTGAGGATCCCGGATCAATCAATATGCGATTAATCTGATCTCCATCGCTGTACCCGGTCACGTAAAGCGGCCGATTATGCTCAGCTGTTCCCAGTAGCAAGTCTTCGTCCTTAAACGTGACTGTAGCGGCATGCAAAGCGTACTGGGCTTCTTTCATATTGATTTCCGCAAAGCGAGCCTGATACCGCTCAGGATTTTGTAGAGCGTGAATGAGGACATTTCTAAGCTCTTTAGATAGGACCAAGGCATCGTAGATACTCAAGAGAGACGGAAGCGTCCGGAGATGAGCCAAGACATTATAGTCTACCGAAGAAGGACTTGAGTTTTCATTAGCCGGTTCCCTGCCATCTTCCTTATTAGCCACCTGCTTTTCCTTTCCTTTTGGGGCGTTGCCCTGATTTGGCGGCAGAGCCCTACCGCTTCTGAGCTGGATTTGGTTGGCCCTTCTGGCGAGCTCCTCGTCCTCTTCAGGAAAACAGAGCTCCTCCTCAGTGTCGTTGCTAAGATGAATGGTGTAGCAGGTCACTATAAGGATCTCTTCGTTGGATTCTTCCTCTAACTCTAGAATTTCAGGCGCTTCTATAGGGAGGAACTCCTTCAATTGAATCAGAGTTCTTTCCTTCTGTTCATAGTCTTCGAGAGAATCGATATACTTTTGAATGGTCGATCTCCCTGCAGACTCTTTTTCGCGCCGAGCCGCACTTTTCTTCTTTTTGAGCCTGATTGGGCTGAATCAGCAGCTGAAATGGTTGGCTTCTTCTGCCCTTCCCATTCCGTCCTGGGCTCTTTCTGAAGCAGCTTTAGCATCTTCTTCGTCTTATTAGATATGTGCTTACTTCACGGAGGCCGCAGTGAGTCTGTTTCATTTCTCAGGGGAGCGGGTTCGGCTGTCTGCTCCCAGAAGGCTTCAGCTTCTGTCTGTATAAAGTTGGTGGTTGCAACTTGATTGTTCACCAACACACTTTTGGACAGCTCGATCTCTCCAGCCTTGTATTGCTTCTCGACCCAGTCCTTGAAGATATAGCAATCCTCGATCGCATGGCTCAGTACTCGGTGGTACGGGCAATACAGGGGATTGTCGGTCATTTTTGTTTCTTGAGGACTTTTCGACTCCGGCAATTGTAGACCGTTGTTCAAGGCATCTTTAAATATCTTGCGGACCTTGTCCCTTCTGAAAGAGTAAACCTTGTTCTTTTTCTCCTCTAGGGAAGGCCCTTTTCCTCCCAGCACTGGCTTTCGAGACCGGTTAGTTTTGGATTCGCCCGCCCTTCGCTTTTCTTCATTGTCGAACGCATTGAAGACATTGGTACTGCTGGGATTCCCGCTTCTACGATTGTCGTCCCGCTTGTTTTTCCAAGTCTTGTCTTTCTGAGAGTCCGGGGTAGACTCTTGCTTCGAGCGTTCCAGCATTTGGACTTTCCTGGTTAGCTCTTGAAACGTCTTGAGGCCTGCTGTACACAAGAATGGGACCATCCAATTGCTGAGGTTCCCAATGAGAAGGCTGACGGACTGGTCCTGCTCCAGTGGTGGTTCGTACTTGACTATGAGATTACGCCATCGGGCGATAAAGTCGGTGTTGCTTTCGTTCTTCCCCGGCTTGGTCCTCATAAGGTCAGCAATGGAGATTTTATCACTGACACTCATGAACCTTTGCCGAAACAGAGACTCCATTTGGGCAAAGGTAGTGATGGACCAGTCTGGTATACTCGCGTACCGGTCGAAAGCGACACCGGTCAGGCTGTTGACAAACTGAAGAAGAAGGAGCGCATCATTGCCCCCTGAATTTCTGCACGATGCTTTAAAGTGGGCGACGTGCTGATTTGCATTTCCCGTCCCGTCAAATCTTCCGAACTTAGGAATGACGTAGCCGCTCGGGAACTCGATCAGATCGTATTGTGCGGGATATGGCCGCCCACTACCGCTAATTTCTTTCTGAGCTTCAGTTTCAGCCACCAATGTTTTAACCTTGCTGGTGACCAAATCCATTATCCGGTCTTGTGTTAGCGGGATAGTGTTATCTGGCGCCAAGGCGTCCCCAGAAGTGGAATGTGGCCGTCTTTCGTGCAGCTCGACCAATCTTGGACCTAAAGGGACAGGCATCGGCCGCTTCGGATTGTCATCATCCGGCTTGTGAGTAGCGACTTGTGCTTGATTGGGAGGCGCTCAAGCAATTTGAGCCATAAGCCGCATCACAACGTTCGTTAGGTCGTCAATTTTCGAATAGAGCTTGGCCATCTCTTTATCTTTGCTCCTGAGCTGTTTTCGAAGCTCTTAAAGCAGCTCTTGCTCTGCGGTCCTGGGGAGGAAAGTCGGCTCTTCCTCCCTGTCCGAGCTTGACTCTGCATGGACCGAGGGGTCTTTCTGCCTATCATCCTCATCGAGGGGGTTTTCATCATCCAGCGGAGGCGGCTGTTCTTGGGAAGTGGCAACCACATTCAAGCCAAATTGGGCTTAGGATGTGGTGGCCCCATCCTTGCTTTTGCTGCGAAGGTTGTCGCTGGGGCGCCCGCCCTCCATATAGACCGTATGGATAATATATCCAGCTGTCTTTTTATTATCGGCGGCTGATTTCACGGATCGCTGTCTTGACCCCCCCGTTTCCGTAATGGGCAGTCGATTGAAGGCGGCTGGCCTGGCCGGATTCTTGAATGGTGCTGACGCTTCCTTTTTAGTTTTACCCCACTGTTTTCACCCGGCACAGAGCGCCTGATAGACTCTTGAAGAGACAGTGTCACACTTTTTCTGTTGGGGCCGTGACACATCTCTTTGTAGCAACGTTCGGACCGCTGTTTTCTTGATTCTGGTGGTCATGGCATTTTTCTGAACCCATTTCAGAGGTTCGAAGGAATTGCTGATTTTTACGGCCGACTCAGCCATCGTCACAGGATGACTCTTCTCTTGGAATCTCATAAGATTCCACTTGACCGGAGTCCTGGCTCTCTTGTTGGCTCGATACCTGAGCCGCTTCTGTCTCAGCCTTTCTGTTTTGAGCACTTGGCTGGTTACGGATCTTCGGGAAGCCGCCGTAGACCGGGCGATGGAGGACTTTGGAGATACGTCTGATTGTGCATTGGTTGGAGTCATCGCCTGAGCTCGTCCGCAACGTTTGATGTTGCCCTTTGTACCGAAAGTCTTGCCCCCGGCTGGAGCACCAGAGAGTCAATCAGACACCGTCTTAAGTTTCGGTTGAGGTGCCTTAGCGATCAAAACTTTCGGCCTCTTGCCCCTTGAAACCGGCTTGGCCACCTGTTTTGCCGGGCTTTCTGCCAGATGAGCGCTTCCGGCAGGGTAGATGATGACGGAACCAAACTGGCGGGGCAGTTTCTCCCACTGTCGACTGAGGCTTGCGGGGAGAACCACACGAGCATTGATCTTGACCACGTACGGGATCGGGGTCGCGTTAGAAGCTGAATTCGTCTTGGGAGATATTGTCATTGAAAGTTGATTGCTGCACGGAAAAACATTATTTCAGTACAAACATCGGCATATATGTTAAATGAGTTCGCATGAACACTTGACCCGAGATATGGGAGGAGAGAAAGGTCCCACCGGGTGTGCTAAAACCTACAGGGTGTTTTTCGTTAGCCCATTGAGATGGGAATACGCACGCGCTCGTCAGGCGCATTATAGATTCCCCCTGCCTAAGGTAGGCGGGGGTTTATTGATTGTGGGGATCTGAATCTCCGGCAGCCGTGGACTAAGCTGCCGTTAATTACCCCTCGTATTTGGAGCGAGAGAACCTCTGATTGACGGGTCAAACTGGTCATGCGAACTCAATGTACAGTGTTGTGTTTTGAAGGGGTTTTATATATCGGGGGCCTCGCAGAGTTTTTACGGGGGTTCCGCTACCCGGATAGCAGGCTGGGGGTTGCGGGGGCTAGCAGCTCCCTTGTGGGGTGCGGAGCAACGCCCCGTTAGAATTTTTTTCTAACGGGAGACAGTGTTGTAGAGTATGTGTGTGTGTGTGTATAAAGGGAAAGGGCATCCAAAGGATGCGTGGGGCCAGCGCCTCATGTGCCTAGCACGCGAGCGCTGTGCGCTTGAGCGCTGGGCGCTAGCGCTTCACGTTCTCGGCATGTGGGCGCTGGGAACTTAAGCGCAAGGCGCTCGAGTGTTAGCACTTCACGTGCCCGGCACGTGGGTGCTGGGCGCTTGAGCGTGAGCGCATCACGTGCCCGGCACGTGGGCGCTGGGCGCTTGAGCGCTTGGGCGCTAGGCGCTTGGGTGCTTGGGCGCTAGGCGCTTGGGTGCTTGGGCGCCGGCAGCCCCAGAAATAGGATTTAAATTCCCAAAGGAGGATTCAGAGTGGAGTTAAACTCCTAAGATATTTTTGGAGCTGATGAAAGGGGATTCTCCCTTGAGCCCTGGATCTTCCCAAAAGTGGGGTTCTTGGAAGTGGGTCTCCTCCTTCCTCCTCCTTGTTGGCCGGATCTTAGAGAAAAAAGGGTGGTGAGATTCAAGATCCCCCCGTTTTGAGATCAAATGGAAGATCTGGACTCCTGTTTATGGGTTTTGTGGTGAAAAACTATTTAGTTTTTAAAAAAGGAAGAGTAAAACTTTTGATTTAATTCAAAAGAAGAAGAAGGTTTTTAACCTTGAGGAAGGAGAAGATCACAGATCTTGATTCTTTTTTTTAGGAGAGAAAAAGCTGTTGAGATATTTTCATTATTTTTGCCTTCATAGGCTATACACTTTACATATAGCCCTTTGGGCTTTACAAAATGACATTTTGCCGATTTCATGTCTCATGTGCTATTTCTGTTTGCACATAAGCCATGGGTTTTACAAAAATTTGGCTTTATGCCCATTTTCCTCACATTTATTTATAAAATAAAATAAAAGAAATACACAAAAATTATTTATTACAAAATTTTTATTCTGGCATGGGGGGAGGCCGGCCGCTTCATGTTCGGGCTCGACCCGGGCATTGGCCTACTTGGTTTGGGGTTGATTTTGATTTTAACTTGGTCAACCGGTGTGTAAGTTTTTACCCCAACAGACACGATTTACCGCTCGAATGACATTCACGGTCACAGATAGTAATGTAATGCACTGCGAACTTTAAACGATGTTAGAAATATTAACTTTGAAATAACCCCCGAATAGCCCAAACAATCTGATAAAACTATATCCAAACTGGGCTAAACAAACAATACCACTGAACCAATTTTCCAGAGAGCAGACCACACCCCAAAGACCAAACCAAATAGCCCCAAAACGGCCGGCGATGCTGGATTTCCCATGAAAGTGCTCAGCCAAAATCCGAGGTCTGGGTCTCGTGTTTGGGGTGTGTTATAGTGGTCTCTAGAGTAGTCTTCTGCACATGTTTAAATAATTTTTTGAGGACATTTTGAAATCAACAGAAACTGCAAATTCCATGGTGGTGTTTGGGTTTTGTTTCGGTTTTGATATTTAACATCGTCTACACCAACTAGTTAACGGTTAATAGTTTGGCTCTGATACTATGTAAGTCTACGGTAGCGTCTCGGCCGTCAATCCGACGCCAAATGCGGAACAAAAACTTTTCAAACTGGCGCTAGCGTAAACCTAAAACCCGGATCGTTCCATTAACCGTAAACCAGAAAACTGTAAAAGAGTTTGAAGAGATTATACCAATCGATCCGTGTCCTTCGGTCTTCAATCTCCGCACCAAACTCCCGCTGCTGTGCCGACGAAGTTCGCTCTCCGATCTCGCTCGTCGAGGTGGCACCATGTCAAGGATTCTTTATACGGGCTCCCGCTTCAAACCGAAGCAACTCGGACATGAAGTTTGCTAGCCGACATGTCCAAGATGAAGTATAGAGAAGTGTGAATACTTTGTCTCAATACACTCTAGGGTTCTCAACACATGAGAGGGTTAGAGTGGAGGTTGAAGAAGATGCAAAGAGTTGAAGAGTGTGAGCTCAAGAAATCTCAAGAGAGCAAAAATAACCAAGCGCCAAAACTTGTGATGGCTGCCCAAAAAATGAGTGGTGATATTATAAGCCTTTTGTGTTGAAAAAACAAAGAAAAGATATTGGAAAATATCTCCCACAAAAGCCTTATCATATCTCACCCAAAACAATACTCATTAATTCTATCATGACTCACTAAGTGACTCATTAGCATGAGTCACTAGTGAACATGCTAGAAGAAATGAGTCATGAAGAATGAGTCACACTTTCCAAATTTATTTAAACATTTAAACTAAAATGTTTAACCAAAAAGAAATGCATCTTCTAAACTAATCTCGTAACGTATTACGAGCCTCACCTGTAAATACATACCTGTATCCCTATTCTGACTGAATACGAATACGATGAGACGAAAGTAATCCAACACAATATAATACTAGGATCCGTCTTACACCAAAACCCACTAGTATTATCTGTCCGAACCATGACACGTGTACAAGTGCACGTGTATGTTCGAACCCTGCCATAAAACTATACGGCCTCTACAACGTTTCGCCCGAACTTGGAAACAATCTGTGGGGGACTCTAAACACTCGTCAATACTCTGGCAGTGGGATTAACCACAAGCACGTCAGTGGTACTAGCTGTACGTAACGGCTGCCCATGTATCGAGAGAAAGGGAAGCCGATGAGCGAGCTTATCCTGGAACCCTAGTGAGCCTATCAGTGACAATATCCGTACAGTCCGGTCCGTTCGTCTATGAGTATCGCATATCGGGCATAGGGAGCTGGTAAACGTCAGACCCCCAAAAGCGGTATAAGTCATGTCGGAGTGTAGCCCAGAACACCCTGAGATACTACTAGAATACTTACCAGTAAATCTCGCTTGCCCTGGCCAGGGACTTTGTGTAATGGCTCTCCAGACACAGCACGATCTCACCCCCAATGTTGGGAGAGACGAATCCCCTGCCGATCTGCTCACTGCCTCCATATGGCTCAGGACTGTACCCAACTAGAACCTGTTTGCATGACTCCTTTGAGCCGTGGTAGGGTAATAATCAAAACACAATGGGAACTCACACGAGACAAATGACGATCTCAGGTCGATAGACTAACCTGTACACATGTCACCAAGGAATTGCTATCTGACGACAGGTTTTAATAACCAGCTAGCATGTTCCCGGCGAGTCCTGTCCGGTGTACTCATAACCCAATGAGTACCTGTATACATCTTAGGTGATCCAACTGACACCAATAGCTTGTGAGACCGGCCACCGCCCCTCGTTGGGGCCTCGACTTCTTACACTAGTCTACTCTGGAGTATCGATGCCCTGTCTCGAAACTCCCACGACTAGGGACCACTTTTAAGGATGTGCTTATAGACTACCCAACTCTCACGTATATGATTGCCATCATACTGTTGGTAGTCAAGGAAGAATCCTATGGGCTCTATCAACGTACAATAGTGATATATATATAATATCACCTAAAGCAGTATACGATGATAAAGATAAACCAGATAGCATACTATCATCTTGAGTAAGACCGTCCTACCGGTATAAGTCCTCCCTCAATCATTGCAATCACATACCTACGATCCAATAATTGACTTTGAGGGCATTATATCCAACAAAACTTATGGACCGCGATGTCCCTAAATTAAAACAATAGAGTCCAAATGCTCTTTTGTTGGATCTAAATGATCCTGTTGAGTAGATCTTAGTCTAAAATTAGACTAATATATTCTTAACAAACGTTTAAGTTGATCTTAATCTCAATAAGATTAACGATCCTTAAACCCAACCCAAATCCAAATCTAAGAAAATACGGATTTGGACTAATCCATGCTCTACGGGCGATAACATAAATTAGTCTCTGTATACAATCCACGGGCAACCAAAAATAAAACAAACACACACGACATGAAGTGACCATCTGGAGAAGGAGAAAGTTGTTACTGCAATGCGGTAGCGTAATTAACTGCAGGGGCTTGCACCTGCAGGGAAGAGCAT
The DNA here is from genome assembly GCA_030015575.1 of Agapanthus africanus. NCBI lineage: Eukaryota > Viridiplantae > Streptophyta > Magnoliopsida > Asparagales > Amaryllidaceae > Agapanthus > Agapanthus africanus. The sequence goes on along the minus strand of CM057350.1, from coordinate 443,822,643 downwards.
CCCCACAATCAAAAACCCCTCAAATGAGGGGGAATCTGACGAAGTCTGCTACAACGGCCGCATCCGTCTAAACCTCCGATACACGGTACCATAAATCAACTTGGAATCTTCGAAGAGGTGGACGGATAACACCAAATAGCATCTGCCCCCAGATTCAGTCAAGACGTCAGTCTTTCCCAGTTTCCGGCGGTAAACACTCACGAGTTGGCAACTCACCCCCATTGTGCCACCGTTTTCTTGCAGGATTGACTGCACAGATTCAGTAATGGTTTGCTGGCACACAGTTTTCTTCTGGGTGATTTGCTTTGGTAGGTGGGATACAAATTGGATCGTGACCACCATTTGTATATATTTATTTAGTTGTATCTAGTTAAAAGTTCCATCAACCAGACTATGTATATTTGCTAGACTTAGAAACCACAGATTTGTATATTCTTTCGGAGTTAAAGTTACGGATATGTGTTTATTCTTTATTTTTGGGTTTGATGACACTTTAGTTTTCTTTATTTTATTTTCTGTGTTTGATCTTCTCCTTCGGGCGTTGTATATTTATATTTTTGTGGTTGTGATTCCGCCAATTGGCGAAGAGCTAGCTCCCGCTTGGGGATGTCTATATTGTTGTTATGTATTAGTTTTGGATCAAATTTATAAAGGAGGTGTTGCCCAAATTTCAAATGACGAAAATATTTTCAAAAATAGTATACAACTTACATGTATTTTCATATAACATTACTTATACTTTTCAAGAAAGAAGTTGAATTCATTATACCTTTATTTCAAAACTGCATGTCCATTATTTTCCTAAAATATTTAGATTTCTGGGTTTTCGGCTTACTTGGATTACGGTGGGGTCTTATATACTTCACGTGATTCAAATGTCAATGGCGTGCTAATTTCGGATCCTGATAATATATAATGTGGTTGATCGTCTTAATGAAACATTATTATATGTGATTCTTGGTGTGTCCCTTCTTTCCAAAAATCGTGGTTCTGCCTTTCTAACATATAACCAACAAACTAACTTATAAATAGTTTTTTTTCCCTTCTATCAATGTAAAATTTGATTACAAACATACCAATCCGTACGTTTCCTTATCCTCTAACAAACTATAGGTACCAAAAGCTAATAGTGACATTGGAGAGTGATTGCATTGGTGCTTAGCCTAAACTATGCATCAATTATTGGATATAATATTAAGTTGATTTTTTTGGTTAATCAACAATGGCTTACATCATGTCATCTCTCTTTGTAATGTTTGTATTAATTAGGATTAATGGCACTCCACTGACGTAATTAATATTCTCTAACATCACATTTGATTGGAAGGAAGGTTGTTTTGGTGTTGATCTGCGGAGAGTGTTCTCTTGATCTCTTTACGCCAAGCTATCGACGTTCAGGTATATAAAACACTATACCAGTTACGATCGTAAGAAGTCGTTATGTTTTACTACTCACACTAAAGACAAAAGGTAAGATTGCTTAAAATTTTGATATTATTACCATGCATGATATTTGACTCAGCTCTGAATTACCGTTTTCAAGTATGCCAGTACCATAACATGTTCATTAGCAGAATACTTTTTTCCTCATGGAATAGTTTGTCTTTCTATTCAAACATTTGAGCTCTACTTCTTATGCTTTTTCAGCTGCTAAACAGAGAGAAGATGGACTCCTAAATTGTGCAAAACATATTTTCTTAAATGAATGAATGAATTTGAGAGAGAGAGGGAGGGGTTTTTACCATGTATTGATTATATATGTCTAGTCATGAGAGAAAAAGAAATATAACAAGTCTCACCAAGCTATCCAAAAAATATGAACATTTCTATTTTTTTCTCTTTTTTATCCGGATGCATCCGACATACCGAATAATTGAGAGAGAGAGTGAGAGTCTTCTGCTGGGAAAGGAAAAGGAGAATAATTAGTGTAATCATGTCACATCTCTTAATACTAGTTAATCAACTCCCCCATGCTATTTATTAATAGATGGCCGTTAATTAATTATCAACGGATAATTAGTGATTAAGCCATGGTTCATAAGAAGGTAACATCATCAACATTCACAATAAAGATAGCATTTCTTTGGACAAACATAGCAAGTCAAGGCCGTGCATGGACAAAGTCACATCCAAAACTAGGTTTTATTGCTTTCATGTTACCTCTTGATTTCTTTCTTTAATTCCATAAAGTGGGCGGCTAATTCGCTTAAAAATAACAAGCTAGATCAGGGATGTAAACGGATTGGGTACTGATGGAGGTTTGGCTCTCCTTCAGATATTGTCCTCTGTCGGTCTGTCGGTCTGTCGCGAGCGTTGGTGAACAACTGATATTGGTGTTGAGGGCTGCCTCCTTGAGCGTGTGGATCTCAGTGGGCTTGTTGTGAGGCAAAGCCGAACTATCTGCAAAAGAAGTCCCGGGGTGGTTGAACCACCGTGGACCCTCCGACGGTCAAGTCAGCCGAGGAATTTGGGCAGAGTAACGGCTTATTGGGATAAATTTACGTTACCTGAGTCGTCTGGAAGAGAGGTTTTTATAGTGGTCGCACGGAGCAAGCTGGCGTGAGATCTTCGCCGCCGGTTACGTCCCTGGCGTTAGGGTTATGTAAATGACGGGATCCCTCCATTAATGATGAGATACGCTCGTTAATGGAGAGATACGGCGGCATGGAACGCGGGATCGTGGGGTGGCGAATATCTCGCATCTGGTGAGATTCACGGAGCCGTGACGGAGGCGCTTGGGCTCTGCGTTATTGGTTGCTCGGTAGAACTGGAGAGGCTTAGCTCGGCGGGAGGCTCAAGGTGAGCGGGAGGCCGAGAAAGCTCGGTTCTGTAATAGCTCGGGACGAGCTGGGAGGCTGAGGAAGCTCAACGTGTGGGAGGGCTCGGAGGCGAGCCCATGATTATTCTTAAGGCATGCATAGGAGTGTTCAAGGATCTCGAAGGTCAGGCATACCTCGGGACGATAGTCCGGGAAATGCCTCCAATGCATAGTGCTTGCCCTGTTTCTGTAAGCCCCGGGACACGTCATCTGCCACGTGTCATAATCTGGGGAGTTCCCACTTATGAGCATCATCATTAGCCCCCTACTCTCGTCCCGACCTATTTATGGGTCGGGTTGAGAGTGGTCTGGATTGGTTTCCTGGGCTCAGCCTGTTGTCAAGAATTTGTCAGCGCGGATTTCCAGGATGACTCGGCGTAGGGCGGTTGCGTAATTCAGATCTTTGAGCCCACGTGTTGTGTTCTGGGCACTTGGATCTCTGTGCGTATCTTGGATGACGTCAGCGAATCAGGGGAAAGGATCGTGCATTTAAAGAGGGGGGCCGATTCGCTTGTACGTCAGTTGAGGCGCAGGCCACACGTCCGACGTGAATTAGCGGACGTAACAGGCCGTCGCTGTCACCTGCGCCCGAAGGGACGTGTCTCTAATGGTCGTTCGACACGTGGGGGCTTCGACGGCTGGCAGACGCGAAGCTTCGTTTTGGCGGGAAATGATCCGAGTCGTTGGATGTTTCTCTCAAGCAGTATAAATAGGAGTGGAATCCCCCTAGGGTTCATACTTTCGCTACTATTTTCCTTTGCTGCGAGAGATTTCTCGGCGCTCCATCCTTTAGATCGGATCCTTCACGCTCTTCAATCGGAGAACTCCTTGCTTTGAATCTCCAAGGAGTCTGTTGAAATAGTTAGGGTAGAGTTTAGGAAGTCTTCCACCCCTTCGGTTGCTGACGGCCAAGAGGGTTCCCTTGTTACTTCTTCATCGTCGGGCCCGCCCCGTAGAGTCAGGGCTACCCGCACCACTAGTCGCTCGGCTGCGACAAGGGTCCCTAAGGTACGAATTGGGAACGCCCGCGATGCGCCCTCCATCTTGAGAGATCTGGACGAGCTTGCCGAGATTCGGTCTCGTTTCCATATCCCCTCTAACTATTCGCTCCGTTTGGAAAAGGGGGTGAACGGGCAGACCAGGTGCAGGGGAAGGAGATTGCCCTGTATTTAAAGGCGTTCCTAGCGAGAATGCGTCTGCCCTTTCCAACCGAGGTATGCGGGATACTTCGTTGTTTCCAACTCTCGCCGGGCCAGCTTGCACCGAAATCGTGGAGAATCCTCCTCGGGTTTCTGGTCCGGTTGAAGCTTGAGGACATCCCCTTCAGCTTGACCCTTCTTACTTCATTTCTCTGCTATAAAATCACCCCGGCACTAGCAAGAACGAGCCGAGATGGGTGTATTTTTCCTTTAAAAAACGCAAGGATGGGGTGGCCGGGTCTGGTGTGGTGATCGTTCCTTCTTCCATCCATGACTGGAAAGAGAAGTTTATATTTGTCGGGCCACCGGAGGGTGATGACTGGCCTGTGCCTGTACAGTGGCATATGGCCGACTGCCAGCGGGAAAAGCAGTCTTCCTCTCCTGAGGCGAGAGCGGTGTCCATGTAGGAGCCGATCCAGCGTGCCGACGTCTTACTTTCCGAGCAGGTCCTTAGCTGGGCTGGGCTCAGCCCTGTGCGCTCTGTGGGTAAGTTAGGAGATTGGACGACCTGTCTAGACTTGAGTAATTTACTTATTGCCCTTCTTGCATCACTAACTTCTCTATGCTTTCTCCCTTTGCAGGACACATGGACCGGTCCAAGATTCTAGCTGCCATATCCGGCACGGCCCAGAAAAAGGTCGGGGCGTGGTCTTGTCCCGAGCAGGCCTTGTTAGTTATATGTATGCTCTAGATGCCATTATTGTACATATGATGTATATTATAGTGGATGGTGGGACATATATAGAGAGGACTTTCTTGCTCGACATGATAATATGCTATCTGGTTACTTTTATCTTAACATGTAGACTGGTATTTATACCGTCTTCCTCTCACATGTTGATAAATCCCTTAGGATATGTACTTGAATACCAGGACTATGATGGAGATCATATTAGTGGGGCCAGGGTAGTTCACAAGTACATCCTTTAATTGTTCCTAATCGAGAGAATATCAAGACATGGCATCGATATTCCAGAGTAGACTAGCGTATACGCTTCTTGACCCATATGATGGGTTATGGATGATCCCACATCCATTGATGTTTGACATCAGAGATGGTATACGGGTGCTCAGTGGAGACTGGGTACACTGAACAGGACTCGTCGATGACTCCTATATGGTAGTATATCTATCGTCAGATAGCAGTCCTCTGGTGACACTGGTACAGATTAGTCTGTAGACCCGAGATCGTCATAGAGTCTTGTGCGGCTCCCACTGTGCTTTGATTTCCTCCCTACCACGGTTAAGAGGAGTCGTGCAAACAGGTGGATTTTGGATACAATCCCGAGTCGTATGGAGGCAATAAGCGATAGGAGGGGTTTTGTCTCTCCCGGTATTGGGGGTTGATGTTGCGCTATGCTCGATTGGTAATAACCGGAAGTCCCTGGCCAGGGCTGATATGGAGATCTACTGATAAGTGTTATCAGTAGTTTCTCGACCCGTTATGAGCCTCACATCGGCATGACTTATCACGTTACTGGGGTCTAACGATTTCCACCTGTAGACATGATATGCGACATATCAGACGAAGAGAGCAGACTGCACGGTAGTGTTACTGATAGGCTTCATGGAGACTGTGGACATGCTTGCTTGTTGATCTTCATATCGCTCAATACCCGGGTGGTCGTTACGTCCAGCTAGTACCGCTGATGGCTTGTAGGTGACTGATATGATCATCACCTACTGCTGGCGTATTGATGAGCTTTTAGAGTCCCACACAGAAGTTCCCTGGTTCAAGCGAAACGAAATAGGACACATATGTGATATGTGTGTGGGCTTGATTAAATACGAGTATGTGATACCGTATTGTAATCTGGCAGTCATTTGTCATCGGTGCGGTTATATGTGATATAACCAGATTGTCGAATCAAGTGTTGATTCGATAATGTGATATACAGATAAATAATATTAGTCAGTCATATATGATATAACCGGATTATTAGATCAAGTGTTGGTTTAATAATATGATATAAATTATATGTGATATAATTATATATTAACTAATATCATTAGCTCACTAATTATCTTCATTAAATATATATTAATATATATATATATATATATCTATATATATATATAATTATAATGAAGCATGTCATTGTCTTTTCTATTTTGTGAAAATAGAAATGAGGTGTAATTTGAGGCATGGTTGCAAGCATGGTGTTTTATATTGTTTATTCATTCTTGACTCACAATTCAAGTATGGTTGCAATTTAATATTGCATAATTCCATGCTTGAATGTAACGTTTTAAAAATAAATAAATAAATAATTGAATAAATAAAACCCTTTAGGTGAATTTTCTGTTTATCGGTAAAATAAACCGTATTTTTCGTAAAACTCAACTACAATTATTTTTCAATATAAACTTAAATACTCCTATTTTAATTATGTAATTGCTAGTATTTGGTATTTATTTGGTCACTTGTAAATTTCTAATTTACTAAAATATTTTTCCTAAATTAATTAAATTAAAATATTAACATAAACTTTAATTATAAATTAAATTAGTGCAAATTACAAATTATAATGGGTTAATCATACACTAATGAATCATGACAAGTTAATAACAAGTTTGTAACATACACTTTTCTTCTCAATTTATCTCCAAGTTTCTAGAGATTTCTAGGATCAAGATAATTAGAAAAATAAAGTAATTAAGAAATGAATTTGTATATGTAATATTGGGCTTTGTCTTGACATGGAAAATTCCACATTCACCCACACACATCCCCTCCCCAACTTGGCCAACCATTTTCTGCAACAGCCCCTAATTTTCATCCCATTCCACACTTCTTTCTCCACTTAAAAGGCAATAAAAAGGAAAATTAATAAGGGGTTTAATATATGTTTTGATGGGGATGCTTCTAAATATTTCTACACACATCCTCAAACTTCACTCCCTCTCCCATTTCCCTCCTAGCTGCTGGCCGACCCCCTCCTGCTGAAATGCCCCCAATTCCTTAACCCATTCCACTTCAAAAAATCCACAAAATCCATCTAAAATCAAAGAAAAAACTAACTAATTCTCTATTTAACCTATACCCATTATTCTTTACTAATTCTATCCTAAAATCCTTGGAGTAAGAGACCATTTTGGAGGTCATGTTGCATGCTAGATCTCTTGATTTGTGAGGTATAAGGCTTAACCTATGTTTTGATTGCTGGTTAATTAATCTAATTTTGTTAAATTTGGTGTTTAATTTTGGTTCTAGTTGCTAACTTGAAAATTCAAGTTTAGGGTTTAGATCAAGTTAGGGTTTTTGATCATTTATTTGTGGTGGTGAGTTGTAGTTTAACATATTAAATCATGTAAAAGATAAGCTAGTTGCTAGTTGCTAAATGTTAAATTAAAATTTTGCTAAATATGCTATTTTGCAAACTAGGTTTTAGAAATTAAATTACAATGTGGGATTAAAAATCTAGTTATGGTGTTAGCACATTACTAAGGTTTCCATGTGTGGCTTGACAATTTAAATTATGCAAAATCTAGTTTAGTTGTTAATTTATTAAGTGTTACCTTTAAATTGTTAAAATTTGATAAAACTGCAAACTAGAATTTTCAATTCAATACAAATTGATGAGAATAAATTATAGAAATAGTTTATATAACTTAGTTATTATATTTAGTGAATATTATGGCCATTAGTTTCGTTAAAATATCAAGTTTCGAGTTAAAACGAAAATTAAGTGCTTTCTACGTTTTCGGAAATAAATCGATTTAATTTATTTTGAGGTTTTGATGAGTTTCAATCTATTTTATATTATAATTAGTGATTTGTGAAACCACGATTAGTGTGCTTGGGTTTTTCTTGATCAATCGACATTTGTACGCCGATGTCAAGGGTTATTTGGTTATTTTGCATGAGCGGGTCATAGGTTTTAACTTATGCGCGTTTCGTGCGTTGTTTTGGTTTTGTCCGCGATTCGGTTTATAATACTATATATTTTTGCGTATAGGTACCCCTCACGTAGACTTCGGACGATGAAGAAGAGGATGGCGGCATCGATTTCGGCAGACAGGGACCAGGTGGGTAGATGTATATCTACGGGGGAAGTCGGGTGGATGGCGTATAGCATCCCCGCAAATGTAGAATAGGGATATTACGTATTGTTATTAGAAAGTTGGACGTGACCTTAGATTCTTACCGAGTAGGGTCCTATTGAAGACTTTAGGTTGGACTGGACTGATTTAGAAAGACTTAACCGGAGGATGACTGCCTTGGAGGGAATTCGTAGGTTTCAGGTAGACACACACATACACGCACACTCATAAACTTGACTTGGTGTGTGTGTGTGTGTGTGTGTGTGTGTGTGTGTGTGTGTGTGTGTATAGGAATGTGTGTAGGTATATATATATACACAACATATACAGGTGATATGATGAGGTTATATGATACATGGGGATGAGTCGATACGACTAGGCTTGATGCCGTGATTTATTGGATATATGATCGAGTTATAACATGAGATGTGTTATGATAGTAGCGGATCATTGGGCAATGAGATTATATAAAATATAGACGATAATATGTGTTGATGATATTGGAATGAACGAGTCTCTAGAACAGAACCCAGATTGTAATATGTGACTTAATCACGATATAACATATGACATGATATTTTAGTGGATCATTTAACAATGTATATTTACACAGACAAAGATATATGTTTGATGATATTGGGATGTATATGATTATAGTACATTACCCTTAATCATGATATTGTTTGATGATGATACCATACGAACTAGGATGTATATATGTGATAGTTGACCCGTACCCCGATTTTGGGATGCCGTACGATGGATTTTACCGTACGAGACATAGATGTGATGATTGATACGCACTCTTGAGTCTAGGAAGTCGTACTATGTATGTGACGCTATTGAGGCTGGATCGCCGACTATTAGAGATATCGACTCAGACTTTAGGAGGATTCTTCTTACCTTTCGACTAGTACCTTAAGTTAGTCCCTTAAGCTGGTTAGGTAGATATTAGTTTAGGCTTGAATCATACTTTTTTTTTAAAACAACAAACTGTATGACTCGTAATTAGTAGGTATTTTCTAGTTATGCGTTTACTATACATTCACTGTTATATTCATGTTGTATTCACCGCATTGCATGTTCACACATATATTTCTTTAGCTAATCTGAAACTCTGCCTGTTAGGACACCATCACCATTACCGAAGATGCGCATGTTCCACGTACACTTATTTGCTGGCTCACACACATCATCATCGGTAATTGCCATGTCACGTACACTTTAGAATATATTATCTTTTATTGATATAATTAGCTAAATGCTAGTCTAATATAATATTGTGTGATTACTCTCATGTGCTAGTTTAGACATTGCATTTATTACTTAGACACTTCATGCATTCACATTTTCATATTATCATACAGTATTGTGGGGCTTATACCGATACTCATTATTCACTTACTCATGATTTTGGGATTTTGGATTTCTATGAGATTTCTGGATTTTGGGGGAAAACCGCAAGAATTTAATAAAAGCTTAGTATCATCATTTTTAAAATGCAAGTTGCGGTTTTTTTGTAATGTATGTGTCGTCCACAGATCAGTCGAAAATATTGTATTTTTAACACGTTAATTTCCCTATCATTTGCACTCATCTAGTAGTGTTCGGTTTGCATATTACACATATTAGCAAAACAGTCGTAAAATACCAGATTATCTGTGTCGTATACTAAAACCGGCATTTTAAGGGAAATTGAGTGTTTATCATGGCATCACATCATCCTTATATAGCGCAGCACTTGTTTCGAAGTCTATGCAGAGAATTCCAGGAACCGAGCCAAAATTGTCAAAGTGCTGATAAAAAATACGCCAACTCAAAGACTTGAGATCTGGCAGTAATCTAGAAGGAATTTTGAGAATAAACATATCAGCAAAATACCATGAGGTTATATGGAAGCATCTCTGTACAATTGAAGCACTAAGGCTCCTATTGGGCCGCGGATCCGCGGCCGGAGCAGGCTTGTGCCGCGGATCCGCGGCCACGTGAGGGTGATGTCATCAAGTATCAGCTGCAGAATTCTTCTCTCACTCAGAACACCTCATCAAGCCAATACAATTTCTACAGAACTCCAGAACTTTCTGCCAGATCAGCAAGGCTCCTTGTGCAAACTAAACTTCCAAGCTTCCAAAGCAAGCTTTCCCCTTAACTACCTTAAAGTCTAGAACCTTCCTCCTAACTACCAAGCTTATGAGGGAAGCTAACCTAAACCAAGCTTACAAGGGAAGCTAAGCTAATCTAAACCTAACAAGAGAAGCTAACCTAATCCAAACTTACAAAGGAAGCTAATCATTCTTAAGGCTATAAAAGGGACCCTAGGCTTCACTTTCAAAGGTTGTTCAACAATTCCATCATCTCCCCCACAAGTTGAGTGACATAACTTGTGCCTCAAACCCTAACCCTAATCCAATCAAAAAGCTAAAAGTTCAAGATCTTTGAGTTCAATCAAAGCAAGAATACTTCAAAGCCTTTAGAAGCGAAGCCGGACTTCTTCGGAGCAAGTGATCCAAGCCGATCCGCGACTCAAGGAGCCGAGCGACGCCAAAATCGACGATCTAGTTCCTTACTCGTGTAGATTTTGAGAGATTTGTAATGAAATTGTTGATAAATAAAGGTGAAATTCTTTTATCTTGCTTATCTCTTTAATTCAAGCATTATGATTCAATTTACATTCTTGAATGTGTTCTTTGTGATGATGCTTGAGTAAACTCCGCTCGTGGAGGAGTCGAAAGAATCAATAGATGATGAAGTTGACGAGTCTTGAAACATTTCTTAAGTCCTATAACGTTTGTAAATTCTTGAAAATCAAATGATCGATGATCTAGTTTCGATGCGAAATGCGTTTTTGATTATTTTCGCTCGGAACTAGAGATCAACGATCGATCATTTGATTTACTAGAAGCTAGTTTGTGAATGAGATTCATTTAAAGGACAAAGGATGAGATGAGGAAACTCGCAAGATCCTTAAACCTCAATAAATCGTCATCGATCTAGTATCAATTCGTTAATGGATAAGAAATAGTAATCGCTAGTCTTCTTCACGTCTATAGATTTAATCGACTCCTACGAGCTTCACTTCAATTCTTGAAACTTAAATCGATTGGAATTCTATCACTTATTGATTCTTGATTTTAAATGCTTTCTTGATTTTCGATTAGATCTAGATGATTCTTGAAATTCATTGATATAAATCTTGAATCGTTTTCTTTTCTTTTCTCTTAAATTTTCAATTCAAACAAAACAAATTCGAACGGATCTCACTTTCCTTGTGGACTATCCGCACTCGCTAACGCGCTACAATCGACACCGTTATTGATTGCGCTCAAAAATATTTTTGGTTGTGATTTCTATACATTTTCTGCATACACACTGAGAATTCGAATTCAATCAAATGGCGCCGTTGCCGGGGATCGTACGCTAATTCGTTCGTTTTTGAAATTTGAGTTGAAAGATTTATTCCATCATAATTTTGAGATCAAAATTCGCGCAAAACACTAAACGATTCGTTGTGGTTTGTTGAAAGGAAATCTGGAGCTTGCTGTGCAATTGGAAAAATATTTGGAATATTCCAGAGGACTCAGGAAGTGACCAGGAGTTTTCTGTGAATTTTTTATGCAGGGAACTGTTCACATCACCACGTTTCCGCGGCATAAGCGTGCTCCTGCGGCTGAACCGCGGCGCTACAGTAGCGTCTCTGCACAGAAACTTCTCTGTAAAATCCTTACTTTCTTATCTCCTCCTCAATCTGCTCCAATTAACAATTTGCTGCAGGTTTCTTTGCAAAAATTCGCAGCGCTGCAAAAAAGCAATAAAAAAAATTGTGCGTGTTTTTGATTTTTGGTTGTTTGCATATTAATACGGAAATTAAGGGGCACGGCCAAATTCAAATTAGGTGGGGAGTTCATTACCCTTCCTATGCCCCAAAAATCACAAACTTGCATCCGCATTTACCCTCATTAACTAAAAAAGATCTAGAGATAACTCTAAGGACCGTCGCGCTCACTTAGGACAAGAGAATGCCATGGGTAATTCATTGCTTATCCGCGTTTCTTTTGTGGTGTCTAAGGCAAGTGTGTCTAAGGCTAGTGGTTATTAATTAGGCCCACTACTTACATAGTGGAGTACCTTCCCACTTATCTGGCCACAGGGGAGACAAAGAGGCAGTGGAGGATTGATCCTGCGACTTGTCTTTTGGCAGTCAGGAGCGGTCTAGAGCTTTGACCTAGGCGACCACTAGAATTAGGGTTTTGCTTGTTGCATTTTTTGTGATCTCATCATTTTTTCAAAAATCCGTATATTTTCAAAACAAACACCAAAACACTTCATTCATTTCCCCTAATTATATTTACGCTGCCACTTGTACTAACTCTTTTTAGTGCAAGATAGGCTGGACACGGGATTCTAGTGCCCGTTTAGTCCGCGTTCCCCCGATCGACTCCGAAGTTGGTATTTCTACATTTACCTCTTCTTTACCCACCACCACACCCACACCGATGGATCCTTCTCCATTGAATTTCTTTCCCACTAATCTGCCATCATCCGTAGGTGTGCAGAATCCACCCCGCATCTCTCTCCAAGAGAGGTGCTATCCTATGCGAGATCCTCTTTCGACCTGCTTATCCATTCCACCAGCCAACGAGGATAATTTTGAGATTAAACCCTAATACATCAATCTTCTACCAAAATTCCACGGTCTCGAGTCTGAAGACGCATATGTCTTTATCACCAAATTTGAAAATGTATGCGCAATGATGGGTACTTCACAGCTTTCTGTGGATGCTATGCGTCTACGTCTTCTTCCATTTACCTTGTGCGATATAGCCGAGAAGTGGCTATACAACACTACCGCACATTCCATTACGAATTAGGAAGAATTCGTTGCGGCATTCCTTAAGAAATTTTACCCTATGCAAAAGACAGCTCGAGTCCGTAGCGAACTAAATCAATTCACCCAGCTTCCGACTGAACCATTCTCGAAGTGCTTTGAACGCTTCAAGGATCTTTTGGTTCAATGTCCACATCACGGCATCCCGAGATGGGATCTTTGCCGAATCATATATGAGGGCATTAACCCTACCACTAAACAGAACCTTGAAGCGATGTGTCAAGGAAACTTCATGACCAAAGATGATGGGGAAGCTTGGAAATTTTTAGAAGAGTTCGCTGAAAAATCCTTACAGTGGGAGAGTGGAAACCAGTCATCGTCTAGGGGTGGTGTACACCAAATTGACGTGTCCATAGGTGTTCGAGCTGAAATGGCAGCAATGCAAAAGAAGCTCGAAGCTATGGAACACAAATTTTTAGCAGCCTCCCTAAATCCGATGTCACTTCCCAAAACTGTTTGTGGATGCTGTTCTGATCCTTCTCATTTGACGGAAGAATGTCCATTGAATTCTACGTTTCAAGGTCAAGAGCATACCAATGCCGCATTTCAAAGACCTAGAAACGATCCATATTCTTCCATATATAATCAGGGTTCGAGGAATCACCCTAACTTTTCTTGGAACCAACAACATAATCAAAACACGGTTCCGAACCAAAATAATTTCCAAAGGGCTCTTCCACCACAACAGCAACCACTTCAACTCACTCAGCACCCCTACCAGTCACAAAATTTTCAAAACCAGGTCAACCCTCCTGCACCTTCTAATCCTATGCAGTTGACCTATTCTGACGAGTTCTCTCAATTCATACAAACCATGAAGTCACTCTTATCAAATTTCATGGAAGTATCAGCTGAGGTTAGGTCTTCCGTCAGTAAGATAAAGAAAAACTCAGCTTCCCAAGCTGAGAGTATCAGAGCGATGGAAGCAGAAATTACACGACTTAAAGCCGAAATGAGTGCGAGAGAAGAAGGGAAACTTCCGTCTCAATCCCTACCGAATCCTGGGCATTACAATGTAAATGCCGTCACAACGTTGATATCAGGAAGAGTTCTGAATAACCATGTTGGGGAAGAAACTGATGATATTGAAAATCCTATCAATAACATCCCGGCTGAGACCCTTCCTCACACACACACTTCTACTTCTGATCCTTGTTCTTCTACCCCGCCGTCTTCTCATGAGCCTATTCTCCGTTTCCCTCTAGGCTCGACACCTCAGCACAGCTCTTTTAGTTCTCCACAGACGACCCCACCCCTCTTTTGGGATCACGTCTACACCTACCACCTTCTCCTATGATGGACCCAGCGCTTATTGCTAAAGCCCCTTATCCTAATCGGTTAAGGGCTAATAAATCGAGTCCACATATGGAGAAAATTATGGAAATGTTCAAACAGGTTAACATCAACATCCCTCTCCTAGATGCTATTCAACAAGTCCCCGCTTATGCGAAAATTCTTAAAGACTTGTGCACTAGGAAGAGGAAGACCCAAGTGCCAAAGAAGGTCTTCATGTCTAATAATATTAGCACTGCTTTTATCCCACAGCTACTAAAGAAACGTAAGGACCCAGGATGTCCTACGATATCAATTTCTATTGGGGGTAAAAACATCAACCGTGCTCTTTTAGACCTAGGCGCAAGTGTTAACCTACTTCCATACTCTGTTTATGAGCAGCTAGGGATTGGAGAGTTGAAACCAGCTCACTGCACTCTCCAAATGGCAGACCTTTCAATCACCAAATCTAGAGGTGAACTAGAGGATGTGTTGATAAAAGTCGGGGAATTTGTATTCCCTGTAGACTTCATTGTTCTCGATATACAACCTGTAGCAAACCCCCGGAGCCAAATTCCGGTGATTTTGGGTCGACCATTCCTTGCCACTTCCAATGCTGTCATTAACTGTAGAAACGGTTCAATGAACTTATCCTTTGAAAATATGACAATTGAACTGAACATCTACAAAATTGGAAGTCAGCCATCAGAACCCTCTGCTCATATCCTTGATGTGTGCTCTGTCCATGAGATTGCTCCCAAAAGTTGCGGAGTTGAAGAACTTTGCTTTAATGATCTCGACGACACTACCACATCACTGTTTGATCTTGTACAACACCTTAGTGAGGACACATTTTCCACGCTTGAGTCCGACACTCCTGACTCATCACCATCCGAGTCTGTATCTTTTACAGGCTATGAGCTTCTTTGTGACTCCGAAAATCAGTCGATGATCCCACCTTCTATTATTTCTCCGCCAGCATTAGATCTCAAACTTTTACCTTCTCATCTTAAATATGCATATTTAGGTGAGAATGATTCTTTACCGGTTATCATATCCGCTTCTCTAGCATCAAAGCAAGATAATGCACTTTTGACGGTATTGAGATCTAATAGGGAGGCGTTTGGTTGGACCATGGCGGATATCAAAGGGATTAGTCCCTTGATTGTAGAACATCATATACACTTGATGGATGATGCCAAACCAACCCGAGAACCACAGAGACGGTTGAACCCCGTCATGAAGGATGCGGTGAAGAAAGAGATCGTCAAATGCCTTGACAATGGTATTATTTACCCAATCTCCGATAGCCAATGGGTGAGTCCAATCCATGTCGTCGCTAAGAAATCTGGCATCACCGTTATTACCAATGAGGCAAATGAGTTGATTCAGACACGCACCCAAACTGGGTGGCGTGTATGTATTGATTACAGAAAACTCAATGCCGCTACGAGGAAAGACCACTTTCCTCTACCTTTCATTGATCAGATGCTGGAACGCTTAGCTGGACGTGAGTATTATTGCTTTATGGACGGATACTCTGGCTATAATCAGGTCCCCATTGCCAGAAAGGATCAAGATAAAACCACATTTACTTGTCCTTTTGGTACCTTTGCTTATAGACGCATGCCTTTTGGGTTATGCAATGCTCCCGCTACATTTCAGCGGTGTATGATGGGGATATTCTCTGACATGGTCGAGAATTTTTTGGAGATTTTCATGGACGATTTCTCGATTTCGGAGACTCTTTTTATAACTGCCTATCGAATTTTGACACAGTTCTTACTCGTTGCAAAGAGAAGAACTTAACCTTGAATTGGGAAAAATGCCATTTCATGGTCCAAGAGGGAATTGTGCTTGGACATGTTATTTCACGAAAAGGCATTGAGGTTGACAGAGCTAAGATAGATTTCATTCAAAACCTTCCTCATCCCAAAAGCGTCAAGGATATCCGATCATTTCTTGGTCATGCGGGCTTTTACAGGAGATTCATTAAGGATTTTAGCAAAATTGCTAGACCTTTAACTCTTTTCTTGGCCAAGGATACGACCTTCCACTTTGACTCGGATTGTGAGGCAGCATTCGACTCACTCAAACACTCTCTCATTACAGCCCCCGTTCTATCGTCTCCAGATTGGGACTACCCTTTTGAGCTTATGTGTGATGCATCAGATTTTGCAGTTGGTGCAGTCTTAGGACAACACATTGAAAAGATGCCACACGTGATCTATTACGCAAGTAAGACCCTGAATGATGCTCAAATTAACTATACAACTACCGAAAAAGAACTTTTGGCAGTTGTATTTGCATTAGAAAAATTCAGGCCTTACATGATTGGCTCACCAATAGTTGTGTACACTGACCATTCCGCCTTGAAACATCTTTTGGCGAAGAAAGATGCTAAAGGTAGGCTAATACGTTGGATCCTTCTATTACAAGAATTTGATCTTGTTATCAAAGATAAGAAAGGATGTGAAAAAGTTGTAGCCGACCATCTTTCACGCATCTCTTCTTCACCTGTGACCCTGCCGATCAATGATTCATTTCCGGACGAACAACTCTTGAACGTATCCGATGAAGCTTGGTTCAGGGATATTGTGAACTATCTTTCCACGGGACTGATACCCAGCGATTGGTCAAAACAGGACAAACATCGTTTTCTATCCCAAGTAAAACACTTTTACTGGGATGAACCTTATCTGTTTAAGTATTGTCCTGATCAGATCATTCACCGATATGTCCCGAATGAGGAGTTCAAGAGTGTTCTATCTTTTTGTCATGATCGGGCATGTGGGGGTCACTTCGGTCCTAAAAAGACGGCGGAGAAGGTTTTGCAATGCGGTTTTGATTGGCCGACTTTGTTCAAAGACGCATTTGATCATTGCAAAACCTGTACGCAGTGTCAACACATGGGTAGGATTTCCCGGAGAAATGAGATGCCACAGCAACCCATCTTAGTGGTTGAAATTTTCGATGTTTGGGGCATTGACTTTATGGGTCCCTTTCCCAACCCCTTTGGGAATCTGTACATACTGCTTGCGGTTGATTACGTCTCAAAGTGGGTTGAAACTATTCCATGTCGCACTAATGACAAAAAGGTTGTCATTAGGTTCTTAAAAGAAAACATCTTTTCGCGATTTGGACACCCATGCGCTGTTATTAGCGATAACGGGACACATTTCTGCAACAAGTCCTTCGAGACTTTGATGCTGAAATACGCAATCAACCACAAACTTTCTACACCCTATCATCCCCAAACGAGCGGGCAGGCTGAGATTTCGAATAGACAGATCAAACAAATCCTGGAGAAAACTGTTGCGAAGAATAGAAAAGATTGGTCGATCAAATTGACGGATGCTCTTTGGGCATTCCGAACGGCATTTAAATCCGATCTAGGGATGTCTCCATATAGGCTAGTGTTTGGGAAGGCTTGTCATTTACCAGTCGAGATTGAGCATAAAGCAATGTGGGCTATTAAAGAAATTAACTTTGACTTAAACCAAGCCTGCAACTTTCGGAAGCTGCAATTAAATGAGCTAAGCGAACTCCGCGATGAAGCTTATGATAACACCGTAATCGTAAAGAATAGGACTAAGGTATTTCACGATAAAAACATTTTGAGAAAAACGTTTACACCTAGGTAGCAAGTCCTTCTTTATGATTCACGACTACACCTTCACGCGGGTAAGCTACGATCTCGGTGGAAGGGACCTTTTATTGTGCGGTCTGTATACCCGCACGGGGCAGTTGAGGTAGAAAATGTTAAAAACGGTATATTTTTCAAAGTGAATGGACATAGACTAAAGCCGTATTTTTCCACTGACCCCATGGAGGAGCTCCTGTTATTACAGGAGCCATTTTATCTTGATTAAAATTCCTCCGTCTCACCTCCATGTCCTGTAAATTACTGCATCATCTTTTTGAATAGAGGTGAGTGAAAGAATAAGTTTGGGGGAGGATCTTCACTTAAATATTTTGCCCCCACTAATAAATTCCTCTCAGGCTTACAGGTTTTTTTAGATATAGCGCTTGGCAACAGTGAGGACACTGTTGAAAACAAGTTTGGGGGAGGTTTGTGCTTATTTTCGCATCATTTGCATATCACTTTGCATAAGCACAAAACATTTTTGAAAACCTATAAAAATTAAATTTTTTTTTAAAAAAAAACCTATAAAAATAATTTTTTTTGAAAACCTATAAAAATTTTAATTTTTTTTTTCAAAAGATATAAAAATATTTAATATTTAAAAATATTTTTGCACATAAATAAGATAATAAAAGATTAGATAGTGAAAAACTACATCCATAAGATTGGAAAAATTTAAGAAAACCAAGAAAATTAGAAGTTTTCTTATACGGACTAGTAATAAGTAGTTATGAGCCGTTGTCCCGAGGGTTAGTAAGATGAAGGAAGTCACTAATCTGAGGATAAAAATAAGTCTGAAAAATAGTTCATATTCTGGAAGCCAAACATTTTGAACGTGGACACCCTACTATTCACACTTACACATGTCTTGAAATTCGGGATAGTAGAGGATACCTTGAAATGCTCTTGTCTAAAAGCCGATGTATGAAGGAAATAAAAAAAATGAATAAAATATAAAAATGGTGCAGATAAATGAACACTGGTTTTGTTATCGCCAAGGCAGCAATAAAAAAATATAGCGAGGGTGCCTCTTTACCTAGTGCCCTAAGGCCAACTGGTCTGGGAGTCACTGCTAAGCCTTAGGTGGTGCAAGACGAGGAAAAACACCAAATAAGAAAGCACATGAGTAATCGGTCGGTTAGTACCTCAAGAAGTATTAACGGCCGCATGAAAGTGTGTGAGCAAATTCATCTAAATATTCATTAATTAAAAAGTACTGAGGTGGATGGACAAGAGTATGATAGCTGGAATTGAATTCTCCTGGTGTAGGGATGTCTTTACACACACGTAGGGTTATATGATCGATGTTTGGAAGAAAGATATGAATGAAGAATAAAGACGATGTTTTATTGAGGGATGATGTGATTTCTAACATCTTTTCATGACTATTAAGATAGGGCTCATGACAACCGAAAAGCTAGCTTAGTTGGAAACCCTAATTTTCAAAACTTTTCTTTTACAATTCTTATCTTTAAATGTAATATTCACGATCTTCTTTTTATTATTGGATTTTTTGGGTGCAATCCGCTAAAAACCCTCAGGAGACAACACTCCTCCTACTAGGGACACCTAGAGTTTAAAGGCTTGTTGCACGTGCTCAGTGCAATCGTGTTGCCTACGAAAGTGTGCTAGTTAGTTTTTCTCTTTCTTTATTTTCTTCTTCTCTTTTTAATAAAACAATTCGCTCGAGACGACCGAAAATAAGTTTGGGGGAATTTGATCAGTCGAAAAAATTGTATTTTTAACACGTCAATTTCCCTATCATTTGCACTCATCTAATAGTGTTCGGTTTGCATATTACACATATTGGCAAAACAGTCGTAAAATACCAGATTATCTGTGTTGTATACTAAAAACGGCATTTTAAGGGAAATTGAGTATTTATCATGGCATCGCATCATCCTTGTATAGCGCAACACTTGTTTCGAAGTCTGTGCAGGAAATTCCAGGAACTGAGCCAAAATTGTCAAAGTGCTGATAAAAAATACGCCAACTCAAAGACTTGAGATCTGGCAGTAATCTAGAAGGAATTTTGAGAATAAACATATCAGCAAAATACCATGAGGTTATATGGAAGCATCTCTGTACAATTGAAGCACTAAGGCTCCTATTGGGCCGCGGATCCGCGGTCGGAGCAGGCTTGTGCCGCGGATCCGCGGCCACGTGAGGGAGATGTCATCAAGTATCAGCTGCAGAATTCTTCTCTCACTCAGAACACCTCATCAAGCCAATACAATTTCTACAGAACTCCAGAACTTTCTGCCAGATCAGCAAGGCTCCTTGTGCAAACTAAACTTTCAAGCTTCCAAAGCAAGTTTCCCCCTTAACTACCTTAAAGTCTAGAACCTTCCTCCTAACTACCAAGCTTATGAGAGAAGCTAACCTAAACCAAGCTTACAAGGGAAGCTAAGCTAATCTAAACCTTACAAGAGAAGCTAACCTAATCCAAGCTTACAAAGGAAGCTAATCATTCTTAAGGCTATAAAAGGGACCCTAGGCTTCACTTTCAAAGGTTGTTCAACAATTCCA
Source organism: Agapanthus africanus (assembly GCA_030015575.1). Taxonomy (NCBI): domain Eukaryota; kingdom Viridiplantae; phylum Streptophyta; class Magnoliopsida; order Asparagales; family Amaryllidaceae; genus Agapanthus; species Agapanthus africanus. The sequence goes on along the minus strand of CM057350.1, from coordinate 443,802,250 downwards.
TCATCTCCCCCACAAGTTGAGTGACACAACTTGTGCCTCAAACCCTAACCCTAATCCTATCAAAAAGTCAAAAGTTCAAGATCTTTGAGTTCAATCAAAGCATGAATCCTTCAAAGCCTTTAGAAGTGAAGCCGGACTTCATCGGAGCAAGTGATCCAAGCCGATCCGCGACTCAAGGAGCCGAGCGACGCCAAAATCGACGATCTAGTTCCTTACTCGTGTAGATTTCGAGAGATTTGTAACGAAATTGTTGATAAATAAAGGTGAAATTCTTTTATCTTGCTTATCTCTTTAATTCAAGCATTATGATTCAATCTAGATTCTTGAATGTGTTCTTTGTGATGATGCTTGAGTAAACTCCGCTCGTGGAGGAGTCGAAAGAATCAATAGATGATGAAGTTGACGAATCTTGAAACATTTCTTAAGTCCTATAACGTTTGTAAATTCTTGAAAATCAAATGATCGATGATCTAGTTTCGATGCAAAATGCGTTTTTGATTATTTTCGCTCGGAACTAGAGATCAACGATCGATCATTTGATTTACTAGAAGCTAGTTTGTGAATGAGATTCATTGAAAGGACAAAGGATGAGTTGAGGAAACTCGCAAGATCCTTAACCTCAATAAATCGTCATCGATCTAGTATCAATTCGTTAATGGATAAGAAATAGTAATCGCTAGTCTTCTTCACGTTTATAGATTTAATCAACTCCTATGAGCTTTACTTCAATTCTTGAAACTTAAATCGATTGGAATTCTATCACTTCTTGATTCTTGATTTTTAATGCTTTCTTGATTTTCGATTAGATCTAGATGATTCTAGAAATTCATTGATATAAATCTTGAATCGTTTTCTTTTCTTTTCTCTTAAATTTTCAATTCAAACAAAACAAATTCGAACGGATCTCACTTTTCCCGTGGATGATCCGCACTCGTTAACGCGCTACAATCGACACCGTTATTGATTGCGGTCAAAAATATTTTTGGTTGTGATTTCTATACATTTTCTGCATACACACCGAGAATTCGAATTCAATCATCCACCATGAGATTTCATGTTTTCTGTTGGATTTTGAGACCCGAATCGAGGAATGGATGAACCGTCTAGGGTACATGGTGGGCCCGGTATGGTATCCCAGGGCAAGAAGCTCGAGTTGTAGACGATGAGCCTGGCAGGGGAAGACTACCTACCGGTGATGTCTGGCGCGGAGGATATCCGGAGGATACCGACCGTTGTCGTGAGATTTGATGATATGGGCCGATCCGGACTGACGGAGCCCAAGATATTGAGACTATGAGATACTGAGACTATGAGGTATTGAGATTTTGAGATTTACATGTTTTGTGTCGATAGATTTCCATGGATTTCATTGATGATGTTTCAAATTACCATACAAATTTTACTATGATAAAAGTTAAAGATTTCTTATACAGATATATCCAGATTTCATGCTTGATTGTTTTACATTCATGGTGCATGCATACTCATACACATGACATGTTACTACTTGAGGTACTGACAAGAGCACTGAGCATTGCACTTACGCATAGATTATTACCCTGCCACTACTAGATGACTAGTGATAGATTAAGTATATTAGTATGACCTAGGAAAGCATCGTGCATGCGATTTCTGCTCGCAGATGCCTTCTACTCACGAGTTGGCAACCCATCCCCGTTGTGCCATTTTTTCTTACAGGTTCAGATGTACATGTTTCCTTGGCAGCTTGCTGGCACATCATTTCATTCAGGGTGATTTGCTTGGTAGGTTGATTCACTTGTATCAGGACCGCCGTCGTACTTTTATTATTTCATTTGTATCTAGTAAGCTCCATCAACTAGACTTGTATTACTTAATAATTTAGTAGACCAGTTGCTTATTCTTTCGATCTTAGAGTCGCGCTTGTACTATTATGGGTTCTGGTGGATTTGGTTTTCTTTTGAGTTTGAGGCCCGCCCTTCGGCGTTGTATATTATAGTGCATTGTGTGGTTGTTTTCGCCTTTTGACGTAGAACTAGCTCCCGCTTGGGGATACCTTTTTATTGTTGTTTATGTATACATTCTTATTGTACCCGTTTGGGGCAAGTTTTTACAAAGGAGACCCTGCTGAAATTTTTGAGAAATTTGATGTTGCTTTAAAACATGTTTTTCTACACTTCTTCCTTTAAATGGTTTAGATTTCTGGGCTTCGGCTTACTTAGATTACATTACGCCTTTAGACGTTTCGTAATTTAAGTGCCGGTCACGTTCCGTACCTTCGGGTCGTGACAAAGTTGGTATCAGAGCGCTAGGTTTAACCCTTGTCTAAGTTTAGGATGACCCTGGTTGATGGAGTAGGTGACTTAGGTAGAATGATGTACCATGGGTATGATCCGCGGCATATTTACGATACGCTACTCTACTTAAGAAGTCTTAAGATGCACATTTCTTTGCACCGTATTTTATTCATTCCTTTGATCTATCTTCGTCGATATCGGATGGTTGTTTCTGTTACCATGGTCGCACGGGCATAGGGAGCTGCGGCTCGAATGCGATGACCGTTAGGGTATCGTCTATTCTTGAGGATTAAAGCATTGTTTAGCGTGCGGATGAAGGGTATTCACATATCGTCTAGACGAAATTAAAAGGTTCGGACGATTGTCAGAAACCCAATTTCCCAAATTTAAGGTATTCAGAAGAACATACAGGTATTTCTATGGACCCTCTAGAAGAATGAAACCCTAACTCGACATAATGACCATGGGAACGCCTTTGAACCTTAGGGTTTACGGCAGTTCCACGGTGCCATTATTGAGGCTTGGGTTTGCCCTTCTACGGCTGGTCCGCAGATGCTGGGGCATGTACTGGATATTTTTAAACTATACTTGAGTGTTGAGCTCTCGGGGGATTTTGGGACTTTGATAAATCGATCGAAAAGTTTAACGTAGTCCAGATATCAGGTGAAGGGATAGATTATGTGGGAGACTCTAAATATGAGCATAGCTGTTTGTAGTGCAGTCAGCACAGCTATGAGGAGACGAGTCTGAATCGGTCGACATTAGAAAAGGCGCACATTGACGATAGTGTTTACGATTACGATTTGGTGATTTGAATTTTATATTTCCGTTTTTTGGATTTTGGTATTTTGAGGATTTTGTTCTATGATTGGTATTTCCTATATGTATATTCATTACACTCTATTCATGTTTCATATATCAGTGGTATTGATGTTGTTTTGTGCATACCCAGTGCACTCGATTTGGTTTTATACATTTTTAGATATTGATTTGATTTCGTGCATATGGGTTGCATATGATTTTGACGTATACTTCGACATAGTTTTCATGCACTTTTCATACTGTGATTTCGATTTTGATATTCGGTATATGTTTTCGTGCACCATGTGCACTCGATTGAGATTCTTGCATGCACTTGGCGCACTTGATGCGATTTTGTACACACCAGATGCACTAAATCGGGGTTTTGTGCAGATTAGATGCACTTGATATTATTGTTGTGCACGCCCGTTGCACTTGACAGATGTTTTTGGTGCACACCCGTTACACTCAGTTTTGTTCCTATGCATATTCGTGGCTTCTGTATTTGGTTTCGATTTTCGTGCGCACCGAACGCACATGGTGTTTTTGTATGCTGTATTTAAGGCTGATTTCATCTTGAGTAGTATGTTTTTATGATATTTACTTTGGTTTAATAATCGAGCAGGACTGTCCTGAGATCAGTACCTAGGTGTTTTGCATGCTTCTCTATTCAGATGTTTGGACAATTTTACTACGATGCGCACTATATACAAGTTATAGTTTTGATGTATGTCATGTTGGTTTTCGTATTGGTCTTTGACATGTTATTTTCACCATAACTCCGACGACTGCGTTATGCTTGACGGAGTTTTGATTTTGAGTTATATACTTGTTTTTCATGCGCATGCATTGCGCTAAGATGTGTTTTATGTATTGATGATTTCGGAGCCCCGAAGATTTGAGTGTTTTGCTAAATGTTTTAGTATTGGGGGGGGGGTTTTAATTTAAATCCGGGGACCGAATTTCTTTAAGAGGGGAAAATTGTAACGTTTTAAAAATAAATAAATAAATAATTGAATAAATAAAACCCTTTAGGTGAATTTTCTGTTTATCGGTAAAATAAACCGTATTTTCCGTAAAACTCAACTACAATTATTTTTCAATATAAACTTAAATACGCCTATTTTAATTATATAATTGCTAGTATTTGGTATTTATTTGGTCACTTGTAAATTTCTAGTTTACTAAAATATTTTTCCTAAATTTATTAAATTAAAATATTAACATAAGGTTTAATTATACATTAAATTAGTGCAAATTACAAATTGTAATGGGTTAATCATACACTAATGAACCATGACAACTTAATAACAAGTTTGTAACATACACTTTTCTTCTCAATTTATCTCCAAGTTTCTAGAGATTTCTAGGATCAAGATAATTAGAAAAATAAAGTAATTAAGAAATGAATTTGTATATGTAATATTGGGCTTTGTATTGACATGGAAAATTCCACATTCACCAACACACATCCCCTCCCCAACTTGGCCGACCATTTTCTGCAACAACCCCTAATTTTCATACCATTCCACACTTCTTTCTCCACTTAAAAAGGCAATAAAAAGGAAAATTAATAAGGGGTTTAATATATGTTTTGATGGGGATGCTTCTAAACATTTCTACACACATCCTCACACTTCACTCCCTTTTCCATTTCCCTCCTAGCTGCTGGCCGACCCCCTCCTGCTGAAATCCCCCCAATTCCTTAACCCATTCCACTTCAAAAAATCCACAAAATCCATCTAAAATCAAAGAAAAAACTAACTAATTCTCTATTTAACCTATACCCATTATTCTTTACTCATTCTATCCTAAAATCCTTGGAGCAAAGACCATTTTGGAGGTCATGTTGCATGCTAGATCTCTTTATTTATGAAGTATAAGCCTTAACCTATATTTTGATTGTTGGTTAATTACTCCAATTTAGTTAAATTTGGTGTTTAATTTTGGTTCTAGTTGCTAACTTGAAAATTCAAGTTTAAGGTTTGGATCAAGTTAGGGATTTTGATCATTTATTTGTGGTGGTGAGTTGTAGTTTAACATATTAAATCATGTAAAAGATAAGCTAGTTGCTAGTTGCTAAATGTTAAATTAAAATTTTGCTAAATATGCTATTTTGCAAACTAGGTTTTAGAAATTAAATTAAAATGTGGGATTAAAAATCTAGTTAGGGTGTTAGCACATTATTAAGGTTTCCATGTGTGGCTTAACAATTTAAATTATGCAAAATCTAGTTTAGTTGTTAATTTGTTAAGTGTTACCTTTAAATTGTTAAAATTTGATAAAACTGCAAACTAGAATTTTCAATTCAATAAAAATTGATGAGAATAAATTATAGAAATGGTTTAGTTATTATATTTAGTGAATATTATGGTCATTAGTTTCGTTAAAACATCAAGTTTCGAATTAAAACGAAAATTAAGTGCTTTCTAGGTTTTCGGAAATAAATCGATTTGATTTATTTTGAGCTTTTGATGAGTTGCAATCTATTTTATATTATAATTAGTGATTTGTGAAACCACGATTGGTGTGCTTGGGTTTTTCTCAATCAATCGGCATTTGTACGCCGATGTCGAGGGTTATTTGGTTATTTTGCATGACCCGGTCATAGGTTTTAACCTATACGCGTTTCGTGCGTCGTTTTGGTTTTGTCCGCGATTCGGTTTACAATATTATATATGTTTGCGTATAGGTACCCCTCACGTAGACTTCGGACGATAAAGAAGAGGATGGCGGCATCGACTTCGGCAGACAAGGACCAGGTGAGTAGATGTATATCTACTGGGGAAGTCGGGTGGATGGCGTATAGCACCCCCGCAAACGTAGAATAGGGATATTATGTATTGTTATTAGGATGTCGGACGTGACCTTAAATTCTTGGCAAGTAGGGTCCTATTGAAGATTTTAGGTTGGACTAGACTGATTTAGAAAGACTTAACCAGAGGATGACTGCCTTGGACAGAATTCATAGGTTTCAGGTAGGCACAGACACACGCACATACATAAACTTGACTTGGTGTATATGTGTGTGTGTGTGTGTGTGTGTGTGTAGGAATGTGTGTGTGTGTGTGTGTGTGTGTATACACACACACACACAACATATACTGGTGATATGATGAGGTTATATGATACATAGGGATAAGTCGATACGACTAGGCTTGATGCCGTGATTTATTGGATATAGGATCGAGTTATGACATGAGATGTGTTATAATAGTAGCGGATTGTTAGGCAATGAGTTTATATAAAATATATTTATATAGACGATAATATGTGTTGATGACATTGGAATGAACGAGAATCTAGAACAGAACCCAGATTGTAATATGTGACTTAATCACAATATGACATATGACATGATATTTTAGTGGATCATTTAACAATGTATATTTACACAGACAATGATATATCTTTGATGATATTGGGATGTATGTGATTATAGTACAGTACCCTTAATCATGATATTGTTTGATGATGATACCATACGAACTATGATGTATATATGTGATAGTTGACCCGTACCCCGATTTTGGGATACCGTACGATGGATTTTGCCGTACGAGGCATAGATGTGATGATTGATCCGCACTCTTGACTCGAGGAAGTCGTACTATGTACGTGACGCTATTGAGACTGGATCGCCGACTACTAGAGATATCGACTCAGATTTTAGGAGGATTCTTCTTACCTTTCGACTAGTATCTTTAGTTAGTCCCTTAGCTGGTTAGGTAGATATTAGTTTAGGCTTGAATCATACTTTTTTTTAAAACAACAAACTGTATGACTCGTAATTAGTAGGTATTTTCTAGTTATGCATTTACTACACATTCACTGTTATATTCATGTTGTATTCATCGCATTGCATGTTCACACATATATTTCTTTAGCTAATCTGAAACTCTGCCTGTTAGGACACCATCACCATTACCGAAGATGCGCATGTTCCACGTACACTTATTTGCCGGCTCACACACATCATCATCGGTAATTGCCATATCATGTACACTTTAGAACATATTATCTTTTATTGATATAATTAGCTAAATGCTAGTCTAATATAACATTGTGTGATGACTCTCATGTGCTGGTTTAGACATTGCATTTATTACTTAGACACTTCATGCATTCACATTTTCATATTATCATGCAGTATTGTGGGGCTTATGCCGATACTCATTATTTACTTACTCATGATTTTGGGATTTTGGATTTCTATGATATTTCTGGATTTTGGGGGAAAACCGCAAGAATTTAATAAAAGCTTAGTATCATCATTTTTAAAATGCAAGTTGCGGTTTTCTCGTAATGTATGTGTCGTCCACCATGAGATTTCATGTTTTCCGTTGGATTTCGAGACCCGATTCGAGGAGTAGATGAACCGTCTCGGGTACATGGTGGGCCCGGTATGGTACTCCGGGGCAAGAAGCTCGAGTTGTAGACGATGAGCCTGACAGGGAAGACTACCTACCGGTGATGTCTGGCACGGCGGATATCCGGAGGATACCGACCGTTGTCGTGAGATTTGATGATATGGGCCGATCCGGACTGACGGAGCCCAAGATATTGAGACTATGAGATACTGAGACTCTGAGGTATTAAGACTTTGAGATTTACATGTTTTGTGTCGATACTTGACACGGATTTCCATGGATTTCATTGATGATGTTTCAAATTACCATACAAATTTTACTGTGATAAAAGTTAAAGATTTCTTATACAGATATATCCAGATTTCATGCTTGATTGTTTTACATTCATGGTGCATGCATACTCATACACATGACATGTTACTATTTGAGGTACTGACAAGAGCACTGAGCATTGCACTTACGCATAGATTATTACCTTGCCACTACTAGATGACTAGTGATAGATAAGTATATTAGTATAACTTAGGAAAGCGTTGTGCATGCGATTTCTGCTCGCAGATGTCTTCTACTCACGAGTTGGCAACTCACCCCCGTTGTGCCAAATTTTTTTAAGGTTCAGATGTACAGGTTTCCTTGGCAGCTTGCTGGCACAACATTTCATTCAGGGTGATTTGCTTGGTAGGTTGATTCACTTGTATGAGGATCGCCGTCGTACTTTTATTATTTCATTTGTATCTAATAAGCTCCATCAACCAGACTTGTATTACTTAATAATTTAGTAGACCAGTTGCTTATTCTTTCAACCTTAGAGTCGCGCTTGTACTATTATGGGTTCTGATGGATTTGGTTTTCTTTTGAGTTTGAGCCTCGCCCTTCGGCGTTGTATATTATAGTGCATTGTGTGGTTGTTTTCGCCTTTTGGCGTAGAGCTAGCTCCCGCTTGGGGATGCCTTTTTTATTGTTGTTTATGTATACATTCTTATTGTACCCGTTTGGGGCCAGTTTTTACAAAGGAGACTCTACCGAAATTTTTGAGAAATTTGATGTTGCTTTAAAACATGTTTTCGCACACTTCTTCCTTTAAATGGTTTAGATTTCTGGGCTTCGGTTTACTTAGATTATGTTACGCCTTTAGACGTTTCGTAATTTAACTGCCGGTAACGTTCCGTACCGTCGGGTCGTGACATTGAATGAGTGAGGGGTCTCGATATTATTTTCATTCTTATTCATTCCTAAAAGACTTAGCCATTTTTATTTCATGCTTGCTATTACTTCCTCCTCCTCCTCCTCTTGCTTTGCCTCAAGTTTCAACCCTCACATGTGATGTGAATCATGAAGCTTGAGCACAAATAATTGAGCTCTTAACATCCCCTACTTCATCATCTCACACCATTCTAGCAAATTAGTGTGATGTGTTTCATACACTAAAGGAGTTTAGTGTAGTGGTAGCTTGAACTAGTAGGAGTTTCGTGGTGGATCATCTTTGGCGCGAAGGCAACGAAGGAAGCTTGTTCAAAGTCTCAAGAGAAGGCTTGTGGAGTCGCGAGACAACTACATGGAGCAAAGTGAAAAGACAGACCGTCTACAAAGGTTGTATTCTCAATCTCTTTAGATGTAAAGTTGTTTGCATCATATTCCGACTAAATCTCTAGTTAATGATTCTAGCGTAAGGTTCTTTTGTAACGGCAAATTTTTTAAAATGGCATGGACGATACCTCCCGAAACCTTGCTGTCGTTGCATGGAACCCATCAGTGGTATCAGAGCTAAACTAGAGACTTAGACGGATTGCGAAGGATTACGAAACCGAAAAACTCCGAAACCCTAAAATTCCAGTTTCTATCGAATTTTAAAAGTTGCCAAATTTTTTTTAAACATGTGCAGAATGTAGTATAGGACAATATAAGAATACAGCAAAAAACTCACCCCATGCTCTCGGTTTTGGGCCGGCGACCAAGCACAAAATTCCGGCGTCGCCGGATTTTCCTTGGCTTCTGGGGTTGTGTTTTGTAGTGTGTTATGGTCTCTGGGTTTTGGTGTTTCAGGTGTTCTTTATTTTTGCTAAATTTGCATGTGATGTTTATTTACCAAAACAGCAACTTGGAGTATTTCGTAGTCGTAATTCTAACTGTTTTCGGGATATTTTAGACGGTGTTAAAAAGTTCGAACGGACATCAGATACCCACTTTGACCCTCGCTGGAAATTTATTCAAGAGTTGGATCTTTTCCGTAGTTTGAAACATTCAAATATCGTGCAAGTTATTCGATGAACCCTGTAGAAGAACGAAACCTTAACTCGATTATGTGACCGTCAGAACCACCACTGAACCTTTGGGTTCGTGGTGGTTCAGCGGTGCCACATGTGAGGCATTAGTTGGCCCTTCTATGGCTGGTTCATTGGTACTGTGGCATGTGATGGATACTTTCAAACTACGCTCAAGTGTTGAGCTTATTGGGTAATTGTGGGTGTTTGCTGATTCGATCGGAATATTTAATATCGTCTAATAATTTGATGACATGCGATGTTCTGTGTTATTTGGAATGTTATATTGGATCGTCGCATTTGAATAGCTGGGGTTTTTATGCGAGATGAGAGTTTTTATTTTCATTCATGTAAAATTCAATGTATGTAATATTCTTTTATTGGGGAACTTCCGGGCTGAGGATGATGTCACCATTGTTATATATTATTTACTTTTCCGCATTAGGATAGACCCAAGGTGGGGAGCACAAGTGACCGGGTTCTAGAGTCCAGTGGGAGACCATCTCGAGGAGTCGAGTCCGGGTCTCCTAACTCTAGAATTGGTAGGGTTGCTTGCCGCTCTTGTAGGGGTCTAAGGATGTGGGTTTGGCTATTCATCGTGACCGTGGAATCCGTGTTTTATACTGGCTTAAATTAAAACACGGAATTCCTAGTATATCCAATATTTCATATGTTATCTTCTGCTGCTGATGTTCTGTGATGTGATCACTTTATATGCGTGAGACGAATGCTTTATTATTGTATATGTGATATATAATAAACTTTGCTTATGTTTTGCACCCGCGCTAGTCCCGCCCGCTATGCTGTTAGTTAAGTAACCTAACAGTGCATAATGGGACAATGTGGTGAATGCGGATGACATAAGCGTATGTTGTATTTTCGTTTCTTCTGTGATGCTTAGGAAGCTTAATTGATGGGATTTCATTAATGAGATTAATGAAATAAAAGAAACCAATATGATGTTGTAGAATCAAATTTTCAAAAAGGGTAGCTCTAGTTTTCGCTTTGCATAGCAGTATTCCTTGTAGAATATCCAGCACCTTATTCAATAAGGAAAGAGCCGAGATACCTTCACTGGGAGTGACCTCTTTAGCGAAACTAGAAAATGCTACAACTCACTCGGTTTAATTTTTGATTGCTTCTATAGTTCTTATTTTGCATAGTAGTATTTCTTGCAGAATATCCAGCACCTTATTCGATAAGGAAAGAGCCGAGATCCCTTCAACGGGAGTGACCTCTTTAGCGGAACTAGTAAAAGCCTAAAAAACACTCCTTTTCAAAATCTCTCGATCTTACAACGATATCAAGTTCATTACGCAAATGGTTTTCTAAAAACCTAACGTAGCCCTCCGACATTTCAGATAAATACTATTTAGTATTCGTGTTACGTTTGTTGGCTTTCGTCAAGGCGTAGTGTGCGGTAGCTAATTAGTGCTTATCTGCTAAAGCATGAGATGCGATTGGAATAGGGTAGTCGTAAGAGTTTGTTGGCTTTCGTCAAGGGTCGTGCGGGTGGGTTTAATTCAATCATGAAATATACGGGTTGAACTTGACTAGCGTCCTTTGGTTTGTTGGCTTTCGTCAAGGTCATAGGATGCTCGGGGCAAAAGTATTATCGGGAATTTCAAGTGTTGAAATTTGCAATGAGATTGCATACCTTCTATGAGATAGTTGGATCCCGATACCCACTGCGAGTAAGAGTTGCTCCTGGGAGAGTTTTACGCATCACAATTAGCCAATCAAGTAGGTGTCTAGAAAGGTGTTAACGGGGTCACGTCCCTGGGAAAACGAGGTTTATTTTAATTAGGTCCGTGCGAAAGCACAGGGAACCTCCCTCAATGTACCAACACTGGCCTGACTGAAAGATTGGCGAACTTGTAAGGTGTAATTAATCCCGACTAGTCTTACCTTTTACGGTTTGAAGGATGATTTGATAAAAATAGTGGGAGCCATCCTGATTAGATAAGATAATAACTAATCTAATCTTGCAAAGAGCGCACGCAAAATGATTATCCTTCTCTCTCTCCTAGTAGAGACCATTGTCACGCCTTAATCAAGATAATAATATGGATGTATTGACCGAACCCACTTGTTATATAGAGCAGGGGAACGTTGGTTCCGCTCCAACTTATAAGTGTTATAAGTCCGAGCAGGAAATAGGGGAATATCCGTATTACCACGCCACCCAGACGAAGAATAATCATGTTGATGCATCTTCTTCAGGTGTGTTAGTTACAGAGAACTGTTTCTTAGTACACTCTACGTCCTGGGTATTTAATACCGGATCAGGATCCCGCATATGTAATATGTTACATGGGCTACAGAAAGGTAGAGAACTGGGAAAGGATGATATATCTCTAAGTGTTAGAGAATGGTGCAAGTGTTGCAGCCAAATCAATTGGCAGATATCACCTTGTATTACCAAATACATTGATTCTGAACTAATGTTATTATATACCGAACCTGATATACAATATTACATCATTTTATTTATTAAGTTAAATAAGAATATAATTCTGTATTGGCGGATAATGTTGTGAACATTTTCCTTAATCAAGAGTTGATTAGATCAGGCATGTTATGTAATAGCATATAAGTTCTAAATCAAACCACAGTTCAAAGTATACAGAACACACACAAGAAGAGTAGTTCAGAAATGAACGAATCTTTCTTGTGGCATTGTAGACTAGGTCATATCAATGCGACACGGCTAGCTAAGTTACATCAGGATGAATGTTAGAATCCATTCGAATTTTCATCTTATGATACTTTCCAATCTTGTCTCAAAGGTAAAATGACCAATACTCCGTTTACTTGAAACAGAGATAGAGCTATTGAACTCTTAGGACGGATACGTGATGATGTATACGGTCCTATGTCTACAAATACCAAGGCTGGTTCTTCGTACTTCATTATATTCACTGATTTTCTCTCAGGATTCGGACATATGTTCCTGTTGAAACTCAAGTATGAAACTTTTGAGAAATTCAAGGAATATAAGCTTGAAATTAAGAACCAGACGGGTAGAAGTATTAAAGTCTTTCGATAAGATCGAGGAAGCGAATACTTGGGCATGGAGTTCCTGGATTTTCTAAACGGAGAATAGGATTCTCTCTCAGCTTACTCCTTCGTATACATTACAGCACAACGGTGTATCGGGGCGGAGGTATCGCGTCCTATGAGATATGGTGCGCTCTATGATGAGTACTGCTGAGTTGCCTGTTTCTTTTTGTGTTGAGAAGATGCATACCCATTGAATGGGGTTCCGACCAAATAAAATGCCTACCACTACATATGAGATATGGAATGGAAAATGACCATGTCTTAAACGAGTTAAGATATGGGGTTGTCCGGCCTATGTTGAAAATCAAGATCCGGACAAGCTAGAGGCAAGGTCAGTTCTGTAAGTTTGTTAGGATATCCCAAACGTTTGCGAGGGTATATCTTCTACCTAACTGAGGAGCAAAAGGTGTTTTATTTCTCAGCATGCCACCTTTTTAGGAAAGGAATTTCTTGTGAAGAAATTAGCGGTCATGAGGTGGAACTGGAATAAGTTCCAACTATACAAACTACAGCTGATGATTTGGTAGAATTGGAGGATTCAATAGCTCCCGATGAACCTCAGCCTCTCCGCCGATCTGGTAGGGTTCCGCATCCGCCTGAGAGATACTTCGGGTTTCTCAATGACAGTGGGAGCGAGGATTGCATCATATAAGATGATGACTCAACTAGTTTCGAGCAGGCCATCAAGAGTGGGGACTCTGTAAGAATGGCTGGATGCTATGTGATCTGAGATGGAATCCATATACACCAACAAAGTATGGACTTTGGTTGATTTATCTGAAGGGTTAAACCCCTATCAGTAGCAAGTATATCTTGAGAAAATTATTTGGTGTAGATGGAAAAGTTGAGACTTTCAAAGCTAGAGATGTTATAAGAAGTTCTCGTCATCGACCAGGTGTGGATTATGATAAAACCTTTTCTCCAGTACCTATGCTTAAGTCCATCCGGATCCCACTTGCCATTGCTACACACCATGACTACGATATCTGGCGGTTGGGTGTCATGACTGCTTTTCTAAATACCGATTTAGAAGAGAGCGTCTATAAGTACACAACCAGAGGGCTTCGTAAAAAGTGGAAGCAGCGGAAACATGTGCAAGTTGCTTTACAAGTTAAAGCAGGCATCGCAGAGTTGGAACATCTGTTTTGATGTGGTAGTCAAAGAGTTTGACTTCATCAAAATGGTAGATGGACCTTGTATATACAAAAAGGTAGTAGAAAGTAAGGCGGTCTTCCTCGTATAGTACGTGGATGACATACTCTTGATAGGAAAGGAGTTTCCTATGCTACATTCGGTCAAGCTCCTCTTATCACGATGATTCTCCATAGAAGATCTGGATGATGCCTACTACATCTTGTGGATTATGATCTATAGTGTTAGATCTGAGTGGATGTTGGGAGTGTCCTAAATCTAAGTACATTAACACCATACTAAAGGTGTTTAGTATGGAAGATTCTAAGAACGGTGGTTCGTCCACTCCTCAGGAATCACTCTCTCCAAAAAGATGTCTCCCGAGACTGATTTGAAGAGAGCTCGCGTGCAAGAGATACCCTATGCTTCGGCGGTAGACTCTATCATGTATGCGATGTTATGTACCAGACTAGATGTAGCTGACTCACTAGGAATAGTGATCAGGAATCAATCGAATCTTGGCAGAATCACTGGACAGTTGTGGAGGACATTCTTAAGTACTTGAGAAGCACTAAAAGAATGTTCTTGGTTCGAGCTTCCAGAGTGATAAGGTCGACTGAAAGTCAGTCACAGGCATTGTCTTTACCCTCAGTGGAGGGACGGTATGTTGGAAGAGTTCGAAGCTAGATACCGTGACATACTAGACGATAAAGGCCAATTATATTGCTACCAACGATCCTACCAAACAGGCTGTCTGGATGAATAGGGTTCATATGATGAACCTAGTTCCTACCATTGGGGATCCAATACCTGTGTATTGGGATGACAATGGAGCTGTAGCTTTAGCCTAGGAACCCTGGTCCCGTCAGCAATCCAGACACATTCTCAGACAATATCACCTGATCAGGGAGATAGTTGATCTCCGAGAGATCGAGGTCGGGAGAGTTGACACAGCGGATCCACTCCCCGAGGCAATTCCCCAGATGCTATTCGAGAGACTTTTGAGACGTTGGGTATGATATACTACAACAACTGGCCTTAGTGCAAGTGGGAGATTGTTAGTTATATGTATGCCCTAGAGGCCATTATTGTATATATGATGTATATTATTGTGGATGCTGGGACATATATAGAGAGGACTTTCTTGCTCGACATGATAGTATGCTATCTGGTTACCTTTATCTTAACATGTAGACTGGTATTTATACTGCCTTCCTCTCACATGTTGATAAAACCCTTAGGATATGTACTTGACTACCAGGACTATGATGGAGATCATACTAGTGGGGCCAGGGTAGCTCACAAGTACATCCTTTAATTGTTCCTAGTCGAGGGAATATTGAGACAGGGCATCGATATTCTAGAGTAGACCAGCGTATACGCTTCTTGACCCATATGATGGGCGATGGATGATCCCACATCCATTGATGTTTGACATCAGAGATGGTATACGGGTGCTCAGTGGAGACTGAGTACACTGAACATGACTCGCCAAGAACTCCTATGTGGTAGTATACCTATCGTCAGATAGCAGTCCTCTGGTGACACTGGTACAGGTTAGTCTGTAGACCCAAGATCGTCATAGAGTCTTATGCGGCTCCCACTGTGCTTTGATTTCCTCCCTACCATGCTCAAGACGAGTCGTGCAAACAGGTGGATTTTAGGTACAGTCCCGAGTCGTATGGAAGCAATGAGCGATAGGAGGGGTTTCGTCTCTCCCGGTATTAGGGGTTGATGTTACGCTATACTCGATTGGCAATAACTGGAAGTCTGTGGCTAGGGATGATATGGAGATCTACAGATAAGTGTTATTAGTAGTTTCTCGATCCGTTATGAGCCTCACATCGGCATGACTTATCACGTTACTGGGGTCTGACGATTTCCACCCCTAGACATGATATGCGACATATCGGACGAAGAGACCGGACTGTACTATAGTGTTACTGATAGGCTTCATGGAGACTGTGGACAGGCTTTCTTGTTGATTTTCATATCGCTCAATACCCGGATAGCCATTACGTCCAGTTAGTACCGCTGATGGCTTGTAGGTGACTGATATGATCATCACCTACTGCTGGCGTATTGACGAGTCTTTAGAGTCCCACACAGAAGTTTCCTGGTTCAAGAAAAACGAAGTAGGACACATATGTGATATGTGTATTGGCCTGATTAAATACGAGTATGTGATACCGTATTGTAATCTGGCAGTCATCTGTCATCGGTGCGGTTATATGTGATATAACCAGATTGTCGAATTAAGTGTTGATTTGATAATGTGATATACAGATAAATGATATTAGTCGGTCATATATGATATAACTGGATTATTAGATCAAGTGTTGATTTTGTGATATACAGATAAATGATATCAGTCGGTCATTTATGATATAACCAGATTATTAGATCAAGTGTTGATTTAATAATATGATATAAATTATATATAATATAATTATATATTAACTAATATCATTAGCTTACTAATTAATCTTCATTAAATATATATTAACATATATATATATATATATATATATATATATATATTAATGAAGCATGGCATTTTCTTTTCTATTTTTTGAAAATAGAAATGAGGTGTAATTTGAGGCATGGTTGCAAGCATGGTGTTTTATATTGTTTATTCATTCTTGACTCACTATTCAAGTATGGTTGCAATTTAATATTACATAATTCCATATTTGAATGAGTGAGGGGTCTTGATATTATTTTCATTCTTGCTCATTCCAAAAAGACTTAGCCATTTTTCTTTCATGCTTGCTCTTGCTTCTTCTTCCTCCTCTTACTTTGCCTCAAGCTTCAACCCTCACATGTGATGTGAATCATGAAGCTTGAGCACAAATAAGTGAGCTCTTAACATCCCCTACTTCATCATCTCACACCATTCTAGCAAATTAGTGTGATGCGTTTCATACACAAAAGGAGTTTAGTGTAGTGGTAGCTTGAACTAGTAGGAGATTCGTGGTGGATCATCTTTGGCGTGAAGGCAACGAAGGAAGCTTGTTTAAAGTCTCAAGAGAAGCCTTGTGGAGTCGTGGGACTACTACATGGAGCAAAGTGAAGAGAAGGACCATCTACAAAGGGTGTATTCTCAATCTCTTTAGATGTAAAGTTGTTTGCATCATATTCCGACTAAATCTCTAGTTAACGATTCTAGCGTAGGGTTAAAATGGCATGGACGATGCCTCCTGAAACCTTGCTGTCGTTGCAAGGAACCCATCAGGCCTGAGCTCGGCCCTGAAACCGTCCCCACCGGTGAAGTCCTCCGTAGCGTCCCGGACCCCCGATGACCGTCGTGGGGGCAGCCAGAAGCATGCACGAGACCCAGAGCCCCGGTCGAGGGAGGAGGAGGTGACTGAGGTCCCCCTTAAGAGAAAAATGGCGGTCTCCCGCACGCCGTCGACTGATATCCCCGAGGGGATTCCCATGCAGGAGGGGGACGTCTGCTTCGTGGTCCCCTCGGGGCTTTCCATCGCTGATAGCATGCTTTCGTACATGGAGCAGTCGGCCGGGGTGAAGATTCCACGGGGGACCCTGAAGGCCCAAGTGGCCGCCATCGCTCAGGAGGCAGTTCAGGTTAGGATTAGTTTAAGTGTTATCTTGATTGCTCTCTCTTAGCCCGGACACCTCTAAATCCGTCTGTTGCTTCCCTTAGGTCCTCCAACATTGTGCCCTCATCGTTAACATGGAAGCCGAGGAGATCGCCCCGGTCATGAGGAAGGCGGGCGAATCGTCTTCGGAGGTGGAGGATTTACGCCTTTAGCTGCGGCAGGAGAAGGAGAAGATGGCTGCCTTTGAGACCTGGTTGGCCGCCGGGGAGCTCACGATCTCCAAGTGCCAAGAGTCCTGCCGACTCATGAGCGAGTCCCACCAAGCCGCGGAGGGCAAATTAGAGGAACTGGGTAAGCGCTACACCTTAATGAAGAAGGCGAGGGACGCCAGCAAGAGGGAGACCGAGGCCGCGCTTGAGGCGGAGAAGATCGCCGAGCTTCGGGTCCGCAAGTCGGTGGACACGTATAAGGTGTCAGACCAGTTCTACGCCGACCTCGACGAAGCCTCCGCTATCGTTTGGCATGCAGCCCTTGATGCTGTCAAGTAGTTGATGACAGAGTTTGCCGATGGTGAGCTCCGTTCTCGGGTCCCTCTCTCGGTGGAAGCGCCGTAGGCGGCTAGCGCCAGAGGCGGGGTGGCTACGGAAGTAGAAACCCCGACCCCTGAGGGTGGTGCCGAACAAGGAGAGTTCCCGGCGGAGCCTGCTGGCTGAGCTCCTCATTTTTTTCTTTTAGATCCGAAAATTTTGTAAGCTTCCGGGCAATTTTTGTAAGGCTGAAGAACCCCGAATACCCTGTAAAGGCTTTTAGAACATAAATAAAACTGGGTTCATCTTACTCTGCATGGTAATGTGCGTCTTGCGTGAGTACTTGAGCTTGTCAGGCTTTTCCTCGATGCAAATGTTTGGCCGTAGGTTGATGACTGGCCTTTTAGACGACGATCACGCGTCGAGTGTAAGTCAATTAACCGCCAAGTGCAGGAAGGTCGGTGTCCTTCCAGCCCCCGGAGTCGAGGAGGCGATCGTTCACTTAGAATACATCGGAAGATCCCTCATTGTAGGACGGTTGGTACATGCCCATTCCTTGGAGTCGGACCGACGACCACGTCTCTTAGCGTGAGTTGAATAATACCCAACTTAGGATTGGTCGGCGCTGACCGATGAGGGATCTGGATCCTTAGCGTAGGTGGGTAGGAGCTACCCGCTGAGGATTGGCCGAGCAGGTGGTATCGTGAGGAGGGCTTCGATCCTTAGCATAGGTGGGCAGGATGTGCCCGCTAAGGATTGACCGAGTAGGGAAGCTGCTCTATGGCCTCGTGAAGAGGGCTTCGATCCTTAGCGTAGGTGGGCAGGATGTGCCCGCTAAGGATTGACCAAGCAGGGAAGCTGCTCGGTGGCCTCGTGAGGAGGGCTTCGATCCTTAGCGTAGGTGGGCAGGATGTACCTGCTAAGGATTGACCGAGCAGGGATGCTGCTCGGTGGCCTCGTGAGGAGGGCTTCGATCCTTAGCATAGGTGGGCAGGATGTGCCCGCTAAGGATTGACCGAGCAGGAAAGCTGCTCGGTGGCCTCGTAAGGAGGGCTTCGATCCTTAGCGTAGGTGGGCAGGATGTGCCCGCTAAGGATTGACCGAGCAGGGAAGCTGCTCGGTAGCCTCGTGAGGAGGGCTTTGATCCTCAGCGTAGGTGGGCAGGATATGCCTGCTAAGGATTGACCGAGCAAGGAAGCTGCTCGGTGGCCTCGTGAGGAGGGCTTCAATCCTTAGTGCAGGTGGGCAGGATGTGCCCGCTAAGGATTGATCGAGCAAGGATGCTGTTCGATGGCCTCGTGAGGAGGGCTTCGATCCTTAGCGTAGGTAGGCAGGATGTTCCCGCTAAGGATTGACCGAGGAGGGAAGCTTCTCAGTGACCTCATGGGGCGTCGATCAGTCTCCCTTGATCCGTAAACCTTGGAAGAGAGACCGTCGCGGACAACACATGGCAGAAACGCACAAGCGGGGCGTGTCGCTCCGTAGTGCGCATCGTTCCAACTCCTACTGACCGCTTGGGGCCCATGAGGTACGGCATGGTCGCCACATGGCAGCTCCGTATTGGGAAATGTGTAAATATCCCGTGATTAGCGTTGTTGCACGTGAAAACTTTGGCCTTTAGGGATTCGCTTGGGGCTTATAAATAGCGAAGGTATTTCGTTCAAATAAACCCACCCTTGTGTTTCTAAAAAATGGCTGGGTTTATTTACAGCTTCAAGGAGATCATTTCCTTCGACGATGTGTACCTTTATGACCCGGAGTGCACCGAGGAGACGTACCAAGGGGTGATAGAGCGCATGGAAAGCCACTTTGGCCGCCTACTCCCTCGGCGATCCCTTCTCCTCCAATTTCTCATGTACGCGATTTGAAGGATGTCCTCGGGTCTAAACAATGCCTTATCCGAGCAGCTGCAGGATGAGACGATTGAAAAGTTGCACACGTTCCATCACTTTGGCCTGATCTCGAAGAGCAGGCAGGATCGCTCGGTGGCTCTTCTTCTGGAGTGTTTCCAGAAGAGGCTGATTGCCGACTCCTGCCCGGCGGGTGCGGCCTCTGGCCCATCCGTGGCGTCTCGGGTCCGCGGGCATCATGACAGGGAGCGGGCCGCAGAAGCTAGGGCTCGGCTGGCGGAAATCTCCTCGGAGTACCACCAGCAGTGCTTTCTTAACCCCCGGCCCCCTATACTGTAATATTTTTATTTTTTGTATATATTTTTTGTAAGGCTGAGGAGCCCATAATATCCCTCAATGAATGAAGTTCTTCTTTTTCGATGTGCTTTTGTCTCCTTTTTATCCCTTTAGTATTTTTGCGTATATTCTCAAAAACGAATCTAGGGATCTCCGAAATGTGAGAAAGAACAAAATTTGTGGAAGAAGCCTCTTATAACTTGGAGACTTAATAAAAATTAAATTGCTTCGAAAAGAAAAAATACATTCATTTATACAGTTTGAGTTTCTCAGCGTTGTAAGGCCGAAGAAACTTGCGTCCTCCCGCGTCTTGTAAGCGATAGGCTCCACCGGGCAATACTATGGAGACGAGAAACGGGCCGTCCCACTTTGGGGAGAACTCGTGCAGCTTGCCTTGGTCTATAAATTCGTTCCGCCTCAGGACTAAATCTCCCGTCTTGAAGGCGCGATGCTTAACTCGTGCGTTGTAGTAGTGAGCAGTTTGCTTTGATAAGTGGCGGCTTTGATCTGTGCCCGGTCCCGCTTCTCTAGCAAGATGTCCAAATTAGTCCGGAGCGCCGAGGTGTTTTCTTCGTCATCAAAGTGTTCGACTCTGTAACCGGACAGTCTAATCTCTGCTAGGGTCATTGCGTCGGTACCTGTAATAACCCTGTTTCAGTGTACAGAAAATTTGATTAAAAGTTAATGTACAAAGAGAGTATTTACAATCCTAAGTATGCTATAAGTATTTGATTTGCATTTGAACAGCAAAAAAACACTTGTAGCTCATTGGTAAAGCCTTGCACTGCTGTGACATAGCCCCTATATTCAAATCCCCTCAGCCATATTATTTTTTAATTTATTTTTCTTTTAATCTTTTAGAAGCCCAAAGGTTTACATGTGCACTAAACGTAAAATAAAAAGTCATAGAGTAAACAAACACGTGCACTAAGGAATACCAAGTGACAGGGATACATGGCCTGAATCCATAGCCCATCTCACCGGATTGGACCGGTGCGATATGAAGGGGAGGCCGGCACCGCCTGTTGGGGTCAAAAATTACACCCTAGTTGACCAAGTCAAAACCGAGGTCAACCCCAAGTCAAGTGGCCCGAGCCCGAGCCCAAGCCCAAGTCAAGACCAAGTATAGAAGGGGCCGGCTCCATGCCAAAAAGGAGGCAATAAATTAGTCTAAATGTAATTTTTAGAAATAAATGTATGTAAAGTGGGAAGAAAGCCAAAATTTTGTAAACCCCATGGCTTATGTGCAAAAAAGAAATAAGCACATAAGGCATGGGGTGGCAGAAGTGCCATTTGGCAAAACCCAACGGGCTATATGTAAAGTGTGTAGCCTATAAAAGCACCATGATGAAAAAATCAAGGATAACTTTTTCTTTCTCTCAAAAATTTGGGTTCTGTGCCTCCTTCTCCTTCCTCATGGTTCTAAACCTTCATTCCCTTTTTAAATAAAATCAAGAGTTTCACTCTTCCTTTTTAAAAAATAAACAGTTTTTTGCCATCAAACCCTTGGAGGGAAACTCAGATTTTTCATCAGATCTCAAAAGGGAAGATTTTTGAATCTCACCCCCTTTTTCTCCA
The DNA here is from genome assembly GCA_030015575.1 of Agapanthus africanus. NCBI lineage: Eukaryota > Viridiplantae > Streptophyta > Magnoliopsida > Asparagales > Amaryllidaceae > Agapanthus > Agapanthus africanus. The sequence goes on along the minus strand of CM057350.1, from coordinate 443,780,494 downwards.
AGATCCGGCCAACATAAGAGGAGGAAGAAGGAGACCCATCTCCAAAAATCCTACCTTGGGAAGATTCAAGGCTCGGAAGAAGATTTAGGGCTAAAGGGGAGAAGAAAGGGGTCCCCTTTGATCATCCCCAAAGATTTCTAGGAGTTTAACTCCATTCAAGATCAGTTAGCGTTTAACTCCATAAATTAAACCTTTTCTTTTAGGAGGAGTTCAACTCCATTCAACATATGTTGGAGTCTAATTCCATAAATAAAAAACCCTCTTTCGGAGTTTAACTCCCGTTTCCAGGGCTAAAAGCCCCCTTCTTTCTGCCGGCGTCCAAGTGCCCAGTGCCCACGTGCCGGACGCATGAGGCGCCAGTGCCCAACGTCCACGTGCCGGGCGCGTGAGGCGCTAGCGCCCAAGCGCCCAGTTCCCTAGCGTCTTTAAGACGCTCCTCATCCTAATTTTTCCCATACTATCCTACACTCAAAATACAGCCCCGTTAGGAAAATTTTTCTAAGGGGGCGCTTCCCCACACCCCGCAAGGGGGATGCTAAACCCCTTGACCCTCATCCCGCTATCCGAATAGAGGGACCCCCGTAAACTTTGCGGGGCCCCCGATATATCCAAAACTCCTCAATGCACAACACACGCACACTGCACATTGAGTTCGCATGACCTGTTTGACCCGTCAATCGGAGGTTCTCTCGCTCCAAAGGCGAGGGGTAATTAACGACATGTTAGTCCGCGACTTACGGAGATTTGGATCCCCACAATCAATAAAACCCCGCTTACCCTAGGCAGGGGGAATCTGTAATGCGCCTGACAAGCGACGCGTATTCCCATCTCAATGTGGTGACAAAAAACACCCTACAGATTCTGGCATGCCCGGTGGGACCTTTCTCTACTCCCATATTTCGGGTCAAGTATTCATGTGAACTCATTTAACATATATGCCGATGTTTATACTGAAATAATGTTTTTTCCATGCAGCAATCAACTTTCAACGATGATGTCTTCCGAGATGAATTCAACTTCCCACGCGATCCCGATCCAGTACATGGTCAAGATAAATGCCCGCGTGGTTCTCCCTGCAAGTCTCAGTCGGCAATGGGAGGAGCCACTCCGTCAATTTGGTTCCGTCGTCATCTACCCTACCGGAAGCGCTCATCAAGAGGAGGTCACGACAAACCAAGCGGCCAAACCGACCTCAAGGGGCAGGTGGCCGAACATTGTGGTCGCCAAAGCATCCCACCCCAAATGCAAATCTGTATTCGAACGGCTCTCCACTGTTCTGACTGGGGCAAGGCCGTCAACACCAATGGAGCCACAAAGTATCTCCAGCAAGATCAGGTGGTGCCCTTGACAATCGCGCGAGCAGGCATCTTCTCTGGGATCTCTGTCGATCGGTCTACGGCGTCTTCCCGAAGAGCCGAAGTCTGCCAAGTGCTTAAAATAGAAAAGTTAAGGCAGAAACGGCTCAGGTATCGAGCCAACAAGAGGGCCAGGACTTCGGCCAAGTGGAATCTTGTGAGGTTCCAAGATCAGGGTTACTCTATGAAGACGGCTGAGTCGGCCATAAAAGTCAGCAATTCTTTCGAACCCCTGAAGTGGGTTTAGAAAAATGCCATGACCGCCAGAATCAAGAAGACATTGGTCCGAACAATGCTACATAGTGACGTGTCCCAGCCCCAAAAGAGAAAGCTTGACACCATCTCTTCAAGAGTCTATTAGGCGCTCTGTGCCGTGTGAAAGCAGCAGGGCAAATTCAGAAAAGAGGCGCCAGCACCACTCATGAATCCGGTTAGGCATTTATCTTCAATCGATTGTCCGCTACCAAAATAGAAGGGCCAAGACGGTGGTCCATAAAGTCAGCTACTAATAATGAAATGATGGCCGGATATGTTATCTATACGGTCTATATGGCGGGCACGTGCCCCAGCGACAACCTTCACTGCAAAAGCAAGGATGGGGCCACAACATCCCATGCCCAATCTGGCTTGAATGCGGTTGCCGCATCCTAAGAACAGCCGCCTCCACTGGATGAGGAAAACCCTCTCGATGAGGCCGATAGGCAGAAAGACCCCTCAGTCCATGTAGAGTCAAGCTCGGAAAGCAAGGAAGACCCGACTTTCCGCTCCAGGACCGCAGAGCAAAAGCTGCTTCAAGAACTCCGAAAATAGCTCAGGAGCAAAGATGAAGAGATGACCATGGTTTACTCCAAAATCGACGACTTGACAAATGTCGTGATGCAGCTCACGGCTCAAATTGCCCGAACACCTCCCAATCAAGCACAAGTCTCTACTCATGAGCCGGGTGATGAAAACCCGAAACAACCGATCTTGTCCCCTTGAGTCCGAGATTGGGCGAGCCAAACGAAAGCCGGCTACATTTTGCTTCTGGGGACTCCATGGCCCCAGATAACACCATCCCGCTAACACAAGATCGGATAATGGATTTGGTCACTAGCAAGGTTAAAACATTGGTGGCCGAAGCCGAAGCTAAAAAAGAAATCGGCAGTAGTGGACGGCCATATCCCGCACAGTACGATCCGATTGAGTTCCCCAGCGGCTATATCATTCCTAAGTTCAGAAGATTTGACGGGACGGGAAATGTGAATAAGTACGTCGCCCACTTTAAAGCATCATGCGGAAATACAGGGGGCAATGTGCGCTCCTTCTTCGTCAGTTTGTCAACGGCCTGACCGGTGTCGCTTTCGACTGGTACGACGGGTCCGTCCTTACCTTTGCCCAAATGGAGTCTCTGTTTCGGCAAAGGTTCATGAGTGTCAGTGATAAAATCTCCATTGCTGACCTTGTGAGGACTAAGCCGGGGAAGAATGAAAGCAATACCGACTTTATCGCCCGATGGCGTAATCTCAAGGTCAAGTGCGAACCATCGCTGGAGCAGGACTAGTCCGTCAGCCTTCTCATTGGGAACTTCAGCAATTGGATGGTCCCATTCTTGTGTATAGCAGGCCTCAAGACATTTCAGGAGCTAACCAAGAAAGTCCAAATGCTGGAATGCTTGAAGCAAGAGTCTACCCCGGACTCTCAGAGAGACACGACTTGGAAAAGCAAGCGGGACGACAATCGTAGAAGCGGTAATTCCAGCAATACCCATGTCTTCAATGTGTCTGACAATGAAGACAAGCGAAAGGCAAGCGAATCCAAAACCAACCGGTCTCGAAGCCCGTGCTGGGAGGAGAAGGGCCCTCTCTAGAGGAGAAAAAGAATAAGGTTTACTCTTTCAGAAGGGACAAGGTCTGCAAGATATTTAATGATGCCTTGAACAATGGTCTACAATTGCCGGAGTCAAAAAGACCTCAAGAAGCAAAAATGACCGACAATTCTCTTTATTGCCCGTACCACCGAGTAGTGAGACATGCGATCGAGGATTGCTATATCTTCAAAGACTGGGTCCAGAATCAGTACAAGGCTGGAGAGATCAATCTGTCCAAGAGTGTCATGGTGAACAATCAAGTTACAACCACCAACTTTATACAAACAGAAGCTGAAGCCTTCTGAGAGCAGACAGCTGAACCCGCTGCCCTGAGAAATGAAACTGACTTACCGCAACCTCCATGGAGTATGCACATATCTAATAAGACGAAGAAGGTGCTAAAGTTACTTCGGAAAGAGCCCAGAACAGAATGGGAAGGGCAGAAGAGGCCCACCATTCCAGCGGCCAATTCGGCTCAATCAGGCTCAAAATCTAAAAAGCTCAAGAAGAAGAAAAGTGCAGCTCGACGCGAAAAGGATTCTGCAGGGAGATCGATCATTCAAAAATATATGGATTCCCTCGAAGACTCTAAACAAAGGGAAATGACTCTAATTCAATTGAAGGGGTTCTTCCCTATAGAGTGTGTTGGTGACAGAATATATCTCCTGATGCCAAGCCTGTCAAACAACCTTCGATGAGCTAAACGAGATCGATTTGGGAACGCCTGATAATCCAAGGCCGACCTACATCAGCTCACTTTTGTCAGAGAAAATGAAGGAGCAGATAATTGCCCTGCTGCATGAGTTCGCCGATTGCTTCGCATGGACATACATAGAAATGCCTGGCCTCTTCCCTAAAGTGGCCATGCATAAGCTGGCTATATCTCCTGATGCCAAGCCTGTCAAACAAGCTCCCCGAAGCCTATCAAATAAGCTGTCTAAGAGTGTGTTGGTGAACAATCAAGTTACAGCCACCAACTTTATACAAACAGAAGCTGAAGCCTTCTGAGAGCAGAAAGCTGAACTCGCTGTCCAGAGAAATGAAACTGACTCACCGCAGCCTCCGTGGAGTATGCCCATATCTAATAAGATGAAGAAGATGCTAAAGTTACTTCAGAAAGAGCTCATAACAGAATGGGATGGGCAGAAGAGGCCCACCATTCCAGCTTCCAATTCGGCTCAATCAGGCTCAAAATCAAAAAAGCTCAAGAAGAAGAAAAGTGCAACTCGACGCGAAAAGGAGTCTGTAGGGAGATTGACCATTCAAAAATATATCGATTCCCTCAAAGATTATGAATAAAGGGAAATGACTCTAATTCAATTGTTGGAGTTCTTCCCTGTAGAAGCGGCTGAGATTCTGGAAGAGCTAGAAGAAGACTCCAATGAAGAGATCCCTATAGTGACCTGCTACGTCATCCACCTTGGTAGCGACTCTGAGGAAGAGCTATGTTTTCCTGAAGAGGACGAGGAGCTCGCTACAAAGGCTAACCAAGTCCATCTTAGAAGCGGCAGAGCTCTACCGCCAAATCAGGGCAACGCCCCAAAAGGGAAGGAAAAACAAGTCGCTAATGAAGAAGATGATAGAGAACTTGTTCATGAAGATTCGAGTCCTTCCCCAGTGGACTATAATGTCTTCGCTCATCTTCGGAAGCTTCCGTCTCTCTTAAGCATCTATGATGCTCTGGTCCTGTCCAAGGATCTTAGAGATATTCTCACTCATGCTCTACAAATCCCTGAGCGGTACGAAGCTTGCTTTACGGAAATTAATATGAGAGAAGCCCAGTACAAAATACCGCCACATTCACGTTTAAGGACGAAGACCTGCTACTGGGAACAGCTGAGCATAACTAGCCACTTTACGTGACTGGGTACATCGACGGAGATCGGATTAATCGCATATTGATTGATCCGGGATTCTTAGTGAACATCATGAACTTGCGGACTCTGAAGAGTTTGTCAATGGACGTCCGACACCTGTCAAGTGAAAGTATAGTCATCCAAGGTTTCAATCAAAACTGACAGCAAGTTCTGGGGTCTATAGCTCTGCCAATCAAATTTAGGGATCTGCAAACCGAAGCTAAGATATATGTGATCGACACTGACACGTCTTATAAGGTTCTTCTGGGACGGCCGTGGCTCCACGATTACGGCATCGTTCTATCAACTCTATATCAGTGCATGAAATATACCAAAAATGGAGAAGAAAGACGTATTGATGGAGACATCCAGCCGTTTGGTGTGCATGAAGTCCGATATGAAGATTCTTGATACTTTGTGAATCTCCAAAGTGCTGAGCCACAGCTGACCAAAGACAGAACGGTCCCGAAATTCAAAGGAAAATCTGAGCCGGCTGTTACTTTCAAAAGCAAAAACCCCCAAGTGCGTCCGCGTTTCGGCAGTGACACTGATAAGTCCGACGCTGGAAGTACGTCCTTCTGTAAAACTCGCCCTTATTTCCGTAGCGATACGGACGAATCTGATACTGAAGGCCTATTCGACAGCAAAATTCTCCCTTGTCTAGGCAGCGACACCGAAGAGTCGGAGGAAGAGAACCTACCTTGCAACGACTGTGCAGACTGGGCCCCCATACAACAAGAGAAACTAAGAGAGACCTTTGAAATTGCATAAGGTCCCTAGCCGTCACAAAGGTGCCGGAGTAGATGTGCAAAGAGCTCGATGTATTGTCGGTCTCTACCGTGGACCAGCTGAAAACTTTCTACATTCCCGGAAGGAAAAATGGACATAAGGGCATCCTGTTTTATAGGTCAAATCCTGTTGTGCACCCAGACGATTTGTCTGTCATGTGACTTCCTTATGAGAGAGGCATAAGATCCGTCCTCAATCCCAGATACTATGCGCCCGAGATGCGGGAATATTTCAAAAGGTGCGAATGCCGGTTATATCAAACAGAGTCCGAAGTAAAGTTTTATAAAGGGCTATGACATCCGCTTCAGGTCTGAGCACTCATCGATGAACGAATTCCAGATAAACGGGGCATAAGTTTCATTCAACCTGATTCCAAAGCATGCTACATGATCCATATTGGGGAAGCCAGCGAGGAGTCAAATGATGAAGACGAGCTAGCCGAGCCAGAAGAAGCCCCTCAAGAGCTCGAAGATGGAGGACAAGCAACCTTTGATGAGCTAACCGAGATCGATTTGGGAATGCCTGATAATCCAAGGCCGACCTACATCAGCTCACTCTTGTCAGAGAAAATGAAAGAGCAGATAATTTCCCTACTGCATGAGTTCGCCGACTGCTTCACGTGGACGTACAAAGAAATGCCTGGCCTCTCCCCTGAAATGGCCATGCATAAGATGGCTATATCTCCTGATGCCAAGCCTGTCAAACAAGCTCCTTGAAGAATAAGAAGGGAGCTGGAAGAAAAGTTCATCGAGGATACTAAGAAACTTATCAATGTTGGCTTCATCAGGGAAGAGAAATACGCAGACCGGATCGCATGCATTGTCCCAGTAAAGAAGAAAAATAGGCAGTTCCGGGTTTGTGTCAATTTCAGGGACCTTAACAAGGCCTTCCCTAAAGATGATTTTCCGCTTTCGGTCATGGAAATGATGGTCAATGATACCTCAAATTATGAGCTGTTCATCTTCATGGACGGTTTGTATGGGTACAATCAGATAAAAATGTCGCCTGAGGATGAGAGGCATACAGCATTTCGAACTCCGATTGGCATATACTGTTATAAAGTGATGCCATTCGGACTGAAGAACGCAGGTGCTACATATCAAAGGGCAATGACCAATATCTTTGATGACCTAATCCATAAATTCGTCGAATGTTATGTTGATGATCTGGTCATCAAGACTAAAGCCAAGTCCGATCACATCCAAGATCTTAGGACCGTTCTTACTAGACTGAGGGAATACGATCTGAAGATGAATCCTCTGAAGTGCGCTTTTGGCATGTCATCGGGAAAATTCCTGGGTTTCATATTCTGACATCAAGGGATCGAAGTTGACCCATCTAAGATAAACTCCATCATGGAGATGCCCCCTCCGAAGAATCTAACGCAGCTAAGATCTTTTCAAGGCAAGCTTGCTTATATACGAAGGATTATCTCAAATTTATCGGGGAGATGTAGGCCCTTCTCAAAGCTTATGAAGAAAGGAACTCCTTTTATCTGGGATGCCGAATGTCAAGAAGCGTTCGAAAGCATCAAACAGTACCTGTTGCACCCTCCAGTGCTTGCTACTCCTATTTCAAATAAACTGTTGGTTCTCTATACTGCCGCGCTAGATGAGTCACTCGGTGCGCTTCTTTCCCAGAACAATGAGAAGGAAAAAGAAAATGCCCTCTACTACCTCAGTCAAACTTCAGTCGGGGCAGAACACAATTATTCCTCGATCGAAAAGCAATGCCTGGCTCTAATGTTCACTGTGAAGAAGCTGAGGCACAATCTGTTTGCTCATCGGGTTATGCTGATTTTCAAGGTCGACCCGCTCAAATACTTAATGACCAAAGTAAGACTAGCCGGCAGAATGGCAAGATGGGCTGTCATGCTGCTTGAGTTTGACATAGTTTATACTCCTTAGAAAATAGTAAAAGGACAAGCTCTTGCAGACTTCCTTGCTGCTCATCCCGTACCAGAAAGGTCACCGCTTAATTGCGAGTTACCCGACGAACAAGTGCTGCACCTCGAGGATGATGAGCCATGTTGGGAGCTTTACTTCTATTGGATATAGTGCCCTCAAAGTCAATTATTGGATCGCAGGCACGTGATTGCAATGATTGAGGAGGACCTATACCGGTAGGACAGTCTTACTCGAGATGATATTATGCTATCTGGTTTGCCTTTATCATCCTGTACAGCTTTAGGTGACATTACTGATCAATATTACACGTTGATAGAGCCCTTAGGATTCTTGCTTGACGACCAGCATTATGATGGAGATCATATATGTGAGAGTTGGGTAGTCCATAAGCACATCCTTAAAAGTGGTCCCTAGTCGTGGGAGTTTCGAGACAGGGCATCGATACTCCGGAGTAGACTAGTATATATAGTCGAGACCCCGACGAGGGGCGGTGGCCGGTCTCACAAGACATTGGTGTCAGTTTGCTCACCTAAGATGTATACATGTGCTCATTGGGTTATGAGTACACCGGACAGGACTCGCCGGGAACCTGCTAGTTGGTATTATACCTAGCGTCAAATAGCAGTTCCCTGGTGACATGTATACAGGTTAGTTCATCGACCTGAGATCGTCAATTGTCTCGTGTGAGTTCCCACTGTGCTTTGATTACTACTCTACCACGACTTAAAGGAGTCGTGCAAACAGGTTTTAGTTGGGTACAGTCCCGAGCCACATGGAGGCAGTGAGCAGATCGGCAGGGGTTTCGTCTCTTCCGGCATTGGGGGTAAGATCGCGCTGTGTCTAGGAGAGCCATTACACGAAATCCTTGGCCAAGGCAGGAGATTTACTGGTAGGTATTCCAGTAGTATCTCAGGGTGTTCTGGTCTACAGTCCGACATGACTTATACCGTTATTGGGGGTCTGACGTTACCAGCCCCCTAGGCCCGATATGCGATGCTCATAAACGAACCGACCGGACTGTATGGATATTGTCATAGATAGGCTCAGTAGGGTTCCAGGATGAGTTCGCTCATCGGACTCCCTTTCACTCAATACATGGGCAGCCGTTACGTACAGCTAGTACCACTGGCGGCTTGTGGTTAAACCCACTACCAAGATATTGACGAGTCTTTAGAGTCCCCTACAGAAAGTTTCCTAGTTCGGGCGAAACGTTGTAGAGGCCATATGATTTTATGGCAGGGTTCGAACATACGCATGCACTTGTGCACGTGTTATGGTTCAGACAGATAATACTAGTAGGATTTGGTGTAAGCCGGATCCTAGTATTATATTGTGTAGAAATATTTTTTGTCTATTTGCATTTGTATTCGGTCGGAAAACAAATGCGGGTATGTATATACAGTTGCGGGGTTATCCTGTAATTTATTACGGGATCGCTTTTTGAAGTTGCCAGTTTTTCTTCTCTCGATTAAACATTGTTTTTAATATTTAATATGTGCTTTCTTTTTTTTTGGCCATATTTCGTTGCTTCATGACTTGGCCGAAATGGGGAAAGGGGGGGTTCATTTGGATGGGTGAGTCACTTGTATTGTTTCTAGATTGGTATGGCTTCTTTTGTGCATTATTGGTGCATTTATTGCTTATGGAATGCTTTGGATATTTGTTTGGATATTTGGTGTGATATTTATCATATCATCACCACTTGATCTCTTATGCTCACCTCCCTCCATGCTTTGCCGAGCACTTCTTTAGGTAGCCTCCATCTTTGGTGTGTGAGGAGATTGATTCATTTTCATTGCAACAAAAATCCTAAGCTCATCTCCAAAGCTCATTTCCATCTTTACTCCAATATGGAAACTTCAATTAACCATCATCCATTAGCTTGGGTGACTTGAGACAAAGTATTCTACACTCACTCTACTTCAACCTTGGACACGTCGGCTAGCAAACTTCGTGTCCGAATTGCTTCGGTTTGAAGCGGGTGCCCATATAAAGATTCGTTGACGTGGCGCAACCTTCGGCGAGAAGGAGATCGTAGATCGAGCGAGATCGGAGAGCGAACTTTGTCGGCGCAGCCGCAACAAGCTAGGGGCAGAGGTTAATGACCGAAGGACACGGATCGATCGGTATAATCTCAAGACCCTCGTTTACAATATTCTAGTTTACGGTTAATGGAATGATCCGGGATTTAAGTTTGCGTTAGCGCCAGTTTGAAAAGTTTTTGTTCCGCATTTGGCATCGGAAAGACGGCCGGGGCGCTACCGTAGACTTACATGGTATCAGAGCCAAACTATTAACCGTTAACTAGTTGGTTTAAACAATGTTAAAGTATCAAAATTGAAACAAACCCAAACACCGCCACGGAATTAGCAGTTTCTGTTGTTTTTCAAAAGGTCCAGAAAAATTATTTAAACATGTGCAGAAGACTACTCAGGAGGACACAAGAACACACCCCAAAGACGAACCCCCTCCGCCGGAATTTGGCCGAGCTGAAGCTCAAGAAATCCGACGTCGCCAGTTTTTCAGGGGCCTATAGGGTTGGTGTTTTGGGTGTTGTTCTGGTCTCTGGGAAGTTGGTTATGTGGTGTTGTTTATTTAGCCCATTTTGGATATTGTTTTATCAGGTTGTTTGGGCTATTCGGGGGTTATTTCGAAGTCGATATTTTCTAACATTGTTTAAGTTTTGCAGTGCATTACATTACTATCTGTGACCGTGAATGTCAATCAATCGGTAAGTCTTGTCTAATTGCTATAGCTCTTTTAGACGGATTTCTGAACGTGACATTCACGTTGATATTTTGTGTTGTGTTGTGATGTTGCAGATTTTTCGTGCTGGATAGCTATGGTAGTGCAGTTTGGATTTATTTGTACATTTGATATTGCGGGGTGAGCGTCCGACATGTGGACTGCCATCACTGCTTGTTTGTATATTATTCTTTTGGGGCACGACTGGGCTGAGGTCGATGTACCTGTTATACATATTTTCTTTTCTGTACTAGGATTACCCTGCGGTGGAGTGCTAGGATAGCCGGGTTCTGGAGGGCAACGGGTCCGCATCTCATGGCTTTGAGAGGGAGGGGAACTCACTCTAGGATTAACGGGCTATTCGCCGCACTCGTAGGGGGTACAGGTTGACCCAAGGAGGGGTGCTCAAGTTACCGGATTCTGTGAAGTGCTGGGTGGTCCATTCACGATGCTGAAGAGGGCTTCCTCGCTTATGGTTTTGGCGGGTAGCTTGTTGCACTCGTAAGGGTCTAAGTTTTCATTGCACAGGCTATCCACACGACCAGGGGAACGTCGGGTTTCATTTCCGGCTCTATGAAACCCGGGGATCCCAGCTAATCTATATTGTTCTGTGATACTTATTACTTTTCTGTGATGTTGCATTTATCATGCCGGGAGCGATTATTGTATATTGATATATATACTAGTAGATGTTGTATATGTTTTACACCCGCGCTAGTCCAGTCCCCGCTCTGTCGTTTGTTAAGTAACCTAACGGGTGATGATGGGACCCAGTGACGAATGCGGATGGCATATACGTACATTTTATTTTCATTCTTTACTGGTGTGATTAACTGATGGGACTGCGTTGATTCGTATCAATGCAAGGAAGACAGACCTATACGGATGTTGTTGGAACAATTTTTAAAAAGCTGTTATTGCAAGGATGTTTTCTTTTGTTTTGCACAGTGGTATTCGGTTGTGAATATCCAACACCTCATTCGACGAGGCAAGGGCCGAGATCCCTTTACCGGGAGTGACCCCTTGGGCAGAAGTTTGCGTCAGGGTAATAACTTCACTATAGTCGATTACTTTTTGCTTTGAATCTCGGTATTCAGTTGGAATATCCTGCACCTCATTCCACGAGAAAAGAGCCGAGATCCCTTCACCGGGAGTGACCTCTTTAGCAAAGGTTTTCGCCACTATATATTTGTAAAAAGCTATCAGGTTCCTTCAACGATATCAAGTTCATTACGTTAAAGGTTTTTCGCTAAAAACCATTCGTAGCCCTCCGTCATTTCAGACGGGTAGCACTTAGTATTCATGCTATGTTTGTTGACTTTCGTCAAGGCATAGTGTATGGTAGCTGCTTGTTACCTTTCTATTGCATAGATAGATGCGTTGGTTTGGGACAGTTGTACAGCCTTGTTGACCTTCGTCAAGGGCTTGTACGGGTGGGTTCAAATTAACCTGGACATTGACGGGTAGAACTTGGCATGTGACTTATGATTTGTTGACCTTCGTTAAGGTCATAAGAGCATGGGGTAAAAATCATATCGAGAGTTTCTAAAGAAACTGAAACTTGCCGGGCATGCGCATACCTTCTGGAGTGCGATAACGTGAGTGGATTCCATCACGTTATCATGCGATGATAGTTGGATCCCGATTCCCACTAATGAGTTGGTTTACTCCTCGGGTGATCCCGATTAATTCTTCTTTCAGGTTTGGAGGAAAATTTAAGGATACAGTGGGAGGTTTCCTGATTAGATAAAGTGATAACCATTCTGATCTAGGTTAGAGTGAAAGCAGAGTGTTTCTTTTCTCTCTCTCTTTGGCAGCGACCATGACCCGACCCTAGACTATGACTCAGTAACTAAGTTAACCGAACTTTCTTAAAACACTAGATTTTGGATTGTCTGAGTTGCGCACATTATTTCCACTCCTTCTTTTACCCTTTGCGTTTCTCCAGAACACCCCGTATTACTATGAACATCCACTTCCATTGGATAAATCTATCGTATGGTTATATACGAACTCGAAGGAACTTATTCCAGATTCGAGGATGGATTCAGGTTCAGGAGAGATTGAATTGGTTTGTTCAGTTGTCTTTTATTATTACCTTCTCTCAGGTTGTGAGGGCTCCTAGGATTAGTAGAGGGTATATCTATTATGCTTATTTGATAATCTTCTTCCAAACCATAGGCAGGTGCCGAAAGGTAGGGAATGAAGAAAACCAATTAGCCTAAGCTGGGTATACAGAAGGTAATAAGTAAAGAAATATAAAGGGATTAGAAAGAGGGCAAAGTAAATTACGACTGCTAAAATTCACGACCAAACCACGTACTTCATCACCACTCCTACTTCACCTTTGCATTTCTCCGGTTCACGGGAAAGAGAATAAGGTTTATTCAGTTATCTTTTATCATCACCTTCTCTCAGGTTGCGAGTACTCCTAGAATTAGGAGAGTACACCTATTACGCTTATTAGATAGTCTTCTTCCAAACCATAGGCTGGTGCCGAAAGGTAGGGAAGTAAGAAAACCATTAAGCCTAATGATGGCGTACAGAAGGTAATGACTAAAGACAAATAAAGGGATTTGGAGAGATGGAAAAGAAATATACGGTTACAGTCATAAATCTGGATAATGGAAGAGGCGTTACTAGAAATACCCAGATACCCCTTCGAAACATTTTCGTATTTCAGTTTCACTGTGCATTGCTAATTGTAAACTGATTTCTCAATTAGACCCTTGCTCCAGGGTATGTATTTACCAGGTATGATTCTCACATCTGTATGGTTTTACAGATGATGAGTGGGAGTAAGTTATTGGGAATTAGGTGATCATCCTCATTATATCGGAATTCGTTGTAATTGGTGATATTTGAGGAAATCGCCTGGGTTGTTTGCCGGATTGCAAATATTTGGTTTTGAATATCCGTTGTTGTGCCCCAATTTCAAACTGATATATCTGTATGTTTATTTTTATAAAGCGAGATATAAATTTTTGAAATTATGTCGATGACGTTTACCTATATCAGTTGATGGTTAGGTAAGGAGCATTTAACAGCGGTGTAATTCTTCATAACCATAGTACAATTTTCAACCTACGACGCACAGGGTTTGAGTTATTCAACTTAGCGGACTTATACAAAGTATTGTATGTTGTCTAGTGTCCATTAGGACAGAAGGGTAGGTACTCGTACTATATTCTGTTTACTTGTGACTTCTTAAGTTTTAGACAAGTGTTTCGTAGAAATACAAGGTCTAAGTTTTGAGAAGTTATAGGTAAAAGAATAAAGTAGAGAACCAGGTGTCGCAAGTATCGGGATTCTTGAAGGTGATCGAAGATGTAGATACTTGTGTATGGTATTCAGTTGATAGTAATGGTTTCGAGAAACTTGTTTCTCTTTCAGGTTACTCATAATTGGATGCACTCCTAAGTTGAGTAATGCTAATCGGCCTCTCTCTATTTAGTTGACATGCACCGGAGACAGCTGCATGATTTGAATCTGGTTCCAATTAAATCAGCGCCTCTATTTCTACATTATATATAGAATGGATTATATCATAACGATGTTAGGGTACAGGGAGTTGTCCGGCTTATGCTTAAAACCAGACTCTGGATAACTCATGGCACGTTTCTATAATGGCAGTTTGTGTGTTAACCCGGGCTATGACGAGGGTTGATTTTCTACCATCTGGAAGATCAATAGTGATATTATTCTTGACTCGACACATTTTTAGTAAAATGGACTTTTTCAGAAAATAGTAGTGGGAGTATGGTAGAACTGGAAGTGATTCCAGAACCACAAACGATTACTGAAAATTTAATAAGAACCTAAAGATTCAATCAGATTCAACATTCCATTAGCCACTCCGCAGATATGGTGGGTAAGCTCAGGCACCCGAGAGGTACTCCGGTAGCCTCAAGGACGGTGACAGAGAGGTTCTTGTTTATCCAGACTTGACACTACTGTTGTTCCAGGTTATGAGACCCGGCGGGAGGATGAGTATAGCGTCGTTCTAAAAAAGCTTTAGAAGTGCACGTATATATTATTTTGCCAGAGGGTTGTTATGGTCAGTGGGAGCAGCGGAAACATAGTAGACAAGTAGCTTATCTCTATAGACTAAAGCAGATATAGCGGAGGTAGATCATCTATTTTTTGATGCGACAGTCATAAGTTTTGACTTCATCAGAATAGGGGATGGATCTGTTAAGAAGGTAGTAGGGTGTGATGTCCTGGTATTTGGATGACATACAAAGAGTAGGAAGTAAAATTCCTATACTACGATCGGTTATACTGTGGTTGTCACACTGTTGTTTCTCCACATAGGATTTGGATATAATATCAGGTATTCTGGTTACTATGGTTTTAGATCTAGATTTGGGTAGTTTTCCAATCTGGGTACTTAGACAGTATTCAAAAGGTGTTTTAGAATGGACGACTCTTGGCGTGGTGATGTACCTGCAGGTGATGGAGTCACCCTCTCTAAAGGTGTCTTACAGACTAAAGGGGAGAGGGATGTGCATGATTGGCATATCACTTACTTAAGCAATTGAGTTGATCATGAGATGTCAAGTAACACACCAGATGTTGTTTTTGCACTAGATGCAATAAGTTGATATTAATCCAATCCTGGAGAAACGTTCGGAAGCAGTTTTAGAATATAAATGGTTGTTCTAGGGATTTGATAACGGCAGCCTTCTTTAGGAGACGGTTATCATTCCAGGCTTCCAAGGAGGCCTGGATGACAGAGTGACTGTCAGAGTTATAGTTTTCTCTCTGACGAGGGGCAGTAGTTTGGACAGGTGGTTCAAGAGGATACTGAGGGAGGTGTGGCACAGGATATCGATTAGGTTCAGTTGACGATACAGTCTAAGAAATTTGGATTTGGAGTTCATTTATGAACTAGGTCCCATCAGATATCCAGACATATTCTAAGATAGGTATTGCTCAATTTGGGAGATGGCTTTCTCCGCGAACTTGAGATTAAGAGAGACATAGAAAGAAACATCAGGGCGGATCCACTCACTGAGGCTATTTCTCGAACACAATAGTTTTACAAACAAGCTTTGTAACACTGATTAGTAGAGGAGTTAGGTGTTCGATATCACACGGGCTGTGAGTATGCGACATCGCAATAACTAGCCTTAAGTGCAAGTGGGAGAATGTTGGATATAGTGCCCTCAAAGTCAATTATTGGATCGCAGGTACGTGATTGCAATGATTGAGGAGGACCTATACCGGTAGGACAGTCTTACTCGAGATGATAGTATACTATCTGGTTTGCCTTTATCATCGTGTACAGCTTTAGGTGACATTACTGATCACTATTAAACGTTGATAGAGCCCTTAGGATTCTTGCTTGACTACTAGCAGTATGATGGCGATCATATACGTGAGAGTTGGGTAGTCTATAAGCACATCCTTAAAAGTGGTCCCTAGTCGTGGGAGTTTCGATACAGGGCATCGATACTCCGGAGTAGACTAGTGTATACAGTCGAGACCCCGACGAGAGGCGGTGGCCGGTCTCACAAGCCATTGGTGTCAGTTTGCTCACCTAAGATGTATACAGGTGCTCATTGGGTTATGAGTACACCGGACAGGACTCGCCGGGAACCAGCTAGTTAGTATTATTCCTAGCGTCAGATAGCAGTTCCCTGGTGACATGTGTACATGTTAGTTCATTGACCTGAGATCGTCATTTGTCTCGTGTGAGTTCCCACTGTGCTTTGATTACAACCCTACCATGGCTCAAAGGAGTCGTGCAAACAGCTTTTAGTTGGGTACAGTCCCGAGCTACATGGAGGCAGTGAGCGGATCGGCAGGGGTTTCGTCTCTCCCGGTATTGGGGGTGAGATCGCGCTTTGTCTAGGAGAGCCATTACACAAAGTCCTTGGCCAAGAAAGGAGATTTACTGGTAGGTATTCCAGTAGTATCTTAGGGTATTCTGGGCTACACTCCAACACGACTTATACCGCTATTGGGGGTCTGACGTTACCAGCCCCCTAGGCCCGATATGCGATGCTCATAGACGAATGGACCGAACTGTACGGATATTGTCACAGATAAGCTCAGTAGGGTTCCAGGATGAGTTCGCTCATCGGACTCCCTTTCACTCAATACATGGGCAGCCGTTACGTACAGCTAGTACTACTGACGGCTTGTGGTTATACTCACTGCCAGGCTATTGACGAGTCTTTAAATTCCACCACAGAAAGTTTCCCAGTTCGGGAAAAACGTTGTAGAGGCCGTATGGTTTTATGACAGGGTTCGAATATACGCGTGCACTTGTGCACGTATCATGGTTCGGATAGATAATACTAGTGGGATTTGGTTTATGCCGGATCCTAGTATTATACTGTGTAGGAATATTTTTTTATCTTTTCGCATTTGTTTTCGGTCGGAATACAAATGCGGGTATGTATATACAGTTGCGGGGTTATCCTGTAATTTATTACGGGATCGCTTTATGAAATTGCTAGTTTTTCTTCTCTCGATTAAACATTGTTTTTAATGTTTAATATGTGCTTTCGTTTCTTTTGTCCATATTTCCTTGCTTCATGACTTGGCCGAAATGGGGAAAGGGGGGGGGGGGTTCATTTGGATGGGTGAGTCACTTGTATTGTTTCTAGATTGGCATGGCTTCTTTTGTGCATTATTGGTACATTTATTGCTTTTGGAAAGCTTTGGATTTTTGTTTGGATATTTGGTGTAATATTTATCATATCATCACCACTTGATCTCTTGTGCTCACCTCCCTCCATGCTTGGCCGAGCACTTCTTTAGACAGCCCCTATCTTTGGTGCGTGTGGAGATTGATTCATTTTCATTGCAACAAAAATCTTAAGCTCATCTCCAAAGCTCATTTCCATCTTTAATCCAATATGGCAACTTCAATTAACCATCATCCATTAGCTTGGGTGACTTGAGACAAAGTGTTATACACTCACTCTACTTCAACCTTGGACACGTCGGCTAGCAAACTTCGTGTCCCAGTTGCTTCGGTTTGAAGCGGGAGCCCGTATAAAGATTCGTTGATGTGGCGCAACCTTCGGCGAGAGGAGGAGATCGTAGATCGAGCGAGATCGGAGAGCGAACTTCATCGGTGCAGCCGCAACAAGCTAGGGGCAGAGGTTAAAGACCGAAGGACACGGATCAATCGGTATAATCTCAAAACCCCCTTTTGTAGTATTCTAGTTTACGGTTAATGGAACGATCCAGGATTTAAGTTTGCGTTAGCGCCAATTTGAAAAGTTTTTGTTCCGCATTTGGCCTCGGAAAGACGGCCGGGGCGCTATCGTAGACTTACAACTTCGATGGAGCCTCATCAATGAGGAGCTCCGACAAATCCAGCATCCCACAGATAAAAGCAGGGATAGGATTGGTGTTCATTACGCCATCGATGGGAACCCTACGATGCCCTTTTGCTCTCACCGAGCCTCGCACAAACAACGAGGCTGAGTACGAAGCTCTGATAGCTGGTCTGGAGCTCGCCATAGAAATGGAAATCCTTTGGCTACGGGTTTACGGTGACTCCCAGCTTGTCGTCAACCAAGTAAGCGGAGATTATAAGATATACAAACCCGAGTTATCTTGATATAGAAGCCGAGTGGTAGAACTTATGAAATGGTTCACTCACATTGAACTAATGATAGTCCATAGAGCGTTGAACGGAAAGCCGACATACTCGTTCGCCTAGCTAAAGAGCTACCTGATCCTGGATGAAATTCTAATCACAGTCAGAAGCCGGCAAATTCTGCCTCCAGTCTCTTTGCGTGAAGAAGAAAGTGTAGAAAAAGAGAACAATCTTGTCGAAGAAGCTTCAATCATTCAAGACGAGCCCGATTGGAGAGGACCCTTCATAGAGTACCTCCGATACGACAAGCTGCCCGAAGAAAAATCTGTGAGGATTCAGCTGAAGAAGAGAGCTCTCCGAAACGTGTTTGTAAATAATACGCTATACCGCAGATCATATGACCAACTCTGGATCAGGTGCCTATCATCGGCCGAAGCCCAAAAAGTCATGAAAGAATTTCACTTGGGCATCTGTAGGGCTCACCAGTCCGGCCCCAAAATCCGGCTTCAGATTAAATGGCTTGGATATTACTGGCCCACCATGATAAGGGTTTGCGAAGTGCATGCTAAGAAATGTCTTCTCTGCCAAATTCACGGTGATTTAATTCACAAGCATCCCAATCCGTTGCATCCTATGGTGGTGCCGTGGCCCTTCGAAGTTTGGGGCACCGACATAGTTGGTCCGATTGATCCTCCGTCATTCAAAGGCCACCGGTTCATATTGGCTGCAACAGACTACTTCTACAGATGGGCTGAAGATGTCCCGCTAAAAGAAGTCAAGACAGAAGATATTATGACATTCTTCCGGCATAATATTCTATACCGCTTCGGTACACCAAGAAGAATCATTTCTGACAACGAGCCTCTTTTCAAGAGCTTCAAAGTCTCAAGGTTTCTACTTAGCACAAGATAGACTGGAGATATTCCTCCATCTATAATCCAAGAGCCAATAGGCTAGCCGAACCCTTCAATAAGACTCTATGCAAGCTCCTGAGAAAAAATGCTTCAGTCAACAAGAGAGACTGGAATCTCAAACTTCACGAGACGTTGTGGGCATATCGTACCACGCACCATACTCCAACTCAGTCCACTCCATACTCATTACTCTTCGGAGTGGAGGAGATCCTCCCCCTCGAAGTGGAAGTTCCAAGCTTAAGAATGGCCGTTCAGTATGAGTTGACGGAGGAGGAAAACGTGCTCCTTCGGCTCGAAGAGCTCGACGCCCTCGAAGAAAAGAGGCTCGCAGTACAGCAAAATTTGGAGCTATATCGAGCCCAAATGTCATGGGCCTATGACAAGATGACCCGTCTCCGTTCTTTCAAGAAAGGCGAATTGTTGTTGGTCCTCAAAAGATCGATTATTTCCAATCGACATGCCAAGGGAAAATTCGAGCCAAACTGGGAAGGGCCATACGTCATCGAGAAAGTGTTTGATGGAGGATCCTACTAGCTGATAAATGCCGAGGGAGAGAGGCCCATGAAGCCCATCAATAGACGATATCTTAAGAAATACTACGTGTGAATACTCCAAGTCGCAGGCGAATTGAGCACACCGGCCCTACGGTCTGGATCATACATCCTGTAAAACTGTATACAATCCACGGGTTAAAACGGCCCCTATCTTTCCCAAGTCCTACTGGCGAGACTACATTTAAAGTCCTATCAGCAATGAAGATTCACCAATGTAAAAAAAAGGTATGTCCACAAGCAAAACGGGCACGGATGAAAACCCGAAAGGGCTCCGTGAGTAAAAACAGCAGGACTGCCGGTGAGTTTGTGAAAACCCGAAAGGGCGCAAACTCGTAAAAAAGAGATGAAATACACTCGCAAAGTCCTCTCGACCTTGTGATGAGAAAATCCCCGCGTGAGATCCTTACGACTTACAAAGGAGCAACACACTTAGGAATCCCCATGATTCATAGGGAGAAATACACCTGCGAGATCCTCTCAACTCATAGGGAGAAAATGCTTTTATGAGACCCTTACAGCTCGTAAAAGTGAAAAGCCTTAGGTGATAGAGATCTAAACCTGTCTCTTAAGCCATCGCTCCCCAACGGGCAACGGTAAATGATGAGTCGCTCCTGGCATTGCTTCAGTGTTAGCGGTGCTGATGCCGATCCAAAACCTAAATCCCAAGTTTTCCCAACGGCAAATGATGAGTCGCTCCTGGTATTACTTCAGTGTTAGCGGTGCTGCTGCCGACCCAAAAACTAAATCCCAAGTCCTCCAGGGGCAAAAGATGAATTGCTCCTGGCATTATTCCAGTGCAGCAATGCTGATGCCGACCCAAAAACCAAATCCCAAGTCCTCCCGGGGCAAATGATGAGTTGCTCCTGGCATTATTCCAGTATAGCAATGCTGATGCCAAACAAAATCCAAATTCCAAGTTTCTCTCAAATTCAAGAGTCCTGCCAAATAAGGCAGAAATCAAACATATCAAATTAATGTCCCACCCAGTAGCGCTTCTAAGCTCAAAAGTCTCGCTGGACGGGTATGGAACTCTTAAAATAAAACAAATAAAATAAATCAACCCTGACACCGTAGAAAGATGAGCAAGTAAACTTCAACCCCGACACCGCAGAAAGCGGAGCAAATCAAATCAAATCCCGACACCGTAAGAAGCAGAGAAAGAACCGACCGATCGTCCATGTCGCAAAAAGGGCAGCACCGACCGTCCAAGTCGCAAAAAGGGCAGAACCGACCGTCCACGTCACTAAAATGGCAGAACCGACTGTCCACGTCGCAAAAATGGCCGCACCGACCGTCCAAGTCGCAAAAAAGGCAGAACCGACCATCTACGTCGCTAAAATGGCAGAACCGACCATCCATATCGCAAAAATGGCACCACCAACCGTCCAACTATAAAAAAGGGCAGAACCGACCGTCCATGTAGCTAAAACGGTAGAACTTACCGTCCACGTCGCAAAAATGGCATTACCGATCGTCCAAGTCGCAAAAAGGGCAGAACCGACCGTCCACGTCGCTAAAATGGCAGAACCGACCGTCCACGTCGCAAAAATGGCAGCACCGACCGTCCAAGTCGCAAAAAAGGCAGAACCGATCATCCACGTCGCTAAAATGACAGAACCGACCGTCCACATCGCAAAAATGGCAGCACCAACCGTCTAGTCGCAAAAAGGGCAGAACCAACCGTCCACGTCGCAAAAATGGCAGAACCGACTGTCCACGTCGCAAAAATGGCAGCACAGACGGTCCAAGTCACAAAAAGGGATGAACCGACCGTCCACGTCCCTAAAATGGCAGAACCGACCTTCTACGTCGCAAAAATTAGAGCACCGACCGTCCACGTCGCAAAAAGGGCAGAATCGAACTCCACGTCGTCAAAACGGGAACCAAATGAAGTCAACCTCCACGTGAAAGAAGATCCATCAATTTCATGGACACAACCCACATATGTAGTGTGCATTTATTGATGGGGGCACTTTGTTAGGGTCAAAAATTACACCCCAGTTGACCAAGTCAAAACGAAGGTCAACCCTAAGTCAAGTGGCCCGAGCCCAAGTCAAGACTAAGCATGGAAGGGGCCGGCTCCATGCCAAAAAGGAGGCAATAAATTAGTCTAAATATAATTTTTAGAAATAAATGTATGTAAAGTGGACAGAAAGCCAAAATTTTGTAAACCCCATGGCTTATGTGCAAAAAAAAGCACATAAGGCATGGGGTGGCACAAGTGCCATTTGGCAAAACCCAACGGGCTATATGTAAAGTATGTAGACTATAAAGGCAACATGATGAAAAAATCAAGGATAACTTTTTTCTCTCTCTCAAAAATTAAGGTTTTATGCCTCCTTCATCTTTCCTCAAGGTTTTAAACCTTCTTTCCCTTTTTAAACTAAATCAAGAGTTTCACTCTTCCTTTTTAAAAAATAAACAGCTTTTCACCATCAAACCCTTGGAGGGGAACTCATATCTTCTATCAGATCTCAAAAAGGGGAGATTTTTAAATCTCACCCCTTTTTTCTCCAAGATCCGGCCAACAGAAGAGGAGGAAGAAGGTGACTATCTCCAAAAATCCCACCTTGGGAAGAATCAAGGCTCGGAAGAAGATCCAGGGCTAAAGGGGAGAAGAAAGGGGGCCCTTTTGATCATCCCCAAAGATTTCTAGGAGTTTAACTCCATTCAAGATCTGTTGGAGTTTAACTCCATAAATTAAACCCTTTTTTTAAGAGGAGTTCATCTCCTTTCAACATCTGTCAGAGTTTAACTCCATAAATAAAAAACCCTCTTTCGGGGTTTAACTTCTGTTTCCGGGGCTAAAAGCTCCCTTCTTTCTGCCGGCGCCCAAGCGCCCCGCACCCACGCACTGGGCGCGTGAGGCGCCCGCGCCCAAGTGCCTACACGCCAAGCGCGTGAGGCGCCAGCACCCAAGCGCCCATCGCCCACATGCTGGGCGTGTGAGGCGCCCAGCGCCCACGTGCCGGACGCGTTTGGCGCGAGCGCCTAAGCGCCCAGTGCCCACGTGCCGGGCGCGTGAGGCGCGAGCGCCCAGCGTCCACGTGCCGGACGTGTGAGGCGCTAGCGCCCAGTTCCCTAGCATTTTTAAGACGCACCTCACCCTAATTTTTCCTATAATATCCCACACTCAAAATACACCCCCGTTAGGAAATTTTTTCTAACGGGGCGCTACCCCGCACCCCGTAAGGGGCTGCTAGCCCCCTTGACCTCCAGCCCGCTATCCGGGTAGCGGGACCCCTGATATATCCAAAACCTCTCAATACACAACACATGCACACTGCACATTGAGTTCGCATGACCTGTTTGACCCGTCAATCGGAGGTTCTCTCGCTCCAAAGGTGAGGGGTAATTAACGACAGTTTAGTCCGCGGCTGCCGGAGATTCGGATCTCTACAATCAATAAACCCCCGCCTACCCTGGGCAGGGGGAATCTGTAATGCGCCTGACAAGCGACGCATATTCCCATCTTAATGGGGTGACGAAAAACACCCTACACCGCCGGGTAAGTCCGTAGGGGATGCCCTCATTATTTTAACCCAGAATCCCTTGGCCTACTCCACTACCCCCACGCTGTTTGATTTCTCTACACATTTCCAGAGAATTAAAAATTGGTATTAATCTATATTTTAATGCACATTTTAATTCACAAAATTCATTACCCTAAACCCTAATTTTCCCTATAAATACCACACCACATTTCACCCCTCCTCATTCAGAATTCCATTACAAAAAATCTCTAAAATTTCCAAGCCCAAAGCTATACAAGTGGAGTTAGCAAGAGGCGAAGTTCCGGCGAAGTTTCGGGAAGATTCCGGCGACGAAACGACTCCTCGACAATCCCAAACTCTCCCCCTACCTCTTCTCCCTAATTCTAACCTGTAAGTCCCCACTCCCCTCCTCCATCTCTATTCTAAAAGAATCTATTTTCAAAACTCATCGGAAGCAGAGTTATTCCGACTTCCGATTCATTTTTCTTTAAAAACTCCATTTTTCTTAAACAACAAAATACCATATTCCCTCATAATGATCAACAAACATAAACAAACACATTAGAATAAGTTTCATCTCAAAAAAATCTATTATACAATTTTTATCGCATTTTTACGGTTAAATAGCATATACTTTAATTTCGACACAATTCAACATATTCCCTTATATTACCTTTAGAAAACTCACGAGGTAATGACCTACCTCATCACAACACAAATTTTTGATATAGCACGATAACTCTTGGGGACATTAGTTTATGGGAAAATACTAGTTTACGATTAAATACCTTAAACATTCAAAAACCGTTTTCTTTTAAAGTGTGTTATTTAATTCCGTGCAATTGCGCCTCTACAACCCATTTTGGGGATCCTGATTGAGATGGTGCGGGTTATCGCATATTCTCGGGCCTAGTAGAGCGAGATGCAGACCTCCGCAAGGAGCATTCGATCTCGATGGAATTTTTAATGTAATTTTTAAGAAAAATGTGATTTCTATTTAATAAATAAATTCTATATTTTTTTAAATATTAGATATATATAAATACTCTCAAAATATATACTTTAAGTATAACATATATATATTCCGTGTTTTCTAAATTAAAGGAATCACAAATTTCATGAAACTACATTTACAATTCAATACCATTCCAAGATTTCACTAAAAAAACTATATTCAATGAAAGCTAGGTTATATCCACTAGAATATTTCAATTCATAAAAATTATAATTATGAAAACCCTAAAGACGATAATTAAATACTTGAGTGTATTTGAAAATATATCAAAGCTATTTTCATAAAACCCCCTCAAGTTATATTAATTTACAATAAGGACCCTAGTAAACATAGATTTAAGCGAGACCAGTTCTCTTGAGCCTCAGGGAGCCAGAGAATATGGGTGCTTGCCTATATAAGGTATACAACCTAAAAACGGTATTATCAACACGGTAATTGTCTTGGAGAAAGACATAAATTCTGCCGTCTATGTGCAGCAGTTACCGATAACATCAAAACTATTTCAGGACTTCAATTTCTTTTCAAAGTGTCTGACTCAGACAGAGTCTCCATCTAATATGAAATCAATCTGACTTGAATCCAATTCAAGTATAAATACAATACAACATGAATCCATTTATACCAGAATTCCATCTATATCAACAGGACTCGACCGAACCGAACTATGGATATACTCTGATTACATGAGTATCCATTTATATCCATTATGTTTACATGATATCATGGTTTCGGCAAGTCATCCATCTATAAAACAATACAATCAATACAAAAGACATTATGGGGTTTAAAGGGGTAGACTGGTACAGAATGTGTTAGAAGTGGCACGAGACGGTCACTTTAATACACCTAACCTGAATATCCATTGCTGTTGTACCGTGGCTTAACGGTTTCTTGTGCTCCGTATAACTTAGTCTCCGGAATAGTGGGACTCGTCTCGTATACACTGGCATATTCTGTACCAAGCTACAAATAACTGCGTTAACAGAACAAAAGATAACACCATACAGTTATATTCTCTTTTCTGTCTATTCTACTTATCTCTTTCTTTGGGACTTACCAAGCGATTGTTCGCTGACGACATTCCTTTTCTTCTTTCTTTGGAATGTTGTCAGGTGGATCCGACTCACTAGAGATCGAGCCCAGTACCGAGGACTTGGAGCTGTTTGCCATCGACCTAGAGCTGTAGGCACTTGTATATATTTTTCATTTTAGTTATGCCATTGTTTAGGCATTGCTTTTTATTCCTGTATTTACATTTCCAGTTGTACTTATAAAGAATTGTTAAATAAATAAAAGTTGTTGTTCATTTATATTCATATCTCTTATGTACATTTTACTTTATATTGCTTAGATACGCTTAGCGTGATTATTTCTGAGTAAATACGTCGCGTGACCCGTCACGTCTCCTTACTATACACCGAAAAGCGGGACGTGGCAGTACCGTAGCAGAGGATGAAGGGGTCTCTCCCATGGGTGTCTTCTTCGATGTGCGTAAGGCCCATAACACCCATGGTAGTTCCTCGATCCAGCTGCCTTGCCTTCATTCTAAACGAGTTTGAAGACCTCGGATGACGTCTCGGTTAGCAACCTCGACATGCCCGTTGCATTAAGGATGCGCGACCGTAGCAACCTTCATTAGTATGTGGTATTTGTTGCAGAACCCTTTGACTTTGTCGTTTTCGAAATTCGTCCCGTGGTCGATAACGATGCACCTCGGGATCCCGAATCGGGAGATTACGTTGTTCTGCAGGAATTTGATGGTCGTGATGGCGTCCGGTTTTCTGATGGGGACGGCCTCAATCCACTTCGTGAAATAGTCTACCGCGACGAGGATGTATTTGTGCCCGTCCGCACCTGTGGGAAGTTGGCCCACCATGTCCATCCCCCATTGGGAAAACGACCAGGGGGAGGTGAGGGCCGTTAGCTCGGTAGCCGGAAGACGGGGTATGCTGCCATGGAGTTGACAGCTTTTGTATCTTCTGACGAGCTTTTGAGCGTCTTGGTGAATCGTCGGCCAATAATACCCTTAGAGCAGCATCTTCTAGACTAAGGTACGGGCCTCTGGATGCGCTCCATCGAACCCTTCGTGTATCTCATGCAGGACGTAGTCGGATTCATGGGGGTCGACGCACCAGAGCAGAAGTTGTGTGTATGACTTCTTGTAAAGGTTCCCATTGCTCCAGAAGAAATGGTGGGCTTTTGCTTGAAGGCAACACATGTTCAGTCGAAAATATTGTGCATTTGATATAACATTTTCCTTACTATTTCTATATAATAAAATGTGTTTATTATAAATATGACACATATGAGGGTTTATCTGTAAAAATACTATTTTCATGTGTTTATATATTATAATAAACATTATGAGGGAAAATGTAAGCATATAATATCTATATAATATTTAGTTCATTTAAATATGTTTATCTTATCAAATATCTTTAACCAATTTTCTAAAACTATAATATCATGTCAAATGGTTAAGATAATATCTCAATAAAAACAAATTCTACTAACATTATTTATTGAGTTATGGTGCAGAAATTTTATCAGGACTGAAAT
Source organism: Agapanthus africanus (assembly GCA_030015575.1). NCBI lineage: Eukaryota > Viridiplantae > Streptophyta > Magnoliopsida > Asparagales > Amaryllidaceae > Agapanthus > Agapanthus africanus. Next base: position 443,753,896 of record CM057350.1, on the reverse strand, counting down.
CAAGGAAATTCGAGTTGGCGAGATTAAATTTGCCGAAATATTCAAGTAAATCAAAGAAAGATATTCTGGCAGAGACTATGAGATGATTTCAAGATTCCAAATATCAAAACAGTCTACATATGTCACCAGAAGAGGCCACCAGAGAAATGAACCCAAGATCCTTCTACCCCACCGCGGATCCGTGGCCAAACCCACCCAATGGCTGCGGTTCCGCCGCAATATTGAGGAGTTGAGATTTTGGATTTTTACAGTAGGATCCTAACAACTAGTTACCCTATTAGGAAACTCGGGATTCTGGGTATGCGACTATAAATAAGAATCGAGAGCCTCACTTGAGAAATCATTAAATCGATGCGATCACGAAGTCCACGACGGCTCAAGAATCCTGATTGATCATCGATAGTTTATCTACCTCCTTAAGAAGAGATCGAGAAGCAAATTAGGGTTTTTAAATCATTTTCTAAAGGAACAAAGTGTACTTGATCTTGTTGATTAATAAAGCTAGTTTTATTCTATTGGATTTTATTTTCTTCATGATTTTTATCTTTTCTTTTCTCAACACGCGCGAGTAATTCTCCGCTTGTTATGGTTCGTAGGATTAGGGTAGATTAATGGATGATGAAGATCCTTTAACTTCTTTTACGTCCTATAAAGTTTATAAACTTTATCAAAAGAATAGTTAACATCCTAATCAGGCGTGCTATCAATTCATTGATAGTCACGACCGCCGTTAGAGATTAGATTAACGATTGTTTTGGTAATGGCTAGACATGAACGGAGATCCATGTCAAGGTAGGGGTTAAGAGTGGGAACCCTTTTCCCTCTAGAAACCCTAATCTACATGCATCACTGTCGATCTACTTTTAAATCTATTAAAGGATAAGAAGAGTAATTTTTAATTAATCATCCATGACTACAAAATCTTAACGAACCCTACAAGCCCCCTTTTAATATAAAACCTACATCCATAGTTAATCTAGATCTATATCCTGCATCTGTGTTTGACGTGGATCTAGAATCTACAACCATTCTTCTCCATTCTTTATTCTTCCCCTTTTTCAACACATCTAAAGTAAGATTAAATATTAAATGTTTTCATGAGGACGACCCGTAATTATCTTGGTCTAGCTATACGTAACGCCGTTATTGATTGCGGTTACAACACAAACACTAAAAACATCAACCAATCAAATGGCACCGTTGCTGGGGATACATGCGTAATTTTTTATTCTTACTGTTTGTGTTGAATTCTTATTCGATCAAATATCATAAATAAACAAAACTGCAAATTGTATATTTAACGATTATTGTGTGAATTTTGCAAAGGAATCTGGAGTCACAGACTTAAGGAAATAGAGATTCAGAGACATTCATCAAGATCCAGGGGAGCAAAGGAGGCAAAGTAGCAAACACTTCCACCAGATCTCCGAAGTCGGCGGCGGAACCGAGGCAAGAAGAGCCAATTGGTGGCGGAACCGCGGATTTCTAGGGGAATTAGGGTTGCAAACTTCTCTAGTATATTTTCAATATCCTCTTTTCTCCTCTGAAATCCAATAAAATATCTTTTCTGCAGGATTCTTCGAAAAATATCGCCACGCAAAAATCTTATTGCAAGTTTTGTTTAGCGGTTTGTTTTTGCATATTTTAATACGGACATTAAAGGGCAAAGACCAAATTCAGATTAGGTGGAGATTTCATCACTCTTCCCAGGCCCCATAAATCACAAAATGAGCATCCACATCAACCCTACATTCATTAAAAAAATCTAGACAAGACTCTAAGGACTGTCGCGCTCAAATAGGACAGAGGAAGGTCGTGGGTAATTTATCGCTTATCCGCATTACTTTTGTGGTGTCTAGGCAAGTGTGTCTAAGGCAAGTGGTTATTTAATTAAGCCCGCTATTTTCGGTGATTCGTATAGTGGATACTTCCCCCTTACCTGCCACTTACCTGGCCACAAGAGTAGTAAAGAGGTGGTAGAGGACTGATCCTGCGGTTTGTCCTCTGGAAGTCTAGGAGCGGTCTAAAGACTTGACCTAGGAAACCTTAATTCTAGGGTTGTTTGTGCATTTTTGTGTGATTTGTCTTGAGTCCCACTTTTTCAAAAACAAACCAATTTTAAATCACACACGCTTCCACTTGCGCTAAAACCGTTTAGTGCATTCTCGTCTGGACACGGGATTCTAGTGCCCGTCTTGTCCGCGTTTCGGCTATCGACTCCGAAGTCAGTACTTCTTCATTTTCTTTTTCCCCACCACCCACCTCATCGACCGAGATAGACGGTACTCCATCAGATTATAACACCACCTTACCACCGCCCGTAGGTGCGCAGAATTCACCACATATTTCTCTCCAAGAGAGATGCTATCCTATACGCGGTCCACTTCCTACCTGTCTATCCATTCCACCGGCCAATGGGGATAATTTTGAAATTAAACCCTACATTATCAACCTGTTGCCCAATTTTCACGGGCTTGAGTTCGAAGACGCATACATTTTTATCACCAAATTCGAAAACGTATTCGCAATGATGGGTACTTCACAACTATCCGTGGATGCTATGCGCTTGCGTCTTCTCCCGTTCACTTTGTGCGACTTGGCAGAAAAATGGCTTTATAATACTGCCGCACACTCTATTACCAATTGGGATGAATTCATGATAGCATTCCTTAAAAATTTTTACCCTAATCATAAGACAGCCCGTGTTAGGAGCGAAATCAACCAGTTTACCCAGCTTCCCAATGAACCGTTTTGGAAGTGCTTTGAACAGTTCAAGGATTTGCTTGTCCAATGTCCTCATCATGGAATACATAGATGGGATCTGTGCCGAATTATATATGAGGGCATTAATCCAGCGACAAAGCAGATGCTTGAAACCATGTGTCAATGCAATTTCATGTCCAAAGACGATGGTGAAGCCTGGAAATATCTGGAAGATCTCACTGAAAACACTTTGCAGTGGGAAAGCGTTAGACCACCTTCTAGGGGAGGTATCCATCAGCTCGATGTTTCCATAGCCGTAAAAACCGAAATGGCAGCAATACAAAAGAAACTCGAGGCTATGGTGAACAAATTCTCATCAATCTCCCTAAACCAGGTTACGCTTCCTAAGACTGTATGTGGTTGCTGTTCCGATCCATCACATCTGACGGAAGAATGTCCTTCAAATGCACCGTTTCAAGGACGAGAACACACTAATGCTACTTTTCAGCAGCGATCTAGAAACGATCCTTATTCTTCCACATACAATCAGGGGTGGAGGAATCATCCTAACTTTGCTTGGAACCAAAATCAAAACCAAAATCAAAACCAGTTCCAAAGCAATTATCAAAAACCTCCTCCACAGCACCAGCAACCACCACCATAGATTCAGCAGCTATTTCAATCGCAACCTTTACAAAACCCGGCCAATAATTCTTTCCAAACGGACGGGAATGAAAACTCATCTGCACTCGAACGAAGCATGGATATGTTTATTAAATATTCCATGCAATTGACAGACGAGATAAAGTCTTCTATCCGATCTTTAACACAGACCACCAACTCCCACGGGGAGAGTATAAAATCAATAGAAGCACAACTTGCACAAATAAATGCCGTGATGAGTGCGAGAGAAAAAGGGAAACTTCCATCTCAACCCCTACCGAATCCTGGCCACTCACAAAATCATAATGTGAGTACCGTCACCACGTTGAGATCGGGAAGAGTGCTAGATAACCAAGTGGGTGAACATGTTGATGAACACGTTGGTGATATTAATGATACCCCGGCTTCTACTTCTTGCCCTATTTCATCTAGTCTCGCACCTTTTTCCGAACCTATTCTCCATTTTCCCCAAGACTCGAACACTCTGCCCACTTCCTCGAATCTATCTAAAACGATCCCCACTCCAATTCTGGGATCCATTCCATCCCCACAATCATCTCCAATGTTGGACCCAACCCTTATTAATAAAGCACCTTATCCAAACAGGTTAAGAGGCAACAGATCAAGTCCATAAATGGAGAAGATTGTGGAAATTTTTAAGCAAATTAACATAAACATTCCTCTTATAGATGCTATTCAACAAGTTCCGTCTTATGCGAAAATCCTAAAGGACTTGTGCACTAGGAAGAGAAAAATTCAAGTACCTAAAAAAGTTTTCCTTTCGAGTAATGTGAGCACTGATTTTACACAACAACTACCTAAGAACCAAAAGGACCTCGGAAGTCCTACAATCTCTATTTCTATTGGGGGTAAAAATATCAATCGTGCTCTACTCGATTTAGGTGCTAGTGTTAACTTGCTTCCGTATTCTGTTTATGAGCAATTAAGGATCGGAGAGTTAAAACCGGCGCACTGCACTCTTCAGATGGCCGATCGATCTATCACCCAACGTAGGGGTGAGCTAGAGGATGTTTTAATCAAAATCGGGGAATTCATATTCCCTGTGGACTTCATCGTTATAGATACACAACCTGTAGCGAACCTACGAAACCAAATTCCAGTGATTTTAGGTCGACCTTTTCTTGTGACTTCGAACGCGATAATCAATTGTCGAAATGGCTCTATGACCCTATCCTTCGGGAAGAAGTCAATTGAGCTTAACATTTACAAGTTGGGAAGTAAACCCTCCGAACCCTATTCTCGAGTATTTTATGTCGAAGCGATAAATGCCGACAGCAGCGAATTTGAACAGCTTTACTATACTGATCTCGACTCCGCTATTACGTTGTTGTTCGGGTCAACATGTGAACCTTTTATGGAGTCAGAGTATCATCCCGTTCTTTCTGATGAGATTATTATTCGGGATATCGATGAAAGCTTCGAGGAAATCTTCGCTGACGAACTCGCATTCTTAGAAGACATGGGCGTTGTGATGAATCAACCCCAACCTAAAGAAGTTGAACCGCCACATCTTCTTCTTATTAAAAACAAGAATGCTAGGAACCCACCATCCCTGTTTCGTCTCTATAGACCGAGATGTAAAACTTTTCCGTTACACCTCTTATCTCCTCTCTACTTCTTCACGTCAATAGGTAACATGATCTCCTACCAACTGGTGCGTTACATTGATAAAATTTTTGAATGGTTGGTATGGACTTTTGGTCTTTGTAAGGATTTAGTTTGACCAATAACTTTAACCCTCCAATAATTTTAAATGCTTAATACTATTTTACTCAAGTTTGGGGGGGGGGGAGGAAAATATTTTGGCTCTTGAAAATAAGTTTTTACAAAATTACGAGCCAAAAATAAGTTTGGGGGAGAATTTCACTTTCATTATTTCTTGTCCCCTTTGATAACTTTTCCTCCCAAGTCTACAGATTTTGAGATTTAAAAGATGATAACAGTGAAAACACTGATGCAAACAGGCTTGGTGGGAGGTTTGTGCTTATTTACGCATTATACTTTATTTAAGCATAATTTTTTTTTTTGATAATGGAAGTTAGAAAGTGAAAAATTACATTTGAAAGATAGGAATAGTTTAAGAAAAAATAAGAATGTTAGATGTTTTCTTAAACGAAACTAGTAATAAGTAGTCATGAGCCGTTATCCCAGAGGTTGGTAAGATGAAGGAAATTACTAATCTGAGGATAAAAATAAGTCTGAAAAATAGTCTCTATTCTTGAAGCCAAACATCTGAACGTTGATACCCTACTATACGGACTTACACACATCTTGAAACTTGGGATAGTAGAGAATACCTTGAAATGCTCTTGTCTAAAAGCCTTAGTATGAAAAGAAGAAGTATAAATGGTGAAGAAAAAAAATGAACACTAGTTTTGTAATTACCAAGGCAGCATAAAAAAAATATAGCGAGGGTGCTTTATCACCTAGTGCCTTAGACCAACTGGTTTGGGAGCCACTGCTAAGCCTTAGGTGTTGCAAAACGAGGAATTACGCCTAAATGCGTAAGCACATTTTGTAATCAGTCGGTTAGTACCTCAAGAAGTATTAACGGTCGCATGAATGATGTGTGAGCAATTTCATCAAAATATTCACCAACTATAAAGCACTTCGGAAAATGGACAAGTGTTTGATTGCTTGAATTGAATTCTCTAAGTGTAGAGATGTCTTTTACACACACGTAGGGGTATATGATCAATGTTTGGAAGAAAGATAGGGAGGAAGACTAAAGGCGATGTTTTATTGAGGGATGATGTGATTTCTAACATTTTTTCATGACCATTAAGATATAGCTCATAACAACTGAAAAGCTGGTATAGTTGGAAACTCTTATTTTCAAGTTCTTTTTTTTATAATACTTATTTTTATATGTAACTTTCACTATCTTTCTTTTATAGGATTTTGTGGGTGTAATCCGCTGAAAATCCTCAGGAGACAACACTCCTCCTACTAGGGACACCTAGAGGTTTAACGGCTTGTTTCCCGTACTCAGTGCAATCGTGTTGCCTACGAAAGTGTACAGCTTAGATTTTTATTTTTCTTTTTCTGCTTCTCTTGAATAACTAGTTTGCTCGGGACGATCAAAGTTAAGTTTGGGGGTATTTGTTCAGTCGAAAATATTGTGCATTTGATATGACATTTTCTTTACTATTTCTATATAATAAAAGGTGTTTATTATAAATATGACACATATGAGGGTTTATCTGTACAAATACTATTTTCATGTGTTTATATATTATAATTAACATTATGAAGGAAAATGTAAGCATATAATATCTATATAATATTTTGTCCATTTAAATATACTTACTTTATCAAATATCTTTAACCAATTTTTTAAAACTATAATATCATGTCAAATGGTTAAGATAATATCTCAATAAAAATAAATTCTACTGACATTATTTATTGAGTTATGGTGCAGAAATTATATTAGGACTGAAATCAAGGAAATTCGAGTTGGCGAGATCAAATCTATTGAAATATTCATGTAAATCAAAGAAAGATATTCTGGCAGAGACTACGAGATGATTTCAAGATTCCAAATATCAAAACGGTCTACATATGTCACCAGAAGAGGCCACCAGAGAAATGAACCCAAGATCCCTCTACCCCACCGCGGATCCGCGTCCAAACCCACCCAATGGCCGCGGTTCCACCGCAATATTGAGGAGTTGGGATTTTGGATTTTACAGTAGGATCCTAACAACTAGTTACCCTATTAGGAAACTAGGGATTCTGGGTATGTGACTATAAATAAGAATCGAGAGTCTCACTTGAGAAATCATCAAACCGACGCGATCATGAAGTCCACGACGGCTCAAGAATTCTGGTTGATCATCGACAGTTCATCTACCTCCTTAAGAAGAGATCGAGAAGCAAACTAGGGTTTTGTAATCATTTTCTAATGGAACAAAGTGTACTTGATCTTGTTGATTAATAAAGGTAGTTTTATTCTATTGCATTTTATTTTCTTCATGATTTCTATCTTTTCTTTTCCCAACATGCGCGAGTAATTTTCCGCTTGTTAGGGTTCGCAGGATTAGGGTAGATTAATGGATGTTGAAGATCCTTAAACTCTTTTTACGTCCTATAAAGTTTATAAACTTTATCAAAAGAATAGTTAACATCCTAATCGAGCGCGCTATCAATTCATTGATAGTCACGACCGCGATTAGAGATTAGATTAATAATTGTTTTGGTAAAGGCTAGACATGAACGGAGATCCATATCAAGGTAAGCGTTAAGAGTGGGAACCCTTTTCCCTCTAGAAACCCTAATCTACATACATCACTTTCGATCTAGTTTTAAATCTATTAAAGGATAAGAGGCTAGCTTGCTAAGGGCGTCAGCCTGGGCGTTCAGGTGCCGGGGAATCTGTTCCACTTGAACTTCATCGAAAAAATTTTATAGTCTTTTCACCTCGGCTAAGTATTTCACCATGAGCGGCTCTCGGGACTCGAAGCGCCCGGTCACTTGGCCGACGACTAGGGCGGAGTCGCTGCGAATTCGGATCGTCTTCAGCCCCACTCCGGAAGCGATTTGTAACCCGGCTTGCAACGCCTCATATTCTGCGGCCTTGTTTGATGCTCTGAACCTGAGCTTCAAAGAGTATTCCATTTCTGCTTCATTCGGGCCTCGAATGATAAGGTCGGCACCGATCCCCTCCTCGGTAGAGGATCCATCGATGTAGAGGACCAAATCAGGGACAGAGTCGGGCACTTCCTCCACCGAGGGTCGAGACCCAGGGACGGGTGCCGACGTTGCTTCCTTGTTGGGGATAGTACACTCGACAACGAAGTATGCTAGGACTTGCACTTTGATGGCTTGCCTGGGACGGTATTTGATGTCGAATTGGGATAACTCCCACCTCTATTTCTCTAGATGACCAGACGACTCGCGGGAGGCGAGAATAGCCCCAATGGGCCGTTCGGTAAGGACGAGGATGGTGTGTGCCTGGAAATAGTGCCATATCTTCCTTGAGGAGATGATAAGCGCCAAGACAATCTTCTATATGGCCGGGTACCTCGTTTCCGCATCTTTAAAGACATGGCTCACGTAATAGACCGGCTTCTGTACTCCTTTGACTTCTCGGACGAGCACCGAACCAGCAGCATGATTCGATACAGTAACAGCTAATCTCCTTCGATTGGCCGGGTGAGCAGTGGGGGAGTTGCCAGGTGCACTTTGAGTTGCTCGAAAGCGTTTTGACACTCTTCCGACCATTCGAACCTTGGGATCTTTCTCAGGGCTTTGAAGAAATGGGAGACACTTTTCTCCGGATCTCGACATGAAGCGACTAAGAGCGGCCACTCTCCCCATGAGTCGCATGATCTCCATGTTGCTCTTTGGTGTGGCCATGTTGAGAATGGCGCTGATCTTCTCTGGGATAGCTTCGATTCCTCGGTGGGTAACCATGAACCCAAGGAATTTCCCGCTAGTGTCTTCGAACGCGCACTTGGCTGGATTCAGCTTCATTTTTTACTTGCGGAGGATGTCGAGTGTCTCGCTAAGATCCTTAGCATGCTCGACTGATGAGGTTGATTTCACGAGCATGTCTTCGACGTAAACCTCCATGTTCCTCCTGATACGGTTGTAACATTTTGTTAACCAGGCGCTGGTATATTGCCCCGGCGTTTTTGAGGCCGAAGGGCATCACTTTGTAGCAGTATACCCCCCGGTCCGTGGTGAACGCGGTAAGTTCTTCATCTGCCGAGTTCATACGGATCTGGTTTTAGCAGGAGAAAGTGTCCATGAAACTGAGCAATTCGTGGCCTGCCGAGCAGTCCATAAGCTGGTCTATTCGAGGGAGGGGATAGTTGTCTTTCGGGTAGGCCTTGTTCAAATCTGTGAAGTCGACACACATGCGCCACTTACCGCTCGCTTTTTTAACCATGACCATATTCACCAGCCATTCCAAGTAGGCCACATTTCGAATGAAGTTGGCTGCAAGCAACCTATCGACCTCGTCCTCGATCGCCTTTTGTTTTATTGGAGAGAAACTTCGCTTCTTTTGTATGATGGGTCGGGTCGTCGGGTCGACCCCGAGCTTATGCAAGATCACTTGGGGTCGATCTCGGGCATGTTAGCAGGCGCCCAGGTGAACACATCCGAGTTTCTTCGGAGAAAGTGGATCAAGTCTTCGCGCCGGGCTCCCGATAAAAGGGATCTGATCTGGATAGTTTGTTCCTTGTTCCCCTCGACGAGAGGGACCTCTGTTAGGGCCTCCACCGGGGCCCCTCTGATTTCCTTCTATTCTTCGTGAGTATCCAAGGACCCCTGAAAATCATTTACGCTTTCGAGGTCTTCGCTTTGCTCTTTAGTGGTGGATGTCGCTGTGAAGCAAATCTTGGCGATTTGCTGGTTCCCATAGGACCGGCCTATCCCACCTTGATCCAACGGGAACTTGATCGCTAGGTGGTAGGTCAAGATTTGTGCCCGAAGAGAGTTTAGCGTCGGGCGTCCTAAGAGGATGTTGTAGGACGAGGGGATCCTGGAGACGATGAATTCCATCGATACAGTCTTTATATGGCCCACTTCCCCAATGTTGATGAGAAGGGTGGCCACCCTCTCGTCCGGCATGGAGTGGTTGGTAAACCCTGATAGGATGTGGGAGGTTGGCCGTAGGTTAGACAGGCCGAGCCCCATACGCTGGAAGCAGTCATAAAAAAGGATATTTGCCGAGCTTCCTGAGTCGGCCAATATCCTTTGAACCTCGTAGTGGTGGACCTGTGCCGTAATCACGAGGGGGTCGTTGTAAGGCAAGGATATACCGTGGAGGTCTTCTTCAGTGAAGATGAGGGCTCGGCGGTCTTGCATTTCTTCCAGGGCTGGTCGTTTGTTCCTTCGACGGGTAGGAGGCGGGGAATCTCGCCAGCTCCATGTCCACACCTTGAAGAAATGACCATGATTTGGCCGATCGTTAATTCGCTGGGAGGGGGATGGTTGTTGTGCTCCCGTCTGCCTATCATTTTTCCTGCTGGTATTTCGCCAGGTGGCCCGAGCGGATCAACTCCTCGATGTAGCACCTTTCCACCTTTACAGATCTTGAAAGATCTACCTGCTCCCAATGGGTTTTACCCCGTTCTGGAGCACCCAGCAAAATCCAAAATCTATAATTTACTGAAATGCGTGGACTGTTAGTTATATGTATGCCCTAGAGGCCATTGCTATACATAGGATGTATATTGTAGTGGATGCTTGGACATATATAGGGAGGACTTTCTTGCTCGACATGATAGTATGCTATCTGGTTGCTCTTTACTTTAACGTGTACACTGATTGTCTCTCTGTTACATGTTGGTAAAGCCCTTAGGATGTGTACTTGATTACCTGGACTATGATGCGGATCATACTAGTGGGGACATGGTAGTCCATAAGTACATCCTTCAAGGTCCCTAGTCATAGGTGTATCGAGACGGGGCATCGATATACCAGAGTAGACTAGCGTATACCTTCTCGACCCATACAGATGGGTGATGGATGATCCTATATCCATTGGTGTTTGACATCAGAGATGATATACGGGTGCTCAGTGGAGACTGGGTACACTGGACGGACTCGCCGAGAACTCCCAGATGGTATTATACCTTACGTCAGATGGCAGTTCTCTGGTGACACTGGTACAGGTTAGTCTGTAGACCCGAGATCGTCATAGAGTCTTGTGTGATTTCCACTGTGCTTTGATTTCCACCTTACCACGTCCAAGAGGGCGTGCAAAACGGTGGTTTTTGGGTACAGTCCCGAATCACATGGAGGCAATGAGCGATAGGAGGGGATTCGTCTCTCCCGGTATAGGGAGTTGATGTTGCACTGTGTTCGATTGGCTATAACCGGAAATCCCTGGCCAGGGTCGCTGAGATTTACTGGTAAGTGTTACCAGTAGTTTCTCGAACTGTTATAGACCTCATATCGACACGACTTATCGAGCTACTGGGTTCTGACGTTTACCACCCCTAGGCGAGATATGCGACATATCAGACGATCAGACCGGACTGTACGGTAAGTGTTACTGGTTGGATTCAGAGGAGTGTGAGCGGGCTTGCTTGTCGATCTTCTGATCGCTCAATACCCGGGTGGCCGTTACGTTTAGTAGACCGCTTGCGGCTTGTGGGTGTTTGATATGATCATCACCTGCTGCCGGCGTATTGACGAGTCTTTAGAGTCCTACACAGAGGTTTCCTGGCTCAAGCGAAACGAAATAGGAGCGCATATGAGATATGTGCGGGACCGAGAATAATGCGTGTATGTGATACCGTATTCTATTCTCGCGATGAATGTATCGATTGGTTGTATGCGATATAACCTAGTTATCGAATCGAGGATTGATTCGATAAGTCGATACATTGGATATTAGTCGGTCATATGCGATATGACCGGATCGTTAAATCAAGTGTTGATTTAATGATTTAATGTATAATTATATATTTTATATATTACTTTACATTAACTAGTATTGGTTCACTTAAGATGGATTTTCTCACTTGATTTGCACAAGTTGTATATGTGATATATTTTTGTGCACTTGTTTGTATCATGTTTGATGATACATGCAAACTTGGGTGTGTGTATGCTATACACCATGTTTAGTGAATGGTTAGGGTTTCATTTCACTTATTTATTAATATTTGGCAAAAAGAAATGGTGGCTTTCTTTTGTTGTTATGCTTGAAGCTTCATGAAGCTTTTCTAGCATCTTTGAAAAGTCTACCATTTTTGTTTTTTCCTTAACCCTAACCCTTTAACTAAACCCTAGTTTATTCTCTACATGAGTAAACTTCACCCATGGTTGCAACATGATAAGTATTCACTTGAATTTTATTTTAAAATAATTCATTCTTTTCTTCTTCATCATCTTCTTCTTCAAGTGAAGAAAAAGGAAAACTTTGCTAGAAAAATTCAAGTGATGAATCCAAGTGAGAAATCCAAATCCAAATCCAAAGTGAACCCACTTCCTATTTCTTCATCCTCTACCACTTTCCATGTAGTATAGGGTGTTTTCTTCACAAGTTTCATTACTTGGTGAAGTTGGAGCTTGATCTTGAGTTTCCTCGACGTAGATCATCTTCGGCATCGAAGTCGACGACCTAGCCCGATCATTTCTTCGACGAAACCATTACTAGAGTCCGGGATCCGATGATCGCAGTGGAGGGACGTCAACGCGGAGCTATGGAGGTGGAGGACCGGATCTACAAAGGTTGTATTTCCGTTCACTTTAGAGTAAAGTTGTTTATTCGCATTTGTTTCGACTATCCTCTAGTTATCGATCTATGATTAGGGTTGTTAGGCACATGGAAAATTTTGAATTTAGCATGGTTGATACCTTGTAAGACCTCTTGAGCATGCCTAGGAACCCTACAGTGGTATCAGAGCCTAGCTAGAGCCTTAGGCGATGTGTTAACGAAGTTAAAACCCCGATCGAACCCAAATACGACGAAATACTCCCCTCTCTAGTCCATTTTTAAAATTTGGGATTTTTCCGAATTAAAAATGCCTAAGAAAACAGCAGGAAATTATAAGAATTACTGTGCAAAAACGACACTGTTTGGAGCTCAAACCGCCGTGGAACCGCGGCACGAGCATGGCTCGTGCGGCGGTTCCGCCGCCATTTTGTGACGTCACCCTCTTAAATTTGCACAGTAATGATTCTTTTTAATTCCCTGATATTTTATGGGTATTTTTATCTGACTCAAGTGTTGAGTATTTTGGGGTTTATTTTGTAGTCGTTGTTTCGATCGGAATTTTTAATTTCGTCATGTTTTCCGGATATTTAGAATATGTTAAAAAGTTCGACCGGATATAAATACCCAATTTTTCCCCTGTCGGGAAATTTCCAAGTGTTGTATTTTTCCGTGGTTTAAAGACGTTCTAAGTAGTGCAAGTAACGCGATGGATCCTCTAGAAGACAACAAACCTTAACTCAATTATGTGACCGTCTTGAACTGCCCTTTGAACTTTAGGGTTTGGGGCAGTACGGCGTGCCACATGTGAGGCGTTGGCTTGACCCTTCTACGGCTGGACCGTTGGTACTGTGGCACGAAGTGAATGTTCTTAAACTTATTTCATATGTTGAGCTATTTCGGGAAAACTTGGGTGTTTGACTGTTCGATCGGAAAGTTTAACATTTTCTGTTTATCTGGAATGTGATACAATATTTGGAATCCACAAATAGTTATGAGATAACTGAATGAATGTTATAAACATAGCACTTTAGTCTCAATTGATCGGTTGCCACGGGATTTTGATGTGATCAAAAGTCCGTCGCAATCACGTAGCGTACGCGGATACTCGCCGGTAAACTTAATAGATAGCTACACTCCTTAGCCCCGACCAAATGACTGTAGGAGAGCCCCATCGCCAAAAGCATCCGTTCGGGTGCTCGCGGCAGTGGTGTTCCGCCTTAGTGCACTTCGTCGACGGTATCGGGGGTGCGGCCGTCTACTGAAGTTTGCGACGAGCATTCGATCAGAATGTCGGGAATCCTGTTGAATTGCCCGACTTGATATTGAAAAGAGTTTTCGATAATGAGACTAAAATGCGGGGTTTATAATTGTTAGGCATGTGATGTCTAAGGTATTCAGATGGTTAGGCATGCGATGTCTAAAGGAGGTTGCGGATTCCAACTGTTGTAGTTTTACACTTTCTTTTCTGTGACCGTAAGTGTAATATGTGATATCGCCGGTTTCGTTGCTATATGTCAACGACAATTGGGATACGCATGTTTACTTACGTTGATGACATGTGATGTTATGTGTTGCTGGATATGTTATATTGGATCGTCGTGTTTGAATAGCCGGGGTTTTTTATGTGAGATGAGTGTTTTTTCATTTTCATTCATGTAAAAAACTTGTATGTAATATTCTTTTATTGGGGCACTTCCAGGTTGCGGAAGATGTCACATTTTGTATATTATTTACTTTTCCGCACTAGGATAGACCCAAGGAGGAGGGCACATGTAACCGGGTTCTGGAGTCCAGTGGGAGACCAACTCGAGGAGTCGAGTCCGGGTATCCAAACTCTAGAATTGGTAGGGTTGCTTGCCGCTTTCGTAGGGGTCTAGGGGTGTGGGTTTGGCTGTTCATTGCGACCGTGGAATCCGTGTTTTATACTGGCTCGTATTGAAAACACGGACGTCCTAGTATATCCAATGTTTCATATGTTTCTTCTGCTGCGATATCTGTGATGTGATCATTTGATGTTCTGTGATAAATACTGTATATAGTATATATGATATATTATATAGGCGTTACTTATGTTTTACACCCGTGCTAGCCCTGCCCCGCTCTGCCGTTAGTCACCTAATCTAACGGTGCACGAGGGGACATCGAGGTGAACACGGATGACATAAGTGTACGTCGTATTTATCTGTGATGTTTAGGTGACTTAAATGATGGGACTTCATTAATATGATTAATGAAATAAAAGAAACCTAAAGATATTGTAGAATTGAATTTCAAAAATAAAACAGGTAGCTACAGTTCTTGCTTTGCACAGGGGTATATGTGATATATCCTGCACCTTATTCGATAAGGAAAGGGCCGACGATCCCTTCACCGGGAGTGACCCCTTTAGCAATAACTGGCAGATGCTACACACTCGGTTTGTCTTTTGATAGCTTCTATAGTTTCTGTTTTGCACAGTGATATATATGATATATCCCGCACCTCATTCGACGAGGAAAGGGCCGACGATCCGTTCACCGGGAGTGACCCCTTTAGCAAAACTAGAAAAACCTCAAAAACACTCTATTTTAAAATCATTTGATTCTACAACGATATCAAGTTCATTACGCAAAAGGTTTTCAGAAAAACCTGTCGTAGCCCTCCGTCATTTCAGATAAGTCCTACTTAGTATTCGTGCTATGTTTGTTGACCTCCGTCAAGGCGTAGTGTGCGGTAGCTAACTAGTATTTATCTGCTTATGCATATGATGCAGATTGGGTTAGAGTAGTCGTACGGCCTTGTTGACCTCCGCCAAGGGTCGTGCGGGTGGGTTTGATTCAATCAAGAAATGACGGGTTGAACTTGACTAGTACCCTATGGTTTGTTGACCTCCATCAAGGTCATAGGATGCTAGGGGCAAAATTATCGGGAATTTCAAGTGTTGAAATTTGCAATGAGATTGCATACCTTCTATGAGATAGTTGGATCCCGATACTCGCTGCGAGTAAGAGTTACTCCTAAGAGAGTTTTACACTTTACAATTAGCCGATCTAGTAGGTGTCTAGAAAGGTGTCAACGGGGTTACGCCTCTGGGAAAATGAGGTTTACATTAATTAGGTTCGTGCGAAAGCACGGGGGACCTCCCTCAAAGTACCGACACTGGCTTGGCTGAAAGATTGGCGAACTTGTAGTGTGTAATTAATCCCGGCTAGTCTTTCCTTTTAGGGTTTGAAGGAAGATTTGATAAAAACAGTGGGAGCCATCCTGATTGGATAAAATAATAACCAATCTATTCTTGCAAGAGCGCACGCTGAGTGTTTTCTTCTCTCTTTCTCCAGGTAGCGACCATGTCACGCCTTAATCAAGATAATAAAACGGATATATTGACCGAACCCGCTTGTTATACTGAGATGGGGAACGTTGGTCCCGCTCCAACTTATAAAAGTTATAAGACAGAGCAGGAATTAGGGGATTTCCAGAATTCCCGTGCCGCCAAAACGAAGAGAGTGCATGTTGATGCATCATCTTCGGGTGTGTTCATTACAGAGAACTGTTTCTCAAATGTCCTTTACGTCCTGGGTATATGATACCGGATCAGGATCCCACATATGTAATATATTACATGGGCTACAGAAAGGTAGAGAACTGAGAACGGGAGATAAGTTTCATGAGGCAGAAAACGGTGCAAGTGTTGCAGCCAAGTCTGTTGGTCACTGTCACCCAGTATTCCAAATACATTGATTCTGAACGAATGTTATTAGATACCGAACCTGATATACAAAATCATATCAGCCTATTTATTTAGAAAAAGAAGGATATAATTTTGTATTGTTGGATAATGTTTTGAACATTTCCTATATCAAAAGTTGATCGGTTCAGGCACGTTATCTAACGCATTGATGTTCTAAATCAAACTACAGTTCTTAGTATAATGAACACACACAAGAGGAAGAGTTCAGAAATGAACGATTCCTTCTTGAGGTATTGTAGACTAGGTCATATCAATATGACCCGACTAGCTTTAGTTACATTGTAGATGCATATTTAAATCAGTTTGAATTTACATCTTGTGAAACTTGCCAGTCATGTCACAGAGATAAGATGACCATAGCTCTGTTTACTGAAAACAGAGAAAGAGTTAGTGAACTCTTGGGATGATACATGTTGATGTATGTAGGTCCCCTGTCTACATATGCCAAGACTGGTTCTTTGTATTTCATTACATTCTCTGATAATCTCTCAAGATTCAGACATATGTTCCTGTTGAAACATAAGTCCGAACCTTTTGAGATATTCACAGAATATAAGTTAGAAGTAGAGAACCAAAATACGGGTATAAGTATTATGTCCTTTGATGAGATCAAGGAGGAGAATACTTGAGCACGGAATTCCTGGACTATTCTAAAGGAGAATGAGATTCTCTCTCAGCATTATTCCTCCGCATACACCATAGCACGATGGTGTATCGGGGCGGAGCAATTATACCTTATTTGATATGGTGTGCTCTATGATGAGTACTACTGAGTTTCCTATTTTCTTTTGGGAGTTATGCACTTGAGAAGTTGCATACCTATTGAATAAGGTTCAAATCAAATCAGTTGCCTACCACTTCATATGTGATATGGAAAGGGAAGAGCCCATTTTTTAAAGTTAGTTAAGATTTGGGGTTGTCCGGCCTATGTCTAAAAGCAAAATCCGGACAAGATCAAGGCAATGTCTGTTCTGTAGAACTGGAAAGGTTCCAGCTATACGAACTGCAGCTGATGATTTGATAGAACCAAAGGGTTCAATAGTAACCGACGAACCTCAGCCTCTCCGCCGATCTAGTAGGGTTCCTCACCCACCCGAGAGATACTTCGGTTTCTCTATGACAGTGGGAGTGAGGATTGCATCATGAGATGATGACCCAACTAGTTTCGAGCTGGCCATCGGGAGTGGGACTCTGTAAGAGTGGCTGGATGCTTAGTGATCTGAGATGGAATCCTTATACACCAACAAAGTATGGACTTTGGTTGCTATATCTGAAGGGTTAAATCCCCATCAGGAGCAAGTATATCTTGAGAAGATTACTTGGTGTGCATGGAAAAGTTGAGACTTTCAAACCTAGACTTGTTAAAGGTTTACATCATTGACCAGGTATGGATTAGGATGAAACCTTTTCTAAAGATCTATGCTTAAGTCCATCCAGATCCTACTTGCCACGGCTACATACCTTGACTACGATATCTGGTGGTTGGGTGTCATGACTGTTTTTCTAAATGATGTTTTGAAAGAGAGCGTCTATAAGTACACAGCCAGAGGGTTTCATAGACAGTGGGAGCAGCGGAAATGTGTGCAAGATGCTTTATAGGATAAAGCAGGCATCGCGGAGTTGGAACATCTGTTTTGATGTGGTAGTCAAAGAGTTTGACTTCAACAAAATGGTAGATGAACCTTGTATATACAAAAAGGTAGTAGGGAGTATGGTAGTGATCCTCGTAGAGTATGTGGATGGCATACTCTTGATAGGGAAGGAGTTTCCTATGCTACGCTCGGTCAATCTCCGCTTATCACAAGGATTCTCCATATAGGATCAAAATGATACCTCCTAAATCCTGAGTTTTCATCTATGAGATAGATGTAATTGGATGTTAGGATACTCACTAGATGTAGTGAGATGGTATCAATCGATCCTGGGGAGAATCACTAGAAGGGTTCCAGGGTGATAAAGACGACTGAATGTCAGACACAGGCATTGTCTTTACCCTCAGTAAAGGGACGGTATGTTGGAAGAGTTCCAAGCTAGATACCGTGGCATACTAGACGATTAAGGCTGGATACATCGCTACTTAAGATGCTACCAAAGAGGCTGTCTGGGTGTATATTAGTTCATGAGATGAACTCAGTTCTTCCCATTGTGTGACAATGGAGTTGTGGCTTATACCAAGGAACGCCCGTCCCATCAGTGATCCAGACATATTCTAAGGCAGAATCACCTGATCATGGAGATGGTTGATCTCCAAGGAGATCGAGGTTAGGAGAGCAGACTCGGAGGACAACACGGCGGATCCACTCACAAAGGCCTTTTCCCAAAGAGAGACTTTTATGGGATGGTTGAGTATGAGATACTACAACCACTGCTATCAGATGGCCCTAGTGCAAGTGGGAGATTGTTAGTTATATGTATGCCCTAGAGGCCATTACTATACATAGGATGTATATTGTAGTGGATTCTTGGACATATATAGGGAGGACTTTCTTGCTCGACATGATAGTATGCTATCTGGTTGCTCTTTACCTTAATGTGTACACTGATTGTCTCTCTGTTACATGTTGGTAAAGCCCTTAGGATGTGTACTTGATTACCTGGACTATGATGCGGATCATACTAGTGGGGACATGGTAGTCCATAAGTACATCCTTTAAGGTCCTTAGTCGTAGGTGTATCGAGACGGGGCATCGATATACCAGAGTAGACTAGCGTATACCTTCTCGACCCATACAGATGGGTGATGGATGATCCCATATCCATTGGTGTTTGACATCAGAGATGATATACGGGTGCTCAGTGGAGACTGGGTACACTGGACGGACTCGCCGAGAACTCCCAGATGGTATTATACCTTACGTCAGATGGCAGTTCTCTGGTGACACTGGTACAGGTTAGTCTGTAGACCCGAGATCGTCATAGAGTCTTGTGTGATTCCCACTGTGCTTTGATTTCCACCTTACCACGTCCAAGAGGGCGTGCAAAACGGTGGTTTTTGGGTACAGTCCCGAATCACATGGAGGCAATGAGCGATAGGAGGGGATTCGTCTTTCCCGGTATAGGGAGTTGATGTTGCACTGTGTTCGATTGGCTATAACCAGAAATCCCTGGCCAGGGTTGCTAAGATTTACTGGTAAGTGTTACCAGTAGTTTCTCGAACTGTTATAGACCTCATATCGACACGACTTATCGAGCTACTGGGGTCTGACGTTTACCACCCTTAGGCGAGATATGCGACATATCAGACGATCAGACCGGACTGTATGGTAAAATTCACAGGAGTGTGAGCTGGCTTGCTCGTCGATCTTCTGATCGCTCAATACCCGGGTGGCCGTTACGTTTAGCAGACCGCTTGCGGCTTGTGGGTGTTTGATATGATCATCACCTGCTGCCGGCGTATTGACGAGTCTTTAGAGTCCTACACAAAGGTTTCCTGGCTCAAGCGAAACGAAATAGGAGCGCATATAAGATATGTGCGGGACCGAGAATAATGCGTGTATGTGATACCGTATTCTATTCTCGCGATGAATGTATCGATTGGTTGTATGCGATATAACCTAGTTATCGAATCGAGGATTGATTCGATAAGTCGATACATTGGATATTAGTCGGTCATATGCGATATGACCGGATCGTTAAATCAAGTGTTGATTTAATGATTTAATGTATAATTATATATTTGATATATTACTTTACATTAACTAGTATTGGTTCACTTAAGATGGATTTTCTCACTTGATTTGCACAAGTTGTATATGTAATATATTTTTGTGCACTTGTTTGTATCATGTTTGATGATACATGCAAACTTGGGTGTGTGTATGCTATACACCATGTTTAGTCAATGGTTAGGGTTTCATTTCACTTATTTATTAATATTTGGCAAAAAGAAATGGTGGCTTTCTTTTGTTGTTATGCTTGAAGCTTCATGAAGCTTTTCTAGCATCTTTGAAAAGTCTACCATTTTTGTTTTGTCCTTAACCCTAACCCTTTAACTAATCCCTAGTTTATTCTCTACATGAGTAAACTTTACCCATGGTTGCAACATGATAAGTATTCACTTGAATTTTATTTTAAAATAATTCATTCTTTTCTTCTTCTTCATCTTCTTCTTCAAGTGAAGAAAAAGGAAAACTTTGCTAAAAAAATTCAAGTGATGAATCCAAGTGAGAAATCCAAATCCAAAGTGAACCCACTTCCTATTTCTTCATCCTCTACCACTTGCCATGTAGTATAGGGTGTTTTCTTCACAAGTTTCATTACTTGGTGAAGTTGGAGCTTGATCTTGAGTTTCCTTGACGTAGATCATCTTCGGCATCGAAGTCGACAACCTAGCCCGATCATTTCTTCAACGAAACCATTACTAGAGTCCGGGATCCGATGATCGCAGCGGAGGGACGTCAACGCGGAGCTATGGAGGTGGAGGACCGGATCTACAAAGGTTGTATTTCCGTTCACTTTAGAGTAAAGTTGTTTATTCGCATTTGTTTCACCTATCCTCTAGTTATCGATCTATGATTAGGGTTGTTAGGCACATGGAAAATTTTGAATTTGGCATGGTTGATGCCTTGTGAGACCTCTTGAGCGTGCCTAGGAACCCTACATGGACTCCATCTTAGATATGAAGCATCTGGTCACCTAGAAGTTACCACTTCCTAGGACATGCTGATAACTAGTGGGGCCATCATAACTATGATGCTGACCTCCCTATCACCGTCTACGGGAAAACCGAAGTGTCTCTCGGGGTTCTGATGCCACCTATTAAAATCTGCGAAGTGGCTAACGGTTTCTAAAGTCTAATTGAATCGTTAGGTTCAACTAAATTTTCGGTAACCGTTTGTAGTACTGGAATTACTTCTTATTCTACTATACTCCCACTAGTTTCGTTTGCAAAAAGATCCTTTTATAAAAATGTGGAGAGTCAAGAACAATATAACTATTGATCTTGAAAATGGTAGAAACAAAATCTTAGCGAATGTTTGGGATAATCCACAAACTGCCATTACCGAAGCATGCCTCGAGTTTGTCCGGATTATGCTTTTAGACAGAAACCGGATAACTCCATATCTTAATAACCTGAAAATATACAACCATTCTATGTCCATATAGAATCCAGGCACTAATTTAGATGGAACCAGATTCAAAAGTCATGCAACTGTTTCCAGTGCATATCATCTAATGGAAAAAGGCCAATACAGCATTACTTATCATGAAGCACGTCCACTGATGTGTAACCTGTAAGAGAATCAAGTTCTCGATTGACACGGCCCGAATGTACGAAACGTGACTGGCACTTAAATTACGCAACGTCTAGAGGCGTAACGTAATCTAAGTAAGCCAAAATCCAGAAATCTAAACCGTTATATAAATAGAGTGAAGGAAAACTTGTTTTAAAGAAAGTAATTTTTCTAAAATAAAGCCACATTAAAACATTTTAAAACATCAAATTTTCCCAAAAATTTCGGCTGAGTCTCGTTTGTAAATACTGGCCCCAAATGGGTACAACACATGAATATACGCAAGTAAAGAATAAAGGCATCCCCAAGAGGGAGCTAGCTCTTTGCCAAAGGCGGAATCACAACCACATGCAATATATATCATCATAATATGTGATAAGCATATGAAAACAAGAAATAAGAAAGCACCACGTTGGCTCAAGTGAGCATCGACACCAGAAATAGAATACATACAAATCTCCCAAGCTCACCATCTAAGTTCAATATACAACTGGTGAAGAACGATAGATAAGGTAGATGGAGTATACTAGATACAATAATAATAAACAACAAGGGAATAAAATATCCTCGCAACCCACCTATGAGCAAGCCTCAAGTCAAAGCAAATGAAACAAAATCAGGAAGTACGCCCGCTACTACTGCGCTGACGGATCAGACCTGCAAGATACTGTGGCACAACGGGGATGAGTTGCCAACTCGTGAGTAGTAAGTAACATCTAATAAGGCTATCGTAAGAATGCACGCAAATGCGTCACAACCTACATATACAAATATGATGCGATACACTAGTATGAATGCAACATGAATGGATAATCAACACGAAATCATGATATATCTGATATGAGAAGATTTGTATCTTTATCTTAGTAAAACCTTTTGTATAATAAAACTAGAATATCATCAGTGAAATCGACAGAAAGTCCGTGTCAAGAATTGACACAATATCCTCAATATCTCAGGCTCCGTTAGTCCGGATAGGCCCATATAATCAAATCTCATGACTACGGTCGGTATCCTCCGGATATCGGCCGCGCCAGACATCACCGGTAGGTAGTCTGCCCCTGTCAGGCTCATC
This sequence comes from Agapanthus africanus, assembly GCA_030015575.1. Classification (NCBI taxonomy): domain Eukaryota; kingdom Viridiplantae; phylum Streptophyta; class Magnoliopsida; order Asparagales; family Amaryllidaceae; genus Agapanthus; species Agapanthus africanus. The sequence continues at coordinate 443,731,289 of CM057350.1, read as the reverse complement.
GTCTACAACTCGAGCTTCTCGCCCCGGAGTATCTTACCGGGCCCACCATGTACCTGAGACGGTTCATCCTACTCCTTGAATCGGGTCTCGAAAACCAACAGAAATCAGGAAAACTCATGGTGGACGACATATACATCATATCACGAGAAAACCACAAACTTGCATTTTTAAGATGATAATAGGTTTATTAAATTCTTACGTGTTTCCCCAAAATCCATAAATCTCATAAACACGGAAATCTCCAAGAAAATCACAACATATGAACATGTCGGCGACGATGAATTCCTATGGTATCAATAATATGAAATACGATGTGTGACTAGAAATCTATGCATGAATGATGATGCAATGAGGTATATACATATGACTAGCTATCCTACGTATCCATTCTGATGAATTGGAAATACAACTACAAATTGCAAATCATAAATAATGCAAATGCTCAGATACTGATTTAAGCAAGTTCTATAGTGTTTGTGACATATCAATTACCAATGGCGTGTGTGTTCGTATAAATAGTGCACGTGTGGTATGAACCAATGGTAATGGTGCAAGTGTCCTATGAGATAATATCATATATATATAAGATGATGCAATGCAATAAGATGAATGACTAGGAGACTACACATATAAATACGAGCACTACTAGTAATCCTAACTATCGGGCGCCGATTTACCGATGTTCTGTGATCCGTATGAAAAGTGCTATCACAATCAAAAAATTTGTAGCCGCAATCAATAACGGTGTCGATATAGTTCGTTAATGAGAACGGGTCGTCCACTGAGATTCGTGTATTTATTCGTTCTTGATTTAGTTGAGTCGAAAGAAAATAGTAAAGAAAACTCAAGAAGATGAATCAAGGTTTATTTGATGAAATATTTTCAAGAAAAATCAAGAAAGAGTTTAAGATTTAATAATCAAGAAATTGTCCAATATCAATTTTAGTTATCAAGAAAATTGAAGAATAGCTTGTAGAATTCGATAGGAATTAGTAGAAATGATGAATACTAATAATGACTCATCTTATCTATTGATGAATTATAGCTAGAACGATGGTGATGAATGAAGATTAGGGATTCTATTGAAGAAATTAGGGTTTTGCCTTCACTATCTCTTGTCTTTTCATTGATTATCATTCAAATCTAGCCTTTATCAAAGAGAATCATCAATCATTTAATCCCAAATTGCAACGAAATAATCAAGAACGGTGATCTCATTCCAAATTTAGTCATTAACGATTCTTTTTACTAAAGTTCATTATTCTTATAAGATGTAAGATTAGTTTAGGATTTTATCACCATTTGATCTACCGAATTCCTTCGAATCCTTTACAAGTGGAGATTTCACTCACGCATCATGAAAATAGAAGAATCAAGAATTAGAAAGTTCATAATGAGAAAATTTAAAGAAAGCAAGAATTAACAATTGATCACCTTTATTAATCAAGTTCAAATTACACGATCCTTCAATTTGAGGTTACAAGAAGTGCTCTCGATCGCTCCCTTGAAGAGGTAATTTCTCCGTCGACTTTCGCTTGGCTCGATCTCCATGAGACTTGGATCTATCGAGGATCCTGCGCTCGTAGATGAAGATTGGCTTCGCGTAAAGGATCTTTGCGTTGAATGCTTGATGAACTCTCGATTATTCTTAATTTTGATGTTGATTAGAAATTGAATTGGATTTGGTTTTGGTTTGTGTGCTAAATGTCTACCAAAATTCAACAACCTTTTTAGTGTAGACTTAGGTCTCTTTTTATAGCCCTTAATCAAGCTTCCCTCATAAGCTAGGTTGTTACAAGGAGGATTCTAGAATAAGGTAGGTAGTTATGAAGCTTGATCAACAAGCTAGGTTGTTGTAAAGAAGTTTCCAGAAAAAGGTTGTTACAATGAAGCGTCTCCAGCAAGCTAGGCCGTTAAGAAGAAGTATCTGGAGAATTCCTGATCGCCGACACCCCAACTCGGCTGTGGATCCACGGCCGTTTGGTGAGTTTGTGCCTTCAAAATTCTTCTGTCTTCTTGTGTTGATTTCTGGATTTATATTTAATATCTGGAATCCTTTTATCACTTTTGAATCTCTGCCAGATTTTAACTTTTTGATTTGCTGCATTTTTGTCGGCGAATTTACGATTTCGATATCTGTCCTGAAATAATTTTCTTCACAAAATCTCACTGAAGATTGTTGAGATATACAATATCATGCATGAAATAATAAACACACAATTTTCTTCCAAAATGTTGATTATAATGTATAACACGTGGTAATTGGTATTTTCCAAACAAACTTGTAATCCGTGTTATATTTATAACAAACACCCTTATATGTTTAGAAAAGTGAGAAAATTGTTATGTTAAAGATTGCAATATTTTAGACAGAACAGGCGCCTTGCGCCATCTAGACGATCTCTCCATAGATGTGTACATCTACTCACCGAGATGCCTCTGCTAATCTGATCCAATCACAGTCTTTCCTTTCGGCGCCGCGTCCGACGTTTCCGCAACCGATCCTAGAATCGTACAATGAGTATATATGAGGTTAACCATTTAAATAGATGTGAAGTCAAGACGGTACAAAGTAACTAACACACACTAACTAGACGCGCATACACTTGGTGCACAAAACGCGCACGACATCGCCAAAATCACAACTAGGGTCCCTATACGTGGCAATCCCTAAACCTAGAATCTAATCGTACCAATCGCGCATTCACATCACATTACATATCTTAGAAATTAGGTTGTAGATCATTCCAACCTCAATCTTAATTAAAATCTATTTGTTCCAAAAGCTTAGTAGGCAACAATTAACCGTTTTAGCGCAAAACTAGATGTTTTAGTAAATCTTGTGGCCACAATTTATACTTAATATCTTAATTAAGCCACACAATATTAATCAAATTTTAATCTCACCTTTTTACATACTAAACATAAATTAGTTTGCATGAACATTTAATTAAGATAATTAAAAGTAATGATTTGCAAGTTAACAACTAGATTAGATTTTGCAAGGTCTTTAGATGTTAAACTACACATTGCTACCACAATCAAGTGATAAGAACCCTAAATTTTTAAACAAACCCTTCTCTTTAAAACTCTAACTTTCAATTAAAACTATATTAACGCTTAATTAAAATTAGATTAGAACAAGTATTAACAAAGTAACAATTAGAGTAAGTTTATACCTTAAGATTTTGGAAAGATCAACATGCTAACTTGCCACCCAAAATAAAAACTTGTATCAAGATCCAAGCCAGTTTAGGCAAGGGAAAAATCTTGTGATAATTTTAATACGACTTGGAGTTAATTTATGTGGATTTTTGATAAAGAATTGAGGTTTTAGAGATGAAGAAAGAAGAAGAATTGAAAAAAGGGAGCTGCCAAATGCTCGGCCAAAATGAGAGGGGGAGAGAGTGAGGTGAGTGAGAGAGAGGTAACCATACCCTCCCCTCTACACATCAACTTCTAATCTTACTTTTCTCAATTATTTTATTTTCTAATTGTTTAGAATTTTCTAGAACCCTAGACACAAATTTTAGTAAGGAAAATATGTTACACAACTAAATGTTTAGTTGTCATGGTGCACTAATATGTAATTAACCCTTACTAATTTGTAATTATCACTAATTTAGTGTATAAGTGAAAGCTTAAAATAATATTTAAAAATAAATAATTAAGGAAAATAATTAAGTAAACTAGCAATTATATAAGTAACTAACAAAACACCCATACATAAACCATTACATAATTAAAGTAGGTTTAATTGTGTTTATGTGGAAAAAAAATAATTATTACTAGGTTTCACGGAAATCACGTGTTGTATTACTAATTATCGGGAAGTTAACCTAAACAATTTTTAAAACGTTACAATCTTCTCCTCTTAAAGAAATTCGGTCCCCGAATTAAAATTTAAGTACGCGTACCTTCGAAGAGATAGGGATATTTCTTCCTCATCTCGTCCTCGGCTTCCCACGTGACCTCTTCGCTGTTCGGGCCACGCCAAAGAACCTTTATGGACGGTATGAACTTAGACCTCAGTTTCTTCACCTGCCGATCCAGAATGACTATCGGCTGCTCAGTGAAGGAAAGATCGCGCTCTAGCTGGATCGTCTGGTGCTGAATTGCATGAGAGGGGTCATGTAGGTTCTTGTGGAGCATCGATACATAGAACATGGGGTGAACATCTGGGATGCTGGGCGGAAGAGCCAAACGATAAGCAACCATGCCGATACGCTCGAGAATCTCAAAGGGACCCACATATCTGGGACCAAGCTTCCCTTTCCTTCCGAATCTCATCACGCCCTTCATCGGAGAAACGCTCAAGAAAACATGATCTTCTACGGAGAACTCAAGTCTGCAAAGGCATCTATCAGCATAAGACTTCTGCCTGCTCTGGGCCTCTCTCATCCTATCCCAAATCAACTGGATCTTTTTGGTCGTCTCCTGCACCACCTGCGGTCCCAAAGTACTGCTCTCACTGAGCTCTGTCCAACAAACGGGCAATCGACATCTCTTCCCATATAACGCCTCGAAGTGTGCCATCTGAATCGTCTCCTGGAAGCAGTTATTATAGAACTCTATCAAGGGAAAATGATGATCCCAACTGCCACCGAAATCTAGAACGTAAGATCGGAGCATATCCTCAAGAGTTTGTATGGTCCGCTCGGATCGACCGTTGGTTTGCGAATGGAAAGCTGTACTGAAACTCAATCGGGTGCCCAAAGACTCATGAAGTTTCTTCCATAGTCGGCTGGTGAACTGGGTGCTCCGGTCGGTCACGATACAAGTTGGGACGCCATGCAGTCGCACAATCTCATCAATGTATATCTGAGCATACTGAGTAAATCCGAAAGTAGTCTTCACTGGCAGAAAGTGAGCCGCTTTCATCAATCGGTTTACTATCACCTAAATAGAGTCATACCCTCGACTTTTTCTGAGTAGACCAACAATGAAGTCCATAGAGATTTGTTCCCACTTCCACTACGGAATGGGCAAAGGCTGTAATTCTCCTGATGGCCTCTGATACTCGGCCTTGACTTGCTGACAAATCAGGCATCTCGAAACAAAGTCTGTGATATCTCCCTTCATCCCTTCCTATCAGTAGGCATCTCTCAAGTCATGGTACATCTTGGTGGAACCCGGATGAACACTATATACTGTCCGATGTTCCTCCTCTATAATCTTACGTCTCAGCCATTCGGAATCTGGCACATACAGCCGGGTCCCAAATCATAGTACTCCCTGGTCATTGATCATGAACCCTGAATCTCTGCCCTGCCGAACCTGCTCTATTATCTCTGATAAACGGTCATCGCTGGACTGTGCCTCACGGATACGGTCAAGTAGCTATGGATGTGCACGGATATGGGCAAGCTGTCCCCTGGTCGGAGTAAACTCGAACTGCACTCGGCTGTCGCATAGAATCTGCCAATCTGCTATCGATTGCCTCTGAACTGCGCTCAAACAAGATAAGATACCTTCGGGCCTTTGACTCAAAGCATCCGCTACAAAATTCGCCTTGCCTGGATGATAAAGAATCTCGCAGTCATAGTCTTTCACTAGCTCCATCCAACGGCGCTGTCTTAAATTTAGATCTCGTTGCTGAAAGATATACTTTATGCTCTTGTGTTCCATGTATATCTGGCATGACTTGCCGAATAAGTAGTGTCTCCAGATCTTGAGTGCAAAAACCATTGCATCCATTTCTAAGTCATGAGTGGGATAGTTCTTCTCATGCTTCTTCAACTGCTGAGAAGCATAAGCGACGACCCTGCCGTGCTGCATCAACATACAGCTTAGCCCCACTCGAGAAGCATCATAATAAATGACAAAACTGCCTGATCCTGAAGGTAAAGATAATACTTACGCTGTGGTCAAACGAGTCTTCAACTGCTGAAAGCTCTGCTCGCATGCCTTGGTCCAAAGAAAAGGAACTCCCTTCCAGGTCAACCCGGTCAATGGTGCAGCTATACGAGAAAAATCTTGTACAAAACGTCGATAGTATTCGGCCAAACCCAAAAAGCTGCGAACCTCCATCATTGATACGAGTCTGGGACAGTGCTGAATGGTCTCGATCTTCATCAGGTCCACACGTATGTCATCTTTCGTAACCATGTGACCCAAGAAATCGACACTGTCAAGTTAGAAGGCACACTTGGAGAATTTTGCGAACAACTGATGCTCTCTTAAAGTCTGTAATGTGATCCTCAGATGCTGCTCATGCTCTTGGTGTATACTAAGATGTCATCAATGAATACGATGATGAACTGATCAAGATACGGTCTGAATATATTGTTCATCAAGTCCATAAACGCTGCTGGGGCATTGGTGAGCCTGAACGACATCACCAAGAACTCATAATACCCATAGCGCGTGCGAAAAGCAGTCTTCGGAATATCATCCTTCCGAACCCGCAAATGATGATAACCTGACCGCAAGTCAATCTTCGAGAAATGCCCCGCACCCTGGAGCTGATCAAACAAATCGTCAATACGGGGTAGGGATATCTGTTCCACACAGTAACCCGATTCAGCAGACGATAATCGATGCAAAAACACAAACTGCCGTCCTTCTTCTTGACGAACAGGACATGAGCTCTCCAAGGTGACACACTCGGACGAACAAGTCCCATATCTAAAAAATCTTGCAACTGATCCTTCAGCTCTTTAAGCTTCGCCGGGGCCATCCTATAAGGCGGTATAGAAATTGGCCCCGTGTCGGGGATCAAGTCAATGCAGAACTCAATATCGCGCTCAGGCGGCAAACCTGGCAGCTCGTCAGGGAAGACATCAGGAAACTCTCTCACAATTGGGACCTGGTCCAACGGAACCTCTGCAGCTCTAGTATCACAAAAATATGCTAAGAATCCCTGACATCCTTTCCACAAGAGCTGATGTTAGGAATTCACCCGTGCGCGCAAACGCTTATGTTTTGGAAATGTGTATGTTTTAATGAAACAGAATGCACACGCGAGATCATTCTCGTTTTAAATATTTATAACCGTAAATGCATGGCGCGTTGTAGCGAGCCGGCAAGCACGGGTCAATCCTCAGGGAATTATGATTACGTATTGTGATTTAAGGTTCAACAAATAACTGAATTGGGTTTTGTCACAAGAAATATAAAAAGAATACGAAAGAAAGAAGAAGTAATAAAAACAAGTGAGGAAGAAATGGTTGTGGCTTCGCTCGGAAGGTTGAATCGCGACTTTTCCCTCCACACTCCCTTCGTCATGAATTGTCCGGCTTTACCTTGATCCCGGCATGAAGCACAACTTGTCAACGCGGTTGCGGAGCTCAGACCGTCAAATTCCGATATCCGCCGCAAAGCACAAAATGGGTCCTTTTGATCACTTATTGTTTGTATGTCCGCGCTTGTGGTATCAACACTAAACATAAGGGTTAGCAAGCATACCGCAATAACAAAAACACAAAGTGGTTAGTGAGAGCAAATGGTTTTGGTGTTAAGTGTGCTAAGTGTTTGTGATGGTATATGATATATGAAATTAAGAGATTTGTCAAGTCCTTAATCACAACATACCCTATCCAAACTTAGCAAACTTAACTCCAAATAGATTGCAACTTAAACATTGAAATGGGGAAAGGGAATGAATATGGTATATGAGGAGGTTACAAGTAACCATGTGTCAAAATACCATAACATATCAATACATAACAATATTTAAGTTAAAATCGTAAGATTAAGCACATGAAACATAAACAAGAGGTGGAGGAGGCAAAGCCTTTCATCTCACTTCCTTACCCATACCACAACGAAATAAAGACTAGTTAAGAATGATATAAATAAACGCATGTAATTAAAAGAAAACAAGTAATAAAAGAAAGCAACAATATATTACAAACACTTGAAGAAGAGATACAAGAATTATGGTAGTTTATTCAACCTCCTTAATGAAACTCTCTAAAGAGAGCTTCAAGAGGGTAGAAGAAGAAGAGACCAATATGAAGCCCACTCACCCTCAAGCTAAACCAAAAAGAAATAAACTAAGAAAAACTATGAGAATATATGAGAATGAGAGAGTGCCCTCCCCTTGTCACTGATCTTCTATTTATAGGCTCAAAAGAAATTTAAACAAACAATAAAAATAAGCCTACGTGGCAGCAAGGGAGGGACAGAGAAAATATGGGGCCCATTGGGCTTGATGGGACCGAGCTCGCCGGATTTCCCTGAGGTCTCGCCGGCCAAAAACCGAGCAATGGGGCTCATGTTTGTAGTGGGGTCTTGTGTGCTCTTTACAATCACACTTGTGCTATTTACTTTATCTGTTATGACCTAATTTTCCTTCAAGTTTTGGAGGGAAACTTGGTGCAAAATCTTACATCAACACTTTAAGCGTTTATTGAACCATCAATGCACATCACACCATATGTGCCCACTTGGTCTAGCCATCATGCTATGGTTTCCCCCACTTGGTCCAAGCTATGTGCACACATGTTATGTGTTGGACCAAAATGTGTGCACAAGTTTATTTTCAAAAGATCTCTTCAGATATCGGTCGTTTTCCAGTTCCGGTTGCAGTGTCGGGTCACAGACGATATATCCATGATTTTGAATGTGTTTCCGGTATTTTATCACAAATACCTGTAAACTGTAATTACAGAGCAGACACTAATTAATAGCACCGATATATCACAAAAATAGATAATGAATGAGCGGTATTAAAGTGCAGTATTCTATGATGAACAAATACCCCTAAACTTATCTATTGCTCGTCCCGAGCAATACAAAAAAATCTTAGCCTCACATTCACAGGGAACGCGATTGCACTGAGCATGTGCAATAAGCCGTTAAACCTTTAGGTGTCCCTAACAGGAGGAGGGTTATCTCCTGAGGGTTTTCAGCGGATTGCACTCATAAAATCCCGTCAAGCTAGTTTCATAAGTTAACATCGATTCTACTCCTATAGTTTAGTATCTAGATTAGAAATTCTATCATCCTAAATTAGAAATATTCAACTCTTATGTTTCACATCTCCTGTTTATTTACCCTTAGATCCTATACGTTTTTACAGTTTAGAAAGATATTGGTATCTCCTGAGTTTTCCTTCTAAAGTGCGGTCTCCAATCAGGGATTTTTATCATCATTACAGAAAACATAAGTCTTATTCTTCATCCTAATCTTTCCTCCAAATATCGATTGTATACCCCTACGTGTGTGTAAATTTTCACCCATACACTTAAGAATTCAATTCAAGCTATAGTAGCCTTACCTTTATAACTAATATTACTTCTTTTCATAAATGGATGGACAGTTGTGCTCACACATCTTTCATGCGATTATTAATGCTTCTTGAGGCACTAACAACCGATTACTGAATGTATGAGCTTAAAGCGTAAATAGCAGTCTCCAGGTCTTGACTTTGTTTATTTTTTCCTTTTATTTTTCTTTTTCTTTTCAAGACCGTATATATTTTTCAATGATGCTCTTATGGTGGTTAGCTTTAAATCCCGTTTTTTTACATACTAGGCTTTCAGGCAAGAGTATTTTTAGGTATTCTCTACTATCCCATATTTCAAGGTGCGTGTATGTGCAGTTTGTAGGGTATATATTTTCTAAATTTGGACTCAAGAATAGAAACTGTTTTTCAGACTTATCTTTCAGTAAAGCTTCAATACTCTCCCTTCATCTTGACATAACTAAAGAACTGAACTCAAGATTAGTTATTTCTCAAAAAAAATGTAAGGATGTATAATTACCAAGTTTAAACAGAATGAGGGTTATTTTTAGGGTTTTCAATTTCTAAGCCTAGGATTTAGTTACTTCTAATATATCAACTAAATTTTCGGAATAACAATCTAAGTTATCCTACTAGCTAACTTGACGGCAAAGTTTTTATGTTTTTTGATTTTTTTTAAATTTTTATGGGTTTTTTAATATGTATGCAATGCAGAATATACACATGATGCAGTGCTCACCCCAAACCTGAGTTTTATGATGTCCTCATCGTTGCCCCCGTCTCCGGTAGCTAGACTTAGACATCAAGGTGAGAATTTTATTTAAAGAAAAAGGAAAAACCTAAGACTAATTACAATATTCATATGTTAAATGACTGGGTTAGTCCAGAAACTAATACCAGCTATATAAATTTTTTGTCTATATAATGCAATGGCTGGTAAAAGAATCTGTATAAAAAGAATAAAAAGAAAAAGAAAAAGAATATGTTAGATATTAGTGAAGGGCATGGGTGTGTAAAAATAGGAGTAAGAAGACGTTGAAGATGAAGATGAAATTTTGAGGAGGTCAAAGAATTATTTTCTGAATGAATTGAATGTTCAATAAGCACGTGTTGAGTTCTGAAGTCAAGTTCGTTTAAAAACTGAAGTTCATCCGCAAAAAGTTCGGCAAAAGAAAGGTTTCTAGGATGTTCCCAAATTGATTCTGACTCAAACTCACCAAGAATATCAAGTTCATCCGCAAAAATTTCCTCAAAACTCGACATGAAAGAATATTTTTCAATATTGTCTTCCTCCCTAAGATTTTCCACAATCTTACTCTCATTATTTACAAACTCTCCCAAAACAATTTCCTCCTCATCACATTCACAAATGGGTAGGTTCATATCATCTAAAAAAGTAGGTTCCCACACTAACGTTTCTTCCGAAACAATATCAACAGGCGATACAAAAATTGTGGGTTCCCGGTCATTGATCTCTTCTAATCTATTCTAACCATACCCGACAAATTCATAAGGTTCCTCCTCTAAAATTGGAAAGCAAAACTCAGTCGGAGATTTCTCTTGTGTGTCCTAACAACATTCAGTCAATTCTATTGTATCATCATCTATGAAATCATCACAATTTGGTTGATCGTTTATCTCACTTAGGTGACATCCTAGATGACAGATATTGACACTATTGGGTTCCGATTGACTGTGTTCACTCCCTAAAATCCTCATAGCTAAATGTTTCACTTGTTCCTCGATTCTAGCCATTGATTGTGCTTGAGCAACAAATAGTTGCTCAGATTGCTGTATAAACAGGGCTAGCGTCGCAGATGATTGATTCTCGACCGCAATCATTACTTCAATACCTTTTTCTAGAGCGGTCAACCTACCATCCATCTCACTATCATATCCTAATGATGGTTCAATTGTTTCGGGTTGAAGGGGTTGTGATGGTGGTGATGCTAAAGCAGTCAGTCTGTCGACCTCTTTCTCTAAATTTTCAATCAATTGGTCTATGGTTGAAGTGGGACTGGGTTCAAGAGTGTTAGGTGGGTGACCATTATAAAAAATCTGGGACGGTTGGTCACCCCTAAGAAAGAACAGTTGTCATGAATGTGGGAATAATCATGGCAATTTGTATAAATTAATTGGGACTGAGTATAAACAAAAGAATAAGAATCGTGAAAAATAGAATTGAATCGTGTATCACCCATATTAACAAGAATTCACAATTATCACAAACACAAAGAATATCACACTCTTAGCAGTTTACGGTATGCTAGTCAACTAGACCTGCTCAAGAACCTGATTGTCGAAATAAAATTGTTTCGAGAAATGGGCTAAAGATATACAGATCACGAAGCCAGGTAAATGCAAGAGAGAAGGGGAGGTTTTACAACGCTTTCGTGAAATTCCTTAATTAAATAGCCCTTTCTCTTGAACACTTGCCTAGACACCCTGTGAACGATATACCGTTAAGCGATGTTCTAAAAACAGTCAACTTCTCCTAATGAGCGCGATGTCCTTAAGGTCAAAGTCTAGTGATTTTAAAATTACTGGGGGTATGCAAAAATGCAGTTTTGTGATTTGTGGGCTACGGAAAAAGGTGATGAAATCCTTTACCGTATCTTGTTTGGTCTTTTTGCCCTTAAAATCCGTATTAAGATGCAATGCGCAATTAATAAAAGAATTTACGAAATCAAGAAAATAAATAAATTCTTTTTCATTTAAGTATTAGCGCTGCAAAAAATACAGGTTAGTTCTCTGTACAATTGGCGGCAAAATTGTGCGGAGAATCCTGCAAAAGATAGAATATTGGAATGCGTCGGATTTGAGAGGAATGGGTTAGGAAATACGTACCAAAGTGATTTGGTTTAAGAAAACCCTTTGAAGTGATCCGAGTCGTTGGTTGTTCGCTTGCGCGGGTCAAACTACCCGGATTTTTGGCACTATTCTCCACTAACGTCTTGAAATTGCATTTGAACCTCGCTCCGCACGATCGCTGGTCGTAATTTCGCGAAAAACCTGAAATGTCAGAAAATACGATATTAGTGTCAAAAAGCGATATACATGCCCCAATACCTGCACACTCAAAATTATAAAAATCAAGCAATACCAATAGAGTACTTATAAGACACTGGAGATCACACAAAAAGAAAAAATCAAAACCCCCAAACTTGACCGAGCTCACCGGATTCCTCCTTAATGTCACCAGCCAAATTCCTAGTAGATATGATGAAATTTTGTGTGGGTTCTCAAGGATAGCTAAGTACTCTTATGGTATAATTTGAATTTTAAATTGGATTACAGAGTGATAGTAGATTCAGCTACAGAGAGCAAAGTCAGAAAAATCGTATTGTTAGTTTTGAAAAAATAATTGAGTTAGAAAGTTAATGGGTTAGTAAGAACCAGAAATAAAAATTCCTAATACTAACAACTCCCCGGCAACGGCGCCAAAAAACTTGTTGGGAATTCACCTGCGTGCGCAAACGCGTATGTTTTGGAAATATGTATGTTTTAATGAAATGGAATGCGCACGCGGGATCGTTCTCGTTTTAAATATTTATAATCGCAAGTGCACAGCGCGTTGTAGCGAGCCGGCAAGCATGGGTCGATCCCCAGGGAATTGTGATTAGGTATTGTGATTTAAGGTTCAACAAATTAATAAATTAGGTTTTGTCAAAAAAAATATAAAAAGAATACGAAAGCAAGAAGAAGCAAGAAGAACAAGTGAGGAAGAAATGGTTGTGGCTTGGCTCAGATGGTTGAATCGCGACTTTTCCCACCAGACTCCCTTCGTCATGAGTTGTCCGGCCTTACCTTGATCCCAGCATGAAGCACGACTTGTCAATGCGGTTGCGGAGCACAAACTGTCAAATTCCGATATTCGCCGCAAAGCACGAAATGAGTCCTTTCGATCACTTACCATTTGTATGTCCGCGCTTGGGGTATCAACACTAAACACAAGGGTTAGCAAGCATACCGCAACAACAAAAAAACAAAGTGGTTAGTGAGAGCAAATGATTTTGGTGTTAAGTGTGTGTAGGGTGTTTTTCGTCACCCCATTGAGATGGGAATGCGCGCACACTTGTCAGGCGCATTACAGATACCCCATGCCTAGGGTAGGCTAGGGTTTATTGATTGTGGGGATCCGAATCTCCGGCAGCCACGGACTAAGCTGCCGTTAATTACCCCTCGCCTTTAGGGCGAGGGAATCTCCGATTAACGGGTCAAACAGATCATGCGAACTTAATGTGCAGTGTTTTGTTTTGAAGGGGTTTTGGATATATCGGGGGCCCCGCAGAATTTTTTCTGACAGGGACAGTGTCCTGGAGTGTGTGTGTATCTATATATATGTACATATATATAAGAAAGGGAAAAAGTGTTCAAAAGACGCGTGGGGGCCAGCGCCTCACGTGCGTGGTACGCAAGCGCTGGGTGTTGGTGCTAGGCGCTGGGTGCCAGCGCCTCACGTGCAGGGCATGCGGGTGCTAGGCGCCAGCGCCCCATGCGCATGGCACGCGGGCGCTGGGTGCCAGCGCCCCACGTTCTTGGCACGCGGGCGCCGCGCTCCACGTGCATGGCACGTGGGCGCCAGCACCCCATGAGCTTAGCACGCGGGCGGTGGGCGCCAGCGCCCCACGTGCATGGCATGCGGGCACTGGGCGCCAGCAGGAAAAGGGACCTGGTCTCTGCACTGGGAGCTGTGCTTCCGATTTGACTTATGGAGTTGAACTCCTGACAGTGATTAATTTAGGGAGTTGAACTCCAATAGATCTTGAATGGAGTTAAACTCCTAAAAAAAATTAGAAATGTTCAAAGGGGGCTGCTTTGTTTCTCTCCTTTGGCCCTGGATCTTCCCAAGATGGGATTTCTGGAGATGGGTCTCGTTCTTCTTCCTCTCGGTTGGCCGGATCTTGGAGAAAGGGGGCGAGATTTAAAAATCTCCTCTTTTTGAGATCTAATAGAATATCTGAGCTCCCCTTTATGGGTTTTGTGGTGAAAAACTATTTAGTTTTGGAAAAGGAAGAGTCAAACTCTTGATTTAATTGAAAAGGGGAAGAAGGTTTAGAACCTTAAGGAAGGAGAAGGAGGCACAAAAACCCTAGAGTTTTTAGAGAATGAAAAGTGTATATTTTATTCATCATCATGTTGCCTTATATAAGCTTACACATTTACACATAGCCCCTAAGGCTTTACAAAATGGTATTTTGCCCATCCCATGGCTCATATGCTCATTTCTTTTGCACATAAGCCATGGGCTTTACAAAAATTTGGCTTTATGCTCATTTTTCTTACATTCATGGATAGAAAATTACATCAAAATTATTTATTACATGATTTTTATTTTGGCATGAAAGGGGCCCGCCCGCTTCATGTTCGGACTCGACTTGGGCATGGGCCCACTTGATCTGGGCTTGGGCCCACTTGGCTTGGGGTTGACCTTGACCTTGACTTGGTCAACCGGGGTGCAATTTTCGACCCCAACAAAATGCCCCCATCAATAAATGCACACGACATATGTGGGTCGTGTGCATAAAATTGATGGATCTTCTTTCGCGTGGAGGCGACTTGCTTTGGTTCCCACTTTTTGGGATGCACTGCCCTTTTTACGACATGGAATGTCGACGCTTGACGCGTCTCCGAGACGAAGTGTCCGTGGTAGACTTTTCCTTGGCACGGAGCGATTTGTTTCCCGATTTGTGGGAAGCCTGCACTGCCCTTTTTACGATATGGACGGTCGATGCTTGACGCATCTCCGAGACAGAATGTCCGTGGTAGACTTTTCCCTAGCCCGGAGCGATTTAGTTTCCGATTTGTGGGAAGCCTGCACTTCCCTTTTTACGACATGGACGGTCGACGCTTGACGCGTCTCCAAGACGGAGTGTCCGTGGTAGACTTTCCCCTGGCCCGGAGCAATTTGGTTCCCGATTTGTGGGAAGCCTGCACTACCATTTTTACGACATGGACGGTCGACGCTTGACGCGTCTCCGAGATAGAGTGTCTGTGGTAGAATTTTCCCTGGCCCGGAGTGATTTATTTCCCAATTTGTGGGAAGCCTGCACTACCCTTTTTACGACATAGACGTTCGACGCTTGACGCGTCTCCGAGACGGAGTGTCCTTGGTAGACTTTTTCCTGGCCCGGAGCGATTTGGTTCTCAATTTGTGGGAAGCCTGTGCTGCCCTTTTTATGACATGGACGGTCGACGCTTGACGTGTCTCCGAGACGGAGTGTCCGTGGTAGACTTTTCCCTGGCACGGAGCGATTTGGTTCCCGATTTATGGGAAGCCTACATTGCCCTTTTTATGACATGGACGGTCGACGCTGCCCTTTTAGCGATGTGGACGGTTGTTTCTGCCCTTTTTGCGACTTGGACAGTCGGTTCTGCCGTTTTAGCGACGTGGACGGTCGATTCTGCCCTTTTAGTGACTTGAACGGTCGGTTCTGCCCTTTTTGCGACTTGGACGGTCAGTTCTGCCCTTTTAGCGACGTGGACGGTCAATTCTGCCCTTTTAGCGACTTGGACGGTCGGTTCTACCCTTTTTGCGACTTGGATGGTCAGTGATGCCCTTTTAGCGACGTGGACGGTCGATACTGCCATTTTAGCGACTTGGACGGTCGATGCTGCCCTTTTAGCGATGTGGATGGTCGATACTGCCCTTTTAGCGACATGGACGGTCGGTTCTGCCCTTTTAGCGACTTGGACGGTCGGTGCTGCCCTTTTAGCGACTTGGATGGTTGGTGCTGCCCTTTTAGCCACGTGGACGGTCGATGCTGCCCTTTTAGCGATGTGGACGGTCGGTGCTGTCCTTTTAGCGACTTGGACGGTCGGTGACTTAATTTGACTTGTTCCGCTTCTTGCGGTGTCAGGGATGAAGTTGACTTGTTTCCGAGGTGGAGCTTGATTCTGCCAGGGAGGTCATTGGTTGTTTTGCCGATTTGATGTGATTTGGGTTGACATCAGCACCGCTGCACTGGAATATGGTACCAGGAGCGAATCATCATCTGCCATGACAGGATTTGTGGATTAGGGTTTTGGTTTGGCATCAGCACCGCTGCACTGGAATATTGTACCAAGAGCGAATCATCATCTGCCATGATGAGATTTCCCTCGTTTCCAGTTTAATGACTTAGGGGTCATCTATTCTCAGTTTAACGACTTAGAGGTCATCTATCCCCAGTTTAAAGACTTAGTGGTCTATTGGATTGGAGTTTGGAATTTTGGGGTTGGGGTTGGCATCAGCGTTGCTAACACTGAAGCACATGTGCCAGGAGCAAATCGTCATTTGCCTTTGCCTGTTGGGGAGCGATGGCTTAGGAGACAGGTTTGGGTCCCTATTGTAGGGTTGCTAGGCATGCGCACAAGGGTCTACGAGGCATCAACCATGCCCGATTTAAAATTTAGTCGTGCCGAACAACCCAAAGCCGGATCTTTAAACCAGAGATTAAACATTTTAACACTAAGTGAGAGGGATTACAACCTTTGTAGATCCGGTCCTTCACTTCTAAACCTCCGTGTTGAAGTCCCTTCGCTGCGATCATCGTGTTCTGGACTCTCGAGAGGCTCCACGAAGAGAAAGATGCAACCTTGCTTCCGATCTTCGATAACAAAGATGATCTACCTTGAAGTTTCTTTAACACAAGCTCTCACTCACTAAATGGAGTGAACACCCTCATCTAAAGGGCAAGGATAGATGACGATGATGAAGTAGGATTTTTGCTCTCATTTGTTTTCTATTTCTCACTCATTTTGATCACAAAGATCAAAGCTAGAAAGCTTTACAAGCATAGAAGAAGAAGGAAGAAGATGAACAATGAATAATTCCTTCTGTGATGAATAATGAAAGTGTGATAATCATTAATCTTGCAACCATGGTCAAGGATGACTCATGTAGAGATTTAACTAGGGCAAGGGTTTGGGTTGGGTTAAGAATGAGTCACACATAAATATCAAGCATAATATCTCATTCATGACAAAAGAAAAACCTTGTAGAAACTTCTAGAAAGAACTAACCCAATTCAAACTTTAATCTTGTTTAATCTCCACTAAACATGTTGCATTAGTAATCATATCATTTTACAATATTATATATCACATATATAATATTTATTGTAATAAAATAAAATAATACAATTAACATATATCGCATATATATCAATGTATTACCCGAGTGAGAAAAAATTTTTTAGAGAGCTAATATTAGTTAATGTAATTTAATATATCATATATATTATTATACATTAAATTATCGAATCAACACTTGATCCGACAATTCGGCTATATCGCATATAACCGACTAATATATCATTTACCGATTCATCGAATCAACACTTGATCCGATTATCCGGCTGATATCAAATATCGAGAGAATAGAATACGGTATCTTATATCGCATTATCCTCGGTCCTGCACATATCACATATGTGCCCCTACTCCGTTTTGCCTGAGTCAAGAAACCTCTGTGTAGGACTCTAAAGAATCGTCAATACGCCGGCAGTAGGTGATGATCATATCAAACACCCATAAGCGGTCAGCTAAACGTAACAGCCACCCAGGTATTGAGCACTCAGAAGATCAACAAGCAAGCCTGTACATTCTCCTGTGAATCCAATCAGTAACACTCCCGTACAGTCCGGTCTCGTCGTCTGATATGTCGCATATCTCGTCTAGGGGTGGTAAATGTCAGACCCCAGTAGCTCGATAAGTCACGGTATCTAGCTTGGAACTCTTCCAACATACCGTCCCTCCACTGTAGGTAAAGACAATGCCCGCGATTGACATTCAGTCGTCCTTATCACCGTGGAACCTTTCCAGTGATTCTCCCCAGGATCGATTGATACCATCTCACTACACCTAGTGAGAATCCTAACATCCATTTAGATCTATCTCATAGATATAAAACCTCGGATTTAGGAGGTATCACTTTGATCCTATATGGAGAATCCTTGTGATAAGCGGAGATTGACCGAGCGTAGCATAGGAAACTCCTTCCCTATCAAGAGTATGTCATCCACGTACTCTACGAGGATCATCACCATACTCCCTACTACCTTTTTATATATACAAGGTTCATCTACCATTTTGATGAAGTCAAACTCTTTGACTACCACATCAAAACAGATGTTCCAACTCCGCGATATCTGTTTTATCACATAAAACATCTTGCACACGTTTCCGCTGCTCCCACTGTCTACGAAGCCCTCTGGCTGTGTACTTATAGACGTTCTCTTCCAAATCATTATTTAGAAAAGCAGTCATGACACCCAACCGCCAGATATCGTAGTCATGGTATGTAGCTGTGGCAAGTAGGATCTGGATGGACTTAAGCATAGCTTTGAAAGTCTCAACTTTTCCATGTACACCAAGTAATCTTCTCAAGATATACTTGCTCCTGATGGGGATTTAACCCTTCAGATAAAGCAACCAAAGTCCATACTTTGTTGGTGTATAAGGATTCCATCTTAGATAGCTAAGCATCCAGCCATTCTTACAGAGTCCCACTCCTGATGTCCTGCTCGAAACTAGTTGGGTCATCATCTCATGATGCAATCCTCGCTCCCACTGTCATAGAGAAACCGAAGTATCTTTCAGGTGGGCGAGGAACCCTACTAGATCGGCGGAGAGGCTGAGGTTCGTTAGAAACTATTGAATCCACATTCAATAGGTATGCAGCTTCTCAAGTGTATAACTCCCAAAAGGAAATAGGAAACTCAGTAGTACTCATCATAGAGCACACCATATCACATAGGGTGTGATTGCTCTGCCCCGATACACCGATGTGCTGTGATGTATACGGAGGAGTAATGCTGAGAGAGAATCTCATTCTCCTTTAGAATAGTCCAGTATTTCCGTGCTCTAGTATTCTCTTCCTTGATCTCATTAAAGGACATAATACTTATACCCTTTTTTGGTTCTCTACTTCTAACTTATATTCTGTGAATATCTCAAAATGTTCGAACTTGTGTTTCAACAGGAACATATGTCTGAATCTTGAGAGATCATCAGAGAATGTAATGAAGTACAAAGAACCGGTCTTGGCATATGTAGACAGGGGACCTTCATACATCAGCATGTATCAATCCCAAGAGTTCACTAACTCTTTCTCTGTTTCCAATAAACGAAGCTGTGGTCATCTTATCTCTGTGACATGACCGGCAATTTTCATAAGATGTAAATTCAAACTAATTTAAATATGCATCTTTATGTAACTTCAGCTAGTCGGGTCGCATTGATATGACCTAGTCTACATTGCCTCAAGAAGGATTCATTCATTTCTGAACTCTTCCTTTTATGTGTGTTCTGTATACTAAGAACTGTGGTTTGATTTAGAACATCTATGCTTTTAGATAACGTGCCTGAACCGATCAACTCTTGATATAGGAAATGTTCAAAACATTATCCAACAATACAAAATTATATCCTTCTTTACTAATAAAGAGACTGATATGATGTTGTATATCAGGTTCGGTATCTAATAGTATTCGTTCAGAATCAATGTATTCTGGTAATACAGGGTGATAGTGACCAACAGACTTGGCTGCAACACTTGCACCATTTCTATCTCATGAAACTTATCACTCGTTCTCACTTCTCTACCTATCTGTAGCTCATGTAACAAATTACATTTGCGGGATCCTGATCCGGTATCTCATACCCAGGACGTAAAGGATACTGAGAAACAGTCCTCTATAATGAACACACCCGAAGAAGATGCATCAAAATGCACTTTCTTCGTTTGGGCGGCACGGGAATTCTGGTAATCCCCTATTTCCTGCTCTGTCTTATAACAATTATAAGTTGGAGCGGGACCAACGTTCCTTAGCGCAGTATAACAACCGGGTTCGGTTAATACATCCGTATTATTATCTTGATTAACGCGTGACATAGTCGTAACCAGGAGAGAGAGAAGAAAACACTCAGCGTGCACTTTTACAAGATTAGATTGGTCATCAATTTATCTAATCAGGATGTCTCCCACTGTTTTAGTCAAATCTTCCTTCAAACCCTAAAAGGAAAGACTAGCCGGGATTAATTACACCCTACAAGTTCGCCAATCTTTCAGCCAGGCCAGTGCCGGTACTTTGAGGGAGGTTCCCCGTGCTTTCGCACAGACCTAATTAAAGTAAATCTCGTTTTCCCAGGGGCGTAACCCCGTTAACACCTTTCTAGACACCTACTTGATCGGCTAATTGTAATGTGTAAAACTCTCTCAGGAGTAACTCTTACTCGCAGCGGGTATCGGGATCCAACTATCTCATAGAAGGTATGCAATCTCATTGCAAATTTCAACACTTGAAATTCCCGATAAAATTTTTACCCCTAGCGTCCCATGACCTTGACGCAGGCCAACAAACCACAGTGTGCTAGTCAAGTTCAACCCGTCATTTCTTGATTGAATTAAACCCACCCGCATGACCCTTGACGCAGGCCAACAAAGTCGCACGACCACCCTAATCCAATCTGCATCATATGCATAAACAGATAAATACTAGTCAGCTACCGCACACTACGCCTTGACGCAGGCCAACAAACGTAGCACGAATACTAAGTAGGACTTATCTGAAATGACGGAGGGCTACGATGGGTTTTTAAGAAAACCTTTTGCATAATGAACTTAATATCGTTGCAGAATCGAGTGATTTTAAATGGAGTGTTTTTGAGGCTTTTCTAGTTTTGCTAAAGAGGTCACTCCCGGTGAAGGGATCGTCGGCTCTTTCCTCATCGAATAAGGTGCAGGATATTTCACAAATACCACTGTGCAAAGCAAGAACTATAGAAGCAATCAAAAGACAAACCGAGTTTGTAGCATCTGCTAGTTTCACTAAAGAGGTCACTCCCGATGAAGGGATCTCGGCTCTTTCCTTATCGAATAAGGTGCTGGATGTTCTACAAGGAACACCGCTATGCAAAGCAAGAACTAGAGCTACCAGTTTTTAAATAAGTTTCTACAACATCTTTAGGTTTCTTTTATTTCATTAATCTCATTAATGAAGTCCCATTTTATTATGCTTCACGAGCATCACATTTGAAACGAAATCTGCAATATAACATATATCTCATATATATAATATAAACATTCATCTCAGGCAGTAATATGATCTCATCAAAGAACATTGCAGTAGAAGAACATATATGAAATATTGGATATACTAGGACGTCCGTGTTTTTAATACGAGCCTGTATAAAACACGGATTCCACGGTCGCGATGAATAGCCAAACCTACATCCCTAGATCCCTACGAGAGCGGCAAGCAACACTGCCAATTCTAGGGTTAGGAGACCCGGTCTCGACTCCTCGAGATGGTCTCCCACTGGACCCTAGAACCCGGTTACTTGTGCTCCCCTCCTTGGGTCTACCTAATGCGGAAAAGTAAATAATATACAATAGTGACATCATCCTCAGCCCGGAAGTGCCCCAATAAAAGAATATTACATACAAATGAATTTTACATGAATGAAAAAGAAAAACTCTCATCTCACATAAAAAAACCCGGCTATTCAGAACGCGACGATCTAATATAACATATCACAGCAACATATAATATCTCATATCATCAACGTAAGCAAGTATGCGTATCCCGATTGTTGTTGATGTATAGCAACGAAGCCGGCGATACACCACATACTACGCTTACGATCACAGAAAAGAAAGTATAAAACTACAACAGTTGGAATCCGCAACCACCTTAGACATCGCATGCCTAACCAAATGAATTCCTTAGACATCGCATGCCTAACAATTATAAACCCCGTATTTTAGTCTCATTATCGAAAACTCTTTTCAATATCAAGTCGGGCAATTCAACAAGATTCCCGACATCCTGATCGAATGCTCGTCGCAAACTTTAGTAGACGGACGCACCCCCATATGCCGTCGACGAAGTGCACTAAGGCGGAACACCGCTGCCGCGAGCACCCGAACGGATGCTTTTGGCGACGGGGTTCTCCTACAGTCACTTGGTCAGGGCTATGGGGTGTGGCTGTCTATTAAGTTTACCCGGAGAGTATCCGCGTACGCTACGTGATTGCGATGGACTTTTGATCATATCAAAATTCCATGGTAACCGATCAATTGAGACTAAACTGCTAGATTTATAACATTCAAATTAGTTATCTCATAACTACTTGTGAGTTCCAAATATTGTATCACATTCCAGATAAATAGACAATGTTAAACTTTTCGATCGAATAATCAAACACCCAAGATTTCCTAAATAGCTCAACACTTGAGCGGAGTTCAAAAAGTATCCATCACATGCAACAGTACCAATGGTCCAGCCGTAGAAGGGTCAAGCCAACGCCGCATATGTGGCAACGCCGTACTGTCCCAAACCCTAAGGTTCAGAGGTAGTTCAAGACGGTCACATAATCGAGTTAAGCTTTGTGTTCTTCTAGAGGGTCCACCGCGTTACTTGCATGACTTTCGAAAGTTTCAAACTCGAGAAAAAATCCAACTTTTGAAAAATTTTCCGACAGGGGAAAAAGTGAGTTATTGATATCCGTTCGAACTTTTTAACAGTTTCTAAAATTTACCCGGGAAAAATTAAACGAAGTTAAATTATCCGATCGAATCAACGAGTCCCCAATACAACCCAGAAAACTCAACTCTTGAGTATAATTAAAAATACCCAGAAGCATCAGGAAACACATACGGATGTTACGGTAGAAAATTGAAACTCTAACTCTCAATTCTTGCCGCGGAACCGCCGCCAATACCCCAGTTTGGCCGTGGTTCCGCGGCGCTACAGTGGAGTTAGGGTGTCGTTTTTCACATGTCTCCATAGAATTCCCTGCTGATTTTTTAAAGTATTTTTAATATTAAAAAATCAACATTTTTACAAAATTTCCAGAGAAGGGTATGTTTTGGGGTTTCGGGATTCGATCGGACTTTAAACTTCGTCTAGACTTCTCTTAAAGCTCTAGCTTGGCTCTGATACTACTGTAGGGTTGCTAGGCACTCGCACAAGGGTCTACGAGGCATCAACCATGCCCGATTTAAAATTTAGCCGTGCCGAACAACCCAAAACAGGATCTTTAAACTAGAGATTAGGCGAAAACAAGCATGTTAAACATTTTAACACTAAGTGAGAGGGATTACAACATTTGTAGATCCGGTCCTTCACTTCTAAATCTCTGTGTTGAAGTCCCTTCGCTGCGATCATCGTGTTCCAGACTCTCGAGAGGCTCCACGAAGAGAAAGATGCAAGCTTGCTTCCGATCTTCGATAACAAAGATGATCTACCTTGAAGTTTCTTTAACACAAGTTCTCACTCACTAAATGAAGTGAACACCCTCATCTAAAAGGCAAGGATAGATGAGGATGATGAAGTAGGATTTTTGCTCTCATTTGTTTTCTATTTCTCACTCATTTTCATCACAAAGATCAAAGCTAGAAAGCTTTGCAAGCAAAGAAGAAGAAGGAAGAAGATGAACAATGAATAATTCCTTTTGTGATGAATAATGAAAGTGTGATAATCATTAATCTTGCAACCATGGTCAAGGATGACTCATGTAGAGATTTAACTAGGGCTAGGGTTTGGGTTGGGTTAAGAATGAGTCACACATAAATATCAAGCATAATATCTCATTCATGACAAAAGAAAAACCTTCTAGAAACTTCTAGAAAGAACTAACCCAATTCAAACCCTAATCTTGTTTAATTTCCACTAAATATGTTGCATTAGTAATCATATCATGTTACAATATTATATATCATATATATAATTTTTATTGTAACAAAATAAAATAATACAATTAACATATATCGCATATATATCAAAGTATTACCCGAGTGAGAAAAAGAATCTTTTAGTGAGCTAATATTAGTTAATGTAATTTAATATATCATATATATTATTATACATTAAATTATCGAATCAACACTTGATCCGACAATCCGGCTATATCGCATATAACCGACTAATATATCATTTACCGATTCATCGAATCAACACTTGATCCGATGATCCGGCTGATATCAAATATCGCGAGAATAGAATACGGTATCTCATATCGCATTATCCTCGGTCCTGCACATATCACATATGTGCCCCTACTCCGTTTTGCCTGAGTCAAGAAACCTCTGTGTAGGACTCTAAAGAATCGTCAATACGCCGGCAGTAGGTGATGATCATATCAAACACCCACAAGCTGCAAGCGGTCAGCTAAACGTAACAGCCACCCAGGTATTGAGCGCTCAGAAGATCAACAAGCAAGCCTGTACATTCTCCTGTGAATCCAATCAGTAACACTCCCGTACAGTCCGGTCTCGTCGTCTGATATGTCGCATATCTCGTCTAGGGGTGGTAAATGTCAGACCCCAGTAGCTCGATAAGTCGTGTCGATATGAGGTCTATAACAGTTCGAGAAACTACTGATAACACTTACCAGTAAATCTCAGCAACCCTGGCCAGGGATTTCCAGTTATAGCCAATCGAACACAGCACAACATCAACTCCCTATACCGAGAGAGACGAATCCCCTCCTATCGCTCATTGCCTCCATATGATTCGGGACTGTACCCAAAAGCCACCTTTTTGCACGCCCTTTTGGACGTGGTATGATGGAAATCAAAGCACAGTGGGAATCACACAAGACTCTATGACGATATCGGGTCAACAGACTACTCTGTACCAGTGTCACCGGAGAACAGCCATCTGATGTGAGGTATAATACCATCTGGGAGTTCTCGGCGAGTCCGACCAGTGTACCCAGTCTCTACTGAGCACCCGTGCACCATCCTTGATGTCAAACACCGATAGATATGGGATCATCCATCGCCCATCATATGGGTCAAGATGCGTATACGCTAGTCTACTCTGGTGTATCGACACCCTGTCTCGATACACCCTCGACTAGGAACAGTTATAGGATGTACTCGTCGACTACCGTGGCCCCACTAGTATGATCTCATCATAGTCCCAGTAGTCAAGTACATATCCTAAGGGCTTTATCAACATGTAACATAGAGACAATCAGAGAACATGTTAAGATAAAGTACAACCAGATAGCATACTATCATGTCGAGCAAGAAATTCCTCCCTATATATGTCCAAGTATCCACTACAATATACATTGTATGTACAGTAATGGCCTCTAGGGCATACATATAACTGACACCTATCACCTAAGACTTTTCAATTTCATGGGCCGTAAGGGTCCCATAAAAGCATTTTCTCCATACGGGTCGTAAGGATCCCGTAGGTGTATTTTCTCCTTAGGAGTCGTAAGGACTCCCAAGTGTGTTTTTTCTTTGTGAGTCGTAAGGATCCCACGAAGGTTTGTTCTCTTCATGCATCGTGAGGACACATGAGTGGGTCTTCCCAATAGAGCATAATTCCAAGGGCGTAGACCGACCTCTGGACTGGTGATTGCAGTGGGGTATGGGTATGATGACAATTATTTGAGCCGTTGGATTGTATAAGGTAGTCAATTTGGGGACCAACCGTAAGGCTGGGAGAATTTTAGGAGATTGGATTTTGGTTGGCGTCTGCATCGCTGCACTGGAATATGGTACCAGGAGCGACTCATTATTCGCCGTTATGGGATTTAGAATTTGGTTGCCGTCTGCATCGCTGCACTAGAATATGGTACCAGGAGCGACTCATCATTCGCGGTTGGGATTTGGAATTTGGTTGGCTTCTGTATTGCTGCACTGGAATATGGTACCAGGAGCGACTCATCATTCGCCGTTGGGACATTCAGAAATTTGAAATTTTGGTTGGCGTCTGCATCGCTGCACTGGAATATGGTACCAGGAGCGACTCATCATTCGCCGTTTTTTTACCGTGATTGTTCTATCATTTCAGCTTTTCTTATCGCGAATGTCGCGATTGCCCTATCATTTCGTCTATTTATTCGCGGTTGCCCCTTCATTTCGGCTTTATTTTTGCGAGTTGCCCCATCATTTTGGCTTATTATTATTATTATTTTTGTTTTATTTACACATTTTTACATCTTCAGTTTAACGACTTAGAGGTCGATTATTCCCTGTTTAATGACATGGTTGTCAGCGGTTCCCAGTTTAAAGACTTAGAGGCCTATCGTTCCAAGTTTAATGATGTGGTGGTCAATTTGCTTATCCCAGCTCCTCGAACTTTGATCTTTGCGGAGCTGTGTTGATGACTGTATCTCTGTGGCTTGCCGATACATCCGGGGACTGTGAGGTTTTTCCAAGCTTGTATTGGTCCTCTGCCCAATCTTTGAAAACACAGTAGTCATTAATAGTATGACTCACCAACCTATGATATAGGCAGTATATGGGATTGCCGGTCATATTCATTTCATGTGGCCTCTTCGGAATAGGTAGTTGCAGACCGTTGTTCAAGGCGTCCTCGAATATATTGCGGACCTCATCCCACCTGAAGGAGTACACCTTCTTTTTTCTCTCCATTAGAGTAGGTGCTATTACTGATGCTGGTCCTTGAAGCCTATCAGTCTTTAGTTCTCCCTTTTCAGATAATGGCACATGTCTGAGAGAATCAGGTTCCCGAAGGGGTCCAGTCTCCATTTGTATGAAATCGGCGGTCGTAGCTTGACTGTTTGCTAACACGCCTTTAGACAGTTCTATCTTTCCCATCTTGTATTACTTTTCGACCCAATCTTTAAAGACGAAGCTGTCCTCAATGGCATGGCTTGTCACTCTGTGATAGGGGCAATATTTTGGGTCGTCGGTCATATTCGCTTCTTGCGGTCTCTTTGATTCTGGCAGTTGTAGACCGTTTCTTAGGGCATCCTTGAATATCTTGTGGACTTTGTCCCTTTTGAAGGAGTAGACCTTATCCAGTTTCTCTTTCAGAGGCGATTCCTCTTCAGTGTATGTATTGGAGGGACTGGAGGCTGATCGCGGCCGTTTTTCGTGAAGGTGCTTCGCTCTTAGGCTGAAGGGGGTATTAGTTGGCTGCCTCCGGGTATCAATCCCTGGCTCATGAACCAAAATTTGATTCTGCTGTAGTTGCAATCGGGCGACTTGGGTCGCGAGATCTGTCGTGACGTTTGCCAGTTTGTCGACCTTAGACTGTACCTTGGCTAACTTCTTATCCCTGTCCTGAAGATGCCTCTGAAGCCATAGGAATAATGCTTATTCTGTAGTTCCGAATATGACAACCGGGTCATCCTTATTGCCTGAGCTCAATTCCGCAGGAACCCCGGGCTCCTTTGGCTTATCGGCCTGAGCGATCTCTTCATCATTTAGACCGAGTCGAAGTTGGGTAGCATCCACCGTATCATCCCCATGGCTGTGAAGCATAGGAGGGTTCGTTTCTTCATGTCCGACCATGTAGACAGTGTGGACCACATATCCAGCCGTCTCTTTATCTTTGGCGGGGTAACCCCGTTCTTGGAGCCTCATGAAGCTCGGCCTAGCATGAGCCCTAGCCCTTTTGTTGGCTCTGTATTTGAGCCTTTTCTGCCTTAGCTTCTCGATTTTGAGGGCTTCGCGGGCATCCGTTTTCTGGGAAGCCACTGTGAGTCGATTGATAGGGAGCTTAAAGAAGATGCCCGATCGAGCAGTTGTCGAGGGTACCGTTGGAGCTTTCCCGAGATGCCCCGTTGCTTCATTGACGTTGATGGACTTGCCCCCAGCTAGAGCGATGGAGAGTCGTTTGGAAACGGATTTGCGTTTGGGTTGGGGCGCCCTCGAGACCACCACATTTGGCCTATTGCCTTTCGAGGCCGGTTTGTCGATTACCGGAGCTTGAGGAGCAGCGATGACTTTAGCCGAGACAAACAGAATAGATCCAAATTGTAGTTGCTGTTCTTCCCACTGTCGTCCGAGACTTGCCAGGAGGACCGTCCTGGCGTCTATCTTCATCGTGTAGGAGACGAGAGCTGTGTTGAGAGCTGAGATCGTCCTTGGAGACATTTTGCTACGTCCGAAGATTGCAATTGGAAATTGTTAACCAGCAAATAGAAACATGATTTCAGTATAGGCAATCAATGAATATGTTGATTGAGTTCACATGTATGTTTAACCCGAAATATGGGAGGAGAGATTCAAAGTCCCACCAAGCGTGCCAGAGTCTGTAGGGTGTTTTTTGTCACCCCATTAAGATGGGAATGCGCGCTCACTTGTCAGGCGCATTATAGATTCGCCCTGCCTAGGGTAGGCTAGGGTTTATTGATTGTGGGGATCCGAATCTCCGGCAGCCGCGGACCAAGCTGCCGTTAATTACCCCTCGCCTTTAGGACGAGAGCACCTCCGATTAACGGGTCAAACAGGTCATGCGAACTCAATGTGCAGTGTTGTGTATCTATATTTATGTACATATATATATATACATATATATATATATATATAAGAAAAGGAAAAAGCGTCCAAAGGACGCATGGGGGCGAGCGCCTCACGTGCGTGGCACGCAGGCGCTGGACGCTGGCGCCTCACATGCTTGGCACGTGGACGCTAGTGTGCTGGGCGCCAGCGCCCCACGTACATGGCACGCAGGCGCTGGGCGCCAGCGCCCCACGTGCTTGGCACGTGGGCGCCAGGGCTCTACGTGCATGACACGCGAGCGCTGGGCGCCAGCGCCCCAAGTGCATGGCACGCGGGCGCTGGGTGCCAGCGCCCTACGAGCTTGGCACGCAGGCGCTGGGCGCCAGCGCCCCACGAGCTTGGCACGCGGGCGCTGGGCGTCAACAGGAAAAGGGACTTGGTCTCTGCACTGGGAGTTGTGCTCCCGATTTGACTTATGGAGTTGAACTCCTGACAGTGATTAATTTAGGGAGTTGAACTCCAATAGATCTTGAATGGAGTTAAACTCCTAAAAAATGTTAGAAATGATTAAAGGGGGCTGCTTTGTTTCTCCTTTTTGGCCCTGGATCTTCCCAAGATGGGATTTCTAGAGATGGGTCTCCTTCTTCTTCCTCTCGGTTGGCCGGATCTTGGAGAAAGGGGGTGAGATTTAAAAATCTTCTCTTTTTGAGATCTAATAGAAGATCTGAGCTCCCCTTTGTGGGTTTTGTGGTGAAAAACTATTTAGTTTTGGAAAAGTAAGAGTAAAACTATTGATTTAATTGAAAAGGGGAAGAAGGTTTAGAACCTTGAGGAAGGAGAAGGAGGCACAAAAACTCTAGAGTTTTTAGAGAATGAAAAGTGTATATTTTATTCATCATCATGTTGCCTTATATGGGCTTATACATTTACACATAGCCCTTTAGGCTTTACAAAATGGCATTTTGCCCATCCCATGCCTCATGTGCTCATTTCTTTTGCATATAAGTTATGGGCTTTACAAAAATTTGGCTTTATGCCCATATTTCTTACATTCATGCATAGAAAATGACATCAAAATTATTTATTACATGATTTTTATTTTGGCATGGTGGGGGGTCGTCCGCTTCATGTTCGGACTCGATTTGGGCATGTGCCTACTTGATCTGGGCTTGGGCCCACTTCGCTTGGGGTTGACCTTGACTTTGACTTGGTCAATCGGGATGCAATTTTCGACCCCAACAGTGTGCTGAGTGTTTATGATGGTATATGATATATAAAATTAAGAAATTTGTCAAGTCCTTAATCACAACATAACCTATCCAAACTTAACTCCAAATAGATTGTAACTTAAACATTGAAATGGGGAAAGGGAATGAATATGGTATATGAGGAGGTTACAAGTAACCATTGTTCTCCGCCGAAAGGACGCGACCGGGACGTTGGGATGTCTGGGCCTGAACTTCGGGGGCAGATGCTATTTGGTGCTATCCGTCCACCTCTCCGAAGATGCCAAGTTGATTTATGAGGTTTAAACGGATGCGGCCGATGTTGCAGACTTCGTCAGATTCCCCCTCGTTGAGGGGTTTTTGATTGTGGGGACACTCTTCTGTTGGAGATAGTGCCCTCATAGTCAATTATTGGATCGCAGGTACGTGATTGCAATGATTGCGGAGGACCTATCCCGGTAGGACAGTCTTACTCGAGATGATAGTATGCTATCTGGTTTGCCTTTATCAGTCGTGTACATGTTCAGGTGACTGATTGCATGTTACACTTTGATAGAGCCCTTAGGATCTTGCTTTACTACCAACAGTATGATGGAGATCATATACGTGAGAGTTGGGTAGTTTATATGCATATCCTTAATTGTGGTCCCTAGTCGTGGGAGTTTCGAGACAGGGCATCGATACTCCGGAGTAGACTAGTGTGTACAGTCGAGACCCCGACGAGGGGCGGTGGCCGGTCTCACAAGCCACTGGTGTCAGTTGGATCACCTAAGGTGTATACAGGTGCTCATTGGGTTATGAGTACACCGGACAGGACTCGCCGGGAATCTGCTAGTTAGTACTATACCTATCGTCAGATAGCAGTTCCCTAGTGACATGTGTACAGGTTAGTTCATCGACCTGAGGTCGTCATTTGTCTCGTGTGAGTTCCCACTGTGCTTTGATTTCTACCCTACCACGGCTCAAAGGAGTCGTGCAAACAGGTAGCTTTTGGGTACAGTCCCGAGCCATATGGAGGCACGTGAGCGGATCAGCAGGGGATTCGTCTCTCTCGGTATTGGGGGCGAGGTCGTGCTGTGTCTAGGAGAGCCATTACACAAAGTCCATGGCCATGGCAGGAGATTTACTGGTAGGTACTCCAGTAGTATCTCAGGGTGTTTTTGGGCTACACTCCGACACGACTTATACTGCTATTGGGGGTCTGACGTTACTAGCCCCCTAGGCGGATATGCGATACTCATTGACGAACGGACCGGACTGTATATACATTGTCACTGTTAGGCTCAGTAGGGTTTCTGGATAAGTTCACTCATCGGTCACCCTTGAGTGCGCTCATCGGCCTCCCTTGAGGTCAGTCCATGGGCAGCCGTTACGTATAGCTAGTGCCGCTGACGGTTTGTGGTTAAACCCACTGCCAGGGTACTGACGAGTCATTAGAGTCCCCCACAGACAGTTTCCCAAGTTCGGGCGAAACGTTGTAGAGGCCGTATGGTTTTATGGCAGGGTTCGGAAAATGCACGTGCGTTTACGCACGTGTCAGTTTTCGGGCAGATGATACTGGTCGGCTTTGGTTTAAGCCGGTTCCGAGTATTTTATTGAGTAGGTATAATATCTTTGTCTCAGTTGCATTTGTATTCGGTCGTAATACAAATGCGGGTATATTTATACAGTTACGGGGTTATCCTGAAAGTCGTTTCAGGATCACTTTTGGAAGTTGCCAGTTTCCAGTTTTCTATCAGCCGTCTTTTAACATTTGGTTAAAGACGGGTTTATCTTTTCTTGAGATGAGTGTGGATTCTTCTAGAAGATTCTAGATGAGGTGACTAGGATTAATTGGTGTTGAGTTTTCATTGGATGCATTTAATGGTTCATTAATGCATGATGACTAGGTTTGTGACTCATGCATTATCATTAAAGCTTTTTGTTTACTTAAGGATATTTGTTCTTGATCTTTTGAGTGAGAAGCTTTTTATGGTCACCCTCTTTTCTCCTACACTCACCCTCCTCCTCCTATATAAGGCCGGCCCTTCCCCTCTCTCATTGACACACTTGATGTTTCATTTTGCTAGAAAAGATTATGATAGGTTTTATCGGTGTATGGAATTTCACAGCTCATTTCATTCCAACACCCGATTCCCACGGCAACTTCATTAACCGTCCGTCCATAGCTTTGGACGGAACGAGACAAAGTCATCCACTCATTCTCTACATCATTCTTGGTCGTCTCTTCTAGCAAACTTGACGACCGAGTTGCCTCGAGTCAGAGGCGGGAGCCCGTTTAAAGAATCAGTGATGTGGTGCCACCTGGACGAGCAGATCAGAGATCGATGAGATCGGAGCAGCCGCAACGGAGCGTGGGATGATGGTTAAAGAACGAAGGACTCGGATCGTTCGGTATAACCTTTCTACACTCTTTACAGTTTGTTAGTTTAGCAATAATGGCAGATCCGGGTTAAAGTATACGATAGCGCCAGTTAAAAAGTTTTTGTTCCGCATTTGGCGTCTGTAGACGGCCGGGGCGCTAGCGTAGACTTACAGTGGTATCAGAGCCTAACCATTTTGCTATACTAACTTGTGCTAACGCGTTTAAAATATCGATCGAACCGAAAATCAAAAATCACAATTTTTCATTCTCACAGTTTCTGTCGATTTTAAACGGTGTCCTAAAAATATTTCACATGTCTCATAAAACTGTGCAGGATTTTCTAAGAACCATGACAAAATTTGTGGACATGACTCCACCAAACCGCCGCAGAAACGCGGCCAAACCCATGGTTTGGCCGCGCATCCGCGGCCACTTGGTGAGCTCATGCTCCCAAATTTGTACAGTGGGTTCTCTGTTGGATTTTGTGGTTTTTGGTACTTATCGTTTTTGCCCAGATTTTGTTACTGTTCACCAGTAAGTCGTGGGGCCCACTTTTTGATATTTGGTCGATCGAAATTTAAACACGTTGGTTTACAGTGCTTACATTATATCTCCGACCGGGAATGTCATTTGATCGGTAAACCGCGTCTGATTGCTATAGTTCTTTTAGACGGGTTTGCGAACGTGACATTCGCGTTGATGTTCTGTGTTGTGCTGTGATATTGCGGATTTGTCGTGGTGGATAGCAGTGTGCAATGGTAGTACAGTTTGAGTTTATTTGTACATTTGATATTGCGGGGCGAGCGTCCAACTTGTGGACTGCCGTCACTGCCTGTTGTATAATATTCTTTTGGGGCACGACCAGGTTGCGGTCGATGTACCTGTTGTACTATTTTTCATTACTGTACTAGGTTTTACCCCGCGACGGAATGCACGGATAGCCGGGTTCTGGAGGGCAACGGGTCCGCATCTCATGGCTTTGAGAGGCAGAGGGGCCCCACTCTAAAATTGGCAGACTATTCGCCGCACTCGTAGGGGGTACAGGTTGACCCAAGGTGGGGTGCTCAAATTACCGGATTCCGTGAAGTGCCGGGTGTTCCATTCACTATGCTGTGGGGACTACCTCGCTTCAGGTTTTGGCGGGTAACTTGCCGCATCCGTAGGGGTCTAGGTTTCATTGCACAGGCTATCCACACGACAGGGGAACGTCGGGTTTCAGCAGCGGCTCTGTGAAACCCGGGGATCCCAGATTATCTGTATTGTTCTGTGATGCTTATTACTTTTTTGTAATGTTGCATATTATCACGCCTGGAGCGATTATTGTATATTGGTTTATATACTATTAGATGTTGTATATGTTTTACACCCGCGCTAGTCCAGTCCCCGCTCTGTCGTTAGTTAAGTAACCTAACGGGTGATGACGGGACCCAGTGACGAATGCGGATGGCATATACGTACATTTTATTTTCGTTCTTTTCTGGTGTGATTGATTGATGGGACTGCGTTGATTCTGATCAATGCAAAATGTTAAACAAACCTGTTTATAGTTGTTGGAACAAATTTAAAAAGTGTTATTGCAAAGTCGTTTCCTTTTGTTTTGCATAGCGGTATTCAGTGGAATATCCTGCACCTCATTCGACGGGGCAAGGGCCGATATCCCTTCACCGGGACTGACCCCTTGGGCAGAAGTTTGCGTCAGGGTAATAACTTCACTATAGTCGATTACATGTTGCTTTGCATAGCGGTATTCAGTGGAATATCCTGCACCTCATTCCACGAGGAAAGAGCCGAGATCCCTTCACCGGGAATGACCTCTTTAGCAAAAGGTTTTCGCCACTATATTTTAAAAAGCTATCAGGTTCCTTCAGCGATATCAAGTTCACTGCGTTAAAGGTTTTTCGCCAAAAACCAGCCGTAGCCCTCCGTCACTTCTTTTGGGTATTCAGTAGTATTCAAGCTATGTATTTTGACCTAACGCCAAGGCATAGTGTTTGGTAGCTGCTGGGTATTCAATTGTTGCATAGATAGATGAGTTGGTTTGGGACAGCCGTTCTGCCATTTTGACCTAACGCCAAGGGCATGTGCGGGTGGGTTCAAATTAACAAGATAGTGATGGGTAGAACTTGGCATGTGACTTATGACATTTTGACCTAACGCCAAGGTTATAAGAGCATGGGGCAAAAATCATATCGGGAGTTTCTAAAGAAACTGAAACTTGCCAAGTATGCGCATACCATCTGGAGTATGAGTAACGTGGATGCATTCCATCACGTTATCATGCGATGAGAGTTGGATCCCGATTCCCACTGATGAGTTGGTTTACTCTTTGGGTGATCCCGATTGATTCTTCTTTCAGGTTTGGAGGAGAATTTGACAGGATAGTGGGAGGTTTCCGGATTAGATAAAAGTTATGACCATTCTG
Organism: Agapanthus africanus; assembly: GCA_030015575.1. Taxonomy (NCBI): domain Eukaryota; kingdom Viridiplantae; phylum Streptophyta; class Magnoliopsida; order Asparagales; family Amaryllidaceae; genus Agapanthus; species Agapanthus africanus. Next base: position 443,696,885 of record CM057350.1, on the reverse strand, counting down.
ATCTAGGTTAGAGTGCACGCAGAGTGTTTCTTTTCTCTCTCTCTTTGGCAGCGACCTTTGACCGACCCTAGACTATGACTCAGTGACCAGGTTGACCGAACCTTCTTAAAATACTGGCTTTTGGATTGTCTATGTTGCATAAGTCATTGCCACTCCTTCTTTTACCCTTTGAATTTCTCAGAACACACGTATTACTACGGATATCCACTTCCATTGGATAGATCCATCGTATGGTTATATACGAACTCGAAGGGACTTCTTCGAGGATGGATCCAGGTTCAGGAGAAATAGAATTGGTTTATTCAGTTGTCTTTTATTATCACCTTCTCTCAGGTTGCGAGAGCTCCTTGGTTTAGGAGAGTACACCTATTACGCTTATTGGATAGTCTTATTCCAAACCATAGGCAGGTGCCGAAAGGTAGGGAATGAAGAAAACCAATTAGCCTAAGTAGGGTGTGCAGAAGGCAATAAGTAAAGACAAAATAAAGGGATTAGAAAGAGGGCAAAGTAAATTGCGACTGATATCATTCACGACCAAAACCGCGTACTTCATCGCCACTACTATTTCACCTTTAAAGGAATAAGGTATTATTCAGTTGTCTTTTATCATCACCTTCTCTCAAGATGTGAGTACTCCTAGGATTAGGAGGGTACACCTATTATGCTTACTGGATAGTCTTCTTCCAAACCATAGGCTGGTGCCGAACGGTAGGGAAGGAAGAAAACCATTCAGCCTAACGATGGTGTACAGAAGGTAACGACTAAAGACAAATAAAGGGATTTGGAGAGATGGCAATAAAATATACGGTTGAAGTCATGAATTGGATTATGGAAGAGGCATTGCTATGAATACCAGGATCCCCCTACGAAACATTTTCATGTTTCAGTGCATTGTTAAAGAAAATCTGTTTTCCCGATTAGACACTTACTCCAAGGGTATGTATTTACCAGGTTTCTTTCTCATATCTGTATGGTTTTACAGATGATGAGTGGGAGTAAGATATTGGGAATTAGGTGATCATCCTCATTATATCGGAATTCGTTGTAATTGGTGATATTTGAGGAAATCGCCAGGGTACAGTTTTCAACCTACGACGCACAGATTTTGAGTTATTCAGCTCAGCGGACTTATACAAAGTATTGTATGTTGTCCAGTGTCCATCAGGACAAAGGGGTAGGTCCTCGTACTATGTTCTGTTTACTTATAACTTCTCTAGTATTTAGACAAGTGTTTCGTAGAAATACAAGGTCTAAGTTTTGAGAAGTTGTGGGTATAAGAATAAAGTAGAGAACCAGGTGTCACAAGTATCGGGATTCTTCAAAGAGATCGAAGATGTAGATTCTTGTGATTGATATTCAGATGATAGTGATGGTTTTGAGAAACGTGTTTCTCTTTCAGGTTACTCATAATTGGATGGATTCCTAAGTTGAGTAATGCTGATTAGCCTCTTTCCATTAAGTTGATATGCACTGGAGACAGCTGCATGATTTGAATATGGTTCCAATTAAATAAGTATCAAAGTTTCTATATTGGATATAGAATAGTTCGTACCTTAAAAGATGTTAAGGTACGGGGAATTGTCCAGCTTATGCTTAAAACCAGACTCTGGATAACTCAGGGCACGTTTCTGTAATGGCTGTTTGTGGGTTGACCCTGGCTATGACGAGGGTTGATATTATACCATTTGGAAGATCAATAGTGATATTGTTCTTGACTCGCCACAGTTTTAGTAAAATGGATCTTTTTCAGAAAACAGTAGTGGGAGTATGGTAGAACTGGAAGTGATTCCAGAACCGCGAACGATTACAGAAAATTTAATAGGACCTATATATTCAATCAGGTTTGACATTCCAATAGCCACTCCGCAGATATGGTGGGTAACCTCAGACACCCGAGAGGTACTTCGGTAGCCTCAAGGACGGTGACAGGGAGGTTCATATCTACCCAGACTTGACACTACTGTTGTTCCAGGCTATGAGACCCGGTAGGAGGGTTGTCGTAGTCAGTGGGAGCATCGGAAGTATAGTGGGCAAGTAGCTTATGTCTATTTATAGACTAGAGCAGTTATTGCGGAGATAGATCATCTAATTTTGATGTGACAGTCATGGGTTTGACTTCAATCAGAATAGGGGATGGATCTGTTAAGAAGGTAGTAGGGTGTGATGTCATGGTATTTGGATGACAAACCCAGAGTGGGAAGTAAAATTCCTATACTACGATCGGTTATACTGTGATCGTCACACAGTTGTTTCTCCAGACAGGATATGGATGTAATATTTGACATTCTGGTTTCTGGATCTATGGTTTTAGATCAAGATTTAGGTAGTTTCCCAATGTGGGTACTTTGACAGATATTATAATGGTTTTTAGAATAGTTGACTCCTAGCATGGTGGTGTACCTGCAGGTGATGGAGTCACCCTCTCTGAAGGTGTTATATAGACTAAAGGGGAGAGGGAAGTGCATGATTGGCAGATCACTTACTTAGGCAATTGAGTCAATCATGAGATGTCAAGTACCACACCAGATATTGTTTTTGCACTAGATGCAATGAGTTTGTATTAATCCAATCCTGAAGAAACATAAGGAAGCAGTTTTAGAACATAGGTGCTTGTTCTACGGATTAGATGACGGCAGCCTCCTTCGGGAGACGATCATCATTCCAGGCTTCAAAGGTGACATGGATGACAGAGTGATTGTCAGAGTTTTAGTTTTCCCTCAGACCAAGAGGGACAGTATTATGGACAGGTGGTCCAAGAGGATACTGTGGGTGGCTTGGTGCCGGATACTGATTAGGTTCAGTGATCGATACAGTCTAAGAAGTTTGGATAAGGAGTTCATATTATGAACTAGGTCCCATCAGAAATCCAGACATATTCTAAGACAGGTATTACTCGATTCGGGAGATGGCTTTCTCCGTGAACTTGAGTTTTAGAGAGATATAGAAAGAAACATCTAGGCGGATCCACTCACTGAGGCTATTTCTCGAACACAATAGTTTTACAAACGGGCTTTGTGAAACTGATTAGTAGAGGAGTTGGATGTTCGGTTTCACACGGGCTGTGAGTAGTCGACATCGCAATATTAGCCTTGAGTGCAAGTGGGAGATTGTTGGAGATAGTGCCCTCATAGTCAATTATTGGATCGCAGGTACGTGATTGCAATGATTGCGGAGGACCTATCCCGGTAGGACAGTCTTACTCGAGATGATAGTATGCTATCTGGTTTGCCTTTATCAGTCGTGTACATGTTCAGGTGACTGATTGCATGTTACACTTTGATAGAGCCCTTAGGATCTTGCTTTACTGCCAACAGTATGATGGCGATCATATACGTGAGAGTTGGGTAGTTTATATGCATATCCTTAATTGTGGTCCCTAGTCGTGGGAGTTTCGAGACAGGGCATCGATACTCCGGAGTAGACTAGTGTGTACAGTCGAGACCCCGACGAGGGGCGGTGGCCGGTCTCACAAGCCACTGGTGTCAGTTGGATCACCTAAGATGTATACAGGTGCTCATTGGGTTATGAGTACACCGGACAGGACTCGCCGGGAATCTGCTAGTTAGTACTATACCTATCGTCAGATAACAGTTCCCTGGTGACATGTGTACAGGTTAGTTCATCGACCTGAGGTCGTCATTTGTCTCGTGTGAGTTCCCACTGTGCTTTGATTTCTACCCTACCACGGCTCAAAGGAGTTGTGCAAACAGGTAGCTTTTGGGTACAGTCCCGAGCCATATGGAGGCACGTGAGCGGATCGGCAGGGGATTCGTCTCTCCCGGTATTGGGGACGAGGTCGTGCTGTGTCTAGGAGAGCCATTACACAAAGTCCATGGCCATGGCAGGAGATTTACTGGTAGGTACTCCAGTAGTATCTCAGGGTGTTTTTGGGCTACACTCCGACACGACTTATACTGCTATTGGGGGTCTGACGTTACTAGCCCCCTAGGCGGATATGCAATACTCATTGACGAACGGACCGGACTGTATATACATTGTCACTGTTAGGCTCAGTAGGGTTTCTGGATAAGTTCACTCATCGGCCACCCTTGAGTGCGCTCATCGGCCTCCCTTGAGGTCAGTCCATGGGCAGCCGTTACGCATAGCTAGTGCCGCTGACGGTTTGTGGTTAAACCCACTGCCAGGGTACTGACGAGTCATTAGAGTCCACCACAGACAGTTTCCCAAGTTCGGGCGAAACGTTGTAGAGGCCGTATGGTTTTATGGCAGGGTTCGGAAAATGCACGTGCGTTTACGCACGTGTCAGTTTTCGGGCAGATGATACTGGTCGGCTTTGGTTTAAGCCGGTTTCGAGTATTTTATTGAGTAGGTATAATATCTTTGTCTCAGTTGCATTTGTATTCGGTCGTAATACAAATGCGGGTATATTTATACAGTTACGGGGTTATCCTGAAAGTCGTTTCAGGATCACTTTTGGAAGTTGCCAGTTTCCAGTTTTCTATCAGCCGTCTTTTAACATTTGGTTAAAGACGGGTTTAGCTTTTCTTGAGATGAGTGTGGATTCTTCTAGAAGATTCTAGATGAGGTGACTAGGATTAATTGGTGTTGAGTTTTCATTGGATGCATTTAATGGTTCATTAATGCATGATGACTAGGTTTGTGACTCATGCATTATCATTAAAGCTTTTTGTTTACTTAAGGATATTTGTTCTTGATCTTTTGAGTGAGAAGCTTTTTATGGTCACCCTCTTTTCTCCTACACTCACCCTCCTCCTCCTATATAAGGCCGGCCCTTCCCCTCTCTCATTGACACACTTGATGTTTCATTTTGCTAGAAAAGATTATGATAGGTTTTATCGGTGTATGGAATTTCACAGCTCATTTCATTCCAACACCCGATTCCTACGGCAACTTCATTAACCGTCCGTCCATAGCTTTGGACGGAACGAGACAAAGTCATCCACTCATTCTCTACATCATTCTTGGTCGTCTCTTCTAGCAAACTTGACGACCGAGTTGCCTCGAGTCAGAGGCGGGAGCCCGTTTAAAGAATCAGTGATGTGGTGCCACCTGGACGAGCAGATCAGAGATCGACGAGATCGGAGCAGCCGCAACGGAGCGTGGGATGATGGTTAAAGAACGAAGGACTCGGATCGTTCGGTATAACCTTTCTACACTCTTTACAGTTTGTTAGTTTAGCAATAATGGCAGATCCGGGTTAAAGTATACGATAGCGCCAATTAAAAAGTTTTTGTTCCGCATTTGGCGTCTGTAGACGGCCGGGGCGCTAGCGTAGACTTACATCTTCCCTACAGGCGCAAGCCTCTGCAGTTAATTACGCTACCGCATCACAGTAACCACTTTCTCCTTCTCCAGATGGTCACTTCATGTCGTGGATGTTTGTTTTGTTTTTTGGTTGCCCGTGGATTGTATACGGAGACTAATTTATGTTGTCGCCCGTAGGGCGTCGATTAGTCCAAATCAGTATTTTCTTAGATTTGGGTTTGGAGGTTGGGTTTAAGGATGCGATAGTCTCATTTGAGACTAAAATCAACTTAAACGTTTGTTAAGGATACGTTAGTCTAATTTTAGCCTATGATCAACTTAACGGTTTGTTAAGGATACGTTAGTCTAATTTTAGACTAAGATCAACTTAACAGGATCATTTAGATCCAACAAAAGAGCATTTAAACTCTATTGTTTAGTTTAGGGACATTGCGGTCCATAATTAGTTTAAGGACATTACGGTCCAAGGTTAAGAACATCATAGTCCATGGGCTTAAGGACCCCACAGTCCAAGATTAAGGACGTCATAGTCCATGGGTTTAAGGAACCCACAGTCCATAGTATATTTGGTTATCAGGACCCGTCACCTCTCTGAAGACATTGAAGAATTACAACGACAAAGATCAGAGGAATGAAGAGATATACCCGTGAACCAATATTGGTTAGGGGATCTGTAATTGGATTGATTTAAGGATCGTTAATCTCGTTTGAGATTAAGATTAACTTAAATGTTTGTTAAGGATACGTAAGTCTAATTTTAGACTAAGATCTACATAACAGGATCAACAAAAGAGCATTTGAGCTCTGTTGTTTAGTTTAGGGACATTGCGGTCCAAGTTCAGATGCCAACGTGGGTTTGGAAATGCACCAGATAGTTACTGGTCATTAGGACCCACCACCTCTCTGAAGGCGTTGAAGAATTACAACGACATGTATCAGAGGTGTGAAGAGATGTACCCTTGAACCAAAGTTGATTGAAAGGCTCTGGGTTTTGCCTTAAATGTCATATGAGATGACCAATTTTGGAAGACAAGAGTGTATTTGAGGTTCAGTCAAAAAGGAGTACTGCCTCTGGAAGACTTAGCTAATTTAGGCTAAGATTGGCTCGAATATGGTGTTAAACACTAGAGTATACTCGGCTATCACGTGCTACCACGTGATGCACTTAAAATAGTGTTAAACACTGAAGATGAAGCGCACAAAATAGTGTTAAACACTAAAAAGGAAGCGCTCACGTGGGGTCACGTGAGGCGCTTGAGTATTGGGCCCAAACTTCCCTTATTTTATTCTCAGAATATTCAAATAAGTGTTAAACACTTAATCTTTATGACCATCACGTGTGGGCACGTGATGGGCATCCATGATTGGGATATTAAAGTGTTTGTTAGGGGTCACATGGGGACACGTGAGGGCGCCCGAACTTCCTTTATTTTATTCTCAGAATATGCAAGTAAGTGTTAAACACTTGGCCTTCATGACAATCACGTGTGGGCACATGATGGGTACCCATGCACTGGATATTAAAAGGATTTGCTCGTAATTATGTGGGGACACATGAGGGCACCCATGCATTGGATTTTAATCCTTTAGTTCTTTTCCATCTTCTTTTTTTTAAAGAGGTGGTTGTCAGGGGTCACGTGGGGACATGTGAGGGCGCCCAAAGTCTGTTCTGCCTTTGTTTTTGAGAAATTTGTTCAAGGGTCATATGGGAGCACGTGACTTGATCCCATTCATTCTTTTTTAACCATTGAGAGGAGGGTCACGTGTTGCCACGTGATCATGTTGGGTACTTTGATCTCTTTACGTGCATAAAAGTCTGAGTCCCTTGTTTAAGAATTAAATTCTTTTATAGGGTTAAACCCTAATTTTAATTTAGAAGAATTAAATTCCTATGTATTTGGAAGAATTAAATTCTTTTATAGGGTTAAACCCTAATTTTGTTGGAGGAATTAAATTCCTATGTGCTTTGTGGGAGAATAAAATTCTCTGAACTTAGGTCTTCTTCTAGATTTTAGATCTGCATGGCAGAATCTCCCCGATGAGAATTAAATTCTCAACTTATGGGAAGATCTATTTCTGCGGATCTTCAACCAAAGGAAGAACTAAGTTCTCATTCAGAAGAGTTAAACTCTTAGATTGAGAATTAAATTCTCTTTTTATTTTCAGGGAGCTTATAAGATGATCTCTTACCTAGGATTTCTTTCTTTTCTAAAGAAATCTTCTTTTCTCTCTGGAGAATTAAATTCTCTTTTTTTTTTCTCTTTCTGCTGTTGTATCTCCCTCCTCTCTTTTTTTGTATCCCCTTGGCTCCTATTTATAGGAGAAAGAAAAGAATCAGGCTGTTTTGTCAATCTTTCATTGAAAGATTTTGATTAATTTTATAACCAACATGATCTTTTAGATCACTCGGTGAATTTTATTCACCATTGGATTTTTAATCCAAAAGATATTTTTTTGTTGTTCCTGGCAAATTTTAGGAAAATATTTCCTTGTATAGAATCTTTGTATAAATTGGTGATTTTTAATCACCATTGGATTTTTAATCCAACGGTGCTCCAACTTACAGAGCGCAATCTTTTTTGTTTGGAAAAATCTAGGGAAATATTGTTCCATTAGGTTTTTTTGATTCCCTTTAATTAGAATTTAATTCTATTAGTTCAGAGGGATCACGAACTCATCACGTGTTGGCACGTGACCCCTGGTCACGTGTTGGCACGTGACCCCTGGTCACGTGTGGGCACGTGATGCCCCATTTGGGGTTTTCCTTCTTTCAGCTCAGATGATTTAAGAGCCTATCACGTGTTGGCACGTGACCCTACTAATCAATAATTTAATTAGAATTTAATTCTTATTATTTCATAGAGCTTAGGAACCCATCACGTGTTGGCACGTGACTCCTGGTCACGTGTGGGCACGTGATGCCCCATTTGGGAGTTTTTTCCTTACTGCTTTACTTGTATACTTTATTCAGTTCAGTGGGTTTAAGAGCCTATCACGTGTTGACACGTGATGCTTGTTTGGCCCTTGGTTATTTATGTTCGGTGCTCATATGCTTTGCATATGTGCGCCCACGTGTTTTTCACGTGATGCCTGTTTTTTTAGAATTCTCCCCCTTTTTTGTAAGGGAACAAGTAGCTCATGGCCGAAAATTTTGGCGGGAACAACCATGTGTCAAAATATCATATCCTATCAACACATAACAATATTTATGTTAGAATCATAAGATTAAGCACATGAAACATAAACAAGAGGTGGAGGAGGCAAAACCTTTCATCTCATTTCTTCACCCACACCACAACCAAATAAAGATTAGTTAAGCATGATATAAATAAACGCAAGTAATTAAAAGAAAGCAAGTAATAAAATAAAGCAACAATATATTATAAACACTTGAAGAAGAGATACAAGAATTATGGTAGCTTATTCAACCTCCTTAATGAAGCTCTCCAAAGGGAGCTTCAAAAGGAAAGAAGAAGAAGAAGAAACCAATATGATGCCCACTCACTTTCAAGCTAAACCTAAAAGAAAGAAACTAAGAAAAACTATGAGAATATGTGAGAATGAGAGAGTGCCCTCCCCTTGCCACTGATATGCTATTTATAGGCTCAAAAGAAATTTAAACAAACAATAAAAATAAGCCTACGTAGCAGCAAGGGAGGGACAGAGAAAATATGGGGCCCATTAGGTTTGATGGGACCGAGCTCGCCGGATTTCCCTAAGGTCTCGCAGGCCAAAAACCGAGCAATGGGGTTCGTGTTTGCAGTGGGGTCTTGTGTGCTCTCTATAATCACTCTGGTGCTATTTTCTTTATCTGTTATGACCTGGTTTGCCTTCACAGTTTTGGAGGGAAACTTGGTGCAACATCTTACATCAACACTTTAAGCATTTATTGCACCATCAATGCACATCACACAATATGTGCCCACTTGCTCTAGCTATCATGCCATGGATGCCCCCACTTGGTCTAAGCTATGTGCACACATGTTATGTGTTGGACCAAAATGTGTGCATAAGTTTATTTTCAAAAGAGCTCTTCGGATATCGGTCATTTTCCAGTTCCGGTTGCAGTGTCGGCTCAAAAACGATATATCCGTGATTTTGAATGTGTTTCCGGTATTTTATCACGAATACCTCTAAACTGTAATTACAGAGCAGACACTGATTAATAACACCGATATATCACAAAAATAGATAATGAATGAGCGGTATTAAAGTGCAGTTTTCTGTGATGAACAAATATCCCCAAACTTATCTATTGCTCGTCCCGAGCAATACAAAAAAATCCTAGCCTCACTTTCGCAGGGAACGCGATTGCACTGAGTATGTGCGACAAGCTATTAAACCTCTAGGTGTCCCTAGCAAGAGGAGTGTTGTCTCCTGAGGGTTTTCAGCGGATTACACCCACAAAATCCCGTCAAGCTAGTTTCATAAGTTAACATCGATTCTACTCCTATAGTTTAGTATCTAAGTTGGAAATTCTATCATCCAAAATCAGAAATATTCTACCCTTATGTTTCACACCTCCTGTCTATTTACCCTTAGATCCTATACATTTTTACAGTTTAGAAAGATATTGGTATCTCCTGAGTTTTCTTTCTAAAGTGCGGTCTCCAATCAGGGATTTTTATCATCATTACAGAAAACATAAGTCTTATTCTTCATCCCTATCTTTCCTCCAAATATCGATTGTATACCCCTACGTGTGAGTAAATTTTCATCCCTACACTTAAGAATTCAATTCAAGCTATAGTACCCTTGCCTTAGTACCTAATACTACTTCTTTTCATAAATGGATGGACGGTTGTGCTCGCACATCATTCATGCGATTATTAATGCTTCTTGAGGCACTAACAGCCGATTACTGAATGTATGAGCTTAAAGCGTAAATAGCAGTCTCCAGGTCTTGACTTTCTTTATTCTTTCCTTTTATTTTTCTTTTTCTTTTCAAGATTGGATATATTTTTCAATGATGCTCTTATGGTGGTTAGTTTTAAGAGCATATCGAGCGGAATACGATCGAAACACATGTCGAGCGACAAAAGAAAAAGACGTCGAAGTCCAACATATCGAGAAGAATCAAATCAACAAAAGAATCCCTCTCCCCGATACGAACGGAATATGATCGAAACGCATATCGAGCGACAAAAGACTCGCCTAATGGAGTAATAACAATGAGTGGCTAATCTAGCAAAGACGACTCTCAGCCCAACCTCGGTGCAAAGTGTATAGATACATAAGAATGTGTGAACCTGGATCGTATAACACCCGTGCGTTGAAAGAACATACTGGTAGAGTACCTATCACAACGGCGTTGAATGCCTGTGCATCCTAAGGAGTCAAAGCGAACACTCGGGCATGTCCCCCACTAATAGCTGGCTGTCCTCCGTATCTGCCTCCTCGTCCTCTCTGAACAGGACCACCACGCCCACGGCCTCTAGGAGCATCTGCCTGGTGTAGAGCATCATCAGAGGTAGGAAGTAAGCCTCTCTGAGGAGGGGGTGAAGGTGGTAAAGTCACATGTGGCACTATCGCCGCGCCGTGGCGCCTTACAGTACAGTCTCTGACACGATGTACTGAATCCCACACCGAAAACAACCTGGTGACGACTGCTGGCCCTATGGATAAGAGCCAAATAACAGACATCGTCTCAATCCTCTGTCACCACTATCTTCTGGAAAGAATCTGTCATGGCGACTACCCGTCTGCCTCTGAGCTGGCATATCGGTACGAATCCGCTTCGGCCCCGAAACGACCGAAGTCTCAAAAATGCGCTCCTCCAAAAGTAAGGCTGCATCCATCGCGGCTGCATAAGTTTCAAAATGCTGGACGCCAATAGCAAGAAATAATTGCGTGTCTAGTCCCCGCACGGACCTCTTTATGCGATTCTTTTCAGTGTCCACCAGGTAAGGAGCATATCGGGACAACTGAGTAAACTGGATATCATACTCGAACACTGTCATCCCAGGAGTCTTATGCAAAGACTCAAAAATACGAGCTCGAGTATCTCAAACGCTCTCCGGAAGGAAACGAGCAAGGAATACAGCTGTGAACTAATCCCAAGTCATAGGAGTTAGACCTGCAGCTCGGCCTTTCTCGATTGATTCGCACCACGTCTGAGCAAGACCTTCTAGACGAAAACTCGCAAGCTCCACCCATCTCTCATCAGAACATCTCAGCGAATGGCAAATCCTAGCCATCCTGTCGAGGAATGTCCGCGGATCTTTCGCTGCATCTGTGCCGATAAAGACCAGAGGCCTCAGCCTCATAAAATCCTGTAATGATACGGGAATAGTCTCAGTAGTAGTAGGAACAGCTGTCTGGGTAGCAGGTAAAATCGTGGTCTGTGCAGTGGGAGGAACATCCTAAGATCTCTGTGCCCGACTGGCCTCAACTACAGATCCCATCATCTGACGTAACTCCTGCATACCGGCCTCTAGCCTGGAAATACGGCCTGGAGAAGGCGGATCAATCTGTCCCTGAGGGATAGGCATACCGCCCTGATCGGTCCTCGTCTCAGATGAGCCCGCTCGAATCTCATCCCTGACGGCAGCCCTCTGAGCCCTCATAGTCTTCGGCGGTGTAACGCTTCGAAAATCGTTTAAGCAGTTTTTCGGTAATCGGCTAAATTAGCAGTCTTTTCCGCAAAAAGTCAAAATAGGTATTTTTCATTATAGACCTAATTATACAAAATTTAGATAAGATATTACTATAAATTGGTCCCTAAAATGTCACTTAAAATTTTCTGGTTAATTAAATTTTTTTTCCTAATTAATTATTTTTAATATTCTTTTAAGCTTTTAAAAATACATTTAATTAGTGATAAATACAAATTTAATTAGGTAAATTACACACTTAGGAAACATTATAAACTAAAATTTAGTATTAATAAAATTTTATCAAGACTTTTCAAAGTTTTTGTTCTATGGTTTAAAATTTTATTCAAAAATGGTTTAAAATGGGGTTTTTTGTGTAAAAGTTGATGTGAGAGCATTAAATGAGCTTGTGAATGACATTTTGTGTAGAATTTTCTACACAATTCACTCATAACTTCCCTCTCATTCCTCAGGCCGAGCCACCCTCCTACAGCCCCCATTTTTTTCCCCCCATTTTCTTTCTTCAAAAATTCATGAAAAATTGCACAAAATCTACCGAAATCAACACATTTCTTCACAAATTCAAACCATAATCCTATTCCACCTCTTTCCAACCCTAATTTGCTTTAAAATAAGGTGAAAGGAGGCATCTTTCAAGGTCAAGTGCAAGTTAGGGTTCACTTGTAAGGTATAAATCCTAAACTAGTTGTTAAATTTGTAGTTTAAATAAGCTAAATTAGTATTTTAAAGTGTTAATTTCATTTTAACGGTTGGTTTTTGAAAATTCAAGAGAGGTGTTGATGCCCTAATTAGAGTTTGTTGTAGGATAAGTGGGTTTAAGTTAGGGTTTTGGCTATCTAGTTGGTTAGAATGATTGTTTGTGCGATGTTGCGATCGCGATATCGTTAATTCGCGATGTTTGCTTTGAAATCGGCATGCTAATTGCTTACTAGTTTTTCTAAAATATTAGGAGGTGATCTAATTGTGTTATTTTGGAGATATAATTAGCATCTTATACGACTATTAGGGTGTGTGAATGCCGGGTTTTGTCTAGTCGGGTTCTAGTTTTGGCGGTTGCACCGAAATGACGATTTTAGTTAAGGTTTTAGCGATTTTCGTGTGTTTTCCGCGCACCGAGTGCACGTTGTGATTAATTCGAGAGCGTCGATCTTTTCATAGTGTGAGTTGCGTCATTTCAGAAATCTGTAATCTTATATTGTGTGTTATGCAATTCTAGGATCGGTCGCGGAAACATCGGACGCGGCGCGCAAAGGCAAAGCGGTGGTCGGATCGGATTAGCGAGGCATTCAGGTGAGTAGATGTATTCATCTATGGGGGAATCGTCTGGATGGCGTGAGGCGCCTCCTAGTTAGGATTACTTTATTTCTTGTAAGATTTGCATTGTTAGTTAGCTAACCCCCCCTCATTCACATTGCATACCCTTATAGCTAATCGTCTGCTAGATTGCATGATATTCATATACACATGTGAGATATCACTTCGTAGGACACGAACACCATTACCATTGGCTCCTGTTGCACGCGCACTATTCATGTGACATACACGCCTTTGGTAATTGCCATGCCACGTGCACCATAGAACCTGTTTAGCTTAGTATCGTTACTTGCATCATACATGATATATGAAATCGCATAGCATGTATATACCTCGCATTATCATCATACTTACATAGATTTCTAGCCACAAATTACATCGCATACCTTGATATTATAGACATTTATCATATACAACATGTTGAGTATTATGATTTTCTTGAGGATTTCGGTATTGCTGCGATTTCTGGATTTTGGGGAAAACCGCAAGAATTTAACAAAAGCTTATAATTATCATTTTTTTTAAAACAAAGTTGCGGTTTTCTCATGATGTATGTGTCGTCCACCATGAGTTTTCATGTTTTCTGTTGGATTTCGAGACCCGATTCGAGGAGTGGATGAACCGTCTCGGGTACATGGTGGGCCCGGTATGGTACCCCGGGGCAAGATGATCGAGTTGTAGACGATGAGCCTGGTAGGGGAAGACTACCTACCGGTGATGTCTGGCGCGGCGGATATCCGGAGGATACCGACCGTTGTCGTGAGATTTGATGATATGGGCCGATCCGGACTGACGGAGCTCGATGTATTGAGACATTGATACAGTGAGACATTGAGACAGATGTGTTTTCATATTTGGTGTCGATGCTTGACACGGGTTTCAGATGATTTCTTGATGGTATTTAGCTATTATACAGATATTCTATTTTTTCTAAAGTTAAGAATGCAGAACTCATAGCATTTAAAACACTTAAAGATTTAGTATTGACATTGCATACATGTGCATGCATACTAGAGGTATTACATCACATCTGGACATACATGCTGTGACGCATTTGCGTGCATTCTTACGATAGCCTTACTAGATGTTATATTCTACTCACGAGCTGGCAACTCACCCCTGTTGTGCCACAGTGTCTTGCAGGTCGGACTCATCAGCCTAGTAGCGGCGGCGTATCTTATTAGTGGCTTTTTTTGCTCAGACTCGCGACATTGCTTGTAGGTGGGTTGCGAGAGCCCTATTATCTCTTTTTGTACCATTTTTGTATCTAGTATTCTCCATCTACCACTTCTTATTTGTATATGCGACCTAGTGATGAGACTGAGAGATTTGTGTTTATGTGGTTTCTTTTGGTCGAGCTCACTTGAGCCGACGTTGTGTTTTCTTATATTTTGCATTTCTTTATGCTCTTTTCTTGATATTACTGTAAGCCCGCGGGGGCGCCCCGGCCGTCGATCCGACGCCGGAAACGCGGAAAACAAAAACTTTGCGAACTTTGCAAAACGGCACCACCGCGGACTTTCTACCCGGATCGGGCCATTAACCTAGCTAGCTAGCAAAATAGAAAAGAGTAGAGATGCTATACCAAGCGATCCGTGTCCTTCGGTCTTCGTCTCCGCTCCGATCTCCCGCGGAATCTCCGTCACCTCCTCGCTCGTCGGAAAGGGCACCACGTAGCCGGAATCTTTTACGGGCTCCCGCCTCTTGACCGAGGCAACTCGGGCGCGAAGTTGGCTAGCCGACGCGTCCAAGGGATGCTATAGATATAGTGTAGAAGCTTGTCTCTTTTGGGGTTATGAGGTTGCCATGTTGGAGGAATTTTTGAGCACAAGAATTTTTCATGGATGCTTGCTAAAAAGGAAATGGAGCATGCTAGAAAAAGAATGGAGCATCCAAGAAAAGAGCTCGGCCAAGAAAAATTGCTCACTGGAAATTGTTGCAAGTGGTGATGAGTTGTTCATGAATTAAACCATTCTTAAAAGCAATTCCCACCTCACAACAGCACACTCACTAATGGGGGCCCACGAAATTGAATCATGCAAGAAAGAATTTCCCTTCACAAATTAAACCTCTCTCACTCCACTCTTAACAGCAAATGGCCGGCCCCTGCACATTAAGTGGGGGGAAAAAGAAAAGAAGGAATAATTCAAGATGCATGAACAAAAATAATCTCACATCTAAAATCACCATCTCATAAATGCAAGAGAATGACCAAAATAGAATCTAATGATGAGAAAGCAACAATATGCAAGGAAGCCCTCCACTAATGGTTATTTGCAAACTGGCAAATAACCCCCTTCCATCGAATAGTCCGGCCGGGAAGGAAAAAGAGAAAACCGGCCGGAACGGAATGTAAACTGGCAACCCCCTGAAAATCGATCCTGTAATAAATTACAGGAAAACCCCGCTACTGCAAATACATGCCCACATTTGTATTCTCACTGAACACAAATACAAAAAGACAAAACTACACTATCAAATACTAGGATCCGGCTTAAGCCAAAACCGGCTAGTAAAAACCGTCCGATCATGATCCGTGCAATACCGCACGTATCTGATCGAACCCTGCCATATCTCCATACGGCCTCTACAGCGTTTCGCCCGAAACTTGAGTAACTGTGTGTGTGGTGGACTCTAAAGACTCGTCAATACTTTGGCTGTGGATTTAACCACTAGCACGTCAGAGGTATAAGCCAATACGTGACGGGCCACCAGCTACTGACTAAAAGGGACGTCGATGAGCGAACTCATCCTGACACCCTACTGAGACTGTCAGTGACAATATCCGTACAGTCCGGTCCGTTCGTCTATGAGCATCGCATGGCGGGCCTAGGGGGTTGGTAAAAGTCAGACCCCCAAAAGCGGTACAAGTCGTGTCGGAGTGTAGCCCAGAACACCCTGAGATACTACTGGAATACCTACCAGCAAATCTCCTGCCTTGGCCAAGGACTTTTCATGTTCTGGCTCTCCTAGACACAGCACGACCTCACCCCCAAAACCGGGAGAGACGAACCCCTGAAGATCCGCTCACTGCCTCCATGTGGCTCGGGACTGTACCCAACTAAAACCTGTTTGCACGACTCCTTTGAGCCGTGGTAGGGTAGTAATCAAAGTACAGTGGGAACTCACACGAGACAAATGACGATCTCAGGTCGATGAACTAACCTGTACACATGTCACCAGGGAACTGCTATCTGACGTCTGGTATAATCCCAACTAGCAGGTTCCCGGCGAGTCCTGTCCGGTGTACTCATAACCCAATGAGCACCTGTATACATCTTAGGTGAACCAACTGACACCAGTGGCTTGTGAGACCGGCCACCGCCCCTCGTCGGGGTCTCAACTGTATACACTAGTCTACTCTGGAGAAACGATGCCCTGTCTCGAATCTCCCACGACTAGGGACCTTTTAAGGATGTGCTTGTAGACCCCCAGCTCCCACTTATATGATCGCCCTCATACTGCTGGTGGTCAAGCAAGAATCCAAGGGGCTTTATCAACGTGTAATAGCGACTCGAAAGGTCACCTAAAGCAGTACACGATGATAAAGATAAACCAGATAGCATACTATCATCTCGAGTAAGACTGTCCTACCGGGATAGGTCCTCCCCTCAATCATTGCAATCACGTGCCTGTGATCCAATAATTGACTCTGAGGGCACTATCTCCAACAATCTCCCACTTGCACTCAAGGCTAATTATTGCGATGTCGCATACTCACAGCCCGTGTGATACCGAACACCCAACTCCTCTACTAGTCAGTCATACAAAGCTCGTTTGCGAAACTATTGCGTTCGAGGAATAGCCTCAGTGAGTGGATCCGCTTTGATGTTTCTTTCTATGTCTCTCTATATCTCATGTTCGCAGAGAAAACTATCTCCCGAAATGAGCAATACCTGTCTTAGAATGTCTGGATGTCTGATGGGACCTAGCTCATAAACGAACTCCAAATCCAAATTTCTTAGACTGTATCGTCAACTGAACTTAATCAGTATCCTGCGCCTTGCCTTCCCTCAGTATCCACCTGGACCACCTGTCCAAAATACTGCCCTTCGTCAGAGGGAAAACTATAACTCTGACAGCCACTCTGCCATCCAGGTCACCTTGGAAGCCTGGAATGATAACTGTCTCCCGAAGAAGACTGCCGTTATCATATCCCTAGAACATTCACTTATGTTCTAAAACTGCTTCCGACTGTTTCTCCAGGATTGGATCAATATCAACTTATTGCACCTACTACAAGAACAACATCTGGTGTGGTACTTGACATCTCATGATTGACTCAATTGCCTAAGCAAGTGATCTGTCAATCATGCGTATCCCTCTCCCATTAGTCTGTAAGACACCTTTAGAGAGGGTGACTCCATTACCTGCAGGTACACTACCGTGCCAGGAGTCGTCCATTCTAAATACTTATAGAATGCTGTCAAAGTACCCTGATTGGGAAACCACCCAAATCTAGATCTAAAATCATAGATCTAGTTACCAGAATGTCTGATATAAGATCCAATTCCTATGTGGAGAAACTACTGTGTGACGACCAAAGTATAACCGATCGTAGTATAGGAATATCACTTCCTACTCTGTGTATGTCATCAAATACCAGGACATCACACCCTACTACCTTCTCAACAGATCCATCCCCTATTCTGATGAAGTCAAACCTATGACTGTCACATCAGAAATAGATGATCTATCTCCGCTATATCTGCTTTAGTCTATAAACAGACATAAGCCACATGTCCACCAATGCTTCCGCTGCTCCCACTGACTATGACAACCCTCTGGCAGAGTCATATACACGTACACTTCTAAAGCAAGTTTAGAACGACGCTATACTCATCCTCCCGCCGGGTCTCGCAGCCTGGAACAACAGCAATGGCAAGTGTGGGTAAACAAGAACCTCCCTGCCACCGTCCTTGAGCATACCGAAGTACCTCTCGAGTGCTTGAGGTTACCCACCATATCTGCGGAGTGGCCAGTGGAATGTCAATCCAGATTGAATCTTTAGGTTCCTTATCAAATCTTTAGTAATCGTTTGCAGTTCTGGAATCACTTCCAGTTCTACCATACCCCCACTTATGTTTTTCTGAAAAAATCCATTTTTGATAAAACTGTGGCGAGTCAAGAACAATATCACTATTGATCTTCCAGATGGTAGAAAATCAACCCTCGTCATAGCCCGGGTCAACCCACAAACAGCCATTACTGAAACGTGCCTTGAGTTGTCCAGAGTCTGGTTTTAAGCATAAGCCGGACAACTCCCCGTATCTTAACAATGTCAAGATATGAACTGTTCTATATCCAAGAAACAGAGGCACTGATTTAATTGAACCAGATTCAAATCATGCAGCTGTCTCCAGTGCATGTCAACTAAATGGAAGGAGGCCGATCAGCATTACTCAACTTAGGAATGCTTCCAATTATGAGTAACCTGAAAGAGAAGCAAGTTCTCTTAACCATTACTATCAACTGAATACCATACACAAGTATCTATATCTTCGATCACTTTGAAGAATCCCGATACTTGCAATACCTGGTTCTCTACTTTATTCTTATACCTATAACTTCTCAAAACTCAGACCCTGTGTTTCTACGAAACACATGTCTAAGAACTAGAGAAGTCATAAGTAAATAGAATATAGTACGAGGACCAACCCCTCTGTCCTAATGGACACTGGACAATATACAATACTCTGTATAATTCCCCTGAGTCTAGTGACTCATTCACTGTGTGTCGTAGGTTGAAAACTGTACTTTTGGTTAAGAAGAATTACACCGCTGTTCAATGCTCCTTACCTAACCATCCACTGATATAGGTAAATGTCATAGACATAATTTCAAAAAGTATATCTCACTCTATAAAAATAGACGTACAGATATATCAATTTGAAATTGGTGCATAACAACGGATATTCAAAACCAAATATTTGCCGACCGGCAAACAACCCAGGTGGCTTCCTCAAATATCACCAATTCCAACGAATCCCGATATATTGAGGATGGTCACCTAATTCCCAATAACTTACTCCCCTTCATCATCTGTAAAACCATACAGATGTGAGACTCATACCTGGTAAATACATACCCTGGAGCAAGTGCCTAATTGGGAAATCAGTTTTCATTTAACAGTACACAGTGAAACTGAAACATTGAGATGTTTCGATGGGGTATCCTGGTATTCTTAGTAATGCCTCTTCCATTATCCAGATTCACAACTATAACTGTGTAATTCTTTGCCACCTCTCCAAATCCCTTTATATGTCTTTAGTCATTACCTTCTGTACACCCCTTTAGGCCAAATGGTTTTCTTCCTTCCCTACCGTTCGGCACCAGCTTATGGTTTGGAAGAAGACTATCCAATAAGCATAATGGGTGTATTGTCCTAGTCCTAGGAGCACTCGCAATGTGAGAGAAGGTGAGGATAAAAGACAACCGAATGAACTTAATTCATAGGTGATTTAGGATTGACAAAGAAGTACATGGTTTGGTCGTGAATAGCAGTCGCAATTTACTTTGCCCTCTTACTAATCTCTTGCTTTTTCTGAACTTAATACCTTCTGTACACCGTTTAGGCTAATTGGCTTTCTTCATTCCCCACCGTTCGGCACCAGCCTAAGGTTTGGAAGAAGACTATCCAATTTGCGTAATAGGTGTACTATCTACTAAACCAAGGAGTACTCGCAACCTGAGAGAAGGTAAAAGGTAAAGACAACTGAATAGTCCTATTCGTTTTCTCCAGAACCGGAAACCATCCTCGAAGTCCTTCGAGTTCGTATATAACCATACGATGGTTTTGTCCAATGGAAGTGGACGTTCGTAGTAATACGGGGTGTCCCGGAGAAAAGGGTAAAAGTAGGAGTGGCAAAGAGGTCTGCAACTCTGACAATCCAAAAGCCAGTGTTAAGAAGGTTCGGTCAACTTGGTCACTGAGTCATAGTCTAGGGTCGGGTCAATGGTCGCTGCCAAAGAGAGAGAGAAAAGAAACACTCAGCGTGCACTCTAACCTAGATCAGAATGGTTATCACTTTTCCTAATCAGGAAACCTCCCACTGTAACGTCAAATTCTTCCCCAAACCTGAAAGAAGAATTAGCCGGGAATACCCGAGGAGTAAACCAACTCATCAGTGGGAATCGGGATCCAACTATCATCGCATGATAATGTGACGGAATCCGCTCACGTTATCACACTCCAGAAGGTATGTGCATATCTGGCAAGTTTCAGTACTTTTGAAACTCCCGATGTGGATTTCTGCCCCATGCTCTTATGACCTTGACTTTGGCCAACATATCATAAGTCACATGTCAAGTTCTACCCGTCATTTTCCTGGTTAATTTGAACCCACCCGTACATACCCTTGACTTTGGCCAAAATGGCAGTACGACTGTCCCAAACCAACGCATCTATCTATGCTGCATATGAATACCCAATAGCTACCAAACACTGTGCCTTGACTTTGGCCAACATACACAGCATGAATACTATTGACTATCCATATGAAACGACGGAGGGCTACGAATGGTTTCTGGCGAAAACCTTTAACGTAATGAACTTGATATCGTTGAAGGAACTGATAGCTTTATAAAATATAGTGACGAAAACCTTTGCTAAAGAGGTCACTCCCGGTGAAGGGATCTCGGCTCTTTCCCCGTAGAATGAGGTGCAGGATATTCCAAATGAATACCACGATGCAAAGCAAAAGTAATCGGCTATAGTGAAGTTACTGCCCTGACGCAAACTTTTGTCCAAGGGGTCACTCCCGGTGAAGGGATCTCGGCCCTTGCCTCGTCGACTGAGGAGCAGGATATTCCAACTGAATACCACTGTGCAAAACAAAAGAGAACGCCCTTGCAATAACAGCTTTTTGAAAAATTGTTCCAACAACATCAGATCAGGTTTGTTTAACTTGCATTGATCCGAATCAATGCAGTCCCATCAATTGATCACACCACAAAGAACGAAAATATACTGACGTACGTATATGCCATCCGCATTCGCCACTGGGTCCCGTCATCACCCGTTAGGTTAGCTAACTAACGACAGAGCGGGGACTGGACTAGCGCGGATGGACAACATGTACAACATCTACTAATATATATATATACCAATATATAGTATTTCGCTCAAAGCGTGATAAAATGCAACACAGAAATGTATAGCAACACAGATCAATACAGATATCTGGGATCCCCGAGTTTCACAGAGCCGCTGAAAACCGACATTCCCCTGGTCGTGTGGATAGCCTGTGCAATGAAATCCTAGACCCCTACGGGCGCGGCAAGTCACCCGCCAAAACCTGAAGCGAGGCAGCCCCCTTCAACGTCGTGAATGGACCACCCAGCACTTCACGGAATCCGGTAACTTGGGCACCCCTCCTGGGTCAGCCTGTACCCCCTACGAGTGCGGCGAATAGCCCGCCAATTCTAGAGTGAAGCCCCCTCCGTCTCAACGCCATGAGATGCGGGCTTGTTGCCCTCCAGAATCCGGCTATCCGTGCACCCCTCCGCGGGGTAATCCTAGTACAGAAAGTAAAATATACATACAACGGGTACATCGACCGCAACCTGGTCGTGCCCCAAAATAATAATACAAACAGGCAGTGACGGCAGTCCACATGTCGGACGCTCGCCCCGCAAAATCAAATGTACATATAAAACAGAACTGTACTACCACTGCAACCAGGCTATCCCCCACGACCGATCCGCAACAACACAGTACAATCACAGAACATCAACGTGAAAGTCACGTTCGCAAATCCGTCTAACCGGGCTATAGCAGTTAGACGGGATTTACCGATCGAATGACATTCACGGTCGCAGATATAAAGTAAATACTGTGAACTAGCATGTTTAAAATATCCGATCGAACAAATATTATCAAGTGGGCCCCATACACCACTGTAGCACTTACAGAAAATCTGGGCCCAAAATTAATATCCCAAAACCCCTATTTCCTGATCAAAAGCTTACTGGGAAATTTTGTTCAACGATTCCTTTTAACCACCGCGGAACCGCGGCCAAACCAGGGGTTTGGCCGCGTTTCCGCGGTCGAAGTAGGGAATCACTGAACCGTATTTTTCCAGAATTCTTAGAATTTCTTGTACATGCCTCTGCAACAACCTGAAAAATTTTAGGAGCTCAAAAAATTTCAACAGAGAACACATGTGCACAAAAATACGGTTTTTGGGGATTTTGTTCGATCGGGTTCTAAACGCGCTAGAGCAAGCTAGGCAAGATTAATGGCGTGGCTCTGATACCAATGTAAGCCCGCGGGGGCGCCCCGGCCGTCGATCCGACGCCGGAAACGCGGAAAACAAAAACTTTGCGAACTTTGCAAAACGGCACCACCGCGGACTTTCTACCCGGATCGGGCCATTAACCTAGCTAGCTAGCAAAATAGAAAAGAGTAGAGATGCTATACCAAGCGATCCGTGTCCTTCGGTCTTCGTCTCCGCTCCGATCTCCCGCGGAATCTCCGTCACCTCCTCGCTCGTCGGAAAGGGCACCACGTAGCCGGAATCTTTTACGGGCTCCCGCCTCTTGACCGAGGCAACTCGGGCGCGAAGTTGGCTAGCCGACGCGTCCAAGGGATGCTATAGATATAGTGTAGAAGCTTGTCTCTTTTGGGGTTATGAGGTTGCCATGCTGGAGGAATTTTTGAGCACAAGAATTTTTCATGGATGCTTGCTAAAATG
This sequence comes from Agapanthus africanus, assembly GCA_030015575.1. NCBI lineage: Eukaryota > Viridiplantae > Streptophyta > Magnoliopsida > Asparagales > Amaryllidaceae > Agapanthus > Agapanthus africanus. The sequence continues at coordinate 443,674,015 of CM057350.1, read as the reverse complement.
GAAATGGAGCATGCTAGAAAAAGAATGGAGCATCCAAGAAAAGGGCTCGGCCAAGAAAAATTGCTCACTGGAAATTGTTGCAAGTGGTGATGAGTTGTTCATGAATTAAACCATTCTTAAAAGCAATTCCCACCTCACAACAGCACACTCACTAATGGGGGCCCACGAAATTGAATCATGCAAGAAAGAATTTCCCTTCACAAATTAAACCTCTCTCACTCCACTCTTAACAGCAAATGGCCGGCCCCTGCACATTAAGTGGGGGGAAAAAGAAAAGAAGGAATAATTCAAGATGCATGAACAAAAATAATCTCACATCTAAAATCACCATCTCATAAATGCAAGAGAATGACCAAAATAGAATCTAATGATGAGAAAGCAACAATATGCAAGGAAGCCCTCCACTAATGGTTATTTGCAAACTGGCAAATAACCCCCTTCCATCGAATAGTCCGGCCGGGAAGGAAAAAGAGAAAACCGGCCGGAACGGAATGTAAACTGGCAACCCCCTGAAAATCGATCCTGTAATAAATTACAGGAAAACCCCGCTACTGCAAATACATGCCCACATTTGTATTCTCACTGAACACAAATACAAAAAAACAAAACTACACTATCAAATACTAGGATCCGGCTTAAGCCAAAACCGGCTAGTAAAAACCGTCCGATCATGATCCGTGCAATACCGCACGTATCTGATCGAACCCTGCCATATCTCCATACGGCCTCTACAGCGTTTCGCCCGAAACTTGAGTAACTGTGTGTGTGGTGGACTCTAAAGACTCGTCAATACTTTGGCTGTGGATTTAACCACTAGCACGTCAGAGGTATAAGCCAATACGTGACGGGCCACCAGCTACTGACTAAAAGGGACGTCGATGAGCGAACTCATCCTGACACCCTACTGAGACTGTCAGTGACAATATCCGTACAGTCCGGTCCGTTCGTCTATGAGCATCGCATGGCGGGCCTAGGGGGTTGGTAAAAGTCAGACCCCCAAAAGCGGTACAAGTCGTGTCGGAGTGTAGCCCAGAACACCCTGAGATACTACTGGAATACCTACCAGCAAATCTCCTGCCTTGGCCAAGGACTTTTCATGTTCTGGCTCTCCTAGACACAGCACGACCTCACCCCCAAAACCGGGAGAGACGAACCCCTGAAGATCCGCTCACTGCCTCCATGTGGCTCGGGACTGTACCCAACTAAAACCTGTTTGCACGACTCCTTTGAGCCGTGGTAGGGTAGTAATCAAAGTACAGTGGGAACTCACACGAGACAAATGACGATCTCAGGTCGATGAACTAACCTGTACACATGTCACTAGGGAACTGCTATCTGACGTCTGGTATAATCCCAACTAGCAGGTTCCCGGCGAGTCCTGTCCGGTGTACTCATAACCCAATGAGCACCTGTATACATCTTAGGTGAACCAACTGACACCAGTGGCTTGTGAGACCGGCCACCGCCCCTCGTCGGGGTCTCGACTGTATACACTAGTCTACTCTGGAGAAACGATGCCCTGTCTCGAATCTCCCACGACTAGGGACCTTTTAAGGATGTGCTTGTAGACCCCCAGCTCCCACTTATATGATCGCCCTCATACTGCTGGTGGTCAAGCAAGAATCCAAGGGGCTTTATCAACGTGTAATAGCGACTCGAAAGGTCACCTAAAGCAGTACACGATGATAAAGATAAACCAGATAGCATACTATCATCTCGAGTAAGACTGTCCTACCGGGATAGGTCCTCCCCTCAATCATTGCAATCACGTGCCTGTGATCCAATAATTGACTCTGAGGGCACTATCTCCAACAATTACATATATATATTGCGTGTGGTTGTGATCCGCCTTGGGCGAAGAGCTAGCTCCCGCTTGGGGATGCCATTTTGTGATTATAGGTTATATATCTTGTTGTACCCATTTTGGGGGATAGAATTTACAGAGGAGACTCTGCCGAAATTTTCGGAAATTTTTGATGTTTTTTTTAAAAGGGGGTTCAATGCAACTAAATTGATTTCAAGTCGTTTTTCATGAAAGGTTTCCTTCACTCTCTTTGGTTTTGGTTTAGATTTTCTGGGCTTTGGTTGACTTAGTTTACGTTACGCCTTTAGACGTCTCGTTATCTAAGTGCCAGTCATGTTCCGTACTTTCAGGTCGTGACAAAGTTGGTATCGGAGCGTAGCTTTTACCTTTCTGAGTGTAGGACGACCTTGGTAGATGGAGTAGGTGACTTAAGCAGAGTGGCGTAGCGTGGGTATGATCCGCGGCATACTTACGATACGGTACTCCGCCTAAGTGACCTTAGGACATAATTGCTTGTATTTCCTTTCTTGATTCCTTGCATTCCTTGATTCAATTGCAATGTTCTTATCGGTCCTGTTTCTTATTCCAGCTTCGATGCCGCCAAAGACTACGAGAGCTCAGCGGGCTGCCGCTAGGGATGAGATTCGAGCGGGCTCGTCTGAGGCGAGAATCGAGCGGGATGATACGCCTACCCCTCAGGGTCATATTGATCCACCTTATCCAGACCGTATTGCCAGATTAGAGGCCGGCATGCAGGAGTTGCGACAGATGATGGGATCTTTAGTTGATTCCAGTCGGGCAAAGAGATCCGAGGATGTACCTTCCACCGCATAGACCACGATTGTACCTGCTGCACCGATGGTCACTCCTATTGCTACTGCGACTATCCCTGTTTCACTACAGGAGTTCATGAGATTGAGACCTCCAACTTTTACCGGTACGGATGCGACAGAGGACCCACAGGCATTTCTTGATAGGATGGCTCGGATTTGCCGTTCGTTGAGGTGTTCTGATGATAGGTTGGTGGAGTTCGCGAGTTTTCGTCTGGAGGGTCTTGCCCAGACATGGTACGATTCAGTAGAGAGAGGCCGAGCTGCAGGTCTACCTTCTATGACCTGGGATGAGTTTACAGCTGCGTTTCTTGTCCGTTTTCTTCCGGAGAGTGTCCGAGATGCTCGAGCCCGTAGTTTTGAGTCTCTGCGCAAGACTCCTGGGATGACGGTGTCGGAGTATGGTATACAGTTTACCCAGTTGTCTCGATATGCTCGGTACCTAGTAGACACGGAAGAGAAGAGAATAAAGAGGTTTGTGCGAGGGCTTGATACACAGCTATTCCTTGCCATCGGCACCCAGCACTTTGATATATACGCAGCCGCGATGGACGCAGCCTTACTTTTGGAGGAGCATATTTCTGAGACTCCGGTCATTTCTGGGCCGAAGAGGATCCATAGTGATACGCCAGCTCAGCGGCAGATGGGTAGACACCGCGATAGATTATTTCCGGGAGATGGTGGAGGCAGAGGATTGAGACGAGGTCAGTTATTTGGTTCATATCCACAGACCCAGCAGTCGTCGCCAGGATGTTTTCGGTGTGGGAGTCAGTACTACCGTGTCAGAGACTGTACCATGGGACGCCAGGGCGCGGCGACAGTCCCGCATATGACCTTACCACCCTCACCACCTCCTTAGAGAGCTCTACTTCCTCCTCCTGATGATGCTCCACGCCAGCCAGATGCTTCTAGAGGTCGTGGGCGTGGCGGTCCGGTTCAGAGAGGACGAGGCGACAGAGGCAGAGGCAGAGGTAGAGGCAGAGGACAGCCAGCTATTAGTGGTGGACAGGCCCGAGTGTTCGCGTCGACTCCTCAGGATGCACAGGCATTCAATGCCGTCGTGACAGGTTCTCTCCGTTAGATCAGCCGCTTGTCGTTTTTACACCGGTAGGCAAGTCGTTTGTTGCCCGTTTCGTGTACCGATCATGTTTCGTTCGTATCGGGGAGAGAGATTCTTCAGTTGATTTGATTCTCCTCGATATGCTAGACTTTGACGTTCTTCTTGGTATGGACTGGCTAGCCACCTGTTATCCATCTGTGGACTGCCGTGAGAAAGCAGTCAGATTCAGTTTTCCTGGTGAGCCGGTTCTGGTTATTCAGGGATATCGTAGCGCTACCCCTCCCAGCTTGATTTCTTCTCTTCGCGCCGGTCAGCTCTTAAGGAAAGGGTGTCAGGAATTCTTAGCCTATGTTTGTGATACTAGTTCTACAGAGGTTCTGTTGGACCAGGTTCCTGTTGTGAGAGAGTTCCCTGATGTATTTCCCGACGAGCTGCCTGGTCTACCAGCAGAGCGCGAGATTGAGTTCTGCATCGACCTGATCCCCGGCACGGGGCCTATCTCTATACCGCCTTATCGGATGACCCTGGCGGAGCTGAGAGAGCTGAAGGATCAGTTACAAGACTTGCTGGACAAAGGGCTTATCCGACCGAGTGTGTCACCTTGGGGTGCTCCCGTCCTGTTTGTTAAGAAGAAGGACGGAAGTATGCGCTTATGCATTGATTATCGTCAGCTGAACCGGGTTACTGTGCGGAACAGATATCCCTTACCCCGCATTGATGACTTATTCGATCAGCTCCAGGGTGCAGGATTTTTCTCGAAGGTTGATTTACGATCAGGTTATCACCAGTTGCGGGTTCGGAAGGAGGATATTCCGAAGACCGCTTTCCGTACTCGATATGGTCATTATGAGTTCTTGGTGATGTCGTTCGGGCTTACCAATGCCCCGGCAGCATTTATGGACTTGATGTACCGTGTATTCAGGCCGTATCTCGATCAGTTCATCATTGTGTTCATTGACGACATCTTGGTTTATTCTCGGAGCCGGGAGGAGCATGAGCAGCACTTGCGTATCACATTGCAGACTTTGAGGGAGCATCAGTTGTTCGCCAAATTTTCCAAGTGCGCATTTTGGCTAGATAGTGTCGACTTCTTTGGTCATTTGGTGACGAGAGATGGTATTTGTGTGGACCCGAAGAAGATCGAGGCAGTTCAGCGTTGGCCTAGACCGGTATCAGTTACAGAGGTTCACAGCTTTCTGGGTCTGGCCGGCTATTATCGACGTTTTGTTCAGGATTTCTCCCGTATTGCTGCACCGCTGACCGGGTTGACCCGGAAGGGGGTCCCTTTTGATTGGACCCAGGCATGTGAGGATAGTTTCCAGCAGTTGAAGACTCGTCTGATTACTGCACCGGTGTTAGCTTTGCCTTCAGGATCAGGCGGGTTCGTGGTATATTGTGATGCTTCTCGAGTGGGGCTAGGCTGTGTATTGATGCAGCACGACAGAGTTATCGCATATGCTTCTCGGCAGCTGAGGAAACACGAACAGAACTACCCCACTCATGATTTAGAGATGGCTGCAGTGGTATTTGCACTTAAGATTTGGAGACATTACCTATACGGTGAGTCGTGCCAGATATTCACTGACCACAAGAGTTTGACGTATATCTTTCAGCAGCGAGATCTGAATCTGAGATAGCGCCGTTGGATGGAGTTGATGAAAGATTATGACTGCGAGATTTTATACCATCCGGGCAAGGCGAATGTGGTGGCAGATGCTTTGAGTAGGAGGCCCGGAGGTAGCTTATCTTGTTTGAGCGCAGTACAAATGCAGTCGACGGCGGATTGGCAGGTTTTATATGACAGCAGGGTGCAGTTCGAGTTTACTCCTATAGGGGGACAGCTGGCCCATTTCAGAGCACGCCCACAATTACTTGATCGTATCCGCGAGGCACAGTCCGGCTATGCCCGTATTTTAGAGATTATTGAGCAGATTCGGCAGGGCAGAGTTTCTGAGTTCATGATTGATGATCAGGGGATACTTCAATTTGGGACTCGACTGTGCGTACCAGATTCTGAGGGACTGAGGCGCGATATCCTCGAGGAGGCACATAGATCAGTATACAGTGTGCATCCAGGTTCCACCAAGATGTACCATGATTTGAGAGAGGTTTACTGGTGGGACGGGATGAAGAAGGATGTTACAGACTTTGTGTCGAGATGCCTGACTTGTCGGCAAGTCAAGGCCGAGCACCAGAGGCCAGCTGGCGAGTTACAACCTTTGCCCATCCCTGAGTGGAAGTGGGAACAGGTCTCCATGGACTTCATTATGGGTCTACCCAGGACCAATCGAGGGTATGACTCTATTTGGGTGATTGTAGATCGACTGACGAAAACGGCTCACTTCCTGCCAGTGAAGACCACTTTTGGATTTTCTCAGTACGCCCAGATTTATATTGATGAGATCGTGCGACTGCATGGTGTTCCGACTTGCATCGTGTCCGACTGGGGCACTGATTAGTCCAAAAAATTTTATTTACCGTAATAAGAAACGGCGTCGCTTTGCAGCTAGCCGGTGAATACGGGTCGATCCACAGAGATGTGTAGCTTTCTGTTTTTGTGTTATCACGAGTTGATTCAGATTGTTGTTTAGTTTTTGTCGATTGATTTAAAACTAATTAACACGATATTAAAGAACTTGTTAGGGTTAGGTCTAAGGTAGGGGTTGATAAGATCAATATTGTCACCTCTTTCAATGCTGTTTAATTAATGCTTTTTAGAAATCATAACAATTATTAGCAAAGGGGATTAGGATGATTTGGGAAGAAACGAAGTTTCTTCCTCTAGATCCTTGTCCGTCCTTTCCTATTAATTGCTACAATCTTCATGGACGTCATGTATGTCCGGCTTTTTATACTACGGTTCACCGTTACCTCGTAGGTAGGGTGCCGTAGGGGGCGGATCATGCATGCGTGCATGAAGTTCTAGTTTTGAAAGTGTGTTGACATTGAAGGAGGTGAGAGATATTCATCTCTCACTCCTTATCTTGTTCCTAACCCTAACAAGCGAGGGTTTTACTCGCTCATTATGGAATTTTCGAAAAACGACATTTTTGTTGTTATGTTTTAAAATGTTTTGTTCAGATCTTGAATTATTATTTACTGCAAATTAAAAAGAACTATACTAGTTAACTAAGGCAAGTATTAAGATTACTCTACTGCAATAAGTATATTAGCTAGGGCAAGAAAAAGAACTAACACTAAGGAATGAAAATAAAGAACACTTACAAAAGTGATGCTTTAGATCTCCCAACAAGTCTGAGTTTTATTGATTGATAAGAGGCATAGCATTTTACAGATTTTGAGTAAAATGTATAAGCAAACAGTGAAGCTAGGGTTACAGACTCTCGTAGATATGCAATTACAGATTTGCCCCCTAAAAATCCCAACACCCACACCGTCGCACCGACACAAGAAGTCGGTCCCGACAAGGGCACCATACGGCCGCGGAACCACGGCAATGATAGGCCTTGGGCCGCGGTTCCGCGGCCCTTTAGTGGCTTCATGTCACCATCTTCTCTGGTCTTCATGCTGGGTACTTGGGCTTATTTGTTCTTCACTATTTTTCTCTGTTTGGCTTCTTGGTCTTTTCCAGATCTTCAGTGAAAACTTGTAAGGAGTTTTTGACCGTTCACTTTGACATTTCGGACTGCTTCATACAATTGTAACCTGTTCTTCGTGACTCGGATCCATCTTCTTGTTGGTCAAAAGGTCTCTCTTTTGTATCATCTTCTGTCTTTTCTCACTGTCTTCGTTCCAAGAGCCTGTATCCTGTATCATACAACAAACGAGCGTCAAAAGTACCTGTTTACTTATAAAATGCATAAAAGTGGGGCCTATGAATTGCAATATTATGATATGAACAAATACCCCCAAACTTATCTTTTGCTCGTCCTCGAGCAAACTTATTAATTTATTCTAACCTAGCCGCACTTTCGCAGGGAAACGCGATTGCTCTGAGCACATGCAACAAGCCGTTAAACCTCTAGGTGTCCCTAGTAAGAAGAGTGTTGTCTCCTGAGGGTTTTCAGCGGATTACACCCACAAAATCCTATCAACTTAGTTTTTCGACTTTTGCTCTCCAATTAGGTTTTCTAACAAGGAATTCTATTATCGTCGCCCCGCAAATTATCCACCCATATTCTTCACACTTCCTTATTGTGTAACTTAAGATTGTACATGTTCTATAAAATTACTTAGAATTCAGCATTTCTTAAGTTTTTCTTCTAGAGTTTCATCTCCACTTAGGAATTTCTATCAACTCTATTAAATATACAAGTTTTATTCTTCATTCTTTTCTCTTATCTAAACTCTAATGACATATCCCTACGTGTGTGTAATTGTCACCCCTACACTTGGAAATTCAAATCAAGCAATCGTACTCTCGTCCATTGTCCAAAGCACTTATTAATTTGTGAATTTTGCTTACACATCCTTCATGCGACCGTTAATACTTCTTGAGGTACCAACGGCCGATTACAAGATGCGTTAGCACTTTAAAGCGTATTTCCTAGTTTTGCAACACCCTAGGCTTTTAGCAGTGACTCCCAAACCAGTTGGTCTAAGGCACTAGGTGATGAAGCACCCTCGCTAAATGATTTTCTAGCCCTAAGTAATCACAAATACCAGTGTCCATTTTTTTTTATTCACTTTTTTTTCTTTTTATTTTCATTGTGCTAAGGACTTTAGACAAGAGTAATTCAAGGTCTCTTCTACTAATCCAAGTTTCAAGGTGCGTGATTGTGCATTTTGTAGGGTACATGTTTTTAGAATCTAAACTTAAGCTAGGAACTATCTTTCGAACTTATACTCTAATAAGAACATTAATACTCTTCCCTCATTTTGGCTTAACCCAAGAAGCGAACCCAAAATTTGCCTATTCCTAAATAACCTACAAAGACATATATTCTCTACCGTTAAACTCTAAGGAAGGTTATTTTTAGGGTTTTTAATTTGCTAAGTCTAAGATCTAGTTTTTCCTAGCCAGTTAACCTTTTTATCAAACTCAAGTCAATTAACCAAAATTAAATACAATAAATTTTAAAATTTTTGAATTTTTTTTATATTTTTATGGGTTTTTCAGTTTCCTAATTTTTTATTTTTCCAAATTTTCAAATTTTTATGATTTTTTTATATAAAGATGCAATGCAGAAATTAAATATGCAAAAGGAAAAGAAAAATATATACAATATGCAATGCAAAAGATAACTATATATATTACCCTCTCCCCCAAACTTGAGCAAAGCAGTGCCCTCACTGCCCGGCCCCACGTCGCGCTCGTGAGCGTGAACGTGATCGTTCCCCTCTAGCCAAAAGTGTTTGGATTCCCCTCTCAATTTCCGTCAACCGACGGTTGTTATCTCGTGCAGTTGCCCGAAACTCATCCCTCAAAGAGTCAATTCTTCTCACTGTTCTCCGCATCAATCGCGCATGTTCCTGGGGAGTTAGTTCTTCCCCGCTCGAAGTCGAGCTCGAGCTAGGGGTGTGTGCAGGTACATTTTCTGCCGGTTCTGTTCGTGTCCAAATGTCAGTGAGTCTAGAGTAGGACGACGTGACGCCCTCTACAAGTGGTCGAACCGGGACACCGTCTATCATGTGTGAGTCAAATTCCTCGACGGGGAGGAAATAACGGCAGAGTTGGGTAACAAGCATGGGACATGAGTATACAGTACTCGTTTCCCTGTACCTATAGATTGGAGCAACACAGTGCACATGTCGAACCTTGGATTTTTCATCATCAGTGTGTGTACGACATGTAATGAAGGGGTGAAGAAAGTCGTGTTGTGGGAACTACCAAAGATATTGTTTTGTGCCCACCGGCACACGGTTAAAACGTTCGCGAAAAAGGTCCGTGCTTGGATTCCCTTACGCGGCTCTCGTGCACAGTCATTACCCATCAAGGGCATATAATCTTCAAAGCGCAATGGGTGTTCATGTGCAGGTACACGTGGTATGAGTGTAACCTCGTGTATCATGTCCCTATCGATGTGAATTTCACGATTTCCCCAATTTAGTTTAATGTAACCTAAGTTGTCAAGGCTATTATCTTCCATTGATGCGAAAAATAGGGCAACTAGGTTAGGTAGGGCAAACGCAGATGAGTGATTATAGAGAAGGAAATTCCAGCCCCTTTGTTCGATTTCATGTGCGAAATATCTACCGTATACTTCGTGTGCGAAAACAGGGGAAAAATCCCTTTCAAACTGCATTTTGTGTGCCATTTAGATGTTTCCAGTAAAAAGATATGCAGTAACAGAGAGGAAACAGTCAGAATTACCTCCCCTAAAAATTTCAGGGGGCGACGACTCCAGACGGCGGCGGTTGCGCGGCCGAAGGCGGCAGATGCGGCGGATGCGCGGCACTCTGGTGGAGTTGCGGCAAGATTTTTCTGGAGAGGGTAGGGGCGACGGCTAGGGTTTTTTAGAGAGAAAATATTAGGGTTATGAGGACAGGGGGCTCGGGTTCCTTTAAATAGAGGGGAGAGAAGGTGATTTGCATAAAACACCCTCTAAAACAAGGGTTTTATTTGTAAAATCAGCTCTTAATCTGCAAATTTGCAATTAGGTCCAAAAATTATTATTATTAATTTTTTTTTTAAAAAAATTTATTATTATTATTTTTTATTTATTTATTTTTTATGGTATTTTGGAAATATATATATACAAATAATATACACACCCCCAAACTTATTTGAAATAATGTTTTGGGAAAAAAATTTGGGGGTGAAAGCGGAGGAATATCACTCAGTGTAGACCGGCTCCTGCAAGAGCAGGAGCTCCTCCGAAGGGTCCGCTGTGAAGAATGGTTTCAGTCGATGCCTATTCACCTTGAATAAGGTACCGTCTTCAGGATTCTCAAGATCAACCGCACCGTGCGGATAAACGGTGCGGACTACAAAAGGTCCTCTCCATCTGGACCGGAGCTTGCCGGGATGAAAATGTAACCGAGTGTCATAGAATAGAACCTGTTGACCAGGTTCAAAAGTTTTTTTGCAAAAGGTGTTTATCGTGGAACACCTTAGCTCGGTTTTTAGCGATTATGGCATTATCATATGCCTCATCCCTCAGCTCCTCCAATTCATTCAATTGCAGCTTTCGATTGCTGCCCGCATCTCCTAAAGATAGATTCAGCTCTTTGATAGCCCAGAAAGCTTTATGCTCAATCTCCACTGGGAGGTGGCAAGCCTTCCCGTACACAAGCCGGTATGGAGACATACCAAGATCGGTCTTATATGCAGTACGGAAAGCCCATAGTGCATCTATCAGTTTAAGTGACCAATCCTTACGGTTTTTGGAAACCGTTTTCTCCAAGATTTGCTTTATTTGCCGATTTGAAATCTCGGCTTGCCCACATGTTTGGGGGTGATATGGCGTTGACAATTTGTGGGTGATAGAGTATTTGCGCATTAAGGACTTGAAAGTCCTATTGCAGAAGTGAGAACCATTATCACTTATTATCGCCCGAGGGTGCCCAAACCGAGAAAATATGTGTTCTTTAAGAAACCGAACGACAACTTTATTATCGTTCGTTCGGCTGGGTACAGCCTCGACCCACTTTGAAACATAGTCAACCGCCAAAAGAATATACACATTTCCAAAAGAGTTAGGAAATGGTCCCATGAAATCTATACCCCAAACATCAAAAATGTCCACAACCAAAATAGGTTGGAGCGGCATTTCGTTTCTCCGCGATATCCGGCCCAAGTGTTGGCACCGGGAGTAAGTTTTGCAGTATTCAAATGCATCCTTGAAGAGTCGTGGCCAATAGAAACCACACTGCAAAACTTTTTCGGCTGTCTTATTTGGGCCAAAGTGCCCGCCACATGCTTGATCGTGGCAAAAAGACAGCACACTCTTGACCTCACTTTCAGGCACACACCGACGAATGATTTGGTCGGAACAGTATTTAAAAAGGTAGGGCTCATCCCAGTAAAAATGCTTTACTTGGGATAAAAATCGAAGTTTATCCTGTTTCGACCAATCATTGGGTATCAGGCCGGTGGCTAAGTAATTCACAATATCGGTGAACCATGGTTCGCAAGAAACGGTCAAGAGTTGCTCGTCGGGAAAAACATCAGTGATTGGAAGATCGAGCGTGGGCGAAGAAGGAAGTCGCGATAGGTGATCAGCTACTACGTTTTCACATCCTTTTTTGTCCTTAATGACAAGGTCAAACTCTTGTAATAGAAGGATCCAACGTATTAGCCTTGACTTAGCATCTTTCTTCGCAAAAAGGTGGCGAAGAGCTGAATGATCAGTATATACAACGACTGGAGAGCCGATTAAATAAGGCCGAAATTTTTCGAGTGCAAACACAACAGCTAAAAACTCTTTCTCTGTTGTTGAGTAGTTGAGTTGGGCCTCATTTAGTGTTCGGCTAGCATAATAAATCACGTGCGGCATCTTATTAATGTGCTGTCCAAGAACAGCGCCAATAGCAAAGTCTGATGCGTCGCACATGATTTCAAAAGGGTGCGTCCAGTCGGGAGATGAGAGGATGGGCGCAGTGATGAGTGAATGTTTCAAAGACTCGAATGCATCAATGCAAGTGGAGTCAAAAGCAAAAGTTGTGTCCTTAGCCAGTAAGAGAGTCAAGGGTCTAGCAATCTTGCTAAAGTCCTTGATGAACCGTCTGTAAAAACCGGCGTGGCCAAGGAAGGCTCTGATATCTTTGACGCATTTTGGGGGAGGGAGGTTAGAAATCACTTCGATTTTAGCTCTGTCAACCTCGATGCCGTTTTGCGAGATGACATGTCCTAAGACAATGCCCTCTCGTACCATGAAATGGCACTTCTCCCAATTCAATGTAGGTTCTTATCCCTGCAGCGGGTAAGAACAGCGTCAAAATGGCGTAAACACTTGTCGAAGGAGTGGCCAAAGATGGAGAAATCATCCATAAAGATCTCCAAGAACTTTTCAACCATGTCTGAAAAGATCCCCATCATACACCGCTGAAATGTCGCAGGTGCATTGCATAACCCAAAGGGCATGCGACGATAAGCAAAAGTGCCAAAGGGACAAGTGAATGTTGTCTTGTCTTGATCCTCCTTGGCGATGGGGACTTGGTTGTAACCGGAATAGCCATCGAGAAAGCAATAGAACTCGTGCCCTGCCAATCGCTCGAGCATTTGGTCAATAAAAGGTAAAGGAAAGTGGTCTTTCCTTGTTGCGGCATTGAGTTTCCTATAGTCTATGCAGACTCGCCACCCAGTTTGGGTGCGAGTGGGAATTAACTCATTTGCCTCATTGGTGATGACCGTAATGCCCGATTTCTTTGGCACGACGTGGATTGGGCTAACCCATTGGCTATCCGAGATAGGATAAATGATACCGCTATCTAGACACTTGACAATTTCCTTCTTAACAGCCTCTTTCATGATAGGGTTGAGGCGCTTTTGTGGATCCCGTGCTGGCTTGGCATCATCCATTAAGTGTATATGATGTTCGACTATGAGGGGACTAATCCCCTTAATGTCCGCCATAGACCAGCCGAAAGCTTGCCGATTATTATGTAAGACCATCAAAAGAGCCTTCTCTTGCTCAAGAGCTAGATAGGCTGATATAATGACAGGTAAGGTCTCATTATCACCTAGATAAGCATATTTTAGGTGTGTCGGCAAAAGCTTTAATTCGAGTTTAGGAGGTGAAACAATAGATGGTAACAATGGGGTAGTTGTTTCAAACTCGAAGGATTCCATCAAAGGTTCGAACCGAGTGTACGCAACAGTGTCGGATGGTTCAACTAACTCATCCGAAAAAGCAAAAGACTCCAATTCAGGTGATGAGTCTTCAAAGTCATCAACGAAGGTAACGCACTCAAAATCATTATCCGCTGTGAAAGCTGCGTCGGATTCTAAGAGGAACGCACTAGTGGCGTTAACATTGCTGTGATCGAACAAAAAATTCTCGAATTCACAGTCCTCCTCCGCGATCTCATTGATCGAGCAAACATCAAGTACGCTAGCATTAGGCTCAGCAGGATGACTTCCCAACTTGAAAATATTGAGCTCAATTGTCATATTGACGAAAGATAGGTTCATTGAACCATTATGACAATTGATCACTGCGTTGGAAGTAGCCAGAAATGGTCGACCAAGTATTACCGGAATTTGGTTCCGGGGGTTAGCAACAGGTTGTGTATCCATCACAATAAAGTCAACGGGGAAAATGAAATCCCCTACTCTAATTAACACATCCTCCAGCTCTCCCCTAGGATGGGTTATTGACCGGTCGGCCATTTGGAGAGTACAGTGAGTGGGCTTAAGCTCTCCAACGCCCAATTGCTCGTACACAGAATAGGGTAGCAAATTGACACTCGCACCAAGATCTAATAGTGCTCTATTGATGTTCTTGTCCCCAATTGTTATCGAAATGGTAGGACACCCGGGGTCCTTTTGCTTTGGGGGTAGGGAATTTACAAGAGCATCACTAATAGCATTAGCCACAAAAACTTTCTTTGGCACTTGCGACTTCCTCTTTTTGGTGCATAAGTCCTTTAAAATTTTTGCATATGAAGGAACTTGTTGGATTGCATCCAAAAGAAGGATATTTATGCTAACATGTTTGAACAACTCAACAATCTTCTCCATCTGTGGAGTTGGTTTATTGGATCTCAACCGATTAGGAAAAGGAACATTTTGAAAGGTGGTTGAGTCCAACTTTTGCGGATCAGATTGTCGAGTTGGAACGGCACCCCGTGTAGATGTGTTCGTGTTGTGAGAAATGGGTCCGTTCGAGCTAGAAGAGGTAGAGCCATGAGAAGGGTGAAGAATAGGCTCTAAGGAAGAAGGAGATGGTGAAGAAGATGAAGAGGTCCCACCGGCAGGGGTGTCATTGTTCATGCCCATATTGTTTTGCAACACTTTTCCCAATCTCAACGTGGTCACAGCATTTACGTTATGATTCTGCTGTTGATATGCAGCATGTGCGTGACCGGGGTTGGGCAGTGGTTGAGACGGGAGTTTTCCTTTTTCGCGCTTGCTCAAAGCTGCATTGAGTTGTGCAATTTGTGCCTCAATAGATTTGATGCTTTGATCGTGTGAGGCACTATTTTGCACTAAAGATTGAATAGAAGTCTCAAGTCTTGCTGTAGACTGTGTAGATTGATTAAGGAACGCATCTAGACTTCTTTCGAGCGAGCTAACCTTATCATTATTAGGTTGAACATAATTATTTGGCTGGTAAGCATTGTTAGGCACAAAATTGTTCACCTGATTAGGGTAAGGTTGTTGTTGAAATTGTTGCGGTTGAAATTGAGTTTGTGAAGGTGCTTGTTGTTGTTGTGGAGGAGGAGGTCTTTGAAAATTGTTATTTCCTTGGAATTGTTGATTTTGGTTCCAAGCGAAATTTGGGTGACTCCTCCACCCCGGATTATATGTCGAAGAGTACGGATCGTTTCTTTGTCGTTGCTGAAATGCAGCATTGACTTGATCCTGTCCTTGAATGGATGCATTATAAGGACACTCTTCGGTTAGGTGCGATGGATCCGCACAACAAGCACAGACAGTTCGTGGGGGCATAGCAGGGGCAGGAGAAGGCGATGAGATTTTGGTCTCAATCGCTTCTAGCTTTTTCGTAAGAGCGGCCATCTCGGCCTTCATGGCAATCGACATCTCTACTTGATGTATGCCTGCCCTAGATTGACCACTAGAAGATGATGTGGTCTTGGTACTCTCCCACTGAATTGTTTGCTCACTAAGATCCTCAAGAAACTGCCATGCTTCATCACTAGACTTAGAGAGAAAATGACCTTGACAGATGGTTTCTAGCAACTGCTTCGTTGCCGAGTTCAATCCCTCGTATAATGTTTGGCAAAGTTGCCAACTTTCGATCCCATGATGAGGGCATTGAACTAGTAGGTCCTTAAATCTCTCGAAGCACTTCCAAAATGGTTCGGAAGGAAGTTGTGAGAATTGAATTATTTCATTGCGGATTCTGGCAGTTTTGTGATGAGGATAGAACTTTTTCAGAAAAGCTTTCACAAACTCGTCCCAATTTCTTATGGAATGTGATGCGGTGCTATATAGCTACTTCTCGGCTAGGTCACATAAGGTGAAAGGAATGACCCTTAGCCTTATAGCGTCATCGCTTAATTAGGTTGTTTTCATCATAGCACACACATTTTGGAATTTATTAATAAAGATATATGCATCTTCCGATTCCAAACCATGAAATTTTGGCAGCATATTGATGAAATGTGGTTTTATTTCAAAATTGTCCCCATTTGCCGGTGGGGGTGAAAGACAAGTAGGTAAAGAAGTACGGATGGGGTAAAAGAGATCCTGGAGTGCAACTCGTGCGGGCGCTTCAACAGGTGGCTGATTCGGGTTATTTGCACCTAACGGAGGTGGAATCCTTCCCGTCGGTAAGGTATTGTTGGGGTTGAATCCCGACATGCCTTCGGTGAAAGAAGTTGAGGGTAAGAAAGTGGACGGAGTGTCGACTTTAGTGTCGAAAGGTTCTTCGGTCGGTACCAACGAAACACGGACAAATCGGGCGTCAGTATCCCTAGTCCAAAGTGACATACACTAAAGGGTAGTGCAGTCAGAAAAAAGAAAAAGACAGAATGTGGAGGTAAGATAACGTCAGTGAGGGAAAGTGGTGGAAGTGAGTTGCAAGTTTTCTTAGCGGCAAGTTGCAAGTTTTGAAAAGATTTTCTCTTTTTTTTTATTATGTGTGAGTTTTGCAAAAAGGTTTTTGGAAAGGGACTCGTGACACAAATCAACCATACATGCACAATCAGGCCTAGATCTAGGGTCGGCTAGGTCTGCTAGACAGCTCCTAACTAGGGCTAGAAATAGGACCTCAAACCGCCTCTTCACGGACAAGTACAGCCAGGTAAGTGGGAAGGAACCACCACTACAGTAGGCCTAATTAATAACCACTAGCCTAGACACCGCAATGTCAGTTAGGATAAACGGCCGATGCCTATACTAGTCCTTTTCCTATTGAGCTCGATGTCCTTAGGTCTGAGTCTAGTCTTTTTTAATTAATTGTGGTCAATGCACATGCTTTAAGTGTTTTCTGGGGTCCTAGGAAGGGTGATGAAATCCCCACCCAATCTGAGTTTGGTCAATTAGCCCCTTAAAGTCCGATTAAATTATGCAAAACAGTAAAATTCACTTGCAATCAATTTTTAGCGCGGCGCAAAGAAACCTGCAGCAAATCTGTTATTTAGAAGGGGGAGAAAGAATTTTTAGCGCAAAGAATTCCTGCAGAAAGTTTTTACAGAGAAATATATGGGAGGTTGCAGAGGGAAGAATGAGGGATCAAACCATGTAATTTTTACGTGCTGACGTGGCAGACATGCGGCGGTTCCGCGGTCCTGATGCCCTATATGCGGCGGAAACGCGGCCAAGCAGTGGGATCAGGCTGTGGAAAATTTTGTGCAGCTCCTGTTCACCATTTCTACTCTGTTCTGATGTTCCCTTTTCTATTTTGCTCTCTGTAAAATTCCAGATTCACAATCCTTCGCTGTTCCTGCAAGATTCAAAATATAGAACCCTTCAAACAGATAAAAATCGCTAAAATGTTTTTGTATTTTGTATTTTCTGATTTTTATGATTTTTCAAAATTTATATCAACCCGAAATCATACAAAACAAAAAATTACGCCATCCCCGGCAACGGCGCCATTTGATTAGTCCAAAAAATTGTATTTACCGTAATCAGAAACGGCGTCGCTTTGCAGCTAGCCGGTGAATACGGGTCGATCCACAGAGATGTGTAGCTTTCTGTTTTTGTGTTATCACGAGTTGATTCAGATTGTTGTTTAGTTTTTGTCGATTGATTTAAAACTAATTAACACGATATTAAAGAACTTGTTAGGGTTAGGTCTAAGGTAGGGGTTGATAAGATCAATATTGTCACCTCTTTCAATGCTGTTTAATTAATGCTTTTTAGAAATCATAACAATTATTAGCAAAGGGGATTAGAATGATTTGGGAAGAAACTAAGTTTCTTCCTCTAGATCCTTGTCCGTCCTTTCCTATTAATTGCTACAATCTTCATGGACGTCATGTATGTCCGGCCTTTTATACTACGGTTCACCGTTACCTCGTAGGTAGGGTGCCATAGGGGGCGGATCATGCATGCGTGCATGAAGTTCTAGTTTTGAAAGTGTGTTGACATTGAAGGAGGTGAGAGATATTCATCTCTCACTCCTTACCTTGTTCCTAACCCTAACAAGCGAGGGTTTTACTCGCTCATTATGGAATTTTCGAAAAACGACATTTTTGTTGTTATGTTTTAAAATGTTTTGTTCAGATCTTGAATTTTTATTTACTGCAAATTAAAAAGAACTATACTAGTTAACTAAGGCAAGTATTAAGATTACTCTACTGCAATAAGTGTATTAGCTAGGGCAAGAAAAAGAACTAACACTAAGGCATGAAAATAAAGAACACTTACAAAAGTGATGCTCTAGATCTCCCAACAAGTCTGAGTTTTATTGATTGATAAGAGGCATAGCATTTTACAGATTTTGAGTACAATTTATAAGCAAACAGTGAAGCTAGGGTTACAGACTCTCGTAGATATGCAATTACAGATTTGCCCCCTAAAAATCCCAACACCCACACCGTCGCACCGACACAAGAAGTCGGTGCCGACAAGGGCACCATACGGCCGCGGAACCGCGGCAATGATAGGCCTTGGGCCGCGGTTCCGTGGCCCTTTAGTGGCTTCATGTCACCATATTCTCTGGTCTTCATGCTAGGTACTTGGGCTTATTTGTTCTTCACTATTTTTCTCTGTTTGGCTTCTTGGTCTTTTCCAGATCTTCAGTGAAAACTTGTAAGGAGTTTTTGACCGTTCACTTTGACATTTCGGACTGCTTCATACAATTGTAACCTGTTCTTCATGACTCGGATCCATCTTCTTGTTTGTCAAAAGGTCTCTCTTTTGTATCATCTTCTGTCTTTTCTCACTGTCTTCATTCCAAGAGCCTGTATCCTGTATCATACAACAAACGACCGTCAAAATTACCTGTTTACTTATAAAATGCATAAAAGTGGGGCGTATGAATTGCAATATTATGATATGAACAGGCACCCAGTTTACCAGCTGATTATGGCAGAAACTTCAGGAAGCTTTGGGCAACCGATTGAGTTTTAGCACAGCCTTTCACCTGCAGACTGATGGTCAGTTAGAGCGTACTATTCAGACTTTCGAGGATATGCTCAGTGCTTGTGTTTTAGATTTCGGTGGTAGCTGGGATCGTCATTTGCCTTTGATCGAGTTCTCCTATAATAATAGCTTCCAGGAGACGATTCAGATGGCACCTTTCGAGGCTTTATATGGGAGGAGATGTCGATCGCCTGTACGTTGGACAGAGCTCAGGGCGAGCAGCATTTTGGGGCCGCAGATCGTACAGGAGACGACCGAGAAGATACAGCTGATTCGGAATAGGATGAGAGCGGCACAGAGTAGGCAGAAAATCATATGCTGACAGGCGCCGTCGCCGACTCGAGTTCGCTGTTGGCGATCATGTTTTCCTGAAGGTCTCTCCGATGAAGGGTGTGATGAGATTTGGGCGGAAAGGGAAGCTTAGTCCTAGATATGTTGGTCCCTTCGAGATCCTAGAGCGTGTTGGTCCAGTCGCTTATCGGTTAGCTCTTCCGCCCAGCTTTCCCGATGTTCACCCCGTGTTCCATATTTTGATGCTCCGCAAGTACCTTCATGATCCTTCCCATGCGATTCAACACCAGACGATCCAGCTAGAGCATGATTTTTCATTCACCGAGCAGCCGGTGGTCATTTTGGATCGGCAGGTGAAGAAATTGAGGTTGAAGGTTATACCGTCCGTCAAGGTCCTTTGGCGTGGCCCGAACACCGAGGAGGTCACCTGGGAGACCGAGGTCGAGATGAGGAAGAGATATCCCCATCTTTTTGAAAGTACGCGTAGTTAGAATTTTAAATTCGGGGACCGAATTCCTTTAAGGGGGGAAGATTGTAACGCTTCGAAAATCGTTTAGGCAGTTTTTCGGTAATCGGCTAAATTAGCAGTCTTTTCCGCAAAATGTCAAAATAGGTATTTTTCATTATAGATCTAATTATACAAAATTTAGATAAGATATTACTATAAATTGGTCACTAAAATGTCACTTAAAATTTTCTAGTTAATTAAAATTTTTTTCATAATTAATTATTTTTAATATTATTTTAAGCTTTTAAAAATACATTTAATTAGTGATAAATACAAATTTAATTATGTAAATTACACACTTAGGAAACATTATAAACTAAAATTTAGTATTAATAAAATTTTATCAAGACTTTTCAAAGTTTTTGTTCTATGGTTTAAAATTTTATTCAAAAATGGTTTAAAATGGGGTTTTTTGTGTAAAAGTTGATGTGAGAGCATTAAATGAGCTTGTGAATGACATTTTGTGTAGAATTTTCTACACAATTCACTCATAACTCCCCTCTCATTCCTCAGGCCGAGCCACCCTCCTACAGCCCCCATTTCCCCCCCCCCCATTTTCTTTCTTCAAAAATTCATGAAAAATTGCACAAAATCCACCGAAATCAACACATTTCTTCACAAATTCAAACCATAATCCTATTCCACCTCTTTCCAACCCTAATTTTCTTTAAAACAAGGTGAAAGGAGGCATCTTTCAAGGTCAAGTGCAAGTTAGGGTTCACTTGTAAGGTATAAATCCTAAACTAGTTGTTAAATTTGTAGTTTAAATAAGCTAAATTAGTATTTTAAAGTGTTAATTTCATTGTAATGGTTGGTTTTTGAAAATTCAAGAGAGGTGTTGATGCCCTAATTAGGGTTTGTTGTAGGATAAGTGGGTTTAAGTTAGGGTTTTGGCTATCTAGTTGGTTAGAATGATTTTTTGTGCGATGTTGCGATCGCGATATCGTTAATTCGCGATGTTTGCTTTGAAATCGGCATGCTAATTGCTTACTAGTTTTTCTAAAATTTTAGGAGGTGATCTAATTGTGTTATTTTGGCGATATAATTAGCATCTTATACGACTATTAGGGTGTGTGAATGCGGGGATTTTGTCTAGTCGGGTTCTAGTTTTGGCGGTTGCACCGAAATGACGATTTTAGTTAAAGTTTTAGCGATTTTCGTGTGTTTTCCGCGCACCGAGTGCACGTTGTGATTAATTCGAGAGCGTCGATCTTTTCATAGTGTGAGTTGCGTTATTTCAGAAATCTGTAATCTTATATTGTATGTTATGCAATTCTAGGATCGGTCGCGGAAATATCGGACGCGGCACGCAAAGACAAGGCGGTGGTCGGATCGGATAAGCGAGGCATTCAGGTGAGTAGATGTATTCATCTATGGGGGAATCGTCTAGATGGCGCGAGTCGCCCCCTAGTTAGGATTACTTTATTTCTTGCAAGATTTGCATTGTTAGTTAGCTAACCCCCCCATTCACATTGCATACCCTTATAGCTAATCGTCTGCTAGATTGCATGATATTCATATACACATGTGCGATATCACTTCGTAGGACATGAACACCATTACCATTGACTCCTGTTGCACGCGCACTATTCATGTGACACACACGCCTTTGGTAATTGCCATGCCACGTGCACCATAGAACCTGTTTAGCTTAGTATCGCCACTTGCATCATACATGATATAAGAAATCGCATAGCATGTATATATCTCGCATTATCATCATACTTATATAGATTTCTAGCCACAAATTACATCGCATACCTTGATATTATAGACATTTATTATATACAACATGTTGAGTATTATAATTTTCTTGAGGATTTCTGTATTGCTGCGATTTCTGGATTTTGGGGAAAACCGCAAGAATTTAACAAAAGCTTATAATTATTATTTTTTTAAAACAAAGTTGCAGTTTTCTCGTGATGTATGTGTCGTCCACCATGAGTTTTCATGTTTTCTGTTGGATTTCGAGACCCGATTCGAGGAGTGGATGAACCGTCTCGGGTACATGGTGGTCCCGGTATGGTACCCAGGGGCAAGAAGATCGAGTTGTAGACGATGAGCCTGGCAGGGGAAGACTACCTACCGGTGATGTCTGGCGCAGCGGATATCCGTAGGATACCGACCGTTGTCGTGTGATTTGATGATATGGGCCGATCCGGACTGACGGAGCCCGATGTATTGAGACATTGATACAGTGAGACATTGAGATAGATGTGTTTTCATATTTGGTGTCGATACTTGACACGGGTTTCAGATGATTTCTTGATGGTATTTAGCTTTTATACAGATATTCTTTTTTTTCTAAAGTTAAGAATGCAGAACTCATAGCATTTAAAACACTTAAAGATTTAGTATTGACATTGCATACATGTGCATGCATACTAGAGGTATTACACAACATCTGGACATACATGCTGTGACGCATTTGCGTGCATTCTTACGATAGCCTTACTAGATGTTATATTCTACTCACGAGCTGGCAACTCACCCCCGTTGTGCCACAGTGTCTTGCAGGTCGGACTCATCAGCCTAGTAGCGGCGGCTTATCTTATTAGTGACTTCGTTTGCTCATACTCGCGACATTGCTTGTAAGTGGATTGCGAGAGCCCTATTATCTCCTTTTGTACCATTTTTGTATCTAGTATTCTCCATCTACCACTTCTTATTTGTATATGCAACCTAGTGATGAGACCGAGAGATTTGTGTATATGTGGTTTCTTTTGGTCGAGCTCATTTGAGCCGACGTTGTGTTTTCTTATATTTTGCATTTCTTTATGCTCTTTTCTTGATATTACATATATATATTGCGTGTGGTTTTGATCCGCCTTGGGCGAAGAGCTAGCTCCCGCTTGGGGATGCCATTTTGTGATTATAGGTTATATATCTTGTTGTACCCATTTTGGGGGATAGAATTTACAGAGGAGACTCTGCCGAAATTTTCGGAAATTTTTGATGTTTTTTTTAAAAAGGGGTTCAATGCAATTAAATTGATTTCAAGTCGTTTTTCATGAAAGGTTTCCTTCACTCTCTTTAGTTTTGGTTTAGATTTTCTGGGCTTTGGCTGACTTAGTTTACGTTACGTCGTTAGACGTCTCGTAATCTAAGTGCCAGTCACGTTCCGTACTTTCGGGTCATGACAGGCGGCATAGTGACTGGAATAAGAAACAGGATTGATAAGAATATCGCAATCGAATCAAGAATACATGGAATCAAGAAAGGAAATACAAGCAAATATGTCCTAAGGTCAGTTAGGCAGAGTACCGTAACATAAGTATGCCGCGGAACATACACACACTACGTCACTCTGCTTAAGTCGCCTGCTCCATCTACCAAGGGTCATCCTACACTCAGAAAGGAAAAACCTATCGCTCTGATACCAACTTTGTCATGACCCGAACGTACGGAACGTGATTGGCACTTAAATTACGCAAAGGAGTAACGTAATCTAAGTAAGCCAAAAACCAGAAATCTAAACTGTTATATAAATAGAGTGAAGGAAAACTTGTTTTAAAGAAAGTGATTTTTGTAAAATAAAGTCACATTAAAACATTTTAAAACATCAAATTTTCCCAAAAATTTCGGCAGAGTCTCCTTTGTAAATACTGGCACCAAACGGGTACAACACATGAATACACAAGTAAAGAATAAAGGCATCCCCAAGAGGGAGTTAGCTCTTTGCCAAAGGAAGAGTCACAACCATATGCAATATATATCATCATAATATGAGATAAGCATATAAAAACAAGAAATAAGAAAGCACCACGTTGGCTCAAGTGAGCATCGACACCAGAAATAGAATACATACAAATCTCCCAAGCTCACCATCTAAGTCCAATATACAACTGGTGAAGAATGGTAGATAAGGTAGATGGAGTATACTATATACAATAATAATACACAAAGCGAGAATAAAATATCCTCGCAACCCACCTATGAGCAAACCTCAAGTCAAAGCAAATGAAACAAAATAAGGAAGTATGCCCGCCGCTACTGCGCTGACGGGTCAGACCTGCAAGATACTATGGCACAACGGGGATGAGTTGCCAACTCGTGAGTAGTAAGTAACATCTAATAAGGCTATCGTAAGCATGCACGCAAATGCGTCACAACCTACATATACAAATATGATGCGATACACTAGTATGAATGCAACATGAATGGATAATCAACACGAAATCATGATATATCTGATATGAGAAGATCTGTATCTTTATTTTAGTAAAACCTTTTGTATAATAAAACTGGAATATCATCAGCGAAATCGACAGAAAGTCCGTGTCAAGCATCGACACAATATCCTTAATATCTCGGGCTCCGTCAGTCCGAATCGGCCCATATCATCAAATCTCATGACTACGGTCGGTATCCTCCGGATATCCGCCGCGCCAGACATCACCGGTATGTAGTCTGCCCCTGCCAGGCTCATCATCTACAACTCGAGCTTCTCACCCCGGGGTACCTTACTGGGCCCATCATGTACCCGAGACGATTCATCCTACTCCTCGAATCGGGTCTCGAAAACTAACAGAAATCAGGAAAACTCATGGTGGACGACATATACATCATATCACGAGAAAACCGCAAACTTGCATTTTAAAGATGATAATAGGTTTATTAAATTCTTGCGGTTTCCCAAAATCCATAAATCTCATAAACACGGAAATCTCCAAGAAAATCACAACATATGAACATGTCGGCGATGATGAATGCCTATGGTATCAATAATATGAAATACGATGTGTGACTAGAAAACTATACATGAATGATGATGGAATGAGGTATATACATATAACTAGCAATCCTACGTATCCATTCTAATGAATTGAATATACAACTATAAATTACAGATCATAAATAATGCAAATGCTCAGATACTGATTTAAGCAAGTTCTATAGTGTTCGTGACATAGCAATTACCAATGGCGTGTGTGTTCGCATAAATAATGCACGTTTGGCATGAACTAAAGGTAATGGTGCAAGTGTCCTATGAGATATTATCATATATATATAAGATGATGCAATGCAATGAGATGAATGACAAGGAGACTACACATATAAATACGAGCACTAGTAGTAATCCTAACTATGGGGCGCCTTGCGCCATCCAGGCGATCTCCCATAGATGTGTACATCTACTCACCGGGACGCCTCGGCTAATCTGATCCAATCACAGCCTTTCCTTTCCGCGCCGCGTCCGACGTCTCTGCAACCGATCCTAGAATCGCACAATGAGTATATATGAGGTTAACCATTTAAATAGACGTGAAGTCAAGACGGTACAAAGTAACTAACGCGCACTAACTAGATACGCATACACTTGGTGCACAAAACGCGCACGACATCGCCAAAATCAAAACTAGGGGTCGCTATACATGGCAATCACCAAACCTAGAACCCAATCATACCAATCGCGCATTCACATCACATTACATATTTTAGAAATTAGGTTGTAGATCATTCCAACCTCAATCTTAATTAAAATCTATTTGTTCCAAAAAGCTAGTAAGCAACAATTAACCGTTTTAGCGCAAAACTAGATGTTTTAGAAAATCTAGCGGCCACAATTTACACTTAATATCTTAATTAAGCCTCACAATATTAATCAAATTTTAATCTCACCTTTTTACATGCTAAACATAAATTATTTTGCATGAACATTTAATTAAGATAATTAAAAGTAAAGATTTGCAAGTTAACAACTAGATTAGATTTTGCAAGGTCTTTAGATGTTAAACTACACATTGCTACCATAATCAAGTGATAAAAACCCTAAATTTTTAAACAAACCATTCTCTTTAAAACTCTAACTTTCAATTAAAACCATATTAACACTTAATTAAAATTAGATTAAAACAAGTATTAACAATGTAACAATTAGGGTAAGTTTATACCTCAAGATTTTGGAAAGATCAACATGCTAACTTGCCACCCAAAATAAAAACTTGTATCAAGATCCAAGCCAGTTTAGGCAAGGGAAGAATCTTTTGATAATTTTAATAGGACTTGGAGTTAATTTTTGTGGATTTTTGATAAAGAATTGAGGTTTTAGAGATGAAGAAAGAAGAAGAATTGAAGAAACGGGGGCTGCCAAATGCTCAGCCAAAATGAGAGGGGGAGAGAGAGTGAGGTGAGTGAGAGAGAGAGGTAACCATACCCCCCCCCCACACACATCAACATCTAATCTTTCTTTTCTCAATTATTATTTATTTTATTTTCTAATTGTATAGAATTGTCTAGAACCCTAGACACAAATTTTAGTAAGGAAAATATGTTATATAATAAGTGTTTAGTTGTCATGGTGCACTAATATGTAATTAACCCTTACTAATTTGTAATTATCACTAATTTAGTGTATAAGTGAAAGCTTAAAATAATATTTAAAAATACATAATTAAGGAAAATAATTAAGTAAACTAGCAATTATATAAGTAACTAACAAAACACCCATACATAAACCATTACATAATTAAAGTAGGTTTAATTGTGTTTATGTGGAAAAAAAATAATTATAACTAGGTTTCACGGAAAATACGTGTTGTATTACTAATTATCGGGCAGTTAACCTAAACGATTTTTAAAATGTTACATCGATACTATTATAATGGAATAACTAGCATAAGTATCTACATCTTCGATCACCTCGAAGAATTCCGATACTTCCAACGTATAGTTCTCTACTTTATTCTTATACCTACAAACTTCTCAAAATCTTTGAGCATACATTACTACGAATACGTGTCTAAATCTAGAGAACTCAAAAGTAATCCTGAATGAAATAAGAGTACCAACCCTTTGTCTCGAAGGACACCGAACAACATACACCTCCATGTATAAGTCTTAAGAGTATACTAACTCAAATTCTGTGTTTTGTAAATTGAAAATTGTATCTTGGTTAAGAATGTCTTACACTGTTATTCAATGCACCTTACCTTATCCTCAATTGATAAAGGTAAATGTTTACAACACAATTTTCAAAATGTATATATCACTTTATAAGAATAAAGGTACAGATATTTCATTTTAAAATCTGGTGCATAACAACGGTTATTCGAAACCAAATATTTGCCGTTAGGAAAAAGCCAGACGATTTAATCCAATATCACTAATTACAACGAATTCCGATATTAAGGATCAAATCTCCCATTTCCCAATATTCTACTCCTACTCATCATCTGTAACACCATACAGATGTGAGATCCAAATCTGATAAATACATACCCTGGAGTCAGAATTAATTGGGAAAACAGTTCTCTTTTACATATACACAGAAATACTGAAACATGAAAATGTTTCATAAGGGATGGTCAGGTATTCTTAGTAGTGCCTTTTCCATTATCCAGATTCAAGACAGTAGTCTCAATTTTCTTTGCCCTCACTTCAGTCCCTTTATATGTCTCTACATATTACCTTCTGCACACCGTTCCTGCGCTAACTGGTTTTTTTCCTTCCCTACCTTTCGACACTAGCTTAAGGATTGGAAGAAGACTATCCAATAAGTGTAACATGTGTACTCTCCTAATCAAGGAGTTCTCGTAACCTGAGAGAAGGTAAAGTGAATAGACAACCGAGTAATCCTATTCAATTTCTTTAGAAACTGTGGCCATCCTCAACTGAAGTAACTTCTTCGAGTTCGTATGTAACTATACAATGGTCGTTCTAAGCAATATGGATCATCGTAGTGATACGAAGTGTTCTGAAAAAATGCAAAGGGTATAGAAAGAGTGGCGGGGATATATACGACTTTGTCGCGAATTAAGTCAAACCAAAGTCAAAGGGTGTAAAAAGCTTCGGTCAAATTAGTTCATGAGTTTTTAAGGTAAGCCATGGGTCGCTGTACAAGAGAGAGAGAAAAGAAATACTCAACTTGCACTCTATCAAGATCAGATTGGTTATCATTTTATCTGATCAGGATAGCTCCCACTGTTTCCTCGAATTCTCCTTCAAATCCTAAAAGGAGAACTAGTCGGGATCATTTAATTGAAAAATCTCCCGATGAGTAATATGTACTCATCAGTGGGAATCAGAACCCAACTATCATCATGTGATAACCTGACGGAATCAACCCAAGTCACCACACTCCAGAAGGTATGCGCATGCCTGGCAAGTTTCCCGTATGTTTGAAACTCCCGATATGGTTTTTGCCCCTAAAGACTTATGATCTTGACTAAGTCATCATATCATAATTCGCAAGTCAAGTTCAACCCGTCATTATCCTGGATTAATTAAACACACCCGTACGAGCCCTTGACTAGGTCAACATGACCGCACAACTGTCCTAACCAATCGCATAACCATGCAGCAAAAAAGTACTACAAAGCTACCGAACACTACGCCTTGATTAGGTCAACATACGTAGCATGAATACTAAGCAATACCTATATGAAATGGCGGAGGGCTACGGCTGGTTTTTAGCAAAAAAACTTTAATGTAATAAACTTGATATCGTTGAAGGAATTCGAGTGGCTTTGAAATGGAGTAGTTTAAGCTCCGCATTTTAAAACTAGTAACATAAACTTTTGCTTAAGAGTGAAAACCTAATGAAGGGATCAAGGCTTTTCCTTCATAGAATGAGGTGCGGGATATTCCTAACCGAATACCTCTATGCAAAGCAAAAGAATACGACCACGAGTTTTGAAGAAAACCGAGCGGTTTTAAAATTGGTTCCGACATCATTTATATTTATTTTTCTTTTCATTATTTCGATAACGCGTTCCCATCATTTTATGTTTCCAAGCCACAAAAGAAACAACCAAAATAACATGCTTTTTATATGCCATCCGCATTCGCCACGGGGCCCCGTCATGCACCGTTACGTTATATAACTAACGGCAGAGCGGGGGCTGGACTAGCGAGGATGCAAAACATATAGAAGTATCTACTAAATATATATAATATATATATCAATATCGCAGGCAGATAATAGTCATCACAGCAGATAAAATCATCACAAACATGCGAACAACAATATGGAATAGCGGATAATCTAGAAGCCCCGCGTTTCATTTGAGCCATAAATGAAACGCGACGTTCCCCTGTCGTGTGGATAACCAGTTCAATGAAGATCCTAGACCCCTACGAGTGCGGCAAGTTACCCGCCAATCTCCGAAGTGAGGCAACCCCAATCAACATTGTGAGTGGGCCACCCAGCACTTCACGGAATCCGATAACTTGAGCACCCCTCCATAGATCAACCTATACCCCTTACGAGTGCGACGAATAGCCTGCCAATTCTAGAGTAAGTCTCCCCGGTCTCAACGCCATAAGATGCGGTCTTGTTGCCCTCTAGAACCCGTCTATTCGAGCATTCCTCCACGGGGTAATCCTAGTACAGAAAAGAAAATATATATACATCGGCGACATCGACCTCAAACCGATCGTGCCCCAACAAAAGAATATACAAACTAGCAGTGACGGCAGTCCACATGTCGGACGCTCGTCCCGCAATAATCAATATACAAATGAATCTGAACTGTACATTTAATATTGCACATATGGCTATCCATCACGACAATCCGCACAAACCATAACCAGATACATATATACATACATACATACATACATACATACATACAAGCATACATACATATATAGATACATACATATATATATATATATATATATATATATATATATATATATATATATAACCGCAGAAGCAAGCGACACTAGAATGTGTGCAACCCCGTCTAAATGAACATATAGCAATTAGACAACATTCAGCAACACATATACACATCATAGTGTTTGCCGATACTTAAGTTTCAAAACCGAAACACCGATTTTGAAAACCCAGTTTCTGTCGAAATATTTTTGGTCTATAAAATTTTTTTAAACAAGTGCAGAAGCTTAGTCTAGACTAGATAGAGACACACAATGAAAACGAGACGATTTTATCAAGTTTGGACCGGCGAGAACGGGGATTTGGCCGGCCTCACCCATTTCATTGTTCACTTTGGGGCTCGTAGATCGATGCTCAAGCGCGTTCCCGGTGGCTACGAGCTTGGAAGGGTCTTCCACAATTGGGTGGACATATGAAAGAGATTGTATTTCTCAACCTTGCATGTTTTAGCTTACTAGTTTAGAGTGTTTGGTTCGAATCCTCGGGTGTGAGCGTCCGGTGCCCGCGAAATTTTTTTTTTTCGCTTCCGCCTCGCCCGCGGCCTCCGCGGCATGGGTGTCGGATCCCAACATGGTATTAGATCATGTTGGGATCCGGCGCCCGCGCCGTGGAGGCCGCGGGCGAGACGGAAGCAAAAACAAAAACTTTTTGCGGGCACCGGACGCTCACACCCGAGGATTCGAACCAAGCACCCTAAACTAGTAATCTAAAACATGCAAGGTTGAGAAATACAACCTTTGTCGCATGTCCACCCAATTGTGGAAGACCCCTCCAAGCTCGTAGCCGCTGGGAACGCACTTGAGCATCGATCACCCTTTCCGAAGATGATCCACCTAAGGGAACGCGGAGGAGGCTCTGACCGACGGTCCAAAGTTGCTAGGTTTGGATGGCCGGTGATGTAGAAATACTTCACTATATTTTTCTCTCTAGAATCTTGCTTAAAAATGGAAGCAAGAAGAAAGAGATGGAGAAGATGAAGCAAGAGCTAACCATAGAGGAGATGAGAAAAAAATATCATCAAGTCAACCTTTATAGAAAAAGAATGGCTACCCAAAAATCAACCATGCACTAATAGTGCATAGTGCAACCAAATGAAATAATCATTTAAAAACAAAGCCATGCCTTTCAACCATGATTGCACCATGCCTCATTGTCTCCAATGCCACCTCATTTCCCATTTAATTTCCAAAATGGAAAATCAAATACGAGGCGTCCTTCTTCTAGAAGTATTCCCGTACAAATACGGAATACTTCACCTGGTATATGTATCGCTACATATACGCGTATCCGTATAAAAATACGGATAGCGCCAAAGAGAGAAAATGAATAGTGAACAATAATACTAAAATATATGTATCAAAATACATATATAAATTATTAAATCAAAACCTGATTTAATAATCCGGCTTAATCCTAAGCTGACTAGTATTATCAACTGTTCGATTAAAGTTTGTGTATCGTCTACACGTATTTATCGGACCTCCTACACGTACTACCGTACAGCTCCTACATCTGTCGCCTGAACTGGGAAAACCCTCTGTGTGGGACTCTAAAGACTCGACAATACGCCGCCAGTGGGTTTAACCACAAGCACGTCAGCGACACTAGCTATACGTAATGGCAACCCAGGTACTTGTCGAAAGGGGGGTCGACAATCAAGAGCGTCCTTATCCTACTGAGCCTGAATGTGACAATCTCCGTACAGTCCGATCTCTTCGTCAAAGAGTATCGCACATTGGGTCTAGACGGTGGATAACTTCAGACCCCTACTAACCCGATAAGTCATGTCTGAGTCTAGCTTATCACCAACTGAGATACTACTGATCAACTATCAGTAAATCTCCTCTCCCGTGGCTACGGATTTCTAGTTATAGCCAACTGAACACAGCACGATATCGACTCCTAATACCAGGAGAGACAAATCCCTGACAGTCGACCACTGCCTCAATGTGGCTCAGGACTGTATCCAACTAAAACCTGTTTGCACGGCTCCTTTGAGCCATGGTAGGATAGTAATAAAAGTACAGTGGGAACTCACACGAGACAAATGACGACTTCAGGTCAAAGGACTAACCTGTAATCATGCCACCTGAGAACTTCCATATGAAGATAAGTATAATACCATCTAGAAATTCTCGGCGAGTCCGTTCAGAGTACTCACCTCAAGTGAGCACCTGTATACTATCTTAGGTGACATAAAACCAATGGCTTATGAGACCGGCCACCACCCCTCGTCAAGGTCTCGAAGCGTATACACTAGTTTACTCCGAAATATCGATGCCCAGTCTCGATACTCTCACGACTAAGGACATTTAAGGATGTGCTTATAGACCACCCAGCTCTCACGTATATTATCGCCATCATAATGCTGGTATTCAAGCAAGAATCATATGGGCTTTATCAACATGTAATAGTGATATGCAATACCACATAATGCATGTATATGATGATAAAGAACAACCAGATAGTATACTATCATTTCGAGTAAGATTGTTCAACCTGTACAGGTCCTCCCTCAATTATTATAACCGCGTGCCTGCAATTACAATAATTGCCTTGAAAGCACTATATCCAACACGTATTGTGCCTATCACGGGACGTAAGGACATCCGACCGAGGATTGTAAACAGCTGCGCAATTACATCGAAGAGCAGATCTACTCCGGTCACTTGGCGAAATACCTGCGAGACAAACGTCAAGCAGATAGGGGGCAAGCCGGCCAAATTACAGCCGAAGAGCTGACAATAGGGCAGATCATGGTCGTCACCAACTGACCCATGTCCGAGCAACGAGTACACCCATCGAATCCGTTCATTTAATACGAGAGAGTTTAAATTAAATCATTGAATCTGTATTTACTTTAGTCATAAAGATTCTTGTTTCCCTGCAATCTGAACTGCTTCTCTCTATTTCCTTGGTATAACTTATTGCAGGGCCACCGAGTAACTTCCCGCTCGGTACATCCGCAGAGGGTAGCTTCCTGCCTAACAACGCTGTAGATCAAAAGCCTTCATCATGAGGCCACCAAGTAGCTTCCTGCTCGGTCCATCCGCAGCGGGTTGCTTCCTACCCAACAACGCTATGGATCAAAAGCCCTCATCACGAGTCCACTGAGTAGCTTCCTGCTCGGTCCATCCACAGCGGGTAGCTTCTTACCCAACAACGCTGTGGATCAAAAGCCCTCCTCACGAGGCCACCGAGTAGCTTCCTGCTCGGTCCATCCGCAGTGGGTAGCTTCCTGCCCAACAAACGCTGTGGATCTAAAGCCCTCGTCCCGAGGCAACCGAGTAGCTTCCTGCTCGGTCCATCCGCAGTGGGTAGCTTCCAGCCAAATAACACTGTGGATCCAAAGCCCTCGTCCTGAGGCCACCGAGTAGCTTCCTGCTCGGTCCATCCGCAGTGGGTAGCTTCCTGCCTAACTATGCTGTGGATCAAAAGCCCTCCTTATAAGACCACCGAGTAGATTCCTGCTCGGTCCATCCGCAGTGAGTAGCTTCATGCCCAACAACGCTTTGGATCAAAAGCCTTCCTCATGAGGCTACCGAGCTTCCTGCTCGTTCCATCCGCAGTGGGTAGCTTCCTGCCTAACTACTTTTTGAATCAAAAGCCCTCCTCACAAGGCCACCGAGTAGCTTCCTGCTTGGTCCATCCGCAGTGGGTAGCTTCCTGCCCAACAAACGCTATAGATCTAACGCCCTCGTCCCGAGGCCATCGAGTAGCTTCCTACTCTTTCCATCCACAGTGCGTATCTTCCTGCCCAACTACGCTATGGATCAAAAGCCCTCCTCACGAGGCCACTGAGTAGCTTCCTTCTCGGTCCATCCGTAGTGGGTAGCTTCCAGCCCAACAATGTTGTGAATCGAAAGTCCTCCGCACGAGGCCACAGAGCTTCTTGCTCGGTCCAACCACAGTGGGTAGCTTCCTGCCCAACTACGTTGTGGATCAAAAGCCCTCCTCACAGGATCGCCGAGTAGCTTCATGCTCAGTCCATCCACAGTCGGTAGATTCCTGCCCAACAAACGCTGTGGAGATAAAGCCCTCATCTCGAGGCCACCGAGTATCTTCCTTCTCGGTCTATTCGCAGTGGGTAGCTTCCTTCCCAACAATGCTGTAGATCCAAAATCCTCCTCACGAGGCCACCGAGTAGCTTCCTGCTCAGTCCATCCGCAGTGGGTAGCTTCCTACCCAACAACGCTGTGGATCAAAAACCCTCCTCACGAGGCCACCGAGTAGCTTCCTACTCGATCCATCCGCAGTAGGTAGCTTCCTTCCTAACAACGTTGTGGATCCAAAGCCCTCGTCATGAGGCCACCGTGTATCTTCCTGCTCGGTCCATCCGCAGCGGGTACAGACCTGCCCTACAAAGAAGCGTATCTAAAAACCCTCCTCATGAGGCCGCCGAGCGGATTCCTGCTCGGTCCATCCATAGCCGGTAGCTTCCTGCCTAACAACACTGTAGATCAAAAGCCCTCCTTATGAGGACACCGAGTAGCTTCCTGCTTGGTCCATCCGCAGTGGGTAGCTTCCTTCCCAACAACGCTGTGGATCCAAATTCCTCATCATGAGGCCAACAAGTAGCTTCCTGCTCGGTCCATCCGCAGCGGATGGAGTCCTGCCCTACAAAGAAGCGGATCTAAAAGCCTTCCTCATAAGGCCGCTGAGGGGATTCCTGCTCGGCCCATCAATCGGTTCATACTCGACACGCGATCGCCACCTTGACTCCGGGGAAAGGGAGGATACCAACTTTCCTACACTTGGCCATCAATCGACTCGTACTCGACGCGCGATCACCATCTCGACTTCGGGGAAAGGGAGGATACCGACCTTCTTACACTTGGCCATCGTTTGACTCTACTCGATGAACGGTCGGCAAGTGTGGGAAGGGTGGACACCGGCCAGGCGCTTGCAAGATAAAAAGACCTACGAGCTAAAAATACCTGCAGAATGAAGATTTGAACAATGAAAATTATACGAGCTAAAAGTACTTGCGCAGCGATCAGACATTTGGGCTAAGGAAAAAGGAGTACTTTATTTATAATCAAAGATAAATACAAAGTATTCTTGGCTCCTCAGTCTAATAGAAACGCCCGTAAGCTTACAAAATTTTAAGAAAAGAAAAAAATCTTCAGGGAAGGAAAGCTCGGGCCGCCCGCCCGGCCGAGATCTCACCCTGCTCGAAGGCGCCATAAGGGACCAAAACTGTGACCTCGAGGTCGGCACTTCTATCGACAGCCTTGCCTTCAATTGCAGCCTCGGCGATGTCTCTTTGCGGCGCTTCCTCAGTCAGGAGGTATTTGGCGCGGAGCTCGCTGTCATCAAACCCCGGCTGTAACACCTTAGAATGTGCTTTGGGGATCATTATATTTTAATATATGGTTTTTAATAAAAAGTTTACCAAATTGATTTTTAATTATTTTATCCTATTTAATGAATATTTTATTAGATTTTTTCTAGGCTTGCACACACTTGTGCATGTTAACTAGGGTTGTAATTTGGGGTTTAGCTATGATTAGCAACATGGTGAACTAACCATTTTCCCGAATCTAGTTTTAATAATTGTATTAGGTGCTTTTGGGTTTTAATTGTGTATGGTTGTTTTTAAAAATAAAATGAAAAAGGATTTTAAAATTTGTTTGTAGTGTTGACCTTGAGGGAGAGAAAGAGGGCATGGGGCAACATGGCATGAGCCATGCCTCATTTAATGAAGAAAGAGAAAGAGAATGGGAGGGGTTTTTGATTTTTCTCTCATTTCTCACTTCTCACTCATTTTTCACTCATTCTCTCACACTCACACACACACACACACACAAGGAAGAAGCAGCAGCACCAGCAGCTCAAGAAGCAGCAGCAACAACAGAAACAACATCAGCATCAGCACCAACAGCAACAGCATCAGCAGCAGCAGGAGCCCAACAGCAGTAGCAACCTCTCATCTCCTCCATCCATTCCTTCTCCTGCTTCATAGGGTTCCTTAGGGTATATTTTCTGAACTCATTTTCCCTTTTCCTAGCTTGTATTAGAATTAGCATCGGTTTGCGATTTAAGTTAGCTTTTGTGCTATTTATGGTGATTTATGTGGACTTTTGATTAAGTGTTGATTGTGTTGGTTAACCCTACCTATTTAAGTGTTATTAAGGCCACTTTAACTGAGATTTAACCCAGATTTCACTAAAATACCATAGGGTTTCCGTTTTGTTCAATATATCGTATTTTAGTGTCGATTTATGACATCGGGAACCTGCTGTGACCCGGAGGAAATACTGGAAAATTAAGCAAAATTGTAGTGATGTACTAGGGACCCTGGAGCACCACCTGAGACACGACACCCAGGCCACCGGCCAGGGCCGGCGACGGCAAGGAGGAGGTCCGGCGACGCCGGCTAGGGTTAGGAGTTAGGGTTTGGTTTTTCCTGGGTTGGTGTCTGCAGTGGTTTGGGTTCTGTTGTTCTTGTTTGTTTGTTTAGTTTTCACAGTATGCAAAATCTGGGATCACTTAGGCAGTTTCTAGTGTTTTGTGTCCGCGCGATACGTAATACGACACGGATCGTGCAGTTTGCGTGGTTTTGCTCTTGGGTTAGTTTCGTCGTGTCGCTACGCACGTTAGCTACAATACGAACACTTGAGAGTATGTTTTGTTTTGTTGCGTCGGTCTAGTGTAGTGTGTACGTGATTTGGGTCTGTTATTAATATATATTTGTTTTATTGTTTTAATGTTGTAGGTTCGCAGGCGGGGACTACGGACACTGCTACAGGGGGGAAACAGGTGGTAGGATTCACCTAGCTTGGAGCGTTGGTGAGTAGATTTAACATCTACAGGGGAATCGCCCGCATGGCGTTATGCATCTGGGCTAGGATTCTAATACTTGTCGCATAATCTACGTTATTGTTAGAATTGTGCCTGTACCCCATTACTTAGATGTTGTATTTGGACTAGTAGCCGTAGGACACTGCACAAATTATTGACGATTCATGTTGCACGAGCACTGGTTGTTTGCTACACACACCGTCAATAATTGCCATGTCACACACAAACCACTTATAGATAATATATTGCTTGGTTAGGGACCTTGTGACAATGATTCGTACTACTTATCACATATGACAATTACGATACCTGTATACCTATAGAGTATCGTACCATTAGTGATAGGTACATATACCCTTTACGATACAGCTACAGGTATACCTTGCTCATATTTTACTTATACCCAGGGGGGTATACTACATCATTTACTTATAGGTAGACACCTATACTTAGTTGTACCTTATTTGTTGGAGATAGTGCCCTCGGAGTCAATTATTGGATCACAGGCACGTGATTGCAATGATTGAGGAAGGACCTATACCGTTAGAACAGTCTTACTCAAGATGATAGTATGCTATCTGGTTTATCTTTATCATCGTGTACTGGTTTAGGTGACCTTACAAGTCACTATTGCGTGTTGATAGAGCCCTTAGGATTCTTGCTTGACGGCCAGCAGTATGATGGCGATCATATACGTGGGAGCTGGGGTCTATAAGCACATACTTAAAAGGTCCCTAGTCATGGGACTTTTCGAGACAGGGCATCGATACTCCAGAGTAGACTAGTGTATAAAGTCGAGACCCCGACGAGGGGCGGTGGCCGGTCTCACAAGCCACTGGTGTCAGTTGGTTCACCTAAGATGTATACAGGTGCTCATTGGGTTATGAGTACACCGGAAAGGACTCGCCGGGAACATGCTAGTTGGTCTTATATCAGACGTCAGATAGCAGTTCCCTGGTGAAATGTGTACAGGTTAGTTCATCGACCTGAGATCGTCATTTGTCTCATGTGAGTTCCCACTGTATTTTGATTACTACCCTACCACGCTCAAAGGAGACATGCAAACAGCTTTTAGTTGGGTACAGTCCCGAGCCACATGGAGGCAGTGAGCGGATCTGCAGGGGTTCGTCTCTCCCGGTATTGGGGGTGAGGTCGCGCTGTGTCTAGGAAAGCCATTACACGAAGTCCTTGGCCAAGGCAGGAGATTTACTGGTAGGTATTCCAGTAATATCTCAGGGTGTTCTGGGCTACACTCCGACACGACTTGTACCACTTTTGGGGGTCTGACTTTTACCAACCCCCTAGGCCCGCCATGCGATACTCATAGACGAACGGACCAGACTGTACGGATATTATCACCGACAGGCTCAGTAGGGTGTCAGGATGAGTTCGCTCATCGACGTCCCTTTTGGTCAATACCTGGTAGCCCGTTACGTATGGCTAATACCTCTGACGTGCTAGTGGTTAAATCCACAACCAAAGTATTGACGAGTCTTTAGAGTCCCCCACAGACCGTTTCTTAAGTTTTGGGCGAAACGTTGTTGAGGCCGTATGGAGATATGGCAGGGTTCGATCAGATACGTGCGGTATTGCACGGATCATGATCGGACGGATAATACTAGCGGGTTTTGGTTTAAGCCGGATCCTAGTATTGTACTGTGTAGATTTTGTCTCATTGCATTTGTATTCGGTCAGAATACAAATGCGGGAATGTATATACAGTCGCGAGGTTTTCCTGTAATTTATTACGGGATCAGTTTTTTGAAGTTGCCAGTTTGCATTCCGTTTCGACCATTTTCCTTTGTTTCTTTCCTTGGCTGAAAAATAGTGGAGGAGGGCTAATTTGCAAATGTGCAAATTAGCAATTTGGAGGGTTGTTTTTGCAAGTAGTTGCATCATGATGGTTTCATGAAGGTTCCACCATCCCTTGACTTTCTTTTGACCATGATTGCTTGACTTTTGGAGTAATGATGATTGATGATGATGGAGGGTTATGATGATGGATGTGAGACATGCTTTTTCCCTTACACTCAACCATGCATCATCTTGGCTCATTCATTCATTCTCTTGCTCTCAATTCTCTCATTCCCCAATCAAGGGGCCGGCCACAAGATGATAAGGGGCTGTCCCATTTTTTGGTGTGGTGTGGTTCTCATTTTGTTTGCACAAAATTCCCTTTGTTCATCCAAAAACTTGCATCCCATTCCTCCACCAAAAATCATGGCAACTTCTACCCCAATGAGACAAAGCTTTCTACACTTCATTTACAGTATCCTTGGACACGTCGACTCGCCAACTTCATGCCCGAGTTGCCTCGGTCCAGAGGTGGGAGCCCGTAAAAGAACCCGGCGATGTGGTGCCCTTCCGACGAGGAGATGAAGACCGGAGATTCTACGGGGAGATCGGGATTACGACAAGAAGACCGAAGGATACGGATCGCTCGGTATATCTCTCTACCCCTTCTCTAGTTAGCTAGCATTAGATTAATGGCCCGATCCGGGTTTTAAGTCCGCGGTAGCGCCGGTTCTAGTTTTTAGAAAAGTTTTGTATTCCGTATTTTGGACTCGTACAGACGGCCGAGGCGCTGCCGCGCACATACACTGGTATCAGAGCCACGCCATTAACCTAATCTAGCTTGCTCTAATGTGTTTACAAGTTCGATCGAACGGATTTTCCGAAAACCCGATTTCTAAAGCACAGTTTCTGTCGAAATTTTATACTTGTCAAAAAATTATTTGGTGCATTTCAAAAATACAGGCAGGGTTTTCTATGCAATCTAGGAAAATTTGGTGCAGTGTTGTTCCTGTTCAGCCGCGGAACCGAGGCCTTACCCCTGCTTTGGCCGCGGTTCCGCCGCAGTAAAGTGGGATCACTGCACCATATTTCTTCAGTTGGTTGCTGTGTTGGAAATAGGGTTTTTGGTATATTATTTTTGGGCCCAGATTTTCTTTGAGTGCTACAGTAGTGCTTGGGGCCAACTTCGGTAAATTTGATCGATCGAAAATTTTAAACATGTTAGTTCACAGTATTTACATTATATCTGCGACCGTGAATGTCATTTGATCGGTAAATCCTGTCTGACTGCTATAGCCCTTTTAGACGGATTTGCGAACGTGACATTCACGTTGATGTTCTGTGTTGTGCTGTAATGTTGCGGATTGTCGTGGTGGATAGCCTGGATGCAATGTTAGTACAGTTCGGTGTATTATGTACATTTGATATTGCGGGGCGAGCGTCCGACATGTGGACTGCCGTCACTGCCTGTTTGTATATTATTCTTTTGGGGCACGACCAGGCTGAGA
Source organism: Agapanthus africanus (assembly GCA_030015575.1). Taxonomy (NCBI): domain Eukaryota; kingdom Viridiplantae; phylum Streptophyta; class Magnoliopsida; order Asparagales; family Amaryllidaceae; genus Agapanthus; species Agapanthus africanus. Next base: position 443,634,673 of record CM057350.1, on the reverse strand, counting down.
TCGATGTACCCGTTGTATGTATATTTTACTTTCTGTACTAGGATTACCCCGTGGAGGGGTGCATGGATAGCCGGATTCTAGAGGGCAACGGGCCCGCATCTCATGGCGTTGAGACGGAGGGGCTTCACTCTAGAATTGGCGGGCTATTCGCCTCACTCGTAGGGGGTATAGGTTGACCCAGGAGGGGTGCCCAAGTTACCGGATTCCGTGAAGTGCTGGGTGGTCCATTCACGTTGCTGAAGGGGGCTGCCTCGCTTCAGGTTTTGGCGGGTAACTTACCGCGCCCGTAGGGGTCTAGGATTTCATTGCACAGGCTATCCATACGACCAGGGGAACGTCGTGTTTCAGTAGCGGCTCTATGAAACCCGGGGATCCCAGATATCTGTATTGTTCTGTGATGCTTGTTACATTTCTGTGATGTTGCATTTTATCACGCCTTGAGCGAATATTATATATTGATATATATACTAGTAGATGTTGTATATGTTTTGCATCCACGCTAGTCCAGTCCCCGCTCTGTCGTTAGTTAAGTAACCTAACGGGTGATAACGGGACCCAGTGGCGAATGCGAATGGCATATATGTACATCATTATTTTCGTTCTTTATTGGTGTGATCAATTGTTGGGACTGCATTGATTCGGATCAATGCAAGCTAAACAAACCTATTCTGATGTTGTTGGAACATTTTTCAAAAAGCTGTTATTGCAAGGACGTTCTCTTTTGTTTTGCACAGTGGTATTCGGTTATGAATATCCAGCACCTCAGTCGACGAGGCAAGGGCCGAGATCCTTTCACCGGGAGTGACCCCTTGGACAGAAGTTTGTGTCAGGGCAATAACTTCATTATAGTCGTTTACTTTTGCTTTGCATCGTGGTATTCAGTTGGAATATCCTGCACCTCATTCTACGGGGAAAGAGCCGAGATCCCATCACCGGGAGTGACCTCTTTAGCAAAGGTTTTCGCCACTATATTTTTATAAAAGCTATCCGGTTCCTTCAATGATATCAAGTTCATTACGTTAAACGTTTTTCGCCAAAACACATTCGTAGCCCTCCGTTATTTCAGATGGGTAGCACGTAGTATTCATGCTATGTTTGTTGACCTTCGTCAAGGCATAGTGAATGGCAGCTGCTTGTTACCTTTCTGCTGCATAGATAGATGTGTTGGTTTGAGACAGTCGTATAGCCTTGTTGACCTTCGTCAAGGGCTTGTACAGGTGGGCTCAAATTAACCTGGACAATGACGGGTAGAACTTGACATGTGACTTATGATTTGTTGACCTTCGTCAAGGTCATAAGAGCATGGGGTAAAAATCACACCGGGAGTTTCTAAAGAAACTGAAACTTGCCAGATATGCGCATACCTTTTGGAGTGTGATAGCGTGAGTGGATTCCATCACGTTATCATGCGATGATAGTTGGATCCCGATTCCCACTGATGAGTTGGTTTACTTCTCGGGTGATCCCGACTAATTCTTCTTTCAGGTTTGGAGGAGAATTTGACGTTACAGTCGGAGGTTTCCTGATTAGATAAAGTGATAACCATTCTGATCTAGGTTAGAGTGCACGTTGAGTGTTTCTTTTCTCTCACTCCTTGGCAGCGACCATGACCCGACCCTTGACTATGACTCAGTGACCAAAATTAACCGAACCTTCTTAAACACTGGCTTTTGGATTGTCAGAGTTGCAAACCTCATTGTCAGTCCTACTTTTACCCTTTTCTCCAGGACACCCCGTATTACTACGAACGTCCACTTCCATTGGATAAAACCATCGTATGGTTATATACGAACTCAAAGGAATTAATTCGAGGATGGTTTCCGGTTCTGGAGAAAACGAATAGGATTATTCAGTTGTCTTTTCCTCTTACCTTCTCTCAGGTTTAGAGTGCTCCTTGGATGAGGGGATAGTACACCCGTTATGCCTATTGGATAGTCTTCTTTAGGCTGGTGCCGAATGGTAGGGAATGAAGAAAGCCGATTAGCCTAAGTGTGGTGTACAGAAGGTATTAAGTTAAGACAAATAAAGAGATTAGAAGGAGGGCAAAGTAAATTGCGACTGCTATTCACGACCAAACCAAGTATTTCATTACCACTTCCACTTCACCTTTGTATTTCTCCAGAACACTCCGTATCACTATGAAGATCCACAGTTAATTGGATACTCCATCGTATGGTTATATACGAACTCGAAAGGAACTTATTCCAGTTCGAGGATGGATTCTGGTTCAGGAGAAATAGAAATAAGGTTTATTCGGTTGTCTTTTATCTTCACCTTCTCTCGCATTGCGAGTGCTCCTAGGATTATGACAGTACACCCATTATGCTTATTGGATAGTCTTCTTCCAAATCATATGCTGGTGCCGAACGGTAGGGAAGGAAGAAAACCATTTGGCCTAAAGGGGTGTATAGAAGGTAATGACTAAAGACATATGAAGGGATTTGGAGAGATGGCAAAGAAATATACGGTTACAGTTGTGAATCTGGATAATGGAAGAGGCATTACTAGGAATACCCGGATACCCCTACGAAACATTTCAATGTTTCAGTTTCACTGTGTATTGTTAAAAGAAAACTGATTTCCTAATTAGTCCTTACTCCAGGGTATGTATTTACCAGGTTTGATTCTCACATCTGTATGGTTTTACAGATGATGAGTGGGAGTCAGTTATTGGGAATTAGGTGATCATCCTCATTATATCGGAATTCGTTGTAATTCGTGATATTTGAGGAAATCGCCTAGGCTGTTTGCCGGACGGCAAATATTTGGTTTTGAATATCCGCTGTTATGCACCAATTTCAAATTGTTATATCTGTACGTCTATTTTCATAGAGTGAGATATACCTTTTTGAAATTATGTCTATGACATTTACCTATATCAGTGGATGGTTAGGTAAGGAGCATTAAAAAGCGGTGTAATTCTTCATAACCATAAGTACAGTTTTCAACCTACGACGCACAGGGTTTGAGTTATTTGACTCAGAGGACTTATACAGAGTATTGTTTGTTGTCCAGTGTCCATGAGGACAGAGGGGTTGGTACTCGTACTATATTATGTTTACTTATGACTTCTCTAGTTCTTAGACAAGTGTTTTGTAGAAACACAAGGTCCAAGTTTTGAGAAGTTATGGGTATATGAATAAAGTAGAGAAACAGGTGTCGCAAGTATCAGTATTCTTCAAGGTGATCGAAGATGTAGATACTTGTGTATGGTATTCAGTTAATAGTAATGATTAAGAGAACTTGCTTCTCTTTCAGGTTACTCATAATTGGAAGTACTCCTAAGTTGAGTAACGCCGATCGGCCTCCTTCCATTTAGTTGACATGCACTGAGACAGCTGCATGATTTGAATCTGGTTTCAATTAAATCAGTGTCTCTGTTTCTGTATTGGATATAAAACAGTTCATATCTTGACATTGTTAAAGTACGGGGTGTAAGTCCACGTTGCGAGCCCCGGTTCTTACGGGGAGGCGGAAACGGTATAAAAATCAAATTTTTTGGCGCATGGAGCAACATGGACTAACAAAGTCGGGATCTTTTCTAAACTAAACTAGCAAACATGCAAAGGAGAGTTAACTACTCGGCAAAGTGGTTATACCTAACTTGAACTCCTTCTTCTTGAAACCTAGTAGAGGTTGATGGTTCTTTCCTCGTAGCCTTCTTCCGTCAAAGATGGATCCACCTGAGGGTTCAACCTTCGGGCTCTTTCTCGAACTTAGAGTGAACTAGGATCTCCGGCTTGCCAAACCTTGAACCCTAGAGAGAGTAGAGAGTATCTATAGGGTGTTTTCTTTTCAAGGAGAGGGATTCTCAACACATGAGAAGGATTCTCCTTGAGCTTGAGGAAGAAGAAGATGAAGTGAGGAGAGAGAATGAATATGATAGAATGAGCTATCTTTTTCCTTTTGCAACCATAACAAAAGAAAAAGAATTATCTAATTAATAATAATAATTCAAATGAAATAGTTGATGGTTGTATTTGGAATGACCACTATCATCACTTCATTAAATGAATGTAAGCTAGAATCAAGGAGTATCCTTGCAAAGCAATGATGATGGTCAAACATTCAACCATGGTCAACAAGTCAACCATGGTCAACAAGTCAACAAAATCAACCATGACACAATTTCATTTAATTACTATTATTAATTGATATTTCATAAATCCATTAGGGTTTGGAAAAAGACGACTGTCAACTGTGCATACGCACCCGTTCCGAAACCCTAATGAAAGACCTCTTCCTCTGCCTCAAACAACTGTGCATACACACCTGCATTCTCGTTCCGAGGAATAAGAATACTGAGAGATAAAAGCAACCCCAAAACATATACCAGTATCTGGCTCAAACCAGAGCCTGCTAGTATAATCCGTCCGGACTCCAAACGTGCACAAGTGCACGGATGAGAACGAACCCTGCCGCAAAACCATGCGACCTCTACTCATTTTGCCCAGAGGTGAATAGCCCTCTGTATGGGACTCCAAAGACTCGACACTACGCTGGCAGTGGGTTTAACCACAGACCGCAAGCGGCACTAGCTGTGCGTAACGGTCCCCAGGTAGATGCCGATAAGAAGACTGACGAGGTAAAACCCATCTGAACTCCTACTGAGTCTGAATATGACAGTCTCCGTACAGTCCGGTCTGTTCGTCTGATACATCGCATGGCGGGCCTAGGGGGCGGTAAACGTCAGTCCCCTAATAGCGGTACAAGTCATGTCGGAGTGAAGCCCAAAACACCCTGAGATAACACTGGAAGCCTACCAGTATATCTCGCTTGCCCTGGCCAGGGACTACTCGTGTAATGGCTCTCCTAGACACAGCGCGATGTCAACCCCCAATACCGGGAGAGACGAATCCTGTCTAACCGTCACTGCCTCCAAGTGCTTCGGGACTGCACCCAACCATTACCTGTTTGCACGACTCCTTTGAGCCGTGGTAGGGTAGTGATCAAAGTGCAGTGGGAACACACTCAAGGCGAAGTGCCGGTGTCAAGTCAGCGGACTAAGCTGTACTCATGTCACCTGGGAACTGATAACTGACGATAGGTATAATACCAATTGGTCAGTTCCCGACGAGTCCTGTCCAGTGTACTCGTAACCTAACGAGCACCCGTATACTATCTCCAGTACGACGTACTGATGGCTGTGGGACAGACCATCTCCCACACTGGGATGAGAAGCGCATACGCTAGTCTACTCCGGAGTATCGATGCCCTGTCTCGATAGTCCTGCGACTAGGGACCTGTATAAGGATGTGCTTATAGATTACCCAGCCCCCACTAGTGTGACTGCCATCACAACGCTGGTAATCAAGCAAAGATCCTAAGGGCTCCACTAATGTGTATAGGTGATATACAAAAATAAACACATGTACACATTGAAGTAGAAACAAACCAAGTAGCATACTACTATATTGAGCAAGATTGTTTATACAAGGTGAATATCCCAAGCTTCCATTAAGTAATATACAAACCAGTATGATACAGTAATGGCCTCTAGGGCATATACACTAACAATCTCCCACTTGCACTAAGGCCATGTACTGGCGTATCGAAGACCTATCATCTCGATCAGCCGCTCGAACTGAGTCTGGGGTAGGGCCTTGGTGAATGGATCTGCAGTGTTTTCTTCTGAAGCAACCCTCCGAACCTCGATCTCCTTGCGATCCACGATCTTCCTGATCAGGTGATACCGCCTCAAGATGTGCCTGGATCTCTGATGGGACCTGGGTTCCTTCGCTAAAGCTATAGCCCCGTTGTTGTCGCAATACAGAGGTATTGGGTCAACAATGGATGGAACCACCTGAAGTTCTTTTAAGAACTTCCTCATCCAGACAGCTTCTTTAGCGGCATCAGATGCAGCGATGTATTCCGCTTCCATCGTCGAGTCTGCAACGGTTTCCTGTTTGGAACTCTTCCAACACACCGCCCCTCCATTGAGGGTAAAGACAAAACCCGACATGGACTTGGAATCATCCTTGTCACTCTGGAAGCTGGAGTCAGCAAAGGCCTCGATCTGGAGGTCTTTTCCGCCATACACCAAGAACATCTCCTTAGTCCTTCTCAGGTACTTGAGAATGTTCTTTACTGCTATCTAGTGTTTCTCCCCAGGGTTTGACTGATACCGGCTTACTACACTCAGTGCATAAGCTACATCCGGTCTGGTACACAACATCGCATACATTATAGAGCCTACCGCAGAAGCGTAGGGTATAATAGACATGCGATCCCTCTCCAAATCAGTCTTGGGAGACATCTCTTTAGAGAGGGTGATTCCGTGACAAGCCGGTAGGTTACCGCGCTTGGAATCTTCCATACTGAATCTCTTCAGTATAGTGTCGATGTACCTGGACTGTGAAAGTCCTAATATCCTCTTGGATCTATCACGATGGATCCGGATCCCCAGGATGTACGAGGCATCACCCAGGTCTTCCATGGAGAACCTTTGTGATAAGAACCCCTTGACAGATTGTAGCATAGGAATGTCATTTCCTATTAAGAGAATGTCATCCACGTATAAAACGAGGAATACTACAGTTCTCGCTACAAATCTACTATAGATGCATGGTTCATCTGGATTTTTTGATAAAGCCAAATTCCTTGACCGTCTCATCAAAACAGATGTTCCAACTCCGCGATGCCTGCTTTAGTCCATAGATAGACTTAAGCAACTTGCACACATTTCCGCTGCTCCCACTCTGAATGAAACCCTCTGGCTGATCCATATAGACACACTCCTCTAAATTTCCATTTAGAAAAGCGGTTTTTACGTCCATCTGCCAAATCTCATAATCGTGGAAGGCAGCAATGGCAAGAAGGATCCGAATGGATTTCAGCATAGCCACTGGAGAAAAGGTTTCGTCATAGTCCAAGCCAGGTCTTTGACGGAAACCCTTTTCTACAAGTCTAGCTTTATAGGTCTCAACCTGTCCATCTACACTAATCTTCCTTTTGAAGATCCACTTGCATCCTACGGGTTTTACCCCGTCTGGAGCAATGTCCAACGTCCATACTTTGTTGGTGTACATGGACTCCATTTCGGTCCGCATTGCATCCAGCCATTTTACCGAGTCAACGCTCTGAACGGCCTGCTGGAAGCTAGTAGGCTCATCATAATCTATGATGCAATCCTCTCTATCCCCGTCTATGAGAAAACTGTAGTATCTCTCGGGCGGATGAGACTGTCTACTACTCCTACGGAGCGGCGTAGGAATGTCCTGTTCATTTGAACCCTTTGGTTCCACTAAGCTTTCAGTAATGGTCCGTGGTTCTGGAATTTCTTCCAGTTCTACTGCGCTCCCACTTAATTCTTTTTCTAAGAACTGGTGTTCTAGAAAGTGGGCATGACGAGAAACAAGAACTTTTTGTTCCTCCTCGTAGTAGAAGAGATATCCCTTGGAATTCTTTGGATATCCCACAAACTTACACAGTACTGAGCGCGCCTCGAGCTTGTCCGCATGCTGCTTTTTAACAAAAGCTGGACTTCCCCAAGTCTTAATGTGACTGAGATGGGGCCTCTTCCCACACCACATCTCATATGGTGTAGTAGGCACAGTCTTAGTAGGAACTCGGTTCAAAAGGTACGCAGCTGATTCTAGCGCATACCCCCAGAATGATCGCGGTAACTCAGCGTTACTCATCATGGACCGTACCATATCCAATAGGGTTCGGTTCCGTCTCTCCGATACACCGTTGTGTTGCGGAGTGTATGGAGGAGTAAGCTGAGAGAGAATTCCATTCTCTTTTAAGTAATTCAGGAACTCGGCACTTAAGTATTCTCCACCTCGATCCGATCTTAGAATCTTGATACTTTTGCCGGTCTGTTTTTCTACTTCATTCTTATATTCCTGGAATTTTTCAAAGGCTTCGGACTTATGTTTCATTAAGAAGACATAACCGTACCTTGAAAAATCATCCGTAAAAGTAATGAAGTAAGAATAACCGCTTCGCGCATGTGTAGACATTGGACCGCACACGTCGCTGTGTACGAGTCCCATGAGCTCGCTCGCTCTTACTCCGTGTCCAGTGAACGGAGTCTTTGTCATCTTTCCTTTGAGACAGGATTGACAAGTGGCATATGATTGATATTCGAACGGATCCAAATATCCTTCTGTATGTAACTTAGTCAACCTTCTCTCATTGATGTGACCCAGTCTACAATGCCATAAGAAAGTCTGATTGATATCTGGAGACTTTCTTTTGTGTGTATTCTGGACATTGAAAATCTGTTGTTGGTTTAATACGTATATACCATTGCTCAGTGTACCTGACCCAATCAGAACTTGATTAAGGTGAATGTTTACAACATTACTTACAAACGCAAATTCATAACCTTCTTTAGAAACCAAAGATACAGAAATGATATTACAAGTTGCGTTGGGTACAAAAAAGCAATTACGCAAAACCAAAACATGTCCATCTGACATTCCCAGGTGATAGTCCCCCATGGCTTTAGCATCCATGCTAGCTCCGTTCGCAACTCTGAGGGTCATGTCACCTGCCTTCAAAACCCTACGGTTTCTCAACGCCTGCAAAGAATTACAGATATGAGATCCTGATCCGGTATCCAATACCCAGGAAGTAGAGTTTATCGAAAGACAGTTTTCAATAACATACACACCTGAAGCTGAAGCCGCAACCTGCTTCGGTTCCGGTGTCCTGGCTTTCCAAGCCCTGCAATCTTTCTTCCAGTGTCCACTCTTGTGACAATAGAAGCATTCCTCTTTACCCACAAGCTTTCCCGCAATCTTTGTTGCCTTTTCCTTTCCCTTCGAACCCACTTTACTAACACCGCCCCTTGGTTTGGCGGGGGCTTTCTTCCTCTTTCCCTTGGCTTTCGCCTTGGATCTAGAAGAAGAAGATCCTCCTACAAACAAAGCGGGTGTTTCCTTACCTTTCTGTAGGGTGCCCTCTGCGCTCCTCAGCATGTTGAGCAGTTCTGAAAGTTTAACTTCTTTTTCTTGTAAATTGAAGTTCAGTATAAACTGGGCGTAAATGGATGGAAAGGACTGGAGAATTAAATCCGTATAGAGTTCACTTTCCAACGTGGTCCCAAGTTCCGCGAGCTCCTCAATGTAGCCAATCATCTTAAGCACGTGGTCCGCTACCGATGATCCGACGGCCAACTTTGCCGAAAATAACTTCTTCGACACTTCGTATCTTGCGATACGAGACTGCTCTCCATACAGTTCTTTTGTATGAAGAAATATGGATTTTAAGTCCATATTCTCGTGCCTCCTCTGATGTTCGTTGTCCATAGAGGCAAGCACGAGGCACCTGGCCTTCGCGCAATCAATCTCCCAAGTCTTACGGATTTCCTTATCCGCGACGCTGGAGGTGGGACCTGGGACGGGGGGAGGTTTGGTGGTAAGAAGATACCCCAGCTTGTCGTAAGTGATTGCCATTTTGACATTCCTGAGCCAATCTTTGTAGTTTGGCCCTGTCAGTATGTTTTTATCTAGAAGTAACTTAAGTCCAGTCATTTCGATTTGGTCGCTGCAGGGGGAGAGAGAAGAAACACTTTAGCATGATGCTCTTGCAAGTTTAGAGTGGTTTTTAATTTGTCTAAACAGGATGGCTCCCACTGTCTCTCGAATCCCTCCTCAAACCATAAAGGAAGAATCAGTCGGGATCAATCCCACCGCACAATACTTGCTTAACCGTTCAGCCAGGCCAGTGTCGGTACTTCAAGGGAGGTTTTCCAACGCTTTCACGAAGTTCCTTAATTTAAGAACCTCTTTTCCCTGGGGGCGTGGCCCCGCTAACACCTTTCTAGGCACCTACTAGGTTTATAGCATTGATCGTTTAGTGAAAATTTCCCGAGGAGTAGCATATACTCACAGTAGGATCGGGATCCAAATATCATCGCGTGACGAAACTAAAGGAATCCTACCAGAATCATCACACTCCAAATGGTATGCAAATCTAGCAAGTTTCAGTACTTATGAAACTCCCGATGTGGATTTTTTTGCCCCATGCTCTTATGACCTTGACTTTGGCCAAAATATCATAAGTCACATGTCAAGTTCTACCCGTCACTATCCAGGTTAATTTGGATCCATCCGTACCTACCCTTGACTTTGGCCAAAATGGCAGTACGACTGTCCCAAATCAACGCATCTATCTATGCTACACATGAATACCCAATAGCTACCAATCACTATGCCTTGACTTTGGCCAAAATACATAGCTTGAATACTATTGACTATTTATGTGAAACGACGGAGGGCTACGAATGGTTTTGGTAAAACCGTGAACGTAGTGAACTTGATATAATCGATGGAACGAGATAGCTTTTAGAAGGAGTGGCTCAAGCTCTGCATTTAAAAGTTAGTTTTGAAAAGAACCGAGTGGTTTTTCGAAAGTGTTCCAACGACTTTAACTTGGTTTATTATCTTGCATTAGTTCTTTTAATGCGTGATATTCTTGCATTAGTTCTTTTAATGCGTCCCATCATTTAATCCTACCATTGCAGAAAACAACCAAAATATGACGTACGCTTATGCCATTCGCATTCGCTACGGGGTCCCGTCATCACCCGTTAGGTTACTTAACTAACGACAGAGCGGGGGCTGGGCTAGCGCGGCTGTAAAACATAAGCAACGCCTAAATAGTTATAAATATATAGCAATGATAGACATTACAGATCACAGATGAATACATTGGATATACTAGGAATCCGCAATCCGTTCGAGCCTGCAACGAAAAGCGGATTACACGGTCGCGGTGAATAGCAAATACCCCACCCAAGACCCCTACGGGTGCGGCAAACTACCCGCCAAGTACCCGGTAGTTTGTGCACCCCTCCATGGGTCTATCCTAGGAGCAAAAACAGTAAAAAGAATTATACAATGACGGCTACAACCCCGACCCGGTTGTGCGGCCATACAAATAATATTATTACATCAATTTACATATTACAAATGAATGAAAGAAAAACAAAAGCTCATCTCACATCCACCCCGGCTATTCACCCGCGACAGTCCAACACATTCATATACACATTCCAATATCAAACACAGATCACAGAGATGTATAACCCCGACTAATCGACTTATAGCGATTAGCTGACGTTCAATACATACAAACATCACAGATATAACCAACATAGTCAAAATGTAGTGAAGTTCGGAAAAAAAATACGGAATTATAGGCCCCCAAAAACAAATATCTATTCTGGAAAATCTGGGCACATATAATATATTTGAAAAATCCCAAAACCCTACCAGAAGAACACCGCACAAAACACGATCACATGAAGAGCCCAAACGGCGGCGGATCCGCGGCGAAGAGAATAGCTGAGGCCGCGGATCCGCGGCGGTTTGAAGGATTCATGGGATCGTTTTTGGTGGGTGTTCTCACAAAACCCTGAGCCGATTTTAGGAGTAAAACTTTTTACTTTTAGAGCACAAAAAATTTCAACAGAAACTTAGGGTTTTTGATTTCCGGTTTTTGTGATTTTTCCGTTTCGAACTTCCATACACTTCGCTACCAAGCTAATTTAAGTTTAGTTAGTCTCTGATACCACAGTAAGTCCACGTTGCGACCCCCGGTTCTTACGGGGAGGCGGAAACGGTATAAAAATCAAATTTTTTGGCGCATGGGGCAACATGGACTAACAAAGTCGGGATCTTTTCTAAACTAAACTAGCAAACATGCAAAGGAGAGTTAACTACTCGGCAAAGTGGTTATACCTAACTTGAACTCCTTCTTCTTGAAACCTAGTAGAGGTTGATGGTTCTTTCCTCGTAGCCTTCTTCCGTCAAAGATGGATCCACCTGAGGGTTCAACCTTCGGGCTCTTTCTCGAACTTTGAGTGAACTAGGATATCCGGCTTACTAAACCTTGAACCCTAGAGAGAGTAGAGAGTATCTATGGGGTGTTTTCTTTTCAAGGAGAGGGATTCTCAACACATGAGAAGGATTCTCCTTGAGCTTGAGGAAGAAGAAGATGAAGTGAGGAGAGAGAATGAATATGATAGAATGAGCTATCTTTTTCCTTTTGCAACCATAACAAAAGAAAAAGAATTATCTAATTAATAATAATAATTCAAATGAAATAGTTGATGGTTGTATTTGGAATGACCACTATCATCACTTCATTAAATGAATGTAAGCTAGAATCAAGGAGTATCCTTGCAAAGCAATGATGATGGTCAAACATTCAACCATGGTCAACAAGTCAACCATGGTCAACAAGTCAACAAAATCAACCATGACACAATTTCATTTAATTACTATTATTAATTGATATTTCATAAATCCATTAGGGTTTGGAAAAAGACGACTGTCAACTGTGCATACGCACCCGTTCCGAAACCCTAATGAAAGACCTCTTCCTCTGCCTCAAACAACTGTGCATACACACCTGCATTCTCGTTCCGAGGAACAAGAATACTGAGAGATAAAAGCAACCCCAAAACATATACCAGTATCTGGCTCAAACCAGAGCCTGCTAGTATAATCCGTCCGGACTCCAAACGTGCACAAGTGCGCGGATGAGAACGAACCCTGCCGCAAAACCATGCGACCTCTACTCATTTTGCCCAGAGACGAATAGCCCTCTGTGTGGGACTCTAAAGACTCGACACTACGCTGGCAGTGGGTTTAACCACAGACCGCAAGCGGCACTAGCTGTGCGCAACGGTCCCCAGGTAGATGCCGATAAGAAGACTGACGAGGTAAAACCCATCTGAACTCCTACTGAGTCTGAATGTGACAGTCTCCGTACAGTCCGGTCTGTTCGTCTGATACATCGCATGGCAGGCCTAGAGGGCGGTAAACGTCAGTCCCCTAATAGCGATACAAGTCGTGTCGGAGTGAAGCCCAAAACACCCTGAGATAACACTGGAAGCCTACCAGTATATCTCGCTTGCCCTGGCCAGGGACTACTCGTGTAATGGCTCTTCTAGACACAGCGCGATGTCAACCCCCAATACCGGGAGAGACGAATCCTGTCTAACCATCACTGCCTCCAAGTGCTTCGGGACTGCACCCAACCATTACCTGTTTGCATGACTCCTTTGAGCCGTGGTAGGGTAGTGATCAAAGTACAGTGGGAACACACTCGAGGTGAAGTGCCGGTGTCAAGTCAGCGGACTAAGCTGTACTCATGTCACCTGGGAACTGAAAACTGACGATAGGTATAATACCAACTGGTCAGTTCCCGACGAGTCCTGTCCAGTGTACTCGTAACCTAACGAGCACCCGTATACTATCTCCAGTACGACGTACTGATGGCTGTAGGACAGACCATCTCCCACACTGGGATGAGAAGCGCATACGCTAGTCTACTCCGGAGTATCGATGCCCTGTCTCGATAGTCCTGTGACTAGGGACCTGTATAAGGATGTGCTTATAGATTACCCAGCCCCCACTAGTGTGACTGCCATCACAACGCTGGTAATCAAGCAAAGATCCTAAGGGCTCCACTAATGTGTATAGGTGATATACAAAAATAAACACATGTACATATTGAAGTAGAAACAAACCAAGTAGCATACTACTATATTGAGCAAGATTGTTTATACAAGGTGAATATCCCAAGCTTCCATTAAGTAATATACAAACCAGTATGATACAGTAATGGCCTCTTGGGCATATACACTAACACGGGGAGTTGTCCAGCTTATGCTTAAAACCAGACACTGGACAACTCAAGGCACGTTTCTGTAATCGTTGTTTGTGGGTTGACCCAGGCTATGACGAGAGTTGACTTTCTACCATCTCGAAGATCAATAGTGATATTGTTCTAGACTCGCCACAGTTTTAAAAGAAATGGATTTTTTCAGAAAACAGTAGTGGGAGTATGGTAGAACTGGAAGTGATTCCAGAACTGCAAACGATTTCTGAAAATTTGATAAGAACCTAAAGATTCAATCTGGTTTGACATTCCATTGGCCACTCCGTAGATAAGGTGGGTAACCTCAGGCACCCGAGAGGTACTCCGGTAGCCTTAAGGACGGTGACAGGGAGGTTCTTGTTTACCCAGACTTGCTATTGTTATTGTTCCAGACTGTGAGACCCGGCAGGAGGATGAGTATAGCGTCGTTCTAAACTGGCTTTAGAAGTGTACGTCTATATGACTCTGCCAGAGGGTTGTCGTAGTCAGTGGGAGTAGTGGAAGCATTGGTGGACAACAGGCTTATGTCTATTTATAGACTAAAACAGATATAGCGGAGATAGATCATCTATTTCTGATGTGACAGTCACAGGTTTGACTTCATCAGAATAGGGGATGGATCTGTTAAGAAGGTAGTAGGGTGTGATGTCCTGGTATTTGGATGACATACACAGAGTTGGAAGTGAAATTCCTATACTACGGTCGGTTATACTTTGGTTGTCACACAGTAATTTCTCCATATAAGGCTTGGATATTATATCAGACATTCTGGTTACTAGATCTATGGTTTTAGATCTAGATTTGGAAAGTGTCCCAATCAGGGTACTTAGACAGCATTCTAAAGGTGCTTTAGAATGGACGACTCCTGGCACGGTAGTATTCCTGCAGGTGATGGAGTCACCCTCTCTAAAGGTGTCTTACAGACTAAAGGGGAGAGGGATGTGTTTGATTGGCAGATCATTTGCTTAGGCAATTGAGTCAATCATGAGATGTCAAGTACCACACCAGATGTTGTTTTTACAGTAGATGCAATAAGTTGATATTAATCCAATCCTGAAGAAACAATCGGAAGCAGTTTTAGAACATTAGTGGATGTTCTAGGGATTTGATGACGGCAGCCTCCTTTAGCAGACGGTTGTCATTCCAGGCTTCCACGGTGACATGGATGACAGAGTGACTGTCAGAGTTATAGTTTTCCCTCTGACGAGGGGCAGTATTTTGGACAGGTGGTCCAGGTGGATACTGAGGGATGCATGGCGCAGGATACTGATTAAGTTCAGTTGACGATACAGTCTAAGAAGTTTGGATTTAGAGTTCATTTATGAACTAGGTTCCATCAAATATCCAGACGTACTCTAAGACAGGTATTGCTCATTTCGGGAGATGGCTTTCTCCGCGAACTTGAGATAAAGAGAGACATAGAAAGAAACATTAGGGCGGATCCACTCACTGAGGCTATTCCTCGAACCCATTAGTTTCGCAAACGGGTTTTGTGAGACAGATTAGTAGAGGAGTTGGGTATTCGGTATCACACGGGCTGTGAGTATGCGACATCGCAATAATTAGCCTTGAGTGTAAGTGGGAGATTGTTGGAGATAGTTCCCTCAGAGTCAATTATTGGATCACAGGCACGTGATTGCAATGATTGAGGGAGGACCTATACCATTAGAACAGTCTTACTCAAGATGATAGCATGCTATCTGGTTTATCTTTATCATCGTGTACTGCTTTAGGTGACCTTACAAGTCACTATTGCGCGTTGATAGAGCCCTTAGGATTCTTTCTTGACGGCCAGCAGTATGATGGCGATCATATACGTAGGAGCTGGGGTCTATAAGCACATCCTTAAAAGGTCCCTAGTCGTGGGAGTTTTCGAGACAGGGCATTGATACTCCAGAGTAGACTAATGTATACAGTCGAGACCCCGACGAGGGGCGGTGGCCGGTCTCACAAGCCACTGGTGTCAGTTGGTTCACCTAAGATGTATACAGGTGCTCATTGGGTTATGAGTACACCGGACAGGACTCGCCGGGAACATGCTAGTTGGTCTTATACCAGACGTCAGATAGCAGTTCCCTGGTGACATGTGTATAGGTTAGTTCACCGACCTGAGATCGTCATTTGTCTCGTGCGAGTTCCCACTGTACTTTGATTACTACCATACCACGCTCAAAGGAGACGTGCAAACAGCTTTTAGTTGGGTACAGTCCCGAGCCACATGGAGGCAGTGAGCGGATCTGCAGGGGTTCGTCTCTCCCGGTATTGGGGGTGAGGTCGCGCTGTGTCTAGGAGAGCCATTACACGAAGTCCTTGGCCAAGGCAGAAGATTTACAGGTAGGTATTCCAGTAATATCTCAGGGTGTTCTGGGCTACACTCCGACACGACTTGTACCGCTTTTGGGGGTCTGACTTTTACCAACCCCCTAGGCCCGCCATACGATACTCATAGACGAACGGACCGGACCGTACGGATATTTTCACTGACAGGCTCAGTAGGGTGTCAGGATGAGTTCGCTCATCGACGTCCTTTTTGGTCAATACCTGGTAACCCGTTACGTATGGTTAATACCTCTGACGTGCTAGTGGTAAAATCCACAACCAAAGTATTGACGAGTCTTTAAAGTCCCCCACAGACCGTTTCTCAAGTTTCGGGCGAAACGTTGTAGAGGCCATATGGAGATATGGCAGGGTTCGATCAGATACGTGCGGTATTGCACGGATCATGATCGGACAGATAATACTAGTGGGCTTTGGTTTAAGCCGGATCCTAGTATTGTACTGTGTAGATTTTGTCTTATTGCATTTGTATTCGGTCGGAATACAAATGCGGGTATGTATATACAGTCGCGGGGTTTTCCTGTAATTTATTACGGGATCAGTTTTTTGAAGTTGCCAGTTTGCATTCTGTTTCGGCCATTTTCCTTTGTTTCTTTCCTTGGCTGAAAAATGGTGGAGGAGGGCTAATTTGCAAATGTGCAAATTAGCAATTTGGAGGGTTGTTTTTGCAAGTAGTTGCATCATGATGGTTTCATGATGGTTCCACCATCCCTTGACTTTCTTTTGATCATGATTGCTTGACTTTTGGAGTAATGATGATTGATGATGATGGATGGTTATGATGATAGATGTGAGATTTGCTTTTTCCCTTACACTCAACCTTGCATCATCTTGGCTCACCCATTCATTCTCTTGCTCTCAATTCTCTCATTCCCCAATCAAGGGGCTGGACACAAGATGATAAGGGGCTATCCCATTTTTTGGTGTGGTGTGGTTCTTATTTTGTTTGCACAAAATTCCCTTTGTTCATCCAAAAACTTGTATATCTCATTCTTCCACCAAAAACCATGGCAACTTCAACCCCAATGAGACAAAGCTTTCTACACTTCATCTACAGTATTCTTGGGCACGTCGACTCGCCAACTTCATGCCCGAGTTGCCTCGGTCCAGAGGTGGGAGCCCGTAAAAGAACCCGGCGATGTGGTGTCCTTCCGACGAGGAGATGAAGACCGGAGATTCCGCGGGGAGATCGGTACGATGACGAAAAGACCGAAGGACACGGATCGCTTGGTATATCTCTCTACCCCTTCTCCAGTTAGCTAGCATTAGATTAATAGCCCGATCCGGTTTTTAAGTCCGCGGTAGCGCCGGTTCTAGTTTTAGAAAAGTTTTGTATTCCGCATTTTGGCCTCGTACAGACGGCCGGGGCGCTGCCATGCACTTACATTATTGATTTCGCATACATCTGGTTTCAGCTACATATTTTCCTTTATATGCTCGCATTTCAGATATATCGTACATATTTATTCCTGGATTTGCGCATTGTTAATTGGATTTTACATGATGTTTTCTAGATTTGGGAACCGCGGGAGTTCATGAAATTACGCATTATTTGAAAAACCCGGTTTCCTTGATATGATATTTGCGCATCCACCATGAGATTTATCGGTTCTGATTATATACTCCATACGTGGAGTGGGTGCCATATGAGGGTACATGGTGGGGCCCGGTATGGTTCCCCTCGGCAAGATGATCGATGGACTTTGCCGATTGAGCCTGGAGGTGGGCGAGTACCTACCGGTGACAGTACCAATGACTCGGCGGGGATCATGGGGATACCGTTGGGAGTCATGTACGTATGGATACGTCAAAAGGCGAGAGTAAGAGTTAGGCACTCGTGCTTTCGGGATAGAGTATGATACGTACCTATCAGGATGCTAGTCTTGGAGACGGCATCTGATAGATCAGTATTTCTGTGTCGATGCTTGGCACATTGGTTTTCATGATATTTCCAATTACTTTGTATATATAACAGGAGATTTAGCCGTTGTTATATATACCCTTACACCAATATTAGTGGAGTGGGACGCTAATATATACGTATTGACCCCATCATATTTATTTCTGCAAATATATATATATATATATATATATATATATATTTAGGATGTTAGAATTTTACTTGAGCTTGATTTGGGATATTAGGTGATTCATTGAGATTGGATACCGGATACATATGAGATTACTGATTTGTACATTCGGGATATAGGAGATTACTCGATATTGTACATTGGGAAGATGTGA
Source organism: Agapanthus africanus (assembly GCA_030015575.1). Lineage (NCBI taxonomy): Eukaryota > Viridiplantae > Streptophyta > Magnoliopsida > Asparagales > Amaryllidaceae > Agapanthus > Agapanthus africanus. The sequence goes on along the minus strand of CM057350.1, from coordinate 443,616,472 downwards.
GACTTATATGATATGAGAGCCCAACTTGGGGGCTGATTTGAGGAATTGTGAATTTGAGTGTCTTGATGGATTGTGATCCTACCATGATGTCAGGATTCCGTGGAAATGACATATTTCACTCCATACCTCATGTAAGTCCATGGTAGCGCCCCGGCCGTCTAACAGACGTCAATATGCTGAACAAAAACTTTTACGACTGGCGCTATCGTGTACTATAACCCGGATCTGCCATTAAAGCTAAACTAACATAGTGTGAAGAGGGTAGAATTGTTATACCGAACGATCCGAGTCTTTCGGTCTTTAACCATCATCCCACGCTTTGTTGCGGTGGTTTCGATCTTCTGAAACTCCAGTCTCGTCGTCCAGGTGGCACCACGTCGACGGATCTTTAAACGGGCTCCCGCCTCTGAATCGAGGCAACTCGATCGTCAAGTTTGCTAAAAGAGACGGCCAAGATTGATGTAGAGAATGAGTAGAACACTTTGTCTCGTTACGTCCAAAGCTATGGACGAACGGTTAATGAAGTTGCCAATTAGAATCGGGTAAATGGAAATTGAACTATATGAAATTTCCATACACTAGATTTCTTGTATCTTTTTCTCAAAATCAATCAATCACCTTCTCACTAATGTGGCCGGCCATTTAAAATGAAGCAAGGGGGTGAGTGTAGGAACATCAAGTGGTGACAATAAGCATTCATCCTTATCATAACAAAACATCAAAGCATGAATCACTAAAATCATTAAATGCAAACCAATCACAATTAACCTAGTCACCTTGTCATTAAATGCACCGTTAATGAACTAATGACTCACATGATTTATCACCCTCTCTAGAACCTTCTAGAACACTGACTCACCACATGACTCACCCAAGGACGAAAAGATAAATCTGCATTTAACCGAATTTCAAATACGGGCGATAGAAAACTGGAAACTGGCAACTTTCAAAAGAGACCGCGAAACAAGATTCAGGATAATCCCGCATTTGTATAAACATACCCGCATTTGTATTATGACCGAATACAAATGCAACTGAGACAAAGATATTATATCTACACAGTAGAATACTTGGATCCGGCTTATACCAAAGCCTACCAGTATTATCTGCCCGAAAAATGACACGTGCGAATACGCACGTGCATTTTCCGAACCCTACCATAATATCATACGGCATCTACAACGTTTCGCCCGAACTTAGGAAACAGTCTGTAGGGGACTCTAATGACTCATCAATACACTGGCACTGGGTATAACCTCTAGCACGTCAGAGGTACAAGCTGTACGTAATGGTTTGCCTATGTATTGATTGGAAGGGAAGCTGACGAGCGAACTCATCTATAAACCCTACTGAGCATGACAGTGACAATATCCGTACAGTCCGGTCCATTCGCATTATGAGTATCACATATTAGGCCTAGGGGGCCGGTAAACGTCAGACCCCCAATAGCTGCATAAGTCGTGTCAGAGAGCAGCCCATAACACCCTGAGATACTACTGGAATACCTTCCAGTAAATCTCGATTACCCTGGCCAGGGATTTCGTGTAATGGATCTCCTAAACACAGCGCGATCTCACCCCCAATACCGGGAGAGACGAATCCCCGATGATCTGCTCACTGCCTCCATGTGGCTCGGGACTGTACCCAAAATATACCTGTTTGCACGTCTCCTTTGAGCGTGGTAGGGTATAAATCAAAGCACAGTGGGAACTCACACGAGACAAATGACGACCTCAGGTCGATGAACTAACATGTACACATGTCACCAGGGAACTGCTATCTGACGCTAGGTATAATACCAACTAGCAAGTTCCCGGCGAGTCCTGTCCGGTGTACTTATAACCTAATGAGCACCTGTATACATCTTAGGTGATCCAACTGACACCAGTGGCTTGTGAGACCGGCCACCGCCCCTCGTCGGGGTCTCGACTGTATACACTAGCCTACTCTGGAGTATCGATGCCCTGTCTCGAAACTCCCACGACTAGGGACACTTTAAAGATGTGCTTATAGACCCCAGCTCCCACATATATGATCGCCATCATACTGCTGGTAGTCAAGCAAGAATCCTATGGGCTCTATCAACATATACATGATGATAAAGACAAACCAGATAGCATACTATCATCTCGAGTAAGACTGTTCTATTAGTATAGGTCCTCCCTTAATCATTGCAATCACGTACCTGCGATCCAATAATTGACTTAGAGGGCACTATATCCAACAATCTCCCACTTGCACTTAAGGCTAATAATTGTGATGTCGCGTACTCACAGCTCGTGTGATACCGAGCATCCAACTCTTCTACTAATCAGTTTCACAAAGCTCGTTTACAAAACTATTGTGTTCGAGAAATAGCCTCAGTGAGTGGATCCGCCCTGATGTTTCTTTCTATGTCTCTCTTATAATCAAGTTCGCGGAGAAAACCATCTCCCGAATCGAGGAATACCTGTCTTAGAATATGTCTGGATATCTGATGGGACTTAGTTCATAAATGAACTCCAAATCCAAACTTCTTAGACTGTATCGATAACTTAAACTAATCAGTTTCCAGCACTATGCCTCCCACAGTATCCTCTTAGACTATTTGTCCATAATACTGTCCCTTGTCTGAGGGAAAACTATAACTCAGACAATCACCTTGTCATCCAGGTCACCTGTGAAGCCTGGAATAATAACCGTCTCCCATAGGAGGCTGTCGTCATCAAATCCGTAGAACATGTACTTATGATCTATAACTGCTTCCGTATGTTTCTTCAGGATTGGATTAATATAAACTTATCGCATCTAGTGCAACAACGACATCTGGAGTGGTACTTGACATTTCACGATTGACTCAATTGCTTAATCAAGTGATCTGCCAATCATGTATATCCCTCTCCCCTTTAGTCTGTAAGACACCTTTAGAGAGGGTGACTCCATCACTTGCAGGTACACCACCATGCCAGGAGTCATCTATTCTAAAATACTATTAGAATACTGTCAAAGTACCCACATTAGGAAACTACCCAAATCTAGATCTAAAACCATAGATCTAGAAACCAGAATGTCAAATATTATATCCATGTCCTTTGTGGAGAAACAATTGTGTGACGACCAAAGTACAACCGACTGTAGTATAGGAATTTCACTTCCTACTCTGTGTATGTCATCAAATACCAGGACATTACACCCTACTATCTTCTTAACAGATCCATCCCCTATTCTGATGAAGTCAAACCTATGACTGTCATATCAAAATTACATGATCTATCTCCGCTATATTTGCTCAAGCCTATAGATACTAGCTACTTGCCTACTATGCTTCCGCTGCTCCCACTGACTACGACAACCCTATGGCAGAATAATATATACGTGAACTTCTAAAACTAGTTTAGAACGACGCTATACTTATCCTCCTGCCGGGTCTCATAGTCTGGAACAACAGTAATGTCAAGTTTGGGTTAAACAAGAACCTCCCTGTCACCGTCATTGAGGCTACCGGAGTACCTCTCCGGTGCCTAAGGTTACCCACCATATCTGCGGAGTGGCTATTGGAATGTCAAGCCTGATTGAATATATAGGTCCTATTAAACTTTCCGTAATCGTTTGTGGTTCTGGAATCACTTCCAGTTCTACTATACTCCCACTATTGTTTTCTGAAAAAATCCATTTTATGAAAACTGTGGCGAGTCAAGAACAATATCACTATTGATCTCCCAGATGGTAGAAAATCAACCCTCGTCAAAGCTAGGGTCAACCCGCAAACTGCCATTATAGAAACGTGCCTTAAGTTATCTAGTGTCTGGTTTTAAGCATAAGCTGGACAACTCCCTGTACCTTAACATCGTTAAGATATTAACCATTCTATATCCAATATAGAAACTTTGGCACTTGTTTAATTGGAACCAGATTCAAATCATGCAGCTGTCTCCAGTGCATATCATCTTAATGGAGAGAGGCTAATCAGCATTACTCAACTTAGGAATCCATCCATTTATGAGTAACCTGAAAGAGAAACAAGTTTCTCAAAACTATTACTATCAACTGAATACCAATCACAAGTATCTACATCTTTGATTTCTTTGAAGAATCCCGATACTTGCGACACCTGGTTCTCTACTTTATTTTTATACCCGCAACTTCCCAATACATAGACATTGTATTTCTATGAAACACTTGTCTAAAAACTAGAGAAGTTACAAGTAAACAGAATATAGTACGAGGACCAACCCCTTTGTCCTGATGGTCACTGGACAACATACAATACTCTGTATAAGTCCGCTGAGTTGAATAACTCAAAACTTGTGCATCGTAGGTTGAAAACTGTGCCCAGGCGATTTCCTCAAATATCACCAATTACAACGAATTCCGATATAATGAGGATGATCACCTAATTCCCAATAACTTACTCCCACTCATTATCTGTAAAACTATACAGATGTGAGAATCATACCTGGTAAATACATACCCTGGAGTAAGTATCCAATCGGGAAATCAGTTTTCTATTAACAATGCACAGTGAATATGAAACATAAATATGTTTCGTAGGGGTATCCTGGTATTCTTAGTAATGCCTCTTCCATAATCCAATTCATGACTGTAACCGTATATTTATTTGCCATCTCTCCAAATCCCTTTATTTGTCTTTAGTCATTACCTTCGGTACACCATTGTTAGGCTAAGTGGTTTTCTTCCTTCCCTACCGTTCGGCACCAGCCTATGGTTTGGAAGAAGAATATCCAGTAAGCATAATAGGTGTACCCTCCTTAACCTAGGAGTACTCGCAACTTGAGAGAAGATGATGATAAAAGACAACTGAATAAACCTTATTCCCATTTCTCCTGAACCAGAATCCATCCTCGAAAAAATATCCTTCGAGTTCGTATATAACCATACGATGGATTTATCCAATGGAATTGGATGTTCGCAGTGATACGGGTTGTTCTGGAGAAATAAAAAGGTGAAGTAGGAGTGGCTATGAGGTACGCGGTTTGGTCATGAATGATAACAGTCGTAATTTACTTTGCCCTCTTTCTAATCCCTTTATTTTGTCTTTAGTTATTACCTTATGTACACACTACTTAGGCTAATTGGTTTTCTTCATTCCCTACCTTTCGGCACCTGCCTATGGTTTGGAAGAAGACTATCCAATAAGCGTAATAGGTGTACTCTCCTAAACTAAGGAGCCCTCGCAACCTGAGAGAAGGTGATAATAAAAGACAACTGAATAAACCAATTCTATTTCTCCTGAACCTGTATCCATCCTCGAAGAAATCCCTCCGAGTTCGTATATGACCATACGATGGATCTATCCAATGGAAGTGGATGTCCGTAGTAATACGGGGTGTTCTGAGAAATACAAAGGGTAAAAAAAGGGGCGGTAATGACTTATGCAACTTTAGACAATCCAAAAGCCAGTATTTTAAGAGGGTTCGGTCAACTTGGTCACTGAGTTATAGTTTAGGGTCGGTCAAAAGTCGCTGCCAAAGAGAGAGAGAAAAGAAACACTCTGCGTGCACTCTAACCTAGATCATAATGGTTATCACTTTATTTAATCTGGAAATCTCCCACTGTAATCTCAAATTCTCCTCCAAACCTGAAAGATGAATTAGTCGGGATCACCCGAAGAGTAAACCAACTCATCAGTGGAAATCGGGATCCAACTATCATCGCATGATAACTTGATGGAAGCCACTCAAGTTAACACACTCCAGAAGGTATGCGCAAGTCTGGCAAGTTTCCTGTATGTTTGAAACTCCCGATATAATTTTTATCCCATGCACTTATGACCTTGACGTAGGCCAACAAATCATAAGCCACATGTCAAGTTCTACCCGTCGTTGTCCTGATTAATTTAGGTCATCGTACATGCCCTTGACGTAGGCCAACAAGGCTGTACGTCTGTCCTAAACTAATGCATCTATCTGTGCAACGAATGAATACCCAGCAGCTACCAAACACTACGCCTTGACGTAGGCCAACAAACAAAGCTTGAATACTACTGACCATCCATAAGAAACGACGGAGGATTACGGCTGGTTTTTGGCGAAAAACCTTTAACGTAATGAACTTGATCTCGTTGAAGGAATCTGATAGAATTTTATAAAAAATATAGTAGTGAAAACATTTTGCTAAAGAAGTCACTCCCGGTGAAGGGATCTCGGCTCTTTCCTCGTACAATGAGGTGCAGGATATTCCAACTGAATACCGCGATGCAAAGCAACTTGTAATCGATTATATATAAGTTATTACCCTGATGCAAACTTCTGCCCAAGGGGTCACTCCCGGTGAAGGGATCTCGGCCCTTGCCTCGTCGAATGAGGTGCAGGATATTCTAACTGAATATCACTATGCAAAACAAAAGGAAACGTCTTTGTAATAACTCCTTTTAAAATTTGTTCCAACAACATCAAATATAGGTTTGTTTTATCCTTGCATTGATAAGAATCAATGCAGTCCCATCAATCAATCACACCAGAAAAGAACGAAAATAAAATGTACGTATATGCCATCCGCATTCGTCACTGGGTCCCGTGATCACCCGTTAGGTTACTTAACTAACGACAGAGCGGGGGCTGGACTAGCGCGGGTGTAAAACATATACAACATCTAATAGTATATAGACTAATATACAATAATCACTCCAGGCGTGATAATATGCAACAATACAGAAAAGTAATAAGCATCACAGAACAATACAGATAATCTGGGATCCCAGGGTTTCACAGAGCCGCTACTGAAACCCGACGTTCCCCTGGTCGTATGGATAGCCTATGCAATGAAACTTAGACCTCTACGGGTGCGGCAAGTTACCCGCCAAAACCTGAAGCGAAGTAGTCCCCACAACATAGTGAATGGAATACCCGGCACTTCACGGAATCTGGTAAATTGAGCACCCCTCCTTGGGTCAACCTGTACCCCCTACGAGTGCGGCAAATAGTTTGCCAATTCTAGAGTGAGGTCCCTTTTCCTCTCAAAGCCATGAGATACGGACCCGCTGCCCTTCAGAACCCGTCTATCCGTGCACTCCTTCGCGGGGTAAACCTAGTACAGAAATAAATATATACAACGGGTACATCGACCTCAGCCCGGTCGTGCCCTAAAAGAATATTATACAAACAGGCAGTGACGGCAGTCCACATGTTGGACGCTCGCCCCGCAACATCAAATGTACAAATAAATCCAAACAGCACTACCATTGCACACTGCTATCCACCACGACAAATCCGCAACATCACAGCACAACACAGAACATCAACGCGAATGTCACGTTCGCAAACCCGTCTAAAAGAAATATAGCAGTCAGACGCGGTTTACCGATCAAATGACATTCCCGGTCGGAGATATAGAGTAAGTACTGCAAAACTAACATGTTTAAAATTTCGATCGACTAAATTTCCCGAAGTGGGCCCTGCAAACATCTGCTATATAGTAACAAAGTTTGGGCCCAAAAGACATATACTAAAAACCATAATTTCCCATGGTAAACTCACTGGAAAAATTTGGCGCACTGTTCCCACAAAAGCGCGGCGGATCCGCGGCCAAACCCTGGTTTGGGCTGTGGATCAGCGGCCGTTTTGTGGGATAATGTGACCAAATTTCACCAGTGTGCTAAGAATAGCCTGCTTAGTTTTCTGTGATATGTCAAATAATTTTTAGACCAGAATAAAAATCGACAGAAACTTTGAACAGAAAATTGTAGTTTCGCGAAAATCCGTTCGATCGATATTTTAAACGCGTTAGCAGATGTTAGTAAAGCTTAATGGTGAGGCTCTGATACCACTGTAAGTCCACGGTAGCGCCCCGGCCGTCTAACAGACGCCAATATGCGGAACAAAAACTTTTACGACTGGCGCTATCGCGTACTATAACCCGGATCTTCCATTAAAGCTAAACTAACATAGTATGAAGAGGGTAGAATTGTTATACCGAACGATCCGAGTCCTTCGGTCTTTAACCATCATCCCACGCTTTGTTGCGGCGGCTTCGATCTTCTGAAACTCCAGTCTCGTCGTCCAGGTAGCACCACGTCGACGGATCTTTAAACGGGCTCCCGCCTCTGAACCGAGGCAACTCAATCGTCAAGTTTGCTAAAAGAGACGACCAAGATTGATGTAGAGAATGAGTAGAACACTTTGTCTCGTTACGTTCAAAGCTATGGATGAACAGTTAATGAAGTTGCCAATTGGAATCGGGTAAATGGAAATTGAACTATATGAAATTTCCATACAATAAATTTCTTATATCTTTTTATCAAAATCAATCAATCACCTTCTCACTAATGTGGCCGGCCATTTAAAATGAAGAAAGGTGGTAAGTGTAAGAACATCAAGTGGTGACAATAAGCATTCATCCTTATCATAACAAAACATCAAAGCATGAATCACTAAAATCATTAAATGCAAACCAATCACAATTAACCTAGTCACGTTGTCATTAAATGCACCATTAATGAACTAATGACTCACATGCCTTGTCACCCTCTCTAGAACCTTCTAGAACACTGACTCACCACATGACTCACCCAAGGACGAAAAGATAAATCCGCATTTAACCGAATGTCAAATACGGGTGATAGAAAATTGGAAACTGGCAACTTCCAAAAGTGATCCCGAAACAAGTTTCAGGATAACCCCGCAATTGTATAAACATACCCGCATTTGTATTACGACCGAATACAAATGCAACTGAGACAAAGATATTATATCTAAACAGTATAATACTTGGATCCGGCTTAAACCAAAGCCTACCAGTATTATCTGCCCGAAAAATGACACGTGCGAAAACGCACGTGCATTTTCCGAACCCTGCCATAATATCATACGGCATCTACAACGTTTCGCCCGAACTTAGGAAACTGTCTGTTGGGGACTCTAATGACTCATCAATACACTGGTAGGTATAATCTCTAGCACGTCATAGGTACAAGCTGTACGTAACGGTTTGCCTATGTATTGATTGGAAGGGAAGCTGACGAGCGAACTCATCTATAAACCCTACTGAGCCCGACAGTGACAATATCCGTATAGTCCAGTCCATTCGTCTTATGAGTATCGCATATTAGGCCTAGGGGGCCGATAAACGTCAAACCCCCAATAGCTGCATAAGTCGTGTCAGAGAGCAGCCCATAACACCCTGAGATACTACTGGAATACCTTCCAGTAAATCTCGATTACCCTAGCCAGGGATTTCTTGTAATGGCTCTCCTAAACACAGCGCGATCTCACCCCTAATATCGGGAGAGACGAATCCCCGATGATCTGCTCACTGCCTCCATGTGGCTCGGGACTGTACCCAAAATATACCTGTTTGCACGTCTCCTTTAAGCGTGGTAGGTTATAAATCAAAGCACAGTGGGAACTCACACGAGACAAATGACGACCTCATGTCGATGAACTAACCTGTACACATGTCACCAGGGAACTGCTATCTGACGCTAGGTATAATACCAACCAGCAAGTTCCCGGCGAGTCCTGTCCGGTGTACTCATAACCTAATGAGCACCTGTATATATCTTAGGTGATCCAACTGACACCAGTGGCTTGTGAGACCGGCCACCGCCCCTCGTCGGGGTCTCGACTGTATACACCAGTCTACTCTGGAGTATCGATGCCCTGTCTCGAAACTCCCACGACTAGGGACACTTTAAGGATGTGCTTATAGACCCCAGCTCCCACATATAAGATCGCCATCATACTGCTGGTAGTCAAGCAAGAATCCTATGGGCTCTATCAACATATACATGATGATAAAGACAAACCAGATAGCATACTATCATCTCGAGTAAGATTGTTCTATCGGTATAGGTCCTCCCTCAATCATTGCAATCACATACTTGCGATCCAATAATTGACTTAGAGGGCACTATATCCAACACCTCATACCTATTTATTTATGCACTGTTCATGTATTAGTAGTACCTGTTAGTGTACCCTTCATGATTGCTGCATATCTACATTCTCATATCCCTATCGCATGATTATTGCATACTATTGTCATATCACTATTGCTTCATTATTGGTTGTACCTGTTAGTGTACTTTCCATTATTCTGTACTCATATGACTTATTATTACTACAAATCGCATATCTTAGATTCATGTTGTACGTACATACCTGCGATTACCTGCATATGTTATCTACTATTCACGAGTTGGCAACTCACCCCCGTTGTGCCACAGTTGTTTTGCAGGGTGTTTCCCCAGAGTAGTCGAGGCAGGCTATTCATCTATCATCTTTTGCTACAGATACCGCTTCGGCTCACAGTGTGCTATTTTGCTTAGGTGGGTTTTGGTGGTTATCTGTATTTTGTATTGTACATTCGTTGTATCTTGTACTCTCCATCTACTATTATGTTGTTGACTTAGAGACTTGGTGAGGACGATATTGTATATTATTAGTGGATTTGTTGTCTTTTACACAGCTTTATCTCTATTGTCTTTATTTCTTCGCTACGGCGTCGTATATTTATGGTGGTGATTGTTTTCCTCCTTTCGGCGTGTATTTGCTCCCGTTTGGGGATGCTTTATTTATCTTTATTGTTGTTCCCATTTTGGGGTCAGTTTTTACAAAGGGGGTGTTGCCAAAATTTTAAAGAAAGAAGTTGGACTTTTAAAGAATTTGGGTTGTGATTTCAAATGTTTCAAAACTGCTATTATCTTTTCTTGTCTTCTTTTTATGGTTTAGATTTCTGGGTTTTGGCTTTCTTTTACTGCGTTACTGTAGGGTTCCTAGGCACTCTAGTGAAGTCTCACAAGTGATCAAACATGCACAAATCAAATTTTATGGGTGCCTACAAACCCGACTACGGATCGTTTACTAGATATTTAGGCGAAAACATAAACTAGTTAACATTTTAACTAAGGGAACGGATATACAACCTTTGTAGATCCGGTCCACCACCTCCACGGCTCCGCAATGAAGTCCCCTCGCTGTCCAAATCATGTCTTGGGCTCTAGCGTCGGCATCATCGAAGAATGGGCGGGCTTGATCGTCGGTTCGATGCCGAAGATGATCTACGTCGAGGCATCGCTAGAACAAGCTCCAACTTCACCAAGTCGGAAAAACTTGTGAAGAAAACACCCTATACTACTTGGCAAGAGGTAGAGGATGAAGAAATAGGAAGTGGGTAAACTTTAGTTTTGGATTTCTCACTAGACTTCATGACTTGCCATTGGAGTAGCAAGCTTTCTTCAATGTTGAAGAAGATGAAGAAAGAAGAAGATGATATGATGAGTTAATTAAAAATGAGATAATTAAATCAATACTTATCATATCATTAACCTTAGTTAGGTGTAGAGAATTGACTAAGGTTAATATGAAGAGTTAGGGTTAAGAAAGAAGACAAAATGGTTATTTAGTCAAAGTTTCAAGAAACTTCAACTACAAACAAAATAAGCCACCATTTCATTTTCTTTATCATTTTCTTTTTCCAAAATTAAATAAGAAAAAGAAAACCCTAATCTTAATCTTAACCATGGTCTAATTCTTTACACTAACCCTAGCTTTTATGTATCATCAAACATGATACAATCATGTGCACAAAATATATCACATATGCAATGTGCACAAACTAAGTGAGTGAATCCATTTAAAGTGAACCAATACTAGTTAATGCAAAGCAATATATCAAATATATAATTATACATTAAACCATTAAATCAACACTTGATTCAATGATCCGGTCATGTCGCATATAACCGGCCAGTATCCTATGTATCGGCTTATCGAATCAATCCTTGATTCGATAACTAGGTTATATCGCATATAACCAATCGATACATAGATCGCGAGAATGGAATACGGTATCACATACATGCATTATTCTCGGTCCCGCACATATCTCATATGCGCTCCTATTTCGTTTCGCTTGAGCCAGGAAACCTCTGTGTAGGACTCTAAAGACTCGTCAATACGCCGGCAGCAGATGATGATCATATCAACCATCCACAAGCCGCAAGCGGTCTGCTAAACGTAACGGCCACCCGGGTATTGAGCGATCAGAAGATCGACGAGCAAGCCCGCTCACACTCCTGTGAATCCAACCAGTAACACTTACCGTACGGTCCGGTCTGTTCGTCTGATATGTCGCATATCTCGCCTAGGGGTGGTAAACGTCAGACCCCAATTGCTCGATAAGTCATGCCGACGTAGGGTCCATAACATTCGTGAAACTACTGATAACTCTTACCAGTATATCACTGCAACCCTGGCCAGGGATTTCCTGTTATGGCCAGTCGAGCATAGCACAACATCAACCCCCAATACCGGAAGAGACGAATCCCCTCCTATCGCTCATTGCCTCCATGTGAATCGGGACTGTACCCAAAAACCACCTGTTTGCACAACTCAGTAGAGCCGTGGTAGGGTGGAAATCAAAGCACAGTGGGAGACACACAAGACTCTATGACGATCTCGGGTCAACAGACTAAGCTGTACCAGTGTCACCAGAGAACTGCCATCTGACGTGAGGTATAATACCATCTGGGAGTTCTCGGCGAGTCCGTTCAGTGTACCCAGTCTCCACTGAGCACCCGCATACCATCTTCGATGTCAAACACCAATGGATATGGGATCATCCATCGCCCATCGCATGGGTCGAGAAGATATGCGCTAGTCTACTCTGGAATATCGATGCCCCGTCTCGATATTCCCTCGACTAGGAACATTTCAAGGATGTACTCATGGACTACCCAGGCCCCACTAGTATGATCTACATCATAGTCCTGGAAGTCGAGTACACATCCTATGGGCTTTATCAACATGTAATCAGAGAGACAGAAAGTATACATGTTAAGATAAAGTGCAACCAGATAGCGTACTATCATGTCGAGCAAGAAAGTCCTTCCTATATATGTCCCAGCATCCACCACAATATACATCCAATGTACAGTAATGGCCTCTAGGGCATATATATAACTAACAGTTACGTCTTTAGGCGTTGCGTAGTATTAAGGCCGTCACGTGCTAATTTCGGGTCGTGACAAAGTTGGTATCAGAGCGCTAAGTTTTACCTTTCGGAGTGTAGGATGACCTTGGTATGATGGAGTAGGTAGCTTAAGCAGAGCAACGTAGTGTGTGTATGTCTGCAGCATACCCACGATGCGGTACTTCGCCTTAAGTGACCTAAGTACAAATTGCTTGAAATTCCTTCCTTGATGATTCATATCCTTGTGATTCGATTTCCGTGTTCTTATCGAATCTTATCCCTATTTATAGCCTTGTTGCCGATGACTATGGAGACTCAGAGTGATGCAGCGAGGGCTGAGGTCAGAGTTGGCTCGGGTGAGACGAGCACTGACCAGGATGACACTCTAGTTGCACAGGTGCAGACGGATCAGCCTTCGACATATAGTATCGATAGGCTTGTGGCAGAGATGCAGGACTTCCACCAGACTATGAGTTCATTGGTTGATGTCGTTCTAGCGATGCGACAGGAGGTTATCACCCCTGTTACTCAGTTGTCCCTTGCGATCAGCATGCAGCAGTCCGTCACCTACATAGCACCAGTAGTTGCAGCTCCAGTTGACGAGGCACGTATTCCAGAGACTCTGAGAGTTCCAGGACAGTGGAGGACTCGTACCAGTGTACCAGCCCAGAGACAGAGGTTTGGTCGTCGAGACAGATTTCATAGCCGTCGTGGGAGTAGTAGAGGCTTAGGACGAGGACGGTCGTCCAGCTCTCATTCCCAGGAGGGTCAGCAGTCACCACGTGGATGTTTTCGATGCGGAAGCCTTCAGCACTTCGTCAGGGATTGTTCCTTATCACCTCGTCAGGGTCATATTCAAAGAGGTCATGGACGTGGAAGGTTCGCTCAGAGGGATCAGTCTACCAGAGGAGTTCAGCCAGTTGCAGGTAGAGGGCAGACACAGGAGTTTGCTTCTACTCATCGGGACGCACAGGCCTCCAATGCAGAGTTTTCAGGTATCCTTAATCGCATGTTCTTTTGATGTATTTGTTTGTTTTCCACACTTGTGCCGTGGTTGGGGAGAGAGTTATGTTAGGTAGATTAGCCGTTTGTTTGAGTTAATTTCTGCCAGCGATTCTTTTGTTGCGCGACACGTATTTCAGTTGTGTGCCAATCGGATAGGAGATAGAGATTCGTCCGTCATTTTGATCCTTCTAGAGATGTTGGATTTGACGTTCTCCTGGGCACGGACTGGTTAGCTACGTGCTAGGCATCTGTGGACTACCATGAGGGAAACAGTTAGGTTTTGTTTTCCCCGGCGAGTCAGTTCTTATTGTGCAGGTGGATAGTTGTGCCGCCTCTCACAGCTTGAATTCAGCCTTTTTCACTAGTCGGCTTTTGAGGAGATGTCGTGGATTCTTAGCGTTCATTCATGATACCGTAGCCACAGTTGGTTTGTTGGACCGGTTTTTCCTTCGTGCGAGAGTTTTCCGACGTTGTTCCAGATGAGCCGGCGAAGCTTAGGGAGCTTAAGGATCAGCTGCAAAGTTGTTGTTTGGGGAGTTTGTGCATCTGAGTGTTTCGCTTTTGGGAAGCTCCTATTTCTGTTCGTCAAAGAGAAAGACGACAGTTTGAGGTTGTGTATCGACGGATCGTTAATTGAACCGGCTTACGGTGCGGATAGGTATCCTTTGCCTCGCATTGACGATTTCTTCGATCAGCTCCACAGTGCGAGACATTTTCTAAGTTTGTTCGGGATCAGGTCATCATTATTGTGGATTCGGAATGATAGCATTCCGAAGACTGCCTTATGCGTGCTACGGGCTCTGTGTGTATTAGTGAGTCATAGGATTCACTGATGCCCTAGCAGCATTCGTAGATGTGATGAACCGGATTTCTTCAGGCCGTCCCTCGACCAGTTATTGTTGTGTTATTTACGACCTTCTAGTCTAATTAACGTGTCTTGAGGGACAGGAGCAACACTTGAGGATTTGTTTTGCAGATACTGGGAGAACCCCAGCGGTCTGCTAGATTCTCGGTGTGTTTCTTCAGGCTTGTTTGTGTTGACTCCTAGGTCTGGTAGTCACGGGAGACGGTTTTGTATGGTTCCGAGGGAGATCGTGGCCGTACAGCTTAGGCCCAGACTTGTGGCAGGACGGAGGTCCGCAGATTTTTGGGCTTAGCAGGTTTTTACCGCCGTTTCGTGCAGATTGCTAGTGTAGTGTTGCACCGTTGACTGAATTGATCGGGAAGGAGGTTTCTTTTCTTCGAACTGAGGCGTGTGTGCGGAATTTTCGGCAGTTGAAGATTCGGTTAACAACTGCATCAGTTCTTTCTTTGCTTTTTGTTCGGGCAACCTTGTTGTTTAACTGTAATGTTTCTGGAGTGGGCTCGAGTGTGTACCGAGGTGACACTATAGAGTTATCGCTTTTGCTTCCCTACATTTGGAGGAAGTACAAGAAGGATATTCCACTCATGATCTGGAGATGGCCGCGGTGGTTTTGCGTTGGAGATTTGGAGACACTATTTGTTCGAGAGTCGTGTCAGATTCTCACGGACCACCAGAGCTTAATATACATCTTCCTGCAGCGGATTTGATTGTTGTGATAGTCTTCTGCAGATTTACAGTTCTTGTGTGATCGTCGAGTACAACTTAAGTTCGTCTCTACGGAGGGGATAGCTTGCTCATGTCCGCGCCCGACCACTTTTCTTTAATCGCTTTCGCGAGACACTGCCCGCCGATGCTCATTCGTCAGAGATACTTGATCATATTCGGCTGGGTAATGATTCGGAATCCTTGAATTGTGACATGGTGTGCTAAGTTTAGGGACGCGTTTGTGTACCTGATAATATCAGGTAGAGACGTGAAATCTTAGAGCGGGCACATCCGTCAACTCTCTGTATTCATTCAAGTTCCACCAACATTGGACGTGACTTATGA
Organism: Agapanthus africanus; assembly: GCA_030015575.1. Lineage (NCBI taxonomy): Eukaryota > Viridiplantae > Streptophyta > Magnoliopsida > Asparagales > Amaryllidaceae > Agapanthus > Agapanthus africanus. Next base: position 443,600,643 of record CM057350.1, on the reverse strand, counting down.
GATAGTTACGGGTGGGCAGGGATGTAAAAAGAAGTTTCAAGTTTCGTTTCAAGGTGTTTGGGTTGAGCATCTGAGGCCGGCTGGAGAGTTGCAACTTTTAACCGTTCCGAAGTAGGAGTGGGAGCAGATCTCCACGAATTTCGTTATGGTGTTTACCCAGGTTTAGTCAGGGTGTGACTCCATTCGGATTCTTGTCGTCCAGTTATACTCAGTTTGCTCAGTTGTTCTTTGTTAAGTTGCGCGTTTGTGTTAATTGTTTTCGGCAGTTAGGGATCGTCACTCGCCATGGTTAGGGTTCTTCTTCGATAGCTGTTATCAGGAGACACTCCAATTGGCAACCGTTAGGTTTAGGGGTTAGTTCATGTTGATCACCAGTCTGTTGTTTTGCTAACTCTGCGTAAGTAGGATTTTGGACCCCAGCTAGTCTAGAGACTTCGGAGATTATCCAGTTGTTTCAGGTCAGGATGAGAGTAGCCCAGTGCAAATAGAGGCCTTATGCCGACTGTGTTGGTCGTAGACTTAAGTGCGCAGTGGTAAATCATCTATTCCTGCGGATTTTTCTGATAAATGACGTGTTGAGTTTTGGGAAGCTTATCCCAGGATTTTAGGTTCTTCTGCGATCCTATAAGCGAGTTAGTTTCGTTGCCTTTAATTTGGCACTTCCGCCCAGATTATTGAGTTTTCACCCGTACTCCTTGTTGTGATACTTTACAATTACCTTCATGACCTTTCTCACATGATTTGGCACCAGACCATTTGGCATGGACGCGATCGTTTCGCTCACTGGCAGCCATTTGTGTTAATGGCTCGGTAGGTGGAGAAACGTTGGTCAAGGGTCTTGCCATCTGTGAAGAGTTTTTCTTGGACGCAGCCGTATAGTGAGGTAATCACTTGGGAGGCTGCGAGCGAGATTTGAGAGTTGTAATCTTCTTTTTGAAGGTACACGCAGCAGTATATTTTTAAATTCGGGGACGAATTTCTTTTAAGGGGGAAAGATTGTAACACCTTAGAATGCGCTTTGGGGATAATTATATTTTAATATATGATTTTTAATAAAAAGTTTACCAAATTGATTTTTAATTATTTTATCCCATTTAATGAATATTTTATTAGATTTTTCCTAAGTTTGCACACACTTGTGCATGTTAACTAGGGTTGTAATTTGGGGTTTAGCCATGATTAGCAACTGTAGGGTTCCTAGGCACACTCAAGAGGTCTCACAAGGCATCATCCATGCCAATTTCAAATTTAAACGGTGCCGAGAAACCCTAATACGGATCGTTAGCTAGATTTCTAGGCGATAAAAGAACTAATTTACAACTAAACTATAAGATAACGGAAATACAACCTTTGTAGATCCGGTGCTCCACCTCCATAGCTCCGCAATGAGGTCTCCTCGCTGTCCAAGTCGAACCCCGGGCTCTAGCGTCGGCTTCATCGGAGAATGGACGGGCTAGGTCATCGACGACGATGCCGAAGATGATCTACGTCGAGGCATCGCTAGATCAAGCTCCAACTTCACCAAGTCCAAAAACTTGTGAAGAGAACACACTCTACTACTTGGCAAGAGGTAGAGGACGAAGAAATAGGAAGTGGGTAGACTTTAGAATTGGATTTCTCACTTGTTTTCATCAATCACCATTGATGAAGCAAGCTTCTTCAAGGAAGAAGAAGATGAAGAAGATGTATATATTGTTATGATAAGTTAATTCCAAAATAGAAAATAAAAGGAATGCTTATCATAATCTAACCATGGTGAAGTGTAGAGAATCAACTAGGGTTGAGTGGAGTGGTTAGGTTAAGCATGAGACAAAATGGTGACTAAGTCAAAGCTTCATGAAGCTTCAACATGCAAGTCCAAAATTAGCCACCATTTCATTTCTTTATGCTTAATAGTTTTCCAAAATAAATAAATGAGTAAATAATGGATAAAACAAAATCCTAATTTCTAACTTAACCATGGTTTAATTCTTTACACTTAACCAAAAAGCATGCATCATCAAACATGATACAATCATGTGTACAAAAGTATATCACATATACAATGTGCACAAACCAAGTGAGAAAATCCGTTTAAAGTGAACCAATACTAGTTAGTGCAAAGTAATATATCAAATATATAATTATGCATTAAATCATTAAATCAACACTTGATTCAATGATCCGGTCATGTCGCACACAACCGACTAGTATTCAATGTATCGGCTTATCGAATCAATACTTGATTCGATAACTAGGTTATATCGCATACAACCAATCGATACATTTATCGCGAGAATAGAATACGATATCACATACACGCATTATTCTCGGTCCCGCACATATCTCATATGCGCACCTATTTCGTTTCGCTTGAGCCAGGAAACCTCTGTGTAGGACTCTAAAGACTCGTCAATACGCCGGCAGCAGATGATGATCATATCAAGCATCCACAAGCCGCAAGCGGTCTGCTAAACGTAACGGCCACCCGGGTATTGAGCGATCTGAAGATCGACGAGCAAGCCCGCTCACACTCCAGTGAATCCAACCAGTAACACTACCGTACAGTCCGGTCTGATCGTCTGATATGTCGCATATCTCGCCTAGGGGTGGTAAACGTCAGACCCCAATAGCTCGATAAGTCGTGTCGATATGAGGTCTATAACAATTCGAGAAACTACTGGTAACACTTACCAGTATATCTCAGCAACCCTGGCCAGGGATTTCCTGTTATAGCCAATCGAACACAGCGCAACATCAACTCCCTATACCGGGAGAGACGAATCCCCTCCTATCGCTCATTGCCTCCATGTGACTCGGGACTGTACCCAAAAACCACCGTTTTGCACGCCCTCTTGGACGTGGTAAGATGGAAATCAAAGCACAGTGGGAACCACACAAGACTCTATGACGATCTCAGGTCAACAGACTACTCTGTACCAGTGTCATCAGAGAACTGCCATCTGACGTAAGGTATAATACCATCTGGGAGTTCTCGGCGAGTCCGTCTAGTGTACCCAGTCTCTACTGAGCACCCGTATACCATCTCTGATGTCAAACACCGATGGATATGGGATCATCCATCACCCATCTGTATGGGTCGAGAAGGTACACGCTAGTCTACTCTGGTATATCGATGCCCCGTCTCGATACACCCTCGACTAGGGACTTTGAAGGATGTACTTATGGACTACCATGTCCCCACTAGTATGATCCGCATCATAGTCCAGGTAGTCAAGTACAGATCCTAAGGGCTTTACCAACATGTAACAGAGAGACAATCAGTATACACGTTAAGGTAAAGAGCAACCAGATAGCATACTATCATGTCGAGCAAGAAAGTCCTCCCTATATACGTCCTAGCATCCACTACAATATACATCATATGTACAGTAATGGCCTCTAGAGCATACATATAACTAACAATCTCCCACTTGCACTAGGGCCATCTGTAGCAGTGGTTGTAGTATCTCATACTCAACCATCCCATAAAAGTCTCTCTCTGGGAAAAGGCCTTTGTGAGTGGATCCGCTGTGTTGTCCTCTGAGTCTACTCTCCTAACCTCGATCACCCTGGAGGTCAACCATCTCCATGATCAGGTGACACTGCCTTAGAATATGTCTGGATCACTGATGGGACCGGCGTTCCTTGGCATAAGCCACAACTCCATTGTCTTACAATGGTCGGAACTAAGCTCATCTTGTGAACAAATATACATCCAGACTGCCTCTTTGGTAGCATCTTAAGTAGCGATGTATCCAGCCTTTATCGTCTAGTATGTCACGGTATCTAGCTTGGAACTCTTCCAACATACCGTCCCTCCACTGAGGGTAAAGACAATGCCTGTGACTGACATTCAGTCGTCTTTATCACCCTGGAACCCTTCCAGTGATTCTCCCCAGGATCGGTTGATACCGTCTCACTACAACTAGTGAGAGTCCTAACATCCAATCAGATCTATCTCATAGATCCAAAAACCCAGGATTTAGGAGGTATCACTTTGATCCTATATGGAGAATCATTGTGATAAGCGGAGATTGATCGAGCGTAGCATAGGAAACTCCTTCCCTATCAAGAGTATGTCATCCACGTACTCTACGAGGATCATCACCATACTCCCTACTACCTTTTTGTTTATACAAGGTTCATCTACCATTTTGATGATGTCAAACTCTTTGACTTATCCATCAAAACAGATGTTCCATCTCCGCGATGCCTGCTTTAATCCTATAAAGCATCTTGCACACGTTTCCGCTGCTCCCACTGTCTACGAAGCCCTCTGGCTGTGTACTTATAGGCTCTCTCTTCTAAAACATCATTTAGAAAAGCAGTCATGGTACCCAACCGCCAGATATCGTAGTCATGGTATGAAGCCGTGGCAAGTAGGATCTGGATGGACTTAAGCTTAGATACTGGAAAAAGGTTTCATCATTATCCACGCCTGGTCGATGACGAAAACCTTTAACTAGTCTAGCTTTGAAAGTCTCAACCTTTCCAAGTACACCAAGTAATCTTCTCAAGATATACTTGCTCCTGATGGGGATTTAACCCTTCAGATATAGCAACCAAAGTCTATACTTTGTTGGTGTATATGGATTACATCTCAGATCACTAAGCATCCAGCCATTCTTACAGAGTCTTACTCCTGATGGCCAGCTCGAAAATAGTTGGGTCATTATCTCATGATGCAATCCTTGCTCCCACTGTCATAGAGAAACCGAAGTATCTCTCAGGTGGGTGAGGAACCCTACTAGATCGGCGGAGAGGCTGAGGTTCGTTGGTAACTATCGAATCCTTTGGTTCTTTCAAATCATCAGCTGCAGTTTGTATAGCTGGAACCTTTCCAGTTCTACATTACAGACCTTGCCTCGAGCTTGTCCGGATTTTGCTTTTAAACATAGGCCGGACAACCCCAAATCTTAACTAACTTAAGAAATGGGCTCTTCCTTTTCCATATCACATATGAAGTGGTAGGAAACTGATTTGATTGGAACCCTATTCAATAGGTATGCAACTTCATAAGTGCATAACTCCCAAAAGGAAAAAGGTAACTCAGTATTAATCATCATAGAGCACACCATATCAAATTGGGTGTATCTGCTCCGCCCCGATATACCATCGTGCTATGGTGTATACGGAGGAGTAATGCAGAGAGAGAATCTCATTCTCCTTTAGAATAGTCCAGAAATTCCGTGCTCAAGTATTCTCCTCCCTGATCTCATCAAAGGACATAATACTTATACCTGTTATTGGTTCTATACTTCTAACTTATATTCTGTGAATATCTCAAAAGGTTCGGACTTGTGTTTCAACAGGAACATAGGTCTGAATCTTGAGAGATTATCAGAGAATGTAACGAAGTACAAAGAACCAGTCCTGGCATATGTAGACAGGGGACCTTATATACATCAACATGTATCATCCCAAGAGTTCACTAACTCTTTCTCTGTTTCCATTTAAACAGGGCTATGGTCATTTTATCTCTGTGACATGACTGGCAAGTTTCATAAGATGTAAATTCAAACTTATTTAAACTTATTTAAATATGCATCTAAATGTAACTTCAGCCAGTCGGGTCGCATTGATATGACCTAGTCTACAATGCCTTAAGAAGGATTCGTTCATTTCTGAACTTTTCCTCTTGTGTGTGTTCCGTATACTAAGAACTGTAGTTTGATTTAGAACATCAACGCTTTTAGATAACGTGCCTGAACCGATCAACTTTTGATATAGGAAATGTTCAAAACATTATCCAACAATACAAAATTTTATCATTTCTTTACTGATAAAGAGACTGATATGATTTTGTATATCAGGTTCGGTATCTAATAATATTCATTCAGAATCAATGTATTTGGAATACAGGGTGACAGTGACCAACAGACTTGGCTGCAACTCTTGCCCCGTTTTCTGCCTCATGAAACTTATCACCCGTTCTCAGTTCTCTATCTTTCTGTAGCCCTATGTAACAGATTACATATCTGGGATCCTGCTCCGGTATCATATACCCAGGACGTAGAGGATACAGAGAAACAGTTCTTTGTAATGAACACACCCGAAGATGATGCATCAGCATGCACTCTTTTCGTTTGGGTGGCACGGGAATTCTGGTAATCCCTATTTCCTGCTCTGTCTTATAACAATTATAAGTTGGAGCGGGACCAACGTTCCCCAGCTCAGTATAACAAGCGGGTTCGGTCAATAATCCGTATTATTATCTTGATTAAGGCGTGATATGGTCGCTACCTGGAGAGAGAGAGAAGAAAACACTCAGCGTGCGCTCTGTCAAGAATAGATTGGTTATTATTTTATCTAATCAGGATGGCTCCCACTGCTTTTTATCAAATCTTCCTTCAAACCCTAAAAGGAAAGACTAGCCGGGATTAATTACACACTACAAGTTCGTCAATCTTTCAGCCAGGCCAGTGTCGGTACTTTGAGGGAGGTCCCCCGTGCTTTCGCACGAACCTAATTTATGTAAACCTCGTTTTCCCAGAGGCGTAACCTCGTTGACACCTTTCTAGACACCTACTTGATTAGCTAATTGCAATGTGTAAAACTCTCCCAGGAGTAAGTCTTACTCGCAGCGGGTATCGGGATCCAACTATCTCATAGAAGGTATGCAATCTCATTGCAAAATTCAACACTTGAAATTCCCGATAATTTTGCCCCGAACGATCTATGACCTTGACAAGGTCAACAAACCATAGACCGCAAGTCAAGTTCAACCCGTCATTTCTTGATTGAATCAAACCCACCCGCACGACCCTTGACAAGGTCAACAAGGCCGCACGACTACCCTAACCCAATCTGCATCATATGCATAAGCAGATAAATACTGGTTAGCTACCGCACACTATGCCTTGACAAGGTCAACAAACGCAGCACGAATACTAAACAGGATTTATCTGAAATGACGGAGGGCTACGACAGGTTTTTCTGAAAACCTATTGCGTAATGAACTTTATATCGTTGTAGAATCAAATGATTTTAAATTGGAGTGCTTTTGAGGCTTTTCTAGTTTTGCTAAAGGAGTCACTCCCGGTGAAGGGATCGTCGGTCCTTTCCTCGTCGAATGAGGTGCGGGATATATCACATATATCACTATGCAAAGCAAAAACTCTTAAAAGCAATCAAAAGACAAACCGAGTGTGTAGCATCTGCCAGTTATTGCTAAAGGAGTCACTCCCGGTGAAGGGATCTCGGTCCTTTCCTCATCGAATAAGGTGCAGGATATATCACATATACCTCTGTGCAAAGCAAGAACTGTAGCTACCTGTTTTATTTTGAAATTCGATTCTACAACATCTTAGGTTTCTTTTAATTTCATTAATCACATTAATGAAATTCCATCATTTAAGTACCTAAACATCTCAGATAAATACGACGTACACTTATGCCATCCGCATTCGCCTCGATGTCCCCTCATGCACCGTTAGGTTAGGTAACTAACGGCAGAGCGGGGCAGGGCTAGCACGGGTGTAAAACATAAGTAACGCCTATATAATATATCATATATACTATATACTGTATCCATCACAGAACATCACATGATCACATCACAGATATCGCAGCAGAAGAAACATATGAAACATTGGATATACTAGGACGTCCGTGTTTTCAATACGAGCCAGTATAAAACACGGATTCCACGGTCGTGATGAATAGCCAAACCCACACCCCTAGACCCCTACGAGAGCGGCAAGCAACCCTACTAATTCTAGAGTTAGGAGACCCGGACTCGACTCCTCGAGTTGGTCTCCCACTGGACTCCAGAACCCGGTTACTTGTGCTCCCCTCTTTGGGTCTATCCTAGTGCGGAAAAGTAAATAATATACAAAGGGTGACAACTTCCGCAACCTGGAAGTGCCCCAATAAAAGAATATTACATACAAGTTTTTACATGAATGAAAATGAAAAACACTCATCTCACATAAAAAACCCCGGCTATTCAAACACGACGATCCAATATAACATATCCAGCAACACATAACATCACATGCCATCAACGTAAGTAAATATGCGCATCCCAATTGTCGTTGACATATAGCAACGAAACCGGCGATATCACATATTACACTTACGGTCACAGAAAAGAAAGTGTAAAACTACAACAGTTGGAATCCGCAACCACCTCAGACATCGCATGCCTGACCAAATGAATTACTTAGACATCATATGCCTAACAATTATAAACCCCGCATTTTAGTCTCAAAATCGAAAACTCTTTTCAATATCGAGTCGGGCAATTCAACAAGATTCCCGACATCCTGATCGAATACTCGTCGCAAACTTTAGTAGACGGCCGCACCCCCGATACCGTCGACGAAGTGCACCAAGGCGGAACACCGCTACCGCGAGCACCCGAACGGATGCTTTCGGCAACGGGGTTCTCCTACAGTCACTTGGTCGGGGCTATGGAGTGAGGCTGTCTATTAAGTTTACCCGGCGAGTATCCGCGTACGCTACGTGATTGCGACGGACTTTTGATCACATCAAAATTCCGTGGCAACCGATCAAGTGAGACTAAACTGCTATGTTTATAACATTCATTCGGTTATCACATAACTACTTGTGAATTCCAATTATTGTATCACATTCCGGATAAATAGAAAATGTTAAACTTTCCGATCGAACAATCGAACACCCAAGTTTTCCCAATACAGCTCAACAAATGAAATAAGTCTAACAACATTCAGTTCGTGCCTCAGTACCAACGGTCCAGCCGTAGAAGGGTCAAGCCAACGCCTCACATGTGGCACGCCGTACTGCCCCAAACCCGAAGGTTCAAAGGGCAGTTCAAGACGGTCACATAATCGAGTTAAGGTTTGTTGTCTTCTAGAGGGTCCATCGCGTTACTTGCACTACTTAGAACGTCGTTAAACTACGGAAAAATCCAACACTTGGAAATTTTCCGGCAGGGGAAAAAGTGGGTATTTATGTCCGGTCGAAATTTTTAACATATTCTAAAATATCCGAAAAACACATAGACAAAATTAGACAATCCGGTCGAATGTACGAACTCCTAATACAACCCAAAAAACTTAACTCTTGATTTCAGATAAAAAAAATTCCCAGGAAAACCAGCACTGCAAAATAGGAATTACTGTGCAAAATTGAGTGCCTAATAAGACAAAACGGCGGCGGAACCGCCGCATTAGCATGCTAATGCCGCGGTTCCGCCGCACTTTTGAGGGATCATTAGTTACTTTTTGCACCGTAATTCTTATAATTTCCTGCTGATTTTTCTGCATATTTTTAATTCTCAAAAATCCACAAAAACAGAAAATGTCCAGAGAGCACTTTCAAGTCGGGGTTTCGGGTCGATCGGACTTCTAACTCCGTCTACGCATCGTCTAAGGCTCTAGCTAGGCTCTGATACCACTGTAGGGTTCCTAGGCACACTCAAGAGGTCTCACAAGGTATCATCCATGCCAATTTCAAATTTAAACGGTGCCGAGAAACCCTAATACGGATCGTTGGCTAGATTTCTAGGCGATAAAAGAACTAGTTTACAACTAAACTATAAGATAACGGAAATACAACCTTTGTAGATCCGGTGCTCCACCTCCATAGCTCCGCAATGAGGTCTCCTCGCTGTCCAAGTCGAACCCCGGGCTCTAGCGTCGGCTTCATCGGAGAATGGACGGGCTAGGTCATCGACGACGATGCCGAAGATGATCTACGTCGAGGCATCGCTAGATCAAGCTCCAACTTCACCAAGTCCAAAAACTTGTGAAGAGAACACACTCTACTACTTGGCAAGAGGTAGAGGATGAAGAAATAGGAAGTGGGTAGACTTTAGAATTGGATTTCTCACTTGTTTTCATCAATCACCATTGATGAAGCAAGCTTCTTCAAGGAAGAAGAAGATGAAGAAGATGTATATATTGTTATGATAAGTTAATTCCAAAATAGAAAATAAAAGGAATGCTTATCATAATCTAACCATGGTGAAGTGTAGAGAATCAACTAGGGTTGAGTGGAGTGGTTAGGGTTAAGCATGAGACAAAATGGTGACTAAGTCAAAGCTTCATGAAGCTTCAACATGCACGTCCAAAATTAGCCACCATTTCATTTCTTTATGCTTAATAGTTTTCCAAAATAAATAAATGAGTAAATAATGGATAAAACAAAACCCTAATTTTCAACTTAACCATGGTTTAATTCTTTACACTTAACCAAAAAGCATGCATCATCAAACATGATACAATCATGTGTACAAAAGTATATCACATATACAATATGCACAAACCAAGTGAGAAAATCCGTTTAAAGTGAACCAATACTAGTTAGTGCAAAGTAATATATCAAATATATAATTATGCATTAAATCATTAAATCAACACTTGATTCAATGATCCGGTCATGTCGCACACAACCGACTAGTATTCAATGTATCGGCTTATCGAATCAATACTTGATTCGATAACTAGGTTATATCGCATACAACCAATCGATACATTTATCGCGAGAATAGAATACGATATCACATACACGCATTATTCTCGGTCCCGCACATATCTCATATGCGCTCCTATTTCGTTTCGCTTGAGCCAGGAAACCTCTGTGTAGGACTCTAAAGACTCGTCAATACGCCGGCAGCAGATGATGATCATATCAAGCATCCACAAGCCGCAAGCGGTCTGCTAAACGTAACGGCCACCCGGGTATTGAGCGATCTGAAGATCGACGAGCAAGCCCGCTCACACTCCAGTGAATCCAACGAGTAACACTACCGTACAGTCCGGTCTGATCGTCTGATATGTCGCATATCTCGCCTAGGGGTGGTAAACGTCAGACCCCAATAGCTCGATAAGTCGTGTCGATATGAGGTCTATAACAATTCGAGAAACTACTGGTAACACTTACCAGTATATCTCAGCAACCCTGGCCAGGGATTTCCTGTTATAGCCAATCGAACACAGCGCAACATCAACTCCCTATACCGGGAGAGACGAATCCCCTCCTATCGCTCATTGCCTCCATGTGACTCGGGACTGTACCCAAAAAACACCGTTTTGCACGCCCTCTTGGACGTGGTAAGATGGAAATCAAAGCACAGTGGGAACCACACAAGACTCTATGACGATCTCGGGTCAACAGACTACTCTGTACCAGTGTCACCAGAGAACTGCCATCTGACGTAAGGTATAATACCATCTGGGAGTTCTCGGTGAGTCCGTCCAGTGTACCCAGTCTCTACTGAGCACCCGTATACCATCTCTGATGTCAAACACCGATGGATATGGGATCATCCATCGCCCATCTGTATGGGTCGAGAAGGTACACGCTAGTCTACTCTGGTATATCGATGCCCCGTCTCGATACACCCTCGACTAGGGATTTTGAAGGATGTACTTATGGACTACCATGTCCCCACTAGTATGATCCGCATCATAGTCCAGGTAGTCAAGTACAGATCCTAAGGGCTTTACCAACATGTAACAGAGAGACAATCAGTATACACGTTAAGGTAAAGAGCAACCAGATAGCATACTATCATGTCGAGCAAGAAAGTCCTCCCTATATACGTCCTAGCATCCACTACAATATACATCATATGTACAGTAATGGCCTCTAGGGCATACATATAACTAACAGCAATATGGTGAACTAACCATTTTCCTTAATCTAGTTTTAATAATTGTATTAGGTGCTTTTGGGTTTTAATTGTGTATGGTTGTTTTTAAAAATAAAATGAAAAAGGATTTTAAAATTTGTTTGTAGTATTGACCTTGAGAGAGAGAGAGAGGGTATGGGGCAACATGGCATGAGCCATGCCTCATTTAATGATGAAAGACAAAGAGAATGGGAGGGGTTTTTGATTTTTCTCTCATTTCTCACTTCTCACTCTCTTTTCACTCATTCTCTCACACTCTCTCTCACACACACAAGGAAGAAGCAGCAGCACCAGCAGCTCAAAAAGCAGCAGCAACAACAGAAACAACATCAGCATCAGCAGCAAGCAGCAGTAGCAGCAACAGCATTAGCAGCAGCTTCTGGCAACAGCAGCAGGAGCCCAGCAGAAGTAGCAACCTCTCATCTCCTCCATCCACTCCTTCTCCTGCTTCATAGGGTTCCTTAGGGTATATTTTCTGAACTCATTTCCTTTTTTCCTAGCTTGTATGCAGAATTAGCGTCGGTTTGCGATTTAAGTTAGCTTTTGTGCTATTTATGGTGATTTATGTGGACTTTTGATTAAGTGTTGATTGTGTTGGTTAATCCTACCTATTTAAGTGTTATTAGGGTCACTTTAACTGAGATTTAACCCAGATTTCACTAAAATACCATAAGATTTCCGTTTTGTGCAATATATCGTATTTTAGTGTCGATTTGCGACATCGGGAACCTGCTGTGACCCGGAGGAAATACTGGAAAATTAACCAAAATTGTAGTGATATACTAGGGACCCTAGAGCACCACCTAAAACACGACACCCAGGACACCGGCCAGGGCCGGCGACGGCAAGGAGGAGATCCGGCGACGCCGGCTAGGGTTAGGAGTTAGGGTTTGGTTTTTCCTGGGTTGGTGTCTGCAGTGGTTTGGATTCTGTTGGTCTTGTTTGTTTGTTTAGTTTTCACAGTATGCAAAATCTGGGATCACTTAGGCAGTTTCTGTTAGTTATATGTATGCCCTAGAGGCCATTACTATACATAGGATGTATATTGTAGTGGATGCTTGGACATATATAGGGAGGACTTTCTTGCTCGACATGATAGTATGCTATCTGGTTGATCTTTACCTAAACATGTATACTGATTGTCTCTCTGTTACATGTTGGTAAAGCCCTTAGGATGTGTACTTGACTACCTGGACTATGATACAGATCATACTAGTGGGGACATGGTAGTCCATAAGTACATCCTTCAAGGTCCCTAGTCGTGGGTGTATCGAGACGGGGCATCGATATACCAGTGTAGACTAGCGTATACCTTCTCGACCCATACAGATGGGCAATAGATGATCCCATATCCATTGGTGTTTGACATCAGAGATGATATACGGGTGCTCAGTGGAGACTGGGTACACTGGACGGACTTGTCGAGAACTCCCAGATGGTATTATACCTTACGTCAGATGGCAGTTCTCTGGTGACACTGGTACAGAGTAGTCTGTTGACCCCAGATCGTCATAGAGTTTTGTGTGGTTCCCACTGTGCTTTGATTTCCACCTTACCACGTCCAAGAGGGCGTGCAAAACGGTGGTTTTTGGGTACAGTCCCGAGTCACATGGAGGCAATGAGCGATAGGAGGGGATTCGTCTCTCCCGGTATAGGGAGTTGATGTTGCGCTGTGTTCGATTGGCTATAACCGGAAATCCCTGGCCAGGGTTGCTGAGATTTACTGGTAAGTGTTACCTGTAGTTTCTCGAACTGTTATAGACCTCATATCGACACGACTTATCGAGCTATTGGGGTCTGACGTTTACCACCCCTAGGCGAGATATGCGACATATCAGACGATCAGACCGGACTGTACGGTAGTGGTACTGGTTGGATTCACTGGAGTGTGAGCGGGCTTGCTCGTCGATCCTCTAATCGCTCAATACCCGGGTGGCCGTTACGTTTGGCAGACCGCTTGCGGCTTGTGGGTGTTTGATATGATCATCACCTGCTGCCGGCGTATTGACGAGTCTTTAGAGTCCTACACAGAGGTTTCCTGGCTCAAGCGAAACGAAATAGGAGCGCATATGAGATATGTGCGGGACCGAGAATAATGCGTGTATGTGATACCGTATTCCATTCTCACGATGAATGTATCGATTGGTTGTATGCGATATAACCTAATTATCGATTCAAGGATTAATTCGATAAGCCGATACATTGGATACTAGTCGGTGATATGCGATATGACCGGATCGTTAAATCAAGTGTTGATTTAATGATTTAATGTATAATTATATATTTGATATATTACTTTGCATTAACTAGTATTGGTTCACTTTAAATGGATTTTCTCACTTGATGTGCACATTGTATATGTGATATACTTTTGTACACTAGTTTGTATCATGTTTGATGATACTTGCTCACTTGGGTTTGTGTAAAGATTAAACCATGGTTATATGAATGGTTAGGGTTTTGATTATTTACTTAGTTATTTATTTATATATTCATTTTGGAAATTATTAAGGATGGTGGCTTATTTTGTTTTTATGTTGAAGCTTCTTGAAGGTTTGAACGAGTCCACCATTCTTATCTCATCCTTAACCCTAACCATTCCAACTAACCTTGGTTTAATCTCTACACTTGACCATGGTTTACATTATGATAAGGATTCATTTTCTTTTTATTTTAAAAAATAACTTATCATAATATTATCTTCTTCTTCTTCTTCAATGAAGAAAGCTTGACTTCATCAATGGTGATTGATGAAAAAGAGTGAGAAATCCAATTCTAAAGTGAACCCACTTCCTATTTCTTCATCCTCTACCTCTTGCCAAGTAGTAGAGTGTGTTTTCTTCACAAGTTTCATGACTTGGTGAAGTTGGAGCTTGATCTAGCGATGCCTCGACGTAGATCATCTTCGGCACGAAGCCGACGACCTTGCCCGCCCATTTCTCCGATGAAGCCGACGCTAGAGCCCGGGATTTCATTTGGACAGCGGAGAGGACTTCATCACGGAGCCGTGGAGGTGGAGAAACGGATCTACAAAGGTTGTATTTCCGTTCTTTTAGTTTAGTTGTAAACTAGTTGCTTTGGTCGCCTAGATTTCTAGTTAACGATCCGTAGTCTAGGGTTTCTCGGCACCCCTAAAATTTGAAATTGACATGGTTGATGCCTTGTGAGACCTCCTTAGTGTGCCTAGGAACCCTACAGTGGTATCAGAGCCTAGCTAGAGCCTTAGGCGACGCGTAGACGAAGTTTGAAACCCGATCGACCCGAAACCCTAACATCAAAGTGCTCTCTGGACTTTTTCTAAAAACTGGGTTTTTTCCAGATTAAAAATTCTTAAAAAATTCAGCAGGAAAAACTATGAATTACGATGCAAAATTTTTTGAGTGAAGCTGCTACAGTGCGGCGGAACCGCGGCAGAAGCATGGCTTCTGCGGCGGTTCCGCGGCCAATATATGTTATCACTGTTTAATTTTTATACAGTAATTCATGTTTTCAGGTGTTGAGTTTTCTGGGAATTTTTAATATTTATTCAAGAGTTGAATTTTCTGAGGTTGTTTTGGGGATTCGATGAATCGATCGGATTATTTAACTTTGTCTATTTGGCTTTCCGGATAACTTTAGAATATGTTAAAAAGTTCGACCGTATATAAATACCCAACTTTTCCCCTGTCGGGAAATTTCCAAGTGTTGGATTTTTCCGAGGTTTAAAGACGTTCTAAGTAGTGCAAGTAACGCGATGGACCCTCTAGAAGACAACAAACCTTAACTCGATTATGTGACCGTCTTGAACTGCCCTTTGAACGTTCGGGTTTCGGGCAGTACGGCGTGCCACATGTGAGGCGTTGGCTTGACCCTTCTACGGCTGGACCGTTGGTACTGAGGCACGAACTGAATGTTTTTAGACTTGTTTCATGTGTTGATCTGTGTCGGGAAAACTTGGGTGTTTGCATGTTCGATCGGAAAGTTTATCATTTTCTATTTATCCGGAATGGGATACAATAATTGGAATTCACAATAAGTTATGAGATAACTAAATGAATGTTATAAACATAGCAGTTTATTCTCACTTGATCGGTTGCCACGGAATTTTGATGTGATCAAAAGTCCGTCGCAATCACGTAGCGTACGCGGATACTCGCCGAGTAAACTTAATAGACAGCCTCACTCCATAGCCCCGACCAAGTGACTGTCGGAGAACCCCGTTGCCGAAAGCATCCGTTCGGGTGCTCGCGGTAGCGGTGTTCCGCCTTGGTGCACTTCGTCGACGGTATCGGGGGTGCGGCCGCCTACTAAAGTTTGCGACGAGCATTCGATCAGGATGTCGGGAATCTTGTTGAATTGCCCGACTTGATATTCAAAAGTGTTTTCGATTTTGAGACTAAAATGCGGGGTTTATAATTGTTAGGCATGTGATGTCTAAGGTATTCATTTGATTAGGCATGCGATGTCTATGTAGATATTGCGGATTCCAACTGTTGTAGTTTTACACTTTCTTTTCTGTGACCGTAAGTGTAATATGTGATATCGTCGGTTTCGTTGCTATATGTCAACGACAATTGGGATGCGCATATTTACTTACGTTGATGACATGTGATGTTATGTGTTGCTGGATATGTTATATTGGATCGTCGTGTTTGAATAGCCGGGGGTTTTTATGTGAGATGAGTGTTTTTCATTTTCATTCATGTAAAAACTTGTATGTAATATTCTTTTATTGGGGCACTTCCAGGTTGCGGAAGATGTCACCCTCTGTATATTATTTACTTTTCCGCACTAGGATAGACCCAAGGAGGGGAGCACAAGTAACCGGGTTCTAGGGTCCAGTGGGAGACCAACTCGAGGAGTCGAGTCCGGGTTTCCTAACTCTAGAATTGGTAGGGTTGCTTGCCGCTCTCGTAAGGGTCTAGGGGTGTGGGTTTGGCTATTCATCACGACCGTGAAATCCGTGTTTTATACTTGCTCGTATTGAAAACACGGACGTCCTAGTATATCCAATATTTCATATGATTCTTCTGCTGCGATATCTGTGATGTGATCATGTGATGTTCTGTGATAGATACAGTATATAGTATATATGATATATTATATAGGCGTTACTTATGTTTTACACCCGCGCTAGCCCTGCCCCGCTCTGCCGTTAGTTACCTAACCTAACGGTGCACGAGGGGACATCGAGGCGAATGCGGATGGTATAAGTGTACGTCGTATTTATCTGTGATGTTTAGGTACTTAAATGATGGGACTTCATTAATGTGATTAATGAAATAAAAGAAACCTAAGATGTTGTAGAATCGAATTTCAAAATAAAACAGGTAGCTACAGTTCTTGCTTTGCACAGCGGTATATGTGATATATCCTGCACCTTATTCGATGAGGAAAGGACCGAGATCCCTTCACCGGGAGTGACTCCTTTAGCAATAACTGGCAGATGCTACAACCCTCGGTTTGTCTTTTGATTGCTTTTAAGAGTTTTTACTTTGCACAGTGATGTATATGATATATCCCGCACCTCATTCGACGAGGAAAGGACCGACGATCCCTTCACCGGGAGTGACTCCTTTAGCAAAACTAGAAAAGCTTCAAAAACACTCCATTTTAAAAACATTTGATTCTACAACGATATCAAGTTCATTACGCAATAGGTTTTCAGAAAAACCTGTCGTAGCCCTCCGTCATTTCAGATAAGTCCTATTTAGTATTCGTGCTACGTTTGTTGACCTCCGTCAAGGCGTAGTGTGCGGTAGCTAACTAGTATTTATCTGCTTATGCATATGATGCAGATTGGATTAGGGTAGTCGTGCGGCCTTGTTGACCTCCGTCAAGGGTCGTGCGGGTGGGTTTGATTCGATCAAGAAATGACGGGTTGAACTTGACTAGTAGCCTATGGTTTGTTGACCTCCGTCAAGGTCATAGGGTGCTAGGGGCAAAATTATCGGGAATTTCAAGTGTTGAAATTTGCAATGAGATTGCATACCTTCTATGAGATAGTTGGATCCCGATACCCGCTGCGAGTAATTGTTACTCCTGGGAGATTTTTATACATTACAATTAGCCGATCAAGTAGGTGTCTAGAAAGGTGTCAACGGGGTTATGCCTCTGGGAAAACGAGCTTTACATTAATTAGGTTCGTGCGAAAGCACGGGGGACCTCCCTCAAAGTACCGACACTGGCCTGGCAGAAAGATTGGCGAACTTGTAGTGTGTAATTAATCCCGGCTAGTCTTTCCTTTTAAGGTTTGAAGGAAGATTTGATAAAAACAGTGGGAGCCATCCTGATTAGATAAAATAATAACCAATCTGTTCTTGCAAGAGCATACGCTGAGTGTTTTCTTCTCTCTCTCTCCAGGTAGCGACCATATCACGCCTTAATCAAGATAATAATACAGATTATTGACCGAACCCGCTTGTTATACTGAGCTGGGGAACGTTGGTCCCGCTCCAACTTATAATTATTATAAGACAGAGCAGGAAATTGGGGATTACCAGAATTCCCGTGCCGCCCAAACGAAGAGAGTGCATGTTGATGCATCATCTTCGGGTGTGTTCGTTACACAGAACTGTTTCTCTGTATCCTCTACGTCCTGGGTATGTGATACCAGATCAAGATCCCAGATATGTAATCTGTTACATAGGGCTACAGAAAGGTAGAGAACTGAGAACGGGTGATAAGTTTCATGAGGCAGAAAACGGGGCAAGTGTTGCAGCCAAGTCTGTTGGTCACTGTCACCCTGTATTCCAAATACATTGATTCTGAACGAATGTTATTAGATACGGAACCTGATATACAAAATCATATCAGTCTCTTTATTAGTAAAGAAAGGATATAATTTTGTATTGCTCGATAATGTTTTGAACATTTCCTATATCAAAAGTTGATCGGTTCAGGCACGTTATCTAAAAGCATTGATGTTCTAAATCAAACTACAGTTCTTAGTATACGGAACACAAACAAGAAGAAGAGTTCAGAAATGAACGAATCCTTCTTGAGGCATTGTAGACTAGGCCATATCAATGCGACCCGACTAGCTGAAGTTACATTTAGATGCATATTTAAATCTGTTTGAATTTACATCTTATGAAACTTGCCAGTCATGTCACAAAGATACGATGACCATAGCTCTGTTTACTGGAAGCAGAGAAAGAGTTAGTAAACTCTTGGGATGATACATGTTAATGTATGAAGGTCCCCTGTCTACATTTGCCAAGACCGGTTCTTTATACTTCATTAAATTCTCTGATGATCTCTTTTGATTCAGACATGTGTTCCTGTTGAAACACAAGTCAGAACCTTTTGAGATATTCACAGAATATAAGTTAGAAGTAGAGAACCAATACGGGTATAAGTATTATGTCCTTTGATGTGATCAAGGAGGAGAATACTTGAGCACGGAATTCCTGGACCATTCTAAAGGAGAATGAGATTCTCTCTCAGCATTACTCCTCCGTATACACCATAGCACGATGGTATAACGGGGCGGAGCAATCACACCCTATATGATAAGGTGTGCTCTATGATGAGTACTACTGAGTTACCTATTTCCTTTTTGGGAGTTATGCACTTGAGTAGCTGCATACCTATTGAATAGGGTTCAAATCAAATCAGTTGCCTACCACTTCATATTTGATATGATAAGGGAAGAGCCCATATCTTAAGTTAGTTAAGATTTGGGGTTTTTCGGCCTATGTCTAAATGCAAAATCCGGACAAGCTCAAGGCAAGATCCGTTATGTAGAACTGGAAATGTTCCAGCTATACAAACTGCAGCTGATGATTTGATAGAACCAAAGGATTCAGTAGAGACCAACGAACCTCAGCCTCTCCGCCGATCTAGTAGGGTTCCTCACCCACCTGAGAGATACTTTAGTTTCTCTATGACAGTGGGAGCGAGGATTGCATCATGAGATGATGACCCAACTAGTTTCGAACTGGCCATCAGGAGTGTGACTCTGTAAGAATGGCTGGATGCTTAGTGATCTGAGATGGAATCCATGTACACCAACAAAGTATGGACTTTGGTTGTTATAACTGAAGGGTTAAATCCCCATCAGGAGCAAGTATATCTTGAGAAGATTACTTGGTGTACATGAAAGAGTTGAGACTTTCAAAGCTAGACTTGTTAAAGGTCTACATCATTGACCAAGTATGGATGATGATGAAACCTTTTCAAGTGGCTATGCTTAAGTCCATCCAGATCCTACTTGCTACGGCTACATACCATGACTACGATATCTGGCGGATGGGTGCCATGACTGCTTTTCTAAATGATGTTTTAGAAGAGAACGTCTATAAGTACACAGCCAGAGGGCTTCGTAGACAGTGGGAGCAGCGGAAACATGTACAAGATGCTTTATAGGATAAAGCAGGTATCGTGGAGTTGGAACATCTGTTTTGATGTGATTAGTCAAAGAGTTTGACATCATCAAAATGGTAGATGAACCTTGTATAAACAAAACGGTAGTAGGGAGTATGGTGTTGATCCTCGTAGAGTACGTGGATGACATACTCTTGATAAGAAAGGAGTTTCCTATGCTACGCCCGGTCAATCTCCGCTTATCACAATGATTCTCCATATAGGATCAAAATGATACCCCCTAAATCCTGGGTTTTGGATCTATGAGATAGATCTAATTGTATGTTAGGATTCTCACTAGTTGTAGTGAGATGGTATCAACCGATCCTGGGAAGAATCACTGGAATGGTTCCAGGGTGATAAGGACGACTGAAAGTCAGTCACAGGCATTGTCTTCACCCTCAGTAAAGGGACGGTATGTTGGAAGAGTTCCAAGTTAGATACCGTGACATACTAGACGATAAAGGCAGGATACATCGCTACTTAAGATGCTACCAAAGAGGCTGTTTGGGTGTATATTGGTTCATGAGATGAACTACGTTCCTACCATTGTGAGACAATGGAGTTGTGGCTTATGCCAAGGAACGCCGGTCCCATCAGTGATCCAGACATATTCTAAGGCAGTGTCACCTGATCATGGAGATAGTTGATCTCCAGGGTGATCAAGGTTAGGAGAGTTGACTCAGAAGACAACACAGCGGATCCACTCACAAAGGCCTTTTCCCAGAGAGAGACTTTTATGGGATGGTTGAGTATGAGATACTACAACCACTGCTACAGATGGCCCTAGTGCAAGTGGGAGATTGTTAGTTATATGTATGCCCTAGAGGCCATTACTATACATAGGATGTATATTGTAGTGGATGCTTAGACATATATAGGGAGGACTTTCTTGCTCGACATGATAGTATGCTATCTGGTTGATCTTTACCTAAACATGTATACTGATTGTCTCTCTGTTACATGTTGGTAAAGCCCTTAGGATGTGTACTTGACTACCTGGACTATGATGCAGATCATACTAGTGGGGACATGGTAGTCCATAAGTACATCCTTCAAGGTCCCTAGTCGTGGGTGTATCGAGACGGGGCATCGATATACCAGTGTAGACTAGCGTATACCTTCTCGACCCATACAGATGGGCGATGGATGATCCCATATCCATTGGTGTTTGACATCAGAGAAGATATACGGGTGCTCAGTGGAGATTGGGTATACTGGACGGACTCGCCGAGAACTCCCAGATGGTATTATACCTTACGTCAGATGGCAGTTCTCTGGTGACACTGGTACAGAGTAGTCTGTTGACCCGAGATCGTCATAGAGTCTTGTGTGGTTCCCACTGTGCTTTGATTTCCACCTTACCACGTCCAAGAGGGCGTGCAAAACGGTGGTTTTTGGGTACAGTCCCGAGTCACATGGAGGCAATGAGCGATAGGAGGGGATTCGTCTCTCCCGGTATAGGGAGTTGATGTTGCGCTGTGTTCGATCGGCTATAACCGGAAATCCCTGGCCAGGGTTGCTGAGATTTACTGGTAAGTGTTACCTGTAGTTTCTCGAACTGTTATAGACCTCATATCGACACGACTTATCGAGCTATTGGGGTCTGACGTTTACCACCCCTAGGCGAGATATGCGACATATCAGACGATCAGACTGGACTGTACGGTAGTGTTACTGGTTGGATTCACTGGAGTGTGAGCGGGCTTGCTCGTCGATCTTCTGATCGCTCAATACCCGGGTGGCCGTTACGTTTGGCAGACCGCTTGCGGCTTGTGGGTGTTTGATATGATCATCACCTGCTGCCGGCGTATTGACGAGTCTTTAGAGTCCTACACAGAAGTTTCCTGGCTCAAGCGAAACGAAATAGGAGCGCATATGAGATATGTGCGGGACCGAGAATAATGCGTGTATGTGATACCGTATTCCATTCTCGCGATGAATGTATCGATTGGTTGTATGCGATATAACCTAATTTTCGATTCAAGGATTAATTCGATAAGCCGATACATTGGATACTAGTCGGTGATATGCGATATGACCGGATCGTTAAATCAAGTGTTGATTTAATGATTTAATGTATAATTATATATTTGATATATTACTTTGCATTAACTAGTATTGGTTCACTTTAAATGGATTTTCTCACTTGATGTGCACATTGTATATGTGATATACTTTTGTACACTAGTTTGTATCATGTTTGATGATACTTGCTCACTTGGGTTTGTGTAAAGATTAAACCATGGTTATATGAATGGTTAGGGTTTTGATTATTTACTTAGTTATTTATTTATATATTCATTTTGGAAATTATTAAGGATGGTGGCTTATTTTGTTTTTATGTTGAAGTTTCTTGAAGTTTTGAACAAGTCCACCATTCTTATCTCATCCTTAACCCTAACCATTCCAACTAACCTTGGTTTAATCTCTACACTTGACCATGGTTTACATTATGATAAGGATTCATTTTCTTTTCATTTTAAAAAATAACTTATCATAATATTATCTTCTTCTTCTTCTTCAATGAAGAAAGCTTGACTTCATCAATGGTGATTGATGAAAAAGAGTGAGAAATCCAATTCTAAAGTGAACCCACTTCCTATTTCTTCATCCTCTACCTCTTGCCAAGTAGTAGAGTGTGTTTTCTTCACAAGTTTCATGACTTGGTGAAGTTGGAGCTTGATCTAGCGATGCCTCGACGTAGATCATCTTCGGCACGAAGCCGACGACCTTGCCCGCCCATTTCTCCGATGAAGCCGACGCTAGAGCCCGGGATTTCATTTGGACAGCGGAGAGGACTTCATCACGGAGCCGTGGAGGTGGAGAAACGGATCTACAATGGTTGTATTTCCGTTCTTTTAGTTTAGTTGTAAACTAGTTGCTTTGGTCGCCTAGATTTCTAGTTAACGATCCGTAGTCTAGGGTTTCTCGGCACCCCTAAAATTTGAAATTGACATGGTTGATGCCTTGTGAGACCTCCTTAGTGTGCCTAGGAACCCTACAGTGGTATCAGAGCCTAGCTAGAGCCTTAGGCGACGCGTAGACGAAGTTTGAAACCCGATCGACCCGAAACCCTAACATCAAAGTGCTCTCTGGACTTTTTCTAAAAACTGGGTTTTTTCCAGATTAAAAATTCTTAAAAAATTCAGCACGAAAAACTATGAATTACGATGCAAAATTTTTTGAGTGAAGCTGCTACAGTGCGGCAGAACCGCGGCAGAAGCTTGGCTTCTGCGGCGGTTCCGCGGCCAATATATGTTATCACTGTTTAATTTTTACACAGTAATTCATGTTTTCAGGTGTTGAGTTTTCTGGGAATTTTTAATATTTATTCAAGAGTTGAATTTTCTGGGGTTGTTTTGGGGATTCGATGAATCGATCGGATTATTTAACTTTGTCTATTTGGCTTTCCGGATAACTTTAGAATATGTTAAAAAGTTCGACCGGATATAAATACCCAACTTTTCCCCTGTCGGGAAATTTCCAAGTGTTGGATTTTTCCGAGGTTTAAAGACGTTCTAAGTAGTGCAAGTAACGCGATGGACCCTCTAGAAGACAACAAACCTTAACTCGATTATGTGACCGTCTTGAACTGCCCTTTGAACGTTCGGGTTTCGGGCAGTACGGCGTGCCACATGTGAGGCGTTGGCTTGACCCTTCTACGGCTGGACCGTTGGTACTGAGGCACGAACTGAATGTTTTTAGACTTGTTTCATGTGTTGATCTGTGTCGAGAAAACTTGGGTGTTTGCATGTTCGATCGGAAAGTTTATCATTTTCTATTTATCCGGAATGGGATACAATAATTGGAATTCACAATAAGTTATGAGATAACTGAATGAATGTTATAAACATAGCAGTTTAGTCTCACTTGATCGGTTGCCACGGAATTTTGATGTGATCAAAAGTCCGTCGCAATCACGTAGCGTACGCGGATACTCGCCGAGTAAACTTAATAGACAGCCTCACTCCATAGCCCCGACCAAGTGACTGTCGGAGAACCCCGTTGCCGAAAGCATCCGTTCGGGTGCTCGCGGTAGCGGTGTTCCGCCTTGGTGCACTTCGTCGACGGTATCGGGGGTGCGGCCGCCTACTAAAGTTTGCGACGAGCATTCGATCAGGATGTCGGGAATCTTGTTGAATTGCCCGACTTGATATTCAAAAGTGTTTTCGATTTTGAGACTAAAATGCGGGGTTTATAATTGTTAGGCATGTGATGTCTAAGGTATTCATTTGATTAGGCATGCGATGTCTATGTAGATATTGCGGATTCCAACTGTTGTAGTTTTACACTTTCTTTTCTGTGACCGTAAGTGTAATATGTGATATCGTCGGTTTCGTTGCTATATGTCAACGACAATTGGGATGCGCATATTTACTTACGTTGATGACATGTGATGTTATGTGTTGCTGGATATGTTATATTGGATCGTCGTGTTTGAATAGCCGGGGGTTTTTATGTGAGATGAGTGTTTTTCATTTTCATTCATGTAAAAACTTGTATGTAATATTCTTTTATTGGGGCACTTCCAGGTTGCGGAAGATGTCACCCTCTGTATATTATTTACTTTTCCGCACTAGGATAGACCCAAGGAGGGGAGCACAAGTAACCGGGTTCTAGGGTCCAGTGGGAGACCAACTCGAGGAGTCGAGTCCGGGTTTCCTAACTCTAGAATTGGTAGGGTTGCTTGCCGCTCTCGTAGGGGTCTAGGGGTGTGGGTTTGGATATTCATCACGACCGTGGAATCCGTGTTTTATACTTGCTCGTATTGAAAACACGGACGTCCTAGTATATCCAATATTTCATATGATTCTTCTGCTGCGATATCTGTGATGTGATCATGTGATGTTCTGTGATAGATACAGTATATAGTATATATGATATATTATATAGGCGTTACTTATGTTTTACACCCGCGCTAGCCCTGCCCCGCTCTGCCGTTAGTTACCTAACCTAACGGTGCACGAGGGGACATCGAGGCGAATGCGGATGGTATAAGTGTACGTCGTATTTGTCTGTGATGTTTAGGTACTTAAATGATGGGCTTCATTAATGTGATTAATGAAATAAAAGAAACCTAAGATGTTGTAGAATCGAATTTCAAAATAAAACAGGTAGCTACAGTTCTTGCTTTGCACAGCGGTATATGTGATATATCCTGCACCTTATTCGATGAGGAAAGGACCGAGATCCCTTCACCGGGAGTGACTCCTTTAGCAATAACTGGCAGATGCTACAACCCTCGGTTTGTCTTTTGATTGCTTTTAAGAGTTTTTACTTTGCACAGTGATGTATATGATATATCCCGCACCTCATTCGACGAGGAAAGGACCGACGATCCCTTCACCGGGAGTGACTCATTTAGCAAAACTAGAAAAGCTTCAAAAACACTCCATTTTAAAAACATTTGATTCTACAACGATATCAAGTTCATTACGCAATAGGTTTTCAGAAAAACCTGTCGTAGCCCTCCGTCATTTCAGATAAGTCCTATTTAGTATTCGTGCTACGTTTGTTGACCTCCGTCAAGGCGTAGTGTGCGGTAGCTAACTAGTATTTATCTGCTTATGCATATGATGCAGATTGGATTAGGGTAGTCGTGCGGCCTTGTTGACCTCCGTCAAGGGTCGTGCGGGTGGGTTTGATTCGATCAAGAAATGACGGGTTGAACTTGACTAGTAGCCTATGGTTTGTTGACCTCCGTCAAGGTCATAGGGTGCTAGGGGCAAAATTATCGGGAATTTCAAGTGTTGAAATTTGCAATGAGATTGCATACCTTCTATGAGATAGTTGGATCCCGATACCCGCTGCGAGTAATTGTTACTCCTGGGAGATTTTTATACATTACAATTAGCCGATCAAGTAGGTGTCTAGAAAGGTGTCAACGGGGTTACGCCTCTGGGAAAACGAGCTTTACATTAATTAGGTTCGTGCGAAAGCACGGGGGACCTCCCTCAAAGTACCGACACTGGCCTGGCAGAAAGATTGGCGAACTTGTAGTGTGTAATTAATCCCGGCTAGTCTTTCCTTTTAAGGTTTGAAGGAAGATTTGATAAAAACAGTGGGAGCCATCCTGATTAGATAAAATAATAACCAATCTGTTCTTGCAAGAGCATACGCTGAGTGTTTTCTTCTCTCTCTCTCCAGGTAGCGACCATATCACGCCTTAATCAAGATAATAATACAGATTATTGACCGAACCCGCTTGTTATACTGAGCTGGGGAACGTTGGTCCCGCTCCAACTTATAATTATTATAAGACAGAGCAGGAAATTGGGGATTACCAGAATTCCCGTGCCGCCCAAACGAAGAGAGTGCATGTTGATGCATCATCTTCGGGTGTGTTCGTTACACAGAACTGTTTCTCTGTATCCTCTACGTCCTGGGTATGTGATACCAGATCAAGATCCCAGATATGTAATCTGTTACATAGGGCTACAGAAAGGTAGAGAATTGAGAACGGGTGATAAGTTTCATGAGGCAGAAAACGGGGCAAGTGTTGCAGCCAAGTCTGTTGGTCACTGTCACCCTGTATTCCAAATACATTGATTCTGAACGAATGTTATTAGATACGGAACCTGATATACAAAATCATATCAGTCTCTTTATTAGTAAAGAAAGGATATAATTTTGTATTGCTCGATAATGTTTTGAACATTTCCTATATCAAAAGTTGATCGGTTCAGGCACGTTATCTAAAAGCATTGATGTTCTAAATCAAACTACAGTTCTTAGTATACGGAACACAAACAAGAAGAAGAGTTCAGAAATGAACGAATCCTTCTTGAGGCATTGTAGACTAGGCCATATCAATGCGACCCGACTAGCTGAAGTTACATTTAGATGCATATTTAAATCTGTTTGAATTTACATCTTATGAAACTTGCCAGTCATGTCACAAAGATACGATGACCATAGCTCTGTTTACTGGAAGCAGAGAAAGAGTTAGTAAACTCTTGGGATGATACATGTTAATGTATGAAGGTCCCCTGTCTACATTTGCCAAGACCGGTTCTTTATACTTCATTAAATTCTCTGATGATCTCTTTTGATTCAGACATGTGTTCCTGTTGAAACACAAGTCAGAACCTTTTGAGATATTCACAGAATATAAGTTAGAAGTAGAGAACCAATACGGGTATAAGTATTATGTCCTTTGATGTGATCAAGGAGGAGAATACTTGAGCACGGAATTCCTGGACCATTCTAAAGGAGAATGAGATTCTCTCTCAGCATTACTCCTCCGTATACACCATAGCACGATGGTATAACGGGGAGGAGCAATCACACCCTATATGATAAGGTGTGCTCTATGATGAGTACTACTGAGTTACCTATTTCCTTTTTGGGAGTTATGCACTTGAGTAGCTGCATACCTATTGAATAGGGTTCAAATCAAATCAGTTGCCTACCACTTCATATTTGATATGATAAGGGAAGAGCCCATATCTTAAGTTAGTTAAGATTTGGGGTTTTTCGGCCTATGTCTAAATGCAAAATCCGGACAAGCTCAAGGCAAGATCCGTTATGTAGAACTGGAAATGTTCCAGCTATACAAACTGCAGCTGATGATTTGATAGAACCAAAGGATTCAGTAGAGACCAACGAACCTCAGCCTCTCCACCGATCTAGTAGGGTTCCTCACCCACCTGAGAGATACTTTAGTTTCTCTATGACAGTGGGAGCGAGGATTGCATCATGAGATGATGACCCAACTAGTTTCGAACAGGCCATCAGGAGTGTGACTCTGTAAGAATGGCTGGATGCTTAGTGATCTGAGATGGAATCCATGTACACCAACAAAGTATGGACTTTGGTTGTTATAACTGAAGGGTTAAATCCCCATCAGGAGCAAGTATATCTTGAGAAGATTACTTGGTGTACATGGAAGAGTTGAGACTTTCAAAGCTAGACTTGTTAAAGGTCTACATCATTGACCAAGTATGGATGATGATGAAACCTTTTCAAGTGGCTATGCTTAAGTCCATCCAGATCCTACTTGCCACGGCTACATACCATGACTACGATATCTGGCGGATGGGTGCCATGACTGCTTTTCTAAATGATGTTTTAGAAGAGAACGTCTATAAGTACACAGCCAGAGGGCTTCGTAGACAGTGGGAGCAGCGGAAACATGTACAAGATGCTTTATAGGATAAAGCAGGTATCGTGGAGTTGGAACATCTGTTTTGATGTGATTAGTCAAAGAGTTTGACATCATCAAAATGGTAGATGAACCTTGTATAAACAAAAAGGTAGTAGGGAGTATGGTGTTGATCCTCGTAGAGTATGTGGATGACATACTCTTGATAAGAAAGGAGTTTCCTATGCTACGCCCGGTCAATCTCCGCTTATCACAATGATTCTCCATATAGGATCAAAATGATACCCCCTAAATCCTGGGTTTTGGATCTATGAGATAGATCTAATTGGATGTTAGGATTCTCACTAGTTGTAGTGAGATGGTATCAACCGATCCTGGGAAGAATCACTGGAATGGTTCCAGGGTGATAAGGACGACTGAAAGTCGGTCACAGGCATTGTCTTCACCCTCAGTAAAGGGACGGTATGTTGGAAGAGTTCCAAGCTAGATACCGTGACATACTAGACGATAAAGGCAGGATACATCGCTACTTAAGATGCTACCAAAGAGGCTGTTTGGGTGTATATTGGTTCATGAGATGAACTACGTTCCTACCATTGTGAGACAATGGAGTTGTGGCTTATGCCAAG
Organism: Agapanthus africanus; assembly: GCA_030015575.1. Taxonomy (NCBI): domain Eukaryota; kingdom Viridiplantae; phylum Streptophyta; class Magnoliopsida; order Asparagales; family Amaryllidaceae; genus Agapanthus; species Agapanthus africanus. Next base: position 443,571,959 of record CM057350.1, on the reverse strand, counting down.
GAACGCCGGTCCCATCAGTGATCCAGACATATTCTAAGGCAGTGTCACCTGATCATGGAGATAGTTGATCTCCAGGGTGATCAAGGTTAGGAGAGTTGACTCAGAAGACAACACAGCGGATCCACTCACAAAGGCCTTTTCCCAGAGAGAGACTTTTATGGGATGGTTGAGTATGAGATACTACAACCACTGCTACAGATGGCCCTAGTGCAAGTGGGAGATTGTTAGTTATATGTATGCCCTAGGGGCCATTACTATACATAGGATGTATATTGTAGTGGATGCTTGGACATATATAGGGAGGACTTTCTTGCTCGACATGATAGTATGCTATCTGGTTGATCTTTACCTAAACATGTATACCGATTGTCTCTCTGTTACATGTTGGTAAAGCCCTTAGGATGTGTACTTGACTACCTGGACTATGATGCAGATCATACTAGTGGGGACATGGTAGTCCATAAGTACATCCTTCAAGGTCCCTAGTCGTGGGTGTATCGAGACGGGGCATCGATATACCAGTGTAGACTAGCGTATACCTTCTCGACCCATACAGATGGGCGATGGATGATCCCATATCCATTGGTGTTTGACATCAGAGAAGATATACGGGTGCTCAGTGGAGATTGGGTATACTGGACGGACTCGCCGAGAACTCCCAGATGGTATTATACCTTACGTCAGATGGCAGTTCTCTGGTGACACTGGTACAGAGTAGTCTGTTGACCCGAGATCGTCATAGAGTCTTGTGTGGTTCCCACTGTGCTTTGATTTCCACCTTACCACGTCCAAGAGGGCGTGCAAAACGGTGGTTTTTGGGTACAGTCCCGAGTCACATGGAGGCAATGAGCGATAGGAGGGGATTCGTCTCTCCCGGTATAGGGAGTTGATGTTGCGCTGTGTTCGATCGGCTATAACCGGAAATCCCTGGCCAGGGTTGCTGAGATTTACTGGTAAGTGTTACCTGTAGTTTCTCGAACTGTTATAGACCTCATATCGACACGACTTATCGAGCTATTGGGGTCTGACGTTTACCACCCCTAGGCGAGATATGCGACATATCAGACGATCAGACTGGACTGTACGGTAGTGTTACTGGTTGGATTCACTGGAGTGTGAGCGGGCTTGCTCGTCGATCTTCTGATCGCTCAATACCCGGGTGGCCGTTACGTTTGGCAGACCGCTTGCGGCTTGTGGGTGTTTGATATGATCATCACCTGCTGCCGGCGTATTGACGAGTCTTTAGAGTCCTACACAGAAGTTTCCTGGCTCAAGCGAAACGAAATAGGAGCGCATATGAGATATGTGCGGGACCGAGAATAATGCGTGTATGTGATACCGTATTCCATTCTCGCGATGAATGTATCGATTGGTTGTATGCGATATAACCTAATTTTCGATTCAAGGATTAATTCGATAAGCCGATACATTGGATACTAGTCGGTGATATGCGATATGACCGGATCGTTAAATCAAGTGTTGATTTAATGATTTAATGTATAATTATATATTTGATATATTACTTTGCATTAACTAGTATTGGTTCACTTTAAATGGATTTTCTCACTTGATGTGCACATTGTATATGTGATATACTTTTGTACACTAGTTTGTATCATGTTTGATGATACTTGCTCACTTGGGTTTGTGTAAAGATTAAACCATGGTTATATGAATGGTTAGGGTTTTGATTATTTACTTAGTTATTTATTTATATATTCATTTTGGAAATTATTAAGGATGGTGGCTTATTTTGTTTTTATGTTGAAGTTTCTTGAAGTTTTGAACAAGTCCACCATTCTTATCTCATCCTTAACCCTAACCATTCCAACTAACCTTGGTTTAATCTCTACACTTGACCATGGTTTACATTATGATAAGGATTCATTTTCTTTTCATTTTAAAAAATAACTTATCATAATATTATCTTCTTCTTCTTCTTCAATGAAGAAAGCTTGACTTCATCAATGGTGATTGATGAAAAAGAGTGAGAAATCCAATTCTAAAGTGAACCCACTTCCTATTTCTTCATCCTCTACCTCTTGCCAAGTAGTAGAGTGTGTTTTCTTCACAAGTTTCATGACTTGGTGAAGTTGGAGCTTGATCTAGCGATGCCTCGACGTAGATCATCTTCGGCACGAAGCCGACGACCTTGCCCGCCCATTTCTCCGATGAAGCCGACGCTAGAGCCCGGGATTTCATTTGGACAGCGGAGAGGACTTCATCACGGAGCCGTGGAGGTGGAGAAATGGATCTACAAAGGTTGTATTTCCGTTCTTTTAGTTTAGTTGTAAACTAGTTGCTTTGGTCGCCTAGATTTCTAGTTAACGATCCGTAGTCTAGGGTTTCTCGGCACCCCTAAAATTTGAAATTGGCATGGTTGATGCCTTGTGAGACCTCCTTAGTGTGCCTAGGAACCCTACAGTTTCTAGTGTTTTGTGTCCGCGCGATACGTAATACGACACGGATCGTGCAGTTTGCGTGGTTTTGCTCTTGGGTTAGTTTCGTCGTATCGCTACGCACGTTAGCCACAATACGAACACTTGAGAGTATGTTTTGTGTTGTTGCGTCGGTCTAGTGTAGTGTGTACATGATTTGGGTCTGTTATAAATATATATTTTCTTTATTGTTTTAATGTTGCAGATTCGCAGGCGGAGACTACGGACACTGCTACAGGAGGGAAACAGGTGGTAGGATTCACCTAGCTTGGAGCGTTGGTGAGTAGATTTAACATCTACAGGGGAATCGCACGCATGGCGTTATGCGTCTGGGCTAGAATTCTAATACTTGTTGCATATTCTACGTTATTGTTAGAATTGCGCCTGTACCCTATTACTTAGATGTTGTATTTGGACTAGTAGCCGTAGGACACTGCACAAATTATTGACGATTCATGTTGCACGAGCACTGATTGTATGCTACACACACCGTCAATAATTACCATGTCACGCACAAACCACTTATAAATAATATATTGCTTGGTTAGGGACCTTGTGACATTGATTCGTACTGCTTATCACATATGACATTTACCATACCTGTATACCTATAGAGTATCGTACCATTAGTGATAGGTATATATACCCTTTACGATACAGCTACAGGTATACCTTGCTCATATTTTACTTATACCCAGGGGGTATACTACATCATTTACTTATAGGTAGACACCTATACTTAGCTGTACCTTATTGATTTCGCATACATCTGGTTTCAGCTACATATTTTCCTTTATATGCTCGCATTTTAGATATATCGCACATATTTATTCCTGGATTTGCGCATTGTTATTTGGATTTTACATGATGTTTTCTGGATTTGGGAACCGCGGGAGTTCATGAAATTATGCATTATTTTAAAAACCCGGTTTCCTTGATATGATATTTGCGCATCCACCATGAGATTTATCGGTTCTGATTATATACTCCATACGAGGAGTGGGTGCCGTATGAGGGTACATGGTGGGGCCCGGTATGGTTCCCCTCGGCAAGATGATCGATGGAATTTGCCGATTGAGCCTGGAGGTGGGCGAGTACCTACCGGTGACAGTACCAATGACTCGGCGGGGATCATGGGGATACCGTTGGGAGTCATGTGCGATGGATATGTCGAAAGGCGAGAGTCAGAGCTAGGCGCTCGTGCTTTCGGGATAGCGTATGATACGTACCTATCAGGATGCTAGTCTTGGAGACGGCATCTGATAGATCAGTATTTCTGTGTCGATGCTTGGCACATTGGTTTTCATGATATTTCCAATTACTTTGTATATATAACAGGGGATTTAGCCGTTGTTATATATACCCTTACACCAATATTAGTGGAGTGGGACGCTAATATATGTGTATTGACCCCATCATATTTATTTCTGCAAATATATATATATATATATATATATATATATATATATATATATATATTGGATGTTAGAATTTTACTTGAGCTTGATTTGGGATATTAGGTGATTCATTAAGATTGGATACCGGATACATATGAGATTACTGATTTGTACATTCGGGATATAGGAGATTACTCGATATTATACATTGGGGAGATGTATGACTTATATGATATGAGAGCCCAACTTGGGGGCTGATTTGAGGAATTGTGAATTTGAGTATCTTGATGGATTGTGATCCTACCACGATGTCAGGATTCCGTGGAAATGACATATTTCACTCCATACCTCATACCTATTTATTTATGCACTGTTCATGTATTAGTAGTACCTGTTAGTATACCCTTCATGATTGCTGCATATCTACATTCTCATATCAATATCGCATGATTATTGCATACTATTGTCATATCACTATTGCTTCATATATTGGTAGTACCTGTTAGTATACTTTCCATTATTCTGCACTCATATGACTTATTATTACTGCAAATCACATATCTTAGATTCATACTGTACGTATATACCTGCGATTACCTGCATATGTTATCTACTATTCACGAATTGGCAACTCACCCCCGTTGTGCTACAGTTGTTTTGCAGGGTGTTTCCCCAGAGTAGTCGAGGCAGGCTATTCATCTATCATCTTTTGCTACAGATACCGCATCGGCTCACAGTGTGCTATTTTGCTTAGGTGGGTTTTGGTGGTTATCTGTATTTTGTATTATACATTCGTTGTATCTTGTACTCTCCATCTACTATTATGTTGTTGACTTAGAGATTTGGTGAGGACTATATTGTATATATTTGTAGATTTGTTGTCTTTTACACAGCTTTATCTCTATTGTCTTTATTTCTTCGCTACGGTGTCGTATATTTGTGGTGGTGATTGTTTTACGCCTTTGGGCGTGTATTTGCTCCCGTTTGGGGATGCTTTATTTATCTTTATTGCTGTACCCATTTTGGGGTCAGTTTTTACAAAGGGGGTGTTGCCAAAATTTTAAAGAAAGAAGTTGGACTTTTAAAGAATTTTGGTTGTGATTTCAAATGTTTCAAAACTGCTATTACTTTTCTTGTCTTCTTTTCATGGTTTAGATTTCTGGATTTTGGCTTTCTTTTACTACGTTATTTCTTTAGGCGTTGCGTAGTATTAGGGCCGTCACGTGCCAATTTCGGGTCGTGACGCCGGCATAGACTCCTTGACGGCGTCGAGGGCGCTGTGCTACACAACGGCAGCGGATTCGGCGAGACCGGCATAAAATTGGTCGGACACCTTATATCCCTCGACGACCTTCGCCGCCCGGCTCTTGGTGAGCTTCACCGTGTCCATAGCCATCCGGACATCCCTCTTGAGGACGTCACTCGACTTCTTCATCAAGTTGTAGAGGCTGTTCACCTCCTCCAACTTGGCCTGGATAGCCTGGTTGGACTCATTCAGGAGATGATGAGACTCCTTCAGCTTGGAGTTCGTCAGCCCCTCGGCGACTAGTCGAGTGTCGAGGAGAGCCGCCTTCTCCTCCGCCTTCCGCAGTTGGAGGCGGAGTTCCTCCTCCCGCAAAGAGGATTCGCCCGCCTTTTTCATGGCCGGGGATACCTCCTCAGATTCCATAGCGACGAGGGGAGCGCAGTGATGAAGGACTTGAGAAAAGCAGCAAACGGGTTAGAAAGCTCAAACCGAGAAAACAAGACTTAAGAAATTTTAAGAAAAGTCAAGTACCGATCTGAACAGCCTCCTGCGCTATAGCGGCCACCTGGGCCTTCATGGTCCCCCGGGGAATCTCGCCCCCGGCTGCTTGCTCTATGTCCGAAAGCAAGCTGTCGGTGATGAAGAGCCCCGAGAGCACCTCAATGCAGAAGTCGCCCTCTTGCACTGGGCTCTCGGTGTTAGTTATATGTGTGCCCTAGAGGCCATTACTGTAAATACGATGTATTGTGTAGTGGATGCTTGGACATATATATGGAGGACTTTCTTGCTCGACATGATAGTATTCTATCTGGTTGCTCTTTATCTTAACATGTACACTGATTGTCTCTATATTACATGTTGATAAAGCCCTTAGGATGAGTACTTGACTACCAAGATTATGATGCGGATCATACTAGTGGGGACAGAATAGTCGATAAGTACATCCTTCAAATGTTCCTAGTCGTGGGTGTATCGAGATAGGGCATCGATATACCAGTGTAGACTAGCGTATAGCTTCTCGACTGATGCAGATGGGCGATGGATGATCCCATATCCATTGGTGTTTGACATCAGAGACAGTATACGGGTGCTCAGTAGAGACTGGGTACACTGGACGGACTCGCCGAGAACTCCTAGATGATATTATACCTATCATCAGATAGCAGTTCTCTGGTGACACTGGTACATGTTAGTCTGTAGACCCGAGATCGTCATAGAGTTTTGTGTGATTCCCATTGTGCTTTGATTTCCACCTTACCATACTCAAGAGAACGTGCAAAATGGTGGCTTTTGCGTACTGTCCCGAATCAGATGGAGGGAATGAGCGATAGGAGGGGTTTCGTCTCTCCCGGTATTGGGGGTTGATGTTTTGCTGTGCTGGATTGGCTATAACAGGAAGTCCCCGGCCTGGGTTGCTTTATAGATATACTGGTAAGAGTTATCAGTAGTTTCTCAATCCGTTATGAGCCTCATATCGACACGACTTATCGAGTTACTGGGGTTTGACGTTTACCACCCTAGACGAGATATGCGACATATCAGACGAAGAGACTGGACTGTACGGTAGTGTTACTGATTGGATTCGTAGGAGTGTGAGCAGGCTTGCTTATTGATCTTCTGATCGCTCAATACCCGGGAGGCCGTTACGTTTAGCAGACTGCTTACGGCTTGTGGGTGTTTGATATGATCATCACCTACTGCCGGCGTATTGACGAGTCTTTAGAGTCATACACAGGGGTTTCCTGGCTCAAGCGAAATGGAGTAGGAGCACATATGTGATATGTGCGGGACCGAGATTAATATGATATGAGATACCGTATTCTATTCTCGCGGTATGTGATATCGTTCGATTATATATGATATAGCCAGGTTATCGGATCATGTGTTAATTCGATAAGTTGATTCATGTGATATTAGTCAGTTATATGTGATATAGTCGGATTATTAAATCAAAATTTGATTTGATAATCTAATATATAATTATATATATGATATATTATATTACATTAACTAGTATTAGCCCACTTATGATTTCTTTTCTCACTTGATGTGCACATTGTATATATGTGATATGTATATTTCTGTACATGTTTGTGTTATGCTAGGCTACAAATGCAACATATTAGTATGAGACTAGAACCATGCTTGGGTTTATGTTATGGTTAATATTTATTATTAAGTAATTAAAAAACATTTGGAATTTGTCATGGTTGATTTCTTGTGCAAACTTGATAACCATTGACCAAGTCCACTTGTTTGTCATTGCTTAAGATATTTGTTAACCCAACCTTAAACCTTGACCTTGGTTTATTCTCTACATGAGTTAAGCATGGGATGATAACTCACCATGGTTGCATTTCTAACCTCATGAATTATGCATTCATCACTTCATCATTATCTTCTTCTTCTTCGAAAAAGCTTTCTAGCTTCAATGGAGTTGTGAGAAAAAAAGTGAGAAAATGAAATCTAAAATGAGCCCACTTCCTACTTCATCATCCTTTACTACTTTCCATTTAGTATAGGGTGTTTGCTTCAATAATTCCATCATTAGTGAAGAGATAGCTTGGGTTAGTGTCTCCTCGATGTAGATCATCTTCGGCCTCGAAGACTTCGAAGCAAGCATCTTTGTTTCTTCAAGGGAGCCTCTCTAGAGTCCGGGACTTCATGATCGCAGCGAAGGGACTACTACATGGAGCTAATGAAGTGAAGGACAGGTCTACAAAGGTTGTATTTCTTGTTCACTTTTAGTTACAAGTGTTTGTATATTATTCCGTTAGATTTCTAGTTAACGATTCTAAGTTAGGGTTAGCTAGAACGACAAATTTTTGAATTTGGCATGGACGATACCTCCGGAAATCTTGCTGCTGTCCTACGTAACTCTGCAGTGGTATCATAGCCATGCTAGAAATTTAGATGGATTTTGTTAGGATTACGAATCCGAAATACTCCGAAACTTGAAACGGGAAAATGAAGTTTCTGTCGTTTTTAAAAGTTGTTCAAAAATTTTTTTAAACAAGTACAGAATGATGTATGAGATATAAAAAGAACACCATGAAAATTTCAGGAAAAAATAAGATTTTTTGGCCGGCCACCACCTAGCTGATCTCGGCCAAAATCTGAGCTCACCCCCTGAAATTTTGTGTGTGTTCCAGTGACTTGGTTTTAGTGTTTCAGGTGTTGTTTGTTTTTGCTAATTTTGCATATGATGTAATCTTACACTATAAGCAATTCGGAGTGTTTTGTATTCGTAGTTTTAACATTGTTTTGGGTTATTCACATATTGTCTAGACGAAATTAAAAAGTTCGATCGAATGTCAAAAACCCATTTTTCCAAGTTTAACGTATTCGGAAAAACATGCAAGTAATTCTATGAACCCTCTAGAAGAATGAAACCCTAACTCGACTTTTTGGATCGCGGAACCGCGATCATACCCTAGGGTTTGCCGCAGTTCCGTGGCGACATGAGTGAGGCTTGGGTTTGCCATTCTACGGCTGGTGCATAGGTTCTGTTGTATATTCTGGGTATTACTAAAACTGTGCTCAAATGTTGAGCTGTCGGGAAATTGTGGGACTTTGATGAATCGATTGAAAAGTTTAACGTCGTCCGGATATCATGTGATGGGATACAATATTTGGAATCCATAATTAGTTATGAGATAACTAATTTGAATGTTATAAATCTAGTAATTTAGTCTCATTTGATCGGTTGCCACGGAATTTTGATGTGATCAAAAGTCCGTCGCAATCACGTAGCGTACGCGGATACTCACTGGGTAACATTATTAGATAGCCACGCCCCATAGCCCCGACCAAGTGACTGTAGGAGAACCCCGTCGCCAAAAGCATCCGTTAGGGTGCTCGCAGCAGCGGTGTTCTGCCTTAGTGCACTTCATCGACGGCATCGGGAGGTGCGGCCGTCTGCTAAAGTTTCCGACGAGCATTCGATCAGGATGTCGAGAATCTTGTTGAATTGCCTGACTTGATATTGAAAAGTGTATTTGAGATCGAGACTAAAATGCGGGGTTTATAATTGTTAGTTATGCGATGTCTATGGAATTCATTTTGTTAGGCATGTGATGTCTAAGGTGGTTGCGGATTCCAACTGTAGTAGTTTTCACTTTCTTTTCTGCGACCGTAAGTGTAATATGTGGTGTATCGCCGGTTTCGTTACTATATGTCAACGACAATTGGGATACGCATATTTACTTACGTTGATGACATGTGATGTTATGTGTTGCTGGGATATGTTATATTGGATCGTCGTGTTTGAATAGCCGGGTTTTTTATGTGAGATGAGAGTTTTTATTTTTATTCATGTAAAATTCATTGTATGTAATATTCTTTTATTGGGGCACTTCCAGGTTGAGGACGATATTACCATTGTATATTATTTACTTTTCTGCATTAGGATAGACCCAAGGCGGCGAGAACAAGTAACCAGGTTCTAGGGTCCAGTGGGAGACCATCTCGAGGAGTCGAGACCGGGTCTCCTAACTCTAGAGTTGGCAGGGTTACTTGCCTCTCTTGTAGGGGTCTAGGGATGTGGGTTTGGCTATTCATCGCGACCATGGAATCCGTGTTTTATACAGGCTTAATTTAAAACACGGAAATCCTAGTATATCCAATATTTCATATGTTTTATTCTGCTGCGATATTATGTGATATGATCACTGTGTTTATTCTGAGATGAATGCTTATATTATATATATATAAATATGATATATATTATATATTGTTGCTTTTGTTTCATATGTGATGCTTAGGAAGCATAGTAGATGGGACTTCATTAGTGAGATTAATGAAACAAAAGAAACCTAAAAGATATTGTAGAAACTTGTTTTAAAAACTGGTAACTCTAGTTCTTGTTTTGCATAGCGGTATTCCTTGTAGAATATCCAGCACCTTATTCGATAAGGAAAGAGCCGATATCCCTTCACCGGGAATGACCTCTTCAGCAATAACTAGCAGATGCTATAACCCTCGGTTTGTCTTTTGATTGCTTCTATAGTTTTTGCTTTACATAGTGGTATTTATGAAATATCCTGCACCTTATTCGATAAGAAAAGAGCCGAGATCCCTTCACCGGGAGTGATCTCTTTAGCAAAACTAGTAAAAGCCTAAAAAACACTCCTTTACAAAATCACTCGATTCTACAACGATATCAAGTTCATTACGCAAAAGGTTTTCTTAAAAACCTGTCGTAGCCCTCCGTCATTTCAGATAAGTGTTATTTTAGTATTCGTGCTACGGTAGTTTAGCCTTCGTCAAGGCGTGATGTACGGTAGCTAAATTAGTACTTATCTGCAGAATACGATGCGATTGGATTAGGGTATTCATACGGCGTAGTTTGGCCTCCATCAAGGGTCGTACGGGTGGGCCTAATTCAATTAGGAAATGACGGGATGAACTTGACTAGCGGACTATGGGTGGTTTGGCCTCCGTCAAGGTCATAGGACGCTAGGGGAAAAATATTATCGAGAATTTCAAGCGTTGAAATTTGCAATGAGATTGCATACCTTCTATGAGATAGTTGGATCCCGATACCCACTGCTAGTAAGAGTTACTTCTGGGAGAGTTTTACACATTACAATTAGCCGATCAAGTAGGTGTCTAGAAAGGTGTTAACGGGGTTACGCCCCTGGAAAAATGGGGTTTATTTTAATTAGGTCCGTGCAAAAGCACGGGGAACCTCCCTCAAAGTACCGACACTTGTTTGGCCGAAAGATTGGCGAACTTGCAGCGTGTAATTAAACCCGGCTAGTCTTACCTTTTAGGGTTTGAAGAAAGATTTGACTAAAACAGTGGGAGCAATCCTGATTAGATAAAATAATAACCAATCTAATCTTGCAAAAGCATACGCTGAGTGTTTTCTTTTCTCTCTCTCCAGGTAGCGACCATGTCACGCCTTAATCAAGATAATAATATGGATGTATTGACCGAACCCGCTTGTTATACTGAGCTGGGAAACGTTGGTCACACTTCAACTTATAATTGTTATAAAACCGGGAAGGGAATAGGGGAATACCATGATTCCCGTGCCGTGCAAACGAAGAAAGTGCATGCTGATGCATCTTCTTCGGGTGTGTTCATTACCGAGAACTGTTTCTCAGCATCCTCTACTTCCTGGTATGAGATACCGGATCAGGATCTCATATATGTAATCTGTTACATGGGCTAGAGATAGGTAGAGAACTGGGAATGAGTGATAAGTTCAAGAGTTGGAAACAATACAAGTGTTGCAGCCAAGCTTGTTGGCAGTTATCACCCTGTATTACCAAATACATTGATTCTGAACGAATGTTATTAGAATCTAAACCTGATATACAACATCATATCAATCTCTTTATTTAGTAAAGAAGGATATAATTTTGTATTGTTGGATAATGTTTTGAACATTTCCTATATCAAGAGTTGATCGGTTCAGGCACGTTATCTAAAAACATATACATTCTAAATCAAACCACAGTTCTTAACATACAGAACACACACAAAAGAAAGAGTTCAGAAATGAACGAATTCTTCTTGGGGCATTGTACACTAGGTCATATCAATGCGACCCGACTAGCTGAAATTACATAAAGATGCATATTTAAATTAGTTTGAATTTAGACCTTGTGAAACTTGCCAGTCATGTCACAAAGATAAGATGACCATAGCTCCGTTTATTGGAAACAGAGAAAGAGTTAGTGAACTCTTGGGATTGATACATGATGATGTATGTAGGTCCCCTGTCTACACATACCAGGACTGGTTCTTTGTATTTCATTACATTCACTGATGATCTCTCAAGATTCGGACATCTAATCCTGTTGAAACACAAGTCTGAAGCTTTTGAGAAATTCAAAGAATATAAGTTAGAAGTAGTGAACCAAAACGGGTATAAGTATTATGTCCTTTGATGAGATCAGGGAGGAGAATACTTGAGCACGGAGATCCTGAACTATTCTAAAGGAGAATGAGATTCTCTCTCAGTATTACTCCTCCGAATACACCACAGTATGTCGGTATATCGGGGTGGAGCAATCGCACCCTATGAGATAAGGTGTGCTCTATGATGAGTACTGCTGACTTGCCTATTTCCTTTTGGGAGTTATGCACTTGAGAAGCTGCATACCTATTGAATAGGATTCCAACCAAATCGGGTGCCTACCACTCCATATGTGATATGGTATGGGAAGAGCCCATCTCTTAAGGATGTTAAGATTTGAGGTTGTCCGGCCTATGTCTAAAAGCAAAATCCGGACAAGCTCGTAGTAAGGTCAGTTCTGTGGAAGTTTGTTGGATATCCCAAACATTCGCAAGGGAATATCTTCTACCATACTGAGGAGCAAAAGCTGTTTTTTTTTCTCAGCATGCCACCTTTTGGAAAAGGAATTTCTTTCGAAGAAATTAGTGGCCATGAGGTAGAACTGGAAAGAGTTCCAGCTATACAAATTGCAGCTGATGATTTGGTAAAACCGGAGGATTCAATAGTTCTCAACGAACCTCAGCCTCTCCGCCGATCTGGTAGGGTTCCTCATCCACCTAAGAGATACTTCGGTTTTCTCTATGACAGTGGGAGCGAGGATTGCATCATGAGATGATGACCCAACTAGTTTCGAGCAGGCCATCAAGAGTGGGGACTCTGTGAGAATGGCTGAATGCTAAGCGATCTGAGATAGAATCCATATACACCAACAAAATATGGACTTTGGTTGCTATATCTGAAGGGTTAAATCCCCATCAGGAGCAAGTATATCTTGAGAATATTACTTGGTGTACATGGAAAAGTTGAGACTTTCAATGCTAAGACTTGTTGCAAAAGGTTTTCGTCATCGACCAGGTGTGGATAATGATGAAACCTTTTCTAGTGCCTATGCTTAAGTCCATCCGGATCCTACTTGCTATTGCTATATACCTTGACTGCGATATCTGGCAGTTGGGTGTCATGACTGCTTTTCTAAATAGTGATTTAGAAGAGAGTGTCTATAAGCACACAACCAGAGGGCTTCGTAGACAGTGGGAGCAGTGGAAACGTGTGCAAGTTGCTTTATAGGATAAAACAGGCATCGTGGAGTTGGAACGTCTGTTTTGATGTGGTAGTCAAAGCGTTTGACTTCATCAAAATGGTAGATGAACTTTGCATATACAAAAAGGTAGTAGGGAGTATGGTGGTGATCCTCGTATTGCACGTGGATGACATACTTTTGATAGGAAAGGAGTTTCCTATGCTACGCCCGGTCAATCTCCTCTTATTACATGGATTCTCCATACAGGATCAAGGTGATACCTCCTAAATCTTGGGTTTTGGATCTATGAGATAGATCAAAATGGATGTTAGGATTCTCACTAGGTGTAATGAGATGGTATCAATTGATCCTGGGGAGAATCACTGGATATCTTCCAGGGTGGTAAGGATGACTGAATGTCAGTCACAGGCATTGTCTTTACCCTCAGTAGAGGGATGGTATGTTGGAAGAGTTCCAAGCTAGATACCGTGGCAAACTAGACGATAAAGGCTGGATACATCGCTACCAAGGATGCTACCAAAGAGGCAGTCTGGATATATATAAGTTCATGAGATGAACTTGGTTCTTACCATTGTGTGACAATGGAGTTGTGGTTTATTCCTAAGAACCCCTGTTCTGTCAGTGATCCAGACATATTTTTAGGCAGTATCACCTGATCATGAAGATGGATGATCTCCAGGGAGATCGTGGTTAAGAGAGTAGACTACAGAGGATAACACGGCGGATCCACTCACAAAGGCCTATTCCCAGTAGAGACTTTTATGGGATGGTTGAGTATGAGATACTTCAACCACTACTGATTGTTGGGTATGGGATACTACAACAGATGGTCCTAGTGCAAGTGGGAGTTTGTTAGTTATATGTGTGCCGTAGAGGCCATTACTGTACATACAATGTATTTTGTAGTGGATGCTTGGACATATACATGGAGGACTTTCTTGCTCGACATGATAGTATGCTATCTGGTTGCTCTTTATCTTAACATGTACACTGATTGTCTCTATATTACATATTGATAAAGCCCTTAGGATAAGTACTTGACTACCAGGATTATGATGCAGATCATAATAGTGGGGACAGGGTAGTCGATAAGTACATCCTTTAAATGTTCATAGTCGTGGGTGTATCAAGATAGGGCATCGATATACCAGTGTAGACTAGTGTATAGCTTCTTGACCCATGTAGATGGGCGATGGATGATCCCATATCCATTGGTGTTGACATCAGAGACAGTATACGGCTGCTCAGTGGAGACTGGGTACACTGGACAGACTCGCCGAGAACTCCTAGATGGTATTATACCTATCGTCAGATAACAGTTCTCTGGTGACACTGGTACAGGTTATTCTATAGACCCGAGATCGTCATAGAGTCTTGTGTGATTCCTACTGTGCTTTGATTTCCAGCTTACCACATTCAAGAGAACGTGCAAAACGGTGGCTTTTGGGTACAGTCCCGAATCACATGGAGGCAATGAGCGATAGGAGGGGTTTCGTCTCTCCCGGTGTTGGGGGTTGATGTTGCGCTGTGCTCGATTGGGTATAACAGGAAGTCCCCGGCCAGGGCTGCTTTAGAGATATACTGGTAAGAGTTATCAGTAGTTTCTCGACCCGTTATGAGCCTCATATCAACACGACTTATCGAGTTACTGGGGTCTGACATTTACCACCCCTAGACGAGATATGCGACATATCAGACAAAGAGACCGGACTGTACGGTAGTGTTACTGATTGGATTCGCAGGAGTATGAGCAGGCTTGCTTGTTGGTCTTCTAATTGCTCAATACCCGGTTGGCCGTTACATTTAGCAGACCGCTTGCGGCTTGTGGGTGTTTGATATGATCATCACCTACTGCCGGCGTATTGACGAGTCATTAGAGTCCTACAAAGGGGTTTCCTGGCTCAAGCGAAACGGAGTAGGAGCACATATGTGATATGTGCGGGACCGAGATTAATACGATATGAGATACTGTATTCTATTTTCGCGATATGTGATATAGGTCGGTTATATATGATATAGTCGGGTTATCGGATCAAGTGTTGATTCGATAAGTTGATTCATGTAATATTAGTCGGTTATATGTGATATAGCCGGATTATTAAATCAAGAGTTGATTTGATAATCTAATGTATAATTATATATATGATATATTACATTACATTAACTAGTATTAGCTCACTTATGATTTCTTTTCTCACTTGATGTGCACATTGTATATATGTGATATGTATATTTGTGTACATGTTTGTGTTATGCTAGGTTACAAATGCAACATATTAGTATGAGACTAGAACCATGCTAGGGTTTATGTTATGGTTAATATTTATTATTAAGTAATTAAAAAAACATTTGGAATTGGTCATGGTTGATTTTTTGTGCAAACTTGATAACTATTGACTAAGTCCACTTGTTTGTCATTGCTTAAGATATTTGTTAACCCAACATTAACCCTTGACCTTGGTTTATTCTCTACATGAGTTAAGCACGGGATGATAACTCACCATGGTTGCATTTCTAACCTCATGATTTATTCATTCATCACTTCATCATTATCTTTTTCTTCTTCCAAAAAGTTTTCTAGCTTCAATGGAGTTGTGAGAAAAAATGTGAAAAAATGAAATCTAAAGTGATCCCACTTTCTACTTCATCATCCTTTACTACTTTCCATTTAGTATAGGGTGTTTGCTTCAATAATTCCATCGTTAGTGAAGAGATAGCTTGGGTTAGTGTTTCCTCGACGTAGATCATCTTCGGCCTCGAAGACTTCGAAGCAAACATGTTCGTTTCTTCAAGGGAGCCTCTCTAGAGTCCGGGACTTCATGATCGCAGCGAAGGGACTACTACACGGAGCTAATGAAGTGAAGGACCAGTCTATAAAGGTTGTATTCCTTGTTCACTTTTAGTTACAAAGTGTTTGTATATTATTCCGTCGGATTTCTTGTTAAGGATTCTAAATTAGGGTTAGCTAGAACGGCAAATTTTTGAATTTGGCATGGACGATGCCTCCCGAAACCTTGCTGCCGTCCTAGGTAACCCTGCACTCGGTAGAAGGTGGCCGAGAGACTGTACGCTTCAGCCTTTTGAGGGGGATTTCGGCAGGCTCAGCCTCCTCCTCTCCTCTTGCCCGGGGCGCTGAGTCCCACGCGCGCTTATGACCCCCCCCCCCCGCGGCGTTCTTCTGGGGTTCGGGGAGCGGCGGAAGGCTTGGACGGTGGAGTTGGCCTCGGGGCCGAGCTCGGACCGGGTCGGGACGAGCTTGCGCCCCTGGCTTTCCTTCCTTGGTTCTTGGCGGCAATGGTGGCTAGGATTTTCGATCGGTCTATGGGCTCTGCAAAAAAAAGAAAATGCGAACAAAAGAGGGTTAGCGACACCGAAACGGCAAAGGAAATTTAGTAAAGTCTAAAAAGGTCATCGAAGGCCTTAACGTACCCAGAAAACGCGCAGGACTGATCCCATCTCAGCTCAATGTCTGCTCGGATAGCAGAACGTCGGCCCGCTGAATCAGTTCCTAGTGGGACACCACCTTTGCCTCCGGGGAAGTCAACTGCTTTGCTTCGGGCAGTCGGCCTGTGCCACTGTATAGGCACAGGCCAATCCTTACCCTCAGCTGGCCCAACGAATATGAACTTCTCCTTCCATTCATGGATGGAAGAAGGGACGACTAATACCCCCGACCCTGCCGTCCCGCCCTTACGTTTTTTATACGAAAAATACACCCAGCTCGGCTCTTCCTTACTGATGCCGGGATGATTTTTATAACAAAAGAAAGACACGAGGAGGGTCAAACTGAACGGGATCTGATCTAATTTCTACCGGACCAGAAACCCGAGGAGAATCCTCCATGAGTTCGGCTCTAGCTGGCCCGGAGCAAGACGGAAGCAACGAAGCACCCCACAAATCTTGGTTTGGAAGGGCAGACGCATTCCTGCCCAGAAATCTTCCAAATACAGAGCAATCTCCTAGCCCTGCACCTGGGCCGCTCGCTCACCTTCTCTAGCTAAACGGATGGAATAGTTAGAGGGGATGTGGAATCGAGTCCGAATTTTGGAAAAATCATCCAGACTCTTCAAAACGGAGGGCGCATCGCGTGTGTTTCCGATGCACACCTTGGGAGCCCTTGTCGCCGTCCGACGGTGAGTGACAAGTGCAGCCCAGACCCTAGGGAGCAAACCCGGCACAAAATACGAAGAAGAAGAACCCTCTTGGCTATCTGAAGCCGAAGAGGAGGAAGACCCACTGGACTCGGCCCCAGAAACTGAGGCCTCATCATCCGAATCTACCCTTACTATCTCTATAGACTCCTCGGATGAAGACATCTAACCTGATTCAAAAGAAAAGACTCACCGAGGAAAAATTAACGGAGGATCCGATCTAAGAAGTGGAGCGATGGGCAATCTTCAGCATTGAAAGAGAATTAGAGAAAAGTGTCGGCCCTAGGATGCTCCCCTCCTATTTTTACACCCCAAAAGAGAACATCCCATGGCACAGATTGATTCCCTCCAAAACGAAACGTCGTGCCCAAGCGGAAGTCGAAGCTCCACATGGCGAGCAGCCATTGAGGACGTCTCTTCAACTGCAGGAGTCAGTGACAATCTATCGCTTCCTCCAACCGATGTGTGGCCCGTATCCCAACTGGCGAATCGACTGAAACGACGCCCCCTCTTTTAAGCGCAATCATTTCACCGATCCGCTGACGCCATCGGAGATACGAGATAAAATTCAGGCGCACGACGAGACGACACGTGGGCCCAAAGATTGAAAAGTCGCCATCGCTAAATGCCATGTCGTTTCTAGGCGATCCACATTCTGATTCTCAGTGCCAAACTGAGCCGAAGAAAAACCGAGCAGGGCACTCTCGACCTGACCCATAAATAGGTTGGAACAAGAATGGGGGCTAATGATGATGCTCATAAGTGGTATTTCCTCAAATTACAACACGTGGCGGATGACGTGTCCCGAAGTTACGGAGGTGGAATAAATGAGTTGCATTAGGGGCATTCCTCGGGACCTCGTCTCGAAGAAGTGTCCGACCTTTCAGGGGACCTCCTTGAGTACTTTCCATCTTCACCTAGCAAACTAACAACAGCTCGTCTCCGAGCTTCCTCGGCTTCACTGCTCGTGTCTGAGCCATCTGACAGGCCGAGCTTTCTCAGCCTCACTGCTCGTCTTCGAACAATCTGACAGACCAAGATTTCTTGGCTTCCCCGATCAACCGAGAGAGTGGAACCCAAGCGCCTCCGCAACGGCTCCGCGTATCTTGCCAGGACGAGATATCCGCCTCCCCACGTTCCGCGTCTCATGCTAGCGCGTCCTCCATTGATGGGCATATCCCGCCATTAATGCGAGGATAACGCAGGGGCATAACCGATGGCGACGATCTCGCGTCCGCTCGCTCCACGCGACCACTATATAAACATCTCTCTCAGACGACTTAGGTAACTCAAAATCATTTCCCAAACGCCGTTACTCTGCACTTATTCTCCGGCACTAAATTGATCGTCGGAAGGTCCTACGGTGGTCATCCACTCCGGGACTTCTTTTACAGATTGCTCGGCATCAACACCAACCCATTGAGATCCACAAACTCAACAACTCCCAAACTAAATCTCAACCGTAAAAATCCGCCATCACAAGATCGACGGAGGATAATATCTGAAGGAGCTCACATCCTCCATCAATAACTAAAATTTGAGAGAGGAAATTGGATAGTATAAGAGGCAATACTTCAGTGAACTTGTAATTTGTGATTCAACCCTCAAGCAGCACATGCTAATTCAAGTCTTCAAAAACAAAAAGGCCAAAAAAAAAAGAGAGCAAAAAATAATAAAATAATCCTGATTTGATATTATCGCAAGTCTCTTGAGACATCAAACCAGTAAATTTGCATGCACTCTTCTGATACACAAGCAAACAAAAAACTAGCTTATGACAAATCACAATTACATTTGGATTCATTATTTACCTCATCTCATCTATAAAATAAAACCATTATTTTCTTAATATAATTTATCCATCTTCTTCATATCATTGATGGTGTCCTGAAATGACCTGCAAAAATTAAAGTACAGCACTCCTGAGCATATTCGACAAGGTTTTAATTTAAAAGAGAACGGGCCAGTAGGGACCTACAGGCCCAATGCAGTGGCCTCATATGGAGTAAAAGGCCCAATGCGGCCCATGTGAGAGGCCGCATGCCCTGTTTCCTCTTAATTTAATGGCTTTTTCTAAAGGCCTTCTAAGTTATGCTGTTACGAAAAGTGCTGTTAGCAAAAGTACCGTTTTAGAAAGCTCTTTTGGCAAAACTGATGTTGTAGAAAGCGATTTTTAATTTGAAAAGTTGTTTGATTCGAAAAGCTGTTAGGAGTTTTAGAAGTGTTGTTGAATGTTTAAATTACCATAAAGCGCATTCGGAAGTATTTTTTTTTGTAAAGTTGTTTGATTCCGGAAGTGCTTTTATATGACTCATTTTGTTGAATACACAATTATAATTTATATGAGCTCATCCAGTGCAACAAATTTATTATAAACAAAAAGAATACGAATAACAAAAAAATGAGAGTTGGAAGAAAAATATTGATCACATTGTTTTTTCTCTTATCTTAAATAAACATAAAGAATACAGGTAACCAAAAAAATGTGGTTGTTAGCAAAGTTGGAAGAAAAAAATAAACATAAAGAATACAAGAAACAAAAAAATGATTATGAGCGCTCTCAAAATGATCATAAACCATATACTTTACATATTTGCGGCAATTTCTTCTCTTATTTTATCACGAATAATTTCTATCGCAGGACATGCCTCAAATGTCAATGGAACTAGAGAAAGATCTTCTGAAGCACCTTCTTGTTGTTACAAACATACTTGTTTGTGATCATATGCTTTTGCATTCTTTTTTATAAAGTTATGGATAGTCATTGGCGCCGCTACAATCTTAACTTGTGTTTGAAAACCATAAGAAGGCATGCAACGAATAATCTTAAATATATTCTTCTATACGCCAAATGACCTTTCAATAATCCCTCTCAAACTTGAATGGTACTAGTTAAATCGCTCATTGTTGTTAGCAAAATGTCTATTACATTGAAATCTAGAATATGATATCGTTCAGTTTTGTAAGGTCCGATATATCCACGAGGATTCGAATAACCAAAATCAACAAGATAATATTTTCCTGTATAAATAAATAAAACATAAAACAAATGAGAGTTGGAAGAAAATGTGTCGATTACAAATTAATATTACTATTCATGTTACCTGTTGGAGGGTGACGAAAATTCAGCACTCTAGTGTGTACTATACCTATTGGAGAGTATCGAGACTGGACATCAATACTCCTGAGTAGAATAGTGTGTACTTATCGAGACCCAGACGAGGGGCGGTAGCCAGTCCCACAAGCCATTGGTTTCAGTTTGTCACCTAAGATAGTATACAGGTGCTTATTGGTATTATACCTATTGTCAGATAGCAGTTCCCAGGTGACATGTGTACAGGTTAGTCTGTCGACCTGAGATCGTGATTTATCTCGTATGAGTTCCCACTGTGTTTTGATTACTACCCTACCATGGATCAAAGGAGTCATGCAAACGGGTTTTAGTTGGGTACAGTCCCTAGCCACATTGAGGCAGTGAGCGGATCGTCGGGGATTCGTCTCTCCCGGTATTGGGGGTTGATGTCGCGAGGTGCATGGGTGGCCATCACCAGAAATCCTTGTCCAAGGTAGTCGAGAATTACTGATTTGGATCAATAGTTTCTCTGTTGGTGATGGGTTTCATACCGAAATGAAATATCGCGTTATTAGGGTCTGACTTTATCCACCCCCATAGACTTGATATGCGATACTTTTAGACGAACATACAGGACTGTAAGGAGATTGTCACGGACAGGCTCAGTAGGGGTTTGGATGGGTTTGCTCGTCGGCTTTCCTTTCGCTCAATACCTAGGTAGCCGTTACGTACAGCTAGTGCTACTGACGTGCTTGTGGTTAAACTTACTGCCAACGTATTGACGAGTCTTTAGAGTCCCACACAGAGGGTATCCCTGCTTCGGCCGAAACGATATATTGGCCGTATAGTTTTACGGCAGAGTTCGATTATATACGTGCACTTGTGCACTTATCATGACTCGGACGGATAATATTAGTGGGGTTTGGTTTAAGCCGGATTCTAGTATTATATTATTGGATTATTTTCGTCTCTTTATTATTCATATTTTTCAGAATACGGATACGGGTATATATATACGGATGATGGGTATTCTTATAATTTATTACAAGATTCTTCTAGAAGATGCCATCTCATTTTTGTTTATAACCATTTTGTTAAATGGTTAATAAGGAGGAGGATGAGGTGTAACTTGGCATTTATGGAAGCATGGCTCTTGGGGTGACTCATGGGGTGACTCATGGTATACTATTGTAGCATGCTTGATTTATTTATGTGTTGTGAGATATTTTGTGAGGATGGATGTTCTTTGGCTCGCAACACTTAGCCATTTTTTTTTATTGTTACTTCATGCACAACACTCTTATCTCCTCTAAGCTTTGCTTCTTCTACCTCAACCCTAAAAGTCTCATGTGTTGAGAAACCTAGGTTGTTTGGAGACAAATTAATCCATCATTAGACTCTATATCCTCTAGGCTATCTAGTTTAGCGAACTAGGTACCGTAGTTACCTCGGATATGAGGTTGGAGCTCGAACTACAAATCCTCAGGTGGATCATCTTCAATGGAAGGAGACCGGCGATCAAGATTGATCATGGTGGCCTCTAGGAGCTTAGGAAGATGGTAGAAGATCGAAGGACTTGGATCATTCGGTATAACCATTCTAAACTCCTCTTTAGTTTGCTAGCTTTTGGTTTATGGTAGATCCGGGTTATAGGGTTGTTCTAGCGCCAGTTTTGAAAACTTTTGTTCCGCAAAAGGTCACGGTAGATTGCCAGGACGCTGGCATAACCCAACATGGAATCAGAGCCAACCATAAACCATAAACTAGCAGTTTTAGACGATATTTAAATAACGAAACCGAAACAATTCCGAAACAATACGGAATATATTCAAGTTTCTGTCTAATTTTTTAGTCTTAAATTTTTTTTAAACAATTGCAAAAGTCTACTTGTATGACAACTAGAACACCATTAAAACACGAGCCCCAAAATCGATAACTTAGCCAACGAGAATGAGATAAATCCCGGCCTGGCCGGTCCTGTAGCATTCGTAGGACTTGTAATTTTTGTGGTGTTCTAGTCTCTTGAATATTGGTTTTCATGTATTGTTTGTTTTTGCCCAGATTGCATATTATGTTATCTTTGGTTTGAAGGCAATACAGAATATTTCGAAGTCACTATTTTTAACACCGTTTATAACTTTTCAGTACATATATTACTATCTGCGACCGTGAATGTCATTTGAGCAGTATAACTCGTCTAACTGCTATATGTTCTATTAGACGGGTTTGCGAACATGACATTCACGTTGATGTTCTGTGTTGTGCTGAGATTGTGGTTGGATTGTCGTGGTGGATAGCCAGTGGTGCAATGATAATAGTACTGTTGAGATTCATTTGTACATTTGATATTGCGGGGCGAGCGTCCGACATGTGGACTGCCGTCTCTGCCAGTTTGTATATTATTTATTTGGGGCACGACCGGGTTGAGGTCGATGTCACCCTTGTATATATATTTTCATTTTCTGTACTAGAATTACCTCGCGGTGGAGTGCTCGAATAGTTGGATTCTAGAGAGCAACGGACCCGCATCTCATGGCGTTGTGACAGAGGGGACTCACTCTAGAGTTAGTAGGCTATTCGCCGCACTCGTAGGGGGTACAGGTTGACCCACGAAGGGGTGCTCAAGTTACCGGATTCCGTGAAGTGCTGGGTGGCCCATTCACTTTGTTGATTAAGATTGCATCACTTCTGGAATTGGCAGGTAACTTTCCGCGCTCGTAGGGGTCTAGGTTTTCATTGCACAGACTATCCATATGACAGGGAATGTCGGGTCTCATTTGCGGCTCAAATGAAACCCGAGGCTCCAAGATTATCCACCATCCTGTATTGCTTGCTGAGATTCTGTGATGTTGCTTATATCAAACCTGAGACGAATGCTATATATATTTATATATATACTAGTAGATGTTGTATATGTTTTTCATCCGTGCTAGTCCATCCCCCGCTCTGTCGTTAGTTAAGTAACCTAATGGTGAATGAAGGGACCCCATAGCGAATGCAGATGGCATATACGTATATTGTATTTTCGTTCTTTTCTGGTGTGATATGGTTTAATTGATGGGATTGCATTAATTCTGATTAATGCAAGGAAAACAAAGCTATATATGATATTGTTGGAACCATGTTTTTGAAAACTGACATTACAGACGTTTCCTTTTGCTTTACCCAGTGGTATTCAGTTCTGAATATCTAGCACCTCATTTAACGAGGCAAGAGCTGAGATCCCTTTATAGGGAGTGACTTCTTGGGCAAAAGTTTACGTCAGTGTAATAAATTCACTATAGTCGATTCTTTTGTTTTGCATCGTAGTATTCAGTTTGGAATATCCTGTACCTCATTCGATGAGGAAAGAGCCGAGATCCATTCACAGTGAGTGACTTCTTTAGCAAAAGTTTGCGCCAATATATATTTGTAAAACCACTCGGTTCCTTCAACGATACCAAGTTCATTACGTTAAATGTTTTTTGCAAAAAACCAGCCGTAGCCCTCCATCATTTCATATGAATAGTACTTAGTATTCGTGCTGCGTTTGTTGACTGTGTCAAGGCGTAGTGTGCGGTAGCTAAGTGGTGCTTATTTGTAGCATGGATATGCGATTGGTTAGAACAATCATACGGCCTTGTTGACTGTGTCAAGGGCTCGTACGGATGGGTTTAATGAAATCAAGATAATGACGGGTTGAACTTGACTAGGACTCTTTGATTTGTTGACTGTGTCAAGGTCACTTGGGTCTTAATGGTAAAAACCACATCGGAAGTTTCAAACATACAGGAAACTTGCCAGGCATGCGCATACCTTCTAGAGTGTGGTGACTTGAGTGGCTTTCATCAAGTTATCATGCGGTGATAGTTGGATCCCGATTCCTTCTAATGAGTAGGTGTTACTCCTCGGGTGATTTTAGATGATCCCGACTAATTCTCCTTGTAGGGTTTGAGTGAGAATTCGAGGAAATAGTGGGAGCTATCCTGATTAGATAAAGTGATTAACCAATCTGATGTAGGTTAGAGTGCACGCTGAGTGTTTCTTTTCTCTCTCTCTCTCTTTGGTAGCGACTATGGCCTGACCTTAAAAAGCTCATGAACCAAGTTAACCGAACTTTCTTAAAAATACTTTGGCTTTTGGATTGTCATTCAGTCGTATGTATCATTGCCGCTACTACATCCTCTTTGCATTTCTCCAGAAAACTTCGTATCACTACGAAGATCCATATTTCTTAGATATTCCATCGTATAGTTACATACGAACTCGAAGGAACTTGTTCCAGTTCGAGAATGGATTCTGGTTCTGGAGAAATTGAATATGATAATTCGGTTGTCTTTTATCTTTACCTTCTCTCAGGTTGCGAGGGCTCCTGGTATTAGGAGAGTACACCTATTGCGCTTATTGGATAGTCTTCTTCCAAACCATAGGCAGGTGCCGAAAGGTAGGGAAGGAAGAAAACCAATTAGCCTAAGTGTGGTGTACAGAAGGTAATAAGTAAAGCATATAAAGGGATTAGATTAAGAGCAAAAGAAATTGCGACTTCTATCATTCACGACGAAACATCGTATACCCCTGTTATTCCTATATCACCTTTGCATTTCTTCAGAACACTTCGTATCACTGCGAAGATCCATATTTCTTGGATATTCCATCGTATAGTTACATACGAACTCGAAGGAACTTGTTCCAGTTCGAGGATGGTTTATGGTTCTGGAGAAATAGAATAAGGAATATTCGGTTGTCTTTTATCTTTACCTTCTCTCAGGTTGCGCAAACATCTTGTATTAGGAGAGTACACCTACTGCGCTTATTGGATAGTCTTCTTTCAAAGCTTAGACTGGTGCTGAAGGGTAGGGGAGGAAGAAAATCAATTAGCTTAAGTGTGGTGTACAGAAGGTAATAAGTAAAGTCATATAAGGGTATTGGAGTGAGGGTAAGGAAATATACAGTTACAGTCTTGAATCGGGATAGTTGAAGAGGTATTGTTAGGAATACCCGCTTACCCCTTCGAAATATTTTCATATTTCAGTTTTACTGTGCGGTGTTAATTGAAAACTGTTTTCCCAATTAGATTCTAACTCCAGGGTATGTATTTACTAGATTTGATTCTCACATCTGTATGGCGTTACAGATGGTGAGTGGGAGTAAGATATTGGGAATTAGGTTATTAGATCCTCAATATATATCGGAATTATTTGTAATTAGTGATGTTTGAGGAAATCACTTGGGTTTTGCCTGACAACAAATATTTGGTTTTGAATATCCGTTGTTATGCACCAATTTCAAACTGATATATCTGTACGTTTATTTTATAAAGTGAGATATAACTTTTTGAAATTATGTCTATGATATTTACCTATATCAGTTGATGGTTAGGTAAGATGCATTAAACGACGGTGTAATTCTTCTTAACCATACCATAGTTTTCAACTTACGACGCATAGGGTTTGAGTTGTTAAACTCGGTGGACTTATACAAAGTATTATATGTTGTCCGATATCCGTAAGGACAAAGGGGTTGGTACTCGTACTATATTCTGTTTACTCATGACTTCTCTAGTTCTGGACAAGTATTTCGTTGAAATACAAAGTCCAGATATTGAGAAGATATAGGTATAAGAATAAAGTAGAGAACCATATGTTGCAAGTATTAGGATTCTTTAAGGTGATCGAAAATATAGATACTTTTGTTAGGTATTAAGTTGTAAAGTAATGGTTTTGAGAAATTGCTTTTCTTTCAAGTTACTCATAGGTGGATGCATTCTTTCATGAGTAATGCTGCTTGGCCTCCATTCATTTGGTTGATATGTACTGGAAACAGCTGGATGATTTTTGAACCTGGTTCCAATTAAATTAATGCCCTTGTTTCTATATTGGATATATAGATTGGATTCATATCTTAATGATGTTAAGCTATATGGAGTTGTCCGGCTAATGCTTAAAACCAGAATCTGGACAAACTCAAGGCACGTTTCAGTAATGGCAGTTTGTGGGCTATCCCGGGTTTTGACGAGGGTTAACTTTCTACCATCTGGAAGACCAATAGTTATATTGTTATTGACTCGCCACCAGTTTTAGTAAAATGGATTATTTTCAGAAAACATTAGTGAGAATATGGTAGAACTGGAAATAATTCCAGAACCACAAACGATTTCTGAAAATTTAATAGCACGTAAGAATTCAAATGGTTTCGACGATCCATTAGCCACTCCGCAGATTTGATGGGTAACCTCAGGCACCCGAGAGGTACTTCGGTCTCCTCAAAGACGGTGACAGGGAGGTTTTTGATTACCTAAACTTACCACTATTGCTGTTCTAGACTATGAGGTCTGGCAGGAGGATGAGTATAACGTCATTCTAAACTAGTTTTAGAAGTGCACGTGTATATGACTCTGTCAGAAGGTTGTTGTAGTCAGTGGGAGCAGCAGCAGCATAGTGGGCAAGTATCTTATGTCTATTTATAGACTAAAGCAAGTATAATGGAGATAGATCATCTATTTATGATGGGACAGTTATAGAGTTTGACTTCATCAGAATAACAGATGGATCTGGTAAGAAGATAGTAGAGAGTGATGTCCTAGTATTCGGATGACATGCACTTAATAGGAAGAGATCTTCCTATACTACGATCGGTTATGCTGTGGTTGTCACAAGGTGGTTTCTCCACATAGGATATGGATAAAATATCAGGGATTCTGGTGACTAGATCTATGGTTTTAGATCTAAATTTGGGAAGTGTCCCAACTCAGGTACTTTGACACTATTCTAAAGTGTTTTCAGAATGGACGACTCCTGGCGTGGTGGTGTACCCGCAGGTGATGGAGTCATCCTCTCTAAATAGATGTCTTCTAGACTGATGAGGAAAGGGATTTACATGATTGGCATATCACTTACATAGGCAATTGAGTCAATCATGAGATGTCAAGTACAACACCAGATATTGTTTTTGTACTGGATGCAATAAGTATATATTAATCCAATTCTCGAGAAACATTGAGAAGCAGTTATGAACATAAGTGGATGTTCTTGGTATATGATAATGAAAGCCTCTTTCAGGAGGCGATTATCATTTTTGGCTTACAAGGTGACCTAGATGACAGAGTGACTGTCAGAGTTATAGTTTTCCCCCCTTTTGAGGGGCAGTATGCTGGTCAAATAGTCCAAGCGGATACTGTGGAAGGCATGGCGCAGGATACTGATTAAATTCAGTGGATGATACAGTCTAAGAAGTTTGTTGGATTTGGAGTCCATATGTGAACTGGGTCCCATCAGATATCTAGACAAATTCTAAAACAGGTATTGCTAATTTCGGGAGATAGTTTTTCTCTATGAAGTTAAGGTATAGAGAGAGATAAAGATAGAAACATTGGAGTGGATCCACTCACTGAGGCTATTTCTCGAACACAATAGTTTCACAAACGTGTTTTGCGAGACTAATTAGTAGAGAAGTTGGGTGTTCGGTATCACACGGGCTGTGAGTATGCAACAACGCAATAATTAACCTTAAGTGCAAGTGGGAGATTGTTGGCTATAGTTCCCTCAAGGCAATTATTGTAATCCCAGGCAGGTGATTATGTTGATTGAGGGAGGACCTATACGGATAGAACAGTCCTACTTAAAATGATAGTATGCTATCTGGTTTGTCTTTATCATCATGTAGATGCATTATGTGGTATTACAAATCACTATTACATGTTGATAGAGCCCATACGATTCTTACTTGACTACCATCATTATGATGGCGATCATATACGTGGGAGATGGATGGTCTATAAGCACATCCTTAAATATCCCTAGTCAAAGGAGTATCGAGACTGGGCATTAATACTCCAGAGTAGACTAGTGTGTACTTATCGAGACCCCGACGAGGGGCGGCGGCCGGTCTCACAAGCCATTGGTGTCAGTTTGTTACCTAAGATAGTATACATGTGCTCATTGGGTTATGAGTACATTGGACAGACTTGCAGGGAACATGCTAGTTGGTATTATACCTATTGTTAGATAGCAGTTCGCAGGTGACATGTGTACAGGTTAGTCTGTTGACCTGAGATCATCATTTTTCTCGTGTGAGTTCCCACTATGCTTTGAATACTACCATACCATGGCTTAAACGAGTCGTGTAAACAGGTTTTAGTTGGGTACAGTCCCGAGCCACATGAAGGCAGTGAGCGGATCGTCTCTCCCGGTATTGGGGGTTGATGTCGCGAAGTGGATGGGTGGCCATCACCAGAAATCCTTGGCCAAGATAGCTGAGAATTACTGATTTGGATCAGTAGTTTCTCAGTTGGTGATGGGCTTCATACCGACACGAAATATCGCGTTATTAGGGGTCTGACTTTATTCACCCCCGAGACTCGATATGAGGTACTCTTAGACGAACAGAGACCGGACTGTACGAAGATTGTCACGGAAGGCTCAGTAGGGGTTCGGATAAGTTTGCTCGTCGGCCTTCTTTTCTCTCAATACCTGGGCAGCCGTTACGTACAGCTAGTGTTGCTGACGTGCTTGTGGTTAAACCCACTGCCAGTGTATTGATGAGTGTTTAGAGTGCCACACAGAGGGTTTCCCTGCTTCGGGCGAAACGATGTAGATGCCGTATGGTTTTACGGCAGGGTTCGATCATATACATGCACTTGTGCACGTACCATGATTCGGAAGGATAATACTAGTGGGCTTTGGTTTAAGCCGGATTCTAGTATTATATTATTGGATTATTTTTGTCTCTTTATTATTCGTATTTTTCGGAATACGGATACGGGTATGTATATACGGATGAAGGGTATTCTTGTAATTTATTGTAAGGTGCTTCTAGAAGATACCACCTCATTTTTGTTTATAACCATTTTGTTAAATGGTTAATGAGGTGGAGGAGGATGTGTGATTTGGCATTTATGGAAGCATAGCTCTTGGGGTGACTCATTGGGTGACTCATGGTTTATTACTGTAGCATGCTTGATTTATTTATGTGTTGTGAGATATTTTGTAAGGATGGATATTCTTTGGTTCACAACACTTAGCCATTTTTTTTATGGTTGCTTCATGCACAACACTCTCATCTCTTCCAAGCTTTGCTTTTTCTACCTCCACCCTAAAAGTCTCATGTGTTGAGAAACCTAGGGTGTTTGGAGATAAATTAATCTATCATTAGACTCTATATCCTCTAGGATATCTAGTTTAGCGAACTAGGTATCTAGTTACCTCGGCTATGAGGTTGGAGCTCGAACTACAAATCCTCAGAAGGATCATCTTCGATGGAAGGAGACCAGCGATCAAGCTTGATCATGGTGGCCTCTAGGAGCTTAGGAAGATGATAGAAGACTGAAGAACTCGGATCATTCGGTATAACCATTCTAAACTCCTTTTTAGTTTGCTCGCTTTTGGTTTATGGTAGATCCGTGTTATATGGTTGTTTTAGCATCAGTTTTGAAAAATTTTGTTTCGCAAATGGTCACGGTAGATGGCCAGGGCACCTGCATAACCCAACAGTGCTCTCCCATCCAACTCATGCAAATGTGAAGCACATGTTAAAATCACAGACGGCCATCACATTTTGGCATTGATGTGCCTTCCTTCCAATGTATGCCGCATTATTTTTTCCAGTTGCAATGCAATCAACTAGGGTACTGTTCTCGCAAAATTTTTTGGCTCAAAACTTATTGTTCCCTTTATAAAAATATAGGGCATCCCCCACGTGTTAAGCATGTGAGTAGCCGCTTCAGGTAGGATCAAATCCTATATTGGTTCTCATGTGTTAAACACGTGAGTGTCTCACGTGATATCCATGTGCAACGCTAGTCCAGTCTCTTGGCAGTGCCTCACGTGATATCTACGTGAGCGCGCATGAAGTCTCCTAGCAACGGCTCACATGATATCCATATGAGCGCACTTTCCAGTTTCTTGGCAGCTCTCACGTGATATCCATGTGAGCGCTATAGAGAAGCGCCTCAAGTGCAATGCACGTGAGTGTTCTTTTTGATAGAATTGAATTCTATGCAGAATTAAATTCTATGAGGGAAATATTTTCCTGATCTTTCTTAAACAAGAAAGATCTTTTCTGTTAAACAGAGAGCCTTTTGATCAAAAATCCAGTTGTGATTATAAAATCACTAATTGATCATCTGATAGAATTAAATTCTATCTTAGGATTTTTTTTTCTAATCTTGTTAAAACAAACAAAAAATCTTCTCTGTTAAACAGAGAGCCTTTGAATTAAAAATCCAACGGCGAATAAAATTCACTGGTTGATCTTTAAGATCAATTTGATTGATTATGAAATCAATCAGGATCTCTCAATGAAAGATTTTCTCAAATAAATTGATTTTTCTCTTCTTCTATAAATAGGAGCAAAGAGATTAAATCTAAAAAAAGAGGAGTCCCCCCATAAGCTTCTGTAAAAATAAAGAAAACTCTCCAAAAGCTTTCACAAAAAACATAGAATTTAATTCTATTCAAAGAAGAAAATCCTCCTCCTCTCAAACCCTAGGTAAAGAAAACATCAAGATAAAAATATCTCCGCTTTACCCATCAATTGCATATATAAGGGTTTAACTCTTCTAAAAGAACTTAGTTCTTTTCCTGGATCTGAGATCCACAAGATAAGTCTCGCATAAGTTGAGAATTTAATTCTCATCAGGAAGATCTTGTTCTTGAGAATCAAAGATTCCGGAGAGAACAAGATTGAAAAGAACAATAGAAGAAAAGACATGAAGAAAATGTAGTTTATATTCCGGGAACTTAGTTCCTCATAATTAAGAACTTAGTTCTTAAAGAACCTGATCCCAGATACTCAAAATAGTGATCTTGGTGATCGTTAATGGTCAAAATGCCATTAATAGAAGTTAAACTTCTTTAAAAAATATGAACAGAGATTAAATCTCTGAGAACTCAGCGCCTCACGTGATAACCACGTAAGCGCTCAAAATAAACAGAAGAGAGCGTCTCACATGATATCTACGTGAGAACACAAAATCTCAGAGACTCAGCATCTCACGTGAAAGGCACATGAGCGCCCAAGGCCCATGAAGACAGCGCCTCACGTGATAACACATGAGTGCCAGAAAGTAGAACAAATCAGTGGTTAGCACTATTATAGCGCCTCACGTGAGCGCCAAGAAATGTAGCGCCTCACGTGAGCGGGAAAAAGGAGCAGCGGCTCACGTGATATCACGTGAGCGCTAAAACAAGCTGTGTATTTTATCCTATGCTTAAGCATAGGATTCTCTGCTCAGTGCTTAGCACTGTTGGGTAATGTGAGACCCAAAACAGAGAATATGGCTCAATCCTTAGCACCGTCGGGTAATATAAAAGCCCAACACTTAGTCTAAAATAGACCGAGTCTCTGAAGCTTAAGCTTCATCTTTGATTTTAAATCAACTGAGCCCATATGCTCATGATATCCAAGTTGATCTTAGTCTTATATATGACTAATGATCTTTCATCGATACTATACAAATTGATCTTAGTATCATATATGATTAATGATCTTTCATCCATGATACCCATATTGATCTTAGTCTCATATACTGTAGGGTGTTTTTTGTCATCCCGTTGAGATGGGAATACGCGCCGCTTGTCAGGCGTACTACAGACTCCCCCTGCCTAGGGTAGGCAGGAATTTATTGATTGTGGGGATTCGAATCTTCGGCAGCCATGGACTAAGCTGCCGTTAATTACCCCTCGTCTTTGAACCGAAGGAACCTTAGATTGACGTGTCAACTAGTCATGCGGATTCAATGTGCAGTGCTTGTGTGTATGTTTTTGGATGTATTGGGGCCCGCAGAGTTTACGGGGAAGGTATTTTTAGTGTGGAGCGTGTGGGAAAAGAGGGGTGAGAAGCATCCTAAGGACGCGTGCGTGGCGCGTGGGCGCCGGGTGCCCGTGGGCCACATGAGAGGCACGTGGGCGCCAGCGCCTCACGTGCCTAGCACGTGGGCGCTGGACGCCCACGAGCCATGTGAGAGGCATGCGGACGTTGGGTGCTGGCGCCTCACACACCCAGCACGTGGTTGCTGGACTCCCATAGGATACGTGAGAGACACGTGAACGCTGGGCTCTAGCGCCTCACGCGTCCAGCACATGGGTGCTAAGAGCCCGCGGGCCATGTGCAAGGCTCATAGGCGTGGGAGCCAGTGCCTCACGCGCCCGGTACGTGGGCGCTGGGCGCCAACGCCTCACACCCCCGGCACGTGATGAGAAGTTAAACTCCTGTAGAAAAAGGGGTTTAGTCCCGGGATTAGGAATTAAACTCCCGAAAGGATCATGAGTGGAGTTAAACTCCTAAAGGAGTTTTATTTATGGAGTTAAACTCCACAAGATTTTGAATGGATTTAAACTCCTAAAATGATTTTATTTATGGAGTTAAACTCCCAAAGATATTGAGAAATGGAGTTGAACTCCCAGAAATCTTTAGAGATGATCAAAAGGAACCCCTTTCTTCTCCCCTTTAGCTCTGGATCTTTTTTTGAGCCTTGGATCTTCTCGAAATAGGGTTTTTGGAGATGAGTCTCCTTCTTTCTCCTTTCTGTTGGCTAGATCTTGGAGAAAAAGGGGTGAGGCTTAAAAATCTCCCCTTTGGGGGATTTTATGGAAGATCCGAGCTACCCTTCAAGGGTTTTATGGTGAAAAACTATTTCTTTTTGGAAAAGGAAGAGTTAAACTTTTGATTTAATTCAGAAAAGGGAAGAAAGTTTAAAACCTTGAGGAAGGAGAAAGAGGCGCAGAAACCCTAAATTTTGAGGGAGTTCAATTATTGTCTTTTATTTCATCATCATGTTGCCTTATATAGGCTTACAAGTTTACACCTAGCTCCTTGGGCTTTACAAAATAGCATTTTTCCCATCCCATACCTCATGTGCTTATTTCTTTTGCACATGAGCCATGGGCTTTACAAAAATTTGGCTTTATGCCTATTTTTCTTACATTTATTCATAAAAATTATATCAAAATTATTTATTACATAATTTTCATTTGGCATGAGGGAGGCTGGCCGCGGGGCTCGACTTGGGCATGGGCCCACTTGACCTGGGCTTTGACCCACTTACTTGGGGTTGACTTTGAATTTGATTTGGTCAACCGGGGTGTAATTTTTGACCCCAACAAAGTGCCCCCCATCAATAAATGCACACCGCGTATATGAGTTGTGTGCATGAAATTGATAGATCTTGGAGTTGAACTTCAAGGTGGAACATCATTCCGGGGGCGGAGCATCATTCCGGGAGCATCATTCCGGGGATCGGAGCATCATTCCAAAGAGCGGAGCATGATTACAGGGATCGGAGCATAATTTCGAAGAGCGGAGCATGATTCCAGGGATCGAAGCATAATTCCGACGAGTGGAGCATAATTCCGGGGATCGGAGCATAATTCCGAAGAGCGGAGCATGATTCCAAGGGGAGGATATATTCTGAGACGAAGCATAGTTTCGACGCAGGGTTTTGGGGTGATGCATAATTTCGACACGGGACAGGTGTATCCTGAGACGAAGCTTAGTTCTGGCACAGGGCAGACATTCTGAACAAAATATAGCTCCGATTCAGAGGTTGATTCCGTGTCGAAGTATAATTCTGACAGGGAAGGCAGATACTCCAAGGTGAAGCATGATTTCGACACAGGGTACACTCTGAGACGAAGTATGATTCCGACGCAGAGATCAATTTCCAGGCGAAGCATAATTTAGATGGGGAAAGTAGGTACTCCGATGCGAAGCATGATTTCGACACAGGGTACACTTTGAGACGAAGCATGATTCCGCCGCAGAGGTTGTTGGTTGACTTGATTCTGAGTCGGAGCATTATACAAACGGGGAGGTCGTTGGTTGACTTGATTTTGAGTCGTAGCATAATTTCGACGGGGTGGTCGTTGGTTGACTTGATTTCGAGTCGAAGCATAATTCTGAAGGGAGGTCGTTGCTGCCCTTTTGTGACTTGGATGGTCGGTGCTTGATTTGACTTACTCCGCTTCTTGCGGTGTCAAGGATTGGATTTGACTTACTTCGCTTTCTGCAGTGTCAGGATTGAAGTTGACTTGCTCCGCTTTTTGCGGTGTCAGGATTTGACTTGTTTCCGAGAAGGAGCTCGATTCCGCCAAGGAGGTCGTTGGTTATCTTGCTGATTTGATGTGCTTTGGGCTGACATCAGCATCGCTACACTGGAATATAGTATCAGGACCGAATCATCATTTGCTTTGAGAGGATTTAGGGGTTTTTATTTTGGTTTGGCATCAGCAGCGCTACACTGGACTATGGTACCAGGAACGAATCATCATTTGCCATGAGGGAATTTCTCTCGTTCCCAGTTTAACGAATTAGGGTTCATCTATTCCCAGTTTAACGATTTAGAGGTCATCTGTTCCCAGTTTAACGACTTAGGGATTTATTGGATCGGAAGTTTGGGATTTTGGGGTTGGGGTCGGCATCAACGTTGCTAACACTGGAGCACAGGTGCCAGGAGAAATTCATCTTTTGCCTTTGCCTGTTGGGGAGCGATAGCTTAGGAGACAGGTTTAGGTCCCTATCACTTAAGGCTTTTCAATTTTATGAGTCATAAGAGTCTCATAAACTATTTTCTCCTTACGAGTCGAAAGGATCTCGTAGGTGCATTTTCTCCTTAGGAGTCGTAGGGACTCCCAAGTGTGTTTTTCTTTTGTGAGTCGTAAGGATCCCATGAAGGTGTTTTCTGACGAGTCGTGAGGATCCCGTAAGTTTTGTTCTCCTCATGTATCGTGAGGACACGTGAGTGGGTCTTCCTAAATGGAGCATAATTCCAAGGGCGGAGATCGGCCGCTGAACTGGTGATTGCGGTGGGGTAGGGTGTGATGAGAATTATTTAAGCCCGTGGATTGTATACGGCAATCAACTTGGGGACCAACCGTACGACTGGGAGAATTTTGGGAAATTGGATTTTGGTTGGCGTCTGCATCACTGTACAGGAATATGGTACCAGGAGCGACTTATCATTTGCCGTTTGGCGGTTTGGGGATTTGAATTTTGTTTAGCGTCTATATCGCTGCACTAGAATATGATACCAGGAGTGACTCGTCATATATATGGATTTGGACTAGTCCGCGCCCTACGGGCATGACAAGATTAGTCTCCGTATACAATCCAAAGGCAACCTCATATAAAACAAACATAACACGACACGAAGTGATCTACCTAGAGAAGGTGAAAGTTGTTATCGCAATGCAATAACGTAATTAACTGCAGGAATTTGCGCCTGTAGGGAAGATCGTCCCCACAATAAAAAAACTCATCATAAATGTGGGAGAATTTGATAAAGTCACGCTACAACGTTGCATCTG
This sequence comes from Agapanthus africanus, assembly GCA_030015575.1. Taxonomy (NCBI): domain Eukaryota; kingdom Viridiplantae; phylum Streptophyta; class Magnoliopsida; order Asparagales; family Amaryllidaceae; genus Agapanthus; species Agapanthus africanus. The sequence continues at coordinate 443,536,367 of CM057350.1, read as the reverse complement.
TCTAAACCTCCGATATATGTTTCCATAAATCAACTTGGCATCTTTGGAGAGGTGGACGGATATGTTCCAAATAGTATCTGCCCCCGTATTCGGGCTAGACGTCTAAACATCTCAGTCCAGTTTTCGACGGTAAACAGGTTCTGGCACGCCCGGTGGGTCCTCTTCCTCTTTCCACTCTACACTTCGTGTGTCGTGTTTTTCTGTGATCAAATAATCATGGTATGTATATATATATATATTTAGTTGCCCTTGAGTGATGGGATACTAAAGCTGGCGTTTTGTCTCTATGCAGAATGGCATTTGCTTCCACTCACCACAGCTCAGGCTCTGTCACATCTACTGGAGTCAAGTATGGACCACTTGCAGCCACAAATCTCTGGAATCCGGCTCTTCAAGAAATCAATGGGCTTATCTTTAGGTCTATACCCCCATCTCTTACCCTCGGTACCTCAATGCGGAAGGTGGAAGTCCGGAATAAGTCTATCTTCTATGGGCCAGATCCTCAAACTTCAGCTTTGCCGACGGAATCAATCCCCAAACAACTGGCACATGCCAAAGACCAAGGTCGACACAGGCGGAAGAATATTCATGCTTTTAAGGAAAATAGGGGGGAGGCTCAGCAAATTCCTAAGAATGAAGAAACTCCTGTCAAAAGGCATGATCGATGTCAATATGGGCAGCAAATAAGACAAGATGGGGGCAGTTCTCCGTTCGGGTTGACTTCGACTCTGACGGTGAATGCTGTTGTTCCAACCGGGAACAGTTTTAAACTGCTGCGAAGGGTCAAACAAAATTCCCCTACCGTAATATTGAAAAAGTCTCCGCAAACTATGGGGATCCAAGAAGAGCAGAAACCAGTTCGCTCCCTAAAAGAACTTTCCTCATCTGTATATATGGTGTGGAAGCAGGTGAAGGACTCAGTCGTCATCCGTGGCTCTTCCATTAAACATCAGCCAAATTCTGACAACTCCCCTTCCAAATACAAAGGGACTCATCCCAAGATGGTTCCTGTTTTGGTAGTTCCTCCTAAATCCAAAGCTGTTTCTTACAAAAAAAGAGAGGTCTAATAAAGTCCAAATGCCTGAGGTAAACTCCAAGGGTCAAGATTCCAAATGCCCAAAGCTTAGGGACATGATAGTTCACACAGTCCACGTGGTGAATTCTAAAGAGGAAAGTACTGCTTCTACTAGTCACTAACCGCATACTCGGTCTCCGACAAATGCTAAACTGCAACATGAAAAGTTGCAGAAGATGTTTAGGTGGCAGCATTCGCTAATCCATTTCCTAAGGAAAATCCCGAGGACGCACCCGAAGAAAGAGTAGGATAGGAGTCAGATATTGAATGCCTAAAGCACGCTCTCAAGAAGAGAGATGAAGAAGCGGCGGGATGTTCGCTAAAATGAACCGGATGGTCCTTCTGGTCCAGAATATGGATGGAATGATGGTTCATTCAGAACCACTGACAGATAAATTGCCGGTAGTCGCTCTTAAAGATAAGTGTGACATTTTAAATACTCTGCAAGCTTCATCAACGGCTGAGGAGGAAACAATCCCGAAAGCAAAGCTGGACGCATATATGGCTCAGCAAATCAAAGATCACTATAATAGTGAAGCCGTAAATAGGTCGATCAAGACGGTCGATCGTATCCGGTATGCTACGATCAAGTACAGTACCCTTCAGAATACATACTTTCGACGTTGCACGTGTACAAAAGAATCGAAAATCCTCGCCAGCTGTCAGGACCCGGAAACGGCACGTGACCGGCACTTGAATCACGTGAAGTCTATATGTCCCCACTGTAACCCAAGTAAGCCAAAAACCAGGAATCTAAACCTTTTAAAGAAAATAGTGGAGGTGAAGTTTGGAAAAAGGGTATAAATGAAATCAAGTTCCCTTTTTAAAATATAAATATGGTTCATTGAAAATACAAGTAGAATGTTTATTAAGGTTTGAAAACGTTTTCGTCATTTGAAATTTGGGCAGCACCTCCTTTGTAAATATTGATCACAACCAGTACATAAACAATAATAATATTGGCATCCCTAATCGGGAGCTAACTCATCGCCAATCGGCGGAAACACAAACACGCAGTATATACGACGTCCAAGGCAAAGATCAACTCAGAAAAGAAAGTAAAAAAATACCAAAATATCGCGCAACTTCGCACTAGGCGTTCACTCCGTTGCTTGCTCAACTCAAATAAAAAGAATATATACAAGTCTCGTCTCTAAGTTTGAAAGAATATACAAAACTGGTCTCTAAGTTCATAAATATACATAGTCTGGTTGATAGAGTTTTTAACTAGATACAACAGAATATAAAATATACAAGTGGTTGTTACGATCTGGTATGTAACCAACCTACCAAGCAAATCACCCAAAAGAAGAAAATGCCAGCAAGCCGCTGCTGATCTTAGCTGTCGGTCCAGCAAGAAAACTATGGCACAACAGGGGTGAGTTGCCAACTCGTGAGTAGAAAATATTGTCAGGTAGAAATTAAATACATAACGATCTACATAGGTCATACAGTAATAATAATATCATACCGTATGGTATCGAAGGTGAACATGTATATATATATAAATATAATATCGTACCTGTATCAATATGCGATAACATGTCATCCATAGGGCGCGCGTGCGCACACACACACACACATATATTATCTGATGAGTGTCCATCAACGACACTCGAAATCATCATAAAACCCTGAGTGTCCAGCTTCGACGCTTGAAATTATTATAAAACCCGTGTGCAGTATCGTCACGTGAATCCTCATATCTCAGGCGACATCTCATCAGATTGTCCCTCATATCTCAGGTGCTGTTTTATCAGATCGGCCCTCATATCCATCTGTCTTATATCACTCCCGTCGGTATCCTCCAGATATCCGCCGAGTCCAATACTGTCAGCAGTAGATAGTGTTTCCAGCCAGGCTCAATGCTTTTCTATACGATCTTCTTGCCCCTGGATACCGTATCGGGTCCACCATGTACCCACAGACGGCAACTCCTCACTCCTCGAATCGGGTCGTAATTATAGATCAGAACCGAGAAATCTCATGGTGGGCGTCGAAATATCATATCAAGAGAAAACTGCATTTTTAAAACATTCATAAGTTTTTAAAATCATATCTGCGGTTTCTTAAATCCAAAAATCTCATAAAATCAAAATCTCATAAGAACATGACAATAATGGAATAATATGTACAGGTACAAAACAATACTGTAATGCATGGCAAGTATGTTCTTATAAGCGTGTCGTATAGCAATATAAAGAAGGTACTAATAGAATCTAAATGCTAACAGGTTATAATGGGATACGGTGACATATCAAGTTCTATCTGTGTACGTGGCCTGGCAATTACCGATAATGTATGTGAGCATACGAGTATGTGTACGTGCAACATGTAAATCATCGATAATGGTGCGCGTGTCCTAGCAATGAAGTCAAGTAAAGTGAAAGGTATAAACGTAATATATATCGTAAATGATCGAAGCGCGAGCGTGTGCAGAAATAAGAAATCGAAATGCGAGCGTAAATAGAATAATGTAATCGTAACATGAACAAGTATTAAAATATCAAACTACGTATGAGCCATACAGTTAGAGTTTAAAATAGTACAAAACATTGTTTTAGAAATAGAGGACTACGATATTTTTGAAATAGTTACCATTTGAAAATTCATAGCGTACCCTTGAAATTATCATTTAAAAGTACATAATGATTCGTTAGTTTTGAAAGTAGATATGGTTCTAAACATCTCATAATATCCAATTCGTGATTTTTAACAAGACTCCTCGAGTGGAAATAAATATCGGCAATCCATCATCATCAAATCCCATACGGAATATTCTTCATACAATATCATCAAATCAATATAGTATAAATCTATAGTCATGTACATAATCTCATCTCATATCATATCATCTCATTTCATATCATATTATATCGCCTCAAATCATCATATCGTATCATATTGTCTCATATATATATAGCCTAATGGCAAGAAATAGAGACTATGGGTATAACTTCTACTAAGTATAAACATATACGAATATGCTAGTCTAGCAAAACCTATAGACTAAGTATGCTATTCTAATGTATATATCGTATCCTAATTCTACGATTGCGGGAGTGCTATACGCCATCCACCCGACTTTCCCTGTAGATATACATCTGCTCACCGGCAAACATCTCGCTCTAGTCAAAGTCGACGAACACTTTGCTCCTCTTCATCGTCTCGTAAGTTTACACGATTGTACCTACAATCGAAATCATAACCAAAATCTCATAAAACCCAATTCGAAGTTGAAATCACAAGCGAAGCGCACATAGGTTAGAACTTATGGTCAACACGTGCTAAAACAACAAAATACTCTCCGACGTCGACGTACGAACGTCGAATGATCAAGTCACATCATGAAAACCTAAAAACCAAGTTTCAAAATATCACAAAACATCGCCAAAATCAAATGAAACAACTCCAGATTTTTACTCAGGTGATCTGAAACTTTTTAGCATATAGTGTAGGCTTAGTTATCGAGTGTGTAGGCTACACAACAAACCCCAGACCCTAACTCCTTGACAGGGCCGCAATTTGCGGTCAAATAGAATTAATTTGCGGCCTAATAGGATTAATTTGCGGCCAGGATTTAGAAATAAGGGCTCGGACTTCTATGGTGGTCTTCTACATGTCTAAGCATCTCATAGTATCCTCTAATAAATTTTCAGAGATTCCTAATTGCTCCCGATTCCAATTGAATACCAAAACTTAATGAAAAACGATATTTGAATTTTCTAAACTCATCTAATCCAAGGATTCCTCCCCTAAATCACCATCACTTATCATTATTGGGCTTTTAATCACTCCCTAACCCTCTACTACACCACCATTATAAGTTCTATCCACCACAACTCACATTCTAAAACTCAAGTATAGAAAACTTAAAACTTTTAAACTCTAAACTAATTTATGAAGGCAAGAATACTTAAAACTTGATTAAAAGTGAGATTATTACCTCATAAGGCAACTAGGGAAAGTTCCAAGATGGCAAGAGATCCTTAAAATGAAGACTTGATCACACCATGATGCTGAGGATGAGATTAGAAACAATTTTTATTAAGCTTTCAATGAGCTTTGAAATGGTTTGGGGTGATATTTGTGGTGGTAGAGGATGGTGGAGGAAGTGGAGAAAGAGGAAGAAGAAGATGATGAAGGAAATGAATGAAGAATGCATAGTGCAAGCCATAACCCCTCATTCTCTGTCCCTCTCTCTCACTTGTCCATACCCAATAAAATATTAGAAACCATGCTTCATTATTTTCTTCTCTTTTCTTTTATTTTGAAAAATTCAAAACCATAGCTTAAAGAAAACACAAATGAAAATATTAAACATCATAAAGCATGTCAAGGCAGCTAACATGGTTAACAAAATAAAACTAGGTTTAGTGCACAAAATAGAAAAACACAAATTAACTTTCACATTAAACTTGTATAGATATAATTATATACTAATTTTTGAAAAACCCAAATTAAATAAATGCTCACAAAATTAACAATTCATTTTTAATTTCCAATTATTTTCCAAAATAGATGTATATAATTATACCAATTCATGAAACTCGAATCCATACCCGGTATATATCCATAAAAATCATTATTTTATTATTTTAATTCAAAAATAGTATTTTCCATTTTCTGAAATGTTACAATCTTCCCCCCTTAAATAAATTCGGTCCCCGAATTTAAATTTAAACCCCCAAATTTTAAAACATTTCAGTAAACCAAATCAAATCAACAGGGCTCCGAAATCACGGATAAGCTAAAAATACAATAGCGCAACACGTGCGCGTGAAAACAAATGCAAAACAAATAACCGAAATTCCGAAAAGTGTCATGCACATCATACAAGTCATGAAGAAAACGCAATTTGCAAAATCAACCGTTTAAATCAAGCACAATATAATCAAGGCAACAATACGTATATCATAGCACGCATCAAGCAAAATCCTCTACGTAGTTGTAAAATGTATGAAAAACCCTTTTCAAAATCGTCGTATGATGCGTATATTACGACACAAGTAGTAGACGCTCATTTTATGAAGAATATATATATATATAAATATATATATCTATGTGTGTGTGTTTTTTGCTTAAGATATACGTCCCGCTTTTTGAAAATGATTTAAAAGGGTTTTCTTTTTGTAAAATCTTGTGTCGCTTATCGACACGTAGGAAAATAACGAGACTCACTCCTTTGAAAACCTCTTCAGTAAATATCGATGTATACAAAAACACTCAGGTACTGTCCCTCAGACCAGTCCTGCTATGCTACTATATAACATAATAAATCGTAAAATGTGATGCTCGAAAAGAAATCAATATCAATCGGTGTGCATGAAAACCAACCCATGTGCAACTGGTGCGCACGGAAATCGAAGTCAAAACCAAGTGCAATAAATGTGCACGAAAACGAAAGTCGAGTGCAACGGGTGTATGCGAAAGAATCTGTCAAGTGCAACGGGCGAGCATGAAACAATATCAAATGCATTTAGAGTGCACGAAAATCTCAATCAAGTGCAACTGATGTGCACAAAAATCTCAATCGAGTGCAACTAAAGTGCACGAAAATCCTCAAGTGCATCTAATATGCACAAAACCATATCAAGTGCGCCGAGTGTGCGCAAAATCTAAATCAAGTGTATCAGGTCTACACAAAAGCATCTAGTGCAATAGGGTGTATGAAAATCAATATCAAGTGCAACTAAGTGTACGAAATCAAAATCAAGTGTATCGGGATGCACGAAATCATAAATATGTGCAACGGAGTGCGCAAAATAATATCAAGTGCAATAGATATGCGCAAAACACAAATCATGTATAATGGATGTATAAAAACATAAATCAAGTGCAACTGCTATAACATTCCAAAAAAATAGAAAATAATATTTTGGAATTTAAATAATAAAATAATAAATTTTATGAATATCATACAAGTATGGAAATCAGTTTTATAAAATGGTATAACTATATACCTATACTTTGAAAAATAATTGGAATTTAAAATAAATTATTAATTATGAAAGCATTTATTTGATTTGGGCATTTTATAAAATAATATATATTTATTTACATACAAGTTGAATGTTAAACTTAATTAGTACTTTGCTAATTATTACACTAAACCATGTTTTAAATTGTTAAGCATACTTCTGTGCATGACATGTTATTTGCATATTTCCCCTTCTTTATTTGTCATGGTTTCTATGTTTTATTTAAATGAAAATAAAAAAAAGAAATAAAAAGAAAAAGAAAAGAAAAATAATAAATGAGAGAGGGGAACAAGGGGACAATAGAGTATGTGTGTGAGAGAGTGTGTATGAGAGAGGGAATGAGAATTATGCTTGCACCATCTCTTTTCTTCACCTCATTATTTCTTCATCTCCTTCTTTCTCAATTTTCTTCATCTCCCTCCACCTCTTCTACCACTATGCAACAAACCCAAATCTCATTCAAACCATCACAAACACTTCACAAAAATTATTCCTCACTTCATCCCACACACTTTGGCATGATCAAAATTTCATTTTGGGAAGCTTTGACCATCTTAGAATTTTCTTGAGTTTCTTCTACAAGGTAAAACTCTCACTTTTGGATAAGTTTCTAGATTTCTTAGCACCTTAAACTAGTCAGAGTTAGTTTAGAGCTTAAAATATAGGTTTTTCTAAACTTAAGTTTTCTAAAGTGAGAATTAGTGGGTAAAACTTGTAGTAGTAGTGTAATAAGGGTGTGGTGAGTGTTTGCAAGTCTAGTAGTGATTGTTGTTCCCCTAATATTTAACCTAATAAAATAGCAAAGCTCACTTGGAATGAGGCAGCGCCTCACGTGCTCTCCACGAGGACGCCAGTGCCAGAACCAATCTTATAGGATTAAATCCTATGGTGGCGCCTCACGTGCTCCTCATATGGGCACCAATGTGCAAAGCACAAAAATACCTATCTTAAGAATTAAATTCTTAAGTGGCGTCCACGTGCACAACACGTGAGCGTCAGTGCCCAGATTGAATTAAATTCTACAATACTCTCTGTTAAACAGAGCCGTTAGATCAAAGATCCAACAGGGAACATAAATCATCAAAATATAGAATCAAATTCTATTAAGAGAAAATATCTCCCATATCTTTCTAAATAAGAAAGATACTCTCGGTTAGATCAATGATCCAATAACAGAATGAAATTATATTTCTGGAATATATTCGCTCAATCTTTCTAAACAAAAAAAATTGCTCTCTGTAAAATAGTGAACTTTTGGATTAAAAATCCAATGGTGATTAAAAATCACCATTTTATAGAATAAATTATGTATAGGGAAAAATATTTCCCCAATCTCGTTAGAAACAAGAAATCATATTCTGTAAAATAGAAAACCCTTGGATCAATGATCCAATGGTGGGTAAAATTACCCAGATCAACTTTGAGATCAATTAAATCAATTGGAATCTTTCAATCAGAGATTTTCTCAAAACAGGTTAACAATCTGCCTCCACTATATAAACAACCCGAGACTTCAAGTCTCAGAGAGTGACACACACAAAGGAGAAACATACCCAGATAGAGGAACCCCTTAAGCTTCTAAAAAAAGAAGCAGAAAGCTTTCAAAAGAACTGAGAATTTAATTCTCAAAGAAGAAGAATTCTCTTTTCAAGAAAAAGAACCTAGGTAAAGAAAATACAGAGATAAAAATATCTCTTTTACCTATGTAATGGTTTAACCTTTCTCAAAAAACTTAGTTCTTTTTCTGGATCAGAGATCCACAAGACAACCCTCCCACAAGTTGAGAATTTAATTCTCATCGGGAAGATCTTGTTCTTGAGAATCAAAGATTTAGAAAAGAATTAGGAAAAAGAACATATCCTATAGGGATTTAATTCCTCGGAAAATAGGGTTTAAATTTAAAAGAAACTTAGTTCTTATAAAAGATCTTAGTTCTTAATAGAAAACCTGATTCCAGATCCTCAAAACAAAGATCTTGGTGATCATTAATGGTCAAAATGCAATTAACAAAGACTCAATCTCTGAAAAAGAAAAGAACATAGCACCTCACGTGCTTCCCACGTGGGCGCCCCTCCCAAAAACGCCCAGCATCTCACGTGAAAAACACGCGGGTACCCAAAGCAGAAGCCCAGCGCCTCACGTGCTCCTCACGTGGGCACCATAAAATTAATAAGAGTGCTTAGCACTCCACAAATAACCAAAACGGCTGAGTGTTTAGCACTAATTGGGAAGCGCCAGGCGCCTCACGTGCTCTTCACATGGGCGCCACAAAAAAATAATAAAAGTGCATAGCACTCCATAAATAGCCAAAACGGATGAGTGCTTAGCACTAATTGGGCAGCGCCCAGCGCCTTACGTGCTCCTCACATGGGCACCACATAAAAAGTGCTCAACACTCCATATGCAACCAAAACGGCTGAGTGCTTAAAACTGATTGGGCAGCACCGAACGCCGCACGTGTTTCTCTCTTGGGCGCCATAAAAAGTGTTTAGCACTTCATGATTAGCCAAATGACTAAAGTGTTCAATACTCATTGGGCAGCGCCCATGACAGAATGCTTCACATGATATACATGTGACCGTCGGAGCTCAAATAAGTGCTTAGCACTTTTACATAAAAAGAAAAGGGTTGAACAAATAGAGCCCAAATAAATGCTTAGCACTTTTGAATGAACAAAAAGAAAAGACTAAGCAGTCTAAGCCCAAATTGGCTAGGTCTCTGAGGTTTTCTTACAGCTGATCCCAAATGCTCTGTTGTTGGATCTGAAATAAAAATGATCCTTAAAATTTTGCGACTCTCCTCCTAAATTCATAGAGTCTGGCGGAAATTCCAAGTCTCTGTGATCGACAAAGACTACTCTCGTCGACCGAAGAAAGAGAAAGCGCAGCAAGAAAAAGACCATCCATCCATCATGCAGCGAGGGGCTTCTTCTGCGGAGGAGTCTTTTACAACGGCTCCTTCAACTTCGACCTCCCACAAAAGGATGAGGCTGGAGAAAATCCCGCCTCGTGAGGCAAATCCCTAAGGTGATTGATTAGTCTAAAATATTGCATATTTGTATAAACATTTTCCCTACTATTGTTAAGTACTAAAATGTGTTTATTGTAAATATAGAATATGCGTGGGTTTATTTGTATAAAATTTATTATCATATGTTTCTATATTTTAATTAACATAATGAGGGAAAATATATGCATATAATATTTAAATGAAATTTTAATAATTAAAATATGCATATCATATCAAATATTTCTAATCAGTATTCATAAGATATTATATTATATAAATGGTTAGGATAATATCTAAAAAATACTAAATGTTACTAAACACTTTGATTTGAGATATTGTTCAGGTACTAGCTCAGGTCTGGAATCCAAGTAAGAGATCCAAGTCAAATCGACAAGCTAATAAAAGAAGGTTGTCAAAAGAGCCGAAACAATCACAGCCGCGAAATGACTATTTATAAAAAGGCCAGGACGCAGTGTCTTAATCAGCAATCTGCGGAGAAAGAAAACTACAATGCCTTTTATCCCCAGCCAGCTGTACGTTCTCGCAACAGAGGAAAAGCCCGAAATAAAGGCAGAAACAGGGCAAAGAACGCAAACAATGTTCGAAAATAACAAAGCGGATCCAAGAAACTGTATGATCGAGAAAAGGTCGATTGGAACCCGTCCTTTATAAATAAAATAGGTTGGGAATACTCTTTCCCCCAAGACAAGGCAAGAAAAACATTCAACCTTGTCATGGAGCATCAAATGATGACACTCACAGAGTCTTGGCACCCGAAACAAATAAACAAGGTCTATCACCAGGATTATTGCTCCTACCACTGAGCAATAAGTCATCCCCTTAAAGACTGCTTTACCTTCAAAGACTGGGTAGAAAACCGGTATCAACAAGGCAGGTTCGCTTTATCCGACAACTGGAAGGTAACCCCACCGCAAAAGCATGAGCCAAAGAGGACCTATACCATGAGGATAGGACCTGCTCAACATAAAAATGGAAGCGAACTCGTACTTGCCACATGATAACACTCTCAAAGGAGGGAGGGCACGAGACTATGGATGACCTTTACATATGCTTCGCAAATGAAGGCGAGGATAAGGTGGTCTCCGAGTTTCTACCGGCACCAAAAGAGCTAGAAGATGGGATACACACCACGGTGAACAGCCTAAGAAAAATTGACTTAGGGACGGAAAATGATCCGAGGCCAACGTTCGTCAGTGAGATATTATCTGAAAAACAGGTAGCCACGTTAAAAGACATGCTCATGAAATATAAAGACAGCTTCGCATGGAAGTATTCCGAGATGCAGGGTCTAGATCCAAAGGTGGCAGTACAAAAATTGGCCATATCGTCGGTCATAAATCCAGTCAAACAGGCGCTAAGAAGGATGCGACTCGAACTCGATATGAGTATCAACACCGAAGTCAAGAAAATAGTGGACTCCGGCTTCATTCAAGAAGTCCAATATCCCGACTGGATCACCAACATCGTTCCAGTGATGAAGAAAAATGGGACGATTCGTATCTGCGTGGATTTTCGAGACCTTAACAACGCTTTCCTAAAGGACGACTTCTCAGTTCCCGTTACCAAACTTATGATCGATAACATGTCTACCCATGTGGTCTTCTCCTTCATGGATGGATCTTCCGGATATAATCAAATAAAAATGCATCCGGAAGACCAAAAACATACCGCCTTTCAGGCCCCACCGGGCATATTCTGTTATAAGGTAATACCCTTCGGCTTGAAGAACGCTGGCGCTACCTAGCAGAGGGCTATGACAAAGATCTTCGATGAACTCATCCATGAGATTGTCGAATTCTACATCGACGACCTTGTGGTTAAGAGCAGATCTCACGAGAAACATTGGGAACATCTAAAAATAGTGTTCCGACGTCTTCAGAAGTCTAATCTGAAGATGAATCCTCTAAAATGCGCGTTTGGAGTCTTCTTAGGAAAATTCCTAAGATTCATCATACGGCACCGGAGTATCGAAATCGACCCTTCAAAGATCAAGGCGATTCTGGAAATGCTCACGCCAAGAACTCTCAAACAGTTGCGATCCCTTCAAGGAAAACTTGCATATATCCGGCGATTCATAGCAACCTCTATGGAAAATGCCGTCCCTTCAGTCATCTAATGAAGAAGGGGACCCCGTTCGTCTGGGATCAAAAGTGACAAAATGCATTAGATGAAATCAAGCAATACCTGCAAAATCTGCCGGTATTGACCGCTCCGGTTAAGGGAAAACCCTTTATCCTATATATAACCACCCTTGAGAGTTCTCTAGGCGCTCTATGGGCACAAGAGAACGATCAGGGAAAGGGGAGAGCTCTGTACTATTTGAGTCGAGTTCTCCTGGGGGCAGAAAAGAACTACTCCCCCATCAAAAAGCATTGCCTGGCACTGATCTTCGCGATAACGAAGCTCAGACATTATGCCTTGGCACATGAGCTCCATCTTATATCAAAGGTGGATCCTCTCAAATATCTTATGTCAAGAGCCATACTAACAGGAAGGTTTGCTAAATGGGCCCTCCTCCCGATGGAGTTCTCGATAACGTATCGACCTCTCAAAGCAGTGAAAGGCCAGGCCATTGCCGACTTTCTCGCGGAGCATCCGATACCAGCCGACTCCCCCTTAAATTGTGAGTTGCCAGATGAACATGCGACACAATCGAAGGAGAGAAGGAAGAAAATGATTTCTAATGGAAAATCTACTTCGATGGAGCATCTTTCATGAAAAGGCAAAAGCAAAACACCCCCATAATCAAAGCCGGGGTGGGCTTTATATTCATAACTCCGTAAGGAAAGATATTGCGTTACGCCCTCTCCCTAACAGAGACTAATAACAAAGCTGAATATGAAGTTTTGATAGCAGGTCTCGAGATCGCTGTCGACCTGGGAATCAAAGACCTCCTCATATATGAAGACTCCCAGCTGATCGTTAGCAAAGTAAATGGTGACTATCAGACGTGCAAGCCAGAGCTGATAAAGTATGGCGAAAGGGTGCAGCAACTGCTGACACAAATCCCCTCCTACATCCTGGAGAGTATACCGCGTGCAGAAAATAGCAAAGCGGACGCATTGGCCAAATTGGCTAAGGAACTAGCCGATGAAGACCTCGATGACGTAAGGATCATTGTGAAAAGCCGCAGGGTTCTCACTCTAACAGATATATCTTCAAAAGACCTAATAGAGCCCGAAAGAAAAGAAGCGACCGAACAAGCAGCCCTTCAAATAGGGGATGAGGAAAAAGTCAAGGATTGGAGGGAAGTCTTCATAGACTACTTCAAATCCCGAAAAATGCCCGAAAATGCGTCATCCAGACATCAGCTCATGAAACAAGCCCTGTCTTTCACCTTCGTCAATAATACTCTATATAAGAGATCGTTCGATTGTCTGTGGCTAAAATGCCTGGGACCAAAGGAAGCAAAGAAAGTCGTTCAAGAAACTCATGACGGACTCTGCGGTTATCATCAAGCTGGGCCAAAGACGAAGCTGAAGATAAAAAGAATGGGTTATTACTGGCCCACAATGATTCGGGACTGCCTCGAATATGCGAAGTAGTGACACTCGTGCCAAAATCATAGGAACTTCATCCACCAGCATCCAAATCCGCTACACCTAACAGTAGCTAGCTGGCCGTTCGAAATATAGGGAACTGATATAATTGGCCCTATTGAACCGACATCGTCCAAAGGATATCAGTTCATACTAGCAACGACCGACTACTTTTCTAAGTGGGCATAAGCAGTACCACTAAGAGAGGTGAAGACGAAGAATATCCTCCATTTCTTCAGGACACATGTCATCGATCGGTTCGGTACTCCGCGATGAATTATCTCGGATAATGGACCGGCCTATAGAAGCCATAAAATCAGCCACTTCGCACAACAGCATAAGATAGATTAGAGATACTCTTCAGTGTATAATTCTCATGCCACCAGTTTAGTTGAAGCCTTCAACAAGACTTTGACAAAGATTATAAAGAAAACAGTATCCAGAAACAAAAGAGACTGGAATGAAAGGCTACATGAAGCTCTCTGGGGATACTGAACAACGTTCAAAACGGCTACAAATACAACACCATACACGTTGGTATTCGGTACGGAAGCAGTGCTTCTTCTGGAAACAGAACTCCTTTCTCTACGAGTAGCGGTTCGATACGAGCTGACAGATGAAGAAAACACTCATCTTTGGCTTGAGGAGCTCGATGCCCTCGACGAAACTCGCCTTATAGCACAACAAAATCTGGAGACTTATAAGGCAAGGATGACGAGGTCATACGAAAAGCTGACCAGGCCGAGAACATTCCGCCAAGGCGAACTCATGCTAGTCGTCAAAAGACCCATGATCCCTAATCATGCAAAACGGGAGAAATTCGAGCCGAACTATGAAGGCCCGTACATCATAGACAAAGTCTACCAAGGTGGAGCCTACCTGCTCATGGATATGCATGGCAAAAGACCCTTCCGGCCAATAAATGGCTGATTCCTTAAAAAATACTATGCCTAACGAGTCACGACCTAGGTCAACGATAGACGATGACGCTTGTGTCCACTCTCTATCTTCCTGAGTCTGAACCCTAAAAGTAGTATCCAAAAGCTCCATCGCCTCAAAAATGGTGATGAAGGACCGAGATGTCCCTAAACTAGAACCTCGCCTCAAATATGGCAATATTGGACCGAAAAGGCCCTAAATTAAAATTTCTCTTCAAACATGGCGATAATGGACCGAGATGTCCCTAAACTAAAATTCTCCTCAAATACGGCGATATCATGCCTTGAGATTTATATTGCAATTGAAGTCTCAACGGCGAGAGTTGCAACTCAAGACCTACCATTTACACAGCTACTCCAGCGATGAAGCTACCCCTAAATCCCACCGGTAAACAGATGGGTCACCTGCGATAAAGCTATGTTCGAGAGTTTCACCATTCGTAAAAAAAACGGTATGTCCACGGGCGAAATGGGCACGGATGAAAACTTGAATGGACGCCATAAGCAAAAATAGCAAGGCTACCGGTGAGCTTGTGAAAACCTGGAAGGGCGCAAACTCGTTAAAAAAACCCAGTATGTCCACATGTGAAATGGGCACGAATGAAAACCCAAAAGGGTGCCGTGAGTAAAAACAGCATGGCTACCGGAGAGTTTGTGAAAACCCGGAAGGCCACAATCTCGTAGAAAAAAATACACTTGCAGGGTCCTTTCGATCTTGTAAGGAGAAAATACCTGCGTGAGATCCTTACGAATCACAAAGGAGCAAAACACTTAGAAATCCACACGATTTCTAAGGAGAAAATACACTTACGAGATCCTCACGAATCGATCGTAAGGTGAACCCCTCCTTTGAGACCCTCACGGCTCATAGAATTCAAAAGTCTTGGGTTATAGGGATCTAAACCTGTTCTTAAGCCGTCATATCCCCCAAATTGCCCTATAAGTAGTCCAATATCGACCCTTGTATACAATCCACGGGCATAAATAAACAATTCCCCTCCAATGGTGAGAAATGTCCCCATATGGTGAGCGACTCTTATAGAAAATACTCTTGTAAGATCCTTACAACTTACAAGAGAAAACACGCTTAGGAATCCTCACGACTCCTAAGGAGAAAATACACCTACGAGATCCTTTCGACTCGTAGGGAGAAATACCTTTATGAGATCCTTACGGCTCATAAAGTTAAAAAGACTTAACATGATCATAACCCTGTTTGCTAATCCATATTTGTTCAAATCGACAAAGGCAAATGATAATTCGCTCTTGGCTATATCCCAGTTGTAGCGATACTGATGTTTAAACAGGTGTCAAACTCCAAGTCCTCTTACGGCAAATGATGATTCGCCCCTGGCAGTATTCTAGTTGCAACGATACTGATGCCAATATTGGTATTAGATCTCAAGTTCCTAACTCGTAATAAAACTTAGCGAGTCGCAAAAAAATATGTATGAGAAAGCCGAAATGTTTGGACAATTCGCAATAAAAAGCAGCAAGTAAATAAAAAAAATATAACCAAAATGATTGGAAACCGCAAAAAATAGCCGAAATGATTGGGCAACCGTGACTTTCGCGATATGAAAAGCTGAAAAGATAGAGTATCGCGGAAAAATAATAAAAAAATATAAAATAAAATTTTCTCCGCCCTGCAAGTGAGCTCACACTGACCCCTGTATACAATCCATGGGCATTAATGAAAAGGGAACCCACTAGGCTCCGTCAAAGGGAGAGCCAGATCTTAACGGCAATATCTACAGCCCAAATATCAGCTCGACGAACTTCTCATGCCAATAGGATGTAGATGCAATGTCATCAAAGACCCAAGGGTTAAACAAAAAATGAGTAATGACAAAATCCCGGCTCCAGCTCGATACTCCTTCTCGGTGCAGATGCGACGTCAATATTGGCCCTAAGAAGCCAAATCAAAAAGTGGAGTGATGGCAAAATACTAACTCCATCTTGACGTGCTTCTCATGCCAGCAGGATGCAGATGCAACGTCATCATACAAAAAATAGGACCAAGGGTCAAAGCGAAATGGAGTAACGGCAAAATCCTAACTCCAGCTCGACGTTTCTTCTCATGCCAGCAGGATGCAGACGCAACATCATCATCAAAAAAATGGGGCCCAAGGGTCCAAGCGTAGTGGAGTAATGGAAAAATCCTAACTCCAGCTTGACGTTTCTTCTCATGCCAGCAGGATGCAGACACAACGTCATCATAAAAAAACACGGGCCCAAGGGTCAAAGCGAAGTGGAATAATGGCAAAATCCTAACTCCATCTCAACGTTTCTTCTCATTCCAGCAGGGGCAGACACGACAATAAAATGAAAGTGAAGCGACGGCAAAATCCTAACTTCAGGTCTTAATGGCAACATCTAAAGCCCAGAGATCACCCCGACGTTCTTCTCATTCCTGTAGGATGCAGATGCAACGTTAACAAAAGACGCAAGGGTCAAAGCAAAAATAGAGCCATGGCAAAATCCTAACTCCAAGTCTTGACGGTACATATACAACCTAGAGTCTATCCCGACATTCCTTCTCATTCCAGTCGGATGCAGATGCAATGTCACCATCGAACAAGAAAGACCCAAGGGGCAAAGCAAAAAAAAGGGGGGGAGTAATGGCAAAATTATAGCTTCAAGTCTTGATGGTACATATACAACCTAAAGACTATCCCAGCGGTCCGTTCATTTCAGCAGGATGTGAACGCAGCTATCAAATGAAATTGGAGCATGGCATATTCCTAGCTCCGGACTTCAACTGCAATACACGCAGCATACAGGTCCTACAGATATCTACCCAACTTCAGCAAAGAATCGGCGCGACATCGTTAAAGAAAAAAATGAAGTGACGGCATATTCCCAGCTTTGGGTCTCGACAGCAACTCATATAAAACCTAAAAGACTATCGGAGATCATCCCATACCAGAGCGGAGTGGTTATGACTCATCGGGGCTCCAAATTGAGCCTAACCTCAAGTAAGAAGCGTCATGGCAAATTCCTAACGTTTTCCCTTCTGACGGTAATATGACCTAAGGAGATTACTTGAAGATGTTTTTTCCAACCCCAGAAGGGATCAGAGACACGACAGTCGTGGGGCTACTCGAACAACAGCTTGAAGACTGCATATCGAAGAATATATCAGCCAACGCGACGATACCACGGACTAAAACCCTAGTACCACAAACCTAATGGACCTCTGTCGTAAAGAATGGTGGTTATCTGCATATAACGTTAGGATAAGTTTCCTGTAAACCCAAGGGAGATAAATTAAAAGTACTCTGAAATGGGTACATAAACTAGAGGCTCCGAAATGAGTGAGTAAACTCCAAACTCCGAAACGAGTACATAAACTAGAGACTCCGAAATGAGTGAATAAACTACAAACTCCGAAACAAGTACATAAACTAGAGACTCCAAAATGAGTGAATAAACTACAAACTCCGAAATGAGTACATAAATTAGAAACTCCGAAACGAGTGAATAAACTACAAACTCCGAAATGAGTACATAAACTAGAAACTCCAAAATGAGTGAATAAACCACAGACTCCGAAATGAGTAAATAAACTAGAGACTCCGAGATGAGTGAATAAACTAATTGGTGCTAAATTAAGACATTTAGAAACAGAAAGGCGCAACTCATAGTCCTCGGGGCTCGGAATTACGTTTTTTAAGGATCAAGACCTGAGTTAATCATGGATGACGACACTTGTGTCCATCCGCTTTCAAAATTCTAAATGACATGCTCGCCCGAAACCAGCCATATATTATACTTCACTCACGGGTATACCACCGTGAGCATGGTGGCAGGCGAAGAATTTGTTCACATCAGTCCAGTACTCACCTATGTCTAGATGCATGCATCAGAAACTTCTAAGGTTAAAATACAAAGTATACGTGCAGAGGCAAGATGCCCACATGGATATGTGCTGGGGGTGAAATGTTCAGTGGCTAACAAATTTTTTATTTATTTATTCCACGGAAAAAAAATCACCAAATATGGGATTTGAGATACAGGGATTAGTAAAACAATAAACAAAATTCTCTAACTCGCTCTTTGCCTTCTCTACCATGTCAAAGCAGCGATCTTCGTGAGGGGTCGCTCCCCATCGGTCAACGCAATGCCTGTAATGACCCTAAATTTTCTGTACAAAAATTTTAAAGTACAGAAAAGAGTTTGCAAGCCTGACTACAATTTAAAATTTATTCTTGTTTAAGAACAGCAAGAAAGCACTTGTAGCTCATTGGTAAAGCTATGCACTGCTGTGACATAGCCCCTGTATTCGAATCCATCAGCCACATATTATTTTTACCGATTTTCTTTTAAACTTTTTGGAAGTCCAAAAGTTTATACGTGCAATACACGTAAAAATGAACAGTTAGGAAAAACAAACATGTGTAAAATGTTGTATATACTGAGGAGAACACGTGGAAAGAATCCAACCCCAACACCTACCTTATGGCCGGGGAGATGCTCATTACGGCCATCGACGCCGGTCTGTCCATAGGGAATAGTCCCCAAACTCTGCACACTTGACCTTTGGCCTACCCCCATACTGTTTGTTTTCTCTGCAAATTAACAAAGACTTCAATTTCATCCATTAATCCAATTTTTAATGCATTTTAATTCATTCTTTCAATTCCAAAAATCTAATTCCACACTATAAATACAACCCCATACCCTAGCCCTCCTCATTTTGAAATTCTAGTCAAAAATATCAAAATTTTCTAAGTACAAGTGGAGTTGAAGTGGAGTTAACCCAAGGTCAACTTCCGGCGAGGATTTACGCAAGTTCCGACGACCCCACGACGTCACGGTGACCACACCCTCTCCTTCTACCTCATTTTGACCCTTTTCTCTAGTAAGTCCCATTTCTTATTCTAATATTTCATTTTAAAATGTCTCCTTTCATAAAACATGTCGGAAGTGGAGTTAATACCGACACCTCCTTTAAAACATTATAAAATCCACTTTTTCTTATATGTTCTTCATGAATATTATTACATCATACTTGCTAATTATTAAACTAATATTTAGAAACAATTTTCACTCTAAAACTCCATGTAAAATAACTTTAACCTAGCCTTTTCGTTTAAATACCATGAAGTTTATGTATGTTATCTTTGAAACTTTTGCTTAGCATACCTTTAGAAAACTTCACAAGGTAATGACCTACCTCTCACATACACACATATTGACATAACACGATGTTGGATTACGGCAGCGCCCCGGCCATCAAACCGTGGCCAAATGCAGAACAAAAATTTACTAAACTGGCGCTACCATTACCCGATACCCGGATCTACCTTAAACAGTAAACTAGCAAGCTATAAAAAGAAGTTAGATGGTTATACCGAGTTGATCTGTGTCCTTCAGACTTCAACCATCATCCCCAAGCTCTTAGTGGCTCCTTGATCGAGTTTGGTTGCCGGTCTTCCTCCATCTACAATGATCCACCAGAGGGAAACGACGCAAACTTCAGCCTCGTCGAGCGGGGCAACCGATGCTCCAAGGTTGCTAGTAATGGATAGTGGAGGTGTAGGAATGTGTCACTATATTTTTCTTTCATCACAATTGCTCAAGGGAGTAACCATAGAAGATGAAGAAGGTGATGAAACAATGGCATAAGCAAGACAAGAATGGCTAAGTGTTGAGGTGAGAATAGAATGCAAGCAATGAAGCAAGTGAAGTCAAATGACCAAGTCCACTCTAGTGTTTGTGGCTGCCCTCTCTCTCTCTCATCATAATAATACACACACAAAAATATCTCTTTTCCTTTTTCAATAAACAATTAAGACCCATGCCTCTCTACATATCCAAGACCCATGCTAATGTCACCTCACTCCTCCACCTCATTTGTAAAACAAATGAATTTCCATAAAAGGAAAATCATACAAAAGAGGTGTCCATTTCTAGAAGCCATTCCGTATAAATACGGAATACAACCCGGTATATGTATCGAAATACATATACGCGTATTCGTACAAAAATACGAATAGCCAAGAGAGAAAATGAATAGTGAACAATAATACTAGAATACATATATATAAATACATATATATAAATTATTAAATCAAAACCTGATTTAATAATCCGGCTTTGTCCTAAGCCGCTAGTATTATCAACCGTCCGATTAAAGTCTGTGCAGCCTGTACACATATTTAATCGAACACCTATGTAACGACTAACCGGTATTGAGCGAAAGGGAGGCCGACAAGCAAACTCATCCTGAACCCCTACTGAGCCTGACAGTGAAAAAATCCGTACAGTCCGGTATGTTCGTCTAAGAGTATCACATATCGAGTCTAGGGGGTGGATAAAGTCAGACCCCTAACAACGCGACATTTAGTGTCGGCATGAAACCCATCACCACCTGAGTAAATATCGATCCTGGATCGGTAATTCTCGTTCACCATGGCCATGGATTTCTGGTAATGGCCACCCGTGCACAACGCGACATCAACCCCCAATACCGGGAGAGATGACTCCCGGACGATCCGATCACTGCCTCCATATGGCTCGGGACTGTACCCAACTAAAACTTGTTTGCACGACTTCTTTGAGCCGTGGTAGGGTAGTAATCAAAGCACAGTGGGAACTCACACGAGACAAATGACGATCTCATATCGACAAACTAACCTGTATACATGTCACCTGGGAACTGCTATCTGACAATAGGTATAATACCAACCAGCAGGTTCTCGGCGAGTCCGTCCAGTGTACTCATAACCCAATGAGCACCTGTATACTATCTTAGGTGAACAAACTAACACCAATGTCTTGTGAGACCTAGCCACCGCCCTTTGTCGGGATCTCGATCAGTATACACTAGTCTACACTGAGTATCGATGCCCAGTCTCGATACTCCCATGACTAGGGACATTTAAGGATGTGCTTATAGACCCCAGCTCCCACGTATATAATCGCCATCATAATGCTGGTAGTCAGGAAAGAATCTGAAGAGCTCTATCTGTAATTCTACGGTAGCGCCCTGATTGTCTTTCCGAGGCCAAATGCGGAACAAAAACTTTTCAAACTGGCTCTAACGCAAACTTAAAACCCGGATCATTCTATTAACCGTAAACTAGAATACTGTAAAAGAGGGTTTTAAGATTGTACCGATCGATCCGTGTCCTTCGGTCTTTAACCTCTGCCCCTACCTTGTTGCGGTTGCGCCGATGATGTTCGCTCTCCGATCTCGCTCGATCTCCGATCTCCTCCTCGCCGAAAGTTGCGCCACGTCAACGAATCTTTATATGGGCTCCCGCTTCAAACCGAAGCAACTTGGACATGAAGTATGCTAGCCGACATGTCCAAGGTTGAAGTAGAGTGAGTGTAGAATAGTTTGTCTCAAGGCACCCAAGCGATTGGGTGAAGCTTAATCAAAGTTGCCAAAATGGGAGTTGTGATGGAAATGAGCTTGAGGATTTTTGTTGCAAATGAATCAATTCTCATACCCCAAAAATGAGGCTCTGCTAAAATGAGGGCAGAATTGTGCTCGGTCACTAGAAGAGAAAGGGGGTGAGCACAAGATCAAGTGGTGATCACAAGGAAAAATATCACAACAAATATCCTAAGCATTCCAAAATCTCTAAATGCTAAGGATGACTCAATGAAGAAACCATGCCATATTAAATGAAATCAACCATGACTCATCCAAAACAAAATGAAGTCCACCCCAAAAGATAGTTCCGGCCATGACCAAAAGATGTAGGAAATTTGGCCAAAAAGAAAGATACAAACTTCAACCATTAATTAAACATTAAATATAATGTTTAATCAAGAGAAGAAAAACTGGCAACTTCAAAAAGCGATCCGGTAATAAATTACAGGATAACCCTACAACTGTATATACATACCCGCATTTGTATTCCGACCAAATACAAATGCAACGAGACAAAAAATATCCCCACACAATATAATACTAGGATCCGGCTTAAACCAAAGCTCACTAGTATTATCTGTCCGAATCATGATGCGTGCACAAGTGCACGTGTATGTTCGAACCCTGCCATAAAACCATACGGCCTCTACAACGTTTCGCCCGAACTAGGAAACTTTCTGTAGGGGACTCTAAAGACTTGTCAATACCCTGGCAGTGGGTTTAACCACAAGCTGTCAGTAGTACTAGCTGCACGTAACGGCTGCCCATGTATTGAGTGAAAGGGAAACCGATGAGCAAACTCATCCTGGATCCCTACTGAGCCTATCTATGACAATATCCGTACAGTCCGGTCCGTTCGTCTATGAGTATCGCATATCAGGCCTAGGGAGCTGGTAAACGTCAGACCCCCAATAGCGGTATAAGTCGTGTCGGAGTGTAGCCCAAAACACCTGAGATACTACTGGAATACCTACCAGTAAATCTCCCTTGCCATGGCCATGGACTTTTTGTAATGGCTCTCCTAAACACAGCGCATTCTCACCCCCAACGTTGGGAGAGACGAATCCCCTGCCGATCCGCTCACTGCCTCCATGTGGCTCGGGACTGTACCCAACTAAAACCTGTTTGCACGACTCCTTTGAGCTGTGGTAGGGTAATAATCAAAGCACAGTGGGAACTCACACGAGACAAATGACAATCTCGGGTCGATAGACTAACCTGTATACATGTCATCTGGGAATTGCTATCTGACGACAGGTTTTAAAAACCAGCTAGCATATTCCCCGCGAGTCCTGTCCAGTGTACTCATAACCCAATGAGCACCTGTATACATCTTAGGTGAACCAACTGACACCAATGGCTTATGAGACCGGCCACCGCCACACATCGGGGTCTCGACTGTATACACTAGTCTACTTCGGAGTATCGATGCCCTGTCTCGAAACTCCCACGACTAGGGACCACTTTTAAGGATGTGCTTATAGACTACCCAACTCTCACGTATATGATCGCCATCATACTGCTGGTAGTCAAGCTAGAATCCTATAGGCTCTTATCAACGTGCAATAGTGATATATATAATGTCACCTAAAGCAGTACACGATGATAAAGATAAACCAGATAGCATACTATCATCTTGAGTAAGACTGTCCTATCGGTATAGGCCCCCTTTCAATCACTGCAATCACATTCCCGCGATCCAATAATTGACTTTGATGGCACTATATCCAACAATCTCCCACTTGCACTTAAGGAGAATTATTGCGATGTCGCATACTCACAGCCCGTGTGATACCGAACACCCAACTCCTCTACTGATCAGTTTCACAAAGCTTGTTTGTAAAACTATTGTGTTCGGGAAATAGCCTCAGTGAGTGGATCCGCTCTGAAGTTTCTTTCTATGTCTCTCTATATCTCAAGTTCGTAGAGAAACCCATCTCCCGAAATGAGCAATACCTGTCTTAAAATATGTCTGGATATCTGAAGGGACCTAGTTCACGAATGAACTCCAAATCCAAACTTCTTAGACTGTATCGTCAACTGAACTTAATCAGAATCCTACGCCATGCCTTCCTCAGTATCCGCTTGGACCATCTGTCCAAACTACTGCCCCTCGTCGGAGGGAAAACTAAAACTCTGACAGTCACTCTGTCATCCATGTCACCTTGGAAGCCTAGAATGATAATTGTCTCCCGAAGGAGGCTACCGTTATCAAATCTATAGAACATCCACTTATGTTCTAAAACTGCCTCCGAACGTTCCTCCAGGATTGGATCAATATTATCTTATTGCATCTAGTGCAAAAACAACATCTGGTGTGGTACTTGTCATCTCGTGATTGACTCAATTGCCTAAGCAAGTGATCTGCCAGTCATGCACATCCCTCTCCCCTTTAGTCTGTAAGACACCTTTAGAGAGGGAGGCTCTATCACCTTCTGGTACACCACCAAGCCAGGAGTCGTCCATTCTAAATACCTTTAGAATGCAGTCTAAGTACCCAGATTGGGAAACTACCCAAATCTAGATCTAAAACCGTAGATCTAGTAACCAGAATGTCTGATATAATATCCATATCCTAAGTGGAGAAACCACTGTGTGAAAACCACAGTATAACCGATCGTAGTATAGGAATTTTACTTCCTACTCTGTGTATGTCGTTCAAATAGCAGGACATCACACCCTACTACTTTCTTAACAGATCCATCCCCTATTCTGATGAAGTCAAAGCCCATGACTGTCACATCAAAAATAGATGATCTATCTCCGCTATATTTGCTTTACTCTATAGACATAAGCTTCTTGTCCACTACGCTTCCGTTGCTCCCACTGATTACAAAAACCCTCTGGCAGAATAATATATACGTGAACTTCTAAAACTAGTTTAAAACGACGCTATACTTATCCTCCTGCTGGCTCTCATAGTCTAGAATAGCAGTAATGGCAAGTCTGGGTAAACAAGAACCTCCCTGTCACCGTCCTTGAGGCTACAGAGTACCTCTCGGGTGCCTAAGGTTACCCACCATATCTGCGGAGTGGCTAATGGAATGTAAAACCTGATCAAATGTTTAGGTCCTATTAAATTTTCCGTAATCGTTTGCGGTTCTGGAATCTCTTCCAGTTCCACCATACTCCCACTACTGTTTTCTGAAAAAGTCCATTTTACTAAAACTGTAGCGAGTCAAGAACAATATCACCATTGATCTTCCAGATGGTAGAAAGTCAACCCTCGTCAAAGCTAGGGTCAACCCACAAACTGCCATTACAGAAACGTGCCTTGAGTTATCCAGAGTCTGGTTTTAAGCATAAGCCGGACAACTCCATATACCTTAACATCGTTAAGATATGATCCATTCTATATACAATATAGAAATAGAGGCACTTATTTAATTGGAACCAGATTCAAATCATGCATCTGTCTCCAGTGCAAGTTAACTAAATGGAGAGAGACCGATCAACATTACTCAACTTAGGAGTGTATCCAATTATGGATAACCTGAAAAGGAAGCAAGTTCTCTAAAACATTACTATCAACTGAATACCATACACAAGTATCTATATCTTCGATCACTTTGAAGAATCCCGATACTTGCTACACCTGGTTCTCTGCTTTATTCTTGTACCTATAACTTCTCAAAACTTAGCCCTTGTATTTCTACGAAACACATGTCTAAAACTGGAGAAGTCACAAGTAAACAGAATATAGTACGAGGACCAACTCTTTTATTCTAATGGACACTGGACAATATACAATACTTTGTATAAGTCTCCTGAGTTGAATAACTCAAACCCTGTGCGTCGTAGGTTGAAAAATGTACTATGGTTATGAAGAATTACACCGCTGTTAATTGCTCCTTACCTAACCATCAACTGATATAGGTAAATGTCATCGACATAATTTCAAAAAGTTATATCTCACTTTATAAAAATAAATGTACAGATATATCAGTTTGAAATTGGTGCACAACAACGGATATTCAAAACCAAATATTTTCCGTCCGGCAAACAACCCAGGCGATTTCCTCAAATATCACCAATTACAACGAATTCCGATATAATGAGGATGATCACCTAATTCCTAATAACTTACTCCCACTCATCATCTGTAAAACCATACAGATGTGAGAATCATACCTGGTAAATACATACCCTGGAGCAAGAACTAATTGGGAAATCAGTTTTCTATTAATAATACACAGTGAAACTGAAACATGAATATGTTTCGAAGGGGTATCCAGGTATTCCTAGTAATGCCTTTTCCATTATCCAGATTCATGACTATAACCGTATACTTGTTTGCCATCTCTCCAAATCCTTTTATTTGTCTTTAGTCATTACCTTCTGTACACCATCGTTAGGCTTAATGGTTTTCTTCCTTCCATACTGTTCGGCACCAGCCTATGGTTTGGAAGAAAACCATCCAATAAGCGTAATAGATGTACTCTCCTAATCCTAGGAGTACTCGCAACCTGAAAGAAGGTGATGATAAAAAAATTTGAATAAACCTTATTCTATTTTTCCTGAACCAGAATCCATCCCCAAAATGGAACAAGTTCCATCGAGTTCGTATATAACCATACGATGGATTATCTAAACAACTGTGGATCTTCGTAATGATACGAGATGTTCCGGAGAAATACAAAGGTGAAGTAGGAGTGGCGATGAAATACTTGGTTTGGTCGTGAATAGCAGTCGCAATTTACTTTGCCTTCTTTCTAATCCGTTTATTTGTCTTTACTTATTACCTTCTGTACACCACCATTAGGCTAATTGGTTTTCTTCATTCCCTACCTTTCGGCACCTGCCTATGGTTTGAAAGAAGACTATCCAATAAGCGTAATAGGTGTACTGTCCCCTATTCCTAGGAGCCCTCATAACCTGAGAGAAGGTAAAAGGAAAAGACAACTGAATAGTCCTATTCAATCTCTCTAGAACCAGAATCCATCCTCGAATCTGGAACAAGTTCCTTCGAGTTTGTATATAACCATATGATGGATTTATCCAATGGAAGTGGATGTTCGTAGTGGTACGGGGTGTTTTGAAGAAATGCAAAGGGTAAAAGAAGGAGTGGCAATGATGTATGCAACTCAGACAATCCAAAAGCCAGTATTTTAAGAAAGTTCGGTTAACTTGGTTACTAAGTCATAGTCTAGGGTCAGGCCATGGTCGCTGCCAAAGAGAGAGAGAAGAAACACTCTGCGTGCACTCTAACCTAGATCAGAATGGTTATCACTTTATCTAATCAGGAAACCTCCCACTGTATTCTAAATTCTCCTCCAAACCTAAAAGAAGAATTAGTCGGGATCACCCGAGGAGTAAACCAACTCATCAGTTGGAATCGGGATCCAACTATCATCGTATGTTAACGTGATAGAATCCACTCACGTTATCACACTCTAGAAGGTATGCGCATGCCTGGAAAGTTTCAGTTTTTTAGAAACCCACGATGTGATTTTTAACCCATGCTCTTATGACCTTGACGAAGGTCAACAAATCATAAGTCACATGTCATATTCTACCCATCATTGTCCAGGTTAATTTGAACCCACCCGTACAAACCCTTGACGAAGGTCAACAAGGTTATACGACTGTCCCAAACCAACGCATCTATCTATGCAACAGAAAAGTAACAAATAGCTACCATACACTATGCCTTGACTAAGACCAACAAACACAGCATGAATACTAAGTGCTACCCGTTTGAAATGACGGAGGGCTACGGCTGGTTTTTGGCGAAAAACCTTTAACGTAATGAACTTGATATCGTTGAAGGAACATGATAGCTTTTACAAATATATAGTGGCGAAAATCTTTGCTAAAGAGGTCACTCCCGGTGAAGGGATCTCGGCTCTTTCCCCGTAGAATGAGGTGCAGGATATTCCAACTGAATACCACGATGTAAAGCAAAAAGTAATCGACTATAGCGAAATTATTACCCTGACGCAAACCTCTGTCCAAGGGGTCACTCCCGATGAAGGGAACTCGGCCCTTGCCTTGTCGAATGAGGTGCTGGATATTCATAACCGAATACCGCTGTGCAAAACAAAAAAGAACGTCCTTGTAATAACAGCTTTTTGAAAAAATGTTCTAACAACATCTGTATAGGTCTGTTTTGTTTGCATTGATACGAATCAACGCAGTCCCATCAATTAATCACCAATAAAGAACGAAAATATAATGTACGTATATGCCATCCGCATTCGCCACTGGGTCCCGTCATCACCCGATAGGTTACTTAACTAACGACAGAGCGGGGACTGGACTAGCGCTGGTGTAAAACATATACAACATCTACTAGTATATATATCAATATACAATAATCGCTTCAGGTGTGATAAATGCAACATCATAGAAAATTAATAAGCATCACAGAACAATACAGATATACTGGGAGCCCCAGGTTTCATAGAGCCACAAATGAAACCTGACGTTCCCCTGGTCGTGTGGATAGCCTGTGCAATGAAAACCTAGACCCCTACGAGTGCAGCAAGTTACCCGCCAAAACCAGAAGCGAGGCAGCCCCCTTCAGCATCATGAATGGACCACCTAACACTTCACGGAATCCGGTAACTTGAGCACCCCACCTTGGGTCAATCTATACCCTCTACGAGTGCGGCGAATAGCCCGTCAATCCTAGAGCGAGGTCCCCTCCCTCTCAAAGCCATGAGATGCGGACCCGTTTCCCTCCAGAACCCGGCTATCCGTGCACTCCACCGTGGGGTAATCCTAGTACAGAAAAGAAAATAAGTACAACGGGTACATCGACCTCAGCCCGGTCGTGCCCCAAAAGAATAATATACAAACAGGCAGTGACAACAGTCCACATGTCGGACGCTTGCCCCGCGATATCAAATGTATAAATATATCCAAACTATACTACCATTGCACGCAAGCTATCCAGCATGACAAATCCGAAACATCACAGCACAACACAGAACATCAACGTGAATGTCACGTTCGCAAACCCGTCTAAAAGAGCTATAGCAATTAGACAAGATTTGCCGCTCGAATGAAATTCACGGTCACAGAAAGTAATGTAATGCACTGCAAAACTTTAAACAATGTTAAAAATATCGACTTCGAAATAACCCCCGAATAGCCCAAACAACCTGATAAAACCATATCCAAACTGGGCTACACAAACAACACCACTGAACCAAAAACACAGAGACCGGAGCATACCCAAAACACCAAACCATGAAGCCTCCAACTGGCCGGCGACGCCGGATTTTCCAAGCTTGGGCTTGGCCAAAATCCGAGGCCATGGGTCTGGGTTTGGGGTGTGTTCTTATGGTCTCTCCAGTAGTCTTCTGCACATGTTTAAATAATTTTTTGAAGATGTTTTAAAAACAACAGAGAATACATATCCAGTGGCATCGTTTGGGTTTTGTTTCAGTTTCGATACTTTAACATTGTCTGAACCAATTAGTGGACGGTTAATAGTTTGGCTCTGATACCATGTAAGTCTACGGTAGCGCCCCGGCCGTCTTTCCGAGGCCAAATGCGGAATAAAAACTTTTCGAACTGGTGCTAACGCAAACTTAAAACCCGGATCGTTCCATTAACCGTAAACTAGAATACTGTAAAAGAGGGTTTTGAGATTATACCGATCGATCCGTGTCCTTCGGTCTTTAACCTCTGCCCCTACCTTGTTGCGGCTGCGCCGACGATGTTCGCTCTCCGATCTCGCTTGATCTCCGATCTCCTCCTCGCCGAAAGTTGCGCCACGTCAACGAATTTTTATACGGGCTCCCGCTTCAAACCGAAGCAACTCGGACATGAAGTTTGCTAGCCGACATGTCCAAGGTTGAAGTAGAGTGAGTGTAGAATAGTTTGTCTCAAGACATCCAAGCGATTGGGTGAAGGTTAATCGAAATTGCCAAAATGGGAGTTGTGATGGAAATGAGATTGAGGATTTTTATTGCAAATGAATCATTTCTCACACCCCAAAAATGAGGCTCTGCCAAAATGATGGCAGAATTGTGCTCGGCCACTAGAAAAGAAAGGGGGGTGAGCACAAGATCAAGTGGTGATCACAAGGAAAAATATCACAACAAATATCCTAAGCATTCCAAAAGCTTTAAATGCTAAGGATGACTAAATGAAGAAACCATGCCACATTAAATGAAATCAACCATGACTCATCCAAAACAAAATGAAGTCCACCCCAAAAGATAATTTCGGCCATGAAAAAAAAATGTAGGAAATTTGGCCAAAAAGAAAGATACAAACTTCAACCATTAATTAAACATTAAATATAATGTATAATCAAGAGAAGAAAAACTGGCAACTTCAAAAAGCGATCCCGTAATAAATTACAGGATAACCCCGCAACTGTATATATATACCCGCATTTGTATTCCGACTGAATACAAATGCAACGAGACAAAAAATATCCCTACACAATACAATACTAGGATCCGGTTTAAACCAAAGCCCACTGGTATTATCTGTCCGAATCGTGATACGTGCATAAGTGCATGTGTATGTTCGAACCCTGCAATAAAACCATAGGGCTTCTGCAACGTTTCGCCCGAACTGGGAAACTTTTTGTGGGGGACTCTAAAGACTCGTTAATACCCTGGCAGTGGGTTTAACCACAAGCCGTCAGTAGTACTAGTTGTACGTAACGGCTGCCCATATATTGAGTGAAAGGGAAACCGATGAGCGAACTCATCCTGGAACCCTGTTGAGCCTATCTGTGACAATATCCGTACAGTCCGGTCCGTTCGTCTATGAGTATCGCATATCGGGCCTAGAGAGCTGGTAAACGTCAGACCCCCAATAGCGGTATAAGTCGTGTCGGAGTGTAGCCCAAAACACATGAGATACTACTGGAATACCTACCAGTAAATCTCGCTTTCCATGGCCATGGACTTTGTGTAATGGCTCTCCTAAACACAGCGCGATCTCACTCCCAACGTTGGGAGAGACGAATCCCCTGCTAATCCGCTCACTGCCTCCATGTGGCTCGGGGCTGTACCCAATTAAAACCTGTTTGCAAGACTCCTTTGAGCCGTGGTAGGGTAATAATCGAAGCACAGTGGGAACTCACACAAGATAAATGACGATCTCAGGTCGATAGACTAACCTGTACACATGTCACCTTGGAATTTCTATCTGATGACAGGTTTAAAAACCAGCTAGCATGTTCCCGGCGAGTCTTTTTCGGTGTACTCATAACCCATTGAGCACCTGTATACATCTTAGGTGAACCAACTGACACCAATGGCTTGTGAGACCAGCCACCTCCCCTCGTCAGGGTCTTGACTTTATACACCAGTCTACTCCGGAGTATCGATGCCCTGTCTCGAAACTCCTACGACTAGGGTCCACTTTTAAGGATGTGCTTATAGACTACCCAACTTTCACGTATATGATCGCCATCATATTGCTGGTAGTCAAGCAAGAATCCTATGAGCTCTTATCAACGTGCAATAGTGATATATAGTATGTCACCTAAAGCAGTACACGATGATAAAGATAAACCAGATAGCATACTATCATCTTGAGTAAGACTGTCCTACCGGTATAGGTCCCCCTTCAATCACTGCAATCACATGCCTGTGATCCAATAATTGACTTTGAGGGCACTATATCCAACATTATCAACATGTACATGATGATAAAGACAAACCAGATAGCATACTATCATCTCGAGTAAGACTGTTCTACCGGTATAAGTCCTCCCTCAATCATCATAATTACCTAACTGCGATTACGATAAATGTCTTGAGGGCACTATAGCCAACAATCTCCCACTTGCACTTAAGGCCAATTATTGCGATGTCGCATACTCACAGCCCGTGTGATACCGAACACCCAACTTCTCTAGTAATCAGGTTCGCAAAGCCCGTTTGCGAAACTATTGTGTTCGAGAAATAGCCTTAGTGAGTGGATCCGCTCCAGTGTTTCTTTCTATATCTCTCTATATCTCAACCTCGCGGAGAAAACTATCTCCTGAGATGAGCAATACCTGTCTTAGAATTTGTCTGGATATCTGATGGGACCCAGTTCACAAATGAACTCCAAATCCAACAAACATCTTAGACTGTATCATCCATCGAATTTAATCAGTATTCTGCGCCACGCCTTTCCTTAGTATCCGCTTGGACCACCTGTCCAACATACTGTCCCTCAATAGAGGGAAAACTATAACTCTGTCAGTCACTCTGTTATCCAGTTCACCTTGGAAGCCTGAAATGATAACCTTCTCCTGAAGGAGGCTGCTGTTACCATATCCCAAGAACATTCACTTAAGTTCATAAACTGCTTCCCTATGTTTGTCTAGGACTGGATTAATATATATTTATTGCAGTTAGTGCGAAAACAACATCTGGTGTAGTACTTGACATTTCATGACTAACTCAATTGCCTAAGCAAGTGATATGCTAATCATGCAGGTCCCTCTCCCCATTAGTCTATAAGACACCTTTAGAGAGGGTGACTCGATCACCTGCAAGTACACCACCATGGCAGGAGTCGTCCATTCTAAAATCCCTTTAGAATACTGTCAAAGTACCCAGATTGGGATACTTCCTAAATCTAGATCTAAAACCATAGATCTAGTAACCAGAAACCCTGATATTATATCCATATCCTATATGGAGAAACAACTTTGTGACAACCACAGTATAACCGATCGTAGTATAAGAATATCTCTTCCTATCAAGTGCATGTCATCCTAATACCTGAACATCACTCTCTACTACCTTCTTAGCAGACCCATCTCTTATTCTGATGAAGTCAAAGCCTATGACTATCACATCAAAAATAGATGATCTATTTCCTCTATACCTGCTTTAGTCTACAAATAGACATGAGCTACTTGCCCACTATACTTCCGCTGCTCCCACTGACTATAACAACCCTCTGGAAGAGTCATATACACATGCACTTCTAAAGCTAGTTTAGAATGATGCTATACTCATCGTCCTGCCGGGTCTTATAGTCTAGAATAGCAGCAATGGCAAGTTTGGGTAAACAAGAACCTCCCCGTCACCGTCACTGAGAAGACCGAAGTACTTCTCGGGTGCCTAAGGTTACCCACCAAATCTGCGGAGTGGCTAATGGAACGTCGAAACCAATTGAATCCTCAGGTTCTATTAAATCTTCAGTGATCGTTTGTGGTTCTGGAATCACTTCCAGTTCTACCATACTCCCACTTCTGTTTTATGAAAGAATCCATTTTACTAAAACTGAGGCGAGTCAGGAACAATATAAGTATTGATCTTCCTAATGGTAGAAAGTCAACCCTCGTCAAAGCCCGGGATAACCCACAAACACCATTACAGAAATGTGCCTCGAGTTTATCCGGATTCTGGTTTTAAGCATTAGCCGGACAACTCCCTATACCTTAACATCATTAAGATATAAATTGATTCTATATATATCTAATATAAAAAAAAAGAACTAATTTAATTGGAACCAGATTCAAAATCATGCAGCTGTCTCCAGTGCATATCAACCAAATAGAAAGAGGCCAATCAACATTACTCATTTAGGAGTGCATCCATATATGAATAATCTGAAAGAGAAGCAAGTTCTCAAAACCATTACTATCAACGGAATACCAAACACAAGTATCTACATATTCGACTTCCTCGAAGAATCCTGATACTTCCAACAAATGATTCTCTACTTTATTCTTATAGCTATAACTTATCAAAATATGAACCTTGTATTTCAACAAAATACTTGTCTAGAACTAGAGAAGTTATTATTAGTTGTATGTATGCCCTAGAGGCCAGTATTGTACAGATGATGTATATTATATTGGATGCTTGGACATATATAGAGATGACTTTCTTGCTCGATATGATAGTTTGCTTTCTGGTTGCTCTTTATCTTAACATGTACACTTGTCTCTTTAAACTGTCTTATAGTTACATGTTGGTAAAGCCCTTAGGATGTGTACTTGACTACCTGGACTATGATGCAGATCATACTAGTGGGGACATGGTAGTCCATAGGTACATCCTTCAAGGTCCCTAGTCGTGGGTGTATCGAGACGGGGCATCAATATACCAAAGTAGACTAGCGTATACGCTTCTCGACCCATGAGATGGGCGATGGATGATCCCATATCCATTAGTGTTTGACATCAGAGATGGTGTACGAGTGCTCAGTGGAGACTGGGTACACTTGACGGACTCGCCGAGAACTCCCAGATGGTATTATACCTCACGTCAGATGGCAGTTCTCAGGTGACACTTGTACAGGTTAGTCTGTAGACCCGAGATCGTCATAGAGTCTTGTGTGATTCCCACTGTGCTTTGATCTCCACCTTACCACATCCATGAGGGCGTGCAAAACGATGGTCTTTGGGTACAGTCCCGAGTCACATGGAGGCAATGAGCGATAGGAGGGGTTTCGTCTCTCCCGGTATTGGGAGTTGATGTTGCGCTGTGCTCGATTGGCCGTAACAGGGAAGTCCCTGGCCAGGGCTGATCAGAGATTTGCTGGTAAGTGTTACCAGTAGTTTCTCGACCCGTTATGAGCCTCACATCGGCACGACTTATCGGTTATTGGGGTCTGACGTTTACCACCCCTAGACTTGATATGCGACGTATCAGACGAACAGACCGGACTGTACGGTTAAGTGTTACTGGTCGGATTCGCAGGAGTGTGAGCGGGCTAGCTCGTCGATCTTCTGATCGCTCAATACCTGGGTGACCGTTACGTTTAGCAGATCGCTTGCGGCTTGTGGGTGCTTGATATGATCATCATCTGCTACCGGCGTATTGACGAGTCTTTAGAGTCCTACACAGAGGGTTCCTGGCTCAAGCGAAACGAAATAGGAGTGCATATGAGATATGTGCGGGACCGAGAATGATGCGTGTATATGATACCGTATTTGATTCTCGCGATTAATGTTTCGATTGGTTGTATGAGATATGACCTAGTTATCGAATCATTGATTCGATAAATCGATGCATTGAATACTAGTCGGTTATGTGCGACATGACCGGATCATTGAATCAAGTGTTGATTTAATGATTTAATGTATAATTATATATTTGATATATTACTTTGCATTAACTAGTATAGGTTCACTTTAAACGGATTTTCTCACTTGATTTGCACATTGTATATGTGATATGCTTTTGTGCACATATTTGTATCATGTTTGATGATGCATACTCATTTGGTTAAGTGTAAAGGATTAAACCTAGGTTAAGTAAGTAATTAGGGTTTTTATTATCCATTCTTTTCATTTATTTATTTTAGAAAAAGAATGGCATATGAATACAAAATGGTTGCTTTCTTTCTTGAACCTTTGTGAAGCTTCATGAAGCTTTGACCCAAGTGACCAATTTGTCTTCATGCTTAACCCTAACCACTCTTTTAACCTTGGTCAATTCTCTTCACCTAACCATGGTTCCCATTATGATAAGTATTATTTTATTATTCATATTTACAAGACTTATCATAATTCAAGCTTCATCTTCTTCTTCACTTCAAAAAGGAAAAGCTTGATGCCATCAATGGCAACTTCATTTCTAGAGTTAGAAATCCAAATCTAAAGTGAACCCACCTCCTATTTCTTCATCCTCTACCTCTTGCCAAGTGGTTTTGGGTGTTTTCTTCACAAGTTTCACAACTTGGTGAAGTCGGAGCTTGAACTTGTGCAACCTCGACGTAGATCGTCTTTGACACGAAGCCGACGACCTTGCTCGCCCGTTTTTCCGATGAAGCCGACGAATGAGTCTAGGATTCATGATGGACAGCGAGAGCACACCCACGTGGAGCTAAGGAAGTGGGGAACCGGATCTACAAAGGTTGTAGCATCTAACTTTTAGTTAAGTAGTTAACTAGATTCTCATTTCGCCTAAACATCTAGTCAACGATCCGTGTTAGGGTTTCTCGGTACCAATAATTTTTGAAATTGGCATGGTTGATGCCTTGTGAGACTTCATTAGGATGCCTAGGAACCCTACAGTGGTATCAGAGCCTAGCTAGAGCCTTAGGCGAAGTCTAGACGGAGTTTGAAGTTCGAACGAACCAGAAACCCTAATTCCAAGGTGCTCTCTGGAAATTTTCTGAAATTTTGGATTTTTGTCAATTAAAAATATGCAGAAAATTATGCAGGGTCTTATATGAAATACTGTGAAATACGAGGGCCTGATTCAACTTTTCCACCGCGGAACCGCGGCATGAGCTATGCATGCGCGGCGGTTCCACGGCCGTACTGTCCCCTTGTCTGGTGATTTTTTCACAGTAATTCATGAATTCAGATATTATATTTTCTGGGTATTTTTATTGTGACTCTATAGAAGAGTATTTTGGGGTTGCTTTGGGGATTCAATTATTCGTTCGGGTTATCAGATTTTGTCTATGTGGCTTTCCGGATAACTTTAGAATATGTTAAAAAGTTCGACCGGATATAAATACCCAATTTTTCCCCTGTCGGGAGATTTCCAAGTGTTGGATTTTTCCGTAGTTTAACGACGTTCTAAGTAGTGCAAGTAACGCGATGGACCCTCTAGAAGACAACAAACCTTAACTCGATTATGTGACCGTCTTGAACTGCCCTTTGAACCTTCGGGTTTGGGGCAGTACGGCGTGCCACATGTGAGGCGTTGGCTTGACCCTTCTACGGCTGGACCGTTGGTACTGAGGCACGAACTGAATGTAGTTAGACTCATTTCATGTGTTGAGCTGTATCGGAAAACTTGGGTATTCGACTGTTCGATAAGAAAGTTTAACATTTTCTGTTTATCTGGAATGTGATACAATAATTGGAATTCACAAACAGTTATGAGATAACTGAACGAATGTTATAAATCTAGCAGTTTAGTCCCACATGATATTGAAAAGAGTTTTCGATAATGAGACTAAAATGCGGGATTCATATCTGTTAGGCATGAGATGTCTAAGTATTTCAATGGATTAGGCATGCGATGTCTAAAGAAGTTGCGGATTCCAATTGTTGTAGTTTTACACTTTCTTTTCTGTGACCGTAAGTGTAGTATGTTCATATCGCCGGTTTCGTTGCTATACGTCAACGACAATTGGGGTATGCATACTTACTTATATTGATGACATGTGATGTTATGTGTTGCTGGATATGTTATATTGGATCGTCGTGTTTGAATAGCCGGGGGTTTTTTATGTGAGATGAGTGTTTTTCATTTTCATTCATGTAAAAACTTGTATGTAATATTCTTTTATTTGGGGCACTTCCAGGTAGCGGAAGTTGTCACCCTTTGTATATTATTTACTTTTCCGCATTAGGATAGACCCAAGGAGGGGAGCACAAGTAACCGGGTTCTGGGGTCCAGTGGGAGACCAACTCGAGGAGTCGAGTCCGGGTCTCCTAACCCTAGAATTGGCAGGGTTGCTTGCCGCTCTCGTAGGGGTCTAGGGGTGTAGGATTGGCTATTCATCACGACCGTGGAATCCGTGTTTTATACTGGCTCGTATTGAAAACACGGACGTCCTAGTATATCCAATATTTCATATGTTTCTTCTGCTGCGATATCTGTGTTGTGATTCTGTGATGGATATAGTATATAGTATATATGATATATTATATAGACGTTACTTATGTTTTACACCCGCGCTATCCCTGCCCTGCTCTGTCGTTAGTTACCTAACCTAACGGTGCACGAGGGGACATCGAGGCGAATGCGGATGGCATAAGTGTACGTCATATCTATCTGTGATGTTTAGGTATTTAAATGATGGGACTTCATTAATGTGATTAATGAAAGATAAGAAACCTAAGATGTTGTGGAATCGAATTTTAAAATAAAACAGGTAGCTACAGTTCTTGCTTTGCACAGCGATATATATGATATATCCCGCACCTCATTCGACGAGGAAAGGGCCGACGATCCCTTCACTGGGAGTGACCCCTTTAGCAAAACTAGAAAAGCCTCAAAATTACTCCATTTTTAAAACTTCATTTGATTCTACAACGATATCAAGTTCATTACGCAATAGGTTTTCAGAAAAACCTGACGTAGCCCTCCGTCATTTCAGATAAATCCTACTTAGTATTCGTGCTACGTTTGTTGACCTCCGTCAAGGCGTAGTGTGCGGTAGCTAACTAGTATTTGTCTGCTTATGCATATGATGCAGATTGGATTAGGGTAGTCGTACAACCTTGTTGACCTCCGTCAAGGGTCGTGCGGATGGGTTTGATTCAATCAATAAATGACGGGTTGAACTTGACTTGCACCCTGTGGTTTGTTGACCTCCGTCAAGGTCATAGGATGCTTGGGGCAAAATATTATCGGGAATTTCAAGTGTTGAAATTTGCAATGAGATTGCATACCTTCTATGAGATAGTTGGATCCCAATACCCACTGCGAGTAAGAGTTACTCCTGGGAGAGTTTTACACATTGCAATTAGCTGATCAAGTAGGTGTCTAGAAAGGTGTCAACGGGGTTACGCCTCTGGGAAAACGAGGTTTACATTAATTAGGTTCGTGCGAAAGCACGGGGGACCTCCCTCAAAGTACCGACACTGGCCTGGCTGAAAGATTGGCGAACTTGTAGTGTGTAATTAATCCCGGCTAGTCTTTCCTTTTAGGGTTTGAAGGAAGATTTGATAAAAAGCAGTGGGAGCCATCCTGATTAGATAAGATAATAACCAATCTGATCTTGCACGAGCATACGCTAAAGTGTTTTCTTCTCTCTCTCTCCAGGTAGCGACCATTTCATGCCCTAATGAAGATAATAATATGGATGTATTGACCGAACCCGCATGTTATACTGTGCTGGGGAACGTTGGTTCCGTTCTTTCTTATAAGAGTTATAGGAATGAACAGGATATAGGGGAATACCAGGATTCCCATGCCACCCGATTGAAGAAAGTACATGTTGATGCATTTTCTTCGGGTGTGTTCGTTACTGAGAACTGTTTCTCTATTTGCTCTACGTCCTGGGTATTAGATACCGGGTTAGGATCCCATATATGTAATCAGTTACATGGGCTCAGGAAAGGTAGAGAACTTGGAGAAGGTGATAAAGACATTAGAGTTGGAAATGGTGCAATTGTTGCAGCTAAGACTGTCGGGGAATATCACCTTGTATTACCAACTGGTAATACATTGGTTCTGAACGAATGCTATTACATGCCGAACCTGATATGCAACATTATATCGGTTTCTTTATTAAGCAAAGAAGGATATAATTTTGTATTACAGGACAATGTTATGAACATTTTCCGTAACCAAAAGTTGGTTGGATCAGGCACGTTATGCAATGACATTTATGTTCTAAATCAATCAACAGTTCTGAGCATAACAAACACACACAAGAGGAAGAGTTCTGAACTCAACGAATCCTTCTTGTGGCATTGTAGACTGGGTCACATCAATGCGACACGACTAGCTAAGTTGCATAAAGATGGATATTTAAATCCGTTTGAATTTTCATCTTATGACACTTACCAGTCATGTCTCAAAGGCAAGATGACCAAAACTCCGTTTACGGGACACGGAGAAAGAGTTACCGAACTCTTGGGACTTATACATAGTGATGTATGTGGTCCCATGTCTACACATGCCAGGGATGGTTCTTCGTACTTCATTACATTCACTGACGATCTCTCTAGATTCGGATATGTGTTCCTGATGAAACACAAATCAGAAGCTTTTGAGAAATTTAGAGAATATAAACAAGAAGTTGAGAACCAAACCGGAAAAAGTATTAAAATCCTACGATCTGATTGAGGAGGAGAATACTTGAGCATTGAATCCTGGACTTCCTAAAAGAGAATGGGATTCTCTCTCAGCTAACTCCTCCATATACACCACAGCACAATGGTGTATCGGAGCGGAGAAACCGCACCCTATTAGATATGGTGCGCTCTATGATGAGTGTAGCTGAGTTACCTGTTTCCTTCTGGGGATATGCACTGGAAACGGCAGCATACCTACTGAACAGGGTTCCCACCAAATCTGTGCCTACCACACCATATGAGATATGGGAAGGGAAGAGACCATATCTTAATTTTATAAAGATATGGGGTTGCCCGGCCTATGTCAAAAGACAAAAACCGGACAAACTCGAGGCAAGATCTGTTTTGTGTAAGTTTGTTGGATATCCCAAACATTCGCGAGGGTATATCTTCTACCACAGTGAGGAACAAAGAGTATTTGTTGCTCAACATGCCACCTTTTTAGAAAAGGAATTTCTTGCAAAAGAAATTAGTGGCTCTGAGGTAGAACTGGAAGAGGTTCCAGCTGAACAAAACACAACAGAAGATTTAGTGGAACCAGAGCATTCAGTAGCTTCCGACGAACCTCAGCCTCTCCGCCGATCTAGTAGGGTTCCTCGCCAACCTGAGAGATACTACGGTTTTCTCATGGATGGTGGAAGCGAGGATTGCATCATGGAGGATGATGACCCAACTAGTTTCAAGCAGGCCATCACGAGTGGGGACTCAGTGAAATGGCTGGATGCTATGCGGTCCGAGATGGAATCCATGTACACCAACAAAGTATGGACTTTGGACGTTGCTCCTGAAGGGGTAAAACCCATTGGGAGCAAGTGGATCTTCAAGAAGAAACTTGGTGTAGATGGGAAAGTGGAGACTTTCAAAGCTAGACTTGTAGCAAAGGGTTTTCGTCAAAGACCAGGTGTGGACTATGACGAGACCTTTTCTCCAGTGGCTATGCTTAAATCCATCCGGATCATGCTTGCCATCGCTGCATATCATGATTACGAAATCTGGCAAATGGATGTTAAGACCGCCTTTCTAAATGGTGATTTAGAAGAGTGCGTGTACATGACTCAGCCAGAGGGCTTCGTAGACAGTGGGAGCAGCGGGAAGGTGTGCAAGCTGCTTAAATCCATTTATGGATTAAAGCAAGCATCGCGGAGTTGGAACATCTGCTTTGACGTCGTTATCAAAGAGTTTGATTTCGTCAAAAATCCAGATGAACCTTGTATCTACAAGAAGGTGGCAGAGAGTAAGGTTTTCTTCCTCGTATTGTACGTGGACGACATACTCTTGATAGGAAATGATATTCCTATGCTGCAATCGGTCAAGCTCTTCTTATCACAAAGATTCTCAATGAAAGATCTTGGTGATGCCTCCTGTATATTGGGAATTAGGATCTATAGAGATAGATCCAAACGGATTTTGGGATTGTCCCAATCCAGGTACATTGACACCATACTAAAGAGGTTTAGTATGGAAGAGTCCAAGCGTGGGAACTTGCCCACGATCTCTGGAGTCACTCTCTCCAAAGAGATGTCTCCCAAGACTGATTTGGAGAGAGCTCGCATGCAAGGGATACCCTATGCTTCGGCAGTAGGCTCTATCATGTATACGATGCTATGTACCAGACCCGATGTAGCATACTCACTAAGTATAGTGAGCAGGTATCAAACTGATCCTGGAGAGAGTCACTGGACAGCTGTGAAGAGCATTCTCAAGTACTTACGAAGGACTAGAGATATGTTCTTGGTGTATGGTAACGGAGAGCTCCAAGTGGAGTCCTTTACCGATTCGAGCTTCCAGAGTGATAAGGACGACTCTAAGTCGCAGTTGGGCTTTGTCTTTACCCTTTACGGAGGGGCGGTTAGCTGGAAGAGTTCCAAGCAGGAAACCGTGGCAGACTCGACGATGGAGGCTGAATACATCGCTGCCAACGATGCTGCCAAAGAGGCTGTCTGGATCAAGAAGTTCATTACTGAACTTGGAGTGGTTCCATCCATTGAGCATCCAATACCTTTGTATTGCGATAACAATGGAGCGGTGGCTTTGGCCAAGGAACCCAGGTCCCATCAGCGGTCCAGACATATTCTGAGGCGGTATCACCTGATCCGGGAGATAGTTGATCGCCGGGAGATCGAGGTCAGGAGGGTTAACACGAAGAACAACACGGCGGATCCACTCACGAAGGCCATTCCCCAGATACAGTTTGAGAGACTCTTCGGGATGCTCGGTATGCGATACTACAGCAGCTGGCCTTAGTGCAAGTGGGAGATTATTAGTTGTATGTATGCCCTAGAGGCCAGTATTGTACAGATGATGTATATTATATTGGATGCTTGGACATATATAGAGATGACTTTCTTGCTCGATATGATAGTATGCTATCTGGTTTCTCTTTATCTTAACATGTACACTTGTCTCTTTAAACTGTCTTATAGTTACATGTTGGTAAAGCCCTTAGGATTTGTACTTGACTACCTGGACTATGATGCAGATCATACTAGTGGGGACATGGTAGTCCATAGGTACATCCTTCAAGGTCCCTAGTCGTGGGTGTATCGAGACGGGGCATCGATATACCAGAGTAGACTAGCGTATACGCTTCTCGACCCATGAGATGGGCGATGGATGATCCCATATCCATTGGTGTTTGACATCAGAGATGGTGTACGGGTGCTCAGTGGAGACTGGGTACA
The DNA here is from genome assembly GCA_030015575.1 of Agapanthus africanus. Lineage (NCBI taxonomy): Eukaryota > Viridiplantae > Streptophyta > Magnoliopsida > Asparagales > Amaryllidaceae > Agapanthus > Agapanthus africanus. The sequence goes on along the minus strand of CM057350.1, from coordinate 443,494,047 downwards.
CTGGACGGACTCGCCGAGAACTCCCAGATGGTATTATACCTCACGTCAGATGGCAGTTCTCAGGTGACACTTGTACAGGTTAGTCTGTAGACCCGAGATCGTCATAGAGTCTTGTGTGATTCCCACTGTGCTTTGATCTCCACCTTACCACGTCCATGAGGGCGTGCAAAACGGTGGTCTTTGGGTACAGTCCCGAGTCACATGGAGGCAATGAGCGATAGGAGGGGTTTCGTCTCTCCCGGTATTGGGAGTTGATGTTGCGCTGTGCTCGATTGGCCGTAACAGGGAAGTCCCTGGCCAGGGCTGATCAGAGATTTGCTGGTAAGTGTTACCAGTAGTTTCTTGACCCGTTATGAGCCTCACATCGGCACGACTTATCGGTTATTAGGGTCTGACGTTTACCACCCCTAGACTTGATATGCGACGTATCAGACGAACAGACCGGACTGTACGGTTAAGTGTTACTGGTCGGATTCGCAGGAGTGTGAGCGGGCTAGCTCGTCGATCTTCTGATCGCTCAATACCCGGGTGGCCGTTACGTTTAGCAGACCGCTTGCGGCTTGTGGGTGCTTGATATGATCATCATCTGCTACCGGCGTATTGACGAGTCTTTAGAGTCCTACACAGAGGTTTCCTGGCTCAAGCGAAACGAAATAGGAGCGCATATGAGATATGTGCGGGACCGAGAATGATGCGTGTATATGATACCGTATTTGATTCTTGCGATTAATGTTTCGATTGGTTGTATGAGATATGACCTAGTTATCGAATCATTGATTCGATAAATCGATGCATTGAATACTAGTCGGTTATGTGCGATATGACCGGATCATTGAATCAAGTGTTGATTTAATGATTTAATGTATAATTATATATTTGATATATTACTTTGCATTAACTAGTATAGGTTCACTTTAAACGGATTTTCTCACTTGATTTGCACATTGTATATGTGATATGCTTTTGTGCACATATTTGTATCATGTTTGATGATGCATACTCATTTGGTTAAGTGTAAAAGATTAAACCTAGGTTAAGTAAGTAATTAGGGTTTTTATTATCCATTCTTTTCATTTATTTATTTTAGAAAAAGAATGGCATATGAATACAAAATGGTTGCTTTCTTTCTTGAACCTTTGTGAAGCTTCATGAAGCTTTGACCCAAGTGACCAATTTGTCTTCATGCTTAACCCTAACCACTCTTTTAACCTTGGTCAATTCTCTACACCTAACCATGGTTCCCATTATGATAAGTATTGTTTTATTATTCATATTTACAAGACTTATCATAATTCAAGCTTCATCTTCTTCTTCACTTCAAAAAGGAAAAGCTTGATGCCATCAATGGCAACTTCATTTCTAGAGTGAGAAATCCAAATCTAAAGTGAACCCACCTCCTATTTCTTCATCCTCTACCTCTTGCTAAGTGGTTTTGGGTGTTTTCTTCATAAGTTTCACAACTTGGTGAAGTCGGAGCTTGAACTTGTGCAACCTCGACGTAGATCGCCTTTGACACGAAGCCGACGACCTTGCTCGCCCGTTTTTCCGATGAAGCCGACGAATGAGTCTAGGATTCATGATGGACAGCGAGAGCACACCCACGTGGAGCTAAGGAAGTGGGGAACCGGATCTACAAAGGTTGTAGCATCTAACTTTTAGTTAAGTAGTTATTAGATTCTCATTTCGCCTAAACATCTAGTCAACGATCCGTGTTAGGGTTTCTCGGCACCAATAATTTTTGAAATTGGCATGGTTGATGCCTTGTGAGACTTCATTAGGATGCCTAGGAACCCTACAGTTATGAGTAAACAGAATATAGTATGAGTACCAACCCCATTGTCCTAATGGACACTGGACAACATACAATACTTTGCATAAGTCCCCTGAGTTCAATAACTCAAACCATGTGCGTCGTAGGTTGAAAACTGTACTATAGTTAAGAAGAATTACACCGCTGTTGAATGCACCTTACCTAACACCAACTGATATAGGTAAATGTCATAGACAAAATATCAAAAATTTATATCTCACTTTATAAAATAAACATACAGATATATCAGATTGAAATTGGTGCATAACTACGGATATTCAAAACCAAATATTTGTCGTCCGGCAAAAACCCAGGTGATTTTCTCAAATATCACAAATTACAACGAATTCCGATATAATGAGGATCTAATCACCCAATTCCCAATATCTTACTCCCACTCACCATCTGTAATAACATACAAATGTGCGAAACAAATCTGGTAAATACATACCCTGGAGTTAGATTCCAATTGGGAAAAGATTTTCAATTAACATCGCACAGTGAAACTGAAACATGAAAATGTTTCGAAGGGGTAACCGGGTATTCTTAGTAACGCCTCTTTCACTATCCTGATTCATGACAGTAACCATATACTTACCTGCCCTCACTCCAATCCCTTTATTATGTCTTTACTTATTACCTTCTGTACACCACTTTTTGGCTAATTGGTTTTCTTCCTTCCCTACCTTTCGGCACCAGCCTAAGGTTTGGAAGAAGACTATCCAATAAGCGTAATAGGTGTACTCTCCTAATCCTAGGAGCCCTCGCAACCTGAGAGAAGGTAAAAGGGAAAAGACATCTTAATAATCCTATTCAATTTCTCTTGAACCGGAAACCATTCTCGAATCTGGAACAAGTTCCTTCGAGTTCGTATGTAACTATACGATGGCATATCCAATAGGAGTGGATATCCGTAGTGATACGGAATGTTCTGGAGAAATGCAAAGTGGATGTAGGAGTGGCAGGGGTATACACGGTTTTTTTCATGAATGATAGCAGTCACAATTTTCTTTGCCCTTAATCTAATCCCTTTATATGTCTTTACTTATTACCTTCTGTACACCACTTTTAGGCTAATTGGTTTTCTTCCTTCCCCACCTTTCGACACCTGCCTATGATCTAGAGAAAGACTATCCAATAAGCTCAATAGGTGTACCCTCTCCTAATCCTAGGAGCCCTTGCAATCTAAGAGAAGGTAAAGGGAAAAGACATCTGAATAATCCTATTCTATCTCTCCAGAACCAGAATCCATCCTCGAATCTGGAACAAGTTCCTTCGAGTTCGTATGTAACTATACGATAGATTTATCCAATGGAAGTGGATGTTTGTAGTGATACGAGGTGTTGTGAAGAAATGCAAAGGTGATATAGAAGTGGCAATGATGTATGCGACACCATGACATTCCAAAACCTAAAGTGTTTTAAGAAGGTTCGGTTAACTTGGTTCATGAGTTTTAGTCAAGAGTCGGGTCATGGTCGCTTCCAAAGAGAGAGAGAGAAAAGAAACACTCAGCGTGCACTCTAACCTAGATCAGAATGGTTAATCAATTTATCTAATCAGGATGGCTCCTACTGTTTTCTCGAATTCTCCTCCAAACCCAAAAAGAGAATTAGTCGGAATCACCCGAGGAGTAATCCTACTCATCAGTGGGAATCGGGATCCAACTATCATCGCATGATAACTTGACGGAATCCACTCAAGTCACCACACTTCAGAAGGTATGCACAAGCCTGGCAAGTTTCCTGTATGTTTGAAACTCCCGATGTGATTTTAGGACCTAAGTGACCTTGACACAGTTAACATATCAAAGGGTCCTAGTCAAGTTCAATCCATCATTATCTTGATTGAATTAAACCCACCCGTTCGAGTCCTTGAAACAGTCAACATGACCGTACGGCTGTCCTAACTAATCCACATATTCATGCGACAGAAAAGCATTACAGAGCTACCGCACACTACGCCTTGACACAGTCAACATATGTAGCACGAATACTAAGCAATACTAATCTGAAATGACGGAGGGCTACGGCTGGTTTTTAGCGAAAAACCTTTAACGTAATGAACTTGATATCGTTGAAGGAACCGAGTGGTTTTATAAATTTATAGTGGCGAAAACTTTTGCTAAAGAGGTCACTCCCGGTGAAGGGATCTCGGCTCTATCCTCGTCGAATGAGGCGCAGGATATTCCAAACTGAATACCACTGTGCAAAGCAAAAGAATCGACTATAGTAAAGTTATTACGTTGACGCAAAATTTTACTCAAGGGGTCACTCCCGATGAAGGGATCTCGGCCCTTACGCCGTCGAATGAGGTGCTGGATATTCATAACCGAATACCACTGTGCAAAGCAAAAGAGAACGTCTGTAATGTCAGTTTTAAAAACTTGGTTCCAACAACATCATATATGTTTGTTTTATCCTTACATTGATAAGAATCAACGCAGTCCCATCAATTAGTCACACCAGAAAAGAACGAAAAATAAAATGTACGTATATACCATCCGCATTCGCCACTGGGTCCTGTCATCACTCTTTAGATTACTTAACTAACGACAGAGCGGGGACTGGACTAGCACGGGTGTAAAACATATACAACTTCTACTAATATATATATAAATATATATAACAATCGTCCCAGGCAAGATATAAAGCAACATCACAGAAGTATCACAGAAGCAACACAGAATGATGGATAATCTTGGAGCCCCGGGTTTCACTTTAGCCGGAAATGAGACCCGATGTTCCCTGTCGTGTGGAAAGCCTGTGCAATGAAAACCTAGACCCCTACGAGTGCGGCAAGTTACCCTCTAAAAACAGAAGCGAGGCAGCCCCCTTCAGCAACGTGAATGGGCCACCCATCACTTTACAGAATCCGGTAACTTGAGCACCCCTCCTGGGTCAACCTATACCCACTACGAGTGCGGTAAATAGCCCGCCAATTCTAGAGTAAGGTCCCCTCCGTCTCAACGCTATGAGATGCGGACCCGTTGTCCTCTAGAACCCGGCTATTCGTGCACTCCACCGCGGGGTAATCCTAGTACATAAAAGAAAAGTATATACAACGGTGATATCTACCTCAACCCGGTCGTGCCCCAAACAAATAATATACAAACTGGCAATGACGGCAGTCCACATGTCAGACGCTCGCCCCGCAATATCAAATATACAAATGAATCTAAACTGTACTAACATTGCACCATAGCTATCCACCACGACGATCCAACACAGCACAACACAGCACAACACAGAACATCAACGTCAATGTCACGTTCCAAAACCCGTCTAAAAGAACTATAGCAATTAGACAATTTGTACCGATCTAATGACATTCACGGTCGCAGATAGTAATGTAAGTACTGTTAAACGCACACTTAAAATATCGATCAATTAAATTTCCCAAATTTGCCCCAAATGCAAATCCAGCACTCAAAGAGAAATCTGGGCCAAAACCATATATGTCAAAAATCATAATTCCATATAACTGAGCTACAGAAAAAATTTGGTGCTCCGTTGCTACTAAATGACCGCGGAACCGCCGCAAATAGGGGTTAAATGCGGCGGTTCCGTGGCACTTTAGAGGCACCATGAGCCCAAATTTTTTGTGTACTCTTAAAAAAGCCTGCACGTATTTTTAAGCCACTGGAAATAATTTTTTGACCACTTTTGAAAATCGGCAGAAACTTTAAAAATGGAATCGTGATATCGGAAACTTTCATCGATTGATCTTTTAAGCATGTCTAAATAAGCTAGTAAGGGGTTAAAGGGTTGGCTCTGATACCATGTTGGGTTACGGCAGCGCCTCCGCCATCAAACCGTGGCCAAATGCGGAACAAAAATTTACTAAACTGGCGCTATCGTTACCTGATGCCCAGATCTACCTTGAACCCTAAACTAGCAAGCTATAAAAAGAAGTTAGATAGTTATACCGAGTTGATCCGTGTCCTTCGGTCTTCAACCATCATCCCCAAGCTTTTAGTGGCTCCTTGATCGAGTTTAGTTGTCGGTCTTCCTCCATCTACGATAATCCATCAGAGAGAAACGGCGCAAGTTTCAGCCTCGTCGAGCGAGGCAACCGACGCTCCAAGGTTGCTAGCAATGGAGAGTGGAAGTGTAGGAATGTGTCATTATATTTTTCTCTTATCTCAATTGCTTAAGGGAGCAACAATAGAAGATGAAGGAGGTGAGGAAACAATGGCATGAGCAACACAAGAATGGCTAAGTGTTGAGGTGAGAATAGAATGCAAGCAATGAAGCAAGAGAAGTCAAATGACCACACTAGTGTTTGTGGCTGCCCTCACTCTCTCTCATCTCAATAATACACAAACAAAAATATCTCTTTTCCTTTTTCAATAAACAATTAAGACCCTTGCCTCTCTACATGTCTAAGACCCATGCTCATGCTACCTCACTCCTCCACCTCATTTGTGAAACAAATGAATTTCCATAAAAGTAAAATCATACAAAAGAAGTGTCCACTTCTAGAAGCCATTCTGTATAAATACGGAATACAACCCGGTACATGTATCAAAATACATATATGTGTATTCGTACAAAAATACGAATAGCCAAGAAAATGAATAGTGAACAATAATACTAGAATACATATATATAAATACATATATATAAATTATTAAATCAAAACCTGATTTAATAATCCGGCTTAATCCTAAGCCTCTAATATTATCAACTGTCCGATTAAAGTCTATACAGCCTGTACACATATTTAATCGAACACCTGTATGTACCAACAAACGCCATCTACACTATATCGCCTGAACCGTGAAAACCCACTGTGTTGGACTCTAAAGACTCGTCAATACGCTGGCAGTGGGTTTAACCACAAGCATGTCAGCGGCACTAGCTGCACATAACGGCTATCCAGGTATTGAGCGAAAAGGAGGCAGACAAGAAAACTCATTCTGAACCCCTACTGAGCCTGACAGTGACAATATCCGTACAGTCCGGTCTGTTCGTCTAAGAGTATCGCATATCGAGTCTAGGGGGTGGATAAAGTCAGACCCCTAACAACGCGATATTTAGTGTCGGTATAAAACCCATCACCACCTGAGAAAATATCGATCCTGGATCGGTAATTCTCGTCCACCATGGTCATGGATTTCTGGTAATGGCCACCCATGCACAACGCGACATCAACCCCCAATACCGGGAGAGACGAATTCCCGACGATCCGATTACTGCCTCCATTTTGCTCGGGACTGTACCCAACTAAAACATGTTTGCACGACTCCTTTGAGCCGTGGTAGGGTAGTAATTAAAGCACAGTGGGAATTCACTTGAGACAGATGACGATCTCATGTCGACAGACTAACTTGTACACATGTCACCTGGGAACTGCTATCTGATAATAGGTATAATACCAACTAGCAGGTTCCCGGTAAGTCCGTCCAGTGTACTCATAACCCAATGAGCACCTGTATACTATCTTAGGTGAACAAACTAACACCCATGGCTTGTTAGACCTGGCCATCGTCCCTTGTCGGGATCTCGATCAGTATACACTATCTACACTGGAGTATCGATGCCCAGTCTCGATACTTCCACGACTAAGGACATTTAGGGATGTGCTTATAGACCCCCAGCTCCCACGTATATGATCGCCATCATAATGCTGGTAGTCAGGCAAGAATCCAATGGGCTCTATCAACATGTACATGATAATCAAGACAAACCATATAGCATACTATCATCTCGAATAAGACTGTTCTACCGGTATGGGTCCTCCCTCAATCATCATAATCACCTAACTGCGATTACGATAATTGCCTTGAGGGCACTATAACCAACACAAGATTCTCTTGAGACATAACTTTTGTGGCAAAATACGACTGTTCATCAAATTACCTAGAACTATAAAAAAAACTCGGTTATCATTAAATGGTGTTATCAAATTCTTTGTGATTATGCCTCTACAACCCATTTTGGGGTACCCAATATTGGATGGTGTGGATTATCGCACATCCTCGGGCTAGTAGAGCGAGATGCAGACCTTCTCACGAAGCATACGATCTCGAAAGAATTTTAATACGATTTTTAAGAAAAAACGAGATTTTCTACTTAATAAATAAAATTAATTTTTAATGATTATATAAATATAATCAAACCATATATTTTTAATATATAATAAAATTCCATGTTTTCTATAAAATAAAAGAATGAAAAGTTTCATTAAAATACCATCAAGTATCAATACAAGACAAGTTACACTAAAATACCATGAACTATTCAAGCTAAGTTACTATTCACTAATATACCTCACTCTTTAAAATTCACATCCATGGAAACCCTAAAGAACATAAATAATTACTCGAGATTTATTTTGAAAGTATATAAAATATTTTGTATAAAACCCCCTCGAGATATATAAAATTACATTAAGGACCCTAGTAAATATTTAAGCGGGACCAATTCTCTTGAGCCTCACAGGGTCGGAGAAAGTGGGTGCTTACCTATTTAAGGTTGGAAATTAAAATGGGGTTATCAATGGTAATTATCCTGGAAAAAGACACAAATTCCTCCGACCATGTACAACAGTTACCGATAACTCCTAAACCTAATCCAGGATCCAAATTCTGTTCTAAGTGTCTGACTCAAGTCTGTGTCCAAATCAATCTGAATCCAATTCAACATGAATCCAATATACCAAACATGACTACTTGAACTAAACCTGAATACAAGAACAAGATCAACATGCAAACATAACTTGACTTGACCGAACCATGGCAATATCTTAAATTGATTACATGTCTACTTGATACATCATGAAACTGTTTACATGAACAACTTGTATCCATGGTCACGGCAAGTCTGTTAACTATATTTATACAATATATATATTACGAAGTTTGTTTTCCCAATAAAAGAGCAAAGTTCTGTTTAAAAATTAATGAGGCAGCGCCTCACGTGCTTCCCATGAGGGCGCCAGCGCCAAGACCAATCTGATAGGAATTAATCCTATGGTAGCGCCTCATGTTGGATATAGTGCCCTCAGAGTCAATTATTTGATCACAGGCACGTGATTGCAATGATTGAGGGAGGACCTATGCCGGTAGGACAGTCTTACTCAAGATGATAGTATGCTATCTGGTTTATCTTTATCATCGTGTACTGCTTTAGGTGACCTTACAGGTCGCTATTACACGTTGATAGAGCCCTTAGGATTCTTGCTTGACTGCCAGCAGTATGAGGGCGATCATATACGTGGGAGCTGGGGTCTATAAGCACATCCTTAAAAGGTCCCTAGTCGTGGGAGTTTCGAGACAGGGCATCGATACTCCAGAGTAGACTAGTGTATACAGTCGAGACCCCGACGAGGCGCGGTGGCCGGTCTCACAAGCCACCGGTGTCAGTTGGTTCACCTAAGATGTATACAGGTGCTCATTGGGTTATGAGTACACCGGACATGACTCGCCGGGAACATGCTAATTGGTCTTATACCTGACGTCAGATAGCAGTTCCCTGGTGACATATGTACAGGTTAGTTCATCGACCTGAGATCGTCATTTGTCTCGTGTGAGTTCCCACAGTACTTTGATTACTACCCTACCACGCTCAAAGGAGACATGTAAACAGGTTTTAGTTGGGTACAGTCCCGAGCCACATGGAGGCAGCGAGCGGATCTGCAGGGGTTCTTCTCCCCCGGTATTGGGGGTAAGGTCGCGCTGTGTCTAGAAGAGCCATTACACAAAGTCCTTGGCCAAGGCAGGAGATTTACTGGTAGGTATTCCAGTAGTATCTCAGGGTGTTCTGGACTACACTCCGACACGACTTGTACCGCTTTTGGGGGTCTGACGTTTACCAACCCCCTAGGCCCGCCATGCGATGCTCATAGAAGAACGGACCGGACTGTACGGATATGTCACTGACAGGCTCAGTAGGGTGTCAGGATGAGTTCGCTCATCGACGTCCCTTTTGGTCGATACCTGGTAGCCCGTTATGTATAGGCTAATACCTCTGACGTGCTAGTGGTTAAATCCACAACCAAAGTATTGACGAGTCTTTAGAGTCCCCCACAGACCGTTTTCTCAAGTTTCGGGCGAAACGCTGTAGAGGCCGTATGGAGATATGGCAGGGTTCGATCAGATACGTGCGGTATTGCACGGATCGTGTTCGGACGGATTTTACTAGCGGGCTTTGGTTTAAGCTAGATCCTAGTATTAGACTGTGTAGATTTTGTCTCTTTGCATTTGTTTACCCCAATCAGAGCAAAGTTCTGTTCAAATTCCAAGGTGGGAAAAGAAGCAATGCTTCTGTTTTCCTCCAATCAGAGCAAAGCTCTGTCTTGAAAATTAAAGTGAGAATTAAAGTTAAAATAAATGAAGTAACGCTTCAGATCCTCTGCGCTGCGCGCAGAGCGCCACGTGTCAAAATCAGACACGTTAGCGCAGGGAGCACAGCGCCCAAGGTAGCGCACCTAATCAGAGCAAGGCTCTGTTGAAAATTCAAATTTTAATTAATTGAAGCAACGCTTCAGCTGGCCTGCGCTCTGTGCTGCACGCCACGTGGCAGCGCAGTGGTGCAAGCGCAGTTGCGCTGCGCTGTGCGACAAGTGTCAGCGCAGTTGCGCTGTGCTGTGCGCTGCGCGACACGTGTCAGCGCAGTTGCGCTGCGCTGTGCGCTGCTTGACACGTGTCACGCGCTGGGGCGCTTGCGCCAAAAAGAATTAAAATTTTAAAGAAATCTTTCTGTTCTTATTAAAACAAGAAGATTGCCTTCTGTAAAACAGAAGCCCTTGGATCAAAGATCCAACGGTGGGGAAAATTCCCCAAATCACTCAGAGAAATATCTCTTTAACAAATTTAACTAATTTATGGGTACTATAAAAAGGATCCTAGACCTCAATTCAAAGGATGAACATTTGGTGAGAAATCAAAAATTTCAAATAGAGAGAACTCTGAAGAAATCTCAAGAGGAAAAAAGGTAAAAATCTTTAAAAGAGAAGAATTTCTTCTAATAGATCATTGATCTAAGAACAAGATCAATGATCTTCAATAAAAAACAAATAAAAATAGTGCTTTGCACTTTTTATGAACCTCTGGTTCTCTGAGATAAGAAAAACAAGAGAAACTTGTTTTCTTTGATCTAAGTTAGATCAAGAAAGCAAACAGTGCTTTGCACTTCTGTTATGAACCTTTGGTTCTTGAATCTAAAAGATTCTCAAATTTATCGTGTCTTGCACTTGCAAACTGCGCTGTTGCGCTGTTGGGTTGGCACTAGCCACCAGAGAGCGCTACGTGTCAGCATCTGAATTACTTGCGCTATGCGCTTTAAGATAGAGCTTTGCTCTCTGTAATTGGCGCAACTCACCAGAGTGCGCTACGTGTCAGCAGCGCAAGCGCAGCGCACTGCGCTTGCGTGACACATGTCAGCACCATAAGCACTAGCGCTCAGTGATTGGCGCAAAGCGCCTGACAAATGCAATGCATTTCTTTTGCTAAAGGGCCAGGCCAAAATCAAAAAGGACTAGTAGGCCTAATTAAATTGCAAAGCAATAAATGGGCAGAGCCCAGGTAAAATTGATGCTCTACATCCTTTATAGGCAAAGCCCAAACAAAAATAAAAAGTAATGCAATGCATTATTTAAATGTGGGCAGGCCTAGTAAGCCGAAGATAAATAAAGGCGTTGAATATTTTTCAACTGGACTTAGCACAATCATGGCCGTAAGTCCTCAAACTAAATTGACCGAGCACAGCCGCTCTCCTAAATCAATTTACAACCGGTTCAAGGGTACATCTCTGAACTCCTCTGACACCTATCGTTGTAATCCTTCAACGACGTCGGAGAGGTGACGGGTCCCGACGACCACACATCAATACGGAATGCGGGGTCCTTAAATTCGTGGACCGAAACGTCCTTAAACTAATGATGGACCGAAATGTCCTTAAACTAATATTGGACCGAGACGTCCTTAAACTAATGATAGACCACCACGTCCCTAAACTGGCGATGGACCACCACGTCCTTAAACTGGAACATAGACCACTACGTCCCTAAACTGGAATATGGACCACCACGTCCCTAAACTGGCGATGGACCACCACGTCCCTAAACTGGAATAATAGAGCCTCTAAACGCTCTTCTGTCGGATCTAGACGATCCCGCTTAAGTAGATCTTAGCCCCAGACAAGGCTAACGTATCCTTAAGCATTTCAACAGACTCCATATTCCTTAATCAACTTCGGTTCAAGGGTACATCTCTGAACTCCTCCGACACCGTTGTAATCCTTCAACGACGTCGGAGAGGTGACGAGTCCCGACGGCCATATATTAAATGGATCACCACGTTAAGTAGATCTTAGTCTTAAACAGTACTAACGTATCCTTAACGAACATTTAAGTTGATCTTAGCCTCAACACGGCTAACGTATCCTTAAACTAAAACACCAAACCCAAATCTAAGTAAATACGGATTTGGACTAATCCACGTCCTACGGGCGACGGCATAACTTAGTCTCCGTATACAATCCACGGGCAACCACAAACAAAACAAACACATACGACAAGAAGTGAAATTCTGGAGAAGGAGAAACTGGCTACCGCGACGCGGTAGCGTAATTAACTGCAGGGGCTTGCGCCTGCAGGGAAGAGCGTCCCCACAATCAAAAACCCCTCTAGCGAGGGGGAATCTGACGAAGTCTGCTACATCGGCCGCATCCGTCTAAACCTCCGATACACGGTGCCATAAATCAACTTGGCATCTTCGGAGATGTAGACGGATAAAACCAAATAGTATCTGCCCCGAACCTCAGGCCTAGACGTCCTCAGTCGTCTCTGCCGCCGTTCGGAAGGGACCAGATTCTGGCATGCCCGGTGGGACCTTTTCCTCTTTCCACTCCACACTTCGTATGTCGTCTTCGCGAACGAGTCGCGGTTTGTTAATGGTTGCCTTTGGATTTCAAGTTACTAAGATTTGGTCTTTTTGTCTGGCGTAGAAATCAAGCATCAATGGCCTTTAACTGCACCAACTGCTCGAAGTGCCACTGCAACGGACGCTCCACCTCACCTAGAGGTGTAGCATATGGGCCCCAAGCGGCCTCCTTCCTCGCTTTGCCGGTTGAACAGGTGACCCAGGCCACCACCGGCCTGTTTTTTGGGACTATGATCCCACCTGCAAGCTTCTCTATGCCAATACCTGCACCGGAAGTGAACAAGAAGTCGGTCTTCGACCGGCTCACTACTACGACGGCCCCTGTCAACGGGTCCTCCATTACCAAATCAACAGCCTCCGTCTTCGCCAGGATGGATCAGAACTATGAGGGGCCCGCTAGGAAGCCCATGAACTCTAAGGTGGCTGTTCCAAGGAAGGCAATAACCACTGCTCCAGAAGTCGTCAAGGCGGCTTCCCCTGTCAAAGGGTCAGTCCTTTCAAGACTGACTATTCCTGCTCCTGCCCCTGCTCGAGGATCTGTCTTCGACAGGTTGAAAATCACCCCTCAAAGGACAGCCTCAGTCTTTGAGAGGTTAACACCAGCGGCACCTCATTCAGACAGGGGGCAAAAAGAGGCTGTCTCTATCTCCGAGCCAGTCCCAACGGTTCGTCATGCTCGACGTCGCCATTGGCGACGAGTGAGGAAGGCAGGGGGAAACTCCCCCTCAGGGCTAACTCTACCGGCTCCAGTGGTGGAAGCCAACGCTGCTGTTCCAACTGGGAACAGCTTTGAACTGTTGAGGAGGGTACGTAAGAACTCTCCAACCGCTACATTGAAAAGATCTCCTCCACCTGCGGAGAGAATTCCAGAAACGAAGCAGGAGCAGCCCCCTCAACGGCTATCCTCAAAAATATACAAGGTCTGGCGACAGGTCCAAGAGTCGGTGATTGATGAAAACTATCTCCGCCGACAGAAAAAGACGAAGGTTCGGCAGGAGGAAGACTACTCTGTCAGGTCGAAAGAAGCAACAGTTACTCGGGTGTCCACTGCAACGACACCCTCAACGTCAATCACTCAAAAGAAAAAGAGGCCGCAAAAAGCCCCTGTGAACAAGGCGAAACGTAAAAGCGATAGGCCTAAACGCCCTAAGGCCGGGGGCATAACAGTTCATACAGTATACATGGCGTCAGGAAAGGAGGACAGCCGTGCATCCACGGGTTATAGACCGCTTACACGGTCAATGACCAAGGCTCAGGAGCAACAGCAAAAGCTCCAGGAGATGAACGCGATGGCTGCACTTACCGAGCCAAAAGAAAGCCCTGAAACGTCCTCGGATGAACGCCAGGAGCAAGAAAATAACGCCGAATTCCTTCGACGAATATTGGAGAAGAAGGATAAAGAGGCTGCTGAACAAGCAGCCAACATAAAGCGTATGGCCCTCCTGTTCCAAGACATGGTGGGGATGATGATCTAACAAGATCCTCCAGCCGAAGATCCCCCGATCGTCCTTGAAGACGATAGGGGAGAAACGTCGAATCCTCCACCGGCTCTGTCAACAGCCAAGGAGGAGGCGATCTCCAAAGCCGACGTGGACGAATATATAGCTCAGCAGATCCGGATTGATCAAGCGACTGAAGCAGCAGGACAGGTCGTAAAAATGGGGCGACCGTATCCAGGCTGGTACGACCAGATCAGGTACCCGCCAGGTTATACGATACCAAAATTTCATGTGTATAAGGGGACTGGCAATCCCCACCAGCATGTTGCCCAGTTCAGGGCACTCTACGGCAACACTGGCGGCGATGATAAACTGTTGTTTCGCCAGTTCGTTGGAAGCTTATCCGATACAGCGTTCGAGTGGTACTCTGAGCTCCCGAACGACTCTATCAAGACCTTCGCGGAGATGGAGCTGTTGTTTACCCAGCATTTTGCAAGCTCCAGTGAACGCACCCCGATGACGGCACTGATTAATGCCAGGGTAAGGCCCGGCGAAACGTGGGTCCAATACGCAACACGATGGCGGAACTTATGGTCAATGTGTGAGCAGCGCATTGAAGAAGCTCCTGCAGTGGGTATGTTTGTGGGAACCCTTGATCCGCAAGCAACCATCTCGCAATTTATGATGTTCTTCAAGCCGACTACCTTCCAGGCCTTGATTGACAAGCTAGCACAAATGGATCAGATGGGCTATAGACCCCCTCTTCCAAAGCCGGACTCCCGAAACGAGAAGGGGAAAGGAAAGGCGATCGTTGTCGATAATGCTTAACAGCAACCGAACATCTCGAAGCCGGTTGTTCGTCAGAATAATATGCGTCCGCAGGTACCCCTTGGGGAGAGACTAGGACGTCCTTACTCGTTCCCCCGAGATAAGACGAAAAGATTATTCGAGCTGGTGTTGCGTAACCGACTCATAAATCTGCCGGAGCCAAAACGTCCATCGCAACCAAATGATGTAAACAAGACCAACTACTGTCCCTATCACCGAGTGCTGGGTCATCCGATTGAAGATTGCTACGTCTTCAAAAATTGGCTTGAAGATCAGTACCAACAGGGCAAGTTCGCGTTATCCGACAGATGGAAGGTGAATCCGCCGCAGCCCCACACCTCTGAGAGGATGAATACGCCGGGGGCAACGTGCTCTCTCGTCGAAGAAACCTCATGGGAGGTTGTGCTGTCACCTAAAACAAAGAGGATGCTGAACGATCTTCAAGCATACCCAGCGATTAGGTGGAAGAACCCGTTGGAACCTCAGATCATTGAGGGAATGTTGAAGCCGCGTCCAACTCAAAAGATCGATAGTAGTGGCCCAAGCACTCACAACCAGCCGTCAAAATCTTTGAAGAAGAAGAAGAAGAAATCCAAGAAGCACGTAAAGCCTGGCGATGAGCGCACGGACTTACAAAAACAAATTAACGCGCTGGAAGAATATAACCAGAAAGCACGGACTCCCATCACACTCCAGGAGTTCCTCAACCACGCCTTTCAAGAAGAAGATGAGGGAGACAGCTCGTCGGATGAATCTGAAGAATACGTGGCGAGCTGTCATACGATTTCCCATTCGTTTACAGACGACGAGGAAATTCCTTGCGCTGGGAAGCTAGGGACGGACCCTGAACCAAAAATTCTGCCACCGTCAGATGAGATGATCGATGCTTTCCTGAATGAGATTCGTCTGAAAGTAAAAGCCAATCAAGAGCTTGAGATGGCCATACTGGAAGGAGCCAAACACCGCCGATTGGACGAAAGAGTCAAGGCACTCCCATTAAATCAAAAGACATCCGCTGCCGATAAAAACAAATTCAGGACGAGGAAAAGGTTCGCTAAAGCCCTATCATTGGGAATGAAGCTACCACCCTCTGAAGAAAACACTCTCGGTGGAATAGAGACGTATCCTAATTATTGCCTATATCATCAAAAGATCGCACATGCTACTGAAGACTGTGACTCCTTTAAGCGTTGGTGGCAAGGGTATGTCACTCATAGGCATTACATCAACAGAACAAAGCGGGAAGCTCGTAGACGGCGGGAAAATACGACATATGAGCATAAAAGAGTCGCCGGAAATTTCCACAGGAGCGACCCCGATGAAGAAACAGCCTTCAACCCTCTCTTCAAGGGATTCGTCTCTGAATAATTGAAGAGTCATAAGAACATTCATTCGTGCAAGGGCGTACTACCCGGAAAGAATCACGGAGCCGCAAACGACGGAGCGAACAAAAGGGATAAAGGAAAAGGAAAAATGACCTTCGTCGCCAATACTCAACAACAGCCGAGCAACTCAAAATCGGTTGTTCGCCAAAACAACATACGCCCACGCCCATCACTCGAGGAAAGACTGGGACGTCCTTACTCGTTTCCCCAAGATGAAACGAGGAAACTGTTTGAACTGACAGTACACAACGTATTCGTCAATCTGTCGAATCCGAAACGTCCGCTATAGCCGGGAGATGTTAACGATCCTAATTACTGCCCCTACCATCGAGCAGTAAGTCATCCGATCGAGGACTGCTTCGTTTTCAAAAATTGGATTGAAGACCAGTACCGACAGGGCAAACTTGCGCTGTCCGAAAACTGGAAGGTGAGCCCGCCACAACCGCATGCTCCGAGAAAGATGGATATGCCGGGGGCATCATGTACAGTCATAGAGAAAGCCCCATGGACCGAAAAGTCAGTAAACTAGAGATTTGCCTCGAATACGGCGACGGTGGACCGCAACGTCCTTAAACTAACGGCGGACCGCAATATCCTTAAACTAACGGCGGACCGCAACGTCTTTAAACTAACGGCGGACCGCAACGTCTTTAAACTAACGGTGGACCTCAATGTCCTAAAACTTGCAAACGACAGAAACGTCTCTAAACTACTGCAGCAACATCCTCAGGCTGACAACAAACAAACAAAAAAAAACGGTATGTCCATAAGCAAAATGGGCACGGATGAAAACCCGAAAGGGCTCCGTGAGTAAAAACAGCAGGGCTACCGGCGAGTGTTCGTGAAAACCCGAAAGGGCGCGACCTCGTTAAAAAAAAACGGTATGTCCATAAGCAAAACGGGCACGGATGAAAACCCGAAAGGGCTCCGTGAGTAAAAACAGCCGGACTACCGGTGAGTATTTGTGAAAACCCGACAGGGCGCAACCTCGTTAAAAGACACTTATAAGGTCCTCTCGACCTTGTAAGGAGAAACCACCCACGTGAGATCCTTACGACTCACAAGGGAGAAACACACTTAGTGTTAGTGTATATGCCCTAGAGGCCATTACTGTATCATACTGGTTTGTATATTACTTAATGGAAGCTTGGGATATTCACCTTGTATATACAATCTTGCTCAAAATAGTAGTATGCTACTTGGTTTGTTTCTACTTCAATGTGTACATGTGTTTATTTTATCATATCACCTATACGCATTAGTGGAGCCCTTAGGATCTTTGCTTGATTACCAGCGTTGTGATGGCAGTCACACTAGTGGGGGCTGGGTAATCTATAAGCACATCCTTATACAGGTCCCTAGTCGCAGGACTATCGAGACAGGGCATCGATACTCCGGAGTAGACTGGCGCATGCGCTTCTCATCCCAGTGTGGGAGACGGTCTGTCCCACAGCCGTCAGTACGTCGTACTTGAGATAGTATGTGGGTGCTCGTTAGGTTACGAGTACACTGGACAGGACTCGTCGGGAACTGACAAGTTGGTATTATACCTATCGTCAGTTATCAGTTCTCAAGTGACATGAGTACAGCTTAGTCCGTTGACTTGACACTGGCACTTCGCCTCGAGTGTATTCCCACTGTATTTTGATTACTACCCTACCACGGCTTAAAGGAGTCGTGCAAACAGGTGGTAGTTGAGTGCAGTCCCGAAGCACTTGGAGGCAGTGACGGTTAGACAGGATTCGTCTCTCCCGGTATTGGGGGTTGACATCGCGCTGTGTCTAGGAGAGCCATTACACGAGTAGTCCCTGGCCAGGGCAAGCGAGATATACTGGTAGGTTTCCAGTGTTATCTCAGGGTGTTTTGGGCTTCACTCCGACACGAATTGTACCGCTATTAGGGGACTGACGTTTACCGCCCCCTAGGCCCGACATGCGATGTATCAGACGAACATACCGGACTGTACGGAGGCTGTTACATTCAGACTCAGTAGGAGTTCAGATGGGGTTCACCTCGTCAGTCTTCTTATCGGCATCTACCTGGGGACCGTTACGCACAGCTAGTGCCGCTTGCGATCTGTGGTTAAACCCACTGCCAGCGTAGTGTCGAGTCTTTAGAGTCCACACAGAGGGCTATTCGCCTCTGGGAAAAACAGAGTAGAGGTCGCATGGTTTTGCGACAGGGTTCGTTCTCATCCGCGCACTTGTGCACGTTTGGAGTCCGGACAGATATTACTAGCAAGCTCTGGTTTGAGCCAGATACTGGTATATGTTTTGGGGTTGATTTTATCTCATAGTATTTATGTTCCTCGGAACAAGAATGCGGGTGTGTATGCACAGTTGATTGAGGCGGAGGAAGAGGATTTTCATTAGGGTTTTGGAACGGGTGCGTATGCACAGTTGACAGTCGTCTTTTTCCAAACCCTAATGGATTTATGATATATCAATTAATAATATTAATTAAATAAAATTGTGTCATGGTTGGGTTTGTTGACTTGTTGACCAAGGTCGACTAGTTGACCATAGTTGAAAGTTTGACCATCATCATTACATATCAAAGATGCTCTTTGATTCTAGCAAAATCATTTAATGTGTGTAATGATAATGGTCATTCCAAACCATCCATCAACTATTTCATTTACATTATTATTATTATTTTGATAATTCATTTGATATTATGTTATTGTTGTAAAAAGCTTTTCATTCTATCATAACACTTCTCTCTCCTCTCTTCTTCTTCCTCCTCCTCTAGTTCAAGGAGCTCCATTCTCATTTGTGAGAATCCATCTTCTTTAGATAAAAACACCCCAAAGCCACTCTCTACTCACTCTAGGGTTAGAGCTTTAGCAAGCCAAAGATCCTAGATCACTCAAAGTTCGAGAAAGAGCCCGAAGGTTGAACCCTCAGGTGGATCCATCTTTGACGGAAGAAGGCGACGAGGAAAGCACCATCAAACCCCTACAAAGGTTTCAAGAAGAAGGAGTTCAAGTTAGGTATAATCTCTTTTCCGAGTAGCTAACTCTCTTTAGCTTTCTTGCTAGTTTAGTTTAGAAAAGATCCTGACTTTGTTAGTCCATGTTGTCCCATGCGCTAAAAATTTGATTTTTATACCGTTTCCGTCTCCCCGCAAGAACCGGGGTTGGCAACGTGGACTTACAGTCGTATCAGAGCCTAACTAAACTTAAACTAGCTTAGTAGTAAAGTGTATGGAAGTTCGATCGGAAAAATCGCAAAAACCGGAAAATCAAAACCCTAACTTTCTGTTGAAATTTTTTGTGCTCTAAAAATAAAAAGTTTTACTCCTAAAATCGGCTCAGGGTTTTGTGAAAACACCCACCAAAAACGGTCACCTGATTCCCTCAAACCGCCGCGGTTCCGCGGCGATAGGTATGCATTTGCCGCGGAACCGCCGCCGTTTTGGCTCCTCTCGTGATCGGGTTTTGTGCAGTGTTTTTCTGGTAGGGTTTTGGGATTTTTCAGATGGTTTATTTGTGCCCAGATTTTCCAGAAAAGAAATTTGTTTTTGGGGGCCTATAAATCCGTATTTTTATCGAACTTCACTGCACTTTGACTATAATGGTTATATCTGTGATGTTTATATGTATTGAACGTCGGCTAATCGCTATATGTCGATTAGTCGGGGTTATACATATCCGTGATCTGTGTTTGATGATGGTTTGTGTATATGAATGCGTTGGACTGTCGCGGGTGAATAGCCGGGATGGATGTGAGATGAGTGTTTCTTTTTCTTTCATTCATTGTAAAATGTAAATTGATGTAATATTATTATTTGTATGGCCGCACAACCGGGTCGGGGTTGTAGCCGTCATTGTATAATTCTTTTTACTGTTTTTGCTCCTAGGATAGACCCATGGAGGGGGTGCACAAACTACCGGGTATCTCGAAATGCCGAGTGGCCTACTCACGGCGTTGAGGGAGGTTTCTCCACTTCGGGGTACTTGGCGGGTAGTTTGCCTCACCCGTAAGGGTCTTAGGTGGGGTATTGGCTATTCACCGCGACCGTGTAATCCGTTTTTCGTTGCAGGCTTGAATGGATTGCGGATTCCTAGTATATCCAATGTATTCATCTGTGATCTGTAATGTCTATCATTTCTATATATTTATAAACTATTTAGGCGTTGCTTATGTTTTACAGCCGCGCAAGCCCAGCCCCCGCTCTGTCGTTAGTTAAGTAACCTAACGGGTGATGACGGGGCCCCGTGGCGAATGCGAATGGCATAAGCGTACGTCATATTTTGGTTGTTTTCTGCAATGGTAGGATTAAATGATGGGACGCATTAAAAGAACTAATGCAAGAATATCACGCATTAAAAGAACTAATGCAAGATAATAAACCAAGCAAAAGTCGTTGGAACACTTTCGAAAAACCACTTGGTTCTTTTCAAAACTAACTTTTAAATGCAGAGCTTGAGCCACTCTTTTTAAAAGCTATCTCGTTCCATCGATCATATCAAGTTCACTACGTTGACGGTTTAGCCAAAACCATTCGTAGCCCTCCGTCGTTTCACATGAATAGTCAATAGTATTCAAACTGTGTTTGTTGGCCAAAGTCAAGGCATAGTGATTGGTAGCTATTGGGTATTCATGTGCAGCATAGATAGATGCGTTGATTTGGAACAGTCGTACTGCCTTGTTGGCCAAAGTCAAGGGTGGGTACGGGTGGATTCAAATTAACCTGGAGAACGACGGGTAGAACTTGACATGTGACTTATGATTTGTTGGCCAAAGTCAAGGTCATAAGAGCATGGGGCAAAAATCACATCGGGAGTTTCATAAGTACTGAAACTTACTAGAGATGCATACCATTTAGAGTGTGATGATTCTGGTAGGATTCCTTCAGTTTCGTCACGCAATGATATTTGGATCCCGATCCTACTGTGAGTATATGCTACTCCTCGGGAAATTTTCACTAAACGATCAATGCTATAAACCTAGTAGGTGTCTAGAAAGGTGTTAGTGGGGCTACGCCCCCAGGGAAAAGAGGTTCTTAAATTAAGGAACTTCGCGAAGGCGTTGGAAAACCTCCCTCGAAGTACCGACACTGGCCTGGCTGAACAGTTAAGCAAGTATTGTGCGGTGGGATTGATCCCGAATAATTCTTCCTTTATGGTTTGAGGAGGGATTCGAGAGACAGTGGGAGCCATCCTGTTTAGACAAATTAAAAACCATTCTAAACTTGCAAGAGCATCGTGCTGAGTGTTTCTTCTCTCTCTCCTAATTGCAGCGACCAATCAACATGACTGGACTTAAGTTACTTCTAGATAAAAACATACTGACAGGGCCAAACTACAAAGATTGGCTCAGGAATGTCAAAATGGCAATCACTTACGACAAGCTGGGGTATCTTCTTACCACCAAAGCTCCCCCCGTCCCAGGTCCCACCTCCAGCGTCGTGGATAAGGAAATCCGTAAGACTTGGGAGATTGATTGCGCGAAGGCCAAGTGCCTCGTGCTTGCCTCTATAGACAACGAACATCAGAGGAGGCACGAGAATATGGACCTGGAATCCATATTTCTCCATACAAAAGAACTGTATGGAGAGCAGTCTCGTATTGCAAGATACGAAGTGTCGAAGAAGTTGTTTTCGGCAAGATTGGCCGTCGGATCATCGGTAGCGGACCACGTGCTTAAGATGATTGGCTACATTGTGGAGCTCGCAGAACTTGGGACCACGTTGGAGAGTGAGCTGTATACGGACTTGGTTCTCCAGTCCCTTCCTTCCACTTACGCCCAGTTTATACTGAACTTCAACTTACAAGAAAAAGAAGTTGAACTTTCAGAACTCCTCAACATGCTGAGAAGCGCAGAGGGCACCCTACAGAAAGGTAGGGAAACACCCACTTTGTTTGTAGGAGGATCTTCTTCTTCTAGGTCCAAGGCGAAAGCCAAGGGAAAGAAGAAGAAAGCCCCCGCCAAACCAAGGGGCGGTGTTAGTAAGGTGGATACGAAGGGAAAGGAAAAGGCAACAAAGAAAGCGGGGAAGCTTATGGGTAAAGAAGAATGCTTCTATTATCATAAGAGTGGAAACTGGAAGAAAAATTGCAGGGCTTGGAAGGCCAGGACACAGGAACTGAAGCAGGTTGCGGCTTCAGCTTCAGGTGTGTATGTTATTGAAAACTGTCTTTCGATAACTCTACTTCCTGGGTATTGGATACCGGATTAGGATCTCATATCTGTAATTCTTTGCAGGCGTTGAGAAACCGTAGGGTTTTGAAGGCAGGTGACATGACCTCAGAGTTGCGAACGGAGCTAGCATTGATGCTAAAGCCGTGGGGGACTATCACCTGGGAATGTCAGATGGACATGTTTTGGTTTTGCGTAATTACTGTTTTTGTACCCAACGCAACTTGTAATATCATTTCTGTATCTTTGGTTTCAAAAGAAGGTTATGAATTTGCGTTTGTAAGTAATGTTGTAAACATTCACCTTAATCAAGTTCTGATTGGGTCAGGTACACTGAGCAATGGTATATACGTATTAAACCAACCACAGATTTTCAATGTCCAGAACACACACAAAAGAAAGTCTCAAGATATCAATCAGACTTTCTTATGGCATTGTAGACTGGGTCACATCAATGAGAGAAGGTTGACTAAGTTACATACAGAAGGATATTTGGATCCGTTCGAATATCAATCGTATGCCACTTGTCAATCCTGTCTCAAAGGAAAGATGACAAAGACTCCGTTCACTGGACACGGAGTAAGTGCGAGCGAGCTCTTGGGACTCGTACACAGCGACGTGTGCGGTCCAATGGTCTACACATGCGCGAAGCGGTTATTCTTACTTCATTACTTTTACGGATGACTTCTCAAGGTACGGTTATGTCTTCTGATGAAACATAAGTCCGAAGCCTTTGAAAAGTTCCAGGAATATAAGAATGAAGTAGAAAAACAAACCGGCAAAAGTATCAAGATTCTAAGATCGGATCGAGGTGGAGAATACTTAAGTGCCGAGTTCCTGAATTACTTAAAAGAGAATGGAATTCTCTCTCAGCTTACTCCTCCATACACTCCGCAACATAACGGTGTATCGGAAAGACGGAACCGGACCCTATTGGATATAGTACGGTCCATGATGAGTACGCTGAGTTACCGCGATCATATCTGGGGTATGCACTAGAATCAGCTGCATACCTTTTGAACGAGTTCCCACTAAGACTGTGTCTACCACACCATATGAAATGTGGTGTGGGAAGAGGCCCCATCTCAGTTACATTAAGACATGGGGAAGTCCGGCTTTTGTCAAAAAGCAGCATGCGGACAAGCTCGAGGCACGCTCAGTACAGTGCAAGTTCGTGGGATATCCAAAGAACTCCAAGGGATATTTCTTCTACTGCGAAGAGGAACAAAAGGTTTTTGCCTACTTCTTGGAAACTGAGTTTTTGGAAAACCAGATAAGTGGGAGCACAGTAGAACTGGAAGAAATTCCAGAACCACGAGCTATTACTGAAAGCTTAGAGGAACCAGAGGGTTCAAAAGAACAGGACATTCCTACGCCGCTCCGCAGAAGTAGTAGGCAGTCTCATCCGCCCGAGAGATACTACGGTTTTCTCATAAACGGGGATAGAGAGGATTGCATCATAGATTATGATGAGCCTACTAGCTTCCAGCAGGCCGTTCAGAGCATTGACTCGGTAAAATGGCTGGATGCAATGCGGACCGAAATGGAGTCCATGTACACCAACAAAGTATGGACGTTGGACATTGCTCCAGACGGGGTAAAACCCGTAGGATGCAAGTGGATCTTCAAAAGGAAGATTGGTGTAGACGGACAGGTTGAGACCTATAAAGCTAGACTTGTTGCAAAGGGTTTTCGTCAAAGACCTGCTTTGGACTATGACGAAACCTTTTCTCCAGTGGCTATGCTGAAATCCATTCGGATCCTTCTTGCCATTGCTGCCTTCCACGATTATGAGATTTCGCAGATGGACGTAAAAACCGCTTTTCTAAATTGAAATTTAGAGGAGTGTGTCTATATGGACCAGCCAGAGGGTTTCATTCAGAGTGGGAGCAGCGGAAAGGTGTGCAAGTTGCTTAAGTCCATTTATGGACTAAAGCAGGCATCGCGGAGTTGGAACATCTGTTTTGATGAGACGGTCAAGGAATTTGGCTTTATCAAAAATCCAGATGAACCATGCATCTATAGTAGATTTGTAGCGAGAACTGTAGTATTCCTCGTTTTATACGTGGATGACATTCTCTTAATAGGAAATGACATTCCTATGCTACAATCTGTCAAGGGGTTCTTGTCGCACAGGTTATCCATGAAAGACCTGGGTGATGCCTCATACATCCTGGGGATCCGGATCCATCGTGATAGATCCAAGAGGATATTAGGACTTTCACAGTCCAGGTACATCGACACCATACTGAAAAGATTCAGTATGGAAGATTCCAAGCGCGGTAACCTACCGGCTTGTCACGGGATCACCCTCTCTAAAGAGATGTCTCCCAAGAATGATTTGGAGAGGGATCGCATGTCTATTATACCCTACGCTTCTGTGGTAGGCTCTATAATGTATGCGATGTTGTGTACCAGACCAGATGTAGCTTATGCACTGAGTGTGGTAAGCCGGTATCAGTCAAACCCTGGGGAGAAACACTGGATAGCGGTAAAGAACATTCTCAAGTATCTGAGAAGGACTAAGGAGATGTTCTTGGTGTATGGCGGAAAAGACCTCCAGATCGAGGCCTTTGCTAACTCTAGCTTCCAGAGTGACAAGGATGATTCCAAGTCCATATCGGGTTTTGTCTTTACCCTCAATGGAGGGGCGGTGTGTTGGAAGAGTTCCAAACAGGAAACCGTTGCAGACTCGACGATGGAAGCGGAATACATCGCTGCATCTGATGCCGCAAAAGAAGCTGCCTGGATGAGGAAGTTCTTGAAAGAACTTCAGGTGGTTCCGTCTATTGTTGATCCAATACCTCTGTATTGCGACAACAACGGGGCTATAGCTTTAGCGAAGGAACCCAGGTCCCATCAGAGATCCAGACACATCTTGAGGCGGTATCACCTGATCAGAGAGATCGTGGATCGCAAGGAGATCGAGGTTCGGAGAGTTGCTTCAGAAGAAAACACTGCAGATCCATTCACCAAGGCCCTGCCCCAGACTCAGTTCGAGTGGCTGATCGAGATGATAGGTCTTCGATACGCCAGTACATGGCCTCAGTGCAAGTGGGAGATTGTTAGTGTATATGCCCTAGAGGCCATTACTGTATCATACTGGTTTGTATATTACTTAATGGAAGCTTGGGATATTCACCTTGTATATACAATCTTGCTCAAAATAGTAGTATGCTACTTGGTTTGTTTCTACTTCAATGTGTACATGTGTTTATTTTATCATATCACCTATACGCATTAGTGGAGCCCTTAGGATCTTTGCTTGATTACCAGCGTTGTGATGGCAGTCACACTAGTGGGGGCTGGGTAATCTATAACCACATCCTTATACAGGTCCCTAGTCGCAGGACTATCGAGACAGGGCATCGATACTCCGGAGTAGACTGGCGCATGCGCTTCTCATCCCAGTGTGGGAGACGGTCTGTCCCACAGCCGTCAGTACGTCGTACTTGAGATAGTATGCGGGTGCTCGTTAGGTTACGAGTACACTGGACAGGACTCGTCGGGAACTGACAAGTTGGTATTATACCTATCGTCAGTTATCAGTTCCCAGGTGACATGAGTACAGCTTAGTCCGCTGACTTGACACTGGCACTTCGCCTCGAGTGTGTTCCCACTGTATTTTGATTACTACCCTACCACGGCTCAAAGGAGTCGTGCAAACAGGTGGTAGTTGAGTGCAGTCCCGAAGCACTTGGAGGCAGTGACGGTTAGACAGGATTCGTCTCTCCCGGTATTGGGGGTTGACATCGCGCTGTGTCTAGGAGAGCCATTACACGAGTAGTCCCTGGCCAGGGCAAGCGAGATATACTGGTAGGTTTCCAGTGTTATCTCAGGGTGTTTTGGGCTTCACTCCGACACGACTTATACCGCTATTAGGGGACTGACGTTTACCGCCCCTAGGCCCGACATGCGATGTATCAGACGAACAGACCGGACTGTACGGAGGCTGTCACATTCAGACTCAGTAGGAGTTCAGATGGGGTTCACCTCGTCAGTCTTCTTATCGGCATCTACCTGGGGACCGTTACGCACAGCTAGTGCCGCTTGCGATCTGTGGTTAAACCCACTGCCAGCGTAGTGTCGAGTCTTTAGAGTCCCACACAGAAGGCTATTCGTCTCTGGGCAAAACAGAGTAGAGGTCGCATGGTTTTGCGACAGGGTTCGTTCTCCTCCGCACACTTGTGCACGTTTGGAGTCCGGACAGATATTACTAGCAGGCTCTGGTTTGAGCCAGATACTGGTATATGTTTTGGGGTTGATTTTATCTCATAGTATTCATGTTCCTCGAAACAAGAATGCGGGTGTGTATGCACAGTTGATTGAGGCGGAGGAAGAGGATTTTCATTAGGGTTTTGGAACGGGTGCGTATGCACAGTTGACAGTCGTCTTTTTCCAAACCCTAATGGATTTATGATATATCAATTAATAATATTAATTAAATGAAATTGTGTCATGGTGGGATTTGTTGACTTGTTGACCAAGGTTGACTAGTTGACCATAGTTGAAAGTTTGACCATCATCATTACATATCAAAGATGCTCTTTGATTCTAGCAAAATCATTTAATGTGTGTAATGATAATGGTCATTCCAAACCATCCATCAACTATTTCATTTACATTATTATTATTATTTTGATAATTCATTTGATATTATGTTATGGTTGTAAAAAGCTTTTCATTCTATCATAACACTTCTCTCTTATCTCTTCTTCTTCCTCCTCCTCAAGTTCTAGGAGCTCCCTTCTCATGTGTTGAGAATCCATCTCCTTTAGATAAAAACACCCCAAAGTCACTCTATACTCACTCTAGGGTTAGAGCTTTAGCAAACCAAAGATCCTAGTTCACTCAAAGTTCGAGAAAGAGCCCGAAGGTTGAACCCTCAGGTGGATCCATCTTTGACGGAAGAAGGCGACGAGGAAAGCACCATCAAACCCCTACAAAGGTTTCAAGAAGAAGGAGTTCAAGTTAGGTATAACCTCTTTTCCGAGTAGCTAACTCTCTTTAGCTTTCTTGCTAGTTTAGTTTAGAAAAGATCCCGACTTTGTTAGTCCATGTTGCCCCATGCGCTAAAAATTTGATTTTTATACCGTTTCCGCCTCCCTGCAAGAACTGGGGTTGGCAACGTGGACTTACACTTAGGAGTCCCCACGATTTCTAATGAGAGAATACACTTGCGAGATCCTCACGACTCGTAAGGAGAACTCTCTTATGGGACCCTCACGGCTCATAAGATTTGAAAGTCTTAAGTTACAGAGACCTAAACCTGTGCTTAAGCAACCCCCACAACCTCCGATACTGCCCTACATGTGGCTCAATACTGGCCCTTGTATACAATCCACGGGCGCGAATAAACATTTCCCTAATCAAGTCCCATCCGAGACAAGGGATATGTTCGCATGGTGAACAACCCTTGTAAATCCTTTCGACTTACAAGGAGAAAATCCTCTTGTAAGATCCTTACGACTTACAGAGGAACAAACACTTGGGAATCCTCACGATTCCTAAGGAGAAAGTACACCTACAAGATCCTCACGACTTGTAGGGAGAAATAACTTTGTGAGATCCTTACGGCTCATGAAGTCAAAAGCCTTAGTCGACAGGACCTTAACCCTGTTCACTAAGCCACCTTTGGTCGACATCGACGGAGGCAGATGCTGATTCGCTCGTGGCAATATCCCAGTTGCAGCGGTGCTGATACCGAAATCGGTGTCTAATTCCAGGCTTACAGCGAAAAGCCAGTAGGCCGCACATGCATACGAAATAGCCGAAATGATTGGGCAACTCGCAATAAAAAGCAGCGAGTAAAAATAAAAATAAACAGCCGAAATGATTGGGCAACTCGCAATAAAAAGCAGCGAGTAAAAATAAAAATAAACAGTCGAAATGATTGGGCACCGCGAAAAATAGCCGAAATGATTGGGCAATCGCGACCTTTGCGATATAAAAGCTGAAATGATAGAGCATCGCGGAAATAAAACAATAAAAAGAAATATATGAAACCTTTTGCCCTACAGTTAAGATCATATCGATCCCTGTATACAATCCAAGGGCACAAACAAAGAGGGAACCACACCTTCCCAGCAAGCT
The DNA here is from genome assembly GCA_030015575.1 of Agapanthus africanus. Taxonomy (NCBI): domain Eukaryota; kingdom Viridiplantae; phylum Streptophyta; class Magnoliopsida; order Asparagales; family Amaryllidaceae; genus Agapanthus; species Agapanthus africanus. Next base: position 443,465,464 of record CM057350.1, on the reverse strand, counting down.
CCGCCATAAAGCTAAGCCAAATCTCGACGATTCACCAACAGCCTGGAGACCAACAGCGGCTTTCCCCCTCATTCGAGCAGGACACGGACATGACATCACCAATCGGAGCCACGGCAAAGTCCCCAGTTCCAAGACTCTACGGTTCACAGACAATCTAAAGTCAATCAAAGACCTCCGTCTCGGAAACAAGTCAACAACGACCTCCGACCTGGAAACAAGTCAATCAAAGACCTCCGACTCGGAAACAAGTCAACAACGACCTCCGTCTCGGAAACAAGTCAAAAACGACCACCGACCCGGAAACAAGTCAATCAAAGACCTCCGTCTCGGAAACAAGTCAGCAACGACCTCCGACCCGGAAACAAGTCAATCAACGACCTCCGACCCGGAAACAAGTCAATCAAAGACCTCCGTCTCGGAAACAAGTCAACAACGACCTCCGACCCAGTAACAAGGCAATCAAAGACCTCCGTCTCGGAAACAAGTCAACAACGACCTCCGACCCGGAAACAAGTCAATCAAAGACCTCCGTCTCGGAAACAAGTCAGCAACGACCTCCAACCCGGAAACAAGTCAATCAACGACCTCCGACTCGGAAACAAGTCAATCAAAGACCTCCGTCTCGGAAACAAGTCGACAATGACCTCCGACCCGGAAACAAGTCAATCAATGACCTCCATCTCGGAAGCAAGTCAACAACGACCTCCATCTCGGAAACAAGTCAACAATGACCTCCGACCCGGAAACAAGTCAATCAAAGACCTCCGTCTCGGAAACAAGTCAGCAACGACCTCCGACCCGGAAACAAGTCAATCAAAGACCTCCGACCTCCAACCCAGAAACAAGTCAATCAAAGACCTCCGTCTCGGAAACAAGTCAACGGCGACCTCCACCTCGGAAACAAGTCAATCAGCGACCTCCGCCTCGGAAACAAGTCAACCGACGACCTTCCCGGCGGAGCTATACTTCGACTTAGAAACAAGTCAACTCACCAACCACTTACGGATTCTCTCGATTTGTAAGGGGGAAAATTCTCTTATAAGATCCTTCCGACTTATAAGAGAAAATACACTTAGGAATCCTCACGATTCCTAAGGAGAAAACCCACCTACGAGATCCTCTCGATCCGTAGGGAGAAAAGTCTCTATGAGACCCTCACGGCTCATAGAGTTGAAAAGTCTTAGGCGGCAGATCTGAACTTGCGGCCTAAGCCATTGCTATTTCTTGGAGAAATCAAGACGCGTGCTCTATTATCTGCCAACCATGTTTACTAAGGTAACATGCGGATAATAAAAGAAAGAAGAAAGCGACAAAGAGAGCATCTAATTGGCATTGGATTAAGCATTCGAGGCACACTCATTCATGCACAGGCAAAAGACTCAGAACGAAAAATAAGACAAGCGGGGATAAAACTTTTCCATTAATATTGCCAAAAATTCTTACAATCATAAAGCAATAAACGAGAAATATTATTACAATGGAATAACCTCAGATCCAGGGTACGGATTGAGGAAGTCAAAAGTAAGGCCATCCAGAGTTCTTCTGGCCTTTCTGATTATTCTTGTGTGCAGCCTCTCTCGCTCTTGTGTGTCAAGATCCTCGGCAAGCCCCCCCAGCCTCCAATAAGCAGCGACTATCGTCGTCTGCTGAAAAATTTGATGCAGGATGTCGATGAGGCTATCCCGCCGTTTCTTCGAGATCAGCCCCGACAGGTACACTGAATGCACCTTGTCTTCGGCATCATCCAGCGCATTGAGCAGTAAAGCCTCGTGGAATCCCGGGAGTGCTCTCCAAATCGCTCCCAGCACAACTTTCAGGAGAGCAGAGCGGCGGGGGAGCAGCCAACCAACACGTGCGTTCAAACGACCCATGACTTCCGCACACTGGGCATCCGTAAACTCCTGGTCTTGTTGGCGGCCCTGTATATGGATATCCTCATAGGTGATGAAATCATGCAGACTGTATAGACGCACCGCCATAACGCCTGAAGGAAACATCAATGGAAGATTAGCGATAAAAAAAAGGAGGGACACAGAAAGTTAAAACTCCTCGAGAGTAATGCTCTACGAATAGGGGTGACGCCTATCAAATTCAATAATAAGGGAAATTTAAAGAAATCCCTCGAGAACTCTGAGATCATTACTATTAATGATATAATCCATTAAATACAAAACTCCATTTTTTAATTTTCATTATCCAAACTCTTAAGAGTTCATCTTTTTTTTAGATCAAAGAGATCCGTGTTTTGCCGAAGATGCAAGGTTCTGTTCATGGGTTAAGAAACCCTGAAACAAATTCCTGAGAGCAAGGCTCTATTTGGTGAAACCCCAAAAGGGTTTTCTTTAGATCAAAGATCTATGAGAGCAAAGCTCTATTAATTAAAATTGATTTAAGTCAAGACTAATTCTTACTTAAATAGTTTCTGTTAAAGAAAATCTAACTCAAGGAGTTCTCAAAGGCAAGAGCAAAGCTCTGAAGTTTTTGAAAATAAAAATCTTAAGGATGATAATCATCTGTGTAGGACCAAAGGTCCTATTTATAGGCATCAAGTGCCCTTTCAACTTCCAAGAGTTGCCGCGACGGTTTGGATTCTGCCACCGCCGCGCTCACGTTTGGAGCACCACGTAAGCGCAACGGTGGGGGGGCATTTGTTTACCCCAATCAGAGCAAAGGTCTGTTCAAATTCCAAGGTGGGAAAAGAAGAAATACTTCTGTTTTCCTCCAATCAGAGCAAAGCTCTGTCTTGAAAATTAAAGTGAGAATTAAAGTTAAAATAAATGAAGCAACGCTTCAGATCCCTGCGCTGCACGCAGACCGCCACGTGTCAAAATCAGACACGTTAGCGCAGGGAGCACAACGTCCAAGGCAGCGCACCCAATCAGAGCAAGGCTCTGTTGAAAATTCAAACTTTAATTAATTGAAGCAACGCTTCAGCTGGCCTGCGCTTTGCGCTGCACGCCACGTGGCAGCGTAGTGGCGCAAGCGCAGTTGCGCTGCGCTGTGCGCTGCGCGACACGTGACAGCGCAGTTGCGCTGCGCTGCGCTGTGCACGACACGTGTCAGCGCAGTTGCGCAAGCGCAGTTGCGCTGCGCTGTGCGCTGTGCGACACGTGTCAGCGCAGTTGCGCTGCACTGTGCGCTGCTTGACACGTGTCACGCGCTGGGGCGCTTGCGCCAAACAGAATTAAGACTTTAAAAAAATCTTTCTGTTCTTATTAAAACAAGAATATTGCCTTCTGTAAAACAGAAGCACTTGGATCAAAGATCCAACGGTGGGGAAAATTCCCCAAATCACTCAAAGAAAGATCTCTTTAACAAATTTAACTAATTTATGGGCACTATAAAAAGGACCCTAGACCTCAATTCAAAGGATGAACATTTGGTGAGAAATCAAAAATTTCAAATAGAGAGAACTCTGAAGAAATCTCAAGAGGAAAAAAGGTAAAGACCTTTAAAAGAGAAAAATTTCTTATAATAGATCATTGATCTAAGAACATGATCAATGATCTTCAATAAAAAACAAATAAAAATAGTGCTTTGCACTTTTTATGAACCTCTGGTTCTCTGAGATAAGAAAAACAAGAAAAACTTGTTTTCTTTGATCTAAATTAGATCAAGAAAGCAAACAGTGCTTTGCACTTCTGTTACGAACCTTTGGTTCTTGAATCTAAAAGATTCTCAAATTTATAGTGCCTTGCACTTGCAAACTGCGCTGTTGCGTTCTTGGGTTGGCACAAACCACCAGAGAGCGCTACGTGTCAGCATCTGAATTACTTGTGCTATGCGCTTTAAGATAGAGCTTTGCTCTCTGTAATTGGCGCAACTCACCAGAGTGCGCCATGTGTCAGCAGCGCAAGCGCAGCGCACTAGCGCAGCGCACTAGCACAGCGCACTGCGCTTGCGTGACACGTGTCAGCACCATAAGCGCTTGCGCTCAGTGATTGGCGCAAAGCGCCTGACAAATGCAATGCATTTCTTTTGCTAAAGGGCCAGGACCAAATCAAAAAGGACTAGTAGGCCTAATTAAATTGCAAAGCAATAAATGGGCAGAGCCCTGGTAAAATTGCTGCTCTGCATCCTTTATGGGCAGAGCCCAAACAAAAATAAAAAGTAATGCAATGCATTATTTAAATATGGGCAGGCCTAGTAGGCCGAAGATAAATAAAGGCGTTGAATATTTTTCAACTGGACTTAGCCCAATCATGATCGTAAGTCATCAAACTAACCGAGCACAGCCACTCTCCTAAATCAATTTACAACCGGTTCAAGGGTACATCTCTGAACTCCTCTGACACCTATCATTGTAATCCTTCAACGACGTCGGAGAGGTGACGGGTCCCGACGACCACACATCAATACGGACTGCGGGGTCCTTAAACTCGTGGACCGAAACGTCCTTAAACTAATGATGGACCGAAACGTCCTTAAACTAATATTGGACCGAGACATCCTTAAACTAATGATGGACCACCACGTCCCTAAACTGGCGATGGACCACCACGTCCTTAAACTGGAACATGGACCACCACTTCCCTAAACTGGCGATGGACCACCACGTCCCTAAACTGGAATAATAGAGCCTCTAAACGCTTTTCTGTCGGATCTAAACGATCTTGCTTAAGTAGATCTTAGCCCCAGACAAGGCTAACGTATCCTTAAGCATTTCAACAGACTCCATATTCCTTAATCAACTTCGGTTCAAGTGTACATCTCTGAACTCCTCCGACACCTATCGTTGTAATCCTTCAACGACGTCGGAGAGGTGACGAGTCCCGACGGCCATATATTAAATGGATCACCACGTTAAGTAAATCTTAGTCTTAAACAGGACTAACGTATCCTTAACGAACGTTTAAGTTGATCTTAGCCTCAACTCGGCTAACGTATCTTTAAACTAAAACACCAAACCCAAATCTAAGTAAATACGGATTTGGACTAATTCACGTCCTACGGGCGACGGCATAACTTAGTCTCCGTATACAATCCACGGACAACCACAAACAAAACAGACACATACGACACGAAGTGAAATTCTGGAGAAGGAGAAACTGGCTACTGCGACGCGGTAGCGTAATTAACTGCAGGGGCTTGCGCCTGCAGGGAAGAGCGTCCCCACAATCAAAAACCACTCTAGCGAGGGGGAATCTGACGAAGTCTGCTACATCGGCCGCATCCGTCTAAACCTCCGATACACGGCGCCATAAATCAACTTGGCATCTTCGGAGATGTAGACGGATAAAACCAAATAGCGTCTGTACCGAACCTCAGGCCTAGACGTCCTCAGTCGTCTCCGCCGCCGTTCGGAAGGGACCAGCATTTGTATTCGGTCGGAATACAAATGCGGGTATGTATATACAGTCGCGGGGTTTTTCTGTAATTTATTACGGGATCAGTTTTCTGAAGTTGCCAGTTTGCATTTCGTTCCGGCCAGTTTTTCTTTGTTCCTTCACGGCTGGACTTTCCGATGGAGGGGCTAATTTGCAAGTTCGCAAATTAGCATATTGTGGAGGTTTTATTTGTGAAATGGTAGCATCATGATGGTTCTTCCATCATGAGATTCTTTTTCCATCCATTCCTTTGCATTTATGAGATGAGAGTTGATTGGGATTGATTTTGAAAATGGGTGTGACATTTCTTTTTCTTATTATCATTCATTTTCTCCATTTGCAATTTTGCTCCATCATTTTTCTAGGGAGAGGCCGACCACATCTTGAGAGGGTGAGGAATTCATTTTGTGTAGTGATTTCTTCATCTCATTTCATTTTTCCTTTGCTAGAAAAATGAGAACACCACCCCTCTCCAAAGTTTCATTCCTCCATCAAAGGAAACTTAAACCCCAAAGAGACAAACCATTCTACACTACATCTATAGCATTTCTTGGACACGTCGACTCGCCAACTTCGTGCCCGAGTTGCCTCGGTCCAGATGTGGGAGCCCATAAAAGAACCCGGCGATGTGGTGCCCGTTCCGTTGAGGAGATGAAGACCGGAGGTTCCGCGAGGAGATCGGAGTGGAGGCGAAGACCGAAGGACACGGATTGCTTGGTATAGCTCTCTACTCTTTTTCTAGTTTGCTAGAGTTAAGTTAATGGCCCGATCCGTGTTTGCTAGTGCGCGATGGTGCCGATTTCTAGGCTTTAGAAAAGTTTCGTTTCCGCATTCCGGCGTCGGATTGACGGCCGGGGCGCAGCCGTGCACTTACATTGGTATCAGAGCCACGCCATTAACCTAGTCTAGCTTGCTCTTACGTGTTTACAAGTTCGATCGAACGGATTTTCCAAAAACCGCGTTTCCATGTCGTACTTTCTGTCGAATTTTTCTGTGCTCTAAAAATTATTTGGTACATTGGAAAATTACGTGCAGGGTTTCTTATGATATCTGTGAAAATTTGGTAGGCTGATGTTACTGTAGCGCGGCGGATCAGCGGCCAAAACCACGTTTTGGCCGCGGAGCCGCCGCCGTTTTGTGGCCAAACTGTACCAAATTTTCATAGTGGGCTTCTGACATGGAAATAGGGTGTTTGGTATATTCTTTTTGGGCCCAGATATTTTTGAGTGCTGCAGTTGTACTTGGGGACCCACTTCGGTAAATTTGATCGATCGAAAATTTTAAACATGTTAGTTCACAGTATTTACATTATATCTGCGACCGTGAATGTCATTTGATCGGTAAATCCTGTCTAACTGCTATAGCCCTTTTAGACGGATTTGCGAACGTGACATTCACGTTGATGTTCTGTGTTGTGCTGTGATGTTGCGGATCTGTCGTGGTGGATAGCCTGGATGCAATGGTAGTATAGTTTTGGTTTTATATGTACATTTGATATTGAGAGGCGAGCGTCCGACATGTGGACTGCCGTCACTGCCTGTTTGTATTATTCTTTTGGGGCAAGACCGGGCTGAGGTCGATGTACCCGTTGTATGTATATTTTACTTTTTGTACTAGGATTGCCCCGCGGAGGGGTGCACGGATAGCCGGGTTCTAGAGGGCAACGGGCCCGTATCTCATGGCGTTGAGACAGAGGGGGCTTCACTCTAGAATTGGCGGGCTATTCGCCGCACTCGTAGGGGTTATAGGTTGACCCAGGAGGGGTGCCCAAGTTACCGGATTCCGTGAAGTGCTGGGTGATCCATTCACGTTGTTGAAGGGGGCTGCCTCGCTTCAGGTTTTGGCGGGTAACTTGCCGCGCCCGTAGGGGTCTAGGATTTCATTGTACAGGCTATCCACACGACCAGGGGAACGTCGGGTTTCAGTAGAGGCTCTATGATATCCGGGGATCCCAGATATCTGTATTGTTCTGTGATGCTTATTACATTTCTGTGATGTTGCATTTTATCACGCCTTGAGCGAATATTATATATTGATATATATACTAGTAGATGTTGTATATGTTTTGCATCCGCGCTAGTCCAGTCCCCACTCTGTCGTTAGTTAAGTAACCTAACGGGTGATGACGGGACCCAGTGGCGAATGCAGATGGCATATACGTACATCATTATTTTCGTTCTTTATTGGTGTGATCAATTGATGGGACTGCGTTGATTCGGATCAATGCAAGCTAAACAAACCTATTTTGTTGTTGTTGGAACATTTTTCAAAAAGCTGTTATTGCAAGGGCGTTCTCTTTTGTTTTGCATAGTGGTATTCGGTTATGAATATCCAGCACCTCAGTCGACGAGGCAAGGGCCGAGATCCCTTCACCGGGAGTGACCCCTTGGACAGAAGTTTGCGTCTGGGCAATAACTTCACTATAGCCGATTGCCTTTTGCTTTGCATCGTGGTATTCAGTTGGAATATCCTGCACTTCATTCTACGGGGAAAGAGCCGAGATCCCTTCACTGGGAGTGACCTCTTTAGCAAAGGTTTTCGTTACTATATTTTTATAAAGCTATCCGGTTCCTTCAACGATATCAAGTTCATTACGTTAAAGGTTTTCGCCAGAAACCATTCGTAGCCCTCCATCATTTCAGTTAAATATTCGGTAGTATTCAAGCTATGTATTTTGACCTCACGCCAAGGCATAGTGATTGGTAGCTGCCGGATATTTATCTGTTGCATAGATAGAATGCGTTGGTTTGAGACAGTCGTACTGCCATTTTGGCCTACGTCAAGGGTAGGTACGGGTGGGTTCAAATTAACCTGGATAATGATGGGTAGAACTTGACATGTGACTTATGACATTTTGACCTCACGCCAAGGTCATAAGAGCATGGGGTAAAAATCCACATCGGGAGTTTCAAAAGAAACTGAAACTTGCCAGATATGCGCATACCTTCTGGAGTGTAATAATGTGAGCGGATTCCGTCACGTTATCATGCGATGATAGTTGGATCCCGATTCCCACTGATGAGATGGTTTACTCCTCGGGTGATCCCGACTAAGTCTTCTTTCAGGTTTGGAGGAGAATTTGACGTTACAGTGGGAGGTTTCCTGATTGGATAAATTGATAACCATTATGATCTAGGTTAGAGTGCACGCTGAGTGTTTCTTTTCTGTCTCTCTTTGGCAGCGACCATTGACCCGACCCTTGACTATGCCTCAGTGACCAAAATTAACCGAACCTTCTTATAAGACTGGCTTTTGGATTGTCAGAGTTGCACACCTCATTGCCACTCCTACTTTTACCCTTTTCTCCAGAACACCCCGTATTACTACAAACGTCCACTTCCATTGGACAAAACCATCGTATGGTTATATACGAATTCGAAGGAATTTATTCGAGGATGGTTTTCGGTTCTGGAGGAAACGAATATGACTATTCAGTTGTCTTTACCATTTACCTTCTCTCAGGTTGTGAGTGCTCCTTGGATTAGGACAGTACACCTATTACGCAAATTGGATAGTCTTCTTCCAAACCATAGGCAGATGCCGACCGGTAGGGAATGAAGAAAACCAATTAGCCTGAACGGTGTACAGAAGGTATTAAGTTAAGACAAAGAAAGGGATTAGAAAGAGGGCAAAGTAAATTGTGACTGATATTCACGACCAAACCAAGTATTTCATTACCACTCCCACTTCACCTTTGTATTTCTCCAGGACACTCCGTATCACTACGAAGATCCACAGTTATTTGGATATTCCATCGTATGGTTATATACGAACTCGAACGGAACTTGTTCCAGTTCGGGGATGGATTCTGGTTCAGGAGAAATAGGAATAAGGTTTATTCGGTTGTCTTTTATCTTCACCTTCTCTCGCATTGCGAGTGTTCCTAGGATTAGGACAGTACACCCATTATGCTGATTGGATAGTCTTCTTCCAAACCATAGGCTGGTGCCGAACGGTAGGGAAGGAAGAAAACCATTTGGCCTCAAGGGGTGTATAGAAGGTAATGACTAAAGACATATGAAGGGATGTGGGGAGATGGCAAAGAAATACACGGTTACAGTTGTGAATCTGGATAATAGAAGAGGCATTACTAGGAATACCCGGATACCCCTACGAAACATTTCAATGTTTCAGTTTCACTGTGTACTGTTAAAAGAAAACTTATTTCCCAGTTAGACACTTGCTCCAGGGTATGTATTTACCAGGTATGATTCTCACATCTGTATGGTTTTACAAATGATGAGTGGGAGTAAGTTACTGGGAATTAGGTGATCATCCTCATTATATCGGAATTCGTTGTAATTGGTGATATTTGAGGAAATCGCCTGGGTTGTTTGCCGGACGGCAAATATTTGGTTTTGAATATCCATTGTTATGCACCAATTTCAAATTGATATATCTGTACGTCTATTTTCATAGAGTGAGATATAACTTTTTGAAATTATGTCTATGACATTTACCTATATCAGTGGATGGTTAGGTAAGGAGCATTAAACAGCGGTGTAATTCTTCTTAACCATAAGTACAGTTTTCAACCTACGACACACAGTGAATGAGTCACTAGACTCAAGGGACTTATACAGAGTATTGTATATTGTCCAGTGTCTATTAGGACAGAGGGGATGGTCCTCGTACTATATTCAGTTTACTTATGACTTCTCTAGTTTTTAGACAAGTGTTTCGTAGAAACACAAGGTCCGGGTTTTGAGAAGTTATAGGTATAAGAGTAAAGTAGAGAACCAGGTGTTACAAGTATCGGGATTCTTCAAGGTGATCGAAGATGTAGATACTTGTGTATGGTATTCAGTTAATAGTAATGATTAAGAGAACTTGCTTCTTTTTCAGGTTACTCATAATTGGAACCACTGCTAAATTGAGTAATGCTGATCGGCCTCTCTCCATTTAGTTGACATGCACTGGAGACAGCTGTATGATTTGAATCTGGTTCAATTAAATTAGTGCCTCTGTTTCTATATTGGATATAGAACAGTTCATATCTTAACGATGTTAAGGTACGGGGAGTTGTCCGGCTTATGCTTAAAACCAGACTCTGGATAACTCAAGGCACGTTTCTGTAGTGGCTGTTTGCGGGTTGACCCAGGCTATGACGAGGGTTGACTTTCTACCATCTGGAAGATCAATAGTGATATTGTTCTTGACGCAGCACAGTTTTAATAAAAATGGATTTTTTCAGAAAACAGTAGTGGGAGTATGGTAGAACTGGAAGTGATTCCAGAACCGCAAACGATTACGGAAAATTTGATAAGAACCTATAGATTCAGTCTGGCTTGACATTCCATTGGCTACTCCGCAGATATGATGGGTAACCTCAGGCACCCGAGAGGTACTCCGGTAGCCTCAAGGACGGTGACAGGGAGGTTCTTGTTTACCCAGACTTGCCATTGCTGTTGTTCCAGACTGTGAGACCCGGCAGGAGGATGAGTATAGCGTCGTTCTAAACTAGCTTTAGAAGCATACGTATATATGACTCTGCCAGAGGGTTGTCGTAGTCAGTGGGAGCAGCGGAAGCATTGGTGGACAGGTGGCTTATGACTATGGACTAAAGCAGATATAGCGGAGATAGATCATCTATTTCTGATGTGACAGTCATAGGTTTGACTTCATTAGAATAGGGGATGGATCTGTTAAGAAGGTAGTAGGGTGTGATGTCCTAGTATTTGGATGACATACACAGAGTAGGAAGTGAAATTCCTATACTACGGTCGGTTATACTTTGGTCGTCACACAGTAGTTTCTCCATATGGGACTTGGATATTATATCAGACATTCTGGTTACTAGATCTATAGTTTTAGATCTAGATTTGGATAGTTTCCCAATCTGTGTACTTAGACAGCATTCTAAAGATGTTTTAGAATGGACGACTCCTGGCACGGTAGTGTACCTGCATGTAATGGAGTCACCCTCTCTAAAGGTGTCTTATAGACTAAAGTAGAGAGGAATGTGCATGTTTGGCAGATCACTTGCTTAGGCAAATGAGTCAATCATGAGATGTCAAGTACCACACTAGATATTTTTTTTGCAGTAGATGCAATAAGTTGATATTAATCCAATCCTGGAGAAACATTAGGAAGCAGCTTTAGAACATAAGTGCGTGTTCTAGAGATTTGATAACGGCAGCCTCCTTTAGGAGACGGTTATCATTCCAGGCTTCCAAGGTGACCTGGATGACAGAGTGACTGTCAGAGTTATGGTTTTCCTTCTGGCGAGGGGCAGCATTTTGGACAGGTGGTCCAGGCGGATACCGAGGGTGGCATGGTGCAAAATACTGATTAAGTTCAGTTGACGATACGGTCTGAGAAGTTTGGATTTGGAGTTCATTTATGAACTAGGTCCCATCATATATCCAGACATACTCTAAGACAGGTATTGCTCATTTCGGGAGATGGTTTTCTCCGCGAACATGAGATAAAGAGAGACATAGAAAGAAATATTAGAGCGGATCCACTCACTGAGTCTATTCCTCGAACGCAATAGTTTCGCAAACGAGTTTTGTGAGACTGATTAGTAGAGGAGTTGGGTGTTCGGTATCACACGGGCTGTGAGTACGCGACATTGCAATAATTAGCCTTGAGTGCAAGTGGGAGATTGTTGGATATAGTGACCTCAGAGTCAATTATTGGATCACAGGCACGTGATTGCAATGATTGAGGGAGGACCTATGCTGGTAGGACAGTCTTACTCAAGATGATAGTATGCTATCTGGTTTATCTTTATCATCGTGTACTGCTTTAGGTGGCCTTACAGGTCACTATTACACGTTGATAGAGCCCTTAGGATTCTTGCTTGACTGCCAGCAGTATGAAGGCGATCATATACGTGGGAGCTGGGGTCTATAAGCACATCCTTAAAAGGTCCCTAGTCGTGGGAGTTTCCAGACAGGGCATCGATACTCTAGAGTAGACTAGTGTATACAGTCGAGACCCCGATGAGGGGCGATGGCCGGTCTCACAAGCCACCAGTGTCAGTTGGTTCATCTAAGATGTATACAGGTGCTCATTGGGTTATGAGTACACCGGACAGGACTCGCCGGGAACATGCTAGTTGGTCTTATACCTGACGTCAGATAGCAGTTCCTTGGTGACATGTGTACAGGTTAGTTCATCGACCTGAGATCGTCATTTGTCTCGTGTGAGTTCCCACTGTACTTTGATTACTACCCTACCACGCTCAAAGGAGACGTGCAAACAGCTTTTAGTTGGGTACAGTCCCGAGCCACATGAAGGCAGCGAGCGGATCTGCAGGGGTTCGTCTCTCCCGGTATTGGGGGTGAGGTCGCGCTGTGTCTAGGAGAGCCATTACATGAAGTCCTTGGCCAAGGTAGGAGATTTACTGGTAGGTATTCTAGTAGTATCTCAGGGTGTTCTGGACTACACTCCGACACGACTTGTACCGCTTTTGGGGGTCTGACTTTTACCAACCCCCTAAGCCCGCCATGCGATGCTCATAGACGAACGGACCGGACTGTACGGATATTGTCACTAACAGGCTCAGTAGGATGTCAGGATGAGTTCGCTCATCGACGTCCCTTTTGGTCGATACCTGATAGCCCGTTATGTATAGGCTAATACCTCTGACGTGCTAGTGGTAAAATCCACAACCAAAGTATTGACGAGTCTTTAGAGTCCCCCACAGACCGTTTTCTCAAGTTTCGGGCGAAACGCTGTAGAGGCAGTATGGAGATATGGCAGGATTCGATCAGATACGTGCGGTATTGCACGGATCATGATCGGACAGATTTTACTAGCAGGCTTTGGATTAAGATGGATCCTAGTATTAGACTGTGTACATTTTGTCTCTTTGCATTTGTATTCGGTCGGAATACAAATACGGGTATGTATATACAGTCGCGGGGTTTTCCTGTAATTTATTACGGGATCAGTTTTCTGAAGTTGCCAGTTTGCTTTCCGTTCCGGCCAGTTTTTCTTTGTTCCTTCACGGCCGGACTTTCCGATGGAGGGGCTAATTTGCAAGTTCGCAAATTAACATATTGTGGAGGGTTTATTTATGAAATGGTGGCATCATGATGGTTCTTCCATCATGAGATTCTTTTTCTATCCATTCCTTTGCATTTATGAGATGAGAGTTGATTGGGATTGATTTTGAAAATGGGTGTGACATTTCTTTTTCTTATTATCATTCATTTTCTCCACTTGCAATTTTGCTCCACCATTTTTCTAGGGAGAGGCCGGCCACATCTTGAGAGGGTGAGAATTCATTTTGTGTAGTGATTTCTTCATCTCATTTCATTTTTCCTTTGCTAGAAAAATGAGAACACCACCCCTCTCCAAAGTTTCATTCCTCCATCAAAGGCAACTTAAACCACAAAGAGACAAACCGTTCTACACTACATCTATAGCATTTCTTGGACACGTCGACTCGCCAACTTCGTGCCCGAGTTGCCTCGGTCCAGAGGTGGGAGCCCGTAAAAGAACCCGGCGATGTGGTGCCCGTTCCGACGAGAAGATGAAGACCGGAGGTTCCGCGAGGAGATCGGAGTGGAGGCGAAGACCGAAGGACACGGATTGCTTGGTATAGCTCTCTACTCTTTTTCTAATTTGCTAGAATTAGGTTAATGGCCCGATCCGGGTTTGCTAGTGTGTGGTGGTGCCGGTTTCTAGGCTTTAGAAAAGTTTCGTTTCTGCATTCCGGCGTCGGATTGACGGCCGGGGCGCCGCCATGCACTTATACCTCACGTGTTCCTCACGCGGGCGCCAGCGCCAAGACCAATCTGATAGGAATTAATCCTATGGTGGCGCCTCAAGTGCTCCTCAAGCGGGCGCCGATGTGCAAAGCACATGAATACCCATTATAAGAATTAAAACCTTGAGTAGCGCCCACGTGCACAACACGTGAGCACCGGTGCCCAGGTAGAATTAAATTATACTCTCTGTTAAACAGAGTCATTGAATCAAAAATCCAACGGAGATGATAAATGATCAAAAAATACAGAATTAAATTCTGTCGGGAGAAAACATCCTCCAAATGATTATAGAATAAAATTCTATTTTGGGATATATTCCCTCAATCTTTCTAAACAAGAAAGACAGCCCTCTGTAAAACAAAGAACCGGTGGATTAAAAATCCAACGATGATTAAAAAATCACCGTTTTACAGAATAAATTTTGTGTAAGAGAAAATATTTTCCCAATCTTGTTGGAAACAAGAAAATATGTTCTGTAAAATAGAAACCCTTGGATCAAAGATCCAATGGTGGGTAAAAATCCCAAAATCAATTAGGATCACTTAATGAGAGATTTCTTCAAAAACTAATTAACAAACTTGCCTCTACTATATAAAGAACCCAAGACTTCAAATCTGAGAAAGAGGAACCCCCCATAAGTTTCTAAAAAAAACTAAAGCAGAAAACTTCAGAAAGGAACAAAGAAGAAGATCTCCCTCATTAAGAAACTTTAAGTAAATAAAAAAAGATAGATCAAAACATCTCATTTATCTATTGAAGGGTTTAAGCCTTTTAAAAGAATTTAGTTCTTTCTCTGGATTTGAGATTCACAAGACTAGTCTTCCACAAGTTAAGAATTTAATTCTCATCGGGAAGAACTTGTTCTTGAGAATCAATGATTCAGAAAAGAACTAGGAATCGAATTCCTCAAAACAAAGCATATAAGGAAAAACCTAGCGTCCAGCCCCTCACGTGTCCCTCACGTGGGCGTCACAGAAGAAATGAGAGCTTAGCACTCATTGAGAAGTGCCTTACGTGTCCATCACGTGGGCGCCATAGAAGAAAAGAGTGCTTAGCACTCATTGGGCTGCGCCTAACATCCAGCGCCTCACGTGTCCCTCACATGGGCGACACAGAAGAAAAGAATGCTTAGTACTCATCGGGTAGTGCCTAGCGCCCAGCGCCTCACGTGTCCTTCACGTGGGCGCCACAGAAGAAAAGAGTGCTTTGCACTCATTGGGCAGCGCCTAGCGCCCAGCGCCTCACGTGTCCCTTACGTGGGCGCCACAGAAGAAAAGAGTGCTTAGCACTCATTAGGCAGCGCCCGGCGCCTAGCGCCTCACGTGTTCCTCATGTGGACGCCATAAAGAGCGCCCAGCACTCTATATAGGAGTAAAGTATTTTACACTTATTGGGTAATTCCCCATGACTAAAAGTTTCACATGAGCATATGTGGGTACATCTCTCCACACTTCTGATATACGTTGTTGTAATTCTTCAACGTCTTCAGAGAGGTGGTGGGTCCCGACAACCAACAATTCTTCAGTGCATTCCCAAACCGTCCAAACTGACTTGCACAACTCAATTCAGACCGCATCCTATACTGGGTGCATTCTATATCACCCATGTTTATTCTGTCACGTAACAAATACATGTGCGTGCAAGATGAACACACTGGACCACTACGTCCTTAAACTGGCAATGGACCGAAATGTCCTTAAACTAATATTCGCCTCCAAAACGGCGATAATGGACCAAAATGTCCTTAATATAATATTCGCCTCCAAAATAGCCATAATGGACCGAAACATCCTTAAACTAAAATAATAGAGCCCAAATGCTCTTCTGTTGGATCTGAAATAAAAATGATCCTGAAACCCCGTTATGTGGATCTTAGTCTCAAATTGGACTAATGTATCCTTAACCAAAAACAAATCGAGCCCCAATTGCTCACATACATTTAATTCAATCTTAATCTCAAACCAGATTAACGATCTTTAAATCAACTAAACCCAAATCTAAAAATATACAGATTTGGACTAATCCACGCCCTACGGGCGACGATATAAATTAGTCTCCATATACAATCCATGGGAAATCTAAACAAAAAAAAACACACACGACACGAAGTGAACTTCTGGAGCAGGAGAAAGTGGTTATCGCGATGCGATAACGTAATTAACTGCAGGGGCTTGCGCCTGCAATGAAGAGCGTCCCCACAATCAAAAATCCCTCGTAAACGAGGAGGAATCTGACGAAGTCTGCTACAACGGCTGCATCCGTCCAAACCTCCGATATACTGTTCTATAAATCAACTTGACATCTTCGGAGAGGTGGACGAATAAATCCAAATAGAATCTGCCCCCAAATTCAGGCAGGAAAATCCATCCTGGTTTCATCCCTATTTTCGGTGGTGAACAGGGTTCTAACGGGGTAGATTAGTACGGAATGTATTATAAGTGGCACGATAAAGGACACTAAAAGATACTTACCGTATATCCGTGTCGTTGTCCCATGGGTATTGACGGGGCCTTATACTTTCCGTTTCCCATAGTCCACGGGATAGTTGGACTCCTCTCGTAAACACTGATACATTCTGTACCAAGCTACAAACAACTACATTAATATAACAGACATATATACTTATACCAATTACCAGTTCTATTCTCTTTACTTGTCTATTTCATTCTTTCTATGGGACTTACCGAGCGTTAGTTCGCTGACGACATTCATGTCTGTTCTTTCTTTGGAATGTTCGTCAGGAGGATCCGACTTTCAGGAGTCCAAGCCCAGCTAGGAGTAATTGGAGCAGATACCCGAGCAACCTTGGTATCCCGAACAGATAAATGATGTCCATCACCCGGATTATTGCTCCTATCATCGAGCAATAGGACATCCTCTTGAAGACTGCTTCACCTTTAAAGACCGGGTCGAAGACCGATATCAATAAGGCAGGTTCGCTCTATCTAATAGCCGGAAGGTAACCTCACCGCAGAAGCATGAGCCAAAGGGAACCTATATCGCGAAGATAGGACCATCTCAACATCAAGACAGGAAGAAAACTCGTAACTGCCGCGTGATAACATTCTCAAAAGTGGGAGGGCACGAGAATATGGATGACCTCTTTAGGTGCTTCACAAATGAGGACAAGGTGATCTCAGAGTTTCCACCGGCCCCGAAAGAGCTGGAAGATACGATACACACTACGGCGGATAACCTAAGGAAAATTGACTTTGGGACGGAAAACGATCTGAGACCCACATTCGTCAGTGAGCTGCTGTCTAAAAAACAGGTGGACACACTGAAAGACGTGCTTATGCAATATAAATACTGCTTCGCATGGAACTATTCCGAGATGCCGGGACTAGACCCAAAAATAGCGGTGCATAAACTAGCTATATCGCCAGACGTCAAGCCAGTCAAACAGGCACCAAGAAGAATGCGACACGAACTCGAGATGAGTATCAACGCCGAAGTCAAGAAATTAATTGACTCCGGCTTCATCCATGAAGTTCAATATCCCGAATGGATTGCCAACATTATTCCAGTAATGAAGAAAAATGGGACGGTGCACGTCTGCGTAGACTTTCGGGACTTCAACAAAGCTTGCCCAAAGGATGATTTCCCAGTACCAGTTACCGAGCTGATGATAGATAACACGTCTACCCATGAGGTCTTCTCCTTCATGGATGGATCTTCAGGGTATAACTAAATAAAAATGCATCCTGAAGACCAAAAGCACACCGCCTTCCGGACTCCGTTGGGCATATTCTGCTATAGGGTAATGCCTTTCGGTCTGAAGAATGCTGGCGCTAACTATCAGAGGGCCATGACGAAAATCTTTGATGATCTCATACACGAGATTGTCGAATGCTATATTAACGACCTTGTGGTAAAAAGCAAATCGTACGAGGAACACTGGGAACATTTGAACATAGTGTTCCAACGTCTTCGGAAATACAAACTGAAGATGAATCCTTTAAAATGTGCATTTGGAGTTTCTTCGGGCAAATTCCTAGGATTCATAATACGACACCAAGGCATCAAAATAGACCCATCAACGATCAAAGCGATTACAGAAATGCCCACGCTGAGAACTCTCAAACAACTGCAGTCTCTCCAAGGAAAGCTCGCGTATATCCGGCGGTTCATAGCCAACCTCTATGGAAAATGCCGTCCCTACAGTCAGCTAATGAAGAAGGGGACCCCGTTCGTCTAAGATCATAAGTGCTAAAATGCACTGGATGAAATTAAACAATACCTACAAAATCCGCCAGTGTTGACCGCTCCGGTTAAGGGAAAACCGTTTATCCTATACACAACGGCCCTTGAAGGTTCTCTGGGTGCACTATAGGCACAGGAGAATGACCAGGGAAAGGAGAGAGCTCTGTAGTATTTGAGTCGAGTTCTCCTGGGGGCAGAAAACAACTACTCCCCCATCGAAAAGCATTGTCAAGCGCTGATCTTCGCGATAACGAAGCTCAGACACTACGTCTTAGTGCATGAGGTCCATCTCATATCAAAGGTGGATCTTCATATATATTTGATGTCAAAGGCCATACTAACGGGAATGCTTGCCAAATGGGCCTCCTCCTGATGGAATTCTCAATAACGTATCGACCTCTCAAAGCAGTGAAGGGCCATGCCATCACCGACTTTCTCTCCGAGCATCCGATACCAGCCGACTCCCCCTTAAATTATGAGTTACCAGATGAACATGCGTTCGAAACAAAGGAAGAAGAGAATGGTGCCCGATGGGAACTCTACTTCGATGGAGCATCTTCCATGAAGAAGCAGAAGCATAACACCCCCATAATCAAAGTTGGGGTAGGCCTTATCTTCGTGACCCCACAAGGAGGGATATTGCATTTTGCTTTGTCCCTGACAGAGCCAAGAACTAACAACGAAGCTGAATATGATGTTTTGATAAAAGGTCTCGAGATCACTGTTGATATGGGAATCAAAGACCTCCTCATATATGGAGATTTCCAGCACATTGTCAGTCAAGTAAATGGCGACTATCAGACATGCAAGCTAGAACTGATCAGGTATGGTGAAAGAGTGCAGCAACTGCTGACACAAATCTCCTCCTATATCTTGGAGAGTATACCGCGTGCGGAAAACAACAAAGCGGATGCATTGGCTAGATTGGCTAAAGAATTGGCCAACGAAGACCTCAATGACGGAAAGATCATCGTGCAAAGCCGTAGGGTTCTCATGTCAGCAGGGATACCTTCGGAGGATTAACAGAGGCATCCGAAGAAAAGGAAACGACCAAACAAGCAGTCCTCCAACTAGAAGACAATGAAAAGGTCAAGGATTGGAGGGAAGTCTTCATAGACTACTTCAAATCCCATCGAACGCCCGAAAATGCGTCGTCAAGACATCAGCTCATGAAACGGGCTCTGTCTTTCACTTTCGTCAATGATACTCTATACAAGAGATCGCTTGACGGTTTGTAGCTAAAGTGCTTGGAGCCAGGAGAAGCAAAGAGAGTCATTCAAGAAACTCATGATGGACTCTGCGGTTCTCATCAAGCCAGGACAAAGATGAAGCTGAAGATCAAAAGGATGGGATATTATTAGCCCATGATGATTCAGGATTGCCTCGAATATGCGAAGCAGTGTCACTCGTGCCAAATTCATGAGGACTTCATCCACCAACATCCAAACCCGCTACATCCAACGATAGCTAGCTGGCCGTTCGAAATGTGGGGAACCGATATAATTGGCCATAATGAGCCAGCATCATCCAAAGGACACCAAGTCATACTGGCAACGACCGACTACTTTTCTAAGTGGGCAGAAGCAGTACCACTAAGGGAGGTGAAGATGGAGAATATCCTTCATTTCTTCAACATACATGTCATTTACCGGTTCGGCACTCCACGACGGATAATCTTGGATAACGGACCAGCCTATAGGATCCATAAAATCACCCACTTCGCAGAACAGCATAGAATAGACTGGAAATACTCTTCCATCTATAATCCCCGCGCTAATGGTCTAGCTGAAGTTTTCAACAAGACCTTGACCAAGATTATAAAGAAAACGGTGTCCAAAAGCAAAAAAGATGGCATGAAAGGCTGCACGAAGCTCTCTAAGCATACCAGACGACATTCAAAACAGCCACGAATACGACCCCATACGTGTTGGTATTCAACACAGAAGCATTCCTTCCTTTGGAAATAGATCTCCCTTCTCTACGGGTAGCATTCGATACGAGCTGATGGATGAAGAAAATTCCCATATTCGGCTTGAGGAGCTCGATGCCCTCGATGAAACTCGCCTAATGCCGTAGCAAAACCTAGAAGCTTACAAGGAAAGGATGACGCTCTCATACGAAAGACTGACTAGGCCAAGAACATTCCGCCAAGGAGAGCTCATGCTAGTTGTCAAACGACCTATGATTCCCAATCGTGCAAAACGGGAGAAATTCGAGCCGAACTATGAGGGCCCGTACATCATAGACAAGGTCTACCAAGATGGGGCCTACCTGCTCATGGATATGCATGGCGAAAGACCCTTCCGGCCAATAAATGGCCGATTCCTCAAAAGATACTATGCCTAACGGGTTACGATTCAGGTCAATAATAGATGACAACGCCTGTGTCTGCTCGCTCTCTTCCTGAGTCAGAACGCTGAAAGTAGTAACCAGAAGATCCATTGCCTTGAAAATGGTAACAATGGACCACTTCATTCTTAAACTGGAAACAGACCACTACGTCCTTAAACTGGTAATGAACCGAAATCTCCCTAAACTAATATTCGCCTCCAAAATGGCGACAATGGACCACTACGTCCTTAAACTGGCCATGGACCGAGATGTCCCTAAACTAACAATGGACCGGAATGTCCTTAAACTAGGGCGTCGCCTCAAACATGGTGCATCGCCCCAAATACGGCGATATCCTCTCTTGGGATCTATATTGCAATCAAAGCTCCAATGGAGAAGACTGCAACTCAAGTCCCATTGGCAAACCGATGATAAAAAGCCGTGAGTAAAAACAGCAGATCTACCGGCGAGTTTGTGAAAACCCGGAAGGGCGTAATCTCGTTTAAAAAACGGTATGTCCACAAGCAAAATGGGCATGGACGAAAACCAGAAAGGGCGCCGTGAGTAAAAACAGCAAGACTATCGGCGAGTTTGTGAAAACCTGGAAGGGCGCGATCTCGTTAAAGAAAAGGGTATGTCCATAAGCAAAATGGGCACGGATGAAAACCCGAAAGGGCGTCGTGAGTAAAAACAGTAGGGCTACCGACGAGTTTGTGAAAACCCGGAAGGGCGAAATCTTGTAAAACTTTCACTTAAAAGATCCTCTCGACTCGTAAGGAAAACTCCCCCTATGAGACCCTCACGGCCTATAGAATTCAAAAGCCTTAAGCTACAGGGATCCAAACTCGTTCTTAAGACATCACATTCCCCGAGTTGCCCTACAACCGGTCCCATATTGACCCTTGTATACAATCCACGGGCACTAATAAATACTCCGTTACCAAGTTCTACCAATGGCGAGAAATATCCCAAATGGTAAATGACACTTGTAAGTCCTTTCAACTTATAAGGAGAAAACACTCTTGTAAGATCCTTACGACTTGCAAGGAAAACACTGCTTAGAAGTCCTCATGACTTCTGAGGAGAACATACACCTACGAGATCCCCACGACTCGTAGGGAGAAAAACCTTTATGAGACCCTTACGGCTCATAAAGTCAAAAAGTCTTAGTCGACAAGATTCTAACCCTATTTACTAAGCCATCTTTGTTCAAATCAACAAAGACAAATGATGATTCGCTCTTGGCAATATTCAAGTGGTAGCTATGTTGATGCCTAAACAGGTGTCCAGCTCCAAGTCTTTTCAAGGCAAATGGTGATTCGTTCCTGGCAATATTCTAGCCGCAGCGATGCTGATGCCAAGATTGGTATCAGATCTTAAGTTCCATACTCACAACAAAAAATCAGCGAGCAAAAAAATGCATATAAAATAGACGAAATGATGGGGCAACTCGCAATAAAAAATCAGCGAGCAAAAAATATGCATATGAAATAGCCGAAATGTTTAGGCAACTCGCAATAAAAAGCAGCGAGTAAAAATATAAAAATAGCCGAAATGATTGGGCACCGCGATAAAAAGTCGAAATGATTGGGCACCGCGATAAATAGACGAAATGATTGGGTAATCGCGACTTTCGCGATATGAAAAGCTGAAAAGATAGAGTATCGCGGCAATAAAAAATAAAATAAAATAAAGTTCCTTTGCCTTGAAGGTGAGTCCATACTGACCCCTGACCCCTGTATACCATCCATTGTCACAGATGAAAAAAGGAACCATGATTTTCCCACCAGGTTCCATTAAAGGAAAAGTCAGATCTCAACAACAACATCTACAGCCTAGAGATCATCCCGTCGTACCTTCTCATTCTATCAGGGTGCAAACATGACGTCAACAAAGCTCCGACGAGCCAAATCAAAAAAATGAGTGACGGCAAAATACCAACTCCAACTCGGCGTTACTTCTCATTCCAGCAGGATGCAGACGTAATGTCAACAAAAGGCCCAAGGGTTGAAACAAAACGGAGCCATGGCAAATTCCTAACTCCAAGTCTTGACGGTTCACATACGACCTAAAGACTACCCCGGCATTACTTCTCATTCCAGCAGGATGCAGACGCAACGTCAACAAAAAACTCTAGGGTCGAAACAAAACGGAACCATGGCAAATTCCTAGGTCCAAGTCTTGACAGTTCATATACAACCTAAAGACTACCTCGTCGTACCTTCTCCTCATTCCATCAGGGTGTAGACGCAATGTCAACAAAGGTTCCAAATAGCCAAACTGAAAAGAAGTGACAGCAAAATCCCAGCTCCAGCTCGACATTCTTCTCGTTACAGCAGACGCAATGTCAACAAAGGCTCCAAATAGCCAAACCAAAAAGGAGTGACGGCAAAATCCCAGCTCCAGCTCGACATTCTTCTCGTAACAGCAGACGCAATGTCAACAAAGGCTCCAAATAGCCAAACCAAAAAGGAGTGACAGCAAAATCCTAGCTCCAGCTCGACATTCTTTTAGTTACAGCAGACGCAATGTCAACAACGACTCTAAATAGCCAAATCAAAAAAGGAGTGACGACAAAATCCAAGCTCTGGCTCGACATTCTTCTCGTTACAGTAGATGCAATGTCAACAAAGGCTCCAAATAGCCAAATCAAATTGAAGCAAGGGCATATTCCTAGTTTCAGGGTCTCGATGGCAAGTCATATAAAGCCTATGAGACTATCGGAGATCATCCCACACCAGCGCGGAGTGGTTATGACTCATCGGGACTCTAAAATGAGCCTAACCTCAAGTTAAAAGCGACATAGCAAATTCCTAATGCTTGCTCTTCCGACGGTCATATAGCCTAAGGAGATTACTTGAAGACGTCTTGTCCAGCCCCCAAAGGGTTCAGAGACACGACAGTCATGGGGCTACTCGAATAACAGCTTAAATACTGTATATCGAGGAATACATCAGCCAACACGACGGTACCACGGACTAAAACCCTAGTACCACAAAACCTAACGGACCTCTATCGCAAAGGGCAGGGGTTATCAACATATAACGTTAGGATAAGTTTGCCTATAAACCCAAGGGAGGTAAACTAAACAAACTCCAAAATGAGTCCATAAACTAGAAACTCCGAAACGAGTGAATAAACTACAAACTCCGAAATGAGTCCATAAACTAGAAACTCCAAAATGAGTGAATAAACTATAAACTTCGAGACGAGTAAATAAACTAATTAGCGCCCCCATTAAGACACAGATAAGCGCATGCAAAAAATGTGTATCCTTATTCACGAATCAAAGTGTTTAAGAGATACAATTAATACAAAAAGAGGAATACAATTACAATTGTTAAGAAGGTAGGGCTTCTAATAAGTTGGCAACCCGCTCACGTGCTCTTCGCAGCTCCTCCTCGCATGCTTATACTGCGGCCAACCCCGTTTCAATTTGAGCCCGTTGTTGCAAGCATGATGAAAGCTTCTTAGTGATTTACTGCTTGGCAACTTCACAATCTTGCATGCCCCGCTCGGTAAAGTCCAACTTCTGCCTTAGCGCCAGCCCATCAGAAATACATTGTTGGAGGTTTTCGAAGATAACTTGCAGCTGCGCGCATTCGCTTCAAGCTGGGCATGCAATTTGATGGATTTGCCAGAAGCCACCTCCTGCTCTTTCTGCTTCAGGGTCAACTTTTGTTCAAATTTTTGAATGAAATTGGCACTCTGCTTAACCCATGTGACCCGCTGAGCCTTCAAGGTCAATACTTCAGGAGCGATATGCTTGAGCTCGATCTCATGCAGACAGGTCTCGATCCTCTTACAATACTCGACCCAAAAGCCGACGAAATTTTCGCTGTGGAAGTTCACAAGCGTCGCCAATATAGGACTGACTTCGTTAATGAAATCCGCATCAGAGGTGGGAGCCTCGGCATCAAGATCTTCGATAACATCGCGTAACATCCGCTTGCTAGTTTCCGCACCCCTGGAAGACTGACGCTTAGCAAAAGGCTCCGTAGGTATGAGAATGTGAGACTCAAAAGGAACCGAAGCCGGTGTATTCATTGCAAAATAAATCACGCACGAATGAGGGTCAGATTTTGATGTAAAAAAAATAAAAAAGAAGACAGCTGATGGACGAGATCTATCGTACCATCTGTTGAAGGCGGCATGACAGGAGGCACCGGAGACTCGGCTATCACTTCACTTCCTCCCTCGGGCCGTGGTACTGTAGTCAACATGGGGAAAGCTTAGCAACAGAATGAAAAGAAAAAACACCAAGCAAGGAGTATACTAACCCATGCCAGAAGGGGGAACGAATTCCGACTAGAAGGCAAAATGCGGGCTTAACGCATGGTCTAAGCGATCAAAGAGCACTCCTGCAGAATTGTAACAATATATGGTCAATATATGAAAATGGTATGTATACTGAAGCAAAGAAATGTGAAATCTTCACCTTCCAGAGTTTGGAGAGACACAGAAGAAAGGGGTGGAACCGTAGCAGTCAGAGCAATGACCAGCAGTAATTCTTCAGTCAATACAGTATTAGGGTCTATTGCACCTATACTCAAGATAAAGATGATATCATTAGATGCCTAGCGGGATTAAAAACTCAAAGATAATAACGCAAGGAGCACCTGACAGAGCAAAAACTGAAACAGTTCCCAAAGCATCACCAGTTGTGATGGCTTCCTCGGTTGCCACTGGGAAAAGGGATTCAGTGCCCCCATCTTCATCCCCTGATTCGATAAGGGCAGTTGTAATGTTGGCATCCCCCGCCGATATCAAGGATCCATAGGGAGAAAAGACGACAGTCGGAGTGGTCTCAGATTCCAGAGAAAGATTAGCCACTTCAGGCTCTTTAGTCGTCGGCACTTCACCTGCCAGGCCATCGCCAGAGCTTGGCCCTACTTTAAAACAAAAAAAAATGTGTCATGATTCGAGGAAAAACGGTTACTAAGTTCTAATAAAGGACTGCGTGTTATTATACCTTGAAGCAACTGCTCGGCCTCTTCCCGAGCTGCACACGCAACTCGCCTATGAGCAATAGACAAATCAGAAGGGACACTCTCCATGGGAACGACAGAAGGTCAAACTTCACTCGAACCCGCGCCCGCGGCCAAGACAGCCTGAAGTTCCCTCCCAGCATGTTTTCTATGCTTTCTTTCAGCCTGGGCTATATGAACCGACTTCCTTAAAACTTTTGACAAGGTGAAGTCGTCATCCAAACCGAGCTCGACCTCCGGATCCGCTGTGGCATCCATCATATGCAGCTTTAGCAACACCTCCAGCGGTGGCCTAGGGAGGACCTCAGCTGTAACCGATGTCTCTGAAGGCTTTTCTACATCACCACCCAGGGCTGGCATTATATTCGGAACAACCTTGATTGTGGTGGTTCCTGTAATAGGATAAAGGAAAGGGTCATGTCATAAATAAAAGGAACTAAAAATATAAAGGTGTAATAAAGCGAAGCATACCAAGGCCCAAGGAGGCACGGAGCCTTTCTTCCTCCTTAAACGTCTTGAGGGAAGCCAAGAGATCCTCTTCAGCAGAAATACCTATTAAAGAAAAGAGCGTTAGTAAAACATAATAAATTCAAAAAAAGGGAGGGGATATATATAGGAGAGTATAAATAAAGTATACCAGACTCCGCAATAACACCGCCTGTTCACGGGCCAATCGTTTTGATGCTTCAATGGCGGCCTGAAGATCGGTATCAATCACAGGCGCATCAAACAGACTGACATAAGTGCCATACTCGCACAATACCTCACTATAGGGAGCATGGGGCTCCTGGCCGAATACAACGTCAGTAGAGAATAGAGATTTCTTCTTCTTCTGCGAACTGACACCAGCAGCTGACGATAAAAGCTTTCGCTTAACAGGATTCTTCGGACGGCGGGTCCCGATCTCCGAACCAATGACCGACTCCGGGGACACCATGATTACCACAGTTGCAGGAACATCGGGTCGAAGCTTATCAGGAAAATATCGTGGGACTACAACCGTAGTGACCTATCTTAAAGAAGGGCGAATGATTGTCCATCGCTTCAGCGGGGCTGTTGGATTACTAGTGGGAACGGCATCCTTATGGTCAAGCAGCAGCCACCTCTCCTCCCTAATGATAGCACCCGTTGCATGTTGATATCAAGAAACATAAGCATTTGATGTCCTTGGAGTATAACTAGGCTCACTGACAAGGAAGTGGGACCCCGTATTTAGACGTATAAAGTGATGCGTCGCGTTATGAACACCTTCCTCAGTAGTAACCGGGTCCACGATGAACGCCTCGAGAGGAAAGCCTTGATCGTAACCCAATTGCTGGGCAAAACGGTGTGGGTTATATCTCATAAATAAAACCAAGGCGTTTTGTTTGAATACCAGGAAACTTGGCCTGATAGAATATAAATGGACGATCTCGTGAGCCCTCGGCACAGAAGCCCCGTCTTTGAAAAAATCGTGCAGTGGCTGGATCACAGTTAAAGATTCTGTGCCGATGGTCAAGACCTTATCGATGAAGGTCATACTATCTTCGACCATACGCGGGCGAATAAGCAGTCGCCGAGCCTCCCGTTGTGTCGGGTCGGGTGAAGAAGCATCGACTAAATGCATGACCCGAGGAAAATTGTATCCCTCGTAAAATTTGGGTTGTTTATGCACCCCCAAAGTCACCCAGTACATGCATCTCAATCCATGAGGTGAAGTAATGCAGTGGGAAATTAACGGGCTTCAGACCCGACTGAGTAGTGTCAGCCGCCAGACTCAAGCCATGGTATAAGTAAGCCAGACCTGCAACCCCAACAGCCAAGTGTGCCCCCGTCAAATTACGGTGAGCCGGATAAAAGACAGACGGCCTCATATAATGAGGATGCATCGGGAGTGCAAACCAGCTCAACCACAGGCTAATGAACCCAGGAAGAATGTCTCCTCATCAACGTCTGGGGCAGAAATCTCTGCGAAGGGGACGACTGGAGTATCCGGAATAAAGAATTTCTTTAAATCCACCTCCGCAGTCGGCAAGTCATCCAAACCAAATCAGAACGGGTCATCGAGTTTGGCAAACTTCGCGGCATGTTTAGACAGAGCCTCTGGACGAAGGAAGCGGGCAATGAAATCTGTAAAGTTAACTTCGTGCCCAAAAGACTCCAGGAATAAACTCTCGTACATGTTCAACACCTTGATCAAGCTTGGGAACTGATATTGAACGGCATTCTCTGGAGTAAGGCCCAGTACCACTGACTTGGTGGCAAAGATATACTCGTCGGGGGGAAGTAGCACCTCATAGTGCTCCCCTCTGACAGGTAAGCCGGAGATCTCCGCAAACTCCTCCAATGAAATCGAAACCTCCCGATCTGATAAGAGAAAGGTATGGGTCTGGATGTTCCATTGTTCCAAAAAGTATTTGATCCACCACATATGAGGAGCGTGCTAGTGAAAGAGGGATGCGTAGATCGCGGGATACAACCCGGTCTTTAATAACAGCGATTTCTTGGCCAACAGGATGTATCGAGCCCACTGTAGATAGCCAGCCGAATGACGGGGAGTCATTCCTATCATGTAAACTTGCCCCCAAGGACGTGACTCTCCTTGGCATATGCGTCGCCCTAAAATGTCCAAGGCCAACGGTGGCTGCACTGGTATTGAGGCCATGGAAGGCTGATGACGACCTTCCAAGGTCCAGTTGATCTCTTCTACTGCGTAAGTCACCGGGGGCGGATCGGCATAATGGATCGCCGGGATCGGTTCCAAAGGCATTGCGCATGTAAAGCTACGCCGACCCCGAATAATTTGACGATACCATGATCCTTACAAATGAAAAGACTTCTGCTCTGAGTCATGTTCCCGAATAACAGTGAAGACCTCCCGATCTATAGGTGCATCGGTGAAAGCACTCTCCGAGCAAACGAAAGGAAATGAGGAATCGAAAGCTATAGTACCAGCACAAAAAGAGAAGGGTTAAGTGTCGACGCAATGTTCAAGACTTTAAGATTCTTTTACATCTAAAATTGCACTACACCACAGTTCAAAGAGAAAGGGACAGGGGCCCCACATAATCAAGGTAACACCCCATTAATGATGGGATAGTCACTCGTTGAAAGAATCCAAAAGGATTCTCATTTAATGAGAAAACATCATTCGACTCGGGAGTTAAACACCCTCGGAAACCGTATTCTGCAAACAGATTTCAAATCTGATAAGAAAGGGAATAAAATTCCCAAAATAATTTCCTTAAAAGAAATTTTTTAGAGCCAAGCTCTGTAGAACAATGAGATAACATCTCGGAACTCTGCTCGAGAAAGGGAATTAAATTCCAAATAACCTTCAAAATGATTAAAGTTAATAACATGGTAAAACCCTAAAGATCTTTAAGATCTCCGATCTACTCAAGTAAAAGTTTTGGATCTCCAAGTGATCATTACAAAAGAAGAGCAAAACTCTATTAATGGGTTAAAAACCCTAGAACATGAAGAGATTCCTCCAAAGATTTCTTCAGGAGTTAAATCATGAGCGTGATTCTTACCAATCTTCGACAGAGTTTTAACTCTGGGGGGAGTTTCTTTGGACAGAGATGTGAGCTCTGGAAAGAGAATTAAATTCTCAGAGAAGGAAGAAGACTAAAGAAGATGAACATCAGTTATCTAAAGGGCCAAAAGCCCTACTTAAAAACACAAGGAGACGGTTCAACTCCCCAGGAGATCGAACGGTGGAAAAGATGCCACTGATGCACTCACGTGCGAGCCACGTGAGCGCAACGGTGGGGGAGGCATTTGTTTCCCCAACAAAAGAGCAAAGCTCTATTTAAAAATTAATGAGACAGCGCCTCACGTACTTCCCACGACGGCGCCAGCGCCAAGACCAATCTGATAGGAATTAATCCTATGGTGGCGCCTCACGTGTTCCTCACGCGGGCGCCATCGCCAAGACCAATCTGATTGGAATTAATCCTTTCGTAGCGTCTCACATGCTCCTCACGTGGGCGCCAATGTGCAAAGCACATGAATACCCATTATAAGAATTAAAACCTTGAGTACCGTCCACGTGCACAACACGTGAGCGCTGACGTCCAGGTAGAATTAAATTCTACTCTTTGTTAAACAGAGCTGTTGGATCAAAGATCGAACAGAGATGATAAATCATCAAAAAATACAGAATTGAATTCTGTCGGGAGAAAACATCCTCCAAATTGGATTATAGAATAAAATTCTATTTTGGGATATATTCCCTCAATCTTTCTAAACAAGAAAGATTGCCCTCTGTAAAACAGAAAACCGGTGGATTAAAAATTCAACGGTGATTAAAAAATCACCGTTTTACAGAATAAATTATGTGCAGGGGAAAATATTTCCCCAATCTTGTTAGAAACAAGAAAATATATTCTGTAAAACAGAAACCCTTGGATCAAAAATCCAATGATGGGTAAAAATCCCCAAATCAATTAGGATCTCTTAATGAGAGATTTCTTCAAAAACTAATTAACAAACTTGCCTCTGCTATATAAAAGACCCAAGACTTCAAGTCTGAGAAAGAAGAACCCCCCATAAGCTTCTAAAAAAAGAACTAAAGCAGAAAACTTCAGAAAGGAACAGAGAAGAAGATCTCCCTCCTCAAGAAACTCTAGGAAAATAAAAATAAAGAGAGATCAAAATATCTCATTTACCTACTGAAGGGTTTAACCGTTTTAAAAGAACTTAGTTCTTTCTATGGATCTAAGATCCACAAGACAAGTCTCTCACAAGTTGAGAATTTAATTCTCATCGGGAAGAACTAAGAATCAAAAAATCAGAAAAGAACTAAGAATCGAATTCCTCAAAACAAAGCATATAAGGAAAAACCTAGCGCCCAGCGCCTCACGTGTCCCTCACGTGGGTGCCACAAAAGAAAGGAGTGTTTAGCACTCATTGGGCAGCGCTATACGTGTCCCTCGCATGGGCACCATAGAAGAAAAGAGTGCTTAGCACTCATCGGGCAGTGCTCAGTGCCAAGCGCCTCACGTGTCCCTCACGTGGGCACCACAGAAGAAAAGAGTGCTTAGCACCCATCGGGCAGTGCCTAGCGCCCAGTGTCTCACGTGGGCACCACAGAAGAAAAGAGTGCTTAGCACTCATTAGGCAGCGCCTCGTGCCCAGCGCCCCACGTGTCCCTCATATGGGCGCCACAGAAGAAAAGAGTGCTTAGCAGTAATTGGGCAGCGCCCGGCGCCTAGCGCCTCATGCGCTCCCCACGTGGATGCCATAAAGAGCGCCTAGCACTCCATATAAAGACAAAAGGAATAAAGTGTTTTACACTTATTGGGTAATTCCCCATGACTAAAAGCTTCACATGATCATATGTGGGCGTCAGAACTTATATAAGTGCTCAGCACTATTTGCATAAAAGGGGGACTGATTAAACAGAGCCCAAGCAAGTGCTTAACACTTTTCAATAAAAAAAAGACCACTGAGCAGATCAAGCCCAAAATTGGCTAGGACCTCTGAGGAAAGAACTTCTTGATTTAAATCAACCGAGCCCATATGCTCATGATTTCCCAAACTAATCTCTGTCTCACATATGACTATTGATCTTTCAATTGATGATATCCTAATGTTATTCATCTTATATCTCCTAAGATAATTTTAGTCTTAAACATGACTAACGATTCCTAGGGTCACCATAACCCGTTTCCCTCAAATACGGGATTTGGTTTAAGGGTATATCTCTCCACACCTCTGATATACGTCGTTGTAATTCTTCAACGCCTTTAGAGAGCTGGCGGGTCCCAACAACCAACAATTCTTCAGTGGATTCCCAAACCGTCCAAACCGACGTGCACACCTCAAATCAGACCGCATCCTATACTAGGTGCATTCCATATCACTCATGTTCATTCCGTCACATAACAAATACACGTGCACGCAAGATGAACACACTGGACCACTACGTCCTTAAACTGGTAATGGATCAAAATGTCCTTAAACTAATATTCGCCTCCAAAACGGCGATAATGGACCGAAATGTCCTTAAACTAATATTCGCCTCCAAAATGGCGATAATGGACCAAAAGTCCTTAAACTAAAATAATAGAGCCCAAATGCTCTTCTGTTGGATCTAAAATAAAAATGATCCTGAAACCCCGTTAAGTGTATTTTAGTCTCAAATTGGACTAATGTATCCTTAACAAAAAACAAATCGAGCCTCAAATGCTCACATACATTTAAGTCGATCTTAATCTCAAACCAGATTATTGTTCCTTAAATCAAACCAAACCCAAATCTAAAAATATACGGATTTGGACTAATCCAGGCTCTACGGGCGACGACATAAATTAGTCTCCGTATACAATCCACGGGCAACCTAAACAAACAAAAACACACACGACACGAAGTGAACTTTTGGAGCAGGAGAAAGTGGTTATCATGATGCAATAATGTAATTAACTGCAGGAGCTTGCGCCTGTAGGGAAAAGCATCCCCACAATGAAAAACCCTCGCAAACAAGGGGGAATCTGACGAAATCTGCTAGTACGGCTGCATCCGTCTAAACCTACGATATACAGTGTCATAAATCAACTTGGCATCTTCGGAGAGGTAGACGGATAAATTCAAATAGCATCTGCCCCCAAATTCAGGCAGGACGATCCATCCCGGTTTCATCCCCGTTTTCGGTGGTGAACTGGGTTTTAACGGGGTAGATTGGTACGGAATGTATTATAAGTGGCACGATAAAGGACACTAAAAGACACCTACTGTACATCTGTGTCGTTGTCCCGTGGGTATTGACGGGGCCTTGTACTTTCCGTTTCATATAGTCCACGGGATAGTTGGACTCCTCTCGTAAATACTGATACATTCTGTACCAAGCTACAAACAACTACGTTAGTATAACAGACATATATACTTATACCAATTACCAGTTCTATTCTCTTTACTTGTTTATTTCATTCTTTCTTCGGGACTTACTGAGCGTTAGTTCGCTGACGACAATCCTGTTTATTTTTTCTTTGGAATGTTCGTCAGGTGGATTCGACTTTTAGGAGTCCAAGCTCAGCCAGGAGTAATTGGAGCAGATACCTGAGCAGCTCGACTACTAGCTTACTTGTACTTATTTCCATTTCATATGCCAATGTTTAGGCATTGCTTTCAGCGTTGTATTTTTTTCCTTTTCAAACCAGTTGTAATGTAAAGAATGGATATTAATAAAATTTGTTGTTTATATTATATCTCTTGTCATTCTTGTGCATTTTATTTATATATTGCTTATTTACGCTTAGTGTGTTTACCTCTGAGTAAATACATCGCAGCCCATCACGTCTACTTCTCCGTACACTGGGAAGCGGGGCGTAACAATTCCCATCAGCAAAGACGGACATGACGGCCCGCTGAGCCCGTATCTGACTTAGCAACTGAACAGAATGGTCCTTCAGAGGCTTGGAAATCAAATATACCTCATAAAAGCACTCGATCTTGTCCTCTGCTGCGTCGAGCATCGCCGGAGTCATCTCCGTTGGATGAGGGGGGATGTCAGCAAGCACGGACAGAAAGATCATCCGGAGCTAAATATAGCCGATAGGAAGAGAAGAGCCCCTATGAGCCAGAAGCTCGTACATCACCCTGTCACACTGGTCATCAGTGAGAACGGGATCCACTAATCACGCAGCAAAATAGGGAACAATTCCCTCAACAGGTACCTTCCATGGTTTCGGACGAGCATGGGGATGATTACAAGTCATAACTCTTGGTCTGTAAAAAAAAATGGCTTTCTTCTTGTGAAGAAGAAAAAGATCATCACTTCAGAATATAAAGAGAAGCATTTAAATTTAGGCACAGAAAATGTTGTGCATGGTGGAACTCTTTCCAAGGCCTGGAAAAAAACGCATGGGAAAACAAAGAGTTGACTCATGGGAATCAGAGCAAGATGGCAAAACGATTCCCTTATCGGTGCCCCACGTTCCTGACACATGAGCATCGGCGCTGATTCTTTCTGGGATTAGGGCAGCGCCTCATGTGCATGACAAGTGAGCGCTGGCGCTAGTTCTTTTCGGGATTAAGTCCTGCAATAGCGCCTCACGTGCGTGACATGTGGGCACGGACGTTTTTTTATATATGTAATAATACCTCATACGATCATTGGCGTAAAGAAAAGGAGAGCTTTGTCATTCATACTTCAAAAAAATTTATACATTGGTGATAAGGGTGAAAAAAAAGAGACATCATCAAAATGTTTACAATGGCAAGACGCTGAATTCCGGACACGAATTCATGAACTTAGAGGCAAGTTTGAGTAAAGTGCTTCTGGCTTTGCTGACCATCTTCTTATGCATTTTCTCAAGAAAGCAAGCATCGGGATCCCCGCTGATGTCATCCATCCTCTGGTATGCGGATATTATCGCCTTCCGTTGGAAGATGCGATGCAAAACAGCAACAAGATCATCTTTCTACTTCTTTGAAACTAGGCCCATCAGATATACTGAATCCATCTTGTCTTCAGCATCATCAAGTGCTTCGAGCCGCATAGCCTCATCAAGCTCAGGAAGTGCTTCCCAAATCGACCCAGCGACAATCTTCAAAAGAGCACAACGGTAGGGGATCACTCGACCGTTGTAATCGTCAAAGCGGCGCATCATCTCAGCGCATTGGGCGTCAGTAAACTCCTGGCCTTCACAGCGGCCTTGGATGCGAATCTCCTAATAAGAGATAATCTCTTCAAGATTATACAGATGAGAAGCCATAGTATCTGAAAAGTAAAACCAGTAAAGGGTTAGCAATCAAAATACCAAAATCATTACAATCTAGAAGAAAAACAGTGGCCCCTACAAAATTAAGATGAGGCCTCATCAATGATGAGGCAGGCACCCATTATGAAAATCTAAAAGGATTCTCATTTAATGTAAAATTTCATTGAACAGCGGAGTTCAAAGCTCCCAATGGCCTCGAAGAATGTGTTCTACAGCAGATTCAAATATGCAAGAAGAACCCTAAAAAGAAAATAAGAAAAGGGAATAAAATTCCCAACAGAATTTTCAAAAGAAATTTTCTCATAAATCCCCACGGAAATGGAATTAAATTCCATACAACCCTCAAAGATCAAAGTCACTAATAGGGTAGAAACCCTAAGATCTCTATGACCTATGGTCTACCCAAATAAAAGTTTTTTTAAGATCTCTAATAGATCGTTCCAAGAGAAGAGCAAAGCTCTGTTAACGGGTTAAAAACCCAAAAACGAGAAGAGTTTCTTTTAAGAGTTTCTTTAAGAGTTAAATCGTAGTCATAATTCTTACCAATTTTTCTACAGAGATTAACTCTAAGAAAGTTCTGGGAACAGAGATCTAAGCTTTGAGGAGAGAATTAAATTCTCAAGAAAGAAGAAGACTCAAGAAGATGATGTGTCATGCCCCGCTTCCCGGTATACGGAAAGAGGATGCGGCGAGGTCCACGACGTATTTACTCAGAAGTAAGCACGCTAAGCGTATCTAAGAAATATAAAGTAAAGTATACAAGAGACAGGAATGTAAATGAACAGCAACTTTATTTATTAAACATTCTTTTACAAGTACAACTGAAATGTAAATACATGAGTAGAAAGCGATGCTTAAACAATGGAATAACTGAAATGAAATAAATATGTACAAGTGTCTAAAGCTCCGGGTCAAAAGCAAACTGCTCCAAATCCTCAATGCTGGGCTTGATCTCTAACGCGTCCGAAACACCTGACAACATTCCAAAGAAAAAAGAAAGGAATGTCGTCAGCGAACAATCGGTGGGTAAGTCCCACAGATGAGTAGAGATAGAATAGACAGAAAAAGAATATAACTTATAATATTTGATTATATTGTTAATGCTATTGTTTGTAGCTTGGTACAGAAAATGGCAGTGTATACGAGAGGAGTCCCACTATTCCGGAGTCTAAGGAATACGAAGCACAAGGAACCGTTCAGCCACGGTACAACGGCAATGGATATTCCGGTTAGGTGTGTTATGGTTAAAGTCTTGGGCCATTTTTAACACCTTCCGTACCAATCTACCCCTTATAAACCCTGCGATGTATTTTGTATTGATTGTATTATTTTTATATAGATGTATGACTGCCGAAACCATGATATCAGTAAATGGAATGGATAAATGGAGAGTCATGTAGACGGAGTATATCCATGGTTCGGTTTAGTCAATATAGATTGATATAGATTGAATAGACGGATTCATGGATTTATACTTGAATCATTCAAGTCAGATTGATTAGATTGAGACTCAGTCTGAGTCAGTCACTTTGAAAAGAAATTTAAATCCTGAATTAGTTTTCGTGTTATCGGTAACTGCTGCATATGGATGGCAGGATTTGTGTCTTTTTCCAAGATAATTACCATGTTGATAACACCATTTGTTAGATTGTCTACCTTAAATAGGAAAACACCCATATTCTCCTGCTCCCTGTGGCTCAAGAGAACTGGTCCCGCTTAAACCTATGTTTACCAGGGTTCTTATTATAATTTAGTATAACTTAAGAGGGTTTATGTAAAAATAGTTTTGGTATAATTTGAAACTACACCTCAAGCATGTAATTATCATCTTTAGGATTTTCATAGATGTATATTTTATAACAGTAAAATTTCTAGTGAGTAGAACCTAGTTTTAATAATATATGGTATTTTGTTGAAATGTCGGTATTGTTTTGTATTTAAATGGTAATTTCATGTAATAGTGATTCCTTTGATTCGGAAAACTTCGAATATTTATATAATATAATTAAAATAGATATTTTGATAATAGTTATATATTTTTAAAAATAAATTTTATTTATTCTTGTAGAAATCTCATTTTCTAAAGAAAAATGCATTAAAAATTCCATCGCGATCGAATGCTCCTTTAGAAGGTCGGCATCTCGCTCTACTAGGCTCGAGAATATGCGATAATCCACACCATCCCGAACGGGGTCCCCAAAAGTGGGTTGTAGAGACGCAATTGTAAGGAATTGTTTAATACACATTTTAAAGAAATGGTTTTGCAAGTTAATGGTATTTATTTTTAATGTCGTGTTATCCCATGAATATATTCCCAAAACTTCATCGTGCTATGTCAAAGATGTGTGTTGTGATGAGGTAGGTCATTACCTCATGAGTTATCTAAAGATAATACAAGTTTTATGTTGTTTTATTTCGGAAATGAAGTATGTGGTATTTTACCGTAAAAATACAACAAAAATTGCATAAAAGAATATTTTGAGATGAAACTTGTTTTAAAGTGTTTTTTAATATTTGTTAAACATTATATGAGAGTATGGTATTTTCTTGTTTAAGAAAAATAGAGTTTTTAAAGAAAAACGAATCGGAAGTCGGATTAACTCCGCTTCCGTCGGGTTTTAGAAATGAGAGTTTTTAAGATAGTAGAAGAGAGGGGGAGAAGGGACTTACTGGCTATTGAACAAGAAAAGGGAGATAGGAAACTAAGGAAGGTTTCGGGGCGTCGTTTCATCGCCGGAATTTCCTTAGAACGTCGCTAGAACTTCACCCTTCGCTAACTCTACTTGCACACTAAAAGAATTTGAGAATTTTTGAGAGTTTTGGCAGAGAATTTCTGAGTGAGGATGTGTGAAATGGAGTGTAGTATTTATAGCGAAAATTAGGATTTAGAGGGTTGAAGATTGCATTGAAAATTTGCATTAAAAATGGGATTAAAGATGATTTATTATTCTCTGGATGAAAGCAGAGAAAATAAACAAGGTGAGAGAAGTGGGGTAGCTGAAAAGGTGCTCGGGTGAAAAGATAGAAGTCTTTCCCTATGGGCGGCCCGGCGGTACCGGTCCCCTAAGCTTGCGTCGCTGGCCCAAATCCGGCGATGGACAGTGAAATTTGTGCCACATGTCCCTCACGCTTCACATACCCTCGTGCACATGTTTATTTAATCTGTAACTTATCATTCTTCGTGTAGTGCACGTGCAAAATTTTGGTCTTCTAAAAGATTAAAAGAAAATTTAATAAAAAGATAATGTGGCTGGGGGCATTCGATCACAGGGGCTACATCACAGCAGTGCAAGGCTTTACCAATGTGCTACAAGTACTTTCTTGCTGTTCTAAAGTAAAACAAATTCTTATAGTGTACACAGGATTGCAAATACCCCAATTGTAAATTAACTTTTAATGAATTTTCTGTACATTGAAATTGGAGTTGTTACAGTTTACCCTCCTTACAAAAATTTTGTCCTCGAAATTTACAATTTATTTTAAAGACTGGTTTACAAATAAATGTGGATATCTTGCACGCATCATATCTTCACGTTCCTATATTGATTCTTCTGGTGAATCATTTCTCCACATCACTCGAACCAAGTTTACTTTCTTGTTCCGAAGTGACTTCACCTTTCTATCCAGGATCTCAATAGGTTGTTGCTCATAATATAAATCTGGTTGTACAGTGAGCTCGGAATGATCAAGAATATGGCTGGGGTCACTCACATACCTTCTGAGTTGGGATATGTAGAATACATTGTGCACTCCTTCTAATGAAGGTGGAAGTGCCAAGCAATAAGCCACTTCACTACTCGTTCGAGTATGTCGAACGGTCCAATGTACCTCGAACTGAGCTTACCCCGTCTTCTAAAAGAATCACTCCACGGTTCGGAGATATCTTCAGAAATACATGTTCTCCCGGCTGGAACTCCAAGTGATGGCGCTTTGCATCAGCCCAGTGCTTTTGTCAATCTTGGGCTATGCGCATTCGTTCCCTGATGGTATGAACCACTTCGATAGTTGTTAATATCATCTCAGGTCCAAGGAGGTCTCTATCTTCGATGTCGTCCCAACTTAATGGTGATCGACACTTCCTTCCGTAAAGTGCTGCAAAAGGTGTCATTCATATACTTGCTTGGTAGATGTTGTTGTATGAAAACTCCACAAAATGTAGGTGATCTTTCCAAGATCCTCTGAAGTCTAGCATACATGCTCTGAGCATATCTTCTAAGATCTGAATAGTTCGTTTAGACTGACCATCTGTTTGTGGATGATAAGCCGTGCTGAAATTCAGACTTGTTCCCAAACTAGCTTATAGACTTTGCCAAAATTATGATCGGAACATGGTGTCATGATCGGAGACAATGCAGACCCGTATTCCATGTAATCTCACGATTTCCTGCATGAGTTCATTGGTATCAGAGATAGTAAATATTTGAAGATTTTAAATCTTACTTAGATTCTTAGCTCCATGTACTTCTTTGCTAGTGTCTCAGTAGATTGGCCAACTCGAAATGGAATAAAGTGAGCCGACTTTGTGAGTTGATCCATGATAACCCATACCGCATCGTTACCTTTTATGCCGTGAAGAAGTGCAGTCACAAAATCCATTGTGATGTGTTGCCACTTCCATTCTGGGATAGGTAACGGTTGAAGTAATCCAGCATGTTTAGCCTTTACTTGCTGACACACCAAGCATTTAGCGACGCTTCTGGCTACTTCACGCTTCATTCCATGCCACCAGTAATTTTGACGCGGATCTTTGTACATCTTTGTACCTCCAGGGTGTACTGAATAAGGAGAGCTATGAGCTTATTTTATCAACTCTCCTCGCACAGAACCTTTTAGTACACACAATCTACTGCCGAATCTCAAAGATCCGTCTTAATGGATGATGAAGTCTATTCGAAGTCCACTTTCCATCTGTTCTCTGATCTTTTGCAACTTTGCATCACTTGCTTGAGCTGCTTTGATCTAATTGACAATGGTAGATTGAACTTGTAAGTTCATCAAACTTGAAGCATTACCTGGCATGACTACTTCAATCTCCATTTGATGCAAGTCTTGTTGAAGCTTCCACTGTGCGGTGAGATTCAATACTAATAGTTGGCAAATAAGGGCATCAGGTTCTACATTCACCTTCCCTGGATGATATTGCAGGTTGATGTCAAAGTCCGCCATGAGTTCTAACCATCTTCTCTGCCGCATATTCAACTCTTTCTGAGTAAACACATATTTCAGACTTTTTTGATCTGTGTATATGTCCACTCGTTCACCAAGAAGATAATGGCGCCAAATCTTAAGAGCAAAGATTACGGCCGCCAAATCCAAATCATGCGTCGGATAATTGCGCTCATGAATCTTCAGCTGTCTTGAAGCATAAGCTACAACTTTTCCGTGCTGATGTAGAACACATCCTAATCCCTTACCGGATGCATTGCAATGCACTAAAAAACCTCCAGATTGGTTCGGTATAACGAGAAGGCGTTGATGTCAATCTTGACTTTAGTTCTACGAAATCTTGTTCGCATGCTTCTGACCACATGAATTCTTCATCTTTACGTGTGAGTTTGGTCAGGGGTGTTGCAATCTTCGAAAATCTTTCAATGAACCTTCTGTAATATCCAGCTAAACCCAAGAAACTTCGAATGTCTTTCACTGATTTCGGTGTCGGCCATTCGCATACTGCTGATACTTTAGCTGGATCTACAGAGATTCCATCGCCTGATACAATATGTCCGAGAAAACCGACTTGATCTAGCCAAAACTCGCATTAGATGTACTTGGCATAGAGTTGATGCTGTCGTAGAGTTTCAAGGACAATTCGTAGGTGTTTGACATGTTCCTTCTGACTCTTAGAATACACCAGGATGTCGTCGATGAAGATGAAAACAAACCTTTCTAGGTACTTTCGGAAAACTTGATTCATTAGGTTCATGAATATAGCTGGTGCGTTGGTCACTCCAAATGGCATCACAAGAAATTTGTAATGACCATAGCGAGTTCTGAATGCCGTTTTATGGATATCAGATTCTTGTACCTTCACCTGATGATAACCCGAACGAAGATCTAACTTGGAGAAAACATAAGATCCACTTAGCTGATCGAACAGGTCGTCGTTGCGCCGGAGTGGATACTTTTTCTTTATAGTTACATCATTCATAGCTCTATAATCAATGCACATTCGATATGAACCTTCCTTCTTCTTTATAAGCAGAACTGGCGATCTCCAACTTGAAGTGCTGGGACGAATCCATCCTTTCGTCAATAATTTTTTTAACTAAGTTCGGACTTCCTTCAAACCTTCCGGACTTAACCGATACGGTGCTTTGATCACCGATTGAGCTCCAGGTACTAAATCAATGCTGAATTCAAGAGCTAGATCGGGAGGCAAACCTGATATGTCTTCAGGAAACACATCGTCGAACTCTCGAACTATTTCTGTCTTTGATCCTTCCTTTGCTTGAAGTGCTGCAATCACTGCCTTCTTTGGTTTGTCCTTGTATGTATTTGGCTTCAGGGTACGGTCTCGACTTTTGAAA
The DNA here is from genome assembly GCA_030015575.1 of Agapanthus africanus. Taxonomy (NCBI): domain Eukaryota; kingdom Viridiplantae; phylum Streptophyta; class Magnoliopsida; order Asparagales; family Amaryllidaceae; genus Agapanthus; species Agapanthus africanus. The sequence continues at coordinate 443,424,660 of CM057350.1, read as the reverse complement.
TAAAAGACCGGATGCTCTGGAATCTCGAATACTACCCTCCTTTGATAACATTCAATGGTAGCATAGAATGTTCCGAGCCAATCCATACCCAAAACAACATCAAAATTCGGTATGTCCAGCACCTTGGAGTCAACATAGAATTCTCTGCTGCAGACGACCACTGGACACAAATCGTATCCTATTAATGCCTTTAGAATGTCGTTCCTTGAACTGATATTCCAGCTGGATACGAGGGGTTTGACTGGAATCGCATGAGTTCGGACGAAACGTTGTGACATAAAGCAATGAGATGCTCCAGTATCGAAGAGTGCTGGTATAGGGAGTGAGGCTACTAAGATTGTACCTAAGTTATGTAGGATAGTTTTAGGTATAATGAAAATATATGGGTATGTATAGATGGAAAATAAAGCTTGATGGGGAAGTATTACCGGTAATGACTTAGCCGGTGGCTTCAGTTTCTTCCACAGTCATTGTGAAAGCCTGTCGCCTCGGCACATTCCTCCTTGCTAGAGTAGCATTCCTTTGCCCGTTCCTTGGTCCTTGAGGTATATTCCATTGAGCTTGATGGAACTGGTGAGGAGGAGGTGCAGTCAGTCCACGAGGAGGTGGAGAAGGTAGTGCGAGTTGGGGAGAAGGTGCCTGGATGGTTGGGCGCTGCTGGTAAGTGATTGCTGGCCTGGGTGTAGCATTTGGGTTATGTCTCCGAGGACCAAACCCAATGTCATGAGTAGCTGAGCCACATACTAAGCAAAATCGATTTGTACGCCGACAATCTTTCACCAAATGTCCATCTCTTCTGCAGTAAGTGCAAAAGGCTGGGTTGGGCCGGTTGTTCGGTACTCTCGGTCTCCTGGGTGTAAATGGTGGTCTTGAAAAGGCCCCTCCTGCCATCTAAGTGGTAGGGCGCTGCCTCATATCGGCGGGCAGCTTTCAGAGACAATTCGTGGGTTGGGAGATCCCCTGTAGCTAAGGCAACTTGGATTTACGAATCTAACCCTTGCTGAAATCGTCTGGATCTGATCTCAACAGTTGGTATCAAATGTGTCGTGAACCTGTTAAGGTCTTGTGTTAGTTGTGTAATATGTGATATTAGGAAATCGAATATTGAGACATATCTTACCTACTGAGTATGGTAAACTTAGCGTCATACTCATATACTGACTTGGTCCAGATCGAACCCTATTGTAGATGAATAAATTGCTGCTCTATGTCGAATCGGGAAGTCTCTGGGAAGTATTTCGCGCCGAACATATAGCTAAAAGTCCTCCATTCGATCGGTTGTTCAAGACGGCTTTCTTCCGCCTTCCACCTGACTCGTGCATTGTCCGTGAGCTGTAGCTTTGCAACTCGAACCCAAGCGATCTCTGGCACTTGTGTCGCTGCCAGATCATCCTCAATACTTTGAGCCAACTCCTCAGCTTCTAGAGGGCTCTCTTTTTCTAAGAATTTCTTGGGGTGCAAAGCCCGGAATTGCTTTACCCCCGAGGCTTCCGCCTTTGGACGGTTCATCAAAATAGCAGTCTGCTGCTGCTGTCCCTCCAAGAGGCTGTGGATCGCCTCAAACAGTACCGTCTGCTCATTGATCGGAGCAATGACGGTAGGTGTAAGCGTTAGAGGTGGTGGAGTGTTGTTGAAATTGGTGCTGGTGTTGTTTGGGGAATCCATAATCTTAAAAGAATTTTTTTGGATAGGACAGATTCAAAATATATGAAATTGGAAGATTCAAGGAATCTGTAAAGAATGTTTTTAATTGCTGGTTCTTGTGTTATATTTCTTAGGACATCATGCAGAATTAACCCGCATGTCCATGCAGAACTGACCTGGATGTCCATAAAGAGCATACCTGCATTGGCCGCAAACAAAACCTGTCACGCCCCGCTTCCCGGTGTACGGAAAGAGGACTCGGCGAGCTCCGCGACGTATTTATTCAGAAGTAAACATGCTAAGCGTATCTAAGAAATATAAAGTAAAGTACGCTAGAGACAGGAATGTAAATGAATAACAACTTTATTTATTAAACATTCTTTTACAAGTACAACTGAAATATAAATACATGAGTAGAAAGCGATGCCTAAACAATAGAATAACTGAAATGAAATAAATATGTACAAGTGTCTAAAGCTCCGGGTCAAAAGCAAACTGCTTTAAATCCTCAGTACTGGGCTCGGTCTCTAACGCGTCCGAAATGTAAGTCTACGCCAATGCCCCGGCCAATAATCTGAGGCCAAACGAGGAACAAAAACTTTTACAACTGTCGCTAACATAGACTTTAATCCGGATCTAGCCATTAACGCTAAACTAGCTAACTACAAAGATGATAGAATGGCTATACCGATCGATCCGTGTCCTTCGGTCTTTAGCCATCATCCCACGCTCTTCGCGGCATCTCTGATCTCCTATCTCCTCATCGAGGTGGCACCATGTCAACGGATCTTTATAAGGGTTCCCGCCTCTGAACCGAGGCAACTCGGATATGAAGGTTGCTAACCGACATGTCCAAGATTGAAGTAGAGAGTGTGTAGAATATTTTGTCTCAAGACACCCAAGCCATTGGGTGAAGGAAAATTGAAGTTTCCAATTGGGGTGATGAATTGAGCTAGGAATTTTGCAAATGAATCAATCTCTCACACAAATGGGGCTCGGCCATTTTATGGGGGCTGAAATGGGAGTGGGGTCAGCCATGAGGTGGAGGGGGCGAGCACAAGATAAAGTGAAGGTGACCATAAACAAATATCAACCACAAAATATCACAAAAGATCTAAAAGGAAACAAAAGCCATTTAATGAAAATGGTGACTCATTAAACACCTCATCACAAAAGAATTCCAGAAGTTGCTGGAGCCCCTGACGCTACAAAAAAAAACCTCCCTTTATGAAAGTAACATTTGCAAGTAAACCCCCAAAGGAAAAGACTTAAAGCCCAATGAAAAATCAGCCATGGATTAAAGAAAATCCCGCGGCATAAACATTAAACCAAATGTTTTAGTCGGGTGGAAAAAGATTGGCAACTTCAAAAATAATCCCGTGGGATTACCCCACAACAGTATAAACATACCCGCATTTGTATTCCGGCCGAATACAAAATGCAATGAGACAAAATACTCCTACATAATATAATACTAGAATCCGTCTTAAACCAAAGCCCACTAGTTTTATCTGTCCGAACCATGATACGTGCACAAGTGCACGTGTATGTTCGAACCCTGCCATAAAACCATACGGCCTCTACAACGTTTCGCCCGAACTTGGGAAATTATCTGTGGGGGACTCTAAAGACTCGTCAATACTCTGGCAGTGGGTTTAACCACAAGCCGTCAGTGGTACTAGCTGTACGTAACGGTTGCCCATGTATTGACAAAAAGGGAAGCTGATGAGCAAACTCATCCTGAAACCCTACTGAGTCTATCAGTGACAATATCCGTACAGTCTGGTCCGTTCTTCTATGAGCATCGCATATCCGGCCTAGGGGCTGGTAACGTCAGACCTCCAATAGCGGTATAAGTCGTGTCGGAGGGTAGCCCTGAACAGCCTGAGAAACTACTGGAATGCCTACCAGTAATTCTCACCTGCCTTGGCTAAGGACTTGGCGTAATGGCTCTCCCAGACACAACGCGATCTCACCCCTAATATCGGGAGAGACGAATCCCCTACCGATCCGCTCACTGCCTCTATGTGGCTCGGGACTGTTCCCAACTAAAACCTGTTTGCACGACTCCTTTGAGTCGTGGTAGGGTAGTAATCTAAGCTTAGTGGGAACTCACACGAGACAAATGATGACCTCAGGTCGATGAACAAACCTGTACACATGTCACCAGGGAACTGCTATCTGACGCTAGGTATAATACCAACTAGCATGTTCCCGGCGAGTCCTGTCCGATGCACTCATAACCCAATGAGCACCTGTATACATCTTAGGTGAACCAACTGACACCAATGGCTTGTAAGACCGGCCACCGCCCCTCGTCGGGGTCTCGACTGTATACACTAGTCTACTCCGGAGTATCGATGCCCTGTCTCGAAATTCCCACGACTAGGGACCACTTTTAAGGATGTGCTTATAGACTACCCAACTCTCACGTATATGATCGCCATCATACTGCTGGTAGTCAAGCAAGAATCCTAAGGGCTCTATCAACGTGTAATAGTGATCATGTCACCTAAAGCTATACATGATGATAAAGGCAAACCAGATAGCATACTATCATCTCGAGTAAGACTGTCCTATCGGTATAGGTCTGTAAGTCGACGTTAGACACCCCACATGATGCGGGAAGGCGGAATAGGTAAAACAATCATTTTGTTTAAACTAACATCGACTAACTTTACGGATCTTTGCTAAACCCTAACTAATAACTATATAGAAGTGATTAGCTACTATGATAGATGATTATACCTAATGATTCAAGTCCTTCTTGCTCTTGTAGTTCACCTCCTCGATGTGATAGAAGATCCACCCGAGTGCTACTTCTCCAAGCTTTAATCTCTCACTTGAGGTAACTAGGTAGCTATGAGTGCTAATCAAAGTAACCTAGAGGATATAGAAGAGGATTAGGGATCTATTAGTCTTGCTAACCCTAGGATCTCAACACATGAGAGGATTAGGGTTAGTTCTTTGAAGAGAGAGAGAGAGCTTGAGAAGAGAGAATGTGAAAGTGAGAATGATAATGAATTATAACTAATTTGTGAATATATGAAGCATGATAATTATCTAAATGAATAATATATGATAATATCAACCATGCTTCATTAACTCACTATGGGTGAATCATCTCATGAGTCATTAACCAATAAATGCTTCATTAACTCATTTGGATGAATCACTCCATGAGTCACTAATCCATTTAATGCAAATTCTACGTAAGCTCTCCACCTCATCAATCTTCTAGAAGATTCTCGACTAATTATAAGAATGCCCCTCCCATCCGTGAAAACACGGAAATACCGAGACCGTATAAATCCAATAATCCAATACTAGAATCTGGATTAAACTAAAGCCCGCTAGTAAAAACTGTCCGAACATCGTACGTGCATAAAAACACATATGTGTCCGAACCCTGTCGTAAAACCATACGACCTCTATATCGTTTCGCCTGAAGCAGGGAAACTCTCTGTGTGGGACTCTAAAGACTCGACACTTCGCTGGCAGTGGGTTTAACCACAGGCCGCAAGCGGTACTAGCTGTACGTAACGGTCCCCAGGTAGATGTCGATAAGAAGGCCGATGAGGAAACCCATCCGAACTACTACTAAGCCTGATGTGACAATCTCCGTACAGTCCGGTCTGTTCGTCTAGGACTATCGCATATCGGGCCTAGGGGGCGGCAAGCGTCAGTCCCCTATAAGCGGTATAAGTCATGTTAGAGCGAAGCCCATTACACCTTAAGAAGCTATTGGAACTTCTACCGGTAAATCTCGTTTGCCCTGGCCAAGGACTTTGCGTAATGGCTCTCCAAACACAGCGCGATATCAACTCCCAATACCGGGAGAGACGAATCCTATCTAACCACCACTGCCTCCAAGTGTTTCGGGACTGCACCCAACTGCTACCTGTTTGCACGACTCCTTTGAGCCGTGGTAGGGTAGCAATCTAAGAACAGTGGGAACACACTCGAGACGAAGCAACAGTGTCATGTTTCCAGACTATGCTGTACTCATGTCACCTGGGAACTGTTAACTGACGACGGGTATAATACCAACCAACAGTTCCCTGTGAGTCCTGTCTGGTGGACCCGTAACCCAACGAGCACATGTATACTATCTCTAGTACAACGTACTAATGGCTATGGGACAGACCATTTCCCCTGCTGGGATGAGAAGCGTACACCCTAGTCTACTCCGGAGTATCGGTGTTTTGTCTCGATAATCCTACGATTAGGGACCTGAAAAAGGATGTGCTTGTAGACTACCCAGCCCCCACTAGTGTGACTGCCATCACAACGCTGGTAGTCAAGCAAGATCCTAAACGCTCTATCAATATGTATTCGCGATATGCTGACATATACACATATTAAGATAGATATAAACCAAGTAGCATACTACCATGTTTAGCAAGACTGTTAATATAACTGTAAATATCCCAAGCTTCCATTAAGTAATATACAAGCTAGTATGATACAATAATGGCCCCTAGGGCATATACACTAACAATCTCCCACTTGCACCAGGGCCATGTACTGGCGTATCGAAGACCTATCATCTCGAGTAGCCTCTCGAACTGAATCTGAGGTAAGGCCTTTGTGAATGGATCTGCAGTGTTCTCCTCTGTAGCAACTCTCCGGACCTCGATCTCCCGGCGATCTATGATCTCCCTGATCAGGTGATACCACCTTAAGATGTGTCTGGACTTCTGATTGGACCTGGGTTCCTTTGCTAAAGCTATAGCCCTGTTGTTGTCACAATACAGAGGTATTGGATCAATAATGATGGAACCACTTGAAGTTCTGTGAGGAACTTCTTCATCCAGACTGCTTCTTTTGTGGCATCACAAGCAGCGATATACTCCGCTTCCATCGTCGAGTCAGCAACGGTGTCCTGCTTGGAACTCTTCCAACACACCGCCCCACCATTGAGGGTAAAGACATAACCTGACATGGACATGGAGTCATCCTTGTCACTCTGGAAGCTGGAGTCAGCAAAAGCCTCGATCTTGAGGTCTTTTCCGCCGTAAACCAAGAACATATCCTTAGTCCTTCTCAGGTACTTTAGAATGTTCTTTACTGCTATCCAGTGTTTCTCCCCTGGGTCTGACTGATACCGGCTTACCACGCTCAGTGCGTAAGCTACATCTGGTCTGGTGCACAACATCGCATACATTATAGAGCCTACCGCAGAAGCGTAGGGTATAATCGACATGCGATCCCTTTCCAAATCAGTCTTGGGAGATATCTCTTTTGATAGGGTGATTCCGTGACAAGCCGGTAAATTACCGCGGTTAGAATCTTCCATACTGAATCTTTTCATTATAGTGTTGATATACCTGGACTGCGAAAGTCCCAACATCCTCTTGGATCTATCACGACAGATCCGGATCCCTAGAATGTAAGAGGCATCACCCAGGTCTTTCATGAAGAACCAGTGTGACAAGAAACCTTTGACAGATTGTAGCATAGGAATGTCATTTCCTATCAAGAGAATGTCATCTACGTACAAGACGAGGAATACGACAGTTCGTGCTACAATTTTACTATATATACATGGTTCATCTGGATTTTTGATAAAGTCATATTCTTTGACCGTTTCGTCAAAACAGATGTTCTAACTCCACGATGCCTGCTTTAGTCCATAAATGGACTTAAGCAACTTGCACACTTTCCCGCTGCTCCCGCTCTGATTGAAACCTTCTGGTTGATCCATATAGACGCATCTTCTAAATTACCATTTAGGAAAGCCGTCTTTATGTCCATTTGCTAGATCTCATAATCATGGAAGGCGGCAATGGCAAGAAGGATCCGAATAGATTTGAGCATCGCCACTGGAGAAAAAGTTTCGTCATAGTCCAAACCAGGTCTTTGACGAAAACCCTTTGCAACAAGTCTAGCCTTATACGTTTCCACCTGTCCATCTACACCAATCTTTTTCTTGAAAATCCACTTGCATCCTATGGGTTTTACCCCGTCTGGAGGAAAGTCCAAAGTCTATACTTTGTTTGGGTACATGGACTCCATTTCGTTCCACATTGCATCCAGCCATCTTACTGAGTCGCTGCTCTGGATGGCCTGCTGGAAGCTAGTAGGTTCATCATTATCAATTATGCAATCTTCTCTATCCCTGTCTATGAGAAAACTGTAGTATCTCTCAGGCGGATGAGACGGCCTACTACTCCTGTAGAGGGGTGCGGGAATGTCCTGTTCTTCTTGAACTTCTGGTTCTACCAAACTTTCAGTAGTAGTTTGTGGTTCTGGAATTTCTTCCAGTTCTATTGCGCTCCCACTTGTTTCGTTTTCTAAAAACTGTTGTTCTAGAAAATGGGCATTACGAGAAACAAAAACCTTTTGTTCCTCTGCGCAATAGAAATAATACCCCTTGGAGTTCTTTGGATATCCCACAAACTTACACTGCACTGATCGTGCCTCGAGTTTTTCCGCATGCTGCTTTTTAACAAAAGCTGGACATCCCCATATCTTCAGATACTGAAGATAGGGTTTCTTCCCACTCCACATCTGATATGGCGTGGTAGGCACAGTCTTGGTAGGAGCCCCGTTCAAAAGATATGCAGCTGATTCTAGCGCATAACCCCAGAAAGGTCGCGGTAACTCAACATTACTCATCATGGAACGTACCATATCCAATAGGGTTCGGTTCCGTCTTTCCGATACACCGTTATGCTGTGGAGTGTATGGAATAGTAAGCTGAGAGAGAATTCCTTTCTCTTTTAGATAACCCAGGAACTCGGCAATTAAGTATTCACCACCTCGATCAGATCTTAGTGTTTCATATTTTTGCCGGTTTGGTTTTCCACTTCATTCTTATATTCTTGGAATTTCTCAAAGGCCTCGGATTTATGTTTCATCAAGAAAATGAATCCATACCTAGAGAAATCATCCGTAAAATTAATGAAATATGAAAAAACACCTCTTGCATGTGTAGACATTGGACCACATACATCGCTGTATATGAGTCCTAAGAGCTCGCTCGCTCTTACTCCATATCCAGTGAATGGAGTCTTTGTCATCTTTCCTTTGAGACATGATTGACAAGTGGCATAAGATTGATATTCGAACGGATTCAAATATCCTTCTCTATGTAACTTAGTTAACCTTGTCTTATTGATATGACCTAGTCTACAATGCCATAAGAAAGCCTAATTTATATCTGGAGACTTTCTTTTTAGTGTATTCTGGACATTAAAAATCTGTAATTGGTTTAACATGTATATACCGTTATCTAGTGTACCGGACCCAATCAAACCATGATTAAGGTGGATGTTAACAACATCGCTAACAAACGTGAAATCATAATCTTCTTTTGATAACAACGATATTGATATGATATCACACGTTAAACTGGGTACAAAAAACCAAAATATGTCCACTCGTCAATCCAAGGTGATAATCCCTACGGACACAACATTCATGCTAGCTCCGTTAGCAACCTGGAGGGTCATATCACCAACCTTCAACACTCTACGGTTTCTCAGTGCCTGCAATGAATTGCATATATGAGATCCTGATCCGGTATCCAATACCCAGGAAGTAGAGTTGATTGAAAGACAATTTTCAATTACAAACACACCTGAAGTCGAAACCACAGCTTGCTTTGGGTCCTGGTTCTTGGCAATCCAAGCTTTGCAATTTTTCTTCCAATGGCCTTTCCTACGACAGTGGAAGCACTCGTCCTTTGCCACTACTGGCACCACAACCTTTGCCTTTCCCTTAACTCCCACCTTACCAACACCACCTCTTAGTTTGGTAGCGGTCTTCTTCTTCCTTCCTTTGGCCCTTGCCTTAGACCTGGAAGAGGAAGCACCGCGAACGAACATAGTAGGTGTTTCCCTTGCTTTCTGCAAGGTGCCCTCAACATGTTAAGGAGTTCTGGAAGTTCAACTTCTTTTCCTTGAATATTGAAATTCAGAATAAACTGGGCGTAGGTGGAACAAAGGGACTGAAGAACCAAGTCTGTATATAGCTCGTTCTCTAATGTTGTCCCGAGGTCCGCGAGCTCTTCTATATAGCCAATCATCTTAAGGACATGTTCTCCTACAGATGATCCGACGTCCAGTCTCGACTGAAACAAGTTCTTCGAGGTCTCGTATCTAGCTATACGAGATTGCTCTCCATACAGTTCCTTGGTGTGGAGAAATATGAATTCAAGATCCATATTCTCGTGCCTCCTCTGATGTTCATTATTCATAGAGGCAAGCACGATGCATTTGGCCTTCGCGCAGTCAATCTCCCAGGTCTTGCGGATTTCCTTATCCGCGACACTGGATTCTGGACCAGGGACAGCAGGTGCCTTAGTAGTAAGGACATACCCCAATTTGCCATAAAGTAATTGCCATCTTGACATTCCAGAACCAGTCTTTATAGTTTGGCCCTGTCAAAATATTTTTATCTAATAGTAACTTAAGGCCTGTCATGTTCTGGGTCGCTGCAATTGAGAGAGAGAGGGGACACTTTAGCATGATGCTCTTGCAAGTTTAGAGTGGTTTTTAGTTTATCTAAACTGGATGGCTCCTACTGTTTCTCGAATCCCTCCTCAAACCAAAAAGGAAGAACTAGTCAGGACTATTCTCACCGTACAATACTTGCTTAATCGTTTAACTAGGACGGTGTCGGTACTTCGAAGGACGACGCTTTTGCGAAGTTTCTTAATTAAATAACCTCTTTTCTCTGGGGGCGTAGCCCCGCTGACACCTTTCTCGACACCTGCTTGGTTTATAGCATTGATCGTTAAGTGACGAATCTCCTGATGAGTAGCGGATACTCACAGTAGGATCGGGATCCAAATATCATCGTGTGATAAAGCTGAGGGAATCCTACCAAAATTATCACACTCCAAATGGTATGCAACTTTTAGCAAATTTCAGTTTCTTTAGAAATTCCCGATATAAATTTCTGCCCCATGCTCTTATGACCTTGGCGTTGGTCAAAATGTCATAAGTCACATGTCAAATTCAACCCATCATTATCTTGTTAATTTGAACCCATCCGTACATACCCCTGACGTTGGCCAAATGGTAATACGACTGTCCCAAACCAACTCATCTATCTATGCAACAAATGAATACCCAGCAGCTACCAAGCACTATGCTTTAGCGTTGGTCAAAATACATAGCTTGAATACTACTGAATACCCAAATGAAATGATGGAGGGCTTCGAATGGTTTTGGCGAAACCGTGAACGTAGTGAACTTGATATTATCGAAGGAACCTGATAGCTTTTAAAAGGAGTGGTTGAGCTCCGCAATTAAAAATATCTTCTGTTTTAAAAATAACCGAGTGGTTTCTTTTAAATTGTTCCAACGATTCAACTTTGGTTTATTTTCTTTGCATTAAAATAATGTGTCCCATCAATTAACCTATCATTGCAGAACAATGAAAATACAATGTCCTCTTATGCCATCCGCATTCGCCACTGGGCCCCTTCATTCACCCGTTAGGTTACTTAACTAACGACAGAGCGGGGGCTGGTCTAGCGCGGGTGTAAAACATAAGTGACGCCTAATAGATATCATATATAGATATTGTACATTCGTCAGACGCAATAATAGTCATTCCATATCACAGATGAACATATTGGATTTTCTACGAATCCGCATTCCTTTTAAGCCTGCAAATAAAGACGGATTACACAGTCGCGATGAATAGCCAAAACCCCACCCTAGACCCCTACGGGTACGGCAAACTACCCGCCAAGTACCCGAAGTGAAGCGGTCTCCCTCAACAACGTGAGTAGGCCACTAAACACTTCAAAGTACCCGGTAGTTTGTGCACCCCACCTTGGGTCTATCCTAGGAGCAGAAAACAGTAAATGAAATAATACAACGGTGGCTACAATCTCAACCCGTATGTGCCCCGCAAAAGAATATTACAACAATTTACAAATTACATTTGAATGAATGAAACACTCGTCTCATATCCCCGGCTATCCATTCACGACAATCCAACAAGTCCACATTCGCAAACTAGTAAAAACCATTACAGAAATGTGCAACCCTCTGCTAACCGACATACTAGCAGTTAGGGGAGGTTACGAACACATTAAACACAACACAGATATAATCAAGTTAGCCAAACATCTTAGAATTTCGATCAAGCAACACAAATGAATCTACTCCAAACAATTCTCTGTGCACATAAAACCTGAGCAGAAACAAATCATCCCAGAAAACACAACATCAACACAGAAGAATAACAAGCAAATTTGGGTTGACTCGGAGTCAACTCGGCCGTAGATCTGCGGCGGATCGCTTGGATCGGCGGCGGCTCCACGGCGCTATGGTCGAGTCACAGTCCTAAATTTCTTCACAATTCTTAAAATTCCCTGCTTGTATTTTTAAGGGTCCCTGAAAAATTTTTAGATCCCGTTTTAAAATCGGCAGAAACATGGTGAAAATGATGTTTTTTCGGGTTCGTTTTGCGATCGAATTTCTAACTACTTTGCTAACATATTAGTTATGGTTTATCGAGGCTCTGATACCACTGTAAGTCGACGTTAGACACCCCACATGATGCGGGGAGGCGGAATTGGTAAAACAATCATTTTGTTTAAACTAACATCGACTAACTTTACGGATCTTTGCTAAACCCTAACTAACAACTATATATAAGTGATTAGCTACTATGATAGATGATTATACCTAATGATTCAAGTCCTTCTTCCTCTTGTAGTTCACCTCCTCGTTGGCCTCCTCGATGTGATAGAAGATCCACCCGAGAGCTACTTCTCGAAACTTTAACCTCTCACTTGAGGTAACTAGGTGGCTATGAGTGCTAATCAAAGTAACCTAGAGATATAGAAGAGGATTAGGGATCTATTAGTCTTGCTAACCCTAGGATCTCAACACATGAGAGGATTAGAGTTAGTTCTTTGAAGAGAGAGAGCTTGAGGAGAGAGAATGTGAAAGAATTATAACTCATTTGTGAATATATGAAGCATGATAATTATCTAAATGAATAATATATGATAATATCAACCATGCTTCATTAACTCACTATGGGTGAATCATCTCATGAGTCATTAAGCAATAAATGCTTCATTAACTCATTTGGATGAATCACTCCATGAGTCACTAATCCATTTAATGCAAATTCCACCTAAGCTCTCCACCTCATCAATCTTCTAGAAGCTTCTCGACTAATTACGAGAATGCCCCTCCCATCCGTGAAAACACTGAAATACTAAGACTGTATAAATCCAATAATCCAATACTAGAATCTGGCTTAAACTAAAGCCCGCTAGTAAAAACTGTCCGAACATCGTACGTGCAAAAAAACACTTATGTGTCCGAACCCTTTCGTAAAACCATACGACCTCTATATCGTTTCGCCTGAAGCAGGGAAACTCTGTGTGTGGGACTCTAAAGACTCGAGACTACACCGGCAGTAGGTTTAACCACAGGCCGCAAGCGGTATTAGCTGTACGTAACGGTCCCCAGGTAGATGTCGATAAGAAGGCCGATGAGGAAACCCATCCGAACTCCTACTGACCTGATATGACAATCTCCGTACAGTCCGGTCTGTTCGTCTAGGACTGTCGCATATCAGGCCTAGGGGGCGGCAAGCGTCAGTCCCCTATAAGCGGTATAAGTCGTGTCGGAGCGAAGCCCATTACACCTTGAGAAGCTACTGGAAATCCTATCAGTAAATCTCGTTTGCCCTGGCCAGGGACTTTGCGTAATGGCTCTCCAAACACAGCGCGATATCAACTCCCAATACCGGGAGAGACGAATCCTATCTAACCGCCACTGCTTCCAAGTGTTTCGGGACTGCACCCAACTGCTACCTGTTTGCACGACTCCTTTGAGCCGTGGTAGGGTAGCAATCTAAGAACAGTGAGAACACACTCGAGACGAAGCAGCAGTGTCAAGTCTGCGGACTATGCTGTACTCATGTCATCTGGGAACTGTTAACTGATGACGGGTATAATACCAACCAACAGTTCCCTACGAGTCCTGTCCGGTTTACCCGTAACCCAATAAGCACATGTATACTATCTCCAGTACAACGTACTAATGGCTGTGGGACAGACCATTTCCCCTGCTGGGATGAAAAGCGTACACACTAGTCTACTCAAGAGTATCGATGCCCTGTCTCGGTAATCCTACGACTAAGGACTTGAAAAAGGATGTGCTTATAGACTACCCAGCGCCCACTTGTGTGACTGCCATCACAACGCTGGTAGTCAAGCAAGATCCTAAGCGCTCTATCAATATGTATTCGCGATATGCTAACATATACACATATTAAGATAGATATAAACCAAGTAGCATACTACCATGTTTAGCAAGACTGTTAATATAACTGTGAATATCCCAAGCTTCCATTAAGTAATATACAAGCTAGTATGATACAGTAATGGCCCCTAGGGCATATATACTAACAAGGTCCTCCTCAATCATTGCAATCATGTGCCTGCGATCTAATAATTGACTTTGAGGGCACTACATCCAACAATCTCCCACTTACACTTAAGGCTAATTATTGCGATGTCGTATACTCACAGCCTGTGTGATACCGAACACCCAACTCTTTTACTAACCAGTTTCACAAAGCTCATTTGTAAAACCTTTGTGTTCGAGAGATAGCCTCAGTGAGTGGATCCGCCCTGATGTTTCTTTCTATGTCTCTCTTAATCTCAAGTTCACGGAGAAATCCATCTTCTGAATTGAGCAATACCTGTCTTAGAATATGTCTGGATATCTGATGGGACCTAGTTCATAAATGAACTCTAAATCCAAACTTCTTAGACTGTATCGTCAACTGAACCTAATCAGTATCCTGCACCATGCCTCCCACAGTATCCTCTTGGACCAACTGTCCATAATACTGCCTCCTTTCGTCAGAGGGAAAACTATAACTCTGACAATCACTCTGTCATCCATGTCACCTTGGAAGCCTGGAATGATAACCATCTCCGAAGGAGGCTTCCGTTATCAAATCCGTAGAACATCCACTTATGTTCTAAAACTGCTTCAGAATGTTTCTCCAGGATTGGATTAATATAAACTTATTGTATCTAGTGCAAAAACAACATCTGGTATGGTACTTGACATCTCACGATTGACCCAACTGCCTAAGTAAGTGATATGCCAATCATGCACATCCCTCTCCCCTTTAGTCTGTAAAACACGTTTAGAGAGGGAGACTCCATCACCTGCAGGTCACCACCATGCTAGGAGTCGTCCATTCTAAAATACCTTTTAGAATACTGTCTAAGTACGCAGATTGGGAAACTACCCAAATCTAGATCTAAAACCATAGATCTAGTAACCAGAATGTCAGATATTATATCCATATTCTTTGTGGAGAAACAACTGTGTGACAACCAAATTATAACCGATCGTAGTATAGGAATTTTACTTCCTATTCTGTGTATGTCATTCAAATACAAGGACATCACACTCTACTACCTTCTTAGCAGATCCATCCCCTATTCTGATGAAGTCAAAGCCATGACTGTAACATCAAAATTAGATGATCTATCTCCGCTATATCTGCTCTAGTCTATAAATAGACATAAACTACTTGCCCACTATGCTTCCGCTGCTCCCACTGACCACAACAATCCTCTGGCAGAATAATATATACGTGCACTTCTAAAACTAGTTTAGAACGACTCTATACTCATCCTCCTGCCGGGTCTCATAGCCTAGAACAACAGTAGTGTCAAGTCTGGGTAAACTAGAACATCCCTGTCACCGTCCTTGAGGCTACCGGAGTACCTCTCGGGTGCCTGAGGTTACCCACCATATATGCGGAGTGGCTAATGGAATGTCAAACCTGATTGAATCTTTAGGTCCTATTAAATTTTCCGTAATCGTTTGCGGTTCTGGAATCTCTTCTAGTTCTACCATACTCCCACTACTGTTTTCTTGAAAAAATCTATTTTACTAAAACTTTGGCGAGTCAAGAACAATATCACCATTGATCTTCCAGATGGTAGAAAAGCAACCCTCGTCATAGCCCGGGTCAACCCACAAACTGCCATTACAGAAACGTGACTTGAGTTATCCAGAGTATGGTTTTAAGCATAAGCCGGAAAACTCCCCGTACCTTAACATCGTTAAGATATGAACCATTCTATATCCAATATAGAAACTTTGGCACTTATTTAATTGGAACCAGATTCAAATCATGCAACTGTCTCCAGTGCATATCGACTTAATGGAAAGAGGCTACTCAGTATTACTCAACTTAAGAATGCATCCAATTATGAGTAACCTGAAAGAGAAACAAGTTTCTCAAAACCATTACTATCAACTAAATACCAATCATAAGTATCTACATCTTCGATCTTTTTGGAGAATCCCGATACTTGCGATACCTGGTTCTCTACTTTATTCTTATACCTATAACTTCTCAAAACTTAGACCTTGTATTTCTACGAAACACTTGTCTAAAAACTAGAGAAGTCATAAGTAAACAGAACATAGTACGAGGACCAACTCCTTTGTCCTAATGGACACTGGACAATATACAATACTCTGTACTCTATTACATGTTGATAAAGCCCTTAGGATGAGTACTTGACTATCAGGATTATGATGCGGATCATACTAGTGGGGCAGCGGTAGTCGGTAAGTACATCCTTCAAATGTTCCTAGTCGTGGGAGTATCGAGACAGGGCATCGATATTCCAGAGTAGACTAGCGTATACGCTTCTCGACCCATATGATGGGCGATGGATGATCCCATATCCATTGGTGTTTGACATCAGAGATGGTATACGGGTGCTCAGTGGAGACTGGATACACTGTACGGACTCGCCGAGAACTCCTAGATGGTATTATACCTATCGTCAGATAGCAGCTCTCTGGCGACACTGGTACAGGTTAGTCTGTAGACCCGAGATCGTCATAGAGTCTTGTGTGATTCCCACTGTGCTTTGATTTCCACCTTACAACATTCAAGAGATCATGCAAAATGGTGGTTTTTGGGTACAGTCCCGAGTCACATGGAGGCAATGAGCGATTGGAGGGGATTCGTCTCTCCCGGTATTGGGGGTTGATGTTGCGGTATGCTCGATTGGCCATAACAGGAAATCCATGGCCAGGGTTGCTGAGATCTACTGGTAAGTGTTATCATTAGTTTCTAGAACCGTCATGGACCTTGCATCGGCATGACTTATCAGGGTATTAGGGTCTGACGTTATACCACCCTAGGCTGCGATATGCGACATATCTGACGAAAAGACCGGACTGTACGGTAGTGTTACTTGATTGGATTCGCAGGAGTATGAGCAGGCTTGCTTGTTGATCTTCTGATCGCTCAATACCCGGGTGGCCGTTACGTTTAGCAGACCGCTTGCGGCTGGTGGGTGACTGATATGATCACCACCTACTGCCGGCGTATTGACGAGTCTTTAGAGTCCTATTCAGAGGTTTCCTGGCTCAAGCGAAACGAAGTAGGAGAACATATGTGATATGTATGGGACCGAGATTAATACGTGCATGTGATACCGTATTCTATTCTCGCGATATGTGATATCGGTCGGTTATATGTGATATAGCCAGGCTTACGAATCAAGTATTGATTCGACAAGTTGATACATTTGATATTAGTCGGTTGTATATGATATAGCCGGATTATTAAATCAAGTATTGATTTAATAATTTAATGTATAATTATATATTTGATATATTATTTTACATTAACTAATATTAGCTCACTTAAGATTTCTTTTTCTCACTAGTGTACAGTTAGTATATATGTGATATATATTAACGTACATCTTTTGTCTCATGCTAGATTCCACATGCTACATGGGTGTATGAGACTCACACCATGCTTATAATAATGTGAGGTTTTATTTATTTAAAGTAATTCAATATTAGTTGGAAATTTTCATGCTTGGAAGCTTGGAGAAGCTTAAGGCATCTTTGACTTTGTCCACTAGTTTTGTTTTACTTGTAGATATTTATTAACCTAACCATTATTGTTAGCCATGCTTTATTCTCTAAATGAGTTAGTGTATGACACTAACTCACCCATGATTGCTATTCTCACCTCATGAGTTTCATTCTCTTCTCTCTTCATCTACTTCTTCATCAAGATCTTAGCTCTCTAGGTTAATGGTAGATGGAGAAAATTAGTGAGAAAATTATTTCTAAAGTGAGAAAAATTCCTACTTCATGTAGAGAACCCTGCAATTATATTATTTACGCTGTTGTTTGTAGCTTGGTACCGAAAATGCCAATTTATACGATAGGAGTCCCATTATTCCGGAGACTACGGTATACGAAGCACAAGGAACCGTTCAGCCACGGTACAACGGCAATGGATATTCAGGTTAGGTGTATTATGGTTACAGTCTTGTGCCACTTTTAACACCTTCCGTACCAATCTACCCCTTATAAACCCCACGATGTATTTTGTATTGATTATATTGTTTTGTTATATAGATGGATGACTTTACCGAAACCATGATATCAGTAAATGGAATGGATATAAATGGAGAGTCATGTAGACAGAGTATATCCATGGTTTGGTTCGGTCAATATAGATTGATATAGATTGAATAGACGGATTTATGGATTCATGTTGTATTGTAGTTATATACTTGAATCACATTCAAGTCAGATTGATTAGCTTGAGAATCATGCTGAGTCAGACACTTAAAAAGAAATCGAAGTCCTGAATTAGTTTTGATGTTATCGGTAACTGCTGCACATAGACGGTAGGATTTGTGTCTTTTTCCAAGACAATTACCGTGTTGATAACACCGTTTTTTAGATTGTCTACCTTAGATAGGCAAGCACCCATATCTCCGGCTCCCTGAGGCTCAAGAGACTAGTCCCGCTTAAACCTATGTTTACTAGGATCTTTATTGTAATTTAGTATAACTTGAGGGGGTTTTATGTAAAAATAGTTTGATATAATTTTCAAAATACATCTCAAGTATTTAATTATCGTTTCTAGGGTTTTCATAGATGTATATTTTATAATTGTGAAATTTCTAGTGAGTAGAACCTAGTTTTCATAGTATATGGTATTTTCTTGAAATATTGGAATTGTTTTGTATTTAGATGATATTTTCATGTAATGGTGATTCTTTTGATTTGGAAAACTTGGAATATTTATATAATATAATTAAAATAGATATTTTGATGATATATATATATATATATATAAATAAATTTTATTTATTTTCTTGTAAAAATCTTATTTTCTAAAGAAAAATGCATAAAAATTCCATCGAGATCGAATGCTCCTTTCGGAGGTCTGCATCTCGCTCTACTAGATCCAAGGATGTGCGATAACTCACACCATCCTAAACGGGGTCCCCAAAAGTGGGTTGTAGAGGCGCAATTGCAAGGAATTGTTTAATACATCTTTTTAAAGAAATTGTTTTATAAGTTAATGGTATTTATTTGAAACATCGTATTATCCCATCAGTATGTTCCTAAATTTCCATCATGCTATGTAAAAGATGTGTGTTGTGATGAGGTATGTCATTACCTCGTGAATTATCTAAAGGTAATACAGGAATTATGATGATTTATATCGAAGCTAAAGTATATGGTATTTTACTGTAAAACTATGATAAAAGTTGTATAAAAGATTATTTTGATATGATTCTTGTTTTAAAGTGTTTTTTAATGTTTGTTAAACATGATATGAAAGTATGGTATTTTCTTGATTAAGAAAAGTTGAGTTTTGAAGAAAAAATCGAATCGGAAGTCGGATTAACTCCGCTTCCGTCGGGTTTTATAATTTAAAGTTTTTAGAATAGAGAAAGAGAGGGGAAGAAAGAAGAGGGGTAGGAAAAAACTAGTGAAGCGTCGGGATGTCGTTTCGTCGCCGGAATCTCCTTAGATTGTCGCCGGAACTTCAGCCTTTGTTAACTCCACTTGTACACAAAAGAGACTTGAAAATTTTGTAGAGTTTTTGTAATAGAATTCTGAGTGAGGATGTGTGAAATGAGGCGTGGTATTTATAGGAAAATTTAAGGTTTGGTGTATTGAATTGGTGAATTAAAATTTGTATTAAAAATGGATTTAAAGAGGGTAGTTTAATTCTCTGGATAATTGCAGAGAATACAAATAGCCTAAGAGAAGTAGGGTAGGCCAAAGGGTTGTAGGGGAAAAGAATGGGGGGCATCACAGACGGTTGGCCCGGTGGTACCATTTTTTTAAGCATCTCGCCGGTCCTTTACCGACGGGGGGTGTTGGGTTTGGTGTCACGTGTTGGTGTCGCCTCGTATACTCTCGTGCACATGTTTGAATAATCAGTGACTTTCCATTCTACGTGTTGTGCACGTGCAAACCTTTGGGCTTCTAAAAGATTAAAAAAAATTTAAATAAAAATTAATGTAGCTGGGGGGATTTGATCACAGGGGTACGTCACAACAGTGCAAGGCTTTACCAATGTGTTACAAGTACTTTCTTGCTGTTCTAAAATAAAATAAATACTTGTGGTATACACAGGTTTGCAAATACTCCAATTGTATATTAACTTTTAAATAATTTTTTGTACATTGAAATTTGAGTTGTTACAATAATGCAGGAGTAAAGCATTGGAAAACTATTGACAGAATATTTGGATATCTGTAGGAAACTTTGAAATATGGGTTATTTTATAATAAATTTCCAGCAATATTAGAAGGATGCTCTTGTTGGATATAGATGCTCTCAAGGCAATTATTGTAATTGAAGAAGGACCTATACGAGAGAACAATCTTACTCGAGATGATAGTATGCTATCTGTTTTGTTTTTATCTTTCATATGGCCCGTTTATTCATTATCACGTATCATTTAGATATGAGATAAAACCCTTAGGATTTTTCTTGAGTAATAGGACGATGATGGAGATTATACTAGTGGGGCTTAGATAGTCGATAAGAACATCCTTAAATGTCCCTAGTAGTAGGAGTATCGAGACTGGGTATTAGTATTCCAGTTTAGGCTAATTTGTACATTTCTTGACCCGGATAGAGGGCGATAGCTGATCACATAGCAATTGGTGTTTGACACCGAGGATTGTATACAAGTGCTCATACGACGAGTTACACTGGACGGACTTATCGAGAACTCCTAGTTGGTTATATACCAATGTCAAATGGTAGTTCGCCGGTGACACAAGTATATGGTAGTCCTTAAGACCTGAGATCACCATAGTGTCTCATGTGTGTTCCCATTATACTCAGACTTCTATCCTACCGCGGCTCAGAGGAGTCGTGCAAACAGGTTTTTGCTGGGTATAGTCCTGAAGCACATGGAGGCAATGAGAGGTCGAGAGGATCCGTCTCTCCCGGTATAGGGAGTTGATATCGCGCTGTTCAGGACATGACTACAACCACAAATCGGTGGCCACCGCAGTGGAGATAAACTGATAAGTGTTATCAGTTGGATATCCGGATGGTTATGAGTCCTATGTCGCATGACTTATCGAGTTATTGGGGTCTGATAGATTCTAAACCCTAGACCTGATATGCGATACTTTTAGACGAAGAGACCAGACTGTACGGTAATGTCACTGATAGAATTTGCAGGGTTCAAGTGAGCTTGCTCGTTGACCTTCTTTCGATCAATAGCTAGGTAGATGTTACGTGTAGCTAGTACCGCTGATATGCTTATAGGCTATGGATATGATCCTAATTTACTACCAACGTACTGTCAAGTTTTTAGAGTCCCACACAGAGGTTTCCCAGTACAGACGAACGATGTAGGGCACATATGAGGATATGTGCAAGAGTTCGATTAAAAACGTGTATGTGATACATGTATTATAATCGGGTGTTTAATGATTATATCCGGTATATATATGATATAACCGGATTATTAAATTAAGTGTTGATTTAATAATTAAATGTATTTGTATATTTATATATTAACTAATATCATGCTCACTTTATTTTTCCTTCTCTTTCTATATTATTTATATATGATATAAATAATATATATATATATATCAGTTGTTATGGTTGTAATACACATTAGATGTGTGTATAAATGTCACGACCTAGAATTCAGCCCATGACCGGTACTTGACTACGTAACGTCTACAGGCGTAACAAGATTAAGTAAGCCGAAACCCAGAAATCAAACCATTAAAAGTAGTGAGTGATGAAAACATTGGTTTAAAACGATTAGAAAATTCGAGTAAAAATCTTTAAATTTTAAGTTATTTTCTTAAAATTTTCGACAGTACCTCCTTCGTAAAAACTAGCCCCGAAACGGGTACAAGACATGATACAAATAAAAAGACATATAATATAGATAAGGCATCCCCAAATGGGAGCAATCACGCTCAACGGCGGAAACAATCACCACGAGGATAATATACGACGCCGTAGCGAAGAAATAAGAATATAAGTGAAAAACAGCATAAAAGATAAAAACTGCATAGATAAAGTCGGCTCACACGAGCTCGATATCCAGAGTACAAAATAATATACAACATCGTCCTCACAACTGGTCCCTAAGTCAATACATTAAATGGTAGATGGAGAGTACTCGATACAACAGAGTGTACAAAAGGAAAATAAATGGATACCGCAAGCCCACCTATAAGCAACACGGCACACCTGCCACTATAACGGTATCCGCCGTAAAAAGGTATAATGAGGTAGCCCTGCCGCGACTACTCTGAGGGTCAACAAGTAAAACACTGTAGCAAAACAGTATTGAGTTGCCAACTCGTGAATAGAAAATAACATATAAAGGTAATCGCAAGTATGCACGTACTGCAATACTCTAACATGTGCAAATAATTAACATCAACGTGATAAACTGGGTATGCAATAATCATGCGAGGTACTCTATCAGGTACTACAACTACATGATGCAGTGCATAACAATGGATGCTGAGCATGGGATAAAATATCATCTACACGAATCATCATCGTGGAAAAACCCGGTGTCTACCAAAAACACCCCAAAATCCCCATAACTCAGGCGTTGTCACTCTACCCGGCCCATAAATCCTGTAAATCTCATGGAACCGAAGTGCCCAACATCGGCACTCGAAAACCTCAAAAATACTCGTGTCCAGCATCGACAAATAAATCCATATATATATATATATATATATATATCGGGCTCCGTCTGCGGGATCGGCCCTCGGGCTCCGGCAGTACGGTCGACCCATATCGATCTCTCGACTCCGCTCGGCATCCTCCAGATAACCGCCGGGTCCAACCAATCACCGGTAGATACTCGCCACCCTGCTAGGCTCATCATCTACTCCACGAAAACATTCTCGCCCTGGGGAACCATACCGGGTCCACCATGAACCCGCAAACGGATCATCCAACTCCTCGAATCGGGTTTCAAGCACACGTCTCAGAACCGAGAAAACGCATGGTGGACGCACTGAAATATCATATCAAGAGAAACCGAGTTTTCAAAACAGTACATACTTTCTTAAATAATACCACGGTTCTCAAATCCAGAAATCACATGAAAGCCCAAAGTTCAATGCGTAAATCCATGCAATGTGACGTATGCAATAATAAGCCGTAATATGTGCATATCAAGGGAAAACCGCATTTTTAACAATTATAGTTTAAAATACGACATGCGGTTCCCAAAACACTAAATCAAATCCACGTCTTCCAAAGATGCAAATGTAGCTATAACAAGTATGGGTGTACGCAAGTATGTATGCATAAGCAAGTATGAAATGCAAGTATGGAGATACACAATATGTATGCACACAATGGAACAGAACGAGATTTAATCATCAATGATGAGGTAAGATAAGCGATGGATTGGTTCATAACAATTCTATAGTACGAGTGTCATGGCAATTACTAACGGTGTGTATGTAACATGCAAATTTATGCTCGTGTAGCATGAACCGTTAGTAATAGTGCGGTGTTTCATAAGTACTATGTCTACATGCAACAAAGGGGGGTATGCAACAATGGTACCTATGTACAACCAATATATATCTACGAATATAACATGCAACTACCAATCATATCAAGCCCTGACGCATAACGCCATACGGGCGATTTCCCCGTAGATATTAAATCTACTCACCGGTGATGTCGAGCTAGGTATATCCGACCACCTGCTTCCCCTTCTTCGCGGCGTCCGACGTCCCTGCTTGCGATCCTAGAATTACACAAAGCAACACACATAAGGCTAAATCCTACAAAAATGCGATATCAAAACTATACGAAAAGCAAGCGTCGCAAGCTAACACGTGTGCAAACGTGACACCAAAACGTGTTTACAAGCGCCTGGAACCACCCTGACAAGCCGCGATACACAAAAACCACCAAACCCAAACTCAAAACGTGTGTGTCGCGCAAGTCTAAAAGTGTTGAAAACAAGGTATTCTGTGACGACCCAAAGTTTGGCCCGTAACCGGCACTTAACCACGTAACGTCTACAGGCGTAACGCGACTAAGTAAGCCGAAACCCAGAAATCAAAACCAGTAAAAGTATAGAGTGTTTAAACATTTAATAGAAACATTTGCTAAAAAGTTAAGAAAACCTTAAGTAGACAATCACCACAATAACAATATACGACGTCGTAGCGAAGAAATGAGCAATAAGTGGAAAACATAACAGACAGATAAAACTGCATAAGTTAAGTCGGCTCACAACGAGCTCGACACTAGAATACAAAATAATATATATCGTCCTCACAACTGGTCTCTAAGTCAATATATAAGTGATAGATGGAGAGTACTAGATACAACGATGTACATAACTGAAAAATAAACAGATACCGCACAAAACCCACCTATCAGCAAAAGAGCTAGTACGCCAACTGTAGGGGTATCTGTGTCAGAAGATGCAAGAAAGCAGCCTGCCGCTACTACTCCGAAGGGCAACCTGCAAACACTGTGGCACAACAGGGTGAGTTGCCAACTTGTGAATAGTAGATAACATATAAAGGTAATCGCGAGTATGCACGTGCTGCGATACTTTAACCTATGCCAACAGATAACATCTATATGATGAACTATATGAGCAGAAATCATGCATCAAGTACGATCTAACAACATCTCTAAATGATGAGCAGGTATGCAATAATCATGCATAGCAAATGCAATCTAATAACATCTATATGATGAGCAAGGTATGCAATAATCGTGCATAGCAAATGCAATCTAATGACATCTATATAGGATGAACATGGTATGCAATAATCGTGCATAGCAAATGCAATCTAATGACATCTATATAGGATGAGCAGGGTATGCAATAATCGTGCATAGCAAATGCAATCTAAAAACATCTATATGATGAGCAAGGTATGCAATAATCGTGCATAGCAAATGCAATCTAATGACATCTATATAGGATGAGCAGGGTATGTAATAATCGTGCATAGCAAATGCAATCTAATGACATCTATATAGGATGAGCAGGGTATGCAATAATCGTGCATAGCAAATGCAATCTAATGACATCTATATAGGATGAGCAGGGTATGCAATAATCGTGCATAGAAAATGCAATCTAATGAAATATATATAGGATGAGCAGGGTATGCAATAATCGTGCATAGCAAATGCAATCTAATGACATCTATATAGGATGAGCAGGGGATGCAATAATCCTGCATAGAAAATGCAATCTAATGACATCTATATAGGATGAGCAGGGTATGCAATTATCGTGCATAGCATGTGAACTCTATCAGGTATAACAGATACAGGATGAGATATAAAATACTGAATGCTGAGCATGGGAATAATAATATCTACACGGAATATCAACGTGGAAAATAATCGGTGTCCATCCATATGCCCAAATCCTGTAAATCTCATAGAATCATGGGTGCCTAGCATCGGCACACTAAAATATCATGAATTATCGTGTCTAGGATCGACACGCAAATCCTCAAGTATCGGGCTCCGTCTGCGGAATCGGCCCTCGGCCCCGGCAGTACGGATCGTCCCATATCCATCTCTCATCACTGGTCAGTATCCTCCGGATAACCGCCAGATCTAACCAATCACCGGTAGGTAGTGGTCCCTCTCCCAGGCTCACCGTCTACTGCACAACGAATCCGTTCTCGCCCCGGGGTACCATACCGGGCCCACCATGTACCCACAATCGGCTTCATCCGCCTCCTCGAATCGGGTTTCATATGTCGCTCTCAGCACCGAGAAAACACATGGTGGACGCACTGAAATATCATATCAAGGGTAACCAGGTTTTTTTTAAAACAATTACATATTCTCTTTTAAAATATCCAGGGTTCCCAAATCCAGAAATATCATAGAAACAACATATCTCAATACGTAAATCCATGCAAGTATGAAGATATCACAATATGTGTGCACTGGTATGAATATATATTGTGCATGTGCGCAAGTATGAAGATATCAATATATGTGTGCACTGGTATGAAGATATAGTGTGCATGTGCGCAAGTATGAAGATATCAATATATGTGTGCACTGGTATGAATATATTGTGTGCATGTGCGCAAGTATGAAGATATCAATATATGTGTGTACTGGTATGAAGATATAGTGTGCATGTGCGCAAGTATGAAGATATCAATATATGTGTGCATTGGCATGAATATATAGTGTGCATGTGCGTAAATATGAAGATATCAATATATATGTGCACTGGTATTAATATATAGTGTGCATGTGCGCAAGTATGAAGATATCAATATATGTGTGCACTGGTATGAAGATATAGTGTGCATGTGCGCAAATATGAAGATATCAATATATCTGTGCACTGGTATGAAGATATAGTGTGCATGTGCGCAAGTATGAAGATATCAATATATGTTTGCACTGGTATGAAGATATAGTGTGCATGTGTGCAAGTATGAAGATATCAATATATGTGTGCACTGGTATGAAGATATAGTGTGCATGTGCGCAAGTATGAAGATATCAATATATGTCAATATGTGACAAGTCATGACAATCATCAATGGTGCGGCAATCAAACGATCTGTATAATGCGTAGCAATCCTATAGTGCGAGTGTCATGGTTATCACTAATGGTGTGAGTGTAACATACAAATAGTGCTCGTGCAGCTTGAACCGTTAGTGACAGTGCAGTGTTCTATGCTATCATTTCTATATGCAACAAGAAGGTATGCTACTAGTCCATATGACATCTACGACTAAATATCCTAACACGCCCTGACGCTTAACGCCATACGGGCGATTTCCCGATAGATATTAAATCTACTCACCTGGTCGTGCGCTACTCGTAGCCGACCACCTGCTTCCCTTTCTTTGCTTCGTCCGACGTACCCGCCTGCGAACCTAGAATTCATACAAGGAAAATACACATAAGCAAATATCTCACAAAACGTGATATTGAAGTCAAACGATACACTCGCGTCGCGAACTAAACGAGCTTGTGTACGATACGCTAAAACGTGTGTTTACGCGTCTAAAACTATCCCAACACGCCGCGACACGCTGGATCACAGAACCCACTCACGTATCGCGCGTATCGCGCGAACTAAACGTACTAGAAAAGCGATATATCGTCCCAGATTTTCCTACAGAGAGAAACTTACAAAATTGCACATGCCAAAACACTAGAATATGTAGCAGACTCCCACAGCCAAAACCCTAACCCTTAATTCTCCTATCTAGCCGCAATTTGCGGCCAGAATGATTAAAATTGTGCACTAAGTTGGGTGTCTGGGGTTCGTACTCTGGTGGTGTGGTCAGGGTCTCCCAAGTAGTTTACAGTTAACAAAGATTTTATTTGAAGTTTCCGGGTCTATAGCAGATCACTGAAAGGTGAAATCTCACTTAAAAACGCTAAATTTTGCACAAAATGAAACCCTATGGTATTTTGGTGAAATCTGGGGTTTACCTAGGTTTACTTGGCCCTAATAACACTTAATTAGGCTAGGTTAATCAATAAAATCATCCCATAACCAAAAGTCCACACAAATCACCATTTCTAGCACAAAAGCTCACTTTTTACACAAACCGAAGCTAATTCTACACAAGCTAAGCAAACTAGAGAGTTAGGCTCAGAGATTATACCTTACTAGACCCTAGGTGTAAGGAGAAAGGAGGAAGAGAATATCTGGAGTTGCTGTGGCTGCTGGAGCTGCTGCTGCTGTTGCTCCATGCTGCTGCTGATGCTGATGCTTGCTGCTGCTTGCTGCTGATGGTGCTGCTGTTGCTGCTGCTGCTAATGGTGCTTCTGCTTCTTCTACTGCTGCTGGTGAGTGTGTGTGTGTGTGTGTGAGAATGAGAGAAGTGAGAGTGAGAATGAGAGCACAAGTCAAACAACCCCCTCTCTCTCCCTCTCCCTTCATTTAATGAGCATGGCTCATGCCATGAAGCCCATACTCCCTCTCTCTCGCCAAGTCAACAAAGAAAATCATATCCATAAAAAAAAACACATAAATAAAACCCAAAATACTTAATAAGAATCAATTAACTTAAAGAAAATGGGTTAATCCACCATGCTTGCTAATCATGGTTTAACCCTAAATAGCCCTAATTTGCATGCACAAGTGTGTGCAAGCCTAGGAAAATTCTAATAAAATATTCATTAAATAGGATAAAATATTTGGAACTCAATTTGGTAAACCTTTTTATTAAAAACTATATATTAAAATATAATTAACCACTAAACACAACCTAAGGTGTTACAATCTTCCCCCTTAAAGAAATTCGTCCCCGAATTTAAAAATATACTGCTACGCATACCTTCAAGAGATGAGAGAACTTCTTCCACATCTCTCCCTCGGCCTCCCAAGTTATCTCTTCACCATTCAGGCTGCGCCAAAACACCTTCACTGATGGCAAGACCTTCGATCGAAGTTTCTTCACCTGCCGGTCCAATATTACGACTGGCTGCTTGGTGAACGAAAGATCGCGCTCGAACTAAATGGTCTGGTGCTGAATCAAGTGAGAAAGGTCATGAAGGTAATTGCAAGGTATCGATATGAAAATACGGGGTGAATACTCAATAATCTGGGTGAAAGTGCCAAATTAAAGCCAACGAACTAACTCGCCTTAAGGATCTTAAAAAGACCTGCCATCCTGGGATAAGCTTCCCAAAACTCAACATGTCATTTATCAGAAAAATCCATAGGAATACATGATCTTCCACTGCGAACTCGAATCTGCGACCATCTTGGTCGGCATATGACCTCTGTCCGAAATGGACAATTCTCATCCTGACCTAAAACAACTGGATCATCTCCGAAGTCTCTAGGCAAGCTGGGGTCCAAAAATCCTACAATGCGGAGTTAGAAAAACAGACTGATGATCGACACGACCTAACCCCTAAGCCTAAATATTGCCAATTGGAGTGTCTCCTGATAACTGCTATCGAAGGAGAACCCTAACAATGGTGAGTGACGATCCCCAACTGCCGAAAACAATTACTATGTACGCACAAACATAGCAAAGAACAACTGAGCAAACCGAGTATAACCGGACAACAAGAATCCGAATGGAGTCACACCCTGACTAAACCTGGGTAGACACCATAACGAAATTCATGGAGACCTACTCTCGTTCCCTCTTCGGAATGGTTAAAGTTTGCAACTCTCCCGCCGGTCTCAGTTGCTCAACCCAAGCACACAACTAGACAGACACCTTGAAACGAATCCCGAGACTTCTTCTTCCGTCCCTGGCCACCCGTAACTATCTCATAAGTCACGTTAAATGTTGGTGGGACTTGGATGAGTACAGAGAGTTGACCGATATGACTGCTCAAGGATTTCACGTCTCTATTCAATAATATCAGGTACACAAACGCGTCCTTAAACTTAGCACACTCTTGTCATAATTCAAGGACTCCGAATCATTACCCAGCCGAACAGGCTCAAGTATTTCTGACGAACGAGCGTCGGCGGGCAATGTCTCGTGAAAGTGATTAAAGAAAAGTGGTCGGGCGCGGACATGAGCATGCTGTCCCCTCAGTAGAGACGAACTTAAGCTGTACTCAACGATCGCACAAGAACTTGTAAATTTGCAGAGGACCATCACAACAATCAAAATCCACTATAGGAAGATGTACATTAAGCTCTGGTGGTCCGTGAGAATCTGGCACGACCCCCAAACAAGTAGTGTCTCCAAATCTCCAACGCAAAACCACCGCGGCCATCTCCAGATCATGAATGGGATATCTTTCTCGTACTTCCTCCAAATGTAGGGAAGCAAAAGCGATAACTCCTTTGTGTCACCTCAAGTACACATTCGAGCCCTACTCACGAAACATCACAGTTAAACCACAAAGTCGCCCGAACCAAAAAGCAAAGAAAGAACTGATGCAGTTGTTAATCGAATCTTCAACTGCCGAAACTCCGCACACAAGCCTCAGTCCAAAGAAAGGAAACCTCCACTCCGGTCAATTCAGTCAATGGTGCAGCACTACACTAGCAATCTTGCCCGAAACGGCGGTAAAAACCTGCTAAGCCCAAAAATCTGCGGACCTCCGTCCTGCTCACAAGCCTAGGCCTAAGCTGTACGGCCACGATCTTCCTCGAAACCAGACAAAACCGTCTCCCGTAACTAGAAGACCTAGGAGTCAACAAAGACAAGCCTGAAAGAATACTCCGAGAATCTAACAAACAGCTGGGGCTCTCCCAGTATCTGCAAAACAATTTCTCAAGTGCTACTCCTATCCCTCAAGACACATTAAATAGACCAGAATGTCGTAGGTAACACAACCATAACTGGTCGAGGGACGGCCTGAAGAAATCCGGTTCATCACATCTACGAATGCTGCTAGGGCATTGGTGAATCCAATGACACACCAAAACACACAAAGCCCGTAGCACGCACAAGGCAGTCTTCGGAATGTCATCACTCCGAACCCGCAACAATGATGACCTGATCCCAAACAAACTTAGAAAAAGTCTCGCACTCTGATGCTGATCGAAGAAATTGTCAATGCGAGATAAAGGATACCTATCCGCACCATAAGTCGGTTCAATTGACGATCCATCGATACACAAGCTCTATCTGTCGTCTTTCTCCTTGACGAATAGAAATAGGAGCTTCCTAATGCGAAACAATCAGACACACGAAATTCCCCCAACAAACAACTCTGTAGCAGATCCTTAAGCTCCTTAAGTTTCGCCGGCTCATCAGGAACAACGTTGGAAACTCTCGCACAAAAGAAAACCGATCCAACAAACCAACTGTGGCTACGGTGTCACGAATGAACGCCAAGAATCCACGACATCTCCTTAAAAGCCGACTAGCAAAAAAGGCTGAATTCATGCTGTGAGGGGCGGCACAACTATCCACCTGCACAACAAGAACTGACTCGCCGGGGAAAACAAAACCTAACTGTTTCCTCACGGTAGTCTACAATGCCTAGCACGTAGCTAACCAGTCCGTGCCCAGGAGAATGCCAAATCCAACATCTCTAGAAGGATCAAAATGACAGACGAATCTGTATCTCCTATCCGATTGGCACACGACCGAATTACGTGTCGCGCAACAAAAGAATCGCTGACAGAAGTTAACACAACAAACGGCTGATCTACCTAACACGACTCTCGTCCTAAAATCGGCACGAAGTGTGGAAACATACGAGTGCATAGATCCGGATCAAGTAATACGTGTGTGTCAAAAGAACATACTGAAAGAGTACCTGAAACCACAGCATTGGACGCTTGCGCATCCTGATGAGTCGAAGCGAAAACTTGTGCCTGCCCTTCACCTGCGACTGACCGAACTCATCCTCTGCCAGACTGACCCCTCTACGCGAACCTTCCGTGTCCATGATGTCTCAGAATACGGCCCTGACGTGGTGCTAAGGAACAATGTCTGACGAAGTGTTGAAGGCTTCTGCATCGAAAACACCCACGCGCTGACTGCTGACCCTCCTGGGGATGAGAGCCAAACGACTGTCCTCGTCCTAAGCCTCTGCTCTGGGCTGGTATACCTGTATGATTCCTCAACTGTTCCGGAACTCTCAAAGTCTCTGGAAGACGTGTCTCGTAAACTGGGGCTGCATCTACTGGTGCTATGTAGGTGACGGAATACTGCATGATGATCGTAAGGAACAACTGGGTAACAGGGGTAACAACCTCCTATCGCTGCGTTCGAACGGCCTCCACCAATGAGCTCATCGTCTGGCGCAAGTCCTGCATCTCTGCTACTAATCTAGCGATCAGATCTGTCTTAGGAAGAACAATCTGCTCTGGTACAACAGGGGTACTACCCGGATCAGTCCTCGTCTCGGACGAATCAACTCGAACCTCGGCTCTCGCGGCTGCTCTATGTGCCCTCGTAGTCCTTGGCGGCATAATGGCTGAGAAGAAAGTAGGATTCGATGAGGATTCAATGGGGATACGAAAATCGAATCACAGGAATGTACACAATCGTGAAGGAATTTCAATCAATAAGTCCTAAGGACGCTTAGGCGGAGTACCGTGTCCTGAGTACGCCGCAGAACATACGCACGCTACGCCACTCTGCTGCAGCTACCTACTCCATCATACCAGGGTCATCCTACACTCCGAAGGTAAAACCTACGGTCTGATACCAATTTTGTCACGGCCCAAAGTTTGGCCCGGAACCGGCACTTAACCACGTAACGTCTACAGGCGTAACGCGACTAAGTAAGCCGAAACCCAGAAATCAAAACCGGTAAAAGAATAGAGTGTTTAAACATTTAATAGGAACATTTGCTAAAAAGTTAAGAAAACCTTAAGTAGACAATCACCACGATAACAATATAGGACGCCGTAGCGAAGAAATGAGCAATAAGTGGAAAACATAACAGACAGATAAAACTGCATAAGTAAAATTGACTCACAACGAGCTCGACACCAGAATACAAAATAATATAAATCGTTCTCACAACTGGTCTCTAAGTCAATACATAAGTGGTAGATGGAGAGTACTAGATACAACGATGTACATAACTGAAAAATAAACAGATACCGCACAAAACCCACTTATCAGCAAAAGAGCTAGTACGCCAACTGCAGGGGTATCTGTGTCAGAAGATGCAAGAAAGCAGCCTGCCGCGACTACTCCGAAGGGCAACCGGCAAACACTGTAGCACAACGGAGGTGAGTTGCCAATACGTGAATATAGATAACATATAAAGATAATCGCGAGTATGCACGTGCTGCGATACTCTAACCTATGCCAACAGATAACATTTATATGATGAACTATATGAGCAGAAATCATGCATCAAGTACGATCTAACAACATCTCTAAATGATAAGCAGGGTATGCAATAATCGTGCATAGCAAATGCAATCTAATAACATCTATATGATGAGCAAGGTATGCAATAATCGTGCATAGCAAATGCAATCTAATGACATCTATATAGGATGGGCAGGGTATGCAATAACCGTGCATAGCAAATGCAACCTAATAACATCTATATGATGAGCAAGGTATGCAATAATCGTGCATAGCAAATGCAATCTAATGACATCTATATAGGATGAGCAGGGTATGCAATAATCGTGCATAGCAAATGCAATCTAATGACATCTATATAGGATGAGCAGGGTATGCAATAATCGTGCATAGCAAATGCAATCTAATGACATCTATATAGGATGAGCAGGGTATGCAATAATCGTGCATAGAAAATGCAATCTAATGACATCTATATAGGATCAGCAGGGTATACAATAATCGTGCATAGCAAATGCAATCTAATGTCATCTATATAGGATGAGCAGGGTATGCAATAATCGTGCATAGCAAATGCAATCTAATGACATCTATATAGGATGAGCAGGGTATGCAATAATCGTGCATAGAATGTGAACTCTATCAGGTACAACAGATACAGGATGAGATATAAAATACAGAATGCTGAGCATGAGAATAATAATATCTACACGGAATATCAACGTGGAAAATAATCGGTGTCCATCCATATGCCCAAATCCTGTAAATCTCATAGAATCATGGGTGCCTAGCATCGGCACACTAAAATATCATGAATTATCGTGTCTAGGATCGACACGCAAATCCTCAAGTATCGGGCTCCGTCTGCGGAATCGGCCCTCGGCCCCGGCAGTACGGATCGTCCCATATCCATCTCTCATCACTGGTCAGTATCCTCCGGATAACCGCCAGATCTAACCAATCACCGGTAGGTAGTGGTCCCTCTCCCAGGCTCACCGTCTACTGCACAACGAATCCGTTCTCGCCCCGGGGCACCATACCGGGCCCATAATGTACCCGAAATCGGCTTCATCCGCCTCCTCAAATCGGGTTTCACATGTCGCTCTCAGCACCGAGAAAACATATGGTGGACGCACTGAAATATCATATCAAGGGTAACCGGGTTTTTTAAAAAAAATTACATATTCTCTTTTAAAATATCCACGGTTCCTAAATCCAGAAATATCATGGAAACAATATATCTCAATGCGTAAATCCATGCAAGTATGAAGATATCACTATATGTGTGAACTGGTATGAATATATAGTGTGCATGTGCACAAGTATGAAGATATCAATATATGTGTGCACTGGTATGAAGATATAGTGTGCATGTGCGAAAGTATGAAGATATAAATATATGTGTGCACTGGTATGAATATATAGTGTGCATGTGCACAAGTATGAAGATATCAATATATGTGTGCACTGGTATGAATATATAGTGTGCATGTGCGCAAGTATGAAGATATCAATATATGTGTGCACTGGTATGAAGATATAGTGTGCATGTGCGCAAGTATGAAGATATCAATATATGTGTGCATTGGTATGAATATATAGTGTGCATGTGCGCAAGTATGAAGATATCAATATATGTGTGCACTGGTATGAAGATATAGTGTGCATGTGCGCAAGTATGAAGATATCAATATATGTGTGCATTGGTATGAATATATAGTGTGAATGTGCGCAAGTATGAAGATATCAATATATGTGTGCACTGGTATGAAGATATAGTGTGCATGTGCGCAAGTATGAAGATATCAATATGTGTGTGCACTGATATGAAGATATAGTGTGCATGTGCGCAAGTATGAATATATCAATATATGTGTGCACTGGTATGAATATATAGTGTGCATGTGCGCAAGTATGAAGATATCAATATATGTGTGCACTGGTATGAAGATATAGTGTGCATGTGCGCAAGTTTGAAGATATCAATATATGTGTGCACTGGTATGAAGATATAGTGTGCATGTGCGCAAATATGAAGATATCAATATATGTCAATATGCGACAAGTCATGACAATCATCAATGGTGCAGCAATCAAACGATCTGTATAATGCGTAGCAATCCTATAGTGCGAGTGTCATGGCAATCACTAACGGTGTGAGTGTAACATACAAACAGTGCTCGTGCAGCTTGAACCGTTAGTGACAGTGCAGTGTTCTATGCTATCATTTCTATATGCAACAAGAAGGTATGCTACTAGTCCATATGACATCTACGACTAAATATCCTAACACTCCTTGACGCTTAACGCCATACGGGCGATTTCCCCGTAGATGTTAAATCTACTCACCTGGTCGTGCGCTACTCGTAGCCGACCATTTGCTTCCCTTTCTTTGCTTCGTCCGACGTACCCGCCTGCGAACCTAGAATTCATACAAGGAAAATACACATAAGCAAATCTCTCGCAAAACGCGATATTGAAGTCAAACGATACACTCGCGTCGCGAACTAAACGCGTTTGTGTTCGATACGCTAAAACGTGTGTATACGTGTCTAAAACTATCCCGACACACCGCGAAACGCTGGATCATAGAACCCACTCACGTATCGCGCGTATCGCGCGAACTAAACGTACTAGAAAAGCGATATATCGTCCCAGATTTTCCTACAGAGAGAAACTTACAAAATTGCACATGCCAAAACACTAGAATATGTAGCAGACTCCCACAGCCAAAACCCTAACCCCTAATTCTCCTGTCTGGCTGCAATTTGCGGCCAGAATGATTAAAATTGCGGCCTGGGTTGAGTGTCTGGGGCTCGTGCTCTGGTGGTGTGGTCAGGGTCTCCCAAGTAGTCTACAGTTAACTCAGATTTTATCTGAAGTGCATGTGTCTATAGCAGATCGCCGAAAGGTGAAATCTCACTTAAAAACGCTAAATTTTGCACAAAATGAAACCCTATAGTATTTTGGTGAAATCTGGGGTTTACCTAGTTTTACTTGGCCCTGATAACACTTAATTAGGCTAGGTTAACCAATAAAATCACCCCCTAACCAAAAGTCCACACAAATCACCATTTCAAGCACAAAAGCTCACTTTTTACACAAACCGAAGCTAATTCTACACAAGCTAAGCAAACTAGAGAGTTAGGCTCAGAGATTATACCTTACTAGACCCCAGGTGCAAGGAGAAAGGAGGAGGAGAAGATCTGGAGTTGTTGTGGCTGCTGGAGCTGCTGCTGCTGCTTGCTGCTGATGGTGCTGCCGTTGTTGCTGCTGCTAATGGTGCTGCTGCTTCTTCTGCTGCTGCTGGAGCTGCTGGTGAGTGTGTGTGTGTGAGAGAGAATGAGAGAAGTGAGAGTGAGAATGAGAGCACAAGTCAAACACCCCCTCTTTCTCCCACTCCCTTCATTTAATGAGCATGGCTCATGCCATGAAGCCCATAATCCCTCTCTCTCACCAAGTCAACAAAGAAAATCATATCCATAAAAAAAAAACACATAAATAAAACCCAAAATACTTAATAAGAATCAATTAACTTAAAGAAAATGGGTTAATCCACCATGCTTGCTAATCATGGTTTAACCCCAAATAGCCATAATTTGCATGCCCAAGTGTGTGCAAGCCTAGGAAAATTCTAATAAAATATTCATCAAATAGGATAAAATATTTGGAACTCAATTTGGTAAATCTTTTTATTAAAAACTATATATTAAAATATAATTAACCACTAAACACAAACTAAGGTATTACATATTCGATCCCAGATTTTGACTCGAGTGGAAATAGGAAAAGTTGCATATACCAAACACCTTAGATATGTAGCAGACTCCCCCAGCCCAAACCCCGACACCCAACTCAACCCTCTGGCCGCAAATTGCGGCCAAAATGAATATTTCTGTGGCCTTGGATGGGAAGTGGGCTCTCGTGCTGTGTGTATGTGTCCCTACCTCAGTAACTTAGCCCCAGTATCTGCAACTTTTGCCTAAAGCACTCGCTTCAAAAGCAGATCACAAAACTACCCAAAATCTTAACTAAAATGTTTAATTAACAGTAATTTAAAACAATATGCTATTTTTGTGTAAACTGAAACAAAGACATGAGTTAAACGACACTAATAGCATTTAATTAAGTTAAACAAACCCTAAAAACCCTAACTTACCATAATCTTCACTTAAACCATAAATTTAGCACTAAAACTCACTAAAACACTACTTCAAGCTAATTAAACTACAATTTTAGCAATAAAGTGATTAGGGTGAGCTTAATACCTCAAGTTGGTCTTAGGGGAGTTTAAACTTGCTGCACTTGCCTTCAAAGGCAAAGACTTGCCAAAAAAATCAACAAAGGAGGTGTTTTTGCAAGGGTTAAATGAAGAAAAGATGGATCTTTGTGTAGGGATTTAAGGCTTGGAATGCAAGGAAAGAAGAAGAAGAAGAAGATGATGAATGTGCTGCTGCTGCTGCTGCTGTGTGCAGAAGAGAGGGAAGAAAGAGAGAGAGAGAGAGAGAGAGAGAATGCCCCCAAAGTCAAAGCCTCCATGCTCATTTAATGCACCATGCTTTCTCCTATTCTTTTCTTTATCTAAATTCATTAAAGTTTTTATTTTGTTTTGGGTTTTCTCTTTAAAAGGAATGAAATGATAATTTGAAATAGTAGACATGTTAAAAACATGGCCTAAGGTGAAATTGTGCATGCTACACTAATTTTGCTTAGGAAAAATAATAAGAATTTTTTTTTCCTAATAAAGTGAATACCAAACTAAATAATAATTAATAAAACATAATTATAAATATAATTTCCTATTTTCACAAATAATATTGATTTATTCTAGTTTATGTGGAAATTTAATAGTTAAGAGACTTTATGAAAAACACGCATTGGCTAATTAACACTAACTCGATCTAAACGAATTTCAAAAACGTTACAATCTTCCCCCCTTAAAGAAATTCGGTCCCCGAATTAAAAAAAATCTAGCTACGCGTACCTTAAAAGAGATGGGGATATTTCTTCCTCATCTCGTTCTCGGTCTCGCAGGTGACCTCCTCTCTGCTCGTGCCACGCCAAAGGACCTTGACGGACGGTATAACCTTTGATTGCAATTTCTTCACCTGCCGATCCAGGATGACTACCGGCTGCTCTGCAAAAGAAAGGTTGCGCTCGAGCTGGATCGTCGGGTGCTGAATCGCATGAGAAGGGTCATGAAGATACTTGCGGAGCATCGAAATGTGGAAGATTGGGTGAACGTCTGGGAAACTGGGCGGAAGAGCTAGCCGATACGCAACAACACCAATACGCTCGAGGATCTCTAAGGGACACACATATCTGGGACTACGTTTCCCCTTCTTCCCAAATCTCATCACGCCTTTCATTGGGGAGACCCTCAAGAAAAAATGATCGCCAACAAAAAACTCAAGTCTGCGCCGACGACGGTCCGCATAAGATCTCCACCTGCTCTGGGCCGCTCACATCCTATCACGAATCAACTGGATCTTCGCGGTCGTCTCATCAACAATCTGCGAGCCCAAAATACTGCTCTCACTGAGCTCTGTCCAACAGACGGGCGATCTGCATCTCCTCCCATATTGAGGCTCGAATGGTGCCATCTGAATGGTCTCCTGAAAGCTGTTGTTGTAGGAGAACTCTACTAAGGGCAAATGGTGATCCCAGCTACCTCCGAAATCCAAAACGCACGCTCGGAGCATGTCCTCAAGAGTCTGAATAGTCCGCTCTGACTGGCCGTCGGTCTGCTGATGGAAAGCTGTGCTGAAACTCAAGCGGGTGCCTAAAGCCTCCTGAAGTCTCTGCCATAATCGGATGGTAAACTGGGTGCCTCGGTCAGACACAATACACGTCGGGACGCTATGCAACCGTACGATCTCGTCGATGTAAATCTGGGCATACTGAGCAAATCCGAAAGTGGTATTCACTGGCAAGAAGTGAGCCGCTTTCGTCAATCGATCCACGATCACCCAAATGGAGTCAAACCTTTGATTGGTCCTGGGTAGACCCATGATGAAGTCCATAGAAATCTGCTCCCGTTTCCACTCCGGAATGGGCAAAGGCTGCAACTCTCCCCTAGCCTTTGGTGCTCGGCCTTGACTTGCTGACAAGTCAGGCATCTCGAAACGAGGTCTGTGACATCCCTCTTCATCCCGTCCCACCAGTAAACATCTCTCAGATCATGGTACATCTTGGTGGAAGCTGGATGAACACTGTACACCGATCGATGTGCCTCCTCAAGAATCTCACGCCTCAGTCCCTCAGCATCTGGTACGCACAGTCTAGTCCTAAATTATAGTATCCCCTGATCATCGATCACGAACTCAGAAAATCTGCCCTGTCCAATCTATGCCATGATCTCTAAACAACGGTCAAGCAACTGTGGACGTGCATGAACATGCGTAAGCTGTCCCCCAATCGGAGTGAACTCGAACTGCACTCGACTGTCGCATAAAATCTTCCAATCTGCCGACGACTGCCTCTGCACTGTGCTTAAACACGATAGACTATCCCCGGGCCTCCGACTCAAAGCATCCGCCACTACATTCGCCTTGCCCGGGTGATAAAGGATCTCACAATCGTAGTCCTTCACTGACTCCATCCAACGGTGCTGTCTAAGATTCAGGTCTCCCTGCTGAAATATGTACTTCAAGCTCTTTTGATCCGTGAATATCTGGCACGACTCGCCATATAGGTAATGTCGCCAGATCTTGAGTGCAAAGACTACTGCAGCCATCTCCAAATCGTGAGTGGGGTAGTTCTATTCGTGTTTCTTCAGCTGCCGAGAAGAATACGCGATAACTCTGTCGTGCTGCATCAATATGCACCCTAGCCCCACTCGAGAAGCGTCACAATAGACCACAAATCCGCCCGATCCCAAAGGAAAAGATAATACCGGCGCCGTAGTCAAACAAGTCTGCAACTGCTGAAAGCTACGCTCGCACGCCTCTATCCAAACAAAAGGAACTCCCTTCCGGGTCAGCCCGGTCAACGGTGCAGCAATACGGGAGAAGTCCTGTACAAATCGTCGGTAGTAGCTGGCCAGTCCTAGGAAGCTGCGGATCTCTATAACTGAGGCTGGTCTAGGCCAATGCTGGACGGCCTCGATCTTCTTCGGGTCCACACGTATACCGCCGCTCGTAACCATGTGACCCAAGAATTCAACTCTGTCAAGCCAGAATGTGCATTTGGAGAATTTCGCGAACAGCTGGTGCTCCCTCAGAGTCTGCAATGTGATCCACAAGTGCTGCTCGTGCTACTCACGGCTCCGGGAATACACTAAGATGTCGTCAATAAACACGATGATGAAATGATCAAGATACGACCTGAAAAAGCGGTTCATCAAGTCCATAAATGCTGCTGGGGCATTGGTGAGTTCGAACGACATCACCAAAAACTCATAGTGTCCATAACGCGTGCGAAAAGCCGTCCTCGGAATATCCTCCTACCGAACCCGCAACTGATGGTAGCCTGATCGCAAATCAATCTTCGAGAAGTGTCCCGCACCCTGAAGCTGGTCGAAAAAATCATCGATACGAGGCAAGGGATATCTGTTCCGCATAATAACCCGGTTCAGCTGGCGGTAATCGATACACAAGCGCAAACTGCCGTCCTTCTTCTTGACGAACATGACAGGAGCACCCCAAGGAGATATGCTCGGTCGAATAAGCCCTTTATCTAACAACTCCTGCAACTGACCCTTCAGCTCTCTAAGCTCCGCCAGGGCCATCCGATAAGGCGGTATGGAAATAGGCCCCGTGCCGGGAATCAAGTCAATACAGAACAAAATATCGCGCTCAGGCGGTAGCCCAGGCAGCTCGTCAGGGAAAACATCAGGAAACTCGCTAACAATTGGGACCTGGTCCAACGGGACCTCTGCAGCTCTAGTATCACAAAAATATGCTAAGAATCCCTGACATCCCTTCCTCAAGAGCTGTCCAGAACGAAGATACGAAATCAAGCTGGGAAGGGTGATGCTATGGTCTTCCTGAATAACAAGAACTGGCTCTCCCGGAAAGCTAAAACTGACTGCCTTCTCACGGCAGTCCACGGATGCATAACAAGGGGCTAGCCAGTCCATGCCCAGAAGAACATCAAAATCCAACATATCGAGGAGAATCAAATTAACCAAAGAATCCCTCTCCCCGATACGAACAGAGCACATTCGAAACACAAAATGAGCGACAAACGACTCGCCTACCGGAGAAATAACAATAAGTGGTTGATCTAACGACGACGAATCTCAGCCCAACCTCGGTGCGAAGTGCATAGATACATACGAATGTATAGAACCTGGGTCGAATAACACCCGTGCGTCGAAAGAACATACTGGCAAGGTACCTGTCACTATGGCATTGGATGCCTACGCATCCTGTGGAGTCAAAGCGAACACTCGGGCCTGTCCCCCACCAATAGCTATCTGTCCTCGGCCTCGGCCTCTGCCTCCTCGCCCTCTCTGAACAGGACCGCCATGTCCACGGCCTCTGGGAACGTCCGCCTGGCGTGGAGCACCACCAGGGGAAGGAAGTAGGGCTCTCGGTGCATAAGTCTGATGCGGAGCAACAACAGGTGCAAGAGGCAACGCTCTCTGAGGTGAAGGCGGTAAGGTAACCTGTGAAACCGCTGTCTCCCTCTGTTGTGTCTCAGGACAATCTCTGATGAGATGAAAAAGACTACCACACCCAAAGCATCCACACGGCGACGGCTAACCCTCCTGGGGATAAAAGCTGAACAACTGGCCTCGTCCCGAGTCTCCGCTACTCCCCGTGCCTGAACGAACTCTGTCGCGGCATCTAAATATCTGTCTCTGTACTGATATAACCGTACAAACTCTTTTCGGTTCTGGAACTACCGAAGTCTCGGCAAGACGCTCCTCGACTAATAGGGCTGCGTCCACAACTGCTGCATAAGTCTAGCAATGCTGTGCGCTGATCACAAGAAACAACGGTGTAAGCAGGCTTCGAACAAACCTCTTGACTCGCATCTCCTCAGTAGCTACTAAATATGGGGTATAAATAGATAGCTCGGTGAACAACACATCATACTCCACCACTGTCATATCCGGCGTCTGGCGTAATGACTCGAACCTGCGCGCTCGAGAATCTCTGACACTCCGTGGAAGGAAACAGGCAAAGAACACCGTCACGAACTCAGTCCAGGTTATAGGAGGAAGACCTACTGCTCTGCCCATCTCTACCGACTCGCACCACTTCTGCGCAAGACCTTCCAGGCGAAAGCTCGCGAACTCTACCCATCTCGCATCAGAGCATCTCAGTGAACGGCATATCCTGGCCATCCGATCAATAAAAGACTGTGGATTCTCGGCTGCATCTGTGCCTGTGAAGACCGGAGGCTTCAGCCTCATAAACTCAGATAGCGATACTGTGATAATCTCCGTGGCTGCAGGTGCAACTGCCTGAACCGTAGGTACCATCGCGGTCCCCGCAATGGGTGGAACTACATCTGTTCGCTGTACTCGAATGGCCTCAACTAACGACCCCATCATCTGGCACAACTCCTGCATACCGGCCCCTAACATAGAAGCATGGTCTGTCGAAGGGGGATCGGTCTGCTCCGGTACAACTGGCGTACCGCTCTGGTCAGTCGTCGTCTCGGACGAGTCAACTCTGATCTCAGCTCTCGCGGCCGCTCTCTGCGCCCTCGTAGTCTTCGGCGGTATAATAGTTGGAAATGGAAATAAGATTCGATAAGAATACGGAAATCAAATCGCAAGTATGTATATAATCATGAAGGAATTTTAACCAATAAGTCCTAAGGTCACTTAGGCGGAGTACCGTGTCATGAATATGCCGCGGAACATACACACACTACGCCACTCTGCTTCAGCTACCTACTCCATCATACCAAGGTAATCCTACACTCCGAAAGATAAAACCTACGCTCTGATACCAACTTTGTCACGACCCAGAATTCGGCCCATGACCGCCACTTGACCACATAACGTCTACAGGCGTAACGCGATTAAGTAAGCCGAAACCCAGAAATCAAACTATTAAAAGTAGTGAGTGATGAAAACATTGGTTTAAAACGATTAGAAAATTCGAGTAAAAATCTTTAAAGTTTAAGTTATTTTCTTAAAAATTTCGGCAGCACCTCCTTTGTAAAAACCAGCGCCGAAACGGGTACAAGACGTGATACAAGTAAAAAGACATATAATATAGATAAGGCATCCTCAAACGGGAGCAATCACGCACAACGGTGGAAACAATCACCACGAGGATAATATACGACGCCGTAGCGAAGAAATGAGAACATAAGTGAAAAACATCATAAAAGATAAAAACTGCATAGATAAAGTCGGCTCACACGAGCTCGACATCCAAACTACAAAATAATATACAACATCGTCCTCACATCTGGTCCTTAAGTCAATACATGAAATGGTAGATGGAGAGTACTAGATACAACAGAGTGTACAAAAGGAAAATAAACGGATACCGCAAGCCTACCTATAAGCAACACGACACACCTGCCACTATAACGGTATCCACCGCAAAAAGGTACAATGAGGTAGCCCTGCCGCGACTACTCTGAGGGTCAACCTGTAAAACACTGTGGCACAACGGGGGTGAGTTGCCAACTTGTGAATAGAAAATAACATATAAAGGTAATCGCAAGTATGCACGTACTGCAATACTCTAACATGTGCAAATAATTAATATCAACATGATAAATTGGGTATGCAATAATCATGCGATGTACTCTATCAGGTACTACAACTACATGATGCAGGGCATAACAATGGATGCTGAGCATGGGATAAAATATCATCTACACGAATCATCATCGTGGAAAAACCCGGTGTCGATCAAAAACACCCCAAAATCCCTATAACTCAGGCGTCGTCACTCTACCCGGCCCACAAATCCTGTAAATCTCATGGAACCGGAGTGCCCAACATCGGCACTCGAAAACCTCAAAAATACTCGTGTCCAGCATCGACACGTAAATCCATATATATATATATATATATATATATATATATATATCGGGCTCCGTCTGCGGGATCGGTCCTCGGGCTCCGGCAGTACGGGTTGACCCATATCCATCTCTTGACTCCGGTCGGCATCCTCCGGATAACCGCCGGGTCCAACCAATCACCGGTAGGTACTCGCCACCCTGCTAGGCTCATCGTCTACTCCACGAAAACATTCTCGCCCCGTGGAACCATACCGTGTCCACCATGAACCCGCAAACGGATCATCCAACTCCTCGAATCGGGTTTCAAGAGCACGTCTCAGAATCGAGAAAACGCATGGTGGACACACTGAAATATCATATCAAGAGAAACCGGGTTTTCAAAACAGTGCATACTTTCTTAAATAATACCACGGTTCTCAAATCCAGAAATCACATGAAAGCCCAAAGTTCAATGTGTAAATCCATGCAATGTGACGTATGCAATAATAAGCCGTAATATGTGAATATCAAGGGAAAACCGCTCTTTTAATAATTACAGTTTTAAAATACGACATGCGGTTCCTGAAACTCTAAATCAAATCCACGTTATCCAAGGATGCAAATGTAGCTATAATAAGTATGGGTGTACGCAAGTATGTATGCATAAGCAAGTATGAAATGCAAGTATGGAGATAAACAATATGTATGCACACAAAGGAACAAAACCATATTTATTCTTCAATGATGAGGTAAGCTAAGCGATGGATTGGTTCATAGCAATTCTATAGTGCGAGTGTCATGGAAATTACTAACGGTGTGTGTGTAGCATGCAAATTTGTGCTCTGCAACATGAACCGTTAGTAACAGTGCGGTGTCTCACAAGTACTATGTCTACATGCAACAAAGGGGGGTATGCAACAATGGTAACTATGTACAACCAATATATATCTATGAATATAACATGCAGCTACCAATCCTATCAAGCCTTGACGTATAACGCCATAAGGGCGATTTCCCCGATGTTAAATCTACTCACCGATGATCTCGAGCTAGGTATATCCAACCACCTGCTTCCCCTTCTTCGCGGCGTCCGACGTCCCCGCCTGCGATCCTAGAATTACACAAAGCAATACACATAAGGCTAAATCCTGCAAAAACGCGATACCAAGACTATACGAAAAGCTAGCGTCGCAAGCTAACACGTGTGCAAACGTGACACCAAAACGTGTGTGCAAGCGCTTGGAACCACCCTGACATGCCGCGATACACAGAAACCACCAGACCCAAACTCAAAACGTACGTGTCGCGCAAGTCTAAAAGTGTTGAAAACAAGGTATTCGATCCCAGATTTTGACTCGAGTGGAAATAGGAAAAGTTG
Organism: Agapanthus africanus; assembly: GCA_030015575.1. Classification (NCBI taxonomy): domain Eukaryota; kingdom Viridiplantae; phylum Streptophyta; class Magnoliopsida; order Asparagales; family Amaryllidaceae; genus Agapanthus; species Agapanthus africanus. Next base: position 443,379,666 of record CM057350.1, on the reverse strand, counting down.
CATATACCAAACACCTTAGATATGTAGCAGACTCCCCAGCCCGAACCCCAACACCCAACTTAACCCTCTGGCCGCAAATTGCGGCCAAAATTAATATTTCTGCGGCCTGGGATGGAAAGTGGGCTCTCGTGCTGTGTGTGTGTGTCCCTAGCTCAGTAAGTGAGTCCCAGTATCTGCAACTTTTGCCTGAAGCACTCGCTTCACAAGCAGATCACAAAATTACCCAAAATCTTAACTAAATGTTTAATTAACAGTAATTTAAAACAATATGATATTTTTGTGTAAACTGAAACAAAGACATGAGTTAAACGGCACTAATAGCACTTAATTAAATTAAACAAGCCCTAAAAATCCTAACTTACCATAATCTTCACTTAAACCTTAAATTTAGCACTAAAACTCACTAAAACACTACTTTAAGCTAATTAAACTACAAGTTTAGCAATAAAGTGATTCGGGTGAGCTTAATACCTCAAGTTGGTCTTGGGGGGTCTAAACTTGCTGCACTGGCCTTCAAAGGCAAAGACTTGCCAAAAAATCAACAAAGGAGGTGTTTTTGCAAGGGTTAAATGAAGAAAAGATGGATCTTTGTGTAGGGATTTGAGGCTTGGAATGCAAGGAGAGAAGAAGAAGATGATGATGAATGTGCTGATGTTGCTGCTGCTGTGTGCAAAAGAGAGGGAATAGAGAGAGAGAGAGAGAGAATGCCCCCAAAGTCAAAGCCTCCATGCTCATTTAATGCACCATGCTTTCTCCTATTCTTTTCTTTATCTAAATTCATTAAAGTTTTTATTTTGTTTTGGTTTTCTCTTTAAAAGGAATGAAATGATAATTTGAAATGGTAGACTTGTTAAAAACTTGGCCTAAGGTGAATTTGTGCATGCTACACTAATTTTGCTTAGGAAAAATAATTAAGAATTTTTTTCTAATAAAGTGAATACCAAACTAAATAATAATTAATAAAACACAATTATAAATATAATTACCTATTTTCACCAATAATATTGATTTATTCCAATTTATGTGGAAATTTAATAGTTAAGAGACTTTATGAAAACACGCATTGGCTAATTAACACTAACTCGATCTAAACGAATTTCAAAAACGTTACAATAAAAATCACATAGGATTCAAATATAAGGATTAAATATATTTGCTCATTTAAATAAATAAATTAATGAGTCATTTATTAGAATGTTGTAGAATATAGATGACTCATTTTCATTTATTAATTTAAATAAGCTATGATATATTAGTTCTCATATTTGAGAAGCTATGCTTATCACTTCATCTTTATGGCTACCTCTCTTGTGTTTTTTCTTAAGTAAGAAAAGAAAAGGGAAAAGAGAAGAATTAGTGAGCTAACTATTCTACATATCCCACTAATCATCCTTAGCAAGTTTAATTAGTGGGTTGCTTCATTTTGATGAGATCAATTTGAAACTAAACCTTGTATTGGAGTTATCTCAAGATGGATCATCTTCGGCTAGCAGATCACCGAGTAAGCTTGTTCCGGGCTTCGTAGAGACTAATCGGAGTCCAAGGAGAGGTGGCTAACGCTCTACAAAGATTATAGTCTCTTCTCCTTATTTCTCTAGTTTAGATCTTTTGTCAATTGCATTGTTATTTCGATAGATTCTTGTTTATATTGGGGCTATGCTTGCTAAAAAAATTTTTGTGCAATTCCGCCGCGGTCGTGAGCATCGCTACCTTAGCCCCCGTACAATAAAAGGTATTAGAGCTACTAGTAGGGATGTTGACCCATGGGAGGTTCTCACTGTGTGACAGTAGTGGCGAAGCGCATGCTCTTACCCCCAGGGTGTCCCATGCGGATTGGTCCGGCGGGTTGTAGTCCGTCTCGATGGGACTACGTAAAAAGTGGTTGCTGAGAGACCTATGGGCGCCACGGTCAGTTTTCACTGCGCTGACTGACTTACATGGTATTAGAGCCAAATCAAATACCTGCAATTGTTTTTGTGGCCAACTGAAGTCCCTAAACCAATTTTCAAAACCGATTAAAAAACAGTTTCGAAAATCTGACACAAACCAGCGATTATTCTTCATTTTTCTCATGCCCCGGGGCTTTCGATTTGCACCGAGAGCCCCATGAATGCTCGAAGGTGACCCCAGGGATATCCTCGAGGGCTTGGGTGGGCCCCCCACACCCGAGATCACCTCAAAGTGGTCTCGGATGTAGGACTGGACAGCGAACATCTGCCGGATGTTCGCTGTCCCATAGCCACAATTTTGTGGCCATGGGACTAGGACCGTACCCAATGCCTCCCCGGGGACCCATGTGTTGTACCCAAGGTCCCTCCGGGATCTCGGGCGGTTTTTGGATCCTCCGGGATTTATTTCGTGCAAGAAATGAGTTGTTTAGCGACAGGGCTGATCTTGAATTCGTTCTTTTGGAATTTCAAGTTCGACTCTGCGGTTTTAATCGTGTTAATATGATGGAAAATAGTGATATGCGGTGCTTAACATCGTTGAATAGATGTGATCAATTCGACGGGGTTGCACGTTGTGCTTGTCTTAGGATATATTGTGATATTGTGTAGTTTTTGATATGATGATATCTTGTGTGAATGTTTGGAATGGGGTGGATTGTCACGAAGTGAATAACCCCATGCATTTTCATTCTTTGTTATAGCCAAATGTGTATATTCATTTGTTCAGGACGAGCTCCAAGTTGTGGCCGCCGTTTCCGCTATAGTATATTCTTTTATTCGGGACATAGTGGTTCACGTGTGGCCATAGTCACTGCTTATTGTATTATTTTGTCGGAGCGCGACCAGGTTGCGGTCGTGGCTTGTTCATGCCAGAATATTGCATTTAATACCATTCATTCTTATACTCTTTTGTATATAAATAGGTGCTTTTGATCCGTGTTTCCTATACAATTACAGGTTATAGGTTCTTAGGCCATAAAAACGCAAATCACGTACAAACTCTACAGTTATGAAAAAATCCAGAACAACTGCTAAAAACAGATAAAATCCGGATTCCAGTCATCCAGATTTGTCTAGTGCTGTCTACCAGTTCAAAAGACAATACGAATACAGCGGCCATTCATGTCTTGACAAGCACAGAGCATGAGGGAGGCAGGATAAGAAACAAGGTGTAACGCGGAGTTCGAGAGAGATCAAGGCCAAAAGTCAAAGAAAGTTGCCATTAAAAATCTGAGAATATTTTGGAAACATTTTGCAATTTTGAACCTGGAAAACAGAAGAATAAAGAAACACGAGGAAGAACAAGAAAAACGGCGCACCAATTCCACCATATGACCGCGGAAACGTGAATTTTCAGGTGTTTCGGCGGCGGATCTGCGGTCTGACATTGATGTCTCGCGACGAAATTTTGGGGGTAGTTTTGTAATTGTATATGGGCACAGAATATGGCCATAGGGTTGTAACGCTTTAGAAATCATTTAGGCGAATTTTCTGATAATAGGTAAAAATAAATGTGTTTTTCCGTAAAATCAAAGAAGTGATCATTTTTTTTTGTATAGACTTAACTGCACCTAGTTTAACTAGGAAATTGCTAGTATGTGGTTTTCAGTTGTCACTTGAAAACTTTAGTTCGCTTTAATATTTTTCCTTAATTAAAATATTATTATAAGCTTTTAATTATACACTTAATTAGTGGTAATTACAAATTTGATTTGGTTAATTATGCTAAACTGAATCTATACTAATTTAATCACAAGATTAAACATTAAACCTTCTTGCAAAAATATCCTTGAAAATATCTAGATATTTGTTGGAATTAAAGAAAAAATTTAAGTAAAGATTAAGAGGTGGCATAGATAGGAGGTGCTTTAATTGAGCATTAATTGTGAGCTTGGCTAGAAATTTTCACACAATTTCCACAACCTCTTCCTTTTTACCCCTTGGCCAAGCCCTCCTCCCTTGCCGCTCTCTCTCTCTTCTCACCCCATTTGCACTTCTAAAAGCTCAAATAAATCATCAAAAATCATCAAATAATCCCATAAACTCAAATACAAATCCATACCCATTATTCCTTAAGCTTAACCAAGCTTGGATCTTCTTGAAAGATAGCATTTTGGAGGTTATTTTGTTGATCTAGTTGCAAGTTTGAGAATCTAAGTGAGGTATAAAATCCTAACCCTAAACTTTAGTGTTGTTTAAATACCTTAATCTAGTTGTTAGATGTTTAATTAAAGCTTGAATTAGCATGTTTTGGAAATTCTAGAAAGGGTTATGAAGATCAAGTTAGGGTTTTGTTTGGTTGAAATGGTTAATGGAGAAGTGAAGACTTGGAAAACTTAACCTAGTTATGAGAATGCTATTTGTTATTTTCCTAATTGTCTAATTAAGCTTAATAGCAAACTAACTTTTATTAAATCTTATATGGGTGAGATTAAATTTGTAGTAAATGTTTGTGTGACTTAGTTAAGCTACTTTGTGATGATTGTGGTTGCTAGAATTGTTAAACTTCTAGACTTGAGATAAAATGATTAAAAGTGCTTACTAGGTTTTCGGTTAAATTAGGCGTGGGTTTCAATTGACGTTGCGATGTTATATATAGTATCTTCCACAATATATATTGTGTTGTGAATGCGTGATCGGTACGATCGGGGTCTAGACTTGGTGGTTGTGTCGTTTAGCATTCCTAACTAGGGTTGTGCCGATGTCGTACGCGTTTTGCACTAGGTGCACAGTGTGTTTATCTTGTGGACGTTATCCTTGTGTTTCGTTGTCTTTGTGTCGGCGCAGGATATTTAGCCTTATGTGTTGTGTTTGTGAAATTTTAGGATCGCAAGTGGGGACTTCGGACGCTGTGAAGAAAGGGAAGCAGGTGGTCGGATTTTCTTAGCTCGAGATCATCGGTGAGTAGATTTAGCATCTATGGGGAAATCTACCGTATGGCGTTATGCGTCAGGGCTGAATATGATATTATAGCTGCATGTTTGTACGCATATGACTTGATTGCGTATGAGTATCATTGCATATTATTACCTGTTGTGCCTTGACTTGGTACCTATTGAACACAACACCATTACTGACGGTTCATGTTGCACGAGCACAAATTGTATGCTACACACACACCGTCGGTAATTGCCATGACACGCACTACATATATACATATGTGATATTGTATCGGTTATTGTCTTTGAGAAACTGATTCTTCTTCCATTGTGCATATGAAATATAGCATACTTGTATACCTACATATTTACACACATGCCTTGCTATGCCTACAGGCTTACACATATACCTATATGGTATTGCATCATTATTGACATGTATATACACATACCTTGCTATAGCTTACACATATACCTATATGGTATTGCATCATTATTGACATGTATATACACATACCTTGCTACAGCTTCACATATACCTATATGGTATTGTATCATTATTGACAGATATATACACATATCTTGCTATCGCTACATGTATTTCATGCATAAATACTTACATGTACACCCATATACCTTACTATAGCTACATATACTCCTAAGTGGTATTGTATTGTCATTTGACATTGAGACGTTGATTATTGTGCTATTACGCTTATGAAATGCATTATACATACATGCTTACCTGTAGATACAAATATCTTGCTATAGTTACATGTACACCTCATATGATGCTGCACTTGATTTCGGAGGAATTGGGAACCGCATGATATATTTTAAAACTGGATTCATTTAAAAGAGCGGTTTTCCCTTAATATGCTCATATTGCTGTTTCATGTTGCATATATCAGATTTCATGGATTTATGCATTGAGATATGGATTTCATGTGATCTATGAATTTGAGAACCGTGGGGATATTTCAAAAAATTATGTATTGTTTTGAAAACCCGGTTTCTCTTGATATAATATTTCGATGCGTCCACCATGAGTTTTCTCGGTTCTGAGACTTGTGTTAGATACCCGATTCGAGGAGCGAGGGGGAACCGTCTGCGGGTACATGGTGGACCCGGTGAGGTACCCCGGGGCAAGAAGACTTGTATTGTTAGGCGGTGAGCCTGGCAGGGGAGCACTACCTACCAGTGATAGTATAGAACCCGACGGTTATCCGGAGGATACCGTGCGGGAGTTATGACCTGAGATATATTTAGGGCCGATCTGGGTATGCGGCGCCTGAGAGATGAGTATTTACGTGTCGATGCTGGACACGAGTATTTCATAATGTTTCGAGTATCGATATTAGACACTCAGGTTTCATGAGATTTATAGGTATGAGGGCCAGTTTTGATGACGGCGCCTGAGGATTTTGGGATTTGCGGTGTCATTGATAGACACCAGGGTTTTTCCATGCTGATAATTTGTGCATGAGGTTTATTATTTATCCCACACTCAGGATTTATTTTATATGCATTTGATTCATGTAGATGTAGTATCCTGGTGGTGTACCTTGATCATGATTGTTGCATATCCATATTGCCATACTTATGCTATCAGATTACATGTAATAGATTTATCGTTGTTCGTGCATACTTACGATTACAGTATGATGTTATTTACTATTCACGAGTTGGCAACTCACCCCGTTGTGCCACAGTGTTTTACAGGATTTACCCTCAGAGTAGTCACGGCAGGGCTTCTTATCATCTCTACTTTTGCGGATACTGCTACGGCTGGCTGTGAGGCCTTTTGCTATAGGTGGGTTTGCGGTTATCCGATGATGTTCATTATTTATCTTTTGTATCTAGTGCTCTCTATCTATCACCTTCTTGTATTTGACTTAGAGACGAGTTGTGAGGGTCGGTGTTGTATTATTTTTGTGACTCTGTGTGCCGTGCTCGTGGGAGCCGGCCTTGTTATAAAGTTTTACCTCTTTATGCTGTTTTCATTTATATTTCTTCGCTACGGTGTCGTATATATGCTTGTGGTGGTTGCTTCCGCCGTTGGGCGTGATTTGCTCCCGTTTGGGATGCTTTATTTATATTCTATATTGTACCCGTTTTCGGGGCTAGTTTTTACAAAGGAGGTGCTGCCGAAATTTTTAAGAAAGTAAACTTAAGTTTAAAGATTTTTACTTGAGATTTCCGAAGGTTTTTAACTATGTTTTCTCCACTTATCCCTTTTTTCGGTGGTTTAGATTTCTGGGTTTCGGCTTACTTAAATTGCATATGCCTGTTGACGTTACGTAGTTTAAGTGTCGGTCACGTGCCTAAATTTGGGTCGTGACAAAGTTGGTATCAAAGCGCTAGCTTTTACCTTTCGGAGTGTAGGATGACCTTGGTATGCTGGATTAGGTAGCTTAAGCAAAATGACGTAGAGTGTGTATTTTTCACGGCATACTTACGACACAGTACTCCGCCTAAGTGACCTTAGGACTTATTGCTTGAAAATTCCTTTCGTGATTATATACATCCTTGCGATTCTATTTTTATGTTCTTATCGAATCCTATTTTCATTTATTGCCATTATGCCGTCGAGGACTATGAGGGCACAGTGAGCGGCCGCGAGGGCCAAGGTCAGAGTTGACTCGTCAGAGACGAGGACTGACCAGGGTGGTATGCTTGTTGTACCGGAGTAGATTGATCCACCGTAGATGGACCGTATTGCTAAACTTGAGGCCGGTGTGCAAGATATGCACCAGATGATGGGGTCGTTGGTTGAGGCCAGTCGAGCGCAGCGACAGAAGGTTATTCCACCTGTTATAAGGACTATGTTGGTGCCTACTGTTCAGGCAGTTGTACCTGCAGCTACAGAGGTGATCACTGTATCGTTATCTGAGTTCATGAGGCTGAAGCCTCCGGCTTTCACTGGCAACGATGCAGCTGAGGATCCCCAGTCGCTTATCAACCGGATGGCTATGATATGTCGTTCGCTGAGATGCTCCGACATGAGATGGATGGAGTTCGTGAGTTTTCGTCTGGAGGGTCTTGCCTAGAAGTGGTGCGAGTCTTTAAAGAAAGGTAGAGCCGCAGGTCTTTCTCCTATGACCTGGGCTGAGTTCATGACGGTGTTTCTTGCCTGTTTTCTTCCGCAGAGCGTCAGGGATGCTCGAGCGTGCAGTTTTGAGTAGTTGTGCCAGACTCCGGGTATGACGCTGGCAGAGTACGATATGCAGTTTACCGAGCTATCTGTGTATACTCCGTATTTGGTAGACACTGAGAAGATGCGGATCAAGAGTTTTGTTCAAGGCCTGAGTACCCAGTTGTTCCTCGCTATCTGTTCCCAGCATTTTGACACCTATGCAGCCGCAGTGGATGCAGCCCTAGTGGTGGAGGAGCGCATTTCTGAGACTTCGGTCATTCTAGAACCGAAAAGGGTTCGTACTGATTTATCGGCACAAAGGCCGTTTGGCAGAGGCCGAGGTGGATTCGCTATAGGCCATGCGGGTAAACAGAGCGTGAGGCGGGGCTAGACGTACAGTTTATACCCACAGGGTCAGCAGTCATCGCCTGGATGTTTTGGATGTGGCAATCCCCATCACCGCATCAGAGATTGCCCTGAGATATGCCAGAGGGAGGCAGCAAATCCATATGTTACCTTACCACCTTCACCTCAGAGAGCGTTGCCTCTTACACCTGTTGTTGCTCTACGTCAGACGCATGCGCAGAGAGGTCATGGTCACGGAGGGTTTGTTCAGAGAGGATGGGGTGGAAGAGGCAGAGAACAGCCAGTTGCCTGTAGAGGGCAGGCTCGAGTGTTTGCTTTGACTCATCAGGACGCGCAGGCGTCCAATGAAATGGTTTTAGGTACTCTTTCTGTATGTTCTTTTGATGCACATGTTTTATTTGATCCGGGATCTACGCATTCATATTTTTCTACGCACTTCGTGCCGAGGTTAGGCCGAGAGTCGTGTTTGCTATGTCAGCCGCTTGTCGTGACTACTCCTGTTGGCGAGTCGTTTGTTGCGCGACACGTGTTTTGGTCGTGTGTTGTTCATATAGGAGATAGAGATTTGTCCGTCGACTTGATCTTTCTTGAGATGTTGGACTTCGATGTTCTTCTGGGTATGGAATGGTTAGCTACTTGCTACGCGTCCGTGGACTATCGCGAGAAGACAGTTAGGTTTTGTTTTCCCGACGAGTCAGTTCTTGTTGTGCAGGGGGAACGTGGTGCCGCCCCTCACAGTTTGATTTCAACCCTTTGCGCTGGTTGGCTTTTGAAGAGGGGATGTCGGGGATTCTTGGCTTTCATTCATGATACTGGAGCCATACTAGAGTCGTTGGACCAGGTTCCTGTCTTGCAAGAGTTTTCAGATGTTTTTCCTGATGAGTTACCTGGTTTGCCGCCAGAGCGCGATATTGAGTTTTGCATTGATCTGATTCCCGGCACGGGGCCTATTTCTATATCGCTTTACCGGATGGCCCCGGCGGAGCTTAGCGAGCTTAAAGATCAATTTAAAGAGTTGCTTGATAAAGGACTTGTGCGTCCGAGTGTTTCGCCTTGGGGAGCTCCTGTTCTGTTCGTCAAGAAGAAGGACGACAGTTTGAGATTGTGTATGGATTATCGTCAATTGAACCGAGTTACGGTGCGGAATAGGTATCCTTTACCTCGCATTGGCGATTTGTTTGATCAGATCCAGGGTGTGAAACATTTTTCTAAGATTGATTTGCGATCGGGTTATCATCAGTTGCGGGTTCGGGATGATGACATTCCGAAGACTGCTTTTCGTACACGCTACAGGTATTATGAGTTTTTGGTGATGTCATTCGGACTCACCAATGCGCCAGCAGCGTTCATGGATCTGATGAACAGGATTTTCAGTCCGTTCCTCGACCAGTTTATTATTGTATTTATTGATGACATTCTGGTCTACTCTAGGAGTTGAGAGGAGCATGAGCAGCACTTGAGGATTGCTTTGCAGACATTGAGAGAGTACCAGCTGTATGCTAAATGCTTAAAGTGCGCGTTTTGGCTCGATAGAGTTGACTTCCTGGGTCATGTGGTGATGGGAGACGGTATTCTTGTGGAACCGAGGAAGATCGAGGCTGTACAGCTTTGGCCCAGACCTGTATCTGTGACAGAGGTCCGCAGCTTTTTGGGCTTAGCTGGTTATTACCGCTGTTTCGTGCAGGATATCTCGGGTATCGCTGCATCACTGACCGGAATGACCAGGAAGGGAGTTCCTTTTCTTTGGACTGAGGCATGCGAGCAGAGTTTTCAGCGGTTGAAGACTCGGTTGACGACTGCACCAGTTTTATCGTTGCCTTCTGGATCGCGCGACTATGTTGTTTACTGTGATGCTTCTCGAGTGGGGCTCGGTTGTGTATTGATGCAGCAGGATAGAGTTATCGCTTATGCTTCTCGTCAGCTGAAGAAGCACGAGCAGAATTACCCCACTCACGATCTTGAGATGGCCGCGGTGGTCTTTGCGCTGATGATTTGGAGACACTACTTGTACGGGGAGTCGTGTCAGATTTTTACGGATCACAAGAGCTTGAAGTAAATATTCCAGCAGCGGGATCTGAATCTGAGACAGTGCCGTTGGATGGAGCTTGTAAAGGATTATGATTGTGAGATCCTTTATCACCCGGGCAAACCGAAAGTGGTAGATGATGCTTTGAGTCGTAGGCCCGGGGGTAGCTTGTCCCAGTTGAGCGCAGTTCAGAGGCAGTCTTCTGTAGATTGGCAGATCTTGTGCGACAGTAGAGTAAAATTTGAGTTCACTTCCACTGGGGGACATGCTCATGTCCGTGCCCGTCCACTTCTACTTGATCGTATCCGTGAGGCGCAGCTCAGTGATGCCCGTTTGTCTGAAATTCTTGAGCTTGTTCGGCAGGGTACAGATTCGGAGTTCATGATTGATGACCAGGTTATGCTACGTTACGGGACTCGCTTGTGTGTACCAGATACCGATGGGTTGAGACGCGAGATCTTAGAGCAGGCACATCGGTCAACCTTTAGCGTTCATCCAGATTCCACCAAGATGTACCGTGACTTGAGAGACATTTATTGGTGGGCAGGGATGAAGATTGATGTTTCGGACTTTGTTTCGAGGTGCCTGACTTGTCAGCAAGTCAAGGCTGAGCATCAGAGGCTGGCAGGAGAGTTGTAGCCTTTACCCATTCCGGAGTGGAAATGGGAGCAGATTTCCATGGACTTCATTGTGGGTCTTCCCAGGGCCAGTCGTAGGTATGACTCCATTTGGGTGATTGTTGACCGGTTGACGAAAGTGGCTTACTTCCTTCTAGTGAAGACCACTTTCGGTTATGCTCAGTATGCTCAGTTGTACATAGATGAGATTGTACGTTTGCACGGCGTTCCCACATGCATCGTATCCGACAGGGGCACCCACTTTACTAGCCGTCTTTGGCAGAAGCTTCAGGAAGCTTATGGTACCTGGTTGAGTTTTAGTACCGCTTTCCATCCGCAGACCGATAGTCAGTCAGAGCGGACTATACAGACTCTGGAGGATATGCTTCGTGCGTGCGTGCTTGATTTTGGGGGCAGTTGGGATCGTCACTTGCCGTTGATTGAATTCTCCTATAATAACAGTTATCAGGAGACGATTCAGATGGCGCATTTTGAGGCTTTGTATAGTAGAAAGTGTCGATCGCCAGTCTGTTGGACCGAACTTAGTGAGAGCAGGATTTTGGGACCCCAGCATGTTCAGGAGACTACGGAGAAGATCCAGCCGATTCAGGACAGGATGAGAGCAGCCCAGTGCAGACAGAAGTCTTATGCCGACCGTCATCGTCGCAGCCTTGAGTTCGCAGTGGGGGATCATGTATTCCTGCGGATTTCTCCGATGAAGGGGGTGATGAGGTTTGGGAAGAAAGGGAAGCTCATTCCTAGATTTGTGGGTCCTTTCGAGATCCTTGAGCGAGTTGGTGCAGTTGCCTATCGTTTGGCATTTCCGCCCAGTTTTCCAGATGTTCACCCCGTATTCCATGTGTCGATGCTTCGTAGATACCTTCATGATCCTTCTCACATGATTCAGCACCAGACCGTTCAGGTTGAGCGCGATCTTTCGTTCACCGAGCAGCGGTAGTTATATTGGATCGGCAGGTGAAGAAATTTCGGTCAAAGGTCTTGCCATCTGTGAAGGTTCTTTGGCGTGGCCCTACTAGTGAAGATATCACTTGGGAGGCCGAGAGCGAGATGCGGAAGAAATTCCCTCATCTTTTCGAAGGTACGCGTAGTTAAAATTTTAAATTCGGGGACCGAATTTCTTTAGGGGGGAAGATTGTAACTCTTTAGAAATCGTTTAGGCGAATTTTCCGATAATAGGTAAAAATAATTTTGTTTTTCCGTAAAATCATAGAAGTGATCATTTTTTTTGTATAGACTTAACTGCTTCTAGTGTAACTAGGAAATTGCTAGTTTTGCGGTTTTTAGTTGTCACTTAAAAACTTTAGTTCGCTTTAATATTTTTTCATAATTAAAATATTATTATAAGTTTTTAATTATAAACTTAATTAGTGGTAATTACAAATTTGATTGGGTTAATTATACTAAAATGAATCTATGCTAACTTAATCACAAGATTAAGCATTAAACCTTCTTGTAAAAATATCCTTGAAAAGATCTAGATATTTGTTTGAATTAAAGAAAAATTTTAAGTAAAGATTAAGAGGTGGCATGGATGGGAGGTGCTTTAATTGAGCATTAATTGTGAGCTTGGCTAGAAATTTCCACACAATTTCCACAACCTCCTCTTTTTTACCCCTTAGCCGAGCCCCCTTGTTGCCTTTTTTCTCTTCTCACCCCATTTGCACTTCTAAAAGCTTAAATAAATTATCAAATAATCGCACAAACTCAAATACAAATCCATACCCATTATTCCTTAAGCTTAACCAAGCTTGGATCTTCTTGAAAGATAGCATTTTGGAGGTTATTTTGTTGATCTAGTTGCAAGTTTGTGAATCTAAGTGAGGTATAAAATCCTAACCCTAAGCTTTAGTGTTGTTTAAATACCTTAATCTAGTTGTTAGATGTTTAATTAAAACTTGAATTAGCATGTTTTGGAAATTCTAGAAAGGGTTATGAAGATCAAGTTAGGGTTTTGTTTGGTTGAAATGGTTAATGGAGAAGTGTAGACTTGGAAAACTTAACCTAGTTGTGAGAATGCTATTTGTTATTTTCCGAATTGTCTAATTAAGCTTAATAACAAACTAACTTTTACTAAATCTTATATGGGTGAGATTAAAATTGTAGTAAAGCTTTGTGTGACTTAATTAAGCTAATTTGTAATGATTGTGATCGCTAGAATTGTTAAACTTCTAGACTTGAGCTAAAATGATTAAAAGTACTTACTAGGTTTTCGGTTAAATTAGGCGTGGATTTCAATTGACGTTGCGATATTATATATAGTATCTTCCACGATATATATTGAGTTGTGAATGCGCGATCGGTACGATCGGGGTCTAGGCTTGGTGGTTGTGTGGTTTAGCGTTCCTAGCTAGGGTTGTGCCGATGTCGTACGCGTTTTGTGCACTAGGTGCACAGTGTGTTTATCTTGTGGACGTTATCCTTGCGTTTCGTTGTCTTTTTGTCAGCGCGAGATATTTAGCCTTATGTGTTGTGTTTGTGAAATTTTAGGATCGCAAGCGGGGACTTCGGACGCTGCGAAGAAAGGGAAGCAGGTGGTCGGATTATCTTAGCTCGAGATCATCGATGAGTGGATTTAATATCTACGGGGAAATCGACCGTATGGCGTTATGCGTCAGGGCTGGATATGATATTATAGCTGCATGTTTATACGCATATGACTTGATTGCGTATGAGTATCATTGCATATTATTACCTGTTGTGACTTTACTTGGTACCTATTGGACACAACACCATTACTGACGGTTCATGTTGCACGAGCACAAATTGTATGCTACACACACACCGTCGGTAATTGCCACGACATGCACTACATATATAAATATGTGATATTATATCCGTTATTGTCTTTGAGACATTGATTCTTATTCCATTGTGCATATAAAATATAGCATACCTGTATACCTACATGTTTACGCATATGACTCGCTATGCCTATAGGCTTATACATATACCTATATGGTATTGCATCATTATTGACATGTATATACACATACTTTGCTACAGCTTACATATATACCTATATGGTATTGCATCATTATTGACATGTATATACACATACCTTGCAACAACTTCACATATACCTATATGGTATTTTATCATTATTGACAGGTATATACACATATCTAGCTATAGCTACATGTACATCATGCATACATACTTACATGTACACCCATATATCTTGCTATATACCCCTAAGTGGTATTGTATTGTCATCTGACATTGAGACGTTGATTATTGTGCTTTTGCGCTTATGAAATGCATCATACATACATGCTTACCTGTAGATACAAATATCTTTCTATAGTTACATGTACACCTCATAGGATGCTGCACTTGATTTCGGAGGAATTGGGAACCGCATGATATATTTTAAAACTGGATTCATTTAAAAGAGCGGTTTTCCCTTAACATGCTCATATTGTTGTTTCATGTTGCATATATAAGATTTCATGGATTTATGCATTGATATATGGATTTCATGTGATTTATGGATTTGAGAACCGTGGGGATATTTCAAAAAATTATGTATTGTTTTGAAAACCCGGTTTCTCTTGATATGTTATTTCGAAGCGTCCACCATGAGTTTTCTCAGTTCTGAGACTTGTGTTAGATACCCGATTCGAGGAGCGAGGGGGAACCGTCTGCGGGTACATGGTGGACCCGGTGAGATACCCCGGGGCAAGAAGACTCGTATTGTTAGGCGGTGAGCCTGGCAGGGGAGCACTACCTACCGGTAATAGTATAGAACCCGACGGTTATCCGGAGGGTACCGCGCGGGAGTTATGACCTGAGATATATTTAGGGCCAATCTGGATATGCGGCGCCTGAGAGATGAGTATTTACGTGTCGATGCTGGACATGAGTATTTCATGATGTTTCGAGTGTCGATGTTAGAGACTGAGGTTCCATGAGATTTACAAGTATGAGGGCCAGTTTTAGTGACGGCGCCTAAGGATTTTGGGATTTGGGGTGTCATTGATGGACACCAGGGTTTTTCCATGCTGATGATTTGTGCATGAGGTTTATTATTTATCCCACACTCAGGATTTATTTTATATGCATTTGATTCATGTAGATGTAGTACCCTGGTGGTGTACCTTGATTATGGTTGTTGCATATCCATATTGCCATACTTATGCTATCAGATTACATGTGATAGATTTATCGTTGTTCGTGCATACTTACGATTACAGTATGATGTTATTTACTATTCACGAGTTGGCAACTCACCTTCGTTGTGCCACAGTGTTTTGCAGGATTTACCCTCAGAGTAGTCGTGCCAAGGCTTCTTATCATCTCTACTTTTACGAATACCGCTACGGCTGGCTGTGAGGCCTTTTGCTATAGGTGGGTTTGCAGTTATCCGATGATGTTTATTATTTATCTTTTGTATCTAATACTCTCTATCTACCACCTTCTTGTATTTTACTTAGAGACGAGTTGTGAGGATCGGTGTTGTATTATTTTTGTGATTCTGTGTGTCGTGCTCATGGGAGCCGGCCTTATTATAAAGTTTTACCTCCTTATACTGTTTTCATTTATATTTCTTCGCTACGGCGTCGTATATATGCTTGTGGTGGATGCTTCCGCTGTTGGGCGTGATTTGCTCCCGTTTGGGATACTTTTTTTATATTCTATGTTGTACCCGTTTTCGGTGCTAGTTTTTACAAAGGAGGTACTGCCGAAATTTTTAAGAAAGTAAACTTAAGTTTAAAGATTTTTACTTGAGATTTCCGAAGGTTCTTAACTATGTTTTCTCCACTAATCCCTTTTTTGGGTGGTTTAGATTTCTGGGTTTAGGCTTACTTAAATTGCGTACGCCTGTTGACGTTACATGGTTTAAGTGCCGGTCACGTGCCTAAATTTGAGTCGTGACAAGGGTTTCACTCCTCTACCTATATATACTCCAGATTTGAGCCAACCATGGATGCTTTTTCTTTCTTTAGGATTAGTGTAGTTTTCTTATTCTTCTTCATCTATTCTCTATGAAAATGTAGTGAGTGCTTTTGAGTGGAAGATTAATGAAGATGATTTTTTCTATCATGTATCTTTATTTTCTTGCATTGTAATTTAATTCCTAATATAATTTTTATTACTTGTTGTTAAAGAAGTTGAGTTTTATTGTTCTTCTTTTCTTCTCTTCTAAACCCTATTTTTCAAGACATGATACTCAATGGAGTCTTTTGCTTAGGTGAGAGCCCAAATAGTTAACTTGTTATCTTTTGTATAACCGTATTCTTACTTATTTATAAATTAGTCCTTAGATTTTTGTAAATTTCAAGAACGAAATTTTTATAAGGAGGGCAGAATGTAACTTCTCTGTTTTAATGTACAAAATTTTTTAAAGTTGATGTACAGAATAGAGTATTTGTAAGCCTGAGCACAAGTTATAAATTTAATTTGTTTTTAAACAGCAAGAAAGCACTTGTAGCTTATTGGTAAAATCTTGCATTACTGTGACATAGCCTCTGTGTTCGAATCCCCTCAGCCACATATTATTTTTAATGTTTTTTCTTTTAAAATTTTTAGAAGCCCAAAAGTTTACACGTGCAACACACGTAAAATGAAAAGTCAGATTAAATAAAACATGTGCTGATTTTTATATGAACAAACACCAACACGTGGCATCAATCCAGAGCCCATCCCCCCTACATCGACCGGCGAGGATTCAATTTGGGCCGGCACCGCCGGTTTGAACCGTAGGGAATGCTCCCAAAATTTGAACCCTAGTCTTTTGGCCTCCCCCTTAACCCCAGTACTGTTTGAATTTCCTGAAAATTAACAAAGGATTAAAATTACCCATTAATCTAATGTTTAAATGCATTTTAGTTCTCAAAACCCTAATTCTATCCTATAAATACCACATCACATTCTAGCCCTCTCCATTCTGAAATTTGTTATCTAAAATTTTCAAATTGTTCCAAGTCAAAGAAGTGTACAAGTGGAGTTAGTCCAAGGTCAAGTTCCGGCGACGATTCAAGAAGATTCTGGCGCCCCGCGACTCCACGAAGCTCTCAAATCCTTCCCATAGCTCCCCTCTCTTTTTTCAAACCGTAAGTCCCCTCTACTCTCTTCTTTTCACTTCTCAAATCTTCTTCTTTTCAATGATATCGGTAAGTGGAGTTATACCGACACTCATTTCTAAAACATCTTAAACTAACAATTTTTTTCTTAGGAACTATCTATCAAAATCATTGTAGTTTGTTTGTTAAACATTAAACAATAATTAGAAACAAGTTTCAATTTAAAAATCTATATAAAACCATTTTTATTGCACTTTTACGGTTAAATACCACAAACTTTATATTCGGCATCTTTTGTCATATTTTCTTGTATTACCTTTAGAAAAATCTCACGAAATAATGACCTATCTCTCACAACACACATTTTGATATAGCACGATTGTTTGAAAACAATATTTTTTTGGACAAATAAGAATTTACATTTAAATACCATAAACTATTAAAAACCGTATTCTTTAAATTTTTTTAATTAAATTCCTTGCAATTAAGCCTCTACAACCCATTTTAGGGAACCCAATTTGGATGGTGCTGGTTATCGCACATCCTCGAAACTAGTAGTGCGAGATGCATGTAAGACTACGGTAGCGCCCCGGCCGTCTTTCCGAGGGCAAAATGCGGAAACAAAACCTTTTCAAAACTAGAAACCGGCGCTATCGTATGCTTAAAACCCGGATTGAACCATTAACCTACAACTAGCTATCTAGAGAAGGGATAGAATGCTATACCGATCGATCCGTATCCTTCGGTCTTTGGCCACCATCCCAAGCTCCCCGCGGCAACTCCGGTCTTGATCTCCTCGTCGGAAAGGGCACCACATCTTCGAGTCTTTTTATGGGCTCCCGCTCCATCCGAAGCAACTCGGCCACGAAGTGTGCTAGCCGATGTGTCCAAGGTGTTGTAGAGAATGTTTGTGATCACTTTGTCTCTTACATCCATAAGATGGATGGAGGTTAGAGATGAAGTCATTGATGGAAGCTTTGAGCTAGAGGAAGAAGGAGAAGGAGTTGTTTCCATCTTGTGTGATAAAATGAGAGTGAGAGTGATAATAAAAACCAAGAGCAAACCCCTCACATGGCAGCCCACTTTCTCTCTCCCTCTCATTTCATCCCCTCATCAATCAAATAATGTGACATAAGTGCTAAAAAAGAGACCATGAGTCACCTAATATATCCATGTCACATTAAATGCATGTCATGATGAAATTCTAGCTCATTATTTCCATTAACAAACATTAATCCAAATGTTTGCAACAATAAAAAGATACGGAAACATCTAAAGTAAACTCATGACGGATCACAAGGATACCCCTCACCTGTATATACATACCTGCATCCGCATTCCGACTTAATGCGAATGCGACGAGAGTAAAGTAATCCAAAAAATCTAATACTAGGATCCGGCTTAAACCAAAGCCCACTAGTATGATTCGTCCGATCAAGATCCGTGCAATACCGCACGTATAAGATCGAACCCTGCCATATATCATACGGCCTCTACAACGTTTCGCCCGAAACTTGAGAAACTGTCTGTGGGAGACTCTAAAGACTCGTCAATACTTTGGCTGTGGATTTAACCACTAGAACGTCAGAGGTATTAGCCGTACGTAACGAGCTATCAGGTATTGATCAAAAGGTAGGTCGATGAGCGAACTCATCCTGATATCCTACTCATCCTGTCAATGACAATATCCGTACAGTCCGGTCCGTTTGTCTATGAGCATCGCATGGCGGGCCTAGGGGGTTGGGAAAAGTCAGACCCCCAAGAGCGGTGCAAGTCGTGTCGGAGTGTAGCCCAGAACACCCTGAGATACTACTGGAATACCTACCAGTAAATCTCCTGCCTCAGCCGAGGGCTTTATGTAATGGCTCTCCTGGACACAGCGCGATCTCACCCCCAATACCGGGAGAGACGAATCCCCTGCCGATCCTCTCACTTGCCTCCATGTGGCTCGGGACTGTACCCAACTAAAACCTGTTTGCACGACTCCTTTGAGCCATGGTAGGGTAGTAATAAAAGCACAGTGGGAACTCACACGAGACAAATGACGATCTCAGGTCGATGAACTAACCTGTACACATGTCACCAGGGAACTGCTATCTGACGTCAGGTATAATACCAACTAGTATGTTCCTGGCGAGTCATGTCCGGTGTACTCATAACCCAATGAGCACCTGTATACATCTTAGGTGATCCAACTGAGACCAATGGCTTGTGAGACCGACCACCGCCCCTCGTCGGGGTCTCGACTGTATACACTAGTCTACTAATGGAGTATCGATGCCCAGTCTCGAAACTCCCACGGCTAGGGACCTTTTAAGGATGTGCTTATAGACCCCATCTCCCACGTATATGATCGCCATCATACTGCTAGTCGTCAAGAAAGAATCCTAAGGGCTCTATCAGCGTGCAATAGCGACCTGTAAGGTCACCTAAAGCAGTACACGACGATAAAGACAAAGCATGGTAGCATACTATTCTCCATCAACGTGTAACAGTGAACCACAATGTCACCTAAAGCATGTATACGATGATAGAGACAAACCAGATAGTATACAATCATCCTAAGTAAGATTGTCCTACCGGCATAGGTCCTCCCTCAATCATTGCAATCACGTACCTGTGATCCAATAATTGACTCTGAGGGCACTATATCCAACCATCTCCCACTTGCACTCAAGGCTAATTATTGCGATGTCGCATACTCACAGCCCATGTGATACCGAACACCCAACTACTCTACTAATCGGTCTCACAAAGCTCGTTTGCGAAACTATTACGTCCGAGAAATAGCCTCAGCTAGTGGATCCGCCCTGATGTTTCTTTCTATGTCTCTCTTTATCTCAAGTTCATGGAGAAAGCCATCTCCCGGAATGAGCAATACCTGTCTTAGAATATGTCTGGATATCTGATGGGACCTAGCTCATAAATGAACTTCAAATCCAAACTTCTTAGACTGTATCGACAACTGAACTTAATCAGTATCCTGCGCCATGCCTCCCTTAGTATCCACTTGGACCACCTGTCCAAAATTCTGCCCCTCGTCAGAGGGAAAACTATAACTCTGACAGCCACTCTGTCATCCAGGTCACCTTGGAAGCCTGGAATGATAACTGTCTCCCGAAGGAGGCTGCTGTTATCATATCCCTAGAACATCCACTTATGTCCTAAAACTACTTCCGAATGTTTCTCCAGGATTGGATCAATATCCACTTATTGCATCTACTGCAAAAACAACATCTGGTGTGGTACTTGACATCTCATGATTGACTCAATTGCCTAAGCAAGTGATCTGCCAATCATGCACATCCCTCTCCCCTTTAGTCTGTAAGACACCTTTAGAGAGGGTGACTCCATCACCTGCAGGTACACTACCGTGCCAAAAGTCGTCCGTTCTAAAACACCTTTAGAATGCTGTCTAAGTACCCAGATTGGGAAACTACCCTAATCTAGATCTAAAACCATAGATCTAGTAACCAGAATGTCTGATATTATATCAATATCCTTTGTAGAGAAACCACTGTATGACAACCAAAGTATAACTGACCGTAGTATAGGAATTTCACTTCCTACTCTGTGTATGTCACCCAAATACCAGGACATCACACCCTACTACCTTCTTAACAGATCCATCCCCTATTCTGATGAAGTCAAACCTATGACTGTCACATCAGAAATAGATGATCTATCTCCGCTATAACTGCTTTAGTCCATAAATAGACATAAGCAACCTGTCTACTATGCTTCCGCTACTCCCACTGACTACGACAACCCTCTGGCAGAGTCATATACATGTGCACTTCTAAAGCTTGTTCAGAACGACGCTATACTCATCCTCCTGCTGGGGCTCATAGCCTGGAACAACAGTAGTGTCAAGACTGGGTAAACAAGAACCTCCATGTCACCGTCCTTGAGGCTGCCGGAGTACCTCTCGGGTGCCTGAGGTTACCCACCATATCTGCGGAGTGGCCAATGGAATGTCAAACCAGATTGAATCTGTAGGGTTCCTAGGCACACTAATGAAGTCTCACAAGTGATCAAACATGGCCAATTGAAACTTTACAAGTGCCTACAAACCCTAATACGGATCGTTAACTAGATATATAGGCGATGCAAGCAAGTAAACGGAAATATAGCTAAAGGGAAGGGGCTACAACCTTTGTAGATCCGGTCCTCTACCTCCTAGGCTCCGCGATGAAGTCCCCTCACTGTCCAAATCGGATTCCGGACTCAAGCATCGGCTTCATCGAAGAAATGAACGGGCTTGGTCGTCGGCTTCGATGCCGAAGATGATCTACGTCGAGGCATCACTAGATCAAGCTCCACCTTCACAATGCCATGAAAAATTGTGAAGGAAACACCCTATACTACTTGGCAAGAGGTAGAGGATGAAGAAATAGGAGGTGGGTTCACTTTAGAATTGGATTTCTCACTCAATTTCATCACTTGCCATTGGAGTAGCAAGCTTTTCTTCATGGAAGAAGAAAATGATGAGGAAGAAGAAGATGATGAAGAAGAAGAAGATATATGATAAGTATTATGTAAATGATAAATAAATCAATACTTATCATTTACTAACCCTTGGTTAGTTGTAGAGAATGGACCATGGTTAACTTGAATGGTTAGGGTTAAGGATGAGACAAGAATGGTGACTTAGTCAAAGTTTCAAGAAACTTCAACTACAAACAAATCAAGCCACCATTCTATATTCTTATCATTTTCTTTTTCCAAAATAAATAAAAAGAATAAATAAATGAATAAGTAAATAAAAAGAAAACCCTAATCATAAACTTAACCATGGTCTAATTCTTTACACTAACCCTAGCTTGCATGTATCATCAAACATGATACAATCATGTGCACAAAATATATCACATATACAATGTGCACAAACCAAGTGAGTAATTCCATTTAAAGTGAACCAATACTTGTTAATGCAAAGTAATATATCAAATATATAATTATACATTAAATCATTAAATCAACACTTGATTCAATGATCCGGTTATATCACATATAACCGGCTAGTATCCAATGTATCGGCTTATCGAATCAATCCTTGATTCGATAACTAGGTTATATCGCATACAACCATTCGACACATTTATCGCGAGAATGAAATACGGTATTACATACACGCATTATTCTCGGTCCCGCACATATCTCATATGCGCTCCTATTTCGTTTCGCTTGAGCCAGGAAACCTCTGTGTAGGACTCTAAAGACTCGTCAATACGCCGGCAGCAGGTGATGATCATATCAAACACGCACAAGCCGCAAGCGGTCTGCTAAACGTAACGGCCACCCGGGTATTGAGCGATCAGAAGATCGACGAGCAAGCCCGCTCACACTCCTGTGAATCCAACCAGTAACACTTACCGTACAGTCCGGTCTGTTCGTCTGATATGTCGCATATCTCGCCTAGGGGTGGTAAACGTCAGACCCCAGTAGCTCGATAAGTCATGCCGACGTGAAGTCCATGACATGTGTGAAACTACTGATAACACTTACCAGTAGGTCACTGCAACCCTGGCCAGGGATTTCCTGTTATGGCCAGTCGAGCATGGCGCAACATCAACCCCCAATACCGGGAGAGACGAATCCCCTCCTATCGCTCATTGCCTCCATGTGAATCGGGACTGTACCCAAAAACCACCTGTTTGCATGACTTAGTAGAGCCGTGGTAGGGTGGAAATCAAAGCACAGTGGGAGACACACAAGACTCTATGACGATCTCGGGTCAACAGACTAAGCTGTACCAGTGTCACCAGAGAACTGCCATCTGACGTGAGGTATAATACCATCTGGGAGTTCTCGGCGAGTCCGTTCAGTGTACCCAGTCTCCACTGAGCACCCGTATACCATCTCTGATGTCAAATACCAATGGATATGGGATCATCCATCGCCCATCGCATGGGTCGAGAAGATATAGGCCAGTCTACTCTGGAATATCGATGCCCCGTCTCGATATTCCCTCGACTAGGAACATTGAAGGATGTACTCATGGACTATCCAGGCCCCACTAGTATGATCTGCATCACAGTCCTGGAAGTCGAGTACACATCCTAAGGGCTTTATCAACATGTAACAGAGAGACAGAAAGTATACACGTTAAGATAAAGAGCAACCAGATAGCGTACTATCATGTCGAGCAAGAAAGTCCTACCTATATATGTCCCAGCATCCACTACAATATACATCCAATGTACAGTAATGGCCTCTAGGGCATACATATAACTAACAATCTCCCACTTGCACTAGGGCCATCTGTAGCAGTGGTTGCAGTATCACATGCTCAACCATCCCCTAAAAGTCTCTCTTTGGGAAAAGGCCTTCGTGAGTGGATCCGCCGTGTTGTCCTCTGAGTCTACTCTCCTAACCTCGATCAACCTGGAGATCAACTATCTCCATGATCAGGTGATGCTGCCTCAGAATTTGTCTGGGTCACTGATAGGACCAGGGTTCTAGGGCCGAAGCCACACTTCCATTGTCATACAATGGCAGGAACCTAGTTCATCTTATGAACCAATATACACCCAAACTTCCTCTTTGGTAGTATCTTCAATAACGATGTTACCAGCCTTTATCATCTAGTTTGCCACGGTATCTAGCTTGGAACTCTTCCAACATACCGTCCCTTTACTGAGGGTAAAGACAGTGCCTGTGACTGACATTCAGTCGTCTTTATCACCCTGGAACTCTTCCAGTGATTCTCCCCAGGATCGATTGATACCATCTCACTATAGCTAGTGAGAATCCTAAAATCTATTTAGATCTATCTCATAGATCCAAATCCCAGGATTTAGGAGGTATCACTTTGATCCTTTATGGAGAATCTATGTGATAAGAGAGATCGACCGATCGTAGCATAGGAAATTCCTTTCCTATCAAGAGTATGTTGTCCACGTACAATACGAGGATGACCACCTTACTCTCTACTACCGTTTTGTATATACAAGGTTCATCTACTATTTTGATGAAGTATAATACTTTGACTACCACATCAAAACAGATGTTCCAACTCCGCGATGCCTGCTTTATCCTTTAAAGCAACTTGCACACGTTTCCGCTGCTCCCACTGTTTACGAAGCCCTCTGGCTGTGTTCTTATAGACTCTCTTTTCTAAATCAATATTTAGAAAAGTAGTCATGGAACCCAACCACCAGATATCGTAGTCATGGTATGTAGCCGTGGCAAGTAGGATCTGGATGGACTTAAACATAGTCCCTGGAAAAGGTTTCATCATTATCCGTGCCTGGTTGATGACGAAAACCTTTAACAAGTCTAGCTTTGAAAGTCTCAACTTTTCCATCTACACCAAGTAATCTTCTCAAGATATACTTGCTCCCGATGGGGATTTAACCCTTCAGATATAGCAACCAAAGTCCATACTTTGTTGGTGTATATGGATTCCATCTCAGATCGCTAAGCATCCAGCCATTCTTACAGAGTCCCTACTCTTGATGGCCTGCTCGAATCTAGTTGGGTCATCATCTCATGATGCATTCCTTGCTCCCACTGTCATCGAGAAACTGAGGTATCTCTCAGGCAGGCGAGGAACCCTACCAGATCGGCGGAGAGGCTGAGGTTCGTTGGGGACTATAGAATCCTTTGGTTCTGTCAAATCTTCAGCTGTAGTTTCGTATAGCTGGAACCTTTCCAGTTCTACAGAACTGACCTTGCCTTGATCTTGTCCGGATTTTGCTTTTGACATAGGCCGGACAATCCTAAATCTTAACTTACTTAAGAGATAGGATCTTCCCTTTCCATATCATATATGAAGTGGTAGGCAGTGATTTGATTCGAACCTTATTCAATAGGTATGCAACTTCATAAGTGCATAACTCCTAAAAGGAAATAGGAAACTCAGTAGTACTCATCATAGAGCACACCATATCTAATATTGTGTGATTGCTCCGCCCCGATACACCGTTGTGCTGTGGTGTATTCAGAGGAGTAATACTGAGAGAGAATCTCATTTTCCTTTAGAATGGTCCAGGAATGCCATGCACAAGTATTCTCCTCCCTGATCTCATCATAGGACATAATACTTGTTAGTTATATGTATGCCCTAGAGGCCATTACTGTACATTGGATGTATATTGTAGTGGATGCTGGGACATATATAGGGAGGACTTTCTTGCTCGACATGATAGTATGCTATCTGGTTGCTCTTTACCTTAACGTGTACACAGGTTGTCTCTCTATTACATGTTGGTAAAGCCCTTAGGATGTGTACTTGACTACCTGGACTATGATGCGGATCATACTAGTGGGGACTTGGTAGTCCATAAGTACATCCTTCAAAGTCCCTAGTCGTGGGTGTATCGAGACGGGGCATCGATATACCAGAGTAGACTAGCGTATACCTTCTCGACCCATACAGATGGGCGATGGATGATCCCATATCCATTGGTGTTTGACATCGGAGATGATATACGGGTGCTCAGTAGAGACTGGGTATACTGGACGGACTCGCCGAGAACTCCCAGATGGTATTATACCTTACGTCAGATGGCAGTTCTCTGGTGACACTGGTACAGAGTAGTCTGTTGACCCGAGATCGTTATAGAGTCTTGTGTGGTTCCCACTGTGCTTTGATTTCCATCTTACCACGTCCAGGAGGGCGTGCAAAACGGTGGTTTTTGGGTACAGTCCCGAGTCACATGGAGGCAATGAGCGATAGGAGGGGATTCGTCTCTCCCGGTATAGGGAGTTGATGTTGCGCTGTGTTCGATTGGCTATAACAGGAAATCCCTGGCCAGGGTTGCTGAGATTTACTGGTAAGTGTTACCAGTAGTTTCTCGAACAGTTATAGACCTCATATCGACACGACTTATCGAGCTATTGGGGTCTGATGTTTACCACCCCTAGGCGAGATATGCGACATATCAGACGATCAGACCGGACTGTACGGTAGTGTTACTGGTCGGATTCGCAGGAGTGTGAGCGGGCTAGCTCGTCGATCTTCTGATCGCTCAATACCCGGGTGGCCGTTACGTTTAGCAGACCGCTTGCGGCTTGTGGGTGCTTGATATGATCATCATCTGCTACCGGCGTATTGACGAGTCTTTAGAGTCCTACACAGAGGTTTCCTGGCTCAAGCGAAACGAAATAGGAGCGTATATGAGATATGTGTAGGACCGAGAATAATGCGTGTATGTGATACCGCATTTCATTCTCGCGATATATGTTTCGAATGGTTATATTCGATATGACCTAGTTATCGAATCATTGATTCGATAAATCGATGCATTGAATACTAGTCGGTTATGTGCGACATGACCGGATCATTGAATCAAGTGTTGATTTAATGATTTAATGTATAATTATATATTTGATATATTACTTTGCATTAACTAGTATTGGTTCACTTTAAACGGATTTTTCTCACTTGATGCACATTGTATATGTGATATGCTTTCGTGCACTTTTTTGTATCATGTTTGATGATACTTGATCATTTAGTTAAGTTTATAGAATTAATCCATGGTTAATTTGATAATTAGGGTTTTGCATATTCATTTATTTATTTATTTTTTTATTTATTTATTTGAAATGAGTTATGATAAGAATGGTGGCTAAGTTTGTTTTATATTGAAGCTTCATGAAGCTTTGACTTTGCTAACCATCCTTATCTTCATGCTTAACCCTAACCCATCCAAGTGACCATGGTTAATTCTCTACACTTAACCCTAGTTCAAGTTATGATAAGTATTTGATTTAAAATTTATTTTTAACACAAAACTTATCATATTCTTCATCTTCTTCTTCATCTTCTTTCATAAAGAAAAAGCAAGCTCCATCAATGGTGATTGATGGAAATGAGTGAGAAATCCAAAACTAAAGTCTACCCACTTCCTATTTCTTCATCCTCTACCTCTTGCCAAGTCGTAGAGTGTGTTTCCTTCACAAGTTTTCATGACTTGGTGAAGTTTGGAGCTTGATCTAGTGATGCTTCGACGTAGATCATCTTCGGCACGTCGTCGACGACCTAGCCCGTCCATTCTCCGACGAAGCCGACGCTAGAGCCCGGATTTGATTTGGACAGCGGAGAGGACTTCGTTGCGGAGCTATGGAGGTGGAGCACCGGATCTACAAAGGTTGTATTTCCGTTAAACTCTTAGTTAAGTGTTAACTAGTTTATGTTTTCGCCTAGAAATCTAGCAAACGATCTGTAGTTGGGTCTCTCGGCACCCGTAAAATTTTATTATGGCATGGTCGATGCCTTATGAGACCTCACTAGGGTGCCTAGGAACCCTACACTGGTATCAGAGCCTAGCAAGAGCCTTAGGCGAAGCGTAGACGGAATTTGAAGTCCGAACGACCCAAAACCGAAACCCAAAATATGCTCTCTGTACTTTTTTGAAAACAGTGGATTTTTCCAAATTAAAAATTGCTAAAAAATTCAGCAGAAAAAAATAAGAATTACGGTGCAAAAAGTTTCTGGTGAACAGTGTTTTTCGCGGCGGATCAGCGGCAGAAGCATGGCTTCTGCGGCTGATCAGCGGCCAATTGGTGACGTCAGCCCACTTTGTTTGCACAGTAACTCCTGATAAATTCTGCTGAGTTTTCTGGGAATTTTTAATATTGATTCAAGAGTTGAATTTTCTGCAATTGTTTTGGGGATTCGGTGTTTCGATCGGGGTATCAAATTTTGTCTATTTGGCTTTCCGGATAAATTTTAGAATATGTTAAAAAGTTCGACCGGATATAAATACCCAATTTTTCCCCTGTCGGGAAATTTCCAAGTGTTGGATTTTTCCGTAGTTTAACGACGTTCTAAGTAGTGCAAGTAACTCGATGGTCCCTCTAGAAGACAACAAACCTTAACTCGATTATGTGACCGTCTTGAACTGCCCTTTGAACCTTCGGGTTTGGGGCAGTACGGCGTGCCACATGTGAGGCGTTGGCTTGACCCTTCTACGGCTGGACCGTTGGTACTGAGGTACGAACGGAATGTTGTTAGACTTGTCTCATATGTTGATCTGTATTCGGAAAACTTGGGTATTCGATTGTTCGATCGGAAAGTTTAACATTTTCTATTTATCTGGAATGGGATACAATAATTGGAATTCACAATAAGTTATGAGATAACTAAATGAATGTTATAAACATAGCAGTTTAGTCTCACTTGATCGGTTGCCACGGAATTTTGATGTGATCAAAAGTCCGTCGCAATCACGTAGCGTACGCGGATACTCGCCGGGTAAACTTAATAGACAGCCTCACTCCATACCCCCGACCAAGTGACTGTAGGAGAACCCCGTCGCCGAAAGCATCCCTCCGGGTGCTCGCGGTAGCGGTGTTCCGCCTTGGTGCACTTCGTCGACGGTATCGGGGGTGCAGCCGTCTACTGAAGTTTGCGACGAGCATTCGATCAAAATGTCGGGAATCCTGTTGAATTGCCCGACTTGGTATTGAAAAGTGTTTTCGATAAAGAGACTAAAATGCGGGGTTTATAATTGTTAGGCATGCGATGTCTAAGAAATTCATTTGGTCAGGCATGCGATGTCTGAGGTGGTTGCGGATTCCAACTGTTGTAGTTTTACACTTTCTTTTCTGTGACCGTAAGTGTAATATGTGATATCGCCGGTTTCGTTGCTATATGTCAACGACAATTGTGATGGACATATTTACTTACGTTGATGACATGTGATGTTATGTGTTGCTGGATAAGTTATATTGGATCGTCGTGTTTGAATAGCCGGGGTTTTTTATGTGAGATGAGTGTTTTTCATTTTCATTCATGTAAAAACTTGTATGTAATATTCTTTTATTGGGGCGCTTCCAGGTTGCGGAAGTTGTCACCGTTGTTGTATATTATTTACTTTTCCGTACTAGGATAGACCCAAGGAGGGGAGCACATGTAACCGGGTTCTGGGGCCAGTGGGAGACCAACTCGAGGAGTCGGGTCCGGGTCTCCTAACTCCAGAATTGGTAGGGTTGCTTGCCGCTCTCGTAGGGGGTCTAGGGGTGTGGGTTTGGCTATTCATCACAACCGTGGAATCCGTGTTTTTATACTGGCTCGTATTGAAAACACGGACGTCCTAGTATATCCAATATTTCATATGATTCTTCTGCTGCGATATCTGTGATGTGATCATGTGATGTTCTGTGATAGATACAGTATATAGTATATATGATATATTATATAGACGTTACTTATGTTTTACACCCGCGCTAGCCCTGCCCTGCTCTGCCGTTAGTTACCTAACCTAACGGTGCACGAGGGGACATCGAGGCGAATGCGGATGGCATAAGTGTACGTCGTATTTATCTGTAATGTTTAGGTATTTAAATGATGGGACTTCATTAATGTGATTAATGAAATAAAAGAAACCTAAGATGTTGTAGAATCGAATTTCAAATAAAAACAGGTAGCTACAGTTCTTGCTTTGCACAGCGGTATATGCGATATATCCTGCACCTTATTCGATAAGGAAAGGACCGAGATCCCTTCACCGGGAGTGACTCCTTTAGCAATAACTGGCAGATGCTACACACTCGGTTTGTTTATTGATTGCTTTTAAGTGTTTTTGCTTTGCACAGTGATATATATAATATATCCCGCACCTCATTCGACGAGGAAAGGACCGACGATCCCTTCACCGGGAGTGACTCCTTTAGCAAAACTAGAAAAGCCTCAAAAGCACTCCATTTTAAAATCATTTGATTCTACAACGATATCAAGTTCATTACGCAATAGGTTTTCAGAAAAACCTGTCGTAGCCCTCCGTCATTTCAGATAAGTTGTATATAGTATTCGTGCTGCATTTGTTGGCTTTCGTCAAGGTGCAGTGTGCGGTAGCTATATGCTGCTTATCTGCTAGCATACGATGCGATTGGATTAGGGTAGTCGTGCGAATTTGTTGGCTTTCGTCAAGGGTCGTGCGGGTGGGTTTAATTGGATCATGAAATGTACGGGTTGAACTTGACTAGCGGGCTATGGTTTGTTGGCTTTCGTCAAGGTCATAGCACGTTAGGGGCAAAATATTATCGGGAATTTCAAGTGTTGAGATTTGCAATGAGATTGCATACCTTCTATGAGATAGTTGGATCCCGATACCCGCTGCGAGTAAGAGTTACTCCTGGGAAAGTTTTATACATTACAATTAGCCGATTAAGTAGGTGTCTAGAAAGGTGTCAACGGGGTTATGCCTCTGGGAAAACGAGGTTTACATTAATTAGGTTCGTGCGAAAGCACGGGGGACCTCCCTCAAAGTACCGACACTGGCCTGGCTGAAAGATTGGCGAACTTGTAGTGTGTAATTAATCCCGGCTAGTCTTTCCTTTTAGGGTTTGAAGGAAGATTTGATAAAAAGCAGTGGGAGCCATCCTGATTAGATAAAATAATAACCAATCTATTCTTGCAAGAGCGCACGCTGAGTGTTTTCTTCTCTCTCTCTCCTGGTAGCGACCATGTCACGCTTTAATCAAGATAATAAAACGGATTATTGACCGAACCCGCTTGTTATACTGAGCTGGGGAACGTTGGTCCCGCTCCAACTTATAATTGTTATAAGACAGAGTAGGAAATTGGGGATTACCAGAATTCCCGTGCCGCCCAAACGAAGAGAGTGCATGCTGATGCATCATCTTCGGGTGTGTTCATTATACAGAACTGTTTCTCAGTATCCTCCGCATCCTTGGTATATGATACCGGATCAGGATCCCAGATATGTAATCTGTTACATAGGGCTACAAAAGGGTAGAAAAACTGAGAACGGGTGATAAGTTTCATGAGGCAGAAATCGGGGCAAGTGTTGCAGCCAAGTCTGTTGGTCACTGTCACCCTGTATTACCAATACATTGATTCTGAACGAATGTTATTAGATACCGAACCTGATATACCAAATCATATCACTCTCTTTGTTAGAAAAGAAAGGATATAATTTTGTATTGATGGATAATGTTTTGAACATTTCCTATATCAAAAGTTGATCGGTTCAGGCACGTTATCTAAAAGCATTGATGTTCTAAATCAAACCACAGTTCTTAGTATACAGAACACACACAAGAGGAAGAGTTCAGAAATGAACGAATTCTTCTTGAGGTATTGTAGACTAGGTCAGTTCAATGTGACCCGACTAGCTAGAGTTACATAAAGATGCATATTTAAATTAGTTTGAACTTACATCTTATGAAACTCGCCAGTCATGTCACAAAGATAAGATGACCATAGCTCCGTTTACTGGAAACAGAGAAAGAGTTAGTAAACTCTTGGGATGATACATGTTGATGTATGTAGGTCCCCTGTCTACACATACCAGGACTGGTTCTTTATACTTCATTACGTTCTTTGATGATCTTTCGAGATTCAGACCTATGTTCCTGTTGAAACACAAGTCCGAACCTTTTGAGAAATTCACAGAATATAAGTTAGAAGTAGAGAACCAAAATACGGGTATAAGTATTATGTCCTTTGATGAGATCAAGGAGGAGAATACTTGAGCACGGAATTCCTGGACTATTCTAAAGGAGAATGAGATTCTCTCTCAGCATTACTCCTCCGTATACACCATAGCACGATGGTATATCGGGGCGGAGCAATCACACCCTATATGGTAAGGTGCACTCTATGATGAGTACTACTGAGTTACCTATTTCCTTAAGGGAGTTATGTGCTTGAGAAGTTGCATACCTATTGAATAGGGTTTGAATCAAATTAGTTGCCTACCACTTCATATGTGATATGGAATGGGAAGAGCCCATGTCTTAAGCTAGTTAAGATTTGGGGTTGTCCGGCCTATGTCTAAAAGCAAAATCCGGACAAGCTCGAGGCAAGGTCTGTAATGTAGAACTGGAAAGGTTCCAGCTATACAATTTGCAGCCGATGATTTGATAGAACTAAAGGATTCAGTAGATTCCAACGAACCTCAGCCTCTCCGCCGATCTAGTAGGGTTCCTCACCCACCTGAGAGATACTTTGGTTTCTCTATGACAGTGGGAGCGAGGATTGCATCATGAGATGATGACCCAACTAGTTTCGACCTGGCCATCAGGAGTAGGACTCTGTGAGAATGGCTGGATGTTTATCGATCTGAGATGGAATCCATATACACCAACAAAGTATGGACTTTAGTTGCTATATCTGAAGGGTTAAATCCCCATCAGGAGCAAGTATATCTTGAGAAGATTACTTGGTGTAAATGGAAAAGTTGAGACTTTCAAAGCTAGACTTGTTAAAGGTTTTCGTCATTGACCAGGCGTGGATAATAATGAAACCTTTTTCAGTACCTATGCTTAAGTCCATCCAGATCCTACTTGCCACGGCTACATACCATGACTACGATATCTGGCGGTTGGGTGCCATGACTGCTTTTCTAAATGATGATTTAGAAGAGTGCGTCTGTAAGTACACAGCCAGAGGGCTTCGTAAACAGTGGGAGCAGCGGAAACGTGAGCAAGATGTTTTATCTGATAAAGCAGGCATCGCGGAGTTGGAACGTCTGTTTTGATGGATTAGTCAAAGAGTTTGACATCATCAAAATGGTAGATGAACCTTGTATAAACAAAAAGGTAGTAGGGAGTATGGTGGTGATCCTCGTAGAGTACGTGGATGACATACTCTTGATAAGAAAGGAGTTTCTTATCCTACGCTCGACCAATCTCCGCTTATCACAAAGATTCTCCATATAGGATCAAAGTGATACCTACTAAATCCTGGATTTTGGATCTATGAGATAGATCTAATTGGATGTTAGGATACTCACTAGTTGTAGTGAGATGGTATCAATTGATCCTGGGGAGAATCACTGGAAGTGTTCCAGGGTGATAAAGACGACTGAATGTTAGTCACGGGCATTGTCTTTACCCTCAGTAAAGGGACGGTATGTTGGAAAAGTTCCAAACTAGATACCGTGATAGACTAGACGATAAAGGCACGATACATCGCTACTTAAGATGCTACCAAAGAGGCTGTTTAGATGTATATTAGTTCATGAGATGAACTTAGTTCCTACCATTGTGTGACAATGGAGTTGTGGCTTATGCCAGGAACCCTCGTCCCATCAGTGATCCAGACATATTCTAAGGCAGTGTTACCTGATCATGGAGATGGATGATCTCCAAGGTGATCGAGTCAAGGAGAGCAGACTCAGAGGATAACACGGCGGATCCACTCACGAATGCCTATTCCCAAAGAGAGACTTTTATGGGATGGTTGAGTATGAGATACTACAACCACTGCTACAGATGGCCCTAGTGTAAGTGGGAGATTGTTAGTTATATGTATGCCCTAGAGGCCATTACTGTACATTGGATGTATATTGTAGTGGATGCTGGGACATATATAGGGAGGACTTTCTTGCTCGACATGATAGTATGCTATCTGGTTGCTCTTTACCTTAACGTGTACACAGGTTGTCTCTCTATTACATGTTGGTAAAGCCCTTAGGATGTGTACTTGACTACCTGGACTATGATGCGGATCATACTAGTGGGGACTTGGTAGTCCATAAGTACATCCTTCAAAGTCCCTAGTCGTGGGTGTATCGAGACGGGGCATCGATATATCAGAGTAGACTAGCGTATACCTTCTCGACCCATACAGATGGGCGATGGATGATCCCATAACCATTGGTGTTTGACATCGGAGATGATATACGGGTGCTCAGTAGAGACTGGGTACACTGGACAGACTCGCCGAGAACTCCCAGATGGTATTATACCTCACGTCAGATGGCAGTTCTCTGGTGACACTGGTACAGAGTAGTCTGTTGACCCGAGATCGTTATAGAGTCTTGTGTGGTTCCCACTGTGCTTTGATTTCCATCTTACCACGTCCAAGAGGGCATGCAAAACGGTGGTTTTTGGGTACAGTCCCGAGTCACATGGAGGCAATGAGCGATAGGAGGGGATTCGTCTCTCCCGGTATAGGGAGTTGATGTTGCGCTGTGTTCGATTGGCTATAACAGGAAATCCCTGGCCAGGGTTGCTGAGATTTACTGGTAAGTGTTACCAGTAGTTTCTTGAACAGTTATAGACCTCATATCGACACGACTTATCGAGCTATTGGGGTCTGACGTTTACCACCCCTAGGCGAGATATGCGACATATCAGACGATCAGACCGGACTGTACGGTAGTGTTACTGGTCGGATTCGCAGGAGTGTGAGCGGGTTAGCTCGTCGATCTTCTGATCGCTCAATACCCGGGTGGCCGTTACGTTTAGCAGACCGCTTGCGGCTTGTGGGTGCTTGATATGATCATCATCTGCTACCGGCGTATTGACGAGTCTTTAGAGTCCTACACAGAGGTTTCCTGGCTCAAGCGAAACGAAATAGGAGCGCATATGAGATATGTGCAGGACCGAGAATAATGCGTGTATGTGATACCACATTTCATTCTCGCGATATATGTTTCGAATGGTTATATTCGATATGACCTAGTTATCGAATCATTGATTCGATAAATCGATGCATTGAATACTAGTCGGTTATGTGCGACATGACCGGATCATTGAATCAAGTGTTGATTTAATGATTTAATGTATAATTATATATTTGATATATTACTTTGCATTAACTAGTATTGGTTCACTTTAAACGGATTTTTCTCACTTGATGCACATTGTATATGTGATATGCTTTCGTGCACTTTTTTGTATCATGTTTGATGATACTTGATCATTTAGTTAAGTTTATAGAATTAATCCATGGTTAATTTGATAATTAGGGTTTTGCATATTCATTTATTTATTTATTTGTTTATTTATTTATTTGAAATGAGTTATGATAAGAATGGTGGCTAAGTTTGTTTTATATTGAAGCTTCATGAAGCTTTGACTTTGCTAACCATCCTTATCTTCATGCTTAACCCTAACCCATCCAAGTGACCATGGTTAATTCTCTACACTTAACCCTAGTTCAAGTTATGATAAGTATTTGATTTAAAATTTATTTTTAACACAAAACTTATCATATTCTTCATCTTCTTCTTCATTTTCTTTCATAAAGAAAAAGCAAGCTCCATCAATGGTGATTGACGGAAATGAGTGAGAAATCCAAAACTAAAGTCTACCCACTTCCTATTTCTTCATCCTCTACCTCTTGCCAAGTAGTAGAGTGTGTTTCCTTCACAAGTTTTCATGACTTGGTGAAGTTTGGAGCTTGATCTAGTGATGCTTCGACGTAGATCATCTTCGGCACGTCGTCGACGACCTAGCCCGTCCATTCTCCGACGAAGCCGACGTTAGAGCCCGGATTTGATTTGGACAGCGGAGAGGACTTCGTTGCGGAGCTATGGAGGTGGAGCACCGGATCTACAAAGGTTGTATTTCCGTTAAACTTTTAGTTAAGTGTTAACTAGTTTATGTTTTCACCTAGAAATCTAGCAAACGATCCGTAGTTGGGTCTCTCGGCACCCGTAAAATTTTATTATGGCATGGTCGATGCCTTGTGAGACCTCACTAGGGTGCCTAGGAACCCTACAATACTTATACCCGGTTATTGGTTCTCTACTTCAAAAGGTTCGGACTTGTGTTTCAACAGGAACATATGTCAGAATCTTGAGAGATTATCAGAGAATATAATGAAGTATAAAGAACCAGTCCTGGCATGTGTAGACAGGAGACCTTACATACATCATCATGCATCAGTCCCAAGAGTTTACTAACTCTTTCTCAGTTTTCAGCAAACGGAGCTATGGTCATCTAATCTTTGCGACATGACTGACAAGTTTCACAAGATGCAAATTCAAACTAATTTAAATATGCATCTAAAATGTAACTTCAGCCAGTCGGGTCGCATTGATGTGACCTAGTCTATAATACCTCAAGAAGAATTTGTTCATTTCTGAACTCTTCCTCTTGTGTGTGTTCAATATACAAGGAACTGTAGTTTGATTTAGAACGTCAATGCTTTTAGATAACGTGCCTGAACCGATCAACTTTTGATATAGGAAATGTTCAAAACATTATCCAACAATACAAAATTATATCATTTTTTTACTAATAAAGAGACTGATATGATTTTGTATATCAGGTTCGGTATTTAATAGCTTTTGTTCAGAATCAATGTATTAGTAATAGAGGGTGACAGTGACCAACAGACTTGGCTGCAACACTTGCCCCGTTTTCTGCCTCATGAAACTTATCACCCGTTCTCAGTTTTTCTACCCTTTTGTAGCCCTATGTAACAGATTACATATCTGGGATCCTGATCTGGTATCATATACCCAGGATGCAGAGGATACTGAGAAACAGTTCTTTGTAATGAATACACCCGAAGGAGATGCATCATATGCACTGTCTTCGTTTGGGCGGCATAGGAATTCTGGTATTCCCTATTTCCTGCTCTGTCTTATAACAATTATAAGTTAGAGCGGGACCAACGTTCCCCAGCTCAGTATAACAAGCGGGTTCGGTCAATACATCCATTTTATTATCTTGATTAAGGCGTGATATGGTCGCTACCAGGAGAGAGAGAAGAAAACACTCAGCATGCGCTCTTGCAAGAATAGATTGGTTATTATTTTATCTAATCAGGATGGCTCCCACTGTTTTTATCAAATCTTCCTTCAAACCTTAAAAGGAAAGACTAACCGGGATTAATTACACTCTACAAGTTCGCCAATCTTTCAGCCAGGCCAGTGTCGGTAGTTTGAGGGAGGTTCCCCGTGCTTTCGCACGGACCTAATTACAGTAAACCTCGTTTTCCCAGAGGCGTAACCCCGTTGACACCTTTCTAGACACCTACTTGATCGGCTAATTGTAAAGTGCAAAACTCTCCCAGGAGTAACAATTACTCGCAGTGGGTATCGGGATCCAACTATCACATAGAAGGTATGCAATCTCATTGCAAATTTCAACACTTGAAACTCCCGATAAAGGTTTTTACCCCTAGCACCTATGACCTTAACTATGGTCAACAAATCATAAGTACTAGTCAAGTTCTACCCGTCATTTCGTGATTAATTAGACCCACCCACATGACCCTTAACTAAGGTCAACAAAGTCACGCGACTGTCCTAACTAATCGCATCATATGCGGTGTAGGAAGACATCACTTAGCTACCGTACACTGTGCCTTGACTATGGTCAACAAACACAGCACGAATACTAAGTACTCTACTTTCTAAAATGACGGAGGGTTGAGAATGGTTTTTGTGAAAACCTTTAACGCTTTGAACTTGATCTCGTTGCGGAATCAAATGGTTTTTAAATGGAATGTTTTCGAGGCTTTTCTAGTTTTGCTAAAGGGGTCACTCCCGGTGAAGGGATCGTCGGCCCTTTCCTCGTCGAATGAGGTGCGGGATATATCATATATATCACTGTGCAAAGCGGAAACTATAGAAGCGATCAAAGACAAACCGAAGGTTGTAGCATCTGCCAGTTATTGCTAAAGGAGTCACTCCCGGTGAAGGGATCTCGGTCCTTTCCTCATCGAATAAGGTGCAGGATGTTCTATAATGAACACCGCAATGCAAAGCAAGAACTGCAGCTACCTGTTTTTATTTTGAAATTCGATTCCACAACATCAATTAGGTTTATTTTCTTTCATTAATCTCATTAATGAATATCCCATCATTAAGGTCCACCTAAACATCACAGATAAATATAACGTACGCTTATGCCATCCGTATTCGCCTCGATGTCCCGTCTGCACCGTTAGGTTAAGTAACTAACGGCAGAGCGGGGCAGGGCTAGCGCGGGTGTAAAACATAAGCAACGTTTATATAATATATCATATATACTATATATAATATCTGTCACAGAACATCACATGATCACATCACAGATAAATCACAGCAGAAGAAACATATGAAATATTGGATATACTAGGACGTCCGTGTTTTCAATACGAGCCAGTATAAAACACGGATTCCACAGTCGTGATGAATAGCCAATCCCACACCCCTAGACCCCTACGAGAGCGGCAAGCAACCCTACCAATTCTAAGGTTAGGAGACCCGGACTCGACTCCTCGAGTTGGTCTCCCACTGGACCCCAGAACCCGGTTACTTGTGCTCCCCTCCTTGGGTCTATCCTAGTGCAGAAAAGTAAATAATATACATCAACGGTGACATCTTCCGCAACCTGGAAGTGCCCCAATAAAAGAATATTACATACAAGTTTTTACATGAATGAAAATGAAAAACACTCATCTCACATAAAAACCCCCCGGCTATTCAAATATGACGATCCAATATAACATATCCAGCAACACATAACATCACATGTCATCAACGTAAGTAAATATGCGCATTCCAATTGTCGTTGACATATAGCAACGAAACTGGCGATATCACATATTACACTTACGGTCACAGAAAAGAAAGTGTAAAACTACAACAGTTGGAATCCGCAACCACCTCAGACATCGCATGCCTGATTAAATGAATTCTTTAGACATCGCATGCCTAACAATTATAAACCCCGCATTTTAGTCTCATTATCGAAAACTCTTTCCAATATCAAGTCGGGCAATTCAACAAGATTCCCGAAAAACTGATCGAATGCTCGTCGCAAACTTTAGTAGACGGCCGCACCCCCGATGCTGTCGACGAAGTGCACCAAGGCGGAACATTGCTACCGCGAGCACCCGAACGGATGCTTCCGGCGACGGGGTTCTCCTACAGTCACTTGGTCGGGGCTATGGAGTGAGGCTGTCTATTAAGTTTACCCGGCGAGTATTCGCGTACGCTACGTGATTGCAACGGAATTTTTGATCGCATCAAAATTCCGTGGCAACCGATCAAGTGAGACTAAACTGCTATGTTTATAACATTCATCAAGTCATCTCAAAACTTTTTGCGAATTCCAAGTATTGTATCACATTCCGGATAAATAGAAAATGCTAAACTTTTCGATCGAACAATCGAACACCCAAGTTTTCCCGAAACAGCTCAACACATGAAATAAGTCTAACAGCATTCAGTTCGTGCCTCAGTACCAACGGTCCAGCCGTAGAAGGGTCAAGCCAACGCCTCACATGTGGCACGCCGTACTGCCCCAAACCCGAAGGTTCAAAGGGCAGTTCAAGACGGTCACATAATCGAGTTAAGGTTTGTTGTCTTCTAGAGGGACCATCGCGTTACTTGCACTACTTAGAACGTCGTTAAACTACGGAAAAATCCAACAATTGGAAATTTCCCGGCAGGGGAAAAAGTGGGTATTTATATCCGGTCGAACTTTTTAACATATTCTAAAAATACCCGGAAAAACACACTGACAAAATTAGACAATCCGATCGATACACCGAGTCCCCAATACAACCCAGAAAATTCAACTCTTGAAAAAATATTAAAAATTCCCAGGAAAACCAGCACTGCAAACTAGGAATTACTGTGCAAAATTTATTGCAAGATGAGACAAAAGGGCCGCGGAACCGCCGCATTAGCATGCTAATGCCGCGGTTCCGCCGCGCTTTGATGGATTCAGGGGCCCCGTTTTATACAGTAATTCTTAGAATCTTCTACTGAGTTTTCTGCATATTTTTAATTCTCAAAAATCCACGATTTTCAAAAATGTACAGAGAGCAATATTAGGTTAGGGTTTCGGTTCGATCGGATTTCTAACTCCGTCTACGCATCGCCTAAGGCTCTAGCTAGGCTCTGATACCACTGTAGTGTTCCTAGGCACACTAATGAAATCTCACAAGTGATCAAACATGGCCAATTGAAATTTTACAAGTGCCTACAAACCCTAATACGGATCGTTAACTAGATATATAGGCGATGCAAGCAAGTAAACGGAAATATAGCTAAAGGGAAGGGGCTACAACCTTTGTAGATCCGGTCCTCTACCTCCTAGGCTCCGCGATGAAGTCCCCTCGCTGTCCAAATCGGATTCCGGACTCAAGCATCGGCTTCATCGAAGAAATGAACGGGCTTGGTCGTCGGCTTCGATGCCGAAGATGATCTACGTCGAGGCATCACTAGATCAAGCTCCACCTTTACAAAGCCATGAAAACTTGTGAAGCAAACATCCTATACTACTTGGCAAGAGGTAGAGGATGAAGAAATAGGAGGTGGGTTCACTTTAGAATTGGATTTCTCACTCAATTTCATCACTTGCCATTGGAGTAGCAAGCTTTTCTTCATGGAAGAAGAAGATGATGAAGAAGAAGAAGATATATGATAAGTATTATATAAATGATAAATAAATCAATACTTATCATTTACTAACCCTTGGTTAGTTGTAGAGAATGGACCATGGTTAACTTGAATGGTTAGGGTTAAGGATGAGACAAGAACGGTGACTTAGTCAAAGTTTCAAGAAACTTCAACTACAAACAAATCAAGCCACCATTCTATATTCTTATCATTTTCTTTTTCCAAAATAAATAAAAAGAATAAATAAATGAATAAGTAAATAAAAAGAAAACCCTAATCATAAACTTAACCATGGTCTAATTCTTTACACTAACCCTAGCTTGCATGTATCATCAAACATGATACAATCATGTGCACAAAATATATCACATATACAATGTGCACAAACCAAGTGAGTAAATCCATTTAAAGTGAACCAATACTAGTTAATGCAAAGTAATATATCAAATATATAATTATACATTAAATCATTAAATCAACACTTGATTCAATGATCCGGTCATATCACATATAACCGGCTAGTATCCAATGTATCGGCTTATCGAATCAATCCTTGATTCGATAACTAGGTTATATCGCATACAACCATTCGACACATTTATCGCGAGAATGAAATACGGTATCACATACACGCATTATTCTCGGTCCCGCACATATCTCATATGCGCTCCTATTTCGTTTCGCTTGAGCCAGGAAACCTCTGTGTAGGACTCTAAAGACTCGTCAATACGCCGGCAGCAGGTGATGATCATATCAAACACCCACAAGCCACAAGCGGTCTGCTAAACGTAACGGCCACCCGGGTATTGAGCGATCAGAAGATCGACGAGCAAGCCCGCTCACACTCCTGTGAATCCAACCAGTAACACTTACCGTACAGTCCGGTCTGTTCGTCTGATATGTCGCATATCTCGCCTAGGGGTGGTAAACGTCAGACCCCAGTAGCTCGATAAGTCATGCCGACGTGAAGTCCATGACATGTGTGAAACTACTGATAACACTTACCAGTAGGTCACTGCAACCCTGGCCAGGGATTTCCTGTTATGGCCAGTCGAGCATGGCGCAACATCAACCCCCAATACC
This sequence comes from Agapanthus africanus, assembly GCA_030015575.1. NCBI lineage: Eukaryota > Viridiplantae > Streptophyta > Magnoliopsida > Asparagales > Amaryllidaceae > Agapanthus > Agapanthus africanus. Next base: position 443,338,512 of record CM057350.1, on the reverse strand, counting down.
GGGAGAGACGAATCCCCTCCTATCACTCGTTGCCTCCATGTGAATCGGGACTGTACCCAAAAACCACCTGTTTGCACGACTCAGTAGAGCCGTGGTAGGGTGGAAATCAAAGCACAGTGGGAGACACACAAGACTCTATGACGATCTCGGGTCAACAGACTAAGCTGTACCAGTGTCACCAGAGAACTGCCATCTGACGTGAGGTATAATACCATCTGGGAGTTCTCGGCGAGTCCGTTCAGTGTACCCAGTCTCCACTAAGCACCCGTATACCATCTCTGATGTCAAACACCAATGGATATGGGATCATCCATCGCCCATCGCATGGGTCGAGAAGATATACGCTAGTCTATTCTGGAATATCGATGCCCCGTCTCGATATTCCCTCGACTAGGAACATTGAAGGATGTACTCATGGACTATCCAGGCCCCACTAGTATGATCTGCATCACAGTCCTGGAAGTCGAGTACACATCCTAAGGGCTTTATCAACATGTAATAGAGAGACAGAAAGTATACACGTTAAGATAAAGAGCAACCAGATAGCGTACTATCATGTCGAGCAAGAAAGTCCTACCTATATATGTCCCAGCATCCACAACAATATACATCCAATGTACAGTAATGGCCTCTAGGGCATACATATAACTAACAGAATCTTTAGGTTCTTATCAAATTTTCAGTAATCGTTTGCGGTTCTGGAATCACTTCCAGTTCTACCATACTCCCACTACTGTTTTCTGAAAAAAATCCAATTTTATTAAAACCGTGGCGAGTCAAGAACAATATCACTATTGATCTTCCAGATGGTAGAAAGTCTACCCTCGTCATAGCCCGGGTCAACCCACAAACAGCCATTACTGAAACGTGCCTTGAGTTATCCAGAGTCTGGTTTTAAGTATAAGCCGGACAACTCCCCGTACCTTAACATTGTTAAGATATGAACTATTCTATATACAATATAGAAACAGAGGCACTGATTTAATTAGAACCAGATTCAAATCATGCAGCTGTCTCCAGTGCATGTCAACTAAATGGAGAGAGGCCGATCAGTATTACTCAACTTAGGAGTGCTTCCAATTATGAGTAACCTGAAAGAGAAGCAAGTTCTCTTAATCATTACTATTAACTGAATACCATACACAAGTATCTACATCTTCGATCATCTTGAAGAATCCCGATACTTGCAACACTTGGTTCTCTACTTTATTCATATACCTATAACTTCTCAAAACTTAGACCTTGTATTTCTACGAAACACTTGTCTAAAACTAGAGAAGTCAAAAGTAAACAGAATATAGTATGAGGACCAACCCCTCTGTCCTAATGGACACTGGACAACATACAATACTCTGTATAAGTCTCCTGAGTTGAATAACTCAAATCCTGTGCGTCGTAGGTTGAAAACTGTACTATGATTATGAAGAATTACACCACTGTTTAATGCTCCTTACCAAACCATCCACTAATATAGGTAAATGTCATAAACATAATTTTAAAAAGTTATATCTCACTTTATAAAAATAAACGTACAGATATATCAATTTGAAATTGGTGCATTATAACGGATATTCAAAACCAAATATTTGCCGTCCGGCAAACAACCCAGGTGATTTCCTCAAATATCACCAATTACAACGAATCCCGATATAATGAGGATGATCACCCAATTCCCAATAACTTGCTCCCACTCATCATCTGTAAAACCATACAGATGTGAGAATCAAACCTGGTAAATACATACCCTGGAGCAAGGGTTAATTGGGAAATCAGTTTTCTTTTAACAATACACAGTGAAACTGAAACATTGAAATGTTTCGTAGGGGTATCCGGGTATTCTTGGTAATGCCTCTTCCATTATCAGATTCACAACTATAACCGTGTAGTTCTTTGCCATCTCTCCAAATCCCTTTATATGTCTTTAGTCATTACCTTCTGTACACCCCTTTAGGCTAAATGGTTTTCTTCCTTCCCTATCGTTCGGCACCAGCCTATGGTTTGGAAGAAGACTGTCCAATAAGCATAATGGGTGTACTCTCCTAATTCTAGGAGTACTCGTAACCCGAGAGAAGGTAAAGATAAAAGACAACTGAATAAAAGCCTATTCCTATTTCTCCTGAACCAGAATCCATCACCGAACTGGAACAAGTTCCTTCGAGTTCATATATAACCATACGATGGAGTATCCAAATAACTGTGGATCTTCATAGTGATATGGAGTGTTCCGGAGAAATACAAAGGTGAAGTAGGAGTGGCGATGAAATACTTGGTTTGGTCGTGAATAGCAGTCGCAATTTACTTTGCTCTCTTTCTAATCCCTTTATTTGTCTTAACTTATTACCTTCTGCACACCATCGTTAGGCTAATTGGTTTTCTTCATTCCCTACCGTTCGGCACCTGCCTATGGTTTGGAAGAAGACTATCCAATTAGCGTAACAGGTGTACCGTCCTAATCCAAGGAGCACTCGCAACCTGAGAGAAGGTAAAAGGAAAAGACAACTGAATAGTCCTATTCGTTTTCTCCAGAACCGGAAACCATCCTCGAATCTGGAACAAGTTCCTTCGAGTTCGTATATAACCATATGATGGTTTTATCCAATGGAAGTGGATGTTCATAGTAATACGGGGTGTTCTGGAGAAAAGGGTAAAAGTAAGAGTGGCAATGAGGTATGCCACTCTGACAATCCAAAAGCTAGTGTTTTAAGAAGGTTCGGTTAACTTGGTCACTGAGTCATAGTCACGGGTCGGGTCATGGTCACTGCCAAAGAGAGAGAAAAGAAACACTCAGCGTGCACTCTAATCTAGATCAGAATGGTTATCACTTTATCTAATCAGGAAACCTCCCACTGTAACCTCAAATTCTCCTCCAAACCTGAAAGAAGAATTAGTCGGGATCACCCGAAGAGTAAACCAACTCATCAGTGGGAATCGGGATCCAACTATCATCGCATGATAACGTGATCGAATCCACTCAAATTATCACACTCCAGAAGGTATGCGTATATCTGGCAAGTTTCAATTTCTTTAGAAACTCCCGATGTGTGTTTTTACCCCTAGGACCCAAGTGACCTTGACTGAGCCAACATATCAAAGGATCCTAACCAAGTTCAACCCGTCATTATCTTGATTGCACTAGACCCACCGGCATGAGTCCTTGACTGAGCCAAAATGACCGTACGACTGTCCTAACCAATCACATATCCATAAGACAGAAAAGTATTACAGAGCTACCGCACACTACGCCTCGGCTGAGCACGACATACATAGCACGAATACTAAGCAATAATAATCTGAAATGATGGAGGGCTACGTTTGGTTTTTGGCGAAAAACCTTTAACGTAATGAACTTGATATCGTTGAAGGAACCGGATAGCTTTTTATAAAAATATAGTGGCGAAAACCTTTGCTAAAGAGGTCACTTCCGGTGAAGGGATCTCAGCTCTTTCCCCGTAAAATGAGGTGCAGGATATTCCAACTGAATACCACGATGCAAAACAAAAAGTAATCGACTATAGTGAAGTTATTACCCTGACGCAAACTTCTGTCCAAGGGGTCACTCCCGGTGAAGGGATCTCGGCCCTTACTTCGTCGACTGAGGTGCTGGATATTCATAACCGAATACCACTGTACAAAACAAAAGAGAACGTCCTTGCAATAACAGCTTTTTGAAAAATGTTCCAACAACATCAGAATAGGTTTGTTTAGCTTGCATTGATCCGAATCAACACAGTCCCATCAATTGATCACACCTATAAAGAACGAAAATATGATGTACGTATATGCCATCTGTATTCGCCACTGGGTCCCGTCATCACCCGTTAGGTTACGTAACTAAAGACAGAGCGGGGACTGGACTAGCGAGGGTGTAAAACATATACAACATCTACTAGTATATATATCAATATATAATAATCGCTCAAGGTGTGATAAAATGCAACATAACAGAAATGTAATACGCATCACAGAACAATATAGATAATCAGGGATCCCCGGGTTTCATAAAGCCGCTACTGAAACCCGACGTTCCCCTGGTCGTGTGGATAGCCTGTGTAATGAAATCCTAGACCCCTACGGGCGCGGCAAGTTACCCGCCAAAACCTGAAGCGAGGCAGCCCCCTTCAACAACGTGAATGGACTACCCAGCACTTCATGGAATTCGGTAACTTGAGCACCCCTCCTTGGGTCAACCTGTGCCCCTTACGAGTGCGGCAAATAGCCCGCCAATTCTAGAGTGAAGCCCCCTCTGTCTTAAAGCCATGAGATGCGGGCCCGTTGCCCTTTAGAACCCGGCTACCCGTGCACCCCTCCGCAGGGTAATCCTAGTACAGAAAGTAAAAATATATACAACGGGTACATCGACCTCGGCCCGGTCGTGCCCCAAAAGAATAATATACAAACAGACAGTGACGGCAGTCCACATGTCGGACGCTCGCCTCGCAATATCAAATGTACAAATACAACCAAACTGTACTACCATTGCATCCAGGCTATCCACCACGACAAATCCGCAACATCACAGCACAACACAGAACATCAACGTGAATGTCACGTTCGTAAATCCGTCTAAAAGAACTATAGCAATTAGACAGGATTTACCGATCAAATGACATTCACGGTCGCAGATATTTACAATACTGTGAACTAACATGTTTAAAATTTTCGATCGACAAAATTTCCCGAAATGGGCCCCAAGCACAATACCAAGTACTCAAACAAATCTGGGCCCAAACAAAAATTACCAGAAACCCCAATTCCAACTCAGAGACCAACTAAAGAAATTTGGTGCACTGTGGCTACAGTACGGCCACGGATCCGCGGCCAAAACGTGGGTACGGCCGCGGATCCGCCACGCTACAGTGAAATCAGCCCACCAAATTTTCTCAGTTCTCTTAAAAAAAACCTGCCTGATTTTCTGACATGCCAAAAAAATTTTTAGAGCACAAAATAAAATCGACAGAAACTGAACAATTGGAAACGCGGTTTATGGAAATTTCGTCCGATCGAAGTTTTAACACGCTAGAGCAAGCTAGTAAAGGTTAATGGCGTGGCTCTGATACCATGTAAGACTACGGTAGCGCTCCGGCCGTCTTTCCGAGGCCAAAATGCAGAAACAAAACTTTTTCAAAACTAGAAACCGGCGCTATCGTATGCTTAAAACCCGGATCGAACCATTAACCTACAACTAGCTATCTAGAGAAGAGATAGAATGCTATATCGATCGATCCGTGTCCTTCGGTCTTTGGCCACCATCCCAAGCTCCCCGCGGCAACTCCGGTCTTGATCTCCTCGTCGGAAAGGGCACCATATCTACGAGTCTATTTACGGGCTCCCGCTTCATCCGAAGCAACTCGGGCACGAAGTGTGCTACCCGACGTGTTCAAGGTGTTGTAGAGAATGTTTGTGATCACTTTGTCTCTTGCATCCATGAGATGGATGGAGATTGGAGATGAAGCCATTGATGGAAGCTTTGAGCTAGAGGAAGAAGAAGGAGAAGGAGTTGTTTTCATCTTGTGTGATAAAATGAGAGTGAGAGTGATAATAAAAACCAAGAGCAAACCCCTCACATGGAAGCCCACTTTCTCTCACCCTCTCATTTCATCCATTCATCAATCAAATAATGTGACATAAGTGCTAAAAAAGAGACCATGAGTCACCTAATATATCCATGTCACATTAAATGCATGTCATGATGAGATTCTAGCTCTTTATTTCCATTAATAAACATTAATCCAAATGTTTGCAACAATAAAAAGATACGGCAACATCTAAAGTAAACTCGTGACAGATCACAAGGATACCCCTCACCTGTATATACATACCTGCCATATAAGATCGAACCCTGCCATATATCATACGGCCTCTACAACGTTTCGCCCGAAACTTGAGAAACTGTCTGTGGGGGACTCTAAAGACTCGTCAATACTTTGGCTGTGGATTTAACCACTAGCACGTCAGAGGTATTAGACGTACGTAACGAGCTACCAGGTATTGACCAAAAGGGAGGTCGATGAGCGAACTCATCCTGACACCCTACTGAGCCTGTCAGTGACAATATCCGTCCAGTCCGGTCCGTTCGTCTATGAGCATCGCATGGCGGGCCTAGGGGGCTGGTAAAAGTCAGACCCCCAAAAGCGGTACAAGTCGTGTCAGAGTGTAGCCCAGAACACACTGAGATACTAATGGAATACCTACCAGTAAATCTCCTGCCTCGGCCGAGGGCTTTATGTAATGGCTCTCCTAGACACAGCGTGATCTCACCCCCAATACCAAGAGAGACGAATCCCCTGTCTATCCGCTCAGTTGCCTCCATATGGCTCGGGACTGTACCCAACTAAAACCTGTTTGCATGACTCCTTTAAGCCGTGGTAGGGTAGTAATCAAAGCACAGTGGGAACTCACACGAGACAAATGACGATCTCAGGTCGATGAACTAACCTGTACACATGTCACCAGGGAACTGCTATCTGACGTCAGGTATAATACCAACTAGCATGTTCCCGGCGAGTCATGTCCGGTGTACTCATAACCCAATGAGCACCTGTATATATCTTAGATGATCCAACTGACACCAATGGCTTGTGAGACCGGCCACCTTCCCTCGTCGGGGTCTCGACTGTATACACTAGTCTACTAATGGAGTATCGATGCCCAGACTCGAAACTTCCACGACTAGGGACCTTTTAAGGATGTGCTTATAGACCCCAGCTCCCATGTATATGATCGCCATCATACTGCTGGTCGTCAAGCAAGAATCCTAAGGGCTCTATCAGCGTGCAATAGCAACCTGTAAGGTCATCTAAAGCAGTACACGATGATAAAGACAAACCATGGTAGCATACTATTCTCCATCAACGTGTAACAGTGAACCACAATGTCACCTAAAGCATGTACACGATGATAGAGACAAACCAGATAGTATACAATCATCCTGAGTAAGATTATCCTACTGGCATAGGTTCTCCCTCAATCATTGCAATCACGTGCCTGTGATCCAATAATTGACTCTGAGGGCACTATATCCAACAATGCATACCTCCTCACGGAGCATACGATCTCGATGGAATTTTTAATACAATTTTTAAGAAAACGTGATTTTCTATTTAATAAATAAATTTTATTTTTAATAATTACATATATATAAATATTATTAAAACATCTATTTTATATTTATATAAATTCCATGTTTTCTATGTTGTCATTGATCAAGAAGGAAATCCAAAAGGAACTCGAGTTTTTGGCGCGATTGCTCGGGAATTAAGCTTACCCTGAATCGACATTTGACTAAAATAGTTTCATTAGCTCCCAAGGTATTATAAATATTTGCATATGAAACTATGATATAGTTATAGTAGCATAGACTATTCAAACCTCAGAGGATTCGGATGCACGTGCTTTGTTCAAATTCCATCCCCTGTACAAGACAAACTGAGCCCTACATCTCACCCTTTTTTTTAGTGAGGTTGGGGTACCCCTCATCTCAAAAGGGCTACAAGTGTTAATGATCCTTCTACACGATGATTCCACCTTTCTCGACATGTCACATTTTTCGAACATATGCCTTACTACGGAGCTCGGGGCTTTTAGATTCCCTGTGATGGTAGGCCATATTATGTTCCCTTGGTTCAAGTTTCATGAAAATACCATTAACAATCTATACAAGTCAATTTACACTAAAATACCATGTACTATTCAATTTAGGTTTATATTCCCTAGAATACCACATCATATAAAAATTACATCCATGAAAACCCTAAATACGATAAATAAATACTTGAGGATTATTTTGAAATTATACTAAAACTATTTTTCATAAAATCCCCTCGAGTTATATTAATTTACATTAGGGACCCTAATAAATATAGGTTTAAGCGGTATCAATTCTCTTGAGCCTCAGGGAGCCGGAGAAAGTGAGTGCTTGCCTATTTAAGGTAGAAAACTAAAACGGGATTATCAATGGTAATTGGCTTGGAAAAAGTCACAAATCCTGTCGTCCATGTGCAGTAGTTACCGATAACTCGAAAACCTAATTCAGGAATCCAATTCTGTTTAAGTGTCTGACTCAGACAGAGTATTAGTCTAATCTAAATACAATTCCAACCTATATACAATTCAAATATAACTCCAATACAACATGAATCCATATATACTGGAACTTGAACGTAAATACCAGAATACTATCAAATATCAACATGACTCGATTGGACCGAACCATGGATATATATTGACTTGAATACATGACTATCTGTTTATATACTTATCCGTTTACATGAACATTTTATACCATGGTTTCGGCAAGTCTCATACAACAAATCAATACAATCAATACAATATACATTACGGGGTTTTAAGGGGTAGACTGGTACGGAATGTGTTAAAAGTGGCATGATAATGGTCACTATAATACACCTAACCTGAACATCCGTTGCTGTTATCCCGTGGGTTTTGACGGGTCCTTGTACTCCATATACCTTAGTCCATGAAGTAAGTTGGACTCCTCTCATATACATTGGCACATTCTGTACCAAGCTACAAACAACTACGTTAACATAACAAATATAACCATATATACTTTACATGTTCTATTCTTTGTCTATTCATCTTTATCTTTTGGGATTTACCGAGCGATTGTTCGCTGACGACATTCCTTTTCCCTTCTTTCTTTAGAATGTTGTCAGGAGGACTCGACTCTCTGGAGATCTTGCCCAGGCAGGATGATTTGGAGCAGTTAATTGAGAACCCAGAGCTCTAGTTCACTTGTATATACTTTTACTTTCAGTTCATTCCATTGTTTAGGCATTGCTTTCCAGTATTGTATTTACTTTCCAGTGTATTGTAAAGAATGTTTAATCAATAAAAAGTTGTTGTTTATTTATACCTCTTGTCATTTCTTGTGTACATTTATTATATTTCTTATTTACGCTTAACGTATTTACTTCTGAGTAAATACGTCACGGGCCTCGTCACGTTTCCTCACCCGTACTCTGGGAAGCGGAGCATGACAGTATTCTTCCATTCTTTCTTCTCTTCTTTCTTGTTTTATTTTCTTTTCATGTGTGAGTAATTTACTCAATTGTTAGGGCTAAGAAAGTTTGGTATGAGGGATGGAAAAATCCCTTGTGCTTTTTTTTCGCTAAACAACTTGAATTGAACCTAGACCAAATAAACACAACCCCCTTTCTTAGGCGCGCTATAAGTGACATATAGCCGCGACCTAAGTCGAGAATTTCTTTAGGCATACTACAACATGACTTGATTGCGGTAAGTAGAACAAGTAAAACGCATAACATATTGCGGTTATTCTACTCAATAAAATGGCGTCATTGCCAGGAAGACGATAATGTATTTCTTTCTTGTTATTCGGGTTAATTTTTGTATATAAAATAAATAATGAAAACAAAAAAATAAAAACCATCTTGTTATTTTTTGATAATTTTTGTGCGGGTGTGCAGGCAAATCTGGAGCAAGTACAGTGATCAAATCTAAAAACAGAGACTTAGATACAGAAGAGAAGAAAGAGGGGAGTGCACAGAACAATTTTGAAGCTCCAATAGCTCATTTCAACCACGGATCCGCGGTCGAATGCATGGCGAGGGTGGCGGTTCTGCGGCCGACTTTTGGCTTCTATACCCTAACATTTTTGTACGTTTTCTCCTTCTCTAGATACCCCTCTAAGCTCCACTGAACTGTGTTTTCTACAGGTTTCTTTGCACAAACAGTGCCGCTAAAATAAAAACATGATTGTGTTGTTTAAATTTTGTTTGTTTATCGCTTTGCATACAATAATACGGACATTAAGGGGCTATAACACCAATTCAGATTGGATGGGGATTTCATCACCCTTCCTAAGACCCCATAAATCATAAAAAGCATATGCACCAGCTTGAGTTAATTAAAAAATATTTAGACCAAACCTATAATGACTTTTCACGCTCATTTAGGACAAGTGAAGGTTGCGTGGAATCGGTCGTTTAACTAAACATGACTTTGTAGTACCTAGGCTAGACAAGTGAGGAGGTAATTTTAAAAGGCTCGTATCACGGTGATTCGTAAGCGGAACTCTCCTTACTTCACTTGTTCTTGCCTGGACACAATTGGCTGTGAAGAAGCGATTCGAGAGTTATCCTGCAACTTGTCGCTTGGAAGTGTAGGAGCGGTCTAGTTGGACTTTGAAGACTCTAGCTTTAGGTATTGTTTGTGCATATTGTGCTTGTGATTGTTCTTGTTTAAAGTTTAGTCCCATAATTCCGTTATCCAAAACTAAACAAAAAATTTCAAAAATCTAAAAACTCTAACAAAATTCAAAAAATTTATAAAAATTTGCCCACCTTCCACCCTATCTACTTTTCACTCCTATCATCAGTACCCATAACCGACCAATTCTTGCCGAACTTTGGTACCCTCAACCAGACATTTCATCATACAGTTCTTGCTTTGGTCGAACTTCAAACGATCCATCCATACCAAAATTGTTTTTGCATGATCAGATAGACGTTTGTAGAAACGACACTTGGACACTACAATTCACTTCGTATCAACCATTTCGAAGTCTCACACCTTCTTATGTTGATACCCCTTCTGAGAGTCATGTCGCAACTCTGAAACTTATGTCCATTGCTAAGCACATTGCACAATCCCATAACCGATCTTTTACTTCTTTCACCGCTCAAAATTCCTTAGGACAACAATTCCAACCACCTTCTTATCAAAATGTTGATCCTAATCATGTCCATTCTACGCATCCATTCAATTCCTACCAATCCTACTCGACTTTTACACCTTCTCTAGACATTTCTTCTAAACGTCCATTTGGGAGTTTCATGTATCCAAACGAATTTGAATCTTTTACTGAACCCTTTCACAATCCATGTCTAGTTTTGAACGAACTTTGGAAGAATTTCGGGTAACTTCGTACTGCCAGATAGCGGAATTGAATGCATCCATGGCCGCACTCATACATCCTAACAAACCAGCAGGTAGTTCCAAACTAGATCAAAATTTTCCATTATATGATGAGGCGATAGGACAAAAGTATGATTTGAGCAGTGAAAGTGAGCAACCCACCCTTCAAAATCAAATCTATACATTTCTAACTGAATTCCACAGCTCCAGTTTCAAAAATCTATCAAGTGCACCAATTGAGGATAACATATTTGATGTGTTGTGCGACTACGTAGTGTGTGATTTACCCGATTGTGAAGGGACCCTGTCAAGTGAAACCACCACCACTCCCTTTGATCTCTACACCTCCACTCTAGAAAATCAACTGATTGAAAATCATGCTTTTGATGAGGTGTCTGACAAATTTAATTTTCACTTGATTGAGGATATCGACGCTGAGGATAACATGGATGATGAACCCACCGTTTTGGATGAGTTTTTTCCACCAATTAGACATGTTCCTTCAAATCCGTGTGAGTATCATCCCGAACCATTAGCTGAACCCCATGTGCGTCTGGATGTTATTGATGATGATGAAAGCATGGATGAGCTGAATGTTGAGAAGAATTTTGAGTATGTCTTTGAGGATGAACTCGTTCTTTTGGATGAGCCGGATGATCCGATTCATCATGTCCCTTCCATTGACTGTGAACATCCTCTTAAACGTTTCACCGATACCATTTTTCAATCACTTCCCTCCATCCTGTCACGACCAGAAGGTATGGAACGCAACTGGCACTTAAATTACGAAACGTCTAGAGGCGTAACATAATCTAAGTAAGCCAAAACCCAGAAATCTAAACCATTTTTTTTAATGAAAAGAGTGAAGATAAACTTGTTTTAAGCAAGTGGTTTTAACAAAATAAGTGGCATTAAACATTTAAAAGCAACATCATATTTTCCCGAAAATTTCGGCAGAGTCTCCTTTGTAAATACTGGCCCCAAACGGGTACAAACATGCATATACATAAGTAAAAAATAAAGGCATCCCTAAGTGGGATCTAGCTCTTCACCAATTGGCGGAAACAATCACGCAAGCAATATAATATACAACGCCAAAGGGCGAGGATCAAAACCCAGAAAGAAAACCAACATCCTCAAGAAAACCCAGAGAAGAACCATATAATACAAGCGCGCGACTCTAAGGTCGAAGAATAAACAACTGGTTTTCTAAGTCTATCAAAATATAAAAGTCTGTTTGATGGAGTTTACTAGAACAACTGAAATAATAAAAATACAACGGTGGTCACGATTCAAGTAAACCCACCTACCAAAGCAAATCACCCGGAAGGAAGCAGTGTGCCAGCAAGCCGCAACGAAACCTGTACGGCCAAACCTGCAAGAAGTTTTGGCACAACGGAGGTGAGTTGCCAACTCATGAGTAGAAAACATCACCGAGAAGAAATCGTATGTATGACTCTCTCCTAGGTCATACAATACAATACACAATGCTACAAAGAGGGTGACAACATATCATAAGTGTGATATCAAAATACCCGTGTCCGTGTCAAGAATAATAATATATCGATGCATGACATGTACTAATGCACCATCCAACGTGTATCCAGCAACGACACACAAATCATGATAAAACCTGAGTTCCCAGCATCGACACTCAAAACATCATGAAACTCGTGTCCAACAGCGACACATAATACTCATATCTCAGGCGCCGCATCCTCAAATCGGCCCATGGGCTCCGTCAGTCTGGATCGGCCCATATATCCGTCTCTCTCATCACTCCGAACGGTATCCTCCCGATATCCGTCGAATTTCCATACAATCACCGGTCGGTAGTGCTCCCCTGCCGGGCTCAACGCCTTTCTATACGATCCTCTTGCCCGAGGGTACCGCACCGGGTCCACTATGCACCCGCAGATGGTCTCTCCCCTACCTCGAATCGGGTGTATGATACCGCTCAAAAACCGAGAAAACTCATGGTGGACACCCCAAATATCATATCACGAGAAAACCGCAGATTTCTATTTTTAGAAATGATAATGAGTTTATAAATCCTTGCAGTTTCTCCAAATCCAAAAATCTCATGGAAAATCCGAATCCCATAATCAAAAGTCAATAAACAGTGAATACCGGCATAAAGCCTCACGATATTGCATAACAGAATGAATGTATAAGTGCATGAAGTATCTAAATAAGAAATGCAATATCTAAACTAGCATATGAAAGCAAGCGTACTAATACTATGTTGAAACTACCAGCTAGCAATTTATACCAATGAAGTAATGTTTTTCTAATGTGTGCGTGACATGGAAGTTACCGATGATGATGTGTGTGAGCCGGCAAGCAAGTGTACGTGGAGCATACGCATCATCGGTATTGGTGATGATGTCCTGACAACAGGGTTTCATAATAACTAAAGAAAACATATTTATAAGCATGCAATGCGATGATAACAGCATGAATATACGGAAAAAGATGTAGTAACCGCAAAATTTAAGAATATACATTTCTATGTACGAGTCATACAGTTTTTTGTGTTGAAATCGCACGAATCGTGGTTGTTTCCCCAATCAGAGCAAAGCTCTGTTTTGAATTTCAAAATTCAAAATTGAAGCAACGCTTCAGATCCTACGTGTTGTGCGCTACGCGCCACATGTCATAAGCAGACACGCCAGCGTCAGGATCGCTGAGCCCTAGGCAGCGCACCCCAATCAGAGCAAAGCTCTGTTTTCAAAATTCAAAAATTAAAAAGATGAAGCAACGCTTCAGATCCAGCGCTCTGCGCTGCGTGCCATGTATCTAACACAGGTGCGCTAGTGCAGTTGTGCTGCACTCTGCGCGCTGCGCGCCACGTGGCACAATTGCGCTGCGCACTGCGCTGTGCTCCACATGTCCAAATTGGGTGTGCCAGCGCTGGAATTAAAATTCCCACCGTTAGATCAAAGAATCTAATAATAATGAATTATTTATTAACCAGAATTAAATTCTGTTAAGGAAATATTTCTCAAAATCATTCCAAATAACAAGATTGTGCTTTAAGCACCGCTGGATCAATGATTCAATGGTAAATAATGAATTACCAAAAATAGAACAAATTCTGCATGGAAAGATTTTCCAATCTTATTTAAATAAGAAGATTATCTTCTGTCAAACTGGAGCCTTAGGATCAAAGATCCAACGGTGGGAAATATTCCCCAATCAATCAAGAGAAAGATCTCTTAAACCGATTTAACAAATTGATTGGCCCTATATAAAGGCCCCAAGACTTCAAGTCCCATATAGAAGAAACCCTCTGCAAACTTTGAGAAAAACTCAAAAAAAGAAAGAGAAAGGTAAAGAATTGTTTCTTGAAAAACAGAGATGAAAACATCTCGTGAAAAGGAAGAAATGTCTTCTAAAAAGATCTTAGATCTATAAAAAAGACCAAGGTCTTTGAATAAAAAGAAATGATCAAGATCTCACCATAAAAAAAAGAAGTATTTTTACTTCACAGATCTTCTGATCTATAAAGGCAGAGCCTTTCATAAGAATAAGAACTTAGTTCTTGAATCTTGAGGCAAAGCCTCTTTTAAGAAGAACATAAACTTGTTCTTTGATCTCAAATTGATCAAAATGCGCGCTGCGCTATTGGACAGTTCTTTGCACTCATGAACTGCGCCCTTGCACTCCTTGGACTGGCGCTCAGCGCCATAACATGTCACGAGTCAACCACAGACACAGCTTTCGCTTTGCGCTCCTGAAAGTAGCGCACTACGCTCTTGGGTTGGCGCTCGGTGCCAACCCAAGAGCCACGTGTCACTCAATGGCGCACCCATAAACTGGCGCAGCGCACTTAGCGCTAAGCGACACGTGTCACCCTTATGTGCACTAGCGCAATACGCTCTTTAATTGGCGCAAAGCGCCTGATGCACCATGTAGCGTGTTCATAACATAATATTGCATTTTGTATTCCCCATTCTTATGCATTTAAGAATAAAAACAGGTGCTTTTGACCCATGTCTGCTACATGTTACAAATTACAGGTTCTTGAAGCAAAAACAGAGAAAAACACAAAAGACAACACAAAAGAAGGACTTTTGACCAACAATTAGGAGGATCTCAGTAAAGCCCAAAAGAAGAACGGTTCACCATCAACAAGGCAACGCAAGATCCAAATTTGCAAGAAAAACGGTTAAAAGATCCATTGCAAAGTGTTCACTGAAGATCTGGAATTAATACAGAAGCCCAATTGATAAAAAGAATAAAGAAACAGGAAGCCCAGAAGAACCTAAGAAAGCCCAAGAAAATTCATCTGATGATCTCACCATTGGGCCGCGGAACCGCGGCCCAAGCGCACCAATGCCGCGGTTCCGCGGCCGTTTAAAGCCCTCGTTCAGATAAAAATTTACCATAATATTTAGGTGGCTATGGAAAGATTTTCTGGGGGTATATTTGTAATTGTAGACATGCGGAGCAATTGTAAACCTAGGGTTTCTATGTCCTATAAATAGAACCCAAAAGCCTTGTATTTTCTCATGCCTCTACTCATGAATAAATTTCTGTTTTCTTGAAGTTAGAGCGTATCAATCATAAGTAGGTTATTTTTCTTGCCCTAGTTCTAGTTTTTCATATCTGCCCTAGGTAAATTATTTTCTTGCCTTAGTTTAATTTAGTTTAGTTTTTATTAACTTGCAATAGATGTTTTCTCTCTTTAATAAAATCATGTCTTTCTTCATCCCTTCAATGAGCGAGTAGTTTCCTCGCTTATTAGGGTTAGGAATAGGGAAGAATTTGAGAGATGAAGATCTCTCATCTCTTTTCGTTGCCAAACTTTTATGAACATTAGAACTCTATGCATACCTTTTTATTCCGCTCCCTACGGCACTCTACCCTCGAGGTAATGGTGATTCCGTAGTCTAAAGGCCCGGATTTTAAGGTTTTCCATGGAGGTTATGGTAAAGATTAATAAAGGAAGGACAAGGATCTAAAGGAACAATCAATCATCTCAATTATCCTAATCCCCTTTGTTAAGATTTACCATAACACTAATATGAGATATCTAATTAAAGGCAATGGAAAGAGATGTAGATCTTTGTTTACCAAATTTTCCCTAAACCTAATCCTAGCAAGTTTCTAATCCTAATATCATACAACTTCAATTTTTAGGTTTAATTATAAATCCAAACACCATTTGGAATTAACTCGTAAGAACTTAAAGGAGATTTACCCATCCCTGTGGACCGACCCGTATTCACCGGCTAGCTTCATGCGACGCTGTTCTTGATTGCGGTAAATATTTTTGATCGACAAAACCTCTCTAAATCAAATGGCGCCGTTGCCGGGGATGGCGTAAAATTTTCTTTTTGTAATTTCGGGTTAATATAAAATATAAAAAACCATAAAAATCTGAAAAAATCAAAAAAAAAAATTATATAAAATTTATATCCTCTTTTATTGTTTGAAGGGTTTTCTTTGTGAATCTTTGCAGGTTTGACGAATCTGAAACAACACAGAAGGCAAATCAGAAAAGGGTATATCAAAACAGGAGGAGATTGAAAGTACAGAGCAGCTGAAGAAATTTGGAGACCCAAAGCCCTCAAAGAGCCGCGTTTCCGCGGCAATTACCTAGTCAAAACCGTGGTTCCGCGGTCCTTTGTACTGTTCTCTGCACGAAATTTGCATGGTTTGATTCTCCTTCTCCTCCTCTACAAATCCCCATATATCTTTTACCAAATCTTCTGCAGGATTCTTTGCGCTAAAAATCTTCTTCCCCCTTCCAATAATTGATTTTCTGCAGGATTCTTTGCGCCGCGCTAAAAATAATTGATTGCAAGTGATTTACTGCTTTGCATACTTTAATCTAACTTTAAGGAGCTATTGACCAATTCAGATTGGGTGGGGATTTCATCACCCTTCCCAGGACCCCAGAAATCACTTAAAGCATTTGCATTGACCACTCTTAATTAAAAAATATTAGACTCAGCCCTAAGGACGTCGCGCTCAATAGGACAGAGGACTAGTATAGGCATCGGCCGTTTATCCTAACCTGACTTTGCGGTGCCCAGGCAAGTGTGTCAAGGCTAGTGGTTTTTAATTAGGCCCACAGCGTGGTTCCTTCCCACTTACCTGGCACTTACCTGGCCGCAATTGGCGGTGAAGAGGCGGTTTGAGGTCCTATCTCTAGCCCTTTGGAACAGTTAGGAGCGGTCTAGCTGACATAGGTGACCCTAGATCTAGGCCTGATTGTGCATGTGTGGTTAATTGCATTTGTGACACAAGTCTCTTTTATAAAAATCTTTTTGCAAAAACACACATTAAAAAAGTAAAAGGATAAAAATCTTTTCAAAACTTGCAACTTGTCGCTAAAGAATCTTTGCACTCACTTACACCACTTCTTCTCATTGACGTTTTCTTACCTCCACATTCTGTCTTTCATCTTTCGACTACACTGAACCTTTTAGTGTATGTCCGGTTGGACTAGGGACCCTAGCGCCCGATTAGTCCATGTTTCGTTGGTACCAACCGACGAACCTTTCGACTCCGAAGTCGAAATCTTGTCTACTTCTTCACTTTCACCATCACATTCTTCTTCCAAAGGTATGTCGGGATACGATCCTAACAACACCTTACCGACGGGAATGATTCCACCTCCGTTAGGTGCGAATAACCCGAATCACCCGCCTGTTGAAGCGCCCGCATGAGTCGCGCTCCAGGATCTCTTCTATCCTGTCCGCACTTCTTTACCTACCTGTCTTTCACCACCACCGGCAATTAGGGACAATTTTGAGATCAAACCCCACTTCATCAATATGCTGCCTAAGTTTCATGGTTTGGAATCCGAAGATGTATATATCTTTATCAATAAATTCCAAAACGTTTGCGCTATGATGAAAACGACCCAATTAAGTGATGACGCTATAAGGCTAAGGGTCATTCCTTTCACCTTATGTGACCTAGCCGAGAAGTGGCTATACAGCACCGCATCACATTCAATTAGAAATTGGGATGAGTTTGTGAAAGCTTTTCTTAAAAAGGTCTATCCTCACAACAAAACTGCTAGAATCCGTAATGAGATTATACAATTTTCTCAGCTACCTTCCGAACCATTTTGGAAATGTTTTGAAAGATTCAAAGACCTACTCGTTCAATGCCCTCACCATGGGATCGAAAGTTGGCAACTTTGCCAAACATTATACGAGGGATTGAACCCGGCAACGAAGCAGTCTCTAGAAACCATTTGTCAAGGTCACTTTCTATCCAAGTCAAGTGAGGAAGCATGGCAGTTTCTTGAGGATCTTAGTGAACAAACAATTCAGTGGGAGAGCACCAAGACCACATCATCATCTTCTTCTATTGGTCAACCTAGGGCAGGCATACATCAAGTAGAGATGTCAATTGCTATGAAGGCCGAGATGGCCGCTCTTACGAAAAAGCTAGAAGCGCTTGAGACCAAAATCTCAACACCTTCTCCTGCCCCTGTTGTGCCTCCACGAACTATTTGTGCTTGTTGTTCGGATCCATCACATCTCACAGAAGAATGTCCTTACACTGCATCTACTCAAGGACAAGATCAAGTCAATGCTGCCTTTCAGCAACGACAAAGAAACGATCCATATTCTTCAACATACAATCCGGGATGGAAGAGCCACCCAAATTTCGCTTGGAACCAAAATCAACAATTCCAAGGCAATAACAATTTTCAAAGGCCTCCTCCTCCACAACAACAAGCACCTCCACAAACTCAATTTCAACAACCTTTCCAACAGCAACCTTACCCTAATCAAGTGAACAATTTTGTGCCTAACACTTCTTACCCACCAAACAATTTTGTTCAACCTAATAATGACAAGGTTAGCTCGCTCGAAAGAAGTCTAGAGGCTTTCCTAAAGCAATCTACACAATCTACAGCAAGATTAGAGACTTCTATTCAATCTTTGGAGCAAAACAGTGCCTCACACGATCAAACCATCAAATCTATTGAGGCACAAATTGCACAACTCAATGCTGTGATGAAAGAGCGAGAGAAAGGAAAACTTCCGTCTCAACCACTTCCAAATCCCGGTCACGCACATGTTGCATATGAACAGCAGAATCATAACGTAAATGCTGTGACCACGTTGAGATCCGGAAAAGTGTTGCAAAACAATGTGGGTATTAACTATGACACCCCTACCGGTGGTCCTTCTTCATCTTCTACACCTTCTTCTTCTTCATCTTCTACTCCTTCTAGCTCGAACGGACCCTCTTCTCACAACACGAACACATCTACACGGGGTTCCGTTCCAGTTCAACAATCTGATCCGCAAAAATTGGACTCAACGGCTTTTCAAAATGTTCCTTTTCCAAATCGGTTGAGATCCAATAAACCAACTCCACAGATGGAGAAGATTGTAGAGTTGTGCAGGGTTCCTAGGCACTCTAGTGAGGTCTCCCAAGCCATCTACCATGGCATTTTCAAAAATTATGGTGCCTACAAACCCTAAAGTACGGATCGTTTGCTAGATTTCTAGGCGAAAAGAACTAGTTAACAGTTAACTAAAGAGAATACGGAAATACAACCTTTGTAGATCCGGTGCTCCACCTCCACGGCTCCGCAACGATGTCGTCTCCGCTGTCCAAATCAAATCCGGGCTCTAGAGTCGGCTTCGTCGGAGAATGGGCAAGCTAGGTCGTCGATGTCCATGCCGAAGATGATCTACGTCGAGGCATCGATGAATCAAGCTCCACCTTCACCAAACCGTGAAAAGTTGTGAAGGAAACACACTCTACTACTTGGCAAGAGGTAGAGGATGAAGAAATAGGAAGTGGGTTAACTTTAGAATTGGATTTCTCACTCAAATCATCAATCCACCATTGATGAGGTAAAGCTTTTCTTCTTGAAGTCAAGGAAGAAGAAGAAGAAAGCTTATGATAAGTTAATAGAAAAAAAAAATGAATTCTTATCATAATTCTAACTAGAGTTAAGTGTAGAGAATGAATCATGGTTAGTGGGAATGGTTAGGGTTAAGGATGAGATAAGGATGGTTGACTTGAACAAAGCTTCATGAAGCTTCAACTAAAGAACAAAAGAAGCCACCATCCTTTTTCTCATTTTCTTTTATTCATTTATCAAAAATAAATGGATAACAAAATAAGATAAATGAATAACAAATAAGAAACCCTAACCATTTCATTAACCAAGGTTTAATCTTTACACTTGAACCCTAGCATGACATGTATCATCAAACATGATACAATCAAGTGCACAAAAGTATATCGCATATACAATGCGCACATCCGAGTGAGAAAATCCGTCTAAAGTGAACCGATACTAGTTAATGCAAAATAATATATCAAATATATAATTATACATTAAATCATTAAATCAACACTTGATTCAATGATCCGGTCATGCGCACATAACCGACTGGTATCTAATATATCGGCTTATCGAATCAACGCTTGAATCGATAACTAGGTTATATCGCATACAACCATTCGATATATTTATCGCGAGAATAGAATACGGTATCACATACACGCATTATTCTCGGTCCCGCACATATCTCATATGCGCTCCTATTTCATTTCGCTTGAGCCAGGAAACCTCTGTGTAGGACTCTAAAGACTCGTCAATACGCCGGCAGCGGATGATGATCATATCAAACATCCACAAGCCGCAAGCGGTCTTCTAAACGTAACGGCCACCCGGGTATTAAGCGATCTGAAGATCGACGAGCAAGCCTGCTCACACTCCAGTGAATCCGACCAGTAACACTACCGTACAGTCCGGTCTGATCGTCTGATCTGTCGCATATCTCGCCTAGGGGTGGTAAACGTCAGACCCCAATAGCTCAATAAGTCGTGTCGATATGAGGTCTATAACTGTTCGAGAAACTACTGGTAACACTTACCCGTAAATCTCAGCAACCCTGGCCAGGGATTTCCTGTTATAGCCAATCGAACACAGCGCAACATCAACCCCCATATACCGGGAGAGACGAATCCCCTCCTATCGCTCATTGTCTCCATGTGACTCGGGACTGTACCCAAAAACCACCGTTTTGCACGCCCTCTTGGACGTGGTAAGATGGAAATCAAAGCACAGTGGGAACCACATAAGACTCTATGACGATCTCGGGTCAACAGACTACTCTGTACCAGTGTCACCAGAGAACTGCCATCTGACGTGAGGTATAATACCATCTGGGAGTTCTCGGCGAGTCCGTCCAGTGTACCCAGTCTCTACTGAGCACCCATATATCATCTCTGATGTCAAACACCGATGGATATGGGATCATCCATCGCCCATCTGTATGGGTCGAGAAGGCATACGCTAGTCTACTCTGGTATATCGATGCCCCGTCTCGATACACCCTCGACTAGGGACTTTGAAGGATGTACTTATGGACTACCATGTCCCCACTAGTATGATCCGCATCATAGTCCAGGTAGTCAAGTACAGATCCTAAGGGCTTTACCAACATGTAACAGAGAGACAATCAGTATACACGTTAAGGTAAAGATCAACCAGATAGCATGCTATCATGTCGAGCAAGAAAGTCCTCCCTATATATGTCCCAGCATCCACTACAATATACATCCTATGTACAGTAATGGCCTCTAGGGCATACATATAACTAACAATCTCCCACTTGCACTAGGGCCATCTGTAGCAGTGGTTTGAAGTATCTCATACTCAACCATCCCATAAAAGTCTCTCTCTGGGAACAGGCCTTTGTGAGTGGATCCGCTGTGTTGTCCTCTGAGTCTACTCTCCAAACCTCGATCACCCTGGAGATCAATCATCTCCATGATCAAGTGATACTGCCTTAGAATATGTCTGGATCACTGATGGGACCGGCGTTCCTTGGCATAAGCCACAACTCCATTGTCACACAATGGAAGGAACATAGTTCATCTCATGAACCATTATACACCCAAACAGCCTCTTTGGTAGCATCTTAAGTAGCGATGTATCCAGCCTTTATCGTCTAGTATGTCACGGTATCTAGCTTGGAACTCTTCCAACATACCGTCCCTTTACTGAGGGTAAAGACAATGCCTGTGACTGACACTCAGTCATCTTTATCACCCTGGAACACTTCCAGTGATTCTCCCTAGGATCGATTGATACATCTCACTACAACTAGTGAGTATCCTAACATCCATTTAGATCTATCTCATAGATCCAAAATCCACGATTTAGTAGGTATCACTTTGATCCTATATGGAGAATCATAATGATAAGCGGAGATTGATCGAGCGTAGCATAAGAAACTCTTTTCTTATCAAGAGTATGTCGTCCACGTACACTACGAGGATCGCCACCATACTCCCTACTACCTTTTTGTTTATACAAGGTTCATCTACCATTTTGATGATGTCAACTTCTTTGACTAATTCATCAAAACAGATGTTCCAACTCCGCGATGCCTGCTTTATCATATAAAACATCTTGCACATGTTTCCGCTGCTCCCACTGTCTACGAAGCCCTCTGGCTGTGTACTTATAGACGCTCTCTTCTAAACATCATTTAGAAAAGCAGTCAAGACACCCAACCACCAGATATCGCAGTCATGGTATGTAGCCGTGGCAAGTAGGATCTGGATGGACTTAAGCATAGCTACTTGAAAAAGGTTTCATCATAATCCACGCCTGGTAAATGATGCAAACTTTTAACAAGTCTAGCTTTGAAAGTCTCAACCTTTCCATGCACACCAAGTAATCTTCTCAAGATATACTTGCTCCTGATGGGGATTTAACCCTTCAGATATAGCAACTAAAGTCCATACTTTGTTGGTGTATAAGGATTCCATCTCAGATCGCTAAACATCCAGCCATTCTTACAGAGTCTTACTCTCAATGGCCAGCTCGAAGCTAGTTGGGTCATCATCTCATGATGCAATCCTCGCTCCCACTGTCATAGAGAAACCAATGTATCTCTCAGGTGGGTGAGAAACCCTACTAGATCGGCGGAGAGGCTGAGGTTCGTTGGTATCTACTGAATCCTTTGGTTCTATCAAATCATCTGCTGTAGTTTGTATAGCTGGAACCTTTCCAGTTGTACATAACTGACCTTGCCTCGAGCTTGTCCGGATTTTGCTTTTAGACATAGGCCGGACAACCCCAAATCTTAACTAGCTTAAGACATGGGCTCTTCCTATTCCATATCACATATGAAGTGGTAGGCAACTGATTTGATTGGAAACCTATTCAATAGGTATGCAGCTTCTCAAGTGCATAACTCCCTAAAAGGAAATAGGCAATTCAGTAGTACTCATCATAGAGCACACCATATCATATAGGGTGCGATTGCTCCGCCCCGATATACCATCGTGCTATGGTGTATACGGAGGAGTAATGCTGAGAGAGAATCTCATTCTCCTTTAGAAAAGTCCAGAAATTCCGTGCTCAAGTATTCTCCTCCTTGATCACATCAAAGGACATAATACTTATACCCTTATTCTGGTTCTTTACTTCTCGCTTATATTCTGTGAATATCTCAAAAGGTTCGGACTTGTGTTTCAACAAGAACATAGGTCTGAAACTCGAAAGATTATCAGAGAACGTAATGAAGTATAAAGAACCAGTCTTGGCATGTGTAGACAGGGGACCTACATACATCAACATGTATCATCCCAAGAGTTCACTAACTCTTTCTCTGTTTCCAATAAACAGAGCTAGTGTCATTATATCTTTGTGACATGACTGGCGAGTTTCACAAGATGTAAATTCAAACTAATTTAAATATGCATCTATATGTAACTCTAGCTAGTCGGGTCACATTGATCTGACCTAGTCTACAATACCTCAAGAAGAATTCGTTCATTTCTGAACTCTTCCTCTTGTGTGTGTTCCGTATACTAAGAACTGTAGTTTGATTTAGAACATCAATGCTTTTAGATAACGTGCCTGAACCGATCAACTTTTGATATAGGAAATGTTCAAAACATTATCCAACAATACAAAATTTTATCGTTTCTTTACTAATAAAGAGACAGATATGATTTTATATATCAGGTTCGGTATCTAATAACATTCGTTCAGAATCAATGTATTGGTAATACAGGGTGACAGTGACCAACAGACTTGGCTGCAACAATTGCCCCGTTTTCTGCCTCATGAAACTTATCACCTGTTCTCAGTTCTCTACCTATCTGTAGCCCTATGTAACAGATTACATATCTGGGATCCTGATCTGGTATCACATACCCAGGACGTAAAGGATACTGAGAAACAGTTCTGTATAATGAACACACCCGAAGATGATGCATCAGCATGCACTGTCTTCGTTTGGGCGGCACGGGAAATCTGGTATTCCCCAATTTCCTGCTCTGTCTTATAACAATTATAAGTTGGAGCGGGACCAACGTTCCCCAGCTCAGTATAACAAGTGGGTTCGGTCAATATTCCGTATTATTATCTTGATTAAGGCGTGATATGGTCGCTACCTGGAGAGAGAGAGAAGAAAACACTCAGCGTGCGCTCTGTCAAGAATAGATTGGTTATTATTTTATCTAATCAGGATGGCTCCCACTGCTTTTTATCAAATCTTCCTTCAAACCCTAAAAGGAAAGACTAGCCGGGATTAATCACACACTACAAGTTCGCCAATCTTTCAGCCAGGCCAGTGTCGGTACTTTGAGAGAGGTCCCCCGTGCTTTCGCACGAACCTAATTAGTGTAAACCTCGTTTTCCCAGAGGCGTAACCTCGTTAACACTTTTCTAGACACCTACTTGATCAGCTAATTGTATTGTATAAAACTCTCCCAGGAGTAACACTTACTCGCAGCGGGTATCGGGATCCAACTATCTCATAGAAGGTATGCAATCTCATTGCAAATTTCAACACTTGAAACTCCCGATAATATTTTGCCCCTAGCTCGCTATGACCTTGACGCAGGCCAACAAACCATAGTCCGCTAGTCAAGTTCAACCCGTCATTTCCTGATTGAATTAAACCCACCCGCACGACCCTTGACGCAGGCCAACAAAGTCGCACGACTACCCGAATCCAATCACATCATATGCTTATACAGATAAGCACCAGTTAGCTACCGCACACTACGCCTTGACGCAGGCCAACAAACGTAGCACGAATACTAACTACTACTTATCTGAAATGACGGAGGGCTACGAAAGGTTTTTCTGAAAACCTATTGCGTAATGAACTTGATATCGTTGTAGGATCGAATGAATTTTGAAATGGAGTGTTTTTGAGGCTTTTCTAGTTTTGCTAAAGGAGTCACTCCCGGTGAAGGGATCGTCGGTCCTTTCCTCGTCGAATGAGGTGCGGGATATATCATATATATCACTGTGCAAAGCAGAACTCTTAAAAGCAATCAAAAGACAAACCGAGTGTGTAGCATCTGCCAGTTATTGCTAAAGGAGTCACTCCCGGTGAAGGGATCTCGGTCCTTTCCTCATCGAATAAGATGCAGGATATATCTCATATACCGCTATGCAAAGCAAGAACTGTAGCTACCTGTTTTATTTTGAAATTCGATTCTACAACATCTTAGGTTTCTTTTAATTTCATTAATCACATTAATGAAGTCCCATCATTTAAGTACCTAAACATCACAGATAGATATGACGTACACTTATGCCATCCGCATTCGCCTCGATGTCCCCTCGTGCACCGTTAGGTTAGGTAACTAACGACAGAGCAGGGCAGGGCTAGCGCGGGTGTAAAACATAAGTAACGTCTATATAATATATCATATATACTATATACTATATCCATCACAGAAACATCACATGATCTCATCACAGATATCGCAGCAGAAGAATCATATGAAATATTGGATATACTAGGACATCCGTGTTTTCAATACGAGCCAGTATAAAACACGGATTCCACGGTCGTGATGAATAGCCAAACCCACACCCCTAGACCCCTACGAGAGCGGCAAGCGACCCTACCAATTCTGGAGTTAGGAGACCCGGACTCGACTCCTCGAGTTGGTCTCCCACTGGACTCCAGAACCCGGTTACTTGTGCCCTCCTCCTTGGGTCTATCCTAGTGCGGAAAAGTAAATAATATACAACAGGTGACAACTCCCGCAACCTGGAAGCGCCCCAATAAAAGAATATTACATACAAGTTTTTACATGAATGAAAATGAAAAACACTCATCTCACATAAAAACCCCCGGCTATTCAAACACGACGATCCAATATAACATATCCAGCAACACATAACATCACATGTCATCAACGTAAGTAAATATGCGCATCCCAATTGTCGTTGACATATAGCAACGAAACCGGCGATATCACATATTACACTTACGGTCACAGAAAAGAAAGTGTAAAACTACAACAGTTGGAATCCGCAACCACCTCAGACATCGCATGCCTGACCAAATGAATTACTTAGACATCGCATGCCTAACAATTACAAACCCCGCATTTTAGTCTCATTATCGAAAATACTTTTCAATATCAAGTCGGGTAATTCAACAAGATTCCCGAAAAACTGATCAAATGCTCGTCGCAAACTTCAGTAGACGGCCGCACCCCCGATACCGGCGACGAAGTGCACCAAGGCGGAACACCGCTACCGCGAGCACCCTAACGGATGCTTTCGGCGACGGGGTTCTCCTACAGTCACTTGGTCGGGGCTATGGAGCGAGGCTGTCTATTAAGTTTACCCGGCGAGTATCCGCGTACGCTACGTGATTGCGACGGACTTTTGATCACATCAAAATTCCGTGGCAACCGATCAAGTGAGACTAAATTGCTACGTTTATAACATTCATTCAGTTATCATATAACATTTGTGAATTCCAATTATTGTATCCCATTCCAGATAAATAGAAAATGTTAAACTTTTCGATCGAACAGTCAAACACCCAAGTTTTCCCGAAACTGATCAACACATGAAACTAGTCTAACAACATTCAGTTCGTACCTCAGTACCAACGGTCCAGCCGTAGAAGAGTCAAGCCAACGCCTCACATGTGGCACGCCGTACTGCCCCAAACCCGAAGGTTCAAAGGGCAGTTCAAGACGGTCACATAATCGAGTTAAGGTTTGTGTCTTCTAGAGGGACCATCGCGTTACTTGCACTACTTAGAACGTCGGTAAACTACGGAAAAATCCAACACTTGGAAATTTCCCGACAGGGGAAAAATTGGGTATTTATATCCGGTCGAACTTTTTAACATATTCTAAAATTTATCCAGAAAGCCACACAGACAAAATTTGATACCCGATCGAAATACCGAATCCCCAAATCAACTCAGATTATTCAACACTTGAATAAAAATTTAAAAATATCCATAGAACTCATCACAGTTAAATAGGAGTTACTGTGCAAACAACCCCACATAAAACGACAAAACGGCCGCCCTTCCGCCGCACGAGCCATGCTCGTGCCGCGGAAGCGCGGCGCTTTAATGGAGTTACGGCTACGGGTTGCACAGTTAATCTTAGATTTTCCTGCATGTTTTTCTGAATATTTTAAATGTGGAAAAATCCCAGATTTTGAAAATTGTACAGAGAGCATGTTTTGGGTTTCGGTTTTGTGTCGTTCGGACTTCAAATTCCGGAAAAGTGTTGCAAAACAATGTGGGTATTAACTATGACACCCCTGCCGGTGGTCCTTCTTCATCTTCTACACCTTCTTCTTCTTCATCTTCTACTCCTTCTAGCTCGAACGGACCCTCTTCTCACAACACGAACACATCTACACGGGGTTCCGTTCCAGTTCAACAATCTGATCCGCAAAAATTGGACTCAACGGCTTTTCAAAATGTTCCTTTTCCAAATCGGTTGAGATCCAATAAACCAACTCCACAGATGGAGAAGATTGTAGAGTTGTGCAGGGTTCCTAGGCACTCTAGTGAGGTCTCCCAAGCCATCTACCATGGCATTTTCAAAAATTATGGTGCCTACAAACCCTAAAGTACGGATCGTTTGCTAGATTTCTAGGCGAAAAGAACTAGTTAACAGTTAACTAAAGAGAATACGGAAATACAACCTTTGTAGATCCGGTGCTCCACCTCCACGGCTCCGCAACGATGTCGTCTCCGCTGTCCAAATCAAATCCGGGCTCTAGAGTCGGCTTCGTCGGAGAATGGGCAAGCTAGGTCGTCGATGTCCATGCCGAAGATGATCTACGTCGAGGCATCGATGAATCAAGCTCCACCTTCACCAAACCGTGAAAAGTTGTGAAGGAAACACACTCTACTACTTGGCAAGAGGTAGAGGATGAAGAAATAGGAAGTGGGTTAACTTTAGAATTGGATTTCTCACTCAAATCATCAATCCACCATTGATGAGGTAAAGCTTTTCTTCTTGAAGTCAAGGAAGAAGAAGAAGAAAGATTATGATAAGTTAATAGAAGAAAAAAAAAATGAATTCTTATCATAATTCTAACTAGAGTTAAGTGTAGAGAATGAATCATGGTTAGTGGGAATGGTTAGGGTTAAGGATGAGATAAGGATGGTTGACTTGAACAAAGCTTCATGAAGCTTCAACTAAAGAACAAAAGAAGCCACCATCCTTTTTCTCATTTTCTTTTATTCATTTATCAAAAATAAATGGATAACAAAATAAGATAAATGAATAACAAATAAGAAACCCTAACCATTTCATTAACCAAGGTTTAATCTTTACACTTGAACCCTAGCATGACATGTATCATCAAACATGATACAATCAAGTGCACAAAAGTATATCGCATATACAATGCGCACATCCGAGTGAGAAAATCCGTCTAAAGTGAACCGATACTAGTTAATGCAAAGTAATATATCAAATATATAATTATACATTAAATCATTAAATCAACACTTGATTCAATGATCCGGTCATGCGCACATAACCGACTGGTATCTAATATATCGGCTTATCGAATCAACGCTTGAATCGATAACTAGGTTATATCGCATACAACCATTCGATATATTTATCGCGAGAATAGAATACGGTATCACATACACGCATTATTCTCGGCCCGCACATATCTCATATGCGCTCCTATTTCGTTTCGCTTGAGCCAGGAAACCTCTGTGTAGGACTCTAAAGACTCGTCAATACGCCGGCAGCGGATGATGATCATATCAAACATCCACAAGCCGCAAGCGGTCTGCTAAACGTAACGGCCACCCGGGTATTGAGCGATCTGAAGATCGACGAGCAAGCCTGCTCACACTCCAGTGAATCCGACCAGTAACACTACCGTACAGTCCGGTCTGATCGTCTGATCTGTCGCATATCTCGCCTAGGGGTGGTAAACGTCAGACCCCAATAGCTCAATAAGTTGTGTCGATATGAGGTCTATAACTGTTCGAGAAACTACTGGTAACACTTACCCGTAAATCTCAGCAACCCTGGCCAGGGATTTCCTGTTATAGCCAATCGAACACAGCGCAACATCAACCCCCATATACCGGGAGAGACGAATCCCCTCCTATCGCTCATTGTCTCCATGTGACTCGGGACTGTACCCAAAAACCACCGTTTTGCACGCCCTCTTGGACGTGGTAAGATGGAAATCAAAGCACAGTGGGAACCACACAAGACTCTATGACGATCTCGGGTCAACAGACTACTCTGTACCAGTGTCACCAGAGAACTGCCATCTGACGTGAGGTATAATACCATCTGGGAGTTCTCGGCGAGTCCGTCCAGTGTACCCAGTCTCTACTGAGCACCCGTATATCATCTCTGATGTCAAACACCGATGGATATGGGATCATCCATCACCCATCTGTATGGGTCGAGAAGGCATACGCTAGTCTACTCTGGTATATCGATGCCCCGTCTCGATACACCCTCGACTAGGGACTTTGAAGGATGTACTTATGGACTACCATGTCCCCACTAGTATGATCCGCATCATAGTCCAGGTAGTCAAGTACAGATCCTAAGGGCTTTACCAACATGTAACAGAGAGACAATCAGTATACACGTTAAGGTAAAGATCAACCAGATAGCATACTATCATGTCGAGCAAGAAAGTCCTCCCTATATATGTCCCAGCATCCACTACAATATACATCCTATGTACAGTAATGGCCTCTAGGGCATACATATAACTAACAAGTTGTTCAAATAGGTTAGCATAAATATCCCTCTTTTGGATGCAATCCAACAAGTTCCTTCATATGCAAAAATCTTAAAGGACCTATGCACCAAAAAGAGGAAGTCACAAGTACCAAAGAAAGTTTTCGTAGCTAGTGCTGTTAGTGATGCTCTTGTCAATTCTTTACCCCCAAAGCACAAGGACCCCGGTTGTCCTACTATTTCAATCACAATTGGGGACAAGAACATCAATAGAACACTATTAGATCTTGGTGCTAGTGTCAATTTGCTACCTTATTCGGTGTACGAACAATTAGGCGTTGGAGAGCTTAAGCCCACTCATTGCACTCTCCAAATGGCCGACCGATCAATCACCCATCCTAGGGGAGAGTTGGAGGATGTGTTAATTAGAGTAGGGGATTTCATTTTCCCCGTTGACTTTATTGTTATGGATACACAACCTGTCGCTAACCCCCGGAGTCAAATTCCGGTGATACTTGGTCGACCATTCCTCGCGACTTCTAACGCAATAATCAACTGTCGTAACGGTTCAATGAATCTATCCTTTGGCAATATGACAGTTGAGCTCAACATTTTCAAGTTAGGAAGTCAGCCTTGCGAGCCTAATTCTAGCGTACTTGATGTTTGCTCGATCAATGAGATCGCGGAGGAGGACTGTGAGTTTGAAAATTTTATGTATGATCACAGCAATGTCGACGCCACTAGTGCGTTCTTCCTAGAATCCGACACAGCTTTCACAACGGACAAAGATTATGAGTGTTTCACCTTTGTTGACGATCTTGAAGACTCTCCACCCGAGTTTGAGTCTTTTGCTTTTTCGGATGAGTTAGTTGAACCATCCGACTCGGTAGCGTACACTCGATTTGAACCTTTGATGGAATCCTTCGAGTTTGAAACAGTTACTCCATTGTTACCATCTATTGTTTCACCACCTAAACTCGAACTAAAGATTTTGCCGTCGCACCTAAAATATGTTTATCTATGTGAGAATGAGACCTTACCAGTTATCATATCGGCCTCTCTAGCTCTTGAGCAAGAGAAGGCTCTTTTAACGGTCTTACACAATAATCGGCAAGCTTTCGGCTGGTCTATGGCGGACATTAAGGGGATTAGTCCCCTCATAGTCGAACATCATATACACTTGATGGATGATGCCAAGCCGGTAAGGGATCCACAAAGACGCCTCAACCCCATTATGAAAGAGGCTGTCAAGAAGGAGATTGTTAAGTGTCTTGATAGCGGTATCATTTACCCTATCTCGGATAGCCAATAGGTTAGCCCCATTCATGTCGTGCCAAAGAAATCGGGCATTACGGTCATAACCAATGAGGCAAATGAGTTAATTCCCACTCGCACCCAAACTGGGTGGCGAGTTTACATCGATTACCGAAAACTCAATGCCGCGACAAGGAAGGACCACTTTCCTTTGCCTTTCATTGACCAAATGCTAGAACGATTAGCGGGGCATGAGTTCTACTGTTTTCTAGATGGCTATTCCGGTTATAACCAAGTCCCCATAGCCAAAGAGGATCAAGACAAGACTACATTTACTTGTCCCTTTGGCACTTTTGCTTATCGTCGCATGCCCTTTGGGTTATGCAATGCATCCACTACATTTCAGCGGTGTATGATGGGGATCTTTTCGGACATGGTGGAGAAGTTTTTGGAAATCTTTATGGATGATTTCTCCATTTTTGGTGACTCCTTCGATGAGTGTTTACGACATCTTGACGCTGTTCATACCTGCTGTAGGGAGAAGAACCTAACTTTGAATTGGGAGAAATGCCACTTTATGGTACAAGAAGGCATTGTCTTAGGACATGTCATCTCGCAACACGGCATAGAGGTTGATAGAGCTAAAATTGAAGTCATTTCTAATCTTCCTCCTCCTAAATGCGTAAAAGATATCCGAGCTTTCCTTGGCCATGCCGGTTTTTATAGACGGTTCATCAAGGACTTTACCAAGATTGCTAGACCCTTGACTCTCTTATTGGCCAAGGACACTACATTTGTTTTCGACTCAACTTGCATGGAAGCTTTCGAGTCTTTGAAACACTCACTCATTTCTGCACCCATCCTTTCATCTCCAGACTGGACGCACCCTTTCGAAATTATGTGCGACGCATCCGATTTTGCCATCGGTGCTGTTCTTGGACAGCACATTAACAAGATGCCGCACGTAATTTACTACGCTAGCCGAATATTAAATGAGGCCCAACTAAACTACACAACAACAGAAAAAGAGTTTTTAGCGGTTGTGTTTGCACTTGAAAAATTTCGGCCTTATTTAATCGGCTCTCCAGTTATAGTGTACACGGATCACTCAGCTCTTCGCCGCCTTTTTGCGAAGAAGGATGCTAAGTCTAGGCTAATACGTTGGATCCTTTTGCTGCAAGAATTTGACCTTGTTATAAGGGACAAAAAAGGATGTGAAAACATAGTGGCCGATCACCTTTCACGACTTCCTCCTTCGCCTACTCTTGAACTTCCTATCACTGATGTTTTTCCCGATGAGCAGCTCTTGACCGTTTCTTGCGAACCATGGTTCGCCGATATTGTAAACTACTTAGCCACCGGCTTGATACCTAAAGATTGGTCGAAACAAGATAAACTTTGATTTTTGTCCCAAGTAAAGCATTTTCACTCGGATGAACCTTATCTTTTTAAATATTGTTCCGACCAAATTATTCGTCGGTGTGTACCGGAAACTGAGGTTAAGAGTGTGCTGTCTTTTTGCCACGATCAAGCATGTGGCGGGCACTTTGGCCCAAAGAAGACAGCCGAGAAAGTTTTGCTGTGTGGTTTTTATTGGCCACAACTCTTCAAAGATGCATTCAAATACTGCAAAACTTGCTCCCGGTGCCAACACTTGGGCCGGATATCGCAGAGAAACGAAATGCCGCTCCAACCAATTTTGGTTGTAGATATTTTTGATGTTTGGGGTATAGATTTCGTGGGACCATTTCCTCACTCTTTTGGAAATGTATATATTCTTTTGGCTGTTGACTATGTTTCAAAATGGGTCGAGGCTGTGCCTAGTCGAACGAATGACAACAAGGTTGTCGTTCGATTTCTTAATGAACACATCTTTTCTCGATTTGGGCACCCTCGCGCGATAATAAGTGATAATGGTTCTCACTTTTGCAATAGGACTTTTGAGTCCTTAATGCGCAAATACTCTATCACCCATAAACTGTCAACGCCATACCATTCCCAAACATGTGGGCAAGCCGAGGTCTCGAATCGGCAGATTAAGCAAATCTTGGAGAAAACGGTTTCTAAAAACTGTAAAGATTGGTTACTAAAATTGATCGATGCACTATGGGCTTTTCGTACTGCATACAAGACCGATCTTGGCATGTCTCCATACCGGCTTGTTTACGGGAAGGCTTGTCACCTCCCAGTAGAAATTGAGCATAAAGCATTTTGGGCCATTAAAGAGCTGAATCTATCTTTAGGAGATGCGGGCAGCAACCGAAAGCTGCAGTTAAATGAACTAGAAGAGCTGCGGGATGAGGCATATGATAATGCCGTGATTGCTAAGAACCGAGCTAAGGTATTTCATGATAAAAACCTTTTGCGAAAGACATTTAAACCTGGTCAACAGGTTTTACTTTATGATACTCGGTTACATTTTCATCCCGGCAAGCTCCGTTCTAGGTGGAAGGGACCTTTTGTAATCCGCACCGTTTATCCGCACGGTGCGGTTGATCTTGAGAACCCGGAGGACGGTATGCTTTTTAAAGTAAACGGGCATCGATTGAAACCGTTCCTCACAGCGGACCCTTCGGAGGAGCTCCTGTTCTTGCAGGAGCCGATCTACACTGAGTAATTTGCCTCCACTTTCACCCTCAAATTTCTTTTCTTCCAAAACATTATTTCAAATAAGTTTGGGGGTGTGTATATAATTTGTAAATATATATTCCCAAAATACCATAAAAAAAAAAAAAAAAAAAAAAAAAAAAAATTTGGACCTAATTGCAAATTTTCAGAATTAAGAGCTGACTTTTTCTTAATTTACAAATAAAACCTCATTTTAAAGGGTGGTTTATGCAAATAACCACTCTCCCATCCCCTATTTATATGTCCCGAGCCCCCCTGTTCTCTTAACCTAAAAATTCTTCCTCCAAAACAAACCCTAGCGCCGCCACCTACCCTCTGCCGAAAAATCTCTCCGCGCCGCCGCCAATCCGCAGCGATTCCGCCGCCGTAACCCCCTAAAGCCGCGCTTCCGCCGCCGTCTGGAGTCGTCGCCCCCTGAAATTTTCAGGGGAGGTAAATCTGAACTTTTCCTCTCTTTTTCTTGCATACTTTTTCTGAAAAAATTATTATGGCACATAAAATGCAATTTGAGAGAGATTTTACCCCAGTTTTCACGCACGAAGTGTACGGTAGATATTTTGCACATGAAATAGAGCAGAGGGGCTGGAATTTCCTGACCTATAATCACTCCTCTGCGTTTGCCCTACCTGAACTAGTTGCCCTGTTTTATGAATCAATGGAGGATAATAGTCCAGACAACTTAGGCTACATTAAAATAAATTGGGGAGATCGCGTAATTCACATTGGTAGGGACATGATCCACGAGGTCACACTCATACCACGTGTACCCGCACATGACCATCCCTTACACTTTGAGGATTATATGCCCTTGATGGGGAATGACTGCGCGAGAGAGCCGCGTAAGTGTATCCAAGCACGGACCCTTTTCGCGAACGTTTTTACTGTGTGCCGGTGGGCACAAAACAACATCTTTGGCAGTTCGCACAACACGACTTTCTTCACCCCCTCATTACATGTCGTCCACACACTAATGACGAAAAATCCATGGTTCGACATGTGCACTGTATTGCTCCAGTCTATAGGGGCGGGAAAAAGGGGTACCATCTATCCATGTCCCATGCTAGTCACCCAACTCTGCCGTTATTTCCTCCCCGTCGAGGAATTTGATTCATACATGATAGACGGTGTTCCGGTTCGACCACTCGTTGAGGGCGTTACTTCGTCCTACTCTAGACTTACTAATATTTGGTCACGAACGGAACCGGCAGAGAATATTCCCGCACACACCCCTAGCTCTAGCTCGACATCAAGCGAGGAAGAACTGACCCCTCAGGAGCATGCACGATTGATGCGGAGAACTGTGAGACGAATTGATTCTTTGAGGGATGAGTTTCGGGCGACAGCACGAGATCACGACCGTCGGTTGACGGAAATTGAGAGGGGTATTCAAACCCTTTTGGCTAGAGGGGACCGATCACGTTCACGCTCACGAGCGCGACGTGGGGTCGGGCAGTGAGGGCACTGCTTTGCTCAAGTTTGGAGGAAAGGGTAGTGTATATAGTTATCTTTTGCAATGCATATTGTATATATTTTTCTTTTCCTTTTGCATATTTAATTTCTGCATTGCATCTTTATATAAAAAATCATAAAAATTTGAAAATTTTGAAAAATAAAAAAAAATTAATTAGAAAACAGAAAAACCCATAAAAATTGAAAAAATTCAAAAATTATAAAAATTATTGTATTCAATTTTGGCTAATTGACTTGAGCTTGATAAAAAGGTTAACTGGCTAGGAAAAACTAGATCTTAGACTTAGCAAATTAAAAACCCTAAAAATAACCTTCCTTAGAGTTTAACGGTAGAAAGTATATGTCTTGTAGGTTATTTAGAAATAGGCAAATTTTGGGTTCACTTCTTGGGCTAAGTCGAAACGAAGGAAAAGTATTAAAACTTTTATTAGAATATAAGTTTGAAAAATAATTTCTAGCTTGAGTCTAGATTCTGAAAACATGTACCCTACAAAATGCACAATCACGCACCTTGAAACTTGGAATAGTAGATGAAACCTTGAAATACTCTTGTCTAAAGTCCTTAGTACAATGAAAATAAAAAAAGAAAAAAAAGTGAATAAAGAAAAAAATGGACACTGGTTTTGTGATTACTTAAGGCTGTAAAAATAGAAAAATATTTAGCGAGGGTGCTTCATCACCTAGTGCCTTAGACCAACTGGTTTGGGAGTCACTGCTAAAAGCCTTGGGTGTTGCAAGACTAGGAAGTACGCTTTAAAGTGCTAACGCATCTTGTAATCGGTTGTTGGTACCTCAGGATGTATTAACGGTCGCATGAAGGATGTGTAAGCGAAATTCAAGTAAAAATTCATAAATTAATAAGTGTTTTGGACAATGGACGAGAGTACGATTGCTTGATTTGAATTTCCAAGTGTAGGGGTGACATTTACACACACGTGGGGATATGTGATTAGAGTTTAGATAAGAGAAAGGAATAAAGAATAGAACTTGTATCTTTAATAGAGTTGATAGAAATTCCTAAGTGAAGATGGAACTTTAGAAGGAAAACTTAAGAAATGCCGAAAGCTAAGTAATTCTATAAAACATACATAATTTTAAGTTAAATAATGAGGAAGTGTGAAGAATATGGGTGGATAATTTGCGGGTCGACGATAATAGAATTCCTTGTTAGAAAACCTAATTGGTGAACAAAAGTCGAAAAACCAAATTGATAGGATTTTGTGGGTGTAATCCGCTGAAAACCCTCAGGAGACAACACTCCTCCTACTAGGGACACCTAGAGGTTTAACGGCTTGTTGCACGTGCTCAGTGCAATCGTGTTTCCCTGCGAAAGTGTGGCTAACTTAGATTTTTATAGAGAATAAATAAAATAATAAGTTTGCTCGAGGACGAGCAAAAGATAAGTTTGGGGGTATTTGTTCATAACATAATATTGCATTTTGTATTCCCCATTCTTATGCATTTAAGAATAAAAACAGATGCTTTTGACCCATGTCTACTACATGTTACAGGTTACAGGTTCTTGAAGCAAAAACAGTGAAAAACACAAAAGACAACACAAAAAAAGGACTTTTGACTAACAATTAGGAGGATCTCAGTAAAGCCCAAAAGAAGAACGGTTCACCATCAACAAGGCAACGCAAGATCCAAATTTGCAAGAAAAACGGTTAAAAGATCCATTGCAAAGTGTTCACTGAAGATCTGGAATTAATACAGAAGCCCAATTGATAAAAAGAATAAAGAAACAGGAAGCCCAGAAGAACCTAAGAAAGCCCAAGAAAATTCATCTGATGATCTCACCATTGGGCCGTGGAACCGCGGCCCAAGCGCACCAATGCCGCGGTTCCGCGGCCGTTTAAAGCCCTCGTTCAGATAAAAATTTACCATAATATTTAGGTGGCTATGGAAAGATTTTCTGGGGGTATATTTGTAATTGTAGACATGCGGAGCAATTGTAAACCTAGAGTTTCTATGTCCTATAAATAGAACCCAAAAGCCTTGTATTTTCTCATGCCTCTACTCATGAATAAAATTCTGTTTTATTGAAATTAGCGTGCATCAATCGTAAGTAGGTTATTTTTCTTGCCCTAGTTCTAGTTTTTCATATCTGCCCTAGGTAAATTATTTTCTTACCTTAGTTTAATTTAGTTTAGTTTTTATTAACTTGCAATAGATGTTTTCTCTCTTTAATAAAATCATGTCTTTCTTCATCCCTTCAATGAGCGAGTAGTTTCCTCGCTTGTTAGGGTTAGGAATAGGGAAGGATTTGAGAGATGAAGATCTCTCATCTCTTTTCGTTGCCAAACTTTTATGAACATTAGAACTCCATGCATACCTTTTTATTCCGCTCCCTACGGCACTCTACCCTCGAGGTAATGGTGATTCCGTAGTCTAAAGGCCCGGATTTTAAGGTTTTCCATGGAGGTTATGGTAAAGATTAATAAAGGAAGGACAAGGATCTAGAGGAAGAATCAATCATCCCAATCATCCTAATCCCCTTTGTTAAGATTTACCATAACACTAATATGATATATCTAATTAATGGCAATGGAAAGAGATGTAGATCTTTGTTTACCAAATTTTCCCTAAACCTAGTCCTAGCAAGTTTCTAATCTTAGTATCATACAACTTCAATTTTTTGGTTTAATTATAAATCCAAACACCATTTGAAATTAACTCGTAAGAACTTAAAGGAGATTTACACATCCCTGTGGACCGACCCGTATTCACCGGCTAGGTTCATGCGACGCCATTCTTGATTGCGGTAAATATTTTTGATCGACAAAACCTCTCTAAATCATAGCGAGCTGTCAGAATATACCTTGTTCTGATAAATGCTATGCATTTAATTCCAAACGAAATGTCAGAGCCCAATTAAAAGGGCAGAGCCCAAGCAAAGGCTTAACAGGCAGAACAAAAATAAAATGTTCTTTAACTGGACTTAACCCAATTCTGGCCATAAGTCCTCAATTTAAATTGAACTGAGCACATCTGCTCTTCTAATCAATTTACACCCGGTTCGAGGGTACATCTCTTTACTCCTCTGATATCTATCGTTGTAATCCCTCAACATCGTCAGAGAGGTAACGGGTCCCGACAACCACACATTACTACGGACTGTGGGGTCCTTAAACTCATGGACTATGATGTCCTTAACCTCGACCGTGATTTCTTAAAACTAACAACGGATTGTGGAGTCCTCAAATCCACGGACTATGATGTCCTTAACCTCGACCGTGCTTAAAACTAACAACGGATTGTGGAGTCCTCAAATCCACGGACTATGATGTCCTTAACCTCGACCGTGATGTCTTAAAACTAACGTCGGACTGTGGAGTCCTTAAATCCGCGGACTATGATGTCCTTAACCTCGACCGTGATGTCTTAAAACTAACACCGGACTGTGAGGTCCTTAAACTCACGGACTATGATGTCCTTAATCTCGACCGTGATGTCTTAAAATTAACATTGAACCGTAATGTCCTTAAACTAATTATCGACCGCAATGTCATTAAACTAAACAATAGGGCCCAATTGCTCTCTTGTCGGATCTAAACGATCCCGTTAAGTTGATCTTAGTCTAGAATTAGACTAACGTGTCCTTAACAAACGTTTAAGTTGATCTTAGCCTCAAATAAGGTTAACGTATCCTTAAACACAAACACCCCAAACCCAAATCTAAGAAAGATACGGATTTGGACTAGTTCACACCCTACAGGCGACAACATAACTTAGTCTCCCTATACAATCCACGGGCAACCAAACACAAAACAAACACCCACGACACGAAGTGACCATATGGAGAAGGAGAAAGTTGCTGCCGCGATGCGATAGCGTAATTAACTGCAGGGGCTTGCGTCTGCAGGGAAGAGCGTCCCCACAATCAAAAACCCCTCAAACAAGGGGGAATCTGACGAAGTCTGCTACATCGGCCGCATCCGTCTAAACCTTCGATACACGGTACCATAAATCAACTTGGTATCTTCGGAGAGGTGGACGGATAGCACCAATTAGCATCTGCCCCCAGATTCAGGAAAGACGTCCAGTCTTCCCGGCTTCCGGCGACGAACAGATTCTGCCACGCCCGGTGGGACCTTTTCCTCTTTCCACTCCACACTTCGTGTGTCGTGTTCGCGAACCAATCACGGTTTGCTAATGGTTACCCTTGGGTTTCGAGGTACTAAGATTTGGTGTTTTTCTTGGTGCAGAAAGCAAAGGATCAATGGCATTCACCTGCTCAAAGTGTTCCATATGCAGCTGCAACCCACATCCTGCCTCAACTGGGGGCATAACCTACGGGCCCCAAGTGGCTTCCCTGTTCACGATGCCCGTGGAACAGGTCACTCCAGCCACCACACGATTGTTCTTCGGGACTATGCTCCCGCCAATGAGCTTCACCGCTCCTCTGCCAACACCGGAAGCCCCCAAGAAGTCGGTCTTTGATCGGCTTATTGCTACTGCGGCCCTTCTCAACGCGCCGTCCAGCACCGGCACCTTGGTCTTCTCCAGATTGGGCCAAAGTTCAGGTGGGCCCATGATGAAGCCTGCAATCCCAGAGAAGGTTATTCCGAAGAGAGTAACCAACCCTGCTCCCGAAGTCGTCAAGGAGGCTTCTCCTACCAAGGGGTCGGTCTTTACAAGACTGATTGTCCCAACTCCCACTCCCGCTCCTGCTACTCAAAGGACATCAGTCTTTAACAGGCTGACGCCAGCAACAACCCCTTACATGGAAAGGGGGCAAGACAATGCCATCCCCACCACCGAACCAACTCCGTCAGCTCAACACGCTCGACGTCGTCACTGGCGCCGGGTAAGGAAGGCTAGGGGCAACTCTCCCTCTGGGCTAACTCCACCAGCCCCGACGGCGGAAATTAATGCTGTTGTTCCAACCGGGAACAGCTTTGAGCTGCTGAATAAGATGCGCAGAAATTCTCCTACCGCCGTACTGAAAAGATCTCCTCCTCCGGTGGAGAATGTTGCCGAAACGAAGCCAGAACAGTCCCCTCAGCGGCTGTCCTCCAAGATCTACAAAGTCTGGCGACAGGTCCGGAACTCGGTGGTGGATCAAGAATATCCCTGACGGCAGAAGAAGCTGAAGGTCCGACAAGAAGAAAGCCATCCTGCCAAGTCACGGAAAGCTAACTGGGTGACGCCCCCCCCCAACTTCGACCGCTCATAAGAAGAGAAGGCCGGAGAAGATCCCCGTGCCCGCGACAAATGTCAAAGGCACTGAGCCCAAACGCCCTAAATCTGGGGGCATAATGGTGCATACCGTCTATATGGCATCCGGGAAAGAGGATAACCGCGTTTCTACGGGCCACCGACCACTCACCCGATCCATCACAAGATCCCAGGAACAGCAGAAGCAGAAGCTCCAGGAGATGCTGACTGCGATGGCCGCACTCACCGGGCCAAAAGAAAACCCGGAGGCGTCATCGGAATAGCGTCACGAACACGAGACTGATGCTGAATTCCTTCGGAGAATGCTCGAAAAGAAGGATAAGGAGGCTGCGGAACAAGCGGCCAATATAAAGCAAATGGCTCTTCTATTCCAAGACATGGTCGGGATGATGATACAGCCGGACCCTCCAGCCGAAGACCCTCCGATGATCCTCAAAAACGACAGAGAAGAAACGTCGAATCCACCTCCGGTTCTTTCAACAGCTAAAGAGGAAACTATCTCCAAAGCTGCCCTGGATGACTATATTGCTCAGCAAATAAGAGTTCACCAGGAAAATGAGGCAGCCGGCCAAGTTGTCAAAATTGGGCGACCATATCCGGGTTGGTATGATTAGATAAAATACCCGTCGGGCTACACAATCCCGAAATTCCATGTCTACAAGGGGATAGGCAATACCCATCAACATGTCATCCAGTTCAGGGCTCTTTATGGAAACACCGGCGGTGATGATAAGCTCTTACTTCGCCAATTCGTCGGCAGCTTATCGGAGACGGCGTTTGAGTGGTACTCCGAGCTTCAAAATGACTTCGTCAAAAGTTTCGCAAAAATGGAGTTGCTATTCACACAGCGATTCGCGAGCGCTAGCGAACGCACCCCAATAACGGCGTTGATCAATGCAAGGGTGAGGCCGGGCGAAACTTGGGTTCAATACGCAATCCGATGGCGGAACCTGTGGTTGAAGTGCGAACAGCGTATCGAAGGAGCACCAGCGGTAGGCATGTTCGTGGGAACCCTAGACCCTCATGCAACTATTTCATAGTTCATGATGTTCTTCAAACCGACCACATTCCAGGCTTTAATCGATAAGCTAGCCCAGATGGATCAGATGGGTCACAGACCGTCTCCTCCAAAACCGGAACCGCGGAACGAAAAGGGTAAAGGGAAGGCGACCTTCGTTGCGAACACCCAACAACAGCCCAGTGCTTTAAGACTAGCGGATCAATTGGAAGAGAGACGGCGCTATTACAATGAGAAAATGAAGCGTCCTTACTCATTCCCGCAGGATAAAACGAAGAGGCTGTTCGAGCCAGCTATGCGCAACAGGCTTATCAATTTGTCGAATCCAAGACGACCGCCGCAACCCAACGAAGTGAATAATCCTAATTATTGCCCTTACCACCAAGCGGTAAGCCACCCGATCGAGGATTGCTTCGTCTTTAAGGGATGGATCGAGGATCAATACCAACAGGGCAAGTTCGCGTTGTCCGAAATTGGAAAATGAGCCCACCACAACCGCACACTCCTAAGGGGATGAACACACCGGGGGCAACGTGCTCTTTTGTTGAAGAAGCTCCGTTGGAGGTCGTGCTTTCAGCCAAAACCAAAAGGATGCTGAACGATCTCCAGACATGCCCGGCGATCAGGTGGAAGAACCCGCTAGAACCCCAGATCATCGAAGGGATGCTGAAGCCGCGCCCAACTCCAAAGATTGGTAGTGATAGCCAGAGCACTCATGCTCAACCGTCAAAATCTTCGAAAAAGAAAAAGAAATCCAAAAAGCTCGTGAAGCCTAGCGATAAGCGCACGGACTTGCAGAAACAGATCGACGCGCTGGAGGAGTATAATCAGAAGGCGCGAACTCCGATCACGCTCCAAGAGTTCCTCAGCCACGTCCTTAAGAACGAAGATGATGGAGAAGGCTCGTCGGATGGATCTGAGGATTACGTAGCAACCTGCCATGTGATCTCCCATTCATCACTAGACAATGAAGAAGCTCCCCGCACAGAGAGACTGGGGGCAGGTCCCGAAACGGGACTTCTATGGTCGTCAGACGAAACGATCGACGCCTTCCTAAATGAGATTCATCTGAAAAGTAAAGCCAATCGGGAGCGAGAGATGGCCGTATTTGAAAGAGCCAAACACCGGCGACTGGACGAAAGAGTCAAGGCACTCCCGCCGAATCAAGGAACATCCATCACGGATAAAAACAAGTTCAAGACGAGGAAAAGGTTCGCTAAAGCCATATCAATGGGAATGAAGCTACCACCCTCTGAAGGAAACATTCCTGGTGAAACAGAAACACATCCTAGCTACTGCTTATATCATCGAAAGATTTTGCACCCTACCGAAGAGTCCGGCGCTTTTAAAAGATGGTGGCAGGGATATGTTGCTCACCAGCAACATTTTAAGCGGATGAAACGCAAAACTCGTCGGGAGCAAAGAAGTGCGGCTGAGGAGCATAAAAGAAATACTAGCAGCTGTCGCATGGTCAACGCCGGGGAATCGCAGGTTCTCACCTTCGGGAGCGACTCTGACGAGGAAATGGCTCTTGGCCTTCTCTTTAAAGAATCCACCTTGGGGAAGAGAAAGAATCGAAAGCCTGTGAAAATATCTAGTTGCGCAACCGTACGCTTCCAGAAAAGAATCTCGGACCCACGAGTAGAAAAGATAAGGGAAAAGAAAAGGTCTCTGAGGATATTGCCCTGGATGACCAAGTCATGAAAGAGCTGACTGCCAAGGGCCCGCCAAAGAAAAGTAAGGTGGACTACAACGTTCTGGCACACTTAAGGAAGTTACCCTCGCAGCTCAGTATTCTCGACACCCTTTTACTATCCAAAGAAGTGAGAGATTCATTGATCAAGGCGCTACAAGATCCAGAGCAATTCCAATCTTTTCTCGCCGAAGAAAAGATGAAGGACAAGCTAGAGGAAGTACACACAGCCGATATTACCTTCGGCGATGAAGACCTCCTCCTTGGGATATGCGAGCACAACCGTCCCCTCTATGTCTCAGGATACTGCCACGATATAAAGATAGGCAAAATCCTGGTCGACAATGGGTCTTCCGTCAATCTCCTTAACGTGCGAGTGTTGAAAGAAATCTGCATGAGCGTCCAGCATCTCGCTCGTGATAAAATCACCATCTCTGGTTTTGACTCCCAGTCATCGCGGACTCTCGGGTCTGTGATATTGACATTACAATTCGGGCTACTTGTCACGGACATTAAATTCCATGTCATTGACGCCAAGACATGCTATAACGCTTTACTCGGCCGGCCTTGGTTACACGAGTACAACATCATCCCTTCTACACAACATCGGTGTATGAAATACTTTAAGGATGGTCTCGAGTATACCATAACAGGAGAGTTAAACCCGTTCTCCGTAAACGAAGTCCGGAAATACGAAGATGCAAAGTACTTCTTGCCAGATTTCGAGGACACGGAGAGATGTCACAAACCGGAGAACAAAGCTATCACCACCATTCCGGTCTTTGGGAGTGATACGGAAGAAGAGGAAGAGATAGTTTATTCAGGTCCACCCCGGCACAACGAGCCGGGACGTTCCGCTCCCATATTAATCTTTGGCAGTGACTCGGAAGATGAGGTCCATGCTATATTCTCCGCTCGGCCTTCAGTACAAGCATTCGCCGATGAAGAGCAAAGTTTGCAAGTTGCCATGGTTTCGCCCAAACATCATAAGGAACTAGATGTGCTTAATACCTATAGGGTAGAAGAGCTGCAGACATTCTATGTCCCACCCAGGCGAGAAAGCGAAAAGGCAATCCAATTCTACCGCTCCAGGGAAACCAAAGTGGAGAAAGAAATCTGGCACGGCGCGGATTCTAACTTAACAGGCTCCGGCCCATCCGTCTGCCTAGATATTACACAGAAGGCTTGAAAAGGCTATTGAAGTGCCAAGGGATACCCTTCAAACAGACCGCTCGAAAAGCTAAGTTCTATGACAGGATCTGGAACGTTCCCGGAACTTAGCGCAAGTTACCCAACGGGAGAACGGAAGCGATCGGACTTGGATATGTTCGGTCCAAGAAACAGGAGCTACTCCGCGACTGCTACGTCGTACATGACTTTGATGAAGAAGGAGACGCTCAATGGGAGAATGTTAACCCTGAACCAGAAAGAGCCCCCGACGTGAGAATGCCCAGTACGTTGTTCGAAGAACAAATGGACAAGCTTATAAGGGAAGCTAGTCAAAAAGTTTGAGACGACCATAAACGCGAAATGGACATCTACGAGAAAGCCAGGACTCAGCGCCTTCTTCAACAGGCTGCGAAAGATGAAAATGCTCCTCCCTGTCAACCCGTTGTGCCAAAAGGCCCGATGCAGAGGCCGAAACAAGTCAAAGAGCGGAAAAAGTGTTCGACAGCGACAAAGCGGGACCAAGAAGTCACGCGGTCGGGAATCGAGCGGCCCGAATTTGTCCCTTATGAAG
The DNA here is from genome assembly GCA_030015575.1 of Agapanthus africanus. NCBI lineage: Eukaryota > Viridiplantae > Streptophyta > Magnoliopsida > Asparagales > Amaryllidaceae > Agapanthus > Agapanthus africanus. The sequence continues at coordinate 443,293,650 of CM057350.1, read as the reverse complement.
AAGATGAGTCGAGCATACTCTTTTCCTCAAGACAAGACAAAGAAGATACTTGATCTAGCCATAAGACATCAAATGCTTACACTCCCGGAGTCCAAGCATCCCGAGCAAGCTAACGATGTCTCTCATCCAAACTACTGGTCTTATCACCGAGTAGTGGGACACCCTCTCGAAGACCGCTTCACCTTCAAGAACTGGGTCGAAGATCAATATCAGCTCGGCAAGTTCGCTTTATCCGACAGTTGGAGGATAACTCCGCCGCAGAAGCATGAACCCAAAGCCATGAGAGTAAAACCAGATCCACATCGGTCTTGGAAGCGAGCTCGTACTTGTCATATGATAACGCTATCAGAGGAAGAACCCGAGAAAAGGATGACCTCCCCTGGTGCTTCGAAAACAATAATGATGAGGTGATCTTAGAGTTTCCACCGGCGCCAAAAGAGCTGGAGGATGGAATACATACTACTGCAAATAATCTTAAGAAAATTGATTTGGGGACGGCGAATGACCCGCGGCCGACATTCGTTAGTGAGCTATTGTCTGACGAGAGGGTGGCTACGCTGAAGGATGTGCTCATGCAGCATAAAGATTGCTTCACATGGAACTATTCCGAAATGCCAGGATTAGATCCAGAGATCGCGGTCTACAAATTAGCGATATCCCCGTACGTCAAACCAATCAAACAAGAACCAAGGAGAATGCGGCTCGAGCTTGAGATGAGCATCAACGCCGAAGTCAAGAAGCTAATCGACTCTGGCTTCATCCAAGAGGTTCAGTACCCTGACTGGATCACCAACATCGTCCCGGTGATGAAGAAAAATGGGACAGTGCGCATATGCGTGGACTTCCGGGATCTCAATAAAGCCTGCCCGAAGGACGATTTCCCAGTACCGGTCACTGAGCTAATGATAGATAATACGTCCACTCACGAACTCTTCTCCTTCATGGACGGGTCGTCAGGATACAATCAGATAAAGATGCATCCCGAGGACCAGAAACACACCGCTTTCCGGACCCTTTTGGGTATATTTTGCTACAAGGTGATGCCCTTTGGTCTAAAGAACGCCGATGCCACCTATCAGAGGGCCATGACAAAGATCTTCGATGGCCTTATACATGAAATCGACGACCTCGTGGTTAAAAGAAAATCATATGAGGAACATCTCGAGCATCTGAAGATTGTGTTTCAACGCCTTCGGCAATACAACTTGAAGATGAACCCTCTCAAATGCGCGTTCGGGGTCTCCTCGGGCAAATTCCTAGGATTTATTATCCGACACTGAGGTATCGAGATAGATCCGTCAAAGATCAAATCAATCATGGAGATGCCCCCGCCAAGGACTCTCAAGCAATTGCGGTCTCTCCAAGGGAAGCTCGCGTATATCAGGAGATTTATAGCCAATCTCTCTGGCAAGTGTCGTCCTTATAGTCACCTGATGAAGAAGGGAACCCCGTTCGTCTGGGATCAAAAATGCCAAAGCGCGCTAGACGAAATCAAGCAGTACCTGCAGAACCCGCCAGTGCTGACTGCTCCGGTCAAGGGAAAGCCTCTCATTCTGTATACAACCGCCCTTAAAGGTTCCTTAGGCGCATTATGGGCACAAGAGAACGACCAAGGGAGAGAAAGAGCTCTCTACTACTTGAGTCGAGTTCTACTGGGGGCAGAAAGCAAGTACTCCCCCATCGAAAAGCACTGCCTGGCACTAATCTTCACGATAACGAAGCTCAGGTACTATGCGTTGGCGCATGAAGTCCGTCTCATATCGAAGGTGGATCCCCTCAAATATTTGATGTCAAAGACCATACTGACGAGGAGACTCGCTAAATGGGCCCTGCTCTTGATGGAGTTCTCGATAACTTATCGACCTCTTAAGACAGTGAAAGGCCAGGCCATCGCCGATTTCTTCGCTGAATATCCGATACCGGCCGATTCCCCTTTGAATTGCGAACTGCCAGACGAACATGCGTTTGACGCGATCGACAGTGGTGGTATCCGGTGGGAACTTTATTTTGATGGAGCGTCTTCCAGAAGAAGCGCAAACAAAACACGCCCATAATCAAATCAGGGGTAGGCCTTATCTTCGTGACCCCACAAGGAGGGATAATGCGCTTCGCCTTCTCCATAACAGAGCCGAGGACGAACAATGAAGCTGAATACGAAGCTTTGATAGCAGGTCTCGAGATCGCCATAGACATGGGAATTGAAAACCTCCTCATATACGGAGACTCCTAACTGGTCGTTAGTCAAGTAAATGGCGACTTCCAGACGTGCAAGCCAGAGCTGGTGAAATATGGCGAGAGAGTACAGCAACTGCTGACTCAAATTCCTTCCTACACCCTCGAAAGCATACCGCGTGCGGAAAATAGCAAAGCGGATGCACTAGCTAAGCTCGCTAAAGAACTGGCCGACGAGAACCTCGATGACGTGAGAATTGTTGTGCAAAGCCGTCAGCTTCTTGCGACGGCGGAAATATCCCCGGAGTCGTCCGAAGAAAAAGGAGCGACTGAGCAAATGGCTATGCAAATAAAAGACCAAGAAAAGGCTGAGGATTGGAGAGAAGTCTTTATAGACTACTTCAAATCCCGTCGAACACCTGAGGATGCGTCCTCAAAACATCAGCTCATGAAGCGAGCCCTATCTTTTTCCTTCGTCAATGATACTCTGTACAGGAGGTCATTTGATTCTCTGTAGTTGAGATGTCTGGGACCTGAAGAGGCGAAGAGAGTCGTTCAGGAAACTCACGATGGACTCTACGGTTCTCACCAAGCAGGTCCGAAGTTGAAGTTGAAGATTAAACGGATGGGCTACTACTGGCCCACGATGATCCAGGACTGCCTCGAATATGCGAAGCAATGCCACTCATGCCAGATCTATGGGGACTTCATCCACCAGCATCCAAATCCACTACACCCAACGGTGGCTAGCTGGCCGTTTGAAATGTGGGGGACTGACGTAATCGGCCCCATCGAACCAGCATCGTCCAGATGACATCGATTCATTTTGGCGACGACTGATTACTTCTCCAAATGGGCAAAAGCAGTACCGCTGAGGGAAGTGAAGACGGAGAATATCCTCCATTTCTTCAAGACGCAGGTCATTTATCGGTTTGGAACCCCACGACGAATCATCTCCGATAACGGGCTAGCCTATAGAAGCCACAAAATCAGCCGCTTCGCACAACAGCATAACATAGACTGGAGATACTCCTCAGTTTACAATCCCCGAGCTAACGGTCTAGCGGAGGCTTTCAACAAGACCTTGACGAAGATCATAAAGAAGACGGTGTCCCGAAATAGAAAGGACTGGCACGAGAGACTGCAAGAAGCTCTCTGGGCGTATCGAACTACGTTCAAGACAGCCACGAACACAACACCGTACGCGTTGGTATTCGGTATTGAAGCGGTACTCCCTCTCTAGATAGAGTTACCCTCCCTACGAATGGCAGTTCACTACGAGCTAACGGACGAAGAAAACGCTCACCTTCGGCTTGAGGAGCTCGATGCCCTTGATGAAACCCGGCTCATAGCGCAACAAAATCTGGAGGCTTATAAAGCAAAGATAACGCGCTCTTACGAAAGATTGACTAGGCCGAGGGCATTCCGCCAAGGCGAACTCGTGCTAGTAGTCAAAAGACCTATGATCCCCAATCGTACTAAACGGGGGAAATTTGAGCCAAACTATGAAGGTCCGTACATCATAGACAAGGTCTACCAGGGTGGAGCCTATCTACTCATGGACATGCATGGCGAAAGGCCCTTCAGACCAATAAATGGTCGCTTCCTGAAAAAATACTACGCCTAACGAGTCACGGCCTAGGTCGATGATAGATGACGACGACTATGTCCGCTCGCTATCTTCCTAAGCCTAAACTCTGTAAGTAGTAACCGGCTTTCTTTACTACGGACCGAAACATCCTTAAACTAACGGCGGACCGAAACGTTCTTAAACTAACGACGGACCGAAACGACCTTAAACTAACGATGGACCGAAACGTCCTTAAACTAACGACGGACCGCTATGTCCTAAAACTAGCTGTTGACCGAGATGTCGATAAACTACGGTGGATTACAACATCCCAAAGCCGACCTAAAAAAAAGAAAAAAAAAGAAAAAAGAAAAACGGTATGTCCATAAGCAAAATGGGCACGGATGAAAACCCGAAAGGGTTCCGTGAGTAAAAACAGCAGGGCTACCGGCGAATCTTGTGAAAACCCGAAAGGGCGCAACCTCGTTAGAAAAAAAAAGAAAGAAAAAGAACAAATAAACAAGAGAAAACGGTATGTCCATAAGAAAAATGGGCACGGATGAAAACCCGAAAGGGCTCTGTGATTAAAAACAGCAGGGCTACCGGCAAGTGTTTGAGAAAACCCGAAGGGCGCAATCTCGTTAAAAGACACTTGCGAGGTCCTCTCGACCTTGTAAGGAGAAATCACCCGCGTGAGATCCTTACGACTCATAAGGGAGCAACACACTTAGGGATCCCCACGATTCCTAAGGAGAAATTACACCTACGGGATCCTCTCGACCCATAGGGAGAACCCTCTTATGAGACCTTCACGGCTCATAAGATTCAAAATTCTTAAGTTACAGAGACCTGAAGCTGTTCTTAAGCAGCCCCCACAACCTCCGATACTTCCCTACAAGAGGCTCAACGCTGACCCATGTATACAATCCACGGGCGCGAATAAACATTTCCCTAACAAAGTCCCATCCGTGACTAGGGATATGTCCATATGGTGAACAACCCTTATAAGTCCACTCGACTTATGAGGAGAAAATACTCTTGTAAGATCCTTACGACTTATAAGAGAACATACACTTAGGAATCCCCACGATTCCTAAGGAGAAAACACACCTACGGGATCCTCATGACTCCCAAGGAGAAATACCTTTGTGAGACCCTTACGGCTCATGAAGTCAAAAGCCTTAGTCGACAGGATCCTAACCCTGTTCGCTAAGCCACCTTTGTTCGATATCGACAGAGGAAAATGATGATTCTCTCCTGGCCATATCCCAGTTGTAGCGATACTGATGCCGAAATCGGTGTCTAATTCCAAGCTTGCAGCAGAAAGCCAGTAAGCCATACATGCATACGAAATAGCCGAAATGATGGGGCAACTTGCAACAAAATCAGCAAGTAAAAAAAATGTATGCATGCGAAATAGCCGAAATGATTGGGCAACTCGTAATAAAAAGCAGCGAGTAAAAAATAAAAAAATAGCCGAAATGATTAGGCACCGCGAAAAATAGCCGAAATGATGGGGCAATCACGACCTTCGCGGTATAAAAGCTGAAATGATAGAGCATCGCGGAAAGAAATAAGATAAAATAAAAGTGAAATTTATGCTCTACAGGCGATATTACATCAATCCCTGTATACAATCCAGGAGCGCAAACAAAGAAGGAATTACACTCCTCCTCCCTTAGGTTTCATCAGAAGAAGAAGCCAAATCTCGATGGGTCACGGATAGCCTGGAGATCATCTTAACATTTGCCTCAGCAGACACAACATCAAGCAAAGCAGAACAGCGACAACTCCCAGTTCCATGACTCGGCAGATGACCGGGAGTCAAATCCCAACTCCGTGAAATGCGGATATAATCAACAAAATTCCTGGTTACGTGGAAAGCGGATAACGTCACTTCTGACCCCGTGGAAAACGTCCAGAGCGGATCCTGGTCCTCGCAGAGCACGGCAGTGAACCCGTGTGAAGCATCCAGAGCGGAGCCTAGTCCTCGCCGAATACGGCAGCGAAACCGTGGGAAGCATCTAGAGAAAAATTCCTGGTTACGTGGAATGCGGATAACGTCAATTCTGACCCCGTGGAAAACATCCAGAGCGGATCTTGGTCCTCGCAGAGCACGGCAGTGAACCCATGTGAAGTATCCAGAGCGGAGCCTAGTTCTCGCCGAACACGGCAGCGAACCCGTGGGAAGCATCTAGAGCAAATTTCCTGGTTACATGGAACGCGGATAACGTCACTTCTGACCCCATAGAAAACGTTCAGAGCGGATCCTGGTCCTCGCAGAGCACGGCAGTGAACCCGTGTGAAGCATCCAGAGCGGAGCCTTGTCCTCGCCGAACACGGAAGCATCTAGAGCAAAATTCCTGGTTACGTGGAACGCGGATAACGTCACTTATGACCTCATGGAAGACGTCCAGAGCGGATCCTGGTCCTCGCAGAGCACGGCAGTGAACCCTTGTGAAGCATCCAGAGCGGAGCCTAGTCCTCGCCGAACACGGCAGCGAACCCGTGGGAAGCATCTAGAGCAAAATTCCTGGTTACGTGGAACGCGGATAACGTCACTTCTGACCCCGTGGAAAACGCCCAGAGTGGATCTTGGTCCTTGCAGAGCACGGCAGTGAACCCGTGTGAAGCATCCAGAGCGGAGCCTAGTCCTCGCCGAACACGGCAGCGAACCCGTGGGAAGCATCTAGAGCAAAATTCCTGGTTACGTGGAACGCGGATAACGTCACTTCTGACCCCATGGAAAATGTCCAGAGCGGATCCTGGTTCTCACAGAGCACGGCAGCGAACCCGTGTGAAGCATCCAGAGTGGAGCCTAGTCCTCGCCGAACACGGCAGCGAACCCGTGGGAAGCATCTATAGCAAAATTCTTGGTTACGTGGAACGCGGATAACGTCACCTCTGACCCCGTAGAAAACGTCCAGAGCGGATCCTGGTCCTCGCAGAGCACGGCAGTGAACCCGTGTGAAGCATCCAGAGCGGAGCCTGGTCCTCGCCGAACACGGCAGTAAACCCGTGGGAAGCATCCAGAGCAAATATCGGACTGTGGAGTCCTTAAATCCACGGACTATGATGTCCTTAACCTAGACCGTGATGTCTTAAAACTAACATCGGACTGTGAGGTCCTTAAACTCACAGACTATGATGTCCTTAACCTCGACCGTGATATCTTAAAAATAACAATCAACCATAAAATTTTAAACTAGTTTTACCTCGGTTCAAGGGTACATCTCTTCACTCCTTTGATATTTGTCGTTGTAATTCCTCAACGTCTTCAAAGAGGTGATGGGTCCCAACAACCACACATTTCACGGACTGTGGAGTCCTTAAATCCACGGACTATGATGTCCTTAGTCTCGACCGTGATGTTTTAAAACTAACATCGGACTATGGAAGTCCTTAAATCCACGGACTATGATGTCCTTAACCTCGACCGTGATGTCTTAAAACTAACAACGGACTGTGGAGTCCTTAAATCTACGGACTATGATGTCCTTAAACTCGACCGTGATGTCTCAAAACTAACATTGGACTGTGGATTCCTTAAATCCACGGACTATGATGTCCTTAACCTCGACCGCGATGTCGTAAAACTAACATTGGACTGTGGAGTCCTTAAATCCACGGACTATGATGTCCTTAACCTCGACCGCGATGTTTTAAAACTAACATTGGACTGTGGGGTCCTTAAATCCACGGACTATGATGTCCTTAATTTTGACCGTAATGTCTTAAAACTAACATTGGACTGTGAGGTCCTTAAACTCATGGACTATGATGTCCTTAACCTCGACCGCGATGTCTTTAAACTACGGTATCCTGGAAAACGTCCAGAGCGGAGCCTGGTCCTCGCCAAACACGGCAGTGAACCCGTGAGAAGCATCCAGAGCAACCCCTGACTCCGTGAGATGCGGATAAGGACAACTTCACCCATCACTTGCGGGTCCTCACGACTCGTAAGGAAGAAAATTCTCTTATGAGATCCTCATGACTCTCAAGAGAAAACGCCCTTGGGAATCCTCACAATTCTTCAGGAAAAGTTACTCCTACGGGATCCTCTAGACCCGTAGGGAGAAAATTCTTTATGAGACCCTCACGGCTCATAAAGTTGAAAAGTCTGAGGTGACAGATCTTAATCCTGTTTTCTAAACCATCACCCCTCTACAAAGAGCCTAAGACTGACAACTATATGCTATCTACAGACCACACTTGTTAAAGTCACATAGCAAACAATACAGCAAGAAAGAATAAAGCAGAGAAATGACACAAGACATTACGAAGAACGTGAGCAAAATCCCTCAGTAAAGCTCGGCCCTGCAAGATAAAATATATAAGAACTGATGGTTTAAAGCTTTGACAACGAAGCCTCAAAACACATTACCTGAAATTGATTTACCGTTGGCCTCCCGAGCTGCACGTGCCGCCCGTCTATGAGCAGTAGACAAGGCAACCGGGAGCTCCTCTGAAGGAGTAGCAGCGGGAGTAATGGTGCTTGAACCTGCCCCCACAGCCAAAGCAGCGCTACGCTCCCTTGCTGCGCGCCTCAGGCGCTTCCTTTCCTCCCGGGCCGTCACGACAGACCTTTTAGAAGCCTCCCTCAGTAAGGCGTCGTCGTCCGCATTCAGGGTTACCTCCAGAGCCATCAAGGCTTCCATCATCGGTTTCTTAAGTAAGACCTCTTACGGCAATACTGAAGAGGCCGGGACTTCGGTGGCTAGCCGGGGAAGGGTCTCCGCATCACCTTGCGGAACCAGCATTGTGGTCCCTGCAATGAGATAAGGAAAGGGTTAGATTGTCCATAAAAAGGAGAATGAAGACTCAATGAGTCGAGACATACCAATGCCTAATAGAGCGCGATTCCTCTCTTCCTCCTCGAAAGTCCTGAGGGAAGCCGCCAGAGCCTCCTCAGTAGTGGAGCCTGTTACAAAAAGAAGAATGTCAGTCAAGACATGACAATAAGAAATATAACACAATGACAAAAGTACGACTAATATTTACTTGATTGCACGAAGGCGTCTATTTTCGCTTGGTGCCTCGCGAGTCACTCAGAAGCAGCAACAGCGGCATCGAGATCAGTGTCTGCTGGCTCTATGAAGAGACCCGCATTGGTTCCATACTCACTTAGGCCTTCGGTAAGAGGGGCCTGAGACCCTAGGCCGAGTACGGCATCAAGGGAGAGGACCGACTTTTTCTTCTTCTTCTGTGCGCGAGTTCCGGTTGCGGCCAGAACCATCTTGCGCTTCGTGGGCACATTGGGACGGCGAGTCCCGATATCTGAGCCCACACCAGATTCGGGGGAAGCTATGTTTACCGTCCCTACGGGGGCACGGGGCACCGAAGGCACATTCACCGTCTCTACAGGAGCATGAGGCAATCCACGAGTGGGGCTTAGCGCGCGTGGAGGCTCGACCGCAGCAACCTCTCTTAGCGGAGGGAGTACAGCGATCCGCTGCTTCAAAAGGTCTTTACGATCACTGGCAGGAAGTGCACTTTTGCGATCAAGCAGCAAACGCCTTTCTTCCCTAATAACGGCGCCCGTCGAATGCTGGTACCATGCCGTATATGTATTAAGGATCCGTGGGACGCAACTCGGCTCGCTGATGAAAAAGTGAGAGCCCGTATTTAGACGCATGAAGTGATGCAGCGCGCTCCGCATCCCTTCTTCAGTGGAAGTAGGTTCCAGCAAGAAAGCCTCCAACGGCACTCCTTGATTATAGCTCAATTGCTGGGCAAAAAGATGCGGGTTATATCTCATGAAGAGTGCCGCATCATTTTGCCTAAATACCAGGAAGCCCGGTCTAATAGAATATAAATGGAGGGTCTCCCGGGCTGTCAGAACTGAGGCTCCATCTTTGAAAATATCTTGCAACGACCACACCGTTGTGGTAGACGCCTTTCCGATGGTTAACACCTTGTCGGTGACGGACATCCCGTCTCCAACTGTGCGGGGATGAAGGAGCAAACCTCTGGCGTCCCGTGGCGACGGATTTACAATTGAGACGCCGACCAATCGCATAATCCGAGGGAAGCTGCACCTGTCATAGATTGAAGGCCTTTTATGGATACCAAAAACGCCAAGCGCATGTAGCTCGAGCCATGACATGAAGTAATGCATCGAGAAGATCACATGCGGTACTCCAGGTTCATTAGCATCCGCCGCTTGACTAAGGCTGTGATACAGATGGGCTAAGCCGGTGACCCCGACAGCCACTTTTACCCGATAGTCATCCGGTGAGCTGGGTAAAAGACAGATGGCCTCATACGGCGAAGGTGCGTTGGGAGCGCAAACCAGCTCAACCATAGCCCAAGAAATCCCAAAAAGAATGCTTCCTTATCCATCCCGAGAACTGCAATCTCCGCAAAAGGAACAACCGGGGAGTTAGGAAGGAAGAAACTCTTCTGATCTACCTCCGTCGCTGGCAGGTTGTCCAAACCTAAACCGAAGGGGTCATCAAGCGTGGCGAACTTAGCAGCTTTCGCTGAGAGTACTTTCGAGTAAGGCCCATTATCACTGGCTTGGCACCGAAGACATATTCGTCCGTGGGAAGCAGCTCCTTATAATGCTCCCTTATGACCGGTAAGCCGGAAACTTCTGTAAACTCCTCTAAAGAAATCGACACTTCCCGGTCCAGTGCGAGGAAGGTGTGAGTAGGGATATTCCACTGCTCCAAAAAAGCCTTAACCCACCAGGTAGGAAGCGTAGGGTATTGGAAGAGGGAAGCATAAACAGCGGTATACAACCCAAGTCTTATCAACTGCGACTTCTTCGCTGATAAAATACAGCGGGCCCATGGCAGATAACCGGTCGGATGACGAGGGATCAGACCTATATTATATGGTTGCCCCCATGGTCGCACTTCGCCTTGACAAATACGGCGTCCCAAGGTATCTAAAACCATGGGAGGCTGAATAGGAATCGAAGCTATAGCGGGTTGAAGAAGGCCTTCTAAAGTCCAATTGACCATCTCCACAGCGTAGTTCACTGGGGGGTGAGTAGGCATAATGGATCGCCGTGATAGGCTCCGAAGGCACCGCGCATGAAAAGCTTTGTCGGCCTCTGATAATCTGATTGTACCATGATCCCCAAAGGTGAAGATTCTTATGTTCCGGATCATAATCTGTGATCAAAGCTAGGACCTTATGTTCTACAGGTGCTCCAGGGAATCCTCCCTCTGAGCAAACGAATGGGAATGAAGTATCGAAAGACATGTTGCTTGCAAAAAAGGGGGAATGGAAATCGACTGTCAGTAGTGTACGTTTTAATTTCTGACACTTGGTGCTTTAAAATTTGTACCACACTGCAATGCAGTGGAAAGGGGACCAAAGGGGGACCCACAAAATCCAGATGACAGTGCATCAATTACTAAAAACAGCCTCATTATTGGTTGAGACTGTCAATTAATGAGGAAATCCTCAAAGAATATTCTTATTGAATAAGAAATCCCTAGGGAGAAGGAGAAAATCTCCCTTTGAGAGCAAAACTCTATAATAGAGTGACACTTGTCAAGCTCTGGTCATGAAGGGATAAAATGCTAGTGTATATGCCCTAGAGGCCATTACTGTATCATACTAGTTTGTATATTACTTGATGGAAGCTTGGGATATTCACAGTTGTATAGACAATCTTGCTCAAAATGGTAGTATGCTACTTGGTTTGTTTCTACTTCAATGTGTGTACATGTGTTTCTTTTAGCATATCGCCTATACACATTAGTGGAGCCCTTAGGATGTTTGCTTGATTACCAGCGTTGTGATGGCAGTCACACTAGTAGGGGCTGGGTAATCTACAAGCACATCCTTATACAGGTCCCTAGTCGTAGGATTATCGAGACGGGACATCGATACTCCGGAGTAGACTAGCGTATACGCTTCTCATCCCAGCAGGGAAGACGGTCTGTCCCACATCCGTCAATACGTCGTACTTGAGATAGTATGCGGGTGCTCGTTAGGTTACGAGTACACCGGACATGACTCGTCGGGAACTGTTAATTGGTATTATATCTATCGTCAGTTATCAGTTCCCAGGTGACATGAGTACAGCTTAGTCCGCTGCCTTGACACTGTCACTTCGCCTCGAGTGTGTTCCCACTGTACTTTGATTACTACCCTACCACGGCTCAAAGGAGTCGTGCAAACAGGTAGTAGTTGGGTGAAGTCCCGAAGCACTTGGAGGCAGTGACGGTTAGACAGGATTCGTCTCTCCCGGTATTGGGGGTTGATATCGTGCTGTGTCTAGGAGAGCCATTACATAAGTAGTCCCTGGCCAGGGCAAGCGAGATATACTGGTAGGTTTCCAGTGTTATCTCAGGGTGTTCTGGGCTACACTCCGACATGACTTGTACCGCTATTAGGGGACTGACATTTACCACCCCCTAGGCCCGCCATGCGATATTCTCAGACGAACGGACCGGACTGTACGGAGATTGTCACTTACAGGCTTAGTAGGAGTTCGGATGGGTTTACCTCATCGGCCTTCTTATCGACATCTACCTGGGGACCGTTACATACAACTAGTGCCGCTTGCGGTCTGTGGTTAAACCCACTGCCAGCGTAGTGTCGAATGTTTAGAGTCCCACACAGAGAGTTTCCCTGCACTGAGCGAAACGTGTAGAGGCCGTATGGTTTTACGGTAGGGCTACGATCACTTACGTGCACTTATGTGCGTATGTTGTTCGGGCAGGCAATACTAGTGGGCTTTGGTTTAAGCCGGATCCTAGTATTGCACGGATGGATTAGTTTTGTCTTATATGCATTCGCATTCTACGGAATGCGGATGCGGGTGTGTATGCACAGTTTTGAGGAGCGAAGAAGAAGGAGGTGCCTCATTAGGGTTTTGACAGTTGATTCGGTCAAAACCATTATGAGGCGGACTCATTTGGGTTTTGGCAGTTGGTTCGGTCAAAACCATTATGAGCCGGGGACATTATTTACTAATCTTTTTAGTGATAATTATGTTATGGCTAATTGCTTTGACCATTTGACCACACTTGACTTTGTTGACCGTTTGACCAAAGTTGACTTGGACCTTCATGAGAGGTCTAGAGTATTCTTTGGTTTTCTTTTTATTTTTGATATGAAAATGGTCAATTCGAATGTAGCCATCAACTTTACCATGAAAGGATTAGTAATGATGATGTTTGTGTATTATTGCAACCATGGTTCATTTTCTTTAGTTCATTATTCTTGATTTCTCATTCTCTCTCTTGTGAGAAGAAAAGAAAAAAGATCCATGGTTGCTAGTTCTTCTTCCTCCTCTTGAAAATTCCTTTGATCTCATGTGTTGAGAGAAAAAGGATCCAAATAGATAAAAACATCCATCTACTACTTCTACACAACCTAGGACATCAAGCCTAGCGATCTTGTTGCCCTAGTTGCCTCGGCTCGAGGTGGAGCTCGGAGCACAACTCTCGGGTGGATCGTCTTCGACTCAAGAAGGCCGTGGAGGTGACTAAGATCCGGATCGATCCTCGGAGCGTGGATAGATGAGCAGGACAGCGGAATGAAGACCCGAAGGACCGGTATCATGAGGTATAATCTCTATGGCATAGTAGATAGTACCTCTACTAGTTTGCTAGTTTATAGTTTAGCCAAGATCCTTCTTTTAGTCCATGTTGCCTTTGCGCCAAAAATTATTTTTCGCCGTTTTCGCCTCCCCGTAAGAACCAGGGAGAGCAACGTGGACTTACAGTGGTATCAGAGCCTAGCTAAACACAAACTAGTTTATTAGCAAAGTATTTAGAATTTCGATCGGAAAAAAATCGCGAAACACGTCCGTAAAAACCAACTTTCTGCCGATTTTTTATACTGCTCTAAAAATAATTTAACATATATGAAAAATTGGCTCAGGGTTTTCTAAAGACACAGAACAAAAACGATCTAGTGAGTCGGTCAAAGCACCGCGGATCCACGGCAAGAACATGCTTCTTGCCGTGGATCCGCGGCCGAGTTGACTCGGCCGTAGACCATTTTTGCTGCAGTGTACTTAGTTGGAGGTTTTGGGATTTTTAGTATATTTTGTTTCTGCCCAGAATTTCCAGAAAACAAATTTGTGTTTGGGGTGGTTACAAATCCGTATTTTGATCGAAATTCCGTAGACTTTGGCTAATGGATATTATCTGTGATGTGATATATGTATTGAACGTCTGCTAATCGCTATACGTCGATTAGTGGGGATTATACATATCTGTGATCTGTAATGTTGATGGTTTGTGTATATGAATTCGTTGGATTGTCGCGGATGAATAGCCGAGTGGATGTGAGATGAGAGTTTCTTTCTCTTTCATTCAATGTAAAATTTGTAAATTGATGTAATATTATTTCTATGGCCGCACATCCGGGATGAGGTTGTAGACACCATTGTATAATTTCTTTTTACTATTTTTGCTCCTAGGATAGACCCAAGGTGGGGTGCATAAACTACCGGGTATCTCGAAGTGCCGAGTGGCCTACTCACGTTGTTAACGGAGGTTACTTCACTTCGGGCACTTGACGGGGATTTTGCCGCACCCGCAGGGGTCTAGGATGGGGTATTGGCTATTCATCGCGACCGTGTAATCCGCTTTTCGTTGCAGGCTCGAACGAATCGCGGATTCCTAGTATATCCAAAGTGTTCATCTGTGATCTGGAATGGCTATCATTGCATCTGACGAATGTATATATCTATATGTGATATCTATTTAGGCGTTGCTTATGTTTTGCATCCGCGCTAGTCCAGCCCCCGCTCTGTCGTTAGTTAAGTAACCTAACGGGTGATGACGGGACCCCGTGGCGAATGCGGATGGCATAAGCGTACGTCATATTTTCGTTGTTTTCTGCAATGGTAGGATTAAATGATGGGATGCATTAAAATTAATCCAAGAAAATAAACAAAGTAAAGTCGTTGGAACACTTTCAAAACCACTCGGTTCTTTTCAAAAACCAACTTTTAAATGCGGAGCTTGAACCACTCCTTTTAAAAGCTATCTCGTTCCATCGATTATATCAAGTTCACTACGTTCACGGTTTCGCCAAAACCATTCGTAACCCTCCGTCATTTCGTATGACTATTCAATAGTATTCAAGCTATGTTTGTTGACCTTCGTCAAGGCATAGTGATTGGTAGCTGTTGGGTGTTCATATGTAGCATAGATAGATGCGTTGGTTTGGGACAGTCGTATTATCTTGTTGATCTTCGTCAAGGGTATGTACGGGTGGGTTCAAATTAACCTGGACAATGATGGGTAGAACTTGACATGTGACTTATGATTTGTTGACCTTCATCAAGGTCATAAGAGCATGGGGCAAAAATCCACATCGGGAGTTTCTAAAGAAACTGAAACTAGCTAGTGCTGCATACCATTTGGAGTGTGATGATTCTGGTAGGATTCCTTCAGTTTTATCACACGATGATATTTGGATCCTAATCCTACTGTGAGTATATGCTACTCCTCGGGAACTTTCTCAATTAACAATCAATGCTATAAACCAAGTAGGTGTCTAGAAAGGTGTTAGCGGGCTACGCCCCCAGGGAAAAGAGGTTCTTAAATTAAGGAACTTCGCGAAAGCGTTGGAAAACCTCCCTCGAAATACCGACACTGGCCTGGCTGAACGGTTAAGCAAGTATTGTACGGTGAGATTGATCCCGACTAATTCTTCCTTTATGGTTTGAGGAAGGATTCGAGAGACAGTGGGAGCCATCCTGTTTAGATAAATTAAAAACCAATCTAAACTTGCAAGAGCGTCATGCTGAGTGTTTTCTTCTCTCTCTCTTAATTGCAGTGACCCAGTGACCACACCTAGGTTACATCTAGATAATAAAATGACTGAATCTGACTGTTATGACTGGCAAAGGTCTGTCCAGATGTCCATTGCCCATGACAAGCTGGGACACCTCTTAACTGATCCAACCCCTGCCGCCTCAGGTCCAGTTTCCCCTATCACGGATATTCATATCCGCAAGGCATCGGAAAAAGACTATGCGAAAGCCAAGTGCCTCGTGTTAGCCTCAGTTGATGGTGCATACCAGAGGCAGCACGAGAAGATGGACTTAGTTTCTATCTTCCTCCATAACAAAGATTTATATGGAGAGCAATCTCGTATCGCAAGATATGAGACCTCGAACGAATTGCTTCCAGTGAGGTTGGCTATCGGGTCATCTGTAGGGGGCAACGACCTTACAGAGACCAGCTATTTTGAGCTCATAGACCTGAAGGCCACGTTGAAGAACGGGTCAGATGCTGACTTGATTCTACAGTCTCTACCTTCTGCCCTGAAGGAAACCAGGGAAGTAGAAGGAAAGGGAAGGGCAGAAGTTTCGGGACTGGATGTAGTAAAAGAGGGACGTTCCTATTATTATGGGAATGAACATTGGCAGAAGGATTGCAGGGCTAGCAAAGCCAGTAGCCAGGATTCGAAGCATGTTGTGGCTTCGGCTTCGGGTGTGTTTGTAATAGAGAACTATATGTCAGTTAACCCTACTTCCTGGGTATTGGATACCGGATCAGGATCTCACATCTGTAATTCGTTACAGGCTCTGAGAAACCGTAGGGTTATCAAGATAGGTGATATGACTCTCAGGGTTGCTAACGGAATGAGCATGTACGTTGAATCCGTAGGGGAATATCATCTTGGACTGACAACTGGGCAGATATTGATTCTGCGTAACTGTTTTTATGTACTAGCTGCGACTTGTAATATCATATCTGTATCCTTACTTTCTAAGGAAGGATATGATTTTACTTTTGTAAGCGATGTGGTCCACATCCACCTAAATCAAGTTCTGATTGGGTCAGGTACATTAGAAAACGGGATATACGTATTGAATCAAGCTCAGATCTTCAGTGTCCAGAACACACTTAAAGGAAAGTCTCCGGAAATAAATCAGGCTTTCTTATGGCATTGTAGACTGGGTCACATTAATGAGACACGGTTAACAAAGTTACATAAAGAGGGATACTTGAATCCGTTCGAGTATCAGTCTTATGCCACTTGTGAATTTTGTCTCATGGGAAAGATGACAAAGACTCCGTTCACTGGACACGGAGAAAGAGCAAGCGAGCTCTTAGGACTCATACACAGTGACGTGTGTGGTCCAATGTCTACACATGCGCGAAGTGGTTATTCATACTTCATTACTTTCACAGATGATTTCTCTAGGTATGGACATGTCTTCCTGATGAAGCATAAATCCGAGGCCTTTGAGAAATTTCAGGAATACAAGAATGAAGTTGAAAAACAAACAGACAAAAGTATAAAAACACTGAGATCTGATCGAGGTGGTGAATACTTGAGTGCCGAGTTTCTGGACTACTTGAAAGAGAATGGAATTCTCTCTCAGCTTACTCCTCCATACACACCACAACACAACGGTGTATCGGAAAGGCGGAATCGAACCCTATTGGATATGGTTCGTTCCTTGATGAGTAAGGCTGAGTTGCCGCGATCTTTCTGGGGTTATGCACTAGAAACAGCTGCATATTTCTTGAACAAGGCTCCAACCAAGACTGTGCCTACCACCCCATATCAGATGTGGAGTGGGAAGAAACCCTGTCTTAAGTATCTTAAGACATGGAAATGTCCAACTTTTGTAAAGAAGCAGCATGCGGACAAGCTCGAGGCACGCTCAGTACTGTGTAAGTTTGTGGGATACCTAACGAACTCCAGGGGGTATCTTTTCTATTC
Organism: Agapanthus africanus; assembly: GCA_030015575.1. Taxonomy (NCBI): domain Eukaryota; kingdom Viridiplantae; phylum Streptophyta; class Magnoliopsida; order Asparagales; family Amaryllidaceae; genus Agapanthus; species Agapanthus africanus. The sequence continues at coordinate 443,276,246 of CM057350.1, read as the reverse complement.
CGCAGAGGAACAAAAGGTTTTTGTTTCTCAGCATGCCCACTTCTTGGAAACTGAATTTTTAGAAAATCAGATAAGTGGGAGCGCAATAGAACTGGAAGAAATTCCAGAACCAGAAGTTTCAGGAGAACCAGACATCCCAGCGCCACTCCACAGGAGTAGTAGGCAGTCTCATCCGCCCGAGAGATACTACGGTTTTCTCATAGACGGGGATAGAGAGGATTGCACCATTGACTATAGTGAGCCTACTAGCTTCCAGCAAGCCATTCAGAGCGGTGACTCGGTAAAATGGCTGGATGCAATGCAGACCGAGATGGAGTCCATGTACACCAACAAAGTTTGGACTTTGGAGTTTGCTCCAGAAGGGGTAAAACCCGTAGGCCGCAAATGGATCTTCAGAAAGAAGATTGGTGTAGATGGGCAGGTTGAAACCTATAAAGCTAGACTTGTTACAAAGGGTTTTCGTCAAAGACCAGGTTTGGACTATGACGAGACATTTTCTCCAGTGGCTATGCTCAAATCCATTCGGATCCTTCTTGCCATTGCTGCCTTCCACGATTATGAAATCTGGCAGATGGACGTAAAGACGGCTTTCCTAAATGGAAATTTAGAAGAGTGCGTCTATATGGATCAGCCGGAGGGATTCATTCAGAGTGGGAGCAGCGGTAAAGTGTACAAGTTGCTCAAGTCCATCTATGGACTGAAGCAGGCATCGCGGAGTTGGAACATCTGCTTTGATGATACTGTCAAAGAATTCGACTTTATCAAAAACCCAGATGAACCATGCATTTACAGTAAGATTGTAGGGAGAACTGTGGTATTCCTCGTCTTGTACGTGGATGACATTCTCCTAATAGGAAATGATATTCCTATGCTACAGTCAGTCAAAGGATTCTTGTCACAGAGGTTCTCCATGAAAGACCTGGGCGATGCCAACTACATTCTGGGGATCGAGAACTATCGTGATAGATCTAAGAGGATGTTGGGACTTTCACAGTCCAGGTACATCGACACCATACTGAAAAGATTCAGTATGGAAGATTCCAAGCGCGGTAATTTACCGGCTTGTCACGGGATCACCCTCTCCAAAGAGATGTCTCCCAAGAATGATTTGGAAAGGGATCGCATGTCTATTATATCCTACGCTTCTGCGGTAGGCTCTATAATGTATGCGATGTTATGTACCAGACCAGATGTAGCATACGCATTGAGCGTTGTAAGCCGGTATCAGTCGGACCCAGGGGAGAAACACTGGATAGTGGTAAAGAACATTCTCAAGTACCTGAAAAGGACTAAGGAGATGTTCTTGGTGTATGGCGGAAAAGACCTCCAGATCGAGGCCTTTACTGACTCTAGCTTCCAAAGTGACAAGGATGACTCCAAGTCTATGTCGGGTTATGTCTTTACCCTCAATGGAGGGGCGGTTTGCGGGAAGAGTTCCAAGCAGGAAACCGTTGCTGACTCAACTATGGAAGCGGAGTACATAGCTGCTTGCGATGCCGTAAAGGAAGCTGTCTGGATGAAGAAGTTCCTCATGGAGCTTCAGGTGGTTCCCACCATTATTGATCCAATACCGCTGTATTGTGACAACAACGGCGCTATAGCTTTAGCGAAGGAACCCAGGTCCCATCAGAAGTCCAGGCACATTTTGAGGCGGTACTACCTGATCAGGGAGATCGTAGATCGCCGGGAGATCGAGGTGAAGAGAGTAGATTCGGAGAATAACACTGCAGATCCACTCACGAAGGCCCTACCCCAGACTCAGTTCGAGCGGCTGATCGAGATGATAGGTCTTCGATACGCCAGTACATGGCCTTAGTGCAAGTGGGAGATTATTAGTGTATATGCCCTAGAGGCCATTACTGTATCATACTAGTTTGTATATTACTTGATGGAAGCTTGGGATATTCACAGTTGTATAGACAATCTTGCTCAAAATGGTAGTATGCTACTTGGTTTGTTTCTACTTCAATGTGTGTACATGTGTTTCTTTTAGCATATCGCCTATACACATTAGTGGAGCCCTTAGGATCTTTGCTTGATTACCAGCGTTGTGATGACAGTCACACTAGTGGGGGCTGGGTAATCTACAAGCACATCCTTATACAGGTCCCTAGTCGTAGGATTATCGAGACGGGGCATCGATACTCCGGAGTAGACTAGCGTATACGCTTCTCATCCCAGCAGGGGAGACGGTCTGTCCCACATCCGTCAGTACGTCGTACTTGAGATAGTATGCGGGTGCTCGTTAGGTTACGAGTACACCGGACATGACTCGTCGGGAACTGTTAGTTGGTATTATATCTATCGTCAGTTATCAGTTCCCAGGTGACATGAGTACAGCTTAGTCCGCTGAATTGACACTGTCACTTCGCCTCGAGTGTGTTCCCACTGTACTTTGATTACTACCCTACCACGGCTCAAAGGAGTAGTGCAAACAGGTAGTAGTTGGGTGCAGTCCCGAAGCACTTGGAGGCAGTGACGGTTAGACATGATTCGTCTCTCCTGGTATTAGGGGTTGATATCGCGCTGTGTCTAGGAGAGCCATTACACAAGTAGTCCCTGGCCAGGGCAAGCGAGATATACTGGTAGGTTTCCAGTGTTATCTCAGGGTGTTCTGGGCTACACTCCGACACGACTTGTACCGCTATTAGGGGACTGACATTTACCACCCCCTAGGCCCGCCATGCGATATTCTCAGACGAATGGACCGGACTGTACGGAGATTGTCACATACAGGCTTAGTAGGAGTTCGGATGGGTTTACCTCATCGGCCTTCTTATCGACATCTACCTGGGGACCGTTACGTACAGCTAGTGCCGCTTGCGGTCTGTGGTTAAACCCACTGCCAGCGTAGTGTCGAATCTTTAGAGTCCCACACAGAGAGTTTCCCAGCACTGAGTGAAACGTGTAGAGGCCGTATGGTTTTACGGCAGGGCTACGATCACTTACGTGCACTTATGTGCCTATGTTGTTCGGGCAGGAAATACTAGTGGGCTTTGGTTTAAGCCGGATCCTAGTATTGCACGGATGGATTAGTTTTGTCTTCTGTGCATTCGCATTCTACGGAATGCGGATGCGGGTGTGTATGCACAGTTTTGAGGAGCGAAGAAGAAGGAGGTGCCTCATTAGGGTTTTGACAGTTGATTCGGTCAAAACCATTATGAGGCGGACTCATTTAGGTTTTGGCAGTTGGTTCGGTCAAAACCATTATGAGCCGGGGACATTATTTACTAATCTTTTTAGTGATAATTATGTTATGGCTAATTGCTTTGACCATTTGATCACCCTTGACTTTGTTGACCGTTTGACCAAAGTTGACTTGGACCTTCATGAGAGGTCTAGAGTATTCTTTGGTTTTCTTTTTATTTTTGATATGAAAATGGTAAATTCAAATGTAGCCATCAACTTTATCATGAAAGGATTAGTAATGATGATGTTTGTGTATTATTGCAACCATGGTTTATTTTCTTTAGTTCATTATTCTTGATTTCTCATTCTCTCTCTTGTGAGAAGAAAAGAAAAAAGCTCCCTGGTTGCTAGTTCTTCTTCCTCCTCTTGAAAATTCCTTTGATCTCATGTGTTGAGAGAAAAAGGATCCAAATAGATAAAAGCATCCATCTACTACTTCTACACAACCTAGGACATCAAGCCTAGCGATCTTGTTGCCCTAGTTGCCTCGGCTCGAGGTGGAGCTCGGAGCACAACTCTCGGGTGGATCGTCTTCGACTCAAGAAGGCCGCGAAGGTGACCAAGATCCGGATCGATCCTCGGAGCATGGATAGACGAGCAGGACAGCGGAATGAAGACCCGAAGGACCGGTATCGTGAGGTATAATCTCTATGGCATAGTAGATAGTACCTTTACTAGTTTGTAGTTTAGCCAAGATCCTTCTTTTAGTCCATGTTGCCTTTGCGCCAAAAATTGTTTTTCGCCGTTTCCGCCTCCCCGTAAGAACCGGGGTGAGCAACGTGGACTTACATAAAATCCCTTAAAGATCTTAGCTCTGTAATCATGATGAAAAATCCATCAAGGATTATCAAAATTAATGCTTGAGAATTAAAATTCTGGGATCTTAGAGATCCATGAAGAAAACTCTCGAGAGTTCTTCATCAAAAGATCTACGCATTATTAAAAGAGCAGAGCTCTGATTCAGGGGATAAGAAACCCCAAGAAAAGATCTGTTTAGATCTATGAGTTCACAAGAGCAAGGCTCTATTAATAAAACCATAAAAGGGTTTTCTTTATATCAAAAATCTATGAAGAGCAAGGCTCTGTTAATGGGTAAGAACCCTAATTTGTTAAAATTAAAATTTCTAAATTTTACCTAAGAGTTTGACTTTTGAAAGTTCTTAACAAAGGAGCAGCGCTCTGAATGAAAATTTTCAGGAAGAAGATAATAATCATCTAAAGGACTTGAGGTCCTATTTATAGGCGCTGAGCTGCCTCTTCAACTTCTGAGTTGATCCAAGGGCTCAGATGTTGCTACCGCTGCACTCACGCGTGCGCCACGTTAGCGCAACGGTGGGGGGCATTTGTTTCCCCAATCAGAGCAAGGCTCTGTTTTGAATTTCAAAATTCAAAATTGAAGCAACGCTTCAGATCCTGCGCGTTGTGCGCTACGCGCCACGTGTCAAAAGCAGACACGCCAGCGCCAGGATCGCTGAGCCCTAGGCAGCGCACCCCAATCAGAGCAAAGCTCTGTTTTCAAATTCAAAAATTAAAAAGATGAAGCAACGCTTCAGATCCAGTGCTCTGCGCTGCGTACCACGTGTCTAACACAGGTGCGCTAGTGCAGTTGCGCTGCACTTTGTGCGCTGCGCGCCACGTAACACAATTGCGCTGTGCACTGCGCTGTGTGCCACGTGTCCAAATTGGGTGTGCCAGCGCTGGAATTAAAATTCCCACCGTTAGATCAAAGAATCTAATAATAATGAAAAATTTATTAACCAGAATTAAATTCTGTTAAGGAAAGATTTCTCAAAATCTTTCCAAACAACAAGATTGTGCTTTAAGCACCGCTGGATCAATGATCCAATGGTAAATAATGAATTACCAAAAACAGAACAAATTTTGCATGGAAAGATTTTCCAATCATATTTAAATAAGAAGATTATCTTCTGTCAAACGGGAGCCTTAGGATCAAAGATCCAACGGTGGGAAATATTCCCCAATCAATCAAGAAAAAGATCTCTTAAACCGATTTAACAAATCGATTAGCCCTATATAAAGGCCCCAAGACTTCAAGTCCCATATAGAAGAAACCCTCTGCAAATTTTAAGAAAAACTCAAAAAAAGAAAGAGAAAGGTAAAGAATTGTTTCTTGAAAAACAGAGATGAAAACATCTCGTGAAAAAGAAGAAATGTCTTCTAAAAAGATCTTAGATCTATAAAAAAGACCAAGGTCTTTGAATAAAAAGAAAAGATCAAGATCTCACCATAAAAAAAAGAAGTATTTTTACTTCGCAGATCTTCTAATCTATAAAGGCAGAGCCTTTCATAAGAATAAGAACTTAGTTCTTAAATCTTGAGGCAAAGCCTCTTTTAAGAAGAATATAAACTTGTTCTTTGATCTCAAATTGATCAAAATGCACTCTGCGCTATTGGACAGTGCTTTGCACTCATGAACTGCGCCCTTGCGCTCCTTGGACTGGCGCTCAGCGCCATAACATGTCACGTGTCAACCACAGACACAGCTTGCGCTTTGCGCTCCTGAAAATAGCGCACTGCGCTCTTGGGTTAGCGCTCAGTGCCAAGCGCGCCACGTGTCACTCACTGGCGCACCCATAAACTGGCACGGCGCACTTAGCGCTAAGCAACACGCGTCACCCTTATGTGCGCTAGCGCAATGAATTCTTTAATTGGCGCAAAGCGCCTGATGCGCCACGTGGCGCACTGTCAGAACATACCTTGTTCTGATAAATGCTATGCCAATTAAAAGGGCAAGCCCAAACAAAGGCCTAACAGGAAGAACAAAAATAAAATGTTCTTTAACTGGACTTAACCCAATTCTGGCCATAAGTTCTCAATTTAAATTGAACTGAGCACATCCTCTCTTCTAATCAATTTACACCCGGTTCGAGAGTACATCTCTTTACTCCTCTGATATCTGTCGTTGTAATCCCTCAACGTCGTCAGAGAGGTAACGGGTCCCGACAACCACACATTACTACGGACTATGGGGTCCTTAAACTCATGGACTATGATGTCCTTAACCTCGACCGTGATGTCTTAAAACTAACAACGGATTGTGGAGTTCTCAAATCCACGGACTATGATGTCTTTAACCTGGACCGTGATGTCTTAAAACTAACAATGGATTGTGGAGTCCTCAGATCCACGGATTATGATGTCCTTAACCTCGACCGTGATTTCTTAAAACTAACGTCGGACTGTGGAGTCCTTAAATCCATGGACTATGATGTCCTTAACCTCGACCGTGATGTCTTAAAACTAACACCGGACTGTGAGGTCCTTAAATTCATGGACTATGATGTCCTTAAGCTCGACCGTGATGTCTTAAAACTAACATTGGACCGGAAGGTCCTTAAACTAATTATCGACCGCAATGTCATTAAACTAAACAATAGGGCCCAATTGCTCTCTTGTCGGATCTAAACGATCCCATTAATTTGATCTTAGTCTAGAATTAGACTAACGTGTCCTTAACAAACGTTTAAGTTGATCTTAGCCTCAAATAAGGTTAACGTATCCTTAAACACAAACCCCCTAAACCCAAATCTAAGAAAGATACAGATTTGGACTAGTCCACGCCCTACGGGCGACAATATAACTTAGTCTCCGTATACAATCCACGGGCAACCAAACACAAAACAAACACCCACAACACGAAGTGACCATATGGAGAAGGAGAAAGTTGCTGCCGCGATACGGTAGCGTAATTAATTGCGGGGGCTTTTGCCTGCAGGGAAGAGCGTCCCCACAATCAAAAACCCCTCAAATGAGGGGGAATCTGACGAAGTCTGCTACATCGGCCGCATCCGTCTAAACCTTCGATACATGGTGCCATAAATCAACTTGGCATCTTCGGAGAGGTGGACGGATAGCACCAATTAGCATCTGCCCTCAGATTCAGGCAAAACGTCCAGTCTTCCCGGCTTCCGGCGGTGAACAGTGGTTTTAGAACAATAGGGGCTACGGGGTCTTTGAGAAAAGATACATCCTTTGAAAAATCCGTAGTATCCCTCGGCCTGTCTTTAAAATACTCACGATTCATTAGTTTTGAAAATAAGTATGACTCGAGCCCTGTCTAACATCTACCTAATAAACTACAGGACTACACTAAGAGACTAATCGAAAGAGTAAGGAAATCCACTGTTCACCGCCGAAAGCCGGGAAGACCAACATCTTGCCTAAATTTAGGGGCAGATATTATTTGGTTTTATCCTTCCACCTCTCCGAAGATACCAAGTTGATTTATGGCACCGTGCATCGGAGGTTTGGACGGATGTGGCCGATGTAGCAGACTTGTAAGATTCCCCCTCGTTGAGGGGTTTTTGATTGTGGGGGCGCTCTTCCCTACAGGCGCAAGCCCCTGGAGTTAATTACGCTACCGCATCGCGGTAACCACTTTCTCCTTCTCCAGATGGTCACTTCGTGTCGTGTGTTTTTTTTTGTTTTTGGTTGTCCGTGGATTGTATACGGAGACTAATTTATGTTGTCGCCCGTAGGGCGTGGATTAGTCCAAATCCGTATTTTCTTAGATTTGGGTTTGGTTTGGGTTTAAGGATCGTTAATCTCATTGAGATCAAGATCAACTTAAACGTTAGTTAAGGATAAGTTAGTCTAATTTTTAGACTAAGATCTACTCAACAGGACGTTTAGATCCAACAAAAGAGCATTTGGGCTCTATTGTTTAGTTTAGGGACATTGCGGTCCGGTGGGTTTAAGGACATCATAGTCCATAGAGTTTAAAGACATCATAGTCTAGTTTAGAAACATCATAGTCTGTAGGGTTTAAAGACATCATAATCTATGAGTTTAAGGACCTCACAGTCCATGGTAGTTTAGAGACATCATAGTCTGTAAAGTTTAAGGACATCATAGTCCATGAGTTTAAGGACCCCACAGTCCGTAAAGTTTAAGGACGTCACAGTACATGAGTTTAAGGACCCCACAGTCCGTGGAATGTCTGGTTGTTGGGACCCGTCACCTCTCTGAAGACGTTGAAGGATTACAACGACAAATATCAGAGGAGTGAAGAGATGTACCCTTGAACCAATATTGGTTGGGGGATCTATAGTTGGATTGATTTAAGGATCGTTAATCTCGTTTGAGATTAAGATTAACTTAAATATTTGTTAAGGATACGTTAGTCTAATTTTAGACTAAGATCTACTTAACAGGATCATTTAGATCTAACAAAAGAGCACTTGGGCTCTATTGTTTAGTTTAGGGACATTGCGGTCCGTGGGTTTAAGGACATCATAGTCCATAGAGTTTAAAGATATCATAGTCTAGTTTAGAGACATCATAGTCTGTAGGGTTTAAAGACATCATAGTCTCTGAGTTTAAGGACCTCATAGTCCATGGTAGTTTAGAGACATCATAGTCTGTAAAGTTTAAGGATATCATAGTCCATGAGTTTAAGGACCCCACAGTCCATAAGTTTAAGGACCCCACAGTCCGTGGAATGTCTGGTTGTTGGGACCCGTCACCTCTTTGAAGACGTTGACGAATTACAACGACAAATATCAGAGGAGTGAAGAGATGTACCCTTGAACCAATATTGGTTGGGTGATCTGTAGTTGAATTGATTTAAGGATCGTTAATCTCGTTTGAGATTAAGATCAACTTAAATGTTTGTTAAGGATACGTTAGTCTAATTTTAGACTAAGATCTACTTAACAGGATCATTTAGATCCAACAAAAGAGCATTTGGGCTCTATTGTTTAGTTTAATGACATTGCGGTCCAAAGTTTGGATGCAAACATGGGTTTTGAAATGCACTAGATAGTTATTGTTTATCGGGACCCGCCACCTCTCTGAAGACGTTGATGAATTACAATGACATGTATCAGAGGTGTGAAGAGATGTACCCTTGAACCAAATGCCAGATTGAGAAGCAATGGGAGGAACATTATTGTAAATGCCATCTGAGAAGATTTGAAGCACTCACGTGGGGTCACGTGAGGCGTTTGAAGTAGTGTTAAACACTGAAGATATGAAGCGTTCACGTGGGGTCACGTGAGGTGTTTGAAATAGTGTTAAACACTGAAGATTTGAAGCGCTCACATGAGGTCACGTGAGGCGTTTGAAGCAGTGTTAAACACTGAAAGTTTGAGGTGCTCACGTGAGGTCAGTTGAGGTCTTAAAGTGTTGTTTAAGCACTGAAGATTTGAAGCGCTCACGTGGGGTCACGTAAGGTGTTTGAAATGGTGTTAAACACTGAAGATTTGAATCGCTCACGTGAGGTCACGTGAGGCGTTTGAAGTAGTGTTAAACACTGATGATTGAGGCGCTCACGTGGGGTTACGTGAGGCGTTTGAAGCAGTGTTAAACACTGATGATTGAGGCGCTCACGTGGCGTCATGTGAGGCATTTGAAGCAGTGTTAAGCACTGATGTTTGAGGCGATCACGTAGGGTCACGTGAGGCGTTTTAAGCAGTGTCAAACACTGATGATTGAGGCGCTCACGTGGGGTCAGGTGAGGCGTTTGAAGCAGTGTTAAACACTGATGATTGAGGCGCTCACGTGGGGTCATGTGAAGCGTTTAGAGTTGGGCGCTGCCTCTTTGATTCTCTTTTGAAAAGTGCTAAGCACTATTAAGGGGTCACGTGAGATGCCCTTAAAATATAAACTGCCTTGGATTTATTCTCCATTTTTCTTCTGAAGGGCTTGTTCAGGGGTCACGTGGGAGCACGTGACCTGATCTCAGTTGTTTTCTCTCGTTCAACACGGATGCTCACGTGGGAACACGTGATCGTGCATGGAGAGTTAAATCCCTTGTTTAAGAATTAAATTCTTTTATAGGGTTAAACCCCAGTTTTATTTAGAGGAATTAATTCCTCTGTGTTTGAAAAAATTAAATTCTTTAAACCCAATTCTCCCTCTAAGTTTTGGATCTGCATGGCAGAATCTCCCCGATGAGAATTAAATTCTCAACTTATGGAAAGATTTGCTTCTGCAGATCTTCAACCAGAGGAAGAACTGAGTTCTTATATAGAAAAGTTAATCTCTTGGTTTGAGAATTAAATTCTCTTTTGTTTTGTGGGAGCTTATAGAATGATCTCCTTCCTTCTCTTACCTAGAGTTTCTTTCTTCTCTGAAGAGATCTTCTTCTCTATTTCTCTCTGTTGTATCTCTCTCTTCTTTTTTGTATCCCCACTCTCTCTCTTTTCTTCTTGGCTCCTATTTATAGGAGAAAGAAAAGAATCAGTTTGTTCAGCCAATATCTCATTGAGAGATTTTGATTGATTTTATAACCAACATGATCTTTTAGATCACTCGGTGAATTTTATTCACCGTTGGATTTTTGATCCAAGGGTCCTCTGTTTAACAGAGAAGATCTTTCTAGTTTAAGGAAGATTAAGAAAATATTTCCCAAAATAGAATTTGATAGGAGTATTTTAAATTAGGATGCTCACATGCTTTGCATGTGAGAGGCAAGAGAACTCATGTGTTTAACATGTGACCCCTGCTGATTAAGCATTTAATTAGAATTTAATTCTATTAGTTCAGAGGGCTCAGGAACCCATCACGTGTTGGCACGCGACCCCACTAATTAAGCATTTAATTAGAATTTAATTCTATTAGTTCAGTGGGCTCAGGAACCCATCACGTGTTGGCACGTGACCCTACTGATTAAACATTCCAATTGTTTATTTCAGCGCTTATATGCTTTGCATATGAGCGCTCATGTGTTTTACACATGAGGCCTGTTTGGCCATTGGTGATTTATGTTCAGCGCTCATATGCTTTTCAAATGAGCGCCCATGTTTTTTACACGTGATGCCTGTTTGGCCATTGGTGATTTATGTTCAGCGCTCATATGCTTTATATACGTGCGCCCACGTGTTTTACACGTGATGCCTGTTTTTTGAGGATTCTCCCCTTTTTTTGTAAGGGAACAAGTAGCTCTTGGCCGAAAAGTTTGGTGGGAACAAATGCCCCCGACTACTTTGCCCATGTAAGTATGTACGTGGGTGAAGTAGTGCAGAGTTATGCATGGCAATAGAATTGACGGCTTAGGGGACAAGTTTAGAGTCCTTGTAGCCTAAGACATTTTCATCTTCATGAGCCGTAAGGGTCTCAAGAAGGTTTTTTCTCCCTACAAGTCGAGAGGATCTCGTAGGTATATTTTCTCCTTAGGGATCGTGAGGACTCCTAAGTGCGTTTTCTCTTGAGAGTCGTAAGGATCTCACAAGAGAATTTTCTCCCTTACAAGTCGAGAGGACTCATAAGTGATTGTTTTCCTCCTTGTCGATATTCGACTTCAGAGAGTGTGGCCCATAGATAGTCCATCATGACCTTCTTATAGGGCAGTGATGGCTTAGGAGACAAGGTTAGGATCTGCCACCTAAGACTTTTCAATTTTATGAGCCATGAAGGTCTCATAAAGACTTTTCTCCCTACGAGTTCTCGTAGGTGTATTTTCTCCTTAGGAATCGTGAGGATCCCTAAGTGTGCTTTCTCTTGAGAGTCGTAAGGATCTCACAAGAGAATTTTCCCGCTTATAAGTCGAGAGGACTCGTAAGTGGTTGTTTCCCTCCTTGTCGAGGTTCAACTTCAGAGAGTGTGGCCCGTGAATAGTATGCAAGAGTCCATCTTGGACCAACTTGCAGGGCCCCAGTGCTTAGGAAACAGGTCCTTATCCTCATTGCCTAAGGCTTTTCCCTACGAGTTGAGATGAATCGAGATGTTCCCGCAAGGACACTAATTTTCTTACTAGTCGAGACGAATTGAGAAGTTCTCACAAGGATGTCCTAACGTCACAGTTAACCTCTGCTCTTTATGACAGAGGTAAGTTAGGGTCTGTGGTACTAGGGTTTTTTCCGTCGTACCGTCGCGTTGGCTGATGTATTCCTCGATAGGCAATCTTGCTGTTCGAGTAGCCTTACGACTGTCGTGTCTCTGATCCTTTTGGGGGCTGGACAAGAAGTCTTTAAGCAATCTTCCAGGTAGTATTACTGTCGAAAGAGCAAGTGTTAGGGATATTCCATGTCGCTTTTTACTTGAGGTTAGGCTCAGTTTGGGAGCCCCGATGAGTCATAACCACTCCACGCTGGCGCGGGATGATCTCCGATAGTCTTTCAGGTTTTATATAAGCTGCCGTCAAGACCCTGAAGCTAGGAATATTGCCTTCGCTTCGTTTGCTAGCATTACGTCTGATGTATCGAGATAAATGTCACGGTTGTCTCTAGGTTGTTGGTGAACCGTCGAGGTTTGGAACTAGGAACTTTGCCATGGCTCCGTTGTTGGTGTTGCGTCTGCATCCTGTTGGAGGAAGAACGCTGGGGTGACGTCGCGTCTGCTGTATCGAGACGAACACCGAGGTGGTCTCTAGGTTGTTGGTGAACCGTCGGGACCTGGAACTAGGGACTTTGCCATGGCTCCGTTGTTTTGTGTCGCGTTTACATCCTGCTGGGGGAAGAACGCTGAGGTGACATTGCATCTGCTGTATCGAGACGAACGTTGAGGTGGTCTCCAGGTTGTTGGTGAACCGTCGGGACCTGGAACTAGGGACTTTGCCATGGATCCGTTGTTTTGTGTCGCGTTTGCATCCTGCTGGGGGAAGAACGCTGGGGTGACATCGCGTCTGTTGTATCTAGACGAACATTGAGGTGGTCTCTAGGTTATGGTTGAACCGTCGAGACCTGGACTTAGGGACTTTGCCATGGCTCCGTTGTTTTGTGTCGCGTCTGCATCCTGCTGAGGGAAGAACGCTGGGGTGACATCGCGTCTGCTGTATCGAGACGAATGTCGAAGTGGTCTCTAGGTTGTTGGTAAACCGTCGGGACCTGGAACTAGGGACTTTGCCATGGCTTCGTTGTTTTGTGTCGCGTTTGCATCCTGCTGGGGGAAGAACGCTGGGGTGACATCGCGTCTGCTGTATTGAGACGAACGTCGAGGTGGTCTCTAGGTTGTTGGTGAACCGTCGGGACCTGGAACTAGGGATTTTGCCATGGCTCCGTTGTTTTATGTCGTGTCTGCATCCTGCTGGGGGAAGAACGCTGGGGTGACATCGCGTCTGCTGTATCGAGACGAATGTCAAGGTAGTCTCTAGGTTGTTGGTGAACCGTCGAGACTTGGAACTAGGGACTTTGCCATGGCTCCTCTTTATTTTGACCCTGGGGTAGCTTGTTGACGTCGCGTCTGCATCCTGTTATAGTGAGAAGAAACGCTGTTGTTGACACTGCTTCTACTGTAACGAGACGAGTGTCGAGGTGGTCTCTAGGTTGTTTGTGAACCGTCGAGACTTGGAACTAGGGACTTTGCCATGGCTCCTCTTTGTTTTGACCTTGCGTCTGCTGTAACGAGACGAATGTTAAGGTTGTCTCTAGGTTGATTGTGAACCGTCGAGACTTGGAACTAGGGACTTTGCCGTGGCTCCTCTTTGTTTTGACCTTGCGTCAGCTGTAACAAGATGAATGTCGAGGTGGTCTCTAGGTTGTCTATGAACCGTTGAGATTTGGAATTAGGGATTTTGCCATGGCTCCGCGGTTGATTCTCGCGTCTGAATTCTGCTGGAATGAGGAGGAACGCTGTTGTGGGTCTTCAGGCTGTAGATGTGGCTGTCGAGACTTGGAACTAGGGACTCTGCCGTGGCTCCGAGATAGTCTATGGGCTGTCTATGAACCTTCGAGATTTGGAACTAGGAGACTTTGCCATAGCTCCATTTTGCTGATGTCGTATTTTCCTGCAAAGACACTGATTTCTCTGCGGGTCGACGCGAATCGCGATACTCTCGTCAAGGACGCTGATTTCCCCGAATAGAGGTGTAAAGTTTCCAAAATAATAAAATATTATTTTTGGGAATTTTTATAATTTAATATTATTTTAATAAATATTTTAATATTCCGGTATAATTAAATACAAATAAATGGGGAAAATTTTTGGAAAATTATGGAAAATTCATAAATAGGGTATTTTTATGGAATTATGCCATTTTAAAGTTTTTAAGATTAGTTATATGCTAATTTAGTGCTAATCGCGATTAAGAATCGCTAATTGGATTTTTAGCTTTTTTGTGCAAAAATGTGCACATATCATTTTCCACACTTGTCACACTTGTGTTACATTTCTATTGCCATGGTTGTTCTTTTGGGTTCACTATTGGAGTGAGAAGGAAAAGAAAAGGAAAAGAAAAGAAAGAAAAAGTAAGTGATGATGAGAGAGAGAGAGTAGGTTGCTTTTGACTTTTGACCCTTTCCTCCATTATTTCCCTTCTCATTTTCTCTCCCCTCTTCAAACAAGAGCTGCTGCTGCTCTTGCTCCTGCTCCCTCATCTCCCTCCCCTTCATTTCATAGATCCCTCTCATTTCCCTCACCAAAACCCCATTCCCACTTCACAAAACTTGCTCCCAAGCTCACTAGCTACACATTGAACCTAGCAAGATTGGATTTGGAGGACTTTGAGCAACTCAAGAATTTTCTTGAGTTGCCAAAGAAGGTAATTTCTGCACCCCTAGTTTAGCAATTCAATTCTTATTGCATCAATACTAGTTTCATATCGATATTGTGTTGTTTTGTGGATTTTGGAGAATTCAAGTTAGGGTTTAGGGTTAGACCTGAAATCAAATGAAATTGAGGATGGTGGTGACCTTAGAACCCTTGGTGTGATGTTATTTTGGACCAAAACTGAAGATAGAACACAGAATACGGAATTACGGAATCGATATCGGGGAAAACTGTGAATCTATGATCGTAATTAGGAATCTGCTATCACCCCGAGACCCCAAAAATAAAACTGAGTTGACAGTGAGATGTGCAGGCACCATGGAACCACCACACCAAACCCTAGCCCCCAACTCATTCCCTCGGCCGCCAATTAATTCCTTCTGGCCGCAATTTGCGGCCAGAGCAGGAGGAAACCGTCTCGATTTTGGTGTATGGCCCTATTTCCTCTATTCTTGACCCTGGGTATGTCTAGTTTTGACTGATTCCATCTAGGGTAAAATCTGGGATGATTTTCCTATGTTGGTGCATGGTTTACGACTTGTTTTAGCATGGAATTTGGTATTTGGTGTTTCGTTCCTGTCGGGTGGCGTTTGGACGTCAACAACAAGTGGATATTGATCGTGTTTGCTTGCGAGGTTATAGGTTTTTACCTATAGGCGTAGCGTGTGCCATTTTGGTTTCCGTTGTGATTTTCATGTGCTTTAGCATTTGTGATATCCTTGTAGGTACCCCACGTGATGTTGAGGCAAAGAAGATGAAGATAGCGATATCGGCATTGGCACACGAGAAGCAAGGTGAGTAGATTATATCTACGGGGAGAAGTCGGGTGGATGGCGTATAGCACCCCCGCAGTCCGTGGTGATGTATACGAATACGTATACACACATATATTTATTATGTGTTGTTTAGGATTATTGATGGTAATAATGGTATTATTGGTGATAAGGATGTATTGGTTTAGTATAGTGCGAAACCCTAGAGTAGTGGTTGCACCTACACATACACGCACACATATACTTGCATGCATTCTTTCATTTATCTGTGCGCATATAGAGGTGTGTATATCTACACATGGGTATGGGACTATGTGTTCATATACGGGATTGAGGATGATACATGGGATTGAGATGAGTCGATGAGGTTTGATTGAGGCCGTGAGATTCGGCGATATGACGGAGTTCGTATTTGAGATGTGATATGATGGTAGTGATACCGGATATGTGATGAGATGAATGGGATATTGACCCGTACCCAGCTATTAGGATGTCGTACGACGATTTACCGTACGAGCTTTATATTGATGTTAGATCCGCACTCATCACTCGATGATGTTATATGATATACTGTATCGTATATGATACTATTGAGGCAAGATCACCGACTATATATATATATATATATATATATATATATATATATATATGTATGTATGTATGTATATCGACTCAGATTTAGGTGGTTTCCATACCCTTCCCGATTGACTTGATTGTTGGGTTCGTAGTTCGCATAGTAGGCGTTAGACTAGACCCGAGTCATACCTATTTCAAAACTAACGAATCGGGGACATTTTAAAGATAGGCAAAAGGGATTCTACGGATATTTTCAAGCGACGCATTTTTTCTTAAAACATCGTAGCCCTTATTTTACCAAAAGCCCTGATTCGTCTTATTTCAAAAGGCAAGGTTGCATGATATATCTATTGAGGCAGGTTCTTTACTGTTGCGTTGATTATTCGATTTCGCATATTCATGCTATTTGCATTGCATCGCTTGTATTGTTGATATATTTCAGTCATGTTGCTAGGACACCAGCACCATTATCGATGATGCGTATGTTCCACGTACACTTGTTTGCCGGCTCACACACTTCATCATCGATAATTGCCATGTCACTACACTGTAGTACTGTTGCATTCAGTGTATGTTGCTTACATTTCTTTACATGTCGCATACATCATGCTTTCTGACTATACGCATTGAGATATGTTGTTTCCATGATATTTCTGGTTTTTAGGAACCGTGGATGTTTCAAAAAGAGAATATGTAATTGTTTTAAAACCGGGTTACCCTTGATATGATATTTCAGTGCGTCCACCATGTGTTTTCTCGGTGCTGAGAGCGACATGTGAAACCCGATTCGAGGAGGCGGATGAGGCCGATTGCGGGTACATGGTGGACCCGGTATGGTTCCTCGGGGCAAGAAATGTTTTTCGTGGAGTAGACGATGAGCCTGGCATGGTGGCGAGTACCTACCGGTGATTGGTTGGACCTGGCGGTTATCCGGAGGATACTGACCAGAGTCGATAGATAGATATGGACGTACTGCCGGGGCCGAGGGCCGATACCGCAGACAGAGCCCGTGGGCCGATCCGGACTGACGGAGCCCGATATATGAGGATTTACGTACCGATGCTAGGCACAGGTTTCATGATGATTTCCATGATTTTGATTATACCCTCATATTTACATACATGATGTTTATTGTCATTGGGTGACGGGTGGACGGATTCCACGTTTTTACAGACTTGATCACATACAGACTGGATTTACATGATCATACTTCATTTGTATATATAACAGGGTATCAGGGCGCTGTTATATATACCCTTACACCAATATTAGTGGAATGGGACGCTAATATATGTGTATTGACATCCATTTGATACTTCATCATATTTACTTCATGCAGACATACCTTATACTGATGACATGTTATTACCTGAGTACTTGGCACTACATACATGTTTAGATGTTACATTGCCACCTTATTATGCTTCAGACGTACTCTTGTGGTTTATATATACTGATCGTTTGACTCAGGATTATGTCGTGCATTCGGTTTCTGCTTGTAGATATTTTCTATTCACGAGTTGGCAACCCACCCCCGTTGTGCCACAGTTCTTGCAGGTTTTGCCGTACAGATTCCATAGCGGCATTTCTGGCACACTGCTTCCTTATGGGTGACTTGCTTGGGTAGGTGGGTTCTTTTGTATCAGAACCGCCATTGTTCATGTATTATTTATTGTATCTAGAAATTCCATCAACCAAAACTTGTATATTGTTTCAGACTTAGAAAACAGTGTTGTATTATTTCGACCTTAGAGTCGCGCTTGTAGTATTACGGTTTTCTGGCTGTTTTGAGTTCTTTTTGGGTTTTGATCCTCGCCCTTTTGCGTTGTATATTATTATTGCTTGCGTGGTTGTGACCGTCGATTGACGAAGAGCTAGCTCCCGCTTGGGGATGCCTTTTATCATTTCATAAATATTATTCTTGTTGTACCCCGTTCGGGGCCAGTTTTTACAAAGGAAACTCTGCCGAAATTTTCAGGAAAGGTTACACATTTTTAAAAATGCATATTCGGCTTAGTTGCTTAAAAACTTTGATTTTCGAAACATGATTTCTTTACTTCTTAAAACCAGTTTTCCTTATTTACTCTTTAAATGGTTTTAGATTTCTGGGCTTTTGGCTTACTTGGATCAGATGGGGTCCTATAGACTTCATATGGTTCAAGGGCCAGTCACGTGCTCTTTCGGGTCGTGACAAAGTTGGTATCAGAGCACTAGGTTGACCTTGGTTCGAGTCTAAGTTTGACTATGTGGAGCCTAGGGCGTTATCTATATACGGAACTTAGGCTTGACCTTACGGAACTTAGACCTAGTCGAGGGGGTATTAGACCCGAACTTTCGTCGCGTAGGATGACCCTTGGTTGATGGAATAGGTGACTAAAGTAGAGTGACGTACCGTGGGTATGTTCCGCGGCATACTTACGACACGCCACTCCGCTTAAGAAACCTTAGGTTGTACATTTCCTTGCACCGTATTATATTCCTTCCTATGATCTATCCTCATCAATACTGGTTATGGTTTTGCCGCCACGATTGCACGGGCAGAGTAGAGCTACGGCTCGAGTTGTGTCAGCATGAGCTCGTCGTGGACAAGGACTGACCAGGGTCTCATAAAGGTGTTTCTCTCTACGAGTCGTGAGGATCTCGTAAGTGTCTTTTCTCTTCAGGAATCATGAGGATTCCTAAGTGTATGTTCTCTTATAAGTCGTAAGGATCTTGCAAGAGTGTTTTCTCCTTCTAAATCGAGAGGACCTACAAGTGTTTATTCATCAAATGAGGGCATTCCTCGTTGTTGGTGGGATTCGGCAAGGAAATGATTATTTGTGCCCGTGGATTGTATACAAGGGCCAGTATTGGACCACCTGTAAGGAAAAGCTTTATTCTTTCATTTCTTTTATTTCTTTCCGCGATACTCTATCATTTCAGCTTTTTATATCGCTAAAGTCGCGATTGCCCAATCATTTCGACTGTTTTTTCTCGGTGCCCAATCATTTCGACAATTTTTCTTTTTACTCGTTGCTTTTTATTGCGATTTGCCCAATCATTTCGGCTATTTTTGTATGCATATATTTTACTTGCTGATTTTATTACAAGTTGCCCTATCATTTCGGCTATTTCATATGCATTTTCAGCTTGCTGATTTTTATCGCGGGTATGGGACTTGGGATTTGATACCGATTTAGGCATCAGCATCGCTACAACTAGGATATTGCTAGGAGAGAATCATCATTTGCCTTTGTCGGTTCGAATAAAGGTGGCTTAGAAAACAGGGTTAAGATCCTGTCGACTAAGGATTTTGACTTCATGAGCCATAAGGGTCTCATAAAGGTGTTTCTCCCTACGAGTCATGAGGATCTCGTAAGTGTCTTTTCTCCTCAGGAATCGTGAGGATTCCTAAGTGTATGTTCTCTTGTAAGTCGTAAAGATCTTGCAAGAGTGTTTTCTCCTTGTAAATCGAGAGGACCTACAAGTGTTTATTCATCAAATGAGGGCATTCCTCGTCGTTGGTGGGATTCGGCAAGGAAATGATTATTTGTGCCCGTGGATTGTATACAAGGGCCAGTATTGGACCACCTGTAGGGCAATCTGTGGAATGTGATGGCTTAAGAACAGGTTCAGATCCCTGTAGCTTAAGGCTTTTGAATCCTATGAGCCGTGAGGGTCTCATAGGGGAATTCTCTTTACGAGTCGTGAGGGTCTCGTAAGTGTAACTTCTCCTTATGAATCGTGAAGAGCCCTAAGTGTGTTGCTCCCTTGTGAGTTGTAAAGATCCCACACAGGTATTTTCTCCTTACAAGGTCGAGAGGACCTTGCAAGTGTCTTTTAACGAGATTGCGCCCTTTCGGGTTTTCACAAACTCGCCGGTAGCCCTGCTGTTTTTACTCACGGAGCCCTTTCGGGTTTTCATCCATGCCCCTCTTGCTTATGGACGTACCTTTTTTTGCGAATATAGGACTCAAGATCTGATACCAATCTCAGCATCAGTATCGCTGCGACTGGAATGTTGCCAGGAGCGAATCATCATTTGCCGTGAAAGGACTTGGAATTTGATACTAATTTAGGAATCAGCATCACTACAACTGGGATATTGCCAGGAGCAAATCATCATTTGCCTCTGTCAATTCGAACAAAGATGGCTTAGCAAACAGGGTTAGGATCCTGTCGACTAAGGCTTTGACTCCATTAGCCGTAAGGGTCTTATAAAGATGTTTCTCCTTACGAGTCGTGAGGAACTCGTAAGTACGTTTCTCCTCAGGAATCGTGGGGATCCCTAAGTGTGTTGCTCCCTTGTGAGTCGTAAGGATCTCACGCAGGTGTTTTCTCCTTACAAGGTCGAGAGGACCTTGCAAGTGTCTTTTAGCGAGATTGTGCCCTTTCGGGTTTTCACAAACTCGTCGGTAGCCCAGCTGTTTTTACTCACAGAGCCCTTTCGGGTTTTCATCCATGCCCATTTTGCTTAGGGACGTACCGTTTTTTTTGTGTCAGCCCTAGGATGCTGCGGTTTGTAGTAGTTTAATGACGTTTCGATCAGTTGTTCGTAGGTCTGGGATTTTTTCCGGGCAACGTACAATTACACAGCTAGATGTCCTCGCAAGTCTTCGTATCTTTTGTGTCGAAGGTGGATCCCTTGAAGAGAGGGCTGAGGGCTATTTCTTCATCAGAGTCGCTTCCAAAGGTGAGAACTTGCAATCCCTTGGTGTCAAACATGTGACAGTTGCTGGCAGTTCTTTTGCGTTCATCTGTCGTGCTTCTCTGTTCCTGACAAGCCTTGCGCTTTACTCGCTGGACGTGTTGTCGGTGGGCAACATATGCCTGCCACTAGTTTTTAAAGGCTATGCACTCTTCGGTAGGGTATGCAATCCTCCGATGGTATAAGCAGAAGTTAGGAAGTACGTCCGCTTCATCAAGATGTATACCGCCAGGAGTATTTCCTCTTAAAGAAAGAAACTTCATTCGCATTGTCAGGACCCTAGCGAATCGTCTCTTTGCTTTAAGCTTGCTTTTGTTGGCGATAGGGATGCTTCGATCCGGTTGGGGTATTCTATGGCTTCTCATTGCTGGATCTTCTTTAACTTGACGCCGATGCTTAGCCCTTTCATATATGGCCGTATCCCGCTTTCTGTCAGCTTTGCTTTTCTGAAGCGTTTTGCTTAGCAGTCTGTCAATCAATTCATCCGATGGCTCCAGGGATTTTGATTCCGGTTCTGGATCTGCCCCCAGTTTCTCTGCATCAGGAGCTTCTTTATCATTTATCGACGAGTGAGAGATCATGTGATAACCCGCCACGTAATCTTCGGGTTCTTTTGATGCGGCGTATCCCTCGTCGTTGTCATTGCCTCTGTTCTCAAGGATATGGTTGAGAAATTCCTGGAGTGTGACTGGGGTCCGTTCCTTCTGGTTGCATTCCTCTAGCGCGTCAATATGCTTTTGCAGATCCGTGCGCTTGTCGTCAAACTGCGCGGGATTTTTGGTCTTCTTCATTTTTTTAAAGACTTTGGAGGCTTGACTTGAATGTTTTGTCCACCATCACTGACTTTCAGCGTTGGGCGCGGCTTCAACATTCCCTCGATGATATCGGGTTCTAGCGGGCTCTTCCACCTAATCGCCGGGCATGTTTGGAGATCTTTCAGCATTCTCTTCGTTTTGGCTGAAAGAGCGACCTCCCATGGAGATTCTTCTATAAAAAAGCACGATGCCCCCGGAGTGTCCATCTTTTTAGGAGCGTGTGGCTGGGGCGAGCTCACCTTCTAATTCTCAGACAGCGCGAATTTGCCCTGTTGGTATTGGTACTCAATCCAGCCTTTTAAGACGAAGCAATCTTCGATTGGATGGCTTACTGCTTGGTGGTAAGGGCAGTAATTAGGATTGTTGACATCGCCTGGCTACAACAGACGTCTTGGATCTGGCAGATTTACGAGTCTGTTGCGCACTGCCAGCTCGAACAGTCTCATCGTTTTATCCCAGGGAAACGAGTAATGACGTCCCAGTCTCTCCTCGAGGGATTGGTATGGACGCACGTTGCTTTGGCGAACAACCGGTTTTAAGTTGCTCGGCTGTTGTTGAGTATTGGAGACAAAGGTCACTTTCCCTTTACCTTTTTCATTCCGCGGTTCCGTTTTTGAAAAGGAAGGCTTATGACCCATCTGGTCTATTTGGGCCAGTTTGTCGATCAAGGTCTGGAAAGTGGTCGTCTTGAAGAACATCATGAATTATGAAATGTTTGCCTGAGGGTCGAGGGTCCCTATGAACATGCCTACCGCAGAGCTTCTTCGATGTGTTGTTCATATTTTGACCATAGATTCTGCCATCTAATGGCGTATTGAACCCAGGTTTCGCCTGGCTTCACCCTGGCATTGATGAGTGCCGTGATCGGGGTGCGTTCACAAGCGCTCGCGAACCTTTGTGTGAACAGTAGCTCCATTTCGGCAAATGTCTTGACAGAGTCATTCAGGAGCTCAGAGTACCATTCGAATGCTGTCTCCGACAAGCTGCCAACAAACTGGCGAAGCAGCAGTTTGTCATCACCTCCCATATTACCGCACAAGGCTCTGAATTGAGAAACGTGCTGGTGTGGATTCCCCGTCCCCTTATATACATGGAATTTATGGATCGTATATCCCGGCAGATACTTTATTTGGTCGTACCAACCCGGATAGGGTCGTCCAGTCTTGACAATTTGGACGGCCTCTTCGCTCGCCTGATGAGCTCGTATCTGTTGAGCGATATAGTCATCCAGGGCGTCTTTGGAGATCGTCTCCTCTTTGGCTGCTAATAGAGCCGGAAGAGAGTTCGATGTCTCCCCTCTGTCGTCTTCAAGGATTATTGGAAGGTCTTCAGCTAGGGGATCCGGCTGGATCATCATGCCGACCATGTCTCGGAATAAGAGTGCCATTCGTTTTATGTTGGCCGCTTGTTCCGCAGCCTCTCTGTCTTTCCTCCCGAGCATCCTTCTGAGGAATTCTCCTGTTCTTGACGTTGTTCCGACGATGTATCAGGGCATTCTTTTGGCCCAGTGAGTGCAGCCATAGTTGTCAGTGTTAGTTATATGTATGCCCTAGAGGCCATTACTGTACATTGGATGTATATTGTAGTGGATGCTGGGACATATATAGGTAGGACTTTCTTGCTCGACATGATAGTACGCTATCTGGTTGCTCTTTATCTTAACATGTATACTTTCTGTCTCTCTGTTACATGTTGATAAAGCCCTTAGGATGTGTACTCGACTTCCAGGACTATGATACAGATCATACTAGTGGGGCCTGGGTAGTCCATGAGTACATCCTTCAATGTTCCTAGTCGTGGGAATATCGAGACGGGGCATCGATATTCAAGAGTAGACTAGCGTATATCTTCTCGACCCATGTGATGGACGATGGATGATCCCATATCCATTGGTGTTTGACATCAGAGATGGTATGCGGGTGCTCAGTGGAGACTGGGTACACTGAACGGACTCGCCGAGAACTCCCAGATGGTATTATACCTCACGTCAGATGGCAGTTCTCTGGTGACACTGGTACAGCTTAGTCTGTTGACCCGAGATCGTCATAGAGTCTTGTGTGTCTCCCACTGTGCTTTGATTTCCACCCTACCATGACTCTACTGAGTCATGCAAACAGGTGGTTTTTGGGTACAGTCCCGATTCACATGGAGGCAATGAGCGATAGGAGGGGATTCGTCTCTCCCGGTATTGGGGGTTGATGTTGCGCTATGCACGACTGGCCATAACAGGAAATCCCTGGCCAGGGTTGCAGTGATATACTGGTAAGAGTTATCAGTAGTCTTATGATTGTTATGGACCTTACGTCGGCATGACTTATCAAGCTACTGGGGTCTGACGTTTACTACCCCTAGGCGAGATATGCGACATATCAGACGAACAGACCGGACTGTACGGTAAGTGTTACTAGTTGGATTCACAGGAGTGTGAGCGGGCTTGCTCGTCGATCTTCTGATCGCTCATTACTCGGGTGGCCGTTACGTTTAGCAGACCGCTTGCGGCTTGTGGGTGTTTGATATGATCATCACCTGCTGCCGGCGTATTGACGAGTCTTTAGAGTCCTACACAGAGATTTCCTGGCTCAAGCGAAACGAAATAGGAGCGCATATGAGATATGTGCGGGACCGAGAATAATGCGTGTATGTGATACCGTATTCCATTCTCGCGATGAATGTGTCGAATGGTTGTATGCGATATAACCTAGTTATCGAATCAAGGATTGATTCGATAAGCCGATACATTGGATATTAGTCGGTTATATGCGATATGACCGGATCGTTAAATCAAGTATTGATTTAATAATTTAATGCATAATTATATATTTGATATATTACTTTGCATTAACTAATATTGGTTCACTTTAAATGGATTTTCTCACTTGGAGTTCACAAGTTGTATATGTGATATACTTTTGTGCACTTGTTTGTATCATGTTTGATGATACATGCAAACTTGGTTAAGTGTATGATTAAACCATGGTTATGTAATGGTTAGGGTTTTGATTTTATTAACTATTTATTTATTTATTATTCTTTTTTGAAAGATAAAGAGAAATGGTGGCTTTCTTTGTTTGTTGTTGAAGCTTCATGAAGCTTTGACTAAGTGACCATTTTGTCTTCATGCTTAACCCTAACCATTCAAACTAACCATAGTTTATTCTCTACACCTAACCATGGTTTGTATATGATAAGTATTCATTTTATTTTCTATTTTGAAAATACTTATCATATATTCTTTCTTCATCTTCTTCATCTTCAAAATGAAGAAAACCTTGCAACCATCAATGGCAACTTGAAAAAAAGAGTGAGAAATCCAATTCTAAAGTGAACCCACTTCCTATTTCTTCATCCTCTACTACTTGCCAAGTAGTATAGGGTGTTTTCTTCATAAGTTTCATGGCTTGGTGAAGTTGGAGCTTGATCTTGTGTTGCCTCGACGTAGATCATCTTCGGCATCGAAGTCGGCGACCTAGCCCGATCTTTTCTCCGATGAAACCATCACAAGAGTCTAGGGATCCGATTTGTACAGCGGAGAGACGTCTATGCGGAGCCTAAGAAGCGGAGGACCGGATCTACAAAGGTTGTAGTCACTTTCCTTTAGCTATAAATTCATTTACTTGCTTGCATCGCCTATACATCTAGTTAACGATCCGTATTAGGGTTTGTAGGTACATGAAAAAATTTGAATTGGGCATATTTGATCTGTTGTGAGACCTCATTAGTGTGCCTAGGAACCCTACAGTCAGCATCTCCTAAAGTTTTTGTTGTTGTTGCTCCTGAGCCTTTATCACTGATCGGGTGAGCGGTCGGTGACCCGTAGAAGCACGGTTTTCCTCTTTTCCGAAATCCATATAAATAGTGTGTACCACCATGCCCCCAGACTTGGGCGTTTAGGTTCAATGTCCTTGCGATTCGTCAAAATGCAGGGATCTTCTCCGGCCTTCCCCTTTTGTGAGCGGTCGAAGTTGAGGGAGCCGTTGCAGTGGGCACCAAAGTAGACGACACCTTTTGTGGTACAACAGGGTGGTCCTTCTCTTCCCGAACATTCATCTTCTTCGGTTGGCGGGAGAAGTCTTGGTTGATCACCGAGTCATGGACCCTTCGCCAGATCCTGTGAATTTTGGAGGACAGCCGCTGAGGGGGTTGCTCTGGCATCAACTTTGCAACATTTTCCATAGGTGGAGGAGATCTTTTCAGCACAGTAGTCGGATAGTTCTTGCGCACCCTCCTAAGTAGTTCAAAGCAGTTTTTAGTTGGAACAGCAGCATCGACTTACACCGTTGGAGCTGGAGGCGTAAATCCAGAGGGGGAACTGCCCCCAGCTTTCCTCACTCGGTGCCAGTGTTGATGTCGAGCATGCCTTGCAAACGGTATTGGCTCAGCTATAGAGGTGGCTTCATCATGCCCCCTGCTCTGATGAAGGGTTGCCGCCGGTGCCAGCCTCTTGAAAACTGACGTCCGCTGAGAAAAAGCGCCCAACCTGTCGAAGATTGACCCTTGGGCAGGGGAAGCAACTTTGGTGATCACTCCTGAAGAGGGAGTTGGAGCGGACAGTCTAGCGAAGACCGTCCCCTTAGCAGGAGAGGCCGCTTTGACGACTTCAGGAGCAGGAATGGTATCCGCTTCGGGATAACCCCTTCAGGTATTGCGGGCTTCTTCATGGGCCCACTTGAGCTTTGGCTTAGCCTATCAAAGACTGAGGTGCTGGATTTGGACGACCCGTTGAGAGGGGTCGTGGTAGTGGTAAGCCGATCAAAAACTGACTTCTTTGGAACTTCGTGCGACGGCATTGGAGCGTTGAAGCTCATGGGTGGGAGCATGGTCCCAAAGAACAGCCCAATTGTAGCTTGCGTCACCTGTTCCACTGGCATCTTGAAAACGGAGGCCGCTTGAGGCCCATAAGTCACTCCTCCGGCAAGGACAGAGTGGGAGTTGTTGCAGTTTGTGCAGTTGAAAGCCATTGATCTTCTATTTTCTGCACGGAGCAAGACACCAAATCTTAGTACCTCGAATCCAGGGGCAACCATAGCAAACTGCGATTCGTTCGCGAAACACGACACACGAAGTGTGGAGTGGAAAGAGGAAAAGGTCCCACCGGGCGTGCCAGAATCTGTTTACCGCCGAAAGCCGGGAAGACCAACGTCCTGCCTGAATTTGGGGGCATATGCTATTTGGTTTTATCCGTCCACCTCTCCGAAGATGCCAAGTTGATTTATGGCACCGTGCATCGGAGGTTTGGACGGATGCGGCCGATGTAGCAGACTTCGTCAGATTCCCTCTCGTTGAGGGGGTTTTGATTATGGGGACGCTCTTCCCTGCAAGCGTAAGCCCATGCAACTAATTACGCTACCGCGTCGCGGTAACCACTTTCTCCTTCTCCAGATGGACACTTCGTGTCGTATGTGTTTGTTTTGTTTTTGGTTGCTCGTGGATTGTATATGGAGATTAATTTATGTTGTCACCCGTAGGGCGTGGATTAGTCCAAATCCGTATTTCCTTAGATTTGGGTTTAAGAATCGTTAATCTCATTGAGATCAAGATTAGCTTAAACATTTGTTAAGGATACGTTAATCTAATTTTTAGACTAAGATCTACTCAACAGGATCGTTTAGATCCAACAAAAGAGCATTTGGGCTCTATTGTTTAGTTTAGGGACATTGCGGTCTAGTGGGTTTAAGGACATCATAGTCCATGGAGTTTAAAGACATGATACTCTAGTTTAGAGACATCATAGTCTGTAGGGTTTATAAACATCATAGTTTATGAGTTTAAGGACCTCACTGTCCATAGTAGTTTAGAGACATCATAGTCTGTAAAGTTTAAGGACATCATAGTCCATGAGTTTAAGGACTCCACAGTCCGTAAAGTTTAAGGACGTCATAGTCCATGAGTTTAAGGACCCCACAGTCCATGGAATGTCTGATTGTCAGGACCCGTCACCTCTCTGAAGACGTTGAAGGATTACAATGATAAATATCAAAGGAGTGAAGAGATGTACCCTTGAACCAATATTGGTTGGGGGATCTGTAGTTGGATTGATTTAAAGATCTTTAATCTCGTTTGAGATTAAGATCAACTTAAATATTTGTTAAGGATACGTTAGTCTAATTTTAGACTAAGATCTACTTAACAGGATCATTTAGATCCAACAAAAGAGCATTTGGGCTCTATTGTTTAGTTTAGTGACATTGCGGTCCAGTGGGTTTAAGGACATCATAGTCCATGGAGTTTAAAGACATCATAGTCTAGTTTAGAGACATCATAGTCTGTAGGGTTTAAAGACATCATAGTCTATGAGTTTAAGGACCTCACAGTCCATGGTAGTTTAGAGACATCATAGTCTGTAAAGTTTAAGGACATCATAGTCCATGAGTTTAAGGACCCCACAGTCCGTAAAGTTTAAGGACGTTATAGTCCATGAGTTTAAGGACCCCATAGTCCGTGCAATATCTGGTTGTCGGGACGCGTCACCTCTTTGAAGACGTTGAAGGATTACAACGACAAATATTAGAGGAGTGAAAAGATGTACCCTTGAACCAATATTGGTTGGGTGATCTGTAGTTGGATTGATTTAAGGATCGTTAATCTCGTTTAAGATTAAGATCAACATAAATGTTTGTTAAGGATACATTAGTCTAATTTTAGACTAAGATCTACTTAACAGGATCATTTAGATCCAACAAAAGAGCATTTGGGCTCTATTGTTTAGTTTAGGGATATTGCAGTCCAAAGTTTGGATGCAAACATGGGTTTGGAAATGCACCAGATAGTTATTGGTCATCGGGACCCACCACCTCTCTAAAGACGTTGAAGAATTACAACGAGATGTATCAGAAGTGTGAAGAGATGTACCCATGAACCAAATGCCAGATTGAGAAGCAATGGGATGAACATTATTGTAAATGCCATCTGAGAAGATTTGAAGCGCTCACGTGGGGTTACGTGAGGCATTTGAAGTAGTGTTAAATACTGAAGATATGAAGCGCTCACATGGGGTCACGTGAGGTGTTTGAAATAGTGTTAAACACTGAAGATTTGAAACGCTCACGTGAGACGTTTGAAGTAGTGTTAAACACTGAAAGTTTGAGGCGCTCACGTGAGGTCGCGTGAGGTCTTAAAGTGTTGTCTAAGCACTGAAGATTTGAAGCGCTCACGTAGGGTCACGTGAGGTGTTTGAAATAATGTTAAACATGACAATTTGAAGCGCTCACATGAGGTCACGTGAGGAGTTTGAAGCAGTGTTAAACACTCATGATTGAGGCGCTCGCGTGGGATTACGTGAGGCATTTGAAGCAGTGTTAAACACTGATGATTAAGGCGCTCACGTGGGGTCACGTGAGGTGTTTGAAACAGTGTTAAACACTGATGATTGAGGCACTTACGTGGGGCCACGTGAGGCGTTTGAAGCAGTGTTAAACACTAATGATTGAGGCGCTCACGTGGGGTCAGGTGAGGCGTTTAGAGTTGGGCGCTGCCTCTTTGATTCTCTTTTGAAAAGTGTTAAGAACTATTAAGAGGTCACGTGATGTCATGTGAGACACCCTTAAAATATAAACTGCCTTGGATTTATTCTCCCTTTTTCTTCTGAAGGGCTTGTTCAGGGGTCACGTGAGAGCACGTGACCTGATCTCAGTTGTTTTCTCTCGTTCAATATGGATGCCCACGTGGGAACACGTGATCGCGCATGGAGAGTTAAATCCCTTGTTTAAGAATTAAATTCTTTTATAGGGTTAAACCCCAGTTTTATTTAGAGGAATTAAATTCCTCTGTGTTTGAAAGAATTGTGTTTGAAAGAATTAAATTTTTTAAACCCAATTCTCCCTCTAAGTTTTGGATCTACATGGCAGAATCTTCCCGATGAGAATTAAATTCTCAACTTATGGGGAGATCTGCTTCTGCAGATCTTCAACCAGAGGAAGAACTGTGTTCTTATTTAGAAGAGTTAAATTCTTGGTTTGAGAATTAAATTCTCTATTGTTTTGTGGGTGCTTATAGAATGATCTCCTTTCTTCTCTTACCTAGAGTTTTTTCTTCTCTGAAGAGATTTTCTTCTCTATTTCTCTCTGTTGTATCTCTCTCTTCTTTTTCTTGTATCCCCCCTCTCTCTTTTCTTCTTGGCTCCTATTTATAGGAGAAAGAAAAGAATCAGTTTGTTCAGCCAATCTCCCATTGAGAGATTTTGATTGATTTTATAACCAACATGATCTTTTAGATCACTGGATGAATTTTATTCACCATTGGATTTTTGATCCAAGGGTCCTCTGTTTAACAGAGAAGATCTTTCTAATTTAAAGAAGATTAAGAAAATATTTCCCAAAATAGAATTTAATTCTAGAATTTGGTAGGAGCGTTTTAAATCGGGATGCTCACATGCTTTGCATGTGAGAGGCAAGAGAACTCATGTGTTTAACATGTGACCCCTGCTGATTAAGCATTTAATTAGAATTTAATTCTATTAGTTCAGAGGGCTCAGGAATCCATCACGTGTTGGCACGTGGCCCCACTGATTAAGCATTTAATTAGAATTTAATTCTATTAGTTCAGTGGGCTCAGGAACCCATTACGTGTTGGCACGTGACCCCACTGATTAAACATTTCCAATTGTTTATTTCATCGCCTATATGCTTTGCATATGAGCGCTCACGTGTTTTACACGTGAGGCCTGTTTAGCCATTGGTAATTTATGTTCAGCGCTCATATGCTTTGCATATGAGCGCCTACGTGTTTTACACGTCATGCATGTTTGGCCATTGGTGATTTATGTTCAGCGCTCATATTCTTTGTATACGTGCGCCCACGTGTTTTACATGTGATGCCTGTTTTTTGAGAATTATCCCCCTTTTTTGTAAGGGAATAAGCAGCTCTTGGCCGAAAATTTTGGCGGGAACATCCACCTAAGTCCGAGTCAATATATCTAGTAGTCGGCGATCCCGCCTCAATAGCATCATGTACGGTAAAATATAAAATACGACATTCTCGAGTCAAGAGTGCGGATCAATCATCATTTTTATACCTCGTACGGTAAAATCCATCGTACGGCATCCCAAAATCGGGGTACGGGTCAAATATCACATATACCTCTTTATCATATGGCATCATTATCGTAAAATCATGAATTAGGTGTACCGTTCTAAAATCTAGTACATTCCAATATCATCAAACATATATCATCGTGTGTATAAAAACACATCGCCCATCTATCCACTATAATATCATGTCGTATATCATAACACGACCCAAATCACATAACCGATCTCACGGCATCATGCCCGATCATATCGACTCACCTCCAATTATCATATATTATTCTCATCATCCGTGTATACGTATATGTATGTGTGTGTGTGTACCAACGCATCCACACACATATATATACATATAAACATATCACGTGTGTGTATGTGTGTGTGTATGAACCTTTACTCTAGGGTTTCGCGACTAAGAAACTAAACTAACAACACTTTCTTTCTAAGTATTCACGTATCACAATAACGCATATGCATATATATCATAAACGCATCCTATCCTACGAGATTTGCGAGGGTGCTATACGCTATCCACCCGACTTCCTCCATAGATATACATCTACTCACCTGGACGCCTCGGCTAATCTGATCCGATTCCAGCTCTGCCATTTCCGCGCCACATCCGACGCCTCTGCACCCGATCCTAGAACGTACACATGTAAATAAGAGAATAAATATATAATTAGTCGCGGACATAACCAATACAAGTCAACCACGCGCACTAACTAAACGCGCACGCACTTGGTGCACAAAACGCGCTCGTGACAATACCACAAATCACCACTAGGGTCGCAATACGTGAAAACCACTAATCGTAGTACCCACTCATACCAATTGCACATTCATAATACTCTAAATATTATATGAAATAGGTAGAAAACCATCAAAACCTCAAACTTAATTAAAATAACCTAGTAAGCATCTTTTATCCATTTTAGTACCAATCTAGATGTTTTAGAAATTCTAGTGGCCACAATGATCATTTTATATCATAATTAGGCTACCCAATTATTAACTAGATTTTAATCTCACTTATTTATATAAATTCTAAAAATCTAGTTTTCAAGATTATACAATTTGGACAAATTTTAAAGTAACAATTAGCAATTTAGCAACTAGGTTAGGTTTTGCAAAACTCAAGATGTTAAACTAAACATCATAACTAAAATCAAGTGATCAAACCCTAGCTTGAATTCAAAACCCTCACTTGAGAACCACAACTTGCAATTAAAACCTAAATTAAACACCTAATAAGCTAAATTGAAGCAATCTACCAACAAATTTACCATAGGGTTAGTATTTATACCTCACAAACATGAGATCAAACATGCAAACCTAGCCTCCCAATTTGCTCTCTTGCTCTAAGATCCATGCTTGAATGGCCAAGGAATAATGGGTAAAGGTTTGATTAGGGATTTGTGAGGTTATTGTATTGATTTTTAAGGCATTTTATGAAGAATTTTGAAGTGAAATGAGAAGGAGAAGATGGGGGCCTGCAGCCATGGGGCTCGGCCAGCATGAGGAGAGGGAGGAGAGGTGTTGGTGAAGTCAAGAAAAAGTCCATGCCTCCATTATCTAACACCATACCCCTTTGTTTAATCTTCTCTTTTTAACTTCTTTTCTATTTACTTTGAAAAGGAAAAAGAATGGGATGTGTGGGAATGGAGGCTGCCTAGGCTCGGCTCCAAGATAGGGTGTCGGTGTGTGTGTGGAAATTCCAAGTAAAGAAAACCCATAACTCAAGTCAACATGCCTATGCCTCTATTCTATATTATTTCCTTTTAAATTTTATTTTCTAATTCAATTTATCCTAGAACCAACTAGAACCTTGAAAATAATTTACAAAGAAAGGATGTGTAGTAAACTTGGTATTAAGTTGTCATGGTTTACCAAGGTATAATTAACGCACTCCAATTTGTAATTATCACTAATTAAATGTATTAGTGAAATCTTATAATAATATTTAAATTAATTAATTAAAGAAAATATTTTAGTAAACTAGCAAATTTATAAGTGACTAAATAAATACCAATACTAGCTATTACATATCTAAAATAGGTATAATTAAGTCTATGTTGAAAAATAATTATATCTTAGTTTTTACGGAAAACACCAGTTATTTTACCGATTATCGGAAATTTCACCTAAACGATTTTTTTCAAAACGTTACAATCTTCCCCCTTAAAGAAATTTGGTCCCCGAATTTAAATTAAAACTCCCCCGAATAGTAAAACATTTCAGCAAAACACTCAAGTCTTCGGGGCTCCGACATCGTAAATACTTAAAACACATCTTAGCGCAACGCACGCGCATGAAAACGAGTATATAACTCAAAATTAAAACTCCGTCAAGCATCACGCAATCATCGGAGTCATGGTGAAGATACCAGTGTCAAAGTCCAATACAAAAACCAATATGATATACATCAAAACTATAACATGTACATAGTATGCATCGTTGTAAACTCGCCAAATATCTGAAAAGAAATGCATGCCAAACCTTTTTCAAGTCGATGTGCGATGCGCGTATCACAGAACAAGTAGCGGACGTTCATTGTAAGAAAGATAACTATATATGTATATCCTTTGTTTAACATACACGTCCCGCCTTTTTGAAAAATAATTTAGAAGGGCTTCCTTTGTAAAATGTTTCGTGTCATCTCGGACACATAGGAAAAATATAGACCGTAGCTCCTTTTTGGAAATCCCTTCGGTCACTATCGATGCATGCAAAATCAAATTTAAGTACTGTCCTCGGACTAGTCCTGCTCAGTTACTATGCCACATAATAAATATCATAAAATATACTGCTCCAAAAGAAATCAATCCCAAAATGTGTATAAGAATGCCACGTGCGTCTGGTGTGCACGGAAATCGAAATCACTGAATGTGCCATACATGTGCACAGAAATAAAATCTAAGTGCAACGGGTGTGCACAAAACACCTGTCAAGGGCAACGGTGTGCCTAACAACAATATCAGGTGCATCTGATTTGCTTGAAGAATCCCAATTTAGTGCATCTACTGTGCACCAAAATTGCATCGAGCGCCCATATATGTGCAAGAATCCAAATCAGGTGCACGAATACAAATATCGAATATCACAATCGAAATCGAGTGCAACTGTGGTGCACGAAAAATCAATCATGCAAATAAATCACCCAAAATACCGAAATCTAAAATGGCGGACACGTGATATTCGAATCACCAAATCGCAAATCATGAACACTGTCGTCGATATGTCCTTCCTTCAAGTCGAGAAGGTGTCGGTGCATCCAAAACTAGCAGAGCAAGATATCTACTTGTCTCATGTTCATGGTCTGGCGCCTTGTGCCCTTAGGCTCTCGTCTCTCACTGCGGATTGCCAGTTACATAGCTCCTCGGCTCAATGGCCCAATATGGAATGATGACGGAAACAGTTCCGCTCTGGCACATCCTCTAAAATCTCTGGCTAACTATCATGGTCACTCATAACATGTCTCGTCGATGATGCCGAACTCTGGCCCTATTGGGTGTGCGTGATACGACCGATCTTGGGTCCAAGTCT
The DNA here is from genome assembly GCA_030015575.1 of Agapanthus africanus. Classification (NCBI taxonomy): domain Eukaryota; kingdom Viridiplantae; phylum Streptophyta; class Magnoliopsida; order Asparagales; family Amaryllidaceae; genus Agapanthus; species Agapanthus africanus. Next base: position 443,242,189 of record CM057350.1, on the reverse strand, counting down.
TCTCGTGTAGTATTCCAGAAAGATTCTGTCGGGTCTCTTCTAAATCTCGTTTCTGCCGAACTGCCCGGAATTTATCACCCTTTACTAAATCCATTTTTTGTTCCAGAACAGCTGCATACTCATCACGACTTATTCAACGCCTCTGCACGCGTATCACATCTTTGATGTCAACGGAGTGGAACGCTATCTCGTCAAAATCTCGTACAAACCTCTTACTCCACTTTTCTCTAATGTGGACTGATTCGGACTCGTCTCTTCGTAGCTGTATGGACTGCGCTACATACGGCTATACTCATATCTAGGGTCTCCCTTCCAAAACTACGAACTCGACAGTTCAATATCTGATGGTAGGTATCTGGCCAACTACGCCCTCGGAAACTCTTCCAAATCGTTGGAGGAATACTTTTCATTCGTCCGTTTTTCTATCGACTCTCAACGTGCCTGTGTGAAGTCTTCTCTAGCTGAAATCAATCAATTAGATGACCTCGCATTGGGCTATGCAAATGAACCACATGTCCTAGTCATTCACCCATGGGTGACTAGCGATCTTCTATCATATCTCTAAGTACAAACTCGTGCTGCAATACTTCAAACATCTGAGGTGATATCTTGTCAGTCGCAGCAACACCTGGCTCATTCATCCGCACGATAGACAATGCCTCAATCATCAAGAATAAACAATGCATTGACGGTCATCACATTCTGGCTGGCCCCTAGCAGTGGCCCAATCCTCTAGTGCTGATCTGAAAGTTCGAGAAATCTTAGTAAAACAATCCATCAAAACGTTCATGTTACAAAAAACACAATAAAATGACATATCTATGCAATCGTGTCACCGGAATACATCCTGGTCAGTCCTCGTCCATGACGAGCTCGTGCAGACCGCAACTCTAGCCGCAGCTCTCTCTCTCTGCTCGTGTAACCGTGGTAACAGAAACCGCAATCTGATATCGATGGGGATAGATCATAGGAATGAATAGAATTACAATGCATAAGAAATAAACATCCTAAGGCTTCTTAAGCGGAGTAGCGTATCGTAAGTATGCCGTGGAACATACACACGGTGCTTCACTCTACTTAAGTCACCTACTCCATCAACCAAGGTCAACCTATACGACGAAAGTTCGGGTCTAATACCCTCTCGGCCAAGTCTAAGTTCCGTAAGGTCAAGCCTAGGTTCCGAATATAGATATATATACGCCCTTGACTCCGCATAGTCAAACCTAGACTCGAACCAAGATTAAACCTAGCACTCTGATATCAACTTTGTCACGATTCGAAGGTACAGAACACGAATAGAACTTAAATTACGAAACGTATAGAGGCGTAACATAATCTAAGTAAGTCAAAGCCCAGAAATCTAAACCATTTTTTAATGAAAAGAGTGAAGGAAAACTTGTTTTAAGCAAGTGGTTTTAACAAAATAAGTGGCATTAAATATTTAAAAGCATCATATTTTCCCAAAAATTTCGGCAGAGTCTCCTTTGTAAATACTGGCCCCAAACGGATACAAACATGCATATACATAAGTAAAGAATAAAGGGATCCCCAAGCGGGAACTAGCTCTTCGCCAATTGGCGGAAATAACCATGCAAGCAATATAATATACAACGCCGAAGGGCGAGGATCAAAACTCAGAAAGAAAACCAACATCCTCAAGAAAACCAGAGAAGAACCATATAATACAAGCGCGCGACTCTAAGGTCGATGAATAAACAACTGGTTTTCTAAGTCTATCAAAATATACAAGTCTGGTTGATGGAGTTTACTAGATACAACCGAAATAATAAAAATACAACGGTGGTCACGATGCAAGTGAACCCACCTACCAAAGCAAATCACCCGGAAAGAAGCAGTGTGCCAGTAAACCGCAACGAAACCAGTACGGCCAAACCTGCAAGAAACTGTGGCACAACGTGGGTGAGTTGACAACTCATGAGTAGAAAACATCACCGAGAAGAAATCGTATGTATGACTCTCTCCGAAGTCATACAATACAATACACAATGCTACAAAGAGGGTGACAACATATCATAAGTGTGTTATCAAAGTACTCGTGTCCGTGTCAAGAATAATAATATATCGATGTGTGACATGTACTAATACACCATCCAACGTGTGTCCAGTAACGACACACAAATCATGATAAAACCCGAGTGCCCAACATCGACACTCAAAACATCATGAAACTCGTGTCCAACAGCGACACATAAAACTCATATCTCAGACGCCGCATCCTCAGATCGGCCCATGGGCTCCGTCAGTCCGGATCGGCCCATATATCCATCTCTTTCATGACTCCGAACGGTATCCTCCGGATATCCGTCGAGTTTCCATACAATCATCGGTCGGTAATGCTCCCCTACCGGGATCAACGCCTTTCTATACGATCCTCTTGCCCCGGGGTACCGCACCGGGTCCACCATGCACCCGCAGATGGTCCCTCCCCCTATCTCGAATCGGGTGTATGATACCGCTCAAGAACCGAGAAAACTCATGGTGGACACCACAAATATCATATCACGAGAAAACCGCAAATTTCTATTTTTAGAAATGATAATGAGTTTATAAATCCTTGCGGTTTCTCCAAATCCAGAAATCTCATGGAAAATCCGAATCCCATAATCATGAGTCAATAAACAGTGAATACCGGCATAAAGCCTCACGATATTGCATAACAGAATGAATGTTAAAGTGCATGAAGTATCTAAATAAGAAATGCAATATCTAAACTAGCATATGAAAGCAAGCGTACTAGTACTATGTTGAAACTACCAGCTAGCAATTTATACCAATGAAATAATGTTTTTCTAATGTGTGCGTGACATGGAAATTACCGATGATGATGTGTGTGAGCCGGCAAGCAAGTGTACGTAGAGCATACGCATCATCGGTGATGGTGCTGATGTCTTGACAACAGGGTTCCATAATAACTAAAGAAAACACATTTATAAGCATGCAATGCGATGATAACAGCATGAATATACGGAAAAGGATGTAGTAACCGCAACATTTAAGAATATACATTTCTATGTACAAGTCATACAGTTTTTGGTGTTGAAATCGCACGAATCGTGGTTTCAGAAAAGTAGGGGCTACGGGGTCTTTGAGAAAAGATACATCCATTGAAAAATCCGTAGTTTCTCTCGGCCTGTCTTTAAAATACTCATGATTCGTTAGTTTTGAAAATAAGTATGACTCGAGCCCAGTCTAACATCTACCTAATAAACTACAGGACTACACTAAGAGACTAATCGAAAAGGTAAGGAAATCCACCTAAAGTCCGAGTCGATATATCTAGTAGTCGGTGATCCCGCCTCAATAGCGTCACGTACGGTAAAATATATAATACGACATCCTCGAGTCAAGAGTGTGGATCAATCATCATTTTTATACCTCATACAGTAAAATCCATTGTACGGCATCCCAAAATCGGGGTACGGGTCAAATATCACATATACCTCATTATCATATGGCATCATTATCGTAAAATCTTGAATTAGGTATACTGTTCTAAAATCTAGTACATTCCAATATCATCAAACATATATCATCGTGTGAATAAAAACACATCGCCCATCGATCCACTATAATATCATGTCGTATATCATAACACGACCCAAATCACATAACCGATCTCATGGTATCATGCCCGATCATATCGACTCACCTCCAAGTATCATATATTATCCTCATCATCTGTGTATATGTGTGTGTGTGTATGTACCAATGTATCCGCACACACACACACACATAAATATATATATATATATATAAACATATACACCCAAACATATCACGTGTGTGTGTGTGTGTGTGTGAACCTTTACTCTAAGGTTTCGCGACAAAGAAACTAAACTAACAACACTTTCTTGCTAAGTATTCACGTCTCACAATAACACATATGCATATATATCATAAACACATCCTATCCTACGAGATTTGCGGGGGTGCTATACGCTATCCACCCAACTTCCCCGTAGATATACATCTACTCACCTGAACGCCTCGGCTAATCTGATCCGATTCCAGCTCTGCTATTTCCGCGCCACATCTGACGCCTCTGCACCCGATCCTAGAACGTACACAAGTAAATAAGAGAATAAATATATAATTAGTCGCGGACACAACCAATACAAGTCAACCACGCGTGCTAATTAAACGCGCACGCACTTGGTGCACAAAACACGCTCACGACAACGCCACAAATCACCACTAGGGCCGCAATACGTGAAAAACGCTAATCCTAGTACCCACTCATACCAATTGCATATTCACAATACTCTAAATATTATATGAAATAGGTAGAAAACCATCAAAACCTCAAACTTAATTAAAATCGATTTAATCCAAAAACCTAGTAAGCATCTTTTAACCATTTTAGTACCAATCTAGATGTTTTAGAAATTCTAGTGGCCACAATGATCATTTTATATCATAATTAGGCTACCCAATTATTAACTAGATTTTAATCTCACTTATTTATATAAATTCTAAAAATCTAGTTTGCAACATTATACAATTTGGACAAATTTTAAAGCAACAATTAGCAATTTAGCAATTAGGTTAAGTTTTGCAAAACTCAAGATGTTAAACTAAATATCATAACAAAAATCAAGCGATCAAACCCTAGCTTGAATTCAAAACCCTCACTTGAGAACCACAACTTGCAATTAAAACCAAAATTAAACACCTAATAAGCTAGATTGAAGCAATCTACCAACAAATTTACCATAGGGTTAGTATTTATACCTCATAAATATGAGATCAAACATGCAAACCTAGCCTTCAATTTGCTCTCTTGCTCTAAGATCCATGTTTGAATGGCCAAGGAATAATGGGTAAAGTTTTGATTAGGGATTTGTGAAGTTTTTGTATTGATTTTTGAAGCATCTTATGAAGAATTTTGAAGTGAAATGAGAAGGAGAAGATGGGGGGCCTGCAGCCATGGGGCTCGGTCAGCATGAGGAGAGGGAGGAGAGAGAGTGTGGGTGTGTTGGTGAAGTCAAGAAAAAGTCCATGCCTCCATTATCTAACACCATACCCCTTTGTTTAATTTTTTCTTTTTAACTTCTTTTCTATTTACTTTGAAAAGGAAAAGAATGGGATGTGGGGGAATGGAGGCTGCCTAGGCTCGGCTCCAAGATGGGGTGTGGGTGTGTGTGTGGAAATTCCAAGTAAAAATATCCATAACTCAAGTCAACATGCCCATGCTTCTATTCTATATTATTTTCTTTTAAATTTTATTTTCTAATTCAATTTATCCTTGAACCAACTAGAACCTTGAAGATAATTTACAAAGAAAGGATGTGTAGTAAACTTGGTATTAAGTTGTCATGGTTCACCAAGGTATAATTAACCCACTCCAATTTCTAATTATCACTAATTAAATGTATTAGTGAAAGCTTATAATAGTATTTAAATTAATTAATTAAGGAAAATATTTTAGTAAACTAGCAAATTTATAAGTGACTAAATAAATACCAATACTAGCCATTACATATCTAAAATAGGTATAATTAAATCTATATTGAAAAATAATTATATCTTGGTTTTTACGGAAAACACCGGTTATTTTACCGATTATCGGAAATTTTACCTAAACGATTTTTTTCAAAACGTTACACATCATTTCTATTGTTCCCACTTTACAAGACGACGTATCAACTTCATCTCCTACGTCTGGCTCATCAAGTTCGATCGGCCCATGTTTTCTTACAAATCTTGAGATGTTTAACCCCATTTCACAATGGATTGATAAATTAGTACAGTTAGAAAATTTCAGTTTCACATTATTACGAACTATACTAATTTATTCAGTCACGTTCGAACGGATTGATAAATTAGTACTCTATTTATTTTTCCCTTCCATTCATCTTCTTATCTACCGAGAGTGTATACCGCTTCCATCCACACACGGTCTCGTGTATTTTTTATTTCTTTTCTCTACACGTTCTTTCTCCAACTATTGAATCATCACGATGAATTTTTTGAATGGTTGGTGTTAACTTTTAGTCTGTGTAAGGCTTTATATAGATTGATGATGTTCCCTCCCCCTAATTTTGAACTTCAACGCTTAAACGGTGGAAATACTGTTTCACTTAAGTTTGGGGGGACCTTTTTGAGTGTATATATTTTGTTTGCCTTTTATTATATTAACAAAAAATGAGAGAACCGATAAATTTTGACCCCTCAACAATTTTTTGACCCGCTTTGTGAAGCATGACAGTGAAGACACTGTCAAGTTTAAGTTTGGGGGTGTGCTTGGAAAGCTTTCTATCTTTGCATTTATATGTATATTTTTGCATTTTCATACTTATTTAAAAACCCATAAAAACTGAAAAAATTTCCAAAACATAAAAACTTTGTCGTCAAGCTAGCTAGTAGGGTAACTTAGAATTTATTCCGAAAATTTAGCTTGATAGGTTAGAAATAACTAAATCCTAGGCTTAGGGATTGAAAACCCTAAAAATAACCCTTCTTGAGTTTAACCGTAGTAAATATACGTCCTTACAGTTTTTTCAGAAGTAAGTAATCTTGAGTTCAGTTCTTAAGTTAAGTTGAAATGAAGGGAAAGTATTGAAAGTTTTATTGAAGGATAAGTCTGAAAAATAGTTCCTATTCTTGAGTCCAGGTTCAGAAAGTATATACCTTACAAACTGCACTTATACGTACCTTGAAACTTGGGATAGTAGAGAATACCTAGAAATACTCTTTCCTGAAATCCTAGTATGAAAGAAAAAACGGTACTTTAAGCTAACCACCAAAAGAGCGTTACTGAAAAATATATCCGGTCTTGAAAAGAAGCAAAAGAAAAAATATATTAGAAGACCTGAAAACTACTATTTACGCTTTAATAAGCTCACACATTCAGTAATCGGCTGATTAGTGCCTCAGGAAGCAGTAGTAGTCACATGAAAGGTGTGTGAGCAAATCCGTCCATCATTAATAAAAAGAAGTAGTATTTGGCATTAGGGCAAGAGTACTATAGCTTGAATTGAATTCTTGAGTGTAGAGGTGAAATTCACACACGTAGGGGTATACAATCGATATTTGGAGGAGAGGTAGGAATATGGAATAAATCTTATGTTTTCTGTAAAGATGATAAAAATTCTGGATTGGAGACTGCGCTTTAGAAGAAAAACTCAAGAGATACTGAGGTCTTTATAAACTATCAAAACGTATAGGATCTTAGGTTGAATGAATAGAAGGTGGGAAAAATAAGGGGCAGATATTTCTAATTTAGGATGATAGAGTTTCTAACTTAGATGCTAAACCATAGGATTAGAGTCAATGTTAACTTATGAAACTAGTTTGACGGGATTTTGTGAGTAGTATCCGCTGAAAACCTTTAGAAGACAACACTCCTCCTACCAGGGACACCTAGAGGTTTAAAGACTTGTTGCATACGCTAAGTGCAACCGTGATACCTGCGAAAGTGAGTTTAGGACTTTTTGAAAATAAATGGTTTTGCTTGGGACGAGCAAAAAATAAGTTTAGGGGTATTTGTTCACACCAGAATATTGCATTTAATACCACTCATTCTTATGCTCATTTGTATATAGGTTGGTGCTTTTGATCCGTGTTTTCTACATGGTTATAGTTCATAGGTTCTCAGTCCAGAATAACGCAAATCACGCACAATCTCTACAGTTATGACAAAATGCAGAGCAATTGCCAAAAACAGATAAAATCCGGGATCCGGTCATCCACATTCGTCTGGTATTGTCTACCAGTTCAAGAGACAAGACGAATACAGCGGTCATTCATATCTCGGACAACCACAGAGCATGAGGAAGGCGGCATAAGAAACAAGGTGCAACGTAGAGCTAGAGGGAGATCAAGGCCAAAGTCAAAGAAAGTTGCCATTAAAAGTATGAGAATATTTTGGAACCATTTTGCAATTTTGAACTTGAAAAATAGAAGAAGAAAGCAACACGAGAAAGCACAAGAAAAATGGCATGCCAATTCCACCATATGACCGCGGAAACACGAAATTTCAGGTGTTTGGGTGGCGGATCGGCGATCTGACATTGATGTCTCGCGACCAAATTTTTAGGGTAGTTTTGTAATTGTACATGGGCTCAGAATATGGCCGTAGGGTTTCACTCCTCTGCCTATATATACTCCAGATTTGAGCCAACCATAGATACATTTTCTTTCCTTCGGATTAGTATAGTTTAGTGTAGTTTTCTTCTTTTTCTTCATCTATTCTCCATGAAAATATAGTGAGAACTTTTGAGTGGAAAATTAATGAAGATGGGTTTTTTTTCTATCTTGTATCTTTATTTTTTTGCATTGTATTTTAATTTCCAGTATAACTTTACTACTTGTTGTTAAAGTAGTTGTTGGTTTTATTGTTCTTCTTTTCTTCTCTTCTAAACCCTATTTTTCAGGCCATGATGCTCAATTAAGTCCCTTACTTAGGTGAGGGCCCAAATAGTTAGCTTGTTGTCTTTTGTATAACCATATTCTTCCATTCTTTCTTCTCTTCTTTCTTGTTTTACTTTATTTTCATGTGTGAGTTATTTACTTACTTATTAGGACTAAGGAAGGTTAGTATGAGGGATAAAAAAATCCCTTATACTTCTCTTCGCTAAACAAGTTGAATTGAACCTAAACCAAACAAATACAACCCCCTCCCTTATGCGCGCTATAAGTAACATATAGTCGCGACCTAAGTCGAGAATTCCTTTAGGCGCACTACAACGTGACATGTAGTTGTGACTTAATTGGAGACTTGGTTGTGTGTGTTTGGCCTAGGGTTAGAAATAAGAGCATAGAACAGACGGACAAGGGGCACTAGGAATAGATTTAGCATTGGAAAGCTTGCTTAAACCTGCAAATCCCATTCCTATGTCCTCCTTATCCCCGCTACTTCCGATTATCCCGACTTCATTTCAATGAAAGCACAAAATTAATTCCTAACTCTACTAACCAATCCTAACCCTAACAAGTTCTCTTTGACATAAAAATACAACAGTTAGGATAGAATTGAACAAACTTATACATTTTTTAATTGACTCGTCTAAAATAAGAATGGAAACACATGCCATCTCCCAGTGGACGACTCGTACTCAACCGGCTAGCTACAAGCGAAACCGACTCGATTGCAGTAAGTAGAACAAGTAGAACGCATAACATATCGCGGTTTTTCTACCAATCATGGCTGCCATTGTAAATAATACAGGTTTAGGATTACCCCGCGGAGAAGCGCACAGACGTCCAGGTTCTAGATTGTAGCGGGTGTCCATCTCAAGGTGTTGAGATCGAGTCACTCGAGTCTAGAATTGGCGAGTTGCTTGCCGTGCTTGTAGAAGGTATAGGATAGACCCATGGAGGAGTGCTCAAGTCACCTGATTCGAGAAAGAGACGGGTGGCCCCTTCATGATGATTATATTGGGTTGTCTCGTTTCTTAGGTTACCTGGTAACTTGCCGCACTTGTAGGGGTCTGCTTTTGGCTATGCATGGGCTATTCACGCGATCGGGGAATATCAAATTTCGTTTGATGGCTCGAACGAAACACGGGATTCCTAGGTAATCTGACCATTCCTATTCTTTGATGTTCATTACATGCTTGTGATATGATTACCTGCCTGTGATGGTTTCTCCTGCATGTTGTAATATGATTATATGCGTGTGATGATATATTGATATATAAAGTATATATAAAAATACTATATACGTTTTGCACCTGCGCTAGCCCTGCTTCCGTCCTACCGTAAGTTAAGTAATCTTACAGTGAAGACCCGGGGCCCCGGAGCGAATGCGGATGGCGTATATGTGCATTATATTTTCTTTTTATGCTTTTCTGTGATTGTATGAAGAGATGCTAGGTAATGAGATTATCTAAATAATGGGATTGCATTAATAGGATTAATGCAAGGTTAAATAAACCTAAAACACATTATAGAAACAAAATATTAGATATTTGGTGTTATAGTCGATTCTTTTGCTTTGCATTGAGGTATTTGGTTAGAAATATCCTGCACCTCATTCGACAAGGAAAGAGCCTAAATCCCTTTACAGAAAGTGACCTCTTTGGCAAAATATTGTGTTACTATAAGTTTGCAAATTGAATAGACGTATCCTATTGCTTTGCACGGTGGTATTCAGTTAGGAATATTCTGCACCTCATTCAATGAAGTAAGAGCCTTGATCCCTTCACGGGGAATCCACACATAAGCAATAGTCTACGTAATTATAAGTTTGCAAAACCATTCGGTTCCTACGATAGATCAAGTTCATTACGTTGAAGGTTTTCTTCAAAACCAGCCGTAGCCCTCTGTCATTTCAAGAAGTAGAGTACTTAGTATTCATGTTTGTTGACCATAGTTAAGGCACAGTGTATGGTAGATAAGTGATATCTTCCTGGTTGTATATGATGTGACTGGTCAGGATAGTCGTACGACCTTGTTGACCATAGTTAAGAGTCATGCGGGGGGTCTAAAACAGTCACAAAATAATGGGTTGAACTTGACTAGCGACTTATGATTTGTTGACTATAGTTAAGGTCATAAACCGTTAGGGATAAAAACCGATATCGGGAGTTTCAAGTGTTGAAACTTGTAATGAGATTACATACCTTCTATGGAGTGGGGTGACTTGTTGATCTTAGTCAAAGTTACCACGCCATGATAATTTGGATCCCGATTCCTACTGTGAGTAATAGTTACTCTCGGGAGATTTTTCTATAAATGATCCCGGCTAGTTCTCCTTTTAGGTTTGAAGGAGAATTCGACAAAACAGCAGGAGACTAGATTAGATAAATTAATCAACCTATTTAATCTAGGTTAGAGTGCACGACGGGTGTTTCTTTTCTCTCTCTCTCTCTGAAAGAGACCTAAGACTGGTGTTAAACTAAAACTCGTAAACCAAGTTAACCGAACCTTTGTACAAGAAACGGTTTTAGAATGTCATGATTGCTCTATTTCACGACATAGTCGCATATGTCCTTACCCCTCCCACTTCTCCTTTTGTTTCCTCCGGAATACTCTGTATCCGATACAGAGATCCAAATTGCATGGAAAGCCATCTCGTATAGTAACATACGAACTTGAAGAAAGTGTTTCAGTCGAGGATGGCTGCTAGTTCTAGAGAAAGTGAATTATATATGATACAATTCATTTGTCTCTCCTCTCCACCTTATCTCAAGTTTGAAAGCTCCTTAAATAAGGAGAATATACTAAGTACACTTGTTGCATAGGCTTCTTCCAATCCCGATGCTGGAGTTGAAAGGAAGGGTAAGAAGAAAACCAACCATCATAAGTCTGGTATACACAAGGTAAGAAAGAGAGACAATAATAGGGGACGCAGTGAGCGAAAAGGAAAATGCAATTACTGTTATGACCCTGAGCAATGAAAGAGGCATTATTTGGAATACCCAGCTACCCTTGAAACATTTTGATGTTTCATGTTTTTCATGTGGTTGTAATCGAAAATTGTTTTCCAATTAATTCTGATTCCTGGGTATATAGATACCGGATTAATATCCCACATCTGTAAGTTGTTACAGATGCTGAGAACGATTAGATTATTGGAAAGGTGATTTGATCCTCAATGTCGAAAATCAGAGCAATTGTTGCAATTGGGGAAATCACCTGGTTTTGCCTATCAGCAAACTTTTGGTTTTGAATATCTGTTATTATGCACCAAAATTTTAAAAACTCATATATCTGCCACTTTATTTGATAAAATGGGATATAAATTTTGAAAAATATGTAATGAACATTTGCCTTTATCATTTGATGATTGGGTAAGGTGCATTGAATAACAGGATAAACATTCTTAATCAAAATACAGTTTTCAAATTATAATACACAGAGTATGAGCTAGTGAACTTATAGGACTTATATATAATGATGTATGTTGTCCGGTGTCTACCTGGATAAGGGTCGGTACTCATACTTCATTCCATTTTCCTAAGATTTCTCTGATTTTAGACACACATTCTTTCTGAAATGCAAAGTACAAAGATTTTGAGAAGTTTATAGGATATAAGAATAAAGTAGTAAACCAAACGTTGAAAGTATCAAGATTTTTCAAAGTGTTCGAAGATGTGGATACTTATGCTAGGTACTCTTTAGTTATATAATTGAGAATTTGATTCTCTCTCAGATTACTCATCTGTGGGTGCGCTCCTTGATGAGTAATACTGTAAAGCCTTTTTCAATAAGGGGATGCACTAGAAATAGATGCATATCAATTGATACCGGTTTTACCTAAATCAGTGCATCAAATTCTATATATGATATAGAATGGGCCATCATCTTAAGATTGTTAAGATGTTGAGTTGTCCGACTTATGCTTAAAACCAGAATCTAGATAAACTCAAGCCACGTTTTGGTCATGGCAGTTTGTGGGTTATCCCGGGCATTGACGAGAGTTTAACTTTCTACCATTTGCAAGATCAAAAGTGTTTTGTTCTTGACTCGTCACCTCCTTGGTAAAGGAATTTCTTGCAAAAGAAATTTGTGGGAGTATGGTAGAACCGGAAGTGATTTCAGAACTACAAACGGTTACTGAAGATTTAGTATAACTTGAAAATCCAATTGACCCTGAAAAATTTTAGCCTACTCCGCAGATAGTAGGTGACCTTAGCCGTCTGAGAGGTACTAAGGTTTCCTCATTGACGGTGACTAGGAGACTAGCATCATGTGATAATGATCCTACTAGTTATCAGAAGGCCATGGGAAGTGGTGACTTCTGATTAATGGCTGGATGCCAAGTTATCCTAGTTGGACTACATGCACTGCAACAAAGTGTAGACTTTGTTGGGTGCTCCTGAAGAGGTAAAACCCATACAAGTAGATCTTTCGAGATCAGTGCAAATGGAAAGATATTGACCTAATAAGTCTAGACATGTAGTAAAAAGTTTTCATCAAATACCCGTTGTGGATTGTGATAAAACTATTATTTCAGTGTCTGTGCTGAAGTCCATATGGATATAACTTGCCACTATTGTTTTTCATAACTATGATATCTGGAAGATGGATGACTATAACGTATTTCTAAATTTGATTTAGAAGTGTACGTGTATATGACTCTGCCAGAGGATTATCTTAGTCGGTGGGAGCAGTAGTAAGTGTGCAAGTTGCTTAAATCTATTTTTAGACTAAAGCAGGCATAGCGGAAATGGATCGTCTGTTTTGATGTCACGGTCAAAGTGTTTAATTTTATCAAAATGAGAGATGAACCAGGTATTTGTAAAAAGGTAGTAGGGAATGTTGTCAGATTCCTCATATGGTATATGGATGACATATTCATGATAGGAAGTGATGTTCCTATGCTGAAATCGGTAAAACAATGGTGGTCATAAGTGTTTCTCCATAAAGAATATGGATGTCAGTCCAATCCTAGAGAAAAATAGGGTAGCCGTGAAGAGCATTTGATGTTCTTGGTGTATGGTAATGGCGGCCTCCTGAAAGAGGTGGTTACCGATTCTAGCTTCCCATAGAAGACAGAATGTCTATTGCGAGTTATAAGCTTACCCTCTTTTGAAGAGTAGTATATTGGAAAGAGTTCCAAGTGGGATACTAAGGCAGTCGTGATGCTAGATGCTGATTGTGAATCGGCAAAAGATACCGTCTGAGAATTCGCTAGATATAATTGTTCATTTGTGAACATAATCCCATCGTCGGTCCAGGTAAATACTAAAGCAGGTATCGCTCAGTTTAGGAGATATTTGATCTCCGCGAATTTGAGATTCATGGAGAAATAAAGAGATGCGTTGTGCCGGGTCCACTCATTGAGGCTAGTTCTCGAACACAGTTTGCGAACATATTAGTACAGAAGTTGGGTATGTGATACCGCAATAATTGGCCTTAACTGCAGGTGGGAGATTGTTGAATATAGGTGCTCTCAAAGCAATTATTGTAATTGAAGGAGGAACTATACGAGAGAACAATCGTACTCGATATTATAGTATGCTATATGGTTTTTCGTTATCTTTCATGTGTTGCGTTTATTCATTATCATGTATCGTTTAGACATGAGATAAAGCCTATAGGATTTTGCTTGAGTACCAGAACGATGATGAAGATCATACTAGTGGGGCCCGGGCAGTCGATAAGAACATCCTTAACTATCCCTAATTGTAAGAGTATCGAGACTAGGTATCGGTGCTCCAGTTTAGGCTATTGTGTACGTTTCCTGACCCGGTTGGAGGGCGATAGCTGATCTCATAGCTATTGGTGTTTGACACCGAGAATTGTATACGGGTGTAATGTTTTAGAAATCGTTTAGGCCAATTTTCCGTAATATGTAAAATAAATTGTGTTTTCCGTAAAAACCTAGAAGTGATCATTTCTCGGTATAGAATTAACTGAACCTAGTTTAACTAGAAAATTGCTAGTTTGCTGTTTTTAGTTGTCACTTGAAAATTTTAGTTCACTTTAATATTTTTCCTTAATTAAAATATTATTATAAGTTTTTAATTATTCACTTAATTAGTGGTAATTACAAATTTGTTTGGTTTAATTATGCTAATATGAGTTCATGCTAACTTAATCACAAGATTAAGCATCTTTGAATTCTTGCAAAATATCTTCGAAAAATATCTAGATATTTTGGTGGTTTAAGGAAAAATTTAATTAAAGGAATTTAAATGTGGCAAAAAGATAAGTTTCTTAATTGAGCTTTAATGTGTTTTAACCTAAAATTCTCCACACACTTCCACACACTCCCCTTTTCCTCATGTTTTGGCCGAACCCCCCTGCTGCCCCAATTCATATCTCACCCCATTTTCACTTCTTCAAGCTCAAATAAATCATAAAAAATCATCAAATAATCCCACAAACTCAAAAATAAATCAATACCCATTATTATTGTAACGTTTTGAAAATCGTTTCGGTGAAATTTCGAAAAATCGGTAAAATAAGGGGGTTTTCTGTAAAAAGTCAAAATATAAATATTTTTATTATAAAATTAAAAATACATATTCTAGCTATGAAATTGCTAGTGTTTAGTGTTTATTGATCCACTGGTAAAATTTCTGGTTTTCTGAAAAATTTTCCGAATTTAATTATTTTTAATATTATTTTAAGCCGGTAAGAAAATACATTAAATTAGCGATAAATACAAATTTAAATGGGCTAATTTTAATATTTAAAATCATGTTAATTAAAATCTAGTTGTAATATAATTTTTTAGTATTTTATTTCAAGTTTTAATTGGTTTTTTATTATGGAAAACAAAAATATAATTATTTTGAACTAAAACTTGCAAATATGGTATTGTGGGGGGTCTTTTTGCATAGAATTTTTTTGTAAAGTCTCTCACACTCACCCTCACTCCCCTTGGCCGGCCCCACATTGTTGTAGCAGCCCAAGAATTTTCTTTCTCTCTTTTTGACCTTAAATCATGTGAAGAAATGGGTTAAAATTAGGGTTTTTATATATATTAAAAAGGTAGGGGTATTATGGTAATTTGTGAGGGGCATTGATCTTGGAATTTCCACAGAAATCCCCTCACCTCTCCCTCTCCTCTCCTCTGGCTGAAATTCTGCACCTCATTCCCCCCCATTTCATAACCTTATCCCATCTCCAAAATCCTTCAAAAACTTCTTCAAAAATCAAGTAAAACCTGACCGAAATCAAAATCCAACTCCTACCCATTTCTCATTTGCCTATTTAGCATGGATCTAGGGAACAAGATTTCAATTTGGGAGGCTATGGGTGCTTATGGATCTTCAAATGTTTTGGGTATAATTTCTAAACCTTTTGCTTAATTTGTTAGTTAATTCCTTAAAGCTAATTTATTTAAGTGTAAATTAGGCTTTTGTTGCAAGTTTGGAAATTCTAGAAAGGGATTGAATGCAAGTTAGGGTTTTGTGAATTTGGTGTATAGTTGTGTGTTGTAATTAGGCCCTTATGACATGTTAAAACAAAGTTTGTAGCTAGTTGTTAATTGTTAGTTTAAAAATTTTGATAATTACGCTAATTTACTAACTAGGTTTTTAAAATTGGTTAAATAATTGGGTTTAAAAATATGATTAGGTTTTTCATGACTTCATTAACATTATAAAGTGTAGTTTAATACTTTAGTTCATGGAAATCCAAGCTAAATTGTTGTTGTGCATTTTTGCTATAAAATTGTTAAAATTGGGTATATTATAAACTAGAATTTTGGGGTTAATGAAATTTAATGAGATTAAATTACGGAAATTGTTTTTATGACTTATTTGAGATATTTAATAAGTATTATGGCCACTAGATTTGTTTAAACGTCGAGTTTTGTACTAAAACGGTAATTTTTGCTTGCTAGATTTTCGGAAAAATGGCTTTTAAGGTGAATTTGGGGTTTTTGTGAATTTTAACATATTTTATATTATAGTTAGTGTTCGTGGATGTGCAAATGAGTGTGTTTGGGTTTTCTCGATGGTTTGACATTTGTACATCGACATCGAGGGTTGGTTTGGCTATTCTTGCATGCGTAGGCGATAGGTTTTGACCTATGCGTGATACGCGTGCCGATTTGATTTTCGTATGCCGTTTCGATTTCGAATTTGGTTTTAATGCGATACGGTGCGTTATGATATATAGGTACCCCATGTGGACTTCGAGACGATAAGCAAGCGCGTAGCGACGTCGGCACCGGCGAGCGAGGACCAGGTGAGTAGATTTATATCTACGGGAAGAAGTCAGGTGGATGGCGTATAGCACCCCCGCAGTCCGTAGTATAGTTCATATATATATGTTTATATAGGTGTTTTATGATATGAGAATGTTTATCCATGATATGATTATGTGTTCATGGATTAGCTTTGGGTTAGTTGCGAAACCCTAGAGTAGTTGTTATACCCACATACGCACACACAGACTTGCATACATTACTTTCTTGTGCGTAGATGGGGATGCGTATATATGTATATACGCATGGGTATGGGACTATGCATATATACATTCATATACACATGCATGGATGATGAGGATAGTACTTGGGATATGAGATGAGTCGATGAGATCGGTGATATGGCAGGGTTCGTATTTGAGATACGACATGACGTAGCGGGTCCTTGATGTAGTGTTTCACACACGTGCATGCATACTTAGGCGGTATCAGTATTGTACTAGACGTAGATCAGTACCCCGATCATGATATTTGATAAAGAGGATACCAGATGAATAGTATGATGAATGTGATATTGACCCGTACCTAGATTTGGGATGCCGTACGATGGATTTACGTACAAGCTATATATTGATGATTGATCCGCACTCTTGACTTGGGAATGTCTGATTATAATTATGGTATCGGATGTGATATTATTGAGGCGGGATCACCGACTAATATATATATATATATATATATATATATATATATATATATATATATATATATATATATATATATGTATGTATGTATGTATGTATGTATGTATCGACTAAGATGTTAGGCGGTTTCCTTACCTTCAGTTAGCCTGTTAGCTTAGCCCTATAGTTTAGTATAGTTGGTAAACTAGATTCGACTCCTACCTATTTCAAAAGCTAACGAATCGCGGGTATTTTAAAAGACAGGTCAAGGGATTCTACGGATATTTCTAAAGACGTATCTTTTCTTAAAAACACCGTAGCCCTTATTTTCAAAACACCGCGATTCGTGTTATTTTTAAAAAGCACCATTGTTTGACTTATAGTTATCGTTGTGTCTAGTATTCTGCTCCCGCACATTATTGCTATTCGCTCCGCATCGCATATTCATATTGTGATTTCATATGCCGTTGTTGATATTATGCTGTTAGGACACCAGCACCATTACCGATGATGCGTATGTACCATGTACACTTACTTGCCGGCTAACACACATCTTCATCGGTAATTGTCATGTCACGTACACTTAGAAAATAATATTACATTGACATAGCTTGTTAGCTAATAGTTTAGACATGATATTAGTGTACTTTCTTTATATGCTAGTTCAGATATTGTAGTTATTACCTGCTACTTCATGCATGTTATTATTCACTGTTATGCCGCATTCATGGATTCTCATGCCTATATTCACTGTTTACATGCTATTGAGGATTTGGATTCGGATTTTCATGAGATTTCCTGGATTTGGGGGAAAACCGCAAAAACATTTATAAACTTCTTTTCTCTCTCTTTTAAATGAAAAGTGTGGTTTTCCCATGATGTATGAGTCGTCCACCATGAGTTTGCTGATGGATTTCGAGACCCGATTCGAGGAGTTGGATGAACCGTTTCGGGCACATGGTGAGCCCGGTGCGGTACCCCGGGGCGAGAAGGTCGTGTTGTTGACGTTGAGCCTGGCAGGGGAGCACTACCGACCGGTGATTTTACCCGACGCGTCGGATATCCGGAGGATACCGACGTGGTCTTGAGATTGATGGTAGGGGTCGGTCAGGACTGACGGCGCCCTAAATAGTGAGATTGATACTGAGATTTTGAGATATTGAGGTACTGAGATTTGATGATACAGGCCAGTCCGGATAGCCGGAGCCTCGGATTTTTGAGACATTGGGATTTATGTTTTGTGTCGATGCTAGACACTGTATATGCTGATTTCATTTATGATACCTCGCTTTAAAAATAAAGTAATCTCACAAAGTTATGAAAGCAGTTTCTTCAGTACATGTATTCTGTTTTCATGCATTCCTACATCATCCATATGATATATTGCTATCTGAGGCACTGACACGAGCACTTGGTATTACTGTTGTTTAGTGGTATACCCTAGCCATGGTTATAGGCTGCTGATTATATTTTGAGGATATATTATGATCGTATGACCTAGGATTGCGTCATACATGCGATTTCTGTTCGTAGATGTATTCTATTCATGAGTTGGCAACTCACCCCCGTTGTGCCACAGTTCTTGCAGGTTTTGCCGTACAGGTTCCATTATGGCTTTGCTGGCACTACTTCCATTTCCGGGTGATTTGCTAGTAGGTGGGTTTATTTGTATCGTACCCATCATTATACCTTGTATACTATTATTCTGTTGTATCTAAAAGTTCCATCAACCAAACATGTATTTATTTTGAGATAGAGACCAGTGATGTTATTCTTTCGACCTTAGAGTCGCATGTTATATTTCTGTGGATTTCTTAGGGTTTTGAGTTCCCTTTTGAGTTTTTGATCCTCGCCCTTGGCGTTGTATATTATATTGCTTCTGTGGTTGTGACCGTCGATTGACGAAGAGCTAGCTCCCGCTTGGGGATGCCTTTTATTGATTTCGTATACTATTCATATTGTATCCCGTTTGGGGGCCAGTATTTACAAAGGAGACTCTGCCGAAATTTTCAGAAAATACTTAATGTTTTTAAAACGCATAATTCGGCTTATGCTATTAAAACTACTTGTTTTAAGTTGGTTTTTCCTCCACTCTACTACTTTTCTTGATTTGGATTTCTAGGTTTTCGGCTTACTTAGATTACGTACGCCTCGAGATGTTTCGTAGTTTAAGTGCCGGTCATGTTCCGTACTTTCGGGACATGACAAAGTTGGTATCAGAGCGTTAGGTTTTACCTTTGGAGCGTAGGATGACCCTTGGTTAATGGAATAGGTGACTAAAGTAGAGTGACGTACTGTGGGTATGTTCCGCGGCATACTTACGACACGCCACTCCATTTAAGGAGCCTTAGGATGTACATTTCTTTGCTCAGTATTATATTCATTCCGATCTAGCCTCATCAGTACCATTTATGGTTTTGCTGCCATGATTACGGGCAAGGAGAGCTACGGCTAGAGTTGCGGTCAACACGAGCTCGTTACGGACGAGGACTGACCAGAGCATAATTCCGGCGACACACGATTGTAGAGATGTGTCTTTTGATTGTGCTTTCGCGCCACGAGCATTGGATGGATCGCTGTATGAGATTACTTGGACGTGCCGATCAGCACTAGAGGATTGAGCCACTGACAGAGGCCAGCCAGATTTTGATGACCGTTGGTGTATTGCTTACTCATGATGATTGAGGCACTGTTCAGCGTGCGGACGAATGAGCCAGTTGTTGCTGCGGACGATGGGATATCGCCCCAGATGTTGGAGCTATTGCAGTACGAGGTTGTACTAATAGATGATAGAAGGTCGCTAGTCACCGAGGATGAATGACTAAGACATGTGGTTCGTTCGCTACCCCGATGCGAGATCATCAGATAGATTGATTCCAGCTAGAGACGACTTCACGCGGATACGTTGAGAGTCGACAGAGGCGATCGAATGTCAGAAACCTATTATTCCAAGTTTAAAGTATTCGGAAAGACATGCAGGCAATTCTATGGACCCTCTAGAAGAATGAAACCCTAACTCGACATAATGACCGTGTGAAAGCCTTTGAACCTTAGGGTTTGCGGCAGTTTCGCGGCGCCATTAGTGAGGCTTGGGTTTGCCCTTCTACGGCTGGACCATCGATGCTGTGGTACGTACTCGATACTATTAAACTGTACCCAAGATGTTGAGCTCTTGGGGGATTATGAGGTTTTGACGAATAGATCGGATGGTTCGACTTCATTCGGATGCTAGGTGGTAAGATGTATTTCTTGGAAGACTCCATATACGAGGATAGCCGTTGGAGCTCAGTCCATGCAGCCACGACGAGACGAGTCCGAAGCAGTCGACATTAGAGAAAGTGGAGTAAGAAGTTTGTACGAGATCTTGATGAGACGACGTTCCACTCCGCCGACATCAGAGATGCGATACGCATGCGAGGCATTGTACTTGGATATACCTTCCAGAAGGAGTCGTGATGAGTATGCAGCCGTTCCGGAACGAGAACAGATCTAATAAGGGACGATGACTTCCGGACAGTTCGGCAGAGACGAGATTTAGGAGAGATTTCGACATGACCTTTCTGGAATAAATTACGAGAAGACTTGGACCCAGGAGTGGTCATGTTATGCACACCGGCAGGCCAGAGTTCAGGATCGTCGACGAGACATTCTATGAGTGACCACGGCAGTGTTAGTGTATATGCCCTAAAGGCCATTACTGTATCATACTAGTTTGTATATTACTTAATGGAAGCTTGGGATATTCACCTTGTATAAACAATCTTGCTCAATATAGTAGTATGCTACTTGGTTTGTTTCTACTTCAATGTGTACATGTGTTTATTTTAGTATATCACCTATACACATTAGTGGAGCCCTTAGGATCTTTGGTTGATTACCAGCGTTGTGATGGCAGTCACACTAGTGGGGGCTGGGTAATCTATAAGCACATCCTTATGCAGGTCCCTAGTCGCAGGACTATCGAGACAGGGCATCGATACTCCGGAGTAAACTAGCGTATGCGCTTCTCATCCCAGTGTGGGAGATGGTCTGTTCCACAGCCATCAGTACGTCGTACTGGAGATAGTATGCGGGTGCTCGTTGGGTTACGAGTACACTGGACAGGGCTCGTCGGGAACGGTTGGTTGGTACTATACCTATCGTTAATTATCAGTTCCCAGGTGACATGAGTACAGCTTAGTCCGCTGACTTGACACTGTCACTTCGCCTCGAGTGTGTTCCCATTGTACTTAGATTACTACCCTACCACGGCTCAAAGAAGTCGTGCAAACAGGTAGTAGTTGGGTGCAGTCCTGAAGCACTTGGAGGCAGTGACGGTTATACAAGATTCGTCTCTCCCGGTATTGGGGGTTGACATCGCGCTGTGTCTAGGAGAGCCATTACACGAGTAGTCCCTGGCCAGAGCAAGCGAGATATACTGGTAGGCTTCCAGTGTTATCTCAGGGTGTTTTGGGCTTCACTCCGACACGACTTGTACCGCTGTTAGAGGACAGATGTTTACCGCCCCCCTAGGCCCGCCATGCGATGTATCAGACGAACAGACTGTAAGTCCACGTTGCCAACCCCGGTTCTTGGGGGGAGGCGGAAACGGTATAAAAATCAAATTTTTAGCGCACTAGGCAACATGGACTAACAAAAGTCGGGATCTTTTCTAAACAAAACTAGCTACCAAGCTAAAGAGAGTTAGCTACTCGGAAAAGATGTTATACCTCACTTGAACTCCTTCTTCTTGAACTCTTTGTGGAGGTTGGATAGTGCTTTCCTTATCGCCTTCTTTCGTCAAAGATGGATCCACCTGAGGGTTCAACCTTGGGCTCCTTTCTCGAACTTTGAGAGAACTAAGGTCTTTGGCTTGTTAGACCTTCAACCCTAGAGTGAGTAGAGAGTGGTTTAGAGTATTTTATCTCAAGGAGAGGTTTCTCAACACATGAGAATGGATCTCCTTGAACTAGAGGAGGAGGA
The DNA here is from genome assembly GCA_030015575.1 of Agapanthus africanus. NCBI lineage: Eukaryota > Viridiplantae > Streptophyta > Magnoliopsida > Asparagales > Amaryllidaceae > Agapanthus > Agapanthus africanus. The sequence goes on along the minus strand of CM057350.1, from coordinate 443,219,974 downwards.
AGAAGAAGAGAGGAGAGAGAATGGTTATGATAGAATGAATTGGTTTTTTTTTACAACCATAACAATATCTAGTGAATTATCAAATTAATAAAATTAATCTAAATGAAAAGTTGATGGAAGGTTTGATAAGACTATTATCATTTCACATTAAATGGTTTTGCTAGAATCAAAGAGCATCTTTGATGTGTATGGTCAACAAGTCAACCTTGGTCAACAAGTCAACAAACCCAACCATTACACATTTTCACTTAATTAATATTATTAATTGATAATTCACAAATTCATTAGGGCTTAGAAAAAGACGACTGTCAACTGTGCATATACACCCGTTCCGAAACCCTAATGAAAATCCTCTTCCTCCGCCTCAATCATCTGTGCATACACACCCGCATTCGTGTTCCGAGGAACATGAATACTATGAGATAAAAGTAACCCCAAAACATATACTAGGATCTGGCTCAAACCAGAGCCCGCTAGTAATATCCGTCCGGACTCCAAACGTGCACAAGTGCGCGGATGAGAACGAACCCTGTCGCAAAACCATACGACCTCTACTCTGTTTTGCCCAAAGATGAATAGCCCTCTGTGTGGGACTCTAAAGACTCGACACTACGCTGGCAGTGGGTTTAACCACAGACCGCAAGCGGCACTAGCTGTACGTAACGGTCCCCAGGTAGATGCCGATAAGAAGACTGACGAGGTGAACCCCATCTGAACTCCTACTGAGCCTGAATGTGACAGTCTCCGTACAGTCCGGTCTGTTCGTCTGATACATCGCATGGCGGGCCTAGGGGGCGGCAAACGTCATTCCCCTAATAGCGGTACAAGTCGTGTCGGAGTGAAGCCCAGAACACCCTGAGATAACAATGGAACCTACCAGTATATCTCGCTTGCCCTGGCCACGAACTACTCGTGTAATGGCTCTCCTAGACACAGCGCGATGTCAACCCCTAATACCGGGAGAGACGAATCCTGTCTAACCGTCACTGCCTCCAAGTGCTTCGGGACTGCACCCAACTACTACCTGTTTGCACGACTCTTTTGAGCCGTGGTAGGGTAGTAATCAAAGTACAGTAGGAACACACTTGAGGCGAAGTGACAGTGTCAAGTCAGCGGACTAAGCTGTACTCATGTCACCTGGGAACTGATAACTGACGATAGGTATAATACCAACCAATCAGTTCCCAACGAGTCCTGTCCAGTGTACTCGTAACCTAATGAGCACCCGCATACTATCTCAAGTACGACGTACTGACGGTTGTGGGACAGACCGCCTTCCGCACTGGGATGAGAAGCGCATACGCTAGTCTACTCCGGAGTATCGATGCGCTGTCTCGATAATCCTACGACTAGGGACGTGTATAAGGATGTGCTTGCGGATTACCCAGCCCCCACGAGTGTGACTGCCATCACAACGCTGGTAATCAAGCAAAGATCTTAAGGGCTCCACTAATGCGTATAGGTGATACAATAAAAGAAACACATGTACACATTAAAGCAGAGACAAACCAAGTAGCATACTACCATTTCGAGCAAGATTGTCTATACAACTGTGAATATCCCAAGCTTCCATCAAGTAATATACATACTAGTATGATACAGTAATGGCCTCTAGGGCATATACACTAACAATCTCCCACTTGCACTAAGGCCATGTACTGGCATATCGAAGACCTATCATCTCGATCAGCCGCTCGAACTGAGTTTGGGGTAAGGCCTTCGTGAATGGATCTGCAGTGTTATCTTCTAAAGCAACCCTCCGAACCTCGATCTCCTTGCGATCCACGATCTCCCTGATCAGGTGATACCGCCTCAAGATGTGTCTGGATTTCTGATGGGACGTGGGTTCCTTCGCTAAAGCTGTAGCCCCGTTGTTGTCGCAATACAAAGGTATTGGATCAACAATGGACGGAACCACCTGAAGTTCTTTCAAGAACTTCCTCATCCAGATGGCCTCTTTTGCGGCATCAGATGCAGCGATGTATTCCGCTTCCATAGTCGAGTCTGCAACGGTTTCCTGTTTGGAACTCTTCCAACATACCGCCCCTCCATTGAGGGTAAAGACAAAGCCCGACATGGACTTGGAATCATCCTTGTCACTCTGGAAGCAGGAGTCAGCAAAGGCCTCGATCTGGAGGTCTTTTCCGCCATACACCAAGAACATCTCCTTAGTCCTTCTCAGGTACTTGAGAATGTTCTTTACCGCTATCCAGTGTTTCTCCCCAGGGTTTAACTGATACCTGCTTACTACACTCAGTGCATAAGCCACATCTGGTCTGGTACACAACATCGCATACATTATAGAGCCTGCCACAGAAGCGTAGGGTATAATAGACATGCGATCCCTTTACAAATCAGTCTTAGGAGACATCTCTTTGGAGAGGGTGATCCCGTGACAAGCCGGTAGATTACCGCGCTTGGAATCTTCCATACTGAATCTTTTCAGTATGGTGTCGATGTACCTGGACTGCGAAAGTCCTAATATCCTCTTGGATCTATCACGATAGATCTGGATCCCCAGAATGTAGGAGGCATCACCCAGGTCTTTCATGGAGAACCTGTGTGACAAGAACCCTTTGACAGATTGTAGCATAGGAATGTCATTTCCTATCAACAGAATGTCATCCACGTACAAAACGAGGAATACGACAGTTCTTGCTACAAATCTACTATAGATGCATGGTTCATCTGGATTTTTGATAAAGCCAAATTCTTTGACTGTCTCATCGAAACAAATGTTCCAACTCCGCGACGCCTGCTTTAGTCCATAGATGGACTTAAGCAACTTGCACACCTTTCCGCTGCTCCCACTCTGAATGAAACCCTCTGGCTGGTCCATATAGACACACTCCTCTAAATTTCCATTTAGAAAAGCGGTCATTACGTCCATCTGCCAAATCTCATAATCATGGAAAGCAGCAATGGCAAGAAGGATCCGAATGGATTTCAGCATAGCCACTGGAGAAAAGGTTTCATCATAGTCCAAACCAGGTCTTTGACGAAAACCCTTTGCAACAAGTCTAGCCTTATAGGTCTCAACCTGTCCATCTACACCAATCTTCCTTTTGAAGATCCACTTGAATCCTACGGGTTTTACCCCATCTGGAGCAATGTCCAACGTCCATACCTTGTTGGTGTACATGGACTCCATTTCGGTCCGCATTGCATCCAGCCATTTTACCGAGTCAACGCTCTGAATGGCTTACTGGAAGCTAGTAGGCTCATCACTATCAATGATGCAGTCATCTCTATCCCCGTCTATGAGAAAACCGTAGTATCTCTCGGGCGGATGAGACTGTCTACTACTCCTGCGGAGCGGCGTAGGAATGTCCTGATCTTTCGAACCCTCTGGTTCTACTAAGCTTTCAGTAATAGCTTGTGGTTCTGGAATTTCTTCCAGTTCTACTGCGCTCCAACTTTTCTCCTTTTCCAAGAACTGGTGTTCTAGGAAGTGGGCATTACGAGAAACAAAAACCTTTTGTTCCTCTGCGTGGTAGAAAAGATACCCCGTGGTGTTCTTTGGGTATCCCACAAACTTACACAGTACTGAGCGTGCCTCGAGTTTGTCCGCATGCTGCTTTTTGACAAAAGCTGGACATCCCCAGATCTTCAGGTATTGAAGATAGGGTTTCTTCCCATTCCATAATTCATATGGTGTGGTAGGCACAGTCTTAGTTGGAACCCGGTTCAAAAGGTATGCGGCTGATTCTAGCGCATATCCCCAGAATGATCGCGGTAACTCAGCGTTACTCATCATGGACCGTACCATATCCAATATGGTTCGGTTCCGTCTTTCCGATACACCGTTATGTTGCGGAGTGTATGGAGGAGTAAGCTGAGAGAGAATTCCATTCTCTTTTAAGTAATTCAGGAACTCGGCACTCAAGTATTCACCACCTCGATCCGATCTTAGAATCTTGATACTTTTGCCTGTTAGTTTTTCAACTTCATTCTTGTATTCCTGGAACTTTTCAAAGGCTTCAGATTTATGCTTCATTAAGAAGACATGTCCGAACCTTGAAAAATCATCCGTAAAAGTAATGAAGTAAGAATAACCGCTTCGTGCATGCGTAGATATTGGACCGCACACGTCGCTGTGTACGAGTCCCAAGAGCTCGCTCGCTCTTACTCCGTGTCCAGCGAACGGAGTCTTTGTCATCTTTCCTTTGAGACAGGATTGACAAGTTGCATAAGATTGATATTCGAACGGATCCAAATATCCTTCTGTATCTAACTTAGTCAACCTTCTCTCATTGATGTGACCTAGTCTACAATACCATAAGAAAGCCTGATTGATATCTGGAGACTTTCTTTTGTGTGTATTCTGGACGTTGAAAATCTGTGGTTGGTTTAATACGTATACACCGTTGCTTAATGTACTTGACCCAATCAGAACTTGATTAAGGTGAATGTTCACAACATTACATACAAATGCAAATTCATAACCTTCTTTAGATAATAAAGATACAGAAATGATATTAAAAGTTGCATTTGGTACAAAATAACAACCACGCAAAACCAAAAAATGTCCATCTGACAAACCCAGGTGATAGTCCCCCACGGTCTCAGCATCCATGCTAGCTCCGTTTGCAACTCTGAGGGTCATGTCACCTGCTTTCAAAAACCTACGCTTTCTCAACGCCTGCAAAGAATTACAGATATGAGATCCTGATCCGGTATCCAATACCCAGGAAGTAGAGTATATTGATAGACAGTTTTCAATAACATACACACCTGAAGCTGAAGCCGCAACCTGCTTCAGATCCTGTGTCCTGGCTTTCCAAGCCCTGCAATCCTTTTTCCAGTGTCCACTCTTGTGACAGTAAAAGCATTCTTCCTTATCCACAAGCTTCCCTGCTACCTTTGTTTCTTTTGCCTTTCCCTTCGTATCCTTCTTACTAACACCGCCCCTTGGTTTGGCGGGGGTTTTCTTCTTCTTTCCCTTGGCTTTCGCCTTGGACTTAGAAGAGGAAGATCCTCCTACAAACAAAGTGGATGTTTCCCTACCTTTCTATAGGGTTCCCTCTGCACTCCTCAGCATGTTGAGGAGCTCTGAAAGTTCAACTTCCTTTTCTTGCAAGTTGAAATTCAGGATGAACTGGGCGTAAGTGGAAGGAAGGGACTGAAAAATCAAGTCCGTATAGACCTCATTCTCCAACGTGGTCCCAAGGTCCGCGAGCTCCTCTATGTAGCTAATCATCTTAAGCACGTGTTCCGCTACCGATGACCCGACGGCCAATCTTGCCGAAAACAACTTCTTCGACACTTCGTATCTTGCGATACGAGATTGCTCTCCATACAGTTCTTTTGTATGGAGAAATATGGATTCGAGGTCCATATTCTCATGCCTCCTCTGATGTTCGTTATCCATAGAGTCAAGCACGAGGCACTTGGCCTTCGCGCAGTCGATTTCCCAGGTCTTACGGATTTCCCTATCCGCGACGCTGGTTTTGGGAGCTGGGACAGGGGGAGCTTTGGTGGTAAGAAGATACCCCAACTTGTCATAAGTGATTGCCATTTTGACATTCCTGAGCCAATCTTTGTAGTTTGGCCCTGTCAGTATGTTTTTATCTAGTAGTAACTTAAGTCCAGTCATGATGTTTGGTCGCTGCAATTAGGAGAGAGAGAAGAAACACTTTAGCATGATGCTCTTGCAAGTTTAGAGTGGTTTTTAATTTTTCTAAACAGGATGGCTCTCACTGTCTCTCGAATCCCTCCTTAAACCATAAAGAAAGAATTAGTCGGGATCAATCCCACCGCACAATACTTGCTTAACCGTTCAGCCAGGCCAGTGTCGGTACTTCGAGGGAGGTTTTCCAACGCTTTCGCGAAGTTCCTTAATTAAATAACCTCTTTTCCCTGGGGGCGTAGCCCCTGCTAACACCTTTCTAGACACCTACTAGGTTTATAGCATTGATCGTTAAGTGAGAAATTTCCCGAGGAGTAGCATATACTCACAGTAGGATCGGGATCCAAATATCATCGCGTGACAAAACTGAAGGAATCCTACCAGAATCATCACACTCCAAATGGTATGCAACGCTAGCAAGTTTCAGTACTTATGAAACTCTCGATGTGATTTTTGCCCCGTGCTCTTATGACCTCGGCGTGAGGTCAAAATGTCATAAGTCACATGTCAAGTTCTACCCATCATTATCCAGGTTAATTTGAACCCACCCGTACCTACCCTTGACGTAGGCCAAAATGGCAGTACGACTGTCTCAAATCAACGCATTCTATCTATGCAACAGATAAATATCCGGCAGCTACCAATCACTATGCCTTGGCGTGAGGTCAAAATACATAGCTTGAATACTACCGAATATTTAACTGAAATGATGGAGGGCTACGAATGGTTTTGGCTAAACCGTGAACGTAGTGAACTTGATATAATCGATGGAACGAGATAGCTTTTAAAAAGGAGTGGCTCAATCTCCGCATTTAAAAGTTGGTTTTTGAAAAGAACCGAGTGGTTTTTAAAGTGTTCCAACGACTTTTACATGGTTTATTTTTCTTGCATTAGTTCTTTTAATGCGTCCCATCATTTAATCCTACCATTGCAGAAAACAACCAAAATATGACGTACGCTTATGCCATTCGCATTCGCCACGGGGCCCCGTCATCACCCGTTAGGTTACTTAACTAACGACAGAGCGGGGGCTGGGCTAGCGCGGCTGTAAAACATAAGCAATGCCTAAATAGTTATTATATATAAATATATAGCAATGATAGACATTACAGATCAAAGATGAATACATTGGATATAGTAGGAATCCGCAATCCGTTCGAGCCTACAACGAAAAGCGGATTACACGGTCGCGGTGAATAGCCAATACCCCACCTAAAACCCCTACGGGTGCGGCAAACTACCCGCCAAGTACCCGAAGCGAAGCAACCTCCCTCAATACCGTAAGTAGGCCACTCGGCACTTCGAGATACCCGGTAGTTTGTGCACCCCCTCCATGGGTCTATCCTAGGAGCAAAAACAGTAAAAAGAATTATACAATGACGGCTACAACCCCGACCCGGTTGTGCGGCCAAACAAATAATATTACATCAATTTACATATTACATGAATGAAAGAAAAAGAAACACTCATCTCACATCCACCCCGGCTATTCACCCGCGACAATCCAACGCATTCATATACACATACCATCATCAAACACAGATCACAGATATGTATAACCCCCACAAATTGACATATAGCGATTAGCCGACGTTCTATACATATAAACATCACAGATATAACCGATTAGTCAAAGTATAGTGAAGTTCGATCAAAAATACGGATTTATAGGCCCCCAAATACAAATTTCTTTTCTGGAAAATCTGGGCTGAAATAGACCATCTTAAAAATCCCAAAACCACAACCTAAGAACACTGCACCAAACTCGGTCATGATCCGAGTCAAAACGGCCACGGTTCCGCGGCAATGGGTATACTTTTGCCGCGAAACCGCCGCGCTTTGAAGGGATCACTCGACCGTTTTTGGTGGGCTTCTTCACAAAACCCTGAGCCGATTTTTGAAGTATGATTTTTTATTTTTTGAGCAGAAAAAATTTCAACAGAAAGTTAGGGTTTTGTGTTTTTACTTTTGCGATTTTTACCGATCGAACTTCTATACACTTTACTAACTAGCTAGTTTATGTTTAGTTAGGCTTTGCTACCACTGTAAGTCCACGTTGCCAACCCCGGTTCTTGCGGGGAGGCGGAAACGGTATAAAAATCAAATTTTTAGCGCACTAGGCAACATGGACTAACAAAAGTCGGGATCTTTTCTAAACAAAACTAGCTACCAAGCTAAAGAGAGTTAGCTACTCGGAAAAGATGTTATACCTCACTTGAACTCCTTCTTCTTGAACTCTTTGTGGAGGTTGGATGGTGCTTTCCTTGTCGCCTTCTTTCGTCAAAGATGGATCCACCTGAGGGTTCAACCTTGGGCTCCTTTCTCGAACTTTGAGAGAACTAAGGTCTTTGGCATGCTAGACCTTCAACCCTAGAGTGAGTAGAGAGTGGTTTAGAGTATTTTATCTCAAGGAGAGGTTTCTCAACACATGAGAATGGATCTCCTTGAACTAGAGGAGGAGGAAGAAGAAGAGAGGAGAGAGAATGGTTATGATAGAATGAATTGGTTTTTTTTTTACAACCATAACAATATCTAGTGAATTATCAAATTAATAAAATTAATCTAAATGAAAAGTTGATGGAAGGTTTGATAAGACTATTATCATTTCACATTAAATGGTTTTGCTAGAATCAAAGAGCATCTTTGATGTGTAATGATGATAGTCAATGTTTCAACCATGGTCAACAAGTCAACCTTGGTCAACAAGTCAACAAACCCAACCATGACACATTTTCATTTAATTAATATTATTAATTGATAATTCACAAATTCATTAGGGCTTAGAAAAAGACGACTGTCAACTTTGCATACACACCCGTTCCGAAACCCTAATGAAAATCCTCTTCCTCCGCCTCAATCATCTGTGCATACACACCCGCATTCGTGTTCCGAGGAACATGAATACTATGAGATAAAAGTAACCCCAAAACATATACTAGGATCTGGCTCAAACCAGAGCCCGCTAGTAATATCCGTCCGGACTCCAAACGTGCACAAGTGCGCGGATGAGAACGAACCCTGTCGCAAAACCATGCGACCTCTACTCTATTTTGCCTAAAGGCGAATAGCCCTCTGTGTGGGACTCTAAAGACTCGACACTACGCTGGCAGTGCGTTTAACCACAGACCGCAAGCGGCACTAACTGTACGTAACGGTCCCCAGGTAGATGCCGATAAGAAGACTGACGAGGTGAACCCCATCTGAGCTCCTACTGAGCCTGAATGTGACAGTCTCCATACAGTCTGGTCTGTTCGTCTGATACATCGTATGGCGGGCCTAGGGGCGGTAAACGTCAGTCCCCTAATAGCGGTACAAGTCGTGTCGGAGTGAAGCCCAGAACACCCTGAGATAACACTGGAAACCTACCAGTATATCTCGCTTGCCCTGGCCAGGGACTACTCGTGTAATGGCTCTCCTAGACACAGCGCGATGTCAACCCCCAATACCAGGAGAGACGAATCCTGTCTAACCGTCACTGCCTTTAAGTGCTTCGGGACTGCACCCAACTACTACCTGTTTGCACGACTCCTTTGAACCGTGGTAGGGTAGTAATCAAAGTACAGTGGGAACACACTTGAGGCGAAGTGACAGTGTCAAGTCAGCGGACTAAGCTGTACTCATGTCACCTGGGAACTGATAACTGACGATAGGTATAATACCAACCAATCAGTTCCCAACGAGTCCTGTCCAGTGTACTCGTAACCTAACGAGCACCCGCATACTATCTCAAGTACGACGTACTGACGGTTGTGGGACAGACCGCCTCCCGCACTGGGATGAGAAGCGCATACGCTAGTCTACTCCGGAGTATCGATGCCCTGTCTCGATAATCCCACGACTAGGGACGTGTATAAGGATGTGCTTGCGGATTACACAGCCCCCACGAGTGTGACTGCCATCACAACGCTGGTAATCAAGCAAAGATCCTAAGGGCTCCACTAATGCGTATAGGTGATACAATAAAAGAAACACATGTACACATTAAAGCAGAGACAAACCAAGTAGCATACTACCATTTCGAGCAAGATTGTCTATACAACTGTGAATATCCCAAGCTTCCATCAAGTAATATACATACTAGTATGATAAAGTAATGGCCTCTAGGGCATATACACTAACACAGACCGAACTGTACGGAGATTGTCACATTCAGGCTCAGTAGGAGTTCAGATGGGTTTCACATCGTCAGTCTTCTTGTCGGCATCTACCCGGGGACCGTTACGCACAGCTAGTGCCGCTTGCGGTCTGTGGTTAAACCCACAGCCAGCGTAGTGTCGAGTCTTTAGAGTCCCACACAGAGAGCTATTCGCCTTTAGGCAAAAGAGTAGAGGTCGCATGGTTTTGCGACAGGTCGCATGGTTTTGCGACAGGGTTCGGTCACATCCATGCACTTGTGCACGTTTAGTGTCCGGACAGTTAACACTAACGGGCTTTGGTTTAAGCCAGATCCTAGTGTACGTTTTGGGATTGGTTTTATCTCGTATGTATTCGTGTTCCTCGGAACGCGGATGCGGGTGTGTATGCACAGTTGACGGAGAGACAGAGGCAGAGAATTCTCATTAGAGTTGTTGAGTGTTGACTGTTGACCATTGACTTTTTGCTAAACCCTAATGAGAATATGATATATAATTAACAATAATATTAATTAAGTATTATGGTGACATGGTTGTTGAGGGGTTGACTTTGTTGACTTGTTGACTTTGTTGACCGGTTGACTAGGTTGGACTAGTTGACCATCATGATGACAATGGCTATCATTTCATGGCAAAGACTTTTGCTTGCTTGTTTCTCTTGTGCAAAATGAGTGCATGAAATGATATGGCTATTGTAGCTTAAACCATCACATAATACTTGATTGCTATGATTTGTTATGATGGCTTTGGATTATGAGAGCCAAGAGAGAAAAGTCTTGCTGATTCTCTCATTTCTTTTCTCTCTCTTGGCTTGAGCTCTCATCCTCTTCCTCTTCTTCTTCCTCTCTCTCTTTCTCTAGTCTATGGTTCACTTGTCTCATGTGTTGAGAAGCAAGAACCATAGAGAAAAATCCCAACACACTCTCCTCTACGCACTCTAGTTCACAAGGTTTAGCAAACCGAGTGAACTAGTTTCTTCAAAGTTCGAAGAAGAAGCCAAAGGTAGAAGCTTTCGGGTGGATCGATCTTCGGCGCAAGGAGACGGCGTGGTGAAGCCGATCCGTAAACCATCGAGGCTTGAAAACGAAGGAGTTCAAGAAAAGAAAGGTATAACCCCCTAACCGAGTAGTTAACAACTCCTAGTTAGGTTGTTAGGTAGATAGTTTAACAAAGATCTGTTTTGAGTCCATGTTACCGCCTCTAGAAAATTGTTTTTCATCAAATTCCGCAAGCCCGTAAGTACCGGGAGAGGTAGCATGGAGTTACAGTGGTATCAGAGCCTAGTTAAACACTACCTAACATGTTAGCATAGTAACTAGAAATTCGATCGGAGAAAAAGTCCCGAAATAAACCCGGAAATCAAACTTGCTATCGATTTTTTAAGTTCTGTAAAAATAATAAATCATACTTTAAAAATCGACTCAAGGTTTTTATAAGATACTGTAGAAAAACGGTGCAGAGAACCCATCAAACTGCCGCGGAAACGCGGCAATAGCTTGCTATTGCCGCGGTTCCACGGCCGACTTGTCTCTTCTCTAGATCTTCTTTACTGCAGTATACTCAGTGGGGTATTTTGGGAATTTTGGTATATGTTTTTTCAGCCCAGATTTTCCAGAAAGAAAATTTTGTTTTTGGGGCTTTAAAAACCGTATTTTGATCGAGTTTCTAAAGACTTAAGCTGACGGGTATTTATCTGTGATGTGATATTTGTATTGAACGTCTGCTAATCGCTATATGTCGATTAGTAGGGGTTATACAAATCTGTGATCTGTAATGTTGCTGGTATGTGTATATGAATTCATTGGATTGTCGTGGGTGAATAGCCAGGGGGTTGTGAGACGAGAGTTTTCTTTTCTTTCAATTCATGTAAATTTGTAAATTGATGTAATAATTATTTGTATGGCCGCACAACCGGGTCGGGGTTGTAGCCGTCATTGTATAATTTCTTTTTACTGTTTTTGCTCCTATGATAGACCCATGGAGGAGGTGCACAAACTACCGAGTATCCCGAAGTGCCGAGTGGCCTACTCACGGTGTTGAGGAAGGTTGCTTCGCTTCGGGTACTTGGCGGGTAGTTTGCCGCACCCGTAGGGGTCTTGGGTGGGGTATTGGCTATTCACCGCGACCGTGTAATCTGCTTTTCGTTACAGGCTCGTACGAATTGCGGATTCCTAGTATATCCAATGTATTCATCTATGATCTGAAATGGCTATCATTGCAATATATCTATATATGATATTATTTAGGCGTTGCTTATGTTTTACAGCCACGCTAGCCCAGCCCCCGCTCTGTCGTTAGTTAAGTAACCTAACGGGTAATGACGGGGCCCCATGGCGAATGCGAATGGCATAAGCGTACGTTATATTTTGGTTGTTTTCTGCAATAGTAGGATTAAATGATGGGACGCATTAAAAGAACTAATGCAAGAAAAATACGCATTAAAGGAACTAATGCAAAGAAAAATAAACCAAGTAAAAGTCGTTGGAACACTTTGAAAACCACTCGGTTCTTTTCAAAACCAAACTTTTAAATGCGGAGTATGAACCACTCCTTTTGAAAGCTATCTCGTTCCATCGATTATATCAAGTTCACTACGTTCACGGTTTCGCCAAAACCATTCGTAGCCCTCCGTCGTTTCACATGGATGGTCAATAGTATTCAAGCTATGTTTGTTGGCCAAAGTCAAGGCATAGTGATTGGTAGCTATTGGGTATTCATGTGCAGTATAGATAGATGTGTTGGTTTGGGGCAGTCGTTCTACCTTGTTGGCCAAAGTCAAGGGTATGTGCTGGTGGGCTCAAATTAACCTGGAGAATGACGGGTAGAACTTGACATGTGACTTATGATTTGTTGGCCAAAGTCAAGGTCATAAGTGCATGGGGCAAAAATCCACATCGGGAGTTTCATAAGTACTGAAACTTGCTAGAGTTGCATACCATTTGGAGTGTGATGATTCTGGTAGGATTCCTTCAGTTTCGTCACGCGATGATATTTGGATCCCGATCCTACTGTGAGTATATGCTACTCCTCGGGAAATTTCTCACTTAACGATCAATGCTATAAACCTAGTAGGTGTCTAGAAAGGTGTTAGCGGGGCTACGCCCACAGGGAAAAGAGGTTATTTAATTAAGGAATTTCGCGAAAGCGTTGGAAAACCTCCCTCGAAGTACCGACACCAGCCTGGCCGAACGGTTAAGCAAGAATTGTACGGTGAGATTGATCCTGACTAATTCTTCCTTTTTTGAGGAGGGATTCGAGAGACGGTGGGAGCCATCTTGTTTAGATAAACTAAAAACCACTCTAAACTTGCAAGAGCATCATGCTGAGTGTTTCTTCTCTCTCTCCTAATTGCAGCGACCAATCGACATGACTGGACTTAAGTTATTACTACATAAAAAGATACTGACAGGGCCAAACTACAAAGATTGGCTCAGGAATGTCAAGATGGCAATCACTTACGACAAGCTGGGGTATCTTCTTACCACCAAAGTTCCCCCTGTCCCAGGTCCCAAAACCAGCGTCGCGGATAAGGAAATCCGTAAGACCTGGGAACTAGACTGCGCGAAGGCCAAGTGCCTCGTGCTTGCCTCTATGGACAATGAACATCAGAGGAGGCACGAGAATATGGACCTCGAATCCATATATCTCCATACAAAAGAACTGTATGGAGAGCAATCTCGTATCGCAAGATACGAAGTGTCGAAGAAGTTGTTTTCGGCAAGGTTGGCCATCGGATCATCGGTAGCAGAACACGTGCTTAAGATGATTGGCTACATAGAAGAGCTCGCGGACCTTGGGACCACGTTGGAGAATGAGCTCTATACGGACTTGATTCTCCAGTCCCTTCCTTCCACTTACGCCCAGTTTATCCTGAACTTCAACTTACAAGAAAAGGAAGTTGAACTTTCAGAACTCCTCAACATGCTGAGGAGCGCAGAGGGCACCCTACAGAAAGGTAGGGAAACATCCATTTTGTTTGTAGGAGGATCTTCCTCTTCTAGGTCCAAGGCGAAAGCCAAGGGAAAGAAGAAGAAAGCCCCCGCCAAACCAAGGGGCGGTGTTAGTAAAGTGGATACGAAAGGAAAGGCAAAGGCAACAAAGAAAGTAGGGAAGCTTGTGGATAAGGAAAGATGCTTCTACTGTCATAAAAGTGGACACTGGAAGAATGATTGCAGGGCTTGGAAAACCAGAACACAGGAACTGAAGCAAGTTGCGGCTTCAGCTTCAGGTGTGTATGTTATTGAAAACTGTCTATCAATAAACTCTACTTCCTGAGTATTGGATACCGGATCAGGATCTCATATCTGTAATTCTTTACAGGCATTGAGAAACCGTAGGGTTTTGAAGGCAGGTGACATGACCCTCAAAGTTGCAAACGGAGCTAGCATAGATGCTAATGCCGTGGGGGACTATCACCTGGGAATGTCAGATGGACATGTTTTGGTTTTACGTAATTGCTTTTTTGTACCCAACGCAACTTGTAATATCATTTCTGTATCTTTGATTTCTAAAGAAGGTTATGAATTTGCGTTTGTAAGTAATGTTGTAAACATTCACCTTAATCAAGTTCTGATTGGGTCAGGTACATTAAGCAATGGTATATACGTACTAAACCAACCACAGATTTTCAATGTCCAGAATACACACAAAAGAAAGTCTCCGGAAATAAATCAGACTTTCTTATGGCATTGTAGACTGGGTCACATCAATGAGAGAAGGTTGACGAAGTTACATACAGAAGGATATTTGAATCCGTTCGAATATCAATCGTATGTCACTTGTCAATCCTGTCTCAAAGGAAAGATGACAAAGACTCCGTTCACTAGACACGGAGTAAGAGCGAGCGAGCTCTTGGGACTCGTACACAGCGTCGTGTGCGGTCCAATGTCTGCACATGCACGAAGCGGTTTTTCTTACTTCATTACTTTTACGGATGACTTTTCAAGGTAGGGATATGTCTTCTTAATGAAACATAAATCCGAAGCCTTTGGAAAGTTCCAGGAATATAAGAATGAAGTAGAAAAACAAACCGGCAAAAGTATCAAGATTCTAAGATCGGATCAAGGTGGTGAATACTTGAGTGCCGAGTTCCTGGACTATTTAAAAGAGAACGGAATTCTCTCTCAGCTTACTCCTCCATACACTCCGCAACATAACGGTGTATCGGAGAGACGGAACCGAACCCTATTGGATATGGTACGGTCCATGATGAGTAACGCTGAGTTACCGCTATCATTCTGGGGATATGCACTAGAATCAGCTGCATACCTTTTAAATCGAGTTCCAACTAAGACTGTGCCTCCTACACCATATGAGATGTGGTGTGGGAAGAGACCCTATCTTAATCATATTGAGACATGGGGATGTCCAGCTTTTGTCAAAAAGCAGCATGCGGACAAGCTCGAGGCACGCTCAGTACAGTGCAAGTTTGTGGGATATCCAAAGAACTCCAAGGGATATTTCTTCTATTGCGAAGAGGAACAAAAGATTTATGTTTCTCGTCATGCCCACTTCTTGGAAACTGAATTTTTGAAAAATCAGATAAGTGGGAACGCAATAGAACTGGATAAAATTCCAGAACCACGAGCTATTACTGAAAGCTTAGTAGAACCAGAGGGTTCGAAGGATCAGGACATTCCTACGCCGCTCCGCAGAAGTAGTAGGCAGTCTCATCCACCCGAGAGATACTACGGTTTTCTCATAGACGGGGATAGAGAGGATTGCATCATAGATTATGATGAGCCGACTAGTTTCCAGCAGGCCATTCAGAGCGTTGACTCGGTAAAATGGCTGGATGCAATGCGGACCAAAATGGAGTCCATGTACACCAACAAAGTATGGACGTTGGACGTTGCTCCAGATGGGGTAAAACCCGTAGGATGCAAGTGGATCTTCAAAAGGAAGATTGGTGTAGATGGACAGGTTGAGACCTATAAAGCTAGACTTGTTGCAAAGGGTTTCCGTCAAAGACCTGGCTTGGACTATGACGAAACCTTTTCTCCAGTGGCTATGCTAAAATCCATTTGGATCCTTCTTGCCATTGCTGCCTTCCACGATTATGAGATTTGGCAGATGGACGTAAAGACCACTTTTCTAAATGGAAATTTAGAAGAGTGTGTTTATATGGACCAGCCAGAGGGTTTCATTCAGAGTGGGAGCAGCGGAAAGGTGTGCAAGTTGCTTAAGTCCATCTATGGACTAAAGCAGGCATCGCGGAGTTGGAACATCTATTTTGATGAAACGGTCAAGGAATTTGGCTTTATCAAAAATCCAGATGAACCATGCATCTATAGTAGATTTGTAGCGAGAACTGTAGTATTCCTCGTTTTATACGTGGATGACATTCTCTTAATAGGAAATGACATTCCTATGCTACAATCTGTCAAGGGGTTCTTGTCACACAGGTTCTCCATGAAAGACCTGGGTGATGCCTCATACATTCTGGGGATCCGGATCTATCATGACAGATCCAAGAGGATACTGGGACTCTCACAGTCCAGGTACATCGACACCATACTGAAAAGATTCAGTATGGAAGATTCCAAGCGCGGTAATCTACCGGCTTGTCACGGGATCACCCTCTCCAAAGAGATGTCTCCCAAGACTGATTTGGAAAGGGATCGCATGTCTATTATACCCTACGCTTCTGCGGTAGGCTCCATAATGTATGCGATGTTGTGTACCAGACCGGATGTAGCATATGCACTGAGTGTGGTAAGCCGGTATCAGTCAAACCGTGGGGAGAAACACTGGATAGCGGTAAAGAACATTCTCAAGTACCTGAGAAGGACTAAGGAGATGTTCTTGGTGTATGGCGGAAAAGACCTCCAGATCGAGGCCTTTGCTGACTCCAGCTTCCAGAGTGACAAAGATGATTCCAAGTCCATGTCAGGTTTTGTCTTTACCCTCTATGGAGGGGCGGTGTGTTGGAAGAGTTCCAAACAGGAAACCATTGCTGACTCGACTATGGAAGCGGAATACATCGCTGCATCTGATGCCGCAAAAGAAGCCGTCTGGATGAGGAAGTTCTTGAAAGAACTTCAGGTGGTTCCGTCCATTGTTGACCCAATACCTCTGTATTGCGACAACAACGGGGCTATAGCTTTAGCGAAGGAACCCAGGTCCCATCAGAAATCCATACACATCTTGAGGCGGTATCACCTGATCAGGGAGATCGTGGATTTGCCAGGAGATCGAGGTTCGGAGGGTTGCTTCCGAAGATAACACTGCAGATCCATTCACCAAGGCCTTGCCCCAGACTCAGTTCGAGCGGCTGATCGAGATGATAGGTCTTCGATACGCCGGTACATGGCCTTAGTGCAAGTGGGAGATTGTTAGTGTATATGCCCTAGAGGCCATTACTGTATCATACTAGTTTGTATATTACTTAAGCTTGGGATATTCACCTTGTATAAACAATCTTGCTCAATATAGTAGTGTGCTACTTGGTTTGTTTCTACTTCAATGTGTACATGTGTTTATTTTAGTATATCACCTATACACATTAGTGGAGCCCTTAGGATCTTTGCTTGATTACCAGCGTTGTGATGGCAGTCACACTAGTGGGGGCTGGGTAATCTATAAGCACATCCTTATGCAGGTCCCTAGTCGCAGGACTATCGAGACAGGGCATCAATACTCCGGAGTAGACTAGCGTATGCGCTTCTCATCCCAGTGTGGGAGATGGTCTGTCCCACAGCCATCAGTACGTCGTACTGGAGATAGTATGCGGGTGCTCGTTAGGTTACGAGTATACTGGACAGAACTCGTCGGGAACTGTTGGTTGGTACTATACCTATCGTCAGTTATCAGTTCCTAGGTGACATGAGTACAGCTTAGTCCGCTGACTTGACACTGTCACTTCGCCTCGAGTGTGTTCCCACTGTACTTAGATTACTACCCTACCACGGCTCAAAGGAGTCGTGCAAACAGGTAGTAGTTGGGTGCAGTCCTGAAGCACTTGGAGGCAGTGACGGTTAGACAGGATTCGTCTCTCCCGGTATTGGGGGTTGACATCGCGCTGTGTCTAGGAGAGCCATTACATGAGTAGTCCCTGGCCAGGGCAAGCGAGATATACTGGTAGGCTTCCAGTGTTATCTCAGGGTGTTTTGGGCTTAACTCCGACACGACTTGTACCGCTATTAGGGGACTGACGTTTACCGCCCCCCTAGGCCCGCCATGCGATGTATCAGACGAACAGACCGGACTGTACGGAGATTGTCACATTCAGGCTCAGTAGGAGTTCAGATGGGTTTCACCTCGTCAGTCTTCTTGTCGGCATCTACCTGGGGACCGTTACGCACAGCTAGTGCCGCTTGCGGTCTGTGCTTAAACCCACTGCCAGCGTAGTGTCGAGTCTTTAGAGTCCCACACAGAGAGCTATTCGCCTTTAGGAAAAAGAGCAGAGGTCGCATGGTTTTGCGACAGGTCGCATGGTTTTGCGACAGGGTTCGGTCACATCCGTGCACTTGTGCACGTTTAGTGTCCGGACAGTTAACACTACCGGGCTTTGGTTTAAGCCAGATCCTAGTGTACGTTTTGGGATTGGTTTTATCTCGTATGTATTCGTGTTCCTCGGAACGCGGATGCGGGTGTGTATGCACAGTTGACGGAGAGACAGAGGCAGAGGATTCTCATTAGGGTTGTTGACTGTTGACTGTTGACCATTGACTTTTTGCTAAACCCTAATAAGAATATGATATATAATTAACAATAATATTAATTAAGTATTATGGTGACATGGTTGTTGAGGGGTTGACTTTGTTGACTTGTTGACTTTGTTGACCGGTTGACTAGGTTGGACTAGTTGACCATCATGATGACAATGGCTATCATTTCATGGCAAAGACTTTTGCTTGCTTGTTTCTCTTGTGCAAAATGAGTGCATGAAATGATATGGCTATTGTAGCTTAAACCATCACATAATACTTGATTGCTATGATTTGTTATGATGGCTTTGGATTATGAGAGCCAAGAGAGAAAAGTCTTGCTGATTCTCT
Organism: Agapanthus africanus; assembly: GCA_030015575.1. Classification (NCBI taxonomy): domain Eukaryota; kingdom Viridiplantae; phylum Streptophyta; class Magnoliopsida; order Asparagales; family Amaryllidaceae; genus Agapanthus; species Agapanthus africanus. The sequence continues at coordinate 443,201,213 of CM057350.1, read as the reverse complement.
CATTTCTTTTCTCTCTCTTGGCTTGAGCTCTCATCCTTTTCCTCTTGCTCTCTCTCTTTCTCTAGTCTATGGTTCACTTGTCTCATGTGTTGAGAAGCAAGAACCATGGAGAAAAATCCCAACACACTCTCCTCTACTCACTCTAGTTCACAAGGTTTAGCAAACCGAGTGAACTAGTTTCTTCAAAGTTCGAAGAAGAAGCCAAAGGTAGAAGCTTTGGGGTGGATCGATCTTTGGCGCAAGGAGACGACGGGATGAAGTCGATCCGTACACCATCGAGGCTTGAAGACGAAGGAGTTCAAGAAAAGAAAGGTATAACCCCCTAACCGAGTAGTTAACAACTCCTAGTTAGGTTGTTAGGTAGATAGTTTAACAAAGATCCGTTTTGAGTCCATGTTACCGCCTCTAGAAAATTGTTTTTCATCAAATTCCGCAAGCCCGTAACTACCGGGAGAGGTAGCATGGACTTACAGGCAGTTGGCCAGAGATTCTTGGAGAATGTGCTTGAGCGGGACTATTCCGCCATACTTGATTTTGAGTATTTTGGGTGACCTATTCGCATGATTGATTTTGATGATTGAGTTTCATGATATTTGTCTTCATGGACCATGGTTGCACCTGCTGAGTATTTTCGATTTTTGCACAGCTGTTGCACTTGATATCGTTTTCGTGCCTTGGTTTCTCACGTTTATGATTTTATGGGTTTCATACAGTTGAGTTGATTTTGTGCGTATGTACGCACACGATTTGGTTTTTGCACTCGGTATAGTTCATATTGTTAGTTGTATGTATGCCCTAGAGGCCAGTATTGTACAGATGATGTATATTATATTGGATGCTTGGACATATATAGAGATGACTTTCTTGCTCGATATGATAGTATGCTATCTGGTTACTCTTTATCTTAACATGTACACTTGTCTCTTTATACTGTCTTATAGTTACATGTTGGTAAAGCCCTTAGGATGTGTACTTGACTACCTGGACTATGATACAGATCATACTAGTGGGGACATGGTAGTCCATAGGTACATCCTTCAAGGTCCCTAGTCGTAGGTGTATCGAGACGGGGCATCGATATACCAGTGTAGACTAGCGTATACGCTTCTCGACCCATGAGATGGGCGATGGATGATCCCATATCCATTGGCGTTTGAAATCAGAGATGGTATACGGGTGCTCAGTGGAGACTGGGTACACTGGACGGACTCGCCGAGAACTCCCAGATGGTATTATACCTCACGTCAGATGGCAGTTCTCAGGTGACACTTGTACAGGTTAGTCTGTAGACCCGAGATCGTCATAGAGTCTTGTGTGATTCCCACTGTGCTTTGATCTCCACCTTACCACGTCCATGAGGGCGTGCAAAACGGTGGTCTTTGGGTACAGTCCCGAGTCACATGGAGGCAATGAGCGATAGGAGGGGTTTCGTCTCTCCCGGTATTGGGGGTTGATGTTGCGCTGTGCTCGATTGGCCGTAACAGGGAAGTCCATGGCCAGGGCTGATCAGAGATTTGCTGGTAAGTGTTACCAGTAGTTTCTCGACCCGTTATGAGCCTCACATCGGCACGACTTATCGGTTATTGGGGTCTGACGTTTACCACCCCTAGACTTGATATGCGACATATCAGACGAACAGACCGGACTGTACGGTAAGTGTTACTGGTTGGATTCACAGGAGTATGAGCGGGCTAGCTCGTCGATCTTCTGATCGCTAAATACCCGGATGGCCGTTACGTTTAGCAGACCGCTTGCGGCTTGTAGGTGCTTGATATGATCATCATCTGCTACCGGCGTATTGACGAGTCTTTAGAGTCCTACACAGAGGTTTCCTGGTTCAAGCGAAACGAAATAGGAGTGCATATGAGATATGTGCAGGACCGAGAATGATGCGTGTATGTGATACCGTATTCCATTCTCGCGATGGATGTATCGATTGGTTATATTCGATATAACCTAGATATCGAATCAAGGATTGATTCGATAAGCCGATACATAGGATACTAGTCGGTTATATGCGATATGACCGGATCGTTAAATCAAGTGTTGATTTAATGATTTAATGTATAATTATATATTTGATATATTACTTTGCATTAACTAGTATTGGTTCACTTTAAATGGATTTTCTCACTTGATGTGCAAGAAGTATATGTGATATACTTTTGTGCACATATTTGTATCATGTTTGATGATACTTGATCATTTGGTTAAGTGTAAAGAATTAAACCATGGTTAAGAGATGATTAGGGTTTTGCTTTTTCATTTATTTATTTATTTGGAAAAGATTTAGATAAGAATGGTGTCTATGTTTGTTTCTAGTTGAAGCTTCATGAAGCTTTGACTTCTTAACCATTCTTGTCTTCATGCTTAACCCTAACCCATCCAAGTAACCATGGTCTATTCTCTACACTCTACCCTAGTTAGTTTATGATAAGTATTCTTTTATTATTCATTTTAACTTAAGACTTATCATAATTCTAGCTTCATCTTCTTCTTCATCTTCAAGAATGAAAACTTGATGCCATCAATGGCAACTTGAGCAAAAGTGAGAGAAATCCAATTCTAAAGTGAACCCACCTCCTATTTCTTCATCCTCTACCTCTTGCCAAGTGGTTTTGGGTGTTTTCTTCACAAGTTTCACAACTTGGTGCAGTCGGAGCTTGAACTTGTGAAACCTCGACGTAGATCATCTTCGGCACGAAGCCGACGACCTTGCCCGCTCGTTTTTCCGATGAAGCCGACGATCGAGTCTAGGATTCGAGATGGACAGCGAGAGGACGCCTACGTGGAGCTAAGGAAGTGGAGAACCGGATCTACAAAGGTTGTAGCCTCTCTCCTTTAGTTAAGTTGTTAACTAGTTTAGTTTTTTCGCCTAAATTTCTAGTTAACGATCCGTATTAGGGTTTCTCGGCACCCGTAAAATTTGAAATTGACATGGTTGATGCCTTGTGAGACCTCTTGAGAGTGCCTAGGAACCCTACAGTGGTATCAGAGCCTAGCTAGAGCCTTAGGCGAAGTCTAGACGATGTTTGGAACCCGATCGAACCGAAACCCTAAAACCCAAAATGCTCTCTGGAAATTTTCTGAAAATTTGGATTTTTGTCAATTAAAAATTTGCAGAAAAATAAGCAGGGTGTTATTTGAATTACTGTGAAATATGAGGACCTGAATCGATTTTTCCACCGCGGAACCGCGGCACAAGCTGGGCATGTGCGGCGGTTCTGCGGCCGTCCTGTCCCCTTGTCTGGTGATTTCTGCACAGTAACTCATATAATTTAATGCTATATTTTCTGGGTATTTTTTATTGTGACTTTACAGATGAGTATTCTGGGGTTGTATTGGGAATCAATGATTCGATCGGATTTTCAAATTTTTGTCTGTGTGGTTTTCCGGATAATTTTCGAATATGTTAAAAAGTTCGACCGGATGTAAATACCCAATCTTTCCCCTGCCTGGAAATTTTCAATTGTTGGATTTTTCCGTTGTTTAAAGACGTTCTAAGTAGTGCAAGTAACGCGATGGTCCCTCTAGAAGACAACAAACCTTAACTCGATTATGTGACCGTCTTGAACTGCCCTTTGAACCTTCGGGTTTGGGGCAGTACGGCGTGCCACATGTGAGGCGTTGGCTTGACCCTTCTACGGTTGGACCGTTGGTACTGAGGCATGAAGTGAATGTCTTTGAACTTATTTCATGTGTTGAACGGTTTCGAGAAAACTTGGGTGTTCGAATGTTCGATCGGAAAGTTTAATATTTTCTATTTATCCAGAATGGGATACAATAATTGGAATTCACAAACAGTTATGAGATAACTGAATGAATGTTATAAATCTAGCGGTTTAGTCTCATTTGATATTGAAAAGAGTTTTCGATAATGGGACTAAAATGCGGGGTTTATAATTGTTAGGCATGTGATGTCTAAGTATTTCATTTGATTAGGCATGTGATGTCTTAAGAGGTTGCGGATTCCAACTGTTGTAGTTTTACAATTTCTTTTCTGTGACCGTAAGTGTAATATGCGATATCGCCAGTTTCGTTGCTATATGTCAACGACAATTGGGATGCGCATATTTACTTACGTTGATGACATGTGATGTTATGTGTTGCTGGATATGTTATATTGGATTGTCGTGTTTGAATAGCCGGGGGTTTTTATGTGAGATGGGTGTTTTTCATTTTCATTCATGTAAAAACTTGTATGTAATATTCTTTTATTTGGGGCACTTCCAGGTTGCGGAAGTAGTCACCTTTTGTATATTATTTACTTTTCCGCATTAGGATAGACCCAAGGAGGGGAGCACAAGTAACCGGGTTCTGGGGTCCAGTGGGAGACCAACTCGAGGAGTCGAGTCCGGGTCTCCTAACCCTAGAATTGGTAGGGTTGCTTGCCGCTCTCGTAGGGGTCTAGGGATGTGGGATTGGCTATTCATCACGACCGTGGAATCCGTGTTTTATACTGGCTTGTATTGAAAACACGGACGTCCTAGTATATCCAATGTTTCTTATGTTTCTTCTGCTGCGATATCTGTGATGTGATCATGTGATGTTCTGTGATAGATACAGTATATAGTATATATGATATATTATATAGACGTTACTTATGTTTTGCACCCGCACTATCCCTGCCCTGCTCTGTCGTTAGTTACCTAACCTAACGGTGCACGAGGGGACATCGAGGCGAATGCGGATGGCATAAGTGTACGTCGTATTTATCTGTGATGTTTAGGTATTTAAATGATGGGACTTCATTAATGTGATTAATGAAAGAAAAGAAACCAAATGATGTTGTAGAATCAAATTTTAAATAAAACAGGTAGCTACAGTTCTTGCTTTGCATAGCGGTATATATGATATACCCTGCACCTTATTCGATGAGGAAAGGACCGAGATCCCTTCACCGGGAGTGACTCCTTTAGCAATAACTGGCAGATGCTACATACTCGGTTTGCTTTTGATTGTTTTTGAGTTTTGCTTTGCACAGTGATATATATGATATATCCTGCACCTCATTCGACGAGGAAAGGGCCGATGATCCCTTCACCGGGAGTGACCCCTTTAGCAAAACTAGAAAAGCCTCAAAATCACTCCATTTCAAAACTTCATTTGATTCTACAACGATATCAAGTTCATTACGCAATAGGTTTTCAGAAAAACCTGTCGTAGCCCTCCGTCATTTCAGATAAGAACTGTTTAGTATTCGTGCTGCGTTTGTTGGCCTTTGTCAAGGCGTAGTGTGCGGTAGCTGAATAGTGATTATCTGCTTATGCATATGATGCAGTTTGTTTCAGGGTAGTCGTACGACCTTGTTGGCCTTTGTCAAGGGCCGTGCGGGTGGGTTTGATTCAATCAAGAAATGACGGGTTGAATTTGACTAGCATGCTATGATTTGTTGGCCTTTGTCAAGGTCATAGGACGCTAGGGGCAAAATATTATCGGGAATTTCAAGTGTTGAAATTTGCAATGAGATTGCATACCTTCTATGAAATAGTTGGATCCCGATACCCACTGCGAGTAAGAGTTACTCCTGGGAGAGTTTTACACATTACAATTAGCCGATCAAGTAGGTGTCTAGAAAGGTGTCAACGGGGTTACGCCTCTGGGAAAACGAGATTTACTTTAATTAGGTCCGTGCGAAAGCACGGGGAACCTCCCTCAAAGTACCGACACTGGCCTGGCTGAAAGATTGGCGAACTTGTAGTGTGTAATTAATCCCGGCTAGTCTTTCCTTTTAGGGTTTGAAGGAAGATTTGATAAAAACCAGTGGGAGCCATCCTGATTAGATAAGATAATAACCAATCTGATCTTGCACGAGCTTACGCTAAAGTGTTTTCTTCTCTCTCTCTCCAGGTAGCGACCATTTCATGCCCTAATAAAGATAATAATATGGATGTATTGACCGAACCCGCATGTTATACTGTGCTGGGGAACGTTGGTTCCGTTCTTACCTATAAGAGTTATAGGACTGAAAAGGATATAGGGAAATACCAGGATTCCCATGCCACCCGAATAAAGAAAGTACATGATGATGCATTTTCTTCGGGTGTGTTCGTTACAGAGAACTGTTTCTCCATTTGCCCTACGTCCTGGGTATTAGATACCGGGTCAGGATCCCATGTATGTAATCAGTTACATGGGCTTAGAAAAGGTAGAGAACTTGGAGAAGGTGATAAAGACATTAGAGTTGGAAATGGTGCAATTGTTGCAGCTAAGACTGTCGGGGAATATCACCTTGTATTACCAACTGGTAATACATTGGTTCTGAACGAATGCTATTACATGCCGAACCTGATATGCAACATTATATCGGTTTCTTTATTGAGTAAAGAGGGATATAATTTTGTATTACAGGACAATGTTATGAACATTTTCCGTAACCAAAAGTTGGTTGGATCAGGCACGTTGTGCAATGGCATTTATGTTCTAAATCAATCAACAGTTCTGAGCATAACTAACACACACAAGAGGAAGAGTTCTGAACTGAACGAATCCTTCTTGTGGCATTGTAGACTGGGTCACATCAATGCGACACGACTGGCTAAGTTGCATAAGGATGGATATTTGAATCCGTTTGAATTTTCATCTTATGACACTTGCCAGTCATGTCTCAAAGGCAAGATGACCAAAACTCCGTTTACAGGACACGGAGAAAGAGTTACTGAACTCTTAGGACTGATACATAGTGATGTATGCGGTCCTATGTCTACACATGCCAGGGATGGTTCTTCATACTTCATTACATTCACTGACGATCTCTCTAGGTTCGGGTATGTGTTCCTGATGAAACACAAATCAGAAGCTTTTGAGAAATTTAGAGAATATAAATAAGAAGTTGAGAACCAAACCGGAAAAAGTATTAAAATCCTTCGATCTGATCGAGGAGGTGAATACTTGAGCAATGAATTCCTGGACTTCCTAAAAGAGAATGGGATTCTCTCTCAGCTGACTCCTCCATATACACCACAGCACAACGGTGTATCAGAACGGAGGAACCGCACCCTATTAGATATGGTGCGCTCTATGATGAGCACAGCTGAGTTACCTATTTCCTTCTGGGGATATGCGCTGGAAACAGCAGCATACCTATTGAATCAAGTTCCAACTAAATCTGTACCTACCACACCATATGAGATATGGAGTGGGAAGAGACCATGTCTTAAACGAGTTAAGATATGGGGTTGCCCGGCCTATGTCAAAAGGCAAAATCCGGACAAGCTCGAGGCACGGTCAGTTCTATGCAAGTTTGTGGGATATCCCAAATATTCACATGGATATCTTTTCTACCATACAGAGGAACAAAAAGTGTTTGTTTCTCGACATGCCACCTTTTTAGAAAAGGAATTTCTTGCAAAAGAAATTAGTGGGGATATGGTAGAACTGAAAGAAATTCCGGCTACACAAACTCAAACTGAAGATTTAGTGGAACCAGAGGATTCAGCAGCTCCCAATGAACCTCAGCCTCTCCACCGATTTAGTAGGGTTCCTCGCCAACCTGAGAGATACTACGGCTTTCTCATAGGTGGTGGAAGCGAAGATTGCATCATGGAGGATGATGACCCAACTAGCTTCGAGCAGGCCATCACGAGTAGGGACTCGGTGAAATGGCTGGATGCTATGCGGTCCGAGATGGAATCCATGTACACCAACAAAGTATGGACTTTGGATATTGCTCCTGAAGGGGTAAAACCCATCGGGAGCAAGTGGATCTTCAAGAAAAAACTTGGTGTAGATGGGAAAGTGAAGACTTTCAAAGCTAGACTTGTAGCAAAGGGTTTTCATCAAAGACCAGGTGTGGACTATGACGAAACCTTTTCTCCAGTGGCTATGCTTAAATCCATCCGGATCATGCTTGCCATCGCTGCATATCATGATTACGAAATCTGGCAAATGGATGTTAAGACCGCCTTTCTAAATGGTGATTTAGAAGAGTGCGTGTACATGACTCAGCCAGAGGGCTTCGTAGACAGTGGGAGCAGCGGGAAGGTGTGCAAGCTGCTTAAATCCATTTATGGATTAAAGCAAGCATCGCGGAGTTGGAACATCTGCTTTGACATCGTTATCAAAGAGTTTGATTTCGTCAAAAACCCAGATGAACCTTGTATCTACAAGAAGGTGGCAGAGAGTAAAGTTGTCTTCCTCGTATTGTACGTGGACGACATACTCTTGATAGGAAATGATATTCCTATGCTGCAATCGGTCAAGCTCTTCTTATCACAAAGATTCTCAATGAAAGATCTTGGTGATGCCTCCTGCATATTGGGAATTAGGATCTATAGAGATAGATCCAAACGGATATTGGGATTGTCCCAATCCAGGTACATTGACACCATACTAAAGAGGTTTAGTATGGAAGAATCCAAGCGTGGGAACTTGCCCACGATCTCTGGAGTCACTCTCTCCAAAGAGATGTCTCCCAAGACTGATTTGGAAAGAGCTCACATGCAAGGGATACCCTATGCTTCAGCTGTAGGCTCTATCATGTATGCGATGCTATGTACCAGACCCGATGTTGCATACTCACTAAGTATAGTGAGCAGGTATCAAGCTGATCCTGGAGAGAGTCACTGGACAGCTGTGAAGAGCATTCTCAAGTACTTACGAAGGACTAAAGAGATGCTCTTGGTGTACGGTAACGGAGAACTCCAAGTGGAGTCCTTTACCGATTCGAGCTTCCAGAGTGATAAGGACGACTCTAAGTCGCAGTCGGGATTTGTCTTTACCCTTTACGGAGGGGCGGTTAGCTGGAAGAGTTCCAAGCAGGAAACCGTGGCAGACTCGACGATGGAGGCTGAATACATCGCTGCCAACGATGCTGCTAAAGAGGCTGTCTGGATCAAGAAGTTCATTACTGAACTTGGAGTGGTTCCATCCATTGAGCATCCAATACCTTTGTATTGCGATAACAATGGAGCGGTGGGTTTGGCCAAGGAACCCAGGTCCCATCAGCGATCCAGGCATATTCTGAGGCGGTATCACCTGATCCGGGAGATAGTTGATCGCCGGGAGATCGAGGTCAGGAGAGTTGACACGAAGAACAACACGGCGGATCCACTCACGAAGGCCATTCCCCAGATACAGTTTGAGAGACTCTTCGGGATGCTCGGTATGCGATACTACAGCAGCTGGCCCTAGTGCAAGTGGGAGATTGTTAGTTGTATGTATGCCCTAGAGGCCAGTATTATACAGATGATGTATATTATATTGGATGCTTGGACATATATAGAGATGACTTTCTTGCTCGATATGATAGTATGCTATCTGGTTACTCTTTATCTTAACATGTACACTTGTCTCTTTATACTGTCTTATAGTTACATGTTGGTAAAGCCCTTAGGATGTGTACTTGACTACCTGGACTATGATACAGATCATACTAGTGGGGACATGGTAGTCCATAGGTACATCCTTCAAGGTCCCTAGTCGTAGGTGTATCGAGACGGGGCATCGATATACCATTGTAGACTAGCGTATACGCTTCTCGACCCATGAGATGGGCAATGGATGATGCCATATCCATTGGCGTTTGAAATCAGAGATGGTATACGGGTGCTCAGTGGAGACTGGGTACACTGGACGGACTCGCCGAGAACTCCCAGATGGTATTATACCTCACGTCAGATGGCAGTTCTCAGGTGACACTTGTACAGGTTAGTCTGTAGACCCGAGATCGTCATAGAGTCTTGTGTGATTCCCACTGTGCTTTGATCTCCACCTTACCACGTCCATGAGGGCGTGCAAAACGGTGGTCTTTGGGTACAGTCCCGAGTCACATGGAGGCAATGAGCGATAGGAGGGGTTTCGTCTCTCCCGGTATTGGGGGTTGATGTTGCGCTGTGCTCGATTGGCCGTAACAGGGAAGTCCATGGCCAGGGCTGATCAGAGATTTGCTGGTAAGTGTTACCAGTAGTTTCTCGACCCGTTATGAGCCTCACATCGGCACGACTTATCGGTTATTGGGGTCTGATGTTTACCACCCCTAGACTTGATATGCGACATATCAGACGAACAGACCGGACTGTACGGTAAGTGTTACTGGTTGGATTCACAGGAGTATGAGCGGGCTAGCTCGTCGATCTTCTGATCGCTCAATACCCGGATGGCCGTTACGTTTAGCAGACCGCTTGCGGCTTGTAGGTGCTTGATATGATCATCATCTGCTACCGGCGTATTGACGAGTCTTTAGAGTCCTACACAGAGGTTTCCTGGCTCAAGCGAAACGAAATAGGAGTGCATATGAGATATGTGCAGGACCGAGAATGATGCGTGTATGTGATACCGTATTCCATTCTCACGATGGATGTATCGATTGGTTATATTCGATATAACCTAGATATCGAATCAAGGATTGATTCGATAAGCCGATACATAGGATACTGGTCGGTTATATGCGATATGACCGGATCGTTAAATCAAGTGTTGATTTAATGATTTAATGTATAATTATATATTTGATATATTACTTTGCATTAACTAGTATTGGTTCACTTTAAATGGATTTTCTCACTTGATGTGTAAGAAGTATATGTGATATACTTTTGTGCACATATTTGTATCATGTTTGATGATACTTGATCATTTGGTTAAGTGTAAAGAATTAAACCATGGTTAAGAGATGATTAGGGTTTTGCTTTTTCATTTATTTATTTGTTTATTTATTTGGAAAAGATTTAGATAAGAATGGTGGCTATGTTTGTTTCTAGTTGAAGCTTCATGAAGCTTTGACTTCTTAACCATTCTTGTCTTCATGCTTAACCCTAACCCATCCAAGTAACCATGGTCTATTCTCTACACTCTACCCTAGTTAGTTTATGATAAGTATTCTTTTATTATTCATTTTAACTTAAGACTTATCATAATTCTAGCTTCATCTTCTTCTTCATCTTCAAGAATGAAAACTTGATGCCATCAATGGCAACTTGAGCAAAAGTGAGAGAAATCCAATTCTAAAGTGAACCCACCTCCTATTTCTTCATCCTCTACCTCTTGCCAAGTGGTTTTGGGTGTTTTCTTCACAAGTTTCACAACTTGGTGCAGTCGGAGCTTGAATTTGTGAAACCTCGACGTAGATCATCTTCGGCACGAAGCCGACGACCTTGCCCGCTCGTTTTCCGATGAAGCCGACGATCGAGTCTAGGATTCGAGATGGACAGCGAGAGGACGCCTACGTGGAGCTAAGGAAGTGGAGAACCGGATCTACAAAGGTTGTAGCCCCTTTCCTTTAGTTAAGTTGTTAACTAGTTAAGTTTTTTCGCCTAAATTTCTAGTTAACGATCCGTATTAGGGTTTCTCGGCACCCGTAAAATTTGAAATTGACATGGTTGATGCCTTGTGAGACCTCTTGAGAGTGCCTAGGAACCCTACACATATATGCTTGCAGTGCAGTGTTACGTATGTTGTGCATTTAGATGCACTGGACTTCGATTTCGATTGTGATGTTCGATATTTATTTTGTGCACCTTGTGCACCTGATTGGATTTTGCGCATGTTCGGCACTTGATATCGGATTTCATGATTTCGTGCACGATGGATGCACCTGATTTGGATTTTCGCGCATGTTGGGCGCATATTTTGAGGTGCGATTTTGGTGCACACCAGATGTACTAAATCGAGATTCTTCGTGCATGTCAGATGCACCTGATTTTGCTGTCAGGCACTCACGTTGCCTATGACAGATGTTTCATGCACACCCGATGCACTTAGATCTTGTTTCTGTGCACATGTTGGCACATATATGGATTTTGATTTCCGTGCACACCAGACACACGTAGTATTCGTATGCATATTTTGGGATTGATTTGTTATAGAGCAGTACGTTTTTATGATATTTGCTATGTGTTTTCGTACTGAGCAGGGCTAGTCAGAGGACAGTACCTGAATGTATTTTGCATGCATTGATAGCTATCGAAGGGAATTCCAAAAAGCGAGCTATAGTCTCAGTATTTACCTACGTGTCTGATATGACACGAAACGTTTAAAACAAGAAAACCCTTCCAAATTGTTTCCCAAAATGGCGGAACGTACAGTTCAAACAAAAGGTATATATGTATATGATTATTTTCTTATGATAGACGTCCGCCACTGTGCAGTGTTATGCGCATTGCACAGCGATTTTAAGAGATTTGGCATGCATTCCCTTCAGATATTTACATATATAGATTTGATATTTACGTGTATAGTTTCGAGTTATATCATATTGGTTTTATATTGGATTTGACATTTGTGTCTTTACCATGACTCCGATGATTGCGGGATGCTTGACGGAGTTCTGATTTTGAGTTATAGGCTCATTTTTCATGCGCATGCGTTGCGCTATGATTTGTTTTACGTACTTATGGTTTCGGAGCCCGACAACCTGATAGTTTCGCTGAAATGTTTTAGTATTTAGGGGGAGTTCTAATTTAAATTCGGGGACCGAATTTCTTTAAGGGGGGAAGATTGTAACGTTTTGAAAATCGTTTCGTTGAAATTTCGAAAAATCGGTAAAATAAGGGGGTTTTCTGTAAAAAGTCAAAATATAAATATCTTTATTATAAAATTAAAAATACATATTCTAGCTATGAAATTGCTAGTGTTAAGTGTTTATTGATCCACTGGTAAAATTTCTGGTTTTCTGAAAAATTTTCCGAATTTAATTATTTTTAATATTATTTTAAGCCGGTAAGAAAATACATTAAATTAGCGATAAATACAAATTTAAATGGGCTAATTTTAATCTTTAAAATCATGTTAATTAAAATCTAGTTGTAATATAATTTTTTAGTATTTTATTTCAAGTTTTAATTGGTTTTTATTAAGGAAAACAAAAATATAATTATTTTGAACTAAAACTTGCAAATATGGTATTGTGGGGGATCTTTTTGCATAGAATTTTTTTGTAAAATCTCTCACACTCACCCTCACTCCCCTTGGCCGGCCCCACACTGTTGTAGTAGCCCAAGAATTTTCTTTCCCTCTTTTTGACCTTAAATCATGTGAAGAAATGGGTTAAAATAAGGGGTTTTATATATATTAAAAGGGTAGGGGTATTATGGTAATTTGTGAGGGCATTGACCTTGGAATTTTCACACAAATCCCCTCACCTCTCCCTCTCCTCTCCTCTGGCTGAAATTCTGCACCTCATTCCCCCCCATTTCACAACCTTATCTCATCTCCAAAATCCTTCAAAAACTTCTTCAAAAATCAAGTAAAACCTCACCGAAATCAAAATCCAACTCCTACCCATTTCTCATTTACCTATCTAGCATGGATCTAGGGAACAAGATTTCAATTTGGGAGGCTATGGGTGCTTATGGATCTTCAAATGTTTTGGGTATAATTTCTAAACCTTTTGCTTAATTTGTTAGTTAATTCCTTAAAGCTAATTTATCTAAGTGTAAATTAGGCTTTTGTTGCAAGTTTGGAAATTCTAGAAAGGGATTGAATGCAAGTTAGGGTTTTGTGAATTTGGTGTATGGTTGTGTGTTGTAATTAGGCCCTTATGACATGTTAAAACAAAGTTTGTAGCTAGTTGTTAATTGTTAGTTTAAAAATTTTGATAATTACGCTAATTTGCTAACTAGGTTTTTAAAATTGGTTAAATAATTGGGTTTTAAAATGTGATTAGGTTTTTCATGACTTCATTAACATTATAAAATATAGTTTAATACTTTAGTTCATAGAAATCCAAGCTAAATTGTTGTTGTGCATTTTTGCTATAAAATTGTTAAATTTGGTATATTGTAAACTAGAATTTTGGGGTTAATGAAATTTAATGAGATTAAATTATGGAAATTGTTTTTATGACTTATTTGAGATATTTAATAAGTATTATGGCCACTAGATTTGTTTAAACGTCGAGTTTTGTACTAAAACGGGTAATTTTTGCTTGCTAGATTTTCGGAAAAATGGCTTTTAAGGTGAATTTGGGGTTTTTGTGAATTTTAACCTATTTTATATTATAGTTAGTGTTCGTGGATGCGCAAATGAGTGTGTTTGGGTTTTCTCGATGGTTTGACATTTGTACATCGACATCGAGGGTTGGTTTGGCTATTCTTGCATGCGTAGGCGATAGGTTTTGACCTATGCGTGATACGCGTGCCGATTTGATTTTCGTATGCCGTTTCGATTTCGAATTTGGTTTTAATGTGATACAGTGCGTTATGATATGTAGGTACCCCATGTGGACTTCGAGACGACAAGCAAGCGCGTGGCGACGTCGGCACCGGCGAGCGAGGACCAGGTGAGTAGATTTATATCTACGGGAAGAAGTCGGGTGGATGGCATATAGCACCCCGCAGTCCGTAGTATAGTTCATATATATATGTTTATATGGGTGTTTTATGATATGAGAATGTTTATTCATGATATGATTATGTGTTCATGGATTAGCTTTGGGTTAGTTGCGAAACCCTAGAGTAGTTTTTATACCCACATACGCACACACAGACTTGCATACATTACTTTCTTGTGCGTAGATGGGGATGCGTATATATGTATATACGCGTGGGTATGGGACTATGCATATATACATTAATATACACATGCATGGATGATGAGGATAGTACTTGAGATTTGAGATGAGTCGATGAGATCGGTGATATGGCAGGGTTCGTATTTGAGATACGACATGACGTTGTAGCGGGTCCTTGACGTAGTGTTTCACACACGTGCATGCATACTTAGGCGGTATCAGTATTGTACTAGACGTAGATCAATACCCCGATCATGATATTTGATAAAGAGGATACCAGATGAATAGTATGATGAATGTGATATTGACCCATACCCAGATTTGGGATGCCGTACGACGAATTTACGTACAAGCTATATATTGATGATTGATCCGCACTCTTGACTTGGGAATGTCTGATTATAGATATGGTATCGGATGTGACATTATTGAGACGGGATCACCGACTAATATATATATATATATGTATATATATATATGTATGTATGTATGTATGTATCGACTCAGATATTAGGCGGTTTCCTTACCTTCAGTTAGCCTGTTAGCTTAGCCCTATAGTTTAGTATAGTTGGTAAACTAGATTCGACTCCTACCTATTTCAAAAGCTAACGAATCGCGGGTATTTTAAAAAACAGGTCAAGGGATTCTATGGATATTTCTAAAGACGTATCTTTTCTTAAAAACACCGTAGCTCTTATTTTCAAAACACCGCGATTCGTGTTATTTTTAAAAGGCACCATTGTTTGACTTATAGTTATCGCTGTGTCTAGTATTCTGCTCTCGCACATTATTGCTATTCGCTCCGCATCGCATATTCATATTGTGATTTCATATGCCGTTGTTGATATTATGCTGTTAGGACACCAGCACCATTACCGATGATGCGTATGTACCATGTACACTTACTTGCCGGCTCACACACATCTTCATCGGTAATTGCCATGTCACGTACACTTAGAAAATACTATTACATTGACATAGCTTGTTAGCTAATAGTTTAGACATGATATTAGTGTACTTGCCTTATATGCTACTTCAGACATTGTAGTTATTACCTGCTACTTCATGCATGTTATTATTCACTGTTATGCCGCATTCATGGATTCTCATGCCTATATTCACTGTTTACATGCTATTGAGGATTTGGATTCGGATTTTCATGAGATTTCCTGGATTTGGAGGAAAACCGCAAAAACATTTATAAACTTCTTTTCTCTCTCTTTTAAATGAAAAGTGTGGTTTTCCCATGATATATGAGTCGTCCACCATGAGTTTGCTGATGGATTTCGAGACCCGATTCGAGGAGTTAGATGAACCGTTTCGGGTACATGGTGGGCCCGGTGCGGTACCCCAGGGCGAGAAGGCCGTGTTGTTGACGTTGAGCCTGGCAGGGAAGTGTTTCCTGATTTAAAATCAGGAAAAGTTACGAAGGAGGCATCACGTGCTAGCACGTGACCAGCAGTCACGTGTTGGCACGTGACATCTAAAAGCATCGACAAGGCAGATTCAGTTTCCCGACTACATCAAAGGAAGGGGCTTCAGAAAGGGTCACGTGCTCCCACGTGACCAGGGTCACGTGTTGGCACGTGACATTTAAAAACGGCTTCAAAGGCACATCAGTTCCCTGATTAAATCGAAGAAAAGGTTTCAGAAAGGGTCGCGTGCTCACACGTGACCGGGGGTCACGTGTTGGCACGTGACGGTTGAACAGCGGCCAGAAGACAGAACGCAGAAAGAAGAAGAAGGCTCGTTCCAAGGGGTCACGTGCCTACACGTGACCAGGTGTCACGTGCCTACACGTGACCGGCTTTCAAAGCCTATTTATTTAACAGAATCAAATTCTGAAGAGATCATTCAAATCTTTCCAAAGGAAAATGATTATTTGGAACCGATTGGACTAAAGATTTAAAGGTGATTAAATATCATCTATCTATGGAAAAATCTTGAACTTGGAAATATTTCCCCTTAAAATCTAACCGAAACAACAGAAGAATATCTTTGGATTTAAAATCCAATGGTGAATAAAAATTCACCTAATAATCCAAAGGTCCAAACGAATGGTGAATAAAAATTAAATCTCTCAATGAAAGATTCACCAAAACTAATTGATTCTGCTTCTTCTCCTATAAATAGGAGCCAAGGGACATATACAGAGGGAGACATAGAGAGAGAGAAAAATAGAGCCTTGAGACTTTGGAGGAATTGGGATCTTTTGCAAAAGAAAGCCTTAGGTAAGAAGGGGGAGGCTTTCAAGAAAAAGAGAATGTAATTCTCAACAGAGTTTAACTCTGATATTAAAAAGAACTTAGTTCTCTCTTTAGCAGAGGATCTGCAAAGTGCACATCTCCCCATGAATTGAGAATTTAATTCTCATTGGGTTGAGACCCTGCCATGCAGATCCAAAGCATAGAGAGGGAATGGATGTTTGAGAATTTAATTCTCATAGAACTATAGGAATTTAATTCCTGTGAATTAAAATTAGGGTTTAACCCTATGTCATAGGAATTTAATTCCTTCAAAATGAATAGAACCAGGGTTAACCCAAGTTAAGAACTCAAATCTGTCAAAATAACAGGAATTTAATTCCTCTAAAGTTTATTGCTAGGGTTTAACCCTATGAAGAATTTGATTCTTAAAAAGATAAACGCATCCTTAAACAGGCAGGGTCACGTGCTACCACGTGACCCCTGTAAAGAGCCACCGCTAAAACTTTGAGGCAACGCCTCACGTGCTTCACGTGACCCCTAAAGCGCGCAAAGAAAAAGCAAAGGAAAAGAAGCTCTGGGGTGCCCTCACGTGTCACCACGTGACCCCTAATGAATATTCTAACAGATCAAAGCGCAAGCCCCCATCACGTGCCCACACGTGATGGCTTTTAGAATTAAAAGTGTTAAACACTTATCTGTAGAACAAAATAAAGGGAAACAGGGCGCTATCACATGCTACCACGTAACCCCTTGGCTGAAGCTTTAACGGATAAGCACCAAAATACCCATCACGTGATAGCACGTGATGCTCCAAAGTATTCAATACTTTTGACAGAATAGAAGGAAGGGAGGGTGCCCTCACGTGCTACCACGTGACCCCTCTTGCCTTAGTGTTTAACACTAAATTGGAATCCCGGGATCCAGTGTTAAACACTGTTTGGCCTTAGTGTTCAACACTAATCAAAGAACTTTATTTGCAATGTTTAACACTGATTATTCTTAGTGTTTAACACTAATCTGAAATCCCTACTGCTAGTGTTTGACATTGATTTGCTCTAGTGTTTAACACTAAGTTGAACCCCCTGTTGCTGGTGTTTAACACCAACTATCTTTTAGTGTTAAACACTAACTTGTCATCTCATTCCCAGTGTTCAACACTGGTTGGTCTTTAGTGTTTAACACTAGCTTCAGCCCAATTGGCTAAGTTCTAGAGGCAAAGCCTCTCCTTCAATGGACCAACAGAAAGCCAATATTCTAAACATGATTGGACTTAGCCCAAGCTGGCCATAAGTCCTCAATTCAAACTTAACTGGGCTAATGGGCTCATAACATAATTAATTGGTCTTGGTCCCAAATTGGGCCGAAGACTATTTAATCTACCTTGGTTTTAGGGTACATCTCTTCACTCCTTTGATACCTGGCGTTGTAATTCCTCAACGTCTTCAAAGAGGTGGAGGGTCCCGATGACCATACATTGATACGGACTGTGGGGTCCTTAAACTCATGGACTATGAGGTCCTTAACCTTGACCGAGAGGTCTTAAAACTAACAACAGACTGTGGGGTCCTTAAACTCATTGACTATGAGGTCCTTAACCTTGACCGAGATGTCTTAAAACTAACAACGGACTGTGGGGTCCTTAAACTCATGGACTATGAGGTCCTTAACCTTGACCGAGATGTCTTAAAACTAACAACGGACTGTGGGGTCCTTAAACCCATGGACTATGACGTCCTTAACCTTGACCGCAATGTCTTAAAACTAACATTGGACCGCAATGTCCTGAAACTACCCATGGACCGCAATGTCCTTAAACTACCCATGGACCGCAATGTCCTTAAACTACCTATTGACCGCAATGTCATTAAACTAAACAACAGAACCCCCTTTTTTATTGCTCTCTTGTTGGATCTAAACGATCCCGTTAAGTTGATCTTAGTCTAAAAACTAGACTAACGTATCCTTAACAAACGTTTAAGTCGATCTTAGTCTCAAAGGAGTCTAACGTATCCTTAAACCCCAAACCCCTAAACCCAAATCTAAGATAATGCGGATTTGGACTAGTCCACGCCCTACGGGCGACGACATGACTCAGTCTCCGTATACAATCCACGGGCAACCAAACATAAAATAAATACACACGACACGAAGTGACCATCTGGAGAAGGAGAAAGTGGTTACCGCCATGCTGTAGAGTAATTAACTGCAGGGGCTTACGCCTGCAGGGAAGAGCGTCCCCATAATCAAAAACCCCTCAACCGAGGGGGAATCTGACGAAGTCTGCTACATCGGACGCATCCGTTTAAACCTTCGATATACGGTGTCATAAATCAACTTGGCATCTTCGGAGAGGTGGACGGATAGCACCAATTAGCATCTGCCCTGAACCTCAGGCGAGACGTCATGTCCTTGCCGCCGTTCGGAGGGGAACAGATTCTGGCACGCCCGGTGGGACCTTTTCCTCTTTCCACTCCACACTTCGTGTGTCGTGATTCGCGAACCAATCGCGGTTCGCTAATGGTTGCCCTTGGGTTTCAAGATACTAAGACTTGGCGTCTTGCTTATTGTAGAAAGCAAAGAATCGATGGCTTCTACTTGTGTGAAATGCTCCAACTGCTCGGACTGCAATTGCAACCAACGCTCTGCCTCGCCAGGAGGTATAGCCTACGGACCCCAAGCTGCTTCGCTATTCGCAATACCCGTGGAACAAGTCACTCGAGCCACCACAGGATTGTTTTTTGGGACCATGCTCCCGCCGACAAGCTTCACCGCTCCGGTGCTGACAAATGAGGCTCCCAAAAAGTCGGTTTTTGATCGCTTTACCCCTGCCGCGGCCCCTCTCAACGGGTCGCCCAACACCAGCGCTTCGGTCTTCTCTAGATTGGGCCAGAACTCCTGTGGACCCGCAATGGGGCCTGCAATCCCAGAGAAGGCTGCTTCTAAGAAAGTGACCGGTCCTGCTCCTGAAGTCATCAAGGCGGCTTCCCCTGCCAAAAAGTCAGTCTTTACAAGATTGACGGCTCCAGCTCCCGCTCCTGCTACCCAAAGGACATCGGTCTTTGACAGGCTAACACTAGCAGCGACCCCCCACCTACACAGGGGGCAAGACGAGGCTATCGCCCTCACCAGGCCGGTTCCATCAGAACGACGCTCTCGACGTCGTTACTGGCGCCGAATGAGGAAGGCTGGGGGCAACTCTCCCTCTGGGCTAACTCCACCAGCCCCGATGGCAGAAGTTAATGCTGCTGTTCCGACTGGGAATAGCTTTGAGATGCTGAATAAGGTGCGTAGGAATTCTCCTACCGCGGTGCTAAAGAGGTCTCCCCCTCCGCTGAAAAAGGCTGTAGAAGTAAAAACAGAACAGTCCCAATCTCTTCAACGGCTGTCCTCCCGAATCTATAAAGTCTGGCGGCAGGCCCGAGACTCGATGATCGATCCAAACTTCTCCCGCCAGCACAAGAAGCTAAAAATCCAACAGGAAGCCAGTCACCAGGCTAAACCACGAAAGGCTGTCTGGATGCCCATCTCAACGGCCCCCTCAACTTCCACTGCTCATAAAAGGAGGAAGCCAGAGAAGATCCCCCGGCCTGCAACGACAGCTAAAGGCACTAAGCCCAGACGCCCTAAGTCTGGGGGCATGATGGTCCATACCGTATACATGGCGTCAGGAAAGGAAGACAGCTGTGCGTCTACAGGTCATAGACCGCTTACACGGTCGGTGACCAAAGCTCAGGAGCAACAGCAAAAGCTCCAGGAAATGATGAATGCTATGGCCGCACTTACCGGGCTAAAACAAAACCCAGAAACGCCCTCGGAAGAACGCCAGGAGGAAGAAACCGACGCCGAATTCCTTCGCCGAATATTGGAGAAGAAAGACAAAGAGGCTGCTGAACAAGCAGCCAACATACAGCGTATGGGCCTTCTTTTCCAAGATATGATAGGAATGATGATCCAACAAGACCCACCCGTTGAGGATCCCCCGATCGTCCTTGAAGACGACAGGGGAGAAACGTCAAATCCACCACCGGCCCTCTCAACGGCCAAGGAAGGGACAATCTCTAAGGCTGACTTGGACGACTATAGAGCCCAACGAATCCGGGTTCATCATGCGACTGAGGCAGCTAGTCAAGTCATAAAAACGGGGCGGCCGTATCCAAGCTGGTACGACCAAATCAAATACCCGCCAGGTTATACAATACCAAAATTCCACGTGTATAAGGGGACCGGCAATCCCCATCAACATGTTGCCTAGTTCAGGGCCCTTTGCGGTAACACCGGCGATGATGATAAACTGTTGCTTCGCCGGTTTGTGGGCAGCTTATCAGAAACAGCGTTCGAATGGTATTCGGAA
Organism: Agapanthus africanus; assembly: GCA_030015575.1. Taxonomy (NCBI): domain Eukaryota; kingdom Viridiplantae; phylum Streptophyta; class Magnoliopsida; order Asparagales; family Amaryllidaceae; genus Agapanthus; species Agapanthus africanus. Next base: position 443,180,206 of record CM057350.1, on the reverse strand, counting down.
CTCCCGAACGATTCTATCAAGACGTTCGCTGAAATGGAGTTGCTATTCACTCAGCGATTCGCAAGCGCCAGCGAACGCACTCCAATAACGGCATTGATTAACGCCAGGGTAAAACCAGGCGAAACGTGGGTCCAGTATGCTATACACTGGCGAAATTTGTAGTCGAAATGCGAGCAACGCATTGAGGAAGCGCCCGCGGTGGGCATGTTCGTGGGAACCCTAGACCCTCACGCAACTATCTCCCAATTTATGATGTTCTTTAAGCCAACCACATTCCAGGCTTTAATCGGCAAGTTGGCTCAGATGGACCGGATGGGTCATAGACCGCCTCCCCCGAAGCCAGAACCTCGGAATGACAAGGGTAAAGGAAAGGCAACCTTCGTCGCGAATGCCCAGCAGCAACCCAATGCCCCAAAGCTGGCGGATCAATTGGAAGAAAGACGCCGGTATTATAATGAGAAGATGAAGCGTCCCTACTCGTTCCCACGAGACAAGACGAAACGGTTATTCGAGCTGGCAGTACGCAACAGACTTATAAACCTACCAAATCCAAGGCGACCGCCACAACCCACCGAGGTGAATAACCCTAACTATTGCCCTTACCATCAAACGGAAAGTCATCCGATTGAGGATTGCTTCGTCTTCAAATGATGGATTGAAGATCAATACCTCCAGGGGAAGTTTGCACTATCCGAAAAGTGGAAGGTGAACCCGCCACAGCTGCATACTCCTAAGAAAGCAGATACACCGGGGGCAACCTGTTCCTTTATTGAAGAAGCTCCATGGGAGGTCGTGCTGTCAACTAAAACCAAAAGAATGCTGAGGGACCTTCATGCGTGCCCAGTGGTCGAATGGAAGGACCCGCTTGTGTTAGTGTATATGCCCTAGGGGCCATTATTGTATCATACTAGTTTGTATATTACTTAATGGAAGCTTGGGATATTCACATGTATATAACAGTCTTGCTAAACATGGTAGTATGCTACTTGGTTTTTTCTATCTTAATATGTGAGTATACGTATTGATAGAGCTCTTAGGATCTTGCTTGACTACCAGCGTTGTGATGGCAGTCACACTAATAGGGGCTGGGTAGTCTACAAGCACATCCTTATTCAGGTCCCTAGTCGTTGGATTATCGAGACAGGGCATCGATACTCCGGAGTAGACTAGTGTGTACGCTTCTCATCCCAGTTGGGGAGATGGTCTGTCCCACAGCCGTCAGTACGTCGTACTGGAGATAGTATGCAGGTGCTCGTTGGGTTACGGGTACACCGGACAGGACTCACAGGGAACTGTTGGATGGTTTTATACCAGTCGTCAGTGAACAGTTCCCAGGTGACATGAGTACAGCATAGTCCGCAGACTTGACACTGCTACTTCGCCTCGAGTGTGTCCCACTGTTCTTAGATTGCTACCCTACCACGGCTCAAAGAAGTCGTGCAAACAGGTAGCGGTTGGGTGCAGTCCCGAGCACTTGGAGGCAGTAGCGGTTAGACAGGATTCGTCTCTCCCGGTATTGGGGGTTGATATCGCGCTGTGTCAGAGAGCCATTTCGCAAAGTCCCTGGCCAGGGCAAGCGAGATTTGCTGGTAGGTTCCAGTAGTTTCTCAGGGTGTAATGGGCTTCCCTCCGACACGACTTATACCGCTATTAGGGGACTGACGCTTGCCGCCCCCTAGGCCCGATATGCAATAGTCTTAGACGAACGGACCGGACTGTACGGAGATTGTCATATCAGACTCAGTAGGAGTTCGGATGGGTTTCCTCATCGGCCTTCTTATCGACATCTACCTGGGGATCGTTACGTACAGCTAGTGCCGCTTGCGGTCTGTGGTTAAACCCACTGCCAGCGTAGTAGTCGAGTCTCTAGAGTCCCACACAGAGAGTTTCCCTACTCCAGGCGAAACGATATAGAGGTCGTATGGTTTTACGACAAGGGTTCGGACGCATACGTGTGTTTACGCACGTACGACTTTCGGACAGTTTTTACCAGTCGGCTTTGGTTTAAGCCAGTTACTGGTATCCGGTTATTGGATTTATACAGTCTAAAGTTTTTCCGTATTTTTGCGGAAAGGAGGGGCGTTCTCGTAATTGCGCGAGAAGCTTCTAAAAGGTGGTGACTAAGGAGGTTTAGGTGGCATATACAATGAATGTGATTAGTGAGTCATATGGATGATTCATCCATGTCATTAATGCATCATAAATGCTTAATGACTCATGGAGATGAATCATCACTAGATATTATCAAGCATGGTTGTTAAATTGATTTATTTTCTTTTCTTGATAAAAAGAAATGCTTGATATATATTATCATAACTCATTATTCTCACTTCATTATTATCTTCACCTTCTCTCTCCTCAAGCTCTCCCTCTTCAAACCCTAATCCTCCCCTCTCATGTGTTGAGTACAAGGATTAGTTAGACTAATTAAACCATAACCCTCACTCTATATCACCTAGCTTCTTTGATTAGCACTTAAAGAAGTTTAGTTGCCTCAAGTTTAGAGGCTAAGCTTGGTGTAAAGCTCTCGGGTGGATCGTCTACTACTTGGAGAAGGCCGAGGAGGAGGTGGAGCTCGTAAAGACGAAAGACATGGTTCTTTAGGTATAATCCCTTTACATAGTAGTTGTTAACAACTATGTTTGATGTTAGTTATCGTTTAGCTTCGATTCATGCGGTTAGTCGATGTTTAGCATAAGAACACGATCGTTTTTCATATTTCCGCCTCCCCGCAAGTCGTGGGGTGTTTTACATCGACTTACAGTGGTATCAGAGACTCGCTAAACAATAAATAACTTACTTGCAAATTTGTATGAATTTCGAACGGAAAAAACGAAACTGGAAAAGCCCGAAATCATGGTTTTCTGTCGAATTTTAAATGAAGTCCTAAAATTTTTCAGGAAGGTTCAGAAAGCTTAAAAAGACAGTATAAGAACACCCAAGAAATTTGGGCCCCTGAATCGCCTAAAGCGCCGCGGAACCGCGGCGGATCGCACCGATCCGCCGCGCTTCCGCCGCCGAGTTGGCGATTCAGGAACCTAATTTTCCTGTGTTGCTTCTCTGTGATATTTGGTATTTTCTGGAAGTTTTTATTTTTGCTCAGGTTTCAGATTTACAGAGAAGTATTGGAGCAAAATTAAAAGTGTTTAATCGATCGAAATTATACAGTATTTGTTTGTTGGATTATATCTGTGTTTGTATAATGTGTTCGTAAACCTCCTCTAACTGCTAGTATGTCGGTTGGCAGGGGGTTGCACATTTCTGTAATGGATTTTATCTGTTTGTGTATATGAGCTGTGTTGGACTGTTGTGATGTATAGCCAGGGTTATGTGATGGGTTATTATTTAATTCATTTGATGTAAATGTAATTTGTTATAATATTATTTTGCGGGGCACATCCAGGTTGCGGTTGTAGCCACCGTTGTGTTATTTCATTTTACTGTTTTTTGCTCCTAGGACAGACCCAAGGTGGGGTGCACAAACTGCCGGGTGGGTAGTTTGCCGTGCCCGTTGGGGTCTTGGGTGGGGTAATGGCTATTCATCACAACTGTGTAATCCGTCTTTTGTTGCAGGCTCAAAACAAACACGGATTTCTTGCAAATCCAATAAAGTTCATCTGTGATCTGGAATGCCTATTATTGCGTCTGACGAATGTACAATATCTATATATGATAGCTATTTAGATGTCACTTATGTTTTACACCCGCGCTAGCCCAGCCCCCGCTCTGTCGTTAGTTAAGTAACCTAACGGGTGATGACGGGACCCCGTGGCGAATGCGGATGGCATAAGAGGACGTTGTATTTTCGTTGTTTTCTGCAATGATAGGTTAATGATGGGACGCATTATTTATAATGCAAAGAAAATAAACCAAAAAGTTTAACCGTTGGAACAATTTAAAAGAAACCACTCGGTTAATTTTAAAAACAGATATTTTTAAATGCGGAGCTTTAACCACTCCTTTTAAAAGCTATCAGGTTCCTTCGGTTATATCAAGTTCACTACGTTCACGGTTTCGCCAAAACCATTCGTAGCCCTCCGTCATTTCATCTGGGTGTTCAGTAGTATTCAAGCTATGTATTTTGACCTAACGCCAAGGCATAGTATTTGGTAGCTACTGGGTATTCATTTGTTGCATAGATAGATGAGTTAGTTTGGGACAGTCGTATTATCATTTTGGCCGAACGTCAAGGATATATACGAATGGGTTCAAATTGACAAGATAATGATGGGTAGAACTTGACATGTGACTTATGACATTTTGACCGAACGCCAAGGTCATAAGAGCATGGGGCAAAAATATATAACGGGAATTTCTAAAGAAACTGAAATTTGCAAAGAGTTGCATACCATTTGGAGTTTGATGAATGTTGGTAGGATTCTTTCAACATTATCATACGATGATATTTGGATCCCGATCCTACTATGAGTATATGCTACTTATCAGGATATTCGTCACTTAACGATCAATGCTATAAACCAAGTAGGTATCAAGAAAGGTGTCAGCGGGGTTACGCCCCCAGAGAAAAGAGGTTATTTAATTAAGGAACTTCGCGAAAGCGTTGGAAAACCTCCCTCGAAGTATCGACACTAGCCTGGCTGAACGGTTAAGAAAGTATTGTATGGTGAGAATAGTCCTGGCTAATTCTTCTTTTATGGTTTGAGGAAGGATTCGAGAAACAGTTGGAGCCATCCAGTTTAGATAAACTAAAAACCACTCTAAACTTGCAAGAGCATCATGCTAAAGAGTTTTCTTCTCTCTCTCCTATTTGCAGCGACCCTGAAAATGACTGGACTTAAGTTACTTTTAGAGAAAAATATACTGACAGAGCCAAACTATAAAGATTGGCTGCGGAATGTCAAAATGGCTTTGACCTATGACAAATTGGGGTACGTCCTCACCGCTACGGCACCTGCTGTCCCTGGTCCCAAATCCAGCAATGCGGATAAGGAAATCCGCAAAACATGGGATTTAGATTGCGCGAAATCCAAGTGCATCATGCTTGCCTCGATGAACAATGAACATCAGAGGAGGCACGAGGATATGAACCTAGATGGCATATTTCTCCATACAAAGGAACTTTATGGAGAGCAATCTCGTATAGCAAGATACGAGACCTCTAAAAACTTATTTCGAGCGAGGTTTGCTGTCGGGTCATCGGTAGGAGAACATGTCCTAAAGATGATCGGCTATATTGAAGAGCTCGCAGACCTTGGGACGACTTTGGATAATGAGCTCTATACAGACCTTATTCTCCAGTCCCTTCCTCACACCTACGCCCAGTTTATCCTGAACTTCAACCTTCAAAGAAAAGAAGTTGAACTTCCGGAACTCCTGAACATGTTAAGGAGTGCAGAGGGCACCTTGCAGAAAGCAAGGGAAACACCCACTATGTTTGTTAGCGGTGCATCTTCTTCCGGGTCCAAGGCTAGGGCCAAAGGAAGGAAGAAGAAGGCCGCCACCAAACCTAGAGGAGGTGTTAGTAAGGTGGGAGGGAAGGGAAAGAAAAAGTTTGCAGTACCGGTAGTGGGCCAGGATGAGTGCTTCCATTGTCACAGGAAAGGGCACTGGAAGAAAGATTGCAAGGCATGGAACGCCAAGAACCAGGAACCGAAGCAAGCTGTGGCTTCGACTTCAGGTGTGTTTGTAATTGAGAATTGTCTGTCGATCAACTCTACTTCCTGGGTATTGGATACCGGATCAGGATCTCATATTTGCAATTCATTGCAGGCACTGAGAAACCGTAGAGTGCTGAAGGAAGGTGATATGACCCTAAAGGTTGCTAACGGAGCTAGCGTGGGAGCTACGTCCGTCGGGGATTATCACCTAGGATTGACAAGTGGACACATTTTGGTTTTACATAACTGTTTTTTTGTACCAAGCTTAACATGTAATATCATATCAGTTTCCTTGTTATCAAATAAAGGTTATGATTTCACGTTTGTAAGAGATGTTGTTAACATCCACCTTAATCATGGTTTGATTGGGTCCGGTACACTAAATAACGGTATATATGTTTTAAACCAACTCCAAATTTTCAACGTCCAGAACACACTAAAAAGAAAGTCTCCAGATTTAAATAAAGCTTTCTTATGGCATTGTAGACTGGGTCACATCAATGAGAGAAGGTTGACTAAGTTGCATAGAGAAGGATATTTGGACTCGTTCGAATATCAAACTTATGACAATTGTCAATCTTGTCTCAAAGGAAAGATGAAAAAGACTCCATTTACTGGACAAGGAGTAAGAGCGACCGAGCTCTTAGGACTCATACACAGTGATGTATGCGGTCCAATGTCTACACATGCAAGAGGTGGTTTTTCCTATTTCATTACTTTCACGGATGATTACTCAAGATACGGATTCATTTATCTGATGAAACATAAATCCGAGGCTTTTGTGAAATTCCAAGAGTATAAGAATGAAGTAGAAAACCAAACCGGCAAAAGTATCAAGACACTTAGATCTGATCGAGGTGGTGAATACTTGAGTGCCGAGTTCCTAGGTTACCTAAAAGAGAAAGGAATTCTCTCTCAGCTTACTCCTCCATACACTCCACAGCACAACGGTGTATCGGAGAGACGGAATTGAACCCTATTGGATATGGTACGATCCATGATGAGTAATGCTGAGTTACCGCGATCTTTTTGGGGTTATGCGCTAGAATCAGCAGCATATCTTTTGAATATGGTTCCTACCAAGACTGTGCCTACCACTCCATATCAAATGTGGAGCGGGAAGAAACCCCATCTACAGTATATAAATATTTGGGGATGTCCAGCTTTTGTTAAAAAGCAGCATGTGGACAAGCTCGAGGCACGATCAGTAAAGTGTAAGTTTGTGGGATATCCAAAGAACTCCAGGGGATATCTATTCTATTATGCAGAGGAACAAAAGGTATTTGTTTCTCGTAATGCCCATTTTCTAGAACATCGGTTTTTAGAAAAGGAATCAAGTGGGAGCGAAATAGAACTGGAAGAAATTCCAGAACCACAAACTAATACTGAAAGTTTGGTAGAACCAGTAGTTCAAGAAGAACAGGACATTCCCGCACCCCTCCGCAGGAGTAGTAGGCCGTCTCGTCCGCCTGAGAGATACTACGGTTTTCTCATAGATGGGGATAGAGAGGATTGCATCATAGATGATGATGAACCTACTGACTTCCACCAGGCCATCCAGAGCGGCGACTCGGTACGATGGCTAGATGCAATGCGGACCGAAATGGAGTCCATGTACACCAACAAAGTATGGACTTTGGACTTTGCTCCAGATAGGGTAAAACCCATAGGATGCAAATGGATCTTCAAGAAAAAGATTGGTGTAGATAGACAGGTGGAAACCTATAAGGCTGGACTTGTTACAAAGGGTTTTCGTCAAAGACCTGGTTTGGACTATGACGAAACTTTTTCTCCAGTGGCTATGCTCAAATCCATTCGGGTCCTTCTTGCTATTGCTGCCTTCCATGATTATGAAATCTGGCAGATGGACGTAAAGACGGCTTTTCTGAATGGAAATTTAGAAGAGTGCGTCTATATGGATCAGCCAGAGGATTTCAATCAGAGTGGGAGCAGAGGGAAAGTATGAAAGCTGCTTAAGTCCATTTATGGACTAAAGCAGGCATCGCGGAGTTGGAACATCTGTTTTGATGAGACAGTCAAAGAATATGACTTTATCAAAAATCCAGATGAACCGTGCATATATAGTAAAGTTGTAGCCAGAAGTGTCGTATTCCTCGTCTTGTACGTGGATGACATTCTATTGATAGGAAATGACATTCCTATGCTACAATCTGTCAAAGGATTCTTGTCACACAGGTTCTCCATGAAAGACCTAGGTGATGCCTCTTACATTTTGGGGATCCGGATCTATCGTGATAGATCCAAGAGGATGTTGGGACTTTCGCAGTCCAGGTATATCGACACTGTACTGAAAAGATTCAGTATGGAAGATTCTAAGCGCGGTAATCTACCGGCTTGTCACGGAATCACCCTCTCCAAAGAGATGTCTCCCAAGACTGATTTGGAAAGGGAACGCATGTCTATTATACCCTACGCTTCTGCGGTAGGCTCTATAATGTATGCGATGTTGTGCACCAGACCAGATATAGCTTACGCACTGAGCGTGGTAAGCCGGTATCAGTCAGACCCAGGGGAGAAGCACTGGATAGCAGTAAAGAACATTCTCAAGTACCTGAGAAGGACTAAGGAGATGTTCTTGGTTTACGGCGGAAAAGACCTCAGGTTGGAGGCCTTTGCTGATTCCGGCTTTCAGAGTGATAAGGACGATTCCAAGTCCATGTCGGGTTATGTCTTTACCCTCAATGGAGGGGCGGTGTGCTGGAAGAGCTCCAAGCAGGACACCGTTGCTGACTCGACGATGGAAGCGGAGTATATAGCTGCTTGCGATGCCGCAAAAGAAGCAGTCTGGATGAAGAAGTTCCTAACAGAACTTCAGGTGGTTCCTACCATAGTTAATCCAATACCTCTGTATTGCGACAACAACAGAGCTATAGCGTTATCAAAGGAACCAAGGTCCCATCAGAAGTCCAGACACATCTTAAGGCGGTATCACCTGATCAGGGAGATCATTGATCATCAGGAGATCGAGATTCGGAGAGTTGCTTCTGAAAAGAACATTGCTGATCCATTCACAAAGGCCCTACCTCAGATTCAGTTCGAGAGGCTACTCGAGATCATCGGTCTTCGATATGCCAGTACATGGCCCTAGTACAAGTGGGAGATTGTAAGTGTATATGCCCTAGGGGCCATTATTGTATCATACTAGTTTGTATATTACTTAATGGAAGCTTGGGATATTCACATGTATATAACAGTCTTGCTAAACATGGTAGTATGCTACTTGGTTTTTTCTATCTTAATATGTGAGTATACGTATTGATAGAGCTCTTAGGATCTTGCTTGACTACCAGCGTTGTGATGGCAGTCACACTAGTGGGGGCTGGGTAGTCTACAAGCACATCCTTATTCAGGTCCCTAGTCGTTGGATTATCGAGACAGGGCATCGATACTCCGGAGTAGACTAGTGTGTACGCTTCTCATCCCAGTTGGGGAGATGGTCTGTCCCACAGCCGTCAGTACGTCGTACTGGAGATAGTATGCAGGTGCTCGTTGGGTTACGGGTACACCGGACAGGACTCACAGGGAACTGTTGGATGGTTTTATACCAGTCGTCAGTGAACAGTTCCCAGGTGACATGAGTACAGCATAGTCCGCAGACTTGACACTGCTACTTCGCCTCGAGTGTGTCCCACTGTTCTTAGATTGCTACCCTACCACGGCTCAAAGGAGTCGTGCAAACAGGTAGCAGTTGGGTGCAGTCCCGAGCACTTGGAGGCAGTGGCGGTTAGATAGGATTCGTCTCTCCCGGTATTGGGGGTTGATATCGCGCTGTGTCAGAGAGCCATTACGCAAAGTCCCTGGCCAGGGCAAGCGAGATTTGCTGGTAGGTTCCAGTAGTTTCTCAGGGTGTAATGGGCTTCCCTCCGACATGACTTATACCGCTATTACGGGACTGACGCTTGCCGCCCCTAGGCCCGATATGCGATAGTCTTAGACGAACGGACCGGACTGTACGGAGATTGTCACATCAGACTCAGTAAGAGTTCGGATGGGTTTCCTCATCGGCCTTCTTATCGACATCTACCTGGGGACCGTTACGTACAGCTAGTGCCGCTTGCGGTCTGTGGTTAAACCCACTGCCAGCATAGTAGTCGAGTCTCTAGAGTCCCACACAGAGAGTTTCCCTACTCCAGGCGAAACGATATAGAGGTCGTATGGTTTTACGACAAGGGTTCGGACGCATACGTGTGTTTACGCACGTACGACTTTCGGACAGTTTTTACCAGTCGGCTTTGGTTTAAGCCAGTTACTGGTATCCGGTTATTGGATTTATACAGTCTAAAGTTTTTCCGTATTTTTGCGGAAAGGAGGGGCGTTCTCGTAATTGCGCGAGAAGCTTCTAGAAGGTGGTGACTAAGGAGGTTTAGGTGGCATATACAATGAATGTGATTAGTGAGTCATATGGATGATTCATCCATGTCATTAATGCATCATAAATGCTTAATGACTCATGGAGATGAATCATCACTAGATATTATCAAGCATGGTTGTTAAATTGATTTATTTTCTTTTCTTGATAAAAAGAAATGCTTGATATATATTATCATAACTCATTATTCTCACTTCAGTATTATCTTCACCTTCTCTCTCCTCAAGCTCTCCCTCTTCAAACCCTAATCCTCCCCTCTCATGTGTTGAGTACAAGGATTAGTTAGACTAATTAAACCATAACCCTCACTCTATATCACCTAGCTTCTTTGATTAGCACTTAAAGAAGTTTAGTTGCCTCAAGTTTAGAGGCTAAGCTTGGTGTAAAGCTCTCGGGTGGATCGTCTACTACTTGGAGAAGGCCGAGGAGGAGGTGGAGTTCGTAAAGACGAAGGACACGGTTCTTTAGGTATAATTCCTTTACATAGTAGTTGTTAACAACTATGTTTGATGTTAGTTATCGTTTAGCTTCGATTCATGTGGTTGGTCGATGTTTAGCATAAGAACACGATCGTTTTTCATATTTCCGCCTCCCCGCAAGTCGTGGGGTGTTGTACATCGACCTACAGCTTGAACCTCAAATTATCGAAGGGATGTTGAAGCCGCGCCCAACTATGAAGACTCGTGGTGATGGCCTAAATATTCACACCCAACCGTCAAAATCTTCGAAGAAAAAGAAGAAGAAATCCAAGAAGCCCGTGAAGCCTGGAGGCAAGCGCACGAACTTGCAGAAGCAAATCGACGCGATGGAAGAGTACAATCAAAAGGCGCGACCTCCTGTCGCGCCGCAAGAGTTCCTCAACCACATCTTTCAAGAGAAAGATGATGGAGAGAGTTCATCGGATGAATCCGGAGAATATGTGGCGAGTTGTCATGTGATTTCCTACTCGGAAGATGAAAGAACTCCTGGCACTGAGAAACTGGGGGCACGACCTGAACCAGAACTTGTATGGCCAACAGATGAAATGATCGACGCCTTTCTAGACGAGATTCATTTGAACAGTAAAGCCGATCAGGAGCGTGAGATGGCTGCATCGAAAGGAGCCAAACGCAAGCGACTGAACGAAAGAGTCGAAGCACTCCCGCCAGATCAAAAGACGTCCGATGTAGATAAAAAGATATTCAAGACGAGGAAAAGGTTTGCCAAAGCCATGTCAATGGGAATGAAGCTACTACCCTCGGAAGAAAACACGCTCGATGGAGCGGAGAGGCACCCTAATTATTGCGCATATCATCGGAAAATTTCACACCCTACGGAGGAGTGCGACGCCTTTAGGATATGGTGGCAGGGATATATTGCTCATCGGCAACATTTTAAGCGCATGAAACGCAAGACTCGTCGGGAACGAAGAAGTACTGCCGACGGGCACGACAGAACCACTGGCAACTGTTACATGGTTAACGCCGGAGGGTCACAAGTTCTCACCTTTGGGAGTGACTCTGATGAAGAAATGGCTCTGGGCCCTCTCTTTAAAGAATCCGTTTTGGGGAAAGAGGAAGAACCAGAGGCTTGCGAAAACATTCAGCTGTGCAATCGTACGCTCCCGGAAAGAAATCTCGGGCCCGCAAATAGAAAAGATAAAGGAAAGGAAAAGGTCACTGAGAATATCACTCTAGATGACCAAGTCATGAAAGAGCTGACTACCAAGGACCCTCCCAGGAAGGGCAAGGTGGACTACAACATCCTAGCGCACCTAAGGAAGCTACCTTCTCAACTCAGCATTCTCGATGCCCTCCTATTATCAAAAGAAGCGCGAGATTCACTAATTAAGGCGTTACAAGAACCCGAGAAATTCCAAGCCTTCCTCGCCGCAGAAAGGATGAAGGATGAACTGGAAGAAGTGCATACGGCCGACATCACTTTCGGTGACGAAGACCTTCTCCTCGGGACGTGCGACCACAACCGTTCCCTATACATCTCCGGGTATTGCCACGATATCAAGATAGGCAAAATCCTGGTTGACAATGGATCCTCCGTCAATCTCCTTAATGTTCGGGTGTTGAAAGAAATCTGCATGAGTGTGCAACACCTCGCTCATGACAAAATTACCATCTCTGGTTTCGACTCCCAGTCGTCACGGACTCTCGGATCCGTGATACTGACATTACGCTTCGGACTGCTCGTCACGGACATCAAGTTTCACGTCATTGACGCCAAGACTTGCTACAACGCCTTGCTCGGTCGTCCTTGGTTGCATGAGTACAACATCATCCCTTCTATACAGCATCAGTGTATGAAGTACTTCAAGGATGGTTTCGAATATACCGTAACAGGTGAGCTGAATCCATTTTCCATGAACGAAGTCCGCAAATACGAAGATGCGAAGTACTTTTTGCCAGACTTCGAGGATACAGAAAGGTGTCGCAAGCCGAAGAACAAAGCCACCGCCACCATCCCTGTTTTCGGGAGCGATACTGAAGAAGAAGAAGAGATTGTTTATGCTGGGCCGTCTCAACGCAGCAACCCGGGGACGTCCGCCCCCATGTTGATCTTCGTAAGTGACTCGGAAGATGAGGTTAATGCCGTGTTCTCCAATCGGCCGTCAATACAAGCATCCCCTAGCGATGATCAGAGTTTGCAAATCACCATGGTGCCGTGAAAACACTATAAGGATCTCGACACACTTCAAGCTTACAATGTGCAGGACCTGCAGACGTTTTACGTCCCTCCCAGGCAAAAGGGTGAGAAGGTAATCCTATTCTACCGATCCTCAGAGACGAAAGTAGAGAAAGAGATCTAGCATGGCGTGGATTCTACACTCGACAGGCTCCAACCCATCCGCTTGCCCAGATATTACACAAATGGACTAAAGAGGCTATTGAAGCGTCAAGGAGTACCCTTAAAACAGACTGTTCGACAAGCTCGGTTCTACAACAAGATTTGGAATGTCCCTGGAACTCAGCGCAAATTGCCCAACGGGAGAATGGAAACGCTCGGCCTTGGATACGTAAGATCCGGTAAACGGGAGCGAATCCACGGTAGCTACGCCGTATATAACTTCGAGGAGGAGGAAAACGCCCTGTCCAGCAATGCCAACCCTTCATCAAAACTGGATCCCGCGAGTGAAGTGCCGAGTCTGTCATTTGAAGAACAAATGGACAAGCTTATCAGGAAAGCAGGTCAAAAGGCTCGGAAAGACCACAACCGCGAGATGGCCATCTACGAGAAGGCCAGGACGCAACGTCTGTTTCAACAGGCTGCAAAAGACAAAGATGCTCCTCCCTGTCAACCCATTGTGCAAAAGGCCCGACGCCGAGGCAGAAATAAATCAAGAAGCGGAAAGAAGAGCCGACAACAACGACGCAGGATCAAAGAGTCGTGTGACCGGGCATCGCGCGGTCCGGATTTGTCCCTCATGAAGAAGATGAGTCGAGCGTATTCCTTCCCTCGAGACAAGACGAAGAAGCTACTCGAGCTCGTTATAGAACATCAAATGATCGCACTTCCGGAGTCTAAGCACCCTAAGCAAGTTAACGAGGTTTCTTATCCGAGCTATTGCTCTTATCACCGAGCCATAGGACACCCTATCGAAGACTGCTTCACCTTCAAGAACTGGGTCGAAGATCAATACCAACAAGGCAGATTTGCTTTATCCCACAGCTGGAGGGTAACGCCGCCACAACAGCACGAACCTAAAGCCGCGAGAGCAGAGCCAGACCCGCATCGGTCTCGGAAGCGGATTCGCACTTGTCACATAATTACAATATTAAAAGAAGAGCCCAAGAACATGGATGACCTTCCCTGGTGCTTTGAGAACAGCAATGATGAGGTGATCTCAGAATTTCTGCCAGCTCCGAAGGAACTGGAAGATGGCATACATACTACTGCAGATAACCTCAAGAAGATTGAGTTGGGATCGGCAGATGATCCGCGACCGACATTCATCAGCGAGCTGCTATCTGAAGAAAGGGTGGCTGCGTTAAAGGACGTGCTTCTACAGCATAGAGATTGCTTCGCGTGGAACTATTCCGAAATGCCGGGATTAGATCCAGAAATTGCTGTACACAGATTGGCGATATCCCCGGACATCAAGCCAGTCAAACAGGCGCCGAGGAGAATGCGGCTCGAGCTTGAGATGAGCATCAACGCCGAGGTCAAAAAGCTGATCGACTCTGGCTTCATCCAGGAAGTTCAATACCCTGAATGGATCGCCAAAATCGTCCCAGTGATGAAGAAAAATGGGACGGTGCGCATATGCGTAGACTTCCGGGATCTTAATAAAGCTTGCCCGAAGGACGATTTTCCAGTGCCAGTCACCGAACTGATGATAGATAACACGTCCACTCACGAGGTTTTCTCCTTCATGGACGGTATAATCAAATAAAAATGCATCCTGAAGACCAGAAACATACGGCTTTCCGGACCCCTTTAGGAATATTCTGCTACAAGGTTATGCCCTTTGGTCTAAAGAACGCCGGTGCTACCTATCAAAGGGCCATGACAAAGATCTTCGACGATCTCATACATGACATCGTCGAGTGCTATATTGATGACCTCGTGGTGAAGAGCATGTCATACGAAAAGCACTTAACGCATCTGAAGACTGTATTTCAACGCCTTCAGCAATATAATTTGAAGATGAATCCCCTCAAATGTGCGTTCGGAGTCTCCTCAGGTAAATTCCTGGGATTCATCATCCGACACCGAGGTATCGAAATAGATCCATCTAAGATCAAGGCGATCATAGAAATGCCTCCGCCAAGAACCCTCAAACATCCGGCGGTTTATCGCCAATCTTTCAGGCAAGTGCCGTCCTTACAACCACCTGATGAAGAAAGGAACTCCATTTGTCTGGGATCAAAAATGCCAGGGCGCGTTGGACGAAATTAAACAGTACCTGCAGAACCCGCCGGTGTTGGCTGCTCCGGACAAGGGAAAACCCCTCATTCTTTATACAACCGCCCTCGAAGGTTCCTTAGGCGCATTATGGGCATAAGAGAACGATCAAGGAAAAGAAAGAGCACTCTACTACTTAAGTCGAGTTCTGCTGGGGGCAGAAAGCAACTACTCTCCCATTGAAAAACACTGCCTGGCGTTGATCTTCGCGATAACAAAGCTCAGGCACTATGCGTTGGCGCACGAAGTCCGTCTCATCTCGAAGGTGGACCCCCTTAAATATTTGATGTCAAAGGCTATATTGACGGGTCGACTCGCTAAATGGGCTCTACTCTTGATGGAGTTCTCGATAACGTATCGACCTCTCAAGGCAGTGAAAGGCCAGGCCATCGCCGACTTCCTTGCTGAGCATCCAGTACTTGCCGGTTCTCCTCTGAACTGCGATTTGCCAGACGAACATGCATTTGATGCGATCGGCGTCGGTGATACCCGATGGGAACTCTATTTTGATGGAGCATCTTCCATAAAGGAGAGCAAGCAATGTACCCTCATAATCAAATCGGGAGTAGGCCTCATCTTCGTAACTCCACAAGGAGGGATTATGCGCTTCGCCTTCTCTTTAACAGAGCCGAGGACGAATAACGAAGCCGAATACGAAGCTTTGATAGCGGGCCTCAAGATCGCCATTGACATGGGAATTGAAGGCCTTCTTATATACGGGGACTCTCAACTGGTCGTTAGTCAAGTAAATGGTGACTACCAAACGTGCAAACCAGAGTTGGTGAAGTACGGCGAAAAGGTGCGACAACTGTTGACCCAAATTCCCTCCTATACTTTGGAAAGCATACCACGCGCGGAAAATAGCAAAGCGGACGCGTTAGCTAAGGTCGCCAAAGAATTGGCTGACGAGAACCTCGATGACGTTAAAATCATGGTACAAAGTGTTAGTTGTATGTATGCCCTAGAGGCCAGTATTGTACAGATGATGTATATTATATTGGATGCTTGGACATATATACAGATGACTTTCTTGCTCGATATGATAGTATGCTATCTGGTTACTCTTTATCTTAACATGTACACTTGTCTCTTTAACCTGTCTTATAGTTACATGTTGATAAAGCCCTTAGGATGTGTACTTGACTACCTGGACTATGATGCAGATCATACTAGTGGGGACATGGTAGTCCATAAGTACATCCTTCAAGGTCCCTAGTCGTGGGTGTATCGAGACAGGGCATCGATATACCATTGTAGACTAGCGTATACGCTTCTCGACCCATGAGATGGGCGATGGATGATCCCATATCCATTGGTGTTTGACATCAGAGATGGTATACGGGTGCTCAGTGGAGACTGGGTACACTGGACGGACTCGCCGAGAACTCCCAGATGGTATTATACCTCACGTCAGATGGCAGTTCTCAGGTGACACTTGTACAGGTTAGTCTGTAGACCCGAGATCGTCATAGAGTCTTGTGTGATTCCCACTGTGCTTTGATCTCCACCTTACCACGTCCATGAGGGCGTGCAAAACGGTGGTCTTTGGGTACAGTCCCGAGTCACATGGAGGCAATGAGCGATAGGAGGGGTTTCGTCTCTCCCGGTATTGGGGGTTGATGTTGCGCTGTCTCGATTGGCCGTAACAGGGAAGTCCCTGGCCAGGGCTGATCAGAGATTTGCTGGTAAGTGTTACCAGTAGTTTCTCGACCCGTTATGAGCCTCACATCGGCATGAATTATCGGTTATTGGGGTCTGACGTATACCACCCCTAGACTTGATTTGCTACATATCAGACGAACAGACCGGACTGTACGGTAAGTGTTACTGGTTGGATTCACAGGAGTGTGAGCGGGCTAGCTCGTCGATCTTCTGATCGCTCAATACCCGGATGGCCGTTACGTTTAGCAGACCGCTTGCGGCTTGTGGGTGCTTGATATGATCATCATCTGCTACCGGCGTATTGACGAGTCTTTAGAGTCCTACACAGAGGTTTCCTGGCTCAAGCGAAACGAAATAGGAGTGCATATGAGATATGTGCAGGACGGAGAATGATGCGTGTATATGATACCGTATTCCATTCTCGCGATGGATGTATCAATTGGTTATATTCGATATAACCTAGATATCGAATCAAGGATTGATTCGATAAGCCGATACATAGGATACTAGTCGGTTATATGCGATATGACCGGATCGTTAAATCAAGTGTTGATTTAATGATTTAATGTATAATTATATATTTGATATATTACTTTGCATTAACTAGTATTGGTTCACTTTAAATGGATTTTCTCACTTGATGTGCAAGAAGTATATGTGATATACTTTTGTGCACATATTTGTATCATGTTTGATGATACTTGATCATTTGGTTAAGTGTATAGAATTAAACCATGGTTAATTTGATAATTAGGGTTTTGCTTATTCATTTATTTATTTATTTGTTCATTTATTTATTTGGAAATGATTTAGATGAGAATGGTGGCTTTATTTGTTTCTAGTTGAAGCTTCATGAAGCTTTGACTTCTTAACCATTCTTGTCTTCATGCTTAACCCTAACCCATCCAAGTAACCATGGTCTATTCTCTACACTCTACCCTAGTTAGTATATGATAAGTATTCATTTACTTTTCAATTTAAATTAACACTTATCATATTCTTTCTTCTTCTTCATCATCTTCTTCTTCAAGAAAAGCTTAAGTCCATCAATGGCAACTTGAGCAAAAGTGAGAGAAATCCAATTCTAAAGTGAACCCACCTCCTATTTCTTCACCCTCTACCTCTTGCCAAGTAGTATAGGGTGTTTTCTTCACAAGTTTCACAACTTGGTGAAGTTGGAGCTTGAACTTGTGATGCCTCGACGTAGATCATCTTCGGCACGAAGCTGACGACCTAGTCCGCCCATTTCTCCGATGAAGCCGACGATTGAGTCCGGGATTCGAGATGGACAGCGAGAGGACGCCTACATGGAGCTAAGGAAGTGGATAACAAGATCTACAAAGGTTGTAGCTCTCTTCTTTTTGTTAAGATGTTAACTAGTTTTCTGTATCGCCTAAACTTCTAGTCAACGATCCGTATTAGGGTTTCTCGGCACCCGTAAAATTTGAAATTTGCATGGTTGATGCCTTGTGAGACTTCATTAGCGTGCCTAGGAACCCTACAGCGGTATCAGAGCCTAGCTAGAGCCTTAGGCGATGCTTAGACGATGTTTGAAACCCGATCGAACCCGAAACCCTAACTTTTTCATGCTCTCTGGACTTTTTCTAAAATCTGGGATTTTTCCATATTAAAAATGCTTAAAAAATTCAGCAGGAAATTATAAGAATTACGGTGCAAAATTTAACTTATGAACAGTACAATCGGCGGCGGAACCGCGGCAGAAGCCTTGCTTCTGCGGCGGTTCCGCGGCCAGATGATGATATCATCCTCCCCTTTTTGCACAGTAATTCCTATTTCTGGATGCTGAGTTTTCTGGGAATTTTTAATTTGACTCAAGAGTTGAGTATTCTGGGGTTACTTTGGGAATCGTAGATTCGATCGGATTATCAAATTTTGTCTATGTGTTTTTTCCGGATAATTTTAGAATATGTTAAAAAGTTTGACCGGATATAAATACCCAATCTTTCCCCTGCCCGGAAATTTCCAATTGTTGGACTTTTCCATATTTTAATGACGTTCTGAGTAGTGCAAGTAACGCGATGGTCCCTCTAGAAGACAACAAACCTTAACTCGATTATGTGACCGTCTTTAACTGCCCTTTGAACCTTAGGGTTTGAGGCAGTACGGCGTGCCACATGTGAGGCGTTGGCTTGACCCTTCTACGGCTGGACCGTTGGTACTGAGGCATGAAGTGAACGTCCTTGAACTTATTTCATGTGTTGAACGGTTTCGGGAAAACTTGGGTGTTCGAATGTTCGATCGGAAAGTTTGATATTTTCTATTTATCTGGAATGGAATACAATAATTGGAATTCACAAACAGTTATGAGATAGCTGAATGAATGTTATAAATCTAGCGGTTTAGTCTAACTTGATATTGAAAAGAGTTTTCGATAATGGGACTAAAATGCGGGGTTTATAATTGTTAGGCATGTGATGTCTAAGTATTTCATTTGATTAGGCATGTGATGTCTAAAGAGATTGCGGATTCCAACTGTTGTAGTTTTACACTTTCTTTTCTGTGACCGTAAGTGTAATATGTGATATCGCCGGTTTTGTTGCTATATGTCAACGACAATTGGGATGCGCATATTTACTTACGTTGATGACATGTGATGTTATGTATTGCTGGATATGTTATATTGGATCGTCGTGTTTGAATAGCCGGGGGTTTTTCAGTGAGATGAGTGTTTTTCATTTTCATTCATGTAAAAACTTGTATGTAATATTCTTTTATTTGGGGCACTTCCAGGTTGCGGAAGTTGTCACCCTTTGTATATTATTTACTTTTCAGCACTAGGATAGACCCAAGGAGGGGAGCACAAGTAACCAGGTTCTAGGGTCCAGTGGGAGACCATCTCGAGGAGTCGAGTCCGGGTCTCAGAATTGGTAGGGTTGCTTGCCGCTCTTGTAGGGGTCTAGGGGTGTGGGATTGGCTATTCATCACGACCGTGGAATCCGTGTTTTATACTGGCTCGTATTGAAAACACGGACGTCCTAGTATATCCAATGTTTCATATGTTTCTTCTGCTGCGATATCTGTGATGTGATCATGTGATGTTCTGTGATAGATATAGTATATAGTATATATGATATATTATATAGACGTTACTTATGTTTTGCACCCGCACTAGCCCTGCCCTGCTCTGTCGTTAGTTACCTAACCTAACGGTGCACGAGGGGACATCCAGGCGAATGCGGATGGCATAAGTGTACGTCGTATTTATCTGTGATGTTTAGGTGACTTAAATGATGGGACTTCATTAATGTGATTAATGAAAGAAAAGAAGCCTAAGATGTTGTAGAATCAAATTTTAAATAAAACAGGTAGCTACAGTTCTTGCTTTGCACAGCGGTATATGTGATATATCATGCACCTTATTCGATGAGGAAAGGACCGAGATCCCTTCACCGGGAGTGACTCCTTTAGCAATAACTGGCAGATGCTACACACTCAGTTTGTTTTTGATAGCTTCTATAGTTTCTGCTTTGCACAGTGATATATATGATATATCCCGCACCTCATTTGACGAGGAAAGGGCCGACGATCCCTTCACAGGGAGTGACACCTTTAGCAAAACTAGAAAAGCCTCAAAATCATTCCATTTCAAAACTTCATTTAATTCTACAACGATATCAAGTTCATTACGCAATAGGTTTTCAGAAAAACCTGTCGTAGCCTTCCGTCATTTCAGATAAGTACTAGTTAGTATTCGTGCTACGTTTGTTGACTATGTTAAGGCGTAGTGTGCGGTAGCTAATTAGTGCTTATCTGCATAAGCATATGATGCGATTGGATTAGGGTAGTCGTGCGACTTTGTTGACTATGTTAAGGGTCGTGCGGGTGGGTTTAATTCAATCGAGAAATGACGGGTTGAACTTGACTAGCACTTATGATTTGTTGACTATGTTAAGGTCATATAGCTGCTAGGGGCAAAATATTATCGGGAATTTCAAGTGTTGAAATTTGCAATGAGATTGCATACCTTCTATGAGATAGTTGGATCCCGATACCCACTGCGAGTAAGAGTTACTTCTGGGAGAGTTTTACACATTACAATTAGCCGATCAAGTAGGTGTCTAGAAATGTGTCAACGGGGTTACGCCTCTGGGAAGACGAGGTTTACATTAATTAGGTTCGTGCGAAAGCACGGGGGACCTCCCTCAAAGTACCGACACTGGCCTGGCTGAAAGATTGGCGAACTTGTAGTGTGTAATTAATCCCGGTTAGTCTTTCCTTTTAGGGTTTGAAGGAAGATTTAATAAAAACCAGTGGGAGCCATCCTGATTAGATAAGATAATAACCAATCTGATCTTGCACGAGCATACGCTAAAGTGTTTTCTTCTCTCTCTCTCCAGGTAGTGACCATTTCATGCCCTAATAAAGATAATAATATGGATGTATTGACCGAACCCGCATGTTATACTGTGCTGGGGAACGTTGGTTCCGTTCTTTCCTGTAAGAGTTATAGGAATGAAAAGGATATAGGGGAATACCAGGATTCCTATGCCACCCGAATGAAGAAAGTACATGTTGATGCATTTTCTTCGGGTGTGTTCGTTACAGAGAACTGTATCTCCATTTGCTCTACGTCCTGGGTATTAGATACCGGGTCAGGATCCCATATATGTAATCAGTTACTTGGGCTTAAGAAAGGTAGAGAACTTGGAGAAGGTGATAAAGACATTAGAGTTGGAAATGGTGCAATTGTTGCAGCTAAGACTGTCGGGGAATATCACCTTGAATTACCAACTGGTAATACATTGGTTCTGAACGAATGCTATTACATGCCGAACCTGATATGCAACATTATATCGGTTTCTTTATTAAGTAAAGAGGGATATAATTTTGTATTACAGGATAATGTTATGAACATTTTCCGTAACCAAAAGTTGGTTGGATCAGGCACGTTGTGCAATGGCATTTATGTTCTAAACCAATCAACAGTTCTGAGCATAACAAACACACACAAGAGGAAGAGTTCAGAACTGAACGAATCCTTCTTGTGGCATTGTAGACTGGGTCACATCAATGCGACACGACTGGCTAAGTTGCATAAGGATGGATATTTGAAACCATTCGAATTTTCATCTTATGACACTTGCCAGTCATGTCTCAAAGGCAAGATGACCAAAACTTCGTTTACGGGACACGGAGAAAGAGTTACTGAACTCTTAGGACTGATACATAGTGATGTATGCGGTCCCATGTCTACACATGCCAGGGATGGTTCTTCGTACTTCATTACATTCACTGACGATCTCTCTAGGTTCGGGTATGTGTTCCTGATGAAACACAAATCAGAAGCTTTTGAGAAATTTAGAGAATATAAACAAGAAGTCGAGAACCAAACCGGAAAAAGTATTAAAATCCTTCGATCTGATCGAGGAGGTGAATACTTGAGCAATGAATTCCTGGACTTCCTAAAAGAGAATGGGATTCTCTCTCAGCTGACTCCTCCATATACACCACAGCACAACGGTGTATCAGAATGGAGGAACCGCACCCTATTAGATATGGTGTGCTCTATGATGAGCACAGCTGAGTTACCTATTTCTTTCTGGGGGTATGGGCTGGAGACAGCAACATACCTATTGAATCAAGTTCCATCTAAATCTGTACCTACCACACCATATGAGATATGGAGTGGGAAAAGACCATATTTTAAATGAGTTAAGATATGGGGTTGTCCGGCCTATGTCAAAAGGCAAAATCCAGACAAACTCGAGGCACGGTCAGTTCTTTGCAAGTTTGTGGGATATCCTAAGAATTCACAAGGATATTTATTCTACCATGCTGAAGAACATAAGGTGTTTGTTTCTCAATATGCCACCTTTTTAGAAAAGGAATTCCTTGAAAAAGAAATTAGTGGCAAAGTGGTAGAGCTGGAAGAAGTTCCAGATACACAAACCGTAACTGAAGATTTAGTGGAACCAGAAGATTCAGTAGCTCCCAATGAACCTCAGCCTCTCCGCCGATCTAGTAGGGTTCCTCGCCAACCTGAGAGATACTACGGTTTTCTCATGGATGGTGGGAGCGAGGATTGCATCATGGAGGATGATGACCCAACTAGCTTCGAGCAGGCCATCACGAGTAGGGACTCAGTGAAATGGCTGGATGCTATGCGGTCCGAGATGGAATCCATGTACACCAACAAAGTATGGACTTTGGAAGTTGCACCTGAAGGGGTAAAACCCATCGGGAGCAAATGGATCTTAAAGAAAAAATTTGGTGTAGATGGGAAAGTGGAGACTTTCAAAGCTAGACTTGTTGCAAAAGGTTTTCGTCAAAGACCAGGTGTGGACTATGACGAAACCTTTTCTCCAGTGGCTATGCTTAAATCCATCCGAATCATGCTTGCCATCGCTGCATATCATGACTACGAAATCTGGCAAATGGATGTTAAGACCGCCTTTCTAAATGGTGATATAGAAGAGTGTGTGTACATGACTCAGCCAGAGGGCTTCATAGACAGTGGGAGCAGCGGGAAGGTGTGCAAGTTGCTTAAATCCATTTATGGATTAAAGCAAGCATCGCGGAGTTGGAACATCTGCTTTTACGTCGTTATCAAAGAGTTTGATTTCGTCAAAAACCCAGATGAACCTTGTATCTACAAGAAGGTAGCAGAGAGTAAGGTTGTCTTCCTCGTATTGTACGTGGACGACATACTTTTGATAGGAAATGATATTCCTATGCTGCAATCGGTCAAGCTCTTCTTATCACAAAGATTCTCAATGAAAGATCTTGGTGATGCCTCCTGCATATTGGGAATAAGGATCTATAGAGATAGATCCAAACGGATATTGGGATTGTCCCAATCTAGGTACATTGACACCATACTAAAGAGGTTTAGTATGGAAGAATCCAAGCGTGGGAACTTGCCCACAATCTCTGGAGTCACTCTCTCCAAAGAGATGTCTCCCCAGACTGATTTGGAGAGAGCTCGCATGCAAGGGATACCCTATGCTTCGGCTGTAGGCTCTATCATGTACGCGATACTGTGTACCTGACCCGATGTTGCATACTCACTAAGTGTAGCGAGCAGGTATCAAGCTGATCCTAGAGAGAATCACTGGACAGCTGTGAAGAGCATTCTCAAGTACTTGCGAAGGACTAAAGAGATGCTCTTGGTGTATGGTAACGGAGAACTCCAAGTGGAGTCCTTTACTGATTTGAGCTTCCAGAGTGATAAGGACGACTCTAAGTCGCAGTCGGGTTTTGTCTTTACCCTTTACGGAGGGGCGGTTAGCTGGAAGAGTTCCAAGCAGGAAACCGTGGCAGACTCGACGATGGAGGCTGAATACATCGCTGCCAACGATGCTGCTAAAGAGGCTGTCTGGATCAAGAAGTTCATTACTGAACTTGGAGTGGTTCCATCCATTGAGCATCCAATACCTTTGTATTGCGATAACAATGGAGCGGTGGCTTTGGCCAAGGAACCCAGGTCCCATCAGCGATCCAGGCATATTCTGAGGCGGTATCACTTGATCCGGGAGATAGTTGATCGCCGGGAGATCGAGGTCAGGAGGGTTGACACGAAGAACAACACGGCGGATCCACTCACGAAGGCCATTCCCCAGATACAGTTTGAGAGACTTTTCGGGATGCTCGGTATGCGATACTACAGCAGCTGGCCCTAGTGCAAGTGGGAGATTGTTAGTTGTATGTATGCCCTAGAGGCCAGTATTGTACAGATGATGTATATTATATTGGATGCTTGGACATATATAGAGATGACTTTCTTGCTCGATATGATAGTATGATATCTGGTTACTCTTTATCTTAACATGTACACTTGTCTCTTTAAACTGTCTTATAGTTACATGTTGATAAAGCCCTTAGGATGTGTACTTGACTACCTGGACTATGATGCAAATCATACTAGTGGGGACATGGTAGTCCATAAGTACATCCTTCAAGGTCCCTAGTCGTGGGTGTATCGAGACAGGGCATCGATATACCAGTGTAGACTAGCGTATACGCTTCTCGACCCATGAGATGGGCGATGGATGATCCCATATCCATTGGTGTTTGACATCATAGATGGTATACGGGTGCTCAGTAGAGACTGGGTACACTGGACGGACTCGCCGAGAACTCCCAGATGGTATTATACCTCACGTCAGATGGCAGTTCTCAGGTGACACTTGTACAGGTTAGTCTGTAGACCCGAGATCGTCATAGAGTCTTGTGTGATTCCCACTGTGCTTTGATCTCCACCTTACCACATCCATGAGGGCGTGCAAAACGGTGGTCTTTGGGTACAGTCCCGAGTCACATGGAGGCAATGAGCGATAGGAGAGGTTTCGTCTCTCCCGGTATTGGGGGTTGATCTCCACCTTACCACATCCATGAGGAAATGATTTAGATGAGAATGGTGGCTTTATTTGTTTCTAGTTGAAGCTTCATGAAGCTTTGACTTCTTAACCATTCTTGTCTTCATGCTTAACCCTAACCCATCCAAGTAACCATGGTCTATTCTCTACACTCTACCCTAGTTAGTATATGATAAGTATTCATTTACTTTTCAATTTAAATTAACACTTATCATATTCTTTCTTCTTCATCATCATCTTCTTCTTCAAGAAAAGCTTAAGTCCATCAATGGCAACTTGAGCAAAAGTGAGAGAAATCCAATTCTAAAGTGAAACCACCTCCCATTTCTTCACCCTCTACCTCTTGCCAAGTAGTATAGGGTGTTTTCTTCACAAGTTTCACAACTTGGTGAAGTTGGAGCTTGAACTTGTGATGCCTCGACGTAGATCATCTTCGGCACGAAGCCTACGACCTAGTCCGCCCATTTCTCCGATGAAGCCGACGATTGAGTCCGGGATTCGAGATGGACAGCGAGAGGACGCCTACATGGAGCTAAGGAAGTGGATAACAGGATCTACAAAGGTTGTAGCTCTCTTCTTTTAGTTAAGATGTTAACTAGTTTTCTGTATCGCCTAAACTTCTAGTCAACGATCCGTATTAGGGTTTCTCGGCACCCGTAAAATTTGAAATTTGCATGGTTGATGCCTTGTGAGACTTCATTAGCGTGCCTAGGAACCCTACACAAAGCCGTCGAGTGCTCGCCCCAGCAGAAATATCTCCGAAATCATGCGAAGAAAAGGGAGCGACTGAGCAGACGACCCTACAGATAAAAGACCGTGAAAAGGCTGAGGACTGGAGAGAAGTCTTCATAGACTACTTTAAATCCCACCGAATGCCCGAAGAAGCGTCCTCAAAATATCAGCTCATGAAACGAGCTCTATGGTTCATGATGGAACGAGCTCAGAAGTCGTCAATGATACTCTGTATAAGAGGTCGTTTGATTCTTTGTGGCTGAGATGTTTAGGACCTGACGAAGCGGAAAGAGTCGTTCAGGAAGTTCATGATGGAATCTGTGGTTCTCATCAAGCAAGCCCGAAGATGAAGTTAAAAATTAAACGAATGGGTTACTACTGGCCCACGATGATCCAGGACTGCCTCGAATATGCGAAGCAATGCCACTCATGCCAAATCCATGGGGATTTCATCTACCAGCATCCGAATCCGCTACATCCAACGGTGGCTAGCTGGCCATTCGAAATGTGGGGGACTGACATAGTCGGACCCATTGAACCAGCATCGTCCAAGGGACATCGTTTCATCCTGGCGACGACTGATTACTTCACCAAATGGGCAGAAGCAGTACCGCTGAGGGAAGTGAAGACGGAGAATATCCTCCACTTTTTCAAAACGCACGTCATCTATCGGTTTGGAACTCCACGGCGGATTATCTCCGATAACGGGCCAACCTACAGAAACCATAAGATTAGCCGCTTCGCGTAGCAGCACAATATAGACTGGAGATATTCCTCAGTTTATAATCCACGAGCTAACGGTCTGGCCGAGGCCTTCAATAAGACCTTGACAAAGATCATAAAAAAGACGGTGTCCCGAAATAAGAAGGACTGGCATGAGAGACTGTAAGAGGCTCTTTGGGCATATCGAACTACATGCAAGACGGCCACGAACACGACGCCATTGCACTGGTATTCGGTACGGAAGCGGTACTCCCCCTCGAGATAGAGCTGCCCTCTCTACGAGTGGCAGTCCACTACGAGCTGACGGACGAAGAAAATGCTCACCTTCGGCTTGAGGAGCTTGATGCCCTCGATGAAACCCGGCTCATAGCGCAACAAAATCTGGAGGCCTATAAAGCAAAGATGACGCGGTCCTACGAAAGATTGACCAGGCCGAGAACATTCCGCCAAGGCGAACTCGTGCTAGTGGTCAAAAGACCGATGATCCCCAATCGCGCCAAGTGGGGAAAATTCGAGTCAAACTATGAAGGCCCGTACATCATAGATAAGGTCTACCAGGGTGGGGCCTATCTACTCATGGACATGCATGGTGAAAGGCCTTTCAGGCCAATAAACGGCCGCTTCCTAAAGAAATACTACGCTTAATGAGCCACAGCCTAGGTCAATGATAGATGACGACGACTATGTCCGCTCGCTATCTTCCTAAAGCTCAAAGCTCTATAAGTAGTAGTCGGCTCTCTCCACGACGGACCGAAATATCCTTAAACTAACGACGGACCGAAATGTCCTTAAACTAACAACGGACCGAAATGTCCTTAAACTAATAGTGGACCGAAACGTCCTTAAACTAATACCGCAGCATCCTTAGGCCGACGAGATAAAAAATAAAAAATAAAAAAATATAATAAATAAAAACGGTATGTCCATAAGCAAAAAGGGCACGGATGAAAACCCGAAAGGGCTCCGTGAGTAAAAACAGCAGGGCTACCGGCGAGTGTTCGTGAAAACCCGAAAGGGCGCGACCTCGTAAAAAAAAGAGAAAAAGAAAATGAAAAGAATAAAAAAAAAACGGTATGTCCATAAGCAAAATGGGCACGGATGAAAACCCGAAAGGGCTCCGTGAGTAAAAACAGCAGGGCTACCGGCGAGTGTTTGTGAAAACCCGAAAGGGCGCAATCTCGTTAAAGGACACTTGCGGGATCCCCACGACCTTGCAAAGAGAAACCACCCGCGTGAGATCCTTACGACTCACAAGGGAGCAACACACTTAGGAGTCCCCATGATTCCTAAGGAGAAAATACACTTGCGAGATCCTCACGACTCGTAAGGAGAACTCTCTTATGGGACCCTCACGGCCCATAAGATTTGAAAGTCTTAAGTCACAGAGACCTAAACCTGTGCTTAAGCAAAATCCCCTATACCCTTCGACACTGCCCTACAAGTGGTCCAGTACTGACCCTTGTATACAATCCACGGGCACGAACAAGTATTTCCCTAACAAAGTCCCATCCGTGACTAGGGATATGTCCATATGGTGAACACAACCCTTGTAGGTCCTCTCGACCTATAAGGAGAAAGCCCTCTTGTATGATCCTTACGACTTGCAGAGGAACATACACTTAGGAATCCTCACGATTCCTAGGGAGAAAATACACCTGCGAGATCCTCACGACTTGTAGGGAGAAATACCTTCGTGAGACCCTTACGGCTCATGAAGTCAAAAGCCTTAGTCAACGGGACCCTAACCCTGTTTGCTAAGCCATCTTTGTTCAACATCGACAGAGGCAGATGATGATTCGCTCCTGGCCATATCCCAGTTGTAGCGGTGCTGATGCCGAAATCTGTGTCTAATTTCAGGTTTATGGCGAAAAGCCAGTAGGCCGCACGTGCATACAAGATAGCCGAAATGATGGGGCAACCTGCAATAAAAAGCAGTAGGTAAAAATGCATGCACGCAAAATAGCCGAAATGATGGGGCAACTCGCAATAATAAAAAAAAACAGCGAGTGAAAATGAAATAAATAGCCGAAATGATTGGGCATCGCAAAAAATAGTCGAAATGATGGGGCAATCGCGACCTTCGCGATATAAAAGCTGAAATGATAGAGCATCGCGGAAAAAGAAATAAAATATAAAAAAAAGTTTTAATTTATGCCCTACAGGTGATGTTCCATCACACCCTGTACACAATCCAAGGGCGTAAACAAAAAAGGGATCATACTTCTCCCCCAGGTTTCATCAGAAGAAGAAGCCAAATCTCGACGGGCCAAAGGAGACCTGGAGATCGTTTCAACACTCGTCTCGTAACAACGGACACAACTCTAAACTAAGCGGAACAGCGGCAACTCCCAGTTCCATAGCTCGATAGTATACATATCGCCAACAGTCAAACCTTCATCCTGTGAAATGCGGATACAATCAGCAAAATTCCTGGTTACGTGGAACGCAGATAACGTCACTCTTTGACCCCGTGGAAAACGTCCAGAGCGGATCCTGGTCCTCGCAGAGCACGGCAGTGAACCCGTGTGAAGCATCCAGAGCGGAGCCTAGTCCTCGCTGAGCACGGCAGTGAACCCGTGTGAAGCATCTAGTGCAAAATTCCTGATTACGTGGAACGCGGATAACGTCACTCTTTGACCCCGTGGAAAACGTCCAGAGCGGATCCTGGTCCTCGCAGAGCACGGCAGTGAACCCGTGTGAAGCATCCAGAGCGGAGCTTAGTCCTCACCGAGCACGGCAGTGAACCCGTGTGAAGCATCTAGTGCAAAATTCCTGGTTATGTGGAACGCGGATAACGTCACTCTTTGACCCCACGGAAAACGCCCAGAGCGGAGCCTGGTCCTCGCCAAGCACGGCAGTGAACCCGTGTGAAGCATCCAGAGCAAACACCGGACTGTGGAGTCCTTAAAATCCATGGACTATGATGTCCTTAACCTCGACCGTAATGTCTTAAAACTAGCGATCAACCACCCCGATTCCCTACGGATTCTACCTTGGTTTAAGGGGTACATCTCTTCACTCCTTTGATACCTGGCGTTGTAATTCCTCAATGTCTTCAAAGAGGTGACGGGTCCCTGCAACCAAACATCGGACTGTGGAGTCCTTAAATCCACGGACTATGAGGTCCTTAACCTTGACCGTAATGTCTTAAAACTAACATCGGACTGTGGAGTCCCTAAATCCATGGACTATGAGGTCCTTAATCTTGACCGTGATGTCTTAAAACTAACATCGGACTGTGGAGTCCCTAAATCCACGGACTATGAGGTCCTTAACCTTGACCGTGATGTCTTAAAACTAACATCGGACTGTGGAGTCCCTAAATCCACGGACTATGAGGTCCTTAACCTTGACCGTAATGTCTTAAAACTAACATCGGACTGTGGAGTCTTTAAATCCATGGACTATGAGGTCCTTAACCTTGACCGCGACGTCTTTAAACTACGATGCCTCGAGAAACCCCTGACTCCGTGAAACACGAATAAGGGTGACTACATCCAGCACTTGCAGGCCCTCACAACCTGTAAGGAAGAAAAATTCTCTGGTGAGATCCTTACGACTCTCAAGGGAAAACCCGCTTAAGAATCCTTATGATTCTTAAGAAGAACTTACACCTATGGGATCCTCTCGACCCATGGGGAGAAAAACTCTTTATGAGACCCCCGTGGCTCATAAGGCGCAAAAGTCTTAGGAAGCAGATCTTAACCCTGAATCCTAAGCCACCGATGCCCTGCAAGGAGATCGAGATAAATTGTCCGCAAACGCATTCAATGAAAAGGGACACGCCATTGAGAAGAAAAATGTATCTTTTATTTCATAAACCAAAATGGATACAACGTACAATTCATGAAAGAAACAAAAAGAAGATACTCTCATCCATGAGTATGTACAAAAAAAAAGGGGGAAAGATACAAGTCCTCAAGCCGGCGGGCGGTGTAGTAATTTTACCAGCTCATCGTTTTGTTGCTGAGCCACGGCTTCATGACGCAAGATCTCCAGAAGGCGAGCCTCCGCCTGAGCTTGCTGAGCCTGATACGAAGCAAGCCGAGCTTCAAGCTCTTTCTCGGTGGCTTTATGAGCCTCGACCCTTTCACGAGTGAACGTGGCAGCTTTGTCGAGAGCCACCACCTCTTTGATGGACTCCTGAAACACCCGCCAGAGTTCATACGCTTTGTTGGCCTTGGCGGTAAGAGTGGCGCGAAGCTCGCTCAGCGCCTTGGAAGCTAGCTCCCTCTCCAAGAGTTTGCGGCCAAGCCTCTTCTCGCATGACCTCATATTGGCCGCGCATCGTGCTATCAGACCCCGCAACTCCGCTTTTGCAGCCACGGCTCCTGAGGAAAGGCGAGAACATTCAAGGGCGTGCAAGCGAGCCTCCACCTGCCGACAGAACTCCACCCAGACTCGCACCACTTCTTCGCTATGTGATCGCACGCTTTTGGCGTGTCGGATGTTCAAAGAATTAAAGTATAACCGCGATCAGGACGGTGTCGCTATGCAGCTAGCCGGTTGAGCACGGGTCGGTCCACAGGGAGATGGTGTTATCTTACCTTCTTGTCTTAGACGAGTCAATAAAGAATCTGTATGAGTTTGTTCTAACCTATGTGTATTATTTGCAAGTATAAAGTTGTTAAGAAAAGATACGAGATTATAAGCTAAAGAAATCCGTACTAAAAACCTTTGAGCCGAGTCTTGACCAATTGAAGCTAAGCAATTGGCAACAACGTGGATTAGGGGATTTAAGCGCGGTATTCATGGAATCCGGCTTATTTACCCTTGTCCTTCCGTTCTTGTCTCTTGCTTTCGCCTCCGGCCAAACCGAACGCAAGCGCTCCGTTAGGCACCGTTACAAAAAGAATATTAACCCGAATAACAAGAAAGAAAATACGCTACCGTCTCCCCGGCAACGGCGCCATTTGATCGCACGCTTTTGGCGTGTCGGATGTTCAAAGAATTAAAGTATAACCGCGATCAGGACGGTTTCGCTTGTAGCTAGCCGGTTGAGTACGGGTTGTCCGCAGGGAGATGGGAGTCTTTTTCAATATGTTTTAACGAGTTAAGTCCGGTTGTTCAGATTTTGTTTATAGTTATCTAAGTGTTGAGTTGATATTTAAAGAGAGCATGTTAGGGTTAGGATTAGGTTAGTTTGAGTTAGGAGTCTCCACATCTTTCGTTGCCCCTCTTAATATCGTGTTACGGTAATCGGCAACAACGGGGATTAGCACGACTAGGAAGGACTTTGCGAGTATAAGCTAGGCTTTCCAACGCATAAGTCTTCCTGTTGGTGCTTGTCCGTCCGTTCTTGGCTCTTAGCCATAACCTCCGGTTAATCCAACCACAACTGGTCTCACTACGGAATCACCGCTATCATGTAGGATAGGGTGCCGTAAGGAGCGGATTGTGGTTGGGTTAACGGGAGTTGATTTAAGCTGTTGGGCAAGGAAAGAGTGAGAGAGATTTCCTTCTCTCAAACTTCCCTTATCCTACCCTAACAAGAATGAACTACTCACACATCATAATACGGAAAAATAAAACAACACAAAAGAGGAAGATAGAAAGAAGGAGATTAGAAGAATACGACTAACTATTTGCCACCTCACCTTGGCGAGGATCAAGCGTAAGTATCATTGTCATATGTAAAGATAAAGAAAAAAGAGAAGAAAGAAACAACAAGGAAATAACAACAACTACTTAACGAATTTAAAGTTACAACAATTATAACAAGTAAAGAAAGAGACAAGCATGATAATAAAAATGGTCTTCTTTATTCATCACTCTTCACTCAAAAGCTCACTTACAAGTTTAATGGAGAAGAGGTGAGAAGAGGAGGAAGAACATGTAAACTAAAACCTAGCAAAAGAAATACAAGAATTGGACCCCTTCCTTCACAAACTTCTGGGCTATTTATAGGCTGGAGAATGGAAACCTAGGGCAACCACCAGAACAAACATGAAAAGACCAAAATGCCCCCCAAATTTCTCCAGGTTTGGCGCCTAAAGGGCCGCGGATCCGCGGCCTGGACCCACCTTTTGCCGCGGATCCGCGCTCTTATGGTGGAATTGGGTCATATGCTTTTTTGTGGTGGCCTGATCTGCAGTGTGCTTGATTCTGGTATATATATTTTCTTATAATTGCTTCACGAATTTTCCAGAATTCTGTTGAGGGAAAGGTGGACTTTTTGTCAAGATTTTGTCATGATTTGCCTCGAGCTCCGCGTAGATCTCTTGGATTCTGTGCTACCATTGAGCCTTGTGCATGAGAATGACATTTTGTCTTCCTACTGGTATCTGGCAACATACGGATGAGGGACGGAGACCGTGTTTTATCTGTGGTCGGCAAGAACCCGGATTTTTTGTGTTTTCCATGAATTTCATCGTTTTGGAACCGAGAACCTGTATCCTGCAATTGACTAGCAAACACGGCTCAAGAGTATCTACGGATATGCAATGTGATAAAAATTGGGCGGTATGAAAATGAAAAAATCTGATATGAACACTATGGTAGGTGGCAAGAAAAGGAAAAGAATCATTAGCTTCGGCGGCAAACGCTTCAGCGGTGGTCGCGCTGCCAGCACGGAGCTCCTCAATCAAAGATGATAAGGAGACAAGGCTTAATTGGGCCAAGCGTTCTGAAGCCCGCAAGGCATAAGGGCCGGGCGGCATCACGATGCACGACTCCAACGCCGTGGAGACTGGCAGAGCTGTTCGAATTTGGAAGATGTCAGTAAAATTCTTAAGCAAACAGCGAATGAGAGTATGATGGAATGTCGCTTACCGACAGTCGTGCAAGTAGGAGCTGAAGGTTCCCCCGGCCCTTCGAGAACCTCGACCTCATCATCAGCCTCCAAAACTGTAGAAGACATCAATGTCAATACGCAAAATAACAACGATGCTATGAGAAGTGATAAACGACACCAACCTTGCCCGGATGAGAGGACGATGCGTTGGGGGGATATCGCTTGTGAAGCTGTCATCTCCAGCAGACGCTGAAAGGATTGCCGGGGAGACAGATCGGCAATAGAGGCCGCCAGCTCGCGTAATTCTGAGAAAAACAAAAGAGTTCAGACAACGGAAAGGCTGCTAATTTAAAATTCAGAAGGTTACCTTCAACACTTCTCCCGTTCTGAGTCGGGGGGATAGCAGCTTCGACAGCCTCTGCCGGAACCTCGGGCTCCAACAGAGGGAGGGCAGTCTCCACTACCTCCATCTCAGCCTCTGGGCCGCCTTCGGGAAGAGCCGTTGGGGCAGCAATCTCCAAAGGAGCCTCCCCCAAAGGAGCAAGTGCTTCATGATCAGGAACTGCCGCTGGAGGCTCTATTGCAAGAGGAGCAGCCTCATCAGCCCCCTCCACATCGAAGAACGCTTCATCGGGAATTTCGACAGGCTTTGGCTTCAATGAGCCCGCAGGGAGCTCCCCCAGCGTCGAAGATTCTGCACAATTCACACAAGAATAAAGATGCAGGCATGCAGGCGTAAATAATCTGAAATGCTATAAAGAAGTATAAAGGCATACCAATGCGTAACGAAGCCTTCAATATGGCTTCTTCAAGCCGCTGCTCCTTCTCAAGGAGGCGTGCTCGCCGGGGTTCGAGAGTGGACTCATGGCCGTCGGTCCATAAAGAAAGCGCGTCCGCCGCGTCCTCTGAAACAGCCTGCTTCAAGGCCCTTTCCCCCCATTCCTCCAAAAGGCCTATAAATCGCCGCCGAATCCACGAGGGGTCCTCGTAAAAGATTACAGCGGGATAGGGCTTCTTTGGAACCCTGGCGTTCTGAGACGCGTCTTTGGAACGCCTTATAGCCTCAGCCAACTGTGCAGCTTCCTCGGCGGCTGAACTGGGAAAAAGTAGTTCAGCGTTTGATTCCGGTAAGGCCAACGGCTCATCTTCAAGGATGGGCTCAGACTCCGTTAAAGAGTCGAGCAAATTAGTAGCCACCTTCCTTCGACGCTTGGACCCAGAACCAGTCGCCGAGGACGACCGTCTCTTTCCCTTCGAAGCCTTAGTGCGGCGTTGGCCCATGTCGCCTTCAACACCCTCTCCCCGGGCCACAATTGGAGATGACACCGCCATCGTCGATGACACGGAGGGTGGTGCTGCCTCAGGTGGGGGTACTGTTACCGGAGCCCGTTTACCCCACGACCGAGAACCCAGGGGCATACCAGCCGTTGGAGTAAGGTTTACCTCCGATTCTCCTGGGATGAGCGCAGTGCCGGTATCCCTTAGAGGGAAGCGGACCGGAGCCCTCGGTCGCAGCTTAGCTCCTAGAACCAGAGGAGGGGCGTCGTGGCCAAGAAGCACCCTTCTTTCCTCAAGAATGATTGGGTTGACCCGATGAAGATACCAATCCGTAAACGCGCCCACGCACCGGGGCAGGTATTCGGCTTCAGGGACCATGAAGTGGGAGCCGGTGTTTAGCCTCATGAAATGATGAGCGGCATCGCGAACGGCATCGAGCGAAGGGATCGGGGCAACTATAAAAGCCTCGAAAGGAACACCCTGGTCGTATCCAAGCTGTCGGGCGAATCGATGCGGATTGTACCGCATGAAAAGAGCTGCACTGTCCTGGCGAAACACCAAGTAGCCCGGTCTAATAGTGTACAAGTGCACGGCCTCCCGAGGCTTCAAAGAAGGTGCGTTGCCTTTTGACAGGTCCCAGAGTTGTTGAACTGGACCTGAGGGAGTAGACAAGACCCGATCATTAAAAACCATGCTGCCAAATCAGCACCCGAATAGCCCCGAGCTGAGTCGGGTCGGCGGCAGAAGCATCCACCAATCGCATAAGTCGCGGGAAGGGATAGGCGTCGTAAAACGCGGGCCTCTGATGCATAGCGAAAGCCCCCAGCACATGCATTTCGACCCAGGACGTGAAATAATGAAGCGAAAAGTTTACCACATCCACGCCGGGAGTAGAGGTATTAGCTGCGGTGCCCAACCCATGATAAAGGTGCGCCAAGGCTGGGATGCCGATGGCCAACCGCGTCCCCTCAGCAATACGATAAGCCGGATAGATAACCGAAGCTCTCATAAAGCGACGATGCATGGGGATGACAAACCAACTGAGCCAGACGCTAACAAACCCCACGAAGAATGTCTCCCCATCCATGCCGGGAGCTGCGATGGATTCGAAAGACGTCGGCGACATTATGGGAATGTAATATTGCGGTAGATCCGATTCATTAGTCGGCAACTTCTTCGGACCAAACCCAAAGGGGTCTTTAATGTTTGCAAACTTCGGAGCTGACTTCGACAAGACGCCCTCACGAAGGAAACAAGCAATGAAGCTCTTGAAAGTAACACCCTGCTCTTCGGATTCGGTGAACAATCGGTCGAAGATACCTAGCGCCTTGATCAAACTGGGACGCTTGTGGCGAATGGCGTTCTCAACAGACAAGCCGTCAACCGGTGCAGACTCGAGCTCGAAGACATACTCGTCAGGAGACAACAACTCCTCATACAGTGCACCCCTGATTGGCAATCCTGAGATTTCATAAAATTCTGCCGGAGAGATCGAGACCTCGCGATCTCCAAGAATGAAAGTGTTGGTGGGAAGATTCCATTGGTTCAAAAACGCCTTAATCCACCAGACATGCGGGGACTTATAATGGAAGAGTGACGCGTATATTGCCTGATAAAGCCCGACCTTCTGCAGCTGCGCACGATGGGTGGCAAGGATGTAGCGAGCCCAGAGAAGGTAGCCCGTAGGGTTTCGGGGAGTGAGCCCTATCTTATAAATCTGCCCCCACGGGTGGGCCTCACCCTGGCAAATACGCCGCCCCAAGATATCTATGGCCGGGATCGGATGGTTCGGAATACCGGTCGTTGAAGGCTCGAGCCTCCCCGTTGGAGTCCAGTTGGGCATTTCCACAGCAAAAACCGTCCTCGGAGGATCCATCGGCAAAAATGGGAAAGTGGGCTCTGTCGGTACTGCGCAAAGGAAACTCCGGCGACCCTGGATAATATGACTGTACCAAGTTCCCCATAGAAACAAGTTGGTGCAGTTCGGGTCATGAGCCCGGATCATCGCCATCACTTCCTCATCGGATGGTGATTGAGGAAAAGCGGCCTCCGAACGAGTAAAGGGAAAACACGGAGCAGAAGCCATCGCACCTGAAATCGAATGAAAGAAGACCGTTGAAAGCAAAGTCAGCGATATATATCCATGCATGAACATGAAGACTAGTTAAAGAAAGCAACAGTAGATTTTTTCTGGGACCATTGGCTACAAAACACATGGGCCCCACAGAATTAAGATGACGGCTCATTAATAATGAAACCGAGCAGTTGTAATAAGACAAAGGGGATACCCTCATTAAATAAAAAAATGAGTTTCAAGTGGCTCTACACATTCTTCTAAAGGACAAATCTATCTTAGGCTCTACAACAAATCAAACAAGACCAGGAGAATTAAATTCCCACAAAAGACATCATTGCAACCGTCTTCTTCACTAATTGCAGAAGGACAACCTCGGGCCAAGAGACCCTAAGGAGCCTCCATGTGAAGAAACTGAGTTCTTCATAGGAATTAAATTCCTTATTAAGAGAAGGGAATTAAATTCCCAAAAGCATTTTTTCTGTAAACGGAGTTAAACTCCATGGATCATCGTCTAAGCCCTAAGAGATCTACTTTTGAAGGCTAAAATGGTTTCATACTTTGGTTAAAAAGCTTGAAGAAAAATGGGTTCTTTGTTAAAAAAGGGGTAAAAACCCTTGTTTTGGATTTAAAATCCAGAGGAACGTGAAAGTTCACTGTTTGTCCAAGAACATTACCTGAGGAAAAGGGTCACTTGAACAGAGTTAAACTCTGAAGATGGTTTCAAGACAGAGAACTAAGCTCTGGAAGAAGAGAATTAAATTCTCAGAAAAAAGTTTGCAAGGAGGAAGACAAGCAAAGTAGAGGCGTCTCTGAAATGACCCCAATATTTATAGGAGGTGATGGGAACGCTTCATCTCCCTAAATCCCCAGAAGAATCCAACGGTCACAAAAAGTGACAGCGTTGCACTCACGTGCAAACACGTGAGAACAACGCTGTGGGGGCATTTATTTCCTGATTTAAAATCAGGAAAATTTACGAAGGAGGCATCACGTGCTAGCACGTGACCAGCAGTCACGTGTTGGCACGTGACATCTAAAAGCATCGGCAAGGCAGATTCAGTTTCCCGACTACATCAAAGGAAGGGGCTTCAGAAAGGGTCACGTGCTCCCACGTGACCAGGGTCACGTGTTGGCACGTGACATTTAAAAATGGCTTCAAAGGCACATCAGTTCCCTGATTAAATCGAAGAAAAGGCTTCAGAAAGGGTCACGTGCTCACACATGACCGGGGGTCACGTGTTGGCACGTGACGGTTGAACAGCGGCCAGAAGACAGAACGCAGAAAGAAGAAGAAGGCTCGTTCCAAGGGGTCACGTGCCTACACGTGACCAGGTGTCATGTGCCTACACGTGACCAAGGGTCACGTGGCCACACGTGACCGGCTTTCAAAGCCTATTTATTTAACAGAATCAAATTCTGAAGAGATCATTCAAATCTTTCCAAAGGAAAATGATTATTTGGAACCGATTGGACTAAAGATTTAAAGGTGATTAAATATCATCTATCTATGGAAAAATCTTGAACTTGGAAAGATTTCCCCTTAAAATCTAACCGAAACAACAGAAGAATATCTTTGGATTTAAAATCCAATGGTGAATAAAAATTCACCTAATAATCCAAAGGTCCAAACGAATGGTGAATAAAAATTAAATCTCTCAATGAAAGATTCACCAAAACTAATTGATTCTGCTTCTTCTCCTATAAATAGGAGCCAAGGGACATATACAGAGGGAGACATAGAGAGAGAGAGAAATATAGCCTTGAGACTTTGGAGGAATTGGGATCTTCTGCAAAAGAAAGCCTTAGGTAGGAAGGGGGAGGCTTTCAAGAAAAAGAGAATTTAATTCTCAACAGAGTTTAACTCTAATATTAAAAAGAACTTAGTTCTCTCTTTAGCAGAGGATCTGCAAAGTGCACATCTTCCCATGAATTGAGAATTTAATTCTCATTAGGTTGAGATCCAGCCATGCAGATCCAAAGCATAGATAGGGAATGGATGTTTGAGAATTTAATTTCTCATAGAACTATAGGAATTTAATTCCTGTGAATTAAAATTAGGGTTTAACCCTATGTCATAGGAATTTAATTCCTTCAAAATGAATAGAACCAGGGTTAACCCAAGTTAAGAACTCAAATCTGTCAAAATAACAGGAATTTAATTCCTCTAAAGTTTATTGCTAGGGTTTAACCCTATGAAGAATTTGATTCTTAAAAAGATAAACACATCCTCAAACAGGCAGGGTCACGTGCTACCACGTGACCCCTGTAAAGAGCCACCGCTAAAACTTTGAGGCAACGCCTCACGTGCTTCGCGTGACCTCCAAAGCGCGCAAAGAAAAAGCAAAGGAAAAGAAGCTCTGGGGCGCCCTCACGTGTCACCACGTGACCCCTAATGAATATTCTAACAGATCAAAGCGCAAGCCCCCATCACGTGCCCACACGTGATGGCTTTTAGAATTAAAAGTGTTAAACACTTATCTGTAGAACAAAATAAAGGGAAACAGGGCGCTATCACATGCTACCACGTGACCCCTTGGCTGAAGCTTTAACGGATAAGCACCAAAATACCCATCACGTGATAGCACGTGATGCTCCAAAGTATTCAATACTTTTGACAGAATAGAAGGAAGGGAGGGCGCCCTCACGTGCTACCACGTGACCCCTCTTGCCTTAGTGTTTAACACTAAATTGGAATCCCGGAATCCAGTGTTAAACACTGTTTGGCCTTAGTGTTCAACACTAATCAAAGAACTTTATTTGCAGTATTTAACACTGATTATTCTTAGTGTTTAACACTAATCTGAAATCCCTACTGCTAGTGTTTGACATTGATCTGCTCTAGTGTTTAATACTAAGTTGAACCCCCTGTTGCTGGTGTTTAACACCAACTATCTTTTAGTGTTAAACACTAACTTGTCAATCTCATTCCCAGTGTTCAACACTGGTTGGTCTTTAGTGTTTAACACTAGCTTCATCCCAATTGGCTAAGTTCTAGAGGCAAAGCCTCTCCTTCAATGGACCAACAGAAAGCCAATATTCTAAACATGATTGGACTTAGCCCAAGCTGGCCATAAGTCCTCAATTCAAACTTAACTGGGCTAATGGGCTCATAACATAATTAATTGGTCTTGGTCCCAAATTGGGCCGAAGACTATTTAATCTACCTTGGTTTTAGGGTACATCTCTTCACTCCTTTGATACCTGGCGTTGTAATTCCTCAACGTCTTCAAAGAGGTGGCGGGTCCCGATGACCATACATTGATACGGACTGTGGGGTCCTTAAACTCATGGACTATGAGGTCCTTAACCTTGACCGAGATGTCTTACAACTAACAACGGACTGTGGGGTCCTTAAACTCATGGACTATGAGGTCCTTAACCTTGACCGAGATGTCTTAAAACTAACAACGGACTGTGGGGTCCTTAAACCCATGGACTATGACGTCCTTAACCTTGACTGAGATGTCTTAAAACTAACAACGGACTGTGGGGTCCTTAAACTCATGGACTATGAGGTCCTTAACCTTGACCGAGATGTCTTAAAACTAACAACAGACTGTGGGGTCCTTAAACCCATGGACTATGACGTCCTTAACCTTGACCGCAATGTCTTAAAACTAACATTGGACCGCAATGTCCTTAAACTACCCATGGACCGCAATGTCCTTAAACTACCCATGGACCGCAATGTCATTAAACTAAACAACAGAGCCCCCTTTTTTATTGCTTTCTTGTTGGATCTAAACGATCCCGTTAAGTTGATCTTAGTCTAAAAACTAGACTAAC
Source organism: Agapanthus africanus (assembly GCA_030015575.1). Classification (NCBI taxonomy): domain Eukaryota; kingdom Viridiplantae; phylum Streptophyta; class Magnoliopsida; order Asparagales; family Amaryllidaceae; genus Agapanthus; species Agapanthus africanus. Next base: position 443,139,975 of record CM057350.1, on the reverse strand, counting down.
GTATCCTTAACAAACGTTTAAGTCGATCTTAGTCTCAAAGGAGTCTAACGTATCTTTAAACCCAAACCCCCAAACCCAAATCTAAGATAATGCGGATTTGGACTAGTCCACGCCCTACGGGCGATGACATGACTCAGTCTCCGTATACAATCCACGGGCAACGAAACATAAAATAAATACACACGACACGAAGTGACCATATGGAGAAGGAGAAAGTGGTTACCGCGATGCGGTAGCGTAATTAAATGCAGGGGCTTGCGCCTGCAGGGAAGAGCGTCCCCACAATCAAAAACCCCTCAAGCGAGGGGGAATCTGACGAAGTCTGCTACATCGGACGCATCCGTTTAAACCTTCGATATACGGTGCCATAAATCAACTTGGCATCTTCGGAGAGGTGGACGGATAGCACCAATTAGCATCTGCCCCGAACCTCAGGCGAGACGTCATGTCCTTGCCGCCGTTCGGAGGGGAACAGGGAGCACTACCGACCGGTGATTTTACCCGACGCGTCGGATATCCGGAGGATACCGACGTGGTCTTGAGATTGATGGTAGGGGCCGGTCAGGACTGACGGCGTCCTAGATAGTGAGATTGATACTGAGATTTTGAGATATTGAGGTACTGAGATTTGATGATACAGGCCAGTCCGAATAGCCGGAGCCTCGGATTTTTAAGACATTGGGATTTATGTTTTGTGTCGATGCTAGACACTGTTTATGCTGATTTCATTTATGATACCTCGCTTTAAAAATAAAGTAATCTCACAAAGTTATGAAAGCAGTTTCTTCAGTACATGTATTCTGTTTTCATGCATTCCTACATCATCCATATGATATATTGCTATCTGAGGCACTGACACGAGCACTTGGTATTACTGTTGTTTAGTGGTATACCCTAGCCATGGTTATAGGCTGCTGGTTATATTTTGAGGATATATTATGATCGTATGACCTAGGATTGCGTCACACATGCGATTTCTGTTCGTAGATGTATTCTATTCACGAGTTGGCAACTCACCCCCGTTGTGCCACAGTTCTTGCAGGTTTTGCCGTACAGGTTCCATTACGGCTTTACTGGCACTACTTCCATTTCCGGGTGATTTGCTAATAGGTGGGTTTATTTGTACGTACCCATCATTATACCTTGTATACTATTATTCTGTTGTATCTAAAAGTTCCATCAACCAAACATGTATTTATTTTGGGATAGAGACCAGTGATGTTATTCTTTCGACCTTAGAGTCGCGCGTTATATTTCTGTGGATTTCTTGGGGTTTTGAGTTCCCTTTTGAGTTTTTGATCCTCGCCCTTGGCGTTGTATATTATATTGCTTCTGTGGTTGTGACCGTCGATTGACGAAGAGCTAGCTCCGGCTTGGGGATGCCTTTTATTGATTTCGTATACTATTCATGTTGTATCCCGTTTGAGGGCCAGTATTTACAAAGGAGACTCTGCCGAAATTTTCAGAAAATACTTAATGTTTTTAAAACGCATAATTCGGCTTATGCTATTAAAACTACTTGTTTTAAGTTGGTTTTTCCTTCACTCTACTACTTTTCTTGGTTTGGATTTCTGGGTTTTCGGCTTACTTAGATTACGTACGCCTCGAGACGTTTCGTAGTTTAAGTGCCGATCATGTACCGTACTTTCGAGATGTGACAATTCTTTAGCCTAAGTTTAGCTTGGATCTTCATGAAAGTTAGCATTTTGGAGGCTATCTTGGAAATCTTTTGCAAGTTTGCGAATCAAGTTTTGAGGTATAAAATCATAACCCTAAGCTTAGTTGTTGTTTTAATACATTAATCTAGTTATTAGATGTTTAAATAAAGCTTTAATTTGCATGTTTAGAAATTCTAGAAAAGGTTTTGAAGATCAAGTTAGGATTTTGATTATTTGTAATGGTTAAGTGAGTTGTTTAGATAAGGAAAACTTAACCTAGTTGTGAGATTGTTATTTGTTATTTTTCCTAATTGTCTAATTAAACTTAATTGCAATCTAGCTTTTACTAAATCTTATTTGGGTGAGATTAATATTGTAGTAAAGGTTTGTATGGTTTAATCAAGCTATTATGTGATGATTGTGGCTACTAGTTTTGGTTAAACTTCTAGATTTGAGCTAAAATGTTTAAAAGGTGCTTACTAAGTTTTCGGTAAAATTAGACGTGGGTTTCTATTGACGTTGCGATGTTATATATATTAGATTCCACGATATATATTGTGTTGTGAATGCGCGATCGGTACGATCAGGGTCTAGGCTTGGTGGTTGTGTCGTTTAGCGTTCCTAGCTGAGATTGTACCGATATCGTACGCGTTTTGGGCACTAAGTGCACAGTGTGTATATCTTGTGGACGTTATCCTTGTGTTTCATTGTCTTTGTGTCGGCACAGGATATTTAGTCTTATGTGTTGTGTTTGTGAAATTTTAGGATTGCGAGCAGGGACTTCGGACGCTGCGAAGAAAGGGGAAGCAGGTGTTCGGATTTACTTAGCTCGAGATTATCGGTGAGTAGATTTAACATCTACAGGGGAATCGTCCGCATGGCGTTATGCGTCTGGGCTAGATTATTTGACATGATTATTAGTTACAAGTATATGGACATTGATTGTGCATGTGTACCATTGTTGCATATCTCATTGCCTATTGTATATGGACATAGTATTAATGAGACACAACACTATAATTGACGGTTCATGTTGCACGAGCACAAATTGTATGCTACACACACACCGTCGGTAATTGCCATGACACGCACTACACCTATACATATGTGATATTGTATTGGTTAGGGACATTGAGACATGATCTTTATTTCTATTGTGTATAAGAAAGATAGCATACACATATACCTTACTATGCCTATATGCTTACACCTATACATATGTGATATTGTATTGGTTAGGGACATTGAGACTTAATTCTTATTTCCATTGTGCAAATGAAATATAGTATATCTGTATACCTATATGCTTACACATATGCCTTGCTACACCTACATGTTGCACTTGCTATAGCTACATGTACATCATGCATACATACTAACATGTACACCCACATATCTTGCTACAGCTACATGTACATCATGCATACTGTAAGTGCACGGCGGCGCCCCGGCCGTCAATCCGACGGCCAAATGCGGAAGCGATGATAAACTTAAATTTTTCTTGAACTGGCAAACCGCCGCGCACTAATACCCGGATCGAACCATTAATTAGTCCTAGCTAACTATAAGATGGGAAAGAGATATACCGACGATCCAAGTCCTCCGGTCTTCTCATCATCGTATGGATCTCCTGCGGAATGTCCCGTCTCCTCCTCGTCGCCGGAAGTGCACCACATCGCCTACTTCTTTTACGGGCTCCCACCTCAATGCCGAGGCAACTCGGGCACGAAGCCGGCTACTCGACGTGCCCAAGATTCGCTGTAGAATGTGTAGTAGAACTTGTGTCTCTTTTTGGGATAGTGGAGGTTGCCATTGGTGGAGGGATTGAACAAGAAGTATATGGAGGAGCTTGGAGAACTTTGGTGCATGAAATGAACAACATTTCCCCACCACAATATTTTGGACAGCCCCCCCCTCCCATATGGCCGGCCAAACAATGCAAGAGCAAGAGAGAGAAAAAGCCAAGGGGAGGGTAAATCATAATGCAAGAGAGAGAGTGTGGAGTTATGATGTGTGGAAATGATTACTAGTAAAACCAACACACCAAAACAATCATCATAACCCATCAACAAAGTCAAGCAATCATGAACATAGGAAAAGTCAAGGGATGGGCTCCATCATGAAACCATCATGATACAAATATAAGAAAATACCCCCTCCACAAATACTTATTTGCAACAATGCAAATAAGCCCTCCTCCACCAATCTTCGGCCAATGAACGGAACAATGGAAATTGGCCGAAACGGAAAGCAAACTGGCAACTCCAGAAAACTGGTCCCATAATAAATTACAGGAAAGCCCCGATACTGTGCATACACACCCGCATCTGTATTTCGACCGAAATACAAATGCAATGAGACAAAATCTACACTGTACTATACTAGGATCCGGCTTAAACCAAAGCCGGCTAGTAATATCCGTTCGATCCTGATCCGTGCAATACCGCACGTATCTGATCGAACCCTGCCATATATCCATACGGCCTATAGTACAAACTGTCCGATCCTGATCCGTGCAATACCGCACGTATCTGATCGGACCTTGCCATATCTCCATACGGCCTCTACAACCTTTCGCCCGAAAGCTGAGTAACTGAATGTGGGGGACTCTAAAGACTCATCAACACCTTGGTTGTGGATTTAACCACTAGCACGTCAGAGGTATAAGCCAATACGTAACGGGCTACCAGGTACTGACTAAAAGGGATGTCTGTGAGCGAACTCAGCTTGACTCCCTACTGAGCCTGTCAGTGACAATATCCGTACAGTCCGGTCCGTTCGTCTATGAGCATTACATGGCGGGCCTAGGGGGTTGGTAAAAGTCAGACCCCCAAAAGCGGTACAAGTCGTGTCGGAGTGTAGCCCAGAACACCCTGAGATACTACTGGAATACCTACCAGTAAATCTCCTTGCCTCGGCCGAGGGCTTCGTGTAATGGCTCTCCTAGACACAGCACGACCTCACCCCCAATACCGGGAGAGACGAACCCCTGAAGATACGCTCACTGCCTCCATGTGGCTCGGGACTGTACCCAACTAAAACCTGTTTGCACGACTCCTTTGAGCCGTGGTAGGGTAGTAATCAAAGTACAGTGGGAACTCACACGAGACAAATGACGATCCCCAGGTCAATGAACTAACCTGTACACATGTCACCAGGGAACTGCCATCTGACGTCTGGTATATGACCAACTAGCATGTTCCCGGCGAGTCCTGTCCGGTGTACTCATAACCCAATGAGCACCTGTATACATCTTAGGTGATCCAACTGACACCAGTGGCTTGTGAGACCGGCCACCGCCCCTCGTCGGGGTCTCGACTGTATACACTAGTCTACTATGGAGTATCGATGCCCTGTCTCGAAACTCTCACGACTAGGGACCATTTAAGGATATGCTTATAGACCCCAGCTCCCACTTATATGATCGCCCTCATACTGCTGGTGGTCAAGCAAGAATCCTAGGGGCTCTATCAACGTGTAATAGCGACGTGTCAGGTCACTTAAAACAGTACACGATGATAAAGGTAAACCAGATAGCATACTATCATCTCGAGTAAGACTGTCCTACCGGGATAGGTCCTCCATCAATCATTACAATCACGTACCTGTGACCTAATAATTGACTCTGAGGGCACTATCTCCAACAATCTCCCACTTGCACTCAAGGCTAATTATTGCGATGTCGCATACTCACAGCCCGTGTGATACCGAACACCCAACTCCTCTACTAGTCAGTCTCACAAAGCTCGTTTGCGAAACTATTGCGTTCGAGGAATAGCCTCAGTGAGTGGATCCACTTTGTTGTCTCTTTCAATGTCTCTCTATATCTCAAGTTCGCGGAGAAACCCATCTCCCGAAATGAGCAATACCTGTCTTAGAATGTGTCTGGATGTCTGATGGGACATAGCTCATAAATGAACTCTAAATCCAAACTTCTTAGACTGTATCGTCAACTGAACTTAATCAGTATCCTACGCCATGCCACCCTCAGTATTGCCTTGGACCACCTGTCCAAAATACTGCCCTTCGTCAGAAGGAGAACTATAACTCTGACAACCTCCTTGTCGTCCATGTCACCTTGGAAGCCTGGAATGATAACTGTCTCCCGAATGAGGCTGTCGTTATCATATCCCTAGAACATCCACTTATGTTCTAAAACTGCTTCCGACTGTTTCTCCAGGATTGGATCAATATCAACTTATTGCATCTAGTGCAAGAACAACATCTGGTGTGGTACTTGACATCTCATGATTGACTCAATTGCCTAAGCAAGTGATATGCCAATCATGCACTTCCCTCTCCACTTTAGTCTGTAAGACACCTTTAGAGAGGGTGACCCCATCATCTGCAGGTACACTACCATGCATGGAGTCGTCCATTCTAAATACCCTTAGAATGCTGTCAAGTACCCTGATTGGGAGACTACCCAAATCTAGATCTAAAACCATAGATCTAGTAACCAGAATGTCTGATATAAAATCCATTTCCTTTGTGGAGAAAACACTGTGTGACGACCAAAGTATAACCGATTGTAGTATAGGAGTTTCTTTTCCTACTCTGTGTATGTCATCCAAATACCAGGACATCACACCCTACTACCTTCTCAACAGATCCATCCCCTATTCTGATGAAGTCAAACCCATGACTGTCATGTCAGAAGTAGATGATCTATCTCCGCTACATCTGCTTTAGTCTATAAATAGACATAAGCTACTTGTCCACCAATGCTTCCGCTGCTCCCACTGACTACGACAACCCTCTGGCAGAGTCATATACACGTACACTTCTGAAGCGAGTTCAGAACGACGTTATACTCATCCTCCCGCCGGGTCTCGCAGCCTGGAACAACAGCAATGGTAATTGTGGGTAAACAAGAACTTCCCTGTCACCGTCCTTGAGGCTACCGGAGTATCTCTCGGGTGCCTGAAGTTACCCACCGTATCTGCGGAGTGGCCAATGGAATGTCAATCCAGATTGAATCTTTAGGTTCCTTATCAAATCTTCAATAATCGTTTGTGGTTCTGGAATCACTTCCAGTTCTACCATACTCCCACTACTGTTTTCTGAAAAAATCCATTTTTATTAAAACTGTGGCGAGTCTAGAACAATATTGCTATTGTTCATCCAGATGGTAGAAAATCAACCCGCGTCATAGCCTGGGTCAACCCATAAACAGCCATTACAGAAACGTACCTTGAGTTGTCCAGTGTCTGGTTTTAAGCATAAGCCGGACAACTCCCCGTACCTTAACACCGTTAAGATACGAACTGTTCTATATCCCATATAGGACCAGAGGCACTGATTTAACTGAACCAGATCCAAATCATGCAACTGTCTCCAGTGCATGTCAACTAAAATGGAAGGAGGCCGATCAGCGTTAATCAACTTAGGAATGCTTCCAATTATGAGTAACCTGAAAGAGAAGCAAGTTCACTTTATCATTACTATCAACTGAATACCATATACAAGTATCTACATCTTCGATCACTTTGAAGAATCCCGATACTTGCTACACCTGGCTCTCTACTCTATTCAAATACCTATAACTTCTCAAAATTCAGACCCTGTGTTTCCTACGAAACACTTGTCTAAAAACTAGAGAAGTCATACGTAAACCGAATATAGTACGAGGACCAACCCCTCTGTCCTGATGGACCCTGGACAACATACAATACTCTGTATAAGTCCCTTGAGTCTGATAACTCATTCACTGTGTGTCGTAGGCTGAAAACTGTACTTATGGTTAAGAAGAATTACACCGCTGTTTAATGCTCCTTACCTAACCATCCACTGATATAGGTAAATGTCGTAGACATAATTTCAGAAAGGTATATCTCACTCTATTCAAATAGACGTACAGATATATCAATTTGAAATTGGTGCATAACTGCGGATATTCAAAACCAAATATTTGCCAACCGGCAAACAGCCCAGGCGATTTCCTCAAATATCACCGATTACAACGAATCCCGATATAATGAGGATAATCACCCAATTCCCAATAACTTACTCCCACTCATCATCTGTAAAACCATACAGATGTGAGAACCGTACCTGGCAAATACATACCCTGGAGCAAGTGTCTGATTAGGAAATCAGTTCTCTTTTAACGGTACACAGTGAAACTGAAACATTGAAATGTTTCGATGGGGTATCCTGGTATTCCTAGTAATGCCTCTTCCAGATTCACGACTGTAACCGTATAGTTCTTTGCCACCTCTCCAAATCCCTTCATATGTCTTTAGTCTTTACCTTCTGTACACCCCTTTAGGCCAAATGGTTTTCTTCCTTCCCTACCGTTCGGCACCAGCCTATGGTTTGGAAGAAGACTATCCAATAAGCATAATGGGTGTACTGTCCCAATCCTAGGAACACTCGCAATGAGAGAGGGTGAAGATAAAAGACAACCGAATAAACCTTATTCCTATTTCTCCTGGACCAGAATCCATCCCCGAACTGGAACAAGTTCCATTCGAGTTCGTATATAACCATACGATGGAGTATCCAAATAAACTGTGGATCTTCGTAGTGATACGGAGTGTCCTGGAGAAATACAAAGGTGATGTGGGAGTGGTAACGAAATATTTGGTTTGGTCGTGAATATCTGTTGCAATTTACTTTGCCCTCTTACTAATCCCTTGCTTTGTCTTAACTTAATACCTTCTGCACACCATCGTTATGGTAATTGGTTTTCTTCATTCCCTACCGGTCGGCACCAGCCTAAGGTTTGGAAGAAGACAATCCAATTTGCGTAATAGGTGTACTACCCCTAAACCAAGGAGTACTCGTAACCTGAGAGAGGGTAAAAGGAAAAGACAACTGAATAATCCTATCCGTTTTCTCCAGAACCGGAAACCATCCTCGAATAAATTCTTTCGAGTTCGTATCTAACCATACGATGGTTTTGTCCAATGGAAGTGGACGTTCGTAGTAAAACGGGGTGTCCTGGAGAAAAGGGTAAAAGTAGGAGTGGCAATGAGGTCTGTAACTCTGACAATCCAAAAAGCCGGTGTCAAGAAGATTCGGTCAACTTGGTCACTGAGTCATAGTCTTAGGGTCGGGTCAATGGTCGCTGCCAAAGAGAGAGAGAAAAGAAACACTCAGCGTGCACTCTAACCTAGATCAGAATGGTTACCAATTTATCTAATCTGGAATCCTCCCACTGTACCTCAAATTCTCCTCCAAACCTGAAAGAAGAATTAGTCGGGGTCACCCGAGGAGTAAACTAACTCATCAGTGGGAATCGGGATCCAACTCTCATCGCATGACAACGTGACGGAATCCGCTCACGGTGTCACACTCCAGAAGGTATGCGCATATCTGGCAAGTTTCAGTTCTTTTGAAACTCCCGATGTGATTTCTGCCCCATGCTCTTATGACCTTGGCGTGAGGTCAAAATACCATAAGTCACATGTCAAGTTCTTCCCGTCATTATCCAGGTTAATCTAAACCCACCCGTACATACCCTTGACGTAGGCCAAAATAGTAGTACGACTGTCCCAAACCAACGCATCTATCTATGCAACAGATAAATACCCGGCAGCTACCAATCACTATGCCTTGGCGTGAGGTCAAAATACATAGCTTGAATACTACCGAATATTTAACTGAAATGACGGAGGGCTACGAATGGTTTCTGGCGAAAACCTTTAACGTAATGAACTTGATATCGTTGAAGGAACGGATAGCTTTTTAGAAATATAGTGACGACAACTTCCGCTAAAGAGGTCACTCCCGGTGAAGGGATCTCGGCTCTTTCCCCGTAGAATGGGGTGCAGGATATTCCAACTGAATACCACGGTGCAAAGCAAAAGCAATCGGCTATAGTGAAGTTAATGCCCTGACGCAAACTTTTGTCCAAGGGGTCACTCCCGGTGAAGGGATCTCGGCCCTTGCCTCGTCGACTGAGGAGCAGGATATTCCAACTGAATACCACGATGCAAAACAAAAGTGAACGTCCTTGCAATAACAGCTTTTTGAAAAGTGTTCCAACAACATCAGATTAGGTTTGTTTTTAACTTGCATTGATCCGAATCAACGCAGTCCCATCAATTGATCACACCAAAAAGAACGAAAATATACTGATGTACGTATATACCATCCGCATTCGCCACTGGGTCCCGTCATTACCCGTTAGGTTAGCTTACTAACGACAGAGCGGGGACTGGACTAGCGCGGATGCAAAACATATACAACATCTACTAATATATATACCAATATATTATAGTCGCTCAAGGCGTGAATAAAATGCAACATCACAGAAATGTACAGCATCACAGAAACAATACAGATATCTGGGATCCCCGGGTTTCACAGAGCCGCTGAAACCCGACGTTCCCCTGGTCGTGTGGATAGCCTGTGCAATGAAATCCTAGACCCCTACGGGCGCGGCAAGTTACCCGCCAAAACCTGAAGCGAGGCAGCCCCCTTCAGCGCCGTGAATGGACCACCCAGCACTTCACGGAATCCGGTAACTTGGGCACCCCTCCTGGGTCAACCTGTACCCCCTACGAGTGCGGCGAATATCCCGCCAATCCTAGAGTGAAGCCCCCTCCGTCTCAATGCCATGAGATGCGGGCTTGTTGCCCTCTAGAATCCGGCTATCCGTGCACCCCTCCGCGGGGCAATCCTAGTACAGAAAGTAAAATATACATACAACGGGTACAACGACCGCAACCAGGTCGTGCCCCAAAATAATAATACAAACAGGCAGTGACGGCAGTCCACATGTCGGACGCTCGCCCCGCAATATCAAATGTACATAATACAACAAAACTGTACTAGCATTGCATCCAGGCTATCCCCCACGACCGATCCGCAACATCACAGCAAAAACAAAACATCAACGTGAAAGTCACGTTCGCAAATCCGTCTAACCGGGCTATAGCAGTTAGACCGGATTTACCGATCAAGTGACATTCACGGTCGCAGATATAATGTAAATACTGTGAAAAATGTGTTTAAAATATCCGATCGATCAAAAATTAACAAGTGGGCCCCCAATCAAAACTGTAGCACTCACAGAAAACCTGGGCCCAATTTTAATATTCCAAAACCCATATTTTAAGCCCAGAAAGCCTCTGAAAAAAATTGGTGAAGTGATCTCCACAGTGTGCGGCGGAAGAGCGGCGGAATGGGGGTATATGCGGCGGTTCCGCGCTCCCACTGTGGATTCACTTCATCGAAATTTTACAGAGTTCTTAGATTTTCCAGTACATCAATATTTTACAACCTGAAAAAAATTTCGACACCAAAAATTTCCAACAGAAAACTGATGCTAACAAAAATGTAGTTTTGGAACATTCGATCGATCGAAACAGAAAAACACACTACACCAAGCTAGACTAAGTTAATGGCGAGTCTCTGATACCACTGTAAGTGCACGGCGGCGCCCCGGCCGTCAATCCGACGGCCAAATGCGGAAGCGGTGATAAACTTAAATTTTTCTTGAACTGGCAAACCGCCGCGCACTAATACCCGGATCGAACCATTAATTAGTCCTAGCTAACTATAAGATGGGAAAGAGATATACCGACGATCCAAGTCCTCTGGTCTTCTCATCATCGTCTGGATCTCCTGCGGAATGTCCCGTCTCCTCCTCGTCGCCGGAAGTGCACCACATCGCCTACTTCTTTTACGGGCTCCCACCTCAATGCCGAAGCAACTCGGGCACGAAGCCGGCTACTCGACGTGCCCAAGATTCGCTGTAGAATGTGTAGTAGAACTTGTGTCTCTTTTTGGGGTAGTGGAGATTGCCATTGGTGGAGGGATTGAACAAGAAGTATATGGAGGAGCTTGGAGAACTTTGGTGCATGAAATGAACAACATTTCCCCACCACAATATTTTGGACAGCCCCCCCCCCCCTCCCATATGGCCGGCCAAACAATGCAAGAGCAAGAGAGAGAAAAAGCCAAGGGGAGGGTAAATCATAATGCAAGAGAGAGAGTGTGGAGTTATGATGTGTGGAAATGATTACTAGTAAAACCAACACACCAAAACAATCATCATAACCCATCAACAAAGTCAAGCAATCATGAACATAAGAAAAGTCAAGAGATGGGCTCCATCATGAAACCATCATGATACAAATATAAGCAAATACCCCCTCCACAAATACTTATTTGCAACAATGCAAATAAGCCCTCCTCCACCAATCTTCGGCCAATGAACGGAACAATGGAAATTGGCCGAAACGGAAAGCAAACTGGCAACTCCAGAAAACTGGTCCCATAATAAATTACAGGAAAGCCCCGATACTGTGCATACACACCCGCATCTGTATTTCGACCGAAATACAAATGCAATGAGACAAAATCTACACTGTACTATACTAGGATCCGGCTTAAACCAAAGCCGGCTAGCAATATCCGTTCGATCCTGATCCGTGCAATACCGCACGTATCTGATCGAACCCTGCCATATATCCATACGGCCTATAGTACAAACTGTCCGATCCTGATCCGTGCAATACCGCACGTATCTGATCGGACCTTGCCATATCTCCATACGGCCTCTACAACCTTTCGTCCGAAAGCTGAGTAACTGAATGTGGGGGACTCTAAAGACTCATCAACACCTTGGTTGTGAATTTAACCACTAGCACGTCAGAGGTATAAGCCAATACGTAACGGGCTACCAGGTACTGACTAAAAGGGATGTCTGTGAGCGAACTCAGCTTGACTCCCTACTGAGCCTGTCAGTGACAATATCCGTACAGTCCGGTCCGTTCGTCTATGAGCATCGCATGGCGGGCCTAGGGGGTTGGTAAAAGTCAGACCCCCAAAAGCGGTACAAGTCGTGTCGGAGTGTAGCCCAGAACACCCTGAGATACTACTGGAATACCTACCAGTAAATCTCCTTGCCTCGGCCGAGGGCTTCGTGTAATGGCTCTCCTAGACACAGCACGACCTCACCCCCAATACCGGGAGAGACGAACCCCTGAAGATACGCTCACTGCCTCCATGTGGCTCGGGACTGTACCCAACTAAAACCTGTTTGCACGACTCCTTTGAGCCGTGGTAGGGTAGTAATCAAAGTACAGTGGGAACTCACACGAGACAAATGACGATCCCCAGGTCAATGAACTAACCTGTACACATGTCACCAGGGAACTGCCATCTGACGTCTGGTATATGACCAACTAGCATGTTCCCGGCGAGTCCTGTCCGGTGTACTCATAACCCAATGAGCACCTGTATACATCTTAGGTGATCCAACTGACACCAGTGGCTTGTGAGACCGGCCACCGCCCCTCGTCGGGGTCTCGACTGTATACACTAGTCTACTATGGAGTATCGATTCCCTGTCTCGAAACTCTCACGACTAGGGACCATTTAAGGATATGCTTATAGACCCCAGCTCCCACTTATATGATCGCCCTCATACTGCTGGTGGTCAAGCAAGAATCCTAGGGGCTCTATCAACGTGTAATAGCGACGTGTCAGGTCACTTAAAACAGTACACGATGATAAAGGTAAACCAGATAGCATACTATCATCTCGAGTAAGACTGTCCTACCGGGATAGGTCCTCCATCAATCATTACAATCACGTACCTGTGACCTAATAATTGACTCTGAGGGCACTATCTCCAACACATACATAATGGTATTACATCATTATTGATAGATATATACCTATATCTTGCTATAGCTACATGTACATCATGCATACATACTTACATGTACACCCATATATCTTGCTACAGCTACATGTACATCATGCATACATAATTACATGTATACCCACATACCTTGCTACAGCTACATGTACATCATGCAAACATACTTACATGTATACCCACATACCCTGCTATAGCTACATATACCCCTAAGTGGTATTGTATTGTCATTTGACATTGAGACATTGATTATTGTGCTATTGCGCTTATGAAATGCATCATACATACCTGCTTACATATAGATACACATATCTTGCTATAATTACATGTACACCTCATATGATACTGCACTTGATTTCGGAGGAATTGGGAACCGCATGACATATTTTAAAACTGGATTCGTTTAAAAGAGCGGTTTCCCTTAATATACTCATATTGCTGTTTTATGTTGCATATATCAGATTTCATAGATTTATGCATTGAGATATGGATTTCATGTGATTTATGAATTTGAGAACCGCGGGGATATTTCAAGAAATTATGTATTGTTTTGAAAACCCAGTTTCTCCTGATAAGATATTTCGATGCGTCCACTATGAGTTTTCTCAGTTCTGAGACTTGTGTTGGATACCCGATTCGAGGAGCGAGGGGAAACCGTCTGCGGGTACATGGTGGACCCAGTGAGGTACCCCGGGGCAAGAAGACTCGTATTGTTAGGCGGTGAGCCTGGCAGGGGAGCACTACCTACCGGTGATAGTATAGAACCCGACGGTTATCCGGAGGATACCATGAGGGAATTATGACATGAGTTGTACGGACATGAGGGCCGGTCCTGGTGACGGCGCCTGAGATATGAGGATTTACGTATCGATGCTAGACACGGGTTTCATGATGTTTCGAGTATCGATATTGGACACTCAGATTCCATGATTTTGATGTGTCGTTGAGGGACAAACACACACACACACATACACACACACAGGCATATGTTTTCATGAGTTTTCGGGTGTCGATGTTGGACACTCAGGTTCCATGAGACTTACAGGATATGAGGGCCGATCTGAGGATGCGGTGCCTGAGGTATTGGAATTTTGGATGTGTCGTTGGTGGACACTAGTTTCTCCACGATGACGATTCCGTGTTGATGATATGTTTTATCTCATACTCAGCATTTATTGATATGCATTGCTTCATATTTTAGTAGTACCTGATAGAGTACCTTTCATAACTGTTGCATATATATATTGTCATTTATTGCTATCAACTTGCATGTGATAAATTATCACAGTACGTGCATACCTGCGATTACCTGCTTGATGTTATTTACTATTCACGAGTTGGCAACTCACCCCCGTTGTGCCACAGTGTTTTTGCAGGTTAGACCTTCAGAGTAGTCGCGGCAGGGCTTCGTCATATTGTATCTTTTCCGGCGGATACCGCTACGGTTGGCTGGAGCCTTTACTATAGGTGGGTTCGTGGTTATCCGTTTATGTACATTATATATCTTTTTGTTGGATCTAATACTCTCCATCTACCACCTTCATATATTTGACTTAGAGACGAGTTGTAAGGATCGATATTGTATTATTTTGTGACTTTGGGTGCCGTGCTCGTGGGGGCCGGCCTTTGTTATATAGTTTTATCTCCTTATGTTGTTTTCAGTTATACTTCTTCTCTACGGCGTCGTATATACGTTTGTCGTGGTTGTTTCCACCGTTGGGCGTGATTTTCTCCTGTTTGGGGATGCTTTATTTTATATTCTATGTTGTACCTGTTTTCAGGACTAGTTTTTACAAAGGAGGTGCTGCCAAAATTTTTAAGAAAGTAAACTTAAGTTAAAGATTTTTACTTGAGATTCCCAAAAGTTTTTATCAATGTTCTTATCACTTTATACTTTTGATGGTTTAGATTTCTGGGTTTTCGGCTTACTTGAATTGCGTTACGCCTGTAGACGTTACGTGATTTAAGTGTCTTCACGTGCCAAATTTCGGGTCGTGACAAAGTTGGTACCAGAGCGCTAGGTTTTACCTTTCGAAGTGTAGGTTGACCTGGGTATGATGGAGTAGGTAGCTTAAGCAGAGTGACGTAGCATGTGTATGTCCGCGGCATACTTACGACACGGTACTCCGCCTAAGTGACCTTAGGACTTATTGCTTGAAATTCCTTTCATGATTATATATATCCTTATGATTCGATTTCCATGTTCGTATCGGATCCTGTTTCTATTTCTAGCCATTATAACGCCAAAGACTACGAGGGCACAGAGAGAGGCAGTGAGAGCCGAGGTCAGAGTTGACTCGTCTGAGACGAGAACTGACCAGGACGGTACGCTTGCTATATAGGAGCAGATTGATCCGCCTTCGATAGATCGTATCGCTAGGCTAGAAACAAATATGCAGGATTTGCTCCAGATGATGGGATCGTTGGTTGAGGCCAGTCGAGCGCAGCGACAGGAGGTTGCCACCCCTGTTACCCAGTTATTCCTTGCTATCAGCAGACAGCATTGTGTCATGTATAGAGAAGCAGTGGACGCAGCCCTACTAGATGAGGAGCGTCTTCCCGAGACTTTGGAAGTTCCGGAACCAAGGAGGACTCATACAGGTGTATCAGCCTAGAGACAGATCTTTATACGCCGCGACAGATTTCGTTCAGGTCGCGAGAGTAACAGAGGCTTGGGACGATATCAGTTGTTTAGCTCTTATCCCCAGGAGGGTCAGCAGTCATCATCTGGATGTTTCCAGTGTGGGAGTTTCCATCACCCCATCAGGAATTGTACCTTGGTATGCCAAAGAAAGGCAGCAGTACCATATGTTACCCTATCACCTTCACCTCAGGGAGAGTCTCCTTTTGCGCCTGTTGTGATCCGCGTCAGACTTATGTTCAGAGAGGTCGTGGTCGCGGACGGTTTGTTCAGAGAGAACGGGATGGCAGAAGAGGAGGACAGCCAGTTGCAGGTAAAGGGCAGGCATGAGCGTTTGCTTCTACTCATCGGAACGCGCAGGCGTCCAATGTAGTGGTTTCAGGTATTCTTTTCCGTATGTTCTTTTGATGCGCATGTTTGATTAATTCAGGATCTATGCACTCGTTTATTCTACACACTTCGTGCCGAGGTTGGACTGAGAGTTATGTTTGCTAGATCAGCCGTTTGTTGTGATTACTTCTATTAGCGATTCTTTTGTTGCGTGACACGTGTTTTGGTCGAGTGCCAATCGGATAGGAGATAGAGATTTTTCCGTCGATTTGATCCTTCTAGATATGTTGGACATTGACGTTCTCCTGGGCACGGACTGGTTAGCTACGTGCTATGCGTCTGTGGACTACCGCGAGAAGACGGTCAGGTTTTGATTTCCCGGCGAGTCGGTTCTTGTTGTGCAGGGGGACCTGTTAGTGTATATGCCCTAGGGGCCATTATTGTATCATACTAGCTTGTATATTACTTAATGGAAGCGTGGGATATTCACAGTTATATAACAGTCTTGCTAAACATGGTAGTATGCTACTTGGTTTTTTCTATCTTAATATGTGAGTATACGTATTGATAGAGCTCTTAGGATCTTGCTTGACTACCAGCGTTGTGATGGCAGTTACACTAATAGGGGCTGGGTAGTCTACAAGCACATCCTTTTTCAGGTCCCTAGTCGTAGAATTATCGAGACAGGGCATCGATACTCCGGAGTAGACTAGTGTGTACGCTTCTCATCCCAGTTGGGGAGATGATCTGTCGCACAGCCGTCAGTATGTCGTACTGGAGATAGTATACAGGTGCTCGTTGGGTTACGGGTACACCGGACAGGACTCGCAGGGATCTGTTGGTTGGTTTTATACCAGTCGTCAGTTAACAGTTCCCAGGTGACATGAGTACAGCATAGTCCGCAGACTTGACACTGCTACTTCGCCTCGAGTGTGTCCCACTGTTCTTAGATTGCTACCCTACCACGGCTCAAAGGAGTCGTGCAAACAGGTAGCAGTTGGGTGCAGTCCCGAGCACTTGGAGGCAGTGGCGGTTAGACAGAATTCGTCTCTCCCGGTATTGGGAGTTGATATCGCGCTGTGTCAGAGAGCCATTACGCAAAGTCCCTGGCCAGGGCAAGCGAGATTTACTGGTAGGTTCCAGTAGTTTCTCAGGGTGTAATGGGCTTCACTCCGACACGACTTATACCGCTATTAGGGGACTGACGCTTGCCGCCCCCCTAGGCCCGATATGCGATAGTCTCAGACGAACAGACCGGACTGTACAGAGATTGTCACATCAGGCTCAGTAGGAGTTCGGATGGGTTTCCTCATCGGCCTTCTTATCGACATCTACCTGGGGACCGTTACGTACAGCTAGTGCCGCTTGCGGTCTGTGGTTAAACCCACTGCCAGCGTAGTACTCGAGTCATTAGAGTCCCACACAGAGAGTTTCCCTGCTCCAAGCGAAACGATATAGAGGTCGTATGGTTTTACGACAAGGGTTCGAACGCATACGTGTGTTTACGCACGTACGACATTCGGATAGTTTTTACTAGCCGGCTTTGGTTTAAGCCAGATTCTAGTATCGGGTTATTGGATTTATACAGTCTAAAGTTTTTCCGTGTTTTCACGGATAGGAGGGGCATTCTCGTAATTTCGCGAGAAGCTTCTAGAAGGATGGTGACTTGGGGGTTTAGGTGGCATAAGCATTAAATGAGATTAGTGACTCATTTGTGTGATTCATCCTTGTCATTAATGCGTCATAAATGGTTAATGACTCATGTAGATGAATCACTCATATGTATTTATGAAGCATGGTTGTTAAATCCTTTATTTTATTTATTTGATAAATAATAATGCTTCATATATATCATGAGAGATCATTATCTCCTCTCATTCTCATACTCACCTTCTCTCTCCTCAAGCTCACTCTCTCTTCAAACCCTAATCCTACCACTCATGTGTTGGACCAAGGATTAGAATAGACTAATTAATCTATAACCCAACTCTATATCACCTAGGTTGCTTAGATTAGCATTTTAAGAAACCTAGTTACCTCAAGTTAGAGGTGAAGCTTGGAGTAAAGCTCTCGGGTGGATCATCTACTACATAGAGAAGGCCGGAGAGGAGGTGGAGAATGAAAAGACGAAGGACACGGTTCATTAGGTATAATCACTTTACATAGTAGTTAACAACCTCTATGTTTCTTGTTAGTTATAGTTTAGCAAAGATTCTTCGGTTAGTCGATGTTTACGCAAAGAACAAGATCGTTTTTCATATTTCCGCCTCCCCGCAAGTCGTGGGGTATTGTACATCGACTTACAGTGGTATCAGAGCCTCGCTAAACAATAATTAACTCATTAGCAAAGTCGTATGAATTTCGAACGCAAATCGAACCGGAAAAAACATCGATATCACTAAGTTTCTGTCGATTTTAAAATGAGGTCTAAAAATTTTTCAGGCATCTGCAGTATAACCTACAGAGAAAGATAAGAACACTGAAAAAAATTGGGTTCATGAATCGGCCAAAGAGCCGTGGAACCGCGGCCGATCCCACCGATCCGCCGCGGATCCGCGGCCGAGTTGGAGCCAATTCAGCCCAAGTTTTTCCAGTGGCTCTTCTGTGATATTTTTGTGTTTTCTGGAATGTTTATTTTCTGCTCAAGTCTCAGGTGCACAGAGAAGTTTTGGAGTAGAATCTGATATGTTTGCTCGATCGAAATTATACGATATTTGCTAATTTGATTATATCTGTGATTGTATAATGTGTTCGTAAACCTCCCCTAACTACTAGTATGTCGGTTGGCAGGGGATTGCACATTTCTGTAATGGATTTTAACTGTTTGTGATTATGAACTGTATTGGATTGTTGTGATGATTAGCCGGGGTTTTGTGATGGGTTATTATTTTAATTCATTCAATGTAAATGTAATATGTTGTAATATTATTTTGCGGGGCGCATCCAGGTTGCGGTTGTAGCCACCGTTGTATTATTTCTTTTTACTGTTTTTGCTCCTAGGACAGACCCAAGGTGGGGTGCACAAACTACCGGGTACTTTGAAGTGTTTAGTGGCCTACTCACGTTGTTGAGGGAGACCGCTTCACTTCGGGTACTTGGCGGGTAGTTTGCCGTACCCGTAGGGGTCTAGGGTGGGGTAATGGCTATTCATCACAACTGTGTAATCCGTCTTTCGTTGCAGGCTCAAAAGAAACGCGGATTGCTTGCATATCCAATAATATTCATCTGAGATCTGGAATGCCTATTATTGCGTCTGACGAATGTAAAATATCTATATATGATAGCTATTTAGACGTCACTTATGTTTTACACCCGCGCTAGCCCAGCCCCCGCTCTGCCGTTAGTTAAGTAACCTAACGGGGGATGATGGGACCCAGAGGCGAATGCGGATGGCATAAGAGGACGTTGTATTTTCGTTGTTTTCTGCAATGATAGGTTAATAATGGGACGCATTATTATTAATGCAAAGAAAATAAACCAAAGTTTAATCGTTGGAACAATTTAAAAGAAACCACTCGGTTATTTTTAAAACAGAAGATATTTTTTAATTGCAGAGCTTTAACCACTCCTTTTAAAAGCTATCAGGTTCCTTCGGTTATATCAAGTTCACTACGTTCACGGTTTCGCCAAAACCATTCGTAGCCCTCCGTCATTTCATTTGGGTATTCAGTAGTATTCAAGCTATGTATTTTGACCTAACGCCAAGGCATAGTGTTTGGTAGCTGCTGGGTATTCATTTGTTGCATAGATAGATGAGTTAGTTTGGGACAATAGTATTATCATTTTGGCCGAACGTCAAGGATATGTACGGATGGGTTCAAATTAACAAGATAATGATGGGTAGGACTTGACATGTGACTTATGACATTTTGGCCTAACGCCAAGGTCATAAGAGCATGGGGCAAAAATCTATATCGGGAATTTCTAAAGAAACTGAAATTTGCAAAGAGGTGCATACCATTTGGAGTTTGATGAATGTTGGTACGATTCCTTCAACATTATCATACGATGATATTTGGATCCCGATCCTACTGTGAGTATATGCTACTTATCAGGAGATTCGTCACTTAACGATCAATGCTATAAACCAAGTAGGTGTCAAGAAAAGCGTCAGCGGGGCTACGCCCCAAGAGAAAAGAGGTTATTTAATTAAGGAACTTCGCGAAAGCGTTGGAAAACCTCCCTCGAAGTACCGACACTGGCCTGGCTGAACGGTTAAGCAAGTATTGTACGGTGAGAATAGTCCTGGCTAATTCTTCTTTTATGGTTTGAGGAGGGATTCGAGAAACAGTGGGAGCCATCCAGTTTAGATAAATTAAAAACCACTCTAAACTTGCAAGAGCATCATGCTAAATTGTTTCTTCTCTCTCTCCTACTTGCAGCGACCCTGAAAATACCTGGACTTAAGTTACTTTTAGAGAAAAATATACTGACAGGGCCAAACTATAAAGATTGGGTGCGGAATGTCAAAATGGCTTTGACCTATGACAAATTGGGGTACGTCCTCACCGTTAAGACACCTGCAGTCCCAGGTCTTAAATCCAGTAATGCGGATAAGGAAATCCGCAAAACCTGGGAGTTGGATTGCGTGAAGGCCAAGTGCATCGTGCTTGCCTCGATGAACGATGAATATCAGAGGAGGCACGAGGATATGGATCTTGAATCCATATTTCTCCATACAAAAGATCTGTATGGAGAGCAATCTTGTATAGCAAGATACGAGACCTCAAAGAACTTGTTTCGAGCGAGGTTGGTCGTCGGATCATCGGTAGGAGAACATGTCCTAAAGATGATAGGCTATATTAAAGAGTTCGCAGACCTTAGGACGACTTTGGATAATGAGCTCTATACAGACCTGATTCTCCTGTCCCTTCCTTCCACCTACGCCCAGTTTATTCTGAATTTCAACATTCAAAGAAAAGAAGTTGAACTTTCAGAACTCCTTAACATGTTGACGAGTACAGAGGGCACCTTGCAGAAGGCAAGGGAAACACCCGCTATGTTTGTTAGCGGTGCTTCTTCTTCCGGGTCCAAGGCTAGGGCCAAAGGAAGGAAGAAGAAGGCCGCCACCAAACCTAGAGGAGGTGTTAGTAAGGTGGGAGCGAAGGGAAAGAAAAAGTTTGCGGTACCAGTAGTGGCCCAGGATGAGTGCTTCCATTGTCATAGGAAAGGGCACTGGAAGAAAGATTGCAAGGCGTGGAACGCCAAGAACCAGGGACCGAAGCAAGCTGTGGCTTCGACTTCAGGTGTGTTTGTAATTGAGAATTGTTTGTCAATCAACTCTACTTCCTGGGTATTGGATACCGAATCAAGATCTCATATATGCAATTCATTGCAGGCACTGAGAAACCGTAGAGTGCTGAAGGAAGGTGATATGACCCTAAAGGTTGCTAACGGAGCTAGCGTGGGAGTTGTGTCCGTCGGGGATTATCACCTAGGATTGACGAGTGGACATATTTTGGTTTTACATAACTGTTTTTGTGTACCTAGTTTAACGTGTAATATCATATCAGTTTCCTTGTTATCAAATAAAGATTATGATTTCACGTTTGTAAGCGATGTTGTTAACATCCACCTTAATCATAGTTTGATTGGGTCCGGTACACTGAATAACGGTATATATGTCTTAAACCAACTCCAGATTTTCAATGTCCAGAACACACTAAAAAGAAAGTCTCCAGATTTAAATAAGACTTTCTTATGGCATTGTAGACTAGGTCACATCAATAAGACAAGGTTGACTAAGTTACATAGAGAAGGATATTTGGACTCGTTCGAATATCAAACTTATGCTACTTGTCAATCATGTCTCAAAGGAAAAATGACAAAGACTCCATTCACTGGACATGGAGTAAGAGCGAGCGAGCTCTTAGGACTCATACACAGCGATGTATGTGGTCCAATGTCTACACATGCAAGAGGTGGTTTTTCCTATTTCATTATTTTTACGGATGATTACTCAAGGTACGGATTCATTTATCTGATGAAACATAAATCCGAGGCTTTTGAGAAATTTCAAGAGTATAAGAATGAAGTAGAAAACCAAACCGGCAAAAGTATCAAGACACTAAGATCTGATCGAGGTGGTGAATACTTAAGTGCCGAGTTCCTAGGTTACCTAAAAGAGAAAGGAATTCTCTCTCAGCTTACTCCTCCATACACTCCACAGCATAACGGTGTATCGGAGAGACGGAATCGAACCCTATTGGATATGGTACGTTCCATGATGAGTAATGCTGAGTTACCGCGATCTTTCTGGGGTTATGCGCTAGAATCAGCAGCATATCTTTTGAACATAGTTCCTACCAAGACTGTTCCTACCACGCCATATCAGATGTGGAGTGGGAAGAAACCCTATCTTCAGTATCTGAAGATATGGGGATGTCCAGATTTTGTTAAAAAGCAGCATGTGGACAAGCTCGAGGCACGATCAGTAAAGTGTAAGTTTGTGGGATATCCAAAGAACTCCAGGGGGTATCTATTCTATTACGCAGAGGAACAAAAGATATTTGTTTCTCGTAATGCCCATTTTCTAGAACATCAGTTTTTAGAAAAGGAAACAAGTGGGAGCGAAATAGAACTGGAAGAAATTCCAGAACCACAAACTACTACTGAAAGTTTGGTAGAACCAGTAGTTCAAGAAGAACAGGACATTCCCGTACCCCTCCGCAGGAGTAGTAGGCCGTCTCATCCGCCTGAGAGATACTACGGTTTTCTCATAGATGGGGATAGAGAGGATTGCGTCATAGATGATGATGAACCTACTAGCTTCCAGCAGGCCATCCAGAGCGGCGACTCGGTACAATGGCTAGATGCAATGCGGACCGAAATGGAGTCCATGTACACCAACAAAGTATGGACTTTGGACTTTGCTCCAGATGGGGTAAAACCCATAGGATGCAAATGGATCTTCAAGAAAAAGATTGGTGTAGATGGACAGGTGGAAACCTATAAGGCTAGATTTGTTGCAAAGGGTTTTCGTCAAAGACCTGGTTTGGACTATGACGAAACTTTTTCTCCAGTGACTATGCTCAAATCCATTCGGGTCCTTCTTGCTATTGCTGCCTTCCATGATTATGAAATCTGGCAGATGGACGTAAAGATGGCTTTTCTGAATGGTAATTTAGAAGAGTGCGTCTATATGAATCAGCCAGAAGGTTTCAATCAGAGTGGGAGCAGCGGTAAAGTATGCAAGTTGCTTAAGTCCATTTATGGACTGAAGCAAGCATCTCGGAGTTGGAACATCTGTTTTTAAGAAACAGTCAAAGAATATGACTTTATCAAAAATCCAGATGAACCATGTATATATAGTAAAGTTGTAGCCAGAAGTGTCGTATTCCTCATCTTGTACGTGGATGACATTCTATTAATAGGAAATGACATTCCTATGCTACAATCTGTCAAAGGATTCTTGTCACACAGGTTCTCCATGAAAAACCTGGGTGATGCCTCTTACATTCTGGGGATCCGGATCTATCGTGATAGATCCAAGAGGATGTTGGGACTTTCGCAGTCCAGGTATATCAACAATATACTGAAAAGATTCAGTATGGAAGATTCTAAGTGTAGTAATCTACCGGCTTATCATGGAATCACCCTATCCAAAAAGATGTCTCCCAAGACTGATTTGGAAAGGGATCGCATGTCTATTATACCCTACGCTTCTGCGGTAGGCTCTATAATGTATGCGATGTTGTGCACCAAACCAGATGTAGCTTACACACTCAACGTGGTAAGCCGGTATCAGTCAGACCTAAGGGAGAATCACTGGATAGCAGTAAAGAACATTCTCAAGTACCTGAGAAGGACTAAAGAGATGTTCTTGGTTTACGGTGGAAAAGACCTCAAGTTAGAGGCCTTTGCTGATTCCGATTTCCAGAGTGATAAGAACGATTCCAAGTCCATGTCGGGTTATGTCTTTACCCTCAATGGAAGGGCGGTGTGCTGGAAGAGTTCCAAGCAGGACACCGTTGCTGACTTGACTATGGAAGCGGAGTATATTGCTGCTTGCGATGCCGCAAAAGAAGCGGTCTGGATGAAGAAGTTCCTAACAGAACTTCAGGTGGTTCCTACCATTGTTAATCCAATATCTTTGTATTGCGACAACAATGGAGCTATAGCTTTAGCGAAGGAACCAAGGTCCCATCAGAAGTCCAGACACATCTTAAGACGGTATCACCAGATCAGGGAGATCATTGATCGTCGGGAGATCGAGGTCCGGAGAGTTACTACTGAAGAGAACATTGCTGATCCATTCATAAAGGCCCTACCTCAGATTCAGTTCGAGAGGCTACTCGAGATCATCGGTCTTCGATATGCCAGTACATGGTCCTAGTGTAAGTTGGAGATTGTTAGTGTATATGCCCTAGGGGCCATTATTGTATCATACTAGCTTGTATATTACTTAATGGAAGCTTGGGATATTCACAGTTATATAACAGTCTTGCTAAACATGGTAGTATGCTACTTGGTTTTTTCTATCTTAATATGTGAGTATACGTATTGATAGAGCTCTTAGGATCTTGCTTGACTACCAGCGTTGTGATGGCAGTCATACTAGTGGAGGCTGGGTAGTCTACAAGCACATCCTTTTTCAGGTCCCTAGTCGTAGGATTATCGAGACAGGGCATCGATACTCCGAAGTAGACTAGTATGTACGCTTCTCATCCCTGTTGGGGAGATGGTCTGTCCCACAGCCGTCAGTACGTCGTATTGGAGATAGTATATAGGTGCTCGTTGGGTTACGGGTACACCGGACAGGACTCGCAGGGATCTGTTGGTTGGTTTTATACCAGTCGTCAGTTAACAGTTCCCAGGTGACATGAGTACAGCATAGTCCGCAGACTTGACACTGCTACTTCGCCTCGAGTGTGTCCTACTGTTCTTAGATTGCTACCCTACTACGGCTCAAAGGAGTCATGCAAACAGGTAGCAGTTAAGTGCAGTCCCGAGCACTTGGAGGCAGTGGCGGTTAGACAGGATTCGTCTCTCCCGGTATTGGGAGTTGATATCGCGCTGTGTCAGAGAGCCATTACGCAAAGTCTCTGGCCAGGGCAAGCGAGATTTACTGGTAGGTTCCAGTAGTTTCTCAGGGTGTAATAGGCTTCACTCCGACACGACTTATACCGCTATTAGGGGACTGACGCTTGCCGCCCCCCTAGGCCCGATATGCGATAGTCTTAGACGAACAGACCGGACTGTACGGAGATTGTCACATCAGGCTCAGTAGGAGTTCGGATGGGTTTCCTCATCGGCCTTCTTATCGACATCTACCTGGGGACCGTTACGTACAGCTAGTGCCGCTTGCGGTCTGTGGTTAAACCCACTGCCAGCGTAGTAGTCGAGTCATTAGAGTCCCATACAGAAAGTTTCCCTGCTCCAGGCGAAACGATAAAGAGGTCGTATGGTTTTACGACAAGGGTTCGAACGCATACGTGTGTTTACGCACGTACGACATTCGGACAGTTTTTACTTGCCGGCTTTGGTTTAAGCCAGATTCTAGTATCGGGTTATTGGATTTATACAGTCTAAAGTTTTTCCGTGTTTTCACGGATAGGAGGGGCGTTCTCATAATTTCGCGAGAAGCTTCTAGAAGGATGGTGACTTGGGGGTTTAGGTGGCATAAGCATTAAATGAGATTAGTGACTCATTTGTGTGATTCATCCTTGTCATTAATGCATCATAAATGGTTAATGACTCATGTAAATGAATCACTCATATGTATTTATGAAGCATGGTTGTTAAATCCTTTATTTTATTTATTTGATAAATAATAATGCTTCATATATATCATGAGAGATCATTATCTCCTCTCATTCTCATGCTCACCTTCTCTCTCCTCAAGCTCACTCTCTTCAAACCCTAATCCTACCACTCATGTGTTGAGACCAAGGATTAGAATAGACTAATTAATCTATAACCCAACTCTATATCACCTAGGTTGCTTAGATTAGCACTTTAAGAAACCTAGTTACCTCAAGTTAGAGGTGAAGCTTGGAATAAAGCTCTTGGGTGGATCATCTACTATATAGAGAAGGCCGGAGAAGAGGTGGAGAACGAAAAGACGAAGGACACGGTTCATTAGGTATAATCACTTCACATAGTAGTTAACAACCTCTATGTTTCTTGTTAGTTATAGTTTAGCAAAGATTCTTCGGTTAGTCGATGTTTACGCAAAGAACAAGATCGTTTTTCATATTTCCGCCTCCCCGCAAGTCATGGGGTGTTGTACATCGACTTACAGGACCGTGGTGCCGCCCCTCACAGTTTGGTTTCAGCCTTTTTCGCTAGTCAGTTTTTGAGGAGAAGATGTCGAGGATTCTTGGCTTTCATTCATGATACCAGAGCCACAATAGATTCGTTGGACCAGGTTCCTATCGTGCGAGAGTTTTCCGACGTTGGTCCAGATGAGCCGGCGGAGCTTAGGGAGCTTAAGGATCAGCTGCGAGAGTTGCTTGTTGGGGGACTTGTACGTCCAAGTGTTTCGCTTTGGGGAGCTCCTGTTCTGTTCGTCAAGAAGAAGGACGGCAGTTTGAGGTTGTGTATTGATTTTCGTCAATTGAACCGAGTTACGGTGCAGAATAGGTATCCTTTATCTCGCATTGACGATTTGTTTGATCAGCTCCAGGGTGTGGGACATTTTTCTAAGTTTGATTTGAGATCAGGTCATCATCAGTTGCGGGTTCCGAATGATGACATTCCGACGACTGCTTTTCGTACACGCTATGGGCATTATGAGTTTTTGGTGGTGTCGTTTGGACTCACCAATGCCCCAGCAGTGTTCATAAATTTGATGAACCAGATTTTTCAAGCCGATCCTCGACCAGTTATTATTGTGTTATTGATGACATTCTGGTCTATTCTAAGAGTCGAGAGGAACATGAGCAGCACTTAAGGATGGCTTTGCAGACATTGAGAGAGCGCCAGCTGTTTACTAAATTCTCGAAGTGTTCGTTCTGGCTTGATAGTGTTGACTTCCTAGGTCATGTGGTTACGAGAGACGGTATTCGTATGGACCCGAGGGAGATCGAGGTCGTACAGCTTTGGCCCAGACCTGTATTAGTGACTGAAGTCCACAGCTTTTGGGCTTAGCCGGTTTTTAACGCCGTTTCATGCAGGATTTCTTGAGTATCGCTGCACCGCTGACCGTACTAACCAAGAAGGGGGTTTATTTTCTTAGACTGAGGCATGCGAGCTAAGTTTTCAGCAGTTGACGAATGCACCAGTTCTATCTTTGCCTTCTGGATTGGGCGACTTTGTCGTTTACTGTGATGTTTCGCGAGTGGGGCTCGATTGTGTATTGATGCGGCATGATAGAGTTATCGCTTATGCTTCCCGACAGTTGAAGAAGCACGAGCAGGATTATCCCACTCATAATCTTGAGATGGCCGCGGTGGTTTTGTGCTGAAGATTTGGAGGCACTACTTGTACAGAGAGTCATGTCAGATTTTCACAGACCACCAAAGCTTAATCTTCCTGCAACGGGATCTGAGTTTGAGACAGCGCCGTTGGATGGAGCTTGTGAAGGATTATGATTATGAGAACCTTTATTTTTCCAGGGGCAAGGCGATTGTAGTAGCTGATGCTTTGAGTCATAGGCCTGGGGGTAGCTTGTTCCAGTTGAACGCAGTTCAGAGACGGTCTTCTGCAGATTTATAGTTCTTGTGCGACAGCTGAGTACAGTTTAAGTTCACCTCCACTGGGGGACATCTTGCTCATGTCCGCACCCGTCTACTTCTACTTAATTGTTTTCGTGAGGCACAGCCCACTGATGCCCATTTGTCTGAGATTCTTGAGCATGTTAGGTAGGGTAGAGATTCGAAGTTCTTGATTGATGACCAGGGTGTGCTACGTTGCGGGACTCGCTTGTGTGTACCAAATACTGATGGGTTGAGACGCGAGATCCTAGAGCAGGCACATCAGTCAGCTTTTAGTGCTCACCCAAGTTCCACCAAGATGTAACGTGACTTGAGAGATAGTTACGGGTGGGCAGGGATGAAGAGTGATGTTTCGGATTTCGTTTCAAGGTGCCTGGCTTGATAGCGAGCTAAGCTTGAGCATTTGAGACCGGCAGGAGAGTTTCAACATTTAACCGTTCCAGAGTGGGAATGGGAGCAAATCTCCATGGATTTCGTTGTAAGTCTACCCAGGTCTAGTCAAGGGTATGACTCCATTTGAGTGATTGTTGTCCGGTTATGCTCAGTATGCTCAGTTGTAATTCGATAAGTTTGTGCGTTTGCATGGAATTCCTTCATGGATTGTATCCACTAGAGGCACCCAGTTCACTAGCCGTCTTTGGCAGAAGCTTCAGGAAGCCTTGGGTAGCTGGTTGAGCTTTAGCACCGCTTTCCATTCGTAAACCGATGATCAATCATAGCGGACTATACAGACTTTGGAGGATATGCTTCGTGTGTGCATGCTTAATTTTTTTGGTGATTGGGATCATCACTTTCCATTGATGGAGTTCTCCTACGATAACTGTTATCAGGAGACGATTCAGATGGCAACTTTTTAGGCTTTGTATGGTAGATTGTGTCGATAGCCAATCTGTTAGATCGACTCAGCGAGAGCGGGATTTTTGGACCCCAGCTAGTCAAGAGACTACGGAGAAGATCTAGTTGATTCAGGACAGGATGAGAGTAGCCCAGTGTAGACAGAAGTCTTATGCCGACCGTCGTCGTCGCAGACTTGAGTTCGCAGTGGGAGATCATGTATTCTTACGGATTTATCCGATGAAGGGTGTGATGAGTTTTGGGAAGAAGGGGAAACTTAGTCCCAGATTGTAGGTCCTTTTAAGATCCTTGAGTGAGTTAGTTTCGTTGCCTATCGTTTGGCACTTCCACCCAGATTTCGGATGTTCACCCCGTATTCCTTGTGTCGATACTTCGCAAATACCTTCATAACCCATCTCACATGATTTAGCACCAGACCATTCAATTAGGACGCGATCTTTCGTTCACCAGCAGTCGATAGTTATAGTGGATCGGCAGGTAGAGAAACTTCGGTCAAGGGTCTTGCCATCTGTAGAGGTTCTTTGGCGTAGACTGTCTAGTGAGGAGATCACTTGGGAGGCTGCGAGCGAGATGCGAAAGTTTTCACTCATCTCCTTGAAGGTAAGCATAGTAAGAATTTTAAATTCGGGGACCGAATTTTTTTAAGGGAGGAAGATTGTAACGCTTTAGAAATCGTTTAGGCGAATTTTCCATTAATAGGTAAAATAAATTGTGTTTTCCGTAAAGACCTAGAAGCGATCATTTCTCAGTATAGAATTAACTGCACTTAGTTTAACTAGGAAATTGCTAGTTTGCGATTTTTAGTTGTTACTTAAAAATTTTAGTTCACTTTAATATTTTTCCTTAATTAAAATATTATTATAAGTTTGTAATTATTCACTTAATTAGTGGTAATTACAAATTTGTTTGGGTTAATTATGCTAATGTGAATCCATGCTAACTTAATCACAAGATTAAGCATTTTTGACTTCTTGCAAAATATCTTGGAAAAATATCTAGATATTTTGTTGGTTTAAGGAAAAATTTAATTAAAGGAATTTAAAGGTGGCATAAAGATAAGTTTCTTAATTAAGCTTTAATGTGTTTTAACATAGAATTCTCCACACACTTCCACACACTCCCATTTTCCTCATGTTTTGGCCGAACCACCCCTTGCTGCCCCAATTCATTTCTCACCCCATTTTCACTTCATCAAGCTCAAATAAATTATCAAAAATCATCAAATAATCCCACAAACTCAAAAATAAATCAATACCCATTATTCTTTAGCCTAAGTCTTGCTTGGATCTTCATGAAAGTTAGCATTTTGGAGGCTATCTTGGAAATCTTTTGCAAGTTTGTGAATCAAGTTTTGAGGTATAAAATCATAACCCTAAGCTTAGTTGTTGTTTTAATACATTAATCTAGTTATTAGATATTTAAGTAAAGCTTTAATTTGCATGTTTAGAAATTCTAGAAAAGGTTTTGAAGATCAAGTTAGGATTTTGATTATTTGTAATGGTTAAGTGGGTTGTTTAGACAAGGAAAACTTAACCTAATTGTGAGATTGTTATTTGTTATTTTTCCTAATTGTCTAATTAAGCTTGATTGCAATCTAGCTTTTACTAAATCTTATTTGGGTGAGATTAATATTGTAGTAAAGGTTTGTGTGGTTTAATCAAGCTATTATATGATGATTGTGGCTACTAGTTTTGGTTAAACTTCTAGATTTGAGCTAAAATGTTTAAAAGGTGCTTACTAGGTTTTCGGTAAAATTAGGCATGGGTTTCTATTGACGTTGCGATATTATATATATTAGATTCCACGATATATATTGTGTTGTGAATGCGCGATCGGTACGATCAGGGTCTAGACTTGGTGGCTGTGTCGTTTAGCGTTCCTAGCTGAGGTTGTACCGATATCATACGCGTTTTGTGCACTAAGTGCACAGTGTGTATATCTTGTGGACGTTATCCTTGCATTTCGTTGTCTTTGTGTCGGCGCAGGATATTTAGTCTTATATGTTGTGTTTGTGAAATTTTAGGATCGCGAGCAGGGATTTCGGACGCTGCGAAGAAAGGAGAAGCAGGTGGTCGGATTTACTTAGCTCGAGATCATCGGTGAGTAGATTTAACATCTACAGGGGAATTGCCCGCATGGCGTTATGCGTCTGGGCTAGATTATATGACATGATTATTAGTTACAAGTATATGGACATTGATTGTGCATGTGTACCATTGTTGCAATCTCATTGTCTATTGTATATGGACATAGTATTAATGAGACACAACACTATTATTGACGGTTTATGTTGCACAAGCACAAATTGTATGCTACACACACACCGTCGGTAATTGCCATGACACACACTACACCTATACATATGTGATATTGTATTGGTTAGGGGCATTGAGATATGATCCTTATTTCCATTGTGTATAAGAAAGATAGCATACACATATACCTTGCTATGCCTATATGCTTACACCTATACATATGTGATATTGTATTGGTTAGGGACATTGAGACTTTATTCTTATTTCTATTGTGCATATGAAATATAGCATACATGTATACCTACATGCTTACACAGATGCCTTGCTATACCTACATGTTTACACATATACCCATATGGTATTACATCATTATTGATAGGTATATACACATATCTTGCTATAGCTACATGTACATCATGCATACATACTTACATGTACACTCACATACCTTCCTACAGCTACATGTACATCACGCATACATACTTACATGTACACCCACATACCTTGCTACAGCTACATGTATATCATGCAAACATACTTACATGTATACCCACATACCCTGCTATAGCTACATATACCCCTAAGTGGTATTGTATTGTCATTTGATATTAAGACGTTGATTATTGTGCTATTGCGCTTATGAAATGCATCATACATACCTACTTACATGTAGATACACATATCTTGCTATAGTTACATGTACACTTCATATGATGCTGCACTTGATTTCGGAGGAATTGGGAACCGTGTGATATATTTTAAAACTGGATTCATTTAAAAGAGCGGTTTCCCTTAATATGCTCATATTGCTGTTTTATGTTGTATATATCAGATTTCATGGATTTATGCATTGAGATATGGATTTCATGTGATTTATGGATTTGAGAACCGTGGGGATATTTCAAGAAATTATGTATTGTTTTGAAAACCCGGTTTCTCCTGATATGATATTTCGATGCGTCCACCATAAGTTTTATTGATTCTGAGACTTATGTTAGATACCCGATTCGAGGAGCGAGAGGGAACCGTCTGCGGGTACATGGTGGACCCGGTGAGGCACCCGGGGCAAGAAGACTCGTATTGTTAGGCGGTGAGCCTGGCTGGGGAGCACTACCTACCGGTGATAGTATAGAACCCGACGGTTATCCAGAGGATACCGTGCGGGAGTTATGACATGAGATGTACGGACATGAGGGCCGGTCCTGATGACGGCGCCTGAGATATGAGGATTTACGTGTCGATACTGGACACGGGTTTCATGATATTTCGAGTATCGATGTTGGACACTCAGGTTACATAATTTTGATGTGTCGTTGAGGGACACACACACACACACACACACACACATATATATATATACACACAGGCATATGTTTTCATGAGTTTTCGGGTGTCGATGTTGGAGACTCAGGTCCCATAAGACTTACAGGATATGAGGATCGATCTGAGGATGCAGTGCCTGAGGTATTGGGATTTTGGATGTGTCGTTGGTGGACACTAGTTTCTCCACGATGAGGATTCCGTGTTGATGATATGTTTTATCTCATACTCAGCATTTATTGATATGTATTGCTTCATATTTTAGTAGTATCTGATAGAGTACCTTTCATGACTGTTGCATATATATATTGCCATTTATTGCTGTCAGCTTGCATGTGATAGATTATCGCAGTACGTGCATACCTGGGATTACCTGCTTGATGTTATTTACTATTCACGAGTTGGCAACTCACCCCCGTTGTGCCACAGTGTTTTTTCAGGTTAGACCCTCAAAGTAGTCGCGGCAGGGCTTCATCATATTGTATCTTTTCCAGCGGATACCGCTACGGTTGGCTGGATCCTTTACTATAGATGTGTTTGTGGTTATCCGTTTATGTACATTGTATATCTTTTTGTTGGATCTAGTACTGTCCATCTACCACCTTCATGTATTTGACTTAGAAACGAGTTGTGAGGATCGATATTGTATTATTTTGTGATTTTGGGTGCCGTGCTCGTGGGGGCCAGCCTTTGTTATATAGTTATATCTCCTAATGTTGTTTTCAGTTATACTTCTTCACTACGGCGTCGTATATATGCTTGTCATGGTTGTTTCCGCCGTTGGGCGTGATTTGCTCCCGTTTGGGGATGCTTTATTTTATATTCTATGTTGTTCCCGTTTTCGGGGCTAGTTTTTACAAAGGAGGTGCTACCAAAATTTTTAAGTAAACTTAAGCTAAAGATTTTTACTTGAGATTCCCAAAAGTTTTTATCAATGTTTTTATCACTTTCTACTTTTGATGGTTTAGATTTCTGGGTTTTCGGCTTACTTGAATTGCGTTACGCCTGTAGACGTTACGTGGTTTAAGTGCCGTCACGTGCCAAATTTCGGGTCGTGACAACAGGTGCTCATAGGATGAGTTACACAGGACGGACTCACCGAGAACTCCTAGTTGGTTATATACCAATGTCAGATAGCAGTTCTTTGGTGATATGAGTACGGGGTAGTGCCTAGGACCTGAGATCACCGTAGTGTCTCATGTGTGTTCCCACTATACTTAGGCTTCTACCCTATCACGACTCAAAGGAATCATGCAAACAGGTTTTTGTTTGGTATAGTCCCGAAGCACATAGAGGCAGTGAGCGGTCGAGGGGATATGTCTCTCCCGGTATAGGGAGTTGATGTCGTACTGTGCAGGACATGACTACAACCACAAGTCGGTGGTCACCACAGTGGAGATAAACTGATAAGTGTTATCAGTTTTATATCCAGATGGTTATGAGTCCTCTGTCGCACGACTTATCGAGTTATTGGGGTCTGACAGATTCCAAACCCTAAACTCGATATGCGATACTCTTAGACAAAGAGACCGGACTGTACGGTGATATCACTGATAGATTTTGCAGGGTTCAGATGAGCTTGCTTATTGACCTTCTTTCGATCAATACATGGGTAGTTGTTACGTACAGTTAGTACCACTGACGTGCTTATAGGCTATGGATATGATCCTAACCTACTGCCAGTATATTGTCGAGTCTTTGGAGTTCCACACAGAGATTTCCCAGCACAGGCGAAACAATGTAGGGCACATATGAGAATATGTGCAAGAGTTCGATTAAGCACGTATATGTGATACACTTATTATAATCAAGTGTTTAATGATATTAGCCGGTATATATATATAATCGGATTATTAAATCAAGTGTTGATTTATTAATTAAATGTATCTTTATATATTGATATATTTATATATTAACTAATATCATGCTCACTTTATTTTTCCTTCTCTTTCTATATTATTTATATATGATATAAATAATATATATATATATATATATATATTTATATCATTTGTCATGGTTGTATATACACATTAGATGTGTATATAAGAATCACATAGGAATCAAAGATAAGGATTAAATATATTTGCTCATTTAAATAAATAAATCAATGAGTCATTTGTTAGAATGTTGTAGAATATAGATGACTCATTTTCATTTATTAATTTAAATAAGCTATGATATATTAGTTCTTATCGTTGAGAAGCTATGCTTATCACTTCATCTCCATGGCTACCTTGTTGACTATAGTGTCATCAAGTCAATTATTGTAATCGTAGGCATGCGATTGTGATGATTGAGAGAGGACCTATACGGATAGAACAATTTTACTCAAAATGATAGTATACTATCTGGTTTGTCTTTATCACCATGTATATACATTATATGGTATTACAGATCACTATTATATGTTGATAGAGCCCATACGATTCTTGCTTGACTACCAGCATTATGATGGCGATCATATACGTAAGAGCTCGGTGGTCTATAAGCACATCGTTAAATGTCCCTAGTCGAGAGAGTATTGAGACTGGGCATTGATACTCCGGAGTAAATTAGTGTATACTTATCGAGACCCCGACGAGGGGCGGTGGCCGGTCTCACAAGCCATTGGTGTCAGTTAGTCACCTAAAATAGTATACAGGTGCTCATTGGGTTATGAGTACACTGGACGGACTCGCCGGGAACATACTAGTTGGTATTATATCTCTTGTCAGATAGCAGTTCCCAGGTGTCATGTGTACATGTTAGTCTGTCGACCTGAGATCGTCATTTGTCTCGTGTGACTTCCCACTGTGCTTTGATTACTACCCTACCATGGCTTAAAGGAGTCATGCAAACAGGTTTTAGTTGGGTACAGTCCCGAGCCACATCGGGGCAGTGAGCGGATCGTCGGGGATTCATCTCTCCTGGTATTGGGGGTTGATGTCGAGCGGTGCATGGGTGGCCATCACTAGAAATCCTTGGCCAAGGCAGACGAGAATTACTAATTTGGATCGGTAGTTTCTCAGTAGGTGATGGGCTTCATACCGACACGAAATATCGTGTTATTAAGGGTCTGACTTTATCCACCCCTCTAGACTTGATATGTGATACTCTTAGATGAACAGACCGGACTGTACGGATATTTTCACGGACAGGCTCAGTAGGGTTTCGGATGAGTTTGCTCGTCGGCCTTCCATTCGCTCAATACCTGGGTAGTCGTTACGTACAGCTAGTGCCGCTGACGTGCTTGTGGTTAAACCCACTGCCAGCGTATTGACGAGTCTTTAGAGTCCCAAACAGAGGGTTTCCCTGGTTCTGGCGAAATGATGTAGTAGCCGTATTGGATACATGCAGGGTTCCGGTCGAATAAGTGTACTTGTTCCCCAGACTTTCGATCGGACGGTTGATAATACTAGCCGGCTTGGGTTTGAGGCGGATTATTAAATCAGGTATTTATTTAATAATTTACGTATATATATTTCGATATGTATATTCTAGTATTATGTTCTTTGTGTTATTCTATCTCTTCGGGTATTCGTATTTCGGTACGAATACAGGTATGTATATACAGTAGAATGTAATCCGTATTTTTTACAGATAACATCCTAGAAGGTGGACACCTCATTTAGTTTTTATCCATTTATTCATAAATGGAAATGAGGTGGAAAAAGAATGAGGGGAGTATGGTGAGAGCCATGCTAGCATAGTGTTGCACAAATGAATTATTAATTCATTTGTGGAAACTATTCAAGCATGGGCTTGATATTATATTGAGAGAATTGGTTTTACAAAACCAAGCTTCTCTTTTTCTCTCTCTATGGGTGGCTCATTATTTTTGAGATGAGTTTTCATCTCATCATCATGCTTCACTCTCCTCTCTTGATTTTCTTGAGCTCCTCCACCTTCAAGCTCAACCTCCTCTCTACAATCTCATGAGTTGAGAATCAAGAGAGGAGGTGAGATGGATAAACACTTAGAACACTCACTACATCCTAGGAATTCTAGATAGGCAACCTAGAATCCCTAGTTGCTTCACTTGCTTTTGATGTGGAGCTAGAGCCATGAGCTACATCTCTCGGGTGGATCATCTTCGACGAAGGAAGACCGGCGGTCAAGTTCAATCGAGCATGCCTCAAGGAGCTAAGGAAGATTATGGAAGACCGAAGGACTTGGTTCATTCGGTATAACCCTCTATCTCAGTAGCTAGTGCTTTTTGTAGTTTGCTGGTATTGGTTTATGGTTCGATTCAAGAACGGTTTCGTTAGCGCCAAGTTTTTAAACGCCAGTTTTTGTTCCGCATCGGCCACGGCAGATGGTCAGGGCGCTGACGTAACCCAACATGGTATCAGAGCCATCCCATAAACCATTACTAGCTAGTTTGCACAAGGTTAAAATCTCGATCGACCATTTTTTTCCGAATCGTTTTTCCATTTTACCATGCCCGCTGTCAATTTTTAAATGTGTTCAAAAAATCTTTCAGAGGGTCTTAAAAATACATGCAGGCATTTATAGGGCACCATAAGAAATTTCAGCACTTGAACCCATAAACGTGTAGCGCAACCGCGACATTACATGCCCATTGGCCGCGGTTCCACGGCAGTTTCGTAGTAGCTTTGTGCGAAATTTCATCTGGCACCCTATTTAATGGAAATATGATTTTTTGAGATATTTGGTTTTGGCCTAGATTTGTTAGAGTGCTGGTTTGGATTTAGGGCCAATTTGGAAAAATTTAGTCGATTGAAATTTTAAGTGCGTGTTTATCAGTGCATGTGAATATATCTGCGATCGTGAATATTATTGAGCGGTACAACCCGACTAGTTGCTATATGTTCAAATAGACGGGTTTGCGAACGAGATATTCACGTTGATGTTCTGAGTTGTGCTGATATTGTAGTTGGATTGTCATAGCGGATAGCCAGTGTTGCAATGGTAGTAGTACAATTCAATTCATTTGTATACTTGTTATTGCGGGGCGAGCGTCCGACATGTGGACAGACGTCTCTGCCAGATTGTATATTCTTTTATTGGGGCACGACCGGTTTGAGGTCGATATCGCCATTGTATATATACTTTTCTTTTCTGTACTAGGATTACCCCGCGGTGGAGTTCATGAATAGCCGGGTTCTAGAGGGAAACGAGCCTGCATCTCATGGCGTTGAGATGGAGGGGGCCTTATTCTAGAATTGACGGGCTATTCGCCGCACTTATAAGGGGTATAGGATGACCCATGGTGGGGTTCTCAAGTTACCGGATCTCGTGAAGTGCTGGGTGGCCTATTCACTTTGTTGATTGGGGTCGCTTCACTTCTGGGATTGGCGGGTAACTTGCCGCGCTCATAGGTGTCCAGGTTTTCATTGTACGGGCTATCCACACAACCGGGAATGTCGAGTCTCATTTGCGGCTCAAATGAAACCTGAGGCTCCAAGATTATCCACCATTCTGTGATGACTTGTTGATGTTCTGTAATGTTGCTTATATCATGCCTGAGACGAATGTTACATATATTTATATATACTAGTAGATGTTGTATATGTTTTGCATCCGCGCTAGTCCAGACCCCGCTCTGCCGTTAGTTAAGTAACCTAACGGTGCATGACGGGACCCCGTGGCGAATGGAATAGCATATACGTATATTGTATTTTCGTTCTTTGTGTGATATGGATTAATTGATGGGACTGCATTAATTCCGATTAATACAAGGAAAAACAAACCTATATGATGTTATTGGAACCAATTTTTGAAAACTGTTATTACAGACGTTTCATTTTGCTTTGCACGGTAGTATTCGGTTATGAATATCCAGCACCTCATTCGACGAGGCAAGAGCCGAGATCCCTTCACAGAAAGTGACCACTTGAGCTAAATTTTACGTCATTGTAATAGCTTTATTACAGTCAATTCTTTTGCTTTGCATCGTAGTATTCAGTTTGGAATATCCTGCACCTCATTCGATGAGGAAAGAGCCGAGATCCCTTCACAGAGAGTGACCTCTTTAGCAAAAGTTTGTGCCGCTATATATTTGTAAAACTGTTAGGGTTCCTTTAACGATATCAAGTTCATTACGTTAAAGGTTTTTCGCCAAAAACCAGTAGTAGCCCTCCGTCATTTCAGATTAGTATTGCTTAGTATCCGTGCTACGCTTGTCATTGCTATTCGCCGAGACGTAGTGTGTGGTAGCTCTGTAATACTTTTTTGTCGCATAGATATGTGGATTGGTTAGGACAGTCATACGACTTTGTTGATCATTCGTCAAGGGTCGTGCAGGTGGGTTTAACGCAATCAAGATAATGACGGGTTGAACTTGACTAGGACCCTTGATTTGTTGATTATTCGTCAAGGTCCTTAGGTCCTAGGGGCAAAACCAGATCGGGAGTTTCAAATATACAGGAAACTTGCCAGGTATGCACATACCTTCTGTAGTGTGGTGACTTTAGTGGCTTCCATCAAGTTATCATACGATGATAGTTGGATCCCGATTCCCACTGATGAGTAGGTGTTACTCCTCAGGTGATTTTTAGATGATCCCGACTAATTCTCCTTTTAGGGTTTGAAAGAGAATTCGAGGAAACAGTGGGAGCCATCCTGATTAGATAAAGTGATTAACCAATCTAATTTAGGTTAGAGTGAACGCTGAGTGTTTCTTTTCTCTCTCTCTTTGGCAGCGACCATGGCCTGAATTTAAAAACTCATGAACCAAGTTAACCGAACCTTCTTAAAACATTTTGGCTATTAGATTGTCATTTAGTCGCATATATCATTGCCACTCCTATTTTCCTTTTGCATTTTTTCAGAACACTCCATATCACTAAGAAGATCCACATTTCTTGGATATTCCATCGTATAGCTACATACGAACTCGAAGGAACTTATTCCAGTTCGAGGATGGATTCCGGTTCTGGAGAAATTGAATAGGATTATTCAGTTGTCTTTTCCCCTTACCTTCTTTCAGGTTGCGAGGGCTCCCAGTATTAGGAGAGTACACCTATTAAGCTTATTGGATAGTCTTCTTCTAAACCATAGGCAGGTGCCGAAAGGTAGGAAAGGAAGAAAACCAATTAGCCTAAGTATGGTGTACAGAAGGTAATAAGTAAAGACATATAAAGGGATTGGAGTGAGGGAAAGGAAGTATACGGTTTACTGCCATGAATCCGGATAGTGGAAGAGGCATTATTAGGAATACCCAGCCACCCCTTTGAAACATTTTCATGTTTCAGTTTATCTATGCGGAGTTAAGTGAAAACTATTTTCACAATCAGATTCTAACTCTAAGGTATGTATTTAACAGATTTGATTCTCACATCTGTATGGCGTTACGGATGCTGAGTGGGAGTAAGATATTGGGAATTGGGTGATTAGATCCTCATCATATTGAAATTCTTTTTAATTGGTGATATTTGAGGATATCACCTGGGTTTTGCCTGACGGCAAATATTAAGTTTTGAATATCCATCGTTATACACCAATTTCAAACTGATATATCTTTACGTTTATTTTATAAAATGAGATATAACTTTTTGAAATTATGTTTATGACATTTACCTATATCAGTTGATGGTTAGGGAAAGAGCATTCAAACAACAGTATAATTCTTCTTAATCATAGTACAGTTTTCAACCTACGACGCATAGGATTTGGGTTATTAAACTCAGTGGACTTATACAGAGTATTGTATGTTGCCGATGCCCATGAGGAAAAAGGGGTTGGTACTCGTACTATATTCTGTTTACTCATGATTTCTCTAGTTTTAGACAAGTATTTCGTTGAAATAGAATATCCAGATTTTGAGAAGATATAGGTATAAGAATAAAGTAGAGAACCATATATTACAAGTATTAGGATTCTTCAAGATGATTGAAGATGCAAATACTTGTGTTTGGTATTTCATTGTAAGTAATAGTTTTGAGAATTTGCTTCTCTCTCAGGTTACTCATGTGTGGGTGCGCTCCTTGATGAGTAATGCTACTTGACCTCCTTCCATCTAGTTGATATGCACTGGAAACGGCTGCATGTATTTTGAATCTGATTCAAATTAAATTAGTGCCTTTGTTTCTATATTGGATATATAGAATGGATTCATATCTTAACGATGTTAAGATATATGGAGTTGTCTGGCTTATGTTTAATACCAGAATCCATATAAACTCTAGGCACGTTTCAGTAATGGCAGTTTGTAGGTTATCCCGGACTTTGACGAGGGTTAACACTCTAGAAGATCAATAGTTATATTGTTCTTGATTCGCTACAGTTTTAGTAAAATGGATTCTTTTCAGAAAATATTAGTGGGAGTATGGTAGAACTGGAAGTGATTCCAGAACCACAAACGATTACTGAAAATTTAGCAGAACCTAAAGATTCAATTGGATTCGACATTCCATTAACCACTCCGCAGATTTGGTGGGTAACCTCAGGCACCCGAAAAATACTTTGGTCTCCTCAAAGACGGTAACAGGAAGGTTTTTGATTACCCAAACTTGCCACTACTGCTGTTCTAGACTATGAGATCTGGCAGGAGGATGTGTATAGCGTCGTTCTAAATTAGCTTTAGAAGTGCACGTGTATATGACTCTGCCAGAGGGTTGTTGTAGTCAGTGTAAGTGCACGGCGGCGCCCCGGCCGTCAATCCGACGGCCAAATGCGAAAGCGGTGATAAACTTAAAAATTTTCTTGGACTGGCAAACCGCCGCGCACTAATACCCGGATCGAACCACTAACTAGTCCTAGCAACAATAAGATGAGAAAGAGATATACCGACGATCCAAGTCCTCCGGTCTTCTCATCATCGTCCGGATCTCCTGTGGAATGTCCCGTCTCCTCCTCGTCGCCGGAAGTGCACCACATCGCCTACTTCTTTTACGGGCTCCCACTTCAATGCCGAGGCAACTCGGGCACGAAGCCGGCTACTCGACGTGCCCAAGATTTGCTGTAGAATGTAGTGTGGATCTATATGTCTCATTTGGGGTTTGTGGAGTTGCCTTTTTGGTGGAGGAATGATACAAGAACTATATGGAGGGACTTGGGGATTTTTGGAGCATGAAATGAACCAAAAAACCCCTCCTCTAAATTGGGACAGCCCCACCCCCTCAAGAGGCCGGCCATGACATGGTGGTGGAGAGAATGAGAGAGTGGGAGGATCAAATCAAAAAGGAGCCATTCTCATCTCATACCCTAGAGAGAGAGAGGAAAGCTATCATGCAAAAGAAATGATAGTAAGGAAAACTCAACACTCAACCCCACCATCATCACCTCACAAAGTCCAACCATCATGAACCATGATGACTCAAAAAGTCATGCCATCATGAAGAAATCAAGTCAAAGGATGGGACAAGTATCATGACATGATAATATGCAAAGACCTCCTCCACAAATGCTTATTTGCAACAATGCAAATAAGCCCTCGTCCACCAAACTTCGGCCAATGAACGGAACAATGGAAATTGGCCGAAACGGAAAGCAAACTGGCAACTCCAGAAAACTGGTCCCGTAATAAATTACAGGAAAACCCCGATACTGTGCATACACACCCGCATCTGTATTTCGACCGAAATACAAATGCAATGAGACAAAGTCTACACTGTACTATACTAGGATCCGGCTTAAACCAAAGCCGGCTAGTAATATCCGTTCGATCCTGATCCGTGCAATACCGCACGTATCTGATCAAACCCTGCCATATAACCATACGGCCTATAGTACAGACTGTCCGATCCTGATCCGTGCAATACCGCACGTATCTGATCGGACCTTGCCATATCTCCATACGGCCTCTACAACCTTTCGCCCGAAAGCTGAGTAACTGAAATGTGGGGGACTCTAAAGACTCATCAACACCTTGGTTGTGGATTTAACCACTAGCACGTTAGAGGTATAAGCCAATACATAACGGGCTACCAGGTATTGACCAAAAAGGGACGTCTGTGAGCGAACTCAGCCTGACTCCCTACTGAGCCTGTCAGTGACAATATCCGTACAGTCCGGTCCGTTCGTCTATGAGCATCGCATGGCGGGCCTAGGGGGTTGGTAAAAGTCAGACCCCCAAAAGCGGTACAAGTCGTGTCGGAGTGTAGCCCAGAACACCCTGAGATACTACTGGAATACCTACCAGTAAATCTCCTTGCCTCGGCCGAGGGCTTCGTGTAATGGCTCTCCTAGACACAGCACGACCTCACCCCCAATACCGGGAGAGACGAACCCCTGAAGATACGCTCACTGCCTCCATGTGGCTCGGGACTGTACCCAACTAAAACCTGTTTGCACGACTCCTTTGAGCCGTGGTAGGGTAGTAGTCAAAGTACAGTGGGAACTCACACGAGACAAATGACGATCCCCAGGTCGATGAACTAACCTGCACACATGTCACCAGGGAACTGCCATCTGACGTCTGGTATATGACCAACTAGCATGTTCCCGGCGAGTCCTGTCCGGTGTACTCATAACCCAATGAGCACCTGTATACATCTTAGGTGATCCAACTGACACCAGTGGCTTATGAGACCGGCCACCGCCCCTCGTCGGGGTCTCGACTGTATACACTAGTCTACTATGGAGAATCGATGCCCTGTCTCGAAACTCTCATGACTAGGGACCTTTTAAGGATATGCTTATAGACCCCCAGCTCCCACTTATATGATCGCCCTCATACTGCTGGTGGTCAAGCAAGAATCCTAGGGGCTCTATCAACGTGTAATAGCGACGTGTCAGGTCACTTAAAACAGTACACGATGATAAAGGTAAACCAGATAGCATACTATCATCTCGAGTAAGACTGTCCTACCGGGATAGGTCCTCCCTCAATCATTGCAATCGCGTACCTGTGATCCAATAATTGACTCTGAGGGCACTATCTCCAACAGTCAGTAGGAGCAGCGGAAGAAAAGTGGGCAAGTAGCTTATGTCTATTTATAAACTAAAGCAAGTATAGCGGAGATAGATCGTCTAGTTTTGATGTGACGATCATAGAGTTTGACTTCATCGGAATAACAGATGGACCTGGTAAGAAGGTAGTAAGGAGTGATGTCCTGGTTTTTTGATGACATGCTCTTTATAGGAAGTGATATTCCTATACTACAATCGGTTATACTGTGGTTGTCATAAGGTGTTTCTCCATATAAGATCTGGATAAAATATCAGGGTTTTTGGTCACTAGATCTATGGTTTTAGATCTAGATTTGGAAGTGTCCCAATTCGGGTACTTGACACTATTCTAAAGGGTTTTAGAATGGACGACTCCTGGCATGGTGGTGTACCCGCAGGTGATGGAGTCACCCTCTCTAAAGAGATATCTTCTAAACTGATGAGGAGGGGGATTTGCATGATTGGCATATCTCTTGCTTAGGCAATTAAATCAATCATGAGTTGTCAAGTACCACACCAGATATTGATTTGCACAGGCTACAATAAGTATATATTAATCCAATCCTGGAGAAACGTTAGGAAGCAGTTATGAACATAAGTGGATGTTCTTGGTATATGGTAACG
The DNA here is from genome assembly GCA_030015575.1 of Agapanthus africanus. NCBI lineage: Eukaryota > Viridiplantae > Streptophyta > Magnoliopsida > Asparagales > Amaryllidaceae > Agapanthus > Agapanthus africanus. The sequence goes on along the minus strand of CM057350.1, from coordinate 443,096,179 downwards.
ACAGCCTCCTTCGGGAGGCGGTTATCAATTTAGGCTTCCATGATGACCTGGATGACAGAGTGGCTGTCAGAGTTATCGTTTTTCCTCTTTTGAGGAGCAGTATGTTGGAAAGGTGGTCCAAGCGGATACTGAGGAACGCATGGTGTAGGATACTGATTAAATTCAATGGATGATACGGTCTAAGAAGTTTGTTGGATTTGGATTTTATTTATGAACTGGGACCCATCAGATATCCAGACAAATTCTAAGACAGATATTGCTCATTTCGGGAGATTGTCTTTCTCCGCGAAGTTGAGATATAGAGAGATAAAGATAGAAATATTGGTGCGAATCTACTCACTGGGGCTATTTCTCAAACGCAATAGTTTTGCAAACGGGCTTTGCGAGACTGATTAGTAGAGAAGTTGGGTGTTCGGTATCACACGAGCTATGAGTATGCGACACCGCAATAATTAGCCTTAAGTGCAAGTGGGAGATTGTTGTCTATAGTGCCCTCAAGTCAATTATTGTAATCGCAGGCACGCGATTGTGATGATTGAGAGAGGACCTATACGGATAGAACGGTCTTACTCAAAATGATAGTATGCTATCTGGTTTGTCTTTATCATCATGTACATGCATTATGTGGTATTACATATCACTATTACATGTTGATAGAGCCCATAGGATTCTTGCTTGACTACCAGCGTTATGATGGCAATCATATGTTAGTTATGTATATGCCCTAGAGGCCATTGTTGTACATATGATGTATATTATAATGGATGCTTGGATATATATAGAGATGACTTTCTTGCTCGTCATGATAGTATGCTATTTGGTTTCACTTTATCTTAACATGTTGACTTGTATTGGTTTACTGTTTTACTCTCACATGTTGATAAAGCCTTAGGATCTGTACTCGACTACTGGGACTATGATGAGATCATACTAGTGGGGCCGCGGTAGTCGATGAGTACATCCTATAACTGTTCCTAGTCGAGGGTATATCGAGACAGGGCATCGATACACCAGAGTAGACTAGCGTATACGCATCTTGACCCATATGATGGGCGATGGATGATCCCATATCCATCGGTGTTTTGACATCAGAGATGGTGTACGGGTGCTCAGTGGAGACTGGGTACACTGGACGGACTCGCCGAGAACTCCCAGATGGTGATATACCACACGTCAGATGGCAGTTCTCCGGTGACACTGGTACAGGGTAGTCTGTAGACCCGAGATCGTCATAGAGTCTTGTGTGATACCCACTGTGTTTTGATTTCCACCTTACCACGTCCAAGAGGGCGTGCAAAACGGTGGCTTTTGGGTACAGTCCCGAATCACATGGAGGCAATGAGCGATAGGAGGGGATTCGTCTCTCCCGGTATAGGGAGTTGATGTTGTGCTGTGTTCGATTGGCTATAACTGGAAGTCCCTGGCCAGGGCTGATATGGAGATTTACTGGTAAGTGTTACTAGTAGTTTCTCGACCCGTTATGAGCCATACATCGACACGACTTATCGGTTACTGGGGTCTGACGTTTACCACCCCTAGACTTGATATGCGACATATCAGACGAACAGACCGGACTGTACGGGAGTGTTACTGATTGGATTCACAGGAGAACGCACAGGCTAGCTTGTTGATCTTCTGATCGCTCAATACCTGGGTGGCTGTTACGTTTAGCTGACCGCTTGCAGCTTGTGGGTGTTTGATATGATCATCACCTGCTACCGGCGTATTGACGATTCTTTAGAGTCCTACACAGAGGTTTCTTGGCTCAGACGAAACGGAGTAGAGGCACATATGTGATATGTGCAGGACCGAGAATAATGCGATATGAGATACCGTATTATATTCTCGCGATATCAAGATATGAACCGGGTCATCGGATCAAGTGTTGATTCGATGAATCGGTACATGATATATTAGTCGGTAATATTCGATATAGCCGGATCGTCGGATCAAGTGTTGATTCGATGATTTAATGTGTAATAATATATTTGATATATTGTATTACATTATCTAATATTGGCTCGCTTTATTATTTCATTTTCTCACTGGATGATACATTGATATATATGCGATATATGTTAATTGTATTATTTTCTTTTGTTGCAAATATATAATATATATGTGATATATATTATTGTGACATGATATGATTTATTATTAAACATGTTTAAGGATGATTAAATGAGGTTAGGGTTTGATTAGGGTTAGTAGCTTCATGCACCTTCTAGAAGCAACTTCTTTTGTCTTGGTTAAGATATTTGTTGATGACACATTTTAACCCAACCAAACCCTAACTCTAGTTGTTTCTCTACACATTATTAGCCACTCATCCTTGACCATGGTTAATACTTCAATCATATACTTTTATTTCTATTCATCACAAAAGGAATTATCATTATCTTTTCCATTATCATCTTCTTATCTCTTGAAGAAAGCTTACTAGATTTTCTTTATGTGATGAAATAATATGAGAAAATGATTTAAAAAGAAAGCAAAAATACTACTCTCTCATCCTCATCTCATCTAGCCCATGAGATTAGTGTGTTCATCTCTTTAGAGTGAGATAGCTTGAGTCTTTGCAACTTCGAGGTAGATCATCGGAGATTTGGAATACTTCGAGCTAGCATGGATCGTTCGAGTCGTGGAGCCTCTCATGAGTCCGGGAGATCGTGGATCGCGGCAAAGGGACTTCTACTCGGAGCTTGTGAAGTGAAGGAGCGGACTACAAAGGTTGTAATCCCTCACACTTAGATAAAAGTTATCATCTTGCATGTTAAACCCTAATAATCTAGCAAAGATCCCGGCTTTGGGTTGTTCGGCACGTCTAAATTTTAATCCGGGCATGTTTGATGCCTTATGAACCTTCACAAGAGTGCCTAGGAACCCTACAGTGGTATCAGAGCCTAGCTAGAGCATTAGGCGATGTGTTTACGAAGTTAAAACTCCGATCGAACCCGAACCGACGAAATTTAACCCCTCTCTGGAAATTTTTCAAAAACTGGGATTTTTCTGAATTAAAAATATGTAAAAAAATCAGCAGGGAATTCTAAGAATTACCATGAAACACGGGCCCACAATTCCTCTAAACGGCGGCGGAACCGCGGCGAAAACATGCTTTTCGCGGCGGTTCCGCGGCGGAATAGTGGGATTGTGACACGTGGCTTCATGGTAATATCCATAGGTGCTTGTTGATGCTTCTGGATATTTTTAAAAGTGATTCCAGTGTTGTTTTAAAACGGGGTTTATTTTGTAATCGTAGATTCGATCGGAATATTTAAATTCGTATTTCTTTCCGGATATTTAGAAACTGTTAAACTAGTTGAACGGATATCATTAACCCACTTTATCCCGGCACGGAAAACTTTCAAGCGTTGAATTTTTTCTGGGTTTAAATCTTTCGGAAAAATTGTACAGGTTAAGCGGTGGACCCTCTAGAAGACAACAAACCTTAACTCGATTATGTGACCGTCTTGAACTGCCTTTTGAACCTTCGAGTTTGGGGCAGTACGGCGTGCCACATGTGAGGCGTTGGCTTGACCCTTCTACGGCTGGATCACCGGTACTGTGACATATTCTGGGATTATTTGAACTCCGCTCAAGCGTTGAGCACTTTGGGAAATTTTGGGTATTTGATTATCTGTTCGAAAAGTTTAATACTGTCTATTTATCTGGAATGTGATACAATATGTGGAATTCATAGAGTTAGGCATGAAATGCGAAGTATGTGATATTTCGGATTTACGATGTCTAAAGTGATTATGGATTCCAAATATTGTAGTTTTACACTTTCTTTTCTGTGACCGTAAGTGTAATATGTGATATCGCCGGTTTCGTTGCTATATGTCAACGACAATTGGGATGCGCATATTTACTTACGTTGATGATATGTGATATTATGTGTTGCTGTGATATGTTATATTGGATCGTCGCGTTCTGAATAGCCGGGGGTTTTATGTGAGATGAGGGTTTTTATTTTCATTCATGTAAAATTCATTTGTAATGTAATATTCTTTTATTGGGGCACTTCCAGGTTGCGGATGATGTCACCGTTGTATATTATTTACTTTTCCGCATTAGGTAGACCCAAGGAGGGGAGCACAAGTAACCGGGTTCTAGGGTCCAGTGGGAGGCCATCTCGAGGAGTCGAGACCGGGTCTCCTAACCATAGAATTGGCAGTGTTACTTGCCGCTCTCGTAGGGGTCTTGGGATGTGGGTTTGGCTATTCGTTGCGACCGTGGAATCCGTGTTTTATACAGGCTCGTATTGAAAACACGGACGTCCTAGTATATCCAATATTTCATATATGTTCTTCTGCTGCAATGTTCTATGATGAGATCATATTACTGCCTAAGACGAATGCTTATACTATATATATATGCTGATATATAAATATTACTGCTTTCGTTTCTTCTGTGATGCTTAGGAAACATAAGCTGATGGGATATTTATTAATGAGATTAATAAAAAGAAAAAAAACCTAAAGATGTTGTAGAATCAAAAACTTTATAAAAAAGGGTAGCTACAGTTTTGCTTTGCACAGTGATATATATGATATATCCTGCACCTTATTCGATGGGGAAAGAGTCGACGATCCCTTCACCGGGAGTGACCTCTTTAGCGAAACTGGCAGATGCTACAAAACTCGGTTTGTCTTTTGATTGCTTTTAGTGTTTTGCTTTGCACAGCGGTATATATGATATATCCTGCACCTTATTCGATGAGGAAAGGGCCGACGATCCCTTCACCGGGAGTGACCCCTTTAGCGAAACTAAGAAAAGCCTCAAAAACACTCCTTTTCAAAAACTACTCGATTCTACGACGATATCAAGTTCATTACGCTCAGGGTTTTCTGAAAAACCTGCGTAGCCCTCCGTCATTTCAGATAAAGACTATTTAGTATTCGTGCTGCGTTTGTTGGCCTTTGTCAAGGCGTAGTGTGCGGTAGCTAACTGGTACTTCTGTTTAAACATATGATGTGATTGGATTAGGGTATTCGTACGACCTTGTTGGCCTTTGTCAAGGGTCGTGCGGGTGGGTTTAATTTCAATCAAGAAATGACGGGTTGAACTTGACTAGCTTCCTATGGTTTGTTGGCCTTTGTCAAGGTCATAGGGGTTAGGGGCAAAACCATTATCGGGAATTTCAAGTGTTGAAATTTGCAATGAGATTGCATACCTTCTATGAGATAGTTGGATCCCGATACCCACTGCGAGTAAGTGTTACTTCTGGGAGAGTTTTACATAGGACAATTAGCCGATCAAGTAGGTGTCTAGAAAAGTGTTAACGGGGTTACGCCTCTGGGAAAACGAGGTTTACTTTAATTAGGTCCGTGCGAAAGCACGGGGAACCTCCCTCAAAGTACCGACACTGATCTGGCTGAAAGACTGACGAAATTGTAAGGTGTAATTAATCCCGGCTAATCTTACCTTTTAGGGTTTTAAGGTAGATTTGATAAAAACAGTGGGAGACATCCTGATTAGATAAGATAATAACCAATCTAATCTTGCAAGAGCATACGCTAAAGTGTTTTCTTCTCTCTCTCTCCAGGTAGCGACCATGTCAGGCCATAATCAAGATAATAATATGGATGTATTGACTGAACCCAATTATTGTACTGAGCTAGGGAACGTTGGACCCGTTCTTTCTTATAAGAGTTATAAGACTGAACAGGAAACAGGAGAATATCTGGATTCTCAAGCCGCCCAAAAGAACATGCATGTTGATACATCTTCTTCGGGTATGTTAGTTATTGAGAACTGTTTCTCAGTTCACCCTACGTCCTGGGTATTAGATACCGGATCAGGATCCCACATATGTAAATTGTTACATGGGCTGCGGAAAGGTAGAGAACTGGGAAAAGGTGATCATTCCGTTCAAGTAGGGAACGGTGCAAGTATTGTAGCCAAAGCAGTTGGCGAATATCACCTTGTATTGCCAAGTCGTAATACACTGATTCTAAATGAGTGCTATTATATACCGAACATGATGTGCAACATTATATCAGTTTCTTTATTAAGTAAAGAAGGATATAATTTTGTAGTAAAGGATAATGTTATGAACATATTCCTAGATCAAAAGTTGATTGCATCAGGCTCGTTACATAATGGCATATTCATTCTAAATCAGAATACAGTCCTGAATATACAAAACACACACAAGAGGAAAAGTTCAGATATGAACGAATCCTACTTGTGGCATTGTAGACTTGGTCATATCAATGCGACACGACTGGCTAAGTTACATAAGGATGGTTATTTGAATCCGTTCGAATTATCATCTTATGATACTTGCCATTCATGTCTCAAAGGAAAAATGACCAAAACTCCATTTAGTGGACACGGAGAAAGAGTTACTGAACTCTTAGGACTAATACATAGTGATGTATGCGGTCCCATGTCTACGCATGCCAGGAACGGTTCTTCCTACTTCATTACATTCACTGACGATCTCTCTAGATTCGGACATGTGTTCCTGATGAAACACAAGTCTGAAGCTTTTGAGAAATTCAGAGAATATAAGCACGAAGTAGAGAATCAAACGGGCAAAAGTATTAAGATTCTTCGATCTGATCGAGGAGGCGAATACTTAAGTAATGAGTTCCTAGATTATCTAAAAGAGAATGGGATTCTCTCTCAGCTTACTCCTCCTTATACACCACAGCACAACGGTGTATCTGAGCGGAGGAATCGCACCCTATTAGATATGGTGCGCTCAATGATGAGTACAGCTGAGTTACCTATTTCCTTCTGGGGGTATGCACTGGAGACAGCAGCATACCTATTGAATCAAGCTCCAACTAAATCTGTACCTACCACACCATATGAGATATGGAGTGGGAAGAGACCATGTCTTAAACGAGTTACGATATGGGGTTGTTTGGCCTATGTCAAAAGGCAAAATCCAGACAAACTCGAGGCACGGTCAGTTCTATGCAAGTTTGTAGGATATCCCAAACATTCACATGGATATCTTTTCTACCATCGCGAGGAACAAAAGGTGTTTGTTTCTCGACATGCCACCTTTTTAGAAAAGGAATTTCTTGCAAAAGAAATTAGTGGCGAAGAGGTAGAACTGGAAGAAATTCCAGCTACACAAACTCAAACTGAAACTGAAGATTTGGTAGAACCGGAGGATTCAATAGTACCCAACGAACCTCAGCCTCTCCGCCGATCTAGTAGGGTTTCTCGTCCACCTGAGAGATACTACGGTTTTCTCATTGATAGTGGAAGCGAGGATTGCATCATGGATGATGATGACCCGACTAGTTTCGAGCAGGCCATCACGAGTGCTGACTCTGTGAAATGGCTGGATGCAATGCGATCTGAGATGGAATCCATGTACACCAATAAAGTATGGATTTTGGAAAATGCTCCTGAAGGGGTAAAACCCATTGGGAGCAAGTGGATTTTTAAAAAGAAATTTGGTGTAGATGGAAAAGTTGAGACTTTCAAAGCTAGACTTGTAGCAAAGGGTTTTCGTCAACGACCAGGTGTGGATTATGAAGAAACCTTTTCTCCAGTGGCTATGCTTAAGTCCATCCGGATCTTACTTGCCATTGCTGCATACCATGACTACGAAATCTGGCAAATGGATGTTAAGACCGCCTTTCTAAACGGTGATTTAGAAGAGAGCGTGTACATGACTCAGCCAGAGGGCTTCGTAGATAGTGGGAGCAGCGGAAAGGTGTGCAAGCTGCTTAAATCCATTTATGGGTTAAAGCAAGCATCGCGGAGTTGGAACATCTGTTTTGATGTTGTAGTCAAAGAGTTTGACTTCATCAAAAATATAGATGAACCTTGTATCTATAAGAAGGTAGCAGAGGGTAAGGTTGCCTTCCTCGTATTGTACGTGGATGACATACTCTTGATAGGAAACGATATTCCTATGCTGCAATCAGTCAAGCTCTTCTTATCACAGAGATTCTCGATGAAAGATCTAGGTGATGCATCCTGCATATTGGGAATCATGATCTATAGAGATAGATCTAAACAGATACTGGGATTGTCTCAATCCAGGTACATTAACACCATACTGAAGAGGTTTAGTATGGAAGAATCCAAGCGTGGGAACCAACCCACGATCTCTGGACTCACTCTCTCCAAAGAGATGTCTCCCAAGACTGATTTGGAGAGAGCTCGCATGCAAGGGATACCCTATGCTTCGGCAGTAGGCTCTATCATGTATGCGATACTATGTACCAGACCCGATGTAGCATACTCACTAAGTGTAGTGAGTCGGTATCAAGCAGATCCTGGAGAGAGTCACTGGACAGCTGTGAAGAACATTCTCAAGTACTTACGAAGGACTAAGGAGATGTTCTTGGTGTATGGTAACGGAGAACTCCAGGTGGAGTCCTTTACCGATTCCAGCTTCCAAAGTGATAAGGACGACTCTAAGTCGCATTCGGGTTTTTTCTTTACCCTCAATGGAGGGGCGGTATGTTGGAAGAGTTCCAAACAGGATACCGTTGCAGACTCAACGATGGAGGCTGAATACATCGCTGCCAACGATGCTGCCAAGGAGGCTGTCTGGATAAAGAAGTTCATTAGTGAACTTGGTGTGGTTCCATCCATTGAGCATCCAATACCTCTGTATTGTGATAACAATGGAGCTGTGGCTTTAGCCAAGGAACCCAGGTCCCATCAAAAGTCCAGACATATTCTGAGGCGGTATCACCTGATCAGGGAGATAGTTGATCACCGGGAGATCGAGGTCAGGAGAGTAGATACGAAGGACAACACTGCGGATCCATTCACGAAGGCTATTCCCCAGATACAGTTTGAGAGATTATTCGGGATGCTAGGTATGCTATACTACAGCAGCTGGCCTTAGTGCAAGTGGGAGATTGTTAGTTATGTATATGCCCTAGAGGCCATTGTTGTACATATGATGTATATTATAATGGATGCTTGGATATATATAGAGATGACTTTCTTGCTCGTCATGATAGTATGCTATTTGGTTTCACTTTATCTTAACATGTTGACTTGTATTGGTTTACTGTTTTACTTTCACATGTTGATAAAGCCCTTAGGATATGTACTCGACTACTGGGACTATGATGAGATCATACTAGTGGGGCCACGGTAGTCGATGAGTACATCCTATAACTGTTCCTAGTTGAGGGTATATCGAGACAGGGCATCGATACACCAGAGTAGACTAGCGTATACGCATCTTGACCCATATGATGGGCGATGGATGATCCCATATCCATCGGTGTTTTGACATCAGAGATGGTGTACGGGTGCTCAGTGGAGACTGGGTACACTGGACGGACTCGCCGAGAACTCCCAGATGGTGATATACCACACGTCAGATGGCAGTTCTCCGGTGACACTGGTACAGGGTAGTCTGTAGACCCGAGATCGTCATAGAGTCTTGTGTGATACCCACTGTGTTTTGATTTCCACCTTACCACGTCCAAGAGGGCGTGCAAAACGGTGGCTTTTGGGTACAGTCCCGAATCACATGGAGGCAATGAGCGATAGGAGGGGATTCGTCTCTCCCGGTATAGGGAGTTGATGTTGTGCTGTGTTCGATTGGCTATAACTGGAAGTCCCTGGCCAGGGCTGATATGGAGATTTACTGGTAAGTGTTACTAGTAGTTTCTCGACCCGTTATGAGCCATACATCGACACGACTTATCGGTTACTGGGGTCTGACGTTTACCACCCCTAGACTTGATATGCGACATATCAGACGAACAGACCGGACTGTACGGGAGTGTTACTGATTGGATTCACAGGAGAACGCACAGGCTAGCTTGTTGATCTTCTGATCGCTCAATACCTGGGTGGCTGTTACGTTTAGCTGACCGCTTGCAGCTTGTGGGTGTTTGATATGATCATCACCTGCTACCGGCGTATTGACGATTCTTTAGAGTCCTACACAGAGGTTTCTTGGCTCAGGCGAAACGGAGTAGAGGCACATATGTGATATGTGCAGGACCGAGAATAATGCGATATGAGATACCGTATTATATTCTCGCGATATCAAGATATGAACCGGGTCATCGGATCAAGTGTTGATTCGATGAATCGGTACATGATATATTAGTCGGTAATATTCGATATAGCCGGATCGTCGGATCAAGTGTTGATTCGATGATTTAATGTGTAATAATATATATGATATATTGTATTACATTATCTAATATTGGCTCGCTTTATTATTTCATTTTCTCACTGGATGATACATTGATATATATGCGATATATGTTAATTGTATTATTTTCTTTTGTTGCAAATATATAATATATATGTGATATATATTATTGTGACATGATATGATTTATTATTAAACATGTTTAAGGATGATTAAATGAGGTTAGGGTTTGATTAGGGTTAGTAGCTTCATACACCTTCTAGAAGCAACTTCTTTTGTCTTGGTTAAGATATTTGTTGATGACACATTTTAACCCAACCAAACCCTAACTCTAGTTGTTTCTCTACACATTATTAGCCACTCATCCTTAACCATGGTTAATACTTCAATCATATACTTTTATTTCTATTCATCACAAAAGGAATTATCATTATCTTTTCCATTATCATCTTCTTCTCTCTTGAAGAAAGCTTACTAGATTTTCTTTATGTGATGAAATAATATGAGAAAATGATTTAAAAAGAAAACAAAAATACTACTCTCTCATCCTCATCTCATCTAGCCCATGAGATTAGTGTGTTCATCTCTTTAGAGTGAGATAGCTTGAGTCTTTGCAACTTCGAGGTAGATCATCGGAGATTTGGAATACTTTGAGCTAGCATGGATCGTTCGAGTCGTGGAGTCTCTCATGAGTCCGGGAGATCGTGGATCGCGGCAAAGGGACTTCTACTTGGAGCTTGTGAAGTGAAGGAGCGGACTACAAAGGTTGTAATCCCTCACACTTAGATAAAAGTTATCATCTTGCATGTTAAACCCTAATAATCTAGCAAAGATCCCGGCTTTGGGTTGTTCGGCACGTCTAAATTTTAATCCGGGCATGTTTGATGCCTTATGAACCTTCACAAGAGTGCCTAGGAACCCTACATCATATACGTGGGAGCTGGGTAGTCTATAAGCATATTTTTAAATGTCCCTAGTCGAGGGAGTATCGAGACTGGACATTGATACTCCGGAGTAGACTAATGTATACTTATCGAGACCCCGACGAGGGGAGGTGGCCGGTCTCATAAGCCATTGGTGTCAGTTAGTCACCTAAGATAGTATACAGGTGCTCATTGGGTTATGAGTACGCTGGACGGACTCGCCAGGAACATGCTAGTTGGTATTATACCTCTTGTCAGCTAGCAGTTCCCCGGTGACATATGTACAGGTTAGTCTGTCAACCCGAGATCGTCATTTGTCTCGTGTGAGTTCCCACTGTGCTTTGATTACTGCCCTACCACAGCTCAAAGGAGTCGTGCAAACAACTTTTAGTTAGGCACAGTTCCGAGCCACATGGAGACAGTAAGCAGATCGTCGGGGATTCATCTCTCCCGGTATTGGGGGTTAATGTCGTGCAGTGCATGGGTGGACATCACAAGAAATTCTTGGTCAAGGTAGTCGAGAATTATTGATTTGGATCTGTAGTTTCTCAGTGGGTGATGGGCTTTATACCGACACGAAATATTGCGTTATTAGGGGTCTGACTTTATCCACCCCTCTAAACTCGATATGCGATACTCTTAGACGAACATACCGAACTGTACGGATATTGTCACGGACAGGCTCAGTAAGGTTCGGATGAATTTTCTCGTCGGCCTTCCTTTCGCTCAATACCTGGGTAGCTGTTATGTACAGCTAGTGCCGCTAACGTGCTTGGGATTAAACCTAATACCATCGTATTAACGAGTGTTTAGAGTCCCACACAGAGGGTTTCCCTGATTCGGACGAAATGATGTAGTAGCCGTATTGGATACGTGCAGAGTTCCGATCGAATGAGTGTACTTGTTACCCGGACTATCAATCGGACGGTTGATAATACTATCCGACTCGGCTTTGAGCCGGATTATTAAATCAGGTATTGATTTAATAATTTATGTATATATATTTCGATATATATATATTCTGGTATTTTTTTTCTTTGTGTTATTCTATCTCTTCGGGTATTCGTATTTCGGTACGAATACAGGTATGTATATACAGTAGAATGTAATCCGTATTTTTTACAGATAACATTCTAGAAGGTGGACACCTCATTTAGTTTTTATCCATTTATTCATAAATGGAAATGAGGTGGAAAAGGAATGAGGGAGTATGGTGAGAGCCATGCTTGCATAGTGTTGCACAAATGAATTATTAATTCATTTGTGCAAACTATTCACGCATGGGCTTGATATTATACTGAGAGAATTGGTTTTACAAAACCAAGCTTCTCTTTTTCTCTCTCCATGGATGGTTCATTAATTTTGAGATGAGTTTTCATCTCACTATCATGCTTCACTCTCCTCTCTTGATTTTCTTGAGCTCCTCCACCTTCAACCTCAACCTTCTCTCTACAATCTCATGAGTTGAGAATCAAGAGAGGGTCTGAATAAGAATAACACAAGGCCATTAGTAGTATTAAAAGAGAATGAAATTCTTAAGAAAACATGATATAAATATATGTGTGTGTGGTATGTTACCAGTTATATATATCAAGGAGTAGCTGGTTTAATGCTTAGCAAGCAAAAACTTTGTATCACCCTGTAATATTTACACTAACTAAAAGTGTAAACTGAAAGAAACCTTTAAATATACATTATTATATCAATCGAGAATATAGATGAGCATAAAATATATAAGCTCAAAAAGTGGGGATTGTTAGAGGTTTTGAGCGGAAAATTTTGAGCGAGAAATTTGAATTTCGAAATTCAAATTTGAGTGGTTGGTTTTGATCAGTTGTGCATTTTGAATTGAAAAGTTGCAACCGGTTTTTATGACCCTTGAGAACCTATAAATATAACCAATTTCTTAAAACAAAAGCAACTTCTTCTTCTCTACTATTCTATTACTGTTTCAAATAGAATTTTGAAGTTTATTCGATTTTCAGTGATCACAGGAATTTCTGACTCTGTTGTATTCTAAGAGATCCTTGTCTGCAACACTTAAGCAAACTCAATTTGAGTGGGGACAAGTAAATTCTTGAAGAAAACCGATTGCACTTAGAGTCAATAAATTCATTTACTTGTACCCATTATTTTTCCGATTCCTACACTAAAATTCTAACACTTAGAAGAGCTCATATGTTGCCTGAAGAATTGCGTCTATTTCACCGATGACAACTAGCTTGTATCACTACAGAAGCATGAAAGGCACGGGCTACGACATGAGCCTATATAGCCTTACAGATAACAGGGCATATCGCTATGAGTCGCGTGACGCCGCATCGGCTAATAATAATAATAGTAGGGAATCTCGCTTCTCGCTCCTTCTTCCGGATTCTAGCTCTCCTTTATCGCCTCCTCTCTGGTTTTTCCCTTCTTTGGTGTAAGGAAGTGATAAGTAATTCGTTTGAATTATAGGTAATTGTAAGATTTTAATTGAAAGCTATATTGGTTTACATATCATGCCCCAAATTACTGTTAGTTATATATATATATATATATATATATATATATATATATATATATAAGATGTGTATACACTAAATTTCGACAATCGGCATCCATCATTATCATCTTTATCATGTAAGATGTGTATACACTAAATTTCTTGTGATTTCACCATTTTTTTACCGTTGAATTAGCAATGTACAAAGTTCTATTGTTGGTAAACCGTTAATTTTGTACCCACTAAATCAATGGTGAAAAAGTGATGGAATCACATGAAATTTGGTATATCCATATCTTACATGATAAAAATGATGATTCTTGGGGCAGATCGTCTGAAAATATCATGAAGGATGTATCTTTTCGACGCTAAAAAAGAAAATTCCCTAAGGCATCTTCGCCCTCTCTTCCCCCTCTCTTTCTCTTTATATATATAGAATAATGGAGTAAAGATGCTCTAGGAGGTTTTTTTTGTCAGGCGACGTCAAAAAACTACACCCCACCATTTTATTCGATGATCGGCACCCATTATCTTCATCTTTATTATCTAAGATGTGGATACACCGAATTTCATGTGATGTTACCACTTTTTCACCGTTGAATTAGTGGGTGCAAAATTAACGGTTTATTGACAATAGAACTTTTTATATTACTAATTCAATGGTGAAAATGTGGTAACATCATATGAAATTTGGTGTATCCAGGTCTTAGATGATAAAAATGAATATGTTGGATGCCGATCGTCGAATAAAACGATGGGGGTGTTTTTTGACACCGCCTAACGAAAAAACGTACTAGGGCCTCTTTCCTCCATTATTATGGAGGAAAGAGGCCATAGGAGGGGATTTCCTCTCGAAAAATACAAGCTCTACCATTTTTTCCGACGATCGGCATCCATTATCAGCATCGTTATCATCTAAGATGTGCATACACCAAATTTCATGTGATTCCACCACTTTTCAACTGTTGAATTAGCATTGTAAAAAGTTCTATTGTCGGTAAACCATTAATTTTGCACCAACTAAATCAACAGTGAAAAAATAGTATATTCACATGAAATTCGGTGTATGCACATCTTAGATGATAAAGATGAAGGTGATGTATGCCGATCGTCGAAAAAAATCATGGAGGGTGTATTTTTCCGACGCCATAAGAGGAAATTCCCTCCTATAGCATCTTTTCTCCGTTAACCTCATACATATATATATATATATATATAGAGAGAGAGAGAGAGAGAGAGAGAGAGACTCGATTCAACTTTAATTTGCATTTCAAATTGCAGTATGGAATGTATTTAAAGTTTCACATGTTTAAATAGGAATAGAATCGTAATATGTTACCACAAACCAGAGAATTATAATATATTTTTATTGTATATTTGTTATTTTCAAGTTTCATGGTTTTAGTTTTAAATACAAGGCTTATTTCCATTAAACTACCGAATACTTTCATGGTTTGGCAAGAAACTATTATTCAAACCCCTCAAAAAATAAGAGAAAAGAGAAAAGAAAAAGATCATGAATGTTAACGGGGGCAGAACTTTAATAGTGTTAATTATGCATATAAAATGATCTTTTAAATTAAATAATTACTAATCATTTTATTAATGATTTTAATTAACTTTTAGGATTTTAAAGTTAGGTTAGGATAACTTCGGCTATCCTAACTCAATTCCGAAGCCAAACAGGCCCTCGTAAATTTTCATAGCTTTTATGTAAGAACAATAAAGGCGAGCTAATGATAGAAAGCTCTCATGAAAGTCGATATATTAATTATCGGATCAGAATTCAATTTCCCAACCTCCGTTTTATATTTTTCTTCACACACATAAGGCACACATGCTTAATCTATAACATAAATATCAAGCTGTTATATTGAATAAACTTTTCAAGAAGGATCGCATTAATCCAAATCGTAATCTGTACAAAAAATCAACTAAATAATTGATTTACCCTTACAAAAACAACTATAAAATTCGAGGAAACGGGGCTTGCAGGACCCTACAGACCCAAACTGCAGTGGCCTCTTACATGGGCCGGTGGGAACCGTTAGCTATTTTGCATTTTGGCTCCTATACCCTACTGACCCTGTGAGAGGCCACTGTAGTTTTGGTCCTAGAGGATTCTTACAGGCACCATTTTCTCATAAAATTCACCCTGGACCTT
Organism: Agapanthus africanus; assembly: GCA_030015575.1. NCBI lineage: Eukaryota > Viridiplantae > Streptophyta > Magnoliopsida > Asparagales > Amaryllidaceae > Agapanthus > Agapanthus africanus. The sequence goes on along the minus strand of CM057350.1, from coordinate 443,080,499 downwards.
TTGGAGCTTTCATAAAACAAACATTGTTGATGAAGCCTTTGGCAACTTCTCCCACATCTTTAGGCAAAATTATCGACTCCTTGCTAATCTCATCGGCTTCATCTCCGATGCGTTCCCAGAGAAAATAATGTTAAAATTTCACATATTTTGATTTCGGTAGATAAGGACCAAAAAGTCAAACAAAACACAATATGTTAATCAAAATTTAAAATAAATACGAATTATCGGGACAAAAATATTGAAGTATCTAAGCCAACTAAATGGTACTCATGTTTAGAGATGCATATTATGGATATGTATGTGTATATGTATAGACGCACGTGTCGTGTGCGCACATACATTTGTACACATACACCTAGGTGGACATGTGTATGTGTGTATTGGAAAGGGAGTATACATTTGCACCTATATTGACGACTCGAAAAGTCAATCTTTGATGATTTTTTCGACAACATATTTGATCATTATGTCCTAGACTATAAATATACCAAGTTTGGATACCTTTTTGCCCTTTGTATCAAATGATTGTAAAATTAACGGTTTTCGACAATAGTAACGCTAGATGAATGAGAAAACTTGTTAGGCTAAATTGCTGGAAATACTCATTTTTGGCCGTATAATACCTCTCTTTTTTGAAATCCACACTTTCCCTCCTATTTAAACTTGTGTTTAACATTTCTGTAAAATCAAATTTTATCCCCTAAACTTCATTATGAAGTAGTGCATCCACAATTTTCCGAAAAGTAATAGAGGTAGGGAGGTATTTAGGGAATAAAAATCGTCCTAAAATTTAGAGGGTGTAAGCTAATTTCCCTTTTTCTTTTTCTTTTTTTGGTTAAAATACAAAAAAAACTCCGCCACTTTTTTCTGAAAAACAAGAATTTCCTCGAAACTTAAAAAAACATGAATTTTAATCCAAAAACCCTAATGGTGTTAATTTTTCCATCCATTAAACTTTTTTTTGGCAAAAATGCCTCTCTAATAAATTTTAATTAATTATCCTAATATTCCAATTTTTTTATTTCCTTATATTTTCTGGATCCACTCTCTAGGGAGAAGGTAGGCGATATTTTGAATTAAAGATTTTGAAAAACATAGGAGGAAATGAAATTTGCAGTGGAAAATTTCTTAGAGAGAGAAGGAAAATAATTTAGAGAAGAAAGGGCTTCAGTGGAATTTTGGTAAATATATTCAAAAAAGTAACCTTGTTAAATTTATTGGGCTAAATTGTGTCTTTTTGAAGTTTAGGTTTTTTTTCGTGGAGAGGTAGGAAAATTACCTGCTTCTTAGCATTTATTTTGGGTCAAATGTGGGGTATTTCCAGCCCAAGTGGGCCGAAAAAGAACCATTTTTCAGGCCCATAGGGAGCCCATTTTAATGGGCCTATAAGGAATTACTCGAGTTGCAAAAGATATGCTACAAATTTTTATTTTCTTTTAAATATCGTAGCATTTCTAAGAACTTTTTGATAATGGCGTTAGTATATATTTTGAAGTACTTGGTTTTTATTTTGGGTTTAATTTTGTTGCGATAATGAATCAACCATGTATTTTCTTTTCTAGCCTGTGGATCTTTGCCTGGAAGTCGAGAGTCAGGAGTGAACCCTAAAACTATGCCGTATGCTCGCTCCTATACATCCTGGCACTTAGATTATGAGTTTTCTTAATTTTTCTTGTTATTACACGCATTTAGTGGAATACAAATGTGATGAAGAATTTATAGACACGAGGAGTTGCTCCAGTCCAATCATAACAGCATTGTAGGAAAGCAGAGTGTTTTTAATGAAGATGGCATTAATTTTTTTGACCCCAACGAAGCCCACCGGCCCCGTGTGCCCTTTTTCGAAGCACTAAATCAAACTTCTATTGTTGTAAGCCTGTGCACTATATCATCCATCCATCTGGTGTAAACTTAAGGTTTTTATTGTATCATTAGAAAAATTAAATGCCTACTAAAATTTTCGAAATTTGTTATAGCTAAACCACAAATGTAACACTTGTTTCGATTGTTCAGATAGATGTGCTGTCTTGATGTTTTAACCTAAATATATCAGTGTCCCTGCAATATTTGTCACTCATTTTTGCCCTAGTTACAAAATAACTTACAAAAGGAATTACCCTCGTGAATACTTACCATATTTAAACCCAATTTGTTCCTTGTCTATACCACTATATAATGCGCATCATATTGGTTAGAGTCCATCTTCTCTATTTTTTGAAAAACCATAAAAAAAAAAGAGAAGATTTCTCAACTCTTAGAGCGTCCAGATGATCAATCATACTTTCATTTACTTATAACTATTTTTTTTACTTAAATATAGTAAATAATATATTATAATATTTTCTACAATACCTTTTATCTAAGTTACTAAAATGACCATTTTATTCTTTTATTAACATTTAAAATAATTTAAACAAACCCCCCACCCCCACCCCCACCCTACAATTTTATCACTACTACAATAATGGGTTGCACCTACGGATTTAGCTATAGGGGCAAATCACTGCCCCTACGAAGATATCCGTAGGGACATAAAACTCCAACGTAAGTTCAAAGGCTGCAGGTGTAAGTTTTCGTCGTGAACATGCCCATACAGAGTAATAATTGTCTCTACGTCTTACTCCGTAGAGACATAATCTTTATTTAATTTATTGGTTTATAAAATAAAAACATATTCCCCTACGGATTTATCCGTAGGTCCAGATAAATGCCCTTACAGATTAATTTGTAGGGGCAAGTTTTACTCCTGTTACTGAGTCCATAAGAACAAAATATTATGTATTCTGATATTTTGTCCCTACGTGAACCGTGTAGGGAAAAACATTGCACCTACGGATTAATCCGCAGTTGCAACAGATGGCCCTACAGATTAATTCATAGGGACAAAATATCAGGTATTTTTTTAAACAAAATGGGCTTCCTCTTTTTTCCCTGTCCCGTGCACAATAATATATATATCATATAACCAAATACAGAAATATTCATAATCAACATCTCACACATAATATATAAAAGAAATAAACAAACAAAATACGATATCAATCTAAATCATCGTGAACAAGCAAACAACCACCAATATCGTCCAAAATATATACAATATGTATCAGATAAGTACATAATTCTCAAAAATATAAAAAAGCTACCCTAACTCGGTCCAGCTCCTCCACCTCTGATAATCGCCGTAATCTGGCGCATCTGCTCCTTGGTGCAGTCCTGAGTCGTCAAAAACTCGACTAATGAAAGAGCGGATTGTGTGGGAGTCTGAGCGGGCTGTGGAGCTGCAGGAGTGGTCTGCGCAACCGCAGCCAAGGTAGTGGCTTGCAGAGCCGCAGCCGAAGGAAATGCATGTGGAGCTGCAACCGAAGTATCATGTCGCATCTGTTAAACTTTGTGTGTAATGAATGAGTAAGAACAGTGTATTAGATTTTAGTCAAATTCATATCATTATCAGGTTATTGCGAAACCTCAATCTAAGAAAACTTAGGGACTTAGGTCTCGTTTGGGTATCTAGTTTGGAAAACCGTAGTTTATTTTAATTACATAGTTTTATGTAAGTATGATTAATCAAAACTAAGTCTACAACCAAATAAGTTTAGGCTACTAATATTGCATATGTTACTATTTATAATTTGATATAATATTTTACCATTAAATAATATACGTACCAATATCTCCTTCAACTTCTCGATAGTGGTCTTCAAGGCGGCAACATCATGCTCCAGACGTCGCTTATTGGGGGCAGGGGAAGTAACTGCCGGAATGGAGACCAATCTCATATGGGCCCTACTAGGACTCAATCCCCAGCCTCTCTCCCAACCTCCGTGGCGCTCTCCGTGTGAGGCGTCTAGGACTGGGGTTAGTAGCATCAGATCGGTCTGTCCACTAAAATCGATCCTCGATACCTCCGCCTGCTCCACCATCCGTTCTTACACCCACATTAACCATTAAAATATAAGTATATCATTTAAATTTGAACTTATCAAAAAAAAATTCATTCGAATTAGAATAAATATTAACACTTACGCATTACTCCTGGGTAGCGGTGTCAGGGAATCGAAACTCGCCTGTGGCGGGATCTGTCGTGGTGCCGTAGACGGCAAGATACGCGGTCAGCACGCTCGGTGTACCACCCTGCGCCAGGGTCTGAGCTCTCTGCAATTCGCAAAAAATTTACATATATTATAAAAATAACTCTTAATATTACATTATATCACAGTAGATCTATTGTAATTTACCGATACCTCCATGGCACGAATAATATTTCTCGAGCCACCTGTATAAGTGGGGCGACCCCTCTTCGCCGACTTCCTATTCTCTTTATTTTGATCGGCCTGTTTCTGCACAACACATTCAGATTTAGTTTTCTAATTAAGCAACGCAAAAAAATAAATTATATACTAAATAATGAATTACATTTAAAATACAAACATATTTACGCTGAGAGTCGTAATATTGAGAGGCCATGTATCTACGTCGACTCTCGCAAATGCTGGAATATGTAGGAGTGCCGCTCTTTCTGTCTCGGGGGTTGCCAGCCATACCGAATAGCAGTCGATTTTCAGCTCGTTCCTATTGTTTCAGACCTTTGATTGCATATTCTTCATCAGGCCCAGGTACAGAGCGTGAAGATCGAGCACTCTCTCAGGGTGATCAGGGTCGGGTATAGGCTGAAATTCGTATTCCAACTGCAAATACAAAAAAATAATGTATTTAAATTGCAAGTGTTAAATAATAATAAATATATTGGATAAGTCAAATGAAAATATATATTAATACCCGAGCCTGATCCCAGAAGAGGGCAACTGAGCGCCGGTGCTGATCGTCCCACTCAACGTGAAGTGGATACTTCTTTAGGATACGGCTCTCATCCCCCATATACCAGCCGAATCTCTCGGCATAATCGCTGGTATAGCGATAATCCGGGGTAAAGAAGAGGGGGAATTGTGCCTCCCCCTTAGCTTTATCGGGCCTCAGCCTGTAGGACTGATTCGGCCCTCGAGTCCCCCTCTTGGGATGGGGCTGCCCTGCATCTACAAGATATATCAAGACAAGCAATATTAAGGCAAAGTGGTATTAAGAAATCAAGAATTAACGAAAATTGAAGTGCGATATATACCTTCGGTGACAACTGCATCAGCCTGGGCCAGGGCAGCAGCACGAGCGGGACGATAGTTCTTCCGGTGAGAAAAAGCCGGTGATCCAAACGTGAACGCATCCCCTCCAACTAGAAAATAAACATTGACGATAAAATTACATGAAGTTCATATTTATTCTTAGAGGAATGTAAAATGAATAAATATTTTATATTTATTCATACTAACCTATAGACTGAGCGAAGGGTACGGAAGTGGTGGGAGTGGCCTTTGCGCCAGATGTGAATGCACCACCTATAATTAAACAATTAAAAATAGATTATATAAGTAATTGCAAAAATAATGTGTATATCAATAATATAACATTCTAAATTAACAGCATGCAATATAGAATATATAAACATACTCGCAGGTGCGGTGGTAGCCTCTGCCCGAGATGTGGAGGCACCACTTGAAAGTCTACGCTAGCATCGCAACGGAGTTAAAATGGGCATCACACATGCACTTTTCAAATTTTCGGGTGCTAACGAACACTAACCATGTTCTTAACTAGAATAATTAGGGTTTCCTATGATGATATGACAAAACTAATAGAAGAAAAGGAGGCTACAACCTTTGATAACCGTGTCCTTCTCTTCTAAAACTCCGGGTTGTAGTCCATGCGACTCCACTAGGCTCCACTTGGAATTTAATCGAGCTTGCTCTAAAAACCTTCGTGCCGAAGATGATCCACCCAAAGCTCCTCAATCCAAGCTACTTCTTCACTAAACACTTTAGTGAAGGAAACACGCTACACTTGATTGCTAACCAAGTGTAGAATGGTGAAGTAGGCGTTTTGTTTAGCTCACTAAGCTACTCACAAGCTCAAGGTTTCACAATACATGTGAGGGATTTGAGCTTGGAGGTTTGAGGAGGAAGATGATGGGAGCTAGAGAACAACTCAAGAGAGCAAGCATGAAAAATGATGAAGTAGTGAAGAATGGCTTTTTTAAAACATCTCTTTTATTGAGGCTCCAATATATTTCCAATAAATAATTGGAACCATGCCTCAATAGTAAGAACAAATGAATAAAATAACAAGAAAAGCCATGCTTCACCATGCTTCTCATTTTCCATCTCACATTTTTTATTTTCCAAAAATAGAAAATGCACCATGCCTCCTTATATATATATATATTTATATATATATCAAATATATATATATATATATATATATATATATATATATATATATTAATACATATATGTAAAGAAAATAATTAGTGAGCTAATAATATTAGTTAATATATAATTATATCAAATATAAATATATATCATATTATTAAATCAACACATGATTTAATTATCCGGTTATATCACATATAATCGACTAATATCATTTATATGTATATCATATTATCAAATCAATACTTGATTCGATAATTTGGTTATTTCACATATAACCTGACTGATAACAAATAACCGCCAGATTAAAATATGGTATCTCATACTCGTATTTTATCAGGCCCCCGCACATATCAACATATGTGCTCTACTTCATTTCGCTTGAACCAGGAAACTTCTGTGTGGGACTCTAAAGACCCGTCAATACGCCAGCAGTAGGTAATGATCACATCAGTCACCCACAAGCCGTCAGCGGTACTAGCTGGACGTAACGGCTACCCACGTATTGAGTGATTAGAAGATCAACAAGCATGCTTGTCCAAACTGTAAGTCCATGTCACACACCCCACGAACTTGCGGGGAGGCGGAATATATGAAAAATGACTATCAAAGCTTCGTAACATGGACTTGAGCGCATGAATCGTTATCTAAACCATTGCTAACTTAAAGCTAGATGTTTAACTACTCGGATTTGAAGTTATACCTCACGTTACATGTCCTTCGGGTCTTTATCGCTGTCCTCCACTCCTCGTAGGCTCCTTGGAATATCGGCACCTCAACGGCCTCCTCGAATCAAAGACGATCCACCCGAAAGCTCCTACGCCAAGCTTAATCTCAAACTTGAGATAACTAGGTTGCTTAAAGTGCTAATCTAAGCTACCTAGGGGATATAGAGTGAGGTTATGGATGTATTAGTCTAGCTAACCCTTGATCTCAACTCATGAGAGGTTAGGGTTAGGGTTTGAAGAATGAGAGAGCTTGAGAAGAGAGAAGGTGAAGATGAGAATCAAATGAGATAATGATCTTATCATAATATATATGAAGCGTTATTATTTATCCAAAAATGAAATAATAGAATTAACAACCATGCTTCATAAATATCTATGCGTGATTCATCTCCATAAGTCATTAAGCATTTATGATGCATTAATGACTTGGATGAATCACACAAATGAGTCACTAATCTCATTTAATGCAATGCTACCTTAACCCCTTAGTCACCACTCTTCTAAAAGCTTCCCGACAAATTACGAGAACGCCCCTCCAATCTGTGAAAATACGGAAAAACTTTAGACTGTATAAATCCAGTAACCCGATACTAGAATCTGGCTTAAACCAAAACCGACTAGTAAAAACTGTCCGAAAAAGTCGTACGTGCTTAAACACACGTATGCGTCCGAACCCTTGTCGTAAAACCATACGACCTCTATATCGTTTCGCCTGGAGCAGGGAAACTCTCTGTGTGGGACTCTAAAGACTCGACACTACGCTGGCAGTGGGTTTAACCACAGACCGCAAGCGGCACTAGCTGTACGTAACGGTCCCCAAGTAGATGTCGATAAGAAGGTCGATGAGGAAAATCATCCGAACTCCCACTGAGCCTGATGTGACAATCTCCGTACAGTCCGGTCTGTTCGTCTAAGACTATCGCATATCAAGCCTAGGGGGCGGCAAGCGTCAGTCCCCTAATAGCTGTATAAGTCGTGTCGGAGCGAAGCCCATTACATCCTGAGAAGCTACTGGAACCTACCAGTATATCTCGCTTGCCCTAGCCAGGGACTTTGCGTAATGGCTCTCTGACACAGCGCGATATCATCTCCCAATACCGGGAGAGACGAATCCTGTCTAACCACTACTGCCTCCAAGCGCTCGGGACTGCACCCAACTGCTACCTGTTTGCACGACTCCTTTGAGCCGTGGTAGGGTAGCAATCTAAGAACAGTGGGACACACTCGAGGCGAAGTAGAAGTGTCAAGTCTGCGGACTATGCTGTATTCATGTCACCTGGGAACTGTTAACTGACGACGGGTATAATACCAACCAATCAGTTCCCCTGTGAGTCCTGTCCGATGTACCCGTAACCTAACGAGCACCTGTATACTATCTCCAGTACGACGTACTGATGGATATGGGACAGACCATCTCCCCAACTGGGATGAGAAGCGTACATACTAGTCTACTCTGGAGTATCGATGCCCTGTCTCGATAATCCTATGACTAGGGACCTGTATAGGATGTTGCTTATAAACTACCCAGCCCCCACTAGTGTGACTGCCATCACAACGCTGGTAATCAAGTAAAGAACCTATGGGCTCTACTAATATGTATAAGTGATACGTTATAAGAAACATATGCACATATTAAAGTAGACACAAACCAAGTAGCATACTACCATTTTTAGCAAGACTGTATATACAACTGTGAATAACCCAAGCTTCCATTAAGTAATATACAATCAAGTATGATACAATAATGGCCCCTAGGGCATATACACTAACACAAACTCCCATGAAGTCTATAGGTAACACTTACTGTACAGTCCGGTCTTTTCGTCTGATATGTCGCATATCGAGTCTAGGGTTGATAACGTCAGACCCCAATAACTTGATAAGTCATGCCGATGTAAGGCCTATAACGGTATGAGAAACTACTGATAACACCTACCAGTAAATCTCATCAACAACCTTGACCAGGGACTTACTATTATAGCCAATCGAGCATACCGCAACATCAACTCCCAATACCGGGAGAGATAAAACCCCTCCTATCGCTCATTGCCTCCATGTGACTCGGGACTATACCCAAAATCTACCTGTTTGCATGACTCCTTTGAACCGTGGTAGGGAGGAAATCAAAGCACAGTGGAAGCCACACAAGACTCTATAACGATCCCGGGTCTACAGACTAACCTGTACCAGTATCACCAGAGAACTGCTATCTGACGATAGGTATAATACCAGCTAGGAGTTCTCGGCGAGTCCAGTTCGGTGTACCCATTCTCTAATGAGCACATGTTTACAATCTTTGATGTCAAACACCAATGGATATGGGATTAACCATCGTCCCATACAGGGTCAAGAAACGTACACACTAGTCTACTCTGGTGTATCGATGCCCTATGTTGATATACTCTCGACTAGGAACAATTGAAGGATGTGCTTATGGACTACTCAGGTCCCAGTAGTATGATCCGCGTCATAGTCCTGGTAGTCAAGCCAACATTCTAAGGGTTTTATCAACATATATATAAGAGACGGTATAATAATACCAGTGAACATGTTAAGATAAAGTCAATCAGATACCATACTATCATGTCGAGCAAGAAAGTCCTCTATATATATGTCCAAGCATCCACTATATCATACAATAATGGCTTCTAGGGCATACATATCACTAACAATCTCCCACTTGCACTAAGTCCGGCTGTTGTAGTATCTCATACCCAACATCCCAGAAAGTCTCTCGATTAGCATTTGGGGGAGGGCGTTGGTGAGTGGATCCGCTGTGCTATCCTCAATGTCAACTCTCCTGATCTCGATCTCCCGGAGATCTACTATCTCCCTGATCAGGTGATACCACTTAAGAATATGTTTGGATCGCTGATGGGACCGGTGTTCCTGGGTCAAAACCACAGCTCCATTGTTATCATAATACACAGGTATTGGATGCTCAATGGTAGGAACCACACCAAGTTCATCTCATGAACTTCTTCATCCAGACAGCCTCTATGGCAGTATCGTTGATAGCGATGTATTCAACCTTCATCGTCGAGTCTGCAATGGTATATGCTTGGAACTCTTCCAACATACCGTCCCTTCACTAAGGGTGAAGACAAAACCCGAGACCGACTAACTGCCGTCCTTATCACTCTGGAAGCTCGAATCGGTAAAGGACTCCACCTGGAGTTCACCGTTACCATACACCAAGAACATCTCTTTAGTCCTTCTCAAGTACTTAAGAATGTTCTTCACAGCTTTCCAGTATTTCTCCGTAGGATCTGTTTGATACCTACTCACTACACCTAGTGAGTAGGTTATATCTGATCTGGTACATAATATCGCATACTTGATTGACCCGACTGCAGAAACATAGGGTATCCCATGCGAGCCCTCTCCAAATCAGTCTTGGGAGACATCTCTTTGGAGAGAGTGATTCTTGAACAAGCGGGTACATTACCACACTTAGAATCTTCCATACTAAACCTTTTTTAGTATGGTGTCTATGTACCTGGATTGGGACAATCCCAACATCCGCTTAGATCTATCTCTATAGATCCATATCCCCAAGATGTAGGAGGCAGCATTTAGATCTGTCATGGAGAACTTGTGTGATAAGAAGAGCTTGACCGAATGTAGCATAGGAACATCGTTTCCTATCAAGAGTATGTCATCCACGTACAATACGAGGAAGAAAACCTTACTCTCTACAACCTTCTTATATATATATGATTCATCTACATTATTGATGAAGTCAAACTCTTTGACAGCTTCATCAAAACAGATGTTCCAGTTCCGTGATGCCTGCTTTAATCCGTAGATGGATTTAAGCAGCTTGCACACGCTTCCGCTGCTCTTACTGTCTACGAAGCGCTCTGGCTGTGTCATGTACGCGCTCTCTTCTAAATCACCATTTAGAAAAGTGGTCTTGACGTACAACTGCCAGATTTCGTAGTCATGTTATGCAACAATGGCAAGAAGGATCCTATAGACTTAAGCATAGCCACTGGAGAAAAATGTTTCATCATAGTCGACACCTGGTCGATGACGAAAACCTTTTGCTACAAGTATAGGTTTGAAAGTCTCAACTTTTCCATCTACACCAAATATCTTCACAAGATCCACTTGCTCCCGATGGATTTTACCCCATCAGGAGCAATTTTCAAAGTTCATACTTTGTTGGTGTACATGGATTCCATCTCAGATCACATAGCATTTAGCCATTTCATATAGTCACCACTTGTGATGACCTTCTCGAAACTAGTTGGGTCATCGTCTTCCATGATGCAATTCTCGCTCCCACCATCTATGAGAAAACCGCAGTATCTCTCAGCTGGATGAGAAACCCTACTAGATCTGCGGAGTGGTTTAGGTTCATTGGGGACTATTGAATCCTCCGGTTCCATCAAATCGTCAGTTATAGTTAGTGTAGCTGGAACTTCTTCCAGTTCTACCTCATTGCCACTGATTTCTTTCACAAAAAAATTCCTTTTCTAAAAATGTGGCATGTCGATAAACAAACACCTTTTGTTCCTCGGTGTGGTAGAAGATATTCCCTCGCGAATATTTGGGATATCCTACAAACTTGCACAGAACTGACCTTTCTTTGAGCTTGTCCGGATTTTGCTTTTTAATATAGGCCGGATAACCCATATCTTAACTCGTTTAAGAGATGGTCTCTTCCCATTCCATTCTCATATGGAGTGGTAGACAACGGGTTTGGTCAGAACTCTATTCAATAGGTATGCAACTATCTTAAGTGCATAACCCCAAAAGGAAATAGGTAACTCAGCAGTTGTAACGTTTTAAAAATAAATAAATAAATAATTAAATAAATAAAATCCTTTAGGTGAATTTTCTGATAATCGGTAAAGTAAACCGTATTTTCCGTAAAACTCAACTACAATTATTTTTCAATATAGATTTAAATATGCATATTTTAACTATATAATTGCTGGTAATTGATATTATTTAGTGACTTATAAATTATTAGTTTACTAAAATATTTTCCGTAATTAATTAATTTTCAATATTTACATAAGCTTTTAATTATACATTAAATGGGTGCAAATTATAAATTGGAGTGGGTTAATTTTACAAAAGTGAACCATGAAAATTTAAAAAAAGTGTGTATCATGCAAAATTCTTTCTCAAAATCTCTCTATGGTTCTTGAGATTTCTAGGAAAAAGGGTTAAATGGAAAAATTAGATAATTAAGGGTTTAAGTGAAAAGGTACATTTATTAATGAAATTTCTACATAATACCACACATTTCACTTTCTCTCTCTCTTCTTCCCTCATTTTGGCCGAGCCTCATCAAGGGCAGCCCCAAAATTTTTGCTCTCTCATTCCCACTTCATCTCAACACAAAAATCTATTCAAAAATCACACAAAATCCTAATAATTCCTAAATTAAATCATGACCCACTTTTCTTTGATCAATCTTGCTTGAATCCTTGGAGCAAAATTAGCACTTTGGAGGCTATAATTTTCATGTTTGATCTCATGTTACTAAGGTATAAATCCTAACCTAATGGCTAATTAGTTGTTTAACTATTTTAATTTAAGCTTTTCATGTAATAAATTGGTTTTTATTTCTAATTTGTGAAATTAAAGAAAGGGTTTCTAAATCAAGTTAGGCTTTTTATAAAATGTTCATGATTACATGGTGTAGTTAAATATACTAAGACATAGAAAACTTAATCTAGTTACTAATTTGTAAATTGTTGTATTTAAATTATCCTAATTAGAATTTTTGCAAACTAGGTTTTTATAAAATATATATATAGGTGAGATAAAATTCTAATGAGGGTTTCTATCATTAGGTTATGGTTTTAATGAATAGTTTAACATGTTAATGGAATACAAAAGCTAATCTAGTTACTAGTTGCTAATTGTTAGTTTAAAATTGTACTAATTATGCTAATTTTGCAAACTAGGTTTTTAGAAATTGATTAAATAATTGAGATAAAAATCTAATTAGGGTTTCATGACATTATTAACATTATAAATTATAGTTTAATACTTTAGATCATGCAAAACCAAGCTTAGTTGTTGAATTGTGAATTTTTGATTTAAAAGTGTTAAAATTGGATATTTTTGCAAACTAGAATTTTAGATTTAATACAAATTGATGAGATTAAATTATAGAAATGGTTTATATGACCTAGTTATGATACTTAGTGAATATTATGGCCATTAGTTTTGTTAAAACGTCAAGTTTCGAATTAAAACGGTAATTAAGTGCTTTCTAGGTTTTTATGAAATAAATCGATTTGATTCATTTTAATGTTTTGATGATTTAAACCCTATTTTATATTATAATTAATGAGTTTTGGAACTACGATTTGTACGTTTTTGTTTTATCTAGATCAATCGGCGTTTGTACGCTGATATCGAGGGTTATTTGGTTCTTTTGCTTGAACGGGTCATAGGTTTTAACCTATGCGCGTTTCGTGCACCGTTTTGGTTTTGTCCGCGATTTCGGTTTACGATATTATATATGTTTGCTTATAGGTACCACTCACGTGGAATTTGGACGATGAAGAAGAGGATGGCGGCATCGACTTCGGCAGATAAAGACCAGGTGAGTAGATGTATATCTGCGGGGGAAGTCGGATGGATGGCGTATAGCACCCCCGCAAACATAGAATAAGGATATTATGTACTATTATTAGGAAGTCGGACGTGACCTTAGATTCTTGGTGAGTAGGGTACTATTGAAGACTTTAACTTGGATTAGACTGATTTAGAAAGACTTAACCAGAGGATAATTGCCTTGGAGAGAATTCGTAGGTTTCATGTAGACACACACACACGCACACACATAAACTTGACTTGGTGTATGTGTGTGTGTGTATAGGAATGTGTGTAGGTATACACACACACACACACAACATATACATGTGATCTGATGCTTGGGGATGAGTCGATATGATCGGGCATGATGCCGTGAGATATTGGATATACGATCGAGATATGATATGAAATGTGTTATGATATTAGCGGATCGTTGGGTAATGGAAAAATATATATATATATATATATATATATATATATATATATATATATATATATATATATATATAAACGATAATATGTGTAGGTGACATTGAAATGAACGAGACTCTAGAATAAGACCCAGATCGTAATATGTGACTTAATCACGATATGATATATGACATGATATTTTAGTGGATTATTTGACGATGTATATTTACACAGACGATAATATATGTTTGATGATATTAGAACGTATGTGATTATAGTACAGTACCCTTGATCATGAGATTGTTTGATGATGATACTATACGAACGATGATGTATATATATGTGATAGTTGACCCGTACCGCGATTTTGGGATGCCGTATGATGGATTTTACCGTACGAGACATAGATGTGATGATTGATCCGCACTCTTGACTCGAGGAAGTCGTACTACGTACTTGACGCTATTGAGGCTGGATCGCCAACTATTAGAGATGTCGACTCAGACTTTAGGAGGATTCTTCTTACCTTTCGACTAGTTTCTTTAGTTAGTCCCTTAGCTGGTTAGGTAGATATTAGTTTAGGCTCGAGTCATACTTATTTTCAAAACTAATGAATCGTACACATTTTTAAAGACAGCTTGAGGGATACTACGGATTTTTTTCAAATGACATATCTTTTCTAAAAAAACCCGTAGCCCCTAATTTTCTAAAAAACCACGGTTCGTGCTTTTTCAAATAACAAAATGTATGACTCGTAATTAGTATGTATTCTTTAGTTGTGCGTTTACTACACATTCACCGTTATATTCATGTTGTATTCATCGCATTGCATGTTCATACATATGTTTCTTTAACTAATATGAAACTCTGCCTGTTAGGACACCAGCACTATTACCGATGATGCGCATGTTCCACGTACACTTATTTGCCGGCTCACACACATCATCATCGGTAATTGCCATGTCACGTACACTTTAAAAAATATTATCTTTTATTGATATAATCAGCTAAATGCTAGTCCAATATAAAATTGTGTGATTACTCTCATGTGCTAGTTAGACATTTCATTTATTACTTAGACACTTCATGCATTCACATATTCATATTATCATGTAGTATTATGGGGTTTATGCCGATACTCATTATTTACTTACTCATGATTTTGGGAATTTGGATTTTTATGAGATTTCTGAATTTTAGGGGAAAACCACAAGAATTTAATAAAAGCTTATTATCATCATTGTTAAAATGCAAGTTGCGGTTTTCTCGTGATGCATGTGTCGTCCACCATGAGATTTCATATTTTCTGTTGAATTTCGAGACTCGATTCGAGGAGTGGATGAACCGTCTTGGGTACATGGTGGGCCCGGTAAGGTATCCCGGGGCAAGAAGCTCGAGTTGTAGACGATGAGCCTGGCAGGGGAAGACTACCTACCGGTGATGTCTGGCGCGGCGGATATCCGGAGGATACCGACCGTTGTCGTGAGATTTGATGATGTGGGCCGATTCGGACTAACGGAGCCCGAGATATTGAGATTTTGAGATATTGAGACATTGAGATATATATGTTTTGTGTCGATGCTTGACACGGATTTCCATGAATTTCATTGATGATGTTTCAGATTACCATAAAAATTTTACTATGATAAAAGTTAAAGATTTTCTTATACAGATATGTCTAGATTTCATGGTTGATTGTTTCCTTCATGATGCATCACTTAGTGACAATGATACGAGTACTGAGTATTACACTTAGGCATAGTGTATTACCCTATCACTACTAGTTGTCTAGTGTTATGTTAAGTATCTTATTATGACCTAGGAGATCGTCGTGCATGCGATTTCTACTCGCAGATGTCTTCTACTCACGAGTTGGCAACTCACCCAAATTGTGCCAAAATTTTCTTTTAGGTTCAGATGTACAGGTTTCCTTGGCGGCTTGTTGGCACACCATTTCATTCTGGGTGATTGCTTGGTAGGTTGGTTCACTTGTATCGTGACCGTCGTTGTACTTTTATTAATTTCAGTTGTATCTAGTAAGCTCCATCAACCAGACTTGTATTACTTATTAGATTTAGAAGACCAGTTGTTTTTATTTCGACTTTAGAGTCGCGTTTGTATTATTATGGTTTTCTGGTGGATTTGGTTTTCTTTTGAGTTTTGAGTCTCGCCCTTCAGCGTTGTATATTATAGTGCATTGTGTGGTTGTTTCCGCCATTTGGCATAGAGCTAGCTCCCGCTTGGAAATGCCTTTTTATTGCTTTTATATATTATTCTTGTTTGTACCCGTTTGGGGCCAGTTTTTACAAAGGAGACTCTGCCGAAATTTTTGAGAAAATTTGATATTGATTTTAAACATGTTTTCCTACACTTCTTCTTTTAATTGGTTTAGATTTGGTAAGTCTACGGTAGCGCCCCGGCCGTCAATCCTAGGCCAAACGCGAAACAAAACTTTTTACGAAACTGGCGCTATCGTAGTCTTTCACCCGGATCGAACCATTAACACAAACTAGCTAACTACTAAGAAGTAAGAGTGGCTATACCGATCGATCCGTATTCTTCGGTCTTTGGCCATCATCCCAAGCTCCTTGCGGCATCTCCGATCTCCGGTCTCCTCGTCGGAAGGGCACCACATCAATGAGTCTTTTTACGGGCTCCCGCTTCATCCGAAACAACTCGAACATGAAGTTTGCTAGCCGACATGCTCAAGGTGATGTAGAGAATGTGTGTGATAAGTTTGTCTCAAGCATCCATTGATTCTCAACACATGAGAGTGTATGGATGGAGGTTGGAGATGATGCCATTGGTGGAAGTTATGAGCTAGAGGAAGAAGAAGAAGAAGAGCTTTTCTTTTCTTGTGTGAGATGAAAAAATGAGAGAGGCTAGAATGATAATCACAAGAGCTAACCCATGTACATGGCTGCCCTCTCTCTCTCCTTTTATCATTTCAACACACTCAATCAATCCAAAATGTGACATATGCACAAATAAAGAGACCATGAGTCATCACCTATGCATCTGTCACAATAAATGCTCCTCATCATGACTTTGAGCTCATAATTTCCATATGTAAACATTTATCCAAATGTTTACAATAACAAAAAGAGAATGGCATCTACTAAAGTAAACTCGTGACGGATCACAAGGATACCCCTCACCTGTATATACATACCGGCATCCGCATTCCGACTGAATGCAAATTTGATGAGATGAAAGTAATATAACAAATCTAATACTAGGATCCGGTTTAAACCAAAGCCCACTAGTATGATCCGTCCAATCATGATCCGTGCACAAGCGCACGTATATGACCGAACCCTGCCATATTGCCATACGGCCTCTACAACGTTTCGCCCGAAACTTGGGAAAACTATCTGTGGGGGACTCTAAAGACTCGTCAATACACTGGCTGTGGATTTAACCACTAGCACGTCAGTGGTACTAGCTGTATGTAACGGGCACCAAGGTATTGACCAAAAGGGAGGTTGATGAGTGAACTCATCCTGACACCCTACTGTGCCTGTCAGTGACAATATCCGCACAGTCCGGTCCGTTCGTCTATGAGTATCGCATGTCGGGCCTAGGGGGCCGGTAAACGTCAGACCCCCAAAAGCAGTACAAGTCGTGTCGGAGTGTAGCCCAGAACACCCTGAGATACTACTGGAATACCTACCAGTAAATCTCATTTGCCTTGGCCAAGGACTTGGTGTAATGGCTCTCCTAGACACAACGCGATCTCACCCCCAATACCGGGAGAGACGAAACCCCTGCCAATCCGCTCACTGCCTCCATGTGGCTCGGGACTGTACCCAATTAAAGCCTGTTTGCACGACTCCTTTGAGCCGTGGTAGGGTAATAATCAAAGCACAATGGGAACTCACACGAGACAAATGACAATCTCAGTTCGATGAACTAACCTGTACACATGTCACTAGGGAACTGCTATCTGACGCTAGGTATAATACCAACTAGCAGGTTCCCGGCGAGTCCTGTCCGGTGTACTCATAACCCAATGAGCACCTGTATACATCTTAGGTGAACCAACTGACACCAATGGCTTGTGAGACCGGACACCGCCCCTCGTCGGGGTCTCGACTGCATACACTAGTCTACTCCGGAGTATCGATACCCTGTCTTGAAACTCCTACGACTAGGGACATTTTAAGGATGTGCTTATAGACCACCTAACTCTCACGTATATGATCGCCATCATACTGCTGGTAGTCAAGCAAGAATCCTAAGGGCTCTATCAACGTGTAATAGTGATCTGTAATATCACTTAAAGCATGTACACGATGACAAAGATAAACCAGATAGTATACTATCATCTCGAGTAAGACTGTCCTACAGGTATAGGTCCTCCTTCAATCATTGCAATCACGTTCCTGCAATCCAATAATTGACTTTGAGGGCACTATATCCATCAATTTCCCACTTACACTCAAGGCTAATTATTGCGATGTCGCATACTCACAGCCCGTGTGATACCGAACACCCAACTCCTCTATTGATCAGTCTCACAAAGCCTGTTTATGAAACTATTGCGTTCGAGGAATAGCCTCAGTGAGTGGATCCGCCCTGATATTTCTTTCTATGTCTCTCTTTACCTCAAGTTCGCGCAGAAGGCCATTTCCCGAATTGAGCAATACCTGTCTTACAATATATCTGGATATCTGATGGGACCTAGTTCACAAATGAACTCCAAATCCAGAAAACGTCTTAGACTATATCGTCAACTGAATATAATCAGAATCCTGCGCCATGCCTCCCTAAGTATCCGCTTGGACCACCTGTCCAAACTACTTCCCCTCGTCAGAGGGAAAACTATAACTCTGACAGTCACTCTGTCAGCCAGGTCACCTTAGAAGCCTGGAATGATAGCTGTCTCCTGAAGGAGGCTGTCGTTATCATATCCTTAGAACATCAACCTATGTTCTAAAACTGCTTCTGAACGTTTTTCCAGGATTGGATTAATATCTAAACTTATTGCATCTAGTGCAAAAACAACATCTGGTGTGGAACTCGACATCTCATGATTGACTCAATTGCCTAAGCAAGTGATATGCCAATCATGCACATCCCTCTCCCCTTTAGTCTGTAAGACAGCTTTAGAGAGGGTGACTCCATCACCTGCAGGTACACTACCATTCCAGGAGTCGTCCATTCTAAAGCACCTTTAAAATGCTGTCTAAGTACCCGGATTGAGACACTACCCAAATCTAGATCTAAAACTATAGATCTAGTAACCAGAATGCCTGATACAATATCCAAATCCTATGTGGAGAAATCACTGTGTGACAACCAAAGTACAATCGATCGTAGTATAGGAATATCACTTCCTACTCTGTGTATGTCATCCAAATACCAGGACATCACACCCTACTACCTTCTTAACAGATCCATTCCCTATTCTGATGAAGTCAAAACCTATGACTGTGACATCAAAAATAGATGATCTATCTCCGCTATATCTGCTTCAGTCTATAAATAGACATAAGTTACTTGTCCACCATACTTCCGCTGCTCCCACTGACTACGACAACCCTCTGGCAGAATAATATATATATATACGTGCACTTCTAAAGCTAGTTTAGAACGACGCTATACTCATCCTCCTGCCGGGTCTCACAGCCTGGAACAACAGTAGTGTCAAGTCTGGGTAAACAAGAACCTCCCTGTCACCGTCCTTGAGGCTACCGGAGTACCTCTCGGGTGCCTAAGGTTACCTACCATATCTGCGGAGTGGCTAATGGAATGTAAAACCTGATTGACTCTTTAAGTTCTTATCAAATTTTCAGTAATCGTTTGTGGTTCTGGAATCACTTCCAGTTCTACCATACTCCCACTACTGTTTTCTGAAAAAAATCCATTTTTATTAAAGCTGTGGCGAGTTAAGAACAATATCACTGGTGATCTTCCAGATGGTAGAAAGTCAACCCTCGTCATAGCCCGGGTCAACCCACAAACAGCCATTACAGAAACGTGCCTTGAGTTATCCAGAGTCTGGTTTTAAGCATAAGCCGGACAACTCCATATACCTTAACATCGTTAAGATATGAGCCATTCTATATCTAATATAGAAACAGAGGCACTTATTTAATTGCAACCAGATTCAAATCATGCAGCTGTCTCCAGTGCATGTCAACTAAATGGAGAGAGGCTATTCAGTATTACTCAACTTAGAAGTTCATCCAATTATGAGTAACCTGAAAGAGAAACAAGTTCTCAAAACCATTACTATCGATTGAACACCATACACAAGTATCTACTGTAGGGTTCCTAGGCATTGTCAAGAGGTCTCACAAGGCATCAACCATGCCAATTTCAAATTTAAACGGTGCCGAGAAACCCTAGAACGGATCGTTGGCTAGATTTCTAGGCGAAAAACAAACTAGTTAACACTTGACTAAGAGTACGGAAATACAACCTTTGTAGATCCGTTCCTCCACCTCCACGGCTCCGTAATGAAGTCCTCTCCGCTGTCTAAATGCAAGTCCCGGGCTCTAGCGTCGGCTTCATCGGAGAAAGAGCGGGCTAGGTCATCGACGACGTGCCGAAGATGATCTACGTCGAGGCATCGCTAGATCAAGCTCCAACTTCACCAAGTCTAGAAAACTTATGAAAGAAACACACTCTACTACTTGGCAAGAGGTAGAGGATGAAGAAATAGGAAGTGGGTTCACTTTAGAATTGGATTTCCCACACTTTTCATCAATCCACCATTGATGAAGTCATGGTTTCTTCTTTGAAGAAGATGATGAAGAAGAAGAAAATGTTATGATAAGTTAATTTAAAATAGAAAAGAAAATCAAAACTTATCATAATCCAACCATGGTTATGTGTAGAGACTAAACTCAAGTTAAGTGAATGGTTAGGTTAGGTATGAAGACAAAAATGGTGACTAAGTCAAAGCTTCATGAAGCTTCAACATATATCCAAATTAGCCACCATTTTCCTTTTGCCAAAAATGAATAAACAAACAAATAAATGAATAAGAAATAAAACCCTAACCATTTACTCAACCAAGGTTTAACTCTTTACACAAAACCTAGTAATCTTGCATCATCAAACATGATACAAACAAGTGCACAAAAGTATATCACATATACAATGTGCACACCCGAGTGAGAATATCCATTTAAAGTGAACCGATACTAGTTAATGCAAAGTAATATATCAAATATATAATTATATATTAAATCATTAAATCAACACTTGATTCAATGATCCGGCCATGTCGAACATAACCGACTAATATCTACAGTAACAACTTATCGAATCAACACTTGATCCGATATGCCAGCTATATCGCATATAACCGATCAATGTCACATATCGCGAGAATCGAATACAGTATCACATACTGGTATCATTCTCGGTCCCGCACATATCTCATATGCGCTCCTATTTCGTTTCGCTTGAGCCAGGAAACCTCTGTGTAGGACTCTAAAGACTCGTCAATACGCCGGCAGCAGGCGATGATCATATCAAACACCCACAAGCCGCAAGCGGTCTGCTAAACGTAACGGCCACCCGGATATTGAGCGATCAGAAGATCGACGAGCAAGCCCGCTCACACTCCAGTGAATCCAACCAGTAACACTACCGTACAGTCCGGTCTGATCGTCTGATATGTCGCATATCTCGCCTAGGGGTGGTAAACGTCAGACCCCAATAGCTCGATAAGTCATGTCGATATGAGGTCTATAACAATTCGAGAAACTACTGGTAACACTTACCAGTAAATCTCAGCAACCCTGGCCAGGGATTTCCTATTATAGCCAATCGAACACAGCGCAACATCAACCCTATACCGGAAGAGACGAATCCCCTCCTATCGCTCATTGCCTCCATGTGACTCGGGACTGTACCCAAAAACCACCGTTTTGCACGCCCTCTTGGACGTGGTAAGATGGAAATCAAAGCACAGTGGGAACCACACAAGACTCTATGACGATCTCGGGTCAACAGACTACTCTGTACCAGTGTCACCAGAGAACTGCCATCTGACGTAAGGTATAATACCATCTGGGAGTTCTCGGCGAGTCCGTCCAGTGTACCCAGTCTCTACTGAGCACCCGTATATCATCTCTGACGTCAAACACCAATGGATATGGGATCATCCATCGCCCATCTGTATGGGTCGAGAAGGTATACGCTAGTCTACTCTGGTATATCGATGCCCCGTCTCGATACACCCACGACTAGGGACTTTGAAGGATGTACTTATGGACTACCATGTCCCCACTAGTATGATCCGCATCATAGTCCAGGTAGTCAAGTACACATCCTAAGGGCTTTACCAACATGTAACAGAGAGACAATCACTGTACACGTTAAGGCAAAGATCAACCAGATAGCATACTATCATGTCGAGCAAGAAAGTCCTCCCTATATACGTCCTAGCATCCACTACAATATACATCATATATACAGTAATGGCCTCTAGGGCATACATATAACTAACAATCTCCCACTTGCACTAGGGCCATCTGATAGCAGTGGTTGTAGTATCTCATACTCAACCATCCCATAAAAGTCTCTCTTTGGGAACAGGCCTTTGTGAGTGGATTCCGCTGCATTGTCCTCTGAGTCTACTCTCCTAACCTCGATCTCCTTGGAGATCAACCATCTCCATGATCAGGTAATACTGCCTTAGAATATGTCTGGATCACTGATGGGACCGGCGTTCCTTGGCATAAGCCACAACTCCATTGTCACACAATGGGAGGAACGTAGTTTATCTCATGAACCACTATACACCCAAACAGCATCTTTGGTAGCATCTTAAGTAGCGATTTATCCAGCCTTTATCGTCTAGTATGTCACGGTATCTAGTTTGGAACTCTTCCAACATACCGTCCCATTACTGAGGGTAAAGACAATGCCTGTGACTGACATTCAGTCGTCCTTATCACCCTGGAACACTTCCAGTGATTCTTCCCAGGATCAACTGATGCCATCTCACTACAACTAGTGAGTAGCCTAACATCCATTTAGATCTATCTCATAGATCTAAAACCCAGGATTTAGTAGGTATCACTTTGATCCTATGTGGAGAATTATTGTGATAAGCGGAGATTGACCGAGCATACCATAGGAAACTCCTTCCCTATCAAGAGTATGTCATCCACGTACTCTACGAGAATCGCCACCATACTCCCTGCTACCTTTTTGTATATACAAGGTTCATCTACCATTTTGATGATGTCAAACTCTTTGACTAATTCATCAAAACAGATGTTCCATCTCCGCGATGCCTGCTTTATCCTATAAAACATCTTGCACACGTTTCCGCTGCTCCCACTGTCTACGAGGCCCTCTGGCTGTGTACTTATAGACTCCCTCTTCTAAAACATCATTTAGAAAAGCTGTCATGACACCCAACCGCCAGATATCGTAGTCATGGTACGTAGCCGTGGCAAGTAGGATCTGGATGGACTTAAGCATAGCTACTTGAAAAGGTTTCATCATCATCCATACCTGGTCAATGATGTAGACCTTTAACAAGTCTAGCTTTGAAAATCTCAACTTTTCCATCTACATCAAGTAATCTTCTCAAGATATACTTGCTCCTGATGGGGATTTAACCCTTCAGATATTGCAACCAAAGTCCATACTTTGTTGGTGTATAAGGATTCTATCTCAGATCGATAAACATCCAGCCATTCTCACAGAGTCCTACTCCTGATGGCCAGGTCGGAACTAGTTGGGTCATCATCTCATGATGCAATCCTCGCTCCCACTGTCATAGAGAAACAGAAGTATCTCTCAGATGGGTGAGGAACCCTACTAGATCGGCGGAGAGGCTGAGGTTCGTTGGTATCTACTGAATTCTTTGGTTCTACCAAATCATCTGCTGTTGTTTGTATAGCTGGAACCTTTCCAGTTCTACATAACAGATCTTGCCTTGAGCTTGTCCGGATTTTGCTTTTAGACATAGGCCGGACAACCCCAAATCTTAACTAACTTAAGATATGGGCTCTTCCCTTTCCATATCACATATGAAATGGTAGGTAACTGATTTGATTGGAACCCTATTCAATAGGTATGCAGCTTCTCAAGTGCATAACTCCCAAAAGGAAATAGGTAACTCAGTAGTACTCATCATAGAGCACACCTTATCATATAGGGTGTGATTGCTCCGCCCCGATATACCATCGTGCTATGGTGTATACAGAGGAGTAATGCTGAGAGAGAATCTCATTCTCCTTTAGAATAATCCAGGATTTCCGTGCTCAAGTATTCTCCTCCTTGATCTCATCATAGGACATAATACTTATACCCGTATTCTGGTTCTCTACTTCTCGCTTATATTCTGTGAATATCTCAAAAGGTTCGGACTTGTGTTTCAACAGGAACATAGGTCTGAATCTCGAAAGATCATCAGAGAATGTAACGAAGTACAAAGAACCATTCTTGGCATGTGCAGACAGGGGACCTACATACATCAACATGTATCATCCCAAGAGTTCACTAACTCTTTCTCTATTTCCAATAAACAGAGCTCTGGTCATCTTATCTTTGTGACATGACTGGCAAGTTTCACAAGATGTAAATTCAAACTAATTTAAATATGCATCTTTATGTAACTTCAGCTAGTCGGGTCACATTGATATGACCTAGTCTACAATGCCTCAAGAAGGATTCGTTCATTTCTGAACTCTTCCTCTTGTGTGTGTTCTGTATACTAAGAACTGTAGTTTGATTTAGAACATCAATGCTTTTAGATAACGTGCCTGAATCGATCAACTTTTGATATAGGAAATGTTCAAAACATTATCCAACAATACAAAATTTTATCATTTCTTTACTAATAAAGAGACTGATATGATTTTGTATATCAGGTTCAGTATCTAATAACATTTGTTCAGAATCAATGTATTGGTAATACAGGGTGACAGTGACCAACAGACTTGGCTGCAACTCTTGCCCCGTTTTCTGCCTCATGAAACTTATCACCCGTTCTCAGTTCTCTACCTTTCTGTAGCCCTATGTAACAGATTACATATCTGGGATCCTGATCTGGTATCACATACCCAGGACGTAGAGGATATAGAGAAACAGTTCTTTGTAATGAACACACCCGAAGATGATGCATCAGCATGCACTCTCTTCGTTTGGGCGGCATGGGAATTCTGGTAATCCCCAATTTCCTGCTCTGTCTTATAACAATTATAAGTTGGAGCGGGACCAACGTTCCCCAGCTCAGTATAACAAGCGGGTTAGGTCAAATATCCGTATTATTATCTTGATTAAGGCGTGATATGGTCGCTACCAGGAGAGAGAGAGAAGAAAACACTCAGCGTGCGCTCTTGCAAGAATAGATTGGTTTTTATTTTATCTAATCAGGATGGCTCCCACTGCTTTTTATCAAATTTTCCTTCAAACCCTAAAAGGAAAGACTAGCCGGGATTAATTACACACTACAAGTTCGCCAATCTTTCAGCCAGGCCAGTGTCGGTACTTTGAGGGAGGTCCCCCGTGCTTTCGCACGAACCTAATTACTGTAAACCTCGTTTTCCCAGAGGCGTAACCCCGTTGACACCTTTCTAGACACCTACTTGATCGGCTAATTGTAATGTGTAAAACTCTCCCAGGAGTAACTCTTGCTCGCAGCGGGTATCGGGATCCAACTATCTCATAGAAGGTATGCAATCTCATTGCAAATTTCAACACTTGAAATTCCCGATAATATTTTGCCCCGAACGATCTATGACCTTGACAAGGTCAACAAACCATAGACCGCAAGTCAAGTTCAACCCGTCATTTCTTGATTGAATCAAACCCACCCGCACGACCCTTGACAAGGTCAACAAGGCCGCACGACTACCCTAACCCAATCTGCATCATATGCATAAACAGATAAATACTGGTTAGCTACCGCACACTGCGCCTTGACAAGGTCAACAAACGCAGCACGAATACTAAACATGACTTATCTGAAATGACGGAGGGCTACGACAGGTTTTTTTGAAAACCTATTGCGTAATGAACTTGATATCGTTGTAGAATCAAATGATTTTAAAAATGGAGTGCTTTTGAGGCTTTTCAAGTTTTGCTAAAGGAGTCACTCCCGGTGAAGGGATCGTCGGTCCTTTTCTCGTCGAATGAGGTGCGGGATATATCATATATATCACTGTGCAAAGCAAAAACTCTTAAAAGCAATCAAAAGACAAACCGAGTGTGTAGCATCTTCCAGTTATTGCTAAAGGAGTCACTCCCGGTGAAGGGATCTCGGTCCTTTCCTCATCGAATAAGGTGCAGGATATATCATATATACCGCTGTGCAAAGCAAGAACTGTAGCTACCTGTTTTATTTTGAAATTCGATTCTACAACATCTTAGGTTTCTTTTATTTCATTAATCACATTAATGAAGTCCCATCAATTAAGTACCTAAACATCACAGATAAATACGACGTACACTTATGCCATCCGCATTCGCCTCGATGTCCCCTCGTGCACCGTTAGGTTAGGTAACTAACGGCAGAGCGGGGTAGGGCTAGCACGGGTGTAAAACATAAGTAACGCCTATATAATATATCATATATACTATATACAGTATCCATCACAGAACATCACATGATCACATCACAGATATCGCAGCAGAAGAATCATATGAAATATTGGATACACTAGGACGTCCATGTTTTCAATACGAGCCAGTATAAAACACGGATTCCACGGTCGCGATGAATAGCCAAACCCATACCCCTAGACCCCTATGAGAGCGGCAAGCAACCCTACCAATTCTAGAGTTAGGAGACCCGGACTCGACTCCTCGAGTTGGTCTCCCACTGGACCCTAGAACCCGGTTACTTGTGCTCCCCTCCTTGGGTCATCCTAGTGCGGAAAAGTAAATAATATACAAAGGGTGACATCTTCCGCAACCTGGAAGTTCCCCAATAAAAGAATATTACATACAAGTTTTTACATGAATGAAAATGAAAAACACTCATCTCACATAAAACCCCCCGGCTATTCAAACACGACGATCCAATATAACATATCCAGCAACACATAACATCACATGTCATCAACGTAAATAAATATGCGCATCCCAATTGTCGTTGACATATAGTAACGAAACCGACGATATCACATATTACACTTACGGTCACATAAAAGAAAGTGTAAAACTACAACAGTTGGAATCCGCAATCTCCTCAGACATCGCATGCCTGACCAAATGAATTCCTTAGACATCACATGCCTAACAATTATAAACCCCGCATTTTAGTCTCATTATCGAAAACTCTTTTCAATATCAAGTCGGGTAATTCAACAAGATTCCCGACATCCTGATCGAATGCTCGTCGCAAACTTTAGTAGACGGCCGCACCCCCGATACCGTCGACGAAGTGCACCAAGGCGGAACACCGCTACCGCGAGCACCCAAACGGATGCTTTCGGCGACGGGGTTCTCCTACAGTCACTTGGTCGGGGCTATGGAGTGAGGCTGTCTATTAAGTTTACCCGGCGAGTATCCGCGTACGCTACGTGATTGTGACGGACTTTTGATCACATCAAAATTCCGTGGCAACCGATCAAGTGAGACTAAACTGCTATGTTTGTAACATTCATTCAGTTATCTTATAACTTCTTGTGAATTCCAATGTTGTATCACATTCCGGATAAATGGAAAATGTTAAACTTTCCGATCGAACAATCGAACACCCAAGTTTTCCCAATACAGATCAACACATGAAATAAGTCTAACAACATTCAGTTCGTGCCTCAGTACCAACGGTCCAGCCGTAGAAGGGTCAAGCCAACGCCTCACATGTGGCACGCCGTACTGCCCCAAACCCTAAGGTTCAAAGGGCAGTTCAAGACGGTCACATAATCGAGTTAAGGTTTGTTATCTTCTAGAGGGACCATCGCGTTACTTGCACTACTTAGAACGTCGTTAAACTACGGAAAATCCAACACTTGGAAATTTCCCGACAGGGGAAAAATTGGGTATTTATATCCGGTCGAACTTTTTAACATATTCTAAAATTTATCCGGAAAGCCACATAGATAAAATCTGATACTCCGATCGAAACACCGAATCCCCAAAACAGCCCCAAAACACTCATCTCTATAATAAATATTAAAATATCCCAGAAAATACAGCACAACTAAGGAGGAATTACTGTGAAACTTTTACAGTGAGACTCGACCGTACGGCCGCGGAACCGCCGCATGAGCCATGCTCATGCCGCGGAACCGCGTCGGTTTAGATGAATTAGGTCCACGAAATTTACAGTAATTCCTACAAAACCCTGCTTAATTTTCTGCATATTTTTAATTTCGAAAAATCCACAATTTTCAAAAAAGGACAGAGAGCATGTTTGGAATTGGGTTTCGGGTTCGTTCGGACTTCAAATTGCGTCTAGACTTCGCCTAAGGCTCTAGCTAGGCTCTGATACCACTGTAGGGTTCCTAGGCATTGTCAAGAGGTCTCACAAGGCATCAACTATGGCAATTTCAAATTTAAACGGTGCCGAGAAACCCTAGAACGGATCGTTGGCTAGATTTCTAGGCGAAAAACAAACTAGTTAACACTTGACTAAGAGTACGGAAATACAACCTTTGTAGATCCATTCCTCCACCTCCACGGCTCCGTGATGAAGTCCTCTCCGCTGTCCAAATGCAAGTCCCGGGCTCTAGCGTCGGCTTCATCGGAGAAAGAGCGGGCTAGGTCATCGACGACGTGCCGAAGATGATCTACGTCGAGGCATCGCTAGATCAAGCTCCAACTTCACCAAGTCTAGAAAACTTGTGAAGGAAACACACTCTACTACTTGGCAAGAGGTAGAGGATGAAGAAATAGGAAGTGGGTTCACTTTAGAATTGGATTTCTCACACTTTTCATCAATCCACCATTGATGAAGTCATGGTTTCTTCTTTGAAGAAGATGATGAAGAAGAAGAAAATGTTATGATAAGTTAATTTAAAATAGAAAAGAAAATCAAAACTTATCATAATCTAACCATGGTTATGTGTAGAGACTAAACTCAAGTTAAGTGAATGGTTAGGTTAGGTATGAAGACAAAAATGGTGACTAAGTCAAAGCTTCATGAAGCTTCAACATATATCCAAATTAGCCACCATTTTCCTTTTGCCAAAAATGAATAAATAAACAAATAAATGAATAAGAAATAAAACCCTAACCATTTACTCAACCAAGGTTTAACTCTTTACACAAAACCTAGTAATCTTGCATCATCAAACATGATACAAACAAGTGCACAAAAGTATATCACATATACAATGTGCACACCCGAGTGAGAATATCCATTTAAAGTGAAATGATACTAGTTAATGCAAAGTAATATATCAAATATATAATTATACATTAAATCATTAAATCAACACTTGATTCAATGATCCGGCCATGTCGAACATAACCGACTAATATCTACAGTAACAACTTATCGAATCAACACTTGATCCGATATGCCGGCTATATCGCATATAACCGATCAATGTCACATATCGCGAGAATCGAATACAGTATCACATACTGGTATCATTCTCGGTCTCGCACATATCTCATATGCGCTCCTATTTCGTTTCGCTTGAGCCAGAAAACCTCTGTGTAGGACTCTAAAGACTCGTCAATACGCCGGCAGCAGGCGATGATCATATCAAACACCCACAAGCCGCAAGCGGTCTGCTAAACGTAACGGCCACCCGGATATTGAGCGATCAGAAGATCGACGAGCAAGCCCGCTCACACTCCAGTGAATCCAACCAGTAATACTACCGTATAGTCCGGTCTGATTGTCGGATATGTCGCATATCTCGCCTAGGGGTGGTAAACGTCAGACCCCAATAGCTCGATAAGTCGTGTCGATATGAGGTCTATAACAATTCGAGAAACTACTGGTAACACTTACCAGTAAATCTCAGCAACCCTGGCCAGGGATTTCGTGTTATAGCCAATCGAACACAGCGCAACATCAACCCCCTATACCGGGAGAGACGAATCCCCTCCTATCGCTCATTGCCTCCATGTGACTCGGGACTGTACCCAAAAACCACCGTTTTGCACGCCCTCTTGGACGTGGTAAGATGGAAATCAAAGCACAGTGGGAACCACACAAGACTCTATGACGATCTCGGGTCAACAGACTACTCTGTACCAGTGTCACCAGAGAACTACCATTTGACGTAAGGTATAATACCATCTGGGAGTTCTCGGCGAGTCCGTCCAGTGTACCCAGTCTCTACTGAGCACCCGTATATCATCTCTGACATCAAACACCAATTGATATAGGATCATCCATCGCCCATCTGTATGGGTCGAGAAGGTATACGCTAGTCTACTCTGGTATATCGATGCCCCGTCTCGATACACCCACGACTAGGGACTTTGAAGGATGTACTTATGGACTACCATGTCCCCACTAGTATGATCCGCATCATAGTCCAGGTAGTCAAGTACACATCCTAAGGGCTTTACCAACATGTAACAGAGAGACAATCAGTGTACACGTTAAGGCGAAGATCAACCAGATAGCATACTATCATGTCGAGCAAGAAAGTCCTCCCTATATACGTCCTAGCATCCACTACAATATACATCATATGTACAGTAATGGCCTTTAGTGTTGGAGTTAGTGCCCTCAAAGTCAATTATTGGATCACAGGCACGTGATTACAATGATTGAGGGAGGACCTATCCCGGTAGGACAGTCTTACTCGTGATGATAGTATGCTATCTGGTTTATCTTTATCATCGTGTACTGCTTTAGGTGACCTGACATGTCGCTATTACACGTTGATAGAGCCCCTAGGATTCTTGCTTCACTGCCAGCAGTATGATGGCGATCATATACGTGGGAGCTGGTAGTCTATAAGCACATCCTTAAAAGGTCCCTAGTCGTAGGAGTTTCGAGACAGGGCATCGATACTCCATTAGTAGACTAGTGTATACAGTCGAGACCCCGACGAGGGGCGGTGGCCGGTCTCACAAGCCACCGTTGTCTGTTGGTTCACCTAAGATGTATACAGGTGCTCATTGGGTTATGAGTACACCGGACAGGACTCGCCGGGAACCTGCTAGTTGGGCTTATACCTGATGTCAGATAGCAGTTCCCTGGTGACATGTGTACAGGTTAGTTCATCGACCTGAGGATCATCATTTGTCTCGTGTGAGTTCCCACTGTGCTTTGATTACTACCCTACCACGGCTCAAAGGAGTCGTGCAAACAGGTTTTAGTTGGGTACAGTCCCGAGCCACATGGAGGCAGTGAGCGGATCTTCAGGGGTTCGTCTCTCCCGGTATTGGGGGTGAGGTCGCGCTGTGTCTAGGAGAGCCATTACGCAAAGCCCTCGGCCGAGGCAGGAGATTTACTGGTAGGTATTCCAGTAGTATCTCAGGGCGTTCTGGGCTACACTCCGACACGACTTGTACCGCTTTTGGGGGTCTGACTTTTACCAACCCCCTAGGCCCGCCATGCGATACTCATAGACGAACGGACCGGACTGTACGGATATTGTCACTGACAGGCTCAGTTGGGTGTCGGGGTGAGCTTCCTCATCGACGTCCCTTTTGGTCAATAGCTGGTGGCCCGTCACGTATTGGCTTATACCTCTGACGTGCCAGTGGTTAAATCCACAGCCATAGTATTGACGAGTCTTTAGAGTCCACCACACTTACAGTTACTCAAGCTTTCGGGCGAAACGCTGTAGAGGCCGTATGGAGATATGGCAGGGTCCGATCAGATACGTGCGGTATTGCACGCATCAGGATCGGACAGTTTTGTACTAGTGGCCGTATAGTTATATGGCAGGGTTCGATCTGATACGTGCGGTATTGCACGGATCAGGATCGAACGGATTTTACTAGCCGGCTTTGGCTTAAGCCGGTCCTAGTTTAGTACAGTGTAGATTTTGTCTCATTGCATTTGTATCCGGTCGGAATACAGATGCGGGTGTGTATGCACAGTATAGGGGTTTTCCTGTAATTTATTACGGGACCAGTTTTCTGGAGTTGCCAGTTTGCATTCCGTTCCGGCCGGTTTTCCTTTGTTCTTTCCCGGCCGGACTTTTCTGATGGAGGGGGTTATTTGCAGTTTTGCAAATAACACTTTGTGGAGGTTTTTCTTGCAAATGATTTATTATGATAACCTTTTTAGATACCATTCATTTCATGCTTCATGAAGATAAGATGTGGATTAGAGTTGATGTGAGTTTGTGATGATTATGTCTTGATGTGGTCACCACTTCCTTTACCCTACACTAACCTCCCTTCATGCTTCATATTATCTCCTCCACCATTCTCATTTAGCATAAAAGTTTTTCATAAGAAAAAGAAAGAGAGAAGAAGAAAAAGAAAGAGAGGAAGAAGAAGAGAGAGCTTCATTCTTGAGAGTTTCTTTCTTGATCTCTTTTTCATGCTAGAAAAATGCAAGCACCATTTTTCTAATCCTTGTTTCCTCCATCATCTTCAAATGGCAACAAAACCCAAGTGAGACAATCTACTACACATTCTACAGCACATCTTGAGCATGTCGAGTTGCCGGCTTCATGCGCGAGTTGCCTCGGTATTGAGGCGGGAGCCCGTAAAAGAAGAAGGCGATGTGGTGCCCTTTCCGGCGAGGAGGCGACGATGTGGAGGCAACACTTTCCGCGGGAGATCGGGACGATGACGAGAAGACCGGAGGACTCGGATCACTCGGTATACTTCTCACCCTATCTCTTGTTTGCTAGCATTAGGTTAATGGTTACGATCCGGGTTTCATTGTCCGCGGTAGCACCGGTTTCCGAGTAAGGAAAATTTTTATTCCGCATTTTGGCCTCGAGCAAGAGGCCGTGGCGCTGCCGTGGCGCAACATGGTATCAGAGCCACGCCATTAACCTTACCTAGTTTGTTCTAATGTGTTTTGCTTATCCGATCGACCGAAATTCCAAAAACCGTATTTTTTATTGCACATCAGTTTCTGTCGAAATTTTTTGGAGTCTAAAAATTTTTCAGGTGGTCTCAGAATGATGTGCAGGGAGTTCTAAGAACTCTGGGAAAATTCGAGACAGTGATCACTCAACAGGAGCGCGGAAGCGCCGCAAAAACCCTATTTGTGCCGCCCTTCCACCGCAGGTTGGTGGGGTCACTGCTTCGATTTTCTCCAGTGGGCTTCTGGGCTATAATTAGGGGTTTTGGAATATTAAAATTGGGCCAGTTATTTCTGTGAGTGCTACAGTTTTCTTTTGGGGCCCACTTGTTAATTATTTGATCGATCGGATATTTTAAACACATTATTTCACAGTATTTACATTATATCTGCGACCGTGAATGTCACTCGATCGGTAAATCCGGTCTAACTGCTATAGCCCGGTTAGACGGATTTGCGAACGTGATTTTCACGTTGATGTTCTATGTTTATGCTGTGTTGTTGCGGATCGGTCGGTGGGGATAGCCTGGATGCAATGCTAGTACAGTGCTGTTGTATTATGTACATTTGATATTGCGGGGCGAGCGTCCGACATGTGGACTGCCGTCACTGCCTGATTGTATTATTCTTTTGGGGCACGACCTGGTTGCGGTCGATGTACCCGGTGTATGTATATTGTACTTTCTGTACTAGGATTACCCCGCGGAGGGGTGCACGGATAGCCGGGTTCTAGAGGGCAACAGGCCCGCATCTCATGGCATTGGGACGGAGGGGGCTTCACTCCAGGATTGGCGGGCTATTCGCCGCACTCGTAGGGGGTACAGGTTGACCCAGGAGGGGTGCCCAAGTCACCGGATTCCGTGAAGTGCTGGGTGGTCCATTCACGGTGCTGAAGGGGGCTGCCTCGCTTCAGGTTTTGGCGGGTGACTTGCCGCACCCGTAGGGGTCTAGGTTTTCATTGCACAGGCTATCCACACGACCAGGGGAACGTCGGGTTTCAGCAGCGGCTCTGTGAAACCCGGGGCTTCCAGATATCTGTATTGTTCTGTGATGCTGTACATTTCTGTGATGTTGCATTCTTATCACGCCTTGAGCGAAATATAATATATTGGTATATATATTAGTAGATGTTGTATATGTTTTTCATCCGCGCTAGTCCAGTCCCCGCTCTGTCGTTAGTAAGCTAACCTAACGAGTGATGACGGGACCCAGTGGCGAATGCGGATGGCATATACGTACGTCAGTATATTTTCGTTCTTTGTGGTGTGATCATTTGATGGGACTGCGTTGATTCGGATCAATGCAAGATAAACAAACCTATTCTGATGTTGTTGGAACACTTTTCAAAAAGCTGTTATTGCAAGGACGTTCACTTTTGTTTTGCATCGTGGTATTCATTTGGAATATCCTGCTCCTCAGTCGACGAGGCAAGGGCCGAGATCCCTTCACCGGGAGTGACCCCTTGGACAGAAGTTTGCGTCAGGGCATTAACTTCACTATAGCCGATTACTTTTGCTTTGCATCGTGGTATTCATTTGGAATATCCTGCACCTCATTCTACGGGGAAAGAGCCGAGATCCCTTCACCGGGAGTGACCTCTTTAGTAAAGGTTTTCGTCACTATATTTTTATAAAAGGCTATGCAGTTCCTTCAACGATATCAAGTTCATTACGTTAAAGGTTTTTCGCCAAAAACCAGCCGTAGCCCTCCGTCATTTCCTACAGGTATTATTTGGTATTCGTGCTGCGTTTGTTGACCTAGTCAAGACGTAGTGTTCGGTAGCTAAGTGGTACTTGTTTGTTGCATAAGTGGGATTGGTTGAGACAGTCGTGCGGCCTTGTTGACCTAGTCAAGGGCACGTACGGGTGGGTTTAATGCAATCCAGAAAAATGACGGGTTGAACTTGACTGGCGGTTTATGGTTTGTTGACCTAGTCAAGGTCATAAACCGCTTGGGGTAAAAATCACATCGGGAGTTTCAAAAGAACTGAAACTTGCCAGGCATGCGCATACCTTCTGGAGTGTGATGACTTGAGTGGATTCCGTCAAGTTATCATGCGATGATAGTTGGATCCCGATTCCCACTGATGAGTTGGTTTACTCCTCGGGTCATCCCGACTAATTCTTCTTTCAGGTTTGGAGGAGAATTTGAGGTACAGTGGGAGGTTTCCAGATTAGACAAAGTGATAACCATTCTGATCTAGGTTAGAGTGCACGCTGAGTGTTTCTTTTCTCTCTCTCTGGCAGCGACCATTGACCCGACCCTGGACTATGACTCAGTGACTAAGTTGACCGAACCTTCTTAACACTGGCTTTTTGGATTGTCAGAGTTGCAGACCTCATTGCCACTCCTGCTTTTACCCTTTTCTCCAGGACACCCCGTATTACTACGAACGTCCACTTCCATTGGACAAAACCATCGTATGGTTAGATACGAACTCGAAGGACTTCGAGGATGGTTTCTGGTTCTGGAGAAAACGGATAGGATTATTCAGTTGTCTTTTCTTTCTACCTTCTCTCAGGTTGCGAGTATTCCTTGGTTTAGGAGTAGTACACCTATTACGCAAATTGGATAGTCTTCTTCCAAACCTTAGGCTGGTGCCGACCGGTAGGGAATGAAGGAAACCAATTAGCATAACGATGGTGTACAGAAGGTATTAAGTTTAGACAAAGCAAGGGATTAGTAAGAGGGCAAAGTAAATTGCGACTGATATTCACGACCAAACCAAGTATTTCTTCGCCAATCCTAAATCACCTTTGTATTTCTCCAGGACACTCCGTATCACTACGAAGATCCCATTTTATTGGATACTCCATCGTATGGTTATATACGAACTCGAAAGGAACTAGTTCCAGTTCGGGGATGGATTCTGGTTCAGGAGAAATAGGAATAAAGTACATTCAGGTGTCTTTTATCTTCACCTTCTCTCGCGTTGCGAGTGCTCCTAGGATTAGGACAGTACACCCTTTATGCTTTTTGGATAGTCTTCTTCCAAACCATAGGCTGGTGCCGAACGGTAGGGAAGGAAGAAAACCATTTGGCTTAAAAGGGTGTACAGAAGGTAATGACTAAAGACATATAAAGGGATTTGGAAAGGTGGCAAAGAATTATACGGTTACTGTTGTGAATCTGGATAATGGAAGAGGCATTACTAGGAATACCAGAATTCCCCACAGAAACATTTCAATGTTTCAGTATTCACTGTGTAATGTTAAAAGAAAAACTGATTTCCCGATTAGACACTTACTCCAGGGTATGTATTTACCAGGTATGATTCTCACATCTGTATGGTTTTACAGATGAGGAGTAGGAGTAAGTTATTGGGAATTGGGTGATTATCCTCATTATATCGGGATTCGTTGTAATCGGTGATATTTGAGGAAGTCACCTGGGTTGTTTGCCGGTCGGCAGTTATTTGGTTTTGAATATCCGCGGTTATGCACCAATTTCAAATTGATATATCTGTACGTCTATTTTCATAGAGTGAGATATACCTTTTGATATTATGTCGATGACATTTACCTATATCAGTGGATGGTTAGGTAAGGAGCATTAAACAGCGGTGTAATTCTTCTTAACCATAAGTACAGTTTTCAACCTACGACACACAGTGAAAGAGTTGTTAGACTCAGCGGACTTATACAGAGTATTGTATGTTGTCCAGTGTCCATTAGGACAGAGGGGTTGGTCCTCATACTATATTCTGTTTACTTTTAACTTCTCTAGTTCTTAGACATGTGCTTCGTGGAAACACAGTGTCTAAGTTTTGAGGAGTTATAGGTATTTGAATACAGTAGAGAACCAGGTGTAGCAAGTATCGGGATTCTTCAAGGTGATCGAAGATGTAGATACTTGTGTATGGTGTTCAGTTGATAGTAATGATAAAGAGAAATTGCTTCTCTTTCAGGTTACTCATAATTGGAAGCATTCCTAAGTTAAGTAACGCTGATCGGCCTCCTTCCATTTACTTTATATGCGCTGGAGACAGCTGCATGATTTGAATCTGGTTCAATTAAATCAGTGCCTCTGGTTCTATATTGGATATAGAACAGTTCATATCTTAACGATGTTAAGGTACGGGGAGTTGTCCGGCTTATGCTTAAAACCAGACTCCGGATAACTCAAGGCACGTTTCTGTAATGGCTGTTTGTGGGTTGACCCAGGCTATGACGAGGGTTGACTTTCTACCATCTGGCAGATCAATAGAAATATTGTTCTAGACTCGCCACAGTTTTATTAAAAATGGATTTTTTCAAAAACAGCAGTGGGAGTATGGTAGAACTGGAAGTGATTCCAGAACCGCAAACGATTACTGAAGATTTGATAAGGAACCTAAAGATTCAATCTGATTTGACATTCAATTGGCCACTCCGCAGATAAGGTGGGTAACTTCAGGCACCCGAGAGGTACTCCGGTAGCCTCAAGGACGGTGACAGGGAAGTTCTTGTTTACCCACAATTACCATTGCTGTTGTTCCAGGCTGCGAGACCCGGCAGGAGGATGAGTATAGCGTCGTTCTAAACTAGCTTTAGAAGTGCACGTCTATATGACTCTGGCAGAGGGTTGTCGTAGTCAGTGGGAGCAGCGGAAGCATTGGTGGACAGGTGGCTTATGTCTATTTATAGACTAAAGCAGATATAGCGGAGTTAGATCATCTGTTTCTGATGTGACAGTCATGGGTTTGACGTCATCAGAATAGGGGATGGATCTGTTGAGAAGGTAGTAGGAAGTGATATTCCTATACTACGATCGGTTACACTTTGGTCGTCACACAGTGTTTTCTCCACATGGGACTTGGATATTATATCAAACATACTGGTTACTAGACCTATGGTTTTAGATCTAGATTTGGGTGGTTTCCCAATCAGGGTACCTTGACAGCATTCTATGAGTATTTAGAATGGACGACTCCTGGCATGGTAGTGTACCTGCAGGTAATGGAGTCACCCTCTCTAAAGGTGTCTTATAGACTAAAGGGGAGAGGGATACTCATGATTGGCAGATCACTTGCTTAGACAATTGAGTCAATCATGAGATGTCAAGTACCACACCAGATGTTGTTCTTGCAATAGATACAATAAGTTGACATTGATCCAATCCTGGAGAAACGGTCGGAAGCAGTTTTAGAACATAAGTTGATGTTCTAGGGATATGATAACGGCAGCCTCCTTTTAGGAGACGGTTATCATTCCAGGCTTCCAAGGTGACATGGACGACAAGGAGGTTGTCAGAGTTATAGTTTTCCTTCCAACGAGGGGCAGTATTTTGGACAGGTGGTCCAAGGCAATACTGAGGGAGGCTTGGCGCAGGATACTGATTAAGTTCGGTTGACGATACAGTCTAAGAAGTTTGGATTTGGAGTTCATTTATGAGCTAGGTCCCATCAGATATCCAGACATTCTAAGACAGGTATTGCTCATTTCGGGAGATGGCTTTCTCCGCGAACTTGAGATATAGAGAGACATAGAAAGAAACATCACAGCGGATCCACTCACTGAGGCTATTCCTCGAAGGCAATAGTTTCGCAAACGAGCTTTGTGAGACTGACTAGTAGAGGAGTTGGGTGTTCGGTATCACACGGGCTGTGAGTATGCGGCATCGCAATAATTAGCCTTGAGTGCAAGTGGGAGATTGTTGGAGTTAGTGCCCTCAAATTCAATTATTGGATCACAGGCACGTGATTACAATGATTGAGGGAGGACCTATCCCGGTAGGACAGTCTTACTCGTGATGATAGTATGCTATCTGGTTTATCTTTATCATCGTGTACTGCTTTAGGTGACCTGACATGTCGCTATTACACGTTGATAGAGCCCCTAGGATTCTTGCTTCACTGCCAGCAGTATGATGGCGATCATATACGTGGGAGCTGGTAGTCTATAAGCACATCCTTAAAAGGTCCCTAGTCGTAGGAGTTTCGAGACAGGGCATCGATACTCCATTAGTAGACTAGTGTATACAGTCGAGACCCCGACGAGGGGCGGTGGCCGGTCTCACAAGCCACCGTTGTCTGTTGGTTCACCTAAGATGTATACAGGTGCTCATTGGGTTATGAGTACACCGGACAGGACTCGCCGGGAACCTGCTAGTTGGGCTTATACCTGATGTCAGATAGCAGTTCCCTGGTGACATGTGTACAGGTTAGTTCATCGACCTGAGGATCGTCATTTGTCTCGTGTGAGTTCCCACTGTGCTTTGATTACTACCCTACCACGGCTCAAAGGAGTCGTGCAAACAGGTTTTAGTTGGGTACAGTCCCGAGCCACATGGAGGCAGTGAGCGGATCTTCAGGGGTTCGTCTCTCCCGGTATTGGGGGTGAGGTCGCGCTGTGTCTAGGAGAGCCATTACGCAAAGCCCTCGGCCGAGGCAGGAGATTTACTGGTAGGTATTCCAGTAGTATCTCAGGGCGTTCTGGGCTACACTCCGACACGACTTGTACCGCTTTTGAGGGTCTGACTTTTACCAACCCCCTAGGCCCGCCATGCGATACTCATAGACGAACGGACCGGACTGTACGGATATTGTCACTGACAGGCTCAGTTGGGTGTCGGGGTGAGCTTCCTCATCGACGTCCCTTTTGGTCAATAGCTGGTGGCCCGTCACGTATTGGCTTATACCTCTGACGTGCCAGTGGTTAAATCCACAGCCATAGTATTGACGAGTCTTTAGAGTCCACCACACTTACAGTTACTCAAGCTTTCGGGCGAAACGCTGTAGAGGCCGTATGGAGATATGGCAGGGTCCGATCAGATACGTGCGGTATTGCACGCATCAGGATCGGACAGTTTTGTACTAGTGGCCGTATAGTTATATGGCAGGGTTCGATCTGATACGTGCGGTATTGCACGGATCAGGATCGAACGGATTTTACTAGCCGGCTTTGGCTTAAGCCGGTCCTAGTTTAGTACAGTGTAGATTTTGTCTCATTGCATTTGTATCCGGTCGGAATACAGATGCGGGTGTGTATGCACAGTATAGGGGTTTTCCTGTAATTTATTACGGGACCAGTTTTCTGGAGTTGCCAGTTTGCATTCCGTTCCGGCCGGTTTTCCTTTGTTCTTTCCCGGCCGGACTTTTCTGATGGAGGGGGTTATTTGCAGTTTTGCAAATAACACTTTGTGGAGGTTTTTCTTGCAAATGATTTATTATGATAACCTTTTTAGATACCATTCATTTCATGCTTCATGAAGATAAGATGTGGATTAGAGTTGATGTGAGTTTGTGATGATTATGTCTTGATGTGGTCACCACTTCCTTTACCCTACACTAACCTCCCTTCATGCTTCATATTATCTCCTCCACCATTCTCATTTAGCATAAAAGTTTTTCATAAGAAAAAGAAAGAGAGAAGAAGAAAAAGAAAGAGAGGAAGAAGAAGAGAGAGCTTCATTCTTGAGAGTTTCTTTCTTGATCTCTTTTTCATGCTAGAAAAATGCAAGCACCATTTTTCTAATCCTTGTTTCCTCCATCATCTTCAAATGGCAACAAAACCCAAGTGAGACAATCTACTACACATTCTACAGCACATCTTGAGCATGTCGAGTTGCCGGCTTCATGCGCGAGTTGCCTCGGTATTGAGGCGGGAGCCCGTAAAAGAAGAAGGCGATGTGGTGCCCTTTCCGGCGAGGAGGCGACGATGTGGAGGCAACACTTTCCGCGGGAGATCGGGACGATGACGAGAAGACCGGAGGACTCGGATCACTCGGTATACTTCTCACCCTATCTCTTGTTTGCTAGCATTAGGTTAATGGTTACGATCCGGGTTTCATTGTCCGCGGTAGCACCGGTTTCCGAGTAAGGAAAATTTTTATTCCGCATTTTGGCCTCGAGCAAGAGGCCGTGGCGCTGCCGTGGCGCAACATTTAGGGCATACATATAACTAACATCTACATCTTCGATTACCTTGAAGAATCCTGATACTTGCAATGCGTGGTTTTCTACTTTACTCTTATACCTATAACTTATCAAAACTTAGACCTTGTATTTCTACGAAACACTTGTCTAAAAACTAGAGAAGTCATAAGTAAACAGAATATAGTACGAGGACCAACCCCTCTGTCCTAATGGACACTGGACAACATTCAATACTTTATATGAGTCCCCTGAGTTGAATAACTCAAACTATGTGTGTCGTAGGTTGAAAATTGTAGTATGGTTATGAAGAATTACACCGCTGTTGAATGCTCCTTACCTAACCATTAATTGATATAGATAAATGTCATAGACATAATTTCAAAAAGTTATCTCACTTTATAAAATAAAGGTACAGATATACTAGTTTGAAATTGGTGCATAACAACGGATATTCAAAACCTAATATTTGTCATCCGGCAAAAACCCAGGTGATTTTCTCAAATATCACCAATTACAACGAATTTCGATATAATGAGGATGATCACCTAATTCCCAATAATTTACTCCCACTCATCATCTGTAAAACCATACAGATATGAGAATCATACCTGGTAAATACATACTCTGGAGCAAGTGTCTAATTGGGAAATCAGTTTTCTATTAACAATGCACTGTGAAACTGAAACATGAAAATGTTTCGAAGGGATATTCGGGTATTCCTAGTAGTGCCTCTTCCATTATCAGATTCATAACTGTAACTGTATATTTCTTTGCCATCTATCCAAATCCCTTTATTTGTCTTTACCCGTTACCTTCTGTACACCCCTTTAGGCTAAATGGTTTTCTTCCCTCCCTACCGTTTGGCACCAGCCTATGGTTTGGAAGAAGACTATCCAATAAGCATAATGTGTGTACTCTCCTAATTCTAGGAGTACTCGTAACCTGAGAGAAGGTGAAGATAAAAGACAACTGAATAAACCTTATTCCTATTTCTCCTGAACCAGAATCCATCCCCGAACTGGAACAAGTTCCTTCGAGTTCGTATATAACCATACGATGGAATATCCAATAACTGTGGATCTTCGTAGTGATACGGGGTGTTCTGGAGAAATACCAAGGTGAAGTAGGAGTCGCGATGAAATATGTGATTTGGTCATGAATGATAGCAGTTGCAATTTACTTTGCCCTCTTTTTGATCCTTTTATTTGTCTTTACTTAATACCTTCTGTACACCACACTTAGGCTAATTGGTTTTTTTCATTCCCCACCTTTCGGCACCTGCCTATGGTTTGGAAGAAGACTATCCAATAAGCGTAATAGGTGTACCCTCTCCTAATCCTAGGAGCCCTCACAACCTGAGAGAAGGTAAAAAGAAAAGACAACTGAATAGTCCTATTCAATCTCTCCAGAACCAGAATCCATCCTCGAATCTGGAACAAGTTCTTTCGAGTTTGTATATAACCATACGATGGATTTATCCAATGGAAGTGGATGTTCATAATAATATGGGGTGTTTTGGAGAAATGCAAAGGGTAAAAGAAGGAGTGGCAATGATGTATGCAACTCAGACAATCCAAAAGCCAGTGTTTTAAGAAAATTCGGTCAACTTGGTCACTGAGTCATAGTCTAGGGTCGGGCTATGGTCGTAGCCAAAGAGAGAGAGAAAAGAAACACTCTGCGTGCACTCTAACCTAGATCAGAATGGTTATCACTTTATCTAATCAGGAAGCCTCCCACTGTATCCTCAAATTCTCCACCAAACCTGAAAGAAGAATTAGTCGGGATCACCTGAGGAGTAAACCAACTCATCAGTGGGAATCGGGATCCAACTATCATCGCATGATAACGTGACGGAATCCACTCACGTTATCACACTCCAGAAGGTATGCGCATGCCTGGCAAGTTTCAGTTTCTTTAGAAACTCCCGATATGATTTTTACCCCATGGTCTTATGACCTTGACGAATGCCAACATATCATAAGTCACATGTCAAGTTCTACCCGTCATTATCCAGGTTAATTTGAACCCACCCGTACATACCCTAGACGAAGGCCAAAATAGTAATACGACTGTCCCAAACTAACGCATCTACCTATGCAACAGAAAAGTAACAAATAACTACCATACACTATACCTTGACGAAGGCCAACATACATAGCATGAATACTAAGTGCTACCTTTCTGAAATGACGGAGGGCTATGAATGGTTTTTGACGAAAAACCTTTAACGTAATGAACTTGATATCGTTGAAGGAACCAGATAGCTTTTTACTAAAATATAGTGGCGAAAACCTTTGCTAAAGAGGTCACTCCCGGTGAAGGGATCTCGGCTCTTTCCCCATAGAATGAGGTGCAGGATATTCCAAATGAATACCGCGATGCAAAGCAAAAGTAATCGACTATAGTGAAGTTATTACCCTGACGTAAACTTCTGTCCAAGGAGCCACTCCCGATGAAGGGATCTCGGCCCTTGCCTCGTAGAATGAGGTGCTGGATATTCATAACCAAATACCACCGTGCAAAACAAAAGAGAACGTCCTTGCAATAACAGCCTTTTTGAAAACTGTTCCAACAACATCGAATAGGTTTGTTTTCCTTGCATTGATCTGAATCAACGCAGTCCCATCAATTAATCACATCACAAAAGAATGAAAATATGATGTACGTATATGCCATCCGCATTCGCCACTGGGTCCCGTCATCACCCGTTAGGTTACTTAACTAACGACAGAGCGGGGACTGGACTAGCGCGGGTGTAAAACATATACAACATCTATTAGTATATATATAGCAATATATAATAATCGCTCCAGGCGTGATAAATGCAACATCAAAGAAAAGTAATAAGCATCACAGAACAATACAGATAATCTGGGAGCCCCGGGTTTCCTTTGAGCCGCAAGTGAAACCCGACATTCCCCTGGTTTTGTGGATAACCTGTGCAATGAAATCCTAGACCCCTACGGGCGCGGCAAGTTACCCGCCAAAACCAGAAGAGAGGCAGCCCCCTTCAACAAAGTGAATGGGCCACCCAGCACTTCACGGAATCCGGTAACTTGAGCACCCCTTCTTGGGTCAACCTATACCCCCTACGAGTGCGGCGAATAGCCCGCCAATTCTAGAATGAAGCCCCCTCCGTCTCAAAGCTATGAGATGCGGGCCCGTTGCCCTCTAGAACTCGGCTATCCGTGCACTCCACCGCGGGGTAATCCTAGTACAGAAAATAAAATACGTACAACGGGTACATCGACATCAACCCGGTCGTGCCCCAAAAGAATAATATACAAACAGGCAGTGACGGCAGTCCACATGTCGGACGCTCGCCCCGCAATATCAAATGTACAAATATAACAAAACCGCACTACCATTGCACGCAAGCTATCCACCACGACAAATCCGGAACAACACAGCACAACACAGAACATCAACGTGAATATCATGTTCGCAAATCCGTCTAAAAGGACTATAGCAATTAGACAAGATTTACCGATCAAATGACATTCATGGTCGCAGATATAATGTAAGTACTGTAATCTAACGTATTTAAAATTCCGATCGACAAAATTTCCCGAAATGGGCCCCAAGTACAATTCCAACACTCGAAATAATCTGGGCCAAAAATATATATCACAAAAATCATATTTCCATGAACTAAACCCTCAGAAAAATTTTGGGGTACTGTAGCCCAAAAATGGCCGCGGAAGGGCCGCCAAATGCTATATTTCGCAGCAGTTCCGCGGTGTAATTTTGGAGTTAGGTCTCCAAACTTTTTCTGTAGCTTTAGTTATGCCTGCATGTATTTTTAAGATGCCTAAAATAATTTTTTGAACAACTTTGAAATTCGACAGCAAGCACACTGAAATGAAAATACGATTCGGAAATTTCGATCGATCTATATTTTAAACACGTTAGAACAAGCTAGTAAAGGTTAATGGCGTGGCTCTGATATCATTTAAGTCTACGGTAGCGTCCCGGCCGTCAATCCTAGGCCAAACGTGGAACAAAACTTTTTATGAAACTGGCGCTATCGTAGTCTTTCAACCGGATCGAACTATTAACACAAACTAGCTAACTACTAAGAAGTGAGAGTGACTATACCGATCGATCCATGTCCTTCGGTCTTTGGCCATCATCCCAAGCTCCTCGCGGCATCTCCGATCTCCGG
Organism: Agapanthus africanus; assembly: GCA_030015575.1. NCBI lineage: Eukaryota > Viridiplantae > Streptophyta > Magnoliopsida > Asparagales > Amaryllidaceae > Agapanthus > Agapanthus africanus. The sequence continues at coordinate 443,035,630 of CM057350.1, read as the reverse complement.
TCTCTTCGTCAGAAGGGCACCACATCAATGAGTCTTTTTACGGGCTCCCGCTTCATCCGAAGCAACTCGAACATGAAGTTTGCTAGCCGACATGCCCAAGATGATGTAGAGAATGTGTGTGATAATTTTGTCTCAAGCATCCATTGATTCTCAACACATGAGAGTGTATGGTTGGAGGTTGGAGATGATGCCATTGGTGGAAGTTATGAGCTAGAGGAAGAAGAAGAAGAGCTTTTCTTTTCTTGTGTGAGATGAAAAAATGAGAGATGCTAGAATGATAATCACAAGAGCTATCCCATGTACATGGCTGCCCTCTCTTTCTCCTCTTATCATTTCAACACACTCAATCAATCCAAAATGTGACATATGCACAAATAAAGAGACTATGAGTCATCACCTATGCATGTGTCACAATAAATGCTTCTCATCATGACTTTGAGCTCATAATTTCCATATGTAAACATTTATCCAAATGTTTACAACAATAAAAAGAGAATGGCATCTACTAAATTAAACTCGTGACGGATCACAAGGATACCCCTCACTTGTATATACATACCTGCATCCACATTCCGACTGAATGCAAATTTGATGAGACGAAAGTAATCCAACAAATCTAATATTAGGATCCGGCTTAAACCAAAGCCCACTAGTATGATCCGTCCGATCATGATCCATGCACAAGTGCACGTATATGACCGAACCCTGCCATAATTCCATACGGCCTCTACAACGTTTCGCCCGAAACTTGGGAAAACTATCTGTGGGGACTCTAAAGACTTGTTAATACACTGGCTGTGGATTTAACCACTAGCACATCAATGGTACTAGCTGTACGTAACGGACGCCCAGGTATTGACCAAAAGGGAGGCTGATGAGTGAACTCATCCTGACACCCTACCGAGTCTGTCAGTGACAATATCCGCACAGTCCGGTCCGTTCGTCTATGAGTATCGCATGTCGGGCCTAGGGGGCTGGTAAACGTCATACCCCTAAAAGCGGTACAAATCGTGTCGGAGTGTAGCCCAGAACACCCTGAGATACTACTGGAATACGTACCAGTAAATCTCACTTGCCTTGGCCAAGGACTTCGTATAATGGTTCTCCTATACACTGCGCGATCTCACCTCAATACCGGGAGAGACGAAACCCCTGTCGATCCGCTCACTGCTTCCATGTGTCTCGGGACTGTACCCAACTAAAACCTTTTTGCACGACTCCTTTGAGCCATGGTAGGGTAATAATCAAAGCACAGTGGGAACTCACACGAGACAAATGACGATCTCTAGTCGATGAACTAACCTGTACACATGTTACCAGGGAACTGCTATCTGACGCTAGGTCTAATACCAACTTGCAGGTTCCCGACAAGTCCTGTCCGGTGTACTCATAACCTAATGGGCACCTGTATACATCTTAGGTGAACCAACTGATACCAGTGGCTTGTAAGACCGGCCACCGCCCCTCGTCGGGGTCTCGACTGTATACACTAGTCTACTCCGGAGTATCGATGCCCTTTCTCGAAACTACCACGACTAGGAATATTTTAAGGATGTGCTTATAGACTATCCAACTCTCACGTATATGATCGCCATCATACTGCTGGTAGTCAAGCAAGAATCCTAAGGGCTCTATCAACGTGTAATACTGATCTGTAATATCACTTAAAGCATGTACACGATGACAAAGATAAACCAGATAGCATACTATCATCTCGAGTATAATTGTCCTACCGGTATAGGTCCTCCCTCAATCATTGCAATTACGTGCCTGCGATCCAATAATTGACTTTGAGGACACTATATCCAACAGATTTCTGGTCTTCGGCTTGCTTAGATTACGTTACGCCTCTAGGCGTTTCGTAATTTAAGTGCTGGTCACGTTCCGTACCTTCGGGTCGTGACAGCAGTACTCATCATAGAGCGCACCATATCTAATAGGGTGCGATTCCTCCACTCCGAAACTCTATTGTGCTGTGGTGTATACGGAGGAGTAAGCCGAGAGAGAATCCCATTCTCTTTTAAGTAGTCTCTGAATTCCGTGCTCAAGTATTCTCTTCCCCGATCAGATTGAAAGATTTTAATACTTTTACCCGTCTGGTTCTCAACTTCGTACTTATATTCCTTGAATTTCTCAAAAGATTCAGATTTGTGTTTCAATAGGAACACATGTTAGTATCTTGAGAGATCATCGGTGAATGTAATAAAGTACGAGGAACCATTCCTGGCATGTGTAGACATAGGACCGCATCCATCACTATGTATCTATCTCAAGAGTTCAGTAGCTCTTTCTCCGTATCCAGTAAATGGAGATTTGGTCATCTTGGCTTTGAGACATGACTGCAAGTTTCATAAGATGTAATTTCGAACGGATTCAAATATCCATTCTTATGCAACTTATCCAATCGTGTCGCATTGATATGACCTTGTCTATAATGCCACAAGAAGACTTCGTTAATTTCTGAACTGTTTCTCTTGTGTGTGTTCTGTATACTTAGAACTGTATTGTGATTTAGAACGTATATACCATTATACAACGTACCATACCCAATCAAAATTTGATTTAGGAAAATATTCACAATATTTTTGGTACGAAATAACAGTCGCTCAGAATCATTGTATTATCAGTTGGTAACACTAGGTGATATTCGCCAACTGATTTGGCTACAACAATTGCACCATTCGCTACTTCTAGAAACATATCACCCTTTCCCAGTTCTCCACCTCTCTATAGCCCATATAACAAATTACATACGTGGGATTCTAATCTGGTATCAAATACCTAGGACGTAAAGTTAACTGAGAAACAGTTCTTGGTAACGAACACACCCAAAGATGATGCATCAACATACATATTCTTCATTTGGATGGCTTAGGAATCTGGATATTGCCCTATTCCTTACTCAGACTTATGAAAATCATAAGAAAAAGCGGAACCTAGCCGAGTATAATAAGTGGGTTCGGTCAATACATCCATATTATCATCTTGATTAAAGTGTGTCATTGGTCGCTACCAAGAGAGAGAGAAGGATAATCACTTTGCGTGCGCTCTTTGCAAGATTAAATTGGTTATTATTTTATCTAATCAGGATGGCTCCCACCGTTTTTATCAAATCTTCCTTTAAACCCTAAAAGGTAAGATTAGCCGGGATTAATTACACCCTACAAGTTCGCTAATCATTCGGCCAGGAAGGTATTGGTACTCCGAGGGAGTCTCCCCATGCTTTCGCATGGAACTAATTAAATAACCTCGTTTTCGCAGGGGCATCACCCCATTAACACCTTTCTTAGACACCTACTTGATCGGCTAATTGTAAAATACAAAACTCTCCCAGGAGTAACTCTTACTCGCAGTGGGTATCAGGATCCAATTATCATGTAGAAGGTATGCAATCTCATTGCAAACTTGAAATTCCTAATAATAGTTTGTACCCCTAACAACTTATGACCTTGGCTATGGTCAACAAATCATAAGCGCTAATCAAGTTCAACCCGTCATTTCTTGATTGAATTAAACTCATCCGTACGATCCTTGGCTAAGGTCAACAAAGCCATACGACTATCCTAATCCAATCGCATCACATGCTGCAGATAAGCACTAATCAGCTACCACACACTACACCTTAGTTATGGTCAACAAACGTAGCACGAATACTAAATAGTACTTATCTGAAATGACGGAGGGATACAAATGTTTTTTAAGAAAACCTTTAACGTAATGAACTTGATATCGTTTTAGAATCTAGCGATTATGAAAAGGAGTGGTTTAAGCTCTGCTTTTAAAATCGAGTAGTTTTCAAAACAAACCGAATAGCTTTTACTAGATTTTGCTAAAGAGGTCACTCCCGGTGAAAAGATCTCGGCTCTTTCCTCATCGAATGAGGTGCTGGATATCGATCAAGGAATACCACTATGCAAAGCAAGAACTACAGAAGTTATGATGATAAACCGAGTGGGTTGTAGCATTTGGTAGTTTTGCTAAAGAGGCCACTCCCGGTGAAAGGATCTCGGATCTTTCCCCATTGAATGAGGTGCTGGATATCTGTAACAACCGAGTTCAATTATACCAATTTCTGTTGCCGTATGTGTTGTTTGTGGTGTTTATTTCATTTACCATGTTTGGTTGTGTATGGCAGTTTACCTTATATTCGACCTGCTTGCTTGAGCTTATCGTTTCCTAGTTAGAGGATACCCTAGCATCACATATTTTGCTTATAGAAATTTAAGACACGTAAATAATTTAAAAATACATTACATGGCCTGCATGGTACCCCTAACCCTGTGATAGCGTCCTCGCATCGTGTTCTTGTCCCGTTCAGTGAAACAGACGCGTTTGGATGGCTACGCGTACGTACGTGCGTCCGTTCTTGGGGGTATGCATTTCTGTTACAAAATCCATCATTTTAATTTTTGGAACTTACTAATAATTTTCATATTTCAAATTCAAAATTTTGGATCCGACCCGGGCGCAATTCTGAAATATTTTATATCCCGCTAAAATTCAATTGTTTGAATTTTAAATTTAATTTCTAAATATTTTTAGTTAAGAATATTTTCCCTAAAGCGATTTTAAATCTTTTAAAATTTATTTTCTTTAACTAAGCGATTTTCTCTCTCTCCCTTTATTTTTTATCCATCAACCAATCAGAATCCTCTCTTTTATTGCTGGGCCCCACACCGGGTCTCTTTCTCTTTATTCCCACGAGCCAATCGCTTTCTTTCTTTTTCTCTGGTGGTCCCCACGAGCCCTCTCTCAGTCTCTTTCCTTTCTCCTTCTCTCTCCTCCCCCACGGGATCTCTCTCTCTCTCCCTTCTCTTTCTCTCTCCTCTCGCGCTCTCTCTCTCCTCTCGCGAACACTGTTCGCTTCTTGATTCTTGTCACCGCCGCGTGAATCCCGTCACCTCCCTTCTCTCTTTCGTCTTCTCCTCGTTTCTTTCCTTCGTTCTTATTTTAAACCCCATGCACCCTCGCCACGAGAACCCACCAAAACCCTAACCCTACTCTTCTACCTCCTCCTCCCTCGACCTCGCTTCTCAACCCTCATCATCATCTTCTTCCCCGACTTCATCTCCTTCCTCTTGTTCTTCTCCAAACCCAGAAAACCCACTGCAGCCATTAACCCAGCACCGCCACCTCGTCGCCGCCGACTCCCTCATTTCGTCGTCACCGCCTTCCTCTCCCTCTCCTCCTTTCCTCTGCTCTTTCCCGAGCGCCTGACCCTGCACGAAACCCCAACCGACTCCAAACCCTAGCCGCCAGAACCTGCACATCCCTACACGTTCCCTGGCCGGACTCCGACGATCTCACGCTGCCATCTCGTCTCCCCGTTGTGTTGCCGATCCAACCCCAGTAAGCCGTCTCTCTCTCGTACCTCTTTCTTCTCTCGGTTTCCTTCTCTTTTCTTTGTTTGTACATGTTTCTTTCCTGTAAAATATTTAACCTCTATATTGTTTGCTGGAACGCTGACGACGGCGATGTTCACAACGACCCAGTAGGCATCTCTGACCCGTGTGCGTTATTTGGACTCATTCCGTGTACCGTGCGCGCGACGTGACTGTTCTCGCCGACGTGTGATGTTCCGTATACCGTATCGCGATCCGTAGAGGCAAGTGAAACTTGCTACATGCTATTCATAATATTCCTATATTTATTTATTTAATTTCATATTAAATCTATAGATAGAATCTAAAGTCATGTGCTCCAAGTTAACAGTGCGATGTTCCGTTTTTATATTTTAGATTCAGAACTTGAAACCTACCCGTTGTATTTAGTTTACTAAACCTAGTAACCACATTTATATTTTAAATCACATAATAACTATTTACATAGTCTATGGTACCCTTTTTTAGTTTTACCCTATTGGACACCCGTGTGCATCTTTAACCTGTTTTAGATACAATTTGCATCCCTAGATCTTTTAACCCATGATAACGAGATTTTAACAATCCATATTTGTTTAAGTGTATAATACTTAATGTTGGAACCATAACCCTAGCTCTAATCGTTAACCATACATCCATATAGTTTCGCATATCATGTTTCATGTTCCAGTTTATTGTTCTTTTAGTACCCATGCTTGTTTTGCATACCCATGCTTATGCTAGTTTGATTATGAGCACCCACACAATATCTTGTACACCCTGACATGACTTGTTACACCTATTACTTGACTCGACATGGTACCGTGTAACTCTTGACATGACATGACACCTATACATTACTTGACTTGACCTGATGTACCATGCTTTACCTATTACCTGATCTTGTGCCTAATGCCAACAAACCTGACATGTTGTCTTCACGGACCATTTCTGTTGTCTATCCAGACAAACCTGTACCTGCCTGATCCTGTGTTGGCATTAGCTATAGATTTTTTTTTAATACCTGACTTGAACATATATAATTTAGGGGTATGGGGAAATCAATGATGAAACCTGACTTGTAACTCGACAGTTCGATACCTTTACTGATCAGTCTTACGGGCTAGGCCAGCCCCGCGGTGATGATGCTGACATCACTCATCTTTACATACAACCCTTTTACTTCCTAGCGGCACGTCTCGGATTCAGCCCGAGAATCTTGACCGTGGTCCCGGGCACGCACGGGATACTATTGAGTTACATCGATGATTCATCAAATTGATTTCAAAGACTTGAGACTATTCAACCCAATAGACCAGTTTAGATTACTCACTGTACACTACCTTTCACTTCCCTGATTTATATTGCTGTTACACTTGTTTTACCATTTATGATTATATTCGCATGTCTTGCTACCTTGTTTTATATATTATTGCTTGATGTTATGACGCGCTGACGTCTGGGTTTTGCATGGCCCAGATTCCGTACCTTTGCTGCAGTCCGAGCAGGAGTACTTCAGCCAGCAGGCTGAGCAGTGAGGACTCAATAGTAGTTAGTTCTTTTACTTTTCAGCATTTTATTCCTGATGTGAGCCCGCATTATGGGACATACATTCCAGTTATTCTTGTATTGGATCTCTTGCTTCCGCATTATTTATCCTTGACTCATTTTATTTTGGTTTATGGACATGTGCTAGATAGTTTTATTATTGTTCTTGATATCTCTACAGCCGTAATGTGACTGTGGAAAGATAATTCCTATCCACAGGTAGCATGGTTGGCTATGTCACGTGCCTACCTTAGCATACTCTGGGAAGCGGGGCGTGACATGGTTCTCTTGGTATCAGAGACATAGGTTAATCGAGTTTGATTCTTTTGTAGTTGGGTATTGGACCCAATACACGAATCAGAATACTCGTGATTAGGAAACCTGTCCTACCACCTTACCATCTTACCATTCTTGAATCTAAGCTCCTCCTGATTATACTTTTACGATATGCAAACCTCTTTTGCATGTCGACTCGAAACCTGGTTCCTTGTTTATCTCTAGAACTTAGACGACTTGGGTGGAGTTATGTAATTGTAGCTATGATACCGCGGTATGGTTACACTGCGGTACTCTATTTAAGTAACTTGGAGTTCTAGCCTTGATCTACATTTTGAATCCGTTATCATGCTAATTCTTTTGGTGCTTGATTTCAGGAACATGGCAGACAAGAATCTGAAGACGTACCAAAGATGTGTTGACGAAGCCGCCATGCTTGGAGTAATACGTGGGATGTTGGAGAATCAAAAGCGACAGACCGAGCTGATCCAGCAGCAAGCTGAATCTTTTCAGGAAGGTTTGCGGACCGTTCAGCAATTCATGAACAATGTTGTGGCTAGACCAGGAGATCGTATGGGTACCGTGGCGGATTTCAGGAGACTGGGTCCGTCTGTCTTTACTGGCCTGGAGGAGCCGTTGCTAGCGGAGCAGTGGCTGGTTGACACGGAGAATCTACTCATTGCAGCACAGATCCCAAATGGTAAAAGAGTGGATGTGGTACACATCCAGTTGGTGGATTACGCCCATGAATGGTGGCTTGTGGAGGAGACCCGCTTGCCCAAGCCGATCAAGTGGGCGGATTTTTCAAAGAATTTCCTGGAGAAGTTCTTCCCGCGGACTGCACGGGATGAAATGGAGGAGAAGTTTATCAGTCTAAAGCAGAATGGTGCACCCGTAGATGTACATGCAGTTGAGTGGACGCAGCTCAGTAGATTCGCTGGACCTTTAGTTGCCAACAATACGGATAGGGCAAGGAGGTTCATGCGCAGTTTGGATATGGACATCCAGAGGCAGATTGTCTCCCTGAGTTTGACCACTTTCTCACAGGTACTTACGGCGGCCCGAGAACAGCAGAGCTTATTTGGGAAGACTGGGAGTTCACAGCAGACAGCAATCACAGTACGGAAGCCGGCTTTTGCACCGAACCGAGCACATGGACGCAGGGGTATTCCAGTGAACCGTCGTGGCGTAATACCGATGAAGAAGCCTGTTGTTGATCAAAGAAGGAGCGTGATTTGTGACTACTGCCGTCTACCTGGACACGTGCAAAAAGATTGTCGAAGGAGGCAGGGACTCTGTTTGGTTTGTGGAGCGGCGGATCACACTATCAACGCTTGTCCGTCGAAACTTCGCACGAAGGATGATATTCAGAAGCCACCGCAGAAACCGTTTCAGGGACAAAAGCAGCTGACTCAGGGACCCAATCAAGCTCCAGCATTTACCCTGACGGCTGAGGAAGCCAAGGCTTCAGGAGAAGTTGTTTCGGGTATTCTACTTGTCCATGGTTTTCCCGCATTAGCGTTATTTGATTCTGGAGCATCTCACTGTTTTATGTCATCCAAGTTTATTGCTACACACTCGATCAGCTGCACGACCCTGTCTAGTTTCTGGGACATACACACTGGGAATGGGAAAATCATATCTAGTAGAGAGTGTAAGGATTGTGCAGTTGTTGTTTGCGGACGGGAGCTTTTTGCAGATTTCTTGGTGATTGATACAGGCATCTACGAAGTCGTCTTGGGAATGGATTTTCTCGGCACTTTCCAAGCTCACATTGATTGTAGGGCAAAGAAAGTAATTTTTCAGATTCCCGGACATCCCGAGTTTATCTTCACTGGAGGAAGCAGTTCTATCGGGCCAGTCGAGTTTAGGGCTAGGCCGACAACTAATGTTCTTTCGTCGATGGAGATTGCTCAAGATGAAAAGCCAGCGGTTGTTCGAGATTTTATGGACGTGTTTGAAGACATATCAGGATTACAACCGAAGCGAGATGTAGAGTTCACGATTGATCTTGTTCCTGGTGCAGCGCCAGTTTCTAAAGCGTACTATCCAATGGCACCAGTGGAGTTGGAAGAAGTTAAGAAGCAGGTTACTGAATTACTTGAGAAAGGTTGGATTCGAAGCAGTAACTCGCCTTGGGGAGCTCCAGTTCTTCTAGTCAAGAAGAAGGATGGCACAAGGAGGATGTGCATCGACTATCGAGAATTAAAACGGGTGACTATTAAGAACAAGTACCCGATCCATCGCATTGGCGAATTATTTGAGCAGCTTAGTGGTGCGAGGGTATTTTCGAAGCTAGATTTGCGATCCGGATATCATCAGGTCCGAGTGAAAACAGAAGATATTTGCAAGACGGCGTTCCGAACTCGGTATGGACATTATAAGTATTTAGTGATGCCCTTCGGAGTAATGAATGCACCGGCGATATTCATGGACTTGATGAACTGAATCTTTTCACCATTCTTGGACCAGTTTATTGTGGTGTTCATTGATGATATCCTGGTCTACTCGAAGAGTATTGAAGAGCATGCAGAACATTTGAAGATCGCACTGCAGACGCTGAGGCAAAAAAATTATATGCAAAGATGAGCAAGTGCGAGTTTTGGCTGGAGGAAGTAAAGTTTTTTGGGCATGTCGTGTCTAGCGACAGAATCGCTGTTGATCCCGAAAAGATTGCAGCAGTTCGAGATTGGCCGATTCCGAAGAATGTTGCGGAGATAAGAAGCTTTCTTAGACTCGCCGGGTATTACAGAAGATTTGTGGAGAACTTTGCTCGTCTGGCAGAACCGTTGACTAAGCTTACGCGCAAGGAGGTACCTTTTGTATGGACGGATAGGTGTGCGTCAGCGTTTGAGGCGTTGAAGCAGAAATTGATAACCGCTCCTATTCTGATCGTGCCAGACAATTCCGGAGAATTGGTAATTCACAGCGACGCATCTGGGAAAGGATTGGGATGTGTTTTGATTCAGCATGGGAAGATTATAGCGTACGCATCGAGACAGTTGAAGACCCATGAGAAGAATTACCCAACTCATGACTTGGAGCTTGCGGCTGTGATCTTCGCTTTGAAAATTTGGAGACACTACCTTTTGGGCGAACGGGTCGAGGTTTTCACTGATCATAAAAGCTTGAAGTATGTTTTCACGCAGAAAGAGCTTAATATGAGGCAACGTAGATGGTTGGAGCTGATGGCTGACTACGATCTTGATCTTAAGTACCATCCGGAGAAAGTTAATGTTGTGCTGGATGCGCTCAGTCGGTTACCAGCAATTCAGATGTTGACTGCACAGAAGGAACTCATTGAAGACTTTCGAAGATTTGATTTGGAGGTGATGCTACCGCATTCTTCGGGACAGTTGATGCAGCTGCAGGTACATTCGTCGTTGATCGAGAATATTAAAGCAGCGCAATCGCAGGACCCTAGAGTGCAAAAGTTCCGAGAACAGGTTGAAGCTGGACTTCGAACTGACTTACTGATCCATAAAGATGGTTCGTTGAGATATGGTAGCCGTTGTGTGTGCCAAAGGGAGATATTCACGAAGAACTTATGAAGGAGGTACACAGTTCAGCATATTCTGTACATCCAGGAGGCACGAAGATGTACCGAGATATATGACAGCATTTTTGGTGGGAAGGCATGAAATGGGAGATTCCCCGCTTTGTGGCAAAATGCTTGGTGTGTCAGCAAGTTAAGGCTGAACATTAAAGGGTTGCTGGTTTATTGCAACCACTTCCGATTTCTCAGTGGAAGTGGGAACATATAACCATGGATTTTGTGACAGCTCTACCGCGGAGTCCAAAAGGCAACAATGCAGTTTGGGTGATTGTTGATCATTTGACCAAGGCAGCTCATTTCATTTTTTTTCCGGTTGGTCAATCAACAGAAACTTTGGCAGAACGGTACATGCAAGAGATTGTAAGATTGCATGGAGTACCGGTGAGCATCGTGTCCGACCGTGAAACTCGGTTCTTATCACACTTTTGGAAGAGCTTACAGGAAAGTTTGGGGACTCGATTGAAGTTTAGCACAGCTTATCATCCTAAAACAGATGGCCAGTCGGAGAGAACGATCCAAACTCTTGAAGATATGTTGAGAGCTTGCATGTTGGACTTCAAGGGTTCATGGGAGGATCATCTATATTTAGTGGAGTTTTCTTACAACAACAGTTTTCAACAGACGATTCAGATGGCTCCATTCGAAGCTTTATATGGTCGCAAGTGTCGTTCACCTGTTTGTTGGGACGATGTCGGTGAACGAAGATTGTTGGGACCAGATTTGGTTGTGCAGAAAGTTGAGAAAGTTAAAGATATCCGGAATCATATGAAAGCAGCACAAGACAGACAGAAGAGTTGGGCAGATACGTCGAGAAGACCTCTAGAGTTCGCCGTGGGTGATTTGGTAGTCTTAAAGATATCACCGACTAGAGGGGTGATTCGTTTCGGGAGTCGAGGAAAGCTCAGTCCTCGATTCGTCGGACCTTTTGAAATTTTGGAGCGTGTTGATGAGGTAGCGTATCGATTGGCGTTACCGCAATCCTTGGCGAATGTTCATGACGTGTTTTACGTATCTCAACTCCGTAAATATGTTCAAGATGAAACACATGTGTTGGATCATTCGGAGCTGACCGTCCGAGAAGACTTGACTTTTGAGGAGCGACCGATTGCGATTGTGGATCGAAGGGAAAATGTTCTTAAGAACAAAGTTATCCCCCTTGTACTTGTTTTTTGGGGTAATCGCTCACATAGAGAGTCAACTTGGGAACGAGAAGATGAAATCCGGCAGAAGTTTCCCCATCTTTTCTTGTAGTTGTAGGTCGTTTAACTTTTTTTGTGTTCTTTGAATTTCGAGGACGAAATTCTTTTTGTAGTTGGGTATAATGTAACAACCGAGTTCAATTATACCAATTTCTGTTGCCGTATGTGTTGTTTGTGGTGTTTATTTCATTTAGCATGTTTGGTTGTGTATGGCAGTTTACCTTATATTCGACCTGCTTGCTTGAGCTTGTCGTTTCCTAGTTAGAGGATACCCTAGCATCACATATTTTGCTTATAACAATTTAAGTCACTTAAAATAATTTAAAAATACATGACATGGGCTGCTTGGTATCCCTAACCCTGTGGTAGCGTCCTTGCATCGTGTTCTCGTCTCGTTCAGTGAAACTGACGCGTTTGGAAGGCTACGCGCACGTACGTGCGTCCGTTCTTGGGGGTATGCATTTCTGTTACATAATCCTTCATTTTAAATTTTGGAACTTGCTAATAATTTTCATATTTCAAATTCAAAATTTTGGACCCGACCCGGGCGCAATTCTGAAATATTTTATATCCCGCTAAAATTCAATTGTTTGAATTTTAAATTTAATTTCTAAATATTTTCAGTTAAGAATATTTTCCCTAAAACGATTTTAAATCTTTTAACATTTATTTTCTTTAACTAAGCGATTTTCTCTCTCTCCCTTTATTTTTTATCCATCAACCAATCAGAATCCTCTCTTTTATTGCTGGGCCCCACACCGAGTCTCTCTTTCTTTATTCCCACGAGCCAATCGCTTTCTTCCTTTTTCTCTGGTGGTCCCCACGAGCCCTCTCTCAGTCTCTTTCCTTTCTCCTTCTCTCTCCTCCCCCACGAGATCTCTCTCTCTCCCTTCTCTTTCTCTCTCCTCTCGCTCTCTCTCTCTCCTCTCGCGAACACTGTTCGCTTCTTGATTCTCGTCACCGCCGCGTGAATCCCGTCACCTCCCTTCTCTCTTTCTTCTTCTCCTCGTTTCTTTCCTTCGTTCTTATTTTAAACCCCATGCACCCTCGCCACGAGAACCCACCAAAACCCTAACTCTACTCCTCTACCTCCTCCTCCCTCGACCTCGCTTCTCAATCCTCATCATCATCTTCTTCCCCGACTTCATCTCCTTCCTCTCGTTCCTCTCCAAACCCAGAAAACCCACTGCAGCCATTAACCCAGCACCGCCACCTCGTCGCCGCCGACTCCCTCATTTCGTCGTCACCGCCTTCTTCTCCCTCTCCTCCTTTCCTCTGCTCTTCCCGAGCTCCTGACCCTGCACGAAACCCCAACCGACTCCAAACCCTAGCCGCCAGAACCTGCACATCCCTACACGTTCCCTGGCCGGAGCTCCGACGATCTCACGCCGCCATCTCGTCTCCCCGTTGTGTTGCCGATCCAACCCCAGTAAGCCGTGTCTCTCTCGTACCTCTTTCTTCTCTCGGTTTCCTTCTCTTTTCTTCTCCTGTACATGTTTCTTTCCTGTAAAATATTTAACCTCTATATTTTTTGCTGGAACGCTGACGACGGCGATGTTCACAACGACCCAGCAGGCATCTCTGACCCGTGTGCGTTATTTGGACTCATTCCATGTACCGTGCGCGTGACGCGACTGTTCTCGCCGACGTGTGACGTTCCGTATACCGTATCGCGATCCGTAGAGGCAAGTGAAACTTGCTACATGCTATTCATAATATTCCTATATTTATTTATTTAATTTCATATTAAATCTATAGATAGAATCTAAAGTCATGTGTTCCAAGTTAACAGTGCGATGTTCCTGTTTTATATTTTAGATTCAGAACTTGAAACCTACCCGTTGCATTTAGTTTACTAAACCTAGTAACCACATTTATATTTTAAATCACATAATAACTATTTACATAGTCTATGGTACCCTTTTTTAGTTTTACCCTATTGGACACCCATGTGCATCTTTAACCTGTTTTAGATACAATTTGCATCCCTAGATCTTTTAACCCATGATAACGATATTTTAACAATCCATATTTGTTTAAGTGTATAATACTTAATGTTGGAACCATAACCCTAGCTCTAATCGTTAACCATACATCCATATAGTTTCGCATATCATATTTCATGTTCCAGTTTATTGTTCTTTTAGTACCCATGCTTGTTTTGCATACCCATGCTTATGCTAGTTTGATTATGAGCACCCACACAATATCTTGTACACCCTGACATGACTTGTTACACCTATTACTTGACCCGACATGGTACCGTGCAACTCTAGACATGACATGACACCTATACATTACTTGACCTGACCTGATGTACCATGCTTTACCTATTACCTGATCTTGTGCCTAATGCCAACAAACCTGACATGTTGTCTTCACGGACCATTCCTGTTGTCTATCCAGACAAACCTGTACCTGCCTGATCCTGTGTTGGCATTAGCTATAGATTTTTTTTAATACCTGACTTGAACATTTATAATTTGGGGGTATGGGGAAATCAATGATGAAACCTAACTTGTAACTCGACAGTTCGATACCTTTACTGATCAGTCTTACGGGCTAGGCCAGCCCCGGAGTGATGATTCTGACATCACCCATCTTTACATACTACCCTTTTACTGCCTAGCGGCACGTCTCGGATTCAGCCCGAGAATCTTGACTGTGGTCCCGGGCACGCACGGGATACTATTGAGTTACATCGATGATTCATCAAATTGGTTTCAAAGACTTGAGACTATTCAACCCAATAGACCAGTTTAGATTACTCACTGTACACTACCTTTCACTTCCCTGATTTATATTGCTGTTACACCTGTTTTACCATTTATGATTATATTCGCATGTCTTGCTACCTTGTTTTATATATTATTGCTTGATGTTATGACGCGCTGACGTCTGGGTTTTGCATGGCCCAGATTCCGTACCTTTGCTGCAGTCCGAGCAGGAGTACTTCAGCCAGCAGGCTGAGCAGTGAGGACTCAATAGTAGTTAGTTCTTTTACTTTTCAGCATTTTATTCCTGATGTGAGCCCGCATTATGGGACATACATTCCGGTTATTCTTGTATTGGATCTCTTGCTTCCGCATTATTTATCCTTGACTCATTTTATTTTGGCTTATGGACATGTGCTAGATAATTTTATTATTGTTCTTGATATCTCTACAGCCGTAATGTGACTATGGAAAGATAATTCCTATCCACAGGTAGCATGGTTGGCTATGTCACGTGCCTACCTTAGCGTACTCTGGGAAGCGGGGCGTGACAATATCCATCAAGAAATACCATTATGCAAAGAAAGAACTAGAGCAACCTTTTTAAAAACTTTTGATTCTACAACATTTTTAAGTTTCTTTTCTATTCATTAATCTCATCTGAAGTCCCATCATTTAATTTTTCCTAAACATCACAGAAAAATGAAATGAAAATAGAACGTACGCTTATGCCATCCGCATTCGCCACGGGGCCATGTCTTCACCGTTAGGTTACTTAACTAACGGCAGAGCGGGGGCTGGACTACCGCGGGTGCAAAACATAAGCAACGTTTATTATATATCATATATATAAAGCATTCGTTTCACGCAGTTATATGATCACATGTTCATCACAGAAAACTGCATTTCAATACCGCTCATTCATTATCATTTTTGTATTATATCGGTACTATTAACCCGTGTCTGCTCAATAAATACAGATTACAGGTATTCATGACAAAACAGTAGAAACACACTCAAATACACGGATATGTCATTTGTGAGCCAACACTGCAACCGGAACTGCAAGCCGATCTATATTTAAAGAGTTTCTTTTTACAACATACATGTGTACACACTTTTTATCAAAAAATGCTCCAACACATACAAGTGTGAACACCTTTTGTGATGCATGAACCTAGGGGGATGTCTTGTACAAGTGGGCACACACAAATGATGACTTGTGTAAGAGAAGAGGCAAGTGTGTGTAGGTAATGAGTGATATGGAAAGTTGTAATGTGATTTGAAGATTGATTTCCCTCCAAAAGCTACTGAGCACAACCCAAGTTGTTATAAATAAATCAAACATTACCTGTAGGATTGTGGGAGCACACAACATCACAGAACCAACACGAGCCCAATTGCCCAAATGATGACCGGCGAGATACACACCTGGTCCGGCGCCGCCGGTCCAATAATGCCCAAAGCTCCTCATTTTTCTTCTGTCTATCCCTTATATTCACATCATCGTTATTATATTGTTTGTTTATTCTTATTTTGTACCTATAAGTACAAGATCAGTGAGCAAGGGATGAGGACTAGATAGATATACTTTGGGTTATAGTTTAACTCTTTGTTTCATTTTCATTTTGAAGCTTTGTACATAGTAGCTAGTTCACCTTAAGTTCTTTGCCTTCTCTTGATCTTACAACCTCTTCATTGAGCTTGCAAATTTAAGTTTTGGTTATTGAACTCATAGTTTGTATCATCACTTGGAATTAATAAAGCTTTCATTTTGCACTTGGGTTCTTAGTGTTCATTTTCTATCTCTTTTACTTACTTGCAATTTAATTTATTGCCATTAACTTACATGCAATGTTGTGTTATTCCTTTTATATCATTTCATTTTCACTTTCTTTTGTTGTTTTGATGGTTTGTGAATAGTGGCTTTGTCAGGGAAAGAGAGTGGTTGTGTAAATTAAGGTTTTCTTTGCTCATTTCCTTTGCCTGATTTTTACTAATTGAACTTCTTCCAAACCTTACGCAAGCGCTCCATTAGGCACCCTACCCTACCAAGGTATCGATGATCTCTAACCGTGACCGGTTGCGTTCGGTTTGGCCGGAGGAAAAAGTCAAGAGACAAGAACGGACGGACAAGGGTCAATAAGCCAGATTTCACAAATACCGTGCTTGAGCACCATAATCCACGTTGTTGCCGATTACTCTACCTTCAATAGTCAAGCTCGGCACAAAGGATTGAGTACGGATTTCCCTAACTTACACGAACCTATCTCTATTCCTAACAAACTTATACTTTGCATATACAAACACTTAGGTTAGAATCGAACAGTTCCGGCCTTTGCTTAACTCGTGATAACAAGAACGTAAAATGCACCATCTCCCTGCGGACGACCTGTACTCATTACGGCTAGCTACACGCGACGCCGTCTTGATTGCGGTTAACTTTAGAACTAGATATGACACGCGGAAATCCCTAACGATCATCACATCACAGAACCACGCAGCAGAAGCAACATATGAAATATTAGATATACTAGGAGGCCCGTGTTTTAAATTCACCCAGTAATGTAAAACACGGATTCCACAGTCATGATGAATAGCCAAACCCACATCCCTAGACCTCTACGAGAGAGATAAGTAATTCTGCAAATTCTAGAGTTAGGAAACCCGATCTCGACTCCTCGATATGGTCTCCCACTGGACTCTAGAACTTGGTTACTTGTGCTTCCCGCCTTGGGTCTATCCTAATGCGGAAAAATAAATAATATACATCAATGGTGACATCATCCTCAACCTAGAAGTGTCCCAATAAAAGAATATTACATACAAATATTACATGAATGAAAATGAAAAACTCTCATCTCACGCAAAACCCCCCGGTTATTTAACTACGACGATCCAATAAAATATATCACAATAACACATAACATCACATGTTATCAACGTAAGTAAATACGTGTATCTCAAATTCCGTTGACATATAACAACGAGATTTGGGATACCCCACATATTACACTTACGGTCGCAGAAAAGAAATGAAAAACTACAATAATTATATCCTTAGACATCATAAATCCGGAATATCCCATATTCCGGATTTCATGCCTAACTTATAAACCTTGCATTTTAGTCTCAAATTGAAACTCTTTTCAATAAGCTGTCGGATAATTTAACAAGATTCCCGACTAAGTGATCGCGTACTATACGCGATTGCGATGGAGTTTTGATCCGAATCAAAATTCCATGGCAATCGATCAAACGAGACTAAACGGCTAGATTTACAATATACTAACTAGTTTTCACAAAACTAATTTTAGTGGATTCCAAATATTGTATCACATATCATCATCATCTATACGACGCTAAACATTTCGATCGATTTTCAAAACACCCACAAATACCAGAGAACGCAATAACTTGAGAATCATTAAAAACATTCAGAGAGTGCATGATCACCAAATGGAGTAGCATAAGAGAAACAACACCTTAACTCGACTAACATGCGGCGGAACCGCGGCCAAACATGGGGTTTGGCCGCGGTTTCGCGGACGTTTGAGGGAGTTAGGTCATCATATTTCTTGAGGTTCCATTAAAAAGCCTGCACGATTTTCTGCATATTTTTAATCACCAAAATTCCAACTTTTGAAAATTCGACAGAAACATGATAAATCGCGGGTTTCGAAACTCAATCGAACACTTTAACATCGTAAAGATTTACCAAATGTTCAAGCTTGGCTCTGATACCATGAAAGTGTATGCTAGCACTGCGACGGAGTTAAAACGGGCATCACACATGCAATTTTTAAATTTTCGGGTGCTAACGAACACTAACCAAGATCTTAACTAGAATAATTAGAGTTTCCTATGATGATATGACAAAACTAATAGAAGGGAAGGAGGCTACAAGCTTTGATGACTGTGTCCTTCTATTCTAAAGCTCTGGGTTGTAGTCTACACGACTCCACTAGGCTCCAGTTGGAATTTGATCGAGCTTGCTCCGAAAACCTTCGTGCCGAAGATGATCCACCCGAAGCTCCGCAATCTAAGCTACCTTTTCACTAAACACTTTAGTGAAAGAAACACGCTACACTTGATCGCTAATCAAGTGTAGGATGGTGAAGTAGGGATTTTGTTTAGCTCATTAGGCTACTCACAAGCTCAAGGTTTCACAACACATGTGAGGGATTTGAGCTTGGAGATTTGAGGAGGAAAATGATGGGAGCTAGAAAACAACTCAAGAGAGCAAGCATGAAAAATGATGAAGTAGTGAAGAATGGCTTTTTTAAAACATCTCTCTTATTGAGGCTCCAATATATTTCCAATAAATAATTGGAATCATGCCTCACTAGTAAGAACAAATGAATAAAATAACAAGCAAAGCCATGCTTTACCATGCTTCTCATTTTCCACCTCACATTTTCTATTTTCCAAATATAGAAAATGCACCATGCCTCCTTATATATATATATATATTAATACATATATATAAAGAAAATAATTAGTGAGCTAATAATATTAGTTAATATATAATTATATCAAATATAAATATATATCATATTATTAAATCAACCCATGATTTGATAATCCAGTTATATCACATATAACCGACTAATATCATTTATCTGTATATCACATTATTAAATCAACACTTGATTCGATAATCTGGTTATATCACATATAACCTGACCGATAATAAATAACCGCCAGATTAGAATACGGTATCTCATAGTCGTATTTAATCAGGCCCTCACACATATTAACATATGTGCCCTACTTCGTTTCGCTTGAACCAGGAAATGTCTGTGTGGGACTCTAAAGACTCGTCAATACGCCAGCAGTACGTGATGATCACATCAGTCACCCACAAGCCGTCAGTGGTACTAGCTGGACGTAACGGCTACCCAGGTATTGAATGATTAGAAGATCAACAAGCAAGCTTGTCCAAAATCCCATGAAGCCTATAGGTAACACTTACTGTACAGTCCGGTCTCTTCGTCTGATATGTCACATATCGAGTCTAGGGGTGGTAACGTTAGACCCCAATAACTTGATAAGTCATGCCGATGTAAGGCCTATAACGGTATGAGAAACTACTGATAACATTTACCAATAAATCTCATCAACAGCCCTGGCCAGGGACTTACTGTTATAGCCAATCGAGCATAGCACAACATCAACTCCCAATACCGGGAGAGACGAAACCCCTCCTATCGCTCATTGCCTCCATGTGACTCAGGACTGTATCCAAAATCCACTTATTTGTACGACTCCTTTGAGCCATGGTAGAGAGGAAATCAAATCACAGTGGGAACCACACAAGACTCTATGACGATTTCGGGTCTACAGACTAACCTGTACCAGTGTCATCAGAGAACTGCTATCTGACGATAGGTATAATATCAACTATGAGTTCTTGGCGAGTCTTGTTCGGTGTACCCATTCTCTAATGAGCACCTGTGTATAATCTTTGATGTCAAACACTAATGGATATGCGATCAACCATCGCCCCATATAAGATCAAGAAACGTACACACTAGTCTACTCTGGTGTATCGATGCCCTACGTTGATATACTCTCGACTAGGAACAATTGAAGGATGTGCTTGTGGACTACTCAGGTCTCAGTAGTATGATCCGCGTCATAGTCCTGGTAGTCAAGCCAACATTCTAAGGGTTTTATCAACATGTATATAAGAGACAGTATAATAATACCAGTGAACATGTTAAGATAAAGTCAACCAGATACCATACTATCATGTCGAGCAAAAAAGTCCTCTGTATATATGTCCAAGCATCCACTATATCATACAATAATGTCCACTAAGGCATACGTATCACTAACACTACCTATAGCTAGACAATCAAAAAATGATTTTCTAAGTAAGAGTAAAAAGAATGTGTGTATATTTATGATATAACATTCTAAATCAATATGCATGCACTATAGGATATATAAACATACCTGCAGGTGCGGTAGTGGCCTCTGCCTCTGATGTGGACGCACCACCAACAGCTGGATAATTAAACATTGACTATATAAGTAGTTTTGAAATAAATATGCGTGTATATCTATAATATTACATTCAAAATGAATATGCGTACAATAACCTGGGGGTATGGCAAAGTCCACACGGAAGGAGTCATTTGAAGGGGATACCGATCGGGGTGCAAGACCAGCTTTCTGAAGCACCTTACGCAGCTCTCCGGACGGCAGAACCGCTCTGCCTCTGCCGCTGCCGCGCCTGATGCTCCTGCTGCTCCCCGCTGCTTCGGTCGTCGTCATCAAATCTAGATAAGAGTACAATCATTATATATGCATGTGTTCCCCTCCGAAAGGCGGCGCACAGGACCGCTGGGTCCTGACGCTGAGATTCGGGGCAGATGCTATATGGTTTTATCCGTCTACCTCTCCGAAGATGCCAAGTTGATTTATGGCACCGTGTATCGGGGGTTTAGACGGATGCAGCCGATGTAGCAGACTTCGTCAGATTCCCCCTCGCTTGAGGGGTTTTTGATTGTGGGGACGCTCTTCCCTGCAGGCGCAAGCCCCTGCAGTTAATTACGCTACCGCATCGCGGTAACAACTTTCTCCTTCTCCAGAATTTCATTTCGTGTCGTGTGTGTTTGTTTTGTTTGTGGTTGCCCGTGGATTGTATACGGAGACTGGGTAATGCCGTCGCCCGTAGGACGTGGATTAGTCCAAATCCGTATTTACTTAGATTTGGGTTTAGTGTTTTTATTTTAAGGATGCATTAGTCGCGTTGCGGCTAAGATCAACTTAAACGTTCGTTAAGGATACGTCAGTCCTGTTTGAGACTGAGATCAACTTAACGTAGTGATTCATTTAATCTATGGCCGTCAGGACTCGTCACCTCTCTGACGTCGTTGAATGATTACAACGACATGTGTCAGAGGAGCTCGGAGATGTACCCTCGAACCAGAGTTGATTTGGAATTTTATAGTCCATTTGAATGTTTAAGGATACGTTAACCGCGTTTGAGGCTAAGATCAATTTAAACAGGATCGTTTAGATCCGGCAAAAGAGCATTTGGAGGCTCTATTATTCCAGTTTAGGGACGTGGTGGTCCATATTCCAGTTTAGGGACGTGGTGGTCTATCGCCAGTTTAGGGACGTGGTGGTCCAAGTTCCAGTTTAGGGACGTAGTGGTCCAATATTAGTTTAAGGACGTTTCGGTCCAAATTCCAGTTTAGGGATGTGGTGGTCTATTATTAGTTTAAGGACGTTTCGGTCCGATATTAGTTTAAGGACGTTTCGGTCCACGAGTTTAAGGACCCCGCAGTCCGTATTCATGTGTGGTCGTTGGGACCCGTCACCTCTCTGACGTCGTTGAGGAATTACAACGATATGTGTCAAAGGAGTTCGGAGATGTACCCTCGAACCGGATATAAATTGATTTGAGAGAGCATTTGTGCTCGGTTCAATTTAACTTAAGGACTTACGGCCAGAATTGGGCCAAGTCCAGTTGAAAATGTTCAACATTTTATTTATTTTTAGTCCATTAGACCTGTGCTAGGGCTTTGCCCACACTGCATTGCATTACTTATATTTTCTTGTTTGGGCTCTGCCCATAAAAGATGCAGAGCATCGATTTATTTTGGGCTCTGCAAGGTATCTGCATAGCATTTTACTATTTTGTTTGGGCTTTGCCCATTTATAAATGATGCAGAGCATCAATTTACTTAGGCCTGTTTGGTCTTTTAATTGGGCCTGGCCCTTCATTAAAATGCATTGCATTTAGACGCCTTGCGCCAATCACTGAGCGCAACCGCTTGTGGTGAGGACATGTGTCATGCTCTGGTGAGCGCAAGAGCGCTGCGCTGTTGCGCTGCGCTGTTGCGCCGCTGACACGTGGCGCTCTCCCAAGAGCGCAACAGCGCAGTTTGTAAGTGCAAAGCACTGTTTTATCTTTCAATCGATTTTAAATCAAAGAAAACAAGTTTTTCTTGTTTTCATAGAACCAGTGGTTCATAAGCAAGTGCAAAGCACTATTATTAATTATTTTTCTTTTTTATTGAAGATCATTGATCTTGTTCTTAGATCAATGATCTGTTTTTAAGAGAATTTTCTCTTTTTCCTAAAGGTTTTTTACCTTCTGTTGTTCTTGAGGAGTTCTCAAGAGTTCTCTTCTCTTTTTGTTTTTAGAAAGATGTTCCTCCTTTTAATTGAGGTCTGGGGTCCTTTTTATAGTACCCATAAATTAGTTAAATTTGTTAAAGAGATCCTTCTCTGAGTGATTTGGGGAATTTTCCCTACCGTTGGATCTTTGATCCAAGGGCTTCTGCTTTGCAGAAGAAAATCTTCTTGTTTTAACAAGAACAGAAAAGATTTCTTGGAAATTTAATTCTGTTTGGCGCAGATGCCCCAGCGCGTGACACGTGTCGCGCAGCGCAACTGCGCTAGCGCATCTGCGCTGACACGTGTCGCGCAGCGCACAACGCAGCACAACTGCGCTAGCGCATCTGCGCTGACACGTGTCGTGCAGCGCACAGCGCAGCGCAACTGAAGCGTTGCTTCCCTTAATAGAGCTTTGCTCTGATTGGGTGCGCCTTCTTGGGCGCTGCGCTAACGTATCATCGCCTGACATGTGGCGCGTTGCGCCCGAGACTTGAAGCGTTGCTTCAGAATTTTTGAATTTTGAATTTCGACAGAGCTTTGCTCTGATTGGGCGAAATAAATGCCCCCCCACCGTTGCGCTCACGTGGCGCACACGTGAGTGCAGCGGTGGCAAACTCCTGATCGTTGGATCAAGGGGTGAGCTCAAGGGGCGCAAGCGCCTTATAAATAGGACCTATGGCCCTTTAGAAAACTTCACCATTTTCTAGATTTCGATTCCAGAGCTTTGCTCTTGCTTAGAACTTCAGAGCTTTGCTTTGTTTCCATAACTTCAGAGCTTTGCTCACTTCCAAGGTTAAAACTTTAGGTAAAAATTAATTCAAATCAAATTAATTAACCTTAACCAAAGAGCTTTGCTATCACAGATCTTTTGATCTTTAGAGACCCCCATTGGGGTTTCATAAACAGAGCTTTGCTCTCAAACACTCATAGATCTGCAGGGATCTTGTTCATGGGTTCTAACCCATGAACAGAGCTTTGCTCTTGGATCAAGTGTGGATCTTTTAGATCTGCAAAGTGAAGAACTTATCATAAGTTTTCATGGGTTTTTCAAGGTCCCAAAATTTTTTAAAATTTTTTAAGTATTAAGATTTTCTGATGGATCTTTTCCATTATTATCACAGAGCTATGCTCTTTTTAAGGAATTTTATTCCTTTGAGACCAGAATTTGACAAGTGTCATTCTGTGACAGAGCTTTGCTCTGAGAGAGGAGATTTTCTCCTTGTCTCTAGGGATTCTTCCCCCCCCCCTTTTTTTTAAATGGGAATGTTTTCCTGGGGCTAACTGACAATCTCATCCAATGATGAGATTGTCTTATTAACTGACGTATTGTCATTTAGATTTTGTGGGTCCATCTTTGGTCTCCTACTCACTGCACTGTGGTGCGGTGTAATTAATTAATTTTAATTTAATTAATGCATTTTCTTTTTTAGACGCCAAACGTTGGAATTACAATACTAACGGCTGAATTGTTCTTTTTGCAGCGATCATATCTCTAGACACTTCATTCCCGTTCGTCCGCTCGGAGGAGGGATTTCCCGAGGCGCCCCTGGACCGTGAAGTCCTGGCTATGATCAAGGAGTACGACCCGGAATACAAGAGTCTCCATCTTTGGGGGTCGTGGTACAATCAGATCATCATGGGCCGACGGAGCTTCACCTGCGCGGTACCGTCAGAACCCATCACGGCAATTCACTACGCTACCCCACCTTCAGTGCAGTATGCCGTGGAGATGATAGACTGGACCGCGAACAGCTTTCTTCATCCGGCTATGGATGCGGTTCCGGTTCAGCGTCCCATGGTCTTGGATATCCTAGGACGCCGTATTTGTCAGGGAGAAGCACGGCCCTGGGGGCAATCATATAACCTGGGTTTGATTCCCCGTCACCCGATTGGCTATCTGCCGTGGGCCCGGTACATCCTGTCGACGAAGAAGTCGCAGTTGATAAGACTAGGACTGTACACCGCGGTCTACGTCTCTCTCTTCCATTATCCCACGCTCCCCACTTGGTGGTTCAAGGCTTTCTTGGAGCAATGGAATATTCCCACCCATACTTTCTTTGCTATGGATCGGGAAGTGTCCATCTCTTTGGAGGAATTCGCGGAGCTATCCGGCCTACCGGTCATGGGAGAACATTATGAAGAGTTGCTCCCGACAGATGAGTACGTCTTCGGTGCTAAGCCGATGGTAAGGGGAATCACGCCGGAAAATGCCGTTCAACACCAATTCCCGAGCCTGATCAAGGTGTTGAACATCTACGAGTCCCTTTTTATCGAACATGGGAGTCGGGGGGTTAACTTTGAGGACTTCATTGCTCGTTTCCTTCGTCCAAGCGTCATTTCATCAGGGTTTGCCAAGTTTGCCACCCTGGATGACCCTTTCGGTTTAGGTTTGGGTAACCTGCCAACGAAAGACACAGACCAAAAGGACTTTTTTCTTCCTAACTCCCCAACCATGTCCTTTGCAGAAATTGCGGCCCCTGGAATGGATGAGGAGGCCTTCTTTTTAGGATTTCTCGGACTGTGGCTGAGTTGGTTCGCGATTCCAATGCACTCTCATCGCATGCGGCCTTCCGTCTTCTACCCAGCCCACCGAATGGTCATCGGGGTAAAGGTGGCTGTGGGGATCGCTGGCTTGGAGCACCTATATCACGGCCTCAGCCGAGCAGCGGATGCCAATGAGCCCGGAGTATTGCACGTAGTCTTCCCGATGCACTACTTTGCATCGTGGCTCGAGCTGCATACGGCGGGTGTCTTTGGCATGCATAAAAGGCCTTCATTCTTTGACAAGTGCGGTTTTCCTCGCATTATACAGTTGATTGGCTCATCAATCGTGACCCCTTCGCCACGGAACGCTAGGGGTTTGCTGGTTCGCCCTCACACCGTTGGAGTCGGGATGTCCTTCATCGATAAGGTACTAACCATTGGAAAAGCGTCCACCACTGCGGTGCGACCATTACAGGATTCCTTCAAGGATGGAGCTTCAGTGTTAACGGCCCGGGAGATCCTCCATTTGTATTCTATTAGACCGGGCTTCCTAGTCTTCAGGCAGGGCGGTGCAGCAGTTTTTATGAGATATAATCCGCATCGTTTTGCCCAACAACTGGGTTACGACCAAGGCGTACCCTTGGAAGCTTTCTTACTGGAACCTACTGTCAATGAAGAAGGGATGGAGAACGCGTTACATCACTTCATGCGCCTGAACACGGGTTCTCGTTTTTTTATCAGCACGCCGGCCTGCGCTCCACGACTCCTTAATGTATATAAAGAGTGGTACAATCATGCGACGGGGGCTGTTATAAAGGAAGAGAGGCGAGTGTTGATCGACCGTAAAGAAGTACCCCCCGGCGCCAACCGTAACGCTCCCTTAGCGCTAAGGATCCTGGTGGCTCCTCCTCTAAAAGATGCCGGGGGCAGACCATCACGTGCGCCAAGTCCTCCACGTGAGCTGCCGCTCCCTGATATCGCAGATGCACCTCCCGCATCCTGTGCTCCAGTGGAGACAGTAGTTGTACCCTCGCCGGAGTCTGGCGTGGGTGCGGACATCGGGACCCGTCGTCCCAAAGTGGCTGCTAAACGGAAGTCGATCCCCCGTGAGCCTAGGGTTGGAGGGCAAAAGAAAAAGAAGTCGATCTTTGCTGCGGACGTTGTGTTCGGTCAGGAACCCCACGCTCCCTATGCCGAGGGCCTGATCGAATACGGGACGAACGAAGGACTAGTGATGCCGCCGCCGGACGATATAGACTTGGAAGCCGCTCTCGAAACTTCGGCGTGGTTGGCAAAGCGTGACGTGTGGCTGGCCAAGCTTGCGCAATCAGGTAACTATTAGTCACCTTTTCTTTATTGCAACATATCCTCTTCATTGCCTTTGACTAACGCTTTTCTTTCTTTCCTTTCGACAGGTATCACTGATGAAGAAGCCATCGCCGCTTCTTTGAAGACTTTCCAGAAGGAGGAACGTCTTAGAGCGTCTATGGGCCTTAGTAAGTTTTAATCCTTCAAGTTTCCATCTCCCTCGTGTTATGGTCGATCTAACCTTTCTTTTTTTTA
Source organism: Agapanthus africanus (assembly GCA_030015575.1). NCBI lineage: Eukaryota > Viridiplantae > Streptophyta > Magnoliopsida > Asparagales > Amaryllidaceae > Agapanthus > Agapanthus africanus. The sequence goes on along the minus strand of CM057350.1, from coordinate 443,008,794 downwards.
TTGCAGAAACCTCAATGCCGTTCCCACCAAGCGACGCAGATGTTTTACCAGCTGCCGATGTTCCCGCTTCCTCTGGGCCACCGCAGGAGGTTCGTCTTGAAGAGCCGATGAAGGATGCCTTAAAGGCTCTTGAGGCATCCCTGAACGAGGATGACGACGCCTTGAAGGAGGCGTCACTAAGGTCCATCGCGACAGCCCGGGAAGAAAGGAAGCGGCAAAGGCGTGAGGGGAAGGCGCGCCGGGCTGCCTTGGCTGCGGGAGCGGGCCCCAGCACCGTCCCTCGCGCTGATACTCCATCCGAAGAGGCCCCTGTCGCCCTATCCACTGCCCGCAGAGAGGTGGCGCGCGCAGTTCAGAGCGCAAACGGTAAATCCACTTCAGGTAATGTTTCTCTCAGAGTTTTTGTTATAAGGATTTTAATGTCGTTGGTCCTTATATCTCTTATCTCGCAGGGCCAAGTCCGATCGAGGGGGAGGCGGAAACCGTTGATCCTAAAAAAACAGAGGAGGCGGTACCTGCCGAACTCGAGCCGACGGTGGGCAATGTCGTTGTGGCTTTGGAGCCTGAAGTGGAGGTCGAGGGGCCTACCGCCGAGAAGGTCATTGATGCCGTACCTGAAGTAGTGGCAGATGATATGATCATTATAACTGAACCGAGGCTGGTGATGGACGAGGCGGTTGAGGCCGGCGACCTCGTGGTGACAGTGGATGAGCCGATGGAGACGGCGGAGCTCGAAGAAGTTGCGGGTGAGATGGGTACGACTCTTGGGGAAGAGTCAGCCGCTTCCTTCCAAGAATCCGGCAACGCTCCAATCATTGCCCTCCCTGCTTACGATCTCCTGCCGTCTCCTGGTCGCGCTAGCACGACGACGGTCCCCATCGAGTCGGGTGATGAGGCTACGGGCGGTGGCCTCATATCGATAGAGGAGGGAGTCGCTTCTGTTTCGGCCGGGAGCTCCTCAGGTAAACCTTAGGTTACTGTCTTTCTTATTTTACAATCCTTTCTGACAAGTTCACCATTCTTGTAACGCAGGTGCAGCCAGCACCAATGCCCCACTGCTTGAAGGAGCGCCTTCAACGACTGCCTTGGCGGTGGTTACCTCCCAACCCTCTCTCATACCGTCTAAGATGTTGGAAGGTATGGGTTTGCAACTTATTAGTCTTATCTTTCAGACGTATAGTGTATGTATTAAAGTCGTGCTGTTGTGTCTTTTCAGGAGTACTTTTTGACCATCTTTACCAGATGTTGCTCCCACACTTCTCCTTCCCATCTGAGCTTGCTTCTTCCTATGGCGACGTTGGTGAGTATGATTTCCAATGACATCCTTCTTTCTTCATTGATGGGATTATTTCTAAACCCCCCCTTTTTTTCTCGACTGCAGTGTTACAAATCGAAGGAGGGGATGAAAGACGGGCTGCGTTGCCGACTCTTCCGGCTCTGCCACCTGCCTCAGCTGGTACAGCGACTATCACATTGATAAAGTCTTCCTTCTTTATTTTCAGAACTGTTATCTGATCACATCCTGTTTCTCTTCAGCTGTCGTTCCGGTCTCGGCGCCCTTTGAATCTCGCATCATAATGCCAGCAGGTCCTTACCTGAGACGTCCATCTTCGAAAGGCGCCGCGAACAGCTTATATATGTTGAGCGATTACATTGAGGAGCTCGACGTCGAGACCCCTACCCCTGCTGCGGATTTTGCTATAGCGGTTAACCCGATGCTGGTAATACTCGTGAACTTTCACGATGAGGGTATCATCGCATCTTGGGTTAACCATTGCAGGGAGATCGAGGCCCGCCTGCATCGGTTGGAGTCCCTGCGTCCCGCTCCCGAGGCCTTGGCTGCCAGTAATCAAAGAACAGCGTGGATTGAGCAGAGCGCTCCTTACTTCCACCACCTCGAACAAGAAGTCATTTCAAGACGTAAGGAGCGAGGTGAGACTTCGAGCAAGTCTGCCCAACTGCATGCTCGGGTGGAGGCCAACGCCGCACGGCTGAAGTTGTCTTTGAGGGCCTTCTGCAATGTCTTTCTGAAGGGTTATCATTGAGGCAACACCTTGATGTTGTTGAGCGAGCTGCACCCAGCCAGGAAGCAGCCCAGAAGGCGGCGGAGGAGCAACTTTCATCTTTCTTGCTGCAGCGAGCCCGGGTGGAAGCGGAGGTGGCCGCGGCAGCCGCTCAGGAGGAGGCGCTGAAGGAAGTGCGAGAGCAACTTGTGGATTTACTAAAGACACTTCCTCCTCAGTAGCTATCCTTCTTTGTATCGTTTGTAATTGTAGATAAAAGAATGTATATATATATATTTTTATTCTTTGACATAATGTATCTTGTACCCAATCAAGTTTATGAATAAAAGATACACCCTTTTTTTTGTAATGTGTCATTTTCTCCGTCTTTTCTTTCTTTCATTATCAGCATGCCACCTTAGTAACCATGGTTAACGGATGATCAGAACGAGTATCCTGACTTTCTTAAGAAATAGCGATGGCTTAGGCCGCAGGTTCAGATCTGCTGTCTAAGACTTTTCAACTCTATAAGCCGTGAGAGTCTCATAGAGACTTTTCTCCCTACGGATCGAGAGGATCTCGTAGGTGGGTTTTCTCCTTAGGAATCGTGAGGATTCCTAAGTGTGATTTTCTCTTATAAGTCGTAAGGATCTTATAAAAGAATTTTTCCCTCTTACGAGTCGAGAGGACCCGCAAGCGGTTGTTTCCCTCCTTGTTGAAATTCGACTTTGGAGAGTGAAACCCGTGAATAGTATGCAAGAGACCATTTTGGATTGACTTGCAGGGCCCCATTGTTCAGGGAGCAAGCTTTCTTAGTCCATGCTGCCTGAGGCTTCATTTTGCAAGTTGAGACGAACCGGGAATTCTTCCGCAAAGACAGTGGTGGCTCTGCGTGGGTCAAGAGGCTCTCGTCACGGAGTGTTTGTATCCGTGAGTCGAGGAGTTTGCTAGGTATTATTTGTTTCCCAAGCGCCAAGGATTATTTGTTTCCTTAGTGTTTGAAACGAGTCGAGGATTCCCACGGAGACGCTGGTGGCTCTGCGAGTCGACGCGGATCAGGAGGCTCTCGTCAAGGAGTGTTTGTATCCGTGAGTCGAGGAGTTTGCTAGGGATTATTTGTTTCCCAAGCGCCAAGGATTATTTGTTTCTTTGGGGTTTGAAACGAGTCGAGGATTCCCACGGAGACGCTGGTGGCTCTGCGAGTCGACGCGGATCAGGAGGCTCTCGTCAAGGAGTGTTTGTATCCGTGAGTCGAGGAGTTTGCTAGGGATTATTTGTTTCCCAAGCGCCAAGGATTATTTGTTTCCTTGGGGTTTGAAACGAGTCGAGGATTCCCACGGAGACGCTGGTGGCTCTGCGAGTCGACGCGGATCAAGAGGCTCTCGTCAAGGAGTGTTTGTATCCGTGAGTCGAGGAGTTTGCTAGGGATTATTTGTTTCCCAAGCGCCAAGGATTATTTGTTTCTTTGGGGTTTGAAACGAGTCGAGGATTCCCACGGAGACGCTGGTGGCTCTGCGAGTTGACGCGGATCAGGAGGCTCTCGTCAAGGAGTGTTTGTATCCGTGAGTCGAGGAGTTTGCTAGGGATTATTTGTTTCCCAAGCGCCAAGGATTATTTGTTTCCTTGGGGTTTGAAACGAATCGAGGATTCCCATGGAGACGCTGGTGGCTCTGCGAGAAGGCTCTCGTCAAGGAGTGTTTGTATCCATGAGTCGAGGAGTTTGCTAGGGATTATTTGTTTCCCGAGCGCCAAGGATTATTTGTTTCCTTGGGGTTTGAAACGAGTCGAGGATTCCCACGGAGACGCTGGTGGCTCTGCGAGTCGACGCGGATCAGGAGGCTCTCGTCAAGGAGTGTTTGTATCCGTGAGTCGAGGAGTTTGCTAGGGATTATTTGTTTCCCAAGCGCCAAGGATTATTTGTTTCCTTGGGGTTTGAAATGAATCGAGGATTCCCACGGAGGCGCTGGTGGCTCTGCGAGTCGACGCGAATCAGAAGGCTCTCGTCAAGGAGTGTTTGTATCCGTGAGTTGAGGAGTTTGCTAGGGATTATTTGTTTCCCGAGCGCCAAGGATTATTTGTTTCCTTGGGGTTTGAAACGAATCGAGGATTCCCACGGAGGCGCTGGTGGCTCTGCGAGTCGATGCAAATCAGAAGGCTCTCGTCAAGGAGTGTTTGTATCCGTGAGTCGAGGAGTTTGCTGAAGACACTGGTTTCTTCGGAGGTGGACTGAACCGTCGAGATTTGGCTTCGTCTTCTGGCAGAGCCTGTTGGGAAAGTATGGTTCCCTCTTTGTTTACGCCTTTGGATTGTATATAGGGATCGATGTGATCTTAATTGTAGGGCCAAAGTTTTATCATCATTTTTTTTGTTTTATCTCCGCGATGCTCTATCATTTCAGCTTTTATATCGCGAAGGTCGCGATTGCCCAATCATTTCGGCTATTTTTCGCGGTGCCCAATTATTTCGGCTATTTATTTTATTTTTTACTCGCTGCTTTTTATTGCGAGTTGCCCATTCATTTCGGCTATTTTTATGCATACGTTTTCACTTGCTGCTTTTTATTGCAAGTTGCCCCATCATTTCGGCTATTTCATATGCATGTGCGGCCTACTTGGCTTTTCGCCGTAAACCTGAAATTAGACGCCGATTTTAGGCATCAGCACCGCTACAACTGGGATATTACCATGAGCGAATCATCATTTGCCTCTGTCGATGTCGAACAAGGGTGGCTTAGCGAGCAGGGTTAAGGTCCTGTCGACTAAGGCTTTTGACTTCATGAGCCGTAAGGGTCTCACAAAGGTATTTCTTCCTACAAGTCGTGAGGATCTTGTAGGTGTGTTTTCTCCTTAGGAATCGTGAGGATTCCTAAGTGTTCGTTTCCTCTGTAAGTCGTAAGGATCCTACAGGAGGGTTTTCTCCTCATAAATCGAGAGGATTTACAAGGGTTGTTCACCATGCAAATATATCCCCAGTCACGGATGAGACTTGGTTAGGGAAATGTTTATTCGCGCCCGTGGATTGTATACAAGGGTCAGTATTGAGCCACTTGCAGGGCAATATTGGAAGTCTGTGGGGGTTTGCTTAAGCACAGGTTTAGGTCTCTGTGACTTAAGACTTTCAAATCTTATGAGCCGTGAGGGTCCCATAAGAGAGTTCTCCTCACGAGTCATGAGGATCTCGCGAGTGTATTTTCTACCTAGGAATCGTGGGGATCCCTAAGTGTGTTGCTCCCTTATGAGTCGTAAGGATCTCACGCAGGTGTTCTCTCCTCACAAGGTCGAGAGGACCCTGTAAGTGTCTTTTAACGAGGTTGCGCCCTTTCAGGTTTTCACAAACACTCGCCGGTAGTCCTGCTGTTTTTACTCACGGAGCCCTTTCGGGTTTTCATCCGTGCCCATTTTGCTTATGGACATACCCTTTTTTTTTATTCTTTTTGTTTTCTTTTTCTCTTCTTTTTTTTTACGAGGTCGCGCCCTTTCGGGTTTTCACGAACACTCGCCGGTAGTCCTGCTGTTTTTACTCACGGAGCCCTTTCGGGTTTTCATCCGTGCCCTTTTTTGCTTATGGACATACCGTTTATTTTATTTTATTTTATTTTTATTATTATATTTTTTTTATTCATCCCGTCAGCCTAAGGATGCTGCGGTATTAGTTTAAAGACGTTTCGGTCTGTTATTAGTTTAAGAACATTTCTGTCCGCTATTAGTTTAAGGACATTTCGGTCCGCTATTAGTTTAAGGACGTTTCGGTCCGTCGTTAGTTTAAGGACGTTTCGGTCCGTAGTTGAGAAGGTCGGCTACTTTTATAAAGCTTGAGCTTAGGAAGATAGCGAGCGGACATGGTCGTCGTCATCTATCATTGACCTAGGCTGTGGCTCATTAAGCGTAGTATTTCTTTAGGAAGCGACCGTTTATCGGCCTGAAAGGCCTTTCACCGTGCATGTCCATGAGTAGATAGGCCCCACCCTGGTAAACTTTATCTATGATGTACGGGCCTTCATAGTTTGGCTCGAATTTTCCCCGCTTGGCGTGATTGGGGATCATAGGCCTTTTGACCACTAGCACAGTTCGCCTTGGTGGAATGTCCTCGGTCGGGTCAATCTTTCGTATGAGCGCATCATCTTTGCTTTATAAGCTTCCAGATTTTGCTGCGCTATGAGCCTAGTTTCATCAAGGGCGTCAAGCTCCTCAAGCCGAAGGTGGGCATTTTCTTCGTCCGTCAGCTCGTAGTGGACTGCCACTCGTAGAGAGGGTAACTCTATCTCGAGGGGGAGTACTGCTTCTGTACCGAACACCAACGCGTACGGCGTTGTGTTCGTGGCCGTCTTGAACGTAGTTCGATATGCCCAAAGAGCTTCTTGCAGTCTTTCGTGCCAATCTTTCTTATTACGAGACACCGTTTTCTTTATGATTTTTGTTAATGTCTTGTTGAAGGCTTCAGCTAGTCCATTGGCTCGCGGATTATAAACCGATGAATATCTCCAGTCTATATTATGCTGTTGCGCGAAGCGACTGATCTTATGGCTTCTGTAAGCTGGCCCATTATCGGAGATGATCCGTCGCGGAGTTCCAAATCGATATATGACATGCGTCTTGAAGAAGAGGAGGATATTTTCCGTCTTCACCTCTCTTAACGGTACTGCTTCCGCCCATTTAGAGAAGCAGTCAGTCGTTGCCAGGATGAAACGGTGTCCCCTAGACGATGCTGGTTCGATGGGGCCGACTATATCAGTCCCCCACATCTCGAATGGCCAGCTAGCCACCGTTGGATGTAGTGGATTTGGGTGCTGGTGGATGAAGTCCCCATGAATTTGGCATGAGTGGCAGTGCTTCGCATATTCTATGCAGTCCTGAATCATCGTAGGCCAGTAGTAGCCCATCCGTTTTATTTTCAACTTCATCTTAGGTCCTGCTTGATGAGAACCGCAGAGTCCGTCGTGAACTTCCTGGGCGTCAAGAATGCTGAGCTGTGAGGGCAGCTTCCTCAGATGTGCTAAGACGTTGTAATCCACCTTACTCTTCTTTAGTGGGTCTTTGGCAGCTAGCTCTTCCACCACGTGGTCATCTAAGACGATGTCTTCAGTAGCCCTTTCCTTCCCTTTATCTTTTTTGTTCGAGGGTCCGAGGTTCTTTTCGGGCAGCGTGCGATTACGTAGCCGGATATTTTCGCAAACCTTCGGTTCTTCTTCTTTTCTCGAGGCGGACTCTTTAAAGAGAGGGGCAAGTTCTAGTTCTTCATCGGAATCACTCCCGAATGTGGGCACTTGTGATTTATCGGTGTTAACCACGCAACAATCGCCAGCAGTTCTTTTAAGCCCTTCGGTCATATTTCTTTGCTCTCGACGAGTTTTACGCTTTTCCCGCTTAAAGTGTTGTCGATGAGCAACATATCCTTGCCACCATCTATCGAAAGCTTTGCACTCTTGTATGGGGTGCGAAATCTTTCGATGATATAAGCAATAGGAGGGGTGCGTTTCCATTTCACCGGTGGTGCTTCCTTCAGAGGATGGTAGCTTCATGCCCATTGATATGGCCTTAGCAAACTTTTTCCTCATCTTGAATTGGCTTTTGACGGTAGCGGAAGTGTTTTGCTCCAGCGGGATCATCTCAGCTTTTTCATCAAGTCGTTGGCGCTTGGCTCTTTCCAATATAGCCGTCTCGCGTTCTCGATCAGCTTTACTTTTCAACCGAGCTTCATTAAGGAATGCATCAATTACCTTATCTGATAGCTCCAGAATCTTTGATTCAGGATCTGTCCCCAGCTTTTCGGTGTAAGGAGTCTCCTCATCGTTCGTGATCGAATGGGAAATCATATGACAGCTCGCGACGCATTCTTCAGCTTCATCGGATGAACTTCTTCCCTCGTCTTCTTCTTGAAAGACGTGATTGAGGAACTCCTGGAGCGTAATGGGAGTCCGTACCTTCTGATTGTATTCCTCCAGCGCGTCAATTTGTTTTTGTAAGTCCGTGCGCTTGTCGCCAGGCTTCACGGGCTTCTTAGATTTCTTCTTCTTCTTTTTCGAAGATTTTGACGGCTGGTTGCAAGTGCTTGAACCGCCACCATCGGTCTTTGGAGTTGGACGTGGCTTCAACATCCCCTCAATGACCTGTGGTTCCAACGGATTCTTCCACTTGACCGCTGGACATGTCTGAAGATCTCTTAGCATCCTCTTTGTCTTGGCTGATAATACGACCTCCCAAGGAGCTTCTTCAATGACGGAGCATGTTGCCCCCGGCGTAGTCGTCCCCTTAGAGGTGTGGGGCTGCGGGGGATTCACCTTCCATTTGTCAGATAACGCGAACTTGCCCTGTCGGTACTGGTTTTCAAGCCAATTCTTGAAAACGTAGCAATCTTCGATCGGATGGCCTAGTACCCGATGATAAGGACAGTAGTTGGGCTCGTTGACGTCACTTGGTTGCAACGGACGTTTTGGATCCGGCAAATTTATAAGTCTGTTGCGCAACGCCAACTCGAATAACCTCCTCGTTTTATCACGGGGAAAGGAATAAGGACGTCCCATCCTATCCTCAAGGGGCACGTACGGTCGCGTATTATTTTGACGAGCAACCGGCTTCGAGTCTCTCAGTTGTTGTTGAGCATTAGCGACGACGATCGCTTTTCCCTTTCCTTTGTCATTTCGGGTGTCTGGCCTTGGAAGAGGGGGTTTATGGCCCATTTGATCCATTTGCGCTAGTTTGTCAATCAAAGCCTGGAAGGTAGTCGGCTTGAAAAACATCATAAACTGCGAGATGGTTGCTTGTGGATCGAGGGTTCCCACAAACATACCCACCGCGGGAGCTTCTTCAATGCGCTGCTCACACTTTGACCATAAGTTTCGCCATCGTATAGCGTACTGAACCCACGTCTCGCCGGGTTTTACCCTGGCGTTAATCAGTGCTGTCATCGGGGTACGTTCACTAGCGCTTGCAAAACGCTGAGTAAACAACAGCTCCATCTCCGCGAAGGTTTTAATAGAGTCATTCGGGAGCTCAGAGTACCATTCGAATGCCGTATCCGATAAGCTTCTAACAAACTGGAGAAGTAAAAGCTAGTCATCTCCACCGGTATTACCGCAGAGTGCCCTGAACTGGGCTACATGCTGGTGAGGATTGCCCGTCCCCTTGTAGACATGGAACTTGGGAATCGTATAACCTGGCGGGTATTTGATTTGATCGTACCAACTCGGATATGGTCTCCCCGTTTTCACGACCTGGCCGGCTGTTTCGGTTGCATGATGAACCCGTATTTGCTGAGCGATGTATTCATCTAAATCAGCTTTGGAGATTGTATCCTCTTTAGCTGCGGACAGAACTGGTGGAGGATTCGACGTCTCTCCCCTATCGTCTTCAAGAATGATCGGGGAATCTTCAGCAGGTGGATCTTGTTGAATCATCATACCCACCATATCCTGGAATAGGAGGGCTATCTTCTTTATGTTGGCTGTCTGCTCCGCAGCTTCTTTATCTTTCTTCTCTAGTACGCGTCGAAGGAATTCGGCGTCCGTTTCTTGTTCTTGATGCTCGTCCGAGGATATTTCAGTGGTTTCTTTTGGCCCTGTAAGCGCGGCCATAGCGTTCATCATTTCTTGGAGCTTCTGCTGCTGCTCCTGAGCCTTGGTCACTGACCTCGTGTGCGGTCTATGACCTGTTGATATGCGGCTATCTTCTTTTCCCGATGCCATGTAAACCGTATGAACTGTTATGCCCCCTGACTTGGGGCGTTTAGGTTCACCATTTTTAACTTTTGCCACTGACACGGGAGTTTTCTCTGGCCTCATTCTTTTGTGGGCCATTGAGGTTGAAGGAACCGTTGAAGGGGGCAGCCTAGCAGCTGCTGTCCCCTGCTGTTTAATAGGGCAGTCCTTGTCTTTTTCCACCTTCGCCTTTTTCTGGTGACGAAAGTGACCTGGGTCAATTACGGAGTCTTGAACCCTCCGCCAAACTTTATAAATTCTTGAGGACAGCCGTTGAGGGGGCTGTTCTTATTTCGTTTCTGAAACTCTCTCCGCAGGTGGAGGAGATCTCTTCAGTGTAGTGGTTGGAGAGTTCTTCCGTACCCTCCTCAGCAATTCAAAGCTGTTCCCAGTTGGAACAGCAGCGTTGATTTCCACCACTGGAGCTGGTGGAGTTATCCCTGAGGGGGAGTTGCCCCCTGCCTTCCTCACTCGTTGCCAATGGCGACGTCGAGCATGATGAGCCGTTGGGACTCGTTCGGAGATTGAGACATCTTCTTTTTGCCCCCTGTCTGAATGGGGCGCCGCCGGTGTCAACCTCTTAAAGACTGAGGTTGTCTTCTGAGGTGTGATATACAACCTATCGAAGACAGATCTTCGAGCAGGGACAGGAGCAGGAATCGTCAGCCTTGAAAAGACTGACTCTTTGACAGGGGAAGCCGTCTTGACGACTTCTGAAGCAGCAGTTATTGCCTTCCTTGGGACAGCCATTTTAAAGTTCTGATCCAGCCTGGTGAAAACAGAGGCTGTCGGTTTGGCAGTGGGCGACCCGTTGACAGGGGTCGTAGTAGCAGTAAGCCGGTTGAAGACCGACTTCTTGTTCACTTCCGGTGCAGGTATTGGCACAGAGAAGCTTGTAGGTGGGGTCATGGTCCCGAAGAACAGGCCAGTGGTGGCCTGGGTCATCTGGTCTACTGGCAGAGTGAGGAAGGAAGCCACTTGGGGCCCATATGCTACACCTCCTGGTGAGGTGGAGCGTCTATTGCATTGGCTCTTTGAGCAGTTGATGCAATTAGAGGCCATTGAACCTTGAGTTTTGCGCCAGACAAAAGACCAACTCTTAGTAACTTGAAATCCGAAGGCAACCATTTAACAAACCGCGATTGGTTCGCGAAGACGACACATGAAGTGTGGAGTGGAAAGAGGAAGAGGACCCACCGGGCGTGCCAGAATCTGTTCCCCTCCGAAAGGCGGCACACAGGACTGCTGGGTCCTGACGCTGAGATTCGAGGCAGATGCTATATGGTTTTATCCGTCTACCTCTCCGAAGATGCCAAGTTGATTTATGGCACGGTGTATCGGGGGTTTAGACGGATACAGCCGATGTAGCAGACTTCGTCAGATTCCCCCTCGCTTGAGGGGTTTTTGATTGTGGGGACGCTCTTCCCTGCAGGCGCAAGCCCCTGCAGTTAATTACGCTACCGCATCGCGGTAACAACTTTCTCCTTCTCCAGAATTTCACTTCGTGTCGTGTGTGTTTGTTTTGTTTGTGGTTGCCCGTGGATTGTATACGGAGACTGGGTAATGCCGTCGCCCGTAGGACGTGGATTAGTCCAAATCCGTATTTACTTAGATTTGGGTTTAGTGTTTTTATTTTAAGGATGCATTAGTCGCGTTGCGGCTAAGATCAACTTAAACGTTCGTTAAGGATACGTCAGTCCTGTTTGAGACTGAGGTCAACTTAACGTAGTGATTCATTTAATCTATGGCCGTCAGGACTCGTCACCTCTCTGACGTCGTTGAAAGATTACAACGACATGTGTCAGAGGAGCTCGGAGATGTACCCTCGAACCAGAGTTGATTTGGAATTTTGTAGTCCATTTGAATGTTTAAGGATACGTTAACCGCGTTTGAGGCTAAGATCAACTTAAACAGGATCGTTTAGATCCGGCAAAAGAGCATTTGGAGGCTCTATTGTTCCAGTTTAGGGACGTGGTGGTCCATATTCCAGTTTAGGGACGTGGTGGTCTATCGCCAGTTTAGGGACGTGGTGGTCCAAGTTCCAGTTTAGGGACGTGGTGGTCCAATATTAGTTTAAGGACGTTTCGGTCCAAATTCCAGTTTAGGGACGTGGTGGTCCATTATTAGTTTAAGGACGTTTCGGTCCGATATTAGTTTAAGGACGTTTCGGTCCACGAGTTTAAGGATCCCGCAGTCCGTATTCATGTGTGGTCGTTGGGACCCGTCACCTCTCTGACGTCGTTGAGGAATTACAACGATATGTGTCAAAGGAGTTCGGAGATGTACCCTCGAACCGGATATAAATTGATTTGAGAGAGCATTTGTGCTCGGTTCAATTTAACTTAAGGACTTACGGCCAGAATTGGGCTAAGTCCAGTTGAAAATGTTCAACATTTTATTTATTTTTAGTCCATTAGACCTGTGCTAGGGCTTTGCCCACACTTCATTGCATTACTTATATTTTCTTGTTTGGGCTCTGCCCATAAAAGATGCAGAGCATCGATTTATTTTGGGCTCTGCAAGGCATCTGCATAGCATTTTACTATTTTGTTTGGGCTTTGCCCATTTATAAATGATGCAGAGCATCAATTTACTTAGGCCTGTTTGGTCTTTTAATTGGGCCTGGCCCTTCATTAAAATGCATTGCATTTAGGCGTCTTGCGCCAATCACTGAGCGCAAGCGCTTGTGGTGAGGACATGTGTCATGCTCTGGTGAGCGCAAGCGCAACAGTGCAGTGCACTGTGCTAGTGTACTGCGCTGTTGCGCTGCTGACACGTGGCGCGCTCTGGTGAGCGCAAGCGCAACAGTGCAGTGCGCTGCGCTAGTGCGCTGCGCTGTTGCGCTGCTGACACGTGGCGCTCTCCCAAGAGCGCAACAGCGCAGTTTGTAAGTGCAAAGCACTGTTTTATCTTTCAATCGATTTTAAATCAAAGAAAACAAGTTTTTCTTGTTTTCATAGAACCAGTGGTTCATAAGCAAGTGCAAAGCATTATTATTAATTATTTTTCTTTTTTATTGAAGATCATTGATCTTGTTCTTAGATCAATGATCTGTTTTTAAGAGAATTTTCTCTTTTTCCTAAAGGTTTTTTACCTTCTGTTGTTCTTGAGGAGTTCTCAAGAGTTCTCTTCTCTTTTTTTGTTTAGAAAGATGTTCCTCCTTTTAATTGAGGTCTGGGATCCTTTTTATAGTGCCCATAAATTAGTTAAATATGTTAAAGAGATACTTCTCTGAGTGATTTGGGGAATTTCCCCACCGTTGGATCTTTGATCCAAGAGCTTCTGCTTTGCAGAAGAAAATCTTCTTGTTTTAACAAGAACAGAAAAGATTTCTTGGAAATTTAATTCTGTTTGGCGCAGATGCCCCAGCGCGTGACACGTGTCGCGCAGCGCAAAGCGCAGCGCAACTGCGCTAGCGCATCTGCGCTGACACGTGTCGCGCAGCGCAACTGCGCTAGCGCATCTGCGCTGACACGTGTCGCGCAGCGCACAGCGCAGCGCAACTGAAGCGTTGCTTCCCTTAATAGAGCTTTGCTCTGATTGGGTGCGCCTTCTTGGGCGCTGCGCTGACGTATCATCGCCTGACATGTGGCGCGTTGCGCCCGAGACTTGAAGCGTTGCTTCAGAATTTTTGAATTTTGAATTTCGACAGAGCTTTGCTCTGATTGGGCGAAACAGCATGCAATATATGTATTGATCGTAGAAATGTGAAGTAATAATATAACATTATTGGTAACCTTTTTCGTTTCGTGGACGCATTAGACATATCTACTTGGATTTCATCTTCGATATTATTTCTAACCCACGTAACTTCACGATCAGCCGAAGACAACCCGTCTTTTGAAACAGACGATCGGAGCACTCTAAATCTTCTCTCTTCTTCATCCTCATCGCTGTCCTCCATACGATCCTCGAATTTTGGGATATCGTAAACATCCCTGGGTTTCCAACGGCATACGACACTCCATCCCAGATGATTCAAGCATTGTGAGTAGTATACTTAGAACGCTTGGTTCGGAAAGATAAATGGATCGTCCTGACCGTAAAATCGAAGTGTGTTCACACTTGTCAATCCATATTCATCTTTCCAAGTCCCGAAATTGTTTCTCCACTTATCTGTATCGGTTCGTGTATCGTACTAAGTACACTGAAATATATAAAACGGTTCTGATCGTCCGGGATATTGGATGCCAAGTATGCAATTTAAGTATCCATAATAAATCACACCATCCGATCCTACCGTCCCAATCCCACTATTCTGAGTGGTTCGAGATGTTTCTATGTTCTTAACTTCAAATTTGTATCCAAGGACATCGAATCTTTTATAATATGCAACCTCAATACTAGGAAACTGAGCTAAACATCTTGAATTTCTCTCTAATGATGCAAACAAGTTCGGATCGTAGATCTGACAAAACAAATTTTACGGCAAATACATTACGATATAAGTTTAGATTAAGACTGGTAGCAACAACATGTTATTCGAACAACTTACATGATCTGCAACTTAATCGCAAAAATTATACTGATGATATTTTTCCAACCGTTCATCAATCCAATCAGGATTCCTCTCACGTACCTCATTAATATGAATTATGTTCTCAACAATAAATTATGACATTAATATTATATCATTTCATACACACACAAATACAAATATAACAATTAATTCAAAAAAACCTACTCTCTAATTTCTTCAAGACATACGCTATTGAGGAGGATAAGCCGATATATCTTGTTGATAAATATAGTGTCTACTCTCTTATAATCAGCTTTACCATATGGCCCGTCCTGAATTCTCCGAGGCCGGTTAAGTTTCGTTTTAAGGTTTTCGTCCAGATAGCGGGAACAAAATGTGATTACTTCATCTAGAAGATAACCTTGCATGATAGAACCCTCTGGTCGATTTCTATTGCGTATATACTATTTTAGAGTGTAGAGGTACCTAAAGAAAAATATGTTAAATAAATAAATACGGGCATATAGGACAACAATAATTTTACAAATTATGTGAAACGAAAAATTTCACGTACCTTTCGACGGGATACATCCATCGATATTATACCGGTCCGGCTAACATAGCCTCAGTTGCAAGATGAACTGTCAGGTGTATTATGATATCGAAAAATGACGCTGGGAAAATACACTCAAACTTGCAAAGTATCAATGAAATAGAATTTTCTAGATTCTCCAGCATCACAACATCCAGGGTTTTAGCGCCCAATTATCTAAAAAAGTAACAAATGTCATTGATTACAAGACCAATCGATTCGGGAAGGGAAGTCCTAAGGGCTAATGGGAGAAGGTGCTCCATAATAGCATGGGGATTATGACTTTTCAGCCCAATGATCTTGCCTTTCACAATTTTTATCTTCTTACTAAATGATCCTGAGAAACCTGTGGGAACTTTTAAATCATGCAACACCTGCAAGAACCTTTTCTTCTCCGGTTGTGACATATGATACGCGACATTGGGAAGTTAAAACTTGCCTAGTTTACCAGCTATCGGTTTAGGATGCAATTCACTTCTAATTTCCTAGTCCTGAAGATCCATCCGAGCACGGAGGTTGTCTTTCGATTTTCCATCTTTACAAAGAAGCAAGTTGAGTATGTGCTCGGATACTCTCTTTTCTATATGCATGACGTTCAGACGACACACTAAATTTGTTGACCAGTACGGAAGCTCGTAGAAAATGCTTAACTTGTTCCAGTATAGTGGTTTGACATATTTTGCCGGATTTATCCCAAAGGTCACATTATTGTAACCATCCCACTGATCAGTCACGTCCTCTCCAGACAATGAAGCTGGAGACTCAAGAAGCTCCTGATGACCATTAAAGTGAGCAGCATCTAACCTGTAGGGATGGTCTAGTGGGAGAAAACGCCGATGACCTCAATAACAAACCTTCCTGCTAAAATTCAACCATTTTGATGTTGTATATTGATGGAAATAAGGGCATGCTTTGTGACCATGTACGGACCAACCTGATAGCATTCCATACGCTGGAAAGTCATTAATTGTTCACATTAAAGCTGCACGCATTGTGAAGGTTGTATCTGTGTTTGCATCTTAAGTCTCTACACCATCAATGAATAAATATTTTAACTCATCGATCAGAGGTCGGAGATAGACGTCGATATTGTTTTCCGGTGAGTTTGGTCTGTCAATAAGAAGAGACATAATAAAGTAGGATTGATCCATAACCAACCAAGGCGAAAAATTATAAACTATCATTACAAGGGGTCGTGTGCTGTGGCTTTCAGCCATATAGTTGAATGGGCAGAAATCATCACTAGTAAGTCCGAGCCTGACATTGAGAGGATCACTACTGAATATTTCGTTTCTCCTATCGAAATCCTTCCATGCTGGTGAATCTCTTGGATGACTCATTTTTCCATCTTCACTTGGAGCAGTATGGTGATACCAAATCATTGTCTCGGCTGATTTCTTGCACCTGAATAGCTTCTGCAGCCTCTGTTTTACGGAAAAGTATTGTGCTATCTTGACAGGTATATCAGGCTTCTTATCAGATTCTTTTGGCTTATACCCGGCCTTTCCACATGTTGGACACTCTTTCAAATATGAATTTTCTTTCCGGTACAACATGCAATCTTTGGGACATGAATGGATCTTTTCACACTTCAGATCCAAATCAGACATTATCTTCTGGGTTTCATACTAGCTGTCGGGCACGTTATTTCCCGGGGGCATAGAATCTTTCAGGAACTTCAGAAGTATCGTGAATGACTTGTTGCTCCATTCATTTAGACACTTAATCTGGAAAAGTTGGACGAACCATGATAGGGTGGAATACTTTGCATTCTCATAAATTGGTCTTCTAGCATCTTTCATGAAATTTTCATACTTATTCGCACGCGGTCCTTGACGGGAAGGAATGCCAGTTTCGGTAGGAATACTATCACCGAGAGCAGCCTCTACCATATGCTCCATTTCTTCTCCTGGAAAGAATTTATCGTCTTCTTCTGCCGTATTGCCGTCTTCTCCCTCTTCTTCTGCCGTATTACCATCTTCTTCTTGTCTTTCCTCGTGATATAGCCAAGTTGTATATAGTCTAGTAAAACCATGTTTAACGATATGAAGCTCTACGATTTCTACCTTCTGCTAGAACTTATTCCCATATCTATCCCACGAACAAAGAATCTTCTTTAACACGATCTTATTACATGTGCGTGCAAATTCAATGAAAACAGCAACTCCTGCGACGAACTTAGATTGCATGTGTTATTGCCAATCTACGTATATCCAGTCCTTAACTCTGATATACTCATAGGCCATGTTAGACTGTATAATATATAAATTGTAGGTTATGGTGACTATATTGAGAAATCTAAGAACGGGATGGTTACTGACAAAGAAGAAAATCTGTTGAGGCAAGTTTGCCGTTGAAAAGAATAAATTATTGATTAACAAAATTAGATTTGAAGATACCCAAGTATGAGTTGCATTCTGTGTATGTGTGTTTCAATTTATGATTTCGCTTAGGTGTAGGGTTGTTAGTGTATATGTGCTTTGTGTGTGCATTTGTTGTGTATTCGTGTTGTATGTGTATGTTTCGGCTGTCGGGGGTAAGGCTTCTATCCCATTAAGAATGTATAGAGCAGACACTCATTCGCTTGCGTTTTCATCCGTTTCGAGTGAATTTCGGCATCACCTCCCCGCTATTCTCCGAGTACACTGTAATAGATAGATAATCATTTCAATACTGTGAAACAACGTTGAAATGAACATCTAATCTATCTTTGTACATGGAGAACCGGCGGAAAAGTACCAACGAAATAACCCGAAACGAACGAAAACACAAGTGAATGCAGGTGTTTGCTTTATACATTCCTAACTTGTCCACACTAGACAAATCTATCGGTTATCATACGATTGAATCTTCTCGTCATATAGACTACACGACGGTTGTTAGTACTAAACTATACTGTTCGATATTTAACAACCTTCGTATAGTTCTATATCACGACGAATATCGAACGTATATTAACCGATAGACGGGGACTAAGTCGCGCTTTGATTTTTACATATGAGTATCGATGAGAATATGGAAGTTTTATATTATCATCGAGTATCATTTATTGGTTTTAACTTGAACATTTAAGTTGAATAGATTTTACGTTTAGGTTTCATTTGTAAGAGTTCGAAGTTTTTAGTTTAAGGTAAAATTTTCTTACGTTTACGGCAAAATTGTACATTTACGTTATCATCGAGTATCCTACTGAAGAAACTAGTGCACCCTAAACCCTAACCCTAATTAACCTAATTAACCCAAATTAACCCTAATCATCATCCCAACTCAAATTAACCCTAATTAACCCAAAATTAAGCTAATTAAACCAAATTAACCCTAATCAACACTCTAACACAAATACACTCTATTTTACCTAATTAATCCAAATTAATCCTAGCCCAAACCCTAACCCAAATTAACCTAACCCTAATCATCACCCAAATCCTAACCCAAATTAACCCCAGTCCAAACCAAAATTAACCCTAATTAACCCTAACCCTAACCCTAATCATCACCAACCCTATTTTATCTAACTAACCCAAACTAACCCTAACCCTAACCCTAGCCCTAAACTTCAACCGAACCCTAACCCTAACCCTAACTAATTAACCCTAACCCTAACCCTGAACATCAACCGAACCCTAACCTTAACCCTACCTAATTAACCCTAACCCTAACCCTGAACATCAACCGAACCCTAACCTTAACCCTACCTAATTAACCCTAACCCTAACCCAAATTAACCCCTAATTAACCTGGCCCTAGCTATAACCTTAACCCTAATCCTAAAATCAACAACAATAACACAAAAAACATTATATTTATAAATTAAAATTGAAATTAACTCACCTCAGTAGTCACCGGCCGGCGGCAAAGAGCTCGACGAGGTGGAGGAGGCCGGGGATGGAGCTCGAAGAGGTGCTCGCGGCGAGAGTGTGGTGACGATGACAAAGTCGACGACGAGGAAGTCAACGACGACGGGTGTGGTAGCAACGATGCGCGGGTGCTCGATCGGGAAATTGGTGGGAAAATTTGATGACGGTGGGAAATAACTTAGCTTTATTTTTTTTATAAATAATCCTTTGTTGTCCCTACGGATTAATCCGTAGGGCTTTCTTTTGCGGCACCGTAGGGCCAAATAAAATATTATATTTTAATATTTTTTAATTTATTTATGCTCCTACGATGGGTACCGTAGGGACAAACCGATGGCCCTACGGATTAATCTGTAGGGGCAATAAAAAGTTGCCCCTACGAATTCCTATATTCGTAGGGGCAACCCCTCATTGTAGTATTGTATGTTTATTCATGGGCTCAAGAATTTTTTTTTCCACTCTAAATAAGATAAAGTTATATAGTTCATTCAGATTTATATAAGTATTACATATTCTGTTAATAAAACGTGCATCGCACATGCATAAAGCTAGTTGAGTTTAATGCTTACAACAAATGCAATTAAATTTACTCAGTTAAGTCTTTGGTTCATATGATCTGAAGCACTATTTACTTTCATATATGAAGGAACATGAAGCATGAAGCATTAACGGCTCAGGTCATGACCTTTTATTTCAAAAGTTCAGCGATTAGAATTCAGATTGAATCAGTTTACGATTAAAAATTTGAAGAACATAAGATAGGACCTAAATTTATGAAGAATAACCAAACAATGAAATTTCGTTGATCAATTCATTGGAAAAACTCATAACAACAATGCATATGCCCCTTCTTAAAAATTTAAAACCGCCGCAACCTATTTTAATATCATACGGTTACACGAAATTCTATTTTCATTATCGAATTGGAATGATTAAAACATATTATAGCATTATTAGTTAGCATATAATATTCCGAGAACGTAGTTATGTTGTGTTCGATATACACAAACATGGATAGACTTGAAATGTTAAATTCAATTTTAGCAGTAATATTATCCAATGCAAACATAATGCATAACTATCTTATGTGACATTATACATCCTTATTTTTTCTTGAATGCTAAGTATTGACTACTGAGTCCTTATTTTTTTGAAATGATATTGATTACCAAGTCCTTGAAGATAGTAGGTAGTTGACGAATGATGAAATAATGACAAAATAAAAAGATTGAATGACATAATAATGACAAAATAATGACAAAACAGTTGAAAAAGACAATTAATAGTCAACTAATTCTTTTAAAAAATATTCATATACTATCCAAATGAGCCACCATCTAATTTTTCATAAAAAATAATGCATGGTCTTCTAATTCAACGGAGCATATTTGATCTCCAGTAGCTTTTATAGGCATGAGAGATTTCCTAATTCTTTTCAACTTGAAATCATCATCATCATCTACTGACTTTTGATTTGACTTTTATTCCATTTGATTGTGATTAAAATATCTTGTCCATCTGTTGATTGGCTAAAATTTCATCAATTTACAAATTAGATTAATGTCTTAACTTTTCTTGAAGCTGGTAGGAATATTTAACAACCTAGATTCCAAAATCAAAGTTGTTTAAGTATAAATAAAAATAAGAAAAGCATAGATTTGCAAGTATTCAAATATAAGTTATAAACTTATTGGAGATTATTCATGAGAGAAAAGAGATATGGTTCCAGAAATTTAAGAAGCCAATCGTAACAAAGTTTAATGAATTTTGGTTTTGATGCCTTTGAGACATTCAAATTATAGAAAACTACTCTCTAATTTTAATGCCGAAGAAGAGACGTAGAAAACACAAGAAAAACAATCCTCTAATTTGCCGCCGCCTTAGTAAGGAAGATGTGTTAACTTATTAAGGCACGTAGAATGCACATAATTAAATAAGTAAGATTTAAAAAATAAATAGATTTGTTAGTTCTTTATTTTAAATAAACTAGTATTTTGCACGTGCGATGCACGTGGATGCAACCGTCAAGAACAAATTAAGACGCTATACAAATAAGATTACACCACCATATATCACTATAATAAAATATGTGACTTGTCTATAAAATTCCATTTTGATTTTAAAATTTGAATAAAAAGATTTTTCTGGAGATAAATTATGCTTAAAATAATAAAGATGGTGCGGAAGAAAAGAAAATGAAATAACAAAAAAAATGACAAACCTCTTCTTCCATTTCTTTCTCATTCATTTTATGAAAATTGATAAAATAGATAAATTACAATTATACAAACAGGGAAAAATAAAAAAATGCAAAAAGGTATGAAAGAACGGGAAAAATAAAAAAATGCAAAAAGGTATGAAAGAACGGGAAAAATAAAAAAATGCAAAAAGGTATGAAAGAACACAACTCATCCTCTTTCTTCTTCTGCATCTTTTATTGCTGCTGATGGGTTCCATAATATTTTTAGACTAAATTTGGATCCAAATTTTATCATGGAAGTGTCTTGATGTTGTTTAAATTTTGAGATCTTTAGATTCCCTACGTAGACCTTACTTGGACAATGAGAAAGAAAGAAGAAAAGTGGGAATACTTTTGTTTTTTTCTCCGGATGAGGTGGACACTCTACTTTGCTCATTTTGTTTGTAGGATTTTTATCCTTTATCTTGTTTTTCCTTGCAAAATAGTAAAATACCACATCATCATCCATAAGTTTCGGTTATAATCGCAAAGATAAATGTTTTATCACTTTAATTTGTTGTAAATATTTATTACATCTGAAAAGATTCTTAATAACTTTAGCTAAAAATAATAGACATTTATGTATATGACGATGAAGATACCCATATCAAACCTTTATTTTCCGTGCTATTTAACTATTTTTAACGTGCACCACACATGCTTAGAATCTAGTATGCTATTATAATTAGATTCATGGTTGTTATACTCTTACGATTCACGATTCGAATTTTACGATTCGATACTGACGCGACATGGATCGCGTCGATACGTTACCTTCTGTTGATCCGCTGATGGCGAGCGATGGGCGGCTGAGATTGAATCTGGAGGCTGTTGCTCCTGAAGCATGTGGATCTCAATGTGTTTGAGGTTGTGGTTGCCGAGTTACCTGCAAGGAAGTCCCGGGGTGGTTGTACCACCGAGGACCCTCCGACGATCAAGTTTGACTAGAGATCCGAACAGAGTAACGAATTAGTGGAGTAAAAATGACTTACTTGATCCGTCTGGAAGAGGGGTTTACATAGCGGTGACAGCAGGCAGGGCAGGCGCGAGAATCACGCCGGCAGTTACGCTTCCGACGTCACGCTTGCGTGAAGAGCGGGATCTCCCATTAATGGCGAGACAGGCTCGTTAATGGGGATCGTGATGGCGTGGAATGTAGGATGTGGCCGGCGGATATCTCGCGCATGGCGAGATTCATGGGATGGCGGTTATGTCTGCGAGCGGTGTCGTTGGTCGGTCGATGAGACCGAGGAAGATGACCTCGGCAGGAGAGCTCGCGAAGAGCGGGAGAGCCGAGGTATCTTGGTTATGTGGTAGACTGGAGATGAGCTGTGAGGCCGAGGAGGCCAGTTGTGCAGGGGGCTCGGAGGCGAGCCAGCGTTGGTCCGTAGGACGGGCATAGCAGTGGTCTGGTCAGCCACTGTAGGTCCTTTCTTGCATGCTCCGGGACACGTCATCTGCCACGTGTCATGATCTGGGAGATTGTCGATATTGAGTATCATCATTAGCCCCCCACTCTCGTCCCGACCAGCTGACGGGTCGGGTCGAGAGTGGTTTGCCGGGTCACCCGAGGTGAGCAATTTTCGAAGATATCGTCGGGCGTGTCCCCGAGTAATCTGTTGTATTTTCTGGATGACGCCAGCGAATCAGGGCGAGATCTTTTGCATTAAAGAGGGTGCGCCGGATCGTATGTACGCCTACTGAAGTGACGCCCACGTGTCGGGCGCTGGTTGGCTGATATGACAGGCCACAGACCTCTGGCGTTTGATGGGATACGACCAATGTGCGTGCGACAGGTGGAACGATCGTGGTCGTCCAATGCGAAGAGTCATTTTTGACGGGAGTCGACTGTCGCCGCTGGATGAGGATGCCGGTGGCTATAAAATAGAGGTGGGGCCCACTTCAGGGCCCATCTCTCTTCATATTTTCCTCATTCTTGATCTTGTGAGCTCGGCGCTCTCCCCTCAGGTCGGATTTCTGCATTCCCGAGGACCTCTCCATCAGGTTAGATGTCTTCTTTTTCTTTTTCCTGCTTCTTCTCCTTCTGAGTCGAGTCTGCTTCTCCCTTTGGCAGGACCGATGGATTGATCGAGGACGTTGGGCGCCGTCGGTGCTCAGTCCCGGAGGGGGGCTCGGTGTGGCCGTGCCTCTGGATAAGCTGAGTCCCGCACCAAATGTGCCGCCGGTGGCGGAGCCATCTCCCCCGTCACGAGCTCCCGACGATTGTTCTGGCGGTGGTCAAAGGCGTGCACGGGCTCCCGAGCCCCAGACGAGGGATGCAGGAGAGGGCGAGGGCGGGGTTCCTCTTAAGAGGAAGATGACGGTCTCTCGCGCGCCGCCGACGGAGATTCCAGAGGGGATTTCCGTGCAGGAGGGGGACGCCCATTTCGTGGTCCCGTCGGGGCTTTCCGTTGCCGCCGGCCTTCTTGCCGGTATGGAGGAGTCGGTTGGGGGTCAGATGCCGCGGGGGACCGTGAGGGCCCAAATGGCGGCTATCGCACAGGAGGCGGTTCAGGTATGTACTCCCCCATGTGTTGTTTTGAGCGCCCTTTCTTTAGTTTGAGTCTTTCTAAGTCTTTCCGCCGTCTTTCGCCAGGTCCTTCAGCACTACGCCCTTGTTACTCGTATGGAGGTCGAGGGGGCCATTCATGCTGCGAGGTCGTCAGTAGAGTCTTCTCCGGGGGCCGAGGGTCTGCGACTCGAGCTGCGTCTGGAGAGGGAGAGGGCGGCTGTCCTTGCAGCCCGATCGGAGGCCGCGGAGCTCGCCGCCTTGAAGTGCCAGGAGTCTTATTGCCGCCTAAGTGAGTCCTACCGAGTCGTCGAGGGGAAGTTGGTGGAGCTAGATGATCGCTTTGCTGCCATGAAGAGGGCGAGAGACGCCAGCAAGCGGGATGTCGAGGCGGCGCTTCAAGCGCCGGAGGTCGCTGAGATTCGGGCTAGGAAGGCCGTGAATGATTACAAGGAGTCGGCCAGTACTAAATAGACCTCGGCGAGACCTCCGCCATTGTGTAGAATAAAGCTCTTGATGCCGTCAAGGAGCAGTTTCCGGATTTTGCCGACGGCGAGCTCCGTGCTCGGGTCCGGCTTTCGGTGGTCATTCCTCTAGCCGATGGTGATGAGGGAGGCGACGTCTAGGCGGGGCCTGTGGCTCGAACGCTTATTTTTCCCTTTTTTCTCTTTCTCTTTTTTAAGACTCCGGGCATTTTGTAAGGTTGGGGAGCCCACAATACCCTTGTAAAGAATTTTTCCCTTGTGAATAAATATTTTTGTTTTGTCTTTGCTCGTATTTTCTTCTGTTTGTGGACACTTGTGTTTGCACAGTACTGCCTTCATGTTGTGTCGGTTCTTCGTCTAGTGATCACGCATCGAGTTTAATCTGTTCGTTTGCCGCATGTGCTAAGGCCTGCAGGAAGGCGGTATCTACATGGCCCCGAAGTCGAGGTGGAGATCGCGTAGACGTAGATAGACAGGATGCCTCTTGGTGATGCCATGTTCCTTAGTTGTCGGAGGGGCCGTAAAAGGCCTACGAAGGATGGCCCGAGTAGGGTAGCTGCTCGGTGCGTCTTGGCTAGGGCTTTGATCCCTGGTGTGTTGGGGTAGGGAGCTACAGCCAGGGATAACCGAGCAAGGGCGGGCCCGGTTGTCTCTTGCGAGGGCTTTTAATCCTTAATGCTGGAGGGGCCGTGGGAGGCCTACTAAGGATTGACCGAGCAGTGAAGCTGCTCAGTTGCCTCTTGCCGAGGGCTTCGATCCTTAGCGCTGGAGGGGCCGTGGGAGGCCTGCTAAGGACAGGGCCGAGCAAGGTAGCTGCTCGGTGCTTCTTGGCGAGGGCTTTGATTCCTGGTGTGTTGGAGTAGGGATCTACCAGCCAGGGATAGCCGAGCAAGGGCGGGCCCGATTGCCTCTTGCGAGGGCTTTTGATCCTTAAGGACGTGCCGAGCAGGGTTACTGCCCGATGCCTCTTGGCGAGGGCTTTGATCCCTGGTTTGTTGGGGGTAGGGAGCTACCAGCCAGGGATAACCGAGCAAGGGTGGGCCCGGTTGCTTCTTAGTGAGGGCTTTTGATCCCTGGTTTGTTGGGGTAGGGAGCTACCAGCCAGGGAAAACCGAGCAAGGTCGGGCCCGGTTGCTTCTTTCGAGGGCTTTCCATCCTTAGCATGGGAGGGGCCGAAAGTGGCCTACTAAGGATGGCCGAGCAGGGTTACTGCCCGGTGCCTCTTGGCGAGGGCTTTTGGTCCTTAAGGATGGCCGAGCAGGGTTGCTGCTCGGTGCCTCTTGGCGAGGGCTTTGATCCCTGGCGTTGTGAGGTAGGGAAGCTACCAGCCAGGGATAGCTGAGCGGGGTAGCCGCTGGGCTGCCTCTTAGCGAAGGCTTTGATCCCTGGCGTTGTGAGGTAGGGAAGCTACTGGGTAGGGATAGCCGAGCAGGGTAGCCGCTCGGCTGCCTGTTGGTGAGGGCTTCGATCCCTGGCGTTGCGAGGTAGGGAAGCTACCAGCCAGGGATAGCCGAGCAGGGTAGCCGCTCGGCTGCCTCTTAGTGAGGGTTTAGATCCCTGGCATTGCGAGGTAGGGGAGCTACCATCCAGGGATAACCGAGCAGGGTAGATGCTCGACTGCCTCTTGGCGATGGCTTTGATCCCTGGCGTTGTGAGGTAGGAAGCTACCGGCCAGGGATAGCCGAGCAGGGTAGCCACTCGGCTGCCTCTTGGTGAGGGCTTCGATCCCTGGCATTACAAGGTAGGGGAGCTCCCAGCCAGGGATAGCCGAGCAGGGTAGCCGCTCGGCTGCCTCTTAGTGAGGGCTTAGATCCCTGGCGTTGTATGGTAGGGGAGCTACCAGCCAGGGATAACCGAGTAGGGTAGCTGCTTAACTGTCTCTTGGCGAGGGATTTGATCCCTGGCGTTTTGAGGTAAGGAAGCTACCGGCCAGCGATAGCCGAGCAGGGTAGTCGCTCGGCTGCCTCTTGGTGAAGGCTTTGATCCCTGGCGTTGCGAGGTAGGGGAGCTACCGGCCAGGGATAGCCGAGCAGGGTAGCCGCTCGGCTGCCTCTTAGTGAGGGCTTAAATCCCTGGTGTTGTGTGGTAGGGGAGCTACCAGGCAGGGATAGCCGAGAAGGGTAGCTGCTTGACTGCATCTTGGCAAGGGCTTTGATCCCTGGCGTTGTGAGGTAGGGAAGCTACCGGCCAGAGATAGCCGAGTAGGGTAGTCGCTCGGCTGCCTCTTGGTGAGGGCTTCGATCCCTGGCATTGCGAGGTAGGGGAGCTACCAGCCAGGGATAGCCAAGCAGGATAGCCGCTTGGCTGCCTCTTCGTGAGGGCTTAGATCCTTGGCGTTGCGAGGTAGGGGAGCTACCAGCCGGGGATAGCCGAGCAGGGTAGCTGCTTGGCTGCCTCTTGGTGAGGACTTTGGGAAGATGGACAGCCGTGAGTGACACGTGCCGCGAACGTTTGGAGGAGGTGAAGCGTCAGAGCCGCGTCGTTTCGATTTCGCTTCGATCGGCGCGATGTCTGCCGTGTGGCGGCACGACACTGGGGCAGTTACCGCAATTCCCAGGATTTGTGCAGGCATGCCCAAGAATCCAGGTCTTCGAAGATTCTGCTTTAAGCTATAAATAGGGGAGGAGGTGGCAGTCCCTTTGGCACCGTTTTCTTTCGAGATGACTGGACGCGTGTATTCGATTGAAGAGATCATCATGCTTGGTGACGTCTCCCTATACGACCCATCTCTGGCCAAAGAGGGGTATCGAGGAGTAGTTCAGCGTCTCGAGGATCACTTCAGCCGTCTCCTCCCTCGGCGGTCGTCCCTTCTCTAGCTCCTAATGTACCCGATCTGGAGGAGGTCCCCGGGGTTGGACAACTTCTTCACTGAGGAACGTCTGGACGAGGCGCTCGACAAGGTGCACTCGATCTTCTTGTTTGGCCTCATCTCGGCGGCCAGACGTCTCCGGTCCTTGCTCCTGATTTTAGAGTGTTTCGAGATGAGGTACGTCGCGTGCCAAGGCTCGGAAGGCGGAGGATCAGGCTCTTCCGTGGCGTCTCGGGTCCGCATGCAGCGTCGGCAGGAACGGGCCGCAGCGGCTAGGGATCGGCTGCAAGAGATCTACTCTGAGTACCACCGGGAGTATTTCCTCGACCCCGTTCCACCTCTGTTGTAACCTTTTCCCTTCTTGTAAGGCTGAGGAGCCCATAGTACCTTTTTGAATGAATAAATTTTTTCTTGTTGCAATGTTCTAGTGTTCCCATTTTATTATTTGAGTAGATAGAACTTTTTTAGAATAAATTTACATTGCCTTTGGGGAAGGAGAAACAAACACTCGGCGATTTTCTCCTTACTGGTATAGCTTGAGCTTCTCGGCGTTGTAAGGCCGTAGAAACTTGCACCCGTCCGCATCCTATAAACGATAGGATCCGCCAGGAAGTACCTCAGAGACGAGGAAAGGACCGTTCCACTTTGGGGAGAACTTTTGCAGCCTGCCTTGATCGGCGAACTCATTTCGCCGCAGGACCAGATCTCCGGTCTTGAAGAAGCGACGTTTGACCTACGCGTTGTAGTATCGGGCGGTTTGCTGCTGATAGGCGGCGGCCCTGATCTGAGCCCGGTCTCACTTCTCCAACAAGATGTCCAGGTTGGTCCATAGTGCCGTGGTGTTTGCTTCGTCGTCGAAGTGTTCGACCCGGTGATTGGGTAGCCCGATCTCCGCTGGGACCATTGCCTCCGTCCCGTAGCAGAAGCTAAAAGGGGTTTCCCCGGTGGGGGTCTTCTTTGACGTGCGCAGGGCCCATAAGACCCGAGGCAGCTCCTCGACCCAACTGCCCTGGCGTCCTTCTAGGCAGGTCCGTATACCTTAGAGGACGTCCCGGTTAGCAACTTCGGCCTGCCCGTTGCACTGGGGATGTGCGACCGCGGCAAACTTCATGAGGATATGATATTCACTGCAGAAATCCTTCACTTTCTCGTTTTCGAAGTTCGTCCCATGGTCGGTGATGATACATCTAGGGATGCTGAACCGGTGTATTAGGTTGATCTGCAAGAACTTGATGGTTGTGGCGGCATCCGGTTTCCTGATGGGGACAACCTCGATCCACTTCGTGAAGTAATCTACTGCGACGAGGACGTATTTGTGCCCGCCTGCTCCGGTAGGGAACTGGCCTACCATGTCCAATCCCCACTGGGCGAACGGTCAGGGAGAGGTCAGTATGGTCAGCTCGCTAGCCAGAAGGCGGGGTATGCTTCCGTAGAGTTGGAAACCTTTTCACCTCCTGACGTGCTTCTGGGCATCTTCGTGAATAGTTGGTCAGTAGTACCCTTGGAGCAACGCCTTCTGGATCAAGGTACGGGCCCCTTGATGTGCGCCGCTTACCCCTTCGTGGATCTCACGGAGGACATAGTCGGCTTCGTGGGGGTCGATACACCGGAGCAGGGGCTGAGTGAAGGATTTCTTGTAAAGGTTCCCATTACTCCAGATGAAGTGACGGGCTTTGGCTCGGAGACGGCGGGATGCTCCCCGGTCTTCTGGGAGCGCGCCATCCCTTAGGAATTCCACGAGGGGCTTCCTCCAGTCTTGGTCATCTTCCCGCGCTGTGTATACATGGAGTATTGTCGCCCCGTCCTCCACGCTGGGCCGTGTCAAGGTCTCGAAGAGGATAGATCGCTTGTTGTTGTCCGAGTAGGATGAGGTCAGCTTGCTCAGGGCGTCGGCTTGGGTATTGAGCCGCCTGGGTATTTGCTCTATCTGGACTTCGTCGAAGTTTTTTCGAAGTTTTCTTACCTCGGCCAGATATTTTACCATTAGAGGTTCCCGAGCCTCGAAGTGGCCGGTCACTTGGCCAACGACTAGGGCTGAGTCACTGCGGATCCGAATTGTCTTCAGCCCCAGCCCGGAGGCCATATGCAGTCCAGCCAGTACGGCCTCGTACTCTGCCGCGTTGTTTGAGGCCTTGAATCCGAGCTTTAAAGAATACTCCATTTCTGCCTCGTTCGGGCCCCGAATGATGAGGCCGGCAACATAGCCTTCCTCGGTTGAGGACCCGTCGACGTAAATGACCCACTCAGGGACCGAGTCGGGTCTCCCTGTGATCGGGTGTTGATCCGCGAGGGTCGGCGTGTGCTCCGGTTCCTTGCTGGGGATGGTGCATTCGACGATAATGTCGACCAGGGCTTGTGCTTTGATGGCCTACCTAGGACGGTACTTTATGTCGAACTGGGACAGCTCCCACCTCCACTTCTCTAAGCGGCCCGAGGATTCGGGTGAGGCGAGGATAACCCCCAGCGGACGCTCGGTGAGAACGAGGATAGTGTGTGCTTGGAAGTACTGCCGTAGCTTTCTTGAGGCCACAACGAGTGCCAAGACAATCTTCTCTATGGCTGGGTACCTTGTTTCTGCGTCTTTGAAGACGTGGCTCACGTAGTACACTGGCTTCTGTGCTCCGTCGACCTCTCGCACAAGCACCAAGCCCGCTGCTTGATCGGATATCGCCAGATATAGTGAAAGCTCGTCCTCTTCAACTGGTTGAGTTAGCAGCGGTGGCGTCGCGAGGTGTCTTTTTAATTGGTCGAAAGCGGTCTGGCACTCTTCAGACCATTCGAACCTCGGGATTTTTCTCAGAGCTTTGAAGAATGGGAGGCATTTTTCCCCGGACCTCGACATGAAACGGCTCAGAGCGGCTACCTACCTTGTCAGTCGCATGTTCTCGACGTTGGTCTTGGGTGCGGTCATGTTGAGAATGGCGTCAATTTTTTCCGGGTTAGCCTCGATCCCATGGTGGGGGACCATGAAACCGAGGAACTTTCCCCCTGTGACCCCGAATGCGCACTTGGCGGGGTTCATCCTCATCTTGAACTTGCGGAGTACCTCGAAGGCCTCTCCTAGGTCCTTGGTGTGGTCGGCCGGCGAGACTGATTTGAAGAGCATATCGTCGACGTAAACTTCCATATTCCTGCCGATCTGTGGCTTGAACATGCGGTTGACCAACCGTTGGTACGTAGGCCCGACATTCTTGAGGCCGAAGGGCATCACCTTATAGCAGTATACCCCCCGGTCCGTTGTGAATGCGGTGAGATCTTCATCTGCCAGATTCATACGGATCTGATTGTTGCCGGAGAAAGCGTCCATGAAGCTCAATAGCTCGTGGCCTGCCGAGCTGTCGACAAGCTGATCTATCCGAGATAGGGGATAGTTGTCTTTGGGGCAGGCCTTGTTGAGGTCGATAAAGTCGACGCACATGCGCCACTTCCTGCTTGACTTCTTGACTAGGACAACGTTCGCTAGCCACTCCGAATAGGGTACATTCCGAATGAAGTCGGCGGTGAGGAGCCGATCTACCTCATCCTCGATAGCCTTCTGTTTGATCGGGGCGAAGCTTCGCTTTTTCTGCCTGACGGGTCGGGTCGTAGGATCTACCCCGAGCTTGTGAGATATAACTTTGGGGTCGATCCCGGGCATGTCAGCAGGCGCCCAGGCAAACACGTCGGAGTTGTTTCTGAGGAAATGAACCAGGTCGTCTCGTTGAGTTCCTGTCAGAAGCGACCCGATCTGAACGAGTTTTTCGTCGTCCCCTTCCACGAGAGGGACCTGTGTCAGGGGCTCCACTGGGGTCCCTCGGACCTCTTTTTGCTCATCTCGAGTGTCCAGAGAACCCTTGATGTCACCTTCACCTTCAACATCATCGGTCGGCCTATCCGATGAAGACGTAGTGGTGAAGCAAACCTTTGCAATTCGTTGGTCTCCATAGACCCGACCTATCCCGCCCTGTTTGAGAGGGAACTTTATCGCCAGGTGGTAGGTTGATATCTGGGCCCGGAGTGAGTTCAGCGTAGGGCGACCGAGGAGGATGTTGTAGGCCGACGGAATCCTCGCTACGATGAATCCTACCAGCATGGTCCGCGTTCGGCCCTCCTCCCCGACGTTGACCAGCAGGGAGATTACTCCTTCTACCAGGATGGAGTGGTTGGTGAATCCTGAAAGGACGTGGGAGGTCGGCCTCAGGTCCGCCGTGGTGAGCCCCATGCGTAGAAAGTAGTCGTAGAAGAGAATGTCTTCCGAGCTTCCCTAGTCGACCAGGATCCTATGCACCTCGTATTGATGGACCCGAGCCGTAATCACCAGGGGGTCGTTGTGGGAAAAGTATATGCCGTGAAAGTCTATATCGTCAAAGGTGATCGGCTCGGTCTCCCTGGCCTTCTTTCTCGGAAGGCTGTCAGTCTCCACGGCTGGCGTGGGGTTCTGAGTCTCGCAGGTACTCGACGCACCCCCTGCCATCATGACCATGATCTTCGATGAGCCTCGGTTCCTTTCGACGAGGTTCCTTTTGCCTCCCGGTGAGGGCATTTTTGAGCTGTCGAGGCGAGTCTCGCGTGCACGACCCTGTCGAGGGAGGGGGCGCCGGTCACGCCTGCGAAAAGGCGAGCTGACCGGCACTGCCTCGGGAGGGACAGGGGTGCGACGAGACTCGGTGCGAAGCTCTCTGGCGTAAGACCTCGGAGCCCAGCGAAGCGGTGCCTACCGGGTCATTGAATATGTTGGCCCGTGGGGCCTGCGGCCGTTGGGAACAGCGAAGCGACGATCGGTTGTGCCTGCACGAGCGGAGTCTTCTCTTCCCTTATAGGAGTCCCGGTGCCGAGGCAAGGGAGCGGCGACCTGGGGGTCTTGCCCTGCCATTTGGACGCGGATGAGCGCCTCCATGAAGGACGTGATTCGGTCTATTCGGCCGGCGAGGGCGTTAATGGCATTCGGCGGAGGAGGTTCGTCCGCACCTCCGTTGAGGTGGAGGCGGCGGCTAGTGCTTGGATCTTCGTGATGATCGCTCGCCATTGGATTGGGATTGGAAGATGAACTTTGGTTTTTGTGGAATTAAGATGTTCCCACAGACGGCGCCAGCTGACGCAACACGGATCGCGCCGATGCGTTACCTTCCGTTGATCCGCTGATGGCGAGCGATAGGTGGCTGAGATTGGATCTGGAGGCTGTCGCTCCTGAAGCGTGTAGATCTCAATGGGTTTGAGGTTATGGTTGCCGAGTTACCTGCAAGGAAGTTTCGGGGTGGTTGTGTTGGATATATGTATGCCCTAGAGGCCATTATATGATAGTGGATGTATATATATATATATATATATATATATATTCTTGCTCGACATGATAGTATGCTATCTGGTTCTTCTTTATCTGACATGTTGACTTGATCATGTTTTTATTCATTTACACATGTTGATAAAGCCCCGAGGATATTTGCTTGACTACTGTGATTATGATGAAGATCATACTAGTAGGACGTCTGTAGTTTATAAGCATATCCTGAAAAGTCCCTAGTCGTAGGTATATCGAGATGGGGCATCGATATACCAGAGTAGACTAGCGTATATGAGACTAGACCCATATGATGGGCGATGGATGTTCCCACATTCATTGATGTTTGACATCGAGATCGTATACGGGTGCTCAGTGGTGACTAGGTAGACTGGACGGACTCATCGAGAACTCCTATATGGTATTATATCTATCGTCGGATAGCAGTTCTCAGGTGACACTGGTGCAGGTTAGTCTGTAGAACCGAGATCGTCATAGAGTGTTGTGTGTTCTCCCACTGTACTTTGATTACCACCCTACCACGACTCTACTGAGTCGTGCAAACAGGTGGCTTTTGTGTACAGTCCTGAGACACACGAAGACGATGAGCGATAGGAGGGGTTTCGTCTCTCCCGGTATTAGGAGTTGATGTTGTGCTGTGCTCGATTGGCTATATCAGTAAGTCACTGGCCATGGCTGTTGAGATTTACTGATAAGTGTTATCAGTAATTTCTCGATCTGTTATAGACCATTCATCGGCACGACTTATTGAGTTATTGGAGTCGACGTTACCATCCCTAGACTCGATATGCAGCATATATGACGAAGAGACCGGACTGTACGGTAGTGTTGCCGGTTGGCTCGACGGGAGTTGTGACAGGTTCGCTTGTTTTCTTCTAATCGCTCAATACCCGGGTGGCCGTTACGTTTAGCTGACCTCTTGAGGCTTGGGGGTACTTGATATGATCATCACCCACTGCTGGCGTATTGACGAGTCTTAAAGTCCCACAATGGAGTTACCTAGTCCAGGCTAAATGATGTGGTGTGCGTATGAGATATGCGCGGGACCCGATTAAATGCGCGTATGTGATACCGTATATTAATCGGGCGGTTTGCTATTGGTCGGGTCGTATGTGATATGATCGGTTTGCTAAATCAAGTGTTGATTTAACATTGACCATTAGCATTTTCACTTTAGACCCTTTTTGTCTTTTGTTGTATGCATGCACGTATGCATATGTTTACATTGATGCACATATAGATGTGCATGCACACATACATGCATACACATTTCTATCATGGTTGTTGATACATTGGATGGTGGCAATATAAGACTCACATGCTAGTAAATATTTAGATATTTATTTTTGAGATAAATAGAAATGGATAATTACTCATGGTTGATTATTTTATTCCTCCACTAAACCTCTCTTTAACCATGAGTTATTATTCTATGGCCATTTTTGATTCAAAGAGAAATATCTAGATATTTATTAACTTGGGTTAAGAATGAGAAGAAGAAAATATATATATATTTTCTTTTCTCATTTTTATCTCAAGACTTATCATTATCTCTTGAGCTCTCATTTTGCCATCTTCTTTTTGCTCTTTTTCTTGCTCTCTAGGTTTTGATAGTGAGTGAAGGAGTGATCAAGTTAGGGTTTTGAAGTGAGAAAACAAACCATATCACCATTCTATATTACTCTTGCCTATTAGTTTAGAGTGTTGGCTTCTACTTCTTCTCTTGATCAAGTGGAGCTTCAAGCTTGGACAAAGAGGACTCCGGATGGATCATCGTGGACTTGGAGGATCTCAAGCAAGCTTCTTTCAACCTTCAAGTGGCCAAGAAGTCTAGCGTAGGGAGCTACAAAGGCTGTATTCTCTAAAACTAGCACTTTACTTCTTATGGATTGTGGTAAAGTTAATTGTTACCCTAGCTTTTCTAGTTTGATCCTTAGGATAGTTTCTTTAGCACCCTATAAAATTTTAATATGGCATGTGTGTTGCTACCAAACCCTAGTAGTGGTGCTGGAGAAACCCCTTCAGGTTGTACCACCGAGGACCCTCCGACGATCAAGTTAGACTAGAGATCCGAGCAGAGTAACGGCTTAGTGGAGTAAAAATGGCTTACTTGATCCGTCTGGAAGATGGGTTTATATAGCGGTGGCAGCAGACAGGGCAGGCACGAGAATCACGCCGGCAGTTACGTTCCCGACGTCATGTCCGCGTGAAGAGCGGGATCTCCCATTAATGGCGAGACAAGCTCGTTAATGGGGATCGTGATGGCGTGGAACATGGGATGTGGCCGGCGGATATCTCGCGCATGGCGAGATTCACGAGATGGCGGTTACGCCTGCGAACGGTGTCGTTGGTCGGTCGATGAGACCGAGGAAGATGACCTTGGCGGGAGAGCTCACGAAGAGCGGGAGAGCCTAGGTATCTTGGTTATGCGGTATCCCGGAGACGAGCTGTGAGGCCGAGGAGGCCAGTTGTGCAGGGGGCTCGGAGGAGAGCCAGCGTTGGTCGGTAGGACAGGCATTGCAGTAATCTGGTCAGCCACTGTAGGTCCTTTCTTGCATGCTCTGGGACACGTCATCTGCCACGTGTCATGATTTGGGAGATTGTCAATATTGAGTATCATAAGATACAATTTAGACAAGCTCTGATACATATTGCAAGGTTATATCAGATTACGATCGAATCGTACGATTTACAATTCGTATCATACGATTTGATACAATTTTTTATGTTTCATGATTTGAATCAATTCAGTAGGGCCAGGTTGAAGTTTTTAGGTCAGATCTGAATATTTCGAGTCCTATAATAATAAGATTTACTTTCATTTTAATCCTAAATTGGCAATACCTAAATTTTCCACCCTCTCTTCCTCATGAACAACCCTTCAAGCATTTGAGTGTTCAACTTGACACCTCGCCTTTGACTTCCTTGCTGTCACGTTCTTGTCACAACGCCTAAAATTTGACCGATTAGCTTAATTATCATGATTAATTACATGTTCCCGTGACTTTTTTTTATTGATTCATGATTTTTTGTTGGATTTTGCAGATATATAATTGTTTACTATATCAGTTATGTGATTGGCAATTGATTAAATACTATATTTTATATGAGAAAACGAAGTATAAAGTGGTATTGTAGGTAATTCCTATTTTGACAGAGGAAATGGCACATTACCATCCCTTGATCTATATGCATGATTATCTTGCTTTAATCGCCATGCATTAAAGAAAGTAAAATGATAGGAACTCATGAATAGTGTATTGCTGTGTCCCGACACCGTAGGAAATTCCTAGAGTGGCACTGTATACACCGCATCCTCATTTTATATAATGTATTGTCATATATATATATATATATATAATTGTTTCGATTTTACACAAATGAATATCACATCTAAGATAAGGTTCATAAGAAAAACGATATAAGATTTATAGCAGCAGGATTTGACAATTTTGATTAGAACACACAAAAGGCATGCACACTTTCTATTTTAATTTTGACAAAGAAAAATGTAAAAATAAAATATTAATTAAAGGAATCCCTTATTTTAAGGATGCCCACATCTCGATAATTTTCTGAAATAATTGTTTCAAAAAGGATAAATTACACCAAAATACCCTTCTCTATCAAAGTTTTTAACTAAAATACTTTAAAATACTTTTATTCCACTAAAATACCTTAAATTATAATTTTTAGGGATTATTTTCACTAAAATCCCCTCAAAAATAGCACATAATGACATAAGGTATTTTACCGTAATAAAATACTTTAAGTGTTTTAATGAAAACCTACGGAAGTGAAGAATGTTTTAGTGTAATTAACCCTTTAAAACCTGTGTAATACTTTAGTTATCCAACTGAAATCCTATCTAAATCTATCCAAGAAATAAAATTATAGGACTCATAAAACCTAGATATTGGTGTAAAACAAATATGCCCATGGCATTCCTCTCTTATAAAAATTTTGGTGGAAATTTAAAATGGGTGGATTAAGAATTTCCCTTACAACATGCAATGAGGTTAGAATATTCATTGGTTAAAAAAAGAAAAATGACTAATCAACCCACTTGAAATATCTATCTAAACTATCGTATCAAAGGGACAAACACTCCCTTACAACATGCAATGGGGTTAGAATATTCCTGGTTAAAAAAAGAAAAATGATTGATCTACCCACTTGAAGTATCTTCCAAAACCTATCCAAGAACCAAACACCACGGACCCACTTGTTTGGCATTAGTATCTAGGTCTTGCGGGTCTCATCATTTTGTCTCTCGGATAGATTGGGTAAGATTTCAAGCTGGAATATCCTTTTTCAAAAAGGTTTTATTTGATATATAACCCTTTGTTGGAGTTAAAATTTTAACTCTTAAAAGGTGAAAAATACTTATATAAGCATTTTACAAAAATACACCCCAGTGACCCAATTTTTTTATCAAAACATGATCGAGAACAAGCCAAAGGCTTGTTCATCACTGGTTGAACACCCTGACTTGGGAGGTCCCCCTTAATACAACTCAAAATTGAGTTTTCTCAACTCAAAATTAAGTTGATTTGGGGTATCACCTATCGAGATGCCCCTACGGAGCTCGGGAGGCCTTTCCCGATCTCGGGAGGCCCCTAATTAGGTGTCTCGACACTAAATAGTGTCGGGATCTCCTTCTTAAGAATAAATTTGACCTATTTTTAAGGAGATGGTGGGGGGATTTTCATCCTCCACTTCCCATGATATCAAGAGAGTAGTTATACACTACTCCCTACTTACAGAGGGGTATAAATATTCCCTACGAGCAACTGATCGAGATTAAACTCTTTTTTTACTTCAAAACTTTTGAACTTTTGCTAAAATTCCTTCTGAAGAAGAAGACGAAAGCAAAAGAAGAAGAGAAAGAAGGTGAGATATAGGAATAGGATAGCCCAATTCCTTCGGTCTTCTTTCTATCTCTACCTCTCCCTATCTCTCCCTATGTCCCTCTCTCTTTGTTTCTTTTTTATTAGTGAGAAGGAGAGAGGAATGAAAACTCATATGAGTTTTCAGCTCTCATTTGTAGAGCTTGAAAATCCATAGCCATGGTTTTCACAGAGAAAGATGAAGACATAAAATACAAAATTGTTCTTGACTCCCCATGAATCGAACCAAGAACATGGATCATTCTATGTTTTGCATATTTGAGAAATAGGTCCCCCTATTTCCTAATATATAAACAGAAATAGATATCTTATTTCTTGAGGAACAGAGATCAAAACCTTATGTTCCCTATTTTAAACATATATAGTGAGTAATACATCCTATTCACTCCGAGACACATATATGTGTCTCTAAAAATCGTATGAATGGAAATCTCATTCATTCTCTAAGACATGAAAATATGTCTTTAGAATATCTGTGAACAGGAAAACCCTGTTCATCATTTCAGACATGAAATATATGTCTGATTCACAATCCAAGAATATGAAAATCCTATTCATGAGACATGAAGATCATGTCTCACGATTATGTGAATAAGAAAACCCTATTCATTTTCAGACACAAACATGTCTGTGCATATTTCATGTCCATAACAGGCATGTATGAATGGATCCCTTCATTCATGTCCTGAAATATAAATTATATCTTCAGGACTTTCATGAATAGAAAAACTATATTCTTAGCCCACTTGTGAATATGAATATCCTATTCACCTGTCAGACATGCATAAACATGTCTGTTTTAGTGAATGCAATGCCAAGGACACTGTATCATCACTTAAACATGACCCAAAAGTCATGTTTTCACTCTTGAACACAAATCCATGTGTTCATGTTGTTAGATATGTATGCCCTAGAGGCAATTATTGTAATTGTTGGACATGTATGTATCTATAAGATAATCTTTCTTAATATGATAGTATGCTATTTAGTTTGGATTTATCATTCTTGTGTATGGTTCTACTTGTCATTACTGTCACTAATACATGTTGATAAAACCCCTAGGATCTTTGCTTGACTGACAGGATTGTGATGCAGATCATACTAGTGGGGCCTAGGTAGTCTATACGCATATCCTTAAATGTTCCTAATCGAGGGGATATCGAGACAGGGCATCGATGTCCCAGAGTAGACTAGTGTATACGTTTCTTGACCCTATATTAGGGCGATGGATGATCCCATATCCATTGGTGTTTGATATCAAAGATTGTATACAAGTGCTCATTAGAGAGTGAGTACACTGAATGGACTCGACGAGAATATCTAGGTGGTATCATACCTATCGTCAAATAGCTGTTATCTGGTGACACTTGTACAGGTTAGTCTGTAGACCCGAGATCGTCATAGTGTCTTGTGTGGTTCTTACCGTGCTTTGATTTCCATCCTACCACGGCTCTACTGAGTCATGCGAATAGGTGGTTTTTGGGTACAGTCTCGAGTCACATGGAGACAGTGAGCGATAAGAGGGGTTTCGTCTCTCTCGGTATTGGGAGTTGATGTTGTGCTATGCGCGATTGGATATAACCGCAAGTCCCTGGTCATGGCTGATGATATTTACTGATAATTGTTATCAGTAGCTTCTCTATTGGTTATAGGCCACACATCGGCATGACTTATCGAGTTGTTAGGGTATGACGATTCCACCCTCCAGACTCGATATATGGCATATCAGACGAAGAGACCGGACTGTACGGTAAGTGTTGCTTACAAGCTCTACGGGAGTTTGAACAGCTTTGCTTGTTGATCTTCTATTTGTTCAATACCTGGGTAGCCGTTACGTCTAGCTAGTACCGCTGACGGCTTGTGGGTATCTGATGTGATCATTACCTACTGCTAGCATATTGACGAGTCTTAAGAGTCTCACATAGAGCTTTCCTAGCTCAAGCAAAACAAAAAAGGGCACGTATGGAGATATGTGCGAGAGCTTGATTAAATACGAGTATATGATACCGTATTCTATTCTAGCATTTTTTTATATTAGACGGGTTATATATGATATAACTGGATTATTGATTCAAGCGTTGATTTAATAATTAACTAATATAATACTCATTTTAATTCTTTTCTTCACATTATATATTTGATATATACAAATGTATCATGGTTGATGATACATAGAACATGACTATATGAGAATCAAATTGGAGGAAAAGATAAAGAAAATGATTTACATATATATATGAATAAAACAAAAGGAAGAAATGAGTCATTGCTTCTAAGATATTCTCTAAGGTGCTCAAAACCATGACTCATTGTTTTACTTTGTTTTATTCATCCATATTTATCATTATCTCAAGCTCATCTTATCCTCAAGGTTCATTCTCATCTCCAAGTTCATCCTCTTCATTTTCCTCTCTAGTTTTTTCTAGGTTGAAAAAGAGAGAAGAAAAGAAAGAATTTTAAGTAGAAAAATCTCCACGTCATCAACCTACACTACTCTAGAAAATTAGTATAGGTTGTTATCTTCAGTAATTCATAGATTAGTGAAGTGTGAGCTTAAGTGTGAGAAGCTTCGAGGTGGATCATCTTTGACGACGAAGACTTTGAACAAGCTCGTTCCATCCTTCAAGTGGAGTCGAAGAAGAGTTTTAGGACCACTATTCGGAGCAATTAAAGTGAAGGACTAGACTTCAAAGGTTGTAGTTTCCATTCACTTTATTTTAATCTCAATTTTTCTTTGCCATGAAACCCTAATCTCTAGTTCGATTCTTGTTTTGTAGACTTAGCTCTCTAGAATTTTAAAATTGCTTACACGCTTTTTTTAAAAACTCTAGTGGACGTGCTAAGACACACTTACATGGTATCATAGCCAAACTAGAGGCTTAGGTGTAGTTTAGACGAAGTTAAAGTGTTCGATCGACGTTTTAAATCACAACTTTGGTAGTTTCTGTCCATTTTTTAAACTTCATTTTTTTTCATATTAAAAATACTCAGAAAATCATGCAGGCAATTTTAAGGAGGCACAAGAAATACGAGAAGCTATTTCCACTAAGTGGCCGCGGAACCGCCGCCTAGAGCATGGTCTGGCCGCGGTCCCGCGGTTGACTTATAGAGATAGAAGTCCAAATTTCTTATGTTTCTTCATTTTAATTTCCTGGATTTTCTAGATATTTTTTATGAGGCTCAAGTGGTTGAGGTCTCTGTGATTTGTTGTTGATTGAAATATTGATCGAAATGTTAACTTTGTTTAAATGGTTTTGGTTATGTAATACAATTGTTAGAATCCATATTAATTAGTTTTGTGAAAACTAATTATCGATTTGTAAATCTTACGTTTTAGTCTCGTTGATGGATTACCACGGAGTTTGGATTTGGATTGAAACTCCGTCGTAATCCCGTATCGTATGCAAATACTCGCCGGGAGACACTAGTAAGAGCTACACCCCTTTGCCCCGACCAAGTGACTATAGGAGAACCCCATGGCCTAGAGCATCCACTCGGGTGCTCGCG
Source organism: Agapanthus africanus (assembly GCA_030015575.1). Lineage (NCBI taxonomy): Eukaryota > Viridiplantae > Streptophyta > Magnoliopsida > Asparagales > Amaryllidaceae > Agapanthus > Agapanthus africanus. The sequence continues at coordinate 442,968,453 of CM057350.1, read as the reverse complement.
GCCACGATGTTTCGCCTAAGTCCACTTCGTTGACGGCCTCGGGGGTGCGGCCTGTTGGATATATGTATGCCCTAGAGGCCATTATATGTATAGTGGATGCTTGGACATGTATATATGTATATTTATATATATTACTTTCTTGCTCGACATGATAGTATGCTATCTGGTTTTACTTTATCTGACATGTTTACCTAATACTGTTTATTTGATACATGTTGATAAAGCCCTGAGGATATTTGCTTAACTTCTATGGCTATGATGGAGATCATACTAGTGGGGCATGTGTGGTCTATAAGCATATCCTTAAATGTTCCTAGTCGTAGGTATATCGAGACAGGGCATCGATATTCCAAAGTAGACTAGCGTATACGTTTCTTGACCCATATGATGGGCGATGGATGATCCCATATCCATTGGTGTTGTGACATCAAAGATTATATACGTGTGCTCAGTGGAGACTGGGTACACTGAACGGACTCGCAGAGAATTCCTATATGGTATTATATCTATCGTCGGATAGCAGTTCTCTGGTGCTACTGGTACAGGTTAGTCTGTAGACCCGAGATCTTCATAGAGTCTTGTGTGTTCTCCCACTGTACTTTGATTTCCACCCTGCCACAGCTCTACTGAGTCGTGAAAACAGGTGGCTTTTGGGTATAGTCCCGAGACACATGGAGACAGTGAGCGATAGGAGGGGTTTCGTCTCTCCCGGTATTGGGAGTTGATGTTGTGTAATGTGCGATTGGCTCTGACTTGAAGTCCCTGGCCAGGGCTGATGAGATTTACCGATAAGTGTTATCAGTAGTTTCTCGACCGGTCATAGTTCATATCGACATGACTTATTGAGTTATTAAGGCTCGATGATTCCATCCCTAGACTTGATATGCAGCATATCAGACGAAGAGACAGGACTGTACGGTAAGTGTTGCCAATGGCTCGACGGGAGTTTTGACGGGTTCGCTTGTTTTTCTTCTGATCGCTTAATACCCGGGTGGCTGTTACGTTTAGCTGACCGCTTGCGGCTTGTAGGTGTTTTGATATGATCATCACCTACTGCCGACGTATTGACGAGTCTCAGAGTCCCACACAGGATTTTTCTAGCTCAGGCGAAATAATGTGGTGAGCATATGTGATATGCGGGAGCTCGATTAAATACGAATATGTGATACCGTATTTTAGTCGGGCGTTCACTATTGGTTGGGTCGTATTTGATATGACCGATTTATTAAATCAAGTGTTGATTTAATATTATCTTTTAGCTCACTTTTAATTAACCCTTTTTTTTCTTTTGGATGTATGCATGTATATTTACACATACACATGATGATGTGCATGCACACATACACACATACATATGTGTCATGGTTGATGATACAAAGGAGATGGCAATGCAAGACTTACATGGTTGATAAATATCTAGATTTTGTTAATGATTTAAAGAAAAGGAAATTAGCTATAATGACTCATTTATTCTACACACTTATTCTTTGACCATTGACTTTAACTATAGTTATATTTCCTTTGTTCTTTAACCCATCCAAATAATATCTAGATATTTAGCCAACCATGGTTATATTTGAGAGTGTCTCATATATAATCTTTTCTTTTCAATTATTGAAAATAAGTTTTTCATAATATTCACAAAATCTTTTGCCATCTTCATCTTCCTCCTCTCTCTCTAGCTCACTTGAGTTTGTTAAAAGAGTAAGGAACGAAAAAGAAAGGGTTTTTAAGTGAGTTTACAAACCACATAACCATTCTACACTTCCCTAGCCTTTTAGTGTAGAGTGTTTGCTCCACTTCATCTTGATTTAGTGAGGCAAAGAGCTTGACCTAGGAATCTCCGGGTGGATCATCGTAGACGACGAAGGATCTTGAGCGGAGTTGATCCAAGTTTCGAGCAAAGCCGTAGGAGTCCTAAAGACCGAAGGAGTTGGCTACAAAGGTTGTATTTCCTTTTCCTTTAGCTTAGACTTCACATATTGATGCTATTACCCTAATCTCTAGTTACGATTCGTAGTTCGTTTGTAATAGCCCTCTAGAATTTTGAAAGTTCACTACTTTATGATGTTGCAACCAAACTAGAGGCGCTACTACACCCCAACATGGTATCAGAGCCTAGCTAGAGCTTTAGGATAAACCGGACGACGTTTAAAAACTCAATCGAACATGAAAAATGATATTTTTGCATGCTCACTGGAAATTTTTCAAAAGTTGGAATTTTTGTAATTAAAAATATTCAGAAAATAGTGTAGGGTTTACTGTGGATCCCTAAGAAAAACGAGCGCCTAACTCGACACAACTACCGCGGAACCGCGGCCAAATAGGGGTATTTGCGGTGGTTCCTCGGCGCCGTTGGTGAGGCTTAGACCGTGTGTTCTTGCGTTGATCCATAGGTACTATATATGGTCTCTGGGAATTTTTTATGCTGGTTCAAGTGTTGAGATCTATTACAACAGTGGGTATGTTGATGTGTTGATTGATATATTTTAACGTCGTCTATGCTTTTCAATTGTTGATGTAATATGATGTATAGGATCATCGTGATCAAATGGCCAAGGGTTTTATGTGAGACGAGAGTTTATCTTTTCATTCATGTAAAATTCATTGTATATATTATTCTTTTATTGGGGCACATCCGGGTTGAGGATGATGTCTCCATTGATGTATATTTTACTTTTCCGCATTAGGATAGACCCAAGGAGGGGAGCACGAGTGACCGGGTTCTGGAGTTCTGTGGGAGGCCATCTCGAGGAGTCGAGACCGGGTCTCCTAAATTCCAGAATTGGAAGGGTCACTTGCCGCTCTCGTAGTGGTCTAAGGGTGTGGGCTTGGATATTCATCACGACCGTGGAATCCGTATTTTCTATCGTAGGCTAAATATAAAATACGGAGTTCCTAGTATATCCTATATTTTCATATATGTGTTTCTGCTGCTGATTATTCTGTGATGTGATTGCTTAATATCTGAGACGAATGTAATATTGTTTTATATATGATATGTAATACCGTTTTTCGTTTCTTTCTGTAATGGCTTAGGAACTTAAATGATGGGAATACATTAATGAGATTAATGTAAAAGAAAAGAAACCTAATGATGTTGTAGAATCGGATTTGAAACCCACTCGGCTCTTTTTATAAAAAAGCAAGTTTCAAAAGATGCGGAGTTTAAGCCACTCCTTTTTCTAAAACTATTTAGATTCTACAACGAAATCAAGTTCAAAGCGTTAAAGGTTTTCATAAAACCATCCGCAACCCTCCGTCATTTTAGGAAGTAGAGTACTTAGTATTCGTGCTACGTATGTTGATTATAGTCAAGGCGTAGTGTACGGTAGCTAAGTGATGTCTTCCTACAAAGCATATGATGCGATCAGTTAGGACATTCATATGATTATGTTGATCATAGTCAAGGGTCATATGGGTGGGTCTAGTTAATCTCGAAATGACGGGTAGAACTTTACTAGTGCTTATGATATGTTGACCATAGCCAAGGTCATAAGCATCTAGGGGTAAAAACCATATCGGGAGTTTCGAGAGTTGAAATTTGCAATGAGATTGCATACCATCTATATGATATTTGGATCCCGATCCCACTGTGAGTAAGAGTTACTCTCGGGAGAATTTTGCACTTTACAATTAGCTAATCCAGTAGGTGTCTAGAAAGGTGTCAATGGGGTATGACCTCTGGGAAAACGGGGTTTATTTTAATTAGGTCCGTGCGAAAGCAAGGGGAACCTCCCTCAAAGTACCGACACTGGCCTGGCTGACCGGTTGGCGAAACTGTAGAATGCAATTAATCCTGGCTAGTTTTCTTTTCAGGTTTTGAAAGAAAATTTGATAAAAGCAGTGGGAGACATCGATTAGATAAGATAATAACCAATCTAATTCTTTGCAAGAGCATTTCGCTGAGTGTATTATTTTCTCTCTCCTAATGGCAAATACCGATGACGGGACTTAAGTTTCTTTTAGAGAAAAACAAACTGACTGGACCAAATTATAAAGAATGGTTAAGGAACTTGAACATTGCACTCACATATGATAAAGTATCATATGTCCTCACTACCAAAGCCCCACCCGTCCCAGGACCTGAATCATCTGTTTCGGATAAAGAGATCCAAAAAACATGGGATATTGATTGCAACACGGCCACGTGCCTCACGCTTGCTTCTGTGGACAGTATCCATCAGAAACAGCACGAGAAGATGGATGTACAATCCATCTTTCTTCATACAAAAGAGTTGTATGAAGAGCAATCTCGTACTTTACGATACGAGGCATCTCGAAAGTTGTTTCAGATGCGGATGGCCCCCGGCGCATCAGTAAGAGACCATGTTCTGAAGATGATTGGTCTTATAGAAGAACTTGAGGAACTGGGATGGACTATGGATAATGAGCAATATGCAGATATTGTTCTGCAGTCTCTCTCCCCCGCCTTTGCTCCGTTCATAGTGAATTTCAATATGAACGATTTGAAAAAATCATTGCCTGAACTTCTTAATATGTTGAGAAGTGCAGAGAGCATGCTTAAGATAGCGAAAACTCCCGCTCTGCTTTATGGGTCATCTTCCTCTTCAGTCTCGAAAGCCAAGGCCAAGGGAAAGAAGAAGAAGAATCCCACCAAGCCGAGAGGTGGAGTTGAAAAGGCGAAGGGGAAAGACAAGTCTGGGACCGCGGGAGGTGGAAAAGGAGAATGTTTTTACTGCCACAAGTCGGGACACTGGAAACGCATTTGTGCTTTGTACCTTGCAGATCTCAAGAAGAAGAAGCATGTTGATGCTTCCGCTTCAGGTGTGTTTGTAACTGAAAACTGTTTTTCATTAAACTCTGCATCTTGGCTATTAGATACCGGTTCTGGTTCTTACATCTGTAATTGTATGCAGAGATTGAGAAACAGTAGAGTTTTGAAGACTGTGGACCACACTCTACGGGTTGGAAATGGTTCCAATGTACATGCTGTATCCGTAGGAGAGAATCATCTGGGGTTGCTTTCAGGATGTATTTTTGTTTTGAACCCTTGTTATTTTGTACCTGGTATGCTATGTAATATAATATCCGTATCTTTGTTGGACAATGAAGGATATCATTTTGTGTTGCAAAATAATGTTATGAACATTAACTTGAATCAACAGTTGATTGGGTATGGTACACTAAGTAACGAAATTTACGTCCTAAACCAACACACAGTTTTCAATATACAACATACAAATAAAAAAAAGATTTCAGATATAAATGAATCTTTTCTTTGGCATTGTAGACTTGGTCATATTAATGAAACAAGACTAAACAAGTTACATAAAGATAGATATTTAAAACCTTTTGAATATAAATCTTATGCGACTTGTCAGTCTTATATCAAAGGTAAAATGATCAAAACTCCGTTTATAGGACACGGAGAGAGAGCTACAGAACTCTTAAGCCTCATACATAGTGATATATGCGGACCAATGTCTACATATGCTAGAGGTGGTTTTTCATACTTCATCACTTTTACTGATGATTTCTCAAGATTCGGACACGTGTTTTTATTGAAGCATAAATCCGAAGCTTTCGAGAAATTCAAGGAGTACAAACTTGAAGTAGAAAAGCAAACCGGCTCGAGTATCAAGAAACTTCGATCAGATCGAGGTGGAGAGTATTTAAGCACTGAGTTTTCAGACTTCTTAAAAGAGAATGGGATTCTCTCTCAGCTCACTCCTCCTTACACACCACAGCACAACGGTGTGTCAGAACGGAGGAATCGTACCCTATTAGATATGGTACGGTCCATGATGAGTGATGCTGAGTTACCACTTTCCTTTTGGGGACATGCATTAGAGACAACGATTTATCTATTGAACAGGGTTCCAACTAAGACCGTGTTTACCACTCCATATGAGATGTGGTGTGGGAAGAGACCATCTCTTAAAAGAGTTAGGATATGGGGTTGTCCGGCTTATGTCAAAAAGCAGAATCCGGATAAACTCGAGACATGATAGGTCATGTGTACATTTGTGGGATATCCAAAACATTCATATGGATATCTTTTCTACCACAAGGAGGAACAAAAAGTGTTTGTTTCTCAACATGCCACATTTTTAGAAAATGAAATTTTTGCAAATAATACTGATGGTAATGAGGTAGAACTAGAAGAGGTTCTAGAGATACAAATTACTCATGAAGAATTGGTTGAACCTAATGTTGCAGTAGAACATCAAGAACCTCAGCCGCTCCGGAGATCTAGTAGAACTTCTCGCCCACCGGAGAGATACTATGGTTTTCTCATTGATGGTGATAGAGAAGATTGTATCATGGATGATGATGACCCTACTAGTTTTCAACAGGCTATCACGAGTGGAGACTCAGTGAAGTGGCTGGATGCCATGAGATCTGAAATGGAGTTCATGTACACCAACAAAGTATGGACTTTGGACGTTGCACCTCCTGGGATAAAACTCGTAGGGTGCAAATGGATCTTTATGAAAAAGATTGGTGTAGATGGACAGGTAGAGACCTATAAAGCAAGGCTTGTAGCGAAAGGTTTTCGTCAAAGACCAGGACTGGACTATGATGAAACTTTCTCTCCAGTAGCAATGCTTAAATCTATTCAGATCCTACTTGCTATTTCTGCTCACTACGACTATGAAATCTGGCAGATGGACGTTAAGACTGCATTTCTAAATGGTGATTTAGAAGAGTACGTTTTTATGGATCAGCCAGAGGGCTTCATTAACAGTGGGAGCAGCGAAAAAGCGTGTAAGTTGCTTAAATCCATTTATGGATTAAATCAGGCATCTCGGAGTTGGAACATCTGTTTTGATGATACAATCAAAGAATTTGATTTTATCAAAAATATAGATGAACCATGCATTTATAAGAAAATTGTAGGGAGTACTGTCACTTTCCTCGTATTGTACGTGGATGACATTCTCTTGATAGGAAATGATATTCCTATGCTACAATCAGTCAAACTATTCTTATCACAAAGGTTCTCCATGAAGGACCTGGGTGATGCCTCGTGCATTTTGGGCATAAGGATCTATAGAGATAGATCCAAGAGGTTATTGGGATTGTCCCAATTAAAGTACATTGATGCCATCCTAAAAAGGTTTAGTATGGAAGATTCCAAGCGTGGTGCCTTGCCCGCTTGCCATGGAATCACTCTCTCTAATGACTTCTGTCCGAAGACTGATGAAGAGAGAGCTCGCATGAGCATTATACCCTACGCTTCAGCCGTAGGATCTATAATGTATGCGATGATATGTACTCGTCCTGATGTAGCTTATGCACTAGCTATAGTAAGCATGTATCAATCCAACCCAGGGGAGCAACACTGGATAGCCATGAAGAACATTCTTAAGTACTTACGAAGGACTAAAGAATTATTCTTGGTGTATGGTAATGGGAATCTCCAAATGGAGGTCTTTGCCGATTCCAGCTTCCAAAGCGATAAGGATGACAGTAAATCTATCTCAGGGTTTGTATTTATCCTCAATGGAGGGGCGGTATGTTGGAAGAGTTCCAAACAGGATACCGTTGCAGACTCCACGATGGAAGCTGAGTATATTGCTGCAAATGATGCTGCTAAGGAAGCCGTCTGGATGAGAAAGTTCATCGCGGAACTAGGAGTAGTTCCAACCATTATTAATTCAATACCATTGTATTGTGATAATAATGGAGCTATGGCGTTGGCCAAAGAACCCAGATCCCATCAAAAGTCCAGACACATTCTCAGGCGATATCATTTGATCCGGGAGATAGTTGATCGCCAAGAGATCGAGATTCGGAGAGTAGATACAAAGGATAACACCGCGGATCCACTCACCAAGGCCCTTCCACAGCCGCAACATGAGCGACTTTTTGAGATGTTGGGTATGAGATACGCCAATAATTGGCCTTAGTGCAAGTGGGAGATTGTTGGATATATGTATGCCCTAGAGGCCATTATATGTATAGTGGATGCTTGGACATGTGTATATGTATATTTATATATATGACTTTCTTGCTCGACATGATAGTATGCTATCTGGTTTTACTTTATCTGACATGTTTACCTGATACTGTTCATTTGATACATGTTGATAAAGCCCTGAGGATATTTGCTTAACTTCCATGGCTATGATGGAGATCATACTAGTAGAGCATGTGTGGTCTATAAGCATATCCTTAAATGTTCCTAGTCGTAGGTATATCGAGACAGGGCATCGATATTCCAGAGTAGACTACCGTATACGTTTCTTGACCCATATGATGGGCGATGGATGATCCCATATCCATTGGTGTTGTGACATCGAAGATTGTATACGTGTACTCAGTGGAGACCGGGTACACTGAATGGACTCACAGAGAATTCCTATATGGTATTATATTTATTGTCGGATAGCAGTTCTCTGGTGACACTGGTACAGGTTAGTCTGTAGACCCGAGATCGTCATAGAGTCTTGTGTGTTCTCCCACTGTACTTTGATTTCCACCTTGCCACAACTCTACTGAGTCGTGAAAACAGGTGTCTTTTGGGTATAGTTGTTAGTTATATGTATGCCCTAGAGGCCATTGCTATACATAGGATGTATATTGCAGTGGATGCTGGGACATATATAGGGAGGACTTTCTTGCTCGACATGATAGTGTGCTATCTGGTTACTCTTTACCTTAACGTGTACACTGATTGTCTCTCTGTTACATGTTGGTAAAGCCCTTAGGATGTGTACTTGACTACCTGGACTATGATGCGGATCATACTAGTGGGGACAGGGTAGTCCATAACTACATCCTTCAAGGTCCCTAGTCATGGGTGTATCGAGACGGGGCATCGATATAACAGAGTAGACTAGCGTATACCTTCTCGACCCATACAGATGGACGATGGATGATCCCATATCCATTGGTGTTTGACATCAGAGATGATATACGGGTGCTCAGTGGAGACTGGGTACACTGGACGGACTCGCCGAGAACTCCCAGATGGTATTATACCTTACGTCAGATGGCAGTTCTCTGGTGACACTGGTACAGAGTAGTCTGTTGACCCGAGATCGTCATAGAGTCTTGTGTGGTTCCCACTGTGCTTTGATTTCCACCTTACCACGTCCAAGAGGGCATGCAAAACGGTGGTTTTTGGGTACAGTCCCGAATCACATGGAGGCAATGAGCGATAGGAGGGGATTCGTCTCTCCCGGTATAGGGGGTTGATGTTGCGCTGTGTTCGATTGGCTATAACCGGAAATCCCTGGCCAGGGTTGCTGAGATTTACTGGTAAGTGTTACCAGTAGTTTCTCGAACTGTTATAGACCTCATATCGACACGACTTATCGAGCTATTGGGGTCTGACGTTTACCACCCCTAGGCGAGATATGCGACATATCAGACGATCAGAACGGACTGTACGGTAAGTGTTACTGGTTGGATTCACAGGAGTGTGAGCGGGCTTGCTCGTCGATCTTCTGATCGCTCAATACCCGGGTGGCCGTTACGTTTAGCAGACCGCTTGCGGCTTGTGGGTGTTTGATATGATCATCACCTGCTGCCGGCGTATTGACGAGTCTTTAGAGTCCTACACAGAGGTTTCCTGGCTCAAGCAAAATGAAATAGGAGCGCATATGAGATATGTGCGGGACCGAGAATAATGTGAGTATGTGATACCGTATTCTATTCTCGCGATGAATGTATCGATTGGTTGTATGCGATATAACCTAGTTATCGAATCAAGGATTGATTCGATAAGCCGATACATTGGATATTAGTCGGTTATATGTGATATGACCGGATCGTTAAAGCAAGTGTTGATTTAATGATTTAATGCATAATTATATATTTGATATATTACTTTGCATTAACTAGTATTGGTTCACTTTAAATGGATTTTCTCACTTGCATTGCACAAGTTGTATATGTGATATACTTTTGTGCACTTGATTGTATCATGTTTGATGATACATGTTTACTTGGGTTTGTGTAAAGATTAAACCATGGTTATATAAATGGTTAGGGTTTTGTTTTCTTATTTATTTATTTATTTATTTATTCTTTTTGGAAAATAAATGGCATAAAGAGAAAATGGTGGCTTTCTTTGTTTGCATCTTGAAGCTTCATGAAGTTTTGACTAAGTGACCATTTTGTCTCATGCTTAACCCTAACCACTCCACTTAACCCTAGTTGATTCTCTACACTTGACCATGGTTGTATTATGATAAGTATTGATTTTCTTTTCTATTCAAAAAAGAACTTATCATAATATTCATCTTCATCTTCTTCTTCTTCAAGATGAAGAAGCTTGATTCCATCAATGGCAACTTGAGAAAAAGAGTGAGAAATCCAATTCTAAAGTGAACCCACCTCCTATTTCTTCATCCTCTACCTTTTGCCAAGTAGTATAGGGTGTTTTCTTCACAAGTTTCATGACTTGGTGAAGTGGGAGCTTGATCTTGTGATGCCTCGACGTAGAACATCTTCGGCATCGTTGTCGATGACCTAGCCCGCCCATTTCTCCGATGAAGCCGACGCTAGAGCCCGGGATTGGATTTGGACAGCGAGAAGACTTCATCATGGAGCTATGGAGGTGGAGGACCGGATCTACAAAGGTTGTATTTCCGTTCTTTTAGTTAAGTTGTTAACTAGTTTCATTGTTTCACCTAAAATTCTAGTTAACGATCCGTATTAGGGTTTCTCGGCACTTGTAATTTTTGAAATTGGCATGGTTGATGCCTTGTGAGACCTTATTAGTGTGCCTAGGAACCCTTCAGTGGTATCAGAGCCTAGCTAGAGCCTTAGGCGATGCGTAGACGGAGTTTGAAGTCCGATCGAACCGAAATCCCATTTCCAAAATTCTCTCTGGACTTTTTTCAAAAACTGGGTTTTTTCCGGATTAAAAATTGCTAAAAAATTCAGCAGGGTCTTAGTTGAATTACTGTGAAATTCGAGGGGCTAACTCATCTAAAGCGCGGCGGAACCGTGGCATAAGCATGCCTCATGCGGCGGTTCCGCGGCCATATGATGACGTCAGCCCTCCATTTTTGCACAGTAATTTGTCACTTCAGGTGCTGGATTTTCTGGGAATTTTTTAATATTTATTCAAGAGTTGATTATTCCAGGGTGTTTTGGAGCTTAGATGATTCGATCGGATTATCAGACTTCGTTTATGTGTTTTTCCGGATATTTTAGAATATGTTTAAATGTTCGATCGGAAAGTTTAACATTTTCTATTTATCTGGAATGTGATACAATAATTGGAATTCACAAGTAGTTATGAGATAACTGAATGAATGTTATAAATCTAGCGGTTTAGTCTCACTTGATCGGTTGCCACGGAATTTTGATGTGATCAAAAGTCCGTCGCAATCACGTAGCGTACGCGGATACTCGCCAGTAAACTTAATAGACAGCTACGCCCCATAGCCCCGACCAAGTGACTGTAGGAGAACCCCGTCGCCGAAAGCATCCGTCCGGGTGCTCGCGGCAGCGGTGTTCCGCCTTGGTGCACTTCGTCGACGGCGTCGGGGGTGCGGCCGCCTAATAAAGTTTGCGACGAGCATTCGATCAGGATGTCGGGAATCTTGTTGAATTACCCGACTTGATATTGAAAAGTGTTTTCGATAATGAGACTAAAATGCGGGGTTTATAATTGTTAGGCATGTGATGTCTAAGTATTTCATTTTATTAGGCATGCGATTTCTAAAGAGGTTGCGGATTCCAACTATTGTAGTTTTACACTTTCTTTTCTGTGAATGTAAGTGTAATATGTGATATCGCCGGTTTCGTTGCTATATGTCAACGACAATTGGGATGCGCATATTTACTTACGTTGATGACATGTGATATTATGTGTTGCTGGATATGTTATATTGGATCGTCGTGTTTGAATAGCCGGGGTTTTTTTATGTGAGATGAGTGTTTTTCATTTTCATTCATGTAAAAACTTGTATGTAATATTCTTTTATTGGGGCACTTCCAGGTTGCGGAAGATGTCACCCTTTGTATATTATTTACTTTTCCGCACTAGGATAGACCCAAGGAGGGGAGCACAAGTAACCGGGTTCTGGAGTCCAGTGGGAGACCAACTCGAGGAGTCGAGTTCGGGTCTTCTAACTCCAGAATTGGTAGGGTTGCTTTGCCGCTCTCGTAGGGGTCTAGGGGTGTGGGTTTGGCTATTCATCACGACCGTGGAATCCGTGTTTTATACTGGCTCGTATTGAAAACACGGACGTCCTAGTATATCCAATATTTCATATGTTTCTTCTGCTGCGATATCTGTGATGTGATCATGTGATGTTCTGTGATAGATACAGTATATAGTATATATGATATATTATATAGACGTTACTTATGTTTTACACCCGCGCTAGCCCTGCCCCGCTCTGCTGTTAGTTACCTAACCTAACGGTGCACGAGGGGACATCGAGGCGAATGCGGATGGCATAAGTGTACGTCGTATTTATCTGTGATGTTTAGGTACTTAAATGATGGGACTTCATTAATGTGATTAATGAAAGAAAAAGAAACCTAAAGATGTTGTAGAATCGAATTTCAAAATAAAAGGGGTAGCTACAATTCTTGCTTTGCACAGAGGTATATATGATATATCCTGCACCTTATTTGATTAGGAAAGGACCGAGATCCCTTCACCGGGAGTGACTCCTTTAGCAATAACTGGCAGATGCTACACACTCGGTTTGTCTTTTGATTGCTTTTAAGAGTTTTTGCTTTGCACAGTGATATATGTGATATATCCCGCACCTCATTCGACGAGGAAAGGACCGACGATCCCTTCATCGGGAGTGACTCCTTTAGCAAAACTAGAAAAGCCTAAAAAACACTCCATTTTAAAATCATTCGATCCTACAACGATATCAAGTTCATTACGCAATAGGTTTTCAGAAAAACCTGTCGTAGCCCTCCGTCATTTCAGATAAGTACTAGTTAGTATTCGTGCTGCGGTAGTTTGGCCTCCGTCAAGGCGTAGTGTACGGTAGCTAACTAGTGCTTATCTGCTAGCATATGATGCGATTGGATTAGGGTATTCGTACGGCGTTGTTTGGCCTCCGTCAAGGGTCGTGCGGGTGGGTTTAATTCAATCAGGAAATGACGGGTTGAACTTGACTAGCGGACTATGGGTAGTTTGGCCTCCGTCAAGGTCATAGGACGCTAGGGGCAAAATATTATCGGGAATTTCAAGTGTTGAAATTTGCAATGAGATTGCATACCTTTTATGAGATAGTTGGATCCCGATACCCGCTGCGAGTAATTGTTACTCCTGGGAGAGTATTACACGTTACAATTAGCCGATCAAGTAGGTGTCTAGAAAGGTGTCAACGGGGTTACGCCTCTGGGAAAACGAGGTTTACTGTAATTAGGTTCGTGCGAAAGCACGGGGGACCTCCCTCAAAGTACCGACACTGGCCTGGCTGAAAGATTGGCGAACTTGTAGTGTGTAATTAATCCCGGCTAGTCTTTCCTTTTAGGGTTTGAAGGAAGATTTGATAAAAAGCAGTGGGAGCCATCCTGATTAGATAAAATAAAAATCAATCTATTCTTGCAAGAGCGCACGCTGAGTGTTTTCTTCTCTCTCTCTCCAGGTAGCGACCATATCACGCCTTAATCAAGATAATAATACGGATGAATTGACCGAACCCGCTTATTATACTGAGCTGGGGAACGTTGGTCCCGCTCCAATTTATAATTGTTATAAGACAGAGCAGGAAATAGGGGATTACCAGAATTCCCGTGCCACCCAAACGAAGAGAGTGCATGCTGATGCATCATCTTCGGGTGTGTTCATTATATAGAACTATTTCTCAGTATCCTTTACGTCCTGGGTATATGATACCGGATCAGGATCCCGCTTATGTAATATGTTACATAGGGCTACAGAAAGGTAGAGAACTGAGAACGGGTGATAAGTTTCATGAGGCAGAAAACGGGGCAAGTGTTGCAGCCAAGTCTGTTGGTCAATGTCACCATGTATTACCAATACATTGATTCTGAACAAATGCTATTAGATACCGAACCTGATATACAAAATCATATCAGTCTCTTTATTAGTAAAGAAATGATAAAATTTTGTATTGTTGGATAATGTTTTGAACATTTCCTATATCAAAAGTTGATCGGATCAGGCACGTTATCTAAAAGTATTGATGTTCTAAATCAAACTACAGTTCTTCAGTATACGGAACACATACAAGAGGAAGAGTTAAGAAATGAACGAATCCTTCTTGAGGTATTGTAGACTAGGTCATATCAATGCAACCCGACTAGCTAAGTTACATTTAGATGCATATTTAAATCTGTTTGAATTTACATCTTATGAAATTTGCCAGTCATGTCACAAAGATACAATGACCATAGCTCTGTTTACTGGAAACAGAGAAAGAGTTAGTAAACTCTTGGGATGATACTTGTTGATGTATGTAAGGTCCCCTGTCTATATATGCCAGGATTGGTTCTTTGTACTTCGTTACATTCTCTGATAATCTCTCAAGATTCAGACATATGTTCCTGTTGAAACACAAGTCCGAACCTTTTGAGATATTCACAGAATATGATTTAGAAGTAGAGAACCAAAATACGGGTAAAAGTATTATGTCCTATGATGAGATCAAGGAGGAGAATACTTGAGCACGAAATTCTTGGACTTTTCTAAAGGAGAATGAGATTCTCTCTCAGCATTACTCCTTCGTATACACAATAGCACAATGGTATATCGGGGCGGAGCAATCATACACTATATAATAAGGTGTGCTCTATGATGAGTACTACTGAGTTACCTATTTCCTTTTGGGAGTTATGCACTTGAGAAGCTGCATACCAATTGAATTGGGTTCCAATCAAATCAGTTGCCTACCGCTTCATATGTGATATGGAAAGGGAAGAGCCCATATCTTAAGTTGGTTAAGATTTGGGGTTGTCCGGGCTATGTCTAAAAGCATAATCCGGACAAGCTCGAGGCAAGGTCTGTTATGTGTAAGTGCACGGCCGCGCCCCGGCCTCAATCCGACGGCCAAATGCGGAAGCGGTGATAAACTTTAATTTTTGCAAACTAGCAAACCGGCACCACCGCGCACTAAACACCTGGATCGAACCATTAACTAGTCCTAGCTAACTACAAGATGGGGAAAAGAGATATACCGACTGATCCGAGTCCTCCGGTCTTCTCGTCCTCGTCCCGATCTCCCGCGGAATGTCCTGTCTCCACCTCGTCGCCGGAAGTGCACCACATCGCCTACATCTTTTATGGGCTCCCACCTCAATACCGAGGCAACTCGGGCACGAAGCTGGCTAGTCGACGTGCCCAAGGTTTGCTGTAGAATGTGTAGTGCTCAAGTCTCATTTGGGGTTGTAGGAGTTGCCATTTGGTGGAGGAATGATATAAACTTTTTGGAGATGGAACTTGTGAGGATTTTGTGAAGCCAAAAGACTAAAAATCCCACACCACAAAAATGGGCAGCCCCCTTCTTCTATGGCCGGCCAAGCATGAAAAGATGGAGAGAGGAAAAAGAAGTGGGGAGTGTAGGGATCAATAATGCAAGAAGAGAATCAAAAGATATCATGAAGGGAAATGATCACCAACACAAACCCACACTCCACCAACCATCAACAACCATGATGGCTTCAAAAGTCAAGCCATCATGAAGTCAAGAAGTCAAATGAAGGCTACTCATCATGAAGCAACAAAATGCAAAGACCCCCTCCACAAAAGCTTATTTGCACAAATGCAAATAAGCCCTCCTCCACCAATCTTCGGCCAATGAACGATACAAAGGAAATCGGCCGAAACGGAAAGCAAACTGGCAACTCCAGAAAACTAGTCCCGTAATAAATTACAGGAAAACCCCGATACTGTGCATACACACCCGCATTTGTATTCCGACCGAAATACAAATGCAATGAGACAAAATCTACACCGTACTATACTAGGATCCGGCTTAAACCAAAGACGGCTAGTATTATCCGTCCGATCCTGATCCGTGCAATACCGCACGTATCTGATCGAACCCTGCCATATATCCATACGGCCTCTAGTACAAACTGTCCGATCCTGATCCGTACAATACCGCACGCATCTGATCGGACCTTGCCATATCTCCATACGGCCTGTACAGCTTTTCGCCCGAAAGCTTGAGTAACTGAATGTGGGGGACTCTAAAGACTCGTCAACACCTTGGTTGTGGATTTAACCACTAGCACGTCAGAGGTATAAGCCAATACGTAACGGGCTACCAGGTATTGACCAAAAGGGACGTCGATGAGCGAACTCATCCTGACACCCTACTGAGCCTGTCAGTGACAATATCCGTACAGTCCGGTCCGTTCGTCTATGAGCATCGCATGGCGTGCCTAGGGGGTTGGTAAAAGTCAGACCCCCAAAAGCGGTACAAGTCGTGTCGGAGTGTAGCCC
Source organism: Agapanthus africanus (assembly GCA_030015575.1). Lineage (NCBI taxonomy): Eukaryota > Viridiplantae > Streptophyta > Magnoliopsida > Asparagales > Amaryllidaceae > Agapanthus > Agapanthus africanus. Next base: position 442,952,084 of record CM057350.1, on the reverse strand, counting down.
AGAACACCCTGAGATACTACTGGAATACCTACCAGTAAATCTCCTGCCTCGGTCGAGGGCTTTGTGTAGTGGCTCTCCTAGACACAGCGCGACCTCACCCCCAATACCGGGAGAGACGAACCCCTGAAGATACGCTCACTGCCTCCATGTGGCTCGGGACTGTACCCAACTAAAACCTGTTTGCATGTTTCCTTTGAGCGTGGTAGGGTAGTAATCAAAGTACAGTGGGAACTCACACGAGACAAATGACGATCCCCAGGTCGATGAACTAACCTGTACACATGTCACCAGGGAACTGCCATCTGACGTCTGGTATATGACCAACTAGCATGTTCCCGGCGAGTCCTGTCCGGTGTACTCATAACCCAATGAGCACCTGTATACATCTTAGGTGATCCAACTGACACCAATGGCTTGTGAGACCGGCCACCGCCCCTCGTCGGGGTCTCGACTGTATACACTAGTCTACTCTGGAGTATCGATGCCCTGTCTCGAAACTCGCACGACTAGGGACCTTTTAAGGATGTGCTTATAGACCCCAGCTCCCACTTATATGATCGCCCTCATACTGCTGGTGGTCAAGCAAGAATCCTAGGGGCTCTATCAACGTGTAATAGCGACCTGTCAGGTCACCTAAGCAGAACACGATGATAAAGATAAACCAGATAGCATACTATCATCTCGAGTAAGACTGTCCTACCGGGACAGGTCCTCCCTCAATCATTACAATCACGTGCCTGTGATCCAATAATTGACTCTGAGGGCACTATCTCCAACAATCTCCCATTTGCACTCAAGGCTAATTATTGCGATGTCGCATACTCACAGCCTGTGTGATACCGAACACCCAACTCCTCTACTTGTCAGTCTCATAAAGCTCGTTTGCGAAACTATTGCGTTCGAGGAATAGCCTCAGTGAGTGGATCCGCTTTGATGTTTCTTTCTATGTCTCTCTATATCTCAAGTTCGTGGAGAAACCCATCTCCCGAAATGAGCAACACCTGTCTTAGAATATGTCTGGATGTCTGATGGGACCTAGCTCATAAATGAACTCCAAATCCAAACTTCTTAGACTGTATTGTCAACTGAACTTAATCAGTGTCCTGCGCCATGCCTCCCTCAGTATTGCCTTGGACCACCTGTCCAAAATACTGCCCCTCGTCAGAAGGAAAACTATAACTGTGACAACCTCCTTGTCGTCCATGTCACCCTGGAAGCCTGGAATGATAACTGTCTCCCGAATGAGGCTGTCGTTATCATATCCCTAGAACATTCACTTATGTTCTAAAATTGCTTCCGACTGTTTCTCTAGGATAGGATCAATGTCAACTTATTGCATCTAGTGCAAGAACAACATCTGGTATGGTACTTGACATCTCATGATTGACTCAATTGCCTGAGCAAGTGATCTGCCAATCATGCACATCCTTCTCCCCTTTAGTCTGTAAGACACCTTTAGAGAGGGTGACTCCATTACTTGCAGGTACACTACCGTGCCAGGAGTCGTCCATTCTAAATACTCTTAGAATGCTGTCTAAGTACCCTGATTGGGAAACTACCCAAATCTAGATCTAAAACCATAGATCTAGTAACCAGTATGTCTGATATAATGTCCAAGTCCCATGTGGAGAAACTACTGTGTGACGACCAAAGTATAACCGATCGTAGTATAGGAATATCACTTCCTACTCTGTGCATGTCATCCAAATACCATGACATCACACCCTACTACCTTCTCAACAGATCCATCCCCTATTCTGATGAAGTCAAACCTATGACTGTCACATCAGAAATTGATGATCTATCTCCGCTATATCTGCTTTAGTCTATAAATAGACATTAGCCACCTGTCCACCAATGCTTCCGCTGCTCCCACTGACTACGAAAACCCTCTGGCAGAGTCATATACACGTACACTTCTGAAGCCAGTTCAGAACGACGCTATACTCATCCTCCTGCCGGGTCTCGCAGCCTGGAACAACAGCAATGGCAAGTGTGGGCAAACAAGAACTTCCCTGTCACCGTCCTTGAGGCTACCGGAGTACCTCTCGGGTGCCTGAAGTTACCCACCGCATATGCGGAGTGGCCAATGGAATGTCAAACCAGATTGAATCTTTAGGTTCCTTATCAAATCTTCAGTAATCGTTTGCGGTTCTGGAATCACTTCCAGTTCTACCATACTCCCACTACTGTTTTCTGAAAAAATCCATTTTTATTAAAACTGTGGCGAGTTAAGAACAATATCACTATTGATCTTCCAGATGGTAGAAAGTCAACCCTCGTCATAGCCTGGGTCAACCCACAAACAGCCATTACAGAAACATGCCTTGAGTTGTCCAGTGTCTGGTTTTAATCATAAGCCGGACAACTCCCCGTACCTTAACATCGTTAAGATACGAACTGTTCTATATCCAATATAGGACCAGAGGCACTGATTTAATTGAACCAGATTCAAAACATGCAGCTGTCTCTAGTGCATGTCAACTAAATGGAAAGAGGCCGATCAGCGTTACTCAACTTAGGAATGCTTCCAATTATGAGTAACCTGAAAGAGAAGCAAGTTCTCTTAATCATTACTATCAACTGAATACCGTACACAAGTGTCTACATCTTCGATCACTTTGAAGAATCCCGATACTTGCTACACCTGGTTCTCTACTCTATTCAAATACCTATAACTTCTCAAAATTCGGATCGTGTGTTTCCACGAAACACCTGTCTAAAAACTAGAGAAGTCATAAGTAAACCGAATATAGTGCGAGGACCAACTCCTCTTTCCTGATGGACCCTGGACAACATACAATACCCTGTATAAGTCCTTTGAGTCTGATAACTCATTCACTGTGTGTCGTAGGTTGAAAACTGTACTTATGGTTAAGAAGAATTACACCGCTGTTTAATGCTCCTTACCTAACCATCCACTGATATAGGTAAATGTCATAGCCATAATTTCAAAAGGTATTTATCACTCTATGAAAATAGACGTACAGATATATCAATTTGAAATTGGTGCACAACAACGGATATTCAAAACCAAATATTTGCCGACCGGCAAACAGTCCAGGTGATTTCCTCAAATATCACCGATTACAACGAATCCCGATATAATGAGGATGATCACCCAATTTCCAATAACTTACTCCCACTCACCATCTGTAAAACCATACAGATGTGAGAATCATACCTGGTAAATACATACCCTGGAGTAAGTATCTAATCGGGAAAACAGTTTTCATTTAACAGTACACAGTGAAACCGAAACATTGAAATGTTTCGATGGGGTATCCTGGTATTCCTAGTAATGCCTCTTCCAGATTCACGACTGTAACCGTATAATTCTTTGCCGCCTCTCCAAATCCCTTTATATGTCTTTAGTCATTACCTTCTGCACACCCCTTAGGCCAAATGGTTTTCTTCCTTCCCTACCGTTCGGCACCAGCCTATGGTTTGGAAGAAGACTATCCAATAAGCATAATGGGTGTACTGTCCTGATCCTAGGAGCACTCGCAATGCGAGAGAAGGTGAAGATAAAAGACAACCGAATAAACCTTATTCCTATTTCTCCTGAACCAGGATCCATCCCCGAACTGGAACAAGTTCCTTTCGAGTTCGTATATAACCATACGATGGAGTATCCAATAATCTGTGGATCTTCGTAGTGATACGGAGTGTCCTGGAGAAATACAAAGGTGATTTTAGGATTGGCAAAGAAATACTTGGTTTGGTCGTGAATAGCAGTCGCAATTTACTTTGCCCTCTCACTAATCCCTTGATATGTCTTTACTTAATACCTTCTGTACACCACTGTTAGGCTAATTGGTTTTCTTCATTCCCTACCGGTCGGCACCTGCTTATGGTTTGGAAGAAGACTATCCAATTTGCGTAATAGGTGTACTATCTCCTAAACCAAGGAGTACTCGCAACCTGAGAGAAGGTAAAAGGAAAAGACAACTGAATAGTCAGACAACTGAATAGTCCTATCCGTTTTCTCCAGAACCTGAAACCATCCTCGAATAAATCCCTTCGAGTTCGTATATAACCATACGATGGTTTTGTCCAATGGAAGTGGACGTTCGTAGTAATACGGGGTGTCCTGGAGAAAAGGGTAAAAGTAGGAGTGGCAATGAGGTCTGCAACTCTGACAATCCAAAAGCCAATGTTTAAGAAGGTTCGGTTAATTTTGGTCTCTGAGTCATAGTCTTAGGGTCGGGTCAATGGTCGCTGCCAAAGAGAGAGAGAAAAGAAACACTCAGCGTGCACTCTAACCTAGATCAGAATGGTTACCAATTTAGCTAATCTGGAAACCTCCCACTGTACCGTCAAATTCTCCTCCAAACCTGAAAGAAGAATTAGTCGGGATCACCCGAGGAGTAAACCAACTCATCAGTGGGAATCGGGATCCAACTATCATCGCATGATAACGTGACGGAATCCGCTCACGTCATCACACTCCAGAAGGTATGCGCATATCTGGCAAGTTTCAGTTCTTTTGAAACTCCCGATGTGATTTTTGCCCCATGCTCTTATGACCTTGACGAAGGCCAACAAATCATAAGTCACATGTCAAGTTCTACCCGTCATTCTCCAGGTTGATTTGAACCCACCCGCACAAGCCCTTGACGAAGGCCAACAAGGCTATACGACTGTCCCAAACCAACGCATCTATCTATGCTGCAGAAAGGCAACAAGCAGCTACCATACACTATGCCTTGACGAAGGCCAACAAACATAGCATGAATACTACGTGCTACCCGTCTGAAACGACGGAGGGCTATAAATGGTTTCTGGCGAAAACCTTTAACGTAAAGAACTTGATATCGTTGAAGGAACGGATAGCTTTTAAAAATATAGTGACGAAAACCTTTGCTAAAGAGGTCACTCCCGGTGAAGGGATCTCGGCTCTTTCCCCGTAGAATGAGGTGCAGGATATTCCAACTGAATACCACGATGCAAAACAAAAGTAATCGGCTATAGTGAAGTTAATGCCCTGACGCAAACTTCTGTCCAAGGGGTCACTCCCGGTGAAGGGATCTCGGCCCTTGCCCCGTCGACTGAGGAGCAGGATATTCCAACTGAATACCACGATGCAAAACAAAAGTGAACGTCCTTGCAATAACAGCTTTTTGAAAAGTGTTCCAACAACATCAGATTAGGTTTGTTTTTAACTTGCATTGATCCGAATCAACGCGGTCCCATCAATGATCACACCAAAAAGAACGAAAATAATATGACGTACGTATATGCCATCCGCATTCGCCACTGGGTCCCGTCATTACCCGTTAGGTTAGCTAACTAACGACAGAGCGGGGACTGGACTAGCGCGGATGCAAAACATATACAACATCTACTAATATATATACCAATATATTATATTTCGCTCAAGGCGTGATAAAAAATGCAACATCACAGAAATGTACAGCATCACAGAACAATACAGATATCTGGGATCCCCTGGTTTCACAGAGCCACTACTGAAACCCGACGTTCCCCTGGTCGTGTGGATAGCCTGTGCAATGAAATCCTAGACCCTTACGGGCGCGGCAAGTTACCCGCCAAAACCTGAAGCGAGGCAGCCCCCTTCAGCAACGTGAATGGACCACCCAGCACTTCACGGAATCCGGTAACTTGGGCACCCCTCCTGGGTCAACCTGTACCCCCTACGAGTGCGGCGAATAGCCCGCCAATCCTAAAGTGAAGCCCCCTTCATCTCAATGCCATGAGATGCGGGATTGTTGCCCTCTAGAACCCGGCTATCCGTGCACCCCTCCGCGGGGCAATCCTAGTACAGAAAGTAAAATATACATACAACGGGTACATCGACCGCAACCTGGTCGTGCCCCAAAATAATAATACAAACAGGAAGTGACGGCAGTCCACATGTCGGACGCTCGCCCCGCAAAATCAAATGTACATAATACAACAAAACACTGTACTAGCATTGCATCCAGGCTATCCCCACGACCGATCCGCAACATCACAGCAATACACAGAACATCAACGTGAAAGTCACGTTCGCAAATCCGTCTAACCGGGCTATAGCAGTTAGACAGGATTTACCGATCAAGTGACATTCACGGTCGCAGATATAATGTAAATACTGTGAAATAATGTGTTTAAAATATCCGATCGATCAAATTTCAACAAGTGGGCCCCAAGTACTACTGTAGCACATCAAGAAATTCTGGGCCCAAATTTAATATTCCAAAAACCCTAAAATCAACCCAGAGAGCAACTGCAGAAATTTGATGCAGTGATCTCAACACAGTGCGGCGGAACCGCGGCCCAAAGGGGTGTTTGGCCGCGGTTCCACACTCCCACTGTGGAGTCACTGTATCGAATTTCTACAGTGTTCTTATAATTTCCAGTACATCACTTTTCTGCAACCTGAAAAAATTTTCGAGCAAGAAAAAATTCAACAGAAAACTGATGTGAAGAAAACGCGGATTTTGGAATTTTTTTTTTGATCGATCGGAAATGTAAACACATTAAACAAAGCTAGACTAAGTTAATGGCGAGGCTCTGATACCAGTGTAAGTGCACGGCGGCGCCCCGGCCTCAATCCGACGGCCAAATGCGGAAGCGGTGATAAACTTTAATTTTTGCAAACTAGCAAACCGGCACCACCGCGCACTAAACACCCGGATCGAACCATTAACTAGTCCTAGCTAACTACAAGATGGGGAAAAGAGATATACCGACTGATCCGAGTCCTCCGGTCTTCTCGTCCTCGTCCCGATCTCCCGCGGAATGTCCTGTCTCCACCTCGTCGCCGGAAGTGCACCACATCGCCTACATCTTTTACGGGCTCCCACCTCAATACCGAGGCAACTCAGGCACGAAGCTGGCTAGTCGACGTGCCCAAGGTTTGCTGTAGAATGTGTAGTGCTCAAGTCTCATTTGGGGTTGTAGGAGTTTCCATTTGGTGGAGGAATGATATAAACTTTTTGGAGATGGAACTTGTGGGGATTTTGTGAAGCCAAAAGACTAAAAATCCCACACCACAAAAATGGGCAGCCCCCTTCTTCTATGGCCGGCCAAGCATGAAAAGATGGAGAGAGGAAAAAGAAGTGGGGAGTGTAGGGATCAATAATGCAAGAAGAGAATCAAAAGATATCATGAAGGGAAATGATCACCAACACAAACCCACACTCCACCAACCATCAACAACCATGATGGCTTCAAAAGTCAAGCCATCATGAAGTCAAGAAGTCAAATGAAGGCTACTCATCATGAAGCAACAAAATGCAAAGACCCCCTCCACAAAAGCTTATTTGCACAAATGCAAATAAGCCCTCCTCCACCAATCTTCGGCCAATGAACGATACAAAGGAAATCGGCCGAAACGGAAAGCAAACTGGCAACTCCAGAAAACTGGTCCCGTAATAAATTACAGGAAAACCCCGATACTGTGCATACACACCCGCATTTGTATTCCGACCGAAATACAAATGCAATGAGACAAAATCTACACCGTACTATACTAGGATCCGGCTTAAACCAAAGACGGCTAGTATTATCCGTCCGATCCTGATCCGTGCAATACCGCACGTATCTGATCGAACCCTGCCATATATCCATACGGCCTCTAGTACAAACTGTCCGATCCTGATCCGTGCAATACCGCACGCATCTGATCGGACCTTGCCAGTGGGAGCGAGGATTGCATCATGAGATGATGACCCAACTAGTTTCGAGCAGGCCATCGAGAGTAGAGACTCTGTAAGAATGGCTGGATGCTTAGCGATCTGAGATGGAATCCATGTACACCAACAAAGTATGGACTTTGGTTGCTATATCTGAAGGGTTAAATTGTAACATTTTAAAAATAATTAAATAAATAAAAAAAAATTTAAGTGAATTTTAGGATTTTCGGTAAAGTAAAATGTATTTTTCGTAAAACTAAACCGTAATTATTTTTCACTATAAATTTAAAAATATCTATTTTAATTATGTTATTACTAGTAAATGGTGTTTATTTAGCCACTTATAAATTTTTAGTTCAATTAAATATTTTTCCTAAATTAAAATTTTAAATATTAACATAAGCTTTATTTTTTACACTAAATTAGTGTAAATTACAAATTTGAATGGTTTTAATTTATAAAAATGAGCCATGGTATATTAGAATCAAGTGTGTAATATGCAAAATCTTTTCCAAAATCTCTCCATGGTTCTAGAAATTTCTAGGAAAATGGTTAAATTGAAAAAGTTAGATAATAAAGGGTTTAAGTGAAAAAATGCATTATTTATGAACTTTCTACACAATACCACACATTTTTTCTCTCTCTCCACCCTCCTCCCTCTCCATGGCCGGCCTCCCCTCCATGGGTAGCCCCAAAATTTTTCCCCCATCATTTTTGCATTAAAAATCATCAAAATTCATCAAAAATTCCAAAAATAAATCTCAAAAATCAACATTCAACCTCTACCATTTTCCTTTGACCTATTTAGCATGGATTTTGGAGATGGAAAGCATGCATTTTGGAGGCTTATTTCATGTTTGGGTTTCATATTTTGGAGGTATAAATTTCCTTCTTTTGATTTATTGTTATTAGATGTTCATTTAAGCATAATTAGATTTAATATATTAATTCTATTTACTACTTTTAAAATTCAAGTTAGGGTTTGAAAAATCAAGTTGTGATTTTTATTAATTAAATAAGGTTATAATAGCTAGTTTAACATTTTTAGAGTGGAAAAATCTTGCATGGTTGTTGTATAATAATTTGTTTATCCAAAATTGATTTAATTAAGCTATTTAGCTAACTAGGTTTTTATAAAATGTGTTTGTGGGTAATATAAAATTCTAATTAAGGTTGCTATCATTAGATTGTAGTTTTAGTGAGAATATTAGCATGTTAATGGAAAGAAAAACTTAGTTTGATCACTAGTTTCTTTTGATGATTGGAAAAATACTAATAAAATGCTATTTTTGTAAACTAGATTTTGGAAATTCCTAAATAAATGAGATTAAAAATATAATTTATGGTTTCATTATATCATTATCATCATGAATTGTAGTTTAAAACATTAATCCATGTAAAATCAAGTTTTGTTGTGGAATTGTGGTATTTTGCTTGAAAGATGTTAAAAATTACTAAAGGTTGCAAACTAGAAATTTCAAATTAATACAAATTTGTGTAATAAAAATATAGTAATGGTTTGTATAGTCTAGTTATGCTATTTAATGAGTTTTATGACCATTGGTTTCATTTAAATGTCAAGTTTTGAAGAAAAACGGTAAATTGGCATTTTCGGGTTTTACGAAATCGGGCGATTTGATGGATTTTAGGGTTTCGATGGATTTAATCATGTTTTATAATATAAGTAATGAGTTTTAAAACTACGAGTTATTTGTTGATGTTTATCTCGATCCATCGGAGTCTGTACGCCGATATCGAGCGATATTTGGTTCTTTTGCGTGGACGGGACATAGGTTTTAACCTATGCTTGTTCCTTGCGTCGTTTTGGCTTTTGTATGTGATTCAGTTTACGATACTATTTATATGTTTGCGTTTAGGTACCCCTCACGTGGACTGCGGGCGATGAAGAGGATGATGGCGACACCGTCTTCGGCAGAAATGGACCAGGTGAGTAGATGCATATCTACGGGGGGAAGTCGGGTGGATGGCGTTTAGCACCCCCGCAACGTAGAATAGGAATAGTACTTATTAACATTAGGAAACCAGATGTGACCCTAGATTCTTAATGAGTAGGACCCTAGTAATGACCCTAGGCTGGACCAGACTGATTTAGGAAGACCATACCAGAGGATGAATACCCTGGAAGAGGTTCGTAGGTTTCAGGTAGAAACACACACACGCACACACTGAAACTCGACATGGTGTATACGGGTATGTGTGTATATATATAGGACTAGGTATAGGTATATATATAGATATATACAACACGTATGTGGGATACATTGATACACGGGAATGAAACAGGATAACTGGGCTTGATGCCGTGATTCTTGACTATACAGTTGTATTAAAGTGTTAGCGGATCATTAGAGAATGAGATAATGAACATGTATACCTAAATTATAATGGGTAGTGATGATATTGAGGTACATGGGACTCTAAAATAGAACCCGAACTGTAACTTGTGGCTGATCACGATATGATATATGTATGACTTGATTACGACATCATATAGGTGTGACCTGATGTCGATATCATATAGGTGTGACTTGATGACGATATGATATCAGTATGACTCGATCACAACATAATACATATGACATGCTATTTCTGAGGATAAATTAATGAGGTATATTTATGATGGCAATGTTATATAATTGATGTATGCGATTACAGCATAGCACCTCGATCATGACATGTGTTGATGATGATATTATACGAATAATGAGACACGTAGGTGATATTTGACCCGTACCCCGATATTGGGATGCCGTACGATGGATTTTACCGTACGAGGCATAGATGTGATGATTGATCCGCACTCTTGATTTGAGGAAGTCGTACTATGTACGTGACACTATTGAGGCAGGATCGCCGACTATTAGAGATATGGACTCAGGCTTTAGGTATACTTCTATCGACCAGTTCTTAGGTTTAGTTTTCCTTAGGGGGGTTAGATGGACACTACGTTAGGTTCGAGTCGTATAGTGGTAGTGGTAATTGTATATCAAATGAGTGGATAACACACATCCGTCTTTACTTTCACATTGTAATCATAATGTTGCATGTTCTTACATATATTGCTATAATCAGTATAAACTTTACCTGTTAGGACACCAGCACCATTACCGATGATGCGCATATTCCACGCACACTTATTTGCCGGCTCACACACATCATCATCGGTAATTGCTATGTCACGTACACTTTAGATCATATTGTCTTTTATGGATAGAATCAGTTAACAACTAGACCGATATAATATTGTGATTATTCTCTGATGTTAGTATAGACATGATATTTATTACTTAGACATTCATGCATTCATATTTTCATGTTATCATGCAGTATTATGGGCATATGCCGACACTTATCATATAGTTACTTATGATTTTAAGATTTGGATTTCTATGAGATTTCTGGATTTTGGGGAAAACCGCAAGAATATATAAACAAACTTCTCTCTCTCTCCTCTTCTCTTTTTTTTAAAAATAAGATGCGGTTTTCTCGTGATGTATGTGTCGTCCACCATGAGATTTCATGTTTTCTGATGGATTTCGAGACCCGATTCGAGGAGTGGATGAACCGTCTCGGATACATGGTGGGCCCGGTATGGTACCCCGGGGCAAGAAGATCGAGTTGTAGACGATGAGCCTGGCAGGGGAAGGCTACCTACCGGTGATGTCTGGCGCGGCGGATATCCGGAGGATACCGACCGTTGTCGTGAGATTTGATGATATGGGCCGATCCGGACAGACGGAGCCCGAGATATTGAGACTTGAGATTACATGTGTTGTGTCGATACTTGACACGGATTTCCATGGATTTCATTGTTGAGATTTCAGATTCTTATACACATTTTATTATGATAACAGCTAAAGATTTCTTATACAGATATTTCTGGATTTCAGGATTGGTTATTTTATATTCATGATGCATGCATATCCATTCATATGACATAGTATTATATGAGGCACTGACACGAGCACGGAGTATCTGCATTTACACGTTGTTTTACCCTGCTATTACTAGATGATTGGGATATAATAGGGTAATATTATGACCTAGGATAGCGTCGTGCATTCGATTTCTTTTCGTAGATGTCTTCTAGTCACGAGTTGGCAACTCACCCCGTTGTGCCAAATTTTATTACAGGTTCGATGTACAGGTTTCCCTGGCAGCTTCACATCTTTTCTTCAGGGTGATTTGCACGGTAGGTTGGTTCACTTGTATCTGAACCACCATTGTATTTTTTTATTCTTTCATTTGTATCTAGTAAGCTCCATCAACCATACTTGTATTACTTGATAAGTTTATTGGACCAGTATTTTTTTTATTTCGACCTTAGAGTCGCGCATGTTTTATTCTGATATGGTGGTTTTTTTTTCTTTGAGTTTTGAGCCTCGCCCTTTGGCGTTGTATATTATTGTGCTTGTTGTGGTTGTTTCCGCCTGTTGGCGTTGATGCTAGCATCTGTTTGGGGATGCTTTTTATTGTTTATTTATATTATACTTGTTGTACCCGTCTGGGGGCCAGTTTTTACAGAGGAGACTCTGCCGAAATTTTTGGGAAAAATTGATGATATTTTTAAACTTGTTTTTCTTCATGCTCTTTTACTTCTTCTTCTTCTTTTATGGTTTAGATTTCTGGGTTTCGGCTTACTTAGGTTACGTTGCGCCTCTAGACGCTTCGTAATCTAAGTGCCGGTCACGTTCCGTACTTTCGGGTCGTGACATAAATCCCCATCAGGAGCAAGTATATCTTGAGAAGATTACTTGGTGTATATGGAAAAGTTGAGACTTTCAAAGCTAGACTTGTTAAAGCTTTTCGTCATCGACCAGGCGTGGATTATGATGAAACCTTTTCAAGTGGCTATGCTTAAGTCCATCCAGATCCTACTTGCCACGGCTACATACCATGACTACGATATCTGGCGGTTGGGTGCCATGACTAATTTTCTAAATAATGATTTAGAAGCGAACGTCTATAAGAACACAGCCAGAAGGCTTCGTAAACAGTGGGAGCAGCGGAAACGTGTACAAGATGCTTTATAGGATAAAGCAGGTATCGCGGAGTTGGAACATCTGCTTTGATGTATTAGTCAAAGAGTTTGACATCATCAAAATGGGAGATGAACTTTGTATAAACAAAAAGGTAGTAGGGAGTATAGTAACGATCCTCGTATAAAGTACGTGGATGACATACTCTAGATAGGGAAGGAATTTCCTATGCTACGCTCGGTCAATCTCCGCTTATCACAATGATTCTCCATATAGGATCAAAGTGATACCTCCTAAATCCTGGGTTTTGGATCTATGAGATAGATCTAATTGGATGTTAGGATTCTCACTAGTTGTAGTGAGATGGTATCAACTGATCCTGGGGAGAATCACTGGAAAGGTTCCAGGATGATAAACACGACTGAATGTCAGTCGCAGGCATTGTCTTTACCCTCAGTAAAGGGACGGTATGTTGGAAAAGTTCCAAGCTAGATACCGTGGCTTACTAGACGATAAAGGCAGGATACATCGCTACTTAAGATGCTACCAAAGAGGATGTTTGGGTGTATATTGGTTCATGAGATGAACTACGTTCCAACCATTGTGAGACAATGGAGTTGTGGCTTATGCCAAGGAACGCCAGTCCCATCAGTGATCCAGACATATTCTAAGGCAGTGTCACCTGATCATGGAGATGGTTGATCTCCAGGGTGATCGAGGTTAGGAGAGTAGACTCAGAGGACAACACGGCGGATCCACTCACAAAGGCCTTTTCCCAGAGAGAGAATTTTATGGGATGGTTGAGTATGAGATACTGCAACCACTGCTATCAGATGGCCCTAGTGCAAGTGGGAGATTGTTAGTTATATGTATGCCCTAGAGGCCATTGCTATACATAGGATGTATATGGCAGTGGATGCTGGGACATATATAGGGAGGACTTTCTTGCTCGACATGATAGTGTGCTATCTGGTTACTCTTTACCTTAACGTGTACACTGATTGTCTCTCTGTTACATGTTGGTAAAGCCCTTAGGATGTGTACTTGACTACCTGGACTATGATGCGGATCATACTAGTGGGGACAGGGTAGTCCATAAGTACATCCTTCAAGGTCCCTAGTCGTGGGTGTATCGAGACGGGGCATCGATATACCAGAGTAGACTAGCGTATACCTTCTCGACCCATACAGATGGGCGATGGATGATCCTATATCCATTGGTGTTTGACATCAGAGATGATATACGGGTGCTCAGTGGAGACTGGGTACACTGGACGGACTCGCCGAGAACTCCCAGATGGTATTATACCTTACGTCAGATGGCAGTTCTCTGGTGACACTGGTACAGAGTAGTCTGTTGACCCGAGATCGTCATAGAGTCTTGTGTGGTTCCCACTGTGCTTTGATTTCCACCTTACCACGTCCAAGAGGGTGTGCAAAATGGTGGTTTTTGGGTACAGTCCCGAATCACATGGAGGCAATGAGCGATAGGAGGGGATTCGTCTCTCCTGGTATAGGGGGTTGATGTTGCGCTGTGTTCGATTGGCTATAACCGGAAATCCCTGGCCAGGGTTGCTGAGATTTACTGGTAAGTGTTACCAGTAGTTTCTCGAACTGTTATAGACCTCATATCGACACGACTTATCGAGCTATTGGGGTCTGACGTTTACCACCCCTAGACGAGATATGCGACATATCAGACGATCAGACCGGACTGTACGGTAAGTGTTACTGGTTAGATTCACAGGAGTGTGAGCGGGCTTGCTCGTCGATCTTCTGATCGCTCAATACCCGGGTGGCCGTTACGTTTAGCAGACCGCTTGCGGCTTGTGGGTGTTTGATATGATCATCACCTGCTGCCGGCGTATTGACGAGTCTTTAGAGTCCTACACAGAGGTTTCCTGGCTCAAGCGAAACGAAATAGGAGCGCATATGAGATATGTGCGGGACCGAGAATAATGCGAGTATGTGATACCGTATTCTATTCTCGTGATGAATGTATCGATTGGTTGTATGCGATATAACCTAGTTATCGAATCAAGGATTGATTCGATAAGCCGATACATTGGATATTAGTCGGTTATATGTGATATGACCGGATCGTTAAATCAAGTGTTGATTTAATGATTTAATGCATAATTATATATTTGATATATTACTTTGCATTAACTAGTATTGGTTCACTTTAAATTGATTTTCTCACTTGCATTGCACAAGTTGTATATGTGATATACTTTTGTGCACTTGATTGTATCATGTTTGATGATACATATTTACTTGGGTTTGTGTAAAGATTAAACCATGGTTATATGAATGGTTAGGGTTTTGTTTTCTTATTCATTTATTTATTTATTTATTCTTTTTGGAAAATAAATGGCATAAAGAGAAAATGGTGGCTTTCTTTGTTTGCATCTTGAAGCTTCATGAAGCTTTGACTAAGTGACCATTTTGTCTCCTGCTTAACCCTAACCACTCCACTTAACCCTAGTTAATTCTCTACACTTGACCATGGTTGTATTTTGATAAGTATTGATTTTCTTTTCTATTCAAAAAAGAACTTATCATAATATTCATCTTCTTCTTCTTCTTCTTCAAGATGAAGAAGCTTGATTCCATCAATGGCAACTTGAGAAAAAGAGTGAGAAATCCAATTCTAAAGTGAACCCACCTCCTATTTCTTCATCCTCTACCTCTTGCCAAGTAGTATAGGGTGTTTTCTTCACAAGTTTCATGACTTGGTGAAGTGGGAGCTTGATCTTGTGATGCCTCGACATAGATCATCTTCGGCATCGTTGTCGATGACCTAGCCCGCCCATTTCTCCGATAAAGCCGACGCTAGAGCCCGGGATTGGATTTGGACAGCGAGGAGACTTCATCATGGAGCTATGGAGGTAGAGGACCGGATCTACAAAGGTTGTATTTCCGTTCTTTTAGTTAAGTTGTTAACTAGTTTCATTGTTTCACCTAAAATTCTAGTTAACAATCCGTATTAGGGTTTCTCGGCACTTGTAATTTTTGAAATTGGCATGGTTGATGCCTTGTGAGACCTCATTAGTGTGCCTAGGAACCCTTCAATAGTCCCGAGACACATGGAGACAGTGAGCGATAGGAGGGGTTTCGTCTCTCCCGGTATTGGGAGTTGATGTTGTGTAATGTGCGATTGGTTCTGACTTGAAGTCCCTGGCCAGGGCTGATGAGATTTACTAATAAGTGTTATCAGTAGTTTCTCGACCGGTCATAGCTTATATCGACATGACTTATTGAGTTATTAGGGCTGGACGATTCCATCCCTAGACTTGATATGCATCATATCAGACGAAGAGACAGGACTGTACGGTAAGTGTTGCCAATGGCTCGACGGGAGTTTTGACGGGTTCGCTTATTTTTCTTCTGATCGCTTAGGGCTCGACGGGAGTTTTGACGAGTTTTGACGATTCCATCCCTAGATTTTGTTAATGATTTAAAGAAAAGAAATTAGCTATAATGACTCATTTATTCTACACACTTCTTCTTTGACCATTGACTTTAACTATGGTTATATTTCCTTTGTTCTTTAATCCATCCAAATAATATCTAGATATTTAGCCAACCATGGTTATATTTGAGAGTGTCTCATATATAATCTTTTCTTTTCAATTATTGAAAATAAGTTTTTCATTATATTCACAAAAGCTTTTTCCATCTTCATCTTCCTCCTCTCTCTCTAGCTCACTTGAGTTTGTTAAAAGAGTAAGGAACGAAAAAGAAAGGGTTTTTAAGTGAGTTTACAAACCACATAACCATTCTACACTACCCTAGCCCTTTAATGTAGAGTGTTTGCTCCACTTCATCTTTATTTAGTGAGGCAAAGAGCTTGACCTAGGAATCTCCGGGTGGTTCATCGTAGACGACGAAGGACCTTGAGCGGAGTTGATCCAAGTTTCAAGCAAAGCCGTAGAAGTCCTAAAGACCGAAGGAGTTGGCTACAAAAGTTGTATTTCCTTTTCCTTTAGCTTAGACTTCACATATTGATGCTATTACCTTAATCTCTAGTTACGATTTGTAGTTCGTTTGTAATAGCCCTCTAGAATTTTGAAAGTTCACTACTTTATGATATTGCAACCTAACTAGAGGCGCTACTACACACCAACACGGCCATCCACTAATGTTTCCAACGAGCCTTCGATATTTTAACTGGGAATCCTGTTGAATTGCCCGGCTATAACTTTGAATTTTTTTTCAATTCGAGGCTTAAAAGTAAGGTTTATGACATTAGGCATGAAATTCGGAATATGTGATAATCCGAGTTTATGATGTCTATAGATAGGAATTCTAATTATTGTAGTTTTCATTTCTTTTCTGCGACCGTAAGTGTAGTATGTGGCAGTATCCCCAATCTCGTTGCTATACGATAATGACATTAGGGATACACATATTTACTTACGTTGATGACATGCGATGTTATTGTGTTGATATATCGATATATTATATTGGATCGTCGTGATTGAATAGCCGAGGGTTTTATGTGAGATGAAAGTTTTTCTTTTTCATTCATGTAAATTATTGTATGTAATATTCTTTTATTTGGGACACTTCCAAGTTGAGGTTGTTGTCTCCATTCGATGTATATTATTTACTTTTCCGCATTAGGATAGACCCAAGGCGGAGAGCACAAGTAATCGGGTTCTAGAGTCCAGAGGGAGGCCATATCGAAGAGTCTAGACCGATCGCCTAACTCTAAAATTGGAAGGGTTTCTTGCTGCTCTCGTATGGGTCTAGGGGTGTGGGCTTGGCTATTCATCACAACCGTGGAATCCATATTTTTCGTTAATGGCTTAATCTAAAACACGGACCTCCTAATATATTCTATATTTCATATACATGCTTCTTCTGTGCTGTGCTGTGATGTGATCATATAACTTCTTGAGACGAATGCTACTTATATATATGATATACTAGTAGACACTATATATGCTTTGCATCCATGCTAGTCTTGACCCTGCCCTGCCGTAGGTTAAGTAACCTTATGGTGAAGATCCTGTCCCTGTGGCAAATGCGGATGGTATATATGTGTGTTTTATTTTCGTTTCTTCTGTGAGGATTAAGAGCTTAAATGATGAGAAGACATTAATAAGATTAATGTTAAGAAAAGAAACCTAAAGATGTTGTAGAACCAAAATTTGAAAGATACCTGGCTTTTTCATGAAAAAGAAATTATTTCAAATGCGGAGCTTAAGCCACTCCTTTACAAATCACTCGGTTCTACAACGATATCAAGTTCAATGCGTTAAAAGTGTTAGTAGATGTTGCACCCCCTCACAACACTTGTGAGGAGGCAGATGTGGCAAACAATAATTTTCTTGCATGCAACACCTACTTTAAAAATAGATCTTGTGCTAAACCATAACTAGAAATCATATCTAGAGATCTTATCTACTATGATAGGGGTTATTCCTCAAGGAAACGATTCTCCGGGTCTTCTTTCTGCTGTGACCCCTTGGCTCCTTCGATAGTTGAGAAGAACTCGGTCTCCAGTCACCTCTAGATCCAAGATGATCCACCTGGGAGCTATAGAACAAGTTAAAAACTCTTCACAAGAGTTAACTAAGAAATCAAGTATGCTATAAATGACCACTTAGATGATGTAGAGATCAAGTAGTGGATTATTATGTCTCTTGGCCTATGAATCACAACACATGTGGGTGTTTTGGTCAAGAGGAAGAAGAAGGAGATAATGAGGAGAGGGAAGATGAGAGTGATAATGAAAAAATCAAGCATGAAAAAAATGATATGGCTCGTGGAAAATAATTGAAGAATGTATTAATTTATCTCCAAAATAATGCACCATACTTCAATAGTAATCCCAAATGAATAAAAAATAATATAAGCCATTCCTTCATCCATGATTTGACATTTCTCCAAATTCCACCTCATTCATTTCTTTTCCAAAAAAGAAAATCATCTAATATGAGGTGTCTCCTTCTAGAAGGTGCTCTTGTACAATTATAAGAATACCCCTCACCTATGCCGTATAAGTATACCTGTATCCGTATTCTGAAAAATACGAATACAAATAGTCCAAATAATATAATACTGGTATCCGGCTTAAACCAAAGCCTACCGGTATTATTCTTTCGATCATTATTCCTTTAGCCAGTATACGAACATGATCGAAACCCTGCCGTAATAATTTACGGCCTCTACATCTTTCACCTGAATCAGGTGTTCCCTTATGAAAAATGAATAATAAATATAAAAAGCAATGGGAAAAGTCCCCAAATGAAGTATCACGTGCCCACACGTGATAGGCACCACGCTTGACAAAATAAGGCTGAAACTGAGCCTCACGTGCAGACACGTGACCTCTATATACAAAGTATATAGGCGCCTTCTTAAAACTAACAATTGGTCAGAAGAATTCACGTGATAGCACGTGGCACTCTTTGATGGGATTAACTTTGTGGGGTTACGTGCTACATTTGATGGGCTCCTATGACTTCTGAACCGATAGAATTAAATTCAAAATAAGAGGGATCAAAGCCCTATTTGTAAAATATTTCCTTAGATCTTTCTAAACAAGAAAGATTGTGCTATGTAAAGCAGAGCGCCATTAGATTAAAAATCTAATGATGATTAAAAATCACCAATTTACAGAAGAATATTCTGTATAGGGAAATATTTTCCTAATCTTGTGAGAAATATCTTCTGTAAAACGGAAGTCCTTGGATTAAAAATCCAACGGTGAATAAAATTCACCGATTGATTTAAAAGATCATTTTGGTTGATCAAAATCTCTCAATGAGAGATTTTCTGAAGAAATTGATTCTTTTCTTTCTCCTATAAATAGGAGCCAAGAGACACAAAAATAGAGGAGACAGAAAGAAAGAGAACCCCCCCCCCCAAAATGCAAGTTCAAAAGAAAAGAAGAAACCCTAGGTAAGAAGGAACGAAACACGGAGAACATATTACTTCTTCTTTGTCTCCATTAGGGTTTAACCCTTCAGATAAGAATTTAGTTCTTTCTTCTGGCAAAGGATCTGCAGAAGTAGATCTCCCCACAGGTTGAGAATTTAATTCTCATCGGAGAGATTCTGCCATGCAGATCGAAAACGTAGGGGAAGATCTAAGTTCAAAGAATTTAATTCTCCCAAAAAGTATATAGGAATTTAATTCCTCTGATAAAACAAGGGTTTAACCCTTCATATAAGAACTTAGTTCTTCCTTATGGTGAAAGATCTGCAGAAGCAGATCTCCCCACAAGTTGAGAATTTAATTCTCATCGGGGAGATTCTGCCATGCAGATCCAAAACTAAGAGAAAAACTAAGTCCTAAGAATTTAATTCTTACAAAACAGTGGGCTTGAAAGTCTCAAAACTCAAGATCTCCATGCACGTAAAAGATTAGCACCCATACATGATAATGGCCGATCACGTGCTCCCACGTGTGCACCCTTGATGAATGAAAGAGAACAACTGAGATCAGGTCACGTGATCTTACGTGACCCCACTAAAAGTGCTTAGCACTTCCAAAAGAGAAAGGGTATAAACCCCAAAGACAGTTACCACTTTTGTGACACCTCACGTGATCCCACGTGGCCCTCTAAAAGTGCTTAACACTTATACAGAAAAGGGAGTGAGCCCAAGGGCAGCGCTTACATTTTGAGACCACCTCACGTGTTCGCACGTGATCGTTAATGAACTAAGCGCTCAGCACCCGAATACAACGCTTACATTTGGAGAATACCTTACGTGTCCGCAAGTGACCATTTAATGAAACAATTGCTCAGCACTCATATGGAAAATAAATATATCCAAAAGCAGCGCTCACATTTTGAAGGCGGCTCACGTGTTCACACATGAGCACCACAGGGAGCTAAGTATTTAACACTCCATATAAAAGAATACAAGTAAAATAAAAAGAATAAAGGGTGTCAGAACCTATTTCAATGCTCAGCATTGCTGATGCAGAGAGGGGACCAAGCCTAAATAAATAATCAAGTGGGCCGAGCCCAAGGTTGGTCAAACCCTAAAATCGACCGAGCCCATAGGTCTTTTTCCAAATTGGACTTAGTCCCAAACAAGATCATCAAATCTTTGATGAACATTCACTGGTTCAAGGGTACATATCTTCATACCTCTGATACATGTCGTTGTAATTCTTCAACGTCTTCAGAGAGATGGAGGGTCCCAATAACTAATAACTTTTGGTGCATCCCCAAACTGTTAAACCAAAACACTACAGACTATGATGTCTTTAAACCCAGACTATGATGTCTTTAAACCCAGACTATGATGTCTTTAAACCCTACAGACTATGATGTCTTTATACCCAGACTATGATGTCTTTAAACCCAGACTATGATGTCTTTAAACCCTACAGACTATAATGTCTTTAAACCCAGACTATGATGTCTTTAAACCTTACAGACTATGATGTCTTTAAACCTTACAGACTATGATGTCTTTAAACCCTATAGACTATGATGTCTTTAAACCCAGACTATGATGTCTTTAAACCCTACAGACTATGATGTCTTTAAACACAGACTATGATGTCTTTAAACCCTATAGACTATGATGTCTTTAAACACAGACTATGATGTCTTTAAACTCCACAGACTATGATGTCTTTAAACCCTACAGACTATGATGTCTTTAAACACAGACTATGATGTCTTTACACCCTACAGACTATGATGTCTTTAAAACGGACTATGATGTCCTTAAACCCAGTGGACTGCAATGTCCCTAAACTAAGACAATAGAGCCCAAATGCACTTTTGTTGGATCAAAAATGATCCTAAAACCCTATTGAGTAGATCTTAGTCTAAAATTAGACTAACGTGTCCTTAACAAACATTTAAATTGATTTTAATCTCAAACGAGATTAACGATCCTTAAACCAACCCAAACTCAAATCTAAGAAAATACGGATCTAGACTAATCCCCGCCCTATGGGCGACAACATAAATTAGTCTCCGTATACAATCCACGGGCAACCATAAATAAAACAAACACACACGACACGAAGTGAACATCTGGAGAAGGAGAAAGTGGTTATCGCTACACGGTAACGTAATTAACTGCAGGGGCTTGCGCCTGCAGGGAAGAGCGTCCCTACAATCAAAAACCCCTCACAATGAGGAGGAATCTGACGAAGTCTTCTACAACGGCCGCATCAGTCTAAACCTCCGATGCACGGTGCCATAAATCAACTTGGCATCTTCGGAGAGGTGGACGGATAAAACCAAATAGCATCTGCCCCCAAATTCAGGCAAGACGACCTACGCGGTTTCGTCTTCTGTTTTCGGCGGTAAACAGATTCCGGCACGCCTGGTGGTACCTTTTCCTCTTTCCACTCCATACTTCGTGTGTCGTGTTCATGAGCAAATCGCGGTTTAATATGGTTTCCCCTGGATTCGAGGTACTAAGATTTGGTGTCTTTCTCCACGCAAAAAAAGAGATGATCAATGGCTTCTAGCTGCACCAACTGCAACAACAACTCCCGCTCCCGTCTGGAGAAGTAACTTACGGGCCCCAAGCGGCCTCCATCTTTGCAATGCCGGTAGACCAGGTAACTCAGCCCACCACTGGACTGTTCTTTGGGACCATGATCCCCCCGGCAAGCTTCAGCGTCGCGGTGCCGTCACGGGAAGCTCCAAAGAAGTCAGTCTTCGATCCAGTGGGCCCGTAAAGAGACCTGCAATACCTGAAGGAGTTATCCTGAAGCGGATATCCATTCTAACTCCGATAGACGAAGTCGTCAAAGGGGCTTCTCCTGTTAAGGGATCGGCCTTTGCAAGCCTGGCCATTCCAACTCTTGCTGCAGGCGGGGTCGTTAAAAAAGCTTCCCCTGCCAAAATGTCGGTCTTTCCAAGGTTGGACGTTTCTTCTCAGCGGATGTCAGTCTTTGATAGGCTGGCACCAACAGCAGCCTCTCATCAGAGCAGGGGGCACGACGAAGCCACTCTCGTAATTGAACCAGTCCCATCTGCAAGGCATGCTCAACGTCGCCACTGGCGCCGAGTGAGGAAAGCTGGGGGCAGCTTTCCCTCTGGACCGACTCCACCAGCTCCGATGGTGGAAATTGACGCTGCTGTTCCAACTGGGAACAGCTTTGATCCGCTCAGGAGGGTGTGCAAGGACTCTCCAATTGCCGTACTAAAAAGGTCTCCTCCACCCGCTGAAAATGTTATTAAGGCGAAGCCGGAGCAGCCTTCTCAGCGGCTGTCCTCCAAAGTCCACAGGGTCTAGCGAAGAGTCCAAGCCTCTGTAATCGATAAACACTACTCCCGCCGATAGAAGAAAATGAAAGTTCGGCAAGAGGAGTACCATCCCGCAGCCATACCACAGAAGGTATCATGGATTCCTGTTGCAAAGGCCCCCTCGACCTCGACCGTCCATAAAAAGAGAAGGCTGAAGAAGATCCCTGTGCATACGACAAATCTCAAGGGCACTGAACCTAAATGCCCCAAGTCTGGGGGTATGGTAGTTCACACCGTCTACATGGCTTCCGGAAAAGAAGAAAGCCGTACTTCTACAGGTCATCGACCACTCACACGGTCTGTGAGAAAAACTCAGGAGCAGCAACAAAAGCTCCAGGAGATGCTGACAAAGATAGCCGCACTTACCGGGCAGAAAGAAAACCCGGAAATGTCATCGGATCAACGCCAGGAGCAAGAAACCGACGCCGAGTTCCTACGAAGGATGCTCGAGAAAAATGATAAAGAGGCCGCGTAACAAGAGGCTAATATAAAACAAATGTCGCTCATGTTCCAAGATATGGTGGGAATGATGATCCAGCCGGACCCTCCAGCCGAAGATCACCTAGTAATCATTGAAGACGACAGAGGGGAGACATCAAATTCTCTTCCGGCTTTATCAGCAGCCAGGGAGGAGACGATCTCGAAAGCTGCGCTTGATGAATATATTGCTTAATAAATACGGGCTCATTAGGTAAGCGAAACTGCGGGCCAAGTTGTCAGAACTGGGCGACCTTATCCAAGCTGGTACGATCAAATTAAGTACCCGCCAGGATACACGATCTCGAAATTTCACGTGCATAAGGGGACAGGCAACCCCCATCAACACGTCGCTTAGTTCAGGGCTCTATGCGGCAATACTTGAGGTGACGACAAATTGCTACTTCGACAGTTCGTCGGCAGTTTAGCGGAGACAGCTTTTGAATGGTATTCGGAGCTCCCGAACGACTCCATCAAAACGTTTATAAAAATGGAGCTGCTATTCACCCAGCGGTTCGCAAGCGCTAGCGAGCGCACCCCGATCACGGCATTGATCAATACTAGGGTGAAGCCAGGAAAGACTTAGATTCAGTATGCAATTTGGTGGCGGAACCTATGGTCGAGATGCGAACAACGCATAGAAGAAGCTCCTGCCGTGGGCATGTTCGTGGGGACCCTTGACTCGCAGGCAACTATATCCCAATTCATGATGTTCTTCAAGCCGACCACCTTCCAGGCCTTGATCGATAAGCTGGCCCAAATGGACCAGATGGGCCATAGACCGTCCTCCTAAAAAACGGAGCTTCGAAATGAAAAGGGCAAAGGGAAAGCGACCTTTGTCGCCAACGCTCAACAACAGCCGAGTGATCTGAAATCAGTTGCTCGCCAAGGCAACAAATCGCGATTCCTCGACGAGAAGTTAAGACGTCCTTACTCGTTTCCCCGGGATAAAACGATAAGACTGTTCGAACTAGCGGTGCGCAACAAGCTCATCACCCTGCCGGATCCGAAATGCCCACTGCAGCTTGGTGATGTCAACAATCCCAACTACTGCCCCTACCAGCGAATGTTGGGCCATCCGATCGAAGATTGCTTCGTCTTCAAAAGCTGGATTGAGGACCAGTACCAGCAAGGCAAATTCGCGCTGTCTGAAAACTGGAGGGTAAACCCGCCATAACCACATGCTCGAAAAAGATGGACACGCCGGGGGCATCATGCTCATTCATAGAAGAAGCTCCATGGGAAGTAGTTCTTTCGGCAAAAACTAAAAGAATGCTGAAAGATCTTCAAGCATGCCCGGAAATCAGGTGGAGAAGCCCGCTAGAGCCAGAAATTATTGAGGGGATGCTGAAACCGCGACCAACATCGGGAGTTGGTGGCGATGGGAAAAATACCCAGGCCCAGCCGTCAAAGTCTTCGAAGAAAAAGAAGAGGACCAAGAAGCCCGCGCAGCCTGACGACAAGCGCATGGATCTGCAAAAGCATATTGACGCGCTACAAGAATACAACCAGAAGGCGCGAACCCCAGTCACACTCCAAGAGTTTCTCAAACATATCCTTGAAAGTGGAGATAACGACAATGATGAGGGAGACGACTCGTCAGAGGAACCCGAAGATTATGTGGCAAGTTGCCACATGATCTCTCATTCGTCGCTAAATAACGAAGAAGCTCACTTGGCGTTAAAAAATAACAAAGAGGAGCTGGGGGCAGGATCGGTGCCAAAACCCTTGGAACTGTCAGACGAGATGTTGGCATGCTGCTGAACGAAGGCTGTCAGAAGAGCAAAGCTGATCAAGAGCGTGAAATGGCCATATTCGAAAGCGACAGGCATTGGCGTCAAATTAAAGAAGTAATGGTGGGGATGAATCACAAAACACTCCAACCAGATCGAAGCACGCCCGAAGCAAACAAAATCAGGCTTAAGACCAGGAAACGGTTTGCTAAAGCCCTGTCGATGGGAATGAGGCTGCCATCTTTCAAAGGAAACACTCCTCGCGGTATACACCCTGACGAAGTGGATGTACATCCTAGCTACTGCTTATACCATCAGAGGATTGCACACCCAATCGAAGAATGCATGGCCTTTAAAAAGTGGTGGTAGGGATACGTTGCTCACCGACAACATTTCAAGCGGATGAAGCACAAAACTTGTCGGGAGCAGAGAAACACGACAGATGAGCACAAAAGAACCGCCGGCAACTGTCACATGGTCGATACCAGGGGATCGCAAGTTCTTACCTTCGGGAGCGATTCTGACGAAGAAATAGCCCTCGGCCCTCACTTCAAGGAATCCACCTCTAAAAGAGAATAGGAGATAAAGAACTGTGAAAACATTCAGCTGCGTAGTCGTACGTTGCCTGAAAAGAATCTCGGACTTACAAACAAGGGATCGAACAAGAAAGATAAGGGGAAGGAAAAAGTCCCCAAGGATATCGCCCTCGATGATCAAGTCGTTAAAGAGCTCACTGTCAAGGACCCGCCCAAGAAGAATAAGGTGGATTAAAACGTCCTGCACATCTGAGAAAGATACCCTCACAATTGAGTGTCTTAGATGCCCTTATCCTGTCTAAAGAGGCACGAGATTCTCTGATCAAGGCATTACAAGAGCTCGAGTAGTTTCAAGCTTTCTTTGCGGAAGAAAAGACGAAGGACGGGCTGGAAGAAGTGCACACAGCTGACATCACTTTCGGCAACGAAGATATCCTCCTCAGAACGTGCGAGCACAACCGTCCCCTGTATGTCATCGGGTATTGCCATGACATCAAGATAGGGAAAATCTTAGTTGACAACGGGTCCTTTGTCAACTTCCTAAATGTGAGGGTGCTAAAAGAAATATGCATGAGTGTTCAGCACCTTACTCGGGACAAAATCACCATTTCTGGGTTCGACTCCTAGTCATCACGGTCGCTCGGGTCTGTAATATTGACGTTACGCTTTGGGTTGCTCGTCACTGACATCAAGTTTCATGTCATTGACGCCAAGACCTGCTACAACGCTTTGCTCGGCAGGCCTTGGTTACACGAATACAACATCATCCCTTTTACACAACATCAGTGTATGAAGTATTTCAAAGATGGTCTCGAGTATACCGTGACGGGAGAACTGAACCCATTTTCCGTAAATGAAGTCCGAAAGTACGAAGATGCAAAGTATTTCCTACCGGACTTTGAAGACATGGAAAGAGGCCACAAACTGGAGAATAAGCAAAAAGCTATTACCACTATTCCGTTCTTCAGGAGCGATACCGAGAAGGAGGAAGAGATAGTCTATTCGGGGCCGCCCCAATACAACAAGCCGGGACCATCTACCCCTATTCTGGTCTTTGGAAGTGACTCTGAAGATGAAGTCAACAAAGTGTTCTCGGTCCATCCATCAATGCAGGACCTCACTGGCAGAGTTTGCAAATCGCCATGGTTCCGCGGCAGCACTACAAAGAGCTTGATGCGCTTGAAACATATAGTGTGCAAGAGCTACAGACATTCTACATCCCTCCTAGGCGAAGAGGTGAAAATTCGATCCTATTCTATCGATCTACGTAGATTAAAGTCGATAGAGAAGTCTGGCGTAGTGCCGAAC
The DNA here is from genome assembly GCA_030015575.1 of Agapanthus africanus. NCBI lineage: Eukaryota > Viridiplantae > Streptophyta > Magnoliopsida > Asparagales > Amaryllidaceae > Agapanthus > Agapanthus africanus. The sequence goes on along the minus strand of CM057350.1, from coordinate 442,925,144 downwards.
CTACGCTTGACAGGCTCCAACCAATCCGTCTGCTCAGATACTACGCAGAGGGGTTGAAAAGGTTATTAAGATGCCAAGGCGTTCCTTTCAAACAGACTGCGCGACATGCCCAATTTTACAACATGATCTAGAGCGTCCCTGGAACTCAGCGAAAATTACCCAACGGAAAAATGAAAACGATTGGGCTTGGATATGTCCAGTCTAAGAAACGGGAGCAGTTCCATGGCTTCCATGTCATAAAGGACATCGATGAAGAAGAGGATGCTCTTTTAAAAGACTCTAACGCTGAACCAGAATGTGGCCCTTCCATAAAATTGCCGAGTTCATCGTTTGAAGAACAGACGGACGAGCTAGTGAGCGAAGTGAGTCAAAGGGTTCGGAACGACCACAGCCTCGAAATGTCCATTTACGAGAAAGCCAAGACGCAATGCCTCCTTGCAGGCTACGGAGGATGACAATGCCCTTCACCGTCAGCCCGCCATGCATTCTTAAAACAGGAAAAAGGCCCAACGAGGAGGCAAAAACAAGTTAAAGAATGGAAAAAACGTTCGACAACAGCAAAATGGATCCGAAAGGCCACGCGATCAAGAAAGGGTCATCCGGAATCCGTCTCTTATGAAAAAGATGGGTCGAGCATATTCTTTCCCTCGAGACAAGACAAGGAAGATATTCGACCTCATTGTAAAATATCGAATGATTATGCTCCCGGAATCCAAGCACCCCGAACAAGCAAACGAGGTCCACCACCCGGATTATTGCTCCTATCATCGAGTGATCGGACATCCTATTGAAGACTGCTTCACCTTCAAGAACTGGTCGAAGACCAATATCAACTTGGCAGGTTCGCTCTATCTAACAATTGGAGGGTAGCACCACCGCAAAAGCATGTGCCGAAAGCAACATATATAGCAGGAGTAGAACCAGATCAACACCGGTCTTGGAAACGATCTCATACCTGTTACGTGATAACGTTGTCGGAAGAAGGAGTGCACGAGAATATGGATGACCTCTCCTGGTGCTTCGAAAATGAGGACGAAGATGAGTTGATCTCAGAGTTTCCACCGGCGCCAAAAGAGTTGGAAGATGGAATACAAACTACTGCGGACAACCTAAGGAAAATCGACTTAGGGACGCCAAACGACCCGCGGCCAACGTTCGTCAGTGAGCTGCTGTCTAAAGAACATGTGGCTATGCTAAAAGACGTGCTCATACAGTATAAAGACTGCTTCGCATGGAACTATTCCGAGATGCCGGGCTAGATCCAGAAATAGCGGTGCATAAATTGGCGATATCTCCGGATGTCAAGCCAGTCAAACAAGTACCAAGAAGAATGCGACTCAAACTTGAAATAAGCATTAACGCCGAAGTCAAGAAGCTAATCGACTCCAGCTTCATCCAAGAAGTTTAATACCCCGATTGGATTGCCAACATTGTTTCGGTGATGAATAAAAATGGGACGGTGCGCATCTGCGTGGATTTTCGGGACCTCAATAAAGCTTGCCCGAAGGATGATTTTCCCGTGCCAGTTACCGAGCTAATGATAGATAACACATACACTCATGAAGTCTTCTCCTTCATAGACGGATCATCGGGGTACAATCAAATAAAGATGCATCCCGAAGACTAAAAGCATACCGCTTTTCGGACCCCTCTTGGCATATTCTGCTACAAAGTGATGCCTTTCGGTCTGAAGAACGCCGGCGCTACTTATCAGAGGGCCATGACAAAGATCCTCATACACGAGATTGTCGAATGTTATATCGACGACCTCATGGTGAAAAGCAAATCGTACGAGGAGCACTGGGAGCATCTGAAGATAGTGTTTCAGCGCCTTCGGAAATACAACCTGAAGATGAACCCTCTCAAATGCGCGTTCGGAGTTTCCTCGGGCAAATTCCCAGGATTCATCGTACGACACCGGGGCATCGAAATAGACCCGTCAAAGATCAAGGAAATTATGAAGATGCCTTCACCAAGAACTTTAAAGCAACTACGGTCTCTCCAAGGAAAGCTCGCGTATATTCGGAGGTTCATAGCTAACCTCTCTGGCAAATGCCGCCCCTACAGTCACCTGATGAAGAAGGGAACCCCGTTCGTTTGGGATCGCAAATGCCAAAGCGCACGGGATGAAATCAAGCAATATCTGCAGAATCCGCCGGTACTGATCGCCCCGGTCAAGGGAAAGCCCCTCATCTTGTACCCAACCGCCCTTGAAGGTTCCTTAGGCGCGCTATGGGCACAGGAGAACGACCAAGGGAAAGAGAGAGCCCTCTACTATTTGAGTCGAGTTCTCCTGGGGGCAGAAAACAACTACTCCCCTATCGAAAAACACTGCCTGGCGTTAATCTTCGCTATAACGAAGCTTCGGCATTATGCTTTGGTGCATGAGGTCCATCTCATATCAAAAGTGGATCCACTCAAATATTTGATGTCAAGAGCCATACTAACGGGACGGCTCGCTAAATGGGCCCTACTCTTAATGAAATTCTCGATAACATACCAACCTCTCAAGACAGTGAAAGGGCAGGCCATCGCCGACTTCCTCGCTGAGCATCCGATACCTGCCGATTCACCCCTAAATTGTGAATTGCCAGAAGAGCACGCGTTTGACACGATCGACGGGGATAGAGGAGAGAGTGATACCCGATGGGAACTCTACTTCGATGGGGCATCTTCCATGAAGAAGTGAAAGCACAACTCCCCCATAAACAAATATGGGGTATGCCTCATCTTCATAACTACACAAGGAGGGATAATGCGCTTTGCCTTTTCCTTAACAAAGCCGAGGACAAACAATGAAGCAGAATATGAGGCTTTGATAGCAGGTCTTGAGATCGCTGTCGACATGGAAATCGAACACCTCCTTATATACGGAGACTCCCAGCTGGTCGTTAGCCAAGTAAACGGTGACTATCAGACGTGCAAACCATAGTTGGTAAAGTATGGCGAAAGAGTGCAACAGTTACTAACTCGAATTCCCTCCTACGTCCTGGAAAGCATACCGCGTACAGAAAATAGCAAAGCCGATGCATTAGCCAAACTCGCTAAAGAACTGGCTGGCGAAAACCTCGATGACGTAAGGATCGTTGTGCAAAGCCGTCGGGTTCTTACACCAATAGAAATATCTCCAGAGTCGCCTGAAGAAAAGGAAGCGACCAAGCAAATAGCCCTACAAATAGAGGACCAAGAAAAGGATAAGGATTGGAGAGAAGTCTTTATTGACTACTTCAAATCCCGTCAAACACCGGAGGATGCATCCTCAAGACATCAGCTCATGAAACGAGCTCTGTCTTTCACCTTCGTCAATGATACTCTATATAAGAGATCGTTCAACTCTCTATGGCTGAGATGCCTGGGACCGGAAGAAGCAAGGAGAGTCGTCCAAGAAACTCATGACAGACTTTGCGGTTCCCATCAAGCCGGGCCAAAGATGAAGATGAAGATCAAAAGAATGGGCTTGGATTATATATAATATTGTAACATGTTAGGGTTATAAATGCAACATGTTTTGTGGAGAATAAATGTGGTTAGGGTTTGGATTAGGGTTAAGCTTTCATGAAGCTTTCGAGAAGCTTCTTGAAGCTTTGACTTTGATATTTTGCATAGATATTTCCTTAACCCAACCCAACCCTTTAACCATAGTTGTTTCTGTACATGGGTTAAGTCTTCATACTTAACCCATGGTTGCATTTCTAACCTCACACTTGAGTTTTCATTATTCATCACAAAAGGATTTTGATCTTCTTCTTCTTCTTCTTCTTCTTCTTCTTGCTTGAAAAAGCTTTCTAGCTTTTTCATAAGTGATGAAAATGAGTGAGAAATTGAAAACAAATGAGAGCTAAATTCCTACTTTATCATCCTCATCTATTCTTGCCACTTAGATTAGGGTGTTTGTTTTGCTAATACTTGATTAGCAAAGCAAGAGCTTGGGTTTGAGTTTCTTCAAGGTAGATCATCTTTGTTATCGAAGATCGGAAGCAAGCTTGCATTTTTCTTTTCGTGGAGCTTATCTAGAGTCCAGGAACTTGATGATCGCAGCGAAGGGACCACAACACGGAGCTTATGAAGTGAAGGACCGGACTACAAAGGTTGTAATCCCAAACTCTTAGAAGTAAAGTTGTTTACTTGCTCATTGTTTCGCCTAATCTCTAGTCTAAGATCTTCGTTAGGGTTGTTCGGCACGTCTAAAATTTAAATCGGGCATGGTTAATTCCTTGTAGACCCTTGTGAGAGTGCCTAGTAACCCTACAGTGGTATCAGAGGCAAGCTGGAGCTTTAGCCGAAGTCTAGACGAAGTTTAAAGTCCGATCGAACCCCAAAACGTCGCAAAATACCCCCTCTCTGGAAATTTTTTAAAATGTTGATTTTTTCATATTAAAAATACTCAGAAAAATAAGCAGGGAATTCTAAGAATTACTGTGAAGTATGAAGCCCCAACTCCATCATGGGAGCGCGGAACCGCGGCCAAACCATGGGTTTAGCGGCGGTTCCTCGGCCGTCATGAGGAGTCAGGGGCTCGTACTTCAAGATATGATTCTTGGGTACTTTTCATGCTTCTGGGAATTTTTAATTTTACTCAAGTGTTGAGTTTTCTGGAGATCTTTTGTATTCGTTGATTCGATTGGAAAGTTTATCTTCGTTTAAGTGTTTTTCCGGGTAATTTAGAACGTGTTAAAAAGTTCGAACGGATATCAATAACTCACTTTTTCCCTTGTCAGAAAACTTTCCAAGTGTTGGATTTTTTCTCGAGTTTGAAACTTTCGGAAAATCATGCAAGCGTATCTGTGGACCCTCTAGAAGAACATAACCTTAACTCGATTATCTGACCGTCAAAACTGCCACTTGAACCCTAGGGTTTGTGGTAGTTTAGCGTTGCCACATGTGAGGTGTTGGTTTGACCCTTCTACGGCTGGTTCATTGGGGCTGTGACATGTTCTGGGATTTTTTGAACTCCGCTCAAGTGTTGAGCCATTTGGGAAATTTTGGGTTTTTGTTTATTCGATCGAAAAGTTTGACATTGTCTATTTATCTGGATTGTGATACAATATTTGGAATCCACAAGTAGTTATAGATAACTAATTTGAATGTTACAAATCTAGCAGTTCAGTCTCAGATGATCGGTTGCCACGGAATTTTGATGCGATCAAAAGTCCGTCGCAATCACGTAGCGTACGCGGATACTCGCCGGGAAACTTAATAGATAACCACGCCCCATAGCCCCGACCAAGTGACTGTAGGAGAACCTCGTCGCCAAAAGCATCCGTTCGGATGCTCGCGGCAGTGGTGTTCCTCCTTAGTGTACTTCGTCGACGGCATCGGGGATGCGGCCGTCTACTAAAGTTTTCGACGAGCATTCGATCAGGTTATTGGGAATATTGTTGAATTGCCCGACAAGATATTGAAAGTGTTTTCGATATTGAGACTAAAATGCGGGGTTTATAATTGTTAGGCATGAGATGTTTAAGGAATTCATTTGGTTAGGCATGCGATGTCTAAGGAGGTTGCGGATTCTAACTGTTGTAGTTTTACACTTTCTTTTCTGCGATCGTAAGTGTAATATGTGGTGTATCGCCGGTTTTGTTGCTATACATCAACGACAATTGGGATACGCATATTTACTTACGTTGATGACATGTGATGTTATGTGTTGCTGTGATATGTTATACTGGATCGTCGTATTTGAATAGTCGGGGTTTTTATGTGAGACGAGAGTCTTTCATTTTCATTCATGTAAAATTCATTGTATGTAATATTCTTTTATTGGGGCACTTCCGGGCTGAGGATGATGTCACCATTGTATATTATTTACTTTTCCGCATTAGGATAGACCCAAGGCGGGGAGTACAAGTAACTGGGTTCTAGGGTCCAGTGGGAGACCATCTCGAGGAGTCGAGACCGGGTCTCCTAACTCTAGAACTGGCAGGGTTACTTTCCGCTCTCATAGGGGTTTAGGGATGTGGGTTTAGCTATTCATCGCGACCGTGGAATCCGTGTTTTATACAGGCTCGTATTAAAACACGGACCTCCTAGTATATCCAATATTTCATATATGTTCTTCTGCTGCAATGTTCTGTGATGAGATCATATTACTGCCTAAGACGAATGTTCATATTATATATATGAGATATATATTATATATTGTTGATTTCGTTTCATATCTGTTGCTTGTGAAGCATAATTAAAATGGGACTTCATTAATGAGATTAATGAAATAAAAGAAACCTAAAGATGTTGTAGAAACTTGTTTAAAAACTGGTAGCTCTAGTTCTTACTTTGCATAGCGGTATCCCTTGTAGAATATCCAGCACCTTATTCGATAAGGAAAGAGCCGAGATCCCTTCACCGGGAGTGACCTCTTTAGAGAAACTAGCAGATGCTACAAACATGGTTTGTCTTTTGATTGCTTCTATAGTTCTTGCTTTGCATAGTGGTATTTGCGAAATATCCTGCACCTTATTCGATAAGGAAAGAGCCGAGATCCCTTCACCGGGAGTGACCTCTTTAGCGAAACTAGAAAAGCCTCAAAAACACTCCTTTTTCAAATTCACTCGATTCTACAACGATATCAAGTTCATTACGCAAAGGGTTTTCTTAAAAACCTGTCATAGCCCTCCGTCATTTCAGATAAATACTAATTAGTATTCGTGTTACGTTTGTTGACTATGTTAAGGCGTAGTGTGCGGTAGCTGATTAGTGCTTATCTGTATAAGTATTTGATGCGATTGGATTAGGGTAGTCGTGCGACTTTGTTGACTATGTTAAGGGTCGTGCGGGTGGGTTTAATTCAATCGGGAAATGATGGGTTGAACTTGACTAGCACTTATGATTTGTTGACTATGTTAAGGTCATATAGATGCTAGGGGTAAAATATTATTGGGAATTTCAAGTGTTGAAATTTGCAATGAGATTGCATACCTTCTATGAGATAGTTGGATCCCGATACCCGCTGCGAGTAAGAGTTACTCCTGGGAGAATTTTACACATTACAATTAGCCGATCAAGTAGGTGTTTAGAAAGGTGTCAACGGGGTTATGCTCCTGGGAAAATGAGGTTTATTTTAATTAGGTCCGTGCGAAAGCACGGGGAACCTCCCTAAAAGTACCGGCACTGACCTGGCTGAAAGATTGGCGAACTTATAGGGTGTAATTAATCCCGGCTAGTCATTCCTTTTAGGGTTTGAAGGAAGATTTGACTAAAACAGTGGGAGACATCTTGATTAGGTATATTAATAACCAATCTAATCTTGCAAGAGCATACGCTGAGTGTTTTCTTCTCTCTTTCTCCAGGTAGCGACCATGTCACGCCTTAATCAAGATAATAATACGGATGTATTGACCGAACCCGCTTGTTATACTGCACTAGGGAACGTTGTTCCCGCTCCAACTTATAAATGTTATAAGACAGAGCAGGAAATTGGGGATTACCAGAATTCCCGTGCTGGCCAAACGAAGAAAGTGCATGCTGATGCATCTTTTTCGGGTGTGTTCATTACAGAGAACTGTTTCTCAGTATCCTTTACGTCCTGGGTATGAGATACCGGATCAGGATCCCGCATATGTAATCTGTTACATGGGCTACAGATAGGTAGAGAACTGAGAACGGGTGATAAGTTTCAAGAGTTGGAAATGGTGCAAGTGTTGCAGCCAAGTCTGTTGGCACTTATCACCCTGTATTACCAGAATACATTGATTCAGAATGAATGTTATTAGATACCGAACCTGATATACAACATCATATCAGTCTCTTTATTAGTAAAGAAGGATATAATTTTGTATTATTGGATAATGTTTTGAACATTTCCTATATCAAGAGTTAATCGGTTCAGGCACGTTATCTAAAAGCATATACGTTCTAAATCAAACCACAGTTCTTAACGTACAGAACACACACAAGAGGAAGAGTTCATAAATGAATGAATCCTACTTGAGGTATTGTAGATTAGGTCATATCAATGTGACCCGACTAGTTGAAGTTACATTTAGATGCATATTTAAATTAGTTTGAATTTACATCTTGTGAAACTTGCCGGTCATGTCACAAAGATAAGATGACCACAACTTTGTTTATTAGAAACAGAGAAAGAGTTAGTGAACTCTTGGGATTGATACATGCTGATGTATGTAAGGTCTCCTGTCTACACATGGCAGGTCCGGTTCTTTATACTTCATTACATTCACTGATTATCTCTCAAGATTCGCACATATGTTCCTGTTGAAACACAAATCTGAACCTTTTGAGAAATTACATGAATATGAGTTAGAAGTAGAGAACCAAAATGGGTATAAGTATTATGTCCTTTGATGTGATCAGGGAGGAGAATACTTGAGCACGGGATTCCTGGACTATTCTAAAGGAGAATAAGATTCTCTCTCAGCATTGCTCCTCCATATACACCACAGCACGTCAGTGTATCGGGGCGTAGCAATCACACCCTATTTGATATGGCGCGCTCTATGATGAGTACTACTGAGTTTCCTATTTCCTTTTGGGATTTATGCACTTGAGAAGCTGCATACCTATTGAATAGGGTTCCAATCAAATCAGTTGCCTACCACTTCATATGTTATATGGAATGGGAAGAGCCCATATCTTAAGTATATTAAGATTTGGGGTTGTCCAGCCTATGCCTAAAAGAAAAATCCGGACAAGCTCGAGGCAAAGTCAGTTCTGTGGAAGTTTGTTGGATATCCCAAGCATTCGCAAGGGAATATCTTCTACCAAACTGGGGAACAAAAGATGTTTTGTTTCTCAACATACCACCTTTGTGAAAGGGAATTTCTTGTGGAGAAATTAGTAGTCATGAGGTAGAACTGGAAAGAGTTTCAGCTATACAAACTGCAGCTGATGATTTTTTGAACCAAAGGATTCAATAGATTCTAACAAACCTCAGCCTCTCCGCCGATCTAGTAGGGTTCCTCACCCACCTGAGAGATACTTCGGTTTTCTCTATGACAGTGGGAGCGAGGATTTCATCATGAGATGATGACCCAATTCGAGCAGGCCATCAGGAGTGGGACTCTGTAAGAATGGCTGGATGCTTAGTGATCTGAGATGGAATCCTTATACACCATCAAAGTATGGACTTTGGTTGCTTTATCTGAAGGGTTAAATCCCCATCAGGAGCAAGTAGATCTTGAGAAGATTACTTGGTGTACATGGAAAAGTTAATACTTTCAAAGCTATGCTTAAGTCCATCCAGATCCTACTTTCCATTGCTACATACCATGACTACGATTTCTGGCGGTTGGGTGTCATGACAGCTTTTCTAAATGATGTTTTGGAAGAGAGCGTTTATAAGTACACAGCCAGAGAGCTTCATAGATAGTGGGAGCAGCAGAAACATGTGCAAGATGTTTTATGTGATAAATCAGGCATCGCGGAGTTGGAACATCTGTTTTGATGTGGTTGTCAAAGAGTTTGACTTCATCAAAATGGTAGATGAACCTTGTATATACAAAAATATAGTAGGGAGTATGGTGGTGATCCTCGTAGAGTACGTGGATGACATACTCTTGATAGGGAAGGAGTTTCCTATGCTACGCTCGATCAATCTTCTCTTATCACAAGGATTCTCCATATAGGATCAAGATGATACCTCTTAAATCCTGGGTTTTATATCTATGAGATAGATCTAATTGGATGTTAGGATTCTCACTAGTTGTAGTGAGATGGTATCAATCGATCCTGGGGAGAATCGCTGGAATGGTTCTAGGGTAGTAAGGTGTTGGATATAGTGCCCACAGAGTCAATTATTGGATCACAGGCACGTGATTGCAATGATTGAGGGATGGCCTATGCCGGTAGGACAGTCTTACTCAAAATGATAGTATGCTATCTGGTTTATCTTTATCATCGTGTACTGCTTTAGGTGACCTTACAGGTCCCTATTGCACGTTGATAGAGCCCTTAGGATTCTTGCTTGACGACCAGCAGTATGATGGCGATCATATACATGGGAGCTGGGGTCTATAAGCACATCCTTAAAAGGTCCCTAGTCGTGGGAGTTTTCGAGACAGGGCATCGATACTCCAGAGTAGACTAGTGTATACAGTCGAGACCCTGACGAGGGGCGGTGGCCGGTCTCACAAGCCACTGGTGTCAGTTGGTTCACTTAAGATGTATACAGGTGCTCATTGGGTTATGAGTACACCGGAAAGGATTCGCCGGGAACCTGCTAGTTGGGATTATACCGGACGTCAGATAGCAGTTCCTTGGTGACATGTGTACAGGTTAGTTCATCGACCTGAGATCGTCATTTGTCTCGCGTGAGTTCCCACTGTGCTTTGATTACTACCCTACCACGGCTCAAAGGAGTCGTGCAAACAGGTTTTAGTTGGGTACAGTCCCAAGCCACATGGAGGCAGTGAGCGGATCTGCAGGGGTTCGTCTCTCCCGGTATTGGGGGTGAGGTCGCGCTGTGTCTAGGAGAGCCATTACACGAAGTCCTTGGCCAAGGCAGGAGATTTACTGGTAGGTATTCCAGTAGTATCTCAGGGTGTTCTAGGCTACACTCCGACACGACTTGTACCACTTTTGGGGGTCTGACTTTTACCAACCCCCTAGACCCGCCATGCGATGCTCATAGACGAACGGACCGGAATGTACGAATATTGTCACTGACAGGCTCAGTAGGGTGTCAGGATGAGTTCGCTCATCGACGTCCCTTTTGGTCAATACCTGGTAGCCCGTTACGTATGGCTAATACCTCTGACGTGCTAGTGGTTAAATCCACAGCCAAAATATTAACGAGTCTTTAGAGTCCCCCACAGACAGTTTCTTAAGTTTCGGGCGAAACGCTGTAGAGGCCGTATGGAGATATGGAAGGGTTCGATCACATACGTGCGGTATTGCACGGATCATGATCGGACAGGTAATACTAGCGGGCTTTGGTTTAAGCCGGATCCTAGTATTGTACAGTGTAGATTTTGTCTCATTGCATTTGCATTCGGTCGGAATACAAATGCGGGTATGTATATACAGTCGCGGGGTTTTCCTGTAATTTATTACGGGATCAGTTTTTTTGAAGTTGCCAGTTTGCATTCCGTTTCAGCCAGTTTTTCTTTCTTCCATTCTTTGGCTGAATTTTCCATGGGAGGGGTTTTCATGCAAAGTGGCATTTAGCTAAATGCAAGGGTGTTATTTGTAAAATGGAGGATTATGATGGGTATAGCATCTTTTGATTTCCTTTTATTCATCATGGTTTGCATTTATGAGATATGATTAGATTAGAAATGGAAGTGACATTTTTTCCTCTTTATCACACAAATTCTCCTCTTGCTTTATGCTTGTTTTTTTTCCTCCTCCTTTTAGTTAAGGGGCTGGCCACACTTTGTGGGGGTGGGGGGGGCATTTCATTTGGTGAGGAAAAATATTCATCTCATATATTTTTGCTTGCTACAAAATTCTAGTTGATCTCCATATCTCATTCTCTCCTCCATCTAAAATGGCAAATTCATAACCCCATGAGACAAACCATCCTACACTTCGCCTACAGTATTCTTGGACACGTCGACTCGCCAACTTCGTGTCCGAGTTGCCTCGGTCCAGAGGTGGGAGCCCGTAAAAGAACCCAGCAATGTGGTGCCCTTTCCGACGTGGAGATGAAGACCGGAAATTCCGCGAGGAGATCGGGATGGAGGCCGAAGGCCGAAGGACACGGATCGCTCGGTATAGCTTTCTACCCATCTTCTAGTTTGCTAGCATTAGGTTAATGGCCCGATCCGGGGTTTTAGTACACGGTAGCGCTGGTTTTAAAGTTTTAGAAAAGTTTCGTTTCTGCATTTTGGCCTCGGAACGATGGCCGGGGCGCTGCCGTGCACTTACATTGGTATCAGAGCCACGCCATTAACCTAGTCTAGCTTGCTCTAACGTATTTACAAGTTCGATCGAACGGATTTTCTAAGAACCGTGTTTCCAATTTCATCAGTTTCTGTCGAGTTTTTTTTGGCTCGAAAAATTATTTTGAGTGTTGCAGAAATTCGTGCAGGCAAATTTAGGAATTCTGTGAAAAAATGGTAGTGTGATACTGTAGCAGGACCGCGGAACCGCGTCCAAACCCCTGTTCTGGCCGCGGTTCCGCCGCAATACAATGTCTTCAATGTAGCATTTTTATACAGAGCCCTTTAAACTTGGAAATGGGGGTTTTGGTATATTCTGTTTGGGCCCAGATTTATTTTGAGTGCTACAGTTGTGCTTGGGGCCCACTTCGGAAAATTTAGTCGATCGAAAATCTTAAATATGTTAGTTCACAGTATTTACATTATATCTGCAACAGTGAATGTCATTTGATCGGTAAATCCTGTCTAACTGCTATAGCCCTTTTAGACGGATTTGCGAATGTGACATTCACGTTGATGTTCTGTATTGTGCTGTGATGTTGCGGATTTGTCGTGGTGGATAGCCTGGATGCAATGGTAGTACAGTTTGGTTGTATATGTACATTTGATATTGCGGGGCGAGCGTCCGACATGTGGACTGCCGTTACTGCCTGTTTGTATATTATTCTTTTGGGGCACGACCGGGCTGAGGTCGATGTACCCGTTGTATATATTTTACTTTCTGTACTAAGATTACCCCGCGGTGGGATGCACGGGTAGCCGGGTTCCTAGAGGGAAACGGGCCCGCATCTCATGGCGTTGAGACGGAGGGGGCTTCACTCTAGAATTGGCGGGCTATTCACTGCACTCGTAGGGGGTATAGGTTGACCCAGGAGGGGTGCTCAAGTTACCGGATTCCGTGAAGTGCTGGGTGGTCCATTCACGTTGTTGAAGGGGGCTGCCTCGCTTCAGGTTTCGGCGGGTAACTTGCCGTGCCCGTAGGGGTCTAGAATTTCATTGCACAGGCTATCCACACGACCAGGGGAACGTCGGGTTTCAGTAGTGGCTCTATGAAACTCGGGGATCCCATAGATCCCATAGAACGTCGGGTTTCAGTAGCGGCTCTATGAAACCCGGAGATATCTGTATTGTTCTGTGATTCTTATTACATTCCTGTGATGTTGCATTTTATCACGCCTTGAGCGAATATTATATATTGATATATATACTAGTAGATGTTGTATATGTTTTACATCCGCGCTAGTCCAGTCCCCGCTCTGTCGTTAGTTAAGTAACCTAACGGGTGATGACGGGACCCAGTGGCGAATGCGGATGGCATATACGTACATCATTATTTTCGTTCTTTATTGGTGTGATCAATTGATGGGACTGCATTGATTCGGATCAATGCAAGCTAAACAAACATATTCTGACGTTGTTGGAACATTTTTCAAAAAGCTATTATTGCAAGGACGTTCTCTTTTGTTTTGCACAGTGGTATTCGGTTATGAATATCCAGCACCTCAGTCGACGAGGCAAGGGCCGAGATCCCTTCACCGGGAGTGACCCCTTGGACAGAAGTTTACGTCAGGGTAATAACTTCACTATAGCCGATTGCCTTTTGCTTTGCATCGTGGTATTCAGTTGGAATATCCTGCACCTCATTCTACGGGGAAAGAGCCGAGATCCCTTCATCGGGAGTGACCTCTTTAGCAAAGGTTTTCGTCACTATATTTTTATAAAACTATCCGGTTCCTTCAACGATATCAAGTTCATTACGTTAAAGGTTTTTCGCCAAAAACCATTCGTAGCCCTCCGTCATTTCAGACAGGTAGCACGTAGTATTCATGCTATGTTTGTTGGCCTTCGTCAAGGCATAGTGTATGGTAGCTGCTTGTTACCTTTCTGCTGCATAGATAGATGCGTTGGTTTGGGACAGTCGTACTGCCTTGTTGGCCAAAGTCAAGGGTAGGTACGGGTGGGTTCAAATCAACCTGGATAATAATGGGTAGAACTTGACATGTGACTTATGATTTGTTGACCTTCGTCAAGGTCATAAGAGCATGGGGTAAAAATCACATCGGGAGTTTCTAAAGAAACTGAAACTTGCCAGATATGCGCATACCTTCTGGAATATGATAACGTGAGTGGATTCCATCACGTTATCATGCGATGATAGTTGGATCCCGATTCCCACTGATGAGTTGGTTTACTCCTCGGGTGATCCCGACTAATTCTTCTTTCAGGTTTGGAGGAGAATTTGACGTTGCAGTGGGAGGTTTCCTGATTAGATAAAGTGATAACCATTCTGATCTAGGTTAGAGTGCACGCTGAGTGTTTCTTTTCTCTCTCTTTGGCAGCGACCATGACCCGACCCTTGATTATGACTCAGTGACCAAGTTGACCGAACCTTCTTAAACACTGGCTTTTGGATTGTCAGAGTTGCATACCTCATTGCCACTCCTACTTTTACCCTTTTCTCTAGGACACCCCGTATTACTACGAATGTCCACTTCCATTGGATAAAACCATCGTATGGTTATATACGAACTCGAAGGAACTTGTTCCAGATTCGAGGATGGTTTCCGGTTCTGGAGAAAACAAATAGGACTATTCAGTTGTCTTTTCCTTTTACCTTCTCCCAGGTTGCGAGTGCCCCTTGGATTAGGGGATAGTACACCTATTATGCAAATTGGATAGTATTCTTCCAAACCATAGGCAGGTGCCGAACGGTAGGGAATGAAGAAAGCCGACTAGCCTAAGTATGGTGTACAGAAGGTAATAAGTTAAGACAAATAAAGGGATTAGAAGGAGGGCAGAGTAAATTGCGACTGCTATTTACGACCAAACCAAGTATTTCATTACCACTCCCACTTCACCTTTGTATTTCTCCAGGACACTCCGTATCACTATGAAGATCCACAGTTTATTGGATATTCCATCGTATGGTTATATACGAACTCGAAAGGAACTTGTTCCAGTTCGGGGATAGATTCTGGTTCAGGAGAAATAGGAATAAGGTTTATTCAGGTGTATTTTATCTTTATCTTCTCTCGGGTTGCGATTGCTCCTAGGATTAGGATAGTACACCTATTATGCTCATTGGATAGTCTTCTTCCAAACCATAGGCTGGTGCTGAACGGTAGGGAAGGAAGAAAACCATTTGGCCTAAAGGGGTGTACAGAAGGTAATGACTAAAGACATATGAAGGGATTTTGAGAGATGGCAAAGAAACATACGGTTAAAGTCATGAATCTAGATAATGGAAGAGGTATTACTAGCAATACCCGGATACCCCTACGAAACATTTCAATGTTTCAGTTTAACTGTGTACTGTTAAAAGAAAGCTGATTTCCCAATTAGACACTTGCTCCAGGGTATGTATTTACCAGGTATGATTCTCACATCTGTATGGTTTTACAGATGATGAGTGGGAGTAAGTTATTGGGAATTAGGTGATCATCCTCATTATATCGGAATTCGTTGTAATTGGTGGTATTTGAGGAAATCGCCTGGGTTGTTTGCCGGACGGCAAATATTTGGTTTTGAATATCCGCTGTTATGCACAAATTTCAAATTGATATATCTGTACGTCTATTTTTATAGAGTGAGATATACCTTTTTGAAATTATATCCATGACATTTACCTATATCAGTGGATGGTTAGGTAAGGAGCATTAAACATCGGTGTAATTCTTCTTAACCATAAGTACAGTTTTCAACCTACGACACACACGGATTGAGTTATTAGACTCAGGAGACTTATACAGAAAATTGTATGTTGTCCAGTGTCCATTAGGACAGAGGGGTTGGTCCTCGTACTATATTCGGTTTACTTATGACTTCTCTAGTTCTTAGACAAGTGTTTCGTAGAAACACAAGGTCTGAGTTTTGAGAAGTTATAGGTATAAGAGTAAAGTAGAGAACCAGGTATTGCAAGTATCGGGGTTCTTCAAGGTGATCGAAGATGTAGATACTTGTGTATGTTATTCAGTTAATAGTAACGATTAAGAGAACTTGCTTCTCTTTCAGGTTACTCATAATTGGAAGCACTCCTAAGTTGAGTAATGCTGATCGGCCTCCCTCCATTTAGTTGACATGAACATGATACAGTTGCATGATTTGAATCTGGTTCAATTAAATCAATGCCTCTGTTTCTGTATTGGATATAGAACAGTTCATATCTTGACATTGTTAAGGTACGGGGAGTTGTCCAGCTTATGCTTAAAACCAGACACTGGACAACTCAAGGCACGTTTCTGTAATGGCTGTTTATGGGTTGACCCGGGCTATGACGAGGGTTGACTTTCTACCATCTGGAAGATCAATAGTGATATTGTTCTTGACTCGCCACAGTTTTAAAAGAAATAGATTTTTTCAGAAAACAGTAGTGGGAGTATGGTAGAACTGGAAGTGATTCCAGAACCGCAAACGATTACTGAAAATTTGATAAGAACCTAAAGATTCAATCTGGGTTGACATACCATTGGCCACTCCACAGATATGGTGGGTAACCTCAGGCACCCGAGAGGTACTCCGGTAGCCTCAAGGACGGTGACAGGGAGGTTCTTGTTTACCCAGACTTGCCATTACTGTTGTTCCAAGCTATGAGACACGGCAGGAGGATGAGTATAGCGTCGTTCTGAACTAGCTTTAGATGTGTACGTGTATATGATTCTGCCAGAGGGTTGTCGTAGTCAGTGGGAGCAGCGGAAGCGTTAGTGGAAAAGTAGCTTATGTCTGTTTATAGACTAAAGCAGATATAGCGGAGATAGATCATCTATTTCTGATGTGACAGTCATAGGTTTGACTTCATCAGAATAGGGGATGGATCTGTTAAGAAGGTAGTAGGGTGTGATGTCCTGGTATTTGGATGACATACACAGAGTAGGAAGTGAAATTCCTTACTACGGTCGGTTATACTTTGGTTGTCACACAGTGGTTTCTCCACATGGGACTTGGATATTATATCAGACATTCTGGTTACTGGATCTATGGTTTTAGATCTAGATTTGGGTAGTTTCCCAATTTGGGTACTTAGACAGCATTCTAAAGGTGTTTTAGAATGGACGACTCCTGGCATGGTAGTGTACCTGTAGGTGATGGAGTCACCCTCTCTAAAGGTGTCTTACAGACTAAAGGGGAGAGGGATGTGTATGATTGGCAGATCACTTGCTTTGGCAATTGAGTCAATCATGAGATGTCAAGTACCACACCAGATGTTGTTTTTGCAGTAGATGCAATAAGTTGATATTGATCCAATCCTGGAGAAACGTTCAGAAGCAGTTTTAGAACATAAGTGGATGTTCTAGGGATATGATAACAACGACCTCTTTTAGGAGACAGTTATCATTCCAGGCTTCCAAGATGACCAGGATGACAGAGTGACTGTCAGAGTTATAGTTTCCCCTTTGACGAAGGGCAGTGTTTTGGACAGGTGATCCAAGGGGACACTGAGGGAGGCATGACGCAGGATACTGATTAAGTTCAGTTGACGATACAGTTTAAGAAGTTTGGATTTGGAGTTCACTTATGAACTAGGTCCCATCAGACATCCAAACATATTCTAAGACAGGTATTGCTCATTTCGGGAGATGGTTTTCTCCGCGAACTTGAGATTAAGAGAGACATAGAAAGAAACATCAGAGCGGATCCACTCACTGAGGCTATTCCTCGAACGCAATAGTTTCGCAAATGAGCTTTGTGAGACTGATTAGTAGAGGAGTTGGGTGATCGGTATCACAAGGGCTGTGAGTATGCGACATCGCAATAATTAGCCTCGAGTGCAAGTGGGAGATTGTTGGATATAGTGCCCTCAGAGTCAATTATTGGATCACAGGCACGTGATTGCAATGATTGAGGGAGGGCCTATGCCGGTAGGACAGTCTTACTCAAAATGATAGTATGCTATCTGGTTTATCTTTATCATCGTGTACTGCTTTAGGTGACCTTACAGGTCGCTATTGCACGTTGATAGAGACCTTAGGATTCTTGCTTGACGACCAGCAGTATGATGGCGATCATATACGTGGGAGCTGGGGTCTATAAGCACATCCTTAAAAGGTCCCTAGTCGTGGGAGTTTTCGAGACAGGGCATCGATACTCCAGAGTAGACTAGTGTATACAGTCGAGACCCTGACGAGGGGCGGTGGCCGGTCTCACAAGCCACTGGTGTCAGTTGGTTCACCTAAGATGTATACAGGTGCTCATTGGGTTATGAGTACACCGGACATGACTCGCCGAGAACCTGCTAGTTGGGATTATACCGGACGTCAGATAGCAGTTCCTTGGTGACATGTGTACAGGTTAGTTCATCGACCTGAGATCGTCATTTGTCTCGTGTGAGTTCCCACTGTGCTTTGATTACTACCCTACCACGGCTCAAAGGAGTCGTGCAAACAGGTTTTAGTTGGGTACAGTCCCGAGCCACATGGAGGCAGTGAGCGGATCTGCAGGGGTTCGTCTCTCCCGGTATTGGGGGTGAGGTCGCGCTGTGTCTAGGAGAGCCATTACACGAAGTCCTTGGCCAAGGCAGGAGATTTACTGGTAGGTATTCCAGTAGTATCTCAGGGTGTTCTAGGCTACACTCCGACACGACTTGTACCGCTTTTGGGGGTCCGACTTTTACCAACCCCCTAGGCCCGCCATGCGATGCTCATAGACGAACGGACCGGAATGTATGAATATTGTCACTGACAGGCTCAGTAGGGTGTCAGGATGAGTTCGCTCATCGACGTCCCTTTTGGTCAATACCTGGTAGCCCGTTACGTATGGCTAATACCTCTGACGTGTTAGTGGTTAAATCCACAGCCAAAGTATTGACGAGTCTTTAGAGTCCCCCACAGACAGTTTCTCAAGTTTCGGGCGAAACGCTGTAGAGGCCGTATGGAGATATGGCAGGGTTCGATCATATACGTGCGGTATTGCACGGATCATGATCGGACAGGTAATACTAGCGGGCTTTGGATTAAGCCGGATCTTAGTATTGTACAGTGTAGATTTTGTATCATTGTATTTGCATTCGGTCGGCATACAAATGCGGGTATGTATATACAGTCGCGGGGTTTTCCTGTAATTTATTACGAGATCAGTTTTTTTGAAGTTGCCAGTTTGCATTCCGTTTCAGCCAGTTTTTCTTTCTTCCATTCTTTGGCTGAATTTTCCATGGGAGGGGTTTTCTTGCAAAGTGGCATTTAGCTAAATGCAAGGGTGTTATTTGTAAAATGGAGGATTATGATGGGTATAGCATCTTTTGATTCCCTTTTATTCATCATGGTTTGCATTTATGAGATAAGATTAGATTAGAAATGGAAGTGACATTTTTTCCTCATTATCACACAAATTCTCCTCTTGCTTTATGCTTGTTTTTTTCCTCCTCCTTTTAGTTAAGGGGCCGGCCACACTTTGTGGGGTGGGGGGGCATTTCATTTGGTGAGGAAAAATGTTCATCTCATATATTTTTGCTTGCTACAAAATTCTAGTTGATCTCCATATCTCATTCTCTCCTCCATCTAAAATGGAAACTTCATAACCCCATGAGACAAACCATCCTACACTTCGCCTACAGTATTTTTGGACACGTCGACTCGCCAACTTCGTGTCCGAGTAGCCTCGGTCTAGAGGTGGGAGCCCGTAAAAGAACCCGGCGATGTGGTGCCTTTTCCGACGTGGAGATGAAGACCGGAGATTCCGCGAGGAGATCGGGATGGAGGCCGAAGACCGAAGGACATGGATCGCTCGGTATAGCTTGTTAGTGTATATGCCCTAGAGGCCATTACTGTATCATACTAGTTTGTATATTACTTAATGGAAGCTTGGGATATTCACCTTGTATATACAATCTTGCTCAAAATAGTAGTATGCTACTTGGTTTGTTTCTACTTCAATGTGTACTTGTGTTTATTTTAGTATATCACCTATACACATTAGTGGAGCCCTTAGGATCTTTGCTTGATTACCAGCGTTGTGATGGCAGTCACACTAGTGGGGCTGGGTAATCTATAAGCACATCCTTATGCAGGTCCCTAGTCACAGGACTATCGAGACAGGGCATCGATACTCCGGAGTAGACTAGCGCATGCGCTTCTCGTCCCAGTGTGGGAGACGGTCTGTCCCACAGCCGTTAGTACGTCGTACTGGAGATAGTATGCGGGTGCTCGTTAGGTTACGAGTACACTGGACAGGACTCGTCGGGAACTGACCGGTTGGTATTATACCTATCGTCAGTTATCAGTTCCCATGTGACATGAGTACAGCTTAGTCCGCTGACTTGACACTGTCACTTCGTCTCGAGTGTGTTCCCACTGTACTTTGATTACTACCCTACCACGGCTCAAAGGAGTCGTGCAAACAGGTAGTAGTTGGGTGCAGTCCCGAAGCACTTGGAGGCAGTGACGGTTAGACAGGATTCGTCTCTCCCGGTATTGGGGGTTGACATCGCGCTGTGTTTAGGAGAGCAATTACACGAGTAGTCCCTGGCCAGGGCAAGCGGGATATACTGGTAGGCTTCCAGTGTTATCTCAGGGTGTATTGGGCTTCACTCCGACACGACTTGTACCGCTATTAGGGAACTGACGTTTACCGCCCCCTAGGCCCGCCATGCGATGTATCAGACGAACAGACCGGACTGTACGGAGACTGTCACATTCAGGCTCAGTAGGAGTTCAGATGGGTTTCACCTCGTCAGTCTTCTTGTCGGCATCTACCTGGGGACCGTTACGCACAGCTAGTGCCGCTTGCGGTCTGTGGTTAAACCCACTGCCAGCGTAGTGTCGAGTCTTTAGAGTCCCACACAGAAAGCTATTCGCCTTTAGGCAAAAGAGTAGAGGTCGCATGGTTTTGCGACAGGTCGCATGGTTTTGCAACAGGGTTCAGTCACATCCGTGCACTTATGCACGTTTAGTGTCCGGACAGTTTACACTAGCGGGCTTTGGTTTAAGCCAGATCCTAGTGTACGTATTGGGATTGGTTTTATCCAGTTTGTATTCGTGTTCCTCGGAACGCGGATGCGGGTGTGTATGCACAGTTGACGGAGAGACAGAGGCAGAGGATTCTCATTAGGGTTGTTGACCGTTGACTGTTGACTATTGACTTTTTGCTCAACCCTAATGAGAATATGATATATGATTAACAATAATATTAATTAAGTATTGTGGTGACATGGTTGTTGAGGGGTTGAATTTGTTGACTTGTTGACTTTGTTGACCGGTTGACTAGGTTGGACTAGTTGACCATCATGATGACAATGGCTATCATTTCATGGCAAAGACTTTTCACTTGCTTGTTCTCTTGTGCAATATGAGTGCATGAAATGATTTAGCCATTTTGACTTGAACCATTTTACACAATACTTGATTACTATTTTTGTGATGATGGTTTTGGATTATGAGAGCCAAGAGAGAAAAGTCTTTCTCATTCTATCATTTTCATTCTCTCTCTTGTGTTCTTGAGCTCTCATCTTCTTCCTCTTGCTCTCCTTCTCTTTAGTCTATGGTTCACTTGTCTCATGTGTTGAGAACCAAGAACCATAGAGAAAATCTCAACACACTCTCCTCTACTCATTCTAGTTCACAAGGTTTAGCAAACCGAGTGAACTAGTTTGTTCAAAGACCGAAGAAGAAGCCAAAGGTAGAAGCTTTCAGGTGGATCGATCTTCGGCGCAAGGAGACGACGGGGTGAAGCCGATCCGGACAACCATCGAGGCTTGAAGACGAAGGAGTTCAAGAAAGAAAGGTATAACCCCCTAACCGAGTAGTTAACAACTCCTAGTTAGGTTGTTAGTTAGATGTTTAACAAAGATCCGGTTTTGAGTCCATGTTACCACCTCTAGAAAATTGTTTTTCACCAAATTCCGCATGCCCGAAAGTACCGGGAGAGGTAGCATGGACTTACAGTGGTATCAGAGCCTAGTTAAACTCTATCTAACATGTTAGCAAAGTAGCTAGAAGATTGATCAAAGAAAAAGTCCCGAAATGAACCCCGGTATCATGCTTGCTGTCGAATTTTTCCTCTGTTCCAAAAATGATAAATCATACTTTAAAATTCGGCTCAGGGTTTTTATAACAAACTGCTAAAATTTGGTCCACTGAACCGATCAAAGCGCCGCGGAAACGCGGCGGGAGCGTGCTCCCGCCGCGGTTCCGCGGCCGAGTTGACTCGGCAGTAGGAAATTTTGGTTGCAGTTTGTTCAGTGGGGTATTTTGGGATTTTTGGAATATGTATTTTTTGCCGAGATTTTCCAGAACGAAAATTTTGTGTTTGGGGCCTGAAAATCCGTATTTTTGATCGAACTTCTAAAGACTTAAGCTGACGGGTTTTTCTGTGGTGTGATATTTGTATTGAACGTCTGCTAATCGCTATATGTCGATTAGTGGGGGTTATACAAATTTGTGATCTGTAATGTTATTGGAATGTGTATATGAATTCGTTGGATTGTCGCGGGTGAATAGCCGGGGGTTGTGAGACGAGAGTTTTCTTTTCTTTCAATTCTTGTAAATTTGTAAATTGATGTAATAATTATTTGTATGGCCGCACAACCGGGTCGGGGTTGTAGCCGTCATTGTATAATTTCTTTTTACTGTTTTTGCTCCTAGGATAGACCCATGGAGAGGGTGCACAAACTACCGGGTATGCCGAAGTGCCGAGTGGCCTACTCACGGAGTTGAGGGAGGTTGCTTCGCTTCGGGTACTTGGCGGGTAGTTTGCCGCACCCGTAGGGGTCTTGGGTGGGGTATTGGCTATTCACCGCGACCGTGTAATCTGCTTTTCGTTACAGGCTCGTACGAATTGCGGGTTCCTAGTATATCCAATGTGTTCATCTGTGATCTGAAATGGCTTTCATTGCAATATATCTATATATGATATTACTTAGGCGTTGCTTATGTTTTACAGCCGCGCTAGCCCAGCCCCCGCTCTGTCGTTAGTTAAGTAACCTAACGGGTAATGACGGGGCACCGTGGCGAATGCGAATGGCATAAGCGTACGTCATATTTTGGTTGTTTTCTGCAATGGTAGGATTAAATGATGGGACGCATTAAAAGAACTAATGCAAGAATATCACGCATTAAAAGAACTAATGCAAGAAAATAAACCAAGTTAAAATCGTTGGAACACTTTCGGAAAACCACTCGGTTCTTTTCAAAACTAACTTTTAAATGCGGAGCTTGAGCCACTTCTTTTAAAAGCTATCTCGTTCCATCGATTATATCAAGTTCATTACGTTCACGGTTTAGCCAAAACCATTCGTAGCCCTCCATCATTTCAGTTAAATATTCGGTAGTATTCAAGCTATGTATTTTGACCTCACGCCAAGGCATAGTGATTGGTAGCTGCCGGATAATTATCTGTTGCATAGATAGAATGCGTTGGTTTGGGACAGCCGTACTGCCATTTTGGCCTACGTCAAGGGTAGGTACGGGTGGGTTCAAATTAACCTGGATAGTGATGGGAAGAACTTGACATGTGACTTCTGACATTTTGACCTCACGCCAAGGTCATAAGAGCATGGGGCAAAATCCCACATCGGGAGTTTCATAAGTACTGAAACTTTCTAGAGTTGCATACCATTTGGAGTGTGATGATTCTGGTAGGATTCCTTCAGTTTCGTCACGCGATGATATTTGGATCCCGATCCTACTGTGAGTATATGCTACTCCTCGGGAAATTTCTCACTTAACGATCAATGCTATAAACCAAGTAGGTGTCTAGAAAGGTGTTAGCGGGGCTACGCCCCTAGGGAAAAGAGGTTATTTAATTAAGGAACTTCGCGAAAGCGTTGGAAAACCTCCCTCGAAGTACCAACACTGGCCTGGCTGAACGGTTAAGCAAGTATTGTACGGTGAGATTGATCCTGACTAATTCTTCCTTTTTGGTTTGAGGAGGGATTCGAGAAACAGTGGGAGCCATCCTGTTTAGACAAATTAAAAACCATTCTAAACTTGCAAGAGCATCATGCTGAGTGTTTCTTCTCTCTCTCCTAATTGCAGCGACCAATCGACATGACTGGACTTAAGTTACTTCTAGATAAAAACATACTGACATGGCCAAACTACAAAGATTGGCTCTGGAATGTCAAGATGGCAATCACTTACGACAAGCTGGGGTATCTTCTTACCACCAAAGCTCCCCCTGTCCTAGGTCCCAAAACCAGCATCGCGGATAAGGAAATCCGTAAGACCTGGGAACTAGACTGCGCGAAGGCCAAGTGCCTCGTGCTTGCCTCTATGGACAATGAACATCAGAGGAGGCATGAGAATATGGACCTGGAATCCATATTTCTTCATACAAAAGAACTGTATGGAGAGCAATCTCGTATCGCAAGATACGAAGTGTCGAAGAAGTTATTTTCGGCAAGATTGGCCGTCGGATCATCGGTAGCGGAACACGTGCTTAAGATGATTGGCTACATTGAGGAGCTCGCGGACCTTGGGACCACGTTGGAGAATGAACTCTATACGGACTTGATTCTCCAGTCCCTTCCTTCCACTTACGCCCAGTTCATACTGAACTTCAACTTACAAGAAAAGGAAGTTGAACTTTCAGAACTCCTCAACATGCTGAGGAGCGCAGAGGACACCTTACAGAAAGGTAGGGAAACATCCGCTTTGTTTATAGGAGGATCTTCCTCTTCTAGGTCCAAGGCGAAAGCCAAGGGAAAGAAGAAGAAAGCCTCCGCCAAACCAAGGGGCGGTGTTAGTAAAGTGGATACGAAGGGAAAGACAAAAGCAACAAAGAAAGTGGGAAAGCTTGTGGATAAGGAAGAATGCTTCTATTGTCATAAGAAAGGACACTGGAAGAATGATTGCAGGGTTTGGAAAGCCAGGACACAGGAATTGAAGCAGGTTGCAGCTTCAGCTTCAGGTGTGTATGTTATTGAAAACTGTCTTTCAATAAACTCTACTTTCTGGGTATTGGATACCGGATCAGGATCTCATATCTGTAATTCTTTGCAGGCGTTGAGAAACCGTAGGGTTTTGAAGGCAGGTGACATGACTCTCAAAGTTGCAAACGGAGCCAGCATGGATGCTAAGGCCGTGGGTGACTATCACCTGGGGTTGTCAGATGGACACGTTTTGGTTTTGCGTAATTGCTATTTTGTACCCAACGCAACTTGTAATATCATTTCTGTATCTTTGACTTCTAAAGAAGGTTATGAATTTGCGTTTGTAAGTAATGTTGTAAACATTCACCTTAATCAAGTTCTGATTGGGTCAGGTACATTAAGCAATGGTATATACGTATTAAACCAACCACAAATTTTCAATGTCCAGAATACACACAAAAGAAAGTCTCCGGAAATAAATCAGACTTTCTTATGGCATTGTAGACTGGGTTACATCAATGAGAGAAGGTTGACGAAGTTATATACAGAAGGATATTTGAATCCGTTCGAATATCAATCGTATGTCAGTTATCAATCCTGTCTCAAAGGAAAGATGACAAAGACTCCGTTCACTGGACACGGAGTAAGGGCGAGCGAGCTCTTAGGACTCGTACACAGCGACGTGTGCGGTCCAATGTCTACACATGCGCGAAGCGGTTATTCTTACTTCATTACTTTCACGGATGACTTTTCAAGGTACGATTATGTCTTCTTAATGAAACATAAGTCCGAAGCCTTTGGAAAATTCCAGGAATATAAGAATGAAGTAGAAAAACAAACCGGCAAAAGTATCAAGATCCTAAGATCGGATCGAGGTGGTGAATACTTGAGTGCCGAGTTCCTGGACTATTTAAAAGAGAACGGAATTCTCTCTCAGCTTACTCCTCCATACACTCCGCAACATAACGGTGTATCGGAGAGACGGAACCGAACCCTATTGGATATGGTATGGTCCATGATGAGTAACGCTGAGTTACCGCGATCATTCTGGGGGTATGCGCTAGAATCAGCCGCATACCTTTTGAACCGAGTTCCCACTAAGACTGTGCCTACCACACCATATGAGTTATGGAGTGGGAAGAAACCCTATCTTCAATATCTGAAGATCTGGGGATGTCCAGCTTTTGTCAAAAAGCAGCATGCGGACAAACTCGAGGCACGCTCAGTACTGTGCAAGTTTGTGGGATACCCAAAGAACACCAGAGGGTATCTCTTCTACCACGCAGAGGAACAAAAAGTCCTTGTTTCTCGTAATGCCCACTTTTTAGAACACCAGTTCTTGGAAAAGGAAATTAGTGGGAGGCAGTAGAACTGGAAGAAATTCCAGAACCACAGACTATTACTGAAAGCTTAGTGGAACCAGAGGGTTCAAAAGAACAGGACATTCCTACGCAGCTCCGCAGGAGTAGTAGGCAGTCTCATCCGCCCGAGAGATACTGTGGTTTTCTTATAGACGGGGATAGAGAGGATTGCATCATAGATTTTGATGAGCCTACTAGCTTCCAGCAGGCCGTTAAGAGCGTTGACTCGGTAAAATGGCTGGATGCAATGCGGACCGAAATGGAGTCCATGTACACCAACAAAGTATGGACGTTGGACATTGCTCCGGACGGGGTAAAACCCGTAGGATACAAGTGGATCTTCAAAAGGAAGATTGGTGTAGATGGACAGGTTGAGACCTATAAAGCTAGACTGGTAGCAAAGGGTTTTCGTCAAAGACCTGGTTTGAACTATGACGAGACTTTTTCTCCAGTAGCTATGCTGAAATCCATTCGGATCCTTCTTGCCAATGCTGTCTTCCACGATTATGAGATCTGGCAGATGGACGTAAAGACCGCTTTTCTAAATGGAAATTTAGAGGAGTGTGTCTATATGGACCAACCAGAGGGTTTCATTCAGAGTGGGAGCAGCGGAAAGGTGTGCAAGTTGCTTAAGTCCATCTATGGACTAAAGCAGGCATCGCGGAGTTAGAACATCTGTTTTGATGAGACGGTCAAGGAATTTGGCTTTATCAAAAATCCAGATGAACCATGCATCTATAGTAGATTTGTAGCGAGAACTGTAGTATTCCTCGTTTTATACGTGGACGACATTCTCTTAATAGGAAATGAATTCCTATGCTACAATCTGTCAAGGGGTTCTTGTCACACAGGTTCTCCATGAAAGACCTGGGTGATGCCTCATACATCCTGGAGATCCGGATCCATCGTGATAGATCCAAGAGGATATTAGGACTTTCACAGTCCAGGTACATCGACACCATACTGAAAAGATTCAGTATGGAAGATTCCAAGCGCGGTAACCTACCGGCTTGTCACGGGATCACCCTCTCTAAAGAGATGTCTCCCAAGACCGATTTGGAGAGGGATCGCATGTCTATTATACCCTACGCTTCTGCGGTAGGCTCTATAATGTATGCGATGTTATGTACCAGACCGGATGTAGCTTATGCACTGAGTGTAGTAAGCCGGTATCAGTCAAACCCTGGGGAGAAACACTGGATAGCGGTAAAGAACATTCTCAAGTACCTGAGAAGGACTAAGGAGATGTTCTTGGTGTATGGCGGAAAAGACCTCCAGATCGAGGCCTTTGCTGACTCCAGCTTCCAGAGTGACAAGGATGATTCCAAGTCCATGTCGGGTTTTGTCTTTACCCTCAATGTAGCGGCGGTGTGTTGGAAGAGTTCCAAACAGGAAACCGTTGCAGACTCGACAATGGAAGCGGAATACATCGCTGCATCTGATGCCGCAAAAGAAGCTGTCTGGATAAGGAAGTTCTTGAAAGAACTACAGGTGGTTCCGTCCATTGTTGATCCAATACCTCTGTATTGCGACAACAACGGGGCTATAGATTTAGCGAAGGAACCCAGGTCCCATCAGAGATCCAGACACATCTTGAGGCGGTATCACCTGATCAGGGAGATCGTGGATCGCCAGGAGATCGAGGTTCGGAGGGTTGCTTCAGAAGATAACACTGCAGATCCATTCACCAAGGCCTTGCCTCAGACTCAGTTCGAGCGGCTGATCGAGATGATAGGTCTTCGATACGCCAGTACATGGCCTTAGTGCAAGTGGGAGATTGTTAGTGTATATGCCCTAGAGGCCATTACTGTATCATACTAGTTTGTATATTACTTAATGGAAGCTTGGGATATTCACCTTGTATATACAATCTTGCTCAAAATAGTAGTATGCTACTTGGTTTGTTTCTACTTCAATGTGTACTTGTGTTTATTTTAGTATATCACCTATACACATTAGTGGAGCCCTTAGGATCTTTGCTTGATTACCAGCGTTGTGATGGCAGTCACACTAGTGGGGCTGGGTAATCTATAAGCACATCCTTATGAAGGTCCCTAGTCGCAGGACTATCGAGACAGGGCATCGATACTCCGGAGTAGACTAGCGCATGCGCTTCTCGTCCCAGTGGGGGAGACGGTCTGTCCCACAGCCGTTAGTACGTCGTACTGGAGATAGTATGCGGGTGCTCGTTAGGTTACGAGTACACTGGACAGGACTCGTCGGGAACTGACCAGTTGGTATTATACCTATCGTCAGTTATCAGTTCCCAGGTGACATGAGTACAGCTTAGTCCGCTGACTTGACACTGTCACTTCGCCTCGAGTGTATTCCCACTGTACTTTGATTACTACCCTACCACGGCTCAAAGGAGTCGTGCAAACAGGTAGTAGTTGGGTGCAGTCCCGAAGCACTTGGAGGCAGTGACGGTTAGACAGGATTCGTCTCTCCCGGTATTAGGGGTTGACATCGCGCTGTGTCTAGGAGAGCCATTACACGAGTAGTCCTTGGCCAGGGCAAGCGGGATATACTGGTAGGCTTCCAGTGTTATCTCAGGGTGTATTGGGCTTCACTCCGACACGACTTGTACCGCTATTAGGGGAATGACGTTTACCGCCCCCCTAGGCCCGCCATGCGATGTATCAGACGAACAGACCGGACTGTACGGAGACTGTCACATTCAGGCTCAGTAGGAGTTCAGATGGGTTTCACCTCGTCAGTCTTCTTGTAGGCATCTACCTGGGGACCGTTACGCACAGCTAGTGCCGCTTGCGGTCTGTCGTTAAACCCACTGCCAGCGTAGTGTCGAGTCTTTAGAGTCCCACACAGAAAGCTATTCATCTTTAGGCAAAAGAGTAGAGGTCGCATGGTTTTGCGACAGGTCGCATGGTTTTGCAACAGGGTTCAGTCACATCCGTGCACTTGTGCACGTTTAGTGTCCGGACAGTTTACACTAGCGGGCTTTGGTTTAAGCCAGATCCTAGTATACGTATTGGGATTGGTTTTATCCAGTTTGTATTCGTGTTCCTCGGAACGCGGATGCGGGTGTGTATGCACAGTTGACGGAGAGACAGAGGCAGAGGATTCTCATTAGGGTTATTGACCGTTGACTGTTGACTATTGACTTTTTGCTCAACCCTAATGAGAATATGATATATGATTAACAATAATATTAATTAAGTATTGTGGTGACATGGTTGTTGAGGGGTTGACTTTGTTGACTTGTTGACTTTGTTGACCGGTTGACTAGGTTGGACTAGTTGACCATCATGATGACAATGGCTATCATTTCATGGCAAAGACTTTTCACTTGCTTGTTCTCTTGTGCAATATGAGTGCATGAAATGATTTAGCCATTTTGACTTGAACCATTTTACACAATACTTGATTACTATTTTTGTGATGATGGTTTTGGATTATGAGAGCCAAGAGAGAAAAGTCTTTCTCATTCTATCATTTTCATTCTCTCTCTTGTGTTCTTGAGCTCTCATCTTCTTCCTCTTGCTCTCCCTCTCTTTAGTCTATGGTTCACATGTCTCATGTGTTGAGAACCAAGAACCATAGAGAAAATCCCAACACACTCTCCTCTACTAATTCTAGTTCACAAGGTTTAGCAAACCGAGTGAACTAGTTTGTTCAAAGACCGAAGAAGAAGCCAAAGGTAGAAGCTTTCAGGTGGATCGATCTTCGGCGCAAGGAGACGACGGGGTGAAGCCGATCCGGACAACCATCGAGGCTTGAAGACGAAGGAGTTCAAGAAAGAAAGGTATAACCCCCTAACCGAGTAGTTAACAACTCCTAGTTAGGTTGTTAGTTAGATGTTTAACAAAGATCCGGTTTTGAGTCCATGTTACCACCTCTAGAAAATTGTTTTTCACCAAATTCCGCATACCCGAAAGTACCGGGAGAGG
Source organism: Agapanthus africanus (assembly GCA_030015575.1). Lineage (NCBI taxonomy): Eukaryota > Viridiplantae > Streptophyta > Magnoliopsida > Asparagales > Amaryllidaceae > Agapanthus > Agapanthus africanus. The sequence continues at coordinate 442,895,239 of CM057350.1, read as the reverse complement.
TAGCATGGAGGTGGGAGCCCGTAAAAGAACCCGGCGATGTGGTGCCTTTTCCGACGTGGAGATGAAGACCGGAGATTCCGCGAGGAGATCGGGATGGAGGCCGAAGACCGAAGGACATGGATCGCTCGGTATAGCTTTCTACCCATCTTCTAGTTTGCTAGCATTAGGTTAATGTCCCGATCCAGGTTTTTAGTACGCGGTAGCGCCTATTTTAAAGTTTTAGAAAAGTTTCGTTTCCGCATTTTGGCTTCGGAACGACGGCCGGGGCGCTGCCGTGCACTTACATAAGGTTGACTGAATGTCAGTCACAGGCATTGTCTTTTCCCTCAGTGGATGGACGGTATGTTGGTAGAGTTCTAAGCTAGATACTGTGACTTACTAGACGATAAAGGCAAGATAAATCACTACCAAGGATGCTACCAAAGAAATAATCTGGATGTACACTAGTTCATGAGATGAACTTTGTTCCTACCATTGTGTGACAATGGAGTTGTGGCTTTTGCCAAGGAACCCCCCGTCCCATCTGAGATCCAGGAATATTCTTAGGCAGTATCGCCTGGTCATGGAGATGGTTGATCTCCAGGGAGATTGAGGTTAGGAGAGTAGACACAGAGGACAACAGCGTGGATCCACTCAAAAAGTCCCATTTCCCAGTAGAGACTTTTATGGGATGGTTGAATATGAGATACTTCAACTACAGCTGATTGTTGGGTATGCGATACCACAACAGATGGCCCTAGTGCAAGTGGGAGATTGTTAGTTATATGTATGCCCTAGAGGCCATTACTGTACATACGATGTATATTGTAGTGGATGCTTGGACATATATAGGGAGGACTTTCTTGCCCGACATGATAGTACGCTAACTGGTTACTCTTTATCTTAACATGTACTCTGATTGTCTCTATGTTACATGTTGATAAAGCCCTTAGGATGAGTACTTGACTACCAAGACTATGATGCAGATCAAACTAGTGGGGACAATGTAGTCGCTAAGTACATCCTTCAAATGTTCCTAGTCGTGGGAGTACCGAGACAGAGCATCGATACTCCAGAGTAGACTAGCGTATGCGCTTCTTGACCCATATGATGGGCGATGGATGATCCCTTATCCATTGGTGTTTGACATCAGAGAAGGTATACAGGTGCTCAGTAGAGACTGGGTACACTTGACGCACTCGCCGAGAACTCCCAGATGGTATTATACCTTACGTCAGATGGCAGTTCTCTGGTGACACTGGTACAGGTTAGTCTGTAGACCTGAGATCGTCATAGAGTCTTGTATGATTCCCACTGTGCTTTGATTTCCATCCTACCACGTCCAAGAGGGCGTGCAAAAAGGTGGCTTTTGGGTACAGTCCCGAATCACATGGAGGCAATGAGCGATAGGAGGGGTTTCGTCTCTCCCGGTATAGGGAGTTGATGTTGCGCTGTGTTCGATTAGCTATAACTGGAAATCCTTTGCCAGGGTTACTGAGATTTACTGGTAAGTGTTATCAGTAGTTTCTAGAACTGTTATAGACCTCATATCGACACGGCTTATCAAGCTACTGGGGTCTGACGTTTACCACCCCTAGGCGAGATATGCGACATATTAGACGAAGAGACCGGACTGTACGGGAGTGTTACTGATTGGATTTGCAGGAGAATGTACAGGCTTGCTTGTTGATCTTCTGATCGCTCAATACCTGGGTGGCTGTTACGTTTAGCTGACCGCTTGCAGCTTGTGGGTGTTTGATATGATCATCACCTACTACCGGCGTATTGACGATTCTTTAGAGTCCTACATAGAGGTTTCTTGGCTCAGGCAAAACGGAGTAGGAGCACATATGTGATATGTGTGGGACCGAGAACAATACGTGTATGTGATACCGTATTAGATTCTCGCGATATGAGATATCGGCCGAGTATATGTGATATAGCCGGGTTATCAGATCAAGTGTTGATTCGATGAACTGATACAGATTATATTAGTCGGTTATTTGTGAAATAGCCGGATTATCGTATCAAGTGTTGATTCGATAGTTTAATGTATAATTATATATTTGATATATTAAATTACATTAACTAATATAAGCTCACTTAAAAATTCTTTTTCTCACTCGGGTAATACATTGATATATATGTGATATATATTAATTGTATTATTTTATTTTGTTACAATAAATATTGTATATGTGATATATAATATTGTAACATGTTAGGGTTATAAATGCAACATGTTTTGTGGAGAATAAATGTGGTTAGGGTTTGGATTAGGGTTAAGCTTTCATGAAGCTTTCGAGAAGCTTCTTGAAGCTTTGACTTTGACCTTGATATTTTGCATAGATATTTCCTTAACCCAACCCAACCCTTTAACCATGGTTGTTTCTCTACATGGTTTAAGTCTTCATACTTAATCCATAGTTGCATTTCTAACCTCACACTTGAGTTTTCATTATTCATCACAAAAGGATTTTGATCTTCTTCTTCTTCTTCTTCTTGCTTGAAAAAGCTTTCTAGCTTTTTCATAAGTGATGAAAATGAGCGGGAAATTGAAAAAAAATGAGAGCTAAATTCCTACTTCATCATCCTCGTCTATTCTTGCCACTTAGATTAGGGTGTTTGCTTTGCTAATACTTGATTAGCAAAGCAAGATCTTGAGTTTGAGTTTCTTCAAGGTAGATCATCTTTGTTATCGAAGATCGGAAGCAAGCTTGCATCTTTCTCTTCGTGGAGCCTCTCTAGAGTCCGGGAACTTGATGATCGCAGCGAAGGGACCACAACACGGAGCTTATGAAGTGAAGGACCGAACTATAAAGGTTGTAATCCAAAACTCTTAGAAGTAAAGTTGTTTACTTGCTCATTGTTTCGCCTAATCTCTAGTCTAAGATCTTGGTTAGGCTTGTTCGGCACGTCTAAAATTTAAATCGGGCATGGTTGATTCCTTGTAGACCCTTGTGAGAGTGCCTAGTAACCCTACAAACACTCTATATAAAAGAATACAAGTAAAACAAAAAGAATAAAGGGTGTCAGAACCCATTTCAATGCTCAGCATTGCTGATGCAGAGAGGGGACCAAGCCTAAATAAATAATCAAGTAGGCCGAGCCCAAGGTTGGTCAAACCCCAAAATCGACCGAGCCCATAGGTCTTCTTCCAAATTGGACTTAGTCCCAAACAAGATCATCAAATCTTTGATCAACATTCACCGGTTCAAGGGTACATCTCTTCATACCTCTGATACATGTCGTTATAATTCTTTAACGTCTTCAGAGAGATGGAGGGTCCCAATAACTATAACTTTTGGTGCATCCCCAAACTGTTAAACCAAAACACTACAGACTATGATGTCTTTAAACCCAGACTATGGTGTCTTTAAACCCAAACTATGATGTCTTTAAACCCAGACTATGACGTCTTTAAACCCTATAGACTATGATGTCTTTAAACCCAGACTATGATGTCTTTATACCCAGACTATGATGTCTTTAAACCCTACAGACTATGATGTCTTTAAACCCAGACTATGATGTCTTTAAACCCTACAGACTATGATGTCTTTAAACCCAGACTATGATGTCTTTAAACCTTACAGACTATGATGTCTTTAAACCCTACAGACTATGATGTCTTTAAACCCTACAGACTATGTTGTCTCTAAACACAGACTATGATGTCTTTAAACCCTATAGACTATGATGTCTTTAAACACAGACTATGATGTCTTTAAACCCTACAGACTGTGATGTCTTTAAACCCTACAGACTATAATGTCATTAAACCTTACAGACTGTGATGTCTTTAAACACAGACTATGATGTCTTTAAACTCCACAGATTATGATGTCTTTAAACACAGACTACGATGTCTTTAAACCCTGCAGACTATGATGTCTTTAAACCCTACAGACTATGATGTCTTTAAACCCAGACTATGATGTCCTTAAACCCAGTGGACCGCAATGTCCCTAAACTAAGACGATAGAGCCCAAATGCTCTTTCATTGGATCAAAAATGATCCTAAAACCCTGTTGAGTAGATCTTAGTCTAAAATTAGACTAACGTATCCTTAACAAACATTTAAGTTGATCTTAATCTCAAACGAGATTATCGATCCTTAAACCAACACAAACCCAAATTTAAAAAAATACGGATTTGGACTAATCCCCGCCCTATGGGCGACAACATAAATTAGTCTCCGTATACAATCCACGGGCAACCATAAATAAAACAAACACACACGACACAAAGTGAACATCTGGAGAAGGAGAAAGTGGTTATCTCTACGCGGTAACGTAATTAACTGAAGGGGCTTGCGCAGCAGGGAAGAGCGTCCCCACAATCAAAAACCCCTCACAAAGAGGGGGAATCTGATGAAGTCTGCTACAATGGCCGCATCCGTCTAAACCTCCAATGCACGGTGCCATAAATCAACATGGCATCCTCAGAGAGGTGGACGGATAAAACCAAATAGCATCAACCCCCAAATTCAGGCAAGACGACCTACGCGGTTTCGTTTCCCGTTTTCGGCGATAAACAGCAGGGAACCCTCTGTGTGGGACTCTAAAGACTCGACAGTACGCTGGCAGTGGGTTTAACCACAAGAACGTCAGCAGCATTAGCTGTGCGTAACGGCTACCCAGGTACATGACGATAAGGTGGCCGACGAGCGAACTCATCACAACCCTAACGAGCCTGTAAGCATCACTTACCGTACAGTCCGGTCTCTTTGTCTGATACGTCACATATGAAGTCTAGGGGTGGTAAATGTCAGACCCAGAAGCTTTATAAGTCATGCTGATATATGGTCCATAACGGTTCGAGAAACTACGAATAACTCTTATCAGTAAATCTCGACAACCCTGGCCAGGGATTTGCTGTTATTGCCGATCAAGCATAGCGCGACATCAAGTCCTTATATCGGGAGAGATGAAACCCCTTCTATCGCTCACCGCCTCCATGTGATTCGGGACTGTACCCAAAATCGACCTGTTTGCACGACTCAGTAGAGCCGTGGTAGGGAGGAAATCAAAGCACAGTGGGAATCACATAAGATACTATGACGATCTCGGGTCTACAGACTAACCTATACAAGTGTCACCAGAGAACTGCTAGCTGAGAATATGTATATATACCATCTAAGAGTTCTTGGCGAGTCCTATTCGGTGTACCCATTCTCCAATGAGCACCTTTGTACAATCTTTGATGTCGAACACCAATGGTTGTTGGATCAACCATCGCCCCCAGGGTCAAGAAATGTACACACTAGTCTACTCTGGTAATATCGATGCCCTGTCTTGATATACCCTCGACTAAGAACTATTAAAGGATATGCTTATAGACTGCCCATACCCCACTAGTATGATCTACATCATAATCCCGGTAGTCAAGCATAATCCTAAAGGTTTCATCAACATGTATATAAGATATGAAAAACAACACACCACACGTTAAGATGAAGATAAACCAGATAGCATACTATCATTTCGAACAAAGATTGTTTCTGTACATATACATGCCTAGCATTCTATACAATATAGGCATCTAGGTCATACATATCTAACAATCTCCCACTTGCATTAAGGCCTGCAGTTGGTGCAATAAGTACCCATTGTCTACACTAGAACCAGTTGCCGGCGTACCACATGCCTAACATCTCGAACAGTTTCTCAAACTGGACTTGAGGGATTCCCTTGGTGAATGGATCTGCTGTGTTGTCTTTCATGTCTACTCTCCGTATCTCGATGTCCTGGCGATCCACTATCTCCCTGATGAGGTGATACCGCCTCAAGATATGTCTGGATTTCTGATGGGACCGCGGTTCCTTTGCCAAAGCCATGGCTCCATTGTTATCGCAATACAAAGGTATTGGATTAGTAATGGATGGAACCACCTGAAGTTCAGAAATAAACTTCTTCATGTAGACTGCCTCTTTTGCGGCATCATTAGCAGCAATATACTCAGCTTCTATCATGAAGTCAGCGACGGTATCTTGCTTGGAACTCTTCCAACATATCACCCCTCCATTTAGGATAAATACAAACCCCGAGATGGACTTACTATCATCCTTGTCCCTCTGAAAGCTGGAGTCGGTGAAGGCCTCCATTTGGTGATCTCCATTACCATACACCTAGAACATTTCTTTAGTCCTTCATAAGTACTTCAGAATGTTCTTCACAACAGTCTAGTGTTTCTCCCCTGGATTGGATTGATACCTGCTTACTACACTCAGTGCATAAGCTACATCGAGACGAGTACACAACATCGCATACATTATAGATCCTACCGCCGAAGCGTAGGGTATAATGCTCATGCGAGCCCTCTCCTCATTTGTCTTTGGAGACATCTCTTTGGAGAGGGTGATCCCGTGACAAGCGGGTAAATTACCTCGCTCGGAATCTTCCATACTAAACCTCTTTAGTATGGTGTCTATGTATCTCAATTGGGACAATCCCAATAATTTTTTAGATCCATCTCTATAGATCTTAATTCCCAGAATGTACGAGGCATCACCCAGGTCTTTCATGGAGAACCTCTGCGATAAGAATAGTTTGACCGATTGTAGCATAGGAACATCATTTCCTATCATGAGAATGTCGTCCACGTACAATACGAAGAATGTAACAGTACTTTCTATAATCCTTTTATAAATACATAGTTCATCTACATTTTTGATAAAACCAAACTCTTTGATTGTATCATCAAAGCAGATGTTCCAACTCTGTGATGCCTTCTTTAATTCATAGATGGATTTAAGCAACCTGCATGCTTTTCCGTTGCTCCCACTGTCAATGAAGTCTTCTGGCTGATCCATAAAAATGCATTCTTCTAAATCACCATTTAGAAATGCCGTTTTAACATCCATCTGCCAGATTTTTATAATCATAGTGAGCAGCTATAGCAAGCAGGATCCGAATGGATTTGAGCATCGCGACTGGTGAAAAGGTTTCATCATAGTCCAAGCCTGGTCTTTGACGAAATCCTTTTGCAACCAGCCTAGCTTTATAGGTCTCCACCTGACGATCCACACCAATCTTAATCTTAAAGATCCACTTGCACCTTATGGGTTTTACACCAGAAGGTGCAACCTCTAAACTCCATACTTTATTGGTGTGCATGGAATCCATTTCGGATCTCATGGCATCCATCCACTTCACTGAGTCACCACTCGTGATAGCTTGCTGAAAACTAGTAGGGTCATCATCATCCTGTTAGTTATATGTATGCCCTAGAGCCATTATTATACATGTGATGTATATTATAGTGGATGCTTGGACATATATAGGGATGACTTTCTTGCTCGACATGATAGTATGCTATCTGGTTGCTTTTTATCTTAACATGTACACTTAGTTGTCTATCTATTACATGTTGATAAAGCCCTTAGGATGAGTACTTGACTACCAGGATTATGATGCAGATCATACTAGTGGGGCAGAGGTAGTCGGTAAGTACATTCTTAAAATGTTCCTAGTCGTGGGAATATCGAGACGGGGCATCGATATTCCAGAGTAGACTAGCGTATACGTTTCTCGACCCATATGATGGGCGATGGATGATCCCACATCCATTGGTGTTTGACATCAGAGATGGTATACGGGTGCTCAGTGGAGACTGGGTACACTGGACGGACTCGCCGAGAACTCCTAGATGGTATTATACCTATCGTTAGATAGCAGTTCTCTGGTGACACTGGTAGAGGTTAGTCGGTCGACCCGAGATCGTCATAAAGTCTTGTGTGATTCCCACTATGCTTTGATTTCCACCTTACTACGTTCAAGAGATCATGCAAAAAGGTGGTTTTTGGGTACAGTCCCGAGTCACATGGAGGCAATGAGCGATAGGAGGGGATTTCGTCTCTCCCGGTATTGGAGGTTGATGTTGCGCTATGCTCGATTGGCCATAACAGGAAATCCCTGGCCAGGGTTACTGAGATATACTGGTAAGTGTTATCAGTAGTTTCTCGAACCGTTATGAGCCTCACATCGGCATGAATTATCAGGCTATTGGGGTCTGACGATTACCACCCCCAGGCTGTGACATGCGACATATCCGACGAAGAGACCGGACTGTACGGTAGTGTTACCGATTGGATTTGCAGGAGTATGTGTAGGCTTGCTTGTTGATCTTCTGATCGCTCAATACTCGGGTGGCCGTTACGTTTAGAAGACCGTTTGCGGCTTGTGGGTGACTGATATGATCACCACCTACTGCCTGCATATTGACGAGTCTTTAGAGTCCTACACAGAGGTTTCTCGGCTCAAGCAAAACGAAGTAGGAACACATATGTGATATGTGCGGGACCGAGATTAATACACGTATATGATACCGTATTTTATTCTCACGATATATGATATCGGTCGGTTATATGTGATATAACCGGGCAGTCGAATCTAGTGTTGATTCGACAAGTCGATACATTTGATATTAGTCGGTTGTATGTGATATAGCCGGATTGTTAAATCAAGTGTTGATTTAATAATTTAATGTATAATTATATATTTGATATATTATATTACATTAACTAATATTAGCTCACTTAAGTATTCTTTTTCTCACTAGTGTACACTTAGTATATATGTGATATATATTAATGTACATCTTTTGTGTCATGCTTGATGCCACAAGCTACATGGGTGTATGAGACTCACACCATACTTATAATAATGTAAGGTTTTATTTATTTAAAGTAAATCAAATTAGTTGGAAATTGTCACATGGTTGAAGCTTGTAGAAGCTTGTGGAACCATTGACCAAGTCCACTAATTTTGTTTTACTTGAAGATATTTATTAACCCAACCATTATTGTTTAGCCATGGTTTAGTCTCTACATGAGTTGGTATATGATATTAACTTACCCATGGTTGCTATTCTCACCACTTGATTCATTCTTCACTTGCTTCATTCCATGGTTGCTTTCTCCTTCTCCTTCCTCAAGCTTTCTAGCTTCATGAGAGGTGAAGAAAATTAGTGAGAATTATTTCTAAAGTGAGAAAAATTCCTACTTCATCAACTTCTTCTCTACTAGCCATTTAGATTGAGTTGTTTCTTCACTAGTTCATCACTTAGTGAAGAGGTAGCTTGAGTTAGTGTCTTCTCGACGTAGATCATCTTCGGCCTCGAAGACTTCAAGCAAACTTGTTCATTTCACCGTGTGGAGCCTCACTAGAGTCCGGGAGATCACTACTTGGAGCGAAGGGACTACTACACGGAGATATTGAAGTGAAGGACCGGTCTATAAATGTTGTATTCCTTGTTCACTTAGATGTAAAGATGTTTACATGCTTGTTTGTCTAATTCTCTAGTTTAGATTCTAGCGTTAGGGTTCTTTAGCGCGCCAATTTTTTGAAAACGGTATGGTCGATGCCTCCCGAAACCCATCGGCGACCCTAGGGAACCCAGCAATGGTATCAAAGCCATGCTAAATAATTAGACGATGTTGTAGTATTACGAAACCGAAACAACTCCGAAACACTCGAAACTTAAGCCCAGTTTCTATTGAATTTTTCAGGGCGTCTAAAAATTTTTCAAGCAACTGCAGAATGTTACATGTGATGTGACATGAACACAGAAGAAAATTGAACCCACTTCGCCGGATTTGACCCGGCGAAAAGAGCTAAAAAACCGGCCTGATCGTTTTTTCTTGGGTGTCTTGGCTTCAATTTTCTGCTGTGTTCCAGTCTCTGGGCTTTAGTGTTTCAGGTGTTGCTTGTTTTTGCTAAGATTGCATGTGATGTTATCATTCTGTAAAGGCAATTCGGAGTGTTTCGTATTCGTAATTCTAACATCGTTTCGGATAACTTTAGACGACGTTAAAAAGTTCGAACGGATATCAATAACTCATTTTTTTCCTCGCTGGAAATTTTCCAAGAGTTGGATTTTTCCAAGTTTAAGATCTTCAGAAAATCATGCAGGTGATTCTGTGGGCCCTCTAGAAGAACGAAAACCTAACTCGATTCTGTGACCCTCGGAACCGCCATTAAACCCTAGGGTTTGTGGTAGTTCCGCGGCGCCATAGGTGAGGCAAGGTTGGACCTTCTACGGTTGGTCCATAGGTGCTGAGGCATGTTCTGGGTATTTTTTAAACTCCGCTCAAGTGTTGAGCTCTTTGGGAAATTTTGGGTGTTTGTTTATTCGATCGAAAAGTTTAACATCATCTAGTTATCTGTGATTGTGATACAATACTTGGAATCCATAATATTTAGTTTTATGAAAACTAATTTGAATTTCATAAATCTAGCAATTCAGTCTCATTTGATCGGTTGCCACGGGATTTTGATGTGGATCAAAAGTCCGTCGCAATCACATAGTGTAAGAGGATACTCGCCCGGTAACCTTACTATATAACCATGCCCCATAGCCCCGACCAAGTGACTATAGGAGAGCCCCGTCGCCAAAAGTATCCGTTCGCATGCTCGCGGCCGCGGTGTTCCGCTTTAGTGCACTTCATCGACGGCATCGGGGGTGCGGCCGTCTATTAATGTTTCCGACGAGCATTCGATCAGGTTGTCGGGAATCTTATTGAATTACCTGACTGGTTATTGAAAAGTGTTTTCAATATCGAGACTAAAACACGGGGTTTATAATTGTTAGGCATGTGATGTTTAAGAAATTCATTTGGTAAGGCATGAAATCCAAAGTATGTAATACATTGGGTTTATGATGTCTAAGGTGGTTGCGGATTCCAATTATTGTAGTTTTTCACTTTCTTTCCTGCGACCGTAAGTGTAATATGTGGTGTATCGCTGGTTTCGTTGCTATATGTCAACGACAATTGGGATACACATATTTACTTACGTTGATGACATGTGATGTTATGTGTTGCTGTGATATGTTATATTGGATCGTCGTGTTTTGAATAGCCGGTTTTTTTTATGTGAGATGAGAGTTTTTCATTTTCATTCATGTAAATGCTTGTATGTAATATTCTTTTATTGGGGCACTTCCGGGTTGAGGATGATGTCACCATTGATGTATATTATTTACTTTTCCGCATTAGGATAGACCCAAGGAGGGGAGCATATGTAACCGGGTTCTAGGGTCCAGTGGGAGACCATATCAAGGAGTTGAGACCGGGTCTCCTAACTATAGAATTGGTAGGGTTGCTTGTCGCTCTCGTAGGGGTCTAGGGATGTGGGTTTGGCTATTCATCAAGACCGTGGAATCCGCGTTTTTTATTGGCTTAATTTAAAACACGGAATTCCTAGTATATCCAATATTTCATATGTGTTCTTCTGCTGCTGATATTCTGTGATGTGATCACTTGATATTCTGAGACGAATGCTTATATTATATATACGATATATAATAAATATTGCTGCTTTCGTTTCTTCTGTGATGCTTAGGAAGCATAATTTGATGGGACTTCATTAATGAGATTAATGAAACAAAAGAAATCTAAAGATGCTGTAGAATCTTGTTTTAAAAACTGGTAGCTCTAGTTCTTGCTTTGCATAGCGGTATTCCTTGTAGAATATCTAGCACCTTATTCGATAAGAAAAGTGACGAGATCCCTTTATCGGGAGTGACCTCTTTAGCGAAACTGGCAGATGCTACAACACACTCGGTTTTGTATTTTGATTGCTTTTTTAGTTCATGCTTTGCATAGTGGTATTTGTGAAATATCCAGCACCTCATTCGATGAGGAAAGAGCCGAGATCCCTTCACCGGGAGTGACCTATTTAGCAAAACTAGTAAAAGCCTCAAAAACACTTCTTTTCAAAATCACTCGATTCTACAACGATATCAAGTTCATTACGCAAAGGTTTTTTTTAAAAACCTGTCGTAGCCCTCCGTCATTTCAGATAAGGACTATTTAGTATTCGTGCTGCGTTTGTTGGCCTTTGTCAAGGCGTAGTGTGCGGTAGCTGATTAGTGCTAATCTGCTTGAGCATATGATGCGATTGGATTAGGGTAGTCGTGCGACCTTGTTGGTCTTTGTCAAGGGTCGTGCGGATGGGTTTAATTCAATCATGAAATGTACGGGTTGAACTTGACTAGCATCCTATAGTTTGTTGGGCTTTGTCAAGTTCATAGGAGGCTAGGGGCAAAATATTATCGGGAATTTCAAGTGTTGAAATTTGCAATGAGATTGCATACCTTCTATGAGATAGTTGGATACTGATACCCACTGCGAGTAAGAGTTACTCCTGGGAGAGTTTTACACATTACAATTAGCCGATCAAGTAGGTGTCTAGAAAGGTGTTAACGGGGTTACGCCCCTGGAAAAACGAGTTTTATTTTAATTAGGTCTGTGCAAAAGCACGGGGAACCTCCTTCAAAGTACCGACACTGGCCTGGCCGAAAGATTGGTGAACTTATAGAGTGTAATTAATCACAGCTAGTCGTACCTTTTAGGGTTTGAAGGAAGATTTGATAAAAACAGTGGGAGCCATACTGATTAGATAAAATAATAACCAATCTGATCTTGCAAGAGCATACGCTGCGTGTTTTCTTCTCTCTCTCTCCTGGTAGCAACCATGTCATGCCTTAATCAAGATAATAATATGGATGCATTGACCGAACCTGCTTATTATACTTAGCTAGGGAACGTTGGTTCCGCTCCTACTTATAATTGTTATAAGTCTGAGCAGGAAATAGGGGAATATCCAGATTCCTACGTGACCCAATCGAGGAATAAGCATGTTGATGCATATTCTTCAGGTGTGTTCATTACCAAGAACTGTGTCTCAGCATCCTCTACGTCCTAGGTATGAGATACCGGATCAGGACCCCACATATGTAATCTGTTACATAGGCTATAAAAAGGTAGAGAACTGGGATTGGGTGATATGTCTCTAAGTGTTAGAGAATGGTGCAATTGTTGCAGCCAAATCAGTTGGCAAATATCACCTTGTATTACCAAATGGTAAATACATTGATTCTGAATGAATGTTATTAGATACCGAACCTGATATACAACATTATATCAAATTCTTTATTGAGTTAAAGAAGGATATAATTCTGTATTGGAGGATAATGTTGTGAACATTTTCCTGAATCAAGAGTTGATTGGATCAGGCACGTTATGAAATGGCATATACGTTCGAAATCAAACCACAGTTCAAAGTATCTAAAACACACACACGAGGAGTAGTTCAGAAATGAACAAATCCTTCTTGTGGCATTGTTGACTAGGTCATATCAATGCGACACGACTAGCTAAGTTACGTAAAGATGAATATTTGAATCCGTTTGAATTTTCATCTTATGATACTTGCCAGTCTTGTTTCAAAGGTAAAATGACCAATACTCCATTTACTGGAAACAGAGAAAGAGTTATTGAACTCTTGGGATAGATACATGATGATGTATACGGTCCTATATCTACAAATGCCAAGGTTGGTTCTTTGTACTTCATTACATTCATCGACGATCTCTCAAGATTCGGACATATGTTCCTATTGAAACACGAGTCTGAAACTTTTGAGAAATTCTAAGAATATAAGCTTGAAGTTGAGAACCAGACGGGTAGAAGTATTAGGTCCTTCGATGAAATCGAGGAGGCGAATACTTGGGCATGAAGTTCCTAGATTTTCTAAAATAGAGAATGGGATTCTCTCTCGGCTTACTCCTTCGAATACACCACAGCACAATGGTGAATCGGGGTGGAGGTATCGCACCCTATGAGATATGGTGCGCTCTATGATGAGTACTGCTGAGTTACTTGTTTCCTTTTGGAGTTATGCACTTGTGAAGCTGCATACCTATTAAATGGGGTTCCATCTAACTCTGTGCCTACCTCTCCATATGAGATATGGAATGGGAAGATACCATGTCTTAAACGAGTTAAGATAAGGAGTTGTCCGGCCTATGTTGAAAAGCAAAATCCGGATAAGCTCGAGGCTAGGTCAGTTCTGTGTAAGTTTGTTGGATATCCCAAATATCTGCGAGGGAATATCTTCTACCACACTGAGGAGAAAAATGTGTTTTGTTTCTCAGCATGCCACTTTTTTAGAATAGGAATTTCTTATGAAGAAATTAGTGGTCATGAGGTAGAACTGGAAGAGTTCCAGCTAGACAAATTAACAGCTGATAATTTGGTGAAACCAAAGGATTCAATAGTCTCCAACGAACCTCAGCCTCTCCGCGAATCTGGTAGGGTTCCTCATCCACCTGAGAGATACTACTGTTTTCTCGGTGACGGTGGGAGCGAGGATTGCATCATGGTAGATGATGACCCAACCAGGTTCAAGCAGCCCATCACGAGTGGGGACTCTGTGAAATGGCTGGATGCTGTTGGGTTATGGGAGCGCCCTGGCCATCCAACCGTGGCCAAATGCGGAATTTTTTTTTCTAAAACCCGGCGCTACCATTACCTGATTAACAAGATCGAAACCATTAACCCTAAAACTAGCAAACCAAACACGAAGAGATAGAATGGTTATACCTAATGAACCAAGTCCTTCGGTTCTTCAACCATTTCCAAGCTCCTAGTGATGCGGATCGACTTTGGTCGCCGGTCTTCCTTCATCTCCGATGATCCACCCGAGGGAAACGGCGCAAGCTCCAGGTTCGCTAAACGGACCAACCGACCCTCCAAGATCCCTAGTAGTGGAGAGTGGGGGGTGTAGGATAGTCTCACCATAATTTTCTCTCAAAATATTATGCTCATAGAGCAACCATGGAAGATGTGGAGGTGATGAAAGCAAGAATGGCATGAGCTAAGTGGCTAAGTATTTTGTGTGAGCATGAGAGGGAGAGAGCACCAAGTGATCCCAAAAATGAGCAAGAAGAGAACCCACCAAGAAGTGGCCGGCCCCTTTCTCCCACGCCCTCACAAAAATCCCATTGCTTAATTGCAATAAACAAATACACCATACCAATCTCTACATGAGCAAAGCCTATGCTTTGACCAAAACCCATACCCATGCCATGTCACCTTTTCCACCTCATCTAAAACAAATGATTTTCTAAAGAAAATCAATAATGAGGTGGCATCTTCTAGAAGCCATTCCGTATAAATACGGAATGCTTCCCGGTATATGTGTCGAAATACACATACGCGTATTCGTACGAAAATACGAATAGCCAAGAGAGAAAATGAATAGTGAGCAATAATACTAGAATACATATACATAAATACATATGTAAATTACTAAATCAAAACTTGATTTAACAGTCTGGCTTAATCCTAAGCCGCTAGTATTATCAACCGTCCGATTAAAGTCTGTGCAGTCCGTGCACATATTTAATCGGACACTTGTATGTATCAACATACGTCACCTACACCATATCGCCTGAACCGTGAAAACCCTCTGTGTGGGACTCTAAAGACTCGTCAATACGGTGGCAGTGGGTTTAACCACAAGCACGTCAGCGGCACTAGCTGTACGTAACGGCTACCCAGGTATTAAGCGAAAGGAAGGTCGATGAGCAAAACTCGTCCAAACCCCTACTGAGCCTGTCAGTGACAATATCCGTACAGTCCGGTCTGTTCGTCTAAGAGTATCGCATATCGAGTCTAGGGGGGTGGATAAAGTCAGACCCCTAATAACGCGATAATTCGTGTCGGTATGAAACCCATCACTACCTGAGAAACTATCGATCCTGGATCGGTAATTCTTACATACCCCGGCCGAGGATTTCTAGTGATGGCCACCCGTGCACTGAGCGACATCAACCCCTAATACCGGGGGAGACGAATCCCCGATGATCCGCTCACTGCCTCCATGTGGCTCGGGACTATACCCAACTAAAACCTGTTTGCACGATTCCTTTGAGTCGTGGTAGGGTAGTAATCAAAACACAGTGGGAACTCATAAGAGACAAATGACAATCTCAGGTCGACAGACTAACCTGTACATATGTCACCAGGGAACTGCTATCTGACTATAGGTATAATACCAACTAGCATGTTCCCGGCGAGTCCGTCCAGTGTACTCATAACCTAATGAGCACCTGTATACTATCTTAGGTGAACCACTGACACCAATGGCTTGTGAGACCGGCCATCGCCCCTCGTCAGGGTCTAGATAAGTATACACCAGTTTACACTGGAGTATCGATGCCCAGTCTCGATACTCCCACGACTAGGGACATTTAAGGATGTGCTTATAGACCCCCAGCTCCCACGTATTTGATCGCCATCACAATGCTGGTAGTCAAGCAAGAATCCTTTGGGCTTTATCAACATATACATGATGATAAAGACAAACCAGATAGCATACAATCATCTCAAGTAAGACTGTTTTATCGGTATAGTTCCTCCCTCAATCATCATGATCACCTGCCTGCGACTATGATAATTGCCTTGAGGGCACTATAGCCGACAATCTTCCACTTGCACTTAAGGATAATTATTGCGATGTCGCATACTCACAGCCCGTATGATACCGAACACCCAACTCCTCTACTAATTAGTTTCACAAACCTCGTTTGTAAAACTATTGCTTTCGAGAAATAGCCTCAGTGAGTGGATCCGCCTTGATATTTCTTTCTATGTCTCTCTTAATCTCAAGTTCGCGGAGAAAGCCATCTCCTGAAATGAGCAATACCTGTCTTAGAATATGTCTGGATGTCTGATGGGAACCAGTTCATAAAAGAACTCCAAATCCAGCAAACTTCTTAGACTGTATCGTCTACTGAATTCAATCAGTATACCGCACCATACCTTCCTCAGTATCCGCTTGGACCACCTGTCCAAACTACTGTCCCTCGTTAGAGGGAAAAATATAACTCTGACAGTCACTCTGTCAACCAGGTCACCTTGAAAGCCTGGAACGATAACCGTCTCCCGAAGGAGGCTGACGTTATCAAATCCCTAGAACATCCTCTTATGTTCTAAAACTGCTTTCGAACGTTTCTCTAGATTGGATTAATATCTCAACTTATTGCATCTAGTGCAAAAACAACATCTGGTGTGGTACTTGAAATGTCACGATTGACGCAATTGCCTAAGCAAGTGATATGCCAATCATGCACATCCCTCTTCCCTTTAGTCTGTAAGACACCTTTAGAGAGGGTGACTCCATCACCTGCAAATACACCACCATGCCAGGAGTCGTCCATTCTAAAACGCCTTTAAAATACTGTCTAAGTACCCAGATTGGGACACTTCCCAAATCTAGATCTAAAACCATAGGTCTAGTAACCAGAATGTCTTATATAATATCCATATCCTACATGGAGAAACCACTGTGTGACAACCACAGTATAACCGATCGTAGTATAAGAATTTCACTTCCAACTATATGTAGGTCATCCAAATACCAGGACATTACACTCTACTACCTTCTTAACAGATCCATCTCCTATTCTGATGAAGTCAAAAACCTATGACTGTAACATCAAAAATAGATGATCTATCTCCGCTATATTTGCTTTAGTCTATAAATAGACACAAGCAACTTGTCCACTATGCTTCCGCTGCGCCCACTGACTATGGCAACCCTCTGGTAGAGTCATATACACGCACACTTCTAAAGCTAGTTTAGAACGATGCTATACTCATCCTCCTGCCGGGTTTCATAGTCCGGAATAGCAGCAATGGCAAGTCTGGGTAAACAAGAACCTCTCTGTCACCGTCCTTGAGCCTACCGGAGTACCTCTCGGGTGCCTGAGTTTACCCACCATATCTGCGGAGTAGCTAATGGAGTGTCAAACATGATTGAGTCTTTAGGTTCTTATTAAATCTTCAGTAATCGTCTGTGGTTCTGGAATCACTTCCAGTTCTACCATACTCCCACTTCTGTTTTTCTGAAAAAGTCCATTTTACTAAAACTGTGGCGAGTCTAGAACAATATCACTATTGATCTTCCAGATGGTAGAAAGTTAACCCTCGTCAAAGCCCGGGTTAACCAACAAACTGCCATTACAGAAACGTGCCTTGAGTTATCCAGAGTCTGGTTTTAAGCATAAGCTGGATAACTCCCCGTACCTTAACATCGTTATGATATGAACCATTCTATATACAATATAGAAATAGAGGAACTGATTTAATTGGAACCAGATTCAAATTATGCAGCTGTCTCCAGTGCATGTCAACTAAATGGAGAGAGGCCGATCAGCATTACTCAACTTAGGAGTGCATCCAATTATGAGTAACCTGAAAGAGAAACAAGTTTCTCAAAACTATTACTATCAACTGAATACCAAACATAATTATCTACATCTTCGATCACCTTGAAGAATCCTGATACTTGCAACACCAAGTTCTCTACTTTATTCTTGTACCTATAACTTCTTAAAACTTAGACTTTGTATTTCTACGAAACACATGTCTAAATTGGAGAAGTCACAAGTAAAAAGAATATAGTACGAGTACCAACCCCTCTGTCTTAATGGACACTGGACAACATACAATACATTGTATAAGTCCCCTAAGTTTAATAACTCAAACCCTGTGCGTCGTAGGGTGAAAACTGTACTATGGTTATGAAGACTTACACCGCTGTTGAATTCTTCTTACCTAACCATCAACTAATATAGGTAAATATGATGGATATAATTTCAAAAAGTTATATCTCACTTTATAAAAATAAACGTACAGATATATCAGTTTGAAATTGGTACATAACAACGGATATTCAAAACCAAATACTTGCCGTCCGGCAAACAACCCAGGCGATTTCCTCAAATATCACCAATTACAACGAATTCCGATATAATGAGGATGATCACTTAATTCCCAATAACTTACTTCCACTCATCATCTGTAAAACCATTCAGATGTGAGAATCAAACCTGGTAAATACATACCCTGGAGTAAGGACCTAATTGGGAAATCAGTTTTTCAATTAACAACGCATAGTGAAACTGAAACATTAAAATGTTTTGTAGGGGTATCCGGGTATTCCTAGTAATGCCTCTTCCATTATCCAGATTCATGATTGAAACCATATATTTCCTTGCCATCTCTCCAAATCCCTTTATTTGTCTTTAGTTATTACCTTCTGTACACCTTCGTTAGGCTTAAATGGTTTTCATCCTTCCCTACCGTTCGGCACCAGCCTATGGTTTGGAAGAAGACTATTCAATAAGCGTAATAGGTGTACTCTCCTAATCTTAGGAGTACTCACAACCGGAGAGAAGGTGATGATAAAAGACAACTGAACAAACCTTATTCCTATTTCTCCTGAACCAGAATTCATCCTCGAAAAAGTTCCTTCGAGTTCGTATGCAATTATATGATGGATTTATCCAATAGGATTGGATGTTCGTAGTGATACGGAGTGTTCTAAAGAAATATAAAGGTGAAGTAGGAGTGGCGATGAAAAACTTGGTTTGGTCGTGAATAGCAGTCGCATTTTACTTTGCCCTCTTTCTAATCCTTTTATTTGTCTTTACTTATTACCTTCTGTACACCACACATAGGCTAATTGGTTTTCTTCATTCCCTACCGTTCGGCACCTGCCTATGGTTTGGAAGAAGACTATCCAATAAGCGTAATAGGTGTACCGTCTCCCAATCCTAGGAGCCCTCACAACCTGAGAGAAGGTAAAAGGAAAAGACAATTGAATAGTCCTATTCATTTTCTCTAGAACCAGAATCCATCCTCGAAAAAGTTCCTTCGAGTTCGTATATAACCATACGATGGATTTATCCAATGGAAGTGGATATGCGTACTGATACAGGGTGTTCTGGAGAAAAGCAAAGGGTAAAAGAAAAAGTGGCAATGATGTATGCAACTTGGACAATCCAAAAGCCAGTGTTTTTAAGAAGGTTCGGTTAACTTGGTCACTGAGTTATAGTCTAGGGTCGGGCCATGGTCACTGTCAAAGAGAGAGAGAGAAAAGAAACACTCAGCGTGCACTCTAACCTAGATCAGAATGGATAATCACTTTATCTAATTTGGATGGCTCGCATTGTTTCCTCGAATTCTCCTCCAAACCCAAAAGGAGAATTAGTCGGAATCACCCGAGGAGTAATCCTACTCATCAGTGGGAATCGGGATCCAACTATCATCACATGATAACTTGATGGAAGCCACTCAAGTTATCACACTCTAGAAGGTATGCGCATGCCTGGCAAGTTTCCTGTATATTTGAAACTCCTGATATGATTTTTACCCCTAGGACCCAAATGACCTTGACGAATAATCAACAAATCAAAAGGTCCTAGTCAAGTTCAACCCGTCATTATCTTGATTGCGTTAAACCCACCCGCACGACCCTTGACGAATAATCAACAAAGTCGTACGACTTAACCAATCCACATATCCATGCGACAGAAAAGCATTACAGATCTACTGCACACTATGCCTTGGCGAATAGCAACGACAAACATAGCACGTATACTAAGCAATACTAATCTGAAATGACGGAGGGCTACGGCTGGTTTTTGGCGAAAAACCTTTAACGTAATGAACTTGATCACGTTGAAGGAATCCAAGTGGTTTTATAAAACTATAGTAGCGAAAACTTTTGCTAAAGAGGTCACTCCCTGTGAAGGGATCTCGGCTCTTTCCCCGTCGAATGAGGTGCAGGATATTCCAAACTGAATACCATGATGCAAAGCAAAAAATAATCGACTATAGTGAAGTTATTACATTGACGCAAACTTCTGCCCAAGGGGTCACTCCCGATGAAGGGATCTCGGCCCTTGCCTCGTCGAATGAGGTGCTGGATATTCATAACCGAATATCACCGTGCAAAGCAAAAGCGTATGTCTATAATGTCAGTTTTGTCAGTTTTTTAAAAATCTTGGTTGCAACAACATCATATAATAGGTTTGTTTTCCTTACATTGATAATAATCAACGCAGTCCCATCAATTAATCACACCAGAAAAAGACGAAAATAAAATGTACGTATATGCCACCCGTATTCTCCACTGGGTCCCGTCATCACCCGTTAGGTTACTTAACTAACGACAGAGTGGGGACTGGGCTAGCGCGGGTGCAAAACATATACAGCATCTACTAGTATGCATATATATATATATATATATAAAACAATCATCCCAGGCATGATAAATGCAACATCACAGAAAAGTAATAAGCATCACAGAACAATACAAATAATCTGGGAGCTCCGGGTTTCCTTTGAGCCACAACTGAATACCCGACGTTCCTCTGGTCATGTGGATAGCCTGTGCAATGAACTCCTAGACCCCTACGAGCGCGGCAAGTTACCCGCCAAAACCAGAAGTGAGGCAGCCCCCTTCAGCAAAATGAATGGACCACCCAGCACTTCACGGAATCCGGTAACTTGAGCACCCCTCCGTGGGTCAACCTATACCCCCTACGAGTGCGACGAATAACCCGCCAATTCTAGTGTGAAGCCCCCTCTGTCTCAACGTCATGAGATGCAGGCTTGTTGCCCTCCATAACCCGGCTATCCGTACACCCCACCGCGGGGTAATCCTAGTACAGAAAAGAAAATAATATACAACGGGTACATCGACCTCAACCCGGTCGTGCCCCAAAAGAATAATATACAAACAGGCAGTGACGGCAGTCCACATTTCGGATGCTTGCCCCGCAATATCAAATGTACAAATAAATCCAAACTGCACTACCATTGCACACAAGCTATGCACAACGACAAATCCGCAACATCACAGCACAACACAGAACATCAACGTGAATATCACGTTCGCAAATCCGTCTAAAAGGACTATAGCGGTTAGACAAGATTTACCGATCAAATGACATTCACGGTCACAGATAGAAATGTAATGCACTGCAAACTTTAGACAATATTAAAATTTATTGAGTTCGAAATAACTCCCGAATAGCCCCAAGCAACTTGATAAAACCATATCCAAATTTGGATAAACAAACAATACCACTGCAAAGAGATTACAGAGACAAGACCACAGGCCAAAAACGACACCCAAATACCTCAATGAGGCCGGCCTCCTCGGAAAATCATGCAATGTGGCCGGTTTTGGTTTGTCAAAAATGTCTCGTATTTGGTCTGTGGTCAAGTGGTAGGGTCAGTAGTCTTCTGCAATTGTTTAAATAATTTTCTGAAGACGTTTAAAAACAACAGAAACTGCAAATCTGGAGGGCAGTGAATCAGGGTTTTTTCGATTTCGATATGTTAACATTGTCTAAACAAGCTAGATTGTGGGTTAATGGGTGGCTCTGATACCATGTTGGGTAATGGGAGCGCCCCGGCCATCCAACCGTGGCCAAATGCGGAAAAAAAATTTCTTCTAAAACCCGGCGCTACCATTACCCGATTAACAAGATCGAAACCATTAACCCAAAAACTAGCAAACCAAACATGAAGAGATAGAATGGTTATACCTAATGAACCAATTCCTTCTGGTCTTCAACCATTTCTAAGCTCCTAGTGACGCGGATCGACATTGGTCGCCGGTCTTCCTTCATCTCCGATGATCCACCCGAGGGAAACGGCGCAAGCTCCAGGTTCGCCAAACAGACCAATCGACCCTCCAAGATCACTAGTAGTGGAGAGTGGGGGGTGAAGGATAGTCTCACCATAATTTTCTCTCAAAATATTATGCTCATAGAGCAACCATGGAAGATGTGGAGGTGATGAAAGCAAGAATGGAATGAGCTAAGTGGCTAAGTATTTTGTGTGAGCATTAGAGGGAGAGAGCACCAAGTGAATCCCAAAAATGAGCAAGAAGAAAACCCACTAAGAAGTGGCCAGCCCCTTTCTCCCACGCCCTTATAAAAATCCCATTGCTTAATTGCAATAAACAAATACACCATACCAATCTCTACATGAGCAAAGCCCATGCTTTGACCAAAACCCATACCCATGCCATGTCACCTTTTCCACCTTATCTAAAACAAATGATTTTCTAAAGAAAATCAATAATGAGGTGGCATCTTCTAGAAGCCATTCCGTATAAATACGGAATGCTTCCCGGTATATGCATCGAAATACACATACGCGTATTCGTACGAAAATACGAATAGCCAAGAGAGAAAATGAATAGTGAGCAATAATACTAGAATACATATATATAAATACATATGTAAATTATTAAATCAAAACTTGATTTAACAATCTGGCTTAATCCTAAGCCGCTAGTATTATCAACCGTCCGATTAAAGTCTGTACAGTCCATGCACATATTTAAACGGACACTTATATGTATCAACATACGTCACCTACACCATATCGCCTGAACCGTGAAAACCCTCTGTGTGTTACTCTAAAGACTCGTCAATACGCTGGCAGTGGGTTTAACCACAAGCACGTTAGCGGCACTAGCTGTACGTAACGGCTACCCAGGTATTGAGCGAAAGGAAGGCCGACGAGCAAAACTCGTCCAAACCCCTATTGAGCCTGTCAGTTACAATATCCGTACAGTTCGTTCTGTTCGTCTAAGAGTATCGCATATCGAGTCTAGGGGGTGGCTAAAGTCAGACCCCTAATAAGGCGATAATTCGTGTCGGTATGAAACCCATCACTACCTGAGAAACTATCGATCCTGGATCGGTAATTCTCACATACCCCGGCCGAGGATTTCTAGTGATGGCCACCCGTGCACTGCGCGACATCAACCCCTAATACCGTGGGAGACGAATCCCCGACGATCCGCTCACTGCCTCCATGTGGTTCGGGACTGTACCCAACTAAAACCTGTTTGCACGACTCCTTTGAGCCGTGGTAGGGTAGTAATCAAAGCACAGCGGGAACTCACACGAGACAAATGACGATCTCAGGTCGACAGACTAACCTGTACACATGTCACCAAGGAACTGCTATCTGACTATAGGTATAATACCAACTAGCATGTTCCCGGCGAGTCCGTCCAGTGTACTCATAACCCAATGAGCACCTGTATACTATCTTAGGTGAACCACTGACACCAATGGCTTGTGAGACCGGCCACCGCCCCTCATCACGGTCTAGATAAGTATACAACAGTCTACACTGGAGTATCGATGCCCAGTCTCGATACTCCCACGACTAGGGACATTTAAGGATGTGCTTATAGAACCCCAGCTCCCACGTATGTGATCGCCATCACAATGCTGGTAGTCAAGCAAGAATCCTATGGGCTTTATCAACATATACATGATGATAAAGACAAACCAGATAGCATACTATCATCTCGAGTAAGACTGTTTTATCGGTATAGGTCCTCCCTCAATCATCATGATCACCTGCCTGCGACTATGATAATTGCCTTCAGGGCACTATAGCCAACAGATGCTATGCGATCAAAGATGGAATTCACGTACACCAACAAAGTATGACTTTGAATGTTGCACCTGAAGGGGTAAAACCCATTGGAAGCAAATGGATCTTGAGAAGATTCTTGGTGTAGATGGAAAAGTTAAGACTTTCAAAGCTAGACTTGTAGTAAAAGGCTATCGTCAATAACCATGTGTGGTTTATGATGAAACCTTTTCTCCGGTGGGTATTCTTAAGTCCATCAGGATTAACGCATGCATCGTGGAGTTGGAAGATCTGTTTTGTTGTGGCAGTCAAAGTGTTTGACCTCATCAAGGTAGATGAACCTTGTATATACAAGTAGGTTGTAGAGAGTAAGGTTGTCTTCCATGTATTGTACGTAAATGACATACTCTTGATAGGAAATGGTTTCCTATGCTACACTCGGTCAAGCTCCTCTTATCATGAGGATTCTCCATGTAAGATCTGGATGATACCTACTACATCTTATGGATTATGATCTATGGTGATAGATCTAAGTGAATGTTGGGAGTGTCCCAAATCTAGGTACATTAACACCATACTAAAGGGGTTTAGTGTGGAAGATTCTAGGCGTGGTGGTTCGCCCACTAACTCAGGAATCACTCTCTCTAAAAATATGTCTTCCAAGGCTGATTTGGAGAGAGCTCGCGTGCAAGGGATACCCTATTCTTCGGCAGTAGGCTCTATCATGTGTGCGATGTTATGTACCAGACCAGATGTAGCTAACTCACTAGGTGTAGTGATTAGGAATCAATCGGAACTTGGGAGAATCACTGGACAGTTGTGTAGGACGTTCCTAAGTATTTGAGAAGAACTAAAGAAATGTTCTTAGAGTTTGGTAATAGTGAACTCCAGTGGGAGTCCTTTACCAATTCGAGTTTCCAGAGCGATAAGGTCGACTGAAAGTCAGTCACATGCTTTGTCTTTACCCTCAGTGGAGGGACGGTATGTTGGAAGTGTTCCAAGCTAGATACCGTGGCAAACTAGACGATAAAGGATGAATACATCGCTACCAACGATGCTACCAAAGTGGATGTCTGGATATTTCTTGTTCATGAGATGAACATGGTTCCTACCATTCAGCGTCCAATAACTGTTATTGTGATAACAGTGGAGTTGTGGCTTTAGCCTAAGAACGTCGGTCCCATCAGCCATCCAGACATATTCTGAGGACAGTATCACCTGATCATGGAGATGGTTGATCTCCAAGGGATCGAGATTAGGAGAGTTGACGCGAAGGATAACACGGCGGATCCACTCACAGAGGCCTTTCCCTAGAGAGAATTTTATGGGGTGTTGGGTATGAGATACTACAACAAATAGCCTTAGTACAAGCGGGAGATTGCTAGTTATATGTATGCCCTAGAGGCCATTATTATACATGTGATGTATATTATAGTGGATGCTTGGACATATATAGGAATGACTTTCTTTCTCGACATAATAGTATGTTGTTTGGTTGCTCTTTATATTAACATGTACACTTTGTTGTCTCTCTATTACATGTTGATAAAGCCCTTAGGATGGGTACTTGACTACCAGGATTATGATGCAGATCATACTAGTGGGGAAGAGGTAGTCGGTAAGTACATCCTTCAAATGTTCCTAGCCGTGGGAATATCGAGACGAGGCATCGATATTCTAGAGTAGACTAGCGTATACGCTTCTCGACCCATATGATTGGTGATGGATGATCCCACATCTATTGGTGTTTGACATCAGAGATGGTATACGAGTGCTCAGTGGAGACTGGGTACACTGGACGGACTCGTCGAGAACTCCTAGATGGTATTATACCTATCGTCAGATAGCAGTTCTCTGGTGACACCGGTACAGGTTAGTCTGTCGACCCGAGATCGTCATAGAGTCTTTTGTGATTCCCGCTGTACTTTGATTTCCACCTTACCACGTTCAAGAGATCGTGCAAAACGGTGGTTTTTGGGTACAGTCCCGAGTCACATAGAGGCAATGAGCGATAGGAGGGGATTTCGTCTCTCCCGGTATTGGGGGTTGATGTTGCGCTATGCTCGATTGGCCATAACAGGAAATCCCTGGCCAGGGTTGCTGAGATCTACTGGTAAGTGTTATCAGTAGTTTCTCGAACCGTTATGAGCCTCACATCGGCATGACTTATCAGGCTATTGGGGTCTGACGATTACCACCCCCAAGCTGTGATATGCGGCATATCTGACGAAGAGACCGGACAGTACAGTAGTGTTACCGATTGGATTCGCAGGCTTGCTTGTTGATCTTCTGATCGCTCAATACTCGGGTGGCCGTTACGTTTAGCAGACCGCTTGCGGCTTGTGGGTGACTGATATGATCACCACCTACTGCTGGTATATTGATGATTCTTTAGAGTCCTACACAGGGATTTCCCGGCTCAAGCGAAACGAAGTAGGAACACATATGTGATATGTGCAGGACCGATATTAAAACACGTATGTGATACCGTATTCTATTCTCGTGATATGTGATATCGGTCGGTTATATGTGATATAACCGGGCTGTCGAATCAAGTGTTGATTCGACAAGTTGATACATTTGATATTAGTCGGTTGTATGTGATATAGCCGGATTATTAAACCAAGTGTTGATTTAATAATTTAATGTATAATTATATATTTGATATATTATCTTACATTAACTAATATTAGCTCACTTAAGTATTCTTTTTCTCACTAGTGTACACTTATTATATATGTGATATATATTAATATACATCTTTTGTGTCATGCTTGATGCCACAAACTACATGGGTGTATGAGAATCACACCATGCTTATAATAATGTAAGGTTTTGTTTATTTAAAGTAAATCAAATTAGTTGGAAATTGTCACATGGTTGAAGCTTGTAGAAGCTTGTGGAACTATTGACCAAGTCCACTAATTTTGTTTTACTTGAAGATATTTATTAACCCAACCATTATTGTTTAGCCATGGTTTAGTCTCTACATGAGTTGGTATATGATATTAACTTACACATGGTTGCTATTCTCACCACTTGATTCATTCTTCACTTGCTTCATTCCATGGTTGCTTTCTTCATCTCCTTCCTCAAGCTTTCTAGCTTCATGAGAGGTGAAGAAAATTAGTGAGAATTATTTCTAAAGTGAGCAAAATTCCTACTTCATCAACTTCTTCTCTACTAGCTATTTAGATTGGGTTGTTTCTTCACTAGTTCATCACTTAGTGAATAGGTAGCTTGAGTTAGTGTCTCCTCGACGTAGATCATCTTCGGCCTCAAAGACTTCAAGCAAGATTGTTCATTTCACCTTATGGAGCCTCATTAGAGTCCGGGAGATCTCTACTTGGAGCGAAGGGACTACTACACGGAGCTATTGAAGTGAAGGACCGGTCTACAAAGGTTGTATTCCCTATTCACTTAGATGTAAAGATGTTTACATGCATGTTCGTCTAATTCTCTAGTTTAGATTCTAGTGTTAGGGTTCTTTAGCGCGCCAATTTTTTGAAAACGGCATGGTCGATACCTCCCGAAACCCAGCGGCGACACTAGGGAACCCAACACATCCATGATGCAATCTTCTCTATCACCATCAATTAGAAAACTTTAGTATCTATCAGGTGGGCGAGAAGTCCTACTAGATCTACGGAGTTCCTGAGGTTCGTTAGGATCTACTGAAATTTCCGATTCAACCAAATCATCGGTATTTGTTTGTGGTTCTGGAATTTCTTCCAGTTCTAGCGCATTGCCAACAATGTCATTCATAAAAAATCTCATTTTCTAAAAATGTGGCATACTGAGAAACAAACACCCTTTGTTCCTCCTTGTGGTAGAAAAGATATCCATACGAATGTTTTGGATATCCCACAAATTTACACAAAACCGATCGTGTCTCGTGTTTGTTCGGATTCTGCTTTTTCACATAAGCCGGACAACCCCATATCCTAACTCGTTTAAGAGACGGTCTCTTCCCATACCATATCTCATATGGAGTGGTAGACACGGTTTTGGTCAGAACCCTATTCAATAGATATATCGCAGTCTCCAATGCGTGCCTCCATAATGAAAGCGGTAACTCAGCATCACTCATCATTGATCGTACCATATCTAATAGGGTACGACTCCTCCATTCTGACACACCGTTGTGTTGTGGTGTGTACGGAGGAGTGAGCTGAGAGAGAATCCCATTCTCTTTTAGGAAATCTAGAAACTCTGAGCTTAGATACTCGCCTCCTCGATCCGATCGAAGTTTCTTGATACTCAAGCCTGTTTGTTTTTCTACTTTAGATTTATACTCCTTGAACTTTTCGAAGGCTTCGGACTTATGTTTCAACAAGAACACGTGTCCGAATCTCGAGAAATCATCAGTAAAAGTTATGAAGTATGAAAAAACACTTCTCGCATGTGTAGACATTGGTCCACATACATTACTATGTATGAAGCTTAAGAGTTCAGTAGCTCTCTCTCCGTGTCCAGTAAACGGAGTTTTGGTCATTTTACTTTTGATACAAGACTGGCAAGTCGCATAAGATTTATATTCAAACGGGTTTAAATATCCATCATTATGTAGCTTGGTTAGTATTGTTTCATTAATATGACCAAGTATACAATGCGAAATTAAAGCTTCATTTATGTCTGAAATCTTCCTTTTTGTTTGTGTGTTGTATATTGAAAACTGTATGTTGATTTAGGACTATATCCCGTTATTTAATGTACCAGACCCAATCAACTCTTGATTAAGGTTATGTTCATAACATTAGATTGTAACAAAAAATTATGTCTTTTATTGTCCAACAATGATATTGATATAATATTACATAACATCGAAGGTACAAAATAACATGGGTTCAAAACCAATATACAACCCGACGGAAAACCAAGGTGATACTCTCCTACTGCTACAGCATGTACAGAGGAACCATTCCCAACTCGGAGAGTGTGATCACCTTTCTTCAAAAAATTGCTATTTCTCAGCCCCTGCACACAATTGCAGATGTGAGATCCTGACCCGGTATTTAATACCCAGGAAGCAGAGTTAATTGAAAAACAGTTTTCTGTTATAAATACACCTGAAGTGGAAGCATTAGCATGCTTCTTCTTCTTGAGGTCGGCAAGGTATGCAACGCAGTTTCTCTTCCAGTGCCCAGTCTTGTGGCAGTGGAAGCATTCCCCTCTTCCTGACGCAACAACCCCTATCTTTTCCTTTCCCGGTGCCTTTTTCACTCCTCCTCTCGACTTGATGGGATTTTTCTTCTTCTTTCCCTTGGCCTTAGCTTTCGGGACGGAAGAGGAAGATGACCGAGCAATTAAAGCGGGAGTTTTCACTACCTTTAGCGTGCTCTCTGCACTCCTCAACATATTGAGGAGTTCAGGAAGTGACTTCTCAATATTGTGCATGTTGAAGTTTACAATGAACTAAGTAAAGGCGGGGGGGGGGATGGACTGTAGAACAATATCAACATACTGTTCGTTCTCCATGGTCCATCCCAGGTCCTCTAGTTTTTCGATAAGTCCCATCATCATCAATACATAGTCACCTACAGACGTGCCAGCAGTCATCCGTATCTGAAACAACTTTCGAGATGCCTCGTATCGGAGAGTGCGAGATTTCTTTCCATACAACTCCTTTGTATGGAGAAAGATGGATTGTACATCCATCTTTTCATGCTGCTTCTGATGTTCATTGTTCATAGAAGTAAGCGCGAGGCATTTGGCTGTTGCACAGACTATATCCCATGTCTTACGGATTTCTTTATCCAAAACTGAAGAATCAAGGCCTGGGCTAGGAGGGGCTGGAGTAGTCAGAACGTATCCGACCTTATCATAGGTCAGTGCAATATTTACGTTTCTCAGCCAATCTTTGTAATTCGGTCCCGTGAGTTTATTCTTGTCTAATAAAAGCTCAAGTCCCATCATAGGTATTTGCCATTAGGAGAGAGAAAAGAAGACACTCAGCGAGTGCTCTTGCATGATTAGATTAGTTATTAATCTTATCTAATCGATGTCTCCCACTGCTTTTATCAAATTTTCCTTCAAACCTTAAAATGAAAATTAGCCAGGATTAATTGCAATCTACAAGTTCGCTAACCGGTCGGCCAGGTTAGTATCGGTACTCCGAGGGAGGTTCCCTGTGCTTTCGTACGGACCTAATTAAAATAAACCTCGTTTTCCTATAGGCATAACCCCGTTGACACCTTTCTAGACACCTACTGGATTAGCTAATTATAAAGTGCAAAACTCTTCCGGGAGTAACTTTACTCACAGTGGGATCGGGATCCAACTATCAAATAGAAGGTATGCAATCTCTTTGCAAATTCAACTCTTGAAATTCCCGATATGGTTTTTACCCTTAGTGTCTTATGACCTTAACTATGGTCAACAAATCATAAGCACTAGTCAAGTTCTATCCGCTATTTCATGATTGATTTAGACCCACCCGCATAACCCTTAACTATGGTCAACAAGGTCATGCTAATGTCCTAATCATTCGCATCATATGCTTTGTAGGAATACGTCACTTAGCTACCGTACACCACGCCTTAACTATAGTCAACAAACGTGGTACGAATACTAAGTAATCTACTTCCTAAAATGGCGGAGGGCAACGGATGGTTTTGATGAAAACCTTTAACGTTTTGAACTTGATATCATTGTAGAATCGAGTGAAAGGAGTGGTTTAAGCACCAGTTTAAAGTCGAATGGTTTTGTAGTATCTTTTTAATTTTGCTAAAAAGGTCACTCCCGGTGAAGGGATCTCAACTCTTTCCTCATCGAATGAGGTGCTGGAAATTTATGAATACCACGATGCAAAGCAAGAATTAGATCAACTATAAAAACAATCGAGTTCTTTGTAACATTTTCTAGTTTCGCTAAAGGGGTCACTCCCGGTGAAGGGATCTCGGCCCTTTCCTCATCGAATGAGGTGCTGGATATTCATCAAGGAATACCACTATGCAAAGCGAAAAACTAGTGTTACCCATTTTAAAAGTTTGATTCTACAACATCTTTAGGTTTATTTTTCTTAATATTAATCACATTAATGTTGTCCCATTATTTACGTTTCCTAAACATCACAGAAAAGAAACGAAAATAGAACGTACGTTTATGCCATCCGCATTCGCCACGGGGCCCCGTCATGCACCGTTAGGTTACTTAATTAACGGAAAAGCGGGGGCTGGACTAGCGCGGGTGCAAAACATAAGCAACGTTTATTATATATCTCATATATAAATAGCCATTCGTCGCACGCATTTATAAACATTCCAGATCACAGATGAATACATTGGATATACTAGGAATTCCGTATTTTATTTAAGCCCTTAACGAAAGACGGGTTCCACGGTCGTGATGAATAGCCAAACCCCACCCTAGACTCTTACGGGTGCGGCAAACTACCCGCCAAATTCCCGAAGCGAAGCAACCTCCCTCAATAAAATGAGTATGCCACTTGGCACTTCGAGAACCCGGTAGTTTGTGCACCGCACCATGGGTCTATCCTAGGAGCAAAAAATAGTAAAAAGAAATTATACAACGGTGGCTACAACCTCAACCCGGATGTGTCCCGCAAAATAATATTGCATCTCTTTTTACAAATTACATGAATGAAAGAAAAGAAAAACGCTCTTCTCACACCCCCCGGCTATTCATCCACGACGATCCAACACATTCATATACGCATACCATCACATGATATACATATGTACAACCCCCACTAATCGTCGTATAGCAATTAGTGGACGTTTAAAACACATATCAAACTGACAAGCGGATAAACGACGTTAAAAATTCGATTTCAAAACACTCCGATTTCCCCTAACACTTAGGATACATCACATGTAATCTGGAAATAATTAAACAATACCATAAATACAAAAACCCAGAGCACAGATAACCCTAAAAAACCAAAGCCCAGACCCAAGCATAAAACCGGCGACGCCGGAAAATTCCTTCTTCTTGCCGGGTCAAAACGGGTGGTTTAGGGTCGTTTTTCTAGGGTTGTCAAGTTATCTCATAACAAGTATTCTGCACATGCTTAAAAATGTTTTAAAACACTTTTAAAAAAATTTCCAGAGAGCAGGGTTTTTATTTTACGGTTTTGGAGTTGTTTCGTGTTTCGAAGTTTTAAACATCGTCTAAATAACTAGTTATGGTTTAGTTAGGCTCTGATACCATGTTAGTAGATGTTGCATACCCTCACAACACTTGTGAAGAGGCGGAAGTGGCAGACAATAATTTTCTTGCATGCAACACCTACTTTAAAACTAGATCTTGGGCTAAACCATAACTAGAGATCTTATATACTATGATAGGGGTTATACCTCAAGGAAACGGTCCTTTGGGTCTTCTTTCCGCTGCGACTCCTTGGCTCCTTCGATGGTTGAGAAGAACTCGTTCTCCGGTCACCTCTAGATCCAAGATGATCCACCCGAGAGCTATAGAAGAAGCTACAAACTCTTCACAAGAGTTAACTAAGAAATCAAGTGTGCTAGAACTGATCACTTAGATGATATAGAGATCAAGTAGTGGATTATTATGTCTCTTTACCTATGAATCACAACACATTTGAGTGTTTTGGTCAAGAGGAAGAAGAAGGAGATAATGAGGAGAGAGAAGATGAGAGTGATAATGAAAAAATCAAGTATGGAAAAAATGATATGGCTCATGGAAAATAGTTGAAGCATGTATTATTTTATCTCCAAAATAATGCACCATACTTCAATAGTAATCCCAAATGAATAAAAAATAATATAAGTCATTCCTTCATCCATGCTTTGACATTTCTCCAAATTCCACCTCATTCATTTCTTTTCCAAAAAAGAAAATCATCTAATATGAGGTGTCTCTTTCTAGAAGGTGCTCTTGTACAATTACAAGAATACCCCTCACCGTATACCGTATAAGTATACCCGTATCCGTATTCCGAAAAATACGAATACAAATAATCCAAATAATATAATACATGTATCCGGCTTAAACCAAAGCCTACCAGTATTATCCTTTCGATCATTATTCCTATAGCCAGTACACGAACATGATCGAAAACCTGCCGTAACAACTTACTGTTAGTGTTTATGCCCTAGAAGGCCATTACTGTATCATACTAGTTTGTATATTACTTAATGGAAGCTTGGGATATTCACATGTATATAACAGTCTTGCTAAACATGGTAGTATGCTACTTGGTTTTTCTATCTTAATATGTGAGTGTACGTATTGATAGAGCTCTTAGGATCTTGCTTGTCTACCAGCGTTGTGATGGCAGTCACACTAGTGGGGGCTGGGTAGTCTACAAGCACATCCTTATTCAGGTCCCTGGTCGTTGGATTATCGAGACAGAGCATCGATATCCGGAGTAGACTAGTGTGTACGCTTCTCATCCCAGTTGGGGAGATAGTCTGTCCCACAGCCATCAGTACGTCGTACTGGAGATAGTATGCAGGTGCTCGTTAGGTTACGGGTACACCGGACAGGACTCACAGGGAACTGTTGGTTGGTTTGATACCAGTCGTCAGTAAGCAGTTCCCAGGTGACATGAGTACAGCGTAGTCCGCAGACTTGACACTGCCACTTCGCCTCGAGTGTGTCCCACTGTTCTTAGATTGCTACCCTACCACGGCTCAAAGGAGTCGTGCAAACAGGTAGCAGTTGGGTGCAGTCCCGAGCACTTGGAGGCAGTGGCGGTTAGAAAGGATTCGTCCCTCCCGGTATTGGGAGTAGATATCGTGCTGTGTCAGAGAGCCATTACGCAAAGTCCCTAACCAGGGCAAGCGAGATTTGCTGGTAGGTTCCAGTAGTTTCTCAGGGTGTAATGGGCTTCACTCCGACACGACTTATACCGCTATTAGGGGACTGACGCTTGCCGCCCCCCTAGGCCCGATATGCGATAGTCTTGGACGAACGGACCGGACTGTATGGAGATTGTCACATCAGACTCAGTAGGAGTTCGGATGGGTTTCCTCATCGGCCTTCTTATCGACAACTACCTGGGGACCGTTACGTACAGCTAGTGCCGCTTGCGGTCTGTGGTTAAACCCACTGCCAGCGTAGTAGTCGAGTCTCTAGAGTCCCACATAGAAAGTTTCCTACTCCAGGCGAAACGATATAGAGGTCGCATGGTTTTGCGACAAAGGGTTCGGACGCATACGTGCGTTTACGCACGTACGACTTTCGGACAGTTTTTACCAGTCGGCTTTGGTTTAAGCCAGTTACTGGTATCCGGTTATTGGATTTTTACAGTCTAAAGTTTTTCCGTATTTTTGCGGATCGGAGGGGCGTTCTCGTAATTGTGCGAGAAGCTTCTAGAAGATGTGACTAAGGAGGTTACTTTGGATAAGATTGTGAGTCATGAGGGTGATTCATCATTATCATTATTGCACCATAAATGATAATGACACATGCTTAATGAATCACCATTTTGCATTTATGAAGCATGCTTATTCATTTCTATTATTCATTATTCTAAAAATAAGAATGCTTCATAATATATTATGATACACTCTCTCTCATCTCATTATCTTATCTCACATTCTCTCTCCTCAAGCTCTTATCTTCAAGAGACTAATCCTTAATCCTCATGTGTTGAGATCAAAGGTTTAGTTAGACTTAAACATCCATTACCTTCACTCTATATCATCCTTTCTTCTTTGATTAGCAATCAAAGTAGATTAGTTGCCTCAAGTTAGAGGTGTAGCTTGGAGTTTTGCTCTCGGGTGGATCGTCTACTACCTAGAGAAGGCCGAGGAGAACAAGGAGATCGTAAAGACGAAGGACTAGTTTCATTTGGTATAATCCCTAAACACAATAGTTAAGAAACTCTTTGTGTACGGTTATTTATAGTTTAGCTTCGATTCAAGCGGTTAGTCGATGTTCGTTCTTTAAACTTGATCGTTTTTGAAAATTCCGCCTCCCCACAAGTACTGGGGAGTACTACATCGACTTACAGTGGTATCAGAGCCTCGCTAAACACTAAATAACTTGATTGCAAATTTGTACGAATTTCGAACGGAAAAACGAAGCCGGAAAACCCTAAATCTGTTCAGTTTCTATCGAACTTAAAATGATGTCCAAAAATTTTTCAGGTAAGTTCAGAGAGCTTGAAAAGACACCAGAAGAACACCCAAGAAAAACAGTCACCTGAATCGCCTAACTCGCCGCGGAACCGCGGCCTCAGCCTACTGAGTCGCCGCGCTTCCGCCGCCGAGTTGGCGAGTCAGGAGCCGATTTTTCTTCTGTTGCTTCTGTGTATTATTTGGGGTTTTCTGGAATATTTAATATTTGCTCAGGTTACAGTTTAACAGAGCAGATTTTGGAGCAATATTGATGTTGTTTAATCGATCGAAATTGTACAGTATTTGCATATTGGATTATATCTGTGATTGTTTAATGTGTTCGTAAACCTCCCCTATGCTAGTATGTCGGTTGGCAGGGGGTTGCACATTTCTGTAATGGTTATATCTGTTTGTGCATATAAACTGTATTGGACTGTTGTGGTGTATAGCCGGGGTTTAGCAATGGGTTATTGTTTAATTCATTTGTTGTAAATGTAATTTGTTGTAATATTATTTTGCGGGGCACATCCAGGTTGCGGTTGTAGCCACCGTTGTATTATTTCATTTTACTGTTTTTTCTCCTAGGACTGACCCAAGGTGGGGTACACAAACTGCCGGGCGGGTAGTTTGCCGTACCCGTAGGGGTCGAGGGTGGGGTATCGGCTATTCATCACAACTGTGTAATCTGTCTTTTCTTGCAGGCTCAAAAGAAATACAGATTGCTTGCAAATCCAATATTGTTTATCTGTGTTCTGGAATGAATATCATTGCGTCAGACGAATGTAAAATATCTATATATATGATAGCTATTTAGACGTCACTTATGTTTTACACCCGCGCTAGCCCAGCCCCCGCTCTGTCGTTAGTTAAGTAACCTAACGGGTGATAACGGGACCCAGTGGCGAATGCGGATGGCATAAGAGGACGTTGTATTTTCGTTGTTTTCTGCAATGATAGGTTAATGATGGGACGCATTATCTATAATGCAAAGTAAAACAAACCAAAGTTTAAATCGTTGGAACAATTTAAAAGAAACCACTCGGTTATTTTTAAAACAGATATTTTTAAATGCGGAGCTTTAACCACTCCTTTTAAAAGCTATCAGGTTCCTTCGGTTATATCAAGTTCACTACGTTCACGGTTTCGCCAAAACCAGTCGTAGCCCTCCGTCATTTCTTATGGATAGTCAGTAGTATTCAAGCTATGCTTGTTGGCATACGTCAAGGCATAGTGTTTGGTAGCTGCTGGGGTATTCATTTGTTGCATAGATAGATGTGTTGGTTTGGGACAGTCGCATTACCTTGTTGGCATACGTCAAGGGTATATACGGGTGGGTTCAAATTAACAAGATAATGATGGGCAGAACTTGACATGTGACTTATGATTTGTTGGCATACGTCAAGGTCATAAGAGCATGGGGCAAAAACTTATATCGGGAATTTCTAAAGAAACTGAAATTTGCAAAGAGATGCATACCATTTGGAGTTTGATGAATGTTGGTAGGATTCCTTCAACATTATCATACGATGATATTTGGATCCCGATCCTACTGTGAGTATATGCTACTTATCAGGATATTCGTCACTTAACGATCAATGCTATAAACCTAGTAGGTGTCCAGAAAGGTGTCAGCGGGGTTACGCCCCCAGAGAAAAGAGGTTATTTAATTAAGGAACTTCGCGAAAGCGTTGGAAAACCTCCCTCGAAGTATCGACACTGGCCTGGCTGAACGGTTAAGCAAGTATTGTACGGTGAGAATAGTCCTGGCTAATTCTTCTTTTATGGTTTGAGGAAGGATTCGACAAACAGTGGGAGCCATCCAGTTTAGATAAACTAAAAACCACTCTAAACTTGCAAGAACATCATGCTAAAGAGTTTTCTTCTCTCTCTCCTAATTGCAGCGACCCTGAAAATGACTGGACTTAAGTTACTTTTAGAAAAGAATATACTGACGGGGCCAAACTATAAAGATTGGCTGCGGAATGTCAAAATGGCCTTGACCTATGACAAATTGGGGTACGTCCTCACCGCTACGGCACCTGCTGTCCCTGGTCCCAAATCCAGCAATGCGGATAAGGAAATCCGCAAAACCTGGGATTTAGATTGCGCGAGAGCCAAGTGCATCGTGCTTGCCTCGATGAACAATGAACATCAGAGGAGGCACGAGGATATGTCCCTAGATGGCATATTTCTCCATACAAAGGAACTTTATGGAGAGCAATCTCGTATAGCAAGATACGAGACCTCTAAGAAATTGTTTCGAGCGAGGTTGGCTGTCGGGTCATCGGTAGGTGAACATGTCCTACAGATGATCGGCTATATTGAAGAGCTCGCAGACCTTGGGACGACTTTGGATAATGAACTCTATACAGACCTTATTCTCCAGTCCCTTCCTCCCACCTACGCCCAGTTTATCCTCAACTTCAATCTTCAAGAAAAAGAAGTTGAACTTGCGGAACTCCTGAACATGTTAAGGAGTGCAGAGGGCACCTTGCAGAAGGCAAGGGAAACACCCGCTATGTTTGTTGGCGGTTCATCTTCTTCCGGGTCCAAGGCTAGGGCCAAAGGAAGGAAGAAGAAGGCCGCACCCAAACCTAGAGGAGGTGTTAGTAAGGTGAGAGGGAAGGGAAAGAAAAAGACTGCAGTACCGATAGTTGGCCAGGATGAGTGCTTCCATTGTCACAGGAAAGGGCACTGGAAGAAGGATTGCAAGGCGTGGAACGCCAAGAACCAGGAACCGAAGCAAGCTGTGGCTTCGACTTCAGGTGTGTTTGTAATTGAGAATTGTCTGTCGATCAACTCTACTTTCTGGGTATTGGATACCGGATCAGGATCTCATATTTGCAATTCATTGCAGGCACTGAGAAACCGTAGAGTACTGAAGGAAGGTGATATGATCCTCAGGGTTGCTAACGGAGCTAGCGTGGGAGCTGCGTCCGTCGGGGATTATCACCTAGGATTGACGAGTGGACATATTTTGGTTTTGCATAACTGTTATTTTGTACCAGGCTTAACGTGTAATATCATATCAGTTTCCTTGTTATCAAATAAAGGTTATGATTTCACGTTTGTAAGAGATGTTGTTAACATCCACCTTAATCATGGTTTGATTGGGTCCGGTACTCTAAATAACGGCATATATGTTTTAAACCAACTCCAAATTTTCAATGTCCAGAACACACTAAAAAGAAAGTCTCCAGATTTAAATAAAGCTTTCTTATGGCATTGTAGACTGGGTCACATCAATGAGAGAAGGTTGACTAAGTTGCATAGAGAAGGATATTTGGACACGTTCGAATATCAATCTTATGACACTTGTCAATCTTGTCTCAAAGGAAAGATGACAAAGACTCCATTTACTGGACAAGGAGTAAGAGCGAGCGAGCTCTTAGGACTCATACACAGTGATGTATGTGGTCCAATGTCTACACATGCAAGAGGTGGTTATTCCTACTTCATTACTTTTACAGACGATTTCTCTAGGTTTGGACATGTCTTCTTGATGAAGCATAAATCCGAGGCCTTTGAGAAATTCAAGGAGTATAAGAGTGAAGCGGAAAACCAAACAGGCAAAAGTATTAAGACACTGAGATCTGATCGAGGTGGAGAATACTTAAGTGCCGAGTTCCTAGGTTACCTAAAAGAGAAAGGAATTCTCTCTCAGCTTACTCCTCCATACACTCCACAGCATAACGGTGTATCGGAGAGACGGAATCGAACCCTATTGGATATGGTACGATCCATGATGAGTAATGCTGAGTTACCGCGATCTTTCTGGGGGTATGCGCTAGAATCAGCGATACATCTTTTGAACAGAGTTCCAACCGAAACTGTGCCTACCACACCATATCAGATATGGAGTGGGAAGAAACCCTATCTTCAGTACCTGAAGACATGGGGATGTCCAGCTTTTGTAAAAAAGCAGCATCCGGACAAGCTCGAGGCACGCTCAGTAGAGTGTAAGTTTGTGGGATATCCAAAGAACTCTACAGGATATTGCTTCTATTACGCAGAGGAACAAAAGGTTTTTGTTTCTCGTCATGCCCGCTTCTTAGAAACTGAATTTTTGGAAAATCAGAAGAGTGGGAGCGCAGTAGAACTGGAAGAAATTCCAGAACCACAAGCTGCTACTGAAAGTTTGGTAGAACCAGAGGTTCAAGAAGAACAGAACATTCCCGCGCCCCTCCGCAGGAGTAGTAGGCCGTCTCATCCGCCTGAGAGATACTACGGTTTTCTCATAGACGGGGATAGAGAGGATTGCATCATAGATGATGATGAACCTACTGACTTCCGGCAGGCCATCCAGAGCAGCGACTCGGTACGATGGCTAGATGCAATGCGGACCGAAATGGAGTCCATGTACACCAACAAAGTATGGACTTTGGACTTTGCTCCAGATAGGGTAAAACCCATAGGATGCAAATGGATCTTCAAGAAAAAGATTGGTGTAGATGGACAGGTGGAAACCTATAAGGCTAGACTTGTTGCAAAGGGTTTTCGTCAAAGACCTGGTTTGGACTATGACGAAACTTTTTCTCCAGTGGCTATGCTCAAATCCATTCGGGTCCTTCTTGCTATTGCTACCTTCCATGATTATGAAATCTGGCAGATGGACGTAAAGACGGCTTTTCTGAATGGAAATTTAGAAGAGAGCGTCTATATGGATCAGCCAGAGGGTTTCAATCAGAGTGGGAGCAGCGGGAAAGTATGCAAGCTGCTTAAGTCCATTTATGGACTAAAGCAGGCATCGCGGAGTTGGAACATCTGTTTTGATGAGACAGTCAAAGAATATGACTTTATCAAAAATCCAGATGAACCGTGCATATATAGTAAAGTTGTGGCCAGAAGTGTCGTATTCCTCGTCTTGTACGTGGATGACATTCTATTGATAGGAAATGACATTTCTATGCTACAATCTGTCAAAGGATTCTTGTCACACAGGTTCTCCATGAAAGACCTGGGTGATGCCTCTTACATTCTGGGGATCCGGATCTATCGTGATAGATCCAAGAGGATGTTGGGACTTTCGCAGTCCAGGTATATCGACACTGTACTGAAAAGATTCAGTATGGAAGATTCTAACCGCGGTAATCTACCGGCTTGTCACGGAATCACCCTCTCCAAAGAGATGTCTCCCAAGACTGATTTGGAAAGGGAACGCATGTCTATTATACCCTACGCTTCTGCGGTAGGCTCTATAATGTATGCGATGTTATGTACCAGACCAGATGTAGCTTACGCACTGAGCGTGGTAAGCCGGTATCAGTCTGACCCAGGGGAGAAACACTGGATAGCAGTAAAGAACATTCTCAAGTACCTGAGGAGGACTAAGGAGATGTTCTTGGTTTACGGCGCTAAAGACCTCAGGTTGGAGGCCTTTGCTGATTCCGGCTTCCAGAGTGATATGGACGATTCCAAGTCCATGTCGGGTTATGTCTTTACCCTCAATGGAGGGGCGGTGTGCTGGAAGAGCTCCAAGCAGGACACCGTTCCCGACTCGACGATGGAAGCGGAGTATATAGCTGCTTGCGATGCCGCAAAAGAAGCGGTCTGGATGAAGAAGTTCCTAACAGAACTTCAGGTGGTTCCTACCATAGTTGATCCAATACCTCTGTATTGCGACAACAACGGAGCTATAGCTTTAGCGAAGGAACCAAGGTCCCATCAGAAGTCCAGACACATCTTGAGGCGGTATCACCTGATCAGGGAGATCATTGATCGTCAGGAGATCGAGGTTCGGAGAGTTGCTTCAGAAGAGAACATTGCTGATCCATTCACGAAGGCCCTTCCTCAGATTCAGTTCGAGAGGCTACTCGAGATCATTGGTCTACGATATGCCAGTACATGGCCCTAGTGCAAGTGGGAGATTGTTAGTGTTTATGCCCTAGAAGGCCATTACTGTATCATACTAGTTTGTATATTACTTAATGGAAGCTTGGGATATTCACATGTATATAACAGTCTTGCTAAACATGGTAGTATGCTACTTGGTTTTTCTATCTTAATATGTGAGTGTACGTATTGATAGAGCTCTTAGGATCTTGCTTGTCTACCAGCGTTGTGATGGCAGTCACACTAGTGGGGGCTGGGTAGTCTACAAGCACATCCTTATTCAGGTCCCTGGTCGTTGGATTATCGAGACAGAGCATCGATATCCGGAGTAGACTAGTGTGTACGCTTCTCATCCCAGTTGGGGAGATGGTCTGTCCCACAGCCATCAGTACGTCGTACTGGAGATAGTATGCAGGTGCTCGTTAGGTTACGGGTACACCGGACAGGACTCACAGGGAACTGTTGGTTGGTTTGATACCAGTCGTCAGTAAGCAGTTCCCAGGTGACATGAGTACAGCGTAGTCCGCAGACTTGACACTGCCACTTCGCCTCGAGTGTGTCCCACTGTTCTTAGATTGCTACCCTACCACGGCTCAAAGGAGTCGTGCAAACAGGTAGCAGTTGGGTGCAGTCCCGAGCACTTGGAGGCAGTGGCGGTTAGAAAGGATTCGTCCCTCCCGGTATTGGGAGTAGATATCGTGCTGTGTCAGAGAGCCATTACGCAAAGTCCCTGGCCAGGGCAAGCGAGATTTGCTGGTAGGTTCCAGTAGTTTCTCAGGGTGTAATGGGCTTCACTCCGACACGACTTATACCGCTATTAGGGGACTGACGCTTGCCGCCCCCCTAGGCCCGATATGCGATAGTCTTGGACGAACGGACCGGACTGTATGGAGATTGTCACATCAGACTCAGTAGGAGTTCGGATGGGTTTCCTCATCGGCCTTCTTATCGACAACTACCTGGGGACCGTTACGTACAGCTAGTGCCGCTTGCGGTCTGTGGTTAAACCCACTGCCAGCGTAGTAGTCGAGTCTCTAGAGTCCCACATAGAGAGTTTCCTACTCCAGGCGAAACGATATAGAGGTCGCATGGTTTTGCGACAAAGGGTTCGGACGCATACGTGCGTTTACGCACGTACGACTTTCGGACAGTTTTTACCAGTCGGCTTTGGTTTAAGCCAGTTACTGATATCCGGTTATTGGATTTTTACAGTCTAAAGTTTTTCCGTATTTTTGCAGATCGGAGGGGCGTTCTCGTAATTGTGCGAGAAGCTTC
Organism: Agapanthus africanus; assembly: GCA_030015575.1. Lineage (NCBI taxonomy): Eukaryota > Viridiplantae > Streptophyta > Magnoliopsida > Asparagales > Amaryllidaceae > Agapanthus > Agapanthus africanus. The sequence goes on along the minus strand of CM057350.1, from coordinate 442,853,056 downwards.
TAGAAGATGTGACTAAGGAGGTTACTTTGGATAAGATTGTGAGTCATGAGGGTGATTCATCATTATCATTATTGCACCATAAATGATAATGACACATGCTTAATGAATCACCATTTTGCATTTATGAAGCATGCTTATTCATTTCTATTATTCATTATTCTAAAAATAAGAATGCTTCATAATATATTATGATACACTCTCTCTCATCTCATTATCTTATCTCACATTCTCTCTCCTCAAGCTCTTATCTTCAAGAGACTAATCCTTAATCCTCATGTGTTGAGATCAAAGGTTTAGTTAGACTTAAACATCCATTACCTTCACTCTATATCATCCTTTCTTCTTTGATTAGCAATCAAAGTAGATTAGTTGCCTCAAGTTAGAGGTGTAGCTTGGAGTTTTGCTCTCGGGTGGATCGTCTACTACCTAGAGAAGGCCGAGGAGAACAAGGAGATCGTAAAGACGAAGGACTAGTTTCATTTGGTATAATCCCTAAACACAATAGTTAAGAAACTCTTTGTGTACGGTTATTTATAGTTTAGCTTCGATTCAAGCGGTTAGTCGATGTTCGTTCTTTAAACTTGATCGTTTTTGAAAATTCCGCCTCCCCACAAGTACTGGGGTGTACTACATCGACTTACACTTACGGCCTCTACATCTTTCGCCTGAACCAGGGAACCCTCTGTGTGGGACTCTAAAGACTCGACAGTACGCTGGCAGTGGGTTTAACCACAAGCACGTCAGCGGCACTGTCACGACCCGAAATTTAGTTCGTGACCGGCACTTAAATCACGCAACGTCTAAAGGCGTAACGTAACTTAGTAAGCCGAAACCCAGAAATCTAAACCTTTTTAAAGCAAATAAAAGAGGTGAAGTTTTGAAATAAAGTTATGATGAAATCAAATGTTTTTCTTAAATACATAGATAATGGAACATGAAAATACAAGTGGATTTTACTAGTTGAAAAACATGTTGCGTCTTTTAAAAAAAATAGGTAGCACCACTCTTGTATATTTTGATCCAAAACCACATATACATGATAATATAAAAGAAATCCCTAAGCGGGAGCTAGCTCTTCGCCAATCGGCGGAAACACAACCATGCAAGACAGAAATATAAGTATACGATGCCTAACGGTGAAGATCAACACAAAGGATAATGAATAAAGCAAGACATCAACCCACCAAGCGAATATATAACCCATCGCTCTAACTCTCGCAACCAAAGTCTTGCTAAGTCCTACTAGTTATACAAATACTAGTTTCTGATTGATGGAGTTGACTAGATACAACAGGAATAATAAATACAAGAGTTGGCACGATCCAATATGTCCCACCTACCATAGCAAATCACCTGAAAGCAAGCTATGTGCCAGCGATACCGCTACTGATCCATGCGATCAAACGTGCAAGAACTATGGCACAACGGGGGTGAGTTGCCAACTCGTGAGTAGAATACATCAGCAGGTAGAAATTGAATAAAACAAAGATTTCCTAGGTCAACTATATCATGAAGGTAATACTATGATATCTAGGGTGACCGTGTCTGCATATATGCCAAAAATAATCAATGCCTGTATGCATGTGGATATCATCCACGTGTCTATCAATGACACAACAACATCATGGAACCTGAATGTCCAACATCGACACTCGAAACATCATGAAAGCATAAGCATGTAAATATGAGGATATCAATCAACGTGTGCCCATTAACGACACATCAAAATCATGGAACCTGAGTGTCCAACATCGACACTCGAAACATCATGAAACCCTTGTCCAACATCGACACGTAAATCCTCATATCTCGGGCTCCGTCAGTCCGGATCGGCCCACGGGCTTCGTCAGTCCGGATCGGCCCACGGGCTCCGTCAGTCCGAATCGGCCCATATCCATCTCACGACTCCGGTCGGTATCCTCCGGATAACCGCCAGGTCCAACTAATCACCGGTAAGTAGTGCTCCCTCTGCCATGCTTATTGTCTACACCAAAAAAATCATTTCTTGCCCCGGGATACCATACCGGGTCCACCATGTACCCGCAGACGGTGCCTATCGCTCCTCGAATCGGGTTTCTAACACAAGTCTCAGAACCGAGAAAACTCATGGTGGACGCCTCGAAATATCATATCAAGAGAAACCGGGTTTTTAAAACAATACATAATTTCCTTCAAAATATAACCACGGTTCTCAAATCCAAAATCTCATGAAAACAACATCTCAATGCGTAATATCATAAAGCATGATGTATGCATATATAGAACAGAAATGTGAGCATACCAAGTATATCATGCAACATAGCATAATGATGTGAGCATAGCAAGTCTATCATGCCAACGAGTCATGTGACAGTACTGAACAATTAAGAGTCATAGCATGATGTAGCAATTCTACTGTGTAGTGACATAGCAATCATCGATGATGAAAGTGTGTGAGCCGGCCAATCTGTGTAAGTGTAACATACGCATTATAGATAATGGTTTAGGTGTATTAGAACAGGTATATGTAATGCAATGAGAATATCATGAACGTAGCAGAAAGTAAATCGTAAGCGCAATGCTATAAGGTATACATATCTGTAACATATCCGAGTCGATAAATATATCAATCGGCAATCCAGCCTCATAACATCACGTACGGTATAATCCATCGTACGAAATCCTCGAGTCAAGGGTATGGTTCAATCATCCGGTAAAATATCACGTGTGGTAAACCATCGTGCAGCGACAACAAACAGAATAGGGATTCTATCGACCTATACAACAATGAGGGTACGGATCTAACATCTCGTATGACATATCACTCATTATTCACATAAATATATAAATATCTCATGTCACATCCGAATCAGTCACATATCATGTCTTGGCAACAATATCTATACTCTCATATCACCTCGCATCCGTATATCGGCATAACATGCCAAGTCATCTTATTTCATCACATTCTCTTTTCATCACATCAATATCTCACATCAAGTAATCTTATATATATATATATATATATATATATCATTTTACCGGTCTCATAACACATCTATCTCAATCTTATCATATTCATCGATCTCATGTCATATCCTTATACATCTCGTTTCATATCTTATATCAATCATATCCGCTCGTATTGTCTTATCTCGTCACTTACTAACTCTTTTAACCATATCCATAAGTTTCTCACATGGTTTCCCCAACCATACTCTATATATATTGGTTTCCATTTATAATTTGCGGGGGTGCTATACGCCATCCACCCGACTTCCCCTGTAGATATAAATCTACTCACCTACGGAACTCCTTGTTCAGCCGTAGTCGATGTGCTTTGTCTTCTCGGAATCCACGCGAGGGTACCTACAAATCAACACATATCACAATGTTATGAAAACCAAGTCCGAAAACCGATACAGCACACGAATTGCCTATGGGTTAGAACCTATAGCCTACGCATGCAAAAACAACCAAACAGTCCTCGTCATTGACGTACAAACGTCCAACGACCAAATCCAAATTCAAATATCAAAACCAAGTTTCAAATACCGGAAAACATAATACGGAAACTGAGGGAATCACTCCCAGATTCTTGCTCAGGTAATCTGGGAAAAAACAAAAAATACAGTAGCTGTGTTATAAGGTATGTGAGCTACAGGCAAAACCCCAACACCAATGCCCAAATTTTGGCTGGCCTAACTGCTACAGTAACCGCCCCCGCCGGCCCCACCTTGGAATTTGGGTCTCGTCTTCTCGTGGTAGTCTCTTATTGGTCTAACTAGGTTAATGTATATGTTTGATTTTTTATAAAGGTCCCGGGTTGCTCCAGATTCCCTGTAGACCTCCAAAAATATCACAAAACCGACACGGAAAGTTTCTAAGTTCGTGTATTGGGTTCGATTCTATGGCCCAGGTCAGGAAAATCATCACTAAGGTTCTACAACACTCACTACACTTCAATTTACCAATTACAAGTCAAGTTTCCCACTAAAGCCTAACTTGGAATTTTCAAACATCACTAATCAACATCGATTTAACTCTAAAATAAAGATAGGATAAACTAAACACAATAACTTAACTAAAGTCTAGAATTATACCTCATTTGGCAACTCAAGAATTTTCTTGAGTTGCTTAAGGTCTTCAAAATCCAACTTTGAAAGGTCCAATGGGTTTGTAGAGAGGTGGGGATCATTTTTAGTGAAGAGAGTATAGGGTTTTAGTGAAGGAATTGAGATGAGACATGAGGGTAGAAGTGAGGGAGCTTGAAGATGAAGAAGTATAAGAAAAACAATGGGGAAAAATGAATGAGGGCAACCCTCTCCCTCTCCCTCTCTCTCTCTTAGGCTCACCCTCTCTCTTAGGCTCACCCTCTCACAAGAGTGTGTCCCCCCTCTCTTTCTCCAATAAGTGTCTTTCTTTTCTTTTTCTTTTAAAGCAAAATATCAAAAAATACAAGTGAAACAACATGCAACAAGTCATGGTGCACTAACCATAGAAAAAATGTAGAAACACGGATTTGGCATAATCACGATTAGTAGTGCACTAATCAATTTTTATTTAAACTGCATATAAATTAATTATAAAAATGCCAAATCCAATAAATATCTTTTTAATAAATAAATCCTTTTAATCTCCCATTATTTTCCAAATATTGGTATATAATTATACCATTTTACGAAAATCCCCATTTCGCAAATCGACTAGTTTTCGCGAAATATATATTTTTAATATTATATAATATTTTATATTTTCTGAAATGTTACAATCTTCCCCCCTTAAATAAATTCGGTCCCCGAATTTAAATTTAAATCCCCAAATACTAAAACATTTCAATAATCAGCTCAAATTAACGTGGCTCCGAAATCACGGAAAATACAGAAATACCACAGCGCATCGTGTGTGCCAGAAAACGAGTATGAAACTCAAAATCGAACTCCGTCAAGCGTCACTCAATCATCGGAGTTACAATGGAGATACTGATCTCGAAATCCACTACTGAAATCCAATATACACTACTCAAATACTATAATACGTGTATAGTACGCATCCTTGGAAAAAATCTCCAAACACCGAATAAAGCAAATGCAAAATCCTTTCTGAATCGCCATGTGATGCGTAACTCACGGCACAAGTGACAGATGCTAATTTGTAAAGTAATAAATATACGTTCATATATGTTTTCCTCAAATATACGTTCCGCCCTTTTGAAATATCCAAAAAGGTTTTCCCTTGTAAACGTTCGTATCGCTCGCGGATACGTAGGAAATAGCGAGACTATAGCTCCTTTTTTGAAAACCTATTGGTAAAATTTTTAATGCATGCAAAGTACTCAGGTACTGTCCTCAGATCAGTTCTGTTCGGCTACTACATAATATAGTGCCCATTATGAAAACAAAGTGCTCAAGAGCAAAATCAGCCTCAAAAGGCGTATCCAACAATCACGTGCATCTGGTGCACACGGAAATCAAAACCAAATACAAGTTCTACGAATGTGCACAAAACCAAACTAAGTGCAACCGGTGTGCACAAAGCATCTGTCCAGTGCAACGGATGTGCACAACAATAATTTCAAGTGCATCTATAGTGCACGAAAATCTCAACCCAGTGCAACTATCCTGCACGAATGAAAATCCCAATCGAGTGCATCCGGTGTGCACAAAATAACATCTCATATCATGCGCTCAACATGCGCGAAAATCCAAATCAAGTGCATCCGCCATGCACGAATGAAATCTAAATCAAGTGCATCCAACATGCACGAATAAAATCTCAATCAAGGGCATGTGTCATGCACGAATGAAATCTGAATCAAGTGCATCCAACATACACGAACAAAATCTCAATCAAGGGCATCCGTCATGCACGAATGAAATCTAAATCAAGTGCATCCGACATGCACGAATAAAATCTAAATCAAGTGCATCTGACATGCGCACAAAATCCAATACCAAGCGCCTAATATGCGCAAAAATCTAACCCAAGTGCGTCAGGTCCGTATAAAGCATCTAGTACAGTCGCATGCACGAAAACGAACGTCAAGTGCAAATGCGCACAAAAACGTAAATCTGGTAAAATAAATGCTCAAAGACATAAATCGGGTGCAACCAAGTTACGGAGTATAAATCTAGTGCAATCAATGCACGAAATAAAATCTAGTGCAACAAATGCACGAAAACTCATCAATAACTCAAATGCGTATAAAAACTACACCGAGTGTACCAAGGTGTATAAAAATCATAAGCGTATGCAACTATGTGCACAAAACACGTATCAATGCACGGCAAGCACATGTGAGCTATACCGAGTGTAAAAATCAAATCGAGTGCGTACCACATGCACAAAATCAAATCAACCATTTGAAATCCACGAAATCATAAACACGTGCAACCAAGGCACAAAACCGATATCAAGTGCAATAGATATGCACAATTCGCAAACCGATGTAGCGGTGTATAAACACAAATCAAGTGCAATAACTAGGCACAAAAATGTAAATACCCAGTAGGTGCAGCCATGGTGCACGAAAACAATATCATGAACTCAATCATCAAAGCTCAAATCCAAGTGATATAAGCGTGATACTCGGATCACAAACGCAAATTGCAACAAATGACATCGAGGTACACCTCCTACAATGTCGAAAAATGCCGGTACGCCCAAAACTGGCAGAGCAAGAACATCAGCTTGCCTCCTGCTCACGGTCTGGCGTTCTCTATCTCTGGGTCCTCATTTCTCGGTGGATTACCAATCTCGCAATCCATCGGCTCGTCGTCCCGGTCAGATGTACTAACGGAAACGATTACGCTCTGACACTCCTGTTGTCATCTCTTGTCCAATTAGCATGACCACTCGTAAAACAGCACGTCATTGGCATCGACCTCTGGCCCTCTGAATACACGTGACACAACTGATCCTCGGTGCAAATCTTATCGCAGCAGTGTCCTGGAAGGAACCTGCTCAAGGTTTCTTCCAATCTCGCCTATGCCGAACTATACGGAGGCTGGTACTTTTACATAATCTTTTCTCGTCTTCTGGAAATCTGCGTTCTCAGCACAGCATTTTCTCGGGAACTGGTCGTATCCCAACACCTCTGTATACATATCAGATCTCTAATCTCAATGGGGAGTAACAATAGCTCGTTAAAATCTCACACGAATCTCTTGTTCCACTCGTCTTTATTATCGTCCACTTCAACGTCACGTCATGCTATCAATTGTTCTCGGCTACAGTCAATCCGGAGTCTCTCACACGGACTCGAAATTACGAACTGGGTATCTTCATCACTCTGTAGAAGATATCTAGCCTAACACGTCCTCGGGAACTCGTCCCAACCATCGGAGGAATACTTTATATTCGTCCGTTTTCGATCAACTCACAACGCATCTGGGTGAGGTCCTCTATCTGAAGCTGGTCAAATTACTGATCTCCTATCGGATCATCCAACGAACAACGTCCTCTCTGGGTCGATCTATTCTAGATCTGAGTAAGATTCTCTACACTGGAAATCTTCAACTCAATTGGGCCTGCGTTGGCGCATCAAATCAGACGAATCATCACAGTCGCTCAACTCTGTAAGTCCACGTTGCGACCCCCGGTTCTTACGGGGAGGCGGAAACGGTATAAAAATCAAACTTTTGGCGCATGGGGCAACATGGACTAAACAAGGTCGGGATCGTGTCTAAACTAAACTAGCAAACATGCTAAAGAGAGTTAGCTACTCGGAAAGATGGTTATACCTAAACTTGAACTCCTTCTTCTTGAAACCTTATAGAGGTTGATGGTTCTCTTCTCGTCGCCTTCTTCCGTCGAAGATGGATCCACCTGAGGGTTCAACCTTCGGGCTCTTTCTCGAACTTTGAGTGAACTAGAATCTCCGGCTTGCTAAACCCTTGATCCTAGAGTGAGTAGAGAGTGTCTAAGGGGTGCTTTTCTTTTAAGGAGAGGGATTCTCAACACATGAGAAGGATTCTCCTTTGGCTAGAGGAAGAAGAAGATGAAGTGAGGAGAGAGAATGATTATGATAGAATGAGCTCTTTTCTTTTGCAACCATAACTAAAAGAAAAGGAATTATCAAATTAATAATAATAATTGAAATGAGAATAGTTGATGGTTGTTTTGGAATGACCACTATCATACTTTCAATAAATGAGTGTAAGCAAGAATCAAGGAGTATCCTTGCAAAGCAATGATGGTGGTCAACATTCAACCATGGTCAACAAGTCAACCATGGTCAACAAGTCAACAAAAATCAACCATAACAATATTTCATTTAATTACTATTATTAATTGATATTTCATAAATCTGTTAGGGTTTGGAAAATGACGACTGTCAACTGTGCATACGCACCCGTTCCGAAACCCTAATGAAATACCTCATCCTCCGCCTCAAGCAACTGTGCATACACACCTGCATTCTCGTTCCGAGGAACAAGAATACCGAGATATAAAAGCAACCCCTAAAACATATACCAGTATCTGGCTCAAACCAGAGCCCGCTGGCAATATCCGTCCGGACTCCAAACGTGCACAAGTGCGCGGATGAGAACGAACCCTGTCGCAAAACCATGCGACCTCTACTCTGTTTTGCCCAGAGGCGAATACCCTCTATGTGGGACTCTAAAGACTCGACACTACGCTGGCAGTGGGTTTAACCACAGACCGCAAGCGGCACTAGCTGTGCGTAACGGTCCCCAGGTAGATGCCGACAAGAAGGCTGACGAGGTGAACCCCATCTGAACTCCTACTGAGTCTGAATGTGACATTCTCCGTACAGTCCGGTCTATTCGTCTGATACATCGCATGGCGGGCCTAAAGGGCGGTAAACGTCAGTCCCCTAATAGCGGTACAAGTCGTGTCGGAGTGAAGCCCAAAACACCCTGAGATAACACTGGAAGCCTACCAGTATATCTCGCTTGCCCTGGCCAGGGACTACTCGTGTAATGGCTCTCCTAGACACAGCGCGATGTCAACCCCCAATACCGGGAGAGACAAATCCTGTCTAACCGTCACTGCCTCCAAGTGCTTCGGGACTGCACCCAACCACTACCTGTTTGCACGACTCCTTTGAGCCGTGGTAGGGTAGTGATCAAAGTGCAGTGGGAACACACTCGAGGCGAAGTGCCAGTGTCAAGTCAGTGGACTAAGCTGTACTCATGTCACCTGGGAACTGATAACTGACGATAGGTATAATACCAACCTGTCAGTTCCCGACGAGTCCTGTCCAGTGTACTCGTAACCTAACGAGCACCCGTATACTATCTCCAGTACGACGTACTGATGGCTGTGGGACAGACCATCTCCCACACTGGGATGAGAAGCGCATACGCTAGTCTACTCCGGAGTATCGATGCCCTGTCTCGATAGTCCTGCGACTAGGGACCTGTATAAGGATGTGCTTACAGATTACCCAGCCCCCACTAGTGTGACTGCCATCACAACGCTGGTAATCAAGCAAAGATCCTAAGGGCTCCACTAATGCGTATAGGTGATATCGCAAAATAAACACATGTACACATTGAAGTAGAAACAAACCAAGTAGCATACTACTATATTGAGCAAGATTGTTTATACAAGGTGAATATCCCAAGCCTCCATTAAGTAATATACAAACTAGTATGATACAGTAATGGCCTCTAGGGCATATACACTAACAAACTCAACTCAAGATAGACTAGCTATCTTCTGTCTGGGTGAGGTCCTCTATCCGAAGCTGGTCAAATTACTGATCTCCTATCGGATCATCCAACGAACAACGTCCTCTCTGGGTCGATCTATTCTAGATCTGAGTAAGATTCTCTACACTGGAAATCTTCAACTCAATTGGGCCTGCGTTGGCGTATCAAATCAGACAAATCATCACAGTTGCTCAACTCAACTCAAGATAGACTAGCTATCTTCTGTCGCATCTCTGCCTAAAAGCTCCAGCGATCTCAGCACGTAAGTACTGGAAGCGACATCCCAACAATCTCAGCAACAGCTGGGTCATCTGTCTGCAAGATAGACAACATCATAAACTCTGAGGTAGGCCGTATCTCAATAGTCTTTTCATAACTGGCAGCCTCTATCAGTGGCCCGATCATCCGGTGCAAAACCGAACACTCGCCTCAAACGAGAGGTCACAACACAAACGCTAAATCGAGACGTTCCCATGTCACCAGAAAACACGGTGGTCAGTCCTCGTCCATGACGAGCTCGCCCTGACCGCATCACTAGCAGCAGCCCAATCTGCGCTCAAACCATGGCGACAGGAATCTCAAGCATGTATCAATAAAGATAGATCAAAGGAATGAAAGGAATCAACAGACCCAGAATGGATACATGAACATAAGGAGGAACGGAATCAATGAGAGTATGATCATTGGAATGAATAGAATCAAGGATCTCAAATGGATGTATAATCATAGGGACGAAGAGAATCACAGATCTCAAGATGTGTACATCCTGAGGTCACTTAAGCGGAGTATCGTATCGTAAGTATGCCGTGGAACATACGCACGGTACGTTACTCTACTTGAGTTGCCTACTCTATCAATCAGGGTCAGCCTATGTAACGAAAGTTTGGGTCTAATACCCTCCTGTTCAAGTCTAAGTTCCGTAAGGTCAAGCCTAGGTTCCGAAATAGATTACGCCCCAGAATCTACATAGTCAATCCTAGACTCGAACTAAGGTTCTGCTGGGTTATGCCGGCTCCCTGGCCATCAAAACTGGCCGGTGCGGAACAAAAACGACGAATGAAATTCTGGCGCCGACGGAACCCAATCCCAAGATCGAACCCATAAACACTAAAACTAGAAAACCAAACACAAAGAGATAGAATGGTTATACCTAATGAACCAAGTCTTTCGGGTATTCAACCATTTCCAAGCTCCTAGCGATGCGGATCGACTTTGGTCGCCGGTCTTCCTTCATCTCCGATGATCCACCCGCGGGAAACGGCGCAAGCTTCAGGTTCGCCAAGCGAACCAACCGACTCTCTAGGATTGTTAGTGGTAGAGAGTGAGGAGTGTAGAATAGTCTCACTAAAATTTTCTCTCATCCATGAAAGATTTGGAGGTGATCAAGACAAGAATGGCATGAGCTCAAAAATGGCTAAGTTTCTTTTTGTGTGAGCATGAGAGTAATAGAGCACTAAGAATGAACCAACCAAAATGAGCAACCCCAATCACCACCATGTTGTGGTCGGCCCCTTTTTCTCATGCCCACCAAAAAAATCTCAATCTAATTTCATTAAACAAATATAGCCCATACCAATCTCTACATTGCTAAAGTCCATGATTTGACCAATACCTATGCTTATGCCATGTCACCATTTCCACATCACCTTAAACAAATGATTTTCCTAAAATGGAAAATCAATAATGAGGTGGCAAATCTTCTAGAAGCCATTCCGTATAAATACAGAATGCTTCCCGGTATATGTATCGAAATACACATACGCATATTCGTACAAAAATACGAATAGCTAAAGAGAGAAAATAAATAGTGAGAAATAATACTAGAATACATATATATAAATACATATGTAAATTATTAAATCAAAACTTGATTTAACAATCTGGCTTAATCCTAAGCCGCTAGTATTATCAACCGCCTGATTAAAGTCTGTGCAGTCCATGCATATATTTAATCGGACACCTGTATGTATCAACATACGTCACCTACACTATATCGCCTGAACCGAGAAAACCGTCTGTGTGGGACTCTAAATACTCGTCAATACACTGGCAGTGGGTTTAACCACAAGCACGTCAGCGGCACTAACTGTACGTAACGGCTACCCAGGTATTGAGCGAAAGGAAGGCCGACAAGCAAACTCATCCGAACCCCTACTGAGCCTGTCAGTGATAATATCCGTACAGTCCGGTCTGTTCGTCTAAGAGTATCGCATATCGGGTCTAGGGGGTGGATAAAGTCAGACCTCTAATAACACGATAATTCGTGTCGGTATGAAGCCCATCACCTCCTGAGAAACTACTGATCCAAATCAGTAATTCTCCATTACCCCGGACGAGGATTTCAGGTGATGGCCACCCGTACACTGTGCGACATCATCCCCAATATCGGGAGAGACGAATCCCTGACGATCCGCTCACTGCCTCCATGTGGCTCGGGACTGTACCCAACTAAAACCTGTTTGCACGTCTCCTTTGAGCGTAGTAGGGTCGTAATCAAAGCACAGTGGAAACTCACACGAGACAAATGACGATCCCAGGTCGACAGACTAACCTGTACACATGTCACCAAGGAACTGCTATCTGACAATAGGTATAATACCAACTAGCATGTTCCCGGCGAGTCCGTCCAGTGTAATCATAACCCAATGAGCACCTGTATACTATCTTAGGTGAACAACTAACACCAATGGCTTGTGAGACCGGCCACCACCCCTCGTCAGGGTCTAGATAAGTATACACCAGTCTACACTGGAGTATCGATGCCCAGTCTCGATACTGCCACGACTAGGGACATTTAAGGATGCGCTTATAGACCCCCAGCTCTTACGTATATGATAGCCATCATAATGCTGGTGGTCAAGCAAGAAGCCTATGGGCTCTATCATTATGATAAAGACAAACCAGATAGCATACTATCATCTCGAGTAAGACTTTTTTATCGGTATAGACCCTTCCTCAATCATCATAATCATGTGCATGCGACTACGATAATTGCCTTGAGGGCATTATAGCCAACAATCTCCCACTTGCACTTAAGGCTAATTATTGCGATGTCGCATACTCACAGCCCATGTGATACCGAACACCCAACTCCTCTACCAATCAGTTTCGCAAAGCATGTTTGTGAAACTAATGTGTTCGAGGAATAGCCTCAGTGAGTGGATCCGCTCCAATGTTTCTTTTTTATGTCTCTCTTTATCTCGAGTCCGCGGAGAAATCCATCTCCCGAATTGAGTAATACCTGTCTTAGAATATGTCTGGACATTTGATGGGACCTAGTTCATAAATGAACTCCAAATCCAAACTTCTTAGACTGTATCGTCAACTGAATTTAATTAGTATCATGTGCCATGCCTCCCTCAGCATCCGCTTGGACCACCTGTCCAAACTACTGCCCCTCGTAAGAGTGAAAGACTATAACTCCGACAGTCGCTCTGTCATCCAGGTCACCTTGGAAGCCTGGAATGATAACCGTCTCCCAAAGGAGGCTGCCGTTATCAAATCCCTAGAACATCCACTTATGTTCATAAACTGCTTCCAATCATTTTTCTCCAGGATTGGATTAATATATCAACCTTTTGCATCTAGTGCAAAAACAGTATCTGGTGTGGTACTTGATATGTCATGATTGACTCAATTGCCTAAACAAGTGATATGCCAATCATGCACATCCCTCTCCCCTTTAGTCTGTAAGACACCTTTAGAGAGGATGACTCCATCACCTGCAGGTTCACCACCATACCAGGAGTCGTCCATTCTAAAATGCCTTTAGAATACTGTCTAAGTACCCGGATTGGGACACTTCCCAAATCTAGATCTAGTAACCAGAATATCCGATATAATATCCATAACCTATGTGGAGAAACTACTGTGTGACAACCAAAGTATAACCGATCGTAGTATAAGAATTTCACTTCCTACTCTGTGTATGTCATCCTCAATACCAGGACACACACCCTACTACTTTCTTAACAGATCCATCTCCTATTCTGATGAAGTCAAAAACCTATGACTGCCACATCAAAATAGATGATCTATCTCCGCCATATCCGCTTTAGTCTATAAATAGACATGCTACTTGTCCACTACTCTTCCGCTGCTCCCACTGACTACGACAACCCTCTGGCAGAGTCATATACACGTGCACTTCCAAAGCTAGTTTAGAATGACGATATACTCATCCTTCTGCCGGGTCTCATAGTCTGGAACAACAGTAGTGTCAAGTCCGGGTAAACAAGAACCTCCCTGTCACCATCCTTGAGGCTACCTGAGTACCTCTCGGGTGGCTGAGGTTACCCTCCATATCTGCGGAGTGGCTAATGGAATGTCAATCCTGATTGAATCTTTAGGTCCTATTAAATTTTCCGTAATCGTTTGTGGTTCTGGAATCACTTCCAGTTCTACCATACTCCCACTACTGTTTTCTGAAAAAATCCATTTTATTAAAACTGGTGGCGAGTCAAGAACAATATCACTATTGATCTTCCTGATGGTAGAAAGTTAACCCTCGTGAAAACCTGGGATAACCCACAAACGGCCATTACTGATACGTGCTTTGAGTTCATCCGGATTCTGGTTTTAAGCATTAGCCGGACGACTCCCTATACCTTAACATCGTTAAGATATAAATTGATTCTATATATATATCTAATATAGAAACAAAAGCACTAATTTAATTTGAACTAGATTCAAATCATGCAGCTGTCTCCAGTGCATGTCAACTAAATGGAAAGAGGCCGATCATTATTACTCAACTTAGGAGTGCGTCCAATTATGAGTAACCTGAAAGAGAAACAAGTTTCTCAAAACCATTACTATCAACTGAATACCTCATACAGGTACCTACATCTTCGATCACCTTGAAGAATCCCGATAGTTGCGACACCCGGTTCTCTACTTTATTCTTGTACCTATAACTTCTCAAACTTGGACCTTGTATTTCTACGAAACACTTGTCCAAAACTTGAGAAGTCATAAGTAAACAGAATATAGTACGAGGACCAATCCCTTTGTCCTAATGGACACTGGACAACATACAATATTTTGTATAAGTCCCCTGAGTTTAATTTTTCAAACCCTGTGCGTCGTAGGTTGAAAACTGTACCCAAGTGATTTCCTCAAATATCACCAATTACAACGAATTCCGATATAATGGGGATGATCACCTAATTCCCAATAACTTACTCCTACTCATCATCTGTAAAACCATACAGATGTGAGAATCATACCTGGTAAATACATACCCTGGAGTAATGGTCTAATTGGGAAATCAGTTTACAATTAACAATGCACAGTGAAACTGAAACATGAAAATGTTTCGTAGGGGTATCCTGGTATTTTTAGTAATGCCTCTTCCATTATCTAGATTCATGATTGAAACCATATATTTCTCTGCCATCTCTCCAAATCCCTTTATTTGTCTTTAGTCGTTACCTTCTGTACACCTTTGTTAGGCTTAAATGGTTTTCTTCCTTCCCTACCGTTCGGCACCAGCCTATGGTTTGGAAGAAGACTATCCAATAAGCGTAATAGGTGTACTCTCCTAATCCTAGGAGTACTCACAACCGGAGAGAAGGTGATGATAAAAGACAACTGAATAAACCTTATTCCTATTTCTCCTGAACCAGAATCCATCCTCGAAAAAGTTCCTTCGAGTTCGTATATAACCATACGATGGATTTATCCAATGGAATTGGATGTTCGTAGTGATACGGGGTGTTCTGGAGAAATACAAAGGTGAAGTAGGAGCGGCGATGCAAGCCTTGGTTTGGTCGTGAATAGCAGTCGCATTTTACTTTGCCCACTTTCTAACCCTTTTATTTGTCTTTACTTATTACCTTCTGTACACCTCACTTAGGCTAATTGGTTTTCTTCATTCCCTACCGTTCGGCACCAGCCTATGGTTTGGAAGAAGACTATCCAATAAGCGTAATAATAGGTGTACAGTCTCCTAATCCTAATAGCCCTCACAACCTGAGAGAAGGTAAAAGGAAAAGACAACTGAATAGTCCTATTCATTTTCTCCAGAACCAGAAACCATCCTCGAAAAAGTTCCTTCGAGTTCGTATATAACCATACGATGGTTTTATCCAGTAGGATTGGATGTTCGTAATAATACGGGGTGTTCTGGAGAAACACAAAGGGTAGAAGAAGGAGCAGCAATGATGTATGCAACTTGGACAATAAAAAAGCCAGTGTTTTTAAGAAAGTTCGGTTAACTTGGTCATTGAGTTATTGTCTAGGGTCGGGCCATGGTCACTGCCAAAGAGAGAGAGAGAGAGAAGAAACACTCAGCGTGCACTCTAACCTAGATCAGAATGGATAATCATTTTATCTAATCTGGATGGCTCCCACTGTTTTCTCAAATTCTCCTCCAAACCCAAAAGGAGAATTAGTCGGAATTACCCGAGGAGTAATCCTACTCAATAGTGGGAATCGGGATCCAACTATCATCGCATGATAACTTGATGGAAGCCACTCAAGTTATCACACTCCAGAAGGTATGCGCATGCCTGGCAAGTTTCCTGTATGTTTGAAACTCCCGATGTGATTTTTATCCCATGCTCTTATGACTTTGACGTAAGCCAACAAATCATAAGTCACATGTCAAGTTCTACCCGTCATTATCCAGGTTAATTTGAATCCACCCGTACATACCCTTGACGTAGGCCAACAAGGTAGAACGACTGTTCCAAACCAACACATCTATCTATGCAACAGAAAAGTAACAAATAGCTACCATACACTATGCCTTGACGTAGGCCAACAAACATAGTATGAATACTAAGTGCTACCCATCTGAAATGACGGAGGACTACGAATGGTTTTTGGTGAAAAACCTTTAACGAATGAACTTGATATCGTTGAAGGAACCGGATAGCTTTTATATAAAAATATAGCTGCGAAAACCTTTGCTAAAGAGGTCACTCCCGGTGAAGGGATCTCGGCTCTTTCCTCGTCGAATGAGGTGCAGGATATTCCAAACTGAATACCACGATGCAAAGCAAAAATAATCGACTATAGTAAAGTTATTACGTTGACGCAAACTTTCACTCAAGGGGTCACTCCCGATGAAGGGATCTCGGCCCTTGCCTCGTCGAATGAGGTGCTGGATATTCATAACCGAATACCATTGTGCAAAGCAAAAGCGTACGTCTGTAATGTCAGTTTTTAAAACTGGTTCCAACAATATCAAATATAGGTTTGTTTTCCTTGCATTGATAAGAATCAACACAGTCCCATCAATTAATCACACCAGAAAAGAACGAAAATATAATGTACGTATATGCCATCCGCATTCGCCACTGGGTCCCGTCATCACCCGTTAGGTTACTTCACTAACGACAGAGCGGGGACTGGACTAGCGCGGGTGCAAAACATATACAACATCTACTAGTATATATATAATAATCGCTCCAGGAATGATAAATGCAACATCACAGAAAAGTAATAAGCATCACAGAACAATACAGATAATCTGGGATCTCCGGGTTTCCATTGAGCCATAAATGAAAACCCGACGTTCCCCTGGTCGTGTGGATAGCCTGTGCAATGAAAATCCTAGACCCCTACGAGCGCGGCAAGTTACCCGCCAAAACCTGAAGCGAGGCAGCCCCCTTCAGCAAAGTGAATGGACCACCCAGCACTTCACGGAATCTGGTAACTTGGGCACCCCTCCTTAGGTCAACCTATACCCCCTACGAGTGCGGCGAATAGCCCATCAATTCTAGAGTAAGAAACCCTCCGTCTCAACGCCATGAGATGCTGATCTGTTGCCCTGTAGAACCCGGCTATTCGTGCACTCCACCGCGGGGTAATCCTAGTACAGAAAAGAAAATAATATACAAGGGTGGCATCGACCTCAGCCCGGTCATGCCCCAAAAGAATAATATACAAACAAGCAGTGACGGCAGTCCACATGTCGGACGCTCGCCCGGCAATATCAAATGTACAAATAAATCCAAACTGCACTACCATTGCACACAAGCTATCCACCATGACAATCCGCAACATCACAGTACAACACAGAACATCAACGTGAATGTCACGTTCGCAATTCCGTCTAAAAGGACTATAGCGATTAAAAAAGGTTTACCGATCAAATGACATCCACGGTCACAGATAGAAATGTAAAGTACTGAAAAATTACACAGTTAAAATTTCGATCGACTAAATTTATCCGCAAAGGCCCCAAAAGCAAATCCATTACTCAAAAGATTCTGGGCCAAAACCATATATCACAAAAATCATTTTTCCATGTCATAGAGTGCCAGAAAAAATTTGGATGCATTTGGCCATAAAAGCGATGTGGCACCGCCGCCAAATGGCATGTTCTGCGGCGGTTCCGCGGCGGTTCCGCGGCCAAAAAGTTGAATCATGCTTCCAAATTTCTTGTGGTACTCTACAATTGCTTGCACGGATTTATAAGCTATACAGAAAGAATTTTTGAGGACGTTTGAAAATCGACAGAAACTTGGCAAATTTGGAATAATGATTCGGAAAATTCGTTCGATTGATATTCTAACTTGTGCAACCTAGCTAGTAATGGTTTATGGGTGGCTCTGATACCACTGCTGGGTTATGCCGGCGCCCTGGCCATCAAAAGTGGCCGGTGCGGAACAAAAACGAAGAATGAAATTCTGGCGCCGACGGAACCCAATCCCAAGATCGAACCCATAAACACTAAAACTAGAAAACCAAACACAAAGAGATAGAATGGTTATACCTAATGAACCAAGTCCTTCGGGTCTTCAACCATTTCCAAGCTCCTAGCGATGCGGATCGACTTTGGTCGCCGGTCTTCCTTCATCTACGATGATCCATCCGCGGGAAACGGCGCAAGCTTCAGGTTCGCCAAGCGAACCAACCGACTCTTTAGGATTGCTAGTAGTAGAGAGTGGGGAGTGTAGAATAGTCTCACTAAAATTTTCTCTCATCCATGAAAGATTTGGAGGTGATCAAGACAAGAATGGCATGAGCTCAAAAATGGCTAAGTTTCTTTTTGTGTGAGCATGAGAGTACTAAAGCACTAAGAATGAACCAACCAAAATGAGCAACCCCAATCACCACCATGTTGTGGCCGCCCCCTTTTTCTCATGCCCACCAAAAAAATCTCAATCAAATTTCATTAAACAAATATAACCCATACCAATCTCTACATTGCTAAAGTCCATGATTTGACCAAAACCCATGCTTATGCCATGTCACCATTTCCACCTAACCTTAAACAAATGATTTTCCTAAAATGGAAAATCAATAATGAGGTGGCAAATCTTCTAGAAGCCATTCCGTATAAATACGGAATGCTTCCCAGTATATGTATCGAAATACACATACGCGTATTCGTACAAAAATACGAATAGCCAAAAAGAGAAAATAAATAGCGAGAAATAATACTAGAATACATATATATAAATACATATGTAAATTATTAAATCAAAACTTGATTTAACAATCTGGTTTAATCCTAAGCCGCTAGTATTATCAACCGCCCGATTAAAGTCTGTGCAGTCCATGCATATATTTAATCGGACACCTGTATGTATCAACATACGTCACGTACACTATATCGCCTGAACCGAGAAAACCCTCTGTGCGGGACTCTAAAGACTCGTCAATACGCTAGCAGTGGGTTTAACCACAAGCACGTCAGCGGCACTAGCTATACGTAACGGCTACCCAGGTATTGAGCGAAAGGAAGGCCGACGAGCAAACTCATCCGAACCCCTACAGAGCCTGTCAGTGACAATATCCGTACAGTCCGGTCTGTTCGTCTAAGAGTATCGCATATCGGGTCTAGGGGGGTGGATAAAGTCAGACCCCTAATAACGCGATAATTCGTGTCGGTATGAAGCCCATCACCTCCTGAGAAACTACTGATCCAAATCAGTAATTCTCCATTACCCCGGCCGAGGATTTCTGGTGATGGCCACCCGTGCACTGTGCGACATCAACCCCCAATACCGGGAGAGACGAATCCCTGACGATCCGCTCACTGCCTCTATGTGGCACAGGACTGTACCCAACTAAAACCTGTTTGCACGTCTCCTTTGAGCGTGGTAGGGTAGTAATCAAAGCACAGTGGGAACTCACACGAGACAAATGACGATCCCAGGTCGATAGACTAACCTGTACACATGTTACCAGGGAACTGCTATCTGAAAATAGGTATAATACCAACTAGCATGTTCCCGGCGAGTCCGTCCAGTGTACTCATAACCCAATGAGCACCTGTATACTATCTTAGGTAAACAACTAACACCAATGGCTTGTGAGACCGGCCACCGCCCTTCGTCAGGGTCTAGATAAGTATACACCAGTCTACACTGGAGTATCGATGCCCAGTCTCGATACTCCCACGACTAGGGACATTTAAGGATGCGCTTATAGACCCCCAGCTCTCACGTATATGATCGCCATCATAATGCTGGTGGTCAAGCAAGAATCCTATGGGCTCTATCATTATGATAAAGACAAACCAGATAGCATACTATCATCTCGAGTAAGACTGTTTTATCGGTATAGGCCCTTCCTCAATCATCATAATCACGTGCATGTGACTACGATAACTGCCTTGAGAGCATTATAGCCAACTGGTTAAACCTAGCGCTCTTATACCAACTTTGTCACGACCCAAAATTTAGTTCGTGACCGGCACTTAAATCACGCAACGTCTAAAGGCGTAACGTAACTTAAGTAAGCCGAAGCCCAGAAATCTAAACCTTTTTAATGAAAATAAAAGAGGTGAAGTTTTGAAATAAAGGTATGATGAAATTAAATGTTTTTATTAAATGCATAGATAACGGAACATGAAAATGCAAGTGGATTTTATTAGTTCAAAAACATGTTGCGTCTTTTAAAAAAATGGGCAGCACCTCCCTTGTATATTTTGATCCAAAACCACATATATATGATAATATAAAAGGCATCCCAAAGCGGGAGCTAGCTCTTCGCAAATCGGCGGAAACACAACCATGCAAGACAGAAATATAAGTATACGACACCCAACGGCGAAGATCAGCACAAAGCATAATGAATAAAGCAAGACATCAACCCACCAAGCGAACATATAACCAATCGCTCTAAGTCTCGCAATCACAAGTCTAGTTAAGTCTTACTACTTAGACAAATACTAGTTTCTGATTGATGGAGTTGACTAGATACAACAGGAATAATAAATACAAGAGTGGGCACGATCCAATATGTCCCACATACCATAGTAAATCACCCGAAAGCAAGCTGTATGACTGCGATACCTCTACTGATCCATGCGATCAAACCTGCAAGAACTGTGGCACAACGGCGGTGAGTTGCCAACTCATGAGTAGAAAACATCAGCAGGTAGAAATCGAATAAAACAATGATTTCCTAGGTCAACTATATAATGAAGGTAATAATATGATATCTAGGGTGACCGTGTCTGCATATATGCTAACAATAATCAATGCCTATATGCATGTGGATATCATCCACGTGTCCATCAATGACACAACAACATTATGGAACCTGAGTGTCCAACATCGACACTCGAAACATCATGAAAGCATAAGCATGTAAATATGAGGATATCAATCAACGTGTGTCCATTAACGACACATCAAAATCATGGAATCTGAGTGTCCAACATCGACACTCGAAACATCATGAAACCCGTGTCCAACATCAACATGTAAATCTTCATATCTCGGGCTCCGTCAGTCCAGATCGGCCTACGGGCTCCGTCAGTCCGGATCATCCCACGGGCTCTGTCAGTCTGGATCGACCCATATCCATCTCACGACTCCGGTCGGTATCCTCCGAATAACCGCCAGGTCCAAGCAATCACCGGTAGGTAGTGCTCTCTCTGCCAGGCTCATTGTCTGCACCACAAAAATCATTTCTTTCCCTGGGGTACCATACCGGGTCCACCATGTACCCGCCGATGGTGCCTACCGCTCCTCAAATCGGGTTTCTAACACAAGTCTCAGAACCGAGAAAACTCATGGTGGACGCCTCGAAATATCATATCAAGAGAAACCGGGTTTTTAAAATAATACATAATTTTCTTTGAAATATAACCACGGTTCTCAAATCCAGGATCTCATGAAACAACATCTCAATGCGTAATATTATAAAGCATGATGTATGCAAACATAGAACAGAAATGTGAGCATAGCAAGTATATCATGCAACATAGTGTAATGATGTGAGCATAGCAAGTCTATCATGCCAACGAGTCATGTGACAGTACTGAAAAATTAAGAGTCATAGCATGATGTAGCAATTCAACTGTGTAGTGACATAGCAATTATCGATGATGAAAGTGTGTGAGCCGGCCAATCCGTGTAAGTGTAACATACGCATCATCGATAATGGTGTAGGTGTACTAGCACAGGTATATGTAATGAAATAAGAATATCATGAACGTAGCAGAAAGTAAATCGTAAGCGCAATGCTATAAGGTATACATATCTATAACATATCCGAGTCGATGAATCTATCAATCAGCAATCCAGCCTCATAACATCACATACGGTATAAACCATCGTACGGCATCCTCGAGTCAAGGGTATGGTTCAATCATCCGGTAAAACATCGCGTGCGGTAAACCATCGTGCAGCGACAACAAACAGAATAGGGATTCTATCGACCTATACAACAATGAGGGTATGGATCTAACGTCTCGTACGTACTCATTATTCACATAAATATATAAATATCTCACGTCATATCCGAATCAATCACATATCATGTCTTGGCAACAATATCTATACTCTCATATCACCTCGCATCCGTATATCGGCATAACAAGCCAAGTCATCTTATTTCATCACATTCTCTTTTCATCACATCAATATAGGCGTTCATCAACCTGATATCTCAATTACAATGAAGGCCGAAATGGCAACAATCACACGAAAACTGGAAGCAATTGAGAGCAAATTCTCATCGCCTTCTCCCGCCCCTGCTCTTCCCCTCATACTATCTGCGCTTGTTGTTCAGACCGATCACATTTGACCGAAGAGTGTCCTTACAACCCACCTGCTCAGGGACAGGATCAGGTCAATGCTGTATTTCAGCAAAGACTAAGAAATGATCCGTACTCTTCTACTTACAATCCTGGTTGGAGGAACCGTCCCAATTTCGCCTGGAATCAGAATCAGCAACAATTCTAAGGCAACAACAACTTCCAGAGGTCTTCTCCTAAACAACAACAAGCTCAATATCAGCAGCCTTTCCAACCCCAACCTTTTCAAAATCAGACGAATAATTTTGAACCCAACAATTCTTTTCTTCAAAACAATTTTGTTCCGTCAAACAACGAAAAGGTTTCCTCGTTAGAATGAAGTCTGGAGGCATTTTTAAAGCAATCAACTCAATCTTCCGCCAATATCCAGTCTTCCAGTCAGTCTTTGGTGTAACACACTGCTGCACACGGGCAAAGCATCAAAACCATCAAAGCCCGGATTGCACAACTGAATACAGCTTTAACAGAGCGAGAGAAGGGGAAGCTTCCATCTCAGCCTCTCCTAAATCCTGGTCACCCACATAATGCACATGTCGCTCTTGAACAACAAAATCATAATGTGAGTGCAGTGACTACGTTGAGCTCTGGAAGGATGCTACACAACAACGTTGGCACATATGATGACACCTCGGCCGCTTCTTCCTCTTCTTCTTCCTCTTCTTCTTCTTCTTCTTCTTCGTCTTCTGAGCCTGTTCTCCATTCTTCAAAATGCTCTTCTTCTTCTGCTCCGAACGGACCCATATCTCACTCCATGAAAACACCAGCACTGGGATCCATTTCAACTCCACAATCTCTTCCACAAGCATTGGACTCAACCAATTTCAGAAACGTTCCATTTCCAAACCGGTTGAGATCCAATAAACAAAGTCCACAAATGGAGAAGATTGTGGAGTTGTTTAAACAGGTTAACATTAACATTCCCCTCTTGGATGCAATCCAACAAGTCCCTTCCTACGCAAAAATCTTGAAGGACTTGTGCACTAAGAAAAGGAAATCTCAGGTACCCAAGAAGGTTTTCTTAGCAAGTGCCGTGGGTGATGCTCTTACCCAAGCTTTACCTCAAAAACGAAAGGACCCTGGCTGTCCTACGATTTCAATAACCATTGGGGATAAGAACATCAACCGCGCACTTTTGGATCTTGGTGCCAGTGTTAACCTGCTTCCGTACTCTGTATATGAGCAACTAGGTGTAGGAGAGTTGAAACCCACACACTGTATTCTCCAAATGGCCGACCGATCTATCACCCATCCTAGGGGTGAGCTAAAGGATGTGTTAATAAAGGTAGGGGACTTCATATTCCCCGTTGATTTCAATATTTTAGACACACAACCTGTAGCTAACCCCCAGAATCAAATTTCGGTGATACTCGGTCGTCCATTCCTTGCAACTTCTAATGCTGTGATAAATTGTCGAAATGGATCGATGAACCTATCTTTTGGAAATATGACAATTGAACTCAACATTTTTAGGTTGGGGAATCAGCCCTCCGAACCTAATGCTCATATACTAGACGTTTGTTCGATCCAGGAGATCGTCCCTGAGGACTGTGAGTTCGAGAAATTTCTGTCGATCACAGCAATCTTGACGCCACTAGTGCGTTCCTCCTTGAATCTGATACTGCTCCCGACAGTGATTATGAGTGTTTCACTTTCTTGAACGATCTTGACTTGTCGCCGCCCGAGCTTGAATCCTTTGAATTTTCGGATTCGTTAGATGAACCATCTGACTCATTCGTGTACACTCGTTTTGAGCCTCTGTTAGAATCCTTCGAGTTCGAGACATTTTCGCCGATTTTGCCTTCAATCATTTCACCTCCAACGCTCAAACTCAAGCCGTTACCGTCTCACCTCAAGTATGCTTACTTAGGTGAGAAAGAGACCCTACCTATCATCATCTCGGCCTCTCTAGCTTCAGAGCAAGAGAAAGTTCTTCTGACGGTCTTGCAGAGCAATCGGCAAGCTTTTGGCTGGACTATGGCTGACATCAATAGGATTAGTCCCTTGATCGTTGAACATCACATTCATATCATGGATGATGCCAAACCAGCCAGGGATCCACAAAGACGACTCAATCCAGTCATGAAGGAGGCTGTGAAAAAAGAGATCGTTAAATGTCTAGATAGTGGTATCATTTACCCTATCTCTGATAGCCAGTGGGTCAGTCCGATACATGTTGTCCCCAAAAAGTCGGGCATAACAGTCATCACCAATCAAGCAAATGAGTCAATCCCTACTCGCACCCAAACTGGGTGGTGAGTGTGCATTGATTACAGAAAACTCAACGCCGCGACACGGAAAGACCATTTTCCGCTACCTTTTATTGACCAAATGCTTGAACGATTGGCTGGACACGAGTACTACTGCTTTCTGGATGGCTACTCCGGCTATAACCAGATTCCCATTGCCGAAAAAGATCAGGACAAAACCACGTTCACCTGTTCTTTCGGCACGTTTGCATATCACCGCATGCCTTTTAGGTTATGCAATGCACCCGGTACCTTTCAGCGGTGTATGATGGGAATTTCTCAGACATGGTGGAAAAATTCTTGGAGATCTTCATGGATGATTTCTCCATTTTCGGCGATTCCTTTGATGAGTGTTTGATGCATCTCGACGCTGTCCTTACCCGGTATAAGGATAAGAACCTCACTTTAAACTGGGAGAAGTGCCGCTTCATGGTACGCGAAGGTATTTTCTTAAGACATATCATCTCGCAAAATGGCATTGAGGTGGATAAAGCTAAGATTGGGGTCATTTCCAATCTTCCTCCTCCCAGATGCATCAAAGACATCCGAGCTTTCCTTGGCCATGCCGGTTTTTATAGACGGTTTATCAAGGATTTTAGCAAGATTGCTAGACCCTTGACTCTTCTACTGGCCAAGGACACCACATTCGATTTCAACTCGAGCTGTGTAACTGCATTCGAATCACTTAAAAGCTCACTCACTTCTGCTCCCGTACTTTCTTCTCCTAACTGGACATATCCATTTGAGATTATGTGCGATGCATCCGACTTTGCCATCGGTGCTGTCCTAGGGCAGCACATCGACAAGATGCCACACGTAATCTATTATGCTAGCCGAACCCTGAACGATGCCCAGCTGAATTACACAACAACCGAGAAGGAATTCTTGGCTGTTGTGTTTGCATTAGAAAAATTCAGGCCTTACTTAATCGGCTCTCTAATCATTGTTTACACAGACCATTCTGCTCTATGCCATCTTTTTGCAAAGAAGGACGCAAAATCTTGGCTGATACATTGGATCCTCCTACTCCAAGAGTTTGACCTTGTCATCAAAGGCAAAAGAGGATGTGAAAACGTAGTGGCTGACCATCTCTCACGACTTCCTTCTTCGCCGACGCTTTCACTTCCAATAAACGACGTTTTTCCGGATGAACGGCTCTTGACAGTATCATGCGAACCCCGATTTGCTGATATTGTGAACTATTTGGCAACAGGATTACTACCGAATGAATGGTCAAGTCAGGACAGACTTCGATTCTTATCCCAAGTAAAGCACTTTTACTGGGACGAACCCTATCTGTTTAAATATTGTCCCGACCAGATTATTCGTCGGTGTATGCCTAATAATGAATTCAAGAGTGTGCTGTCATTTTGCCACGATCAAGCGTGTGGCGGGCATTTTGGCCCAAAAAAGACAGCCGAGAAGATCTTGCAGTGTGGCTTATACTGGCCACAACTCTTCAAAGATACTTATGATTACTGCAAAACTTGCTCCCGGTGCCAACACTTGGGCCGGATATCCAGGAGAAACAAGATGTCGCTCCAACCAATCTTGGTTGTGGAGATTTTCGATGTTTGGGGGATTGATTTTATGGGGTCGTTTCCAATTCTTTTGGGAACTTGTATATTCTTCTCGTTGTTGATTATGTCTTTAAGTGGGTCAAGGCTGTGCCCAGCCGGACTAACGACAACAAGATTGTCGTTAGATTCCTTAAGGAAAACATCTTTTCCCGGTTTGGACACCCCCGCGCGATCATTAGTGACAATGGAACACATTTCTGTAATAGGACTTTCGAGACCTTAATGCGGAAATATTCCATTAATCATAAGCTATCAACGCCCTACCACCCCCAAATATGTAGGCAAGCCGAAGTTTCAAATCGGCAAATCAAGCAGATATTGGAGAAGACGGTTTCCAAGAACCGTAAGGATTGGTCTTTAAAACTCACTAATGCCCTTTGGGCATTTCGAACTGCTTATAAAACCGATCTTGGCATATCTCCTTATCGGCTTGTTTACGGAAAGGATTGTCACCTTCCAGTGAAAATAGAGTATCGCGCATTTTGGGCGATAAAGGAGCTGAATCTATCTCTTGAAGATACGGGCAGCCATCGGAAGCTGCAGTTAAACGAATTGAACGAGCTTCAGGATGAAGCTTACGAAAACGCGATTGTCGTCAAAAACCGAACGAAGGTGTTTCACGATAAACACCTTATGCGCAAAACATTTGCACCTGGTCAACAGGTATTGCTCTACGACACCCGGCTACATTTCCATCCCGGCAAGCTCAGATCTCGCTGGAAAGGGCCATTTTTTGTGCGGACTATATATCCGCACGGTGCGGTGGATTTGGAAATCCAGAGGACGATTCACTATTTAAAGTGAACAGGCACAGGATAAAACCGTTCTTCACCGCGGACCCATCAGAGGAGCTCCTGATATTGCACGAGCCAGTTTACATTGACTGATCTTCCTCCATCCACCCCCAAATTTCGGTTATCCAGCCATAAACAGTGGAAACACTGTTTCAAATAAGTTTGGGGGTATGTTTGTACCAAAAATTTTATTTCCCACTTGTAATTATCTGTAGAAATAAAAAATAAAAATAAAAAAATAAAAAAAATAAAAAAAAATTAAATTTTCGGGGGTGTTTTTTGTAAATTTTCAGTTTTAATAAATAAATAAAAAAAATTATTAATTCTTTTTTTTACAAATAAATTCCTCTTTTTAAGGAGGGCTTTTTGCAAATAACCCAAACACTCCCTATAAAAATAACCCGACCCCTCTTCTGCATTTACAGAACCCTAAATTTCACCATCACTAAAACCCTAGCCGCAGCAGCAAAATTCTTCCGCAGATCCCTCCTCGGCGCCACGCAACCGCCGCCGATTGCACCATTGTGCCGTGCAACCACCGTTTCTTGGTGTTCTCTCCCTCTGAATTTTTCAGAAGAGGTTCGATCTTCTCTGCTCTTCTCTGTAAAATTTTTGGCTTTCTGCAATTTTATTTCAATAGCCCCTACACTTCAGTTTGAAAGAGATTTTTCACAATTGTTCACCCATAACATTTACGGTAGTTACTTCAGCGATGAGATCCGAAGGCGCGGATGGAACTTTCTCTTATTTAACCATCCAAACTCCTTCACGCTTCCTGATCTTGTTACCGGTTTTTATGAATGTATGGAGGAAGGTTGTCTTGCACAACATGGGTATATTAGATTACTGTGGGGGGATCGGGAAATTTTAATCGATAGGGACTTCATTCATGAAGTCACCTTAATACCACGACTCCCCATTCACGATCAACCCCTCCGAATTGAGGACTACCTACCCTTAATGGGAAATGACTGTTCTAGGGAGCCCCGAAAGGGTATTCAGGCTCGCACACTTTTTGCGAACGTTTTAACTGTGTGTCGTTGGGCACAAAACAATATTTTTAGAAGTTCGCACAACATAACATTTTTCACACCATCCGTTCATATAGTGCACACATTGATGACTCGAAACCCTATCTATGACATGTGCACTGTGTTGCTTCATTCGATTGGCGCCGGCAAACGAGCGGCCAATTATCCATGCCCAATGTTGGTAACACAACTATGTCGCCATTTCCTCCCGTTGAGGAATTTGAATTTTACATGCATGGTGGGATTCCCATTAGACCTCTTCTTGAGGGTGTCTCCACGTCCTACACACGACTACATGATTTATGGTCGCACACCGAGCCGGCCGAGGACGTGATGGCCAAGACCCTTAGCTCAAGCTCCACAGCGAGCGACGAAGAGCTTACCCCCGCTGCGCAAGCGCTCTTAATTCGACGAACCTATAGAGGGGTAGAAAGAGTGATAAGGATGCTGACTAACATTGATCAGCGAATAACGAGCTTGGAACAAGGAATGTCCACCCTCCTAGCAAGAAAGGAACGTTCACGATCACGATCGAGGGGACGTGGGACAGATAGGGGTGAAGCTGGGACCAGTGAGGCCACGTCTAGTAGACGCCGCAGGGAGCAGTGAGGACACTACTGTCAATAAGTTTGGGGGTGAGGGTTGATTGTAAATAGTTATCTCTGCATTGCATCTGCATATTTTTTATTTTTTGTACATATTTGTTTTTCTTTACATATTTAATTCTGCATTGCATCTTTATAAAATATATATATATATATATATATATATATATATATATATAAATTGAAAATTTTTTAAAAAATAAAAAAATTAAAAAGTTCAATTTTGGCCATATCAGACTTAAGTTCAACATGACGGTTGACTAGTTAGAAAAAACTAGATCCTAAACTTAGTAAATTAAAAACCCTAAAAATAACCTTTCTTAAAGTTTAACTGTAGAAAATATACGTCCTTGTAGTTTATTTAGAAATAGACAAATATTGAGTTTAGTTCTTGGGCTAAATCGAAATAAGGGAAGAGTATTGAAAGCTCTATTTGAAGTATAAGTCTGAAAAATAATTCTGAACCTTAAGTTCAAATTCTGAAAATATACACCTTTCTATATGCACTTACACACATCTTGAAACTTAGGATAGTAGAGGATACCTTGAAATGCTCTTGTCTAAAATCCTTAGTATGAAAGAAAATAAAACAAAAGTATAAGTGGTGAATAAAGAGATAAAAAAAAATGAACACTGGTTTTGTAATTGCTTAAGGCAGCATAAATAAATAAAAATATAGCGAGGGTGCTTTATCACCTAGTGCCTTAGACCAACTGGTTTGGGAGTCACTGCTAAGCCTTAGGTGTTTCAAGACGAGAAATTACGCCTAAATGCACAAGCACATTTTGTAATCGGTCGTTTAGTACCTCAAGAAGTATTAACGGTCGCATGAAGGATGTGTGAGCAAATTTCATATAGAATTCACCAAATAAAAAGTATTTTGGAAGATTGACAAGAGTATGATAGCTTGAATTGAATTTCCAAGTGTAGGGGTGATAATTACACACACGTAGAGCTATATGATTGGAGTTTGGAAGAGAGATAGGAATAAAAGATAGGGGTTATATCTTCAGTAGAGATGATAAAAATTCCTGAGTTAAGATTGAGCCTTAGAAGGAAAACTTAGGAGATGCTGAAAGCTTTATAAACTGGCATAACGTATATGATCTTAAGTTAAATGAAAAGGAAGTGTGAAAAATACGGGTTGATGATTTCTAAGTCGAAGATGATAGAATTTATTGCTAGAATACTGAATTGAAGAATTAGAGTCAATGGCCAAATTGATCAGATTTTGTGGGTAGTATCCGCTGAAAACCCTCAGGAGACAACACTCCTCCTACTAGGGACACCTAGAGGTTTCACGGCTTGTTGCACGAGCTCAGTGCAATCGCGTTCCCTGCGAAAATGAGGTTAGGACTTTTTGAGAATAAAATTGGTTTTGCTCGGGACGAGCAAAAGATAAATTTGGGGGTATTTGTTCATATCAGATTTTTGTATTTTTATACCGCCCATTCTTAATCACATTGCATATAGGTAGGTACTTTTAATCCGTGTTTTCTGAATAATTGCAGGTTACAGGTTCTCAGCTCTTTACAGTGAAATTCATGAAAATTCGCAACAAATACGGGACTACGACCAACAACAGATGAATACTTATCTCCGCTAACCATCCGTATGATGCCGCCTACCAGTTCAAGGGACAAAATGGCAAATTGTTGGTCACTTCAATGCACAAGTACAAGGGCAGCACAAGATCCAAGACTTCAATGCGGAGTTCAAAGCAAAAGTCCACATCATTTTGCACTGCTGAATATCTGGAAGAGAACTGAAGAGATTCTGAGAAACCAAGAATACAAAACAGAAGATAAAAGCAACATGGAGAATCCCTGAAAAGATGGTCCCCTAAATCCACCAAATGGCCGCGGAACCGCGGCCAAATAGGCACTTCTACCGCGGTTCCGCGGCCGCGTCTGAACAGTGTCGGTGGCAGTTGGTTCCGCGTTGACTTAGCTCTTTTGGGGTAATTTTGTAATCTCATGTTTAGCTCAGAATGTAACCTAGGGTTTCACCTTCCTATCTATAAATAGAAGAGCTCAAAGCCAAATAAAGTATGCTTTTCATTTTTTTAGATTTTATGATTAAATTCTGTATTTTTTCTTTCTGCTATCAAAAATTGTAATGAGCTTTTGAGTGGTGATCAATAAAGAAATAAAAAAAGTAAGTTCTTTTATTTATCATGCATATTCATTTATTTATCTGCAATTTTTTTATTTGCTAATCTAGTCGCTTTATTTTATCATTGTTTTTCTTTTGTTTTCTCTTCTTCGCTTTATTTTGTTTATAATTTTATAATGGGTGAGTAATTTCTCATTTGTTAGGGCAGGAGAAGAAAAGTTTGAGAGAAGGAAATCTCTCTCATTCTTTTCTTTGCCCAACACCTTAATTTGGACTCCCTTTAATTGAACCACAATCCGCTCACTACGGCACCATATGCTACACGATAGCGGTGATTCCCTAGTTAGACCGGCTGTGGTTGAATTAAAGGGAGGTTAGGGCTAAGAGACAAGAACGGACGGACAAGGACCAAAAGGAAGAAACTAAGCATGGAAAGCCTAGTTTATACTTGCAAGTTCCTTCCTAGTCGTGCTAATTCCCGTTGTTGCCGATTACCTTGACACTGATATTAAGAAGGGCATTGAAAGAAGTGAGAAATTCCTAACTCGAACTAACCTAATCCTAACCCTAGCAAGTTCTTTATCATCTTTTATTTCATTAGTAGATCTTAAAACAAAACTCAAAATATTTGGATTTAACTCGTTAAAACATAAAGAAAAAGATTCCATCTTCCTGTGGATCGACCCGTACTCAACCGGCTAGCTACCAAGCGACACCGTCTTGATTGCGGTAATTAAAATTTTAAGCAAACGCAGAAAATCTTCATAACAATCAATTGCCATGAAGTTTCGATTTGGATCGAAACTCTATCGCAATCGTGTATCGTTCGCGAATACTCGCCGGATAACTGTATTAGGTAGCCACACCCCATATTCCCGACCAAGTGACTTTAGGAAAAGCCCGTTGCCAAAAGCATCCACTCGGATGCTCACGGCCACGGTGTTCCGCCTAAGTGCACTTCGTCGACGGAATCGGGGGCGCGGCCATCTACTAAAGTTCCCGACGAGTATTCGATCGAGTAGTTGGAAATCTTGTTGAATTACCCGACTAAGTTATTAAAAAGAGTTTTCAATTCGAGACTAAAATGCAAGGTTTAACTGGTTAGGCATGAAATTCGGAATATAAGATATTCCGGTTTTATGATGTCTAAGGATATACGGATTCTAATTATTGTAATTTTTTATTTCTTTTCTACGACCGTAAGTGTAATATGTGGGGTATCCCTAATCTCGTTGCTATATGTCAACAGAATTTGGGATACACGTATTTACTTACGTTGATAACATGTGATGTTATGTGTTGCTGTGATATGTTATATTGAATCGTCGTGAATGAATAGCCGGGTTTTTTTTATATGAGATGAGAGTTTTACAATTTTCATTCATGTAAAATTTATATGTAATATTCTTTTATTGGGACACTTCCGGGTTGAGGATGATGTAACCATTGATGTATATTATTTACTTTTCCGCATTAGGATAGACCCAAGACGGGGAGCATAAGTAACCGGGTTCTGGAGTCCAGTGGGAGACCATCTCAAGGAGTCGAGACCGGGTCTCCTAACTCTAGAATTGGCAAGATTGCTTACCGCTCTCGTAGGGGTGTAGGGATGTAGGTTTGGCTATTCATCACGACCGTGGAATCCGTGTTTTTCATTATTTGCTTAATTTAAAACACGGACCTCCTAATATATCTAATATTTCATATATTGACTTGTGCTGCTTGGTTCTGTGATGTGATCATATAACTGCGCGAGACGAATGCTATATATATATGATATATATAATAAACGTTGCTTATGTTTTGCACCCGCGCTAGTCCAGCCCCAGCTCTGCCGTTAGTTAAGTAACCTAACGGTGCATGACGGGGCCCCATGGCGAATGCAGATGGCATAAGCGTACGTTCTATTTTCGTTTCATTTTCTGTGATGTTTAGGAAACATTAAATGATGGGACTTCATTAATAAGATTAATGAAAAGAAAAGAAACCTAAAGATGTTGTAGAATCAAAAGTTTTTAAAAAGGTAGCTCTAGATTTTGCTTTGCATAGTGGTATTCCTTGATGAATATCCAGCACCACATTCGATGAGGAAAGAGCCGAGATCCCTTCACCGGGAGTGACCTCTTTAGCAAAACTAGCAAATGCTACAACCCACTCGGTTTATCATCATAGCTTTTGTAGTTCTTGCTTTGCATAGTGGTATTCCTTGATGGATATCCGGCACCTCATTCGATGAGGAAAGAGCCGAGATCCCTTCACCGGGAGTGACCTCTTTAGCAAAAGCTAGTAAAAGCTATTCGGTTTGTTTTTGAAAACTACTCGATTTTAAAAGCGGAGCTTAAACCATTCTTTTTCAAAATCACTAGATTCTACAACTATATCAAGTTTATTACGTTAAAGGTTTTCTTAAAAACCAGCCGTAGCCTTCCTTCATTTCAGATAAGTGCTATTTAGTATCCGTGTTGCGTTTGTTGACCTCCGTCAAGGCGTAGTGTGCGGTAGCTGATTAGTGCTTATCTGCCATATTTGATGCGATTGGATTAGGGTAGTCGTACGGCCTTGTTGACCTCCGT
Source organism: Agapanthus africanus (assembly GCA_030015575.1). Lineage (NCBI taxonomy): Eukaryota > Viridiplantae > Streptophyta > Magnoliopsida > Asparagales > Amaryllidaceae > Agapanthus > Agapanthus africanus. The sequence continues at coordinate 442,819,447 of CM057350.1, read as the reverse complement.
CAAGGGTCGTGCGGGTGGGTTTAATTCAATCAAGAAATGAACGGGTTGAACTTGACTAGCGGCCTATGGTTTGTTGACCTCCGTCAAGTTCATAGGAAGCTAGGGGTAAAAACTATTATTGGGAATTTCAAGTGTTGAAATTTGCAATGAGATTGCATACCTTCTATATGATAGTTGGATCCCGATACCCACTGCGAGTAAGTGTGACTCCTGGAAAAGTTTTCCACTTTACAATTAGCTGATCCATTAGGTGTCTAAGAAAGGTGTTAACGGGGTAATGCCCCTGCGGAAACGAGGTTATTTAATTAGATCCATGCGAAAGCATGGGGAGACTCCCTAGGAGTACCAATACCTTCCTGGATGACCGATTGGCGAACTTGTAGGGTATAATTAATCCCGGCTAATCTTACCTTTTAGGGTTTGAAGGAAGGTTTGATAAAAACAGTGGGATCCATCCTGATTAGATAAAATAATAACCAATCTAATCTTGCAAAGAGCACACACAAAGTAATTATCCTTCTCTCTCTCCTTGTAGTGACCATTGACACGCCTTAATCAAGATTGTAGGGTTCTTATGCACGACAACAAGGTTTCAGGAGGCTTCGTCCATGCCATTTTTTAATTTTTGTCATGCTAAAGAACTCTAACCTAAGATGTTTAACTAGAGAATCATACGAAACATATTGTAAACTACTTTACAACTAAGTGAACTAGGAATACAACCTTTGTAGACCGGTCCTTCACTTCAATGGCTTCTTATAGTAGTCCCTTTGCTCCAAGTAGTGATCTTCCGGACTCTGTCATGGCTTCACAAGAAGAAAAGAATGAACATGCTTGAAGTCTTCGAGGCCGAAGATGGTCTACGTCGAGGAGATACTAACCCAAGCTACCTCTTCACTAATGTGAGTTAGTGAAGCCAACACCCTATACTAAAGTGCTAATCTAGTAGAGGATGATGAAGTAGGATTTTTGCTCACTTCAGAATTGATTTTCTCATTATTATTTCTCACTTGCACCAAAGCTAGAGAGCTCTTGAGCTTGAAGAAGAAGATGAAGAGAGATAATGTTGTGAGAGTGAATGACAACCATGGGTGAGAAAATATCTAATATTACTCATGTAGAGACTTAACCATGAGTTTAGATAATGGTTAGGTTAACAAATATCTAGTGTAATACAAAACTAGTGGACTAAGTCAATGGATCTACAAGCTTCTCAAAGCTTCATGCCATGTGACAAATTTCCAACTAATAATTGAATTACTATAAATAAATAAACCCTACATTATCTTTATCATGGTGTGAGTCTCATACACCCATGTTGCATGTATCATCAACCATGACACATAAATAAAACACAATTAATATATATCACATATATATTAAGTGTGCACATGTGAGAAAAATAAATGCTTAAGTGAGCTAATATTAGTTAATGTAAATTAATATATCAAATATATAATTATACATTAAATCATTAAATCAATACTTGATTTAATAATCTGGTTATATCTCATATGACCGACTAATATTATTTGTATCAACTTATCGAATCAACACTTGATTCGATAACCCTGCTATATCACATATAACTGATCGATACAGTATCGACTTATCGAATCAACATTTGATTCGATAACCCGGCTATATCACATATAACCGATCGACACCATATATCGCGAGAATAGAATACGGTATCACATACTCGTATTAATCTCGGTCCCGCACATATCACATATGTGCTCCTACTTCGTTTTGGCCAAGCCAGTGAAACCTCTGTGTATGACTCTAAAGACTCGTCAATACGCCGGCAGTAGGTGATGATCACATCAAGCACCCATAAGCCGTCAACGGTACTAGCTGGACGTAACGGCTACCCGGGTATTGAACGATCAGAAGATCAACAAGCAAGCCCGCTCTAACTCCTGCAAAAGCCTGTCAGTAAAACTACCGTACAGTCTGGTCTCTTCGTCTAATATGTCGCATATCCAGTATAGGGGTGGTAAATGCCAGACCCCAATAACCAATAAGTCGTGCCGATGTGAGGCTCATAATGGGTCGAGAAACTACTGATAACACTTATCAGTAAATCTCTGTATCAGCCCTGGCCAGGGACTTTCCTGTTATGGCCAATCGAGCACAGCGCAACATCAACTCCCAATACCGGGAGAGAAGAATCCCCTCCTATCGCTCATTGCCTCCATGTGATTCGGAACTGTACCCAAAAGCCACCGTTTTGCACATTCTTTTGAACGTGGTAAGGTGGAAATCAAAGCACAGTGGGAATCACACAAGACTCTATGACAATCTCGGGTTTACAGATTAACCTGTACCAGTGTCACCAGAGAACTCCTATCTGACGATAGGTATAATACCAACTAGGAGTTCTCGGCGAGTCCGTTCAGTGTACCCAGTCTCCACTAAGCACTCGTATACCATTTTTGATGTCAAACACCAATGGATGTGGATCATCCATCGCCCATCATATGGGTCAATATGCGTATAAGCTAGTCTACTCCGAAATATCGATGCCCTGTCTCGATACACCCTCGACTAGGAACTGTTTTATGGTGTACTTATGGAGTACCCTTGGCCCCACTAGTATGATCTCTATCATAGTCCTGGTAGTCAAGTACACAACCTAAGGGCTCTATCAACATATGAGAGCAAGACAGTATCATATATACAAGTCAACATGTTAACATAAAGAGCAACCAGATAGCATACTATCATGTCGAGTAAGAAACTCCTCTCTATATATATCCAAGCATCCACTATAATATACATCACATGTACAATAATGGCCTCTAGGGCATACATAAAACTAACAAAGATAATATTATGAATGTATTGACCGAACCCACTTATTATATTGGGCTAGGTTCCGCTCTATCTTATGATTGTCATGTTAGTTATATGTATGCCCTAGAGGCCATTACTATACATAGGATGTATATTGTAGTGGATGCTTGGACATATATAGGGAGGACTTTCTTGCTCGACATGATAGTATGCTCTCTGGTTGCTCTTTACCTTAACGTGTACACTGATTGTCTCTCTGTTACATGTTGGTAAAGCCCTTAGGATGAGTACTTGACTACCTGGACTATGATGCGGATCATACTAGTGGGGACATGGTAGTCCATAAGTACATCCTTCAAAGTCCCTAGTCGTGGGTGTATCGAGACGGGGTATCGATATACCAGAGTAGACTAGCGTATACCTTCTCGACCCATACAGATGGGCGATGGATGATCCCATATCCATTGGTGTTTGACATCGAAGATGATATACGGGTGCTCAGTGGAGACTGGGTACACTGGACGGACTCGCCGAGAACTCCCAGATGGTATTATACCTTACGTCAGATGGCAGTTCTCTGGTGACACTGGTACAGAGTAGTCTGTTGACCCGAGATCGTCATAGAGTCTTGTGTGGTTCCCACTGTGCTTTGATTTCCACCTTACCACGTCCAAGAGGGCGTGCAAAATGATGGGTTTTGGGTACAGTCCCGAATCACATGGAAGCAATGAGCGATAGGAGGGGATTCGTCTCTCCCGGTATAGGGAGTTGATGTTGCACTGTGTTCGATTGGCTATAACCGGAAATCCATGGCCAGAGTTGCTGAGATTTACTGGTAAGTGTTACCAGTAGTTTCTCGAACTGTTATAGACCTCATATCGACACGACTTATTGAGCTATTGGGGTTTGACGTTTACCGCCCCTAGGCGAGATATGCGACATATCAGACGATCAGACCGGACTGTACGGTAAGTGTTACTGGTTGGATTCACAGGAGTATGAGCTGGCTTGCTCGTCGATACCCGGGTGGCCGTTACATTTAGCAGACCGCTTGCGGCTTGTGGGTGTTTGATATGATCATCATCTGCTGCCGGTGTATTGACGAGTTTTTAGAGTCCTACACAGAGGTTTCCTGGCTCAAGCGAAACGAAATAGGAGCGCATATGAGATATGTGCGGGACCGAGAATAATGCGTGTATGTGATACCGTATTCTATTCTCGCGATGAATGTATCGAATGGTTGTATGTGATATAACCTAGTTATCGAATCAAGGATTAATTCGATAAGCCGATACATTGGATATTAGTCGGTTATATGCGATATGACCGGATCGTTAAATCAAGTGTTGATTTAATGATTTAATGTATAATTATATATTTGATATATTACTTTGCATTAACTAGTATTGGTTCACTTAAAATGGATTTTCTCACTTGTTGTGCATATTGTATATGTGATATATTTTTGTGCACATGTTTGTATCAATGATACATGCAAGCTTGTGTGTATGTTTGGTTTGAACCATGTTTAGTAAATAGTTAGGGTTTCAATCCATTTGTTTTATTTACTTATTCTTTTATTTATTTATTCATTTTGGTGAGAAATAAAATGGTGACTTTATTTGGATTTCACTTGAAGCTTCATGAAGCTTTGAAAGTCAAAGCCATTTTGTTTCTTTCCTAAACCCTAACCCTTTAACTAAACCCTAGTTCATTCTCTACACTTAACCATGGTTGCTAATATGATAAGAATCATTTTCTTTTCTATTATGAAAAATACTTATCATATTCTTTTCTTCTTCTTCTTCTTCAACATGAAGAAAAGCTTGCTACCATCAATGGTGAAATGAGAAAAAGAGTGAGAAATACAATTCTAGAGTGAACCCACTTCCTATTTCTTCATCCTCTACCACTTGCAAAGTAGTATAGGGTGTTTTCTTCACAAGTTTCATGACTTGGTGAAGTTGGAGCTTGATCTTGTGTTGCCTCGACGTAGATCATCTTCGGCATCAAAGTCGACGACCTAGCCCGCCCATTTCTCCGATGAAGCCGACGCTAGAACCCGGGATCCGATGATCGCAGCGAGGGGACTTCATCATGGAGCTATGGAGGTGGAGGACCGGATCTACAAAGGTTGTATTTCTGTTCACTCATAGTTAAGATGTTAACTAGTTGCATGTTACGCTTAAACTCTAGTCAACGATCCGTATTAGGGTTTCTCGGCACTTGTAAAATTTGAATTTGGCATGGTTGATGGCTTGTGAGACCTCATTAGCGTGCCTAGGAACCCTACAGTGGTATCAGAGCCTAGCTAGAGCCTTAGGCGATGCGTAGACGATGTTAGAATTCCGATCGAACCCCGAAACCCTAAAAATGACCCCTCTCTGTACATTTTTACAAAACTGGGTTTTTTCCATATTAAAAATTCTTAAAAAATTCAGCAGGAAATTCTAAGAATTACGGTGCAAAATTGACCAAGAGATTCGATCAAAGCGCGGCGGAATGCTAATGCGGCGGTTCCGCGGCCACTTAGTGTCTTCAGCCAGTCGTTTTTGCACAGTAACTCCTTTCATTCATTGCTGAGTTTTCTGGGAATTTTTAAAGTTTACTCAAGAGTTGAGTATTCTGGGTTGTATTGGGAGTTCGTAGGTTCGATCGGATTGTCTAATTTTGTCTATGTGTTTTCCGGATAATTATTGAATATGTTAAAAGGTTCGACCGGATGTAAATACCCACTTTTTCCCCTGTCGGGAAATTTCCAAGTGTTGGATCTTTCCGTAGTTTAATGACGTTCTAAGTAGTGCAAGTAACGCGATGGTCCCTCTAGAAGACAACAAACCTTAACTCGATTATGTGACCGTCTTGAACTGCCCTTTGAACATTAAGGTTTGGGGCAGTACGGCAAGCCACATGTGAGGCGTTGGCTTGACCCTTCTACGGCCGGACCATTGGTACTGAGGCATGACCTGGATGTTTTTTAAACCTATTTCATGTGTTGATTTGTTTCGGGAAAACTTGGGTGTTTGAATGTTCGATTGGAAAGTTTAACATTTTCTATTTATCTGGAATGGGATACAATACTTGGAATCCACAAGTAGTTATGAGATAACTGATATGAATGTTATAAACATAGCACTTTAGTCTCACTTGATCGGTTGCCACGGAATTTTGATGTGATCAAAAGTCCGTCGCAATCACGTAGCGTATGCGGATACTCGCCGGGTAAACTTAATAGACATCCACACCCCAAAGCCCCGACCAAGTGACTGTAGGAGAACCCCGTCGCCGAAAGCATCCGTTCGGGTGCTCGCGGCAGCGGTGTTCCGCCTTGGTGCACTTCGTCGACGGCATCGGGGGTACGGCTGTCTGCTAAAGTTTGCGACGAGCATTCGATCAGGATGTCGGGAATCTTGTTGAATTGCCCGACTTGGTATTGAAAAGTGTTTTCGATAATGAGACTAAAATGCGGGGTTTATAATTGTTAGGCATGCGATGTCTAAGGAATTCATTTGATTAGGCATGCGATGTCTATGCAGGTTGCGGATTCCAACTGTTGTAGTTTTACACTTTCTTTTTTGTGACCGTAAGTGTAATATGTGATATCGCCGGTTTCGTTGCTATATGTCAACGACAATTGGGATGCGCATATTTACTTACGTTGATGACAGGTGATGTTATGTGTTGCTGGATATGTTATATTGGATCGTCGTGTTTGAATAGCCGGGTTTTTTTTATGTGAGATGAGTGTTTTTCATTTTCATTCATGTAAAAACTTGTATGTAATATTCTTTTATTGGGGCACTTCCAGGTTGCGGAAGACGTCACCTTTTGTATATTATTTATTTACTTTTCCGCACTAGGATAGACCCAAGGAGGGGAGCATAAGTAACCGGGTTCTGGAGTCCAGTGGGAGACCAACTCGAGGAGTCGAGTCCGGGTCTCCTAACTCTAGAATTGGTAGGGTTGCTTGCTACTCTCGTAGGGGTCTTGGGGTGTGGGTTTGGCTATTCATCGCGACCGTGGAATCCGTGTTTTATACTGGCTCGTATTGAAAACACGGACGTCCTAGTATATCCAATGTTTCATATGTTTTTTCTGCTGCGATATCTGTGATGTGATCATGTGATATGTTCTGTGATGGATACTGTATATAGTATATATGATATATTATATAGGCGTTACTTATGTTTTACACCCGTGCTAGCCCTGACCCGCTCTGTCGTTAGTTACCTAACCTAACGGTGCATGAGGGGACATCGAGGCGAATGGGGATGGCATAAGTGTACGTCGTATTTATATGTGATGTTTAGGTACTTAAATGATGGGACTTCATTAATGTGATTAATGAAAGTGAAAGAAACCTAAAGATGTTGTTGGATCGAATTTCAAAAATAAAACAGGTAGCTACAGTTCTTGCTTTGCACAGCGATATATATGATATATCCTGCACCTTATTCGATAAGGAAAGGACCGAGATCCCTTCGCCGGGAGTGACTCCTTTAGCAATAACTGGCAGATGCTACAACCCTCGGTTTGTCTTTTGATTGCTTCTATAGTTTCTGCTTTGCACAGTGATATATATGATATATCCCGCACCTCATTCGACGAGGAAAGGACCGACGATCCCTTCACCGGGAGTGACTCCTTTAGCAAAACTAGAAAAGCCTCAAAAACACTCCATTTCTAAATTCATTCGATCCTACAACGATATCAAGTTCATTACGCAATAGGTTTTCAGAAAAAACCTGTCGTAGCCCTCCGTCATTTCAGATAAGTCCTGTTTAGTATTCGTGCTGCGTTTGTTGACCTTGTCAAGGCGCAGTGTGCGGTAGCTAACCAGTATTTATCTGCTTATGCATATGATGCAGATTGGGTTAGGGTAGTCGTACGGCCTTGTTGACCTTGTCAAGGGTCGTGCGGGTGGGTTTGATTCAATCAAGAAATGACGGGTTGAACTTGACTTACGGTCTATGGTTTGTTGACCTTGTCAAGGTCATAGATCGTTTGGGGCAAAATTATCGGGAATTTCAAGTGTTGAAATTTGCAATGAGATTGCATACCTTCTATGAGATAGTTGGATCCCGATACCCGCTGTGAGTAAGAGTTACTCCTGGGAGAGTTTTACACATTACAATTAGCCGATCAAGTAGGTGTCTAGAAAGGTGTCAACGGGGTTACACCTCTGGGAAAACGAGGTTTACATTAATTAGGTCCGTGCGAAAGCACGGGGAACCTCCCTCAAAGTACCGACACTGGACTGGCTGAAAGATTGGCGAACTTGTAGCGTGTAATTAATCCCGGCTAGTCTTTCCTTTTAGGGTTTGAAGGAAGATTTGATAAAAACAGTAGGAGCCATCCTGATTAGATAAAATAATAACCAATCTATTCTTGCAAGAGCGCACGCTGAGTGTTTTCTTCTCTCTCTCTCCAGGTAGTGACTATATCACGCCTTAATCAAGATAATAATACGGAAGATTGACCGAACCCGCTTGTTATACTGAGCTGGGGAACGTTGGTCCCGCTCCAACTTATAATTGTTATAAGACAGAGCAGGAAATTAGGGGAATACCAAGATTCCCATACCGCCCAAACAAAGAAAGTGCATATGATGCATCTTCTTCGGGTGTGTTCGTTACTAAGAACTGTTTCTCTGTATCCTCTACGTCCTGGGTATTTGATACCGGATCAGGATCCCAGATATGTAATATGTTATATAGGGCTACAGATAGGTAGAGAACTGAGAACGGGTGATAAGTTTCATGAGGCAGAAAACGGGGCAAGTGTTGCAGCCAAGTCTATTGGTCACTGTCACCCTGTATGATCAGTACATTGATTCTGAACGAATGTTATTAGATACCGAACCTGATATACAAAATCATATCGGTCTCTTTATTAGTAAAGAAACGATAAAATTTTGTATTGTTGGATAATGTTTTGAACATTTCCTATATCAAAAGTTGATCGGATCAGGCACGTTATCTAAAAGCATTGATGTTCTAAATCAAACTACAGTTCTTAGTATACAGAACACACACAAGAGGAAGAGTTCAGAACTGAACGAATCCTTCTTGAGGTATTGTAGACTAGGTCATATCAATGCGACCAGACTAGCTGAAGTTACATATAGATGTATATTTAAATCCTGTTTGAATTTACATCTTGTGAAACTTGCTAGTCATGTCACAGAGATAAGATGACCATAGCTCTGTTTATTGGAAACAGAGAAAGAGTTAGTAAACTCTTGGGACTGATACATGATGATGTATGTAAGGTCCCCTGTCTACATATGCCAGGACCGGTTCTTTATACTTCATTACATTCTCTGATAATCTCTTAAGATTCAGACATATGTTCCTGTTGAGACACAAGTCCGACCCTTTTTGAGATATTCACAGAATATAAGTTAGAAGTAGAGAACCAATAAGGGTATGAGTATTATGTCCTATGATGTGATCAGGGAGAAGAATACTTCTGCATGGAATTCCTGGACTATTCTAAAGGAGAATGAGATTCTCTCTCAGCATTACTCTTCCGTATACACCATAGCACGATGGTATATCGGGCCGGAGCAATAGCACCCTATGTGATATGGTGTGCTCTATGATGAGTACTACTGAGTTTCCTATTTCCTTTTTGGGAGTTATGCACTTATGAAGTTGCATACCTATTGAATAGGGTTCCAATCAAATCAGTTGCCTACCACTTCATATGTGATATGGAAAGGGAAGAGCCCTTCTCTTAAGTCAGTTAAGATTTGGGGTTGTCCGGCCTATGTCTAAAAGCAAAATCCGGACAAGCTCGAGGTAAGGTCTGTTATGTAGAACTGGAAATGTTCCAGCTATACAAACTGCAGCTGATGATTTGATAGAACCAAAGGATTCGGGAGATTCCAACGAACCTCAGTCTCTCTGCCGATCTAGTAGGGTTCCTCACCCACTTGAGAGATACTTCGGTTTCTCTATGACAGTGGGAGCAAGGATTGCATCATGAGATGATGACCCAACTAGTTTCGAGCTGGCCATCAGGAGTGGGACTCTGTAAGAATGGCTGGATGCTTAACGATCTGAGATGGAATCCTTATACACCAACAAAGTATAGACTTTAGTTGCTTTATCTGAAGGGTTAAATCCCCATCAGGAGCAAGTATATCTTGAGAAGATTACTTGGTGTAGATGGAAAAGTTGAGACTTTCAAAGCTAGACTTGTTAAAGGTTTTCGTCATCGACCAGGCGTGGATAATGATGAAACCTTTTCCAGTGGCCATGCTTAAGTCCATCCGGATCCTACTTGCCACGGCTACATACCATGACTACGATATCTGGTGATTGGGTGTCATGACTGCTTTTCTAAATGATGTTTTAGAAGAGAACGTCTGTAAGTACACAGCCAGAGGGCTTCGTAAACAGTGGGAGCAGCGGAAACGTGTAGCAAGATACTTTATAGGATAAAACAGGTATCGTGGAGTTGGAACATCTGTTTTGATGTAGTAGTCAAATAGTTTGACTTCATCAAAATGGTAGATGAACCTTGTATAAAAAAAGGTAGTAGGGAGTATGGTGGTGATCCTCGTAGAGTACGTGGATGACATACTCTTGATAGGGAAGGAGTTTCCTATGCTACGCTTAGTCAATCTCCGCTTATCACAATGATTCTCCATATAGGATCAAAGTGATACCTCCTAAATACTGGGTTTTGGATCTATGAGATAGATCTAATTGGATGTTAGGATTATCACTAGTTGTAGTGAGAAGGTATCAATTGATCCTGGGGAGAATCGCTGGAAGTGTTCCAGGGTGATAAGGACGACTGAATGTCAGTCACGGGCATTGTCTTTACCCTCAATGGAGGGACGGTACGTTAGAAGAGTTCCAAGCTAGATACCGTGGCATACTAGACGATAAAGGCAGGATACATCGCTACTTAAGATGCTACCAAAGAGGCTGTTTCGGTGTATATTTGTTCATGAGATGAACTTAGTTCCTCCCATTGTGTGACAATGGAGTTGTGGCTTATGCCAAGGAACGTCTGTCCCATCAGTGATCCAGACATATTCTAAGGAAGTATCACCTGATCATGGAGATGGTTGATCTCCAAGAGATCGAGGTCAGGAGAGTAGATTCAGATAACAACACGGCGGATCCACTCACAAAGGCCTTTTCCCAGAGAGAGACTTTTATGGGATGGTTGAGTATGAGATACTACAACCACTGCTATCAGATGGCCCTAGTGCAAGTGGGAGATTGTTAGTTATATGTATGCCCTAGAGGCCATTACTATACATAGGATGTATATTGTAGTGGATGCTTGGACATATATAGGGAGAACTTTCTTGCTCGACATGATAGTATGCTATCTGGTTGCTCTTTACCTTAACGTGTACACTGATTTTCTCTCTGTTACATGTTGGTAAAGACCTTAGGATGAGTACTTGACTACCTGGACTATGATGCAGATCATACTAGTGGGGACATAGTAGTCCATAAGTACATCCTTCAAAGTCCCTAGTCGTGGGTGTATCGAGACGGGGCATCGATATACCAGAGTAGACTAGCGTGTACCTTCTCGACCCTTACAGATGGGCGATGGATGTGTTAGTGTATATGCCCTAGAGGCCATTACTGTATCATACTAGTTTGTATATTACTTTATGGAAGCTTGGGATATTCACAGATGTATATACAATCTTTCTCGAAATGGTAGTATGCTACTTGGTTTGTCTCTGCTTTAATATGTGCATGTGTTTCTTTTAGCATATCGCTGATATACATATTAGTAGAGCCCTTAGGATCTTTGCTTGATTACCAGCGTTGTGATGGCGCTCACACTCGTGGGAGCTGGGTGATCTATAAGCACATCCTTATACAGGTCCCTGGTCGTTGGACTATCGAGACAGGGCATCGATACTCCGGAGTAGACTAGCGTATGCGCTTCTCATCCCAGTGTGGGAGAAGGTCTGTCCCACAGCCGTCAGTACGTCGTACTTGAGATAGTATGCGGGTGCTCGTTAGGTTACGAGTACACTGGATAGGACTCGTCGGGAACTGTTGGTTGGTATTATACCTATCGTCAGTTATCAGTTTCCAGGTGACATGAGTACAGCTTAGTCCGCTGACTTGACACTGTCACTTCTCCTCGAGTGTGTTCCCACTGCACTTTGATTGCTACCCAACCACGGCTCAAAGGAGTCGTGCAAACATGTAGTTTTTGGGTGCAGTCCCGAAGCACTTGGAGGCAGTGACGGTTAGACAGGATTCGTCTCTCCCGGTATTGGGGGTTAACATCGTGCTGTGTCCAGGAGAGCCATTACACGAGTAGTCCCTGGCCAGGGCAAGCGAGATATACTGGTAGGTTTCCAGTGTTATCTCAGGGTGTTCTGGGCTACACTCCGACACGACTTGTACCGCTATTAGAGGACTAACGTTCACCGCCCCCTTAGGCCCGCCATGCGGTGTATCAGACGAACAGACCGGACTGTACGGAGATTGTCATATACAGGCTCAGTAGGAGTTCAGATGGGGTTCACCTCGTCAGTCTTCTTATCGACATCTACCTGGGGACCGTTACGTACAGCTAGTGCCGCTTGCGGTCTGTTGTTAAACCCACTGCCAGCGTAGTGTCGAGTCTTTAGAGTCCCACACAGAGAGCTATTCGCCTTTAGGCAAAATGAGTAGAGGTCGCATGGTTTTGCGACAGGGTTCGTTCACATCCGCGCACTTGTGCACGTTTGCTGTCCGGACAGCTTATACTAGCGGGCTTTGGTTTAAGCCGGATCCTAGTATATGATTTGGGATTGGTTTTTTTCATTGTATTCGTGTTCCTCGGATCACGAATACGGGTGCGTATGCACAGTTGCTTGAGACAGAGGGAGAGGACTTTGATTAGGGTTAATGACTATTGTCATTTTATTAACCCTAATGCTTATGTGTGTATTATTGTTAATTGATATTAGTTTAATAATTGTGCATGGTTATGGTTGTTGACCATTTGACCTATCTTGACTTGTTGACCTTGTTGACACTTTGACCATCATCATTTCATTTGGAAGATACTCTTTGATCCTTGCAAATTGCATTAAAAATGAAATGATAATGGTCATGTCTTGATTAACCATGACAATTATCTAGCTAATTATCTAATTACAATAATTCACACATATATGTGAGAATGGTTATTTTTCTCTCATTCTATCATTCACATTCTCTCTCTTGTTCTTCCTCTCCCTCAATCTCTCCCCTCTCATGTGTTGAGAAACACTTGAGCTTGAGAAAAACCCTCTCTTGATAATCTCTACTCTTATCTAGGGTTCAAGGATTAGCACTTCTTGCACCCTAGTTACTTCTAGCTTGGAGTTGAAGCCAAAGGTCGAGGCTTTCGGGTGGATCTTTCTTCGACGTGAGAAGACGACCAAGGTGACCTCCTTCCACCACTCCAAGGAGCAAGGAGAGAAGGACATAAAGCCCAAGGTATAACCTTTCTAGCACTTAGCTAGTTTCTAGTTAGCTATAGCTTATTTTTGTTTAGCAAATATCCTTCATAGTCTAGTCCATGTTGCCTAAGCTCATAAAAATTAGATTTTTATTCCGTTTTCCGCCTCCCCGTAAGTACCGGGGTGGGCAACGTGGACTTACAGTGGTATCAGAGCCTAACTAAACTTAAACTAGCTTAGTAGTAAAGTGTATAGAAGTTCGATCGGATAAATCGCAAAAACCTAAACATCAAAACCCTAACTTTCTGTTGAAATTTTTTCTGCTCTAAAAATAAAAATTTTACTCCAAAAATCGGCTCAGGGTTTTGTGAAGACACCCACCAAAAACGGTCGCCTGAATCCTTCAAACCGCCGCGGTTCCGCGGCAATGGGTATACATTTGCCGCGGAACCGCCGCCGTTTAAGCTCTTCTCGTGACCGGGTTTTGTGCAGTGTTTATCTGGTAGGGTTTTGGGATTTTTAAGATGGTTTATTTGTGCCCAGATTTTCCAGAATAGAATTTTGTTTTTGGGGGCCTATAAATCCGTATTTTTTTATCGAACTTCAATACACTTTGACTAAAAGGTTTTATCTGTGATGTTTATATATATTGAACGTCGGCTAATCGCAATATGTCAATTAGTCGGGGTTATACATATCTGTGATCTGTGTTTGATGATGGTTTGTGTATATGAATGCGTTGGACTGTCGCGGGTGAATAGCCGGGATGGATGTAAGATGAGTGTTTCTTTTTCTTTCATTCATTGTAATATGTAAATTGATGTAATATTATTATTTGTTTGGCCGCACAACCGGGTCGGGGTTGTAGCCGTCATTGTATAATTCTTTTTACTGTTTTTGCTCCTAGGATAGACCCATGGAGGGGGTGCACAAACTACCGGGTGTTTCGAAGTGCCGAGTGGCCTACTCACGGTGGTGAGGGAGGTTGCTTCGCTTCGGGTACTTGGCGGGTAGTTTGCCGCACCCGTAGGGGTCTTGGGTGGGGTTTTGGCTATTCACCGCGACCGTGTAATCCGCTTTTCGTTGCAGGCTCGAACGGATTGCGGATTCCTAGTATATCCAATGTATTCATCTGTGATCTGTAATGTCTATCATTGCTATATATTTATATATGATAACTATTTAGGCGTTGCTTATGTTTTACAGCCGCGCTAGCCCAGCCCCCGCTCTGTCGTTAGTTAAGTAACCTAACGGGTGATGACGGGGCCCCGTGGCGAATGCGAATGGCATAAGCGTACGTCATATTTTGGTTGTTTTTTGCAATGGTAGGATTAAATGATGGGACGCATTAAAAGAACTAATGCAAGAAAATAAACCAAGTAAAAGTCGATTGGAACACTTTGAAAACCACTCGGTTCTTTTCAAAACTAAACTTTTAAACGCGGAGCTTGAGCCACTCCTTTTTAAAAGCTATCTCGTTCCATCGATTATATCAAGTTCACTACGTTCACGGTTTCGCCAAAACCATTCGTAGCCCTCCGTCATTCCACATGAATGGTCAAAAAGTATTCAAGCTATGTATTTTGGCCAAAGTCAAGGCATAGTGATTGGTAGCTATTGGGTATTCATGTGCAGCATAGATAGATGCGTTGGTTTGGGACAGTCGTGCTGCCATTTTGGCCAAAGTCAAGGGTAGGTACGGATGGGTCCAAATTAACCAGGAGAATGACGGGTAGAACTTGACATGTGACTTATGATATTTTGGCCAAAGTCAAGGTCATAAGAGCATGGGGCAAAAATCCACATCGGGAGTTTCATAAGTACTGAAACTTGCTAGCGCTGCATACCATTTGGAGTGTGATAATTCTGGTAGGATTCCTTCGGTTTTATCACGCGATGATATTTGGATCCCGATCCTACTGTGAGTATATGCTACTCCTCGGGAAAACTCTCACTTAACGATCAATGCTATAAACTTAGTAGGTGTCTAGAAAGGTGTTAGCGGGGCTACGCTGTCACGACCCGAAAGAGCACGTGACTGGCCCTTGAATCCTATGAAGTCTATAGGACTCCATCTGATCCAAGTAAGCCAGTCACGTGCTCTTTCGGGTCGTGACAAAGTTGGTATCAGAGAGCTAGGTTGACCTTGATTCGAGTCTAAGTTTGACTATGTGGAGCCTAGGGCGTTACTTATATACGGAACTTAGGCTTGACCTTACGGAACTTAGACTTGGTCGAGGGGGTGTTAAACCCGAACTTTCGTCGTATTAGGATGACCCTTGGTTGATGGAATAGGTGACTAAAAGTAGAGTGACGTACCGTTGGTATGTTCCGCGGCATACTTACGACACGCCACTCCGCTTAAGAAACCTTAGGTTGTACATTTCCTTGCACTGTATTATATTCCTTCCTATGATCTATCCTCATCGATACTGGTTATGGTTTTGCTGCCGCGATTGCACGGGCAGGGTGAGCTACGGCTCGAGTTGTCAGCATGAGCTCGTCGTGTAGGAGGACTGACCAGGGCATGATTCCCGAGGCATACGATTGCATTTTGAGGCGTCGTCTTATTGTGTTTCCGCACTTTGGGCGATTGACAGATCGCTGTTGCGAGATTTCCCGGGCGTGCTGATTGGCACCAGAGGATTGAGCCGCTGATAGAGGCCAGCTAGGTTGTGATGACCATCGATTTTATCGCTTATTCAGGATGATTGAGGCGCTGTTCAGCGTACGGACGAATGAGCCAGTTGTTGCTGCGAATGATGAGATACCGCCCAGATGATTGGAGCTACTGTAGCATAGGCATGTTCTTGGAGACATGATAGTGAGTCGCTAGTCACCGAGGATGAATGACTAGGACGTGTGGTTCGTTTGCTTACCCCGATGCGAGGTCATCAGGTAGATTGATTCCAGCTAGAGGCGACTTCACACAGATTCGTTGAGAGTCGATAGAGACGATCGAATGTCAGGAGCCCATTTTCCAAGTTTAAAGTATACGGAAAGACATGCAGGTGATTCTATGGACCCTCTAGAAGAATGAAACCCTAACTCGACTTAATGACCGTGTGAAAGCCTTTGAACCTTAGGGTTTGCGGCGGTTCCTCGGCGCCATTAGTGAGGCTTGGGTTTGCCCTTCTACGGCTGGACCACCGACGTTGTGGCATGTACTCGATACTATTAAACTGTACCCGAGGTGTGAGCTCTTGGGGGATTATGAGGTTCTGACGAGTCGATCGGATGGTTCGACATCTTTCGGATATTGTGATGGGACACTGCTTGGGAGACTCCAGATGCGAGCATAGCCGTCGGAGCGCAGTTCGTGTAGCTACGATGAGTTGAGTCCGAATCAGTCGATATTTGAGCAAGGTGGAGTAAAGAGTTCGCACGAGATTTCGAAGAGATGACGTTCTACTCCGCTGACATTAGAGATGTGACGTGCACGCTGAGGACGTGTTCGGCTAGATATCTTCTACTGAGTGAGGAAGATACCGAGTTGTGATTTCGAGTCCGTGTTGGAGACTTCGGATGGACCGTGGCCGAAGGCATTGCAGTGCGCAGATAGAGACGCGATGTTGAAATGGACGATGATACAGACAAGCGGAACCAGAGGTTCGTGCGAGACACTGATGAGCTGTCATTATTTTCCGTCGAAACCAGAGGTCAGATATGCTTACAGAGGCGCTGGGATGCAACCAATCCCCGAGGAAATGCTGTGCTGAGGACACAGATGTCCATTGGACGAAAAGAGACTATGCAAGAGTACCAGCCTCCGTACGGATCGGCATAGGCAAGATCGGCAGAGACCTTAAGTAGGATTCCTTCCAGTACACTGCTGCTATAAGATTTGCACCAGGAGTAGATGCGTGATGTGCATTCAGAGGACCCGAGGTCGGCGCCAGAGATGTGCTGTTTTACGAGCGGTCGTGAGGATTGACCGAGAGATGACCAGGAAAGTGCCAGAACGGAATCGTCCCTGTCAGCACTCCTGACCGGGCCGATGAGCCAATGGATTGCGAGATTGGTAATCTACAGGAAGATCAGGAATCAGAGGCAGAGGACGCCAGCCGCGAACAAGAGGCAAGTGGAGATCTCGCGCCGCTAGAATTGGATGTACCGGCACCTGCTCGACATCGAGGGAGGATATACCGATGACAGTATTTATGATTTGTGATTTTGTGATTTGACTATTATGTATCTGTCACTTTAGGATTTTCGGTATTTTGGCGATCCGTTTTCATGATTTGGTTTCGATGACTGAGTTCTATGATTTCTGTTTTCGTGCACCATGATTGCACTCATTGGATATTTATACCTTGTGCATAGTTATTATTCTTGAGGTATTGATTGTGATTTCGTGCCTATTATATGCCGGTGATTTGATTTGTGCTTCCAGCATAGTTTTCATGCATTCTAGTGTTTTGATTTGATTTGTGCACGCTGATGCACACGGTTGTGAGATTTTCCTTTGCGGTACACTTGATTTTGGATTGAGCCGCATTATATATCGTCGATTTTGACCCTGATATTGATGACTGATTCTTGCACTCCGTGCTTTTGGTTGGACTTGCGTATGTTCGACGTTTGCTATGGGATTTTGTGATTTCATGCATGTTGAGTGCGCAGGGTTTGGATTTTCATTCGTGCACGTTGGATGCACCGATTTGGATTTTCGCGCTTGTTGGGCGCATGTCTTGAGATACGATTTTGGTGCACACCCGATGCACTAAATCGAGGTTCTTCATGCATGTCACATGCACCGGATTTGTGGCTGTCAGGCATACACGTTGCCTATGACAGATGCTTCATGCACACCCGTTGCACCTAGATGTTGATTTGTGCACCTGTTTAGCACATATATGGATTTTTGATTTCCGTGCGCACCAGACGCACAGGATTGTGTTATGTATATTTTTGAGATTTATTCCTTTTGGAGCAGTACATTTTTATGATATTGGATATTTGCTTTCATACTGAGCAGGACTAGTCAGAGGACAGTACCTGGATATATTTTGCATGCATTGATAGTCAAAGGGATTTCCAAAGCGTGAGCTATAGTCTCAGTATATACTTACGTGTCCGATATGACACGAAACGTTTTAAAACAAGGAAACCCTTCTGATTGTTTTCAAAACGGCGGAACGTGCTTATTAAACAAAGGATATATATATACGCATATATAGTTATTTTCTTATGAAAAACGTCCGCCACTGTGCAGTGTTACGTGCATCGCACAGCGACTTAAAAAGATTTGGCATGCTTTTACATCAGCTATTTACATGTATAGATTGGATGTCTACATGTGTAGTTCTGATCCATATCATATCGGTTTTGTATTGGATTTGACATTGTGTTTTTACCTTGACTCCGATGATTGCGGGGTGCTTGATGGAGCATTGTTTTTGAGTTATCTGCTCAGTACCCATGTGCATGCATTGCGCTGTGACGTTTTATGTATTGATGATTTCGGAGCCCCGACGACTTGGAAATTTGTATTGAAATGTTTTAGTACTTGGGGATTTTAAATTTAAATTCGGGGACCGAATTTCTTTAAAGGGGGTAGATTGTAACATTTCCAAAATAATAAAATATTATTTTTGGGAATTTTTAAAATTTAATATTATTTTATTGATTATTTTAATATTAAATTAATAATTAAATGCAAATAAATGGAGAAAAATTATGGAAAATTCTAAAATGGGGTATTTATTGGAATTATGCCATTTTCAAGTGTTTGTGATCTTTTATATGCTAATTTAGTGCTAATCGCGATTAAAAATCGCTAATCGGATTTTTTGGCTTTTTGTGCAAAATTGTGCACATATCATTTTTGGACTTGTGTTATATTTTTCTAGCCATGATTTTATTTTGGGATCTCTATTTGAGTGAGAGGGGATTTAAAAGAAAAGGAAAAGAAAAGAAAAAGAGAAAAGAATAAAGAATTGGTAGTAGGTGAGAGAGAGAGGCATGGACCTTTGACTTGAACCCTTGGCCATTTTTTCCCCTCTCATTTTCTCCCCCTCTCCCATGCTTGCTGCTGCTGCCTCTCCCCCATCTTCCTCCCCTCTTCAACTCCTCAAATCATCTCAAAAACTATCTCAAAACCCTACCTCCATTTCACAAAACATGCACACAAGCCCAAGATCTATGCAATGGACCAAGAAAGATGGTGTTTTGGTGCTGTTGAGGATTCATGAGGGTCTTGTGAGGTAATTCCTTCACAATTAGAGTGTTAATTCTTGTTCTTAAGCTTTAATTCAAGTTTCATATCGATATCGTGTGAATTGGTGCACTTTGGACAAAATTAGAGAGGATTAGGGTAATTTTGAGTTATGACTTTGCAATTGGACTCTAATGGTGACCTTAGACCCTATTTTGACCAAGACCCTGACCTAGAACAACCTGAAACCAAAAAAAATACGGAATTACGGGACTTTCATGTCGGTTTGTGAGTGTTTAGAGTGTGCAGGAAATCTGGAATGTACTGGGACTTTTTTCAGGAAAATTAAACAACACCAGGGGCCCAATTGAGACCATAGGAGGCCACCCTGACCAGACGGACCCCATTGGGCATAGGGGGGCCGGACAGGCCGGTTTTAGGAAGGTTTTGGCCGGCCAAGTGGTGATGGAATGCATCGGGGTTGGTCCAGTAGCTCAAATACATCATATACAGCACCCTGGACTTGTTTAATTGGCTAAATTTGACCCGAGATGAAATCTGGGATCGTTTTCTTGGGTTGCTGCCTTACTTTCAGTATTTGGTGTTACGTATTTTGATTTCCACATTTTGGTGTTTGTACGTTATCTCGATCGTGTGACGTTTGTATGACTGCATCGAGTGATTTCGGGTTGTTTTGCGAAGGCTAACCGTAGGTTCTAACCTATAGGCCTTTTAGCGTATCGTATTGGATTTAGCGTGTCGTTTCAAGTTTTGATGTGGTTTTGATGCGATGCGATACGTGTGATATGTGTAGGTATACCGCGACGATCCGAGGCGATGCAGAAGATGACGGTGACATCGACACCGACACGCAGGATACAGGTGAGTAGATTTATATCTACGGGGAGAAGTCGGGTGGATGGCGTATAGCACCCCCGCAGTCCGTAGTATTGTATACGAATACGTATACACACGTATATTTATTATGTGTGGTTTAGATTAGTGATGGAAATAATGGTATTTTGATGATAAGAATGTATTGGTTTAGTATAGTGCGAACCCTAGAGTAGTGGTTGCACCCACACATACTTTTACACACTTTCTTGCATTCATTCTTTCATTTGATGGTGCGTATATCTACACATGGGTATGGGACTATGTGTTCATATACGGGTTGATGATGATACGTGGGTTTGAGATGATACTTGATGTGAGGCCGTGAGATCGGCGATGTGACATAGTTGCCTTTGAGGTGCGATATGATAGTTTTAGCGGGCCTTTGGACATGTGCTTTACCCGCATTCATACTTTGATAGATGGTATCGATTTGTACTAGACTTAGAGTAGTACCCCAGATTGTGCGATCTGATGATAGTGATACCTGATATGTGATGAGATTGGGTGATATTGACCCCTACCCAGCTATTGGGATGCCGTACGACGATCTACCGTACGAGCCGATATTGATGATAGATCCTCACTCATAACTCGAGGATATCTTACGATATGTTATTGAGGCGAGATCACCGACTATCATATCTATATATATATATATATATATACCGACTCAGATTTAGGTGGTTTCATACCCCTCCTGTCTAGATTACTTGGTAGACATTAGACTAGACCGAGTCATACCTATTTCAAAACTAACGAATCGGGGATATTTTAAAGATAAGCAGAAGGGTTATACGGATATTTTCAAAAGACGTATCTTTTCATAAAAACACCGTAGCCCCTATTTTCAAAACCCTATGATTCGTGTTATTTCAAAAGGCACCATTTGTAGGATTTATAATAGATTAATGCAGATTAGTTATAGTTGCGTCTAGTTTTCAGCTTCCGCTCATTATTGTGGTTCGCTTCGCATCGCATGCTTATATTATGTTTCGTACTACATTATTGATATCATGCTGTTAGGACACCAGCACCATTACCGATGATGCGTATGTACCACGTACACTTACTTGCCGGCTCACACACATCTTCATCGGTAATTGCCATGCCACGTACACTTTAGAAATGCTATTGCATTAATATAGGTTGTTAGCTAATAATTTAGACAGGATGTTAGTGTACTCGCCTTATATGCTAGATTAGACATCGTAGTTATTACCTGCTACTTCATGCATACTGTTATTAATTGTTATGCCGCATTCATGGATTCTCATGCATATATTCACTATTTTACGTGTTATTGAGGTTTTGGATTTGGATTTCCGTGAGATTTTCTGGATTTGGAGGAAAACCGCAAAAACACAGATAAACATTTTCTCTCTTTTAAAATAAAAGTGCGGTTTTCCCATGATGTATGAGTCGTCCACCATGAGTTTGCTGATGGATTTGGAAACCCGATTCGAGGAGACGGATGAACCGTTTCGGGTACATGGTGGACCCGGTGCGGTACCCCGGGGCAAGAGGAATGTGGTGATGACGTTGAGCCTGGCAGGGGAGTACTACCTACCGGTGATTTTACCCGACGCGTCGGATATCCGGAGGATACCGTCGTGGTCTTGAGATTGATGGTAGGGGCCGATCTGGACTGACGGCGTCCTAGATTTTGTGATTGAGACATTGAGATTTCGAGATACAGAGGTATCGAGATACTGAGACTTATGTTTTGTGCCGATGCTGGGCACAGTATTCATGATGTTTTCGAGTGCCGATGCTGGGCACTCCGGTTCCATGATATTGATGTGTCGCGAGGGACACGGGTGGATTATATCCTCATATTTCCATGCACAGGCTTGTGATAATTATATACTTGCATGATGATTATCGTCAGTGGGTGACGAGTAGACGGGATCCACGTGTGTGCAGATTTGATGACATTGTTTATACCTCATATTCATGACATGCTATTACCTGAGGCACTAGCACGAGCACTTGGCACTTCATTCATGTATAGAGATTACATTGCCAGTTTAGCATGCTTCAGCTTTATTCTTATTGAGGTTTATTTATATCTGATCGTATTGACCTAGGATGGGTCATGCATTCGATCTCTGCTTGTAGATATCTTTCTATTCACGAGTTGGCAACCCACCCCCGTTGTGCCCCAGTTCTTGCAGGTTTGCCGTACAGTTCCATAGCGGCATTTCTGGCACACTGCTTCCTTTTGGGTGACTTGCTTGGATAGGTGGGTTCTTTTGTATCAGAACCGCTATTGTATTTGTATTATTCATTGTATCTAGATTTGTCCATCAACCAAAACTTGTATATTCTTTCAGACTTAGACATTGTATTGTATTATTCAACCATAGAGTCGCGCTTAGTAGTATTGCGGTTTTCTTGCTTTTGGAGCTTTCTTTTGAGTTTGATCCTCGCCATTCGGCGTTGTATATTTTTATTGCTTGTGTGGTTGTGACCGTCGATTGACGAAGAGCTAGCTCCCGCTTGGGGATGCCTTTTATCATGTTATATATATTGTTCTTGTTGTACCCTGTTCGGGGCCAGTTTTTACAAAAGAAACTCTGCCGAAATTTTTAGGAAAAATTGCACATTTTAAAAATTCATATTCGGCTTAGTTATTTAAAACTTGATTTTCAAACATGTTTTCTTTACCTCTTAAAACCAGTTTCTTTACTTATTCTTAAAAATGGTTTTAGATTTCTGGGCTTTTGGCTTACTTGGATCAGATGGAGTCCTATAGACTTCATAGGATTCAAGGGCCAGTCACGTGCTCTTTCGGGTCGTGACATACGCCCACAGGGAAAAGAGGTTACTTAATTAAGGAACTTCGCGAAAGCGTTGGAAAACCTCCCTCGAAGTACCGACACTGGCCTGGCTGAACGGTTAAGCAAGTATTGTACGGTGAGATTGATCCTGACTAATCCTTTCTTTACGGTTTGAGAAGGGATTCGAGAGACAGTGGGAGCCATCCAGTTTAGACAAATTAAAAACCACTCTAAACTTGCAAGAGCATCATGCTAAAGTGTTTCTTTTCTCTCTCCTAATTGCAGCGACCATTCAACATGACCGGACTTAAGTTATTACTAGATAAAACCATATTGACAGGACCAAACTACAAAGATTGGCTCAGGAATGTCAAGATGGCAATCACTTACGACAAGCTGGGGTATCTCCTTACCACCAAAGCTCCCCCTGTCCCAGGTCCCAAAACCAGTGTCGTAGATAGGGAAATCTACAAGACCTGGGAAATAGATTGCACGAAGGCCAGATGCCTCGTACTTGCCTCGATGGACAACGAACATCAGAGGAGGCACGAGAATATGGACCTAGAGTCCATATTTCTTCGTACAAAAGAACTGTATGGAGAGCAGTCTGTATCGCAAGATACGAAGTGTCGAAGAAGTTGTTTTCGGCAAGGTTGGCCGTCGGATCATCGGTAGCGGAACACGTGCTTAAGATGATTGGCTACATAGAGGAGCTCGCGGACCTTGGGACCATGTTGGAGAATGAACTCTATACTGATTTGATTCTCCAGTCCCTTCCTTCCACTTACGCCCAGTTTATTCTTAACTTCAACATGCAAGGAAAGGAGGTTGAACTTTCCGAACTTCTGAACATGTTGAGGAGTGCTGAGGGCACCCTACAGAAAAGTAGGGAGACATCCACTTTGTTTGTAGGAGGATCTTCCTCTTCTAGATCCAGGGCGAAAGCTAAGGGTAAGAAGAAGAAAGCCCCCGCCAAACCAAGAGGCGGTGTCGGTAAAGTGGATCCGAAGGGAAAAGGAAAAGCAACAAAGGTAGCGAGAAAGCTGGTGGGGAAGGAAGAATGCTTCTACTGTCACAAAAGTGGTCACTGGAAACAGGATTGCAAGGCTTGGAAGGCCAGAACACAGGATTTGAAGCGAGTTGCGGCTTCAGCTTCAGGTGTGTATGTTATTGAAAACTGTCTATCAATAAACTCTACATCCTGGGTATTGGATACCGGATCAGGATCTCATATCTGTAATTCTTTGCAGGCGTTGAGAAAGCGTAGAGTTTTGAAGGCAGGTGACATGACCCTCAGAGTTGCAAACGGTGCTAGCATGGATGCTGAGGCCGTGGGGGATTATCACCTGGGACTGTCAGATGGTCACTTTTTGGTTTTGCGTAGTTGTTATTATGTACCAAATGCAACCTGTAATATCATTTCTGTATCTTTATTATCTAAAGAAGGTTATGAATTTGCATTTGTAAGTAATGTAGTGAACATTCACCTTAATCAAGTTTTGATTGGGTCAGGTACATTGAACAACGGTATATACGTATTAAACCAACCACAGATTTTCAATGTCCAGAATACACACAAAAGAAAGTCTTCAGAAATCAATAAAACTTTCTTATGGCATTGTAGACTGGGTCACATCAATGAGAGAAGGTTGACTAAATTACATGCAGAAGGATATTTGGATCCGTTCGAATATCAATCGTATGCAACTTGTCAATCCTGTCTCAAAGGAAAGATGACAAAGACTCCGTTCACTGGACACGGAGTAAGAGCGAGCGAGCTCTTGGGACTCGTACACAGCGACGTGTACGGTCCAATGTCTACACATGCACGAAGCGGTTATTCTTACTTCATTACTTTTACGGATGACTTTTCAAGGTACGGTTATGTCTTCTTAATGAAACATAAATCCGAGGCTTTTGAAAAATTCCAGGAATATAAGAATGAAGTAGAAAAACAAACAGGCAAAAGTATCAAGGCACTGAGATCTGATCGAGGTGGTGAATACTTGAGTGCCGAGTTCCTGGGTTACTTAAAAGAGAATGGAATTCTCTCTCAGCTTACTCCTCCATACACTCCGCAACATAACGGTGTATCGGAGAGACGGAACCGAACCCTATTGGATATGGTACGGTCCATGATGAGTAACGCTGAGTTGCCGCGATCGTTTTGGGGATATGCGCTAGAATCAGCTGCATACCTTTTGAACCGAGTTCCAACTAAGACTGTGCCTACTACACCATATCAGATGTGGTGTGGGAAGAAACCCTATCTTAATCATATTAAGACATGGGGATGTCCAGCTTTTGTAAAAAAAGCAGCATGCGGACAAGCTCGAGGCACGCTCAGTACAGTGCAAGTTTGTGGGATATCCAAAGAGCTCCAAAGGATATTACTTCTATTGCGAAGAGGAACAAAAAGTCCATGTTTCTCGCCATGCCCACTTTCTAGAACACCGGTTCATAGAAAAAGAATTAAGTGGGAGCGCAATAGAACTGGAAGAAATTCCAGAACCACGAGCTATTACTGAAAGCTTGATTGAACCAGAGGGTTCGAAAGATCAGGACATTCCCACGCCACTCCGCAGGAGTAGTAGGCAGTCTCATCCGCCCGAGAGATACTACGGTTTTCTCATTGACGGGGATAGAGAGGACTGCATCATAGACTTTGATGAGCCTACTAGCTTCCAGCAAGCCATTCAGAGCGTCGACTCGGTAAAATGGCTGGATGCAATGCGGACCGAAATGGAGTCCATGTACACCAACAAAGTATGGACGTTGGACATTGCTCCAGATGGGGTAAAACCCGTAGGATGCAAGTGGATCTTCAAAAGGAAGATTGGTGTAGATGGACAGGTTGAGACCTATAAAGCTAGACTGGTAGCAAAGGGTTTTCGTCAACGACCTGGTTTGGACTATGACGAAACCTTTTCTCCAGTAGTTATGCTGAAATCCATTCGGATCCTTCTTGCCATTGCTGCCTTCCACGATTATGAGATTTGGCAGATGGACGTAAAGACAGCTTTTCTAAATGGACATTTAGAGGAGTGTGTCTATATGGATCAGCCAGAGGGTTTCATTCAGAGTGGGAGCAGCGGAAAGGTGTGCAAGTTGCTTAAGTCCATTTATGGACTGAAGCAGGCATCGCGGAGTTGGAACATCTGTTTTGATGAGACGGTCAAGGAATTTGGCTTTATCAAAAATCCAGATGAACCATGCATCTATTGTAGATTTGTAGCGAGAACTGTAGTATTCCTCGTTTTATACGTGGATGACATTCTCTTAATAGGAAATGACATTCCTATGCTACAATCTGTCAAGGGGTTCTTGTCACACAGGTTCTCCATGAAAGATCTGGGTGATGCCTCATACATTCTGGGTATCCGGATCTACCGTGACAGATCCAAGAGGATATTAGGACTTTCGCAGTCCAGGTACATCGACACCATACCGAAGAGATTCAGTATGGAAGATTCCAAGCGCGGTTATCTACCGGCTTGTCACGGGATCACCCTCTCCAAAGAGATGTCTCCCAAGACTGATTTGGAGAGGGATCGCATGTCTGTTATACCCTACGCTTCTGCGGTAGGCTCTATAATGTATGCGATGTTGTGTACCAGACCGGATGTGGCTTATGCACTGAGTGTGGTAAGCAGGTATCGGTCAAACCCTGGGGAGAAATATTGGATAGCAGTAAAGAACATTCTCAAGTACCTGAGAAGGACTAAGGAGATGTTCTTGGTGTATGGCGGAAAAGACCTCCAGATTGAGGCCTTTGCTGATTCCAGCTTCCAGAGTGATAAGGATGATTCCAAGTCCATGTCGGGTTTTGTCTTTACCCTCAATGGAGGGGCGGTGTGTTGGAAGAGCTCCAAACAGGAAATCGTTGCTGACTCGACTATGGAAGCGGAATACATCGCTGCATCTGATGCCGCAAAAGAAGTTGTCTGGATGAGGAAGTTCATGAAAGAACTTCAGGTGGTTCCGTCCATTGTTGACCCAATACCTCTGTATTGCGACAACAACGGGGCTATAGCTTTAGCGAAGGAACCCAGGTCCCATCAGAAATCCAGACACATCTTGAGGCGGTATCACCTGATCAGGGAGATCGTGGATCGCCAGGAGATCGAGGTTCGGAGGGTTGCTTCAGAAGATAACACAGCAGATCCATTCACCAAGGCCTTGCCCCAGACTCAGTTCGAGCGGCTGATCGAGATGATAGGTCTTCGATACGCCAGTACATGGCCTTAGTGCAAGTGGGAGATTGTTAGTGTATATGCCCTAGAGGCCATTACTGTATCATACTAGTTTGTATATTACTTGATGGAAGCTTGGGATATTCACAGATGTATATACAATCTTGCTCGAAATGGTAGTATGCTACTTGGTTTGTCTCTGCTTTAATATGTGCATGTGTTTCTTTTAGCATATCGCTGATATACATATTAGTAGAGCCCTTAGGATCTTTGCTTGATTACCAGCGTTGTGATGGCGCTCACACTCGTGGGAGCTGGGTGATCTATAAGCACATCCTTATACAGGTCCCTGGTCGTTGGACTATCGAGACAGGGCATCGATACTCCGGAGTAGACTAGCGTATGCGCTTCTCATCCCAGTGTGGGAGACGGTCTGTCCCACAGCCGTCAGTACGTCGTACTTGAGATAGTATGCGGGTGCTCGTTAGGTTACGAGTACACTGGACAGGACTCGTCAGGAACTGTTGGTTGGTATTATACCTATCGTCAGTTATCAGTTCCCAGGTGACATGAGTACAGCTTAGTCCGCTGACTTGACACTGTCACTTCGCCTCTAGTGTGTTCCCACTGCACTTTGATTGCTACCCTACCACGGCTCAAAGGAGTCGTGCAAACAGGTAGTTTTTGGGTGCAGTCCCGAAGCACTTGGAGGCAGTGACGGTTAGACAGGATTCGTCTCTCCCGGTATTGGGGGTTGACATCGCGCTGTGTTCAGGAGAGCCATTACACGAGTAGTCCCTGGTCAGGGAAAGCGAGATATACTGGTAGGTTTCCAGTGTTATCTCAGGGTGTTCTGGGCTACACTCCGACACGACTTGTACCGCTATTAGGGGACTGACGTTCACCGCCCCCTTAGGCCCGCCATGCGGTGTATCAGAAGAACAGACCGGACTGTACGGAGATTGTCACATACAGGCTCAGTAGGAGTTCAGATGGGGTTCACCTCGTCAGTCTTCTTATCGACATCTACCTGGGGACCTTTACGTACAGCTAGTGCCGCTTGCGGTCTGTGGTTAAACCCACTGCCAGCGTAGTGTCGAGTCTTTAGAGTCCCACACAGAGAGCTATTCGCCTTTAGGCAAAATGAGTAGAGGTCGCATGGTTTTGCGACAGGGTTCGTTCACATCCGCGCACTTGTGCACGTTTGCTGTCCGGACAGCTTATACTAGCGGGCTTTGGTTTAAGCCGGATCCTAGTATATGATTTGGGATTGGTTTTTCTCATTGTATTCGTGTTCCTCGGATCACGAATACGGGTGCGTATGCACAGTTGCTTGAGACAGAGGGAGAGGACTTTGATTAGGGTTAATGACTATTGTCATTTTATTAACCCTAATGCTTATGTGTGTATTATTGTTAATTGATATTAGTTTAATAATTGTGCATGGTTATGGTTGTTGACCATTTGACCTATCTTGACTTGTTGACCTTGTTGACACTTTGACCATCATTATTTCATTTGGAAGATGCTCTTTGATCCTTGCAAATTGCATTAAAAATGAAATGATAATGGTCATGTCTTGATTAACCATGACAATTATCTAGCTAATTATCTAATTACAATAATTCACACATATATGTGAGAATGGTTATTTTTCTCTCATTCTATCATTCACGTTCTCTCTCTTGTTCTTCCTCTCCCTCAAGCTCTCCCCTCTCATGTGTTGAGAAATACTTGAGCTTGAGAAAAACCCTCTCTTGATAATCTCTACTCTCATCTAGGGTTCAAGGATTAGCACTTCTTGCACCCTAGTTACTTCTAGCTTGGAGTTGAAGCCAAAGGTCGAGGCTTTCGGGTGGATCTTTCTTCGACGTGAGAAGACGACCAAGGTGACCTCCTTTCACCACTCCAAGGAGCAAGGAGAGAAGGACATAAAGCCCAAGGTATAACCTTTCTAGCACTTAGCTAGTTTCTAGTTAGCTATAGCTTGTTTTTGTTTAGCAAAGATCCTTCATAGTCTAGTCCATGTTGCCTAAGCTCATAAAAATCAGATTTTTATTCCGTTTTCCGCCTCCCCGTAAGTACCGGGGTGGGCAACGTGGACTTACAGGATGATCCCATATCCATTGGTGTTTGACATCGGAGATGATATACGGGTGCTCAGTGGAGACTGGGTATACTGGACGGACTCGCCGAGAACTCCCAGATGGTATTATACCTTACGTCAGATGGCAGTTCTCTGGTGACACTGGTACAGAGTAGTCTGTTGACCCGAGATCGTCATAGAGTCTTGTGTGGTTCCCACTGTGCTTTGATTTCCACCTTACCACGTCCAAGAGGGCGTGCAAAACGGTGGTTTTTGGGTACAGTCCCGAATCACATGGAGGCAATGAGCGATAGGAGGGGATTCGTCTCTCCCGGTATAGGGAGTTGATGTTGCGCTGTGTTCGATTGGCTATAACCGGAAATCCCTGGCCAGGGTTGCTGAGATTTACTGGTAAGTGTTACCAGTAGTTTTTCGAACTGTTATAAACCTCATATCGACACGACTTATCGAGCTATTGGGGTCTGACGTTTACCGCCCCTAGGCGAGATATGCGACATATCAGACGATCGGACCGGACTGTACGGTAAGTGTTATCGGTTGGATTCACAAGAGTATGAGCGGGCTTGCTCGTCGATCTTCTGATCGTTCAATACCCGGGTGTCCGTTACGTTTAGCAGACCGCTTGCGGCTTGTGGGTGTTTGATATGATCATCATCTGCTGCCGGCGTATTGACGAGTCTTTAGAGTCCTACACAGAGGTTTCCTGGCTCAAGCGAAACGAAATAGGAGCGCATATGAGATACGTGCGGGACCGAGAATAATGCGTGTATGTGATACCGTATTCTATTCTCGCGATGAATGTATCGAATGGTTGTATGTGATATAACCTAGTTATCGAATCAAGGATTGATTCGATAAGCCGATACATTGGATATTAGTCGGTTATATGCGATATGACCGGATCGTTAAATCAAGTGTTGATTTAATGATTTAATGTATAATTATATATTTGATATATTACTTTGCATTAAGTAGTATTGGTTCACTTAAGATGGATTTTCTCACTTGTTGTGCACATTGTATATGTGATATATTTTTGTGCACATGTTTGTATCATGTTTGATGATACATGCAAGCTTGTGTGTATGTTTGGTTTGAACCATCTTTAGTAAATGGTTAGGGTTTCAATCCATTTGTTTTATTTACTTATTCTTTTATTTATTTATTCATTTTGGTGAGAAATAAAATGGTGACTTTATTTGGATTTCACTTGAAGCTTCATGAAGCTTTGAAAGTCAAAGCCATTTTGTTTCTTTCCTAAACCCTAACCCTTTAACTAAACCCTAGTTCATTCTCTACACTTAACCATGGTTGCTAATATGATAAGAATCATTTTCTTTTCTATTATGAAAAATACTTATCATCTTCTTTTCTTCTTCTTCTTCTTCTTCAACATGAAGAAAAGCTTGCTACCATCAATGGTGAAATGAGAAAAAGAGTGAGAAATCTAATTCTAAAGTGAACCCACTTCCTATTTCTTCATCCTCTATCACTTGCCAAGTAGTATAGGGTGTTTTCTTCACAAGTTTCATGACTTGGTGAAGTTGGAGCTTGATCTTGTGTTGCCTCGACGTAGATCATCTTCGGCATCGAAGTCGACGACCTAGCCCGCCCATTTCTCCGATGAAGCCGACGCTAGAGCCCGGGATCCGATGATCACAGCGAGGGGACTTCATCATGGAGCTATGGAGGTGGAGGACCGGATCTACAAAGGTTGTATTTCCGTTAACTCATAGTTAAGATGTTAACTAGTTGCATGTTTTGCTTAAACTCTAGTCAACGATCCGTATTAGGGTTTCTCGGCACTTGTAAAATTTGAATTTGGCATGGTTGATGCCTTGTGAGACCTCATTAGCGTGCCTAGGAACCCTACATGTCATAAGTCTGAGTAAGGTATAGGGGAATATCAGGATTCCCACGCAATTCGAACGAAGAATAAGTATGTTGATGCATCGTCTTCGGGTATGTTCGTAACCGATAACTGTTTCCCAATTCGCTCTACGTCCTGGGTATTGGATACTGGATCAGGATCCCATGTATGTAATTTATTACATGGGCTAAAGAGAGGTAGAGAACTGGGAAAGGGCAATATGTCTCTAATAGTACGGAATGGTGCAATTGTTGTAGCCAAAGCAGTTGGCAAATATCACGTTGTATTTGTTGGAGATAGTGCCCTCAGAGTCAATTATTGGATCACAGGCACGTGATTGCAATGATTGAGGGAGGACCTATCCCGGTAGGACAGTCTTACTCGAGATGATAGTATGCTATCTGGTTTACCTTTATCATCGTGTACTGCTTCAGGTGACCTTACAGGTCGCTATTACACGCTGATAGAGCCCCTAGGATTCTTGCTTGACTGCCAGCAGTATGATGGCGATCATATACGTGGGAGCTGGGGTCTATAAGCACATCCTTAAAAGGTCCCTAGTCGTAGGAGTTTCGAGACAGGGCATCGATACTCCATTAGTAGACTAGTGTATACAGTCGAGACCCCGACGAGGGGCGGTGGCCGGTCTCACAAGCCACTGGTGTCAGTTGGTTCACCTAAGATGTATACAGGTGTTCATTGGGTTATGAGTACACCGGACAGGACTCGCCGGGAACCTGCTTGTTGGGATTATACCATACGTCAGATAGCAGTTCCCAGGTGACATGTGTGCAGGTTAGTTCATCGACCTGAGATCGTCATTTGTCTCGTGTGAGTTCCCACTGTGCTTTGATTACTACCCTACCATGGCTCAAAGGAGTCGTGCAAACAGGTTTTAGTTGGGTACAGTCCCGAGCCACATGGAGGCAGTGAGCGGATCTGCAGGGGTTCGTCTCTCCCGGTATTGGGGGTGAGGTCGCGCTGTGTTTAGGAGAGCCATTACACAAAGCCCTCGGCCGAGGCAGGAGATTTACTGGTAGGTATTCCAGTAGTATCTCAGGGTGTTCTGGGCTACACTCCGACACGACTTGTACCGCCTTTGGGGGTCTGACTTTTACCAACCCCCTAGGCCCGCCATGCGATGCTCATAGACGAACGGACCAGACTGTACGGATATTGTCACTGACAGGCTCAGTAGGGTGTCAGGATGAGTTCGCTCATGGACGTCCCTTTTGGTCAATAGCTGGTGGCCCGTCACGTATTGGCTTATACCTCTGACGTGCTAGTGGTTAAATCCACAGCCATAGTATTGACGAGTCTTTAGAGTCCACCACACTTTCAGTTACTCAAGCTTTCGGGCGAAACGCTGTAGAGGCCGTATGGAGATATGGCAGGGTCCGATCAGATACGTGCGGTATTGCACGGATCAGGATCGGACGGTTTGTACTAATGGCCGTATGGATATATGGCAGGGTTCGATCAGATACGTGCGGTATTGCACGGATCAGGATCGAACGGATTTTACTAGCCGGTTTTGGTTTAAGCCGGATCCTAGTTTAGTACAGTGTAGATTTTGTCTCATTGCATTTGTATCCGGTCAGAATACAGATGCGGGTGTGTATGCACAGTATCGGGGTTTTCCTGTAATTTATTACGGGACCAGTTTTCTGGAGTTGCCAGTTTGCATTCCGTTCCGGCCGGTTTTCCTTTGTTCTTTCCCGGCCGGACTTTTCCGATGGAGGGGGTAATTTGCAGTTTTGCAAATTACATTTGTGGAGGGGGTTTCTTGCAAATGTATTCATTATGATAGGATTAGAATCTTTCATCCATGCTTTTGCATTTATGGGATTTGATGTGAATAGATGTATTAAGCATGGTTGATGTTTTGTTTAAGGTCACCACTTGCTTTATCCTACACTTACCTCCCTTCATGCTACATATTGATTCCCTCCACCATTTCCATAAGAGCTTGGCCGGCCACTATTTTGGTGAGGAGGGAAAATGAGAGATTTTCATTTGGTGTGGGAAAAATTATCATTCATATCATTTTTCATTGCCACAAAAATCCCCAAGTTCATATCATCTTGATTCCTCCATCAAGGAAACATAACCCCAAAGAGACAAAGCACTACACTTTCTACAGCAAATCTTGGGCACGTCGACTTGCCAGCTTCGTGCCCGAGTTGCCTCGGTATTGAGGTGGGAGCCCGTAAAAGATACAGACGATGTGGTGCCCTTCCGGCAAGGAGGCGACGACCGGAGGATCCGCGGGAGATCGAGACGACGACGAGAAGACCGGAGGACTCGGATCACTCGGTATATCTCTCACCCCATCTCTAGTTAGCTAGTATAGGTTAATGGTTAACGATCCGGGTTTTATTGTCCGCGGTAGCGCCAGTTTCCAAGTAAGGAAAATTTTTGATTCCGCATTTTGGCCTCGGATAGACGGCCGGGGCGCTGCCGTGGTGCAACAGTATTACCAAATGGTAACACAATGAATTTGAGCGACTGTTATTTCGTACCAAAAATATTGTGAATGTTTTCCTAAATCAAGTGTTGATTGGGTATGGTACATTGTATAACAGTATATACGTTCTAAATCACAAAACAGTTCTAAGTATACAAAACACACACAAGAGGAAAGGTTCATAAATGACCGAAGCCTTCTTGTGACATTGTAGACTAGGTCATATTGATGCGACAAGACTGGCTAAGTTGCATAAAGATGGATATTTGAATCTGTTTGAATTTACATCTTATGAAACTTGCGAGTCATGTCTCAAAGGCAAGATGACCAAAAACTCCATTTACTGGACACGGATAAAGAGCTACTGAACTCTTGGGACTGATACATAGTGATGTATGCGATCATATGTCTACTCATACCAGGAATGGTTCCTTGTACTTTATTATATTCACCGATGATCTTTCAAGATTCGGGCATGTGTTCCTGTTGAAACACAAATCTGAATCTTTTGAGAAATTGAAGGAATATAAGTACGAAGTTGAGAACCGGACGGCTAAAAGTATTAAAATCCTTCGATATGATCGGGGAGTAGAATACTTGAGCACTGAATTCAGAGACTACTTATAAGAGAATGAGATTCTCTCTCAGCTTACTCCTCCGTATACACCACAGCACAACGCAATATCGGAGCGGAGGAATCGCACTCTATTAGATATAGTGCGCTCTATGACGAGTAATGCCGAGTTGCCTATTTCCTTTTGGGGTTATGCACTTGAGAAAGTTGCATACCTATTGAATAGAGTTCCGACCAAATCCGTTTCCTACCACTCTATATGTGATATGGAATAGAAAGAGACCATCTCTTAAACAAGTTCAGATATAAATTCTCCGGCCTATGTTAAAAAGCAAAATCTGGACAAGCTCAAGGCAAGGTCAGTTATGTGCAAGTTTGTAGGATATCCCAAACATTCGCGAGGGTATATCTTCTACCACACCGAGGAAAAAAATGTGTTTATTTCTCGACATGCCTTCTTTTTAGAAAAGGAATTTCTTGTGAAAGAAATTAGTGGTAATGAGGTTGAACTGGAAGTAGTTCTAGCAACACAAACTATAACTGACGATTTGGTGGAACCGGAGGATTCAATAGTCCCAGACGAACCGCAGCCACTCCGCAGATCTAGTAGGGTTCCTTATCCACCTGAGAGATGCTACGGTTTTCTCATAGACGGTGGGAGCGAGGATTGCATCATGGAAGATGATAACCCAACTAGTTTCGAGCAGGCCATCACAAGTGGAGACTCTGTGAAAAGGATGGATGCTATTCGATCTGAGATGGAATCCATGTACACCAACAAAGTATGAACTTTAAAAGTTGCTCCTGAAGGAGAAAAACCCATCGGGAGCAAGTGGATCTTGAGAAGATAATTGGTGTAGATGGAAAAGTTGAGACTTTCAAAGCTAGACTTGTAGCAAAAGGTTTCGTTAACGACCTGGTGTCGACTATGATGAAACATTTTCTCCAGTGGCTATGCTTAAGTCCATCAGGATCCTACTTGCCGTTGCTGCATACCATAACTACGAAATCTGGCAGATTGCATGTCAAGACCACTTTTCTAAATGCTGATTTAGAAGAGAGCGTGTATATGACACAGCCAGAGGGCTTCGTAGACAGTAGGAGCAGCGGAAGCGTGTGCAAGCTGCTTAAATTAATCTATGGATTAAAGCAGGCATCACGGAGATGGAACATCTGTTTCGATAAAGCTGTCAAAGGGTTTGACTTCATCAAAAATGTAGATGAACCATGTATATATAAGAAGGTTGTAGAGAGTAATGTTGTCTTCCCCGTATTGTACGTGGATGACATACTCTTGATAGGAAATGTTGTTCCTATGCTACACTCGGTCAAGCTCTTCTTATCACACATGTTCTCCATGAAAGATCTAGGTGATGCCTCCTACATCTTAGGGATTAAGATCTATAGAGATAGATCTAGACGGATGTTGGGATTGTCCCAATCCAGATACATTGACACCATACTAAAGAGATTTAGTATGGAAGATTCTAAGCGTGGTAATGTACCCGCTTGTTCAGAAATCACTCTCTCCAAAGAGATATCTCCCAAGACTGATTAAGAGAGGGCTCGCATGCAAGGGATACCCTATATTTCGGCAATCAGGTCAATCATGTATGCAATCTCATGTACCAGACCGGGTATAGCTTACTCACTAGGTGTAGTGAGTAGGTATCAATCAGATCCTTGGGAGAAATACTGGACAGCTGTGAAGAACATTCTTAAATACTTGAGAAGGACTAAAAAGATGTTCTTGGTGTATGGTAACGGTGAACTCCAGGTGGAGTCCTTTACCGATTCGATCTTCCAGAGTGATAAGGACGATAGTAATTCGGTCTCAGGTATTGTATTCACCCTCAGTGGAGGGGCGGTATGTCGGAAGAGTTTCAAACTAGATACCGTAGCAGACTCGACAATGAAGGCTGAATACATCGCTACCAACGATGCTGCCAAAGAGGCTGTCTGGATGAACAAGTTCATAACTGAACTTAGTGTGGTTCTTACCATTGAGCATCCAATACCTGTGTATTGTGATAACAATGGAGCTGTGGCTTTGGCCTAGGAACCCCGGTCCCATCAGCGATCCAGACATATTCTTAGGCGGTATCACCTGATCAGGGAGATAGTAGATCTCCGGGAGATCGAGATCAGGAGAGTTGACATTGAGGATAACACAGCGGATCCACTCACCAAGGCTCTCCCCCAGATGCTAATCGAGAGACTTTCTGGGATGTTGGGTATGAGATACTACAACAACTGGCCTTAGTGCAAGTGCGAGATTGTTAGTGATATGTATGCCCTAAAGGCCATTATTGTATGATATAGTGGATGCTTGGACATATATATGGAGAACTTTCTTGCTCGACATGATAATATGCTATCTGGTTGTCTTTATCTTAACATGTTTACTGGTATTATTATACCGTCTCTCATATACATATTGATAAATCCCTTAGGATGTTGGCTTGACTACCAGGACTATGATGCGGATCATACTACTGGGACCTGGGTAGTCCACAAGCACATCCTTCAATTGTTCCTTTTCGAGGGAATATCGAGATAGGGCATTGATATTTCAGACTAGACTAGTGTGTACGTTTCTTGACCCTATATGGGGAGATGGTTGATCCCATATCCATTGGTGTTTGACATCAAAGATTGTACACAAATGCTCATTAGAGAATGGGTACACCGAACAGGACTCGCCGAGAACTCCTAGATGGTACTATACCTATCGTCAGATAGCAGTTCTCTGGTGACACTGGTACAGGTTAGTCTGTAGACCCGAGATCGTCATAGAGTCTTGTGTGGTTCCCACTGTGCTTTGATTGCCTCCCTACCACGGCTCAAAGGAGTCATGCAAACAGGTGGATTTTGGGTACAGTCCCGAGTCACATAGAGGCAATGAGCGATAGGAGGGGTTTCGTCTCTCCCGGTATTGGGGGTTAATGTTGCGCTATGCTCGATTGGCAATAACTGTAAGTCCCTGTCCAGGGTTGTTGATGAGATTTACTGGTAAGTGTTATCAGTAGTTTCTCATACCGTTATAGGCCTTACATCGGCATGAATTATCAAGTTATTGGGGTCTGACGATTCTACCCCCAGACTCGATATGCGACATATCAGACGAAGAGACCGGACTGTACGGTAAGTGATACCTATAAGCTTCATAGGAGTTTGGACAAGCTTGCTTGTTGATCTTCTATTCGCTCAATACCTGGATAGCCGTTACATCCAGCTAGTACCGCTGACGGCTTGTGGGTGACTGATATGATCAACACCTACTGCTGGCGTATTGACGAGTCTTTAGAGTCCCACATAGAAGTTTCCTAGTTCAAGCGAAACGAAGTAGTGCACATATGATGATATGTACGGGGGCCTGATTAAATACGAGTATGTGATACCGTATTGTAATCCGGCGGCTATTTGTTATCAGTTGGGTTATATATGATATAACTGGATTATCGAATCAAGTGTTGATTTAATAATGTGATATACAGATAAATGATATTAGTCAGTTATATATGATATAAGTGGATTATTAAATCAAGTGTTGATTTAATAATATGATATTTATTTATATTTGATATAATTATATATTGACTAATATTATTGCTCACTAATTATATGCTTACCTTTATATATATATATATGTGTGTGTGTGTGTGTGTGTGTGTGTGTGTGTGTGTGTGATATATGTGTGTGTGTGTGTGTGTGTGTGTGTGTGTGTGTGAGATATATGTGTGTGTGTGTGTGTGTGATATATATATATATGTGTGTGTGTGTGTGTGTGTGTGATATATATGTGTGTGTGTGTGTGTGATATATATATATATATATATATATATATATATATATATTATGAACCATGGCATGGTTTTTCTATTTTAGAAAATAGAAATTAAGGTGGAAAATGGGGAGACTTTGGAGAGATGGGCATAGCATGGCTTATTCTATTTTATATTCATTTGCTTTCACAATTGAAACATGGCTACAATTTTTAAGGGTTAAAAATTGTATGCTTCAGTAATGTGTGAGCTAAGAGATGAGCCATGCTACACTTCATTCCACACTTAGCCATTTTCTTGAGTTGCTCTCTAGCTCTCTCCATTTTCTTCACCTCCTCCTCCAAACTCAATCCCTCACATGGGTTGTGATCCCTTAAGCTTGTGAGAACCCTAGTGAGCAAACAACACCCCTACTTCGCCAACCTACACTAGATTAGCGCTTTGGTGTAGTGTGTTTACTTCACTAAAGAGTTTAGTGAAGAGATAGCTTGGATTAGCGGACTTTGGGTGGATCATCTGTTAGTGAGATATGCCCTAGAGGCCATTATTGTATAGTACTAATTTGTATATTACATTTTGGAAGCTTGGGTTATATACACGAATTTATGACAGTCTTGCTCGATATAGTAGTATGCTACTTGGTTTGTATCTATCTAAATATGTGTAAGTGTTTCTTTTGACATATCGCTAATATATATTGATAGAGCCCTTAGGATCTTTGCTTGACTACCAGCGTTATGATGGCAGTCACACTAGTGGAGGCTGGGTAGTCTACAAGCACATCCTTATACAGGTCCCTAGTCGTGGGATTATCAAGACAGGGCATCGATACTCCAGAGTAGACTAGTGTATACGCTTCTCATCCCAGGAGGGGAGATGGTCTGTCCTACAGCCATCAGTACGTCGTACTGGAGATAGTATGCAGGTGCTCGTTAGGTTACGAGTACACTGGACAGGACTCGCTGGGAACTGTTGGTTGGTACTATACCTATCGTCAGTTATCAGTTCCCAGGTGACATGAGTACAGCTTAGTCCGTTGACTTGACACTGCTGTTTCGCCTCGAGTGTGTTCCCACTGTTCTTATATTACTACCCTACCACGGCTTTATTGAGTCGTGCAAACAGATAGTAGTTGGGTGCAGTCCCGAAGCACTTGGAGGCAGCGGCGGTTGGATAGAATTCGTCTCTCCCGGTATTAGGGTTGATATCGCGCTGTGTTTGGAGAGCCATTACACAAAGTCCCTGGCCAGAGCAAGCGAGATTTACTGGTAGGCACTCCAGTAGTTTCTCAGGTGTTTTGGACTATACTCCGACACGACTTATACAGCTATTAGGGGACTGACGTTTACCGCCTCCTAGGTTCGATATGCGATACTCTTAGACGAACAGACCGGACTGTACGGAGATTGTCACATTCAGGCTCAGTAGGAGTTCGGATGGGTTTCCCTCTTCGGCCTTCTTATCGACATCTACCTGGGGACCGTTACGTACATCTAGTACCGCTTGCAGCCTGTGGTTAAACCCACTGCCAGCGTAGTGTCGATTCTTTAGAGTCCCACACAGAGGGTTGTTCACCTTTGGGCGATATGAGAAGATGTCGTATGGTTTTTAAGACAGGGTTCGTTCACATACGCGCACTTGTGCGTGTTCAGTGTTCGGGCAGTAGATACTAGTGGGCTTTGATTTAAGCCAGATCCTAGTATTGGATTTTGGATTGGTTTAGTCTCATTGTATTCGTGTTTCTTGGAACACGGATACTGGTATTTACATACAGATGACAGAGGCAGAGGAGGAGACACCTCATTAGGGTTTTGACCATTGACTTGATCAAAATCATAATGAGAAGGAGGAAATTGATTAATAGTTTTAATTAGAGATAATTGTATCAT
Source organism: Agapanthus africanus (assembly GCA_030015575.1). Taxonomy (NCBI): domain Eukaryota; kingdom Viridiplantae; phylum Streptophyta; class Magnoliopsida; order Asparagales; family Amaryllidaceae; genus Agapanthus; species Agapanthus africanus. The sequence continues at coordinate 442,779,503 of CM057350.1, read as the reverse complement.
GACTAATGTTTGTTTGACCATTTGACTTGTTGACCAATGTTGACTTAGATATTTTTGTTAAGCATGAGATATTTTCTTTGAGCATGCTTAGCATTAATTGTGACATGATAAAGTTCAAATCAATACACCATCACAATTATCTTAATTAATATTATTATTATCATACTTCCTCATATGAGAGCTTTATCCTCTCATTCTCATATAATCTTTCTCTCTCATGATTTGCTCTCTCCTCTTCCTCTCTCAAAGCTTTAATCTTTCATGAGTTGAAAATCAAAAGCTTTTAAGACAAAACCACCAAAATACTTCTCTAGGGTTCTTAGTATAGCAAGCCAAGCACTCTAGTTACTTCATTGTTGAGGTAGGAGCTCAAGGTAGAGGCCTTCGGGTGGATCTTCTTCGATATAGAGAAGCCGGTGAGGATGAGCCATCTACATCATTCCAAGGAGCTCACAACAAGGAGAAGAAGGAGTTCAAGACCAAAGTATAATCATCTAACATAGTAGTTAAAACTCTAAGTTAGTTGTTAGTTATTATTTAGCAAAGATCCTAATGCATAGTCTATGTTACCTTGTGATAAAAATTCGTTTTTACTCTTTCCGCCTCCCCGTAAGTACAGGGATGGGTATCATGGACTTACAGTTCGACTTGTAATATCATATCTATATCTTTAATGTCTAAAGAAGGTTATGATTTTGCATTTGTAAGCAATGTTGTAAACATTCACCTTAATCATGTTTTGATTGGGTCGGGTACATTAAGCAACGGTATATACATATTAAACCAACCACAGATTTTCATTACTTTTACATATTTGGATCCGTTCGAATATCATTCTTATGCAACTTGTCAATCATGTCTCAAAGGAAAGATGACAAAGACTCCGCTCACTGGACACGGAGTAAGAGCGAGCGAGCTCTTGGGACTCAGACACAGCGACGTGTGTGGTCCAATGTCTACACATGAAAGAAGTGGTTTTTCCTATTTCATTACTTTTACAGATGATTTCTCTAGGTATGGACATGTCTTCTTGATGAAGCATAAATCCGAGGCCTTTGAGAAATTCTGGGAGTATAAGAATGAAGTAGAAAAACAAACCGGCAAAAGTATCAAGTCACTGAGATCTGATCGAGGTGGTGAATACTTAAGTGCCGAGTTCCTGGATTACCTAAAAGAGAATGGAATTCTCTCTCAGGTTACTCCTCCATACACACCTCAGCACAACGGTGTATCGGAAAGACAGAACCGAACCCTATTGGATATGGTACGTTCCATGATGAGTAACGCTGAGTTACCGCGATCATTCTGGGGTTATGCACTAGAATCAGCTGTATATCTTTTTAACAAGGTTCCTACCAAGACAGTACCTACCACACCATATCAGATGTGGAGTGGGAAGAAACCCTATCTTCAATATATGAAGATATGGGGATGTTCAGCTTTTGTCAAAAATCAGCATGCGGACAAACTCGAGGCACGCTCATTACTGTGTAAGTTTGTGGATACCCAAAGAACTCTAGGGGGTATCTTTTCTATTACGCAGAGGAACCGAAGGTTTTTGTTTCTCATCATGCCCACTTTCTGGAACATCAGTTTTTAGAAAAAGAAACAAGTGGGAGAGCAATAAAACTGGAAGAAATTCCAGAACCACAAGCTATTACTGAAAGCTTGGTGGAACAAGAAGTTTCAAAAGAACAGGACATTCCTGCACCGCTCCGCAGGAGTAGTAGGCTTTCTCATCCACCTAAGAGATACTACGGTTTTCTCATAGACGGGGATAGAGAGGATTTCATCATTAATAATGATGAGCCAACTAACTTCCAGCAGGCCATTCAGAGCACTGACTCGGTAAAATGGCTGGATACAATGCGGACCGAGATGGAGTCCATGTACACCAACAAAGTATGGACTTTGGACATTGCTCCAGAAGGGGTAAAACCAGTAGGCTGCAAATGGATCTTCAGAAAGAAGATTGGTGTAGATGGACAGGTTGAAACCTATAAGGCTAGACTTGTTGCAAAGGTTTTCATCAAAGACCTGGTTTGGACTATGACGAAACCTTTTCTTCAGTGGCTATGCTCAAATCCATTCGGATCCTTCTTGCCATTGCTGCCTTCCACGATTATGAGATTTGGCAGATGGATGTAAAAACCGCTTTTCTAAATGGAAATTTAGAAGAGTGTGTCTATATGGACCAGCCAGAGGGTTTCATTCAGAGTGGGAGCAGCGGGAAAGTGTGCAAGTTGCTTAAGTCCATTTATGGACTGAAGCAGGCATCGCGGAGTTGGAACATCTGTTTTGATGAGACGGTCAATGAATTTGACTTTATCAAAAATCCAGATGAACCATGATTTATAGTAAGATTGTAGCACGGACTGTCGTATTCCTCGTCTTGTACGTGGATGACATTCTCTTGATAAGAAATGACATTCCTATGCTACAATCTGTCAAAGGGTTCTTGTCACACAGGTTCTCCATGAAAGACCTGGGCGATTCCTCTTACCTTCTGGGATCCAGATCTATCGTGATAGATCTAAGAAGATATTGGGACTTTCGCAGTCCAGGTACATCGACACCATACTGAAAAGATTCAGCATGGAAGATTCAAAGCGCGGTAATTTACCGGCTTGTCACGGAATCACCCTCTCCAAAGAGTTGTCTCCCAAGACTGATTTGGAAAGAGATCGCATGTCTATTATACCCTACGCTTCTGCGGTAGGCTCTATAATGTATGCGATGTTGTGTACCAGACCAGATGTAGCTTATGCACTGAGTGTAGTAAGCCGGTATCAGTCAAACCCTGGAGAGAAGCATTGGATAGCGGTAAAGAACATTATAAAGTACCTGAGAAGGACTAAGGATATGTTTTTGGTTTACGGCGGAAAAGACCTCTAGATCGAGGCCTTTGCTGACTCCAGATTCCAGAGTGACAAGGATGACTCCAAATCCATTTCGGGTTATGTCTTTACCCTCAATGGAGGGGCGTTCTGTTGGAAGAGTTCTAAACAGGAAACCGTTGCTGACTCGACGATGGAAGTGGAGTATATCGCAGTTTCTGATGCCGCAAAAGAAGCAGTCTAGATGAGGAAGTTCTTAACAGAACTTTTGGTGGTTTCGTCCATTGTTGATCTAATACCACTGTATTGTGACAACAACGGGGCTATAGCTTTAGCGAAGGAATCCAGGTCCCATCAGAAGTCCAGACACATCTTGAGACGGTATCACCTGATCAGGGAGATCATGAATTGCCGGGTGATCGAGGTTCGGAGGGTTGCTACAGAGGATAACACTGCAGATCCATTCACAAAGGCCATTCCTCATACGTAGTTCGAGAGGCTATTAGAGATGATACGTCTGCGATATGCCAGCACATGGCCTTAGTGCAAGTGGGAGATTGTTAGTGTGATATGCCCTAGAGGCCATTATTGTATAGTACTAGTTTGTATATTACATTTTCGAAGCTTAGGATATATACACGGATTTATGACAGTCTTGCTCGATATAGTAGTATGTTACTTGGTTTGTATCTATCTAAATATGTGTATGTGTTTCTTTTGACATATCGCTAATACATATTGATAGAGCCCTTATGATCTTTGCTTGACTACCAGCGTTGTGATGGCAGTCACACTAGTGGGAGCTGGGTAGTCTATAAGCACATCCTTATACAGGTCCCTAGTCATGGGATTATCGAGACAGGGCATCGATACTCCAGAGTAGACTAGTGTATACGCTTCTCATCCCATGAGGGGAGATGGTCTATCCCACGGCCATCAGTACGTCGTACTGGAGATAGTATGCAGGTTCTCGTTAGGTTACGAGTATACTGGACAGCACTCGCTGGGAACTATTGGTTGGTACTATACCTATCATCAGTTATCAGTTCCCAGGTGACATTAGTACAGCTTAGTCCGTTGACTTGACACTGCTGCTTCGCCTCGAGTGTGTTCCTTCTGTTCTTAGATTACTACCCTACCACGGCTCTATTGAGTCGTGCAAACAGGTAGTAGTTGGGTGCAGTCCCGAAGCACTTGGAGGCAGCGGCGGTTGGATAGGATTCGTCTCTCCCGGTATTGAGGGTTGATATCGCGCTGTGTTTGGAGAGCCATTACACAAAGTCCCTGGCCAGAGCAAGCGAGATTTACTGGTAGGCACTCCAGTAGTTTCTCAGGTGTTTTGGACTATACTCCGACCTGACTTATACCGCTATTAGGGGACTGATGGTTACCGCCCCCTAGGTTCGATATGCTATACTCTTAGACGAACAGACCGGACTGTACGGAGATTGTCACATTCAGGCTCAGTAGGAGTTCGGATGGGTTTTCCTCTTCGGCCTTCTTATCGACATCTACCTGGGGACCGTTACGTACAGCTAGTATCGCTTGCGGCCTGTGGTTAAACCTACTGCCAGCGTAGTGTCGAGTCTTTAGAGTCCCACACAGAGGGTTGTTCACCTTTGGGCGATATGAGTAGATGTCGTATGGTTTTTACGACAGGGTTCGTTCACATACACACACTTGTGTGTGTTTGGTGTTCGGGCAGTAGATACTAGTGGGCTTTGGTTTAAGCCGGATCCTAGTATTGAATTTTGGATTGGTTTAGTCTCATTGTATTCGTGTTTCTCGGAACACGGATACGGGTATTTACATACAGATGACAGAGGCAGAGGAGGAGACACCTCATTAGGGTTTTGACCATTGACTTGATCAAAACCATAATGAGAAGGAGAAAACTGATTAATAGTTTTAATTAGAGATAATTGTATCATGGCTAATGTTGGTTTGACCATTTGACTTCTTGACCCATGTTGACTTAGATATTTTTGTTAAGCATTAGATATTTTCTTTGAGCGTGCTTAGCATTAATTGTGACATGATAAAGGTCAAATCAATACACCATCACAATTATCTTAATTAATATTATTATTATCATATTTCCTCATATGAGAGCTTTATCCTCTCATTCTCATATAATCTTTCTCTCTCATGGTTTGCTCTCTCCTCTTCCTCTCTCAAAGCTTTAATCTTTCATGAGTTGAAAATCAAAAGCTTTTGAGACAAAACCACCAAAATACTTCTTTACTCACTCTAGGATTCTTAGTATAGCGAGCCAAGCACTCTAGTTACTTCATTGTTGATGTAGGAGCTCAAGGTAGAAGCCTTCGGGTGGATCTTCTTCGATATAGAGAAGCCGGTGAGGATGAGCCATCTACATCATTCCAAGGAGCTCACAACAAGGAGAAGAAGGAGTTCAAGACCAAGGTATAATCATCTAACCTGGTAGTTAAAACTCTAAGTTAGTTTGTTAGTTATTGTTTAGTAAAGATCCTAATGCATAGTCTATGTTACCTTGTGATAAAAATTCGGTTTTACTCTTTCCGCCTCCCCATAAGTACCGGGGTGGGTATCATGGACTTACATCATCTTCGGCACGAAGGTCATTGGAGCAAGTTCGTTCAACCTTCAAGTGGAGCCTAGTGGAGGCGCGTGGACTACACCCCGGTGCTTTAGAAGAGAAGGACACGGTCTGCAATGGTTGTAGCCATCCATCTCTTAGTTAAGTTTTTGATATCTTAGTTAAACCCTAATCATCTTGTTTAAGCTCTTGGTTAGTGTAGATTAGCACCCCGAAAATTTTTTAAAACGGCATGCTTGATGCCAGTAAAACCCGGTGGTGGTGCTAACGTACACATTCAACTGTTTTATATGTTTAACGCATGGAAAACAAACCTTTTTGATGTTGTTGAAACCAATTTTTAAAACTACTCGGTTTTCTTCAAAACTATATTCATATTTTTACTTTGTATAGAGGTATTCGGTTAGGAATATCCTGCACCTTATTCTATGAGAAAAGAGCCTTGATCCCTTCATGGGGAGTTTGATCTTAAGCAAAAGTTTATGTTACTAGTTTTAAAAACGGAGCCTAAGACACTCCATTTCAAAACCAATCGAGTTCTTTCAACGATATCAAGTTCATTACGTTAAAGGTTTTTCGCCAAAAATCAGCCGTAGCCCTCCATCATTTCAGATTAGTATTGCTTAGTATTCGTGCTGTGTTTGTTGACCATGTTAAGGTGTAGTGTTCAGTAGCTCTATAGTGTTTTTTTGTTGCATGGTGATGTGATTGTCTAGGACAGTCATGCGGCCTTGTTGACCTTGCCAAGGGCCCATGCGGGTGGGTTTAGATTAATTCAGGATAATGATGGGTTGAACTTAACTAGCGACTTATGGTTTGTTGACCTTGTCGATGTCATAAGTCACTAAGGGAAAAAACCATATTGGATGTTTCAAATATAAAGGAAACTTGCCAAGTTTGCGCATACCTTCTGAAGTATGGTAATTTTGGTCAACTTCCGTCAAAGTTATCACACAATGATAGTTGGCTCCCGATTCCCATTGATGAGTGGTATTACTCTGTAGAAGATTTTCACTTCATAATTAGCTAAGCTATTAGGTGTCTAGAAAGTGTTAACGTGGTTATGCCTCTGCGGAAACAGGGTTATTTAATTGAGTCCATGCAAAAGCACGGGAGACATCCCTCAGAATACCAACACTAGCCTGGCTAAACAGTTAGCGAAATAGTAGAGTGTACATGATCCCGACTTGTTTTCCTTTTAGGGTTTGAAAGAGAATTCAAGGATACAATGGGAGCCATCCTAATTAAATAAAGTAATTAACCAATCTAATCTTGATAGAGTGCACGTTGAGTGTTTCTATTCTCTCTCTAGTTACAGCTACCCATGACTTACCTTAAACTAAAACTCATTAACAAAATTAACCGAACCTTCTTACACACTTTGGTTTTGGATTGTCATAATTCACGACAAAGTCGCATATTTCCTTGCTACTCCTACTCTCCCTTTGCATTTCTCCAGAACACTCCATATCACTATGATGATCCATATTGTTTGGAACGACCATCGTATAGTTACATACGAACTCGAAGAAATTATTTCAGTCAAGGATGGCCACTAGTTCTGGAGAAATTGAATAGAATTATTCGGTTGTCTCTTCCTTTTACCTTCTCTCAGGTTGCGAGAGCTCCTTGTATTAGGAGAGTACACCTCTTACGCTTATTGGATAGTTTTCTTCCAAATCTTAGGCTGGTGCCGAAAGATACGAAAAGAAGAAAACCAATTAGCCTAAGTATGGCATACAGAAGGTAAGATATAGAGACATATAAAAGGGTTGAAGTGAGTGCAAAAGAAATTACGACTACTGTCATGAATCTTGATAATAGAAGAGGCATTACTAGGAATACCCGGCCACCTCCTTGAAAAAATTTCATGTTTCAAAATTTCTGTGTAATTGTTACCGAAAACTGTTTTCCCAATTAATTCTGACTCTAGGGTATGTATATACCCAATTTGGATCTCACATCTGTACGGCGTTACAGATGTTGAGTAAGAGCAGAATATTAGGAAATAGGTGATTTGATCCTCAATTTCGGAATTTGGTGATATTCGATTAAATCATTTTGTTTTTCCTGTAAGTCGATGCCGCACACTCCACAGAGTTTGTAGAGAGGCGTAATTAACAAAAAATAATTTTATAGCAAGAAACATCGACTAAACTTCCAAGATCGACCATAAGCCCTAACTAGCTAAACTAACAAAGGTTCTAATCTACTATGAAGTTATTTATACCTTTGTGTTCAATTCCTTCGAGTCTTCTTATCCTCTTCTTAAGCTCCTCATTTGTATGGATCGAGCTTGGTTATCGGCCTCTTCATGTTGAAGAAGATATACCCGAGAGTCTATGGTTCAAGCTCTAACCTCTAGAATAAGGTAACTAAAGTATCTAGTTTGCTAATCTAGGTAGCTTAGAATATATAGAGAATGATTATTGGATTAATTTATCTCATTGACCCTAGATTTCTCAACTCATGAGAGGGTTAGGGTTTGAGGAAGAAGAAGATAGCAAAGGAGAAGAGAGATTGTCAAGTGAAGAATGAGATGAAGAATGGCTAAGTGTGATAATATCAAGCATATAATTTACATTAAAAATAATGTGACATGCTTCAATAGTTATCCAAAAGAATGAGTCATCTAATGTAGCCATGCTTCAACCATGCTTAAAAAACACCTCATACCTCCACCTCATTATCCATTTAAACAAAATGGATTTATCACAAATGTGGTGTCTTCTTTTAGAAGCACTCTTGCGAAAATACAAGAATACCCCTCACCGTATATAAATACCCGTATTTGTACCATGAATACCAAGAGATGAAAATAATCCAATATTATAATACTAGAATGCGGCTTAATCCTAAGCCCGCTAGTATTATTCGTCTGATCAAAAATATGTGTAGCTAGTACACGCATATGATCGAAACCATGCACAAAAAACCATATAATCTCTACATCATTTCACCTGAACCAGGAAAACCCTCTGTGTGGGACTCTAAAGACTCGACAGTACATTGGCAGTGGGTTTAACCATAAGCACGTCAGTGGCACTAGCTGTACGTAACGGCTACCTAGGTATCCGGCGAAAAGAAGGCCAACAAGCAAACTCGTCCAAACTCCTATAGAGACTGTCTGTGATAATCTCCGTACAGTCCGGTCTGTTCGTCTTAGAGTATCGCATGCCAGGTCCAGGGGGTAGAAAACGTCAGACCCCTAATAAGCTGACAAGTCGTGTCGATGTGGCTCAAGACCATCCGAGAATCTACTGATCTAACTATTAGTAATTCTCAATCCACCTTGACCAAGGACTTATGGTGTTAGCCAACCGAACACAGCACGATATCGACTCGCTATACCGGGAGAGAAAAATCCCCTGCGATCGCTCACTGCCTCTATATGGCTCGGGACTGCACCTAACTAAAACCTATTTACACGACTCAGTAGAGCCGTGGTAGGGTAGTAATCAAAGTATAGCGGGAACTCACACGAGACAAAAGACGACCTCAGGTCTACAGACTATCTGTACTCATGTCATCTGAGAACTACTATCTGACGATAGGTATAATACCATCTAGCCAGTTCTCGGCGAGTCCGTCCAGTGTACTCACCCCCAGTGAGCACCTGTATACAATCTTAGGTGCATCACACCAATGGCCGTGTGACCAACCATCACCCCTCTTCATGGTCTAGAAATGTATACACTAGTCTACTCTAGAGTATCGATGCCCGGTCTCGATACTTCCACGACTAGGGACATTTAAGGATGTGCTTATCGACTACCCAGCTCTCACAAGTATGATTTCCATCATAACACTGGTAGTCAAGCAAGGATCTTAAGGGCTTTATCAACATGTATAAGCAATATGAAATAACAAGTAAAAAATATCACATGTTAAGATAAAGGAAAACCAAATAGCATACTATCATATTGAGCAAGATTGTCATGTACATACATATCCCTAGTATCCTATACAATGAAGGACTCTAGGGCATACATATCCAACAATCTCCCACTTGCACTAAGTCCTATTATTGGCGTATTGAGTACCCAACGTCTGCATTAGAGCCAGTTGCTGGCATAGAGCATACTCAACATCTCGAACGGTCTCTCGAACTGGACTTGAGAGATGGCCTTGGTGAATGGATCTGTCATGTTGTCCTCTATATCTACTCTCCACACCTCGATCTCCAGGCGATCCATGATCTCTCGGCGATCTATGATCTCTATAATCAGGTGATACCACCTCAAGATATGTCTGGATTTCTGATGGGACCTTGGTTCCTTTGCCAAAACCATGGCTCCATTGTTATCGCAATACAAAGGTATTGGATCAGCAATGGATGGAACCATCTGAAGTTCAGAAACAAATTTTCTCATCCAAACTGACTCTTTTGCGGCATCGTTAGTAGCGATGTACTCATCCTCTATCGTCGAGCCTGCTACGGTGTCCTGTTTGGAACTCTTCCAACAGACCGTCCCTCCATTTAGGGTAAATACATAACCTGAGACGGATTTAGAGTCATCTTTGTCACTTTAGAAGCTAGAGTCGGTAAAAGCCTTGATCTGGAGATCCCCATTACCATACACTAAAAACATCTCATTATTTCTTCTTAGGTACTTAAGAATGTTCTTTACTGCTATCTAATGTTTCTCACCTAGGTTGGACTGATACCTGTTTATGACGCTGAGTGCGTAAGCTACATCTGGTCTGGTACACAACATCGCATACATTATCGACCCTACCGCCGAAGCATAGGGTACAATGCTCATGCGAGCCCTCTCCTCATCAGTCTTGGGAGACATCTCTTTGGAGAGGGTGATTCCGTGACAAGCGGGTAAATTACCGCACTTAGAATCTTCCATACTAAACCTCTTTAGTACGGTGTCTATGTACCTTTACTGTGAAAGTCCCAAAAATTCTTTTAGATCTGTCACGGTAGATTTTAATCCCTAGAATGTACGAGGCATCACCTAGGTCTTTCATAGAGAATTTCTGTGACAAGAACAGCTTGGCCGATTATAGCATAGGAATATCATTTCCTATCAGGAGAATGTCATCTACGTATAAAACGAGCAATACCACAGTTCTCCCTACAATCTTCTTATAAATACAAGGTTCATCTGCATTTTTGATAAAATCAAATTCCTTGACCGTCTCATCAAAGCAGATGTTCCAATTCCGTGATGCATGCTTTAATCCATAAATGGATTAAAGCAACTTGCACACTTTTCCACTGCTCCCACTGTCCATGAAACCCTCTGGTTGATCCATGTAAACATATTCTTCTAAACTTCCATTTAGAAAAGTGGTTTTAACATCCATCTGCCAGATGTCATAGTCATGGAAGGCGGCGATGACAATAAGAATAGCCACTGGTGAAAAAGTTTCGTCATAGTCCAATCATGGTATTTGACGAAAACCTTTACCAACAAGTCTAGTTTTGTAGGTTTCTACCTGTCCATCTACATCAATCTTATTTTTGAAGATCCATTTGCATCCAACGGATTTTACCCAAGGAGAAGCAACATCCAAAGTCCGTACTTTATTGGTGTACATGGATTCCATCTCGGATCGCATAGCATCCAGCCACTTCACCGAGACTCTAATAGTGATAGCTTACTGAAAACTAGTCGGCTCATCATCATCAATGATGCAATCCTCTCGATCCCCGTCTATGAGAAAACCGTAGTATCTCTCTGGCAGATGAGACTACCTACTATATCTGCGGAGTGGCGTAGACACGTCTGGTTCCATTGAAACTTCAGGTTCTACTAGGTCTTCAGTAATGGTTTATGGTTCTGGAATTTCTTCCAGCTCTATTGTTCTCCCACTAATTTCTTTTTCAAGAAATTGAGTTTCCATAAAGCGGGCATGATGAGAAACAAAGACCTTTTGTTCTTCAGCGTAATAGAAATAATACCCCCTAGAATTCTTAGGGTATCCAACAAACTTACACAATACTAAACGTGCCTTGAGCTTGTCCGGATGAACCTTTTTGACAAAAGCAGGACAACCCCATATCTTAAGATACTTAAGACAGGGTTTCTTCCCACTCCACATTTCATATGGAGTGGTAGGCACAGACTTAGTTGGAACCTTATTCAATATATATGCTGCAGATTCTAGTGCATAACCCCAGAAAGATGGCAGCAACTCAGCATTACTCATCATGGAATGCCCCATATCAAGCAAGGTATGATTCTGTCTTTCTGATATACCGTTGTGTTGTGGTGTGTTTGGAGGAGTAAGCTGAGAGAGAATTCTATTCTCTTTTAGATATTCCAGGAACTCGGCACTTAAGCATTCACCACCACGATCAGATCAGAGCATCTTAATACTTCTGCTGGTTTGCTTTTCCGCTTTATTCTTATACTCCTGAAATTTCTCAAAGGCCTCAGATTTATGTTTCATTAAGAATGCATGTCCATACCTTGAGAAATCATCGATAAAAGTAATGAAGTAGGAATAGCCACTTCTTGCATGCGTAGACATTGGCCCACACACGTCGCTGTGTATGAGTTTCAGGAACTCAGTTGCTCTTTCTCCGTGTCCAGTGAACGGGGTTTTGGTCATCTTTCCTAAAATACTTGATAGAAAAGTTGCATATGATTGATATTCAAACGGATCTAAATATCCATTTTTATGTAACTTAGTTAATCGTGTTTCATTGATATGACCAAGTCTACAATGCCATAAGAAAGCTTGATTTGATTCTAAAGTCTTTCTTTTTAGCGTGTTTTGGACGTTGAAAACTTGATATTGATTGAGAACGTATATTCCGTTAATCGGTGTACCCAACCCAATCATTTCATGATTTAGGTGAATGTTTATGACATTGCTTTCAAGTACAAAATTATATCCTTCATTGGATAACAAAGATACAGATATAATATTACATATCATACTGGGTACACAAAAGCAGTTATATAACAACAAAATATGTCAACTCTTCAATACAAGGTGATATTCTCCTACTGCAACAACATCCACACTGGTTTCGTTGCCAACCCTGAGGGTCATATCACCTTTCCTCAAAACTCTACGGCTTCTCAGCGCCTGCAAAAAATTATAGATGTGAGATCCTGATCTGGTATCCAATACCCAGGAAGTAGAGTTAATAGAGAAACAGTTTTCAATCACGAACATACCTGAAACCGAAACCACAACTTGCTTCGTGTCCTGATTCATGGCTTTTAAAGCCTGGCAATCTTTCTTCCAATGTATCTTCTTTTGACAGTAGAAACACTCATCCTTTGTGGCTGCTGCCCCGATCTTTTCCTTTCCCTTACCCTGCACCTTCTTCACACCTCCTCTCGGTTTGGTGGGGGCCTTCTTCTTCTTCCCCTTGGCCTTAACATTGGATTTAGCGGAAGAAGATTCCCCGATAAACAGAGCGGGTGTTTCCTTGGATTTCTTCAAAGTGCCCTCTGCCACCCTCAACATGTTGAGGAGCTCAAGAAGTGTGACTTTCAGCTTTTGCATATTGAAATTCAATACGAATTGGGCATAGGTGGAAGGAAGGGACTGTAGAATTAAGTCAGTATACAACTCATTCTCCAACGTAGTACTCAGGTCCGTGAGCTCTTCGATGAGAGTAATCATCTTTAGAACGTGGTCCCCAACAGATGATCCAATAGCCAACCTCGCTTGAAATAATTTCTTCGAGGTCTCGTATCTTACAATACGAGATTTCTCTCCATATAAATCTTTGGTATGGAGGAAAATGGATGCAAGGTCCATCTTCTCGTGCTGCCTTTGATGTTTATTATCCATGGAGGCCAGCACGAGGTACTTGGGTTTCGCACAATCCAGATCCTAAGTCTTACGGACCTCAATGTCCGCGACCGAGGATGTCGGACCTGGAATATGGGGGGTTTAGCCGTAAGGACGTATGCGACCTTATTATAAGTAAGGGCCATTTGGACGTTGCTCAGCCAGTCTTTATAGTTTAGCCCAGTCAGTTCGTTTTTATCTAGTATAAGCTTAAGTCCTGTCATGGTCGCTGCAATTAGGAGAGAGAGAAAATAAACACTCAGCATATGCTCTTGAAAGTTTAGATTGGTTATTAGTTTATCTAAACAGGATGGCTTCCACTGTTTCATCGAATTCTCCTTCAAAGCCTAAAAGAAGAACTAATCAGGATTAATCACACCCTACAAGTTGGCTTATCTTTCGGCAAGGCCAGTGTTGGTACTTCGGAGGGAGGTTCCCCATGCTTTCGTACAGACCCAATTAAATAAGCTCGTTTTCCCATAGGCATAACCCCGTTAACACCTTTCTAGACACCAACTTGATTAGCTAATTGCAAAGTAAAAAATTCTCACGAAGAGTAGCGGATACTCACAATAGGATCGAGACCCAAATATCATTGTGTGATAATTTTGAAGGAAGCCTACCAAAACTACCACTCTCCAGAAGGTATGCAACACTAGCAAGTTTCCTGTATATTTGAAACCCCCGATATGGTTTTTTCCCCGAGCGCTTATGACCTTGACGAAGGTCAAAACATTATAAGTCGCAATTCAAGTTCAACCCATCATTATCCAGATTAATCTACCGGTACATTCCGTTTCGTTTCCTATCCCAGTCTTTCGCGACACTTCTGGTTTACTTCTTTTGTTAGGTCTCTACAAGCCCTTGACGAAAGCCAAAACAGTTGTACTCCTGTCCTAGATTAATACATCTATCTATACTATAGATAAGCACCCACTAGCTACCAAACACCATGCTTTGGCGAAGGTCAAAACACATAGCATGAATACTAGTACATACTTATCTGAAATGATGGAGGGCTACGGCTGGTTTTTGCGAAAACCGTTAACATAATGAACTTGATATAGTCGAAGGAACCAGATAGCTTTTGAAAAGGAGTGGTTTAAGCTCCGCTTTTAAAAGTTGTTTTTGAATAAAACCGAGTGGTTTTGAAATTGTTCCAACGACGTCAAATTTTAGATTTATTACTTTGCATTTAGTGAGATTAATGCGGTCCCATCAATTAACCTTATCACACCACAAAAAAGAACGAAAATAGAATGTACGTATATACCACCCGCATTCGCTACGGGGCCCTGTCATGCACCGTCAAGTTACTTAAGTAACGGCAGAGCGAGGGCAGGACTGGCGCGGATGCAAAATATATACAACATTTATATATATATATATATATATATATATATTTATCACAGGCATGATAAGCAACACAGGCAGATATAAGCATCACAGAGAATGGAAAAATGGATCAACTAGGAACATTTGCATTTCAATGAGCCACCTATGAAACACAATCCTCCACGATCCTATGAATAGCCGAGTGTGAATCATCCTAGACCCATAATAGTGCGGCAAGATACCCGCCAATCCTATAATTAGGTGACCCGGGTCTCGACTCCTCGAGATGGCCACCGACTAAATTCTAGAACCCGGTAACTTGTACACTCCTCCGTGGGTCAAACCTAGATGCAGAAATGAAAAGTAATACATAGCCGGCGACTACATCCTCAACCTGGATGCGCCCCAATAAAAGAATATACATGAATTAGAAAAAATCCACTCACATCTCACATCTAGATTCACACCGGGCCATTCACACGACGATCCATGAAACCATTCGCATCCGAACATCACAAGATATGTGCAACCCCTTCTAATCGACATATAGCAATTAGAAGACGTTTAAGAAAACATATACACATCCATAAAGCAAGTAAAGAAAACCACGATGTTATAATTCCGCGCACAATTAGCGAATGAAACCATTTTCCAAGTCTTGAAAAACATGTCCACTAAAGTCACCAAAAAATTCGTTTTAAGCCAATCCGGGAGTCGAAACGAACTCGAAACCCATCTGAATCTTCACGCAGGCGAAGGGGAAAAAACTAACTATCGATCTGGGGGCTTCGGGGTGTACCCACCCCCGGAGGCCACCACGAGGTAGACCCGAGAGCACCCTTTTGGAGTGCTCTCGGGTCACCACCCCCAAGGACGCTTTGTAGTGGTCTTGGGGGATAGGCCCGGCCTTTGGTCCCCCTCAGGGTATCCCCGGGGTGCCCATGCTTCACCCCGTGGCTTCTCTGTTCAAACTGTGAGCCCGCGGGGTGTGCAAACATCTCAAAATTCCAATTTTAGGGACTGTTTTTGTTGGCAGTTCGTGCGCGACAAAAACGACGGATTTCAAACGTCACTACGAGCTATCTAAGGCTTATGGAGTGGCTCTGATACCATGTAAGTCAATTTCACACACTCCACAGGGTTTGTAGAGAGGCAGAATTAACAAAAAATAATTTTATAGCAAGAAACATCGACTAAACTTCAAAGATCAACCATAAGTCCTAACTATCTAAACTAACAAAGGTTCTAATCTACTATTAAGTGATATATACCATTGTGTTCAAGTCCTTCGGGTCTTCTTATCTTATTCTTAAGCTCTTCGTTTGTATGGATTGAGCTTGGTTATCAGCCTCCTCGTGTCGAAGAAGATCCACCCGAGAGTCTTTGGTTCAAGCTCTAACCTCTAGAATGAGGTAACTAAAGTACCTAGTTTTCTGATATAGGTAGCTTAGAAGATGTAGAGAATGATTATTGGATTAATTTATCTCATTAATCCTAGATTTCTCAACTCATGAGTGGGTTAGGGTTTGAGGAAGAAGAAGAGAGCAAAGGAGGAGAGAGAATGCCAAGTGAAGAATGAGATGAAGAATGGCTAAGTGTGATAATATCAAGCATATCATTTACATTAAAAGTAATGTGACATGCTTCAATAGTTATCCAAAAGAATGAGTCATCTAATATAGCCATACTTCAACCATGCTTAAAAAACACCTCATACCTCCACCTCATTGTCCATTTAAACAAAATGGATTTATCACAAATGAGGTGTTTTCTTCTAGAATCACTCTTGTGAAAATAAAAGAATACCCCTCACCGTATATACATACCCGTATTCGTACCACAAATGTATATTGTCCGGTGTCCTTAAGGACAAGGGGTTGGTACTCCTACTTCATTCAGGTTTACCTATGAGTTCTCTAGTTTTAGACACGCATTCGTTGAAATGCAAGGTCCAAAGATTTTGAGAAGTTTATATGTATAAGAGTAAAGTAGAGAACCATACGTTGGAAGTATCAGGATTCTTTGAACTGATCGAAGATGTAAATACTTATGCTAAGTATTCTATCGTAGTAATATTGAGAACTTAAGTCACTCATAGGTTACTCATCCGTGAGCGCGCTCCTTGATGAGCAATTCTGTATTGGCCTTTTTCGATTTAGGTGACATGCGCTGGAAACAGGTGCATGGCATTTGAATCCGGTTCCATCTAAATTAGTGCCTTTGATTCAATATGGACATAAATTGGTTGTATATCTTAAGGTTGTTAAGATATGAAGTTATCCAGTTTCTGTTTAAAAGAAGAATCCAGACAAACTCAAGGCACGATTCGGTAATGGTAGTTTGTGGATTATCCTAAGCATTCACTAATGTTTTGCTTCTACCATTTTCAAGATCAATAGTTACATTGTTCTTGACTCACCGCCTTTCTATAAAAGAAATCTTTTTGCAAAAAAAACTAGTAGGAGTATGATAGAACTAGAAGTGATTCTAGAACCACAAACGTTTACTGAAAATTTAGTAGAACATGGAGATTAAAATTGCACTCGACAAACCTTAACCACTCCGCAGATTTAGTAGGTGAGCTCAGCCACCCGAGTGATACTTCAGTTTTCTCGTAGACGGTAACAGGAAAGTCAGCATCGTTGTGATGATATCCCTACTAGTAGTCAGCTGGTCATGGAAAGTAGTGACTTCTGGATGATGGACGGATGCTTTATATCCAAATTGGACTCTACGCACTTCAGCAAATTATGAAATTTGCTGGGTGCTTCTAAAGGAGTAAAACCCATTAGGAGCAAGCAGATATTTCGAAATTTGTGCAGGTGGAAAGATATTAACCTAATAAGGCTAGACTTGTTGTAAAGATTTTCATCAAATACCCGGTGTGGATTGTGATGATATTTTTACTTCAGTGTCTACGTTGAAGTCCATACTTGTTGTAAAGATTTTCATCAAATACCCAGTGTGGATTGTAAAGATTTTGAAACTTGTTGTAAAGATTTTAACTTGGCCCTGCTGCTGTTCTTGACTATGATATCTGGCAGGTGGATGACTATAACGTTTTTCTAAATGAGAAATTGGAAATGCACGTGTATATGACTCTTCCAGAGGGTTATCTTAGCCATTGGGAGCAGCGGAAGGTGTGTAAGTTTCTTATGTATATTCGTAAACTAAAGCATGCATAGCAGAGATGGATCATCTGTTTTGATGTGACAGTCAAGATGATTGACTTCATCAAAAAAACAGATGAACCTAATAAGAAGGGTGTAAGGAGTAATGTCCTCGGATTGGGATGACATACACCTGATAGGAAGTGATGTTCCTATACTATAATCGGTCAAACTTTGTTGTCACAGGTGTTTCACCATAAAGGATATGGATAAGATATCAGGAATTATGGTGACTAGATCTATGGTTTTAGACCTAGATTTAGGAAGTTTCCCAATCCGGGTATTTAGACATCATTCTAAAAGTGTTTTAGAATGGACGACTCTTGGCATGGTAGTGTACCTGCACGTAATGGAGTCACCCTCTCTAAAGAGATGTCTATCAGACTGATGAGGAGAAGGACTGGCATGAATGACATATCATCTGCTTAAGAAAATGAGTCAATTATGCAATGTCTTCTACCAAACCATATGTTGCTTCTACGCTTGCTGTAGTATGCAGACATTAATCCATCTTGGAGAAACAAAGGGAAGCGGTTAAGAGCATAAGAGAATGTTCTTGGTATATGGTAACGACACCCTCCTTTAGGAGGTGGTTATCGGTTCTGTCTTCCAAGGTGACCTAGATGCCAGAGATGCTGTCAGAGTTTTGAGTTTACCCTCTTCTGAGCAGCAGTATATTGGATAGGGTTCTAATAGGGATACTGAGGTAGGCATAGTGTAGGATGCTGGTTATGACTCAATGGAGGATACAACCCAAGAAGTTTTTTGGATAAAATTGTTCATTTATAAACTTGGTCCCATGATGTATCCAGACAAATTCTTGTGGCGAGGTATCGCTTAGTTCGGGAGATTGTTGATCTCCACGAAGTTGAGACATAGAGAGAGGAAGTTGGAACATTTTAGCGAATCCACTCACTGAGGCTATTTCTGGAACACGGATGTTTCTCAAATGAGGTATGCGAAACTGATTAGTAGAGAAATTAGGTATTCGGTAGCACACGGGATGTAGGTATGTGATACCGCAATAAGGAAATTGTTTGATATAGTGCCCTCAAGGCAATTATTGTAATTGCAGGTGGGCGATTATGATAATTGAAGGAGGAACTATACAGGTAGAACAATCTTACTCGAAATGAGAGTATGCTATCTGGTTTATTTTTATCATTGATGTGTATACATTTTACCTGTTATTATGTGTCGCTAATACATAATGAGAAAGCCCGTAGGATTCTTGCTTGACTACCAGTATTATGATGGCGATCATATACGTGAGAGCTGGGTAGTCCATAAGCACATCCTTAAATGTCCCTAGTCGTGGGAGTATCGGACTGGGAATCGATATTCCGGAGTAGACTAATGTATACATTTCGAGACCCCGATGAGGGGTGGTGGCCGTTCTCATAAGCCATTAGTGTTATGTCACCTAAGATAGTATACAGGTGCTCACTGGCGGTGAATACACTGGATGGACTCGCCAAGAACTTCTAGATGGTATTATATCTATCATCAGATAGAAGTTCTCTAGTGGCATGAGTACAGCTTAGTATTTTGACCTGAAATCGTCATTTGTCTCGTGTGAGTTCCCACTGTACTTAGATTACTACCCTACCATGGGTCAAAGGAGTCGTGCAAATAGGTTTTAGTTAGGTACAGTCCTGAGCCACATGGAAGCAGTGAGCGGTTGTCAAGGATTTGTCTGTCCTGGTATTAGGATTCAATATCGCGCTGTGTTCGGTTGTCCATCACCCTAAATCCATGGCCACGGTGGATGAGATTTACTGATATGAGTTCAGTAGTATCTTGGTTAGTGTTGAGATTGACTCTGACATGACTTATTGAGTTATTAGGGGTCTGACGTTATCCACCCCTTGACCCGGTATGCGATACTCTTAGATGAAGAGACCGGACTGTACGGAGATTGTCACATTCAGGCTCAGTGGGGTATGGATGGACTTGATTGTTGACCTCCGTTTCGGCATATACCAGGTTAGCCGTTACATACAGCTAGTGCTGCTGACGTGCTTGTGGTTATGGATTTATCCAGTAACTCGCTGCCAGCGTATTGTCGAGTCTTTAGAGTCCCACACTGAGCGTTTTCTTGGTTTAGGAAATATGATATAGATGACGTATGTTGGTACATACAGGGGTCCAATTAAATACGTGTATAATCTACACGGACTTTAATCGGACGGTTGATAATACTAACCGGCTTAAGATTAAGCCGGATTATTGAATCAGGTTTTGATTTAATAATTTATATATATATTTTTAATATATATTCCAGTATTATTGTTCACTATTTATTTTCTCTCTCTTGGCTATTCGTATTTTTATACGGATACACGTATATATATTTCGATACGTATACCGGGAAGTATTCCGTATTTATATGGAAATACTTCTAGAAGAAAGACACCTCATTTGTTGATTTTCATTTTAGGAAAATCAAATATGAGGTGGAGGGTGAGGTGGTATTTGGGTACGGTTGTGGTATGTAGAGAGTGATGGCTTCATTTGTTTATTCAAAATGGTTGTGTGATATTTTATTTTCATGGTTGGAAATATATGAAGCCAATCATTCATTATTCTCTCATTCATTCAACCAAAACTTAGCACATTTTTGTCATGGCTACTTCTTCATACTCCTCCTCCTTCTTCTTGATATGCTCTCTTGAGTTTTGTATTTTGAGAGAAAATCATAGTGGAAAATTCCTACATCCCCACTCTCCATTCCAAGCGAGCTTGGAGCGTCGGTTGCTTCTTTTGGGGAAGCTGGAACTTGTATCGGTTCACTTGGGGGGAACATCTTCGGCAAAGGCGGTCGCCTCTCAAGCTTGTTTCCGACAGCTTACGAGGAGCTTGGAGGGTTCTTCCATGATTAGGTGGACATGCATCAAAGGTTGTAATTTCTAAACCTTGTATATTTAGCTTCTAGTTTAGTGTTTGGAAAGATCACTAAGGATTAGTTTCTAATGCTCTCCAAAAAAAATATTCTTCGATTCTACATTGGTCGCGGTTGTAGCGGCGAGGGCACTAGGAACTTTTAATGGTATCAGTACCAACCCAAACACTAGAATTAGGTTTAGATAATGCGATAGTTTCGAAGCCGAAATTTTTCCGTAACTAATTCCACACATCTAAGTTTCTGTTAGGTTTTTCAAACTCTTTTAAAAAAATTTAAACAAGTGCAGAAGTCTCCTCTTGATGTTTATATTACCCAGAACAACAACGAGTCCAATCAGTGAATAGTAAACCACCAGAAATCTCATTTTCCCCGACATAGGCGGTTTTGTTTTTTATTGGCTCCAGTTTTCTTCAGTTGCTTGGATACGTAGAATTCAGATTTTTAGACTTGTTTGATTTTGCCCAGATTTTGTTTTGTTATGTTTTTCAATTTGGGCAATCACGGAAAAGCTTTCAATCGAAATTTTAGTTTTGTTTATTGATTCGTAGTTTGTTTGTGTATTGTTAAATGGCATCTAATTGCTATATGTTCGATTAGATGGGATTGTACACTTGCTTGTGTTACTTTTTTCTGTGATGTGTGTGTGTGTGTGTGTGTGTGTGTGTGATGGTTTAGTCGGACTGTCATTTTGGTTAGCCCCTCGTGCGTTTGCTTGTACGATTTTGATTTATAATGTTGTATTCATTTGTTCGGGACGAGCTCCAACTTGTAGCAGTCGTTTCCGTATTATATATAGTCTTTTATTGGGGCTCGACCAGGATGTGGTTGATGTCATTTCTTTTCTTCACTAGGATTAACCCGGGAGAAGTGCTCGAGTAGCCAGGTTCTAGAGTGCGCTAGGTGGCCATTTCATGGTGTTTGAGACCGGACCACCTCGCTCTAGAATTGATAGGTTACTCGCCGCACTTGTAGGAGTTATAGGATCGACCCGCGGATGAGTGCCCAAGTTACCGGGTTTTAGAAAGCGATGGGTGACCAACTCATGGTGTTGAGGGCGGGTTACCCAATTTCTAGAATTCGCAGGCGGCTTGCCACACTCGTAGGGGTTTAGAATCGATGTTGCACGGGCTATCCATACGACCGGGGAACGACGCGTTTTATTTGCGGCTCAAATGAAATGCGGAGCTCCTAATTTATCTGCTATTCCATATTATTATTCGCTTTCCTGTGATGGTTATTATCTACATGTGATGCTATTACATGCTTGTGATATATATATATATATATATATATATATATATATTTAGTAGATACTTCTATATGTTTTGCATCCGTGCTAGCCATGTCCCCGCCCTGTCGTAAGTTAAGTAACCTTACGGTGAAGACCCAGGACCCCATGGCGAATGCGGATGGCATATAAAAGTATGCTATTTTGGTTGTTTCTGGTGTGGCTTAGAAACTTAATTTGATGGGACTGCGTTATACGTTTAACGCGTGGAAAACAAACCTTTTTGATGCTGTCGGAACCAATTTTTAAAACTACTCGGTTTTCTTCAAAACTATAGTTAGGAATATCCTTCATTTCATTCTATAAGGAAATAGCCTTGATCCCTTCATGGGGAGTTCTCTCTTAAGCCAAAGTTTATGTTACTAGTTTTAAATATAGATCCTAAACTATTCCATTTCAAAGCCACTCGAGTTCCTTCAATGATATAAAGTTCATTACGTTAAAGGTTTTTCGCTAAAACCAGCCGTAGCCCTTCGTCATTTCAGATTAGTATTGCTTAGTATTTATGTTGCATTGGTTGACCTTGTCAAGGAATAGTGTTTGGTGTCTCTGTAGTGCTTTTCTGTTGCATGGTGATGTGATTATCTAAGACAGTCGTGCGGCCCTGTTGACCTTGTCAAGGGCTCATGCGGATGGGTTTAGATTAATTCAGGATAATGACGAGTTGAACTTGACTATGTTTAAGGATCGTTAATCTTGTTTCAAATTAAGATCAGCTTAAAAGACGTGAGCATATAGGCTTAATAGAGTATCAAAGAAACTTAAGCTTCCCAAAACTTAGTCAATTTAGAACAGTATTGGCTCTGGGTTATATGTATTGGCCCACAGAAGCTCTGGCGCATACCACGTGTCGCTCTACTATTGGCGCACAGACAAAGGTAAATGGGTCTATGACACAGTAAATCATTGGCGCGTCAGGGTTGTGGCGCATGCCACGTGTACCATGGGAATTGGCAAATGCCTTTGACTTTTTCGTCTCTCGCGAATTAAATATTGACACCCATAGGTTGTGGTGCTGCTACATGTCTTAAGTGTAACGAATCTGAATTTACGGTACTGAATTTTCCATTTTAATGTATAGAAATGAGTTTACATCCTGAGTTTAAGTTATAAGTCAATTTTATTAAATAACAACAAGAAGCAACTTGTAGCTCACTGGTAAAGCCTTGCACTGCTGTGACGTAGCCCCTGTGTTCGATTCCCATCAGACACATTATTTTTTTCTGAATTTTTCTTTTAACTTTTTGGAAGCCCAAAAGATTGCACGTGAAATACATGGGTAAATGAAAAGTCCGAAAAATCAAACATATGGAAAATGGAGTAAACCCTAATTTTATCTGGTGGCACGAATCGTAAAGCCAGATGCCTCCAATCGACCGGCGGAATTGAGCTAAAAACTGACGCCGATGGTCTGGGTTTGTCCAAAGAGCCCCACACTTTGCACACACACCCTTCATCTACCCCTAACTCCCCTGCACTGTTTGATTTCCCTGCAATCAAACAGAAACCTTTCATTTCACAATTAAATCATATTTTAATGCTTTTTAATCCACCATTTTAATTCCAAAACCCTAATTCTCCACTATAAATACCATTCCCTACCTTGGCTCGGCACCATTCTGAAAATTATAGAAAAATTCTCTCAAAAAGTTCCTAAGTACAAGTGGAGTAAAGAGGAGTTAGCAAGTAAGCTACTTCCGGCGAAAATCGAAGCAACATCCGGAGCCCCAGCAACGCTACGATGACACCCTTCTCTTCTTCTATCTCTTCTTAACATAATCAAATAGTAAGTCCCTTCTAAATCCCTTCCTCTCTATTGTAATTCCTTTTCAAATTTTTATCGTTAAAAGTAGAGTTATACCGACATCTTCTTTTCTAAAACACATAACTCCCTTTTCCTTTATAATTTAATCAATCCAACTTCACTACATCACTTGTAACCTTAAACCCTAATATTTAGAATCAAATTTTATCAAAATTCTCATGTGAAATAACAATAGTTGCACTTTTTCATTAAAATATCATGAACTTTTTAAACACCTCTTTTAGTATTTGTTAAAACAATACCTTAGGAAAAATTCACGGGGTAACGACCTACCCCACACGCACACTTGGTTTCATAGCAAGATACTAATTGATTGTATTTTTGTGGCGAAGTATAATATTACAATAAAATACCACATAAATTTTAAAAACGGATTTTTTTTAAAGCGGTATTTTCTATCCTTTGCGATTACGCATCTACAACCCTCTTTAGGAGACCCGCTAATGGATGGTGCGGATTATCACATATCTTTGGGCTAGTAGAACAAGATGCAGACCTCCTCACGGAACATTCAATCTCGAATGGATTTAAATACGGTTTTTATGAAATACGAATTTTCTAAATAAAAATAAAATTATTTTTTTAAAATTAAAATTATATAAAATTATAAATCACTATTTTCAAAATATAATAAAACTATATTTTTTCAAAATTGAAAAGATCAACAAATGACAATAAAATACCATCAAGATACCAAAAAGGCAAGTTTACAATAAAATACCATGAACTTTCCAAGCTATGTAATTATCACTAAAATACCCCAAATACTTAAAATCCATGCTCATTACAATCTCAAGTAATACTAATCACCCTCGAGGTTTTATTTTTAAACTATATTAAAATATTTTTTTTCATAAAACCCCCTCGAGTTATATAAAAACTATATTTAAGGACTTTAGTAAATATAGATTTAAGTGGGATCAATTCTCTTGAACTCCAGGGAGCCGGAGAAAGTGATTGCTTTCCTATTTAAGGTAGAAAACTTAACGGAGTTATCAATGGTAATTGTCTTGGAAAAAGATACAAATCCTACCGTCCATGTGCAGCAGTTACCGATGACTCCTGAACCTAATTCAAGAGCTAAATCTGTTTACAAGTGTCTGACTTAGTCTGAATACAATATCAAACCTGAATACTTTAACATGAACATGAATACTCGAACCCAAACATGAATGCTTGAACACAAACATGAATACTTATATCAAACATCAATATCAAACATATATATTTGACCTGATCTGACCGAACCATGGTTATAACTTGACTTGACTACTTGACTACTTGATTACCTCCTGAACATGACTACTTGAACATTTTGTATCCATGGTTTCGGAAAGTATGATAATTATAATCTATACAGTACATTACGCGGGAATAAAAGGGTAGATTGGTACGAGACGTATATCGTGGCACGAGAGGTCACTTAAAAGACACCTGCATGAATTCTCATGCCGTTGTCCCGTGGGTTATTATGGGGCCTTATACTACATGTTACCATAGTCCACGGGGTAATATGGACTCCTCTCGTATACATGAATACCGTCTGTATCAAGCTACAAACAACCACGTTATAATAACCATCATAAACCTGTACAACTTACCTGTTCATTCACATTACTCGTTATATTATCTTTATTGTTTTAGGACTTACCGAGCGCTAGTTCGCTGACGACATTCGTTTCTATTTCTTCTTTGGAATGTTCGTCAGGAGGATAGGACTCTCAGGAGATCGAGCCTAGCTAAGAGGACTTAGACTAGCTCGCGGCACCGCCAGACTTCTAGTTCCTTGTACTTCATTTTCCTGTATGCCATTGTTTAGGCACTTCTTTATATCATTGTATCTTTTCTTTTTTCAAACAGTTGTATGTAAAGATGAATGTAAATAAAGTTGTTGTTTTATTTTAATACTCTTTTCATTCTTGTACATGTTATATATTGCTTAATTTACGCTTAACGTATTTATTTCTTAGTAAATACGTTGCGGCCTGCCACGTCATCGTTTCCGTCTGCTGGGAAGCGAGGCATGACATTAAGCATACCGGTTCAATTATTTGGTGTATGGGGTTTTATGGCGCATCAATCGTTGGCTCTTAGCACCGTGACGCATGCCATATGGCTTAAGCCCATTGGCACATGGCCATCAGTGCATATGCCTCCAGCGCATGGCCATTGGAAATTAATCTCTGTATATTTTTTCCTCTGAAACTTAAGTTTCATATGAAGTTTAGGCTTCTGTTAATGGCTATTTTGGTTATTAACAATATCAAGATCATAACTTTTGTGATTTTGAGTCCTTTTTTGTACTCGGTTCATAAAGATACTGTTTGATTGAAGTATAAACATCATCATCATCATTTTATGATTGGTTTTCATATCGTTAGAGTTTCGTCTATCATCATCATTATCTTTGTCAAGAAAAACTTAATTTTCCCTAAATCCTAGATCTTAAAATCAAAAGGTCTCTTTTTTCAGAGAAGTTTTGACCCAAGAATCTTCAGATCTGAGAAGAACTTAAGTTCTGTACATGAAGGTTAACCTTCTTATCAATGAGGCTTAATCCTTCTATCATAGATATTAATCTCCTATCTTACCTTAGTTTATGAAAGGAGGAATAAGAAGCATGTAGAGAATAAAGAAAGCTTAAGTTTTTTTAATCTCAAGTTAAAGGGGGTCGGCTTTTTTTTAAGAATTGATCTAATGGGTTCTTTATATATGGGTATGAATTTGTTGGGCAAGTAGAGAAAATGTATTATTTAGTTTCACTAATTGATCTTAAGATCAGCCCGGATGTTTAAGCATTGTTGGTTTTTGATCCAAGGGTCTTTATTAACCCAATTGGAATTTTCTTTATTTTAGAAAAATACCTAATTGATTTATTTGTTTAGAAAGATGTGAAAAGAGCTAATTACATATTATTGATATCAGCTCAAGTGCTTAAGCACCATTTGATTATATATCCAAGGGTCTTTATTAACCCATTTTATATTTTCGTTTGTTCAAGATGTGCGCCTGAGATCAAAAAAATCAAGCTTAAACTTGTTATAATTTTGGCCAGAACAAATGCACCCCACCATTGGCGCCATGTGCCTTGCACGTGATGGCAATGGTATAAGATCTGGGTCGTTGGATCTTCCTTATGATTCGAGGAAATCCAACCGACCCCACTATCCTATAAATAGAGCTTAAGCCCTTAGGTTTTCTGCGCCTCTCATTTCCTTTCGCTTTCAGAAAACTGTAGTTTTCTTTTCTCTGAGTTTCAGCACTTGTTTCAAAGCTCAAGCTTTATCTTCTTGATTGCTTTGTTGTACTCCATTTTTTGTAGATTGTGTCTTCCCACAATTCTGATTCATGAATGAAATATATATATATATATATATATATATATATATATATATATATATATTCGTATCTCTCTATCTTTTGATTGCTCCGAAATGGCTTAGTTTAGTTTATTTACTCATTCCGGATTGTTCAGTTCATCTCTCTCTTAGGTAAAGACACACTTAGTCTAACGTTAAATATACATAACCCCTATCGATATAGAAGTCCGTTAGGTTTGTGGTGTTGGGTATATTCCATCGCCCCGTTACGTCAAGAGATTTCTTCTCGATCCATGTCCACTCAGGTCGTTGGCTCGAGCAGTCGCATACTTGCTATATCACCCAACCCTTACGATGCAGGATACAACGTCTCAAGTGATCCTCCTACGATGGTATATCCATGTTGTCGTCAGAAGATTCAACGTTAGGTGTCACCGTGGAGCTTTACCTTGAGCTCAGACTCTATTCTTTGAGTCCCAGGGAGTCAGAGCCGCACCTGTCTGAGATAGGATGACATCCAATGGACTTTAGGCGTGTGTATGCTGCCATCGAGACCTGGATCTAGGAATATGCTGTTACTCTACTTCATTTTGACCCTTGGGTCCTTGATGAAACTGCAATCGTACTTTACTGAAGTGAATCAGACATCCATGTAGTCTTTGTGCTATATAAGTGGCATCAAGACTTAGTTATTCATTTGATGGAGAATGGAGATACACATTGCTCCTTTTCATTCGGTTGTGCCTATGAATTATCTACAGAAGTCAAGATTCGAACTGCCTGCAGGGCAGAAAAATTTTATTTCATCATTTTTTATTTTTATTCTCCACGATGATATATCATTTCAGCTTTTCTTATCGTGAAATCCGTGATTGCCCAATCATTTCAACTATTATTCACGGTGCGCAATCATTCCAGCCGCCTTTTTTTTACTCGCCGATTTTTTATTTTGAGTTGCCCCATCATTTCGGCTATTTCATATCTACATATATATTTTTTATTTCCCAGTTTAACGACTTAGGGGTCAAGAGTTTGGAACATGGGATTTTGCGTGTCGTTCGGCATCAATATCGCTAACACTGAAGCATAATGCCATGGACGACTCATCATTTGCTATTGTCTGTTTGAACAAAGGTGACAGGTTTAGATCCCTTCCAACTAAGGCTCTTTCCATCTTCATTAGTTGTAAGGGTCTCATGAAGGTATTTCTCCCTACGAGTCCAAAGGATCTCATAAGTGTATTTTCTCTTTAGGAATTGTATGGATTCCTAAGTGTGTTTTTCTCTTGTAAGTCTTAAGGATCATACAAGAGTATTTTCTCATTGCAAGTCGAAAGGACTCACAAGTGCCGTTCACCGTGTTGGGAATATCGATCGCCTTCGGTGGGACTTGGTTAGGAACACCTTTATTTACTCCCGTAGATTGTATACAAGAGTTAATATTGAACTACATATAGGGCATAAATCTCGTGGGGGTATGATGGCTTAAGAAACAGGATTAGATACCTGTAACTTAAGGTTTTTGAATTCTACAAGCTGTGAGGGTCTTATAGAGGTATTTGTACTTACGCGTCGAGAGGATCTCGCAAGCATATTTTCTTCTTAGGAATCGTGGGGATTCCTAAGTGTGTTGCTTCTTTGTCAGTCGTAAGTATCCCACACAGGTATTTTCTCCTTATAAAATCGAGAGGACTTTGCAAGTATACCTTTTTTATGAGTTTTTGCCCTTTCTTGTTTTCACATGCTCGCCGACCGTCCTGCTGTTTTTACTCACGGAGTCCTTTCGGGTTTTCGTCTGTGCCTATTTTGCTTGTGGACATACCCTTCTTTTTGCAAACTCTCGAACGTAGCTTCGCCGCAGATGACCCAACATTGCTTGTCAATAGGACTTTGGGCGAGATATAGATCTTTTATGTCCGTAGATTGTCTACGATGATCAATAAGGAAATCAGTCGTAGGACATAACATCTTTTCGAGGACTGCATCATCGATGGAGCTTCATAGCCAGTGGGACTTCATGTGCAGCCTCGCAGGTGGGACTTGAGTTGCAATCTTCGCTATGTATAGCCCATGGATAGTATGCGGTCGTCAATATGGAGACCAGCCGCAGGGCAACATATTAGTTTAGGGACATTACAGTCCATCATCTGGTACTTGGAGGTGCAATATTTGCTATGAGTAATCGGTGGATAGTATACGGTGGTCAATTTGGTGACAGTCCATAAGGCAACATATTAGTTTAGGGAAATTTCCTTCATTTGGTACTTGGAGGTGCAATATTTTCTATGGGTAGCCCGTGGATAGTATACGGTAGTCAATTTGGTGACAGTCTGTAGGGCGACATATTAGTTTAAGGACATTACAGTCCATCATCTACATAACGAGAGTGCATATCATCGGGAAACTTTACAAGCTTTGACCCAGGAAGATTGCGAGCAGACATAGGCGTCATCATCTATCATTGACCCAAGTCGCGGCTCTTCAAGCATAGTACTTCTTGAGAAATCAGCCATTTATTAGCCGAAATGGTCTTTCTCTGTGCATATCCATGAGTAGGTAAGCTCCACCTTGGTATAGCTTATCTATGACATATGGGCCTTCATAATTCGGCTCGAACTTCCTACGTTTTGCTCAGTTAGGGATCATCGGCCTTTTGACAACCAGTACGAGTTCGCCTTGGCGGATGGTTCTCGGTCTGGTTAGCCTTTCATATGATCATGTCAGCTTTGTCCTGTAAGCTTCCAAATTTTGCTGAGCTGCGAGACGGGTCTCGTCAAGAGCATCAAGTTCTTCGAGCCGGAGATGGGTATTCTCTTCGTCTGTAAGTTCATATTGAACCGCTGTCCACAGTGAGGGGAGTTCGATTTCCAATAGGAGCGCCGCTTCGGCGCCAAACACCAATGTATAAGGTGTCATCTTCATGGGTGTCTTGAACGTCGTTCGATACGCCCAAAGAGCTTCATGCAATCTTTCATACCAGTCCCTTTTATTTTTGGACACTATCTTCTTTATGAGCTTGGTTAGCTTCTTGTTGAAAGTTTCGGCTAAACCATTAGCTCGGGGATTATAGACAGATGAATATCTCCAGTCTAGCTTGTTTTGTTGGGCGAAGTAACTTATCTTTCGGCTTCTATATGCTAGTTCGTTGTCTGAGACTATCCGTCGTAGAACTCTGAACCGGTATATGACATGGGTTTTGAAGAAATAGAGAATATTCTTCGTCTTTACTTCTTTGATTCTATGATATCAAGAGATTTCTAAAGTATTTCACTTTACCGAAAGGAACCCCAGTGGATAGAGAGACACTCTTCAATCTTGCCCGGAATTTTGTAATCTACGATGAAGATCTCTGTAATAGCTCGTTTGAAGGACTCATGTTGCGTTACTTAGACGAAGAGGAAGATTAAAAGGTGATGAATGAAGTACATTACGAAATCTGCGGAGCCCATGCAAGCGGCAACACGCTCGCAAAGATAATTTGACGACAAGGCTACTTCTGGTTGACCATAGAAGCCGATTGGCTTGAACTCACAAAGAAATGTCACCAATGCCAAGTACACTTAAATCTTATCAATGTCCCGTCGGCCGAACTTTACAACCTTTCTGCGCTATGGCCTTTCTCAACATAGGGCCTAGATGTAGTCGGCAAGATATCACCGAAAGCTTCGAGCGGTCATGAGTTCATACTGGTCGCGGTTGATTATTTCACTAAATAGGTTAAGGCTGCATCATTTACGAACATCAAATCTAACCAGGTTGTCAAGTTCTTAGAAAATTTGATTTTCCGATTTGGACTTCCTCATGAGATCATAACTAACAATAGGACAAATTTCGCCGGGAAAAAAGTTCAATACTTCTGTGGAGTAAAAGATCAAACATCGCTTCTCATCACCTTACAGACCACAAACAAATGGAGCGGTCAAAGCAGCTAACAAGAATATCATGCGTATACTAGAGAAGATGGTCGTGACTCATAAGGACTGGCATGAGAAACTCCCCTACGCTTTATAGGAATATCGAACGACTATTAGAACCTCTACTGGAGCCACACTATACTCACTTGTTTACGGAAACGAGGCTTTCCTCCCTGTAGAAGTGATGATACCATCAATGAGAGTCTTGATAGATGCTGAAGGTATCAACGATCTTGAATGGTTCAGAAATAGATTCGACGAATTGGACTTCATTGAAGAAATAAGACTAAAAGCTCTATGTCATGTACAGTACTATCAAAGAAGAATGGCGAGAGCATACAACCAGAAGGTTCACGAGAGATCGTTTTGAAAAGGTGATCTAGTCCTCAAGAAGATATAGCCGATAAAGACCAACAAGGATAAATTCAAAACAAATTGGGAAGGACCGTTCGTAGTTGATCATGCGTATCCTGGAAATGCTTACCTACTCATCACTATGGACGGAACGGATAGCTTTGGGCCAATAAATGCTGGATACCTCCGAAAATACTATGTTTAAACTCGAATCTTTAATATAAAGTTTGCTGGATGAGGCCTTCATTTGACCGCAACTTTCCTAAACATTACCATGTACAAATTATTCCATTTGCACACCATTTTGAGTTGTCATCCCAAAAATGCCAAAAAAACTTGCAAAACAAAAACAAAATATCATAAAATATTAAAAATTAAAAAATTAAAAAACGACAAAAGAAAAAATGAAAGTGGCAACAGAAGGGATGAGCATATTATCGATACTCTTAAGCCTAACTGACGTCTTTTGATCAACCATAACCCCATTACAACCCTAAAATTCCTCAGAGATCTAGCAAACTATATAGAGAGATAAGAGTTATGACATATTAGATCTCGGCTTTTGTAGTGTTTTAAGTTATATTTCAAAAAAATCATATTAGAGGCATGATTATTATCTTTGTATATATATAGTTTATTACTATTTCAAAAAAAAGAAAAAAAAGTGTAGTCCACAAGCAAAAGAGGCATGAATGAAAACCTAAAAAGGCTTCGTGAGATAAAACGGCGAGACTGCCATGAGTTTGCGAAAACCCGAAAAGACGCAGACGCGTAAAAGAAAAGAAAAGGAAGGTAATAATACCACTAATAGGTGAAGACTTGCAAAGGCCTTAGTAGCACTTGCAACAGTCACATCTTCGGTACTCTTCTGGTACGACCAATAATGCACAGAGCCGACAAAGAAGAAAGTGTATCAACAGGTCACGGTTTTTAACTAGGGGCATTGTGAAGCAACGATTAGAACGATTGGTAGATTTCAAACAAACCTCATCTATAAAGAGTCTAAGTTCGTTCACTTTTAGTCAAACACGTATCGCATGCTCTACGTCGAAAACCAGTGAACCTATTGCATCTTGTCTATGACATTTCAAATGCACATTTTTGAAAATCACGACACATGTCTTAAAATAAATGATGGATGATGCTACTCCATGAATCCAACATGGATTCGTTCTTGGACCCGGAACCAATGGTTTGGAATTCCACAACTTCTCGGGTTGATATGTTCTCGTCAAAAGCTCGGTTCGTCCGAAGACGTAAAACTACGGCCTTTAATTAGGTGAGCCCATCTTGTTGGCTGGCGTAAAATGAATCCAGTTCCCTACTTGATTAGAAAGTCGTGGTACTGCTACACGTTAAGAAGTAGATTAAGCTATGTATATACCAATATAAGTATTCATCAAAAAAAATGTGTGTGTTTCTTGTTCTTTTTTTAGAAAATTATATATATATATATATATATATATATATATATATATATATATATATAAACTTTAAGCTTTTTTACAATTTGACACGAAATTTTCTGCTTAAAATAATAATAATAATAATAATAATTTAAAAAGAAAAAAAGAAAACATAAAATTAAACTGAAAAAAATCTGTTTTTCTTTTTCCAAAAAATGAATGAAAAAATGTCGATCTTTTTGATAGTCCATTAAATCCCTCTTCTGGTTGTCTCGATAAGTCACGGATGGAAGACTAATTAGTCGGTTCTCCGTATCAATTAGTTGGTTTTCATTTCCAAAAGTCAAATTCAAGTAAGTTGGTATCATTTTTTTAAAGAAGGGCAGGACTCGAAGAGTCCGTCCCACGAAATTTTATTAAACCAAAAAATTATACAACACAATTACACACTGTAGCAATATACATCATCTAGCTCTTGCACATTTGCACCAACCAACATTACAAAAGAATATAAGTAGAAAAAGAAAGAAAAAAGAAGGGAGGGGAAGAATACAAGAGTAAAAATCAGAGGCTTTGGGTAGCAGTTGTATACACTGAAGATTCTCAGGATCCTGAAGCATTTCGTTTTCATCTCTAATTTATGTTATCTCTATTGATAAGGATCTTTGCAACTTTATGTGGAAAGTGAAACTTCGTACTCTTTATGACACCCATTCCTAGAGCCATTTTTCTTCAACTCTGGCATTGAGTTTTCCAGCTCCAGAAAATTTTAGTATTATCTTATTTGCAGCTTTGCACTCAGCTAGGCTAGATCAAAAACATCCAAGCATACTACTAATCAACCTGAAAATATAGTGTAGACAATATTCAAAACTGAGAAGAAATAGCTGAATGAGTTTTAAAGTTGGAATTTGTTGTTTTGTTGAGCTGCAACAGACTTGGTGACTCAATGCTCCAAGTAATGATGTGCATAATCACCTGCTTTTGAATTTGCCTCCAAATATACAGAGAAGACAGCAGTACCAGGATATAATTTATCTATATATATATATATATATATATATATATATATATATATATATATATATATATTAAGCAGGATATATGGAGAAGCCAGAAATTGAGAAAGACACCATGAGGTAGTGAAGGTAGAGACTAAATTCATTCTAGCCAAAAACAATAAAAATTTCAGTAACCAATGGATGCCTAGCACACCCAACGAGAGGATGAGACAACAGTAAGAAGAGTTGTCTCAAAAAACTTGTCATGAGAAATTGGCAGCCCAGATTTGAATAACATTTTAATCTTTTGAAATGAAAGTAATAGTTAAGAAGATAATCACTGAGTACTTAAAACCAAGCAAACAAAACACAACAATTTTTGGTACTGACACTAAACAGAACAAAAGAGATTAAGGCATCAAAAAGGGGTTGTAATGTCTACTAACAAGCACATCCACCTCATCATTATATAGATCCTGAAGGTTTTTGAACTTATGAGAAGCAAAAAAAATTTGCTTGTTCTTGCTAGGTATCCCTCCCACCCAATTAAAGAAATGATATAGAATAGTATTCAAAATTTGAGTGTGAGAACGGTCAACATTATTGGAAAAAAATTGTTTCAACATTTCCAGATAGTCTAACAAGTTGAGTAATGCAAAAGTATCCACATGTGACCAAACATGGCATGAATATTAGCAGACTTCCAACCATGAATAGCATGGATAAAGGAATCAGGAATCGTATGCATGTTAATAGCCTGAAGTAGGTCTTTTTAAATGGATTTAGCAACTTTATATTCAAAAAAGAGATGTGTAGATGTTTCAATCATGCAAGAATCAAAAACACAAGAAGCATTATTAAACCAACCCTTCTTAATAAAGTTTTCTTTAGTCACAATCCTGTCCTGAACCAACAACCAAGAAATTTTTTTAATCCTGATAAGAGCAGAATTATCCCACACCTCTTTATAGAAGGGATAATGAAGATTAAGTCCGTTCATAGCGTTATATGCAGACTTGACAGTGAATAAACCAGTAGAAAAATCAGACCAAACAAAATTATCAATAGTGTTAGGTTCGATGGTGTAGTGTGCAAGGCTATCCATAAGTTTCTGCATATGAACTCTATCATCATAAGAAATGACTTTATTAAATGCAGGTTTCCCGACCCACATACCTTTGCTAAAATATCCTTGTGTATAAACAAGTGCATGTTGATTCCAAGAAATCTTGTAAAGAGAAGGGTAGATTTCATAAAGAGCTGGGGAAGAAGCCCACTTATCCTTCCAAAATTATATCTGATTTCCATCACCTACACTCTAGGAAATATGATCATAGAAACCAGCACTACACTCTTGCAACCCCTTCCAAAAACAAAAAGAGTTATAAGAAGCGGCGGAAGACCTTTTGTTATAATTATATACGTATCTGAGTACAACCATAGAATACTTATTAGATTTGAACAATTTCCAAAGCCAATTACATAAAAGAATGATATTAAAATGAGCAATATCCTTAACACCCAGACCCCCACCAATTTTATCAGTACAAACTTTCTTCCAATTAACTAGGTTATACCCCTTACTCAACATTATTGTTACCCCTCAAAAAAAAATAGATCAAA
The DNA here is from genome assembly GCA_030015575.1 of Agapanthus africanus. Taxonomy (NCBI): domain Eukaryota; kingdom Viridiplantae; phylum Streptophyta; class Magnoliopsida; order Asparagales; family Amaryllidaceae; genus Agapanthus; species Agapanthus africanus. The sequence continues at coordinate 442,744,178 of CM057350.1, read as the reverse complement.
TGCTGTCAATTTTCCTATAACCCATTTAGCTAGCTTAAAAAAAGACATATAATATAAAAGTAATGCAGACAAAACTGAGTTGATTAAAGTAAGCCTCCCCTTAATTGAAAGGTGATTTCCTTTCCAAGTAGAAAGCTTGGATTGGATATTAGTGATAAGCAACTGTCAGTTTTTCTTCTGGACTTTGCCTGAACTCAAGGATAGGCCCAAATAAATTGTTATTGTTTGAAGGTATAAATCACAATCCATAGGATAAGCCTCCGACTCAATACCCCTTGGAACCAATAAGAATCCATCCGTGATCTAGTTATAGGAATAGATCCTCTACCTTTGGATAGCTCCTCGTACTAGGTTTTGGTCCATCATTGCATTATCTTTGCATCATTTAGAATAGTTACATCATATAGAATTGTTGTATTGTCCATGCATTACTTAGAATAACTGCATATTGCATCCTGGAACCTCACAAAGGACGGTGTTTGAAAGTGGATTGACCACTCACCCCAGAACGAATTCCTCTCGCGGCTAATCCCCTTCTGAAAGCGGGATGCTTCTCTTTTTTCTATTTTAAGTAGGATTTTTGCACGCATTCGCATTTGCATAAGCATATCTTCAAAAAAAAGAATAACCCTCGTTGCAGCTTCTTTGTGGTGTCTCTAGACTTTCCCAATCAGTTGCCTTCAATGGAAGCCAACATCTATCGAAGAGGGGCATCTGTAAACACCCCAACAAAGCAGTGATTTGCGAATTTACCCTTTTACCTCTGCATCATTTTTTTTTTTGCATTATCATCATGCCATTGCATCTGCATCATATCATTCATCTCATTTTTTGCATAAAAATAAAATCTTGGTACACATGGAGGCAAGTTAAGTGCATGGTTCAATATTCGTTCAAATGACCAGAATACGCTTTTCAAGACGTTCAAAAATACATATCTCATGAATTCTTGCACAAATTGTCACGAGAGTTTTGTAGAGATTTTTAATGATTTATCATGAATTACCGAAGCATAAAATTCGAATAGACTTGTCAAATTCCTTAAGATTTGCAATAAACCCTCTCGAACTTTCAAGAACTGCCCAAAAACCACTTCCAACTATATTTTCATGATGTGATCATCACATTTGATCATGTTATATCAATTGGGACTATTTCCGATGGGCAATTTCACTCGGATTCGTTAGTTTCCCTAATAATCCTTTAATCGCTATTAACGGTTTCGATTTTTTTATCTCGTAATTCTTTGAATCAAATAATTTCGAACTATCCATATCATCTTAGTATTTTTATGAGGATGTGCCATAAAAATTTCAAATGAAATCGACAACGTTTACCCGATAAGACAAAGCCTTCTTATTATTTTATCATTAAAATAATATGGTCGGCCCATGATAGTAAAATTGCCAATTTTTCTTAATGGGTACTCATAACATGCTTAGATGACCCTCCAGACAAAATTTCAAGTCATTTGAATTTCGTTTGTTATTTGTTTTGAATATGAGCGATTATGGGTTAATTAAGCTAATCATTATCGTTAAACACTGGATTGGTGATAATTAATCCCCACTTGACTTGTCAAACATATAGCATAGGATTCTTCCCCTAATAAACCATTAACTTAACTTGCATCCCATGAGCACAACATGTATCTTTTTCACCTAAAAGCATACATAACTTTACTCTTTTTCCTTTATTAGGAAATTGCATATTGTCCAAGCATTTGAGGATGAAATAAGCTTAGATAATGATAGAGATCGGTTTATCTCTAAAAAACTCTCAATCATTCCACCCTCTACAATCAAGCACAGCCCTCCATTTCATATCCTAACAACTCTTCTTCTATAAATAAGTATTCTCATGCTCGTGAAAAAAGGGCCTCTCTAGATCCTTCTCTTTTTCTTGACTCTCAATATTTCTCTTAAACTCTTAAAGACTCAAACCTCCATCACTTCTCAACAAAAATAACCCTTAGATTAACTTAGAAATCTCTCAAAAAACCCTAAAAATTAAGAAAACCTCAATAAAAAAACATAAGCTAGAGAAAGAAGAACCCGATTTTCTCCATTTAGGATTAGGATTTATGAGTGAAGAACCTATTTCTCTAGTTCCAGATTATCTAACTTGAATTTAAATCCTTAAAACAACAACTTTGAAAAAAAATGGGATCCAAGATCCCTTCTTCGTGTTTTCTTCATTTTTCATGGATTTCTAGCTCATTTTCTTGTTTGTATAAATGGAAGGTCTCTCCCCTTTGCGTTTCTTTTTTCTTTTTTTTTATTATTTACTTGAGATCAAGGTCTATTTGATAAAGAGATGATGATTCATCCCAGGACTCTCTTCATAGACCGAGATCTTTCTAAAATCCAAAAGAAAAATATTTCAAAAGATAAGAAAAATAGTTTAGTTCTTTGATTGATCTCTCGTTTCGATCCTTTTTACGAACTTTGGCCAAGAAGAGTAAAGAGGATAGGATTACATCCGAGAACCTTCTATCATGAACCTTTTTTGATCAAGACCCGACCAAAAACAAATAAATTAAAGTTTAGCTCTTCGGGGTACCCATGCGCCTTTTTAGAAGGCGCCCAGGTTCTCGAGGTACCCAAACGCCTTCTCATAAGGATCCCACGTACCCTGCTTTGCAGACAGAGCCAGTCTCTGTCTATAAAGGTTCTCCCGTGTTGGCTTCGCCTTTTCTTAATCTTTTCGATTGCTGCCTTACCTTTCATACCTCCATACATGCATACTTGCATTGTGTGGGTGTATTTTGACGCCAAACTTTCAAAAAACTCCTCAAAACAAAGTCGGATCGTGCCTAATTGGGGTATCTTCTTGGGTAGCCGACTCTAGTCAGGTTTTCATCGAGATACTGCGATTCCTTCCCCCCTTCCCTTAGTTTTCACCTGCACTCTGTTGTTTTCCTCCCTTATTCTCTTTCTATACTGTGTTTAGACACGGGTGGCGACTCCGGTTAGCTAACCCGAACTTTTCCTCATTTTTGGCTTCCTTTTCTTCTCCTTTTGAAGGTTGGTGGCTACACCATCACTGCCGCATGATATCCATACAGGTGGATCAAACTGAACAAGACACTGCCTTCGCACTGCTAGAAACTGTGGGATCATAAGACTCTACTTAATACACCCCTCCTGAATTCGAAGGAGGATAGGACATTGTTGATGATCTAATAAAAGTAAACTTAGGAACGGATGAATATCTCAGGCCTACTTTCATCAGCACTCACCTTAAAGAGGAAGAGCAAATTATACTGATTGAGCTTCTCAAGTCGTATATTGATTGTTTTTCCTGGACCTACTCTGAAATGCCAGATCTAGACCAGGAGGTCACAGTACACAGGCTCGTGATCAAGCCGAGCCAGAAACCGGTAAAGCAACTTCACCGAAACATGCGCATCGAAGTCGAGAAAGTCGTCATTAAAGAGGTCAAAAAGATGACCGATGCAGAATTCATCCATGAAGAACAATACCCTGATTGGGTTTCCTCAATAGTCCCAGTCAGAAAGAACAACGTGGATATCCAGGTTTACAACAACTTCAGGGACATCAACAAAGCATGCACCAAGGACGACTTCCTGCTGCCATCTACAGAGTTGCTAATCGACAGCACCTAAATATATGAGTTTTTTTCGTTCATGGATGGCTACTCCGGCTATAATCAAATAAAGATGCACCAAGACGATAAAAGGCATACCTTCTTTAAAACTCTGATGGGGATCTACTGCTATAAAATCATGCCTTTCGGCTTGAAAATTGCTGGGGCCACATATCAAAAGGCCATGACCAGAATTTTCGATGAGATTTTACACGATGTCTGTGAATGTTATGTAGATGATCTTGTTGTAAAAAGTTCCAATAAATATGATCATTTAAAGCATTTGTCCGTTATTTTTTATTGAATTTGTAAATTCAAATTAAAATTGAATCCAGCTAAATGTTCTTTCGGAGTCTCCTCCGGCAAGTTCTTAGATTTCATTGTCAGGTATAAAGGCATTGAGATTAATCCCGCCAAAATAAAAGCTATTATGGATATGCCTTCCCCTAAAACCCTTAAAGTGTTGCGCTCTTTTCAAGGAAAGCCGGATTGCATATAAAGATTCATTGCTAATCTCTCGGGAAAATACAAGCCCTTTTCTAAATTAGTAAAAAAGAATGAACCATTTACCTAGAATAACAATTATCAAGAGGCCTTCTAGGAAATCAAGGCTTATCTCTTGCATCCACCAATTTTGGACGCCGATATACAGGTCATCCCTTTATCCTCTATAGTGCAGCGTCAGAGAGTTCCCTGGGGGCAATGCTTGCTCAAGCAAATGATGTCGGGAAAGAAAACACACTTTATTATTTAAGCAGGGTGTTTATGGAGGAAAAAGTAAATTACTCCCCCATCGAAAAACACTGCATGTATTTGGTCTTCGTTGTGACCAAACTAAGACACTATCTATCATCGAACAAAATTCATTTGATATACAAAATCAACCCCATAAAATACTTAATGACGGTGCTGGTATTGGTCGGGTGACTCACTAAATAGGAATTAATCCTGCTCCAATTCAACATTCAATACGTGCCTCAAAAGGCCATCAAAGATCAAGATTTAGCTGAATTCTTGGTCGCACATCCTGTGCCAAATAATTCACCATTGATCTGTGAATTACCCGAAGAATATATTCTTCTCATGGAGGATAACGAACCTTATTAGGAGTTGTATTTCGATGGGGCATCCTCGCTCAAAACCGGGACATAAGACAGCATCCCCAAAGTCAAAGTGGGACTAGGTCTGGTGTTCATTACCCCTGTCAGAGGCATCATTCAGCAAGCTTTTGTGATGATTGAACCCAAAACAAACAATGAAGCTGAATACGAAACTCCCATTATGGGTTTGGAACTTGCCATCCAAATGGGAATACAAAGTCACCGTGTCCATCCACGACTTGGCCGAGTTCAATTAATAGTTAGGCAAGTCTTGGGAACCTTCGAAACTTTTAAGCCTAAATTAATAGCTTATTTCAAAGACGCCGAAGGTTTCTCTTGCAAATACTGACTTTCAAGATAGAAAACATCCATCGGTCACAAAATATGAAGGCTGGCGCTTTAGCAAAACTAGCTAAAGAATTGGCCGAGCTTGAAACAGGCGAGATCCAAGTTATAATACAGAACCGTCTAAGTGTGTGCCCAGCGGTCCTTGAAAATGAAGGAATGCAGGCACAAGCTCCCCATATTCAAAACGATAAAGAAATCGCAGAAAAGCCCGATTGGCGGCAAACGTTGTTAGATTTCTTCTATAGCGATATATTACCTGAAGACAAGTCTTCCCGATTTTCTTTGAGAAAGCAAGCACTACGATATGTGTTCTTCGACAACACGCTATATCGTCGAACTTTTGATGAGCTTCTGTTACAATGCCTATTCCCAGACGAGACAGCTTAAGTGATGGAAGAAGTTCATTCGAACATTTGCAGAGCCCATCAAGTGGGTCCCAAAATCAAAATCAAAATCAAAATAATGAGTATTATTGGCCAAACATGACGCAAGACTGCATAGAACATGCAAGGAGATGTCATATATGCTAAATACATGATAACTTCATTCATATGCATCCGAACCCCCTACATTCCACTATGGCATCATGGCCTTTCGAAATATGGGGAACGGATATCGTCGACCCAATTGAAGCTCAATCATCCAACGGACACAGGTTCATTCTTATGGTTACCGACTACTTCTTTATATGGTTTTAAGTTGCGAGTTTCAAGGAAATTACAGCAGAAACCATCATTCAGTTCTTCCACAATAATGTACTATATAGGTTTGGAATACCAAGGCGTATCATATCAGATAACGGGCTCGTCTATAGAAGAAACAAAATCATAAAGTTCATCAAAACTCATAAGATTGACTGGCGTTACTCTACCATATATAACCCTAGAGCCAACGGTCTAGCAGAAGCTTTCAACAAGATTCTGACCAAGCTACTCAAAAAGACAGTCCTCAAAAATAAAAGGAACTGACATAATAAGATGATATAGGCACTATAGGCCTATTGGACCACATACAAGACTCCCACTAAATCGACGCCATACCATTTATTATTTGAAACAGAAGTTGTGCTCCCTCTCGAAATTGTAATACCATTTCTTCTAGTCGCGATTCACGAAGGACTAACAACTGAAGAAAACGCCGCACTAAGGCTCGAAGAGATCAAGACCCTAGATGACACTCAACTCAGAGACCAGCAAAACCAAGAGCTCTATAGAGCGAGGATGTCACACATCTATAACAAACTAGTCAGACCAAGGGCCTTTGTCATAGGCGAATTGGTCCGGGTTCTAAGACGACCTATAATTTCAAACAGAAAGGCTAAACGAAAATTCAAGCTAAATCAGGAAGGTCCCTACGTAATAGAAATCGTCTTTAGTGGAGGTTCATACCAACTTGTAGACGCGCAAGGGGAATGACCCATGCCTCCCATTAATGGTAGATACTTGAAAAAATACTATGCTTAGAGACCTCTGTGTCAATGCAAAAGGATAAAGGCCTCATCGCCAACACTTGATGACTTTCGCAGTACTGCTGCTCAACTTTTTCTTGGTATCCTTATTTGCTAAGGCTTGAGCCGAGAAGGCCACATATCCGCTCACCGAGCTGTGAGCCTTACACGGCCGCTACTCATCAAGCTGAGCACTGTGGCATGATCGTCACGCATCTCCTTGAGCTTCTTATTAACCGAACGACCGTAAATGCTCCACCATACCGGTCAAAGGACCTCAAATTTCACCAACTCATCGAGCCGTAAGCCTATACCCAACCGTTGCTCTCTGAGTGCACGCCAAGCTGTGATCCAACACCGGCCACCGGTTATCTTGATGAGTTTCGCATTACTGCTGCTCATCTTTTTCTTGGCATCCTTTTTCGCCAAGGCTTAAGACAAGAAAACCTCATATCCGCTCACCGAGCCATGAGCCTTCTCCGGCTGCTACTCATCAAGCTGAGCACCATGGAATGATCACCATGCATCTCCTTGTGCTTCTTATTGTTAGATTTGTATGTCCTAGAGGCAATTATTGTAATTGTTGGACATATATATGTACAAGACAATCTTTCTAGATATGATAATACGCTATTTGGTTTGACTTTATCATTCATATTTATGGTTCTACTTGTTATTATTATCGTTAATACATGTTGATAAAGCCCCTAGGATCTTTGCTAGATTACCAGGATTGTGATGCAGATCATACTAATGGGCCCTGAGTAGTCTATAAGCATATCCTTAAATGTTCCTAGTCGAGGGGATACCGAGACAGGGTATCGATGTCCCAGAGTAGACTAGTGTATACGTTTCTTGACCCTGTATGGGGGCGATGGATGATTCCATATCCATTGGTATTTAACATCAAAGATTGTATATAGGTGCTCATTAGAGACTGAGTACGCCGAACGAAATCGCTGAAAACTCCTAGATGATACTATACTTATTGTCGGATAGCAGTCCTCTGGCGATACTTATACAGGTTAGTCTGTAAACCTGAGATTGTCATAGTGTCTTATGTGGCCCCACTATGCTTAGATTACTACCCTACCACGGCTTTAAAGAGCTGTGCAAACAGATAGTAGTTAAGTACAGTCCCGGATCATTTGGAGACAGTGAGCGAAAAGATAGAGTAACAACATGCTAAGTTAAGGGTTGCATCATGCATGCTATAAAAAAAAATTTAGAGAGTGCTAAACAATTCTAACCATGAATCGAACTAGAAAGATAGAGTAACAACATGCTAGTATCATATACTACAAGTGTCTAACACTAAGTGGGAGAGAATACAACCTTTGTAGACCTCCTCCTAAACTCCTTGGATCGATTGAGGTTTGAACCGGTTGGCTTGTGTCCTTCCGAGTCCACGATAATCCACCACGAAGTCTCTTTGCACCAAGCTCCAAGCTTCTCTTGTTCAAGGATGAAGAAGAAGCTAACACTCCACACTAGTGGGCAAAACTAAAGTAGAATGGTGATTTGGATTTAGATCTCAATTAAAAACCTTTTCTTTTTAATCCTTTCTCTTTCTTTTGAAACCCTAGTGAGCTTTGAGGAGAGAGAGGAAGAAGGAGATGGCTCAAGCTAAACTCAAGAGAGAATAATGAGAATAATAATAATAATAACCCTTACTTAACTCAAGAGAGTAAGAGAGAGTTATCATGATAAACTATGGTTACATAATATCTAGATATTTTGTATCTAGAGTTTAAGCAAAACCATGGGCCAAAACCATGGGCAAATGAAACCATGGTTTTGACTTGTCAACATAAGAAAATGAGAGTTGAATAGTCAACCATGATTTTATTTGTCATTTTGTTTAATCTCAAATTAACAAAATATATGTATAAATATGTAACCATGTGAGTCTAGCATTGCCACCACCAATGTATCATCAACCATGACACTTGTATGCTTGCATGTGTGCATGCACATCAACATATACATACACTCATGCATACAACAAAAGAAATAGGTTTAAATAAATGAGCTAATGGACTTAATATTAAATCAACACTTGATTTAATAATCCGGTCATATCACATACGACCCGTCCAATGGAAAACACCCGAATAAAGTACGGTATCCAATACATGCATTTAATCGAGCTCCCGCGCATATCACATATGCACCCCCAAATCATTTCGCCTGAGCTAGGAGACTCTTTTGTGGGACTCTAAGACTCGTCAATACGCTAGCAGCAGGCAGTGATCACATCACATGCCCACAAACCGTCAGTGGCACAAGCAGTACGTAACCGCTCCTAGGTATTGAGCGATCAGAAGAAACACAAGCAAACCTGCTAAAACTCCCGTCGAGCCAACTGGCAACACTTACTGTACAGTCTTGTCTCTTCGTCAAATATGCTGCATATCAGGTCTAGGGATGGTATCGTCAACCCCAATAACTCAGATAAGTCATTCTGGTATATGGCTCATAACAGATCTAGAAACTACTGATAACACTTATCGGTAAATCTCAGCAGCCCTGGCCAGGGACTTCCTGTTATAGCCAATCGTGCATGGTGCAAAATCAACCCCCAATACCTCGGGACTGTACCCCTCCTATCGCTCATTGCCTCGGGACTGTACCCCTCCTATCAACCCCCAATACCTCGGGACTGTACCCCTCCTATCAACCCCCAACATCAACCCCCAATACCAGGAGAGACAAAACCCCTCCTATCGCTCATTGCCTCCATATGCCTCGGGACTGTACCCAAAATCCACTTGTTTGCACGACTCAGGAGAGTCATGGTAGGGTGGAGATCAAAGTACAATGGGAGGACACACAGGACTCTATGACAATCTCGGGTCTACAGACTAACCTGTATCAGTTTCACCTGAGAACTGCTATCCGACGATAGATATAATACCATATAGGAGTTCTCGGCAAGTCCGTTCGGTGTACCCAATCTCTACCGAGTACCCGTATATGATCTTTTCTGTCACCACGCCAATGGATATGGGATCATCCATCACCCATCATATGGGACAAGTAACGTATACGTCTACTCTGGTGATATCGATGCCCCGTTTCGATACACCCACGACTAGGAACATTTCAAGGATATGCTCATAGACTACACATGTCCCACTAGTATGATCCGCATCATAATCTCAGTAGTCCTGCATCATCCTAAGGGCTATATCAACATGTACCAAATGAATGAAAGCATGATCAGATGAACATGTCAAGATAAAAGGTGCAACCAGATAGCATACTATCATGTCGAGCAAGAATGTCCCCTGACTACACACACACACACACACACACGCACACACACACACACACATACTGGTACGTACACTATCATATAATGGCCTCTAGGGCATATATCCAACAATCTCCCACTTGTACTAAGTCCAATTATTGGCTTATCTCATACCCAACATCTCAAAAAGTCGCTCATACTGCGGCAGAGGGAGGGCCTTGGTGAGTGGATCCGCGGTGTTATCTTTTGTATCTACTCTCCGAATCACGATCTCACGGCGATCAACTATCTCCCGGATCAGATGATATTGCCTGAGGATGTGTCTGGATCGCTGATGGGACCTGGGCTCTTTGGCTAATGCCATAGCCCATTATTATCACAATAAAAAGGTATTGGATCAATAATGGTCGGAACTACTCCTAGCTCTGAGATGAACTTCCTCATCCAGACGGTTTCCTTGGCAGCATCATTTGCAGCAATATACTCAGCTTCCATCATGGAGTCTGCAACGGTATCATGTTTGGAACTCTTCCAACACACCGCCCCTCCATTGAGGGTAAAGACAAACCAAGAGATATATTTGTTGTCATCCTTGTCACTCTGGAAGCTCGAATCGGTAAAGGCCTCCATTTGGAGATCTCCATTACCATACACCAAGAACATTTCTTTAGCCCTTCGCATGTACTTAAGAATGTTCTTCACAGCAGTCCAGTGATTCTCCCCTGGGTTGGATTGATACCTGCTTACTACACCCAGTGCATAAGGTACATCAGGACGTGTACATAATATCGCATACATTATAGATCCTACAGCAGAAGCGTAGGGTATAATGCTCATGCGAGCTCTCTCTTCATCGGTCTTTGGGCAAAAGTCCTTGGAGAGAGTGACTCCATGACTAGCGGGTAAGGAACCCCGGTTGGAGTCTTCCATACTAAACCTCTTTAGGATGGTGTTAATATACCTGGTTTGGGACAATCCTAATAACCGTTTAGATCTATCCCTATAGATCTTCATGCCCAGTATGTACGAGGCATCACCTAGGTCCTTCATGGAGAACCTTTGTGATAAGAACAGTTTGACCGATTGTAGCATAGGAACGTCATTTCCTATCAGAAGAATGTCATCTACATAAAATACGAGGAATGTGACAGTACTTCCTACAATCTTCTTATAAACACAAGGTTCATCTGGATTTTTGACGAAATCAAACTCTTTGATAACATCATCAAAACAGATGTTCCGACTCCGTGATGCCTGCTTTAATCCATAAATGGATTTAAGCAACCTACATGCTTTCTCGCTGCTCCCACTATCGATGAAGCCCTCTGGCTGATCCATATAAACGCATTCTTCTAAATCACCATTTAGAAAATCTGTTTTAACGTCCATCTGCCAGATTTCATAGTCGTAGTGAGCAACAATAGTAAGTAGGATTCGAATGGATTTAAGCAAGGCTACAGGAGAAAAGGTTTCGTCATAGTCTAGTCCTGGTCTTTGTCGAAATCCTTTCGCCACAAGCCTTTCCTTATAGATCTCCACATGCCCATCTACACCGATCTTTCTCTTAAAGATCCATTTGCACCCTACGGGTTTTACCCCAGAGGGTACAACATCCAAAGTCCACACTTTGTTGGTGTACATAGACCCCATTTCGGATCTCATGGCATCCAGCCACTTCACAGAGTCACCACTCGTGATAGCTTGTTGAAAACTGGTAGGGTCATCATCATCCATGATGCAGTCTTCTCCATCACCATCAACGAGAAAACCGTAGTTTCTCTCCGGTGGGCAAGAAGTCCTACCGATCTACGGAGCGGCTGAGGTTCATTAGGTTCTGTTGCAACATCAGGTTCAACCAAGTCGTCATTTGTAATTTGTGTTTCTAGAACCTCATCTAGATCTACCACATTGCCATCAGCATCATTTGGAAAAATCTCATTTTCTAAAAATGTGGCATTCCGAGAAACAAACACCCTTTGTTCCTCTTTGTGGTAGAACAGATATCCATATGAATCTTTTGGATACCCCACAAACAAACATTTGAACAATCGTGTCTCGAGTTTGTCCGGATTCTGCTTTTTGACAAAAGCCGGACAACCCCAAATCTTAACTCGCTTAAGAGATGGTCTCTTCCCATACCATATCTCATATGGAGTTATAGACATGGTCTCGGTCGAAACCCTATTTAACAGAAAAGCTGCAGTCTCCAATGCATACCCCCAAAAGGAGAGGGGCAACTCGGCATCACTCATCATGGATCGTACCATATCTAATAGGGTTCGATTCCGCCGCTCTGACACACCGTTGTGTTGTGGTGTATAAAGGGAAGTGAGCTGAGAGAGAATCCCATTCTCTTTTAGGAAGTTCGAAAAGTCTGTACTAAGATACTCTCCGCCTCGATCCGATCGAAGTATCTTGATACTCAATCCGGTCTGCTTTTCTACTTCATGTTTGTACTCCTTGAATTTCTCGAAAGCTTCAGACTTATGTTTTATTAAAAACACATGACCGAATCTTGAGAAATTATCAGTAAAAGTTATGGAGTAAGAAAAGCCGCATCGCGCATGTGTAGACATTAGCCCACATACATCACTATGTATGAGGCCTAAGAGCTCAGTAGCTCTTTCTCCGTGTCCAGCAAACGGAGTTTTGGTCATTTTTCCTTTGATACAAGACTAGCAAGTCGCATAAGATTTATACTCAAAAGAATTTAAATATCCATCTTTATGAAGCTTGTTTAGTCTTGTTTTATTAATATGACCAAGTCTACAATGCCAAAGAAAAGCTTCATTTATATCTGAAAATTTTTCTTTTATTTGTGTGTTGTATTTTGAAAACTGTGTGTTGATTCAGGACGTATATCCCGTTATTAAGTGTACCACAACCAATCAACTCTTGATTAAGTTTAATGTTCATAACATTGTGCTACAATACAAAATAATATCCTTCATTGTCCAACAAAGAAACGGATATAATATTACAAAGCATGCTTGGTACAAAATAACATGGGTTCAAAACCAATATACAACCCGATGGCAACCCTAGATGATACTCTCCCACTGAAACTGCATGTACATTGGAACCATTTCCAACCCGGAGAGTATGATCACCTGTCTTCAAAACCCTGCTATTTCTTAACCCCTGCACAGAATTGCAGATATGAGAACCCGAACCAGTATCCAATACCCAGGAAGCAGAGTTTATAGAAAAACAGTTTTCGGTCACGAACACACCTGAAGCTGAAGTATCACCATGCTTCTTTTTCTTGAGACCAAGGTATTTAGTACAGTTCCGCTTCCAATGTCCCGTCTTCTTGCAGAAAAAACATTCTCCTTTTCCCAACTCCGTGGATTTGGACTTGTCTTTCCCTTTTGCCTTTTTTATTCCACCTCTCGGCTTGGTGGATTTCTTCTTGTTCTTTCCCTTGGCCTTGGCTTTTGGGATGGAAGAAGAAGATTGTCCAACAAGCAGGGAGGGAGACTTCGCCTTAAGCGTGCTCTCCGCAGTTCTCAACATATTGAGAAGTTCGGGTAGTGACTTCTTCATGTTGTGCATGTTGAAGTTCACTAGGAAAGGAGCAAAGGCAGAGGGAAGAGACTGCAGAACAATATCCGTATATTGTTCGTTGTCCATTTCCCATCCGAGACCCTCAAGCTCTTCAATAAGACCTATCATCTTCAAAACGTGATCGCCTACTGGTGTGCCAAGAGCCATCCGTATCTAAAACAACTTTCGAGATGCTTCGTATCGAAGGATATGAGGCTGCTCCCCATACAACTCCTTTGTATGGAGAAAGATGGATTGAACATCCATCTCCTCGTGCTGCTTTTGATGTGTATTGTCCATCGATGCAAGCGCGAGGCAATTGGCGGTGGCACAGTCAATATCCCACGTTTTGCAGATCTCCCTATTCTCTAAAGAAGATTCAGGGCCTGGTTTGGGCGGGGCTGTGGCAATGAAGACATATGATACTTTATCATATGTGAGAGAAATGTTAATATTCCTCAGCCAATCTTTATAATTAAGTCCGGTAAGCTTATTTTTCTCTAACAGTAGCTTAAGTCAGTCATGGTTATCAGCCATTAGGAGAGAGAAAAGAATACACTCAGCGAAAGCTCTTGCAAATATTAGATTGGTTTATTCTCTTATCTAATCGATGTCTCCCACTGCTTTTATCAAATATTCCTTCAAACCTTAAAAGGAAAAAATTAGCCAGGATTAATTACATTCTACAACTTCGCTAACCGTTCAGCCAGGCCAGTGCCGGTACTTCTGAGGGAGGTTCCCCGTGCTTTCGCACGGACCTAATTAAAATAAACCTCATTTTCCCAGAGGCGTAGCCCCGTTGACACCTTTCTAGACACCTAATGAGTTAGCTAATTGTAAAGTGCAAAATTCCCCCGGGAGCAACTATTGCTCACAGTGGGATCGGGATCCTACTATCACATAGAAGGTATGCAATCTCATTGCTAATTTCAACACTTAAAACTCCCGATATGTTTTTACCCTTAACACTTATGACCTTAACTATAATCAACATATCATGAGAACTAGTCAAGTTCTACCCGTCATTTCATGATTAATTAGACCCACCCATATGACCCTTGACTATAATCAACATAATCACATGAATGTCCTAATTAATCCCATCATATGGTGTGTAGGAAGACATCACTTAGCTACTGTACACTACGCCTTGACTATAATCAACATACGTAGCACGAATACTATGTACTCTACTTCCTAAAATGACGGAGGGCTGCGTATCGTTTTTAAGAAAACTTTTAACTCTTCGAACTTGATATCATTGTAGAATCTAATGGTTTTAAAAAGGAGTGGCTTAAGCTCCGCCTTTTGAAATCTTGCGTTTTCATAAAAAGCCGAGTAGGTTTCAAATCTGATTCTACAACATCTTTTTAGGTTTCTTTTGTTTACATAAATCATATTAATGTAGTCCCATCATTTAATTCCTAAGCCATTACAGAAAAGAAACGAAAATAGAACATACGCTTATGCCATCCGCATTCGCCACAATGTCCCGTTATGGACCGTTAGGTTACTTAACTAACGGCATAGCGGGGCGGGACTAGCGTGGATGCAAAACATAAGCAACGTTTATTATATATCATATATATAATATTCCATTTGTCTCAGCATATAAAGTAATCACATTACAGAATATCCACAGTAGAAGCACATATATGAAAATACAGGATATACTAGGAGGTCCGTATTTTGTATTTAGCCAACAATAAAAAATACGGATTCCACGGTCGCGATGAATAACCAAGCCCACACCCCTATACGCCTACGAGACCGGCAAGTGACCCTACCAATTCTAGAGTTTAGGAGACCCGGTCTCGACTCCTCGAGATGGTCTCCCACTGAACCCTAGAACTCGGTCACTTGTGCTCCCCTCCTTGGGTCTATCCTAATGCGGAAAAGTAAATAATATACAACAATGGTGACATCATCCTCAACCCAGAAGTGCTCCAATAAAAGAATATTATATACATTTAATTTTACATGAATGAAAAGAAAAACTCTCATCTCACATAAAAACCCCGGCTATTCATTTGCGACGATCCCGCACATCATATCTCAGCAACACATAATATCTCATATCATCAACGTAAGTAAGTATGCATACCCCAATTGTCATTGATGTATAGCAACGAAACCGGCGATACATCACATACTACACTTACGGTCGCAGAAAAGAAAGTGAAAAACTACAACAATTGGAATCGACACTGCCTTTAGACATCATAAACCCGTAATATCACATATTCAGGATTTCATGCCTAACAATGCAAATCTTATATTTAGGTCTCAACTATGAAAACACCTTTTCAAATGAAACCGGGTAATTCAACAAGATTCCCGATTCTATCGAGACCGAAACATTAGACTTACACGCAACTAATTACTTTTCATAAAACTAATTAGTGTAGATTCCAATTATTGTATCATATCACAGAAATATCTAGACAATGTTAAACGTTTCGATCGAGTCAACAAGCACCCACAAATTACCCCGATGAGCTCAACACTTGAGCAAAGTTAAAGTACCCAAAAACGTACCACAGTACCTATGATCCAACCGTAGAAGACCCAAACCGATGCCTCACCTATGACACCGCGGAACTACGGCGAACCCTAGGGTTCAGTCGCGGTTCTGAGGGCATAGAATCGAGTTAAGGTTTTTGTTCTTCTAGAGGGTCCATAGAGTTACTTGCACGAATATAATTAACTTAAGAAAATTCCAACACTTGGAAATTTTCAGCGAGGGTAATGGGGGTGATTGATGTTCACTTGAACTGTCAAATATCGTCCAAGTTACCATTACAATGTTAAAAAAATACGACTACGAAATACTTTGAATAAGGTCCTAAGCACAATTTGCATCACATGAAAATTTGGCCTAAACAAACAATACCTGAAACCCCAAAACCTAGACACCAGTGCACAGGAAAAAATTTGGGCAAAACAGGGGAAGGGGGGCTGGCCACATCGGATTTTAGAAGGGGGCTCCGCCAAAATCCGAGGATTTGCCTGAAATTTGTTCTGTGCACTCAGTGTTGTATCAGTAAGCTTCTGCAGTTGTTTGAAAAAAATTTCTAGCACTTTAAAAATTCGACAGAGAAGCTTATTTTTAGGGTTGCAGTTTTGTAATTCGGGGTTGTTTCGTTTCCGTATTCTTTCTAACATTGTTTATGTTTCTAGCATGGCTCTGATACCACTGTAGGGATTCTATAGCACCACACTAGGTTAAGGGTTGCATCACACATGCTATAACAAAAATTTTAGAGGGTGCTAAACAATTCCAACCATGAATCGAACTAGAAAGATAGAGTAACAACATACTAGTATCATATACTACAAGTGTCTAACACTAAGTGGGAGAGAATACAACCTTTGTAGACCTCCTCCTAGACTCCTTGGATCGATTGAGGTTTGAACCGGTTGGCTTGTGTCCTTCTGAGTCCACGATGATCCACCACGAAGTCTCTCTGCACCAAGCTCCAAGCTTCTCTTGATCAAGGATGAAGAAGATGCTAACACTACACACTAGTAGGCAAGACTAAAGTAGAATGGTGATTTGGGTTTGGATCTCAATTAAAAACCTTTTCTTTTTAATCCTTTCTCTTTCTTTTGAAACCCTAGTGAGCTTTGAGGAGAGAGAGGAAGAAGGAGATGGCTCAAGCTAAACTCAAGAGAGAATAATGAGAATAATAATAACCCTTGCTTAACTCAAGAGAGTAAGAGAGAGTTATCATGATAAACTATGGTTACATAATATCTAGATATTTTGTAACTAGAGTTTAAGCAAAACCATGGGCCAAAACCATGGGCAAATGAAACCATGGTTTTGACTTGTCAACGCAAGAAAATGAGAGTTGAACAGTCAACCATGATTTCATTTGTCATTTTGCTTAATCTCAAATTAACAAAATATATGTATAAATATGTAACCATGTGAGTCTAGCATCACCAATGTATCATCAACCATGACATATGTATGCTTGCATGTGTGCATGCACATCAACATATACATACACTCATGCATGCAACAAAAGAAATAGGTTTAAATAAATGAGCTAATGGACTTAATATTAAATCAACACTTGATTTAATAACCCGGTCATATCACATACGACCCGTCCAATGGAAAACGCCCGAATAAAGTACGGTATCCAATACACGCATTTAATCGAGCTCCCACGCATATCACATATGCACCGCCAAATCATTTTGCCTGAGCTAGGAGACTCCTTTGTGGGACTCTAAGACTCTTCAATACGCTAGCAGCAGGTGGTGATCACATCACATGCCCACAAACCGTCAGTGGCACAAGCAGTACGTAACGGCTCCTAGGTATTGAGCGATCAGAAGAAACACAAGCAAACCTGCTAAAACTCCCGTCGAGCCAACTGGCAACACTTACCGTACAGTCCTGTCTCTTCGTCAAATATGCTGCATATCAGGTCTAGGGATGGTATCTTCGACCCCAATAACTCATATAAGTCATGCCGGTATATGGTTCATAACAGATCGAGAAACTACTGATAACACTAATCAGTAAATCTCAGCAGCCATGGCCAGGGACTTCCTGTTATAGCCAATCGTGCATGGTGCAACATCAACCCCCAATACCTCGAAAGACGAAACCCCTCCTATCGCTCATTGCCTCCATGTGCCTCGGGACTGTACCCAAAATCCACCTGTTTGTACGACTCAGAGCCGTGGTAGGGTGGAGATCAAAGTACAGTGGGAGGACACACTAGACTCTATGACGATCTCAGGTTTACAGACTAACCTGTACCAGTGTCACCTGAGAACTGCTATCCGACGATAGATATAATACCATATAGGAGTTCTCGGCGAGTCCGTTCGGTGTACCCAGTCTCTACTGAGCACCCGTATACGATCTTTGGTGTCACCACACCAATGGATATAGGATCATCTATCGCCCATCATATGGGACAAGTAACGTATACGCTAGTCTACTCTGGTGATATCGATGCCCCGTCACAATACACCCACGACTAGGAACATTTCAAGGATATGCTCATAGACTACATATGTCCCACTAGTATGATCCGCTTCATAATCTCAGTAGTCATGTGATTGATCTGTATTTTTTAGTTTAACCGCAATCAGAACGGTATCACGCGCAGCTAGATTGAGGTGAGTACGGGTCGTCCTCAGGGAAACGTGGAACCTTTCATTCTTACTTTAGGCGTGTTGAGAAAGAAAGGAGGAAGAATAAAGAATGGTGAAGAATGGTTGTAGGATCTAGATCTACGTTAAACACATATGCAAAATATAGATCTAGATTAACTACGGATGTAACTTTAATATTAAAAGGGGGCTTGTAGGGCTCATTGGGATTTAGTAGTTATGGATGATTAATTAAAGATTACGCTTTTTATCCTTTAATAGATTTAAAACTAGAACGACGGTGATGCATGTAGATTAGGGTTTCTGGAGGGAAAAGGGTTCCCACTCTTAACCCCTATCTTGACATGGAACTCCGTTCATATCTAGCCTTTACCAAAGCAATCGTTAATCTAATCTCAAATCGCGGTCGTGACTATCAATGAATTGGTAGCGCGCCCGATTAGGATGTTAACTATTCTTTTGATGAAGTTTATAAACTTTTTAGGAATTAAAAAGAGTTTAAGGATCTTCATCATCCATTAATCTACCCTAATCCTACGAACCCTAACAAGCGGAGAATTACTCGCGCATGTTGGGAAAAGAAAAGATGGAGAGAGAAATCATATTAAAAACTACAAAGAGATAGAATAAGAAAACTACTACCTTTATTAATCAACAAAAATTATTTACACTTTGTTCCCTTAGAAAATGATTACAAAATGCTAGTTTGCTTCTCGATCTCTTCTAAGGAGGTAGATGAACAGTTGATGATCAGCCTGGATGCGTGAGCCTGTCGTGGACTTCGTGATCTCTTCGGCTTGATGGTTTTTTCAAGAGGCTCTCGGTCCTTATTTATAGTCATAGAGCCAAAACCCTAGTTTCCTAATATAGAAACTAGTTGTTAGGATCGTAACCACCAAAATCCCATATCTCAACTCCTCAAATCCGCGGCGGAACCGCGACCATTGGATAGGTTTGGCCGCGGATCCGCCCCTTTTTGGTGAGATCATGGCCTCTAATTTTTGTAGCTTCATATCTATAACACTTGGTAATCTTTTGAGTATGTAGACTTTGAAAATCTTTTCTACATTTCTGCCAGAATTAGTTTCTTCAATTTACTTGAATATCTTCGGCAGATTTAATCTTGTCAACTCGGATTTCCTTAATTTTAGTCATGATATAATTCCTGCACAATTATCTCAATAAATGATGTTAGTAAAATTTGTTTTTATTGAGATATTATCTTTAACCATTTTTCATGATATTTTAGTTCTAAAAATTGGTCAAAGGTATTTAATAAGGTAAGCATATTTAAATGGGCCAAATGTTACATGGATATTATATGCTTGCTTTTTCCTACATAATGTTAATTATAATATATAAACATCTGAAAATAGTATTTTTGCAGATAAACCTTCATATGTGTCATATTTATAATAAACACCATTTATTATATAGAAATAGTAGGAAAAATGTCATATTAAATGTGCAGTTTTATCAACTGAACAAATACCCCCAAACTTATCTTTGATCGTCTCGAGCAAACTAGTTATTCAAGAGAAGGAGAAAAAGAAGAAGCTTAGCACACTTTCGTAGGCAACACGATTGCACTGAGCACGTGCAACAAGCTGTTAAACCTCTAGGTGTCCCTAGTAGGAGGAGTGTTGTCTCCTGAGGGTTTTCAGCGGATTACACCCACAAAATCCTATAATAAAAGAGAGATGGTGAAAGTTACATATAAAGATAAGAACTATAAAAGAAAGAACTTGAAAATAAGAGTTTTCAACTACACCAGCTTTTCGGTTGTCATGAGCCCTATCTTAATGGTCATGAAAAGATGTTAGAAATCACATCATCCCTCAATAAAACATCGCCTTTATTCTTCATTCCTACCTTTCTTCCAAACATTGATCATATACCCCTACGTGTGTGTAAAGAACCTCCCTACACTCTGAGAATTCAATTCAAGCTATCATACTCTTGTCCATCTACCTCATTACTCTTTAATCGATGAATATTTAGATGGATTTGCTCACACATTTTTCATGTGACCGTTAATACTTCTTGAGGTACTAACCGACCGATTACTCATGTGCTTGCTGATTAGGTGTATTTAGTATTTTCCTCATCTTGCAACACTTAAGGCTTAGCAGTGACTTCCAAACCAGTTGGTCTAAGGCACTAGGTGATGAAGCACCCTTGCTATATTTTTTTTTATTGTTGCCTTGGTGATAACAAAACCAGTGTTCAATTTTTTTTCCACTATTTTATCTTTTATTTTCCATTTATTATTTCCTTCATACTTTGGCTTTAGACAAGAGCATTTCAAGGTATCCTCTACTATCCCGAGTTTCAAGATGTGTGTAAGTGCATATAGTAGGGTATCAACATTCAAATGTTTGGCTTCCAGAATAGAAACTATTTTTCAGACTTAATTTTATCCTCAGATTAGTGATTTCTTTCATCTTACTAACCCTTGGGACAACGGCTCATAACTACTTATTACTAGTTTCGTTTAAGAAAACTTCTAACTTTCTTGGTTTTCTTAAATTTTCCAATCTTTTAAATGTAATTTTTTCACTATCTAATCTTTTATTATAAAAGAAAATTTTTAAATTTTTTTTATAAATGTTGTGCTTATGCAAAGTATGATGCAAATTGATGTGTAAATAAGCACAAACCTCCCCCAAACTTGTTTTCAACAGTGTCCTCACTATTGTCATCTGTTAAATCTCAAAAACCTGTAAGCCTGGGAGGAAAAATTAACGGGGACAAGAATATATGGATGTGAAAATCTCCCATAAACTTATTTTTGGCTCACCATCTTGAGTAAAAATTTTATTTTCAAGAGCCAAATTATACCCCCCCTCCCAAACTTAAGTTAAACAATATTAAGCTTTTAAAATCACAAGAGGAGGGGTCAAAGTTGAAGGGTTACGGCAGCGCCCTGGCCATAGAAATGCGGCCAAAATGCGGAACAAAAATTTATAAAACCGGGGCTACCGTTACCCGATTTACGGATCGACCTTAAACCCTAAACTAGCAAACTAATTAAGAGTTAGAATCGTTATACCGAGTTGATCTGTGTCCTTCGGTCTTCATTCCATGCTCCTAGCGGCTCCTTGATGTGGTTTGTGTAGGGTTCCGAGGCACACTAATGAGGTCTCACAAGGCATCAACCATGTCAAATTCAAAATTTTCCGGTGCCGAGAAACCCTAAACTAGATCGTTAACTAGAGATTAGGCGAAAAGCAAGCAAGCAAACAACTTTACTCTAAAGTGAAAGGGATTACAACCTTTGTAGATCTGGTCCTCCACTTCTTTAGCTCCGTGATGACGTCCCTTCGCTGCGATCACCGGGATCCCGGACTCTTGCGATGGTTTCGTCGGAGAAATGAGTGGGCTAGGTCGTTGACTTCGATGCCGAAGATGATCCACGTCGAGGCAACTCTAACTCAAGCTCCATCTTCACTAGCTCATGAAACTTATGAAGAAAACACCCTATACAACATGGCAAGTGGTAGAGGAAGAAGAAATAGGAAGTGGGTTCACTTTGGATTTGGATTTCTCACTTGATTTCATCACTTAACATTTTTTCAAGAGAGCTTTTCTTTTTCTTCATCAAGAAGAAGATGAAGAAGAAGAAAAATGAATATCTCTTTAAAATAAAAATTCAAGTGAATACTTATCATGTTGCAACCATGGGTGAAGTTTACTCATGTAGAGACTAAACTAGGGTTAGGTGAATGGTTAGGTTAAGGAAAGAAACAAAGTGGTCAAAGCTTCATGAAGCTTCAAGGTAAAAACAAAAGAAGCCACCCTTTTGTTTCTTGCCCTAAAATAAATAAATAAAATAAATAACAAAACCCTAACCATTAACCTAAACATGGTTTAAATCAAACATACACCCAAGTTTGCATGTATCATCAAACATGATACAATCTAGTGCACAAAAATATATCACATATACTACATGTGCACATCAAGTGAGAAAATCCATCTTAAGTGAACAAATACTAGTTAATGTAAAGTAATATATCAAATATATAGTTATACATCAAATCATTAAATCAACACTTAATTTAACGATCCGGTCATATCGCATATGACCGACTAATATCCAATGTATCGACTTATCGAATCAATCCTCGATTCGATAACTAGGTTATATCGCATACAACCAATCGATACATTCATCGCGAGAATAAAATACGGTATCACATACACGCATTATTCTCGGTCCCGCACATATCTCATATGCGCTCCTATTTCGTTTCGCTTGAGCCAGGAAACCTCTGTGTAGGACTCTAAAGACTCGTCAATACGCCGGCAGCGGGTGATGATGATATCAAACACCCACAAGCCGCAAGCGGTCTGCTAAATGTAACGGCCACCCGGGTATTGAGCGATCAGAAGACAACGAGCAAGCCCGCTCACACTCCTGTGAATCCAACCAGTAACACTTACCGTACAGTCCGGTCTCGTCGTCTGATATGTCGCATATCTTGCCTAGGGGTGGTAAACGTAAGTCCCCAATAGCTCGATAAGTCGTGTCGATATGAGGTCTATAACAGTTCGAGAAACTACTGGTAACACTTACCAGTAAATCTCAGCAACCCTGGCCAGGGATTTCTGGTTATAGCCAATCGAACACAGCGCAACATCAACTCCCTATACCGGGAGAAACGAATCCCCTCCTATCGCTCATTGCTTCCATGTGATTCGGGACTGTACCCAAAAACCACCGTTTTGCATGCCCTCTTGGACGTGGTAAGGTGGAAATCAAAGCACAGTGGGAATTACACAAGACTCTATGACGATCTCGGGTCAACAGACTACTCTGTACCAGTGTCACCAGAGAACTGCCATCTGACGTAAGGTATAATACCATCTGGGAGTTCTCGGCGAGTCCGTCCGGTGTACCCAGTCTCCACTGAGCATCCGTATATCATCTCTGATGTCAAACACCAATGGATATGGGATCATCCATCGCCCATCTGTATGGGTCGAGAAGGTATACGCTAGTCTACTCTGGTATATCGATGCCCCGTCTCGATACACCCACGACTAGGGACCTTGAAGGATGTACTTATGGACTACCATGTCCCCACTAGTATGATCCGCATCCTAGTCCAGGTAGTCAAGTACACATCCTAAGGGCTTTACCAACATGTAACAGAGAGACAATCAGTATACACGTTAAGGTGAAGAGCAACCGGATAGCATACTATCATGTCGAGCAAGAAAGTCCTCCCTATATATGTCCAAGCATCCACTACAATATACATCCTATGTATAGTAATGGCCTCCAGGGCATACATATAACTAACAATCTCCCACTTGCACTAGGGCCATCTGATAGCAGTGTTTGTAGTATCTCATACTCAACCATCCCATGAAAGTTTCTCTCTGGGAAAAATCCTTTGTGAGTGGATCCGCCATGTTGTCCTCTGAGTCTACTCTCCTAACCTCGATCACCCTGGAGATCATCTATCTCCATGATCAGGTGATGTTGCCTCAGAATATGTCTGGGTCACTGATGGGACCAGGGTTCCTGGGCCAAAGCCATACTTCCATTGTCACACAATGGTGGGAACCTAGTTCATCTCATGAACCAATATACACCCAAACTGCCTCTTTGGTAGTATCTTTAATAGCGATGTTACCGGCCTTTATCGTCTAGTTTGCCACGGTATCTAGCTTGGAACTCTTCCAACATACCGTTCCTCTACTAAGGGTAAAGACAATGCATGCGACTGACATTCAGTCGTCCTTATCACCCTGGAACCTTTCCAGTGATTCACCTTTATCCTATTTGGAGAATCCTTGTGATAAGAGGAGATTGACCGTTCGTAGCATAAGAAACTCTTTTCCTATCAAGAGTATGTTGTCCACGTACAATACGAGGATGACCACCTTACTCTCTACTACCCTTTTGTGCATACAAGGTTCATCTACCATTTTGATGAAGTCAAACACTTCGACTACCACATCAAAACAGACGTTCCAACTCCGCGATGCCTGCTTTATTCTGTAAAGCAATTTGCACACGTTTTCGCTACTCCCGCTGTTTACGAAGCCCTCTGGCTGTGTTCTTATAGACGTTCTCTTCTAAATCATCATTTTAGAAAAGCAGTCATGTCACCCAACCACCAGATATCGTAGTCATGGTATGTAGCAATGGCAAGTAGGATCTGGATGGACTTAAGCATAGTCCCTGGAAAAGGTTTCATCATTATCCATGCCTGGTTGATGACTTAAAACCTTCAATAAGTCTAGCTTTGAAAGTCTCAACTTTTCCATCTACACCAAGTAATCTTCTCAAGATATACTTGCTCCTGATGGGGATTTAACCCTTCAGATATAGCAACCAAAGTCCATACTTTGTTGGTGTACATGGATTCCATCTCAGATCGCTAAGCATCCAGCCATTCTTACAGAGTCCCTACTCTCGATGGCCTGCTCGAAACTAGTTGGGTCATCATCTCATGATGCACTCCTCGCTCCCACTGTCATCGAGAAACTAAAGTATCTCTCAGGCGGATGAGAAACCCTACCAGATCGGCGGAGAAGCTGAGGTTCGTCGGGGACTATAGAATCCTTTGGTCCTGTCAAATCAGCTGCAGTTTTGTATAGCTGGAACCTTTTCCAGTTCTACAGAACTGACCTTGCCTCGATCTTGTCCGGATTTTTCTTTTGACATAGGCCGGACAATCCCAAATCTTAACTTACTTAAGAGATAGGCTCTTCCCACACCATATCTTATATGGAGTGGTAGGCACTGATTTGATTCGAACCCAATTCAATAGGTATGCAGCTTCTCAAGTGCATAACCCCCTTAAAAAGAAACAGGTAACTCAGTGATACTCATCATAGAGCACACCATATCATATAGGGTGCCATTGCTCCGTCCTGATACACCGTTGTGCTGTGGTGTATTCAGAGGAGTAATACTGAGAGAGAATCTCATTCTCCTTTAGAATAGTCCAGGAATGCCATGCACAAGTATTCTCCTCCCTGATCTTATCATAGGACATAATACTTATACTCGTATTGGTTCTCTACTTCTAGCTTATATTCTGTGAATATCTCAAAAGGTTCGGACTTGTGTTTCAACAGGAACATATGTCTCATTCTTGAGAGATTATCAGAGAACGTAATGAAGTATAAAGAACCAGTCCTGGCATGTGTAGACAGGAGACCTTACATACATCATTATGTATCAATCCCAAGAGTTTACCAACTCTTTCTCTGTTTCCAATAAACAGAGCTATGGTTATCTTATCTTTGTGACATGACTGGCAAGTTTCACAAGATGTAAATTCAAACTGATTTAAAAATGCATCTAAAATGTAACTTAAGCTAGTCGGGTCACATTGATATGACCTAGTCTACAATGCCTCAAGAAGGATTCGTTTATTTCTGAACTCTTCCTCTTGTGTGTGTTCTGCATACTAGGAACTGTAGTTTGATTTAGAACGTCAATGCTTTTAGATAACGTGCCTGAACCGATCAACTTTTGATATAGGAAATGTTCAAAACATTATCCAACAATACAAAATTTTATCATTTCTTTACTTCTAAAGAGACTGATATGATTTTGTATATCAGGTTCAGTATCTAATAGCATTTGTTCAGAATCAATGTATTTATAATAAAGGGTGACAGTGACCAACAGATTTGGCTGCAACACTTGCCCCGTTTTCTGTCTCATGAAACTTATCACCCGTTCTCAGTTCTCTACCTATCCGTAGCCCTATGTAACAGATTACATATCTGGGATCCTGATCCGGTATCAAATACCCAGGACGCAGAGGATACTGAGAAACAATTCTTTGTAACGAACGCACCCGAAGGAGATGCATCTTATGCACTTTCTTCGTTTGGGCGGCATGGGAATCCTGGTATTCCCCTATTTCCTGCTCTGTCTTATAACAATTATAGGTTGGAGCGGGACCAACGTTCCCCAGCTCAGTATAACAAGCGGGTTCGGTCAATACATCTATATAATTATCTTGATTAAGGCGTGATATGGTCGCTACCTGGAGAGAGAGAAAAGAAAACACTCTGCGTGCGCTCTTGCAAGATTAGATTGGTTATTTATTTTATCTAATCAGGATGGCTCCCACTGTTTTTATCAAATCTTCCTTCAAACCCTAAAAGGAAAGACTAGCCGGGATTAATTACACTCTACAAATTCGCCAATCTTTCATCCAGGCCAGTGTCGGTACTTTGAGGGAGGTTCCCCGTGCTTTCGCACGGACCAAATTACAGTAAACCTTATTTTCCCAGAGGCGTAACCCCATTGACACCTTTCTAGACACCTACTTGATCGGCTAATTGTAAAGTGCAAAACTCTCCCAGGAGTAACAATTACTCGCAGTGGGTATCGGGATCCAACTATCATATAGAAGGTATGCAATCTCATTGCAAATTTCAACACTTGAAACTCCCGATAATGGTTTTCACCCCTAGCACATATGACCTTGGCTAAGGTCAACAAATCATAAGCACTAGTCAAGTTCTACCCGTCATTTCGTGATTAGATAGACCCACCCACATGACCCTTGGCTAAGGTCAACAAAGCCACATGACTGTCCTAACTAATCACATCATATGCGGTGTAGGAAGACATCATTCAGCTACCGTACACTACGCCGCGGCTATGGTCGACAAACGTAGCACAAATACTAAGTACTCTACTTCCTAAAATAACGGAGGGTTGTGGATGGTTTTTAAGAAAACCTTAAACGCTTTGAACTTGATCTCGTTGAGGAATCAAATGGTTTTTAAATGGAATGTTTTCGAGGCTTTTCTAGTTTTGCTAAAGGGGTCACTCCCGGTGAAGGATCGTCGGCCCTTTTCTCGTCGAATGACGTGCGGGATATATCATATATATCACTGTGCAAAGCAGAAACTATAGAAGCAATCAAACGACAAACCGAGAGTTGTAGCATCTGCCAGTTATTGCTAAAGGAGTCAGCCCCGGTGAAGAGATCTCGGTCCTTTCCTTATCGAATAAGGTGCAGGATGTTCTACAAGGAACACCGCGATGCAAAGCAAGAACTGTAGCTACCTGTTTTATTTTAGAAATTCGATTCCACAACATCTTTTAGGTTTATTTTCTTTCATTAATCTCATTAATGAATGTCCCATCATTTAAGTCCGCCTAAACATCACAGATAAATATAACGTACGCTTATGCCATCCGCATTCGCCTCGATGTCCCGTCTGCACCGTTAGGTTAGGTAACTAACGCCAGAGCGAGGCAGGGCTAGCGCGGGTGTAAAACATAAGCAACGTCTATATAATATATCATATATACTATATATAATATCTATCTAAACATATCACATGATCACATCACAGATAACGCAGCAGAAAATATCATATGAAATTTTGGATATACTAGGACGTCCGTGTTTTATTTTGAGCCTGTATAAAACACGGATTCCACGGTCGTGATGAATAGCCAATCCCACACCCCTAGACCCCTACAAGAGCGGCAAGCAACCCTACCAATTCTAGGGTTAGGAGACCCGGACTCGACTCCTCGAGATGGTCTCCCACTGGACCCTAGAACCCGGTTACTTGTGCTCCCCTC
Organism: Agapanthus africanus; assembly: GCA_030015575.1. Taxonomy (NCBI): domain Eukaryota; kingdom Viridiplantae; phylum Streptophyta; class Magnoliopsida; order Asparagales; family Amaryllidaceae; genus Agapanthus; species Agapanthus africanus. The sequence goes on along the minus strand of CM057350.1, from coordinate 442,716,150 downwards.
CTTGGGTCTATCCTAATGCGGAAAAGTAAATAATATACATCAACAGTGACATCTTCCGCAACCTGGAAGTTCCCCAATAAAAGAATATTACATACAAGTTTTTACATGAATGAAAAGGAAAAACACTCATCTCACATAAAAAACCCCGGCTATTCAAACACGACGATCCAATATAACATATCCAGCAACACATAACATCACATGTCATCAACGTAAGTAAGTATGCATACACCGATTGTCGTCGACATATAGCAACGACAATCGGCAATACCACTACATACTACACTTACGGTCACAGAAAAGAAAGTGTAAAACTACAACAGTTGGAATCCGCAACCTCTGTAGACAACGCATGCCTAATCAAATGAAATACTTAGACATCGCATGCCTAACAATTATAAACCCCGCATTTTAGTCTCATTATCGAAAACTCTTTTCAATATCAAGTCGGGCAATTCAACAAGATTCCCGACATCCTGATCGAATGCTCATCGCAAACTTTAGTAGATGGCTGCACCCCCTGATACCGTCGACGAAGTGCACCAAGGCGGAACACCGCTACCGCGAGCACCCAAACGGATGCTTTCGGCGACGGGGTTCTCCTACAATCACTTGGTCGGGGCTAAGGGTAGCTGTCTATTAAGTTTATCCGGCGAGTATCCGCGTACGCTACGTGATTGCGACGGACTTTTGATCGCATCAAAATTCCGTGGCGACCGATCAAGTGAGACTAAACTGCTATGTTTACAATATTCATTCAGTTATCTCATAACTACTTGTGAATTCCAATTATTGTATCACATTCCAGATAAATAGAAAACGTTAAACTTTCTGATCGAACACCCAAGTTTTCCCGAAACAGCTCAACACATGAAATAAGTTTAAAAACATTCACTTCGTGCCTCAGTACCAACGGTCTAGCCGTAGAAGGGTCAAGCCAACGCCTCACATGTGGCACGCCGTACTGCCCCAAACCCTAAGGTTCAAAGGGCAGTTCAAGACGGTCACATAATCGAGTTAAGGTTTGTTGTCTTCTAGAGGGACCATCGCGTTACTTGAACTACTTAGAACGTCATTAAACTACGGAAAATCCAACAATTGGAAATTTTCCGGCAAAGGAAAAATTGGGTATTTATATCCGGTCGAACTTTTTAACATATTCTAAAATTACCTGGAAAAACACAGTAAACAAAGTTAAATAATCCGATCGAATCATCGAGTCCCAATACAACCCAGGAACACTCAACTCTTGAGTCATAATAAAAATACCCATAAAATATAAATCTCAGAAATAGGAATTATGGTGGAAAAATTACGGCTTAACTCCTCTGTACGGCCGCGGAACCGCGGCCCAAGCAGGGTATTGCCGCGGTTCCGCGGTGGAATGTACGATTTAGGCTGTCGTTTTTCACCACAATTCTTATATTACCCTGTTCAATTTTTCAGGTATTTTTAATTCAGAAAAATCCACAATTACAGAAAATGTACAGAGAGGGTTGAAAATTAGGGTTTCGGGTTCGATCGGACTTCTAATATCGTCTACGCATCGCCTAAGGCTCTAGCTAGGCTCTGATACCACTGTAGGGTTCCTAGGCACAATAATGATGTTCCACAACAGATCAAACATGCCAAAATCAAAAAATTTCTATGTGCCGAGAAACCCTAAACTAGATCGTTACTAGAGGTAAGGCGATGCAGATGCAAGCTAACAACTTAACTACGAGTGAAAAGGATTACAACCTTTGTAGATCCGGTCCTCCACTTCTTTAGCTCCGTGATGACGTCCCTTCGCTGCGATCACCGGGATCTCGGACTCTTGCGATGGTTTCGTCGGAGAAATGAGTGGGCTAGGTCGTTGACTTCGATGCCGAAGATGATCCACGTCGAGGCAACTCTAACTCAAGCTCCATCTTCACTAGTTCATGAAACTTGTGAAGAAAACACCCTATACAACATGGCAAGTGGTAGAGGATGAAAAAATAGGAAGTGGGTTCACTTTGGATTTGGATTTCTCACTTGATTTCATCACTTAACATTTTTTCAAGAGAGCTTTTCTTCTTCTTCATCAAGAAGAAGATGAAGAAGAAGAAGAATGAATATCTCTTTAAAATAAAAATTCAAGTGAATACTTATCATGTTGCAATCATGGGTGAAGTTTACTCATGTAGAGACTAAACTAGGGTTAGATGAATGGTTAGGTTAAGGAAAGAAACAAAGTGGTCAAAGTTTCATGAAGCTTCAAGGTAAAAACAAAAGAAGCCACCCTTTTGTTTCTTGCCCTAAAATAAATAAATAAAATAAATAACAAAACCCTAACCATTAACCTAAACATGGTTTAAATCAAACATACACCCAAGTTTGCATGTATCATCAAACATGATACAATCTAGTGCACAAAAATATATCACATATACTACATGTGCATATCAAGTGAGAAAATCCATCTTAAGCGAACAAATACAAGTTAATGTAAAGTAATATATCAAATATATAATTATACATCAAATCATTAAATCAACACTTGATTTAACGATCCGGTCATATCGCATATGGCCAACTAATATCCAATGTATCGACTTATCGAATCAATCATCGATTCGATAACTAGGTTATATCACATACAACCAATCGATACATTCATCGCGAGAATAGAATACGGTATCACATACACGCATTTTCTCGGTCCCGCACATATCTCATATGCGCTCCTATTTCGTTTCGCTTGAGCCAGGAAACCTCTGTGTAGGACTCTAAAGACTCGTCAATACGCCGGCAGCGGGTGATGATCATATCAAACACCCACAAGCTGCAAGCGGTCTGCTAAACGTAACGGCCACCCGGGTATTGAGAGATCAGAAGATCAACGAGCAAGCCCACTCACACTCCTGTGAATCCAACCAGTAACACTTACCGTACAGTCCGGTCTCGTCGTCTGATATGTCGCATATCTTGCCTAGGGGTGGTAAACGTCAGACCCCAATAGCTCGATAAGTCGTGTCGATATGAGTTCTATAACAGTTTGAGAAACTACTGGTATCACATACCAGTAAATCTCAACAACCCTGGCCAGGAATTTCCGGTTATAGCCAATCGAACACAGCGCAACATCAACTCCCTATAACGGGAGAGACGAATCCCCTCCTATCGCTCATTGCTTCCATGTGATTCGGGACTGTACCCAAAAACCACCGTTTTGCATGCCCTCTTGGACATGGTAAGGTAGAAATCAAAGCACAGTGGGAATCACACAAGACTCTATGACGATCTCGGGTCAACAGACTACTCTGTACCAGTGTCACCAGAGAACTGCCATCTGACGTAAGGTATAATACCATCTGGGAGTTCTCGGCGAGTCCGTCCGGTGTACCCAGTCTCCACTGAGCACCCGTATATCATCTCTGATGTCAAACACCAATGGATATGGGATCATCCATCGCCCATCTGTATGGGTCGAGAAGGTATACGCTAGTCTACTCTGGTATATCGATGCCCCGTCTCGATACACCCACGACTAGGGACCTTGAAGGATGTACTTATGGACTACCATGTCCCCACTAGTATGATCCGCATCATAGTCCAGGTAGTCAAGTACACATCCTAAGGGCTTTACCAACATGTAACAGAGAGACAATCAGTATACACGTTAAGGTAAAGAGCAACCAGATAGCATACTATCATGTCGAGCAAGAAAGTCCTCCCTATATATGTCCAAGCATCCACTACAATATACATCCTATGTATAGTAATGGCCTCCAGGGTATACATATAACTAACAGTTTGGTTTCCGGTCTTCCTCCATCTCCGATGATCCACCCGAGGGAAACGGCGCAAGCTCCAACCTCGTCGAACGAGGCAACCGACGCTCCAAAGTCGCTAGCGATGGAGAGTGGGGGTGTATGAAAGTGTCACTATAATTTTTCTCTCATCCATATGCTCCATGGAGCAACTCAAGAAGAAGATGAAAGAGGTGATGAAGCCTTTTTGGCATGAGCAAAGAATTGGCTAAGTATTTTTTTATGTGAATGAGAGAGTGGGAGTAATGCAAGTATAATCCTCTACAAAATGAAATCAATCACCACCCCAAAGTGGCCAGTCCCCCCTCCTCTCATTCCCACCAAAAAATCATACCAATTCTCCAAATAAACAATTCACACCATACTTTGAACCATGCTCAATACTATGCACATGCCACCTCACACATCCACCTCATTTGTGAGTCAAATGAATTTTCCAAAAATGGAAAAATCATACAAATGAGGTGGCCACCTTTTAGAAGCTATTCCGTATAAAATACGGAATACTTCCCGGTACATGTATCGAAATACATATACGCGTATTCGTACCAAAAATACGAATAGCAGAGAGAGAAAATGAATAGCGAACAATAATACTAGAATACATACATATATATATATATAAATACATATGTAAATTATTAAATCAAAACCTGATTTAATAATCTGGCTTAATCCTAAGCCGCTAATATTATCAACCGTCCGATTAAAGTCTGCGCAGCATGCACATATTTAATCGGACACCTGTATGTACCAACATACGCCATGTACACCATATCGCCTGAACCGTGAAAACCCTCTGTGTGGGACTCTAAAGACTCGTCAATACGCTGGCAGTGGGTTTAACCACAAGCACGTCAGCGGCACTAGCTGTACGTAACGGCTACCCAGGTATTGAGCGAAAGGGAGGCCGACAAGCAAACTCATCCTGAACCCCTACTGAGCCCGACAGTGTCAATATCCGTACAGTCCGGTCTGTTCCTCTAAGAATAGCGCATATCGAGTCTAGGGGGTGGATAAAGTCAGACCCCTAACAACGCGATATTTAGTGTCGACATGTAACCCATCACCACCTGAGAAACTAACGATCCTGGATCGGTAATTCTCGTTCACTATGGCCATGGATTTCTGGTGATGGCCACCCATGCACATCGCGATATCAACCCCCAATACCGGGAGAGACGAATCCCCGACGATCCGATCACTGCCTCCATGTGGCTCGGGACTGTACCCAACTAAAACCTGTTTGCACGACTCCTTTGAGCCGTGGTAGGATAGTAATCAAAGCACAGTGGGAACTCACACGAGACAAATGACGATCTCAGGTCGACAGACTAACCTGTACACATGTCACCTGGAAACTGCTATCTGACAATAGGTATAATACCAACTAGCAGGTTCCCGACGAGTCCGTCCAGTGTACTCATAACCCCATGAGCACCAGCATACTATCTTAGGTGGACAAACTAACACCAATGGCTTGTGAGACCTGGCCACCGCCCCTCGTCGGGGTCTCGATCAGTATACACTGGTCTACACTGGAGTATCGATGCCCGGTCTTGATACTCCTATGACTATACTCCTACGACTAGGGACATTTAAGGATGTGCTTATAGACCCCAGCTCCCACATATATGATCGCCATTATAATGCTGGCAGTCAAGCAAGAATCCTATGGGCTCCATCAACATGTACATGATGATAAAGACAAACCAGATAGTATACTATCATCTTGAGTAAGACTGTTTTATCGGTATAGGTCCTCACTCAATCATCATAATCACAAGTCCGCGACTATGATAATTGCCTTGAGGGCACTATAGCCAACAATCTCCCACTTGCACTTAAGGCCAATTATTGCGATGTCGCATACTCACAGCCCGTGTGATACCGAACACCCAACTTCTCTACTAATCAGTTTCGCAAAGCCCGTTTGCGAAAATGATTGCGTTCGAGAAATAGCATCAATGAGTCGATCCGCTCCAATGTTTCTTTCTGTATCTCTCTATATCTCAACTTCGCGGAGAAAACTATCTCCCGAAATAAGCAATACTTGTCTTAGAATTTTTTTAGATATCTGATGGGACCCAGTTCACAAAAGAACTCCAATTCCAGCAAACTTCTTAGACTGTATCGTCCACTGAATTTAATCAGTATTCCGCGCCATGCCTTTCCTCAGTATCCCCTTGGACCACCTGTCCAACATACTGTCCCTCAAAAGAGGGAAAAACTATAACTCTGACAGTCACTCTATCATCCAGGTCATCTTGGAAGCCTGAAATGATAACCGTCTCATGAAAGAGGCTACCGTAATCATTTCCCTAGAACATTCACTTTTGTTCAATAACTGCTTCCCAATGTTTCTCCAGAATTGGATGAATATATCTGCTTATTGCATCTAGTGCAAATGCAATATCTGGTGTGGTACTTGACATTTCATGATTAACTCAATTGCATAAGCAAGTGAGATGCTAATCATTCAGACCCCTCTCTCCTTTAGTCTGTAAGACACCTTTAGAGAGGATGACTCCATCACCTGCAGGTACACCACCATGCCAGGAGTCGTCCATTCTAAAATACCTTTAGAATAATGTCAAAGTACCCAGATTAGGATACTTCCCAAATTTAGATCTAAAACCATAGATCTAGTAACCAGAAACCCTGATATTATATCCATATCTTATGTGGAGAAACAACTTTGTGACAACTATAGTATAACCGATCGTAGTATAGGAATATCTCTTCCTATAAGTGCATGTCATCCAAATACGTGGACATCACTCTCTACTACCTTCTTACCAGATCCATCTCCTATTCTGATAAGGTCAAAGCCTATGACTGTCACATCAAAAATAGATGATCTATTTCCGCTATACCTGCTTTAGTCTATAAATAGACATAAGCTACTTGCCCACTATACTTCCGCTGCTCCCACTGATTACAACAACCCTCTGGCAGAGTCATATATATACGTGCACTTCTAAAGCTAGTTTAGAACGACGCTATACACATCCTCCTGCCGGGTCTTATAGTCTAGAACAGCAGCAATGGCAAATCTGGGTAAATGAGAACCTCCCTGTCACCGTCACTGAGAAGACCGAAGTGCCTCTCGGGTGCCTGAGGTTACCCACCAAATCTGTGGAATGGCTAATGGAATGTCGAAACTAATTGAATCCTTAGGTTCTATTTAAATCATCAGTGATCGTTTGTGGTTCTGGAATCTCTTCCAGTTCTACCATACTCCCACTTTTGTTTTTCTGAAAAAATCCATTTTACTAAAACTGTGGCGAGTCAAGAACAATACAAATATTGATCTTCCTGATGGTAGAAAATTAACCCTCGTCAAAACTCGGGATAACCCACAAACAGCCATTACTGAAACGTGCCTCGAGTTTATCCGGATTCTGGTTTTAAGCATCATCCGGACAACTCCCTATACCTTAACATCGTCAAGATATAAATTGATTCTATATATATCTGATATAGAAACAAAAGCACTAATTTAATTGGAACCAGATTCAAAATCATACAGCTGTCTCCAGTGCATATCAACCAAATGGAAGGAGGTCGATCAGCATTACTCATCTAGGAGTGCATCCATATATGAGTAACCCGAAAGAAAAGCAAGTTCTCAAAACCATTACTATCACTGGAATACCAAATACAAGTATCTACATCTTCGACTTCATCGAAAAATCCTGATACTTCCAACAAATGGTTCTCTACTTTATTCTTATACCTATAACTTCTCGATATCTGGACCTTGCATTTCAAAAAAATACTTGTCCAGAACTGGAGAAGTCACAAGTAAACAGAATATAGTACGAGTACCAACCCCATTGTCCTAATGGAAACTGGACAACATACAATACTTTGTATAAGTCCCCTGAGTTCAACAACTCAAACCCTGTGCGTCGTAGGTTGAAAAACTATAGTATGGTTAAGAAGAATTACACCGCTGTTGAATGCACCTTACCTAATCACCAACTGATATAGGTAAATATCACAGACATAATATCAAAAGGTTATATCTCACTTTATAAAATAAACGTACAGATATATCAGTTTGAAATTGGTGCATAACAACGGATATTCAAAACCAAATATTTGCCATCCGGCAAAAACCAGATGATTTCCTCAAATATCACCAATTACAACGAATTCCAATATAATGAGGATCTAATCACCCAATTCCCAATATCATACTCCCACTCACCGTCTGTAATAATATACAGATATGAGAAACCGATCTGGTAAATACATATCCTGGAGTTAGATTCCAATCGGGAAAACAGTTTTTCAATTAACATCGCACAGTGAAACTGAAACATGAAAATGTTTCAAAAGGGGTAACTGGTATTCCTAGTAACTCCTCTTCCACAAATCTTATTCATGACAGTAACCATATACTTACCTGCCCTCACTCCAGTCTCTTTATTATGTCTTTACTTATTACCTTCTGTACACCTTCTTTAAGCTAATTGGTTTTCTTCCTTCCCCACCCTTCAGCACCAGCCTAAGGTTTGGAAGAAGACTATCCAATAAGCGTAATAGGTGTACTCTCCTAATCCTAGGAGCCCTCGCAATCTGAGAGAAGGTAAAGAGAAAAGACATCTGAATAATCCTATCCAATGTATCTAGAACCAGAATCCATCCTCGAAAAAGTTCCTTCGAGTTCCTATGTAACTATACGATGGATTTATTCAATGGAAGTGGATTTTCGTAGTGATACGAGGTGTTCTGGAGAAAAGCAAAGGTGATGTAGGAGTGGCAGGGATATACCTGGTTTCGTCGTGAATGATAGCAGTCGCAATTTTCTTTGCCGTTATTCTAATCCCTTAATTTGTCTTTACTTATTACCTTCTGTACACCACGCTTAAGCTTAATTGGTTTTCTTCCTTCCCTACCGTTTGGCACCTGCCTATGGTTTGGAAGAAGACTATCCAATATGCTCAATAGGTGTACCCTCTCTAATCCTAGGAGCCCTCACAACCTGAGAGAAGGTAAAGAGAAAAAACAACCGAATAATCCTATTCTATCTCTCCAGAACCAGAATCCATTCTCGAAAAAGTTCCTTCGACTTCGTATGTAACTATACGATAGATTTATCCAATGGAAGTGGATGTTCGTAATGATATGAGGTGTTCTGGAGAAATGTAAAGGTGATATAGAAGTGGCAATGATGTATGCGACACTGTGACATTACAAAAGCCAAAGTATTTTAAGAAGGTTCGGTTAACTTGGTTTCATGAGTTTTAGTCAAAGTAGGGTCATAGTCACAGCCAGAGAGAGAGAGAAAAGAAACACTCAGCGTGCACTCTAACCTAGATCAGAATGGTCAATCACTTTATCTAATCTGGATGGCTCCCACTGTTTCATCGAATTCTCCTCCAAACCCAAAAGGAGAATTAGTCGGAATCACCCGAAGAGTAATCCTACTCATCAGTGGGAATCGGGATCCAACTCTCATCGCATGATAACTTAATGGAAGCCACTCAAGTCACCACACTCCAGAAGGTATGCGCATGCCTGGCAAGTTTCCTGTATGTTTGAAACTCCCGATATGATTTTTACCCCAAACGACTTCATGGCCTTGATAGAGACCAACGTGCCATAAGTCGCTGGTCAAGTTCAACCCGTCATTATCTAAGATTGATCTAAACCCACCCGCACAAGCCCTTGATAGAGACCAACGTGACTATGTGGCTGTCCTAGATAATCGCATATCCATGCAACAAACAAGCATTACCCAGCTACCAAGCATCGTGCCTTGACAGAGGCCAACATACACAGCATGAATACTAAGTAATACCTGTAAGAAATGACGGAGGGCTACGGCTGGTTTTTGGCGAAAAAACCTTTAACGTAATGAACTTGATATCGTTGAAGGAATCCAAGTGGTTTTATAAATATACAGTGGCGAAAACTTTTGCTAAAGAGGTCACTCCCGGTGAAGGGATATCGGCTCTTTCCTCGTAGAATGAGGTGCAGGATATTCCAAACTGAATACCATGATGCAAAGCAAAAGTATACGACTATAGTGAAGTTATTACATTGACGCAAACTTTTACCCAAGGGGTCACTCCCTGTGAAGGGATCTCGGCCCTTGCCTCGTCGAATGAGGTGCAGGATATTCTAAAATGAATACCACGATGCAAAGCAAAAGAGAACGTCTGTAATGTCAGTTTAAAAAACTTGGTTCCAACAACATCAAATATAGGTTTGTTTTATCCGTGCATTGATAAGAATCAACGCAGTCCCATCAATTAATCACATCAGAAAAGAACGAAAATAAAATGTACGTATATGCCATCCGCATTCGCCACTGGGTCCCGTCATCACCCGTTAAGTTACTTAACTAACGACAGAGCGGGGATTGGGCTAGCGCGGATGCAAAACATATACAACATCTACTAGTATATATATAAATATATATAACAATCGTCCCGGGCATGATATAAAGTAACATCACAGAAACATCACAGAAGCAACACAAAATGGTGGATAATCTGGAGCCCCGGGTTTCACTTGAGCCGCAAGTGAGACCCGACGTTCCCTGTCGTGTGGATAACCTGTGCAATAAAACCTAGACCCCTACGAGCGCGGCAAGCTACCCGCCAAAACCAGAAGCGCGGCAACCCTCTTCAACAACGTGAATGGGCCACCCAGCACTTCACGGAATCCGGTATCTTGGGCACCCCTCCTACCTATACCCCCTACGAGTGCGGTGAATAGCCCGCCAATTCTAGAGTAAGGTCCCCTCCGTCCCAACACCATGAGATGCGGACCAGTTGCCCTCTAGAACCCGGCTATTCGTGCACTCCACCGCGGGGTAATCTTAGTACAGAAAAGAAAATAATATACAAGGGTGATATCGACCTCAGCCCGGTCGTGCCCCAAAAGAATAATATACAAACTGGCAGTGACGGCAGTCCACATGTCGGATGCTCGCCCCGCAATATCAATGTACAAAAGAAATAAAACTGAACTAACATTGCACCACAGCTATCCACCATGACGATCCAACCAACATCACAGCACAACACAGAACATCAACATGAATGTCACGTTCGCAAACCCGTCTAAAAGAACATAGAGCAGTTAGACGGGTTTACCAATCAAATGACATTCACGGTCGCAGACAGTAATGCAAGTACTGTTAAACGTACACTTAAAATATCGATCGACTAAATTTCCCAAATTGGCCCCAAATGCAAATCCAGCACTGCACAGAAAACTGGGCCAAAACAGAATATCACAAAAATCATAATTCCAAGTAAATGAGCTGCAGAAAAAATTTAGACGCCCGTTGCCACTAAAAAGCCGCGGAACCGCCGCCAATAGGGGATAAGTGCGGCGGTTCCGCGGCGCTTTAGAAGAATCATGAGCCCAAAATTTTTATGTACCCATAAAATTGCCTGCACGGATTTTTAAGATGCCTGAAATAATTTTTTGACCACTTTTGAAAATCGACAGCAAACCCAAAATGAAATCGTGATTTTGGTAAATTCCGTCGATCGATCTTTTAAGCATGTTTAAACAAGCTAGTAAGGGGTTTAAAGGTTGGCTCTGATACCATGAAGAGTTACGGCAGCGCCCCGGCCATAGAAACGCGGCCAAAATGCGGAACAAAAATTTATAAAACCGGCGCTACCGTTACCCGATTTACGGATCGACCTTAAACCCTAAACTAGCAAACTAACTAAGAGTTAGAATCGTTATACCGAGTTGATCCATGTCCTTCGGTCTTCATTCCAAGCTCCTAGCGGCTCCTTGATGTGGTTTGGTTGCCGGTCTACCTCCATCTCCGATGATCTACCCGAGGGAAACGGCGCAAGCTCCAACCTCGTCGAACGAGACAACCGACGCTCCAAAGTCACTAGCGATGGAGAGTGGGGGTGTATTAAAGTGTCACTATAATTTTTCTCTCATCCATGTGCTCCATGGAGCAACTCAAGAAGAAGATGAAAGAGGTGATGAAGCCTTTTTGGCATGAGCAAAGAATTGGCTAAGTATTTTTTTATGTGAATGAGAGAGTGGGAGTAATGCAAGTATAATCCTCTACAAAATGAAATCAATCACCACCCCAAAGTGGTCGGCCCCCCTCCTCTCATTCCCACAAAAAAATCTTACCAATTCTCCAAATAAACAATTCACAGCATACTTTGAACCATGCTCGATACTATGCACATGCCACCTCACACATCCACCTCATTTGTGAGTCAAATGAATTTTCCAAAAATGGAAAATCATACAAATGAGGTGGCCACCTTCTAGAAGCTATTCCGTATAAAATACGGAATACTTCCCGGTACATGTATCGAAATACATATACGCGTATTCGTACCAAAAATACGAATAGCAGAGAGAGAAAATGAATAGCGAACAATAATACTGGAATACATATATATATAAATACATATGTAAATTATTAAATCAAAACCTAATTTAATAATCTGGCTTAATCCTAAGCCGCTAGTATTATCAACCGTCCGATTAAAGTCTGTGCAGCATGCACATATTTAATCGGACACTTGTATGTACCAACATACGCCATGTACACCATATCGCCTGAACCGTGAAAACCCTCTGTGTGGGACTCTAAAGACTCGTCAATACGCTGGCAGTGGGTTTAACCACAAGCACGTCAGCGGCACTAGCTGTACGTAACGGCTACCCAGGTATTGAGCGAAAGGGAGGCCGACAAGCAAACTCATCCTGAACCCCTACTGAGCCCGACAGTGTCAATATCCGTACAGTCCGGTCTGTTCCTCTAAGAATATCGCATATCGAGTCTAGGGGGTGGATAAAGTCAGACCCCTAACAACGCGATATTTAGTGTCGGCATGTAACCCATCACCACCTGAGAAACTATCGATCCTGGATCGGTAATTCTCGTTCACCATGGCCATGGATTTTTGGTGATGGCCACCCGTGCACATCGCGACATCAACCCCAAATACCAGGAGAGACGAATCCCCAACGATCCGATCACTGCCTCCATATGGCTCGAGACTGTACCCAACTAAAACCTGTTTGCACGACTCCTTTGAGCCGTGGTAGGGTAGTAATCAAAGCACAGTGGGAACTCACACGAGATAAATGACGATCTCAGGTCGACAGACTAACCTGTACACATGTCACCTGGAAACTGCTATCTGACAATAGGTATAATACCAACTAGATGGTTCTCGGCGAGTCCGTCCAGTGTACTCATAACCCAATGAGCACCTGCATACTATCTTAGGTGAACAAACTTACACCAATGCCTTGTGTGACCTGGCCACCGCTCCTCATCGGGGTCTCGATCAGTATACACTAGTCTACACTGGAGTATCGATGCCCGGTCTCGATACTCCTACGACTAGGTACATTTAAGGATGTGCTTATAGACCCCAGCTCCCACATATATGATCGCAATCATAATGCTGGCAGTCAAGCAAGAATCATATGGGCTCCATCAACATATACATGATGATAAAGACAAACCAGATAGCATACTATCATCTTGAGTAAGACTGTTTTATCGGTATAGGTCCGCATTCAATCATTATAATCACAAGTCCGCGACTATAATAATTGCCTTGAGGGCACTATAGCCAACAAAAGTTACTGGTCAATACCAAGCTTTGCAAAGAACAAAAGTCAACACCAACCATTCGAAAATTTTATCAGTGAAACGCACCGGTTGGTGGAAGAACATGTTGTAGGGAGCCAGAAAGAAGTAGGGAAGAGATAAGTGGTGTAAAAGAAAAGGATTGCGTCTCAATTTGGAGAGACGACACAGTGATTGTGATGATGGATTACTCGCATTTTTTTGATTGTCAAGAAGAAGGGGTGGATCTTCAGACTCCATAAACGGTTCATAATCAGCGTTAGATGTTGACCCGGACAACTTGATGGAAGAGTCCGTATGTGTTTAATACATAGTTGGGTCAAACAACAACATATGAAAAGAGTCATCAGTATCGTGAAGTTGATCAAATTCACTGCTGTCGACATCCATTAATTTGACAGAACATGCTTGAGCAGAAGGTTCGGAGGATACACTTCCCAACTTGTAAATGTTAAGCTCTATTGACATCTTCCCGAAGGATAGGGTCATAGAGCCATTACGACAGTTGATTACAGCATTGGAAGTGGCCAAAAAGGGCCGACCGAGAATCACCGGAATTTGGTTCCGTGGGTTCGTTACAGGCTGTGTATCGAGAACAATAAAGTCCACAGGGAATACAAAATCCCCAACTTTAATTAACACATCCTCAAGCTCACCCCTAGGTTTGGTGATTGATCGGTCGGCCATCTGGAGAGTTGTGTTCGAGGGCTTTAACTCTCCGATCCCTAACTGCTCATAAACTGAGTAAGGAAGCAGGTTAACACTTGCGCCAAGGTCAAGTATAGCACGGTTAATATTTTTACCCCCAATAGAAATAGAAATTGTAGGACATCCGGGGTCCTTACGTTTCCATGGTAATTGTTGAGGAAAAACTGTGTTTACAGTACACGACATTTACACCTTTTTGGCACTTGAGTCTTCCTCTTCCTAGTGCACAAGTCCTTAAGAATTTTCGCATAAGCCGGAACTTGTTGTATAGCATCTAGGATAGGGATATTGATGTTAACCTGCTTAAAGATGTCAATAATCTTCTCCATCTGCGGACTCGGTTTATTTCCCCTTAACCGATTCGGATAAGGAGCTTTAGCAATAATAGCTAGGTCCAACAGTGGAGAAGGTGGTGTGGGTAGGAAAGATCCGAGAATAGGAGTGGGGATCGTCTTTGGTGCACTAGAAGAAGTGTGCTGAGGGTTCGAGCCTTGGGGAAAATGGAGAATAGGCTCGGATAAAAATGGTGGGGTAGACGAACTGGGGTCAGAAGTAGAAGTAGAAGTGGAAGGAAAAGTCTCAGCCGGGGTATCTGTAGGGTTACTAGGCACTCTCACAAGGGTCTATAAGGCATCAACCATGCCCGATTTAAATTTTAGACGTGCCGAACAACCCTAACCAAGATCTTAGACTAGAGATTAGGCGAAAACATAAGTAAGTAAACAACTTTACTTCTAAGTGAAAAGGATTACAACCTTTGTAGTCCGGTCCTTCACTTCAAAAGCACCGTGTTGAGGTCCCTTCGCTCCGATCATCGAGAATCCGGACTCTAGAGAGGCTCCACGAAGAGAAAGATGCAAGCTTGCTTCCGATCTTCGATAACAAAGATGATCTACCTTGAAGTTTCTTTAACACAAGCTCTCACTTACTAATGAAGTGAACACCCTAATCTAATGGGCTAGATTAGAAGAGGATGATGAAGTAGGAATTTAGCTCTCATTTATTTTCTTAATCTCACTCATTATCATCACTTCATAAAAAGCTAAAAAGCTTTTCATGCAAGGAAGAAGAAGAAAGAAAATGATCAATCCTTTTGTGATGAATAATGAAAGTAGTGTGAGGTTAGAAATGCAACCATGGTTCAAGTGAGAAGACTTAACCCTTGTAAAGATGTGACCATGGTAAAGGGTTTGGGTTTGGTTAAGAAATATCAACACAAATATCATAACAAATATCTTTGCTTAAAACAAAAGCAAAGCTTCTAGAAGCTACTAGAAAGTTTAATCCTAATCCAAACCCTGACCATGTTTAATCTCCACAAAACTTGTTGCATTTGTAAACTTAACTTGTTACAATATTATATATCATATATATAATATTTATTGTAACAAAATAAAATAATACAATTAACATATATCGCATATATATCAATGTATTACCCGAGTGAGAAAAAGAATATTTTAGTGAGCTTATATTAGTTAATGTAATTTAATATATCAAATATAGAATTATACATTAAATTATCGAATCAACACTTGATCCGATAATCCGGCTATTTCACAAATAACCGACTAATATAATCTGTATTAGTTCATCGAATCAACACTTGATCCGATGACCCGGATATATCACATATACCCGGCCGATATCTCATATCGTGAGAATCTAATACGGTATCATATACACGTATTGTTCTCGGTCCCGCACATATCATATATGTGCTCCGACTCCGTTTTTCCTGAGCCAAGAAACCTCTATGTAGGACTCTAAAGAATCGTCAATACGCCGGCAGTAGGTGATGATCATATCAAACACCCACAAGCTGCAAGCGGTCAGCTAAACGTAACAGCCACCCAGGTATTGAGCGATCAGAAGATCAACAAGAAAGCCTGTACATTCTCCTGCGAATCCAATCAGTAACACTCCCGTACAGTCCGGTCTCTTCGTCTGATATGTCGCATATCTCGCCTAGGGGTGGTAAACGCCAGACCCAGTAGCTTGATAAGTCGTGTCGATATGAGGTCTATAACAGTTCGAGAAACTACTGATAACACTTACCAGGAAATCTCAGCAAATCTGGCCAGGGATTTCCAGTTATAGCCAATCGAACACAGCGCAACATCAACTCCCTATACCGGGAGAGACGAATCCCCTCCTATCGCCCATTGCCTCCATGTGATTCGGGACTGTACCTAAAAGCCACCTTTTTGCACGCCCTCTTGGACGTGGTATGATGGAAATCAAAGCACAGTGGGAATCACACAAGACTCTATGACGATCTCGGGTCTACAGAATAACCTGTACCAGTGTCACCAGAGAACTGCCATCTGACGTGAGGTATAATACCATCTGGGAGTTCTCGGCGAGTCCGTCCAGTGTACCCAGTCTCCACTGAGCACCCGTACACCATCCTTGATGTCAAACACCGATGGATATGGGATCATCCATCGCCCATCATATGGGTCAATATGTGTATACGCTAGTCTACTCTGGTGTATCGATGCCCTGTCTCGATATACCCTCGACTAGGAACAATTATAGGATGTACTCATCGACTACCGTGGCCCCACTAGTATGATCTCATCATAGTCCCGGTAGTCGAGTACATATCCTACGGGCTTTATCAACATGTGAGAGTAAGACAGTAAACTAATATAAGTCAACATGTTAAGATAAAGAGCAACCAGATAGCATACTATCATGTCAAGCAAGAAATTCCTCCCTATATATGTCCAAGCATCCACTACAATATACATCATATGTACAGCAATGGCCTCTAGGGCATACATATAACTAACAATCTCCCACTTGCACTAGGGCCATCTGTTGTGGTATCGCATACCTAGCATCCCGAATAATCTCTCAAACTGTATCTGGGGAATGGCCTTCGTGAGTGGATCCGCGCTGTTGTCCTCTGTGTCTACTGTCCTAACCTTGATCTTCCTGGAGATCAACCATCTCCATGATCAGGCGATACTGCCTAAGAATTATATCTGGATTTCTGATGGGACGGGGTTCCTAGGCCAAAGCCATAACTCTATTGTCACACAATGGTTGGAACGAATTTCATCTCATGAACTTATATATATCCAGACTGCCTCTTTGGTAGCATCCTTGGTAACGATGTATCTTGCCTTTAATCGTCTAGTAAGTCACGGTATCTAGCTTGGAACTCTTCCAACATACCGTCCCTCCACTGAGGGTAAAGACAATGCCTGAGACTGACATTCAGTCGTCCTTATCACCCTGGAACCTTTCCAGTGATTCTCCCCAGGATCGATTTATACCATCTCACTACAACTAGTGAGAATCCTAACATCCAAATAGATCTATCTCATAGATCCATAACCCAGGATTTAGGAGGTATCACCTTGATCCTATATGGAGAATCCTTGTGATAAGCGGAGATTGACCGAGCGTAGCATAGGAAACTCCTTCTCTATCAAGAGTATGTCATCCACGTACAATATGAGGATCACCACCATACTCCCTACTACCTTTTTGTATATACAAGGTTCATTTACCATTTTGATGAAATCAAACTCTTTAACTACCACATCAAAACAGACGTTCCAACTCCGCGATGCCTGATTTATCGCATAAAACAACTTGCACACGTTTCCGCTGCTCCCACTGTCTACGAAGACCTCTTGCTGTGTACTTATAGACGCACTCTTCCAAAACATCATTTAGAAAAGCAGTCATGACACCCAACCACCAGATATCGTAGTCATGGTATGTAGCAGTGGCAAGTAGGATCTGGATGAACTTAAGCATAACTTTGAAAGTCTCAACTTTTCCATGTACACCAAGTAATCTTCTCAAGATATACTTGCTCCTGATGGGGATTTAACCCTTCAGATAAAGCAACCAAAGTCCATACTTTGTTGGTGTATAAGGATTCCATCTCAGATCGCTAAGCATCCAGCCATTCTTACAGAGTCCCACTCCTGATGGCCAGCTCGAAACGAGTTGGGTCATCATCTCATGATGCAGTCCTCGCTCCCACTGTCATAGAGAAACCGAAGTATCTTTCAGGTGGGTGAGGAACCTCAGGTGGGTGAGGAACCTACTAGATCGGCGGAGAGGCTGAGGTTCGTTGGAAACTATTGAATCGTGTGGTTCTACCAAATCATCAGCTGCAGTTTTGTATAGCTGGAACTCTTTCCAGTTCTACCTCATGACCACTAATTTTTTTATAAGAAATTCCCTTTCACAAAGGTGGCATGCTGAGAAACAAAACATCTTTTGTTCCTCGGTCAGGTAGAAGATATTCCCTTGCGTATGCTTGGGATATCCAACAAACTTCTACAGAACTGACTTTGCCTCGAGCTTGTCCGGATTATGCTTTTATACATAGGCTGGACAACCACAAATCTTAACATACTTAAGATATGGGCTCTTCCCATTCCATATCACATATGAAGTGGTAGGCAACTGATTTAATTAGAACCCTATTCAATAGGTATGCAGCTTCTCAAGTGCATAACTCCCAAAAGGAAATAGGAAACTCAGTAGTACTCATCATAGAGCGCACCATATCAAATAGGGTGTGATTGCTCCTTCCCGATACACCGACGTGCTGTGGCGTATTCGGAGGAGTAATGCTTAGAGAGAATCTCATTCTCCTTTAGAATAGTCCAGGAATCTCCGTGCTCAAGTATTCTCCTCCCTAATCTCATCAAAGGACATAATACTTTTACCCGTTTTGGTTCTCTACTTCTAACTCATATTCATTAAATATCTCAAAAGCTTCGGACTTGTGTTTCAACATGAACATATGTCTGAATCTTGAGAGATCATCAGTGAATATAATGAAGTAAAAAGAACCGGTCCGGGCATATGTAGACAGGGGACTTTCATACATCAGCATGTATCAATCCCAAGAGTTCAGTAACTCTTTCTCTGTTTCTAATAAACGGAGCTGTGGTCATCTTATCTTTGTGACAAGACCGGCAAGTTTCACAAGATGTAAATTCAAACTAATTTAAATATGCATCTAAATGTAACTTAGCTAGTCGGGTCGCATTGATATGACCTAGTCTACAATGCCTCAAGAAGGATTCGTTCATTTCTGATCTCTTCCTCTTGTGTGTGTTCTGTATACTAAGAACTGTGGTTTGATTTAGAACGTCTATACTTTTAGATAACGTGCCTGAACCGATCAACTCTTGATATAGGAAATGTTCAAAACATTATCCAACAATACAAAATTATATCCTTCTTTACTAATAAAGAGACTGATATGATGTTATATATCAGGTTCGGTATCTAATAACATTCGTTCGAAATCAATGTATTTGGTAATACAGGGTGATAACTACCAACAGATTTGGCTGCAACACTTGCACCGTTTCTATCTCATGAAACTTAACACCCGTTCTCAGTCCTCTACCTCTCTGTAGCCCATGTAACAGATTACATTTGTGGGATCCTGATCCGGTGTCTCATACCCAGGACGTAAAGTATACTGAGAAATAGTTCTGTGTAATGAACACATCCGAAGAAGATGCATCAACATGCACTTTCTTCGTTTGGGCGGCACGGGAATTCTGGTAATCCCCTATTTCCTGCTCTGTCTTATAACAATTATAAGTTGGAGTGGGACCAACGTTCCCCAGCTCAGTATAACAAGCGGGTTCGGTCAATACATCCGTATTATTATCTTGATTAAGACGTGATATGGTCGCTACCTGGAGAGAGAGAGAAGAAAACACTCAGCGTATGCTCTTGCAAGATTAGATTGGTTATTAATATACCTAATCAGGATTTCTCCCACTATTTTAGTCAAATCTTCCTTCAAACCCAAAAAGGAAAGACTAGCCGGGATTAATTACACGCTACAAGTTCGCCAATCTTTCAGCCAGGCCAGTGCCGGTACTTTGAGGGAGGTTCCCCGTGCTTTCGCACGGACCTAATTAAAGTAAACCTCGTTTTCCAAGGGGCGTAACCCCATTGACACCTTTCTAGACACCTACCTGATCGGCTAATTGTAATGTGTAAAACTCTCCCAGGAGTAACTCTTACTCGCAGCGGGTATCGGGATCCAACTATTTCATAGAAGGTATGCAATCTCATTACAAATTTCAACACTTAAAATTCCCAATAATATTTTGCTTCAGGCGATCTATGACCTTGACTAAGTCAACAAACCATAGACCGCAAGTAAAGTTCAACCCGTCATTTCCCGATTGAATTAAACCCATCCGCACGACCCTTGACTAAGTCAACAAGGCCGCACGACTACCCTAATCCAATCGCATCATATGCTTTGCAGATAAGCACTAATCAGCTACCGCACTACGCCTTGACTAAGTCAACAAACGCAGCACGAATACTAACTATTACTTATCTGAAATGATAGAGGGCTACGACAGGTTTTTAAGAAAACCTTTTGCGTAATGAACTTCATATCGTTGTAGAATCGAGTGATTCTAAATGGAGTGTTTTTTAGGCTTTTACTAGTTTTGCTAAAGAGGTCACTCCCGATGAAGGGATCGTCGGCTCTTTCCTCATCGAATAAGGTGCAGGATATTTCACAAATACCACTATGCAAAGCAAAAACTATAGAAGCAATCAAAAGACAAACCGAGTATGCAGCATCTGCTAGTTTTACTAAAGAGGTCACTCCCGATGAAGGGATCTCGGCTCTTTCCTTATCGAATAAGGTGCTGGATGTTCTACAAGGAACACCGCTATGCAAAGTAAGAACTAGAGCTACCAGTTTTTAAACAATTTTCTACAACATCTTTAGGTTTCTTTTATTTAATTAATCTCATTAATGAAGTCCCATTTTAATATGCTTCACAAGCATCACATTTGAAACGAAATCAATAATATATAATATATATCTCATATATATAATATAAACATTCGTCTCAGGCAGTAATATGATCTCATCACAGAACATGGCAACAGAAGAACATTTATGAAATATTGAATATACTAGAACGTCCATGTTTTAATACGAGCCTGTATAAGACACGGATTCCACGGTCGCGATGAATAGCCAAACGCACATCCCTAGACCCCTACGAGAGCGGCAAGCAACACTGCCAATTCTAGGGTTAGGAGACCCGGTCTCGACTCCTCGAGATGGTCTCCCACTGGACCCTAGAACCCGGTTACTTGTACTCCACGCCTTGGGTCTACCTAATGCGGAAAAGTAAATAATATACAATGGTGACATCATCCTCAGCCCGGAAGTGCCCCAATAAAAGAATATTACATATAATGAATTTTACATGAATGAAAATAAAAACTCTCATCTTACATAAAACCCCCGGCTGTTCAGAACACGACGATCCAATATAACATATCACAGCAACACATAATATCTCATATCATCAACGTAAGTAAGTATGCATACACCGATTGTCGTTGATGTATAGCAACGAAAACCGGCGATATAACTATATACTACACTTACGGTCACAGAAAAGAAAGCGTAAAACTACAACAGTTAGAATCCGCAATCTCCTTAGACATCGCATGCCTAACCATATGAATTCCTTAGACATCGCATGCCTAACTATTATAAACCCTGCATTTTAGTCTCAATATCGAAAACTCTTTTCAATATCTAGTCGGGCAATTCAACAAGATTCCCGAAAACCTGATCGAATGCTCGTCGAAAACTTTAGTAGACGGCCGCGCCCCTGATGCCGTCGACGAAGTGCACTAAGGAGGAACACCGCTGCTGCGAGCACCCGAACATATGCTTTTGGCGACGGGGTTCTCCTACAGTCACTTGGTCGGGGCTATGGGGCGTGGCTGTCTATTAAGTTTACCCGGCGAGTATCCGCGTACGCTACGTGATTGCGACGGACTTTTGATCACATCAAAATCCCGTGGCAACCGATCAAATGAGACTAAACTGCTAAATTTATAACATTCAAATTAGTTATCTCATAACTACTTGTGGATTCCAAAAATTGTATCACATTCCAGATAAATAAACAATGTTAAACTTTCCAATCGAATAAACAAACACCCAAGATTTCCCAAATAGTTCTCTACACTTGAAATTAGTTTAAAAACATCCATCACATGCCACAGTACCAATAGTCCAGCCGTAGAAGGGTCAAACCAACGCCTCACATGTGGCAACGCCGTACTGCCCTAAACCCTAAGGTTTAGAGGCGGTTCAGACGGTCACATGATCGAGTTAAGGTTTGTGTTCTTCTAGAGAGTCCACCGCGTTACTTGCACGACTTAGAGCGTTCTTAAACTACGGAAAAATCCAACACTTGGAAATTTTCCGGCAGGGGAAAAAGTGAGTTATTGATATCCGTTCGAACTTTTTAACACGTTCTAAAATACCCGGAAAAAACATTAAACGAAGTTAAACTTTCTGATCGAATCAACGAATACAAAAGATTTCCAGAAAACTCAACACTTGAGTAAAATTAAAAATTCCCGGAAGCATGAAAAAGTACCCAAGAATCATAGCTAGAAGTACGAGCCCCTATCTCCTCATTATGGTCGCGGAACCGCTGCCAAATCCTTGGTTTGGCCGCGGTTCCGCGCTCCAATGATTGAGTTGGCGCTTCGTACTTCACAGTGTTTCTTAGAATTCTCTGCTTATTTTTCTGAGTATTTTTAAACAGAAAAAATCAACATTTTATAAAATTTTCAGAGAAGGGTAAAAACCGGGGATTCGGGGTTCGAACGGACTTTAAACTTCGCCTAGACTTCGCCTAAAGCTCTAGCTTGGCTCTGATACCACTGTAGGGTTACTAGGCACTCTCACAAGGGTCTATAAGGCATCAACCATGCCCGATTTAAATTTTAGACGTGCCGAACAACCCTAACCAAGATCTTAGACTAGAGATTAGGCGAAAACATAAGTAAGTAAACAACTTTACTTCTAAGTGAAAAGGATTACAACCTTTGTAGTCCGGTCCTTCACTTCAAAAGCACCGTGTTGAGGTCCCTTCGCTCCGATCATCGAGAATCCGGACTCTAGAGAGGCTCCACGAAGAGAAAGATGCAAGCTTGCTTCCGATCTTCGATAACAAAGATGATCTACCTTGAAGTTTTTTTAACACAAGCTCTCACTTACTAATGAAGTGAACACCCTAATCTAATGGGCTAGATTAGAAGAGGATGATGAAGTAGGAATTTAGCTCTCATTTATTTTCTTAATCTCACTCATTATCATCACTTCATAAAAAGCTAAAAAGCTTTTCATGCAAGGAAGAAGAAGAAAGAAAATGATCAATCCTTTTGTGATGAATAATGAAAGTAGTGTGAGGTTAGAAATGCAACCATGGTTCAAGTGAGAAGACTTAACCCTTGTAAAGATGTGACCATGGTAAAGGGTTTGGGTTTGGTTAAGAAATATCAACACAAATATCATAACAAATATCTTTGCTTAAAACAAAAGCAAAGCTTCTAGAAGCTACTAGAAAGTTTAACCCTAATCCAAACCCTAACCATGTTTAATCTCCACAAAACTTGTTGCATTTGTAAACTTAACTTGTTACAATATTATATATCATATATATAATATTTATTGTAACAAAATAAAATAATACAATTAACATATATCGCATATATATCAATGTATTACCCGAGTGAGAAAAAGAATATTTTAGTGAGCTTATATTAGTTAATGTAATTTAATATATCAAATATAGAATTATACATTAAATTATCGAATCAACACTTGATCCGATAATCCGGCTATTTCACAAATAACCGACTAATATAATCTGTATTAGTTCATCGAATCAACACTTGATCCGATGACCCGGATATATCACATATACCCGGCCGATATCTCATATCGTGAGAATCTAATACGGTATCATATACACGTATTGTTCTCGGTCCCGCACATATCATATATGTGCTCCGACTCCGTTTTTCCTGAGCCAAGAAACCTCTATGTAGGACTCTAAAGAATCGTCAATACGCCGGCAGTAGGTGATGATCATATCAAACACCCACAAGCTGCAAGCGGTCAGCTAAACGTAACAGCCACCCAGGTATTGAGCGATCAGAAGATCAACAAGAAAGCCTGTACATTCTCCTGCGAATCCAATCAGTAACACTCCCGTACAGTCCGGTCTCTTCGTCTGATATGTCGCATATCTCGCCTAGGGGTGGTAAACGCCAGACCCAGTAGCTTGATAAGTCGTGTCGATATGAGGTCTATAACAGTTCGAGAAACTACTGATAACACTTACCAGGAAATCTCAGCAAATCTGGCCAGGGATTTCCAGTTATAGCCAATCGAACACAGCGCAACATCAACTCCCTATACCGGGAGAGACGAATCCCCTCCTATCGCCCATTGCCTCCATGTGATTCGGGACTGTACCTAAAAGCCACCTTTTTGCACGCCCTCTTGGACGTGGTATGATGGAAATCAAAGCACAGTGGGAATCACACAAGACTCTATGACGATCTCGGGTCTACAGACTAACCTGTACCAGTGTCACCAGAGAACTGCCATCTGACGTGAGGTATAATACCATCTGGGAGTTCTCGGCGAGTCCGTCCAGTGTACCCAGTCTCCACTGAGCACCCGTACACCATCCTTGATGTCAAACACCGATGGATATGGGATCATCCATCGCCCATCATATGGGTCAATATGTGTATACGCTAGTCTACTCTGGTGTATCGATGCCCTGTCTCGATATACCCTCGACTAGGAACAATTATAGGATGTACTCATCGACTACCGTGGCCCCACTAGTATGATCTCATCATAGTCCCGGTAGTCGAGTACATATCCTACGGGCTTTATCAACATGTGAGAGTAAGACAGTAAACTAATATAAGTCAACATGTTAAGATAAAGAGCAACCAGATAGCATACTATCATGTCGAGCAAGAAAGTCCTCCCTATATATGTCCAAGCATCCACTACAATATACATCATATGTACAGTAATGGCCTCTAGGGCATACATATAACTAACAGTATCGTCGATTGATTCATCATTATTAGTATCAATCTCTTCACCGACATGGTTGTCAAGCACTCTTCCAGATCTCAATGTGGTAATAGCATTCACATGATGTGAGTAGCCAGGATTCGGTACAGGTTGAGCTGGAAGTTTCCCCCTCTCTCTCTAGCACTTATTTCGTCTTTTAATTGTGCAATTGTGCTTCCATCGATTTAATACTCTCACCTTGGAAGGCAGAGTTCTTTTTTATGTCATCGACGGAAGACTTCATCTCAGCCGAAACTTGCATGAAATTTGTCAGAAGCAAATTCATGGTTTGTTCGAGTAAAGAGGAGTTATCAGTACCGGTCAATTGCAAAGAATTATTATACAGTGCAGAAGTGTTGACCGGATTTTGAAAGTTTTGTGATTGATAAGGGTGCTGACTCAATTGTAGTGGTTGCTATTATGGTGGTGGGACCCTTTGAAAGTTGTTTTGGTTTGGAACCGTGTTTTGAGTTTCTTGTTGGTTCCAAGCAAAGTTAGGGTGATTCCTCCACCCTGATTATAAGTGGAAGAATACGGATCGTTTCTAGGTCTTTGTTGAAAAGCAGCATTGGTATGCTCTTGATCTTGAAACGGAGAATTCAAAGGACATTCTTCCATAAGATGCGATGGATCAGAACAGCATCCACAGACAGTTTTAGGGAGTGTCATCTGATTTAGCGAGGCTACTAAAAATTTATGTTCCATAGCTTCGAGTTTCTTTTGCATTGCTGCCATTTCAGCTCTAACTCCTATGGAAACATCAGATTGGTGAATATCACCCCTAGACGATGGTTGTTTTACACTCTCCCACTGTAAAGTTTTTTCAGCGAAATCTTCTAAAAATCTCCAGGGATCACCATCATCTTTAGACATGAAGGTGCCTTGACACATGGATTCAAGACTCTGTTTTATTGTAGGATTAATGCCCTCATATATGATTCTGCACAAATCCATCTAGGGATTCCATGATGAGGACATTGAACTAACAGATCCTTGAAGCGTTCAAAACACTTCGAAAATGGTTCGTTTGGAAGCTGGGTAAATTGATTTATTTCGCTAAGGACTCGAGCTGTCTTATGATTAGGGTAGAATTTCTTAAGAAAAGCTGTTACGAATTCTCCCCAGTTTGAAATAGAATGTGCGGCTGTGTTATAAAGCCACTTCTCGGCTATATCGCACAAAGTGAATGGGACAAAACGTAATCTCATAGCATCCACAGAAAGCTGTGAAGTACCCATCATAGCGCATACATTTTCAAATTTGGTAATAAAGACGTATGCGTCTTCAGACTCGAGACCGTGATATTTTGGTAAAAGATTGATGTATTGAGGTTTAATTTCGAAATTGTCCCCATTGGCTGGTGGAATAGATAGACAAGTAGGAAGTGGACCACGTATATGATAGAATCTTTCTTGGAGAGAGATGCGCGGTGTATTCTGCTCACCTACGGGCGGTGGGAGGGTGGTATTATAATTTTATGGAGTACCGTCCATCTCGGTCGATGTGGAGGATGGTGGGGAAAAAGAAGATGAAGAAGTACCGATTTCGGAGTCGATAGCAGAAACGCGGATAAGAAGGGCACTAGAATCCCGTGTCCAGCCAAGCATGCACTAAGTGAGTTTAGCGCAAATGGCAGCGTGTGTACGATTTAAAAATGGTTTGTTTTGAAAAGTGTGTCGGACTTAGACAAATCACACAAGAATGCACAAACAACCCTAAAACTAAGGTTACCTAGGTCAAGTCTCTAGACCGCTCCTGGACTTCTAAAGGACAGGCCGTAGGATCAATCCTCTACCACCTCTTTACTACTCTTGTCGCCAGGTAAGTGCCAGGTATCCGCTATACGAATCATCGAAAATAGCGGGCCTTAATTAAATAACCACTTGCCTTCGACACACTTGCCTAGACACCACAAAAGTAATGCGGATAAGCGATAAATTACCCACGACCTTCCTTTGACCTTAATCAGCGCGACAGTCCTTAGAGTCTTGTCTAGATATTTTTTAAATTAATGTAGGGTTGATGCAGATGCTCGTTTTGTGATTTGTGGGGCTTAGGAAGGGTGATAAAATCCCTACCTAATCTGAATTTTGGTCTTGCCCCTTAAAAATCTGTATTAAAATATGAATTAAAAAACCAATTACAAAACTTTGCAAAAAGATTTTTGAGCAGAAATATTATGCAAAGAATCCTGCAGAAAAGATATTTTATTGGATTTCAGAGGAGAGAGAAAGATATAGAAAAGATACCAGAGAAGTTTGCAACCCTAAATCCCCCAATAAGCCGCGGTTCCGCCGCCAATAGGCTCTTCGTGCCGTGGTTCCGCCGCCGACTTGAGGGATCAGGTGATGAGTTTTGCTATGTGGCCTCCTGTACTCCTCTGGATCTTGATGAATGTCTCTGGCTCTCTGTTTTCTCAAGTCTGTAACTCCAGATCCCCTCGCAAAATTCACACAACAATCGTTAAATATACAATTTGCAGTTTTATTTATTTATGATATAGATCGAATAAGAATTCAACACAAATAGTAAGAATAAAAAATTACGCACGTATCCCCGGCAACGGCGCCATTTGATTGATCTGTATTTTGTAGTTTAACCGCAATCAAAACGGTATCGCGCGTAGCTAGACCGAGGTGAGTACGGATCGTCCTGAGGGAAACGTGGAACCTTTCATTCTTAGTTTAGACGTGTTCAGAAAGAAAAGAGGAAGAATAAAGAATGGTGAAGAATGGTTGTAGGATCTAGATCTACGTTAAACACAGATACAAAATAAAGATCTAGATTAACTACGGATGTATGTTTAATATTAAAAGGGGGCTTGTAGGGCTCATTGGGATTTAGTAGTTATGGATGATTAATTAAAGATTACTCTTTTTATTCTTTAATAGATTTAAAACTAGAACGACAGTGATGCATATAGATTAGGGTTTCTGGAGGGAAAAGGGTTCCCACTCTTAACCCCTATCTCGACATGGAACTCCGTTCATATCTAGCCTTTACCAAAGCAATCGTTAATCTAATCTCAATCGCGATCGTGACTATCAATGAATTGGTAGCGCGCCCGATTAGGATTTTAACTATTCTTTTGATGAAGTTTATAAACTTTTTAGGACATAAAAAGAGTTTAAGGATCTTCATCATCCATTAATCTACCATAATCCTATGAACCCTAACAAGCGGAGAATTACTCGCGCATGTTGGGAGAAGAAGAGATGGAGAGAGAAATCATATTAAAAACTACAAAGAAATAGAATAAGAAAACTACTACCTTTATTAATCAAAAAAAATCATTTACACTCTGTTCCCTTAGAAAATGATTACAAAATGCTAGTTTGCTTCTCGATCTCTTCTAAGAAGGTAGATGAACAGTTGATGATCAGCCTGGATGCGTGAGCCTGTCGTGGATTTCGTGATCTCTTCAGCTTGATGATTTTTCCAAGAGGCTCTCGGTCTTATTTATAGTCCTAGAGCCAGAACCCTAGTTTCCTAATATGGAAACTAGTTGTTAGGATCCTAACCACCAAAATCCAATATCTCAACTCCTCAAATCCGCGGCGGAACCGCGGCCATTGGATAGGTTTGGCCGCGGATCCACCCCCTTTTGGTGAGATCATGGCCTCTAATTTTTGTAGCTTCATATCTGTAACACTTGGTAATCTTTTGAGTTTCTAGACTTTGAAAATCTTTTCTACATTTCTGCCAGAATTAATTTCTTCAATTTAATTAAATATCTTCGGCAGATTTGATCTTGCCAACTCGGATTTCCTTGATTTTAGTCGTGATATAATTCCTGCACAATTATCTCAATAAATGATGTTAATAGAATTTGTTTTTATTGAGATATTATCTTTAACCATTTTTCATGATATTTTAGTTCTAAGAATTGGTCAATGGTATTTAATAAGGTTAGCATATTTAAATGGGCCAAATGTTACATGGATATTATATGCCTACTTTTTCCTACATAATGTTAATTATAATATATAAACATATGAAAATAGTATTTTTGCAGATAAACCTTCATATGTGTCATATTTATAATAAACACCTTTTATTATATAGAAATAGTAGGAAAAATGTCATATTAAATGTACAGTTTTATCAACTGAACATCCTGCATCATCCTAGGGGCTATATCAACATGTACCAAATGAATGAAAGCATGATCAGATGAACATGTCAAGATAAAAGGTGCAACCAGATAACATACTATCATGTCGAGCAAGAATGTCCCCTGAATACACACACACACATACTGGTACATACACTATCATATAATGGCCTCTAGGGCATGCATATATCCAACAGGTTTCATCTCTCCCGGAATAGGGAGTTGATGTTGCACCATGCTTGATCAACTATAACCACAAGTCTGTGGCCAGGGCATATGAGATTTACTAGTAATTGTTATCAATAATTTCTCGGTGGGTTATAGGCCAGACATCAGCATTACTTATCGGGTTATCGGGGTCTGACGATTCTACCCCCGGCCTGATATGCAACATACCATACGAAGAGACCAAACTGTATGGTAAGTAACGCTTGTTGGCTATGTAGGGATTCAAACTAGCTAGCTTGTTGATCTTCCTATTCGTTCAATACCTAGATAACCGTTACGTGCAGCTAGTACCGCTGACGTGCTTGTAGGTGTTTGTTATGATCATTACCTACTACCAGTGTATTGACGAGTCTTTAGAGTCATAAACAGAGGTTTCCTAGCACAAGTGAAATAAAATAGGGCATGTATAGCGATATGTGCGGGAGCTCAATTAAATACGGATATTTGATACCATATTTTAATCTAGCGTTATTTAATATTAGCCGAATATATATGATATAACCGGATTATTAAATCAAGTGTTGATTTAATAATTTGATATATATTTATTGTTGGGGTTCCTTAGCACCCTACTGGGTTTTCACAGCAACTACCATGTAGAATTTAAAAATTCTAAGGGTGCTAATGAACCCTAACCCTAGGATCAAGCTAAAGTAACTAGACAATATAACATGTAATCAACCATTAGACTAAGTGAATGAGGAATACAACCTTTATAGACCGGTCCTTCACTTCTAAAGCTCCGTGTTGACGTCCCTTCGCTGCGATCATCGATCTCCCGAACTCTAGTATGGGTTCCCTCGGAGAAATGAACAAGCTTGCTCGTAGTCTTCGAGGCTGAAGATGATCTACGTCGAGGAGACTCAAACTCAAGCTACCTCTTCACTAGGTCAAGAACTTTGTGAAGAGAACATCCTTTGCTACCCAAGCAAGTGTATAGGATGATGAAATAGAAAGTGGGCTCACTTTAGATTTTATTTTCTCATAATATTTCATCACTAATCCAAAACCTAGAAAGCTTTTGGAGTTGAGATGAAGAAGAAGAAGAATGAACTCATCTAATGAGAGAGATAACCATGGGTGAGTTTTTATCATATATAAACCCTTATAGAGACTTAACTAAGGCATAGGATCATGGTTGGGTTAAGAAAATATCTTAAGTAAAAACAAATTTGTGGACAAGTCAAATGAATCCACAAGCTTCCACAAGCTTCATCCATTTGACCATTTTCCACCTAATTTGATTAACTTTAAATAAATAAAACCCAAGGATTATCATAAGCTTAGTGTAAGTCTCATACACCCATGCCTCATGTATCATCTAGCATGACAGAAAATAATGTACATCAATATATATCACATATATACTAATGCACAAACAAAGTGAGAAAAGAAATCTTAAGTGAGCCAATACTAGTTAATGTAAAGTAATATATCAAATATATAATTATACATTAAATCATTAAATCAACATTTGAATTAATGATCCGGTCATATCACATATTACCGACTAATATCATGTGTATCAATTTATCGAATCAACACTTGATTCGATAACCCGGCTATATCACATATAACCGATCAATACGAATAAATCGCGAGAATAGAATACGGTATCACATACGCGTATTGATCGTGGTCCCGCATATATCTCATATGTGCTCCTACTCCGTTTCACCTGAGCTAGGAAACCTCTGTGTAGGACTCTAAAGACTCGTCAATACGCCGGCAGTAGGTGATGATCATATCAAACACCCACAAGCCGCAAGAGGCGTGCTAAACGTAACGGCCACCCGGGTATTGAGCGATCAGAAGATCAACAAGCAAGCCTGCTCATACTCCTGTGAATCCAATCAGTAACACTTACCGTACAGTCCGGTCTCTTCGTCTGATATGTCGCATATCTCATCTAGGGGTGGTAAACGTCAAACCCCAGTAACCCGATAAGTCGTACCGATATGAGTCTCATAACAGGCCAAGAAAATACTGGTAACACTTACCAGTAAATCTCATAATCAGCCCTGGCCAGGGACTTCATGTTATAGCCAATCGAGCACAGCGCAACATCAACTCCCAATACCAGGAGACAAATCCCCTCCTATCGCTCATTACCTCCATGTGACTCGGGACTGTACCCAAAAACCACCGTTTTGCACGTTCTCTTGAACGTGGTAAGATGGAAATCAAAGCAAAGTGGGAATCACACAAGACTCTATGACGATCTCGGATTGACAGACTAACCTGTACCAGTGTCACCAAAGAACTGCCATCTGACGTAAGGTATAATACCATCTGGGGGTTCCCGGCGAGTCCGTCCAGTGTACTCAGTCACCACTGAGCACCCGTATATCATCTCTGATGTCAAACACCAATGGATATGGGATCATCCATCGCTCATCTATATGGGTCGAGAAGCTACACGCTAGTCTACTCTGGTATATCGATGATACACCCATGACTAAGGACATTAAAGGAGGTACTTACCGACTACCATTGTTCTACTAGTATGATCTGCATCATAATCTAAGTAGTCAAGTACACATCCTAAGGGCTTTACCAATATGTAACAGAAAGACAATCAGTGTACATGTTAAGATAAGGAGTAACCAGATAGCATACTATCATGTCGAGTAAGAAAGTGCTCCCTATATATGTCCAAGCCTCCACTACAATATACATTTCATGTATAGTAATGACCTCTAGGGCATACATATAACTAACAATTATATATGATATATGATATATATATATATAAACTAATATTATGCTCACTTTATTTTTCCTTCTCTTTATATATTATTTATATATGATATAAATAATATATATCATTTGTCATGGTAGTATATGCACATTAGATGTGTGTATAAGAATCACATAGGATTCAAAGATAAGGATTAATCATATTTGCTTATTTAAATAAATAAAACAATGAGTCATTTATTAGCATTGTGTAGAATATAGATGACTCATTTTGATTTATTATTTTAAACGAGCTATGATACAGTTTGTTCTTATCTTTAGAATCCTAAGCCATTCTCATCTTCTTCTCTCTCTTGATTTCATTTTCATGCAAGAGTGAAGAAAAAGAAAAGAAAAATAAGTGAGCAAAAATTCTACTTCATCAATCTAAACTAAATTAGCAAATTAGTTTAGGTCGTTTTTTTCACAACAAAATTGTTTAGTGAAGTGAGAGCTTGTATTAGCGTAATCTCAAGGTGGATTATCTTGGATTCTAAGAAATCTACTTCAAGTTTGTTCCCTCTTTCTCTCTAAGAGCTCAAGGAGTTAAGAACAACCACTTATACCTAGCTTTTGAGAATTTAAGGAAACTCTAACCTTGAATGAAACTCTTCTTTCTTTTTTATAAGTGGTTACAAGTCTAATATTTTAGTCAAGATCCTAGTTTGAAGGTATTAGCTCTCTGGTTTTTTGAAAACTATATGTTTGCATGCTTGCTAATTATTGTAGAGAGGCTAATCACTTCTAACATGGTATCAGAGCCAAACTAAAGTGTTAGATTTGTTATTATAATTTTTAGAATCAAGTTAATCCAATTTTTGGAAAACTAATTTTAGAAATCGCCTAAAATCAACTTTCCATTTGTGCCGGAGCCACCAGATTCTTGGTTCGGACCAAGAGTTTTGTATACTATCATGACTGCCCAATACACATACAATTTGTGCTTAGTTCGACCCCGAAATAGGGCCGAACCGAGGCCGAATCAACCCCGGATGGGGGCCGGACAACCACTGGATCGGCCACGTTTCGGGGCTGTTCCAGTGCAGTTCCAACCCTTATCCGAAGCTTTTTCAGTCCTAGATTCAGCCCCATTTCAGAGCTGAATCAAGGCTCAAAAGGTGAGGGCAGTTTAGGGGTTAACGGGTTCAGATCCGGGACATTTTCCGAACTCGTTTCTAGGCAAAAAGTCTGAATTTTTGGGTTTTGGTATGAAGTTGTGATATCATGAGATAATATGAACATGATTCCTAGTGAATTAAAGATTCTAAATTTATGATTCTTCTGTTTTTTTTCTCCGACCGTAAGTGTAATATGTGGTGGAATTCCCCAATCTCATTACTATACGTCAACGACATAGTGGGTACCCATATTTACTTACGATGATGATCGTTGTTGTTTGTTTGATAGTATGAAATATTGTGATCGTCGTGATTGAATAGCAGGGGTAATGTGAGATGATTGTTTTTTAATATTCATTCATATAATTTAATTTATATGTAATATTCTTTTTATTGGGGTGCATCCGCAGAGGGGATGTAGTCACCTTGATGTACATTATTTACTTTTCCGCATTATGATAGACCCAATGCGGGGTGTACAAGTGACCGGGTTCTAAAGTCTAATGGGTGGCCATCTCGAGGAGTAAAGACCGATCAACTAACTTTAGAATTGGTAGGATTGCTTGCCGCACTCATAGGGGTTTAGGGGTGTGGGTTTGGTTATTCATCATGACCGTGGAATCCGTGATTTCGATATTGGCTAAATCGAAACACGGAATTCATAGGATGTCCTATATTTCATATTGCTTTTGCTGTGATACTTGTGATGCTCTTTTTTTTGTCTGAGATGAATGCTATATATATATATATATATATATATATATATATTAGTAGACACTATATATATTTTGCATCTGCGCTAGTCCTAACCCCGTCCTATCGTAAGTTAAGTAACCTTACGGTGAATACCAGGGTCTCTATAGCGAATACGGATGGCATATATGTGTGTCTTATTTTCATTTCTTCTGTGATGTTAGGAGCTTAAATGATGGGACGACTTTAATGAGATTAATACTAAGAAAAGGAAACCTAAAAGAAGTTGTAGAACCAAATTTGAAATCTACTCGGCTTTTTCGTGAAAAAGCAATTGTTTCAAATGAGGAGCTTAAGCCACTCCTTTACAAATCACTCGGTTCTACATCAATATCAAGTTCAATACGTTAAAGGTTTTCGTCAAAACCATTCGTAGCCCACCATCATTTTAGGAAGTAGAGCATTTAATATTCGTGCTACGCTTGTTGACTATAGTTAAAGTATAGTGTGCGGTAGCTGAGTGATGTCTTCCTATAATGCATTTGATGCGATCGGTTAGGACATTCGTACGACTTTGTTGACTATAGTTAAGGGTCGTACGAATGGGTCTAAATCAATCAAGAAATGATGAGTAGAACTTGACTAGCGTTTATGATTTGTTGACCATAGTTAAGGTCATAGGCCGCTAGGGGTAAAAACAATATCGGGAATTTCAAGTGTTGAAATTTGCAATGAGATTGCATACTTTTTATATGATAGTTAGATCCCGATCCCACTGTTAGTAAATGTTACTCCCGAGAGAGTTTTACACTTTATAATTAGCTAATCCAGTATGTGTCTAGAAAGGTGTTAATGGGGTGATGCCTCTGCGGAAACGGGGTTTACTTTAATTAGGTATGTGTGAAAGCACGAAGAACCTCCCTCGGAGTACCAACACTGGCATGGCTGACCGGTTAGCGAACTTGTAGAGTGTAATTAATCCCGGCTAATTTTCCTTTTAGGGTTTGAAGGAAAATTGATTAAAACAATGGGAGCCGTTAATTAGATAAGACAATAACCAATCTAATTTTGCAAGAGTATACGCTAAGTGTTTTCTTTTCTCTCCTAATGGAAGATATCAATGACGGGACTTAAGTTTCTGTTAGAGAAAAATAAACTGACGGGACCGAATTACATTGACTGGCTGAGGAATGTGACTATTGCCCTTACCTATGATAAGGTTGCATACATCCTCAATGCCCCCGGCCCCTCCATCACAGGCCCTGATTTCTCTATTGCGGATAAGGAGATCTGCAAAATATAGGATATCAACTGTGCCACAGCAAAATGCCTTTTGTTGGCTTCGATGGACAATATGCATTAGAAGTAACACGAGAAGATGGATGTGCAATCCATCTTTCTCTATACAAAGGAGTTTTATAGGGAGCAATCTCGTAATCTTCGTTACGAGTCCTCACGAAAATTGTTTCAAATAAGGATGGTTGTTGGTACAACTGTAGGAGATCATGTCCTACAGATGATAAGCCTTATTGAAGAGCTTCAGGACCTGGGATGGACTATGGATAATGAACAATATATTGATATTGGTCTACAGT
This sequence comes from Agapanthus africanus, assembly GCA_030015575.1. Taxonomy (NCBI): domain Eukaryota; kingdom Viridiplantae; phylum Streptophyta; class Magnoliopsida; order Asparagales; family Amaryllidaceae; genus Agapanthus; species Agapanthus africanus. The sequence continues at coordinate 442,680,597 of CM057350.1, read as the reverse complement.
CTCTACCCCCCTCCTTCTCCTACGCTCAATTTGTAGTGAACTTCAACATGCATGACATGGAGATGTCACTTCCCGAACGCTTCAATATGTTGAGGAGTGCGTAGAGAACGCTTAAGAAGGAGAAAACTACGGCTCTACTTGTTGGGAAATCTTCCTCCTCCATCCCAAAAGCAAAAGCTAAGGAAAGGAGATGAAGAAACCCACCAAGCCGAGAGGTGGAGTTCAAAAGGCGAAGAGGAAAGACAAATCTGAAGCTATGCGATCAACGAAGGGTGAATGGTTCTATTGTCACAAAATGGGGTATTTTAAAAGGAATTGTACTGATTACCTCGTCGATCACAAGAATAAGAAGCATGATGATGCTTCCGCTTCAGGTGTGTTTTTCACCGAAAACTGTTTTTCAATAAACTCTGCATCCTGGGTATTAGATACCGGTTCAGGTTCTCACATCTGTAATTGTGTGCAGGAATTGCAAAAATAGCAAGGTTTTGAAGAAAGGTGATCAAACTCTCTGCGTTGGGAATGGTTCAAATGTTAATGCTGCATCAGTGGGAGAGTATCACCTACGATTGCCTTCAGAGTGTATATTGATTTTGAATCCCTGTTATTTTGTACCAACTATGTTATGTAATATGATATCTATATCTTTGTTAGACAATGAAAGATATCATTTTGTGTTGCAAAGTAATGTTATGAACATTAACCTAAATCAACAGTCGATTGGGTATGGTATACTAAATAACGAAATCTACGTCCTGAATCAACATACAGTTTTCAAAATCCAATACACAAACAAAAGGAAGACTTCAGACAAAAATGAAGCAGCATTCTTATGGCATTGTAGAATAGGTCATATTAACGAAACAAGACTAACTAAGCTACATAAAGATGGAAATTTGAATCTTTTTAAACATAAATCTTATACGACTTGTCAGTATTGTATCAAGGGTAAAATGACCAAACTCCGTATACTAGACACGGAGAGAGAGCTACTGAACTCTTAGGCCTCATACATAGAGATGTATGTATTGGGTTACACTAGCGCCGCGGCCGTCTACCATGACCGTTTGCGGAACAAAATTTTTTCTAGTTTCAAAAGCTTGGCGCTAGAATAACTCCTTACCGGATCTACCATAAACCTAGCTAGCTATACTAGAGGAGCTATCTACTATGACAGAGAGTCTCACCAAAAGATCTGTGTCCTTCGGTCTTCTATCCTCTTTGTATGCTCCTAGTGGTCTCCATGATCGAGCTTGATCGTCCGTCTCCCTCCATCGAAGATGATCCACCCGAAGGTTGTGATCCATGGCTCTAACTCCAAACTAATATCAAATGGAGCAACTGGAGAACTTAGATTGCTAATCTAAGAACTCTAGGATGTAGTCTAGGGTTCTAAGTGTGTTTCTATCTCACCTCCTCTCTTGATTCTCAACTCATGAGAAGGTAGAGAGGAGGTTTAACTTGAAGGTGGAGGAGCTCAAGAAAAAAGGAGAGGGAGCAAAGCAAACGGTGAACTCAAGAATGAAGCATAGCATGTGAGAGAAAATAAATCACAACGGTTTTGTAAAACCATTTCAATGAATAAAAAAGTATCAACCATGCTTCAGTAGTTGCCACAAATGAATTAATAATTCATTTATCAACTATTGAGGCATGGTCCTCACCATGCTCCCCTCTCCTTTATTTTACACCTTATTTCCATTTTAAAATAAATGTAAAAAGCCATGATGAGGTGTCCATCTTCTAGAATGTTTTCCGTTAAAAAATACCGATAACAGTCTACTGTATATACATACTTGCATTCGCATAAAAACACGAATACACGACAAGATAGAATAACAAAAAGAACATAATACTATAATATACATATCGAAATATATATATATGTGTGTAAATTATTAAATCAAAACCTAATTTAATAATTCGGCTCAAAACCCTAGCCGGCTAGTATTATCAACTGTCTGATCGAAAGTCCGGGTACATAGTACCATCAATCAATCGGAACCCTACACGTATCTAATACGGCTACTGCATCATTTCGCCTAAATCAGGGAAACGCTCTGTGTGAGACTCTAAAGACTCAACGGTACGCCGGCAGTGAGTTACTGGATAAACTCATAACTGCAAGCACGTCAGCAGCACTAGCTGTACATAACGGCTACCCGGGTACCTATCGAAAAGGAAGGCCGACGAGCAAACTCATCTGGATCCCTACTGAGCCTATCCGTGACAATCTCCGTACAGTCCGGTCTCTTCGTATGAGAGTATCGCATACCGGGTCTAGGGGTGGTAAACGTCAGACCCTAATAACCCAATAATTCGTGCTGATGTGGCTCAGGACCAATCCGGGAAACTAATGATCAACCTATCAGTAAATCCCAACTGCCTTGGCCAATGTCTTGTGGTCCTGACCAATCGATCACAGTGCGATATCGACTCCCTATACCGGGAGAGACGAATCCGCAACAATCACTAACTGCATCCATGTGGCTCGCGACTGTACCCAACCAAAACCTGTTTGCACGTCTCGGTAGAGCCGTGGTAGGGTAGTGATCAAAGTACAGTGGGAACTCACACGAGACAAATGACGATCTCAGGTCCGAAGACTAACCTGTACTCATGTCACCTGAGAACTTCCATCTGACGATAGGTATAATACCATCTAGAAGTTCTCGGCGAGTCCATCCAGTGTACTCACCCCCAGTGAGCACATGCATACAATCTTAGGTGATCACACCAATGGTTGGGGGACCAACCATCAGCCCTCGTTGGGGTCTAGAAACGTATACACTAGTCTACTCCGGAATATCGATACCCAGTCTCGATACTTCCACGACTAGGAACCTTTTAAGGATGTGCTTATCGACTACCCTGCTCCCACAAGTATGATCGTCATCACAACGCAGGTAGTCAAGCAATGATCCTACGGGCTTTATCAACATGTATAGATGATACATAATAACAAATAGAACATATGCACATGTTAGGATAAAGACAAACCAGATAGCATACTATCATATCGAGCAAGATTGTCATGTACATATATATGTCCAAGCATTTATATGTATACATATACAATAATGTCCTTTAGGGCATACATATCCAACAATCTCCCACTTGCACTAAGTCCATATATTGGCATACCGAATACCCAACGTCTGCTCTAAAGCCAGTTGTTGGTGTACCGCATACCCAACATCTCAAAAAGTCGCTCGAACTGTGCTTGAGGGAGGGCCTATGTGAATGGATCCGCCGTGTTATCTTTTGTATCCACTCACCGCACTCAATCTCCCGGTGATCAACGATCTCCCTGATCAGGTGATACCGCCTTAAGATGTATCTGGATTTCTGATGGGACCGTGGTTCCTTCGCTAAAGCTATAGCCCCATTGTTATCATAATACATAGGTCTTGGATCTACAATGGACAGAACTAACTGAAGTTCAGTAATGAACTTCTTCATCCAGACCGCTTCTTTTACGGCATCGTTCGCAGCAATGTATTCAGCCTCCATCGTCGAGTCTATGACGGTGTCCTGTTTGGAGCTCTTCCAACATACACACACCCCCATTGAGGGTAAACACAAAACCCAAGACAGACTTGATGTCATCCTTATCACTCTAGAAGCTTGAATCAGTAAAGGTCTCGACCTGTAGGTCTCCATTATCGTAAACCAAGAACATTCCTTCTCAGGTACTTGAGAATGTTCTTCACAGCTGTCCAGTGATTCTCACCCGGGTTTGACTGATACCGGCTCACCATGCTAAGCGCGTAAGCTACATCTGGTCTTGTACATAGCATCGCATACATTATAGATCTTACCGCCGAAGCGTAGGGTATAGTGCTCACGCGAACCCTCTCCTCATCAGTCTTGGGAGACATCTCCTTGGAGAGGGTGATTCCGTGCAATGTGGGTATGTTACCACGCTTGGAATCTTCCATACTGAATCTCTTTAGTATGGTCTTTATGTACCTGGACTACGAAAGTCCCAATAATCTCTTGGATCTATCTCTATAGATCTTAATCCCCAGAATATACCAGGCATCACCCAAGTCCTTCATGGAGAATCTTTTTGACAAGAACAGCTTGACCGATTGTAGCATAGGAATATCATTTCCTATCAAAAGAATGTCGTCCACGTACAAGACTAGGAAAACGACATTTCGTCCTACAATCTTCTTATATATACAAGGCTCATCCTCGTTTTTGATGAAGTCAAATTCCTTGACTGTTTCATCAAAAAAGATGTTCCAGCTCCGCGATGCCTGGTTTAATCCATAAATGGATTTAAGTAACTTACACACCTTCCCGCTGCTCCCACTGTCTACAAAACCTTCCGGCTAATCCATATAAACACTCTTCCAAACTTCCATTTCGAAAAACCGTTTTTCCGTCCATCTGCCAGATTTCATAGTCATGGAAGGCAGCAATGGCAAGTAGGATCCGAATGGATTTGAGTATAGCCACTGGAGAAAAAGTTTCGTCATAGTCCACACCTGATCTTTGACGAAAACCTTTTGCAACAAGCCTAGCTTTATAGGTTTCCACCTGCCCATCTACACCAAAATTCTTTTTGTAGATCCATTTGCATCCAACGGGTTTTACCCCAGGTGGAGCAATATCCAAAGTCCACACTTTATTAGCGTATATAGACTCTATTTCGGATCGCATAGCATCCAACCACTTATCAGAGTCCCTACTGATAATGGCATACCTGAAACTAGTAGGATCATCTTCTTCCAATATGCAATCCTCTCGATCCCCGTCTATGAGAAAACCGTAGTATCTCTCGGGCGGATGAGAATCCTACTAGATCTGCGGAGTGGCTGAGGCTCATCCAGGATTATTGAATCTTGAGGTTCTACCAAATCTTCAGTTTCAGTTTGTGGTTTCAGAATCTCTTCCAGTTCTACCGTGCTCCCACTAATTTCTTTTACAAGAAACTGCCATTCTAAAAATTTGGCGTGCTGAGCAACAAACACCTTCTGTTCCTCGGTATGGTAGAACAGATATCCATAACCATTCTTTGGATATCCCACAAACTTATATAAAACTGACCATGCCTCTAGTTTATCCGGTTTATGTTTTTTAACGTAATCCGGACAACCTCATATCTTAAATTTTTTAAGATATGGCCTTTTACCATTCCATATCTCGAATGGTGTCTTAGGTACGGATTTGGATGGAACATCATTCAACAGATATGCTGCTGTCAGAAGCGCATGTCCCCAAAATGAAAGAGGCAACTCGGCGTTACTCATCATGGAGCGAACCATATCCAATAGGATACGGTTCCTCCGCTCCGATACACCGTTGTGCTGTAGTGTATACGGAGGAGTAAGCTGAGAGAGAATTCCATTCTCTTTTAGGTATTCTAGGAATTTCGTGCTTAAGTACTCCCCTCCTCTATCAGATCGGTGGATCTTGATACGTTTTCCTGTCTGGTTCTCTACTTAGTTTCTGTATTCTTTGAATTTCTCAAAAGCTTCAGATTTGTGTTTCATGATATACACATATCCGAACCTAGAGAGATCGTCAGGGAATGTGATGAAGTATGAAACCCATCCCGTGCATGTATAGACATTGGACCGCATATATCACTGTGTATGAGTCCTAAGAGCTCTGCTGCTCTTTCTCCTTGTCCGGTGAACGGAGATTTGGTCATTTTTTCTTTGAGACAAGACTGACAAGTTTCATAAGATGAAAATTCGAATGTATTCAAATATCCATCCTTATGCAATTTACTCAGTCTTTTCTCTCCGATATGACCAAGCCTACAATGCCACAAGTAGGATTCGTTCTCTTCTGAACTCTTCCTCTTGCGTGTGTTTTGTATATTGAAAACTGCATTTTGATTTAGAACATAGATATAATTACACAGTGTACCTTCTGCAATCAATACCTTATCAAGGTAGATGTTCATGATATTTCTATCAAAAATAAAGTTATATCCATCTTTATCAAGTAAAGAAACTGATATGATGTTGCAAACCATGGAAGGTACATAGTAGCAATTGTTTAAAATCATTGTATTGACACTTGGCAATGCTAGGTCATTGTTCCCCTCCGAAACACGGAGATGGGACCGCGCAGGTCCGTCTTGCATGAATTTCGGGGGCAGATGCTATTAGGTGCTATCCGTCCACCTCTCCGAAGATACCAAGTTGATTTATGGCACCGTACATCGAAGGTGTGAGCGGATGCGGCCGTTGTAGCGGACTTCGTCAGATTCCCCCTCATTTGAGGGGTTTTTGATTATGGAGACACTCTTCCCTGCAGGCGCAAGACCCTGTAGTTAATTACGCTACCGCAAAGCAATAACAACTTTCTCCTTCTCCAGATGGCCACTTCGTGTCGTGGGTGTTTGTTTTTTTTTTTTTGATTACCCGTGGATTGTATACGGAGACTAATTTATTTTGTCGCCCGTAGGACGTGGATTAGTCCAAATCCATATTTTCTTAGATTTGGGTTTGGGGTTAGGTTTAAGGATACGTTAGTCTCGTTTGAGACTAAGATCAACTTAAACGTTTGTTAAGGATACGTTAGTCTAATTTTTAGACTAAGATCCACTCAACGGTGTCGTTTAGATCCAACAAAAGAGCATTTGGGCTCTATTGTTTAGTTTAGGGACATTGCGGTCGACTACCAGTTTAAGGACATGGTGGTCCAAGGTTAAGGACGCCATAGTCCGTGAGTTTAAAGACCTCACAGTCAAGGTTAAGGACATCATAGTCCGTGAGTTTAAAGCCCTCACAGTCAAGGTTAAGGACATCATAGTCCGTGAGTTTAAAGACCTCACAGTCAAGGTTAAGGATATCATAGTCCATAAAATGTATGGTTGTCGGGACCCGTCACCTCTCCGACGACGCTGAGGGATTACAACGACAAATATCAGAGGAGTGAAGAGATGTACCCTTAAACCGATGTGGATTGAGAGACATATAGTCCAATTGGGACTAAGATATATGATTTATGAGCATATGAACTCAATTAATCTGAATTGAGGACTTATGGCCAATTTAGGCTAAGTCCATTCAATTACAATGTTCAACATTTATTTTTGAGTTGTTAGATATTTGTTTGAGCCCAATCCCTTAAAAATTCTAAGCATTGGTTTGGTCTCTGACAATATTTTGTCTTTAGTTGAGTGTTGTGCATTTATCATAGCTCCAGGTTTATTCAAAGAACAGTTTATGTTCTGTCCAAGCGCACATAAAAGCATGTAGCGTACTTGGCACTATCACCAGTCGATGAGCGCAGTGCGCTATGGTTAAAGCGCTAATGCGTTTGGCGCTTTGCGCCAGATGTGAAGCACTAACGCGCTTAGCGCTTTGCGCTAAATGAAGAGCGCTGATGCGCTTAGCGCTGATGCGCTTAGCGCTAGATATAGAGCGCTGATGCGCTATAATTGAAGCGTTGAGGCGCTTGGCACTGGTGCCATATAATGAGCGCAAAGCGCTTTTAGTAATACAGCTCACACGTGAGGAGCACGTGGCGTGCTTAGCGCTTGCCAATGAGCGCAGTGCGCTGTGTTTGAAGTGCTATGGCACTGCAGCGCTTTGCGCTAGATGAAGAGCACTAAGGCACTTTTAAATTAGGAGCGCTAAGGCTCTTCTTAGATTAACTTTGCGCTCTGAAGATTATCTTTTCTTTGATAAGAGATTATGTCTCAAGATTCTAAGAACAAAGTTCTTAGTTTATAGGAGATATTTCAATCTCTTTTTGATGAAAGGTTTTGCCTTTATGGATCTGTGATCCTAAGAGAATTGAATAATTCTCCCCCCTCTTTATAATGAGATGTTCATAATCTCTTTTGTGAAAGACAATTTGTCTTATAGATCTATGATCTGTGAAAGAGGTAAATACTTCTTTTTATATTGAGATGATTTCGTCATTCTATTCTTTTTTTTACCTTGAAAAGAATTGTCTTCTTTTGCCGAGAGATTCTTCTTCGTCTTGAGATTTTCTCAAAGTTTATGGGGGGGTTCCTCTCTATGTTTCTGTATTTGTTTCTTTTTTTTTGAAAAGAAGGATCATTGGTTGTTGGGACCCACCGCCTCTCCGACAACACTGAGAGATTACAGTATCATATATCGAAGGTGTGGAGGGATGTACCCTTTGAACCATGTCCCACTCATTAGGGGGAAAGAACAGGCTGGAGCTTAAGCTTCTCACTGCTGAAAAAGGGTTCTTTATGTTCGCGCACGTGCGTCGCACGTGTTGGGCGCACGTGTTGGGCGCACATGTTTGCACGTAGCGCACATGGAGCTTGCGCTTATGCGCATTATTGGGGGGAGCAAGCTCCTATGGAGAACGAGTCTTCTTTTAATATTATTGAATATTCTCATGTGGTGTGCACGTGCGTTGTACGTGGTGCGCGCATGACGGGCACACGTGAGTTGCACGTAGCGCACATGGCGCTTGCGCATATGCGCATTATGGGGGGAGGAAGCTCCTAAGGAGAACGTATCTCCTTTTAATATTATTAAATGTCCTCATGTGGTGCGCGCGTGTGTTGCACGTGGTGCGCGCATGGCGGGCACACATGCGTTGCACGTAGCGCACATGGCGCTTGCGCATATGCGCATTATGGGAGGAGCAAGCTCCTATGGAGAACGTATCTCTTTTAATATTATTAAATGTTCTCATGTGGTGTGCACGTGCGTTGCACGTGGTGCGCGCATGGCGGGCACACGTGCATTGCACGTAGCTCACATGGCGCTTGCGCATATGCGCATTATAGGGGGAGCAAGCTCCTATGGAGAACGTATCTCTGTAAGAATTAAATTCTTTGAGGATTGAACTCTACTTTTTCTAAGAGGTATCCCTCTTATTTATATAGGAGTGGTAGAGAAGGGATCTCTCCTTTTCCCGATGTGGGACTAAAAATCCATTCCCCATGTAGTAGAGCATTACTTTAGATTACACGTGCATAGCACATTTGCTCATAACTTTTGATCCCAGATGAATTATGAGGCCCATAATATATCAAATCGAAGGATTTTTTGAGACACTTTCGACACCATCAGAATTTAGCTGTTTCTCATTCTGGAGTTTGTCAAAATACAGCTCGAAAAATACTGGTTCGCATTTTCTTCCTTAGATCACATGTGCATAGCACATTTGCTCATAACTTTTGATCCCGGATGAATTATGAGGCCCGTAATATATCAAATCGAAGGTTTTTTCAAGAAGATTTCAATACCATCAGAATTTGGCTGTTTATCGTTCGTGAGTTTATCAAAATACAGCCCGGAAAATACTGGTTCGCATTTTCTTAAGTGTATCGCTGCTATTTGATATCCTTGGGCTCTTTTGCGCAGAAATTTTTGGCGGGAACAAATGCCCCCCACTACTTTGCCCACGTAGGTATGTACGTGGGTTAAGTAGTGCAGAGTATTATATAGCGTATGACCGGTTTCAGGCTGGTATATAACCTTTAGAATCTTGGTCTGAGCAGATAGCGAACACAAGCGTCGTCATCTATCATTGACTCAAATCTCAACTCTTAAAAGATATAGTTCCAAACCCTGAGGCCCATGAGCTGCACCCTTCTGTTTCTTTATGTCTTTATCTGGCACAAAGTAGTTTATGTACTCATTTCGGAGCTTGTAGTTTATTCACTCATCCCGGAGTCTCTAGTTTATGAACTCATTTCGGAGCTTGTAGTTTACCTCACTTGGGCTTGTAGACAAACTTGTCCTAACGTTACAGTTAACCCCTGCTCTTTACGAAAGAGGTCCGTTAGGGTCTGTGGTACTAGGGTTTTTTGTCCGTCATACCGTCGTGTTGGCTGATGCATTCCCCGATATGCAGTCTTGCTGTTCGAGTAGCCGCGCGACTGTCGTGTCTGTGATCCCTTCGGGGCTGGACAAGACGTCTTCAAATGATCTCCCAGGTCATATTACCGTCAGAAAAGCATATTCTCTGTAGAAATCGTAATGATTTCTAAGTGTTCGTTGCCTACGTGAGTCGCAAGGATCCCACTCAGGTATTTTTTTTCTTACGAATCGTGAGGACCCGTAAGTAGCTTCTTCATTTTAGTGACATGTAACTTTGGCAAGTGTAGCCCATAGATGGTAGATAACAGTTCATCCTGACTTCTTTGTGGGGTAGCGATGGCTTAGGAAACAGGTTTGGATCTGTCGCCTAAGACTTTCCAACTTTATGAGCCGTGAGGGTCTCAAAAACATTTTTCTCCCTACGAGTCGAGAGAATCTCGTAGGTGTATTTTCTTCTTAGGAATCGTGAGGATTCCTTAGTACATTTTCTCTTGAGAGTCGTAAGGATCTCACAAGAAAATTTTCCCACCTACAAGTCGAGAGGACTCGTAAGTGGTTGTTTCCCTCTTTGTCGATGTTCGACTTCGGAGAGTGTGACCCGTGAATAGTATGCAAGAGTCCATCTAGGACCGACTTGCAAGGCCCCGGTGCTTAGGAAACAGGTTTATTAATCCCCATTGCCTAAGGCCTTGCCTTACGAGTCGAGATGAATCGAGAAGTTCTCGCAAGGATGTCCTAACGTCACAGTTAACATCTGCTCTGTACGACAGAGGTCCGTTAGGGTCTGTGTACTAGGGTTTTGCCCGTCGTACCATCGCGTTGGCTGATGTATTCCTCGATTGGTAATCTTGTTGTTTGAGTAGCCTTGCGACTGTTGTGTCTCTGATCCCTTCGGGGGCTGGACAAGACGTCTTCAAGTAATCTTCCTAAGCAGTTTGACCGTCGGAAGAGTAAGCGTTAGGAATTTTGCCATGCCGCTTTTTTTACTTGAGGTTAGGCTCGGTTTGGGGAGCCCCGATGAGTCATAACCACTCCGCGCTGGTGTGGGATGATTTCCGATAGTCTTTCAGGTTTTATATGAGTTGTCGTCAAGACCCTAAAGCTAGGAATTTGGACTTCGCTTCGTTTGCTTTGGCTTTGCGTCTGCTGTATCGAGACGAATGTCGCGGTGGTGATCACTCCGCGCTGGTGTGGGATGATCTCCGATAGTCTTTTAGGTTTTATATGAGTTACCGTCAAGACCCTGAAGCTAGGAATTTGGCCTTCGCTTCGTTTGCTTTGGCGTTGCGTCTTATGTATCGAGACGAATGTCGCGGTGGTGATCACTCCGCGCTGGTGTGGGATGATCTCCGATAGTCTTTCAGGTTTTATATGAGTTACCGTCAAGACCCTGAAGCTAGGAATTTGGCCTTCGCTTCGTTTGCTTTGGCGTTGCGTCTGCTGTATCGAGACGAACGTCAAGGTGGTGACCACTCCGCGCTGGTGTGGGATGATCTCCGATAGTATTTCAGGTTTTATATGAGTTGTTGTCAAGACCCTGAAGCTAGGAATTTGGCCTTCACATCGTTTGCTTTGGCGTTGCGTCTGCTGTATCGAGACGAAAATCGAGGTGGTGACCACTCCGCGCTGGTGTGGGATGATCTCCGATAGTCTTTCAGGTTTTATATGAGTTGCCGTCAAGACCTTGAACCTAGGAATATTGCCTTCGCTTCATTTGTTGTGGTGTGCCCGAATTCTGTTGGAGGAAGAACGCTGTGGTGACATCTCGTCTGCTGTATCGAGACGAACGTCGAGGTGGTGACCACTCTGCGCTGGTGTGGGGTGATCTCCAATGGTCTTTCAGGTTTTATATGAGTTGCCGTCAAGACCTTGAAGCTAGGAATATTTCCTTCGCTTCGTTTGCTGGCATTGCGTCTGCAGTAACGAGACGAATGTCGCGGTGGAGCTGGGATTTTGCCATGGCTCTGTTGTTTGATTGTTGCGTCTGAATCCTGCTGGGGGAAGAACGCTGGGGTGACATCTCGTCTGCTGTATCGAGACGAACGTCGAGGTGGTGACCACTCCACGCTGGTGTGGGATGATCTCCGATAGTCTTTCAGGTTTTATATGAGTTGCCGTCAAGACTTTGAAGCTAGGAATTTGGCCTTTACTTCGTTTGCCGGCATTGTGTCTGCTGTAACGAGACGAATGTCGCAGTGGAGCTGGGATCTTGCTGTCATTCCGCTTTGTTTCGACCATGGGGTCTTTCGTTGACGTTGCATCTGCATCCTGCTGGACTGCGAAGGAACGCCGTTGTTGACATTGCGTCTGCTGTAACGAGATGAATACTGAGGTGGAGCTGGGATTTTGCCATCACTACGCTTTGCTGACGTTGCGTCTGCTGTACCGAGACGAATGTCGAGGTGATTTCTAGGTTGTCTGTAAGCCGTCAAGATTCGGCTTCTTTTTCTGATGGAGCCTGGTGGGAAGGTATGGTTCCCTTTTTGTTTGTGCCCCTAGATTGTATACAGGGATCGATGTGATCTCACCTGTAGGGAAAAAATTTTCATTTTATATATTTTTCTTTCCGCGATGCTCTATCATTTCAGCTTTTATATCGCGAAAGTCGTGATTGCCCAATCATTTCGGCTATTTTTCGCAGTGCCCATTCATTTCGGCTATTTGTTTTGTTTACTCACTGCTTTTTATTACGAGTTGCCCAACCATTTCGGCTATTTTGTATGCATATATTTTTACTTGCTGATTTTGTTGCAAGTTGCCCCATCATTTCGGCTATTTCGTATGCATTTGTGGCTCGCTAGCTTTTCGCTATGAGCTTGGGATTTGATACCGATTTAGGCATCTGCATCGCTTTCTCCTGTCGATGTCGTTTTCTCCTGTCGATTTGCAACCGGGATATTGCCAGGAGCGAATCATCGTTTTCTCCTGTCGATGTCGAACAAAAGTGGCTTAGCAAACAGGGTTAAGATCCTGTCAACTAAGGCTTTTGACTTTATGAGCCGTAAGGGTCTCATAAGGATTTTTCTCCCTACGAGTCGTGAGGATCTCGTTGGTGCGTTTTCTCCTTAAAAATCGTGAGGATTCTTAAGTGTATGTTCTCTTATAAGTCGTAAGGATGTTATAAGAGTGTTTTCTCCTTATAAATCGAGAGGACTTACAAGGGTCGTCCACCGTGTGAGCATATCCCTAGTCGCTGGTGGGACTTTGTTAGGGAAATGTTTATTCGTGCCCATGGATTGTATACAAGGGTCAATATTGAAACGCTTGTAGGGCAGTCTGGGAAATGTGATGATGGCTTAAGAACAGGTTCAGATCCCTGTAACTTAAGGTTTTTAAATCCTATGATCCATGAGGGTCTCAAAGGGGTATTCTCCTTACGAGTCGTGAGGATCTCGTAAGTGTGTTTTCTTCTTAGGAATCATGGGGATTCCTAAGTGTGTTTCTCCCTCGTGAGTCGTAAGGATCTCACGCGGGTATTTTCTCCCTACAGGGTCGAGAGGACCTTGCAAGTATTTTCTAACGAGATTGCGCCCTTTCGGGTTTTCATAAAGCTCGCCGGTAATCCTGCTGTTTTTACTCACGGAGCCCTTTCGGGTTTTCATCCGTGCCCATCTCGCTTGTGGACGTACCCTTTTTTTTGTCAAGTGGGATATTCCACTTGACTGCAGGACTCGTTTGTAAGCCCTTTGATATCCTTTCTATTCTTTGAGAAGAAAGGACCATCTTACATAGAGATTCTTCCTCCAGTGGGAAATATGCCCCCTGTGTATACCTCGGGAGGAGCGAGTACCTACGTCGCTATTTTGGTGACAGGTTGTTTCAAAGTCGCTCATTTTTTTTTTGAGCGTCGGCAACAAATACCACCTTACATCCGCTTTTCATTCATCTTCATCAGATGATGAAGGGTCTTGACTCAGCTAATCCAATCAAGTCATTTTGTCCATGAGCTCTTGGAAGGCTGTCGGCTTGAAAAGGGCCATATACGAGGACGCCTTTGAATTTGGGTCAAGGATGGCTATGAGCATTCCCATGGCTGCAACTTCATCGATGCGTTGCTTGTATTTGACCAGAGATTTCGTCATCGGGTAACACATTGAACCCAAGTCTCATTCGGTCTAACCCTTTCGTTGACCAGTGTCGTCACGGTAATGCGTTTATTCATACTAGAGAATCTCTGACAGGAGGGCATCTCCATTTCGTCGAAGGTATTCATGGAGTCATTCGGGAGTCCCGCATACCATTCGAAGGCAATGCCCGCCAGACAGCCGATGAACTGTCAGAGGAGAAGTATATCAGTATTGTTGCACATGGGTTCAAATCGCGCCATGTGCCGGCGAGAATTCTCAGTTCCTTTGTACATGTGGCATGTTGGAAGTGTGTACTCTGGCAGGTACTGTATTTGATTGTGCCATGTCGGATACGGTCGACCAATCTTGATTGATCTATTTGCGGCTTCACTGGCGTAGTGAGCTTCGATTTGCTGAGCGATATATTCGTTCAGCTTTGCTTTTAGGAATCATTTCTTTCTCAACCATTGATGAGCTTTGTAGAGGATTTGAAATGTCATCCTTATCTTTAAGACCGACTACCGGCAGTTCATCCGCCAGTGGTTCCAATTGAACTATCATTCCAGCCATATTCTGAATTAGAAGGGCCATCTGGTTCATTTTAATGGACATTTCTGCCGCTTCTGCATCTCCCTTTTTCAGAGCGCGCTTTAGGAAATCAATATCCAACGCCTTCTCTATTCTTTCTCCAGGTGCGTCTTCGGAATTTTCCTTAGACGATGGATTAGCGTTTGCTGCTTCCTGAGCAAGCATCTCCTGCAGCTTTTCACGTTGCAGTTAAACTTTTGTTAAGGACCGAGTTTGAGGTCGGTGACTAGTAGAAGCTCGAACTTTGTCTTTGGAATTCACCACATAGACTATGTGAACTACCATGCCCCTAGGCTTGGGGCGTTTGGAGTTTTGGCATTTGGAGTTTGCTTCGGGCACTTGAGCTTTATTGGGCCTCTCTTTTTTGTGAAAAGCCGCTTTGGTTTTGGGAGGAACCGATGTATCGGGATCCGTATTGGGATGAGTCCACTTGTATTTGAAAGAGGATTTGTCAGAGTTTGGCTGACGTTCAGGGGAAGAGCCGCGGTTGATGACAGAGACCTTCACTCGCTTCCGTACTTTATATATAGATGAGGAAAGTTGCTTCAGGGAGCGAACTGGTTTCTGCTCTCGTGGGATCTCCATGGGCTGCAGAGATTTCTCAAATATTGCGGTAGGAAAATTTTATCACCAATTTGAAGTTGTTCCTGGGTGGAACAACATTCACCACTGAGGTTAAAACAGAAACATACGGAGAACTGCCCACATCTCATTTTGTATGATGCCAATATCGACGTCGACCATTTCTTACGGCCGGGATTTGATTAGCTTCAGGATTTTGCCGCACCTGCCCCCTGTTTCCTTTGACAGCTTGAATATTCTGCCCCCTGCGTCGACCATGGTCCTTGGCATGTGCCAGCTGTTTGAGGACTGATTCCGTCGGCAAAGCTGCTGCTTGGGGAGCTCGCATGTGGACGACAGACACCCTCTGGGCTTCCTCCATCGGCGTTGAGGCACCGAGGGTGGGAGGTGGGAGCATCGACCCAAAGAGAAGCCCGTTGATTTCTTGATGAGCCGGATTGCAGAGATTTGAGCCTGCAAGTGGCCCGTATTTGACCCCACCAGATATGACAGAGCCTGTGTTGCTAAGGTGGGAACAAACGTCATTCTTCATAAAGACGAAGCGCCGACTTCAGTATCCACTCCCCTAAGGGCAGCCACAAACATACACACCGCGATTATCTGATCACGGAAAAAAAAACACGACACATAAAGTGTGTAGTGGAAAGAGGAAAAGGTCCCACCGGGCATGCCAGAATCCGTTCCCCTCCGAAACACGGAGACGGGACCGCGCAGGTCCGTCTTGCCTGAATTTGGAGGGCAGATGCTATTAGGTGCTATCCGTCCACCTCTCCGAAGATGCCAAGTTGATTTATGGCACCGTACATCGAAGGTGTGAGCGGATGCGGCCGTTGTAGCAGACTTCGTCAGATTCCCCTTCATTTGAGGGGGTTTTGATTGTGGGGATGCTCTTCCCTGCAGGCGCAAGCCCCTGCAGTTAATTACGCTACCGCAAAGCGATAACAACTTTCTCCTTCTCCAGATGGTCACTTCGTGTCGTGGGTGTTTGTTTTGTTTTTGGTTGCCCGTGGATTGTATACGGAGACTGATTTATTTTATCGCCCGTAGGACATGGATTAGTCCAAATCCGTATTTTCTTAGATTTGGGTTTGGGGTTAGGTTTAAGGATACGTTAGTCTCGTTTGAGACTAAGATAAACTTAAACGTTTGTTAAGGATACGTTAGTCTAATTTTTAGACTAAGATCTACTCAACGGTGTCGTTTAGATCCAACAAAAGAGCATTTAGACTCTATTGTTTAGTTTAGGGACATTGCGGTCGACTGCCAGTTTAAGGACATGGTGTTCCAAGGTTAAGGACGTCATAGTCTGTGAGTTTAAAGACCACACAGTCAAGGTTAAGGACATCATAGTCCGTGAGTTTAAAGACCTCACAGTCAAGGTTAAGGACATCATAGTCCGTGAGTTTAAAGACCTCACAGTCAAGGTTAAGGACATCATAGTCCATAAAATGTATGGATGTCGGGACCCGTCACCTCTCCGACGACGCTGAGGGATTACAACTACAAATATCAGAGGAGTGAAGAGATGTACCCTTAAACCGATGTGGGTTGAGAGACCTATAGTCCAATTGGGACTAAGATCTGTGATTTATGAGCATATGAACTCAATTAATCTGAATTGAGGACTTATGGCCAATTTGGGCTAAGTCCATTCAATTACAATGTTCAAAATATATTTTTTAGTTGTTAGATGTTTGTTTGAGCCCAATCCCTTAAAAATGCTAAACATTGGTTTGGTCTCTGACAATGTTTTGTCTTTAATTGAGTGTTGTGCATTTATCATAGCTCCAGGCTTATTCAAAGAATAGTTTATGTTCTGTCCAAGCACACATAAAAGCATGTGGCACACGTGGCACTATCACCAGTCGATGAGCGCAGTGCGCTATGGTTAAAGCACTAATGCGTTTAGCGCTTTGCGCCAGATGTGAAGCGCTAATGCGTTTAGCGCTTTGCGCCAGATGTGAAGCGCTGATGCGCTTAGCGCTTTGCGCTAGATGTAGAGCGCTGATGCGCTATAATTGAAGCGTTGAGGTACTTGGCGCTGGTGCCATATAATGAGCGTAAAGCGCTTTTAGTAATACAGCTCACACGTGAGGAGCACATGGCGCGCTTAGCACTGAGCGCTAGCCAATGAACGCGGTGCGCTGTGTTTGAAGTGCTATGGCACTACAGCGCTTTGCGCTAAATGAAGAGCACTAAGGCACTTTTAAATTAGGAGCGCTAAGGCTCTTCTTAAATTAACTTTGCGCTCTGAAGATTATCTTTTCTTTGATAAGAGACTTTGTCTCAAGATTGTAAGAACAAAGTTCTTAGTTTATAGGAGATATTTCAATCTCTTTTTGATGAAAGACTTTGACTTTATGGATCTGTGATCCTAAGAGAATTGAATTATTCTCATTTTTTAGCCCAATCCCTTAAAAATGATAAATATTGGTTTGGTCTCTGACAATATTTTGTCTTTAGTTGAGTGCTGTGCATTTATCATAGCTCCAGGCTTATTCAAAGAACAGTTTATGTTCTGTCCAAGCGCACATAAAAGCATGTGGCGCACTTGGCACTATCGCCAGTCGATGACCACAGTGCGCTATGGTTAAAGCACTAATGCGTTTAGCGCTTTGCGCCAGATATGAATCACTAATGCGCTTAGCGCTAAATGAAAAGCGCTGATGCGCTTAGCGCTTTGCGCTAGATGTAGAGCGATGATGCGCTATAATTGAAGCGTTGAGGCACTTGGCGCTGGTGCCATATAATGAGCGTAAAGCGCTTTTAGTAATACAGCTCACACGTGAGGAGCACATGGCGCGCTTAGCACTGAGCGCTAGCCAATAAGCGCAGTGCGCTGTGTTTGAAGTGCTATGGCACTGCAGCGCTTTGCGCTAGATGAAGAGCACTAAGGAACTTTTAAATTAGGAGCGCTAAGGCTCTTCTTAGATTAACTTTGCGCTCTGAAGATTATCTTTTTTTGATAAGAGACTTTGTCTCAAGATTCTAAGAACAAAGTTCTTAGTTTATAGGAGATATTTCAATCTCTTTTTGATGAAAGGTTTTGCCTTTATGAATCTGTGATCCTAAGAGAATTGAATAATTCTCCCCCCCCCGGCCCTTTATAGTGAGATGTTCATAATCTCTTTTGTGAAAGACAATTTGTCTTATAGATCTATGATCTGTGAAAGAAGTAAATACTTCTTTTTATATTGAGATGATTTCGTCTTTCTATTCTTTTTTCTTACCTTGAAAGGAATTGTCTTCTTTTGCCGAGAGCTTCTTCTTCTTCCTGAGATTTTCTCAAAGTTTATGGGGGGTTCCTCTTTATGTTTCTGTATTTGTTTCTTCTTTTTTTTGAAAAGAAGGATCATTGGTTGTTGGGACCCACCACCTTTCCGACGACACAGAGAGATTACAGCGCCATATATCGAAGGTGTGGAGGGATGTACCCTTTGAACCATGTCCCACTCATTAGGGGGAAAGAACTGGCTGGAGCTTAAGCTTCTCGCTGCTGAAAAACGGTTCTTTGAGTTCGCGCACGTGCGTCGCACGTGTTGGGCGCACATGCGTCACACGTGTTGGGCGCACATGTTTGCACGTAGCGCACATGGAGCTTGCGCATATGCGTATTATGGGGGGAGCAAGCTCCTATGGAGAACGAGTCTTCTTTTAATATTATTGAATATTCTCATGTGGTGCGCACGTGCGTTGCACGTAGCGCACATGGCGCTTGCGCATATGCGCATTATGGGGGAGCAAGCTCCTATGGAGAATGTATCTCCTTTTAATATTATTAAATGTTCTCATGTGGTGCGCACATGCGTTGCACGTGGTGCGCGCATGGCGGGCACACGTGCGTTGCTCGTAGCGCACATGATGCTTGCGCATATGCGCATTATGGGGGGAGCAAGCTCCTATGGAGAACGTATCTCTTTTTAATATTATTAAATGTTCTCATGTGGTGCGCGCGTGCGTTGCACGTGGTGCGCGCATGGCGGGCACACGTGCGTTGCACGTAGCGCACATGGCGCTTGCGCATATGCGCATTATGGAAGGGAGCAAGCTCCTATGATATCCTTTAAGAATTATATCCTTTGAGGATTGAACTTTACATTTTCTAAGAGGTATCCCCTCTTATTTATATGGCAGTGGTACAGAAGGGATCTCTCCTTTTCCCGATGTGGGACTAAAAATGCATTCCCCATGTAGTAGAGAATTACTTTAGATTACACGTGCATAGCACATTTGCTCATAACTTTTGATCCCGGATGAATTATGAAGCCTATAATATATCAAATCGAAGGATTTTTTGAGACACTTTCGGTACCATCAGAATTTAGCTGTTTCTCATTCCGGAGTTTATCAAAATACAGCTCGGAAAATGCCGGTTCGCATTTTCTTCCTTAGATCACATGTGCATAGCACATTTGCTCATAACTTTTGATTCCGGATGAATTATGAGGCCCATAATATATCAAATCGAAGGTTTTTTCGAGAAGCTTTCAACTATCAGAATTTGGCTGTTTCTCATTCGGAAGTTTATCAAAATACAGTCTGGAAAATACTGGTTCGCATTTTCTTAAGTATATCGCTGCTATTTGATACTTTAGGCACTTTTGCGCAGAAATTTTTGGCGGGAACAGTCATATTCACCGACGACGGCAGCATCAACTTGTGCTCCATTCCCTACTCTGAGAGACATATCATCAGGTCCAACCATCCTACTTTTTCTCAGTCCCTACTAATTTACAGATATGAGATCCTGATCCGTTATCTAATACCAAGGAGGTAGGACTGACCGAAAAGTGGTTCTCAATAACAAGAACACCTGAAGGAAACGCAATAGTATGCTTCTTTTTCGTTGGGGTCATCAAGGAATTCATGCAATCCTCTTTCCCTTGCTCATACTCATGACTGCTGTCATAAGTTACAGCCGAACCGATGTTCCCTAGCCCCGAATAAAAATTCGGATCGGTCAAGCGATACATTTTATTATCTTGATTAGGGCATGAATTGGTTGCTACCTGGAGATAGAGAAAAGAAACACTCAGCGTGCGCTCTTGCTAGATTAGATTGGTTATTAGGTTATCTAATCAGAATGGCTCTCACTGTTTTCTCGAATTCTCTATCAAACCTTAAAAGGATAACTAGTCAGGATTAATCGCACGTCACAATACTTGCTTAACCTTTCATCCAGGCTAGTGTCGGTACTTCGAGGGAGGTTTTCCAAAACTTTCGCGAAGTTCCTTAATTACATAACCTCTTTTTCCCGGAGGCGTAGCCCCGCTAACACCGTTCTAGACACCTACTTGGTTTATAGCATTGATTGTTAAGTAAAAAAATCTCACAAGAGTAATCCTACTCATCAGTGGGATCGGGATCCAACTATCATTGTATGATGACCTAGATAGAAGCCACTCTAGTCACCACACTCCAGAAGGTATGGAACGCTAGCAAGTTTCCTGTATATTTGAAACCCCCGATGTGGTTTTTGCCCTTAACGGATTATGATCTTGACTAGGTCAACATATCATAAACCGCTAGTCAAGTTCAACCCGTCATTATCCTGGATTAATTTAGACCCACCCGTATATACCCTTGACTAGGTCAAAATGGTTATACAGCTGTCCTAAATAATTGCAATACCTGCAACAAACAAGCACCACTCAGCTACCGAACACTACGTCTTGACTAGGTCAAAACACGCAGCATGAATACTAAGTAACACTCGTAAGAAATGACAAGGGCTATGGCTGGGTTTTTGGCAAAAAAACCTTTAACGTAATGAACTTGATATTGTTGAAAGAACCAAGTAGGTTTGAAAAGGAGTGGTTTAGGCTCCGCTTTTTAAAACTTATGGTTTTGATGAAAACCGAGAATCTATAGCATAAACTTTTGCTCAAGAGGTCACTCCCTGCGAAGGGATCTAGGCTCTTGCCTCGTAGAATGAGGTGCTGGATGTTCATGACCGAACACCACTATGCAAAGCGAAAGATTATAACTATAGTTTTTTGAAATTTGTTCCAACAATATCTTTTTAGGTTTCTTTTCTTGCATTAATCAAAATTAATGCGGTCCCATCAATTAACCTATCACACTAGAAAAGAATGAAAATACAATGTACGTATATGCCATCCGCATTCGCCACAGGACCCCGTCATGCACCGTTAGGTTACTTAACTAACGGCAGAGCGAAGGCTGGACTAGCGCGGGTGCAAAACATATACAACATCTATTAGTATATATATAAATATATATAACATTCGTCCCAGGCATGATATAAGCAACATCACAGAATCTCGGCAAGCAACAAAGAATGGCAGATAATCTTGGAGCCTTGGGTTTCACTTGAGCCACAAATAAAACCTCACGTTCCCGGTCGTGTGGATAACCCGTGCAATGAAAACCTGGACCTCTACGAGCGCGGCAAGTTACCCGCCAATCCCATAAGTGAGGCAACCCCAATCAACAACGTGAATGGGCCACCCAGCACTTCACGGGATCCGGTAACTTGAGCGCCCCTTCGTGGCTCATCCTATACCCCCTACAAGTGCGGCGAATAGCCCGTCAATTCTAGAGTGAAGCCCCCTCCGTCTCAACGCCATGAGATGCGGGATTTTTGCCCTTTAGAACCTGGCTATTCGAGCACTCCACAGTAGGGTAATCCTAGTACAGAAAATGAAAATATATGTACAAAGGTGACATCGACCCCAACCCGGTCTTGCCCCAATCAAATAATATACATCACGGCAGAAACGGCTGTACATATGTCGGACGCTCGCCCAGCAATAACAAATGTACAAATGAAAATTAACTGTACTACTACCATTGCACCGCAAGCTATTCACCATGACAATCCAACCACAATATCAGCACAATCACAGAACATCAACGTGAATGTCATGTTCGCAAAGCTGTCTAAAAGAACATATAGCGGTTAGACGGGTTATACCGCTCTAATGACATTCACGATCGCAGATAGTAATGTATGTACTGATAAACACGCATTTAAAATTTCGATCAACAAAAACTTTTCCGTATTGGCCCCAAGTGCTAACCAGTACTCAAACAAATCTGCGCCAAAAATATACATCCAAAAAATCACAATTCCATACATTAGAGCACCTGAAGAATTTTTGAGCACAGAGGCCCCACTTCAACCGTGGAACCGCCGCAAACAAGCTTGTTCTGCAGCGGTTCAGCGGCCGTCTTATGGGATTATATGCTCAAATTTCTTCTGGGGTCCTAAAATACCCTGCACGCATTTTTAACACATTGGAAATAATTTTTTGAACACTTTTTAAAATCAGCAGAAAGTATGAAAAATGGAATTGCGGTTTTGTAAATTTTCGTCGATCGATATTTTGAACACGTCTAAACTAGCTGGTATGGATTTATGGGGTGGCTCTGATACCATGTTGGGTTACACTAGCGCCCCGGCCATCTACCATGGCCGTTTGCGGAACAAATTTTTTTCTAGTTTCAAAAACTTGGCGCTAGAATAACTCCTTACCGGATCTACCATAAACCTAGATAGCTATACTGGAGGACCTATCTACTATGAAAGAGAGTCTTACCAAATGATCCGTGTCCTTCGGTCTTCTATCCTCTTCGTATGCTCCTAGTGGTCTCCATGATCGAGCTTGATCGTCCGTCTCCCTCCATCGAAGATGATCCACCCGAGTGTTGTGATCCATGGCTCTAGCTCCAAACTAAATATCAAATGGAGCAACTAGAGAAATTGGATTGCTAATCTAAGAACTCTAGGATGTAGTCTAGGGTTCTAAATGTGTTTCTATCTCACCTCCTCTCGTGATTCTCAACTCATGAGAAAGTAGAGAGGAGGTTTAACTTGAAGATGGAGGAGCTCAAGAACAAAGGAGAGGGTGCAAAGCAAATGGCGAACTCAAGAATGAAGCATTGCATGTGAGAGAAAATCAATCACAATGGTTTTGTAAAACCATTTCAATGAATAAAAAAGTATCAACCATGCTTCAATAGTTTCCACAAATGAATTAATAATTCATTTGTCAACTAGTGAGGCATGGTCCTCACCATGCTCCCCTCTCCTTTATTTTACACCTCATTTCTATTTAAAAATAAATGGAAAAGGCCATGATGAGATATCCACCTTCTAGAATGTTTTCCGTAAAAAAATACGGATAACAGTCTACTGTATATACATACATGCATTCGCATAAAAACACGAATACCCGACGAGATAAAATAACACAAAGAACATAATACTAGAATATACATATCGAAATATATATATGTAAATTATTAAATCAAAACCTGATTTAATAATCCGGCTCAAAACCCTAACCGGCTAGTATTATCAACTGTCTGATCGATTGTCCGGGCACATAGTACCATCAATCAATCGGAACCCTGCACATTTCCAATACGGCTACTACATCATTTCGCCTGAACCAGGGAAACCCTCTGTGTGGGACTCTAAAGACTCGACAGTACACCGGCAGTGGGTTACTGGATAAATCCATAATCACAAGCACGTCAGTGGCACTAGCTGTACGTAACGGCTACCCGGGTACCTGTCGAAAAGGAAGGCCGAAGAGAAAACTCATCCGGATCCCTACTAAGCCTATCTGTGACAATCTCTGTATAGTCCGGTCTCTTCGTTTGAGAGTATCACATACCAGGTCTAGGGGTGGTAAACGTCAGACCTTAATAATCCGATAATTCGTGTTGATGTGGCTCTGGACCAATCCGGGAAACTACTAATCAACCTATCAGTAAATCTCAACTGCCTTGGCCAAGGTCTTATGGTGCTAACCAATCGATCACAGTGCGATATCGACTCCCTATACCGGGAGAGACGAATCCCCAACAATCACCCACTACCTCCATGTGGCTCGGGACTGTATCCAACCAAAACCTATTTGTACGACTCAGTAGAGCGGTGGTAGGGTAGTGATCAAAGTACAGTGGGAACTCACACGAGATAAATGACGATCTTAGGTCCGAAGACTAACCTGTACTCATGTTACCTGAGAACTTCCATGTGACGATAGGTATAATACCATCTAGAAGTTCTCGGCGAGTCCGTCCAGTGTACTCACCCCCAGTGAGCTCCTGTATACAATCTTAGGTGGTCATACCAATGGATGTGGGACCAACCACCATCTCTCATCGGGGTCTAGAAACATATACACTAGTCTACTCCGAAATATCGATGCCTAGTCTCGATACTCCCATGACTAAGGACCTTTTAAGGATGTGCTTATCGACTACCCTGCTCCCACAAGTATGATCGCCATCACAACGCAGGTAGTCAAGCAATGATCCTACGGGCTTTATCAACATGTATAGATGATACGTAATAACAAGTAAAACATATGCACATGTTAAGATAAAGACAAACCAGATAGCATACTATCATATCGAGCAAGATTGTCATGTACATATATATGTCCAAGCATCCATATGTATACATATACAATAATGGCCTCTAGAGCATACATATCCAACAGTATGTGGACCAATGTCTACATATACAAGAATCGGTTATTCATACTTCATAACTTTTACTGATGATTTTTTAGGTTCGGACATGTATTCTTGCTAAAACATAAGTCTGAAACTTTCGAAAAATTCAAGGAGTAGAAAAACAAACTGGATTGAGCATCAAGAAACTTTGATCGGATCGAGGTGGAGAGTACTTAATTACAGAGTTCCTTAATTTCCTAAAAGATAATTGGATTCTCTCTCAACTTACTCCTCCGTACACACCATAGCACAACAATGTGTCGGAGCAAAGGAATCTTACCCTATTAGATATGGTGCGCTATATGATGAGTGATGTTGAGTTACCACTTTCCTTATGGGGGTATGCATTAGAGACTGCAATATACCTATTAAATAGGGTTCCGATCAAATATGTGCCTACCACTCCATATGAGATATGGTGTGGGAAGAGACCATCTCTTAAACGAGTTAGAATATGGGGTTATCCTTCTTTTGTTAAAAAGCAGAATCCAGGCAAACTCGAGGCACGATCGGTTTTGTGCAAGTTTGTGGAATATCCTAAACATTCATATAGATATCTATTCTACCACAAGGAAAAACAAAGAGTATTTGTTTCTCGATATGGAGCATTTTTAGAAAATGAGTTTTTTCACAAATGATACTATTGGCAATGCGGTAGAACTGGAAGAAATTCCAGAGCCATAAACTGCTGCTGACGATTTGGTTGAACCTGAAGCTTCGATAGGACCCAACAAACCTCAACCACTATGTAGATCTAGTAGGTATTCTCACCCACTAGAGAGATACGACGGTTTTCTTATTAATGGTGATAGAGAAGATTGCATCATGGGAGATGATGACCCTACTAGTTTTCAGCAGGCTATCACGAGTAGTAACTCGGTGAAGTGGTTGGATGCTATGCAATTCGAAATGGAATCCATGCACACCAACAAAGTATGGACTTTGGAAGTTGCACCTCCTAGAGTAAAACCCATAGGGTGCAAATGGATCTTTAAGAAGAAGATTGGTGTGGATGGACAGGTGGAGATCTATAAAGCTAGATATGTAGCAAACGGTTTTCATCAAAGACCAGAATTGGACTATGATGAGACCTTTTCTCTAGCAGCTATGCTTAAATCCATTTACTTACTATTGCTGCTTACTACGACTATGACATCTGGCAGATGGACGTTAAAACTACATTTCTAAATGGTGATTTAGAAGAATGCATTTTTATAGATCAGCCAGAGGGCTTCATTGACAGTAAGAGCAGCGAAAAGATATGCAAGTTGCTTAAATCCATTTATGGATTAAAGCGAGTATCATGGAGTTAGAACATCTGCTTTGATGATATGATCAAAGAGTTTGATTTTATCAAAAATGTTGATGAACCTTGCATTTATAAGAAAATTGTAGGGAGTACGGTCACATTCCTTGTATTGTATGTGGATGACATTCTCTTGATAGGAAATGATGTTCCTATGCTATAATAGGTCAAACTATTCCTATCACAAAGGTTCTCCATGAAAGACCAGGGTGATATCTCGTATATTCTGGGTATTAAGATCTATAAAGATAGATCTAAGAGGATATTAGGATTGTCCCAATCCAGGTATATAGACACCATACTAAAAAGGTTTAGTGTAATGACCCTGAACTTTCTGTACATAATTTTTTCAAAATACAGAAAGGAACACCTAAGCCTGAGCATAAGTTATAAAATTAATTTGCTTTAGAACAGCAAGAAATAACTTGTAGCTCATTGGTAAAGCCTTGCACTGTTGTGACATAGCCCATGTGTTCAAATCCCCTCAGCCACATATTATTTTTATTGATTTTTCTTTTAAACTTTTAGAAACTCAAAATTTTGCACGTGCACTACACATAAAATGAAAAGTCACACTAAAAACAAACATGTGCACTAAGCCATATGAAGCGACTAGGACACGTGTCTTCAATCCAGAGCCTTCCACCCCCTAAACGACAAGCGAGATGGTGAGTGGGTCCGGCGCCTCCGCCCCTACCCCCACCCCCTGGGCAAATGCTGCCAAAAATTTTCCCTAACACCCCTTGGCCTACCCCACTACCCCCATGCTGTTTGATTTCTCTGCATTTATCCAGAGAATGATAAATCCCTTCTTTAATCCATTTTAATGCATATTTTTAATTCATTCTTCAATTCTCAAAACCCTAATCTCTCCTATAAATACAAACATCACACCGTAGCCTCCTCATTCAGAATTCCATTGCCAAAACTCACTAAAATTTCTAAGTTCCAAAAGTTGTACAAGTGGAATTAGCTCAAGGCAAAGTTCCGGCGACGTTTCGGGACAAATCCGGCGACGAAATGACTCCACGACGCCTTCAAAAGTTCCCTCTGCCTCTTTTCTCTTCTTTCAATCAGTAAGTCCCCTCACTTCTCACCTCTTTCTAGTCTAAAACCATAATCTATTAAAACTCGTCGGAAGCGGAGTTAATCCGACTTCCGATTCTAATTTCATCAAAAACGCAATCTTTCTTAAAAAAAATTTACCATATTTTTACATTTTGTTTATTAACCATTAAATAACATTTGGAACAAGTTTCAATTCAAAATATAATGTTAAACAACTTTTATTTAACTTTTACGGTAAAATACCATTAAGTTTGCATACGACATATCTTTATCATTTTACTCATATTACCTTTAGAAAACTCACGAGATAATGACCTATCTCATCACAACACTCATCTTGACATAGCACGATGGCTTTTGTAACAATTTTTGTGGGTAAAAACACAGTTTACATTAAAATACCTTAAACTATCAAAACTCGTATTCTTTAAATTGTTTTAAATAAATTCCTTGCAAATAAGCCTCTACAACCCATTTTGGGGAACCCGATCGGGATGGTGCGGGTTATCACACGTCCTCAGAACTAGTAGAGCGAGATGCAGACCTTCTCACGGAGCATTCGATCTCGAAGGAATTTTTATTACAATTTCTAAGAAAACGTGATTTCTATTAATAAATAAATTCTATTTTTTATAATTATATATATATAAATAATATCAAAATATCTATTTTAAATATAATATATATTCCATGTTTTCTAATCAAAAGAAAAGAATCACAAAAGATCATGAAAAATACCATCACATTTCAATACAAGAAAATACCATATACTATTCAAAGTTAGGTTTATATCCACTAGAATATTTCATTTTATAAAAATTACAACTATGAAAACCATAAAGACGATAAATAAATACTTGAGGTTTATTTTTAAAATATATCAAAACTATTTTTCATAAAACCCCCTCAAGTTATATTAATTTACAATAAGGACCCTAGTAAATATAGGTTTAAGCGGGACCAGTTCTCTTGAGCCTAAGGGAGCCGAAGAATATGGTGCTTGCCTATCTAAGGTATACAAACTAAAAACGGTGTTATCAATACAGTAATTATCTTGGAAAAAGATACAAATCCTGTCGTCTATGTGCAGCAGTTACCGATAACATCAAAACTAATTCAGGACTTCAATTCGTTTTAAAATGTCTGACTCAGATAGAGTCTTAGTCTAATCTGAAATCAATCAATCAATCTATCCTTCAATACAATTCAAGTATAACTCCTATTCAACATGAATCCATTTATACCAGAATTCAATATATATCAACATGAACATGACTTGACCGAACCGAACCATGGATATACTCTATTTACATGACTATCCGTCTATATCCCTTTCGTTTACATGAACTACTGATATCATGGTTTCGGCAAGTCATGCATCTATTAAACAAAACAATACAAATCAATACATAATATACTGTGGGGTTTTAAAGGGGTAGACTGGCACGGAATGTGTTAAAAGTGACACGAGATGGTCATTAAAAGACGTAACTATACATCCATTGCCGTTGTTCCGTGGTTTTATCGATGGAGCCTTGTACTAAGGGTTACCATAGTCCATGGTGTAAGTTGGACTCCTCTCGTATACACTGGCATATTCTGTACCAAGCTACAAACAACTGCGTTAACATAACAATCAAACAGTATACAGTTATATTCTTTCTGTCTATTCTATTTCTATCTCTCTTTGGGACTTACCGAGCGATTCTTCGCTGACGACATTCATATTTCTCTTCTTTCTTTGGAATGTTGTCAGGAGGACCCGACTCTGAGGAGTTCAAGACCAGCCAGGAGCACTTGGAGCAGACCACTGAGCAGTACGACCATTAAGCTTTACTTGTACTCACGTTACTTTCAGTTCATGCCATTGTTTAGGCATTGCTTTCCATTCTTGTATTTACATTTTTAGTTGTATTGTAAAGAAATGTTTAATCAATAAAAGTTGTTGTTCAATTATATATCTTGTCAATTTTCTTGTGTACTTTATTATATTGCTTATTTACGCTTAGCGTGTTTACTTCTGAGTAAATACGTAGCGGGCCAGTTGTGCCTCCTTACCCGTACACAGGGAAGCGGGGCGTGACATTTAGTATGGAAAATTCCAAGCGGGGTAATTTACTCACTTGTCACGGAATCACCCTCTCCAAAGACGAGTGTCCCAAGTTGGATGATGAGAAGGCTCGCATGAGTGTTATACCCTACACTTCTGCTGTAGAGTCCATCATATATACGATGTTATGTTCTCGTCTAGATATAGCTTACGCACTAAGTGTAGTAAGTAGGTATCAATCCAATCCAGGGGAGAAACACTGAACAGCTGTGAGGAACATTCTTAAGTACCTGCGAAGGACTAAAGAAATGTTCTTGGTGTATGGTAACGGGATCTCCAAATGGAGGCCTTTACCGATTCCAACTTCCAGAGTGAAAAAGATGACAACAAGTCTATGTCGGGATTTGTATTTACCCTCAATGGAGGGGCAGTCTGTTGAAAAAGTTTCAAACAGGACACTGTTGCAGACTCGATGATGGAAGCTGAGTACATTGTTGCGAATGATGCTGCCAAGAAAGCAGTCTGGATGCGGAAGTTTATCTCAAAGCTTAGAGTTGTTCCAACCATTGTTGATCCAATATCCTTGTATTATGATAACAATGGGGCTATGGTGTTAACCAAAGAACCCAGGTCCCATCAGCGTTCCAGACACGTCCTGGGGCGATATCACCTGATCTGGGAGATAGTTGATCGCCGCGTGATTGATCATGAAAAAGTGTGTATGTATGTTGTAAATAACCGCAATCAAGACGGTGTCTCAAATAGCTAACCGCAATGAGTACGGGTCGTCCACAGGGAAATGGTGAACTGTTTTCTTGTTTTAGACGAGTTGATAGAAGAAAGGTGGGATTGTTGTCGTTTATTATAAAGAAGGTTTGAAAAGTTTATAATAGAAGGGCTTGTAAGGTTTATAAGATTTAGTAGTTAATGGATGGAGTTCAAAAATAATAATTCTTTTTATTTTTTAATTATTTAATACTAGAAAGATAGCGATGAATGTGGATTAGGGTTCTTGTAGGGAATTAGGGTTTCCCTCTACTGACCCATGTCCTTCCATTGATCTCTATTTATCTCAAGCCCTTAACAAAACGATTATTAACGAATCTCGAATCATGGTCGTGACTATCATGAATTGGTAGCGTGCCCGATAAGAGGGTTAATACTCATTTTGTTAAAGTTTATAAAAATTAAAACTTTAAAAAGAATTCAAGTGAAATTTTTCATCCATTATTCTACTCTATTCTACAAACCCTAGCAAGTAAGAACTTACTCGCTCATGGAGATTAACGTAGTAGAAGAAAGGTGGAAGAATACGAAACCGATAATTAAAATTAAAAATGCAGAAAGTAAATGTGGAAAGTAATGCAAAAAGTAAAGTGCGGAAAGTAAATACGGAAAGTAAATGCGAAAAGAATTAAAACAAAGAACTACCATTATTGATAAGCTATTACATTACAAAATTTCTCTCTGAAAAAGTAAATTACAAAAACCCTAGTTGCTCACTAGATCTCTCTCTCTCTCTCTTGAGTTGAAATTTTGAATTGAATGTTGAATGGTTTTGATAGACAGCTCTCGGTCCTTTATATAGTCTATGGAATTAGAAACCCTAGATGTCATGTTGAAGTAGGTATAAATACGATCATGCCCCTGAAGTTTCAGATCTTACGGCCACCAGAGAACCGCGCAACCGCCGCCTATACCCTTGTTTGACCGCGAATACGCCGCCCCCTTGTGGGTTGGAGATTACAGATTCTTCGTAGCATCTTCTCTCGATATTTAGAGATCCTTCTGATAAAAAGATTCTGAAAATATATCTCTTAGTCTCTGCCGTTGCGAGATTCTTCGATTTATTCTTAATATTCGGCAGATTTGGTTTGATGAATCGATTTGCTGTAAATCTCCTACTTAGATTTAAGACCTGAGTTGATCTTATTATAATACCTGCACAATATCTCAAATCATATTTTTAGTAGCATTTGTTTTATTTGAGATATTATTCTAACCAACTAATTGATATGATATCTTAAGAATATTGGTTAAGAATATTTGATATGATATGCATATTTTAATAATAAATAATCTCATGAATATTTTATTTAAATATGATATGCATATATTTCTCTAATTATATTAATTATAAATGAAGAAAAATATGATAATAATCCTTTTACAAATAAACCCATATATGTTCTTTATTTAAATTTAACATATTTTAGTAGTTAATAATAATAGGGAAAATTTCCATACAAATGTGCAATAATTTTGACTGATCAAATACCCTCGAACTTATTTTTGATCGTCCCGAGCAAACTATTTATTATCAAAAAAAAGAAAAACCTAACACACTTTCGTAGACAATATGATTGCACTTAACTCATGCAACAAGCCTTTAAACCTCTAGGTGTCCCTAATAGGAGGAGTGTTGTCTCCTAAGGGTTTTCAGCGGATTACACCCACAAAATCCCAAAATAAAGGAAAGAAGACAAACATTACATGCAAAGATAAGAACATATAAGAGAAAAACTTGAAAATAAGAGTTTCAAACTACATTAGCTTTTTAGTTGTCATGAGCCCTATCTGAATCGTCTTGAAAAGATTTAGGAAATCACATCATCCCTCAATAAAATATCGTCTTTAGTCTTCCTCCCTATCTCTCCTCCAAACATCGATCATATACCCCTACGTGTTTGTAAAAGATATCCTTACACTTGGAGAATTCGATTCAAGCTATCATACCTTTTGTCCATATTCTTTAGTACTTTTTAGTCGGTGATGTTTAAGATGGATTTGCTCACACATTCTTCGTGCGACCGCTAATACTTCTTGAGGTACTAACCAACCGATTACCGAATGTGCTCACTTATTAATGCGTAATTAGCAATATTCTAGTCTTGCAACACTTAAGGCTTAACAGTGATTCCCAAACCAGTTGGTCTAAGGCACTAGATGATAAGGCACCCTCGCTATATTTTTTTATGCTGCCTTAAGTAATTATAAAACCAGTGTTCATTTTTTTTTATTTTTTTTATGCACCACTTATATTTAGTGTCATTTCTATTTTTGTCTTCATACTAAGGCTTCTACGCAAGAGCATTTCAAGGTATTCTCTACTATCCCAAGTTTCAGGATGTGTGCAAGTGCGTATAGTAAGGTATCAACATTCAGAAGTTTGGACTCAAGAATAGAAACTATTTTTCAGACTTATTTCTATCCGCGGATTAGTGATTTCTTCATCTTACTAACCCTTGGGACAACAGCTCATGACTACGTATTACTAGCTTCGTTCTAAAATATCTAATTTTCTTACATTTCTTAAATCTCTTCCTTTCTTTCATATGTATTTTTCACTCTCTAACTTTTATTTTCAACAAAATAAAACTTTTTTTCCTTTTTTTATAGTTCCCGGTGCCAAATGATATTTCAATAAACACATACCTCCCCCCTAAAACTTGTTTGAAACAATGTCCTCATTGATGTTGTTGTTCGAGCGCAAAAACCTGTAAACTTGGGTAGAGAATAATAGGGGGAAAAGATATTCAAATGAAAAACCACCCCCAAACTTATTCTTTGGCATGCACAGATATTTATTTATTCATTTTTTTACACACACCTCCATTCTTAGATGAAACATTGTTACCGAAATATGGAGGTGAGGTGGAGGAAAGTTAGTCGTAATAAAGCGGCTCCTGCAGGAACAGGAGCTCGTACGATTGGTCAGCGGAAAAGTACGGTTTTAATTTATGCCCATTTACTTTGAAAATAGAACCGTTTTTAATATTCTCTACATCCACTGCACCGTTCGGGTACACATACCATACCACAAAAGGTATTTTCCAACGAGATCTTAGCTTACCCGGATGAAGATGGAGACGGAAATCGTAAAGAATGACTTGTTGTCCCGGTGTGAATGTTTTTCTCAAAAGATGTTTATCGTAGAACACCTTTGTCCGGTTCTTTGCTATAACCGCGTTATCATAGGCTTCATCACGAAGTTCGCTTAGCTCATTTAATTGCAGCTTCTGATAGCTGCCTGCTTGGTCAAAATCAAAATTAAGCTCTTTAATAGCCCATATTGTTTTATGTTCAATCTCGACAAGAAGGTGGCAAACCTTCCCAAACACCAGTCGGTAAGGAGACATTGGTCTTATATGCGGTACGAAATGCCCAAAGAGCATCAGTCAGTCTGGTGGACCAATCTTTACGATTCTTAGAAACCATTTTCTCCAAAATTTGCTTAATCTGTCTATTAGAAATCTCAGTTTGCCCGCTTGTTTGGGGATGCTAGGGTGTAGAAACCTTATGGGTGATTGAATATTTCCGCATCAAAGCCTCAAAAAACCGATTACAGATATGCGTTCTATTGTCTCTAATGATAGCGCGAGGTTGCCCGAACCGAGAAAAGATATTTTCTTTAAGAAACTTAACAACAACCTTGTTGTCATTAGTTTGGCATGGTATTGCTTCCACCCATTTAGAGACATAATTAACCGCTAATAAAATGTATAAGTTCCCAAAAGAGTTGGGAAATAGGCTCATGAAATCAATTCCCCATATATCAAATATCACCACAACCAAGATTGGTTGGAGCGGCATCTCGTTTCTCCGTGAAATCCGACCCATGTGTTGACACCATGAACAAGTTTTGCAATAATCATATGCATCTTTAAATAACATTGGCCAATAAAAGCCACATTGCAAGACTTTCTCCGCCATTTTTCTTGGACCAAAGTGACCGCCACATGCTTGATCATGGTAGAAAGACAATACACTCTTGAACTCATTATTAGGGATACATCGGTGAATGATCTGATCAGGACAATACTTAAACGAATAGGGTTCGTCCCAGTAGAAGTATTTTACCTGGGATAAAAATCTGTGATTGTCTTGATTTGACCATTCGCTGGGTAGAAGTCTCATTGCTAAATAATTCACAATATCAGCGAACCAAGGTTCGCAAGATATGGTCAAGAAATGTTCGTCTGGAAAAGAGTCGTTTATTGGCAAGGTCAACATTGGTAAAGAAGAAAGTCGTGAAAGATGGTCGGCTATGATGTTTTCACATCCACTTTTTTCTCTTATGACAAGGTCAAATTCTTGTAACAATAAAATCCAACGTATTAATCAAGATTTAGCATCCTTCTTTGATAAGAGATGTCTTAAAGCGAAATGATCAATGTAAACTACGACCGGAGAGATTCCTCTATCCCTGGTAATATGTGGATGAATAAGGATCGTTTCTAGGTCGTTGCTTAAAAGCAACATTAGTTTATTCTTGACCTTGAGACGAAAGATTCAAAGGACATTCTTCCGTTAAATGTGATGAGTCAAAACAGCAACCACACACGGTTTTGGAGAGCGTAACTTGGTTTAGGGAGGCTGAAGAGAACTTTCTTTCCATAGCTTCGAGTTTCTTTTGCATCGCAGCCATTTCGGCTTTCATTGCGATGGAAGCGTCGAGCTAATGGATACCTGCCCTAGATGAAGATGATATTGTTGGTCTTGTGCTCTCCTATTGTAATGTTTGTTCGGTGAGATCTTCCAGAAATTTCCACGCTTCCTCGTCGCATTTTGATATGAAATGACATTAACAAATGGTTTCTAGCATTTATTTTGTCACTGGATTAATACCCTCATACATAATTTGTCAAAGTTGCCATCTTTCGATTTCGTGATGAGGGCATTGGACAAGGAGATCTTTAAACCGTTCAAAGCATTTCCAAAAGGATTCGTTGGGAAGTTAAGAAAACTAGTTAATATCGCTCCTAATGCGGGCAGTATTGTGATTAGGATAAAATTTCTTAAGGAATGCTTTAACAAATCCATCCCAATTAGTGATAGAATGTGAGGAGGTGCTGTAAATCCACTTCTCTGCGAGATCGCATAAGGTAAAAGGAAGAAGACGTAATCGCATAGTATCCTTTGAAAGTTGGATGGTGCTCATCATTGCACATGCGTTTTCAAATTTAGTTATAAAAATGTATGCATCTTCAGATTCAAGCCTGTGAAGTTTGGGCAACAAGTTGATGAAGTGGGGTTTAATTTCGAAATTATCCCCATGAGCTGGTGGAAGAGACAGACACGTAGGAAGGGGTCCGCATATGTGGTAGCATCGGTCTTGAAGAGCGATGCGTGGTGGATTCTGAATTTGCGCACCTACGGGTAGTGGCAATGTGGTGTTGTTAAAGCCCGATGGAGATCCGTCCATCTCGGAAGATGTAGTAGGTGGAGTAGAAAAATAAGGTGAAGAAGTATCTGTATGTCTATATTACCAACCCCGGTGCTTAACAGGGAGGCGGAATAGGTAAAAATCAAATTTTTCTTTAAAGGAAACATAGACTAACCATGAAGGATCTTTGCTAAACAAAAACTAACAAACTAACATGCAGCTTTAACTACTAGGTTAAGAAATTATACCTAAAACTTGAACTCCTTCTCTTCTTGTGTTGCTTCTCCTTGTTGTAAGCTCCTTGGAGTGGTTGTGGAAGGTTCCTCCTCACCGGCTTCTAAACGTCGAAGAAGATCCATCCGAAGGCTCCTACCTTGAGCTCCAACCTCAGCTATGAAGTAACTAGAGTGCTTGGTGTGCTAGACTAAGAACTCTAGAGAAAGTAGAGAGTGATTTTAGTAGTTTGGTCTCAATTTCTCTTGGTTCTCAACACATGAGAGGTTAGGGTTTGAGAGAGAGGATGAAGGAGAGAAAGCTAGGAGAGAGAATCTATATGATAGAATGAAGAGATAGCTCTCATATTAGCATAAAATAATAATAATTTTTAATTAGCAAAAATTGTGATGGTTCATTTGATTTGACCATTATCATGTCACCATTAATGCTAAGCAAAATATCTTTTGCTTAAGAAAAAATATCTAAGTCAACTTTAGTCAACAAGTCAAATGGTCAATCCAAATAACCATAACACAATTATCACTAATTAAAACTATTAATCAATATCCTTCATCTCATTAAGGTCTTAATCAAGTCAATGGTCAAAACCCTAATGAGGTGTCTCCTTCATTTGTCTCTATCAACTGTATATACATACCCGCTTCCGCGTTCCGAAGAACACGAATGCAATGAGACTGAACCAAGCCAAAATCAAATACTAGGATCTGGCTTACACCAAAGCCCACTAGTATCAACTGCCCGAACACCAAACGCGCACAAGTACGCATATGTGAACGAACCCCCGTCGTAAAACCATACGGCCTCTACTCGTTTCGCCCGAAGCAGAGAAACTCTCTGTATGGGACTCTAAAGACTCGACACTACGCTGACAGTAGGTTTAACCATAAGCCGCAAGCGGTACTAGCTGTACGTAACGGTCCCCGGGTAGATGTCGATAAGAAGGCCGATGAGTGAAACCCATCCGAACTCCTACTGAGCCTGAATGTGACAATCTCCGTACAGTTCGGTCTGTTCGTCTAAGAGTATTACATATCGGGCCTAGGGGGCGGTAAACGTCGGTCCCCTAATAGCTGTATAAGTCGTGTCGGAGTGTAGTCCAAAACACCTGAGAAATTACTGGAGTACCTACCAGTAAATCTCGTTTGCCCTGGCCAGAGACTTTGTGTAATGGCTCTCCAAACACAGCGCGATATCAACCCCCAATACTGGGAGAGACAAATCCTATCCAACCGCCGCTGCCTCCAAGTGGTTTGGGACTGCACCCAACTACTACCTGTTTGCACGACTAAATAGAGCCGTGGTAAGATAGTAATCTAAGAACAGTGGGAACACACTCGAGGCGAAGCAGCAGTTTCAAGTCAACGGACTAAGCTGTACTCATGTCACATGGGAACTGATAACTGACGATAGGCATAGTACCAACCAACAGTTCCCAGCGAGTCCTGTCCAATGTACTCGTAACCTAACGAGCACCTGCATACTATCTCCAGTACGACGTACTGATGGCTGTGGGATAGACCATCTCCCCTCATGGGATGAGAAGCGTATACACTAGTCTACTCTGGAGCATCGATGCCATGTCTCGATAATCCCACGACTAAGGACCTGTATAAGGATGTGCTTGTAAACTACCCAGACCCTACTAGTGTGACTTCCATCACAACGCTGGTAGTCAAGCAAAGATCCTAAGGGCTCTATCAATATGTATTAGCGATATGTCAAAAGAAACACATACACATATTTAGATAGATACAAACCTAGTAGCATACTACTATATTGAGCAAGACTGTCATAAATCCGTGTATATATCCCAAGCTTCCAAAATGTAATATACAAACTAGTACTATACAATAATGGCCTCTAGGGCATATCACACTAACAATCTCCCACTTGCACTAAGGCCATGTGCTTGCATATCGCAGACCTATCATCTCGAATAGCCTCTTGAACTACATCTGAGGAATAGCCTTTGTAAATGGATCTGCAGTGTTATCCTCTGTAGCAACCCTCCGAACCTCGATCTCCCGGCGATCCACGATCTCCCTGGTGATACCGCCTCAAGATGTGTCTGGACTTCTGATAGGACATGGGTTCCTTTGCTAAAGCTATAGCCCCGTTGTTGTCACAATACAGTGGTATTGGATCAACAATGGATGGAACCACCTGAAGTTCTGTTAAGAACTTCCTCATCCAGACTGCTTCTTTTGCGGCATCAGAAGCTGCGATATACTCCGCTTCCATCGTCGAGTCAGCAACGGTTTCCTATTTGGAACTCTTCCAACAGACCGCCCCTCCATTGAGGGTAAAGACATAACCCGACATGGATTTGGAGTCATCCTTGTCACTCTGGAAGCTGGAGTCAGCAAAGGCCTCGATCTGGAGGTCTTTTCCGCCGTAAACCAAAAACATATCCTTAGTCCTTCTCAGGTACTTTAGAATGTTCTTTACCACTATCCAAAGCTTCTCCCCAGGGTTTGACTGATACCGGCTTACTACACTCAGTGCATAAGCTATATCTGGTCTAGTACACAACATTGCATACACTATAGAGCCTACCGCAGAAGCGTAGGGTATAATAGACATGCGATCCCTTTCCAAATCAGTATTGGGAGACAACTCTTTGGAGAGGGTGATTCCATGACAAGCCGATAAATTACCGCGCTTTAAATCTTCCATATTGAATCTTTTCAGTATGGTGTCGATGTACCTGGACTGCGAAAGTCCCAACATCCTCTTAAATCTATCACGATAGATCTAGATTCCCAGAATGTAAGAGGCATCACTCAGGTCTTTCATGGAGAACCTGTGTGACAAGAACCCTTTGACAGATTGTAGCATAGGAATGTCATTTCCTATCAAGAGAATGTCATCCACGTACAAGACAAGGAATACGACAGTTCGTGCTACAATCTTACTATAAATGCATGGTTCATCTGGATTTTTGATAAAGTCATTCTTTGACCGTCTCATCAAAACAGATGTTCCAACTCCGCGATGCCTGCTTCAGTCCATAAATGGACTTCAGCAACTTGCACACTTTTCCGCTGCTCCCACTCTGAATGAATCCCTCTGGCTGGTTCATATAGACACACTCCTCTAAATTTCCATTTAGAAAAGCGGTTTTTTCGTCCATCTGCCAAATTTCATAATCGTGGAAGGCAGCAATGGCAAGAAGGATCCGAATGGATTTGAGCATAGCCACTGGAGAAAAGGTTTCGTCATAGTCCAAACCAGGTCTTTGACGAAAACCCTTTGCAACAAGTCTAGCCTTATAGGTTTCAACCTGACCATCTACACCAATCTTCTTTCTGAAGCTCCATTTGCAGCCTACGGGTTTTACCCCTTTTGGAGCAATGTCCAAAGTCCATACTTTGTTGGTGTACATGAACTCCATCTCGGTCCGCATTGCATCCAGCCATTTTACCGAGTCAGTGCTCTGAATGGCCTGCTGGAAGTTAGTTGGCTCATCATTATCAATGATGCAATCCTCTCTATCCCCGTCTATGAGAAAACCGTAGTATCTCTCAGGTGGATGAGAAAGCCTACTACTCCTGCGGAGCGGTGCAGGAATGTCCTGTTCTTTTGAAACTTCTTATTCCACCAAGCTTTCAGTAATAGCTTGTGGTTCTGGAATTTCTTCCAGATCTATTGCGCTCCTACTTATTTATTTTCTAAAAACTGATGTTCCAGAAAGTGGGCATGACGAGAAACAAAAACCTTTTGTTCCTCTGCGTAATAGAAAAGATACCCCCTGGAGTTCTTTGGGTATCCTACAAACTTACACAGTACTGAGCATGCCTCGAGTTTGTCCGCATGCTGCTTTTTGACAAAAGCGGGACATCCCCATATCTTCAGATATTGAAGATAAGGTTTCTTCCCACTCCATATCTGATATGGTGTAGTAGGCACTGTCTTGGTAGGAATCTTGTTCAAAAGATATGCAGCTAATTCTAGTGCATAACCCCAGAATGATCGCGGTAACTCAGCGTTACTCATCATGGAACGTACCATATCCAATAGGGTTCGGTTCCGTCTCTCCGATACACCGTTGTGCTGAGGTGTGTATGGAGGAGTAAGCTGAAAGAGAATTCCATTCTCTTTTAGGTAATCCAGGAACTCAGCACTTAAGTATTCACCACCTCGATCAGATCTCAGTGTCTTGATAATTTTGCCGGTTTGTTTTTCTACTTCATTCTTATATTCCCGGAATTTCTCAAAGGCCTCGGATTTATGCTTCATCAAGAAGACATGTCCATACCTAGAGAAATCATCCGTAAAAGTAATGAAATAGGAAAAACCACTTCTTGCATGTGTAGACATTGGACCACACACGTCGCTGTGTATGAGTCCCAAGAGCTCGCTCGCTCTTACTCCGTGTCTAGTGAATGGAGTCTTTGTCATCTTTCCTTTGAGACATGATTGACAAGTTGCATAAGAATGATATTCGAACGGATCCAAATATCCTTCTTTATGTAACTTAGTTAACTTTGTCTCATTGATGTGACCCAGTCTACAATGCCATAAGAAAGCATGATTTAATTCTAGAGACTTTCTTTTGTGTGTATTCTGGATATTGAAAATCTGCGGTTGGTTTAATACGTATATACCGTTGCTTGATGTACCCGACCCAATCAAAACATGATTAAGGTGAATGTTTACAACATTGCTTACAAATGCAAAATCATAACCTTCTTTAGACATTAAAGATACAGATATGATATTACAAGTCGAACTGGGTACAAAATAACAGTTGAGCAAAACCAAAACATGTCCATCTGTCAATCCTAAGTGATAGTCCCCCATGGATTCAGCAGCCATGCTTGCTCCGTTTGCAACTCTGAGGGTCATATCACCCGCCTTCAAAACCCTACGGCTTCTCAGTGCCTGCAATGAATTACAGATATGAGATCCTGATCCGGTATCAAATACCCAGGAAGTAGAGTTGATTGACAGACAGTTTTCAATAACATACACACCTGAAGCCGAAGCCACAACTTGCTTCGGGTCCTGGTTCTTGGCCTTCCAAGCCCTGCAATCTTTCTTCCAGTGCCCTTTCTTGTGACAATAAAAGCATTCTTCCTTCCCCACAATCTGTCCCGCTACCTTTGCTTTTCCCTTGGCTTCCACCTTAATAACACCGCCCCTTGGTTTGGTGGGGCCCTTCTTCTTCTTTCCTTTGGCTTTCGCCTTGGACCTAAAAGAGGAAGCTCCTCCAACAAACAAAGCGGGTGTTTCCCTGACTTTCTGCAGGGTGCCCTCTGCACTCCTCAACATGTTGAGGAGTTCCGAAAGTTCAACTTCTTTACCTTGAATGTTAAAGTTCAAGATAAACTAGGCGTAGGTGGAAGGAAGGGACTGGAGAATCAAGTTGGTATACAGCTCGTTCTCTAACGTGGTCCCGAGGTCCGTGAGCTCCTCAATGTAGCCAATCATCTTAAGGACGTGTTCCCCTACAGATGATCCGACGGCCAACCTTGCTGAAAATAGCTTCTTCGAGGTCTCGTATCTTGCGATACGGCATTGCTCTCCATATAGTTCCTTAGTATGGAGAAATATGGATTCAAGGTCCATATTCTCGTGCCTCCTCTGACGTTCATTGTCCATAGAGGCAAGCACGAGGCACTTGGCCTTCGCGCAGTCAATCTCCCAGGTCTTACGGATTTCCTTATCCGCGACGTTGGATTCTGGACCTGGGACGGCGGGGGCCTTAGTGGTAAAGAGATACCCCAACTTATCATAAGTGATTGCCATCTTGACATTCTGAACCAATCTCTATAGTTTGGCCCTGTCAATATATTTTTATCTAATAGTAACTTAAGGCCCATCATGATGTTGGTTGCTGCAATTAGGAGAGAGAGAAGAAACACTTTAGCATGATGCTCTTACAAGTTTAGAGTGGTTTTTAGGCCATCTAACCAGGATGGCTCCCACTGTTTCTCGAATCCTTCCTCAAACCATAAAAGAAGAATTAGTCAGGATTAATCTCACCGTACAATACTTGCTTAACCGTTCAGCCAGTCCAGTGTCGGTACTTCGAGGGAGGTTTTTCGACGCTTTCATGAAGTTCATTAATTAAATAACCTCTTTTCCCTGTGGGCTAGCCCCGCTAACACCTTTCTAGACACCTACTTGGTTTATAGCATTGATCGTTAAGTGAGAAAATTTTCCGAGGAGTAGCATATACTCACAGTAGGATCGGGATCCAAATATCATTATATGATAAAGCTGAAGGAATCATACCAAAATTATCACACTCCAAATGGTATGCAACACCAGCAAGTTTCAGTTTCTTTAGAAACTCCCGATGTGGATTTTTGCCCCATGCTCTTATGACCTTGACGAAGGCCAACATATCATAAGTCACATGTCAAGTTCTACTCATCATTATCCAGGTTAATTTGAACCCACCCGTACATACCCTTGACGAAGGATAAAATAGCAGTACGACTGTCCCAAACCAACGCATCTATCTATGCAACAGATAAATATTCAGCAGCTACCAATCACTATGCCTTGGCGAAGGTCAAATACACAGCTTGAATACTACTGAATATTTAACTGAAATGACGGAGGGCTACAAATGGTTTTGGCAAAACCGTGAACGTAGTGAACTTGATATAATCGAAGGAACCTGATAGCTTTTAAAAGGAGTGGTTTAAGCTCCGTATTTAAAAGTTTTGTTGTTTTGAAAAAACAGAGTGGTTTTGAAATTGTTCCAACGATTCAACTTTGGTTTGTTTTCTTTGCATTAATATAATGCGTTCCATCAATTAATCCTACCATTGCAGAAAACAACGAAAATATGGCGTACGCTTATGCCATCCGCATTCGCCACTGGGCCCCATCATCACCCGTTAGGTTACTTAACTAACGACAGAGCGGGAGCTGGACTAGCGCGGATGCAAAACATAAGCAACGCCTACTAGATATCATATATAGATAGATACATTCGTCAGACGCAATGATAGTGTAAGTCTACGGTAGCGCCCCGGCCGTCTACAGACGCCAAAAGCGGAACAAAAACTTTTTAACTGGCGCTATTGTATACTTTAACCCGGATCTGCCATTATTGCTAAACTAACAAACTGTAAAGAGTGTAGAAAGGTTATACCGAACGATCCGAGTCCTTCATTCTTTAACCATCATCCCACGCTCCGTTGCGGCTGCTCCGATCTCCTCGTCCAGGTGGCACCACGTCAACGATTCTTTAAACGGGCTCCCGCCTCTGATACGAGGCAACTCGGTCGTCAAGTTTGCTAAAAGAGACGACCAAGATTGATGTAGAGAATGAGTAGAAGACTTTGTCTCGTTCCGTCCAAAGCTATGGACGAGCGGTTAATGAAGTTGCCATGGGAATCGGGTGATGGAATGAAATGAGCTGTGAAATTCCATACACCCCAAAATCTATCATAATCTTTTTACCAGATGAAAACTCAAGTGAGAGTGAGAGAGGAGAGGGCCGGCCATATATAGGGAGGAGGAGGGTGAGTGTAGGATTGGGGGGGTGACCACAAGAAAATATCATGTGTGAACACAAACAAATATCTCAAGTGTGAACACAAACAAATATCTCAAGTGTGAACACACCAAAAGCAACCAATGAAAAAATAACACCTCACCGCTTCTAGAACTTTCTAGAAGCATCCACACTCTTCCAAAGAAAAGATAAATCCGTCTTTAACCGAATGTTAAAAGACGGCTGATAGAAAACTGAAAACTGGCAACTTCCAAAAGTGGTCCCGAAACGAATTTCAGGATAACCCCGTAACTGTATAAATATACCCGCATTTGTATTACGACCGAATACAAATGCAACTGAGACAAAGATATTATATCTACTCAATATAATACTCGGATCCGGCTTAAACCAAAGCCGACCAGTATCATCTGCCCGAAAACTGACACGTGCGTAAACGCACGTGCATTTTCCGAACCCTGCCATAAAACCATACGGCCTCTACAACGTTTCGCCCGAACTTGGGAAACTGTCTGTGGGGGACTCTAATGACTCGTCAGTACCCTGGCAGTGGGTTTAACCACAAACCGTCAGCGGCACTAGCAATGCGTAACGGCTGCCCATGGACTGACCTCAAGGGATGCCGATGAGCGAACTCATCCGGAAACCCTACTGAGCCTAACAGTGACAATGTATATACAGTCCGGTCCGTTCTTCTATGAGTATCGCATATCTGCCTAGGGGGCTAGTAACGTCAGACCCCCAATAGCAGTATAAGTCGTGTCGGAGTGTAGCCCAATAACACCCTGAGATACTACTGGAGTACCTACCAGTAAATCTCCTGCCACGGCCGTGGGCTTTGTGTAATGGCTCTCCTAGACACAGCACGATCTCGCCCCCAATACCGGGAGAGACGAATCCCCTGCCGATCCGCTCACGTGCCTCCATATGGCTCGGGACTGTACCCAAAAACTACCTGTTTGCACGACTCCT
Organism: Agapanthus africanus; assembly: GCA_030015575.1. Classification (NCBI taxonomy): domain Eukaryota; kingdom Viridiplantae; phylum Streptophyta; class Magnoliopsida; order Asparagales; family Amaryllidaceae; genus Agapanthus; species Agapanthus africanus. The sequence goes on along the minus strand of CM057350.1, from coordinate 442,636,807 downwards.
TTGAGCCGTGGTAGGGTAGAAATCAAAGCACAGTGGGAACTCACACGAGACAAATGACGACCTCAGGTCGATGAACTAACCTGTACACATGTCACCAGGGAACTGCTATCTAACGATATGTATAATACCAACTACCAGATTCCCGGCGAGTCCTGTCCGGTGTACTCATAACCCAATGAGCGCCTGTATACATCTTAGGTGATCTAACTGACACCAGTGGCTTGTGAGACCGGCCACCGCCCCTCGTCGGGGTCTCGACTGTACATACTAGTCTACTCCGGAGTATCGATGCCCTGTTTCGAAACTCCCACGACTAGGGACCACAATTAAGGATATGCATATAAACTACCCAACTCTCACGTATATGATCGCCATCATACTGTTGGTAGTAAAGCAAGATCCTAAGGGCTCTATCAAAGTGTAACATGTAATCAGTCACCTGAATATGTACACGACTGATAAAGGCAAAGCAGATAGCATACTATCATCTCGAGTAAGACTGTCCTACCGGTATAGGTCCTCCGCAATCATTGCAATCACGTACCTGCGATCCAATAATTGACTATGAGGGCACTATCTCCAACAATCTCCCACTTACACTCAAGGCTAATTATTGCGATGTCGACTACTCACAGCCCGTGTGAAACCGAACATCCAACTCCTCTACTAATCAGTTTCACAAAGCTCGTTTGTAAAACTATTGTGTTCGAGAAATAGCCTCAGTGAGTGGATCCGCCTAGATGTTTCTTTCTATATCTCTCTTAATCTTAAGTTCGCGGAGAAAGCCATCTTCCGAATCGAGTAATACCTGTCTTAGAATATGTCTGGATATCTGATGGGACCTAGTTCATAAATGAACTCCAAATCCAAACTTCTTAGACTGTATCGATCACTGAACCTAATCAGTAACCGGCACCATGCCACCCACAGTATCCTCTTGGACCACCTGTCCATAATACTATCCCTCGTCAGAGGGAAAACTATAACTCTGACAATCACTCTGTCAACTATGTCACCTTTGAAGCCTGGAATGATAATCGTCTCCCGAAGGAGGCTGCCGTCATCAAATCCGTAGAACATCCACTTATGTTCTATAACTGCTTCCTTATGTCTCTCCAGGATTGGATTAATACAAACTTATCGCATCTAGTGCAAAAACAACATCTGGTGTGGTACTTGACACCTCACGATTGACTCAATTGCCTAAGCAAGTGATCTGCCAATCATGCACAGCCCTCTCCCTTTTAGTCTATACGACACCTTTAGAGAGGGTGACTCCATCACCTGCAGGTACACCACCATGCTAGGAGTCAACTATTCTAAAAACCATTAGAATATCTGTCAAAGTACCCACATTGGGAAACTACCCAAATCTAGATCAGAAACCAGAATGTCAAATATTATATCCATATCCTGTCTGGAGAAACAACTGTGTGACGACCACAGTACAACCGATCGTAGTATAGGAATTTTACTTCCTACTCTGTGTATGTCATCCAGATACCATGACATCACACCCTACTACCTTCTTAACAGATCCATCCCCTATTCTGATGAAGTCAAACCCATGACTTTCACATCAAAATTAGATGATCTATCTCCGCTATAACTGCTCTAGTCTATAAATAGACATAAACTACTTGCCCACTATGCTTCCGCTGCTCCCACTGACTACGACAACCCTCTGGCAGAATAATATACACGTGCACTTCTAAAACTAGTTTAGAACGACGCTATACTTATCCTCCTGCCTGGTCTCATAGTCTGGAACAACAGTAATGTCAAGTCTGGGTAGATAAGAACCTCCCTGTCACCGTCCTTGAGGCTACCGAAGTACCTCTCGGGTGTCTGAGGTTACCCACCATATCTGCGGAGTGGCTAATGGAATGTCAAACCTGATTGAATATATAGGTCCTATTAAATTTTCCGTAATCATTCGCGGTTCTGGAATCACTTCCAGTTCTACCATACTCCCAGTACTGTTTTCTGAAAAAATCCATTTTACTAAAACTGTGGCGAGTCAAGAACAATATCACTATTGATCTTCTAAATGGTAGAATATCAACCCTCGTCATAGCCAGGGTCAACCCACAAACAGCCATTACAGAAACGTGCCCTGAGTTATCCAGTATCTGGTTTTAAGCATAAGCTGGACAACTCCCCATACCTTAACATCTTTTAAGGTACGAACTATTCTATATCCAATATAGAAACTTTGGCACTTATTTAATTGGAACCATATTCAATCATGCAGCTGTCTCCAGTGCATATCAACTTAATGGAAAGAGACTAATCAGCATTACTCAACTTAGGAATCCTTCCAATTATGAGTAACCTGAAAGAGAAACTAGTTTCTCAAAATCATTGCTATCATCTGAATACCAAACACAAGAATCTACATCTTCGATCTCTTTGAAGAATCCCGATACTTGTGACACCTGGTTCTCTACTTTATTCTTATACCCACAACTTCTCAAAACTTAGACCTTGTATTTCTACGAAACACTTGTCTAAAAACTAGAGAAGTCATAAGTAAACAGAACAAAGTACGAGGACCTACCCCTTTGTCCTGATGGACACTGGACAACATACAATACTCTGTATAAGTCCACTGAGTTGAATAACTCAAAACCTGTGCTTCGTAGGTTGAAAACTGGACCCTGGCGATTTCCTCAAATATCACCAATTACAACGAATTCCGATATAATGAGGATAATCACCTAATTCCCAATAACTTACTCCCACTCATCATCTGTAAAACCATACAGATATGAGAATGAAACCTGGTAAATACATACCCTTGGAGTAAGTATCTAATCGGGAAAACAGTTTTTCTTTAACAATGCACTGAAACATGAAAATGTTTCGTAGGGGTATCTTGGTATTCCTAGTAATGCCTCTTCCTTAATCTAATTCATGACTTTAACCGTATATTTCATTGCCATCTCTCCAAATCCCTTTATTTGTCTTTAGTCGTTACCTTCTGTACACCATCGTTAGGCTAAATGGTTTTCTTTCTTCCCTACCGTTCGGCACCAGCCTATGGTTTGGAAGAAGACTATCCAGTAAGCATAATAGGTGTACCCTCCTAATCCTAGGAGTACTCGCATCTTGAGAGAAGGTGATGATAAAAGACAACTGAATAATACCTTATTCCTTTAAAGGTGAAATAGGAGTGGCGATGAAGTACGCGGTTTTGGTCGTGAATGATAACAGTCGCAATTTACTTTGCCCTCTTTCTAATCCCTTTATTTTGTCTTTAGTTATTTCCTTCTGCACACCCTACTTAGGCTAATTGGTTTTCTTCATTCCATACCTTTCGGCACTTGCCTATGGTTTGGAATAAGACTATCCAATAAGCGTAATAGGTGTACTCTCCTAAACCAAGGAGCCCTCGCAACCTGAGAGAAGGTGATAATAAAAGACAACTGAATAAACCAATTCTATTTCTCCTGAACCTTGATCCATCCTCGAAGAAGTCCTTTCGAGTTCGTATATAACCATACGATGGATCTATCCAATGGAAGTGGATGTCCGTAGTAATACGGGGTGTTCTGAGAAATGCAAAGGGTAAAAGAAGGAGTGGCAATGACTTATGCAACTCAGACAATCCAAAAGCCAGTATTTTAAGAAGGTTCGGTCAATTTGGTCAATGAGTCATAGTCTAGGGTCGGTCAAAGGTCGCTGCCAAAGAGAGAGAGAAAAGAAACACTCTGCGTGCACTCTAACCTAGATCAGAATGGTTATCACTTTATCTAATCCGGAAACCTCCCACTGTCTCGTCAAATTCTCCTCCAAACCTAAAAGAAGAATCAATCGGGATCACCCGAAGAGTAAACCAACTCATCAGTGGGAATCGGGATCCAACTCTCATCGTATGATAACGTGATGGAATGCATCCACGTTACTCATACTCCAGAAGGTATGCGCATACTTGGCAAGTTTCAGTTTCTTTAGAAACTCCCGATAAGATTTTTGCCCCATGCTCTTATAACCTTGGCTTTGGTCAAAATGTCATAAGTCACATGCCAAGTTCTACCCGTCACTATCTTATCAATTTGAACCCACCCGCACATGCCCCTGGCTTTGGCCAAACGGCAGAACGACTGTCCCAAACCAACTCATCTATCTATGCAACAATTGAATACCCAGCAGCTACCAAACACTATGCCTTAACTTTGGCTAAAATGCACAGCTTGAATACTACTGAATACCCAAAAGAAGTGACGGAGGGCTACGGCTGGTTTTTGGCGAAAAACCTTTAACGTAGTGAACTTGATATCGCTGAAGGAACCTGATAGCTTTTTATAAAAAATATAGTGGCGAAAACCTTTTGCTAAAGAGGTCATTCCCGGTGAAGGGATCTCGGCTCTTTCCTCGTGGAATGAGGTGCAGGATATTCTACTGAATACCGCGATGCAAAGCAACTTATAATCGACTATAGTGAAGTTATTACCCTGACGCAAACTTCTGCCCAAGGGGTCAGTCCCGGTGAAGGGATATCGGCCCTTGCCCCGTCGAATGAGGTGCAGGATATTCCACTGAATACCGCTATGCAAAACAAAAGGAAACATCTTTGTAATAACACCTTTTAAATTGTTCCAACAACTGCCAAAAAGGTTTGTTTTACTTTGCATTGATCAGAATCAACGCAGTCCCATCAATCAATCACACCAGAAAAGAACGAAAATAAAATGTACGTATATGCCATCCGCATTCGTCACTGGGTCCCGTCATCACCCGTTAGGTTACTTAACTAACGACAGAGCGGGGACTGGACTAGCGCGGGTGTAAAACATATACAACATCTAATAGTATATAAACCAATATACAATAATCGCTCCAGGCGTGATAATATGCAACATTACAGAAAAGTAATAAGCATCACAGAACAATACAGATAATCTGGGATCCCCGAGTTTCACAGAGCCGCTGCTGAAACCCGACGTTCCCCTGGTCGTGTGGATAGCCTGTGCAATGAAACCTAGACCCCTACGGGTGCGGCAAGTTACCCGCCAAAACCTGAAGCGAGGCAGCCCCTACAGCAAAGTGAATGGACCACCCTGCACTTCACGGAATCCGGTAGCTTGAGCACCCCTCCTTGGGTCAAACTGTACCCCCTACGAGTGCGGCGAATAGTTTGCCAATTCCAGAGTGAGGCCCCTCTGCCTCTCAAAGCCATGAGATGCGGACCCGTTGCCCCCCAGAACCCGGCTATCCGTGCACTCCATCGCGGGGCAAATCCTAGTACAGAAATGAATAATAGTACAACAGGTACATCGACCGCAACCTGGTCGTGCCCCAAAAGAATATTATACAACAGGCAGTGACGGCAGTCCACAAGTTGGACGCTCGCCCCGCAATATCAAATGTACAAATAAATCCAAACTGCACTATCATTGCACACTGCTATCCACCACGACAAATCCGCAACATCACAGCACAACACAGAACATCAACGCGAATGTCACGTTCGCAAACCCGTCTAAAAGAACTATAGCAATCAGACACGGTTTACCGATCAAATAACATTCCCGGTCGGAGATATAATGTAAGCACTGTAAACTAACATGTTTAAATTTCGATCGACTAAATATCACGAAGTGGGCCCCACGAACATCTGTGGAACAGTAACAAAATCTGGGCCCAAAAGATATATACCAAAAACCCCAATTTCCATAGAAGAATATACTGTGCAAATTTGGGGGCATGATCACTCAGAACGGCGGCGAATGCGCGACCAAACCATGGGTTTGGTCGCGATTCCGCGGCAATCTTGTCGATTCATGAGCTCAAATTTGTACGGTGTTCTTATAAAACCCTGCACAATTTTCTGAGATATGTAGAATAAATTTAGGACATCATTTAAAATCGACAGAAACTGTGAAGCTTGAAAATTGTGTTTTTCGATATCCGGTTCGATCGATATTTTAAACGCGTTAGCACAAGTTAGTATAACAAAATGGTGAGGCTCTGATACCACTGTAAGTCTACGGTAGCGCCCCGGCCGTCTACAGACGCCAAAAGCGGAACAAAAACTTTTTAACTGGCGCTATCGTATACTTTAACCCGGATCTGCCATTATTGCTAAACTAACAAACTGTAAAGAGTGTAGAAAGGTTATACCGAACGATCCGAGTCCTTCGTTCTTTAACCATCATCCCACGCTCCGTTGCGGCTGCTCCGATCTCGTCGATCTCCGATCTCCTCGTCCAGGTGACACCACGTCAACGATTCTTTAAACGGGCTCCCGCCTCTGATACGAGGCAACTCGGTCGTCAAGTTTGCTAAAAGAGACGACCAAGATTGATGTAGAGAATGAGTAGAAGACTTTGTCTCGTTCCGTCCAAAGCTATGGACGAACGGTTAATGAAGTTGCCATGGGAATCGGGTGATGGAATGAAATGAGCTGTGAAATTCCATACACCCCAAAATCTATCATAATCTTTTTACCAGATGAAAACTCAAGTGAGAGTGAGAGAGGAGAGGGCCGGCCATATATAGGGAGGAGGAGGGTGAGTGTAGGAGAGGGGGGGTGACCACAAGAAAATATCATGTGTGAACACAAACAAATATCTCAAGTGTGAACACAAACAAATATCTCAAGTGTGAACACAAAGTGTGAACACACCAAAAGCAACCAATGAAAAATAACACCTCACCGCTTCTAGAACTTTCTAGAAGCATCCACACTCTTCCAAAGAAAAGATAAATCCGTCTTTAACCGAATGTTAAAAGACGGCTGATAGAAAACTGAAAACTGGCAACTTCCAAAAGTGATCCCGAAACGAATTTCAGGATAACCCCGTAACTATATAAATATACCCGCATTTGTATTACGACCGAATACAAATGCAACTGAGACAAAGATATTATATCTACTCAATATAATACTCGGAGCCGGCTTAAACCGAAGCTGACCAGTATCATCTGCCCGAAAACTGACACGTGCGTAAACGCACGTGCATTTTCCGAACCCTGCCATAAAACCATACGGCCTCTACAACGTTTCGCCCGAACTTGGAAAACTGTCTGTGGGGGACTCTAATGACTCGTCAGTACCCTGGCAGTGGGTTTAACCACAAACCGTCAGCGGCACTAGCAATGCGTAACGGCTGCCCATGGACTGACCTCAAGGGATGCCGATGAGCGAACTCATCTGGAAGCCCTACTGAGCCTAACAGTGACAATGTATATACATTCCGGTCCGTTCGTCTATGAGTATCGCATATCTGCCTAGGGGGCTAGTAACGTCAGACCCCCAATAGCAGTATAAGTCGTGTCGGAGTGTAGCCCAATAACACCCTGAGATACTACTGGAGTACCTACCAGTAAATCTCCTGCCACGGCCGTGGGCTTTGTGTAATGGCTCTCCTAGACACAGCACAATCTCGCCCCCAATACCGGGAGAGACGAATCCCCTGCCGATCCGCTCACGTGCCTCCATGTGGCTCGGGACTGTACCCAAAAACTACCTGTTTGCACGACTCCTTTGAGCCGTGGTAGGGTAGAAATCAAAGCACAGTGGGAACTCACACGAGACAAATGACGACCTCAGGTCGATGAACTAACCTGTACACATGTCACCAGGGAACTGCTATCTGACGATATGTATAATACCAACTAGCAGATTCCCGGCGAGTCATGTCCGGTGTACTCATAACCCAATGAGCACCTGTATACATCTTAAGTGATCTAACTGACACCAGTGGCTTGTGAGACCGGCCACCGCCCCTCGTCGGGGTCTCAACTGTACACACTAGTCTACTCCGGAGTATCGATGCCCTGTCTCGAAACTCCCACGACTAGGGACCACAATTAAGGATATGCATATAAACTACCCAACTCTCACGTATATGATCGCCATCATACTGTTGGTAGTAAAGCAAGATCCTAAGGGCTCTCTCAAAGTGTAACATGTAATCAGTCACCTGAATATGTACACGACTGATAAAGGCAAACTAGATAGCATACTATCATCTCGAGTAAGACTGTCCTACCGGTATAGGTCCTCCACAATCATTCCAATCACGTACCTGCGATCCAATAATTGACTATGAGGGCACTATCTCCAACAGATAGTCATTCCAGATCACAGATGAACATATTGGATATGCTAGGAATCCGCGTTTCGTTCGAGCCTGCAACGAAAGACGGATTACACGGTCGCGATGAATAGCCAAACCCCACCCTAGACCCCTACGGGTGCGGCAAACTACCCGCCAAATACCCGAAGTGAAGCAACCTCCCTCAACAAAGTGAGTAGGCCACTCGGCACTTCAAAGTACCCGGTAGTTTGTGTACCCCACCTTGGGTCTATCCTAGGAGTAAAAACAGTAAAAGAAATAATATACAATGGTGGCTACAACCTCAACCCGGATGTGCGACCATAAAATAATATTACATCAAATTACAAATTTACATCGAATGTAAAAAAAGAAAACTCTCATCTCACATCCCCGGCTATTCATCACGACGATCCAACAAGTTCATATACACAAACCATCAACATCACAGATCACAGATATGTACAACCCCCACTAATCGACTATAGCGATTAGTAGACGTTCAGTACATATATCATATCACAGATATAATCCGATTAGCTAAAGTTTACAGAATTTTGATCGATATTCAAATTTGAAACTACCCCAAATACAACACTGTACTCAAAGGAATCTGGGCAGAAACAAAGTATCTGAAAAATCACAAAACATCAAGCTGGACAATCTGCAGGAAAAACGAGTTGACTCCGAGTCGACTCGGCCGCGAATCCGCGGTGAAACGCATGGTTTCGCCGCGCTTCCGCGGCATTCTGATCGAGTCACGAGCTCGTTTTTCTTGGGTGTCCCTAAAAAGGCCTGCACGTATTTTTTAGGTCTCTGAAAATATTTTTAAACCTGTTTTGAAAATCGGCAGAAAACATAAATTTTTGATGTATTTTGCGATTTTTCCGGGATCGAAGTTCAAAAGACTTTGCTAACATGTTAGTTGTTGTTTAGCCTGGCTCTGATACCACTGTAAGTCTATGTTACCCACCCCGGTGCTTAACGGGGAGGCGGAATAGGTAAAAATCAATTTTTTCTTTTAAGAAAACATAGACTAACCATAAAAGATCTTTGCTAAACAAAAACTAACAAACTAATATGGAGCTTTAACTACTAGGTTAAGAAATTATACCTAAAGCTTGAACTCCTTCTCTTCTTGTGTTGCTTCTCCTTGTTGTGATCTCCTTGGATTGGTTGTGGAAGGTTCCTCCTCACCGGCTTCTAAACGTCGAAGAAGATCCACCCGAAAGCTTCTATCTTGAGCTCCAATCTCAACTATGAAGTAACTAGAGTGCTTGGTGTGCTAGACTAAGAACTCTAGAGAGAGTAGAGAGTGATTTTAGTGGTTTGGTCTCAATTTCCCTTGGTTCTCAACACATGAGAGGTTAGGGTTTGAGAGAGAGGATGAAGGAGAGAAAGCTAGGAGAGAGAATCTATATGATAAAATGAAGAGATAGCTCTCATATTAGCATAAAAGAATAATAATTTTTAATTAGAAAAAATTGTGATGGTTCATTTGATTTGACCATTATATTGTCACCATTAATGCTAAGCAAAATATCTTTTGCTTAAGAAAAATATCTTTTGCTTAAGAAAAAATATCTAAGTCGACTTTGGTCAACAAGTCAAATGGTCAATCCAAATAACCATAACACAATTATCACTAATTAAAACTATTAATCAATATCCTTCATCTCATTAAGGTCTTAATCAAGTCAATGGTCAAAACCCTAATGAGGTGTCTCCTTCATTTGTCTCTGTCAACTGTATATACATGCCCGCTTCCGCGTTCCGAAGAACACGAATGCAATAAGACTGAACCAAGCCAAAATCAAATACTAGGATCTGGCTTAAACCAAAGCCCACTAGTATCAACTGCCCGAACACCAAACGCGCACAAGTACGCATATGTGAACGAACCCCCGTCGTAAAACCATACGGCCTCTACTCGTTTCGCCCGAAGCAGAGAAACTCTCTGTATGGGACTCTAAAGACTCGACACTACGCTGACAGTAGGTTTAACCATAAGCCGCAAGCGGTACTAGCTATACGTAACGGTCCCCGGGTAGATGTCGATAAGAAGGCCGATGAGTGAAACCCATCTGAACTCCTACTGAGCCTGAATGTGACAATCTCCGTACAGTCCGGTCTGTTCGTCTAAGAGTATCGCATATCGGGCAAGGGGGCGGTAAACATCAGTCCCCTAATAGCGGTATAAGTCATGTCGGAGTGTAGTCCAAAACACCTGAGAAACTACTGGAGTACCTACCAGTAAATCTCGCTTGCCCTGGCCAGGGACTTTGTGTAATGGCTCTCCTAACACAGCGCGATATCAACCCCCAATACCGGGAGAGACGAATCCTATCCAACCGCCGCTGTCTCCAAGTGCTTCGGGACTGCACACAACTACTACCTATTTGCATGACTCAATAGAGCCGTGGTAGGGTAGTAATCTAAGAACAGTGGGAACACACTCGAGGCGAAGCAGCAGTGTCAAGTCAACGGACTAAGCTGTACTCATGTCACCTGGGAACTGATAACTGATAATAGGTATAGTACCAACCAACAGTTCCCAGTGAGTCCTGTCCAGTGTACTCGTAACCTAACGAGCACTTACATACTATCTTCAGTACGATGTACTGATGGTTGTGGACAGACCATCTCCCCTCCTGGGATGAGAAGCGTATACACTAGTCTACTCTGGAGTATCGATGCCATGTCTCGATAATCCCACGACTAGGGACCTGTATAAGGATGTGCTTGTAGACTACCCAGCCTCCACTAGTGTGACTGCCATCACAACGCTGGTAGTCAAGCAAAGATCCTAAGGGCTCTATCAATATGTATTAGCGATATGTCAAAAGAAACACATACACATATTTAAATAGATACAAACCAAGTAACATACTACTATATCGAGCAAGACCATCATAAATCCGTGTATATATCCCAAGCTTCCAAAATGTAATATACAAACTAGTACTATATAATAATGGCCTCTAGGGCATATCACACTAACAGTATCGACTTCGGAGTCGACAGCAAAAACACGGACTAAACGGGCACTAGAATCCCGTGTCCAGCCGATCATGCACTAAGCGGGTTTAGTGCACGTGGAAGCGTGTGATACGTATGAGAGCGATTTTAAAAAGGCTTTGTTTTAACAAAAAGAGTGACGGACACAAGGCTTGACTCAACCAATCATAAAATGCACAACCAGTCCCTAGAGGTCGGGTCACCTAGGTCAAGTCACTACCCCTCTCCTAAACTTCCAAAGGGCAAAACGTAGGATCAATCCTCTATCACCTCCTTATCAATCTTGCAGCCAGGTAAGTGCCAGATAAGTAGGAGGTATCTGCTATACGAATCACCGAAATAGCGGGCCTAATTAAGTAGCCACTTCCTTAGTCACACTAACCTAAGACACCACAATAGAAATATGGATAAGCAATAGATTACCTATGACCCTCCTTTGTCCTAATTGAGCGCGAATGTCCTTAAAGGCTTGGTCGAGATATTTTTTATTAATGTAGGCTGATAGTATGCTCGTTTGTGATTTGTGGGGCCTAGAAAGGGTGATGAAATCCCTACCTAATCTGAATTTAGGTTTATTGCCCCTTAATGTCCGGTTTAAATATGCAAAACAAACCGAAATCAATAACACGCAAAATGATTTTTAGCGGCGCTGTTGCAAAGAATCCTGCAGGTAAAAACAGTTTATTGGAGCTTTAGAGGAGAGAGGAAGACAATAAGAGAGTACCAGAGAGATTTAGGGGCCTAAATCCTCACTTTGGCCACGCTTTCGCCGCCGATTGATGAGTTCTTCTCTTCAAACTTCTTCAGAGCACTCCAATGCTCTTCTGGTCCAAATTGAAAGTCTCCGAATCTCTGTTGGCTTGCTCCAATTACTCCAGATTTCCTTGCAAAACTCGCACAAGAATCATTAAAAACACAAAATGTAGTTTTGGTTCTCCTTTATGTTATGTTTCTGGTTTTTATTAGAAATAAACCCGAATAATAAGAAAAATAATTACGATCGTTTCCCCGGTAACGGCGCTATTTGATTGATCGTGAAGAAGTGTGTATGTATGTTGTAAATAACCGCAATTAAGACGGTGTCGCAAATAGCTAGTCGTGATGAGTACGGGTCGTCCACAGGAAAACGGTGAACTGTTTTTCTTGTTTTAGACGAGTTGATAGAAGAAAGGTAAGATTGTTGTTGTTTATTATTAAGAAGGTTTGAAAAGTTTATAATAGAAAGGCTTGTAGGGTTTATAGGATTTAGTAGTTAATGGATGGAGTTAAAAAATAATAATTCTTTTTATCTTTTAATTATTTAATACTAGAGAGATAGCGATGAATGTGGATTAGGGTTCTTGTAAGGAATTAGGGTTTCTCTCTACTGACCCTTGTCCTTCCATTGATCTCTATTTATCTCAAGCCCTTAACAAAACGATTATTAACGAATCTTGAATCGTTGTCGTGACTATCATGAATTGATAGCGCGTCCAATAAGAGGGTTAATATTCATTTTGCTAAACTTTATAAAAATTAAAACGTTAAAAAGAATTCAAGTGATATTTTTCCTCCATTATGCTACCCTATCTTACAAACCCTAGCATGCAAGAACTTACTCGCTCATGGAGATTAGCTTAGTAGAAGAAAGGTGGAAGAATACGGAACCCATAATTAAAATTAAAAATGTAGAAAGTAAATGCGGAAAGTAATGCGGAAAGTAAAGTGCGGAAAGTAAATGCGGAAAGTAAATGCGGAAAGAATTAAAACAAAGAACTACCTTTATTGATCAACTATTGCATTACAAAATTTCTCTCTGAAAAAGTAAATTACAAAAACCCTAGTTGCTCGCTAGATCTCTCTCTCTCTCTTGAATTGAAATTTTGAGTTAAATGTTGAATGGTTTTGATAGACGGCTCTCGGTCCTTAATATAGTCTCTGGAATTAGAAACCCTAGATGTCATGTTGAAGTAGGTATAAATACGTTCATTCCCCTGAAGTTTCAGATTCTACGACCACCAGAGAACCACGCAACCGCCGCCTATACCCTTGTTTGACCGCAAATCCACCGCCCCCTTGTAGGTTGGAGCTTTCAGATTCTTCGTGGCTTCTTCTCTCAATATTTGGAGATCTTTCTAATAAAAAGATTCTGAAAATATTCTTAGTTGTATGTATGCCCTAGAGGCCAGTATTGTACAGATGATGTATATTATATTGGATGCTTGGACATATATAGAGATGACTTTCTTGCTCGATATGATAGTATGCTATCTGGTTGCTCTTTATCTTAACATGTACACTTGTCTCTTTAAACTGTCTTATAGTTACATGTTGGTAAAGCCTTTAGGATGTGTACTTGACTACCTGGACTATGATGCAGATCATACTAGTGGGGACATGGTAGTCCATAGGTACATCCTTCAAGGTCCCTAGTCGTGGGTATATCGAGACGGGGCATCGATATACCAGTGTAGACTAGCGTATACGCTTCTCGACCCATGAGATGGGCGATGGATGATCCCATATCCATTGGTGTTTGACATCAGAGATGGTATACGGGTACTCAGTGGAGACTGGGTACACTGGACGGACTCGCCGAGAACTCCCAGATGGTATTATACCTCACGTCAGATGGCAGTTCTCAGGTGACACTTGTGCAGGTTAGTCTGTAGACCCGAGATCGTCATAGAGTCTTGTGTGATTCCCACTGTGCTTTGATCTCCACCTTACCACGTCCATGAGGGCGTGCAAAACGGTGGTTTTTGGGTACAGTCCCGAGTCACATGGAGGCAATGAGCGATAGGAGGGGTTTCGTCTCTCCCGGTATTGGGGGTTGATGTTGTGCTGTGCTCGATTGGCCGTAACAGGGAAGTCCCTGGCCAGGGCTGATCAGAGTTTTGCTGGTAAGTGTTACCAGTAGTTTCTCGACCCGTTATGAGCCTCACATCGGCATGACTTATCGGTTATTGGGGTCTGACGTTTACCACCCATGGACTTGATATGCGACATATCAGACGAACAGACCGGACTGTACGGTAAGTGTTACTGGTTGGATTCGCAGGAGTGTGAGCGGGCTAGCTCGTCGATCTTCTGATCGCTCAATACCCGGGTGGCCGTTACGTTTAGCAGACCGCTTGCGGCTTGTGGGTGCTTGATATGATCATCATCTGCTACCGGCGTATTGACGAGTCTTTAGAGTCCTACACAGAGGTTTCCTGGCTCAAGCGAAACGAAATAGGAGCGCATACGAGATATGTGCGGGACCGAGAATAATGCGTGTATGTGATACCGCATTTCATTCTCGCGATGAATGTTTCGATTGGTTGTATACGATATGACCTAGTTATCGAATCATTGATTCGATAAATCGATACATTGGATACTAGTCGGTTATGTGCGACATGACCGGATCATTGAATCAAATGTTGATTTAATGATTAAATGTATAATTATATATTTGATATATTACTTTGCATTAACTAGTATTGGTTCACTTTAAATGGATTTTCTCACTTGATGTTCACAAGTTGTATATGTGATATACTTTTGTGCACTTGATTGTATCATGTTTGATGATGCATGAATATTGGCTTTGTGTAAAGAATTGCACCATGGTTATGATAATGGTTAGGGTTTTGATTTATTCACTCATTTATTTAACCATTCTTTATTTATTTAAATGGATAAATGAAAATAAAATGGTTTCTTTTTATCATGAAGCTTGTTGAAGCTTCATGAAGCTTTGACTAAAGAGACCATTTTGTCTTCATGCTTAACCCTAACCATTCCCACTTACCATGGTATATTCTCTACACTTGACCTTAGTTAGGATATGATAAGTATTGATTTATTTTCTATTATGAAAATACTTTTATCATATTCTATCTTCATCTTCTCCTTCTTCTTCAAGAAAGAAAACTAGACTCCATTAATGGCATCTTGAGTTCTAAAGTGAGAAATCCAATTCTAAAGTGAACCCACCTCCTATTTCTTCATCCTCTACCTCTTGCCAAGTGGTTTTGGGTGTTTTCTTCACAAGTTTCACAACTTGGTGAAGTCGGAGCTTGATTTTGTGAAGCCTCGACGTAGATCATCTTCGGCATCGTAGCCGACGACTATTCCGCTCATTTCTCCGATGAAGCCGATGCGAGAGTCCGGGATTCGAGATTGACAGCGAGGGAGCGACTACGTGGAGCTAAGGAAGTGGATAACCGGATCTACAAAGGTTGTAGCTTCCTACTTTTAGTTAAGATGTTAACTAGTTTATTGTTTCGCCTAAAATTCTAGTCGACGATCCGTATTAGGGTTTCTCGGCACTCATAAAATTTAAAAATTGGCATGGTTGATGCCTTGTGAGACTTCATTAGCGTGCCTAGGAACCCTACAGTGGTATCAGAGCCTAGCTGGAGCCTTAGGCGAAGTCTAGACGACGTTTGAAACCCGATCGAACCAAAACCCTAAATTTTCCACGCTCTCTGGACTTTTTCTAAAAACTGGGTTTTTTCCAGATTAAAAATGCTTAAAAAATTCAGCAGGAAGATATAAGAATTACGGTGCAAAATTGGAGAAATGATGCCTCCAACATGCGGCGGAACCGCGGCAGAAGCCTAGCTTCTGCGGCGGTTCCGCGGCTACATGATGACGTAAGCCCTCCAAATTTGCACAGTAACTCCTATTTTACAGTGCTGAGTTTTATGGGAATTTTTAATATTTATTCAAGAGTTGAATTTTCTGGGGTGTTTTGGGAGTTCGCTGATTCGATCGGATTATCAGATTTTGTCTATGTGGTTTCCGGATAATTTTAGAATATGTTAAAAAGATCGACCGGATATAAATACCCAACTTTTTCCCTGCCGGAAAATTTCCAAGTGTTGGATTTTTCTGTGGTTTAAGGACGTTCTGAGTAGTGCAAGTAACGCGATGGTCCCTCTAGAAGACAACAAACCTTAACTCGATTATGTGGCCGTCTTGAACTGCCCTTTGAACCTTCGGGTTTGGGGCAGTACGGCGTGCCACATGTGAGGCGTTGGCTTGACCCTTCTACGGCTGGACCGTTGGTACTGAGGCATGAAGTGAATGTCTTTGAACTTATTTCATGTGTTGAACGGTCTCGGGAAAACTTGGGTGTTCGAATGTTCGATCGGAAAGTTTAATATTTTCTATTTATCCGGAATAGGATACAATAATTGGAATTCACAAACAATTATGAGATAACTGAATGAATGTTATAAATCTAGCGGTTTAGTCTCACTTGATATTGAAAAGAGTTTTCGATAATGGGACTAAAATGCGGGGTTTATAATTGTTAGGCATGTGATGTCTAAGTATTTCATTTGATCAGGCATGCGATGTCTAAAGAGGTTGCGGATTCCAATTGTTGTAGTTTTACACTTTCTTTTCTGTGACCGTAAGTGTAATATGTGATATCGCCGGTTTCGTTGCTATATGTCAACGACAATTGGGATGCGCATATTTACTTACGTTGATGACATGTGATATTATGTGTTGCTGGATATGTTATATTGGATTGTCGTGTTTGAATAGCCGGGGGTTTTTATGTGAGATGAGTGTTTTTCTTTTTCATTCATGTAAAAAAACTTGTATGTAATATTCTTTTATTGGGGCACTTCCAGGTTGCGGAAGATGTCACCTTTTGTATATTATTTACTTTTCCGCATTAGGATAGACCCAAGGAGGGGAGCACAAGTAACCGGGTTCTGGGGTCCAGTAGGAGACCATCTCGAGGAGTCGAGTCCGGGTCTCCTAACCCTAGAATTGGTAGGGTTGCTTGCCGCTCTCGTAGGGGTCTAGGGGTGTGGGATTGGCTATTCATCATGACCGTGGAATCCGTGTTTTATACTGGCTCGTATTGAAAACACGGACGTCCTAGTATATCTAATATTTCATATGTTTCTTCTGCTGCGATATCTGTGATGTGATCATGTGATGTTCTGTGATAGATACAGTATATAGTATATATGATATATTATATAGACGTTACTTATGTTTTGCACCCGCACTAGCCCTGCCCTGCTCTGTCGTTAGTTACCTAACCTAACGGTGCACGAGGGGACATCCAGGCGAATACGGATGGCATAAGTGTACGTCGTATTTATCTGTGATGTTTTAGGTACTTAAATGATGGGACTTCATTAATGTGATTAATGAAAGAAAAGAAACCTAAGATGTTGTAGAATCAAATTTTAAACAAAATAGGTAGCTACAGTTCTTGCTTTGCATAGCGGTATATATGATATACCCTGCACCTTATTCGATGAGGAAAGGACCGAGATCCCTTCACCGGGAGTGACTCCTTTAGCAATGACTGACAGACGCTACACACTCGGTTTGCTTTTGATTGCTTTTGGAGTTTTGCTTTGCACAGCGATATATATGATATATCCCGCACCTCATTCGACGAGGAAAGGGCCGACGATCCCTTCACCGGGAGTGACCCCTTTAGCAAAACTAGAAAAGCCTCAAAATCATTCCATTTCAAAACTTCATTTGATTCTACAACGATATCAAGTTCATTACGCAATAGGTTTTCAGAAAAACCTGTCGTAGCCCTCCGTCATTTCAGATAAGTCCTGTTTAGTATTCGTGCTGCGTTTGTTGACCTTGTCAAGGCGCAGTGTGCGGTAGCTAACCAGTATTTATCTGCTTATGCATATGATGCAGATTGAGCTAGGGTAGTCGTACGGCCTTGTTGACCTTGTCAAGGGTCGTGCGGGTGGGTTTAATTCAATCAAGAAATGACGGGTTGAACTTGACTTACGGTCTATGGTTTGTTGACCTTATCAAGGTCATAGATCGTTTGGGGCAAAAGCATTATCGGGAATTTCAAGTGTTGAAATTTGCAATGAGATTGCATACCTTCTATGAGATAGTTGGATCCCGATACCCACTGCGAGTAAGAGTTACTCCTGGGAGAGTTTTACACATTACAATTAGCCGATCAAGTAGGTGTCTAGAAAGGTGTCAACGGGGTTACGCCTCTGGGAAAACGAGGTTTACTTTAATTAGGTCCGTGCGAAAGCACGGGGAACCTCCCTCAAAGTACCGACACTGGCCTGGCTGAAAGATTGGCGAACTTGTAGTGTGTAATTAATCCCGGCTAGTCTTTCCTTTTAGGGTTTGAAGGAAGATTTGATAAAAACCAGTGGGAGCCATCCTGATTAGATAAGATAATAACCAATCTGATCTTGCAAGAGCATACGCTAAACTGTTTTCTTCTCTCTCTCTCCAGGTAGCGACCATGTCATGGCCTAATAAAGATAATAATATGGATGTATTGACCGAACCCGCATGTTATACTGTGCTGGGGAACGTTGGTTCCGTTCTTTCCTATAAGAGTTATAGAACTGAACAGGATATAGGGGAATACCAGGATTCTCATACCACCCGAATGAAGAAAGTACATGATGATGCATTTTCTTCGGGTGTGTTCGTTACAGAGAACTGTTTCTCCATTTGCTCTACGTCCTGGGTATTAGATACCGGGTCAGGATCCCATATATGTAATCAGTTACATGGGCTTAGGAAAGGTAAAGAACTTGGAGAAGGTGATAAAGACATTAGAGTTGGAAATGGTGCAATTGTTGCAGCTAAGACTGTCGGGGAATATCACCTTGTATTACCAACTGGTAATACATTGGTTCTGAACGAATGCTATTACATGCCGAACCTGATATGCAACATTATATCGGTTTCTTTGTTGAGTAAAGAGGGGTATAATTTTGTATTACAGGACAATGTTATGAACATTTTCCGTAACCAAAAGTTGGTTGGATCAGGCACGTTGTGCAATGGCATTTATGTTCTAAATCAATCAACAGTTCTGAGCATAACAAACACACACAAAAGGAAGAGTTCTGAACTGAATGAATCCTTCTTGTGGCATTGTAGACTGGGTCACATCAATGCGACACGACTGGCTAAGTTACATAAGGATGGATATTTGAAACCATTCGAATTTTCATCTTATGACACTTGCCAGTCATGTCTCAAAGGAAAGATGACCAAAACTCCGTTTACGGTACACGGAGAAAGAGTTACCGAACTCTTGGGACTGATACATAGTGATGTATGCGGTCCTATGTCTACACATGCCAGGGATGGTTCTTCGTACTTCATTACATTCACTGACGATCTCTCTAGATTCGGATATGTGTTCCTGATGAAACACAAATCAGAAGCTTTTGAGAAATTTAGAGAATATAAACAAGAAGTCGAGAACCAAACCGGAAAAAGTATTAAAATCCTTCGATCTGATCGAGGAGGTGAATACTTGAGCAATGAATTCCTGGACTTCCTAAAAGAGAATGGGATTCTCTCTCAGCTGACTCCTCCATATACACCACAGCACAACGGTGTATCTGAACGGAGGAACCGCACCCTATTAGATATGGTGCGCTCTATGATGAGCACGGCTGAGTTACCTATTTCCTTCTGGGGATATGCGCTGGAAACAGCAGCATACCTATTGAATCAAGTTCCATCTAAATCTGTACCTACCACACCATATGAGATATGGAGTGGGAAGAGGCCATATCTTAAACGAGTTAAGATATGGGGTTGTCCAGCCTATGTCAAAAGACAAAATCCGGACAAGCTCGAGGCACGGTCAGTTCTTTGCAAGTTTGTGGGATATCCAAAGAACTCATATGGGTATTTTTTCTACCACAGTGAGGAACAAAAAGTGTTTGTTGCTCAACATGCCACCTTTTTAGAAAAGGAATTCCTAGAAAAAGAAATTAGTGGCAAAGTGGTAGAGCTGGAAGAAGTTCCAGATACACAAACCGTAACTGAAGATTTAGTGGAACCAGAAGATTCAGAAGCTCCCAATGAACCTCAGCCTCTCCGCTGATCTAGTAGGGTTCCTCGCCAACCTGAGAGATACTACGGTTTTCTCATGGATGGTGGGAGCGAGGATTGCATCATGGAGGATGATGACCCAACTAGCTTCGAGCAGGCCATCACGAGTAGGGACTCAGTGAAATGGCTGGATGCTATGCGGTCCGAGATGGAATCCATGTACACCAACAAAGTATGGACTTTGGATGTTGCTCCTGAAGGGGTAAAACCCATCGGGAGCAAGTGGATCTTCAAGAAAAAACTTGGTGTAGATGGGAAAGTGGAGACTTTCAAAGCTAGACTTGTAGCAAAGGGTTTTCGTCAAAGACCAGGTGTGGACTATGACGAAACCTTTTCTCCATGGCTATGCTTAAATCCATCCGGATCATGCTTGCCATCGCTGCATATCATGATTACGAAATCTGGCAAATGGATGTTAAGACCGCCTTTCTAAATGGTGATTTAGAAGAGTGCGTGTACATGACTCAGCCAGAGGGCTTCGTAGACAGTGGGAGCAGCGGGAAGGTGTGCAAGCTGCTTAAATCCATTTATGGATTAAAGCAAGCATCGCGGAGTTGGAACATCTGCTTTGACGTCGTTATCAAAGAGTTTGATTTCGTCAAAAACCCAGATGAACCTTGTATCTACAAGAAGGTAGCAGAGAGTAAGGTTGTCTTCCTCGTATTGTACGTGGACGACATACTCTTAATAGGAAATGATATTCCTATGCTGCAATCGGTCAAGCTCTTCCTATCACAAAGATTCTCGATGAAAGATCTTGGTGATGCCTCCTGCATATTGGGAATAAGGATCTATAGAGATAGATCCAAACGGATATTGGGATTGTCCCAATCCAGATACATTGACACCATACTAAAGAGGTTTAGTATGGAAGAATCCAAGCGTGGGAACTTGCCCACGATCTCTGGAGTCACTCTCTCCAAAGAGATGTCTCCCAAGACTGATTTGGAGAGAGCTCGCATGCAAGGGATACCCTATGCTTTGGCTGTAGGCTCTATCATGTATGCGATGCTATGTACCAGACCCGATGTAGCATACTCACTAAGTATAGTGAGCAGGTATCAAGCTGATCCTGGAGAGAGTCACTGGACAGCTGTGAAGAGCATTCTCAAGTACTTGCGAAGGATTAAAGAGATGCTCTTGGTGTATGGTAATGGAGAACTCCAAGTGGAGTCCTTTACCGATTCGAGCTTCCAGAGTGATAAGGACGACTCTAAGTCGCAGTCGGGATTTGTCTTTACCCTTTACGGAGGGGCGGTTAGCTGGAAGAGTTCTAAGCAGGAAACTGTGGCAGACTCGACGATGGAGGCTGAATACATCGCTGCCAACGATGCTGCTAAAGAGGCTGTCTGGATCAAGAAGTTCATTACTGAACTTGGAGTGGTTCCATCCATTGAGCATCCAATACCTTTGTATTGCGATAACAATGGAGCGGTGGCTTTGGCCAAGGAACCTAGGTCCCATCAGCGATCCAGGCATATTCTGAGGCGGTATCACCTGATCCGGGAGATAGTTGATCGCCGGGAGATCGAGGTCAGGAGGGTTGACACGAAGAACAACATGGCGGATCCACTCACGAAGGCCATTCCCCAGATACAGTTTGAGAGACTCTTCGGGAAGCTCGGTATGCGATACTACAGCAGCTGGCCCTAGTGCAAGTGGGAGATTGTTAGTTGTATGTATGCCCTAGAGGCCAGTATTGTACAGATGATGTATATTATATTGGATGCTTGGACATATATAGAGATGACTTTCTTGCTCGATATGATAGTATGCTATCTGGTTGCTCTTTATCTTAACATGTACACTTGTCTCTTTATACTGTCTTATAGTTACATGTTGGTAATGCCCTTAGGATGTGTACTTGACTACCTGGACTATGATGCAGATCATACTAGTGGGGACATAGTAGTCCATAGGTACATCCTTCAAGGTCCCTAGTCGTGGGTATATCGAGACGGGGCATCGATATACCAGTGTAGACTAGCGTATACGCTTCTCGACCCATGAGATGGGCGATGGATGATCCCATATCCATTGGTGTTTGACATCAGAGATGGTATACGGGTGCTCAGTGGAGACTGGGTACACTGGACGGACTCGCCGAGAACTCCCAGATGGTATTATACCTCACGTCAGATGGCAGTTCTCAGGTGACACTTGTGCAGGTTAGTCTGTAGACCCGAGATCGTCATAGAGTCTTGTGTGATTCCCACTGTGCTTTGATCTCCACCTTACCACGTCCATGAGGGCATGCAAAACGGTGGTTTTTGGGTACAGTCCCGAGTCACATGGAGGCAATGAGCGATAGGAGGGGTTTCGTCTCTCCCGGTATTGGGGGTTGATGTTGTGCTGTGCTCGATTGGCCGTAACAGGGAAGTCCCTGGCCAGGGCTGATCAGAGTTTTGCTGGTAAGTGTTACCAGTAGTTTCTCGACCCGTTATGAGCCTCACATCGGCACGACTTATCGGTTATTGGGGTCTGACGTTTACCACCCCTAGACTTGATATGCGACATATCAGACGAACAGACCGGACTGTACGGTAAGTGTTACTGGTTGGATTCGCAGGAGTGTGAGCGGGCTAGCTCGTCGATCTTCTGATCGCTCAATACCCGGATGGCCGTTACGTTTAGCAGACCGCTTGCGGCTTGTGGGTGCTTGATATGATCATCATCTGCTACCAGCGTATTGACGAGTCTTTAGAGTCCTACACAGAGGTTTCCTGGCTCAAGCGAAACGAAATAGGAGCGCATATGAGATATGTGCGGGACCGAGAATAATGCGTGTATGTGATACCGTATTTCATTCTCGCGATGAATGTTTCGATTGGTTGTATACGATATGACCTAGTTATCGAATCATTGATTCGATAAATCGATACATTGGATACTAGTCGGTTATGTGCGACATGACCAGATCATTGAATCAAATGTTGATTTAATGATTAAATGTATAATTATATATTTGATATATTACTTTGCATTAACTAGTATTGGTTCACTTTAAATGGATTTTCTCACTTGATGTTCACAAGTTGTATATGTGATATACTTTTGTGCACTTGATTGTATCATGTTTGATGATGCATGAATATTGGCTTTGTGTAAAGAATTGTACCATGGTTATGATAATGGTTAGGGTTTTGATTTATTCACTCATTTATTTAACCATTCTTTATTTATTTAAATGGATAAATGAAAATAAAATGGTTTCTTTTTATCATGAAGCTTGTTGAAGCTTCATGAAGCTTTGACTAAAGAGACCATTTTGTCTTCATGCTTAACCCTAACCATTCCCACTTACCATGGTATATTCTCTACACTTGACCTTAGTTAGGATATGATAAGTATTGATTTATTTTCTATTATGAAAATACTTTTATCATATTCTATCTTCATCTTCTCCTTCTTCTTCAAGAAAGAAAACTAGACTCCATTAATGGCATCTTGAGTTCTAAAGTGAGAAATCCAATTCTAAAGTGAACCCACCTCCTATTTCTTCATCCTCTACCTCTTGCCAAGTGGGTTTGGGTGTTTTCTTCACAAGTTTCACAACTTGGTGAAGTCGGAGCTTGATCTTGTGAAGCCTCGACGTAGATCATCTTCGGCATCGTAGCCGACGACTATTCCGCTCATTTCTCCGATGAAGCCGATGCGAGAGTCCGGGATTCGAGATGGACAGCGAGGGAGCGACTGTGTGGAACTAAGGAAGTGGATAACCGGATCTACAAAGGTTGTAGCTTCCTACTTTTAGTTAAGATGTTAACTAGTTTATTGTTTCGCCTAAAATTCTAGTCGACGATCCGTATTAGGGTTTCTCGGCACTCATAAAATTTAAAATTGGCATGGTTGATGCCTTGTGAGACTTCATTAGCGTGCCTAGGAACCCTACAAATATATCCCTTACTCTCTGTCGTTGCAAGATTCTTCGATTTGCTCCTAATATTCGGCAGATTTGGTTTGATGAATCGATTTGTTGTAAATCTCCTATTTAGATTTCTGACCTGGGCTGATCTTATTATAATACTTGCACAATATCTCAAATCATATTGTTAGTAGCATTTTTTTATTTGAAATATTATTCTAACCAACTAATTGATATGATATCTTAAGAATATTGGTTAAGAATATTTGATATGCATATATTTCCCTAATTATATTAATTATAAATGAAGAAACATATGATAATAATCTTTTTACAAATAAACCCACATATATTCTTTATTTACAATTAACACCTTTTAGTAGTTAATAATAATAGGGAAAATGTCCATACAAATGTGCAATAATTTTGACTGATCGCCGCGAGATTGAAATTCGAAGAGTAGACACGAAAAACAACACTGCGGATCCACTCACCAAGGCCCTTCCACAGGCGCAATTTGAGCGATTTTTTGAAATGTTGGGCATGAGATATGCCAATAATTGGCTGTAGTGCAAGTGGGAGATTGTTAGATATGTATGCCCTAGAGGCAATTATTGGAATTGTTGGATATATATATGTACATGACAATCTTTATTGATATGATAGTATGCTATTTGGTTTGACTTTATCATTCATGTGTATGGTTCTACTTGTAATTACTGTCGCTAATACATGTTGATAAAGACCCTAGGATCTTTACTTGATTACCAGGATTGTAATGCAGATCATACTAGTGGGCCCTAGGTAGTCTATAAGCATATCCTTAAATATTCCTAGTCGAGAGAATATCGAAGCAGGGCATCGATTCCCAGAGTAGACTAAAGTATACGTTTCTTGACCCTGTATGGAGGCGATGGATGATCCCAAATCCATTGATGTTTGACATCAAAGATTATATACAGGTGCTCATTAAAGACTATATACACCGAATGGACTCGCTGGGAACTTCTAGATGGTACTATACTTATCGTCAGATAGCAATTCTCTAGAAACACTTACACAGGTTAGTCTGTAGACCTGAGATCATTATAGTGTCTTGTGTGGTCCCCACTATGCTTAGATTACTACCTTACCACAGTTTTAAAGAGCTATGCAAACAGGCAGTAATTGGGTATAATCCCGGATCATATGGAGACAATGAGCGATAGGAAGGATTTCGTCTCTCCAGGTATAAGGAGTTGATGTTGCACCGTGCTTGATCGGCTATAACCACAAGTCCCTGGCCATGGCATGTGAGATTTACTAGTAAGTGTTATCAGTAGTTTCTCGGTTGGTTATAGGCCGGACATCGGCATTACTTATTGGGCTATCGAGGTCTGGCGATTCTACCCCCTAGGCCCGATATGCAACATATCATACGAAAAGACCGGATTGTATGGTAAGTGTCGGTTGTTGGCTATATAGGGATTCGGACAAGCAAGCTTGTTGATCTTCCTATTCGTTCAATACCTAGATAGTCGTTACATGCAGCCAATACTGTTGGCGTGCTTGTAGGTGTTTGATATCATCATTACTTACTGCCGGTGTATTGACGAGTCTTTAGAGTCACACACAGAGCTTTCCTAGCATAAGCGAAATGAAGTAGGGCATGTATAGTGATATGTGCGGGAGCTCGATTAAATACGGATATTTGATACCGTATTTAATCTAGCATTATTTAATATTGGCCGGACTATATATGATATAACCGAATTATTAAATCAAGTGTTGATTTAATAATTTGATATATATTTATATATGATACACACACTAATATTATGCTCACTTTATTTTTCCTTCTCTTTATATATTATTTATATATGATATAAATAATATATACCATTTGTCATGGTAGTATATA
Source organism: Agapanthus africanus (assembly GCA_030015575.1). Taxonomy (NCBI): domain Eukaryota; kingdom Viridiplantae; phylum Streptophyta; class Magnoliopsida; order Asparagales; family Amaryllidaceae; genus Agapanthus; species Agapanthus africanus. The sequence goes on along the minus strand of CM057350.1, from coordinate 442,611,102 downwards.
CACATTAGATGTGTGTATAAGAATCACATAGGATTCAAAGATAAGGATTAATCATATTTACTTATTTAAATAATTAAAACAATGAGTCGGTTATTAGAATTGTGTAGAATATAGATGACTCATTTTGATTTATTATTTTAAACGAGCTATGATATATTTATTCTTATCTTTAGAATCCTAAGCCATTCTCATCTTCATTTTCTCTCTCTCTTGATTTCATTTTCATGCAAGAGTGAAGAAAAGAAAAGAAAAATAAGTGAGCAAAAATCCTACTTCATCAATCTAAACTAAATTAGCAAATTTGTTTAGGTTGTTTTCATCACTACAAAATTGTTTAGTGAAGTGAGAGCTTGTATTAGTGTGATATCAAAGTGGATTATCTTGGATTCTAGGAGATCTACTTCAAACTTGTTCCCCCTCTCTCTCTCTAAGAGCTCAAGGAGTCAAGAACAACCATTTATACCTAGCTTTTGAGGATGCAAGGAAACTCTAACCTTGAATGAAACTCTTCTTTCTTGTTTAGTAGCGGTTACAAGTCTAATATTTTAGTCAAGTTCCTAGTTTGAAGTTATTAGCTCTCTAGTTTTTTGAAAACTCTATATTTGCATGCTTGCTAATTGTTATAGAGAGGCTAATCACTTCTAACACTTATTAACCTGAAAGTTGTAAGAGCTCCACCACACTGGTCAAAGGATCTCGCCTTTAACCTATTCATCGAGCCGTGAGCCTATAGTCGGCCGTTGCTCTCTAAGTGCATGCCCATCCGTGAGCCAACACCGGCCATCTGTTATCTTAATGAGTTTCATATTACTGCTACTCATATTTTTCTTGGCATCCTTATTCACCAAGTCTTGAGCCAAGAAGGACTCATATCCGCTCACCGAGCCACAAGCCTTATTCGGCCTCTACTTATCAAGATGATCACCGTGGCATGATCGCCATACATCTCCTTGAGCTTCTTATTAACCGGACGGATGTAATAGCTCCACCATACCGGTCAAAGGACCTCACCTTTCACTACTCATCGAGCCGTGAGCTTATACCCATTTGTTGCACTTTGAGTGCATACCGAGCTGTAAGCCAACATCGACCACCAGTCATCTTGATGAGTTTTGCATTACTGTATCTCATCTTCTTCTAGGCATCCTTGTTCGCCAAGGCTTGAGCTAAGAAGGCCTCATATCCGCTCACCGAGCCACGAGCCTTATCCAGCCGCTACTTATCAAGTAGAGCATCGTGGCATGATTGCCACACATCTTCTTGCGCTTCTTATTAGCCAGACGTTCGTAAGAGCTCCACCATACCGGTCAAAGGACCTCATCTTTCACCTACTCATAAAGCAGTGAGCCTATACCCAGCCGTTGCTCTTTGAGTGCACACAAGCCGTGAGCCAACATCGGCCACTGTTCATCTTGATGAGTTTCGCATTACGGGTGCTCATCTTTTTCTTAGCATCCTTGTTTGCGAAGGCTTAAGCCAAGAAGGCCTCATATCCGCTCATCGAGCCGCGAGCTTTATCCGGCCGCTCCTGAACAAGATAAGCACCATGGCATGATCGCCACACATCTCCTTAAGCTTCTTATTAACCGAACAACCGTAAAAGCTTCACCATACCGCTCAAAGGACCTCACATTTCACCTACTCATCGAGTCGTGTGCCTATACCTGACCATTGCTCTCTGAGTGCATGCCGAGCCGTAAGCCAACACCGGCCACCAGTCATCTTGATGAGTTTTTCATTACTGTTGCTCATCTTTTTCATGGCATCCTTGTTCACCAAGACTTGAGCCAAGAAGGCTTCATATCCGCTCACCGAGCCACAAGCCTTATCCGGCTGCTACTCATCAAGCTGAGCACCGTGGCATAATCTCCATGCATCTCCTTGAGCTTCTTATTAACCGGACAGCTGTAAGAGCTCCACTATATCGGTCAAAGGACCTCACCTTTCACCTACTCATTGAGGCGTGAGCTTATACCCGTATGTTGCTCTTTGAGTGCACACCGAGCCATGAGCCAACATCGGCCACCGGTCATCTTGATGAGTTTCGCATTACTGTTGCTCAGCTTCTTCTAGGCATCCTTGTTTGACAATGCTTGAGCCAAGAAGGCCTCATGGACTCTCACCGAGCCGCACGCTTTATCCAACCGCCGCTCATTAGGTTAAGTACCTCGAAATTTCTACCATATGACCATATGGTGGTAAGAGCCTCTGCATACAGGTCAAAGGATCTCCCTTTTCTCGGCTACCAACCATGCCGTGGACCTCCCGACCGCTGCTCATAAGATTAAGCACCTTAACGTTATTGTTACTCATCTTATTCTTAGCATCCTTGTTTGCTAAAGTTTGAGCCAAGTAGACCTCATATTTCGACTGCTCTCCGAGTCGTGAGCCTCTCCCGGCTACAGCTCACCAAGTTGAGTCATACAGCATTCGCGCCATTCAACCTTCTTAAGCCTCTTAGCAAGCAAATGGTGCTATGAACTTCCATATAGAGGTCAAATGACCAACCGTTAGGTTGCTCACCGAGTCGCGAACCCCCCGGCCGCCGTTCATCGACTTAAACGCTTTGGCATTACTTCCACTCACCTTGGCATCCTTAATGATTAGGGCTCGAGTCAAGAGAGAGTCATGTGCGTATAAGACCCTGACACATAAAAGTCAGGTTCCGGCCATATATAAGGTCGAAAACACCAAGAAGTGCCTAACAAAGGCTGTTAAGGTTTGCTCAAAACGTTAACCCAACAGGCTCCATACAGCTAAAAGTCGAGGGTCGAACAAACAACGATCCTGGCTCAATACAATTAAGATTTTGGATCAAGCTTGGGGTAAATTGAGTACGCTCTAATAAGGAGACTCATTATGATTTATTTCCGATCGACACGGATACACTTACAAAGTAAGCAAGACCAAACGATGAGACTGAGATTGATCCCAAAAGGAAACTTATAACAAATTCTTATCTAAAAAGATACCACGGTAACATGCTCACATTGTGTAAACACCGAGATAAGGCAGAGATTGATCCCAAAAAGAAACTTGCCTAAAGTCTTACCTCAATGGTCCCGCAATGCTATCCACGCTACGGATATATCCTAAATGGAAACGCTCGAAGATATCTGAGATCTATCCACAGGGCGCTCATCAATATCGTTAAGGCCCGTAGCAACATAAAATCTATCACGGATAAGCTACAAAACGGCGGTACCAGGGATAAGCCTAAGTATACCATAAAAATACTTGTTTAGAGTTGTCCCCCAGGTATCGTGATAACATACAACATTCGGAGTGCTCACGCTCAGGTAGTAATCTAAAAATACGAATACTGCACATGTTGAGCCCTATTATTTCAAAGGATGGAGTCAAAATATAAGAGACATAGCCCCAATACTAACATCCAAAACGACTCTAAACTAATGCCCATGTCCGGGATGACTCTAAACTAATACATATGTCCGAAACAACTCTAAACTAATACTAATGTCCAAAATGGTTGTAAACTAACGTCTAAAACTACTCTAAACAAATACTAATGTCCGAAATGACTGTAAACTAACGTCTACTCTAAACCAATACCCACGTCTGAAACGACTCTAAACTAATACTCGCATCCGAAAATGGCTCTGAACTAATATTTATGTCCGAGATGACTTTAAACTAAAAATTATGGCCGAAATGACCATAGAAGAGGCAAGCCCCATCAAGTACCATCGAGTTATCTTAACAATGATGATGAGGAAGCTAGGGTTCCTAAGCAATATCATAGGAAGAGCCCTAGAGATCTGCTAATTTCTTTTGAAAAAATCCTCTAGAAACTCAATCAGTTTCTTTCTCTCCCCCTTCATTAAAATAGGCAGAGGAGGTAAAGGGACGATCCAGTAACCACTGGATTGTCACCATGTGTACTCATGTGGCCCCCAGGTAGTTTTTGCTAGGCCCAACAAACGTTGGGCTAGCAAGCTTAAGAACTAGGACTCCCGACCTAGTTCTACGTTGTCGCCTTGGTATTTACATGGCCTCCCCTTATGACTCTTGCTAAGCCCAACAAAGATTAAACCAACAAGTCTTAAAACAGGGTCTCCAGACCTATTTTTGTATCTAATAAGATACAGTTAAAAATGTATATATATATATGATAAAAGAAAGAAAAATCAACAAAACAAGAGATCAAATTTTTTTTATTTTATTTCATTCATTCGCCAACTACATTTCGGGGAGATAAGGGCATACAAATTTGTTATCTAACTTGACCAACAGAGATTCAACGTAGGCCACCATTTCAAACTGTCACTCTTCCCAAGGCGATTGGTTCCACCGATTCGCTCCCCACTTTCCATGATAACATTAAGTAGAAGGTCATGACGGCAGGACGAGCTGGAATGGCATCAAGGATCACTAGAAAAATAACATGAAGTAGAGGAGAGCGTAAGGCAAGAGCTGACCTAACATATCTCTCCAGGCGAGCCACGATAGTTTCGCACTGATCATCGCTATATCCAACATCTAAAAGATGAACAGCGGTCGGTGGGACGATCTCCCTAAGGAAAATTATACTGGGGCTATGAGCCATCTCTCTTTATTATTAATAGAAAATGTGAAGAAGAGAGAACCCCCTCCTTCCAATTTATAGCAAGAGGAAACGCTTAATGGAAACTCTTGGAAACATGCACGCAATTTATTGCATGCAAAAATAGCCTTTCCAAAACATTGACCAAGAGAAACTTTAGAATTCTCTTTGAATTCTTTCTATCCTTGGAGCGACAGGCTTCAACTAGAAAATCTAGTTCTTGCATCTAAATTTAGATGCATCCCAACAACAACAAGATATGCACAAATCTGTGCATATCCATTGTTGGGGGTATTTGTTGGAGTTAGAATTTTAACTCCTAAAATGTGAAAAATACTTATATAGGTAAATTTACAAAAATACATCCCAGTGATCCAATTTTTTTATCAAAAAATGATCGAGAATAAGCCAAAGGCTTGTTCATCACTGGTGAGACCTCCTACTTAGGGAAGTCCCCCTTAATACAACTCAAAATTGAGTTGATTTAGGACATCCCCGTCGGATACCCCCTCCCGAGCTCGGAGGCCCCTAATTAGGGTGTCCTGACACTAAATAACGTCAGGACCTCCTTTTCCAGAATCGGATTGACCTATTCTTAAGGAAATAGTGAGGGGGATTTCCACCCCCACTTCTTATGATATTCAGGGAGTAGTTATGCACTACGCCCCACTCATAGAGGGGTATAAATATACCCCCTGTGACCAACTGATCGGATCGAACTCTTTTTGTCTTAAAGCTCTTGAACTTTTACTGAAGTTCCTTCTGAAGAAGAAGACAAAACAAGAAGAAGAAAAAGAAGAGAAAGAAGGTGAGGTATAGGAATGAGATAGACCCATTCCTTCACTCTTCTTTCTGTCTCTACCTCTCTATCTCTCCATATGCCCCTCTCTCTCTGTTTCTTAGTGATCAGAGAAAAAGAGGAATGAAAACTCATATGAGTTTTCAACTCTCATTTGCAGAGCTTGAAAAGCCATAGTCATGATTTTCACAAAGATAGATGAAGACCTAAAACACAAAAGTGTTCTTGACTCCCCATGAACTGAACCAAGAACATGGATCATCCCATATTCTGCATATTTAAGAATTAGGTCCCCCTATTTCCTAACATATAAATAGAGATAGTTATTTTATTTCTTGAGGAACATAGGTCAAACCCCTATGTTCCTTCTTTTAAACAGAAATAGTGAACAGAACATCCTATTCAGATATGTGTACACAAATATGTGTCTCTAAAAATCATATGAATGGAAATCCTATTCATCTGCTAAGACATGAAAATATGTCTTTAGGTTATCTATGAATAGGAAAACCCTGTTCATCATTTCAGGCATGAAATACATGTCTAATTCACAATCCATAAATAGAAAAACCCTATTCATGAGACATGAAAATCTTATCTCCTGATCATATGAATAAGGAAGCCTTATTCATTTTCAGACATAAACATGTCTGTGAGTGTTGCATGTCCATAACAAGCATGTGTGAATGGAACCCTCCATTCATGTCCCGAGATATAAATTATATCTGCAGGACTTTCATGAATAGGAAAACTCTATTCTCAACCCACTTATGAATATGAATATCCTATTCACCTGTCAGACATGCAAAAACATTTCTGTTTCAATGAATGCAGTGCCAAGGACACTGTATTCATCACTTAAACATGACCCAAAAGTCATGTTTTCGCTCTTGAACCCAAATCTATGTGTTCATTTTGCAAAAACTATTGAGAATGATACCCCATATTCTCATTATGTGCATGAAACTTGAATAAATGAGTTTCATCAAAAGAAACTCTAAAGATTTTCTGAATTGGCTTGAAGCAGCCTTCGGGAGGCCTCAGAATGGCCTCCCGGCTGCTTAGGGATCCCTCGCGGTCCCCCGGGAGGCCTCCTAAATAGGCCTCCCTAGGTATAAACATCTATGTTTCTTTAACATATATGGACCCATCTAGGGATCCCATCTACACTTAGAATGAAGTGTTCCCTATTTCAAATGAAGTAGTGTGAACCCCACCCGAGGTGTCCCACTCATACTTGACTGGTGTGGACCCCACCCGAGGTGTCCTATTTTCATTTCAAATGAAATACCACTTATACTTCAAATGAAGTATTACCTATACTTTAAATGAAATAATACCCTTATCTTAAAAGAGATAGTGTGGACCCTACCTAGGGTGTCCCACTTGCACACCAACAGAAGTGGTGTGGCACCACATAGAGCAGTATCAACTTTCACCAAGATGACACTAAAATACCTTCAATTATTTCCATTCAACTCTCAAATAAGAGCTTTATGTATTTTACATTCTTTTTCGAAATATCAATGTATTTATATTTAAATTGTATACAAACTTGAATAAAATATATATTCTTTTGTTTGACCTATACTTGGTGATGCAGGAGCATTAATTGAGAATGTTTAAAGCATTTATATTGGTGCTTTGAACATCCTTGATTATCATTTATTACTTTTGGTTCATAATATCAACACTTCTGTTTAGAAGTTTGGACATTGTCTTCATTTATTGTTTTCCCATTGTAAGGTTCATAGAACCTACTTATTTAAAGCCTATAAAAGACCCTCATTTCCGATATTTTAGAATCAAGTTATGAAATAAAAAAATTATCTTTTATCTAATAGTGTTACTCTTGTGTCGAGAATTCGACTATTTACCCATTCGACCCATCCTTCGTAGATTCTCGCTCCGGCGACTTCTCCGAAAGATCTTCACCCCTTTATACCCCTCGTAAGTGTTCGTTCCGGTGACTCCTCATAGGCTTTGTGGCATCGATAGTTTTATGATTGGTGGTCCGGTTATCCCTTCCGCTCCACTCGTGTTCTTAGCGGTTTCGATTCTTTGCTACGCATCCCCATTATTGTGTCAGGTGGTATCATAGCACCAACCGCCTACACGATGTTGCCTACATAATGTCTAACCCTATCACCCATGAAGAATTCGACACCCTCCGTGGTGACTTAAACACCATAAACACCAATGTGCAAGATCTCACCCAACAAATGAGAGAGATGATGAAAGCCATCCAAGATCGCTTCTGCGAGTCATCAAAAGGGCCAACAGAAGATCTCCATCACCAATTTAACCATGATAAAATATTCTTGCATAACACAGTAAGGGCAGAACGTCGTCACACCGTCGGCCACCAACAACAAGATTTCACACAAAGAAGCCGAGACAACACACCTCCCCGTGATCTCGACAGCGGCCTCGATGAAGATGAAGTCCTTAACCATGAACCCCGCGATCGCTGGATAAGGCGTTACAACCAAGGTGATCATCGATTCCTTGATGACTACAACAATGGCGGCGAGTTCAAAATGAAAATGGACCTTCCATCATTAAACAGACATCTGCATATTGAAGATTTCTTTGACTGGCTGACCGAGGTCGAGCATTTCTTTGAGTACATGGAGATTGCCGAAGATCGCAAAGTAAAACTTGTCGCTTACCGAGTTAAAACTGGTGCATCGGCATGGTGGAAGCAACTTGAGTGCTCTCGTGTAAGGCAAGCCTCTCGTTCGGGAGTGGCACAAAATGAAGCGGCTCTTGCGTGCCCGCTTCCTCCCACCCGACTACAAGCAAGTACTTTACCGCGCTTACCAAGACTGCTCGCAAGGTGACCGACTTGTATTTGAGCATACCGAAGAGTTCTATCGTTTCTTCTCGCAACAATATAACCGAGACTGACCAGCAACAAGTGACTCGATATCTTGGGGGCCTCAAACAAGACATTTACGATCATCTCTATCTCCAGAATATCTATTCACTTAATGAGTCCGTCAACTTAGACGAGCGAGCCGAGCAACATATCGAGAAGTCAAAGTCTCCTATGCACTAAAGCCATACGAGGAGTCCAGCTACATGAAACTCTAGGAATTCTGAACAAAAATTGCTAAATCCATGTGCACTCATCAAAGTCAAGAACATTGCCGAATCATCGACCCCTAAAACTGCACTGAAAACTCCTACACCTGTCAACAACAATCCTTATGCAAACCCAAAGGAAACAAGTGCCACAGATGCGGTCAACCAGGCCACTACTCTAACCGATGCCCCATGGGACAAAATGCCAATATCATAGAGCACGATGATGAGGAAGACTATGTCAAGGAAGACGTGTACCCTGAAGAAGACGGTAAGCCACTAGTTTGTGCTGTCTGACAATTGTTACTTGCACCGAAAGTTGAAGAGCTACCTCAACGCTACAACGTCTTCCGAACTCGATGCAATGTTCAGAATCAATTGTGCGATATTATCATTGATAATGGTTGCAATGAGAATATCGTTTCAAAGGCAATAGTGAAGAAGATGAATTTAGTCAAAGAAACGCACCCGGCGCTGTACAAAATTGGATGGATCCAGTAAGGCCACAACATGGTGATTTTTGAAGTTTGCCAAATATCTTTCTCCATCGATAAGAATTATCATGATACTGTCATATTTTATATTGTAGACATGGATTCTTATCATATTATTTTAGGCCGACCGTGGCAATTCGATAAAGATGTCACGTACAAAGGAAGGGAGAACACATACACCTTTATCACGATCACTTTCCACCCTATGATGGATAACAGCAAGCTGAACCATGTCTCATCCGAGAAAAAGCCTCTTCTGTATGTCGACGGCAGAGACTTTCAGAAAGACGTTGAGGACACAAGGGAGATCTATGCCCTAGTCATGACTGGAGAAGAAGAAAAGCCATAACCAAACATTCCCGCTGCTATCCAACCGCTACTTGAAGAATTTCGAGATGTTGTTCCTGAAGAGCTGCCAGACGAGTTGCCGCCCCATGCGGAATATTCAGCATGAGATAAACCTCGTATCCGGCTCTCGTCTACCGAGCCTGCCACACTACCAAATAGACCCAACCGAGTGCCGAATCTTGCAGGACCAAGTCGAGGATTTAATGTTGAAAGGATTAATCCAAGAGAGTCTTAGCCCGTGCGTCGTTCTAGCATTGTTCACTCCGAAGAAAGATGGAACGTGGTGAATGTGTGTGGACAACCGAGCCACCAATCGCATCATCATTAAATATCGCTTCCTGATACCAAGACTGGAGGACATGTTGGACATGTCCGAATCCAGAGTCTTCTCCAAGATAGATCTGAAGAGTGGCTACCACCAGATTCGTATCCATTCTGGGGAAGAATGGAAGACTGCATTTAAAACAAGAGAAGGACTCTACGAATGGTTTTTAATGCCCTTCGGCCTCTCTAATTCCCCGAGCACCTTTATGTGACTGATGAGCCATGTCCTTAAACCTCTAATTGGTAATTCAGTTGTTGTATATTTCGCTGATATCCTTGTATACAGTAAAAGTGAGGTCGAACATTTAAGCAATGTTCAAGAGGTATTAATCATCTTGCAGGAGAACAAACTCTATGTAAATCTGAAGAAATGCAGCTTCCTCACCAGTAGACTTGTCTTTTTAGACTTTATGCTGAGCGCTGACGGGATCGCCGTGGATGAAGACAAAGTAAAGGCCATTCGACAGTGGCCAACGCCAAAAACTGTTTCAAAAGTCTGAAGCATTCAAGGCCTTTCCACCTTCAACCGATGATTTTTCCATGACTTCAGTGCTTTCATGGCACCCATCACGAAGTGCATGAAGAAGGGGCGATTTCATTGGGGTAAAGAAGCCGAGGCTAGGTTTGCCCTTATTAAAGAGAAGCTATCTACCGCCCCCGTCCTTACTTTGCCAGACTTCAACAAGTTGTTCGGGGTCAACTGTGATACTAGTGCTGTCGCCATGGCAGCCGTGCTGATGCAAGAAGGCTGGTCGATAGCTTACCGCAACGAGAAGCTTAGCGAAGCTCACCGAAAGTAGTCAACCTATGAACTTGAGTTTTATTCCATTATCCAACCTTTGAAGCAGTGGGAACACTATCTCATCCAAAGAGAGTTTCTCCTCCACACTAATAATCAAGCACTCAAGTTTATCGACAACACATGCAACCTGAATCATATGCATCTTTATTAGGTTGAGTACCTTCAACGATTCACCTACATCTTAAAACACAAGTCCGGCGTGCTGAACAAGGTTGCTGATGCATTGAGCCGATGAGCTGACCTGCTGATCACCTTACATCATGAGGTGACAGACTTCGAATATCTTCGGAAGTTGTATGCCAAAGATGAAGATTTTGGAGAAATTCGGGAAAAGTGTGAAAACACTGAAGCAGCAATAGGTGGCTACCACATTCAAGATGGTTTTCTCTTTAAGGGAAATCAACTATATATTCCTCGATGCTCATTTCGTGAGCATCTTGTTCGCAAGCAGCACGGAGGTGGCCTTAGGTCATTTCGACCGCGATAAAACCATCACTATAGTGGAAGAGCGCTACTATTGGCCTCAACTGAGAAAGGAGGTTGGCAATCATGTTAGAAGGTGTCAAATATGCCAAGTTGCCAAAAGGCAAGCACAAAATACAAGTCTCTACCAACCTCTTCCTATTCCAAATGGCCCATGGGAAGATCTATCGATGGATATCATACTCGGCCTGCGTCGTACACAAAGAGGAAACAATTCCATCTTTGTAGTGGTGGACAGATTTTCAAAGATGGCGTGTTTTATTGCCACTTGCAAGACTGCTAATGCGACACACATAGCCTTCCTATTCTTCCAAGAAGTGGTCCACTTGCATGGTATACCACAGACCATCACCTCCAACCAAGACGTGAAGTTCCTCATATTTTTGGAGGACTTTGTGGGATAGACTCAGCATTAAACTCCAGTTCAACTCCACCAGCCATCCTCGAAATGATGGACAAATGGAGGTCGTCAATCGCACTCTCGGAAATATACTAAGAAGCTGTCATGACATGGAAATGGAACATGACCGGCACTTAAATCACGTAAAGTCTATAGGACCCCACCGTAATCAAAGTAAGCCGAAAACCAGGAATCTAAAACTTTTTAAGAAAATAGTGGAGGTGAAATTTTGAAAAGGGGTATAAATGAAATCAAGTTCCGCTTTTCAAATATAAGTTCGTTGAAAATACAAGTAGATTGTATACTAAAGTTTAAAAACGTTATCGTCATTTGAAATTCGGGCAGCACCTCCTTTGTAAATTTTGATCAAAACCAGTACATAATCAATAATAATATTGGCATCCCCAAGCGGGAGCTAGATCATCGCCAACCGGCGGAAACACAATCACGCAAGATATATACGACGCCCAAGGCGAAGATCAACACAAGAAAAGAATAAAAGAAATACCAAAACATTATCAACTCAAAAATAAACAATAATGCAACTCTCATCACTAAGTCCAAAGAATTTACAACTGGTTTTTAAGTATACCAAATATACATAGTCTGGTTGATGGAGCTTTTAACTAGATTACAATGAATAAAATATATAATGGTGGTTACGATCCGGAGTGTAACCCACCTACCAAGCAAATCACCCAAAAGAAGAACATGCCAGCAAGCCGCCACCAATCCGAGCGGTCGGTCCTGCAAGAAAACTATGGCACAACAGGGGTGAGTTGCCAACTCGTGAGTAGAAAACATCATCAGGTATAAATCGAATGCATAACGATCTATCTAGGTCATATTGTAATAATAATAATATCATACCGTGTGGTGTCGAAGGTGAACATGCATATATGTATATATAAGTATAATATCATGCATGTATCAATATGTGGTGTCATGTCATCCATATCATGTATATATATATCATCTGAGGAGTGTCCATCAACGACACTCAAAATCATCATAAAACCCTGAGTGTCCAGTATCGACACTCGAAATCATCATAAATCCCGTGTCCAGCATCGACACATAAATCCTCATATCTCAGGCGCCATCTCATCGGATCGGCCTTCATATCTCAGACACCGTCTCATCGGATTGGTCCTCATATCCATCTGTCTCATATCACTCCAGTCGGTATTCTCCAGATATCCGCCAAGTCTAATTCTGGCATCGGTAGGTAGTGTTCTCAGCCAGGCTCAACGCCTTTCTATACGATCTTCTTGCCCCTGGGTACCATACCGAGTCCACCATATACCCGCAAACGGTGACTCCTCACTTCTCGAATCAGGTAGTAATCATAGCTCAGAACCGAGAAATCTCATGGTGGACGTCGAAATATCATATCAAGAGAAAACCGCCCTTTTAAAACATTCACAAGTTTTTAAATAATATCTGCGGTTTTTCAAATCCAGAAATCTAATGAAAACCGAATCTCATAAGAATATAGCAATAATGGAATAATATGTATAGGCACAGAACAATACTGTAATACATGTCAAGTGTGTTCATATAAGCGTGTCGTATAGCAATGTAAAGAAAGTACTGGTAGAATCTAACTTTCTAACAGGTTATAGTGTGATGCGGTAGCATATCGAGTTCTATCTATGTACGTGGCATAGAAATTACCGATAATGTATGTGAGCATATGAGTATGTGCACGTGCAACATGTAAATCATCGGTAATAGTGCGCGTGTCCTAGTACGATATCAAAGTAAAATTAAAGGTATAAACGCAATATACATGTAAATAATTGAAGCACGAGAGTATGCAGAAATAAGAAATCAAAATGCAAGCGTAAATGGAATAAAGAAATAGTAACGCGGACAAATATAAAAATATGCAACTACGTATGAGCCATACAGTTATAGTTTAAAATAGTACGAAACGTTGTTTTAGAAAATAGGGGTTGTGATTTTTTTGAAGAAGATACCATTTGAAAAGTTGTAGCATCTCCTTGAAGTTATCATTTAAAAGTACGTAATGATTCGTTAGTTTTGAAAGTAGGTATGGTTCTAAACATCTCATAATATCTACTCTGTGATTTTGATCAAGATTTCTCAAGTCAAAATAAATATTGGCGATCCATCCTTATCATATTACGTACGGAATATCTATCGTACGATATCATCAAATCAATAGTATGGATTTATAGTCACGTACATCATCTCATCTTATATCGTATCGTATCATCTCATGTCATCTCATATCATATCATATCATATAGCCTCATATCATCATATCGTATCATATCGACTCATATCATCATATCGTAATTATCCTTATGTGTGTGTGTAGCTCAACGGCTAAGAAAATAGGACAAGAGATATATCTTTCTACAAGTATACTACTATCGCATATGGTATTCTAGAAATTCTATTAGCTAGGTGTGTGTGTGTGTGTGTATAATTCTACGGTTGCGGGGGTGCTATACGTCATCCACCCGACTTCCCCCGTAAATATACATCTACTCATATCATTACGCCTCATCCTAGTCGAAGTCGACGGACGCCTTGCTCTTTTTCGTCGTCTTGGAAGTCCACGCGATTGTACCTACAATTGAATTCATAACCAAGATCGCATTAAAACCCGAATCGAATTTGAAATCATGAGCAAAGTATACATAAGTTAGAACCTATGGTCAACGCGTGCTAAAACAAAAAAATACTTCTCGGCGTCGATGTACGAACGTCAAATGACCGAGTTAAAATACAAATATAAAAAACCAAGTTTCCAAATTTCGTAAAACATTGACAAAACCAAGTTAAAACAACTCCAGATTTTTCTTCAAGTGATCTGGGACTTTTTAGCATATAGGGTAGTCTTAGTTATCTAGTGAGTTACAGAACAAGATTCAAACCCTAACTCTAAAATTGACCTGACATTTGCGGCTATAATGAATTTATTTGCGGCCAGAAAAAGGAATTGGGGGCTCGGGCTTCTACGGTGATCTTCTACTGGTTCATACATCTCTCTGTGTCCTCTAAATAATTTTCAGAGTTTCCTAATTATCCCAGATTCCATTTGATCCTCAAAACTCAATCAAAACCGACATTGGAAAATTCTAAACTCATGTTAACTAAGGATCCTTGTCCTTTCTACGGATCACTACATTCATGGCATCTCTAACACTCGGTGGAAGAAATCTGGCGAAATTCGCCCTTGAGAACTCGTCCATTCCATTGGAGGAATACGCACTGCTTGTCCTCTCTCGATCGACTCACTCCAGGTCTGAGCAAGACCCATCGAACTGAAGCTAGCCAACTCAACTGATCTCTCATTGGGGCATCCAAACGAACGAAATATCCAAGTCATCCTCTCCAGGAATGATTAAGGATCCTCTATCGCATCCCTGCCTATAAACTCATGTGGCTTCAGCTTCTTGAACTCTAAAAGCGATATCTCGTCAATCTCAGCAACGGCTGGTACATCTGTCTGCACGGTAGACAACACAACAATTTCCGGAGTAAGCTATATGTCAACAGTCCTCTCAATCTGACTAACCTCAAGCAATGGCCCGATCATCTCGTCCAGATCCAGAACACTCTTCTCTAAACGAGAAATCCTAACATAAATGAGAAATAAATCTGCTCCTATGTCACCAGAATAACACCCTGGTCAGTCCTCGTCCCTGACGAGCTCGCTCTGACCGCATCTCTAGCCTCAACCCTCTCAGCTCGAGTAGCCATGGTGACAGGAACCGCAAACAAATATCGATGAGGATAGATCACAAGAACGAATAGAATAACGGATCACAAGATATGTACATCTTAAGGTTACTTAAGCGAAGCATCATATCGTAAATATGCTGCGGAACATACGCACGGTACATTACTCTACTTAAGTTACCTACTCCATCAACCAAGATCAACCTACGTAACGAAAGTTCGGGTCTAATACCCCCTCGGTCAAGTCTAAGTTCCATAAGGTCAAGCGTAGGTTCCGAAATATACGCCCTAGACTCCGCATAGTCAAACATAGACTCAAACAAAAGCTAAACCTAACAATCTGATACTAACCTTTTCACGACCCGGAAACAACGTGACCGGCACTTGAATCATGTGAAGTCTATAGGACCCCACCGTAACCCAAGTAAGCCGAAAACCAGGAATCTAAATATTTTTAAGAAAATAGTGGAGATGAAGTTTTGAAAAGGGATATAAATGAAATCAAGTTCCTCTTTTCAAGTAAAAGTAAAGTCCATTAAAAATACAAGTAGATTGTATACTGAAGTGTTAATTATATGTATGCCCTAGAGGCCATTATTGTACATGTGATGTATATTATAGTGGATGCTTGGATATATATAGAGAGGACTTTCTTGCTCGTCATGATAGTATGCTATCTGGTTGCACTTTATCTTAACATATTGACTTATGTCAGAATACTGTCTTATTATCACATGTTGATAAAGCCCTTAGGATGATTACATGACTACTGGGACTATGATGGAGATCATACTAGTGGGACCAGGATAGTCTACAAGTACATCCTATAATTGTTCCTAGTCGAGGGTGTATCGAGACAGGGCATCGATACTCCAGAGTAGACTAGCGTATACGTATCTTGACCCATATGATGGGCGATGGATGATCCCACATCCATTGGTGTTTGACATCAAGGATAGTATACGCGTGCTCAGTAGAGACTGGGTACACTGAACGGACTCGCCGAGAACTCCTTGTTGGTATTATAACTATCGTAAGATAGCAGTTCTCTAGTGACACTGGTACAGATTGGTCTGTAGACCCGAGATCCTCATAGAGTCTTGTGTGATTCCCACTGTGCTTTAATTTCCACCTTACCACGTTCAAGAGGACGTGCAAAACGGTGGCTTTTGGGTACAGTCCCGAATCACATGGAGGCAATGAGCGATAGGAGGGGTTTCGTCTCTCCTTGTATTGGGGGTTGATGTTGCGATGTGCTCGATTGGCCATAACTGGAAATCCCTGGCCAGGCTTGCTGAGATTTACTGGTAAGTGTTATCAGTAGTTTCTCAAACCGTTATGGACCTCACATCGGCACGACTTATCGGTTACTGGGGTCTGACGTTTACCACCCTAGATTGGATATGTGACGAAGAGACCGGACTGTATGGTAGTGTTACTGATTGGATTTACAGGAGTTAGAGCAGACTTGCTTGTTGATCTTCTGATCGCTCAATACCCGGGTGGCCGTTACGTTTAGCTAACCGCTTGCGTCTTGTTGGTGTTTGATGTGATCATCACCTACTGCCGGAGTATTGACGAGTCTTTAGAGTCCTACATAGAGGTTTCCTGGCTCAGGCAAAACAGAGTAGGAGCACATATGCGATATGTGCAGGAACGAGATTGATACGAGTATGTGATGCCGTATTCTATTCTCGCGATATGTGATATCGGCCGGTTATATGTGATATAGCCGGGTTATCGGATCAAGTGTTGATTCGATGAATTAATATATATATATATATATATATATATATATATTATGCTCACTTAAATATTTATTATTCTCACTTATGATACGTTTAACATATATGTGATATATGTTTATTGTATTGTTTTCTATTATTACATAAATATTATATATGTGATATATAATATTGTGACATGCTAGGTTATACATGCAACAAGGATGTATGAGAATTATACCATGCTACATATAATGTTTGGGTTTAAATTCTTAAGTAATTCAAAAATGTGGAAATGAGTCATGGTGGAAGCTTCATGAAGCTTGTTGATAACCATTGACAAAGTCCACCCTTTTTGTTTTGCTTAAGATATTTTCTAATCCAACCATGACACATAACCATGGTTAACTCTCTACATGGGTTAGGGTTTGACATATTCTAACCCATGGTTTCATTTCTAAGCTTATCTCATTCATTCATCTTCTTCTTCCTCATCTCATTTTTGCTCTCTAGATTTTGAGATCAAGAAGAAAATAGTGAGAAATTAAATACTAAAGTGGGCTAAATTCCTACTTCATCATCCTCTTCTATACTAGCCATATAGATTAGTGTGCTAGCTTCACTAATTCCGTATTAGTGAAGAGATAGCTTGAGTTCGTGTTTCCTCGACGTAGATCATCACAGACTTTGAAGACTTCAAGCAAGGATGCATCATACATCTTGTGGAGCCTCTCAACAGTTCGGGAGTTCGTTGATCGCAGCGAAGGGACTACTACTTGGAGCTTGTGAAGTGAAAGAGAGGACTACAAAGGTTGTAATCCCTAATTACTTAGTTGTAAAGTTGTTTATATACTTTCATAACCCTAATTCTCTAGTTAAGATCTTGGTTAGGGTTTCATAGCATCCAATTTTTATAAAATGGCATGGTTGATGCCTTCCTAAACCTTGTTGTCGTGCTATACAACCCAACAGTGGTATCAGAGCCAAGCTAGAGCATTAGAGGTTGTCTGGACGAAGTTAGAATTCAGATCGAACCCCGAAAACCCATTTTGGACCCCTCTCTGGAAATTTTTCAAAAAGTTGGATTTTTCCCTGTTAAAAATATTCAGAAAATCATGCAGGGAATTCTATGGACACACCTGAAGAATGAAACCCTAACTCATCTAAGTGACCGTGGATCCGCGACGCCACTTGAGAGCCTTGGATCGGGCCTTCAGCTGTAGGTCCGTAGGAACTGTGGTATGTCTCTGATTAATTTTAACTGTGCTCAAGTGTTGAGCTCTCTGGGAAATTTTGGGAATTCGTTGAATCGATCGAATTTTCTAACTTCGCCTAGCTATCTATGTTTGTGATACAATATGTAGAATTCATATAGTTAGGCATGAAATCCGTGATATGTGATATTTCGGGTTTATGATGTCTGAGGTGATTGTGAATTACAAATGTTGTAGTTTGACATTTTCTTTTATGCGACCGTAAGTGTAATATGTGGTATATCGCCGGTTTCGGTGCTATATGTCAACGACAATTGGGATACGCATATTTACTTACGTTGATGACATGTGTTGTTATGTATTGCTGTGATATGTTATATTGGATCGTCGTGTTTGAATAGCCTGGGGTTTTATGTGAGATGAGAGTTTTTTTCATTTTCATTCATGTAAAATTCTTTGTATGTAATATTCTTTTATTGGGGCACTTCCGGGTTGAGGATGATGTCACCATTGTTGTATATTATTTACTTTCCGCATTAGGATAGACCCAAGAAGGAAAGCACAAGCAACCGGGTTCTAGGGTCCAGTGGGAGGCCATCTCGAGGAGTCGAGACCGGGTCTCCTAATCCTAGAATTGGGAGGGTTACTTACTGCTCTCGTATGGGTCTAGGGATGTGGATTTGGCTATTCATCGCGACCGTGGAATCCGTGTTTTATACAGGCTCAAAATAAAACACGGAAATCCTAGTATATCCAATATTTCATATTTTATCTTCTGCTGCAATGTTCTGTGATGAGATCATATTACTGCCTGAGACGAATGTTTTATTATTATATATATGATATATAATAGACGTTGCTTATGTTTTGCACCCGCGCTAGTCCCGTCCCGGTATGCCGTTAGTTAAGTAACCTAACGGTGCATAACGGAACATTGTGGAGAATGCGGATGGCATAAGCGTACGTTGTATTTTCGTTTCTTCTGTGATGCTTAGGAAGCTTAAATGATGGGACTTCATTAATGAGATTAATGAAAAGAAAAGAAACCTAAAAGATGTTGTAGAATCATATTTTCAAAAGGGTAGCTCTAGTTTTTTGCTTTGCATAGCGATATTCCTTGTAGAATATCCAGCACCTTATTCGATAAGGAAAGAGCCGAGATCCCTTCACCGGGAGTGACCTCTTTAGCGAAACTAGCAGATGCTATAACTCACTAGGTTATGTTTTTGATTGCTTCTATAGTTCTTACTTTGCATAGCGGTATTCCTTGTAGAATATCCAGCACCTTATTCGATAAGGAAAGAGCCGAGATCCTTTCACCGGGAGTGACCTCTTTAGCGAAACTAGTAAAAGCCTCAAAAACACTCATTTACAAAATCACTCGATTCTGCAACGATATCAAGTTCCTTACGCTCATGATTTTCTTAAAAACCTGCGTAGCCCTCCGTTATTTCAGATAAGCACTACTTAGTATTCGTGCTATATTTGTTGACCATGTTAAGGCGTAGTGTGCGGTAGCTAATTAGTGTTTATCTGCTAAACCATGAGATGCGATTGGATTAGGGTAGTCGTACGACTTTGTTGACTATGTTAAGGGTCATGCGGGTGGATTTAATTCAATCAAGAAATAAACGGGTTGAACTTGGCTAGCGCTTATGATTTGTTGACTATGTTAAGGTCATAAGCTGCTAGGGGTAAAAAGTATTATCGGGAATTTCAAGTGTTGAAATTTGCAATGAGATTGCATACCTTCTATGAGATAGTTGGATCCTGATACCCACTGCGAGTAAGAGTTACTCCTGAGAGAATTTTACACTTTACAATTAACTAACTCATTAGGTGTCTAGAAAGGTGTTAATGGGGCTACCCCTAAGGGAAAACGAGTTTTATCTTAATTAGGTCCGTGCAAAACCACGGGGAACCTCCCTCAAAGTACCGGCACTGGCCTGGCTGAACAGTTAGCAAAGTTGTAGACTGTAATTAATCCCGGCTTGTCTTTCCTTTTTAGTTTTTTTTTTAAGGAAGATTTGATAAAAACAGTAGGAGCCATCCTGATTAGATAAGATAATTGTAAGTCCATATTGCGACCCCCGGTTCTTACGGGGAGGCGGAAACGGTATAAAAAACGAATTTTTATCGCAAGAGGCAACATGGACTAACTTATGGTCGGGATCGTTACCTAAACTAAAACTAGCAAACTAAGCTAAAGATATTTAGCTACTCGGATGAAGATGGTTATACCTAAACTTGAACTCCTTCTCTTCAAGCTCCGGTGGTGGTCCGATGGCTCCTTCTCGTCGTCTCCGTACGCCGAAGATAGATCCACTTGAAAGCTCCAACCTTTAGCTCCTTCTTCGGTCTTTGAAGAAACTAGTTCACTTGGTTTGCTAAACCTAGTGAACTAGAATGAGTAGAGAGGAAGTAGAATGGGATTTTATCTATGGTTCTTGATTCTCAACTCATGAGACAAGAGAACCATAGATCAAGAGAGGGAGCAAGAGGTTGAGGGTGAGAGCAAGGGGAGAGCTCAAGAACAAGAGAGAGAATGAGCAAGAAAGAATGAGGCTCTCTTTTCTCTCTCACCCTCTCATAATCCAAAGTGATCATAACTCATCATATCAAAAAAGTCTTTTGGTGATGGTTAGAAGCAACCATAAGGTTATCATATCATGCACTCATTTTACTCAAAAAGCAAGCAAGAAAAAAGTCTTTGGCATGAAATGATAACCATGGTTATCATGATGGTCAACTAGTCAAGCCTAGTCAACCGGTCAACAAGTCAACAAAAGTCAACAAGTCACCAAAGTCAACAAGTCAACAAAAGTCAACAAGTCAACAACCATATCACCATAATACTTAATTAATATAATAGTTAATCACATATCATATTCTCATTAGGGTTGAGCAAAAAGTCAAAAGTCAACGGTCAACTGTCAACAACCCTAATGAGAATCCACTGCCTCTGCCTCCCTGTCAACTGTGCATACACACCCGCATCCGCGTTCCGAGGAACACGAATGCAAACTGGATAAATCCAATCCCATAAGGTACACTAGGATCTGGCTTAAACCAAAGCCCGCTAGTGTAAACTTGTCCGGACACTGTACGTGCACACGTGCACGGATGTGACCGAACCCTGTCGCAAAACCATGCGACCTGTCGTAATACCATGCGACCTCTACTCTTTTGCCTAAAGGCGAAAAGCTTTCTGTGTGGGACTCTAAAGACTCGACACTACGCTGGCAGTGGGTTTAACCACAGACCGCAAGCGGCACTAGCTGTGCGTAACGGTCCCCAGGTAATGCCGACAAGAAGACCGACGAGGCGAAACCCATCTGAACTCCTACTGAGCCTGAGTGTGACATTCTCCATACAGTCCGGTCTGTTCGTCTGATACATCGCATGGCGGGCCTAGGGGGCGGTAAACGTCAGTCCCCCAATAGCGGTACAAGTCGTGCCGGAGTGAAGCCCAATACACCCTGAGATAACACTGGAAACCTACCAGTATATCTCGTTTGCCCTGGCCAGGGACTACTCGTGTAATGGCTCTCCTAGACACAGCGCGATGTCAACCCCCAATACCGGGAGAGACGAATCCTGTCTAACCGTCACTGCCTCCAAGTGCTTCGGGACTGCACCCAACCACCACCTGTTTGCACGACTCCTTTGAGCCGTGGTAGGGTAGTGATCAAAGTACAGTGGGAACACACCCGAGGCGAAGTGACAGTGTCAAGTCAGCGGACTAAGCTGTACTCATGTCACCTGGGAACTGATAACTGACGATAGGTATAATACCAACTAGTCAGTTCCCGACGAGTCCTGTCCAGTGTACCCGTAACCTAACGAGCACCCGCATACTATCTCAAGTACGACGTACTGACGGCTGTGGGACAGACCGTCTCCCACACTGGGATGAGAAGCGCATGCGCTGGTCTACTCCGGAGTATCGATGCCCTGTCTCGATAGTCCTGCGACCAGGGACCTGAATAAGGATGTGCTTATAGATTACCCAGCCCCCACTAGTGTGACGGCCATCACAACGCTGGTAATCAAGCAAAGATCCTAAGGGCTCCACTAATGCGTATAAGTGATATACTGAAATAAACACAAGTACACATTGAAGTAGAAACAAACCAAGTAGCATACTACTATTTTGAGCAAGATTGTATATACAAGGTGAATATCCCAAGCATCCATTAAGTAATATACAAACTAGTATGATACAGTAATGGCCTCTAGGGCATATACACTAACAATCTCCCACTTGCACTAAGGCCATGTACTGGCGTATCGAAGACCTATCATCTCGATCAGCCGCTCGAACTGAGTCTGGGGCAGGGCCTTGGTGAATGGATCAGCAGTGTTATCTTCTGAAGCGACTCTCCGAACCTCGATCTCCTGGCGATCCACGATCTCCCTGATCAGGTGATACCGCCTTAAGATGTGCCTGGATTTCTGATGGGACCTGGGTTCCTTCGCTAAAGCTATAGCCCCGTTGTTGTCGCAATACAGAGGTATTGGATCAACAATGGACGGAACCACCTGAAGTTCTTTCAAGAACTTCCTCATCCAGACAGCTTCTTTTGCGGCATCAGATGCAGCGATGTATTCCGCTTCCATCGTCGAGTCTGCAACGGTTTCTTGTTTGGAACTCTTCCAACACACCGCCCCTCCATTGAGGGTAAAGACAAAACCCGACATGGACTTGGAATCATCCTTGTCACTCTGGAAGCTGGAGTCAGCAAAGGCCTCGATCTGGAGGTCTTTTCCGCCATACACCAAGAACATCTCCTTAGTCCTTCTCAGGTACTTGAGAATGTTCTTTACCGCTATCCAGTGTTTCTCCCCAGGGTTTGACTGATACCGGCTTACTACACTCAGTGCATAAGCTACATCCGGTCTGGTACACAACATCGCATACATTATAGAGCCTACCGCAGAAGCGTAGGGTATAATAGACATGCGATCCCTCTCCAAATCAGTCTTGGGAGACATCTCTTTAGAGAGGGTGATCCCGTGACAAGCCGGTAGGTTACCGCGCTTGGAATCTTCCATACTGAATCTTTTCAGTACGGTGTCGATGTACCTGGACTGAGAAAGTCCCAATATCCTCTTGGATCTATCACGATGGATCCGGATCCCCAGGATGTATGAGGCATCACCCAGGTCTTTCATGGAGAACCTTTGTGACAAGAACCCCTTGACAGATTGTAGCATAGGAATATCATTTCCTATTAAGAGAATGTCATCCACGTATAAAACGAGGAATACTACAGTTCTCGCTACAAATCTACTATAGATGCATGGTTCATCTGGATTTTTGATAAAGCCAAATTCTTTGACCGTCTCATCAAAGCAGATGTTCCAACTCCGCGATGCCTGCTTTAGTCCATAGATGGACTTAAGCAACTTGCACACCTTTCCGCTGCTCCCACTCTGAATGAAACCCTCTGGCTGGTCCATATAGACACACTCCTCTAAATTTCCATTTAGAAAAGCTGTCTTTACGTCCATTTGCCAGATCTCATAATCGTGGAAGGCAGCAATGGCAAGAAGGATCCGAATGGATTTCAGCATGGCTACTGGAGAAAAGGTTTCGTCGTAGTCCAAGCCAGGTCTTTGACGAAAACCCTTTGCTACCAGCCTAGCTTTATAGGTCTCAACCTGTCCATCTACACCAATCTTCCTTTTGAAGATCCACTTGCATCCTACGGGTTTTACCCCGTCTGGAGCAATGTCCAACGTCCATACTTTGTTGGTGTACATGGACTCCATTTCGGTCCGCATTGCATCCAGCCATTTCACTGAGTCAACGCTCTGAACGGCCTGCTGGAAGCTAGTAGGCTCATCATAATCTATGATGCAATCCTCTCTATCCCCGTCTATGAGAAAACCGTAGTATCTCTCGGGCGGATGAGACTGCCTACTACTCCTGCGGAGCGGCGTAGGAATGTCCTGTTTTGTTGAACCCTCTGGTTCCACCAAGCTTTCAGTAACAGTCTGTGGTTCTGGAATTTCTTCCAGTTCTACTGCGCTCCCACTTATTTCTTTTTCTATGAACTGGTGTTCTAGAAAGTGGGCATGTCGAGAAATAAGAACTTTTTGTTCCTCTTCACAGTAGAAGAAATATCCCTTGGAATTCTTTGGATATCCCACAAACTTGCACAGTACTGAGCGTGCCTCGAGCTTGTCCGTATGCTGCTTTTTGACAAAAGCTGGACTTCCCCATATCTTAATGTGATTAAGATGGGGTCTCTTCCCACACCACATCTCAAATGGCGTGGTAGGCACAGTCTTAGTGGGAACTCGGTTCAAAAGGTATGCGGCTGATTCTAGCGCATACCCCCAGAATGATCGCGGTAACTCAGCGTTACTCATCATGGACCGCACCATATCCAATAGGGTGCGGTTCCGTCTCTCCGATACACCGTTATGTTGCGGGGTGTATGGAGGAGTAAGCTGAGAGAGAATTCCGTTCTCTTTTAAATAGTCCAGGAACTCGGCACTTAAGTATTCTCCACCTCGATCCGATCTTAGAATCTTAATACTTTTGCCGGTCTGTTTCTCTACTTCATTCTTATACTCCTGGAATTTTCCAAAGGCCTCGGACTTATGTTTCATTAAGAAGACATAACCGTACCTTGAGAAGTCATCCGTAAAAGTAATGAAGTAAGAATGTCCGCTTCGGGCATGTGTAGACATTGGACCGCACACGTCACTGTGTACGAGTCCTAAGAGCTCGCTCGCTCTTACTCCTTGTCCAGTAAACGGAGTCTTTGTCATCTTTCCTTTGAGACAAGATTGACAAGTGGCATACGATTGATATTCGAACGCATTCAAATATCCTTCTGTATGTAACTTAGTCAACCTTCTCTCATTGATGTGACCCAATCTACAATGCCATAAGAAAGTCTGATTTATTTCTGGAGACTTTCTTTTGTGTGTATTCTGGACATTAAAAATCTGTGGTTGGTTTAACACGTATATACCATTACTCAGAGTACCTGACCCAATCAATACTTGATTAAGGTGAATGTTTACAACATTACTTACAAACGCAAATTCATAACCTTCTTTAGAAACTAAAGATACAGAAATGATATTACAAGTTGCGTTGGGTACAAAAAAGCAATTACGCAAAACCAAAACATGTCCATCTGACATTCCCAGGTGATAGTCCCCCACGGCTTTAGCATCCATGCTAGCTCCGTTCGCAACTTTGAGGGTCATGTCACCTGCCTTCAAAACCCTACGGTTTCTCAACGCCTGCAAAGAATTACAGATATGAGATCCTGATCCGGTATCCAATACCCAGGAAGTAGAGTTTATTGAAAGACAGTTTTCAATAACATACACACCTGAAGCTGAAGCTGCAACCTGCTTCAATTCCTGTGTTCTGGCCTTCCAGGCCCTGCAATCATTCTTCCAGTGTCCTTTCTTATGACAATAGAAGCATTCTTCTTTATCCACAAGCTTCCCCGCTATCTTTGTTGCTTTGCCTTTTCCCTTCGTATCCACTTTACCAACACCGCCCCTTGGTTTGGCGGGGGCCTTCTTCTTCTTTCCCTTGGCTTTCGCTTTGGACCTAGAAGAAGATGGTCCTCCTACAAACAAAGTGGATGTTTCCCTACCTTTCTGTAGGGTGCCCTCTGCGCTCCTCAGCATGTTGAGGAGCTCTGATAGTTCAACCTCTTTTTCTTGTAGGTTGAAGTTCAGTATAAACTGGGCGTAAGTGGAAGGAAGGGACTGGAGAACTATATCCGTATATAGCTCACTCTCCAATGTGATCCCTAGGTCAGCGAGCTCCTCAATGAAGCCGATCATCTTTAGCACATGCTCGGCTACTGATGATCCGACGGCCATTCTTGTCGAAAATAACTTTTTCGACGCTTCGTATCTTGCGATACGTGATTGCTCTCCATACAGTTCTTTTGTATGGAGCAATATGGACTCCATGTCCATATTCTCATGCCTCCTCTGATGTTCGTTGTCCATCGAGGCAAGCAGGAGGCACTTGGCCTTCGCGCTATCAATCTCCCAAGTCTTGCGGATTTCCTTATCCGCGACGCTGGAAGTTGGACCAGGGACAGGGGGAGCTTTGGTGGTAAGAAGATACCCCAGCTTGTCATAAGTGATTGCTATCGTGACATTCCTGAGCCAATCTTTGTAGTTTGGCCCTGTCAGTTTGTTTTTATCTAGGAGTAACTTAAGTCCAGTCATGTTGATTGGTCGCTGCAATTAGGAGAGAGAAGAAGAAACACTCAGCATGATGCTCTTGCAAGTTTAGAGTGGTTTTTAGTTTGTCTAAACAGGATGGCTCCCACTGTTTCTCGAATCCCTCCTCAAACCATAAAGGAAGAATTAGTCAGGATCAATCCCACCGTACAATTCTTGCTTAACCGTTCAGCCAGGCCGGTGTCGGTACTTCGAGGGAGGTTTTCCAACGCTTTCGCGAAGTTCCTTAATTAGAGAACCTCTTTTCCCTGGGGGCGTAGCCCCGCTAACACCTTTCTAGGCACCTACTAGGTTTATAGCATTGATCGTTAAGTGAGAAATTTCCCGAGGAGTAGCATATACTCACAGTAGGATCGGGATCCAAATATCATTGCGTGACGAAACTGAAGGAATCCTACCAGAATCATCACACTCCAAATGGTATGCAAATCTAGCAAGTTTCAGTACTTATGAAACTCCCGATGTGGATTTTTGCCCCATGCTCTTATGACCTTGACTTTGGCCAAATTATCATAAGTCACATGTCAAGTTCTGCCCGTCACTATCCAGGTTAATTTGGATCCATCCGTACCTACCCTTGACTTTGGCCAAAATGGCAGCACGACTGTCCCAAACCAACGCATCTATCTATGCTACACATGAACACCCAATAGCTACCAATCACTATGCCTTGACTTTGGCCAAAATACATAGCTTGAATACTATTGCCTATTCATGCGAAGCGACGGAGGGCTACGAATGGTTTTGGCGAAACCGTGAACGTAGTGAAC
Organism: Agapanthus africanus; assembly: GCA_030015575.1. Classification (NCBI taxonomy): domain Eukaryota; kingdom Viridiplantae; phylum Streptophyta; class Magnoliopsida; order Asparagales; family Amaryllidaceae; genus Agapanthus; species Agapanthus africanus. The sequence goes on along the minus strand of CM057350.1, from coordinate 442,584,141 downwards.
TTGATTTAATCGATGGAACGAGATAGCTTTTAGAAGGAGTGGCTCAAGCTCCGCATTTAAAAGTTATTTTTGAAAAGAACCGAGTGGTTTTTCGAAAGTGTTCCAACGACTTTAACTTGGTTTATTATCTTGCATTAGTTCTTTTAATGCGTGATATTCTTGCATTAGTACTTTTAATGCGTCCCATCATTTAATCCTACCATTGCAGAAAACAACCAAAATATGACGTACGCTTATGCCATTCGCATTCGCCACTGGGCCCCGTCATTACCCGTTAGGTTACTTAACTAACGACAGAGCGGGGGCTGGGCTAGCGCGTCTGTAAAACATAAGCAACGCCTAAATAATATCTTATATAGATATACTGCAATGATAAACATTTCAGATCACAGATAAATACATTGGATATACTAGTAATCTGTAATTTGTACGAGCCTGTAACAAAAACAGATAACACGGTCGCGGTGAATAGCCAATACCCCACCCAAGACCCCTACGGGTACGGCAAACTACCCGCCAAGTACCCGAAGCGTAGCAACCTCCCTCATCTCCATGAGTAGGCCACTCGACACTTCGGCATACCCGGTAGTTTGTGCACCCCTCCACGGGTCTATCCTAGGAGCAAAAACAGTAAAAAGAAATTATACAATGACGGCTACAACCCCGACCCGGTTGTGCGGCCAAACAAATAATTATTACATCAATTTACAAATTTACATGAATTGCAAGAAAAGTAAACTCTCGTCTCACAACCCCCGGCTATTCACCCGCGACAATCCAACATATTTATATACACATTCCAGCACATTACAGATCATGTATAACCCCGACTAATCGACTTATAGCGATTAGCCGACGTTCAATACATGCAAACATCACAGATATAACCATCATAGTCAAAATGCAATGAAGTTCGGAAAAAATACGGAATTATAGGACCCCAAAAGGAAATTTCTTTTCTGTAAAATCTGGGCACATATAATATATCTCAAAAATCCCAAAACCAACACAGACACACACTGCACGAAAAACGACGCACTAAAGACAACAAACCGCGGCGCTTCAGCGGCGTCCAAGAAGGGTCACGCGGCGGAAGCGCGGCGGTTTAGACGAATTGGTGAATCGTTTTTCATGGGTGTTCTAACAAAACCCTGAGACGAATTTAGGAGTATGAATTTTTTCATTTTGACCAGAAAAAATTTCAACAGAAACTCAGTTTTTGTAGTTTTCCGGTTTTGTGATTTTTTTCGGTTCCGAACTTCGTTACACTTTACTACCTAGCTAGTTTAAGTTTAGTTAGGCTCTGATACCACTGTAAGTCCACGTTGCGACCCCCGGTTCTTACGGGGAGGCGGAAACGGTATAAAATCAAAATTTTATCGCAAGAGGCAACATGGACTAAACTATGGTCGGGATCGTTACCTAAACTAAAACTAGCAAACTAAGCTAAAGATATTTAGCTACTCGGATGAAGATGGTTATACCTAAACTTGAACTCCTTCTCTTCAAGCTCCGGTGGTGGTCCGATGGCTCCTTCTCGTCGTCTCCGTACGCCGAAGATAGATCCACTTGAAAGCTCCAACCTTTAGCTCCTTCTTCGGTCTTTGAAGAAACTAGTTCACTTGGTTTGCTAAACCTAGTGAACTAGAATGAGTAGAGAGGAAGTAGAATGGGATTTTATCTATGGTTCTTGATTCTCAACTCATGAGACAAGAGAACCATAGATCAAGAGAGGGAGCAAGAGGTTGAGGGTGAGAGCAAGGGGAGAGCTCAAGAACAAGAGAGAGAATGAGCAAGAAAGAATGAGGCTCTCTTTTCTCTCTCACCCTCTCATAATCCAAAGTGATCATAACTCATCATATCAAAAAAGTCTTTTGGTGATGGTTAGAAGCAACCATAAGGTTATCATATCATGCACTCATTTTACTCAAAAAGCAAGCAAGAAAAAAGTCTTTGGCATGAAATGATAACCATGGTTATCATGATGGTCAACTAGTCAAGCCTAGTCAACCGGTCAACAAGTCAACAAAAGTCAACAAGTCACCAAAGTCAACAAGTCAACAAAAGTCAACAAGTCAACAACCATATCACCATAATACTTAATTAATATAATAGTTAATCACATATCATATTCTCATTAGGGTTGAGCAAAAAGTCAAAAGTCAACGGTCAACTGTCAACAACCCTAATGAGAATCCACTGCCTCTGCCTCCCTGTCAACTGTGCATACACACCCGCATCCGCGTTCCGAGGAACACGAATGCAAACTGGATAAATCCAATCCCATAAGGTACACTAGGATCTGGCTTAAACCAAAGCCCGCTAGTGTAAACTTGTCCGGACACTGTACGTGCACACGTGCACGGATGTGACCGAACCCTGTCGCAAAACCATGCGACCTGTCGTAATACCATGCGACCTCTACTCTTTTGCCTAAAGGCGAAAAGCTTTCTGTGTGGGACTCTAAAGACTCGACACTACGCTGGCAGTGGGTTTAACCACAGACCGCAAGCGGCACTAGCTGTGCGTAACGGTCCCCAGGTAATGCCGACAAGAAGACCGACGAGGCGAAACCCATCTGAACTCCTACTGAGCCTGAGTGTGACATTCTCCATACAGTCCGGTCTGTTCGTCTGATACATCGCATGGCGGGCCTAGGGGGCGGTAAACGTCAGTCCCCCAATAGCGGTACAAGTCGTGCCGGAGTGAAGCCCAATACACCCTGAGATAACACTGGAAACCTACCAGTATATCTCGTTTGCCCTGGCCAGGGACTACTCGTGTAATGGCTCTCCTAGACACAGCGCGATGTCAACCCCCAATACCGGGAGAGACGAATCCTGTCTAACCGTCACTGCCTCCAAGTGCTTCGGGACTGCACCCAACCACCACCTGTTTGCACGACTCCTTTGAGCCGTGGTAGGGTAGTGATCAAAGTACAGTGGGAACACACCCGAGGCGAAGTGACAGTGTCAAGTCAGCGGACTAAGCTGTACTCATGTCACCTGGGAACTGATAACTGACGATAGGTATAATACCAACTAGTCAGTTCCCGACGAGTCCTGTCCAGTGTACCCGTAACCTAACGAGCACCCGCATACTATCTCAAGTACGACGTACTGACGGCTGTGGGACAGACCGTCTCCCACACTGGGATGAGAAGCGCATGCGCTGGTCTACTCCGGAGTATCGATGCCCTGTCTCGATAGTCCTGCGACCAGGGACCTGAATAAGGATGTGCTTATAGATTACCCAGCCCCCACTAGTGTGACGGCCATCACAACGCTGGTAATCAAGCAAAGATCCTAAGGGCTCCACTAATGCGTATAAGTGATATACTGAAATAAACACAAGTACACATTGAAGTAGAAACAAACCAAGTAGCATACTACTATTTTGAGCAAGATTGTATATACAAGGTGAATATCCCAAGCATCCATTAAGTAATATACAAACTAGTATGATACAGTAATGGCCTCTAGGGCATATACACTAACAATAATAACCAATCTAATCTTGCAAGAGCATACGCTAAAGTATTTCCTTCTCTCTCTCTCCAGGTAGCGACCATGTCAGGCCTTAATCAAGATAATAATATGGATGTATTGACCAAACCCGCTTGTTATATTGTGCAGGGGAACGTTGGTTCCGTTCTTTCTTATAATTGTTATAAGACTGAACAGGAAATAGGGGAATATCCGGAATCCCACGCCACCCATACGAAAAACAAGCATGTTGATGCATCTTCTTCAGGTGTGTTTGTTATCGAGAACTGTTTCTCAGTTCACTCTACGTCCTGGGTATTAGATACCGGATCAGGATCCCACATATGTAATATATTGCATGGGCTAAAGAGAGGTAGAGAACTGGGAATGGGTGAACATTCCGTAAAAGTAGGGAATGGTGCAAATATTGCAGCCAAAGCAGTTGGCGAATATCACCTTGTATTACCAAGTGGTAATACATTGATTCTGAACGAATGCTATTATATACCGAACCTGATATGCAACATTATATCAGTTTCTTTATTAAGTAAAGAAGGATATAATTTTGTAGTACAGGATAATGTTATGAACATCTTCCTGAATCAAAAGTTGATTGGATCAGGCTCGTTAAATAATGGCATATACGTTCTAAATCAAACTACAGTTCTTAATGTACATAACACACACAAGAGGAAGAGTTCAGAAATGAACGAATCCTTCTTGTGGCATTGTAGACTAGGTCATATCAATGCGACATGACTAGCTAAGTTACATAAAGATGGATATTTGAATCCGTTCGAATTTTCATCTTATGACACTTTCCAGTCATGTCTCAAAGGCAAGATGACCAAAACTCCGTTTAGTGGACACGGAGAAAGAGTTACAGAACTCTTGGGACTAATACATAGTGATGTATGAGGTCCCATGTCTACACATGCCAGGAATGGTTCCTCATACTTCATTACATTCACTGACGATCTCTCAAGATACGGACATGTGTTCCTGTTGAAACACAAGTCTGAAGCTTTTGAGAAATTCAAAGAATATAAGCACGAAGTCGAGAACCAAATGGGCAAAAGTATTAAAATCCTTCGATCTGATCGAGGAGGTGAATACTTGAGCAATGAATTCCGGGGCTATCTAAAAGAGAATGGGATTCTCTCTCAGCTTACTCCTCTGTATACACCACAGCACAACGGTGTATCGGAACGGAGGAATCGCACCATATTAGATATGGTGCGCTCTATGATGAGAAGTGCTGAGTTACCTATTTCCTTTTAGAGTTATACACTTGAGACAGCAGCATACCTATTGAATCAAGTTCCATCTAAATCAGTGCCTACTACACTATATGAAATATGGAGTGGGAAGAAACCATATTTTAAACGAGTTAAGATATGGGGTTGTCCGGCCTATGTCAAAAGGAAAAATCCGAAAAAACTCGAGGCACAATCAGTTCTTTGCAAGTTTGTGGGATATCCGAAGAATTCACAAGGATATTATTTCTACCACGCTGAGGAACAAAAAGTGTTTGTTTCTCAATATGCCACCTTTTTGGAAAAGGAATTTATTGCAAAAGAAATTAGTGGCAAAGAGGTAGAACTGGAAGAGGTTCCAGCTACACAAACTGCAACTGAAGATTTAGCGGAACCAGAGGATTCTATAGTATCCAAAGAACCCCAGCCTCTCCGCCGATCTAGTAGGGTTCCTCATCCACCTGAGAGATACTACGGTTTTCTCATTTACGGTGGGAGCGAGGATTGCATCATGGAAGATGATGACCCTACTAGTTTCGAGCAGGCCATCACGAGTAGTGACTCTGTGAATTGGCTGGATGCAATGCGGTCCGAGATGGAATCCATGTACACCAACAAAGTGTGGACTTTGGAAGTTGCTCCTGAAGGGGTAAAACCCATTGGGAGCAAATGGATCTTTAAGAAGAAACTTGGTGTAGATGGAAAAGTTGAGAATTTCAAGGCTAGACTTGTTGCAAAGGGTTTTCGTCAATGACCAGGTGTGGATTATGATGAAACCTTTTCTCCAGTGGCTATGCTTAAGTCCATCCGAATCCTACTTGCCATTGCTGCATACTATGACTACGAAATCTGGCAAATGGATGTTAAGACCGCCTTTCTAAATAGTGATTTAGAAGCGTGTACATGACTCAGCCAGAGGGCTTCGTAGACAGTGGGAGCAGCGGAAAGGTGTACAAGCTGCTTAAATCCATCTACGAGTTGAAGCAGGCATCGCGAAGTTGGAACATCTGTTTTGATATGGTAGTCAAAGAGTTTGACTTCATCAAGAACGTGGATGAACCTTGTATATACAAGAAGGTAGCGGAGAGTAAGGTTGTCTTCCCCGTATTGTACGTGGATGACATACTCTTGATAGGAAATGATGTTCCTATGCTGCACTCGATCAAGCTCTTCTTATCACAAAGATTCTCAATGAAAGATCTAGGTGATGCCTCCTGCATTTTGGGAATTAAGATCTATAGAGATAGATCTAAGAGGATACAGGGATTGTCCCAATCCAGGTACATTGACACCATACTAAAGAGGTTTAGTATGGAAGAATCCAAGCGTGGGAATTTACCCACGATCACTGGACTCACTCTCTCCAAAGAGATGTCTCCCAAGACTGATTTGGAGAGAGCTCGCATGCAAGGGATGCCCTATGCTTCGGAAATAGACTCTATCATGTACGCGATGCTATGTACCAGACCCGATGTAGCATACTCACTAAGTGTAGTGATTAGGTATCAAGAAGATCCTGGAGAGAATCACTGGATAGCTGTGAAGAACATTCTCAAGTACTTGAGAAGGACTAAAGAAATGTTCTTGGTGTATGGTAATGGAGAACTCCAAGTGGAGTCATTTACCAATTCGAGCTTCCAAAGTGATAAGGATGACTCTAAGTCGGTCTCGGGATTTGTCTTTACCCTCAATGGAGGGGCCGTGTGTTGGAAGAGTTCCAAACAGGAAACCGTTGCAGACTCGACGATGGAGGCTGAATACATCGCTGCAAACGATGCTGCCAAAGAGGTTGTCTGGATTAACAAGTTTATTACCGAACTTGGTGTGGTTCCGTCCATCGAGCATCCAATACCGTTGTATTGCGATAACAATAGAGCAGTGGCTTTGGCCAAGGAACCCAAGTCCCATCGGTGATCCAGGCATATTCTGAGGCGGTATCACCTAATCCGGGAGATAGTTGATCGCCGGGAGATCGAGGTCAGGAGAGTAGACACGAAGGATAACACTGTGGATCCATTCACGAAGGCCATTCCCCAGATACAATTTGAGAGACTCTTCGGGATGTTGGGCATGAGATACTACAACAGCTGGCCTTGGTGCAAGTGGGAGATTGTTAGTTATATGTATGCCCTAGAGGCCATTATTGTACATGTGATGTATATTATAGTGGATGCTTGGATATATATAGAGAGGACTTTCTTGCTCGTCATGATAGTATGCTATCTGGTTGCACTTTATCTTAACATGTTGACTTATATCATAATACTGTCTTATTATCACATGTTGATAAAGCCCTTAGGATGACTACTTGACTACTGGGACTATGATGGAGATCATATTGGTGGGGCCAGGGTAGTCTATAAGGACATCCTATAATTGTTTCTAGTCGAGGGTGTATCGAGACAAGGCATCGATACTCCAAAGTAGACTAGCGTATACGTATCTTGACCCATATGATGGGCGATGGATGATCCCACATCCATTGCTGTTTGACATCAAGGATAGTATACGGGTGCTCAGTGGAGACTGGGTACACTGAACGGACTCGCCGAGAACTCTTTGTTGGTATTATACCTATCGTCAGATAGCATTTCTCTGGTGATACTGGTACAGGTTAGTCTGTAGACCCGAGATCGTCATAGAGTCTTGTGTGATTCCCACTGTGCTTTGATTTCCACCTTACCACATTCAAGAAGACGTGCAAAACAGTGGCTTTTGGGTACAGTCCCGAATCACATGGAGGCAATGAGCGATAGGAGGGATTTCGTCTCTCCCGGTATTGGGGGTTAATGTTGCGCTGTGCTCGATTGGTCATAACTGGAAATCTCTGGCCAGGATTGTTGAGATTTACTGGTAAGTGTTATCAGTAGTTTCTCGAACCGTTATGGACCTCATATCGGCACGACTTATCGGTTACTGGGGTCTGACGTTTACCACCCCTAGACTGGATATGTGACGTATCAGACGAAGAGACCGGACTGTACGGTAGTGTTACTGATTGAATTTATAGGAGTTAGAGCAGACTTGCTTGTTGATCTTCTGATCGCTCGATACCCGGGTGACCGTTACGTTTAGCTGACCGTTTGCGGCTTGTTGGTTTTTGATGTGATCATCACCTACTGCCGAAGTATTGACGAGTCATTAGAGTCCTACATAGAGGTTTCCTGGCTCAGGCAAAACAGAGTAGGAGTGCATATGCGATATGTGCAGGAACAAGATTGATACGAGTATGCGATGTCGTATTCTATTCTCGCGATATGTGATATCGGCCGGTTATATGTGATATAGCCGGGTTATCGGATCAAGTGTTGATTCGATGAATTAATATATATATATATATATATATATATATATATATATATATATATATATTATGCTCACTTAAATATTTATTATTCTCACTTATGATACGTTTAACATATATGTGATATATGTTTATTGTATTGTTTTCTATTGTTACATAAATATTATATATGTGATATATAATATTGTGACATGTTAGGTTATACATGCAATAAGCATGTATGAGAATTATTCCATGCTACATCTAATGTTTGGGTTTAAATTCTTAAGTAATTCAAAAATGTGGAAATAAGTCATGGTGGAAGCTTCATGAAGCTTGTTGATAACCATTGACAAAGTCCACCCTTTTTGTTTTGCTTAAAATATTTTTTAACCCAACCATGACACATAGGCATGGTTAACTCTCTACATGGATTAGGGTTTGACATATACTAACCCATGGTTGCATTTCTAACCCTATCTCATTCATTCATCTTCTTCTTCCTCATCTCATTTTTGCTCTCTAGATTTTGAGATCAAGAAGAAAATAGTGAGAAATTAAATACTAAAGTGGGCTAAATTCCTACTTCATCATCCTCTTCTATACTAGCCATATAGATTAGTGTGTTAGCTTCACTAATTCCGTATTAGTGAAGAGATAGCTTGAGTCCGTGTTTCCTCGACGTAGATCATCACAGACTTTGAAGACTTCAAGTAAGGATGCATCATACATCTTGTGGAGCCTCTCAAGAGTTCGGGAGTTCGTTGATCGCAGCGAAGGGACCACTACTTGGAGCTTGTGAAGTGAAGGAGCGGACTACAAAGGTTGTAATTTCTAATCATTTAGTTGTAAAGTTGTTTATATACTTGCATAACCCTAATTCTCTAGTTAAGATCTTGGTTAGGGTTTCATAACACCCCAAATTTTTATAAAATGGCATGGTTGATGCCTTCCTAAACCTTGTTGTCGTGCTATACAACCCAACATGAAGTTTAAAAACGTTTTCGTCATTTGAAATTTGGACAGCACCTCCTTTGTAAATTTTGATCAAAACCAGTACATAATCAATAATAATATTGGCATCCCTAAGCGAGAGCTAGCTCATCGCCAACTGGCAGAAACACAACCACGCAAGATATATACGACGCCCAAGGCGAAAATCAACACAAGAAAAGAATAAAACAAATACCAAAACATCATTAACTCAAATATAAAGAATAATGCAAGTCTCATCACTAAGTCCAAAGAATATTCAACCGATCTCTAAGTCTACCAAATATACATAGTCTGGTTGATGGAGTTTTTAACTATATTACAATGAATAAAATATATAATGGTGGTTACGATCCGGGCTGTAACCCACCTACCAAGCAAATCACCCAAAAGAAGAACGTGCCAGCAAGCCGCTACTGATCCGAGCTGTCGGTCCTACAAGAAAACTATGGCACAACGTGGATGAGTTGCCAACTCGTGAGTCGAAGATATCATCAGGTAGAAATCGAATGCATAACGATCTCCCTAGGTCATAGTGTAATAATAATATCATATCGTGTGGTAACGAAGGTGAATGTGTGTGTGTGTATCATCCAATGTGCGTCCATCAACGACACTCAAAATCATTGTAAATCACTAAGTGTCTAGTATCGACACTCGAAATCATCATAAATTCCGTGTCCGGTATCGACACGTAAATCCTCATATCTCAGGCGATGTCTCATCGGATCGGCCCTCATATCTCAGACACCGTCTCATCAGATCGGTCCTCATATCCATCTGTCTCATATCACTCCGGTCGGTATCCTCTGGATATCCGCCGAATCCAATACTGTCACCGGTAGGTAGTGTTTCCAGCCAGGCTCAACGCCTTTCTACACGATATTCTTGCCCCTAGGTACCATACCGGATCCACCATGTACCCGCAGACGGTGACTCCTCACTTCTCAAATCGGGTAGTAATCATACCTCAGAACCGAGAAATCTCATGGTGGATATCAAAATATCATATCAAGATAAAACCGCGTTTTTAAAATATTCATAAATTTTTAAATAATATCTACGGTTTTTCAAATCCAGAAATCTCATGAAAACCGAATCTCATAAGAATATGACAATAATGGAATAATATGTACAGGCGCGGAACAATACTGTAATGCATGGCAAGTGTGTTCTTATAAGCGTGTTGTATAGCAATGTTAAGAAAGTACTAGTAGAATTTAACATGCTAACGGATTATAGTGTAATGTGGTAGCATAGCGAGTTCTATCTATGTACGTGGCATGGCAATTACAGATGATGTGTGTGAGCATACGAGTATGCGCACGTGCAACATGTAAATCATCGGTAATGGTGCGTGTGTCCTAGTACGAGGTCAAGTAAAATTAAATGTATAAATGCAATATACATCATAAATGATCGAAGCGCGAGCGTATGTAGAAATAAGAAATCGAAATGCAAGCGTAAACGGATAAAGAAATCGTAACGCGAACAAGTATAAAAATATGCAATTACGTATGAGCCATACAGTTATAGTTTAAAATAGTACAAACGTTATTTTAGAAAATAGGGGTTACGATATTTTTGAAGAAGATACCATTTGAAAAGTCGTAGCGTCCCCTTAAAGTTATCATTTAAAAGTACGTAATGATTCGTTAGTTTTGAAAATACGTAATGATTCGTTAGTTTTAAAATAGTACAAATTTTGTTTCAAATTGAGGATTTGAGTTGGAAGAGTACTTGGGTGATTGTTTGCTTTTAGGATAAAGAAGAGAGGTGGAGCCAGGGTTTGCATGATGGGATGAGAGGGCAAGATTTTTGGGGATGAATCAGATCTTAAGGATTGAGAGCAAATTGGGTATTCAATATATCTGTAAATATCATAAATAACCATGATTAATCGTAAACCAAGGTCAAACATGGATAAGTGTAACAAGGGGCTGTATTTAGTTAACGGTCAATTTTTAAGGGTTGTTTTTATATAAAAAAATATCTTTGAGAGTGTTTTTTTCAAAATACCTCCAAGGATCTTTGAGGGTTGTATATGGAAAACACCCTTCTCAAAAATAAAAGTGCATAGAATCTTGCCAGGCACAAAATTTTATGCGCTAGTGTCTCAGGTGTACTCAACGAAACCGTGTGGGTCAAAGCCCACACTAACACGATATGTTTATTAAAAAAATAAAAAATAAAAATATCAAGCCAGCATTACATCCTTTGATTCCTCTTCCTTTGTTGGCCAACTTTCAAAATACCCCCTCGATTTTCTAGAAAACACATGAATCTGACCCTGGTTGCTGGGGATCCTACTCTGCTACTATTACCCCACCTATACCTAGCCTCACTAATTACCTTGTCTGCCCTCGCTTCTTTGGTTATTTACACACTAGCATTTATGCACGTGCAATTCCCGTGAAAAGCCGAGAGAAAACCAAGTTTCCAAATATCGTAAAATATTGACAAAACCAAGTTAAAACAACTCCAGATTATTCTTCAGGTGATCTGAAACTTTTTAGCATATAAGGTAGTCTTAGTTATCTAGTGAGTGAGCTATAGAGCAAGATCCAAACCCTAACTCCAAAATTGACCCGATATTTGCGACCATAATGAATTTAGTTGCGGCCAGAAAAGGGAATTGGGGGCTCGGGCTTCTACGATGGTCTTCTACTGGTTTATACATCTCTTTATATCTTCTAAATAATTTTCAGAGTTCCTTAATTATCGCAGATTTCATTTGAAACCAAGTTTCCAAATATCGTAAAATATTGACAAAACCAAGTTAAAACAACTCCAGATTATTCTTCAGGTGATCTGAAACTTTTTAGCATATATGGTAGTCTTAGTTATCTAGTGAGTGAGCTATAGAGCAAGATCCAAACCCTAACTCCAAAATTGACCCGATATTTGCGACCATAATGAATTTAGTTGCGGCCAGAAAAGGGAATTGGGGGCTCGGGTTTCTACGATGGTCTTCTACTGGTTCATACATCTCTTTATATCCTCTAAATAATTTTCAGAGTTCCTTAATTATCGCAGATTTCATTTGATCCTCAAAACTCAATCAAAACCGATATTGAAAAATTCTAAACTTATGTTAACTAAGGAAACTTGCACTAACAGGCCCTCATCTATCACTTAATAAGGTTGTGGTCACTAATCAACTCTCAACTACATCACCACTACTCAGATGCACAAAAGCTCACTTTAGAAAACTTAAGTTTTGAAAACATTCACTTTTTAACTCCAAACTAGTTGTGAAGGTAAAAATACTTAAACAGTTATCTAAAAGTGGAGTTATTATCTCATAATAGCAACTCAAGAAATTTCCAAGATGGTATAAGGTCCTCAAAACGAAAACTTGATTCAACCATGATGCTTAGGATGAGATTAAGAACAGTTTTAGTGAAGGTTTTTATGTGTTTTGAAGTTGTTTGGGGGGTGTTTATGGTTTGTAAGGAATGATGGAGGAGGTTGAGAAAGAGGAAGATGAAGGAGATGAAGAAAAGATGAAATGAGGAATGCAAATGGGGTGGCTACCATAACCGCCTCTCTCTCCTTCTCTTTCATGTCCATGCCTTATTTAAATATTGCAACACATACCTCTCTCTCTCATATCTTTTTCCTTTTCTTTTCTTTAAAAAGAAACCATATAACACAAATGAGAATAGAAGAAGGCAAAGTAAGCCAATACACATACATTTATTAACATGTCATGCACACAAGCATGATTAACAAAATAAAGTTAGTTTTAATGCACAAATAGTAAAACACTAATTAAATTTAACATTAAACTTCTATGTATATAATTATATACTACCTTAAGAAAAATCAAATTAAATAAATGATTTCATAATTAATAATTCATTTTAAATCCCAAATTATTTTCTAAAAATATAGGTATATAATTATACCAATTTACAATAACTCAAATCCATATTCATATAATATACGTAATGATTAGTATTTTATTATTTAAATTCTAAAATAATATTTTTCATTTTCTGAAATATTATAGAAGCATTGTAGGGACTTGGCCAAAACAATGGGACGTCGCTCTCACCGAAGTTGAGTTTGCCTAAAATAGCATATAGAGTTGATCCACTTGGAAAGCTCCATTTGACATTGTTTACTCTCGTCCGCCACGGCATGTGTTAGACCTTGCTCCCTTACCAAAGACACCAGGCCGAAATATCCCTGCCAAGAACATGATGGAGCGGAACAAAATGGTCCATGACGAGATTCGACAACGCCTAACCAACGATAATGCTCAATACAATATTGCTGCCGACCAACACCGACAATCGAAAGTGTTCAAAGAAGATGACTTGGTGATGGTGTTTCTTCGAAAAGAGCGCTTTCCTGTTATGACATACAGCAAATTAGTCAACAAGAAAATTGGATCATTTCAAATACTGCATAAAGTTAATGACAAATGCCTATGCCATTGGCTTACCCGATGACATGAATATCTCACGCGCCTTCAACATCGCATAACTCTTTGAGTACTTTCCTCCTAAAGGACCGCAATACTTAGAGCCGAACATAAGGACAAATTCTTTAGAGGAAAGGAAGACTGATGCAGGAGCATTAATTGAGAATGTTTAAAGCATTCATATTGGTGCTTTGAACATTCTCGATTATCATGGTTCAAAATATCAACATTTATGTTTAAAAGTTTGAACGTCACATCCATTTATTATTTTCCTTTTGTAAGGTGCATGGAATTTACCTATTGTAAAGCATATAAAAGGCTTTTATTTTCTATATTTTAGAATCAAGTTATGAAATAAATAAATTATCTTTTATCTAAGAGTGTTACTCTTGTGTCGAGAATTCGACTGTTTATCCATCCGATCCATCCTTCGCGGATTCTCACTCCGGCGACTTCTTCGAAAGATCTCCACACCTTTATACCCCTCGCAGGTATTCGTTCCGGCGACTTCTCCTAGGCTTTGCAGTATCAATCGTTTTACGATCGGTGGTCCAGTTAGCCCTTCCACTCCACTCATGTTCTTGACGGTTTCGATCTTTTGCTACGCATCTCCATTACCTTATCACTTGGTATTTACTTTACTAATATATACACGAACCCCCACATATGATGCGATTTGAAATGTGCTAGTACGGTATCCCATCCAGATGCGTCCTGTGACAATAAGGTGTAATTAACGGTACACGTTTGTACTGCCGGAAGTCTCGAACTCAGGACCTTCTGGTCAATTATTAAAACACTAAATAACTTTGTTTTGTTTAGACTCACTTTTGTTTCAACGTACAATCAATGGGGTTCCTAAAAAGGGTAAACACCCTCAAAGATGAGGGATTTTTAGAAAACATCCCAAAGATCAAAAAATTTAAAAACAACCCCCAAAGATTTTAAGTTAACTAACAAGAATCCTGGAGTTAACTTCTGTCACCAACGGTGTTAGAACTAGTTGATGTAAAAAGTGGCTTATATCCTTCCTTTCTCTTCATATTCCCAGCCCCAGATTACACTTCTCATCACCAATAAAATAGCAACGTTTTTTGGAAGGAATAAAAACAACAACTATAACAAAAACAACGGCTCTCCATTCAATGGCGGAACTAGAATTTTTTTTAAAAATACATAATAGTAAAAATATACCAATATATTAAAAATAGTACCATATATCTTTTAAAAGCCATAATTGGTTAATGCACTTTACCATTTCAACTCTTATGAAATGAAATTGTAAAAATATGGATTTTAATATTTAAAAGAAATGAATAGTATATATAGTATTTAAAAGAAATTGTGGGGACTTAAACCAAGCACTTTAGGGTCATAACTAATGTAGACAACTGGCTAGCTCTACACTTGTTCAAGGTTTTATAAATATACGTATTTATAGTAAAATATAGCAATCGATGAATAGTATATATAGTATTTGCTGGAGGCTTGCCAGGACCGAGGCTCCCCTCTAATTCCTCCCGTCTCTATTTGCTTCAGCATTAAAATAACCTGCATTCTTAATTTCTCCATTCCGCTCTTTCATCATTCTCTTCAACATATCCCGATATGAGAGAATTCTTCTTTTTATTGCATTAAATTGAATATATGTAGGGTTTTTTTTTTATGTTGTGGTGGATCGAGTATAGACGAAATTCAGAGGAGATGGAGAAGATCTTGTGAAGGAGAAGAGGGGATGAGGAAGTGGAGAAGAGAAACGTGATGGATAGAGAAGTTGAGGATGAAGAGGGATTCCGAAAGAGACAAGAAGATGGAGGGGGTCATGTGAATTTTGTTTCAAGTTGAGGATTTGAGTTGGAAGAGTACTTGGGTGATGGTTTGCTTTTAGGATAAAGAAGAGAGGTGGAGCCGGGGGTTTGCGTGATGGGATGAGAGGGTATGATTTTTGGGGATGAATGGGATCTTAAGGATTGAGAGCAAATTGGGTATTTAATATATCTGAAAACATCCCAAATAACAACGATTAATCGTAAACCAAGGTCAAACATGGGTAGGTGTGACAGAAGGTTGTATTTAGTTAACGGCCAATCTTTAAGGATTGCTTAAAAAAAATTTATGAGCGTTTTTTTCAAAATACCTCAAAGGATCTTTGAGGGTTGTATATGGAAAACACCCTTCTCAAAAATAAAAGCGCATAGAATCTTGCCAGGCACAAAATTTTATGCGCTAGTGTCTCAGGTGCACTCAACGAAACCGTGTGGGTCAAAAGCCCACACTAACACGATATGTTTATTAAAAAAATAAAAAATAAAAATATCAAGCCAGCATGACATCCTTTGTGATTCCTCTTCCTTTGTTGGCCAACTTTCAAAATACACCCTCGATTTTCTAGAAAACACATGAATCTGGCCCTGGTTGCTGGGGATCCTACTCTGCTACTATTACCCCACCTATACCTAGCCTCGCTAATTACCTTGTCTGCCCTCGCTTCTTTGGTTATTTACACACTAGCATTTATGCACGTGCGATTCCCGTGAAAAGCCGAGAGAAATTTGAATCCGTAAAAGGAAAATATGTAGTATAAATTAATAAATATGGATAATTTTCGGTTTTAAAAAGTAGGGATTATGTTGACAAACGTGGACTGAGAATAAAATTTTTTTAGAAAAAAAGATAAAATGACACGTGGTACCTTTTGAGTTCTACTTATAGGACTAAAAATAAAGTTTTACACATGAAATACCTGAAGTGTAAGTTAATTATTCTTTTCACATATTAGAAAAATAGTAAAGCATTAACATATCCAAAGTTGTTCTTAAAAAATGATAACCATTTTCTTTCTTTGTATATGCTTAACCAAACAAATCTCTTATCCTCAAGTTTATTGGTTCAACCATGTGGAATATTTCTCATTATTCTTATATTTGATAATGTTTGATCATGTGGACTATTTTCTCTTTGTACTTATGTTTTATAATCTGAAAAAAAAGCTACGCAACAAATTTCTTTAGATAGCGTATGAACACTGTAAAGTAATCGATCATGCAGCATCTAGATTGGCTAAACATAAGATATGTTGAAAGGAAAATAAACTTCGATTAAATTTCACATAATCTGAAGAAGGAGAACCATAGAGGGATTTTCTAAAGGCTAAATTGCACAAAACCTCCGTCACATACTTCGTAACAAGCATGGTATCTTCTATTTTAAAGTGTTCCAAACTTATTCTTTTTAGCACCGCTTTAAAATTTGTTTGTAGATTTTGAAAACAAAACATGATATCATGCTATACAACAAAACAAGAGAAATTTTCTTCAATTTAGAATTTTCTAAGTTTACCTTCTGGAAATAGGAGATAATTTAAACTATAACTTTAACTATATCAAGTCAAAAGCAAGTAAATATAAGAATGCATTAGCAGATATGCATGAAGATATGGGTGGCTATATTTTATTTTCATTTTCTCCTTCTAGAATGGGGAAAATAAAACATTATGGCAGTCAAAGTAATTTTTGAGAAAAATTAAGGGTCTTTATTGTGTCAGTCATGTTTGAAGGCTCAACACAATATTTATGGTACTTGGCTGTCCAAGTCTTCATTTCTCAATGCTTGAAGGACTCGTGCTCTCTCTTTCTTCTCTTTTTCCCTTTGAATTCCAAATAATTGTGACCTGAGATTTTTCCATCAACAGGTATGTGAAAAAATTGATTTGGGTTCCATTAATTCTTCATAAAGTTGTAATCTTTATTGAATTCATATTGTAATTTTCTTTTTTCCATATACATGTGTTGATGTTTCTAGATCTATGAGATTATGAACTCAATTATTCATCCATTATTTTGATAGATCCTCCCTTTTCATCATTGAAATCCATGGTGCTTCATGGGTTTTGAAATTTACTTTGTGAGAATTTGATAAAGAAAATTTTTTTTGGCAAAATTATTATTTTCTTACAGAATTTGTTAATTGTAAATCTTTTGAACTATGTTATTAGAACTGGTAGAAAATATAATTTTACTTCTTTTGAACTATGCTATTGGAACTGTTTGAAGAAATCATTCTTTTAGAAATATGTACCTTGGGTTAAATAATTTCTAGGTTTTGGTATAGGTTTAATTTTTTTTTTTTAAATTGCCTTCATGGGTTCTAGAAGTGATAAGAGTATATTGGTATAAATTGGTGAATGTTTGCTATTGGGAACATGCTTAACTTGAAACTTGATGTATACTTGAGATAGCAATTATGGTGGTCATAAAAATTATCAAGGGGAAATAGTTCATACCCCTTCCGAATTCTTCGGTGTAGTTTCTAAGCTTCTAGGCTTGATGAACTTAGCATCTCAATTGGCAATAAATCCTTTATCTTGGTGAAAGAGGAAATTCCTTAATAGAGGTTCATAGATCATCATTTACATATTTCCGACCGATTTGTTTGTCAAGGCGTATGACCCGTACATTTACATTTGATCCTACATATGTAAAGAATTTTTCAAATTCCTAAATAATATGAAAATGATCGGGCGTAATAAAACAGAAGATTGGCTATCTTAATAAAGATCGACTTGGGTTGATGAAGCTTTGGCTATGATGTTAGGGTAGGATAGATGAAATGCGTTATAATGATTAGGATGATCGTTTCACATTCCCGTATGAATAGCTAGAGCCGGTTCAAGGATGTTCGACTTCAATTAGCTTAGAAAATGAAATCACAATCAAGATGTAGCTTTCGATAGCAATTTCTTCTATTTTTGTTTGAAAGATAACAGTTTTGTGATGCCGCCAATATCACAAAGATCGCCTTAAAAACCATTGTATTGCAATACTGGTTTTTTTTTTATTTCAAAATTTCTAAAATTATGAATCGTTTTCTGTTTGCAGATTACGCTTCCTCCTAACTTACAAAGAAGAAAGAAATCCAGAACAGAAGAAGACACGACGAAGTAATCATATGGTGTATGTGGTGATCTCTGGTTCCTGAAACTGAGCTAAGCCGCTTACTATGCAAGCTTCCAAGCTCTAAAAAAGCCATCTCAATACAATGCCTACAAGACAATCCAAATCCCATTGCATCCCTCAAAGCTACCAATCTCTAGGCCCCTTATGCTCCGATAACGCGTCCCAAACCACTCAACTTCAATATTGTACACTCGACTCCTCGTCTTACAACACTGCCTACAACTCTCCATCAACTATCAGTGTCTCCTCCACAAGTGAAAGCCCTATCTCTGAAAACACCAACGAATCTCCTCTGAGCGTTTCCTGCATAACCGAAGACCCAAACGATATCCGACACAAACTAAGAGAGCTGGAGAACGCGATGCTCGGTCCCGAGCTAGACAATCAAGTCGAAAGTATTGAAAGTGCCCTTCAAAACCAAATTTCATTGGACCCTGAAGCATGGATGGAAATGATGGGCATACCTCGTGGAGATATGAAGCAAGCGCTCTTAGCTTGTGCACGAGCAGTTGAAGAGAATGAATTGGCATTGGCCGAATGGTTGATTACGGAGTTGAGAAAGATGGTTTCAGTTTCTGGGGACCCGGCTCAAAGATTGGGTGCCTACATGTTGGAAGGCATTGTTGCTCGCTTATCTTCATCGGGTAGTTCTATTTACAAGGCTTTGAGGTGTAAAGAACCCGCAGGATCCGATTTGCTCTCTTACATGCACTTGCTTTACGAAGTGTGCCCGTACTTCAAATTCGGCTATCTGTCAGCAAATGGTGCAATCGCTGAAGCTTTTAAAAACGAAGATAACATTCACATTATTGACTTCCAAATTGCACAAGGGACCCAATGGGTCACTTTGATCCAAGCCCTAGCGAAAAGGCCTGGGGGCCCGCCGCATGTCAGAATCACCGGCATCGATGATTCTGTCTCTGCTTATGCGAGAGGGGGCGGGCTCAATATCGTAGGTCAACGACTGTCTAACTTTGCAAAATCGTGTGGCATGCATCTCGAATTCCACCCTGCGGTCATATCAGGTTCCGAAGTGCACCCTGTTGATCTCTGGACCCGACCAGGTGAGGCTTTGGCCGTGAATTTTGCATTTCAACTTCATCATTTACCCGACGAGAGCGTGAGCACGATGAATCACCGCGATCGAGTTTTAAGAATGGTGAAGAGCTTGTACCCAAAGGTTGTGACACTTGTCGAGCAAGAATCGAACACGAACACCGCACCCTTTTTCCCAAGATTTGTCGAGACTATGAATTACTATACCGCAATATTCGAATCGATAGACGTGAGGCTAGCGAGAGAGGATAAGGAGCGGATTAACGTTGAGCAACACTGCTTGGCGAGGGACATCGTGAATATAATTGCATGCGAAGGGGCCGAGAGAGTCGAAAGGCATGAGCTTTTGCGGAAGTGGAAGTCGAGGTTTACGATGGCGGGGTTTACTCCGGTTCCGTTGAGTCCGTTGGTGAACGCGACGATCAAATCACTGCTCAAGAGTTATTCGGAGAAGTTTAGCCTTGAGGAGAGAGATGGCGCGCTTTATCTTGGATGGATGGATAGAGCTTTGGTTGGTTCATGTGCATGGAGATGATGGTTCAGGTTGAGAAAATCTAGCTCTGACTATGCTGTTTTTAGTTTAAATGTGTATGTAGCTCTTTGCAGTGTCTAAGATGTTTGTTTTGTTACCCTTTATGTTAAACTTTGAGTTCGTATCATATGGCCTGTGCAATGCAAGGTGCATGCTTCATCTTTGTAATATTTGAAATGGAGCCTCTCCAACTTTGTAAAATATATCTTAAATTGCAGCCTATGAATCTTGTAACAAAGTGCTCAGTTGTCATATGGTTCCTTTATTCCTTTATTGCTCTTGTGCTTGGTTATACTAATGGAAATAGCTTTGTTATAAACATGTTTTAGGTCCTGCTTGGGAATGAAGTTAAGTTTAGATAGTTATGTAAACTTAACTCTAAAATCCTAAAATTCCCAACTATGTCATGCTGGACTTTCACTTTAGAGTTTAGAAAAACGCTGGGTATCTAAACTCCAAAGTTGAGATGTTCTGAATTTACTGAACACCAATCGAACCGAACCGAAGTTTCCTAAACTTCAAAAAGCGTGAAGAAAACACTTATTTTGGATTTAGGAAACTAGAAAACCATGCATCCATTAGAGTTGAGGTTTTCGAATGGAGGTAGGAATTTACGAACTAGAGTTTATATGGTCTTTACCTAACCTTAAAACGAACTCTAGTTTTCCTTACTCTTGGAGTTTGAGTTTTATACCATGTCGATATTTGTGTCATATAAATATTTGTTAATTTTATTTTTTTTGGTTTATAGAGAGGTGGATATGAAATTATGTTTTCCTTAAATGTGTCTGGTGTGATGGTTGCAGTGATGAGGATGGGGAGAATTAGTAGTGAAGGAAGAGATGAGATGATGGAATTAAATTACTTTCATTTCCATTTCTGGTCTTTTCTATGCCTTACTTCTCTTTTTCTATCCAGCACTTTTTTTTAATTTTTTACTTGGTTTGCTTTTGACAGTGTACAGACATTCTATCTTTATTTCCTTTTTCAGTGCTCTCTCATCTCCTTGTAGATTCTTTTTTGAACTTTTTAAGGAACAATCAACAATTTCACCAATTATTACCAGCTAAGCTTTAGCTCAATTGATACGCATTTACTTTCCAATGTGAGAGGTCAAAATTCGATTCCCGAACGAGGTTGATTTCCAAAAAAACAATTTCACCAATTGGATTAAGTTCTGAAGGTATCAATTTCCTCTCCGATGTTAAGAAATAAGGACAATCAACAATTGTTCTCTGCAACAGGAAAAAAGGTAGATGAATAGTAATTCTTCATCAAGGAACAATCAACAATAAGTTAATGGTCACATTATGTTTTATTTTAAGTTTATGGCCTAATACTAATGATACCAAAACATTTTGTAACCATTGTACTCTTACCTCAAGGGGCAGACATGTTCAAACATTGAATAAATCGTGTAATGGGGCTAGACCTAGCACTAGGGGTGGCATGGCATGGATCCTGTTTACCTTCTTAGAACTCCAATCTGCGAGCAATCGCAACCCCATTAATTCCTCGAATAATTTCTCACTTTAATACTCATGTGACAAAAGGTCAAAAATCATGAAATCACCAGATATACAAGGATACAAGGTACTAGAAACACTCACCAATATGCAATTTTTCTTTGTCCCACATTATTAGAGCCAATATAAGAAATATATTATAACAGTACATTCTTGCTTCAGTAATTTTTTTCTTAAATAGAAATATCTTTTACAACAAGGGAAGAGGCCGAAAAATACAACTGTATCTTCTATTCCAACAAGCACAGTTCGGTTCTGCATTGAAGTTGTCAAACCCCTCTCATCTCCGATTGTTCTCTAAGGCATCTCACAAGTAAACAACATATCCAGAAAATTTCGGCCCAGTCTTGGCCCGCAACTCGCAGGTTTGATCGAGTGCCCACAAAATTGCGCAGAAAATTTTCAGCATAATGGAGATAAATTATTGTACAACATGGTACACAATTTGCAAAGAAGATACAGAATTTATGGTCCCATCACCAAATTTCTCGAATTTGGATAGTAATGCTCAGAAGCTGGAGCTGCGAAAGAAAAACCTTCTCCATTACTATTGTGATTTGCGCTGATTCCAACTCCGAGGCCAAGACTAACAATGTCATTTTGTTTAGGCCTAGTGTAGCTGTGTGAGCTCGTGATTGAGTCATAACTATCCCTTAACATGCCCTCATCAAAAGCTGTAGGCATCTGAGGAATTTGAGAGCTGTTGCTATCTGTGATCATAGGTGTAGCTGTGTTGTGGCTCGAGTTTCTGGCAGCGGGCACATCATGGTTGTGCTTTCCCTCGTATGTTGTTATCACGGCTTTTGGATCATGTGATGCCCTCTCTACGTGTTTTCTGACAGAACATCCAGCATTGGTGCATTTGTAGTAGCTCCTAGGATCAAGAATAAAGAATTGTCTTTGAGATGAGAGAATGAGAAATGGGGGGGGGGGGGGGGGTTTGTTTGGGTTTCTAACTTGCATTTGATTATTTTGGAAAGATGATTCTGGTTTATAAGTGAAGGATTTGCAAGAATAACATACGACTTCTAACTTAACGGTAGAAAAACAGATATGCTTAAGTGCAAAAATCCGTGTATTGTGAAAGGTGCTTATAGCTCCTCTATATACTGAAACTTGTTGCAAGCACTGCATAGGGAGCAGGGTTGCATTCAGATTGAGATATCCGGATTCGGATGTTTATCAGTTATGGATATGATTTCCATATCCGGCCACGTATGGATACGGATATATACTTAATAATTTCTCATATACGGATATGAATACGGTTTTAGTAAAATTATTCAGATACACATACAGCTGATATTCACATTCAGACATATGACTTCGGATACACAAAGAGACACGAATACCGATAGCAGATACAAGAAAATACATCATTTTAAATTTAAGTTTTAGTTAATAATGCTAATTTAAATCAAACATTTTTGCTCATTTTTTTCATTTTATACATCTAAAAGAATATTTTGGCATATTATTTTATCATGTTTGTTTTAAAATATGCAAAATAGGCTCGTAGCACGTAACTGTGTACATTCGTATTGCTTGTATTCAATTTGCATGTATATATGTTTATCAGAGATTCTGAGTACTCATTAAATTAGTATTCAAATTCATTTTTAAAATGTATCAGTTGCATACATATTTTCACTCCACATTTCATATTTATTTTACCTTGTATTGACAATAAATAAAGTAGTCTGCCCAACCGCCCTCGTGCCCCACGAAAGAAGATGTCCATATCCGATTTGTATTCGTATCGGTCTCTTTCATATCCGTTTTGTTTCCATATGGACCGCATCCAATTGTCAAATACATATATGGTCAAACTATAGCTATATTAGTATTTGTGACTAGAAAACAAATATGGATATGGTAATGCTCATATCCGTTCCATATTCAATCCCAATGCAACCCTAGTAGGAAGTGATTTTTGACAACCTAAAACCATTACTCCAAAACCATCTCTACAAGCGGAGTTCTGGTAATTGGAAAATTATATTGGTGATACAACCAAGTAAACCACTCACCTAGGTATTATCCTTCACACCCCTTTTACTTTTACTCTATTATAGGCTTCTAGCATTTACAAGTATAGGTAGACAACAATTTTCTTTTTCATTTCAAAGTCCACAATAACACACATAAAGATGAACAGTGTAGAATCATAGACCATGACTGGAAGCGTACAGGAACGAAGAATATCATTACATACACATAAGCATAATCCGTATACTTCTTTTTTAAAAAACCTATATATGATGGACAAGGGTTATATGAGCAAGGGAAACCTAAGAAAACCCTAACTGATTATTGAATGTTTACAACTTATGAATAGGGTTTTTAAGCAACTTAAATTGCCTAATTTAACTCATATTTATAATTGCAGAGGAAACTCAAATCTGGTGCAACGAAGGCCATACGGACTACAGCATTTTGGAGGTAGACCTTTTTCCAACCAGTGTTTCTATAGCTCTAAGAACAAAGCTCGTATAATCTCCAATATTGATATTCTAAAAATATGATCAAATCTAAATTCATTGAATATCCCTCTATGCCTTGAGCATGTTGC
Source organism: Agapanthus africanus (assembly GCA_030015575.1). NCBI lineage: Eukaryota > Viridiplantae > Streptophyta > Magnoliopsida > Asparagales > Amaryllidaceae > Agapanthus > Agapanthus africanus. The sequence continues at coordinate 442,560,051 of CM057350.1, read as the reverse complement.
TTGTAGAACTGAGATACACCAAAAGCTGCTAATATAATTATATGCATTAAGGAATGGAAAATAAGTTCTAAAGAATAACTCTACTACTCTAACTCAAAACAGAGGGTCTCAAATTATAATCTCGATTTGACTTTTGATCCTCATAATGACAGGTGGAAAGAAAATTTTCATAATTTTGAGAAAAAATAACAAATATATTTTCCAAATTTTGAACTGTTCAAAACTTATCAAATATATGTAAAATCTCAGGTAATAATCTTTATACATCTCTCCTATTTAACTAAAAATCAATAAAAATTCTCTGAAATATTATTTCCTAATCATATATACTCGTACAGTACACATGCAAGATACGAGGATGCCTACCTTGGGTTTGGATTCCCTTTCACAACTTTCTGTCCATATTTGCGCCAACGGTACCCATCATCTAGGATATCAACTTCACTAATAGTTTGCACAACAACTCGGGGTTCACGGTTATTGTTTTTACCAATCTGAGATGCATCAAAAGCAGCATTGTCCATCTTCCTGTTTACATTTTTAATGATCAGATATCAAATACACATAACACGGCATCTTTCACAGATAGTTCTAAATCAAATGGATAAAATTTGACCACCTGCGCTTTGATTCTGGATCATCATCGGGAACCTCATCTCCATTGTGATTGGATCCTCCAACTCCAGCTTCTGCATCATCATCACTCGCAGATATGGGAGAAAGCTCAGTATTACCATTACGATCCATGTAGTGTGCATTTGATAATCCGTCTGCAGATTGTGAGAACTTTATTGTATCAATATAACAAGAATAAATGTTTTATAGGCTAAAGTACACCAACAACCCCTACTTATCGTTGTTTCTACTAAACTACCTTTTTCTAAAGAGTGATCTGTCCACCAATCAAACTTCCAAAAGGCAAAGATAATGCATTGCAATTGCGAGCAATTGGCTACCAAGATCGGTAGCATTAAGGAACTAAGCATCCTAACGGAAGGATCGAAAAAAATACCACAAAGCAGTCTCTTTAGACCTACATAAAATCCGATTGTTCCATTCTTTTCAAATAGTCCAAATGATTGCGATGCGTAGTTTAGTGTCATATATTTAGCCTACTCATTGATGTATAAGATGCCAGAAGTAAAATTCCTACCTTCATTTGCTAAAGGCCTTTCCTCTCCTGGACTAGCAGAAATTGTACCAACAGCTAATCGTCGGTTAGGCTCAGGTTTAGGATGATCATGCTGACCTTTGTATACAATCTCTGTAATTTGACCATCATGAGAGCGTTCCAGTTGCTTTTTTACTTGGCAATTGGCATGTGTGCATTTATAATAGCTCCGAGGAAATTCACACCCTTTGACATGTTTTTGCCCGTATTTTCGCCAGTTATATCCATCTTCTGATGACTTCTCGACATCAGAGCTTTTTGTATGTTGCAATTCATTAGGGGCTGCTTCATCAGGTGGATTAGCCTCAGATATTGATGTTTCAATATGGGGATCTGAAGCTGTTGCTGATAGAGTCAACTGAGCTGAGTTCTGAGCTTGAACTAATTGTGATGGCTCTGATGTCTGAATTTGCGATTGGCTTTGGATTTGTCTGCAAGTTTCATGTTCTTGTTGGGTTGGGTTAACTGAATACTGCAAGACAGTAGAATGAAAATTATGTCAACATATTATAGAATGGTAATGAAGTAAAAATTCTGGAAGAGTAATATGACAAATATTATAATTTTTGGCTTATTTTCAGCAAAACTACCAAAAAGTATTAGCCTTTGGCAACAAACTACCAAAAAGTTCGAAATCTCCAAAAATAAACTACCATGACAAATGGTCAACGAGGTTAACATTTAACGGTGTTAATTGTGTAAATTGAATGACCATTTTTCCCTATTAATATTATTAAGAATTTTGATAGTTGTTAAATAATTATTATTTATTTAGTATGGACGGAGACGGTGAGTGGCAGAGACAGGTGGGAGAGTGTGGAGGTGGGTGAAGGTGGAGGGGCAGAAGGTGGAGATTGGGGCGGAGTACAAAGGCAGGGGATTTAATTTGGGCCAGAGGAGGAAGATTGGGGAGGTGGGTTACTATTAGTGTTAGGGTTTGATAGAGGCGGAGAAGGTCGGCAGTGGCAGGTGAAGGTAGGTTCAGAGAAGATGGAGGATGAAGAAGAGGGGTTTTCAGGTTTTCTAAATATTTTAGGGTGACGGCGTTGATGTGGCACCGTTAGTCACTGTAGCTTTTCGGTATTTATTTTTGGAGATCACAAACTTGCCATGGTAGTTTTTTAGAGATCACAAACTTTTTGGTCACTTCCTGCCAAAAATGCCCAAAATTTTTGATATTTTTTTCCCTCAGGAATAAGCCTAATTTTTTTAATATCAAAATGGGCATATAGTGTAGTTTGTGCACCATGTAACAGAAGGAACAGAAGGTCAACCAGGTAGCATTTAGATGCATTAGGATTAAACACTAACTCATGCATCAAGACATCATTAAGACGTATTTTCAGAATACAAGTTCAGTGTCCATTTTAACAGTGTGGCTTCATCAATAGTAATTCATGAAGAAACAGGTTGTATTTGATTGATCCAAGATACAACATGGAAAACAGGCAAAGACCTTTTGTTTTTCATTTTTTGGCCATTACAGTCTATTAAGCATGACACTCCCTTGAATCCCAGAACAAATTGGATTAATAATGCAGTTTCATCATCTACTAGAACCCAAGGTCGGTGTAACACTCCCTTGTTAGGAAATACGCAATTACCTGCAATGGTTGCCTTGTTACTAAAATAGTAAGCCAAGTTGCTATAATGTGTTCAAACTGAATAGTTATATATGGCCAATGAAAGAGTGAAGTTAAACCAGAGTGGTCCACCAACTATGAAAACCTTCTTGGGAAATACATGTAGATTTCCTTACCCCATAAATATTTCCAGTGCAGCATTCTGATCAAGACCAGTGTGACAATATAGGTTGGCAATGTGAAAGCTTTGTGTACCTAAAGTTGTGGCCCAATTAACATTTAAAGAATCTGTACTTCGGTGTAATTTTGCAAGCTGAAGGACCACCATGCGTGAATACCTTGTCAGGAAGCACTAAATCATTTTTTTATCTGTTCTGTATCATGACCGTTTCTAATGCAACGTTCCGATATGAGCTAAATGCATAAAATTTTGAATCACATCACATGAATGATGTCACAAACTTCATAGGAAGGTGGTATAAATAATAATCGCAGCCCAATGTAACAGAAAATCCTGTGCCTCGGTCATTATCTGAACAGGTTCATTGCCTCCGGAAAATATCCAAACCAGTGTATCATTTTATTTAAACAATAGAAGAAGAAAAAATCTTACCCACCTAAAGATATTAGCAAATTATGAGAAGGGGAGGGGGCACCAAATCTGAGATGTACAGCACCTTAGGTATAATTGACTCTGATTGAGACAGAGAACTAACGTAATCAAGTTTGGCCACTTTAAGAATAAAGAGGATCATCAGTCACAGAGTCATGGTCAAACCACACCAAACTAATCTAAGTACACCTAACTGAAGACTTCTTTATGAAAAACTAGGAAAACGATGGTTGTCAGAAAGTTTTAATATAGAAAAAATTGAAACCAATCATAAGAAGCAATCTCAGGATAGAAACAAATCAGCCAAATCTTTAACTCAAATATAACCATCTAAATAGAATCTAATCTAGTCCAACCAAATCCAAGATTATTTGTGTTCCTTAAAATAATTATATCGATCAAAGTTTGGAATAAACATTTGCGACACATGGGATTAAATTCTAAAATCTAATGACAAACTCAATTAAGTAGATAACTAAAGCTAACTATATTAGCCTACACCAGTTCTCCTGAAAACACCCTACCCATTCCATACTATTCTTTATACTATTAACATTTACTCTTCAGACTACACCAATTTGTCGATTCTACTTGATATGTCTTGTCCATCCAACTAAATATTCTATTAAATCCCTACCTAGTTATTCGTAATTTCAATTTATGATAGAATATCTTTGCATTCTACAAATATGGCCTACCTTGTTCTGGCTGTTTCCATATTTTCATACCCCCAGCAATTCCAATTCAAAATGGTATATTTATTCCAAAATTGAAATTTAAAATTTGAAGAAAAAGTACCAGAAAATTGATTTTCGATTAGTAATTGCAGCATAAACCGCAAAGCCTATCAAATTCTCTCTACTTCGACAAAACGCGGACTACTTGTGATCGATCACCTTTAAAACTTTAACGGTCATTCCGCTTCATATTTTCACCCTTCTACCTAAAACAAGATAGCTTCTTAGCTTAAACATGATTTACATGACCAACCGTAATCCTCATACTAAAGTTTCTTGAATATCAAATTAGGGAAATACAAACAAAGGGTGACAGCCAAAAGGTGGTCGGTGGTTTCCACAATATCATTATTTTTATTACCTAATTAGAGGTCAAATGGCTGTTTTAATTCTTGACGGTATGGAGGCCAACCAGAGAGCATCATTAATGAACAATTTATGACTACACAATTAATCGCAACATAGTCTCATGATAAAAGGAAATTAAGATCATGCATGCTCTTCAGTCTTCACTCTGTTCAAGGATGGGGTTGGAGAGTTGTATAATGCTCGTTTATGGATATGGTGGGTAAGACCATGACTGGCCATGATTATTATGATTGGCTGCATTTTTCAATAATGCATACAACAAGCATCTGATCTAGAAAAATGTGATGATCTTCAGACTTTGGGCTGATAAAGAGCAACAGAATTTTCACTCAAAGCATATTATCTGTATATGTTATGATCAAGTATATAAACATGTTATGATCAACTATATAAACATGTTATAATGATGATATCTAATTCAGCATTTGCACCACACAGCAGGTCGAGCATGATTAAAATAAATGTGTCATGGTCGTAGTCACATTCAGATGCAACTTCTTGTCTGAATAGTTGAAATTACGCATGGTTGTGTTTATGCTCATGTAGAATTCAGCATATGAAAAATAACCTTTGGTTTTTGCATGCACTAATCCGTGAGCCTCAAAGCAAAACAAAGCGAAAAGAATGATTCATATTATTAAAATGATTGATGAAACAATAACAACAACAAAGATGCTGTAATTACCATATGTCCCAATGAGGATAAGCCTGAACGCGAGGATGTCCTGACATGTGGTTTGAACTCAAAATCACCAGAGCTCCCCCCATCATGCGAACTGTTTCTGTAAGTTCCCCTTGGAGAACGTAATGAGCTTGAACCGCCAGTTTCGTTTATAAATGAGTGGAAGGAGAAGGTACCAGTGGTTGGAGAGGGCTCGGCCTGGAGAAGCAAGAGAAAACTAAAATCAGAAACTTGGAAATATATAGAAAGAAGCCTAAAAGTAACCAAGCATTTTAGACATGTGTCAGCGTCTCATACATGAACTAAGTGCTAAATTAGGAATTATACAAGGTCGATAATTCGACATAAAATGCATAACATTTCTTTCATATTAGACTGGGGATTTTAAAGCATAATAAATTCAAGAGGTGCCGAGAGGCAATAAAACCAAAATGAAGTAATTATAACAAATTGCCCGAACCAGCTTAAATCACAGGTTGTTTTCGGCATCCCTGTTCCCATTTCTTTAATCTCTGTTCTCCAAAAAATACTTTCATAATTTTATAAATGTCCGAGTAGCGAAGTTAAACCATAACAAAACTAGAATGAAACATTCTTTAACAAAAAATTGAGTGGAATATACTTGGCAAACATGAAATCAGGCCATTTTATTTCATATTCATAAAAACAGAGTAAATCGAATTATGCAGATAAACTAAATTATATACCCATAAGCTACTGGTGTCCTCCACATTCTCCATCATAATCACTGAAGAAAATTCTAAGCTTACACTTCCAAAAGCATTTCTTAAGGAAAAGTTGCGGAAGCACTATAAGTATCACCCACATAATAGTTTCCCGCTTCAGCTCTCAACCTAATATCCTTAAATTCCAGCATCCATATTCAAGTTCCACTAATACGCAAAAAGGAACACAGAACATATCCCTACCCTAGTGACCTCATCATCTTTATCAAAACGCCAAAAAACCAAAACAAAGCAAACACCAACAGACTCCACATTTCCTTCAAAAAAGTGAGGGAGAAGTGGAGAGCTTCAAGAGAAAGACATATTCCCAATCCAAGCCAATATCAAAAGCAAGCAATTTGATATAGTTTCCACATCACATGTACCAGCATAAGGGCCCAGAAACAGAATAACTTTAAGTGGGAATAAGAATCCATCCAAAGGCCAAAGCAACTACTGCAGATAGAAACGTGCACCCCTAATTTCATTCATTATGCTGCCTTATGTTTGTTAGGCCCCTAGCTTTATTTAGACACCGGTTTGTCTTTAGGATTATGACAATGCATTCTTGAATAAAGTTCTTTAGCCAGATAGTAAACTTCGTCAAATATTTACAGAGTCATGTTCTCCATAACAACCCAAATTTGCTGCTAATGACCAAAATTTCAGACAATAATGATTGCACAAATCAACTTTCACAAAGATTCTTAGTGTTGAGATGCCATAACCACGTTAAACTTGCATACATGAGCTCAAATCATCAGTAAGAAACAATTGATAAAGGTCAAATCTCACCCAAACAATGATACAGTACCATGACTTTCAACACTTACATAAATTGCTTACATTATAAACAAATCATCTCAAGCAAACATTGTGAACAATTAGATACCAAAACTAAAACTCAAAGTAACCTCCCACGTATATATCTCAAGTCTCAAATCATAAGTAACTGCGGCAGAACAATCCATAAAATTGACAGAAACTTTCACCGAAATTCAATGAAACAGTACTTCAAAACTTACACAAAAATTCCAAGACTGTGAGCTCTGAGACGTCAAAACTAAAACTTCAAATGAGACTGCAAAACTAATAAAGTTGACAGAGACAAACTAAACTCACATCTCACCTTAATGTTAAACCTATCCCCCACTCAAGGAAAAGTAACACCGGTACTAATCGGCGTTCAGTCTAAAGAAACAAAACCCTAAATCTTGACATCCTAACAAATAACACCAAAAAGCAATCCCAAATCAATCAAATTTGAACCTTTAAGTTCGCACCAAAAGCTTCATCCAAAGAATGGTAACCCTCAATCTAGGCATTCAAAAAAAAAAATTAAAAAACACATCATGTAAATTCGAACTCTACACAACTGTGAAGCACAGGCGATTCAATGAAACAGTATCCATAGTTGCAATCTAACAGACATCTCGACATTTCAACAAACAACCACTTAAAAAATGCCGAAATCTATAAAATCGAACCTTTATGTTGGTGAGAAGCACAGACGATTCAACAAAACAGTATCGACACTCACAATCTAAAGAAGCGAAACCCTAAATCTCGACTTTACAACAAACAACCACTGAAAAAAAGCTCCAAATCGATAAAATCGAACCTTTATGCTAGTGAGAAGCACAGGCGATTGAACAAAACAGCGCCGACACTCACAACCTAAAGAACAGAACCGTAAATTTTGAAATTTCAACAAACAGCCAATGCAAAAGCCCCAAATCGATAAAAGTCAGACCTTTTTGTTACTGCGAAGCACATACGATTCACTAGAACTGTACCCATACCTGCAATCTAGAGAACCGAAACCCTAAATCTCGACATTTCACCAAACAACCACCGAAAAGAAAGAACCCGCCCCAAAATCGATAAAAATCGGACCTTTATGTTAGTTAAAAGCACAGGCGATTCAAGCAGAGCGCTAGGGCTGAAGCCAGCGGGCACGGTGAGGCAAGGCGACCGCGAGATCGGGAGCTTCGCCGGCGACATCATCTTGTACTTGGCCCCATTCGGAGCTCCGAAAGCGGAGGCCCTCGGATCCAAGACCCGACCAGGCTCGGGCTCGTTGTCGGGTCGGGTTTGGGGAGACGGCTCCGGGTGCATTGCTGGGTCGGATCCGATAGTGGGGTGTTGAGGGGTTAGGGTGAAAATGGAGGAGGAGGGGGGGAGGAGGGGGGGTTTCTATTGAGAGCGCAGAGGGGTATTTTGGGGATTTTTCAGCTTTTATATGTCCGATGGTGTGTGGGGTTGGTGTTGCTTCAGGACTACAGTTGACTTGCTCTGGATTTTATGATATTTTTAAGAATATTAATTTATAAACTTTTATTTTATTTATTTTTTTGCTAGATCTGATTGCTTTAATTTTATCGATATGAATGGAACGGAGGGGAGTGAAGTAATTTCATCAATGTAAATTAAATATTATAAATAGTATAAAGTTTTCAAGTTCAAATTTCTTAGCCTTCTGGAAATCTTTTTTGGCCGGTAGTTTGTATATATTGGTAGAGATTGCATGTTAGTAAAATGGATTTTTTTTGGGTTAATTATAGTCTTTGATTTCAAATCTTATTTTTCTTGCTTTTTTCATTGAAATTTGAATTTTAAGGATGATATGAAAACTACAACTTTTAAGGTTTTCTTAAACAATCATTATTAAATTTAATTATATGCGAGCGAACGGAGCGAAGAGGCGATTATATATTTGTCTCATATATATTTGTCCCAACTTATATCTTATATTCATGCAATTCTCATATTTTTTCTAGCATGGACTATTTTAATCCACACATCTCAACACTCCCCGTCACGTGCAACATGGTTGTCACGTGGATTGTATAGATCACGAAGACTCAAAGTTCGGCACGAAGGCTCGGATCACACACAAGAGAGCATGAAGGCTCAAGAGATTGCATAAGGCTAAGAGAGCACGAAAATTCGAAGAGGTGTGTGTTAAAGTATAAATCCACGAATGCTATCAACCTTGATGGAGGTCCTTTTCGGGTCTCCGTCAGATGTTGTCTTCCGTCGATCTCCCGGTGGATTCTGATGATTATCTTCTGTTGCGTGTGGGTCTCAATGGGTTTTGGTAGGCGTGTCACGAAACGAAATTGGCACGTGACGGCCCTAATATTACGCAACGCCTAAAAACGTAACGCAGTAAAAGAAAACCAAAACCCAGAAATTTAAACCATGAAAATACGGAAAAAAATAATAAAAGTTTTTGAAACATTTGAAATCACAACCCAAATTCCTTAAAAGTCCAACTTCCTTTCTTTAAAATTTTGGCAACACCCCTTTTGTAAAAACTAGCCCAAAAACGGAAAACAATTACATTACAAATATACGACGCCGTAGCGAATAAATAAGAGACAATAGAGATAAAGCTGTATAAAAGACAATAAATCCACAAATAATATACAATATCGTCCTCACAAAGTCTCTAAGCCAACAACATAATAGTAGATGGAGAGTACAAGATACAACGAATGTACAATATGAAATACAGATAACCACCAAAACCCACCTAAGCAAAATAGTATACTGTGAGCCGATGCGGTATCTGTAGCAAAAGATGATAGATGAATGGCTGAATAGCCTGCCTCGACTAGTCTGGGGAACACCCTGCAACACCTGTGGCACAACGGGGGTGAGTTGCCCACTCGTGAATAGTAATTAACATATACAGGTAATCGCAGGAATGTACATACAGTATGAATCTAATATATACAATTTACAGTAATAACAGGTCATGTGAATGCAGAATAATGGAAAGTACACTAGCAGGTACAATCAATATGTGAAGCAATAATAACATGACAGTAGTATGCAATAACCATGCAATAGAAATATGAGAATGTAGATATGCATCAATCATGAAGGGTACACTAGCAGGTACTCCTAATACATGGAACGGCGCATGAGTGAAAAGATATGAGGTATGGAATGAAGTATGTCATCCCACGGAATCCTGTCATCGTGGTAGGATCATAATCCATCAAGACACTCAAATCCCAATTCCTCAAATCTGCCCCCACGTTGGGCTCTCACATCATATGAGTCTCACATCTCCTCAATGTATAATATCGAATAATCTCCTATATCCCGAATGTACAAATCAGTAATCCCATATGTATGTCCAATATCCAATCTCAATGAATCACCTGATATCCCAAGTCAAAATCTCAAGTAAGATTCTAGCATCCTAAATATATATTTGCAGAAATAAATATGATGGGGGCAATACACATATATTAGCGTCCCATTCCACTAATATTGGTGTAAGGGTATATATAACAACGGCTAAATCCCCTGTTATATATACAAAGGTGTTTAAAAGAAATATCATGAAAACAATGTGCCAAGTATCGACACAGAAATCCTGATCTATCAGATGCCGTCACCAAGACTAGCATCCTGATAGGTACGTATCATACGCTATCCCGAAAGCACGAGTGCCTAGCTCTGACCCTCGCCTTTCGACGTATGCATACGTGCATGACTCCCAACAGTATCTCCATGATTCCCGCCGAGTCATTGGTACTGTCACCGGTAGGTACTCGCCCGCCTCCAGGCTCAATCGGCAAAGTCCATCGATCTTCTTGCCGAGGGGAACCATACCGGGCCCCACCATGTACCCTCATACGGCAACCACACCTCGTATGGAGTATATAATTAGAACCGATAAATCTCATGGTGGCTGCGCAAATATCATATCAAGGAAACCGGGTTTTTCAATATATGTATAATTTCATGAACTCCCGTGGTTTCCAAATCCAGAAAACATCATGTAAAATCCAAATAAACAATGCGCAAATCCAGAAATAAGTATATGCGATATATCTGAAATGCGAGCATATAAATGAGAATATGTAGCTGAAACCAGATGTATGCGAAACCAATAAGGTACAGCTAAGTAATATCAGTAAAGGTAAATATGTAACTGCAACTGAATATATGTGTAACATACAGGTGTAGCAATGTATAGGATAAGAACTGATGAAGTATACCCCCTCCGGGTATGAGTGGAATAGGTGAGTAAGGTATATCGGTAACTAAATGTCCAAAGTGATAAGTAATGTGAATCGGTGTCGTGAATTCCCTAACCAAGCAATATGATATCTATAATGGTTTGTGTGTGACATGGCAATTGTCGACGGTGTGTGTAGCATACAATCCGTGCTCGTGCAACATAAACCGTCAATAATATGTGCAGTGTCCTACGGCTGCTAGTCACAGTACCATTATATCTAATAAATAGGGTAAGGCGCAATTCTAACAATGACGTAGAATATGCAACAAGTATTAGAATCCTAGCCCAGACGCATAACGCCATCCGGGCGATTCCCCTGTAGATGTTAAATCTACTCACCTACGCTCCACGCTAGGTGAATCCTACCTCCTGTCTCCCTCTGTAGCAGTGTTCGTAGTCCCTGCCTGCAAACCTGAAAATGAGACAAGGAAATCATATATAAGCCAAATATTCCGCAAAACGCGATATCGAACCCAAACGAGAAACTCGCGTCGCGAACTAAACGCGCGTGTGCACGATACGCTAAAACGTGTGTATACGCGTCTAAAACTACCGCGACACGCCGCGACACGCTGGATCACAGAACCCACTCACGTATCGTGCGTATCGCGCAAACACAATGGACATGAAATACGATATTTGATCCCAGATTTTCCTACAGGTCAAATCTTACAAAACTACATATGCCAAAACACTACAAATCACTGCAGACTACCCTACACAAAACCCCAGCATCCAACTCACCTTCCTGGCCGCAATTTGCGGCCAGATTGAATTAATGGGCGACCTGGGTAGGGAAAGGGTGGCTCGTGTTCAGGTGGTGTGGTCTAAACCTAGTAAGCATGCTCCAGTTTCCTCAATTTTACTCTGAAGGGTCCGGGTCAAAAGCAGATCACGGATTGCCAATATATCGCCTAAAACACCGATTTTGCACAAAACACAAGCCCTATGGTATTTTAGTGAAATATGGGAAATTTCTCAGATGAGGTGACCCTAATAACACTAAAATAAGCTAGGTTAACTAACACAATCACATTCTAACCAAAATTCCACATAATGCACCATAATTAGCACTAAACTCACTATTTAATACTAATCGAAGCTAATTAGCTAATTAACACATAAGCTTAGCAACTAGGGGATTGGGTTAAGAAATTATACCCTAATGAACCCTAAGAAGCAGGTGAAGAAGTGAATGGAGGAGAAAGAGCTGCTGCAAGTAGCTGGAGCTCCTGCTGCTACTGTTGCTGCTGCTGCTGTTTGCTGATGCTGATGCTGCTGATGGCTGCTGCTGATGTTGCTGTTGTGGCTGCTGAAGCTGCTTGCTTCAAGTGCTGGTGTGTGTGTGTGTGCGTGTGAGAATGAGAGAAAGAGAAAATGAGAGGAGAATGAGAGAAACAAAGCCAAGACCCCCTCTCTCTCCTCATAAATGAGGCATGGCTCACCATGTAGCCCATGCTTTCTCTCTCTCTCAAGGTCAACATTTCAAACCAATAAAAAAAACCTTTTTATTTGTAACAACCATCCACACTTAAAAACCCATAACACTTAAACAATTAAAACTAGATTAAGGAAATGGTTAAACCCCAAATTAACACCCTAGTTATCATGCACAAGTGTGTACAAGCCTAGGAAAAATCTAATAAAATATTCATTAAATAGGATAAAATAATTAAAAACCAATTTGGTAAACTTTTTATTAAAAACCATATATTAAAATATAATTAGCCACAAAACACATTCTAAGGTGTTACAAGGTGGTATAAGGAGTTGGTGCCGAGTACCTGCAAAGAAGTCCCGGGGTGGTTTGGTACCACCAAGGACCCTCCGACGATCAAATTAGTGATGAGATCCGAGCAGAGTAACGGCTTAGAAGAGTAAAGAATGGCTTACTTGACCCCTCTGTGATGGGGGTTTATATAGCGGTGGCGGCACGCAGCAGCAGGCGTGAGAATCTTGCCGGCAGTTACGCTCCCGACGTCACGCCCGCGTAGAGAGCGGATCGCCCATTAATGGGGATCGTGATGGCATGGAACGTGGGATGTTGCTGACGGAGAATCCGCGCATGGTGAGATTTGCGGAGCGGCGGTTACGCCCGTGGGCGGTGGAGTTGGTCGAAGGACCGAGGAAGACGGCCTCGGCCGGGGTGCTCGGGGACGAGCGAGAAGGCCGAGTCATCTTGGTCTTGTGGCAGCTCGGGGCGAGCTAAGGGGCCGGGGAGGCCAATTCGCAGGGGGGCCCGAGGAAGGCCAGCTCGCTCTTGCAGGTCGGGTGTAGGGTGGCCTGGTCGGCCCTTTCTTCTGAATCGTGGGACACATCATCTGCCACGTGTCCCGATCTTGGGGACCGCCAATATTGAGCATCATCATTAGCCCCCACTCTTGTCCCGATCAGCTAGCGGGTCGGGTCAGGAGTGGACTGCCAGGTCTCCCGGGATGAGCTCATTTCTAGGGCTTTGTCGGGACGAGTCCTCGGGCCGTCGGTTGTCTTTTCTGCCAGCGAATCAAGGCTAGATCTCTTCATTTAAAGAAGGTGCGCCGGTTCGTGCACTCTGTCACTGAAGCAACGGCCCATATGTCGGGCGTCGATTGGCTGACGCGACGTATGCAGGCCTATGGCGTCTGATGGGACGCGGTCCATCGCAGGACTGACACGTGGAGCGATCGGGGCCGCTGGGCGTGAGGAGCCGTTTCGGCGGGAGATGATGGGCGCCGTTGGATGAGGCCATATGCAGCGATATATTGTTAGGTCCACGTTACCTCTCCCGGTACTTTCGGGGTTGCGAAAACGGTAAAATAAAAAATTTTCTGGACTTGGTAACATGGACCGTAAAAGCTGGATCTTTACCAAACAACATACTAGCATCCTAACTAGAGATTTATCTACTCGGTTAGGGGTTATACCTCAACTTGATCTCCTTCTCTTCTTGTTGTTCTTCTCCTTGCTTGCTCCGATGGTTGATCCGGACTTTGGTCACCTCCGCGGTCTCCTTGAGTCGAAGACGATCCACCCGAGAGATGTACACCGAGCTCCACCTCGAGCCGAGGTAACTAGGGCAAAGAGATTGCTAGTTTAGAAGCCCTAGGTTGTATAGAAGTGGTAGAGGGATGGTTTTGTCTTTGTGAGATCTTTATCTCTCAACACATGAGATCAAAAGATGAATCAAGAGGAGGAAGAAGGAGGAGCTAGCAACCATGGTGCATTTCTTTTCTTCTCACTAGAAAAAGGCAAGAGAGAGAATAAGAAAGAAATTGTGAGCATAAGAAAATGAACCACGGTTCAATAATTCAAAAACATTATCATTACTAATCCCATCAAGATAAAGTTTGATGGCTACATTGAAATGACCATTATCATAATCAAAATAGAAAAAGAAAAAGAAAAGAATCTCTCTTGAAAGTCAATGGTCAACACGGTCAACCGGTCAACAAAGTCAAGAGAGGTCATGGTGGTCAAATGGTCAATGCAATTAGCCATCATAAAATTATCACTAAAAGGATTAGTAAATGATGTCCGCGGCTCATAATGGTTTTGACCAAACGAACTGCCAAAACCCTAATGAGCCTGCCACATAACGGTTTTGCCCGAACCAACTGCCAAAACCCTAATGAGGCACCTCCTCCTTCATCGCTCCGGAAAACTGTGCATACACGCCTGCATCCGCATTCCGTAGAATGCGGATGCACAGAAGACAAAACAAATCCATCCGTGCAATACTAGGATCCGGCTTAAACCAAAGCCCACTAGTATTGCCTGCCCGAACACCACACGCACACAAGTGTACGTAAGTGATCGCAGACCTGCCGTAAAACCATACGGCCTCTACACGTTTCGCTCAGTGCAGGGAAACTCTCTGTGTGGGACTCTAAAGACTCGACACTACGCTGGCAGTGGGTTTAACCACAGACCGCAAGCGGCACTAGCTGTACGTAACGGTCCCCAGGTAGATGTCGATAAGAAGGCCGATGAGGTGAACCCATCCGAACTCCTACTGAGCCTGTATGTGACAATCTCCGTACAGTCCGGTCTGTTCGTCTGATACATCGCATGGCGGGCCTAGGGGGCGGTAAACGTCAGTCCCCTAATAGCGGTACAAGTCGTGTCGGAGTGAAGCCCATTACACCCTGAGATAACACTGGAAACCTACCAGTATATCTCGCTTGCCCTGGTCAGGGACTACTCGTGTAATGGCTCTCCTAGACACAGCGCGATGTCAACCCCCAATACCGAGAGAGACGAATCCTGTCTAACCGTCACTGCCTCCAAGTGCTTCGGGACTGCACCCAACTACTACCTGTTTGCACGACTCAGTAGAGCCGTGGCAGGGTAGTAATCAAAGAACAGTGGGAACACACTCGAGGCGAAGTGACAGTGTCAAGTCAGCGGACTAAGCTGTACTCATGTCACCTAGGAACTGATAACTAACGATAGGTATAATACCAACTATCAGTTCCCGACGAGTCCTGTCCAGTGTACTCGTAACCTAACGAGCACCCGCATACTATCTCAAGTACGACGTACTGACGGTTGTGGGACAGACCGTCTCCCGTGCTGGGATGAGAAGCGCATACGCTAGTCTACTCCGGAGTATCGATGCCCTATCTCGATAATCCCACGACTAGGGACGGGTATAAGGATGTGCTTGTGGATTACCCAGCCCCCACGAGTGTGATCGCCATCACAACGCCGGTAATCAAGCAAAGATCCTAAGGGCTCTACTAATGCGTATAGGTGATATAATAAAGAAACACACATGTACACATTAAAGCAGAGACAAACCAAGTAGCATACTACTATTTCGAGCAAGATTGTCTATACAACTGTGAATATCCCAAGCTTCCATCAAGTAATATACATACTAGTATGATACAGTAATGGCCTCTAGGGCATATACACTAACAATCTCCCACTTGCACTAAGGCCATGTACTGGCGTATCGAAGACCTATCATCTCGATCAGCCGCTCGAACTGAGTCTGGGGTAGGGCCTTCGTGAATGGATCCGCCGTGTTGTCTTTTGTGTCCACTCTCCGCACCTCGATCTCCTGGCGATCAATGATCTCCCTGATCAGGTGATACGGCCTTAAGATGTGCCTGGATTTCTGATGGGACCTTGGTTCCTTCGCTAAAGCTATAGCCCCATTGTTATCCCAATATAAAGGTATTGGGTCAACAATGGACGGAACCACCTGAAGTTCACTAATGAACTTCTTCATCCAGACCGCCTCTTTTGCGGCATCGCTTGCAGCAATGTATTCAGCCTCCATCGTCGAGTATGCGACGGTATCCTGTTTGGAACTCCTCCAACATACCGCCCCTCCGTTGAGGGTAAACACAAAACCCGAGACAGACTTGCTGTCATCTTTGTCACTCTGGAAGCTTGAATCGGTAAAGGACTCGACCCTAAGGTCTCCATTACCGTAAACCAGGAACATCTCCTTAGTCCTTCTCAGGTACTTGAGAATGTTCTTCACTGCTGTCCAGTGGTCCTCACCTGGGTCTGACTGATACCGACTTACCGCGCTCAGCGCGTAAGCTATATCTGGTCTTGTACATAGTATCGCATACATTATAGATCCTACCGCCGAAGCGTAGGGTATAGTGCTCATGCGAACCCTCTCCTCGTCAGTCTTAGGAGACATCTTCTTGGAGAGGGTAATTCCGTGCAATGCGGGTATGTTACCGCGCTTGGAACCCTCCATACTAAATCTCTTTAGTACGGTCTCTATGTATCTGGACTGCGAAAATCCCAGTAGTCTCTTGTATCTATCTCTATAGATCTTGATCCCCAGAATGTACGAGGCATCACCCAGGTCCTTCATGGAGAACCGTTGTGACAAAAATAGCTTGACCGATTGTAGCATAGGAATGTCATTTCCTATCAAAAGAATGTCGTCCACGTACAAGACTAGGAATACGACAGTTCGTCCTACAATCTTCTTATAGACACAGGGTTCATCTTCGTTATTGATAAAATCAAATTCCTTGATTGCCTCATCAATACAGATGTTCCAGCTCCGCGATGCTTGCTTTAATCCATAAATGGATTTAAGCAACTTGCACACCTTCCCGCTGCTTCCACTGTCTACGAAACCTTCTGGCTGATCCATGTAAACGCACTC
The DNA here is from genome assembly GCA_030015575.1 of Agapanthus africanus. NCBI lineage: Eukaryota > Viridiplantae > Streptophyta > Magnoliopsida > Asparagales > Amaryllidaceae > Agapanthus > Agapanthus africanus. The sequence continues at coordinate 442,543,006 of CM057350.1, read as the reverse complement.
TTCCAAACAACCGTTTAGGAAAGCCGTTTTAATATCCATCTGCCAGATTTCATAGTCATGGAAGGCGGCAATGGCAAGTAGGATCCGAATGGATTTGAGCATAGCCACCGGAGAAAAAGTTTCGTCATAGTCCAAACCAGGTCTTTGACGAAAACCTTTTGCAACGAGTCTAGCCTTATAGGTTTCCACCTGCCCATCTACACCAAGTTTCCTTTTATAGATCCATTTGCATCCAACGGGTTTTACCCCAGGTGGAGCAATATCCAAGGTCCACACTTTATTGGCGTACATGGACTCCATTTCGGATTGCATTGCTTCCTGCCACTTATCAGAGTCCCTACTGATAATGGCCTGCCTGAAACTGGTAGGGTCATCTTCTTCCAAGATGCAATCCTCTCGATCTCCGTCTATGAGAAAACCGTAGTATCTCTCGGGCGGATGAGAAATCCTACCAGATCTGCGGAGTGGCTGAGGTTCGTTTGGGGTTATTGAATTCAGTGGTTCCTCCAAATTTTCAGTTACATTTTGTGGTCGCTGAATTTCTTCCAGTTCTACCGAACTCCCACTAGTTTCTTTTGTAAGAAACTCCCTTTCTAAAAAGGTAGCGCGGCGAGATACAAACACCTTCTGTTCCTCAGTGTGGTAGAACAGATATCCTAGTGAGTCTTTAGGATATCCCACAAATTTACACAGAACTGACCGTGCCTCTAGCTTGTCCGGTTTCTGTGTTTTCACATAGGCCGGACAACCCCATATCTTAAATCGCTTAAGATACGGATTTCTTCCACTCCATATTTCATATGGAATCTTAGGCACTGATTTGGATGGAGCGTAATTCAATAGGTATGCCGCTGTCTGAAGCGCATGTCCCCAAAATGAAAGAGGTAACTCAGCACTACTCATCATGGAGCGAACCATATCCAATATGGTACGATTCCTCCGCTCCGATACACCGTTGTGCTGTGGTGTATAAGGAGGAGTAAGCTGAGAGAGAATACCATTCTCTTTTAAGTAATCCAAAAATTCCGTGCTTAAGTACTCCCCTCCTCTATCATACCGGAGGATCTTGATACTTTTGCCAGTCTGGTTCTCTACTTCCTTTCTGAATTCCTTGAATTTCTCAAAAGCTTCAGATTTGTGTTTCATAAGATACACATATCCGAACCTAGAGAGATCGTCAGTGAATGTGATGAAGTGCGAGAACCCACCCCTTGCATGTATAGACATCGGACCACATACATCACTGTGTATGAGTCCCAAGAGCTCTGTTGCTCTTTCTCCATGTCCGGTGAATGGAGATTTGGTCATCTTCCCTTTGAGATAAGACTGACAAGTTTCATAGGATGAAAACTCGAACGTATTCAAGAGTCCATCTTTATGCAATTTACTCAGTCTTTTCTCTCCGATATGACCAAGTCTACAATGCCACAAGTAGGATTCATTCGTATCTGAATTCTTCCTCTTGCGTGTGTTTTGCACATTGAGAACTGTATTCTGATTTAGAACATAGATACCATTACACAGTGTACCTTCTGCAACCAGTACCTTATGAAGGTAAATGTTCATGATATTTCTATCAAGAACAAAGTTATATCCATCTTTATCGAGTAAAGAAACTGATATGATGTTGCAAACCATGGAAGGTACATAGTAGCAATCGTTCAAAATCATAGTCTTGCCATTTGGCAATACTAGGTGATATTCACCGACGGCTGCCGCATTAACTTGTGCTCCGTTCGCTACTCTGAGTGACATATCACCCGGTGCAACTTTCCTACTTTTTCTCAGTCCCTGCAATAAATTACAGATATGAGATCCTGATCCGGTATCAAGTACCCAGGAGGTAGGGCTGACCGTAAAACAGTTCTTAATTACAAGAACACCTGAAGTAGATGCAAAACCATGCTTCTTCTTCAACTGGGTATCCTGGGAATCCATACAATCCCCTTTTCCTTGCTCATACTTATGACTGTTGTCACAAGTTAGAGCCGAACCAACGTTCCCCAGCCCCGAATAAGAATTCGGATCGGTCAAGCGATACATTTTATTATCTTGATTAGGGCGTGAAATGATTGCTACCTGGAGAGAGAGAAAAGAAACACTCAGCGTGCGCTCTTGCAAGTTTAGATCGGTTTTTAATTTATCTAAACAGGATGGCTCCCACTGTCTCTCGAATCCCTCCTCAAACCATAAAGGAAGAATTAGTCAGGATCAATCTCACCGTACAATACTTGCTTAACCGTTCAGCCAGGCCAGTGTCGGTACTTCGAGGGAGGTTTTCCAACGCTTTCGCGAAGTTTCTTAATTAAGTAACCTCTTTTCCCTGTGGGCGTAGCCCCGCTAACACCTTTCTAGACACCTACTTGGTTTATAGCATTGATTGTTAAGCGAGAAAGTTCCCGAGGAGTAGCATATACTCACAGTAGGATTGGGATCCAAATATCACCGCGTGACAAAATTGAAGGAATCCTACCAGAATTATCACACTCCAAATGGTATGCAACACTAGCAAGTTTCAGTACTTTTGAAACTCCCGATGTGGTTTTTGCCCCTAGGACCCAAGTGACCTTGACGGAGTCAACAAATCAAAGAGTCCTAGTCAAGTTCAACCCGTCATTATCTGGATTGCATCAAACTCACCCGCATAACCCTTGACGGAGTCAACAAGGTTATACGACTGTCCTAACCAATCCCATATACCGATACAAACAAGCAGCACTCAGCTACCGTACACTACGCCTTGACGGAGTCAACAAACGCAGCACGAATACTAAGTGTTATTTGTAAGAAATGACGGAGGGCTATGACTGGGTTTTTGGGGATAAACCCGTTAGCGTAATGAACTCGATATCGTTGAAGGAACCTGGTAATCTTTTGAAAAATATAGTGGCGAAAACTTTTGCTAAAGAGGTCACTCCCTGTGAAGGGATCTCGGCTCTTTCCTCGTCGAATGAGGTGCAGGATATTCCAAACTGAATACCTCGATACAAAGGAAGAATAATCGACTATAATGAAGTTATTACCCTGACGCAAACTTTTGTCCAAGGGGTCACTCCCGATGAAGGGATCTCGGCCCTTGCCTCGTCGACTGAGGTGCTGGGCATTCATAACCGAATCCCTCGATGCAAAACAAAAGTGAACGTCCTTGTAATAACAGCTTTTTGAAAAATTGTTCCAACAACGTCTTTTAGGTTTATTTTCTTGCATTAGTTCTTTTAATGCGTCCCATCATTTAAATCCTACCATTGCAGAAAACAACCAAAATATGACGTACGCTTATGCCATTCGCATTCGCCACGGGGCCCCGTCATCACCCGTTAAGTTACTTAACTAACGACAGAGCGGGGGCTGGGCTAGCGCGGCTGTAAAACATAAGCAACGTCTAAATAGTTATTATATATAGATATATAGCAATGATAGCCAATTCAGATCACAGATGAACACTTTGGATATACTAGGAACCCGCGATTCGTTCGAGCCTGCAACGAAAAACGGATTACACGGTCGCGATGAATAGCCAAAACCCCACCCAAGACCCCTACGGGTGCGGCAAACTACCCGTCAAGTACCCGAAGCGAAGCAACCTCCCTCAACGCCGTGAGTAGGCCACTCGGCACTTCGAGATACCCGGTAGTTTGTGCACCCCCTCCATGGGTCTATCTTAGGAGCAAAAACGGTAAAAAGAATTATACAATGACGGCTACAACCCCGACCCGGTTGTGCGGTCATACAAATAATATTACATCAATTTACAAATTTATTACATGAATGAAAGAAAAAGAAACTCTCATCTCACATCCATCCCGGCTATTCATCCGCGACAATCCAACGAGTTCATATACACATACCATCAACAACACAGATCACAGATATGTATAACCCCCACTAATCGACGTATAGCGATTAGTAGACGTTCAATACACATATAACATTACAGATATAACCATTAGCCAAAGTCTACAGAACATCGACCAAAAAATACGGATTTTTGAGCCCCAAAAACAAATTTTACTTTCTGGAAAATCTGGGCAGAAAAGTCATATATCAAAAATCCCAAAATACCCATATAAGAATACTGCATAAAAGAAAATCGCCAACTGAGTTAACTCGGCCGCGGTTCCGCGGCATAAGCAAGCTTATGCCGCGGAACCGCGGCGCTTTAACCGAGTTAGGTGACCATTTTTCTTCAGTATTCTATAAAAAGCCTGAGCCGATTTTTAGTGTATGATTTATTGATTTTGGAACAGATCTGAAAATAGGCAGAAACTGAATTTTTCGGGGTGATTTTGCGGTTTTTCGTCCGGTCGATATTCTAAATACTTTGCTAACATGGTAGGGTGTGTTTAGTTAGGCTCTGATACCACTGTTAGGTCCACGTTACCTCTCCAGGTACTTTCGGGGTTGCGGAAACGGTAAAACAAAATTTTTTCTGGACTTGGTAACATGGACCGTAAAAGCCGGATCTTTACCAAACAACATACTAGCATCCTAACTAGAGATTTATCTACTCGGTTAGGGGTTATACCTCAACTTGATCTCCTTCTCTTCTTGTTGTTCTTCTCCTTGCTTGCTCCGATGGTTGATCCGGACTTTGGTCACCTCCGCGGCCTCCTTGAGTCGAAGACGATCCACCCGAGAGATGTACACCGAGCTCCACCTCGATCCGAGGTAACTAGGGCAAAGAGATTGCTAGTCTAGAAGCCCTAGGTTGTGTAGAAGTGGTAGAGGGATGGTTTTGTCTTTGTGGGATCTTTATCTCTCAACACATGAGATCAAAAGATGAATCAAGAGGAGGAAGAAGGAGGAGCTAGCAACCATGGTGCATTTCTTTTCTTCTCACTAGAAAAAGGCAAGAGAGAGAATGAGAAAGAAATTGTGAGCATAAGAAAATGAACCATGATTCAATAATTCAAAAACATTATCATTACTAATCCCATCAAGATAAAGTTTAATGGCTACATTGAAATGACCATTATCATAATCAAAACAGAAAAAGAAAAAGAAAAGAAGAGTGTAGATCTCTCTTGAAAGTCAATGGTCAACACGGTCAACAAAGTCAAGAGAGGTCATGGTGGTCAAATGGTCAATGCAATTAGCCATCATAAAATTATCACTAAAAGGATTAGTAAATGATGTCTGCGGCTCATAATGGTTTTGACCAAACGAACTGCCAAAACCCTAATGAGCCTGCCACATAACGGTTTTGCCCGAACCAACTGCCAAAACCCTAATGAGGCACTGTTCCCCTCCGAAAGGCGGCGCACAGGACCGCGATGTCCTGACGCTGAGATTCGGGGCAGATGCTATTTGGTTTTATCCGTCTAACTCTCCGAAGATGCCAAGTTGATTTATGGCACCGTGTATCGGAGGTTTAGACGGATGCGGCCGATGTAGCAGACTTCGTCAGATTCCCCCTCGCTTGAGGGGTTTTTGATTGTGGGGACGCTCTTCCCTGCAGGCGCAAGCCCCTGCAGTTAATTACGCTACCGCATCACGGTAACAACTTTCTCCTTCTCCAAAATTTCACTTCGTGTCATGTGTGTTTGTTTTGTTTGTGGTTGCCCGTGGATTGTATACGGAGACTGAGTAATGCCGTCGCCCGTAGGACGTGGATTAGTCCAAATCCGTATTTACTTAGATTTGGGTTTGGTGTTTTTAGTTTAAGGATGCATTAGTCGTGTTGCGGCTAAGATCAACTTAAACGTTCGTTAAGGATACGATAGTCCTGTTTGAGACTAAGATCAACTTAACGTGATCGTTTAGATTCGACAAAAGAGCGTTTAGGCTCTATTGTTCCAGTTTGGGAGATTCATAGTCCAATTTGGGACTAAAGTCTGTTTGGAGGATACGTTAGCCATTTTTGAGGCTAAGATCGACTCAAACGTTTGTTAAGGATACGTTAGTCCAGTTTGAGACTAAGATCAACTTAACGGGACCGTTTAGATCCGACAAAAGAGCATTTGGGCTCTATTGTGCCAGTTTAGGGACATGGTGGTCCGATATTAGTTTAGGGACGTTCCGGTCCGATATTAGTTTAGGGACGTTCCGGTCCGATATTAGTTTAGGGACGTTTCGGTCCGATATTAGTTTAAGGACGTTTCGGTCCACGAGTTTAAGGACCCCGCAGTCTATATTCATGTGTGGTCGTTGGGACCCGTCACCTCTCTGACGTCGTTGAAGGATTACAACGATAGGTGTCAGAGGAGTTCGGAGATGTACCCTCGAACCGGATGTAAATTCATTTAGGGAGCAGCCGTGCTCAGTCAATTTAATTTGAGGACTTATGGCCATGACTGGGCTAAGTCCAGTTGAATGTTCAACATTTTTATTTGTCTTTGGCCAATTAGGCCTGAGTTAGGGCTTTGCCCCTTTTTAAACAATGCACTGCATTATTTTTGTTTTGTTTGGGCTCTGCCCTTTTATAAATGATGCAAAGCATCTATTTTGTTTGGGCTCTGCCCTTTTATAAATGATGCAGAGCATCTATTTTGTTTGGGCTCTGCCCCTTTTATTGCATTGCAATTTAATTAGGCCTACTAGGTCTTTTTGATTTGGGCCTGGCCCTTTAGGAAATGCATTGCATTTGTCAAGCGCTTTGCGCCAATCAGAGAGCGCAACAGTGCAGATTTATAAGTGCAAAGCACTATTAATTTGAGAATCTTTTAGATTCAAGAACCAATGGTTCATAAAAGAAGTGCAAAGCATTATTTGATTTCTTGATCTGATTTAGATCAAAGAAAAACAAGTTTTTCTTTTTATTTCAAGAACCAAAGGTTCATAAAAGTGCAAAGCACTATTTTTTTTATTTCTTTTTTTCTTGTTTTAGAGAACCAGTGGTTCATAAGAAGTGCAAAGCACTATTAATTTAAGAACCTTTTAGGTTCAAGAACCGATGGTTCATAAAAGAAGTGAAAGGCACTATTTTATTTATTTATTTATTTATTGTTGAAGATCCATGATCTTGTTCATAAGAGAATTTTCTCTTCTTTTAAAGGTTTTTACCTTTTTTTTATTCTTCAAGAGTTCTCAAGAATTCTCTTCTCCTTAATTTTTTAGCAAGATCTTCCTCCTTTTGAAATGAGGTCTAGGGTCCTTTTTATAGTGCCCATAAATTAGTTAAAGTTTGTTAAAGAGATCATTCTCTGAGTGATTTGGGGAATTTTCCCCACCGTTGGATCTTTAATCCAAAGGGCTCTGTTTTACAGAAGAAATCTTCTTGTTTTAAAAAAAACAGAAAAGATTTCCTTAAATCTTCATTCTGTTTTTGCGCAACTCCCCAGCGCGTGACACGTGTCGTGCAGCGCTTGCGCAACTGCGCAGACACGTGTCGCGCAACAATTTTTTTTTTCTTCTATTTTTTTTATTTTTTATTTTTTTTACTGCGCGCGCTGCGCAGCAGGTTTTTTTTTTTTAAGAAGTATTGCTTCTTTTCCCACCTTGGAATTTGAACAGAGCTTTGCTCTGATTGAGATAAACAAATGCCCCCCCACCGTTGCGCTTACGTGGCCTCCTAACGTGAGCGCAGCGGTGGCAGACTCCGAACCGTCGCGCCATCCCTTGGAAGCTGAAAGGGCACTTGATGCCTATAAATAGGACCTTTGGTCCCTTAGATGATTCTCATTTCTAAAATTTTACTTTCAGAACTCAGAGCCCTGCTCTTTATTTTCAAGAACTTTAAGAGTTACATTCTTAAAACTTTTAGGTGAAAATTTTAATTTGGATTAAATTAAATTAAATTAATTTTCATCGATAGAGCCTCGCTCTCAATAGATCCCTGATCTAAAGGAAACCTATTTAGGGTTTCACTTAGCAGAGCTTTGCTCTACAGGTCTTAAAAGGATATAAAGAGAACTAAAGGGGACCCTAATAGGGTTCCACAGAGCTCTGCTCTCTGAAAGATTTTCCTTGGATTTTCTTAATTCATTAATGGAGCTTTGCTCCTCCCAAATCATATAGAAGAACTCTTAAGAATTCTTCATGAATCTTGGAACTTAAAGATGACATTTTATTCCTCAGTGCATTATATCGTTTTGCTTAATCAGTCTTCCTGATAATTCTGTTGATCCTCTTTCACAGGAATAATGAACGCCCACATGTATGCTCTTAACGAGATCATCTCTCATGAGGACATCCGCCGACTTGGCCGCTCTCAAAATCAGGAGTTCACAAACGAGGAGTGTGCTGAAATAATGAGTCACTTCGACGCATACAATGGTCCACTGCTTCCCCGCCGTTCCTCTCTTCTTAAACTTATCGTGGGAGCTATCTGGGAAGCGCTTCCCCTATTCTGTTCCGGGCCGCTTAGGGCGTTGGATGCCGATGAGGACAAGGTGCACTCTGTGTACCTATTGAATTTTATCTCGAAGAGACGGCGAGACAGTCTTATCGACCTCTTGCACAAGGTCTTTCAACAGTCTGCCATACTCGCTGCTTATCGGAGGGTGGAAGACATCTGAAGGGACCCTGACGCTTGTGCTCGCGAAAGGAAGCACACTAGGATGGTCCGCGAGGCTTGGAAAGTCATAGATAGGGTCGCTTTTGAATTCCTCAGATCCATGCCCTGGATCTGAGGTTATTCCATTGTAACTTTCATTTATTGTTTTTATGACTGTAAGAACTTCGGGCAATATTAATGAATTTTTTTTTATCCCAGCTTGCCTTTATTATATATCTTTTGTCCTGAGTCTTTTTGCCCATGCATGAATGAATGTGTCTTGAACGCTTGATCAAATGTAAATCGGATGCTCTTTCTGTTGCTTTTCCTCTTTCTCAGCATGTCGTCACAATTAGCAGGTAATAGAGTAAGCTTCTTGATTTCTTCACGAGATAGCGAGGGCTTAGGCCGCAGGTTCAGATCTGCTGCCTAAGACTTTTCAACTCTATGAGCCGTGAGGGTCTCATAGAGACTTTTCTCCCTACGGATCGAAAGGATCTCGTAGGTGGGTTTTTTTTTCCTTAGGAATTGTGAGGATTCCTAAGTGTGGTTTTCTCTTGTAAGTCGTAAGGATCCTACAAGAGAATTTTTCCCTCTTACGAGTCGAGAGGACTTGTAAGCGGTTGTTTCCCTCCTTGTCGAAGTTCGATGTTGGAGAGTGAGACCCGTGGATGGTATGCAAGAGACCGTTTTGGGCCAACTTGCAGGGTCCCAGTGCTTAGGAAACAGGCTTCTTTTATGCCCACTGCCTAAGGCTTTATCTCACGAGTCGAGCCGTCTTGACAATTTTTCACAAGTCGAGACGAATCGAACGTTTCTCGCAAGAACATCTTAACGTCGCATTTAACCTCTGCTCTTTACGACAGAAGCCCATTAAGGTTGGTGGTACTTAGGGTTTTGGCCATCGTACCGTCGCATAAGCTGATATAGTCCTCGATAGGCAATCATGCTGTTCGAGTAGCCCTGCGACTGCCGTGTCTCTGATCCCTTCGGGGGCTGGACAAGACGTCTTCAAGCAATCCTCCTTGGCAGTTTGACCGTCGGAAGAGCAAGCGCTAGGAATTTGCCATGCCGCTTTTTACTTGAGGTTAGGCTCATTTTGGAGAGCCCTGATGAGTCATAACCACTCCGCGCTGGTGTGGGATGATCTCCGATAGTCTTTCGGGTTTTATATGAGTTGCCGTCAAGACCCTGAAGCTAGGAATTTGGCCTTTGCTTCATTTGCTGGTATTGCGTCTGCTGTATCGAGACGAATGTTGCGGTGGGAACTAGGGATTTTGCCATGGCTCCGTTTGTTTGATGACGTTGCGTCTGCTGTGTCGAGACGAACGTTGGGGTGACATCTCGTCTGCTGTATCGAGACGGATGTCGAGGTTGTCTCTAGGTTGCTGGTGAACCGCCGAGGTTTGGAACTAGGGATTTTGCCGTGGCTCCATTTAGTGATGTTGCGTCTGCTGTATCGAGACGAACGTTAGGGTGACATCTCGTCTGCTGTATCGAGACGGACGTCGAGGTGGTGACCATTCTGTGCTGGTGCGAGATGATCTCCGATTGTCTTTCCGGTTTTATATAAGTTGCCGTCAAGACGTCGAAGTTAGGAATGTGGCCTTCACTTCGTTTGCTTTGGTGTGTCCAAATCCTGTTGGAGGAAGAACGCTGGGTGTTCCCCTCCGAAAGACACGCAAGACATGGACTGTCTTGCCTGAGATTCGGGGCAGATGCTAATTGGTGTTATCCGTCTACCTCTCCGAAGATGCCAAGTTGATTTATGGCACCATGTATCGAAGGTTGAAGCGGATGCGGCCGATGTAGCAGACTTCGTCAGATTCCCCCTCGTTGAGGGGTTTTTGATTGTGGGGACGCTCTTCCCTGCAGGCGCAAGCCCCTGCAGTTAATTACGCTACCGCATCGCGGTAACAACTTTCTCCTTCTCCAGCTGGTCACTTCGTGTCGTGGGTGTTTGTTTTGTTTGTGGTTGCCCGTGGATTGTATACGGAGACTAATTTATGTAGTCGCCCGTAGGACGTGGACTAGTCCAAATCCGTGTTTATCTTAGATTTGGGTTTGGGGGTTTGGTTTGAGGATACGTCAGCCATACTTGAGGCTAAGATCAACTCAAACGTTTGTTAAGGATACGTTAGTCTAACTTTGAGACTAAGATCAACTTAACGGGATCGTTTAGATCCGACAAAAGAGCATTTGGGCTCCATCGTTCCAGTTTAGGGACATAGTGGTCCATCGTATATATGGCCGTCGGGACCCGTCACCTTTCTGACGACGTTGAAGGATTACAACGACAGATGTCAGAGGAGTTCAGAGATGTACCCTCGAACCAGAGTTAATTGGGGGAGATTCATAGCCCATTCTGTTTGAAGGTTTAAGGATACGTTAGCCATCTTTGAGGCTAAGATCAACTTAAACGGGATCGTTTTGATCCATTTCCAGTTTAGGGACATGGTGGTCCCTCTCCAGTTTAGGGACATAGTGGTCCGTTGCTAGTTTAAGGACATTGCAGTCCATGGGTAGTTTAAGGACATTGCGGTCCATGGATAGTTTTAAGACATCTCGGTCAAGGTTAAGGACGTCATAGTCCGTAGGTTTAAGGACCCCACAGTCCATTGTTAGTTTTAAGACATCTCGGTCAAGGTTAAGGACGTCGTAGTCCATGGGTTTAAGGACCCCACAGTCCATTGTTAGTTTTAAGACATCTCGGTCGAGATTAAGGACGTCGTAGTCCATGGGTTTAAGGACCCCACAGTCCACTGTTAGTTTTAAGACATCTCGGTCGAGGTTAAGGACGTCGTAGTCCATGGGTTTAAGGACCCCACAGTCCGTATCAATGTGTAGTCATCGGGACCCGTCACCTCTTTGAAGACGTTGAGGGATTACAACGCCAAGTATCAAAGAAGTGAAGAGATGTACCGTGGAACCGGAGTGGATTAAATAGTCCTTGGCCCAATTTGGGATCAAGACCAATTAATTATGTTATAAGCCCATTAGCCCAGTTAATTACGAATTGAGAACTTATGGCCAGCTTGGGCTAAGCCCAATCATGTCTGGAATATTGGCTTCCTGTTGGTCCATTGAAGGAGAGACTTTGTCTCTGGCCATTTAGCCAATTGGGCCAAAGCCTAGTGTTAAACACTACGGACCAATCAGTGTTGAACACTGGGAATGAAATTGACAAGTTAGTGTTTAACACTAAAAGATAATTGGTGTTAAACACCAGCAACAAGGCTTTCAAATTAGCATTAAACACTAAAACAGATCAGTGTTAAACACTGGCAACGGAGATCTCAAATTAGTATTAAACACTAAGATAATCAGTGTTGAACACTGCAAATAAAGTTCTTTGATTAGTGTTGAACACTAAGGCCCAACAATGTTTTAACACTGGATTCGGGAGTTCCAATTTAGTGTTAAACACTAAGGCAAGAGGGGTCACGTGGCAACACGTGAGAGCGCCCTCCCTTCATTTGTTCTTCTGAGGAGATCGCATTTTTGGAGCATCACGTGTCATCACGTGACGGGTGTCTAATCGAGGTATGTTAAAGCTTCTGTTAAGGGTCACGTGGGTCACGTGAGGCACTGCCTCAAAGGGCTTTTTGTAGATCTTTTTGGGGGGGGTCACGTGGTGACACGTGACCCTTCTTTTCTGTAGTTGTTTAGAAGATCTGTTAATCCCTTTCAGGAATTGAATTCCTCGTAGGGTTGAACCCTGACAATAATTTCAAAGGAATTAAATTCCTAGTTTCTTTTGAAGAGCTGAACTCTGAATTTTCTATAGGAATTAAATTCCTCATATGAAGAATCGAATAGGGTTAAACCCTAATAAGAGCTTTAAGGAATTGAACTCCCACTCCCTGTTAGAGAATTATTCTGGGGAGTAAGATTAAGGGAATTAAATTCCTGTTGTTTTAACAGAACTAAGTTCTTAATTAGGGTTAAACCCTGTTTCTTTTTATTCTGAAGGAATTAAATTCCCATGACACAGGGTCAAACCCTAATTTTATTTTAAAGGAATTAAATTCCTATAGTTCTGTGAGAATTAAATTCTCGTGCTTCCATTCCCTCTCTATGCTTTGGATCTGCATGGCAGGATCTCAACCCATTGAGAATTAAATTCTCAACTTCGAGGGGAGATGTGCGCTTTACAGATCCTCCATCCAAGAGAGAAGAAATATGTTCTTCTATTTTACATCAGAGTTGAACTCTGTTGAGGATTAAATTCTCTCTCTTTCAAAAAGCCTTCCCTTTCTTACCTAGGGTTTTCTTTTGCAGAAGATCCAGATTCCTCAAAGTATCAAGGCTCTCTCCCTTTTCTTCCCTCTGCGTGTATATCTTTTTTTGTGTGTCTCGGCTCCTATTTATAGGAGAAGCAGCCGAGTCAATTAGTTTTTGACGTATCTTCATTGAGAGATTTGATTTGCATCCATCATTCGTTCTGGACCTTTGGATTATTAGGTGAATTTTATTCACCATTGGATTTCAAATCCAGCGATTCTCCTTTGTGATTTCTGTTAGATTTAAAAGGGAAATCTTCCCAAATTCGAGATTTTCCCATAGATAGATGATATTTAATCACTCTAAATCTTTAATTCAATCGGTTGCTTTTGGAAAGACTTGAGAGGTCTTTTCTCAGAATTTAATTCTGTTTAACAAATGGGCTTTGAAAGCTGGTCACGTGCGGCCACGTGACCCTTGGTCACGTGTGGGCACGTGACCCCCTTGTAACGAGCCCTTTTCTTCTTTTGCACTCTGTCTTCTTCTGCTGCTTAGCCGTCACGTGCCACCACGTGACCCCTGGTCACGTGTGAGCACGTGACCCTCGTCTGGAGTCTTTTTCTTGATTTAACCGGAGAATGAGTCTGATGTTTTGAGCGTCACGTGCCAACACGTGACCCTGGTCACGTGGGAGCACGTGACCTCTTCTGAAGCCTTTTCCTTGATTTGATCAGGGAACCAATGTGCCTATGCCGCTTGCTTTTAAATATCACGTGCCGACACGTGACCCTGGTCATGTGGGAGCACGTGACTCTTTCTGAAGCCCTTTTCTTCGATGTAGTTTGGAAACTGAACTTGTCTTGCCGATACTTTTAGGTGTCACGTGCCAACACGTGACTGCTGGTCACGTGTAAGCACGTGACCCTCTTCTGAAGCTTTTTCCATAAGCCTTTCTGATTTTAAATCAGGAAACAAATGCCCCCACAGCGTTGTTCTCACGTGTCAGCACGTGAGTGCAACGCTGTCACCTTTTGTGACCGTTGGATTCTTCTAGGGATCTGGGGAGATGAAACGTTTCCATCGCCTTCTATAAATACCACTGTCTCTTAAGAGGAGCCTTCACTTTGCTCATCTTCTTCTTCTGAGAACTTTTCCCTTGAGAATTTAATTCTCGTTTCCAGAGCTTAGTTCTCTGCCTCAGACATTTTCCAGAGTTTAACTCTGTTGAAGGATCCCTTTTCCTCAGGTAATAATGTTGAACGGCTGAAGCACCTTCGTTTTAGAAGAACTCTCTGGATTTTAAATCCACATTAAGGATTTCACAAAGAACCCATTTTTCTTCAATTTCTTTAACCTCCATCAGTAGATCTCTTAGGGTCGGATGATCCTTGAGGAGATGATGATGGCGGTTCAACTCCATGGAATTTAATTCCATCCAAAAATGTTTCTGGGAATTTAATTCCCTTTTCTTAATAAGGAATTTAATTCCAATGAAGAACTCAGTTTTTTTTACACGGAGGCTTCTTGGGGTTTCCTCGTGATTCTGTGATTAGTGAAGAAGAAGAGGGTTTGTAATAAATTGTCCTGATTTTTATTTCAGGTATCATGGACGCTCATTTGTATAATCTCAACGAAATCATTTCCTACGGGAATATTCATGCCCTGGGCCGTAGTCAGAATCAGGAGTTCACCAACACTCAGTGTGCCGAGATTATGAGCCGCTTTGACGAGTACAACCATCGGCTACTCCCTCGTCGCTCTTCTCTTCTGAGGCTCATCGTGCTGGCGATTTGGGAGGCGCTTCCTCTCTTCTGCGCCGGTGTGCCACTCAGGGCGTTGGACGTTGCTGAGGATAAGATACATTCGGTGTATCTGATGAGTCTGATCTCGAAGAGAAGGCGTGACAACCTCATTGATCTTTTGCACCAGGCGTTTCAGCAGTCGGCCATACTTGCCGCCTATCGTAGGGTTGAGGACATCCGCGAGGACCCCGACGCTTGCGATCGCGAGAGAAGACATACTCGGGCAGTTCGAAATTCTTGGAGGATCTTGGACAAGGTCAAGCTTGAGTTTCTCAATCCGTCCCCCGCGCCTGAGGTCTTGCCGTTGTAATCGTTTTATTTTCATTTTGTATGAACCTTTTTAAAGCATGAATGATAAACTTATCGTGTTCTTTTGCGTTTGCGTGCCCCCCTCCCTTTTTTTTGAATTTTGTCATCCATTTTTTGTTGATGTGTGCAAGGCATTGTTTCATTTCTTAGTACGCACCGAGCATGGAGCTCGCGTGCTCCACACGTGAGGGGCCTTTTATGGGGCTATTCAATTTTTCATGCCATATTTCTGTGCATGGCATTGGATGCAGAGAAGGCGCCTTGGAAATCGTTCTTTTTCCTGATTTCCAATGTGTTCCCTTATTTGGACCTTGGAAGGGTTCCATCATGCAATGTTCTCTCGCGCGCAGCATTTAATGCTCCCCTTTATAGTCTTGAGGCCATAGCCTATTTCCTCCTCACAGAGAAATTCATTCCTATATTGACGTGATTTAATTTGAGGAGTTTCTGAGTGCCATGGCCTGCAACCGTCCACACGCTCGTCGACAGCCATGGGAAGTGCCTATCGAGGAAATGATCCCCCGCTTTGCTGCTCGGTTGGTGGATCCACTTCTTACCGACGACGAATGCGACTTAGCCATGCATGAACTCTCGATCCGTAGAGGGTCTCCCCTCCCGATGGGTTCCCTCTGGCTCCGGATAATCCTCATGGCCGTGCTTGCCGACATCCCTCCTCACCCAGTGGAGATGACCCTGGCGATGCTTGACGCGGCTGAAGAGAAGCTCGAGGGTTTTCACGAGGCCTGTTTGATCACTCAGGCTTTGAAAGATCGCTCAGTTCATCTTTTGAGCGAAATAAGAGCCCGACGAGCTGTTATGTCTGCTTTTGCAGATGATCATGGCGCCAATCGATGGGGGGCGACTCCTTGCGAGAACCGTCGCTTTGATATGCTGGAGAGAGCGGAGAGAGAGATAGAGAATTTTGCCCTCTGCTTCATTAACCCCTATGCCATTGATCCCGTGTTTGGTGACCTTTTCCCGTTAGCGTAGCATTTTTAAATTAGTCCTTCTTTTGTATGTTTTATGTTGAACTTCCATATAGGCTCGGTACTCGTATGCATGTCTTCGCTTGTATGAATAAATTTTGTGTTCCTTTTATGAAAACTTCCTTCAATTATCAACACTGTTGTCATGTCGTATGCGCACTAAAGCTTCGAATTTTATTTCTTTTTCGGATGCTCATATGATCGCGAACACGTGCCCGATAGGATAATCGTCGGAAAGTTTCTCGTTACTTTTCATACCAGGTTATGTGAGCGCGTTTTTAGATCGATTATTGCCGTCGACTGGAAGCCCATTTATATGGTCTTGAGTGTGTATGTCCCGTTTCCAAGGTTGCGGTCGCAGAAGTGAGCTTACATGACCTGATAGGATGACGCGTGGCGAACATTTTGTCGTGCGAGAAAAAAAGGGTTCGGCCGTAAATTCTCGGAGAGGGAGCTGGCCTCCAAGGCGCTGGGCGAGCTTCAAGCCAATCTCACAGCCAAAGCCAACAAAGCGTATGAACTCTGGCGGGTGCTTCAGGAGTCCATCAAAGAGGTGGTGGCTCTCGATAAAGCTGCCACGTTCACTCGTGAGAGGGTCGAGGCTCATAAGGCCACTGAGAAAGAGCTTGAAGCCCGGCTTGCTTCATATCAGGCCCAACAAGCTCAGGCGGAGGCTCGTCTTTTGGAGATCTTGCGTCATGAAGCCGTGGTCCAACAAAAGCAGGATGAGCTGTCCAAGCTGCTGAATCGCCCGCCGGCTTGAAACATTTGTATCTTTTCCTTCCTTTTTGTACATACTCATGGATGAGAGTATTTTCTTTTTGTTCTTTCATGAATTGTACTTTGTATCCATTTTGGTTTATGAATAAAAGATACATTTTTCTTCTCAGTGGTGTGTTCCCTTTTTTATTGAATGTATTCTGCGGATATTCTACCTTGATCTCCTTGCAGGACAGCAATGGCTCAGGATTCAGGGTTAAGATCTGCTTTTCAAGACTTTTGCATTTTATGAGCCACGAGGGTTTCATAAAGAGTTTTTCTCCCTACAGGTCGAGAGGATCCCATAGGTGTAAGTTCTTCTTAAAAATCGTGAGGATTCTAAAGCGGGTTTTCCCTTGAGAGTCGTAAGGATCTCACAAGAGAGTTTTTTCTTCCTTACAGGTCGTGAGGACCTGCAAGTGTCGGATGTGATCATCCTTATCCGTGTTTCACGGACTCAGGGGTTTCTCCAGGTATTGTAGTTTAAACACGTCGCGGTCAAGGTTAAGGACCTCATAGTCCGTGGATTTAAGGACTCCACAGTCCGCTGTTAGTTTTAAGACATCACGGTCAAGGTTAAGGACCTCATAGTCCATGGATTTAGGGACTCCACAGTCCGATGTTAGTTTTAAGACATCACGGTCAAGGTTAAAGACCTCATAGTCCGTGGATTTAGGGATTCCACAGTCCGATGTTAGTTTTAAGACATCACGGTCAAGGTTAAGGACCTCATAGTCCGTGGATTTAGGGACTCCACAGTCCGATGTTTGGTTGCAGGGATCCGTCACCTCTTTGAAGACGTTGAGGAATTACAACGCCTGGTATCAAAGGAGTGAAGAGATGTACCCTTAAACCAAGGCAGAATCCATAGGGAATCGGGGGGGTTGATCGTTAGTTTTAAGACATCACGGTCGAGGTTAAGGACATCATAGTCCGTGGATTTTAAGGACTCCACAGTCCGGTGTTTGCTCTAGATGCTTCACACGGGTTCACTGCCGCACTTGGCGAGGACCAGGCTCCGCTCTGGGCGTTTTCCGCGGGGTCAAAGGGTGACGTTATCCGCGCTCCACGTACCCAGGAATTTTGCACTAGGTGCTTCACACGGGCTCACTGCCGTGCTCGGCGAGGACTAGGTTCCGCTCTGGACGTTTTCCACGGGGTCAAAGAGTGACGTTATCCGCGTTCAACGTAACCAGGAATTTTGCACTTGATGCTTCACACGGGTTCACTGCTGTGCTCGGCGAGGACTAGGCTCCGCTCTGGATGCTTCACACGGGTTCACTGCCGTACTTTGCGAGGACCAGGATCCGCTCTGGACGTTTTCCACGGGGTCAAAGAGTGACGTTATCCGTGTTCCACGTAACCAGGATTTTTGCACTAGATGCTTCACACGGGTTCACTGCCGTGCTCGGCGAGGACTAGGCTCCGCTCTGGATGCTTCACACGGGTTCACTGCCGTGCTCTACGAGGACCAGGATCCGCTGTGGACGTTATCCACGGGGTCAAAGAGTGACGTTATCCGCGTTCCACGTAACCAGGAATTTTGCACTAGATGCTTCTCACGGGTTCACTGTCGTGCTCGGCGAGGACTAGGCTCCGCTCTGGATGCTTCACACGGGTTCACTGCCGTGCTCTGCGAGGACCAGGATCCGCTCTGGACGTTTTCCACGGGGTCAAAGAGTGACGTTATCCGCGTTCCACGTAACCAGGAATTTTGCACTAGATGCTTCACACGGGTTCACTGCCGTGCTCGGCGAGGACTAGGCTCCGCTCTGGATGCTTCACACGGGTTCACTGCCGTGCTCTGCGAGGACCGGGATCCGCTCTGGACGTTTTCCATGGGGTCAAAGAGTGACGTTATCCGCGTTCCACGTAACCAGGAATTTTGCATTAGATGCTTCACACGGGTTCACTGCCGTACTCGGCGAGGACTGGGCTCCGCTCTGGACGTTTTCCATGGGGTCAAAGAGTGACGTTATCCGCGTTCCACGTAACCAGGAATTTTGCACTAGATACTTCACATGGGTTCACTGCCGTGCTCGGCGAGGACTAGGCTCCGCTCTGGATGCTTCACACGGGTTCACTGCCGTGCTCTGCGAGGACCAGGATCCGCTCTGGACGTTTTCCACGGGGTCAAAGAGTGACGTTATCCGCGTTCCACGTAACCAGGAATTTTGCACTAGATGCTTCACACGGGTTCACTGCCGTGCTCGGCGAGGACTAGGCTCCACTCTGGATGCTTCACACGGGTTCACTGCCGTGCTCTGCGAGGACCAGGATCCGCTCTGGACGTTTTCCACGGGGTCAAAGAGTGACGTTATCCGCGTTCCACGTAACCAGGAATTTTGCACTAGATGCTTCACACGGGTTCACTGCCATGCTCGGCGAGGACTAGGCTCCGCTCTGGATGCTTCACACGGGTTCACTGCCGTGCTCTGCGAGGACCAGGATCCGCTCTGGACGTTTTCCACGGGGTCAAAGAGTGACGTTATCCGCGTTCCACGTAACCAGGAATTTTGCACTAGATGATTCACACGGGTTCACTGCCGTGCTCGGCGAGGACTAGGCTCCGCTCTGGATGCTTCACACGGGTTCACTGCCGTGCTCTGTGAGGACCAGGATCCGCTCTGGACATTTTCCACGGGGTCAAAGAGTGACGTTATCCGCGTTCCACGTAACCAGGAATTTTGCACTAGATGCTTCACACGGGTTCACTGCCGTGCTCGGCGAGGACTAGGCTCCGCTCTGGATGCTTCACACGGGTTCACTGCCGTGCTCTGCGAGGACCAGGATCCGCTCTGGACGTTTTCCACGGGGTCAAAGAGTGACGTTATCCGCATTCCACGTAACCAGGAATTTGCTGATCGTATCCGCATTTCACGGGATGGAGGTTTGACTGTTGGCGATATGTATACCACCGAGCCATGGAACTGGGAGTTGCCGCTGTTCCGCTTAGCTTGACGTTGTGTTCGTTGTTACGAGACAAGTGTTGGGATGATCTCTAGGTCGCTTGTGGCCCGTCGAGATTTAGCTTCTTTCTTTGGTGAAACCTGGGGGAGGGAGGTATGTTCCCTTTTTGTTTATGCCATCGGATTGTATACAGGGTGTAATTGAACATCACCTGTAAGGCATACATTTTATTTTTATTTTATTTCTTTTCCCGCGATGTTCTATCGTTTCAGCTTTTATATCGCGAAGGTCGCGATTGCCCCATCATTTCGGCTATTTTTCGCGGTGCCCAATCATTTCGGCTATTTATTTATTTTCTACTCGCTGCTTTTTATTGCGAGCTGCCCCATCATTTCGGCTATTTCGTAGGCATGTGTGGCTTGCTAGCTTTTTCTCCGCAAGCTTAGATTTTAGACTCCGATTTCGGCATCAGCACCGCTACAACTGGAATGTTGCCAGGAGCGAATCATCATTTGCCTCTGTCGACGTTGAACAAAGGGGGCTTAGTAAACAGGGTTAAGGGTCCTGTTGACCAAGGCTTTTGACTTCATGAGCCGTAGGGGTCTCACAAAAGTATTTCTCCCTACAAGTTGTGAGGATCTTGTAGGTGTATTTTCTCCCTAGGAATCGTGAGGATCCCTAAGTGTATGTTCCTCTGTAAGTCGCAAGGATCTTACAAGAGGGTTTTCTCCTTATAAGTCGAGAGGAATTATAAGGGTTGTTCACCATATGGACATATCATTAGTCATGGGTGGGACTTTGCTGGGGAAATGTTTTTTCGCGCCCGTGGATTGTATACAAGGGTCAGTATTGAGCCTCTTGTAGGGCAATATCGAAGGTTGTGGAGGATTTGCTTAAGAACAGGTTTAGGTTTCTGTAACTTAAGACTTTCAAATCTTATGAGCCGTGAGGGTCCCATAAGAGAGTTCTCCTTACGAGTCGTGAGGATCTCGCAAGTGTAATTTCTCCTTAGGAATCGTGAGGATCCCTAAGTGTGGTGTTCCCTTGTGAGTCGTAAGGATCTCACGCAGGTGGTTTCTCCTTACAAGGTCGAGAGGATCCTGTAAGTGTCTTTTAACGAGGTTGTGCCCTTTCGGGTTTTCACAAACACTCGCCGGTAGCCCTGCTGTTTTTACTCACGGAGCCCTTTCGGGTTTTCATCCGTGCCCATTTTGCGTATGGACATACCGTTTTTTTTTGTTTATTTATTTATTTATTTTTTTTAACGAGGTTGCGCCCTTTCGGGTTTTCACAAGACTCGCCGGTAGCCCTGCTGTTTTTACTCACGGAGCCCTTTCGGGTTTTCATCCGTGCCCATTTTGCTAATGGACGTACCGTTTTTTTTTACCACGCCGGCCTGAGGATGCCGCGAGTTAATAGTAGTTTAACGACGTTTCAGTCATTTGCAAGTTTTAGGACATTGCGGTCCGTCGTTAGTTTAAGGACGTTTCGGTCCGACGCCAGTTTTAGGACATAGTGGTCCATCGTTAGTTTAATGACATTTCGGTCTATAGCCAGTTTTAGGACATAGTGGTCCATCGTCGCCGTATTTAAGGCGAATCTCTAGTTTACTAACTTTTCGGTCTAGCATCGCCGTATTTGAGGCGAATCTCTAGTTTACTGACTTTTCGGTCTATAGGGCTTTCCCTATGAATGAGCATGATGCCCCCGGCATATCCATCTTTCTCGAGGCATGTGGTTGTGGCGGGCTCACCTTCCAGTTTTCGGACAGCACGAGTTTGCCTTGTTGGTATTGGTCTTCAACCCAGTTTTTGAAGACGTAGCAATTGTCGAGTGGGTGACCCATTACTCTGTGGTAGGGACAATATTTAGGATTGTCAACGTCACCTGGCAGCAACGAACGTTTTGGATCCGGCAGAGTGATGAGCCCGCTACGCACCGCTAGCTCGAACAGTCTCTTTGTTTTATCTCTGGGAAACGAGTAAGGACGTTTCAACTTCTCATTGAGGTATCGCGGCTTGTTGTTTTGACGACAAAACGGTCTCGGGTTACTCGGCTGTTGTTAAGTGTTGGCAACAAAGGCCGTTTTTTCCTTTTCCTTTCTCATTTCGTTTGCTCCGTCGTTTGCGGGTCCGAGATTCTTTCCGGGTAGCGTGAGATTGTACGGCTGAACATTCTCGCAACTCTCCAATTCTTTTGTTTTAGAAATGAATTCCTTGAAGAGAGGGTTGAGAGCGGCTTCTTCATCAGAATCGCTTCCAAAGGTGAGAACTCGTGATCCCCCGGGCTCGTCCTTATGACAATTGCCGGCAACTCTTTTATGCTCATCTGTTGTATTTTTTCGCTGTCTACGAGCTTCCCGCTTTATTCTATTGACGTGTTGTCTATGAGCGACATATCCTTGCCACCAACACTTAAAGGAGTTGCAGTCTTCAGTAGGATGTGCGATCCTCTGATGATATAAGCAGAAGTTAGGGTGTACGTCCGTTTCATCAAAATGTATACCACTAGGAGAATTTTTTCTGAAAGAGGGCGGCCTCATCCCCATTGATATGGTTTTGGCGAATCGTTTCCTTGTCTTGATCCTGCTTTCATTTGCAGCGGATGTACTTTGATCTGGTGGGAGTGTTTCGACCCTTTTGTCCAGTCGCCGGCGTTTGGCTTTTTCAAATATGGCCATCTCACGTTCCCGATCGGCTTTACTTTTCAGACGAATCTCATTCAGGAAGGCATCGATCATCTCGTCTGACGGCCACAGAAGTTCTGGTTCAGGATCCGCCCCCGGTTTCTCAGTGCAAGGAGCCTCTTTATCATCTATCAAGGAGTGAGAGATCACATGACAACTTGCTACGTAGTCCTCAGATTCATCTGATGAGTCTTCTCCATCGTTTTCATCCTCGAGGACGTGGCTGAGAAACTCTTGGAGCGTGATTGGAATCCGCGCCTTCTGGTTATACTCTTCCAGCGTGTCAATCTGTTTCTGCAAATCCGTGCGCTTGTTGCCAGGCTTCATGGGCTTCTTGGATTTCTCCTTCTTTTTCGAAGATTTCGACGGCTGGGTGTGAATGCTTTGGCTATCACCACCGATATTTGGAATTGGGCGCGGCTTCAGCATCCCCTTGATGATCTCAGGTTCCAACGGGTTCTTCCATCTAATCGCCGGGCACGTCTGAAGATCATTTAGCATCCTTTTGGTCTTGGCCGAAAGAGCCACCTCCCATGGAGTTTCCTCAACAAAAGAGCATGTTGCCCCCAGTGTGTTTGTTTTCTTAGGAGTGTGAGGCTGTGGCGGGTTCACCTTCCAGTTTTCGGATAACGCGAACTTGCCTTGTTGGTACTGATCTTCGATCCATCCCTTAAAGACGAAGCAATCTTCGATTGGATGGCTTATCGCTTGGTGGTAAGGGCAGTAATTAAGGTTATTCACCTCGGTGGGTTGCGGCGGTCGCCTTGGATTCGGTAGGTTTATAAGTCTGTTGCGTACTGCCAGCTCGAATAACCGTTTCGTCTTGTCTCGTGGGAACGAATAGGGACACTTCATCTTCTCATTATAATACCGGCGTCTTTCTTCCAATTGATCTGTCGGCTTCGGGGCGTTAGGTTGCTGTTGGGCATTCGCGACGAAGGTTGCCCTTCCTTTACCCTTGTCATTCCGAGGTTCCGACTTCGGGGGAGGTGGTCTATGACCCATCTGGTCCATCTGAGCCAACTTGTCGATTAAAGCCTGGAATGTGGTTGGATTAAAGAACATCATAAACTGGGAGATAGTTGTGTGGGGGTCGAGGGTTCCCACGAACATGCCCACTGCGGGTGCCTCCTCAATGCGTTGCTCGCATCTTGACCACAAATTCCGCCAGCGTATAGCATACTGGACCCAGGTTTCGCCTGGTTTTACCCTGGCATTAATCAATGCAGTTATTGGGGTGCGTTCGCTGGCACTTGCGAATCGTTGAGTGAATAGCAACTCCATTTCAGCGAACGTTTTGATAGAATCGTTCGGGAGTTCCGAATACCATTCGAACGCTGTTTCTGATAAACTGCCCACGAACTGACGAAGCAACAGTTTATCATCACCGCCGGTGTTACCGCAGAGGGCCCGGAACTGGGCAACATGTTGATGGGGATTGCCGGTCCCCTTATACACGTGGAATTTTGGTATCGTGTAGCCTGGCGGGTATTTGATTTGGTCGTACCAGCTTGGATACGGCCTCCCCGTTTTTACGACTCGACCAGCCGCCTCAGTCGCATGATGAACCTGGATTTGCTGGGCTATATAGTCAACCAAGTCAGCCTTAGAGATTGCCTCCTCTTTGGCCGTTGAGAGGGCTGGTGGTGGATTTGACGTTTCTCCTCGGTCGTCTTCAAGAACGATTGGGGGATCCTCGGCGGGTAGGTCCTACTGGATCATCATTCCTATCATATCTTGGAAGAGAAGGCCCATACGTTGTATGTTGGCCGCTTGTTCCGCAGCCTCTTTGTCCTTTTTCTCCAGTATCCGGCGAAGGAATTCAGCGTCGGTTTCTTCCTCCTGGCGTGCGTATGAGGACGTTTCTGGGCTTTCTTTTGGCCCGGTAAGTGCGGCCATAGCATTCATCATTTCTTGGAGCTTTTGCTGTTGCTCCTGGGCTTTGGTCACCGACCGTGTAAGCGGCCTATGACCCATGGACGCACGGCTGTCTTCTTTTCCTGACGCCATGTATACGGTGTGGATCATCATGCCCCCAGACTTAGGGCGTCTGGGCTCAGTGCTTTTAGCTGTCGTTGCAGGCTGGGGGACCTTCTCTGGCTTCCTCCTTTTATGAGCCATGGAGGTTGAAGGGACCATTGAGGTGGGTGCCCAGACATCCTTTCGGGGTTTAGCCTGGTGACCAGCTTCCGGTTGGATTTTCAGCTTCTTGTGCTGGCGGGAGAAGCTTGGATCGATGATTGAGTCTCGGGCCTACCGCCAAACCTTATAGATTTTGGAAGACAGCCGTTGAGGAGATCGGGGCTGTTCTGATTTTATTTCCACAACCTTTTTTAACGGGGGAGGAGACCTCTTTAGCACTGCAGTAGGAGAATTCCTTCGCACCTTATTTAGCATTTCGAAGCTGTTCCCAGTCGGAACAGCAGCATTAACTTCTGCCATCGGGGCTGATGGAGTCAACCCGGAGGGGGAGTTGCCCCTAGCCTTCCTTACTCGGCGCCAATGGCGATGTCGAGCGTGTCGAGCGGACGGCGTTGGGTCAGCGGTAAGAATGGTTTTGTTTTGCCCCCTGTGTGGGTGGGGGGTCGCTGTTGGCGTTAGCCTGTCAAAGACCGATGTCCTTTGGGCAGCAGGAGCGGGAGCTGAAGCCGTCAATCTTGTAAAGACCGACTTTTTGGCCGGAGAAGCCGCCTTGGCGATTTCGGGGGCAGGAGCGGCCACTTTCTTATAAGCAGCCTCCTCTGAGATTGTAGGCCCCATGATGAGTTCGCAGGATTTCTGGCCCAATCTAGAGAAGACCGAGGCGTTGACGTCGGGCGACTCGTTGAGAGGAGCCGCGGCAGGGGTAAGACGATCAAAGACCGACTTCTTAAGAGCTTCCTTTGTCAGCACCGGCGCCGCGAAGCTTGTTGGTGGGAGTATAGTCCCAAAAAACAATCCGGTAGTGGCCTGAGTCACCAGGTCCACCGGCATTGTGAATAACGAAGCAGCTTGGGGTCCGTAGGCTATACCTCCTGGCGAGGCAAAGCGTTGGTTGCAATTGTAGTCTGAGCGGTTGGAGGATTTCGCAGAAGTAGACGCCGTCGATCCTTTGCTTTCTGCAATAAGCAAAACGCCAATTCTTAGTATCTTGAAACCCAAGGGCAACCATTAGCGAACCGCGATTGGTTCGCGAATCACGACACACGAAGTGTGGAGTGGAAAGAGGAAAAGGTCCCACCGGGCGTGCCAGAATCTGTTCCCCTCCGAAAGACACGCAAGACATGGACTGTCTTGCCTGAGATTCGGGACAGATGCTAATTGGTGTTATCCGTCTACCTCTCCGAAGATGCCAAGTTGATTTATGGCACCATGTATCGAAGGTTTAAGCGGATGCGGCCGATGTAGCAGACTTCGTCAGATTCCCCCTCGTTGAGGGGTTTTTGATTGTGGGGACGCTCTTCCCTGCAGGCGCAAGCCCCTGCAGTTAATTACGCTACCGCATCGCGGTAACAACTTTCTCCTTCTCCAGCTGGTCACTTCGTGTCGTCGGTGTTTGTTTTGTTTGTGGTTGCCCGTGGATTGTATACGGAGACTAATTTATGTAGTCGCCTGTAGGACGTGGACTAGTCCAAATCCGTGTTTATCTTAGATTTGGGTTTGGGGGTTTGGTTTGAGGATACGTCAGCCATACTTGAGGCTAAGATCAACTCAAACGTTTGTTAAGGATACGTTAGTCTAACTTTGAGACTAAGATCAACTTAACGGGATCGTTTAGATCCGACAAAAGAGCATTTGGGCTCCATCGTTCCAGTTTAGGGACATAGTGGTCCATCGTATGTATGGTCGTCGGGACCCGTCACCTCTCTGACGACGTTGAAGGATTACAACGACAGATGTCAGAGGAGTTCAGAGATGTACCCTCGAACCAGAGTTAATTGGGGGAGATTCATAGCCCATTCTGTTTGAAGGTTTAAGGATACGTTAGCCATCTTTGAGGCTAAGATCAACTTAAACGGGATCGTTTTGATCCATTTCCAGTTTAGGGACATGGTGGTCCCTCTCCAGTTTAGGGACATAGTGGTCCGTTGCTAGTTTAAGGACATTGCGGTCCATGGGTAGTTTAAGGACATTGCGGTCCATGGGTAGTTTTAAGACATCTCGGTCAAGGTTAAGGACGTCATAGTCCGTAGGTTTAAGGACCCCACAGTCCATTGTTAGTTTTAAGACATCTCGGTCGAGGTTAAGGACGTTGTAGTCCATGGGTTTAAGGACCCCACAGTCCATTGTTAGTTTTAAGACATCTCGGTCGAGGTTAAGGACGTCGTAGTCCATGGGTTTAAGGACCCCACAGTCCACTGTTAGTTTTAAGACATCTCGGTCTAGATTAAGGACGTCGTAGTCCATGGGTTTAAGGACCCCACAGTCCGTATCAATGTGTGGTCATCGGGACCCGTCACCTCTTTGAAGACGTTGAGGGATTACAACGCCAAGTATCAAAGGAGTGAAGAGATGTACCCTGGAACCGGAGTGGATTAAATAGTCCTTGGCCCAATTTGGGATCAAGACCAATTAATTATGTTATGAGCCCATTAGCCCAATTAATTACGAATTGAGAACTTATGGCCAGCTTGGGCTAAGTCCAGTCATGTCTGGAATATTGGCTTCCTGTTGGTCCATTGAAGGAGAGACTTTGTCTCTGGCCATTTAGCCAATTGGGCCAAAGCCTAGTGTTAAACACTACGGACCAATCAGTGTTGAACACTGGGAATGAAATTGACAAGTTAGTGTTTAACACTAAAAGATAATTGGTGTTAAACACCAGCAACAAGGCTTTCAAATTAGCATTAAACACTAAAACAGATCAGTGTTAAACACTGGCAACGGAGATCTCAAATTAGTGTTAAACACTGGCAACGGAGATCTCAAATTAGTGTTAAACACTAAGATAATCAGTGTTGAACACTGCAAATAAAGTTCTTTGATTAGTGTTGAACACT
This sequence comes from Agapanthus africanus, assembly GCA_030015575.1. Taxonomy (NCBI): domain Eukaryota; kingdom Viridiplantae; phylum Streptophyta; class Magnoliopsida; order Asparagales; family Amaryllidaceae; genus Agapanthus; species Agapanthus africanus. The sequence goes on along the minus strand of CM057350.1, from coordinate 442,515,917 downwards.
AAGGCCCAACAATGTTTTAACACTGGATTCGGGAGTTCCAATTTAGTGTTAAACACTAAGGCAAGAGGGGTCACGTGGCAACACGTGAGAGCGCCCTCCCTTCATTTGTTCTTCTGAGGAGATCGCATTTTTGGAGCATCACGTGTCATCACGTGACGGGTGTCTAATCGAGGTATGTTAAAGCTTCTGTTAAGGGTCACGTGGGTCACGTGAGGCACTGCCTCAAAGGGCTTTCTGTAGATCTTTGGGGGGGGGGTCACGTGGTGACACGTGACCCTTCTTTTCTGTAGTTGTTTAGAAGATCTGTTAATCCCTTTCAGGAATTGAATTCCTCGTAGGGTTGAACCCTGACAATAATTTCAAAGGAATTAAATTCCTAGTTTCTTTTGAAGAGCTGAACTCTGAATTTTCTATAGGAATTAAATTCCTCATATGAAGAATCGAATAGGGTTAAACCCTAATAAGAGCTTTAAGGAATTGAACTCCCACTCTCTGTTAGAGAATTATTCTGGGAAGTAAGATTAAGGGAATTAAATTCCTGTTGTTTTAACAGAACTAAGTTCTTAATTAGGGTTAAACCATGTTTCTTTTTATTCTGAAGGAATTAAATTCCCATGACACAGGGTCAAACCCTAATTTTATTTTAAAGGAATTAAATTCCTATAGTTCTGTGAGAATTAAATTCTCGTGCTTCCATTCCCTCTCTATGCTTTGGATCTGCATGGCAGGATCTCAACCCATTGAGAATTAAATTCTCAGCTTCGAGGGGAGATGTGCGCTTTACAGATCCTCCATCCAAGAGAGAAGAAATATGTTCTTCTGTTTTACATCAGAGTTAAACTCTGTTGAGGATTAAATTCTCTTTCTTTCAAAAAGCCTTCCCTTTCTTACCTAGGGTTTTCTTTTGCAGAAGATCCAGATTCCTCAAAGTATCAAGGCTCTCTCCCTTTTCTTCCCTCTGTGTGTATATCTTTTTTTGTGTGTCTCGGCTCCTATTTATAGGAGAAGCAGCCGAGTCAATTAGTTTTTGACGTATTTTCATTGAGAGATTTGATTTGCATCCATCATTCGTTCTGGACCTTTGGATTATTAGGTGAATTTTATTCACCATTGGATTTCAAATCCAGCGATTCTCCTTTGTGATTTCTGTTAGATTTAAAAGGGAAATCTTCCCAAATTCGAGATTTTCCCATAGATAGATGATATTTAATCACTCTAAATCTTTAATTCAATCGGTTGCTTTTGGAAAGACTTGAGAGGCCTTTTCTCAGAATTTAATTCTGTTTAACAAATGGGCTTTGAAAGCTGGCCACGTGCGGCCACGTGACCCTTGGTCACGTGTGGGCACGTGACCCCCTTGTAACGAGCCCTTTTCATCTTTTGTACTCTGCCTTATTCTGCTGCTTAGCCGTCACGTGCCATCACGTGACCCCCGGTCACGTGTGAGCACGCGACCCTCGTCTGGAGTCTTTTTCTTGATTTAACCGGAGAATGAGTCTGATGTTTTGAGCGTCACGTGCCAACACGTAACCCTGGTCACGTGGGAGCACGTGACCTCTTCTGAAGCCTTTTCCTTGATTTGATCAGGGAACCAATGTGCCTATGCCGCTTGCTTTTAAATGTCACGTGCCGACACGTGACCCTGGTCACGTGTGACTCTTTCTGAAGCCCTTTTCTTCGATGTAGTTGGGAAACTGAACTTGTCTTGCCGATACTTTTAGGTGTCACGTGCCAACACGTGACTGCTGGTCACGTGTAAGCACGTGACCCTCTTCTGAAGCTTTTTCCATAAGCCTTTCTGATTTTAAATCAGGAAACACTGGGGTTGACATTTCGTCTGCTGTATCGAGACGAACGTCAAGGTGGTGACCACTCTGTGCTGGTGCGAGATGATCTCCGATTGTCTTTTTGGTTTTATGTGAGTTACCGTAAAGACGTTGAAGCTAGGAATGTGGCCTTCGCTTCGTTTGCTTTGTCACGTCCGAATCCCTGCTGGAGGAAGAACGCTGGGGTCGACATCTCGTCTGCTGTATCGAGACAGATGTCGAGGTGGTGACCACTCTGTGCTGGTGCGAGATGATCTCCGATTGTCTTTCCGGTTTTATGTGAGTTACCGTAAAGATGTTGAAGCTAGGAATGTGGCCTTCACTTCGTTTGCTTTGTCACGTCCGAATCCCTGCTGGAGGAAGAACGCTGGGGTCGACATCTCGTCTGCTGTATCGAGACGGACGTCGAGATGGTGACCACTCTGTGCTGGTGCGAGATGATCTCCGATTGTCTTTCCGGTTTTATGTGAGTTACCGTAAAGACGTATGAAGCTAGGAATTTATCCTTCGCTTCGTTTGTTTCGACCATGGGGTCTCTTGTTGACGTTGCCTCTACATCCTGCTGGACTGCGAAGGAACGCCGTTGTTGACATTGCGTCTGCTGTATCGAGACGAATGCTGAGGTGAAGCTGGGATTTTGCCGTTGCTCCGCTTTACTGACCATGGGGGCTTTCGTTGACGTTGCATCTGCATCCTGCTGGACTGTGGAGGAACGTCGCCGTTGACATCTCGTCTGCTGTAACGAGACGAATGCTGAGATGGAGTTGTGATTTTGCCATCGCTCCGCTTGATGATGTAACATCTGTGTCCTGTTGGAATGAGGAGGCACACCGTTGTTGGTCTCCAGGCTGTAGATGTGGCCATTGAGATTTGGAACTAGGGACTTTGTCATGGTTCCGTTTCGTTGCGACTCTGGGGTCGGTTGTTGACGTCACGTCTGCATCTGGTTGGAGTGAGGAGAAACGCCGTTGGTGATCTCTAAGTTGTCGATATTGACGTCGAGACCCTGAAGCTAGGGACCTTCCTTTGCTCCGTTTGTTGATATTGTGTCTGCAATATTGCGACAAATGTCGAGATTGTCTCTAGGTTGTCTATGAACCGTCGAGATTTGGCTTCGCTTTCTGATGGAGCCTGTTGGGAAGGTATGGTTCCCTCTTTATCTGTGCCCTTGGATTGTATACAGGGATCGATGTGATTTCACCTGTAGGGCGGAAAGTTTCATTTTTTCATTTTTTTATTCTTTCCACGATACTCTATCATTTCAGCTTTTTATATCGCGAAAATCGCGATTGCCCAATCATTTCGGCTATTTTTCGCGGTACCCAATCACTTCGGCTATTTTTTTTTACTCGCTGCTTTTTATTGCGAGTTGCCTAATCATTTTAGCTATTTATTTTATTTTTACTCGCTGTTTTTTTTATTGCGAGTTGCCCAATCATTTCGGCTTTTTGCATGCATACATTTTTACTTGCTGCTTTTTTATTGCAAGTTGCCCCATCATTTCGGCTATTTCGTATGCATGTGCGGCCTCCTGGCTTTTCGCCGTAAACATGAAATTGGACAGCGATTTTAGCATCAGCACCGCTACAACTGGGATATTGCCAGGAGCGAATCATCATTTGCCTCTGTCGTTGTCGAACAAAGGAGGCTTAGCGACCAGGGTTAAGGTCCTGTCGACTAATGCTTTTGACTTTATGAGCCGTAAGGGTCTCACAAAGCTAATTCTCCCTACAAGTCGTGAGGATCTTATAGGTGTATTTTCTCCTTAGGACTCGTGAGGATTCCTAAGTGTTCGTTTCCTCTGTAAGTCGTAAGGATCCTACAGGAGGGTTTTCTCCTTGTAAGTCGAGAGGACTTATAAGGGTTGTTCATCATGCGAACATATCCCCAGTCTCGGATGAGACTTGATTAGGGAAATGTTTGTTCGCGCCCGTGGATTGTATACAAGGGTCAGTATTGAACCACTTGTAGGGCAATATTGGAAGTTTGTAGGGGTTTGCTTAAGCACAGGTTTAGGTCTCTATAATTTAAGACTTTCAAATCTTATGGGCCGTGAGGGTCCCATAAGAGAGTTCTCCTTACGAGTCGTGAGGATCTCGCAAGTGTATTTTCTCCTTAGGAATCGTGGGGATCCCTAAGTGTGTTGCTCCCTTGTGAGTCGTGAGGATCTCATGCGGGTGGTTTCTCCTTACAAGGTCGAGAGGATCTTGTAAGCGTTCTTTAACAAGGTTGCGCCCTTTCGGGTTTTCACAAACACTCGCCGGTAGCCCTGTTGTTTTTACTCACGGAGCCCTTTCGGGTTTTCATCCGTGCCCATTTTGATTATGGACATACCGTTTTTTTTTATTTTTTATTTCTACACATTTTTTTTACGAGGTCGCGCCCTTTCGGATTTTCACGAACACTCGCCGGTAGCCCTGCTGTTTTTACTCACGGAGCCCTTTCGGGTTTTCATCCGTGCCCTTTTTGCTTATGGACATACCGTTTGTTTTTTTATTTATTTATTTATTATTTTTTTAATATATTTTTTTATCTCATCAGCCTAAGGATGCTGCGGTAGTAGTTTAAAGACATTTCGGTCATTTGCAAGTTTTAGGACATTGCGGTCCATCATTAGTTTAAGGACATCTCGGTCCGTTGTTAGTTTAAGGACGTTTTGGTCCGTTATCCAGTTTTAGGACGTAGTGGTCCGTTGGGCTTTCTCTATGAATGAGCATGATGCCCCCGGCGTGTCCATATTTTTCGGAGCATGCGGTTGTGGCGGGTTCACCTTCCAAATTTCGGACAACGCGAACTTGCCTTGTTGGTATTGGTCTTCAACCCAGTTCTTTAAGACGTAGCAATCCTCGATCAGATGACCTACCGTTTGGTGGTATGGGCAATAATTAGGATTATTAATATCGTCTGGCCGCAACGGACGTTTTGGACTCGGCAGATTGATGAGTCTGTCGCACACTGCCAGCTCGAACAGTCCCCTTGTTTTATCTTGCGGATTCGAGTAAGGACGTTTCAACTTTTCCTGGAGGGGTTGCCGCTTGTTGCTTTGGAGAGCAACCTGCCTAGGGTCACCTGATTATTGTTGAGTGCTGGCGACGAGGGCCGTTTTTCTTTTTCCTTTATCCTTTTTGTTCGATCCTTTGTTTACGGGGCCGAGATTTTTTCCGAGTAGCATGCGATTGCACGGCTGAACGTTCTCGCAGCTTCTCAATTCCTTTATTTTTGAAATAGATTCCCTGAGGGAAGAGTTGGGGGTAGCTTCTTCGTCAGAGTCGCTTCCAAAGGTGATAATTTGTGATCCCTTGAAGTCGGCTATATGACAGTCGGCGGCGGCTCTTTTGCGCTCATCTATCGCATTTTTCCGATGTCCACAAGCTTCACACTTTGTCCTGTCGAAGTGTCGCTTTTGAGCGACATACCCTTGCCACCAACAGTTAAAGGATTCGCAGTCTTCGGTAGGATGTATGATCTTCTGATGATATAAACAGAAGTTAGGGTGCATCTCTACCTCAGAGAAAGAATTTTCTTCAGAGGGCGGTAGCTTCATTCCTACTGATAGAGCTTTGGCGAACCGTTTCCTCGTCTTGAATTTGTTTTTACCCGCAGTGTATGGCTTTTGATTTGACGGGAATACCTTGGTTCTTTCCAGTACGGTCATTTCATGCTCTTGATTGGCTTTTGCTTTCAGACGAATTTCATTTAGGAAGGCATCGATCAACTTGTCTGACGGCCGCGGAATTTCTGTTTCAGGGTCCGCCATTGATTTCTCAGCGCAAGGATCCTCCTCATCATCCGTCAGTGAATGAGAAATCACATGACAAGTTGCTACGTAGTCTTCGGATTCATCCTATAAGTTTTCTCCATCGTTTTCATCCTCGACGAAAGAACAAGTTGCCCCCGGCGTGTCCGTCTTCTTTGGAGAGTGCGGCTGTGGGGGGTTTACCTTCCAGCTTTCAGATAGTGTGAACTTGCCTTGCAGGTATTGATCCTCGATCCATCCCTTAAAGACGAAACAATCCTCAATCGGGTGACTTACCGTTTGGTGGTAAGGGCAATAATTGGGATTATTAAGATCGCCTGGCTGCAACGGACGTTTTGGATTTGGCAGATTAATGAGTCTGTTGCGCACTGCCAGCTCGAACAGTCTTCTCGTTTTATTCTGAGGAAACGAGTAATGACGTCCTAGCCTCTCTTCGAGGGATGGGCGTGGACGCACGTTGTTTTGGCGAGCGACCGGCTTTGAGTTGCTCGACTGTTGCTGAGCGTTGGCGACGATGATCGCTTTTTCTTTCTCATTTCGGGGATCGGGTCTTGGAGGAGACGGTCTATGGCCCATCTGGTCCATTTGGGCTAATTTGTCGATCAAGGCCTGGAAGGTGGTCGGTCTGAAGAACATCATGAACTGTGAGATGGTCGCCTGCGGATCGAGAGTGCCCACAAACATGCCTACCGCAGGTGCCTCTTCTATGCGTTGTTCGCATTTCGACCATAGGTTTCGCCATCGTGTTGCGTATTGGACCCACGTTTCGCCGGGCCTTATCCTGGCATTTATCAGTGCTGTAATCGGGGTGCGTTCACTAGCACTTGCGAATCTTTGTGTAAACAGCAGTTCCATCTCTGCAAATGTTTTGACAGAGTCGTTAGGTAGCTCCGAATACCATTCAAAGGCTGTTTCTGCTAAGCTGTCGACGAATTGACGTAGCAACAATTTGTCATCGCCTCCAGTATTGCCGCATAAGGCCCTGAATTGAGCGACATGCTGATGCGGATTCCCTGTCCCTTTATATACGTGGAATTTAGGGATCGTATATCCTGGCGGGTAATTGATTTGGTCATACCAGCTCGGATACGGTCGTCCGGTTCTAACAATTTGCCCAGCCGCTTCATTCGCCTGATGAACCCGGATCTGCTGAGCTATATATTCGTCTAGGTCGACTTTGGAGATTGCCTCCTCCTTGGCTGTTGATAGAGCCGGCGGAGGATTTGACGTTTCTCCCCTGTCGTCTTCAAAGACGATCGGAGGATCTTCAGCAGGAGGGTCCGGCTGTAACATCATCCCTACCATATCTTGGAAGAGGAGCGCCATCTGTTTTATGTTAGCTGCTTGCTCTGCAGCTTCTTTGTCCCTCTTTTCGAGGACTCTGCGTAAAAAGTCAGCGTCGGTTTCTTGTTCTTGACGCTCATCCTCAGACGTTTCAGAGCTTTCTTTTGGCTCAGTGAGTGCAGCCATTGTAGTCATCATTTCCTGAAGCTTTTGTTGTTGCTCCTGGGCTTTCGTTATGGATCGGGTGAGCGGTCGGTGGCCCGTAGAAGTGCGGCTTTCCTCCTTTCCAGAAGCTATATAAACAGTGTGCACCACCATGCCCCCAGATTTGGGGCGTTTGTGTTCAGCGCTTTTATGCTTCGCCATGTTCACAGGGGCTTTTTGTGGCCTCCTTTTTTGAGTGATTGGAGTTAAGGGAGCCGTTGTAGTGGGCACCCAAGTAGCTTTTGCTTTTTGTGGTTTGACAGAGTAATCCTTCCCCTGCCGAACCTTCATCTTTTTCTGTCGTCGGAGGCAGTCTTGATCGATCACCGACTCTTGGACCTGTCGCCAGACTTTGTAAATTTTAGAGGACAGCCGTTGAGGGGGCTGCTCTAACTTCTTCTCTGGAGTATTCTCCACAGGTGAAGGAGTTCGTTTCAACATCGCAGTAGGAGAGTTTCTGCGCACCGTATTCAGCAATTCAAAGCTGTTCCCGATTGGAATAGCAGAGGGGGAGTTGCCCCCAGCCTTCCTTACTCGACGCCAGTGGCGACGTCGAGCGTGTCGTGCTGATGGAGTTGTTTCAGCTATAGGGGTGACCTCCTCATGCCCCCTGTGTTGGTCAGAATATACTGGTACCGGCTTTTTAAAGATCGACGTCCGTTGAACGGGGACGGCCAACTTGTCAGAAGTGGACTTCTGAACATGGGAAGCAACCTTGGTGATTTTGCCAGGAACGGGAGTTGGAATGGCTATCCGCTTCGGGATAACGCCTTCTGGTATGGCAGGCTTCTTCATGAGCCTGTTAGAGCTCTGGCCTAGTCCGTTAAAACCTGAAGTAGTGGAGTTGGGCGACCTATTGAAAGGGGTCGCGGCAGTGGTAAGTCGATCGAAGACCGACTTCTTTGGAGCTTCTTGCAATGTCATTGGGGCGTTGAAGCTCATTGGTGGGAGCATGGTCCCAAAAAATAGTCCAGTGGTGGTTTGAGCCACCTGCTCCACCGGCATTTTGAAAAGGGAGGCCGCTCGAGGCCCATAAGTCACTCCTCCAGCAATAACGGAGCAGGAGTTATCGCTGCGGGCGGTGCAGTTCGAAGCCATTGATTTTCTGTTTTCTGCATAAAGCAAGACACCAAATCTTAGTACCTTAAATCCACAGGCAATCACAGCAAACCGCGATTTGTTCGCGAACACGACACACGAAGTGTGGAGTGGAAAGAGGAAGAGGTCCCACCGGGCGTGCCAGAATCTGTTCCCCTCCGAAAGGCGGCGCACTGGACCGCGATGTCCTGACGCTGAGATTCGGGGCAGATGCTATTTGGTTTTATCCGTCTAACTCTCCGAAGATGCCAAGTTGATTTATGGCACCGTGTATCGGAGGTTTAGACGGATGCGGCCGATGTAGCAGACTTCGTCAGATTCCCCCTCGCTTGAGGGGTTTTTGATTGTGGGGACGCTCTTCCCTGCAGGCGCAAGCCCCTGCAGTTAATTACGCTACCGCATCGCGGTAACAACTTTCTCCTTCTCCAGAATTTCACTTCGTATCATGTGTGTTTGTTTTGTTTGTGGTTGCCCGTGGATTGTATACGGAGACTGAGTAATGCCGTCGCCCGTAAGACGTGGATTAGTCCAAATCCGTATTTACTTAGATTTGGGTTTGGTGTTTTTAGTTTAAGGATGCATTAGTCGCGTTGCGGCTAAGATCAACTTAAACGTTCGTTAAGGATACGATAGTCCTGTTTGAGACTAAGATCAACTTAACGTGATCGTTTAGATCCGACAAAAGAGCGTTTGGGCTCTATTGTTCCAGTTTGGGAGATTCATAGTCCAATTTGGGACTAAAGTCTGTTTGGAGGATACGTTAGCCATTTTTGAGGCTAAGATCGACTCAAACGTTTGTTAAGGATACGCTAGTCCAGTTTGAGACTAAGATCAACTTAACGGGACCGTTTAGATCCGACAAAAGAGCATTTGGGCTCTATTGTGCCAGTTTAGGGACGTGGTGGTCCGATATTAGTTTAGGGACGTTCCGGTCCGATATTAGTTTAGGGCGTTCCGGTCCGATATTACTTTAAGGGCGTTTCGGTCCGATATTAGTTTAAGGACGTTTCGGTCCACGAGTTTAAGGACCCCGCAGTCCATATTCATGTGTGGTCGTTGGGACCCGTCACCTCTCTGACGTCGTTGAAGGATTACAACGATAGGTGTCAGAGGAGTTCGGAGATGTACCCTCGAACCGGATGTAAATTCATTTAGGGAGCAGCCGTGCTCAGTCAATTTAATTTGAGGACTTATGGCCATGACTGGGCTAAGTCCAGTTGAATGTTCAACATTTTTATTTGTCTTTGGCCAATTAGGCCTGAGTTAGGGCTTTGCCCCTTTTTAAACAATGCACTGCATTATTTTTGTTTTGTTTGGGCTCTGCCCTTTTATAAATGATGCAGAGCATCTATTTTGTTTGGGCTCTGCCCTTTTATAAATGATGCAGATCATCTATTTTGTTTGGGCTCTGCCCCTTTTATTGCATTGCAATTTAATTAGGCCTACTAGGTCTTTTTGATTTGGGCCTGGCCCTTTAGGAAATGCATTGCATTTGTCAAGCGCTTTGCGCCAATCAGAGAGCGCAACAGTGCAGATTTATAAGTGCAAAGCACTATTAATTTGAGAATCTTTTAGATTCAAGAACCAATGGTTCATAAAAGAAGTGCAAAGCACTATTTGATTTCTTGATCTGATTTAGATCAAAGAAAAACAAGTTTTTCTTTTTATTTCAAGAACCAAAGGTTCATAAAACTGCAAAGCACTATCTTTTTTATTTCTTTTTTTCTTGTTTTAGAGAACCAGTGGTTCATAAGAAGTGCAAAGCACTAAGAATCTTTTTAGATTCGCAACAGAAGTGCAAAGCACTTTTTGATCTCTTGATCTAAACAAGTTTTTTCTTGTTTCAGAGAACCAAACGTTCATAACAAGTGCAAGGCACTATTTTTATTTTTATTTTATTTTATTTATTTATTTATTGAAGATCTATGATCTTGTTCACAAGAGAAATTTCTCTTCTTTCAAAGGTTTTTATCTTTTTTTTATATTCTTGAGGAGTTCTTCAGAGTCCTCTTTCTCCCTTTTTTTTAGCCAGATCCTCCTCCTTTTGAAATGAGGTCTAGGGTCCTTTTTATAGTGCCCATAAATTAGTTAAAGTTTGTTAAAGAAATCATTCTCTGAGTGATTTGGGGAATTTTCTCCACCGTTGGATCTTTAATCCAAAGGGCTCTGTTTTACAGAAGAAATCTTCTTGTTTTAACAAAAGCAGAAAAGATTTCCTTAAATCTTTATTCTGTTTTTGCGCAACTCCCCAGCGCGTGACACGTGTCGTGCAGCGCTTGCGTAACTGTGCAGACACGTGTCGCGCAACAAATTTTTTTTTTTTTTTTTATTATTTTATTATTTTATTATTTTTTTTACTGCGCAGTTATTTATTTTATTTATTTATTTATTTTATTTTTTATTTTTTTATTTTTTATTTGTTTGAAATTTGCTCTGATGGTGTACGCTACCTTGGGCGTTGCGCTCCTTGGGCTATTGTGTCTGATTTTGACATGTGGCGCTCTGCATGCAGCGCAGGGGATACGAAGCGTTATTTCATTTATTTTAACTTTTATTTTAACTTTAATTTTCAAGACAGAGCTTTGCTCTGATTGGAGAAAAACAGAAGCATTGCTTCTTTTCCCACCTTGGAATTTGAACAGAGCTTTGCTCTGATTGGGGTAAACAGGCACCTCCTCCTTCATCGCTCCGGAAAACTGTGCATACACACCTGCATCCGCATTCCGTAGAATGCGGATGCCAGAAGACAAAACAAATCCATCCGTGCAATACTAGGATCCGGCTTAAACCAAAGCCCACTAGTATTGCCTGCCCGAACACCACACGCACACAAGTGTACGTAAGTGATCGCAGCCCTGCCGTAAAACCATACGGCCTCTACACGTTTCGCTCAGTGCAGGGAAACTCTCTGTGTGGGACTCTAAAGACTCGACACTACGCTGGCAGTGGGTTTAACCACAGACCGCAAGCGGCACTAGCTGTACGTAACGGTCCCCAGGTAGATGTCGATAAGAAGGCCGATGAGGTGAACCCATCCGAACTCCTACTGAGCCTGTATATGACAATCTCCGTATAGTCCGGTCTGTTCGTCTGATACATCATATGGCGGGCCTAGAGGGGGGCTAAACGTCAGTCCCCTAATAGCAGTACAAGTCGTGTCGGAGTGAAGCCCATTACACCCTGAGATAACACTGGAAACCTACCAGTATATCTCGCTTGCCCTGGCCAGGGACTACTCGTGTAATGGCTCTCCTAGACACAGCGCGATGTCAACCCCCAATACCGGGAGAGACAAATCCTGTCTAACCGTCACTGCCTCCAAGTGCTTCGGGACTGCACCCAACTACTACCTGTTTGCATGACTCAGTAGAGCCGTGGTAGGGTAGTAATCAAAGAACAGTGGGAACACACTCGAGGCGAAGTGACAGTGTCAAGTCAGCGGACTAAGCTGTACTCATGTCACCTGGGAACTGATAACTGACGATAGGTATAATACCAACCATCAGTTCCCGACGAGTCCTGTCCAGTATACTCGTAACCTAACGAGCACCCGCATACTATCTCAAGTACGACGTACTGACGGCTGTGGGACAGACCGTCTCCCGTGCTGGAATGAGAAACGCATACGCTAGTCTACTCCGGAGTATCGATGCCCTGTCTCGATAATCCCACGACTAGGGATGGGTATAAGGATGTGCTTGTGGATTACCCAGCCCCCACGAGTGTGATCGCCATCACAACGCCGGTAATCAAGCAAAGATCCTAAGGGCTCTACTAATGCGTATAGGTGATATAATAAAGAAACACACATGTACACATTAAAGCAGAGACAAACCAAGTAGCATACTACTATTTCGAGCAACATTGTCTATACAACTGTGAATATCCCAAGCTTCCATCAACTAATATACATACTAGTATGATACAGTAATGGCCTCTAGGGCATATACACTAACATATACATGGGTGGGGTCCGCTCTAGGGCCCTCACTCCTTCATATTTCTCTCTCTCAAGTCTTGGTTGCTCGGCGCTCGTCTCCCTTCTCTCGCCTTCAGCCCTTCAAGATTTTCTTTTCCAAGATTAGATGTCTTCCTCTGTAGAATCAGAAGACGTTGTAGGAGTAGGTGTTAGGGTCCCTTTAGCTGTGTCTGAGTCTCCTCAGGGAGCAGGGGTTGGATCCTTTCCCCGGGACCGTGAGGAGGGGGCCGCCTCCAGGGAGGAGGCGGCGTGAGGCATGATGACAAGCTCGCCAATGCTCGGGCTCGCTTCCACATCCCCTCGTACTACACACTTCGACTGGCCAAGGAGGGAGAGAGGGCAGATCAGGTATGGGGCAGAGAGATCGCCCTGTATTTGGAAGCTTTTGTTAGTTATATGTATTCCCTAGAGGCCATTACTGTACATTGGATGTATATTGTAGTGGATGCTGGGACATATATAGGAGGACTTTCTTGCTCGACATGATAGGATGCTATCTGGTTGCTCTTTACCTTAACGTGTACATTGATTGTCTCTCTGTTACATGTTGGTAAAGCCTTTAGGATGTGTACTTGACTACCTGGACTATGATGCGGATCATACTAGTGGGGACATGGTAGTGTTAGTGTTTATGCCCTAGAAGGCCATTACTGTATCATACTAGCTTGTATATTACTTAATGGAAGCTTGGGATATTCACATGTATATAACAGTCTTGCTAAACATGGTAGTATGCTACTTGGTTTTTCTATCTTAATATGTGAGTGTACGTATTGATAGAGCTCTTAGGATCTTGCTTGTCTACCAGCGTTGTGATGGCAGTCACACTAGTGGGGGCTGGGTAGTCTACAAGCACATCCTTATTCAGGTCCCTGGTCGTTGGATTATCGAGACAGAGCATCGATACTCCGGAGTAGACTGGTGTGTACGCTTCTCATCCCAGTTGGGGAGATGGTCTGTCCCACAGCCGTCAGTACGTCGTACTGGAGATAGTATGCAGGTGCTCGTTAGGTTACGGGTACACCGGACAGGACTCACAGGGAACTGTTGGTTGGTTTGATACCAGTCGTCAGTGAACAGTTCCCAGGTGACATGAGTACAGCGTAGTCCGCAGACTTGACACTGCTACTTCGCCTCGAGTGTGTCCCACTGTTCTTAGATTGCTACCCTACCACGGCTCAAAGGAGTCGTGCAAACAGGTAGCAGTTGGGTGCAGTCCCGAGCACTTGGAGGCAGTGGCGGTTAGACAGGATTCGTCCCTCCCGGTATTGGGAGTAGATATCGTGCTGTGTCAGAGAGCCATTACGCAAAGTCCCTGGCCAGGGCAAGCGAGATTTGCTGGTAGGTTCCAGTAGTTTCTCAGGGTGTAATGGGCTTCACTCCGACATGACTTATACCGCTATTAGGGGACTGACGCTTGCCGCCCCCCTAGGCCCGATATGCGATAGTCTTGGACGAACGGACCGGACTGTATGGAGATTGTCACATCAGACTCAGTAGGAGTTCGGATGGGTTTACTCATCGGCCTTCTTATCGACAACTACCTGGGGACCGTTACGTACAGCTAGTGCCGCTTACGGTCTGTGGTTAAACCCACTGCCAGCGTAGTAGTCGAGTCTCTAGAGTCCCACACAGAGAGTTTCCTACTCCAGGCGAAACGATATAGAGGTTGCATGGTATTGCGACAAAGGGTTCGGACGCATACGTGCGTTTACGCACGTATGACTTTCGGACAGTTTTTACCAGTCGGCTTTGGTTTAAGCCAGTTACTGGTATCCGGTTATTGGATTTTTACAGTCTAAAGTTTTTCCGTATTTTTACGGATCGGGGGGCGTTCTCGTAATTGTACGAGAAGCTTCTAGAAGATGTGACTAAGGAGGTTTCTTTTGGATAAGAAAGTGAGTCATGGTGGTGATTCATTCATTTCATTAAATGCACATTTATTGCTTAATGACTCATGCTAATGAATCACCACTAGATATTTCATGAAGCATGCTTATTCATTTCCTTTATTCATTTTTCTTAAAAAGAAATGCTTCATGATATATTATGATACACTCTCTCTCTTCTCTCATTATCTCATTCACATTCTCTCTCCTCAAGCTCTCATCTTCAAACCCTAATCCTTACACCTCATGAGTTGAGATCAAAGGATTAGTTAGACTAAACAATCCATAACCATCACTCTTTATCATCCTTTCATCTTTGATTAGCAATCAAAGTTGATTAGTTACCTCAAGTGAGAGGTTTAGCTTGGAGTTTTGCTCTCGGGTGGATCGTCTACTACCTAGAGAAGGCCGAGGAGAACAAGGAGATCGTAAAGACGAAGGACTAGTATCGATAGGTATAATCCCTTAACACTTTAGTTTAGTATAACTATGTGTTTGGTTATTAGTTGTTTAGCTTCGATTTAAGCGGTTAGTCGATGTTCGTTCTTTAAACTTGATCGTTTTTGAAAATTCCGCCTCCCCACAAGTACTGGGGTGTACTACATCGACTTACAGTGGTATCAGAGCCTCGCTAAACACTAAATAACTTAATTGCAAATTTGTACGAATTTCGAACGGAAAAACAAAGCCGGAAAACCCTAATTCTGTTCAGTTTCTGTCGAACTTAAAATGAAGTCCTAAAATTTTTCAGGTAAGCTCAGAAAGCTAGAAAAGAGTACAGGAGAACACCCAAAAAATTTGGGCTTCTGATTCGTCTACAGTGCCGCGGAAGCGCGGCGGATCGCACCGATCCGCCGCGCAACCGCGGCCGAGTTGACGAGTCAGGAACTCGTTTGTTTTGGGTGGGTCCCCTGTGGTGTTTAGGGTTTTCTGGAATGTTTAATTATTGCTCAGGTTACTGTTTAACAGAGCAGATTTTGGAGCAATATTGATGTTGTTTATTTGATCGAAATTGTACAGTATTTGCATATGGATTATATCTGTGATTGTTTAATGTGTTCGTAAACCTCCCCTAACTGCTAGTATGTCGGTTGGCAGGGGGTTGCACATTTCTGAAATGGTTATATCTGTTTGTGCATATAAACTGTATTGGACTGTTGTGGTGTATAGCCGGGGTTTGCAATGGGTTATTGTTTAATTCATTTGTTGTAAATGTAATTTGTTGTAATATTATTTTTGCGGGGCACTTCCAGGTTGCGGTCGTAGCCACCGTTGTATTATTTCATTTTACTGTTTTTGCTCCTAGGACTGACCCAAGGTGGGGTACACAGACTGCCGGGTGGGTAGTTTGCCGTACCCGTAGGGGTCGAGGGTGGGGTAACGGCTATTCATCACAACTGTGTAATCTGTCTTTTCTTGCAGGCTCAAAAGAAATACAGATTGCTTGCATATCCAATATTGTTTATCTGTGTTCTGGAATGAATATCATTGCGTCAGACGAATGTAAAATATCTATATTTATTGTAGCTATTTAGACGTCACTTATGTTTTACACCCGCGCTAGCCCAGCCCCCGCTCTGTCGTTAGTTAAGTAACCTAACGGGTGATGACGGGACCCCGTGGCGAATGCGGATGGCATAAGAGGACGTTGTATTTTCGTTGTTTTCTGCAATGATAGGTTAATGATGGGACGCATTATCTGTAATGCAAAGAAAACAAACCAAAGTTTAAATCGTTGGAACAATTTAAAAGAAACCACTCGGTTATTTTTAAAACAGATATTTTTAAATGCGGAGATTTAACCACTCCTTTTAAAAGCTATCAGGTTCCTTCGGTTATATCAAGTTCACTACGTTCACGGTTTCGCCAAAACCATTCGTAGCCCTCCGTCATTTCATCTGGGTATTCAGTAGTATTCAAGCTATGTATTTTGACCTAACGCCAAGGCATAGTGTTTGGTAGCTACTGGGTATTCATTTGTTGCATAGATAGATGAGTTAGTTTGGGACAGTCGTATTATCATTTTGGCCGAACGTCAAGGATATATACGGATGGGTTCAAATTGACAAGATAATGATGGGCAGAACTTGACATGTGACTTATGACATTTTGACCTAACGCCAAGGTTATAAGAGCATGGGGCAAAAACTTATATCGGGAATTTCAAAAGAAACTGAAATTTGCAAAGAGATGCATACCATTTTGAGTTTGATGAATGTTGGTAGCATTCCTACAACATTATCAGACGATGATATTTGGATCCCGATCCTACTGTGAGTATATGCTACTTATCAGGATATTCGTCACTTAACGATCAATGCTATAAACCTAGTAGGTGTCCAGAAAAGTGTCAGCGGGGTTACGCCCCCAGAGAAAAGAGGTTATTTAATTAAGGAACTTCGCGAAAGTGTTGGAAAACCTCCCTCGAAGTATCGACACCGGCCTGGCTGAACGGTTAAGCAAGTATTGTACGGTGAGAATAGTCCTGGCTAATTCTTCTTTTATGGTTTGAGGAAGGATTCGAGAAACAGTGGGAGCCATCCAGTTTAGATAAACTAAAAACCACTCTAAACTTGCAAGAGCATCGTGCTAAAGTGTTTTCTTCTCTCTCTCCTAATTGCAGCGACCCTGAAAATGACTGGACTTAAGTTACTTTTAGAAAAGAATATACTGACGGGGCCAAACTATAAAGATTGGCTGCGGAATGTCAAAATGGCCTTGACCTATGACAAACTGGGGTACGTCCTCACCGCTACGGCACCTGCTGTCCTTGGTCCCAAATCCAGCAATGCGGATAAGGAAATCCGCAAAACCTGGGATTTAGATTGCGCGAGAGCCAAGTGCATCGTGCTTGCCTCTATGAACAACGAACATCAGAGGAGGCACGAGGATATGTCTCTAGATGGCATATTTCTCCATACAAAGGAACTTTATGGAGAGCAATCTCGTATTGCTAGATACGAGACCTCGAAGAAACTATTTCGAGCGAGGTTGGCTGTCGGGTCATCGGTAGGTGAACATGTCCTACAGATGATCGGCTATATTGAGGAGCTCGCAGACCTTGGGACGACTTTGGATAATGAGCTCTATACAGACCTTATTCTCCAGTCCCTTCCTCCCACCTATGCCCAGTTTATCCTCAACTTCAACCTTCAAGGAAAAGAAGTTGAACTTGCGGAACTCCTGAACATGTTAAGGAGTGCAGAGGGCACCTTACAGAAGGTAAGGGAAACACCCGCTATGTTTGTTGGCGGTTCATCTTCTTCAGGGTCCAAGGCTAGGGCCAAAGGAAGGAAGAAGAAGGCCGCACCCAAACCTAGAGGAGGTGTTAGTAAGGTGAGAGGGAAGGGAAAGATAAAGAAAGCAGTACCGATAGTTGGTCAGGATGAGTGCTTTCATTGTCACAGGAAAGGGCACTGGAAGAAGGATTGCAAGGCGTGGAACGCCAAGAACCAGGAACCGAAGCAAGCTGTGGCTTCGACTTCAGGTGTGTTTGTAATTGAGAATTGTCTGTCGATCAACTCTACTTCCTGGGTATTGGATACCGGATCAGGATCTCATATTTGCAATTCATTGCAGGCACTGAGAAACCGTAGAGTGCTGAAGGAAGGTGATATGATCCTCAGGGTTGCTAACGGAGCTAGCGTGGGAGCTGCGTCCGTCGGGGATTATCACCTAGGATTGACGAGTGGACATATTTTGGTTTTGCATAACTGTTATTTTGTACCCAGCTTAACGTGTAATATCATATCAGTTTCCTTGTTATCAAATAAAGGTTATGATTTCACGTTTGTAAGAGATGTTGTCAACATCCACCTTAATCATGGTTTGATTGGGTCCGGTACTTTAAATAACGGCATATATGTTTTAAACCAACTCCAAATTTTCAATGTCCAGAACACACTAAAAAGAAAGTCTCCAGATTTAAATAAAGCTTTCTTATGGCATTGTAGACTGGGTCACATCAATGAGAGAAGGTTAACTAAGTTGCATAGAGAAGGATATTTGGACACGTTTGAATATCAATCCTATGACACTTGTCAATCTTGTCTCAAAGGAAAGATGACAAAGACTCCATTTACTGGACAAGGAGTAAGAGCGAGCGAGCTCTTAGGACTCATACACAGTGATGTATGTGGTCCAATGTCTACACATGCGAGAGGTGGTTTTTCCTATTTCATTACTTTCACGGATGATTACTCAAGATACGGATTCATTTATCTGATGAAACATAAATCCGAGGCTTTTGAGAAATTCCAAGAGTATAAGAATGAAGTAGAAAACCAAACCGGCAAAAGTATTAAGACACTTAGATCTGATCGAGGTGGTGAATACTTGAGTGCCGAGTTCCTAGGTTACCTAAAAGAGAAAGGAATTCTCTCTCAGCTTACTCCTCCGTACACTCCACAGCATAACGGTGTATCGGAGAGACGGAATCGAACCCTATTGGATATGGTACGATCCATGATGAGTAATGCTGAGTTACCGCGATCTTTCTGGGGACATGCGCTAGAATCAGCGGCATATCTTTTGAACATGGTTCCTACCAAGACTGTGCCTACCACTCCATATCAGATGTGGAGCGGGAAGAAACCCCATCTACAGTATATAAAAATTTGGGGATGTCCAGCTTTTGTTAAAAAGCAGCATGTGGACAAGCTCGAGGCACGATCAGTAAAGTGTAAGTTTGTGGGATATCCAAAGCACTCCAGGGGATATCTATTCTATTACGCAGAGGAACAAAAGGTATTTGTTTCTCGTAATGCCCATTTTCTAGAACATCAGTATTTAGAAAAGGAATCAAGTGGGAGCGAAATAGAACTGGAAGAAATTCCAGAACCACAAACTGCTACTGAAAGTTTGGTAGAACCAGAGGTTCAAGAAGAACAGATCATTCCCGCACCCCTCCGCAGGAGTAGTAGGCCGTCTCATCCGCCTGAGAGATACTACGGTTTTCTCATAGACGGGGATAGAGAGGATTGCATCATAGATGATGATGAACCTACTGACTTCCAGCAGGCCATCCAGAGCGGCGACTCGGTACGATGGCTAGATGCAATGCGGACCGAGATGGAGTCCATGTACACCAACAAAGTATGGACTTTGGACTTTGCTCCAGATGGGGTAAAACCCATAGGATGCAAATGGATCTTCAAGAAAAAGATTGGTGTAGATGGACAGGTGGAAACCTATAAGGCTAGACTTGTTGCAAAGGGTTTTCGTCAAAGACCTGGTTTGGACTATGACGAAACTTTTTCTCCAGTGGCTATGCTCAAATCCATTCGGGTCCTTCTTGCTATTGCTGCCTTCCATGATTATGAAATCTGGCAGATGGACGTAAAGACGGCTTTTCTGAATGGAAATTTAGAAGAGAGCGTCTATATGGATCAGCCAGAGGGTTTCAATCAGAGTGGGAGCAGCGGGAAAGTATGCAAGCTGCTTAAGTCTATTTATGGACTAAAGCAGGCATCGCGGAGTTGGAACATCTGTTTTGATGAGACAGTCAAAGAATATGACTTTATCAAAAATCCAGATGAACCGTGCATATATAGTAAAGTTGTGGCCAGAAGTGTCGCATTCCTCGTCTTGTACGTGGATGACATTCTATTGATAGGAAATGACATTCCTATGCTACAATCTGTCAAAGGATTCTTGTCACACAGGTTCTCCATGAAAGACCTGGGTGATGCCTCTTACATTCTGGGGATCCGGATCTATCGTGATAGATCCAAGAGGATGTTGGGACTTTCGCAGTCCAGGTATATCGACACTGTACTGAAAAGATTCAGTATGGAAGATTCTAAGCGCGGTAATTTACCGGCTTGTCACGGAATCACCCTCTCCAAAGAGATGTCTCCCAAGACTGATTTGGAAAGGGAACGCATGTCTATTATACCCTACGCTTCTGCGGTAGGCTCTATAATGTATGCGATGTTGTGTACCAGACCAGATGTAGCTTACGCACTGAGCGTGGTAAGCCGGTATCAGTCAGACCCAGGGGAGAAACACTGGATAGCAGTAAAGAACATTCTCAAGTACCTGAGGAGGACTAAGGAGATGTTCTTGGTTTACGGCGCTAAAGACCTCAGGTTGGAGGCCTTTGCTGATTCCGGCTTCCAGAGTGATAAGGACGATTCCAAGTCCATGTCGGGTTATGTCTTTACCCTCAATGGAGGGGCGGTGTGCTGGAGGAGCTCCAAGCAGGACACCGTTGCTGACTCGACGATGGAAGCGGAGTATATAGCTGCTTGCGATGCCGCTAAAGAAGCAGTCTGGATGAAGAAGTTCCTAACAGAACTTCAGGTTGTTCCTACCATAGTTGATCCAATACCTCTGTATTGCGACAACAACGGAGCTATAGCTTTAGCGAAGGAACCAAGGTCCCATCAGAAGTCCAGACACATCTTAAGGCGGTATCACCTGATCAGGGAGATCATTGATCGTCAGGAGATCGAGGTTCGGAGAGTTTCTTCAGAAGAGAACATTGCTGATCCATTCACGAAGGCCCTTCCTCAGATTCAGTTCGAGAGGCTGCTCGAGATCATTGGTCTACGATATGCCAGTACATGGCCCTAGTGCAAGTGGGAGATTGTTAGTGTTTATGCCCTAGAAGGCCATTACTGTATCATACTAGCTTGTATATTACTTAATGGAAGCTTGGGATATTCACATGTATATAACAGTCTTGCTAAACATGGTAGTATGCTACTTGGTTTTTCTATCTTAATATGTGAGTGTACGTATTGATAGAGCTCTTAGGATCTTGCTTGTCTACCAGCGTTGTGATGGCAGTCACACTAGTGGGGGCTGGGTAGTCTACAAGCACATCCTTATTCAGGTCCCTGGTCGTTGGATTATCGAGACAGAGCATCGATACTCCGGAGTAGACTGGTGTGTACGCTTCTCATCCCAGTTGGGGAGATGGTCTGTCCCACAGCCGTCAGTACGTCGTACTGGAGATAGTATGCAGGTGCTCGTTAGGTTACGGGTACACCGGACAGGACTCACAGGGAACTGTTGGTTGGTTTGATACCAGTCGTCAGTGAACAGTTCCCAGGTGACATGAGTACAGCGTAGTCCGCAGACTTGACACTGCTACTTCGCCTCGAGTGTGTCCCACTGTTCTTAGATTGCTACCCTACCACGGCTCAAAGGAGTCGTGCAAACAGGTAGCAGTTGGGTGCAGTCCCGAGCACTTGGAGGCAGTGGCGGTTAGACAGGATTCGTCCCTCCCGGTATTGGGAGTAGATATCGTGCTGTGTCAGAGAGCCATTACGCAAAGTCCCTAGCCAGGGCAAGCGAGATTTGCTGGTAGGTTCCAGTAGTTTCTCAGGGTGTAATGGGCTTCACTCCGACATGACTTATACCGCTATTAGGGGACTGACGCTTGCCGCCCCCCTAGGCCCGATATGCGATAGTCTTGGACGAACGGACCGGACTGTATGGAGATTGTCACATCAGACTCAGTAGGAGTTCGGATGGGTTTACTCATCGGCCTTCTTATCGACAACTACCTGGGGACCGTTACGTACAGCTAGTGCCGCTTACGGTCTGTGGTTAAACCCACTGCCAGCGTAGTAGTCGAGTCTCTAGAGTCCCACACAGAGAGTTTCCTACTCCAGGCGAAACGATATAGAGGTTGCATGGTATTGCGACAAAGGGTTCGGACGCATACGTGCGTTTACGCACGTATGACTTTCGGACAGTTTTTACCAGTCGGCTTTGGTTTAAGCCAGTTACTGGTATCCGGTTATTGGATTTTTACAGTCTAAAGTTTTTCCGTATTTTTACGGATCGGGGGGCGTTCTCGTAATTGTACGAGAAGCTTCTAGAAGATGTGACTAAGGAGGTTTCTTTTGGATAAGAAAGTGAGTCATGGTGGTGATTCATTCATTTCATTAAATGCACATTTATTGCTTAATGACTCATGCTAATGAATCACCACTAGATATTTCATGAAGCATGCTTATTCATTTCCTTTATTCATTTTTCTTAAAAAGAAATGCTTCATGATATATTATGATAAACTCTCTCTCTTCTCTCATTATCTCATTCACATTCTCTCTCCTCAAGCTCTCATCTTCAAACCCTAATCCTTACACCTCATGAGTTGAGATCAAAGGATTAGTTAGACTAAACAATCCATAACCATCACTCTTTATCATCCTTTCATCTTTGATTAGCAATCAAAGTTGATTAGTTACCTCAAGTGAGAGGTTTAGCTTGGAGTTTTGCTCTCGGGTGGATCGTCTACTACCTAGAGAAGGCCGAGGAGAACAAGGAGATCGTAAAGACGAAGGACTAGTATCGATAGGTATAATCCCTTAACACTTTAGTTTAGTATAACTATGTGTTTGGTTATTAGTTGTTTAGCTTCGATTTAAGCGGTTAGTCGATGTTCGTTCTTTAAACTTGATCGTTTTTGAAAATTCCGCCTCCCCACAAGTACTGGGGTGTACTACATCGACTTACAGGTAGTCCATAAGTACATCCTTCAAAGTCCCTAGTCGTGGGTGTATCGAGACGGGGCATCGATATACCAGAGTAGACTAGCGTATACCTTCTCGAACCATACAGATGGGCGATGGATGATCCCATATCCATTGGTGTTTGACATCAGAGATGATATACGGGTGCTCAGTAGAGACTGGGTACACTGGACGGACTCGCCGAGAACTCCCAGATGGTATTATACCTGACGTCAGATGGCAGTTCTCTGGTGACACTGGTACAGAGTAGTCTGTTGACCCGAGATCGTCATAGAGTCTTGTGTGGTTCCCACTGTGCTTTGATTTCCATCTTACCACGTCCAAGAGGGCATGCAAAACGGTGGCTTTTGGGTACAGTCCCGAGTCACATGGAGGCAATGAGCGATAGGAGGGGATTCGTCTCTCCCGGTATAGGGGGTTGATGTTGCGCTGTGTTCGATTGGCTATAACAGGAAATCCCTAGCCAGGGTTGCTGAGATATACTGGTAAGTGTTACCAGTAGTTTCTCGAATTGTTATAGACCTCATATCGACACGACTTATCGAGCTATTGGGGTCTGACGTTTACCACCCCTAGGCAAGATATGCGACATATCAGACGATCAGACCGGACTGTACGGTAGTGTTACTGGTTGGATTCACAGGAGTGTGAGCGGACTTGCTCGTCGATCTTCTGATCGCTCAATATCCGGGTGGCCGTTACGTTTAGCAGACCGCTTGCGGCTTGTGGGTGTTTGATATGATCATCACCTGCTGCCGGCGTATTGACGAGTCTTTAGAGTCCTACACAGAGGTTTCCTGGCTCAAGCGAAACGAAATAGGAGCGCATATGAGCTATGTGCGGGACCGAGAATAATGCGTGTATGTGATACCGTATTTCATTCTCGCGATGAATGTATCAAATGGTTGTATGCGATATAACCTAGTTATCGATTCAAGCGTTGATTCGATAAGCCGATACATTGTATACTAGTCAGTTGTGTGCGACATGACCGGATCATTGAATCAAGCGTTGATTTAATGATTTAATGCATAATTATATATTTGATATAGTACTTTGCATTAACTAGTATCGGTTCACTTTAAATGGATTTTCTCACTTGCATTGCACAAGTTGTATATGTGATATACTTTTGTGCACTTGATTGTGTCATGTTTGATGATACATGTTAACTTGGATTTGTGTGAAGATTAAACCATGGTTGTGAGAGTGGTTAGGGTTTTGTTTATTCTCTTATTATCTATTTATTTATTTATCTATTCATTTTGGAAAGTTTTAAGGATGGTGGCTTGTTTTGTTTTTATGTTGAAGCTTCTTGAAGCTTTGATCAAGTCAACCATTCTTATCTCATCCTTAACCCTAACCATTCCCACTAACCCTAGTTTAGTCTTTACACTTGACCATGGTTAATTTTATGATAAGAATCATTTTATTATTCTTTTATCATAACTTATCATAAGATTATCTTCTTCTTCTTCTTCTTCAACATGAAGAAGCTTTTCTTCATCAATGGTGGATTGATGAAACAAGTGAGAAATCCAATTCTAAAGTCTACCCACTTTCTATTTCTTCATCCTCTACCTCTTGCCAAGTAGTAGAGTGTGTTTTCTTCACAAGTTTCTTGACTTGGTGAAGTCGGAGCTTGATTTAGCGATGCCTCGACGTAGATCATCTTCGGCATGGACATCGACGACCTAGCTCGCCATTTCTCCGACGAAGCCGACGCTAGAGCCCGGGAATTTATGTGGACAGCGAGGAGACTTCATTGCGGAGCTATGGAGGTGGAGCACCGGATCTACAAAGGTTGTATTTCCGTGTTCTTTTAGTTTAATTGTAAACTAGTTAGCTTTGTCGCCTAAAATCTAGCCAACGATCCGTTCTAGGGTTTCTCGGCACCGTTAAAATTTGAAATTGGCATGATCGATGCCTTGTGTGACATCATTAGGGTGCCTAGGAACCTTACAGTGGTATCAGAGCCTAGCTAGAGCCTTAGGCGAAGTCTAGACGGAGTTTGAAAGCCGGACGAACCGAAATCCTAACCCCAAAATAGCTCTCTGGACTTTTTCTAAAAACGTGGATTTTTCCAAATTAAAAATTGCTAAAAAATTCAGCAGGAAGATCTAAGAGTTATGGTGAAACACGACATTCTAATTCATCTATACCGCCGCGGTTCCGCGGCATGAGCATGGCTCATGCGGCGGTTCCGCGGCCGTACGGGCCTGTATCACTGTAGTATTTTCACAGTAACTCCTCTTTTCTGATGCTGGATTTTATGGGAATTTTTAAATTTTATTCAACAGTTGAATTTTCTGGGGTTGTTTTGGGGACTCGGTGTTTCGATCAGATTGTCAAATTTTGTCTATGTGGCTTTCCGGATAAATTTTAGAATATGTTAAAAAGTTCGACCGGATATAAATACCCACTTTTTCCCCTGTCGGGAAATTTCCAAGTGTTGGATTTTTCCGTAGTTTAAAGACGTTCTAAGTAGTGCAAGTAACTCGATGGACCCTCTAGAAGACAACAAACCTTAACTCGATTATGTGACCGTCTTGAACTGCCCTTTGAACCTTCGGGTTTGGGGCAGTACGGCGTGCCACATGTGAGGCGTTGGCTTGACCCTTCTACCGCTGGACCGTTGGTACTGAGGCACGAACTGAATGTTTTTAGACTTGTTTCATGTGTTGATCTGTATCGGGAAAACTTGGGTGTTCGATTGTTCGATCGAAAAGTTTAACATTTTCTGTTTATCTGGAATGAGATACAATAATTGGAATTCACAAAAAATTATGAGATAACTAAATGAATGTTATAAACATAGCAGTTTAGTCTCACTTGATCGGTTGCCACGGAATTTTGATGTGATCAAAAGTCCGTCGCAATCACGTAGCGTACGCGGATACTCGCCGGGTAAACTTAATAGACAGCTACACCCCATAGCCCCGACCAAGTAACTGTAGGAGAACCCCGTCGCCGAAAGCATCCGTTCGGGTGCTCGCGGTGGCGGTGTTCCGCCTTGGTGCACTTCGTCGACGGTATCGGGGGTGCGGCCGTCTACTGAAGTTTGCGACGAGCATTCGATCAGGATGTCGGGAATCTTGTTGAATTGCCCGACTTGATATTGAAAAGTGTTTTCGATTTTGAGACTAAAATGCGGGGTTTATAATTGTTAGGTATGCGATGTCTAAGTAATTCATTTGGTCAGGCATGCGATGTCTGAGGTGGTTGCGGATTCCAACTGTTGTAGTTTTACACTTTCTTTTCTGTGACCGTAAGTGTAATATGTGATATCGCCGGTTTCGTTGCTATATGTCAACGACAATTGGGATGCGCATATTTACTTACGTTGATGACATGTGATGTTATGTGTTGCTGGATATGTTATATTGGATCGTCGTGTTTGAATAGCCGGGGGTTTTTATGTGAGATGAGTGTTTTTCATTTTCATTCATGTAAAAACTTGTATGTAATATTCTTTTATTGGGGCGCTTCCAGGTTGCGGAAGTTGTCACCGTTTGTATATTATTTACTTTTCCGCACTAGGATAGACCCAAGGAGGAGGGCACAAGTAACCGGGTTCTGGAGTCCAGTGGGAGACCAACTCGAGGAGTCGAGTCTGGGTCTCCTAACTCTAGAATTGGTAGGGTTGCTTGCTGCTCTCGTAGGGATCTAGGGGTGTGGGTTTGGCTATTCATCACGACCGTGGAATCCGTGTTTTATACTGGCTCGTATTGAAAACACGGACGTCCTAGTATATCCAATATTTCATATGTTTCTTCTGCTGCGATATCTGTGATGTGATCATGTGATGTTCTGTGATAGATACAGTATATAGTATATATGATATATTATATAGACGTTACTTATGTTTTACACCCGTGCTAGCCCTGCCCTGCTCTGCCGTTAGTTACCTAACCTAACGGTGCACGAGGGGACATCGAGGCGAATGCGGATGGCATAAGTGTACGTCGTATTTATCTGTGATGTTTAGGTACTTGAATGATGGGACTTCATTAATGTGATTAATGAAATAAAAGAAACCTAAGATGTTGTAGAATCGAATTTCAAAATAAAACAGGTAGCTACAGTTCTTGCTTTGCACAGCGGTATATACGATATATCCTGCACCTTATTCGATGAGGAAAGGACCGAGATCCCTTCACCGGGAGTGACTCCTTTAGCAATAACTGGCAGATGCTACACACTCGGTTTGTCTTTTGATTGCTTTTAAGTGTTTTTGCTTTGCACAGCGATATATATGATATATCCCGCACCTCATTCGACGAGGAAAGGACCGACGATCCCTTCACCGGGAGTGACTCCTTTAGCAAAACTGGAAAAGCCTCAAAAGCACTCCATTTTAAAATCATTTGATTCTACAACGATATCAAGTTCATTACGCAATAGGTTTTCAGAAAAACCTGTCGTAGCCCTCCGTCATTTCAGATAAGTATTAGTTAGTATTCGTGCTGCGGTTGTTTGGCATGCGTCAAGGCGTAGTGTACGGTAGCTAACTAGTGCTTATCTGCCTGCATATGATGCGATTGGATTAGGGTATTCGTACGGCGTTGTTTGGCATGCATCAAGGGTCGTGCGGGTGGGTTTAATTCAATCAAGAAATGTACGGGTTGAACTTGACTAGCAGACTATGGGTTGTTTGGCATGCGTCAAGGTCATAGCGAGCTAGGGGCAAAATATTATCGGGAATTTCAAGTGTTGAAATTTGCAATGAGATTGCATACCTTCTATGAGATAGTTGGATCCCGATACCCGCTGCGAGTAAGAGTTACTCCTGGGAGAGTTTTACACATTACAATTAGCCGATCAAGTAGGTGTCTAGAAAGGTGTTAACGAGGTTACGCCTCTGGGAAAATGAGGTTTACATTAATTAGGTTCGTGCGAAAGCACAGGGGACCTCCTTCAAAGTACCGATACTGGCCTGGCTGAAAGATTGACGAACTTGTAGTGTGTAATTAATCCCGGCTAGTCTTTCCTTTTAGGGTTTGAAGGAAGATTTGATAAAAAGCAGTGGGAGCCATCCTGATTAGATAAAATAATAACCAATCTGATCTTGCAAGAGCGCACGCTGAGTGTTTTCTTCTCTCTCTCTCCAGGTAGTGACCATATCACGCCTTAATCAAGATAATAATACGGATTATTGACCGAACCCGCTTGTTATACTGAGCTAGGGAACGTTGGTCCCGCTCCAACTTATAATTGTTATAAGACAGAGCAGGAAATTGGGGAATGCCAGATTTCCTGTGCCGCCCAAACGAAGAAAGTGCATGAGATGCATCATCTTCGGGTATGTTCGTTACACAGAACTGTTTCTCAGTATCCTTTGCATCCTGGGTATATGATACCGGATCAGGATCCCAGATATGTAATTTGTTACATAGGGCTACAAAAGGGTAGAAAAACTGAGAACGAGTGATAAGTTTCATGAGGCAGAAAACGAGGCAAGAGTTGCAGCCAAGTCTGTCGGTCACTGTCACCCTATATTATCAGTACATTGATTCTGAACAAATGCTATTAGATACCGAACCTGATATACAAAATCATATCATTTTCTTTATTAGTAAAGAAACGATAAAATTTTGTATTGATGGATAATGTTTTGAACATTTCCTATATCAAAAGTTGATCGGTTCAGGGACGTTATCTAAAAGCATTGATGTTCTAAATCAAACTACAGTTCTTAGTATACAGAACACACACAAGAGGAATAGTTCAGAAATGAACGAATCCTTCTTGAGGTATTGTAGACTAGGTCAGATCAATGTGACCCGACTAGCCTGAGTTACATGAAGATGCATATTTAAATTAGTTTGAATTTACATCTTGTGAAACTCGCCAGTCATGTCACAAAGATAAGATGACCATAGCCCTGTTTATTGGAAACAGAGAAAGAGTTAGTGAACTCTTGGGATTGATACATGATGATGTATGGAAGGTCTCCTGTCTACACATGCCAGGACTGGTTCTTTATACTTCATTACGTTCTCTGATGATCTCTTTAGATTCAGACATATGTTCCTGTTGAAACACAAGTCCGAACCTTTTGAGATAATCACAGAATATAAGTTAGAAGTAGAGAACCAAAATATGGGTATAAGTATTATGTCCTTTGATGTGATTAAGGAGCAGAATACTTGAGCACGGAATTCTTGGACTATTCTAAAGGAGAATGAGATTCTCTCTCAGCATTACTCCTCTGTATACACCATAGCATGATGGTATATCGGGGCGGAGCAATCACACCCTGTATGATAAGGTGCGCTCTATAATGAGTACTACTGAGTTACCTTTTTCCTTCTGGGAGTTATGCACTTGAGAAGCTGCATACCTATTGAATAGGGTTCCAATCAAATCAGTTGCCTACCATTTCATATGTGATATGGAAAGGGAAGAGCCCATGTCTTAAGCTAGTTAAGATTTGGGGTTGTCCGGCCTATGTCTAAAAGCAAAATCCGGACAAGCTCGAGGCAAGATCAGTTATGTAGAACTGGAAGTGTTTCATCTATACAAACTACAGCAGATGATTTGATAGAACCAAAGGATTTAGTAGATTCCAACGAACCTCAGCCTCTCCGCCGATCTAGTAGGGTTCCTCACCCACCTGAGAGATACTTCTGTTTCTCTATGACAGTGGGAGCGAAGATTGCATCATGAGATGATGACCCAACTAGCTTCGAGCTGGCCATCAGGAGTAAGACTCTGTAAGAATGGCTGGATGCTTAGTGATCTGAGATGGAATCCTTATACACCAACAAAGTATGGACTTTAGTTGCTATATCTGAAGGGTTAAATCCCCATCAGGAGCAAGTATATCTTGAGAAGATTACTTGGTGTAAATGGAAAAGTAGAGACTTTCAAAGCTAGACTTGTTAAAGTTTGCATCATTGACCAGGTGTGGATAATGATGAAACCTTTTCAAGCAACTATGCTTAAGTCCATCCAGATCCTACTTGTCACGGCTACATACCATGACTACGATATCTGGTGGTTGGGTGTCATGACTGCTTTTCTAAATGATGTTTTAGAAGAGTGCGTCTATAAGTACACAGCCAGAAGGCTTCGTAGACAGTGGGAGCAGCGGAAACGTGTGCAAGATGCTTTATAGGATAAAGCAGGCATCGCGGAGTTGGAACATCTGTTTTGATGAATTAGTCAAAGAAGTTGACATCATCAAAATGGTAGATGAACCTTGTATAAACAAAAAGGTAGCAGGGAGTATTGTGACGATCCTCGTAGAGTACGTGGATGACATACTCTTGATAGGGAAGGAGTTTCCTATGCTACGCTCGATCAATATCCGCTTATCACAATGATTCTCCACATAGGATCAAATATGATACCTACTAAATCCTGGGGTTTTGGATCTATGAGATAGATCTAAATGGATGTTAGGATTCTCACTAGATATAGTGAGATGGTATCAATCGATCCAGGGGAGAATCACTAGAAGTGTTCCAGGGTGATAAAAACGACTGAATGTCAGTCGCAGGCATTGTCTTTACCCTCAGTACAGGGACGGTATGTTGGAAGAGTTCCAAGCTAGATACCGTGACATACTAGACGATGAAGGCAGGATACATCGCTACTTAAGATGCTACCAAAGAGGCTGTTTGGGTGTATATTGGTTCATGAGATGAACTATGTTCCTCCCATTGTGTGACAATGGAGTTGTGGCTTATGCCAAGGAACGCAGGTCCCATCAGTGATCCAGACATATTCTAAGGCAGTATCACCTGATCATGGAGATGGTTGATCTCCAGGGGATCGAGGTCAGGAGAGTAGACTCAGAGGACAACACGGCGGATCCACTCACGAAGGCCTATTCCCAGAGAGAGACTTTTATGGGATGGTTGAGTATGAGATACTGCAACCACTGCTACAGATGGCCCTAGTGCAAGTGGGAGATTGTTAGTTATATGTATGCCCTAGAGGCCATTACTGTATATTGGATGTATATTGTAGTGGATGCTGGGACATATATAGGGAGGACTTTCTTGCTCGACATAATAGTATGCTATCTGGTTGCTCTTTACCTTAACGTGTACATTGATTGTCTCTCTGTCACATGTTGGTAAAGCCCTTAGGATGTGTACTTGACTACCTGGACTATGATGCGGATCATACTAGTGGGGACATGGTAGTCCATAAGTACATCCTTCAAAGTCCCTAGTCGTGGGTGTATCGAGACGGGGCATCGATATACCAGAGTAGACTAGCGTGTACCTTCTCGACCCATATAGATGGGCGATGGATGATCCCATATCCATTGGTGTTTGACATCAGAGATGATATACGGGTGCTCAGTAGAGACTGGGTACACTAGACGGACTCGCCGAGAACTCCCAGATGGTATTATACCTGACGTCAGATGGCAGTTCTCTGGTGACACTGGTACAGAGTAGTCTGTTGACCCGAGATCGTCATAGAGTCTTGTGTGGTTCCCACTGTGCTTTGATTTCCATCTTACCACGTCCAAGAGGGCGTGCAAAACGGTGGTTTTTGGGTACAGTCCCGAGTCACATGGAGGCAATGAGCGATAGGAGGGGATTCGTCTCTCCCGGTATAGGGGGTTGATGTTGCGCTGTGTTCGATTGGCTATAACAGGAAATCCCTGGCCAGGGTTGCTGAGATATACTGGTAAGTGTTACCAGTAGTTTCTCGAATTGTTATAGACCTCATATCGACACGACTTATCGAGCTATTGGGGTCTGACGTTTACCACCCCTAGGCAAGATATGCGACATATCAGACGATCAGATCGGACTGTACGGTAGTGTTACTGGTTGGATTCACAGGAGTGTGAGCGGGCTTGCTCGTCGATCTTCTGATCGCTCAATACCCGGGTGGCCGTTATGTTTAGCAGACCGCTTGCGGCTTGTGGGTGTTTGATATGATCATCACCTGCTGCCGGCGTATTGACGAGTCTTTAGAGTCCTACACAGAGGTTTTCTGGCTCAAGCGAAACGAAATAGGAGCGCATATGAGATATGTGCGGGACCGAGAATAATGCGTGTATGTGATACCGTATTTCATTCTCGCGATGAATGTATCAAATGGTTGTATGCGATATAACCTAGTTATCGATTCAAGCGTTGATTCGATAAGCCGATACATTGTATACTAGTCAGTTGTGTACGACATGACCGGATCATTGAATCAAGTGTTGATTTAATGATTTAATGCATAATTATATATTTGATATATTACTTTGCATTAACTAGTATCGGTTCACTTTAAATGGATTTTCTCACTTGCATTGCACAAGTTGTATATGTGATATACTTTTGTGCACTTGATTGTGTCATGTTTGATGATACATGTTAACTTGGATTTGTGTGAAGATTAAACCATGGTTGTGAGAGTGGTTAGGGTTTTGTTTATTCTCTTATTATCTATTTATTTATTTATTTATCTATTCATTTTGGAAAGTTTTAAGGATGGTGGCTTGTTTTGTTTTTATGTTGAAGCTTCTTGAAGCTTTGATCAAGTCAACCATTCTTATCTCATCCTTAACCCTAACCATTCCCACTAACCCTAGTTTAGTCTCTACACTTGACCATGGTTAATTTTATGATAAGAATCATTTTATTATTCTTTTATCATAACTTATCATAAGATTATCTTCTTCTTCTTCTTCTTCAACATGAAGAAGCTTTTCTTCATCAATGGTGGATTGATGAAACAAGTGAGAAATCCAATTCTAAAGTCTACCCACTTCCTATTTCTTCATCCTCTACCTCTTGCCAAGTAGTAGAGTGTGTTTTCTTCACAAGTTTCTTGACTTGGTAAAGTCGGAGCTTGATTTAGCGATGCCTCGACGTAGATCATCTTCGGCATGGACATCGACGACCTAGCTCGCCATTTCTCCGACGAAGCCGACGCTAGAGCCCGGGAATTTATTTGGACAGCGAGGAGACTTCATTGCGGAGCTATGGAGGTGGAGCACCGGATCTACAAAGGTTGTATTTCCGTGTTCTTTTAGTTTAATTGTAAACAAGTTAGCTTTGTCGCCTAAAATCTAGCCAACGATCCGTTCTAGGGTTTCTCGGCACCGTTAAAATTTGAAATTGGCATGATCGATGCCTTGTGTGACCTCATTAGGGTGCCTAGGAACCTTACAGCTTTTTGGGGCTGAATGCGCCTGCCCTTCTCTCCTGAGGTCGTCACCGCGCTGAACTTCTTCGGTTTGGCCCCCGGCCAATTAGTGCCGAACTCATGGAGGATCCTTCTTGGGTTCTTGATCCGCCTGAAGTTACAGGCGGTTCCCTTCAGTCTTCCCCTTCTCGATTCCTCCCTCGTCTTCAAGAGTCACCCTGGTGGTCGAGCGGGCGACCCGAGGTGGGTTTATCTCACTTTCAGGAAGCGGCCCGGGGCACTGCCGGGACCGGGGTCGTGGCCTTGCCTTCCTCCATTCATGATTGGAAAAAGAAATTTTTCTTCGTCTCCACTCCCGAGGGCGAGGACTGGCCCGTGCCTACCAAGTGGTCGAGGGAGAAATGTCTGCCGGGGAACCAGTCCGATGACCCCGCCGCGGTGAGAGTGGCATCGTGGGAGCTCATCCCCCGGCCTGACGTGCTGCTGTCCGAGAGGGTCTTGAGCTGGGCCGGGCTTAGCCCCGTCGAGTTCGTCGGTAAGTTAGGCTTGCTTTTTTGGATTTGTGTTTTACTCGTGTCGCTGATTTGTTGGGTATTTGTTTCGTGCAGGATCCATGGACTTCGCCTCCCTCAGAGCTTCCATGCGCCAGCCGAGGCAGCCTACGAGGGCCGGGGGTTCCAGTTCTTC
Source organism: Agapanthus africanus (assembly GCA_030015575.1). Lineage (NCBI taxonomy): Eukaryota > Viridiplantae > Streptophyta > Magnoliopsida > Asparagales > Amaryllidaceae > Agapanthus > Agapanthus africanus. The sequence continues at coordinate 442,482,594 of CM057350.1, read as the reverse complement.
TCGTGCGAAGCCCGCCTCGGCTCCTACCGCTCCGGTGGCGGTGTCCCGTGAGCGCCCGGGGGCGGATCCCGCCCCGGGTCCCAGCAGAGCATCGGGCCGGAAGCATGCCCTGATCCAGAAGGACCCAGCCTCGGAAGAGGAGATCGGCACTCCCTCGGAGCCGCTCAAGAGGAGCTCCCGGAGGCCCTTCCGGGATCAGTCCTCACCGACCATGGTGGAGGAAGGGGGCCTCCGGTTCGCGGTGCCGTCGGGGCTGTCCGTTGCGGATAGCCTCTTGCATGAAACAGAGACCTCGGCCGGGGGTAGGGTTCCCGGGGGGACCTTCAGGGCTCAGTTGGCGTCCATCGCCCAGGAGTCCATGCAGATAAGTTTCTTGGTTCATCGTGGTATTCAGTGCTTCCTTCATCTTTCTGACTTTTTCCTGTGTTTCCAGGTTCTCCAGCACGTAGCCCTCGCCCTGTGCATGGAGACCGAGGTGGTAGCCCCGGCACTGGAGGCTACGGGTCTGTTCGCCTCGCTGCAAGAGAGCTCCAAGCGGGAGCTGGAGGCGACGACGGCGAGGGTCGCCGCCTTGAAAGGCTAGGTGGAGGCCGGAAAAAGGGAGGTGGTCCGGCACCGCGAGGCTGCGGTGATTGCCGAGGAGTCTTGGTCTTGTGGCAGCTCGGGGCGAGCTGAGGGGCCGAGAAGGCCAATTCGCAGGGGGCCCCGAGGAGGGCCAACTCGCGCTTGCAAGTCGGGTGTAGGGTGGCCTGGTCGGCTCCTGTGAGCCATTTCTTCTGAGTCATGAGACACGTCATCTGCCATGCGTCCTGATCTTGGGGACCGCCAATATTGAGCATCATCAAACCTAGATTGATTCCATATTAAATTTAATTATATATGAACGAAGGGGCGATTATAATTTTTATTTAATATGGTATCAAAGCTAGGTTGATAACATTCATGAATTTGTATTTTAACACATACCTCTTCGAGCCTTTGTGCTCTCTTAATTAAATTTTATAATCATAATCTCCCATACAATTGTGTCTTTTTAACTTTGTAGAAGAAACATTTCTTCTGGCTTTGTATTTCTTCTCACTACTATCCTGCACATGGCGGGGGCAATATTTCGTTTAAGTGTACGATGCCTCAAACCCTTTAGCTTTGTCTTATACTACTAATCTTCTAAATATTTTGCTTTAAGGTCTAGAATTGATTAGTTTTGTATAAAAAAATATTTAAACAACTATCTAACCAAATATTATGCATTCATTTCAAATTCAAAAATCTTGTGAGTACAATCCTAAAATTATGTCAATGAACTTCTGTTTTTCTAAACACCTATCAATGAAATTATTATTGACTATCAAATGGACTTTTGCTGTATAAGTACTAAATGGAAAACTAACACTTATATCAGACAAATGCTTTTCATGTATGAAATAGCCAGTAGAAGATTGTTTTAAACAGTTACTTGCATCATAAGAAAAGAAAAATACATTCATTCACTTATTTATTAGCTTACACAATTAAAACCCTTGCACTTAGGTATACGTCAAGAAACTAGTTTATTATATCAAATGCTTTGAAAAGCATTCGAAAAAATTAGTTAAAAACTGATGAACTTCGAAGAGTAATTTGAGGTTCTAATTGAAGTAAGAAACGAAACTCATTCTAGATATAAGTTTTTGATATCCATTTTGTACTAAACGGAAAACAAATTGTCTAAACTGCAGATTATTCGTTAACTTTCTGCTGATTAGCATGATGCCCCCTCGATTTACCCATCAAACAAAAAGCGATGAGGGTTTCTTGCAATTTAACTTTTAAATCCTTGCCCAACCGGACATTGAGTCATGGCTCCGTCACTGGTCTCACATGAAAATCTTTTAACCGGCCGGTGCCTACTAACTAAATAGGCTATGTCGGGTAAAGAGAGCATATTATCCTATATGAGATTGCCCTAAGAGCTATGCTGTTCGGATCATCAATTCAAATTCAGTGTGCTCTTCTAATGTCAGAAAATATTACATCGAGATCGGTGCAAATTTTAAGAGCGATTTTCAGTTATTTAAAACATAATACCAAAACAATCACTTGCTCTACTAAAAACAAATCCATATATGATCCATATCTCATTTGAATTGGCTTATTGGATTTAGGGGCGTTATAGCAAATATCAGGTGCCATGGTCGAAAATTAAGATATGTTCAAAGCTTTACCCTGTTCAATATTAGCCTCGGAATTTGTTGTTGGCTCTTTAAATCAAGTTAAGTTGTTTCCATTCAAGCCGCATTTGCAATATCCGACTATATTTGGCATTGACACCAGTTAACCACAGATCATGAGGGGAATTTACTCGCTGGTGTCAATTAGGAGAGCCGTGGACTTTTGTTGGACATTTAAAATAACTTTTTATTTCCAATATGTGGAGAGAAATCCTAAATTAATTAGTGTAGAAACATGTATATTGAATTGATCTGCATGAGAATGGGTTATGATAGTGATGGAGGTCAGGATCTCCTTCAGATGTTGTCCTCCGTCGATCTGTCGCGAGTGTTGATGGACGGCTGAGATTGATGTTGGGGGTCGTCTCCTAGAAGGAGGCGATGGAATCCAAACATGTGTGGATCTCAGTGGGCTTGATTTGGAATGAAACCGAACTACCTGCAAGAAGTCCCGAGATGGTTGTACCACCGTGGACCCTCCGACGATTAAGTTAGCCGAGATATTTGGGCAGAGTAGCGGCTTATTGTAGTAAAATTGCGTTACCTAAGTCGTCTGAGAGAGGGATTTTTATAGCGGTCGCCATGAGCTAACTGGCGTGAGATCTTCGCCGGCCGTTACGCCTCTGACGTTACGTCCGCGTGAATGATGAGATCTCCCATTAATGACGAGATACGCTCGTTAATAGGGGGATGCGACAGTGTGAAACGCGGGATCGTGGGGCGGCGGATATCTTGCGTCTGGCGAGATCCGCGGAGCCGTCATGGAGGCGTCTGTGATCTGTGTTCTAGGTTGCTCGGTAGAACCGGGGAAGCCTAACTCGGCGAGAGGCCTAAAAAAGGGCTAGAGTCCGAGCTAGTTCGGTTCTATGATAGCTCGGAGGCGAAGGGCCGAGGAGCTCTGCGTGTAGGAAGGCTCGGAGGCGAGCCAATGGTTATCTACATGGCGAGCACATAAATGTTCAGGAATTCCTCGGAGGTCGGGTCCAGGCAGCGGGACGCCTCCAATGTGTGGTGCTTGCCCTGTTTCCCTGAGCCTTGGGACACGTCATCTTCCATGTGTCATGATCTGGGGAGTTCCCACTTATGAGCATCATCATTAGCCCCCCCACTCTCGTCCCGACCTATATATGGGTCGGGTCAAGAGTGGTCTGATCGGTCCCCCGGGCTCAGCTCGTAGTTAAGGACCTTGTCAGTGCGGATTTCCGAAATGGTTAGGCGTATCCTCGATGACGTCAACGGATCAGAGAGGAGATCGTGCATTAAAATGGGAGCGTCGATTCGCTCGTACATTCGTTAAGTTGTAGGCCACGCGTCCGACGCCGATTGGTGGACGTGACGGGTCGTCGCTGTCTTCTGCGCCCGAAAGGACGTTTCTAATGGTTGTACGACACGTGGAGCGTCGACGGCTGGTGAGCACGAAGCTTCGTTTTGGCGGCAAACGATCTGAGCCGTTGGATGCGTTGCCAAAGTACTATAAATAGGGGTGAGATCCCCCTAGGGTCCACACTTTCGCCACCATTTCCCTATTGCTGAGAGAGATAGCTTGGCGCTTTGTCCTTTAGATCGGATCTCTCGCGCTCTTTCCTCGGAGGACTCCTTCTTTTTGAATCAGGTTAGATATCTTCCTCTGAGGAGTCTGTTGAGATAGTTAGGGTAGAGTATAGGGAGTCTTCTCCTTCTTCTTCCTCTGCCCCATCTAAGTCGGATTCCCCTCATAGAGTTAGGGCTACCCGTGCCGCTCGTCACCAGGCAACGGTAAAGATCCCCAAAGCGCGTATCGGGAACGCTCGCGATGTGCCCTCCCTCCTAAAGAATGTGGATGAGCGCACCACGATCCGGGCTCATTTCTACATTCCCCCTAACTATTTGCTTCATTTGGCTAGGGAGGACGAGAGGGCGGATCAGGTGCAGGGCAAGGAGATTGCCTTGTACCTGGATGCATTCTGGGCTGGAATGCGTCTACCCTTCCCCCCGAAGTATGCGGGACACTATGTTGCTTCCAACTTGCCCTGGGTCAGCTAGTGCCGAACTCATGGAGAATTCTCCTCAGGTTCCTGGTCCGGTTGAGAATTGAGGAAATCCCCTTCAGCTTGACCCTTCTCCTTTCCATCCTTTGTTATAAAAATCATCCCGGCATCCGTAAGGACGAGCCAAGCTGGGTGTACATTTCCTTCAAAAAATGCAAGGGAGGGGCGGCCGGGTCGAGGGTAGTAGTAGTTCCTTCTTCCATTCACGAAAGGAAGGAAAAATTCGTATTCTTCGAGCCACCCGAGGGCGAGAACCGGCATGTGCCTGTACAGTGGCACAGGGCCGACTTCCCGCGGGTGAAGCGGTCGTCCTCTCCCGAGGCGAGGGCGGTGTCCATGTGGGAGCCGATCCAACGGGACAACATTTTGCTGTCCGAGCAGGCCCTTAGCTGGGTCGGGCTCAGCCCCGCTCGATTTGTGGGTAAGTTAGGAGCTTGAACGATCTGTCTAAACTTGAATATTTTTCTTTTGATCTTTCCCATGTTACTAATTCCCTTTGTGTGTTTTCCTCTTTGCAGAGCAAATGGACCGATCTAAATTCCTGGCTGCCATAACCGCAAAGAAGGGGAAGAAGACTGAGGGCGCTAGCTCGTCCCGCCCCGGTTCGAGCCCGGCCATGAAGGCAGCCACACCGGCTAGGCCTTCCACAATGCCCCGAGCTTCGGAAACCAGCCGCGGGGAGAACCATAAGCACGCTCGGGAACCGGAGCCCGGGAGAGGGAGGTGGAGGATGAGGCCGACCCCCCTGAGGTCCCCCTCAAGAGGTACAAGAGGACGGTATCTCGATCTCCGTCCTCCCCGATCCTCGTGCAGTAGGGGACGTCTGTTTCGAGGTGCCCTCGGGGCTTTCTGTTGCCGATAGCTTGCTTTCGAAGATTGAACGATCGGCCGGGGGAAAAATTCCCCGGGGGACCCTCAAGGCCCATGTTGCCGTCGTTGCTCAGGAGGCTGTACAGGTCAGTATCTGCTTTCCGTTGAGGCTTTCGTCAAGTATTTTTTCTCGGATCAGATGCTTTTTAACCCTTTCATTTACTTTCCTCGGGTCCTCCAGCACCGCGCTCTTATCGCCAACATAGAGCACAAGGAGATTGCCCCGGCGATGAGGAAGGCGGGCGAGTCATCTTCACGGGAGGAGGACCTATGCCTGGAGTTGTAACAGGCGAAGGAGAAGATAACCGCCTTCAAGACCCGGGTGGTCGCCGAGGAGGTGACGAACTCCAAATGCAAGGAGTCTATTCGACTTCTGAGTGAATCCAACAAGGTCGTCCAGACTAAGTTGGAGGAGGCTAAGGTGCTTAACGCCATGATGAAGAAGTCGCGAGACGCCTGCAAGAGGGAAACCGAGGCGGCGAAGGAAGCGGTGAAGCTCGCCGACCTCCGGGCTGCCAAGTCGGTGAAGAGGTACAAGACGTCAGACCAGTTCTACGCCGACCTTGCTGACGCCTCGACTATCGTTTGGCACCAGGGCCTCGACGCTGTCAAGGCGTTGATGCCGAGGTTTTCCGATGGCAAGCTTCGTCACCAGTACCCCCTCTTCGAGGATGAGCCTCAGGGGGAGGCCACCGGGAGTGCCGCCGGGGGGGAGGCCACCGGTGGGAGTGCTGGAGATAAGGCTCCGGATGGGAGCGCCGACCCAAAGGCAGTCACCCTGTCTCCCGGCGACGAAGCTCCTGGTGGGAACGCCGACCCTAAAGCCGTCACCCCGGCTCCCGACACCGGCGCAGAGCAGGTCGAGATCCTCCCCTGTCCCAAGGCCTGAGCCTTCCTGCCTTCTTCTTTTTTCTTTTTTTTGAATTTTGTAGGCCTTCGGGCAATTTTTGTAAGCCTGAGGAGCCCACAGTACCTTGTAAAAACTTTCAGATCGTGAATAAAGCTATTTTTGATTTTCTTCGTGGCAATGTTTTCTTGTGACCGTTAGCTTGTTAGTGTCTTCTTCGTCCCAAGAGTCAAGTCGTGGGTCGATGACCGATCTTTTTGCTGGCGATCATGCGTCGAGTGAAAGCCAATCAGTTGTCAAGTATAGAAAGGCCAGTCTGGTGCCCCCGAAGTCGAGGTGACGATCGCTCACGTAAGATACGTCAGGAGACTCCTTTAGATAGACAGGTCTAGATTTGCCCATTCTTTTGAGTCGGACTGGCGACCACTTCCCTTAGCGTAAGTTAGACAATAGACAAGTTTGAATTGGTCAGCGTCGGCCGAGAAGTAAGCTGCTCGGCTGCAGGGTTCCTTAGGGCGGCATCAAGGTTTTGGGAGGCATCGTCTATGCCGTTTTCAAATTTTTTGTCGTTCTAAAGAACCCTAACCTAGAATCTTTAACTAGAGAATTAAACAATACACCATGCAAACATCTTTAAATACTGAGTGAATAAGGAATACAATATTTGTAGACCGGTCCTTCACTTCTAAAGCTCCGTGTAGTAGTCCCTTCTTTACAAGTAGTGAACACCCGAACTCTAGTAAGGGTTCACATGAAGAAATGAACAAGCTTGCTCGAAATCTTCGAGACCGAAGATGATCTACGTCGAGGAGACTCAAGCTCATGCTACCTCTTCACTAATTGTCGATTAGTGAAGCAAACACCCAAAACTAAATAGCTAATATAGTAGAGGATGATGAAGTAAGAAATGAGCTCACTTTAGATTTAATTTTCTCACAATATTTTCTCACTTAGAAAAAAGCTAGCAAGCTTTTTCTCATGAGGAAGAAGATGAAGTAATGAAGAGAAATGAAAACTCATTAGGTGAGAATAGCAACCATGGGTGAGTTAGTGTCATACACTAACTCATGTAAAGAATAAACCATGGCTAACAATAATGGTTAGGTTAATAAATATCTTCAAGTAAAACAAAAAGAGTGGACTTGGTCAATGGTTACACAAGTTTCTACAAGCTTCAACCATGTGATAATTTCCAATCATTTTTGATTTACTTTAAATAAATAAGACCCTTCATTATTAATAAGCATGGTGTGAGTCCCATACACCCATAACCATATGGCATCAAGCATGACACAATAAAATGTACATTAATATATATCACATATATACTATATGCACACAAGTGAGAAAAAGAAATGTTTAAGTGGGTTAATATTAGTTAATATAAATTAATATATCATATATATAATTATATATTAAATTATTAAATCAACACTTGATTTAATAATCTGGCTATATCACATACAACCGGTTAATATCAAATGTAACAACTTATCGAATCAACACTTGATCCGATAACCCGGCTATATCATATATAACCGGCCGATATCACATATTACGAGAATAGAATACGGTATCACATACGCGCATTAATCTCGGTCCCGCACATATCACATATGTGCTCCTACTTCGTTTCGCATGAACTAGGAAACCTCTGTGTAGGACTCTAAAGACTTGTCAATACGCCGGCAGTAGGAGATGATCATATCAAACACCCACAAGCTGCAAGCGGTCTGCTAAACATAATGGCCACCCGGGTATTGAGCGATCAGAAGATCAACAAGCAAGCCTGCTCATACTCCGGCGAATCCAATCAGTAACACTACCGTACAGTCCGGTTTCTTCATCAGATATGTCCAATATCTCAGTGCGGGGGTGGTATAACGTCGGACCCCAATAGCTTGATAAGTCATGCCGATGCAAGGTCCATAACGGTTCGAGAAACTACTGATAACACTTACCAGTAAATCTCAGCAACCCTGGCCAGGGATTTCATGTTATGGCCAATCGAGCATAGCACAACATCAACTCCCAATACCGGGAGAGACGAATCCCCTCCTATCGCTCATTGCCTCTATGTGACTCGGGACTGTACCCAAAAACCACATTTTTGCACGATCTTTGGACCTTGGTATGGTGGAAATCAAAGCACAGTGGGAATCACACAAGACTCTATGACGATCTCGGGCCGACAGACTTACCTGTACCAGTGTCACCAGAAAACTGCTATTTGACGATAGGTTTACCATCTAAGAGCTCTCGGCGAGTCCGTCCAGTGTACCCAGTCTCCACTGAGCACCTGTATACCTTCTCTGATGTCAAGCACCAATGGATATAGGATCATCCATCGCCCATCATATAGGTCGAGAAGCGCATACGCTAGTCTACTCTGGAGTATCGATGCCCTGTCTCGATACTCTCATGACTAGGAACAATTATAGGGTGTACTTGTGGACTGCCTTTGGCCCTACTAGTATGATCTACATCATAGTCCTGGTAGTCAAGTACACATCATAATGGCTTTATCAACATGTGAGAGCAAGACACCATCACTTATACAAGTCAACATGTGAAGATAAAGAGCAACCGGATAGCATACTATCATGTCGAGCAAGAAAGTCCTCCCTATATATGTCCAAGTATCCATTATAATATACATCTCATGTACAATAATGGCCTCTAGGGCATAGATATAACTAACAATCTCCCACTTGCACTAAGGCCATCTGTTGTAGTATCCAATACCCAATAATAAAGTAGTGGTTGTAGTATCCCATACTCAACCATCCCAAAATCTCTCAAATAGTATTTGGGGAAGCAAGCCTTAGTGAGTGGATCTGCCGTGTTATCCTTCGTGTCAACTTTCCTGACCTCGATCCGTTGGAGATCAACCATCTCCCTGATCAGATGATACTAGCCTCAGAATATGTCTGGATCGCTGATGGGACTGGTGTTCCTAGGCCAAAACCACAACTCCATTGTTGTTACAATAACAGTTATTGGACGCTCAATGGTAGGAACCATGTTCATCTCATGAACAAGAAATACCCAGAAAGCCACTTTGGCAGTATCGTTAGTAGCGATGTATTCAGCTTTTATCGTCTAGTATGTCACGGTATCTAGCTTGGAACTCTTCCAACATACCGTCCCTCCACTGAGGGTAAAGACAATGCATGTGACTGACTTTCAGTCGACCTTATCACTATTGAAGCTCGAACCAATAACATTCTTTTAGTGCTTCTCAAGTACTTAAGAATATCCTCCACAGCTGTCCAGTGATTCTCCCAAGATCAGATTGATTCCTGATCACTACACCTAGTGAGTCATCTACATCTGGTCTGGTACATAACATCGCATACATGATAGAGCCTACTGCCGAAGTATATGGCATCCCTTGCACGCTAGCTCTCTCCAAATCAGTCTTGGAAGACATCTTTTTGGAGAGAGTGATTCCTGAGTAAGTGGACGAACCACCACGCTTAGAATCTTCCATACTAAACCCTTTTAGTACGGTGTTAATGTACCTGGATTTGGGACACTCCCAACATCCACTTAGATCTATCACCATAGATCTTAATCCATAAGATGTAGTAGGTGTCATCTAGATCTTCTATTGAGAATCCTCGTGATAAGAGGATCTTGACCGAGTGTAGCATAGGAAACCATTTTCTATCAAGAGTATGTCATCTACGTACATTACGTGTAAAACAACCTCACTCTCTACAACCTTCTTGTATATACAAGGTTCATCTACCATTTTGATGAAGTCAAGCTTTTTGACTGCCACATCAAAACAGATGTTATAACTCCGCGATGCGCGCATTGATCCTGATAGACTTAAGCATAGTTTTGAAAGTCTCAACTTTTCCATCTACACCAAGAATCTTTCTAAGATCCATTTGCTCCTAATGGGTTTTACCCCTTCAGGTGCAACATTCAAAATCATACTTTGTTGGTGTACATGGTTCCATCTTTGATCGCATAGCATCCAGCCAATTCACAGAGTCCCCACTCGTGACGGCCTGCCTGAACCTAGTTGGGCCAACATTTACCATGATGCAATCCTCGCTTCCACTGTCACCGAGAAGACCGTAGTATCTCTCAAGTGGATGAGGAACCCTACCAGATTCGCGGAGAGGCTGAGGCTCGCTGGAGACTATTGAATTCTTTGGTTTCACCAAATCATCAGCTGTTGGTTTGTCTAGCTGGAACTCCTTTCAGTTCTACCTCATGACCACTAATTTCTTCGCAAGAAATTCCTTTTCTTAAAAAGGTGGCATGCTGAGAAACAAAACACCTTTTGCTCCTCAGTGTGGTTGTCATGCCCCGCTTCCCGGTGTACGGCGAAGTGGACGCGACGAGGTCCGCTACATATATACTTAGAAATGCATACGCTAAGCGTATCTAAGCAATATAAAAGTAAACCACAAGAGACAAGAGATATAGAAATAACAACAACTTTATTAATAACATTTTTTTGTACAATGCATGAAAAGTAAATACAATTGAAATGAAAAGCGATGTCTAAACAATGGCATAACAGGAAATGAAAATACTGAATAGAACAAGGTACAAGGTCTAGAGTTCGGGGTCTTTGTGAAACTGATCCAAGTGTTCACCGGTAGGCTCGATCTCTGCTGGGTCCAAAGCACCTGACGACATTCAAAGAAGAAAGAAATATAATGTCGTCAGCGAACAGGTCGCTCGGTAAGTCCTAAACATAAAGAAGAATTAGAAAAGACAGAATAAGAGGTATTTTCTAAAGTGATTGTAAAATATTGTAGAATATTGTATTAACGCTGTTGTTTGTAGCTTGGTACAGAAGGATGCCAGTGTATACGAGAGGGGTCTCTATATGCTAGAGACCAGGGCAAACGGAATGTACAAGGAACCGTTAAGCCACGGTACAACAGCAACGGAATATAGGTTAAGTGTCTTAATCTGACCACCTCGTACCACCTTTGACACCTTCCGTACCAATCTAGCCATTAAACCCCGTAGTGTTTTGATTGTATTGTGTAAGTTGGATGACCGACAAAAACCATGATATCAGTAAACAGATTGTAACTGCATAATCAGGTAAATGGAATAACGGAATAATGGATGTATATCCATGGTTTGATTCAGTCAAGTTGTATAGATTGTTAACTGGATTCTGGGATTCATGTGTTCATATTGGGTTGGAATTTTAAAGAATGTAGATTGACTTGAATTATATTCAAGTCAGAAATAATCAGACTCAAACCCGAGTCAGACTAACAGAAATGTAAATCGAAGTTCTATATTTGTTATGGTCCTTATTGTAATTTATAAAACTTGAGGGGTTTTTATGTAAAAATACCTTTGTATAGTTTTCAAGATACACCTCAAGTATTTATTATTCGTCTTTATAGTTATAATGAGTGTGATTTTATTTTGTCTTATTTCTAGTGAAAATATCCTAATTACATAAATAAAGGTATTAATTGTAATATTGATTTATTTGAAATTCATGGTATCTTAATATAACTTTTAATCTTGTAATTTTTAGGAAAAGATGTAAACTTTATCTTATAATAAAATAGGTGTTTAAATGCTAAATATACATATGTTTATACAAGAATAATTTTAATAAATATTTTATTTTCCAAAAATCTCATTTTTCTTAAATGTCGTATTTTAAACCTTTCGAGACCGAATGCTCCTTGCGGAGGTCTGAATCTCGCACTACTAAGCCCGAGGGTGCACGATAAACCATACTATCCCTAACGAGTTCCCGAAAGGTGGGTTGTAGTGGCGCTTTACAAAGATTTAATAAATACTAGTCATTTAGAAAACGGTTTTATAAAAATAAGGTATTTATTTGTAAAAGGTGTAAATTTCCGTATTTTAGATTCTAGGGTTCCCTAAGCAAACTAGCCTATTTCTAAATGGTCTAATTGACAATTCATTAGAAGCCTCAAATCGCCTCTTCACCGCTAATTGCGGCCAGGTAAGTGCCTGGTGAGTGGGAGGCTCTCCACTACAAGTAGTGGTCCTAATTAAGTAACCACTCGCCTTAGACACACCTGCCTAGACACCACAAAGTCAGGTTTAGATAAATGATCGATGTCCATAACTTATCGTATTTTCCTATTAAAAGATATTGTTTTAAATTTTTTTAAAACTTAAAACTTTTAGAAAAGGTTTTATTAAGAAAATGGTATTTTAATGTAAAATCTTATTTTATCTTATTCTAAGTTTTCAAGGTAGCGTGTTATGATTGCATATGAGTGTGTGTGGAGGTAGGTCATTACCTCGTGATCTATTTTAAGGTATAGCAATGTTAAAGGGTTAAATGTGATAAACTAAACATGGTGGTATTTAAGTGCAAAAATACGGTATATTGCAAAATCTATCATTTCATGTATGAAAACTTGTTCAAATTAATTTTTAAGTGATTAGTAGTCAACATGAAAATGTTTAAGTATTATGAAATTGGTGATAAGTGAGATTTGATAGAAAACCGAATCGGAAATCGGACAACCCGATTTCCGTCGGGTTTATAAAGTTCGTATTTTTATTAAGGAAAAGAAAGGTAGAAAAGGGGGACTTACGGGTTTGGACAACGCTAGAGAGTGAGAGGGAGGTAGAGGGTTTGCCGGTGCGTCGAAACGTCGTGAAGAGGTCCTGCACGATCACCGGAAATTCGCCGTCGATTTCGTCAGCGCTTCGCCTTTCGCTCGTTTTCTAACGTACCAAGTTCTCTTGAGATTTTGAGAGAGTAAACTTAGAAAAAGTGATGAAAGGGTAGAGGGTATGGGGGGTTTATATAGGGTTAGGCTAGGGTTAGGGTTTTTAATAAAAAATATATAAAATTACATAAAAATTCATTAAAACTCATTAAACCTAGAATTAAAAGGGATTTATTGGGCAATTTAAAACCAATCCAGGTATAATAAGTGTGCAGGAGGGTTGACCAAGTCAAGGCCCAACTTTTCTCAGTTGGTGACTCGGCCGCCCGGCCAAGTCCAGCCGGCGGCGCCGGACCGAGTCGGCCGGTTCGCCGGCCGGCGGCGCCGAGTCAGGCTGTCAGTGGCCGGGGGTTTTCCTAGGGAACAATTTGGTATATTTACTTTTTGGTGTCCAGTACATATTTTGTGAGTTATGACCTTTTGACTGTTGACTTCCAAAAGAAATTAAAACAAAATAAATACGAAAATAATGTGGGGCATGGGATTTGAACTCTGGTGGGTTTGTTCAGCAATGCAAGGTATTACCAATGAGCTACAAGCTCTTTCTTGTAATTATGGAGTGAAAAAAATACTTAAAGAGATATCAGCCGCAATAAATACTCCAAATATACATTGAATTTAAATCAATTCTTGGTACATTAAAAATGGAGTTGTTACAGTCTACCCTCCTTACAAAAATTTCGTCCTCGAAATTTACAACTTTTATTTGAGGACTAATTTACAAAGAGGTGTGGATATCTAGTACGCATTTCATCCTCCCTTTCCCAAGTGGACTCTCCTGGAGTGTCTTTCCTCCACATCACTCGAACCAAGTTAACTTCCTTGTTCCGAAGTGTCTTCACTTTCCTGTCCAGGATCTCCACGGGCTGTTGCTCACAAGACAAATCGGGCTGTATAGTGAGCTCGGAATGATCGAGAACATGGCTGGGGTCACTCACATACTTTCTGAGTTGGGATATATAGGACACATTATGCATAAAGGTGGAAGCGCTAAACGGTATGCCACTTCACCGACTCGTTCGAGTATGTCGAACGGTCCAATGTATCTCGGACTTAGCTTACCCCATCTTCCAAATCGGATCACTCCGCGGTTCGGAGATATCTTCAAGAATACGTGATCTCCTAGCTGGAACTCCAAGTGTCGTCTCTTTGCATCAACCCAGTGCTTCTGTCGATCTTGGGCTATACGCATCCTTTCCCTGATAGTACGAACCACATCAACAGTTGCTACTATCATTTCTGGTCCAAGAAGTTCCCTATCTCCGATGTCGTCCCAACTTAATGGCGATCGACACTTCCTTCCATACAATGCTGCAAAAGGTTCCATTCCTATGCTTGCTTGGTAGCTGTTGTTGTACGAAAACTCCACAAGATGTAGGTGATCTTCCCACGATCCTTTGAAGTCTAACATACACGCTCTAAGCATATCCTCCAAGATCTGAATAGTTCGTTCCGACTGACCATCTATTTGTGGATGATAAGCCGTGCTGAAGTTCAGACTTGTTCCCAAGCTTGCTTGCAGACTCTGCCAAAATTGCGATCGGAACCTGGTGTCACGATCGGAGACAATGCAGACCGGTACTCTATGAAGTCTCACAATTTCCTGTATGAGTTCATGGGTATCAGAGATAGTACATTATGAAGAGTTTAAATCTTAATTAGATTATTACCTCCATGTACTTCTTTGCTAGTGTCTCAGTAGATTGGCCAACTCGAAATGGGATGAAGTGAGCCGACTTTGTGAGTCGATCCACAATGACCCATATGGCATCGTTATCCTTTGTGCTGCGAGGAAGAGCAGTCACAAAGTCCATTGTGATGTGTTGCCACTTCCATTCTGGGATTGGTAACAGTTGAAGTAATCCAGCAGTCCTGTGATGTTCAGCCTTTACTTGCTAACACACCAAGCATTTTGCGACGCTTCTGGCTACTTCATGCTTCATTCATGCCACCAATAATTCTGACGTAGATCTTTGTACATTTTGGTACCTCCAGGGTGTACTAAATAGGGAGAGCTGTGAGCTTCTTTCATTAACCCTTCCCGAACACGACCTTTTGGTATACACAATCTGCTGTTGTATCTCAAAGATCCGTTTTCATGGATGATGAAGTCTGTTCTAAGTCCATTCTCCACTTGTTCTCTGATCTTTTGCAACTTAGCATCACTTGCTTGAGCTGCCTTGATCTGATTGACAATGGTTGATTGAACTTGTAAATTCATCAATCTTGAAGCATTACCTGACATGATTACTTCAATCTCCATCTGATGCAAGTCTTGTTGAAGCTTCCACTGAGCGGTGAGATTCATTGATAATGGTTGACGACTAAGAGCATCAGGTACTACATTCACCTTCCCTGGGTCATATTTCAAGTTGATGTCAAAGTCCGCCATGAGTTCTAACCATCTTCTCTGCCGCATATTCAACTCCTTCTGATTAAACACGTACTTCAGGCTCTTATGATTTGTGTAGATGTTCACTCGTTCACCAAGTAGATAATGACGCTAAATCTTGAGAGCAAAGATGACGGCTGCCAACTCCAGATCATGCGTCGGATAATTGCGCTCATGAATCTTCAGCTGTCTTGAAGCATAATCCACAACCTTACCGTGCTGATGTAGAACACAACCTAATCCCTTACCGGATGCATCGCAGTGCACTTCGAATCCTCCAGATTGATCCGGTATGATGAGAATAGGTGCTAATGTCAACCTTGACTTGAGTTCTATGAAAGCTTGTTCGCATGCTTCTGACCACACAAATTCTTCATCTTTACGTGTGAGCTTGGTCATGGGCGTTGCTATCTTCGAAAAGCCTTCAATAAACTTTCTGTAATATCCAGCTAAATCCAAGAAACTTCGAATATCCTTCACTGACTTTGGTGTAGGCCATTCGCTAACTGCCGAAACTTTCGCTGGATCCACAGAGATTCCTTCTCCTGATACGATATGTCCAAGAAAACCAACTTGCTTTAACCAAAACTCGCACTTGTTGTACTTGGCATAAAGCTGATGTTGTCGAAGAGTTTCTAGGACAATTCGTAAGTACTCTGCATGTTCTTTCTGACTCTTAGAATACACCAGGATGTCGTCGATGAAGATGACAACAAACCTGTCTAAGTACTTCCGGAAAACTTGATTCATAAGGTTCATGAATATTGCGGGTGCGTTGGTCACTCCGAATGGCATCACTAGAAATTCGTAATGTCCATAGCGAGTTCTGAAAGCCGTTTTGTGAATATCAGCTTCCTTGACCTTTACTTGATGATAACCTGAACGAAGATCTAATTTAGAGAAAACACAAGATCCACTTAGTTGATCGAATAAATCATCGATGCGCGGGAGTGGATACTTGTTCTTTATAGTGACTTCGTTCAAAGCTCTGTAATCGATGCACATTCTGTATGAACCTTCCTTCTTCTTTACAAGTAGTACAGGTGATCCCCAACTTGAAGTGCTGGGACGAATCCATCCTTTCGCCAGTAATTTGTCCAACTGTGTTCGGACTTCCTTCAAACATTCCGGACTTAAACGATAGGGTTCTTTGATCACCGGTTGTGCTCCTGGTACTAAATCAATATTGAATTCAAGAGCTCGATCGGAAGGCAAACCTGATATATCGTCAGGAAATACATCGTCGAACTCTCGAACCACATCTGGTCTTGATTCTTCCTCCGCTTGAGCTGCTGCAACTACTGCTTCTCTTGGCTTCGCTTTGTAGGTACTTGGCTCTAGTGTACGGTCTCCGCTTTTGAAATAGAAGACCGGATGGTCTGTAATCTCGAATACTACCCTCCTTTGACGACAGTGTATGGCAGCATAAAAAGTTCCAAGCCAATCCATTCCTATAACTACATCGAAGTTCGGTATGTCCAGCACTTTGAAGTCAGCATAAAACTTTCTGCTGCAGACGACGACTGGACACAAGCTGTATCCCATAGTTGCCTTTAGAACGCCATTTTCTGAACTGACATTCCAGCTGGATACAAGCGGTGAGACTGGAATCGCATGGGTTTGAACAAACCGTTGCGACATAAAGCAGTATGATGCTCCAGTATCAAACAGTGCTAGTATAGGGATTGAGGATACTAAGATTGTACCTAAGGTATATGGGATATGTTTTAGGTATAAAAATATGTAACTAAGTAGCAGGGTAGGAAAGCAAAGTTTGAAAAGAAAAGTTTACCAGTGATGACTTGGCCAGTGGCCTCAGCTTCTTCCACGGACATCGTGAAAGCCTGGCGCCTTGGTACATTCCTCCTGGCCTGAGGAGCATTCCTCGGAACGTTCCTTTGAGCTTGATGGAACTGATGAGGAGGTGGTGCAGCTTGTGGTCCTCTGGGTGGTGCAGGTAGTGCAGGTCTTGGAGCAGGTGCCTAAAGAGCCGGTCGCTGCGGATAAGTAATTGATGGCCTGGGTACAGCAACTGGGTTTTGTCTTTAGGGACAAGACCCAATATCATGAGTAGCTGAGCCGCAGACTAAGCAAAGGCAGTTGGCTCGACGGCAGTCCTTCATCATATGTCCAGTTCTCTTGCAGTAGGTGCAAAAGGCTGGGCTGGGACGATGGGTTGGTACTCCGAGTCGCCTTGGCACGAAAGGTGGCCTGGACGAAGCTCCACCTGCCATCTGATTGGCAGGGCGTTTGACTCCTGCAGACTAAGGTCTGCCTCTTGCTTTTATCACTGCCTCATAACTGCGGACAGCTTCCAAAGCATCCTCATGAGTCAAAATTTTTCCCGTGGCTAGAGCAGCTTGAATCTCTGTGTCCAGTCCTTGTTGAAAGCGACGGGCTCTGATCTCGTCCGTCGGTATCAAGTGTGCCGCGAATCTGTTGAAATATTGTGTTAGCTGTGTAGTATATGATATTTAAAAATTGAACTATTGTGACATATTGATCAGTCGAAAATATTGTATATTTTAGCCGGCAATTTCCTTAACATTTGCATACATTTAGAAGTGTTCGGCATTCATATTCTACATATTAGCAAATCTGTCACAAAATATGAGATTGCATGTATTAGACTTTTAAACCGACACTTTAAGGGAAATTAACCGCATTTCATGGCATCGCATCATTTCTGTATTTGCGCAACACTTGTTTCGAAGTCTGTGCAGGAAATTCCAGAAACCGAGCCAAATTGTCAAAAGTGCTGATCAAAATTACACCAAATCTAAGTCTGGTGATCTGGCAGTAAAATTCCAGAAATTTATTCAAGGCCAATAGGCGCTTCCAGCCGCGGATCCGTGGCATGATCACGTCAGCAGAGAAGCAGATTTTCCCCATGTGCTTATTTCTAACGGCAAAGCTTCCAGAACTCTCCAGAAACTCCACGTGGCTTCATCTAGAAGGCTCGGCCTAACAACCTAGTTCTAGAAGCCTCCCTCCAACTAACTTCTTCTAGAAGCCTCCTTGTAACAACCTCATTCTAGAAGCCTCCCTCCAACTAACTTCTTCTAGAAGCCTCCTTATAACAACCTTCTTCTAGAAAGCTCTCTCCAACAACCTTCTTCTAGAAGCCTCCTTATAACAACCTTTTTCTAGAAGCCTCCTTGTAACAACCTCATTCTAGAATATTCCTTCCAACAAACTTTTTCTAGAAGATTCTTTCTAACAACTTCATTTTGGAGGGAAAATTCAAATTCAAATGAGGTAGTTCATTTTGGAGGGAAAAGTTGTTCATTTTGGTGGGAAAATTCAAATTCAAATGAGGTAGTTCATTTTGGAGGGAAAAGTTGTTCATTTTGGAGGGAAAATTCAAATTCAAATGAGGTAGTTCATTTTGGAGGGAAAAGTTGTCCATTTTGGAGGGAAATTTGAATTTCATCTAACAAACTTTTGGAGGAAAATTCAAATTTCATCTAACAAACTTTTGGAGGGAAACTAAAAATTCAAATCCTAGATCTAGGGTTTTGATGGCTATAAATAGGAACCTAGATCTAAGGGATGAGGTTGTTCATTCTACACCATTTTCTTCCACAAGTCTCGTGACAAGGCTTGTGCGAAACCCTAACCCTAATTCCACTCCAAATCCAAGATCTTGAGTACCAAATCAAGTGAGAAGCCTTCAACCTTTTAGGAGCCGAGCCGATCTTCAATCGGGCAAGTGATCCAAGCCGATCCGCGATCCACGGAGACGAGCAAAGCCAAGTCGACGATCGAATTCTTCCTCTTGTAGTTCTTGAGCGAATGTAATGAAATTGTTGATATAAATAAAATGTGAAATTCTTTAATCTTGCTTTCTTTTAATTCTTGCATCATGATTAGATCTCAATTTGTAATTGTTGTTCTTGTTGTGATGTTTGAGTAAAACTCCGCTCGTAAAGGAGTCGAGACGATTGTAGAATGATGATGTAACAAATCTTAATACTATTTTTAAGTCCTACGAGTTTTGTAAACCCTAGCAAGTTCAAGAATCGATGACCTAGTTTCGTAGCGATGCTTTCTTGATTGTGATCGCTCGAAATTAAGGATCTACGATCGTTTCTTGAATTTACTAGAGGCTAGAATATGAATGGTATCAATGAAAGAACAAGAGATAAGATGAAACCCTAGTTTCACAAGAAGTCTCTAATTCTCATCGATTATCATCGATCTAGTATCAATTCATCGAAGGATAAGAATACGTAATTGTAAGATTACATCACATCTATAGATCCGATCGATTCCTACGAGCCTCATTTCGATTCTTGAGATTTGGTTTGGTAAAATCATCAAACGATCAATTCTTGATTCTATCTTTTAATGCTTTCTTAGATCTAGATATTTTCTTTTTTCTTGAACTTCAACTTTAAATCTTGAATTGTTTTCTTTTCTTTTCATTAAAGTTTCAACTCATCTAATTCAAAAGACAAACGATTACACTGTCCCTGTGGACGATCCACACTCACTTACAATCTACATCCGACACCGTAGTTGATTGCGGTCAAATAATTTTTGGTTGTGATTTCTTTACAATTTTATAATACACATCAAGAATTCTTTACAATCAAATGGCGCCGTTGCCGGGGATAGTGCGCTAATAGTTCGTATTTTGAAATTTGAGTTGAGCAATTTATTCCATTATAAATTTTAGATCAAAAAAAATTCGTGCAAACACTAATACGTGTGTTGTGATTTGATTGCGAGAAAATCTGGAATCATTGGAGCTGGAGAAAATTTTTTCTGAAAATTCCATAGGACTCAGCAGCTGAACAGAAGCTCTCTGTAAAAATCTTGTATAGTGATCTCACCATCAAAGCGCGTTTCCGCGGCAAGAACCCTTCAAACGCGGCGGATCCGCGGCCCCCTTGACTGTTCACTGCACAAATTTTCCCCAGTGAGTCTCTATCTTTCTTATCTCCTCCTCTGTCTGCTCCAATTGACAATTTGCTGCAGGTTTCTTTGCAAATAAATCGCAGCGCCGCAAAGCAAAATAAAATTTGTGCGTGTTTTTTATTCTTGTGGTTGTTGCATATTAATACGGAATTTAAGGGGCACGACCAAATCCAAATTAGGTGGGGATTTCATTACCCTTCCTAGGCCCCGAAAATCGCAAAACTTGCATCCTCATTTACCCTCATTAATTAAAAGAAATCTAGAGATGACTCTAAGGACCGTCGCGCTCAATTAGGACAAGAGAAGGCCGTGGGTAATTCATTGCTTATCCGAATTTTCTTGTGGTGCCTAAGGCGAGTGTGTCTAAGGCTAGTGGTTATTAATTAGGCCCACTGTAGTGGTGGTTCCTTCCCACTTACCTGGCACTTATCCGGCCACAGGGAGACAAAGAGGCAGTGGAGGATTTATCCTGCGACTTGTCTTTTGGCAGTTAGGAGCGGTCTAGAGTTTGACCTAGGTGACCACTAGATTCTAGGGTTTGTGTGTTGCATTTGTTGTGTTGCATCATTTTTTTTTAAAAATCCGTATCATTTTTCAAAACAAACACCAACACTTCATTTCCTCTAATTATACCAACGCTGCCACTTGTGCTACAACCGTTTAGCACAATGTTAGGCTGGACACGGGATTCCATTTCCCGTCTTGTCCGCGTTTCTTTTATCGACCCCAGAGTCGGTAATTCTTCATCTTCTCCCCCACCACCCACCACACCCGTGATGGACCCAAATCCATCAAACTTTAACACTACTCTGCCACCGCCCGCAGGTGCGCAGAATCTTCCACGCATTTCTCTCCAAGAGAGATGCTATCCTACACGTGTTACCCTTCCCACCTGTCTTTCTATACCACCTGCCATAGGGGAAAATTTTGAAATCAACCCCCAATTCATCAAACTTTTACCCAAATTTCATGGTCTTGATTCTGAAAACGCATACATGTTTATTTCCAAATTTGAAAACGTATGTGCTTTGATGGGGAATTCACAACTGTCTTTGGATGCTCTGCGTTTACGTCTTCTCCCATTCACTTTGTGCGATTTAGCCGAGAAATGGCTTTACATCACACCCGCACATTCTATTTCAACATGGGACGAATTCGTTGCAGCATTCCTTAAGAAATTTTATTCCAATCACAAGACCGCCCGTGTTCGGAGCGAAATCTCTAAATTTACCCAACTTCCCAATGAACCATTTTGGAAATGCTTTGAACGATTCAAGGATCTTCTTATCCAATGCCCTCATCACGGAATCCCCAGATGGGATTTGTGTCGAATTATCTATGAGGGTGTTGATCTCACTACTGGACAGATGCTTGAAACCATGTGTCATTGCCAATTCCTATCTAAAGATGATGGTGAAGCTTGGAAATACTTAGAAGATTTAGCTCAAAACATATCACAATGGGAAAGTGTTAGACCACCACCACCTAGGGAAGATGTCAATCAGCTCGATGTTTCCGTCACCTTGAAAGCCGAAATGGCCGCAATACAAAGGAAACTCGACGCTATAGAAAATAAAATCTCCTCAGCCTCCCTAAACCAATCCACACTTCCCAAAACCGTGTGTGGCTGCTGTTCAAACCCTTCACATTTGACGGAAGAATGTCCTTTGAATGTACCGTTTCAAGGTCACACTAATGCTTCACTTCAGCAAGGACCTGGAAACTATCCCTCTTCTTCCTCATATAATCAAGATTGGAGGAATCACCTGAACTTTTCTTGGAACCAATCACAATCTCAAAACACGGTTCCAATCCTAAACAATTTTCAAAGGGCCCCTCCACCACAACAGCAACCACCACTTCAATTGAGTCAGCACCCCTTCCAACCACAAAATTTTCAAAATCTTGCCAACACTTTTGCACTACATGAAAACTCTTTGCAATTGGCCGGTACTGATAATATCTCTGCACTGGTGAAAACCTTGGTTACTTTCATGAAACAATCCACCCAAGAGTCGGCAAGTTTTCAATCTTCCATTGATAATATGATAAAGATCATTCTCACTCAAAATGAGAATATCAAATCAATGGAAGCACAAATTGAACAAATAACAGCCGAAATAAGTGCTAGAGAAGAAGGGAATCTTCCATCTCAACCCGTACCTGATGCTAGACCTTCACATTACACTAATGTGGACGCTTTTACAACGTTGAGATCTGGAAGAGTGCTAGACAATCATTCGGGTGAACAAATTGATAATGATGAATTGATCATTAACACCCCGGCTTCCACTTCCACGTCCACTCACACTTCTACTTCTTACCCTATTTCGTCTAACCTACCTTCTTCTTCCGAGCCTATTCTCCGTGTTCCCAAAGGCTCGAACCCTCCACCCACCTCATCTTTTCCACCCCCACAAACTTCTCCACAATTGTTGGACCCAACACTTATTGATAGAGCTCCATTTCCAAATAGGTTGAGGTCCAAGAAACATGATGCCCAAATGGAGAAGATTGTGGACATGTTTAAGGAAGTTAACATCAACATCCCTCTCCTAGATGCTATTCAACAAGTTCCGTCCTATGCAAAAACTCTTAAGAACTTGTGCACTAGGAAGAGGAAGACTCAAGTGCCTAAAAAAATCTTCATGTCGAGTACTGTAGACACGGCTTTTCCCCAACAATTACCACGGAAACGTAAGGACCCTGGCTGTCCTACTATTTCCATTTTTATTGGGAAGAAACACATCAACCGTGCGTTACTTGACCTTGGCGCTAGTGTTAACTTACTTCCTTACTCGGTATATGAGCAACTAGGTATCGGAGTGTTAAAGCCTTCGAGCATAACTCTCCAGATGGCTGACCGATCAATCACCAAACCTAGGGGTAAACTGGAGGATGTGTTAATAAAAATCGGGGAATTTGTATTTCCTGTGGATTTTATTGTACTTGATACACAGCCTGTAGCGAACCCACGGAATCAAATTCCGGTGATTTTAGGTCGCCCCTTTTTGGCCACTTCCAACGCAATAATCAACTGTCGTAATGGTTCTATGACCTTATCTTTTGGGAATAGGTCAATAGAGCTGAACATTTACAAGTTGGGAAGTGTACCCTTCGAACCTACTGCTCAGGTCTGTTCTGTCGACTTAATGGATGTCGACAGCAGCGAATTTGATGATCCTCCTGATATCGATCTTGACTCTTTTCATACGTTATTGTTTGACCCAACTATGTATCATACACATACGGACTCTTCCACCGAGATGTCTGGGTCAACAATTAACACGGATTATGAACTGCTTTTAGAGTCTGAAGATCACCCCGCACCTTGTGATGACATTATTCTTCGGGGTATTGATAGAACTTTTGAGGAAATCTTCGCTGAAAAACTTGCATTTCTGAACAACACGGGTGTTGAGATGAATCATCTCCCAGTCATTGAAATTGAACCTCCATCCCTTCTTCTGAATTGTAAAAAGAATGCGAGTTATCCATCACATACACTGTATCGTCTCTCCAATATGAGACGCACACACACTCTCTTCCACCACTTAACCTTTCCCCACTTCTTCTTCCACCAACCAGAGCACTGCATTGATAAAATTTTTGAATGGTTGGTGTTGACATTTGGTCTTTGCAAAGCTTGGCATCGACCAATGATTTTTGACCCCCACTTGTGATTTTCAAAGCTTAACATTGCATAAGTTTGGGGGGGATATATTTTTCTGGCTCTTGAAAAGAAAATTTTTTACAAAATTTTGAGCCAAAAATAAGTTTGGGGGAGGATCTTCACTTAAATATTTTGCCCCCACTAATAAATTCCTCCCAAGCTTACAGGTTTTTCGAGATTTAACAGAAGGCAACAGTGAGGACACTGTTGAAAACAAGTTTGGGGGAGGTTTGTGCTTATTTTCGCATCATTTGCATATCATTTGCATAAGCACAAAACATTTTCGAAAACCCATAAAAATTTAAAAAATTTCAAAACTATAAAAATATTTTTTGTATATAAATAAGATAATAAAAGTTTAGATAGTGAAAAATTACATCCATGAGATTAGAAAAATTTAAGAAAACTAAGAAAATTAGAAGTTTTCTTATACGAACTAGTAATAAGTAGTTATGAGCCGTTGTCCCAAGGGTTAGTAAGATGAAAGACGTCACTAATCTGAGGATAAAAATAAGTCTGAAAAATAGTTTCTATTCTGGAAGCCAAACATTTTGAACGTTGTTACCCTGCTATTCGCACTTACACACATCTTAAAGCCTGGGATAGTAGAGGATACCTTGAAATGCTCTTGTCTTAAAGCCAAAAGTATGAAAAAAAAATATGGTGAGAAAAATGGACACTGGTTTTGTTATCACCGAGGGAAATAAAAAAAATATATAGCGAGGGTGCCTCTTCATCTAGTGCCCTAAGGCCAACTGGTCTGGGAGTCACTGCTATACCTAAGGTGGTACAAGATTAGGAAAATACACCAAATAAGCAAGCACATAAGTAATCGGTCGGTTAGTACCTCAAGAAGTATTAACGGTCGCATGAAAGTGTGTGAGCTCATCAAAAAAAAAAAAAGTACTGAGGTTGATGGGCAAGAGTATGATAGCTTGAATTGAATTCTCCGGGTGTAGGGATGTCCTTTACACACACGCAGGGTGATATGATCGATGTTTGAAAAACAGATAGGAATGAAGAATAAGACGATGTTTTATTGAGGGAGGACGTGATTTCTAACATCTTTTCATGGCCATTAAGATAGGGCTCATGACAACCGAAAAGCTAGCTTAGTTGGAAACCCTAATTTTCAAAGTTTTTCTTTTACAATTCTTGTCTTTAAATGTAATATTCATGATCTTCCTTTTATTATTGGATTTTGTGGGTGCAATCCGCTGAAAACCCTCAGGAGACAACACTCCTCCTACTAGGGACACCTAGAGGTTTAAAGGCTTGTTGCACGTGCTCAGTGCAATCGTGTTGCCTACGAAAGTGTGCTAGTTAGTTTTTTCTCTTTCTTTATTTTCTCCTTCTCTTTTTAATAAAACATTCGCTCGAGACGATCGAAATTAAGTTTGGGGGTATTTGATCAGTCGAAAATATTGTATATTTTAGCCGGCAATTTCCTTAACATTTGCATACATTTAGAAGTGTTCGGCATTCATATTCTACATATTAGCAAATCTGTCACAAAATATGAGATTGCATGTATTAGACTTTTAAACCGACACTTTAAGGGAAATTAACCGCATTTCATGGCATCGCATCATTTCTGTATTTGCGCAACACTTGTTTCGAAGTCTGTGCAGGAAATTCCAGAAACCGAGCCAAATTGTCAAAAGTGCTGATCAAAATTACACCAAATCTAAGTCTGGTGATCTGGCAGTAAAATTCCAGAAATTTATTCAAGGCCAATAGGCGCTTCCAGCCGCGGATCCGTGGCATGATCACGTCAGCAGAGAAGCAGATTTTCCCCATGTGCTTATTTCTAACGGCAAAGCTTCCAGAACTCTCCAGAAACTCCACGTGGCTTCATCTAGAAGGCTCGGCCTAACAACCTAGTTCTAGAAGCCTCCCTCCAACTAACTTCTTCTAGAAGCCTCCTTGTAACAACCTCATTCTAGAAGCCTCCCTCCAACTAACTTCTTCTAGAAGCCTCCTTATAACAACCTTCTTCTAGAAAGCTCTCTCCAACAACCTTCTTCTAGAAGCCTCCTTATAACAACCTTTTTCTAGAAGCCTCCTTGTAACAACCTCATTCTAGAATATTCCTTCCAACAAACTTTTTCTAGAAGATTCTTTCTAACAACTTCATTTTGGAGGGAAAATTCAAATTCAAATGAGGTAGTTCATTTTGGAGGGAAAAGTTGTTCATTTTGGTGGGAAAATTCAAATTCAAATGAGGTAGTTCATTTTGGAGGGAAAAGTTGTTCATTTTGGAGGGAAAATTCAAATTCAAATGAGGTAGTTCATTTTGGAGGGAAAAGTTGTCCATTTTGGAGGGAAATTTGAATTTCATCTAACAAACTTTTGGAGGGAAATTCAAATTTCATCTAACAAACTTTTGGAGGGAAACTAAAAATTCAAATCCTAGATCTAGGGTTTTGATGGCTATAAATAGGAACCTAGATCTAAGGGATGAGGTTGTTCATTCTACACCATTTTCTTCCACAAGTCTCGTGACAAGGCTTGTGCGAAACCCTAACCCTAATTCCACTCCAAATCCAAGATCTTGAGTACCAAATCAAGTGAGAAGCCTTCAACCTTTTAGGAGCCGAGCCGATCTTCAATCGGGCAAGTGATCCAAGCCGATCCGCGATCCACGGAGACGAGCAAAGCCAAGTCGACGATCGAATTCTTCCTCTTGTAGTTCTTGAGCGAATGTAATGAAATTGTTGATATAAATAAAAGGTGAAATTCTTTAATCTTGCTTTCTTTTAATTCTTGCATCATGATTAGATCTCAATTTGTAATTGTTGTTCTTGTTGTGATGTTTGAGTAAAACTCCGCTCGTAAAGGAGTCGAGACGATTGTAGAATGATGATGTAACAAATCTTAATACTATTTTTAAGTCCTACGAGTTTTGTAAACCCTAGCAAGTTCAAGAATCGATGACCTAGTTTCGTAGCGATGCTTTCTTGATTGTGATCGCTCGAAATTAAGGATCTACGATCGTTTCTTGAATTTACTAGAGGCTAGAATATGAATGGTATCAATGAAAGAACAAGAGATAAGATGAAACCCTAGTTTCACAAGAAGTCTCTAATTCTCATCGATTATCATCGATCTAGTATCAATTCATCGAAGGATAAGAATACGTAATTGTAAGATTACATCACATCTATAGATCCGATCGATTCCTACGAGCCTCATTTCGATTCTTGAGATTTGGTTTGGAAAAATCAACAAACGATCAATTCTTGATTCTATCTTTTAATGCTTTCTTAGATCTAGATTTTTCTCATTCTTGAACTTCAACTTTAAATCTTGAATTGTTTTCTTTTCTTTTCATTAAAGTTTCAACTCATCTAATTCAAAAGACAAACGATTACACTGTCCCTGTGGACGATCCGCACTCACTTACAATCTACATCCGACACCGTAGTTGATTGCGGTCAAATAATTTTTGGTTGTGATTTCTTTACAATTTTATAATACACATCAAGAATTCTTTACAATCACATATATTACCGGCTTAACATGGTGAATTCAACGTCGTATTCATCTACTGATTTATCCCACATTGAACCCTGTTGTAGATGAATGAACTGCTGCTCCGTTGCAAACCTGGCAGTCACAGGGAAGTATTTCGCGTCGCACTTCTCGTGAAAAGTCTTCCATTCAATCGGCTGTACTAAACGGCTTTCTTCCGCCTTCCACTAGTTGCGAGCATTATCGGTGAGCTGTAGTTTCGCCACACGGACCCAAGCGATGTCTGGCACTTGAGCTGCTGCCAGATCGTCTTCTATGCTTTGTGCCCATTCTTCCGCTTCAAGAGGGCTTCCTTTTCCAGAGAACTGCTTGGGATGTAAAGCCCTGAATTGCTTTACTCCCGGTGCGTCGGTCTCGGGACGGTTCAGGAGTTGTTGCTGTCCCTCAAGAAGGCTGTGGATCGCCTCAAGTAGCACTGTTTGCTCGGTAGTTGGCGCAAGAACAGCTGGTGTGAGAGGTAGTGCTGGAGGTGTGTTGTTGACATTGGTGTTGGTGTTGTTCGGGGAATCCATAAGCTTGAAGAAAAATTTGGGTTAGGATAGATTCAAATACATGAAATGATAAGATTCAAGGAATAGAAATTTGTAAGATTCAAGAAACATGAATTGTAAAGAATGTTTTAGTTGCTGGTTCTTGTGTTATATTGCTTAGGTTGTTCACGCAGAACAGAACTGCATAGTATGGTTCTATACAGCTCTGACCTGCATGGGCCACCAACAAAACCTGTCACGCCCCGCTTCCCGGTGTACGGCGAAGTGGACACGGCGAGGTCCGCTACGTATATACTTAGAATTACATACGCTAAGCATATCTAAGCAATATAAAAGTAAACCACAAGAGGCAAGAGATATAGAAATAACAACAACTTTATTAATAACATTCTTTTGTACAAAGCATGAAAAGTAAATACAACTGAAATGAAAAGCGATGCCTAAACAATGGCATAACAGGAAATGAAAATACTGAATAGAACAATGTACAAGGTCTAGAGCTCGGGGTCTTCGTGAAACTGATCCAAGTCTTCACCGGTGGGCTCGATCTCTGCTGGGTCCAAAGCACTCGACGATATTCAAAGAAGAAAGAAATAGAATGTCGTCAGCGAACAGGTCGCTCGGTTAGTCCCAAAGATAAAGAAGAATTAGAAAAGACAGAATAAGAGGTATTTTCTAAAGTGATTGTAAAATATTGTAGAATATTGTGTTAACGCTGTTGTTTGTACCTTGGTACAGAAGGATGCCAGTGTATACGAGAGGGGTCTCTATATGCTAGAGACCAGGGCAAACGGAATGTACAAGGAACCGTTAAGCCACGGTACAACAACAATGGAATATAGGTTAGGTGTCTTAATCTGACCACCTCGTGCCACCTTTAACACCTACCGTACCAATCTACCCCTTAAACCCCGTAGTGTTTTGATTGTATTGTATTGTGTAAGTTGGATGACCGACCAAAACCATGATATCGGTAAATAAATTGTAACTGCATAATCAGGTAAATGGAATAACGGAATAATGGATGTATATCCATGGTTTGATTCAGTCAAGTTGTATAGATTGTTAACTGGATTCTGGGATTCATGTGTTCATATTGAGTTGGAATTTTAAAGAATGTAGATTGACTTGAATCATATTCAAGTCAGAAATAATTAGACTCAAACCAGAGTCAGACTAAAAGAAATGTAAATCGAAGTTCTATATTTGTTATGGTCCTTATTGTAATTTATAAAACATGAGGGGTTTTTATGTAAAAATACCTTTGTATAGTTTTCAAGATACACCTCAAGTATTTATTATTCGTCTTTATAGTTATAATGAGTGTGATTTTATTTTGTCTTATTTCTAGTGAAAATATCCTAATTACATAAATAAAGGTATTAATTGTAATATTGATTTATTTGAAATTCATGGTATCTTAATGTAACTTTTAATCTTGTAATTTTTAGGAAAAGATGTAAACTTTATCTTATAATAAAATAGGTGTTTAAATGCTAAATATACATATGTTTATACAAGAATAATTTTAATAAATATTTTATTTTCCAAAAATCTCATTTTTCTTAAATGTCGTATTTTAAACCTTTCGAGACCGAATGCTCCTTGCGGAGGTCTGAATCTCGCACTACTAAGCCCGAGGGTGCATGATAAACCGTACTATCCCTAACGAGTTCCCCAAAGGTGGGTTGTAGTGGCACTTTGCAAAGATTTAATAAATACTAGTCATTTAGAAAACGGTTTTATAAAAATAAGGTATTTATTTGTAAAAGGTGTAAACTTCCGTATTTTAGATTCTAGGGTTCCCTAAGCAAACTAGCCTATTTCTAAATGGTCTAAACGACAAGTCATTAGAAGTCTCAAATCGCCTCTTCAACGCCAATTGCGGCCTGGTAAGTGCCAGGTGAGTGGGAGGCTCTCCACTATAAGTAGTGATCCTAATTAAGTAACCACTCGCCTTAGACACACTTGTCTAGACACCACAAAGTTAGGTTTAGATAAATGATCGATGTCCATAACTTATCGTATTTTCCTATTAAAAGATATTGTTTTAAAATTGTTTAAAACTTAGAACTTTTAGAAAAGGTTTTATTAAGAAAATGGTATTTTAATGTAAAATCTTATTTTATCTTATTCTAAGTTTTCAAGGTAGCGTGTTATGATTGCATATGAGTGTGTGTGGAGGTAGGTCATTACCTCGTGATCTATTTTAAGGTATAGTAATGTTAAAGGGTTAAATATGATAAACTAAACATGGTGGTATTTAAGTGCAAAAATACGGTATATTGCAAAAGCTATCATTTCATGTGTGAAAACTTGTTCAAATTAATTTTTAAGTGATTAGTAGTCAACATGAAAATGTTTAAGTATTATGGAATTGGTGATAAGTAAGATTTGATAGAAAACCGAATCGGAAATCGGACAACCCGATTTCCGTCGGGTTTATAAAGTTCGTATTTTTATGAAGGAAAAGAAAGGTAGAAAAGGGGGACTTACGGGTTTGGACAACGCTAGAGAGTGAGAGGGAGGTAGAGGGTTTGCCGGTGCGTCGAAACGTCGTGAAGAGGTCCTAGCACGATCACCGAAAATTTGCCGTCGATTTCGTCAGCGCTTCGCCTTTCGCTCGTTTTCTAACGTACCAAGTTCTCTTGAGATTTTGAGAGAGTGGACTTAGAAAAAGTGATGAGAGGGTAGAGGGTATGTGGGGTTTATATAGGGTTAGGCTAGGATTAGGGTTTTTAATAAAAAATATAAAAAATATATAAAATTATATAAAAATTCATTAAAACTCATTAAACCTAGGATTAAAAGGGATTTATTGGGCAATTTAAAACCGATCCAGGTATAATAAGTGTGCAGGAAGGTTGACCAAGTCAAGGCCCAACTTTCCTCAGTTGGTGACTCGGCCGTCCGGCCAAGTCCGGCCGGCGGCGCCGAGTCAGGCTGTCAGTAGCCGGGGGTTTTCCTGGGGAACAATTTGGTATATTTACTTTTTGGTGTCCAGTACATATTTTGTTAGTTATGGCCTTTTGACTGTTGACTTCCAAAAGAAATTAAAACAAAATAAATACGAAAATAATGTGGGGCATGTGATTTGAACTCTGGTGGGTTTGTTCAGCAATGCAAGGTATTACCAATGAGCTACAAGCTCTTTCTTGTAATTATGGAGTAAAATAAATACTTAAAGAGATATCAGCCGCAATAAATACTCCAAATATACATTGAATTTAAATCAATTCTTGGTACATTAAAAATAGAGTTGTTACAGTGGTAGAAGATATTCCCTCGCAAATGTTTAGGATATTCAACAAACTTATTGATCTGACCTTGTCTCGAGTTTGTCCATATTTTGTTTTTCAACATAGGCCGGACAACCCATATCTTAACTCTTTTAAGATATTGTCTCTTCCCATTCCATATCTCATATGGAGTGGTAGGCACTGATTTGGTCGGAACCCCATTCAATAGGTATGCAACTTCTCAAGTGCATAACTCTAAAAGGAAACATGCAACTCAGCAGTACTCATCATAGAGCGCACCATATCTCATAGGGTGCGATACCTCCGCCTCGATACACCGTTGTGCTGTAGTGTACTCGAAGGAGTAAGCTGAGAGAGAATCACATTATCCTTTTAGAAACCCCAGGAACTCCATGCGCAAGTATTCGCTATCTCGATTACATCTAAGGACTTAATACTTTTACCCGTCTGGTTCTCAACTTCAAGCTTATATTCCTTGAATTTCTCAAAAGTTTTAGACTTATGTTTCAACTGGAACATATGTCCGAATTCTGAGAGAAGATCAGTGAGTATAATAAAGTACGAAGAACCAACCTTGGCATTAGTAGACACGGGACCGTATACATCATCATGTATCCGTCCTAAGGGTTCAGTAACTCTTTCTCCGTTTCCAATAAACGGAGTATTGGTCACTTTACTTTTTGAGACAAGACTGGCAAGTAGCATAAGATGAAAATTCGAACAGATTCTTATATTTATCCTTATGTAACTTAGCTGCCCGTCGCATTGATATGACCTAGTCTACAATACCACAAGAATGATTCATTCATTTCTGAACTACTCTTCTTGTGTGTGTTCAGTATACTTTGAACTGTGGTTTGATTTAGAACGTATATGCTATTATATAACGTGCATGATCGAATCAACTCTTGATTCAGGAAAATGTTCACAACATTATCCTCCAATACAGAATTATATCCTTCTTTAACTCATTAAAGAAACTGATGTAATGTTTTATATCAGGTTCGGTATGTAATAACATTCGTTCAGAATCAATGTATTTACCATTTGGTAATACTAGGTGATATCTGCCAACTTATTTGGCTGCAACAATTGCACCATTCTCTATACTAGAGAAAAATCACGTATTCTCAGTTATCTACCTGTCTTTAGCCCATGTAACATATTATATATGCGGGATCCTGTTCCGGTATCATATATCCAGGACGTAGAGGATACTGAGAAACAGTTCTTGGTAATGAACACACCCGAAGAATATGCATCAACATCCTCATTCCTCGATTGGGTGGCATGGGAATCCGGATATTCCCCTATTTCCTGCTCAGACTTATAACAATTATAAGATAGAGCGGAACCAACGTTCCCTAGCACAGTATAATAAGGAGGTTTGGTCAGTGCATCCATATTATTATCTTGATTAAGGCGTGATATGGTCGCTACCAGGAGAGAGAGAAGAAAATACTCTGCGTGCGCTCTTGCAAGATCAGATTGGTTATTATTTTATCTAATCAGGATGGCTCCCACTGTTTTTATCAAATCTTCCTTCAAACCCTAAAAGGTAAGACTGGCTGGGATTAATTACACCCTACAAGTTCACCAATCTTTCGGCCAGACCAGTGTCGGTACTTTGAGGAAGGTTCCCCGTGCTTTCGCACGGACCTAATTAAAATAAACCTCGTTTTCCTAGGGGCGTAACCCCGTTAACACTTTTCTAGACACCTACTTGATCGGCTAATTGTAATGTGTAAAACACTCCCAGGAGTAACTCTTACTCGCAGTGGGAATCGGGATCCAACTATCTCATAGAAGGTATGCAATCTCATTGCAAATTTCAACACTTGAAATTCCCGATATTATTTTGCCCCTAGCGACTTATGACCTTAACATGGTCAACAAATCATAAGCGCTAGCCAAGTTCAACCCATCATTTCCTGATTGAATTAAACCCACCTGCGCGACCCTTAACATGGTCCACAAAGTCGTACGACTACCCTATTCCAATCGCATCATATGCTTATGCAGATAAGCATTAATCAGCTATCGCACACTACGCCTTAACATGGTCAACAAACGTAGCACGAATACTAAATAGTACTTATCTGAAATGACGGAGGGCTACGACAGGTTTTTAAGAAAACCTTTTACGTAATGAACTTGATATCGTTGTAGAATCGAGTGATTTTTGAAAAGGAGTGTTTTTTAGGCTTTTACTAGTTTTGCTAAAGAGGTCACTCCCGGTGAAGGGGTCTCGGCTCTTTCCTTATCGAATAAGGTGCATGATATTTTATAAATACCACTATGCAAAGCAAAAACTATAGAAATAATCAAAAGACAAACCGAGTGGGTTGTAGTATATGCTAGTTTTGCTAAAGAGTTCACTCCCGGTGAATGGATCTCGGCTCTTTCTTTATCGAATAAGGTGCTGGATATTCTATAAGGAATACCGCTATGCAAAGCAAGAACTAGAGATACCAGTTTTTAAAACAAGTTTCTACAATATCTTTAGGTTTCTTTTATTTCATTAATCTCATTAATGAAGTCCCATCAATTATGCTTCCTAAGTATCACATAAGAAACGAAAGCAACAATATTTATTATATATCATATATATAAAATATAAGCATTCGTCCCAAAATATCAAGTGATCACATCACAGAATATCAGTTGCAGAAGAACACATATGAAATATTGGATATACTAGGAATTCCGTGTTTTAAATTAAGCCAATATAAAACACGGATTCCACGGTCGCGATGAATACCCAAACCCACATCCCTAGACCCCTATGAGAGCGGCAAGCAACCCTACCAATTCTGGAGTTAGGAGAACCGGTCTCGACTCCTCGAGATGGTCTCCCACTGGACCCTAGAACCCGGTTACTTGTGCTCTCCTATTTGGGTCTATCCTAATGAGGAAAAGTAAATAATATACATCAATGGTGACATCATCCTCAACCCGGAAGTGCCCCAATAAAAGAATATTATATACAAGCTTTTACATGAATGAAAATGAAAAACTCTCATCTCACATAAAAACCCCTGGCTATTCAAAACACGGCGATCCAATATAACATATCCCAGCAACACATAACATCACATGTCATCAACGTAAGTAAATATGCGTATCCCAATTTTCGTTGACATATAACACCGAAACCGGCGATACACCACATATTATACTTACGGTCGCAGAAAATAAAGTGAAAAACTACAACAATTGGAATCCGCAACCACCTTAGACATCATAAACCCAATGTATCACATACTTTGGATTTCATGCCTAACCAAATGAATTCCTTAGACATCACATGCCTAACAATTATAAACCCCGCATTTTAGTCTCGATATTGAAAACACTTTTCAATAACCAGTCGGGTAATTCAACAAGATTCCCGATAACCTGATCGAATGCTCGTCGGAAACTTTAGTAGACAGCCGCACCCCCGATGCAGTCGACGAAATGCACTAAGGCGGAACACCACGGCCGTGAGCACCCGAACGGATGCTTTTGGCGACGAGGTTCTCCTACAGTCACTTGGTCGGGGCTATGGGGTGTGGCTATCTAGTAAGGTTACCCGGCGAGTATCCGTGTACACTACGTAATTGCGACGGACTTTTGATCCACATCAAAATTCCGTGGCTACTGATCAAATGAGACTAATTTGCTAGATTTATAAAATTCAAACTAGTTATCTCATAACTAATTTTGTGGATTCCAAATGTTGTATCACAATTACAGTAGCTAGACGATGTTAAACTTTTCGATGAATAAACAAACACCCAAACTTTCCCAAAGAGCTTAACACTTGAGCGGAGTTCAAAAAGTACCCAGAATATGCCACAACTCCTATGTACCATCCGTAGAAGAGCCGACCCATGCCTCACTCATGTCGCTACGGAATTGCTGCAAACCCTAAGGTATTACTGCGGTTCCACGATCCAAAAAGTCGAGTTTGGGTATCGTTCTTCTAGAAGATCCACAGAATCGCTTGCTTGATTTTCTGAAGATTTTAAACACGAAAAAATCCAACCCTTAGAAAATTTTCCAGCGAGAGAAAATATGAGTTATTGATATCCGTTCGAACTTTTTAATGTCGTATAAATAACCCGAATACATGTTAGAATTACGACTATGAAACACTCCGAGTTGTCTTTGCAGAAAGTTAATATCACATGCAAATTTAGCAAAAACAAGCAACACCTGAAACACCAAAACCCAGAGCCTGGAACACAGAAAAATTTTGAAGCCAGAACACTGTAATGGGGCCGGCCTGCTCGGATTTTTTGTTCATGTGGCCGGCCAAAATCCGGCCAAATTGCTTAATTTTCTTCTGTGTTCATGTCATATCATATACAACATTCTGCAGTTGCTTAAAATTTATTTTGACACCTTTAAAAAACTGACAGAAACCAGATTTAGTGTTTCAAGTTTCGGAGTTATTTCGGTTTCGTAATCTAACAAACATCGTTTAAATCTCTAACTTGGCTTTGATACCACTGCAGGGTTCCTTAGGGCGGCTGCAGGGTTCCTTAGGGCGGCAACAAGGTTTCGGAAGGCATCGTCCATACCGTTTTCAAATTTTTTGCCGTTCTAAAGAACCCTAACCTAGAATCTTTAACTAAGGAATTAAACAATACAACATGCAAACATCTTTACATACTAAGTGAATGAGGAATACAACCATTGTAAACTAGTCCTTCACTTCTAAAGCTCCGTGTTGTAGTCCCTTCGCTCAAAATAACGAACACCCGAACTCTAGTAAGGGTTCACATGAAGAAATAAACAAGCTTGCTCAAAGTCTTCGAAGCCGAAGATGATCTACGTCGAGAAGACTCAAGCTCATGCTACCTCTTCACTAATTGTAGATTAGTGAAGCAAACACCCAAAACTAAATGGCCAATATAGTAGAGGACGATGAAGTAGGAAATGGGCTCACTTTAGATTTAATTTTCTCACAATATTTTCTCACTTAGAAAAAAACTAGCAAGCTTTTTCTCATGAGGAAGAAGATGAAGTGATGAAGAGAAATGAAAACTCATGAGGTGAGAATAGCAACCATGGGTGAGTTAGTGTCATACACTAACTCATGTAGAGAATAAACCATGGCTAACAATAATGGTTAGGTTAATAAATATCTTCAAGTAAAACAAAAAGAGTGAACTTGGTCAATGGTTCCACAAGCTTCTACAAGCTTCAACCATGTGACAATTTCCAACCATTTTTGATTTACTTTAAATATATAAAACCCTTCATTATTAATAAACATGGTGTGAGTCTCATACACTCATGAACCATGTGGCATCAAGCATGCCACAATAAAATGTACATTAATATATATCACATACATACTATATGCACACAAGTGAGAAAAAGAAATGTTTAAGTGAGATAATATTAGTTAATGTAAATTAATATATCACATATATAATTATACATTAAATTATTAAATCAACACTTGATTTAATAATCCGGCTATATCACATACAACCGGTTAATATCAAATGTAACATCTTATCGAATCAACACTTGATCCGATAACCCGGCTATATCACATATAACCGGCCAATATTACATATCGCGAGAATAGAATGCGGTATCACATACGCGCATTAATCTCGGTCCCGCACATATCACATATGTGCTCCTACTTCGTTTCGCATGAACCAGGAAACCTCCGTATAGGACTCTAAAGACTCGTCAATACGCCAGCAGTAGGTGATGATCATATCAAACACCCACAAGCTGCAAGCGGTCTGCTAAACATAACGGCCACCCGGGTATTGAGCGATCAGAAGATCAACAAGCAAGCCTGCTCATACTTCTGCGAATCCAATCAGTAACACTACCGTACAGTCCGATCTCTTCGTCAGATATGTCGCTTATCTCAGCCTGGAGGTGGTATAACGTCAGACCCCAATAGCCTGATAAGTCATGCCAATGCAAGGTTCATAACGGTTCAAGAAACTATTGATAACACTTACCAGTAAATCTCAGCAACCCTGGCCAGGGATTTCATGTTCTGGCCAATCGAGCATAGCGCAACATCAACTCCCAATACCGGGAGAGACGAATCCCCTCCTATCGCTCATTGCCTATATGTGACTCGGGATTGTACCAAAAAACCACCTTTTTACACGATCTTTTGACCGTGGTATGGTGGAAATCAAAGCACAGTGGGAATCACACAAGACTCTATGACGATCTCGGGTCGACAGACTAACCTGTACCAGTGTCACCAGAGAACTGCTATCTGACGATAGGTATAATACCATCTAGGAGTTCTCGGCGAGTCCGTCCAGTGTACCAAGTCTCCACTGAGCACCTGTATACCTTCTCTGATGTCAAACACCAATGGATATGAGATCATCCATCGCCCATCATATGGGTCGAGAAGCGCATTCGCTAGTCTACTCTGGAGTATCGATGCCCTGTCTCGATACTCCCACGACTAGGAACAATTATAGGGTGTACTTATGGACTACCCTTGGCCCCACTAGTATGATCTACATCATAGTCCTTGTAGTCAAGTACACATCCTAAGGGCTTTATCAATATGTGAGAGTAAGACAACATCACTTATATAAGTCAACATATTAAGACAAAGAGCAACCAGATAGCATATTATTATGTCGAGCAAGAAAGTCCTCCCTATATATGTCCAAGCATCCATTATAATATACATCTCATGTACAATAATGGCCTCTAGGGCATACATAAAACTAACATTGGCGTCATTTGAACGAGGGCTTTAGATCCTTAGCGTAGATGGGTAGGAAGTTACCCGCTAAGGATTGACCGAGCATGGAAGCTGCTCGGTGGCCTCTTGATGTGGGCTTCGAAGACTACCAGCCAGGGACAGACCGAGCAGGGAAGCTGCTCGATGGCCTCTTGATAAGGGTTTCGATCCATAGCGTAGATGTGTAGGAAGTTACCCGTTAAGGATTGACCGAGCAGGGAAGCTGCTCGGTTGCCTCTTGATGAGGGCTTTCGATCCTTAGCGCAGATGGGTAGGAGCTACCCGCCAGGGATTGACCGAGCAGGGAAGCTGCTCGGTAGCCTCTTAGTGAGGGCTTTCTATCCTTTGCGTGGATGGGTAGGAGCTACTCGCCAGGGAAAGACCGAGCAGGGAAGCTACTCGGTGGCCTCTTGATGAGGGCTTCGATCCTTAGCATAGATGGGTAGGAAGTTACCCGCTAAGGATTGACCGAGCAGGGAAGCTGCTCAGTGGCCTCTTGATGAGGGATTCGATCCTTAGCGCAGATAGGTGTTCCCCTCCGAACGGCGGCCCGGACTTCGCGTCCGTTGCCTGAGGTTCGGGGCAGATGCTATTTGGTTTTATCCATCCACCTCTCCGAAGATGCCAAGTTGATTTATGGCACCGTGTATCGGAGGTTTAGACGGATGCGGCCGATATAGCAGACTTCGTCAGATTCCCCCTCAGGGTGAGGGGTTTTTTTTTTATTGTGGGGACGCTCTTCCCTGCAGGCGCAAGCCCCTGCAGTTAATTACGCTACCGCATCGCGGTAGCAACTTTCTCCTTCTCCAGAATTTCACTTCGTGTCGTGTGTGTTTGTTTTGTTTGTGGTTGCCCGTGGATTGTATACGGAGACTGAGTAATGCCGTCGCCCGTAGGACGTGGATTAGTCCAAATCCGCATTTACTTAGATTTGGGTTTGGTGTTTTTAGTTTAGGGATGCACTAGTCGCGTTGCGGCTAAGATCAACTTAAACATTCGTTAAGGATACATTAGTCCTGTTTTAGACTAAGATCAACTTAACGTAGTGATTGATTTAATTATCCGGCCGTCGGGACTCGTCACCTCTCTGACGTCGTTGAGGGATTACAACGACAGGCGTCTGAGGAGTTCAGAGATGTACCCTTGAGCCAAAGTTGATTTGGAGTTTTATCGTTTATTTGAATATCTAAGGACACGTTAACCGTATTTGGGGTTAAGATCAACTTAGACGGGACCGTTTAGATCCAACAAAAGAGCGTTTGGGCCCTATTGTGCCAGTTTAGGGACGTGGTGGTCCATCATTAGTTTAGGGACGTTCCGGTCCGATATTAGTTTAGGGACGTTTCGGTCCGATATTAGTTTAGGGACGTTTCGGTCCGACATTAGATAAGTGGTCGTTGGGACCCGTCACCTCTTTGACGTCGTTGAGGAATTACAACGAGGGATGTCAAAGGAGTTCGGAGATGTACCCTCGAACCGGTCGTGAATTGGTTTAGGGGAGCCATTTTGCTCAATCAATTTAATTTTAAGGACTTACAGCCAGGATTGGGTTAAGTCCAATTTTTTTATTTATTTATTTTAAGGTTTGCCTGACTAATCCAAACAGGGCTCTGCCCCTTTATTATTTTTGTGATTTGATTTGGGTCAGGCCCTCAAGAATTTTCCAAACAGGGCTCTGCCCTTTTATTATTTTTTTTTATGATTTGATTTGGGCCAGGCCCTCAAGAATTTTTCAAACAGGGCTCTGCCCTTTTATTATTTTTGTGATTTGATTTGGGCCAGGCCCTCAAGAATTTTTCAAACAGGGCTCTGCCCTTTTATTATTTTTGTGATTTGATTTGGGCCAGGCCCTTTTAAATAATGAGTTGCACTTGTGCAGAAACTCAAGAATTTTCCAGATTTAAGAACAAAAGTGCATAGCACTTTTGATCTAAATTTGGATCAAAAGAAAACAAGTTCTTCTTGTTTTCCCTGATTTTACAGAACCAAGAGTTCATATCAAGTGCAAGGCACTATTTATTATTCCTTCATTTCATTTTTTTTTATCTTCTGTTCTTCAGAGATTTTTCTCTTCTTCCAAAAGAAGTTTTTATCTTTTTCTCTTTTTTTTTGGTTCTTGATTAATCTTCCAGAGTTCTTTCTCTTTTTTTTTATGCCAGAAGTTGATTCTTCTTCTTGATTGATCCCTTTTGAATGAGGCCTGGGGTCTTATTTATAGTGCTCACAAATTTTTTTAATTTGTTAACAAAATCTTTCCTGAATGATTTTGGGAATTTTCCCACCATTGGATCTTTGATCCAAAGGCAGAAGAAAATCTTCTGGTTTTGGAAAGAACAGAAAAGATTTCATCAAATTTTCATTCTGTTTCTGCGCAACTCCACACTGAATGACACGTGTCGCGCAGTGGAAGGCTTGTTGGAGATAGTGCCCTCATAGTCAATTATTGGATCGCAGGTACGTGATTGCAATGATTGCGGAGGACCTATCCCGGTAGGACAGTCTTACTCGAGATGATAGTATACTATCTGGTTTGCCTTTATCAGTCGTGTACATGTTCAGGTGACTGATTGCATGTTACACTTTGATAGAGCCCTTAGGATCTTGCTTTACTACCAACTGTATGATGGCGATCATATACGTGAGAGTTGGGTAGTTTAGATGCATATCCTTAATTGTGGTCCCTAGTCGTGGGAGTTTCGAGACAGGGCATCGATACTCCGGAGTAGACTAGTGTATACAGTCGAGACCCCGACGAGGGGCGGTGGCCGGTCTCACAAGCCACTGGTGTCAGTTGGATCACCTAAGATGTATACAGGTGCTCATTGGGTTATGAGTACACCGGACAGGACTCGCAGGGAATCTGCTAGTTAGTATTATATCTACCGTCAGATAGCAGTTCCCTGGTGACATGTGTACAGGTTAGTTCATCGACCTGAGGTCGTCATTTGTCTCGTGTGAGTTCCCACTGTGCTTTGATTTCTACCATACCACGGCTCAAAGGAGTCGTGCAAACAGGTAGTTTTTGGGTACAGTCCCGAGCCATATGGAGGCACGTGAGCGGATCGGCAGGGGATTCTTCTCTCCCGGTATTGGGGGCGAGATCGTGCTGTGTCTAGGAGAGCCATTACACATAGCCCACGGCCGTGGCAGGAGATTTACTGGTAGGTACTCCAGTAGTATCTCAGGGTGTTATTGGGCTTCACTCCGACACGACTTATACTGCTTCTGGGGGTCTGACGTTACTAGCCCCCTAGGCGGATATGCGATACTCATTGACGAACGGACCGGACTGTATATACATTGTCACTGTTAGGCTCAGTAGGGTTTCTGGATGTGTTAGTTCATCGGCCACCCTTGAGTGCGCTCATCAGCCTCCCTTAAGTTCAGTCCATGGGCAGCCGTTATGCATAGCTAGTACCGCTGACGGTTTGTGGTTAAACCCACTGCCAGGGTACTGAAGAGTCATTAGAGTCCCCCACAGACAGTTTCCCAAGTTTCGGACGAAACGTTGTAGAGGCCGTATGGTTTTATGGCAGGGTTCGGAAAATGCACGTGCGTTTACGCACGTGTTATTTTTCGGGCAGATAATACTGGTCGGCTTTGGTTTAAGCCGGATCCGAGTATTATATTGAGTAGGTATAATATCTTTGTCTCAGTTGCATTTGTATTCGGTCGTAATACAAATGCGGGTATATTTATACAGTTTCGGGGTTTTCCTGAAAGTCGTTTCAGGATCACTTTTGGAAGTTGCCAGTTTCCAGTTTTCTATCAGCCGTCTTTTAACATTTGGTTAAAGGCGGATTTATCTTTTCTTCAGATAAGAGTGAGTCATCATTCTAGAAGCTTCTAGAAGTGATGATGAGGCATATGACTCATTAGTGCATTAATGGTTTCATTAATGGCTTGATGATGTGTGATTATGACTCATGCTTTGAAATTTATACATTCTTGTTTTGGTTAAGATATTTCTTCATGATAAGCTTCATCATATGGTCACCCCCCTCTCCTACGGTCACCTCCCTCTTGCTATATATGGCCGGCCCTCTCTCTCCTCATTCACTCTCTCACTTGATGTTTCATTTTGGTTAGAAAAGATTATGATAGTATTCGGGGTGTATGGAATTTTACAGTTCATTTCATTCCATCACCCGATTTCCACGGCAACTTCATTAACCGATCGTCCACGGATTTGGACGAAGTGAGACAAAGTCATCTACTCATTCTCTACATCAATTCTTGGTCGTCTCTTTTAGCAAACTTGACGATCGAGTTGCCTCGAGTCAGAGGCGGGAGCCCGTTTAAAGAATCGTCGATGTGGTGCCACATCGACGAAGATATCGGAGTTCGAACAGATCGGAGCAGCCGCAACGGAGCGTGGGATGATGGTTGAAGAACGAAGGACTCGGATCGTTCGGTACAACCTTTCTACACTCTTTACAGTTTGTTAGTTTAGCAATAATGGCAGATCCGGGTTATAGTATACGATAGCGCCAGTTTAAAAGTTTTTTATTCCGCATTTGGCGTCTGTAGACGGCCGGGGCGCTAACGTAGACTTACAGTGGTATCAGAGCCTAACCATTTTGCTATACTAACTTGTGCTAACGCGTTCAAAACATCGATCGAACCGGAAATCGAAAATTCCAAAATCCAAGCCCGACAGTTTCTGTTGATTTTAAACGGTCTCAAAAATTATTTCTGGATGTCTTAAAAATCTGTGCAGGCGTTTCTAAGAACCACGACGAAATTTGGAGACTTGATTCCTCCAAGCTGCCGCGGAAGGGCGGCCAAACCCATGGTTTGGCCGCGCATCCGCGGCCACGTGGGGAGCACGTGCTCCCAAATTTTGTCAGTTGGTTCTCTGTGGGATTTTGGGGTTTTTGGTATATATCGTTTTTGGCCCAGGTTTTGTTACTGTTCACCAGTAAGTCGTGGGGCCCACTTCTTGATATTTTGTCGATCGAAATTTAAACACGTTAGTTTACAGTGCTTACATTATATCTCCGACCGGGAATGTCATTTGATCGGTAAACCGCGTCTGATTGCTATAGTTCTTTTCGACGGGTTTGCGAACGTGACATTCGCGTTGATGTTCTGTGTTGTGCTGTGATGTTGCGGATTTGTCGTGATGGATAGCAGTGTGCAATGGTAGTACAGTTTGAGTTTATTTGTACTTTTGATATTGCGGGGCGAGCGTCCAACTTGTGGACTGCCGTCACTGCCTGTTGTATAATATTCTTTTGGGGCACGACCAGGTTGCAGTCGATGTACCTATTGTACTATTTTTCATTACTGTACTAGGTTTTACCCCGCGACGGAGTGCACGGATAGCCGGGTTCTGGAGGGCAACGGGTCCGCATCTCATGGCTTTGGGAGGCAGAGGGGCCCCACTCTAAAATTGGCAGACTATTCGCCGCACTCGTAGGGGGCACTGGTTGACCCAAGGAGGGGTGCTCAATTTACCGGATTCCGTGAAGTGCCGGGTGTTCCATTCACTATGCTGTGGGGACTACCTCGCTTCAGGTTTTGGCGGGTAACTTGCCGCACCCGTAGGGGGTCTAGGTTTCATTGCACAGGCTATCCACACGACAGGGGAACGTCGGGTTTCAGCAGCGGCTCTGTGAAACCCGGGGATCCCAGATATCTGTATTGTTCTGTGATGCTTATTACTTTTCTGTAATGCTGCATATTATCACGCCTGGAGCGATTATGTATATTGGTTTATATACTATTAGATGTTGTATATGTTTTACACCCGCGCTAGTCCAGTCCCCGCTCTGTCGTTAGTTAAGTAACCTAACGGGTGATGACGGGACCCAGTGACGAATGCGGATGGCATATACGTACATTTTATTTTCGTTCTTTTCTGGTGTGATTGATTGATGGGACTGCGTTGATTCTGATCAATGCAAAGTAAAACAAACCTGTTTTAGTTGTTGGAACAATTTTAAAAAAAGTGTTATTGCAAAGACGTTTCCTTTTGTTTTGCATAGCGGTATTCAGTGGAATATCCTGCACCTCATTCGACGGGGCAAGGGCCGATATCCCTTCACCGGGACTGACCCCTTGGGCAGAAGTTTGCGTCAGGGTAATAACTTCACTATAGCCGATTACATGTTGCTTTGCATAGCGGTATTCAGTGGAATATCCTGCACCTCATTCCACGGGGAAAGAGCCGAGATCCCTTTACCGGGAGTCACCTCTTTAGCAAAAGGTTTTCGCCACTATATTTTAAAAAAAAGCTATCAGGTTCCTTCAGCGATATCTAGTTCACTACGCTAAAGGTTTTTCGCCAAAAACCAGTCGTAGCCCTCCGTTGTTTCTTATGGATGGTCAGTAGTATTCAAGCTATGTTTGTTGGCATACGTCAAGGCATAGTGTTTGGTAGCTGCTGGGTATTCATTTGTTGCATAGATAGATGAGTTGGTTTGGGACAGTCGTATTACCTTGTTGGCATACGTCAAGGGTATGTACGGGTGGGTTCAAATTAACAAGATAATGACGGGCAGAACTTGACATGTGACTTATGATTTGTTGACATACGCCAAGGTCATAAGAGCATGGGGCACAAATCATATCGGGAGTTTCTAAAGAAACTGAAACTTGCCAAGTGTGCGCATACCTTCTGGAGTATGAGTAACGTGGATGCATTCCATCACGTTATCATGCGATGAGAGTTGGATCCCGATTCCCACTGATGAGTTGGTTTACTCTTCGGGTGATCCCGATTGATTCTTCTTTAGGTTTGGAGGAGAATTTGACAGGACAGTGGGAGGTTTCCGGATTAGATAAAGTGATGACCATTCTGATCTAGGTTAGAGTGCACGCAGAGTGTTTCTTTTCTCTCTCTCTCTTTGGCAGCGACCTTTGACCGACCCTAGACTATGACTCAGTGACCAGGTTGACCGAACCTTCTTAAAATACTGGCTTTTGGATTGTCTATGTTGCATAAGTCATTGCCACTCCTTCTTTTACCCTTTGAATTTCTCAGAACACCCGTATTACTACGGATATCCACTTCCATTGGATAGATCCATCGTATGGTTATATACGAACTCGAAGGGAATTCTTCGAGGATGGATCCAGGTTCAGGAGAAATAGAATTGGTTTATTCAGTTGTCTTTTATTATCACCTTCTCTCAGGTTGCGAGGGCTCCTTGGTTTAGGAGAGTACACCTATT
This sequence comes from Agapanthus africanus, assembly GCA_030015575.1. NCBI lineage: Eukaryota > Viridiplantae > Streptophyta > Magnoliopsida > Asparagales > Amaryllidaceae > Agapanthus > Agapanthus africanus. The sequence goes on along the minus strand of CM057350.1, from coordinate 442,437,740 downwards.
ACGCTTATTGGATAGTCTTATTCCAAACCATAGGCAGGTGCCGAAAGGTAGGGAATGAAGAAAACCAATTAGCCTAAGTAGGGTGTGCAGAAGGCAATATGTAAAGACAAAATGAAGGGATTAGAAAGAGGGCAAAGTAAATTGCGACTGATATCATTCACGACCAAAACCGTGTACTTCATCGCCACTCCTATTTCACCTTTAAAAGAATAAGGTATTATTCAGTTGTCTTTTATCATCACCTTCTCTCAAGATGCGAGTACTCCTTGGTTTAGGAGGGTACACCTATTATGCTTACTGGATAGTCTTCTTCCAAACCATAGGCTGGTGCCGAACGGTAGGGAGGGAAGAAAACCATTTAGCCTAACGATGGTGTACAGAAGGTAACGACTAAAGACAAATAAAGGGATTTGGAGAGATGGCAATAAAATATACGGTTGAAGTCATGAATTGGATTATGGAAGAGGCATTGCTATGAATACCAGGATACCCCCTACGAAACATTTTCATGTTTCAGTGCATTGTTAAGGAAAACTGTTTTCCCGATTAGACACTTACTCCAAGGGTATGTATTTACCAGATTTCATTATCATATCTGTATAGTTTTACAGATGATGAGTGGGAGTAAGATATTGGGAATTTGGTGATCATCCTCATTATATCGGAATTCGTTGTAATTGGTGATATTTGAGGAAATCGCCAGGGTACAGTTTTCAACCTACGACGCACAGGTTTTGAGTTGTTCAACTCAGCGGACTTATACAGAGTATTGTATGTTGTCCAAGTGTCCATCAGGACAAAGGGGTAGGTCCTCGTACTATGTTCTGTTTATTTATAACTTCTCTAGTATTTAGACAAGTGTTTCGTAGAAATACAAGGTCTAAGTTTTGAGAAGTTGTGGGTATAAGAATAAAGTAGAGAACCAGGTGTCACAAGTATCGGGATTCTTCAAAGAGATCGAAGATGTAGATTCTTGTGATTGGTATTCAGATGATAGTGATGGTTTTGAGAAACGTGTTTCTCTTTCAGGTTACTCATAATTGGATGGATTCCTAAGTTGAGTAATGCTGATTAGCCTCTTTCCATTAAGTTGATATGCACTGGAGACAGCTGCATGATTTGAATATAGTTCCAATTAAATAAGTGCCAAAGTTTCTGTATTGGATATAGAATGGATCGTACCTTAAAAGAAATTAAGGTACGGGGAGTTGTCCAGCTTATGCTTAAAACCAGACACTGGATAACTCAGGGCATGTTTCTGTAATGGCTGTTTGTGGGTTGACCCTGGCTATGACGAGGGTTGATATTCTACCATTTGGAAGATCAATAGTGATATTGTTCTTGACTCGCCACAGTTTTAGTAAAATGAATCTTTTTCAGAAAACAGTAGTGGGAGTATGGTAGAACTGGAAGCGATTCCAGAACCGTGAACGATTACGGAAAATTTAATAGGACCTATATAATCAATCAGGTTTTACATTCCAAATAGCCACTCCGCAGAGATGGTGGGTAACCTCAGACACCCAAGAGGTACTTCGGTAGCCTCAAGGACGGTGACAGGGAGGTTCTTATCTACCCAGACATGACACTACTGTTGTTCCAGACTATGAGACCAGGCAGGAGGATAAGTATAGCGTCGTTCTAAACTAGCTTTAGAAGTGTACGTGTATATTATTCTGCCAGAGGGTTGTCGTAGTCAGTGGGAGCATCGGAAGCATAGTGGGCAAGTAGCTTATGTCTATTTATAGACTAGAGCAGTTATAGCGGAGAAAGATCATCTAATTTTGATGTGACAGTCATGGGTTTGACTTCAATCAGAATAGGGGATGGATCTGTTAAGAAGGTAGTAGAGTGTGATGTCATGGTATTTGGATGACATACACAAAGTAGGAAGTAAAATTCCTATACTACGATCGGTTGTACTTTGTTCGTCACACAGTTGTTTCTCCAGACAGGACATGGATATAATACTAGACATTCTGGTTTCTGGATCTATGGTTTTAGATCTAGATTTGGGTGGTTTCCAAATGTGGGTACTTTGACAGATATTCTAATGGTTTTTAGAATAGTTGACTCCTAGCATGGTAGTGTACCTGCAGGTGATGGAGTCACCCTCTCTAAAGGTGTCGTATAGACTAAAGGGGAGAGGGATGTGCATGATTGGCAGATCACTTGCTTAGGCAATTGAGTCAATCATAAGATGTCAAGTGCCGCACCAAATGTTGTTTTTGCACTAGATGCAATAAGTTTGTATTAATCCAATCCTGGAGAAACATAAGGAAGCAGTTTTAGAACATTAGTACATGTTCTACGGATTTGATAACGGCAGCCTCTTTCGGGAGACGGTTCTCATTCCAGGCTTCAAAGGTGACATGGATGACAGAGTGATTGTCAGAGTTTTAGTTTTTCCTCTGACGAGGGACAGTATTATGGACAGGTGGTTCCAGAGGATACTGTGGGTGGCATGGTGCAGGATACTGATTAGGTTCAGTGATCCATACAGTCTAAGAAGTTTGGATATGGAGTTCATTTATGAACTAAGGTCCCATCAGATATCCAGACATATTCTAAGACAGGTACTACTCAATTCGGGAGATGGCTTTCTCCGCGAACTTGAGATTAAGAGAGATAAAGAAAGATACTTCTAGGCGGATCCACTCACTGAGGCTATTTCTCGAACACAATAGTTTTACAAACGGGCTTTGTGAAACTGATTAGTAGAGGAGTTGGATGTTCGGTTTCACACGGGCTGTGAGTAGTCGACGTTGCAATAATTAGCCTTGAGTACAAGTGGGAGATTGTTGGAGATAGTGCCCTCATAGTCAATTATTGGATCGCAGGTACGTGATTGCAATGATTGCGGAGGACCTATCCCGGTAGGACAGTCTTACTCGAGATGATAGTATACTATCTGGTTTGCCTTTATCAGTCGTGTACATGTTCAGGTGACTGATTGCATGTTACACTTTGATAGAGCCCTTAGGATCTTGCTTTACTACCAACTGTATGATGGCGATCATATACGTGAGAGTTGGGTAGTTTAGATGCATATCCTTAATTGTGGTCCCTAGTCGTGGGAGTTTCGAGACAGGGCATCGATACTCCGGAGTAGACTAGTGTATACAGTCGAGACCCCGACGAGGGGCGGTGGCCGGTCTCACAAGCCACTGGTGTCAGTTGGATCACCTAAGATGTATACAGGTGCTCATTGGGTTATGAGTACACCGGACAGGACTCGCAGGGAATCTGCTAGTTAGTATTATATCTACCGTCAGATAGCAGTTCCCTGGTGACATGTGTACAGGTTAGTTCATCGACCTGAGGTCGTCATTTGTCTCGTGTGAGTTCCCAATGTGCTTTGATTTCTACCCTACCACGGCTCAAAGGAGTCGTGCAAACAGGTAGTTTTTGGGTACAGTCCCGAGCCATATGGAGGCACGTGAGCGGATCGGCAGGGGATTCGTCTCTCCCGGTATTGGGGGCGAGATCGTGCTGTGTCTAGGAGAGCCATTACACATAGCCCACGGCCGTGGCAGGAGATTTACTGGTAGGTACTCCAGTAGTATCTCAGGGTGTTATTGGGCTTCACTCCGACACGACTTATACTGCTTCTGGGGGTCTGACGTTACTAGCCCCCTAGGCGGATATGCGATACTCATTGACGAACGGACCGGACTGTATATACATTGTCACTGTTAGGCTCAGTAGGGTTTCTGGATGTGTTAGCTCATCGGCCACCCTTGAGTGCGCTCATCAGCCTCCCTTAAGTTCAGTCCATGGGCAGCCGTTATGCATAGCTAGTGCCGCTGACGGTTTGTGGTTAAACCCACTGCCAGGGTACTGAAGAGTCATTAGAGTCCCCCACAGACAGTTTCCCAAGTTTCGGGCGAAACGTTGTAGAGGCCGTATGGTTTTATGGCAGGGTTCGGAAAATGCACGTGCGTTTACGCACGTGTTATTTTTCGGGCAGATAATACTGGTCGGCTTTGGTTTAAGCCGGATCCGAGTATTATATTGAGTAGGTATAATATCTTTGTCTCAGTTGGATTTGTATTCGGTCGTAATACAAATGCGGGTATATTTATACAGTTTCGGGGTTTTCCTGAAAGTCGTTTCAGGATCACTTTTGGAAGTTGCCAGTTTCCAGTTTTCTATCAGCCGTCTTTTAACATTTGGTTAAAGGCGGATTTATCTTTTCTTCAGATAAGAGTGAGTCATCATTCTAGAAGCTTCTAGAAGTGATGATGAGGCATATGACTCATTAGTGCATTAATGGTTTCATTAATGGCTTGATGAGGTGTGATTATGACTCATGCTTTGAAATTTATACATTCTTGTTTTGGTTAAGATATTTCTTCATGATAAGCTTCATCATATGGTCACCCCCCTCTCCTACGGTCACCTCCCTCTTGCTATATATGGCCGGCCCTCTCTCTCCTCATTCACTCTCTCACTTGATGTTTCATTTTGGTTAGAAAAGATTATGATAGTATTCGGGGTGTATGGAATTTTACAGTTCATTTCATTCCATCACCCGATTTCCACGGCAACTTCATTAACCGATCGTCCACGGATTTGGACGAAGTGAGACAAAGTCATCTACTCATTCTCTACATCAATTCTTGGTCGTCTCTTTTAGCAAACTTGACGATCGAGTTGCCTCGAGTCAGAGGCGGGAGCCCGTTTAAAGAATCGTCGATGTGGTGCCACCTCGACGAAGATATCGGAGTTCGAACAAATCGGAGCAGCCGCAACGGAGCGTGGGATGATGGTTGAAGAACGAAGGACTCGGATCGTTCGGTACAACCTTTCTACACTCTTTACAGTTTGTTAGTTTAGCAATAATGGCAGATCCGGGTTATAGTATACGATAGCGCCAGTTCAAAAGTTTTTATTCCGCATTTGGCGTCAGTAGACGGCCGGGGCGCTAGCGTAGACTTACAAGGCTTACGCAATGGTGCTTGCGCAACTGCGCAGACACGTGTCGCGCAGTGGAAGGCTTGCACCACGGTGCTTGCGCAACTGCGCAGACACGTGTCGAGCAGCAGTCCCCTTGCGCAACGGTGCTTGCGCAACTGCGCAGACACGTGTCGCGCAGCAGTGCTCTTGCGCAACCGTGCTTGCGCAACTGCGCAGACACGTGTCGCGCAGCGGTGCACTTGCGCAACAGTGCTTGCGCAATTTGCGCAGACACGTGTCGCGCAGCGATGCGCTTGCGCAACTGCGCAGACACGTGTCGCACTGTGGGCCGCTTGCGCACTGCGCATCGCACGGAATTTGAAGCGTTGCTTCAGAAAATTTGAATTTTCAAAATTCAAATGAGCCTTGCTCAGATTGGGGGAACAAATGCCCCCCCACCATTGTGCTTACGTGGCGCGACGTAAGCGCAACGGTGGCCAGGGTCAGTTGAAGGGGCGCAGGCGCCTATAAATAAGACCCTTGGTCTTTAACAGATGATCACCATCTTCAAGAAATTGAACTCTCAGAGCCTTGCTCTTCCCTTCAAGAACTTCAGAGCCTTGCTCTTGCTTCCAAAGTTAGAACTTTTTAGAAAAACTTTAGGTAAAAAATTAATCTTAAATTAAATTAATTTTAATTAATAGAGCCTTGCTCTCATAGATCTTTTGATCTAAGGAAAACCCCTTTGGGGTTTCACCAACAGAGCCTTGCTCTCAAGAATCTGTTTCAGGGTTTCTTAACCCATAAGCAGAGCTTTGCTCTTTGGCAAAACATAGATCTTTTGATCTAAAAATGAAGAACTCTTAAGAGTTTTCATGGATCTTTAAGATCCCAATTTTTTTTAATTTTTAATTTTTTAAAAATTAATTTTCCTTTGATGGATATTTCCATCATTATCACAGAGCCAAGCTCTTTTAAAGAATCTTGTTTCCCTGAGACCAGAGTTTGACAAATGTCACTTTGAGACCGAGCTTTGCTCTAAAAGAGGAGATTTTCTCTTTGTCTCTGGGGACTCCCCACCAATGGGTGTATCCTATTGAGAATTTTTTTATGAATTGACAGTCCCATCTAATGATGGGATTGTCTTATTAAATGATGCACATCATCCAGATTTTGTGGGTCCCCCTTTGGTCCCCTACCTACTGCATCACAGTGTGGAGCAAAATATATATATATTTTTTAAATGCCAAGCGTTAGGCCACTAATGATGTATGTTTCTTTGTCTTTCCACAGAAAAGATGTCTGACGACTTGTCTTTCCCCTTCGTTCGCTCGGAAGGAGGGTTCCCCCATGCGCCAGTGGATCGGGTGGTATTCGCTCTTATTAAAGACCGCGATCCTGAGTGCAAAAAGCTTCATCTGTGGGGAAGGTGGTATAGCCAGATCATCCAAGGCCGCCGCAGTTTTAGTTCCGCCGTGCCCTCTGAGCCCATAGTCACGATCCCTTATGCGGACGAACCCCCGGTGAAGTATGCCGTGGAGGTTAAGAATTGGAATTCTGATAACCTCCTTCAACCTGCAATCGGCGCCATCCCCGTGCAGCCGCCGCCGGCGATAGATATCCTGGGGAGGCGAATCTGTCAGGGCGAAGCACGCCCTTGGGGGCAGGCTTATAACATTGGAATGATCCCGCGACCCCCCCGCCGGATATTTGCAGTGGGCCCGGTACATTCTATCGGCGAAGAGGGCCCACCTAACGAAGATTGGTCTATACTCAGCCGTCTTCGTCTCGCTCTTCGAGTACCCCTCTCCTCCAACGTGGTGGATAAAGGCTTTTGTTGAACAATGGAATATCCCCACCCATACCTTCCTGATGGCGGATAAGGAAGTTTCTATCTCTTTGGAGGAATTTGCCGAAATTTCAGGTCTGCCAATGAGGGGAGAGCATTACGAGGAGTTGCTTCCTCCTGATGAGTATGTCTTTGCCACTAAGCAGCTAGTATTTGACTTAACCCCGGAGAATGCCATTCAGCATCAGTATCCGGGTTTGGTGAAAGTGTTGGAGATCTATGAGGAACTCCATTTGGAATCGGGGGACAAGGGCGTCAGTTTCGCAGCTTTCATTGCTCGCTTTATCCGCCCGGAGTTCTTATCAGAGCAGAGCGAGAAGTTCGCTCAGCTTGACGACCCCTTTGGTTTCGGTTTGGATCGCCGACCCGTATCGGAGAATAACCAGAGGGATTTCTATCTCCCCAATGCTGCCATCGTTGCTTTCTCGGAAATCGCCGTCCCCGGTATGGATGAGGAAACTTTCTTTATTGGATTCCTGGGCTTGTGGTTATGCAATTTTGTGCTCCCTATGCACCCGCGCTTCATGCGGCCCTCTGTTTTTTACCCGGCACATCGGATGGTGGCCGGTCTGCAGTTGTCGGTAGGAATTGCTGGGTTAGCTTATCTTTATCATGGACTCAGCGTAGCGGCGGACGCTAATGATCCTGGGACACAGCCTGCTAACTTCCCAATGCATTACTTCGTTTCTTGGATGGAGATGCACGTGCGAGGGGTGTTTGGCGCCCACAAGACTCCCCCATTCTTCGAGAAGTACAGACTCCTGAGAGTCGTACGGTTAATCGGGGCTTCAATTGTGTTCGCATCCCCGCGGGATTCTAGGGGACTCCTCCTGCGCCCACATTTGGTCGGAGCGACGACTTCTTTTGTGGATAAAGTTATCACCATAGGCTCGGAGACTACTAAGTCGGTGGTGCCCCTACGTGACGAGTTTAAGGGCGGGGCTTCTGTACTGAAGGCTCGGGAAATCGTCCATCTCTACTCCATTCGGCCGGGCTACCTAGTGTTTCGGCAGAATGAGACGGCTTTATTCATGAGGTATAATCCACATCGATTTGCCCAGCAATCAAGCTACAACCAGGGGATCCCGATGGAAGCCTTCTTGGAAACGCCTGTGGTTGGCCCAGAGGGGGTAAAGAATGCGATGCATCACTTTATACGGCTTAACACGGGTTCCTACTTCTTCATTAGTGAACCCAGCTGTGTCCCTAAGATGCTTAATTCATATGTGGCCTGGTATGCGCACACTATGGGTCCAATCATTTTAATGGAGAGACGCCTACTGGTTAACCGTAGGGGTGCGCCTCCTGACGATGATCGCAAGGCCCCTTTGCAGCCAAGGCTCCCGGTCGTCCCTCCGCTAAAAGATGCTGGAGTCGATCGACCACGCGTGTTGAGTCCTCCGCGGGGATTGCCGTTGCCCGCTACGGTGGATGCACCATCGGCGCCTCATGCTCCCACGAAGGCGGCTAAAGCAGTATCGCCAGAGTCAGGCGTAGGGGCAGATGTTGGGACTCGCCGCCCTAAAGTGGCTTCCAAGCGCAAATCCGTTCCAGATGGATCTAAAGCTGGTGGACAGCAGAAAAAGAAAAAGTCTGCCCTTTCCCTCGATGCGATCCTCGGGTTAAAGCCTGCGGCTTCTCCTGCCGAGACCATATGCGAGTACGGCAGCAATGAGGGCTTTGTGGTGGACCCTGCGGACACCAATTTGGCTGCCGCCATTGCAGCTTCAGAGCGATCGGCGAGGCTTGAAGCGATGTTGAACAAACTCGCTGAGTCCGGTAATTATCAAACGCCTTATTTGTCATTTTATTGCATTTTGTATTGTTATCCTTAACTAATATTCACTCCATTTTCAACAGGTGTCTCCACTGAAGAGGCTATTGCTGCCTCCCTGAAAACCTTTCAGGAGGAGGAGGAGAAGCGTGCCCTAGCAGGCGTTGGTATGTTTCACCCCTTTCTCTTTTACAAGGAAAGTTTGTTGTCTTTTTTCTGATAGTCAACCTGACCTTCTTTTGTTTCTTTGCAGGCGCTGTATCAATTGATGCAGGGGTCCCTCCCAAGTCCGTTATCGAAGTCCCGGCTTCGTCAAAATTGCCACAAGAGCCTCGGCTTGACAAGACGATGAGGGATGCCTTGAAGAGTCTAGAGGCATACGGACGAGGGAGCCTCACTCAAGGAAGCCCTAGTGGCATCCGTCTCAACGGCTCGAGAGGAACGGAAGCGGTCGAGACGCGAAGCAAGGGCACGCAGAGCTGCTTTGGCCGCGGGAGCGGGCCCTAGCACTCTTCCTCGTGCCGACACTCCTTCTGAAGCAGAGGCGAGCAGAGCTGCTTTGGCCACGGGAGCGGGCCCTAGCACCATTCCTCGCGCTGACACTCCTTCTGAAGAGGCCCCTGTCGCCCTATCTACTGCTTATAGGTGAGCGGCGCGTGCGGCCCGAAGTGCAAATGATAAATCTTCTTCAGGTAGTACTTCTTTCAGAGCTTTGTTGTAAGAATTATAAAGCCATTGGCTCACATGCGTTTCATCTGGCAGGGCCTAGTCCGACTGAGGGGGAGGCGGAGACCGTTGGACCCCAGGAAACGGCGGAAGCGGCGCCTGCCGAACCTGAGCCGACGGTGGGCACCGTCGTCGGGGCCACGGTGCCTGAAACAGAAGTTGAAGGATCCGTCGCCGAGAAGGTCATTGATACCGCTCCTGACGTAGCGGTAGATGAGATGATTGTCTTAGCCGAGGCGAAGGCGGTAGAGGGCGAAGCGCTCGAGGCTGGAGACCTCGTGGTGCCAATGGACGAGACAGCTGCGACCGCAGAAACCGAGGGAGTATCGGGTGAGGCGGCCACGGTTCCTGAGGAGGAGCGAACTGCTCTCTCCCAGGAATCTGGTAATACTCCAATCATAGCCCTCCCTGCGTATGATTCCTTGCCGTCTCCAGGGCTCGTGAGTACAACAACGGTTTCCATCGAGTCAGGTGATGAGGCTACGGGCGGTGGTCTCATGTCGATAGAGGAGGGGATTGCTTCAGTTTCTGCTGGCAGCTCGTCGGGTAAACTTTGAGTCACCAGCGTTCCTCTTTTTATATATCTCGCGATCTCTTCTAATAAGTTTGTTTTTGCAGGTGCGGCCAGTGCCGACGCTCCACTGCTCGAAGGAGCACCGTCAACTACTGCTTTGGCGGTGGTGGCCTCCCCGTCTTCACTTGTACCATCGCGGATGTTGGAAGGTATGGATTTATGACTCATGTATTAATCTTTTAAAAAATGTAGCTTTGATACTAACATCATACCACTGCATCTTTTCAGGAGTGCTCTTTGATCATCTATATCAAGTGTTGCTCCCACACTTCTCCTTCCCGTCCGAACTCGCTTCTCCCTCTGGTGGCGCCGGTGAGTATACTTTCACTACAATGTCTTTATTTTCCCCTTTTTAGCAACGGGATGGTTCTTTGACTTTTCATTTTCCTTATTGCAGTGCCACAAATCGAAGGAGGGGATGTAAGACCCGCCGCGCTGCCGGCCCTTCCGGCTTTGCCATCCGTTGCAGCTGGTATAGTAAATTTCTTTTTGGTAACCCTTCAACATCTCTCGAACCATCGTTTGACCATGTTTTATTTTGCAGCTATTGTTCCGGCTCCGGTCCTCTTTGAGGCTCGCGTCCTTTCACCGGCAGGCCCTTTCTTGAGACGTCCGTCTTCCAAGGGTGCCGCGATGAGTTTGGGCATGCTGAGCGGGTATATTGAAGAGCTCAATATGGACGCTCTCCCTTCTGCTGTGGATTTCGCTATGGAGGTTAATCCAATGTTGGCGGCGCTCGTAAATTTTCATAACGAAGGCGTCGTCGAATCTTGGGTTAACCACTGCAGGGGGATCGAGGTTTGTCTAAATCGGCTGGAGTCGACGCGTCCTTCTCCTGAAGTTTTAGCTCTGAGCACCCAACGCATAACTTGGCTCGAGCAAAGCACTTCGCACTTCCGCCACCTGGAACAAGAAGCAGCTTCAAGACTAAGGGAATGCCAAAAGACCTCAAACGAAATTGCTCATCGCGCTGAGGCTGAGGCAAATGCTGCCCAAGTGAAGACTATCTTCGAGGGTCTCTTGGAGCGTATTTCCCATGGGCTGAATTTGAAGCGGAAACTTGACGTAGCTGAGCGCAATATCCCAAGTCGGGAAGCTGCATATCAGGTCGTCAGGGAGCAGCTCGCGTCGGTCTTGCAGCAACGAGCCCAAGTGGAGGCAGAGCTGGCGGTGGCAGCCGACCAAGAGAAGACGTGGAAGGAAGTATGTGAGCAATTGCTAAATCTATGCAAGACGCTTCCTTCCCAGTAATTTCTCTTTGTATCATTTGTACTTGTAAAATATATGTATATATTTTTTTTTATTCTTTAGTAGAATGTATCCTGTACCCGATCAATATTTATGAATAAAAGATACGCATTTTGTAATGTCTTGTGTCATTTCTTCGCCTTTTTCCCTTTTTGTTATGGTGTTTTCGATGAAGTTGATCGGCGGGCAACTTAACTTCCCCGAGAGGTAGCGATGGCTTAGGTTGCAGGTTCAGGTCTGCCGCCTGAGGCTTTTCAACTCTATGAGCCGTGAGGGTCTTATAGAGACTTTTCTCCCTGCGGATCGAGAGGATCTCGTAAGTGGATTTTCTCCTTAGGAACCGTGAGGATTCCCAAGTGTGGTTTTCTCTCATAAGTCGAAAGGATCCTATAAGAGAATTTCTCCCTCTTACGAGTCGAGAGGGCTCGCAAGCGGTTGTTTCCCTCTTTGTCGAGAATCGACTTCAGAGAGTGAGACCCGTGAATAGTATGCAAGAGACCATCTAGGATTGACTTGCAGGATCCCATTGCCCTCTTACGAGTCGAGAGGGCTCGTAAGCGGTTGTTTCCCTCTTTGTCGAGAATCGACTTCAGAGAGTGAGACCCGTGAATAGTATGCAAGAGACCATTTAGGATTGACTTGCAGGGTCCCATTGTTCAGGAAGCAAGTTTTTGAATCCTTATTGCCCGAGATGTGAGTCAAAGAAGCTCTCGTCACGGAGTGTTTGTATCCGTGAGTTGAGAAGTTTTGCGAGGGATTATTTGTTTCCCAAGCGCCAAGGATTATTTGTGTCCTTGGGGTTTGAAACGAGTCGATGGCTCTCACGGAGGCGCTGGTGGCTCTGCGAGTCGACGCGGATCAGAAGGCTCTCGTCAAGGAGTGTTTGTATCCGTGAGTTGAGAAGTTTTGCGAGGGATTATTTGTTCCCAAGCGCCAAGGATTATTTGTGTCCTTGGGGTTTGAAACGAGTCGATGGTTCCCACGGAGGCGCTGGTGGCTCTGCAAGTCGACGCGGATCAGAAGGCTCTCGTCAAGGAGTGTTTGTATCCGTGAGTTGAGAAGTTTTGCGAGGGATTATTTGTTTCCCAAGCGCCAAGGATCATTTGTGTCCTTGGGGTTTGAAACGAGTCGATGGCTCCCACGGAGGCGCTGGTGGCTCTGCAAGTCGACGCGGATCAGAAGGCTCTCGTCAAGGAGTGTTTGTGTCCGTGAGTTGAGAAGTTTTGCGAGGGATTATTTGTTTCCCAAGCACCAAGGATTATTTGTGTCCTTGGGGTTTGAAACGAGTCGATGGTTCCCACGGAGGCGCTGGTTGCTCTGTGAGTCGACACGGATCAGAAGGCTCTCGTCAAGGAGTGTTTGTGTCCGTGAGTTGATAAGTTTTGCGAGGGATTATTTGTTTCCCAAGCACCAAGGATTATTTGTGTCCTTGGGGTTTGAAACGAGTCGATGGTTCCCACGGAGGCGCTGGTTGCTCTGTGAGTCGACACGGATCAGGAGGCTCTCGTTAAGGAGTGTTTGTATCCGTGAGTTGAGGTATTTGCCGAAGACATTGGTTTCTTCGGAGTTGGGATGAATCGTCGAGATCTGGCTTCGTTTTCTGGCGGAGCCTGTTGGAAAGGTAAAGTTCCCTCTTTGTTTATGCCCTTGAATTGTATACAGGGATCGATGTGATCTTAACTGTAGGGCCAAAGTTTTATCATTTCTTCTTTTTATTTTATTTTATTTCCGCGATGCTCTATCATTTCAGCTTTTATATCGCGAAGGTCGCGATTGCCCAATCATTTCGGCCATTTTTCGCGGTGCCCCATCATTTCGGCTATTTATTTTATTTTTACTCGCTGCTTTTTATTGCGAGTTGCCCAATCATTTCGGCTGTTTAGAATGCATACATTTTTACTTGCTGCTTTTTATTGCAAGTCGCCCTATCATTTCGGCTATTTTGTATGCATGAGCGGCCTATCGGTTTTCGCCGTAAACCTGAAATTGGACACCGATTTCGGCATCAGCACCGCTGCAACTGGGATATTGCCAGGAGCGAATCATCATTTGCCTCCGTCGTTGTCGAACAGAGGAGGCTTAGCGACCAGGGTTAGGGTCCTGTTGGCTAAGGCTTTTGACTTCATGAGCCGTAAGGGTCTCGTGAAGGTATTTCTCCCTACAAGTCGTGGGGGCCTTGTAGGTGTATTTTCTCCTTAGGAATCGTAAGGGTTCCTAAGTGTTTTGTTCCGCTGTAAGTCGTAAGGATCCTACAGGGGGGTTTTCCTCTTGTAAATCGAGAGGACTTACAAGGGTTATGCGAACATATCCCCGGTCACGGATGGACCTTGGTTAGGGAAACGTTTATTCGCGCCCGTGGATTGTATACAAGGGTCAATATTGAACCACTTGTAGGGCAATATTGGAAGTTGTGGGGGTTGCTTAAGCACAGGTTTAGGTCTCTGTAACTTAAGACTTTCAACTCTTATGAGCCGTGAGGGTCCCATAAGAGAATTCTCCTTACGAGTCGTGAGGATCTCGCAAGCGTATTTTCTCCTTAGGAATCGTGGGGATTCCTAAGTGTGTTGTTCCCTTGTAAGTCGTAAGGATCTCACGCGGGTGGTTTCTCCTTACAGGGTCGAGAGGACCCTGTAAGGGTTCTTTAACGAAGTTGCGCCCTTTCGGGTTTTCACAAACACTCGCCGGTAGTCCTGCTGTTTTTACTCACGGAGCCCTTTCGGGTTTTCATCCGTGCCCATCTTGCTTATGGACATACCGTTTTTTTTTTTTTTACGAGGTCGCGCCCTTTCGGGTTTTCACGAACACTCGCCGGCAGCCCTGCTGTTTTTACTCACGGAGCCCTTTCGGGTTTTCATCCGTGCCCTTTTTTGCTTATGGACATACCGTTTTATTTTATTTTATTTTTATATGTTTTTTTTTATATCTCGTCAGCCTAAAGATGCTGCGGTAGTAGTTTAAAAACGTTTCGGTCTGCTATTAGTTTAAGGACATTTCGGTCCGGCATTGAGAGGGGGATTACTGCTTATAAAGCTTGAGCTTAGGAAGATAGCGAGCGGACATAGTCGTCGTCATCTACCATTGACCTAGGCTGTGGCTCATTAAGCGTAGTATTTCTTTAGGAAGCGACCGTTTATTGGCCTGAAAGGCCTTTCACCGTGCATGTCCATGAGTAGATAGGCCCCACCCTGGTAGACCTTATCAATGATGTACGGTCCTTCATAGTTTGGCTCAAACTTTCCCCGCTTAGCGCGATTGGGGATCATGGGCCTTTTGACCACTAACACGAGTTCGCCTTGGTGGAACGTCCTCGGCCGGCTCAATCTTTCATATGAGCGCGTCATCTTCGCTTTATAGGCTTCCAGATTTTGCTGTGCTAGAAGCCGGGTTTCATCAAGGGCGTCAAGCTCTTCAAACCGAAGGTGAGCATTTTCTTCGTCTGTCAGCTCGTAGTGGACTGCCACTCGTAGAGAGGGTAATTCTATCTCGAGAGGGAGTACTGCTTCCGTCCCAAATACCAACGCGTATGGCGTTGCATTCATGGCTGTTTTAAATGTAGTTCGATACGCCCAGAGAGCCTCTTGCAATCTTTCGTGCCAATCTCTCTTATTTCGTGACACTGTTTTCTTCATGATCTTTGTCAAGGTCTTGTTGAAGGCCTCAGCTAGACCGTTAGCTCGTGGATTATAAACTGAGGAATATCTCCAGTCTATATTGTGCTGCTGTGCGAAGCGGCTAATTTTATGACTTCGGTAGGCTGGCCCATTATCAGAGATGATTCTTCTCGGGGTTCCAAACCGGTATATGACATGCGTTCTGAAGAAATGGAGGATGTTCTCCGTTTTTACTTCCTTCAACGGTACCGCTTCTGCCCATTTGGAGAAGTAATCAGTCGTCGCCAATATGAAACGATGTCCCTTTGACGATGCTGGTTCGATGGGGCCGACTATGTCAGTCCCCCACATTTCGAATGGCCAGCTAGCCACCGTTGGATGTAATGGATTTGGGTGCTGATGGATGAAATCCCCATGAATTTGGCATGAGTGACATTGCCTCGCATATTCGAGACAATCTTGAATCATCGTGGGCCAGTAGTAGCCCATTCGTTTTATCTTCAACTTCATCTTAGGGCCTGCTTGGTGGGAACCGCAGAGTCCGTCGTGAACCTCTTGGACGACCCTTCTCGCTTCGTCAGGTCCTAGGCATCTCAACCACAGAGAATCGAATGACCTTTTGTACAAAGTATCATTGACGAAGGCGAAGGACAGAGCTCGTTTCATGAGCTGATGTCTTGTTGACGCTTCTTCAGGCAGTCGGTGGGACTTGAAGTAATCTATGAAGACTTCTCTCCAATCCTCAGTATTTTCCCAATCTTTTACTTGCAGGGTAGTCTGCTCGTTTGCTCCTTTTTCCTCGGATGATTCCCGAGATATTTCTGCTGGGGCAAGCACCCGACGGCTTTGTACCATGATTCTGACGTTATCGAGATTCTCGTCGGCCAGTTCTTTAGCAAGTTTGGCCAATGCGTCTGCCTTGCTATTTTCCGCGCGCGGTATGTTTTCCAAAGTGTAGGAAGGAATTTGGGTCAACAATTGTTGCACCTTTTCGCCGTACTTCACCAACTCCGGCTTGCACGTCTGGTAGTCGCCGTTTACTTGACTAACGACCAGTTGAGAATCCCCGTATATGAGGAGATTTTCAATTCCCATGTCGATGGCAATCTCAAGACCTGCTATCAAGGCTTCATATTCAGCTTCATTGTTTGTCCTCGACTCTGTTAAGAAGAATGCGAAGCGCATTATCCCTCCTTGTGGAGTTACAAAGATGAGGCCTACCCCCGATTTGATTATAGGGGTGTTTTGTTTGCGTTTCTTCATGGAAGATGCACCATCAAAATAGAGTTCCCATCGGGTATCACCACCGTCGATTGCATCAAACGCATGTTCGTCTGGAAGATCGCAATTTAATGGAGAATCGGCGGGTATGGGATGTTCAGCGAGGAAGTCGGCGATGGCCTGGCCTTTCACTGCTTTGAGAGGTTGATACGTGATCGAAAACTCCATCAAGAGTAGGGCCCATTTAGCGAGTCGTCCCGTCAATATGGCCATTGACATTAAGTATTTAAAGGGGTCCACCTTTGAAATAAGACGGACCTCATGCGCCAATGCGTAATGTCTAAGCTTTGTTATTGCGAAGATCAACGCCAGGCAGTGTTTTTCAATGGGAGAGTAGTTGCTTTCTGCCCCCAGCAGAACTCGAATTAAGTAATAGAGTGCTCTTTCTTTCCCTTGATCGTTCTCTTGCGCCCATAATGCGCCTAAGGAACCTTCGAGGGCGGTTGTATAAAGAATGAGAGGCTTCCCCTTAACTGGGGCAGCCAACACCGGCGGGTTCTGCAGGTATTGCTTGATCTCGTCTAGTGCGCCTTAGCATTTTTGATCCCAAACGAATGGGGTTCCCTTCTTCATCAGGTGACTGTAAGGACGGCACTTTCCTGAAAGATTAGCGATAAACCGCCGAATGTATGCGAGCTTTCCTTGGAGAGACCGCAGCTGTTTAAGAGTTCTCGGCGGAGGCATTTCCATGATCGCCTTGATTTTAGACGGATCTATCTCAATACCTCGGTGTCGGACGATGAATCCCAGGAACTTGCCCGAGGAAACCCCGAACGCACATTTAAGAGGATTCATCTTCAAATTGTATTGCCGAAGGCGTTGAAATACGGTCTTCAAATGCTCGAGATGTTCTTCGTATGATTTGCTTTTAACCACGAGATCGTCGATATAGCATTCAACGATTTCGTGTATAAGGTCGTCGAAGATCTTTGTCATGGCCCTCTGATAAGTAGCACCGGCGTTCTTCAAACCGAAGGGCATCACTTTATAACAAAATATACCAAGAGGAGTCCTGAAGGCTGTGTGCTTCTGGTCTTCGGGATGCATTTTTATCTGGTTATACCCCGACGAGCCGTCCATGAAGGAGAAAACCTCATGAGTGGATATATTGTCTATCATAAGTTCAGTGACTGGCACTGGGAAATCATCTTTCGGGCAGGCTTTATTAAGATCCCGAAAATCCACGCATATACGCACCGTCCCATTTTTCTTCATCACTGGGACGATGTTGGCAATCCATTCAGGGTATTGAACTTCCTGGATGAAGCCAGAGTCTATCAGCTTTTTGACTTCGGCGTTGATGCTCATCTCAAGCTCGAGTCGCATTCTTCTCGGCGCTTGTTTGACCGGCTTGATGTCCGGGGATATCGCCAATTTGTGTACAGCAATTTCTGGATCTAGTCCCGGCATTTCGGAATAGTTCCACGCAAAGCAATCTTTGTGCTGTAAAAGCACATCCTTTAATGCAGCCACCTTTTCTTCAGATAGCAGCTCGCTGATGAATGTCGGTCGCGGGTCATTTGCCGTCCCCAACTCAATTTTCTTGAGATTATCTGCAATGGTATGGATTCCATCCTCCAGTTCTTTCGGAGCTGGGGGAAATTCTGAGATTACCTCATCGCTGCCGCTTTCAAAGCACCAAGGGAGGTTGTTCATGTCCTCGGACCTTTCTTTTAATATTGTTATCACATGGCAGGTGCGAATTTTCTGCCAATCCCAATGCGGAGTTGGTTCTATCCTTGTGTTTTCGGGTTCGTGCTTTTGCGGCGGCGCTACCCTCCAACTGTCAGACAACGCAAATTTGCCAAGCTGATATTGGTCCTCAACCCAATTCTTAAAGGTAAAACAATCTTCAAGCGGATGCCCTACTACTCGATGGTAAGAGCAATAATTTGGGTTGGAGACTTCGCCTGCTTGCTCAGGGTGTTTAGACTTTGGCAGTGTAAGCATTTGATGTTTTAGAGCAAGATCAAGTATTTTCCTTGTTTTGTTCCGAGGAAATGAGTATGCTCGACCCATTTTCTTCATGAGGGCTAGGTCAATAACGCTCGACTCTCGGATGCGTGGCTTCTTAGCTCTGTTTTGTGGTTGTCGAGCACCTTTTCGGCCATTCGACTTGTTTTTGCTTTCGCGTCGAACCCTTTTTGTAGCAGGCTGACGTGGGGCAGCATCTTCGTTCTTTACTGCCTGTCGAAGGAGACGCTGTGTCTTGGCTTTCTCATAGATTTCCATTTCACGATCGTGATCATCTCGGGCTTTTTGACTCGCATCCTTTATAAGTTTGCTCACCTGGTCTTTAGACGATGGACTGGGCGGTTTTGTGTCAGGAATTTTTGCTGATTCAGGATTAGCGTCCTCCCATTGAGCGTCCGCCTCTTCATCGAAGTCATACATGGCATAACAACTGTTTACTAGCTCCCGTTTCTTTGGCCGGATGTACCCAAGCCCTTTTGTTTCCGTTCTCCCGTTAGGCAGTTTGCATTGAGTCCCTGGAACGTTCCAGACCTTGTCATAGAATTTGGCTTTTCTAACGGTCTGTGTGAAGGACATCCCCTGGCGTTTCAGCAGTTTCTTCAAACCTTCGGTATAATATCTGGGAAGACGAATAGGCTGAAGCCCATCGAGCGTGGGATCTGTGCCATGCCAAATTTCTTTTTCCACCTTGTTTTCTTCAGAACGGTAGAATAGGATTGCCTTCTCGCCTTTTCGTCCAGGAGGAATATAGAATGTGTGCAATTCTTCTACGCTGTTGGCGTCGAGTGCATCCAGTTCTTTGTAATGTTTAAGGGGCACCATGGTTATCTGCAGACTTCGCTCTTCATCAGCGGAAACCCGTATTGCAGGCCGAGCAGGGAATACAGCATGAACTTCATCCTCTGAATCACTGCCGAAGATTAGTGAAGGAACGGATGGTCTTGGCCTGGTGGATTGGGGTGAACCTGAATAAATTATATCCTCCTCCTCCTCCTCGGTGTCACTGCCGAAGACAGGGATGGTTGCGTTAGTTTGGTTCTCCGGTTTGTGACACCTTTCCGTGTCTTCGAAACTCGGTAAGAAGTATTTGGCATCTTCATATTTGCGAACTTCGTTTACGGAAAACGGATTCAACTCTCCTGCCACTGTGTACTCGAGGCCATCCCTAGAATACTTCATGCACTGATGCTGTGTAGAAGGGATGATATTGTACTCGTGTAGCCATGGTCGGCCGAGCAGAGCATTGTAGCACGTCTTGGCGTCTATAACATGGAATTTGATGTCTGTGACGAGCAACCCGAAGCGTAGCGTCAATATCACAGATCCAAGAGTCTTTGAGGATTGAGAGTCGAAACCGGAGATGGTGATTTTGTCCCGGGCGAGGTGTTGGACACTCATGCAAACCTCCTTTAACACTCGCACATTGAGTAAATTGACAGACGATCCGTTATCGACCAAGATTTTTTCTATCTTTATGTCATGGCAGTATCCTGAGACATAAAGGGGGCGATTGTGTTCACACGTCCCGAGGAGAAGGTCTTCATCACCAAAAGCAACGCCGGCTGTGTGCACCTCTTCTAATTCATCCTTCATCTTTTGTTCGGCTAGGAAGGCTTGGAACTGGTCCGGATCTTGTAGGGCCTTAATCAAAGAATCCCTCGCCTCTTTTGATAGCAATAGGGCATCGAGAATGCTGAGTTGTGAGGGTAGCTTCCTCAGATGCGCCAAGACATTGTAATCTACTTTATTCCTCTTTGGGGGATTCTTGGCGGTTAACTCTTCTGCGACCTGGTCATCCAAAGCGATGTCTTCAGAGACCTTCTCTTTCCCTTTATTTTTCTTGTTTAAGGGTCCGAGATTCTTTTCAGGTAGCGTCCGATTGCGTAGCTGTATATTTTCGCAAGCCTTCAGTTCTTCTTCTTTTCCCAAAATGGATTCTTTGAAGAGGGGACCAAGCTCTAGCTCCTCATCGGAATCGTTCCCAAATGTAGGCACTTGTGACCTGGTGGTGTTAATCATGTGACAATTGTTGGCAGTTCTTTCAAGTTCTTTGGTCGTGTTTCTTTGTTCCCGACGAATTTTACGCTTTTCCCGTTTAAAGCGTTGTCGATTAGCGACGTATCCTTGCCACCACTTATCGAAAGCTTTGCAATCTTGGGTGGGATGCGAGACCTTCTGATGATATAAGCAATAAGAGGGGTGCATTTCTACCACGCCAGTAACTTTTTCTTCAGAGGGTGGTAGCTTCATGCCCATCGATATGGCCTTAGCAAACCTCTTTTTTATCTTGAACTGGCCTTTGTCAGCGGTGGAGGCATTTTGCTCCAGCGGGATCACCTCAGCTCTTTCCTCAAGTCGCTGGCCCTTGGCTCTTTCGAATATAGCCGTCTCGCGTTCTTGATCAGCTTTACTTTTCAACCGAGCTTCATTAAGAAACGCGCTAATCATTTCAACTGATAACCCTGAGGCTCTTGATTCGGCATTTGCCCCCAGCGCTTCAGTGCCAGGAGTCCCTTCATCGTTCGTAGTCGAATGGGAGATCATATGACAGCTCGCCACATATTCCCCGGATTCATCCGATGAACTTTCTCCCTCATCTTCTTTTTGGAAGACATGATCAAGGAAATCTTGGAGCGTAATGGGAGTCCGCGCCTTTTGGTTGTACTCATCCAGCGCATCGATTTGCTTTTGTAAGTCCGTGCGCTTGTCACCAGGCTTAACGGGCTTCTTAGATTTCTTCTTCTTCTTTTTCGAAGATTTTGACGGCTGACTATGAGCGCTTGAACTGCCACCATCGGTCTTCGGAATCGGTCGTGGCTTCAACATCCCTTCAATAACCTGCGGTTCCAAAGGGTTCTTCCACTTGACCGCTGGACAGGTCTGAAGATCATTTAGCATTCTCCTCGTTTTGGCTGATAATACAACCTCCCAGGGAGTTTCTTCTATAACAGAGCATGTTGCCCCCGGCGTATTCGTCCCCTTAGAGGTGTGGGGCTGCGGAGGATTCACCTTCCATTTGTCAGATAGCGCAAATTTGCCCTGACGGTACTGGTTCTCAAGCCAATTCTTGAAAACGTAGCAATCCTCAATCGGATGGCCTAGCACTCGATGATAAGGGCAGTAATTGGGCTCGTTAGCGTCGTTCGGTTGCAACGGACGTTTTGGATCTGGCAGATTTATGAGTCTGTTGCGCAACGCCAGCTCGAATAGCCTCCTTGTTTTATCGCGGGGGAAAGAGTAAGGGCGTCCCATCCGGTCCTCAAGGGGTACGTATGGGCGTGTATTGTTTGGACGAGTGACCGGCTTCGAGTCGCTCGGTTGTTGTTGGGCGTTAGCGACAATGATCGCTTTTCCCTTCCCTTTGTCGTTTCTGGAGTCCGGTTTCGGGAGAGGGGGTTTATGGCCCATCTGGTCCATCTGCGCTAATTTATCGATCAAAGCCTGGAAGGAAGTTGGCTTGAAGAACATCATAAACTGTGAAATGGTTGCTTGTGGATCGAGTGTTCCAACAAACATTCCCACCGCTGGAGCTTCTTCTATGCGCTGTTCGCACTTCGACCATAGATTTCGCCACCGTATAGCGTACTGAACCCATGTCTCGCCGGGTTTTACTCTGGCATTGATCAGTGCCGTCATCGGGGTACGCTCACTGGCACTTGCAAAACGTTGGGTGAAGAGCAGTTCCATCTCCGCAAAGGTTTTAATAGAGTCATTGGGAAGCTCAGAATACCATTCAAACGCCGTGTCTGATAAGCTTCCAACAAACTGGCGAAGCAACAACTTGTCGCCGCCGCCCGTATTACCGCAAAGCGCCCTGAACTGGGCAACATGTTGATGGGAATTGCCGGTCCCTTTGTAAACATGAAACTTGGGAATCGTGTAACCCGGCGGGTACTTGCTTTGGTCATACCAGCCCGGATATGGCCGCCCCGTTTTCACGATCTGACCGGCTGCTTCAGTCGCCTGATGCACCCGTATTTGTTGGGCAATATATTCATCCAAATCAGCTTTTGATATGGTATCCTCTTTAGCTGCGGATAGAGCCGGTGGAGGATTCGATGTCTCTCCCCTATCATCTTCAAGAATGATCGGGGGATCTCCAGCAGGTGGATCTGGTTGAATCATCATACCCACTATATCCTGGAACAGGAGGGCCATTTTCTTTATGTTGGCTTCCTGTTCCGCCGCCTCTTTATCTTTCTTCTCTAGCACGCGCCGAAAGAATTCGGCGTCCGTCTCTTGTTCTTGACGTTCTTCTGAGGATGTTTCCGGGGTTTCTTTCGGCCCAGTGAGTGCAGCCATTGTGGTTATCATCTCCTGGAGCTTTTGTTGCTGCTCCTGAGCCTTGGTCACTGATCGGGTGAGCGGTCGGTGACCCGTAGAAGTACGGCTTTCTTCCTTTCCAGAAGCCATGTAAACCGTATGAACAATTATGCCCCCTGACTTGGGGCGTTTAGGTTCACCATTGTTAACTCTTGCTGCTGATGCGGGAGCTTTCTCTGGCCTCCTTCTTTTGTGGGCCATCGAGGTTAAAGGAGCCGTTGGAGTGGGCATCCTAGCAACTGTCGCCCCCTGCTGTTTAATGGGGCAGTTTTTGTTATTTTCCACCTTCGCCCTTTTCTGGTGACGCAAGTGATCTGGATCGATCACAGAGTCTTGAACCCTACGCCATACTTTATAAACTTTTGAGGATAGCCGTTGAGGGGGCTGTTCTTGTTTTGTTTCTGGAACTCTCTCCGCAGGTGGAGGAGATCTTTTCAACGTAGCAATTGGAGAGTTCTTCCTCACCTTCCTCAGCAATTCAAAGCTGTTACCAGTTGGAACAGCAGCGTTGACCTCCACCACTGGAGCAGGTGGGGTTAGCCCTGAGGGAGAGTTGCCCCCTGCTTTTCTCACTTGTCGCCAATGGCGACGTCGCGCACGACGAGCCGTTGGGACTGGCTCGGAAATCGAGATGGTTTCTTGTTGCCCCCTGTTTGAGTGTGGGGTAACTGCCGATGTCAGCCTATCAAAGACTAATGCCTTTTGACCGGCTGGGGGAGGATTGGGAGCCGTCAATCTTGTGAAGACCGACTCTCTGATGGGAGAAGCCGCTTTAACGACCTCCAAAGCAGCGGCCGTTGCCCTCTTTGGGACGGCCATTTTATAGTTCTGACCTAGCCTGGTAAAAACGGAGGCTGTCGGCTCAGTAGCGGGCGACCCGTTGACAGGGGTCGTGGTAGCGGTAAGCCGGTCGAATACCGACTTCTTGTTCGCTTCCGGTGCGGACATCGGCATAGAGAAGCTTGCAGGTGGGACCATGGTCCCGAAAAACAGGCCGGTGGTGGCCTGGGTCACCTGCTCTACCGGCAGAGCAAGGAAAGAGGCCGCTTGGGGCCCATATGTTACACCTCTCGGTGAGGTGGAGCGTCCGTTGCAGTGGTGCTTCGCGCATTTGGTGCAGTGAGAATCCATGGATGCTTGAGTTCTGCGCCAGACAAAAAACCAAATCTTAGCAACTTGATATCCGAAGGCAACCATTTAACAAACCGCGATGGGTTCGCGAAGACGACACACGGAGTGTGGAGTGGAAAGAGGAAAATGTCCCACCGGGCGTGCCAGAATCTGTTCCCCTCCGAACGGCGGCCCGGACTTCGCGTCCGTTGCCTGAGGTTCGGGGCAAATGCTATTTGGTTTTATCCATCCACCTCTCCGAAGATGCCAAGTTGATTTATGGCACCGTGTATCGGAGGTTTAGACGGATGCGGCCGATATAGCAGACTTCGTCAGATTCCCCCTCAGGGTGAGGGATTTTTTTTGATTGTGGGGACGCTCTTCCCTGCAGGCGCAAGCCCCTGCAGTTAATTACGCTACCGCATCGCGGTAGCAACTTTCTCCTTCTCCAGAATTTCACTTCGTGTCGTGTGTGTTTGTTTTGTTTGTGGTTGCCTGTGGATTATATACGGAGACCGAGTAATGCCGTCGCCCGTAGGACGTGGATTAGTCCAAATCCACATTTACTTAGATTTGGGTTTGGTGTTTTTAGTTTAGGGATGCATTAGTCGCGTTGCGGCTAAGATCAACTTAAACATTCGTTAAGGATACATTAGTCCTGTTTTAGACTAAGATCAACTTAACGTAGTGATTGATTTAATTATCCGGCCGTCGGGACTCGTCACCTCTCTGACGTCGTTGAGGGATTACAACGACAGGCGTCTGAGAAGTTCAGAGATGTACCCTTGAGCCAAAGTTGATTTGGAGTTTTATCGTTTATTTGAATATCTAAGGACACGTTAACCGTATTTGGGGTTAAGATCAACTTAGACGGGACCGTTTAGATCCAACAAAAGAGCGTTTGGGCCCTATTGTGCCAGTTTAGGGACGTGGTGGTCCATCATTAGTTTAGGGACGTTCCGGTCCGATATTAGTTTAGGGACGTTTCGGTCCGATATTAGTTTAGGGACGTTTCGGTCCGATATTAGTTTAGGGACGTTTCGGTCCGATATTAGATAAGTGGTCGTTGGGACCCGTCACCTCTTTGACGTCGTTGAGGAATTACAACGAGGGATGTCAAAGGAGTTCGGAGATGTACCCTCGAACCGGTCGTGAATTGGTTTAGGGGAGCCATTTTGCTCAATCAATTTAATTTTAAGGACTTACAGCCAGGATTGGGTTAAGTCCAATTTTTTTATTTATTTATTTTAAGCTTTGCCTGACTAATCCAAACAGGGCTCTGCCCCTTTATTATTTTTGTGATTTGATTTCGGTCAGGCCCTTAAGAATTTTTCAAACAGGGCTCTGCCCTTTTATTATTTTTTTTATGATTTGATTTGGGCCAGGCCCTCAAGAATTTTTCAAACAGGGCTCTGCCCTTTTATTATTTTTGTGATTTGATTTGGGCCAGGCCCTCAAGAATTTTTCAAACAGGGCTCTGCCCTTTTATTATTTTTGTGATTTGATTTGGGCCAGGCCCTTTTAAATAATGAGTTGCACTTGTGCAGAAACTCAAGAATTTTCCAGATTTAAGAACAAAAGTGCATAGCACTTTTGATCTAAATTTGGATCAAAGGAAAACAAGTTCTTCTTGTTTTCCCTGATTTTACAGAACCAAGGGTTCATATCAAGTGCAAGGCACTATTTATTATTCCTTCATTTCATTTTTTTTTTATCTTCTGTTCTTCAGAGATTTTTCTCTTCTTCCAAAAGAAGTTTTTACCTTTTTTCTCTTTTTTTTTGTTCTTGATTAATCTTCCAGAGTTCTTTCTCTTTTTTTTTATGCCAGAAGTTGATTCTTCTTCTTGATTGATCCCTTTTGAATGAGGCCTGGGGTCTTATTTATAGTGCTCACAAATTTGTTTAATTTGTTAACAAAATCTTTCCTGAATGATTTTGGGAATTTTCCCACCATTGGATCTTTGATCCAAAGGCAGAAGAAAATCTTCTGGTTTTGGAAAGAACAGAAAAGATTTCATCAAATTTTCATTCTGTTTCTGCGTAACTCCACACTGAATGACACGTGTCGCGCAGTGGAAGGCTTGCGCAATGGTGCTTGCGCAACTGCGCAGACACGTGTCGCGCAGTGGAAGGCTTGCGCCACGGTGCTTGCGCAACTGCGCAGACACGTGTCGCGCAGTAATCCCCTTGCGCCACGGTGCTTGCGCAACTGCGCAGACACGTGTCGCGCAGCAGTGCTCTTGCGCAACAGTGTTTGCGCAACTGCGCAGACACGTGTCGCGCAGCGATGCGCTTGCGCAGACACGTGTCGCACTGTGGGCCGCTTGCGCACTGCGCAACGCACGGAATTTGAAGCGTTGCTTCAGAAAATTTGAATTTTCAAAATTCAAATGAGCCTTGCTCAGATTGGGGGAACAATAGGTAGGAAGTTACCCGCTAAGGATTGACCGAGCAGGGAGGCTGCTCGGTGGCCTCTTGATGAGGGCTTCGATCCTTGGTGTCGGTGGGTAGAATCTACCCGCCAGGGATTGACCGAGCAGGGAAGCTGCTTGGTGGCCTCTTGGTGAGGGTTTTTGATCCTTGGCGTGGATGGGTAGGAGCTACCCGCCAGGGATTAACCGAGCAGGGAGGCTGCTCGGTGGCTTCTTGGTGAGGGCTTCGATCCTTGGCGTCGATGGGTAGAAGCTACCCGCCAGGGATTGACCGAGCAGAGAAGCTGCTCGGTGGCCTCTTGGTGAGGGCTTTCGATCCTTGGCGTGGATGGGTAGGAGCTACCCTCCAGGGATTGAACGAGCAGGGAAGCTGCTCGGTGGCCTCTTGGTGAGAGCTTTTTCAGACTTCTTCTTTCTTTTATGAAGCGTCGTTCAATCTCCCTTGACTTATGACAAAGAAATCTGGAAGGGTAACCATCGCGGGCGACACGTATCCAAAACGCATAGGCGAGGCGATGCGTTCCAAGATCTGTGTCATTCCGACTTCAGTTGACCGTGAGATACGGATGGCCGCCACGCGACAGCCCTGTATTGGGAAATATGAAAATATCCCAAGATTCGTGCCCATGCACGCACAATTTTCGGCCCTTGGGGATTCTGTTGAGGTGATTGATACGAAAGAGTGTGTTTTTGTAGTTAACCGCAATCAATAACGGTGTCGCGCGTAGCTAGACCGAGATGAGTACGGGTCGTCCTCTGGGAAACGTGGAACCTTTTATTTTTACTTTAGATGTGTTGAGAAAGAGAGGAGGAATAAAGAATTTTGTGAAAAGTTTCTAGATCTACTTTAAGCAAAAGAGCAAATTTATAGATCTAGATTATTTTAGAGATGTAGATAATATAATAAGAGGGCTTGTAGGGTTCGTTAGGATTTAGTAGTCATGGACGATTAATTAAAAGTTGCCCTTTTTATCCATTAATAGATTTAAAACTAGAACGACGGTAATGCGTGTAGATTAGGGTTTCTGGAAGGAAAAGGAATCCCACTCTTAACCCTTATCTCGACACGGAACTCCGTTCAAATCTAGCCTTTACCAAAACAATCATTAATCTAATCTCTAATCGCAGTCGGAACTAGCAAAGAATTGCTAGCGCGCCCGATTAGGATGTTAATGATTCTTTTGATAAAGTTCATAAACTTTATAGGACTTAAAAAGGGTTTAGGGATGTTCATCATCCATTAGCCTACCCTAATCCTACGAACCCTAACAAGCGGAGAATTACTCGCGCATGTTGGGAGAAGAAGATGAAAAGACAGAGAGGGAAAACATAATGTAAAATGCAAAAGAATAAAATAAAACAACTACCTTTATTAATCAACTTGAACAATCTACACTTTATTCCTTAGAAAATGATTACAAAACTAGTTGCTTCTCGATCTCTTCCAAGGAGGTAGATGAACCGTTGATGATCAGCCTGGATGCGTGAGCCGTCTGGGACTTCGTGATCGCTTCGGCTTGATACCTTTTCCAAGAGGCTCTCGGTGCCCTTTTATAGTGCAAAACCAGAATCTTTAGATTGAAAACTTGGTAAAATATAGCATATATTCACCCCAAAAAATCTTAGCTCCCAACTCCATAGAAGTGCGGCGGATCCGCGGCAAATGGTGGCTAGGGCCGCGGATCCGCGCTCAAAGGGTGAGATCTCTTTGTCAATTTTCTTGGGCTTTCTGATTGTGACATTTGGCAATCCAAGGCACCTTTAGAATTAAGAAATCTTCTCTCGGTTGCTTCCAGACTTGGTCTCCAAGTTTGCTTCTTAATTTGGCAAGATTTCTTCAACAACTTGATTTGCTTGATTCTAGCCTTGGAAAATTCTGCACAACTTGGAAATATTCTGCACAACAACTCAAATAAGATTTTAGTAGACTTTGTTCTACTAGGATTAGATCAATAATTTTATTTGCATACATTTTCCTACCAAATGATAATTAAAATATATTAACACAAGGAAAATAATGTTTTTACACATAAACCCTCATATGTATAATATATCATATTAAAGTCCTTTTTTAATATAAAAATGGTAGGAAAAATGTACTACAGATGTACAGTTTTATCGATGAATAAATACCCCCAAACTTATCTTTGATCGTCCCGAGCAAACTAGTTTATTTAAGAGGAGAAAAAGAAAGGAGAAAACTAAGCACACTTTCGTAGGCAGACACGATTGCACTGAGCACGTACAACAAGCCATTAAACCTCTAGGTGTCCCTAGTAGGAGGAGTGTTGTCTCCTGAGGGTTTTCAGCGGATTACACCCACAAAATCCTATAACAAAAGAGAGATGGTGAAATTTACATATAAAGACAAGAACCATAAAAGAAATACTTTGAAAAGAAGAGTTTCCAACTATACTAGCTTTTCAGTTGTCATGAGCCCTATCTTAATAGTCATGAAAAAATGTTAGAAATCACATCATCCCTCAATAAAACATTGTCTTTATTCTTCATTCCTACCTTTCATCCAAACATTGATCATATAACCCCACGTGTGTGTAAAGAACATCCCTACACTCGGGGAATTCAATTCAAGCTATCATACTCTTGTCCATCTACCTTAGTACTTTTTAATTTGATGAATATTAAGATTTGCTCACACATTTTCATGCGACCGTTAATACTTCTTGAGGTACTAACAGACCGATTACTCATGTGTTTGCTGATTCGGTGATAATCTTTTCATCGTCTTGCACCACCTAAGGCTTAGCAGTGACTCCCAGACCAGTTGGCCTTAGGGCACTAGGTGAAGAGGCACCCTCGCTATATTTTTTTATTGCTTCCTTGGCGATAACAAAACCAGTGTTCATTTTTTTTTCTTTTCACCATTTTTATATTTTCTTCATTTTTTCATTTCCTTCATACTTTGGCTTTTAGACAAGAGCATTTCAAGGTATCCTCTATTATCCCGAGTTTCAAGACGTGTGTAAGTGCAAATAGTAGAGTATCAACATTCAAATATTTGGCTTCCAGAATAGAAACTATTTTTCAGACTTATTTTTATCCTCAGATTAGTGCCTTGTTTCATCTTACTAACCCTTGGGACAACAGCTCATAACTACTTATTACTAGTTCGTTTAAGAAAACTTCTAATTTTCTTGGTTTTCTTAAAGTATTCCTATCTTTTGGATGTAATTTTTCACTTTCTATTCTTTTGCTATAAAAGAAAATTTTTAAAAATTTTTGAAATGTTGTGCTTATGCAAAATATGATGCAAATTGATGTGTAAATAAGCACAAACCTCCCCCAAACCTGTTTACAGCAGTGTCCTCACTGATGTCATCCGTTAAGCTCAAAAAACCTGTAGACTTGGGAGGAAATTATTAACGGGGGAAGGAATATATGAAAGTGAAAATCCTCCCCCAAACTTATTTTAGGCTCACAATTTTGTAAAAATCATTTTCTTTCAAGAGCCAAAATATACCACCTCCCCCAAACATGAGTTAAACAATTTTAATCTTTTAAAATCACACGAGGGGATCGAGGTTATTGGTCAATGCCAAGCTTTGCAAAGACCGAAGGTCAACACCAACCATTCAAAAAATTTATCGATGAAGCACCAAGGTTGGTGGAAGAATATGTCACTTTTCGACAAGAAGAAGTGGGGAGGTGATAAGAGGTGTAATGGAAAAGAATTGCGTCTCAATTTGGAGAGACGATACAGTGATAGTAATGATGGATTTCTCGCATTATCCTGATTGTCCAAAAGAAGGGGTGGAGGTCCAATTTCTTCATCTTGGATTTGATTTATCTCAACACCCTTGTCTTGTAAAAATGCGAGCTCATCAGCGAAAATTTCCTCAAAGCTTTCATCGATACCCCGAAAAATAATGTCATCAGAAAAAATGGGGGGATCGTCCGACTCTAGAAAAAGTTCCTCATCAGCGTTAGATGTTGACCCGGACAACTCGGTGGAAGAGTCCGTGTCAAACAACGACATATGAAAAGAGTCAGAATTATGAGGTTGATCAAATTCGCTACTGTCGACATTCATTAATTCGACAGAACACACATGAGCATAGGGTTCGGAGGGTTCACTTCCCAACTTGTAAATGTTAAGCTCAATTGATTTCTTTCCAAAGGATAGGGTCATAGAGCCGTTTCTACAATTAATTACTGCATTGGAAGTGGCCAAAAAGGGTCGACCGAGTATCACCGGGATTTGATTGCGTGGGTTTGCCACAGGTTGTGTATCAATAACGATAAAGTCCACAAGAAATATGAATTCTCCGACTTTGATTAACACATCCTCTAGCTCACCCCTAGGTTGGGTGATAGATCGATCGGCCATCTGAAGAGTGCAATGCGCAGGTTTTAACTCTCCGATCCCTAATTGCTCATACACAGAATACGGAAGCAAGTTAACACTAGCACCAAGATCGAGTAGAGCACGATTAATATTTTTACCCCCAATGGAAATAGAAATTGTAGGACTTCCGGGGTCCTTTCGTTTCTTGGGTAGTTGTTGTGTAAAAGCAGTGCTCACATTACTCGCAAGGAAAACTTCTTTAGGTACTTGAACTTTTCGCTTCCTAGTGCACAAGTCCATTAAGATTTTTGCATATGACGGAACTTGTTGAATAGCATCTAGGAGAGGAATGTTTATGTTAACTTGCTTAAAAATTTCCACAATCTTCTCCATTTGTGGACTTGGTCTGTTGCCCCTCAACCTGTTTGGATAAGGTGCTTGATCAATAAGTTTTGGGTCCAATGTTTGTGGAGAAGACTGTGGGGATGGATTTGATCCCAAAACTGGAGTGGGAATCGACTTAGATAGATTTGGCGAAATGGGCGAAGGGTTCGAGCCTTGGGGAAAACGGAGAATAGGCTCGGACGAAGGTGGAAGACTAGACGAGTTAGGGGAAGAAGAAGAAGAAGGGGTATCAAATGTGTCACTATCATCAACTTGCTCACCCACTTAGTTGTTCAGCACTCTCCCCGATCTCAATGTGGTAACAACACTCACATTATAACTTTGTGAGTGGCCAGGATTAGGTATGGGTTGAGATGGGAGTTTCCCTTTCTCTCTCGCACTCATTGCGGCGTTTAACTGTGCGATTTGGTTTTCTATTGATTTAATACTCTCACCATGGGAGGAGGAGTTTTTCGTTAGGGTATCAATAGAAGACCTTATCTCAGCCGAATTTTGCATGGATTGTTTTATGAACATATCCAAAGTTTGTGCAAGTGAGTTGTCAGTACCGGCCACTTGTGGTGTAGAAATGTTGGCCGGATTTTGGAAATTTTGTGACTGAAAGGGGGGCTGATTCTGTGGTTGTGGTTGCTGTGGAGGAGGTCTTTGATAATTGCTTTGTTGGTTTTGATTCCAAGCAAAGTTAGGATGATTCCTCCATCCTTGATTGTACGTGGAAGAATAAGGGTCGTTTCTAGGTCGCTGCTGAAAAGCAGCATTAGCTTGAAACGAAGCATTCATAGGACATTCTTCCGTTAAGTGTGAAGGATCCGAACAGCAACCACAGACGGTCTTAGGAAGCGTGACTTGATTTAGGGAGAATGTTGAGAACTTGTTTTCAATGGCATCGAGTTTCTTCTGAATCGCTGCCATTTCGGCTTTTACTGCGATAGAAACATCGAGCTGGTGAATACCTCCCTTAGTTGAAGGTGGTCTTACGCTTTCCCACTGCAACGTGTGTTCAGCAAGGTCTTCCAGATATTTCCAAGCTTCACCGTCATCTTTAGACATGAAATTGCATTGACACATTGTTTCAAGCATCTGCTTTGTCGCTGGATTAATGCCCTCATATTTAATCCGACATAAATCCCATCTTTGTATTCCGTGATGGGGGCATTGGACAAGCAGATCTTTGAAACGTTCAAAGCACTTCCAAAATGGTTCATTGGGAAGCTGGGTGAACTGGTTGATCTCGCTCCTAACATGTGCAGTCTTATGATTTGGGTAAAACTTCTTAAGAAATGCTACGATGAATTCATCCCAATTAGTGATAGAGTGTGCGGCAGTATTATAAAGCCATTTTTCTGCCAAGTCGCACAGTGTGAATGGGAGAAGACGTAAGCGCATAGCATCTAAAGTCAATTGTGAAGTACCCATCATTGCGCATACGTTTTCGAATTTGGTGATGAAAACGTACGCGTCTTCCGACTCAAGCCCGTGAAATTTGGGCAGCAGATTGATGTAGTGGGGTTTAATTTCGAAATTATCCCCGTTAGGTGGTGGAAGAGATAGACAAGTAGGAAGAGGACCACGAATAGGATAGCATCTCTCTTGGAGAGAGATGCGCGGTGGATTCTGCTCACCTGCGGGCGGTGGCAGCGTGGTGTTATAATTAGATGGAGTGTCGTCCATCACGGTCGATGTGGTGTGTGGTGGGGGAAAAGAAGATGAAGAAGTACCGACTTCGGCGTCGATAGCAGGAACGCGGACAAGACGGGAACTAGGATCCCGTGTCCAGCCGAGCATGCACTAAGCGGGTTTAGTGCAAGTGGCAGCGTGTGTGTGATTTAAAATTGGCTTGTTTTGAAAAAGTGGGACTCAAGACAAATCACCCTATGATGCATAAGCAACCCTAGAACTAAGGTCACCTAGGTCCAGTCTCTAGACCACTCCTAGACTTCCAAAGGACAAGCCGCAGGATCAATCCTCTACCGCCTCCATACTACCCTTGTAGCCAGATAAGTGCCAGGTAAGTGGGAAGGAACCACGTCGTGGGCCTAATTAAAAACCACTAGCCTTTGTCACACTTGCCTAGGCACTACAAAAGTAATGCATAAACGATAGATTACCCACGACCTTCCTCTGTCCTTATTGAGCGCGACAGTCCTTAGAGTCTGGACTAGATATTTTTTAAATTAATGAAGGGTTGATCTATATGCTCGGTTTGTGATTTGTGGGGCTTAGGAAGGGTGATGAAATCCCCACCTAATCTTGATTTGGTCTTTGCCCCTTAGAAATCCGTATTAAATATGCAAAACAAAACCAATCACAAAACTTTTGCAAAAAGATTTTTGAGCGGCGCAATTTTGCAAAGAATCCTGCAGAAAATAGATTTTATTGGATTTGAGGAGAGAGAGAAGGAGTTGAGAAAGATACCAGAGAAGATTTATTCCCTAATTCCTCCAACTTGCCGCGGTTCCGCCGCAGAATGGGTGCTTTTGCCGCGGCTCCGCCGCGTGGCAGAAGGAACAGTTGATGAAATTTTTTTGTATGGCCTTTTGTGCTCCTCTGGATCTCTAAAAATGTCTCTGTTTCCTATTTCCTCAAGTTTGTGACTCAAGATTTTCTCGCAAAAATTCACGCACAAATCGTTAAATATGCAATTTGCAGTTTTGTTTTAATAATGATATGACTCGTCTAAGAATTCAACACAAATAGTAAGAATAAAAAAAATTACGCACGTTTCCCCGGCAACGGCGCCATTTGATTGATATGAAAGAGTGTGTTTTTGTAGTTAACCGCAATCAATAACGGTGTCGCGCGTAGCTAGACCGAGATGAGTACGGGTCGTCCTCTGGGAAACGTGGAACCTTTTACTTTTACTTTAGATGTGTTGAGAAAGAGAGGAGGAATAAAGAATTTTGTGAAAAGTTTCTAGATCTACTTTAAGCAAAAGAGCAAATTTATAGATCTAGATTATTTTAGAGATGTAGATAATATAATAAGAGGGCTTGTAGGGTTCGTTAGGATTTAGTAGTCATGGACGATTAATTAAAAGTTGCCTTTTTTATCCATTAATAGATTTAAAACTAGAACGACGGTGATGCGTGTAGATTAGGGTTTCTGGAGGGAAAATGAATCCCACTCTTAACCCTTATCTCGACACGGAACTCCGTTCAAATCTAGCCTTTACCAAAACAATCATTAATCTAATCTCTAATCGCAGTCGGAACTAGCAAAGAATTGCTAGCGCGCCCGATTAGGATGTTAATGATTCTTTTGATAAAGTTCATAAACTTTATAGGACTTAAAAAGGGTTTAGGGATGTTCATCATCTATTAGCCTACCCTAATCCTACGAACCCTAACAAGCGGAGAATTACTCGCGCATGTTGGGAGAAGAAGATGAAAAGACAGAGAGGGAAAACATAATGTAAAATGCAAAAGAATAAAATAAAACAACTACCTTTATTAATCAACTTGAACAATCTACACTTTATTCCTTAGAAAATGATTACAAAACTAGTTGCTTCTCGATCTCTTCCAAGGAGATAGATGAACCGTTGATGATCAGCCTGGATGCGTGAGCCATCTGGGACTTCGTGATCGCTTCGGCTTGATACCTTTTCCAAGAGGCTCTCGGTGCCCTTTTATAGTGCAAAGCCAGAATCTTTAGATTGAAAACTTGGTAAAATATAGCATATATTCACCCTAAAAAATCTTAGCTCCCAACTCCATAGAAGTGCGGCGGATCCGCGGCAAATGGTGGCTAGGGCCGCGGATCCGCGCTCAAAGGGTGAGATCTCTTTGTCAATTTGCTTGGGCTTTCTGATTGTGACATTTGGCAATCCAAGGCACCTTTAGAATTAAGAAATCTTCTCTCGGTTGCTTCCAGACTTGGTCTCCAAGTTTGCTTCTTAATTTGGCAAGATTTCTTCAACAACTTGATTTGCTTGATTCTAGCCTTGGAAAATTCTGCACAACAACTCAAATAAGATTTTAGTAGACTTTGTTCTACTAGGATTAGATCAATAATTTTATTTGCATACATTTTCCTACCAAATGATAATTAAAATATATTAACACATGGAAAATAATTTTTTTACACATAAACCATCATATGTATAATATATCATATTAAAGTCCTTTTTTAATATAAAAATGGTAGGAAAAATGTACTACAGATGTGCAGTTTTATCGATGAACATGAGGCTATAAATAGAGAAGGTATATGGGTTTCTTTCAGCGTTGCTTTTGTGAAAATGGCCGGGTTCATCTACTCTATTGGAGAGATCATCTCCCACGACGACATGTACCTCTATGATCAGGAGTGCACGGAGGAGACATACCGGACTGTGGTCGAACGCATAGAGGACCACTTCGGCCGCTTACTTCCTCGGCGATCGCTTTTCCTCCAATTGCTCATGTACTCCATTTGAAGGATGTCCCCGGGTTTGTTCAATGCCTTGTCCCCGCGGCTACAGGATGAGGTGCTCGATAAGCTGCACACGCTCTATGTCCGCGGCCTCATCTCAAAGAACAGGCATGATCGATCGGCGGCCCTTCTTTTAGAGCGTTTCCAAAAGAGGCAGATCGTCGATGGCTGCCCGGCAGGTGCGACCTCTGGCCCTTCCATTGCATCACAGGTTCACGGGCAACACCAGATGGAGCGGGCCGAAGAAGCAAGGGCTCGGCTGGCGGCGATCTCCTCGGAGTACCACTAGCAGTGTTTTCTTGACCGCCTACTCCCTCTGCTGTAATTTTAATTTTTTTTTGTGTAAGGCCGGGGAGCCCATAATACCCTTGATGAAATAAAACTCTTCTTTTGCAACGTATTATTGTCTTCTTTTTATCCTCTTTGTGTGTTTGGGTATATTCATAAAACGAAACCCATGTCTTTTGAACCGAGGAAGAGGGAAACATATTGAAGAGGTTTCTTCTAATTCAGAAGACTTAGAAAAATTTACATCGCTTTGGCAAAGAAGAAACATATATTCACTGATACAAATTATGAATTCACTTGTACAGTTTGAGCTTTTCGGCGTTGTAAGGTCGCAAAAACTTGCGCCCCCCTCCGTCTTCTAAGCGATAGGCTCCGCCGGGTAATACCTCGGAGACGAGGAATGGGCCTTCCCACTTCGGGGAAAACTTGTGCAGTTTGCCTTGGTTTATGAATTCGTTCCGCCTTAGGACCAAATCTCCCGTTTTGAAGGCGCGATGATTGACTCATGCGTTGTAGTAGCGAGCAGTTTGCTGTTGGTAAGCGGCGGCTTCGATCTGTGCCCAGTTCCGCTTCTCCAGCAAGATTTCCAAATTAGTCCGGAGCACCGAGGTGTTTACTTCGTTGTCGAAATGTTCGACTCTGTAACTGGGCAGTCCAATCTCATCTGGGACCATTGCCTCGGTGCCGTAGTAGAGGCTGAAGGGTCTCTCTCCAGTAGGGGTCTTCTTCGATGTGCGTAGAGCCTATAAAACCCGGGGTAGTTCCTCAACCCAGCTGCCCTGCCTTCCTTCCAAATAAGTCCGAAGACCTCAGATGATGTCTCGGTTAGCGACCTCGGTATGCCCGTTGCATTGAGGGTGCGCTACCGCGGCAAACTTCATTAGTATGTGGTACTCGTTGCAGAATCCTTTGACTTTGTGTTTTCAAAGTTTGTCCCATGGTCGGTAACAATACACCTCGGGATCCCGAACCGGGATATTACGTTGTTCTGCAGGAATTTGATGGTCATGGTGGCGTCCGGTTTTTTGATGGGAACGGCCTCGATCCACTTCGTAAAATAGTCTACCGCGACGAGGATGTACTTGTGCCCGCCCGTGCCAATTGGGAGTTGGCCTACCATGTCCATTCCCTACCGGACAAAAGACCAGAGGGAGGTCAGGGCCATTAGCTCGGTAGCCTAAAGACGGGGTATGCTGCCATGGAGTTGACAACTTTTGCATCTTCTGACGTGTTTCTGAGCGTCTTGATGAATCGTAGGCCAATAGTATCCTTGGAGTAGCATCTTCTGGACTAAGGTGCGGGCCCCTTAGTTTGCTCCACTGACTCCTTTGTGAATCTCACGCAGGACATAGTCGGCTTCGTGGGGGTCGAGCACCGAAGCAGAGGTTGTGTGAAGGACTTCTTATAGAGGTTTCCATTGCACTAGACGAAATGGCGGGCTTTGGCTCGAAGGTGGCATACTTCCCCTCGATCTTCTGGGAGAGTACCTTCCTTCAGGAACTCTATAAGGGGCTTCCTCCAATCCCGGCCTTCCTCCTGAGTAGTGTATATTTGAAGTGCTGCCTCCTTGTCTTCTACGCTGGGCCGTGGTAAGACTTCGAAGAGGACATTCCTCTTATTATTAGCCGTATAGGAGGATGCTAGCTTGCTCAGAGCGTCGGCCTGGGCGTTTAGGTGCCGAGGTATCTGCTCCACTTGAACTTCGTCAAAGTCTTTTCATAGTCTTTTTACCTCGGCTAAATATTTCACCATTAGAGGCTCTCGAGCCTCGAAACGGTCGGTCACTTGGCCTACGACTAGGGCGGAGTCGCTGCGAATGCGGATCGTCTTCAGCCCCACTCCGGAGGTGATTCATAGTCCAGCTAGTAAGGCCTCGTACTCCGAGGCATTGTTTGAAGCTTTGAACCCGAGCTTCAAAGAGTACTCCATCTCTGCCTTGTTCGGGCCTCGAATGATAAGGCCGGCACCGCTTCCATCCTCGGTAGAGGATCCATCGATGTAAAGGACCCAATCAGGGATGGAGTCGGGCCTCTCCTTGATCGAGGGTTGGGACCCGGGGACTGCCACCGACACTGCCTCCTTGTTGGGGATAGTACATTCGACAACGAAGTCTGCCAGGACTTGTGCTTTGATAGCTTGCCTTGGGCGGTATTTGATTTCGAATTGAGCTAACTCCTACCTCCATTTCTCCAGACGACCAGATGACTCGGGTGAGGCAAGAATAGCCCCTAGGGGACGCTCGGTGAGGACGAGGATGGTATGTGCCTGGAAGTAGCGCCGTAGCTTACTTGAGGCCACGATAAGCGCCAAAACAATCATTTCTATGGCCGGGTATCTTGTTTCCACGTCCTTAAAGACATGGTAGTAGACCGACTTCTAGACTCCTTCGACTTCTCAGACGAGCACTGAGCCTACAACATGAATGGATACCGCTAGATACAGTGACAGCTCGTCTCCTTCAATTGGTCGGGTGAGCAGTGGGGGAGTTGCCAGGTGCACTTTCAATTGCTCGAAAGCGATCTGACACTCTTCCGACCATTCGAACTTTGGAATCTTTCTCAGGGCTTGGAAGAATGGGAGGCACTTTTCTACGGACCTCAACATGAAGCGAATTAAAGAGGACACTCTCCCCATGAGTTGCATGATTTCGACGTTGCTTTTTGGTGCGGCCATGTTAAGGATGGCGCTGATCTTCTCCGGGTTAGCTTCGATTCCTTGGTGGGTAACCATGAACCTGAGGAATTTTCCACTAGTGACCCCGAACGCGCACTTGGCGGGATTCAGCTTCATTTTATACTTGCAAAGAATGTTGAATGTCTCGCCAAGATCTTTGGCGTGCTCATCCGACGAGGTCGACTTGACGAGCATGTCGTCGACGTAAACCTCCATATTCCTCTCGATCTGCGGTTTGAATATCCTGTTGACCAAGCGCTGGTATGTAGCTCCGGCGTTTTTGAGGCCGAAGGGCATCACTTTGTAGAAGTATATCCCCCGGTCCGTTGTGAATGTGGTAAGCTCTTCATCTGCCGGGTTCATACGGATCTGGTTGTAGCCGGAGAAAGCATCCATGCAGCTGAGCAATTCGTGGCATGCTGAGCTGTCGACCAGCTGATCTATTTGAGGGAGGGGATAGTTGTCTTTTGGGCAGACCTTATTGAGATCTGTGAAGTCAACGCACATGCGCCATTTCCCGCTTGCTTTTTTAACCATAACCACATTCGCTAGTCATTCCGAGTAGGCCACATTTCGAATGAAGTTGGCTGCAAGCAACCTATCGACCTCGTCCTCGATCGCCTTTTGTTTGATAGGGCGAAGCTTCGTTTATTTTCCTGATGGGTCAGGCCGTCGGGTCGACCCCGAGCTTATGTGAGATTATCTCGGGGTCGATCCCGGGCATGTCGGCGGGCGCCCAGGCGAACACATCCGAGTTTCCTCGGAGAAAGTAGATCAAGTCTTCATGCCGGGCTCCTGTTAATAGGGATCCGATATGGACAGTTCATTCAATGTTCCCCTCGACGAGGGGGACCTCTATTAGCGCCTCCACCGGGGCCTCTTGGATTTCTTTTTGTTCGTCACGGGTATCCAAGGACCCATGGAAATCGCCCGCAATTCCAAGGTCGTCTCTTCGTTCCTCGAGGGTAGATGTCGCTGTGAAGCAAATCTTTACGATTTGATGGTTCCCGTAGGCCCGGCCTATTCCCTCTTGATCCAGTGAAAACTTGATCGCGAGGTGGTAGGTCGAGATTTGGGCCCGAAGGGAGTTTAGCGTCGGGAGTCCTTGGAGGATATTGTAGGACAAGGGAATCTTAGCGACGATGAACTCCACTGGTACAGTTCTCATACGGCCCGCCTCCCCAATGTTAAGGAGGAGGGTAACCACTCCCTCTGCCGGGATGGAGTGGTTAGTAAATCCCGACAGAATGTGGGCGGTTGGTCTCAGGTCTGACGGGCCAAGCCCCATACGTAGGAAGCAGTCATAGAAAAGGATGTCCTCCGAGCTTCCCGAGTTGACCGGTATCCTTTGAACCTCTTAACGGTGGATCCGTGCTGTAATCATGAGGGGATCGTTGTGAGGAAAGGATATTCCGTGGAGGTCTTTGTCGGTGAAGGTGATGGGCTCGGCTGCTTTGTTTTTCTTCCGGGGCTAGTCGCTAGTTCCCTCGACCGGCATGAGGCGGCGAATCTCGCCGGCCCTAAGATCACCCCCCGAAGATACGACCATAATTTGGCCGATCGTCAATTCGCCGGGAGGGGGATGGTTCTCTTGCTCCCGGTCTGCCTGTCGCTTTTCTCGCAGGTACTTTGCCAAGTGCCCCGAGCAAATCAACTCCTCAATGTAATCGCAGAGTTGTTTACAATTCTTGATAGGGTATCCCTGTGACCTATGGAAGGCACAGTACGGGGCTCGAGTCCGTTTGGTCACTCTATTGGTGACCGGAGGGAGCTTGAAGAATCACTCGCCCTTCGCCTCCTCCAACAGCTCAGTCTGAGAGATGTTGAGTGGATTATACTCCAGGAACTTTAGGGAGTATGGCTTTGGCCGGTCGACCTTCTTCTTCTCTTCTCTGCCCATCTTCCTGTCACGACCCGAAATTTAGTTCGTGACCGGCACTTAAATCACGTAACGTCTAAAGACGCAACGTAAATCAAGTAAGCCGAAGCCCGATCATCCGGTGCAAAACCGAACACTCTCCTCAAACAAGAGGTCACAATACAAACACTAAATCGATACGTTCCCATGTCACTTGAAAACACGATGATCAGTCCGCATCCATGACGAGCTCGCCCTGACCGCATCACTAGCAGCAAATCAATCTGCGCTTAAACCATGGTGACAGGAACCTCAAGCATGTATCGATAAAGATAGATCAAAGGAATGAAAGGAATCAACAGATCCCAAAATGGCTACATGATCATAAGAAGGAACGGAATCAATGAGAGTATGATCATGGGCACGAATAGAATTAAGGATCTCAAATGGATGTATGATCAAGGGAGCGAAGGGAATCACAAGTCTCAAGATATGTACATCCTAAGGTCACTTAAGCGGAGTATCGTATCGTAAGTATGCCGCGGAACATACGCACGGTACGTCATTCTACTTGAGTTACCTACTCCATCAATCATGGTCAACCAATGAAATGAAAGTTCAGGTCTAATAACCCCTGTTCAAGTCTAAGTCCCGTAAGGTCAAGCCTAGGTTCCAAATACACACACACACACACACACACCCCCCCTAGACACCGCATAATCAAACCTAGACTCGAACCAAGGTTAAACCTAGCGCTCTGATACCAACTTTGTCACGACCCGAAATTTAGTTCGTGACCGGTACTTAAATCACGCAACGTCTAAAGATGCAACGTAAATTAAATAAGCCGAATCCCAGAAATCTAAACCTTTTTAAGAAAATAAAAGAGATGAAGTTTTGAAATACGTGTATGATGAAATCAAAAGTTTTCTTAAATACATAGATAATGGAACATGAAAATGCCGTTAGTTGTATGTATGCCCTAAAGGCCATTATTGTATATATGATGTATATTATACTGGATGCTTGGACATATATAGAGAAGACTTTCTTGCTCGACATGATAGTATGCTATCTGGTTGCTCTTTATCTTAACATGTATACTTGTCTCTTGATACTGTCTTATAGTTACATGTTGGTAAAGCCCTTAGGATGTATACTTGACTACCAGGATTATGATGCAGATCATACTAGTGGGGCCATGGTAGTCCATAAGTTCATCCTTTAATGTTCCTAGTCGAGGGTGTATCGAGACAGGGTATCGATATACCAGAGTAGACTAGCGTATATGCTTCTCGACCTATGAGATGTGTTGGATATAGTGCCCTCTAAGTCAATTATTGGATCGTGGGTACGTGATTGCAATGATTGAGGGAGGACCTATACCGATAAAACAGTCTTACTCGAAATGATAGTATGCTATCTGGTTTGTCTTTATCATCATGATGGAGCCCATAGGATTCTTGTTTGACTACCAGCAGTATGATGGCGATCATATATGTGGGAGCTGGGGTCTATAAGCACATCCTTAAAGTGTCCCTAGTCGTGGGAGTTTCGAGACAGGGCATCGATACTCCAGAGTAGACTAGTGTATGCAGTCGAGACCCCGACGGGGGTGGTGGCCGGTCTCACAAGCCACCGGTGTCAGTTAGATCGCCTAAGATGTATACAGGTGCTCATTGGGTTATGAGTACACCGGACAGGACTCGCCGGGAACATGCTAGTTGGTATTATACATATCGTCAGATGGCAGTTCCCTGGTGACATGTGTACAGGTTAGTTCATCGACCTGAGGTCGTCATTTGTCTCGTGTGAGTTCCCACTGTGCTTTGATTTATACCCTACCATGGGTCAAAGGAGTCGTGCAAACAGGTATATTTTGGGTACAGTCCCGAGCCACATTGGAGGCAAGTGAGCGGATCCTCGGGGATTCGTCTCTCCCGGTATTGGGGGTGAGATCACGCTGTGTTTAGGAGAGCCATTACACGAAATCCCTGGCCAGGGTAATCGAGATATACTGGTAGGTATACCAGCAGAATCTCAGGGTGTTCTGGGCTGCTCTCTGACACGACTTATACAGTTGTTGGGGGTCTGACGTTTACCGGCCCCCTAGGCCGTATATGCGATACTCATAGACGAATGTTCCGGACTGTACGGTTATTGTTACTGTTAGGCTCAGTAGGGTTTATTGGATGAGTTCTCTCGTCAGTTTCCCTTCCAATCAATACATGGGCAAAACGTTACGTACAGCTTGTACCTCTGACGTGCTAGTGGTTATACCCGGTGCCAGTGTACTGATGAGTCATTAGAGTCCCCCACAGACACTTTCCCAAGTTCGGGCGAAACGTTGTAGAGGCCGTATGGGTTTATGGCAAGGTTCGGAAAATGCACGTGCGTTTTCGCACGTGTCAGTTTTCGGGCAGATAATACTGGTAGGCTTTGGTTTAAGCCGGAACCCTGTATTATACTGTGTAGATATAATATCTTTGTCTCAGTTGCATTTGTATTCAGTCGTAATACAAATGCGGGTATGTTTATACCGATACGGGGTTATCCTGAAATTCGTTTCGGGATGATTTTTGGAAGTTGCTAGTTTCCAGTTTTATATCAGCCGTATTTGATATTCGGTTAAATACGGATTTATCTTTTCTCCTTGTGGTGAGTCAGTATTCTAGAAGATTCTAGAGAGGGTGACAAGGCTAGTGACTCACTTGAGTCATTAATGGTTCATTAATGATGAAGGTGACTAGGTTTAATTTGATTGGTTTGCTTTTAATGCTTAATGTGAGTCATTCTTTCATTATTGTTATGATAACTATCATTTGTTATGGTCACCCTCGTAGATGCTCCTACACTCACCCTCCTCCCCTCTTCATATAGTGGCCGGCCCCTTTGTGGGAATGTGGTGATTTTTGATTCATTTCATTTGAGTGAGAAAAGATTATGATAACTAGTGTATGGAAATTTCATTTTTAGTTCAATTTCCATTCACCCGATTCCAATTGGCAACTTCTAAAACCGTTCGTCCGTGACCTTGGACGTAACTAGACAAAGTATTCTACTCATTCTCTACTTCATCTTGGTCGTCTCTTTTGGCAAACTTGACGATCGAGTTGCCTCGGTTCAGAGGCGGGAGCCCGTTCAAAGATCCGTCGACGTGGTGCCACCTGGACGACCAGACCGGAGATCGAGCAAGTTCGGATCAGTTGCAACATAGCGTGGGATGATGGTTGAA
This sequence comes from Agapanthus africanus, assembly GCA_030015575.1. Classification (NCBI taxonomy): domain Eukaryota; kingdom Viridiplantae; phylum Streptophyta; class Magnoliopsida; order Asparagales; family Amaryllidaceae; genus Agapanthus; species Agapanthus africanus. The sequence goes on along the minus strand of CM057350.1, from coordinate 442,394,761 downwards.
GACCGAAGGACTCGGATCATTCGGTATAACATTTCTACCCTCTTTACAATTTGTTAGTTTAGCTTTAATGGACGATCCGGGATAAAGTACGCGATAGCGCCAGTCGTAAAAATTTTGTTCCGCATATCGGCGTCTGTTAGATGGCCGGGGCGCTGCCGTGTACTTACAGTGGTATCAGAGCCTCACCATTAAGCTATACTAATTTATGCTAACGCGTTTAAAAGATCGATCGAACGGAATTTCCGAAATCACAATTTTCTGTACATGAAGTTTCTGTCGATTTTTAAACTGTTCTAAAATTCATTTTGAGCATTTCAAAAAATCATGCAGGGTTTTTGAAGCAAACTGTGAAAATTTGGGCACGTGATCCCATTAAATCACCGCAGAACCGCGGTCAAACCTAGGGTTTGACCGCGCTTCCGCGGCGGTTTAGTGGGATTGGTGCACCAAATTTTTCCAGGGGCTTCTTCACAGGGAAATGTGGTTTCTGGTACTGTTATTTTGGGCCCATATTTTATTACTGTACACCAGATGCTTGTGGGGCCCACTTCGGGAAATTTAGTCGATCGAAATTTTAAACTTGTTAGTTTTCAGTACTTTCATTATATCTCCGACCGGGAATGTCATTTGATCGGTAAACCATGTCTGATTGCTATAATTCTTTTAGACGGGTTTGCGAACGTGACATTCGCGTTGATGTTCTGTGTTGTGCTGTAATGTTGCGGATTCGTCGTGGTGGATAGCAGGGTGCAATGATAGAGCTGTTTGAATTTATTTGTACATTTGATATTGTGGGGCGAGCGTCCAACATGTGGACTGCCGTCACTGCCTGTTTGTATAATATTCTTTTGGGGCACGACCAGGTTGCGGTCGATGTACCCGTTGTACTATTTTTATTTCTGTACTAGGTTTACCCCGCGGTGGAGTGCACGGATAGCCGGGTTCTGGAGGGCAACGGGTTCGTATCTCATGGCATTGAGAGGCAAAGGGACCTCACTCTTGAATTGGCAGACTATTCGCCGCACTCGTAGGGGGTACAGGTTGACCTAAGGAGGGGTGCTCAATTTACCGGATTCCGTGAAGTGCCGGGTGTTCCATTCACTATTTCGTGGGGACCACCTCGCTTCAGGTTTTGGCGGGTAACTTGCCGCACCGTAGGGGTCTAGGTTTCATTGCACAGGCTATCCACACGACCAGGGGAACGTCGGGTTTCAGCAGCGGCTCTGTGAAACCCGGGGATCCCAGATTATCTGTATTGTTCTGTGATGCTTATTACTTATCTGTAATGTTGCATATTATCACGCCTGGAGCGATTACTGTATATTAGTATATATACTATTAGATGTTGTATATGTTTTACACCCGCGCTAGTCCAGTCCCCGCTCTGTCGTTAGTTAAGTAACCTAACGAGTGATGACGGGACCCAGTGACGAATGCGGATGGCATATACGTACATTTTATTTTCGTTCTATTCTGGTGTGATTGATTGATGGGACTGCATTGATTCTTATCAATGCGAGATAAAACAAACCTATATTTGATATTGTTGGAACAAATTTTAAAATTATTACAAAGACCTTTCCTTTTGTTATGCATAGCGGTATTCAGTTGGAATATCCTGCACCTCATTCCACGAGGAAAGAGCCGAGATCCCTTCACCGGGAGTGACTTCTTTAACAAAAGGTTTTCGCTACTATATATTTTTATAAAGCTATCAGGTTCTTTCAACGAGATCAAGTTCATTACGTTAAAGGTTTTTTCGCCAAAAACCAGCCGTAATCCTCCGTCGTTTCTTATGGATAGTCAGTAGTATTCAAGCTATGTTTGTTGGCCTACGTCAAGACATAGTGTTTGGTAGCTGCTGGGTATTCATTTGTTGCATAGATAGATGCATTAGTTTAAGTCAACGTACACCTTGTTGGCCTACGTCAAGGGCATGTACGATGACTTAAGTTGATCAGGACAACGACGGGTAGAACTTGACATGTTGCTTATGATTTGTTGGCCTACGTCAAGGTCATAAGATCATGGGATAAAAATTACATCGGGAGTTTCAAACATACAAGAAACTTGCCAGACTTGCGCATACCTTCTGGAGTGTGATGACTTGAGTGGCTTCCATCAAGTTATCATGCGATGATAGTTGGATCCCGATTCTCACTGATGAGTTGGTTTACTCTTCGGGTTACCCCGATTAATTCTTCTTTCAGGTTTGGAGGAGAATTTGAGATAACAGTGGGAGGTTTCCTAATTAGATAAAGTGATAACCATTCTGATTTAGGCTAGAGTGCACGCAGAGTGTTTTCTTTTCTCTCTCTCTTTGGCAGCAACCTTTGACTGACCCTAGACTATAACTTAGTGACCAAAGTTGACCGAACCTTCTTATAATACTAGCTTTTTGGATTGCCTAAAGTTGCATAAGTCATTGCCGCTCTTTCTTTTACCCTTTGTATTTCTCAGAACACCCCGTATTACTACGGACATCCACTTCCACTGGATAGATCCATCGTATGGTTATATACGAACTCGAAGGGACTTCTTCGAGGATGGATCCAGGTTCAGGAGAAATAGAACTGGTTTATTCAGTTGACTTTTATTATCACCTTCTCTCAGGTTGCGAGGGCTCCTTGGTTTAGGAGAGTACACCTATTATGCTTACTGGATATTCTTATTCCAAACCATAGGCTGGTGCCGAACGGTAGGGAATGAAGAAAACCAATTAGCCTAAGTAGGGTGTGCAAAAGGTAATATGTAAAAACAAGATAAAGGAATTAGAAAGAGGGCAAAGTAAATTGCGACTATTTACATTCAGACCAAACCACGTATTTCATCGCCACTCCTACTTCACCTTTGATTTCTCCAGAACAACCCGTATCACTACGAATATCCAATTTCATTGGATAAATCCATCGTATGGTTATATACGAACTCGAAGGATATTTTTTCGAGGATGGATTCTGGTTCAGGAGAAATAGGAATAAGGTATTATTCAGTTGTCTTTTATCATCACCTTCTCTCAAGATGCGAGTACTCCTAGGATTAGGAGAGTACACCTATTATGCTTACTGGATAGTCTTCTTCCAAACCATAGGCTGGTGCCAAACGGTAGGGAAGGAAGAAAACCATTTAGCCTAATGTTGGTGTACAGAAGGTAACGACTAAAGACAAATTAAAGGGAATTGGAAAGATGGCAGGGAAATATACGGTTAAAGTCATGATATGGATTATGGAAAAGGCATTACTAAAGAATACCAGGATACCCCTACGAAACATATTTATGTTTAATATTCACTGTGCATTGTTAATAGAAAACTGATTTCCCGATTAGATACTTACTACAGGGTATGTATTTACCAAGTATGATTCTCACATCTATATGGTTTTACAGATGTTGAATGGGAGTGAGTTATTGGGAATTAGGTGATCATCCTCATTATATCGGAATTCGTTGTAATTGGTGATATTTAAGGAAATCGCCTGGGCACAGTTTTCAACCTACGACGTACAGGTTATGAGTTATTCAACTCAAAGGACTTATACAGAATATTGTATGTTGTCCAGTGTTCATCAGGACTAAAGGGGTTGGTCCTCGTACTATTTTCTATTTACTTGTGACTTCTCTAGTTTTTAGACAAGTGTTTCGTAGAAATACAATGTCTAAGTATTGAGAAGTTATAGGTATAAGAATAAAGTAGAGAACTATGTGTCACAAGTATCGGGATTCTTCAAAGAGATTGAAGATGTAGATTCTTGTGAATGGTATTCAGTTGATAGTAACATTTTTTAGAAACTTGTTTCTCTTTCAGGTTACTCATAATTGGATGGATTCCTAAGTTGAGTAATACTGATTAGCCTCTCTCCATTAAGATAATATGCACTGGAGACAGCTGCATAATTTGAATCTGGTTCCAATTAAATAAGTGCCAAAGTTTCTATATTTGATATAGAATGCTTCATATCTTAAGGATATTAAGGTACGGGGAGTTGTCCAGTTTATGCTTAAAACCAGACACTGGATAACTCAAGGCACGTTTCTGTAATGGCAGTTTGTGGGTTGACCCTAGCTTCGACGAGGGTTGATTTTCTACCATCTGGAAGATCAATAGTGATATTGTTCTTGACTCGCCACAGTTTTATTAAAATGGATTTTTTCAGAAAACAGTAGTGGGAGCATGGTAGAACTGGAAGTGATTCCAGAACCGCAAACGATTACGGAAAGTTTAATAGGACCTATATATTCAATCAGGTTTGACATTCCAATAACCACTCCGCAGATATGGTGGGTAACCTCAGACACCCGAGAGGTACTCAGGTAGCCTCAAGGACGGTGACAGGGAGGTTCTTGTTTACCCAGACTTGACACTACTGTTGTTCCAGACTATGAAACCCTGCAGGAGGAAATGTATAGCGTCGTTCTAAACTAGTTTTAGAAGTACACGTATATATTATTCTGCCAGAGGGTTGTTGTAGTCAGTGGGAGCAGCGTAAGCATAGTGGGCAAGTAGCTAGTCTATTTATAGACTTGAGCAGATATAGCGGAAATAGATCATCTGATTTTTGATGTAACAGTCATGGGTTTGACTTCATCAGAATAGGGGATGGATCTGTTAAGAAGGTAGTAGGGTGTGATGTCCTGGTATTTGGATGACATACACAGAGTAGGAAGTAAGATTCCTCTACTACGATCAGTTGTACTGAGGTCGTCACACAGTTGTTTCTCCACAAAGGACATGGATGTAATATCTAACATTCTGGATGTGAGATCTATGGTTTTAGATCTAGATTTAGGTAGTTTCCCAATGTGGGTTCTTTGACAGTATTCTAATAGTATTTTAGAATAGATGACTCCTGGCATGGTGGTGTACCTGCAGGTGATGGAGTCACCCTCTCTAAAGCTGTCTTACAGACTAAAGGGGAGAGGGATGTACATGATCGACAGATCACTTGCTCAGGCAATTGAGTCAATCGTGAGATGTCAAGTACCACACCAGATGTTGTTATTGCACTAGATGCAATAAGTTTATATTAATCCAATCCTGGAGAAACATTAGGAAGCAGTTTTAGAACATAAGTACATGTTCTACGGATTTGATGACGGCAGCCTCCTTCGGGAGACAGTTATTATTCCAGGCTTCAAAGGTGACATGGATGACAGAGTGATTGTCAGAGTTATAGTTTTCCCTCTGACGAGAGACAGTATTATGGACAGGTGGTCCAAGAGGATACTGTGGGAGGGATAGTGTGCAACACTGATTAGTTTCAGTGATCGATACAGTCTAAGAAGTTTGGATTTGGAGTTCATTTATGAACTAGGTCCCATAAGATATCCATACATATTCTAAGACAGGTATTACTCGATTCCGGAGATGGTTTTCTCCGCGAACTTGAGATATAGAGAGATACAGAAAGAAACTCCAAGGCGGATCCACTCACTGAGGCTATTTCTCGAATACAACAGTTTTGCAAACGAGCTTTGTGAAACTGATTAGTAAAGGAGTTGGATGTTCGGTATCACACGAGCTGTGAGTACGCGACATCGCAATAATTAACCTTAAGTGCAAGTGGGAGATTATTGGATATAGTGCCCTCTAAGTCAATTATTGGATCGTAGGTACGTGATTGCAATGATTGAGAGAGGACTTATACCGATAAAACAGTCTTACTCGAGATGATAGTATGCTATCTGGTTTGTCTTTATCATCATGATGGAGCCCATAGGATTCTTGTTTGACTACCAGCAGTATGATGGCGATCATATATGTGGGAGCTGGGGTCTATAAGCACATCCTTAAAGTGTCCCTAGTAGTGGGAGTTTCGAGACAGGGTATCGATACTCCAGAGTAGACTAGTGTATGCAGTCGAGACCCCGACGAGGGGCGGTGGCCGGTCTCACAAGCCACCGGTGTCAGTTAGATCGCCTAAGATGTATACAGGTGCTCATTGGGTTATGAGTACACCGGACAGGACTCGCCGGGAACATGCTAGTTGGTATTATACATATCGTCAGATAGCAGTTCCCTGGTGACATGTGTACAGGTTAGTTCATCGACCTGAGGTCGTCATTTGTCTCGTGTGAGTTCCCACTGTGCTTTGATTTATACCCTACCACGGGTCAAAGGAGTCGTGCAAACAGGTATATTTTGGGTACAGTTCCGAGCCACATTGGAGGCAAGTGAGCGGATCCTCGGGGATTCGTCTCTCCCGGTGTTGGGGGTGAGATCGCGCTGTGTTTAGGAGAGCCATTACACGAAATCCCTGGCCAGGATAATCGAGATATACTGGTAGGTATACCAGCAGAATCTCAGGATGTTCTGGGCTGCTCTCTGACACGACTTATACAGCTGTTGGGGGTCTGACGTTTACCGGCCCCCTATGCTGTATATGCGATACTCATAGACGAATGTTCCGGACCGTACGGTTATTGTCACTGTTAGGCTCAGTAGGGTTTATTGGATGAGTTCGCTCGTCAGTTTCCCTTCCAATCAATACATGGGCAAAACGTTACGTACAGCTTGTACCTCTGACGTGCTAGTGGTTATACCCAGTGCCAGTGTACTGATGAGTCATTAGAGTCCCCCACAGACACTTTCCCAAGTTCGGGCGAAACGTTGTAGAGGCCGTATGGGTTTATGGAAAGGTTCGGAAAATGCACGTACGTTTTCGCACATGTCAGTTTTCGGGCAGATAATACTGGTAGGCTTTGGTTTAAGCCGGAACCCAGTATTATACTGTGTAGATATAATATCTTTGTCTCAGTTGCATTTGTATTCGGTCGTAATACAAATGCGGGTATGTTTATACCGATACGGGGTTATCCTGAAATTCGTTTCGGGATGATTTTTGGAAGTTGCCAGTTTCCAGTTTTATATCAGCCGTATTTGACATTCGGTTAAATACGGATTTATCTTTTCTCCTTGTGGTGAGTTAGTGTTCTAGAAGATTCTAGAGAGGGTGACAAGGCTAGTGACTCACTTGAGTCATTAATGGTTCATTAATGATGAAGGTGACTAGGTTTAATTTGATTGGTTTGCTTTTAATGCTTAATGTGAGTCATTCTTTCATTATTGTTATGATAACTATCATTTGTTATGGTCACCCTCTTAGATGCTCCTACACTCACCCTCCTCCCCTCTTCATATAGTGGCCGGCCCCTTTGTGGGAATGTGGTGATTTTTGATTCATTTCATTTGAGTAAGAAAAGATTATGATAACTAGTGTATGGAAATTTCATTTTTAGTTCAATTTCCATTCACCCGATTCCAATTGGCAACTTCTAAAACCGTTCGTCCGTGACCTTGGACGTAACGAGACAAAGTATTCTACTCATTCTCTACTTCATCTTGGTCGTCTCTTTTGGCAAACTTGACGATCGAGTTGCCTCGGTTCAGAGGCGGGAGCCCGTTCAAAGATCCGTCGACGTGGTGCCACCTGGACGACCAGACCGGAGATCGAGCAAGTTCGAATCAGTTGCAACATAGCGTGGGATGATGGTTGAAGACCGAAGAACTCGGATCATTCGGTATAACAATTCTACCCCCTTTACAATTTGTTAGTTTAGCTTTAATGGACGATCCGGGATAAAGTACGCGATAGCGCCAGTCGTAAAAGTTTTGTTCCGCATATCGGCGTCTGTTAGACAGCCGGGGCGCTGCCGTGTACTTACAAGATGGGCGATGGATGATCCTATATCCATTGGTGGTATATGGGTGCTCAGTGGAGACTGGGTACACTGGACGGACTCGCCGAGAACTTCTAGATGGTATTATACCTAACGTCAGATAGCAGTTCTCTGGTGATACTGGTGTAGGTTAGTCTGTAGACCCGAGATCGTCATAGAGTCCTGTGCGATTCCCACTGTGCTTTGATTTCCACCTTACAACATTCAAGAGGACGTGCAAAACGGTGGTTTTTGGGTACAGTCCCGAGTCACATGGAGGCAATGAGCGATAGAAGGGAATTTCGTCTCTCCCGGTATTGGGGGTAGATGTTGTGCTGTGCTTGATTGGCTATAACTGGAAGTCCCTAGCCAGGGCTGATTTGGAGATTTACTGGTAAGTGTTATCAGTAGTTTCTCGACCCGTTATGAGCCTCGAATCGACATGACTTATCGAGTTATTGGGGTCTGACGTTTACCACCCTTAGACTTGATATGCAACATCTCAGACGAAGAGACCGGACTGTACGGTAGTGTTACTGATAGGCTTTACAGGAGTTAGAGCAGGCTTGCTTGTTGATCTTCTAATCGCTTAATACCCGGGTAGCCGTTACGTCCATCTAGTACCACTGACGGCTTGTGGGTGCTTGATATGATCATCACCTACTGCCGGCGTATTGACGAGTCTTTAGAGTCCTACACAGAGGTTTCACTGGCCCAGGCAAAATGAAGTAGGAGCACATATGTGATATGTGCGGGACCGAGATTAATACGAGTATGTGATGCCGTATTTTATTCTCGCGATTTATTCGTATCGGTCGGTAATATGTGATATAGCCGGATTATCGAATCAAGTGTTGATTCGATAAGTTGATACAGATTATATTATTCGGTTGTATGTGATATAGCCGGATTATTAAATCAAGTGTTGATTTGATAATTTAATGTATAATTGTATATGTGATATACTAGATTACATTAACTAATATTAGCTCACTTAAACATTTCTTTTCTCACTAGTGTGCATATAATATATTTGTGATATATATTATTGTACATTTTTTGTGTCATTGTTGATGATACATGCAACATGGGTGTATGAGACTTACACCATGATAAAGATAATATAGGGTTTATTTATTTATAGTAATTCAATTATTAGTTGGAAATTTGTCACATGTCATGAAGTTTTGAGACCCATTGACTTAGTCCACTAGTTTTGTCTTACACTAGATATTTGCTAAACCAACCATTATCTAAACTCATGGTTAAGTCTCTACATGAGTAATATTAGATATTTTCTCATCCACGGTTGCCATTCACTCTCACAACATTATCTCTCTTCATCTTCTTCTTCAAGCTCAAGAGCTCTCTAGCTTTTGTGCAAGTGAGAAATAATAGTGAGAAAAAGAATTCTAAAGTGAGCAAAAATCCTACTTCATCATCCTCTACTAGATTAGCACTTTAGTATAGGGTGTTAGCTTCACTAATCTCTCATCAGTGAAGTAGTAGCTTAGGTTAGTGTCTCCTCGACGTAGATCAGTTTCGGCCCCGAAGACTTCGCGCAAGCTCGTACCTTTCACCTTGTAAAGCCATGCTAGAGTCCGGAAGATCACTACTTGGAGCGAAGGGACTACTACACGGAGCTATTGAAGTGAAGGACCGGTCTAAAAAGGTTGTATTCCTAGTTCACTTACTTGTAAAGTAGTTTACAATATGTTTCGTATGATTCTCTAGTTAAACATCCTAGGTTAGAGTTCTTTAGCATAACAAAATTTTGAAAATGGCATGGACGATTCCTCCCGAAACCTTGCTGTCGAGCTTAGGAACCCAACTGTGGTATCAGAGCCTAGCTAAAGAATTAGATGGATTGTGTAGGATTACGAAACCGAAACTACTCCGTAATTTGAAACATCGAGACCTAGTTTCTGTCGATTTTTTAAAAGGCTGTAAATTTTTTTAAACTACTGCAGAATGTTGTATGAGATACAAAATGAACACAGGAAAAGTTGAAACCAGTTGGTCGGATTTTGGCCGAGAAGATGACAATGAAAACTTAGCAGGCCAGCCGTATAGTGAGTTCTGGGCTTCAATTTTTTTTTGTGTTCTGGTCTCTGGGTTTTGGTGTTTCAGGTGTTGTTTGTTTTTGCTAAATTTGCATGAGATGTTAATTTACTATAAAGGCAACTCAGAGTGTTTCGTAGTCGTAATTATAACAGTTTTTCGGGTTATTTTAGACGGTGTTAAAAAGTTCGAACGGATATCAAATACCCACTTTAACCCTTGCCGGAAAACTTTCCAAGAGTTGGATTTTTTCCGAGTTAAAAAACATTCAAACATCATGCAAGTAATGCGATGGAACCTCTAGAAGAACAAAATCCTAACTCGATTCTATGACCGTAAGAACCGCCGCTAAACCCTAGGGTTTGCGGTAGTTCCGCGGTGCCATAGGTGAAGTAAGGGTTGACCCTTCTACGGTTGGTCCATTGGTACTATGGCATGTGCTGAATCTTTTTAAACTCCGCTCAAGTGTTGAGCAGTTTGGGTAATTTTGGGTGTTTGTTGATTTGATCGGAATATTTAACATCATCTAGCTATTTGTGGAATGTGATACAATATGTGGAATTCATGTGGTTAGGCATGAAATCCGAAGTATGAGATATTTCGGGTTTATGATGTCTAAGGTGATTATAGATTCCAAATGTTGTAGTTTGACATTTTCTTTTCTGCGACCGTAAGTGTAATATGTGGTGTATCACCGGTTTCGTTGCTATATGTCAACGACAATTGGGATACGCATATTTACTTACGTTGATGACATGTGATGTTATATGTTGTTGTGATATGTTATATTGGATCGTCGTGTTTTGAATAGCCGGGGATTTTATGTGAGATGAGAGTTTTTATTTTCATTCATGTAAAATTCATTGTATGTAATATTCTTTTATTGGGGCAGTTCCGGGTTGAGGATGATGTCACCATTGTTGTATATTATTTACTTTTCCGCATTAGGATAGACCCAAGGAGGGGAGCACAAGTAACCGGGTTCTAGAGTCCAGTGGGAGACCAACTCGAGGAGTCGAGTCCGAGTCTCCTAACTCTAGAATTGGTAGGGTTGCTTGCCGCTCTCGTAGGGGTCTAGGGATGTTGGTTTGGCTATTCATCACGACCGTGGAATCCGTGTTTTATACAGGCTCAAAATAAAACATGGACCTCCTAATATATTCAATATTTCATATGTTATCTTTCGCTGCTGATATTCTGTGATGTGATTACTGTGGATTATGAGACGAATGGCTATATATTATATATGAGATATATAATAGACGTTGCTTATGTTTTGCACCCGCGCTAGTCTCGTCCCGGTATGCCGTTAGTTAAGTAACCTAACGGTGCATAATGGGACATCATGGCGATTGCGGATGGCATAAGCATACGCTATATTTTCGTTTCATTTTCTGTGATTCTTAAGAAGCATTAAATGACGGGACTTCATTAATGAGATTAATGAAAAGAAAGAAACCTAAAAGATGTTGTGGAATCAAATTTTCAAAAAGGGTAGCTCTAGTTCTTGCTTTGCATAGTGGTATTTATGAAATATCCTGCACCTTATTCGATAAGGAAAGAGCCGAGATCCCTTCACCGACAGTGATCTCTTTAGCAATAACTGGCAGATGCTATAACACTAGGTTTATCTTTTGATTGCTTTTTGGAGTTTTTGCTTTGCATAGGGTATTTATGAAATATCCTGCACCTTATTCGATAAGAAAAGAGCTGAGATCCCTTCACCGGGAGTGACTTCTTTAGCAAAACTAGTAAAAGGCTCAAAAACACTCATTTTCAAAATCACTCGATTCCGCAACGATATCAAGTTCATTACGCAAAAGGTTTTCATAAAAACCTGTCGTAGCCCTCCGTCATTTCAGATAAGTAATAATTAGTATTCGTGTTGCGTTTGTTGACCTTGTCAAGACGTAGTGTGCGGTAGCTGATTACTGCTTATCTGCTTAAGCATGAGATGCGATTGGATTAGGGTAGTCGTACGGGTGGGTTTAATTCAATCATGAAATGACGGGTTGAACTTGATTTGTGATCTATGGTTTGTTGACATTGTCAAGGTCATAGATCGCTTGGGAAAAAAGATATCAGGAGTTTCAAGTGTTGAAACTTGCAATGAAATTGCATACCTTCTATGAGATAGTTGGATCCCGCTCCCGCTGCGAGCAAGAGTTGCTCCTGGGAGAGTTTTACACTTTACAATTAGCTAACCCATTAGGTGTCTAGAAAGGTGTTAACGGGGCTACGCCTATGGAAAGACGAGATTTATTTTAATTAGGTCCATGCGAAAGCATGGAGAACCTCCCTCAAAGTACTGACACTGGCCTGACTGAACGGTTAGCGAAGTTGTAGACTATAATTAATCCCGGCTAGTCTTACCTTTTAGGGTTTGAAGGAAGACTTGATAAAAAGCAGTAGGAGCCATCCCGATTAGATAAGATAATAACCAATCTAATCTTGCAAGAGCATATGCTAATGTGTTTTCTTCTCTCTCTCTCTCCAGGTAGCGACCATGTCAGGCCTTAATCAAGATAATAATATGGATGTATTGACCGAACCCACTTGTTATACTGGGCTGGAGAACGTTGGTTCCGTTCTTTCTTATAATTGTTATAAGACAGAGCAGGAAATAGGGGAATATCCGGACTCCCACACCGCCCAAACGAAGAGTAATCATGTTGATGCGTCTTTTTCGGGTGTATTAGTTACCGAGAACTGTTTCTCAATTCACTCTATGTCCTGGATATTAGATACCGGATCGGGATCCCACATATGTAATAAGTTATATGGGCTAAGAAAAGGTAGAGAACCCGGAATGGGTGATCATTCCATAAAAGTAGGGAATGGTGCAAATGTTGCAGCCAAGGCAGTTGGTGAATATCACCTTGTATTACCAAATGGTAATACATTGATTCTGAATGAATGCTATTACATTCTGACCCTGATATGCAATCTTATATCAGTTTCTTTATTAATTAAAGAAGGATATAATTTTGTAGTACAGGATAATGTTATGAATATCTTCCTGAATCAAAAGTTGATTGGATCAGGCTCGTTAAATAATGGCATATCCGTTCTAAATCAAACCACAGTTCTTAATGTACAAAACACACAAGAGGAAGAGTTCAGAAATGAACGAATCCTTCTTGTGGCATTGTAGACTAGGTCATATCAATGCGACACGACTAGCTAAGTTACACAAGGATGGATATTTGAATCCGTTAGAATTTTCATCTTATGAAACTTGTCAGTCTTGTCTCAAAGGCAAAATGACCAAAACTCCGTTTAGTGGACACGGAGAAAGAGTTACGGAACTCTTGGGACTAACACATAGTGATGTATGCGGTCCCATGTCTACACATGCCAGTGATGGTTCCTCGTACTTCATTACATTCACTGACGATATCTCAAGATACGGACATGTGTTCCTGTTGAAAATACAAGTTTGAAGCTTTCGAGAAATTCAAAGAATATAAAAACGAAGTCGAGAACCAAACGGGTAAAAGTATTAAAATCCCACGATCTGATCGGGGAGTAGAATACTTGAGAAATGAGTTCCGGGACTATCTACAAGAGAATGGGATTCTCTCTCAGCTTACTCCTCCGTATACACCACAGCACAACGGTGTATCAGAGCGGAGGAATCACACCCTATTAGATATGGTGCGCTCCATGATGAGCACTGCTGAGTTGCCTATTTCCTTTTGGGGTTATGCGCTTGAGACAGCAGCATACCTATTGAATCAAGTTCCATCTAAATCTGTACCTACCACACCATATGAGATATGGAGTGGAAGAGACCATATTTTAAACGAGTTAAGATATGGGGTTGTCCGGCCTATGTCAAAAGGCAAAATCCGGACAAACTCGACGCACGATCAGTTCTTTGCAAATTTGTGGGATATCCAAAGAATTCATATGGATATTTTTTCTACCACAGTGAGGAACAAAAGGTGTTTGTTGCTCAACATGACATCTTTTTAGAAAAGGAATTTCTTGTAAAAGAAATTAGCGGTAAAGAGGTAGAGCTGGAAGAAATTCCAGCTACACAAACTACAACTGAAGATTTAATGGAACCAGAGGATTCGATAGTACCCAACGAATCTCAGCCTCTCTGCCGATCTTGTAGGGTTCCTCATCCACCTGAGAGATACTACGATTTTCTCATTGATGGTGAAAGCGAGTATTGCATCATGGGGGATGATGATCCAACTAGTTTCGAGCAGGCCATCACGAGTGGGGACTCTGTGAAGTGGCTGGATGCAATGCGATCTGAGATGGAATCCATGTACACCAACAAAGTATGGACTTTGGAAGTTTCTCTTGAAGGGGTAAAACCCATTGGGAGCAAATGGATCTTTAAGAAGAAACTTGGTATAGATGTAAAAGTTGAGACTTTCAAAGCTAGACTTGTTGCAAAAGGTTTTCGTCAACGACCAGGTGTGGATTATGATGAAACCTTTTCTCCAGTAGCTATGCTTAAGTCCATCCGGATCTTACATGCCATTGCTGCATACCATGATTATGAAATCTGGCAAATGGATGTTAAGATCGCCTTTCTAAATGGTGATTTGGAAGAGTGCGTTTACATGACTCAGCCAGAGGGCTTCGTAGATAGTAGGAGCAGCGGAAAGGTGTGCAAGCTGCTTAAATCCATCTATAGGTTAAAGCAAGTATCGCGGAGTTGGAACATCTGTTTTGATGTCGTTGTCAAAGAGTTTGACTTCGTCAAAAACATAGATGAACCTTATATATACAAGAAGGTGGCATAGAGTAAGGTTGTCTTCCTCGTATTGTACGTGGATAGCATACTCTTGATAAGAAATGATATTCCTATGCTGCAATCGGTCAAGCTCTTCTTATCACAAAGATTCTCAATAAAAGATCTAGGTGATGCCTCCTACATCTTGGGGATTAAGATCTATAGAGATAGATCTAAACGGATACTGGGATTGTCCCAATCCAGGTATATTGACACCATACTAAAGAGGTTTAATATGGAAGAATCCAAGCGTGGGTTTTTACCCACGATCTCAGGACTCACCCTCTCCAAAAAGATGTCTCCCAAGACTGATTTAGAGAGAGCTCGCATGCAAGGGATACCCTATGCCTCGGCAGTAGGCTCTATCATGTAAACGATGCTATGTACCAGACCCGATGTGGTATACTCACTAAGTGTAGTGAGTAGGTATCAAGCAGATCCAGGAGAGAGTCACTGGACAGCTGTGAAGAGCATTCTCAAGTACTTGAGAAGAACTAAAGAGATGCTCTTGGTGTATGGTAACGGAGAACTCCAAGTGGAGTCCTTTACCGATTCGAGCTTCCAGAGTGATAAAGATAACTCTAAGTCGGTCTTGGGATTTGTCTTTACCCTCAATGGAGGGGCGGTTTGTTGGAAGAGTTCCAAACAGGAAACCGTGGCAGACTCGACGATGGAGGCTGAGTACATCGCTGCCAACGATATTGCCAAAGAGGCTGTCTGGATGAAGAAGTTCATAACTGAACTTGGAGTGGTTCCATCCATTGAGTATCCAATACCTTTGTATTGTGATAACAATGGAGCGGTGGCTTTGACCAAGGAACCCAGGTCCCATCAGCGATCCAGACATATTCTAAGGCGGTATCATCTGATCCGGGAGATAGTTGATCGCCGGGAGATCGAGGTCAGGAGAGTTGACACGAAGAACAACACAGCGGATATACTCACGAAGGCCACTCCCCAGATACAGTTCGAGAGACTCTTCGGGATGTTGGGTATGCAATACTACAACAGCTGGCCCTAGTGCAAGTGGGAGATTGTTAGTTGTATGTATGCCCTAGAGGCCATTATTGTACATATGATGTATATTATAGTGGATGCTTGGACATATATAGAGAGGACTTTCTTGCTCGACATGATAGTATGCTATCTAGTTGCTCTTTATCATAACATGTATACTTGTCTCTTGATACTTTCTTATAGTTACATGTTAGTAAAGCCCTTAGGATGTATACTTGACTACCAGGATTATGATGCAGATCATACTAGTGGGGCCATGGTAGTCCATAAGTTGATCCTTTAATGCTCCTAGTCGTGGGTGTATCGAGACAGGGCATCGATATACCAGAGTAGTCTAGCGTATACGCTTCTCGACCCATGAGATGGGCGATGGATGATCCCATATCCATTGGTGTTTGACATCAGAGATGGTATACGTGTGCTCAGTAGAGACTGGATACACTGGAAGGACTCGCCGAGAACTCCTAGATGGTATTATACTCGACGTCAGATAGCAGTTATCTAGTGACACTGGTATAGGTTAGTTTGTAGACTCGAGATCGTCATAGAGTCTAGTGTGATTCCCACTGTGCTTTGATTTCTACCTTACCACATTCAAGAGGACGTGCAAAACGGTGGTTTTTGGGTACAGTCCCGAGTCACATGGAGGCAATGCGCGATAGGAGGAGATTTCGTCTCTCCCGGTATTAGGGGTAGATGTCGTGCTGTGCTCGATTGGCTATAACTGGAAGTCCCTAGCCAGGGCTGATTTGGAGATTTACTGGTAAGTGTTATCAGTAGTTTCTCGACCCGTTATGAGCCTCGAATTGACATGACTTATCGAGTTATTGGGGTCTGACGTTTATCACCCAAAGACTTGATATGCGACATCTCAGACGAAGAGACCGGACTGTACGGTAGTGTTACTGATAGGCTTTACAGGACCTGAAGTGGGCTTGCTTGTTTATCTTCTGATCGCTCAATACCCGGGTAGCCGTTATGTCCAGCTAGTACCGCTGACAGCTTGTGGGTGCTTGATATGATCATCACCTACTGCCGGCGTATTGACGAGTCTTTAAAGTCCTACACAGAGGTTTCACTGGCCCAAGCAAAATGAAGTAGGAGCACATATGTGATATGTGCGGGACCGAGATTAATACGAGTATGTGATGCCGTATTTTATTCTCGCGATTTATTCGTATTGGTCGGTTATATGTGATATAGCCGGGTTATCGAATTAAGTGTTGATTCGATAAATTGATACAGATTATATTAGTCGGTTGTATGTGATATAGCCGGATTATTAAATCAAGTGTTGATTTGATAATTTAATGTATAATTGTATATGTGATATACTAGATTAAATTAACTAATATTAGCCCACTTAAACATTTCTTTTCTCACTAGTGTGCATATAATATATATGTGATATATATTATTGTACATTTTTTTTGTCATGGTTGATGATACATGCAACATGGGTGTATGAGACTTACACCATGATAAAGATAATGTTGGATTTATTTATTTATAGTAATTCAATTATTAGTTGGAAATTTGTCACATGGCATGAAGCTTTGAGAAGCTTTGAGACCCATTGACTTAGTCCACTAGTTTTGTCTCACACTAGATATTTGTTAACCCAACCATTATCTAAACGCATGGTTAAGTCTCTACATGAGTAATATTAGGTATTTTCTCACCCATGGTTGCCATTCACTCCCACAACATTCTCTCTCTTCATCTTCTTCTTCAAGTTCAAGAGCTCTCTAGCTTTTGTGTAAGTGAGAAATAATAGTGAGAAAAAAATTCTAAAATGAGCAAAAATCCTACTTCATCATCCTCTACTAAATTAGCAGTTTAATATAGGGTGTTTGCTTCACTAATCTCTCATTAGTGAAGTAGTATCTTATGTTAGTGTCTTCTCGACGTAGATCATTTTCGGCCTCGAAGACTTCGCGCAAGCTCGTACCTTTCACCTTGTGAAGCCATGCTAGAGTCCGGAAGATCGCTACTTGGAGCGAAGGGACTACTACGTGTAGATAATGAAGTGAAGTACCGGTCTACAAAGGTTGAATTCCTAGTTCACTTATTTTTAAAGTAGTTTACAATATGTTTCGTATGATTCTCTAGTTAAACATCCTAGGCTAGAGTTCTTTAGCATGACAAAATTTTGAAAATGGCATGGACGATTCCTCCCGAAACCTTGCTGTCGTGCATAGGAACCCAACAAATGCAAGTGGATTGTATTAGTTGAAAAACATGTTTTGTCTTTTAAAAATTTGGGCAGCACCTCCTTTGTATATTTTGATCCAAAACCATACATACATAACAACAATAAAGGCATCCCCAAGCGGGAGCTAGCTCTTCGCCAATCGGCGGAATCATAACCACGCAAGACAGAATATATGTATACGACGCCCAACGATGAAAATCAGCACAAAGAATAATGAAATAAGAAAGACATCAACCCACCAAGAGAACATCTAACCCATCGCTCTAAGTTTCGCAACTACAAGTCTTGCTAAGTCTTAGTCCATATAGAAATACTAGTTTCTGATTGATGGAGTTAACTAGATACAACCGGAATAATAATACAAGAGGGGCACGATCCAATATGTACCACCTACCAAAGCAAATCACCCGAATGCAAGCTATGTGCCAGCGATGCCGCTACTGATCCATACAGTCAACCTGCAAGAACTGTAGCACAACGGGTGTGAGTTGCCAACTCGTGAGTAGAAAACATCATCAGGTAGAAATCGAATAAAACAAAGATTTCTAGGTCAACTATATCATAAAGGTAATACTATGATATCTAGGGTGACCGAATCTGCATATGTGCCAACAATATAATCAATGCCTATCTGCATGTTGCATGTGGATAACATCTACGTGTCCATCAATGACACAATAATATCATGCATGTAAATATCATAAAAGCATATGCATGTAAATATGAGGATATCAATCAACGTGTGTCCATCAATGACACATCAAATCATGGAACCTGAGTGTCCAACATCAAAACTCGAAACTTCATGCCGTGTCCTACATCGACACGTAAATTCTCATATCTCGGGCTCCGTCAGTCCGGATCGGCCAACGAGCTCCGTCAATCCGGATCGGCCCACATCATCTCACGACTCCGGTCGGTATCCTCTGGATAACCGCCGAGTCCAAATCCTATCACCGGTAGGTAGTGCTCCCCTGCCAGGCTCACCGCCTAACCATACGAGTCTTCTTGCCGTGGGGTATCTCACCGGGCCCACCATGTACCCGCAGACGGTGCCTGCCGCTCTTCGAATCGGATTTCACATGCCAATCTCAGAACCGAGAAAACACATGGTGGACGTCTCGAAATATCATATTAAGAGAAACGGTTTTTTTTTTAAAACACATAATTTCCTTTGAAATTTAAGCACGGTTCTCAAATCCAGAATCTCACGAAAACAGCAAATCTCAATGCGTTTAATCATAAAGCACGATGTATGCAAACATATAACAGAAATGTGAGCATATCAAGTATATCATGCGATATGGTATGGTGATAGGAACATAGCAAGTATATCATGCAACATAGCATAATGATGTGAGCATAGCAATATATCATAGTATGATGTAGTAATTCTACTGTGTAAGTGAGATAGCAATTATCGATGAAGAAAGTGTGTGAGTCGGCCAATCTGTGTAAGTGTAACATACGCATCATCTATAATGGTGCAGGTATACTAGCACAGGTATATGTAATGCAATGATAATGTCATGAACGTAGCATAAAGTACATCGTAAGCGAAATGCTATCAGGTATACGAATCTACAACATATCTGAGTTGGTGAATCTATCAATCGGCATCCAGCCTCATAACATCACGTACGATATAATCCATCGTACGACATCCTCTAGTCAAGGGTATGGATCAATCATCAAGTAGAACTCATCACGTACGGTATCCATCGTATGGCGGCATTTAAACTATTAGGGATCCTATCAACCTATATGACAATGAGGGTACGGACCTAATATCTCGTACGACATATCACTCATGATTCACAACATTATATATATCTATATACCTATATCCCAGGTCACATCCGTATCAATCTCATATCGTGGGACCGACAAAGGTATCAATTATCTCATATCGACTCGCATCCATATAACGACATATCACACCAAGTCATCATATCACAGCATATACTCTTTTCATCACATTAATATCTCACATCAAGTCATCTTACATATACATTCTATCTTATAAATCTCATGTCATGCTACTCTAAATCCCATACTTATTCTCGTGCACTACCTATATTTATATATCGTGATTCACATTTACGTTTCACATCCTTATATATATCTCCGAGACATCCTTATCAATCATATCATTTTATACTAAACCTTTAATCACATCTGTGGGTTCTTAGTATAGGTTTCTCCGACTATATTCAAAAGTTTCTAACATGGTTTCCTTAACCATATTCTATATATATCGGTTTCCATTATAATTTGCGGGGGTGCTATACTCCATCCACCCGACTTCCCCCATAGATATAAATCCACTCACCCGCGGAACTCTTTGTTCAGCCGTAGTCGACGTGCTTCGTCATCTCGGAATCCACGCGAAGGTACCTACAATAAATACACAATCGCAAATGCCATTAAAATCAAGTCCGAAAACCAATACGGCACATGGTGCGCTCGTAGGTTAGAACCTATAACCTACGCATGCAAAAATAATCAAACAACTCTTGTCGTTGTTGTACAAACGCCCAACAACCAAATACAAATCCAAACATCAAAAACAAGCATTCAAATCTCGGAAAACTTTGCCCAAAACACTCACAATAGCTCCCAAATTTTTGCTCAGGTTAATTGGGGAAAAAATAGTAAGTACAGGGGGTTGTTTATAGGGATTAGGAGTTGCAGACCAAATTCCATCACCCTAGCCCACAACTTGGCCGGCGATAATGCCCTGAACTCCGGCCTGCTCGGCCTGGGGTGCTCTGATCGAGTTTGTATTCTCAGAGCGGTCTTCTAGTGGTCCATCTAGGTCTCTGGGGTTGCTAGTTTTTCTCATACAGGTCTCAGGTCATCCCAGATTCCCTGTAGGCACACAATACTTCACAAAACCGACACAGGGAATTTCTTAAGTTCGTATTTTGGTTTCTAATCTGGGTCTTGGCCAGAAAAATCGACACGAAGGTCTTGTAACAGCCCCTAAACATCATAAATCCATACAATCACCCAAACCCTCTCTTGGAATTTTCCAAACATCACTAATCTAAACAAGTTTAACTCTAAACTAAACTAGGACGCTAGGAAACTTAAACTAAACTAAAAGAAAGGAGATATAGCTCATTTGCCAACTCAAGAATTTTCTTGAGTTGCTCAAAGTCTTCAAATCCAACTTTGAAAGGTCCAATGGGTGTAGGATGAGGTGGGGGATCGACTTTAATAAAGGGAGTATAGGGTTTTAGTGAAGGAATTGAGATGGGTCATGAGGGTGGAAGTGGCGGAGCTTGGAGATGAAGGAGTAGAAGAAAAATAATGGGGAGGGGAATGTGATGGCAGCCCACTTTCTTTCTCTCTCTTATTCTCACTCTCTCTTAATCTTACCCTCTCAATAATTTAAGCCATGTCACACTCTCTCTCCACTAAGTGTCTCGTTCTCTTTTCTTTTTCTTTTAAAACCAAATATCAACAACACAAATGAAACAACATGCAACAAAAATGCAATATGTCATGGTGCACTAACCATGGAAAAATGTAGAAATACGGATTTGGTTTAATCGCGATTAGTAGTGCACTAATCAATTTTTATTTAAACTGCATATAATTAATTATAAAAATGCCAAATCCAATAAATATATTTTTAAATGAATAAATCATTTTATTATCCAATTATTTCATAAATATTAGTAAATATATTTATACCATTTTACGAAAACCCCAAATTCGCAAATCGGGCAGTTCTCACGAAATATATTATTTTAATATTAAATTCCAAAAATAATATTTTATATTTTCTTAAATGTTACAATCTTCCACCCTTAAATAAATTCGGTCCCCGAATTTAAATTTAAACCCTCAAATACTCAAACATTTCAATAATCAGCTCAAATCAACGGGGCTCCGAAATCACAGATGATATAGAAATAACACAGCGCATCGTGTGCGCCTGAAAACGAGTACGAAACTCAAAATCGAACTCCGTCAACCGTCACGCAATCATCGGAGTTACAATGGAGATACAGATCTCGAAATCTAATATGCACTAGTCAATTACTATAATACGTGTATAGTATGCAACCTTGGAAAAAAATCTCCTAAAACTGAATAGAACACATGCAAAATCCTTTCTGAATCGCCGTGTGATGCGTAGCTCGTGGCACAAGTGACAGACGCTCATTTTTAAAATAATAAATATACGTTCATATATGTTTTGCTCAAATATACGTTCCGCCCTTTTGAAATATCCCAAAAGGTTTTCCTTTGTAAACGTTCGTGCCGCTCGCGGACACATAGGAAATAGCGAGACTATAGCTCCATTTTGAAAACCTCTTGGTAAACTTTTTATGCATGCAAAGTACTCAGGTACTGTCCTCAGATCAGTCCTGTTCGGCTACTACGTCATATAGTGCCCAACATGAAAACAAGGTGCTTAAAGCAAAATCAGCCTCAAAAGGCGTATCCAACAATCACGTGCGTCTGGTGCGCACGGAAATCAAAGCCAAATACAAGTGCTACGAATGTGCACAAAACCAAACTAAGTGCAACGGGTGTGCACGAAAATATCTGTCCAGTGCAACGGGTGTGCACGACAACATCTAGTGTATCTATAGTGCACGAAAATCTCAATCCAGTGCAACTAACATGCACGAATGAAAATCCCAATCGAGTGCATCCGGTGTGCATAAAATCACATCTCATATCACGCGCTCAATCATGCACGAAAATCCAAATTAAGTGCACCCGTCATGCATGAATGAAATCTAAGTGTATCCAACATACACAAATAAAATCTCACCCAAGTGCATCCGATGCGCATGAAATCCAATACCAAGCGCCTAATATGCACAAAAATCCAACCCAAGTGTGTTAAGTCCGTAAAAAGCATCTAGTGCAGTAGCATGCACGAAAACGAACGTCAAGCGCAACACGCACAAAAACACAAATCTGGTAACACAAATGCTCAAAGATATAAATCGGGTGCAACCAATGTAGCGAGTATAAATCCGGTGCATTCAATGCACAAACTACGAATCCGGTGTATCCAGTGCACGAAATACAAATCCAGTGCAATAAATGCACGGCGTAAAAATCTAGTGCAATAAATGCACGAAATACAAATCCGGTGCAACAAATGCATGGCATAAAAATCTAGTGCAATAAATGCACAAAATACAAATTGGGTGTGTTCCCCTCCGAATGATGCGGCGGAGACGCGATAAACGTCTTGCCTGAAATTCGGGGCAAATGCTATATGGTTTTATCCGTCTACCTCTCCGAAGATGCCAAGTTGATTTATGGCACCGTGTATCGGAGGTTTAGACGGATGCGGCCGATGTAGCAGACTTCGTCAGATTCCCCCTCGTTTGAAGGGTTTTTTGATTGTGGGGACGCTCTTCCCTGCAGGTGCAAACCCCTGCAGTTAATTACGCTACCGCATCGCGGTAGCCACTTTCTCCTTCTCCAAAATTTTACTTCGTGTCGTATGTGTTTGTTTTGTTTGTGGATGCCCGTGGATTGTATACGGAGACTAAGTTATGCCGTCGCCCGTAGGACGTGGATTAGTCCAAATCCGTATTTACTTAGATTTGGGTTTGGTGTTTTAGTTTAAGGATACGTTAGCCATATTGAGGCTAAGATCAACTTAAACGTTCGTTAAGGATACGTTAGTCTGATTTGAGACTAAGATCAACTTAACGGGATCGTTTAGATCCGGCAAAAGAGCATTTGGGGGCTCTATTGTTCCAGTTTAGGGACGTAGTGGTCCATAGGTAGTTTGAGGACATTGCGGTCCATTGCCAGTTTAAGGACATGGTGGTCCATAGGGTAGTTTAAGGACGCATAAGTCCATTAGTTTAAGGACGCATGAGTCCGTGGGTTTAAAGACCCCCACAATCCGTATCTTGGTTTAAGGACGCATAAGTCCATGAGTTTAAGGACCCCACAGTCCGTGTTGATGTGTGGTTGTCGGGACCCGTCACCTCTCTGACGTCGTTGAAGGATTACAACGATAGGAGTCAGAGGAGTTCGGAGATATACCCTCGAACCGGATGTAAATTGATTTAGGAGAGCAGCCGTGCTCAGTCAATTTAATTTGAGGACTTACGGCCATGATTGGGCTAAGTCCAGTTGAAAAATATTCAACATTTTTATTTGTCTTTGGCCTATTAGGCCTGTACTAGGGCTTTGCCCCTTTTTAATAGTGCGCTGAATCTTGTTTTATTTGGGCTCTACCTTTTTAATGCATTGCATTTTTGTTTTGTTTGGGCTCTGCCCTTTTATAAATGATGCAGAGCATCTATTTTGTTTGGGCTCTGCCCTTTTAATGCATTGCATTTTATTTTGGCCTGCTATGCCTTTTTGACTTGGGCCTGGTCCTTCAGTAAACAATGCAGTGCATTTGTTAGGCGCTTTGCGCCAATCATTGAGCGCAAGCGCTTGTGGTGGCGACACGTGTCACACAAGTACAGTGCGCTGCGCTGTTGCGCTGCTGACACGTGGCGCGCTCTGGTGAGTTGCGCCAATTTTAGAGAGCAATGCTCTATCTTAAAAGCGCATAGCGCAAGTGGTTCTAGTACTGACACGTTGCGCTCTCTGGTGGATTGCGCCAACCCAGGAGAGCAACAGTGCAGTTTTGCAAGTGCAAGGCACTGTTTCAATAACTTGATCCAATTTTGGATTCAAGAAAAGAATCTTTAAGATTCCAGAACCAATGGTTCATAAAAAGTGCAAGGCACTATTGTTATTTGTTTTTTTATTGAAGATCATTGATCTTGTTCTTAGATCAATGATCTATTCAGAAGAAATTCTTATATTTTAAAGGTTTTTTTTTACATTTTTCTTGAGTTTCTTTTCAAGTTTCTTCAGAGTTGAAGTTCTTGATGATTCTTGATGTTGATGATGTTTTGAGTTGGAGTCTAGGGGTCTTTATATAGTGCCAATAGATTTGTTAGGTTTGTTAAAGAGATTATTCTCTGGGTGATTTGGGGAATTTTCCCCACCGTTGGATCTTTTGATCTAAGGGCTTCTGTTTTACAGAAGGCAATTTTCTTGTTTTAACAAGAACAGAAGGATCTTGCTAGAATTTTAATTCTATTTGGCGCAAATAACCCAGCGCGTGACACGTGTCACGCAGCGTAAAGTTCAGCGTAACTGCGCGGACACGTGTCGCGCAGCGCACAGCGCAGCGCAACTGCGTTTGCGCTGACACGTGTCGCGCAGCGCTTGCGCCACTGCGCTGACACGTGTCGCGCAGCGCAGCGCTTGCGCAACTGAAGCATTGCTTCCTTTAATTTTTGTTTTAAATAGAGTCTTGCTCTGATTGGGCGCGCTGCCTTAGGCGCTGCGCTGACGTATCAGCTTTTGACATGTGGCGCGTTGCGCGCAGCGCAAGGAATTTGAAGCGTTGCTTCAAATTTTGAATTTTTGAAATTCAAACAGAGCTTTGCTCTGATTGGGGGAAACAAATGCCCCCCACCGTTGCGCTCACGTGGCGCGCACGTGAGTGCAGCGGTGGCAAGATCCTCACCGTTAGATCAACTCAGGAGTTGAAGGGGCGCAAGCGCCTATAAATAGGACCCCTGGCCCTCAGTAGATGATTACCATCTTTTAAGAAATTTGATTTTCCAGAGCCTTGCACTTGTTTTCAAGAACTCCAGAGCTTTGCTCTCATTTCCAAAGTTAGAAAAACTTTAGGTAAAATTAATCTTAGATTGAATTAATTTTAATTAATCTTAACCAACAGAGCTTTGCTCTTATAGATCTTCTGATCTAAAGAAAACCCCTTTGGGGTTTCACCAACAGAGCTTTGCTCTCAAGAATCCATAGATCTACAGAGATCTTGTTCATGGGTTTTAA
This sequence comes from Agapanthus africanus, assembly GCA_030015575.1. Taxonomy (NCBI): domain Eukaryota; kingdom Viridiplantae; phylum Streptophyta; class Magnoliopsida; order Asparagales; family Amaryllidaceae; genus Agapanthus; species Agapanthus africanus. The sequence goes on along the minus strand of CM057350.1, from coordinate 442,369,201 downwards.
CCCATGAACAGAGCTTTGCTCATGGATCAAAATGTAGATCTTTTTGATCTAAAAATAAAGAACTCCTAAGAGTCTTCATGGATCTTTTAGGATCCCAAAAAAAAATTTAATCTTTTAGGAGTTTAAAGAAAACTTTTTTTTATAGATTTTCTCATCGTTATCACAGAGCTAGGCTCTTTTAAGGAATCTTATTCCCCTGAGACCAGAGTTTGACAAGTGTCACTCTGTGACAGAGCTTTGCTCTGAAAGAGAAGATTTTCTCCTTGTCTCTAGGGATTTTTATTATTAATGAGAATGTTCTCTTGGGGATTAACTGACAATCTCATCCAATGATGGAGTTGTCTTATTAACTGATGCATTGTCATCCAGATTTTGTGGGTCCCCCTTTGGTCTCCTACCACTGCACTGCAGTGTGGTGTAATTAATTTTAATTTAATTTTAATTAATTTTTAATTTAATTAATTAATTTTTTTTTTTTAAACGCCGAGCGTTGGAATTACCACACTAACGGCTAATTTTGTTCCCTTGCAGTGAACATGTCTTTCGATACTTCATTCCCATTTGCTCGTTCGGAGGAAGGATTTCCCGAAGCGCCCGTGGACCGTGAAGTCCTAGCTATGATCGGGACCACAACCCGGAATATAAGAATCTTCACCTTTGGGGGTCGTGGTACAACCAAATTATCATGGGTCGACGGAGCTTTTCGTGCGCAGTACCGTCAGAGCCTATTATGGCGATTCACTATGCTAGCCCACCCCCGGTGCAGTATGCCGTGGAGATGGTTGATTGGACTTCAAAGGGCTTTCTTCATCCTGCTATAGATGTAATTCCGGTTCAGCGTCCTATGGTTTTGGATATCCTGGGACGCCGTATTTGTCAAGACGAGGCGCGACCTTGGGGGCAATCATATAACATAGGTCTGATCCCCCGCCATCCGATCGGCTATCTGCCATGGGCTCGCTACATTCTGTCGGCGAAGAAGTCGCAGTTGATAAGGCTAGGGTTGTACACTGCAGTTTACGTTTCCCTCTTCCAATATCCTACGCTTCCCACCTGGTGGTTTAAGGCCTTTTTTGAGCAGTGGAACATTCCTACTCACACTTTCCTCGCAATGGACCGGGAAGTGTCGATTTCTTTGGAGGAACTCACAGAGGTCTCCGGCTTACCGGTTATAGGGGAGCACTATGAGGAGTTGCTTCCTACAGACGAGTATGTCTTTGGTGCTAAGCCGGCAGTAAGGGGCCTCACTCCGGAGAATGCTGTTCAACATCATTTTCCAAGCTTGATCAAAGTGTTGAACATCTATGAGGCCCTTTTTATCGAACGTGGGAGCCGTGGAGTTAGCTTCGAGGATTTCATCGCTCGATTCCTTCACCCAAATGTCCTCTCGGCAGAAGCTGTTAAGTTTGCCACACTTGATGACCCTTTCGGTCTAGGTTTGGATAACCTGCCGGCGAAGGAAATAGACCAAAAGGGTTTTTTCCTTCCTAACTCCCCAACTGTGTCTTTTGCGGAAGTTGCAGCCCCCGGGATGGACGAGGAGGCCTTCTTCTTAGGATTTCTTGGGCTATGGCTGAGTTGGTTTGCACTCCCGATGCATTCTCGCCACATGCGGCCCTCTGTCTTTTACCTAGCTCACCGGATGACCATTGGGGTAAAAGTGGTTGTTGGGATCGCCGGCTTGGCACACCTGTATCACGGCCTCAGTCAAGCGGCGGATGCTAATGAGCCTGGGGTACTGCACGTGATCTTCCCGATGCACTACTTCGTATCATGGCTCGAGCTACATACATTAGGCGTCTTCGGTATGCACAAAAGGCCCTCGTTCTATGACAGGTGCAGCTTCCCTCGAATCATACGACTGATTGGCGCCTTAATTGTGACTCCATCACCACGGAATGCCAGGGGTTTGCTCCTTCGCCCCCACACCGTTGGAGACGGGGTGTCTTTCATTGACAAAGTGCTGACTATTGGAAATGCATCTACCACTGCAGTGCGGCCATTGCAAGACACTTTCAAAGACGGGACCTCAGTTTTGACGGCCCGGGAGACCCTCCATCTATATTCTATCAGACCGGGCTTCCTGGTGTTTAGGCAGAACGGTGCGGCGATTTTCATGAGATACAACCCGCATCGTTTCGCCCAACAACTGAGCTAGAATAAAGGGTTACCATTGGAGGCTTTCCTATCGGAACCTGCTGCTACTGAAGAAGGGATGGAGAACGCGCTGCATCACTTCATGCGTCTGAACACGGGTTCTCATTTTTTTATCAGCGAGCCGGCTTGCGCCCCGCGACTCCTCAATGTATATACATAATGGTACAATCATTCGACGGGCGCCGTTATAAAGGAAGAAAAGCGATTGCTGGTCGACCGTAAGGGTGTGCCTCCCGGTAGCGACCGCAAAGCTCCTCTGGTGCCAAGGACCCCGGTAGTTCCTCCGCTGAAAGATGCTAGAGTCGGACCACCGCGTGTGCAGAGTCCTCCACACGGATTGCCGCTTCCCGATACTGCGAATGCACCACCAGCGCCTTGTGCTCCAGTGGAGACAGTAGTTGTAGCTTCGCCGGAGTCTGGTGTGGGTGCGGACATCGGGACCCGCCGCCCCAAGGTGCCTGCAAAGCGCAAGTCGATCCCGGGTGCACCCAGGGCTGGTGGGCAAAAAAGGAAAAAGAAATCGCTCTTCGCGGCTGACGTTGCGTTTGGTCAGGAACCTCACGCTCCTTATAGCGAGGGCCTGGGTGAGTACGGGACCAACAGGGGTTTGATTATGCCGCCGGATGATACGAACCTGGCGGCCGCCATCGCAGCTTCAGAGCGATTGGCAAGGCGCGACGCGTGGCTAGCTAAGCTTGCGCAATCGGGTAATTACTAGTCGAATTTTTTTGTTGCATCATATCTTTATTATTGCTTTTGACTAACGTTTTCCCCTTCTTTTCTTCAAACAGGTATCACCACTGAAGAAGCTATTGCTGCTTCCCTCAAAACTTTCCAAGAGGAGGAACGACTCAGAGCGTCCTTAGGCCTTAGTACATTTTGATTCATCAAGTCTTTATTCTCCTTTTGCTATGGTCGATCTAATCCCCCTTTTTTTTTATATCGCAGGAACCACAATGCCGGTCCCGCTAGGTGATGCGGAGACTCTTCCCGGGCCAGCCACCGATGTTTCGGCCTCTTCAGGGTTACCGCGAGAGACCCGACTTGAAGAGCCGATGAGAGATAATTTGAAGGCTCTGGAGGCAACTCTAAACGAGGACGACGACGCCTTGATGAAGCGTCGAAGAGGTCCCTCGCGATGGCCCGGGAGGAGAGGAAGCGGTTGAGGCGTGAAGCGAAGGTACGCAGGGCTGCTTTGGCCATTGGAGCGGGCCCAAGCACCGTCCCTCGTGCTGATACTCCCTCAGAAAAGCCCCCGGTCGCCTTGTATACAGCTCACAGATAGGCGGTGCGCGCAAATAGGGAGGCCAATGATAAGTCCATCTCAGGCAATATTTCTTTCAAAATTTTGTTGTAAGAATAATAAATCTGTCGGTTCTTATATATTCTGTCCTGCAGGGCCAAGTCCAACCGAGGGAGAGGAAGAGACCGTCGAACCTGAGGGGACAGAGGAAGAGGTATTGGTCGAACTCGAACCGATGGCGGACAACACGACCGGGATTGCCGGGCCCGAGCTAGTGGCTGACGAAATGGTCACGTCCACTATGCCTGAGAAGGTGGCCGATGCCGAGCCCGAGGCAGCAGCGGACGGAGTACCTGAGACCGATAACCCCGTGGCAACGGTGGACGAGACGGCCGCGACTGCTGAGCCCGAGGGAGTAGCGGGTGAGGTGGACATGATTCTTGAGGATGAGCGGACCGCTCTTTCTCAAGAGTCTGGCAATGCTCCGATTATTGCTCTCCCCGCCTACGACCCTCCGCCGTCTCCTGGCCTCGCGAGCACGACGACGGCCCCCGTAGAGTCCGGGGATGAGGCCACGGGTGGTGGACTTATGTCGATGGAGGAGGGAGACGCCTCCGTCTCGGCTGGAGGCTCATCAGGTAAATTTCGGATTACTGTCCTTTTTTTATCTTGCAATCTTTCCTGACAGGTTTATCCTTGTTTTTAACGCAGGTGCGGCCAGTGCTGATGCTCCATTGCTCGAGGGAGCGCCGTCAACTACTGCCTTGACGGTGGTCACCTCTGTACCTTCTCTCGTGCCATCGCAAATGTTAGAAGGTATGGTCCTGTGCCTTATCGGTTTCATCTTTGCTGCACTATTTATGTATTGATGTCGTATTATTACGCCTTTGCAGGAGCGCTTTTTGATCACCTCTACCAGGTGCTGCGCCCATACTTCTCCTTCCCATTGGAGCTCGCTTCATCCAGTGGCGTCGGTGAGCATAATTTACAATTAATACTCCTTCTCTTTACAGCAATGGACTTGTTTCTGATTTTTCCTTGCCCTAATTGCAGTGCTACAAATCGAAGGAGGAGATGCAGGATCGGCCATGCCACCGGCCCTTCCGGCTTTGCCGTCTGCTGTAGCTGGTATAGTAAATTTCCTTATTGATGACTCTTCTACATCTCTTGAACTGTCATTTGACTGTGTTTTGTTTTGCATCTATCGTTTTGGTTCCGGTCCCTCTTGAGTCTCGCATCCTAACGCCGACATGCCCCTTCCTGAAGCGTCCATCTTCAAAGAGTGCCGTGATGAGTTTCGGCATGTTGAGCGGGTACATCGAAGAGCTTAACGCAAACGCTCTCCCATCTGCCGCAGATTTCGCTGTGGAGGTTAACCCAATGTTGGCGGTGCTTGTAAATTTTCATAACGAAGGCGTCGTCAAATCTTGGGTTAATCACTGCAGGGAAATCGAGGCCTGCCTACATCAGCTGGAGTCGATGCGTCCTGCCCCTGAGGTTTTGGCCGTGAGTACTCAACGGGCAGCATGGCTCGAGCAAAGCACTTCTTATCTCCGCCATTTGGAATAAGAAGCAGCTTTAAGGCTGAAGGAATGTCAGGAGTCTTCAAGTGAAACTGCTCGCCAACGTGCTGAAATTGAGGCGAACACTGCCGAGGTGAAGGCTGTCTTCGAGGGCCTTCTGGAGCGTATCTCTAATGGGCTAGCACTGAAGCGGAAGCTTGATGCTGCCTAGCGTGATGCCTAAGGCCACGAAGTAGTTCAGCAGGTCGTCGGGGAGCAGCTTGCATCCTTCATGCAGCAGCGGGCTCAAGTGGAGGCCGAACTGGCGGTGGCGGCCGATCAGGAGAAAGCGTGGAAGGAGGTGTGCGAACAATTGACAGGGCTGCTTAAGACGCTTCCTTCCCAGTAGATGCCTTTGTATCAATATACTTGTAAAAATTTTCCTTTTCAAATAATATGTATCCATTCTTTATTCTTTTATACGATTCACCTTGTACTTGATTGAATTAATAAATAAAGATACACATTTTTTCTTCGCAATGTCTTGTATGCTCTTTTGCTTTCTCCCTTTCTCTTATTATCAGCGTGCTGTCTTAATAAACACGGTTGACAGATAATAGAGTAAACATCTTAGTTTTTTTTTAAGAAATAGCGATGGCTTAGGCCGCAGGTTCAGATCTGCCGCCTAAGACTTTTCGATTCTATGAGTCGTGAGGGTCTCATAGAGATTTTTCTCCCTACGGATCGAAAGGATCTCGTAAGTGGATTTTCTCCTTAGGAATCGTGAGGATTCCTAAGTGCGTTTTCTCTTATAAGTCGTAAGGATCCTATAAGAGAATTTTCCCTCTTACGAGTCGAGAGGACCCGTAAGCGGTTGTTTCCCTCCTTGTCGAAATTCGACTTTGGAGAGTGAGACCCGTGAATAGTATGCAAGAGACCGTTTTAGACCGACTTGCAGGGTCCCAGTGCTCAGGAAACAAGTTTTTTAATTCCTGCTGCCTGAGGCTTTATCTTGCAAGTTGAGACGAATCGGGAATTTCTCGCCGAGACACTGGTTTCCCTGCGAGCCGACGCGAATCAGGAGGCTCTCATCAAGGACGCCAGTTTCTCTGAGTTGAGAAGTTTACCAAGGACACTTGTTTCCCTGGGGTTGAAACGAATCGGGAATTTCTCACGGAGACACTGGTTTCTCTGCAAGCCGACGCGAATCAGGAGGCTCTCATCAAGGACACTAGTTTCCCTGAGTTGAGGTTTTTGCCAAGGACACTTGATTCCCTGGGGTTGAAACGAATCGAGAATTTCTCACGGAGACACTGGTTTCTCTGCGAGTCGATGCGAATCAGGATTTTCTCGTCAAGGACACTGGTTTCCCTGAGTCGAATGATTTTGCCGAAGACACTAGTTTCTTCGGGGTTGAGACGAACCGGGAATTTCCCGCGGAGACACTGGTTTCTCTGCGAGCCGACGCGAATCAGGAGGCTCTCATCAAGGACGCTAGTTTTCCTGAATTGAGGAGTTTGCCAAGGACACTTGTTTCCCTGGTGTTGAAACGAATCGAGAATTTCTCGCGGAGACGCTAGTTTCTCTGCGGGTCGACGCGAATCAGGATTTTCTTCGTCAAGGACACTTGTTTCCCTGAGTCGAAGGATTTTGCCAAAGACACTGGTTTCTTCGGGCTTGAGACGAACCGGGAATTTCCCGCGGAGACACTGGTTTCTCTGCGAGCCGACGCGAATCAGGAGGCTCTCATCAAGGACGCTAGTTTTCCTGAATTGAGGAGTTTGCTAAGGACACTTGTTTCCCTGGTGTTGAAACGAATCGAGAATTTCTCGCGGAGACGCTAGTTTCTCTGCGGGTCGACGCGAATCAGGATTTTCTTCATCAAGGACACTTGTTTCCTTGAGTCGAAGGATTTTGCCGAAGACACTGGTTTCTTCGGGGTTGAAACGAATCGGGAATTTCTCATGGAGACACTGGTTTCTTTGCAAGCCGACGCAAATCAGGAGGCTCTCATCAAGGACGCTAGTTTTCCTGAATTGAGGTATTTGCCAAGGACACTTGTTTCCCTGGTGTTGGAACGAATCGAGAATTTCTCGCGGAGACGCTAATTTCTCTGCGGGTCGACGCGAATCAGGATTTTCTTCGTCAAGGACACTTGTTTCCATGAGTCGAAGGATTTTGCCGAAGACATTGGTTTCTTCGGGGTTGAAACGAACCGGGAATTTCCCGCGGAGACACTGGTTTCTCTGCGAGCCGACGCGAATCAGGAGGCTCTCATCAAGGACGCTAGTTTCCCTGAATTGATGTATTTGCCAAGGACACTTGTTTCCCTGGGGTTTGAGCTGATATGCGGTGGTCTTTCAGGTTTTATATAAGTTAACGTCAAAAACGTAAAGCTAGGAATTTGATCTTCGCTTCATTTGCTGGCACTGCGTCTGCTGTATTGAGACGAATGCCGCGGTTGTCTCTAGGCTGTTGATGAACCGTCGAGATTTGGCTTAGCTTTCTGGCGGAGCCTGTTGGGAAGGTGCGGTTCCCTCTTCGTTTGTGCCCTTAGATTGTATACAGGGATCGATGTGATCTCAACTGTAGGGCAAAAGTTTCATTCATTTTTATTGTTTTATTTTCGCGATGCTCTATCATTTCAGCTTATCGCGAAGGTCGCGATTGCCTAATCATTTTGGCTATTTTTCGCGGTGCCCAATCATTTTGGCTATTTATTTTATTTTTACTCGCTGCTTTTTATTGCGAGTTGCCCAATCATTTCGGCTGTTTTATATGCATACGTTCTTACTTGATGCTTTTTATTGCAAGTTGCCCCATCATTTCGGCTATTTCGTATGCATGTGCGGCCTACCGGCTTTTCACCGTAAACCTGAAATTAAACACCGGTTTCGGCATCAACACTGCTACAACTGGGATGTTGCCAGGAGCGAATCATCATTTGCCTCTGTCGATGTCGAACAAAGGTGGCTCAGAGAACAGGGTTAAGATCCTGTCGACTAAGGCTTTTAACTTCATGAGCCGTAAGGGTCTCACAAAGGTATTTCTCCCTACAAGTCGTGAGGATCTTGTAGGTGTATTTTCTCCTTAGGAGTCATGAGGATTCTTAAGTGTATGTTCCTCTGTAAGTCATAAGGATCCTACAAGAGGGTTTTCTCCTTGTAAATCGAGAGGACCTATAAGAGTTGTTCATCATGCGTACATATCCCCAGTCACGGATGGGACTTGGTTAGGGAAATGTTTATTCGCGCCCGTGGATTGTATACAAGGGTCAGTACTGAGCCGCTTGTAGGGCCATATCGCAGGTTGTGGGGGGTTTGCTTAAGCACAGGTTTAGGTCTCTGTAACTTAAGACTTTCAATTCTTATGAGCCATGAGGGTCTCATAAGAGAGTTCTCCTTACGAGTCGTGAGGATCTCGCAAGTGTATTTTCTCCTTAGGAATCATGGGGATCCCTAAGTGTGTTGCATCCCTTGTGAGTCGTAAGGATCTCACGCGGGTGGTTTCTCCTTACAGGGTCGGGAGGACCCTGTAAGTGTCATTTAACGAGGTTGCGCCCTTTCGGATTTTCACAAACACTCGCCGGTAGTCCTGCTGTTTTTACTCACGGAGCCCTTTCGGGTTTTCATCCATGCCCTTTTTTGCTTATGGACATACCGTTTTTTTTCTTTTTCTTTTTATATATTATTTATTATTTTTTTACGAGGTCGCGCCCTTTCGGGTTTTCAAGAACACTCGCCGGTAGCCCTGCTGTTTTTACTCACGGAGCCCTTTCGGGTTTTCATCCGTGCCCATTTTGCTTATGGACATACCGTTTATTTTATTATATTATATTATATTATATATATATATATTTATTTATTTATTTATCTCGTCAGCCTAAGGATGCTGCGATAGTAGTTTAAAGACGTTTCGGTCCTTCATTAGTTTAAGGACGTTTCGGTCCGCCATTAGTTTAAGGACGTTTCGGTCCGTGGAGGAGAAGGCTGGCTACTGCTTATAAAGTTTGAGCTTAGGAAGATAGCGAGCGGACATAGTCGTCGTCATCTATCATTGACCTAGGCGGTAACTCGCTAAGCGTAGTATTTCTTTAGGAATCGACCATTTATTGGCCTGTAAGGCCTTTCACCATCCATATCCATGAGTAGATAGGCTCCACCCTGGTAGACCTTGTCTATGATGTACGTGCCTTCATAGTTTGGCTCGAATTTTCCCCGCTTGGCGCGATTGGGGATCATAGGCCTTTTGACCACTAGCACGAGTTCGCCTTGGCGGAATGTTCTCGGCCGGGTCAATCTTTCATATGAGCGCGTCATCTTTTCTTTTTAAGCTTCTAGATTCTGTTGCGCTATAAGCCGTGTTTCATCAAGGGCATCAAGCTCCTCAAGCCGAAGGTGAGCATTTTCTTCGTCCGTTAGCTCGTAGTGGACTGCCACTCGTAGAGAGGGTAACTCTATCTCGAGGGGGAGTACTGCTTCGGTACCGAATACCAACGCGTATGGCGTTGTGTTCGTGGCCGTCTTAAACGTGGTTCGATACTCCCAGAGAGCTTCCTGCAGTCTCTCGTGCCAGTCCTTCTTATTTCGGGACACCGTTTTCTTCATAATCTTTGTCAAGGTCTTGTTGAAGGCCTCAGCTAGACCATTAGCTCGTGAATTATAAACTGAGGAATATCTCCAGTCTATGTTATGCTGCTGCGCGAAACGACTGATCTTATGGCTTCTGTAGGCTGGCCCGTTATCGGAGATGATCCGTCACGGAGTTCCAAACCGATATATGATGTGCGTCTTGAAGAAATGGAGGATATTCTCCGTCTTCACTTCTTTCAATAGTATTGCTTCTGCCCATTTGGAGAAGTAGTCAGTCGTCGCCAGGATGAAACGATGTCCCCTAGACGATGCTGGTTCGATGGGGCCGACTATGTCAGTTCCCCACATTTCGAATGGCCAGCTAGCCACTGTCGGGTGTAGAGGATTTGGGTGTTGATGGATGAAGTCCTCATGAATTTGGCATGAGTGGCACTGCTTCGCATACTCAAGGCAGTCTTGAATTATCGTGGGCTAGTAGTAGCCCATCTGTTTGATATTGAGCTTCATCTTCGGGCCCGCTTGGTGAGAACCGTAGAGTCCGTCGTGAACTTCCTGAACGACTTTTTTCGCTTCGTCAGGTCCCAGACATCTCAACCACACAGAATCAAACGACCTCTTGTACAGAGTATCATTGACGAAGGCGAAAGACAAAGCTCGTTTCATAAGCTGATGTCTTGAGGACGCATCTTCGGGCGTTCGACGGTATTTGAAGTAGTCTATAAAGACTTCTCTCCAATCCTCGGTATTTTCCCGATCTTTTATTTGCATAGACATTTGCTCGGTCGCTCCCTTTTCTTCGGATGATTCCGGAGATATTTCTGTTGGGGCAAGTACCCGACGGCTCTGTACCACGATTCTTACGTCATCGAGGTTCTCGTCAGCCAGTTCCTTAGCAAGCTTGGCCAAAGCGTCCGCTTTGCTGTTTTCCGCGCGCGGTATGTTTTCCAAAGTGTAGGAAGGGATTTGGGTCAACAGTTGCTGCACCTTTTCGCCGTACTTCACCAACTCCGGTTTGCATGTTTGGTAGTCGCCATTTACTTGACTAACGACCAGTTGAGAATCTCAGTATATGAGGAGGTTTTCAATTCCCATGTCTATGGCGTGTAGCGTTCCTAGGCACACCCATAAGGTTCTACAAGTGATCAAACATGGCCAATTCAAAAAATTTCTATGTGCCAAGTGACCCTAAGCAAGATCGTGACTAGAGGATAGGCGAAATCTATAACAAGTTAACAACTTTAACTAAAAGGGAAGTGACTACAATCTTTCTAGATACGGTCCTCCACTTCCTTAGCTCCGTGACGATGTCCCCTCGCTGCGATCATCGGATCCCGGACTCTAGCGTCGGCTTCATCGGAGAAATGGACGGGCTAGGTCGTCGACTTCGATGCCGAAGATGATCTACGTCAAGGCAACTCAAGATCAAGCTCCAACTTCACCAAGTCATGAAACTTGTGAAGAAAACACCCTATACTACATGGAAAGTGGTAGAGGATGAAGAAATAGGAAGTGGGTTCACTTTAGAATTGGATTTCTCACTCTTTTTCTCAAGACACCATTAGAGGATGCAAGATTTCTTCTTCTTGAAGAAGAAGAAGAAGAAAAAGAATATGATAAGAATTATCAATAATAGAAAATAAAATCATTTTTATCATAATGCAACCTTGGGTTAGTTTAACAAGTGTAGAGAATAAACTAGGGTTAGGTGAATGGTTAGGTTTAGGAAAGAAACAAAGTGGTCAAAGCTTTATGAAGCTTCAAGGTAAAAACAAAATAAGCCACCATTTTGTTTCTTGCCCTAAAATTAAATAAATAAAAGAAATAGTTAAGAAAAGATAATAAAACCCTAACCATTCACTTAAACATGGTTTAAAGTAAACATACATCCAAACTTGCATGTATCATCAAACATGATACAATCAAGTGCACAAAAATATATCACATATACAATGTGCACATCAAGTGAGAAAATCCATTTTGAGTGAACCAATACTAGTTAATATAAAGTAATATATCAAATATATAATTATACATTAAATCATTAAATCAACACTTGATTTAACAATCCGGTCATATCGCATATGACCGACTAATATCCAATGTATCGACTTATCGAATCAATCCTCGATTCGATAACTAGGTTATATCGCATAGAACCAATCGATACATTCATCGCGAGAATAGAATACGGTATCACATATACGCATTATTCTCGGTCCCGCACATATCTCATATGCGCTCCTATTTCGTTTCGCTTGAGCCAGGAAACCTCTGTGTAGGACTCTAAAGACTCGTCAATACGCCGGCAGCAGGTGATGATCATATCAAACACCCACAAGCCGCAAGCGGTCTGCTAAACGTAACGGCCACCAGGGTATTGAGCGATCAGAAGATCGACGAGCAAGCCTGCTCACACTCCTGTGAATCCAACCAGTAACACTTACCATACAGTCCGGTCTGTTCGTCTGATATGTCGCATATCTCGCCTAGGGGTGGTAAACGTCAGACCCCAGTAGCTCGATAAGTCATGCCGATGTAAGGTCCATAACAAGCACGAAACTACTGATAACACTTACCAGCAAATCAGTGCAACCCTGGCCAGGGATTTCCAGTTATGGCCAGTCGAGCATAACACAACATCAACCCTCAATACCGGGAGAGACGAATCCCCTCCTATCGTTCATTGCCTCCATGTGAATCGGGACTGTACCCAAAAACCACCTGTTTGCACGACTCAGTAGAGCCATGGTAGGGTGGAAATCAAAGCACAGTGGGAGACACACAAGACTCTATGACGATCTCGGGTCAACAGACTAAGCTGTACCAGTGTCACCAGAGAACTGCCATCTAACGTGAGGTATAATACCATCTGGGAGTTCTCGGCGAGTCCGTTCAGTATACCCAGTCTCCACTGAGCACCCGCATACCATCTCCGATGTCAAACACCAATGGATATGGAATCATCCATCGCCCATCACATGGGTCGAGAAGATATACGCTAGTCTACTCTGGAATATCGATGCCCCGTCTCGATATTCCCACGACTAGGAACATTGAAGGATGTACTCATTGACTACCCAGGCCCCACTAGTATGATCTACATCATAGTCCTGGAAGTCGAGTACACATCCTAAGGGCTTTATCAACATGTAACAGAGAGACAAAAAGTATACATGTTAAGATAAAGAGCAACCAGATAGCGTACTATCATGTCGAGCAAGAAAGTCATACCTATATATGTCCCAGCATCCACTACAATATACATCCAATGTACAGTAATGGCCTCTAGGGCATACATATAACTAACAATCTCCCACTTGCACTAGGGCCATCTGTAGCAGTGGTTGCAGTATCACATACTTAACCATCCCACATAAGTCTCTCTATGGGAAAAGGCCTTTGTGAGTGGATCCGCCGTGTTGTCCTTTGAGTCTACTCTCCTAACCTCGATCACCCTGGAGATCAACTATCTCCATGATCAGGTGATGCTGCCTCAGAATATGTCTGGGTCACTGATGGGACCAGGCTTCCTGGGCCAAAGCCTCTCTTCCATTGTCACACAATGGTAGGAACCTTGTTCATCTCATGAACCACTATACACCCAAACTGCCTCTTTGGTAGTATCTTTAATAGCGATGTCACCAGCCTTTATCGTCTAGTTTGCCACGGTATCTAGCTTGGAACTCTTCCAACATACCGTCCCTCCACTGAGGGTAAAGACAATGCCTGCGACTGACATTCAGTCGTCCTTATCACCCTGGAACCTTTCCAGTGATTCTCCCCAGGATCAACTGATACTATCTCACTATAGTTAGTGAGAATCCTAACATCCATTTAGATCTATCTCATAAATCCAAAACCCAGGATTTAGGAGGTATCACATTGATCCTATTGGAGAATCCATGTGAAAAGAGGAGATTGACCGTGTGCAGTATAGGAAACTCTTTTCCTACCAAGAGTATGTTGTCCACGTACAATACGAGGATGACCACCTTACTCTCTACTACCGTTTTGTATATACAAGGTTCATCTACCATTTTGATGAAGTCAAACTCTTTGACTACCACATCAAAACAGATGTTCCAACTCCGCGATGCCTGCTTTATCCTGTAAAGCAACTTGCACATGTTTCCGCTGCTCCCACTGTTTACGAAGCCCTCTGGCTGTGTACTTATAGACTTTCTATGCTAAATCAGTATTTAGAAAAACAGTCATGGCACCCAACCACCAGATATCGTAGTCATGGTATGTAGCAATGGTAAGTAGGATCTGGATGGACTTAAGCACAGCTACTGGAAAAGGTTTCATCATTATCCATGCCTGGTCGATGACAAAAACCTTTAACGAGTCTAGCTTTGAAAGTCTCAACTTTTCCATCTACACCAAGTAATCTTCTCAAGATATACTTGCTCCTGATGGGGATTTAACCCTTCAGATATCACAACCAAAGTCCATACTTTGTTGGTGTATATGGATTCCATCTCAGATCGCTAAGCATCCAGCCATTCTTACAGAGTCCCTACTCTCGATGACCTGCTCGAATCTAGTTGGGTCATCATCTCATGATGCAATCCTCGCTCCCACTGTCATTGAAAAACCGAAGTATCTCTCAGGCAGGTGAGGAACCCTACCAGATCGGCGGAGAGGCTGAGGTTCGTCGGGGACTATTGAATCCTTTGGTTCTGTCAAATCATCAGCTGCAGTTTTGTATAGCTGGAACCTTTCCAGTTCTACAGAACTGACCTTGCCTCGATCTTGTCCGGATTTTGCTTTTGACATAGGCCGGACAATCCCAAATCTTAACTTACTTAAGAGATAGGCTCTTCCCATACCATATCTTATATGGAGTGGTAGGCACTGATTTGAATTGAACCCTATTCAATAGGTATGCAACTTCATAAGTGCATAACTCCCTAAAAGAAACAGGTAACTCAGTAATACTCATCATAGAGCACACCATATCATATAGGGTGCTATTGCTCCGCCCTGATACATCGTTGTGCTGTGGTATAATCAGAGGAGTAATACCGAGAGAGAATCTCATTCTCCTTTAGAATAATCCAGGAATTCTATGCACAAGTATTCTCCTCTCTGATCTTATCATAGGACATAATACTTATACCCGGTTTTTGGTTCTCTACTTCTGACTTATATTCTGTGAATATCTCAAAAGGTTCGGACTTGTGTTTCAACAGGAACATATGTCTGAATCTTGAGAGATCATCAGAGAACGTAATGAAGTACTAAGAACCGGTCCTGGCATGTATAGATAGGGGACCTTGCATACATCACTATGTATCAGTCCCAAAAGTTCACTAACTCTTTCTCTGTTTCCAATAAACAGAGCTATGGTCATCTAATCTTTGTGACATGACTGGCAAGTTTCATAAGATGTAAATTCAAACTGATTTAAATATGCATCTAAATCTAACTTCAGCAAGTCGGATCACATTGATATGACCTAGTCTACAATGCCTCAAGAAGGATTCGTTCATTTCTGAACTCTTCCTCTTGTGTGTGTTCTGTATACGAGGAACTGTAGTTTGATTTAGAACATCAATGCTTTTAGATAACGTGCCTGAACCGATCAACTTTTGATATAGGAAATGTTCAAAACATTATCCAACAATACAAAATTTTATCATTTCTTTACTTATAAAGAGATTGATATGATTTTGTATATCAGGTTCGGTATCTAATAGCATTTGTTCAGAATCAATATACTGGTAATACAGGATGACAGTGACCAACAGACTTGGCTGCAACACTTGCCCCGTTTTCTGTCTCATGAAACTTATCACCCGTTCTTAGTTCTCTACCTTTCTGTAGCCCTATGTAACTGATTACATATCTGAGATCCTGATCCGGCATCAAATACCCAGGGCGTAGAGAATACTGAAAAATAGTTCTTTGTAATGAACACACCCGAAGGAGATGCATCATATGCACTTTCTTCGTTTGGGCGGCATGGGAATTCTAGTATTCCCATATTTTCTACTCTGTCTTATAACAATTATAAGTTGGAGCGGTACCAACGATCCCCAACTCAGTATAACAAGCGGGTTCGGTCAATACATCCATATTATTATCTTGATTAAGGCGTAATATGGTCGCTACCTGGAGAGAGAGAGAAGAAAACACTCTGCGTGCGCTCTTGCAAGATTAGATTGGTTATTTATTTTATCTAATCGGGATGGCTCCCACTGTTTTTATCAAATCTTCCTTCAAACCCTAAAAGGAAAGACTAGCCGGGATTAATTACACTCTACAAGTTCGCCAATCTTTCAGCCAGGCCAGTGTCGGTACTTTGAGGGAGGTTTCCCGTGCTTTCGCACGGACCTAATTAAAGTAAACCTCGTTTTCCCAGAGGTGTAACCCCGTTGACACCTTTCTAAACACCTATTTGATCGGCTAATTGTAAAGTGCAAAACTCTCCCTGGAGTAACAATTACTCGCAGTGGGTATCGGGATCCAACTATCATATAGAAGGTATGCAATCTCATTGCAAATTTCAACACTTGAAACTCCCGATAAAGGTTTTTACCCCTAGCACCTATGACCTTGGCTAAGGTCAACAAATCATAAGCACTAGTCAAGTTCTACCCATCATTTCGTGATTAATTAGACCCACCCACATGACCATTGGCTAAGGTCAACAAAGCCACATGACTGTCCTAACTAATCGCATCATATGCGGTGTAGGAAGACATCACTTAGCTACCGTACATTGTGCCTTGACTATGGTCAACAAACACAGCACGAATACTAAGTACTCTACTTCTTAAAATGACGGAGGGTTGCGGATGGTTTTTATGAAAACCTTTAACGCTTTGAACTTGATCTCGTTGCGGAATCAAATGGTTTTTAAATGGAATGTTTTTTTTAGGCTTTTCTAGTTTTGCTAAAGGGGTCACTCCCGGTGAAGGGATCGTTGGCCCTTTCCTCATCGAATAAGGTACAGGATATATCATATATACCACTGTGCAAAGCAAAAACTATAGAAGCAATCAAAAGACAAACCGAGGGTTGTAGCATCTGCCAGTTATTGCTAAAGGAGTCACTCCCGGTGAAGGGATCTCGGTCCTTTCCCTATCAAATAAGGTGCAGGATGTTCTACAAGGAACACCGCGATGCAAAGCAAGAACTGTAGCTACCTGTTTTAATTTGAAATTCGATTCCACAACATCTTTTAGGTTTATTTTCTTTCATTAATCACATTAATGAATATCCCATCATTTAAGTCCACCTAAACATCACAGATAAATATAACGTACGCTTATACCATCCGCATTCGCCTCGATGTCCCGTCTGCACCGTTAGGTTAGGTAACTAACGGCAGAGCGGGGCAGGGCTAGCGCGGGTGTAAAACATAAGCAACGTCTATATAATATATCATATATACTATATAATATATCTATCTAAACAAATCACATGATCACATCACAGATAACGCAGCAGAAAATATCATATGAAATATTGGATATACTAGGACGTCCGTGTTTTTAATACGAGCCAGTATAAAACACGGATTCCACGGTCGTGATGAATAGCCAATCCCACACCCCTAGACCCCTACGAGAGCGGCAAGCAACCCTACCAATTCTAGAGTTAGGAGACCCGGACTCGACTCCTCGAGATGGTCTCCCACTGGACCCTAGAACCCGGTTACTTGCGCTCCCCTCCTTGGGTCTATCCTAATGCAGAAAAGTAAATAATATACATCTACGGTGACATCTTCCGCAACCTGGAAGTGCCCCAATAAAAGAATATTACATACAAATTTTTACATGAATAAAAATGAAAAACACTCATCTCACATAAAAAAAAACCCGGCTATTCAAACACAACGATCCAATACAACATATCCAGCAACACATAACAACACATGTCATCAACGTAAGTAAATATGCCCATCTCAATTGTCGTTGACATATAGCAACGAAACCGGCGATATCACATATTACACTTACGGTCACAGAAAAGAAAGTGTAAAACTAAAACAGTTGGAATCCGCAAACTCTTTAGACATCGCATGCCTAACTAAATGAAATTCCTTAGATATCGCATGCCTAACAATTATAAACCCCGTATTTTAGTCTCTTTATCGAAAACTCTTTTCAATATCAAGTCGGGCAATTCAACAGGATTCCCGACATCCTGATCGAATGCTCGTCGCAAACTTTAGTAGACGGCCGCACCCCTGATACCGTCGACGAAGTGCACCAAGGCGGAACACCGCTGCCGCGAGCACCCGAACGGATGCTTTCGGGACGGGGTTCTCCTACAGTCACTTGGTCGGGGCTATGGGGTGTAGCTGTCTATTAAGTTTACCCGGCGAGTATCCGCGTACGCTACGTGATTGCGACGGACTTTTGATCGCATCAAAATTCCGTGGTAACCGATCATTTGAGACTAAACTGCTATGTTTATAACAATCATTCAGTTATCTCATAACAACTTGTGGATTCCAATTATTGTATCACATTCCGGATAAATAGAAAATGTTAAGCTTTCCGATCGAGCACCCAAGTTTTTCCGAAACAGCTCAACACATGAAATAAGTTTAAAAACATCCACTTCATGCCTCAGTACCAAAGGTCCAGCCGTAGAAGGGTCAAGCCAACGCCTCACATGTGGCACGCCATACTGCCCCAAACCCTAAGGTTCAAAGAGCAGTTCAAGACGGTCACATAATCGAGTTAAGGTTTGTTGTCTTCTAGAGGGACCATCGCGTTACTTGCACTACTTAGAACGTCATTAAACTACGGAAAAAATCCAACAATTGGAAATTTCCCGGCAGGGGAAAAAGTAGGTATTTATATCCGGTCGAACCTTTTAACATGTTCTAAAAATACCCGGAAAAACACAGTAAACAAAGTTAAATAATCCGATCGAATCATCGAGTCCCCAATACAACCCCAGAACACTCAACTCTTGAGTCAAAATAAAAATACTCATAAAATATAAATCACAGAAATAGGAATTATGGTGCCAAAATGATAACCTAAATCCTCTGTACGGCCGCGGAACCGCGGCCCAAGCAGGCTATTGCCGCAGTTCCGCGGTGGAATGTACGATTTAGGGTGTCGTTTTTCACCACAATTCTTATAATTTCCTGCTGTATTTTTCAGGTATTTTTAATTCAGAAAAATCCATAATTTTCAAAAATGTACAGAGAGGGGTCATGGATTAGGGTTTCGGGTTCGATCGGGTTTCAAACTCCGTCTACGCATCGCCTAAGGCTCTAGCTAGGCTCTGATACCACTGTAGGGTTCCTAGGCACACCCATGAGGTTCTACAAGTGATCAAACATGGCCAATTCAAAAATTTTCTATGTGCCAAGTGACACTAAGCAAGATCGTGACTAGAGGATAGGCGAAATCTATAACAAGTTAACAACTTTAACTAAAAGGGAAGTGACTACAACCTTTGTAGATCCGGTCCTCCACTTCCTTAGCTCCATGACGATGTCCCCTCGCTGCGATCATCGGATCCCGGACTTTAGCGTCGGCTTCATCGGAGAAATGGGCGGGCTAGGTCGTCGACTTCGATGCCGAAGATGATCTACGTCGAGGCAACTCAAGATCAAGCTCCAACTTCACCAAGTCATGAAACTTGTGAAGAAAACACCCTATACTACATGGCAAATGGTAAAGGATGAAGAAATAGGAAGTGGGTTAACTTTAGAATTGGATTTCTCACTCTTTTTCTCAAGACACCATTAGAGAATGCAAGGTTTCTTCTTCTTGAAGAAGAAGAAGAAGAAAAAGAATATGATAAGAATTATCAATAATAGAAAATAAAATCATTCTTATCATAATGCAACCTTGGGTTAGTTTAACAAGTGTAGAGAATAAACTAGGGTTAGGTGAATGGTTAGCTTTAGGAAAGAAACAAAGTGGTCAAAGCTTCATGAAGCTTCAAGGTAAAAACAAAATAAGCCACCATTTTGTTTCTTGCCCTAAAATTAAATAAATAAAAGAAATAGTTAAGAAAAGATAATAAAACCCTAACCATTCACTTAAACATGGTTTAAAGTAAACATACACCCAAACTTGCATGTATCATCAAATATGATACAATCAAGTGCACAAAAATATATCACATATACAATGTGCACATCAAGTGAGAAAATCCATTTTGAGTGAACCAATACTAGTTAATGTAAAGTAATATATCAAATATATAATTATACATTAAATCATTAAATCAACACTTGATTTAACAATCCGGTCATATCGCATATGACCGACTAATATCCAATGTATCGACTTATCGAATCAATCCTCGATTCGATAACTAGATTATATCGCATACAACCAATCGATACATTCATCGCGAGAATAGAATACGGTATCACATACACGCATTATTCTCGGTCCTGCATATATCTCATATGCGCTCCTATTTCGTTTCGCTTGAGCCAGGTAACCTCTGTGTAGGACTCTAAAGACTCGTCAATACGCCGGCAGCAGGTGATGATCATATCAAACACCCACAAGCCGCAAGCGGTCTGCTAAACGTAACGGCCACCCTGGTATTGAGCGATCAGAAGATCGACGAGCAAGCCCGCTCACACTCCTGTGAATCCAACAAGTAACACTTATCGTATAGTCCGGTCTGTTCGTCTGATATGTTGCATATCTCGCCTAGGGGTGGTAAACGTCAGACCCCAGTAGCTCGATAAGTCATGCCGATGTAAGGTCCATAACAAGCACGAAACTACTGATAACACTTACCAGCAAATCAGTGCAACCCTGGCCAGGGATTTCCAGTTATGGCCAGTCGAGCATAGCACAACATCAACCCCCAATAACGGGAGAGACGAATCCCCTCCTATCGTTCATTGCCTCCATGTGAATCGGGACTGTACCCAAAAACCACCTATTTGCACGACTCAGTAGAGCCGTGGTAGGGTGGAAATCAAAGCACAGTGGGAGACACACAAGACTCTATGAGGATCTCGGGTCAACAGACTAAGCTGTACCAGTGTCACCAGAGAACTGCCATCTGACGTGAGGTATAATACCATCTGGGAGTTCTCGGCGAGTCCGTTCAGTGTACCCAGTCTCCACTGAGCACCCGCATACCATCTCCGATGTCAAACACCAATGGACATGGGATCATCCATCGCCCATCACATGGGTCGAGAAGATATACGCTAGTCTACTCTGGAATATCGATGTCCCGTCTCGATATCCTACGACTAGGAACATTGAAGGATGTACTCATTGACTACCCAGGCCCCACTAGTATGATCTACATCATAGTCCTGGAAGTCGAGTACACATCCTAAGGGCTTTATCAACATGTAACAGAGAGACAGAAAGTATACATGTTAAGATAAAGAGCAACCAGATAGCGTACTATCATGTCGAGCAAGAAAGTCATACCTATATATGTCCCAGCATCCACTACAATATACATCCAATGTACGGTAATGGCCTCTAGGGCATACATATAACAAATATGGCGATCTCGAGGCCTGCTATCAAAGCTTCGTATTCGGCTTCATTATTTGTCCTCGGCTCTGTTAGGGAGAAAGCAAAGCGCATTATCCCTCCTTGTGGAGTCACAAAGATGAGTCCTACCCCCGATTTGATTATAGGGGTACTTTGTTTGCGCTTCTTCATGGAAGATGCTCCATCGAAATAAAGCTCCCATCGGGTATCACCACCATCGACCGCATCAAACGCATGTTCGTCTGGAAGATCGCAATTCAGAAGAGAATCGGCAGGTATCGAATGTTCAGCGAGGAAGTCGGCAATGGCCTGGCCTTTCACTGCTGATTGAATACGATTTTCCGTTGTGTGTTGGTTTTTTTAGAAAATTGTATTTAGAAATCACAACAAAAAATTATTTGACCGCAATCAACTATGGTGTCGGATGTAGATCGTTAGCGAGTGCGGATCGTCCACAGGGAAAGTGTAATCTGTTCATTTTCCGAATTATATGAGTTGAAAATTTAAGGAAAAGAAAAGAAAACAATTCATGATTTGTAATTGAAGATCAAGAGTAAAGAAATCTAGATCTAAAAGAAACATTAAAAACAAGAATTGAGATGTGTGATAATTTCCAACCAACAATCAAGATTAGAAGTATGGCTCGTAGGAGTAGATCGGATCTACAGATGTGATGAGATCTAATGATTACTCATTCTTATCCTTTAACGAATTGGTACTAGATCGATGCGAATTCATCGAGATTTAAGGATCGTGCGAGGAAATTAGGGATTTCGCAACTCATCATTTGTCCTTTCAATGGATCGCATTCAAATTCTAGTTTCTAGTTAATCAAATGGTCAATAGTTGTTCCCTAGTTTCGAGTGAACACGATCAAGAAAGCATCATCCCGAAACTAGGTCATTAATCCTTTGATTCACTAGAATTTTCAAACATTATAGGATTTAAGAATTGTAAAAATATCTAAATCATCATCATCTAAAGATCGTCACAACTCCTACACGAGCGGAGATTACTCAAACATCATGATCACAAACACAATCACAAATTGAGATCTAATCATTATGCTTGAATTAAAAGATAAGCAAGAATATAGAAAATTCACCTTTATTTATCGACAAATTTCGTTACAACTCTCTTGAATTTACAAAAGGAAGGAACTAGATCGTCGATTTCGGCTTCGCTCGGCTCCTTGAGTCGCGGATCGGCGAGGATCTCTTGCTCCGTTGAAATCCGGCGTCGCTTGCTAAAGGTTGAAGGCTCTCTTGCTTGAATTGCTCTCGGGATCTTGATCTTGAAGTTGAATTGGAATTGGAATTGGGGTAAAGGTTTGGCACAAGTTTTGTCACTAAACTTGTGGGTGGAAGAAGATGAATGAATTCTTGAACCTCCATTCACCCTAGCTCTAGGCTCTCTTTTATAGACTCCCAAAACACTAGAGCTAGGATTTGAATTTGAATTTTCCCTCCACAAGTTAGTTAGTCAATATTTGAATTCCCTCCAAAAGTTAGTTAGCCAATATTTGAATTTCCCTCCAAAAGAGCCTTCTAGAAATAGTTTGTTACGCCGAGCCTTCTAGATGCGCCACGTGGAGCTTCTGGGGTCTTCTGGAAGCTTGGGCCGTTAGGGATAGACACGTGGCAAAATTTGAGGCGCTGATCTCATCATCAGGCCGCGGATCCGCGGCGCCAAGGGGGTTTGGGCCGCGGATCTGCGGTCCTTTCTGGGCCTTGGTGCATTATTTTTCAGGTAAATTCTTTGGATGACATTTGGGCCTGTTTCTGATGTGTGGATTTTTATTTGGCCTTTTATATCGCTACCAGATCTTCAGCCTTTGAATTGGCGTATCTTTTATCAGTTCTTTTCCCAATTTGGGCTTTGCTTCTGGAATTTCCTGCATTAGACCCCAAGACAAGAGTTGCGCAATACAAGGGTGATGCGATGCCATGAAAAACACACATTTTCCCTAAAAGTGCCGGTTTTAGTATACAGTACAAGTAATCCAGTATTTTACATGTGTTTTGCTAATATGTGCGATATGAATACCGGATACCTATACATGAATGCAAAAGGTAGGGAAATTGCCGTGTTAGAAATGCAGTATTTTCGACTGATCAAATTCCCCCAAACTTATTTTCGATCGTCTCGATCGAATTGTTTTATTAAAAAGAGAAGGAGAAAATAAAGAAAGAGAAAAGCACACTTTCGTAGGCAACACGATTGCACTGAGCACGTGCAACAAGCCTTTAAACCTCTAGGTGTCCCTAGTAGGAGGAGTGTTATCTCCTGAGGGTTTTCAGCGGATTGCACCCACAAAATCCAATAATAAAAGGAAGATCATGAATATTACATTTAAGGATAAGAATTGTAAAAGAAAAGCCTTGAAAATTAGGGTTTCCAACTAAGCTAACATTTCGGTTGTCATGAGCCGTATCTTAATGGTCATGAAAAGATGTTAGAAATCACGTCCTCCCTCAATAAAACATCGTCTTATTCTTCATTCCTATTTTTATTCCAAACATCGATCATATCACCCTGCGTATGTGTAAAGGACATCCCTACACCCGGAGAATTCAATTCAAGCTATCATACTCTTGCCCATCAGCCTCAGTACTTTTTAATTAGATGTGCTTACACACTTTCATGCGATAGTTAATAGTTCTTGAGGTACTAACCAACCGATTACTCATGTGCTTGCTTATTTGGTGTATTTTCCTCGTCTTGCACCACCTTAGGTATAGCAATGACTCCTAGACCAGTTGGCCTTAAGGCACTAAGTGAAGAGGCACCCTCGCTATATATTTTTTATTGCCCTTGGTGATAACAAAGACCAGTGTCCATTTTTCTCACCACTTTATTCATTTTTATTTTTTTTATTTCCTTCATACATTGGCTTTAAGACAAGAGCATTTTAAGGTATCCTCTACTATCCCGGGCTTAAAGACGTGTGTAAGTGCGAATAGCAGGGTATCAACGTTCAAAATGCTTGGCTTTCCAGAATAGAAACTATTTTTCAGACTTATTTTTATACTCAGATTAGTGACTTTCTTCATCTTACTAACGCTTGGGACAACGACTCATAACTACTTATTACTAGTTCGTATAAGAAAACTTCTAATTTTCTTGGTTTTCTTAAATTTTTTCTAATCTCATGGATGTAATTGTTCACTATCTAATCTTTTATTATCATAAATATTAAATATTTTGAAATTTTGAAATTTTTTGAATTTTTATGAGTTTTGAAATTTTTTGAATTTTTATGGATTTTAAATCTTTATAGGTTTTTATGGGTTTTGAAAAACTATTTACAAAAAATGATGAGCCAAAAATATGTACACAGAATTTTTATGGGTTTTAAATTTTTTTTAAATTTTTATGGTTTTTAAAGAAATGTTTTGTGCTTATGCAAATGATATGCACATGATGCAAAACTAAGCACAAACCTTCCCCAAACTTATTTTCAACAGTGTCCTCACTGTTGCCAACCGCTATATCTACAAAACCTGTAAGCCTGGGAGGAATTTATTAGTGGGGACAAAATATATAAGTGAAGATCCTCCCCCAAACTTATTTTTGGCTCGAAATTTTTGTAAAATTTTTCTTTTTAAGAGCAAGAAAATATACCCCCCCCCAAACTTGAGTCATGCAATGTTAATCTTTTGAAAATCATATGAGGGGGTCAAAAATCAGTGGTCGATGCCAAGCTTTGCAAAGACCGACAAACAACACCAACCATTCGAAGAATTTATCAATGCAGTGCTCGGGTTAGTGGAAGAAGAAGTGGGGAATAGGTAAGTGGTGGAACAGAATGTGTGTGCGTCTCATTTTGGAGAAACGATGCAGTAAATGTGATGGATTACTCGCATTCTTTTTACAATTCAAAAGAAGGGGTGGAGGTTCAATTTCAATGATTGGGACATGATTCATCTCAACACCCGTGTTATTCAGAAATGCGAGTTCATCGGCAAAGATTTCCTCAAAAGTTTCATCAATACCCCGAAGAATAATGTCATCACAAAGTGTAGGGTGATCTTCAGACTCTAAAAGCAGTTCATAATCGGTGTTAGTTGTTGACCCGGACATCTCGGTGGAAGAGTCCGTATGTGTATGATACATAGTTGGGTCAAACAATAACGTATGAAAAGAGTCAAGATCGGTATCAGGAGGATCATCAAATTCGCTGCTGTCGATATCCATTAAGTCGACAGAACAGACATGAGCAGTAGGTTTGGAGGGTACACTTCCCAACTTGTAAATGTTCAGCTCTATTGACCTATTCCCGAAGAATAGGGTCATAGAGCCATTACGACAGTTGATGATAGCGTTGGAAGTGGCCAAAAAGGGGCGACCTAAAATCACCGGAATTTGATTCCGTGGGTTCGCTACAAGCTGTGTATCAAGTACAATAAAATCCACATGGAATACGAATTCCCCGATTTTTATTAACACATCCTCTAGTTCACCCCTAGGTTTGGTGATTGATCGGTCAGCCATCTGGAGAGTGCAATGGGCTGGTTTCAACTCTCCGATCCCTAGTTTTTCATAGACTGGGAAAGGTAGCAGGTTAACACTTGCGCCAAGATCTAAAAGAGCACGGTTGATGTGTTTATCCCCAATAGAAATCGATATCGTAGAACATCCTGGGTCCTTACGTTTCTTTGGTAGCTGAGGGATAAAAGCAGTGCTAATGTTATTGGACATGAAGACCTTCTTTGGCACTTGAGTCTTCCTCTTCCTAGTGCACAAGTCCTTAAGAATTTTCGCATAAGCGGGGACTTGTTGAATCGCATCTAGAAGAGAGATGTTGATGTTAACCTGTTTGTGTAGGGTTCCTAGGCACTCTTGTGAAGGTTCATAAGGCATCAAACATGCCCGGATTAAATTTTAGACGTGCCGAACAACCCAAAGCCGGGATCTTTGCTAGATTATTAGGGTTTAACATGCATTAAGATAACTTTTATCTAAGTGTGAGGGATTACAACCTTTGTAGTCCGCTCCTTCACTTCACAAGCTCCGAGTAGAAGTCCCTTTGCCGCGATCCACGATCTCCCGGACTCATGAGAGGCTCCACGACTCGAACGATCCATGCTAGCTCGAAGTATTCCAAATCTCCGATGATCTACCTTGAAGTTGCTACGACTCAAGCTTTCTCACTCAAAAGAGTAGAACACACTAATCCCATGGGCTAGATGAGATGAGGATGAGAGAGTAGTAATTTTGCTTTCTTTTTAAATCATTTTCTCATTTTTATTTCATCACTTGAAGAAAAACTAGCAAGCTTTCATGAAGAAGCAAGAAGATGATAATGAAAAGATAATGATAATCCTTTTTCTTTTGTGATGAATAGAATAAATCTATATGATTGATTATTAACCATGGTCAAGGATGAGTGGCTAAGAATGTGTAGAGAATAAACTCGGGTTAGGGTTTGGTTGAGTTAAGAATGTGTCATCAACAAATATCTTAACCATGACAAAAGAATAAAGCTTCTAGAAGGAACTTGAAGCTACTAACCCTAATCAAACCCTAACCTCAATTAATCATCCTTAAACATGTTTAACAATTAATCATATCATGTCACAATAATATATATCACATATATATTATATATTTGCAACAAAAGAAAATAATACAATTAACATATATCGCATATATATCAATGTATCATCCACTGAGAAAATGAAATAATAAAGAGAGCCAATATTAGATAATGTAATACAACATATCATATATATTATTATACATTAAATCATCGAATCAACACTTGAATCGATGATCCGGCTATATCGAATATTACCGACTAATATATCATGTACCGATTCATCGAATCAACACTTGATTCGATGACCCGGTTCATATCCATATATCGCGAGAATATAATACGGTATCCTATATCGCATTATTCTCGTTCCTGCGCATATCACATATGCGCCACTACTCCGTTTCGCCTGAGCCAAGAAACCTCTGTGTAGGACTCTAAAGAATCGTCAATACGCCGGTAGCAGGTGATGATCATATCAAACACCCACAAGCTGCAAGCGGTCAGCTAAACGTAACAGCCACCCAGGTATTGAGCGATCAGAAGATCAACAAGCTAGCCTGTGCGTTCTCCTGTGAATCCAACCAGTAACACTCCCGTACAGTCCGGTCTGTTCGTCTGATATGTCGCATATCAAGTCTAGGGGTGGTATACGTCAGACCCCAGTAACCGATAAGTCGTGTCGATGTATGGCTCATAACGGGTCGAGAAACTACTAGTAACACTTACCAGTAAATCTCTATATCAGCCCTGGCCAGGGACTTCCAGTTATAGCCAATCGAACACAGCACAACATCAACTCCCTATACCGGGAGAGACGAATCCCCTCCTATCGCTCATTGCCTCCATGTGATTCGGGACTGTACCCAAAAGCCACCGTTTTGCACGCCCTCTTGGACGTGGTAAGGTGGAAATCAAAGCACAGTGGGAATCACACAAGACTCCATGACGATCTCGGGTCTACAGACTACGCTGTACCAGTGTCACCGGAGAACTGCCATCTGACGTGTGGTATATCACCATCTGGGAGTTCTCGGCGAGTCCGTCCAGTGTACCCAGTCTCCACTGAGCACCCGTACACCATCTCTGATGTCTAACACCGATGGATAGGGGATCATCCATCGCCCATCATATGGGTCAAGATGCGTATACGCTAGTCTACTCTGGTGTATCGATGCCCTGTCTCGATATACCCTCGACTAGGAACAGTTATAGGATGTACTCATTGACTACCGCGGCCCCACTAGTATGATCTCATCATAGTCCCAGTAGTCGAGTACAAATCCTAAGGGCTTTATCAACATGTGAGAGTAAAACAGTAAACCAATACAAGTCAACATGTTAAGATAAAGTGAAACCAAATAGCATACTATCATGACGAGCAAGAAAGTCATCTCTATATATAACCAAACATCCATTATAATATACATCATATGTACAACAATGGCCTCTAGGGCATATACATAACTAACAATCTTCCACTTGCACTAAGGCCAGCTGCTGTAGTATCGCATACCTAGCATCCCGAATAATCTCTCAAACTGTATCTGGGGAATAGCCTTCGTGAATGGATCCACAGTGTTATCCTTCGTATCTACTCTCCTGACCTCGATCTCCCGGCGATCAACTATCTCCCTGATCAGGTGATACCGCCTCAGAATATGTCTGGACTTTTGATGGGACCTGGGTTCCTTGGCCAAAGCCACAGCTCCATTGTTATCGCAATACAGAGGTATTGGATGCTCAATGGATGGAACCACTCCAAGTTCACTAATGAACTTCTTGATCCAGACAGCCTCTTTGGCAGCATCGTTGGCAGCGATGTATTCAGCCTCCATCGTTGAGTCTGCAACGGTATCCTGTTTGGAACTCTTCCAACATACCGCCCCTCCATTGAGGGTAAAGACAAAACCCGAATGCGACTTAGAGTCGTCCTTATCACTTTGGAAGCTGGAATCGGTAAAGGACTCCACCTGGAGTTCTCCGTTACCATACACCAAGAACATCTCCTTAGTTCTTCGTAAGTACTTGAGAATGTTCTTCACAGCTGTCCAGTGACTCTCTCGAGGATCTGCTTGATACCGACTCACTACACTTAGTGAGTATGTTACATCGGGTCTGGTACATAGCATCGCATACATGATAGAGCCTACTGCCGAAGCATAGGGTATCCCTTGCATGCGAGCTCTCTCCAAATCAGTCTTGGGAGACATCTCTTTGGAGAGAGTGAGTCCAGAGATCGTGGGCTGATTCCCACGTTTGGATTCTTCCATACTAAACCTCTTTAGTATGGTGTCAATGTACCTGGATTGGGACAATCCCAGTATCCGTTTAGATCTATCTCTATAGATCATGATTCCCAATATGCAGGAGGCATCATCTAGATCTTTCATTGAGAATCTCTGTGATAAGAAGAGCTTGACTGATTGCAGCATAGGAATATCATTTCCTATCAAGAGTATGTCATCCACGTACAATACGAGGAAGACAACCTTACCCTCTGCCACCTTCTTATAGATACAAGGTTCATCTATATTTTTGATGAAGTCAAACTCTTTGACTACAACATCAAAACAGATGTTCCAGCTCCGCGATGCTTGCTTTAACCCATAAATGGATTTAAGCAGCTTGCACACCTTTCCGCTGCTCCCACTATCTACGAAGCCCTCTGGCTGAGTCATGTACACACTCTCTTCTAAATCACCGTTTAGAAAGGCGGTCTTAACATCCATTTGCCAGATTTCGTAGTCATGGTATGCAGCAATGGCAAGTAAGATCCGGATGGACTTAAGCATAGCCACTGGAGAAAAGGTTTCGTCATAATCCACACCTGGTCGTTGACGAAAACCTTTTGCTACAAGTCTAGCTTTGAAAGTCTCAACTTTTCCATCTACACCAAATTTCTTTTTAAAAATCCACTTGCTCCCAATGGGTTTTACCCCTTCAGGAGCATTTTCTAAAATCCATACTTTATTGGTGTACATGGATTCCATCTCAGATCGCATTGCATCCAGCCATTTCACAGAGTCACCACTCGTGATGGCCTGCTCGAAACTAGTCGGGTCATCATCATCCATGATGCAATCCTCGCTTCCACCATCAATGAGAAAACCGTAGTATCTCTCAGGTGGACGAGAAACCCTACTAGATCGGCGGAGAGGCTGGGGTTCGTCGGGTACTACTGAATTCTCTGGTTCCACTAAATCATCTGTTGTAGTTTGTTCTGCTGGAACCTCTTCCAGTTCTACCTCAATGCTACTGTTCTGTTTCATAAGAAAACCTTTTTCTAAGAAAGTGGCATGTCGAGAAACAAACACCTTTTGTTCCTCGGGGTGGTAGAAGATATACCCTTGTGAGTTTTTGGGATATCCTACAAACTTACATAAAACAGATCTTGCCTCGAGTTTGTCCGGATTTTGTCTTTTGACATAGGCCGGACAACCCCATATCTTAATGTAATTAAGATGTGGTCTCTTCCCTTTCCATATCTCATATGGAGTGGTAGGCACAGATTTGGTAGGAACTCTATTCAATAGGTCTATGGCTGTCTCAAGCGCATACCCCCAAAAAGAAATAGGTAACTCAGCTGTACTCATCATCGAGCGCACCATATCTAATAGGGTGCGATTTCTTCGCTCAGATACACCGTTGTGCTGTGGTGTATAAGGAGGAGTAAGCTGAGAGAGAATCCCATTCTCTTTTAGATAATCTAGGAACTCACTGCTTAAGTATTCACTTCCTCGATCAGATCGAAGAATCTTAATACTTTTGCCCGTTTGATTCTCTACTTCTTGCTTATATTCTCTGAATTTCTCAAAAGCTTCAGACTTGTGTTTCATCAGGAATACATATCCGAATCTTGAGAGATCGTCAGTGAATGTAATGAAGTAGGAAGAACCGTTCCTGGCATGCGTAGACATGGGACCGCATACATCACTATGTACCAGTCCTAAGAGTTCGGTAACTCTTTCTCCGTGTCCACTAAACGGAGTTTTGGTCATTTTTCCTTTGAGACATGAATGGAAAGTATCATAAGATGATAATTCGAACGGATTCAAATAACCATCTTTATGCAACTTAGCCAGTCGTGTCGCATTGATATGACCAAGTCTACAATGTCACAAGTAGGATTCGTTCATATCTGAACTTTTCCTCTTGTGTGTGTTTTGTATATTCAGGACTGTATTCTGATTTAGAATGAATATGCCATTATGTAACGAGCCTGATGCAATCAACTTTTGATCTAGGAATATATTCATAACATTATCCTGTACTACAAAATTATATCCCTCTTTACTCAATAAAGAAACTGATATAATGTTGCACATCATGTTCGGTATATAATAGCACTCATTTAGAATCAGTGTATTACGACTTGGTAATACAAGGTGATATTCGCCAACTGCTTTGCCTATAATACTTGCACCGTTCCCTACTTGAACGGAATGTTCGCCTTTTCCCAGTTCTCTACCTTTACGTAGCCCATGTAACTGTTTACATATGTGGGATCCTGATCCGGTATCTAATACCCAGGACGTAGGGTGAACTGAGAAACAGTTCTCAATAACTAACACACCCGAAGAAGATGCATCAACATGCATGTTCTTTTGGGCGGCGTGGGAATCCAGATATTCTCCTGTTTCCTGTTCAGTCTTATAACTCTTATAAGAAAGAACGGGTCCAACATTCCCTTGCTCAGTACAATAATTAGGTTTAGTCAATACATCCATATTATTATCTTGATTATGGCATGATATGGTCGCTACCTGGAGAGAGAGAGAAGAAAACACTTTAGCGTATGCTCTTGCAAGATTAGATTGGTTATTATCTTATCTAATCAGGATGTCTCCCACTGTTTTTATCAAATCTACCTTAAAACCCTAAAAGGTAAGATTAGCCGGGATTAATTACACCCAACAATTTCGTCAATCTTTCAGCCAGATCAGTGTCGGTACTTTGAGGGAGGTTCCCCATGCTCTCGCACGGACCTAATTAATGTAAACCTCGTTTTCCCAGAGGCGTAACCCCGTTAACACTTTTCTAGACACCTACTTGATCGGCTAATTGTCTTGTGTAAAACTCTCCCAGGAGTAACTCTTACTCGCAGTGGGTATCAGGATCCAACTATCTCATAGGAGGTATGCAATCTCATTGCAAATTTCAACACTTGAAATTCCCGATAAAGCTTTTACCCCTAGTGTGCTATGACCTTGACGCATGCCAAACAACCCATAGTGCACTAGTCAAGTTCAACCCGTACATTTCGTGATTGAATTAAACCCACCCGTACGACCCTTGACGCATGCCAAACAACGCCGTACGAATACCCTAATCCAATCGCATCTCATGCTGCAGATAAGTAATAATCAGCTACCGTACACTACGCCTTGACGCATGCCAAACTACCCTAGCACGAATACTAAATATTACTTATCTGAAATGACGGAGGGCTACGCAGGTTTTTCAGAAAACCCTGAGCGCAATGAACTTGATATCGTCGTAGAATCGAGTGAAGTTTTGAAAAGGAGTGTTTTTGAGGCTTTTCTTAGTTTCGCTAAAGGGGTCACTCCCGGTGAAGGGATCGTCGGCCCTTTCCTCATCGAATAAGGTGCAGGATATATCATATATACCGCTGTGCAAAGCAAAACACTTAAAACAATCAAAAGACAAACCGCGTTTTGTAGCATCTGCCAGTTTTGCTAAAGGAGTCACTCCCGGTGAAGGGATCTCGGTCCTTTCCTCATCGAATAAGGTGCAGGATATATCGTATATATCACTGTGCAAAGCAAAACTGTAGCTACCCCTTTTATAAAGTTTTGATTCTACAACATCTTTAGGTTTCTTTTCTTTTATTAATCACATTAATAAAAATCCCATCAGCTTATGCCTTCTAAGCATCACAGAAAAAACGAAAGCAGTAATATTTATATATCAGCATATATATATAGTATAAGCATTCGTCTCAGGCAGTAATATGATCTCATCACAGAACATTGCAGCAGAAGAACATATATGAAATATTGGATATACTAGGACGTCCGTGTTTTCAATACGAGCCTGTATAAAACACGGATTCCACGGTCGCGACGAATAGCCAAACCCACATCCCAAGACCCCTACGAGAGCGGCAAGTAACACTGCCAATTCTAGGGTTAGGAGACCCGGTCTCGACTCCTCGAGGTGGCCTTCCACTGGACCCTAGAACCCGGTTACTTGTGCTCCCCTCCTTGGGTCTACCTAATGCGGAAAAGTAAATAATATACACTGGTGACAGCAACCGCAACCTGGAAGTGCCCCAAATAAAAGAATATTACATTACAAAAGAATTTTACATGAATGAAAATAAAAACCCTCATCTCACATAAAACCCCCGGCTATTCAGAACGCGACGATCCAATATAACATATCACAGCAACACATAATATCTCATATCATCAACGTAAGTAAATATGCGCATCCCAATTGTCATTGGCATATAGCAACGAAACCAGCGATATCACATATTACACTTACGGTCACAGAAAAGAAAGTGTAAAACTACAATATTTGGAATCCACAATCACTTTAGACATCGTAAATCCGAAATATCACATACTCCGCATTTCATGCCTAACTCTATGAATTCCACATATTGTATCACATTCCAGATAAATAGACATTATTAAACTTTCTGAACAGATAATCAAACACCCAAAATTTCCTAAACTGCTCAACACTTGAGTGGGGTTCAAATAATCCCAGAATATGTCACAGTACCGGTGATCCAGCCGTAGAAGGGTCAAGCCAACGCCTCACATGTGGCACGCCGTACTGCCCCAAACCCGAAGGTTCAAAAGGCAGTTCAAGACGGTCACATAATCGAGTTAAGGTTTGTGTCTTCTAGAGGGTCCACCGCTTAACTTGTACAATTTTTCCAAAAGATTTAAACCCGAATAAATTTCAACACTTGAAAATTTGCCGTACCGGGAAACAGTAAGTTAATGATATCCGTTCAAATAGTTTAACAGTTTCTAAATATCCGGAAAAAATACGAATTTTAAAATTTCCGATCGAGTCTACTATTACAAAACAAACCCCAGAATTTTAAACACCTGGAACTGATTAAAAATATCCAGAATAGTCAGAAGCACCTACGGGCTATACCATGAAGCCACGTGTCATGATCTCATCAATCCGCGGCGGAACCACGGCGCAAGCATGGATTGCGCGGCGGTTCCGCGGCCGTTTAGTGGAATTAGGGGCTCGGGTTTCATGGTAACTCTTAGAATTCCCTGCTGATTTTTTTACATATTTTTAATTCAGAAAAATCCCAAAATTTAAAAAATTTCCAGAGAGGGGTCAAGTTTCGTCGTTTCGGGTTCGATCGGAGTTTTAACTTCGTAAACACATCGCCTAATGCTCTAGCTAGGCTCTGATACCACTGTAGGGTTCCTAGGCACTCTTGTGAAGGTTCATAAGGCATCAAACATGCCCGGATTAAATTTTAGACGTGCCGAACAACCCAAAGCCGGGATCTTTGCTAGATTATTAGGGTTTAACATGCATTAAGATAACTTTTATCTAAGTGTGAGGGATTACAACCTTTGTAGTCCGCTCCTTCACTTCACAAGCTCCGAGTAGAAGTCCCTTTGCCGCGATCCACGATCTCCCGGACTCATGGGAGGCTCCACGACTCGAACGATCCATGCTAGCTCGAAGTATTCCAAATCTCCGATGATCTACCTTGAAGTTGCTACGACTCAAGCTTTCTCACTCAAAAGAGTAGAACACACTAATCCCATGGGCTAGATGAGATGAGGATGAGAGAGTAGTAATTTTGCTTTCTTTTTAAATCATTTTCTCATTTTTATTTCATCACTTGAAGAAAAACTAGCAAGCTTTCATGAAGAAGCAAGAAGATGATAATGAAAAGATAATGATAATCCTTTTTCTTTTGTGATGAATAGAATAAATCTATATGATTGATTATTAACCATGGTCAAGGATGAGTGGCTAAGAATGTGTAGAGAATAAACTCGGGTTAGGGTTTGGTTGAGTTAAGAATGTGTCATCAACAAATATCTTAACCATGACAAAAGAATAAAGCTTCTAGAAGGAACTTGAAGCTACTAACCCTAATCAAACCCTAACCTCAATTAATCATCCTTAAACATGTTTAACAATTAATCATATCATGTCACAATAATATATATCACATATATATTATATATTTGCAACAAAAGAAAATAATACAATTAACATATATCGCATATATATCAATGTATCATCCACTGAGAAAATGAAATAATAAAGAGAGCCAATATTAGATAATGTAATACAACATATCATATATATTATTATACATTAAATCATCGAATCAACACTTGAATCGATGATCCGGCTATATCGAATATTACCGACTAATATATCATGTACCGATTCATCGAATCAACACTTGATTCGATGACCCGGTTCATATCCATATATCGCGAGAATATAATACGGTATCCTATATCGCATTATTCTCGTTCCTGCGCATATCACATATGCGCCACTACTCCGTTTCGCCTGAGCCAAGAAACCTCTGTGTAGGACTCTAAAGAATCGTCAATACGCCGGTAGCAGGTGATGATCATATCAAACACCCACAAGCTGCAAGCGGTCAGCTAAACGTAACAGCCACCCAGGTATTGAGCGATCAGAAGATCAACAAGCTAGCCTGTGCGTTCTCCTGTGAATCCAACCAGTAACACTCCCGTACAGTCCGGTCTGTTCGTCTGATATGTCGCATATCAAGTCTAGGGGTGGTATACGTCAGACCCCAGTAACCGATAAGTCGTGTCGATGTATGGCTCATAACGGGTCGAGAAACTACTAGTAACACTTACCAGTAAATCTCTATATCAGCCCTGGCCAGGGACTTCCAGTTATAGCCAATCGAACACAGCACAACATCAACTCCCTATACCGGGAGAGACGAATCCCCTCCTATCGCTCATTGCCTCCATGTGATTCGGGACTGTACCCAAAAGCCACCGTTTTGCACGCCCTCTTGGACGTGGTAAGGTGGAAATCAAAGCACAGTGGGAATCACACAAGACTCCATGACGATCTCGGGTCTACAGACTATGCTGTACCAGTGTCACCGGAGAACTGCCATCTGACGTGTGGTATATCACCATCTGGGAGTTCTCGGCGAGTCCGTCCAGTGTACCCAGTCTCCACTGAGCACCCGTACACCATCTCTGATGTCTAACACCGATGGATAGGGGATCATCCATCGCCCATCATATGGGTCAAGATGCGTATACGCTAGTCTACTCTGGTGTATCGATGCCCTGTCTCGATATACCCTCGACTAGGAACAGTTATAGGATGTACTCATTGACTACCGCGGCCCCACTAGTATGATCTCATCATAGTCCCAGTAGTCGAGTACAAATCCTAAGGGCTTTATCAACATGTGAGAGTAAAACAGTAAACCAATACAAGTCAACATGTTAAGATAAAGTGAAACCAAATAGCATACTATCATGACGAGCAAGAAAGTCATCTCTATATATAACCAAGCATCCATTATAATATACATCATATGTACAACAATGGCCTCTAGGGCATATACATAACTAACAGTTTGAACATCTCCATAATCTTCTCCATATGTGGACTCGATTTGTTAGCCCTTAACCGGCTCGGGTAAGGTGCTTTAGCAATGAGCGCTGGGTCCATCATAGGAGAAGAAAGTGGGGGTAGACGTGATCCAGAAAGAGGAGTGGGGATCATCTGTGGAGGGATAGAAGAGGTAGGCTGAGGTGTCGAGCCTAGTGGGAAGTGGAGAATAGGCTCGTAAGAAGGCGGTGGGGTAAAAGAACAAGAATCAGAAGCCGAAGTGTGTGTGTTAGGAAAGGTCTCAGCCGGGGTGTTGATAGGATTTTCAATATCATCAACTTCTTCCCCAACATGGTTATCCAGCACTCTCCCAGATCTCAACGTGGTAATTGCATTCACATGATGTGAATAGCCAGGATTGGGCAAAGGTTGAGCCGGGAGTTTCCCCTTTTTCTCTTGCACTCATTTCGGCCTTAAGTCATGCAATCTCAGCTTCCATCGTTTTGATACTCTCAGCTTGGGACGCTGAGTTTTTCTTTATCTCACCAACGGAAGACCTAACCTCGGCCGACACTTCCATGAAATTTGACAGGAGTGATTTCATGGTTTGAGCGAATTGAGAGAATTTGTCAAAACAGGTCGACTGCATAGGATTAGACGGTGCAGGAGTTTTGACCTGGTTTTGGAAATTTTGTGACTGGTAGGGGTGCTGGGTGAGTTGAAGTAGTTGCTGCTGTGGTGGAGGGACCTGTTGGAATTGATTAGGGTTTGGAACCGTGTTTTGGGATTGGTTCCAAGCAAAATTCGGGCGATTCCTCCAACCCTGATTATACGTGGAAGAAAAAGGGTCGTTTCCAGGTTTTTGAAATGCGGCATTGGTATGCTTGAGACCTCGAAACTGAGAGTTTAATGGACATTCTTCCGTCAAGTGAGAAGGATCAGAACAGCATCCACAAACAGTTTTGGGGAGCGACATTGGGTTGAGGGGGGCTGCTAAGAATTTGTATTCCATAGCGTCGAGCTTCTTTTGCATTGCTGCCATCTCAGCTCGAACACCTATGGACACGTCTATTTGGTGTATGCCACCCCTACTCGATGGCTGAGTTCCACTCTCCTACTGTAAGGACTTTTCAGCGAACTCTTCTAAAAATTTCCATGCTTCCCCATCATCCTTGGTCATAAAGGTGCCTTGACACATGTTTTCAAGGTTTTGTTTAGTGGTAGGGTTACTGCCCACATATACGATTCGGCAAAGATCCCATCTCGGGATGACGTGATGTGGGCATTGAACCAAAAGATCCTTGAATCGTTCAAAGCATTTAGAGAATGGTTCAGCTGGAAGCTGGGAGAATTGATATAGTTCGCTACGGATTCGAGCTGTCTTATGCATAGGGTAGAATTTCTTAAGGAATGCCGCAACGAATTCTTCCCAATTCGTGATGGAGTGTGCGGTGGTGTTATACAGCTACTTCTCGGCTGTATCGCACAAGGTAAATGGAAGAAGTCGTAGATGCATGGCATCCATAGAAAGTTGTGATGTACTCATCATTGCGCATACGTTTTCAAATTTGGTAATGAAAACGTAAGCATCTTTAGTCTCGAGACCGTAGAAGGTTGATGTACTGGGGCTTAATCTCAAAGTTATCCCCGTTGGCTGGTGGAATGAATAAGCAGGTCGAGAGAGGACCTCGCAAAGGGTAGCACCTCTCTTGGAGAGAGATGCGGGGAGGATTCTGCGCACCAACGGATGGCGGCAGAGCAGCGGTAAAGAGGTTCGATGGAGACTGATCCATCGGAGTGGGTGTGGTGGTGGGTAAAAGAAAGGTAAATGGAGAAATACTGACTTCGGAGTCGATCGAGGGGACGCGGACAAGTCGAGCACTAGAATCCCGTGTCCAGCCTATCTTGCACTAAAAGGGTTAGTACAAGTGGCAGCGTGTTTTATAATTAGGGGAAATGAAGTGAATGCGGTGTTTGTTTTGAAAATGATACGGATTTTGAAAAGATGATGTGATCACAACAAATGCAACAAGCAACCCTAAAATTTATGGTCACCTAGGTCAAAGCTCTAGACCGCTCCTAACTTCCAAAAGACAAGTCGCAGGATAAAATCCTCCACTGCCTCTTTGTTTCTCCTGTGGCCAGGTAAGTGGGAGGTTCTCCACTACGTAAGTAGTGGGCCTAATTAAGTAACCACTAGCCTTCGACACACTTGCCTTAGACACCACAAAAAGAAATGCGGATAAGCAATGAATTACCCACGGCCTTCTTCTGTCCTAAGTGAGCGCGACGGTCCTTAGAGTCATCTCTAGATATTTTTTAATTAATGAGGGTAATGCGGATGCAGGTTTGTGATTTTTAGGGTTTAGGAAGGGTAATGGACTCCCCACCTAATCTGGATTTGGCCGTGCCCCTTAATGTCCGTATTAATTATGCAAACAACCACAAAATCAAAAACAAGCACAATTTATTTTTCTTTTTGCGGCGCTGCGATATTTGCAAAGAATCCTGCAACAAATTGTTAATTGGAGCAGATTTTAGGAAAGAGATAAGAAAGATAGAAGTTACCTGCTAAAAGTTTTCCAGAGAACCCCTTGAACCGCTGTGCTTCCACCGCAATTGTCGCCTTAGACCGCGGTTCCGCCGCGCCTCAAGCTCCTCTCTGCATAAAAAATCACCAGAGCACTCCTGAACACCTCCTTAGCTCTCTGGAATTCTCCAAATAATTTTCCAATTTCACAGCAAGCTCCAGATTTCCTTGCAATTAACCACAACAACTCGTTTAGTGTTTTTCGCGAGTTTTGATCTCAAAATTTTAGATGGAATAAACTTTTCAACTCAAATTTCAAAAAAATGAACAAATAACACACGATCCCCGGCAACGGCGCCATTTTGATTGAATACGATTTTCCGTTGTGTGTCGGTTTTTTTAAAAAATTGTATTTAGAAATCACAACCAAAAATTATTTGACCGCAATCAACTACGGTGTCGGATGTAGATCGTTAGCAAGTGCGGATCGTCCACAGGGAAAGTGTAATCCGTTCAATTTCCGAATTAGATGAGTTGAAAATTTAAGGAAAAGGAAAGAAAACAATTCATGATTTGTAATTGAAGATCAAGAGTAAGAAAAATCTAGATCTAAAAGAAACATTAAAAACAAGAATTGAGATGTGTGATAATTTCCAACCAACAATCAAGATTAGAAGTATGGCTCGTAGGAGTAGATCGGATCTATAGATGTGATGAGATCTAATGATTACTCATTCTTATCCTTTAACGAATTGGTACTAGATCGATACGAATTCATCGAGGTTTAAGGATCGTGCGAGGAAATTAGGGATTTCGCAACTCATCCTTTGTCCTTTCAATGGATCGCATTCAAATTCTAGTTTCTAGTTAATCAAATGGTCAATAGTTGTTCCCTAGTTTCGAGTGAACACGATCAAGAAAGCATCATCCCGAAACTAGGTCATTAATCCTTTGATTCACTAGAATTTCCAAACACTATAGGATTTAAGAATTGTAAAAATATCTAAATCATCATCATCTAAAGATCGTCACAACTCCTACACGAGCGGAGATTACTCAAACATCATGATCACAAACACAACCACAAATTAAGATCTAATCATTATGCTTGAATTAAAAGATAAGCAAGAATATAGAAAATTCACCTTTATTTATCGACAAATTTCGTTACAACTCTCTTGAATTTACAAAAGGAAGGAACTAGATCGTCGATTTCGGTTTCGCTCGGCTCCTTGAGTCACGGATCGGCGAGGATCTCTTGCTCCGTTGAAATCCGGCGTCGCTTACTAAAGGTTGAAGGCTCTCTTGCTTGAATTACTCTCGGGATCTTGATCTTGAAGTTGAATTAGAATTGGGGTAAGGGTTTGGCACAAGTTTTGTCACTAAACTTGTGGGAAGAAGAAGATGAATGAATTCTTGAACCTCCTTTCACCCTAGCTCTAGGCTCTCTTTTATAGACTCCCAAAACCCTAGAGCTAGGATTTGAATTTGAATTTTCCCTCCACAAGTTAGTTAGCCAATATTTGAATTCCCTCCAAAAGTTAGTTAGCCAATATTTGAATTTCCCTCCAAAAGAGCCTTCTAGAAATAGGTTATTACGCCGAGCCTTCTAGATGCGCCACGTGGAGTTTCTGGGGTCTTCTGGAAGCTTGGGCCGTTAGGGATTGACACGTGGCAAAATTTGAGGCGCTGATCTCATCATCAGGCCGCGGATCCGCGGCGCCAAGGGGGTTTGGGCCGCGGATCCGTGGTCCTTTCTGGGCCTTGGTGCATTATTTTTCTGGTAAATTCTTTGGATGACATTTGGGCCTGTTTCTGATGTGTGGATTTTTATTTGGCCTTTTATATCGCTACCAGATCTTCAGCCTTTGAATTGGCGTATCTTTTATCAGTTCTTTTCCCAATTTGGGCTTTGCTTCTGGAATTTCCTGCATTAGACCCCAAGACAAGAGTTGCGCAATACAAGGGTGATGCGATGCCATGAAAAACACACAATTTCCCTAAAAGTGCCGGTTTTAGTATACAGTACAAGTAATCCAGTATTTTACATGTGTTTTGCTAATATGTGCGATATGAATACCGGATACCTATACATGAATGCAAAAGGTAGGGAAATTGCCGTATTAGAAATGCAGTATTTTCGACTGATCAACTGCCTTAAGAGGCTGATAGGTTATCGAGAACTCCATCAAGAGCAGGGCCTATTTAGCGAGCCGACCTGTCAATATGGCCTTTGACATTAAATATTTAAGAGGGTCCACCTTCGAAATGAGACGGACCTCATGTACCAACGCATACTGTCTGAGCTTTGTTATCGCAAAGATCAACGCCAGGCAGTGTTTTTCAATGGAGAGTAGTTGCTTTCTGCCCCCAGTAGAACTCGACTTAAGTAGTAGAGTGCTCTTTCTTTCCCTTGATCGTTCTCTTGTGCCCATAATGCACCTAAGAAACCTTCGAGGGCGGTTGTATAAAGGATGAGGGGCTTTCCCATGACCGGAGCAGCCAATACTGGCGGGTTTTGCAGGTATTGCTTGATCTCGTCTAACGCGCTTTGGCATTTTTGGTCCCAAACGAACGAGCTTCCCTTATTCATCAGGTGGCTGTAAGGACGGCACTTGCCTGAAAGGTTAGCTATAAATCGCCGTATATACACGAGCTTCCCTTGGAGAGACCGCAGCTGTTTGAGAGTCCTTGGCGGAGGCATTTCCATGATCGCCTTGATCTTTGACGGATCTATCTCAATACCTCGGTGTCGGATGATGAATCCCAGGAATTTGCCCGAGGAAACTCCGAATGCACACTTAAGAGGGTTCATCTTCAAGTTGTATTGTCGAAGGCGTTGAAATACGGTCTTGAGATGCTCGAGATGTTCCTCGTATGATTTGCTTTTAACCACGAGATCGTCGATATAGCATTCGACGATTTCGTGTATAAGGTCATCAAAGATTTTTGTCATGGCCCTCTGACAGGTGGCACCGGCATT
The DNA here is from genome assembly GCA_030015575.1 of Agapanthus africanus. Classification (NCBI taxonomy): domain Eukaryota; kingdom Viridiplantae; phylum Streptophyta; class Magnoliopsida; order Asparagales; family Amaryllidaceae; genus Agapanthus; species Agapanthus africanus. The sequence continues at coordinate 442,327,605 of CM057350.1, read as the reverse complement.
CTTCAGACCGAAGGGCATCACCTTGTAGCAGAATATACCCAAAGGAGTCCTGAAGGTAGTGTGCCTCTAGTCTTCGGGATGCATCTTTATCTGATTATACCCTGATGAGCCGTCCATGAAAGAGAAAACCTCGTGAGTGGACGTATTGTCTATCATCAGTTCGGTGACTGGCACTGGGAAATCGTCTTTCGGGCAAGCTTTATTGAGATCCCGGAAATCTACGCATATGCGCACCGTCCCATTTTTCTTCATCATCGGGATGATGTTGGCGATCCATTCAGGATATTGAACCTCCTGGATAAAGCCGGAGTCGATCAGCTTCTTGACCTCGGCGTTGATGCTCATCTCAAGCTCGAGCCGCATTCTTCTCGGTGCTTGTTTGATTGGTTTAACGTCCGGGGATATCTCCAATTTATGCACAGCAATTTCTGGATCTAATCCTGGCATTTCGGAATAGTTCCATGCGAAGCAATCTCTATGCTGCATAAGCAGGTCTTTTAATGAAGCCACTCTTTCTTCAGACAACAGCTCACTAATGAATGTCGGTCGCGGGTCATTCATCGTTCCCAACTCAATTTTCTTGAGGTTATCTGCGGTGGTGTGTATTCCATCTTCCAGCTCTTTTGGCGCTGGTGGGAATTCTGAGATCACCTTGTCATCGCTGTTTTCAAAGCGCCAAGGAAGGTCATCCATGTTCTCGGGCTCTTCTTTTGATATTGTTATCATGTGACAAGTACGAATTCGCTTCCAAGCCCAATGTGGAACTGGTTCTGCTCTCATGGCTTTGGGTTCGTGCTTCTATGGTGGCGTTACCCTCCAGTTGTCAGACAGAGCGAACTTGCCAAGCTGATACTGATCTTCAACCTAATTCTTAAAGGTGAAGCAGTCCTCGAGAGGGTGTCCTATCACTCGGTGATAAGGGCAATATTCCGGGTATGAGACTTCGCTTGCTTGTTCGGGATGTTTAGACTCCGGCAATGTAAGCATCTGATGTTTTAGAGCGAGGTCAAGTATTTTCTTCGTCTTGTCTCGAGGAAAAGAGTACGCTCGACCCATTTTTCTTATGAGGGATAGATCGGAACCGCTCGATTCCCGCTTGCGTGGCTTCTTAGTCCTGCTTTGTTGCTGTTGAGCGTCTTTTTCGCGTTTCGACTTGTTTCTGCCTTTGCGTCATGCCTTTTTTATAACAGGTTGACAGGGAGCGGCATTTTCATCCTTCACAGCCTGTTGAAGGAGGCGTTGCGTTTTGGCTTTCTCGTAGATGGCCATTTCGCGGTTATGGTCTTCTCGAACTTTTTGGCCAGCTTCCCTTATAAGCTTGTCCATTTGTTCTTCGAACGACGGACTGGGCACTTTTGCATCAGAAACTTTTACCGGTTCAGGATTAGCATCTTCCCATTGAGCATCCGCTTCTTCATCGAAGTCATGCACAACGTAGCAACCGTGGAGTAGCTCTTGTTTCTTGGATCTGATATATCCAAGCCCAATTATTTCCATTCTCCCATTAGGTAACTTATGCTGAGTCCCGGGAACGTTTCAGACCTTGTCATAGAACTTGGCTTTTCGAACGATCTGTTTAAAGGATATCCCTTGGCGCTTTAATAGCCTCTTCAAACCTTCTGTATAATATCTGGGCAGACGGATGGGCTGAAGCCTGTCAAGCGTAGGATCCGCACCGTGCCAGATTTCTTTCTCCACTTTGGTTTCCTCAGAGCGGTAAAATAGAGTTGCTTTTTCGCCTTCTCGTCTGGGAGGGACATAGAACGTCCGCAACTCCTCTACACTGTAGATATCAAGTGTATCCAGTTCTTTATGGTATTTAAGTGGAACCATGGCGACTTGCAGACTTTGCTCTTCGTCAGCGGACGTTTGTATTGAAGGTCGAGCAGAGAATACAGCATGAACTTCATCTTCCGAGTCGCTACCAAAGATCAACGTAGGAGCGGACTGTCCCGGCTTATTGTGTTGGGGCGGACCCGAATAAACTATCTTCTCTTCCTCCTCGGTATCACTACCGAAGACAGGGATGGTGGCATTAGCTTTATTCTCCGGCTTGTGACACCTCTCCGTGTCTTCGAAATCCGGTAAGAAGTATTTGGTATCTTCATATTTGCGGACTTCGTTCATGGAGAACGGGTTCAGTTCTCCCATCACGGTATACTCGAGACCATCCTTAAAATATTTCATACACTGATGCTGTGTAGATGGGATGATATTATACTCGTGTAACTATGGTCGGCCGAGCAGAGAATTGTAGCATGTCTTGGCATCTATGACGTGGAACTTAATGTCCGTGACGAGTAGCCCAAAGCGTAGCGTCAGTATCACAGACCCAAGAGTTCTTGATGATTGGGAGTCGAACCCGGAGATGGTGATCTTGTCCCGAGCAAGGTGCTGGACGCTCATGCAGATTTGTTTTAACACCCGCACATTGAGGAGATTAACGGAGGATCCATTGTCGATCAGGATTTTGCCTATCTTTATATCATGGCAGTATCCTGAGACATAGAGGGGGCGATTGTGTTCGCACGTCCCAAGGAGGAGGTCTTCATCACCAAAAGTGACATCGGCCGTGTGCACTTCCTCCAATTCACCCTTCATCTTTTCTTCGGCCAGGAAAGCTTGGAATTGTTCCGGCTCCTGTAGTGCCTTGATTAACGAATCTCTCGCCTCTTTTGATAGTAAAAGGGCGTCAAGAATGCTGAGCTGCGAGGGTAGCTTCCTCAGATGCGCTAAGACGTTGTAATCCACCTTAATTCTCTTCGGCGGGTCCTTGGCAGTTAGCTCCTCCACAACTGATCATTTAGGGCGATCTCCTCAGGGACATTCTCTTTTCCCTTATCTTTTTTATTTGAGGGTACGAGATTCTTTTCGGGTAGCGTACGATTCGCAGACCTTTGGCTCTTCTTCTTTTCCCGAGGTGGACTCTTTAAAGAAAGGGCTAAGAGCCAGCTCCTCGTCAGAATCGCTCCCGAATGTAAGCACTTGTGATCCCCCGGCGTTAACCATGCGACAATTGCCGGTAGTTCTGTTAAGCCCTTCGGTTGTATTTTTCCGCTCCCGACGAGTTTTGCGCTTCTTTCGCTTAAAATGTTGTCGATGAGCAACATATCCTTGCCACCATCTGTTGAAAGCTTTGCACTCTTCGGTGGGGTGCGAAATCTTCCGATGATACAAGCAGAAGGAAGGGTGCATTTCCACTTTACCAGTAATGCTTCCTTCAGAGGATGATAGCTTCATGCCCATTGATATAGCCATAGCGAACCTTTTCCGCATATTGAATTTGCTTTTATCCGCGGTGGATGTATTTTGCTCCAGCGGGAGTGTCTCAACTCTTTCGTCAAGTCGCTGGCGCTTGGCCCTTTCAAATATAGCCGTCTCGCGTTCCCGATCAGCTTTACTTTTCAACAGAGCTTCGTTGAGGAATGCGTCAATTACTTCATCTGATGGCCCCAGAATTTTTGGTTCAGGATCTGCCCCCAGCTTTTCAGTGCAAGGAGTCTCCTCGTCGTCCGTGAACGAATGGGAAATCACATGACAGCTCGCTACGTATTCTTCAGATTCATCCGACGAACTTTCCTCCTCATCTTCCTCTTGAAATAAATGGTTGAGGAACTCTTGGAGTGTAACGGGAGCCCGTGCTTTCTGGTTATATTCCTCCAGCGCGTCAATTTGTTTCTGTAAGTCCGTTCGCTTGTCGCCAGGATTTACGGGCTTCTTGGATTTCTTCTTCTTCTTCTTTGAAGATTTTGACGGCTGGTTATGAGCGCTTGGGCCACCACCATCGGTCTTTGGAGTTGGACGCGGATTCAACATCCTTTCAATGATATGAGGTTCCAACGGGTTCTTCCATCTGATCGCTGGGCATGTTTGAAGATCGTTCAGCATTCTCTTTGTCTTAGCTGATAGTACGACCTCCCATAGAGCTTCTTCAACGAGAGAGCACGTTGCCCCCGGCATATTCATCCTTTTAGAGACGTGAGGTTGCGGTGGATTCACCTTCCATCTGTCGGATAACGCTAACTTGCCCTGTTGGTACTGGTCTTCAAGCCAATTTTTGAAGACGTAGCAATCTTTGATCGGATGACCCAGTACTCGGTGATAGGGACAGTAGTTGGGCTCATTGACATCATTTGATTGCGACGGACGTTTTGGATCCGGCAGATTTATGAGTCTGTTGCGCAACGCCAGCTCGAATAATCTTCTTGTTTTATCTCGGGGAAACGAGTAAGGACGTCTTAGCCTCTCCTCAAGGGGTACGTGCGGACGCATATTATTTTGACGAACAACCGGCTTCGAGTTGCTCGGCTGTTGTTGAGCATTAGCGACAACGATCGCTTTCCCCTTCCCCTTTTCATTTCGGGAGTCCGGCTTTGGAAGAGGAAGTCTATGGCCCATCTGATCCATTTGCGCTAGCTTGTCGATCAGGGCCTGGAAGGTAGTCAGCTTGAAGAATATCATAAATTGCGAGATGGTTTCTTGCGGATCAAGGGTTCCCACAAACATACCCACTGCAGGCGCTTCTTCAATGCGTTGCTCGCATTTTGACCACAAGTTCCTCCACCGTATAGCATATTAGACCCATGTCTTGCCTGGCTTCACCCTGGCGTTAATCAATGCTGTCATCGGGGTGCTTTCACTGGCGCTTGCAAAATGCTGGGTAAACAACAGCTCCATCTCCGCGAAGGTCTTGATAGAGTCGTTTGGGAGCTCAGAGTACCTCTTGAACGCTGTATCTGACAAGCTGCCGACGAACTGGCGAAGCAACAGTTTGTCATCACCGCCGGTGTTACCACAGAGCGCCCTGAACTGGGCAACATGCTGGTGAGGATTGCCCGTCCCCTTATAGACATGGAACTTGGGAATTGTGTAGCCCGGCGGGTACTTGATCTGGTCGTACCAGCTCGGATATGGTCGCCCTGTTTTTACAACCTGACCGGCTGTTTCAGTCGCATGATGAACCCGTATTTGTTGGGCTATATACTCGTCCAAGTCAGCTTTGGAAATTGTCTCCTCCTTGGCTGTTGACAGAGCTGGTGGAGGATTCGACGTTTCTCCCCTATCGTCTTCAAGGATGATTGGGGGATCTTCAGCTGGAGGATCTTGTTGGATCATCATCCCCACCATGTCTTGGAACAGGAAGGCCATACGCTTTATGTTGGCTGCTTATTCAGCAGTCTCTTTATCCTTCTTCTCCAATATCCGACAAAGGAATTCAGCGTCAGTTTCTTGCTTCTGGCGTTCATCCGAGGACGCTTCAGGGCTTTCTTTTTGCCCAGAGTGCAGCCATCGCGGTCATCATTTCTTGGAGCTTCTGTTGCTGCTCCTGCGCTTTAGTCACCGATCGCGTAAGCGGTCTATGACCTGTGGATATGCGTGAAAGGTTTACATAGCACCTCATGAAGGGTTTGGAAGCATCACATGTACCAAAGATTATGTTTTATGGTGCTAAGTAAACTTACAAAGGATCTATCTTAGAAAAATTAGGGTTTCAAATTTTTCACATCAACATATGAAAAGAAAAGCTAGGGTTTAGAGAGTACAACCTTTGTAGCTCCCTACGCTAGACTCCTCGGCTACTTAGGGTTTGTTAAAGCTCCGCTTGAACTCCTCGAGGTCACCGATGATCCACCCGGAGTCCGCTTTGTCCAAGCTTGCAACTTTATCCGATCAAGTGAACGAAATAAAGCTAACACTCTAAACAAGTTGGCTAAACTTGTGTAGAATGATGTTGTGGTTCTTATTCTCACTTCAAAATCCAATCTTGTTATGTAATTTGATCACTACAAAAGTCTAGAGAGCAAGTGAAGAAGGAGGAAGAAGATGATGGCTATTTTGGAAGAAGATAATAATAATTCTTAAAAGAAAAATAGAAATATATCAATATATATTTCTTATCTCTCATCTCAAACCATGGTTGAATCATTATTGAACTTGAGTTAAAACCCAAAAGGAAAAGTAATCCATGGTTAAATGGTGGGTGAGCATGGTTAGGTCAAGAAGAGTGTAGAAAGCTTCCATGAATTATCCTTTCCTTTATCCATTTTGTTTTAACTAAAAATCAAATAATAATCCAAATAAAAACCCATGGTGTGAGTCTTATATTGCCACCATTTCCTTGTATAATCAATCATGATAGAATGATGTATGTATGCATGTGTGCATGCACATCCATATGTGCATGAAACTAGAAAGGAAGAAAAACATACATGCATGCATGCATACATCCATCACAAGAAAGGATTTCTAGTGAGAAACTAATGGTTAAATGATAAATCAACACTTGATTTATCAATCCGGTCATATCACATATGACCCAAACCAAAAGCAAGCCGCCCGATCAATAAACGGTATCCTATACGCGTATTTTAATCGGGTCCATGCGCATATCGCATACGCGCACCACAACGTTTCGCCTGGACTAGGAAACTCCATTGTGGGACTCTGAGACTCGTCAATACGCCGGCAGTGGGTGATGATCATATCAAACACCCCCAAGCCGCAAGCGGTCAGCTAAACGTAACGGCCACCCGGGTATTGAGCGATCAGAAGAGAACAAGCGAACCTGCTACAACTCCCGTCGAGCCAACCGGCAACACTTCCCGTACAGTCCGGTCTCCTCGTCTGATATGTCGCATATCAAGTCTAGGGGTGGTAAACGTCAGACCCCAATAACCGATAAGTCGTGCCGATGTGAGGCTCATAACGGGTCGAGAAACTACTGGTAACACTTACCAGCAAATCTCTGATCAGCCCTGGCCAGGGACTTCCCTGTTACGGCCAATCGAGCACAGCGCAACATCAACCCCCAATACCGGGAGAGACGAAACCCCTCCTATCGCTCATTGCCTCCATGTGACTCGGGACTGTACCCAAAAACCACCGTTTTACACGCCCTCATGGACGTGGTAAGGTAGAGATCAAAGCACAGTGGGAATCACACAAGACTCTATGACGATCTTGGGTCTACAGACTAACCTGCACAAGTGTCACCTGAGAACTGCCATCTGACGTGAGGTATAATACCATCTGGGAGTTCTCGGCGAGTCCGTCCAGTGTACCCAGTCTCCACTGAGCACCCATATACCATCTCTGATGTCAAACACCAATGGATATGGGATCATCCATTGCCCATCTCATGGGTCGAGAAGTGTATACGCTAGTCTACACTGGTATATCGATGCCCCGTCTCGATACACCTACGACTAGAGACCTTGAAGGATGTACTTATGGACTACCATGTCCCCGCTAGTATGATCTGCATCATAGTCCAGGTAGTCAAGTACACATCCTAAGGGCTTTACCAACATGTAACTATAAGACGGTTTAAAGAGACTGGTATACATGTTAAGATAAAGAGCAACCAGATAGCATACTATCATATCGAGCAAGAAAGTCATCTCTATATATGTCCAAGCATCCAATATAATATACATCATCTGTACAATACTGGCCTCTAGGGCATACATACAACTAACAATCTCCCACTTGCACTAGGGTCAGCTGCTGTAGTATCGAATACCGAGCATCCCGAAGAGTCTCTCAAACTGTATCTGAGGAATGGCCTTCGTGAGTGGATCCGCCGTGTTGTTCTTCGTGTCAACCCTCCTGACCTCGATCTCCCGGCGATCAACTATCTCCCGGATCAGGTGATACCGCCTCAGAATATGCCTGGATCGCTAATGGGACCTGGGTTCCTTGGCCAAAGCCACCGCTCCATTGTTATCGCAATACAAAGGTATTGGATGCTCAATGGATGGAACCACTCCAAGTTCAGTAATGAACTTCTTGATCCAGACAGCCTCTTTGGCAGCATCGTTGGCAGCGATATATTCAGCCTCCATCATCGAGTCTGCCACGGTTTCCTGCTTGGAACTCTTCCAGCTAACCGCCCCTCCGTAAAGGGTAAAGACAAATCCCGACTGCGACTTAGAGTCGTCCTTATCACTCTGGAAGCTCGAATCGGTAAAGGACTCCACTTGGAGTTCTCCGTTACCATACACCAAGAGCATCTCTTTAGTCCTTCGTAAGTACTTGAGAATGCTCTTCACAGCTGTCCAGTGACTCTCTCCAGGATCAGCTTGATACCTGATCACTACACTTAGTGAATATGCTACATCGGGTCTGGTACATAGCATCGCGTACATGATAGAACCTACAGCCGAAGCATAGGGTATCCCTTGTATGCGAGCTCTCTCCAAATCAGTCTTAGGAGACATCTCTTTGGAGAGAGTGACTCCAGAGATCGTGGGTAAGTTCCCACGCTTGGATTCTTCCATACTAAACCTCTTTAGTATGGTGTCAATGTACCCGGATTGGGACAATCCCAATATCCGTTTGGATCTATCTCTATAGATCCTGATTCCCAATATGCAGGAGGCATCACCAAGATCTTTCATTGAGAATCTTTGTGATAAGAAGAGCTTAACCGATTGCAGCATAGGAATGTCATTTCCTATCAAGAGTATATCGTCCACGTACAATACGAGGAAGACAACCTTACTCTCTGCCACCTTCTTGTAGATACAAGGTTCATCTGGATTTTTGACGAAATCAAACTCTTTGATAACGACGTCAAAGCAAATGTTCCAACTCCGCGATGCTTGCTTTAATCCATAAATGGATTTAAGCAGCTTGCACACCTTCCCGCTGCTCCCACTATCTACGAAGCCCTCTGGCTGAGTCATGTACACGTACTCTTCTAAATCACCGTTTAGAAAGGCGGTCTTAACATCCATTTGCCAGATTTCGTAATCATGATATGCAGCGATGGCAAGCATGATCCGGATGGATTTAAGCATAGCTACTGGAGAAAAGGTCTCGTCATAGTCCACACCTGGTCTTTGACGAAAATCCTTTGCTACAAGTCTAGCTTTGAAAGTCTCCACTTTCCCATCTACACCAAGTTTTTTCTTGAAGATCCACTTGCTCCCAATGGGTTTTACCCCATCAGGAGCATCTTCCAAAGTCCATACTTTGTTGGTATACATGGATTCCATCTCGGACCGCATTGCATCCAGCCATTTCACTGAGTCCCCACTCGTGATGGCCTGCTCGAAGCTAGTTGGGTCATCATCCTCCATGATGCAATCCTCACTGCCACCATCAATGAGAAAACCGTAGTATCTCTCAGGTGGGTGAGAAACCCTGCTAGATCGGCGGAGTGGCTGGGGTTCGTCAGGTACTACTGAATTCTCTGGTTCTACCAAGTCTTCTATTATAGTTTGTGTCGCTGGAACCTCTTCCAGTTCTACCTCAATGCCACTTATCTGTTTCATAAGAAAACATTTTTCTAAAAAGGTGGCATGTCGAGAAACAAACACCTTTTGTTCCTCGGGGTGGTAGAAGATATACCCTTGTGAATTTTTGGGATATCCTACAAACTTACATAAGGCAGATCTTGCCTCGAGTTTGTCCAGATTTTGTCTTTTGACATAGGCCGGACAACCCCATATCTTAACATATTTAAGAGATGGTTTCTTCCCTTTCCATATCTCATATGGAGTAGTAGGCACTGATTTGGTAGGAACCATATTCAATAGGTGCATGGCTGTCTAAAGCGCATACCCCCAGAAGGAAATAAGCAACTCAGCAGTGCTCATGATGGAGCGCACCATATCTAATAGCGTGCGATTCCTCCGTTCCGATACACCGTTGTGCTGTGGTGTATAAGGAGGAGTGAGCTGAGAGAGAATCCCATTCTCTTTTAAATAATCCAGAAAATCGTTGCTCAAGTATTCTCCTCCTCGATCAGATCGAAGGATCTTAATACTTTTGCCCGTTTGGTTCTCTACTTCGTGCTTATATTCTCTGAATTTCTCAAAAGCTTCAGACTTGTGTTTTATCAGGAACACATGTCCGTATCTAGAGAGATCGTCAGTGAATATAATGAAGTAGGAAGAACCGTTCCTGGTATGTGTAGACATGGGACCACATACATCACTATGTATCAGCCCTAAGAGTTCCGTAACTCTTTCTCTGTGTCCCGTAAACGGAGTTTGGTCATTTTACCTTTGAGACATGACTGGCAAGTGTCATAAGATGAAAATTCAAACGGATTCAAATATCCATCTTTATGCAACTTAGCTAGTCGTGTCGCATTTATGTGACCTAATCTACAATGCCATAAGAAGGATTCGTTCAGTTCTGAACTCTTCCTTTTGTGTGTGTTTTGTAAATTGAGGACTGTATTTTGATTGAGAATGAATATGCCATTATGTAACGAGCCTGATGCAATCAACTTTTGATCTAGGAAGATGTTCATAACATTATCCTGTACTACAAAATTATATCCTTCTTTACTCAGTAAAGAAACTGATATAATGTTGCACATCATGTTCGGTATATAATAGCACTCATTCAGAACCAGTGTATTACGACTTGGTAATACAAGGTGATATTCGCCAACTGCTTTGGCTGCAACACTTGCACCATTCCCTACTTGAACGGAATGATCACCCTTTCCCAGTTCTCTACCTTTCTGTAGCCCATGTAATTGTTTACATACGTGGGATCCTGATCCGATATCTAATACTCAGGACGTAGGGTGAATTGAAAAACAGTTCTCAATGACAAACACACCCGAAGAAGGTGCATCAACATGCATGTCCTCCGTTTGGGCGGCGTGAGAATCCAGACATTCTCCTGTTTCCTGTTCAGTCTTATAACACTTATAAGATAGAACGGGTCCAATGTTCCCCTGCACAGTATAACATGCGGGTTCGGTCAATACATCCATATTATTATCTTTATTAAGGCATGACATGGTCGCTACCTGGAGAGAGAGAGAAGAAAACACTTTAGCGTATGCTCTTACAAGATCAGATTGGTTATTATCTTATCTAATCAGGATGGCTCCCACTGTTTTTACCAAATCTTCCTTCAAACCCTAAAAGGAAAGACTAGCCGGGATTAATTACACCCTACAACTTCGCCGATCTTTCAGCCAGGCCAGTGTTGGTACTTTGAGGGAGGTTCCCCGTGCTTTCGCACGGACCTAATTAAAGTAAACCTCGTTTTCCCAGAGGCGTAACCCCGTTGACACCTTTCTAGACACCTACTTGATCGGCTAATTGTCCTGTGTAAAACTCTCCCAGGAGTAACAATTACTCGCAGTGGGTATCGGGATCCAACTATCTCATAGAAGGTATGCAATCTTATTGCAAATTTCAACTCTTGAAATTCCCGATAATACTTTTGCCCCTAACGTACTATAACCTTGACGAATGCCAAACAACCTATAGTGCGCTAGTCAAGTTCAACCCGTACATTGCTTGATTGAATTAAACCCACTCGCACGACCCTTGACGAATGCCAAACAACGCCGTACGAATACCCTAATCCAATCGCATCATATGCTACAGATAAATAGTAAATAGCTACCGTACACTACGCCTTGACGAATGCCAAACAACCGCAGCACGAATACTAAGTAATATCTATCTGAAATGTCGGAGGGCTACGCAGGTTTTTACAGAAAAACCATGAGCGTAATGAACTTGATATCGTTGTAGAATCAAGTGAAATTTTGAAATGGAGTGATTTTGAGGCTTTCATTAGTTTTGCTAAAGAGGTCACTCCCGGTGAAGGGATCTCGGCTCTTTCCTCATCGAATAAGGTGCGGGATATATCATATATATCACTGTGCAAAGCAAAACTCCAAAAGCAGTCAAAAGTCAAACCAAGTGTTGTAGCATCTGCCAGTTTTGCTAAAGGGGTCACTCCCGGTGAAGAGATCTCGGCCCTTTCCTCATCGAATAAGGTGCAGGGTATATCATATATACCGCTATGCAAAGCAAAACTGTAGCTACCCTTTTTATTAAAAATTTGATTCTACAATATCTTTTAGGCTTCTTTTCTTTCATTAATCACATTAATGAAGTCCCATCATTTAAGTCACCTAAACATCACAGATAAATACGACGTACACTTATGCCATCCGCATTCGCCTCGATGTCCCCTCATGCACCGTTAGGTTAGGTAACTAACGACAGGCAGGGCAGGGCTAGTGCGGGTGTAAAACATAAGTAACGTCTATATAATATATCATATATACTATATACTGTATCCATCAGAACATATCAAATGATCACATCACAGATATCGCAGCAGAAACACAGATATAATGTGGGATATACTAGGACGTCCGTATTTAGTATTTAGCCAATAATAGAAAATACGGATTCCACAGTCGCGATGAATAGCCAAGCCCACACCCTGGACCCCTACGAGAGCGGCAAGCGACCCTACCAATTCTGGAGTTTAGGAGACCCGGTCTCGACTCCTCGAGATGGCCTCCCACTGAACCCCAGAACCCGGTCACCCGTGCTCCCCTCCTTGGGTCCATCCTAATGCGGAAAAGTAAATAATATACAACACAGGTGGCATCGACCTCAACCCGGAAGTGCCCCAAATAAAAGAATATTACATTACATTTGAATTTACATGAATGAAAATATAAAACTCTCATCTCATATAAAAACCCCCGGCTATTCAATTGCGACAATTCTGCACATCATATCTCAGCAACACATAATATCTCATATCATCAACGTAAGTAAGTATGCATACACCGATTGTCGTCGACGTATAGCAACGACAATTGGTAAATACATACTACACTTACGGTCACAGAAAAGAAAGTGTAAAACTGCAATATTTGGAATCCACATTCTCTTTAGACATCGTAAATGCGAAGTATCACATACCTCGTATTTCATGTCTTATAATATGAATTCCACACATTGCATCACATTCCAGATAATTAGACAGTATTAAAGTTTTCGAACGAACGATCAAATACCCAAGATTCACTAAAGCTCAACACTTGAGCGGAGTTCAAAAAACCCGGAGTGTGACACAGTGGTAGCGGTCCAGCCGTAGAAGGGTCAAGCCAACGCCTCACATGTGGCACGCCGTACTGCCCCAAACCCTAAGGTTCAAAAGGCAGTTCAAGACAGTCACATAATCGAGTTAAGGTTTGTTGTCTTCTAGAGGGTCCACCACAAACAAACTTGCACGAACCTCCGAAGGATTTAAACCCCGTGAAAAGTGAGCAAATGATACTCGTTCAAACACTTCACTACTTTCTAATTTACCCGGAAAAGTCACGAAATCAAAATTCCGATCGAATCGACGAGTCCAAAACCATCTCCAGAATTTTTCAGAACTAAAAACAGATTAAAAATACCCTAAAAAATATACTAGCGGAAGTAAACATTACGGCATAAAAATTTTATAGTGATTGAGGTATACGGCCGCGTTTCCGCGGCAGAAAATACTGTTCATCGAAATATTTTTATACCGTAATTCTTAGTTTTACCTGCTGAATTTTTTACATATTTTTAATTCTGAAAATAACCAGATTTTGAAAAATGTCCAGAGAGCACCCAAAAAGCCGTATTTTCGGTTCGATCGGAGTTTTAACTTCGTAAAGGTGTCGCCTAATGTTCTAGGTCGGCTCTGATACCATTGAAGGTCAGGCAGCCACCCCATCCAATGGGGTCGCCGTGGCACCAACGGGTCCCTCAGCCGCTACTTTTTACGCATGCCCCCTCGCGAGGACTACAACCCGCCGGAACACCTTCCGGTCTCGGGACACCCTGGGGGTAAGAGCCTATACTTCGCCACACTGTCACACAGTGAGAACCCCCCATAGGTCGACATCCAATGCCTAGTAGCTCTGATACCATTGAAAGGTTTACATAGCACCTCATGAAGGGTTTGGAAGCATCACATGTACCAAAGATTATGTTTTATGGTGCTAAGTAAACTTACAAAGGATCTATCCTAGAAAAATTAGGGTTTCAAATTTTTCACATCAACATATGAAAAGAAAAACTAGGGTTTAGAGAGTACAACCTTTGTAGCTCCCTACGCTAGACTCCTCGGCTACTTAGGGTTTGTTAAAGCTCCGCTTGAACTCCTCGTGGTCACCAATGATCCACCCGGAGTCCGCTTTGTCCAAGCTTGCAACTTTATCCGATCAAGTGAACGAAATAAAGCTAACACTCTAAACAAGTTGGCTAAACTTGTGTAGAATGATGTTGTGGTTCTTATTTTCACTTCAAAATCCAATCTTGTTATGTAATTTGCTCACTACAAAAGTCTAGAGAGCAAGTGAAGAAAGAGGAAGAAGATGATGGCTATTTTGGAAGAAGATAAGAATAATTCTTAAAAGAAAAATAGAAATATATCAATATATATTTCTTATCTCTAATCTCAAACCATGGTTGAATCATTATTGAACTTGAGTTAAAACCCAAAAGGAAAAGTAATCCATGGTTAAATGGTGGGTGAGCATGGTTAGGTCAAGAAGAGTATAGAAAGCTTCCATGAATTATCCTTTCCTTTATCCATTTTGTTTTAACTAAAAATCAAATAATAATCCAAATAAAAACCCATGGTGTGAGTCTTATATTGCCACCATTTCCTTGTATAATCAACCATGATAGAATGATGTATGTATGCATGTGTGCATGCACATCCATATGTGCATGAAACTAGAAAGGAAGAAAAACATACATGCATGCATGCATACATCCATCACAAGAAAGGATTTCTAGTGAGAAACTAATGGTTAATGATAAATCAACACTTGATTTATCAATCCGGTCATATCACATATGACCCAAACCAAAAGCAAGCCGCCCGATCAATAAACGGTATCCTATACGCGTATTTTAATCGGGTCCATGCGCATATTGCATACGCGCACCACAACGTTTCGCCTGGACTAGGAAACTCCATTGTGGGACTCTGAGACTCGTCAATACGCCGGCAGTGGGTGATGATCATATCAAACACCCCCAAGCCGCAAGCGGTCAGCTAAACGTAACGGCCACCCGGGTATTGAGCGATCAGAAGAGAACAAGCGAACCTGCTACAACTCCCGTCGAGCCAACCGGCAACACTTCCCGTACAGTCCGGTCTCCTCGTCTGATATGTCGCATATCAAGTCTAGGGGTGGTAAACGTCAGACCCCAATAACCGATAAGTCGTGCCGATGTGAGGCTCATAACGGGTCGAGAAACTACTGGTAACACTTACCAGCAAATCTCTGATCAGCCCTGGCCAGGGACTTCCCTGTTACGGCCAATCGAGCACAGCGCAACATCAACCCCCAATACCGGGAGAGACGAAACCCCTCCTATCGCTCATTGCCTCCATGTGACTCGGGACTGTACCCAAAAACCACCGTTTTGCACGCCCTCATGGACGTGGTAAGGTGGAGATCAAAGCACAGTGGGAATCACACAAGACTCTATGACGATCTCGGGTCTACAGACTAACCTGCACAAGTGTCACCTGAGAACTGCCATCTGACGTGAGGTATAATACCATCTGGGAGTTCTCGGCGAGTCCGTCCAGTGTACCCAGTCTCCACTGAGCACCCGTATACCATCTCTGATGTCAAACACCAATGGATATGGGATCATCCATTGCCCATCTCATGGGTCGAGTAGCGTATACGCTAGTCTACACTGGTATATCGATGCCCCGTCTCGATACACCTACGACTAGGGACCTTGAAGGATGTACTTATGGACTACCATGTCCCCACTAGTATGATCTGCATCATAGTCCAGGTAGTCAAGTACACATCCTAAGGGCTTTACCAACATGTAACTATAAGACAGTTTAAAGAGACTGGTATACATGTTAAGATAAAGAGCAACCAGATAGCATACTATCATATCAAGCAAGAAAGTCGTCTCTATATATGTCCAAGCATCCAATATAATATACATCATCTGTACAATACTGGCCTCTAGGGCATACATACAACTAACAATGCGGCTGTCCTCTTTCCCAGACGCCATATAGACGGTGTGTACCACAATGCCCCCAGACTTAGGGCGTTTGGGTTCACCACCTTTGATATTCGCCGCAGGCGTAGGGACTTTCTCCGGCCTTCTTCGCTTGCAGGCCGTCGAAGTTGAAGGGGCCGTTGCTTTGGGCACCCAAGTGGTCGTCGTCCTTCGTTACTTGACAGGGGGATTTTCTTCCTGCCGACCTTTCGACTTCTTGTGCTGGTGAGAGAAATTCGGATCAATCACCGATTCTCGGACTCATCGCCACGTCTTGTAGATCCTGGAAGACAGCGATTGAGGAGACTTCTCCGGCTTTTCTGCTTCCACGGCAGTCTCTACCGGTGGAGGAGATCTTTTGAGCACCACAGTTGGCGAATTTCTACGTACCATGTTCAGCAGCTCAAAGTTGTTCCCAGTTGGAACAGCATCATTAACTTTCACCGTTGGAGCTGGCGGAGTTATCTCAGAGGGGGAGTTGCCCCCAGTCTTCCTTATCCGGCGCCAGTGGCGTCGTCGGGCGTGACGAGTTGTCGGTATTGGTTCAGCGACAGAGACAGCTTCTTCTTGCCCCCTGTCTGAATGAAGCGCTGTGGGTGCCAGCCTCTTAAAGACTGAGGTCGTCCCTTGAGTGGCAATATTTAATCTGTCAAAGACAGATCCTCGAGCAGGGGAAGGAGTGGGAATAGTCAGCCTTGCAAAGACGGACTTCTTGCCAGGAGAAGCCGCCTTGGCGACTTCGGGAGCAGCCGTCTTCTTTGGGATGGCCTTCTCAGGTATCATGGGCTTTTTGGCGGGCCCTTTGGAGTTCAGACTCAGTCTGGTGAAGACCGAGGAGTTGGACGACCCGTTGAGAAGGGTCGTGGGAGTAGCTAATCGATAGAAGACCGACTTCTTTGAAGCTTCCAGTGTGGGCACAGGGATGGTGAAGCTTGCTGGCGGGATCATGGTTCCGAAAAATAGGCCGGTGGTGGTCTGAGTCACTTGCTCCACAGGCATAGTAAGGACGGAGGCCGCTTGAGGCCCATATGCTACACCCCCAGGTGAGGTGGAGCGTCGGTTGGATTGGCACTTCGAGCAGTTCGAGCAGTTAGAGGCCATCGATGCTTGATTTCTGCGTCAGGCAAAAGACCAAATCTTAGTAACTTGAAATCCAAAGGCAACCATTAACAAACCGCGATTCGTTCGAGAAGACGACACACGAAGTGTGGAGTGGAAAGAGGAAAAGGTCCCACCGGGCATGCCAGAATCTGTTCCCCTCCGAATGACGCGGCGGAGACGCGATAAACGTCTTGCCTGAAATTCGGGGCAGATGCTATATGGTTTTATCCGTCTACATCTCCGAAGATGCCAAGTTGATTTATGGCACCGTGTATCGGAGGTTTAGACGGATGCGGCCGATGTAGCAGACTTCGTCAGATTCCCCCTCCTTTGAGGGCTTTTTTTATTGTGGGGACGCTCTTCCCTGCAGACGCAAGCCCCTGCAGTTAATTACGCTACCGCATCGCGGTAGCCACTTTCTCCTTCTCCAAAATTTCACTTCGTGTCGTGTGTGTTTGTTTTGTTTGTGGATGCCCGTGGATTGTATACGGAGACTAAGTTATGCCGTCGCCCGTAGGACGTGGATTAGTCCAAATCCGTATTTACTTAGATTTGGGTTTAGTGTTTTAGTTTAAGGATACGTTATCCATATTGAGGCTAAGATCAACTTAAACGTTCGTTAAGGATACGTTAATCTGATTTGAGACTAAGATCAACTTAACGGGATCATTTAGATCCGGCAAAAGAGCATTTGGGGGCTTTATTGTTCCAGTTTAGGGACGTAGTGGTCCATAGGTAGTTTGAGGACATTGCGGTCC
Source organism: Agapanthus africanus (assembly GCA_030015575.1). Taxonomy (NCBI): domain Eukaryota; kingdom Viridiplantae; phylum Streptophyta; class Magnoliopsida; order Asparagales; family Amaryllidaceae; genus Agapanthus; species Agapanthus africanus. The sequence goes on along the minus strand of CM057350.1, from coordinate 442,309,937 downwards.
ATTGCCAGTTTAAGGACATGGTGGTCCATAGGGTAGTTTAAGGACGCATAAGTCCATTAGTTTAAGGACGCATGAGTCCGTGGGTTTAAGGACCCCCACAGTCCGTATCTTGGTTTAAGGACGCATAAGTCCATGAGTTTAAGGACCCCACAGTCCGTGTTGATGTGTGGTTGTCGGGACCCGTCATCTCTCTGACGTCGTTGAAGGATTACAACGATAGGAGTCAGAGGAGTTCGGAGATGTACCCTCGAACCGGATGTAAATTGATTTAGGAGAGCAGCCGTGCTCAGTCAATTTAATTTGAGGACTTACGGCCATGATTGGGCTAAGTCCAGTTGAAAAATGTTCAACATTTTTATTTGTCTTTGGCCTATTAGGCCTGTACTAGGGCTTTGCCCCTTTTTAATAGTGCACTGAATCTTGTTTTATTTGGGCTCTGCCCTTTTATAAATGATGCAGAGCATCTGCTTTGTTTGGGCTCTGCCCTTTTAATGCATTGCATTTTTGTTTTGTTTGGGCTCTGCCCTTTTATAAATGATGCAGAACATCTATTTTGTTTGGGCTCTGCCCTTTTAATGCATTGCATTTTATTTTGGCCTGCTAGGCCTTTTTGATTTGGGCCTGGCCTTTCAGTAAACAATGCAGTGCATTTGTCAAGCACTTTGCGCCAATCATTGAGCGTAAGCGCTTGTGGTGGTGACACGTGTCACGCAAGCGCAGTGCGCTGCACCAGTGCGCTGCGCTGTTGCGCTGCTGACACGTGGCGCGCTCTGGTGAGTTGCGCCAATTTTAGAGAGCAATGCTCTATCTTAAAAGCGCATAGCGCAAGTGGTTCTGGTACTGACACGTGGCGCTCTCTGGTAGCTTGCGCCAACTCAGGAGCGCAACAGTGCAGTTTTGCAAGTGCAAGGCACTGTTTCAATAACTTGATCCAATTTTGGATTCAAGAAAAGAATCTTTAAGATTCCAGAACCAATGGTTCATAAAAAGTGCAAGGCACTATTGTTATTTGTTTTTTTATTGAAGATCATTGATCTTGTTCTTAGATCAATGATCTATTCAGAAGAAATTCTTCTATTTTAAAGGGTTTTTTTTTACCTTTTTCTTGAGTTTCTTTTCAAGTTTCTTCAGAGTTGAAGTTCTTGATGATTCTTGATATTGATGATGTTTTGAGTTGGGGTCTTTATACAGTGCCCATAGATTTGTTAGGTTTGTTAAAGAGATCATTCTCTGAGTGATTTGGGGAATTTTTCCCACCGTTGGATTTTTGATCCAAGGGCTTCTGTTTTACAGAAGGCAATCTTCTTGTTTTAACAAGAACAGAAGGATCTTACTAGAATTTTAATTCTGTTTGGCGCAAACGTCCCAGCGCGTGACACGTGTCACGCAGCGCAGAGTTCTGCGTAACTGCGCTTGCGCAACTGCGCTGACACGTGTCGCGCAGCGCACAGCGCAACTGCATTTGCGCTGACACGTGTCGCGCAACTGCGTTTGCGCTGACACGTGTCGCGCAGCGCAGCGCTTGCGCAACTGAAGCGTTGCTTCCTTTAATTTTTGTTTTAAATATATCCTTACTCTGATTGGGCGCGCTGCCTTGGGCGCTGCGCTGACGTATCAGCTTTTGACACGTGGCGCGTTGCGCGCAGCGCAAGAAATTTGAATCGTTGCTTCAAATTTTGAATTTTTGAAATTCAAACAGAGCTTTACTCTGATTGGGGGAAACAGGGTGCATCTAGTGCACGGAATACAAATCCGGTGCATCTAGTGCATGAAATACAATCTAGTGCAACAAATGCATGGAAACTCATCAATAACTCAAATGCGTATAAAAAGCAACACCGAGCGTACCAGGGTGTATAAAATCATAAACGTGTGCAACTGCGTGCACAAAACACGTATCAATGCACTGCAAACATATGTGAGCTATACCGAGTGCAAAAATCAAATCGAGTGCGTACCACATGCACAAAATCAAATCAACTGTATGAAATCCACGAAATCATAAACATGTGCAGCCAAGAAACAAAACCGATCTCAAGTGCAATAAATATGCACAAATTATAAACCAACACAACGGTGTATAAAGCATATCTCAAGTGCAATAACTATGCACAAAATGTAAATACCCAGTAGGTGCACCATGGTGCACGAAAACAATATCATGAAACTCAATCATCAAAACTCAAATCTAAGCGATATAAGCGTGATACTCGGATCACAAACGCAAATTGCAACAAATGATATTGAGGTACACCTCCTACAATGTCGAAAAAATGTCGGTGCGCCCAAAACTGGCAGAGCAAGAACATCTGCTTGCGTCATGCTCATGGTCTGGCGTTCTCTGTCTCTGGGTCCTCATTTTTCTGTGGATTACCAATCTTTCAATCCATCGGCTCATCGGCCTGATCAGGTGTACTAACGGAAACGATTCCACTCTGACACTCCTCTGGTCATCTCTCGGCCAATTAGCATGACCACTCATGAAGCAACACGTCACTGGCGTCGGCCTCTGGCCCTCTGAATATACATGACATAACCGATCCTTGGTGCAAATCTTATCGCAGCAGTGTCCTGGAAGGAACCTGCTCAAGGTCTCTTCCAATCTCGCCTATGCCGAACTATACGGAGGCTGGTACTCTTGCATAATCTCTTCTCGTTTTTCTGGACATCTGCGTTCTCAGCATAGCATTTCCTCGGGAACTGGTTGTATCCCAACGCTTAGATATACATATCAGATCTCTAATCTCAACGGGGAGTAACAACAGCTCGTTAACATCTTACACTAACCTCTTGTTCCACTCGTCTTTATTATCGTCCACTTCGACGTCACGTCATGCTATCTGCGTACTGCAATTGTTCTCGGCTACAGACAATCCGGGTTCTCTCACACGGACTCGAAATTATGAACTCGGTATCTTCATCACTCTGTAAAAGATATCTAGCCGAACACGTCCTCGGGAACTCGTCCTAATCATCGGAGGAATATACTTTATTCATCCGCTCTCGATCAACTCATAACGCATCTGGGTGAGGTCATCTATCCGAAGCTGGTCAACTTACTGATCTCCTATCAGATCATCCAACGAACAACGTCATCTCTGGATCGATCTACTCTAGATCTGAGTAAGATTCTCCACACTGGAAATCTTCAACTCAATTGGGTCTGCGTCAGTGCATCAAATCAGACGAATCATCTCGGTCGCTCAATTCAACTCAAGATAGACTAGCTATCTTCTGTTGCATCTTTACCTGAAAGCTCCAGCGATCTCAGCTCATAAGCTCTGGAAGCGACATCCCATCAATCTCAGCAACAGCTGGGTCATCTGTCTACAAGGTAGACAACATCACAATTTCTGAGGTAGGCTGTACATCAACGGTCCTCTCACAATCTGGCAGCCTTTAACAATGGCCCGATCATCCGGTGCAAAACCAAACACTTGCCTCAAACAAGAGGTCACAACACAAACACTAAATCGATACATTCCCATGTCACCAGAAAACACGATGGTCAGTCCTCATCCATGAGGAGCTCGCCCTGACCGCATCACTAGCAGTAGCTCAATCTGCGCTCAAACCATGGTGACAGGAACCTCAAGCATGTATCGATGAAGATAGATCAAAAGAACGAAAGGAATCAACAGATCCCAAAATGTCTACATGATCATAAGGAGGAACGGAATCAATGAGAGTATGATCATAGGCATGAATAGAATCAAGGATCTCAAATGGATGTATGATCAAGGGAACAAAGAGAATCACAAGTCTCAAGATATGTACATCCTAAGATCACTTAAGCGGAGTATCGTATCATAAGTATGCCGCGGAACATACGTACGGTACGTCACTCTACTTGAGTTATATACCCTATCAATCATGGTCAACTTATGAAACGAAAGTTTGGGTCTAATACCCCATGTTCAAGTCTAAGTTCCGTAAGGTCAAGCCCAGGTTCCATATATATATATATATATATATATATATATATATATATATATATACACGCCCTAGACTCCGCATAGTCAAACCTCGACTCGAACTAAGGTTAAACCTAGCGCTCTGATACCAACTTTGTCACGACCCGAAATTTAGTTCGTGACCGGCACTTAAATCACGCAACGTCTAAAGGCACAACGTAAATTAAGTAAGCCGAAGCCCAGAAATCTAAACCTTTTTAAGAAAATAAAAGATGTGAAGTTTTGAAATAAGGGTATGAAGAAATCAAAAGTTTTCTTAAATACATAGATAATGGAACATGAAAATGCAAGTGGATTGTATTAGTTGAAAAACATATTTCGTCTTTTAAAAATTTGGGCAGCACCTCCTTTGTATATTTTGATCCAAAACCACATATACATAACAACAATAAAGGCATCCCCAAGCGGGAGCTAGCTCTTCGCCAATCGGCGGAATCACAACCACACAAGACAGAATATATGTATACGACGCCCAACGGCGAAGATCAGCACAAAGAATAATGAAATAAGCAAGACATCAACCCACCAAGCGAACATATAACCCATCGCTCTAAGTTTCGCAACTACAAGTCTTGCTAAGTCTTGCTACATATACAAATACTAGTTTCTGATTGGTGGAGTTAACTAGATACAACCGGAATAATAATACATGAGTGGCACGATCCATTATGTACCACCTACAAAAGCAAATCACAGAATGCAAGCTATGTGCCAGCGATGCCGCTACTGATCCATGCGGTCAACCTGCAAGAACTGTGGCACAACGGGGTGAGTTGCCAACTCGTGAGTAGAAAACATCATCAGGTAGAAATCGAATAAAACAACGATTCCCAGGTCAACTATATCATAAAGGTAATACTATGATATTTAGGGTGACCGTATCCGCATATGTGTCAACAATATAATCACTGCCTATCTGCATGTGGATAACATCTACGTGTCTATCAATGACACAACATCATGCATGTAAATATCATGAAAGCATATGCATGTAAATATGAGGATATCAATCAACGTATGTCCATCAACGACACATCAAATCATGGAACCTGAGTGTCCAACATCGACACTCGAAACATCATGAAACCCGTGTCCAACATTGATACGTAAATCCTCATACTCGGGCTCCGTCAGTCCGGATCGGCCCACATCATCCCACGACTCCGGTCGGTATCCTCCAGATAACCGCCGAGTCCAAATACTATCACCGGTAGGTAGTGCTCCTCTGCCATGCTCACCGCTTAACCATACGAGTCTTCTTGCCCCGGGGTACCTCACCGGGCCCACCATATACCCGCAGACGGTGCCTACCGCTCCTCGAATCGGGTTTCACATGCCAATTTCAGAACCGAGAAAACACATGGTGGACGTCTCGAAATATCATATCAAGAGAAACCGGGTTTTTTTTAAAACAATACATAATTTCTTTTGAAATTTAACCACGGTTCATAAATCCAGAATCTCATGAAAAAAGCAAATCTCAATGCGTATAATCATAAAGCATGATGTATACAAACATATAACAGAAATGTGAGCATATCAAGTATATCATGCGACATGGTATGGTGATGGGAACATAGCAAGTATATCATGCAACATAGCATAATGATGTGAGCATAGCAATATATCATAGCATGATGTAGCAATTCTACTGTGTAAGTAACATAGCAATTATCGATGAAGAAAGTTTGTGAGCCGGCCAATCTGTGTAAGTGTAACATACGCATCATAGATAATGGTGTAGGTGTACTAGCACATGTATATATAATGTAATGATAATGACATGGACGTAGCATAAAGTACATCGTAAGCGAAATGCTATCAGGTATACGTATCTACAACATATCCGAGTCGGTGAATCTATCAATCGGCATCCAACCTCACAACATCACGTATGGTATAATCTATTGTACGGCATGCTCTAGTCAAGGGTATGGATCAATCATCAAATAGAACTCATCACGTACGGTATCCATCGTACGGCGACATTTAAACCATTAGGGATCCTATCAACCTATATGATAATGAGGGTACGGACCTAACGTCTCGTACAACATATCACTCATGATTCACAACATTATATATATCTATATACCTATATCTCAGGTCACATCCGTATCAATCTCATATCGTGGGACCGACAAAGGTATCAATTATCTCATATCGACTCGCATCCATATAACGACATCACACCAAGTCTTCATATCACATCGTATACCCTTTTCATCACATTAATATCTCACATCAAGTCATCTTACATATACATTCTATCTTATAAATCTCATGTTATGCTACTCTAAATCTCATACTTATTCTCGTACACTACCTATATTTATATATCGTGATTCACATTTACGTTTCACATACTTATATATATCTCCGAGACATCCTTATCAATCATTTCATTTCATACTAAACCTTTAATCACATCCGTGGGTTCCTAGTATAGGTTTCTCCGACCATATTCATAAGTTTCTAACATGGTTTCCTTAACCATATTCTATACATATCGGTTTCCATTATAATTTGCGGGGGTGCTATACGCCATCCACCCGACTTCCCCCGTAGATATAAATCTACTCACCTGCGGAACTCTTTGTTCAGCCGTAGTCGATGTGCTTCATCGTCTCGGAATCCACGCGAAGGAACCTACAATAAATACACAATCGCAAATGCCATTAAAATCAAGTTCGGAAAATCAATACGGCACACTGTACGCTCGTAGGTTAGAACCTATAGCCCACGCATGCAAAAATAATCAAACAACCCTTTTCGTTGACGTATAAATGCCCAACAACCAAATACAAATCCAAACATCAAAACTAAGCATTCAAATCTCGGAAAACTTTACCCAAAACACTCACAACGGCTCCCAGATTTTTTGTCAGGTTAATTAGGGAAAAACTAGTAAGTACAGGAGGTTGTTTATAGGGATTAGGAGCTGCAGACCAAATTCCATCACCCTAGCCCACAACTTGGCCGGCGGCAATGCCCTGAAATCCGGCCTGCTCGGCCTGGGGTGCTCTGATCAAGTTCGTATTCTCAGGGTGGTCTTCTAATGGTCCATCTAGGTCTCTGGGGTTGCTAGTTTTTCTCATAAAGGTCTCAGGTCATCCCAGATTCCCTGTAGGCACACAATACTTCAAAAAACCGACACGGGGAATTTCCTAAATTCGTATTTTGGTTTCTAATCCGGGTCATGGCCAGTAAAATCAACACTAAGGTCTTGTAACAGCCCCTAAACATCACAAATCCACACAATCACCCAAACCCTCTCTTGGAATTTTCCAAATATCACTAATCTAAACAAGTTTAACTCTAAACTAAACTAGGATGCTAGGAAACTTAAACTAAACTAAATGAAAGGAGATATATCTCATTTGACAACTCAAGAATTTTCTTGAGTTGCTCAAAGTCCTCAAAATCCAACTTTGAAAGGTCCAATGGGTGTAGGATGAGGTGGGGGTCATCTTTAATAAAGGGAGTATAGGGTTTTAGTGAAGACACAGATCCTGCTGCCCATGTGCAGCGGTTACCGATAACATCAAAACTTAATTCAGGATTCAATTTCTTTTCTAATTGTTCTGACTCAGACTGAGTCTCATTATAAATAATCTGACTTGAATATGATTCAAGTACAATCTACAATACTACAATTCAATATGAATCCATGAATCCATATATTCAATCTATTCAATCTGTATTGACCGAACCGAACCATGGATATACTTTCATTTACATGATTCTCCAGTTACATTTACATGATTCTCCAGTTACATCCATTTACTGATATCATGGTTTCGGCAAGTCATCCAATTATACAATCTATATTACAAGACAATACCAGTTGCAAAACAATAAAACAATACAATCAAGACATTACGGGGTTTAAGGGGTAGATTGGTACGGAATGTGTTAGAAGTGGCACGAGACTGCAAGATTTAAGACACCTAACATGAATACCACGCCGTTTTTCCGGGCTTTCTAACGGGGCCTTGTACTTCCATTTGCCTCTAGTCTATGGCATATAGAGACTCCTCTCGTATACACTGACATCCTTCTGTACCAAGCTACAAACAACATCGTTAACCATATAATACAACTTTAAAAGCTACCTTCCCTTTTTGTCTATTCTATTTCTCCCTTATCTTCGTGACTTACCGAGCGATTGTTCGCTGATGACATTCCTTCTCTTTCATCTTTGGAATGTTGTCAGGTGATCTGGACACTCAGGAGATCGAGCCTACTAGTGAGACTTGGATCAGCTTGCCTATAACCCAGAGCTTTAGCTTCATTGTACACATTTTATTTCAGTATTTTTCATTTCTGTTATGCCACTGTTTAGGCATTGCTTTCATTCAGTTGTATTTACTTTTCCATGTATTGTAAAAAGAATGTGAATAAATAAAGTTGTTGTATTATTATATCTTGTCTCTTGTGCATTTATATTTATATTGCTTAGATACGCTTAGCGTATTTACTTCAGAGTAAATAAGTAGCGACCTCATCGCGTCCCCTTCGCCATACACCGGGAAGCGGGGCGTGACAGGTTTTGTTGGCGGCCCATGCAAGTCAGAGCTGTATGGAACCCTACTATGCAGTTCTGTTCTGCGTGAACAACCTAAGCAATATAACACAAGAACCGACAACTAAAAACATTCTTTACAATTCATAATCCTTGAATCTTATCATACCCCAAATTCCCTTACCTCTTTTACAATCTTACCAAAACCTTCGTATTCTTTCATTCCTTCACATATTTTTCATACACTATCTGTACTTCAGTCACCATACTTTCCTTGAATCTGTTACACTTTCCTTTTACAAATTTAGAGGATGAAATTTTTATAAGGAGGGTAGAATATAACAACCCTAAACTTTCTATACAACTTTCTGTACAAATTTTTTCAAAAAATACAGAAAGGGGTACTTTTGCCTGAATACAGGTTATAAGTTTTTTTTTGCTTTTTAATAGCAAGAAGGAGCTTGTAACTCATTGGTAAGACTTTGCACTGCTGAACCAAAGCACCAGACTTCAAATCCCATCACCCACATTATTTTTAATATTGTTTTCTTTTAAATTTTTAGAAGCCCAAGAGCCTACACGTGCATAACTCGTAAAAATCAAAATTCACATGTAAAACAAACTGACCCAAGAGTATCACCATACGACGTTGGACACGTGGCAACGAGCCCCGGCCCGACTCGGCCGACTCGGGCCAGCGACTCAGCCGGCGGGGCCGGGTGAACTCGGCCAAAATCCAAGTTGGCCTTCATGACTATTGTGCCTCTTGGTCTTCTTAAAACCCCTGTATACTTTAATTTCTTTGCACAATAACAAAGACATTAAAAAAACCCCATTAACCTATTTTTTAATACATTTTTTAATACATTTTCTTCTCACCCTTTCACCTACCCTAACCCTAATTTTATCCTATAAATACCACCCCTAAACACACCCCCTCACTCACAAATTCTGTCCAAACTCTCAAGAAAACTCTCTAGAAATTTTGTGTGCAAGTGGAGTTAGCGAAGGACGAAACTCCAGCGAATTTCCGACGACGACCCTAAGAGCTCCCGGCGACGAAACGACGCACCGGCGCCTCTTACCACTTCCTCTCCCTCTTCTCTTGACTCTAAACCCGTAAGTCCCACCTCCCTCTTCACTATTCTTTTCTAAAAACTCGTATTAATAAAACCCGACGGAATCGGAGTTAATCCGATTTCCGATTCGGTTCTTCCTAAAAATCCCATTTTTTTCTTAAATACAAACATACCAAACCCTTACATGTTGACTATTAAACATTAACAAGTCATATTGAACAAGTTCCATATCAAAAGGATTTCTATTTCAATTTTTATCGTACTTTTTTCAGTAAAATATCATGTAGTTTAGTTTCGAATTTAAAACATCAATAATCTTGCTATACCTTTAAGTAGATCACGAGGTAATGACCTACCTCTTCACAACACTCATATGTAACACAGCACAATACCTTTCTGGAACATAGAATACGGGAAAACGAAACTTTGCATATAAATACCATTTACTATTAAAACCATTTTCACAAGAAATGTGTATTTTACACAAATCTTTGCAAAGCGCCGCTACAACCCATTTGGGGAACCCGATCGGGATGGTGCGGATTATCGCACATCCTCAGGCTTAGTAGTGCGAGATGCAGACCTCCGCAAAGAGTATTCGGTCTCGAGAGATTTAAAATACAAATATCTTAAGAAAATGAGATTTCTAGAAAATAATAAATTAAAATTATTTTTATAAATATATAAATATATATGTATTATCATAATATCTATTTTTGTTATAACATCAATATTCCAACTTTTCCAAATCACAAGAATTACTTTACATGATAATACCATGAAATTCCATACAAGTTCAATATTACAATTACTTAGTGTTGCGCGCCTAGGAAGGCAGCACGCTTGGGGATGCGGAGGAGCTATTATCGTATCGCCCAGCTCCCTAAAACGTCACATATATAAAATCTACATCTATGACAACTCTAAAAACGATAATTAAATACTTGGGGTGTATTTTGAAAATTGTACAAAATTATTTTTACATAAAACCCTCTCAAAGTTCTATAAATTACCCTAAGGACCCAAGTAAATATAGGTTTAAGCGGGACCAGTCTCTTGAGCCTTGGGGAGCCGGAGATATGGGTGCTTGCCTATTTAAGGTAGACAACTTAACAACGGTGTTATCGACATGGTAATTGTCTTTGATAAAGACACAAATCCTGTCGCCCGTGTGCAGCGGTTACCGATAACATCAAAACTTAATTCATGATTCAATTTCTTTTCTAATTGTTCAGACTCAGACTGAGTCTCATTATAAATAATCTGACTTGAATATGATTCAAGTACAATCTACAATACTATAATTCAACATGAATCCATGAATCCATATATTCAATCTGTATTGACCAAACCGAACCATGGATATACTTCCATTTACATGATTCTCTAGTTACATTTACATGATTCTCCAGTTACATCCATTTACCGATATCATGGTTTTGGCAAGTCATCCAATTATACAATCTATATTACAAGACAATACCAGTTGCAAAACAATACAACAATACAATCAAAACACTACGGGGTTTAAGGGGTAGATTGTTACGGAAGGTGTTAGAAGTGGCACGAGACTGCAAGATTTAAGACACCTAACCTGAATACCACGCCGTTTTTCCGGGCTTTCTAACGGAGCCTTGTACTTCCATTTGCCTCTAGTCTCTGGCATATAGACTCCTCTCGTATATATTGGCATCCTTCTGTACCAAGCCACAAACAATATCGTTAACCATATAATACAACTTTAAAAGCTACCTTCCCTTTCTGTCTATTCTATTTCTCCCTTATCTTCGGGACTTATCGAGCGATTGTTCGCTGATAACATTCCTTCTCTTTCATCTTTGGAATGTTGTCAGCTGATCTGGACATTCTGGAGATCGAGCCTACTAGTGAGGACTTGGATCAGCTTGCCTACGACCCAGAGCTTTAGCTTCATTGTACACATTTCATTTCGGTACTTTTCATTTCTGTTATGCCACTGTTTAGGCATTGCTTTCATTTAGTTGTATTTACTTTTCCATGTATTGTAAAAAGAATGTGAATAAATAAAGTTGTTGTTTTATTATATTTTGTTTCTTGTGCATTTATATTTGTATTGCTTAGATACGCTTAGCGTATTTACTTCAGAGTAAATACGTGGCGGCCTCATCATGTCCCCTTCGCCATACACCGGGAAGCGGGGCGTGACAGGTTTTGTTGGCGGTCTATGCAGGTCAGAGCTGTATGGAAACCTACCATGCATTTCTGTTCTACGTGAACAACCTAAGCAATATAACACAAGAACCAGCAACTAAAAACATTCTTTACAATTCATATTCCTTAAATCTTATCATACCCAAAATTCCCTTACCTCTTTTACAATCTTACCAAAACCTTCGCATTCTTAAGTTCCTTCACATATTTTTTATACACTATCTGCACTTCAGCTACCAAACTTTCCTTGAATCTGTTACACTTTCCATTTACAAATTACGAAGACGAAATTTTTATAAGGAGGGTAGAATGTAACCCTAAACTTTCTATACAACTTTATGTACAATTTTTTTCAAAAAATACAGAAAGGGGTACTTTTGCCTGAGCACATGTTATAAGTTTGTTTTGCTTTTTAATAGCAAAAAGGAGCTTGTAATTCATTGGTAAGACTTTGTACTGCTGAACCAAAGCACCAGACTTCAAATCCTATCACCCACATTATTTTTAATATCGTTTTCTTTTAAATTTTTAGAATCCCAAGAGCCTACATGTGCATAACTCGAAAAAATCAAAATTCACATGTAAAACAAACTGACCCAAGAGTATCACCATACGACGTTGGACACGTGGCAGCGAGCCCCGGCCCGACTCGGCCGACTCGGGCCGGCGACTCAGCCGGCGGGGCCGGGTGAACTCGGCCAAAATCCGAGTTGGCCTTCATGACTCTTGTACCTCTTGGTCTTCTTAAAACCCCTGTATACTTTAATTTCTTTGCACAATAACAAAGACATTAAAAACCCCCCATTAACCTATTTTTTAATACATTTTTTAACACATTTTCTTCTCACCCTTTCACCTACCCTAACCCTAATTTTACCCTATAAATACCACCCCTAAGCACACCCCCTCACTCACAAATTCTGTCCAAACTCTCAAGAAAACTCTCTAGAAATTTTGTGTGCAAGTGGAGTTAGCGAAGGGCGAAACTCCAGCGAATTTCCTACGACGACCCTAGAAGCTCCCGGCGACGAAACGACGCACCGGCGCCTCTTACCACTTCCTCTCCCTCTTCTCTTGACTCTAAACCCATAAGTCGCACCACCCTCTTCACTATTCTTTTCTAAAAACTCGTATTAATAAAACCCGACGGAATCGGAGTTAATCCGATTTCCGATTCGGTTCTTCCTAAAAATCCCATTTTTTTCTTAAATACAAACATACCAAAGCCTTACATGTTGACTATTAAACATTAACAAGTCATATTGAACAAGTTCCATATCAAAAGGATATCTATTTCAATTTTTATCGTATTTTTTTCAGTAAAATACCATGTAGTTTAGTTTCGACTTTAAAACATCAATAATCTTGCTATACCTTTAAGTAGATCACGAGGTAATGACCTACCTCTTTACAACACTCATATGTAACATAGCACAATACCTTTCTGGAACATAGAATACGGGAAAATGAAACTTTGCATATAAATACCATTTACTATTAAAACCATTTTCACAAGAAATATGTATTTTACACAAATCTTTGCAAAGCGCTGCTACAATCCATTTGGAGAACCCGATCGGGATGGTGCGGATTATCGCACATCCTCAGGCTTTGTAGTGCGAGATGCAGACCTCCGCAAAGAGCATTCGGTCTCGAGAGATTTAAAATACAAATATCTTAAGAAAATGAGATTTCTAGAAAATAATAAATTAAAATTATTTTTATAAATATATAAATATATATGTATTATCAACATATCTATTTTTGTTATAACATCAATATTCCAACTTTTCTAAATCACAAGAATTACTTTACATGATAATACCATGAAATTCCATACAAGTTTAATATTACAATTACTTAGTGTTGCGCGCCTAGGTGGGCAGCACGCTTGGGGATGCGGAGGAGCTATTATCGTATCGCCCAGCTCCCTAAAAACGTCACATATATAAAATCTACATCTATGACAACTCTAAAGATGATAATTAAATACTTGGGTGTATTTTGAAAATTGTACAAAATTATTTTTACATAAAACCCCCTCAAGTTCTATAAATTACCCTAAGGACCCTAGTAAATATAGGTTAAGCGGGACCAGTCTCTTGAGCCTCGGGGAGCCGGAGATATGGGTGCTTGCCTATTTAAGGTAGACAACTTAACAACGGTGTTATCGACACGGTAATTGTCTTTGATAAAGACACAAATCTTGCCGCCCATGTGCAGCGGTTACCGATAATATCAAAACTTAATTCATGATTCAATTTCTTTTCTAATTGTTCTAACTCAGACTGGGTCTCATTATAAATAATCTGACTTGAATATGATTCAAGTACAATCTACAATACTACAATTCAACATGAATTCATGAATCCATATATTCAATCTATCCAATCTGTATCGACCGAACCGAACCATGGATATACTTCCATTTACATGATTCTCCAGTACATTTACATGATTCTCCAGTTACATCCATTTACTGATATCATGGTTTCGGCAAGTAATCCAATTATACAATCTATATTACAAGACAATACCAGTTACAAAACAATACAACAATACAATCAAGACACTACAGGGTTTAAGGGGTAGATTGGTACGGAAAGTGTTAGAAGTGGCACGAGACTGCAAGATTTAAGACACCTAACCTGAATACCACGTCGTTTTTCCGGGCTTTCTAACGGAGCCTTGTACTTTCATTTGCCTCTAGTCTCTGGCATATAGAGACTCCTCTCGTATACACTGGTATCTTTTTGTACCAAGCTACAAACAACAGCGTTAACCATATAATACAACTTTAAAATCTACCTTCTCGTTCTGTCTATTCTATTTCTCCTTTATCTTTAAGACTTACCGAGCGATTGTTCGCAGACGACATTTCTTCTCTTTCTTCTTTGGAATGTTGTCAGGTGATCTGGACACTCAGGAGATCGAGCCTGCTAGTGAGGACTTGGATCAGCTTGCCTACGACCCAGAGCTCTAACTTCATTGTACACATTTTTATTTCAGTACTTTTCATTTCTGTTATGCCACTGTTTAGGCATTGCTTTCATTCAGTTGTATTTACTTTTCCATGTATTGTAAAAAGAATGTGAATAAATAAAGTTGTTGTATTATTATACCTTGTCTCTTGTGCATTTATATTTATATTGTTTAGATACGCTTAGCGTATTTACTTCAGAGTAAATATGTAGCGGTCTCATCACGTCCCCTTCGCCATACACCGGGAAGCGGAGCGTGACAGGTTTTGTTGGCGGCCCATGCAGGTCAGAGCTGTATGGAACCCTACTATGCAGTTCTGTTCTGCGTGAACAACCTAAGCAATATAACACAAGAACCGACAACTAAAAACATTCTTTACAATTCATAATCCTTGAATCTTATCATACCCCAAATTCCCTTAGCTCTTTTACAATCTTACCAAAACCTTCGCATTCTTTCGTTCCTTCATATATTTTTCATACACTATCTGTATTTCAGTCACCATACTTTCCTTGAATCTGTTACACTTTCCTTTTACAAATTTAGAGGACGAAATTTTTATAAGGAGGGTAGAATGTAACAACCCTAAACCTTCTGTACAACTTTATGTACAAATTTTTTCAAAAAATACAGAAAATGGTACTTTTGCCTGAGCACAGGTTATAAGTTTGTTTTGCTTTTTAATAGCAAGAAGGAGCTTGTAACTCATTGGTAAGATCTTGCACTGCTGAACCAAAGCACCAGAGTTCAAATCCCATCACCCACATTATTTTTAATATTGTTTTCTTTTAAATTTTTAGAAGCCCAAGAGCCTACACGTGCATAACTCGTAAAACTCAAAAGTCACGTGTAAAACAAACTGACCCATGAGTATCACCATACGACATTGGACACGTGGCAGCGAGCCCCTGCCCGACTCGGCCCGGCGACTCGGCCGGCGGGGCCGGGTGAACTCGGCCAAAATCCGAGTTGGCCTTCATGACTCTTGTGCCTCTTGGTCTTCTTAAAACCCTTGTATACTTTAATTTCTCTGCACAATAACAAAGACATTAAAAACCCCCCATTAACCTATTTTTTTAATACATTTTCTTCTCACCCTTTCACCTACCCTAACCCTAGTTTTACCCTATAAATATCACCCCTAAACACACCCCCTCTAGGATTGGTAACGGCTGAAGTAGACCAGCAGTTCTGTGATGTTCAACATTCACTTGCTGACACACCAAACACTTGGCTATGCTCCTTACTATTTCGCGCTTCATTCCATACCACTAGTAGTGTAGCCGTATGATTAGTCTAAAATATTACACATTTGAATGAACGTTTTCCCTACTATTGTTAAGTGTTGAAAGGTGTTTATTGTAAATATAGAACATATGGTGGTTTATTTGTAAAAAGATTATTATCATATATTTCTATATTTTAATTAATATAATTAGGGAAAATATATGCATATAATATTTAAATAAAATCTTAATAATTAAAATATGCATATCATAACAAATATTTCTAATCAATATTCTTAACATATTATATCATATAAATGGTTAGGATAATATCTCAAAAATATAAAATGTTACTAAACACTTTGATTTGAGATATTGTGCAGGTATTAGCTCAGGTCTGGAATCCAAGTAAGAGATCCAAGTCAAATCGGGATATCGGGACCGAATCTGCCAAATTTTAAAAGCAAATCGAGAGATCTAGCAACGGCAGAGACTCATGGTATTATTTTCAGAATCTAAACATCAAAAGTATCTCCACATGTCAACACAAGAGACAAGAAGAAATATCAAATCCCGATTCCACTAAATTGTGGCTGAACCACAGCTAAAGGGGGTGATATGCAGTGGAACCGCGGAGCAATCAGAGCCGTAGGATGTGAGATTTTGTAGATTGGATCTTAACTGCATATAATCACATATGGAATCTAGGGTTTCGGGTTTAAAATACTATATAAAGGACCGAGAGCTGTACATTGAAAAATCATCATCGAAGAGATCAAGAAATCCAAAAGATCCACGTATCCGGGTGATCATCATTTATTCATCTACCTCCAACAAGAGAGAGATCTAGAGCAAATTAGGGTTCTTGTAATCTACTTTCTAAGGAGAATTGTAAGTGCAATAGTTGATTAATAAAAATAGTTTTTATTTTAATTCTTTTTGCATTTATTTTCCGCATTTAATTTCTGCACTTACTTTTACGCATTAATTTTCTGCATCTTCATTATGCTTTCATTCTTTAACCTCTCTTTTAAATCACCAACCATAAGCGAGTAATTCCTAACTTGTTAGGGTTTGTAGGATAGGGTAGGATAATGGATGAAAAAGCCTTTTAACTTCTTTTATACATTTTAAAGTTTATAAATTTTAGCAAAATAAATGTTAACCTCCTTATCGGGCGCGCTATCAATTTATTGATAGGCTCAATCACGATTTGAGATTGGTTGAACACTTGTTTTGTTAAGGGCTGGACATGAATAGAGATCAATGAAAGGACAAGGGTTAGTAATGGGGAAAGCCTAGTTTCCTCCAAGAACCCTAATCCACATTCATCACTATCGCTCTAGTTTTAAACTATTAAAAGATAAAAGAGTCATTTTTAATACCCATCCATTAAACTACTAAAGTCCTATGAACCCTACAAGCCTTTTTATTATAAATTTTATATTCTTTTTAAAATATAACACCAATCAAACTATCCCATCTTTTATCAACTCGTTTAAAGCAAGAAAAGAGTTTACGTTTCCCTGCGGACGACCCGTACTCATCGCGGCTAGCTACTAGCGACACCGTTTTGATTGCGGTTATTTACAAAACACTTCTTTCGCACACGAACAATCACCGTAGATCCTTGTACATCTTCGTGCCACCGGGATGTACAGAATAAGGAGAGCAGTGATCTTCTTTCATCAACTCTTCTCGAATAGGTCCGATTGGCACGCATAAACGGCTTCCATACCGCGAGGATCCATCTTCGTGGATGATGAAGTCGGTTCATGGTCCACTTTCTACTTGTTCTCAGATCATTTGTAGCTTGGCGTCATTTAATTGAGCTGCCTTAATCTGATTTACAAGAGTGGACTGGACTTGTAAGTTCATCAAATATGAAGCGTTACCTGGCATAACCACTTCAATCTCCAATATGTGCAATTCTTATTGTAGTCTCCACTGAGCGGTGAGGTTCATTGCTAATGGCTGGCGACTAAGTGCATCAGGAACTGCATTCACCTTCCCAGGATGATACTATAGGTTGATGTCGAAGTCCGCTATGATTTCAAGCCATCTTCTCTACCGCATGTTTAGTTCCTTCTGAGTAAATACATACTTCAGACTCTTGTGGTTAGTGTATATATCCATTTGTTCTCCCAAAAGATAGTGGCGCCAAATCTTAAGTGCGAAGATGATGGCTGCCAATTCTAGATCATGTGTTGGATAGTTGCATTCATGTACCTTTAACCGTCTTAATGCAAAAGCCACAACTTTTCTATGCTGGTGTAGAACATATCCTAATCCTTTATCGGATGCATCATAATGTACCACGAATCCTCCAAATTGATCCGGTATTATAAGAATAGGTGCATAGGTTAACATCGACTTGAGTTCTACAAAATCCTTCTCACATGCTTCTGACTACACGAATGCTGCGTCTTTACGTGTGAGCTTGGTCAGGGGTGCTGCGATCTTTGAGAAGCCTTCAATGAATCATCGGTAGTATCCTTCTAAGCCCAAGAAACTTCGTATATCTTTCATCTTCTTTGGTGTCGGCCACTCGCTGACAACTGACACCTTAGCTGGATCCACAGAAATTCCTTCGCCTGAAACGATATGTCCGAGAAATCCGATTTGATCTAGCCAAAATTCACACTTGTTGTACTTGGCATAGAACTAATGTTTTCGCAATGTCTCCAGGACAATCTGTAAGTGCTTGTCGTGTTCTTTCTGATTCTTTGAATACACCAGGATGTCGTCGATAAAGATGACAACAAACCTGTCTAGGTACTCTCGGAAAACTTGGTTCATCAAGTTCATAAAAATGGTAGTTGCATTGGTCACTCCAAATGGCATTACGAGATATTCATAATGATCATAACGAGTCCTAAACGCCGTCTTCGGAATGTCAGACTCTTTGACCTTCACCTGATGGTAACCCGAACGAAGATTTAGCTTTGAAAAGACACAAGACCCACTTAACTGATCGAAAAGGTCATCGAAGCATGGTTTTGTTCTTAATTGTCACTTCGTTCAAAGCTCGATAATCCACACACATCTTGTAGGAACCTTCCTTCTTCTTCACCAGTAGCACCGGAGATCCCCAGCTTGAAGTACTGGGACGAATCCAACCTTTCTTCAGGAGTTCGTCCAACTGAATACGGATCTCCTTCAATCCTTCCGGACTTAATCGGTACGGAGCTTTTATTACTAGTTGTGCACCGGGTTGTAAATCGATGCTGCATTCAAGAGCTCGATCGGGAGGCAAACCTGATATATCTTCCGGAAATACGTCCTCGAACTCTCGAACTATCTCTGGCTTTGATTCTTCCGCTTGCAACGCTGCAACCTCTGCCTTCTTTAGTTTTGCTCGATAAATGTTGGGCTCTAAGGTTCGGTCTCCACTCTTGAAATAGAACACTGGATGATCTGGTATTTCGAACACTACCCTCCTTTGGTGATAGTCGATGGTAGCGAAGAAAGTTCACAACCAGTCCATTTCTAAAACTACGTCAAAGTTTGGTATGTCTAGCACCTTAAAGTTCATATAAAATTCTCGACTGCAGACAACCACTGGACATAGATTGTATCCCAAAGTTGCTTTCAGAACGCCGTCCCTGAACTAACGTTCCAGCTGGATACGAGTGGTTTAACTGGGATCACATGAGTTCGGACGAACCGTTGCGACATAAAGCAATGTGGTACCCCAGTGTCGAAAAGCGCTAGAGTAGGTAGGGTAGGGAGGCTACTAAGATTGTACCTAAGTCGTGTGGGATAGGTTTAGGTATAACAGATATAAGATGATTATGAATTGAAAGGACTTGAAAGAGAATAGGGAAGGGATTTACCAGTGATAATCTGACCCGTAGCTTCGGCCTCGTCGACCGACATGGTGAATGCTTGGCGTCGCGGTACTTTCCTCTGTGCCTGGTTAAACACTCGGCGTTGGGGTTGAGTGGTCTGGGTGTAGGGAGCTGGAGCTGGTAGAGCTAACCGGGTAGGAGAAGCTTGGATCGCCGGTCTAGTTGGAGGGTTGTTGGGTCCTCGGTTCTGTGGACATGCTCCGATGGCGTGAGTAGAAGACCCACAGATCAGGCACAGGTTGTTCGCCCCGCGACGGTTCTTCACAAGATACCCTGTTCTTTTGCAGTAGATGCAAAAGTCTGGCCTACTATTGGCGAACGAACCTACTGGCCTCCGAGATGATCCGTTAAAAGCTGGCCTGGAAGAGGCCCCTCCTGTGATCTGGTGCACAGGGAGTTTCACACTGGCAGTCTGAGGCCCGCCCTTCTTCTTCACAACTGCCTCATAGCATCGGGCGGCATTCAAAGAAAGTTCATGGGCTGGGAAATCCTCTGTAGCGAGTGCAGCTTGGATTTCAGGGTCTAACCCTTGCTAAAATCGTCGTGCCCGGATCTCAGTAGTGGGAATAAGATGTGCAGCGAACATGTTACGACCTTGTATTAGTAGTGTAGTGAGTGAGATCAAAAAATTGAATTTGAGACAATATCTTACCGGCCGAGCATGGTAAACTCATCGTCATATTTATCCACAGACTTGACCTACATCGAGCCCTGTTGTAGATGGATGAACTGCTGCTCCATATCAAAACGGACAGTATCAGGGAAGTACTTAGCATCGAAGAGGTCTTGAAATGTTCTCCATTCTATCGGTTATGCGAGACGGCTCTCCTCAGCCTTCCACCAAAGTTTGACGTTATCGGTCAGTTGCAACTTAGCAACTCTCATCCAGGCAATATCTGGCACTTGAGCTGCTGCCAGATCATCTTCGATCGCTTGAGCCCATTCTTATGCCTCAAGTGGGCTCTCCTTTCCCAAGAAGTGCTTTGGGTGCAGTGCCCGAAACTGCTTAACTCCTGGTGCTTCGGCTTCAGGGCGGTGTATGAGGATAGCAGTCTGCTGCTGCTGACCCTCTAATAGGCTCATGATAACCTTAAGCAGTACCGTTTGCTCATTGATAAGAGCTGCAACGGTAGGTGGTGGTGGTAGAGTAGGCAGTAGAGTATTGCCGTTGACGTTTGTGCTGGTATTGTTCGGAGAGTCCATCACCTTGATATAAAAGATAGGTTAGGATAGATACAAGGAATTTGAAATGCAAGGAATGTACATGTTTGTTGAAATCATTAATTCTTATGGTATATTGTTTACGACTTCATGCAGAACTGACCTGCATGGGCCACCAATAAAACCTGTCACACCCCGCTTTCCAATAAACGGAAACGGTGACGTGGCAAGGCCGCGGTATATTTATCCAGAGAAAGTCATTCCCTAAATAAATATATTAAGCGTATTGAAACAATAATACACAATGCAAGAATAAATTGAGACTGTAAAACTTTTAAACATTTTTATTTATATTCAACTTCAAATATGTACAAGTACATGAGTTTATGCTGGAAAGTAAATACAATAAGGAAAATGCCAAAACAAGTGGCATACATAAACAGAAGAAAAATAAAGCTGAGCTAGCCCTGAGTAGCTATCTGATGGTAGTCCTCCTCTTGGCTTCAACCTTCTCCGTCTCGACCGTATCTGACGAACATTCCAAGAGAAAAAAGTGGGTGAAATGCCCGTCAGCGAACTAGGGGTTGTAAAAGCGTAATTGCCAAGGAGTTTAAAATACCGATTTAAAAGAAACCCGTTTTTGAAACGGTGTGGTATTTTAATGAAAAAGTTCTTTTACTTTGAATTACCCTTATGCTTAGAATACCGTGCCATGAAACCATAGTGTACGTGTGGGGTGGGTCATTACCCCGTGAAGGTTCTAGGATTTGGGTATACTAAATATCGAAAAGAGGTTACACTAAAATTCATGGTATTTTAATGGAAAAAAGTTCCTTATATGTTTGTTTCATATGAAAATTTGTTACAAATAAAAACTAATTGATATGAATAAGGTTAGGATTAGTGTAGCATGTTAGTTTGATCTCATTTTCTTAACACATGGCTTACAAAAGTTAAAAAGAAAACTGTATCGGAGATAATTCATCTTTTGTCGGTTTGTTTTAAAAATAAGTTTTGAGATAGAAAGAGAAATGGATGAAGGGACTTACGGTTTTTATATGATTAAGAAGAGATCGAAGAAGCTCTCGGGGGCCGTGGTTTCGTTGGAGATACTCCGGTCGTCGAGTTTGGCCCGCTACTCCACTTGAGGGGCTTAACTCCACTTGGCACTTAGAAAGTTTTGAGAGAATTTTTGCTAGAATTTAAGAATGGTGAAGAGCTAAGGTATGGGGTGGTATTTATACTGAAGAATTAGGGTTTGGGAATTAAAATTTTAGATTAAAAAGTATTAAAAAGATGTTAAATGGTGAAATGAAGGATCTTTGTTTGATTGCAGGAAAATCAAACAGTGCAGAGGAGTTAAGGAGAGTCGAAGGGGTATGTGTGCAAAGCACGGAGATAATTGGGCTCATCTTGACCGTCGACGCCTGCCAAATGAGGAGAATGACTGGTCGGATCTTGAGATTTTGCCTCGAGATTCGTGCAACATGGGTATATCTGTGTTTACTCCATTTTACGCATGTTTGATTTTTCTGAAACTTTTCATTTCCCCGTGTATTTCACGTGCAACTATTGGGCTTCCAAAAATTAAAAAGAAAAATCAGAAAAAATAATTGTGTCTGATGGGAATCAAACCCACAGGCTACGTTACAGCAGTGTAGAAACTTTACCAGTGAGCTACAAGTTGTTTCTTATTTTTATTAAACAAATTTAACTTATAACTCTTACACAGGCTGCAGTACTCTTTTATGTACAATAACAAAAAAAAATTGCAGTGATTTCAGAGTCATTACAATAGGGTGGTCTGTAGACCTAAAATCATCATAGTGACTGTTTACCGCCGAAAATAGAGACAAAATGAGATAGAACGTCCTACCTGAATTTGGGGGCAGATGCTATTTGGAATATATATATCCACCTCAATGAAGCTACCAAGTTGATTTATGGCAATGTATATCGGAAGTTTGGATAGATGCGACCGATGTAGCTGACTTTATATTCCCTCTCACGGATGAGAGGTTTATTGATTGTGGGGATACTTTTTCCTGCAATCGCAATCCCCTGCAGTTAATTACGTTATCGCAAAGATAACAACTTTCTGCACTCCAAGTTTATTCCTTCATGTGTCGTGTTTCATTTTATTTTGGGTTGCCCTTGGATTGTATACGAAGACTAATTTATGTCGACGCCCGTAAGGCACGGATTAGCTTAAATCCATACATATTTAGATTTGGTGTTTGAGTCCACGTTGGTATCTTGATTAGCCAACGGGCATTAAACTTAGGACGCATCTTTCATACCGATGAGGTCCGTCAGTTCAAGAGATACTTGAATTTATCTAAGGATCGTTAATATTGTTTTAGACTAAGATCAACTTTGAGGACTTATGAGCATATGAGCTCAGCCTAAGGATCATTAGTCTTGTTTGAGACTAAGATCAATTTAGAAGTTTAACTAGGACAGTTAGTCTTATTAGAGACTAAGGTCAATTAGGACATTGGCTAAGGATCGTTAGTCTTATATTAGACTAAGATCAACTTAGATAATATGGTCTTTTTGATCATTAGATCACATATAAGAAGTATAAGATTCAATACTTAGTTTATTTGACTAAGTCTTCAAGCAATAGCTTGTTGTTTAGGTGCGCTTGCGCACCATGGGTACGCACATGCTTCACATGTGGTGCACATGCATCTCCTCTGAAGGAGTGCGCACGTGTATAGCACGGGGTCCGAATGCCATCCATCGCATGTTTTCAGCTTGCGCTCACGTGTATGGCACGCGATGCGCTCATCTTCATAGATGATACTTTCACCTTACGCTCACGTGTATGGCATGTGATGCGCATGTCTTAATTAACGATGTTTTCTATTTTACTCTCACGTGTATGGCACGTGATGCGCACGTCTTCATAGACGATATTTCCACCTTGCACTCACGTGTATGGCACGTGATACGCACGTCTCAACGATATTTTCCACTTTGCGTTCACATAATGGCACGTGATGCGCACTTGACACAAATTTCATAGAGTATGCCCTATGGTAGGGAGCGATCGACTTCTGCGCACATGCATAACATGTATCACATGCTTTAGGCGATGTGCCTAGGTTAGGGTGCAATTGTCTTATGCGCACGGGTGAAGCCCGTGGTGCACATGGTACAGATTTCAGGGAGGGTGCGCCCTTGTTCTTCCAAGAAAGCCTTTTGCTTTCTAAAAGGACAGAAGTCCATGTTCTGTAATTTTTGGGTGCGTTTACATGGTGTGCATCGGTGTTTTGTGAAAGTTAGAACTTTCAAGGGAGCCGAAACTCACAAGGAAGCAAAAGCTTCAGTTTTTTACGTGTCGAAACACTTTTTATGGGGGTTCTCCTCGAAGTCCTGGATCGTAGGATCGATCTATCATAAAAATCAAAACTTTTGTAAAATAGAGATCAACCTTAAGATCTTTTGATCTTGTGTATGGTGAATCAATGGACTCAAAGAAAAGCTAAAGCTTTTAATATAAAGCTGAAGTTTTTATAGTTGAAAATAGAGAGTTTTTTATATCTCTTTCGTTTACCTAGTTGATATTAGGATTCGTCAAAGGAGAAGATGGAGATCTTAATGATTTTGCTCGACTGAAGAGGAAGAACAAGAGCTCTTTTTTTAATAATCTGAGGCTCCTCTTGATTTTCTCCTCTAAGGTTCCTATTTATAGGAAAAAGATTTATTAAGGTAAATCCCTAAAAAGTAGATTTAAATTGATGCATATCAATTTAAGGTGCATGCGCACCATCAGATCAAATCAATTTATTTGATTTATTAAGATTGTTAACAGAAGATTTTCTTCTAATAATAGCTTCGGCTCGATAAGGTTCGCTTGCGCATTACTAAGGGTATGCGCACGTGCTTGTCATGGGTTGCATCGCGGCATATCAAAGGTTCTACCTTTGCGCACGTGCTTTGCATAGGCTTCATCGCATGCGATGGCGCACGTGCTTCGCACGTGTCACACTGCATGCGATTGCTTGGGCCATGCGCACATGCATTGCACGTGTCGCACCGCATGCGATGGCTTGGGGCAGCATGTGTCGTACCGCATGCGATTGCTTGGACCATGCGCACGTGCTTTACGCGTGTCGCATCGCATGTGATGGCACTTTTGGCAAATGCGCATCTAATGGGTCCGATTTAATTTAAGTGGGAACAGTTTCTTCTGTGTGTTCCCACTGTACTTTGATTACTACCCTACCATGGCTTTAAAGAGCCGTGCAAACAGGTTTTAGTTGGATACATTCCCGAAGCACATGGAGACAGTGAGCGATCGAAGGGGTTTGTCTCTCCCGGTATAGGTAGTTAATGCCGCGCTGTGCCTGATTGGTTATAACCATAAGTCCCTAGCCAGGACGGATGAGATATACTGATAAATGTTATTGGTAGTATCTCAGTTGATTATGAGCTTAACATCGCCATGACTTATTTGGTTGTTGGGGGTCTAACGGTTTCCACCCTCCAGACCCGGTATACGACACTTTCTGACGAAGAGACCGAACTGTACGGTGAATGTCACTGATAGGCTTTGTATGGTACGGATGAGCTTGCTTGTCGACCTTCCTTTCGACCGATACATGGGTAATCATTACGCACAGCTAATGCCGCTGACGTGCTTGTGGTTCTGGATTTGATCTAGTAACTCACTGCCAGCGTATTGTTAAGTTTTTAGAGTCCCACACAGATAGTTTTCTTGCTCATGCGAAACGATGTAAAGTACGTATGGTGATATGTGCGGGAGTTCGATTAAACACGTGTATTTGATACACGTACATTAATCGGATGTTTTATTAATACTAGTCGGTTTATAATAAAGCCGAATTATTAAATCAAGTGTGGATTTAATATTTTATATATATATATATATATATATATATATTCTAGTATTATGTTCATTTTCTATTTCTCTCTCATTTGCTATTCGTATATGATACAAATACGTATATATGTATACGATAAATATACTAGTTTGTATTGTATATTTGATACACAATACTTCTAGAAGAGGACGCCTCAATTTGCCTTTTAGGAAAAGAAAATGAGGTGCGGAGAGGTATGGGCATGAGGAATGGTGTTTATATTTTATTGAAAATTCAAAACACTATTGAAGTATGGTTGCTACTTGAATTTTTCTCTCATTCTACCATTCCCATTCTCTCTCCTCCTCCTTCATTCTTGAGAGAAAAGAAAAATAAAAATAAAAAGAGAGTGAACACATAATCTACATCTTCTAGCATCTCTTTTTCAAGAAAAAGTGAGAGCTAGTAGCTTCACTTTAGAGTTTTCTTTATGAAGTGGAGCTTGGGTTGGGTTTCCATCAAGTGAATCACCTTTGATAAGGAAGATCGACGACCAAGCTTGTTCTGGAGCACCTGGGGCTTAGCAAGGGTCCTTTACAACATTACAAGCATGCTTCCAAGGTTGTAATCACTAAAAACCCTCTCTTTGTTGTCTAATTTTTGCTATTTATAGTTTATGGATGATTTATGGATTATGGTTGGTTTTGCTTGCCTCTAAAATTATTGTTATGCATTCTGCAATGGTCCGCAAGTATTGTGACCCAAGCAAAACCCACTAACATGGTATCAGAGTCGATCCATACACCAGAAATAGCTTTCGTGACGTTAGAATTCATCGAAACCCCATGTTTTAAAAACGGTCACGAAAATATAACTTATTGCCAAAAATCCGATCCCTACGAGGTCTTGGTTCGAACCAAGACCCGCGAAAGGGATCGGGGTTACCCTGGGAAGTCCCCTGGGGCCTAAGGTGGGGCCCCAAACCCAAGACCACCACTAGGTGGTCTCCGGTTTGGGTTTGAACCCGAGACCACCGAATTGGGTAGTCTTGGGTTATGCCCCCAACCCAAGACCACCTAGTGTAGTCTTGGGTCGGGGTTACCCTTTAGATCCCCTAGGGACCCTTTGGGGTGTGCCCGAGCGCCCTACAGGCTCTCGGGTACATTTCGGGTCCTTCGGGATTCAAAAATTGGTAGAATGTGGGGTTTTCGGGTGCCCGAGTACATTTAAATTTCATTGCTTGGAAATTTTGAGTGTTCGACCTCACGGGTGATGAAATTCTATAGTCATGGCTTCGAAACGACCCGATAAAAGTGTTTGATCGAGTTGACTCAGACACGGATAAAGACATGTATTGGTAAACGTCGCCGAATTGATGTGTGATCAATTCGACGAGTTTGCACATTAGTTATTTGTGTTGTTGGTGTAATGTGTAATGGTTTGGTCTGGATTATCACGATGAATAGTCCCTCATGTGACCGTGTATGTACAAATGCGTTGTATGTAATTCATGTATTCGATTCGATGATAAATGTATATTTTTTTATTTGGGATGCGGTCGGGTTGAGACCGTCATTGCCATTGTATGTATATTTTTCATTTGATGTTTACCCCACGATGAAGTGCTCGAGCTGACGGGTTCTAGACTGCGGTAGGTGGCCATCTCAAGGAGTTAAGATTGGGCTGCCTCGTTTTAGAATTGACAGGTTGCTCGCCGCACTTGTAGGGGTTTAGATTTGCACCGCAGAGAAGTGCTCAAGTCACGGGAATCTTGGAAGCATTGGGTGACCCCTCATGGTGTTGAGGCCGGGTTGCCTCGTTTTGAGGATTGACGGATGGCTCGCCGCGCTCGTAGGGGGCATGGTTTACTTATGTATGGGCTATTCATGCAACCATAGAATTTTGCGTTTCATTTACAGCACAAACGAAACGCGAGATTCTTAGAAAATCTGGCTATTCCATTTTCTGTGTGATGTTTATAGCATGCATGTGATGTGTGTGTGTGTGTGTGTTTGCATCCGCGCTAGCCCTGCGTCTGCCCTACCATAAATTAAGTAACCTTACGGTGAAGATCTGATGCCCTGTGGCGAATGCGGATGGCATATAAATGCATTCTATTTTGGTTATTTCTGGTGTACTAGGTGGTAAATGATGGTTCTACATTAATATGATTAATGCAAAGAAAATAAACATAAAATGATGTTGTAGGAACCATTTTCAAAAGATACTACAGTCATATTCTTATGCTTTGCATAGAGATATTCAATTAGGAATATCCTGCACCTCAGTCTATGAGGAAAGTGTCTGATTCCTTCATGGAGAATTCAACTCTTGAGCAAAAGTTTATGTTGCTGTAAAAAAAGTTGTTTTTCCAAAACACTCGGTTCTTTCAACGATATCAGGTTCATTACGTTAAAAATTTTCTTCAAAATCAGTTGTAGCCCTCCATCATTTCCTACGATTACAGTACTTAGTATTTGTGATGTGTTTGTTGACTCCGTCAAGACGTAGTGTACGGTAGCTAAGTGATACTTTTTTGTAGCATGCGATGCGATTGGTTAGAACATTCGTGCGACCTTGTTGACTCCGTCAAGGGTTGTGCGGGTGGATCTAAATTAATCATGAAATGACGGGTTGAACTTACCTAGCGACTTATGGTTTGTTGACTCCGTCAAGATCATAAGCCGTTGGGGTAAAAATCATATCGGGAGTTTCATGTGTTGAAACTTGCAATGTGATTGCATATCTTCTTTGTGATAGTTGGATCCTGATTCCCAGTGTGAGTAATTGTTACTCCCGGGAGATTTCACTTCACAATTACCCGATCTATTAGGTGTCTAAAAAGGTGTTTACGGGGTTATGCCTCTAAGGAAACATGATTATTTAATTAGGTCCGTGCGAAAGCACGGGGAGTCTCCCTCAGAGTACTTGCACCGGCCTGGCCGACCATTTAGCGAACTTGTATGGTGTATATGATCCCGGTAAGTTCTCCTTTTAGGGTTTGAAGAAGAATTCGACGAAAAAGTGGGAGCCATCATGATTAGATAAATTAATTAACCAATCTAATCTTACAAGAGTGCACGCCAAGTGTTTCTTTTCTCTCTCTCTCTCACGCCTTAATCAATATATAATAATGAATAACTTGACCGAACCGAATTATGTTGCTAGGCTGGGAAACGTTGTTTCAGCTCTAACTTGTGGCAATTGTCATAAGTATGGGCATGAAATAGAAGAATGCAAGGTTTTCCACCATACCTTGATGAAGAAGAAGCATACCGATGCCTCATCCTCGGATGTGTTGGTTATTGAGAAATGTTTCTCAATTTACTCTACGTTCTGGGTATTGGATACCGGATCAGCATCCCATATCTGTAATATATTAAAGTGGTTAAGAAGAAGTAGAGCATTTGGAAAGGATGATATGATCCTCAAAGTAGGAAATGGAGCAAATGTTTCTGCTGTTGCCATTGGCGAATATCACCTGGTGTTGCCAAATAGCAATACATTGATTTTGAACAACTGTTACTATGTATCATCTATGCTATGCAATATCATTTCCGTTTCTTTATTAGATAAAAAGGATATAACTTTGCATTAGAAAAAAATGTTATGAATATTTTCCTTAATCAAAAGTTGATTGGGTTTGGTATATTATGTAATAGTATATATATTCTTAATCAGAATACAGTTTTCAATATACATAACACACAAGAGAAAGAGTTCAGAAATGAATGAAGCTTCTTGTGGCATTGTAGACTTGGTCATATCAATGAGACCAGACTAACTAAGTTACATAAAAATGGATACTTGAATCCGTTTGAGTATTTATTTTATGAAATTTTTCAATCTTGTCTAAAAGAAAAGATGACCAAAACTTTGTTTTCTGGACACGGAGAAAGAGCTACGGAGACCTTGGGACTAATATATAGAGATGTATGCGGTCCGATATCTACACATGCAATAGGTGGAAACTCATACCTCATTACATTCACTGATTATCTCTCTAGGTTCAGATATGTATTCTTGTTGAAACACAAATCCAAAGTTTTTGAGAAATTTAAAGAATATAAGAACGAAATAGAGAACCAAACGGGTAAAAGTATAAAAATCCTACGATCTGATCAAGGAGGGGAATACTTGAGCGCGAAATTCCTTGACTATCTAAAAGAGAATGAAATTCTATCTCAGCTTACTCGTCTGTATACACGACAGCACAACGGTGTATCGGAACGGAGAAATCACACCTTATTAGATATGGTGTGCTCTATGATGAGTGGTGTCGAGTTGGGTTACGCGTTTGAAACAGCGGCATATCTATTGAATTATGTTCTATTCAAATCTGTGCATAAAACACCATATGAGATATGGAGTAGAAAGAGACCATATCTTAAACGGTTTAAGATATGGGGTTGTCCTGCTTTTGTAAAAAACCATAATACGGACAAACTCAAGACACGATCAGTTCTATGCAAGTTTGTGGGATATCCCAAGAATTCTCTAGGGTATCTATTATATCATATCAAGAAACAAAAGGAGTTTATTTCTCGACACGCCACCTTTCTAAAAAAGGAATTTCTTGCAAAAGAAAATAGTGCGAACATGGTAGAACTGGAAGAGATTTCAGAAACACAAACTGACACTGAAGATTTGGTGGAACCTGAGGATTCGATAGTCCCTGATGAAGTTCAGCCGCTCCGCAAATCTAGTAGGCGTCCTCACCCACCCGAGAAATACTACGGTTTTCTCGTAGACGATGATAGGGAGGATAACATCGTATAAGATGATGACCCTATTAATTTGGAGCAGGCTATAACAAGTAGAGACTTTGTGAAATGGCTGGATACTATGCGATCCGAGATAGAATCCATGCACACTAACAAAATATGGACTTTGGAGGTTGCTCCTGAATGGGGTAAAGCCCATTGGGAGCAAATGGATCTTCAAAAAGAAGATCAGTACAGATGGAAAGGTTGAGACCTTCAAAGCTAGACTTGTAGCAAAAGGATTTCATCAAAAGACCATGTGTGGACTATGACGAAACATTTTCTCCAGTGGCTATGCTTAAGTCTATCCGGATCCTACTTACCATTGCTGCCTTCCATGACTATGAAATATGGAAAATGGATGTCAAAACTATCTTTCTAAATGGCGATTTAGAAGATAGCGTGTATATGACTCAGCCGGAGGGCTTCGTAGAAAGTAGGAGCAGCGAAAAATTGTGCAAGATGCTTAAAATCATTTATGCATTAAATAAAGCGTCGCGGAATTAGAACATCTGTTTTGATGTTGCGGTCAAAAAGTTTGACTTCATAAAAAATATAGATGACCATGCATTTATAAGAAAATTGTAGGGAGTGTTGTCGTATTCTTCGTATTATATGTGGATGAGATTCTCCTTATAGGAAATGCTATTCCTATGCTACAACAGACCAAATTTTTCTCATCACAAAAGTTCTCCATGAAAGACCTGGGTGATGCTTCCTACATTCTAGGGATTAAGATATATAGAGATAGATCTAAAAGGATGTTGGGATTGTCCCATTCCAGATACATAGACACCATAATAAAGAGGTTTAATATGGAAGATTCCAAGCACGTTAATTTACCCGCTCTTTACGGAATCACCCTCTCTAAAGAGATGTCTCCCAAGACTGATGAAGAGAGGGCTCGCATGAGTGTTATACCCTACGGTTCGACGGTAGGGTCTATCATGTATGCGATGTTGTGTACTGAACCAGATGTAGCTTACACACTTAGTTAGTAAGTAGGTATCAATCAAATCCAGGGGAGAAACATTGGATGGCTGTAAAAAACATTCTTAAGTACCTGCGAATGACTAAAGAAATGTTCTTGGTATATGGTAATAGCGAGCTCCAGATGGAGGCCTTTATTGATTCGAGCTTCCAAAGTGAAATAGATGACAGCAAGTCTGTCTCGGGTTATTTGTTTACCCTAAACAGAGGGGTGATCTGTTGAAAGAGCTCCAAACAGGATACCGTAGCAGACTCGACGATGGAGGCTGAGTACATCATTGCCAATGATCCTGCCAAAGAAGCGGTCTGGAAGCGAAAGTTCATCTCAGAGCTTGGAGTGGTTCCAACCATTGTTATCTAATACCCTTGTATTGTGACAACAATGGTGCTATGGCGTTACCGAAGTAACCAGGGTCCCATCAGCGATCCAGACACATCTTGAGGCGTATCACCTGATCCGGAAGATGGTTGATCGCCGGGAGATCAACATTCGGAGAGTAGATACAAAGGACAACACGGCGGATCCATTCACTAAGGCCATACTACAACAATTAGCCTTAGTGCAAGTGGGAGATTGTTAGATATGTATGCTCTAGAGGCAGTTATTGTAATTGTATTGAATATATATATGTGTGTGTAGAACATTCTTACTTGAGATGATAGTATACTATCTGGTTTGTCTTTATCATTCATGTGTATATGTTTTACTTATTATTATGTATCGCTAATACATAATGATAATGTTAGGGAATCGGCGCTAGGGTCGCAACACTTATGGACCCGGCGAATATACAAAATCAAAATTTTATGAACTTAGTAACCAATTCCACAACCAAGATCAAGCATTTACCGAGTTAATTTCAAACTAGGAAAAACTAAAGAGCTAGAAAGGAGCTACAACCTTTGTAGCGTATCCGATCGCCATCGGAAGACCCTAGCTAGACTCCGTGAGCTCTCGGATAAACATGGTGGCAGATCTTCTTACCGTAGATGATCCACGGTGAAAGCAACCCACCAAGGCTCCATCTTCACTTCAAAAGTGAAGAGACTAGCTCTAGCTCCTTGCTAGTGAGTCGAGATAGGATGATGTACAAGAAAATCTCTCTCTTTCTCATTTCTTTTTCTTTTAGCTCCATCTCCAATTTTTCAAAAGAAAAGAATGAAGAAGAAGGAAGCCTATGAAAAATGTAGCCATATCCTTTTCTTTTATATATTTCTCTTTTTATATCATCTTGAGAAATGGATGTCCACCACTTCATTCCTTTTTCTCTCTCTTAATATGTGTCATGGGTAGAAAGAGGTGGCCCCTCTTCTCCACATGCACACAAATTTGTCATCTAATAACATTGCATTTGTATAAAACACAAATGCTCTTTACATATCACATACATAAATAGAATAAGAGAGTGTATATGTATCAATATACATATGCATATTATGTATCCATATACATAATAAATACATAATATTATAAAGAGAAGAATATATGTATTACATACATAATAAAGAGAGTGTGATAAGGAGAGTGTGTATCATGTATAATATACTAGAAAGCATATCATATATACGGTTATTAAGTCGACCTAATATTCCAGCTTATAAATAAACCGACTAGTGTATTCTAACGTTCAATTAAATCGCATATTTAATCAAACTTCCGCACGTATCCTATATGCGCTCCAAATCATCATTTCGTCTAGCAGACACTTTCGTTGTGGAACTCTAAAGACCTGTCAATACGCTGGCAGTAAATTAAACAGGATTATATCCGATTCAATCTGAAACACTTTCATATTCAATCCCCTGATGGTTAACCCATAAGCTCGTCAGCGATACTAACTGCATGTAACGACTATCCAGGTATGAGCAAGATAAAGGCAGGTCGATGAGCAAACTCATCCGGACCCGACAAAGTCTATAAGCGACGAATACCATACAGTCCGGTCTCTTCATCAAAGAGTATCGCATACTGGGTCTAGAGAGGTGGAAACTGTCAGACCCTCAATAACCCGATAAATCGTGCGACAGTGGACTCATAATCATCCGAAATACAACTGATAACACTTATCAGTTTATCTCAACTGCCTTGGCCAAGGACTTTTGGTTATACTCATGTCCTGCACTGCGCGATATCGACTCCCTATACTGGGAGAGACGAATCCCTTAAACCGCTCACAGCCTTCGTGTGCTTCAGGACTATACCCAACTAAAACATGTTTTCACGACTCAGTAGAGCCGTGGTAGGGTAGTAATCAAAGTATAGTAGGAACAAACATAAGGCACTGTAGCGATATCAGGTCAAGGGATTACCCTGTACTATCGTCACCAGAGAACTGCTATCTAACAATTGGTATAATACCATCTAGGAGTTCTCGATGAGTCCGTCTAGTGTAACTCATAACCTAATGAGCATTTGTTTACTATCCTCAGTGTCAAATATCAATAGTTGTGGTATCAGCCATCGCCCTCCAATCGGGTCAGGAAATATACACACTAGTCTAAACTGGAGTACCGATGCTCAATCTCGATACTCCTATGACTAGGGACATTTAAGGATGCGCTTATGAACTGCCCAGGTCCTACTAGCATGATCCCTATTATTAATTCTGGTAGTCAAGCAAAGATCCTATGGGCTTTATCTCATGTGTTAGCGATACGTGACAACGAGTAAAACGTATACACATGAAAGATAAAGAGCAACCAGATAACATACTATCATCTTGAGCAAGATTGTTCTCCATATAAGTTCTTGAATTCAGTAATTACATTCCTGCAATTACGATAATTACCTTAAGGGCACCTATATCCAACAATCTTCCACTTGCACTTAAGGCCAATTATTGCGGTATCGCATAACCACATGTCGTGTGCTATCGCATACTTAACTTCTCTACCGACAGTTTCGCAAACTGTGTATGAGAAACAGCCTCAGTGAGTGGATTCGCTACAATATTTCTAATTTTATTTCTTTATATCTCAATTTCGTGGAGATCAACTATCTCCCGAATTGAGTGATGCTTGCCTTAGAATTTGTCTGGATAGACGATGGGACCAAGTTCAGAAATGAAATTTTTTATCCAACAACTTCTTAGGTTGTATCCTCTGCTAAGTCATAATCATCATCCAGCGCCATGATTACCTCAGTGTCCCGCTTGGAACTCTTTCCAATATACTACTTCACAGGAGAGGGTAAACTTATAACTCGCAACAGACACTCTGTCATCCATGTCATATTGGAAGGTGGAATCGGTGACCGCCTCCAGTAGGAGGCTGCCAATACCATACACCAAGAACATCATCATATGTTCTTCATTGCTATCTTATGTGACAATCATAGTTTAACCGAAACGTAGTATAGGAACATCACTTCCTATCAGGAGTCTGTCATCTACATACCATATGAAGAATATGACAGTACTCCCTACTTCCTTCTTACAAATACCTGGTTCATCTCCCATTTTGATGAAGTCAAACACTTTGAACGTAATATCAAAACAGATAATCCATCTCCGTTATGCCTGCTTTAGTCTATAAATAGAATAAAACAACTTGCACACTTTCCGTCGCTCCTACTGACTACGATAACCCTCTGGCAGAGTCATGTACACGTACACTTCTAAATCACTATTTAGAAAGACGTTATAGTCATCCACCTTCCAGATATCATAGTCATGAAAAACAGTAGTGGCAAGTTATATCTGTATATACTTTAGCTCGGATACTGAAGTAAAAGATTCATCACAATTCGCACCAGGTATTTGATGAAAACCTTTTATTACAAGTCTAGCC
Organism: Agapanthus africanus; assembly: GCA_030015575.1. NCBI lineage: Eukaryota > Viridiplantae > Streptophyta > Magnoliopsida > Asparagales > Amaryllidaceae > Agapanthus > Agapanthus africanus. Next base: position 442,274,575 of record CM057350.1, on the reverse strand, counting down.
ATATTAGGTTACTGTCTTTCCAACTGCACTAATCTTGAAAGATCAACTTGCTCCTAATGATTTTTACCCCTTCAGGATCTTCAAGCAAAGTTCATAATTTACTGGAGTGCATGGAGTCCATCTTGGATATAAAGCATCCAAAAATCAGTCAAAAATCACTACTTCATATGGTTTGTTGATAACTAGTAGGATCATCATCACGATGTTGCTGACCTCCCTGTCATCGTCTATGAGGAAACCGAAATATATCTCGAGTGGCTGAGGTCACCTACTAAATCTGTGGAGTGGCTAAGGTTTGTATGGGCCAATTGAATCTTCAGGTTCTACTAAATTTTCAGTAACCGTTTGTGGTTCTGGAATCACTTTCAGATCTATCATACTCCCACTAATTTCTTATGTAAGAAATTCCTTTTCTAAAAATGTAGCGAGTCAAGAACAAAACAACTTTTGATCCTGAAAATGATAGAAGTTGAGCTCTTGCAAAAGTTTGGGATAACCCACAAACTTCACATTACTGAAACGTGCCTTGAGTTTATTTGAATTTTGGTTTTAAGCATAATCTGGATAACTCCATATACCTTAACGACCTTAAGATATGAACATATTTTATATCACATATAGAATCACAAACACTAATTTAGATGGAATCATATTCAATTGGTATGCAGCTGTTTCCAGTGCATATCCCTTAAATGAAAAAAATAACTCAGCATTACTCATCATGGAGCGCACCCTCAGATGAGTAATTTGAGAGAATCAAATTCTCAATATGGAATACAGAACATAAGTATCTACATTTTCGACCATTTCGAAGAATCTTGATACTTTCAACATTAGGTTCTCTGCTTTATTGTTATACCGTTTGAACTTCTCAAAATCTTTTGATTTTGCGTTTCATCAAAAACGGGTGTCTAAAACTTGAGAATTCATAGGTAAACGGAATGAAGTATGAGTACCATCCCCTTGTCCGTGTGGACATCGGACTACATACATCAACGTGTATAAGTCCCTATGAGTTCATCAACTCATACCTCGTGTGCTATAAGTTGAAAACTGTATTTTGGTTCAGAATGTCTATACGGTTGTACAATACACTTTACCCAATCATCAAATGATAAAGGTAAATGTTCAGAACATAATTTTCAAAATTTATATCCCACTTTATCAGATAAAGAGACGGATATATCGGTTTTAAGAGTTTGTGCATAACAACGGATATTCAAAACCAAATATTTGACGTTAGGTAAAACCAGGTGATTTTCCCCAATAGCAACAATTGCTCCGATTTTCGATATTGAGGATCAAATCACCTTTTCTCAATATTATACTCCTTCTCAGCATCTGTAACGCCCTATAGATGTGGGATTCTAATCCGGTATCTATATACCCAGGAGTCAGAATTAATTGAGAAACAGTTTTCAATTACAACCATACGAGAAAACTGAAACATCAAAATGTTTCAAGAGGGTGGCCGGGTATTCACAGTAAAGCCTCTTCCATTGCCCAGGCTCATAACAGTAGTTGCAATTTTCTTTCCGCTCACTTCAACCTCTTTTGATGTCTCTCCGTCTTACCTATTGTATACCAAACTTAGGCTAGTTGGTTTTCTTCTTACCCTTCCTTTCAGCTCCTGTCTCAGGATTAGAAGAAGACTATCCAACAAGCGTAATGGTATATTCTTCTTATTTAAGGAGCTATCAAATTTGAGATAAGGTAGAGAGAAGAGACAAATGAATTATATCATATACAATTTACTTTCTCCAGACCGGCGGCCATCCTCGACTGAAACACCTTCTCCGAGTTTGTATGCAACTATACGAGATGGCCTTCCATGCATTATGGATCATTGTATTGGATACAGAGTGTTCTGGCGCAAACAAAAGGGGAAGTGGGAGGGGCAAAGACATATACGACTATGTCGTGAAATAGGGAAATCATAACATTCCAAAGCCAATGATTGTAAAAAGATTCGGTTAACTTGGTTTACGAGTTTAAGTTTAAGGTCAGTTATGGTCGCTGCCAGAGAGAGAAAAAAACACTCAGCGTCCACTCTATCAATATTAGATTGGTTTATTAATTTATCTAATCAGGATGGTTCCCACTATTTCGTCGAATCCTCTTTCAAACCCTAAAAGGAGAACTAACGGGGATCATATACACTCACAAGTACGCTAACCGTTCAGTCATGTCGGTGTTGGTACTCCGAGGGAGGTCCCCCGTGCTTTCGCATGGACCCAATTTAATAACGTTGTTTTCGCAGAGACATAACCTCGTTAACACCTTTCTAGACACCTAATGGGTTAGCTAATTGTGACGTGAAAATCTCCAGAGAGTAACTATTACTCACAGTAGGAATCGAGACCCAAACTATCGCATAGAATGGTATGCAATCACATTGCAAGTTTCAACGCTTGAAACTCCCGATATTGGTTTGTACCCTTAACGGCTTATGATCTTGACTGGGCCAATATAGCATAAACCGCTAGTCAAGTTCAACTCGTCATTATCTTCACTAATTTAGACCCACCCACATACGCCCTTGACTGAGACACATGGCTATATGATTGTCCTAAATAATTGCATCTCTATGCGGCAGACAAGCATTACTTAGCTACTGTTCATTACGTCTTGACTGAGCCAACATACGTAGTGCGAATACTAAACACTACTCATCTGAAATGACGGAGGGCTACGGCTGGTTTTGAAAAAAAACCATTAACATAATGAACTTGATATCATTGAAGGAACCGAATGGTTTTGCAAATTTATAGTTACATAGACTTTTACTTAAGTGTGGATTTCCCGTGAAGGGATCATGGCTCTTACCTCATCGAATGAGGTGCAGAATATTCCTAACTGAATATCTCGATGTAAAACAAAAGAATAAGGCTATAATTTCATTTTAGAAAAAGTTGGTTCCTACAAAGTATTTTAGGTTTGTTTTCTTTGTATTAATCTAATTAACACAATCCCATCAATTAGAAAATATTACATATTATCTAGTATCTTCTCACACCATTACAGAAAAGCATGATATGAAAAGAAAAATAGAATGTTAAATATGACATCCGCATTCGCCACGAGACCTCAGGTCTTCATCGTAAGGTAACTTAACTTACGGCAGGGCCGAGGCAGAGCTAGCGCGGATGCAAAACATATATCAACATTTATTTACATATCATTTATATCGTCTCAGGTAGATAATCAATATTACAGTCAAGCGATAAACATCATCACGGGCAAATAATCACATTACAGGCATGTAATGAACATCACTGAAACGGAATGGTCGAATTTCCCTATGAATCCCGCGTTTCGTTTGCGCCGCAAACGAAACACGACATTCCCCGGTCACGTGAATAGCCTGTACAAAGCCAAACCAAGACCCCTACGAGCGCGGAAAGCTACCCGCCAATCCTAGAAACGGGGCAACCCAGCATCATTACTATGAGAGGGCCACCCGAAAACTTTCTAGAATCTGGTGACTTGAGCACTCCTCCGCGGATCTATCCTAACCCCTACAAGCGCGGTAAACCATCCACCAATCCTAAAATGATGTGACCCGAGTCTCAACTCTCTAAGATGGTCACCTGTTGCATTCTAGAATCCGGCGGCTCGAACGTTTCGTCGCGAGGTAATCCTATAACCTATATTACACAACGACAACAACAATCACATCCTGATCGTGTCTCGACAAATAATAGTACATCCAACGGTAACGACGATCACAAGTCGGCCACTTGTCCCGAATAATAGAATATACATTGGATAATACATGAATACATGAAAATAAAAATAACATAAATATTACATCCATTCACACGCGGGGCTACTCATTGCGACAATCAAAACCAAAACAAAACAAAACAATCACAAACCCACATATCAACACATGCCATCGAATTAAATCGATTAAACACTTTAATCGCATTAATTCGGAACCATAGCAAATGAATCCAATAACAGGCAGAGTCAGAAACTTGAGTCTCCAGAAACATGAAACACAAGTTCACCGGGGCTCAAAAAACCTTCCCAATTCTTGCTCAAAATGAGTCGTGAGTGATCCGAAAGATGCCTGCGACCCCGAGGGCATCCTGAGCACGAACCATGAGGCCCCTAAGGGCTTTAGTTGGGGTCACCAACCCATGGCCACAAAGTTGTGGTCATAGGTTGGCTGCTGGAACAGCCAGCACGCAGAAGCATGCTTGTTGTTCCAGCCCCACACCCGAGGCCATCTCGTGGTGGTCTCGAGTGTGGGGGCTACCTAAGCCCCCGAGGACATACCCGGGGTCGTCCCCACGCCACCCAGTTCGAACCGTGAGCTCCGAGGCTTGAGTTTTAGCAAAATTTGGGACTGTTTTTGTGATGTTTTTAAAAACAGTTTTTTAAAAGAAATGATTATAGGATTCATTTGGCCACAAAAGCAATTAGTTAGTAAATGATCGGCTCTGATACTATGTTAGGGAATTGGTGCTAGGGTCATAACACTTGCGAATCCGGTGGAAATACAAAATCAAAATTTTATGAACTTAGCAACATATTCCATTGCCAAGATCAAGCATATACCAAGTTAATTGCAAACTAGGGTTAACTAGAGAGCTAGAAAGGGGTTACAACCTTTGTAGCATGTACAATCACCATCGGAAGACCCTAACTAGACTCCGTCGGCTTCCAGATAAACGTGGTGGCTGATCTCATCGCCGTAAATGATCCGCGGTGAAAGCAACCCATCAAGGCTCCATCTTCACTTCAAAAATGAAGAGACTAGCTCTAGCTCCTTGCAAGCGAGTAGAGGTAGGATAATTTACAAGAAAAACTCTCTTTCTCTTTTCCTTATCTTTTTGCTCCATCTCCAATTTTTCAAGAGAAGAGAATGAAATAGAAGAAGCAGCCGAATATCCTTTTCCTTTTATTTTATTCTCCTTTAATATTATCTTGAGAAATGAGTGTCCACTACTTCATTCCTTCCTCTCTCTCTTAATGTGTCATGGATAGAAAGAGGTGGCCCCCACTTCTCCACAAGCACATAAATTTGTCATCTAATGACATTGTATTTGTATAAAACACAAATACCCTTTATGTATCACATACTTATATAGAATAAGAGAGTGTACATGTATCAATATAAATATACATATTATGTATCCATATACATAATAAATACATAATATTATAAAGAGAAAAATATATGCATCACATACATAATAAAGAAAGTGTGATAAATAAAGTGTATCATATACACTATACTAGAAACCATATCACATATATGGTTATTAAGTCAACACTTGACTTAATATTCTGGCTTATAAATAAACCGGCTAGTATATTCTAACGTTCGATTAAATCACATATTTAATCGAACTTCAACACGTATCCTATACGCACTCCACATTATCATTTCGCCTGGGCAGGCACTTTCGTTGCGGGACTCTAAAGACCTGTTAATACGATGGCAATAGGTTAACGGGATCATATCCTATTGAATCTAAAACACTTTCAGATTCAATCCTCATGGGTTAACCCAAAAGCTCGTAAGCAGTAGTAGCTACACGTAATGGCTACCCAGGTATGAGCAAAATAAAGGCAGGTCGACAAGCAAACTCATCCGGACCCGAAAAAGTCTATAAGCGATAAATACCATATTTTCTGGTATCTTCATCAAAGAGTGTCGCATACTGGGGCTTAGGAGTGGAAACTGTCAGACTCCCAATAACCCGATAAATCGTGCGACAGTGGACTCATAACTATTCCGAGATACAACTGATAACACTTATCAATTTATCTCAACTGCCTTGACCAAGGACTTTTGGTTATAGTCATGTCCTGCACTACGCGATATCGATTCCCTATACCGGGAGAGACGAATTCCTTCGAGCGCTCACTGCCTCCGTGTACTTGGGACTATACCCAACTAAAATATGTTTGCACGGCTCAGTAGAGCCGTAGTAGGGTAGTAATCAAAGTATAATGGGAACACACACAGGACACTATGGCGATCTCAGGTCAAGAGACTACACTGTACTATCGTCACCAGAGAACTGATATCTAACAATTGGTAAAATACCATCTAGGCATTCTCGATAAGCCCGTCCAGTATAACCCATAACCTAATTAGCATCTGTATACAATCCTCAGTGTCAAACACCAATAACTTTGGAATCAGCTATCGCCCTCCAACCGGGTCAGGAAACGTATACACTAATTTAAACTGGAGTACCGATGCCCAGTCTCGATACTCCTATGACTAGAGACATTTAAGAATGTACTTATGAACTACCCAGGTCCCACTAGTATGATCCTGATCATTAATCCTAGTAGTCAAGCAAAGATCTTATAGGCTTTATCTCATGTATTAGCGATACATGATAACGAGTAAAACGTATACACATGAAAGATAAAGACGAACCAGATAGCATACTATCATCTCGAGCAAGATTTTTCTCCGTATAGGTCTTCCTTGAATTCAGTAATTACATTCCTGCAATTACGATAATTTCCTTGAGGGCATCTATATCTAACAGATAAAAGCCCATAGGATCTTTGCTTGATTACCAAGATTACGATGGAGATCATAATAGTGGGTCTGGATAGTCTATAAGCACATCTTTAAATATTTCTAGTCGCAGGAGTATCGAGACTGGATATCGATACTCCAGATTAGACTAGTGTATATGTTTCTTGACCCGATTGGAGGGCGATAGCTGGTCCCACAGTTATTGATGTTTGACACCGAGGATTGTATACATGTGCTCATTGAAAAATGAATTTCACTGAACAGACTCGCCGAGAACTCTTAGATGGTATTATACCTATAATCAGATAGCAGTTCTCTGGTGACATGAGTACATGGTAGTCTGTAAACCTAAGATCGTCATAGTGTCTTGTGTGTGTTCCCACTGTACTTTGATTACTACCCTACCATGGTTTTAAAGAGCCATGCAAACAGGTTTTAGTTGGGTATAGTCCCGAAGCACATGGAGGCAGTGAGCGATCGAAGGGATTCGTCTTTCCTGGTATAAGGATTTGATGTCGCGCTGTGCCCGATTGGCTATAACCATAAGTCCCTAGCCAGGACGGATGTAGATGAGATATAATGATAAGTGTTATCAGCAGCATCTCAGTTAGTTATGAGCTTGACATCGGCATGACTTATTGAGTTATTGGGGGTCTAATGGTTTCCATCCCCCAGACCCGGTATATGACACTCTCCAATGAAGAGACCGAACTGTACGGTGAATATCAATGATAGGCTCTATAGGGTACGGATGGGCTTGCTTGTCAACCTTCTTTTCGATCGATACCTGGATAGCCGTTACGCACAGCTAGTGCCGCTGATGTGCTTATGGTTATGGATTTAATCCAGTAACTCACTGCTGGTGTATTGTTGAGTCTTTAGAGTCCCATACAGATGGTTTTCCCGCTCAGGCGAAATGATGTAGAGTATGTATGGTGATACGTGCGGGGGTCCGATTAAACAAGTGTATTTGATATACGTACATTAATCGGACGTTTGATTAATACTAGCCGGCTTATAATAAAGCCGGATTATTAAATCAAGTGTTAATTTATATATATAGCGACCAGTTTAGATATCTAGGTTCCATCATCCAGAAGAATAGGGAGATCGATGGTGATGTTAATCAAAGGATCCAAGCTGGTTGGTTGGAATGGAGGAGTGCAACATGGATTTTGTGTGATCGTAACTTTCCGTTAAAATTGAAAGGGAAGTTTTATCAGAGCGCTATTCGGCCTGCCTTATTATATAGTACAGAATGCTGGGCTCCTAAGAAGCATCATACACAAAAGATGCACGTAGCGGAGATGCGCATGCTTCGTTGGATGTGCGGTAACACTAGAAAAGATAAGGTGCGAAATGAGGATATTCGTGCAAAAGTTGGTGTAGCACCTGTGGAGGAGAAGATGCGGGAAAACTGGTTAAGATGGTTTGGTCATGTGCGACGCAGACCTATGGAAGCACCGGTTTGACGAATAGATACTCTCGATATGGGCAATGGCAAAAAGGCAAAAGGGAGACCGAAGAAAACATGGATGGAGGTGATACGAAACGATATGGTTGCCAAAGGACTCGATGAAAGTATATTGTTCGATAGGAGTGAGTGGAGGCGGAGGATTCATGTGCTAGACCCGGCGTGATTCTCATGTTTGTTCATGTAGCCTACCCCATATGCTTGGGATAAAAAGCTCGGTTGTTGTTGTATATGATATAAATACATGTATATGTATACGATACATATACTAGTTTGTATTGTTTATTTGATACACAATACTTCTAGAAGAGGACGCCTCATTTTGCTTTTTAGAAAAAGAAAATGAGATGTAGATAGGAAGGGCATGAGGAATGGTGTTTATATTTTATTGAAAATTCAAAACACCGTTGAAGTATGGTTGCTACTTGATTTTTTCTCTCATTCTACCATTCCCATTCTCTCTCCTCCTCCTCTATTCTTGAGAGACAAGAAAAAGAGAGAGAAAGCGAGTGAACAAATAATCTACATCTTCTAGCATCTCTTCTTTTTGCAAAAAGTGGATCATCTTTGTGAAGTGGAGCTTGGGTTGGGTTTCCATCAAGTGGATCATCTTCGATAAGAAAGATCGATGACCAAACTTGTTCCAGAGCACTTAGGGATTAGCAAGGGTCCTTTACAACCTTACAAGCACACTTTAAGGTTGTAATCACTAAAACCCCTCTTTTTGTTTAGTTTTATCTATTTGTAGTTTATAGATGATTTATGGGTTGTGGTTGATTTTGTTTGCCTCTAAAATTATTGTTATCCATTCCGCAATGGTCCGCAAGTGTTGCAACCCACACAAAACCCACTAACAGCTGAATGAGAGACCCATTTATCTTTCCAGAAATAGATTTGCTTACCAACACCTACATTTCACGAAACACAAGCGTAGAAAGTGAAACTACAACCTTGTAAACTTTTCCAAAATTAGATGTATTATGAGTATTGGTTAACCTATTCTTATGATTGTAGATGGATCTAAGGACAACAATAGAATATTCGTTAGATTTGTGCAACTTCCAAAGCCATTTACAAAGAAAAGAAACATTAAAGTGATCAATATTCTTGATCCCAAGCCCCTTCAACATTACTAGTACAAACTTTCTTTCAATTGACTGAATTGTACTCTTTTTATCATTATCGATCCCCCTCCAAAGAAAAGTAGTTCTAATATTATCAATTTTCCTAATGACCCGTTTGGGTAACCTGAAAAATGACATATAATAAAGAGAGAGTGAAGAAAGCACCGAGTTTATAAGAGCAAGCCTCCTCCCAATAGAGAGTGATTTGCCTTTTCAAGAGGACAGCTTGGATTGAATCCTGGTGATGAGGATGAGCCAATCTTGTTTCTGCATTTTACCATGGTTAAGAGGAATGCCCAAATAAGTGATAGGTAAAGTAGATATGTTGCAGTTCAGAATATTGTCAAGCTTGTGTCCCATATGCAATTTTTTACCAAGAAAAAAAAAGGAACTTTTGTGAAAGTTGATTTTGAGACCAGAAATACCTTCAAAAACATATAACAAGATTTTCATAGTAAGAATTTCCTCTTCATTAGCCTTACAAAAAAAATAGCGTCGGCGGCAAACTGTATAGATCGAAGATATTTGAGTTCTCCCTTAAGATTATGAGTGGAAAACTTGTCATTTTTTCTGGCTAGCAATAACATTCTAGCTAAAGTATCAACTGCTAAATTAAAAAGCAAAAGGGATAAGGGATCACCTTGTTTTAAATCTCTTCTGCATTTGTTGATTTTTCCTAGATAACCATTTACAATAACTGAGAGCTTGAAGAGTACAAGATCATGTGTATCCACTTTATCCAATTACTGCCAAAACCTCTAATTTTCAAAACATTGAAGATATAATCCCAACGTATGGAGTCAAAAGCTTTTTGAAAATCAATCTTAAGCATAACGGATTCAGATTTTGTTTTGGAACATGCATGAACCAACTCATGGGCAATAGTAAAGCAATCCAAAATGGATTTGTTTCCCTTGAAAGCAAACTGAGTTTTACTCGAAAGATTAGGTAAAACGCTTCCCAATCTATTAGCCAAGACTTTAGTAAAAAAATTTAAGATACCATTTAAGAGACTGATAGGCCTGAAATCTTTAGCATGTTTAGCACCATCAACTTTAGGAAGAAGACAGATAACAGCATAGTTAATAATATCTAAAGAGCAATCCCTTTTATAAATCAGATTACATTAAACAACTAAATCCTTTAACAATTCCCAAAAGTTTGATAAAAAAATCAAAGAGAAGCCATCTGGTCCAGATGCTTCATCAGCACCCAGACCAAAAACAGCCACTTTGATCTCGACTAGACTGAAGAGATTAACCAAGTCATTAAGTTGCACAAATGTAGCATTGTTGTAAACATCATTTAAATCACAATCAAGCCTAAAAGTAGAAGGGGCGCCAAGCAGATTCATACAAAAGCTATGAAATTCAGCATGCATATCTTCAATATTATTATTCAGCTTACCATCAATCTCAATTGCATGAATGAAGTTATTCTTTTGATTAAAACCGGCTATCTTGTGAAAGAAACCAGTATTCTGATCCTCTTCCTGCAGCCATTGCATTCTAGATCTTTGCCTCCAATAAACCTCTTTCTGCTTGCCAATATCAGTTTGGTTCTTATGAAGAGACATCATATCATCATGCTCTGCCTGTGCAAGTGACCTCAACTTTTTATTTTATCCAGCTCAAAGATGTTATTTTTTTTTGAAAGATACTACCAAAAGTTTGCTTACTCTAGGTTTTAAGGAAATTCCTCAAGTGTCTAAGCTTTTTGACAAAAGATTGTAAAGGATTTTCAAGAAAATTAAGATTATTCCATTCATCAGCAATGATATCATTAAAGAGAGGGTAAGAAAGCCAATTTTTTTCAAATCTGAATAACTTTTTTCGAGCTTGAAGATCATTAGTATCAAACAAAATGGGGCAGCGATAAGAACAAGAATTAGGAAGAGGATACATGAGTTTGATATTGAGTGTTATTTGATAGAAAAGGATTTTTTGTCGAATTTTAGAAGTTTTCAGCCAGCAAGCGCATCACATTGTATTAAATAGATGAACAGACACATGATTAACCATTCGCAACACACAAGAGGCATATTATCATTTATTCAGGAGCTGTAATTTGCAACAGGTTAACTTCTGTTCTGATTCAAGCGGAGTTTAACTATAATCCATAGTTAAATTTTGGAGTCGGAGAGAAAGAACCAAGATGTACACTGTACAAGTCACATTCTCAGGTTTGCAATACACAAACTAAGTTGTCAATATTAGAATACGGCAAAAAGGCATCATACATGTCAGGATCTCAGGTTTGCAAAATTTCTAGAAATATGGGTTACGATCTATTGGATTGCGCTCTTGTTTATACTTTAAATATTTACACGAAACAAAACAAGCTTACATATCTAAGCAATGTAAGTAAGAATGTAGCAGCTCCTGAACTGCGAAAATCTTATCCGGTATATATACTTCTTACCTTGAACAAAGGCACCTTGCTCAATAGACACCAAAACAGGTAGAAGTGGCTTCATCCTGTTGACAAGGGGTTTGGCAATGATCTTGTAAGATAGATTGCACAAGACTAATAAATAAAAGTGGCAACGATCTTGTAAGATATAACGGATAAGACTTGTAAATAAAAGATCCCAGACAAAGCGTCGGGCCTAGGGGCATTGTCACCCGGCATCTCTCTAACAACAGCCTCCACCTCATCTCATCTAGAATGAGTTCTAGAGGCACATTAATGAATGCAAAATCAATAAACAAGTAACCGAACGAGTAAAATTTAAAGAAGATCATGTCTTTTTTCCTTTCGCTGGTGCTGGTTACAAAACTGTGTGAGCAGATACTATTCTATAACAGTAATAGTTGTTATTAGTATATGGTATGTTGCACATGATTGTATGACATTTAACACACAAATGGAATGAACTCACTTATATATGCATATTATGATCTAGGGAACATTTAATAAATAAAAAGAACGGGTATTGATTATGACAGTAAATTTTTTACTCGAGATGAAAATTCAAGTTCATGAGATATTGAAGTAAATTGAAAATTAGTACAACTTGAGATTGAGGCACGGAATGTTGTGAATTTTCTATATGCCCGATCTCCCAAAAAGTCACAAAACACACCAAGAGTCACAGCGGAAAAATAATTAGAATTGCGTGCAAACAAACTACTTGAAAAAGACTTACCGAACAATCTACCAAAATAACACAAATTATCAGAAGCATGCCAAACAGCACAAAACACAAGATTTACCCAGGTTCTGCGCAACTGCACTTAAACTTGCAATCCGACGATGAGAAATTCCACTATTAAGAAAGTATTACACAAGATACGCCATCTCCGATCACCGCCCAAATACAAACATCTCTCTAATTCAAATCTCTCTCTCTATCTCTTTCTCTCTCTCGACTCTTAAAAAACTTGGCCGTAGATCAACGCATAAAGGCTCTGTGGATTTTACTTTCAAGCTGCAGCTACTCTTTAATTAATGCTTTAATTAATTTATATAGATTGAGAGAAAGTTAGAGATAACCTTATAATTTAAACTATGGATTAATCTAAATAAACCACATATGCATAACCAAGCCCCACAAGGAATCTCGCATGTGCTGCAGCCAAGCCCACTAGGATTAATTTAAATAGAGAAATCTGTATCCTTGCAGCAAACCAACGGCCTACCCTGCTCACTCCTTGCCCGTGCACTGCGCGTGCCTCCGAGCCTTGGGCTTTTAGGCTTTTGATCTCGGGCTCCGAATTTGTAATCAATTTCAACACAGAATACCACATGCCCATCGCATACTCCATGTTCAGAAGGGACGTTAAAGCTGTGAGTTCCCAAGTCAAGGCCGTGAAACCTGACTTGTCTCGTATGTGACCACGAGTTGGGTACTGACTTCGAGGTTGGTACCCACGAGATTCCAACCATTGACTGCACCGGGACAACAAAGTAGGCTAGATCATTATAGAGACGCCTCAGGAATTGCCTGAAGCGGGGGTAATACGACGCCGAAGACATGATATTGGTATAATCGATGGCAAACCCTGGGGTTCCTATACCAACCCAGCCCAACTATGTATGTTGCGTTCTGCTCATCGGGCTCTGAATACATTATGCAGACAAAGTTCAACCAGTGTTGTTACATCCTCAATCACAGACCATAATGTTTCAATCATCCAAACAGGCCCCTAAACCACCCCAAAAGTAAACCCACCATCTTGCAATTAACACTTCTTGAGTCCATTTACAACCAACCAATTAGGCAATCCATAAACATCTAGAAATTAATATGAATTGAAAGAGTCTCAATCAGGCAGACACCAAAATTTGAAAAACCAATAACCAGAAAAAATTACCATAACAAAAACACAAAAGAACCCAGCTCCTGTATCCTTGATTCTATAGTAATACAATAATTTCTAATAACTTATTACTATCTCAAAATTTGAATATTCGGAAATTAACCAAGACATTAACCAAGAACGAGAAATAACCAAGATCCAATTGTTAACAGGTACCTGATTCTAGTCCTGGTTTCATCGCCCACAGTGAAACCGCCTTCATCATTGCCGTTTCGGTCGAAACCTTCACCTCCGGCGGAATCCGCAGCTGCAAACTCGCCGCTGCCGTTGATGGGTGCATTGCCGATGATCTCTTGCTCTCTGTTGAAGGTTGAGTAGGTCAGATTTTGAGGAAGCGGCCTTTGATCTTGCGGAAGAGAGGTGGGAGCAGCAAGATAGGAGGGAGAGTTTCGGGTTCGACATTGCCGGCGACGGTGGCGCGCTTCGGAGCAAGATTAGTGGTCGTTGCGGCGTTGGGATGCTGCGGTTGGAGAACGGAGGCGGGAGCAGCGAGAGGGGAGGGTCCCGGATTCGACTTCGCTGGCGACGGTGTCGCGCTTCGAGAAAGATTGGTGCTCGTTTGCGTGTTGGAATGCTGCGATTGAAGAACGGAGGCGGAAGAGAAAGAGATGGGGAGGGAGGGTCTCGGAATCGACGTCGCCGGCGGAATTGGCCGCCTCGTCTTTCATCTGGCAATCGCTGAGGGCGGCGCCGCTGTCAGAGAATGCAGAGCCGCCACTGTGGCGACTGCCCAATTTGGCAGATAGATTGGGAGAACCCTTGCCGTCCGCAATCGAGTCGAAGGAGGCACATTTCAGTTGTGCGTGGGGTTCTTTGGCTCTTTTTATAATAATCATTCGTTGGGTTTTTTGCCGTATCGTTGTTTATTATAATTAGTAAAATATGATGATTTAAATTATAATTAGAGGAACATCAAGTTTTGGAGAGAAAGGATTATCAAAGCCCGTCCTGTTTATATCCCAACCTATATCAACTCCAAAGAAGATCGTGGGTTATGGAAACCGCCCCCCTTCTTTTAAAAGAAGAGAAAACCCTTCCTCTTTTTTAAAAAGGAGAAGGAGGGTTTCCAAAACCCTCCCCCTTCTTTAAAAAGAAGGGTGCGGGTTCTCAGAAACCGTTCTAAATAAAAAATTTAAAAAACAAAAAAAATAATAAAAAATATTATTATTAAATTAAAAAAATAATTTCATTTCTAGCCGGAATACTGATACATCGGATTGGAATTAACAGCCTGTCGAAGACGAAACTGAAAATGAAGCGGAAGAACAAGAAGAAAAACGGACGCCACCGCCATATACACAGGACACGAGGGTCGTCCAGTCACTCAAAAAGGCATAGGCTTATGTCAAGCCTTCTCGGGTTGGAAAAGGAAAAGGGAAAGCGTTAATCGTATACTTTTAATTTGGATGTCAAAGATGTCCAATTCTCTTAATGAATTCATTTTATTACTGAAGTGTTTCTCATTCATATTTATAGTATGATCTAAGTATTGAATTCTTTCTATATAAACAGTAATAACACTTATCCCTACATCAGTTTTGGAACCCGATTTACGAAATTATTTTTTCATTTAATAATAGTTTTATTTTATATTTTAAATTGTTGTTGATTTTTTAATTATAATTTTTTTTAGGTAACCCGACCCCCTCCTTCTAAAGGAGGGGCCGGGTTCCCAGAACCCGTCCTAAATAAAAAATTAAAATAATTAAAATAATTATTATTAAATTAAAAAAATAATTTCATTTCTAACCGGAATACTGGTACATCGGGTTGGAATCAACAGCCCGTTCAAGACGAAACTGAAAACGAAGCGGAAGAACAAGCAAAAGAGCGGACGCCACCGCCATATACACAGGAGACGGGGGTTGTCCAATCACTCAAAGAGGCATAGGCTTATGTCAAGCTTTCTCGAGTTGGAAAAGGAAAAGGGAAAGCGTTAATCGTATACTTTTAGTTTGGGTGTTAAAGATGTCCAATTCTCTTAATGGATTCATTTTATTACTGAAGTGTTTCTCATTCATATTTATAATATGATTAAGTATTGAATTCTTTTTATATAAACAGTAATAACACTTATCCCTACATCAGTTTTGGAACCTGATTTACGAAATTATTTTTTTAATTTAATAATAGATTTATTTTAAATTTTAAATTGTTGTTGATTTTTTAATTTTAATTTTTTTACGTAATCCTTTAAAAAAGAGGGGACGGGTTCACAGAACCCGCCCTCTCTTTTGGAGGTAGGGTTTGGGCGGGTTCTCGGAACCCGCCCTCCCCATGAACGGGGGAAGAGGGGTTCCTAGAACCCGCCCTCCATGCATGATCGGGTGGGATGGGATTGGATGGATGGGATGGATTAAGGGTGAGGTGGAATGGCAGCGGTGGGGCTTGAGGTGTAAGCCGAACGGGTTAATCCGCCTTTCACTTTTTAAATAATAATGGCGGGTTTTAGGAACTCGCCGTCTATCTGTACCCTCTTCAAACCGTCATATTCTCATAATTATAAATTAAATTATCTTATTTTCCTAATTTTAATACCTAAGGTATTTCGTTAAAAAAAACCCTCATTCGATTGAGAGTTTGTTGCATCTGGAGTCGGTCCCACATGTACACGTGTCATTCCTGGATGCTTCTACATGGATGTTGATCACATATTCATAAATACGCGATTCTGGAATAATTCGGAGAGATCGAAAATTCGGATTCGGAGAACTATTCAGAAAAAATCGGCAGATATTCGGGAAAAAATCGGCAAGGATTTCGAGCAAGAAATTAATATATGAGGCCTTTAGGTTTTGATTTTATTAATTATACGCTGTTTTTGTAAATTATTCGCTATTTTTTTTTGAATTATTCGAAGGGTAACGGCGAGATTTAATCGGCTGATAAAAATTTTACGAATTCGCAGAATAATTCATGAATTATGTGACTATGGTTGATGAGCGGTTTTGATTCCAACGGTCCAAGCAGTGGGACACGTGCGATTTAATTACAGTTTGAAGTACTAATTAGCAAAGTTAACCGTTGTAAATTTTGCTGTAAATAAGCTTTTTAACTACCCATCTTAACAGTGCGTGATCAAATAATTGTCAACTCATAAAAAATTAATTTTCAAAACATGCTCAACTTCATGACAATTTTATACCTAACCTGAATTTTCAAATCTAAACCCAAAATCCGTCCGAATCCGGCTGGATTTACAATGCATTAGTACCCAAATATGAAACTGATGGGGATCCTTTTCAGATCTCCCTCAGATGTTGTCTTCCGTCGATCTCCCGGTGGACCCTGGAGGGGATTCCCCGTTGAATGTGGGTTTCAGTACGTTTTGAGAAGATTTGGTAGTTGGAGGAGTTTGACGCCAGCTACCTGCAAAGAAATCCCGGGGTGGTTTGTCACCACCGAGGACCCTCCGACGATCAAGTTAGTACTAGATCCGAGCAGCGTAACGGCTAGGTAGAGTAAAAATGGCTTAGTTGACCCTTCTGTGATGGGAGTTTATATAGCGGTGGAGGCATGCAGCAGCAGGCGCGAGGATCTCGCCAGCAGTTGCGCTCCCGACGTCACGTCTGTGTAGAGAGCGGATCGCCCATAAATGGGGATCGTGGAGGCGTGGAACGTAGGATGTTGCTGGCGGAGAATCCGCGCATAGCGAGATTCGCGGAGCTGCGGTTACGCCTGTGAGTGGCAGAACTGGTCGGGAGGCCGAGGAATACAGCATCAGCAAAGGGGCTCGGGGACGAGCGAGAGAAGGCCGAGGAGACTTGGTCCGGCGGCTTCCCGGGGCGAGCGAAGGGGCCGAGGAGACCGATATGCTGGGAGCCCCGAGGAGGGCTAGCATGCGCTGGCCGGACGGGTATAGAGGTGGCATGGCCTGCCTTTGTGGGCCTTTTCTTCTGAGTTCTGGGACGTGGCGTCCGCCACATGCTCTGATCTTGAGGGTCGCCAATATCGGGCATTATCATTAGCCCCCCACTCTTGTCCCGACCAGCTATCGGGTCGGGTCAGGAGTGTACCGCCGGGCCGCCCGGGATGAGCTCCCTCCTAAGGTTTCGTCGGGACGCGTCCCCGGGCCGTGAGCTGTCTTTTCCGCTAGCGAATCAGGGCGAGATCTCTGCATTTAAGGAGGGTGTGCCAGTTCGTGTATCTTTTCTTTGAAGTGGCGGTCCACGTGTCGAGCGTCGGTTGGCTGACGCGACGTGCGTAGAGTTGTGACGCCTGAAAGGGCGCGGTCCAATGTGGGAACGACAGGTGGAGCGGTTGGAGCCGTCTGGACGCGAGGAGGTGTTTCGGCGGGAGACGGAGGGCACCGTTGGATGAGGTTGCTCGTGGAGATAAATAGGGGTGGGGCCTGCTCCATGGCCCCCAATCCTTCATCTCACCTTTCTTCTAAGTTTTGGCTGCTCGGCGCTCCCCCCTTTTTTTCTTTTGGGGATACATGGTTCGTTCTCACTCTTTGGGTCGCCCGTCCCAGAGGGAGGCCCGCGACGCGGGCGTGCCCCTGACTGGCTGAGGTTCTGCGTTGAATGTTCTGCCGGTGGCAGGGTCGTCCGCTCCGTTGGCGACTCCTGGGGGTATCTCCGGCGGCGGTCAGAGGCGCCTGCGGTCACCCGAGCCCCAGACGGGAGATGGAGGAGGGGGCAAGGACGGGGTCCCCCTTCAGAGGAAAAGGTCAATCTCTCGTACATCACCCAATGGCCCCTGAAGGGATCCCCGTGCACGAGGGAGAGGCCATCTTCATGATTTCGTCCGGGCTTTCTGTTGCTGCCGGCTTGCTTGCCGGGATGGAAGAGTTGGCAAGAGGGAGACTTCCGTGCGGCACCCTGAGGGCCCAAATGGAGGTCATAGCCCAGGGGGCGGTCCAGATACGAACCGCTTCACGCGTTGTCTTTGGCCTTCCTTTTTTGGCCCGAGTGACTCCTGGTTTCTCACTCGCTTCCTGTCAAATCCTTCAACACTGCGCCATCGCCGCTCGTATGGAAGCCGAGGGAGCGTTCCGCACACCGAGCCCGGTAGAGGCATTCCCTTCGGAGGTCGAGGCCCTGCGGCGTGACCTTAGGGCCAGGGCCGATGTTCTGCTAGCCCGTGCGGAGTCTGCGGAGATTGCCAATTCAGCGAACCAGGGCGTCCACCGTCGCCTGAGTGCATCTCCCCGGGTTGCCGAGAGGAAGCTGGCGGATCTGGCTGATCGTTTCGCGGCCATGGAGAAGGAGAGAGATGCCAGCCAGAGGGATGCCGAGGCGGCGCCTCTTGTTAGTTATATATATGCCCTTGAGGCCATTGTTGTACATATGATGTATATTATAGTGGATGCTTGGATATATATAGAGAGGACTTTCTTGCTCGACATGATAGTATGCTATTTGGTTTCACTGTCTTAACATGTTGACTTATATTAGTTTATTGTCTTGCTCTCACATGTTGATAAAGCCCTTAGGATATATACTCGACTACTGGGACTATGATGAGATCATACTAGTGGGGCTAGAGTAGTCGACGAGTACATCCTATAACTGTTCCTAGTCGAGGGTGTATCGAGACAAGGCATCGATACACCAGAGTAGACTAGCGTATACGCATCTTGACCCATATGATGGGCGATGGATGATCCCATATCCATCGGTGTTTGACATTGTCACGCCCCGCTCCCCAAAATACGGAATACGAGGGGTTGACAAGGCCAGCCATGCTCCTACGGTCAAGGAAATATTCTGCCGTAGTCACACTTCGGCTTCTAACTTTACGTGGTAATCAGTAAACAACGCACAGGTAATGAGAAATGCAGTATCGAAACAAAACAAATACAAAGAACTGACCTGATGGTGGGAAAAAGAGTATAGCTCTGGATAGCTGATCAAGATCTCCGCGATGTACGTCTGGTCCCGGTCCAGGCTAGATCCACTCCTCACTCTGAGCATGCATACTCAGGTCGTCGGAGCGACACAATAGCAATATATATATATATATATATATATATATATATATATATATATATATATATGCAAGCGGCAACTCGAACAGTAATAATAGATATATAACAGTAAATCAAGACGGTAAAGACATGAACATGGAGTAACCAATGAAGTGTCCAATAAATCAGGTGAACAGTAAAGCAGTAAAATAGTATGCCAGGTATGTCAACATAGTAAGTAATGTATATCAATGCCATTATCCCTATCAGTCTCTAAGTCTCACTGTACAGGTCACTAAGCCTATCGTCAGTTCAAGTGTGAGAGTCAACCACTCGTGAGTGTCCTCCACCCAAGGGTAGGACCCGAGGGCAAGGGACCACGGGCCCAAAATATAACTCACGGTAATAATCATGTACCCTGTAAATCTCCATATATCTCCATATATATAAGCCGGCATGGGACTCCCGAGATTCTGTTGAACTTACACTCAAACTACCCCACACCCCGTGGTCTACATCAAACGCCAACCATAATCTCAAATACCGGTCGGTCCGTGACAAGTCTGCGCGAGAACTGGAGACAGGATCTCCATCAAGCACGTCCCGACTGATACCCAAGATAAATGGGCAGTGTCTGATGCCTTATCTGTGACACCCGCACAAGTGCTTCCATAAGTGTCCCATACCACTTATAGTCACACGTATACGCGTCCTACAGACGTCGACAATGCAAAACATCAATAGGGTTCACTGATTGTGTACAAGTACGTGTCACTTTCATTGATCCATTCATGCACAAACGTGAACGTACTTGCCAATCATCACTAATACCTAACACTGGGTCATGCACATGATCACTAGGTTACCAATGTAATGACATATATATATGATGTGATGAGAAAACAGTATGTAAGCATGATTAAGATGTCATATGTCGGTATCCTACCACCTACAGAATTTATCATAAATCATACATGCCAAATTTAGCGAAAAAATGAACATTGGATAAGTAGTGTGTTTGATTATCTAACCAGAAAATTTGATTTCACGTCAATCGGGTTTCGGGATCACTAGATATGAGCATTTCATTTTAAGCGCTCACTGCTGGAAATCCGGTTTCAGAATCGGAAGTCCGTTTCGCAACGCATTTTAATCCCAGTTGGGATCAGATTTTAGCGACGTTACAGTTGAATGAAATCTAGGGTTTCCAGTAAGGTTTTCAACACAACAGACGGATTCTCAATCACGCCTGTACGTCAGAAGTTATACACTATTCAACATTGGGGTGTCCGTTCTGGTTCTGTTTGGGACTGCTATACGTCCCGATCTTTTAAATTGCATTTTAAATAGTAAACGATGATGAAACAGGGTGAAATCACTTGAGTTATCTAGATAACAGATTCACCTTTAATAAACTGTAGAGTTCCGCAACATACGAGTTCAGGAAACTAGGTGGTACATATTACGGGACAGCACACAGTAACCAGAGTCGCTCTGGACTGCAGTCCAGAGTCGCACTCCGACCCAAATATCGTCACAATATCAGTACAGAAACCAATAGAAATTTGAATAGGGTTACATTTCGTCGAGTCGGATTCGATTTGAGCCCTCGAACTCAACATTTCAATATGTACATAATTTATGGTGATTTAAGTAAGTTTCAGGTGCGGGAAATTCCCAGTTTTTATGGGTGTATTTGGGGGTGTTCGTTTAAGTGGCTAACAATCATATTATTCAGTGAAATTTCTACACCAGGTTCATTGCTAGACGGGCCACAATATGCAAACAAGTTCCGTCAAATTAAGGAAAGTTTTTCATTCAGATCTTACGTCGAACACTTGTGTTATATAAGGTTTTCATGAATCGCAAGTCGTGAATTAATGCGGTTTGAATTATAACGGGAATAATATAGCATGTAGCAAGTAGGGTACTTGCCTGGAGACGTTTTGGCGATGCACGACAGCGGCAACGGCACGGACGCGCAATGAATTGGCACGGCTAGTACAACAACTTGTACCCGACACGGCAGTAAAATGGCTAGGTTTGAGCTTTGCTAAGCTTTGGTGATGCAACCGGAGCTTGGAGGTGACGGTAACCGGAGGTGACGGTCAAGGCCGTGACGATGTTAAGCCCAGCAGCAGTGACGATGAGAGATCACGTACGGGTCATGGCTCGGCACCGGCAGCGGCGACGGCAACGGCTCAGGGTGAGCTCGGGTCTGTTCTCGGGGCAGCGAAGAGCAGCGTTGGTTGGCCGGAGCAGGGGAGGGCTACGGGCGTGGGCGAGAGGTGCTCGGGGAGAGGGTCGGAGTTCCGGTGACGCAGGGACAGTGAGGGTGCAGTGAGAGAGGGAAGTGCAATGGGAGAGGGAGAGAGAAGGAGGGCTTGGTGGTGGTGAGGACGTGGTGCTTGGGTCGACGAGGCGGCTCGGGGCAGTAGGGAGCTCGTCGGCGTTGTCGGGGTGTAGGCGGTGGCCGTGGTCGGGTGCGGGCAAGGTTGGTGGGTCGGCGAGGGGGCTGTCGAATGAGAAGATGATGACGGCAAGGGAATGGCAATGGTGCTCGAAGGAGGAGGCACGGGAAGGAGGGTGTTGTGGCGGTTTTGGCGACGGCGACGAGCGCGGGCGTGCAGCAATGGTGATGGGTTGCAACGACGAGGTGACGATGACGGTTGCGGTTTAGGTGATTAGGGTCAGCTTGGGCCGTAGCCGAGGGAAGCTCGAGGGTCAGTTAGGATGTAGCGGTGGCCGGAGGTGGCTCGCGATGGTTGGTCGGGAATGGAGGTGGGTTCGGTTTCTCGAGGAGGAGGCAGGGAAGAACGGTGGAGATGACGGTAGGGAGATGGTCGAGGAGGGGAGGAATGAGGACGAGGGTGGAGGAGAGCCGGCGATGAGGGGATGGCGGTGAGCGCGACGCTCGGGCGTGGGCGCGGGTTCGAAAGAGGAGCGGGAAGGGAAAAATGAAAAAAAGAGGGAGAGAGAATGTGGGGGGGAGGGGATTTTAAGGAGAGAGTGAGAGAGAGAGAGATCGTGAGGGAGAGAGAGAAAGAGAGAGAGAAACGTGGGAAAAGAATCTTAATTAAGGAAGAGAGAGAGAAAGAGGGAGAATTAAAAGTTAATTAAAGAAATAAATATGAATTATACAGAGATTAATGGGATTTAAGAATGGATTAATTGGGGAAATTAATTATGATTAACGAAATTGAATTGAGGAAACTGTAGAGGGAGAAAAGGAGTTGGGGAAAAGGAAATGGGTGTGGGTTTGGGATATTGGGGCTTGGGCTTTGGGCTTGGATGAGGTTTAGGGCTTAAGAAAGAGAAGGAAAAAGAAAAAAGGGAGAAAGAATTTGGGCTTGGGTTAGGGTTTACTTAAGGAAAATTAGAATTTAGGGTTTGAAAATAAATGAAATAAATAAAAATATAAATGGAAAATTTTTGGAAACAACACTTTGTTTAAATATGGATATTGGTGTATAAAGAAAACTGGGTATTATAGACATCAAGGATGGTGTACGGGTGCTCAGTAAAGACTGGGTACACTGGACGGACTCGCCGAGAACTCCCAGATGGTATTATACCTCACGTCAGATGGCAGTTCTCCGGTGACACTGGTACATATTAGTCTGTAGACCCGATATCATCATAGAGTCTTGTGTGATTCCTACCGAGCTTTGATTTCCACCTTACCACGTCCAAGAAGGCGTGCAAAACAGTGGCTTTTGGGTACAGTCCCGAATCACATGGAGGCAATGAGCGATAGGAGAGGATTCGTCTCTCCCGGTATAGGGAGTTGATGTTGTGCTGTGTTCGATTGGCTATAACTGGAAGTCCCTGGCTAGGGATGATATAGAGATTTACTGATAAGTGTTACCAGTAGTTTCTCGACCCGTTATGAGGCTCACATCGACACGACTTATCGGTTACTGGGGTCTGACGTTTACCACCCCTAGACTAGATATGCAACATATCAGACGAAGAGACCGGACTGTACGGTAGTGTTACTGATTGGATTCACAGGAGAATGTACAGGCTTGCTTGTTGATCTTCTGATCGTTCAATACCTGGGTGGCTGTTACGTTTAGCTGATCGCTTGCAGCTTGTGGGTGTTTGATATGATTATCACCTACTGCCGGCGTATTGACGATTCTTTAGAGTCCTACACAGAGGTTTCTTGACTCAGGCAAAACGGAGTAGGAGCACATATGTGATATGTGCGGGACCGAGAATAATACGATATGAGATACCGTATTCTATTCTCGCGATATACGATATCGGCCGGGTATATGTGATATAACCGGGTCATCGGATCAAGTGTTGATTCGATCGGTACATATTATATTAGTCGGTTATATTCGATATAACCGGATTGTCGGATCAAGTGTTGATTCGATAATTTAATGTATAATTATATATGTGATATATTACATTACATTATCTAATATAAGCTCGCTTTATTGATTCGTTTTCTCACCGGATAATACATTGATATATATGCGATATATGTTAATTGTATTATTTTCTTTTGTTACAAAAATATATTATATATGTGATATATAATATTATAACAAGTTATGATTACAAATGCAGCATGATTAGTGGAGATTAAACATAGTTAGGGTTTGATTTGGGTTAGAATTTTCATGTAGCTTCTAGAAACTTTTATTTTGTTTCTTGCAAAGATATTATGTGTTGGTATTTTGGAGATATTTTCCTAACCCAACCCACACCCTTTACCCTAATTAAATCTCTACAATGGTTAAGTCTTTCTTGACTTAACCATGGTTGCAATTGTAATGATAATAACAATTCATTATTCATCACAATAGGATTGATTCTTCTTCTTCTTCCTTGAGCTCTTGAAAAGCTTTCTAGGTTTTTCTTTTGTGATGGATTGGTGTGAGATTATGAAAACAAAAGAGAGCTAAATTCCTACTTCATCATCCCCATCTATTCTAGCCACTTAGATTAGGGTGTTCTCTTCTCTAATACTTGATTAGAGAAGTGAGAGCTTGAGTTAAAGATTCTTCAAGGTAGATCATCTTCGAAAAGGAAGACTTCAAGCAAATATGGATCGTTCGGCTTGAGGAGCCTCTCTTGAGTCCGAGAGATCATGGATTGCAGCGAAGGGACTACTACTCGGAGCTTATGAAGCGAAGGAGCGGACTACAAAGGTTGTAATCCCACTCTCTTAGATGTAAAGATGTTTACTTGCATGTTTAACCCTAATAATTTAGCAAAGATCCTCGCTTTGGGTTGTTCGGCACGTCTAAATTTTAAATCAGGCATGGTTGATGCCTTATAGACCCTTGTGACAGTGCCTAGTAACCCTACAGTGGTATCAGAGACAAGCTAGAGTAGTAGGCGACATATATACGAAGTTAAAAGTCCGATCGAACCTCGAAACGTCAAAATTTGACCCTTCTTTGGAATTTTTTTTAAAATATGATTTTTTCCGTATTAAAAATACTCAGAAAATCCAGCAGGGAATTCTAAGGATTGTTGTAAAATACGAGCCTCTAACACCCTCAAGTCGCCGCGGAACCGCGGCAGGAACAAGCTTTGCGCGGCGGTTCCGCGGCCGTACTTGGGTGTTAGGGACACGTGTTTGTAGAGTTTATCCGTAGGTATTATTATATACTTCAGGGAATTTTTAATATTACTCAAGTGTTGAGTTTTCTGGAGATCCTTTGTATTCGTTGATTCGATCGGAAAGTTTAATTTCGTTTCGTTTTCCGGATATTTTAGAACGTGTTAAAATGTTCGAATGGATATCAATAACTCACTTTTTCCCGACATGAAAAACTTTCAAGTGTTGAATTTTTCTTGAGTTTAAAACTTTCGGAAAAACATGCAAGCATATCTGTGGACCCTCTAGAAGAACGTAACCTTAACTCGATTATGTGACCGTCAAAACTGCCACTGAACCCTAGGGTTTGTGGTAGTTTAGCGTTGCCACATGTGAGGCGTTGGTTTGACCTTTCTACGGCTGGTTCATTGGGGCTGTGATATGTTCTTGGGTTTTTTGAACTCCGCTCAAGTGTTGAGCTATTTGGGAAATCTTGGGTGTTTGCTTATTCGATCGGAAAGTTTAACTTTGTCTATTTATCTGGAATGTGATATAATATGTGGAATTCATATAGTTAGGCATGAAATGCGAAGTATGCGATATTTCGGATTTATGATGTCTAAAGTGATTATGGATTCCAAATGTTGTAGTTTTACACTTTCTTTTCTGTGACCGTAAGCGTAGTATGTGGTGTATCGCCGGCTTCGTTGCTATACATCAACGACATTCGGGATACGCATACTTGCTTACGTTGATGATATGAGATATTATATGTTGCTGTGATATGCTGTATTGGATCGTCGTGTTCTGAATAGCCGGGGGTTTTATGTGAGATGAGGGTTTTTATTTTCATTCATGTAAAATTCATTTGTATGTAATATTCTTTTATTGAGGCACTTCCGGGTTGAGGTTGTTGTCACCATTGTATATTATTTACTTTTCCGCATTAGGTAGACCAGAGGAGGGGAGCACAAGTAACCGGGTTCTAGGGTACAGTGGGAGGCCATCTTGAGGAGTCGAGACCGGATCTCCTAACCTTAGAATTGGCAGTGTTGCTTGCCGCTTTCGTAGGGGTCTAGGGATGTGGGTTTGGCTATTCATCGCGACCGTGGAATATATAATATTATAACAAAAATATATATGCGATATATGTTAATTGTATTATTTTCTTTTGTTACAAAAATATATTATATATGTGATATATAATATTATAACAAGTTATGATTACAAATGCTGCATGATTAGTGGAGATTAAACATAGTTAGGGTTTGATTTGGGTTAGAATTTTCATGTAGCTTCTAGAAGCTTTTATTTTGTTTCTTGCAAAGATATTATGTGTTGATATTTTGGAGATATTTTCCTAACCCAACCCACACCCTTTATCCTAGTTAAATCTCTACAATGGTTAAGTCTTTCTTGACTTAACCATGGTTGTAATTGTAATGATGATAATAATTCATTATTCATCACAAAAGGATTGATTCTTCTTCTTCTTCCTTGAGCTCTTGAAAAGCTTTCTAGGTTTTTCTTTTGTGATGGATTAGTGTGAGATTATGAATACAAAAGAGAGCTAAATTCCTACTTCATCATCCTCATCTATTCTAGCCACTTAGATTAGGGTGTTCTCTTCTCTAATACTTGATTAGAGAAGTGAGAGCTTGAGTTAAAGATTCTTCAAGGTAGATCATCTTCGAAAAGGAAGACTTCAAGCAAGTATGGATCGTTCGGCTTGTGGAACCTCTCTTGAGTTCGGGAGATCATGGATTGCGGCGAAGGGACTACTACTCGGAGCTTATGAAGCGAAGGAGCGGACTATAAAGGTTGTAATCCCTCTCTCTTAGATATAAAGATGTTTACTTGCATGTTTAACCCTAATAATCTAGCAAAGATCCTCGCTTTGGGTTGTTCGGCACGTATAAATTTTAAATCGGGCATGGTTGATGCCTTATAGACCCTTGTGACAGTGCCTAGTAACCCTACACTTCTGTCGGCTCAGGCCGCTGAGGCCCGGGCTAGGAAAGCCATGGCTGATCACAAGGTGTTGGAGCAGTTTTACGTCAAGCTCGGTGACTATTCTGCCATCGCGTGGAATAAGGCTCTGGATGCCGTGAAGGAGCAGCTTCCCGATTTTGCCGATGGCGAGCTTCGTGCTTGGGTCCCGCTTCCGGTGGCAAGGCCTCCGGCCGACAACGATGGGGGGAACAAGGCGCACCCCTGGTGGCAAAACCTCCGGTAGTAAAGCCCCCAGCGACGAGGGAAGCGAGGCGCAGGGGGGAGGGGGTTCACGACTTAGGTCTTTTTGATATTTCCTTGCCCCCTTTTGTAAGCCTCCGGCCAGTTTGTAAGGCTGGGGAGCCCGATGTACCCTTTGTAAAGACTGTGCGTTTGATAATAAAACTTCTTCTTCGGTTTTGTTGGTCCACACTTTATCTTCTGTTTGTGCTGCTGGGCTTTCATGTCAGGTCGGCCACCTGTTCTGCGACGATCCGTCGAGTTGACTTCGATCACCTGCCAAGCGTCGCCGAGGATGGACGGAAGCTGTCCCGTTGCCCTTAGGTGAGGGCTTCTGATTTCTGGCGTTGTAGGTAGGCAGCTACCAGCTTGGGAGTGCTTCTTGCGAGGGCTTCGATCCCTGGTGTCACGGGTAAGGAGTTACCAGCAGGGGATAGCCGAGCAGGGGCTTGAATGCCTCTGGGAGGACTTTCTGATCCTGGGCGTTGCGATAGGGAAGCTACCCACCGGGATCGACCGGGCAGGAACAACCGGTCAGTGAAGCTGTGCGGTTGCCTCTTATGAGGGCTCTGATCCTTCAGGACGGGGACCGAGCAGGGTTACTTCCCAGTGCCTCTTGGCGAGGGCTTTGATCCCTGTCGGCCGTGGTAGGATGCTACCAGCCGGGGATAGCCGAGCAAGGACTCGACTGCCTCTGGGAGGACTTTGGTCCTTGGCGCGGAAGGGGCTGTAGAAGCTTACCAAGGACCCTTAGCCGGGCGGGGTTACCGCCCGGTGCCCCTTGGCGAGGACTTTTGTCCTGAAGGATAGCCGAGTGAGGGATCTTCGGGCTCGACTGCCTCTGGGAGGGCTTTCTGATCACCGGCGTTGCGGCAGGGAAGCTGCCCGCCGGGGATAGCCGAGCGACTGTCGGGCTCGACCGCCTCTGGGAGGGCTTTCCGATCCCTGACGTTGCGGTTGGGAAGCTACCCACCAGGGATACCGAGCGGGGTAGCTGCTGGGTTACCTCTAAGGAGGACTTTGTTCCTTAGCGTCGGGGGGCTGTAGGGAGCCTGCTAAGGACACCGGGCAGTGGGGCTGCGCGGCCGCCTCTTGGCGAGGGTTTTGGATTGTAAAGAAGGAACTCTACTCGGGATGATTCGATGTTTCTTTATTCATATGGACATGATTTTTAGAGAACGTTTTACATCATCTTTGCGAAAGGAAAAAAGAGGGGGGGTACACACTCGCTGGCCTTGACTTCACTGGTATAGCTTGAGCTTCTTGGCGTTGTAAGGCCGCAGAAGTTTTCGTCCGTCTGCGTCTTGTAGGCGGTAGGCTCCGCCGGGGAGCGCCTTAGAGACGAGGAAGGGACCATCCCACCTTGGGGAGAACTTGTGAAGCCTGCCTTGGTCGATGAACTCGTTTCGCCGTAGGATCAGATCCCCGGTCTTGAAGGAGCGGTGTTTGACCCGAGCGTTGTAGTATCGGGCCGTTTGTTATTGATAAGCGGCGGTTCTGATCTGAGCCCGGTCTCTCTTCTCCAACAAGATGTCCAAGTTGGTCCGTAGCGCCGAGGTGTTTGCGTCATCGTCGAAGTGCTCGACCCGGTGACTGGGTAGCCCGATCTCCGCTGGGACCATCGCTTTGGTTCCGTAGCAGAGGCTGAAGAGGGTCTCCCCGGTAGGAGTCTTTTTCGACGTGCGCAGGGCCCATAAGAACCGGGGTAGTTCTTCGACCCAACCGCCTTGTCGTCCTTCGAGGCGGGTCTGGAGACCTCGGAGGACGTCTCGGTTAGCGACCTCGGCCTGCCCGTTGCATTGGGGATGCGCGACCGCGGCGAACTTCATGAGGATATGGTATTCTTTGCAGAAGTCCTTCAGAACTCCGCACTAATGCACTAAAGCATCGGATCCCATTAAAACTCCACAGTTAAGCGTGCTTGGGCGAGAGTAGTACTAGGATGGGTGACCTCCTGGGATGTCCTTCACTTTTTCGTTCTCGAAGTTCGTCCCGTGGTCGGTGATGATACACCTAGGGATGCCGAACCGGAGTATCAGGTTGTTTTACAAGAACTTGATGGTTGTGGCGGCGTCTGGTTTCCTGATGGGGACGGCCTCGATCCACTTGGTGAAGTAATCCACCACGACGAGGACGTATTTATGCCCGCCTGTTCCGGTAGGGAACTGGCCGATCATATCCAATCCCCACTGGGCGAATGGCCATGGGGATGTTAGGGCAGCCAGCTTGGTAGCCGGGAGGCGGGGAATGCTGCCGTGAAGCTGGCAGCTCTTGCACCTCCTGACTAGCTTAAGGGCGTCTTCGTGCATAGTGGTCCAGTCGTACCCCTGGAGCAACGCCTTTTGGATCAAGGTTCGAGCCCCCTGGTGTGCACCGCCCACCCCTTCATGGATTTCCCGAAAGACGTAGTCGGCTTCGTGGGGGTCAACGCACCGGAGCAAAGGCTGAGTGAAGGCCTTCTTGTAGAGGTTCCCGTTGCTCCAGACAAAGTGGCGGGCTTTGGCCCGGAGGCGGCGGGTAGCTGCCCGGTCCTATGGGAGCATGTCGTCCTTCAGGAATTCCACGAGGGGTTTCCTCCAATCCTGGTTGCTCTCCTGGGCCGCGTACACGTGGAGTGTCGTCGCTCCGTCTCCCACGCTGGGTTGAGGCAAGGTTTCAAAGAGGATAGACCGCTTGTTGTCGGCCGAGTATGACGAAGCCAGTTTACTCAGGGCGTCTGCTTGGGCATTCAGCTGTCTGGGTATTTGTTCTACCTGGACTTCGTCAAAGTTTCTTCGGAGTTTCCTCAATTCGTCTAGGTACTTAATCATCAGAGGCTCCCGAGCTTCGAAGCGGCCGGTCACTTGACCGACAACAAGGGCAAAATCGCTGCGGATTCGAATTATCTTCAGTCCCAGTCCGGCGGGCAGTCCGGCCAGGAGGGCCTCGTACTCTGCCGCGTTGTTCGAGGCTTTGAAATCGAGCCTCAAAGAATACTCCATCTCGGCTTCATTCGGGCCCAGATAATGAGGCCGGCACTGCAGCCATCCTCGGTAGAAGACCCGTCGACGTAGATGACCCACTTCGGAACCGAGCCAGGCCCTTCTGCGACGTGGCACTAGGTTACGAGGGGCGGTGTGGGCTCCGGATTCTTGCTAGGGATGGTGCATTCAGGGCCTACGCCTTGATGGCCTGCCTCGGGCGATACCTTATGTCAAACTGAGATAGCTCCCACCTCCATTTTTCTAAGCGGCCTGAGGATTCCGGTGATGCTAAGATAGCCCCCAACGGGCGCTCGATGAGGACGATGATGGTGTGTGCTTGAAAGTAGTGTCGCAGCTTCCTCGAGGCTACCACGAGCGCTAAGACAATCTTCTCTATGGAGGGGTACCACGTTTCTGCGTCCTTAAACATGTGGCTCACATAGTACACCGGCTTCTGCGCTCCCTCAGCCTCCCGGACGAGCACCGAGCTTGCTGCTTGGTCGGATACCACCAGATACAACGATAGCTCGTCTTCTTCCACTGGTCGGGTGAGCAGCGGCGGCGTTGCGAGGTGCTTCTTCAATTGGTCGAAGGTGGCTTGGCACTCCTCCGACCACTCGAACCTCGGGATTTTCCTCAGTGCCTTAAAGAACGGAAGACACTTCTCCCCCGACCTGGACATGAAACGGCTCAGAGCGGTGACACGCCCCATGAGCCGCATAATCTCGACGTTAGTCTTGGACGCGACCATGTTGAGGATAGCGTCGATCTTCTCTGGGTTAGCCTCAATTCCGCGGTGAGTGACCATGAACCCGAGGAACTTTCCCTGGTGAACCCGAATGCGCATTAGGCGGGGTTTAGCTTCATGTTGAACTTGCGGAGCACTTCGAAAGCTTCACCCAGGTCCTTGGCATGGTCGGCCAACGAGATGGATTTGACGAGCATGTCGTCAACGTAGACTTCCATATTCCTGCCGATCTGTGGCTTGAACATGCGGTTGACCAGCCTTTGGTACGTGGCCCCGACGTTCTTGAGGCCGAAGGGCATCACCTTGTAGCAATACACTCCCCGGTCCATTGTGAATGCGGTCAGGTCTTCATCTTCAGGATTCATACGGATTTGGTTGTAGCCGGAGAAAGAATCCATGAAGCTCAACAGCTCGTGGCCGGCCGAGCTATCGACGAGCTGGTCTATCCGGGGGAGCGGAAAGTTGTCCTTGGGGCATGCCTTATTGAGGTCGGTGAAGTCGATGCACATACGCCACTTCCCGCTTGACTTCTTGACCAGAACTACGTTTGCTAGCCACTCCGAGCAGGGTACATTTCTGATGAAGTTGGCGGCGAGGAGCCGATCAACTTCCTCTTCGATAGCCTTCTGTCTGACCGGGGCGAAGCTTCTTTTCTTCTGTCTGACGGGTCGGGCTGCAGGATCGACCCCAAGCTTGTGGGAGATGATTTTAGGATTGATCCCAGGCATGTCAGCAGGCGCCCAGGCGAAGACGTTGGAGTTGTTTATGAGGAATCCGATCAGGTCATCTTGCTGAGCCCCCATCATGAGCGATCCGACATGGACGGTTTTTCCCTGGTCCCCTTCTGTTAGGGGTACCTCGGTCAGAGGTTCGATCTGTGCCCCACGGACCTCCTTCCGCTCGTCTCGGGTGTCCAGGGAACCCTTGGTGTCGTCATATGCCTCGGCGTTGTCGGCCGGTTGCTCTGGCGAAGACGTCTCGGTGAGGCCTATCTTCGCGACCCGCTGGCTCCCATAGGACCGACCTATCCCGCCCCGATCGAGAGGGAACTTTATCGCCAGGTGGTAGGTCGATATCTGGGCCTGGAGGGAGTTCAGCGTCGGGCGGCCGAGGAGGACGTTGTATGCCGATGGGACTTTTGTTATGATGAAGTCCACAAGCAACGTGCGCGTGCGGCCGGGCTCCCCAATCGTGAATTGCAGGGTGACCACCCCTTGCGCCGGGATGGAGTGGTTGGTGAACCCCGAAAGAACGTGAGAGGTCGGTTTCAGGTCTGCTGGGGCGAGCCCCATACGTAGAAAGCAGTCGTGGAAGAGGATGTC
Source organism: Agapanthus africanus (assembly GCA_030015575.1). Lineage (NCBI taxonomy): Eukaryota > Viridiplantae > Streptophyta > Magnoliopsida > Asparagales > Amaryllidaceae > Agapanthus > Agapanthus africanus. Next base: position 442,242,402 of record CM057350.1, on the reverse strand, counting down.
CGCCGAGCTGCCCAAATCGACGAGTATCCGGTGGACCTCGTACCGGTGGATTTGGGCCGTGATCACCAGTGGGTCGTTGTGGGGCACGGATATGCCGTGGAGATCTCCGTCGCCAAAGGTGATGGGCTCGCGGCCTCTAGCCCTTTTGCTCGGGCAGTCGCCCACGTCTTCGCTGAAGGGAAAGTGGCGGCTGGGACCTGGATCTTCGGGGCGATTATACGCCATGTGGATGGAGATCGGAAGGCCAACTTTGTTTTTGTGGAGTTTTGGGTTCCCACAGACGGTGCCAACTGATGGGGATCCTTTTCAGATCTCCCTCAGATGTTGTCTTCCGTCGATCTCCCGGTGGACTCTGGAGGGGATCCCCTGTTGAATGTGGGTCTCAGTGGTTTTGAGAAGATTTGGTAGTTGGAGGAGTTTGACGCCAGGTACCTGCAAAGAAGTCCCGGGATGGTTTGTCACCACCGAGGACCCTCCGACGATCAAGTTAGTACTAGATCCGAGCAACGTAACAGCTAGGTAGAGTAAAAATGACTTACTTGACCCTTCTGTGATGGGAGTTTATATAGCGGTGGAGGCATGCAGCAGCAGGCGCGAGGATCTCGCCAGCAGTTGCGCTCCCGACGTCACGCCCGCGTAGAGAGCGGATCACCCATAAATGGGGATCGTGGAGGCGTGGAACGCGGGATGTTGCTGACGGAGAATCCGCGCATGGCGAGATTCGCGGAGCTGCGGTTACGTCTGTGAGTGGCAGAACTGGTCGGAGGGCCGAGGAATACAGCCTCGGCGAAGGGGCTCGGGGACGAGCGAGAGAAGGCTGAGGAGACTTGGTCCGGCGGCTGCCCGGGGCGAGCTGAGGGGCCGAGGAGGCCGATATGCGGGGAGCCCCGAGGAGGGCTAGCATGCGCTGGCTGGACGGGTACAGGGGTGGCATGGCCTGCCTTTGTGGGCCCTTCCTTCTGAGTTCTGGGACGTGTTGTCCGCCACGTGCCCTGATCTTGAGGGTCGCCAATATCGGGCATTATCAGAAACTTTATGTTTAAGGCGGGTTCGGATAGGTTTTGGTGTTTAAGTGGATGGGTTGGATTTTGAGGTTGGCCCATTGTAAATTATTATAAGGTTTAAGTTCGTTGGTTGGACGGTGGTCGGAAGTAGATAAATAGGCCTGTTGTAAATTATTATAACAATCCAAAAGGTAAAACTTGCTGGTTGTTCTACTAAATATATATATAAATATATATATGTAAAATTTATGTACTAAATATACCATGCTGAATTATATGAATACATTATAAGATAAGTGAACAATAAATCATAATGGTAAAAAATTTGTTTATGGGGTACCAATTATGATTTGAGTCAAGCGGGTTTGGTTCGGACCGGTTTTAGAGTTCGGATGGACGGGTTTTGAACTAAACCCATATCTGACCTAATAAATTTATAGGTAATTTGAAACCCAACAGTATGGGTCCGGACATGTATAACATGCTAAAAAACACAGGAAATTACTGTCGGGATCGGGTCAAACCCGAGCTGAATTTCACCCTTAGCGCACGGACACGATGCGTGGGCTTTTAGAATGATCATGCTAAATTTCAACAAGCATAGACTATTAGCACTCACTACAAGAAAATGGCATTTATTTCGTCGGGGGGGTTATTTTGTCAGCTATTACCCGACGAAATAAACCCCCAACCCGACGGAATAAACCCATTAAATGCAGATATAATTTAAAATATTTATTTGGGTTATTCTGTCGACTAGTATCCGACGGAATAAACCAAATAAATAAAATGGGCAGAGATCATATCGTTCCTATCTTTTTCATCCAAAATAAAAATTAAAAACCCTAACACGATCCCCCCTCCCTTCCTCCTCCCTCCTCACCGATGACCCAGACCTGGCCGACCCCCTCCTCTCCGATCCCATGCAGCCCTGTCACGACCCGAAAGTACGGAATGTGACTGGCACTTAAATTACGAAACGTCTAGAGGCGTAACGTAATCTAAGTAAGCCAAAACCCAGAAATCTAAACCATTTAAAAGAAGGAGTGAGTGAATACTTATTTAAAAGTTAACATACAAAATCACTTTGAAAGTCGCAGTAAGCATTTTTAAAAGCATTAAGTTTTTCCTAAAAATTTCGGCAGAGTTTCCTTTGTAAATACTGGCCCCAAACGGGTACAAACATGCATATACATAAGTAATAAATAAAGGCATCCCCAAGCGAGAGCTAGCTCTTCGCCAATTGGCGAAAACAACCACGCAAGTAATACAAATATACAACGCCGAAGGCGATGATCAAAATTCAGAAAGAAAACCAACATCCTCAAGAAAACCAGAGAAGAACCATAATAATACAAGCGCGCGACTCTAAGGTCGAAAGAATAAACAACTGGTTTTCTAAGTCTATCAAATAATACAATTCTGGTTGATGGAGTTTACTAGATACAACTGAAAAAATAAAAGTACAACGGTGGTCACGATGCAAGTGAACCTACCTACCCAAGCAATCACCCGGAAGGAAGTAGTGTGCCAACAAAGCCGCCATGGAACCTGTGCGGCTAAACCTGCAAGAAACTGTGGCACAACGGGGGTGAGTTGCCAACTCGTGAGTAGAAAACATCATCGAGAAGAAATCGCATGTATGACGCTCTCCTAGGTCATACAATGAAAATACTCAATGCTACAACAAAGGTAGCAATATCATAAGTGTGATATCAAAGTACTCGTGTCTGTGTCAAGAATAATAATATATCGATGCGTGACATGTACTAATGCACCATCCAACATGTGTCCAGCAACGACACACAAATCATGATAAAAACCGAGTGCCCAACACCGACACTCAAAACATCACGAAGTCCGTGTCCGACAGCGACACATAAATCCTCATATCTCAAGCGCCGCATCCTTAGATCGGCCCTTATATCCATCTCTCTCATAACTCTGAACGGTATCCTCTGGATATCCGTCGAGTTTCCATACAATCACCGGTAGGTAGTGCTCTCCAGCCAGGCTCATCATCATCCCCACAAAATCTCTCTCTCGCCCTAGGGTACCTTACCGGTTCACCATATACCCGCAGAAGGTTCCTCCACTTCTCGAATCGAGTCTCGAAAACCAACTCAGAACTGAGAAAACATCATGGTGGATGCTACTCATCATATCAAGGGAAACCGCATCTTTCTCTTTTAAAATAATCATAAGTTTATAAAAATTCACATGCGGTTTCCCAAATCCAGAAATCTCAAAATCACGAGTCGGTGAACAGTGAATATCGACATAAAGCCCCAGAAAAGTACATAACCGAATGAATTTATGAATGCACCGGGTATCTAAGTAAGGAATGCAATAACTAAACTAGCATATGAAAGCAAGCGTACTAGTACTATGTTGAAAATACCAACTAGTAAATTATACCAATGAAGTATTGTTTTCTAATGTGTACGTGACATGGAAATTACCGATGATGATGTGTGTGAGCCGGTAAGCAAGTGTACGTGGAGCTCACGCATCATCGATAATGGTGCTGGTGTCCTGACAACAGGGGTTCATAATAACTAAAGAAAACATATTTATAAGCATGCGATGCGATGAGAACAACATGAATATACGGAAAAAGATGTAGTAACCACAACATTGAAGAATATACATTACCATATACGAGTCATTCAGTTTTTGGTGTTTGAAATAGCATGAATCGTGGTTTTAGAAAAATAGGGGCTATGGGGTCTTTGAGAAAAGATACGTCTTTTGAAAAATCCATAGTATCTCTCGGCCTGTCTTTAAAAATACTCATGATTCGTTAGTTTTGAAAGTAAGTATGACTCGAGCCCAGTCGAAAGGGTAAGGAAATCCACCTAAAGTCCGAGTCGATATATCTAGTAGTCGGCGATCCCGCCTCAATAGCATTACATACGGTAAAATACATAGTACGACATCCTCGAGTCAAGAGTGAGGATCAATCATTATATCTATACCTCGTACGGTAAAATCCATCGTACGGCATCCCAAATCGGGGTACGGGTCAAATATCACATATACCTCATTATTCATATGGTAACATTATCATAAAATCATGAATTAGGGGTACCGTTCTAAAGTCCAGTACATTCCAATATCATCAAACATATATCCTCGTGTGTATGAAAACACATCGCCCATCAATCCACTATAATGTCATATCGTATATCATATCACGACCGAATCACATATCACAATCTCACGGCATCATGCCCGATCATATCGGCTCATCTCCAAGTATCATATACTGGGCTCAACATCCGTGTATACGTATACACACACACACACCCTAATGCATCCACACACACACACACACACACACACACACATATAAACATATACACCCAAAATCATATCGCGTGTGTGCATGTGTGTGTGTGTGTCAACCTTTACTCTAGGGTTTCGCGACAAGAAACTAAACTAAAGCACTTTCTTCCAATTACGCTAAAACCAACCCATGGTCTCCTAAAGCCTTTCTTGCTAGTTATTCACGTCTCACAATAACACATATGTATATATATCATATTCGCATCCTACCCTATGAAATTGCGGGGTGCTATACGCCATCCACCCGACTTCCCCCGTAGATATACATCTACTCACCTTGATCCTTGTTTGCCGAAGTCTATGTCGCCATGCTCTTCCTTGTTATCTGAAGTCCACGTGAAGGTGCCTACATATATAAACACATAGCATTATAAACAGAAATTGCGTACGAAAACCAAAACGGCACACGAATCACACATAGGTTAAAACCTATGGTCTACGCATGCAAAAGAACCAAATAACCTTCGACATCGACGTACAAACGCCAATCGATCGAGATAAAACACCTATATCTGAACTTAAGTCATAAACCATCATGAAACCAAAACAGAATCTCAGAAAACTATCTCCAGAATTTTGGTCAGGTGAATTAGGGATAAACAAGCAGTGCAGTGGGGTAGTCTATGGGGTATGTGAGCTACAGAACTAACCTTAACACCAATACCCACAATTCATTCGGCGAGAACAACAGAAATTCCGGCGAGGCCGGTTTTACCTGCTTGGTTTGGGTTCGTCTTTTCAGGGTGGTCTTCTAGTGTTTAATCTAGATTAATAGAGTTGCTTGTTTTTCCTGTAAAAGTCTCAGGTCACCCCAGATTCCCTATAGGCATCACAAACCACAAAAATCGACACGGAAAGTTTCTAACTCACGTTTCATGGCCCAGGCTCTGGTTTTATCTAGGTTTTTAACACTAAAGGGGGTTGTAGTCACCAATTACACCTCAATTGCACCATCACAACTCAAGAATCCCCTAAACTTCATCTTGGAATTTTCCAAGATCACTAAATCTCACTTAATCAATTCTAAACTAAAATAGAAGCTAAAAAAAATCAATTACTACACTAATGGTGAAAGAAATACCTCATTTGGCAACTCAAGAAAATTCTTGAGTTGCCCCTAGTGCTCAAAATCCTAACTTGCTTAGTCTACCATGCTTGTAGTGAGCTTGTGCACAATTTTAAAGAAGGGGATATAAGGTTTTGATGTGGATTTGAGAATGTTGTGAGAAGGTAGAGGAGGTGGAGGGAGAGGGCAGCCATGAGGAGAAGGAGAAGAAGAAAATGAAGTGAAGAAAAAATGAGCTAAGGTCAAAAGAAGACCCCTCACCCTCTCTCTCTCTCTCCCCTAAGCCCATACCTCATGGTCTCTAAATATCTCTCTTAATTCTTTTAATTTAAATCATAAACAAAAACCCAAGTAATAAAATACATGAAGCATGGTTTCTCAAACAAATTAAAATGTGTAACAAGTATTATACAACATATCATGTTGCATGCCATGCATATATTATACTTAATGAAAAATTAGTAAACACTAATCGAGTTTAGTAATAACCCATACACAATTAATTGTTTAATGACTCATCAGATGTCCAAATCACATAAATACCTTCAAAACTAATAATTTATATCAATTTTCCAAACTATCGGTATATAGTTATACCCTTTCATTAAAACCAATCCTTGTACTTAATAATATTCCTGAAATTATTATTTTAATTATTTAAGTTCTAATATAATATTTTATTTCCTGAAATGTTACAAGCCCCTTCCCTCTCCCCTTTCGACCACCGCCGATCCCTTCCTCGGTCCTTCTCCTTCCTACCACCGCCGCCGACCCCTTCCTTCTCTCCTTCCGACCTCTTCAGCCGCCGACCCAAGCCCCCTCCGCCTCCAACCATCGACCCCCTTCTTCCTCCTCCTCATCTACCTGCAGCAGCCGCCATCGCCTACAGTCGCCGTCACCTACATTCGCTATCGCCGCTTTAACCCTCCCCCTCGTAAGCCCCTTCTCTCTCTATGTATCTTTCTCTATCTCACTAACACACACACTCTCACAGCCGCAGTCCACTTCCTCCTCACAATAGATCTTCCGTTATCGCAGATCCGCCGCCGTCTCCTCGACGCAGATCAGCCGCCGTCCTTGCCGTTGCTGCTGATCAAGGTACATGTCTATCTCTCACTATCGCACACACTTTTATTTCGATATGGTGATCAAGTTAATTTTTTATTTCTATATGGTATTTGTGAACAAGAGTTGAGAAATTGTTGAGCAGTGAATATGCCGTTAATGATGTTTATGTATGAGTATGTGTATGTGTGTATGTTTGCGTGTGTATGTAAGGACTGTTAAGATAAAGTTTTAAAAATTAGTTTTGGGAGAAGAAGAGGAATTGTTGAGAAGTAAATATATGTGTATGTGTGTATGTAAGAGTGTGTGTGTGTGTGTGTGTGTAAGTGTGTGCGCGCACATGCGTGTGAGATGTGTATGTAAGTGTGTATGTGTGTGTGTGTGTGTGTTTGTGTGTGTGAGTGTGTGTGCGCGCGCGCGCGCGTGCGTTTGCGTGTGAGAGAGAGAGCGTGTGTGTAATTGTTTGTTGCAAACCCTAAGTTAGTCTTCAGCATGTCCTCCTTTGCCGCCCTCTCCTTGCTGACCCCTCCTCCTAGCTGCACCCTCCTCTTAATCATGAGATAAAACTACATGATAGTTGTCAAAACACTAAGTCCTAAGAGCAAATGTTATATATTAATATACAATTAAAAATATGCAAGGAAAAAATAAGGAAAAACAAATTAGGTAGTAGATCTCTTACCACAAATAAACTAAGCAACCATTCCAGTCTCTCTCCTTCTATCCACTCATTTTTCACATCCAAAAGATGGATAGAGAGTGAGAAACAAGGCACACCACTCGCCGAAGCTCGATGCCATACTTTCCCAAATTGAAATTGAGGTGAAAGTATGTCATCGAGCGTCGGCGAGTGTTGTACCTTGTGTCTCACTCTCTATCCATTTTTTGGATATGAAAAATGAGTGAATAGAGAGAGAGAGAGATACTAGGATGGTTGCTTGGTTTATTTGTGGCAAGAGATCTACTAGCTTGGTTGTTTTATGGCTTGTTTCCTCGTACTCCTGCGGGTTCTCGATCACGCGTCATCTCTTCTCCTCCTGCATCTGGACCCTCGTCGATTTCGAGTTCATGAAGGAGGATGTCAGAAGAAGAAGTCACTAGCGTTCTCGAGGTGAGGATACAGATCATCCAGAGCTTAAGATCTAAAGGGAAGAAAGTATCGGATGTAAGTTTGATAATTCTTGGTATCAATACAATTTTCATATGATTATCAAGAATATTGTGTACTAATACTTGTCTATTGATCATATTATACATGTTTAATAGAATCATGAGATTTGTAATTGAGGACACAATTGAGCAAATAATACTGAAATTACAAGAGAAAAAGGAATTTGTGTTTGAAGGGTAATATTTGCTTGATGTAGACCATCTTTTATTAACCTCATTGAAATCATAACCGGATTTGTACGACCTAATTTGATTTATAGGACTGTTGGTGGCTTTAATGAAGCTTTTGCGAAGTTAACAGAAACATGCTTCAGATTTTTGTTCCAAAACTAATTTTTACTTGTGCCTGGTAAGATAACCGCTTAGGTTGTATAGTTATTACTTACAGAAATTTTGAGCATACAATTAAACCTGTGATGTATGTTTTATCTATTGAATTTTACATGACTCCATGAAGATGGTGATGTTTAAAATTTATAATACAGATTCGTAGAGTTCTTATAAGTTAACGGCGAAAGGATTATGTTACGGGATCCTATTCCAGTGTGAAGTATGCAAAAGGCATACAAAACAATAGTTGTCATTTTAACTTGTTGCTATACTATGTGGCCGGTTACTATTTAATTACCCACTCATATAAACTTAGAAATCACTTATTTTGGTACTCTTGTCAGATTCGGATGAAGATGAAGTCCATTCCGATTTTGAGGCGAGGAGAGAGATCATCTAAAGCTTAATCTCTCAAGGAAATAAAGTACCGGATATTAGTTTGATAATCCTTGCTTTATATACAAATTTCATATAATTATTGAGAATATTGTATACTAATACTTGTCTATTGATAACACTATAGTACCTGCTCGATTTCACTGAATTTCCAGACGACAATGGCGGCGTCGAGTGAGCTCGAAATGGAGTGGAAAAGCACAAAATGCACTCGCATCGATGGATTGTATCCATTTCGTACGATTTTTCATTTTAACAAGCGATAAAATATGATTGTAATGAATGAATTGAGTTTGTAATTGAATTGAAATCATTATTGCATTTAATTGAATTAAATCGAATTCATTTTAAGAAGTTGTGGTTGTGGTTATTTATATTGAATTGAATTGAATTTTTTGTATTGAATTGATTGTGTTGAATACTCGAAAACAACGTAAAATAAGTTCTGTTTTCTCACCGTATATAACTTATTTCGTCGGGCATTGACCGACGAAATAAACTAAGAGCCCAACGAATTAAAGTTTTTTATGTCGTATTTTATTCCGTCAGGCTTCAGCCGACGGAAAAACGTTATTTCATCGGGTATCTATTTTTTTGTCGGGTAACGCCCGACGAAATAACTCTATTTTTCTAATAGTGATTTTTTAAATAAATATCAAAGAATTTAATTTAAACACACCAACTTTCTCATATGCACATATGCAAATAAATGGATTAACTTTTAGTCTTTTTTTTGCTTTTTTTTAGTTTAATAAAAAAGGAAGGAAGATTTGATTATTGAAATGAAATCCATATTAGTTATCCATACTTTCCAACAATAATAATTCTATTTGCAAAGATTAAGCAACGGGGTCATCATCAAAGCTAATTGCCACGATCCGGAAATGACACGTGACCGGCACTTGAATCACGTGAAACCTATAGGACTCCACCGTAACCTAAGTAAACCGAAAACAAGGAATCTAAATCTTTTAAAGTAAATAATGGAGGTGAAGTTTTGGAAAATGGTTATTAATGAAATCGAATTTCCGCTTTTTGAAATATAAGTAAAGTTCGTTAAAAATACAAGTGGATTGTATACTATAGTTTGAAAATATTTTCGTCATTTGAAATTTGGGCAGCACCTCCTTTGTAAATTTTGATCAAAACCAGTACATATACAATAATAATATCAGTATCCCCAATCGGGAGCTATCTCATCGCCAATCGGCGGAATCACAACCACGCAGTATATATGACGCCCAAGACAAAGATCAACATAAGAAAAGAGTAAAAAAAATACCAACAACATCATCAATATTAACTGTAAAGAATATCATACAAGTCGTGTCTTTAAGTCCAAAAGAATATACAAATCTCTAAGTCCACAAAATATACATATAAGTCTGGTCGATAGAGTTTTTAACTAGATTATAAATGAATATAAATATACAAGTGGTGGTTACGATCTGTAATGTAACCCACCTATCCAGCAATCACCCAAAAAGAGAAACGTGACAGTAAACCGCTACTAATCCGAACGGTCGGTCCTGCAAGAAAACTATGGCACAACGGGGGTGAGTTACCAACCCGTGAGTAGAAAATATCATCAGGTAGAAATCGAATGCATAACAATCTATCTAAATCACACTGTAATATAATATCATACAATGTGGTAACGAAAATAAACGTGTGTGCGCATGTGCGTGTAATATCGTGTCTCTATCAATATGTGGTAACATGTCATCCATATCATGTATATATATCATCTAATGAGTGTCCATCAACGACACTCGAAATCATCATTAAACACTGAGTGTCCAATATCGACACTCGAAATCCTCATAAAATCCTGTGTCCAGCATCAACACGTAAATCCTCATATCACAGACGTCGCCTCTCGGATCGGCCCTCTCTCAGGTGCTGATTGGGAGGTTTTCCTCCTAGTTTTTAAAGTCCTATTCCGCAATCAAGACGGGTTCGCTTGGTAGCTAGCCGGTTGAATACGAGTCAATCTACGGAGAGATGGGAGTCTTTTTCTTTATGATTTAACGAGTTAAGTCAAGTTTGTCCAAGTTTGTTCAAGCTAACTATGTGTTTAGTTAAATAAGTTAAAGAAAAATTGTTAGTGTTAGGATTAGATTAGTTTGAGTTAGATATTCGCTCACTTCTTTCATTTGCTTCTCTTGATATTGATATTACGGTAATCGGGAACAATGAGGATTAGCACGACTAGGAAGGATACTTGCGAGTATAAGCTAAGCTTTCCAATGCTTAGTCCCTTCCCTTTGATCCTTGTCCGTCCGTTCTTGGCTCTTACCCATAACCTCCGGTCAATTCATCCACAACCGGTCTCACTAGGGTGTCACCACTATCATAAAGGATATGATGCCGTAGGGAGCGAACTATGGATATTTTGACGGGAGTTCAAATCAAGTTGTTGGGCAAAAGAATAGATGATGGAGATTTCCTTATCTCAAACTTTCCTTATTCTACCCTAACAAGTGAAAAAACTACTCACTCATGTTCAAAAAGAAAACAAGAAGTAGAAAAGAAGATAGAAAAGAATGAAAGGTAGAAAAGAACAACTATCTACTTGGGACTTCACCCAGGCAAGGATCATACTTGTGCATCATAGTTGCAAGGATAAAAGAAAAGAGAAAAAGAAGAAGATAAAAACCAACAACTACTTATTAAAAAAAATAGCAAAGCTATAAATACACTAAGTTACTAAATGAGAAAAGACAAGAAATAACTCTCAATCTTTATTTATCATCCACTCAAATTCTATTATTACAATTTTAATGGAGGAAAGATGATGAAGAAGAAGAAAACTACACTATTTTATCACCATTTTAAACAAAAATATGCATGGCTCTTTCAATTCAGTTCTGGAGTATTTATAGGGGCTGGAATGGGCAACTGTAGCAGTGAGAAGACCCAACTTGACAAGACCAAGCGGCACCAGAAATTCCGTGATGAACGGCGCTTGTACGGCTGCGGATCCGCGGCTCCCCTACACAGTTGGCGGCGGTGTTGTTGAGTTAGGCACCCAGTTTTCTTCAGTGGTCTTCTGGTCAAGTTTCTGGGTTTTTAGGCTATTAATATTTGTATTTGGGCTTCATTGAAATCTCCAGGCTTTGACCATTGACTTGTTGCTTTGACTTTGTTCAAATTGCTCCATTTTAATCTTACAAGTCCGTCAATTGCTCCCGTACCTGTTTTCTTGCACTTATTGAGCAAGCACAGATAAAAAATACCTATCATGTGCAATGCGATCAAGAATGGGGGGTATAATAGTGCAAAATTCTGATATGAATAGGCGCCGTCGCATCAGATCGGCCCTCATATCCATCTGTATCATATCACTCTGGTCGGTATCCTCTGGATATCCGCCGAGTCTCATACTGTCACCGGTAGGTAGTGTTCCCAACCAGGCTCAACGCGTTTGTATACGATCTTCTTGCCCCTGGGTACCTTACCGGGTCCACCTTGTATCCGCTGACAGTGACTTCTCACTCCTCGAATCGGATAATAATCATATCTCAGAACCAAGAAATCTCATGGTGGACGTCAAAATATCATATCAAGAGAAAACCACATTTTTTAAATCATTCACAAGTTTTATAAAATTGTATCCGCGGTTTCTCAAATCCAGAAATTTCATGAAAACGCTATCTCATAATAACATGGCAATAATGGAATAATATGTAAGGGCACAGAACAATAATATAATGCATGGCAAGTGTGTTCATATAAGTATGTCATATAAGCAATATAAAGAAAGTACAATATCTGAAACAGTACGTGGTGTTGGGTACTAACAGAAATCTAAAATGCTAACAGGGTATAGTGTGATAGGGTGTTATAGAGAGTTCTATCTGTGTACACGGTATGGAAATTACCGAAGATGTGTGTGTGAGCATACGGGTATGTATACGTGCAGCATGTAAGTCATCGGTAATGATGCGCGTGTCCTAACAAACGAAGTCAAGTAGAGCTAAAGGTATAAACGTAGTATATATATCGTAAATGATCGAAGCGCGAATGTATGCAGAAATAAGAAATTGAAATGCGAGCGTATACAAAATAATGAAATCGTAACAAGAATAAGTATTAAAATATCCAACTACGTATGAGCCATACAATTATAGTTTAAAATAGCACGAAACGTTGTTTTAGAAATAAGGGACAACAATATTTTTGAAATTAAATATCATTTGAAAAGTCGTAGCGCACCCTTGACGTTATCATTTAAAAGTACGTAACGAATCGTTACTTTTGAAAGTAAGTATGGCTCTAAATATCTCATGAATTTCCTTTTTTGTGATTTAGCAAGACTGCTTGAGTCGAAATAATATCAGCCGTATCCGGCTATCAATCATCATCATATCACGTACCGAATATCCCTCGTACGATATCATCCAATCAATATAGTACGGATCTATAGTCGCGTACATCATATCCTCTCATATCATCTTATATAATCTCATATCATTTCATATCGTTTCATATTATATTATATCATCTCATATCATCTAATATCATTTCATATCATATCATATTATCTCATATTGAATTGCATAAAAACCCACATCAAAACCGATACGATGAGCGAAGCACACATAGGTTAGAACCTATGGTCAACGCGTGCTAAATCCGATAAAATACTCCTGGCGTCGACGTACGAACGTCGAACGACCACGTCACAACATAGAAATCCGAAAACCAAATTTCAAAACATCGTTAAAAGCTAAATAAAACAACTCCAGATTTTAATTAAGGAAATTTGGGACAAAATAACATATAAAATAGGCTTATATATAATATAAAACACCGAAAAAAACTATTCTACAAAGGCTTGTATGGTGCAAGCCCCTCTAGAGCCCTTGGATGGGCTCCCCTTGCATGTGGGGGGAGCCCATCCAAGGGCTATGTAAGGGCTTGCACCATGCAAGCCCTTGCATAGTAGATTTTTCCTAAAACACCTACAGACTAAACCCTGACACCTAATTGCTACAGCAAACCGCCAAAAAATTCATTTTACCCGCAATTTGCGGCTCGATTTTGGAGTTAGGGTTTCGTCTTCATAGTGATGTCTCTTGGTGGTCTAACTAGGTCTAATATACACGCTAAATTTTTTCCAAAGATCCCTAATTGCTCCAGATTTGATTTGAACATCAAAAACTCAAAGAAAACTGACATTTAAAAATCTTAACTCATGTTTCAAAACTTAAAACACTTTTAAACTAGTGATACCTCCACTAAAGTACCCTCATCTATCACTGGTGGGATGGTAATCACTCACCAACCCTCTACTATACCACAACTATAAGTTGCATCCATAAAAACCCACTTTTGAAAATCATAAGTCTTGAAAACATACACTTTTAGCTCTAATTCTAGTTTGTGAAGGCAAGAAATTTACAGCTTGTTAAAAGGTGAGACTTTTACCTCCAAATAGAAACTAAGGAAACTTCCAAGCTTGCAAAAAGGCCCCAAAGTGGAGACTAAATCATTTTTTGTGAAGGTTACATGATGTGTAGTATGAGGATGTGAACATTTTTTATGAAGGTTACATGATGGTTTAAGGAGATTTGTGTGGTGTTTGTGGTTTGTGAATGAGGGTGGAGAAGATGGAGAAGGAGAAGAGAAGGAAGAAGAAGAGATGAAGAAAATGGCTAAGAAAATGGCTAAGGCAATCATAACCCTTTCACTCTTTCCCACTCTTTCATACCCATGCCTCAATATAATAACGCCACCATGCTCTCATGTCTCTTTTCCTTTTCTTTTAAAAAAAAATATAAAACCATAAACACAAATGGAAAAGAATAATAAAAAGAAAACTAATATACCCTCATTTGTTAACATGTCATGCACACTAAGCATGGTTAACAAAAATAAAACTAGGTTTAGTGCACAAAATAGGAAAACACAAATTAACTTTAACATTAAACTTGAATGGATATAATTACATGCTTATTTAAGAAAAGTTCAATTAAATAAATGCTCACATAATTAATAATTTATTTTTAAATTTCAATTATTTTCCAAAATAGAGGTGTATAATTATACCAATCTATGAAAGCACAAATCCGTACTCGGTATAATATCTGTAACACTCATTATATTATTATTTAAATTCCAAAATAATATTTTCCATTTTCTGAAATGTTACACTAACATAGCGGTAATTTTCGAAAAAATAAAGTGCTGGTTTTGATTAGGCTAATTAATGCAAGATGAGGAAAATATTTTTTTGGGTTTTTAATGCAACCCTCAAAGATGAGGGATTTTGAAAAAATACCAACAAAGATTAAAACTTTTAAAAACCACCCTCAATGATTGGTCGTTAACTAAATACAACCCTCTATTGCACTTACTTATGTTTAATCCTGGTTCACGATTAATCATGGTTATTTAGGATATTTTCAAATAAATTAAATGTCCAATTTACTCTCAATCCTTAAGATCCCATCATCCCCAAAAATCATGCCCCTTTCTCATCTCATTATCCAAAAACCTTAGTTTCTCCTCCCTTTTTCATTTTCTAAAAGCAAGCTATCAATCAACTCCTCCAACTCAAACCCTCAATTTCAACCAATATTTATATAACTCTTTCCATCTTCTCTTCCCTTGGGATCTTTTTTCATTCTCAACTCTCACATCGGCCACCTCACTCTCATTCACTCTCTCATCCCTCTCTTTTCTCCTTCACAAGATCCTCTTCATCTCCTTAAAACTCCTCCGCCTCTAATTGATCAACCGGCACATCAAAAAAACCCAAGGAATGGTTGGTGCTGGGAATGTTAGATAAAAAGGAAGGGGTAAAATATCTTTGACAAGATCTTTAGCTAGTTTTAACACCGTTAATAACACAATTTAACTTCAGGGTCCTTTTTAGTTAACTTAAAAATCTTTGAGGGCTGTTTTTAAATTTCTTATTTAATCTTTGGGGGTGTTTTGGAAAAATCCCTCAAAGAAGGTTGTATTAAAACGTACACACACACACACACACACACACACACACACGGTTCCTTGTATTTTCCATATTTGAATAATAATAATTTCCCTCCCAAATATTTCCTATCCTTTCTTTTCCATCTTTATTTTCTTTTCCTTTTAATTTTCCACCCGGCCTAAGGCCCAGCCGAGCAAGCCTCATCCCTCCCTTCTCCTTTTCTTTTCTTTCCTTTTTATTTTTGGCCCATAGGCCCAACCGGTTCCCTTCCTCCTCTCCCTTCTTCTTTCTTCTTCTTCTCCTTCCTTTCCTCCTATCCACGACCAAGCTCTTATCCTAACTTCCTCCGCGATCCCTGCACCCACTTCCAGAGTTGCGCCAATGAAATCTTAGCCCACTCCCCGAATCAAAACCCTGGCTATACACACACACACACACACACACATACCACCTCCTCTCACCGTCGGTGATTTTCATCTCCTTCCTCTAACTCCACCATACAATGCCGAGCTCCCTTGCAACCATCACCCGACCACCACCCCATTCCCACCCTAATTTCTCTTTCAACCCAACTCCTGCATCCTAACCCACCGAGTTGCCCTGCGGAGACCACCTCCGGTGATCCTGACACCACCGCCGGAGCACAGCAAGCTCGTCAGCCCCACACCTCCTTGTCAGCCCCTGCACCCAACCCCTTCAAGCACCTCCAAACTGGGCCGAGCTCACTGCCCCGCGATGAACACCGGTAGTCGCCATCGCTGTGGCTGTTGTCAGCACCGCCACCTAAGCTACTGTCCCCGTCACCAAAGCAGCAGCCAACGCCGTTGCCGCCACACCAGCACACATCCATCATAGCCCGCATCGCGTCTGAGCCACACTCGCATCGCGTCCGTACCACACCCGTGTCGCGCACACACCCAGTGCACACCACGCACGCACCACGCACTATGTCCAACACCGTGCTATCTTGTCGCCGTCTTGTGTGTCGAAGCGATCCCCTGCATCGTGTCACATCTATTTCAGCGATCTAAGACAAGCAATCCCTCACTTGCTGTCATACTAAATATTTAAACTATATAATAATCGGAATGCAATTATAAATATATGTCATGTTTGTGATCGATTAGAATTTAATTGTGAATCGTAATGTTGTGAACTATGAAGAATTGAGCATATAATGGGTTCAATACCTTGTGTTAAATATATAGAAGTTACAGGGATCGAATCTTGTTCGAATCAGTTAGATAAAACCTACCGTAATTCCAAAAGTTACAGATTCATATACTAAGTGCTCAATCACATGTCATGAACCAAAACCCTAATTTAAAACGCTAAAATTTATGATCATTGGATTCATTTACTAGTAATTAGTGTTTTGTAGAAAATTGGGATTAAAATTTCGAAATTTCTCACATGAAATGCCGTCCCCAATAGGCGACGACAAACCTGAATATCCCTGTATATGCCGCCTTGTGAAAATAAAAATAAATTACATAAAAATCGTCTTGTAGCATTCGTGGATTCGTATCGAATCTAACTTAACATAATAAATACATGTAACAAACTTTACTGAAAATTATGTGGTTATGTTGTCGTAAACTGGGGAGAAATACGACTCTGGACTGCTGTTAATATAAGTGTTCTTTATTGTCGTCTGCTTTGAAACCTTGATATAACCCCATATAAATATATTGATATGTCAAGACCTATATCGATACGTAGATAATGGTTAAATTTATTTGGTGTATTTCTACCATACCGTTTAATTGTTTTGCACTCATGTTTAGTATCCACCTATATTGGCATCCCAGTGATTGTATTGCATTCTCGAGTGGGAATGTATTAGTAATTTGGGTTATGGCAAGTACGTTAGTGCACAAATGATTGAAAACGAGACTGTTATACGTGAAAGTGTGAATGAATAAAGGAAGTGATACGTACTTGTACACAATCTATTTGAGTCATGAACGTATTCTTTAACTCGGGGAAAATGGGGAAATCGAGAGTGGAATCGGACTTGTATTTAGCAAGGATTACTTCTTTAAAGAATGATCATTCGATATTAGTGATATTGATATATTTTAGGTAGTTCTGCCTAACGGCACGGCTGCAAGGTTATGTCCCGGGCACTATTGACCGTAATCTCGGGCATGCATGAGACCCTTATTAAACATGAGAACTTTTTTCCACCGTTCGATATCAAATGACATAAAAACTATTAGATTTAGTAACATGCATATTATCTTTGACTATTGCCATGATTCATATGTAATATTGTCTACATGTTCATGTTATTCTACTCTCATGTCATTGCTTTATAATTTCTAGTTCATGTTATTGTTTGGCAACATATTATATTTTGTATTATTATATTATGTCGTCCTGATGACCTGAGTATGCATACTCAGAGGAAGAAGTGGACCCGACCCCAGAACATGACCTGCCTTATTTCGATGAGATCGCAGAAATCTAGACCAACGACACCAACTTTATCGTTTAATTCTGCTTTCAATAAAAGAACAACTGTTATCATTTGTTAGTTTTCCCTTGTGCTATTTAAAGACTTGTATCCATTGAACTCTTATTTGTTTAATTGCAATAAATTAGTGACTATATTTCTCTTTATCTGTGCTTGAGTACTACTTGCCATGTAACGTTATTTTTCCTTAACCGTAGAGCATTGCTGGCCTAGTCACATATCGTATTCCATATTTTAGGAAGCGGGAAGTGACATAGTTTTGTTAGTATCAAAGCACCAGGTTTAGATTGAGATTACAGTTTCTGACTAGGGCTTGGCAATTGAAGTCGCTAAATCGGTCTAGATTATAACCTTGTTTCCCGATTAGAAATTCCTTCTTAACTAGGATTCCTATAGTGTGTTCTGCTACATATTTTGACCTTATTCGGTAGAGTTTTTGGTAACTTAGTAGCGTTATGTAGTTGTAACTATGAACTGCAGTATAGTTATAATGTGATACTCTGCTTGAATGACTTGAAGTTCTAACTTTGATTACCTTATCAATTGAGTATTACCCTACCATATATTCTTATTTTATTTTCAAATTTCTATCTCCCTTGTTAGCTTATATCGTTCCAGAGTTTCCAAATCTGTTTTCTATTTCTTCATCCTTGTACCTTTCTTACCGGTCTTTTTCATACTTACGTTTCTTTCCGGACCCGATCCATTCTCACATCTTCATTTCTTTAAAATTGTCATATCACGTTTCATACCATTAAGTTCCTATCAGTTTCGTACAGTGGAAGCGTGGTAGGCCCATAACCTACTTGGAGAATGCGAGGAAGAGTTCCGTCATTGCTTTCCCTACCTCTTTGAGTAGCTTGTTATCGTTGTTTTTTGTTCGTTAAATTTCAAGGACGAAATTTTCTGTAAGGGATGTATGATGTAATACCCAGTTCCTTATATTTTCCATATTTGAATAATAATAATTTCCCTATTTTTTCCAAATATTTCCTATACTTTCCGTCTTTATTTTCCATCTTTATTTTATTTTCTTTTCCTTTTATTTCTCCACCTGGCCTAAGGCCCAGCCAAGCAAGCCCCATCCCTCTCTTTTCCTTTTCTTTTCTTTCCTTTTTATTTTTGGCCCATAGGCCCAACCGGTTCCCCTTCTCCTCTCCCTTCTTCTTTCTCCTTCTTCTCCTTTCTTTCCTCTCGCCCACAACCAAGCCCTCGCCCCAACTTCCTCCACGATCCCCGTGCCCACCTTTGGAGTTGGGCCTACAAAATCCAAGCCTACTGCCTGATTGGTGTGGAAAGAGTGTTTGTAGTTTAACCGCAATCAATAACGGTGTCGCGTATAGCTAGACCGAGATGAGTACGGGTCGTCCTCTGGGAAACGTGGAACCTTTTACTTTTACTTTAGATGTGTTGAGAAAGAGAGGAGAGATAAAGAATTTTATAGAATGGTTTCTAGATCTACGTTAAACAAGAATATAAAATATAGATCTAGATTATTTTAAAGATGTAATTAATATAATAAGAAGGCTTGTAGGGTTCGTTAGGATTTACTAGTTATGGACGATTAATTAAAAGTTACCCTTTTTATCCATTAATAGATTTAGAACTAGAACGACGGTGATGCGTGTAGATTAGGGTTTCTGGAGGGAAAAGGAATCCCACTCTTAACCCTTATCTCGACACGGAACTCCGTTCATATCTAGCCTTTATCAAAACAATCATTAATCTAATCTCTAATCGCGGTCGGAACTAGCAAAGAATTGCTAGCGCGTCCGATTAGGATGTTAATGATTCTTTTGATAAAGTTCCTAAACTTTATAGGACTTAAAAAGGGTTTAGTTATTTTCATCATCCATTAGCCTACCCTAATCCTACGAACCCTAACAAGCGGAGAATTACTCGCGCATGTTGGGAGAAGAAGATGAAAAGACAAAGAGGGAAAACATAATGTAAAAAACAATTAAATAAAATAACTACCTTTATTAATCGACTTGAACAAACTACACTTTAATCCGTAGAAATTGATTACAAACTAGTTGCTTCTCGATCTTTCCTAAGGAGGTAGTCGAACAGTTGATGATCAGCCTGGATGCGTGAGCGTCTGGAGCTTCGTGATCTCTTCGGCTTGATGATTTTTCCAAGAGGCTCTCGGTACTCTTTTATAGTGCAAAGCCAGAATCTTATTGTTGAAAACTTGGAAAAATATAGATTTGATTCACCCCAAAAAATCTTGTGCTTTAACTCCCTAGACTTGCGGCGGATCCGCGGCCCAAGGGTGGGTTTGGCCGCGGATCCGAGCTCAAAGGTGGGGATCTCTCGATCAAATTTCTTGGGCTTTCTTCTCGTGACATGTGGCAATCCTAGGCACCTTTAGAATTCAGAAATCTTCTCTCGGTTGCTTCCAGACTTGGTCTCCAAGTTTTGCTTCTTAATTTGGCAAGTTTTCTTCAACAAATTGATTTGTTTGATAAATTCTTCATAACAACTTGGAAATATTCTGCACAACAACTCAAATAAGATTTTAGTAAACTTTGTTCTACTAGGATTAGGTCAATAATATTTGCATACATTTTCCTACCAAATGATAATTAAAATATATTAACACATGGAAAATAATGTTTTTATACATAAACCCTCATATGTATAATATATTATAATAAAGTCCTTTTTTAATATGAAAATGGTAGGAAAAATGTAATACAAATGTGCAGTTTTATCAACTGAACAAATACTCCCAAACTTATCTTTGATCGTCCCGAGCAAACTAGTTTATTTAAGAGGAGAAAAAGAAAGGAGAAAACTAAGCACACTTTCGTAGGCAACACGATTGCACTGAGCACGTGCAACAAGCCGTTAAACCTCTAGGTGTCCCTAGTAGGAGGAGTGTTGTCTCCTGAGGGTTTTTAGCGGATTACACCCACAAAATCCTATAACAAAAGAAAGATGGTGAAATTTACATATAAAGATAAGAACCATAAAAGAAAGACTTTGAAAAGAAGAGTTTCCAATCATGCTAGCTTTTCAGTTATCATGAGCCCTATCTTAATAGTCATGAAAAAATGTTAGAAATCACATTACCCCTCAATAAAACATCGTCTTTATTCTTCATTCCTACCTTTCTTCCAAACATTGATCATATAACCCCACGTGTGTGTAATGGACATCCCTACACTCGGAGAATTCAGTTCAAGCTATCATACTCTTGTCCATCTACCTTAGTACTTTTTAATTTAATGAATATTAAAGATTTGCTCACACATTTTCATGCGACCGTTAATACTTCTTGAGGTACTAACCAACCGATTACTCATGTGCTTGCTAATTAGGTGATAATATTTTCCTCGTCTTGCACCACCTAAGGCTTAGCAGTGACTCCCAGACCAGTTGGCATTAGGGCACCAGGTGAAGAGGCACCCTCGCTATATTTTTTTATTGCTGCCTTGGCGATAACAAAACCAGTGTTCATTTTTTTTTCTTTTCACCATTTATATTTTCTTCATTTTTTTTTCATTTCCTTCATACTTTGGCTTTTGGACAAGAGCATTTCAAGGTATCCTCTACTATCCTGAGTTTCAAGACGTGTGTAAGTGCATATAGTAGGGTATTAACATTCAAATGTTTGGCTTCCAGAATAGAAACTATTTTTCAGACTTATTTTTATCCTCAGATTAGTGACTTCCTTCATTTTACTAACCCTTGGGACAACAGCTCATAACTACTTATTACTAGTTCGTGTAAGAAAACTTCTAATTTTCTTGGTTTTCTTAAACTATTCCAATCTTTTGGATGTAATTTTTCATTTTCTACTCTTTTGTTATAAAAAAAATTTAATGCCCGGTGTCAAAGATAATTCAGTGAATACAAACCTCCCCCCAAACCTGTTTTCAGCAGTGTCCTCACTGATGTAGCCTTTTGAGAACAAGGACCTGTATACTAAGGGAGAGATACAAGGGGTAAAATAATAGTGAAATGAAAAATTCCCCCAAACTTATTCTTTGACACGCACAGATATTCAATCAAATCATTTTTTTTTACTCACCTCCATTCTTAAAATGTGAAAAAGTTATCAAAACATGGAGGTGAGGCGGAGGAATTTTAGTTTTGATAAAGCGGCTCCTGTAAAAACAGGAGCTCCTCCGCGGGGTCAGCAGAAAAATACGGTTTTAATCTATGCCCATTCACTTTAAAAATCGAACCGTTTTTCAAATTTTCGACTTTAACTGCTCCGTGCGGGTGTACATACCGCACCATAAAAGGTCCTTTCCAACGAGATTTAAGCTTACCCGGATGAAGATGGAGACGGGAATCGTAAAGAAGGACTTGTTGCCCCGATGTGAAGGTTTTTCTAGAAAGATTTTTATTGTGGAATACTTTAGTCCTATTCTTTACTATCACCGCATTATCGTAAGCTTCATCGCGGAGTTCGCTTAACTCATTCAATTGCAGCTTCCGATAGCTGCCTGCATGATCAAGATCAAAATTAAGCTCTTTAATAGCCCACATTGCCTTATGTTCAATCTCGACAGGGAGGTGGCATGCCTTCCCAAACACAAGACGGTATGGAGACATACCAAGATCGGTCTTATAAGCGGTGCGGAATGCCCAAAGAGCATCCGTCAATTTGGTTGACCAATCTTTACGGTTTTTCGAAACCGTCTTCTCCAATATCTGTTTGATTTGTCTATTTGAGATCTCAGCCTGCCCGCTTGTTTGGGGGTGATAGGGCGTAGAAAGCTTGTGAGTGATTGAATATTTCCGCATCAAGGCCTCGAAAGACCTATTGCAGAAATGTGTCCCGTTATCGCTAATGATAGCGCGAGGGTGTCCGAATCGCGAAAAGATATTTTCTTTAAGGAACTTAATGACAACTTTGTTGTCATTAGTGCGACACGGTACAGCTTCCACCCACTTCGAGACATAATCAACCGCTAACAAGATATATAGATTCCCAAAGGAGTTGGGAAAAGGGCCCATAAAATCAATACCCCAAACATCAAATATTTCCACAACCAATATAGGTTGGAGCGGCATCTCATTCCTTCGTGAAATCCGACCCAAATGCTGACATCGCGGACAAGTTTTGCAATGTTCAAATGCATCTTTAAATAATGTTGGCCAATAAAAGCCACATTGCAAAACTTTCTTCGCCGTTTTTCGAGGTCCAA
Source organism: Agapanthus africanus (assembly GCA_030015575.1). Classification (NCBI taxonomy): domain Eukaryota; kingdom Viridiplantae; phylum Streptophyta; class Magnoliopsida; order Asparagales; family Amaryllidaceae; genus Agapanthus; species Agapanthus africanus. The sequence continues at coordinate 442,219,439 of CM057350.1, read as the reverse complement.
AGTGACCGCCGCAATCCTGATCATGACAAAATGATAACACGCTCTTGAATTCATCGTTAGGGACACACCTACGAATGATTTGATCGGAAAAATACTTGAATAGATATGGTTCATCCCAGTAAAAATATTTTACTTGGGATAAAAATCGAAGTTTGTCTTGTTTCGACCAATCGCTAGGTATAAGTCCCGTCGCAAGATAGTTCACGATATCCACAAACCAAAGTTCGTAGGATACATTCAAGAGCTGTTTGTAGGGAAATGGGTCATTTATCGGCACGGTCACAGTTGGCGAAGAAGTGATGCGTGAAAGATGGTCGGCTACAAAGTTTTCACATCCACTCTTGTCTTTGATGACAAGATCAAATTCTTGTAACAATAGGATCCAACGTATTAGCCTGGCCTTCGCATCCTTCTTCGATAAAAGATGTCGTAGGGCGGAGTGATCTGTGTAAACCACAATAGGCGAGCCAATCAAGTAGGGCCTGAATTTCTCTAATGCAAATACAACTGCCAAGAGTTCTTTCTCGGTAGTTATGTAATTTATTTGTGCATCATTCAAGGTCCTACTTGCATAGTAAATTACATGTGGCATCTTATCAATATGCTGTCCTAAGACAGCACCAATAGCAAAATCTGATGCGTCACACATAAGCTCGAACGGGTGGTTCCAATCCGGAGATGATAGAACGGGGGCTGTAGTGAGTGATTCTTTAAGCGATTCAAAAGCAGCCTCACAATCCGAATCGAAGTGAAAAGTAGTGTCCTTGGCCAATAGAAGGGTTAAGGGTCTAGCAATTTTGCTAAAGTTCTTAATAAATCTCCTATAAAATCCTGCATGACCAAGGAAGGATCGTATATCTTTGACGCAATTGGGACGAGGGAGGTTTTGAATGACATCTATTTTAGCTCTGTCGACCTCAATGCCTTTATGTGAAATTATATGTCCAAGTACAATACCTTCTTGGACCATAAAATGGCATTTTTCCCAATTCAAAGTCAGGTTCTTATCCTTACAGCGGGTAAGAACAGCGTCAAGATTACGAAGGCAGTCCTCAAAGGAGTCCCCAAAAATATAGAAATCGTCCATAAAAATTTCCAGAAAATTTTCCACCATATCTGAAAATATCCCCATCATGCACCGTTGAAATGTTGCGGGAGCGTTGCATAACCCAAAGGGCATACGTCTATAAGCAAAAGTTCCGAAAGGACAAGTAAAAGTGGTTTTATCTTGATCCTTTTCGGCGATGGGGACCTGGTTATAACCAGAGTATCCGTCCAAAAAACAGTAGTATTCGTGTCCCGTTAATCGTTCTAACATCTGGTCAATGAAAGGTAGAGGGAAATGATCTTTCCTCGTCGCGGCATTGAGTTTTCTGTAATCGATACATACGCGCCACCCAGTTTGGGTGCGTGTTTGGATTAACTCATTAGCCTCATTAGTGATGACCGTGATGCCAGACTTTTTAGGGACCACATGAATTGGACTTACCCATTGACTATCAGATATGGGGTAAATTATTCCACTATCAAGGCACTTGACAATTCTTTCTTTACCGCCTCTTTCATAACGGGATTTAACCGTCTTTGTGGGTCTCGGGTTGGTTTGGCTTCATCCATCAGATGTATGTAATGTTCAACAATTAAGGGACTAATCCCTTTGATGTCAGCCATAGTCCAACCAAATGCTTCCCGATTCGATCTCAACACTGCCAAAAGTGCATTCTCATGCTCTAAGGCTAGAGAAGCGGAAATAATCACTGGCAAGTCTCATTCTCTCCTAAATATGCATATTTAAGATGAGAAGGTAGCGGTTTGAGATCAAGAATTGGCGGAGAGACTATAGAAGGTGGGGTAAGCGAATGATATTCGGACTCCCGAAGAGGTTCAAAACTTGCATAAGATATTGACTCGGAAAATGCTGCTGACTTTTGCAACGAGTCAACGGGTTCAATCTCAAGGTCGGACTCATTGAACATATCCTCACTGTAAAGTGGTGCAAGATCAAACGATGTCTCATTAATGTTGTCGAGAACATCAAAGCAAAGCTCCTCATCCATGCGGCTTTCGGAAGCTATCTCGTGGATGGAACAAACATCCAGCAAATGAGCAGTAGGTTCTGATGGCTGACTTCCTATATTGTAAATATTAAGCTCAATTGTCATTTTCCCGAAGGATAAGTTCATAGAACCGTTACGACAATTAATTACAGCGTTAGAAGTTGCTAGGAAGGGTCGACCAAGTATCATCGGGATTTGATTGCGTGAGTTTGCCACAGGTTGTGTATCTAAAACAATAAAGTCCACGGGAAATATGAATTCCCCGACTTTAATTAACACATCCTCTAGTTCGCCCCGAGGTTTGGTGATAGATCGGTCTGCCATTTGGAGAGTACAATGGGCGGGTTTTAACTCTCCAATTCCTAACTGCTCGTATACTGAATAAGGAAGCAAGTTGACGCTAGCGCCTAGATCGAGTAAAGCACGATTTATATTTTTACCCCCAATAGAAATAGAGATTGTAGGACAGCCGGGGTCCTTACGTTTCTTTGGTATTTGTTGGGTAAAAGCTGTGCTAACATTACTCGTCATGAAAACCTTTTTAGGCACTTGAGTTTTTCTCTTCCTAGTGCACAAGTCTTTAAGGATTCTTGCATAAGATGGGACTTGTTGAATAGCATCTAGGAGAGGAATATTCACGCTCACTTGCTTAAACATTTCCACAATCTTTTCCATTTGCGGGTTAGGTCGGTTGGCCCTTAATCGGTTTGGAAATGGAGCTCGATCAATAAGTTTTGGGTCCAACGTTTGTGGAGAAGACTGTGGCGACGGATTCGATCCCAAAATTGGAGTGGGTATCGACTTAGATAGATTTGGCGAAATGTTTGAGCCTTGGGGAAAACGGAGAATAGGCTCGGATGAAGGTGGAAGACTAGACGAGTTAGGGGAAGAAGAAGAAGAAGACGGGGTATCAAATGTGTCACTATCATCAAATTGCTCACCCACTCGGTTGTTCAGCGCTCTCCCCGATCTCAACGTAGTGACGACATTCACATTATGACTTTGTGAATGGCCAGGATTCGGTAGGGGTTGAGATGGGAGTTTCCCTTTCTCTCTCGCACTCATTGCGGCGTTTAATTGTGCGATTTGGTTTTCTATTGATTTGATACTCTCACCATGGGAGGAGGAGTTTTTCGTTAGGGCATCAATAGAAGACCTCATCTCAGCCGAGTTTTGCATGGATTGTTTCATGAACATATCCAAAGTTTGTGCAAGTGAGTTGTCAATACCGGCCACTTGTGGTGTAGAAATGTTGGCCGGATTTTGGAAATTCTGTGACTGAAAGGGGGGCTGATTCTGTGGTTGTGGTTGCTGTGGAGGAGGTCTTTGATAATTGCTTTGTTGGTTTTGATTCCAAGCAAAGTTAGGATGATTCCTCCATCCTTGATTGTACGTGGAAGAATAAGGGTCATTTCTAGGTCGTTGCTGAAAAGCAGCATTAGCTTGAAACGATGCATTCATAGGACATTCTTCCGTTAAGTGTGAAGGATCCGAACAGCAACCACAGACAGTCTTGGGAAGCGTGACCTGATTTAGGGAGACTGATGAAAGTTTGTTCTCAATAGAATCGAGTTTCTTCTGCATCGCTGCCATTTCGGCTTTTACTGCGATGGAAACATCGAGCTGGTGAATACCTCCCTTAGTTGTAGGTGGTCTTACGCTTTCCCACTGCAACGTGTGTTCAACGAGATCTTCCAGATATTTCCATGCTTCACCGTCATCTTTAGACATGAAATTGCATTGACACATTGTTTCAAGCATCTGCTTTGTCGCTGGATTAATGCCCTCATATATAATCCGACATAAATCCCATCTTTGTATTCCGTGATGGGGGCATTGGACAAGCAGATCCTTGAAACGTTCAAAGCACTTCCAAAATGGTTCATTGGGAAGCTGGGTGAACTGGTTGATCTCGCTCCTAATGTGGGCAGTCTTATGGTTTGGGTAAAACTTCTTAAGAAATGCTATGACGAATTCATCCCAATTAGTGATAGAGTGTGCGGCAGTATTATAAAGCCATTTATCTGCCAAGTCGCACAGTGTGAATGGGAGAAGACGTAAGCGCATAGCATCTAAAGTCAATTGTGAATTACCCATCATTGCGCATACGTTTTCGAATTTGGTGATGAAAACGTACGCGTCTTCCGACTCAAGCCCGTGAAATTTGGGCAGCAGATTGATGTAGTGGGGTTTAATTTCGAAATTATCCCCGTTAGGTGGTGGAAGAGATAGACAAGTAGGAAGGGGACCACGAATAGGATAGCATCTCTCTTGGAGAGAGATGCGCGGTGGATTCTGCGCACCTCCGGGCGGTGGCAGCGTGGTGTTATAATTAGATGGAGTGTCGTCCATCACGGTTGTGTGTGGTGGGGGAAAAGAAGATGAAGAAGTACCGACTTCGGCGTCGATAGCAGGAACGCGGACAAGACGGGCACTAGGATCCCGTGTCCAGCCGAGCATGCACTAAGCGGGTTTAGTGCAAGTGGCAGCGTGTGTGTGGTTTTAAAAATTGGTTTGTTTTTTGAAAAAGTGGGACTCAAGACAAATCACCCTAAGATGCACAAGCAACCCTAGAACTAAGGTCACCTAGGTTAGTCTCTAGACCGCTCCTAGACTTCCAAAGGACAAGCCGCATGATCAATCCTCTACCGCCTCCGTACTACCCTTGTAGCCAGGTAAGTGCCAGATAAGTGGGAAGGAACCACGTCGTGGGCCTAATTAAAAACCACTAGCCTTCGACACACTTGCCTAGGCACTACAAAAGTAATGCGGATAAACGATAGATTACCCACGACCTTCCTCTGTCCTTATTGAGTGCGACAGTCCTTAGAGTCTGGTCTAGATATTTTTTAAATTAATGAAGGGTTGATCTATATGCTCAGTTTGTGATTTGTGGGGCTTAGGAAGGGTGATGAAATCCCCACCTAATCTTGATTTGGTCTTTGCCCCTTAAAGTCCGTATTAAATATGCAAAACAAAACCAATCACAAAACTTTTGCAAAAAGATTTTTGAACGGCGCTATTTTGCAAAGAATCCTGCAGAAAATAGATTTTATTGGATTTGAGAGGATAGAGAAAGAGTTGAGAAAGATACCAGAGAGTTTTGTAGCCCTAACCCTTCTAAACTGCCGCGATTCCGCCGCAAAATGCACCTTTGTGCCGCGGTTCCGCCGCAATGTAGAGAGAACAGTTGATGAAAATTTTTCAGTGGCCTCCTTTGCTCCTCTGGATCTCTAAAAATGTCTATGTTTCCTGTTTCCTCAATTCTGTGACTCCAGAGTTCCTCGCAAAATTCACGCACAAATCGTTAAATATGCAATTTGCAGTTTTGTGTTAATAATAATATGAATCGTCTAAGAATTCAACACAAATAGTAAAAATAAAAAATTACGCACGTTTTCCCGGCAACGGCGCCATTTGATTGGTTCGAAAGAGTGTTTTTGTAGTTAACCGCAATCAGAACGGTGTCACGCGTAGCTAGACCGAGGTGAGTACGGGTCGTCCTCAGGGAAACGTGGAACCTTTTACTTTTACTTTAGATGTGTTGAGAAAGAGAGGAGGGATAAAGAATTTTATAGAATGGTTTCTAGATCTACGTTAAACAAGAATATAAGATATAGATCTAGATTATTTTAAAGATGTAATTAATATAATAAGAAGGCTTGTAGGGTTCGTTAGGATTTAGTAGTTATGGACGATTAATTAAAAGTTACCCTTTTTATCCATTAATAGATTTAGAACTAGAACGACGGTGATGCGTGTAGATTAGGGTTTCTGGAGGGAAAATGAATCCCACTCTTAACCCTTATCTCGACACGGAACTCCGTTCATATCTAGCCTTTACCAAAACAATCATTAATCTAATCTCTAATCGCGGTCGGAACTAGCAAAGAATTGCTAGCGCGCCCGATTAGGATGTTAATGATTCTTTTGATAAAGTTCCTAAACTTTATAGGACTTAAAAATGGTTTAGTTATTTTCATCATCCATTAGCCTACCCTAATCCTACGAACCCTAACAAGCGGAGAATTACTCGCGCATGTTGGGAGAAGAAGATGAAAGACAAAGAGGGAAAACATAATGTAAAAAAAAATTTAATAAAATAACTACCTTTATTAATCGACTTGAACAAACTACACTTTAATCCGTAGAAATTGATTACAAACTAGTTGCTTCTCGATCTTTCCTAAGGAGGTAGTCGAACAGTTGATGATCAGCCTGGATGCGTGAGCGTCTGGAGCTTCGTGATCTCTTCGGCTTGATGATTTTTCCAAGAGGCTCTCGGTACTCTTTTATAGTGCAAAGCCAGAATCTTATTGTTGAAAACTTGGAAAAATATAGATTTGATTCACCCCAAAAAATCTTGTGCTTTAACTCCCTAGACTTGCGGCGGATCCGCGGCCCAAGGGTGGGTTTGGCCGCGGATCCGCGCTCAAAGGTGGGGATCTCTCGATCAAATTTCTTGGGCTTTCTTCTCGTGACATGTGGCAATCCTAGGCACCTTTAGAATTCAGAAATCTTCTCTCGGTTGCTTCCAGACTTGGTCTCCAAGTTTTGCTTCTTAATTTGGCAAGTTTTCTTCAACAAATTGATTTGTTTGATAAATTCTTCATAACAACTTGGAAATATTCTGCACAACAACTCAAATAAGATTTTAGTAAACTTTGTTCTACTAGGATTAGGTCAATAATATTTGCATACATTTTCCTACCAAATGATAATTAAAATATATTAACACATGGAAAATAATGTTTTTACACATAAACCCTCATATGTATAATATATTATAATAAAGTCCTTTTTTAATATGAAAATGGTAGGAAAAATGTAATACAAATGTGCAGTTTTATCAACTGAACAAATACTCCCAAACTTATCTTTGATCGTCCCGAGCAAACTACCTGAGATTTCATTGGATTCACACTCAAACTACCTCAACACCCCGCGAAGTCTAATTTACAATTATAGTCATAAGTCTTGTCCGAACCATTGAATACATAAGAAGTGTACCTTTCAAGATTCAAGTCGAGTTCATGTATTCATGTCAAGTTCAAGTATTCATGTCAAGTGTCATGTCAAGTCATTACGTATTCATGATTTGGGTCAAGTCGATTCAAGCATGTAATAAGTTTCATCGAGTAAGTCATGTAGATACAATTGAGTTCATGTTAAGATCAAGTAGTCATATCAAGTGCAAGTATACAGGTCAAGTTGTATTCAAGTCAAGTCGAACAAATTTGTTTGACTAGGGAGATTAGGCAAGCGAAAGCACTTATTGTCTCCAGCTCCTCGAGGCTCAAGAAAGAATAGGTCACTTAAACCCATCAATTACCTAGTTAATTTATAATCACTAATCTTAAAAATTCCATGGTATTTATGTGAAAAGATGCCATTTAGAATAATCGTGGTATTTATGTAAAATAAGCCATTAAATTCTCAAGAGGTTTTATATAAAATAATATATCTTAAAATCTCGAGAATGTTTTGATAAAAAGTATACTTTTAAAAGGCTAGGGTATTTTAGCGAAAAACTTAATTTTAGGGTATTTTAGTAAAAACTAACCCTTCTAGAGTTAACGGTATTTTCTTGAAAACTCTAATTTGAAACTTGTTTTCTTTTAAACTAAATACTAATGATAAATAATGGATACAAAACCAATTAATTTAATTTATCATCTTATCTTATTATCTAATATTCTAGAAATTGTTTTAAAGTTCGTTTTCTTTCCTTTCAAGACTATGCTCTATGAAGCGCTTTGTGTCTTGCCTTACTAGACCCAAGACGTATTTTAACCAGCATCATCTGCAATAAGGTTCCCCTCACAAGAGTTGTAGAGGCGAAATACTCAAAAAGGATAACCGAGGGTATTTTAGTACAAAACTATTCTTTAGAAATTTTGCTACGAACATGCGCGTGTATTATGATTTAAAAGTGTGTGTGTAAGGTAGGTCGTTATCCCGTGCATTATCTACAATTAGAGTTTAACAAACTATATGTAAAACAAACACTACGTTTGGCAATATTGTATTACGTTTATTTCGCAAGGTTACTATTTCATATTTTCACGTTCTATGGCATATATAGTGTTATTATTAGGCATGGAAATAATTCATGATCATGGTGTTAAAATGAGAAACACAACTACTTCTAATATAAAAAGAATCTATGCATATAATATATAATGTTTAGGAACTACGACAAGTTAGGCGGTGGATTTTCACAAAGAAAGGGAGCGACCGAAAGGGAGAGTAGGAGTCGAAAAGAGAGATCGAGGAAAGGATGGGAAGAGGACTTACCCGCGTTGTGAATCGATAAAACAATCGATTTCACCGATTTAAGGGAAGGAGGGTTCTTGAGCATAGCTTCGACGTCCGAGGAGAAGGAGTATGGCGATTGGCTATTGATGGAATCCTGAACTTGACTTTGGAGATTCGTATAGTGGAAATTCATAAGAGAAGAGTTCTGAACAGTAAGATGATGGAGAGGAATTCTCGGGTTGAAGAACCAAGACTGCTACGCGAAGAGGGTGGCGAGTTGATCTTCCGACGTCCTTTGGCGAATTGTGGGGCTTCGATGTTCGAGAGATTGGTCAAGTTCTTCAAGGTGTTTTTAGGAGAAATTCCAGAATAAGTCCGAAGGAGAAAGAGCTTTGAGCAGCCAAGGATTAATAAGGAAAAGAAAATGAGGGTATGGTGAATTAATAAGAGATTTAAAGACATTAAAAAAGGGAGTAAATGGGAAAATGAAGAGATGGAGCAGTTTCTTGTTGAATGGGGACGTTTAGGATATTGAAACGAGCAATCGGGAGTCTAGGGGACATGTGCTCACTGGATTAGCACACAAGGGACAAGTCTGGCTGCCTGTACCCGCCCAAGGGCCGATCCATTCGGGTCCCTCTTGGCCGTTGGGTTCGAGCTTCGAACCTCGGTCTCGTGTCGCCTTATTTGGTCCAATTGCATACTTTTTTTCTTTTATAAAGGCTCCGAACACCGTGTGCATCACTTGTGAGTTTCCAGGGCTTGAAAATGTAAAAAAGAAAAAGAAAATAAAATAACAGGGCTGCATGGATTCGAACACGCGGGCTATGGACAGCAGTGTAGAGGCTTAACTAATGGGCTACAAAATGTTTCTTGCATATATTTAACAAGAATTAAATATATGTCATTGCATGAATAGGAAACATGCTTAGGAAAAAGAGAAAAAAAAGGAATCAAATGGAACCGTCTTGATGAGGGGCTTGGGTTTCGGGGTTTGAAAAATTATAGGATAGGCAAAAATAGATGGAGAGATACAGTATGAGGATGTAGGAATTTTAGGGCCGTTACATTCTACCCGCCAAAGTTCAAGATTCAAGAAAGGCACCGAGTCTTCAGAGATCAATGTCGAAATATCGAAGAATTCAAGTTTCGAAGACGAAGTGATATCGACATAGGATTTGATGTAAGTAGTCTATAGTTTATGGATACATCATTAGATCCCCTGATCTTACACACTCACATGCACAAAAGAGCTTTTGCATTTGATCAAAATATCGGGCGTAAGTTTGCAAAGTTTTCCATTTTCAAAAATGCCCAAGTTTTAGCTTTTGTGCAAGGACAGACGTGTGCCAGAAACAACTGCAGATGTCTGCCTACTGTAGCAATCAGATATCAGTTTGCTTGCAGACGTCTGCAGTTCACTTTGGCAGACGTCTGCGTAAGATTTTCATAATGGGTTTTTCTAACTTCAGACGTCTACCTATTTGAACTTCAGACGTCTGGTTTTCGCTCTGTTATTTGAAAACTTTGGCCAAACATCTACAGCTCATCGGGGCAGACGTCTGTAGTGAATTTTTAGTCGAGACATCTTTTATTCATACGTTTGCCCTCTTAAACTGTAGACGTCCGGTAACAGTCAAAAACTGCTGATGTCGCTCATAATGGCTAGTTTTGATTTGAGTGCTATTTATTAGTTTTCCTTTGGGTTTTTAAGTAAGTTTTGAGTGCAGAAGTTTACCAACATTACCAAAGGGATTTTACTCATTTCTTGTGATAGAAAAACTTGATTTTGATTATCTTTCATCTCTCTCACACACTCAAATCATCAAGAGCTTATTTTGAATATCCATACTCTTTAAGTATTAGTTTGAGCTTTAAGAGAAACTCTAATTAAGAGCATTTGATCTTCATTTTTCTTCTTCTTTTCTTTATGTGTGGGCTCTAAAGTGTAAGAGTGTCATTGTAGGAGAAGAGAGCATCTATTGTATAGAGAATGGCCGGTAGAGAGAAGAAGTACTTGAGTTGGAGCATGTGTGCTTGTATTGAGAGAGAAGAGTAACTCGTGTGTCGAGTGATGTATTGTAAGTGTCGTCTTGGAAAGACAACGTGTTGAAGATCAAGGGAACAGGCTTGCAGGCCTAAAGATAGAGTACTAGGAGCCGAAACGTTATCAGTGACCGAACCTCTCTAAAAGAGATTGTGTTTGCGATTGCCTTGAGTTTGCAATTTCTATTTCTCTCTAGCTTATTTACTTAGAAATTGCTTACTTGATATCCGATGCTCATCGCTCTTGCTTGATTACTATTTGTCACTTACTTGTTATATGCTATAGATTCATAATTGGTATTTGTGCTTAGCTCGCATCCCTATTTAGTTATCATTTGTCTATGTTTGCAATTGTGATTCATTTAGCAAGTGTTGATATTATAGATTTTTTAATTTTGGCATATCGGTAGCTTGGTCCTATTCACCCCTCTCTAGGACTTATTTCAATTGGTATCAGAGCTTAGTTCTCATATCTTATAGGCTTTACATTCTAGAGTGATCCTCATAGCATCGTCTTTTTTAGTGAGTTGTGCTCACTCTACATCGAAGTAGAGAGGCGGAATGCACAAAATAAATTTTTAAGCAAGCACAACCAACTTAACCTAAGTGATCAAACCATAACCCTAAACTAACAACTACTAGGAGTTTTATCTACTATGAGAGAAGGTTATACCAGAAGATCCATGTCCTTCGGGTCTTCACTCCTATTCTGAAGCTCCTAGGGATCTCCTAGATCAACCTTGATGGCCGGCCTCCTCGGTCCTAGATGATCCACCCGAGAGTTTGTAATCCAAATTTAGCTTCACTAATGAAGCAACTCAACAACCTAGTTTGCTAATCTAGCTTGCTAAGATGATGTAGTGAGTTTTCTAGTGTATTTCTATCTCTCTTTCTCTCTTGATTCTCAACTCATGACATGAGATGGTAGGGAGGAAAATGAAGAAGGAGGAGGAACTCAAGAAAGGCTGGAGAGGAGAGAGAAGCTCATGGTGAGAATGAGCAAAATCATCACTTGAAACAATAATGCAATCATGATTTTATAAAACATATTTTGCAATATAAATATATCAACCATACTTGAATAGTTTGCACAAATGAATTATAAATTCATCTTTCAAGACTATTCAAGCATGGTTCTCACCATATCTCTCCTTACTACCTTTACACCTCATTTCCATTTAAAAGAACAAATGGATAAATAAAAAATGAGGTGTCCACCTTCTAGAATGTTTTCCATATAAATACGGAATACATTCTACCGTATATACATTGTAGGGTGTTTTTCGTCACCCCATTGAGATGGGAATACGTGCGCGCTTGTCAGGCTCATTACAGATTCCCCCTGCCTAGGTTAGGCTGGGGTTTATTGATTGTGGAGATCCGAATCTCTGGCAGCCGCAGACTAAGCTTCCGTTAATTACCCCTCGCTTTTGGAGCGAGGGAACCTTCGATTAACGGGTTAAACTGGTCATGCGAACTCAATGTGCAGTGTTGTGTTTTGAAGCGGGTTTTGGATATATCGTGGGGCCCGCAGAGTTTTTACGGAGGTCCCGCTACCCGGATAGCGGGCTGGGGGTCAAGGAGGCTAGCAGCCCTCTTGCGGGGTGCGGGGCAGCGTCCCGGCCCAATTTTTTTTGAGAGGGGCAGTGTTCTAGAGTATGTGTGTGTGTGTATGTATGTGTATAAAGGGACAGGGCATCCAAAGGATGCGTAGGGACCAGCACCTCGCGTGTCTAACACGCGAGCGCTGGGCGCTTAGGCGCTGGCTCACCACGTGCTTGGCACATGGGCGCAGGGCGCTTGAGCGCTAGGCGCTCGAGCGCTAGCGTGCCACATGGGCGCAGGGCACTTGAGCGCTAGTGCACCACGTGCCCGGCACGTGGGCGTAGGGCACTTGAGCGCTAGGCGCTCGAGCGCTAGCGCGCCATATGTCCGGCACGTGGGCGCTGGGCGCTTTGAGCACTAGCGCACCACGTGTTCGGCACATAAGCCATGGCTCATGTGCTATTTCTTTTTGCACATAAGCCATGGGCTTACAAAAAAATTGGCCTTATGCCTATTTTGCATAAAAAAATTACATCAAAATTATTTAGTACATGATTTTTTATTTCAGTATGGGAAGGCCGGCCGCGGGGCTCAACTTGGGCATGGGACGCTTGACCTGGGCTTGCGCCCACCTGGCTTGGGGTTGACCTTGACTTTGACTTAGTCAACCGGGGTGCAAATTTTGACCCCAACATACATACCTATATTTGTACCAAAATACGAATACCCAAAAGATAGAATAATACCACTAATATAATACTAGTATTAAATCAATATCTGATTTAACAAACCGACTTAATCCTAAACCCGCTAGTATTATCAACCGTCCGATCGAAAACCTAGATAACACTAGAATATACATATCAAAATATGTATATGTAAATTGTTAAATCAATACTTGATTTAATAATCCGGCTTAATCCTAAGCCGGCTAGTATTATCATTCGATCGGAACCCTGCTCGATCGAAAACCTGGATGACACTAGAATATACATATTGAAATCTGTATATGTAAATTATTAAATCAACACTAGATTTAATAATCCGGCTTAATCCTAAACCGGCTAGTATTATCATTCGATCGAAACCCTGCACGTATAAACATACGGCTACCATATTCTTTCGCCTGAACTAGAGAAACCTTCTGTATGGAACTCTAAAGACTCGACAGTATGCTGGCAGTAGGTTTAAACACAAGCACGTCAGTGGCACTAGCTGTATGTAATGGCTATCTAGGAACCTGTCGAAAAGAAGGCCGACGAGCAAGCTCATCTGAACCCCTACTGAGCCTATCCATGACAATTTTTGTACAGTCCGGTCTCTTTGTCTAAGAGTATCGCATACCGAGTCTAGGAGTAGTAAACGTCAGATCCTTACTAACCCGATAAGTCGTGTCGATGTGGCTCAGGACCAATCCGAGAAACTACTGATCTAATCATCAGTAAATCTCAACTACCTTGGCCAAGGTAGTTGGTTCTGGCCAACCGGATACAGTGCGATATCGACTCTCAATACCGAGAGAGACGAATCCCTGATAATCACTCACTGCCTCCATGTGGCTCGGGACTATACCCAACCAAAACCTGTTTGCACGACTCAATAGAGCCATGGTAAGGTAATGATCAAAGCACAGTGGGAACTCACATAAGACAAATGATGATCTCAGGTCTAAAGGCTAACTTGTACTCATGTCACCTGAGAACCGCTATCTGACATAGGTATAATACCATCTAGAGGTTCTCGACATGCCCGTCCAGTGTACTCACCCCCAGTAAGCACCTGTATACAATCTTAGGTGATCACACCAATGGCTGTAGGACCAACCACCGCCCCTCGTTGGGGTCTAAAAACGTATACACAAGTCTACTCTGGAATATCGACGCCCGGTCTCAATATTCTTGCGACTTGGGATCTTTAAGGATGGACTACCCGGCTCTCACAAGTATGATCACCATCATAACGCTGGTAATCAGCCAAAATCCTACGGGCTTTATCAACATGTATCCGCCATATGTGATATAAAGTATAACATATGCACATGTTAAGATAAAGAAAAAACAAAATAGTATACTACTATATCGAGTCTTTATCAATATGTGTAAGCAATAAAAAGCAATAAGAGAGAAAGAAATAAACATATTAAGACAAAGACAACTCAAATAATATACTATATATAACTGAGCAAGATTGTCCTGTGCATACATATCCCTAGCATCCTATACAATACAGGCTTTTAGGGCATACATATCCAACAATCTCCCACTTGCACTAAGGCCTGTAATTGGCGTACCGAATACCCAACGTATGCTCTAGGGCCAGTTGTTGGCGTACCGCATACCCAACATCTCAAAAAGTCGCTCGAACTGCACTTGAGAGAGGGCCTTAGTAAATGGATCCGCCGTGTTGTCTTTCATATCTATTCTCCAAATCTCAATCTCCCGGCGATCTACAATCTTCCTGATCAGGTGATACCGCCTTAAGATGTGTCTGGACTTCTGATGGGACCGTGGTTCCTTTGCTAAAGTAATGGCCCCATTGTTATCACAGTACAAAGGTAAGGTATTGATTAACAATAGATGGAACCACCTCAAGTTCAGCAATGAACATCTTCATCCAGACCGCTTCTTTTGCGGCATCATTGGCAACAATGTATTCAGCCTCCATCGTCGTGCGACGGTATTCTGTTTGGATCTCTTCCAACACACCGCCCCTCCAGTGAAGGTAAACACAAAACCCGAGATAGTCTTGCTGTCATTTTTGTCACTCTAGAAGCTTGAGTCGGTAAAGGACTCGACCTGAAGATATCCTTTACCATACACCAAGAACATCTCCTTAGTCCTTCTCAGGTACTTAAGAATGTTCTTCACAGCTGTCCAATGATTCTCACCCGGGTTCGACTGATACCGGCTCACCAAGCTAAGCGCATATGCTATATCTGGTCTGGTACACAGCATCACATACATTATAGATCCTACCATCGAAGTATAGGGTATAGTGCTCATGAGAACCCTCTCCTCATCAGTCTTGGGAGACATCTCTTTGGAGAAGATGATTCTATGCAATGCGGGTATATTACCGTGCTTGGAATCTTCTATACTAAATCTCTTTAGTATGGTCTCTATGTACCTGGACTGTAAAAGTCCCAACAGTCTCTTAGATCTATTTCTATAGATCTTAATCCCCAGAATGTAGAAGGCATCACCCAGGTCTTTCATAGAGAACTTTTATGACAAGAACAGCTTGACCGATTGCAGCATAGGAATGTCATTTCCTATCAAGAGAATGTCATCCACGTGCAAGACGAGAAATACAACAGTTCTCCCTATAATTTTCTTGTAGATACAAGGTTCGTTCTCATTTTTGATGAAGTAAAATTCCTTGACTGTCTTATCAAAACAGATGTTCTAACTCTGCGATGCTTGCTTTAATCTATAAATGGATTTAAGCAGCTTACACACCTTCCTGCTGCTCCCATTGTCTACGAATCCTTCCGGCTGATCCATATAATCCCACTCTTCTAAACTTCCATTTTGAAAAGCCGTTTTAACGTCCATCTGCCAGATATCATAGTCATGGTAGGCAGCAATGGCAAGTAAGATCCGAATGGATTTCAGTATAGCCACTGGAGAAAAGGTTTCATCACAGTCCACTCCTGGTCTTTGACAAAAACCTTTTGTAACAAGTCTAGCCTTATAGGTTTCCACCTGTCCATCTGCACCAATCTTTTTTTTGAAGATCCACTTGCATCCAATGGGTTTTACCCTAGAAGGAGCAACATCCAAAGTCCAAACTTTGTTGGTGTACATGGACTCCATTTTGGATTGCATAGCGTCTAGCCATTTTACAGAGTCCGTACTGGTAATGGCCTGCTCGAAACTACCAGGATCATCTTCTTCCAAAATGCAATCCTCTCGATCCTCATCTATGAGAAAACCGTAGTATCTCTCGGGTGGACGAGAAATCCTACTAAATCTGTGGAGTGGCTGAGGTTCGTCCGGGATTATTGAATCCTGAGGTTTCACCAATTCTTCAATTTCAGTTTGTGGTGCCAGAATTTCTTCCAGTTCTACAGTGCTCCTACTAATTTCTCTTGCAAGAAATTGCCATTCTAAAAAGGTGGCGTAACGAGCAACAAACACCTTCTGTTCCTCGGTGTGGTAGAACAGATACCCCCGTGAATGCTTGGGGTATCCCACAAACTTATATAGAACCGAACGTGTCTCCGGTTTGTCTGGATTTTGATTTTTAACATAAGCCGGACAACCCCATATCTTAATGAATTTAAGACATGGTTTCTTACCACTCTATATTTCTTATGGAGTGGTAGGCACAGATTTGGTCGGAACCCTATTCAATAGATATGTTGTTGTCTCAAGTGCATATCCCCAGAAAGAAAGAGGTAACTCGGCATTACTCATCATAGAGCGAACCATATCTAATAGAGTACGATTCCTGCACTCCAATACACTGTTGTGATGTGGTGTGTACGGAGGAGTAAGCCGAGAGAGAATACTATTCTCTTTTAGAATGTCACGGAATTCCATTCTCAAGTACTCCCCTCCTTGATCTAATCGAAGGATCTTGATACTTTTTCTTGTCTGGTTCTCTACTTCGCTTTTAAATTCTTTGAATTTCTCAAAAGTTTCAGATTTTTGTTTTATGAGAAATACATATCCGAACCTAGAGAGATCATCAGTGAATGTAATGAAGTGCGAGAACCCACCCCTCGCATGTATAGATATCGGACCACATACATCACTGTGTACGAGTCCCAAGAGCTCTGTGTTAGTTATATGTATGCCCTAGAGGCCATTACTATACATAGGATGTATATTGTAGTGGATGCTTGGACATATATAGGGAGGACTTTCTTGCTCGACATGATAGTATGCTATCTGGTTGCTGTTTACCTTAACGTGTACACTGAT
This sequence comes from Agapanthus africanus, assembly GCA_030015575.1. Classification (NCBI taxonomy): domain Eukaryota; kingdom Viridiplantae; phylum Streptophyta; class Magnoliopsida; order Asparagales; family Amaryllidaceae; genus Agapanthus; species Agapanthus africanus. The sequence continues at coordinate 442,202,605 of CM057350.1, read as the reverse complement.
TGTCTCTCTGTTACATGTTGGTAAAGCCCTTAGGATGTGTACTTGACTACCTGGACTATGATGCGGATCATACTAGTGGGGACATGGTAGTCCATAAGTACATGCTTCAAGGTCCCTAGTCGTGGGTGTATCGAGACAGGGCATCGATATACCAGTGTAGACTAGCGTATATCTTCTTGACCCATGTGATGGGCGATGGATGATCCCATATCCATTGGTGTTTGACATCAGAGATGGTATGCGGGTGCTCAGTGGAGACTGGGTACACTGGACGGACTCGCCGAGAACTCTCAGATGGTATTATACCTTACGTCAGATGGCAGTTCTCTGGTGACACTGGTACAGGTTAGTCTGTAGACCCGAGATCGTCATAGAGTCTTGTGTGATTCCCACTGTGCTTTGATTTCCACCTTACCACGTCCAAGAGGGCGTGCAAAACGGTGGTTTTTGGGTACAGTCCCGAATCACATGGAGGCAATGAGCGATAGGAGGGGATTCGTCTCTCCCGGTATAGGGAGTTGATGTTGCGCTGTATTCGATTGGCTATAACCGGAAATCCTGGCCAGGGTTGTTGAGATTTACTGGTAAGTGTTACCAGTAGTTTCTCGAACTGTTATAGACCTCATATCGACACGACTTATCGAGCTGCTGGGGTCTGACGTTTACCACCCCTAGGCGAGATATGCGACATATCAGACGACGAGACCGGACTGTACGGTAAGTGTTACTGGTTGGATTCACAGGAGTGTGAGCGGGCTTGCTCGTTGATCTTCTGATCGCTCAATACCCGGGTGGCCGTTACGTTTAGCAGACCGCTTACGGCTTGTGGGTGTTTGATATGATCATCACCTGCTGCCGGCGTATTGACGAGTCTTTAGAGTCCTACACAGAGGTTTCCTGGCTCAAGCGAAACGAAATAGGAGCGCATATGAGATATGTGCGGGACCGAGAATAATACCAGTATGTGATACTGTATTCTATTCTCGCGATATGTGACATTGATCGGTTATATGCGATATAGCCGGGTTATCGGATCAAGTGTTGATTCGATAAGTTGTTACTATTGGTATTAGTCGGTTATATGCAATATGACCGGATCATTAAGTCAAGTGTTGATTTAATGATTTAATGTATAATTATATATTTGATATATTACTTTACATTAACTAATATTGGTTCACTTAAGATGTTTTTCTCACTTGGTTGTGTACATTGTATATGTGATATATTTTTGTGCACAAGATTGTATCATGTTTGATGATACATGCAAACTTGGGTGTATGTTTGATTTAATCCATGTTTAGGTTAATGGTTAGGGTTTTGTTATCTTTATTTATTTTCTTTATTCATTTTGGCAAAAACAAATATGGTGGCTTTCTTTGTTTTTCTCTTGAAGCTTCATGAAGCTTTCATAAGTCTAGCCATTTTGTCTTTTGCCTTAACCTAACCTTTAAACCTAAACCCTAGTTTATTCTCTACATGTGTTAGCCTCACCCATGGTTGCATTATGATAAGGCATCACTTGATTTTCTATTTTATTATTCATTCATTTTCATTTTCTTTCTTCTTCTTCTTCTTGATGAAGAAAGAAAACCTTTGCTAGAAATTTTCAAGTGATGAATCCAAGTGAGAAATCCAAATCAAAAGTGAACCCACTTCCTATTTCTTCATCCTCTACCACTTGCCATGTAGTATAGGGTGTTTTCTTCACAAGTTTCATGACTTAGTGAAGGTAGAGCTTGAGTTTGAGTTGCCTCGACGTAGATCATCTTCGGCATCGAAGTCAACGACCTAGCCTGCCCATTTCTCCGATGAAACCGACGCTAGAGTCCGGGATTCTGATGATTGCAGCGGAGGGACGTCAACACGGAGCTAGAGAAGTGGTGGACCGGATCTACAAAGGTTGTATTTCCATTCACTTAGTAGTTAAGTTGTTAACTTGCTTCGCCCATCCTCTAGTTAACGATCGCATTAGGTTTTCTCGGCACATAGAAAAATTTGATTTTGGCATGGTTGATGCCTTGTGGAACCTCTTGAGTGTGCCTAGGAACCCTACAGTGGTATCAGAGCCTAGCTAGAGCTTTAGGCAAAGTGTAGTCGATGTTTTAAGTCCGATCGAAACACGAAACCCTAATCCGACCCCTTCTCTGTACAATTTTTAAAACAGTGAATTTTTCCAAATTAAAAATATCCAAAAAATACAGCAGGGTATTATAAGATTTTCTGTGAAGCACGTGATCCCAAGTCAACCAAATCGCCACGGAACCGCAGCCCCACCCTAGCATTTGCGGCGGTTCCGTGGCCATAAAGGTGATTCTTGGCACGTGCTTTGCACAGTAATGTCTTATACTGATTCCTGTGTTTTCTAGGTAATTTTAACTTATATTCAACAGTTGAATTTTCTGGGTTATTTTGGGGATTCGATGATTCGATCGGTTTATTTAACTTCGTCTATGTGTTTTTCCGGATAATTTTTGAATATGTTAAAAAGTTCGACCGGATATAAATACCCAATTTTTTCCCTGCCGGAAAATTTCCAAGTGTTGGATTTTTCCGTGGTTTAAGAACGTTCTAAGTAGTGCAAGTAACGCGATGGACCCTCTAGAAGACAATAAACCTTAACTCGATTATGTGACCGTCTTGAACTGCCCTTTGAACCTTAGGGTTTGGGGCAGTACGGCGTGCCACATGTGAGGCGTTGGCTTGACCCTTCTACGGCTGGACCGTTGCTACTGAGGCATGAAGTGAATGTTTTTAAACTTATTTCATGTGTTGAGCTGTTTCGGGAAAATTTGGGTGTTTGATTGTTCGATCGAAAAGTTTAACATTTTCCATTTATTTGGAATGTGATACAATATTTGGAATCCACAAATAGTTATGAGATAACTGATTTGAATATTATAAACATAGCAGTTTAGTCTCACTTGATCGGTTGCCACGGAATTTTGATGCGATCAAAAATCCGTCGCAATCACGTAGCGTACGCGGATACTCGCCGGGTAAACTTAATAGACAGCCACGCCCCATAGCCCCGACCAAGTGACTGTAGGAGAACCCCGTCGCCAAAAGCATCCATTCGGGTGCTCGCGGCAGCGGTGTTCCGCCTTGGTGCACTTCGTCGACGGCATCGTGGGTGCGGCCGCCTAATAAAGTTTGCGATGAGCATTCCATCAGGATGCCGGGAATCTTGTTGAATTGCCCGACTAGATATTGAAAACAGTTTTCGATAAATGAGACTAGAATGCGGAGTTTATAATTGTTAGGCATGTGATGTCTAAGGAATTCATTTGATTAGGCATGCGATGTCTAAAGAGATTGCGGATTCCAACTATTGTAGTTTTACACTTTCTTTTCTGCGACCGTAAGTGTAATATGTGATATCGCCGGTTTCGTTGCTATATGTCAACGACAATTGGGATGCGCATATTTACTTACGTTGATGACATGTGATGTTATGTGTTGCTGGATATGTTATATTGGATCGTCGTGTTTGAATAGCCGAGGGTTTTTTTTTGTGAGATGGGTGTTTTTCATTTTCATTCATGTAAAAACTTGTATGTAATATTCTTTTATTGGGACACTTCCAGGTTGCGGATGATGTCACCATTTGTATATTATTTACTTTTCCGCACTAGGATAGACCCAAGGAGGAGAGCACAAGTAACCGGGTTCTGGAGTCCAGAGGGAGACCAACTCGAGGAGTCGAGTCCGGGTCTCCTAACTCTAGAATTGGTAGGGCTGCTTGCCGCTCTTGTAGGGGTCTAGGGGTGTGGGTTTGGCTATTCATCACGACCGTGGAATCCGTGTTTTATACTGGCTCGTACTAAAACACGGACGTCCTAGTATATCCAATATTTCATATATGTTTCTTCTGCTGCGATATCTGTGATATGATCATGTGATGTTCTGTGATAGATACTATATATAGTATATATGATATACTATATAGACGTTGCTTATGTTTTACACCCGCGCTAGCCCTGCCTCGCTCTGGCGTTAGTTACCTAACCTAACGGTGCAGACGGGACATCGAGGCGAATGCGGCTGGCATAATCGTACGTTATATTTATCTGTGATGTTTAGGTGCTTAAATGATGGGACTTCATTAATGTGATTAATGGAAGAAAAGAAACCTAAAGATGTTGTGGAATCGAATTTCAAAAATAAAACAGGTAGCTACAGTTCTTGCTTTGTACAGCGGTATATATGATATATCCTGCACCTTATTCGATGAGGAAAGGGCCGACGATCCCTTCACCGGGAGTGACCCCTTTAGCAATAACTGGAAGATGCTACAACTCTCGGTTTGTCTTTTGATTGTTTCTATAGTTTCTGCTTTGCACAGTGATATATATGATATATCCCGCACCTCATTCGACGAGGAAAGGGCCGACGATCCCTTCACCGGGAGTGACCCCTTTAGCAAAACTAGAAAAGCCTCAAAAACACTCCATTTCAAAATTATTTGATTCTACAACGATATCAAGTTCATTACGCAATAGGTTTTCAGAAAAACCTGTCGTAGCCCTCCGTCATTTCAGATAAGTACTAGTTAGTATTCGTGCTGCGGTAGTTTGGCCTCCGTCAAGGCGTAGTGTACAGTAGCTAACTAGTGCTTATCTGCTAGCATATGATGCGATTGGATTAGGGTATTCGTACGGCGTTGTTTGGCCTCCGTCAAGGGTCGTGTGGGTGGGTTTAATTCAATCAGGAAATGACGGGTTGAACTTGACTAGCGGACTATGGTAGTTTGGCCTCCGTCAAGGTCATAGGACGCTAGGGGCAAAATATTATCGGGAATTTCAAGTGTTGAAATTTGCAATGAGATTGCATACCTTCTATGAGATAGTTGGATCCCGATACCCACTGCGAGTAATTGTTACTCCTGGGAGAGTTTTACACTTTACAATTAGCCGATCAAGTAGGTGTCTAGAAAGGTGTCAATGGGGTTACGCCTCTGGGAAAACGAGGTTTACATTAATTAGGTTCGTGCGAAAGCACGGGGGACCTCCCTCAAAGTACCGACACTGGCCTGGCTGAAAGATTGGCGAACTTGTAGTGTGTAATTAATCCCGGCTAGTCTTTCCTTTTAGGGTTTGAAGGAAGATTTGATTAAAACAGTGGGAGCCATCCTGATTAGATAAAATAATAACCAATCTGATCTTGCAAGAGCACACGCAGAGTGTTTTCTTCTCTCTCTCTCCAGGTAGCGACCATATCACGCCTTAATTAAGATAATAAAACGGATATTTTGACCGAACCCGCTTGTTATATTGAGCTGGAGAACGTTGGTCCCGCTCCAACTTATAATTGTTATAAGACAGAGCAGGAAATAAAGGAATACCTGAATTCCTATGCCGCCCAAACGAAGAAAGTGCATATGATGCATCTCCTTCGGGTGTGTTCATTACAAAGAACTGTTTCTCTGTATCCTCTACGTCCTGGGTATTTGATACCGAATCAGGATCCCAGATATGTAATCTGTTACATAGGGCTACAGAAAGGTAGAGAACTGAGAACAGGTGATAAGTTTCATGAGACAGAAAACGGTGCAAGTGTTGCAGCCAAGTCTGTTGGTCACTGTCACCCTGTATCCCAAATACATTGATTCTGAACGAATGTTATTAGATACCGAACCTGATATACAAAATCATATCAGTCTCTTTATTAGTAAAGAAATGATAAAATTTTGTATTGTTGGATAATGTTTTGAACATTTCCTATATCAAAAGTTGATCGGTTCAGGCACGTTATCTAAAAGTATTGATGTTCTAAATCAAACTACAGTTCTTAGTATACATAACACACACAAGAGGAAGAGTTCAGAAATGAACGGATCTTTCTTGAGGTATTGTAGACTAGGTCATATCAATGCGACCCGACTAGCTTAAGTTACATTTAAGATGCATATTTAAATCAGTTTGAATTTACATCTTGTGAAACTTGCTGGTCATGTCACAGAGATAAGATGACCATAGCTCTGTTTAATGGAAACAGAGAAAGAGTTAGTGAACTCTTGGGATGATACATGTTGATGTATAAAGGTCCCCTGTCTACACATACCAGGACCGGTTCTTTGTACTTCATTACATTCTCTGATGATCTCTTTAGATTCAGACATATGTTTCTGTTGAAACACAAGTCCGAAACTTTTGAGATATTCACAGAATATAAGTTAGAAGTAGAGAACCAAAATACCGGTATAAGTATTATGTCCTTTGATGCGATCAAGGAGGAGAATACTTGAGCACGGAATTCCTGGATTATTCTAAAGGAGAATGAGATTCTCTCTCAGCATTACTCCTCCGTATACACCATAGCACGATGGTATATCGGGGCGGAGCAATAGCACCCTATGTGATAAGGTGTGCTCTATGATGAGTACTACTGAGTTACCTATTTCCTTTTGGGAGTTATGCACTTGAGAAGCTGCATACCTATTGAATAGGGTTCAAATCAAATCAGTTGCCTACCACTTCATATTTGATATGATAAGGGAAGAGCCCATATCTTAAGTTGGTTAAGATTTGGGATTGACCGGCCTATGTCTAAAAGCAAAATCCGGACAAGCTCGAGACAAGGTCTGTAATGTAGAACTGGAAAGGTTCCAGCTATACAAATTACAGCAGATGATTTGATAAAACCAAAGGATTCAATAGTTACCAACGAACCTCAGCCTCTCCGCCGATCTAGTAGGGTTCCTCACCCACTTGAGAGATACTTCGGTTTCTCTATGACAGAGGGAGCGAGGATTGCATCATGAGATGATGACCCAACTAGTTTCGAGCTGGCCATCAGGAGTAAGACTCTATAAGAATTGCTGGATGCTTAGTGATCTGAAATGGAATCCTTATACACCAACAAAGTATGGACTTTGGTTGCTTTATCTGAAGGGTTAAATCCCCATCAGGAGTAAGTATATCTTGAGAAGATTACTTGGTATACATGGAAAGGTTGAGACTTTCAAAGCTAGACTTGTTAAAGGTTTGCATCGTAGACCAGTTGTGGCTAATAATGAAACCTTTTCTGGGGCCTATGCTTAAGTTCATCCAGATCCTACTTGCCACGGCTACATACCATGACTACGATATCTGGTGGTTGGGTGTCATGACTGCTTTTCTAAAATGGTGTTTCAGAAAAGAGAGTCTGTAAGTACACGGTCAGAGGGCTTCGTAGACAGTGGGAGCAGCGGAAACGTATACAAGATGTTTTATGTGATAAAGCAGGCATCGCGGAGTTGGAACATCTGTTTTGATGTATTAGTCAAAGAGTTTGACATCATCAAAATGGTAGATGAACCTTGTATAAACAAAAAGGTAGTAGGGAGTATGGTGACGATCCTCGTAGAGTACGTGGATGACATACTCTTGATAGGGAAGGAGTTTCCTATGGTACGCTCGATCAATCTCCGCTTATCACAATGATTCTCCACATAGGATCAAAGTGATACCTACTAAATCCTGGGTTTTGGATCTATGAGATAGATCTAAATGGATGTTAGGATTCTCACTAGATGTAGTGAGATGGTATCAATCGATCCTGGAGAGAATCACTGGAAGTGTTCCAGGGCGATAAGGACGACTGAATGTCAGTCACAGGCATTGTCTTTACCCTCTATGGAAGGATGGTATGTTGGAAGAGTTCCAAGCTAGATACCGTGACATACTAGACAATTAAAGACAAGATACATCGCTACTTAAGATGCTACCAAAGTGGCTGTCTGGGTGTATATTAGTTCATGAGATGAACTTAGTTCCTCCCATTATGTGACAATGGAGTTGTGGCTTATGCCTAGGAACGCCCGTCTCATCAGTGATCCAGACATATTCTGAGACAGTGTCACCTGATCATGGAGATAGTTGATCTCCAGGGTGATCGAGGTAAGGAGAGTAGACTCAGAGGACAATACGGCGGATCCACTCACAAAGGCCTTTTCCCAGAGAGAGACTTTTATGGGATGGTTGAGTATGAGATACTACAACCACTGCTATCAGATGGCCCTAGTGCAAGTGGGAGATTGTTAGTTATATGTATGCCCTAGAGGCCATTACTATACATAGGATGTATATTGTAGTGGATGCTTGGACATATATAGGGAGGACTTTCTTGTTCTACATGATAGTATCCTATCTGGTTGCTCTTTATCTTAACGTGTACACTGATTGTCTCTCTGTTACATGTTGGTAAAGCCCTTAGGATGTGTACTTGACTACCTGGACTATGATGCGGATCATACTAGTGGGGACATGGTAGTCCATAAGTACATCCTTCAAGGTCCCTAGTCGTGGGTGTATCGAGACAGGGCATCGATATACCAGAGTAGACTAGCGTATATCTTCTCGACCCATGTGATGGGCGATGGATGATCCCATATCCATTGGTGTTAGTCATCAGAGATGGTATGCGGGTGCTCAGTGGAGACTGGGTACACTGGACGGACTCGCCGAGAACTCCCAGATGGTATTATACCTTACTTCAGATGGCGGTTCTCTGGTGACACTGGTACAGGTTAGTCTGTAGACCGGAGATCGTCATAGAGTCTTGTGTGATTCCCACTGTGCTTTGATTTCCACCTTACCACGTCCAAGAGGGCATGCAAAATGGTGGTTTTTGGGTACAGTCCCGAATCACATGGAGGCAATGAGCGATAGGAGGGGATTCGTCTCTCCCGGTATAGGGAGTTGATGTTGCGCTGTGTTCGATTGGCTATTACCGGAAATCCTTGGCCAGGGTTGCTGAGATTTACTGGTAAGTGTTACCAGTAGTTTCTCGAACTATTATAGACCTCATATCGACACGACTTATCGAGCTGCTGGGGTCTGATGTTTACCACCCCTAGGCGAGATATGCGACATATCAGACGACGAGACCGGACTGTACGGTAAGTGTTGATGGTTGGATTCACAGGAGTGTGAGCGGGCTTTCTCGTTGATCTTCTGATCGCTCAATACCCGGGTGGCCGTTACGTTTAGCAGACCGCTTGCGGCTTGTGGGTGTTTGATATGATCATCACCTGCTGCCGGCGTATTGACGAGTCTTTAGAGTCCTACACAGAGGTTTCCTGGCTCAAGCGAAACGAAATAGAAGCGCATATGAGATATGTGCGGGGCCGAGAATAATACCAGTATGTGATACTGTATTCTATTCTCGCGATATGTGACATTGATCGGTTATATACGATATAGCCGGGTTATCGGATCAAGTGTTGATTCGATAAGTTGTTACTATTGATATTAGTCGGTTATATGCAATATGACCGGATCATTAAGTCAAGTGTTGATTTAATGTATAATTATATATTTGATATATTACTTTACATTAACTAATATTGGTTCACTTAAGATATTTTTCTCACTTGTTTGTGCACATTGTATATGTGATATATTTTTGTGCACAAGATTGTATCATGTTTGATGATACATGCAAACTTGGGTGTATGTTTGATTTAATACATGTTTAGGTTAATGGTTAGGGTTTTGTTATCTTTATTTATTTTCTTTATTCATTTTGGCAAAAACAAATATGGTGGCTTTCTTTGTTTTTCTCTTGAAGCTTTATGAAGCTTTCATAAGTCTAGCCATTTTGTCTTTTGCCTTAACCTAACCATTAAACCTAAACCCTAGTTTATTCTCTACATGTGTTAGCCTCACCCATGGTTGCATTATGATAAGGCATCACTTGATTTTCTATTTTATTTTTCATTCATTTTCCTTTTCTTTCTTCTTCTTCTTCTTGATGATGAAAGAAAACCTTTGCTAGAAATTTTCAAGTGATGAATCCAAGTGAGAAATCCAAATCAAAAGTGAACCCACTTCCTATTTCTTCATCCTCTACCACTTGCCATGTAGTATAGGGTGTTTTCTTCACAAGTTTCATGACTTAGTGAAGGTGGAGCTTGAGTTTGAGTTGCCTCGACGTAGATCATCTTCGGCATCGAAGTCAACGACCTAGCCCGTCCATTTCTCCGATGAAACCGACGCTAGAGTCCGGGATTCCGATGATCACAGCGGAGGGACGTCAACACGGAGCTAGAGAAGTGGTGGACCGGATCTACAAAGGTTGTATTTCCATTCACTTAGTAGTTAAGTTGTTAACTTGCTTGCTTTTCGCCCATCCTCTAGTTAACGATCGCATTAGGGTTTCTCAGCACATAGAAAAATTTGATTTTGGCATGGTTGATGCCTTGTGGAACCTCTTGAGTGTGCCTAGGAACCCTACACTCTGTAGCCCTCTCTCCGTGCCTGGTGAACGGAGTTTTAGTCATCTTTCTTTTGAGACAGGACTGAAAAGTTTCATAAGACAAAAATTCAAATGTATTCAAATATCCATCTTTATGTAACTTAGATAGTCTTTTTTCATTGATATGACCGATTCTACAATACCACAAGTAGGCTTCGTTCGTATCTGAATTTTTCCTCTTGCTTGTGTTTTGTATATTGAAGATTGTGTTTTGATTAAGAACATAGATACTATTACGCAGTGTACCTTCTGCAATCAATACCTGATTAAGGTAAACGTTCATGATATTTCTATTTAGAACAAAGTTGGATCCATCTTTATCAAGTAAAGAAACGGATATGATGTTGCAAAGTATGAAAGGTACATAGTAGCAATTGTTCAAAATCATAGTCTTGCCGCTTGGCAATACTAGGTGATATTTACCAACGGCGGCAGCATTAACATGTGCTCCGTTCCCTACTCTGTAGGACATATCACCCGGTCCAACAATTCTACTTTTTCTCAGTCCTTGTAATAAATTACAGATATGAGATCCTGATCTGGTATCTAATACCCCAGAGGTAGGGTTGACCGAAAAACAGTTTCCAATAACAAATACACCCGAAGAAAATGCATTAGAATGCTTCTCCTTCAATGGGGGCATCTGGAATTCCTTACAGTCCTCTTTCGCTTACCCACACTCGTGACCATTGTCACAAGTTTGAGTCGAACCGACATTCCCCAGACCAGTGTAATAATCCGGTTTGGTCAAGTTAAACATTTTATTATCTTGATTAGGGCATGACATGGTTGCTATCTGGAGAGAGAGAGAAAATACTCAGTGTGTGCTCTTGCAAGATTAGATTGGTTATTAGTTTATCAAATCAGGATGACTCCCACTGTTTCCTCGAATTCCCCTCCAAACCTTAAAAGGAGAACTAGTCGGGATCATTTGTACCTTACAAGTTTGCTGACCGTTTAGCCAGGTGAGTGTTGGTATTCCAAGGGAGGTTCCCCATGCACTCGCACGGACTTAATTAAAATAAATCTCGTTTCCTGATTGATCGTGAAAAGTGTGTCTATATGTGTTCTAAATACCGCAATCAATAACGACGTCACAATAGCTAGCCGCTAGTGAGTACGGCTTGTCCACAGAGAAACGGTGAACTACTTTTCTTATTTTAAACGAGTTGATAGAAGAAAGGTGGAATTGTTATCGTTTTATACTATGAAGGTTTTAAAAGTTTATAGTAGAAGGGCTTGTAGGGTTTATATGATTTAATAGTTAATGGATGGAGTTTTAAAAATAATTCTCTTTATATTTTAATTATTTAATACTATAGAAATAGCGATGAGTATAGATTAGGGTTCTTAGAAGAAATTAGGGTTTCTCTTTACTGATCCTTGTCCTTCCATTGATCCCTATTGTCTCAAGCCCTTAACAAAACGATTATTAACGAATCTTAAATCATGGTCGTGACTATCATGAATTGATAGCACGCCCGATAATAGGGTTAATATTCATTTTACTAAAATTTATAAAAATTAAAACTTTAAAAAGAATTTAAGTTATAGTTTTCATCAATTATTCTACCCCATCCTACAAACCCTAGCAAGCAAGAACTTACTCGCTCATGGTGATCAATGAAGTTGAAAAAAGGTGGAAGAAAACGGAACCCATAATTAAAATTAAAAATGCAGAAAGTTATTGCGAAATGAAAATACGGAAAGTAAATGCGGAAAGTAAATGCGACAGAATTAAAAGAAAGAATTACCTTTATTGATTTACTAGTGCATTACAAAACTTGCTCGCTGAAAAAGTAATTTACAAAACCCTAGTTTGCTCGCTAGATCTTAATCGATTGATAGATAGTTCGTTGATTGATAACTCTCAGTTTTTTTATAGGCTCTGGAATGTGAAACTATAGACGTCATAAATAAGTATGTGTAATTACGATCAAGACCCTGAGTTTTCACATTCTACGGCCACTAACAGACCGCACAACCGCCGCCTATAGCCTCTTTTAACCGCGGATCCACCGCCGTATGGTGGGTTTGAGCTTCCAAATTTTCTGTGCCTTTTTCTCTCAATATTTGGAGATCTTTCTGATAAAAAGATTCTGAAAATATATCTCTTAGTCTCTGCCGTTACGAGATTCTTTAATTCGGCAGATTTGGTTTGGTGGATCGATTTGCTGTGGATCTCTTACTTGTATTTCATACCTGAGCCGATCTTATTATAATACCTGCACAATATCTCAAATCATCTTGTTAGTAGCACTTGTTTTTATTTGAGATATTATTCTAACCAATTAATTGATATGATATCTTGATAATAATGGTTAAGAATATTTAATATGATATACATATTTTAATAATAAATAATCTCATGAATATTTTATTTAAATACGATATGCATATATTTTCCCTAATTATATTAATTATAAATGAAGAAACATATGACAATAATCTTTTTACAAATAAACCCTCATATGTTCTTTATTAACAATTAACACCTTTTAGTAGTTAATAATAATAGGCAAAATGTCCATACAAATATACAATAAATTTGACTGATCAAATACCCCCAAACTTATCTTTGATCGTCCCGAGAAAACTATTTATTAAAAAGAAAAAGAAAAACCTAGCACACTTTCGTAGGCAACACGATTGCACTTAGCTCGTGCAACAAGCCTTTAAACCTTTAGGTGTCCATAGTAGGAGTGTTGTCTCCTAAGGGTTTTCAGCGGATTACACCCACAAAATCCCAAAATAAAAGAAAGAAGATAAAAATTACATGCAAACATTAAGAACATATAAAAGAAAAACTTGAAAATAAGAGTTTCAAACTACACTAGCTTTTTAGTTATCATGAGCTCTATCTTTATGGTCTTGAAAAAGATGTGAGAAATCACATCCTCTCTCAATAAAACACCGTCTTTAGTCTTCCTCCCCACCTATCCTCCAAATATCGATCATATACCCCTACGTGTTTGTAAAAATCATCCCTACACTTGGAGAATTCATTTCAAGCTTTCATACCCTTTGCCCATATTCCTTAGTATTTTTTAGTCGATAATATTTTATACGGATTTGCTCATACATTCTTCATATGACCGTTAATATTTTTTAAGGTACTAACCAACCGATTACCGAATGTGCTCACTTATTAAAACGTAATCAACAATATCCTAATCTTGCAAAACCTAAGGCTTAGCAGTGACTTCCAAACCAGTTGGTCTAAGGCACTAGATGATAAGGCATCCTCGCTATATTTTTTTATGCTGCCTTAAGTAATTACAAAACCAGTGTTCATTTTTCTGCACCATTTATCTTTTTTTTAATTTATATTTTTTCCCTTCATACTAAGGTTTCTAGATAAGAGTATTTCAAGGTATCCTCTACTATCCCAAGTTTCAAGATGTGTGCAAGTGCGTATAGTAGGGTATCAACGTTCAGAAGTTTGGACTCAAGAATAGGGACTATTTTTCAGACTTAATTCTATCCGCAGATTAGTAATTTTTTCATCTTACTAACTCTTGGGACAACAGCTCATGACTGTGTATTATTAGTTTCGTTTTAAAATATCTATTTTTCTTGCATTTCTTAGATCTTTTCCTATCTTTCATATGTATTTTCACTTTTTAACTTTTATTTTCAAAATTTATGCAATGCAATATTTACATATGATGCATGGATAAATACAAACCATCCCCCCAAACTTGTTTGCAGTAGTGTCCTCACTGATATTGTCATGTAAGCTCAAAACCTGAAGACTATGAGGAACGGTTCAATAAGATGGTATAAAGAAGGGGTCAAGAGTGAATGACAGTGAAATTTTCCCCCAAACTTGTACTTGGCTCACAATCGTGTAAAAACTTCTTTTCTTCCAAGAGCCATTTTAAAATATTTTTCTTCTCCCCCCCCCCAAACTTGAGTAAAATAGTGTTTTCATTACTAAGCATTGAAATTCAACATAAGAGGGGGGTAAATATTATCGGTCTACACAAAACTTTACAAAGACCAAAAGTTAAAACCAACCATTCAAATATTTTATCTAGGTAACACCATGATTGGAAAAAGAATGCGAAATGGATATACGTGAAGAACCCTCGAGACTGTATAAGAATGAAGGTTGTATCATGTCTCAAGTAGAAGAAACAGAAATGAGAGTATCGAGAAAAGATGAAGTGGGGGTAAGATAAGAGGTATAATCGAAATGTTTTACTTCTCGGTTGGTGGAGACGAAAAAGTGAATGTGAATGAAAACGAGAATGTGATAAATAAGGAATAGGTGGAATAGTCGAAGTTTCATATGTGATAAGAAGAAGGGATGGTGGTTTAACTTCTTCGGTCTCAAAGAGAGGCGCACGAATTTCCGGTGGAGGTTGATTCATCACAGTATCCAAGTCTTCAAGAAACGCGAGTTTTTCGGTGAAAAATACTTTGAAACTTTCATCGATATTTCGAATGATAATCTCATTAGAAAGAAAAAAATAAGTGGAATAGGAAGATCTACTAGGAAGATTGAAAGTTTTAAGGTCAATATGTTGCGTACCAGGATTCAAAACACTCGATTCATCAGAAATTATGAAGGTAGGAGACTCGAAAAGATCGTCTACCTTCTGTTCAAAAGAGTCTAACTTGAGTGGTCTTTCAAGAATCATAGAACTCGAAATATCGGAGTGTGGTTCATCAAATCTCGGTGGAAGTGAAAGAAGATGAGAAGAAGAACTAAAGAGAGTGTGTAATGAAACGGGTAAGCGAACTTGGGTGTCGGGCATTGTAGAACCAGAAATGGAAGATGAAGGCTGACTATCGTTTTGCATATCAGATAAGTTGGTGGTAAGAATTGAATAGGTTAAATGCACAGGAAGATATTCACATTCAATGGAAGGGACATGATGGGTCGGAAAATCCAACTCATTCAACATAGCGAGTTCATCTTCAAAGATATTATCATCACCGATCTCACTAGCACATTAAATCAAATCAAACGAATAGTTCTTTAAAAATTCATCAATTATATTATCCTCAATCGATGGATCACTTGGTTCACTTAATGGAATTGGAAGGTTTGAAATGTCAAGTGTAGTCGGATAAAAATCGGTTTGATTTAGAATGGTGTAAGGCTCTCTTTCACACTCATAATTGGAAAAGTCAAACATGTTATTCTCGGGCACCTCATCAATTAGACTATTAAGTGGTTGATCAAAAAATACATTCGATTGGGGTTCAGGATTGAAGGTGTCGAGATCAAAAGAATCGGGTCTGGTTTTACTTGGAGGGATCCTAGGTTATTTCTCACTACTCAATTCCAACTCTACTTCAAGACTAGACATAGTTTGTGAAGAAGTTTCAATGAAAGATTCTCTTTGAACCGTAGAACTTCCTGATTGATGTTCAGAAGCCTTGTCTAGATAAGGTGAAAAAGTTGAGTATGGTTGAAATGTGTTTAATTGTTGGCTACGAGCGAGTTCAATGTATTCCGCAATAGAAATGGGTTTACGACTTGCCACATTAGTCTCAAGAGAAGTATCAACATGAGAGGGTGTGAAAGTTTGGTAATGTTGATAAGAATTAGAAAGATGTATCCAATTTTCATAAACAGGATTAGGATCAATATTGTGATAGAAAGAAAATTGAGATTGGTTAAATTGTTGGCGACTGATTTTTGCAATTTGCTCAGCAATGGTCATGGGTTTAGAAGTTGTCATATTCGCCTCAAAAGGAATATCAACATTTTCATATGGAAACGATTCTAATTGTTGTCATCTGGTTATTGGAGAAGTGAAAGGTATGAAACTTTAGTTACGAGCCTTCGCAATATGCTCAGCAATGGATATAGGTTTAGAAGTTTCCTCACAGCCTTAAAAGGATTATCAACATAAGAAGATGCTGCCTTTTGACACGGTTGATAGGAATTTGAGTGAGGTGTCCAACTGTTATTTCTAGAGCATTCTATCATATCCCTTAAATAAATGGTAGGGTCGGAATTTGTACCAAAGTAATAACGATACAAAAAAATATCTGGTTGTGTGTAGCAAAGCTCACCAAGAGTTCGTCGGTTTGAGTTACTCATCATAAGAGAAAGAAAAGAGGGTGATAATATTTTTTTTTAAAAATTTTGAAATTGTTTTGCTTTAAAAGAGGGACTCGACTCAATTAATCAAAAACGTGCACAAACAATCCCTAGAGGTAGGGTCACCTAGGTCAAATCACTAGACCGCTCCTAGATTTCCAAAGGACAAGACGTAGGATAAATCCTCTATCATCTCCTTATCAATCTTACAGCCACGTAAGTGCCAGATAAGTGGGAGGTATCCGCTATACGAATCACTAAAATAGCGGGCCTAATTAAGTAACCACTTTTCTTAGCCACACTTGCCTTAGACACCACAAGAAAAATGCAGATAAGCAATATATTACCCACGACCCTCTTTTGTCCTAATTGAGTGCGACTGTCCTTAGAGGCTTGGTCTAGATATTTTTTATTAATGTAGGGTAATGCGTATGCTTGTTTGTGATTTGTGAGGCCTAAGAAGGGTGATGAAATCCCTACCTAATCTGAATTTGGGTTTCTTGCCCCTTAATATCCAAATTTAAATATGCAAAACAAACCAAAATCTAAAACACGCCAAAAGATTTTTTTTTAGCGGCGCTGTTTACAAAGAATCATGTAGGTAAAAACAGTTTATTGGAGTTTTAGAGGAAAGAGGAAGATGATAGAATAATACCAGAAAAATTTGGGGGTTCAACTCCCCACTATGGCCGTGCTTCCGCTACCCAATGCTTCTTTTGGCCACGGTTCCGCCGCCATGTGATGAGTTCTCCACTTCAAACTTCTTCATAGCACTTCTATGCTCCTCTGGTCCAATTTGAAAATCTCTGAATCTCTGTTGGTTCGCTCCAAGTTCTTCAGATTTCTTGCAAAACTCGCACAAAAATCGTTAAAAATACAAAATGCAGTTTTTTATTTATATTTTTATGTTCTCTGGTTTTATATTAGAAATTAACCCGAATAACAAGAAAAATAATTACGACCGTTTTCCGGGAACGGCGCCATTTGATTGATCGTGAAAAGTGTCTATGTGTGTTCTAAATACCGCAATCAATAACGGTGTCGCAATAGCTAGCCGCTAGTGAGTACGGGTCGTCCACAGAGAAACGGTGAACTGTTTTTCTTGTTTTAGATGAGTTGATAGAAGAAAGGTGGAATTGTTATCGTTTTATACTAGGAAGGTTTTAAAATCTTATAACAGAAGAGCTTATAGGGTTTATAGGATTTAGTGGTTAATGGATGGAGTTTTAAAAATAATTCTCTTTATCTTTTAATTATTTAATACTAGAGAAATAACGATGAATGTGGATTAGGATTCTTAGAGGGAATTAGGGTTTCCCTCTACTGACCGTTGTCCTTCTATTGATCCCTATTTGTCTCAAGCCCTTAACAAAACGATTATTAATGAATCTCAAATCGTGGTCGTGACTATCATGAATTTATAGCACGCCCGATAAGAGGGTTAATATTCATTTTACTAAAATTATAAAAATTAAAACTTTAAAAAGAATTCAATTTATAGTTTTCATCCATTATTCTACCATATTCTACAAACCCTAGCAAGCAAGAACTTACTCGCTCATGGAGATCAATGAAGTAGAAAAAAGATGGAAGAAAACGGAACCCATAATTAAAATTAAAAATACAGAAAGTAATTGTGGAATGAAAATGCGGAAAGTAAATGCGACAGAATTAAAAGAAAGAACTACCTTTATTAATTTACTAGTGTATTACAAAAGTTGCTCGGTGAAAAAGTAATTTACAAAACCCTAGTTTGCTCTCTAGATCTTAATCGATCGATGGATAGTTCGTTGATTGATAGCACTTGTTTCTTTTATAGGCTCCGGAATGTGAAACCATAGACGTCATAAATAAGTATGTGTAATTATGATCAAGTCCCTGAGTTTTCACATCCTACGGCCACTAACAGACCGCACAACCGCCGCTTATAGCCTCTTTTGACCGTGGATCCGCCGCCGTATGGTGGGTTTGAGCTTCCAAATTTTCCGTGCCTTTTTCTCTCGATATTTGGAGATCCTTCTGATAAAAAGATTCTGAAAATATATCTCTTAGTCTCTGCCGTTGCGAGATTCTTTAATTTTCTCCTTATATTCGGCAGATTTGCTGTGGATCTCCTACTTATATGTCAGACCTGAGCTGATCTTATTATAATACCTGCACAATATCTCAAATCATCTTATTAGTAGCACTTGTTTTTATTTGAGATATTATTCTAACCAATTAATTGATATGATATCTTGATAATAATGGTTAAGAATATTTGATATGATATGCATATTTTAATAATAAATAATCTCATGAATATTTTATTTAAATATGATATGCATATATTTTCCCTAATTATATTAATTATAAATGAAGAAACATATGACAATAATCTTTTTATAAATAAACCCGCATATGTTCTTTATTTACAATTAACACCTTTTAGTAGTTAATAATAATAGGAAAAATATCCATACAAATGTGTAATAAATTTGACTGATAATTTCCGCAGAGGCATAGCTCCGTTAACGCTTTTCTAAACACCTAATAGGTTAGCTAATTGTGAAGTGAAAAATATCTCCCAAGAGTAATCCTACTCATTAGTGAGATCGGGATCCAACTTTCATCACGTGATAACCTAGATGAAAGCCACTCTAGTTACCACACTCCAGAAGGTATGCAATACAAGCAAGTTTCCTGTATATTTGAAACTCCTGATGTGGTTTTTACCCCTAACACTTATGACCTTGACGTAGGCCAACATATCATAAGTCGTTAGTCAAGTTCAACCCGTCATTATTCTGGATTAACTTAGACCCACTCGTACAAGTCCTTGATGTAGGCCAAAATAACTGTACAATTGTCCTAAATAATCGCATATCTATGCAGAAAACAAGCATTACCCAGCTACTATTCATTATGATTTGACGTAGATCACCATACATAGCATGAATACTAGGTGATATTTGTAAGAAATGACGGAGGGCTACAGCTGGGTTTTTGGCGAAAAACCTTTTAACGTAATAAACTTGATATCGTTGAAGGAACCGTGTAGTTTTGAAAAGGAGTGGTTTAGGCTCCGCTTTTGAAAACTAGTGGTTTTGAAGAAAACTGAGTAATCTATAGTAACATAAACTTTTGCTCAAGAGGCCACTCCCCGTGAAGTGATCTAGGCTTTTGCCTCCTCGAATGAGGTGCAGGATATTCCTAACCGAATACCACTATGCAAAGCGAAAGAGTATGATTATAGTTTTTCGAAATTTGTTCCAATATCTTTTAGGTTTCTTTTTCTTGCATTAATTAAAATTAACGTAGTCCCATCAATTAAATCCTATCACATCAGAAAAGAATAAAAATAAAATGTACGTATATGCCATCCGCATTCGCCATGGGGCCCCGTCATGCACCGTTAGGTTACTTAACTAATGACAGAGCGGGGGTAGGACTAGCGCGGATGCAAAACATATACAACATCTACTAGTATGTATAAATATATATATATATATATATATATATATATATATATATAACTATTATTGGTCCTAGGCATGATATAAGCAACATCACAGAATATCAATAAGCAACATAGAATAACGGATAATATAGGAGCCCCGGGTTTCATTTGAGCCGCAAATGAAACTCTACGTTCCCCTGTCGTGTGGATAGCCTGTGTAATGATAAACCTAGACCCCTATAAGTGCGGCAAGTTACCCGCCAATCCCAGAAGTTTGGCAACCCCGATAATAAAGTGAATGGGCCACCCAGCACTTCACGGAATCCAGTAACTTGATCACCCCTCCATGGGTCATCCTATACCCCCTACAAGTACGACGAATAGCCTGCCAATCTAGAGTAAGGCCTTCTCCGTCTCAACGCTATGAGATGCGGACCCATTGCCTTCTAGATCGCGGCTATTCGATCACTCCTCTGTGGGGTAATCCTAGTACAGAAAAGAACACACACACACAAACACACACACACACAAATGGTGATATCGACCTCAACTCGGCCGTACTCCAATAAAAGAATATACAAACTGGCAGAGACGGCAGTCCACATGTCGGACGGTCGCCCCACAATAATGAATATACAAATGAATCGACATTGTACAACAACCATTGTACTATAGGCCATCCACCACGACAATCCATCCATAACATCAGTGCAACACAGAACATCAACACGAATATCATGTCTGTACACCCGTCTGATTGTACATATAGCAACCAGTCGGATTATACCGCGCTATGATATTCACGGTCGTAGAAATAAATGCACTAAAAACCAAGAGTTTAAAATTTCGATCGATTAAAACTTTTCTTATTGGCCCCAAGTATAAACCAGTACACAAATGAATCTGGGCCAAAACTAAATATTCCAAAAATCATATTTCCATGTATTAGAACCCCAGAAAAAATTTGGGCCACTGTAACCAAAATTGGGCCGTGGTTCAATAGCCAAATGGTGCATTTGGCTTCTGTTTTGTGGTCAAATTTTGGGTTTAAGTGCCCAAATTTTTTTCTTGGCTCTAATTTTACCCGCACATAATTTTAATGCAACCAGAAATTTTTTTTGAATAACTTTAAAATTCGAATAGCAAGCAGTGATTTGGAAATGTGATTCAGAATGTTCCGTCGATCGAAACTCTAAATTAGTGCAAATTAGTATAGTTAAGGTTTATGGAGTGGCTCTGATACTATGTTGGTGAGTTATGCTCACTCTACATCGAAGTAGAGAGGCGTAATGCACAAAAATTAAATTTTTAAGCAAGCAAAACCAACTTAACCCAAGTGATCAATCCATAGCCCTAAACTAGCAACTACTAGAAGTTTTATCTATTATGAGAGAAGGTTATACCAGAAGATCCGTGTTCTTCGGGTCTTCACTCCTATTCTTAAGCTCCTAGAGATCTCCTAGATCAACCTTGATGGCCGGCCTCCTCGGTCCTAGATGATCCACCCGAGAGTTTGTAATCCAAATTTAGCTTCACTAATGAAGCAACTCAACAACCTAGTTTGCTAATCTAGGTTCCTAAGATGATATAGTGATTTTTCTAGTGTATTTCTATCTTTCTTCCTCCATTGATTCTGAACTCATAAGATGGTAGGGAGGAAGATGAAGAAGGAGGAGG
Source organism: Agapanthus africanus (assembly GCA_030015575.1). Taxonomy (NCBI): domain Eukaryota; kingdom Viridiplantae; phylum Streptophyta; class Magnoliopsida; order Asparagales; family Amaryllidaceae; genus Agapanthus; species Agapanthus africanus. Next base: position 442,181,189 of record CM057350.1, on the reverse strand, counting down.
AGGAACTGAAGAAAGGCTAGAGAGGGGAGAGAAGCTCATGGTGAGAATGAGAAAAATCATCAGCAATCATGGTTTTATAAAACATATTTTGCAATATAAATATATCAACCATACTTGAATAGATTGCACAAATGAATTATAAATTCATTTTTTAAGACTATTCAAGCATGGTTCTCACCATATCTCTCCTTACTCTCTTTACACCTCATTTCTATTTAAAGAAATAAATGGATAAATAAAAAATGAAGTATCCACCTTCTAGAATGTTTTCCGTATAAATATGGAGTACATTCTACCGTATATACATACTCGTATTCGTACCAAAATATGAATACCCAAGAGATAGAATAATACCACTAATAAAATACTGCATTAAATCAATATCTGATTTAACAAACTAGCTTAATCGTAAACCCGCTAGTATTATCGACCGTCCGATCGAAAACCTGGATAACACTAGAATATACATACTGAAATATGTATATGTAAATTATTAAATCAATACCTGATTTAATAATCTGGCTTAATCCTAAGCCAGCTAGTATTATCATTCGATCGGAACCCTGCTCGATCGAAAACCTTGATGACATTAGAATATACATATCGAAATGTGTATATGTAAATTATTAAATCAATACTTGATTTAATAATCCGGCTTAATCCTAAGCCGTCTAGTATTATTATTCGATCGAAACCCTACGCGTATAAACATATGACCATCATATCGTTTCGCCTGAACCAGAGAAACCCTCTGTAGGGACTCTAAAGACTCGACAGTACGCTGACAGTGGGTTTAACCACAAGCATGTAACGGTTACCCAACTACCTGTCGAAAAGAAGGCCGACGAGCAAGCTCATCCGAACCCCTACTGAGCCTATCCGTGGCAATCTTCGTACAGTCCGGTCTCTTCGTCTAAGAGTAACACATACCGGGTCTAGGGGGTGGTAAACGTCAGACCCCTACTGGCCTGATAAGTCGTGTCGATGTGGCTCAGGACCAATCTGAGAAACTACTGATCTAACTATCAGTAAATCTCAACTGCCTTGACTAAGGTATTATAGTTCTGGCAACCGGACACAGTGCGATATCGACTCCCAATATCGGGAGAGACGAATCCCTGACAATCACTCACTGCCTCCATATGGCTCGAGACTGTATCCAACCAAAACCTGTTTGCACGACTCAGTAGAGCCGTGGTAGGGTAGTGATCAAAGCACAGTGGGAACTCACACGAGGCAAATGATGATCTCGGGTCTAAAGACTAACTAGTACTTATATCATCTGAGAACCGCTATCTAACGATAGGTATAATACCATCTAGAGGTTCTCGGCGAGTCCGTCCAGTGTACTCACCCCTAGTGAGCACATGTTTACAATCTTAGATGATCACACCAATGGCTGTGGGACCAACACCGCCCCTTGTCGGGGTCTAAAAACATATACACAAGTCTGCGCTAGAATATCAATGCACGGTCTCGATATTCCTGCGACTTGGGACTTTTAAGGATGGACTACCCAGCTCCCACAAATATGATCGCCATCATAACGCTGATAGTCAGGAAAATCTTACGGGCTTTATCAACATGTATCCGCCATATGTGATATCGAGTATAATATATGCACATGTTAAGATAAAGACAAACCAAAATAGTATAGTACTGTATCGAGTCTTTATCAATATATGTAAACAATATAAAGCAACAAGAGAGAAAGAAATACACATATTAAGATAAAGACAACTCAAATAATATACTATATACAACTGAGCAAGATTGTCCTGTATATACATATCTCTAGCATCCTATACAATACATGTCTCTAGGGCATACATATCCAACAGTCTTCATAAAATTTCTCTTTCATCAAAAGTGATTCTATTTTTGATCCTCCTCATTTCGATGGAAAGAAATTCGATATTTAGAAAATTAAGTTGCAATGTTTTCTTGAATCTCTTAGCATGAGTATGTGGTTATTTGGATCGTGAGTATTTTATTCCTACTAATGATAATTTTTGTGGAGTACTCATGAAATATACTTTTTTGTTTTGAACATTAAAGCTCTTAAATATATGCATTATGCTTTAAATATTGATGCTCTTAACAAAGTCTTTTCTTGCAATACGGCTCATGATTTATGGTGATCCTTGGAAAACATCTATGGGGAGCAAGCCATTTGCCATAATGAAGAGAAAACCAAGAGAACGACGTTGTTTACCGCCGAAAACTGGACTGAGATGTTGGGACGTCTAGCCTGAATTTAGGGGCAGATGCTATTTGGAACATATCCATCCACCTCTTCGAAGACACCAAGTTGATTTATTGCACCGTATGTCGGAGGTTTGGATAGATGCGACCAATGTAGCAGACTTTATCAGATTCCCCTTCATTTATGAGGGTTTTTTTTATTGTGGGGACGCTCTTCCCTGCAGTTAATTACGTTATCGCGTTGCGATAACCATTTTCTCCTGCTCCGGTAGTTCACTTCATGTCGTTTGTTATTTTGTTTGTTAAGGTTGCCCGTGGATTGTATACGAAGACTATTTTATGTCGTCGCCCGTAGGGCGCGGATTAGTCTAAATCCGTACATATATTTTCATGATTTGGGTCAAGCATTTGCTTAAGCAGATCCACGTTGGTAGCTTAGTTTGCCAACGGAAACGAACTCAGGACGTATTTCTCACATTTGTGAGGTCCATCCGTTCATTTGAAATTTGAGACTAAGATCAAAGCATCATTAGTCTTATTTGAGACCAAGATCAACTTAGATGTTTTGGGTGAAGTATTTACTTGACAAGGTCCATGTTGGTAGCTTGGTTTGCCAACGGAAATGAACTTAGAATGTATTTCTCACATTTGTGAGGTCCATCTATTTATAGAAAATTTGGGTTGATCTAAGGATTCTTAGTCTTATTTGAGACCAAGATCGACTTAGGAACAGTGAGCATATGGGCTCGACTGATCATTAGATGATATATAAATAGCCTATGGATAGTATATAGTAGTCAGTATGGAAACAGTCCGCAGGGCAAAACATATTAGTTTAAGAACGTCGTGGTCCAACATTCCCTGTTTGGGACGAATGTTAGTTTAAGGACATTTCAGTCCATTATTCCCATTTTGGGGACGAATGTTAGTTTAAGAATATTTCGGTTCATTATTCCTATTTTGGGGACGAATGTTAGTTTAAGGACATTTCGGTCCAACATTCCCATTTTGGGGACGAATATTAGCTTAAGAACATTTCGGTCTTTCATTCCCGTTTTTGGGATGAATATTAGCTTAAAAACATTTCGGTCCATTATTCCCATTTTGGGGACAATGTTAGTTTAAGGACATTTCGGTCCAACATTCCCGTTTTAGGGATGAATAGGTGTTGGTTGTTGGAACCCGTCACCTCTCTGAAGACGCCGAGGAATTACGACATATATCAGAGGTGTAGAAAGATATACCCTTAAACCAAATCCCGTATTTGAAGGAAAAGATCATGGTGAACCTAAAAATCGTCAGTCTTATATGAGACTAAGATAAAGATTATTAGTCATATATTGGACTAAGATCAATATAGATATCATTGATGAAAGGTCATTAGTCATATATGCGACTAAAATTAAATTAGGTATCACGAGCATATGGGCTCGGTTGGTTTAAAATCAAAAAGGAAGCTTAAGCTTCACAGACTTACCCAATTTGAGGATAAGATTGGGTTTTTATACTACCCAGCAATACTAAGCACTCGGATATATAGCGCTCACTTGTGTTTCACGTGAGGCGCTGAAATAGTGCTAAGCACTAGTTTTTTTGGCGCTTACGTGGGTTTCACGTAAGGCACTCAGCTTTGGGCGCTCACGTGTGTTTCACGTGAGGCGCTGAGCTTTTAGCTTCTTTCGAGTGCTCATGTGTGTTTCACGTGAGGCGCTGAGTTTTGGTGCTCATGTGTGTTTCATGTGAGACGATGTATTCTTAGAGATTTAATCTCTGTTGATATTTTCAGAAAGGTTAAATCTCTGTTAATGGTATTTTGACCATTAACAATCACCAAGATCACTATTTTGAGGATCTATCAGGTTCTTTAAAAACTAAGTTCTTGATTATAAAGGAACTTAGTTCCTGGAGTATTATGAACTCCATCTTCTTCGTGTTCTTCTCTCATATTCTTTTTAACCTTATTCTTCCCTGAATCCTTGATTCTCAAGAACAAGATCTTCCCGATGAGAATTAAATTCTCAACTAATGGGAGACTTGTCTTGTGGATCTCAGATCTAGACCAAGAACTAAGTTCTTTTAAAGGGTTAAACCCTCAGATATGGTATGATAGGTAAATGAGATATTTTGATCTCTGCTTTTTTCTTTACCTAAGGTTTTGAGGAGGGAGACGATCTTCTTTATTAAGAATTAAATTCTCTGTTATTTTTGTCGAAGCTCTTAGAGAGCCTTCTATATATTTACAGAACCTTATGGGGGGGTCTCCTCCTCCTTTTTATATCCCTTCTCTCCTCCCTTCTTTGCTCCTATTTATAGGAAAAGGAAAAGAATCAATTTGTTGAGAAAATCTCTCATTGAGATATCATGATTGATTTCATAACTAATCAAATTGACCTTTTAGATCAACCAGTGAATTTTATTCACTGTTGGATTTTTAATCCAAAGGCTCTCTGTTTAACAAAGAAAATTTCTTGTTTGTTTTAGCAAGATTAGGAAGATATTTTTCTAACATAGAATTTTATTATATATAACAGAGATGATCTTTCTTATTTTAGAAAGATCAGGAAAATATTTCCCACGTAGAATTTAATTTTATCAGATGGTTTAATTGGTGATATTTCATTACTATTGGATTTTAAATCAAAAGGTTCTCTTTTTAACAGAGAAAAGTCTTTCTCGTTTTGGAAAGATCGGGGGGATATCTTCCTAAATAGAATCTAATTCTATATAGAATTTAATTCTATCTGAAACTAGCGCTTCAAAATAATATGCTCACGTGTTTAACATGTGACCCCCGGTGTGGGTTTTAGCCTGTCTATATTCAACGCCCATATGCTTTGCATATGAGCGCTCATGTGTTTAACACGTGAGGCCTGTTTGGCTTTTGGTTATTTACTTTCAGCGCTCATATGCTTTACATATGAGCGCTAATATGCTTTACATATGAGCGCTCACGGGTTTAACACGTGAAGCCTGTTTAGCCTTTTTGGTTATTTCTGTTCAGCGCTCATATGCTTTGGATATGAGCGCTCACGTGTTTAACACGTGAGTCCAAACTGTGGGTTTTAATTCTCCTCAAAGACAGAACGCTCACGTGCTTTGCACATGGGAGGAATTCGTTTCTTCTTTTTTTCTCCCCCTTTTTTATAAGAGAACTACAAGCTCTGGGCCAAAATTTTTGCTAGGAACAAATGCCCCCACTACTTTGTCCACGTAGGTACGTACATGGGTTAAGTAGTGCAGAGTTATGCATCTTCATAGAATTGATAGCTTAGGAGATAGGTTTAGGATCACTGTCGCTCAAGACTTTTCATCTTCAAGAACCGTAAGGGTCTCGAGAAGGTTTTTTCTTCCTAAGAGTCGAGAGGATCTCACAGGTGCATATTCTCCTTAGGAATCGTGGGGATTCCTAAGTGTCTTTCACCTTCGTGAGTTATAAGGATCTCACGCATATATTTTCTCCTTAAGGGTCGAGAGGACCCGTAAGTGGCTTCTTCACTTCATCAATATGCAACTTTTGGTGAATGTGGCCCGTGGATAGTATACAAGAGTCGGCCTTGACCTCCTTATATGGTGACCTCCTTATAGGGAAGCGATGGCTTAGGAAACAAGTTTAGATCTGTCGCCTAAGGTTTTTCAACTTTATAAGCCGTGAGGGTCTCATACAGATGTTTCTCCCTACAAGTCGAGAGGATCTCATAGGTGTATTTTCTCCTTAGAAGTCGTGAGGAATCCTAAGTGTGTTTTCTATTAAGAGTCGTAAGGATTTCACAAGAGTATTTTTCCCTTAGGAGTCGAAAGGACCCGTAAATGGCTTCTTCTCCTCATTGGATGCAACTTTGGAGAATGTGGCCTGTTGATAGTATACAAGAGTCGGTATGGACCTCCTTGTAAGGCAACAGTGCTTAGGAAACAAGTTAATATCCCCGTCGCCTAAGGCTTTCACCTTCATGAGCCATGAGGATCTACTAAAGATGTTTTTCCTTATGAGTTGAGACGAATCGAAAGGATCTCGCAGGTGTATCCTAACGTGAAATATATATAACCCCTTTTTTTATAAGGGTCCATTAAGTTTGTGGTATTAGGTTTAAGTCCATCGTATCACTACGCAGGCCGATGTATTTCTTGATATGCAGTCCCTTAGGTTGCTGCTCGAGTAGCCCCACGTCTGTCATGTCTCGGATCTCTTCTGAGGCTGGACAAGACGTCTTCAAGTGGTCTTCTTAGGATGGAATGTTCACTTTACCATCGGAAGAAAAAGAGTTAGGTATTGCCATGGCGCTTTCTACTTGAGGTTAGGCTTAATTTAAAGCCCCGATGAGTCATAACCGCACCCTTCTGGGGTGGGATGATCTCCAATGGTCTTTAGGCTTTGTATGTATTGCCGTCAAGACTCGAAGTTAGGAATATACCGTCACTTCATTTTTGCTTTGATGATTTCATGCCGATTCTTCGCTGAAGTGAGGTAGACATCCGTATGACTTCTAGGCCGTATATATCGCCATCGAGTTCTGGAGCTTGGATTTTGCCTTCACTCCACTTTTATTTGACCCTTGGGTCCTTTGTTGACGTCGCATCTGTACTCTGCTGGAATGAGAAGGAATGCCGGGAAGATCTTCAGGCTGTAAATATTGCCATTGAGATTTGGAGCTAGGATTTTGCCATTGCTGCACTTTTATTCGACCCTTGGGTCCTTGTTGATGCGGCGTCTGCACCGAGAAGGAACGTCGAGCTGGGGCTAGGATTTTGCCATTACCCCGCTTTTATTTGACCCTTGGGCCCTTGATGACGTTGCATCTGCACCTTACTGGAATGAGAAGAATGTCGAGTTGATCTCTATGTTGTAGATGTTGTCATCGAGATCAGGAGCTAGAATTTTACCATTGCTCCACCTTTATATGTTTCACCCTTTGGTCTTTGTTGAAGTTACGTCTGCACCGAGAAGGAACGTCGAGCTGAAGATAGGATTTTGCCATTACTCCTTTTTTATTTGGCTTCTTGAAGCCTTGTCGAAACCCCGTCTGTACTTTGCTGGAGTACGAGAGACGTCGGATTGGTCTTTAGGCCGCATACATTGCTATCGAAACCCAGAGCTAAGACTTTGCCATCACTCCACTTTTATTTGACCCTTGCGTCCTATTTGACGTCGCGTCTGCACCGAGAAGGAACATCGAGCTAGAGCTAAGATTTTGACATTACTCCACTTTTATTTGATGATGTCGTGCCAATTCTTCGATGAAGAGGGGTAGGCATCCATAAGACCTCTATGCTGTATGTATTGCAATCGAGATCTGGAGCTAGGATTTTGCCGTCACTCCACTTTTGTTTGACCCTTGGGTCCTTATTAACGTCATATCTGCATCGAGAAGGGACGACGAGCTGATCTTTAGGTTGTAGATGTTACCATCGAGATTTGGAGCTAAGATTTTGCCATTGCTCTACTTTTGTTCGACCCTTAGGTCCTTATTGACGTTACGTCTACACCCTTTCTGAATGAGAAGAATGTAGGGATAGTCTTTATGTTGTAGATGTGCCGTTAAGACTTGGCTCTCCCTTTGACTGAGCCTGGTGGGAAGATATGGTTCCCTTTATTTCATTTAAGCCCATGGATTATATACAAGAGTCAGTATGGACCTACTTGCAGGGTAGAAAAAGTTTCATTTTCATTTTTTTTATTTCCGCGATACTCTATCTTTTCAACTTTTCATATCGCGAAAGTCGCGATTACCCAACCATCTCGGCTTTTTTATTCGCGGTGCCTAATCATTTCGGCTATTTTTTTTACTTACTGCTTTTTATTGCGAGTTGCCCAAACATTTCGGCTGTTTCATATGTCTATTTTTTTGCTCGCTGAATTTTTTTGCGAGTTGCCCGATCATTTCGGCTATTTCATATGCATTTTTTTGCTCGCTGATTTTGTCGGGGACTTGGGTCCTGATACCAATTTCGGTATCGGTATCGCTACAACTGGAATGTTGGCAGAAGCGAATAATCATTTTCCATGAAAGGACTTAGAGTTTGACACCAGTTTAGGCATCATTATCGCTACAACTGGGATATTGCATCATTTGCCTTTGTCAATTTGAACAAATATGGCTTAGCAAACAGGGTTAGAATCCTTTCGTCTGAGGCTTTTTGACTTGATGATCCGTAATGGTCTCATAAAGGTATTTCTCCCTACGAGTCGTAAGGATCTCGTAGGTATATTTTCTCCTTAGGAGTCGTGAGGATTCCTAAGTGATATTTTCTATTGTAAGTCGTAAGGATCTTACAGGAGTATTTTCTCTTTGTAACTCAAGACGATTTACAAGTGTCATTCACCATATAGGGATATTTCTCGTCTTTGGCGGAACTCAGTTGGAACATATTTTGTTCGTGCCTGTGGATTGTATACAAGAGTCAATATTGAACTGCCTATAAGGCAACTTGGGGGATATGATGGGTTAAGAACAGGTTTAGATCCCTGTAACTTAAGGCTTTTGAATCCCATGAGTGGTAAGGGTCTCATAGGGGGAAATTCTCCTTACTAATCGTGATGATCTCGCAAGTGTAATTTCTTCCTAGGAATCGTATGGATTCCTAAGTGTGTTGCTCCTTTATGAGTCATAAGGATCTCATGCAGGTATTTTCTCCTTAACAAGATCGAAGGGACCTTGCAAGTGTACACATTAACGAATTTGCGCCCTCTTGGGTTTTCACAAACTTGCCGGCAGTCCTACTGTTTTTACTTATGGCGCCCTTTTGGGTTTTCATCCGTGCCTATTTTGCTTGTAGACATACCATTTTTTTACGAGATTGCACCTTTTCGGGTTTTCATAAACTCGCCGGCAGTCCTGTTGTTTTTACTTACGGCACCCTGTCGGGTTTTCATCCGTGCCCATTTCACTTGTGTACGTGCCGTTTTCTTTCTTTTTCTTTTTTGTTTTTTTGCCAACGATGAAACTCTCGAAAGTAGTTTCACCGCAAGTGACCGGTCTATTTGCCGGTAGGACTTAGAGGTGACTTCTTTACTGGAGTAGCTATATAGTCGGTGGGACTTGAGTTGCAATATTCGCCGGTGGGACTTCAATTGCAATATAGATCTCAAGACGCATATTAGTTTTAGGGACGTTGCGGTCCATCATTGCCGTGTTTGGGGCGACGCGCTAGTTTAGCGACGTTTAGGTCCATCATCCCCGTATTTGGGGCAAAATGCTAATTTATGGACGTTTCGGTCCATCATCGCCGTGTTTGGGGCGAAATGCTAGTTTAGAGAAATTTTGGTCCATCATCGTCGTGTTTGGGGCAAATGCTAGTTTAGGGACGTTTCGGTCTAAAGTTTACCATTTGGTCGAGCAGTTGCATAACTCATTCCTTCCAACGCTTTCTTGCTGAGGCGCTGCTGCCTGTCCTTTGTATGCACAGACACTTCACGTATTAGGCTATCTTCATCGTACCAATTGGGTTGTTTTGCGGGAAATACCAAGCATATTACACAACACCTACCCCCTGCTCGTTAATGTCGCTTTCTGACGCTGACGAAGGAACGGGATATCACGTCACTCCTTTTGCTGGGTCTTCTTCTTCCTTGGAAGAATGAATTTGACTTGGAGGCTTTTCCCCTCATCATCCATTTTAGGAGTGGGACATGGCTTCTATGTCATTTTCATGATTTTTGGTTCATGTGGGCTATTCTACTTGATTGCAAGACCTGCTTGTAGGTCCCTTAATATCCTTTCTGTTCTTTGAAGAAAGGACTAACTCGTGTAGAGATTCGTCCACCAGCGAGCAATATGCCCCCTGCGTATCTCTCGGGGGAGCGAGTATTCGCATCCTAATCTTTCGAAAAGTAGAACCCGTGCTGTCGCTATTTTGGTGACAGGTTGCTTTAGAGCCGCTCATTTTTTGTTGAGCGTTGGCGACAAATGTCGTCTTTCCTCTGCTTTTCATGTATCTTCATCAGAAGAGGATGTGTCTTGGCCCATTTTATCCAATCGAGCCATTTTATCTATGAGCTCTTGAAAGGTCGACGGCTTGAAGAGGGCCATATATGGGAACACCTTTGAATTTAGATCGAAGGTGGCTATGAACGTTCCCACGACTGGATCTTCGTCAATGAATTGCTCGCATTTAGACCAGAGATTTCGACATCGGGTAACATATTGAACCCAGGTCTCGTTCGGTCTAACCCTTTCATTGACCAACATCGTCACGGTAGTGCGTTTATTCACACTAGCAAATCTTTGACAGAAGAGCATCTTCATCTCATCTAAGGTATTCACGGAGTCATTTGGGAGTTCCGTATACCATTCGAATGCAGTGCCCGCCAGACTGCTGACGAACTGTCGAAGGAGCAGTATATCATTTCCTCCAGTATTGCCGCAAATAAATTTAAATCGTGCGATGTGCTGGTGAGGATTCCCGGTCTCTTTGTACATGTGGAACATCGGAAGTATGTATTCTGGCGGGTACTGTACTTGATCATAACACACCGGATACGGTCGACCAGTCTTGATCGACCTATTTACAGCTTTACTGGTATAGTGAGCTTTGACTTGATGAGCGATATATGCATCCATCTTTGCTTTTGGAATCATTTCCTCCTTCACCGTTGATGAGGCTTGCAGAGGATTTTAAATGTCACCCTTGTCTTTAATAGCGACTACCGGCGGTTTATCTGCCAGTGGTTACAAATGGACCATCATTTCAGCCATATTCTGGATCAAGAGGGCCATCTGGTTTATTTTAGCGAACATCGCTTCCGCTTCTTCATCTCTCTTCTTGAGAGCGTGCTTCAGGAAATCAATATCTGACTCCTGTCCTATTCTTTTTTCGGGTGCGTCTTAAGGATTTTCCTTAGGCGATGAATTAACAAGTGCTGCCGCCTGAGCAAGTATATTCTGCAACTTTTCATGTTGCAGTTAAGCTTTTGTTAGAGACCGAGTATGCAGTCTGTGACTAGTAGAAGCACAACCTTTGTTTTTGGAGTTCACTATGTGGACTGTATATACTATCATGCCCCCAGGCTTGGGGCATTTGGAATCTTGACCCCTGAAGTTTGTCTCGGTCGTTTGGACTTTATTAGGCCTCTCTTTTTTGTAAGAACAAGCATTAGCTTTAGGAGAACCCATTAGAACAGGAACCGTCTTGGGATGAGTCCCCGTGTATTTGGAAGGGGAGTTGTCAGAGTTTGACTGACGCTTAAGGGAGGGGTCGCGGACGATGACCGAGTCCTTCACCTGCTACCACATCTTATATATAGACGAGGAAAGTTTTTTTAGGGAGCGAACTGGTTTTTGCTCTCCTTATATCTCCACGGGCTGTGGAGACCTTTTTAGTACCGCGGTGGGGGAATTTTGTCTGACCCTTCACAGTAGCTCGAAACTGTTCCCGGTTGGAACAACAACATTCGCCATCAAAGTTGAAGCAAGTGGAGTCAACACAGATGGAGAACTGCCTCCGGCTTGTCTTATTTGCTATGCTTTCCCCCTATTTTCTTTAAGAGCATGACTATTCTGCCCCTATGTTGACCTTGGTCTTCGGTAAGTGCCACCCGCATGAATACCAATGCTGTCGGCAGAGCTAAAGATTGGGGAGCCAGCCTGTGTAAGACGGACTTCTTCAGGGCTTCCTCCTTTGGCGTTGAGGCACTGAGGGTAGAAGGTGGGGGTATCGACCCAAAGATAATCCCACTGATTTCTTGAAGAGCCGGATTGCAGAGATTTGGGGCTACAGGTGTCCCATACATGACTCCACCAGATATAGCAGAGCTCGTGTTGCAGCGAGTGGAAGCAAACACCATTCTAGAAAGAGACGAACCACCAGCTTCAGTATCATATCACCCAAGGGCAACTACAAACATATATACCGCGATTATTTAATCACGAAAAAACACGACACACGAAGTGTGGAGTGGAAAGAGGAAAAGGTCCCACCGGACGTACCAGAATCTGTTTACAGCAGAAGACTGGAATGAGGCGTTGGAACGTTTAGCCTGAATTTTTGGGCAGATGCTATTTGGAACATATCCATCCACCTCTCCGAAGATACCAAGTTGATTTATGGCACCGTATATCGTAGGTTTGGATAGATGCGACCGATGTAGCAGACTTTATCAGATTCCCCCTCATTTGTGAGGGGTTCTTGATTATGGGGACGCTCTTCCCTGTAGGCGCAAGCCTCTGTAGTTAATTACGTTATCGCGTTGCGATAACCACTTTCTCCTACTCCGGTAGTTCACTTCGTGTCGTGTGTTATTTTGTTTGTTAAGATTGCCCATGGATTGTATACGAAGATTATTTTATATCGTCGCCCGAAGGGTGCGGATTAGTATAAATCCATACATATATTTTCATGATTTGGGTCAAGTATTTGCTTGACGGGGTCCACGTTGGTAGCTTGGTTTGACAACGGGAATGAACTTAGGATGTATTTCTCACATTTGTGAGGTCCATCCATTCATATGAAATTTGGGTTTTATCTAAGGGTCGTTAATCTTATTTGAGACTAAGATCAATTTAGATGTTTTGGGTGAAGCATTTACTTGACAGGGTCCGCGTTGGTATCTTGGTTTGCCAACTGGAATGAACTTAGGACGTATTTCTCACATTTGTGGGGTACATCCGTTCATAGGAAACTTTGATTTGATCTGAAGATCTTTAGTCTTATTTGAGACCAAGATTGACTTAGGAACAGTGGGCATATGGGCTCGACTGATCATTAGATCATTTATAAATAGCCCATGGATAGTATATGCTAGTCAGTATGGAGACTGTCCTTAGGGCAAAACATATTAGTTTAAGGACGTCGCGGTCCAACATTCCCTGTTTGGGACGAATATTAGTTTAAGGAAATTTCGATCCATTATTCCCATTTTGGAAACAAATGTTAGTTTAAGAACATTTCTGTCCATCATTCACATTTTGGGGACGAATGTTAGTTTAAATAAATTTCGGTCCATCATTCTCATGTTTGGGGCGAATATTAGTTTAAGGACATTTTGGTCCATCATTCCTATATTTGGGACGAATATTAGTGTAAGGACATTTCGGTCTAACATTCCCATTTTAAGGACGAATAGGTGTTCGTTGTTGGGATCTGCCACCTCTCTGAAGACATTGAGGAATTACAACGACATATTTCAGAGGTGTGGAAAGATGTACCCTTAAACCAAATCCCGTATTTGAGGAAAAAGATCATGGTGGATCTAAGAATCGTTAGTCTTATATGAGACTAAGATAAAAATCATTAGTCATATATTGGACTAAGATCAACTTAGATATCATAAATGAAAGATCATTAATCATATATGGGACTAAGATCAAATTTGGTATCACGAGCATATGGGCTCGGTTGATTTAAAATCAAAGAGGAAGCTTTAGCTTCACAGACTTGGCCAATTTGGAGCTAAGATTGGGTTTTTATACTACCCAGTAGTGCTAAGCACTCAGATATATAACACTCATGTGTGTTTTATATGAGGCTCTGAAATAGTGTTAAGCACTTGTCTTTTCTGGCGCTCACGTGTGTTTCACGTGAGGCTCTCAGCTTTGGGCATTCACGTGCGTTTCACGTGAGGCACTCAGCTTTTAGCTTCTTTTAAGTGCACACATGCGTTTCACGTGAGGCGCTGAGTTTTGGCACTCACGTGTGTTTCATGTGAGACGCTGTCTTCTTAGAGATTTAATCTCTGTTGATGTTTTCAGAGAGGTTAAACCTCTGTTAATGGTATTTTGACCATTAACGATTACCAAGATCACTATTTTGAGGATCTGGGATCAGGTTCTTTAAGAACTAAGTTCTTGATTATAAAGGAACTTAGTTCCCGGAGTATTATGGACTCCATCTTCTTCATGTTTTTCTCTCATATCCTTTTTAACCTTATTCTTCCCTGAATCCTTGATTCTCAAGAGCAAGATATTCCCAATGAGAATTAAATTCTCAACTTATGGGAGACTTGTCTTGTGGATCTCAGATCCAGAGAAAGAACTAAGTTCTTTTAAAACGTTGAACCCTTAGATATAGTATGGTAGGTAAAGGAGATGTTTTGATCTCTACTTTTTTCTTTACCTAGGGTTTTGAGAAGGAAGCCGATCTTCTTTATTGAGAATTCAATTCTCTGTTGTTTTTGTCGAAGCTTTTAAAGAGCCTTCTGTATATTTACAGAAGCTTATGGGGGTCTCTTCCTTTTTTTATATCCCTTCTCTCCTCCTATCTTTACTCTTATTTATAGGAGAAGAAAAAGAATCAATTTGTTGAGAAAATCTTTCATTGAGAAATAATAATTGATTTCATAATCAATCAAATTGATCTTTTAGATCAACCGGTTAATTTTATTCACCGGAGGATTTTTAATGCAAAGACACTCTGTTTAACAGAAAAGATTTCTTGTTTGTTTTAGCAAGATTGGAAGATATTTTCCTAATATAGAATTTTATTCTGTTTAACAAAGAATATCTTTCTTATTTTAGAAAAATCAGGAAAATATTTCCCACATAGAATTTAATTCTATCACATGGTTTAATTGATGATATTTCATCACCATTGGATTTTAAATCCAAAGTTTCTCTTTTTAACAGAGAAAAAAATTTCTCGTTTTGGAAAGATCGGGAGGATATCTTCCCAAATAGAATTTAATTCTATCTGAAGCTAGCGCTTCAAAATGATGTGCTCAGTGTTTAACACGTGACCCCCAGTGTGGGTTTTAGCCTGTCTATATTCAGCGCCCATATGCTTTGCATATAAGTGCTCACGTGTTTAACACGTTAGGCATGTTTGTCTTTTGGTTATTTACTTTCGGCGTTTATATGCTATGCATATGAGCGCTCACGCGTTTAACACGTGAAGCCTGTTTAGCCTTTTTGGTTATTTTTGTTCAGCGCTCATATGCTCGCGTGTTTAACACATGTGTCCAAATTGTGGGTTTTAATTATCCTCAAAGCCAGAATACTTACATGCTTTGCACATGGGAGGAATTCGTTTCTTCTTTCTTTTTTCCCCTTTTTTATAAGGTAACTACAAGCTATGGGACAAAATTTTTGGTGGGAACAGACGTCCATTGTGACTTTGGATGAAGCTCAATCAAAAGCGATACAAACGAGATCATCCAACTCTGTAGAGTCGGAAAGGGAGAATGTTGATCATGGTGTTGTAAGCATCTCATGTTATGATCTCCGCATACTTACTCATGATCAATTACTTGATGCATTCCAAAATCTTCATGATAGTTATGACTTGATTGCATCTAGAAATAGTATTCATGAAATTGAAGTTTCCGAGTTGACTTTGTGTTGTGAAGCTTCTTAAACATTGAGTGGTCATTTTGTAACAACCCTAAACTTTCTGTACAGAATTTTTTTTGAAATACAGAAAGGATTACCTTAGCCTGAGCACAAGTTATAAATTTAATTTTCTTTAGAACAGCAAGAATGCACTTGTAGCTCATTGGTAAAGCCTTGCACTGCTGTGACGTAACCCATGTGTTCGAATCCTCCCAGCCACATATATTTTTTGTTGATTTTCTTTTAAACTTTTAGAAGCCCAAAAGTTTGCACGTGCATTACACATAAAATGAAAAGTCACACAGAAAACAAACATGTGGAAAATGTTGATTAAGTAGCAGAGGACACATGGTTAAGATCCAAGCCCCATTCCCTCGGTTTTGGCTGGCGAGATTTGCAATGGGGCCGGTGCCGCCGGGCCCCCCCATTGCAAATACTCCCAAAAAGTTTCCCTAGCACCCCTTAGCCTACCCCACTACCCCCATGTTGTTTGATTTCTCTGCAATTATCCAAAGAGTGATAATTCCCCTCTTAAATCCATTTTAATGCACATTATATTTCCATTCTTCATTACCCTAAACCCTAATTTATCATATAAATACAACCCTATACTTTGGCCCTCCTCATCATAATTCCATTGCCAAAACTCTCTAAAATTTCTAAGTTCAAAAGTTGTGCAAGTGGAGTTAGCCAAGGTCAAAGTTCCGGCGACGTTTCGGGGAGAATCCGGCGACGACGCGACTCCACGACACCTTTGAAATATTTCTCTACCCCCCTCTATAATCAATCAGTAAGTCCCATTTTCCCTCTTCTCCTTCTATTAAAACGAATTCCATTTTCAAAACTAGTCGGAAGCGGAGTTAATCTGACTTCCGTTTCTAATTTAACTAAAAACACCATTTATCTTAATAAAAAATTTACGATCATTTTGTATATTGTTTAGCAATTATAAACAAACACATTAGAACAAGTTTTATCTCAAAATAATATGTATTGCAACTTCTATTTCAGTTTTACGGTAAAATACCATCATGTTTACATACGATCTTGCTTATTCATTTTGATCATATTACCTTTAGAAAACTCACGAGGTGATGACCTACCTCATCACAACACTCATTCTTGACATAGCGCGATGGCTTTTGGAATATTAGTTTGTGGGATAAATACGAGTTTACATTTAAATACTATAAACATTCAAAAACCTTTTTCTTTAAAAGTGTATTATTTAATTCCTTGCAAATGCGCCTCTACAACCCATTTTGGAGAACCCCGATCGGGATGGTGCGGGTTATCGCACATCCTCGGTCTTAGTAGAGCGAGATGCAGACCTCCTCATGGAGCATCCGATCTCGATGGAATTTTTAATGCAATTTTTAAGAAAAAATATGATTTCTATTTAATAAACAATATATATATATATATATATTATCAAAATATCTAATTTAAATATACATTATATATATTTTTTGTTTTCTAAATCAAAGGAATCACAAATTTCATGAAACCACCATTACAAATCAATACAATTCCAATATTACATTAAAATACCATATACAATGCAATCTAAGTTCTATTCACCAGAAAACATTATATTTTAAAATATACATCCAGGAAAACCCTAAAGACGATAAATAAATACTTGAGGTTTATTTTGAAAATATATCAAAACTATTTTTTTTATAAAACCCCCTCAAGTATATTAATTTACAATAAGGACCCTAGTAAATATAGGTTTAAACGGGACTAGTTCTCTTGAGCCTTTGGGAGCCGGAGAATATGGGTGCTTGCCTATCTAAGGTAGAAAACCTAAAAACAGTGTTATCAATACGGTAATTGTCTTGGAAAAAGACACAAATCCTGCCGTCCATGTGCAGCAGTTACCGATAACATCAAAACTAATTCAGAACTTCAATTATGTTTTAAGTGTCTAACTCAGACAGAGGCTCAGTCTAATCTAAAATCAATCAATCTATCTATTCTTGAATATGATTCAAGTATAACTCCATTTCAACATGAATCCATTTATATCAGAATTCAATCTATATCAACATGACTCGACTGAACCGAACCATGGATATACTCTGATTACATGACTATCCATTTATATCCATTCCGTTTACATGATATCATGATTTCGGCAAGTCGTACATCTATTACTACAAAACAATACAAATTGATACAAAATACATTACTGGGTTTTAAAGGGGTAGACTAGCACAGAATGTGTTAAAAGTGGCACGGGATGATCATTAAAAGATGTAACTATACATCCATTACCGTTGTTCCATGGTTTTATCGATGGATCCTTGTACTACGGGTTTCCATAGTCCACGGTGTAAGTTGGACTCCTCTCGTATACACTGGCATATTCTGTACCAAGCTACAAACAACTGTGTTAACATAACAACTCATAATACACCAGTTATATTCTCATATCTGTCTATTCATCTGTCTACTCTATTTCTATCTCTCTTTGGGTCTTACCGAGCGATTGTTCGCTGACGACATTCCTATTTCTCTTCTTTCTTTGGAATGTTGTCAGGAGGACCCGACTCTGAAGAGTTCGAGACCAGCCAGGAGCACTTGGAGCAGACCACTGAGCAGCACGACCTTTAGGCTTTACTTACACTTACTTTTCTTTCAGTTTATGCCATTGTTTAGGCATTACTTTCCATTCTTGTATTTACATTTTCAGTTGTATTGTAAAAAATGTTTAATAAATAAAAGTTGATGTTCATTTATATCTCTTGCCATTTTTTTCTTGTGTATTTTATTATTTTGCTTATTACGCTTAGCGTGTTTACTTCTGAGTAAATACGTAGCGGGCCTCATCGCGTCTCCTTACCCGTATACTGGGAAGCGGGACGTGACACATTTCATTGATAAGTATAATACATTATCTAGTTCTCATGACTTTCATATGGTCTCTTTTGAAAAATTAGAATTTGAGAAAAAGGAGTTAATTTCAAACCTTGCTTCACAAACTGGTATTATTGATGCTTTGAAAAATGAGAATGAATATTCAGTTTTGTCTCATGAGTTTTTGAGAAAGAAAAACGATGATATGATTTCAGATTTTAAACAGGAAATTAATTTAAATGATTCCCTTGCTTTCGAAGTTTCTTAGTTCAAGCAAGAAAACGAAAAATTGATTTTTTCTTGTGAAACCCTAAGAGGAGAAAATATTGATTTGATTTCAAAATTTACTAATGATATTGATTCTTTGAAATCATCAATTGTTTGTTAAAATTCTTTGATTTCGGAAAATGCTTCTCTCAAAGAGCAAAATGAGATTTTGATTGCTTCCTTTTCTAATACTTCAAAACAAAAGGATATTGTTGATTTAAAACTTAGCAAGCAAAAAGTATGATTGAATAGAAAAGGAATTTATTTTAAAGAGTCATGATTGATATGATTCTCGGTGTGTAGGTAGAAAATGTATAGAAATCACAACCAAAGAAATTTTTAAACCGCAATCAATAACGGTGTCGATATAGGTTCGTTAGCGAGTACGGATCGTCCACAGGGAAAGTGTGATTTGATCGTATTTGATTTAAATGAATTGAAATTAAAGAGAAAAGAAAAGACAATTCGATTCAAGATTTATAAAAGTGAATTTCAAGAATTATTAAAATCTAGATATAATATCAAGAACACTAAAAATCAAGAATCAAGAATTGATGATATCCAAATCGAATTAGTAATCAAGATTTGTAATGAGGCTCGTAGGAATCGATCGAATCGATAGTGAAGATGAAGACTTGTGATTACGTATTCTTATCCATTGATGATTTGTTGCTAGATCGATGATGATCAACGAGAATTAGAGATTTCTTGCGAAAACTAGGGTTTCATCATCTATCCCTTGTCCTTTCGTTGATTTCATTCACATTCTAGCCTCTAGGAAATTCAAGCATCGATCGTTGATCTCTAGTTAAGAGCGAAAACAATCAAGAAAGCATCTCGCTCGAAACTAGGTTGTCGATGATTCAATTTACTAAGGTTTACAAAACTCATAGGACTTAAGAATCGTACAAGAATTTAATCATCATCAACTATCAATTTTCTCGATTCCTCCACGAGCGGAGTTTTTACTCAAGCATCATAACAAAGAAAACAATCAAGAATTGAGATCTCATCACAATGCAAGAATGTAAAGAAAGCAAGATTAAGAAATTTTAACTTTTATTATTCATCAATTCCGTTACAATTCTTTCAAGAACTACAAGAATTGAGGAAAGAACTCGATTGCCGAATTAGCTTCGCATCGTCTCCGTGAGTCGCGGATCGTCTTGGATCACTTGCTCGGTTGAAGATCGGCGTCGCTTCTAAAAGGTTGAAGGCTTCTTGCTTGATTTGTACTCGGAGATCTTGAATTTGGCTTTGTATTTGGATTAGGGTTACAAGTTGTGTTACTCAACTTGTGTTGGGAATTGTTGAACAACGATCAACAACCCTTGAGAAGAAGCCTTTAGGTCCTTTTTATAACCTTGATTAGGATTAGCTTCCTTTAGAAGCTAGGTTAGGGTTAGCTTCACTTGCAAGCTTGGTAGTTAGGTAGAAGCTTCTAGAGTTAGTTAGTTAGCTAGCTTCTTTTAGAAGCTTGGAGGTTAGGAAGAAGCTTCTAGGTCTAGGTAGTTATGTGGCTTGCTTGAGAAGCTTGGATGTGTTTAGCTTGTACAAAAAGCTTTGGCTGTTCGGACAGAAGCTTCTGGAGATTTCTGGAATTTGCAGTGGCTTGAAGACATTTGTACCTTGAGATGAGAACCCTGAAACAACAAGTTACCGACGTCATCTTTTCGTGGCCGCGGATCTGCCGCGGGAAGGGCCATTCGGCCGTGGATCCGCGGCCCTTTGGAGGCCTCTGTGTATGAAATTTCCATAGTAATTTCTCTGGTGGGTTTAGTACTGCTTCCCGATGTCTAGAATCTTCTAAGTATTTCTTGTTCACTGCCAGATTACAAGTCTTAGACTTGGCGCATTTTTATCAGTACTTTTAACAGTTTCGGCTCTTTTCCTGGAATTTCCTGCACAGATTCTCGAGACAAGTGTTGCGTTATACAAAAATTATGCGTGCAATGATAAACACTCAATTTCCCTCAAAATGCCGGTTATAAAGTATAACACAAGTTATTTGGTATTTTATAGATGTTTTGCTAATACGTGCTATATTCATACCGAACACCTTTAGATGAGTGCAAATGGTAGGGAAATTGATGTGTTAAAAATGCAATATTTTCGACTGATCAAATTCCCCCAAACTTAATTTTTGGTCGTCTCGAGCAAACTGTTTTATTAAAAAGAGAAGAAGAAAATATAAGAAAAATAAAAACTAACTAGCACACTTTCGTAGGCAACACGATTGCACTGAGCACGTGTAACAAGCCTTTAAACCTCTAGGTATCCCTAGTAGGAGGAGTGTTGTCTCCTGAGGGTTTTCAGCGGATTGCACCCACAAAATCCAATAATAAAAGGAAGACCGTGAAAGTTACATATAAAGATAAGAATTATAAAAGAAAGACTTTGAAAATTAGAGTTTCCAACTATACTAGCTTTTCGGTTGTCATGAGCCCTATCTTAATAGTCATGAAAAGATGTTAGAAATCACATCATCCCTCAATAAAACATCGTCTTTATTCTTCATTCCCATCTTTCTTCCAAACACCGATCATATAACCCTACGTGTTTGTAATAGACATCTCTACACCCGGAGAATTCAATTCAAGTTATCATACTCTTGTCCATCTGCCTCAGTACTTTTTAATCTGATGAATATTTAGATGGATTTGCTCACACATTTTTCATGCGACCGTTAATACTTCTTGAGATACTAACCAACCGATTACTCATGTGCTTGCTTATTAGGTGTATTAGTATTTTCCTCGTCTTGCACCACCTAAGGCTTAGCAGTGACTCCCAGACCAGTTGGTCTAAGGCACAAGGTGATGAAGCACCCTCGCTATATTTTTTTTATTGCTGCCTTGGCGATAACAAAACCAGTGTTCATTTTGCTTCACCGTTATATATTTTCTTCATTTTTTATTTCCTTCATACTTTGGCTTTTAGACAAGAGCATTTTAAGGTATCCTCTACTATCTCGAGTTTCAAGACGTGTGTAAGTGTGTATAGTAGGGTATCAATATTCAAATGTTTGGCGTCCAGAATAGAAACTATTTTTCAGAATTATTTTTATCCTCAGATTAGTGACTTCTTTCATCTTACTAACCCTTGGGACAACGGCTCATAACTACTTATTACTAGTTCGTTTAAGAAAACTTCTAACTTTCTTGGTTTTCTTAAATTTTTCCAATCTTTTGGATGTTATTTTTAACTATCTAATCTTTTATTATCTTATTTATGTACAAAATTAAATATGAAATATTTTTATCTTTTGAATTTTTTTTAATTTTTTATAGGTTTTTAAAATGTTTTGCGCTTATGCAAAGTGATATGCAAATGATGCGCAAATAAGCACAAACCTCCCCCAAACTTGTTTTCAACAGTGTCCTCACTGTTGCCATACGCTAAATCTCGAAAACCTGTAAGCCTGGGAGGAAATTTATTAATGGGGGCAATAAATATCATCGTGAAAATCCTCCCCCAAACTTATTCTTTTCACTCACCTCCATTCTAAAGATGATGCAGTAATTTACAAGACATGGAGGTGAGACAAAGGAATTTTAATCATGATAAATTGGCTCCTGTAAAAACAGGAGCTCCTCCATGGGGTCAGTGGAAAAATACGGCTTTAATCTATGTCCATTCACTTTGAAAAATGTACCGTTTTTAGCATTTTCTATCTCAACTGCCCCGTGCGGGTATACAAACCGCACAATAAAAGGGCCCTTCTACCAAGATCGTAGCTTACCCGCATGAAGATCGAGTCGTGAATCATAAAGGACTTGTTGACCAGGTGTAAAAGTTTTCCTCAAAATATTTTTATCGTGAAATACCTTAGTCCGATTCTTTACAATTACAGTATTATCATAAGCTTCATCGCGGAGTTCGCTTAGCTCATTTAATTGCAGCTTCCGAAAGTTGCAGGCTTGATTTAAGTCAAAGTTGATTTCTCTAATGGCCCACTTTGCTTTGTGCTCAATCTCGACCGGAAGGTGACAAGCCTTCCCAAATACTAACCTGTAAGGAGACATACCTAGATCGGTTTTATATGCAGTTCGGAATGCCCAAAGAGCATCCGTCAATTTGGTCGACCAATCTTTTCTATTCTTAGCAACAGTCTTCTCAAAATTTGTTTGATTTGTCTGTTTGAAATTTCAGCCTGCCCGCTCGTTTGGGGATGATAGGGTGTGGAAAGTTTGTGGTTGATTGCATATTTCCGCATCAATGTCTCGAAAGACCTGTTCCAGAAATGTGTCCCGTTATCGCTAATGATAGCGCGTGGGTGTCCAAATCGCGAAAAGATGTTTTCTTTTAAGAACTTAATGACAACCTTTTTGTCATTAGTGCGACCAGGAATAGCTTCAACCCACTTTGAGACGTAATCAACCGCAAGCAGTATGTACAGATTCCCAAAGGAGTTGGGAAAATGACCCATAAAGTCAATGCCCCAAACGTCGAAAATTTCAACCACTAAGATAGGTTGCTGTGGCATCTCATTTCTCCGGAAAATCCTACCCGTGTGTTGACACTGTGTACAGGTTTTGCAATGAGCAAATGCATCTTTGAACAAAGTCAGCCAATAGAAACCGCATTGCAAAACCTTCTCCGCCGTCTTTCGAGGACCAAAGTGACCCCCACATGCCTGATCATGACTAAAAGATAGAACAATCTTGAATTCCTCATTCGGGACGCACCGGCGAATGATCTGGTCAGGACAATACTTAAACAGATAAGGTTCATCCCAGTAAAAGTGTTTTACTTGGGATAGAAATCGATGTTTGTCCTATTTTGACCATTCGCGGGGAATAAGTCCAGTGGCAAGATAATTCACAATATCCCTGAACCAAGGTTCATCGGATACATTCAAGAGTTGTTCGTCTGGAAAAGACTCATTGATCGGCAGGGTCACAGGTGAAGAAGAGATGCGCGAAAGATGGTCGGCTACAACGTTTTCACATCCTTTCTTATCTTTAATAACAAGATCAAATTCTTGTAATAGAAGGATCCAACGTATTAGCCTACCTTTAGCATCTTTTTTCGCCGAAAGATGTTTCAAGGCGGAGTGGTCAGTGTACACAACAATTGGTGAGCCAATCAAGTAAGGCCTGAATTTTTCTAATGCAAATACAACCGCCAAAAGTTCTTTTTCGGTAGTTGTATAGTTAATTTGAGCATCGCTCAGGGTCTTACTTGCATAATAGATCACGTGTGGCATCTTTTCAATGTGCTGTCCTAAGACTGCACCAACTGCAAAATCTGATGCATCACACATAAGCTCAAAAAGGTGGTTCCAATCTGGAGATGATAAAACGGGGGCTGTAGTGAGAGAGTGTTTGAATGAGTCGAATGCTGCCTCACAATCCGAGTCAAAGTGAAAGATCGTGTCCTTGGCCAAGAGAAGAGTTAAGGGTCTAGCAATTTTGCTAAAATCCTTAATGAATCTCTGATGAAAGCCTGCATGGCCAAGAAAAAATCGGATATCCTTGACGCATTTGGGATGAGGAAGGTTTTGAATGACATCAATTTTGGCTTTGTCAACCTCAATGCCTTTTTGTGAAATAACATGTCCAAGCACAATTCCCTCTTGGACTTTGAAATGGCATTTTTCCCAATGCAAGGTTAAGTTCTTCTCTTTACAACGAGTAAGAACTGCGTCAAGATGAGATAGGCAGTCAGAAAAAGAGTCTCCGAATATCGAGAAATCGTCCATGAAAATCTCCAAAAAAATTTCGACCATGTCCGAGAATATCCCCATCATACACCGCTGAAATGTAGCGGGAGCATTGCATAACCCAAAGGGCATGCGTCTATAAACAAAGGTACCAAAAGGACAAGTAAATGTGGTTTTATCTTGATCCTTTTTGGCAATAGGGACCTGATTATAGCCAGAGTATCCGTCCATGAAGCAATAAAATTCACTTCCAGCTAAGCGTTCCAGCATCTGGTTAATGAAAAGTAGAGGAAAGTGGTATTTCCTCGTTGCGGTATTGAGTTTTCTGTAATCAATACATACACGCCACCCAGTTTGGACGCGTGTCTGAATTAACTCATTAGCCTCATTGGTAATGACTGTGATGCCAGATTTCTTAAGGACGACATGAATTGGACTCACCCATTGGCTATCGGAGATTGGGTAAATAATACCATTGTCAAGGCATTTGACGATTTCTTTCTTCACCGCATCCTTCATGACGGGGTTCAACCGTCTCTGTGGTTCTCGGGTTGGTTTGGCATCATCCATCAGATGTATATGATGTTCAACAATCAAAGGACTAATCCCTTTGATGTCCGCCATAGTCCAACCAAACGCCTGCCTATTAGATCTCAATACCGTTAAAAGTGCATTCTCTTGCTCTGATGCTAGAGAAGCGGATATGATAACCGGTAAAGACTCATTCTCACCTAAATATGTATATTTAAGATGAGAAGGTAAAAGTTTGAGATCTAATGCTGGCGGGGAAATAATAGAAGGTGGGATCATCGAATGATACTCGGAGTCAAGGAGAAGCTCATAGCCTGCATAGGATACAAACTCGGATGGTGATGAGTCAAGAGTATCGGACTCAAGCGTGGAAAATGTGTCCTCACTAGGATGTGTAAGATCAAACATTGATGTGTTAGTGTTGTCGAGATCTTCAAAGCAAAGTTCATCAACTTCGCAACTTTCGGGAGCAATCTCGTGGACAGAGCAAACATCAAGTATATGAGCAGAGGGTTCAGATGGATGACTTCCAATTTTATAGATGTTCAGTTCAATTGTCATTTTTCCAAAAGATAGGTTCATTAAACCGTTTCGACAATTAATGATAGCATTGGAAGTGGCAAGGAATGGTCGACCCAAAATCACCGGAATTTGGCTCTGTGGGTTTGCTACAGGTTGTGTATCGAGAACAATGAAGTCCACAGGGAATACAAATTCCCCGACTTTTATCAACACATCCTCTAGTTCACCCTGAGGTTTGGTGATTGAACGGTCTGCCATTTGGAGAGTGCAATGAGCTGGTTTCAACTCTCCAATCCCTAACTGCTCATAAACAGAGTATGGAAGCAGGTTAACACTTGTGCCCACGTCAAGAAGAGCACGGTTGATGCTTTTACCCCAATAGAAATCGATATCGTAGGACATCCTGGGTCCTTACGTTTCTTTGGTAGCTGTGGGGTAAAAGCAGTGCTAACATTATTAGTCATGAAGACCTTCTTTGGCACTTGAGTCTTCCTCTTCCTAGTGTACAAGTCTTTAAGAATTTTCGCATAAGCGGGGACTTGTTGAATAGCATATAGAAGCGGGATGTTGATGTTAACCTGTTTGAACATTTCCATAATCTTCTCCATATGTGGACTCGATTTGTTACCCCTTAACCGATTCGGATAAGGAGCTTTAGCAATAAGAGCTGGGTCCATCATTGGAGAAGGTAGTGTGTGTGGACGTGATCCCAGAATAGGAGTGAGGATCGTCTTTGGTGGACTAGAAGAGGGTTGCTGAGGTGTAGAGCCTAGAGAGAAACGGAGAATAGGCTCGCAAGAAGGCGGAGGGGTAGAAGAACAAGGATCAGAAGTAGAAGTGTGTGTGGAAGGAAAAGTCTCACCCGGGGTATTATTGATAGATTTTTCAGTATCATCAATCTCTTCCCCAACGTGATTATTCAGCACTCTTTCTGATCTCAACGTTGTGATGGCATTTACATTGTAATGCCCAGGATTCGGTAAGGGTTGAGACAGAAGTTTCCCTTTCTCTCTCGCACTCATTTCGGCTTTTAATCGTGCAATTTCTGCTTCCATCGATTTTATTCTCTCCGCTTGGGAGGTGGAGCTTTTCTTTATATCATCAACGGAAGTCTTTATTTCAGTCGAAACTTGCATGAAATTTGACAAGAGCAAATTCATGGTTTATGCGAATGAAGAGAATTCATCAGACCCGGTCAACTGCAAAGGTTTAGACGGTGCAGGTGTGTTGACCTGGTTTTGAAAATTTTATGACTGGTAGGGGTGCTAAGTCAGTTGAAGTGGTTGCTGTTGTGGTGGAGGAGCCCTTTGGAAACTGTTTTGATTTGGAACCGTGTTTTGATTATATTGTTGGTTCCAAGCAAAATTAGGGTGATTCCTCCAACCTTGATTATATGTGGAAGAATACGGATCGTTTCTAGGTCTTTATTGGAAAGCAGCATTGGTATGCTCATGACCTTGAAACGGAGAATTCAATAGACATTCTTCCGTGAGATGTGACGGATCAGAACAGCATCCACATACAGTTTTGGGGAATGACATCGGATTTAGGGAGGCTGCTAAAAATTTATGTTCCATAGCTTCGAGATTCTTTTGCATTGCTGCCATTTCAGCTCTAACTCCTATGGAAACATCAATTTGGTGAATGCCACCCCTAGACGATGACTGGTTTACACTCTCCCACTGTAAGGATCTTTCAGCGAAATCTTCTAAGAATTTCCAAGCTTCGCCATCATCTTTAGTCATGAAAGTGCCTTGACACATAGATTCAAGGTTCTGTTTTGTGGTAGGATTAATGCCCTCATAAATGATTCTGCACAGATCCCATCTAGGGATTCCGTGATGTAGACATTGAACTAACAAATCCTTGAAGCGTTCAAAACACTTCGAGAATGATTCATTTGGAAGCGGGGTGAATTGATTTATTTCGCTACAGAATCGAGCTGTTTTATGATTGGGGTAGAATTTCTTTAGGAATGCTGTAACGAATTCTTCCCAGTTCGAAATGGAATGTGCGGTTGTGTTATATAGCCACTTCTCGGCTATATCGCATAAGGTAAATGGGACAAGACGAAGCCGCAAAGCATCCACAGAAAGCTGTGAAGTACCCATCATTGTGCATACATTTTCAAATTTTGTAATAAAGACATATGCGTCTTCAGACTCGAGACCGTGAAACTTTGGTAGAAGGTTGATGTATTAGGGTTTTATTTCAAAATTGTCCCCGTTGGCTGGTGGAATGGTGAGACAGGTCGAAAGATGACCTCGCATAGGATAGCATCTCTCTTGGAGAGAGATGCGGGGTGGATTCTGCGCACCTGTGGACGGCGGCAGAGTAGTGGTAAAGAAGTTCGATGGAGAACCGTCCATCGATATGGGTGCGGTGGTGGGTAAAGAAGAAGTAGACGTAGAAATACCGACTTCAGAGTCGATCGGGGGAACGCGGACAAGTCGGGCACTAGAATCCTGTGTCCATCCGAGCATGCATTAAAGGGTTTAATACAAGTGGCAGCGTTAAGATAATTAGGGGAAAGATGAAGTGGTTTTTTTTTTTGAAAAAGATACGGATTTTTGAAAAATTGCAAATCAAAAAAATGCACACACAACCCCAGACCTAGTGGTCACCTAGATCAAGTCTCTAGACTGCTCCTAATTGCCAGAAGACAAGTCGCAAGATCAATCCTCTACCGCCTCTTTGTCCCTCTTGTGGCTAGGTAAGTGCCAGGTAAGTGGGAGGTTCTCCACTACGTAAGTAGTGGGCCTAATTAAGTAACCACTTGCTTTAGACACACTTGCCTTAGACACCACAAAAGAAACGCGGATAAGCAATAGATTACCCACGACCTTCTCCTGTCCTAAGTGAGCGCGACGGTCCTTAAAGTCATGTCTAGATATTTTTTAGTTAATGAGGGTAATGCGGATGCAGTTTTGTGATTTTTGGGGCTTAGGAAGGGTAATGAACTCCCCACCTAATCTGAATTTGGTCTTTGCCCCTTAATTTCCGTATTAAAAATGCAAACAACCAAGATCAAACATGCACAATTTTTTTTCATTTTTTTGCGGCGCTGCGAACTTTTGTAAAGAAACCTGCAGAAATTGGTTATTAGAGCAGAGCAGGAAGGAGATAAGAAAGTGAGAATTATACCTGAGGATTTTGGTACAGCGAAAAGCCAGAAAAGCCGCGGATCCGCCGCAATGAGGTGCCTAAAACCGCGGTTCCGCCGCGTGATGTCAAGATACCTGCACAAAATTTTCAGAGAATGCTTCTGTTGCCTCACTGAGCTCTCTGGAATGTTCAAAAAAATTTTACACTTGCTCCACAGATTCCAGATTTCCTTGCAACAAATCACAATGAATTGTTTAGTGTTTGCGCGAATTTTAATCTAAAAATTCTGATGGAATAAATTTCTCAACTCAAATTTCAAAAACAAACAAATTAGCACACTATCCCCGGCAACGGCGCCATTTGATTGATATAATTCTCGGTGTGTACGTAGAAAATGTATAGAAATCACAACCAAAGAAATTTTTAAACCGCAATCAATAACGGTGTCGATATAGGTTCGTTAGCGAGTGCGGATTATCCATAGGGAAAGTGTGATTTGATCGTATTTGATTTAGATGAATTGAAAATTAAAGAGAAAAGAAAAGACAATTCAATTCAAGATTTATAAAAGTGAATTTCAAGAATTATTAAAATCTAGATCTAATATCAAGAATACTAAAAATCAAGAATCAAGAATTGATGATTGTTCCCGCCAAAAAAAATTTCTGCGCAAGAGAGCCCAAGGTATCTAATGGCAGCGATACGTTTAAGAAAATGTGAACCAGTATTTTCCGGGCTGTATTTTGATAAACCCCCGAATGTGAAATAGCTAAATTCTGATGGTATCGAAAGCGTCTTGAAAAAGCCTTCGATTTGATATATTATGGGCTTCATAATTCTTCCGGGATCAAAAGTTATGAGGCATCACGTGCCTACACGTGATCGGGGGTCACGTGCAGACACGTGATGGGTTCCTAAGCTCTTAATTAATAGAATTAAATTCTAATCAATTAATGGGGTCACGTGCCAACATGTGATGGGCCTTTTAAACCCACTAAAAAGAATTAAAAGTATAATAAAATAACAAAGAAAAACCCCAATGGGGCATCTCACACGTGACCAAGGGTCACGTGCTGACACGTGATAATTCCTGAGTGCTTTAAAAATAACAGAATTAAATTCTGGCTAAAGGCTTAAACAGTGGGGTCACGTGCTCACATGTGATAGGCATCTAAACCTTCTGAACTAATAGAATTAAATTCTAAATTAAGGGAAATCAAAAACCCTAATATTTATTTAGATCTTTCCAAACAAAAAGATTACGCTCTGTAAAGAGGAACATCATTGGATTAAAAATCTAATGGTGACTAAAAATCACCAATTCGTGGAAAGATTTTATACAAGGGAAGATTTCCCTAAAATTCACCAAGAATAACAAACAGAATATCTTTTGGATTAAAAATCCAATGGTGAATAAAATTCACTGAGATCACATTAGTTACAAAAAACAAACAAAATCTTTCAATGAGAGATTTACTACAAAAATTGATTCTTTTCCTTCTCCTATAAATAGGAGCCAAGAAGAGAAGAGAGAGATATAGAATTTTGGGATCTTGAAATTTTCTAAAAGTAAATAGCAGAGAGAAAAGAAAGGAGAATTTAATTCTCAAAGAAAACCCTAGGTGAGAAAAGAGAAAGGGATCAAAGCTTCATAAAACAAAAAAAGAGAATTTAATTCTCAATTTAAGAGTTTAACTCTTCTGCAAAACAACTTAGTTCTTCCTCTGGTTGAAGATCTGCAGAAGTAAATCTCCCCATAGGTTGAGAATTTAATTCTCATCGGGTTGAGATTCTGCCATGCAGATCCAAAACTTAGAGGGAGAATTGAGTTTAGAGAATTTAATTCTCCTAAATTCACAGGAATTTAATTCCTCCAAGATGAAATTAGGGTTTAACCCTATATGAGAATTTAATTCTCTCAAACTCACAGGAATTCAATTCCTTCAAGATAAAACTAGGGTTTAACCCTATATGAGAATTTAATTCTCCTAAAATTATAGGAATTTAATTCCTTCAAGAGGGACAAAACTAGGGTTTAACCCTAATTGAGAATTTAATTCTCTCAAATTTACAGGAACTTGATTCCTCCTAAAATGAAATTAGGGTTTCACCCTATACAAGAATTTAATTCTTTTACATATATGGGAATTTAATTCCCCTAAAAAGAAATTAGGGTTTAACCCTACATAAGAATTTAATTCTTTCACAATAGGAATTTAATTCCTCCAAAATCATAATTAGGGTTTAACCCTACGGAGAATTTAATTCTAAAAATAAGGAGACCTAAAATATCTCCATGCATGCAAAGAACTAGGTCACGTGGCCCCACGTGACCCCTGAAAAGATCCCCAAAAATGAGAAGGAAAAAGCTTTGAGGCGATGCCTCACGTGCTCCCACGTGACCTCCAAAACAAAGAGAATAAAAGCAAAGGAAATGTGGGCTTTGGGCGCTCTCACGTGTTACCACGTGACCCCTAATAAATGCCTTAACAAATCAGTGCATGAGTGCTTATCACGTGCCCACACGTGATGGCTAAAAATTAAAAGTGTTTAACACTTATTTGCAGAACAAAGTAAAAGGAGATCTGGCCCCACCTTTCGGCGTCCCCACGTGTCCCCACGTGACCCCTTCTTCTCTAGTATTTAACACTAATTCGAGAGCTTTATTTCCAGTGTTTAACACTGATTGTCTTTTAGTGTTTAACACTAATTTGAGAATCTTATTTCCAGTGTTTAACACTGTTGTTTTCTAGTGTTTAAACACTAATTTGAGAGCTTTATTTCTAGTGTTTAACACTACTGTTCTCTAGTGTTTAACACTACTTTTAGCCAAATTGGCTAATTTTCCAGAGGAAAAAGACTCCCCTTCAACTGAATCTAAAAATTGAGTAAAATTCAGAGCTACAATGTTTAATGCTCAGTCAAAGATAGAAATATTATCAGAGCCCTCAAACTCTTGTTTAGCATTGCTAAGTGATGAGGGGCTGAACCTTGACAAATGTCTAATGGTCCAACAAAGGGCCAACACTTCAAATCTAATTGGACTTAGCCCAAGCTGGCCATAAGTCTTCAATTCAGACTTAACTGAGCCAATGTGCTCATAATATAATTAATTGATCTTAGTTCCAAATTAGACTACAGATCACTTAATCCACTTTGGTTTGAGGGTACATCTCTTCACTCCTCTGATATTTGTCGTTGTAATCCTTCAACGTCTTCAGAGAGGTGACGGATCCCGACAACCACACATTTCATGGACTATGATGTCCTTAACCTTGACTGTGAGGTCTTTAAACTCATGGACTATGATGTCCTTAACCTTGACTGTGAGGTCTTTAAACTCACGGACTATGATGTCCTTAACCTTGACTGTGAGGTCTTTAAACTCACAGACTATGATGTCCTTAACCTCGACCGTGATGTCTTTAAACTAACATTGGACTGTGGGATCCTTAAACCCATGGACTATGATGTCCTTAACCTCGACCGTGATGTCTTTAAACTAACATTGGACTGTGGGGTCCTTAAACCCATGGACTATGATGTCCTTAATCTCGACTGTGATGTCTTTAAACTAATATCGGACTGTGGGGTCCTTAAACCAATGGACTATGATGTCCTTAACCTCGACCGTGATGTCTTTAAACTAACATCGGACTGTGGGGTCCTTAAACCCATGGACTATGATGTCCTTAATCTCGACCGTGATGTCTTTAAACTAACATCGGACTGTGGGGTCCTTAAACCCATGGACTATGATGTCCTTAACCTCGACCGTGATGTCTTTAAACTAACAATGGACCGGGTTGTTCTTAAACTAACATTGGACCACCATGTCCTTAAACTGGTAATCGACCGCAATGTCCTTAAACTAAACAATAGAGCTCAAATGCTCTCTTGTTGGATCTAAATGATCCTGTTAAGTTGATCTTAGTATAAAATTAGGCTAACGTATCCTTAACAAATGTTTAAGTAGATCTTAGTCTCAAATGAGACTAACGTATCCTTAAACCCAACCCCCAAACCCAAATCTAAGAAAATACGGATTTGGACTAATCCACGCCCTACGGGCGACAACATAAATTAGTCTCTGTATACAATCCACGGGCAACCACAAACAAAACAAACACCCACGACACGAAGTGCCCATCTGGAGAAGGAGAAAGTTGTTACCGCGATACGGTAGCGTAATTAACTGCAGGGGCTTGCGCCTGTGGGGAAGAGCGTCCCCACAATCGAAAACCCCTCAAACGAGGGGGAATCTGACGAAGTCTGCTACATCGGCCACATCCGTTTAAACCTTCGATACATGGTGCCATAAATCAACTTGGCATCTTCGGAGAGGTGGACGGATAGCACCAATTAGCATCTGCCCCAAATTTCAGACAAGACGTTTGTCTTCCCGGCTTTCGGAGGGGAACAGATTCTGGCACGCCCAGTGGGACCTTTTCCTCTTTTCACTCCACACTTCGTGTGTCGTGTTTTTCCCGTGATTAGATAATCACGGTGTGTATGTTTGTGGTTGCTCTTAGAGGAGTGGATACTGAAGTCGGCGTTTCGTCTCTATAAAGAATGGCGTTTGTACCCACCTTAGCAACACAGGCTATGTCATATCTGGTGGAGTCAAGTACGGGCCACTTGCAGGCTCAAATCTCTGCAATCCGGCTCTTCAAGAAATCAACGGGATTCTCTTTAGGTCGATGCTCCCACCTCCCACCCTCGGTTCCTCAACGCCAATTGATGAAGCCCTTAGGATGTCTGTCGTCCACAAGCGGGCTCCCCAAGTAGCAGCTTTGCCGATGGAATCAGTCCTCAAACAACTGGCACATGCCAAGGACCAAGGTCGACGCAGGGGGCAGAATATTTAGGCTCTCAAAGGAACAGGGGGCAGGCTCGGCAAAATCCTGGAGCTAATCAAATCCCGGCCGTAAGAAACGGTCAACGTCAATATCGGCATCATACAAAATGAGCTGGGGACAGTTCTCTGCATGGTCCAGTTTCAACCCCAGTGGTGAATGTTGTTGTTTCAACTGGGAACAGTTTCAAACTGTTGTGAAGGGTCAGACAAAATTCTCCTACCGAAATATTGAAGAAGTCTTCACAGCCCATGGAGATCCCACGAGAGCAGAAACAAGTTCGCTCCCTGAGACAACTTTCCTCATCTATATATAAGGTGTGGAAGCAGGTGAAGGGGACTCGCCCCAAGACGGATCCTGATACAGCGGCTCCTCCCAAAACCAAAGCGGCTTTTCACAAAAAAGGAGGCCCAATAAAGCTCAAGTGTCCGAAGCAAACTCCAAAGGCTAAAAACTCTAAACACCCCAAGCCTGGGGGCATAGTAGTTCACATAGTCTATGTGGTGAATTCCAAAGACAAAGTTCGATCTTCTACTAGTCACCAACCTCAAACTCGGTCCTTAACAAAAGTTCAACTGCAACGTGAAAAGCTGCAGGAGATGCTTGCTCAGGCGGCACCACTCGCTAATCCATCATTTAAGGCAAGTCTCGAAGACGCACCTGGAGAAAGAATAGAGAAGGAGTCGGATATTGATTTCATAAAGCGCGCTCTGAAAAAGGAAGATGCAGAAGCGGCAGAAATGTTCACTAAAATGAACCAGATGGCCTTTCTGATTCAGAATATGGCTGGAATGATAGTTCAATCAGAACCACTGGCGGATGAACTGCCGGTAGTCGATCTTAAAGATAAGGATGACATTTCAAATCCTCTGCAAAGCTCATCAATGGCTGAGAAGGAAATGATTCCTAAAAGCAAAGCTGAACGAATATATCGCTCAGCAAATCGAAGCTCACTACACCAGTGAAACCGCAAATAGATCAATCAAGATTGGTCGACCGTATCCGACATGGCACAATTAAATACAGTACCCGCCAGAGTACACACTTCCAACGTGTCACATGTACAAAGGAACTGAGAATTCTCATCGGCACATTGCGCGATTTGAACCCATGTGCGGCAATACTGATATACTTCTCCTCTGACAGTTCATCAGCTCTCTGGTGGGCATTTCCTTCAAATAGTATGTGGAACTCCCGAATGACTCCATGAATACCTTCGACGAAATGGAGATGACCTCCTATCAGAGATTCACTAGTGTGAATAAACGCACTACCGTGACGGCACTGGTCAACGAAAGGGTTAGACCGAATGAGACTTGGGTTCAATATGTTACCCGATGACGAAATCTCTGGTCAAATACAAGCAACGCATCGATGAAGTTGCAGCCCTGGAAATGCTCATAGCCACCTTTGAGCCAAATTCAAAGGCGTCCTCGTATATGGCCCTCTTCAAGCCGACCACCTTTCAGGCCTTGATTGACAAGCTGACCCAAATGGACCAGATGACCTATAGGCATTCCTCTTCAAAGACGGAACCTCAGAATGAAAAGGGCAAAGGGAAAGCGACCTTCATCGCCAACGCTCAACAACAACCGAGTGACCCGAGACCGGTTGTTCGCCAAAGCAACAAGCGGCAATCCCTCGATGAGAAGTTGAGACTTCCTTACTCGTTTCCCCGGGATAAAACAAGGAAACTGTTTGAACTAGCAGTGCGCAATGGGCTCATTACTCTACTGGAGTCAAGACACCCACCGCAATCAAACGGCGTCAACGATCCCAATTAATTCCCCTACAATCGAGTATTGGGCCATCTGATCGAAGACTGCTACGTCTTCAAAAACTGGGTTGAAGACCAATACCAACAGGGCAAGTTCGCGCTATCCGAAAACTGGAAAGTGAATCCGCCACAACAGCACACTCCTAAAAGGGTGGACACGCTGGGGGCATCGTGCTCATTTATAGAAGAAGCTCCGTGGGAGGTCCCTCTTTCAGCCAAGACGAAAAGAATGCTGAAGGATCTTCAAACATGTCCGGTGATCAGGTGGAAAAGCCCGCTAGAGCCGGAGACCATCGTAGGATGCTGAAACCACGCCTAACATTGGGAGTTAACAGTGATGGTGGACAAAACATTCAGGCCCAGCCGTCAAAGTCTTCAAAGAAAAAGAAGAAGAACAAAAAGCCCGCGCAGTTTGATGAAAAGCACGCGGATCTGCAAAAGCATATTGACGTGCTGGAGGAATATAACCAGAAGGCGCGAACCCCGTTTACACTCCAAGAATTTCTCAACAATATCCTTGAGAGCGGAGATAACGACAATAACGACGAGGATGACTCGTCAGAAGAATCTGAGGACTATGTGGCAAGTTGCCACATGATCTCTCACTCGGCGTTAACTAACGAAGAAGCTCACTCGACGATAGAGGACAGCATAAAAAAGCTGGGGGCAGGATCGAAACCAAAACCCTTGGAACCGTCTGACAAGATGATCAACTTGCTACTGAATGAAGCCCGTCAGAAAGAAAAGCCAATCGAGAGCGCGAACGGCTATATTCGAAAAAGCCAAACGCCGATGACTGAATGAAAAGGTTGAGGCACCCCAATCGGATCGAAGCATCCCTATCGCCAACAAAAGCAAGCTTAAAGTAAGGAAACGATTCGCTAGGGCCCTGTCAATAGGAATGAAGTTTCTAAGTATGCTATCTTTGTTCCAGCGCCGAATGCTTGTCCTGCAGACACGGCGGCACAATTATTCTAGAGGAAATTCTCCTGGCAGTATACATCTTGATGAAGCGGACATACATCCTAACTTTTGCTTATACCATCAGAGAATTGCACACCCTACCGAGGACTACATCGCCTTTAAAAACTGGTGGCGGGGATATGTTGCCCACCGACAACACGTTCAACGAATGAAGCGCAAGGCTTGTCGGGAACATAAAAGCATGACAGATGAGTGCAAAAGAGCTACTGGAAACTGTCACATAGTCAACACTAAGAGATCGCAAGTTATCACCTTTGGAAGCGACTCTGACGAAGAAATCGCTCTCAGCCCTCTCTTCAAGGAATCCACCTCCGACACAAAAGATGCGAAGATTTGGGAGAAAATCTAGCTTCGTAATCGTACGTTGCCCGAAAAATCTCGGACCTATGACCGAAACGTCTTTAAACTACTACAGACCCGCGGCATCCCCAGGCTGACGTGGTAAAAAAAAAGGTACGTCCATAAGCGAAATGGGCACGGATGAAAACCTGAAAGGGCTCCGTGAGTAAAAATAGCAGGGCTACCGGCGAGTGTTTGTGAAAACCCGAAAAAGCGCAATTTCGTTAAAAGACACTTGCAAGGTCCTCTCGACCCTGTAAGGAGAAACTACCTGCGTGAGATCCTTACGACTTACAAAGGAGAAACATACTTAGGGATCCCACGATTCTTAAGCAGAACTTACACTTACGAGATCCTCACGACTCGTAAGGAGAATTCCCCTTTGAGACCCTCACGGCTCATAGGGTTCAAAAGCCTTAAGTTACAGGGATCTGAACCTGTTCTTAAGCCATCACCTTTCCCAGATTGCCCTACAAGCGGTTCAATATTGACCCTTGTATACAATTTACGGGCACAAATGAACATTTCCCTAACAAATTCCCACCAGCGACTAGGGATATGCTCACACGGTGAACAATCGCTTGTAGGTCCTCTCGACTTGTAAGGAGAAAACACTCTTGTAAGATCTTTACGACTTATAGGAGAACACACACTTAGGAATCCTCACGATTCCTAAGGAGAAAACGCACCTACGAGATCCTCACGACTCGTAGGGAGAAACACCTTTATGAGCCCCTTACGGCTCATGAAGTCAAATGCTTTAGTCGATGGGATCCTAACCCTGTTTGCTAAGCCACCTTTGTTCGACATCGACAGAGGCAAATGATGATTCGCTCCTGGCAATATCCCAGTTGTAGCGATGCTGATGCCTAAATCGGTATCAAATTCCAAGTCTTTTCATGGCAAATAAAGATTCGCTCCTGGGAATATTCCAGTTGTAGCGATGCTGATGCTGAGATTGGCACCAGATTCCAAGTTCCACACTCGCGATAAAAAATCAGCGAGCCAAAAATGCATATGAAATAGCCAAAATGATGGGGCAACTTGCAACAAAATCAGCAAGTAAAAATGTATGCATACAAAATAGCCGAAATGATTGGGCAACTCGCAATAAAAAGCAGCGAGTAAAAATAAAACAAATAGCCGAAATGATTGGGCACCGCGAAAAATAGCCGAAATGATTGGGCAATCGCGATTTTCGCGATATAAAAAGCTAAAATGATAGAGCATCGCGGAAAGAATTAGAAAAATGAATGAAAGAATAAAACTTCTTGCCCTGCAGGTGAGGTCACAGTGACCCCTGTATACAATCCATGGGCACAAATAAGAAGGGAACCATATCGTCCCATCGGGCTTCGTTGAAGCGAAGCCAAATATCGACGGTTCATAGACAACCTAAAGACAATCTCGACATTCGTCGCAATATTGCAGATACAATGTCAACAAACGAAGTGAAGGAAGATCCCTAGCTTCAGGGTCTCGACGTCAACATCGACAACTTAGAGATCAACACCGGCGTTCTTCCTCCCTTCAATCGGATGCAGACACAACATCAACAAACGGAGCCACGACAAAGTCCCCTAGTTCCAAATCTCGATGGTTCACAGACAACCTAGAGATCACCAACGACGTTTCTCCTTACTCTAGCAGGATGCAGATGCGACGTCAACAACCGACCCCAGGGTCAAAACAACGGAACTATGGCAAAGTACCCTATTTCCAAATCTCGACGGTTCACAGACAACCTAGAGATCACCAACGGCGTTTCTCCTCACTCCAACCAGATGCATACGTGACGTCAACAACCGACCTCAGAGTCGCAACAAAGCGGAGCCATGGCAAAGTCCCTAGTTCTAAATCTCAATGGCCACATCTACGGGCCGAAGACCAACAACGGTGTGCCTCCTCATTCTAGCAGGACACAGATGCTACACCATCAATCGGAGCTATGACAAAGTCCTCTAATTCCAAATCTTGATGGTTCATAGACAGCCTAGAAATCACCAACGGCGTTTCTCCTTACTCCAGCAGGATGCAGATGCGACGTCAACAAACGACCCCAGGGTAAAAAAAACGGAACCATGGCAAAGTCCTCTAGTTCCAAATGTCGACGGTTCACAGACAGCCTAGAGATCACCAACGACGTTTCTCCTCACTCCAACCAGATGCAGACGTGACGTCAACAACCGACCTCAGAGTCGCAACAAAGCGGAGCCATGGCAAAGTCCCTAGTGCCAAACCTTAACGGCAACATCTACAGCCTAAAAATCAGCAACGGTGATCCTCCTCATTCCAACAGGATTCGGACGCAGCATTACCAAATGGAGCCACGGCAAAGTCCTTAGTTCCAAGACTCTACGGTCCACAGACAACCTAGAGTCAACCAATGACATCCCTGCCGGATCAACGCTCCGTCTCGGAAATAGGTCAACCAATCCCCAGGGAAATCAGTATCCTTGGCAAAAATCTCGATTCAGGGAAATTAGCGTTGTAATACCCAGCTCTTTTATACCGAATCCGTATTTTATTATTTCTTTGATCTTGTTTATTTAACCTATAATTTTATTCCGTCTAAATCCCAATATTCTTTTGTCAAAACCCAAAACTAAATCTTTTCTCATTTGATTTTTCCCTAAGCCCACTATCCCTTTTCTCTATTATTCCCGGCCTGGCCCTCTTTCAAAAATTTAAAATTCCTTTCTTTCTTCAGAAGCCCACCGAGCCGGCCTACTCTTCACTTTTCCCATCATTTTATTTATCTTGTTCATTTTTTAAATTCCCCAGCTCACTCAATTTTAGATTCGTATTAAACCCTAACTTTTTTTTTAACCCAAATCCCTCAACCCATTAGTTTTGGTAAAAACCCTTAAAACATTCCATTCACTCAGGCCAGCCCACTCTCTTTAATTTTCCATTTAAATTTTCCCCTTTAAACCTCGGCCCACCCTCTTATCCCATTTCTTAAATCCTTTGTAATTTTAACCCTGGCCCGGCCCCATTCCTTTATTCTTTTATTACCCAGCCAAAATTTTCCTGGCCCGCTCTAATGCCCAGCCCACATCTCATTTTATTTCCTCAATTATCTTTAAAACTCCAGCCCCACACTCCCCGGCCCACCTCCTCTCCTTCTCTAATTATTTTATGCGGCCCGCCCCTTTTCCCATCCTTTTTCTTTAATTGCCTCGGCCCAAGCTTCGCGAAGCCCGCCCCAACAGCCGTTTCCAGCCGCCATTCCCCTGTTCATCTTCTCAAATTCTCCAACGGCTAGTTCCCTACTCCCGCGCTCGTTTCCTCCGCCGCACGCCACGCCTGCGCCCACGTCGCCGCTCGTCACGCCCCGTGACCCGCTCCTCGCGCCACGATGCACACGTTTCGCCTACGACCCGCATCCCCAACGGCTATCTCCTTTCCTGCTCTTTACTGCGCCACCACTCACGTCGCCGTACCCTGCGCCCACGCCTCGCCGTTACCCCGAGTCGCGCACCCCTACAACCCGCTCCACTCGACCTCCTCCCTTCGTCTCTCCTTCTCTCTCCCTCGTTCCCTTTCTCCTCCCTCACTCACCCGCAACCAACCACCTCCATCAACCTCCAAGCGTCGACACCATCACCAACCACAGCCGTCATCATCGTCGTCGTCATCGTCGCAATCATCCCTCTCTCACACTGAATCCCTCCCCCTCTCTCTAGCTCTCTGCATCTCACCTCTCCCCCTGTGCCCCCTCTCGCTCTCGCTGCAATTTCTCTCTCTCTCTCTTTGCCTCTGTTTTTCTCATTCTCTCTCTCTCTCAATCTGTAACTCCCTCTGTCCCTCTGTTTCTCTCTCTCTCTGTGTTTCCTCTAACTCACAGCCCTCTCTCTCACTCTATAACTCTTTCTCACTCTCTCTCTCCCTCTAATCCCCTCTCAATTTCTTTAAATCTCTCTCTCTCTCTCCGAGCCCTCTGCGACGCCAGCCACTGCCGGAGCATCGGGCCACCGCCGCTGAACCTGTGAGTCACCAAATCCCTTTCGTCGCAACCGCTGAGCTACCAAGCTCGAGCTCCACTGAGGCCATTTTCCGTCGTGATTGCGTCGTGATCACGTCGTGCCGTTGCAATAGAACGCGTTGCTGCCGTGCATCCCCGCGACGTCTCCAGGCAAGTTTTTACTTGCTTTCATGGTATTCTCTATATGTTACAAGTCAATATCATATATATATCTCTTGTTTGCTTTATGTTAAATATTGCAACACAACCGTTCGATGCTTGTTCCCTTAGGAAAATAATATCAAATTTGACGGAACTGGAGGGCTCTCATTGGCCCTTGCTATGTTGAATACTTTGTACAAGATTCGTTGGAAAACTTGATCGTCTATGTCCACAACGACTAACCCCAAGTTTAACCGTAAAACTGAATTTCTACTGTACCTGAAAATCGTTAATTTTACCATAAATCATATACATATTAGAATGGTGCGTTCGAGGGCTCAAATCGAAGATAACTCGACGAACTTTAACCCTGTGCTAGTTTCCAGACATTCCTGTACTTAAATTAGGATGTTAATTGTATCGGAGTGCGACTCTGGACTGCAGTCCAGAGCGACTCCAGACATTGCTTGCTGTTCCGTATTGGACACCATAGGTTTTCCTTAACTCGTAGGTTGCGGAACTCCGCTGCTTATTGTAGGTAACTCTGTTAGCTAGACAACACATTTGGTTTTGTTCTGTTTCGTTACCGTTTGATATTTAACCTGTAATTTTATAGATCGGGACGCATAACAGTCCCGACAGAATCTGAACTGACATGTTGATATTAAACAGATTATAACTCCTAACGTACAGACGCGACTGAAGATCCGTTTGTTGCGTTGAAAACTTTACTGAAAACAATAGAATTCATTCAACTGTAGCGTCGCTAAATTATGATCCCAACTGGGGTTAAAATGCATTGCGAAATGGATTCCTGATTCTGAAATTGGATTTTCAGCCGCGTGCGCTTAAAATGAAACAGTTATAACTAATGATCCTGAAAGCCGATTGGCTCGAAACCAAATTAGATGGATAGATAACTGAACATATTAATTACTACCTGTTTATCATTTCACTAAATTATATACATATGTTTCATGATAAATCGTGCAAGTGACAAACTGTTGTTTTTGTGATACCTTAGTTGTGTTGCTTATACCGTTCATGCATCATATCATAATTATATCATTGTAGTGATAACCGAGTGACATCGTGCATTTACCCAGTGTTAGATTTTAGTGATGATTGTGGCAAGTACGTCAGTGTTCGTGTATTCGTGATTAAGTGAAAGTGATACGTACTTGTGCACAATCAGCGATCCTATTATTTCATTGCATTGTCGACGTCTGTGAGATGCATGCGCGTGTGACTATAAGTGGAATGGGACATTTATGGAAGCGTTGCACGGGTGTCACAGATAAGACACCAGATACTGCCGTTTATCTTAGGTATTAGTCGGGACGTGCTTGATGGAGGTCCTGCCTCCAGTTCTCGTGCAGACTTGTCACGGATCGATTAGTATTTAGATAGATGGTTAGCATTTGATGTAGACCATGGGGTGTGGGGTAGTTTAAGTGTGAGTTCAACAGAATCTCGGGAGTCCCATGCCGGCTTATATATTTAGGGAGTTATATGGAGCTTTACAGGGTATGTGATATATACACCGTGATATTCTCGTTACATGTTGGGCCCGTGGTCCCTTGCCCTTGGGTCCTACCCTTGGGTGGAGGACACTCACGAGTGGTTGACTCTCACACTTGGACTGACGATAGGCTTAGTGACCTGTACAGTGAGACTTAGAGACTGATAGGGTTACTGTCATTTATATTCTTTATATTCTGTGTTGCCTTACATGACATATCGTTATGCTGTTTTACTGCTCCGCTGCATTGATTACTATTCATTCATATTCATGCTATTTTTACCGTTATTCACATCTATTACCACTGTTAGAACTGTTACTTGACTATATATGTTATATTGCTTTTGTGTCGCTCTGACGACCTGAGTATGCATGCTCAGTGTGAGAAGACGAATTAGCCTGGACCAGTGCATCACAGACTTCCTGACTTGCCGTTCCTAGTTACATCCGTTCGTTCCACTTCAGGTCAGTTTATATTATTGTATCTTTCAGTTACTGCATTTCTCATTACCTGCGCATCGTTTACTGTTTACCATGATAAACTAGAAGCCGAAGTGTGACTACGGCAGGACTTTTCCTTGACCGTAGGAGCATGGCTGGCCTTGTCTACCCCTCGTATTCCGTATTTTGGGAAGCGGGGCGTGACATGGTTTAGTTGGTATCATAGACCGGTTTTGCATCGATTGGGATTGCAGTTTTCCGTGTAGGGTTTGGTAATCTAAGACATCACTAGGTCTAGATTGTAAACTTGTCATTCTTGATCCATATTCATATCGTGTGTTCAGCTATCCATTCGCTATGGTTTCGGGTGACTTGACAAGGTTACGTGGTTGCAATTGCACTATCATAATCTAATCAAGTGACTTAAAGTCATACAATTGATTCTCCACTTATAATAAATTCAGCATCTCCGATATTTTTGAATCTTTGTCCTATCCATTTTGATTCGTAATCTTGTGACTTATATCATCCTCAAAATTGTTATTTCAGGATCATGTCTTCCAACGACTTTTCATCTTTATCCGCTCCCCAGAATCAGAATGTTGAGATCCTTAGTGTACTACAAGGTTTGAAGGAAGCCCAGGAGCGGACAAACGACTTATTAGCGGAAGGATTGAGAAGACAGATGAATCAGGCATCAGCGGCTGTCTTCAATCATAAAGGGATCCCTATTG
Organism: Agapanthus africanus; assembly: GCA_030015575.1. Lineage (NCBI taxonomy): Eukaryota > Viridiplantae > Streptophyta > Magnoliopsida > Asparagales > Amaryllidaceae > Agapanthus > Agapanthus africanus. The sequence continues at coordinate 442,137,994 of CM057350.1, read as the reverse complement.
GACGAGGAAAGGAGAAGAAGATGAAGCGTCAACTTGTTGTCCCACGACAGAGACAGCAGAAGACCCCATGTTGTGGGTACTGTAAGAGACCAGGACATCTTCAGAGGGATTGTCACCGTGCCCAAGGGAAATGTCTGATATGCGGTTCCGACAAACATCTCATCAACGGCTGCCCAGAAAGGAAGGAACTACAAGGAGGAGATTCGTCCACACTCCCCACTTCTGCCAAGTGAGGATCACCGCATAGTTCGGACTTCGACGATAAGGCGGATCAAACGCAGGATTCAACTCACGTGACGAGAATGCAATGTTATAGCAGTCGAAGAATGATTTTTCATGTTATCTACTTTCAGTAATAATACTGTCGTTTTTTTGAACATTCCTTCCATTTGAACCTTTGTATCCGTCGAACTTTTAGTTGAATGAAATAAAATTTGAATCATAATATGTGTATCATTCTCATGCTTTCTCAGTGTCAAATCCTATTCGTTATCACAAAATTTTCATTCTGAACTTTCAGTTCCTGCAACCGCATATTTTCTATATTTCACACCCTGAGCTTTCCTTGTTGTATCCCACTACCTAATCATGACTTTTCTTTCCAGACCATTGCCCATCCTGGAGCAGCGCCGTATCTGGATGAGGATGCACCGTCATGCGTTTCCTTAGACCGCACACTGATGGATTCCGAAGATGAGATCAACGGTCCCCAGGTCGATTTCGAAAACAACGATTTAGAGGACGAAGGAGTAGCCGTCCCAGAGTTTAACGTGATAGATGATTCCGACGAAGAAGAAGAAGATCCCGAAGAGAACCCTATAGAAGAAGACCCGATAAAGGAAGATTCTGAGGAAGACTCGATAGAAGAAAATCCAGCGGAGGAAAATCCCGTGGAAGAAAATCCAGAAGAAGAGAACCACATAGAATTGGACCTCGATGAAGAAGCCCCATCCGAGGAAGAAGGACCAGAAGATCAGGACCCTGCTGATGGAAGAACTTCCAGTGGCGATGCCTGCGAGGCGATATGGAAATGGACGTCCCTACCTGAGTGCGCGATCCTACCGCAACCTGCTAAATCTCCATAACCGCGACTGACAGAACTCTTTTGGATGTTGTCTTTCTGGCCAAATAAAATGTATATAGTTTAGGGGCCACTTTCCGTCTTTGAGAATGCCTTGTTTCAGATTTTCTAGAATGAAATAAATCCTCGGAATTCGTAAATCTTTTGATTATTGGTCCGCTTGATGCTTGGTTATTGCCCGTATCCATTTATTTTCTGCTAAGTTCTCTGATTATCCACCCCTATTCATTGTATAGTTTTCACCCTCAAGTTCGACTAGAAAGTACCGCACCCTGATCCTTGGAATGAGACACCCTCCATCCCTCGACTGTGCCCGTTGAGATCCTTCTGGGAAGGGAAAATTTTGGAGAAACTTCCGAGTTCGCTAACCCTTCACATCTTGATTCATATGTTGTACCGACTGTTGTTTCCCCCACACTTTCCTTTTGTATCCCTTGTTGCTCATACTTGCTTCCTGTGCTGACCCTATCCCAATCTCCTTAACACTCAGCATAAGGCTGCCACACTCCGATCTTCTGATTGAGCCACACCTTCTTGTAATCACTACCCTAGCTAGCCCTATCCATATTGGCGATTTCTCTATTACCCCCAAAATATATTTTGAGACAGTATTATTCAAAAAATTAGTTTTCACAATTTTAAATTTATCAAAGAGTATGCTATTGATTACTCTATTTTATGTATTTTTAAGTACACTATTAGTATTCTTATTTTCAGCAGCGCGACCTTACACCGCGCATATTTCGTTACATGTTCCTAAATTTCACTATACAAGCTTCCTAAATTATTTTTAAACCCATTTTAACGATACAGTATTCTAAAATGTTTTAACCTATCGACTAAGCTTTCACTACCTCATTTTCATTACTATTTTTTTTAGTGTTGTGCCTGTGTTTACTATTATAAATGATTGTGTCTCATACTTATTATTTCTACTTTGCTACTTACGATATGCTTATGTGTACACACATTTGAGTTCGATTCTATCGAACAAACCTTGAGTATTATTATTTGCTAGTGTTACCTAAATTCTTGTATACAGGTATTTACCCTTATAGTTGTTTCTGCCTTATATCTATTAGACCTACCCTTCCATATGTTGTTTTACTTATATGTATATTTTCAAATTCCTTCGTCCACGTACAGCTAATAAATCTTTTGTATTAATGTGCAATCTCATAGCTTTCGCTTATGTTTATATAACCTATCCTTTATTTTAAATTTCGAGGACGAAATTTTTGTAAGAGTGGTATGATGTAATACCCAGCTCTTTTATACCGAATCCGTATTTTATTATTTCTTTGATCTTGTTTATTTAACCTATAATTTTATTCCGTCTAAATCCCAATATTCTTTTGTCAAAACCCAAAACTAAATCTTTTCTCATTTGATTTTTCCCTAAGCCCACTATCCCTTTTCTCTATTATTCCCGGCCTGGCCCTCTTTCAAAAATTTAAAATTCCTTTCTTTCTTCAGAAGCCCACAGAGCCGGCCTACTCTTCACTTTTCCCATCATTTTATTTATCTTGTTCACATTTTAAATTCCCCAGCTCACTCAATTTTAGATTCCTATTAAACCCTAACTTTTCTTTTAACCCAAATCCTTCAACCCATTAGTTTTGGTAAAAACCCTTAAAACATTCCATTCACTCAGGCCAGCCCACTCTCTTTAATTTTCCATTTAAATTTTCCCCTTTAAACCTCGGCCCACCCTCTTATCCCATTTCTTAAATCCTTTGTAATTTTAACCCTGGCCCGGCCCCATTCCTTTATTCTTTTATTACCCAGCCAAAATTTTCCTGGCCCGCTCTAATGCCCAGCCCACATCTCATTTTATTTCCTCAATTATCTTTAAAACTCCAGCCCCACACTCCCCGGCCCACCTCCTCTCCTTCTCTAATTATTTTATGCGGCCCGCCCCTTTTCCCATCCTTTTTCTTTAATTGCCTCGGCCCAAGCTTCGCGAAGCCCACCCCAACAGCCGTTTCCAGCCGCCATTCCCCTGTTCATCTTCTCAAATTCTCCAACGGCTAGTTCCCTACTCCCGCGCTAGTTTCCTCCGCCGCACGCCACGCCTGCGCCCACGTCGCCGCTCGTCACGCCCCGTGACCCGCTCCTCGCGCCACGATGCACACGTTTCGCCTACGACCCGCATCCCCAACGGCTATCTCCTTTCCTGCTCTTTACTCCGCCACCACTCACGTCGCCGTACCCCGCGCCCACGCCTCGCCGTTACCCCGAGTCGCGCACCCCTACAACCCGCTCCACTCGACCTCCTCCCTTCGTCTCTCCTTCTCTCTCCCTCGTTCCCTTTCTCTTCCCTCACTCACCCGCAACCAACCACCTCCATCAACCTCCAAGCGTCGACACCATCACCGACCACAGCCGTCATCATCGTCGTCGTCATCGTCGCAATCATCCCTCTCTCACACTGAATCCCTCCCCCTCTCTCTCTAGCTCTCTGCATCTCACCTCTCCCCCTGTGCCCCCTCTCGCTCTCGCTGCAATTTCTCTCTCTCTCTTTGCCTCTGTTTTTCTCATTCTCTCTCTCTCTCAATCTGTAACTCCCTCTGTCCCTCTGTTTCTCTCTCTCTCTGTGTTTCCTCTAACTCACAGCCCTCTCTCTCACTCTATAACTCTTTCTCACTCTCTCTCTCCCTCTAATCCCCTCTCAATTTCTTTAAATCTCTCTCTCTCTCCGAGCCCTCTGCGACGCCAGCCACTGCCGGAGCATCGGGCCACCGCCGCTGAACCTGTGAGTCACCAAATCCCTTTCGTCGCAACCGCTGAGCTACCAAGCTCGAGCTCCACCGAGGCCATTTTCCGTCGTGATTGCGTCGTGATCACGTCGTGCCGTTGCAATAGACCGCGTTGCTGCCGTGCATCCCCGCGACGTCTCCAGGCAAGTTTGTACTTGCTTTCATGCTATTCTCTATATGTTACAAGTCAATATCATATATATATCTCTTGTTTGCTTTATGTTAAATATTGCAACACAACCGTTCGATGCTTGTTCCCTTAGGAAAATAATATCAAATTTGACGGAACTGGAGGGCTCTCATTGGCCCTTGCTATGTTGAATACTTTGTACAAGATTCGTTGGAAAACTTGATCGTCTATGTCCACAACGACTAACCCCAAGTTTAACCGTAAAACTGAATTTCTACTGTACCTGAAAATCGTTAATTTTACCATAAATCATATACATATTAGAATGGTGCGTTCGAGGGCTCAAATCGAAGATAACTCGACGAACTTTAACCCTGTGCTAGTTTCCAGACATTCCTGTACTTAAATTAGGATGTTAATTGTATCGGAGTGCGACTCTGGACTGCAGTCCAGAGCGACTCCAGACATTGCTTGCTGTTCCGTATTGGACACCATAGGTTTTCCTTAACTCGTAGGTTGCGGAACTCCGCTGCTTATTGTAGGTAACTCTGTTAGCTAGACAACACATTTGGTTTTGTTCTGTTTCGTTACCGTTTGATATTTAACCTGTAATTTTATAGATCGGGACGCATAACAGTCCCGACAGAATCAGAACTGACATGTTGATATTAAACAGATTATAACTCCTAACGTACAGACGCGACTGAAGATCCGTTTGTTGCGTTGAAAACTTTACTGAAAACAATAGAATTCATTCAACTGTAGCGTCGCTAAATTATGATCCCAACTGGGGTTAAAATGCGTTGCGAAATGGATTCCTGATTCTGAAATCGGATTTTCAGCCGCGTGCGCTTAAAATGAAACAGTTATAACTAATGATCCTGAAAGCCGATTGGCTCGAAACCAAATTAGATGGATAGCTAACTGAACATATTAATTACTACCTGTTTATCATTTCACTAAATTATATACATATGTTTCATGATAAATCGTGCAAGTGACAAACTGTTGTTTTTGTGATACCTTAGTTGTGTTGCTTATACCGTTCATGCATCATATCATAATTATATCATTGTAGTGATAACCGAGTGACATCGTGCATTTACCCAGTGTTAGATTTTAGTGATGATTGTGGCAAGTACGTCAGTGTTCGTGTATTCGTGATTAAGTGAAAGTGATACGTACTTGTGCACAATCAGCGATCCTATTATTTCATTGCATTGTCGACGTCTGTGAGATGCGTGCGCGTGTGACTATAAGTGGAATGGGACATTTATGGAAGCGTTGCACGGGTGTCACAGATAAGACACCAGATACTGCCGTTTATCTTAGGTATTAGTCGGGACGTGCTTGATGGAGGTCCTGCCTCCAGTTCTCGTGCAGACTTGTCACGGATCGATTAGTATTTAGATAGATGGTTAGCATTTGATGTAGACCATGGGGTGTGGGGTAGTTTAAGTGTGAGTTCAACAGAATCTCGGGAGTCCCATGCCGGCTTATATATTTAGGGAGTTATATGGAGCTTTACAGGGTATGTGATATATACACCGTGATATTCTCGTTACATGTTGGGCCCGTGGTCCCTTGCCCTTGGGTCCTACCCTTAGGTGGAGGACACTCACGAGTGGTTGACTCTCACACTTGGACTAACGATAGGCTTAGTGACCTGTACAGTGAGACTTAGAGACTGATAGGGTTACTGTCATTTATATTCTTTATATTCTGTGTTGCCTTACATGACATATCGTTATGCTGTTTTACTGCTCCGCTGCATTGATTACTATTCATTCATATTCATGCTATTTTTACCGTTATTCACATCTATTACCACTGTTAGAACTGTCACTTGATTATATATGTTATATTGCTTTTGTGTCGCTCTGACGACCTGAGTATGCATGCTCAGTGTGAGAAGACGAATTAGCCTGGACCAGTGCATCACAGACTTCCTGACTTGCCGTTCCTAGTTACATCCGTTCGTTCCACTTCAGGTCAGTTTATATTATTGTATCTTTCAGTTACTGCATTTCTCATTACCTGCGCATCGTTTACTGTTTACCATGATAAACTAGAAGCCGAAGTGTGACTACGGCAGGACTTTTCCTTGACCGTAGGAGCATGGCTGGCCTTGTCTACCCCTCGTATTCCGTATTTTGGGAAGCGGGGCGTGACAAGCGTCCTTGACGAGAGCACCTCGATTCGCATCGACCCACAAAGAAATCAGTGTCTTTGCAGGAATACCTCGATTCGTTTCACCTCCAGAGAAATCAGTGTCCTTGGCAAAAACCTCGATTCAGGGAAATCAGCGTCCTTGACGAGAGCATCTCGATTCGCATCGACCCATAGAGAAATCAGCGTCTTTGCAGGAATACCTCGATTCGTTTCAACCGCAGGGAAATCAGTGTCCTTGGCAACCTCCTCGATTCAGGGAAATCAGCGTCCTTGATGAGAGCATCTCGATTCGCGTAGACCCGCAGAAAAATCAGCGTCTTTGCAGGAATACCTCGATTCGTTTCGACCTCCAGGGAAATCAGTGTCCTTGGCAAAAACCTCGATTCAGGGAAATCAGCGTCCTTGACGAGAGCATCTCGATTCGCATCGACCCGCAGAGAAATCAGCGCCTTTGCAGGAATACCTCAATTCGTCTCAACCCCAGGGAAATCAGTGTCCTTGGCAAAAACCTCGATTCAGGAAAATCAGCGTCCTTGATGAGAGCACCTCGATTCGCGTCAACCCGCAAGGAAATCAATGTCTTTGCAGGAATCTCTCGATTCGTCTCAACCCCAGGGAAATTAGTGTCCTTGGCAAAAACCTCGATTCAGGGAAATCAGCGTCCTTGACGAGAACATCTCGATTCGCGCCGACCCACAGAGAAATCAGTTCTCTACAGGAATATACGACGTCAGTAAAGCGGAGCCACGACAAAGTTCCCAGTTCCATCACTCGGCGGTGCACAGACAAACCAAAGTCAACCCTCGACCTCCCTGTTGAAGCAATGCTTTGACTCGGGAGTAGGTCAACTCATCAATCACTTACGAGTTCTCTCGATTTGTAAGGAAGAAAATTCTCTTGTGAGATCCTTACGACTCTCAAGAGAAAACACACTTAGGAATCCTCACGATTCCTAAGGAGAAAATACACCTACGAGATCCTCTCGACTCGTAGGGAGAAAAAAAATCTTTATGAGACCCTCACGGCTCATAAAGTTGAAAAGTCTTAGGCAGCAGATCTGAACCTGTTTCCTGAGCCATCGCTTCTTATCTTGATTCAGGGAAATCAGCGTCCTTGGCGAGAACCTCTCGATTCGTTTCGATCCGCAAGGAAATCGGCGTCTTTGCGAGAATCTCTCGATTCATCTCAACTTGCGGGGAAATTAGTGTCCCTACGCATAAAGAAAATTCTCTTGCGGGATCCTTACGATCCTCAGGAGAAAACGCACTTAGGAGTCCTCACGACTTCTAAGGAGAAAAAACACCTACGAGATCCTCACGAATCGTAGGGAGAAAAGCCTTTGTGAGACCTTCACGGCACATAAAGTTGGAATGTCTTAGGCAACAGATCCTAACCCTGCTTCCTAAGCCATCACTACCTTATAAAGAGTTCAAGATGAACTGTTATCTACCATCTATGGGCCACACTTGCCAAAGCTACATGCCACTGAAATGGAGAAGTTACTCATGAGCATATAAACTACTTCACGCCAGAGTAAAATATAAAGAAATAGAAGGGTGCGGCTCATAGAGCTGAGGGTTTGGAACTATATCCCTTAAGAGTCGAGATTTGAGTCAATGATAAATGACGACGCTTGTGTCCGCTCGTTATCTTCTCAGATCAAGCTTCTGAAAAGTATATACCAACCCAAAACTGGTCATACGCTATGAATTACTCTGCACAACTTCACCCGCGTATATACTTGCATGGGAAAAATAGTGGGGGGCATTTGTTCCCGCCAAAAAAAATTTCTGCGCAAAAGAACCCAAGGTATCTAATGGCAGCAATACGTTTAAGAAAATGTGAACCGGTATTTTCCGGGCTGTATTTTGACGAACTCCCGAATTTGAAATAGCTAAATTCTGATGGTATCGAAAGCGTCTCGAAAAAGGCTTCGATTTGATATATTATGGGCTTCATAATTCATCTGGGATCAAAAGTTATGAAGCATCAAGTACCTACATGTGATCGGGGGTCACGTGCAGACACGTGATGGGTTCCTAAGCTTTTAATTAATAGAATTAAATTCTAATCAATTAATGGGGTCACGTGCCAATACGTGATAGGCCTTTTAAACCCACTAAAAAGAATTAAAAGTATAATAAAATAACAAAGAAAAACCCCAATGGGGCATCTCACACGTGACCAAGGGTCACGTGCTGACACGTGATAATTCCTGAGTGCTTTAAAAACAACAGAATTAAATTCTGGCTAAAAGCTTAAACAGTGGAGTCACGTGCTTACACATGATAGGCATCTAAACCTTCTGAACTAATAGAATTAAATTCTAAATTAAGGGAAATCAAAAACCCTAATATTTATTTAGATCTTTCCAAACAAAAAGATTGCGCTCTGTAAAGAGGAGCACCGTTGGATTAAAAATCTAATGGTGACTAAAAATCACCAGTTCGTGGAAAGATTTTATACAAGGGAAGATTTCCCTAAAATTCACCAAAAATAACAAACAGAATATCTTTTGGATTAAAAATCCAATGGTGAATAAAATTCACTGAGATCACATTAGTTACGAAAAATAAATAAAATCTTTCAATGAAAGATTTACTAAACAAATTGATTCTTTTCCTTCTCCTATAAATAGGAGCCAAGAAGAGAAGAGATGTTAGTTATATGTAGGCCCTAGAGGCCATTACTGTACATACGATGTATATTGTAGTGGATGCTTGGACATATATAGGGAGGACTTTCTTGCTCGACATGATAGTATGCTATCTGGTTGCTCTTTATCTTAACATGTACTCTGATTGTCTCTATGTTACATATTGATAAAGCCCTTAGGATGAGTACTTGACTACCAGGACTATGATGCGGATCATACTAGTGGGGACAGTGTAGTCGCCAAGTACATCCTTCAAATGTTCCTAGTCGTGGGAGTACCGAGACAGGGTATCGATACTCCAGAGTAGACTAGCGTATGCGCTTCTTGACCCATATGATGGGCGATGGATGATCCCATATCCATTGGTGTTTGACATCAAAGAAGGTATACAGGTGATCAGTAGAGACCGGGTACACTGGACGGACTCGCCGAGAACTCCCAGATGGTATTATACCTCACGTCAGATGGCAGTTCTCTGGTGACACTGGTACAGGTTAGTCTGTAGACCCGAGATCGTCATGGAGTCATGTGTGATTCCCACTGTGCTTTGATTTCCATCATACCACGTCCAAGAGGGCGTGCAAAAAGGTGGCTTTTGGATACAGTCCCGAATTACATGGAGGCAATGAGCGATAGGAGGGGTTTCGTCTCTCCCGGTATAGGGAGTTGATGTTGCGCTGTGTTCGATTGGCTATAACTGGAAATCCCTGGCCAGGGTTGCTGAGATTTACTGGTAAGTGTTATCAGTAGTTTATCGAACTGTTATATACCTCATATCGACACGACTTATCAAGCTACTGGGGTCTGACATTTACCACCCCTAGACGAGATATGCGACATATCAGACGAAGAGACCGGACTGTATGGGAGTGTTACTGATTGGATTCGCAGGAGAATTTACAGGCTTGCTTGGTGATCTTATGATGGCTCAATACCTGGGTGGCTGTTACGTTTAGCTGACCGCTTGCAGCTTGTGGGTGTTTGATATGATCATCACCTACTGCCGGCGTATTGACGATTCTTTAGAGTCCTACACAGAGGTTTCCTGGCTCAGGCAAAATGGAGTAGGAGCACATATGTGATATGTGCGGGATCGAGAATATTACGATATGAGATACCGTATTAGATTCTCGCGATATGAGATATCGGCCGGGTATATGAGATACAGCCGGGTCATCGGATCAAGCGTTGATTCGATGAACTGATACAGATTATATTAGTCGGTTATTTGTGAAATAGCCGGATTATCGGATCAAGTGTTGATTCGATAATTTAATGTAAAATTATATATTTAATATATTAAATTACATTAACTAATATAAGCTCACTTAAATATTCTTTTTCTCACTCGGGTAATACATTGATATATATGTGATATATGTTAATTGTATTATTTTATTTTGTTACAATATGTAGGGTTCCTAGGCACTCTCAAGAGGTCTCACAAGGCATCAACCATGTCAATTTCAAATTTTAGGGGTGCCGAGAAACCCTAGATTACGGATCGTTAACTAGATGTCTAGGCGAAACAAGAACTAGTAAACTACTTTACTAAGAGAACGGAAATACAACCTTTGTAGATCCGGTCCTCCATCTCCATAGCTCCGCGATGAAGTCCTCTCCGCTGTCCTAATCGAATCCCGGGCTCTAGCGTCGGCTTCATCGGAGAAATGGGCGGGCAAGGTCGTCGGCTTCGTGCCGAAGATGATCTACGTCGAGGCATCACAAGATCAAGCTCCCACTTCACCAAGTCATGAAACTTGTGAAGAAAACACACTCTACTACTTGGCAAGAGGTAGAGGATGAAGAAATAGGAAGTGGGTTCACTTTAGAATTGGATTTCTCACTCATTTTCAAGAGTTTCCATTGATGGAGCAAGGTTCTTCATCTTGAAGATGAAGAAGAAGAAGAAGAAAAAGTTATGATAAGTTAATTCCAAAAAGAAAAATAAAAGAATACTTATCATCACCAAACCATGGTCAAGTGTAGAGAATAAATCATGGTTAGTGGGAATGGTTAGGGTTAAGCATGAGACAAAATGGTGACTTAGTCAAAGCATCATGAAGCTTCAATATCCTTCCAAAGAAAGACACCATTTTTCTTTATGCTAAATATTTTTCCAAAAAGAATAAATAGATAAATAAATGAATAAGAAAACAAAAGGAAAACCCTAACCATTTCACAACCATGGTTTAATCTTTACACAAACCCTAGTGAGCATGTATCATCAAACATGATACAAACTTGTGTACAAAAGTATATTACATATACAATGTGCACAATCCAAGTGAGAAAATCCATTTAAAAGTGAACCAATACTAGTTAATGCAAAGTAATATATCAAATATATAATTATGCATTAAATCATCAAATCAACATTTGATTTAACGATCCGGTCATATCGCATATGACCGACTAATATCCAATGTATCGTTTTATTGAATCAATCCTCGATTCGATAACTAGGTTATATCGCACACAACGAATCGATACATTCATCGCGAGAATAGAACACGGTATCACATACACGCATTATTCTCGGTCCCGCACATACCTCATATGCGCTCCTATTTCGTTTTGCTTGAGCCAGGAAACCCCTGTGTAGGACTCTAAAGACTCGTCAATACGCCGGCAGCGGATGATGATCATATCAAGCATCCACAAGCCGCAAGCGGTCTGCTAAACGTAACGGCCACCCGGGTATTGAGCGATCAGAAGATCGACGAGCAAGCCCGCTCATAGTCCTGTGAATCCAACCAGTAACACTTACCGTACAGTCCGGTCTGATCGTCTGATATGTCGCATATCTCGCCTAGGGGTGGTAAACGTCAGACCCCAATAGCTCGATAAGTCGTGTCGATATGAGGTCTATAACAATTCGAGAAACTACTGGTAACACTTACCAGTAAATCTCAGCAACCCTGGCCAGGGATTTCCGGTTATAGCCAATCGAACACAGCGCAACATCAACTCCCTATACCGGGAGAGACGAATCCCCTCCTATCGCTCATTGCCTCCATGTGACTCGGGACTGTACCCAAAAACCACCGTTTTGCACACCCTCTTGGACGTGGTAAGATGGAAATCAAAGCACAGTGGGAACCACACAAGACTCTATGACGATCTCGGGTCAACAGACTACTTTGTACCAGTGTCACCAGAGAACTGCCATCTGACGTAAGGTATAATACCAGCTTGGAGTTCTCGGCGAGTCCGTCCAGTGTACCCAGTCTCCACTGAGCACCCGTATATCATCTCTGATGTCAAACACCAATGGATATAGGATCATCCATCGCCCATCTGTATGGGTCGAGAAGGTATACGCTAGTCTACTCTGGTATATCGATGCCCTGTCTCGATATACCCACGACTAGAGACTTTGAAGGATGTACTTATAGACTACCATGTCCCCACTAGTATGATCCGCATCACAGTCCAGGTAGTCAAGTACACATCCTAAGGGCTTTACCAACATGTAACAGAGAGACAATCAGTATACATGTTAAGGTAAAGAGCAACCAGATAGCATACTATCATGTCGAGCAAGAAAGTCCTCCCTATATATGTCCCAGCATCCACTACAATATACATCCAATGTACAGTAATGGCCTCTAGGGCATACATATAACTAACAATCTCCCACTTGCACTAGGGCCATCTGATAGCAGTGGTTGTAGTATCTCATACTCAACCATCCCATAAAAATCTCTCTCTGGGAACAGGCCTTTGTGAGTGGATCCGCTGTGTTGTCCTTTGAGTCTACTCTCCTGACCTCGATCCCCTGGAGATCAACCATCTCCATGATCAGGTGATACTGCCTTAGAATATGTCTGGATCACTGATGGGACCTGCGTTCCTTGGCATAAGCCACAACTCCATTGTCTCACAATGGTGGGAACGTAGTTCATCTCATGAACCAATATACACCCAAACAGCCTCTTCGGTAGCATCTTAAGTAGCGATGTATCCAGCCTTTATTGTCTAGTATGTCACGGTATCTAGCTTGGAACTCTTCCAACATACCGTCCCTCGATAGAGGGTAAAGACAATGCCTGCGACTGACTTTCAGTCGTCCTTATCACCCTGGAACCCTTCCAGTGATTCTCCCCAGGATCGGTTGATACCATCTCACTACAACTAGTGAGAATCCTAACATCCAATTAGGTCTATCTCATAGATCCAAAACCCAGGATTTAGGAGGTATCACTTTGATCCTATATGGAGAATCATTGTGATAAGCGGAGATTGACTAAGCGTAGCATAGGAAACTCCTTCCCTATCAAGAGCATGTCATCCACGTACTTTACGAGGATCGTCACTATACTCCCTACTACCTTTTTGTTTATACAAGGTTCATCTACCATTTTGATGATGTCAAACTCTTTGACTAACTCATCAAAACAGATGTTCCAACTCCGCGATACCTGCTTTATCCTATAAAGCATCTTGTGCACGTTTCCGCTGCTCCCACTGTCTACGAAGCCCTCTGGCTGTGTACTTATAGACTCTCTCTTCTAAAACATCATTTTAGAAAAGCAGTCATGGCACCCAACCGCCAGATATCGTAGTCATGGTATGTAGCCGTGGCAAGTAGGATCTGGATGGACTTAAGCATAGCCACTTGAAAAGGTTTCATCATTATCCACGCCTGGTCGATGACGAAAAGCTTTAACAAGTCTAGCTTTGAAAGTCTCAACTTTTCCATTTACACCAAGCAATCTTCTCAAGATTTACTTGCTCCTGATGGGGATTTAACCCTTCAGATATAGCAACCAAAGTCCATACTTTGTTGGTGTACATGGATCCCATCTCAGATCGCTAAGCATCCAGCCATTCTTACAGAGTCCCACTCCTGATGGCCAGCTCGAAACTAGTTGGGTCATCATCCCATGATGCAATCCTCGCTCCCACTGTCATAGAGAAACCGAAGTATCTCTCAGGTGGGTGAGGAACCCTACTAGATCGGCGGAGAGGCTGAGGTTCGTTGGTCTCTACTGAATCCTTTGGTTCTACCAAATCATCTGCTGTAGTTTGTATAGCTGGAACCTTTCCAGTTCTACATAACAGATCTTGCCTCGAGCTTGTCCAGATATTGCTTTTAGACATCGGCCGGACAACCCCAAATCTTAACTAACTTAAGAAATGGGCTCATCCCTTATCATATCACATATGAAATGGTAGGCAACTGATTTGATTTGAACCCTATTCAATAGGTATGCATCTTCTCAAGTGCATAACTCCCAAAAAGGAAATAGGTAACTCAGTAGTACTCATCATAGAGCACACCTTATCATATAGGGTGTGATTGCTCCACCCCGATATACCATCGTGCCATGGTGTATACGGAGGAGTAATGCTGAGAGAGAATCTCATTCTCCTTTAGAATAGTCCAAGAATTTCGTGCTCAAGTATTCTCCTCCTTGATCACATCAAAGGATATAATACTTATACCTGTTTTGGTTCTCTACTTCTAACTTATATTATGTGAATATCTCAAAAGGTTCTGACTTGTGTTTCAACAGGAACATAGGTCTGAATCTCGAAAGATCATCAGAGAATGTAATGAAGTATAAAGAACCGGTCTTGGCATGTGTAGACAGGGGACCTTACATACATCAACATGTATCATCCTAAGAGTTCACTAACTCTTTCTCTGTTTCCAGTAAACGGAGCTATGGTCATCTTATCTCTGTGACATGACTGGCAAGTTTCATAAGATGTAAATTCAAACTAATTTAAATATGCATCTGAAATGTAACTTCAGCCAGTCGGGTCGCATTGATATGACCTAGTCTACAATGCCTCAAGAAGGATCCGTTCATTTCTGAACTCTTCCTCTTGTGTGTGTTCCGTATACTAAAGAACTGTAGTTTGATTTAGAACATCAATGCTTTTAGATAACGTGCCTGAACCAATCAACTTTTGATATAGGAAATGTTCAAAACATTATCCATTTATACAAAATTTTATCATTTCTTTACTAATAAAGAGATAGATATGATTTTGTATATCAGGATCGGTATCTAATAGCATTTGTTCAGAATCAATGTATTGGTAATACAGGGTGACAGTGACCAACAGACTTGGCTGCAACTCTTGCCCCGTTTTCTGCCTCATGAAACTTATCACCCGTTCTCAGTTTTTCTACCCTTTTGTAGCCCTATGTAACAGATTATATATCTGGGATCCTGTTTCGGTATCTAATACCCAGGACGTAGAGGATACTGAGAAACAGTTCTTTATAATGAACACACCCGAAGATGATGCATCAGCATGCACTCTCTTCGTTTGGGCAGCACGGGAAATCTGGTATTCCCCAATTTCCTGCTCTGTCTTATAACAATTATAAGTTGGAGCGGGACCAACGTTCCCCAGCTCAGTATAACAAGCGGGTTCGGTCAATATTCCGTATTATTATCTTGATTAAGGCGTGATATGGTCGCTACCTGGAGAGAGAGAGAAAAAAACACTCAGCGTGCGCTCTTGCAAGAATAGATTGGTTATTATTTTATCTAATCAGGATGGCTCCCACTGCTTTTTATCAAATCTTCCTTCAAACCCTAAAAGGAAAGACTAGCCGGTATTAATTACACGCTACAAGTTCGCCAATCTTTCAGCCAGGCCAGTGTCGGTACTTTGAAGGAGGTCCCCCGTGCTTTCGCACGAACCTAATTAATGTAAACCTCGTTTTCCCAGATGCGTAACCCCGTTGACACCTTTCTAGACACCTACTTGATCGGCTAATTGTAATGTGTAAAACTCTCCCAGGAGTAACTCTTACTCGCAGCGGGTATCGGGATCCAACTATCTCATAGAAGGTATGCAATCTCATTGCAAATTTCAACACTTGAAATTCCCGATAATTTTGACCCTAACCTCCTATGACCTTGACAAAAGCCAACAAACCATAGGATGCTAGTCAAGTTCAACCCGTCATTTCCTGATTGAATTAAACCCACCCGCACGGCCCTTGACAAAGGCCAACAAGGTCGCACGACTACCCTAATCCAATCTGCATCATATGCATAAGCAGATAAGCACCAGTCAGCTACCGCACACTACGCCTTGACAAAGGCCAACAAACGTAGCACGAATACTAACTACTACTTATCTGAAATGACGGAGGGCTACGACAGGTTTTTCTGAAAACCTATTGCGTAATGAACTTGATATCGTTGTAGAATCAAATGATTTTGAAATGGAGTGCTTTTGAGGCTTTTCTAGTTTTGCTAAAGGGGTCACTCCCGGTGAAGAGATCGTCGGCCCTTTCCTCGTCGAATGAGGTGCGGGATATATCATATATATCACTGTGCAAAGCAAAAACTCTTAAAAGCAATCAAAAGACAAACCGAGTGTGTAGCATCTGCCAGTTATTGCTAAAGGAGTCACTCCCTGTGAAGGGATCTAGGTCCTTTCCTTATCGAATAAGGTGCAGGATATATCATATATACCGCTGTGCAAAGCAAGAACTGTAGCTACCTGTTTTATTTTTGAAATTCGATTCTACAACATCTTAGGTTTCTTTTATTTCATTAATCACATTAATGAAGTCCCATCATTTAAGTACCTAAACATCACAGATAAATACGACGTACACTTATGCCATCCGCATTCGTCTCGATGTCCCCTCATGCACCGTTAGGTTAGGTAACTAACGGCAGAGCGGGGCAGGGCTAGCACGGGTGTAAAACATAAGTAACGCCTATATAATATATCATATATACTATATAAAGTATCCATCACAGAACATATCACATGATCACATCACAGATATCGCAGCAGAAGAAACATATGAAATATTGGATATATTAGGACGTCCGTGTTTTCAATACGAGCCAGTATAAAACACGGATTCCACGGTCGCGATGAATAGCCAAACCCACACCCCTAGACCCCTACGAGAGCGGCAAGCAACCCTACCAATTCTAGAGTTAGGAGACCCGGACTCGACTCCTCGAGTTGGTCTCCCACTGGACCCTAGAACCCGGTTACTTGTGCTCCCCTCCTTGGGTCTATCCTAGTGCGAAAAAGTAAATAATATACAAAGGGTGACATCTTCCGCAACCTGGAAGTGCCCCAATAAAAGAATATTACATACAAGTTTTTACATGAATGAAAATGAAAAACACTCATCTCACATAAAACCCCCGGCTATTCAAACACGACGATCCAATATAACATATCCAGCAACACATAACAACACATGTCATCAACGTAAGTAAATATGCGCATCCTAATTGTCGTTGACATATAGCAACGAAACCGGCGATATCACATATTACACTTACGGTCACAGAAAAGAAAGTGTAAAACTACAACAGTTGGAATCCGCAACCTGCATAGACATCGCATGCCTAATCAAATGAATTCCTTAGACATCACATGCCTAATAATTATAAACCCCGCATTTTAGTCCCATTATCGAAAACTCTTTTCAATATCAAGTCGGGCAATTCAACAAGATTCCCGACATTCTGATCGAATGCTCGTCGCAAACTTCAATAGACGGCTGCACCCCCGATACCGTCGACGAAGTGCACCAAGGCGGAACACCGCTGCCGTGAGCACCCGAACGGATGCTTTCGACGACGGGGTTCTCCTACAGTCACTTGGTCGGGGCTATGGAGCGAGGCTGTCTATTAAGTTTACCCGGCGAGTATCCGCGTACGCTACGTGATTGCGACGGACTTTTGATCACATCAAAATTCCGTGGCAACCGATCAAGTGAGACTAAAGTGCTATGTTTATAACATTCATTCAATTATCTCATAACTTCTTGTGAATTCCAATTATTGTATCACATTCCGGATAAATAGAAAATGTTAAACTTTCCGATCGAACAATCGAACACCCAAGTTTTCCCGATACAGCTCAATACATGAAACAGGTCTAAAAACATTCAGTTTGTGCCTCAGTACCAACGGTCCAGCCGTAGAAGGGTCAAGCCAACGCCTCACATGTGGCACGCCGTACTGCCCCAAACCCTAAGGTTCAAAGGGCAGTTCAAGACGGTCACATAATCGAGTTAAGGTTTGTTGTCTTCTAGAGGGACCATCGCGTTACTTGCACTACTTAAAACGTCTTTAAACCACGGAAAAATCCAACACTTGGAAATTTCCTGACAGGGGAAAAATTGGGTATTTATATCCGGTCGAACTTTTTAACATATTCAAAAATTATCCGGAATCACACAGAGACAAAATTAGACAATCCGATCGAACATACGAATCCCCAAAACAACCCAGAAAATTCAACTCTTGAATAAATATTAAAAATTCCCAGAAAATCCAACACCAGAAAAGAGGAATTACTGTGCAAAAATGGGAAGCTGACGTCATCATACGGCCGCGGAACCGCCGCCGAAGCCAGGCTTCTGCCGCGGTTCCGCCGCACTTTAGTGGATTCATGGGTACGGGCTTCACAGTAATTCTTACAATTCCTTGCTGATTTTTCTGCATATTTTTAATATCGAAAAACTCCAGATTTTGGAAAAAGTCCAGAGAGCATGTTTGTGTTAGGGTTTCGGGTTCGTTCGGGTTTTAAACTTCGTCTACGCATCGCCTAAGGCTCTAGCTAGGCTCTAATACCACTGTAGGGTTCCTAGGCACTCTCAAGAGGTCTCACAAGGCATCAACCATGCCAATTTCAAATTTTAGGGGTGCCGAGAAACCCTAGACTACGGATCGTTAACTAGATGTCTAGGCGAAACAAGAACTAGTAAACTACTTTACTAAGAGAACGGAAATACAACCCTTGTAGATCCGGTCCTTCATCTCCATAGCTCCGCGATGAAGTCCTCTCCGCTGTCCTAATCGAATCCCGGGTTCTAGCGTTGGCTTCATCGGAGAAATGGGCGGGCAAGGTCGTCGACTTCGTGCCGAAGATGATCTACGTCGAGGCATCACAAGATCAAGCTCCCACTTCACCAAGTCATGAAACTTGTGAAGAAAACACACTCTACTACTTGGCAAGAGGTAGAGGATGAAGAAATAGGAAGTGGGTTCACTTTAGAATTGGATTTCTCACTCATTTTCAAGAGTTGCCATTGATGGAGCAAGGTTCTTCATCTTGAAGATGAAGAAGAAGAAGAAGAAAAAGTTATGATAAGTTAATTCCAAAAAGAAAAATAAAAGAATACTTATCATCACCAAACCATGGTCAAGTGTAGAGAATAAATCATGGTTAGTGGGAATGGTTAGGGTTAAGCATGAGACAAAATGGTGACTTAGTCAAAGCATCATGAAGCTTCAATATCCTTCCAAAGAAAGCCACCATTTTTCTTTATGCTAAATATTTTTCCAAAAAGAATAAATAGATAAATAAATGAATAAGAAAAAAAAAGGAAAACCCTAACCATTTCACAACCATGGTTTAATCTTTACACAAACCCTAGTGAGCATGTATCATCAAACATGATACAAACTTGTGTACAAAAGTATATCACATATACAATGTGCACAATCCAAGTGAGAAAATCCATTTAAAAGTGAACCAATACTAGTTAATGCAAAGTAATATATCAAATATATAATTATGCATTAAATCATCAAATCAACATTTGATTTAACGATCCGGTCATATCGCATATGACCGACTAATATCCAATGTATCGTTTTATCGAATCAATCCTCGATTCGATAACTAGGTTATATCGCACACAACGAATCGATACATTCATCGCGAGAATAGAACACGGTATCACATACACGCATTATTCTCGGTCCCGCACATACCTCATATGCGCTCCTATTTCGTTTTGCTTGAGCCAGGAAACCTCTGTGTAGGACTCTAAAGACTCGTCAATACGCCGGCAGCGGATGATGATCATATCAAGCATCCACAAGCCGCAAGCGGTCTGCTAAACGTAACGGCCACCCGGGTATTGAGCGATCAGAAGATCGACGAGCAAGCCCGCTCATACTCCTATGAATCTAACCAGTAACACTTACCGTACAGTCTGGTCTGATCGTCTGATATGTCGCATATCTCTCCTAGGGGTGGTAAACGTCAGACCCCAATAGCTCGATAAGTCGTGTCGATATGAGGTCTATAACAATTCGAGAAACTACTGGTAACACTTACCAGTAAATCTCAGTAACCCTGGCCAGGGATTTCCGGTTATAGCCAATCGAACACAGCGCAACATCAACTCCCTATACCGGGAGAGACGAATCCCCTCCTATCGCTCATTGCCTCCATGTGACTCGGGACTGTACCCAAAAACCACCGTTTTGCACGCCCTCTTGGACGTGGTAAGATGGAAATCAAAGCACAGTGGGAACCACACAAGACTCTATGACGATCTCGGGTCAACAGACTACTCTGTACCAGTGTCACCAGAGAACTGCCATCTGACGTAAGGTATAATACCAGCTGGGAGTTCTCGGCGAGTCCGTCCAGTGTACCCAATCTCCACTGAGCACCCGTATATCATCTCTGATGTCAAACACCAATGGATATGGGATCATCCATCGCCCATCTGTATGGGTCGAGAAGATATACGCTAGTCTACTCTGGTATATCGATGCCCTGTCTCGATATACCCACGACTAGGGACTTTGAAGGATGTACTTATAGACTACCATGTCCCCACTAGTATGATCCGCATCACAGTCCAGGTAGTCAAGTACACATCCTAAGGGCTTTACCAACATGTAACAGAGAGACAATCAGTATACATGTTAAGGTAAAGAGTAACCAGATAGCATACTATCATGTCGAGCAAGAAAGTCCTCCCTATATATATCCCAGCATCCACTACAATATACATCCAATGTACAGTAATGGCCTCTAGGGCATACATATAACTAACACAATAAATATTGTATATGTGATATATAATATTGTAACATGTTGTGGTTATAAATGCAACATGATTTGTGGAGTTTAAATATGGTTAGGGTTTGGATTAGGGTTAAGCTTTCATGAAGCTTTCATGAAGCTTCTTGAAGCTTTGACTTTGACTTGGATATTTTGCATAGATATTTCCTTAACCCAACCCAACCCTTTAACCATAGTTGATTCTCTATATGGGTTAAGTCTTCATACTTAACCCATGGTTGCATTTCTAACCTCACTTGATTCATTTATTCATCACAAATGGTTTTCATCTTCTTCTTCCTTTTGATAAAGCTTTCTAGCTTTTTGATAAGTGATGAAAATGAGTGAGAAATTGAAAACAAATGAAAGCTAAATTCCTACTTCATCATCGTCATCTATTCTAGCCACTTAGATTAGGGTGTTTTCTTTGCTAATACTTGATTAGCAAAGCAAGAGTTTGGTTTTGAGTTTCTTCAAGGTAGATCATCTTTGTTATCGAAGATCGGAAGCAAGCTTGTATCTTTCTCTTCGTGGAGCCTCTCTAGAGTCCGGGGACTTGATGATCACAGCGAAGGGACCACAACACGGAGCTTTTGAAGTGAAGGAACGGACTACAAAGGTTGTAATCCCAAACTCTTAGAAGTAAAGTTATTTACTTGCTATTTGTTTCGCCTAATCTCTAGTCTAAGATCTTGGTTAGGGTTGTTCGGCACGTCTAAAATTTAAATCGGGTATGGTTGATGCCTTATAGATCCTTGTGACAGTGCCTAGTAATCCTACAGTGGTATCAGAGACAAGCTAGAGTTTTAGGCGAAATCTAGACGAAGTCAAAAGTCCATCGAACCCCGAAACGTCGCGATTTATCCCTTCTCTGGAAATTTTTTAAAATGTTGATTTTTTTCATATTAAAAATACTCAGAAAAATAAGCAGGAAATTCTAAGAATTACTATCAAGTACGAAGCCCCAACTCCATCATGGGAGCGCGGAACCGCGGCCAAACCATGGGTTTGGCGTCGGTTCCGCGGCCATCATAAGGAGTCAGGGGCTCGTACTTCAAGGTATGATTCTTGGGTACTTTTTCATGCTTCTCGGAATTTTTAATTTTACTCAAGTGTTGAGTTTTCTGGAGATCTTTTGTATTCGTTGATTCGATCGGAAAGTTTAACTTCGTTTAAGTTTTTTCGGGTAATTTTAGAATGTGTGAAAAAGTTCGAACGGATATCAATAACTCACTTTTTCCCCTGTCGGAAAATTTCCAAGTGTTGGATTTTTCCTTAGTTAAAGAACGTTCAAAGTCGTGCAAGTAACGCGGTGGACCCTCTAGAAGAACACAAACCTTAACTCGATTATGTGACCGTCTGAATCGCCTCTAAAGCTTAGGGTTTGGGGCAGTACGGCGTTGCCACATGTGAGGCGTTGGTTTGACCCTTCTACGGCTGGACCATTTGTACTGTGGCATGTGATGGATGCTTTTAAACTCCGCTCAAGTGTTGAGCCATTTGGGAAATTTTGGGTGTTTGTTTATTCGATCGGAAAGTTTGACATTGTCTATTCATCTGGAATGTGATACAATATTTGGAATCCACAAGTAGTTATGAGATAACTAATTTGAATGTTATAAATCTAGCAGTTCAGTCTCAGATGATCGGTTGCCACGGGATTTTGATGCGATCAAAAGTCCGTCGCAATCACGTAGTGTACGCGGATACTCGCCGGGTAAACTTAATAGACAGCCACGCCCTATAGCCCCGACCGAGTGACTGTAGGAGAACCCCGTCGCCAAAAGCATCCATTTGGGTGCTCGCGGCAGCAGTGTTCCGTCTTAGTGCACTTCGTCGACGGCATCGGGGGTGCGGCCATCAACTAAAGTTTTCGACGAGCATTCGATCAGGATATCGGGAATCTTGTTGTATTGCCCGAATAGATATTGAAAAGTGTTTTCGATAATGAGACTAAAATGCGGGGTTTATAATTGTTAGGCATGAGATGTCTAAGGAATTCATTTGGTTAGGCATGCAATGTCTAAGGAGTTTACGGATTCCAACTGTTGTAGTTTTACACTTTCTTTTCTGGGACCGTAAGTGTAATAATGTGGTGTATCGCCGGTTTCGTTGCTATACATCAACGACAACTGGGATACGCATATTTGCTTACGATGATGATATGTGATAGTATGTGTTGCTGTGATATGTTATATTGGATCGTCGTGTTTTGAATAGCCGAGGGTTTTATGTAAGATGAGAGTTTTTCTTTTTCATTCATGTAAAATTCAATTGTATGTAATATTCTTTTATTGGGGCACTTCCGAGCTGAGGATGATGTCACCATTGTATATTATTTACTTTTCCGCATTAGCTTAGACCCAAAGCGGGGAGCACAAGTAACCGGGTTCTAGGGTCCAGTGGGAGACCATCTCGAGGAGTCGAGATTGGGTCTACAAACCCTAGAACTGGCAAGGTTACTTGCCGCTCTCGTAGGGGTCTAGGGATGTGGGTTTGGCTATTCATCGCGACCGTGGAATCCGTGTTTTATACAGGCTCGTATTAAAACACGGACATCCTAGAATATCCAATATTTCGTATATGTTCTTCTGCTGCAATGTTCTGTGATGAGATCATATTACTGCCTGAGACGAATGTTTATATTATATATATGAGATATATGTTATATTGCTGATTTCGTTTCAAATGTGATGCTTGTGAAGCATAATAAAATGGGACTTCATTAATGAGATTAATGAAATAAAAGAAACCTAAAGATGTTGTAGAAACTTGTTTAAAAACTGGTAGCTCTAGTTCTTGCTTTGCATAGCGGTATTCCTTGTAGAATATCCAGCACCTTATTCGATAAGGAAAGAGCCGAGATCCCTTCACCGGGAGTGACCTCTTTAGCGAAACTAGCAGATGCTACACACTCGGTTTGTCTTTTGATTGTTTCTATAGTTTTTGCTTTGCATAGTGGTATTTATGAAATATCCTGCACCTTATTCGATAAGGAAAGAGCCGATGATCCCTTCACCGGGAGTGACCTCTTTAGCAAAACTAGAAAAGGCCTCAAAAACATTCCATTTAAAAACACTCGATTCTACAACGATATCAAGTTCATTACGCAAAGGGTTTTCTTAAAAACTTATCGTAGCCCTCCGTCATTTCAGATAAGTGATAGTTAGTATTCGTGCTGCGTTTGTTGGCCTTTGTCAAGGCGTAGTGTGCGATAGCTGATTACTGCTTATCTGTATAAGTATATGATGCGATTGAGTTAGGGTAGTTGTGCGACCTTGTTGGCCTTTGTCAAGGGTCGTGCTGGTGGGTTTAATTCAATCAGGAAATGACGGGTTGAACTTGACTAGCATCCTATGGTTTGTTGGCCTTTGTCAAGGTCATAGGAGGTTAGGGGTAAAATATTATTGGGAATTTCAAGTGTTGAAATTTGCAATGAGATTGCATACCTTCTATGAGATAGTTGGATCCCGATACCCACTGCGAGTAAGAGTTACTCCTGGGAGAGTTTTACACATTACAATTAGCCGATCAAGTAGGTGTCTAGAAAGGTGTCAACGGGGTTATGCCCCTGGGAAAACGAGATTTACTTTAATTAGGTCCGTGCGAAAGCACGGGAAACCTCCCTCAAAGTATCGGCACTGGCCTAGCTGAAAGATTGGCGAACATTGTAGGGTGTAATTAATCCCGGCTAGTCTTTCCTTTCAGGGTTTGAAGGAAGATTTGACTAAAACAGTGGGAGACATCCTGATTAGATATATTAATAACCAATCTAATCTTGCAAGAGCATACGCTGAGTGTTTTCTTCTCTCTCTCTCCAGGTAGCGACCATGTCACGCCTTAATCAAGATAATAATACAGATGTATTGATCGAACCTGCTTGTTATACTGCGCTAGGGAACGTTGGTCCCGCTCCAACTTATAAATGTTATAAGACAGAGCAGGAAATAGGGGATTACCAGAATTCCCGTGCCGCCGAAACGAAGAAAGTGCATGCTGATGCATCTTCTTCGGGTGTGTTCATTACAGAAAACTGTTTCTCAGTATCCTTTACGTCCTGGGTATGAGATACCGGATCAGGATCCTGCATATGTAATCTGTTTCGTGGGCTACAGATAGGTAGAGAACTGAGAACGGGTGATAAGTTTCAAGAGTTGGAAACGGTGCAATTGTTGCAGCCAAGTCTGTTGGCAGTTATCACCCTGTATTAACAGAATACATTGATTCTGAACGAATGTTATTAGATACTGAACCTGATATACAACATCATATCAGTCTCTTTATTAGTAAAGAAGGATATAATTTTGTATTGTTGGATAATGTTTTGAACATTTCCTATATCAAGAGTTGATCGGTTCAGGCACGTTATCTAAAAGCATAGACATTCTAAATCAAACCACAGTTTTTAACGTATAGAACACACACAAGAGGAAGAGTTCAGAAATGAACAAATCCTTCTTGAGGTATTGTAGACTAGGTCATATCAATGCGACCCGACTAGCTAAGTTACATTTAGATGCTATTTAAATTAATTTGAATTTACATCTTGTGAAACTTGCCGGTCATGTCACAAAGATAAGATGACCATAGCTCTGTTTATTGGAAATAGAGAAAGAGTTAGTGAACTCTTGGGATTGATACATGATGATGTATGTAAGGTCCCCTGTCTACACATACCAGGACCGGTTCTTTGTACTTTATTATATTCACTAATAGTCGCTCAAGATTCACATATGTGTTCCTGTTGAAACACAAGTCTGAACCTTTTGAGAAATTCAATGAATATGAGTTAGAAGTAGAGAACCGAAACGGGTATAAGTATTATGTCCTTTGATGTGATCAAGGAGGAGAATACTTGAGCACGGAATTCCTGGACTGTTCTAAAGGAGAATGAGATTCTCTCTCAGCATTACTCCTCCGTATACACCACAGCACGTCGGTGTATCGGGGTGGAGCAATCACACCCTATTTGATATGGTGCGCTCTATGATGAGTACTACCGAGTTTACTATTTCCTTTTGGGAGTTATGCACTTGAGAAGCTGCATACCTGTTGAATAGGGTTCCAATCAAATCAGGTGCCTACTACTTCATATGTGATATGGAATGGGAAGAGCCCATATCTTAAGTATGTTAAGATTTGGGGTTGTCCGGCCTATGTCTAAAAGCATAATCTGGACAAGCTCGAGGCAAAGTCAGTTCTGTAGAAGTTTGTTGGATATACCAAGCATTCGCAAAGGAATATCTTCTACCAAACTGGGGAACAAAAGGTGTTTTTGTTTCTCAGCATGCCACCTTTGTGAAAGGGAATTTCTTGTGAAGAAATTAGTGGTCATGAGGTAGAACTGGAAAAAGTTCCAGCTATACAAACTGCAGCTGATGATTTGGTAGAACCAAAGGATTCTATAGTTTCCAACGAACCTCAGCCTCTCCGCCGATCTAGTAGGGTTCCTCACCCACCTGAGAGATACATCGGTTTTCTCTATGACAGTGGGAGCGAGGATTGCATCATGAGATGATGACCCAACTAGTTTCGAGCAGGCCATCAGGAGGAGGACTCTGTAAAAATGGCTGGATGCTAAGCGATCTGAGATGGAATCCTTATACACCAACAAAGTATGGACTTTGGTTGCTTTATCTGAAGGGTTAAATTCCCATCAGGAGCAAGTATATCTTGAGAAGATTACTTGGTGTACATGGAAAAATTGAGACTTTCAAAGCTATGCTTAAGTCCATCCAGATCTTACTTGCCACTGCTACATACCATGACTACGATATCTGGTGGTTGGGTGTCATGACTGCTTTTCTAAATGATGTTTTGGAAGAGAGCGTCTATAAGTACACAGCCAGAGGGCTTCGTAGATAGTGGGAGCAGCAGAAACGTGTGCAAGTTGTTTTATGTGATAAAGCAGGCATCGCGGAGTTGGAACGTCTGTTTTGATGTGATAGTCAAAGAGTTTGACTTCATCAAAATGGTAGATGAACCTTGTATATACAAAAAGGTAGTAGAGAGTATGGTGGTGATCATCGTATTGTACGTGAATGACATACTCTTGATAGAGAAGGAGTTTCCTATGCTACGCTCGGTCAATCTCCGCTTATCACAAGGATTCTCCATATAGGATCAAAACGATACCTCCTGAATCCTAGGTTTTGGATCTATGAGATAGATCTAATTGGATGTTATGATTCTCACTAGTTGTAGTGAGATGGTATCAATTGATCCTAGGGAGAATCACTGGAATGGTTCCAGGGTGCTAAGGTCGACTGAATGTCATTCGCAGGCATTGTCTTTACCCTCAGTGGAGGGACGGTATGTTGGAAGAGTTCCAAGCTAGATACCGTGATTTACTAGACGATAAAGGCAGGATAAATCAGTACCAAGGATGCTACCAAAGAAATAGTCTGGATGTACACTAGTTCATGAGATGAACTTCGTTCCTACCATTGTGTGACAATGGAGTTGTGGCTTTTACCAAGGAACCCCCCGTCCCATCTGAGATCCAGACATATTCTTAGGCAGTATCGCCTGATCATGGAGATGGTTAATCTCCAGGAAGATCGAGGTTAGGAGAGTAGACACAGAGGACAATAGCGCGGATCCACTCACAAAGGCCTATTTCCCAGTAGAGACTTTTATAGGATGGTTGAGTATGAGATACTTCAACCACAGCTGATTGTTGGGTATGCGATACCACAACAGATGGCCCTAGTGCAAGTGGGAGATTCTTAGTTATATGTAGGCCCTATAGGCTATTACTGTACATACGATGTATATTGTAATGGATGCTTGGATATATATAGGGAGGACTTTCTTGCTCAACATGATAGTATACTATCTGGTTGCTCTTTATCTTAACATGTACTCTGATTGTCTCTATGTTACATGTTGATAAAGCACTTAGGATGAGTACTTGACTACCAGGACTATGATGCGGATCATACTAGTGGGGACAGTGTGTTCGCCAAGTACATCCTTCAAATGTTCCTAGTCATGGGAGTACCGAGACAGGGCATCGATACTTCAGAGTAGACTAGCGTATGCGCTTCTTGACCCATATGATGGGCGATGGATGATCCCATATCCATTGGTGTTTGACATCAGAGAAGGTATACGGGTGCTCAGTAGAGACTGGGTACACTGGACGGACTCACCGAGAACTCCCAGATGGTATTATACCTCACGTCAGATGGCAGTTCTCTGGTGACACTGGTACAGGTTAGTCTGTAGACCCGAGATCGTCATGGAGTCTTGTGTGATTCCCACTGTGCTTTGATTTCCATCATACCACGTCCAAGTGGGCGTGCAAAAGGATGGTTTTTGGGTACAGTCCCGAATCACATGGAGGCAATGAGCAATAGGAGGGGTTTCGTCTCTCCCGGTATAAGGAGTTGATGTTGCGCTGTGTTCGATTGGCTATAACTGGAAATCCCTGGCCAGGGTTGCTGAGATTTACTGATAAGTGTTATCAGTAGTTTCTCGAACTGTTATAGACCTCATATCGACACGACTTATCAGGCTACTGGGGTCTGACGTTTACCACCCCTAGGCGAGATATGCGACATATCAGACGAAGAGACCGGACTGTACGGGAGTGTTACTGATTGGATTCGCTGGAGAATGTACAGGCTTGCTTGTTGATCTTATGATCGCTCAATACCTGGGTGGCTGTTACGTTTAGCTGACCGCTTGCAGCTTGTGGGTATTTGATATGATCATCACCTACTGCCGGCGTATTGACAATTCTTTAGAGTCCTACACAGAGGTTTCCTGGCTCAGGCAAAACGGAGTAGGAGCACATATGTGATATGTGCGGGACCGAGAATATTACGATATGAGATACCGTATTAGATTCTCGCGATATGTGATATCGGCCGGGTATATGAGATACAGCCGGGTCATCGGATCAAGCATTGATTCGATGAACTGATACAGATTATATTAGTCGGTTATTTGTGAAATAGCCGGATTATCGGATCAAGTGTTGATTCGATAATTTAATGTATAATTATATATTTAATATATTAAATTACATTAACTAATATAAGCTCACTTAAAGATTCTTTTTCTCACTCGGGTAATACATTGATATATATGTGATATATGTTAATTGTATTATTTTATTTTGTTACAATAAATATTGTATATGTGATATATAATATTGTAACATGTTGTGGTTATAAATGCAACATGATTTGTGGAGTTTAAATATGGTTAGGGTTTGGATTAGGGTTAAGCTTTCATGAAGCTTCTTGAAGCTTTGACTTTGACTTAGATATTTTGCATAGATATTTCCTTAACCCAACCCAACCCTTTAACCATAGTTGATTCTCTACATGGGTTAAGTCTTCATACTTAACCCATGGTTACATTTCTAACCTCACTTGATTCATTTATTCATCACAAATGGTTTTCATCTTCTTCTTCGTTTTGATAAAGCTTTCTAGCTTTTTGATAAGTGATGAAAATGAGTGAGAAATTGAAAACAAATGAAAGCTAAATTCCTACTTCATCATCCTCATCTATTCTAGCCACTTAAATTAGGGTGTTTGCTTCGCTAATACTTGATTAGCAAAGCAAGAGCTTGGTTTTGAGTTTCTTCAAGGTAGATCATCTTTGTTATCGAAGATCGGAAGCTAGCTTGCATCTTTCTCTTCGTGGAGCCTCTCTAGAGTCTGGGAACTTGATGATCGCAGCGAAGAGACCACAACACGGAGCTTTTGAAGTGAAGGAACGGACTACAAAGGTTGTAATCCCAAACTCTTAGAAGTAAAGTTATTTACTTGCTATTTGTTTCGCCTAATCTCTAGTCTAAGATCTTGGTTAGGGTTGTTCGGCACATCTAAAATTTAAATCGGGTATGGTTAATGCCTTATAGACCCTTGTGACAGTGCCTAGTAACCCTACAAGAGAGAGATATAGAATTTTGGGATCTTAAAATTTTCTAAAAGCAAATAGCAGAGAGAAAAGAAAGGAGAATTTAATTCTTAAAGAAAACCCTAGGTAAAAAAAGAGAAAGGGATCAAAGCTTCATAAAACAAAAAAGAGAATTTAATTCTCAATTTAAGAGTTTAACTCTTCTGCAAAACAACTTAGTTCTTCCTGAAAATCTGCAGAAGCAAATCTCCCCATAGGTTGAGAATTTAATTCTCATCGGGTTGAGATTCTGCCATGCAGATCCAAAACTTAGAGGGAGAATTGAGTTTAGAGAATTTAATTCTCCTAAATTCACAGGAATTTAATTCCTCCAAGATGAAATTAGGGTTTAACCCTATATGAGAATTTAATTCTCTCAAACTCACAGGAATTCAATTCTTTCAAGATAAAACTAGGGTTTAACCCTATATGAGAATTTAATTCTCCTAAAATTATAGGAATTTAATTCCTTTAAGAGGGACAAAACTAGGGTTTAACCCTAATTGAGAATTTAATTCTCTCAAATTTAGAGGAACTTGATTCCTCCTAAAATGAAATTAGGGTTTCACCCTATACAAGAATTTAATTTTTTTACATATATGGGAATTTAATTCCCCTAAAAAGAAATTAAGGTTTAACCCTACATAAGAATTTAATTCTTTCACAATAGGAATTTAATTCCTCCAAAATTATAATTAGGGTTTAACTCTACAGAGAATTTAATTCTTAAAAATAAGGAGACCTAAAAGATCTCCATGCTTGCAAAGAACTAAGGTTACGTGGCCCCACGTGGCCCCTGAAAAGATCCCAAAAATGAGAAGGAAAAAGCTTTGAGGAGATGCCTCACGTGCTCCCACGTGACCTCCAAAACAAAGAGAATAAAAGCAAAGAAAATGTGGGCTTTGGGCACTCTCACGTGTTACCACGTGACCCCTAATAAATGCTTTAACAAATCAGTGCATGAGTGCTTATCACGTGCCCACACGTGATGGCTAAAAATTAAAAGTGTTTAACACTTATTTGCAGAATAAAGTAAAAGGAGATCTGGCCCCACCTTTCGGCGTCCTCACATGTCCCCACGTGACCCCTTCTTCTCTAGTGTTTAACACTAATTTGAGAGCTTTATTTTCAGTATTTAGCACTGATTGTCTTTTAGTGTTTAACACTAATTTGATAATCTTATTTCCAATGTTTAACACTGCTGTTTTCTAGTGTTTAAACACTAATTTGAGAGCTTTATTTCTAGTGTTTAACACTACTGTTCTCTAGTGTTTAACACTACTTTTAGCCAAATTGGCTAATTTTCCAGAGGCAAAAGACTCCCCTTCAACTGAATCTCAAAATTGAGTAAAATTCAGAGCTACAATGTTTAATGCTCAGTCAAAGATAGAAATATTATCAGAGCCCTCAAACTCTTGTTTAGCATTGTTAAGTGATGAGGGGATGAACCCAGACAAATGTCTAATGGTCCAACAAAGGGCCAACACTTCAAATCTAATTGGACTTAGCCCAAGCTGGCCATAAGTCCTCAATTCAGACTTAACTGAGCCAATGTGCTCATAATATAATTAATTGATCTTATTTTCAAATTGGACTACAGATCACTTAATCAACTTTGGTTTGAGGGTGCATCTCTTCACTCCTCTGATATTTGTCGTTGTAATCCTTCAACGTCTTCAGAGAGGTGACGGGTCCCGACAACCACACATTTCATGGACTATGATGTCCTTAACCTTGACTGTGATGTCTTTAAACTCACGGACTATGATGTCCTTAACCTTGACTGTGAGGTCTTTAAACTCACGGACTATGATGTCCTTAACCTCGACCGTGATGTCTTTAAACTAATATTGGACTGTGGGGTCCTTAAACCCATGGACTATGATATCCTTAACCTCGACCGTGATGTCTTTAAACTAACATTGGACTGTGGGGTCCTTAAACCCATGGACTATGATGTCCTTAACCTTGACCGTGATGTCTTTAAACTAATATCGGACTGTGGGGTCCTAAAACCCATGGACTATGATTTCCTTAACCTCGACCGTGATGTCTTTAAACTAACATCGGACTGTGGGGTCCTTAAACCCATGGACTATGATGTCCTTAACCTCGATCGTGATGTCTTTAAACTAACATCGGACTGTGGGGTCTTTAAACCCATGGACTATGATGTCCTTAACCTCGACCGTGATGTCTTTAAACTAAAAATGGACCGGGATGTCCTTAAACTAACATTGGACCACCATGTCTTTAAACTGGTAATCGACCGCAATGTCCTTAAACTAAACAATAGAGCTCAAATGCTCTCTTGTTGGATCTAAATGATCCCGTTAAGTTAATCTTAGTCTAAAATTAGGCTAACGTATCCTTAACAAACGTTTAAGTTGATCTTAGTCTCAAATGAGACTAACGTATCCTTAAACCCAACCCTCAAACCCAAATCTAAGAAAATACGGATTTGGACTAATCCACGCCCTTCGAGCGACAACATAAATTAGTCTCTGTATATAATCCACGGGCAACCACAAACAAAACAAACACCCATGACACGAAGTAACCATCTGGACAAGGAGAAAGTTGTTACCGCGATGCGGTAGCGTAATTAACTGCAGGGGCTTACGCCTGCAGGGAAGAGCGTTCCCACAATCAAAAACCCCTCAAACGAGGGGGAATCTGACGAAGTCTGCTACATCGGCCGCATCCATTTAAACCTTCGATACATGGTGCTATAAATCTACTTGGCATCTTCGGAAAGGTGGACGGATAGCACCAATTAGTATCTGCCCCGAATTTCAGGAAAGACATTTTTCTTCCCGGCTTTCAGAGGGGAACAGATGCCAGAATCTGTTCCCCGCCGAAATACGGAGACGCGACCGCGCAGGTCCGTCTCGCCTGAATTTTTGGGCAGATGCTAATTGTTGCTATCCGTCCACCTCTCCGAAGATGCCAAGTTGATTTATGATATCGTGTATTGAAGGTTTAAACGGATGCGGCCGATGTAGCAGACTTTGTCAGATTCCCCCTCATTTGAGGGGTTTTTGATTATGGGGACGGTCTTCCCTGCAGGCGCAAGCCCCTGCAGTTAATTACGCTACCGCGTCGCGGTAACAACTTTCTCCTTCTCCAGATGATCACTTCGCGTCGTGTTTGTTTATTTTGTTTTTTGGTTGCCCGTAGATTGTATACGGAGACTAATTTATGTTGTCGCCCATAGGGCGTGGATTTGTCCAAATCCGTATTTTCTTAGATTTGGGTTTGGGGGTTGGGTTTAAGTATACGTTAGTCTCATTTGAGACTAAGATCAACTTAAACGTTTGTTAAGGATACGTTAGTCTAATTTTAGACTAAGATCAACTTAACAGTTTGTTAAGGACACGTTAGTCTAATTTTAGACTAAGGTCAACTTAACCATTTGTTAAGGACACGTTAGTCTAATTTTAGACTAAGATCTACTTAACAGGATCATTTAGATCCGACAAAAGAGCATTTGGGCTCTATTATTTTAGTTTAGGGACTTTGAAGTCAATTACCAGTTTAAAGACATGGTGGTCCAAGGTTAAGGACATCATAGTCCATGGGTTTAAAGGGACCCCACGGTCCGAGGTTAAGGACATCATAGTTCATGGGTTTAAAGGGACCCCACAGTCCGAGGTTAAGGACATCATAGTCCATGAGTTTAAGGACCTTACAGTCTATGGAATGATTAGTTATCGGGACCCGTCACCTCTTTGAAGACGTTGAAGGATTACAACGACAAATATCAGAGGAGTTCAGAGATGTACCCTTGAACCAAAGTTGATTGGGAGATCTGTAGTCCAATTTGGAGCTAAGATCAATTAATTAGGTCATGAGCACATTGGCTCAGTTAAATCTGAATTGAGGACTTATGGCCAATTTGGGCTAAGTCCAATTAAGTTTGAAATGTTGGCCCTTTGTTGGCCTGTTGAGTATTTTTCTGGGTTCAGCCCCTCATTATTTAGCAATGCTAAACAAGAGTTTGAGGGCTCTGAGAACATTTTGTCTTCGGCTGAGCACTTAAACATTATAGTTCTGGATTTTAAGGCTCATTTGAAGGGGAGATTTGCCTCTGGAAAACTTAGCCAATTGGGGCTAAGCTGATTTGAAAATGGTGTTAAACACTAAAGAACATCTGGCAGTCATGTGTCCTCACGTGATGTATTTAAAACAGTGTTAAACACTAGAGACAAAATGCTCAAAATAGTGTTAAATACTAGAAAGGAAGGGGTCACGTGGAGTCACGTGAGGCGCCTGAAGATGGGGCCAGACCTCCTTTATTTTATTATCAGAATATTCAAATAAGTGTTAACACTTTTAGTCTTCAGGCCATCACGTGTTGGCACGTGATGGGTAGCCATGTATTGATTATTAAAGTGTTTATTAAGGGGTCACGTGGGGACACGTGAGGGCGCCCAAAATCAGTACTGCCTTTGGCTTTGTTCTCTTCATTTATGAGGGTCACGTGTGAGCACGTGAGGCATTGCCTCCAAGTTTTTTTTCTTCTCATTTTGGGGAGTCTGTTTAAGGGGTCATGTGGGGACACGTGACCTTAGTCTCTTGCATGTATGGAGATCTTTTAAGTCTCTTTATTTTTAAGAATTAAATTCTCTGTAGGGTTAAACCCTAATTATGTTTTAGAGGAATTAAATTCCTATGCATGTGGAAGAATTAAATTCTTATATAGGGTTAAACCCTAGTTCTGTTTTGAAGGAATTAAATTCCTATGAATTTGGGAGAATTAAATTCTCATACAGGGTTAAATCCTAGTTCTGTTTTGGAGGAATTAAATTCCTTTGAATTTGGGAGAATTAAATTCTCATATAGGGTTAAACCCTAGTTCTGTTTAAATTCCTATGAATTTGAGGGAATTAAATTCCTTAAACTCAATTCTCCCTCTAAGTTTTGGATCTGCATGGCAGAATCTTCCCGATGAGAATTAAATTCTCAACTTGTGGGGAGATCTGTTTCTGCAGATCTTCAACCAAAGGAAGAACTAAGTTCTTATTCAGAAGAGTTAAACTCTTAAATTGAGAATTAAATTCTCTTTGTTTTATGGAACTTAGATCACTTTCCCCTTTCTCACCTAGGATTTCTTTTCTCTGAAGGGATCTTTTTTTCTCTCTCTTGAGAATTAAATTCTCCTCTCTTTTTTCTCTCTGTTGTTGTTATCTCCCGAAAAAAGTAGATCTATTCTCTTCTCTTCTTGGCTCCTATTTATAGGAGAAAGAAAAGAATCAATTTGTTTTATCAATCTTTCATTGAAATATTTTAATTGATTTTATAAGCAATATGATCTTTTAGATCACTCGGTGAATTTTATTCACCATTGGATTTTTAATCCAAAAGATCTTTTATCTATTATTCCTGGCAAATTTCAGGGAAATCTTTCCTTGTATAAAATCTTTCCATAAATTGATGATTTTTAATCACCATTGGATTTTTAATCCAACGGTGCTCCATTTTACAGAGCTCCGTCTTTTTTGTTTGGAAAGATTTAGAGAAATATTTTTCCAGTTAGGGTTTCCGATTCCCTCTTAATTAGAATTTAATTCTATTAATTCATAGATCTTTAAGAGCCCATCACGTGTTGGCACGTGACCCCCTGATTAAGCATTTGACTAGAATTTAATTCTGTTGTTTTACAGAATTCAGGAATTATCACGTGTCAGCACGTGACCTATGGTCACGTGTTGGCACGTGATGCCCCATTGGGGTTTTCCTTATTATTTTATTATACCCTTAATTCTTTTCAGTGGGTTTAAAGGCCCATCACGTGTTGGCACGTGACCCCACTGATTAATTATTTCCAATTATTTATTTTATTCAGTGCCTACAGGCTTTCCTGTAAATGGTCACGTGTCTGCACGTGATGCCCGGTCACGTGTGAGCACGTGATGCCCGGTCACGTGTGAACACGTGATGCCTCATAACTTTTGATCCCGGATGAATTATGAGACCCATAATATATCAAATCGAAGGATTTTTCGAGACACTTTCGATACCATCAGAATTTAGCTATTTCTCATTCGGGAGTTTGTCAAAATGCAGCCCGGAAAATACTGGTTCGCATTTTCTTCCTTAGATTACACGTGCATAGCATATTTGCTCATAACTTTTGATCCCGGATGAATTATGAAGCCCATAATATATCAAATCGAAGGATTTTTCGAGACTCTTTCGATACCATCAGAATTTATCTGTTTCACATTCGGGAATTTGTCAAAATATAGCCCGGAAAATACTGGTTCACATTTTCTTAAACGTATCGCTGCCATTTGATACCTTGGGCTCTTTTGCGCAAAAATTTTTTTTTTTTTGGCGGGAACAATGATATCCAAATCGAATTAGTAATCAATATTTGTAATGAGGCTAGTAGGAATCGATCGAATCGATAGTGAGGATGAAGACTTGTGATTACGTATTCTTATCCATTGATGATTTGTTGCTAGATCGATGATGATCAACGAGAATTAGGGATTTCTTGCGGAAACTAGGATTTCATCATCTATCCCTTGTCATTTCGTTGATTTCATTCATATTCTAGCCTCTAGGAAATTCAAGCATCGATCGTTGATCTCTAGTTAAGAGCGAAAACAATCAAGAAAGCATCTTGCTCGAAACTAGGTTGTCGATGATTCAATTTACTAGAGTTTACAAAACTCATAGGACTTAAAAATCGTACAAGAATTTAATCATCATCAACTATCAATTTTCTCGATTTCTCCACGAGCGGAGTTTTTACTTAGGCATCATAACAAAGAAAACATTCAAGAATTGAGATCTCATCACAATGCAAGAATGTAAAAAAAGCAAGATTAAGAAATTTCACCTTTTATTATTCATCAATTCCGTTACAATTCGCTCAAGAACTACAAGAATTGAGGAAAGAACTCGATTGCGGAATTAGCTTCGCATCGTCTCCGTGAGTCGCGGATCGTCTTGGATCACTTGCTCGGTTGAAAATCGGCGTCGCTTCTAAAAGGTTGAAGGCTTCTTGCTTGATTTGTACTCGGAGATCTTGAATTTGGCTTTGTATTTGGATTAGGATTACAAGTTGTGTCACTCAACTTATGTTGGGAATTGTTGAACAACGATCAACAACCCTTGAGAAGAAGCCTTTAGGTCTTTTTTATAGCCTTGATTAGGATTAGCTTCCTTTAGAAGCTAGGTTAGGGTTAGCTTCACTTGCAAGCTTGGTAATTAGGTAGAACCTTCTAGAGTTAGTTAGTTAGCTAGCTTCTTTTAGAAGCTTGGAGGTTAGGAAGAAGCTTCTAGGTCTAGGTAGTTATGTGGCTTGCTTGAGAAGCTTGGATGTGTTTAGCTTGTACAAAAAGCTTTGGCTGTTCGGACAGAAGCTTCTGGAGATTTCTGGAATTTGCAGTAGCTTGAAGACATTTGGACCTTGAGATGAGAACCCTGAAACAACAAGTTGCTGACGTCATCTTTTCGTGGCCGCGGATCCGCCGCGGGAAGGGCCATTTGGCCGCGGATCCGCGGCCCTTTGGAGGCCTCTGTGTATGAAATTTCCATGGTAATTTCTCTGGTGGCTTTAGTACTGCTTCCTGATGTCTGGAATCTTCTAAGTATTTTTTGTTCACTGCCAGATCACAAGTCTTGGACTTGGCGCATTTTTATCAGTACTTTTAACAGTTTCGGCTCTTTTCCTGGAATTTCCTGCACAGATTCTCAAGACAAGTGTTGCACTATACAAAGATTATGCGTGCAATGATAAACACTCAATTTCCCTCAAAATACCGGTTATAAATTATAACACAAGTTATTTGGTATTTTACAGATGTTTTGCTAATATGTGTTATATTCATACCGAACACCTTTAGATGAGTGCAAATGGTAGGGAAATTGATGTGTTAAAAATGCAATATTTTCGACTGATCAAGTCACTATTTCAAAAACCCTCCTCGACTCATTTTACCAAAAACTCTTCTCATGCCAAATCACATATCCGCACTCATGCATACTTATATCGATTTAGCATGAGAAAATATTTTGAAAAACATACACATCATATATCTACTCCATCTCATGCTTATGGTGTCACATCTAGTACCTTGCACGCACATTCACATTCATGTCATTATTGTGATGTATTTGATCACTTTTTATATTCGTGCCATTAAGAGGGAAATATTTGTCTAAAACGAATATGATGTGGGTACCGAAAACTAACCCTATTGGATCCAATAAGACTTGAATACCAAAATCCACGCCCATGCTTTATTTTGTAAGTGTGGAGAAAACATTGACTTAAGGAATAGGGATGGCGAAGAGTAAGAGCATAGCAAGGAGTATATTCGCTTAGCTCATCGGTAATTGTGGGGTAAGAATCTATTATTTACAATATTTCATATATCGATCTTTGATTGTTAAACCCATATATGGCTTTGTGATTAATTGATTTTATCTTAATTTGATTGCTTGAATTTATTGAGGATTTATTGGGAATTCGTTTTACTTTCCTAGCAAAGTTTAGATATATAATCCATATGTTGATTTCATGAGATTTAGTTAGGTTTAATGGGATTTGATTTGTTTGGCCTTAACTATAATTTGTGAGAGTAGATTTTTGGTTTAGAATGGGCATTTCAAGTTGGTTGATTGAGACACTGTTATCATCTGTAACTGACTACCCCTCTTAAAAGTACAAGTTCCTCACCTTCTTTCCTTTCATGACAATGAGAGACCCCTTGGAAATTTTCGTGGAACATCCATCGACTACACACTTACAGCCGATACCCGTCAAAACTCCTACAGAAATCAAACTCTTTTTCAGAGCTGACATATATCTGATATCCGTCAAAGTCTGCACTACCCCATCAAACATGCATATCCGAACAGAACCAATCTCCTTGATATTGCACGCCGCATTATTCCCTATCAAGACTGAACCCCCATCAAGAGAACGAAACGTCGCAAACCAACTCCGATATGTAATCATGTGGAAAGAGCTCCCCGAATCTAGCATCCATAGATCATGTACGTCGCTGACTGCACAAACTAATAATACGGAACAATTGCTGCTATCATCTGAATCATGTATGACAACTGCGGTACTAGATGACTGTTTCTTAGTATCCTCCTTGAATTTCTGACAGTCCCTCTTCCAATGGCCTTACACCTTGCAATAATTGCACTTGTCATTAGTGTTATTCCTCAATTTGGACCTCGCTCTATTCTTGGAACCACCATGTGACAGCTTCTCAAAACGGCCTCTAGAAACCAGCGCATCGCCTTGACCGCCCTTATCATCTGATACCTTCTCCCTCAACACCTCGCTGTATAGGCCCGCTTTAAAATCTTCTAAAGAAATTTTATCTCTGGCGTATACCATCGATTTCATGAACTGGCTATATTCAAAAGTCAAAGAGCAAAGCAGGATCATAGCTTGGTCCCCATCTTCAATCTTCACTCTACGTTGAGCAAGTTCATAATAATTTGGTTAAGTTCGTCCAGGCGGTCTTTGATTGATGTACCTTCTTTTATCTTCAATGTGTATAGATGATGCTTGAGATAGAGACGATATGTTAAAGATTTCTTCATGTATAAAGATTCTAGCCTGCTCTATAAACTTGTTACCGTTGTCTCTTGCGCAATCTCGCATAGAACCTCGTCAGCCAAGCTCAGCTGTATCGAGCCGAAAATCTTATCCTCCATTTCTTCTTTCTGAATATTTATGGTTATCGAAAGAATCTTCTCTCTATCTCATGAACTCGGTGTTACATTAGACTCTACGTCATTTTCAATCTCTATAGACTGAATTTGTTTCTTTCGTCAAACTTATCGATCTAATAATATGTAGAAGCCATCTTCTCAATAATCCAAATCACCGTAACAAAGGCTCCGATACCACTTGTTGTAAAAAAATAGCTCCAAATTACGCAGCGGATGAACGATACGCGTGAATCGGAACTAATGAAAAGATCAAATGCATCAACTACGCAAAAACAATAAGTAATAAAAGAAAAAACACATCAAGCAAATGACACAAGATATTACCTAGATTCGGTATGCGTGCCTCTAATCCTACAAACCGACGACGAGTTGCTTATATTATTCAACGAAAAATTACAAGAGATAATTGCAGCCCTTCCGATCTCACCCAAATAAAAAGTAATCACTCTCAAACTACAAACTTCTCTCCCCCCCTCCGGCCAATGACTTCAGCCGCTGCGGATCTTCTTTTAAATTGCCGCAGCACAAAAATACTAGATGGATTAATATTTTAGCCCTAGGGATTAATTAATATATACGGGGAATATATATAGAAGTAGAGGTTCTTAGAGATAAAGCTTAGAATTTAAATATTCAAATTAAATTTAACCAGGTCCAAACAGTAACATTATGTACAAATAGTTGGCCTCTTTTCCAATTTATGAATGTTAAATGGTAGCCATCTCTGTCAGAAGTCATTAGGAAATCAATGATTCTTGCATAAATTTAAGATTATCTCCAATTTAATCTAGTCCTGGAGTACTTCGATAAAATTTAACCTGGTCCAAACGGTAGCATTATGTACAAATAGCTAGCCTCTTTTTCAATTTATGAATGTTAAAATCATGTTTGAGGCGCCCTAGATTTCTCATATATTATATTTGTCGGAAAGAAACATTCCTTGGGCACCAGCGGGAGCAGAGACAGAATAGTATTTCGACGGACATAGTTAGGTAACTTAAGGCTACTTTTAATCGACACTCTTATATTGTATTTTTTGATGATATGTTGTTTCCGTATGGAGTGGAGTATTTTAGGCGTTCAAGTGTGAGTGTACATAGGAACGTAGAATGATGGATGTTGTGGGTTTGTGCGAATTTTGAGACGCTCCTGGTTCTACGAGACTATGAGTATAAAAGTACTTTGGATCACGATAGCATTCTATTTTGTTCTGATTCTTTGGAGACATGTAGTTTAATGCGGGGTGTATCCAAATTCCTTAGAGCCAATTAGCGGTTATGTTTTGTGTTACGGCAAATACGATCACGAAACAATAAACCAACGATAAAGAGAAGAAAACAAATAAACAAAAGCAATAGAAATAGAGAACAAACCAAACGACACGAGATTTGCGTGGAAAACCCTTACGGGAAAAACCACGGGCGAAGAAAAAGTATTTTACTAATCAAACAAACATAAAGGATTACAATGGTGGATGAACTCTCACAAAACCCCTTTCAAAACCCTAGCCTTCTCTCCTAATTAAGATTAACAAAAAAAGGTTTTTTTTAAAATAAGGG
Organism: Agapanthus africanus; assembly: GCA_030015575.1. Classification (NCBI taxonomy): domain Eukaryota; kingdom Viridiplantae; phylum Streptophyta; class Magnoliopsida; order Asparagales; family Amaryllidaceae; genus Agapanthus; species Agapanthus africanus. Next base: position 442,097,190 of record CM057350.1, on the reverse strand, counting down.
TTACAAAATACTATATATATAGTATGAGGCAAGTAGAGATAAAATCAGATTTCCCAAGCAGAAAATATTCGGCCCAAGACGTCGGTAGACGTCTGCCCCAATACACAGAGCGGAGCCAGACGTCTGAAGAAGAACTCCAAACGTCTGGGCAAGAGGCTTCAGCAAAACCCGAGAACGCGCAGACGTCTGACAAACATGAGTTAGACGTCTGTCCAGAAAACAGAGCGTCAACAAACATCTGAAACTTAAGCTTCAGACGTCTGGATCCTGGCTAAAGCGGAACCTGAAGCGGTGTGAAACGCTGAATTCATTTGGAGAAACTTCTAGGGATCGAGAATACGAGGCAAACTCAACAAATCTCCACATTACCTAGCATTCGCCACAAGACTCCTCCATAATATTAGTAATAGCTCCACATTCTCTATAAAACTCCTAAAGGGCTCAATGAGTGTAACGCGCTCCAATTAAGTTCAAGCAATACTCAAACTTAACAAACGAAAGAGACTTGGTCAACATATCGACCAGATTATCCGCTGTGTCAGCCTTCTTTATGATTATCTTTTCCTCTTCAACGACATCCTGAACAAACCAATTCCGAACGTCGATGTGTTTCGTTCTGTCATGATGCATCTAGTCCTCTGTCAAATGAAACGCGTTTTAGCTATCACAATATACTATTATGGTATCTTCTTAGATACCAAATTCCGAAAATAGTCCCTTCAACTAGATTGATTGCTTAACGGTCTCAACAACGGCTATATACTCAGCCTCCATCGAAGATAACGCTACCGTAGACTATAACAAAGCACACCAACTAATGCACATCTTCCTAAAGAGAATATCTAGCTGGTGATCGACCTTCGCCTGTTGAGGTCACTTGCATAGTCAGAATTACTGAAACCAACCAAACTGTCGTGGTTCCTTCCAAACTCCAACCCTATATCAGACGTACCTCATAGGTATTGTAAAATTCACTTCACTGCTTGCCAATGGTCTGTACCAGGAGATGCCATATAGCGACTAACAATACTAACTGCATGTGAAATGTTGGGTCGGGTACATACCATATCATACATAATTCTACTCACCGCACTCGAATAAGGAATATGCGACATATACTGAATTTCTTTCTCAGTTTGCGGTGATAAACGAACTGAAAGTTTAAAATGAGCTGCCAAAAAGATACTTACAGATTTAGCGTCTGCCATACCAAAACGTTCTAAAACTTTCTCAACGCATCGTTGTTGAGATAAGTAAAATCTTTCTCCTTTGCGATCGCGCCTAATTTCCATATCGAGAATTTTCTTGGCTGCTCCCAAAACTTTGGTCTCAAACTTGTCTTTCAGCGGTTCGTTAAGCTTCTGAATATTAACCATATACCTTACTGTTGTCAACATATCATCAATATAAAACAAGTATATGAAAGAACTATCAGCGAGCTTCTTGCAATAAACTCAAGTGTCTTCCTTACTTCTCGTAAAACCAATATCCCTCTTGAAGGAATCAAATTTCTTGTACCAACGTTTAGGCGACTGCTTTAAACCAGATAGAGACTTCTCTAAAAAAACAAACGTGGTCTTCCTTACCATCAATTTTGAAACCTTCAGGTTGTTGCATGTAGTTCTTTTCTACCAAATCACCATGCAAGAAAGCGGTCTTAATATCGAGCTGCTCGAGCTCCAAATCCTGCATAGTTACCAAACCGATCAAGACACGAATAGAAATGTGTTTTACAACCAAAAAAACACTTCATTGAAGTCCACTCCCTTAACTTGTGAATAAGCTTTAGCTGCCAACCGTGCGTTGCATCGAATATCTGCAACCCCTTAATCTCCTTCATTCTTTCTGAAAACCCACTTGCAGCCAACTACTTTCTTTCTTCCTTCGGGTTTAACGAGATTCCATGTTTGGATTTTGTGAAAAAAAACTCCATCTCTTCATTCATAACGACTAGCCAACGAGCTGACTCATCGGATGAAATAGCTTCTTGATAACTCGTAGGCTCGCTACTATCAACTGTCTCTGCAACGAACAGCGCATACACAACTAGATCATAATAGCCATATCTCTGTGGCAGTCTAATGTCCTTTCGTTGTCGATCTCGAGCGAGTAGATACTCCTCATCTTAGGACTGAGCTTCATCAGACGATGGTGAAGGAGAGATCTCCTAACAACCCTAAGCTTTCACCGACCTCAAATTCAATGCCCGGCTCGTTATTCCTTGTATCGTCTTGAATTGGTGATTCCTCATTCTTCGACTTCAACATTGCATAACTCGTCAAAAATGACATCTCTACTAATCATAAATTTTGGAGACTTAGGATCTGAACACCACTATCTATAACCTTTGACCCCGATAGCATAACCCAGAAAAATGCATTTCTTCGCTTGAGGATCTAACTTTCTTTCACGACAATGTGCATATGCGGGACAACCAAACACTCTAAATGTAGAATAATCGGCATGCTTTCCAAACCATACTTACTCCGGTATTTTACTACCAAGTGTTGTACGAGGTGATCGATTCACAACGAAGTATGCCATGTTCACCACCTCTGCCTAAAACTCCTTGCTGAGCCCTGCATTAGATAACATGCACCGAATTTCTCCAAAAGAGTCTGACTCATGCACTCTGCGACTCTATTTTGCTATAGTGTGTAGACAACGGTATTATACCGAATGATACCTTCGTTTTTGCTGAATTCATTGAAATCTCCACCATAAAATTATAATATGTTATCCGTCCTTAGTCTCTTAATCTGCCTTTCTTACTGCTTCTCAATCAATGTCTTCCATTACTTGAACGTGTTAAACACATCACTATTTTGCTTCAAAAAGTACACCCAAACCTTGCTCGAATAATCATCGATGAAAGTAAAAAGATATTTTTGCATCGCTTCCTTTGGAAGCAACTTGAGAGGGTCACCAAAGATCCGAATGGATATAATCAAGAGTGCCTTTTGTGCCGCAGTACTGAAACTAACTGATTTTTGCTTCCCAAAAATGCAATACTCACAAAATTCCATCTTCGATATACTTTGACCACATAGTAGACCCTACTTCGATAACTCGGTCATACTTCTCACTCATATGCCTGAGCCTCATGTGCCATAATCTGGTCACATCTGAATCTAAAATAGATTTAGATGATGAAATTGTCGCCGGCCCAGTATTGTCGAACCCTGCAACACATATAAGAACTTTGTTTTCAAGCCCTTCATAATGACAAGAGTATCTTTACCTACTTTTAGAACTCCACCTTTTTGGGGTAAAAATTTGCACCCCGGTTGACTGAGTCAAAGTCAAGGTCAACCCCCAAGCTAGGTGGGCCCAAGCCCAGGTCAAGCGGGCCCATGCCCACGTCGAGCCCGCGGCCAGCCTCCCCATGCCAACAACAAAATCATGTAATAAATAATTTTTATGTAATTTTTTATACATGAATGTATGCAAAATGGGCATAAAGCGAATATTTTGTAAGCTCATGGCTTATGTGCAAAAATGAAATGGCACATGAGCCATGGGATGAGCAAAATACCATTTTTGTAAAGCCCAAGGGGCTATATGTAAATATGTAAGCCTATAAAAGGCAACATGATGATGAATAAAAATACTTCTCATTCTCTCAGAAAAACCTAGGGTTTGTACCTCTTTCCCCTTTCTGAAGGTTTCAAACCTTCTTCTTTCTTTTGAATTAAATCAAGAGTTTTACTCTTCCTTTTCCAAAACTAAATAGTTTTTCACCACAAAACCCATAAATGGGAACTCAGATCTTCCATTAGATCTCAAAAAGAAGAGATTTTTAAAATCTCATATCTCATGATCTTCAAGATCCAGCAACCAGAGGAGAAAGAAGAAGAACCCCTTTCATCAACCCCAAAACATCTTAGGAGTTTAACTCCACTCTGATTTCTCTTTCGAGAATTTCTGGGGCTAAAAGCCTCTTTTTCTCGCCGGCGCTCAAGCGCCCAGCACTCAAGCGCCAAGCGCCCATGTGCCGACACGTGGCGCGCTAAGCGCCCGTGTGCTGACACGTGGCGCGCCTGTGCTCCAGCGCCTTGCGCTCAAGCGCAAAGCGCCCGTATGCCGACATGTGGCGCGTTTGCGCTCCAGCGTCGTGCGCTCAAGCGCAAAGCGCCCACGTGCCGACACGTGGCGTGCTTGCGCTCAAGCGCCCTGCGCTCCAGCGCAAAACGCCCACGTGCCGACACGTGGCGTGCTTGCGCTCAAGCGCCCTGCGCTCCAGCGCAAATCGCCCACGTGCCGACACGTGGCGCGCCTGCGCTCCAGCGCCCTGCGCTCAAGCGCAAAGCGCCCACGTGCCGACACGTGGCACGCTAGCGCCTAAGCGCACAGCACCTAAGCGCACAGCGCTCAAGGCGCTGACCCCACGCGCCCTTTGGACGCTTTTTCCTTTTTTTATGTATGTATATATGTATATATATGTACAGATACACACACACTCCACAACACTGTCCCCCTCAAAAAAAATTTGGGCCGGGGCGCTGCCCCGCACCCCGCAAGGGGGCTGCTAGCCCCCTTGACCCCCAGCCCGCTATCCGGGTAGCGGGACCCCCGTAAAAACTTTGCGTGGCTCCCAATATATCCAAAACCCTCTTTCAAAACACAACACATGTACCCTGCACAATGAGTTCGCATGACCAGTTTAACCCGTCAATCGGAGGTTCCCTCGCTCCAAAGACGAGGGGTAATTAACGACAGCTTAGTCCGCGGCTGCCGGAGATTCGCATCCCCATGATCAATAAACCCCAGCCTACCCTAGGCAGGGGGAATCTGTAATGCGCCTGACAAGCGCGCGCGTATTCCCATCTTAATGAGGTGACGAAAAACACCTTACAGATTCTGGCACGCCCGGTGGGACCTATCTCTCCTCCCATATTTCGGGTTAAATATCCATGCGAACTCAATCAACATATGCATTGATTTCCTGTACTGAAACCATGCTTCTATTTGCAGGTTAACGACTTTCGACTGCAATCCTCGGACGCAACAACATGTCTCCAAGGGCAATCTCAGCTCTCAGCACAGCTCCCGTCTCCTACACAATGAAGATAGACTCCAGGACGGTCCTCCCGGCCAGTCTTGGGCGACAATGGGAAGAGCCGCCGCTACTATTCGGCTCTATTCTATTCGTGTCAACTAACGCCAACCCAGCTCCTCAAGCCCCGGTGACAGACAAACCGGTCTCGAAAGGCAAGAGGCCAAATGTGGTGGTCTCGAAGGCGCCCCAACTCAAACACAAGTCGGTGTTTGAACGATTCTCCTTGGCCCCAGCTGGGGGCAAGGCCATCAACACCAACAAAGCAACAAGGCGTCTCAAGCAAACTCCGCCGGTGCCCCTGACAACTACTCAATCGGGTGTCTTCTCTAGGCTCCCCGCTAATCGACTCACGGTGGCTTCCCAGGAAACAGATGCCCGCCAAGCCCTTAAAATTGAGAAGCTAAGGCAAAAAAGGCTCAGATATAGAGTCAACAAAAGGGCTAGGGCTCCTGCTAGGCTGAACCTCATGAGATTCGAGGAACAGGGTTACCTCGCCAAAGACGAGGAAATGGCTGGATATGTGGTCCACACTGTCTACATGGTATGCACGCGCAGTAAGAGGAAGGACGGGGCCACCACATCTCAAATCCAATCTGGCTTGAATGTGGTTGCCGCTTCCCAAGAACAGCCGCCTCCGCTGGATGATGAAAATCCTCACCCTCTCGATGAGGATGATAGGCAGAAAGACCCTTCGGTCCATGAGGAGTCAGGCTCGGAAAGTGAAGAGGAGCCAATTTTCCGTCCCAAGAATGCAGAGCAGCAACTTCTCCAAGAGCTCCGAAAACAGCTCAGAAGCAAAGACAAGGAGATGGCCAAACTTTACTCCAAAATTGACGACTTGATGAACGCCGTCTTGCAGCTCACGGCCCGACTTGCCTCTCAGCCGCCCAATCAAGCGCAGGGCTCTGCTCGTGAACCGGGAAATGGTGTCCCAATGCAGCCGACGCCTATTCCCTCAAATCCAAAAGTGGGCGAACCGCAAGAAAATCAGTCGCATCCTATCTCGGAAAATATCTTGGCTACCGATGACAGTAGCCCGCTAACTCAAGATCAAATCATGGATTTGATTGCCAGCAAAGTCAAAACACTGGTAGCCGAAGCTGAAGCGCAAAAAGATGTTAACAGTAGCGGGAGACCATATCCTGCTCAATATGATCTGGTAGAATTTCCTAGCGGCTATGTCATCCCTAAATTCGGAAGATTCGATGGGACGGGAAATGCGAATCAGCACATCGCCCACTTCAAAGCCTCATGCGGGAATACTGGGGGCAACGATGCGCTTCTCCTCCGCCAGTTCGTTAATAGCTTGACCGATGTTGCTTTCGACTGGTACGCGAGCATACCGGATGGCTCCGTTACTACTTTCGTCCAAATGGAATCTTTGTTTCGACAAAGGTTCATGAGCGTCAGCGATAAGATCACCATTACCGAGCTCGTTGTAGGGTTACTAGGCACTCTAATGAGGTTCCACAAGGCATCGACCATGCCGAATTCAAATTTTTTAGTGCCGAGAAACCCTAATGATTATCGTTAACTAGAGATTAGGCGAAACATCAAGCTAGTAAACTGCTTTACTACAAAGCGAAAGGAAATACAACCTTTGTAGATCCGGTCCTCCACTTCCTTGGCTCCATGATGACGTCCCTCCGCTGCAACCATCGGAATCCTGGACTCTCGCGGTGGTTTCATCGGAGAAAAGATCGGACTAGGTCGTTGACTTCGAAGCCGAAGATGATCTACGTCGAGGCGACTCTAACTCGAGCTCCATCTTCACCAAGTCATGAAACTTGTGAAGAAAACACCCTATACTACATGGCAAGTGGTAGAGGATGAAGAAATAGGAAGTGGGTTCACTTTGGATTTGGATTTCTCACTTGATTTCATCACTTGACATTTTTCTAGAAAGCTTTTTCTTTTCTTCACTTTAAGAAGAAGATGAAGAAGAAGAAAAAAGGAATGATAATAATCATTTTCCAAAAAGAAAATGAAGTGATAGTTATCATGTAGCAACCATGGGTGAGTTAACAAGTGTAGAGAATAAACTAGGGTTAAGTAAATGGTTAGGGTTAAGGAAAGAAACAAAATGGTCAAGCTTTCAAAGCTTCATGAAGCTTCAACAAAAAACAAAAGAAGCAACCATTTCATTTCTTGTCCAAAAATATATGAAAAGAAATAAATAAATAAGTAAATCAAACCCTAACCATTAACTTAATCATGGTTTAATCATACACACCCAAGTTTGCATGTATCATCAAACATGATACAAACTAGTGCACAAAACTATATCATATATACAATGTGCACATCAAGTGAGAAAATCCAGATTAAGTGAACCAATACTAGTTAATGCAAAGTAATATATCAAATATATAATTATACATTAAATCATTAAATCAATACTTGATTTAACGATCCGGTCATATCGCATATGACCGACTAATATCCAATGTATCGACTTATCGAATCAATCCTCGATTCGATAACTAGGTTATATCGCATACAACCAATCGATACATTCATCACGAGAATAGAATACGGTATCATATACACGCATTATTCTCGGTCCCGCACATATCTCATATGCGCTCCTATTTCGTTTTGCTTGAGCCAGGAAACCTCTGTGTAGGACTCTAAAGACTCGTCAATACGCCGGCAGCAGGTGATGATCATATCAAACACCCACAAGCCGCAAGCGGTCTGCTAAACGTAACGGCCACCCGGGTATTGAGCGATCAGAAGATCAACGAGCAAGCCCGCTCACACTCCTGTGAATCCAACCAGCAACACTTACCGTACAGTCCGGTCTCGTCGTCTGATATGTCGCATATCTTGCCTAGGGGTGGTAAACGTCAGACCCCAATAGCTCGATAAGTCGTGTCAATATGAGGTCTATAACAGTTCGAGAAACTACTGGTAACACTTACCAGTAAATCTCAGCAACCCTGGCCAGGGATTTCCGGTTATAGCCAATCAAACACAGCGCAACATCAACTCCCTATACCGGGAGAGACGAATCCCCGCCTATCGCTCATTGCCTCTATGTGATTCGGGACTGTACCCAAAAACCACCGTTTTGCACGCCCTCTTAGACGTGGTAAGGTGGAAATCAAAGCACAGTGGGAATCACACAAGACTCTATGACGATCTCGGGTCAACAGACTACTCTGTACCAGTGTCACCAGAGAACTGCCATCTGACGTAAGGTATAATACCATCTGGGAGTTCTCGACGAGTCCGTCCAGTGTACCCAGTCTCCACTGAGCACCCGTATATCATCTCTGATGTCAAACACCAATGGATATGGGATCATCCATCGCCCATCTGTATGGGTCGAGAAGGTATACGCTAGTCTACTCTGGTATATCGATGCCCCGTCTCGATACACCCACGACTAGGGACCTTGAAGAATGTACTTATGGACTACCATGTCCCCACTAGTATGATCCGCATCATAGTCCAGGTAGTCAAGTACACATCCTAAGGGCTTTACCAACATGTAACAGAGAGACAATCAGTGTACACGTTAAGGTAAAGAGCAACCAGATAGCATACTATTATGTCGAGCAAGAAAGTCCTCCGTATATATGTCCAAGCATCCACTACAATATACATCCTATGTATAGTAATGGCCTCTAGGGCATACATATAACTAACAATCTCCCACTTGCACTAGGGCCATCTGATAGCAGTGGTTGTAGTATCTCATACTCAACCATCCCATAAAAGTTTCTCTCTGGGAAAAGGCCTTTGTGAGTGGATCCGCCGTGTTGTCCTCTGAGTCTGTTCTCCTAACCTCGATCATCCTGGAGATCAACCATCTCCATGATCAGGTGATACTGCCTTAGAATATGTCTGGATCACTGATGGGACAGGCGTTCCTAGGCATAAGCCACAACTCCATTGTCTCACAATGTGAGGAACGAAGTTCATCTCATGAACTAATATACATCCAGACTGCCTCTTTGGTAGCATCTTAAGTAGCGATGTATCCAGCCTTTATCGTCTAGTATGCCACGGTATCTAGCTTGGAACTCTTCCAACATACCGTCCCTTTACTGAGGGTAAAGACAATGCCTGTGACTGACATTCAGTCGTCCTTATCACCCTGGAACCTTTCCAGTGATTCTTCCCAGGATCGATTGATACCATCTCACTACAACTAGTGAGAATCCTAACATCCATTTAGATCTATCTCATAGATCCAAAACCCAGGATTTAGTAGGTATCACTTTGATCCTATGTGGAGAATCATTGTGATAAGCGGAGATTGATCGAGCGTAGCATAGGAAACTCCTTCCCTATCAAAAGTATGTCATCCACGTACTCTACGAGGATAGCCACCATACTCCTTACTACCTTTTTATATATACAAGGTTCATCTACCATTTTGATGAAGTCAAACTATTTGACTACTACATCAAAACAGATGTTCCAACTCCGCGATGCCTGCTTTATCCTATAAAGCATCTTGTACACGTTTCTGCTGCTCCCACTGTTTACGAAGCCCTCTGACTGTGTACTTATAGACTCTCTTTTCTAAAATATCATTTAGAAGAGCAGTCATGACACCCAACCGCCAGATATCGTAGTCATGGTATGTAGCCGTGGCAAGTAGGATCCGGATGGACTTAAGCATAGCCACTGGAAAAGGTTTCATCATTATCCACGCCTGGTCGATGATGAAAACCTTTAACAATTCTAGCTTTGAAAGTCTCAACTTTTCCATCTACACCAAGTAATCTTCTCAAGATATACTTGCTCCTGATGGGGATTTAACCCTTCAGATATAGCAACCAAAGTCCATACTTTGTTGGTGTACATGGATTCCATCTCAGATCGCTAAGCAACCAGCCATTCTTACAGAGTCCCTACTCTCGATGGCCTGCTCGAAACTAGTTGGGTCATCATCTCATGATGCAATCCTTGCTCCCACTGTCATCGATAAACCGAAGTATCTCTCAGGCGGATGAGGAACCCTACTAGATCGGCGGAGAGCCTGAGGTTCGTTTGAATCTACTGAATCCTTTGGTTCTACCAAATCATCTGCTGTAGTTTGTATAGCTGGAACCTTTCCAATTCTACATAACAGACATTGCCTCGATCTTGTCCGGATTTTTGCTTTTAGACATAGGCCGGTCAACCCCAAATCTTAACTAACTTAAGAGATGGGCTCTTCCCTTATCATATCAAATATGAAGTGGTAAGCAACTGATTTGATTTGAACCCTATTCAATAGGTATGCAGCTTCTCAAGTGCATAACTCCCAAAAGGAAATAGGTAACTCAGTAGTACTCATCATAGAGCACACCTTATCATATAGGGTGTGATTGCTCCGCCCCGATACACCGATGTGCTTTGGTGTATACGGAGGAGTAATGCTGAGAGAGAATCTCATTCTCCTTTAGAAAAGTTCAAGAATTCCATGCTCAATTATTCTCCTCCTTGATCTCATCAAAGGACATAATACTTATACCCGTATTGGTTCTCTACTTCTAACTTATATTCTGTGAATATCTCAAAAGGTTCGGACTTGTGTTTCAACAGGAACATATGACTGAATCTTGAGAGATCATCAGAGAATGTAATGAAGTACAAAGAACCGTTCTTGGTATGTATAGACAGGGGACCTTCATACATCAGTATGTATCAATCCCAAGAGTTCACTAACTCTTTCTCTGTTTCCAATAAACGGAGCTATGGTCATCTAATCTTTGTGACATGACTGGCAAGTTTCATAATATGTAAATTCAAACAGATTTAAATATGCATCTAAATGTAACTTCAGCTAGTCAGGTCGCATTGATATGACCTAGTCTACAATACCTCAAGAAGGATCCGTTCATTTCTGAACTCTTCCTCTTGTGTGTGTTCTGTATACTAAGAACTGTAGTTTGATTTAGAACGTCAATGCTTTTAGATAACGTGCCTGAACCGATCAACTTTTGATATAGGAAATGTTCAAAACATTATCCAACAATACAAAATTTTATCATTTCTTTACTAATAAAGAGACTGATATGATTTTGTATATCAGGTTCGGTATCTAATAACATTTGTTCAGAATCAATGTATTTGGAATACAGAGTGACAGTGACCAACAGACTTGGCTGCAACACTTGCACCGTTTTCTGTCTCATGAAACTTATCACCCGTTCTCAGTTCTCTACCTTTCTGTAGCCCTATGTAACAGATTACATATCTGGGATCCTGATCCGGTATCAAATACCCAGGACGTAGAGGATACAGAGAAACAGTTCTTTGTAATGAACACACCCGAAGGAGATGCATCATATGCACTTTCTTCGTTTGGGCGGCACGGGAATTCTGGTAATCCCTAATTTCCTGCTCTGTCTTATAACAATTATAAGTTGGAGCGGGACCAACATTCCCCAGCTCAGTATAACAAGCGGGTTCGGTCAATACATCCGTATTATTATCTTGATTAAGGCGTGACATGGTCGCTACTAGGAGAGAGAGAGAAGAAAACACTCTGCGTGCGCTCTTGCAAGATCGGATTGGTTATTATTTTATCTAATCAGGATGGCTCCCACTGTTTTTATCAAATCTTCCTTCAAACCTTAAAAGGAAAGACTAGCCGGGATTAATTACACGCTATAAGTTCGCCAATCTTTCAGCCAGGCCAGTGTCGGTACTTTGAGGGAGGTTCCTCGTGCTTTCGCACGGACCTAATTAAAGTAAACCTCGTTTTCCCAGAGGCATAACCCCGTTGACACCTTTCTAGACATCTACTTGATCGGCTAATTGTAATGTGTAAAACTCTCCCAGAAGAAACTCTTACTCGCAGCGGGTATCGGGATCCAACTATCTCATAGAAGGTATGCAATCTCATTGCAAATTTCAACATTTGAAATTCCCGATAATATTTTGCCCCTAGCGTCCTATAACCTTGACGCAGGCCAACAAACCATAGTCCGCTAGTCAAATTCAACCCGTCATTTCTTGATTGAATTAAACCCACCCGCACGACCCTTGATGCAGGCCAACAAAGTCGCACGACTACCCTAATGCAATCTGCATCATATGCATAAACAGATAAATACTAGTTAGCTACCGCACACTACGCCTTGACGCAGGCCAACAAACATAGCACGAATACTAAGTAGGACTTATCTGAAATGACGGAGGGCTACGACAGGTTTTTCTGAAAACCTATTGCGTAATGGACTTGATATCGTTGTAGAATCAAATGATTTTAAAATGGAGTGTTTTTGAGGTTTTTCTAGTTTTGCTAAAGGGGTCACTCCCGGTGAAGGGATCGTCGGCCCTTTCCTCGTCGAATGAGGTGCGGGATATATCATATATATCACTGTGCAAAACAAAAACTATAGAAGCTATCAAAAGACAAACCGAGTGTGTAGCATCTGCCAGTTATTGCTAAAGGGGTCACTCCCGGTGAAGGGATCGTCGGCCCTTTCCTCATCGAATAAGGTGCAGGATATATCATATATACCGCTGTGCAAAGCAAGAACTGTAGCTACCTGTTTTATTTTTGAAATTCGATTCCACAACATCTTAGGTTTCTTTTTCTTTCATTAATCACATTAATGAAGTCCCATCATTTAAGATACCTAAACATCACAGATAAATACGACGTACACGTATGCCATCCGCATTCGCCTCGATGTCCCCTCGTGCACCGTTAGGTTAGGTAACTAACGGCAGAGCGAGGCAGGGCTAGCGCGGGTGTAAAACATAAGTAACGTCTATATAATATATCGTATATACTATATACAGTATTTATCACAGAACATATCACATGATCACATCACAGATAACGCAGCAGAAAATATCATATGAAATATTGGATATGCTAGGACGTCCGTGTTTTCAATACGAGCCAGTATAAAACACGGATTCCACGGTCGCGATGAATAACCAAACCCACACCCCAAGACCCCTACGAGAGCGGCAAGCAACCCTACCAATTCTAGAGTTAGGAGACCCGGACTCGACTCCTCGAGTTGGCCTCCCACTGGACTCTAGAACCCGGTTACTTGTGCCCTCCTCCTTGGGTCTATCCTAGTGCGGAAAAGTAAATAATATACAAACGGTGACATCTTCCGCAACCTGGAAGTGCCCCAATAAAAGAATATTACATACAAGTTTTTACATGAATGAAAATGAAAAAAACACTCACCTCACATAAAAAAAACCCGGCTATTCAAACACGATGATCCAATATAACATATCCAGCAACACATAACATCACATGTCATCAACATAAGTAAACATGCGTATCCCAATTGTCGTTGACATATAGCAACGAAACCGGCGATATCACATATTATTCTTACGGTCGCAGAAAAGAAAGTGTAAAACTACAACAGTTGGAATTCGCAACCTCCTTAGACATCGCATACCTAACAGTTATAAACCCTGCATTTTAGTCTCTTTATCGAAAACATTTTTCAATATCAAGTCGGGTAATTCAACAGGATTCCCGACATCCTAACCGAATGCTCGTCGCAAACTTAAGTAGACGGTCGCACCCCTGATACCGTCGACGAAGTGCACTAAGGCGGAACATCTCTGCCGCGAACACCCGAACGGATGCTTTCGGCGATGGGATTATCCTACAGTCACTTGGTCAAGGCTATGGGGTGTAGCTGTCTATTAAGTTTACCCGGCGAGTATCCGCGTACGCTACGTTATTGCGACGGACTTTTGATCACATCAAAATTCCGTGGCAACCGATCAAGTGAGACTAAACTGCTATGTTTATAACATTCATATTAGTTATCTCATAACTACTTGTGAATTCCAAATATTGTATCGCATTCCAGATAAATAGAAAATGTCAAACTTTCCGATCGAACAGTCAAACACCCAAGTTTTCCCGAAACAGCTCAACACATGAAATAAGTTTAAAAACATTCACTTCATGCCTCAGTACCAACGGTCCAGCCGTAGAAGGGTCAAGCCAACGCCTCACATGTGGCACGCCGTACTGCCCCAAACCCTAAGGTTCAAAGGGCAGTTCAAGACGGTCACATAATCGAGTTAAGGTTTGTTGTCTTCTAGAGGAACCATCGCGTTACTTGCACTACTTAGAACGTAATTAAACTACGGAAAAATCCAACACTTGGAAATTTTCCGGCAGGGGAAAAATTGGGTATTTATATCCGGTCGAACTTTTTAACATATTCTGAAATTACCCGGAAAAACACATAGACGAAATTAGACTTCCCGATCGAAACACCGAGTCCCCAATACAACCCAGAAAACTCAACTCTTGAGTAAAATTTAAAAATTCCCAGAAAATACAGCACTAACATATAGGAATTACTGTGTAAAGAAAATGACAAGATGCTCCTAAATGGCCGCGGAACCGCCGCATATGCCAGGGTGGGGCCGTGGTTCCGCAGCGCTTTAGTCGAGTTAGGTGCACGTGCTTCACAGTAACTCCTAGAAAACCCTGCTGTATTTTTTGGATATTTTTAATATGGAAAAATCCACTGTTTTCAAAAATGTACAGAGAAGGGTGAAATCTAGGGTTTCGGGGTTCGATCGGGTTTCTAACTCCGTCTACTCATCGCCTAAGGCTCTAGCTAGGCTCTGATACTACTGTAGGGTTACTAGGCACTCTAATAAGGTTCCACAAGGTATCGACCATGCCGAATTCAAATTTTTAAGTGCCGAGAAACCCTAATGATGATCGTTAACTAGAGATTAGGCGAAAATCAAGCTAGTAAACTGCTTTACTACAAAGCGAAAGGAAATACAACCTTTGTAGATCCGGTCCTCCACTTCCTTAGCTCTGTGATGACGTCCCTCCGCTGCAACCATCGGAATCCTGGACTCTCACGGTGGTTTCATCGGAGAAAAGATCGGGCTAGGTCGTTGACTTCGATGCCGAAAATGATCTACGTCGAGGCGACTCTAACTCGAGCTCCATCTTCACCAAGTCATGAAACTTGTGAAGAAAACACCCTATACTACATGGCAAGTGGTAGAGGATGAAGAAATAGGAAGTGGGTTCACTTTGGATTTGGATTTCTCACTTGATTTCATCACTTGACATTTTTCTAGAAAGCTTTTTCTTTTCTTCACTTTAAGAAGAAGATGAAGAAGAAGAAAAAAGGAATGATAATAATCATTTTCCAAAAAGAAAATGAAGTGATAGTTATCATGTAGCAACCATGGGTGAGTTAACAAGTGTAGAGAATAAACTAGGGTTAAGTAAATGGTTAGGGTTAAGGAAAGAAACAAAATGGTCAACCTTTCAAAGCTTCATGAAGCTTCAACAAAAAACAAAAGAAGCAACCATTTCATTTCTTGTCCAAAAATATATGAAAAGAAATAAATAAGTAAATCAAACCCTAACCATTAACTTAATCATGGTTTAATCATACACACCCAAGTTTGTATGTATCATCAAACATGATACAAACTAGTGCACAAAACTATATCATATATACAATGTGCACATCAAGTGAGAAAATCCATCTTAAGTGAACCAATACTAGTTAATGCAAAGTAATATATCAAATATATAATTATACATTAAATCATTAAATCAATACTTGATTTAACGATCCGGTCATATCGCATATGACCGACTAATATCCAATGTATCGACTTATCGAATCAATCCTCGATTCGATAACTAGGTTATATCGCATACAACCAATCGATACATTCATCGCGAGAATAGAATACGGTATCACATACACGCATTATTCTCGGTCCCGCACAAATCTCATATGCGCTCCTATTTCGTTTTTCTTGAGCCAGGAAACCTCTGTGTAGGACTCTAAAAACTCGTCAATACGCCGGCAGCAGGTGATGATCATATCAAACACCCACAAGCCGCAAGCGGTCTGCTAAACGTAACGGCCACCCGGGTATTGAGCGATCAGAAGATCAACGAGCAAGCCCGCTCACACTCCTGTGAATCCAACCAGCAACACTTACCGTACAGTCCGGTCTCGTCGTCTGATATATCGCATATCTTGCCTAGGGGTGGTAAACGTCAGACCCCAATAGCTCGATAAGTCATGTCGATATGAGGTCTATAACAGTTCGAGAAACTACTGGTAACACTTACCAGTAAATCTCAGCAACCCTGGCCAGGGATTTCCGGTTATAGCCAATCGAATACAGCGCAACATCAACTCCCTATACCGGGAGAGACGAATCCCCTCCTATCGCTCATTGCCTCCATGTGATTCGGGACTGTACCCAAAAACCACCGTTTTGCACGCCCTCTTGGACGTGGTAAGGTGGAAATCAAAGCACAGTGGGAATCACACAAGACTCTATGACGATCTCGGGTCAACAGACTACTCTGTACCAGTGTCACCAGAGAACTGCCATCTGACGTAAGGTATAATACCATCTGGGAGTTCTCGGCGAGTCCGTCCAGTGTACCCAGTCTCCACTGAGCACCCGTATATCATCTCTGATGTCAAACACCAATGGATATGGGATCATCCATCGCCCATCTGTATGGGTCGAGAAGGTATACGCTAGTCTACTCTGGTATATCGATGCCCCGTCTCGATACACCCACGACTAGGGACCTTGAAGGATGTACTTATGGACTACCATGTCCCCACTAGTATGATCCGCATCATAGTCTAGGTAGTCAAGTACACATCCTAAGGGCTTTACCAACATGTAACAGAGAGACAATCAGTGTACACGTTAAGGTAAAGAGCAACCAGATAGCATACTATCATGTCGAGCAAGAAAGTCCTCCCTATATATGTCCAAGCATCCACTACAATATACATCCTATGTATAGTAATGGCCTCTAGGGCATACATATAACTAACACTCGTAAGGACCAAGCCTAAGAACAACGAAAGCAGCACGGATTTTATAACCCAATGGCGCAATCTCTCCGTCAAATGCGAACCGCCGATAGAGCAGGACCAATCTGTCAGTCTCCTCGTCGGAAATCTCAACAATTGGATGGCCCCGTTTCTATGCACCGCGGGTCTCAAAACATTCCAAGAGCTGACCAGGAAAGTCCAGATGTTGGAACGCTCAAAGCAGGAGTCCTCCTCTGACTCCCAAAATAACAATAGGTCCTGGAGAAACCGAAAGGACGATAATCGCAGAGGCGGA
Source organism: Agapanthus africanus (assembly GCA_030015575.1). NCBI lineage: Eukaryota > Viridiplantae > Streptophyta > Magnoliopsida > Asparagales > Amaryllidaceae > Agapanthus > Agapanthus africanus. The sequence goes on along the minus strand of CM057350.1, from coordinate 442,080,038 downwards.
AATTCCGACGATTCTGAGTCTTTCAACACTTCGGCTAACCGAAATAAGCGAGGGATAAGCGGGCCTAGTGCCAACCAGCCTCGGAAGCCAGTGTTCGGAGAGGGAGGAGAATCTACCCTGAAAGAGAAGCTGGACAAGTTCTATTCCTTCAGAAGGGACAAAATCCATAAAATATTCAAAGACGCCCTGAGGAACAGTCTACAACTGCCAGAGCAAAAAGACCGCAGGAAGCGAATATGACTGACGACCCCAAATACTGCCCCTATCACAGAGTGATAGGTCATTCCATTGAGGACTGCTTCGTCTTCAAAGATTGGGTCGAAAAGCAATACAAGGCAGGAGAGATAGAACTGTCCAAAGGCGTGTTAACAAACAGTCCAGCTGCGACCGCCAATTTCATACAAACGGAGACCGAAGTTCTTCGTGAAACTGATTCTCTCAGACATCTGCCTTTCTCTGAGAACAATCGACCACCACGTCATTAAACTGGAAACAATCGACCTCTAAGTCGTTAAACTGGGAATGTAAAAAATATATATATGTGTAAATAAACAAAAAATGTGTAAATAAAAGAAAAATAAAGAAAAGCCGAAATGATGGGGCAACTCGCAATAAAAATCAGCGAGTAAAATAAAGATGAAAATAAAGCCGAAATGATGAGGCAACCGCGAATAAAAGCCGAAATGATGGGGCAATCGCGATCTTCGCGATAAGAAAAGCTGAAATGATAGAGCAATCGCTGCAAAACAAAAACAAAAAAAAACAAAACAAAGGCGAATGATGAGTCGCTCCTGCTACCATATTCCAGTGTAGCGATGCAGACGCCAACCAAAATCCAATTTCTCAAAATTCTCCAGCCCTACGGTTAGTCCCCAAATTAACTACCGTATACAATCCACGGGCTCAGATAATTCTCATCACCCTCATGCCCCACCGTAATCACCAGTTACGCGGCTGGTCTCCGCCTTTGGAATTATGCTCCATTGAGAAGACCCACTCATGTGTCCTCACGATACATGAGGAGAACAAACCTTTGTGGGATCCTTACGACTCACGAAGGAAAAACACACTTAGGAGTCCCCACGATTCCTAAGGAGAAAATACACCTGCGAGATCCTTACGACTCGCAGGGAGAAAATGCTTTTATAGGACCCTCACGGCCCATAAAATTGAAAAGACTTAGGTGGTAGGGATCTAAACCTGTCTCCTAAGCTATCGCTCCCCAACCCTCAAGTGCCGAATGATGAGTCGCTCCTAATACCATATTCCAGTGTAGCGATGCAGACGCCAGCCAAATTCCAAATCCAAATCCCCAAGTGGCGAATGATGATTCGTTCCTGGTACCATATTCCAGTGCAGCGATGCAGACGCCAACAAAGTCCCGAAATTTTTATAGCCCTACGGTCTGGATCATACATCCTGCAATACCGTATACAATCCACGGGCGTAAAACGATCCCCATCTCTCCTAAGTCTTACCGGAAAGATCACATTCAAAGCACCGCCAGTAAAAAAACATAATAAATAAATAAAAAATGGTATGTCCACAAGCAAAATGGGCACGGATGAAAACCCGAAAGGGCTCCGTGAGTAAAAACAGCAGGACTGCCGGCGAGTTTGTGAAAACCCGAAAGGGCGCAAACTCATAAAAAAGAGATAAAATGCACTCGCAAAGTCCTCTCGACTTTGTGAGGAGAAAATTCCCGCGTGAGATCCTTACGACTCACAAAGAAGCAATACACTTGGGAGTCCCCACGACTCCTAAGGAGAAAATACACTTACGGGATCCTTACGACCCGTAGAGAGAAAATGCTTTGTGAGACCCTTATGGCTCACAAAATTGAAAAGTCTTAGGTGATAGGGACCTAAAACCTGTCTCCTAAGCCATCGCTTCCTGATGAGCAAGCGCAAATGATGATTCGCTCCTGGTACCATATTCCAGTGTAGCGATACTGATGCTAAGCAAAAACCAAAACCAATTCCCAAACCCTCTCATGACAAATGATGATTCGCTTCTGGTACCATATTCCAGTATAACGATGATGATGTTAACCCAAATCAAATCAAACCAATAACCTCTGCGGCGGAATCATGCTCCGTCCCAGAATTTACCCCGTGTCGAAATCATGTTTCGCTTCAGGATATCTACCTTCCCTGCCAGAATTTTGCTCCGCCTCGGAATCAAATCAACCAACAAGCTCTGCGTCGGAATCATGCTTCATCTCAGAATGTGCACCCCGTGTCGAAATCATGCTTCGCCTTGGTGTATCTGCCTTCCCTGTCGGAATTATGCTTCGGCTCGGGATCAACCAACGACTTCCTCGTCGGAACTATGCTCGGCCTCGGAATCAAGTCAACCAGCAAGCTCTGCGTCGGAATTATACTTCATCTCAGAATGCACCCCGTGTCGAAATGATACTTCGCCTCGGTGTACCTGCCTTCCCTGTCGAAATTATGCTTCACCTCGGAATCAAATTAACCAACAAGCTCTGCGTCGGAATCATGCTTCGTCTCAGAATGTGCACCCCATGTCGAAATCATGCTTCGCCTTGGTGTATCTGCCTTCCCTGTCGGAATTATGCTTCGGCTCGAAATCAACCAACGACCTCCTCGTCGGAATTATGCTCGGCCTCGGAATCAAGTCAACCAGCAAGCTCTGCGTCGGAATTATACTTCGTCTCAGAATGCACCCCGTGTCGAAATGATGCTTCGCCTCGGTGTACCTGCCTTCCCTGTCGAAATTATTCTTCGTCTCGGAATCAAGTCAGCCAACAAGCTCTGCGCCGGAATCATGCTCCGTCTCAGAATATACCCCGTGTCGAAATCAATGCTTCGCCTTGGAATATTTGCCTTCCTTGTCGGAATTATACTTCTCCTAGGAATCTACCTCTGTATCGAAATCATGCTTCGGTCAGAATGCTCTACTCTTCGGAATGATACTCCGAACCCTGGAATCATGCTCCGCTCATCGGAATGATGCTCCGATCCCCTGGAATCATGCTCCGCTCATCGGAATGATGATCCGATCTCTGGAATCATGCTCCGCTCTTCGGAATGATGCTCCGAACCCCGGAATCATGCTCTGCTCATCGGAATGATGCTCCGATCCCCTGGAATCATGCTCCGCTCTCCGGAATGATGCTCCGATCTCTGGAATCATGCTCCGCTCTTCGGAATGATGCTCCGAACCCTGGAATCATGCTCCGCTCATCAGAATGATGCTCTGATCCCCTGGAATCATGCTCCGCTCATCGGAATGATGATTCGATCTCTGGAATCATGCTCTGCCCTTCGGAATGATGCTCCGATATCTGGAATCATGCTCCGCTCATCGGAATGATGCTCCGATCCCCTGGGATAATGCTCCGCCCCCGGAATGATGTTCCACCTCGAAGTTCAGCTTCAAGATCCATCAATTTCATGCACACAACTCAAATGTGCGGTATGCATTTATTGATGGGGGGCAATTTGTTGGGGTAAAAATTTGCACCCCGGTTGACCGAGTCAAAGTCATGGTCAACCCCCAAGCTAGGTGGGCCTAATCCCAGGTCAAGCTGGCCCATGCCCAAGTCGAGCCCGCGGTCAGCCTCCCCATGCCAACAACAAAATCATGTAATAAATAATTTTTATGTAATTTTTTATATATGAATGTATGCAAAATGGGCATAAAGCCAATATTTTGTAAGCTCATGGCTTATGTGCAAAAATGAAATGGCACATGAGCCATAGGATGGGCAAAATGCCATTTTTGTAAAGCCCAAGGGGCTATATGTAAATATGTAAGCCTATAAAAGGCAACATGATGATAAATAAAAATACTTTTCATTCTCTTAAAAAAAACTTAGGGTTTGTACCTCTTTCCCCTTTCTGAAGGTTTCAAACCTTCTTCTTTCTTTTGAATTAAATCAAGAGTTTTACTCTTCCTTTTCCAAAACTAAATAGATTTTCACCACAAAACCCATAAAGGGGAACTCAGATCTTCCATTAGATCTCAAAAAGAAGAGATTTTTAAAATCTCATATCTCTTGATCTTCAAGATCCAGCAACCAGAGGAGAAAGAAGAAGAACCCTTTTTCATCAACCCCAAAACATCTTAGGAGTTTAACTCCACTCTGATTTCTCTTTCGAGAATTTCTGGGGCTAAAAGCCTCTTTTTCTCGCCGACGCTCAAGCGCCAAGCGCCCACGTGCCGACACGTGGCGCGCTAGCGCTCGAGCGCTTCGCGCTCCAGCGCCCAGCGCTCAAGCGCAAAGCGCCCGCGTGCAGACACGTGGCGCGCCTGCGCTCCAGCGCCTTGCGCTCAAGCCCAAAGCGCCCGCGTGCCAACACGTGGCGCGCCTGCGCTCCAGCGCCTTGCACTCAAGCGCAAAGCGCCCGCGTCCCGACACGTGGCGCCCTGCGCTCCAGCGCAAAGTGCCCACGTGCCGAGACGTGGCGCGCTTAGCGCTCAAGCGCAAAGCACCCACGTGCCGACACGTGGCGCGTCTGCGCCTAAGCGCATAGCACCTAAGCGCACAGCGCTCAAGGCGCTGACCCCACGTGTCCTTTGGGCGCTTTTTCCTTTCTTTATGTATGTATACATGTATATATATATACAGATACACACACACTCCACAACACTGTCCCCCTCAAAAAAAATTTGGGCCGGGACGCTGCCCCGCATCCCGCAAGGGGTTGCTAGCCCCCTTGACCCTCATCCCGCTATCCAGGTAGCGGGACCAGTTTAACCCGTCAATCGGAGGTTCCCTCGCTCCAAAGGCGAGGGGTAATTAACGGCAGCTTTGTCCGCGGCTGCTGGAGATTCGCATCCCCACGATCAATAAACCCCAGCCTACCCTAGGCAGGGAGAATCTGTAATGCGCCTGACAAGCGTGCGCGTATTCCCATCTCAATGGGGTGACGAAAAACACCCTACACACCTTTAGCGGAGAACTTATATCCCTTAGCATCAAGTGCACCCAATGAGATGAGTTCTTCTTCAAGTCAGGGACATGGCTAACTTCCGCTAATGTTCTCACAACATCATCAAAAATCTTGATTTGAATCGTCCCATTGCCAATAACTCAACATGAACTATTATTTTCCATCAAAACCACTCCACTATCAATAGACTCAAAGGTGGAGAACAAATCTCTATTGGGACGCATATAGTAGGAACAACCCGAATCCATAATCCATTCATTCTTGGATCGATATACGTTGTCAAGAACCACAAGTAAATCTCCTTCTCTTTCGACAATACTAGTTTCAGCTGAAGACTCTTTCTTCTTTTTATCTTCCTGTTTCTGCTTGTTCTACAATTTGAAACAATCGACCTTAAAGTGACCCTTTTTCTTATAATAGTTGCAGGTCAAGTTCTTATACTTAGACTTTGACCTTGACTTCTTCTTACTGCCTTTCGAATTGTTTACCGCCGAAAATAGAGACGAATTGGGATGGATCGTCTTGCCTGAATTTGGGGACAGACGCTATTTGGCCATATCCACCCACCTCTCTGAAGATACCAAGTTGATTTATGGTACCGTATATTGGAGGTTTGGATAGATGTGACCGATGTAGCAGAATTTATCAAATTCCCCCTCATTTGTGAGGTTTTTTTTATTGTGGGGACGCTCTTCCCTGCAGGCGCAAGCCCCTGCAGTTAATTAAGTTATCGCGTTGTGATAACCACTTTCTCCTACTCTGGTAGTTCACTTCGTGTCGTGTGTTATTTTGTTTGTTAAGGTTGCCCATGGATTGTATACGAAGACTAATTTATGTCATGCCCGTAGTGCGCAGATTAGTCCAAGTCCGTATATTTGAGATTTGAGTTTGGATCAAGGATTTGCTTGACGGAGTCCACGTTGGTAGCTTGGTTCGCCAGCAGGAATGAACTTAGGATGCATTTCTCACATTTGTGAGGTCCATCCGTTCATGGGATATTTGGGTTTTGATCTAATGATCGTTAGTCATATTTGAGACTAAGTGTTAGTGATATGTATGCCCTAGAGGCCATTACTGTACATACAATGTATATTGTAGTGGATACTTGGACATATATATGGAGGACTTTCTTGCTCGACATGATAGTATGTTATCTGGTTGCACTTTATCTTAATATGTGCTCTAATTGTCTCTATGTTACATGTTGATAAAGCTCTTAGGATAAGTACTTGACTATCAGGATTATGATGCAGATCATACTAATGGGGACAGTGTAGTCGCTAAGTACATCCTTCAAATGTTCCTAGTCGTAGGTGTGTCGAGACAGGGCATCGATATACCAGAGTAGACTAGCGTATAGCTTCTCGAACCATGTAGATGGGCGATGGATGATCCCATATCCATTGGTGTTTGACATCAGAGAAAGTATATGGGTGCTCAGTGGAGACTGGGTACACTGAACGGACTCGCCGAGAACTCCTAGATGGTATTATACCTATCGTCAGATAGCAGTTCTCTGGTGACACTGGTACAAGTTAGTCTATAGACCCGAGATCGTCATAGAGTCTTGTGTGATTCCCACTATGCTTTGATTTCCACCTTACCACTTTTAAGAGAACGTGCAAAACGGTGGCTTTTGGGTACAGTCCCGAATCACATGGAGGCAATGAGCGATAGGAGGGGTTTCGTCTCTCCCGGTATTAGGAGTTGATATTGCACTGTGTTCGATTGGCTATAACTGAAATCCCTGACCAGAGTTGCTGAGATTTACTGGTAAGTGTTATCAGTAGTTTCTCGAACCGTTATGGACCTCATATCGACACGACTTATCGGTTACTAGGGTCTGACGTTTACCACTCCTAGACTGGATATGCGACATATCAGACGAAGAGACCGGACTGTACGGGAGTGTTACTGGTTGGATTCACAGGAAAATGTACAGGCTTTCTTGTTGATCTTCTGATTTCTCAATACCTGGGTGGATGTTACGTTTAGCTAACTGCTTGCAGCTTGTGGGTGTTTGATATTATCATCACCTACTGCCGGCGTATTGACGATTCTTTAGAGTCCTACACAGAGGTTTCCTGGCTCAGGCAAAACGGAGTAGGAGCACATATGTGATATGTGCGGGACCGAGAATAATGCATGTATGTGATATCGTATTCGATTCTCGCGATATGGATTATCGGCCGGGTATATGTGATATAGCCGGGTCATCGGATCAAGTGTTGATTCGATGAAATGATACATTTTATATTAGTCGGTTATTTGTGAAATAGCCGGATTATCGGATCAAGTGTTGATTCGATAATTTAATGTTTATATATTTGATATATTATATTACATTAACTAATATAAGCTCACTTAAAGAATCTTTTTCTCACATGATGATACATTGATCTATATGTGATATATGGTAATTGTATTATTTTCTTTTGTTACAAAATATTGTATATGTGATATATAATATTGTAACATATTAGGGGTACATATGCAACTAAGGTTATGAGATTAAACCATGGTAGGGTTTAAACTTGGGATAACATTTTCTTTATGGTTAATTCATTTTGAATGGATAATTTATTTGTTTTGGATGAGCATTGAGGAAGCTTCAGGATCCTTTGACTTTGTCCACTCTCTTTGTTTTATCCTTGATATTTGTAACATTTCAAAAAAATAAAATATTATTTTTGGAAATTTTTATAATTAAATAATATTATATTGAATATTTTAATAAGGCGGTATAATTAAATACCGATAAATTGGGGAAAATTTTTGATAATTTTGGAAATTATTAAAAGAAGGTGTTTTATGTGAATTATGCAAATTTTAAGTTTTTATGATTAATTATACGCTATTTGAGTGCTAATCGCGATTAAAAATCGCTAATCGCGGATTAAGCGTGTTTTGTGCACTTGGTATGCACAAAGTCTTTTTCACACTTGTGCATCTTTTTACCATGGTTTCTTTTGGGTTTCCTATTCCAATATTAGAAAGAAGAAAAGAAAGGAAAATGAAAAAGAAAAGAAAAGAAAGTCAAGCGGTATGGGGCTAGTTAGGAGGCATGGTGCTTGACCTTGCACACTCTCTCTCTCTCTTTCCCTCACTCCCTCCCAAGAGCTCCAGCAACAGCCCTCCCTTTCCCCTTCTCCTTTTTCTTCTTCTTAATCTACTTCTCTTCACTCAAGCTTCAAAACACCTCAAAACCCCATTCCCACTTCACAAAAGTTGTGCACAAGCTCACAAGCTACACCATGGACCATGAAAAATTTGATTTTGGCGCTGTAGAGGATTCATGGGTGCTAAATGAGGTAATCTTTTCACAATTAGTATAGTGTTTCACATGCTTAAGCCTCATTTCAAGTTTAAAATCGTTTTGGCGAAATTTAGTGAACTTTGAAATCTTAAGTTTGGAATTAGGGTTTGATTTGAGTAGAGATGGTGTAATTAGGCCTTAGAGATGACCTTAGACCCCCTATAATGATAGAAACCCAGACCAAACACCATATAAAAACCTGGAAATGAAAATAGAAAACTGTGGATGTCGGTTTGTGAGGAAAATAAGCGTGCAGGGAAATCTGGGATGACTCGAGGAAATTCTGAGACAAACAAACAATACTAGGGGCTTAGTTAGACCACCAGGAGACCACCCTCTGCACACGAGACCCTAACTCCACCTCTGAACCGGCCTGGCCGGAATTTAGGGTTATGTGGCCGGCCACCTTGGTGGGTTAGGTGCCCATGTTGCCCCCATTGCTCATATGCACCCTATACATCACTCCGGTATTGTTTTGGAACATTGTTTTGACCTGAGTAAAAATCCGGGACCACTTTCTCTAGTTGCTGCTTTGATTCGAGTTATGGTTTTCCGTATTTTAAATTCTGGATTTTTGTATTTGTGCTTTATCTTGATCACGTGACGTTTGTACGTCTATATCGAGTGATATCGGGTTGATTTGCAGGAGTAGACCATAGGTTTTGACCTATGTGAGTTCCGCGTGTCGTTTTGCTTTCGATTTGGTTTTAATGCGATGTGATGCGTGTGATATGTAGGTATCCCCCATGATGATTCGAGACGATGAAGAAGATGATGGCGGCGTCGACATCGGCAAGCAAAGGTCAAGGTGAGTAGATTATATCTACGGGGGAAGTCGGGTGGATGGCGTATAGCACCCCCGCAGTTCGATATTTAGTATACTATATATATATATATATATATATATATATATATATAGCGTTATGTGTGACATGGATATTCAAGATGTGATTAGGTGTACTATGGTAAGATTAGGGTTTAGAAGTAAACTAGTATAGTTTCCTAGTTGCGAACCCTAGAATAGGTTACACCCACACACACATACATGCTTATTTGTTATACTTATACCTGGATGATGAGGATAGTGGAAGATATTTGGAGATGAGTCGATGAGATTGGGCATAGTGCCGTGAGATCGGTGATATGATGTGGTTCGTATTTGGGATACGACATGAGATTTTAGCGGGCCTTTGGGCGTGTTTTCATACACGCACATATATCTATATAGATGGTATCGGTTAGTACTAGACTAGATCAGTACCCCAGATCATGAGATATGACGATAAGGATACCAGATAGTTGATGAGATGATTGTGATATTGACCCGTACCCAGATTTGGGATGCCGTACAATGGATGTACCTTACGAGCTTTATATTGATGATAGATCCGCACTCATGACTCGAGAATGTCATATGATATATTGTATCGTACGTGATACTATTCAGACGGGATCACCGACTCTTATATATATATATATATATATATATATATATATATATATATATCGACTCAGATTTAGGTGGTTTCCATACCCCTCCCGATTAGCTTGTTAGTTAGATCTGTAGTTTGCTTAGTAGATGTTAGGCTAGACCGATGTCATACCTATTTCAAAACTAACGAATCGGGAGTATTTTAAAGACAGACAAAAGGATTATACGGATATTTTCAAAAGACGCACCTTTTCTTAAAAACACCGTAGTCTTTATTTTACTAAAAACCCGATTCGTCTTATTTCAAATGGCAAAACTGTATGACATTTTTATATTGATGTAGATTCTTCACTGTTGTGTTTATTAGTCGATTTCTGCATATTCTTGCTATTCGCATCGCATTGCATGTGCAAATGTGTTTATTGTTATATCAAAACCATGCTGTTAGGACACCAGCACCATTATCGATGATGTATATGTTCCACGTACACCTGCTTGCCGGCTCATACACTTCATCATCGATAATTGCCATGTCACTACACTATAGGACTGTTGTATTCAGGATATGACCCCTTGCATGGCATACTTGTGTACATACCTATTGTACACTCATACTTGTGCACATACCTATTGTACACCCATACTTGCACACATATGTATTTGCACATACATAGATGATTCTGTCTTGATTTAGGATTTGGGAACCGCAAGATATATCTTAAAACCGTATTCATTTTAAAAGAGCGGTTTCCCTCCATATGTGCATATTACTATTCCATATTGCATGATATACTGATATGCTTAAATTTCTTTTATATGTCGCATACATCACGCTTTATGATTATACGCATTGAGATATGTTGTTTCCATGATATTTCTAGATTTGGGAACCGTGGGTATTTCAAAAGAGAGTATGTATTGTTTTAAAAACCCGGTTACCCTTGATATGATATTTCAGTGCGTCCACCATGTGTTTTCTCGGTTCTGAGAGCGACATGTGAAACCCGATTCAAGGAGGCGGATGAGGCCGATTGCGGGTACATGGTGAACCCGGTATGGTACCCCGGGGCAAGAACGGATCGCTGTGTTGCAGACGGTGAGCCTGGCAGTGGGACTACTACCTACCGGTGATAGTATTTGGGCTCGGCGGATATCCGGAGGATACCGACCGGAGTCGAGAGATGATATGGGTCGATCCGGACTGACAGAGCCCGATATATGAGGATTTACGTGCCGATGCTGGGCACGGATTTCATGATGTTTTCGAGTGTCGATGCTAGACACTCAGGTTCCATGATTTTGATATGTCGCGAGGGATACATGTTGATTTATATCCTCATGCTTCCATGCATATGCTTTATGATATTTACATGCATAATGCTTTATGTCATTGGGTGACACGTGGACGAGATCCACATACATATAGCTGATATTGATGACATTGATCATATAGTTAGATGATATCCACATACTGTTAGACGTCATGATATAGTTGACATTGATTCATGCTGATCACATTGATCATACCTCACATTTATGATATGTTGCTACATGAGGCACTGGCACGAGCACTTGGTACTACACTTATGTATAGATGTTTACCCTTACCACCTTATCATGCTTCAGACTTATTCATTTGAGGTTTATATATATTTGATCGTATTGACCTAGGATGAGTCATACATACGATTTCTGCTCTGTGATGTTTTCTATTCACGAGTTGGCAACTCACCCCCGTTGTGCCATAGTTCTTGCAGGTTTTTCCGTACAGGTTTCATTGCGGCTTTTCTGGCACACTGCTTCCTTTTTGGGTGATTGCTTTAGTAAGTGGGTTCACTCGCATCGGGACCACCCTTGTATTTATTTTAATCAGTTGTATCTAGTAATTCCATCAACCAAACTTGTATATTGTTTCAGACTTAGAAAACCAGTTGTTTATTATTTCGACCTTAGAGTCGCGCGTTGTAGTATATTGGTTTTCATGATGATTTTGAGTTTCCTTTGAGTTTTGATCCTCGCCCTTCGGCGTTGTATATTATATTGCTTACGTAGTTGTGGCCGTCGATTGATGAAGAGCTAGCTCCTGCTTGGGGATGCCTTTTATCATTGTGCATATATTATTCTTGTTGTACCCCGTTTGGGGCCAGTATTTACAAAGGAAACTCTGCCGAAATTTTCAGAAAAGACTTGAGATTTTAAAAATGCATATTCGGCTTACTTATTTAAAAACCTTGTTTTAAAACATGTTTTCTTCACTTCTTTAAAACTAGTTTTTCTTCATTTATTATTTGAAATGGTTTTAGATTTCTGGGCTTTTAGCTTACTTGAATTAGATGAGGTCCTATAGACTTCATATGATTCAAGGGCCAGTCACGTGCTGTTTCGGGTCGTGACAAAGTTGGTATCAGAGCGCTAGGTTAACCTTGGTTCGAGTCTAAGTTTGACTATGCGGAGCTTAGAGCGTTTATATATATACAGAACTTAGGCTTGACCTTACGGAACTTAGACTTAGTCGAGGGGGTATTAGACCCGAACTTTCGTCGCGTAGATTGACCCTGGTTGATGGAATAGGTGACTTCAGTAGAGTGACGTACCGTGTGTATGTTCCGCGGCATACTTACGATACGCTACTCCGCTTAAGAAACCTTAGGATGTACATTTCCTTGCACAGTATTATATTCATTCCTATGATCTATCCTCATCGATATTGGTTATGATTTTGCTGCCACGATTGTACGGGCAGAGAGAGCTATGGCTAGAGTTGCGGTCAGCACGAGCTCGTCACGAACGAGGACTGACCAGGGCGTGATTCCAGGGACATACGATTGCACAGAGAGGCGTCGTTTTATTGTGTTTTCGCGCCGTAAGCGTTTGACAGATCGCTTTTACGAGATTTCTCGGACGTGCGGATCAGCACCAGAGGATCAGGATACTGCTAGACCAGCCAGAATGTGATGACCATTGATATACCGCTTATTCATGATGATTGAGGCGCTGTTCAGCGTACAGACGAATAAGCCAGTTGCTGCTACAAATGACAAGATATCGCCCAGATGTTGGAGCTACTGCAGCATGAGTATATACTTAGAGATATGATGGAAGGTCGCTAGTCACCCGAGGATGAATGACTAGGACATGCGGTTCGTTCGCTTACCCCGATGCGAGGTCATCAGATTGATTGATTCCAGTTAGAGACGACTTCACGCAGATTCGTTGGTAGTCGATAGAGAAGATCGAATGTCAGGAACCCATTTCTAAGTTTAAAGTATTCGGAAGACAATGCAAGTAATGCTATGGACCCTCTAGAAGAATGAAACCCTAACTCGACGTAATGACCATGGAACGCCTTCGAACCTTAAGGTTTGCGGCAATTTAGCGGTGCCATTTGTGAGGCTTGGGTTTGCCCTTCTACGGTTGGTCCACAGGTGCTGTGGCATTTACTGGAATACTATTAAACTGTACTCAAGATGTTGATCTCTTGGGGGATTATGAGGTTTTGACAAATCGATTGAATGGTTCGACATCATTCGGATATCATGTGATGGGATACATTGCTTGGGAGACTCCAGATACGAGTATAGACGTTGGAGCGCAGTCCATGCAGCCACGAGAAGATGAGTCCGAATCAGTCGACATTGGAACAGGGTGGAGTAAAGAGTTCGCACGAGATGACGTTCCACTCCGCTGACATCAGAGATGCGATACGCATGCAGAGGCGTTGATTATGGATATATCTTCCAGAAGGAATCATGATGAGAATGCTGCCGTTCCGGAATAAGAAACAGATATAGTAAGGGTGGTAACTTCCGGGCAATTCGGCAGAAACGAGATTTGAGAGAGACCTCAACAGGACCTTTCTGGAATACTATACGAGAAGACTTGGACCCAGGAGCGGTCATATTACGCACACCCAGCAGGCCAGAGTTTGGCATCGTCGACGAGATGGCTGACCAGGTTCGGATAGAGGACCTCACCCAGATGCGTTATGAGTTGATCAAGAACGGACGAGTGTGGAGTATACCTCTGCAGGTTGGGACGAGTTCTTGAGGACGTGTTCAGCTAGATATCTTCCACAGAGTGATGAAGATACCGAGTTCGTGATTTCGAGTCAGTATGAGAGACTTCGGATTGACCGTAGCCGAGAACATTTGTAGTGCGCGCAGATAGAGACGTGACGTCGAAGTAGACGATGATACAGACAAGTGGGATGAGAGGTTCATGCGAGATGCTGACAAACTGTTGTTACTCCCCGTTAAGATTAAAGGTCGGATATGTCTACAGAGGCGTTGAGATGCGAACAATTTCCGGGAAAATGTTGTGCTGAGGACGCAGATGTCCAGAGAGCGAGAAAAGATTATGCAAGAGTACCAGCCAACGTACAGTTCGGCATAGGCGAGATCGGAAGAGACCTTGAGCAGGATTCCTTCCAGGACACTGCCGCGATAAGATTTGCACCTAGGATCAGATGTGTGATGGGTATTCAGAGGACCAGAGGCCGACGCCAGTGACGTGCTGTTTTACGAGTGGTCGTGAGGATTGACCGAGAGATAACCAGAGAAGTGCCAGGGCGGAATCGTCCCCGTTAGCACACCTGACTGGGCCGATGAGCCGATGGATCTTGAGGTAGGTAATCCATAGGGAAGATAAGGGCCTAGAGAAAGAGGACGCCAGACCGTGAGCAGGAAGCAAGTAGATATCTTGCGCTGCTAGCAATGGATGCACCGACACCTGCTCGACTTTGAAGGAAGATATATCGACGACGGTATTTATGATTTGTGATTTGGTGATTCGATTATCACGAATCCGTCACCTTGGATTTCGGTATTTTGGGCGATCTATTCGCATGATTTAGTCTTGACCACTGTGTTTCATGATATTTGTTTTCATGCACCATGGTTGCACCTACTAGTATTCATATTTGTGCACAGTTATTGCATCTGATTTCGTTTTGTGCCTTGGTTGCACATACTTATGACTTTATGGATTTCATACAGTTGGGTTGATTTTGTGCATATGGCATGCACCCGATTTGATTTTTGCACTCGGTATAGTTCATATATGCTTGCGGTACTGTGATACGTATTTTGGTGCACTACAGTTGCACAGGATTTCGATTTGAAGTCATTCGATATGTTGATTTTGATTTCATGCCTATGTTATGCATGTGTTTTGACTTATGCTTTCGGCATAGTTTACATGCACTTTTAGTGTTTTGATTTGATTTGTGCACACTGATGCACATAGTTGTGAGATTATATACCGCGGTATACCTGATTTGGATTGAGCCATATTGTATACCGTCGATTTCGATTCTGATATTGATGTTGATTTCGTGCACTCTGTGCACATATGTGACGGGCTGGATATTGGATTTTGTGATTTCGTGCATGTTGGATGCACATGATTTAGATGTTATTCGTGCATGATGGATGCACCGATTTGGATTTTCGCGCATATTGGGCGCATGTTTGAGATGCGATTTTGGTGCACACCAGATGCACTAAATCGAGATTCTTCGTGCATGTCAGATGCATCTGATTTCGCTGTCAGGCACACACGTTGCCTATGACAGATGTTTCGTGCACACCCGTTGCACCTAGATGTTGTTTCTGTGCACCTGTATAGCATATATATGGATTTTGATTTCCGTGCGCACCAGACGCACAGGGTATTCTTATATACATTTTGGGATTGATTTCTTATGGAGCAGTACGTTTTTATGATATTTGCTATTTGTTTTCGTACTGAGCAGGACTAGTCAGAGGACAGTGCCTGGATATATTTTGCATGCATTGATAGTTATCGAAGGGATTTCTAAAAAGGGAGCTATGGTCTCAGTATTTACCTATGTGTCTGATATGACACGACACGTTTAAAACAAGGAAACCCTTCTAAATTGATTTCAAAACGGCGGAATGTACATATTAAACAAAGGATATATACATATATGGTTATTTTCTTACAATAAACGTTCGCTACTATGCAGTGTTATGCGCATCGCACAGCGATTTAAAAAAAAAGTTTGGCATGCATTTCCTTCAGATATTTACATGTATAAATTTGATATTTACATGTATAGTTCCGATTTATATCATATTGGTTTCGTTTTGGATTTTACATTGGTGTCTTCACCATGACTCCGATGATTGCGAGATACTTGACGGAGTTTTGATTTTGAGTTATCTGCTCATTGTTCATGCGCATGCATTGCGCTATGATGCGTTTTATGTATTGATAATTTCGGAACCCCGACGTCTTAGACTTTTTACTGAAATGTTTTAGTATTTAAGAGGTTTAAATTTAAATTCGGGGACCGAATTTTTTTAAGGAGAGAAGATTGTAACATTTCAAAAAAATAAAATATTATTTTTGGGAATTTTTATAATTAAATAATATTATATTGAATATTTTAACAAGGCGGTATAATTAAATACCGATAAATTGGGGAAAAATTTTGATAATTTTGGAAATTATTAAAAGAAGGTGTTTTATGTGAATTATGCAAATTTTAAGTTTTTATGATTAATTATACGCTATTTGAGTGCTAATCGCGATTAAAAATCGCTAATCGCGGATTAAGCGTGTTTTGTGCACTTAGTATGCACAAAGTCTTTTTCACACTTGTGCATCTTTCTACCATGGTTTCTTTTGGGTTTCCTATTCCAATATTAGAGAGAAGAAAAGAAAGGAAAATGAAAAAGAAAAGAAAAGAAAACAATAAAGAAAAGAAAGTCAAGAGGTATGGGGAGTAGTTAGGAGGCATGGTGCTTGACTTTGCACACTCTCTCTCTTTCCCTCACTCCCTCCCAAGAGCTCCAGCAGCAGCCCTCCCTTTCCCCTTCTCCTTCTTCTACTTCTTATTCTTCTTCTCTTCACCCAAGCTTCAAAACACCTCAAAACCCCATTCCCACTTCACAAAAGTTGTGCACAAGCTCACAAGCTACACCATGGACCATGAAAAATTTGATTTTGGCGCTGTAGAGGATTCATGGGTGCTAAATGAGGTAATCCTTTCACAATTAGTGTAGTGTTTCACATGCTTAAGCCTCATTTCAAGTTTAAAATCGTTTTGGCGAAGTTTAGTGAACTTTGAAATCTCAAGTTTGGAATTAGGGTTTGATTTGAGTAGAGATGGTGTAATTGGGCCTTAGAGATGCCTTAGACCCCCTATAATGATAGAAACCCAGACCAAACACCATATAAAAACCTGGAACTGAAAATAGAAAACTGTGAATGTCGGTTTGTGAGGAAAATAAGCGTGTAGGGAAATCTGGGATGACTCGGGGAAATTCTGAGACAAACAAACAATACTAGGGGCTTAGTTAGACCACCAGGAGACCACCCTCTGCACACGAGACCCTAACTCCCCCTCTGAACCGGCCTGGCCGGAATTTAGGGTTATGTGGCCGGCCACCTTGGTGGGTTAGGTGCCCATGTTGCCCACATTGCTCATATGCACCCTATACATCACTCCGGTATTGTTTTGGAACATTGTTTTGGCCTGAGTAAAAATCCGGGACCACTTTCTCTAGTTGCTGCTTTGATTCGGGTTATGGTTTTCCGTATTTTAAATTCTGGATTTTTGTATTTGTGCTTTATCTCGATCACGTGACGTTTGTACGTCTATATCGAGTGATATCGGGTTGATTTGCGGGAGTAGACCATAGGTTTTGACCTATATGAGTTTCACGTGTCATTTTGGTTTTGATTTGGTTTTAATGCGATACGATGCGTGTGATATGTAGGTACCCCCCATGATGATTCGAGACGATGAAGAAGATGATGGCGGTATCGACATCGGCAAGCAAAGGTCAAGGTGAGTAGATTATATCTACGGGGGAAGTCGGGTGGATGGCGTATAGCACCCCCGCAGTTCGATGTTTAGTTTACGAGATATATATATATATATATATATATATATATATATATATATATATATGATAGCGTTATGTGTGACATGGATATTTAAGATTTGATTAGGTGTACTATGGTTAGATTAGGGTTTAGAAGTAAACTAGTATAGTTTCCTAGTTGCGAACCCTAGAATAGGTTACACCCACACGCACGCACATGCTTATTTGTTATACTTATACCTAGATGATGAGGATAGTGGATGATATTTGAAGATGAGTCGATGAGATTAGGCATAGTGCCGTGACGGTGATATGATGTGGTTCGTATTTGGGATACGACATAAGATTTTAGCGGGCCTTTGGGCGTGTTTTCATACACGCACATATATCTATATAGATGGTATCGGTTAGTACTAGACTAGATCAGTACCCCAGATCATGAGATATGACGATAAGGATACCAGATAGTTGATGAGATGATTGTGATATTGACCCATACCCAGATTTGGGATGCCGTACGATGGATGTACCGTACGAGCTTTATATTGATGATAGATCCGCACTCATGACTCGAGAATGTCATATGATATATTGTATCGTACGTGATACTATTGAGGCGGGATCACCGACTATTATATATATATATATATATATATATATATATATATATATATATATATATATATATATATCGACTCAGATTTAGGTGGTTTCCATACCCCTCCCAATTAGCTTGTTAGTTAGATATGTAGTTTGCTTAGTAGATGTTAGGCTAGACCGATGTCATACCTATTTCAAAACTAACGAATTAGGAGTATTTTAAAGACAGGCAAAAGGATTATACGGATATTTTCAAAAGACGCACATTTTCTTAAAAACACCGTAGTCCTTATTTTACTAAAAACCCGATTCGTCTTATTTCAAATGGCAAAACTGTATGACATTTTTATATTGATGGAGATTCTTCACTGTTGTGTTTATTAGTCGATTTATGTATATCCTTACTATTCGCATCGCATTGCATGTGCAAATGTGTTTATTGTTATATCAAAACCATGCTGTTAGGACACCAGCACCATTATCTATGATGCATATGTTCCAAGTACACCTGCTTGCCGGCTCACACACTTCATCATCGATAATTGCCATGTCACTACACTATAGGACTGTTGCATTCAGGATATGACCCCTTGCATGGCATACTTGTGTACATACCTATTGTACACTCATACTTGTGCGCATACCTATTGTACACTCATACTTATGCGCATACCTATTGTACACTCATACTTGTGCACATATATATTGTACACCCATACTTGCACACATATGTATTTGCACGTACATAGATGATTGTGTCTTGATTTGGGATTTGGGAACCGCAAGATATATCTTAAAACTGTATTCATTTTAAAAGAGTGGTTTCCCTCCATATGTGCATATTACTATTCCATGTTGCATGATATACTGATATACTTAAATTTCTTTTATATGTCGCATACATCACGCTTTATGATTATACGCATTGAAATATGTTGTTTCCATGATATTTCTAGATTTGGGAACCGTGGGTATTTCAAAAGAGAGTATGTATTGTTTTTAAAACCCGTTTACCCTTGATATGATATTTCAGTGCGTCCACTATGTATTTTCTCAGTTCTGAGAGCGACATGTGAAACTCGATTCGAGGAGGCGGATGAGGCCGATTGTGGGTACATGGTGGACCCGGTATGGTACCCCGAGGCGAGAACGGATCGCTGTGTTGCAGACGGTGAGCCTGACAGTGGGACTACTACCTACCGGTGATACTATTTGGGCTCGGCGGATATCCGGAGGATACCGACCGGAGTCGAGAGATGATATGGGCTGATCCGGACTGACGGAGCCCGTGGGCCGATCCGGACTGACACAGCCCGATATATGAGGATTTACATGCCGATGCTGGGCACGGATTTCATGATGTTTTCGAGTGTCGATGCTAGACATTCAGGTTCCATGATTTTGATATGTCACGAGGGACACATGTTGATTTATATCCTCATACTTCTATGCATATGCTTTATGATATTTACATGCATGATGCTTTATGTCATTGGGTGACACGTGGACGAGATCCACATACATATAGCTGATATTGATGACATTGATCATATAGTTGGATGATATCCACATACTGTTAGACGTCATGATATAGTTGACATTGATTCATGCTGATCACATTGATCATACCTCACATTTATAATATGTTGCTACCTGAGGCACTGGCACGAGCACTTGGTACTACACTTATGTATAGATGTTTACCCTTGCCGCCTTATCATACTTCAGACTTATTCATTTGAGGTTTATATATATTTGATCGTATTGACCTAGGATGAGTCATACATACGATTTCTGCTCTGTGATGTTTTCTATTCACGAGTTGGCAACTCACCCCCGTTGTGCCAAAGTTCTTGCAGGTTTTGCCGTACAGGTTTCATTGCGGCTTTTCCGGCATACTGCTTCCTTTCTGGGTGATTGCTTTGGTAGGTGGGTTCACTCGCATCGTGACCACCCTTGTATTTATTTTAATTAGTTGTATCTAGTAATTCCATCAACCAAACTTGTATATTGTTTCAGACTTAGAAAACCAGTTGTTTATTATTTCGACCTTAGAGTCGCGCGTTGTAGTATATTGGTTTTCATGATGATTTTGAGTTTCCTTTGAGTTTTGATCCTCGCCCTTCGGCGTTGTATATTATATTGCTTACGTGGTTGTGGCCGTCGATTGACGAAGAGCTAGCTCCCGTTTGGGGATGCCTTTTATCATTGTGCATATATTATTCTTGTTGTACCCCGTTTGGGGCCAGTATTTACAAAGGAAACTCTGCCGAAATTTTCAGAAAAGACTTGAGATTTTAAAAATGCATATTCGGCTTACTTATTTAAAAACCTTGTTTTAAAACATGTTTTCTTCACTTCTTTAAAACTAGTTTTTCTTCATTTATTATTTGAAATGGTTTTAGATTTCTGGGCTTTTGGCTTACTTGAATTAGATGGGGTCATATAGACTTCATATGATTCAAGGGCCAGTCACGTGCTATTTCGGGTCGTGACAATATTAGTTAACCCAACTTTAACCCTAGCCTATGGTTTATTCTCTACATGAGTTAGCCATGACACATTAAACCATGGTTGCATTTCTAACCAAAACAATAATTCATTCTTCACAACTTCATCTTCTTCTTGCTCACTCCAAAAGCTTTCTAGCTTTTCATTTGTGATGGATGTTTTGTGAGAAATTAAAAATAAAAGAGAGCAAAATTCCTACTTCATCATCCTCATCTATTCTAGCCACTTAGATTAGGATGTTCACTTCACTAATACCTCATTAGAGAAGTGAGAGCTTGGGTTAGTGTTTCTTCAAGGTAGATCATCTTAGTTTTTGAAGATTAGAAGAAAGGATGCATCATTCTCTTCATGGAGCCTCTCTAGAGTCCGGGTACTTGATGATCGCAGCGAAGGGACCTCAACTCGGAGCTTATGAAGCGAAGGAACGAACTACAAAGGTTGTAATCCCTAACTCTTAGATATTAAAGTGTTAACATGCTAGTTTTGTTTGATTCTCTAGTTAAGATCCTAGGTTTAGGGTTATCTATAATGGCAAATTTTGAAATTGGCATGTGAGATGCCACCCGAAACCTTGCTGCCGTTGTAGGTATCCCGACAGCGGTATAAAGCCTAGCTAGAGAATTAGACGGATAAGTGTAGGATTACAAAACCGAAACAACTCCGAAACACCCGATATCAAACCCTAGTTTCTGTCGATTTTAAAATGAGCTCTAAAAATTTTCCAAACAAGTGCAAAATCATGTATGAGATACATAGTGAACATACCCCAAACCCGGACCCATGTGCTCGGATTTTGGCCGAGCACATGGCTAGGATATCCGAGTAGGCCGGCCCCCAAGAGGGTTTTGAGCTCTAGTTTTGGGTGGTGTTCTAATCTCTAGGGTTTGGTACTTCAGGTGTTGTTTATTTTTGCTAAATTTGCATGAGATGTTTATTTACTATAAAGGTAATTCGGAGTGTTTTGTATTCGCAATTCTAGCTTTGTTTCGGTTTGTTTAGACGGTGCTAAAAACTTCGAACGGATATCAATAACTCACTTTTTCCCCTGCCGGAAAATTTCAAGTGTTGGATTTTTCCTTAGTTAAAGAACATTAAAATATCGTGCAAGTAACATGGTGGACCCTCTAGAAGAACGAAACCTTAACTCGATTATGTGACCGTCAGAACTACCTCTAAACCCTAGGGTTTGTGGTAGTTCGGTGTTGCCACATGTGAAGCGTTGGTTTGACCCTTCTACGGCTGGTCTATTGGTACTGTGGCATGTGATGGATGTTTTTAAACTAAGTTCAAGTGTTGAGCAAATAGGGAAATTTTGGGTGTTTGTTGATTCGATCGGAATGTTTAACGTCATCTAACTTTTTCTGTAATGTGATACAATATTTGGAATCCACATGTAGTTATGAGATAACTAGTTTGAATTTTATAAATCTAGCAGTTTAGTCTCATTTTGATCGGTTGCCACGGGATTTTGATGCGATCAAAAGTCCGTCGCAATCACGTAGCGTACGCGGATACTCATCGGGTAAACTTAATAGATAGCCACGCCCCATAGCCTCGACCAAGTGACTGTAGGAGAACCCCGTCGCCAAAAGCATCCGTTCGGGTGCTCGCGGCAGCGGTGTTCCGCCTTAGTGCACTTCGTCGACGGCACTGGGGGTGCGGCCGTCTACTAAAGTTTCCGACGAGCATTCGATCAGGATGTCGGGAATCTTGTTGAATTTTCCGACTAGATATTGAAAATTGTTTTCGAGATCGAGACTAAAATGCGGGGTTTATAATTGTTAGGCATGCGATGTCTAAGGAATTCATTTGGTTAGGCATGCGATGTCTAAAGTGGTTGCGGATTCCAACTGTTGTAGTTTTACACTTTCTTTTCTGCGACCGTAAGTGTAATATGTGGTGTATCGCTGGTTTCATTGCTATACATCAACGACAATTGGGATACACATATTTACTTACGTTGATGACATGTGATGTTATGTGTTGCAGTGATATGTTATATTAGATCGTCGTGTTTTGAATAGCCGTGGTTTTATGTGAGATGAGAGATTTTATTTTCATTCATGTAAAATTCATTGTATGTAATATTCTTTTATTGGGGCACTTCCGGGTTGAGGATGATGTCACCATTGTATATTATTTACTTTTCCGCATTAGGATAGACCCAAGGCGGGGAGCACAAGTAACCGGGTTCTAGGGTCCAGTGGGAGATCGTCTCGAGGAGTCGAGACCGGGTGTCCTAACTATAGAATTGGTAGGGTTGCTTGCCGCTCTCGTAGGGGTCTAGAGGTGTGGGATTGGCTATTCATCACGACCGTGGAATCCGTATTTTATACAGGCTCAAAATAAAACACGGACAACCTAGTATATCCAATATTTCATATGTTTCTTCTGTTGCGATATCTGTGATGTGATCATTTGATATGATGAGATGAATACAGGATATAGTATATGTGATATATTATATAGACGTTACTTATGTTTTACACCCGCGCTAGCACTGCCCCGCTCTGCCGTTAGTTACCTAACCTAACGGTGCACGAGGGGACATCGAGGCGAATGCGGATGGTATAAGCATACGTTGTATTTATCTGTGATATTTAGGTAAACTTAAATGATGGGACATCATTAATGAAATTAATGAAATAAAAGAAACCTAAAGATGTTGTGGAATCGAATTTTCAAAAACAGGTAGCTCTAGTTGTTGCTATGCATAGCGGTGTTCCTTGTAGAACATCCAGCACCTTATTCGATAAGGAAAGAGCCGAGATCCCTTCACCGGGAGTGACCTCTTTAGCAATAACTGGCAGATGCTACAACCCTCGGTTTTGTCTTTTGATTGCTTTTCTAGTTCTTGCTTTGCATAGTGGTATTTGTGAAATATCCTGCACCTCATTCGACGAGAAAAGAGCCGACGATCCCTTCACCGGGAGTGACCTCTTTAGCAAAACTAGTAAAGGCCTGAAAAACACTCCATTTAAATCATTTGATTCTACAACGATATTAAGTTTATTACGCAAAAGGTTTTCTTAAAAACCTGTCTTAGACCTCCATCATTTCAGATAAGTAATAGTTAATATTCGTGCTGCGTTTGTTGGCCTTTGTCAAGGTGTAGTGTGCGGTAGCTGATTATTGCTTATCTGCATAAGCATATGATGCGATTGAGTTAGGATAGTCGTGGCCTTTGTCAAGGGTCGTGTGGGTGGATTTAATTCAATCAGGAAATGACGGGTTGAACTTGACTAGCATCCTATGGTTTGTTGGCCTTTGTCAAGGTCATAGGAGGTTAAGGGTAAAATATTATCGAGAAATTCAAGTGTTGAAATTTGCAATGGGATTTCATACCTCCTATGAGATAGTTGGATCCCGATACCCGCTACGAGTAAGAGTTACTCCTGGGAGAGTTTTACACATTACAATTAGCCGATCAAGTAGGTGTCTAGAAAGGTGTCAATGGGGTTACGCCCCTGGGAAAACGAGGTTTATTTTAATTAGGTCCATGCGAAAGCACGGGGAACCTCCCTCAAAGTATCGGCACTGGCCTGGCTGAAAGATTGGCGAACTTGTAGGGTGTAATTAATCCCGGCTAGTCTTTCCTTTTAGGGTTTGAAGAAAGATTTGACAAAAACAGTGGGAGCCATCATGATTAGATATAGTAATAACCAATCCAATCTTATAAGAGCATACGCTGAGTATTTTCTTCTCTCTCTCTCTCCAGGTAGAGACCATGTCACGCCTTAATCAAGATAATAATACGGATGTATTGACCGAACCCGCTTGTTATACTGAGCTAGGAAACATTGGTCCCGCTCCAACTTATAATTGTTATAAGATCGAGCAGGAAATAGGGGATTGCCAGAATTCCCGTGCCGCCCAAATGAAGAAAGTACATGATGATGCATTTTCTTCGGGTGTGTTCATTACAGAGAACTGAGAAAGGGTGATAAGTTTTAAGAGGTAAAAATGGTGCAATTGTTGCAGCCAAGTCTGTTGGCAGTTATCACCCTGTATTACCAAATACATTGATTCTGAACGAATGTTATTAGATACCGAACCTGATATACAACATCATATCAATATCTTTATTTAGTAAAGAAGGATATAATTTTGTATTGTTGGACAATGTTTTGAATATTTCCTATATCAAGAGTTGATCGGTTCAGGCACGTTATCTAAAAGTATAGACGTTCTAAATCAAACCACAGTTCTTAACGTACAGAACACACACAAGAGGAAGAGTTCAGAAATGAACAAATCCTTCTTGGGGTATTGTAGACTAGGTCATATCAATGTGACCTGACTAGCTAAAGTTACATAAAGATGTATATTTAAATCAGTTTGAATTTACATCTTGTGAAACTTTCCAGTCATGTCACAAAGATAAGATGACCATAGCTCCGTTTATTGGAAACAGAGAAAGAGTTAATGAACTCTTGGGATTGATACATGATGATGTATGTACATCCTCTGTCTACACATGCCACAACTGGTTCTTTGTACTTCATTACATTCACTGATGATCTCTCAAGATTCGCACATGTGTTCCTGTTGAAACACAAGCCTGAAACTTTTGAGAAATTCAAAGAATATAAGTTAGAAGTAGAGAACCAATATGGGTATAAATATTATGTCCTTTGATGAGATCAGGGAGGAGAATACTTGAGCACGAAATTCCTGGACTATTCTAAAGGAGAATGAGATTCTTTCTCAGCATTACTCCTCAGTATACACCACAGCACGTCGGTGCATCGGGGTGGAGCAATCGCACCCTATGTGATATGGTGTGCTCTATGATGAGTACTACTGAGTTGCCTATTTCCTTTTGGGGGTTATGCACTTGTGAAGCTGCATACCTATTGAATAGGGTTCTAATCAAATCAGGTGCCATATGTGATATGGTATGGGAAGAGCCCATCTCTTAAGGATGTTAAGATTTGGGGTTGTCTGGCCTATGTCAAAAGCAAAATTCGGACAAACTCGAGGGAAGGTCAGATTCTGTGGAAGTTTGTTGGATATCCCAAGCATTCGCAAGGGAATATCTTCTACCGAACCGAGGAACAAAAGGTGTTTTATTTCTCGGCATACCACCTTTTTGAGAAAAAGGGAATTTCTTGTGAAGGAATTAGTGGTCATGAGGTAGAACTGGAAGGAGTTCCAGCTATACAAACTGCAGCTGATGATTTGGTAGAACCGGAGGATTCAATAGTTTCCGACGAACTTCAGCCTCTCCGCCGATTTGGTAGGGTTCCTCATCCACCTGAGAGATACTTCGGTTTCTCTATGACAGTGGGAGCGAGGATTGCATCATGAGATGATGACCCAACTAGTTTCGTTCATACCATCAAGAGTGGTGACTCTGTGAGAATGGCTGGATGCTAAGCGATCTAAGATAGAATCCATATATACCAACAAAGTATGGACTTTGGTTGCTCTATCTGAAGGGTTAAATCCTCATCAGGAGAAAGTATATCTTGAGAAGATTACTAGATGTACATGGAAAAGTTGAGACTTTCAAAGCTAAGACTAGATGTAAAAGGTCCTCGTCATCAACCAGGTGTGGATAATGATGAAACCTTTTTCTAGTGGCTATACTTAAATCCATCCGGATCCTACTTGCCATTGCTACATACCATAAGTACGATATCTGGCGGTTAGGTGTCATGACTGCTTTTCTAAATAGTGATTTAGAAGAGAGCGTCTATAAGTACATAGCCAGAGGGCTTCGTAGACGGTGGGAGAAGCGGAAACGTGTGGAAGTTGTTTTATGGGATAAATCAGGCATCGCGGAGATGGAACGTCTGTTTTGATGTGGTAGTCAAAGAGTTTAACTTCATCAAAATGGTAGATGAACGTAGTATATATAAAAAGGTAGTAGGGAGTATGGTGGTGATCCTCATATAGTACGTGGATGACATACTCTTGATAGGGAAGAAGTTTCCTATGCTACGCTCGGTGTAACAACCCTAATTTCCCTATACAAATTTTTTTCAAATATTCTTTTAAAAATCCATAAAGAGGTATTCATTGCCTAAGTACAAGACTTAAGTAATTAATTAGCAATATAATTACAAGAAAGAGCTTGTAGCTCATTGGGAATATCTTGCACTGCTGAACCAAGCCACCATAGTTCAAATCCCATGCCCCGCATTATTTTTGTATTTATTTTATTTTAAATTCTTTGGAAGCCCAACAGTCCACACACAATAACTCCCAAACCTTGAACTGAATCTTAAAAACTAAATATACCAGTGTCTACCCTCGGTGACCCCCCACCTACCCACTGCCTGACTCGGCCCAACTCGGCCGAGTCGGCCGGTCCGGCCGACTCGGGCCGGCGCCGCCGGCCGGACTCGGCCGTCACAAAAGTTGGGGTTCTTGGCATTCTATACCCCCTATATACTTTAAATTCCCAGATCGGTTCCAGAGAATTCAGAAAGCCCCATTTACTCCAATTTTAATACATTTTTATATATTTTTACATTTTTTCAATTAAACCCTTCATCTACCCTAACCCTAGCCTAACCCTATAAATACCACCCCTATCCTCTACCCTCTCACTTATATTTCTGAGCCAACTTTCAAGAAAAATCCTTAGAGCCCTAGTGTGCAATCGAAGTGAGCACGAGGCGAAGCTACGGCGAATTTTCCGGCGAACTTCCGGCGATCGTTCTAGGAACTCTCGGCGACGACGCAACACATCGGTGATTCCACTACTTCCCTCTCACCCTCTTGTGTATCCTAAAACCCGTAAGTCCCAAATTCTACCTATCTCTTCTATCTAAAAATACGGATTTACAAAACCTGACGGAATCGGAACAAATCCGATTTCCAATTTGGTTTCTTATAAAATTCCACTTCTTACTAATACAATCATACTTAAACTTGCTCATGTTGACTATTAAACACTAATCAACCAAATTGATCAAGTTTCATCACATGAAATGATAGCTATTTCAATTTATCGTATTTTATCACTTAAATACCACATTGTTTCAATCCTTCATTTAACTCCATCAAACTTCCTATACATTTAAACTAGATCACGAGGTAATGACCTACCTCCTCACACACTCATATGCAACATAACACGATACCCTCGAGAACCTAGAATACGAGAAAACAAACATTTTCTTTTAAATACCATTAACTTAATAAAACCATTTCTAAAAGATTTAGTATTGATACACTTTTAAATAAATACCACTTATTAGGAAAATAGGACAAGGTTGTGGACATCAGTCGTTTATCTAAACCTGACTTTGTAGTGTCTAGGCTAGGTAAGTGAGAAAGGTAACTTTAAAAGGTCCGTCTCACGGTGATTCGTGAGCGGATCCTTTCTTCCTTCACTTGTACTTACCTGGTCACAATTGGCGGTGAAGAGGCGATTTGAGGCATCTCACAACTTGTCGTTTGGACCAGTTAGGAATAGTCTAGTTGACTTAAGAGACCCTACAACATAAAATACGGAAAATTGACATCTTTACAAATAAATACCATTTACTTCATAAAACCGTTTTCTAAAGGATTTAGTATTTTACAATCTTTGCAAAGCGCCGCTACAACCCATTTTGGGGAACCCGTTCGGGATGGTGCGGATTATCGCACATCCTCGAGCTTAGTAGTATGAGATTCATACCTCCGCAAAGAGTATTCAGTCTCGAAAGATTTAAAATACGACATATTAAGAAAATGAGATTTTTAGAATAACAAAAATATATTAAAATTACTTTTGTATAAATATATGTATGTTTATCATTAAAATACCTATTTTGTTATGATATAAATATTCTACCTTTTCTAAATATCAAAAGAATCAATTTTACACTAAAATACCATGAATTCTCTACAAATCAATATTACAAATAAATACCTTTATTTATGAAATTAGGATATTTCCACTAGAAATATCACAATATAAAATCTACCTTCATTACAAATCTAAAGACGAATAATAAATACTTGGGGTATATTTTGAAAAGTATATAAAAGTATTTTTACATATAACCCCCTCAAGTTCTATAAATTACCCTAAGGACCCTAGTAAACATAGGTTTAAGCGGAACCAATCTCTTGAGCCTTAGGGAGCCAGAGAAGTGGGTGCTTGCCTATCTAAGCTAGAAAAATTAATAAAAACGATCAGGACTTCAATTTATTTTGCTAATTGTCTGAATCGGTTTGAGTCTCAGTATAATCTGACTTGAATATGATTCAAGTACAGTCTACAGTCTACAATCTACAATCTACAGTTTACAATCTATAATCTACAAGCTTCAATATTACAATTCAACATGAATTCATGAATCCAATTATCAATGTATACAACTTGAATGAACCGAACCATGGATATACATCCATTTACATGATTCTCCAGATATTCCATTTACATAATTATACAGTTACATCCGTTTACTGATATCATGGTTTCGGTCAGTCATCCAATTATACAATCTATACAGTTACAATACAAGACAAACGATACAATCAAAACATTACGGGGTTTAAGGGGTAGATTGGTACGGAAGGCGTTAAAAGTGGCACGAGACGGTAATATTAAGACACCTAACATGAATCCAATTGATGTTGTACCGTGGCATAAACGATTTCTTGAGTTCCTGATACCTTAGTCTCCGGGGCAAGTGAGACTCCTCTCGTATACACCGGTATCCTTCTGTACCAAGCTACAAACAACAGCGTTAATACTAAATACAATAATATAACAATATAATACAACTGTAAAAGCTACTCTCTCTCTCTTACTCTCTGTCTATTCTATTTCTCCTCTTATCTTTGGGACTTACCGAGCGGCCTGTTCGCAGATGACATTCTATTTCTTTCTTCTTTGAATATCGTCAGGTGATTTGGACCCGTCAGAGATCGAGCCAACTGCAGAAGATTTGGATTAGTGCAACGAAGACCCTGAACTCTAGACATTGTAAATTTTCATTTCAGTACCTTTTCATTTCTGTTATGCCATTGTTTAGGCATCGCTTTTATTTCAGTTGTATTTCCTTTTCATGCATTGTACCAAAGAATGTTAATAAATAAAGTTGTTGTTTTTATTATACCTTGTCTCTTATGTATATTTTCTTTTATAGTGCTTAATTACGCTTAGCGTATTTCCTTCATAGTAAATACGTAGCGGCCTCGTCGCGTCCTCTGCCCGTACACCGGGAAGCGGGGCGTGACAGGTTTTGTTGGTGGCCCATGCAGGTGAGAGCTGTATGAAATCCTATCATGCAGTTCTGTTCTGCGTGAACAACCTAAGCAATATAACACAAGAACCAACAACTAAAACATTCTTTACAATTCATGTTCCTTGAATCTTACAATTTTATATTCCTTGAAACTTATCATTTCATGTACTTGAATCTGTCCTAACCTAAATTTTTCCTCAAGGTTATGGATTCCCCAAACAACACAAACACCCACTTCTACAACACTCCACCTCCACTACCAATCACATCTGTCGTTCCTGCTCCACCCAACGAGCAGATGGTTCTGCTTGAGGAAATCCGAAGCATCCTGATTGGACTGCAGCAGTAGACTGCTATATTGGTGAGCCAATCTGAAGCAGAAGCACAACATGTAAAGTGCTCTGCCACCCAGTTGGCAAGAAGAGCCTACCCTAACCAACCTCCTAAACCCAAGAGACAGAAGGAAACAATTATCCGACCAAGATTAAGTTTTTGTAACTACTGCCGTAGGACTGGACACTTGTGGAAGGACAGTAGACGTGCAAAAGGCCTATGCCTAGTTTGTGGCGCATCCGATCATAGAATTGGAAATTGTCCCTGTAGACGCAACTCGGCTCACACACACACACCATCTACCCGCAGCAGCCAGCCATCCAGACTCCTGCACCTAGCCTTGCACTCCCAGTACCACCTCCACAGGGACCACCTCTACCTAATTAGGCATCGCTGTATCGGCTTACACAGAAAAATGTGCCGAGACGTCAAGCCTCCACCTTAACATCCATAGAACCTGAGACTGTGAACTAAGGTAACCCAGGTAACCTCACATTTCTTTCAACTTTGACCAAAACTTTTTACAATATTTCTTTCTTCTAAATATTTTCATACACTATCTATACTCCGGTCACCAGACTTTCCTTGAAACTGTTACCCTTTCCTTTTACAAATTTCGAGAAAGAAATTTTTTTAAGGAGGGTAGAATGTAACAACCCTAATTTCCCTATACAATTTTTTTTTCAAATACTCTTTCAAAAATCCATAAAGGGGTATTCATTACCTGAGCACAAGACTTAAGTAATTAATTAGCAATATAATTACAAGAAGGAGCTTGTAGCTCATTGGTAATACCATGCACTGCTGAACCTAGCCACCAGAGTTCAAATCCCATGCCCCACATTATTTTTGTATTTATTTTATTTTAAATTCTTTGGAAGCCCAACAGTCCACACACAATAACTCCCAAACCTTGAACTGAACCTGAAAAACTAAATATACCAGTGCCTACCCACAGTGACCCCCTCCCCACCTACCCACTGCCTGACTCGGCCCGACTTGGCCGAGTCGGCCGGTGGACCGGCCGAGTCCCCAACACAAAAGTTGGGGCTCTTGGCATTCTATACCCCCCTGTATACTTTAAATTCCCAGATCGGTTCCAGAGAATTCAGAAAGCCCTATTTACTCCAATTTTTAATACATTTTTATATATTTTTACATTTTTTACAATTAAACCCTTCATCTACCCTAACCCTAGCCTAACACTATAAATACCACCCCTACCCTCTACCCTCTCACTCACATTTCTTAGCCAACTCTCAAGAAAAATCCTTAGAACCCTAGTGTGTAATTGAAGTGAGCACGAAGCGAAGCTACGGCGAATTTTCCGGCGATCGTTCTAGGAACTCCCGGCGACGACGCAACACATCGGTGATTCCACTACTTCCCTCTCACCCTCTTGTGTGTCCTAAAACCCGTAAGCCCAACTTCTACCTATCTCTTCTATCTAAAAATACGGATTTACAAAACCTGACGGAATCGGAACAAATCCGATTTCCGATTCGGTTTCTTATAAAATTCCACTTCTCACTAATACAACCATACTTAAACTTTCTCATGTTGAATATTAAACACTAATCAACCAAATTGATCAAGTTTCATCACATGAAATGATAGCTATTTCAATTTATCGTATTTTTTCACTTAAATACCACATTGTTTCAATCCTTCATTTAACTCCATCAAACTTGCTATACATTAAAAGTAGATCACGAGGTAATAACCTATCTTCTCACACACTCATATGCAACATAACAAGATACCCTCGAGAACCTAGAATACGAGAAAACAAACATTTTCATTTAAATACCATTGACTTAATAAAACCATTTCTAATAGATTTAGTATTGATACACTTTTAAATAAATACCACTTATTAGGAAAATAGGACAAGGTTGTGGACATCAGTCGTTTATCTAAACCTGACTTTGTGGTGTCTAGATTAGGCAAGTGAGAAAGGTAACTTTAAAAGGGCCGTCTCACGGTGATTCGTGAGCGGATCCCTCCTTCCTTCACCTGTACTTACCTGGCCACAATTAGCGGTGAAGAGGCGATTTGAGGCATCTCACAACTTGTCGTTTGGACCAGTTAGGAATAGTCTAGTTGACTTAGGAGACCCTAGAACATAGAATACGGAAAATTGACATCTTTACAAATAAATACCATTTACTTCATAAAACCATTTTTTAAAGGATTTAGTATTTTACAATCTTTGCAAAGCGCCGCTACAACCCATTTTGGGGAACCCGTTCGGGATGGTGCGGATTATCACACATCCTCGGGCTTAGTAGTGCGAGATTCAGACCTCCGCAAGGAGCATTCGGTCTCGAAAAATTTAAAATACGACATCGTAAGAAAATGAGATTTTTAGAATAACAAAAATATATTAAAATTACTTTTGTATAAATATATGTATGTTTATCATTAAAATACCTATTTTGTTATGATATAAATATTCCACCTTTTTCTAAATATCACAAGAATCAATTTTACACTAAAATACCATGAATTCCCTATAAATCAATATTACAAATAAATACCTTTATTTATGAAATTAGGATATTTCCACTAGAAATATCACAATATAAAATCTACCTTCATTACAACTCTAAAGACGAATAATAAATGCTTAGGGTATATTTTGAAAAGTATATAAAAGTATTTTTACATATAACCCCCTCAAGTTCTATAAATTACCCTAAGGACCCTAGTAAACATAGGTATAAGCGGAACCAATCTCTTGAGCCTCACGGAGCCAGAGAAGTGGGTGCTTGCCTATCTAAGGTAGACAAATTAATAAAAACGATCAGGACTTCAATTTACTTTGCTAATTGTCTGACTCAGTTTGAGTCTCAGTATAATCTGACTTGAATATGATTCAAGTACAATCTACAATCTACAATCTACAGTTTACAATCTATAATCTACAAGCTTCAATATTACAATTCAACATGAATCCATGAATCCAATTATCAATCTATACAACTTGACTGAACCGAACCATGGATATACATCCATTTACATGATTCTCCAAATATTCCATTTACATGATTATACGGTTACATCCATTTACTGATATCATGGTTTCGGTTAGTCATCCAATTATACAATCTATACAGTTATAATACAAGACAAACGATACAATCAAAACATTACGGGGTTTAAGGGGTAGATTGGTACGGAAGGTGTTAAAAGTGGCACGAGACGCTAAGATTAAGACACCTAACATGAATCCAATTGTTGTTGTACCATGGCATAAACGGTTCCTTGAGTTCCTGATACCTTAGTCTCCGGGGCAAGTGAGACTCCTCTCGTATACACTGGCATCCTTCTGTACCAAGCTACAAACAACAGGGTTAACACTAAATACAACAATATAACAATATAATACAACTGTAAAAGCTACTCTCTTTCTCTCTCTTACTCTCTGTCTATTCTATTTCTTCTCTTATCTTTGGGACTTACCGAGCGACCTGTTCGCTGACGACATTCTATTTCTTTCTTCTTTGAATGTCGTCGGGTGATTTCGACCCTTCAGAGATCGAGCCAACTGCAGAAGATTTGGATTAGTGCAGCGAAGACCCTGAACTCTAGACATTGTACATTTTCATTTCAGTACCTTTTTATTTCTGTTATGCCATTGTTTAAGCATCGCTTTTATTTCAGTTATATTTCCTTTTCATGCATTGTACAAAAGAATGTTAATAAATAAAGTTGCTGTTTTTATTATACCTTGTCTCTTGTGTATATTTTCTTTTATATTGCTTAGTTACGCTTAGCGTATTTGCTTCATAGTAAATACGTAGCGGCCTCGTCGCGTCCTCTGCCTGTACACCGGGAAGCGGGGCGTGACAGGTTTTGTTGGTGGCCCATGCAGGTGAGAGCTGTATGAAATCCTATCATGCAGTTCTGTTCTGCGTGAACAACCTAAGCAATATAACACAAGAACCAGCAACTAAAACATTCTTTACAATTCATGTTCCTTGAATCTTACAATTTCATATTCCTTGAATCTTATCATTTCATGTACTTGAATCTGTCCTAACCTAAATTTTTCCTCAAGGTTATGGATTCCCCAAACAACACAAACACCCACTTCTACAACACTCCACCTCCACTACCAATCACATCTGTCGTTCCTACTCCACCCAACGAGCAGATGGTTCTGCTTGAGGAAATCCGAAGCATCCTGATTGGACTGCAGCAGCAGACTGCTATATTGGTGAACCGATCTGAAGCAGAAGCACACGGTGTAAAGCGCTCTGCCACCCAGTTGGCAAGAAAAGCCTACCCTAACCAACCTGCTAAACCCAAGAAACAGAAGGAAACAATTATCCGACCAAGACCAAGTTTTTGTAACTACTGCCGTAGGACTGGACACTTATGGAAGGACTGTAGACGCGCAAAAGGCCTGTGCCTAGTTTGTGGTACATCCGATCATAGAATTGGAAACTGTCCCTATAGACGCAACTCAGCTCACACACACACCATCTACCCGTAGCAGCCAGCCATCCTGACTCCTGCACCTGGTCTTGCACTCCCAGCACCACCTCCATATGGACCACCTCTACCTAGTCAGGCATCGCTGTATCGGCTTACACAAAAAATGTGCCGAGACGTCAAGCCTCCACCTTAATATCCATAGAACCTGAGACTGTGAACTAAGGTAACCCAGGTAACCTCACATTTCTTTCAACTTTGACCAAAACTTTTTACAATATTTCTTTCTTCTAAATATTTTCATACACTATCTATACTCCGGTCATCAGACTTTCCTTGAAACTGTTACACTTTCCTTTTACAAATTTTGAGGACGAAATTTTTTTAAGGAGGGTAGAATGTAACAACCCTAATTTCCCTATACAAATTTTTTTCAAATACTCTTTCAAAAATCCATAAAGGGGTATTCATTGCCTGAGAACAAGACTTAAGTAATTAATTAGCAATATAATTACAAGAAGGAGCTTGTAGCTCATTGGTAATACCTTGCACTGCTGAACCAAGCCACCAGAGTTTAAATCCCATGCCCCACATTATTTTTGTATTTATTTTATTTTAAATTCTTTGGAAGCCCAACAGTCCACACACAATAACTCCCCAACCTTGAACTGAACCTGAAAAACTAAATATACCAGTGCCTACCCCTGGTGACCCCCCACCTACCCACTGCCTGACTCGGCCCGACTTGGCCGAGTCGGCCGGCGGACTGGCCGACTCGGGCCGGCGGCGCCGGCCCGACTCGGCCGGACGGCCGAGTCCCCAACACAAAAGTTGGTGCTCTTGGCATTCTATACCCCCCTGTATACTTTAAATTCCCAGATCGGTTCCAGAGAATTCAGAAAGCCCCATTTACTCCAATTTTAAATACATTTTTATATATTTTTACATTTTTTTCAATTAAACCCTCCATCTACCCTAACCCTAGCCTAACCCTATAAATATCACCCCTACCCTCTACCCTCTCACTCACATTTCTGAGCCAACTCTCAAGAAAAATCCTTAGAACCCTAGTGTGCAATCGAAGTGAGCACGAGGCGAAGCTACGGCGAATTTTCCGGCGAACTTCCGGCGATCGTTTTAGGAGCTCTCGGCGACGACACAACACATCGGTGATTCCACTACTTCCCTCTCACCCTCTTGTGTGTCCTAAAACCCGTAAATCCCAACTTCTACCTATCTCTTCTATCTAAAAATACGGATTTACAAAACCTGACGGGAT
This sequence comes from Agapanthus africanus, assembly GCA_030015575.1. Classification (NCBI taxonomy): domain Eukaryota; kingdom Viridiplantae; phylum Streptophyta; class Magnoliopsida; order Asparagales; family Amaryllidaceae; genus Agapanthus; species Agapanthus africanus. Next base: position 442,044,158 of record CM057350.1, on the reverse strand, counting down.
CGGAACAAATCCGATTTTCGATTCGGTTTCTTATAAAATTCCACTTCTCACTAATACAAACATACTTAAAGTTTCTCATGTTGACTATTAAACACTAATCAACCAAATTGATCAAGTTTCATCACATGAAATGATAGCTATTTCAATTTATCGTATTTTCACTTAAATACCACATTGATTCAATCTTTCATTTAACTCCATCAAACTTGCTATACATTTAAAGTAGATCACGAGGTAATGACCTACCTCCTCACACACTCATATGCAATATAACACGATACCCTCGGGAACCTAGAATACGAGAAAACAAACATTTTCATTTAAATACCATTGACTTAATAAAACCATTTCTAAAAGATTTAGCATTGATACACTTTTAAATAAATACCACTTATTAGGAAAATCGGACAAGGTTGTGGACATCAGTCGTTTATCTAAACCTGACTTTGTGGTGTCTAGGCGAGGCAAGTGAGAAAGGTAACTTTAAAAGGCCCGACTTACGGTGATTCGTGAGCGGATCCCTCCTTCCTTCACTTGTACTTACCTGGCCACAATTGACGGTAAAGAGGCAATTTGAAGCATCTCACAACTTATCGTTTGGACCAGTTAGGAATAGTCTAGTTGACTTAGGAGACCCTAGAACATAGAATACGGAAAATTGACATCTTTACAAATAAATACCATTTACTTCATAAAACCGTTTTCTAAAGGATTTAGTATTTTACAATCTTTGCAAAGTGCCGCTACAACCCATTTTGGGAAACCCGTTCGGGATGGTGCAGATTATCGTACATCCTCGGGCTTAGTGGTGCGAGATTCAGACCTCCGCAAGGAGCATTCGGTCTCGAAAGATTTAAAATACGACATCTTAAGAAAATGAGATTTTTAAAATAAAAAAAATATATTAAAATTACTTTTGTATAAATATATGTATGTTTAGCATTAAAATACCTATTTTGTTATGATATAAATATTCCACCTTTTTCTAAATATCACAAGAATCAATTTTACACTAAATACCATGAATTTCCTGTAAATCAATATTACAAATAAATACCTTTATTTATGAAATTAGGATATTTCTACTAGAAATATCATAATATAAAATCTACCTTCATTACAACTCTAAAGACGAATAATAAATACTTGGGGTATATTTTGAAAAGTATATAAAAGTATTTTTACATATAACCCCCTCAAGTTCCATAAATTACCCTAAGAACCTTAGTAAACATAGGTTTAAGCGGAACCAATCTCTTGAGCCTCAAGGAGCCGGAGAAGTGGGTGCTTGCCTATCTAAGATAGACAAATTAATAAAAACGATCAGGGCTTCAATTTACTTTGCTAATTGTCTGACTCAATTTGAGTCTCAGTATAATCTGACTTGAATATGATTCAAGTACAATCTACAGTCTACAATCTATAATCTACAGTCTACAATCTACAGTTTACAATCTATAATCTACAAGCTTCAATATTACAATTCAACATGAATCCATGAATCCAATTATCAATCTATACAACTTGACTGAACCGAACCATGGATATACATCCATTTACATGATTCTCCAGATATTCCATTTACATGATTATACAGTTACATCCGTTTACTGATATCATGGTTTCGGTCAGCCATCCAATTATACAATCTATACAGTTACAATACAAGACAAACGATACAATCAAAACATTACGGGGTTTAAGGGGTAGATTGGTACGGAAGATATTAAAAGTGGCACGAGATGGTAAGATTAAGACACCTAATATGAATCCAATTGTTGTTGTACCGTGGCATAAACGGTTTCTTGAGTTCCTGATATCTTAGTCTCCGGGGCAAGTGAGACTCCTCTCGCATACACTGGCATCCTTCTGTACCAAGGTACAAACAACAGTGTTAACACTAAATACAACAATATAACAATATAATACAACTGTAAAAGTTACTCTCTCTCTTTCTCTTACTCTCTGTCTATTCTATTTCTCCTCTTATCTTTGGGACTTACCGAGCGACCTGTTCACTGACGACGTTCTATTTCTTTCTTCTTTGAATGTCGTCAGGTGATTTGGACCCGTCAGAGATCGAGCTAACTGCAGAAGATTTGGATCAGTGCAGCGTAAACCCTGAACTCTAGACATTGTACATTTTCATTTCAGTACCTTTTCATTTCTGTTATGCCATTGTTTAGGCATCACTTTTATTTCAGTTGTATTTCCTTTTCATGCATTGTACAAAAGAATGTTAAAAAATAATGTTGTTGTTTTTATTATACCTTGTCTCTTGTGTATATTTTCTTTTATATTGCTTAGTTACGCTTAGCGTATTTGCTTCATAGTAAATACATAGCGGCCTCGTCGCGTCCTCTGCCCGTACACCGGGAAACGGGGCGTGACACTCGGTCAATCTTCTCTTATCACAAAGATTCTTCATATAGGATCAAGTTGATACCTCCAAAATCCTGGGTTTTGGATCTATGAGATAGATCTAATTGGATGTTAGGATTCTCACTAGGTGTAGTGAGATGGTATCAATCGATCCTGGGGAGAATCACTGGATAGCTTCCAGGGTGGTAAGGTCGACTGAATGTCAGTCACAGGCATTGTCTTTACCCTCAGTGGAGGGACGGTATGTTGGAAAAGTTCCAAGCTAGATACCGTGGCAAACTAAATGATTAAAGGCTAGATACATCATTACCAAGGATGCTACCAAAGAGGCAGTCTGGATATATTTAAGTTCATGAGATGAATTTCGTTCCTACCATTGTGTGAAAATGGAGTTGTGGCTTATGCTTAGGAACCCCCGTCCCATCAGAGATCTAGACATATTCTCAGGCAGTATCACCTGATCATGGAGATAATGATCTCCAGGGAGATCGAGGATAGGAGAGTAGATACAGAGGATAACAGCGTGGATCCACTTACAAAGGCATATTTCCCAGTAGAGACTTTTATGGGATGGTTGAGTATGAAATACTTCAACCATTGCTGATTGTTGGGTATGAAATACTACAACAGATGGCCCTAGTGCAAGTGGAAGATTGTTAGTGATATGTATGCCCTAGAGGCCATTACTGTACATACGATGTATATTGTAGTAGATGCTTGAACATATATATTGAGGACTTTCTTGCTCGACATGATAGTATGATATCTGGTTGCACTTTATCTTAACATGTACTCTGATTGTCCTTATGTTACATGTTGATAAAGCCCTTAGGATGAGTACTTGACTACCAGGATTATGATGCAGATTATACTAGTGGGGATAGTATAGTCGCTAAGTACATCCTTCAAATGTTCCTAGTCGTAGGTGTATCGAGACAAGGCATCGATATACCAGAGTAGACTAGCGTATAGCTTCTCGACCCATGTGGATGGGCGATGGATGATCCCATATCCATTGGTGTTTGACATCAGAGAAAGTATACGGGTGCTCAGTGGAGACTGGGTACACTGAACGGACTCGCCGAGAACTCGTAGATGGTATTATACCTATCGTCAGATAGCAGTTCTCTGGTGACACTGGTACAGGTTAGTCTGTAGACCCAAGATCGTCATAGAGTCTTGTGTGATTCCCATTGTGCTTTGATTTCCACCTTACCACGTTCAAGAGAACGTGCAAAACGGTGGCTTTTGGGTACAGTCCCGAATCACATGGAGGCAGTGAGCGATAAGAGGGTGTAACACCCGAGCCCAATAATACTATTTCTGATACTGGTTGAGTGTTAAACATTGCTCATTTCAATTATCTTGTTTGTTTGGTGCTTGTGGCAAAATTTTAACCGGCTAAGTCATTTTTTGACTATAACAAATTTTAACACCTAAAATGAAATTAAAAATATCCATACTGGCCTACTCGTCGCCACTAGTCGCGTGGTAGCGTCCGCGCGTCGAGATTTCATCCCGTTCGGTGAAACGGGCAAGTTTAGACGACTACGCGCGCGTGCAAGTGTCCGACTTGGGGGCATGCATTTTAATCATAAAACATCTCATTCTAAAATTTGGAACTCGCTTAAAATCCTATTATTTGAATTTGAAACATTTGGGCGCAACCCGGACGCAATTTGGAAATGTTTCATTTAGCGCCAAAATATCCATTTAATTTAATAATAAAAAACTATATAATATATTCCTGTTACTATTATAACGTTCAAATATTTTTTTAAATCTTTATTTTTAAATTTCTTTTCGTTGGCAGCCAATCACGAGGGGGCTTTACCCTCATGGGCCCCACCAACCCACACTCTCTCTCTCCGCCTCTCTCTCTCTAATCTTTCCCTCTCTATCTCTCTCTAATCTCTCTCTCTCTCTCTCTCTCTCCTAAAATCTCTCTCTCTCTATCTTTTAAATCCCCACTGTTCTTCATCCCTCGCAGAAGCCTCCCACGAGAGAACCCACCATCGAAGAACCCCACGCAGCAAACCCCAGCCTCGTCGTGCCCGTCGCCGCCGCAGTCCCCGCGCCGACGACACCACCACCATCACCCTTGCCTACACCGCACCTCCTTCCTCCTCTTCTCACTCCTTCAGCGCCTGCACCCAACGCCACCGCCACCTGCACGCTGTGCTGCCGTCGCCGCCGCCTCCCATCGCCGACGACGTCGACTTCCTCCCTGCACCCTCGTCCCGACCTCTTCACCGTCCTTCTTCTTCCCTCGCCGGACTGCAGTCTTTGAACCGAGCCTAACCCTAGCACCAAACCCTAGTTCGCCGGAAAAGGGCACCGTCGACCCTCCTCGTCGTCGCCAGTGCACCGCCGACCACCTTCTCTCCCCCTGCAACCCAGACCAGGCCAGTACATCTCCCCTACTCGCTGCACCCCGATCCAGCCACCGCCTAACCCTTGCCGCGTTCCCTGTTCGCCGCCGGCGCCCCCCTCGCCGTCGAACCCGTCGCGTTTGCACCCTTGCTACCCCCTGTAAGCCTCCCTTCACCATCTCCCTTCATGTATCCCTTCACTGGTCGATTTCTCGCTTTGATTTGTAATTGCTAACATCGTCACCGTTTTGACAGTTCGCCGGATTCCGGCCGTGCCGACGACTTGACCCGACTCTCCAGCGAAGTACTCCAGTCCGTGTGGTCCTGCTGTTCGTCGTTTGGACTCGATCCGTGGCCCGTGCAACCGTCGCGTGTTTTCCGCCGACGCTACGTTCGTGTTTTTCCGGTTTGCGAAACCGTCGAGGCAAGTATCCGAATACTTGCTCTAACATGCTAATATACAAGATCAAGTCTTGCTATACATTTAATTATCATATTATTTAATATAACCACACAGTTGATGGTAATATCGATATTATAGTATAACTTAGAATTGACGGTTGCAATTATCATTAACATTGAATCATTATAGTAGCTTCATGTAATTAATTGGTCTGCTATTAATCCATGCTTTAACTAACTAAACTAATTAGATCGTCCTTGCTTTATTTGTTAGATCATCCATGTGACAATTATTTATGCTTTAGTTTTAATTTCATTACTTTATGTTATTGATATTGCTTTACCTTGTGATTATGGCACCCCAAGGGTGCTCGAACATGTTAATAAGATAATACAAAGCACCATTGTGATTAAATGAACTGTTATTTCCTGTTGTTGTTCCTTATTCGCTTCTATACCTGTTAAGAGCACGCATTCGATTGCATTACATATTGACCTGACCTTGCTACACATGATATATATATGCATACCGACTCAACCTGTTGTACCATGACCTGACTTGTTACCTGATCTCATGCCTAATGCCAACAAACCCGACTTGGGGTCCTCATGGACCATTCCTGTTGTCTACCCAGACAAACCTGCTTTTACCTGATCCTGTGTTGGCATTAGTTCTTGATTACTGAATACCTGACCTGACATACATAACTTGGGGGTATGGGGAAATCAAAGGTGAAACCGACTTGTAACTCAACAGTTCGATACCTGTTCTGATCAGTCTTACGGGCTTGGCCAGTCCGGGAGTGATGATGCTGACATCACTCGTCCATCCTGCTACCTATTACTGCCTAGCGGCACGTCTCGGATTCAGCCCCGAGGGTCTTGACCGTGGTCCCGGGCATGCACGGGATACTATTGAGTTACATCGACGAGTCATCAATTGATTTCAAAGACTTTAGAATAGAAAACCTAATAGAACAGTTTAGTTACCCACTGCACATTACCCTGCACTGTTGTTTCATATTATTGCTTTATTCATGTTTATCCCTGCATTGCTTATTACAATGTTCATATTATATTATTGGTTGACATGACGCGCTGACGTCTGGGTTTTGCATGGCCCAGATTCTTTACCACTGTCGCCGACCGAGCAGGAGTACTTCAGCCAGCAGGCTGATTTGTGAGTTCTGTAGTGGTTAGTTCATTTATTGCATTTTATTTCCAGGTGCGATCCCGCATTATGGGACGTACCTTTCTATTATTGTATTGGATCATTTGCTTCCGCACTTAGTTATTTTGACTCTTGTTATTCTGGATTTGGACATGTGTTAGATAGTTTATTTATCTTGTTCTTGATATCTCTACAGCCGTAATGTGACTGTGGATGGATACTTCCTACCCACAGGTAGTATGGTTGGCTATGTCACGTGCCCAATCTTGCGTACTCTGGGAAGCGGGGCGTAACATGGTTCTTTTGGTATCAGAGCCATAGGTTAGTTGGGTTGATTTTTTTGTAGTTGGGTATTGTACCCAACACACGAATCAGAATACCCGTGTTTAGGAAACATGTCCTGCCACCTTGACCGTTTTACCATTCTTGAATCACATTCTTCCGGATTATATCTTTTACGACGTGCAAACTTACTTTGCATGTCGACTCGGAAACCTGATTTCTTGTTATCCCTAGGACTTGGGTGACTTGGGTGGAGTTAAGTAATTGTGGCTATGATACCGCGGCATAGCTACAATGCGGTACTCTATTTAAGTATCTTGGAGTTCTAGCCTTGATCCATATTCAGAATCTATCATCATGCTAATGTTGGGTATTTTGAGTTCAGGATGATGGCAGGTAAGAAGTTGAAGACGTACCAGAGGCGTGTGAACGAAGCCACCATGCCTGGAGTGATAAGAGAAATGTTGGAAATCAAAGAGACAGACTGAGCTGATCCAGCAATAGCAGATTCGTTTCAGGAAGGTTTGCAGATCGTTCAGCAGTCTGTAAACAACGATGGAACTAGACCAGTCGAACGAGTAGGGACCGTAGCAGATTTCAGACTTTTGGGTCCGTCTACTTTCACAGGTCTGGAGGAGCCGTTGCCAGCCGAACAGTGGCTAGTGACACGGAGAATTTGCTGATTGCGACACAGATTCCAGAGGACAAAGGAGTTGATGTGGTACGCATTCAGCTAGTGGATTACGCCCAAGAGTGATGGCTTGTGGAGGAGACCCGCTTGCCCAAGCCGATCAGTTGGGCGGATCTCTCTAAAAGTTTCCTGGAGAAATTCTTCCCGCGGACTGCACGGGAGGAAATGGAAGAGAAGTTCATCGGACTAAGGCAGAATGGAGCAACCGTGGACGTGCATGCAGCAGAATGGACGAGACTTGGTAGTCTCGCTGGACCTTTCGTGGCCAACAATGTAGACAGCAGTTGCGGTAAGGAAGCAGTTCTGTCGGGCCAGTCGAGTTTAGGGCTAGGCCGACAAACAGTGTTCTTGCAGCTATGGAAGTTGATAGTAATGAAGAGCCGGCAGTGGTTCGTAATTTTATGGACGTATTTGAAGATATATCGGGCTTACCGCCGAAGCGAGACGTGGAGTTCGCGATCGACCTTAGTCCTGGTGCAGTGCCCGTATCAAAATCTTATTATCCGATGGCACCAGTGGAATTGGAAGGAGTTAAGGAGCAAGTTGGTGAATTACTTGAGAAGGGTTGGATTCGAAGCAGCAACTCGCCTTGGGAAGCTCCAGTTCTTCTAGTAAAGAAGAAGGATGGCACGAGAAGGATGTGCATCAATTATCGAGAATCAAACCGGGTGGCTAGTAAGGACAAGTACCCGATCCCTTGCATTGGAGAACTTTTGAGCAGCTTAGTGGCTCGAGAGTATTCTCGAAACTGGATTTGCGATCCGGATATCATCAGGTCTGAGTGAAAGCAGAAGATATTTACAAGACGGCGTTTCGAACTCGGTATGGACATTACGAGTATCTAGTGATGCCCTTCGGAGTAACGAATGCGCCGGAAATATTCATGGACTTGATGAACCGAATCTTTTCACCGTTCTTGGACCAGTTTATTGTAGTATTCATGGACGACATTCTGGTCTACTCGAGGAGTTTTGAGGAGCTTGCTGAGCATTTGAAGATCGCACTGCAGACGTTGAGACAGGAGAAATTGTATGCGAAGATGAGTAAGTGCGAAGTTTGGCTGGAAGAAGTGAAGTTTCTGGGGCACGTTGTGTCGGGCAGTGGAATCGCAGTCAATCCCGAAAATATTGCAGCAGTTCGAGATTGGCTTATTCCAAGAAATGTGGCTGAGATAAGAAGTTTCCTTGGATTAGCCGGATACTACAGGAGATTTGTGGAGAACTTCGCTCGTTTGGCAGAACCGTTGACCAAGCTTACGCACAAGGAAGTACCTTTTATTTGGACGGATGGATGTGCATCGGCCTTCGAGACGTTGAAGCAGAAGTCGATAACCGCCCCTATCCTGACTGTACCAGATAATTCAGGAGGACTGGTGATTCGCAGCGACGCATCTGGAAAAGGATTGGGATGCGTTTTGATGCAGAATGGGAAGGTCGTAGCTTACACATCAAGACAACTGAAGACCCATGAGAAGAATTACCCGACTCATGACTTGGAGCTTGCGGCCGTGATCTTCGCCTTAGAAAATTTGGAGACACTACCTTTTGGGCGAGAGAGTCGAAGTCTTTACAGATCACAAGAGTTTGAAGCATGTGTTCACTCAGAAGGAGTTGCACATGAGGCAACGCAGATGGTTGGAGCTGATGGCCGACTACGACCTTGATCTTAAGTACCATCCGGGAAAGGTTAACGTCGTGCCGGATGCGCTTAGTCGGTTACCAGCAATTCAGGTATTGACTGCACAGAGGGAGATCATTGCGGATTTTCGGAGATTTGACTTGGAGGTTGTGCTACCACATGCTACGGGACAGTTGATGCAGTTGCTAGTACAGTCGTCCTTAGTTGAGAAGATTAAAGCGGCACAAACGCAGGATCCTAGACTGAAAAGGTTTCGAGAGCAGGTTGAAGCCGGACTACGAACCAATTTACTGATCCATGAAGATGGTTCGTTAAGGTATGGTAGCCGTGTGTGCGTGCCAAAAGGGGATGTGCGTGAAGAGCTTATGAAGGAGGCACACAGTTCAGCTTACTCTGTACATCCAGGAGGGACAAAGATGTACCGAGATATTCGACAGCACTTCTGGTGGGAAGGTATGAAACGGGAGATTGCTCGCTTCGTGGCTAAGTGCTTGGTGTGTCAGCAAGTCAAGGCTGAACACCAAAGGGTTGCTGGTTTGTTGCAACCACTTCCGATTCCTCAGTGGAAGTGGGAACATATAACCATGGATTTCGTGACGGCTTTACCGCGGAGTCCAAAAGGCAACAATGCAGTATGGGTGATTGTCGATCGGTTGACCAAGGCAGCTCACTTTATTCCTTTTCAGGTTGGTCAATCGACGGAGACTTTGGCAGAGCGGTACATGCAGGAGATTGTAAGATTGCATGGAGTACCGGTGAGCATCGTGTCCGATCGGGACACTCGATTCTTGTCGCACTTCTGGAGGAGTTTACAAGAAAGTTTGGGGACTCGATTGAAGTTTAGCACAGCTTATCATCCTCAAACTGATGGACAATCGGAGAGAACGATCCAGACCCTTGAAGATATGTTGAGGGCTTGCATGTTGGACTTCAAAGGTTCTTGGGAGGATCATCTACACCTGGTGGAGTTTTCGTACAACAATAGCTTCCAAGCGACTATTCAGATGGCTCCGTTTGAAGCGTTGTATGGTCGTAAGTGCCGTTCACCTGTTTGTTGGGATGATGTTGGTGAACGAAGGTTACTAGGACCAGATTTGGTAGTACAGATAGTCGAGAAGGTGAATACAATCAGGAAGCATATGAAGGCAGCTCAAGACAGACAGAAAAGTTGGGCTGACACGTCAAGAAGACCTCTAGAGTTCGCCGTGGGTGATTTGGTATTCTTGAAGATATCACCGACTAGAGGGGTGATTCGCTTTGAGAGTCGGGGAAAGCTTAGTCCTCGATTCGTTGGACCCTTCGAAATATTGGAGCGTGTTGGAGAGGTAGCGTACCGTTTGGCGTTACCACAGTCCTTGGCAGGAGTGCACGATGTGTTTCATGTATCTCACTACGGAGGTATGTTCGAGATGAAACTCACGTCTTGGATCATTCGGAGTTGACTGTACGGGAGGACCTAACTTTTGAGGAGCGACCAGTTGAAATCAAGGATCGAAGAGAAAAGGTTCTTAAGAACAAGGTTATTCCTCTTGTGCTAGTTTCTTGGGGTAATCGATCGCATGGAGAATCCACTTGGGAGCGAGAAGACGAGATCCGGCAGAAGTTCCCCCACCTTTTTCTGTAGTTAGCTATCTTGTATTCTTGGAATTTCGAGGACGAAATTCTATTTGTAGTTGGGTATGATGTAACACCCGAGCCCAATAATACTATTTCTGATACTGGTTGAATGTTAAACATTGCTCATTTCAATTATCTTGTTTGTTTGGTGCTTGTGGCAAAATTTTAACCGGCTAAGTCATTTTTTGACTATAACAAATTTTAACACCTAAAATGAAATTAAAAATATCCATACTGGCCTACTCGTCGCCACTAGTCGCATGGTAGCGTCCGCGCGTCGAGATTTCGTCCCGTTCGGTGAAACGGGCAAGTTTGGACGACTACGCGCGCGTGCAAGTGTCCGACTTGGGGGCATGCATTTTAATCATAAAACATCTCATTCTAAAATTTGGAACTCGCTTAAAATCCTATTATTTGAATTTGAAACATTTGGGCGCAACCCGGGCGTAATTTGGAAATGTTTCATTTAGCGCCAAAATATCCATTTAATTTAATAATATAAAACTATATAATATATTCCTGTTACTATTATAACGTTCAAATCTTTTTTTAAATCTTTATTTTTAAATTTCTTTTCGTTGGCAGCCAATCACGAGGGGGCTTTACCCTCGTGGGCCCCACCAACCCACTCTCTCTCTCTCCGCCTCTCTCTCTCTCTAATCTTTCCCTCTCTATCTCTCTCTAATCTCTCTCTCTCTCTCTCTCCTAAAATCTCTCTCTCTATCTTTTAAATCCCCACTGTTCTTCATCCCTCGCAGAAGCCTCCCACGAGAGAACCCACCATCGAAGAACCCCACGCAGCAAACCCCAGCCTCGTCGTGCCCGTCGCCGCCGCAGTCCCCGCGCCGACGACACCACCACCATCACCCTTGCCTACACCGCACCTCCTTCCTCCTCTTCTCCCTCCTTCAGCGCCTGCACCCAACGCCACCGCCACCTGCACGCTGTGCTGCCGTCGCCGCCGCCTCCCATCGCCGACGACGTCGACTTCCTCCCTGCACCCTCGTCCCGACCTCTTCACCGTCCTTCTTCTTCCCTCGCCGGACTGCAGTCTTTGAACCGAGCCTAACCCTAGCACCAAACCCTAGTTCGCCGGAAAAGGGCACCGTCGACCCTCCTCGTCGTCGCCAGTGCACCGCCGACCACCTTCTCTCCCCCTGCAACCCAGACCAGGCCAGTACCTCTCCCCTACTCGCTGCACCCCGATCCAGCCACCGCCTAACCCTTGCCGCGTTCCCTGTTCGCCGCCGGCGCCCCCCTCGCCGTCGAACCCGTCGCGTTTGCACCCTTGCTACCCCTGTAAGCCTCCCTTCACCATCTCCCTTCATGTATCCCTTCACTGGTCGATTTCTCGCTTTGATTTGTAATTGCTAACATCGTCGCCGTTTTGACAGTTCGCCGGATTCCGGCCGTGCCGACGACTTGACCCGACTCTCCAGCGAAGTAATCCAGTCCGTGTGGTCCTGTTGTTCGTCGTTTGGACTCGATCCGTGGCCCGTGCAACCGTCGCGTGTTTTCCGCCGACGCTACGTTCGTGTTTTTCCGGTTTGCGAAACCGTCGAGGTAAGTATCCGAATACTTGCTCTAACATGCTAATATACAAGATCAAGTCTTGCTATACATTTAATTATCATATTATTTAATATAACCACACAGTTGATGGTAATATCGATATTATAGTATAACTTAGAATTGACGGTTGCAATTATCATTAACATTGAATCATTATAGTAGCTTCATGTAATTAATTGGTCTGCTATTAATCCATGCTTTAACTAACTAAACTAATTAGATCGTCCTTGCTTTATTTGTTAGATCATCCATGTGACAATTATTTATGCTTTAGTTTTAATTTCATTACTTTATGTTATTGATATTGCTTTACCTTGTGATTATGGCACCCCAAGGGTGCTCGAACATGTTAATAAGATAATACAAAGCACCATTGTGATTAAATGAACTGTTATTTCCTGTTGTTGTTCCTTATTCGCTTCTATACCTGTTAAGAGCACGCATTCGATTGCATTACATATTGACCTGACCTTGCTACACATGATATATATATGCATACCGACTCAACCTGTTGTACCATGACCTGACTTGTTACCTGATCTCATGCCTAATGCCAACAAACCCGACTTGGGGTCCTCATGGACCATTCCTGTTGTCTACCCAGACAAACCTGCTTTTACCTGATCCTGTGTTGGCATTAGTTCTTGATTACTGAATACCTGACCTGACATACATAACTTGGGGGTATGGGGAAATCAAAGGTGAAACCGACTTGTAACTCAACAGTTCGATACCTGTTCTGATCAGTCTTACGGGCTTGGCCAGTCCGGGAGTGATGATGCTGACATCACTCGTCCATCCTGCTACCTATTACTGCCTAGCGGCACGTCTCGGATTCAGCCCCGAGGGTCTTGACCGTGGTCCCGGGCATGCACGGGATACTATTGAGTTACATCGACGAGTCATCAATTGATTTCAAAGACTTTAGAATAGAAAACCTAATAGAACAGTTTAGTTACCCACTGCACATTACCCTGCACTGTTGTTTCATATTATTGCTTTATTCATGTTTATCCCTGCATTGCTTATTACAATGTTCATATTATATTATTGGTTGACATGACGCGCTGACGTCTGGGTTTTGCATGGCCCAGATTCTTTACCACTGTCGCCGACCGAGCAGGAGTACTTCAGCCAGCAGGCTGATTTGTGAGTTCTGTAGTGGTTAGTTCATTTATTGCATTTTATTTCCAGGTGCGATCCCGCATTATGGGACGTACCTTTCTATTATTGTATTGGATCATTTGCTTCCGCACTTAGTTATTTTGACTCTTGTTATTCTGGATTTGGACATGTGTTAGATAGTTTATTTATCTTGTTCTTGATATCTCTACAGCCGTAATGTGACTGTGGATGGATACTTCCTACCCACAGGTAGCATGGTTGGCTATGTTACGTGCCCAATCTTGCGTACTCTGGGAAGCGGGGCGTGACAGAGGGGTTTCGTCTCTCCCGGTATTGGGAGTTGATGTTGCGCTGTGTTCGATTGGCTATAACTGGAAATCTCTGGCCAGAGTTGCTAAGATTTACTGGTAAGTGTTATCAGTAGTTTCTCAAACCATTATGGACCTCATATCGACACGACTTATCGGTTACTGGGGTCTGACGTTCACCACCCCTAGACTGGATATACGACATATCAGACGAAGAGACCGGACTGTACGGGAGTGTTACTGGTTATATTCACAGGAGAATGTACAGGCTTGCTTGTTGATCTTTTGATTGCTCAATACCTGGGTGGATGTTACGTTTAGCTGACCGCTTGCAGCTTGTGGGTGTTTGATATGATCATCACCTACTGCCGGCGTATTGACGATTCTTTAGAGTCCTACACAAAGGTTTCCTGGCTCAGGCAAAACGGAGTAGGAGCACATATGTGATATGTGCGGGACCGAGAATAATACGTGTATGTGATACCGTATTCGATTCTCACGATATGGATTATCGGCCGGGTATATGTGATATAGCCAGGTCATCGGATCAAGTGTTAATTCGATGAACTGATACATTTTATATTAGTCGGTTATTTGTGAAATAGCCGAATTATCGGATCAAGTGTTGATTTGATAATTTAATGTATAATTATATATTTGATATATTACATTACATTAACTAATATAAGCTCACTTAAAAATTCTTTTTCTCACATGATGATACATTGATATATATGTGATATATGTTAATTGTATTATTTTCTTTTGTTACAAAATATTGTATATGTGATATATAATATTATAACATGTTAGGGTTACACATGCAACTAAGGTTATGAGATTAAACCATGCTAGGGTTTAAAATTGGGATAACATTTTCTTTATGGTTAATTCATTTGGATGGATAATTCATTTGTTTTGGATGAGTTTTGAGGAAGCTTCATGATCCTTTGACTTTGTCCACCCTCTTTGTTTTATCCTTGATATTAGTTAACTCAATTTAACCCTAGCCTATGGTTTATTCTCTACATGAGTTAGCCATGACACATATTAAACCATGGTTGCATTTCTAACCAAAACAATAATTCATTCATCACAACTTCATCTTCTTCTTGCTCACTCCAAAAGCTTTCTAGCTTTTCATTTGTGATGGATGTTTTGTAAGAAATTGAAAATAAAAGAGAGCAAAATTCCCACTTCATCATCCTCATCTAGTCTAGCCACTTAGATTAAGGTGTTCACTTCACTAATACCTCATTAGAGAAGTGAGAGCTTGAGTTAGTGTTTCTTCAAGGTAGATCATCTTAGTTTTTGAAGATTAGAAGCAAGGATGCATCATTCTCTCCATGGAACCTCTCTAGAGTCCGGGTACTCGATGATCGCAGCGAAGGGACTTTAACTCGGAGCTTATGAAACGAAGGAACGGACTACAAAGGTTGTAATCCCTAACTCTTAGATGTTAAAGTGTTAACATGCTAGTTTTGTTTGATTCTCTAGTTAAGATCCTAGGTTTAGGGTTATCTATAATGGAAAATTTTGAAATTGGCATGTGAGATGCCACCCGAAACCTTGTTGCCATTGTAGCTATCCTGACACTAAGATCTACTTAAAAATAAATGAGCATATGGGCTCAATTATATTAGTTTAAGGACATCACGGTACATTATCACCGTGTTTGGGGCGAATATTAGTTTAAGGACATTTCGGTCCATCGTTCCCTATTTGGGACGTATATTAGTTTAAGAAAATTCGGTCCAACATTCCCATTTGGGGGACGATGGAAGAGGAGTTGTTAGTTATTGGGACCCGCCACCTCTCTGAAGACGTTGAGGAATTACAATGACATATATCAGAGATGTGAAGAGATGTACCCTTGAACTAAATCCTGTATTTGAGGGAAAGAATCGTGGTGGATCGTCCAAGAATCATTTGTCTTATTTGAGACTAAGATTAATTTAGAAGGTATGGGATGAAGATCGCTAGTCATGTATGGGACTAAGATTAGTTTGGATATCACGAATATAAATTTAACCAATTGGGATAAGATTGGGTTTCTGTAACACCCAGCAGTGCTAAGCACTCAGTTGCATGTAGCGCTCACATGTATATCACGTGAGGCGCTATAATAGTTCTAAGCATTAATTTTTCTCTGGCGCTCATGTGTATTTCATGTGAGGCGCTGAGCGTCTGGCGCTCACGTATGTTTCATATGAGGCGCTCAGTTTTGGTTTCTTTGGAGCGCTCACGTGTATTTCACGTGAGGCGCTCCAATAATGCTAAGCACTAACTTTTTATGGCGCTCACGTGAGGCGCTATGTAACTTGGTCTTGGGCGCTCACGTGCTTTTCACATGAGACGCTAAGTTTGTCACACCCCGCTTCCCAGTATATGGAGAAGTAGACATGACGGGCCGCGGCGTATTTACTCAGAAGTAAACACGTTAAGCATAAATAAGCAATATAAAATGAATACACAAGAATAACAAAAGATGTAATAATAACAGCAACTTTTATTAACATTCTTTCTTACATTACAACTGATTTGAAAAGGAAATGTACAATGTTGAAAGCAATGCCTAAACAGTGGCATACAATGAAAAGAAATAAGTACAAGTAATCTAGAAGTCTATCTGGACCTCAATCTGCTCCAAGTACTCCTGGCTGGGCTCGGTCTCCTGAGAGTCGGGTCCTCCTGACGATCATTCCAAAGAAAGAAGAGACAGAAATAACGTCAACGAACTAGTGCTCGGTAAGTCCGAAAAGAAAGAATAGAATAGAACAAGTAGATAGCGAAGAACTGATAACTTATACAGGTATATGTTTGTTAAACTAACGTAGTTGTTTATAGCTTGATACAGAAGGTGTCAGTGTATACGAGAAGAGTCCAACTTTCCCCGTGGACTAAAGTAACCCGGTAGTACAAGGCCTCATCAAGACCCACGGGACAACAACAATAGATGTTTATTTACGTCTTTTAGTGTCCATCATCATGCCACTTTTAACACATTTTGTACCAATCTACCCCGTTAAAACCCCGTAATGTATATTGTACTGATTTATAGTTATCAGACTTGCCGAGACTATGAATATAAGTTGTTCATGTAAACGGTTCAGGATGTATCAAATAGTCATGTAGTCAAGTCAAGTCATAGCCATAGTTCAGTCAAGTCAAGTCATGTTTACATGTTGATATTGTTCTGGTATTCTGGTTCAGGTTCAAGTATACATGTTGGATATATTGAATTCATGTTGAATTGAATTCAGATTGATTTGGTCTCAGACTTGAGTCAGACACTTTAAACAAAATTTGATCCTGAATTAGGTTTAGGAGTTATCGGTAACTGCTGTACATGGACGGTAGGATTTGTGTCTTTTTCCAAGACAATTACCATTGATAACCCCATTTTAGTTTTCTACCTTAAATAGGTAAGCACCCACTTTCTTCGTCTCCCTGAGACTCAAGAGAATTGATCCCGCTTAAACCCATATTTACTAAGGTCCTTAATGTAATTTTATATAACTCGAGGGGTTTTTATGAAAAATAATTTTATATACTTTCAAAATAAATCTCGAGTGATTATTTATGTTCTTTAGGACTTCATGCAGAATTGATCCGCATGTCCATGCAGAACTGACCCGCGTGTCCATACAGAGTTGACCTACATGGGCCGCCAACAAAACCTGTCACGCCCCGCTTCCCGGTGTACGGGCAGAGAACGCGGTGGGTCACGCGACGTATTTACTCAGAAGTAAACACGCTAAGTGTATCTAAACAATATAAGGTAAAGTACACAAGAGACAAGATGTAAATGAACAGCAACTTTATTTATTAAACATTCTTTTATAGATACAACTGAAATTTAAATACATGAGTAGAAAGCAATGCCTAAACAATAGCATAACTGAAATGAAATAAATGTACAAGTAAAGTCTAATGCCCCGGGTCTTCAGTGTACTGCTCCAAATGCTCCTAACTGGTCTCAAACTCTAGTGCGTCCGATCCACCAGACAACATTCGAAAGAAGAAGAGAAATAGAAATGTCTTCAGCGAACAATCGCTCGGTAAGTCCCAAAGAAGGAGAGAAGTAGAATAGACAGAAAAAGAGTATATCTAGTATACTATTTAATTGTTAGGTTAACGTAGTGTTTGTAGCTTGGTACAGAAGATGCCAGTGTATACGAGAGGAGTCCAACTTATACCGTGGACTTTGGTAACCCGTAGTACAAGGGTTCGTCGAAAATACCACGGAACAACGGCATGGATGTAATTACGTCTTAAGTGGCCACCTCGTGCCACCTTTAACATATTCTGTACCAGTCTACCCCTTTATAAACCCCGTAGTGTATTATTGTATTGATTGTATTGATTGTCTTGTAATAAATGGAAGACTTGCCGAAACCATGATATCAGTAAATGGAATGGATGTAAATGGATAGTCATGTAAATGGAGTATATCCATATTTCGGTTCGGTCAATAAAGATTGATATAGATTGAATAGACGGATTCATGAATTCATGTTGTATTGTAGTTATATACTTGAATCACATTCAAGTCAGATTGATTAGATTGAGACTCGGTCTGAGTCAGACACTTAAAAAAGAAATTGAAGTCCTGAATTAGTTTTGATGTTATCGGTAACTGCTGCACATGGACGGCAGGATTTGTGTCTTTTTCCAAGACAATTACCGTGTTGATAACACTGTTTGTTAGATTGTCTATCTTAAATAGACAAGCACCCATATCTCCGGCTCCCTGAGTCTCAAGAGACTGGTCCCGCTTAAAGCTATGTTTACTAGGGTCCTTATTGTAATTTAACATAACCTGAGGGGGTTTTATGTAAAAATAGTTTGATATAATTTTCAAAATACACCTCAAGTATTTAATTATCGTCTTTAAGGTTTTCATAGATGTAGAAATTTCTAGTGAGTAAAACCTAATTTTCATAGTATAGGGTATTTTCTTGAAATATCGGGATTGTTTTGTATTTGGATAGTATTTTCATGTAATGGTGGTTCCTTTTAAAAACTTGGAATATTTATATAATATAATTAAAGTAGATATTTTGTTAATATATATATATATATATTTAATGAAAGTAATTTTATTTATTTTCTTGTAGAAATCTCATTTTCTAAAGAAAAATGCATAAAAATTCTATCGAGATCGAATGCTCCTTTCGGAGGTCTGCATCTCGCTCTATTAGGTCCGAGAATGTGCGATAATCTGCACCATCCCGAACGGGGTCCCCAAAAGTGGGTTGTAGAGGCGCAATTGCATGGAAATGTTTAATACATCTTTTAATATAAATGGTTTTATAAGTTAAAGGTATTTATTTGTAAAGTCGTTTTATCCCATACTATGTTCCAAAATTTCTATCGTGCTATGTTAGAGATGTGTGTTGTGATTAGGTAGGTCATTACCTCGTGAACTTTCTAAAGGTAATATGTTGTTTATGTCGGAAACTAAAGTATGTGGTATTTTACTGTAAAACTGCGATAAAAATTGCAATATAAATTCTTTTGATATGAAACTTGTTTAATATGTTTGTTAATGTTTATTGAACATGGTATGAAGGTTTGGTATTTTCTTGTTTAATAAAAATAGAATTTTTAAAGAAAAACTGAATCGGAAGTCGGATTAACTCCACTTCCATTGGGTTTTAGTGTTTAAGATTTTTAGAATAGAGAAAGAGAGGGGAAGAGGGGACTTACTGGCTTGGGATCAAGAGAAGAGGGAGAGGAATCTACGGAATGCTTCGGGGTATCGTTTCGTCGCCGGAATCTCCTTGGATCGTCGCCGGAACTTCACCCTTTTGCTAACTCCACTTGTATACTAAAGGACTTGAGAATTTGGTAGAGTTTTGATAATGAAATTCTGGTGAGGATGTGTGAAATGAGGTGTGGTATTTATAGGAGAAATTAGGGTTTGGTGTGTTAAAGAATGCATTTGAAATTTGTATTAAAATTGGATTAAATGGGCATTTTATTGCACTCTGGATAAATTCAGAGTAAACAAGCAATATAGGATTAGTGGGGTAGGCCAAAGGTTGCAGGGGTGAAGAGATGGGGGCATTACCGTCGGATTGAACCGATGGCGCCGATTTTTCAAGCAATCTCGCCGGCCCAAACTTTGGGGTGGGGGCTCGGATTCTCACTACGTGTCCCTGTCGCTTGGTATAACCTAGTACACGTGTTTGTTTATTCTGTGTCTCTTCAGTTTACGTGTAGTGCACGTGTAAACCCTTGGGCTTCTAAAAGATTAAAAGAAATTTAAATAAAAAGATAATGTGGCTGATGGGATTTGAACTCGGGTGCTATGTCTCGGCAGTGCAAAGTCTTACCAATGAGTTACAAGCTCTTTCTTGATGTTCAAAAGCAAAACAAACTTATAACTCGTGCTCAGGCTTAGGTGCCTCTTTTTATATTTTGAAAAAAAACCGTACAGAAAGTTAGGGTTGTTACAAACGATCACCAAGATCACTATTTTTGGATCGGGTTCTTAAAGAACTAAGTTCTTGATTTAAAAGAATTAAGTTCTTGGAGTATTATGAACTCCATATTTTCCATGTTCTTTTATCCATGTTCTCTCCTGAATCTTTGATTCTCAATAACAAGATCTTCCCGATGAGAATTAAATTCTCAACTTGTAGGAGACTTGTCTTGCGGATCTCAAATCCAGAGAAAAAACTAAATTCTTTGAGAAGGGTTAAATCCTTAGATATTTTAGGTAAAGGATATATTTTGATCTCGATATTTTCTTTATATAGGGTTTTGAAGATGGAGACAATCTTCTTTATTGTGAATTAAATTCTCTGTTGTTTCGTAGAACCTTTTGAGGGCCTTCTGTATTTTTACAGAAACTTATGTGGTGGTCTTTTTTTAGATTTGATCTTTTTACTCCTATTTATAGGAGAAGAGAAAAATCAATTTGTTGAGAAAATCTCTCATTGATAGATCATGATTGATTTCATAATCAATCAAAATAATCTTAAAGATCAACCAGTGAATTTTATTCACCGTTTGATTTTTAATCAAAAGGCTCTCTATTTAACAAAGAAGATTTCTTATTTGTTTAACAAAATTAGGAAATATTTTTCTAAGATAGAATTTTATTCTATCATATGAATATCTTGTTAGTTTAACAAGATCAGAAAGATATTTTCGTAACATAGAATTTTATTCTATCAGATAGTTTAATTGATAATTTTATAATCACCGTTGGATTTTTTGTCCAAGGGTCCTCTGTTTAACAGAGCGGATCTTTTTAGTTTGAGAAAAATCAGAGAAATATTTCCCCCAAATAGAATTTAATTCTATCATATAGAATTTAATTCCATCATATAGAATTTAATTCCGTCATTAGATCTTTGATCTAATAGAGAATATTATCCTTATTTAGAAAGATCAGGGGATATTTTCTCCTAATAGAATTTTAATTCTATCTTTTGATAATTTTTAATCACCATTGGATTCTTGATCCAACGACTCTCTATTTAACAGAGAATATTTGATCAGGAAGATATTTTTTTCTTAATAGAATTTAATTCTATCATTTGATGATTTATTATCACCATTGGATTTTTGATCCAACGGCTCTGTTTAACAGAGAATATCCCAGATTTTAGGGAAATATTCCCCATATAGAATTTAATTCTACCCTCTTTAATTTGGGCGCTGACACTCACGTGCTATGCACGTGGGCGCCGCCTAAGTATTTAGTTCTTTTATAAATAGTCACTCACGTACTTTGCACACTGGCACTCATGTGTGTTCCACGTGAGGCGCAACTATAGGATTTAATCCTAACAGAGGCTGGTGCTGGCGCTCACGTGGGAAACACGCGAGGACCCAATATAAGATTTAATCCTATCTGAGGCGGTACCTACATGTTTTGCATGTGGGTGCACGTGTTTAACACGTAAGGGTTTCCTTTTATTTTTATAAGGAAACAACAAGCTCTGAGCCCAAAAAATTTGGCGAGAACACGGATCTCTCTTCTCTGCTCGCCCTCAAACAAATAAACCTGAAGATTGACCATCACCTTCGCTAGAAGTTAACTCCTTATCGATCTTTTTCTTCATCAAATTTTCTGACATCCTTGATCGAGATAGTATCTCGTCCATAGATCATGGTGTCACAAAAGTGCTTATAAAGAGGTGGCAAAGAACATAATAATATAAGTGCTTGATCTTCATCATCAATCTTAATATCGATCTTACCCAGATTTATAATGATCGAATTAAACTCACCGATGTGAGATTTAATAGGAGAGCCTTCTGACATACGAAATATGTAGAGACGCTATTTCAACAAGAGTCGATTTGTGAGATATTTCTTCAAATATAACTTCTCTAATTTCAACCACAAACAAACCGCCGTCTTCTCCATCAAAACTTCGTTTGTCAAACACAATTGGATAGCCGTTGAGCCCTTTCATCCAACTTTTCCTATGCTTCCTCTAGTGAAAGGCCTTGAATTCTTTTCAAGAATCGCCTTCTTCAAACCATTTTCTGTCAATACGATAAAACTTGCCATAGAAAAAATCTCATATTCTCATCGAGCTTCATAATCGTTGAAGATATGATGCAGAATCAAAAGAACCATTTGAAATTCACTTAGGAATTTCCACAAACACCTTAAATACTTACAAACCAAAAACTTCAAAATACAATCTAAAAAGATAAGAAGAGGACACAAGTAACGTCACCCACCGTAAACGTAGAGCGTAAGATCGAAAACCTAACTGTTCAAGCAAATAAATTCCCAAACACTTTATGTGCACCAAATCTCCCAAAAAACCAAAATAAGGCTATGATACCAATTTGTTGCGTCAAATATGATCACGAATCAATAAACAAATAAAAAAAATAAGAAAACAAATAAACAAAAGCAATAGAAATAGAGATCAAACCAAATGGCATAATATTTACGTGGAAACCCTTTAAGGGAAAATCCACGGACGAAGAAGAAGCACTTTACTAATCAAATAAACATGAAAGATACAATGGTGGATGAACTCTCATAAAATCCCTCTCAAAACCCTGGCCTCCTCTCCTAATTCAAATTAATGAAAAAAAGGTTTTTTAAATAAGGGGTACAAAATACTATATACAGTACGAGGCAAGTAGATATAAAATCAGATTCTCAAACAGCAAATATTCGGTCCAAGACGCCGGTAGACGTCTGAAGAAGGACTTGGCAAACATCTACCCCAAAACACAGAGCGGGCCCAGACGTCTGAAGAAGCAGCTCCAGACGTCTGGGAAAATAGGCTTCAACAAAACCCAAGAACGCGCAGAAGTCTGACAAACACGAGTCAGATGTCTGCCTAGAAAACATAGCGTCGACAAACGTCTGAAGCTTAAGTTTCAAACGTATGGATCCTGGCTGAAGCTGTGTGAAACGCTGAATTCGATTTGGGAAACTTCTAGGAATCGAGAATACGAGGCAAACTCAACATTTTGGTTCATGCCGCGTTCTGATGCCTGGTTTTTACCATTCTCTTCTATGTAATATCTAAGTTAAATTTGTTTTTATA
This sequence comes from Agapanthus africanus, assembly GCA_030015575.1. NCBI lineage: Eukaryota > Viridiplantae > Streptophyta > Magnoliopsida > Asparagales > Amaryllidaceae > Agapanthus > Agapanthus africanus. Next base: position 442,021,060 of record CM057350.1, on the reverse strand, counting down.
TATTATAGGAACTCAAAAAAAATGGTTGTGATGGACTATAATAATAATCAGCTTAAGAATCTTAAGGAAGTTAGAGAAAAAGACGGCATATGTAAATTTTCCTTAGTTATGAAGTAGAGTTTTGCAATTTTTACTACACCAATCAAGCTTATTTAATCATGTATTTCCCTTGGGATTCATAATCATGCACTAAGTAACATGGTGGGAAATCTCCAATTGCTGAAGGCGTCGATTTGTTTCTCTGGACATTTTCAAGTTTTTGGATAATGACGGAATATACTTTTATCTATTGGAAGAATCAGGTGTTGTTTTAAAGTATACATAGTAGAGAGAAGTTATTTATTGGTGGTGATCTTAATGGACATGTAGGTACGAGTCGTAATGGATTTGTTATTATCCATGGAGGTTTTGGTTTTGGACAAAGGAATGAAATAGATGACTCGATTCTAGATTTTGTCTTATCTTATGACTTGATCTTCGCAAACACCTGGTTTAGGAAAAGAGAGTCCCGCCTTATCACTTTTAGGAGCGGATCAAGTACTGGTCAAATAGACTTTTTTCTGACGAGAAGAATAGATAGAGGTTGGTGTATCGACTGTAAGGTAGTGCCAGGTGAGAGTGTAACCACTCAACATAGATTTTTAGTTCTACATTTTCGATTTAGAAGAGGACCTAGGAAAATTAGACGTAAGGTAGAGCCTAGAATTAAATGGTGGCGATTGAAAGAAAATAACCAAAAGGCTTTTATAGATCGTGCAGTCCAAGAAGCGGATTGGCAGTCGGAAGATGATTCAGACAGAATATGGAAAAAAAATAGCTAGTTGTATCAAAAAGATAGCTAGAGATCTACTTGGTGAGTCGAGAGGTGGTGCTCCACCATCTAAGAACACATCATGGTGGAATGAAGAAGTAAAGGCTGATATTAAAATTAAAAGGGATTCTTATAAAGATTTGAAGAAAAGTAGATATGTGGAGAGATTTGAGAAGTATAAAATGGCTAAAAAGGAAGTTAAGAAAACTGTTCGGGGAGCTAAATCTAAGGTCTACAAGGAGGTGTACGAGAAATTAGATACTAAAGAGGCTGAAAATGATATATACCGGATTGCTCGGATGCGGGAAAGGAAGACTAGAGACTTATGTGCGGTGAAGTGTGTCAAAAATGAAAATCAGAAGGTTTTAGTTAGAGATGAGGATATCAAGGAAAGATGGAGAGATTATTTTGGCAAATTGTTCAATGAGAGTTTTACTAAGAATTTGGATGGACTTGTTATTCAATCTCAAGATATAAACCGTGATTTCATGCGTAAAATAAGACTACCTGAGGTTAAAGAAGCTTTGAACAGAATGAGTTTAAGAAAAGCGGTTGGTTCTGATGGGATTCCTATCGAGATTTGGAGATACTTAAGAGAAATAGGCATTAAATGGCTGACAGATCTGTTTAATAAGATTTGGCAGACAAAAAAGATACCAAATGAATGGAGGAAAAGTATCCTTGTACCTATATACAAGAACAAGGGTGACATTCAAAGTTGCTCAAACTACCGTGGAATAAAACTTATGTGTCACACCATGAAACTTTGGGAGAAAATGATTGAACACAGGCTAAGGAAGTATATTAAGATAATAGAGAATCAGTTTGGGTTCATGCCTGGACGATCGACGACAGAGTCTATTCATTTGCTTTGTCAACTTGTCGAGCGTTTTCGAGAGAGGAGAAGAGATTTGCATATGATATTTATTAATTTAGAAAAAGCGTACGACAAGATACCTAGAGAGGTATTATGGGGGACAATGATGAAGAAGGGGGTCCCCGTCAAGTATATTGACATAGTCAAGGATATGTACGATGGAGTAGTGGCAAATGTCAGAACTTGCGGTGGCTTAACGAGTGATTTTCCGATTACAATTGGTTTACATTAAGGATCTGCATTAAGTCCATTCCTATTTTCCATCGTGATGAATGAGCTTACTAGAACTATCTAAGATGGGGTACCTTGGTGTATGCTATTCGCTGATGATATTGTTCTAGTAAATGAGACGAAAGCAGGGGTTAATGCCAAATTGGAATTATAGAGGCAAACATTGGAATCTCGGAGATTCAGATTGAGCAGGTCCAAGACAGCATATATGCATTGCAAATTTAGTAACCAGAGAAGTCAAAACCATATTGGTATAACATTGGAAGGGCAAGAGATATCACCGAGCGACCAGTTTAGATATCTAGGTTCCATCATTCAAAAGAATGGGGAGATCGATAGTGATGTTAATCAAAGGATCCAAGCTGGTTGGTTGAAATGGAGGAGTGCAACAGGGATTTTGTGTGATCGTAACTTTCCGTTAAAATTGAAAGGGAAGTTTTATCGGAGCGCTATTCGACCTGCCTTATTATATGGTACAGAATGCTGGGCTCCTAAGAAGTATCATACACAGAAGATGCACGTAGCGGAGATGCGCATGTTTCGTTGGATGTGCGGTAACACTAAAAAAGATAAGATGCGAAATGAGGATATTCGTGCAAAAGTTGATGTAGCACCTGTGGAGGAGAAGATGCGGGAAAACCGGCTAAGATGGTTTGGTCATGTGTGACGCAGACCTATGGAAGCACCGGTTCGACTAATAGATACTCTCGATATGGGCAATGGCAAAAGAGCAAAAGGGAGACCGAAGAAAACATGGATGGAGATGATACGAAACTATATGGTTGCCAAAAGACTCAATGAAAGTATATTGTTCGATAGGAGTGAGTGGCGGCGGAGGATTCATGTGCTGGACCCGGCGTGATTCTCATGTTGGTTCATGTAGCCTACCCCATATGCTTGGGATAAAAGGCTCAGCAGTTGTTGTTGTTGTTGTTGTTGTTGTTGTAGGTGTTGTTTTAAAGTAATGTTTGGTTGTTTCCCATGTACTCATAGAAGGTACTTTAATAATTGGACTAAACTTGCTGGACATCTCATTTCTCAATCTTCAGCTGAAAACTTTGTTCATCTTCAAATTCTCTGGTGTTAAGTCATATACTATCATCAAAATATTGAATTTGTTGCAGGGAAACGATCTCGATGTCGGCAAAATTCAGCTTTTCAGATACATGAATGCTGACACCGACTTGCTATTTTTATATCTAAATTATCATATCTAATATTAAGCATAAGCCAGATTTGTTGAAGTAAAAATGATAAAGCTTGGTGCTTTTCTCTGTGTTTTCATGGCGTTGAACCTGCCATTGCATTGCAATATTCACCAGTTATTTTTCTTAAGAAATAGAGTTGCTTCCTGCAATGCAGAGCATGCAGTGCAATATAATTATGGGGAAAATGGGGCTGTGAATGTTCTGTGAACGCAGACACAGCCCCAGATGGGTCCCCCATTTAACTTAAACCAGGAGGCTCACCCTCTTGATTTATCCCCATTTGGCATAAATGTTCTCAGAGAATGGCTGTGAACATTTGCAGCCACGTTAACCTCTATAATAGTATGTATGCATGTCTACAATAGGCAACAAAAAAAACATGTCTGGTTCTCAATCTCTTTGATCAAACAGTTTGCAGGTTCTCATCTTCTTAAAGAATAGGCCTGCTACTGGTTGTATCGTTCCTTGTTTTCATACGCTTGGTTAACTTCTGCAGAGATTGAAGAGTGCTGTGTTTGATAGATTCTTAACTTCATTGTATTTGACTTGCATGATTGAGTTCTCGACTGGTCTCCATTTGTAACTTGAGCGTCTGTGCATGTTTTTGATGAATTAGGTTGATAAATTGCCTGCTGCGATTCATTCATGTTGTTTCTCTATCTTTTCGCGCTTTGATTTCCTCGTGAAAATTTTTCGATTGTAGTTTGATGTGTTCTTGATTGATTCTTAAATCGTCTGTATAATTCTGATTTGCATGATAACCGAGTTCTTGATTCGTACCGATTTGGTAGTATAGCGGTTGTTAATGTGTTTGATTTATAAAGTCGATCTTGATCACACATCTCCACGGATTCATTTATGTTTATTTTCTCAATCTTGTTGATGGAAAAAAATTTGTTTTCATGTTTTAATTTGCATAAAGAGTGAGGGTCTTTTCTTTTACTGGTTGTACCGTTCCCTGTGTTCGTACTTAACTTCTGCAACTTTCCCGATTTTAAATTGATGTTTTCTTGATCGATGGTTTTACTTTTGTAACTTAAGTGGTCGTTCATGTTTTTTTTTTGCTAAATCGGTTCAATTGTCTGCTCGGGTTCATTAATGTTAATTCTCTGTCTCATTGATCGAAAACTACACAGGTCCTGATCTACATGAAGCCTGTTAATTCTTGCTAAATCTAAATTTTCGGAATGCATCAGATTGATATATTCTTGATTCGTCACTCAACTTTTCTGTCCGCTTCTATTTGTATGATGATTAAATTCCTGGTTCTTCCCGGTTTTCGACTCTAGTGATTTATGTTGGTTTGTTCTCTCTCGGTCCAAAGCCTTTGCAGGTTCTTGTCCTGTTTTTGCTTTAATTCTTGTATTTTTCTTGCTTCAATACATGAACAATTTCAATCGAACGTCCTGATTGCATAACGGCGTTGGTTCTTCTTTTTCTACTTCAGATATAAGTTTTCTTTTGCTTGCCGTATTTGTTTAAAACTATTATGTTTGTGTTGAGCTTGAGCTTGTTAATTTGTTGAAGTAATATGATTAAGCTTGTTTATTAACAGGGGGAAATTTTGTTTTGAGTCTCTAGCATCCAAAAACAATAGGCCTTAAATTGGATAGGCAAAATCTAGTTTATTAAAATTGATGGTGGTTTTCTGTTGAGAGGAAGAATTGTGCCGGGATTTCCGAAATTTAATTTATTCTTTTTCGTGTAGAAGGCTAAATTACACAATACCATAATGGATTTTTTTTTTTCCGCGTGTGTTTTTTTTACGGATAAATACTTTACGCTCCCTATTTGAGAAGCAAATTCCATGAAATTCAATAGATTGCAAATAAACAAGAGTTTTTAGCGTCTACAAGTTTTGCGACATAAGTTTTTTCTCGTTTGAGAGCACTTTAACTTGTATACTTTTTTGTTACTCATTGAGACAACCTACGGAACCAAAGTGAATTTTCATTTTTCTTATTTCAAAGAAAAAGTTTATAGAATTTATTTGCAAACTATTAACTTGATGGTATTTATTTTACAAAATGGCTTAAGGAGTTTGTCTAGAAAAGGTTGAAAGTTTAATATTATATTGAAATATAGAATTAAAAAAAAACTAGCATTAAGATCGAGATTTTACCAAAACACATGGTTGAGATAAATCCCAAGAACTTTTTTTAAGAAAATAAAATAAAATGCCATAAATTATCCCCCTAGTTGCGCTAAAATTGAATTGTTCTGCTATCTAACAAACCTTATGCCACAAAGAATCTGCACAAATAATTTTAGTTATAGAGGACCATGAAAAATAAAAAAGAAATAAGATAATTCCGCAATGAATTTACCCAAACGATTTAATTATAGCCGGTCATGAAAAATAAATAAATAAGGTGCTTATCGGTGTTGATTTTTTCCTTGCAATGACATTATATTTGCTTAAAACAAAGGCAATAATTTCATGTCATTGCCCTCAAATTTGATAAGAAATCCAAAACTAAATTACAATTTAAGGGCATGAAGCAAATACCAATACCTTGTTCATTTGGAGTTTAAATGCTAGGACCAACGATAAGGTGTTCCGATTCCTTGCACTGATGAAAAAAACCCGGCGTAGAAAAAACCAACACTCGATACCTGCAATGAATGATAGATTCATCGGTTCAAGGAAAGCCTGTGCAGGCAATCCGAATTACTCCATCGGATTAATCTTTCTTGAAACATAGCCAAATAGAGCTAATTGTTTGAGAAGAGAAGACTAGGGATAAAAGTTTGAAGCTTTTATGAGCTTTTGTGTTGCCCAAAATATTTTCTACACAAACTTCATGAATTTCCGAATAAAATTTTGCGTTTTGATAAGCATTGGATTATTTATCCAATGGATGAGATCTACCAACTCATTTTAAACTTGTTCATCTCACCATCTATTTCAGCGAAACCGAAAACCCTGTAATTTTCACCCCTGATCAAAGAAGGCTTCTAACAAAATTTTTAAAGTTGTCAAACTAATGTCCAATGAAGCACGATAATCTTCACAATATAATTAAGACTAATCACAATAAATTAATTAGTAGAAAGCACCATCATTAAAATAAAAAACAAATAAACAAGCATTTTGAATAAAAGAAAAACATTGATGATAACCCCACATCACAAAGGAGGGGGGAACCTCATGATAAATCAAACTAAAAAACATATATCATGAGCTTGCCATCACTATACCAACAAAAATCAAACCATCTTAAAAATCCCACTAGTTCACCTAATCTTGAGGGCCGCCAACTTAACGACCGACGCCTCCCAATTTTTTTGATCTTCGTCATCATCTAGCCCATAAAAGAACGGATCCTTCAGAAGTTGAGAAGCCGAGGGTCTAGCCCTAGGTTTCGCTATACATCTTTTAATAAAAGCCTCGACTTCGGGGTCCTTCACTTTCTCTAGGGCTAACGGCATTGTTCCCGCAATCACCTTTTTATAGATTTTCGCGACACTGTCGCACTCGATGTAAGGGATTTCGAGTGTAGCCATCTCGAGCACGCACATTCCAAACGAGTAGATGTCGACTTGCTCGGTGTAGTCCTCTTCATAAAGCTCTGGTGCCATGAATTCTGGTGTTCCAAGGATTGAGTGTGCGGAGTGGTTTTTCCCAACGATTGTTGCTAGCCCTAGATCTCCAATTTTTACCTGATAAGCAAAAGCAATATACAATTTCAGAATTTCGAGTAATCATGCCAACAAATTTTACCTGAAAAACAAACCAGTACACTTCATAATTCTGAGCGACCATGTTAACATATACATATTACTTATTAGATTTGTAATGCAGATTAGTATTAAAACTAAATTACTTTTTGAACGGACAAGGTGCACGTCGACACTTGCATATTTTCTAAATAGAAAAGTAAATTCTTCATACCAAGTGTGCAAAAATTATCTAAACTAAAAACAATATGATTCATAACTTGCAGAACAAAACACTAAAAATGTATATCATTTCCTTTCGTTTGTCTCTACAATTTGACAAAAGAACAGGAGCATAATAGTTGGCTATCGGAGAATCTAAATGCGTGAAAGTGATATATAATAGAAAAGCACTACAACTTGCCCTTTTGTAAATATGATTACTCATCGATACATAAAAGGAACAGTCGACTGATAATCATATTCAAAAAGAGTTATGTACATTGCACTTTGCAAAGTCGATTGATAATCATATTCAAAAAGGAACAGGCGACGGAGGATTTTTTTCAAAAGGAAGTTTTATAAATTAAAAAGGAAGAATTTTCTTTAAAGGTTATGTTCGCTAAACTTCGGAACATACGCTAAACTTCAGAAATTACCTTATATACTTGCCAGAGATTGTTCATCACAATCACAACCTATGTCTCGGCGAATAAGGTCTCGTTAGGCAACAGAATTATGGTTTTATGGGGGGAAATTGAAACCGTGGCTCGTTCGGCAATCAAAATAGAGTTTCACAGACCATGGTTTTGGTGTCCTGAATCCTCATTTTTAAACTCCAAAATCAGTGGAGTTTCTTGCAAGGGTTTGTATCATCTCACTTTATTCTCTTTCTCCCATTTGGTTTCATAAACTATGATGCCAAACGATTCTAAACTTTACCAAACCCTAATTCTACAAAACTGTGTTTGCAAGCATGCAATCCTGGTTTCGCTTTAACATAAGAGAAACCAATTTTTCGAAAACATCATTGCTAACATATGCATAAAATTATATATATATATATATATATATATAAGAACAAACTTTTAATTCAGATATAAACTTGATGTCAAAACTTAGATCTATAAACTACAAAATTAGAAGCACAAAATCAATTGACAGATGGTAAAGATCTGATCCTACCTGCCCAACATTACCATTAATAAAGACATTGCTGCAATTCAAATCCCTATGAATAATGCAAGGCTCGTGCTCATGCAAATACCGCAACCCCATCAAAATCTGCCTCGACCACTTCTTCACAGCTTTCACCGACACATGCCTATGCTTCTTCCGGTACTCCCTCAAATTCCCCGATGTACAAACCTCAGTAATAAAATTCAATGTGCTCCCCTTTTCATCAGTCCAAAATTTGTACAACGCGATGATATTGTCGGTAGATAGAGATTTGAGCAATTGAACCTCAGAGTACAAGCGATCGAGCATTTGGTTATTGGATACGAAGCTCGAGAGCTTGACTTGGTTCCACGCAACCTTGTTCACGCCAAAAAATAATAAAATCAGGGAGCCGATCATACACAAAATGACTACATCAAATTACAGACCTCGATCCCTTCTTCTTGATCGAAAGCTCGATAAACTTTTTTGACTGCACCGGATCCAAGGATATCGCTGTATCGGCCGTAGCGCCCAGTGGGGTCCACTTCGACGAAGGGCTCCGCGTCTTTGTCCATTGGATCAGGCTTCATTAGAGTCATGCCGTAAACCCTATGGAATATTTTGGAGTTAATAGGCAATGTTATTCAACCTTGGATATATATTTCGATGAAACTAATGCATGCGTGTGTTATTGCTAAGAATTAAAATTAAAAGGCTCGGCCAAAAACTTTTCTTTTTCTAAACTAATTTTCCTTCAAATACAACTGTGTGCCATGTTCAAAAAACAAAGAAGAAAAAATAATGATTGATCCTTTTAACTCGAAAAAAATCAAAACTTTAGCTTTGGGTTTTGGTTCACTATTTTAAAATTGATGAATCCAAAACAAATAGAGATTTAAAATAAAAAAAACATGCCCAGTTAAGAAAATAGGGTCAACAAAATTGTCTTTTAACTAAAAGTTTAAAAAAAAATCAAAACTTCAATTTTAGGGTTTTGATCGAAATCCTAATTAAAAGGACCAGAGATCAAAAACATGCAAAACTAATTTTAAAAAATAACAAAGAAATAGTTTTCCCCCTCTAAGATATAAAATCCAAACAAAAGAAAAAAAAGATTCATCAAATTGGAGGAAAAAGGGATTATAAATATGCATACCTTGATCTGCTGCAAAATATCTTGCAGTAAACTGTAACGGCTAAAGAAAAAGGTAGGCACTTGAGATGAGGAGAGAAAAAATTGTTGACCTTTTCAAGTCTTGATCTTGAATCTGAATCTGAATCGTAATCTTAGATGCCATTGAATTGTTCCTAAAAGGCTGCAAATTTACCAAAATAAATGTATTGATTCTCAATTAAAATTATGCAAAACCCTAAAAGTTTTATTTTTTATTTTTAAATAAAAAGGTTATATAGAAAGCAGCTGATAAAGTTAGAAGAGGGGAGGTTTTTGTAGGCTTATAGTCTCATTATTATATTAGGGTTTTTGAATCCTAATATAATTTGAAAATCAAAATCTTTTTATTTATTTATTTTTCTGATTTTACTGTTTGGAACTAACTAAGTTGAAAACATACAAATTTTCCATTATATATGCGATCTAAGTTTCCGACATTTTGTGTGCATTGCCTGTGGAAAAAAAATACGGGTGCAAATAAAAACCTAACAAGTATGGATGAGGAAACGGGGCTATTGAGGTGGGGTCCACTAACTATTTTGGACTTAGGCCCTGGGTCTTATCCAGGGCTGTGAGTAACCGGCACGGTTCGAGACCTGCAGGTCATGTTTTCTCAAAATAGATTTCTTTGATGTAATACAATACATGAGTTCATAGCACATGCCGAATGCTATAAAAAGCAGAAGTTAATATAAAGGTGCTCTTAGTAAGCAACAACCAAACAAAAGGTAAAATTGTCCTAAAATATTCCAATTTTTTTTAATATCATAACTAAGAATTTTCAAATTTAATTATATGGTTCCCCCGTGCTCGCTTTGTCTTATAAAGTTGGGAATCCTACTGCCATCAAAATAGATTTGCAAACGACTTTGCTCATCATTTCGAAATTTGTAAAAAGGCATATTAAAATCTGTAATGTTGAGCATTTAAACTACTTATTTATGTAAACTTTACAATTTGATTGAAAAGGCTGAAATTTTTCTCATGTGCCCACTGATAAAGATACAATTTTCATACAATCTTCCTCGTAATGAAAAATGAAGATCGATAATACAATAAGAAATGCAACTTATAAGAAAGGTGCTCTTCTACGGCAATCAAGAGTCTAACTTTCCACCAACTGCTTTTGCCGATATCATCTATATTCATCTTTATCCCTTGAAACACAGATGCGCACACAGAGAAAAAAAATGATATATGTACTCCTTGCATCGAATGCTTGCAAAATTAAGAATCACAGATAATGGATTTTATATTTTCCTGATCAAAAAAGCGGCAACGATCACATGAAACTGGGCGTGCATATCAAAAAAGATGCCAGCTGTTCATATCCATTTTTCTTTAAAATACACCAAAATACCCTCAACTATCATGTTTTTCATAAAAATACCACGGGTTTTTTCGCTGTAAAATTCAAGGTATTTTAGTGTAATCGATCCTGAGTTCATCAGAACGTGAACAGTCCTCTTCATCTCTTCGACCCTCTCTGCACAGAAACAACGCAAGATCGAAAGAACAAAGGTACGAAAAAAATCCCATCCTTTTACTTCAAATCGAAAATTTTCCGTTCAAATTATTCAGCTTCAGATCTAGGGTTTCATGTTTGCCTAGCCTATCGATCTCTTTGTATTTTGTTGGCGATCTCAATCTATTCGAATTTTTTAGGTTTTGTGATGAGCTCGATCGCTCACCTTCGTATTTTTCTTAGGCATTTTTCCAATCTAGGATTTGATTTGGGGAAAATTTAGGATACAAATGAAAGAACATAAACTGAATGGAAAGAACTTTTTAATCGGGAAAAAGACAAGTAAAAAAGATACAACTAGTAAATGAGAGAATTCATTTTTTCCTTTCAACACTCAACATTCAACATTCAATATTCAACATTCTTTTCTATTACATAGAATATCTATTTATAGACCACAACTAATTATATCCTAACAAACTTCATAACAAAGTCATCAAGTTCCTTAACTAACTATTTAACAAACTTCTCACAAGAGGTATCTAACATTACCTCCCTCTCAAAATTGACCTTGTCCTCAAGGTCAAGAATCGATCGTCAACGAACACCTTGTCGATGTATATGCTTCAAATTTTCTTGAAGAACACAAATGGATTTTTTTTGTGGTCACTGCAGTATCATAATCTTCATCTTGAATCAAGAGCCATGTGTCCGCATAATGGCGTCAATTGCATAAAACCAAGAATGTAGTGATCTCCAACGAAATATCAGCCACATTGAAAAAGACTTTCTTTAGATAGTAAGAGAATGAAATGAAGCACGAGAGAGGCAATTCGAATGGTGATGGTTTTGGCGGCGGCAGTTCCGGGAGAGGCGGCTCTAATGTTAAGTTCAAGAACCTAAAGACATGCTTACCTCTTTTCTTACTAACCTTTTTCTCCACTTCTTTCTTTCTTTTTTTCTCTCATTCCTTCTTTCTTTTTTCTTCTTTCTTTGGGCACTTGAATTGTAATTATCAAGAACAAAGTGTTGGAAATACCGTCTTTCATCAAATTGACATCGAACAAAGATACAAATATTGGTGCATGGCTTCGATTTGCTTCTGAAACGAGATTGTTTCAAGTTCACTTTGGTAGCGCGTTTCGAAACTTAGCGAAACTTGCGAGGGCGTCGAGGTCGAGATCGTCTTGATAGCAAAGAACGACGAAATCAGGGTGCACATGGTTGAGAGAAATATCGAGAACTTCGACGATGCAACGATGGTTTCTTGCATGACAAAGATCATTTACCTTCTCCACTTATCGCCAAATGAAACCCAGCGTTCTTGATTGCTAATCTTTCTTGTCGAGTCTTGAGCTCTGCTTCTTTTGATTTCGCCAATTTGATTGTCGTCGATGGGGACTTTGGTTCAAGAACTTGTACATGAAACCTTATTTCAGATTGGAGCCTAATTACCGCTGCTCCCAAATTAGGATCTGCTGCAGCTCTAGATCCCAATCCTTGCGCTGCAGGAGATGACATTGTCGCTCCCAAAATGTGGCCCTGAGATGGTGAAACCCTAAGCTCAGCATTTCTTGAATTCTTGAATTCAATCAAGATTGCATTAACTGAATTCTGTAACTGAAAAAGTTGTTGCTTGAAATCAGCATGCTGATGAACCATTTGACCCTTAAACTCATCGAATTGATCCAATCGGGTATCAATTGTTGAATTTGAGGACTCCAATCTTGAACATCTGTTGATGAATCCACATCAATTTCATCGACATCATGATCCTCTCCTTGAAGCTCTGATAACAAATGATGAACTTGATCGCTCACCTTCGTATTTTTCTTAGGCATTTTTCCAATCTAGGATTTGATTTGGGGAAAATTTAGGATACAAATGAAGAACAAGAACATAAACTGAATGGAAAGAACTTTTTAATCGGGAAAAAAGACAAGTAAAAAAGATACAACTAGTAAATGAGAGAATTCATTTTTTCCTTTCAACACTCAACATTCAAGATTCAACATACTTTTCTATTACATAGAATATCTATTTATAGACCACAACTAATTATATCCTAACAAACTTCATAACAAAGTCATCAAGCTCCTTAACTAACTATTTAACAAACTTCTCACAAGAGGTATCTAACATTTTGCTATTCTAAATCATGGAAATTTTTTTGTTCCTTCTTTGAATTTGGGGTCTCTTTCTTGTATAAGGTTTTTTTTAAATAAAAAAAATTTGCTTAAAATTAGTGCTTAAAAATTATCCATAGTATGATTAAAGATAAAAGATTGATTCGTCATAGAAAATGGAACATGTGAATCAAGCGATTGCAGCATATTCTTGCTTCAACTCAAGGCAAAATCAATAATTTTATGCTAGCGTATTTGTTGGCGTAAGCTAGATTGAAGTTGAAAATGGGCTGAGGTCACCTATTAACTGTGGGCTTGTTTCACGATCTTGATACCGGTGCTAGGAGCCTAGGCCAACATATCGGTGTAGTTCGTTAGCCGTGAGCCTGTAATATCTAGGAATAGCATGGAAATTGACCTTGTTTGTAGCCACCACTGGGGACGGCGGGGCACTATATCGTCTATTATTTGACGAGAGAATTGCTCGCAAATCTAGTTGTTTGGGTTTAATCGAGTCGAGTTTGGTTTGTTTTTTTTTACTGTATTGTTAAATCTTATTCCAAATTTTGTTGGACTTAAATTTTCTTATTTAATTGCTTTAGTTTGGAATATTGTAGAGGGAATTTTTTCCCTTAAATTTGATGTTTAGGACTTAGGATATTGTGTCTGCTATTTTTATGTTATGCTTTGTTGAGTGTTTGATTTTTTTTATGTATGTTTCGAACAATTTGGTTTTGATTAATGCCTTATTGGATATATAAAGTTCGGGTATGTTTTGGACAACACGGTTTTGATATATGTCCTATTTGATATGTATAGTTTGGGTATGTATTTTTTAAGTAATCTGAGTGTCCATTTTGTTTTTAGTAATCTGAATGCTAGTGCCTTCTATCACTGAATTGGATTAGGCTTCCCTCCATGTTTATAGGTTCATGTCTCCTTAATTCGTCATCCACTGTAACACATTTAACCACCATGGGTCTGCTATATGTTTGAGTCTTCTACAGATTTTTGTGTATTTCTCCTGGCGCTAAAATAGGTTATTTATTTAAGCTGATGAGTTATTGTCGTTTTGATTATTATTGTAGCCTTGGCTAAAACAAATCCTATGCATGTACACATCCATATAACAGCTTGGATGCTGAGGATGAAACTCTCCAGTTTCCAATCCTGGTCCGTAGTCTTATAGTTCAATATTAATTATTAAACATCCTTTTCTGTGCACATTCTTAGGCATATTATATATGGGAAGATGTTCTATTCATCCCTTGGCTTCATCTGTGCCTCAAATATTAATGTGGCTCTATAGAAAATCTTTCACCATTTCTTCTCGAGTTTCTCCTGACTGGGAAAATTGGAAGATTCCATGTAGTCTCTTAAGATTATGACAACCCCCTCTATGGGCCATAGATTTCTCGGACAATAATTTAGCATGAATTAGGAGAGAATTAACTTCTCGTTTCAAAACTTTCACAATCTCATTCTATATAGTTAACTTTATTTTGGTCGGCAATGGCGTATATGACGACGATGCTGACGATGAATTTGTAAGCTTAGATAGTCGAATTCATGAGGAATATCATTAATGTACTAATCGCAAATTTGGTTTTGAGACGCATTGCTTGAATATGACGTCATAGTGCATCAGACATACGAAGCATGTGGTTTGAGAAAGATCTTTGGGAATGACTAAAACTTCAATACTAAATGATGAGTACATATGTTCCAAATTCCAGCGAACTTATAACTAGAATTCCATTAAGAGGTCTAACATTAATGTTTTAGGTAAAAGTGGATGTTGGTTTTAAAGCCAAAACCTATTCATTCGTTTAATGGTTGTCTTCTAAATAATTTAGAGAAAGCTTCTGACATCATTGTCACCTATAAGCTTTGAGAACTCAATTAGGTTTCAATTTCGCCCTCCGTATTTTAATTTCCAATTTTAGTGGGTTTTGTTAGGTTTGATTGGTTTTGGTCTAGGTTTTGGTTTAAACCTTGGTTTAGCCAGTTATTGTTATTATTATTCTAGACATACGCATGTAAAAACATATGCATATCACAATATACATAGTGAATTTCCTTCTTAGAGTGTTAAAATTTATTACATAGCGAATGTTTGATACTAACTATTGAGGCAAAATCATAGATTTTGATTGCAAAATCTAAGATAATCATATGGTAATTAATTGTTAAGAGAAAATTACATATTCAAATTGCAAATCCAAGGGAAACATAAACATATGGTAATTAATTGTAAAGGGGAATATTTTAGCAAAACTTTAAGGGATAAACAACAACCTTTTATTCCAAGCATATGGGGTAGGCTACATGAACCAACATGAGAATCATGCCGGGTCCAGCACATGAATCCTCCGCCTCCACTCACTCCTATCGAACAATATACTTTCATTGAGGCCTTTGGCAACCATATCTTTTCGTATCACCTCCATCCATGTTTTCTTCGGTCTCCCTTTCGTCTTTTTGATATTGCCTATATCGAGAGTATCCAGTTTTAGGCTCAATACCGTCATATACATGTGCTTTGAGACTGAGTACATGTAATTCCAGGCTAGATGCAACTAGAAATTATGCAACAAAGATTCAGCTATGGGATATAGGAGACGATACAAGTAGTGATTAAAAAGAGGCTGAAAAAGCGGTGCGGCCAAATGGTCCGGCCGTCCAGGGCCGCATTGGCATTAATTTTGCCTTATTTGCATAATGTTGTTATTTTCTTTTAGCTTTTGTGTTTAACATTGTTTCTAATTGGGGTTTTCACCATATTGGTTTCTTTTTCACTTGGGAAGGTCTCAATAAGTATTTTCAAAGATATAAACAAACTATTAATGTAAGCGGAGTAACTGACAATGAAGCAAAATTCTATTAGAACTCATCCTAAATAATATTTCTTATGAAAAATAATTGATATGACAATTATAATAGTAATAGTAAGACAATAACACAAATACACTAGTAAGTTGGGAACAATAACAATGCACACTACACACATCAATTAACATTTAATTGATTTTAAATAAATATCTAAGTCAATAGAGAAAGGAAACAAAAAGAACCATTGCGCTTGAAGGAGATGAGAAGGTTTTGGAGACTAGATCGAGATCGGTGGCGATGGCAGAGAGAGATTTATTCTTGATGGTGGCGATGGTTGGACCTTGACGACAGTGGCAGATCGATCTTGTTGATTGAGATCGTGTTCCAGATCGATCTCGTTGATTGGCGATGGTTGGCGATCGATCTTGTTGATCGTGTTGCGGATCAACCCTCGAAGAGAATGCGTTAAGGTTGTTTTTGCCCTCGGTGGCGCTGGCCCTCGTGAGCGTGCGAGACAGATGATTTTGGTCATGCTCTTGTGAGAAGAAAACCCTGAATGATTTGGGTTAAAAAGGATTTATGTTTTTAATAATGATACTACAACCCCGGTTTATTAGAATTACTCCCCCCAATTCACAATGAAAAGAGTATGCTTACAAAAATAGACGGGTGAGCGTGACGGCTGACTATACAGTGCTATGCGGTGCGAAGCTGCTGCCTTGAGCGCTTAGGCGGACGCCTTCTAAAACACTAGATATGAGTCCGATTCAAGGATTCATATTTTTCGAAGAGTCGAGGATATAATTCATTGGGGGCATGCCAGCAGTTTATTGTTTAAATATATATACATAATAGCAAAAAGGTTTTCTTTTGAGCAAATATAACTAGAATACACGTCATTTGTTAGTTTTAATGCATAGATTGTTGGTGTCTTCGCCATTGTTTCGGATAGGTTCGCTCCGAAACCGATCCGAAAGGATTGATATCTGTCGGTTTGGCCGAAACCTTGAATCATGCCCATAAGTTTTTTCTTATAGAAAAGGGGACCGTGATGAAGCAAGTCTTTGAAATTTAAAATTTTCCACACCCTATATCAACAAATTCAATGTGTCAAAGAATTTGTTTTAGTTATCAACAAATTTTATGAGTCTCCTAATGAATTATCTGAAAAATATCGCACTGTTGAAATCGCCAATCAAATTAACAAAATTGGGTGAACCAAGTTTAAGCATGTTTAGAGAGGTTGTATCGTTGGATTCCATTGCTAAGTGGATGTGCTGGATTGGGATTTTACACGTCAAGCTTTCTTTACGATGCAGTACATTCTTCTATGACTTCCGCATGTTTTTCTGCTATCTGTTTTGGTGTTAAGTTGTTTAAGACTTCTACAGATTAGAATTAATAATTTATTGAAACAATAATAAAAGACTTCTGCAAATGAAAAATGATCAGTAGTTTTTTGCTAATAAATAATTGGAGTTTGAGATTTGGTAATATGAATACAAACAACAATAATAAATCCTTTACCTCAAATTTTCAGGATAAATATTTAGGTATGTGAAAGTAAATAATAGAAATGGCACATGCACTTTGTATTATGATTTTTTTCTGGGAAAATGATTGGAAAATGACAGCCATATATAGGATGGACTCTTTTCTTGGAAATATTTAAGATCTGTGCATATATTGTGCATCTGATATGAAATGTAAATCCATATAGAGAATCATGCCGTTATCCCTTTTTCTGTAATCTTTGTGGCATTTTTCCTTTGTTGCGGAGATTGCCTGAGGTTTAAGGGCATGACCAATAAAATAGTTTTTTCTACTTATTTATCCCAAGCTGAAAACCTTGTCGAAGAAATCATCTTTCTGTGCTTTCTTTTTTGGGTATGCTCTGTAGTCTGTAGTTGGCGGATCGTTAGGTAAAGAGAATTTTAGATAATACGGCACTGAATCTAATGATGGTATTCTCTTATATGTTGTTGTTGTAGCAGAGAAGTACACATTATATGCGCCACTGACATTTGTATTTAGAAAGAGTGATGTCAGAAGGGACCAAAAACAATTGTTGATATTTATCACCATATGGAGAATAAAAAATCTGCATCATATCCTTGTCATTAGGCCACCATCTAGTTGTTTGAGTGTTTTATTTTTTCTTCTCTGTTTTAATCACCAATTTTGCTGACAGTTTTACACCCAATAGTTTGTCTAAAATATTATCAATGCTATAAGTTATATTCAGTGATATTTTATAGGACATTGGTTCGCATCAATAATATATATTGCAAAAATAATATTTATATCATGC
Organism: Agapanthus africanus; assembly: GCA_030015575.1. Classification (NCBI taxonomy): domain Eukaryota; kingdom Viridiplantae; phylum Streptophyta; class Magnoliopsida; order Asparagales; family Amaryllidaceae; genus Agapanthus; species Agapanthus africanus. The sequence continues at coordinate 442,003,204 of CM057350.1, read as the reverse complement.
CTTTTATTATCTGTCAGAACGGCACTTGTAAATCCTTTTTAATGATCATTTATGTCTTCTCCCCATTGTTCTTCGTCTTCGTCTTCGTCTTCGTCTTCGTCTTGTCTCTGTATCTGAGCTACTTTGCCCCATGTTTTCTTCTTGTAAGTTTTGGTCTTAACTGATGCAGATTTAAGATGACAACAGTAAAAATCATTGGAGCAATTGCGGGATCCTTTGCAATCGCATATGTTTGCGATTCAATTATTTCTGATAGAAAGATTTTTGGAGGCAAGTCATCAATTCACGCAAATGTTTTGGCTAAATGGCAAATAAAATCCCTCGATTTACCTAACTTTGCACTTTACCGCCCTATTAATTATTTGCTGTGCTTAGAAACCTTAATGTTTTTACAAGTATGCACTTTGATAACCTTTTGTTAACTTGAACTTAGATATGACCAAAATACACCTAGTTCATCCTCTTCCTCCTTTGATTTTGTCTCAAGTTTGATCGGTTTCTTCTGCATTCTTTAAAATTAGCTCTCTATCTTTCAATGCTGGATTGAAAAAAAAATCTCTTTTGACATCGTTACCTTCTCAATTCGCTTGACCAAAATTGGTTAGATTTTTTTTTTGCTTGAAAGTGTGTGTGTGTGTGTGTGTGTGTGTGTGTGTGAGAGAGAGAGAGAGAGAGGTCAGGAATTTTTAAAGAGAATTTTTTTAGTATGCAGATGGATGTATAAGGATTTAATGATGCAGGGATGAAGAAGATGAAGGATCATTCTGGGTTTTTTTCCCTGAATGGAGGGGAATGGTCACCCAAATCTTCTTTTAAATTTTTTTTGATGAAAAAGCAAGGCTCAAATAGCCCGACTCATATTCCTTTAAATAATTGAATACAAAGAATATTCTCAGCATATTCTGTTAGAAGTTCAACAAAATGTATGTAAGTGCAACTTTAAAAGCAACAAGGTATCGAAGTGCAAAGTTAGGTAACTTCAAGGTATTATCGAGCAATTTTCCCAATTATTTTTTTCCCAAAGCTTACATAATTTAACGATCGTAGGCTTAAAAAAATTTCTTTCCTTTTTAATACAGGTTCCACCCCGAAGACCATGACTGTAAAAGAATGGTGGGAAGAAACTGATAGAAAGTTTCAAGCCTGGCCTCGCACTGCGGGACCCCCGGTGGTCATGAATCCGATCAGGCGCCAAAATTTCGTCGTGAAATCAACTGATGCTTGAAGTTTCAAGTGCCAAAAATAAAAACTGTTGTTGAACCACACTATTGTGAGTTTGATGGGAATTTCTTTTGTTATACCCTGTGAATAAGTTTCACTATCGAATTTTGTTGGAGATCGGTCGCATAAATTTGCAGTCGATCATCTCTTATGTTCTGAAGCATACATTCACTCTTCAAATTTGCTCCAGTTGAATTGAATGCTATTATTTTTTTTTGCTGTGTTTCTTTCATCATCCTCATAGTGTTAATGGCTGAGGATTGTATGCTTTGATATTTTGCTTTAATCTGTCTTGAGTCTACTATCTCTCTTTAGACTTCGATTATTTCAAATTATGTTTGAGTCTATGCTCTCTTATGACTTCATGGTTGCTATGAATTTTCTGCAGTTGTTCTTATTATAGGGAAAGGAGCCAAATAAGATATGTTTGGATTGAAGAGCATGAGTTTTGAAATGGTAATTAAATAAAGAACCCCAGCATTCAACAACCATACAGATGTGTGGCAAGAAATTAAAAATGATGTTAGGGAGCCAACCATGTCAAAGTATTTGATATTGACTCGATCCCAAATATTTGGTCAATTTTTTGGGTTGTGCGATTTTGAGGCTTCATTATCTTTATTTTGATTCTTTTTACCTTGTGCCCATTTCAAACTATCTTGCATAAAATGTGTCTCAAGAGACTTGGAATATGAATGATGAAAGATAATTAGAGGCCATGCAGAGACATAGAATCAAATAGATTTTAAAAGCAGCCACTCTTTACCCATTGCATCTCTTTATACTTTCTAAGGTTGATTGCATAAAAAAAAACATGCAGTTTATCTCGTGTAACCCTTGTACCATGTCTAATGATTTATCAGTGCATACATACTTTTGGTTTGCATAACAAAACCTTACGAAATACTCGAATTTTGCGCTGATGTAATTCGGATGCTCATTTTTATATAGTTCGAAACGGGGCATATGTGCCCGAAAATCACTGGAGGGGTAAACTACAGGGGTGTTCTGTGCAATTAACTTGCATGGCATTCCTTGTATAGGTAAAATCTCATTTAAATAGATTTGCATGTTGAATTTACGTAGATCCTTTGATTTCACATATATGCATAAAGTGAAGATAAAGTGAAGGACAATTTTTTAGAATAAACCTAGTTTTCAAAAATGTTATTAAAAAAAAAGCTGCTTTCAAAAAAATTTACAAAAATAGACCACTTTTGGCCACCGGAAGCCATGTCGTTGGTAGTTTTTTTTTTTTTAAAAATTATATTGGCGCATTTTAGAAGCGAGCCCTTTACAAATGTATGGGACACACTTCCAAACTGCGCACCATACATTTATGTGGCAGTTTGAGCTGAAATGTATGGGTGCAGTTTGTAATTGCGCCCCGTACTCTCTCTCTCTCTCTCTCTCTCCTCTCGATCCTCTCTCGATCTTGATCTCGATCACTCAGCTACATAAATGTAAATTATTGGACACACTTCCAAAATGCGTCCCATACAATTTTTAAGAAAAACCGTCGGTTCCAGCTCTGACGGGACGCCCAGTGGCCAAAAATTGCCAACTTTTATGAAAAATTTTGAAAGCGGTTTTTTTTTAATAATATTTTTTAAATTTCTAAAATATTGTCCTGAATAGTAATCAAATCAAAAGATTTTGGTATAGAAGAAAGCCAACCTAATAAGAAAACCTAAAGGAGTTTGTCAAGGTCATGAGATTGCAACAATTAGGCTGGGGGATCCACCTATAGACGAGGCGGATGACTCATCTGGATTTCGGGGTTTTAACTATACATATGTATGTATATTTTCTCTCTTGATAATATATTACTGGAATAATAAAAAAATAAATCGCTAAAAGACAATAAAAAAACCCGGTTGTCTGGATAAACTATTTGAGATATAAAGCGTAGTGCAGGAGGTATGAAGTTTGATTCCCTTAATGATCTTTTTAATTTTTTAAAAAAATCCTTAATCCTTTTAGAAGATAATGAATACCTTGCATTTTCCAATTCTTTTGCATTTCCTTTGTAAATTTAAAATCCATTCTAGCTATAAAAGAATACTATTAATATAATGCAAATTGATATCAGATTTTTGCAATTATTTCATGCTTTTTTTAGACAAAAGCAATTACCGCATTCTAGTAAAAGCTAGCCACGAAATAGATATAAACGTTGACTTGATGTATTATATTGTGGTCAAGTCATAAATGAATTAACTAAATACGCATATAAAGAAATAACAATATCTAAATCAAATATAAATCCGAGTCTAATAGTTATAGAGTTAGTTGTATTGATTGTCTTGATAAGTTGCTATAGAAAAAATTTCGCCCTGCCTGGCTTATAATCCCACTGCAATTAGGCATATTTGTATGCATTATAAATAGGATTTTAAAAGTTAGGAAATGACGTTTTGATGTTTTTAAACCTCGTGTTAAAACCCCATAATGATATGTTGTCGTTCACCAGTCGGCCGCCGCCGATCAGACGTCGCTCGCCGGCCCCCAGCAGATTGTCGTCGGCGGTCCGCAGGCCGCTCACCGGCCCCCCGCAGATCGTACGTCGCCGGCCTCAAGCCAACAAGAAGTAATTTCAATTAGTTTTCTTACATCACTAACAAACCAATAGGTGAGTAATTTCAATTAGTAATTTCAAGCCAATAAAAATACATATGTTAATAATAAATGAGTAATTTCAATTAGTTTTCTTACATCACTAGCAAACCAACAACAAGAAAAAGAAAAGGAAAGGAATATAAAGAATTTTTTATAAAATTTTTCCGAAAAGAATAATACATGCAAACAATAATTTTAAAACAGTGAAAATGTGGCAGAAAGTGATGCAGGGCACCCATGAAAAATCCTCAATAGGTGCAATTATTGCTACATTTGAAGCTGCACAATATCTATTATTTTTCTAACTTGTAATTTGTGATTTTCATTTGTAAAATTAATTTAGAAATCCAAATATGGATCCAAATAAAAAGAAATAATTTAACACGGTATGAGAAAATATTCAATTATTTTTCTTACATCGCCAAAACACCATCAAAAAAGAAAATAAAATAAGGAACGACCACATTTTCAAAAATTTTGCTAGAAGGATAATACATTCAAACAAGAACTTTAAAAGAGAGAAAATGTGGCAAAAGTAATGTAATGAGGGGTAAATATACAATTATTACTACATTTATAATTGCACAATATCTATTCTTATCTTAATTTGTAATCGTGATTTTTATTTCTTAAATTATTTTTAAAAATACAGATCCGAATAAAATTAAATAATATAATACAATTTGATAAAAAAAAACTCAATTAGTTTTCTTACATCACCTAAACAATGACAAAAAAGAAAAATCAAGCAAAAAGAAAGGAAAAAAGGATGTTTATAAAACTTTCCAAAAAGGATAATAATACATGCAAACAACAACTTTAAAAGAGAGAAAACGTGGCAAAAGTTAATGTAATGAGGGTGCAAATAGACAATTATTCCTACATTTACAGCTGCACACTGTCTATTATTTTTCAATAATTTGTAATTTGTTATTTTTATTTCTTGATTTTTTTCATAATTCCAAATACAGATCCAAATAAAATGAAATAATTTAATACAATTTGAGAAAAAATTCAATCAGCTTTCTTACATCGCGAAAACAATGACCAAAAAAAGAAAGAAAACAAGAAAAGGAAAAAGGCTTTTTATAAAACTTTCCAAAAAGGATGGTCCATACCGAACATCAACTTTAAAAGAGAGAAAACATGGCAAAAATTAATGTGATGAGGGGGCAAATAGACAATTATTACTACATTTATAGCTTTACAATGTCTACTATTTTTCTAATTTGTAATTCGTTATTTTCATTCAATAAATTATTTTAGAAATCCAAATAAAATGAAATAATTTAACACAATATGAGAAAATATTCAATCAATTTTCTTTTATATATATAACACCGAAAAAACAGAAAAGCAACAAGAAAAGGGACATCCCGCCTTTTAAAAAATATTTCCAAAATGGATAATGCATTCAAAGGACAACTTTAAAACAGAGAAAATGTGTCAAAAAAGAATGTAACGAGGGACATCCATGAAAAATCCTCAAAGCAGACAATGCTTACTCTGTCTGTAGCCGCAAAATATCTATTATTCTTCTAATTTCTAATCCGTAATATGTAATCTTTAATTATTTTAGAAATCCAAATGTAGATCGATCTAAAAGAAATAATTTAACACAATTTAAGAACTATTCAACAAAAATAAAAATAAAATATTTTTTTAAATTTTATTTTAAAAAAAAAAGGATAATACATTCAAACAACCTCAAAATAGACAATGTGGGAAAATGTGGCAAAAGGAATGTAGCCAGGGCCATCCATAAAAAAACCTCAAAATAGACGATGCTTTACTCCATCAACACTTGCATAATATCTGTTATTTTTATCTTTATTTAATTATTATTATTATTCATTTTTATTAATAATTAAAATAATTATTATTGTTAATTTTTTCCATTTTGTAATTTGTGACTTTCATTTCTTAAAAATACAAATACAAATACATATCCAAATAAAAACAAACAATTTACCACAATTCCAGAAAATATTCAATTAGTTCTTACATCACCAGAACCCCAACAAAACAGAGAAAGAAACAAGAAAAATGAAAAATGAAAAAGACTTTTTAAAAATCTTCCAAAATGGATAATGCATGCAAAGAACAGCTTTAAAAGAGAGAAAATGTAGCAAAAAGGAATGTAACTAGTGTCATCCATGATAGAGCCTCAATACAGACAATGTTTACTCCATCTACAGCTGCACAATATCTATTATTTTTAGGTTAAATTACCAAAAAGCCCCCGGCCCACTTGTAGGTTGTCTGAAAGGCCCTGGCGTTTTCAAAATCTTTGGGAAATGCCTAGTGATCAAAATCTTTATGAAAATACTCATATACTGTATTTCATTTAGGCCTTGCATTCTCCTTTAAATGCAATTACAAAAATATCACTCTCTCCTCCTGTTCATCTTCTTCTCCCGCCAAACATCGATCTTTTTTCTTCATCCGCCGCTCCTCCTCCTTTCCCTACCATTGCTTTGGTGCTCCTCCTCTCTTCTCTCCCTCCTTCGACGTTATTTTACTGCTCATCCTCTCCCTCCTTCGTCCCTTCTCCATTTCTCTCCTTCTCCTCTCTTTCCTATGCCGTTCCAATGCGGTTTCAACGAAGAAGGAGGTGGCAGTGCTTAAATATTACAGACAACTGCTTAGATATTATAAACATTACATACAGGTGCTTATATATTACAGACAATTGGTTAGATATTACACGCAACTGTTTAGATATTACATGAAAGTAAATGATTTTGATGGGAAAGAAGTATAATCGGCGAGAAACTAGATTTTTGGTGGGAAAAAAATTTATTTGGAAGGGGAAAATGAAAACAGAATAGATATTATGGACAAGCCTCTAGATATTACAGATAAGTCTTCAAATATTACAAATAAGCCGTTTGTATGGTGACTGCCATGTATAGGCCTTCAAAGCACATTAATATACGCTTTATTACGAAATTATGAGCTGTCAAAGCAATATCAGGGTGTTATAAATGGGCCCATCAGTATTTTTTTAACAAGAGCAGAGGTTTCAGGTTTTTTGACAGCGGCGGATTATTGACAATTTACCCTTATTTTTCTCTTTATTATTATTATTACCAACTTTCATTATTATTAATTTTTAATTTTATTACAACAATTTTATTTTTTTAATTTTCAAATCCAACGCATCAAAAGCAGCATCATCATTACCACCTTCACTTCTCTCCCTCATCTCTCGTTTATACCTATGGATCTCTCTCCCCCCCTCATCCATTATATATAGCTCTCAGCTTCCTCTTCCCCTTCTTCTCTCTCCTCTCTCTTTCTCTCTCCTCTCACTCACAAATTGCAGCCAAAAATCGAAAAAAATTAAAATTGACAAGAATTTCACATAGTTGAACAAGTATCAGAAAGGAGAGAAGAAGAAGAAGAACCCCTCTTCGTCTTCTCGATGCCAACTCTCAGATCTTATCTTTGAATTCAATCCGATCCGAAGCGCTTCAGATCTCGACAGAGGTAATCTCAATCCGATCTCAGATTCCTTGATTCATTTGCAAGCTGCTTTTTGTTATAACAAAATTGTATCGATTGATTGGATCTGTAATTTAGATCGATTGCTGCTTCTGGGCATCAAAAAGATTGGATTTTGTTATCTGGGCATCGATTGGTTTCGTCGAATTGTGTCGATTTGTATTGGATCTGATGCTGTTTGATTGAATTTTGAGATGGATGATGAGTTGTGTGTGTTGTTTTGATTGTAGGGAATGGAGCTGGATCTTGGGAAGCTTTTCGTCGGGGGGATTTCTTGGGACACGGATGAGAACCGCCTCCGCGAGTACTTCCAGGGATTCGGAGAGGTTGTGGAGGCTGTGATAATGAAGGATCGGACCACCGGGAGGGCGCGGGGATTCGGATTCGTCGTGTTTGCGGACCCCGCGGTTGCCGGGAGAGTTGTCATGGAGAAGCACTTGATCGATGGCCGGATGGTAATCGCCTCGTCTTCACATTGTCTTTTAGAAAATTCGCGATTGCGATTCATTAACAAATGTAGATTTTAGATTTAGTTCGTTTTATCTGTATAACACCCTTCATCTATGCCTCGTATCGGTTTATCAACACATGACACCTCTGAGGTAGTACACAATTTGATCAAATTTTCTTTTTGAGGTATGGAAACCAAGCCCAGAGATGCTATGTGCTAATAAACCCGTGCTGAAGAGTGATAAGTGCTAGACAAGGTATACATGGATGGTGTTATATGCAATTAACCCTCTTAGATTTGATTCCTTTTTCTTCGTAATAAGTATGATTTTTAGTAAAAATCGAAAATTTTATGTATTAATTCATGCAACTGGTTGATGGATGATAGGTGGAAGCCAAGAAGGCCGTTCCGAGGGATGACCAAACTATTCTCAACAGAAGCAGCGCCAGCATTCATGGCTCTCCCGGTCCTACGCGTACCAAAAAAATCTTCGTGGGAGGCCTGGCTTCAACTGTGACCGATACCGACTTCAGAAAATACTTTGAACAATTTGGAGCCATTACCGACGTTGTAGTGATGTATGATCACAACACTCAAAGGCCAAGGGGGTTTGGATTCATCACATATGAATCCGAGGACTCCGTGGACAAAGTCTTGCTTAAAACTTTCCATGAGCTCAACGGTAAGCTGGTGGAGGTTAAGCGAGCTGTCCCTAAAGAACTCTCCCCTGGCCCAAACATGCGGTCACCTATTGGGAATTACAACACCTATGGAATCAATAGGATTAATAGCTTTCTCAATGGTTATACTCAAAGTTACAGTCCGAGTTCTATAGGTGGCTATGGGATGAGAATGGATGCTAGATTTGGACCTTTAGCTAATGCACGAACCGGGTTCCCTTCATTTAATCCTGGTTATGGACTTGGAATGAATTTCGAGCCGAGCTCAAATTTTAATAACGGACTTAGTTATGGACGTGCTCTTAGCCCTTATTACAGTGGGAATTCAAGTAGATTTACTAGTCCTATGGGGTATGGTGGAGGTAATTTGAGTCCTGGATCGGTTTTTAGCTCACCGGCTCGTAATTTGTGGGGTAACGGAAGTTTAAACTATAATATGAATACCAACTCCACAAGCTCTAACTCATACGTAGGCTCGGGAAGTGGTAATATTGGGGTATTTGGAAATAGTGCCCTCAACTGGGGAAATTCTTCTAATTCTCCTGTTTCGGCTCATGCTAATTCTAGCATCGGGTATGGAACCGGAGAGAGTAACTTCAATTTGGGAGCGAGCAATTATGGAAGGAGCACAGGGCCAATAGGTTCGGTTAATAATTCGTTTAATGCATCGAACAATGGATTTGAAGGGAATTATTCGGATTCATACGGTAGCGGTTCGATTTATGGGGACCCAACTTGGCGCTCTGCGACGTCTGATCTTGATGGAGCTGGTCCATTTGCTTACGGGCTTGGGAATGTGGGCTCAGATGTTGCGAATAAAAGCTCGGCTGGTTATGTTGGGAGTTATAGACAGACAAATGGAGGTAAGGGAGTCTAACTAAGTTGTTTATCATTAGATTACATTTCCTATTTTTAATCTAAATTTTGAAGGAAGGAAGATCTCATCTTGTTATCATATTTTCAATCCATCACCTCATATGACTTTTGTAGTGTTATGCATCCTCAAAGTGTTTTATTGCCTCTTTTTATGCTACACCAACAACCAATCTATCAATCTATCATAAGGCATGTAGTACAGAAATTATATAGTTTGATCATGTGAATCATCTATATGGCATAAAAGTATATATAGAAGCCAATTAGAACCACAAGCTTCAGAATGCGAATGTGAAGTAGCGAATTAGGTTAGAAAGAATTCTGGATCACTTAAGTAACATCCCATTGCAACCTTATCTATTCTACTTTTATCGCTCATATATTCCCTTTCTTAGGGATTGTAGGCACAAATATTTTATGGTATAATTCAACAATGGCTGGCATCATGGTAAATGAAAGTAAGGTACCAAAGGTTCACCTATTTCTCAAATGAATTAGTAATAACTATAAACCATAACTCAATAAATATTTTACGCGAAAGATGGTTACCCTTAATATGCCAAACCAGATGAGGGCTGGATGAAGTCACTATAACTGAGATTTGCAATTCGTGGAAGTACGAGACCAGTGATCCATGTTTGCAACCCGAAATATCAAGTTGCGTTTGCTTAGGAAAACACCATTTTACTTGAATTTGAATACCAAGGTAAATAGAACTATAAATAGAACTATGAAGTCGAATTTGAATACAAGAAACCATTGCCGGCATTATGATTTTGCATCGTTTACTGATCCCCTCCTTCCTACCTCTCCTTCAGGGTCCCAGATTCTCAGAAATAATTAAAACAAAAAGTAAAGAAAAGGCATTGACATTCACTTTACAGAAACTAAGAAATGCAAGGTTTTTTTTTCAACTCTCATACTGGTAGAACCAGAACTCATGGTCTACTAGCTGTTCTTGCAGTATTTATCGATTCATTTCTATGTTCTCTTGATGAAATTCGATTGTAAAATCAGAAAGGAATATTATTTTGGCATGTCCTGTGGAAACGATTGATGACTTATATTTTATTCAAGCTTAGTAAAATAACTCCAATAATCATTACACTGTACAAACCTGGAATTAGTGAATCAACTTATCTAGATTTCTGTCGCGGGTTGATAAATGATCTAAAAAGAAGTATTTTTATAAAAAAAAATTATCTACGGTAATTTACATTACATAAAACACCATTAAACTACTTCCGTTTGAACTCTGAAAATAACCGACACCATTGATGGTTCTTATTATACTAAACATCATCACAGATTTAACAGAGAAGGATATATATTTTTATCAAATTGCGCCCCCCCCCCAAAAAAAAAAAACAAAAAAAAACACACCCCAACCCCAAAAAAACCCCTCCCCACACACCTTGAAATCTTCATCATCCTAACTTGCCACAAAGGTATTGTGGTTGTGGGGGTGTTAGAAAGTCATGTGTGAGGCACATGTTAACTTGACTAACACTTGCAAATGGAATGAGATTTAGTGCATTTCTGAATGTTTATTGGTATTTTACTGAAAACGGAAAAAGTCTGATGATGTTTTATGTAATTTACCCTTTAATCTAATATTAGGTATGACTGACATGTTGGAGGAGGGAGACAGTTTACACCTCCATCTTCACAATCCATGGCTTTGTTGTTCGTCATGATCTCCATGCTTAAAAATACAAAATTAATTAAAAAAATCATGTGCATTTGAATACACTTGTCACTTTTGGGGTCTGTTACTTTCATCTTTCTATTACTGAAAAGTTGTTCAAATTATTAACCACTTAATGCATGGGTGCTAGGTCCCCAGCCGCATGACCTCTCATCCATAAATACTCGAAGGCATGGAGATTATGATGAATAACGCAAAACCATAAACATTTTAAGGTATGAAGATTGTGATGAGTACTTCTAATCAAGATTTTGGATACTTCTAATCAAGATATTGGTTATTTGATTATTGGAGTGTTAATTGTGCATAGGAGAAAATTGTGGCAGTCAATACTTCGTTTCCTCTATATATGCACAAACACACGAATTCGTATGGACATGTTGATATTGAAAAAGTTGTAGAAATAGGACGCAAAATGTCAAGAAATCAGTAGACAGACATCTATGTTATTTCCTTTCATCATGAACAGATATTTGCTCCTTTTTTTTTCACAAGAATTACATTGACAATAACTTCAACATTTGAGTTTATTTTAAATATGTCCTCACTTTTTGGGCTTATTTAAAATGGAGAAATGTGTCTCATACTCTTGTCTGAAAACACATTTTAAGTTTTCTGCTCTAGTTGATACTAATATTGTATTATATTTTTCATAAATATTTCAGTTTAATCTGAAAAATAAGAGAGGAAACATGTTCTGTTTTGCTCATTGCTCCAATGTTAATTTTTTTTTAAATACATATTTAACTTTAGGGAAAACAACTTGGTAATTATTACTTTATTTTACCAAGTATCACATTAAAATGTGAGCGGCATAAACATTTTATTAGTTATTACTAACTCCAATCTTGAGTAGACTTCAACATATTTCCACATGTACTTGATCAAAAAGGGCAAAAAGGTGCATGCACCTAAATCAAGCAGGTTATGTTGACTAAGAACTGAGATTCTTTTGTGCATGTTTCCAGCCAGCTTATGATTGTTGCTATTCTGTAAATTTTGCTATGACAATTTTGTTGATTTAAATTCTAATTTTTTTTTTTGGGTGTTTGACATTTTCAGGAATCGCGGCCTAAGAAGGTGCCATTCTTTCAATATCTTTATATAGAGTGAAGATTGTAGCGAAACAGGTGAAGACGATGTGAATTTGATATATCTCGTGAATATATATGGGTTAGTAAAAAATAATCTAGAGCTAACCAGAGAGAGTTGATTCCATAAACTTTAAAAAAAAATCAGAAAATTCAAAATATTTATAGGATTTTGTGTAAGGTTTGAGGATTTCAGTTTTAATCTCGAGATCGAGTTTAGGTTTGGTATCGTTGAGTGTTGTTGCGATGTAAAAGAATGCAGAAACTATATTCCGAAGAGTGTTCAGAATTTGTCGCGCCCTTTTTATTTTCTTCGTTTCTTTTTTTTCGTCTACTGAAAATGTTCCTTTTATCCTTATTTTGTTTCTACATTTTACATGAGATGTATTTGGAGACATTGAATTTTTACTAGTGTGGAATTGGGAGTGCCATTTGATCCCAAGGAATAAGGTTTATATTAAACATTCACATTTACTTTTGTTGGAAATTTCTCTTTGAGAAACTTTTGGTTTTTGTCTTGTTTTGTTTAATGCATCTATTGTCATAATTTTCATGATTGGTGTATGAATAATGCTGAAAAATATATACCCACAAATTAATAGAGCTGCGTGTAACATTTGTTGCCGAAGGTTTTTATCTTCATATTTGTTGAATAGTACGTTGGTTTGTCGAGAAGTTGTAAAATAAAGCTGCAAATTGCAACAAAAAACGAAACTCAATGATGAGTCTTTTAAACAAATATTATTTGCCAAATCTATTAGTTTCACACAAATGATTTTTTTAAATGAACATAGGATTTTCATTGAAAAAGCAAATTATCCAAATAGAGAAAAGAAAAAGAAGGTAAAAGTTGTTATTACAATACAATTAATTTGCACTAGCGTTTTGGCCCATGCTTTGCGCTTGATTGATTCCGATAAGATATTATGCTGTCATCATGATTTCTTATTTTAAAAGATTTTATTATGATTTGAAAGTTCAGTTATGATTTTTAATATATTTTTCTTAAAATTATGAGAATTTTCATCTCCCCCTAAGAGTCTAATAATCATTCGGCAATTTCAATTTAAAGACCCTAAAGCCTGTTAATTGCTTATTCTAACCCTTTTTATTTTTTAAAAACTATTTTTCCAAATTTTATTTATTTATTTTCTAAATTTTTGGTTGGATAAGATTGATATGGCTATCATGCAGCCAACAAAGTTTAGGCGTGGCCAAATGCATGTTTCAAACGAATCCAACAAAATATGGAATGATAAAAAAAAAAAGGATTATTTGCTAAATGGGCAAAAGTTAGAGGGGTTTCCTGTAATTTAACCTTATATTTTAGATTCTCTATAAATCTTGGAATGGAATTTCTAGTTTGAACCAAAGTTATCATAAGTTGCATAACATATTTTTATCTTAAAAGTTTTGCTAAAAATAATATAACAATTTACCCTAATTTTAAAACCACCTTTAGGTTCATTAAAGAAAAACCATACATCTTTTCTCTCATATTTGATGTCCAAATGTAAATAACATTTGTTAATCACTTCAATATAAAGGGTATTGTTGTAACATCACATTTTGAATAATTTGGTGAGTAACAAGTGCAAGACAGGGGAAAAGAGAAAGATGAACAACATATAAAAATTAGGGTAAATTGTTAAAATTCCACTGACAAAGTTCTCTGCTGTCAAAAAACCCGGCCTAAAGAATCTCGTGCAAAACCCCTAGAAAAGTTTTCCGCTGTCAAAAACCCTCTGCATGCAATCTGTACAGTTTACTGTATTATTTAGTTTCTTGTAATATGTATACAAAGCTTAGCATTAGAGAATATCATTAGCTGTCAAGAGATAATAATCTCTCTCTCTCTCCCTCCACATTGCTTTCTCCTTTTGCTTTGAAGTAATCATCCACATCTCCCAAAATGATTAGTTAATAAGCTACCATAATTAAAACTTAACCATCCTTTTTGAATAATTTATAGCTGGCAAGATGCTTGCATGATCAGTCAAGAATCTATATATGCTGGCAAAATATAAATTAAAAGGAATGCCAAGGCCAAACCTTATACAATTGACTACTTATATGCACATAAATAAATAAATAAATAAAACATGCCAACAAAAAATGTTGATGACCACTATGAGAATATTGTGTCCATATATAGCAAGCAAACTCCCTGTATATATCATTTCTGTATCTTAGCTAACCTAATAGACTAGTTATTAATAAGGAATATTAGCTAAATGTCATCATTTGAAAACTTGTGCTAATTAGATGGTAGTATCAAATTCTTCTTATATTTCTACTTTTAGTACGCTAACACATAGTTAGAATAATTATAAATATATATGCTTATTTTTAAGGGGAAGTTCTGGGCGTTCGGTAGAAAACCACCGAAATATTCGAAGGATTCAAGAAAACTATTAAAACTAATGGTAAACCGGACAACGCCGAATACTGTTAACTTCGCATGTTAAATGATCTTTTTGCCCTTACGATAATCATAATTAATTAATTGCTAATAATTTTATTAATAGTTTTAAATGCTTGTTATTTAATCTTAGTGGTGATACTAGGAGGAGTAGGTGGAGGAGATGGCTGTGGCGGCGACAGAAGATGAGGGCGGTGGTCGGGATGGACCCAAAGCCAAGCCTGAGGGGGCGGTGGTCGGGACGGACCCAAAGCCAAGCCTGAGGAGACGGCCCCTCACTGCCATTGCTGACCACCTCAGCTGCTCGATCCTCGTCTTCAACCTTTGAGCTCTCCTCTTCCTCCAACCTCACAAACCTAACCGAGTCTCCTTAACCCACCGAGCACCCCACTTCAACAGCCCCTGGCACACCCTCACTGCCGCTTTCTCTCTGCCGCCGCCATCATCTCTATATTGCCATCGCTGCCCGTGAACGTGCCGTGCTCTTGCTTTTCGTCGTCGCGATCATCGCCAGGCAAGTGGAACCCCTCTTCACTTGCTAAATCATGCTACAATAGCTTATAAGATTAAATGATAGTGTTAGATAATTAGAGCTATATACATATGTATGTAATTGCGCGTAGTTATAACAATACCTATACTTTGAGCCATCATGATTGGTTTTATTGGATCGAGGTCTACTAATCTTATGAATTTCATTTAGGTTTTTACATGAATTAATTGTTTTTGATCGACACTCGTGTACACTGGTTAAGTGCTCGATGCGAAACCTTTACCCCGAACCCATAAAAAAATCGCGGAATTTATGACTAATAGTTTCCTTTAGTGATAATGAACGACACGTAAGAAGTTAGGTCAAAAATACAAACTTTATCACCATGGAATGATACCCCCCGTCTAGGCAAAACTGAAAATTCCTCGCACACGCAGCTTGTGAAAATCATAGTAAATTAGGTATATACCGGAATGTTCTAGGACTCGCATCGAAACCGACTCGATAACCTAGAACCCTCTGTATTTTATATTTCGATACTGCCATAACATGATGGAGAAAACTAACTGGAAATACGGCTCTGGACTGCAGTCTAGAGCAGTATTTCATGTTGATACCTGAATTTAATCGGCTATACATCCCTACATAAAATTGAAAATACGCGGAGTCCCATATCGTCGTGTAGATAATTTAGTTAGATAACTTATGGTACTGGTCTCATTCAATTTTCCTGTCGTTTGATATTTTAATTATATTTTAGATTGTCGACGTGTCCTGCAGTTTTCTGCAGTAACAGTTTATATACCTTGACACTGTTAGTGTATATGCCCTAGGGGTCATTATTGTATCATACTAGTTTGTATATTACTTAATGGAAGCTTGGGATATTCACATGTATATAACAGTCTTGCTAAACATGGTAGTATGCTACTTGGTTTTT
Source organism: Agapanthus africanus (assembly GCA_030015575.1). Classification (NCBI taxonomy): domain Eukaryota; kingdom Viridiplantae; phylum Streptophyta; class Magnoliopsida; order Asparagales; family Amaryllidaceae; genus Agapanthus; species Agapanthus africanus. The sequence goes on along the minus strand of CM057350.1, from coordinate 441,987,196 downwards.
CTATCTTAATATGTGAGTATACGTATTGATAGAGCTCTTAGGATCTTGCTTGACTACCAGCGTTGTGATGGCAGTCACACTAGTGGAGGCTGGATAGTTTACAAGCACATCCTTATTCAGGTCCCTAGTCGTTGGATTATCGAGACAGGGCATCGATACTCCGGAGTAGACTAGTGTGTACGCTTCTCATCCCAGTTGGGGAGATGGTCTGTCCCACAGCCGTCAGTACGTCGTACTGGAGATAGTATGCAGGTGCTCGTTGGGTTACGGGTACACCGGACAGGACTCACAGGGAACTGTTGGTTGGTTTTATACCAGTCGTCAGTGAACAGTTCCCAGGTGACATGAGTACAGCATAATCCGCAGACTTGACACTGCTACTTCGCCTCGAGTGTGTCCCACTGTTCTTAGATTGCTACCCTACCACGGCTCAAAGGAGTCGTGCAAACAGGTAGCAGTTGGGTACAGTCCCGAGCACTTGGAGGCAGTGGCGGTTAGACAGGATTCGTCTCTCCCGGTATTGGGGGTTGATATCGCGCTGTGTCAGAGAGCCATAACGCAAAGTCCCTGGCCAGGGCAAGCGAGATTTGCTGGTAGGTTCCAGTAGTTTCTCAGGGTGTAATGGGCTTCGCTCCGACACGACTTATACAGCTATTAGGGGACTGACGCTTGCCGCCCCCTAGGCCCGATATGCGATAGTATTAGACGAACGGACCGGACTGTACGGAGATTGTCACATCAGACTCAGTAGGAGTTCGGATGGGTTTCCTCATCGGCCTTCTTATCGACATCTACCTGGGGACCGTTACGTACAGCTAGTGCCGCTTGCGGTCTGTGGTTAAACCCACTGCCAGCGTAGTAGTCGAGTCTCTAGAGTCCCACGCAGAGAGTTTCCCTACTCCAGGCGAAACGATATAGAGGTCGTATGGTTTTACGACAAGGGTTCGGACGCATACGTGTGTTTACGCACGTACGACTTTCGGACAGTTTTTACTAGTCGGCTTTGGTTTAAGCCAGTTACTAGTATCCGGTTATTGGATTTATACAGTCTAAAGTTTTTCCGTGTTTTCACGGATAGGAGGGGCGTTCTCGTAATTGCGCGAGAAGCTTCTAGAAGATGGTGACTAAGGAGGTTTAGGTGGCATATACATTGAATGAGATTAGTGAGTCATATGGATGATTCATCCATGTCATTAATGCTTCATAATTGCTTAATGACTCATGGAGATGAATCACCATAAGATATTTATCAAGCATGGTTGTAAATCATTTTCTTTTCTTTTCTTGATATATAAAAATGCTTGATATATATTATGATAACTCATTTTCTCTTCTCATTATTATGTTCATCTTCTCTCTCCTCAAGCTCTCTCTCTCTTCAAACCCTAATCCTCCCCTCTCATGTGTTGAGTACAAGGATTAGTTAGACTACTTAATCCATAACCATACTCTATTTCATCTAGGTACTTTGATTAGCACTTAAAGATACCTAGTTGCCTCAAGTTTAGAGGCAAAGCTTGGAGTTTAGCTCTCGTGGTGGATCGTCTACTACTTGGAAAAGGCCGAAGAGGAGGTGGAGTTCACAAAGACGAAGGACACGGTTCTTTAGGTATAATCCCTTTACATAGTAGTTTAGAACTTCTATGTTTGATATTAGTTATCGTTTAGCTTCGATTCATGCGGTTAGTCGATGTTTAAGCAAAGAACAAGATCGTTTTTCATATTTCCGCCTCCCCGCAAGTCGTGGGGTGTTGTACATCGACTTACAGTGGTATCAGAGCCTCGTTAAACAATAAATAACTCACTTGCAAAATTGTATGAATTTCGAACAGAAAAAACCAAAACTGGAAAACCCCGATATCATGGTTTCTGTCGATTTTTAAATGAAGTCCAAAAATTTTTCAGGCAGGTTTAGAAAGCCCAAAATGATAGTATTAGAACACCCAAGAAAACTGGGCTCACGAATCGACTAAACCGCCGCGGAACCGCGGCGAATCCCTCCGATTCGCCGCGATTCCGCCGCCGAGTTGCCGATTCACAAGCCCAATTTTCCTGTGCTGGTTCTCTGTGATATTTGGTATTTTCTGGAATTTTTAATTTTTGCTCAGGTTTAAGATTTACAGAGAAGTATTGGAGCAAAATTAAATGTGTTTAATCGATCGAAATTATACGGTATTTGCTTGTTGGATTATATCTGTGTTTGTATAATGTGTTCATAAACCTCCCCTAACTGCTAGTATGTCGGTTGGCTGGGGGTTGCACATTTCTGTAATGGTTTTTACTGTTTGTGGATATGAACTGTGTTGGACTGTTGTGATGTTTAGCCGGGGTTAAGTGATGGGTTATTATTTAATTCATTTGATGAAAATGTAATTTGTTGTAATATTATTTTGCGGGACACATCCAGGTTGCGGTTGTAGCCACCGTTGTATTATTTCATTTTACTGTTTTTGCTCCTAGGACAGACCCAAGGTGGGGTGCACAAACTGCCGGGTGGGTAGTTTGCCGTACCCGTTGGGGTCTTGGGTGGGGTAATGGCTATTCATCATAACTGTGTAATCCGTCTTTTGTCACAGGCTCAAAACAAACACGGATTGCTTGCAAATCCAATAAAGTTCATCTGTGATCTGGAATGCCTATTATTGCGTCTGACGAATGTACAATATCTATATATGATAGCTATTTAGACGTCACTTATGTTTTACACCCGCGCTAGCCCAGCCCCCGCTCTGTCGTTAGTTAAGTAACCTAACGGGTGATAACGGGACCCCGTGGCGAATGCGGATGGCATAAGAGGACGTTGTATTTTCGTTGTTTTCTGCAATGATAGGTTAATGATGGGACGCATTATTTATAATGCAAAGAAAATAAACCAAAAGTTTAATCGTTGGAACAATTTAAAAGAAACCACTCGGTTAATTTTAAAAACAGATATTTTTTTTTAATGCGGAGCTTTAACCACTCCTTTTAAAAGCTATCAGGTTCCTTCGGTTATATCAAGTTCACTACGTTCACGGTTTCGCCAAAACCATTCGTAGCCCTCCGTCATTTCATTTGGGTATTCAGTAGTATTCAAGCTATGCATTTTGGCCAAAGTCAAGGCATAGTGTTTGGTAGCTGCTGGGTTTTCATTTGTTGCATAAGATAGATGAGTTGGTTTGGGACAGTCGTATTATCATTTGACCAAAGTCAGAGGTATATACGGATGGGTTCAAATTGACAAGATAATGACGGGTAAAACTTGACATGTGACTTATGGCATTTTGACCAAAGCCAAGGTCATAAGAGCATGGGGCAAAAATATATATCGGGAATTTCTAAAGAAACTGAAATTTGCAAAGAGTTGCATACCATTTGGAGTTTGATGAATGTTGGTAGGATTCCTTCAACATTATCATACAATGATATTTGGATCCCGATCCTACTGTGAGTATATGCTACTTATCAGGAAATTCGTCACTTAACGATCAATGCTATAAACCAAGTAGGTGTCAAGAAAGGTGTCAGCGGGGTTACGCCCCCAGAGAAAAGAGGTTATTTAATTAAGGAACTTCGCGAAAGCGTTGGAAAACCTCTCTCGAAGTATCGACACTAGCCTGGCTGAACGGTTAAGCAAGTATTGTACGGTGAGAATAGTCCTGGCTAATTCTTCTTTTATGGTTTGAGGAAGGATTTGAGAAACAGTGGGAGCCATCCAGTTTAGATAAACTAAAAACCACTCTAAACTTGCAAGAGTATCATGCTAAAGAGTTTTCTTCTCTCTCTCCTAATTGCAGCGACCCTGAAAATGACTGGACTTAAGTTACTTTTAGAGAAAAATATACTGACAGGGCCAAACTATAAAGATTGGCTGCGGAATGTCAAAATGGCTTTGACCTATGACAAATTGGGGTACGTCCTCACCGCTACGGCACCTGCTGTCCCTGGTCCCAAATCCAGTAATGCGGATAAGGAAATCCGCAAAACCTGGGATTTTGATTGCGCGAAAGCCAAATGCATCGTGCTTGGCTCGATGAACAATGAACATCAGAGGAGGCACGAGGATATGGAACTAGATGGCATATTTCTCCATACAAAGGAACTTTATGGAGAGCAATCTCGTATAGCAAGATACGAGACCTCTAAGAACTTGTTTCGAGCGAGGTTAGCTGTCGGGTCATCGGTAGGAGAACATGTCCTAAAGATGATCGGCTATATAGAAGAGCTCACAGACCTTGGGACGACTTTGGATAATGAGCTCTATACAGACCTTATTCTCCAGTCCCTTCCTCACACCTACGCCCAGTTTATCCTGAACTTCAACATTCAAAGAAAAGAAGTTGAACTTCCGGAACTCCTGAACATGTTAAGGAGTGCAGAGGGCACCTTGCAGAAGACAAGGGAAACACCCGCTATATTTGTTGGCGGTGCATCTTCTTCCGGGTCCAAGGCTAGGGCCAAAGGAAGGAAGAAGAAGGCCGCCACCAAACCTAGAGGAGGTGTTAGTAAGGTGGGAGGGAAGGGAAAGAAAAAGTTTGCGGTACCGGTAGTGGGCCAGGATGAGTGCTTCCATTGTCACAGGAAAGGGCACTGGAAGAAAGATTGCAAGGCGTGGAACGCCAAGAACCAGGAACCGAAGCAAGCTGTGGCTTCGACTTCAGGTGTGTTTGTAATTGAGAATTGTCTGTCAATTAACTCTACTTCCTGGGTATTGGATACTGGATCAGGATCTCATATTTGCAATTCATTGCAGGCACTGAGAAACCATAGAGTGCTGAAAGAAGGTGATATGACCCTAAAGGTTGCTAACGGAGCTAACGTGGGAGCTGCGTCCGTCGGGGATTATCACCTAGGATTGACGAGTGGACACATTTTGCTTTTACATAACTGTTTTTTTGTACCAAGCTTAACGTATAATATCATATCAGTTTCCTTGTTATCAAATAAAGGTTATGATTTCACGTTTGTAAGAGATGTTAACATCCACCTTAATCATGGTTTGATTGGGTCCGGTACACTAAAAAACGGTATATATGTTTTAAACCAACTCCAAATTTTCAATGTCCAGAACACACTAAAAAGAAAGTCTCCAGATTTAAATAAAGCTTTCTTATGGTATTGTAGACTGGGTCACATCAATGAGAGAAGGTTGACTAAGTTACATAGAGAAGGATATTTGGACTCGTTCGAATATCAAACTTATGACACTTGTCAATCTTGTCTCAAAGGAAAGATGACAAAAACTCCATTTACTGGACATGGAGTAAGAGTGAGTGAGCTCTTAGGACTCATACACAGCGATGTATGTGGTCCAATATCTACGCATGCAAGAGGTGGTTTTTCCTATTTCATTACTTTCACGGATGATTACTCAAGATACGGATTCATTTATCTGATGAAACATAAATCCGAGCCTTTTGAGAAATTCCAAGAGTATAAGAATGAAGTAGAAAACCAAACCGGCAAAAGTATCAAGACACTAAGATCTGATCGAGGTGGTGAATACTTGAGTGCCGAGTTCCTAGGTTACCTAAAAGAGAAAGGAATTCTCTCTCAGCTTACTCCTCCATACACTCCACAGCATAACGGTGTATCGGAGAGACGGAATCGAACCCTATTGGATATGGTACGATCCATGATGAGTAATGCTGAGTTACCGCGATCATTTTGGGGTTATGCGCTAGAATCAGCGGCATATCTTTTGAACAGGGCTCCTACCAAGACTGTGCCTACCACTCCATATCAGATGTGGACTGGGAAGAAACCCCATCTTCAGCATATGAAGATTTGGGGATGTCCAGCTTTTGTTAAAAAGCAGCATATGGACAAGCTCGAAGCACGATCAGTAAAATGTATGTTTGTGGGATATCCAAAGAACTCCAAGGGATATTATTTCTATTACGCAGAGGAACAAAAGGTTTTTGTTTCTCGTAATGCCCATTTTCTAGAACATCAGTTTTTAGAAAAGGAAATAAGTAGGAGCGAAATAGAACTGGAAGAAATTCCAGAACCACAAGCTGCTACTGAAAGTTTGGTAGAACCGGAAGTTCAAGAAGAACAGGACATTCCCGCACCCCTCCGTAGGAGTAGTAGGCCGTCTCATCCGCCTGAGAGATACTACGGTTTTCTCATAGATGGGGATAGAGAGGATTGCATCATAGATAATGATGAACCTACTGACTTCCAGCAGGCCATCCAGAGCGGCGACTCGGTACGATGGCTAGATGCAATGCGGACCGAAATGGAGTCCATGTACACCAACAAAGTATGGACTTTGGACTTTGCTCCAGATGGGGTAAAACCCATAGGATGCAAATGGATCTTCAAGAAAAAGATTGGTGTAGATGGACAGGTGGAAACCTATAAGGCTGGACTTGTTGCAAAGGGTTTTCGTCAAAGACCTGGTTTGGACCATGACGAAACTTTTTCTCCAGTGGCTATGCTCAAATCCATTCGGGTCCTTCTTGCTATTGTTGCCTTCCATGATTATGAAATCTGGTAGATGGACGTAAAGACGGCTTTTCTGAATGGAAATTTAGAAGAGTGCGTCTATATGGATCAGCCAGAGGGTTTCAATCAGAGTGGAAGCAGCGGGAAAGTATGCAAGCTGCTTAAGTCTATTTATGGACTAAAGCAGGCATCGCGGAGTTGGAACATCTGTTTTGATGAGACAGTCAAAGAATATGACTTTATCAAAAATCCAGATGAACCGTGCATATATAGTAAAATTGTAGCCAAAAGTGTCGTATTCCTCGTTTTGTACGTGGATGACATTCTATTGATAGGAAATGACATTCCTATGCTACAATCTGTCAAAGGATTCTTATCACACAGGTTCTCCATGAAAGACCTGGGTGATGCCTCTTACATTCTGGGGATCCGGATCTATCGTGATAGATCCAAGAGGATATTGGGACTTTCGCAGTCCAGGTATATCGACACTGTACTGAAAAGATTCAGTATGGAAGATTCTAAGCGCGGTAATCTACCGGCTTGTCACGGAATCACCCTTTCCAAAGAGATGTCTCCCAAGACTGATTTGAAAAGGGAACGCATGTCTATTATACCCTACGCTTCTGCGGTAGGCTCTATAATGTATGCGATGTTGTGCACCAGACCAGATGTAGCTTACGCACTGAGCATGGTAAGCCGGTATCAATCAGACCCAGGGGAGAAGCACTGGATAGCAGTAAAGAACATTCTCAAGTACCTGAGGAGGACTAAGGAGATGTTCTTGGTTTACGGCGGAAAAGACCTCAGGTTGGAGGCCTTTGCTGATTCCGGCTTCCAGAGTGATAAGGACGATTCCAAGTCCATGTCGGGTTATGTCTTTACCCTCAATGAAGGGGCGGTGTGCTGGAAGAGCTCCAAGCAGGACACCGTTGCTGACTCGACGATGGAAGCGGAGTATATAGCTGCTTGCGATGCCGCAAAAGAAGCAGTCTGAATGAAGAAGTTCCTAACAGAACTTCAGGTGGTTCCTACCATAGTTGATCCAATACCTCTGTATTGCGACAACAACGGAGCTATAGCTTTAGCGAAGGAACCAAGGTCCCATCAGAAGTCCAGACACATCTTGAGGCGGTATCACCTGATCAGGGAGATCATTGATCGTCGGGAGATCGAGGTTCGGAGAGTTGCTTCTGAAGAGAACATTGCTGATCCATTCACAAAGGCCCTACCTCAGATTCAGTTCGAGAGGCTACTCGAGATCATCGGTCTTCGATATGCCAGTACATGGCCCTAGTGCAAGTGGGAGATTGTTAGTATATATGCCCTAGGGGCCATTATTGTATCATACTAGTTTGTATATTACTTAATGGAAGCTTGGGATATTCACATGTATATAACAGTCTTGCTAAACATGGTAGTATGCTACTTGGTTTTTCTATCTTAATATGTGAGTATACGTATTGATAGAGCTCTTAGGATCTTGCTTGACTACCAGCGTTGTGATGACAGTCACACTAGTGGGGGCTGAGTAGTCTACAAGCACATCCTTATTCAGGTCCCTAGTCGTTGGATTATCGAGACAGGGCATCGATACTCCGGAGTAGACTAGTGTGTACGCTTCTCATCCCAGTTGGGGAGATGGTCTGTCCCACAGCCGTCAGTACGTCGTACTGGAGATAGTATGCAGGTGCTCGTTGGGTTACGGGTACACCGGACATGACTCACAGGGAACTGTTGGTTGGTTTTATACCAGTCGTCAGTGAACAGTTCCCAGGTGACATGAGTACAGCATAGTCCGCAGACTTGACACTGCTACTTCGCCTCGAGTGTGTCCCACTGTTCTTAGATTGCTACCCTACCACGGCTCAAAGGAGTCGTGCAAACAGGTAGCAGTTGGGTGCAGTCCCGAGCACTTGGAGGCAGTGGCGGTTAGACAGGATTCGTCTCTCCCGGTATTGGAGGTTGATATCGCGCTGTGTCAGAGAGCCATTACGCAAAGTCCCTGGCCAGGGCAAGCGAGATTTGCTGGTAGGTTCCAGTAGTTTCTCAGGGTGTAATGGGCTTCGCTCCGACACGACTTATACAGCTATTAGGGGACTGACGCTTGCCGCCCCCCTAGGCCCGATATGCGATAGTCTTAGACGAACGGACCGGACTGTACGGAGATTGTCACATCAGACTCAGTAGGAGTTCGGATGGGTTTCCTCATCGGCCTTCTTATCGACATCTACCTGGGGACCGTTACGTACAGCTAGTGCCGCTTGCGGTCTGTGGTTAAACCCACTGCCAGCGTAGTAGTCGAGTCTCTAGAGTCCCACGCAGAGAGTTTCCCTACTCCAGGCGAAACGATATAGAGGTCGTATGGTTTTACGACAAGGGTTCGGACGCATACGTGTGTTTACGCACGTACGACTTTCGGACAGTTTTTACTAGTCGGCTTTGGTTTAAGCCAGTTACTAGTATCCGGTTATTGGATTTATACAGTCTAAAGTTTTTCCGTGTTTTCACGGATAGGAGGGGCGTTCTCGTAATTGCGCGAGAAGCTTCTAGAAGATGGTGACTAAGGAGGTTTAGGTGGCATATACATTGAATGAAATTGGTGAGTCATATGGATGATTCATCCATGTCATTAATGCTTCATAATTGCTTAATGACTCATGGAGATGAATCACCATAAGATATTTATCAAGCATGGTTGTAAATCATTTTCTTTTCTTTTCTTGATAAATAAAAATGCTTGATATATATTATGATAACTCATTTTCTCTTCTCATTATTATGTTCATCTTCTCTCTCCTCAAGCTCTCTCTCTCTTCAAACCCTAATCCTCCCCTCTCATGTGTTGAGTACAAGGATTAGTTAGACTACTTAATCCATAACCATACTCTATTTCATCTAGGTACTTTGATTAGCACTTAAAGATACTTAGTTGCCTCAAGTTTAGAGGCAAAGCTTGGAGTTTAGCTCTCGTGGTGGATCGTCTACTACTTGGAGAAGGCCGAAGAGGAGGTGGAGTTCACAAAGACGAAGGACACGGTTCTTTAGGTATAATCCCTTTACATAGTAGTTTAGAACTTCTATGTTTGATGTTAGTTATCGTTTAGCTTCGATTCATGCGGTTAGTCGATGTTTAAGCAAAGAACAAGATCGTTTTTCATATTTCCGCCTCCCCGCAAGTCGTGGGGTGTTGTACATCGACTTACAGACACTAAACTGAACGTATATCCTAGTGTACAGAGGCTATTACTGATTCGCTTGGTGCGCTTGAAATCTAACAGACAGAGCTAGGTTTTATTCAACTGAAGCAACACTTGAATCTGAACACAATCTGTAGTAAACTGCGCGTGAAGTTGGACTTCCAGTTCTGAAACTGGAATTCCAGCAACTAATCGCTGATTTAAAATAATGATAAATCCTTAACCTGAATTCCTATTGACATAAACTAATTTTACTACTTAGATAATCAAGTATACTTCGTATGCTTTTTATATTGTTTTGGTCGATTCTGCATGTGTGATTTATGGCGAATTTTACAAGTCATATCGTGCTAGCTGTCATAATTTAGTGAACATTTGTATAGTGCATTTCTACCTTATTTTATGATTGCTTTATATCCAGTGCATAGTGATCGTTTACATTGAGATCTAACGACTGATTTACATTGTCGATAGATAAGTGTTAGCGATTGGGTTGTGACAAACACGATAGTGAACCAGTGATTGCAAATGATATTGATAAGTGGAAGCGTGATTGAAACTGAAAGCGATACGTACTTATTCGCAACCTATCTAATACCTGAACACATGCTATAACCTGGAAAAATAAGGAAATCAAGATGGAATCGAACTCGTATTTAGTGAGATACAGTGACTTAGAGAGGATGATCATTCAATATATATATATATATATATATATATATATATATATATATATATATTAGGTCGTGGGCCTAGCGGCACGGCTGCAGGGTTATATCCCGGGCAACAGCGGACCGTAGTCTCGGGTATGGACGAGACCCATTTTAAACACGAGAATTCTTTTCCACCGATTGATTTCAATTGACCTATTGATTGATAGGTAATAACATACACATTGCATGGATTGCTGACATGATACATACATTACTGTTCACATATACCTGATATTCCATATTCTCATTTTACTAGTTCATGCTGTTTCCTGCTTATCATTGCAAATACTATATATATTGTTATATGTGTCGTCCTGACGACTTGAGTGTGAGTTGACCCAGCTCAGGAGCAGGACCTGCCATTCGAGATCGCGGAGATTTAGACCGCGACACCAGCGTTATCGTCTTCTGCTTGCAATAAGGATATTGTTATTTCTTTTGGTTAGTTGTTTCTTCCATGCGAATAATTGTATCTTGAACTCTGTTGATTAAATATAATAAAGTTGAGAATTATGATTTTCTTTACTTTCGTGTTGTGTTTACCGATTACCATATAATGCAAGAAATCGAAGTGTGACTACGGTGGGATTATTCCTTGAACGTAAGAGCATGACTGGCTCACTCACCCCTCGTATTCTGTATTTTGAGATGCGGGACGTGACAGCCCTCGCTGAAATTTTGATGAAAACGAGATGTCGGTTATGAGGATTGGAAATTTTGAATATAGGTTATGTATATTTCATAAAATGTCATTGAGCAAAAGTAAGAGTGTAAAACAAGCCTAACTTGAATGAGTGGAGGCCGGCTCGAATTCGGCTCGTTTATTTTCGGCTCGGCTTGAGTTTGAGTCAGTTTCGTTTCGAGTGGAACTTGGCTAGCTCAAGTTTGGATCAGCTCATTTACCACAACTCGGATTGTGCTCCTTAATTGCTCAATTACTAAATAAGCCAAGCTTATAGATGATCAAGCCTGGCTCTATCTAGTTTATAAGTTTGATCCAAGTATAGCTCATTAACCAATATTACCAAAATACCATCATCAACATAAAGAACATAAAATTCAACCTATTTTGGTATGATGTCCCTGCATGTACAGCTATTTTGGCCTGATAATTATATATTTAAAAATTAAATATTATTTCAAAAAATATGAAATATAATATACCACATGAACATGCTGAACTCGAGCTACAAAGGAATGAGCTAGAACCAGCTCGAATTGGGTTCGTTAACTCAACGAGCTAATTTTTATCTTAAGTATTAACAAACTGAGATCCATCTATTTATAGGTTTTCGAAAGCTGAAGCTGAAGGTAAAATTATTTTGGAAAATTTTTAAAGAAAAATATTGCATGATTTTATATTGTTGCAAATCAATTCTTTAAAGCTTATATAGTTACAGTATTTTTTAGGCTAAAATGCAAAAACCCTCCTTTAATTTTGCCATGAAAGCCACGTAATTTGCCCTATAATTTTAACACCTTTGGCTATTTTGATGTATATTTTCCAAAATGACACTCGAGCCTTTTTTTTTCCCTAAAAAATTCTTTCCTTCTTTAAAACTTTTTCCCTTTAAACTTATTTTTCCAATTTCTAATTCAAATCACCACCTTTTCTCTATTCCTATAATGTTTAGAGAATATGGATTTGGAAAAGATGAAGGAAAAAAAAGAGAATACTGCGTCAATCAAGTAGAGTTACCAGAGGGACATTTTTGAAATAAAGTAGAATGGAAAAGTCAACACCATCGGTGTTTCTGAGGTAAAGTATATGGTTTTCATGTTCAGAAGGTTTTCTGCTTTTCAGTTAAAATTGAGGAGAGTCTCATGCATTTTAGCCTATTTTTCATATCAAAGTGTCATCAGGCAAGCACTGAACCAAGTTAATTAACATTACAAAGCAAGCATGATCAGGGTAAATATTGATTCATGTAGCACACACAGTAACATTAATTTTCCCCCCGCAACATTTGAGCTAGACATGATATATTTAAGATGTCTGCACTACAAAAGTTTTTTTTATAAACAGCAGCTAAACTAACAATATAACACCATAAGTTAATATTACTAACTCAAACAAGACAGCTAATCTCTAATTTCACTAGCCTGCCAATTTTTTTGTAGCCAGTTCTATAACTTCAACATAACTAATATAACAGCAAAATCGAATAAAATAGGAACTTATAAAGTTTAAGCCACCTCCAAAGTCCATCAACTTAGATGTAGTCTACCATACATTTGTTCAAAAACTTAACCGGTTTACGATATAGATATATTTCAGACATCGGGGATGAATCACATTGATGTCCGGAAAATAATTTTAATTTGGGTTCTCAGTTCTCAGCATAGGCATAGAATAATTACAAGATGCAAATCGGAATTATATCTGAAATTATTAAGCTAAAGATTGAAAATAATTGGGGAGAGAATTATTACCTCTTTTCACTATAAATAATAAGAAGATTAGAATAAATAAATCAATGAGAAAAACAAAGCAGATTTCTACCATTAAGAATAAGCAAAGAAGCATAAATAAATAAATTGATGAACAATTCGCATAGTGAAATTCGATAAGCCAAGCGAACAATAATTTTTTCTTCTGAATTTGCTATAGTAATCATCCCGATCACATACAAACTCCTGAGATAAATAATAATAACAATAATTCTCAGGGTGTATGCCTAATAATCATACTACAATTCAAGTATTTAATAATACGAAGGATAAAAGTATATATAAATTGCACAAAAAGTCATCAATATAAGGAATCTAATAAAAGACTATCCAACAGGATGTTCAATATTATGATCCATAATGACAACACTATCAACATTTAAAGTTAGCAAACAGAAATTTTACAGAAAACAGTTCAGATGTCACATACGCAGATAACTATGTACTAAATAAAGAACATCCTTCTTGTTGTTGAGCGGGAGGTCTGGGGTTCGAACCCCGTTTGCATCAAGTTACAACATATTAATAAAAAAATGAAGGGCATCCCAACCATTCACCTATAGAAAGATTAATACTAGAGAATTTAAAAAAAAATTTAAACAGAGCCAGAGTCCCTTCGATTTACCTACAGATACAGTTGACGCTTCAATCCACTTCATCATGCACAGTTCAAGTCCTTCTATCTTCCGGTGGCATGGGACGATAAGAATATGATGATAAACACCATTTAAACACACAATATCAAGTATCACATACTAATTTGTAAATTGATATCACAATTTCTTGTATGTGTTTGAAACAGCTTAGGCTATCGACAAACATACAACATATCAGTGACCGGGAGGTGAAATTAGAATGTGTTTAGTTTGTTGTAGTTGGACAATGCATCGACTGCAGATTCCTGCATCCAACTACTTTTTCTGAGAATATATTCTTTTGTTTGGTTAAACACAATTCTACCTACAAGTTCTTGAAAACACGTGTTTGGAAAGATGTTTCCGCCAAAATTCGGCTACAGAGAACAGTGGTCGACGATCAATAGATCATATTTCTTCATAACAACCGAATTTGAGTGTTTTGTTAAAGAAAATATTCAGAGCCAACACTACCACTAGTTGTAGCTATTGAGATATGTCGATAACATAGTCTCATATTGGATAAACTATAAGAGGTACATGGGTATAACATATAAGATGGGACAAACCTCCATAAGGCTTAAGTCTTATTGGATGGAACCAGCTTATGTCGAAAGCTTGTTTATGATTTGAGTACTTAATAACACCTCTAGGTTGTAACAAGTGGATTTGAGTGCTAAATACGGGAACTTGATAGAATTTCACAACCCTCATCAAAACTTTAGAGTTTATAAAATATATATTCCCTCAACCCTTATCAAATCTTTAGAGTTTTGGGGCACTAAGCCAACATAGCTAGCGCGTATTAAATACAAATTTATTTAAATTAAAGATACCGTAGCGCAAAATCCCAAGTTTCGGTCCAAAGGGTTTTCGACCTGCGAGAACTGTTAGAATATAAAATATATATTCCCTCAACTCTCATCAAAACTTTAGAGTTTATAAAATATATATTCCCTCAACCCTCATCAAAACTTTAGAGTTTTGGTGCACTAAGCCAACATAGCGAGCGCGTATTAAATACAAATTTATTTAAATTAAAGATACCATTGCGCAAAATCCCAAGTTTCGGTCTAAAGAACCTTCGACCTGCCACCGGGACTTGTTAGAACATAAAATATATAACCGCTCAACCCTCATCAAAACTTTAGAGTTTATAAAATATATATTCCCCCTCAACCCTCATCAAAACTTTAGAGTTTATAAAATATATATTCTCTCAACCCTCATCAAAACTTTAGAGTTTAGGTGCAGTGGAAGGGATATTTCACAAAACCAAACCAACTACATCCAACCGAGGAGCCCTTTAGCTTAAAACGCCAATCGTTTGAACTACATCCAACCGAAGAGCCCTTTAGCTTAAAACGCCAATCGTTTGAACTACATCCAACCGAAGAGCCCTTTAGCTTAAAACGCCAATCGTTTGAACAAGAAGCAATACAGAGTGTTAACAATTCACTAAAAATAACTTCATTCATTCATAACAAAGACACAAGAGCAAAGTACCAGACACACATAGATGCTTATAATAAAATAACCTGCAACAAGCTAAAAGTCATCTACCTTTTGATACCCCTACTATGATAAAAAGATGCATAATTTTAACATTTATTTAGCAGTATGCTAACCTGACCTTTTAGAAAAATGCTTGGCTACCATAGAAAACTCTGGAGCGAGTCTTCGCCGAACCCTCCAATTTATTCTCAGAACCAGAGCCACCATTTTCAGTACCACTGCCGCTTCTATTGCCCGCATTGCCGTCTTCGATATCCATCAACAGCTTCATATTCACCAACGACTCCGTGAATTGCTGCATGCTCTTCATATATATATCCACAATATCTTGTTGCACAACCGATTGCTGCGGCTCCATTTTTATATTAATAACAGGTTGTACAACCACATCCTCCATAGTCTTAACAGGTGACTCACTTTCACTTTTCTCTGCTGAGGTTTCATCTTTCTCATTTGGAGATCCATTTATCCAAACCCAAACAGGTTCAGGGCTTCCCGAATTTGCAATGCACTCCACAACTCGAACACCTGCTTCGTTATCGGGGAAGAAACCGCTTTCTGCCGAAATCAAGTCCTCGTCACATCGAGAATCCAAATTAGTGCATGGTACACCAAAATATTCAGAAACCATCATCTTATTCTCCTTTGCAATATTCAAGTCAGGAAACTCAATCTTGGCTAACGCAGATTCATCATTTTCTTGAACCAATAGAGGTTTCGAGCGAGGCGTTAGGGCCAAAACGTCAGGTGAAGAACCCGTGTAGGAAATCGATAATCGCACAAAGCCCGCAGGAGAATGAAAGAGATCGGTCGATGAGAGCGAAAACTCCTGCACCAGCTTGTTATTAGCCATCAGAACATCGGATAAGGGCATGAGAGCGAAACCTAAGAGTTGGTCTTCGAGATAATTCTTGACCCGACTCAGCATCCAAATCTCGCATTTGAGGGAGGAATCTATGTTTTGGACATCGAGCCTTAGGCTTTGATTAAACACAGGGTTTCTTCCCCCTCCATTAATGATTTGGGTTGAGACCGAGGTTTCGGGGTCATTAGTGAGGCTAATTTTAGCATAAACATCTTGCTTGTGGTAAATGCAAATGTTGTGGATATCGCGGGCTTCGTGTATAAAGACATCAAGGAACCCAATGGGGATTTCCGGGGTTTTCAGGGTTCCGATTTCGATTCTTTTGTTTACAAGGCTGGTTTTATTAGGGTTTGTGGCTCTCTGAGACTCTGAGATGAGATTTGTGGACTTGTAAGAATCCATGGGTAGCTCAAATAAATAGTTTTCAACTTCCAAAGGACACAAAACCCAAAATTTAAGAACCCTAACCAGGACAAATTGGAAAATTAAAGCTCAAAATTCCATAATACCTTCAAAACCCTCAAATTAAAGAGACCCAGAAGCTAAAACTATGAACATAAATCCTAAGAAGCAAGAAAAGATAATTCAATATTAGAAATACCCAACAAAAGATTGAAGCATAAACACCTTCAAGACCTGCAAGAAAATATACAGTCAAAAAACACAACAAATTTTTTTAAAAAAGTTAAAAAGAATCCAAGAGAAGAAACTTACCCACAAAAAATTGAGGAGCGCGATCCAAGGAGCCAAACAAGAGGAACAAAATGAGCTTTCAGGCCTAACAAAAACCAAGAAGCTAAGGAATCAACATCTATTTATTCATTATTTATATAATGAAAGGAACAAAAGGGTCACCCAAAAAGTCAAAATCTTTCACTAGAAAACTATTAAGGAAACCCCCAAAAGTTCAGTCAAAGCGAACTGAAAGAGAATAATCTGGAATGATGAAGACTTTGCTGCTTTTTTTGAGCTGGGGTCCTTTTGGTTTCACACTTCGAAATGGGAAGTATTGTAAAGTGTTTTCCTCAGATATTTCAATGTGTCTTGTATTTGTTGCCTGAAATCATGGACAGTATTTTATGCATGTAGATTGCAGAGATTGATGATGGAAGCAGAGTTTGATATTTTGATGATATTTCGTTGAGGAAATTGTAAAAGGCCAAAAGAGGATTATTGTGATGGCTTCATGTTTGCTTTGGTTATAATCTAAAATGAGAGTATGATGGTTCGATTTCAGAAAGTATCACATTCTTTAAAAAATATATTAAAAAAGAATTTAAAATGTCATAAAGATAAAATTCTTAATTTAACCTTATTGCAATATCATTAATTCTCTGTATTATTTTTTTTTCTACTTTTAAGAAATTGTTTTGGTGCTTGATCAAAATGCATTCATGAGCATGGAAAAAAACATTTATCTTGAATTCAAAAGGGACAAGTAATTTAGGGGGAAAAAGTAAAGTGCAAAAAAGACCAGTAACATGAAATAGAGAAAGTAACATTTATTCCCTTCAAGTGATATACGTAAAAGCCTTCTTTTTAAAGGACCAAAACCTCTAGAAAAACGCTCAAATTCTAAAACAATTATGACAAGTTCTAGAGCTTAGTTAGACTATCATTTGAGTTGTTTAGAATGGTTTTGTTTTAAGGTTTTGGTTGAAGAGTAAACTAAATGTTTGTGTTAATTTGTTGTATATTGGGATGCCGTGAATCCTAACACTGTTATGTTTTTCCAAGCTGGCTCGGTTCAACAACCATTCATGGCCTCTCTATTGCGGAGCGAGTCAACCCGATCTATTGCGGAGAAAGTAACATTTATCGGTTTTGATGAACACCGATAAATCCAAACAGACAACTGGACTTAATTAAGAAAAAAGTGAGAACTCACTGATGTTACAATTAGGGGCGAATCAAAAACTCAATCGTGCAAATAAGAATTATACAGAAAAGTAAAAGAATCGATCGTCACCCTTCAATCAGGAAATCTGCAGGAGTTAACCAAGTATGAACATAGGGAACGTTGCAACCGTAAAAAGAAAAATTTACCACCCTTTATGCGAATTAAAACCTGCAAAGTTTTTGATCAAATAGATAGACAAAATCAGCAATAATGAATCTATGCAGATATTTGATCAAGATCGATTTTATGAATCAAACTCGTGAACAACCACTATATTTCCAAATGGGTATGAATCAAGAACTCAATTATCATGCAAATTATAATTATCCAGAAGATTAAGAATCAACCAAGAACACATCAATCTACAACATAAACGTATCAGTTTATTAACTTATTAAAGCATGAATGACCACTAAAGTTCCAATTAGGTACGAATGATGAACTCAATCGGAAATACACACACACACAAAAATACCTTAAGGAATCGATCAAGAACACATCACTCTGCAATCGGGAAATCTGCAGGAGTTAACCTAGTATGGACATTGGGAAAAGTACAACCAATTGCAGCCGGTATTTTCTCCCACATCTGCATCTCATGCAACTTTATACTCATGTCCCTGCCACTTCCATTCTCTGAATTCTCCCCAACTAATAACTCCCACAAATGAACTCTCCCCTCGATCCAAAGCGGCACCTCATTCTCAAACCCTAAAATCTCCGGTTTCGCCTGTTGAGCACAGCAAACCACACCATTTTTCACATCTTGAACAGCATTTCGACCCACTTTCAAGAAACCCAATTCTTCCCAAGAATCTGAATTTGTAAATAGCCTAACATCATACCTACTCGAAACAACGAGCCCAAACCCATTATTGCGTCCTATTCTACCAATTTTCACTTTCGCCCATGGGTCTAGTCTTCTCAGGACAACGATCATGCACACGGCATAATAAGGACAATTTTTTGCATTAGGCTATTTTAAAAAAATAATTACAAAAATAGGCCGCTTTTAGAAAATATTACAAATGCAGGCCACTTTTGGCCACTGGGCGCCACGTCAGCGCTAGCTCAGCTATGGCGCTGATGTTTTTTTTTTTTTTAAAAGATTTTTTATAGGGGAGCAGAGTTCAAAATGAATAGGACGTAGTTACAAACTGCGCACCATACATTTTAGTATGGGGACTGCGCCCCTTTCATTTTCGAACCATACAATGGGCAAGATTTCCTTTCCAAATTCCATTTTGTTTTGATACAATTCAAGCCAGCTCCCAAACATTCCATGCAAATTCAGATCTCAACAAATTGACAAAAGTTTTTATCCTTCGATGAGAAATCCTCATTCTCATCCATAATAAAGAGAACCCAAAATGCAACCTCAAGCTATTTTGATTGTCCTCTTCAATCTCCCTCTCTTTTCAATGTAAATAACAAGAAAGATCTCACTTTTTGCTCAGAAATCGCAGACCCAGATGAAGAAACTCCAATCTGAATCCAAAATGTCCAAAATCTGAACTTGGGAGCCGAATCGATCTGATCAAGCATTAAAATACCCAATAAAAAGTCGAAACGCAGAAAAAGGAGGATCAAGAATAAACTATAGCTTTTCTCCCGCAACGAAATTCAGAAAGAAACGGCCCTTTTTGCTGAAGCTTACATGGATTTGTTGCCTCCCTTTCTCTTCGATCAGGATTTGTTTCAAATTATTTTGATTTTTGGTTGTGATGAAAGAAGCAGGAGATGAGACAGAGAGCGAGAGAGGAAGACCAGTTCCCACTGCGGTTGGTTAAAAATGCATGGGGCGTAGTTACAAACTGCGCCCCATACATTTTAAGTTGGATTTACCACTAAATCTATAGGGCGCGGTTTGTAATTGCACCCCATTCATTTTTGAATGGAATGCCCCTTGTAAATTTTTTTATAAAAACCGCCAGCACTGACGTGGAGCCCACGTGGCCAAAAGCAGCCTACTTTTGAAACTATTTCTGAAAAATAGCCTAATGCAAAAAACTGTCCACATAATAATCATCATCGTCCTGATAAAACTTAACCACGATATGTGGCACCTCTGTTTGGTCATTAGAAACGTCGGAGTTGGGTATTATGCGGCTCCCAAGTTCTATATGATCTACCCCTCTATCCCATGTATTACTATGTGAGTTGTATATGTCGAAGTCGTAGACAAATCTGTAGTTTTCTTGATTGTTGTTCTCTTGTTTCTTGATCTTTTGGGATTTTCCCTTTCTGTTGATGCTGGAGGCGTCGCTGTTGCTTCGTTTCATGGTGAATATGGAAATCGGTTATTAGAGAAGGAAGGGTTGTTTCGGGAAGAATAAGGGGTTCTTAACTGAGCTCAAAATATTGGAAGGTTCAACAAATTACCAATGACCAAGGTTACAGAGTTTATACAAAAGAGATTAAGAAACTCATGGAAAAATACCTTTAGAATCCATTTAATCCAGTCTCCAGTATCTGCTAATGACAGATTAGTTCATTGGTTCAATTTCATGTGTTCATAAAAAGGGACACAATAAAAAAAATATTACTAAAACATT
Organism: Agapanthus africanus; assembly: GCA_030015575.1. NCBI lineage: Eukaryota > Viridiplantae > Streptophyta > Magnoliopsida > Asparagales > Amaryllidaceae > Agapanthus > Agapanthus africanus. The sequence goes on along the minus strand of CM057350.1, from coordinate 441,966,933 downwards.
TAAGTGCAGTTTGTTTTTTTCGTTTTATAACGACATGTTAATCAAGATGGAAAACATAATTACTTTACACTGCATGATCTGCACTGCAGCTCCATATATAAGAAAAACAACAGTTAATTGCAATACAATAAAAACTAAGATGGCAAATACTTGTGTCTGATATGAAACTGAAAAGATTAGATTTGATGTGTACGAACCTTTACGAATGATGATGGGCTGGCCCCAGTTATGCAGCCATTTGTCAGGGTCATCTTGTACCTAGACAAGCAAATAAATTGGCATTGGCTATTTCCAATCTCTATACTAACAACCAAACTAAACGAAAAACAATCAAACTAAGTACAAAAAGAGCATGAAACAGATGTATACTCATTTGCCTTGTTAATTAATGGAAATGACGGATACAAGCTCTATGCCATGAAAACAAATCAGAAGCACCAAGCTTAATCATTTCACCACAACCAATCAAGCCTAAACTTACGCTCAACCATGCTTAACATAGTTATAATAATTTAAAACAAATGAAATAAAAGTAGCAAATTGCTGACCTACCTGCATACCTCAAATAGGTTCTTAATTAACTGCATTCATGTATCAGAGAAAGCTGGAATTTTCCAACACCGAGATCCTTTATCTGAAAATGAACAGAATTTTCAGCTGAAGGATTGAGATATGAGATGCCCAGCAATCCTACTCCAAGTTGAACAAAGAGAAAAAAACACCAAGCATGCAGCTCTATTGAGCAACGAAAATATTGCATTAAAACAACAGCTTTACCTTCTCAAACAGTTTGATAGTTGCCATTATAATCCAGAAACTCGATCTGTCTACAGAAACAAATGAATGCCTTCAACAATGAAATATTGCACTACCATGTTAATCACTGCAAGCTAATGAATCCCTAGGGCTTTTATGACAGATAGCCCAACTTGTGTCGCATAAAAGTGAGCTACACTTCACATCTACAAAATTTGTCCAAATGTCCTACATGGTTGAAGTGAAACCTTTTAAGTTATCATTGGTGATACCCTAAGTAGTTCGGTTTCAGATACAGATACTGTACACAATACGACTTAGATACGTGGATCCACAATTTTCCAAATTCTGCAATACGGTCCGTAGGGATACTTAAGTTTTTGTTATTTATATATATGTGCATAATAACAAAAGGTGAGCAATTTATTATAATAGGCTGGAAGATACTTGTGTCTTAATACATTAACTGAAAACATTAGCTTTGATGTAAACGACAATGAGAATTTGTTACAAACTATGTACAAATCTTAAGTATACCACCAACCGATCAAAATTTCCGTTTTCTAAATGCAAGCATCTCTAGCTAATAAATTAAACTCATATACAGCCTGATCTTCTAAGAAAACAAATGATCAAGATAAACAGATATATTTAAGCAGCAGGCAACAAGTAACAACCAAGAACTAGACAATGTATATTCTGAGGCAGGAACACTAGCAAAATCATTTAAAAATTCAAGTGATGTTAAAGTGATAAAGCTAATGAGCCTTGCTTAAAAAGCAAAAACAAGCAAGAATCTAAGTAGGTACTAATTAAAGAGATAAATAATCAACTTTAACTAATCCGATAAGACAATTGATCAGCTTAAAAAAATCAAACACATAAATAACCACTAAAGCTATAATTGGGTACAAAGCAGGAAGCCATCATTATGCAAATCAATCAAAAACATATAGTACAGTCAAAGAATCGATCAAGAACTTATATATCTACTGTTTGAAAATTTTATCGGAGTTAACTAAGTACAACCAGTAGAGACAGGCCTCATGCAAATCAGAACCTGTGAAGTTATTTTATTCATGGGACAGCAAATTAACAATCAGCGTTAATAAATCTGAGAACAATTGATCAACTTTAAACAAAAGGGGGGAAAAAACCATGAACAGGCACTAAAGTTACAAACAAGGACTACTCAAGAACTCAATAATGCAAATCAGACTTATACAGAAAAGTTAAAGAATCAATCATAACTCAACAATCACAAATGGAATAGCACAACCAGAAAAATTAGGCTTATTCTTCATGTAAATCAAAACCTGCAAAGTTTGTTATTAACCAGATAGATAATCAACAGTAATGAACATGCGCAGACATTGTTGAACTTAATTAATAAAAAAGATGCACAGCCACTAAAGTTACAAGATGAATCAAGAATTCAATCATGCAGATAATAGGAATAAATCAAGAACACAACAATCTTCAATCTAAAAATTTGCAAAAGTTATTCAAGTATGAATTGACATAAGGAACACTACTATCAATAGAAGCAGGCTTATTCCACCAAACAAAAAAAAGGAAAATAGAAGCAGGCTTATTCCACCAAACAAAAAAAAGGAAAATAGAAGCAGGCTTTTTCTTCATGCAACCTAGAACTTGACATAGATTTTGACTAAATGAAATAACTTCAACATAATGAATCCAAGCAAAATTTGATCAACATAATAAAAACCAAATACATGAAGAACTCAATCATGCAAATCAAGAACTCGTCATTCTTCAATCAGACAATTTGCAGGTGTTAACCAACTACAAAAGCCACAGCCAATAGAAGTAAGCAGAGTCTTCCAGGTCGGCATTTCATGCAACTTTACACTCATGTCCCTCACATTACCCTATTCAATCTATGAACTTTCCCAAACCAATACCTCCAATAACAAAACTCTCCCATCAATCCAAAGCAGCACCTCATTCTCAAACCCTAAAACATCTGGTCTCATCTGTTGACTGCAGCAAACCGTCCCATTCTCCAAACTTTCAGCATCTTAACTCACATTCAAGAAACCCAACTGTTTCCAAGATCCAAATTCGTATCATAATCCCCAAGGACAAAAAAGCGTAATGTCACACCTACTCGAAGCAACAATCTGATCCCAGTATTGCGTGCAATTCTACCAATCTGCATATTAACCCAAGGATATAACCCTTGTGGAACATCGCTTGTGCATTCCCAACCACCATGTACATTGTACCTGACCACTGCATGTGGCACTACCATCAAACAAAACACCACTCCTCAGTCATTATATGTGCCGGAATTAGGGATGATACGGCACCCAAGATTTATAGTAATATCGTCTGCCGCGCATACCCATCTATCATAATCTGAGTTGTAGATGTCAAAGCTGTATACGCCGGAGTTGTGGAGCGTTACTGCATAAATGACGTGGAAACTAGGGGGGTCTCCGAGATCCAATACGAAAACGGCTGAGAAAAGCTCGTGGGGGCATGGTAGGTCCTGGATGGCTCGGTAGTTAAATTCAGAGCGAACAAAGGGATTGCATATGTGATAGCTGAAGGTGAGGGTGTCTCGGCATAGGACGAGGCCTTTGGTGGAGGAGATAATGGTGAAGGGAGTAGGAATAGCGGGAGGTTGAGGGAAGGATAAAGGCGCATGTAGTTGAAATATATCTCATTGTTGGGGCCCATGGAGAAGATGCCATCCATGGAGAGGCCCGCTAGTAGGTGAAGGCATCGACGTTGTAGGTGTAGTTTTCGGATAGGGATATTGTGGTTGTTTCTTGTTTCTTGATCTTTTGGGTTTTGGTTTTGTGCTGGAGGAGGAGGCCCTTCCTTTCATGGTGAATGGAGATTGGGATATGCAAGAAAGTGCCAATGACCAAGATTAAGGGTAGAATGGGTTCAAGGCACTAAGTCATGAAAAATACCTTTAAAACCCATTTAGCCTATATCCTCATGAGAGGTCTCCAAAATCTGCTAATGACAGACTAGTTGATTAATTCGATTCACGTGATTTTATATAACGAGACTCGGGGAAAAAATACTAGGATTAACTGCAGTTTTATTTATTTATTTATTGTATTTCATTTTGTAGACCAATTTACTATCTCGACTGAAATTTTGTTAATCAAGATGGAAATTATTTTACATAGTATGCTCTGCATTGCGGCTCTATTTCTTGGGTAACCAGTTATTGCAATACAATGTAAAGCGGGATGGGTTATTTCAAATTTCTTATTATAAGAATCAAACTAAATACATAACAATTTAATTAAGTACGAAAAGGAGCATGAGACAATTGTATGCTCATTTTTCTTAAGGGACTCTTGTATTGGTAACCAGTGGAAATTACCAGATACAAGCTCAATGCCCTGAAAACAAAGCAAGGGCACCAATTAATCATATTGCTACCACCGATTAAGCTTAAACTTAAGCTCAGCCATTCTTTACATAGATATCATAGAGCTGAGAAATAAGATGCCTGATGGAGGCCTGAATCTCCCTCGGATGTTGTCGTCCGTTGATTTGCTGTCAGCGGGGCTGAACGGTTGAGATTTGATATGAGGATTGAGCGTGTGGGTCTCAATGGGTTGTTGGTTGTTGCCGAAGCCGAGCTACTTGCAAGGTAAGTCCCGGGGTGGAAAACCACCGTAGGGCACTCCGACGATCATGCAAGTATCGAGGAATAATTGGGCAAAGTAGCGGAGTCTTAGAAATGAGTTCGACCTGCCTGAGTCGTCTGGAGGAGGGGTTTATATAGGGGTCGCATTGGAGCGAGCTGATACAAGATTCTCGCCGTCTGTTACGCCCCTGCGTCACGTTCGCGTTGATGGAGGGATATGCCCACTAATGGCGGGATACGCTAGGGTGGGATGCGGGACGTGGAGCGACGGAGATCTCGTCGTGGTGAGATACATGGAGCCGTTACGGGTGCGCTTGGACTCCATGCACTCATCTGGACAGGGAAGCCGATGAAGCTCAGCTCGGTGGATAGCGCGATGACGAGCAAAGGGGCTGAGAAAGCTCAGCTCTGCAATAGCTCGGTGACGAGCAAGAAGGCCGAGGTAGCTCGGAGACGAGCTATTGGCTGGTTGCTAGGCGAATAAAGAAGGTACTCCGGGAAGGTCTCCAAAAGTTCGGATGCAACCTTGAGACGAGATGCCAAGGAATGTCCCTAATGCATCGTACTTATTCCATCTTCATAGCCCCCAGGAATCTGGCGGGCTTACATGGATGTCACGTCATCTGCTACGTGTCGTAATATGGAGAATTCCCATTTACGATCATTATCATTAGCCCCCAATCTCGTTCCGACCTATTCATGGGTCGAGTCAAGAGTGGTCTGCTCGGTCTTCAATATTCATCTTGGAGTCGAGGATTCTTCATAGCGGGTTGTTTGGGAACGACGTGGCGCTTGGCGGCTGTCTCTTCGATTCCTGGGTCCATATGGCGGTTAACGAAACACCTTAATTTCTGCGTGTATCCTCGATGACGTCAACGGATCGGCGAAACGGCGCCGCCATAAATGAGACGTCGCTTCGCTTGCTCGGGCCGTTGATTTTCGAGCCACGTAGCCGCAATGGAGTTGTGGACCGAAAGACATCGTATCTGTTGGTTGGATCCGTGTGAGGGAAGAAACGTCCAATGATTGGTTGCCACGTGGCATCTTCGTGGCCGTGGGTTGCGACGCTTCGTTTCGGCGGGAACGGATATAGGTCGTTGGATGGTTTTTGCCGAGTGTATAAATAGGGAAAGCCATTCTTTGGCGGACATTTTGCTTTAGTTGTCTCCTACCATCTGAAGATAGCCCGATGCACCATCGCTTAGGTCGAACCTTCAGCCAAAAATCCTCCTTCAGCCGGTCTTTTCTTGAATCGGGTTAGATATCTTCTTCCGGAGTTTTCATTGATGTAGTTAGGGTCGAGTCGGGCGATGAGGCTTCAGCTTCTGAAGCCAAGTCCAGTGGGTCATCCTCTTCCTCCTCGGCTTCTGATAGCTGAGGAGGTTCTTCCTCTTCGTCCTCTTCTTCCGCAGCAGGCTCGCCCCCAAAAGGTGGCGACGCCCTTGTTCTTCGTCGTCGGGTGGCAAAGTGCGCATCGAAAATACTCGTGATGTGCCCTTGATGTTGGATCGCCCGGACGAGCTTTCCGATATCCGGGCTTGTTTCCACATCCTCCGGATATTCACTTCGTCTGGTCAGGGAGAGTGAGCAGGCAGACCAGATACAGGGCAATGAGATTGTCTTGTACCTGGAAACATTCCGAGCAAGGATGTGTATGCCCTTCTCATCCGAGATTTGTGTCGTACTCCATTGCTTTCGTTTTGCCCCAGGCCAGCTAGCGCCAAACTCGTGAAGAATCTTACTCGGGTTTTTGGTCCGGTTGATTGATCGGATCCCCTTCGACTTGAGTCTTCTCCTTTCCTTTTTTTGATACAAAAATCATCTCGACATTCGCAAGCGAACCGAGCTGGGTGTATCTCTTTTAAAAAACATAAGGATAGGACGGCCACGTCAGGGGTAGTAGGCGTCCCTTCTTCCATCCATGAGTGGAAGGAGAAGTTTGTTTTCGTCGATCCTCTGAAGGGAGAGGATTGGCCAGCCCACTAAATGGCACAGGGCGGATTGCCAACGGGTCAAGCAGTCTAACGCCCCGGAAGCAGAGGTAGTGTCGCAGTGGGAGCCGATCCAGTGGACCGATGTCCTGCTTTCCGAACAGGCTTTGAGCTGGACGGAACTCAGCCCCGCGCGCTTCAGGGTTAAGTTAGGGCTTTGCCGATTAATTTAAGTTTAGCATGATATTGTCGTTCCTGTTGCTGACATTTTTTCCGTTTCTACAGAGCAAATGGATTGTTCGAAGATCATGGCTACCATAGCTGCCAAGGCGTAGGGGAGGAAAGGCAGTAGTGCCAGCGTCCAGACCCACACCGGGCGTGGTCCTTCGACAAGCCCTTTCCGCCAAGGCCTTCGTGGCCCCTCTCGTCCCGGAGGAACACCGTAGCAGAGGGTAGAAACATGCTCGGGATTAGGCTCTTTGGCCAGTACGTCGAGTCTCCGCTCAAGAGGCAAAAAAGAAAGTGGTTTCCCGGCTACCTTCGGCCGGGATACAGTTGCAGGAAGGCGACTTCTGTATTAAGGTGCCGCCGGGGCTCTCTGTAGCCAACAGCTTGCTGGCGGACATAGAGAAGGCGGCGGGGGCCAAGATTTCCCGGGTGCCATAAAGGCCCAAGTGGCGGCGAAAGCTCAGAAGGCTGTTCATGTTGATAATTTTCTAAAAATTTCCATGTGTTTTTTCCTCTATTTAGCTTCTAACGAAAATGGTTTGTGTTTTTGTGCAGGTCCTCCAGCATTGCGCCCTTCTTGCCACTATGGAGGCCGAAAAGGTGGCCCCGGCGATAAAAAAGTCCGGAGAGTCTTCCTCGCGTGAGGAAAAGCTCCTTACCAAGCTGAAGAAGGCGGAGGACAAGGTGGCCTCCCTGGACTTGAGGTTGGTCGCGGAGGGCTTGACGGTCGCGAAGCTGAAGGAGCCTCACCGGCTCCTGACAGAATCCAACCGGGCTATTCAGGCCAAGATCGACGAGGTCAAAGGGCTCTATGATGCCATGAAGAGACAAATAGACTCGTTCAAGAGGATGCCTGGACGGCCACGAGGTGACGACAGGGCGGAAAAGGCCGTGGAGGAGTACAAGGCATCCGACCAATTTTATGTCGAATTTGCCGACTCTACAGCCGTCGGGTGGCACAACGTCCTTGACGCTGTCAAAGAAGCGATGCCTGGGTTCGAAAAACAAGGAGCTTCGTGCAAAGTATCCCCTTGCCGAGAAAGTGCCTTAGGGAGGCAGCGCCGAGCCGGCGGGAGGAGACGAGGCCGCAGGCGGAAGCGCAGAGCTTGCGGTCACAACCGAGGCTCCTGGTAGAGACGCCGAACAGGGGGATGGCGGGAAGGTCTCGGCTGCAAAGGTGGTTTGAAGCCGCCGTCCACCTCATTCTCTATTCCCCTTTTTTAGCCTTCAGGTATTTTGTAAAGCTGAGGAGCTTATAATACCTTGTATATAATTTGAAATATCAATAAAGTATTTTTATCTCGTCTTTGATATGCCTGGCTGTAATACTTCCTTCTTGTTTATTTACAAGTATGGGTAGATCGATGTCCCTCCTCCCCCGGAGTCAAGGTGACGTGGGACAAGCGAACACCAAATATGAACACCAAGTACAAATAGATCGGTGTCCCTCCTTACCCCGGAGTCGAGACGACGTGGATCGAGTGAACGCCAAATATGAACACCGAGTGTAAATAGACCGATGTCCCTCGGATCTGAGCGTGGCTGGGGTTCCTTATAACGCGCGAACCAAAGCTTTATTCACTTGGGTCTTATCAGAAGTTTGTTTACTTCATGATCGCGCACCAAATAGAGGTCGGCTTACAGACTTCGACGCGGATGCGCCAGGCAGGAAGAAGCCCGGCCGCCTCGAGATAAGGGCTTCGGGTCCACAGCGTAGCCGGGAAGGAGGCTGCCCGTTAAGGATGGGCCGAGCAGGAAGCTGCTCGGCCGCCTTGTGGCGAGGGCTTCGGATCCACAGGGTAGCCGGGCAGGAGATTACCCGCTGCGGATGGGCCGAACAGGAAGCTGCTCGGCTGCCTCATGGCGAGAGCTTTGGATCCACAGGGTCGTCAGGCAGGAGGCTACACGCTGCGGATGAGCCGAGCAGGAAGCTACCCGTCTGCCTTATGGCGATAGCTTAGCTTAGAAACTAAAATAACTTTAGTTGACATAAAAAGAGGAATCTCATTATTTGAAAGAGTACAAGTTCATCTGTACAATTTAAGCTTTTCGGCGTTATATGGCCGTGGAAATTCATGTCCCCAGGAATCCTGGAGGCGGTAGGCTTTGCCGGGCAATGTCTCAGTTACGAGGAAGAGACCTTCCCACTTCAGGAAGAACATGTACAGCTTCCTTTGGTCTTCAAATCCGTTTCAACGTAGGACCAAGTCTCCTGCCTTGAAAGCTCGATATTTACCCGGACGTTGTAATACCGGACGGTCTGCTGCTGATATGCGGCCATCCTTATTTGCGCTCGATCTCTCTTTTCCAATAAGATATCTAGGTTGCTTCGAAGTGCCAAGACATTGGCCTCGTCGTCGAAGTGTTCGACTCGATAGCTGGGAAAGCCGATTTCTGCGGGGACCATTGTCTCGGTGCCGTAACAGAGGCTAGACGGGATTTCCCCATGGGTGTTTTTCTCGGTGTTCGCAGCGCCCATAACACCCGTGCTAGTTCCTCGACCCAGCCGCCCTGTCTTCCTTCCAGGCGGGCTCTAAGGCCTTGGATGACACCTCGGTTTGCTACCTCGGCTTACCCGTTGCATTAGGGATGCGCAACCGTGGAGAACTTCATCAATACGTGATAGTCGCTGCAGAATTCTCTGACTTTGTCATTTTCAAAATTGGTTCCGTGGTCGGTAATGATGCACCTCGGGATTCCAAATCGGGTAATTATATTATTCTGTAAGAACCTCACCATAGAGGTGACATCCAGTTTCCTAATCGGCGTGGCTTCGACCCACTTTGTAAAGTAGTCTACAGTGACAAGGATGTATGTGTCCACCCGTGCCGGTGGGGAGTTGACCGACCATGTTCATCCCCCTGCGTGAATGGCCAATGGGAACTTAGTGGCGTCGATTCGGTAGCGGTAATCGAGAAATGCTACCAAAGAGTTGGCAGGTCTTGCACCTTCTGACCAGCTTTTCTGCGTCTTAATGTATAGTTGGCCAGTAATACCGCTGCAACAATGTCTTTTGAACAAGACTGCAGGCCCCTTGATGTGCTCCTCCGACTCCTTCATGTATCTCTCGAAGAACGTAACCTGCTTCGTCGGGATCGACACATCGAAGTAGAGGTTGGGTGTACGACTTTTTATACAGGTTTCCCTTACTCCACACGAAGTGACGAGCTTTTATGCGGAGCTGGCGTGCCTCAATTCGGTCCTCGAGGAGTACTTCGTCCTTGAGGAACTCCACCATGGGATTTCTCCAATCCGGTATATCCCCCTGAGCAGTGTAGATCCAATGTATCACCTTTCGTCTTCGATGCTGGGTCGTGGCAGGACTTCGAAGAGAATGTTCTTTTGTGATTGGCCGAATAAGAAGAGGCGAGTTTACTTAGCGTGTCGGCCTCGACGTTTGTGCTCCTGAGAATCTGTTATATTTGGACCTTGATTGGTAGAGATTCTGCGTGTTCAAGTTTAGTTAATTACCGCAATCAAAACGGTTTCGCTTGTAGCTAGCCGGTTGAGTACGGGTCGTCCGCAGGGAGATGGGAATCTTTTTCTATGTGCTTTAACGAGTTAAGTCCAATTTTCCAGATTTGTTTGTGATTATCTAAGTGTTAAAATGATATGTAAAGAGAGCTTGTTAGGGTTAGGATTAGGTTAGTTTGAGTTAGAAGTCGCCCACTTCTTTCGTTGCCACTCTTAATATCGGTGTTACGGTAATCGGCAACAACGGGGATTAGCACGACTAGGAAGGAACTTGCGAGTATAAGCTAGGCTTTCCAACGCTTAAGTCCTTCCTTTTGGTGCTTGTCCGTCCGTTCTTGGCTCTTAGCCATAACCTCCGGTTAATTCAACCACAACCGGTCTCACAACGGAATCACCGCTATCATGTAGGATAGGGTGCCGTAAGGAGCGGATTGTGGTTCAATTAACGGGAGTCGATTTAAGATGTTGGGCAAGGAAAGAGTGAGAGAGATTTCCTTCTCTCAAACTTCCTTTATCCTACCCTAACAAGTATGGAAACTACTCACACATCATAATGAAAAGAAAATAAAACAAAAGAGGAAGATAGAAAGAAAGCGATTAGAAGATAACAACTAGCTATTTGCGACCTCACCTTGGCAAGGATCAAGCGTAAGCATCATGGTTGTTTAAGGATAAAGGAAAAGAGAAAAGAAAGAAACAACAAGAAATAACAACTAAGTTAACAAATGAAAATTACAAGCATTTAACATAAGAGCAAGACAAGTATGATAATAAAATGAACTTCTTTATTCATCATTCTTCACTCACAAAAGCTCACTACAAGTTTTTCAATGGAGAAGAGATGAGAAGAGGAAGAAGAACAAGTATTCTAAAACCTAGAAAATACAAGATTAAGCACCCTTGGCTTCACAAGGTTCTGGGCTATTTATAGGCAGGGAAAAGGAAATCTAGGGCAAAATTCTGCCTGTACATAGAAAGACCAAAATACCCCTAGAGTTTGACATTCTGCGGAGGCCGTACGGCCGCGGTTCCGCGGCCTAAGCATGCTTAGGCCGCGGAACCGCGGCCATATAGAGGACTTAGGTCTTCAAGTTTTGTGGTTTCTCCTGGTTTGCATTGTCCTTCAGTCTGGTATATGTTTTTTCTCATAATGTCTTCACGATTTTTCCAGAATTTTAGCAAATCAAAAGGTGATTTGATGTGGATCTTTTTTGTCATGATTTCCTCGAGCTCCGTGTAGATTTCTTGGATCTTGTGTTGCCATTGAGCCTTGTGCATGAAAACAACATTGATTTGCCATTTTGTCTCTTAAACTGGTGTGTGGCAACAGACGGATAAAGAGCGGAGATCCGTATTTTATCTGTGGTTGGCAGGAACCCAGGTTATTGTCGTGTTTTTCCATGAATTTCACCGTTTTTAGAGCCGAGAACCTGTATCCTGCAATTGACTAGCAAACACGGCTCAAGAGTACCTACCGATATGCAATGTGATAAAAATTGGGCGGTATAAAAATGCAAAAATCTGATATGAACAAATACGCCCAAACTTATCATTTGCTCGTCCCGAGCAAAGCCAATTTATTCACAAAAAAAAAATTCCTAACCTCACTTTCGCAGGAAACGCGATTGCACTGAGCATGTGCAACAAGCCGTTAAACCTCTAGGTGTCCCTAGTAGGAGGAGTGTTGTCTCCTGAGGGTTTTCAGCGGATTACACCCACAAAATCCGGTCAAGTTGGTTTTGTAAAATAACTAAAATTCAAACCCTAAAGTTTTGTTTCAGAAAATAACAATTCTATTATCCTAAGTCTAGACTATCGAACCTTTATTTTTCACACCTCGCTTCTTATTTAACTACAGATTTTATATGTCTTTACGTGCAGTGCAAATAGTGTCGTTAAGTTTCAGAAGGATCGAATAAAATCATCATATCATACAATAAGTCCAGATAAATTTTTTTTTTAAAAAATGATCACATAAGTTTTATAAAGAGTTAAGCATTTTTCAAGTTTCGTTTTCCAGTAAAGTTTCAACTTTAGAATTTCTATCTTCCTTAACAGGAAACTAGGTCTTATTTTTCACTCCGCCTTTTTCTTGTTTTCATTTCATACACACCTCTGTGAACGTGCAATAGTCTTTATCATAGAATAAAACATTCATATCTCCGCTAAAATTTTTATAAAAGCCTGTCTTTTATCAAGATTATTCTCACACAAAAAACCGTTAGGAATTTTAACTCGGAGAGAACACTTGCTTGACTTTGTTTTAATCTGGACTTTCTAGGCTTCTTAGCGAGTTTTGGGCCAATGCACCCAAACCAGTTGACTTTAGGGCATTAGGTGTAGAAACACCCCAGCGGACTTAATTACTCAAGTTACCTAGGTCCATAAACAAAAGACAGTTTGGCGTGAAAATCATGATGATTTAATACGAACGGAGATATAGCCGGCAGTTCAATTATTTTGTTGGATAAAAGACGTGTTTAGTGGGTTCGGTGTGTAATCATTCCAATCAAGTTTCAGATGGGTTATTTTTCAGACTTAGTTCCAATTAAGGCATCAATAATTTCTCTTCATATTCACTTCACTTCATAAACTATTCTTGATATTACTTATTTCAGAACAAACCTATTTGATCCTCAGAAAATCATTTATCCATTAAAAAGTTTTTAGACATAAAAGACTTGTCATCTAATTTCCAAAACTCACGACACGTGTAGTGTGATGTAAAGACGTATATCAGCTATAGTTGATTTCAAAGGAGAGTTATCTTTCAGGTTTTCAAAATCTAAACCTAAGATTTAGTTATTCTTATCTAATCAAACAAAACCGTCGAAATGTTGAATCAGAGTCCTCCCACTAGCTAACTTGACAAAAAAGTTTTTATGTTTTTAGAAAATTTTCAGATTTTTATGGATTTTGTGGATTTTAATATGCAGATGCAAAATATACATATGGATGCGAAGGTAAGAAACGCGTACCGAGCGTACCCCCAAACTTAAACTGGACAGTGCCCTCACTGTCATTGCATGAAGAGATCATTTGAAGGGTCAAAATTGTCGGTTAGATATACACAAAAATTTTATTTTTATTTTTTTGTGTTTTTGGTTTTAAGAAAAAGAAAAAGAAAAAGAATATCCACAAAAATGTACAAAATGGTATATACATACCCCCAAACTTGTTTGGAACAGTGTCCACTTGTTCTTGGCTGGATAACCGAAGTTTGGAGGTAGGCAGAGGAAGATTATGCAGGGTAAACCGGCTCCTGTAAGACCAGGAGCTCCTCTGTTGGTTCGGCGCTAAGGTACGGTTTTAGTCGGTGTCCGTTCACTTTAAAAAATGAACCGTCCTTTGGATTCTCCAAATCCACAGCGCCATGCGGATACACATTCCGCACAAAATACGGCCCTTTCCAGCGAGATCTGAGCTTTCCTGGATGGAAGTGTAGCCGGGTGTCGTAAAGCAGTACCTGCTGACCAGGTACGAAGGTTTTGCGCAAAAGGTGTTTATCGTGAAACACCTTCGTTCGATTTTTAACGACAACCGCGTTATCGTAAGCCTCATCCCTAAGCTCGCTTAATTCGTTCAACTGCAGCTTCCGATGGCTGCCCGCATCTTCGAGAGACAGATTCAGCTCCTTTATCGCCCAAAATGCGCGATGCTCTATTTCGACAGGTAGGTGGCAAGCTTTTCCATACACAAGCCGATAGGGAGACATGCCAAGATCGGTCTTTTAAACGGTTCGAAATGCCCAAAGGGCATCAGTGAGTTTCAGCGACCAATCCTTACGGTTCTTGGAAACCGTTTTCTCCAGTATCTGCTTGATTTGCCGATTTGAAACTTCGGCCTGCCCCCAGGTTTGGGGGTGGTAGAGCGTAGAGAGCTTATGATTAATGGAATATTTTCGCATCAAGGCCTCGAAAGTCTTGTTGCAGAAATGACTTCCATTGTCGCTAATGATCGCTCGGCGGTGCCCAAAACGAGAGAAAATGTTTTCTTTAAGAAACCTAACGACAACCTTGTTGTTGTTAGTCCGGCTGGGCACAGCCTCGACCCATTTAGAGACGTAATCAACAGCGAGAAGAATGTACAAGTTCCCAAAAGAGCTGAGAAACGGCCCCATGAAATCTATCCCCCAAACATCGAAAATCTCCACAACCAAGATCGGTTGGAGCGGCATCTCGTTCCTCCGGGATATCCGGCCCAAGTGTTGGCACCGGGAGCAAGTCTTGCAATAGTCATGAGCATCTTTGAAGAGTTGTGGCCAGTAGAAACCACATTGCAAGATCTTCTCAGCTGTCTTTCTGGGGCCAAAATGCCCGCCACACGCTTGATCGTGGCAAAATGACAGCACACTCTTGAATTCCTCGTCAGGGACACACCGACGAATAATCTGGTCGGGACAGTACTTGAACAAATAGGGTTCGTCCCAGTAAAAGTGTTTTACTTGGGATAAGAAGCGAAGTCTGTCCTGACTTGACCATTCAGTCGGTAGTAATCCTGTGGCCAAATAGTTCACAATATCTGCGAACCAGGGTTCGCAAGATACTGTCAAGAGCTGTTCATCCGGGAAAACGTCATTGATCGGGATTGGAAGCGAAGGCGAAGAAGGAAGTCGTGAGAGATGGTCGGCAACTACGTTTTCACATCCTCGTTTGTCCTTAATGACAAGGTCAAACTCTTGAAGCAAGAGGATCCAACGTATTAACCGAGATTTTGCATCTTTCTTCGCAAAAAGATGGCGCAGAGCAGAATGGTCTGTGTAGACAATGACTGGAGAGCCGATGAGGTAGGGCCTGAACTTCTCTAAAGCAAATACAACAGCTAAGAATTCCTTCTCAGTTGTTGTATAATTGAGTTGGGCGTCGTTCAGGGTTCGGCTCGCATAATAGATTACGTGCGGCATCTTGTTTATGTGTTGTCCAAGGACAGCACCAATGGCAAAGTCGGATGCATCGCACATAATCTCAAATGGGTGCGTCCAGTTAGGTGAAGAAAGAACGGGAGCAGAAGTGAGTGAGCTTTTCAATGACTCGAACGCAGTCACACAGCTCGAGTTGAAGTCGAATGGCGTGTCCTTGGCCAGCAAAAGAGTCAAGGGCCTAGCAATCTTGCTAAAGTCCTTGATGAACCGTCTATAGAAACCGGCTTGGCCAAGGAAGGCTCGGATGTCTCGGACGCATCTGGGAGGAGGTAGATTGGAGATGACCTCAATCTTTGCTTTGTCAACCTCTATGCCATTTTGCGAGATGATATGTCCTAAGACAATACCTTCGCGCACCATGAAATGGCACTTCTCCCAATTCAAAGTGAGATTCTTGTCCTTACATCGGGTAAGGACAGCGTCAAGATGCAGCAAACACTCGTTGAAGGAATCGCCGAAGATGGAGAAATCATCTATGAAGATCTCCAGAAATTTTTCCACCATGTCTGAGAAGATTCCCATCATACACCGCTGGAAGGTAGCGGACGCATTGCATAACCCAAAGGGCATGCGACGATATGCAAACGTGCCGAAATGACAAGTGAATGTGGTCTTGTCCTGGTCTTTTTCGGCGATGGGAATCTGATTATAGCCGGAATAGCCATCAAGAAAGCAGTAGTACTCGTGTCCGGCCAATCGTTCAAGCATTTGGTCAATGAAAGGTAGCGGAAAGTGGTCATTCCGCGTTGCAGCGTTGAGTTTTCAGTAATCGATGCATACTCGCCACCCAGTTTGGGTGCGAGTAGGGATTAACTCGTTCGCCTCGTTAGTGATGACCGTTATACCTGATTTCTTGGGGACAACGTGAATGTGGCTAACCCACTGGCTATCAGAGATAGGGTAAATGATACCACTATCCAGACATTTTACGATCTCCTTCTTCACAGCCTCTTTCATGACTGGATTGAGACGTCTTTGTGGATCCCGGGCTGGTTTGGCATCATCCATCAGATGAATATGATGTTCAACGATCAGGGGACTAATCCCCTTGATGTCCGCCATGGACCAGCCAAAAGCTTGCCTGTTGCTGTGCAAGACCGCGAGAAGTGCTTTCTCTTGCTCTGGAGCTAGAGAAGCCGAGATGATGACAGGGAGGGTCTCGTTCTCACCTAAGTAAGCGTACTTAAGGTGAGATGGTAAAGGCTTGAGTTCGAGCGTCGGAGGTGAAACGATTGAAGGCAAGATTGGTGTAGAGGTCTCGAACTCAAAGGACTCCAGCAAAGGTTCAAAACGAGTGTAAGCGACCGGGTCGGATGGTTCAGGTAACTCATCCGGAAATTCGAAGGATTCAAACTCGGGTTGCGAGCAGCTAAGATCGTTTGAGAATGTGAAACACTCGTAGTCGTTGTCGGGTGCAGAAACAGCAGCAGGTTCGAGGAGGAACGCACTAGTGGCGTTAAGGTTAGCATGATCGAACAGAAACTCCTCGAATTCACACTCTTCAGGGGTGATCTCCTAGATCGAGCAGACGTCCAGTATATGAGCATTAGGTTCGGAGGGCTGATTCCCCAACCTAAAAATGTTGAGTTCAATTGTCATGTTTCCAAAAGAGAGGTTCATCGAACCATTGCGACAATTGATCACAGCATTTGAGGTTGCAAGGAATGGGCGACCGAGTATCACCGGAATTTGATTCCGGGGGTTAGCTACAGGCTGTGTGTCTAATACAATAAAGTCAACGGGGAATATGAAGTCCCCGACTTTGATTAACACATCCTCTAGCTCACCCCTAGGATGGGTGATCGATCGGTCGGCCATTTGGAGAGTACAGTGTGTGGATTTCAGCTCTCCTACGCCTAATTGCTCGTATACTGAGTACGGAAGCAGGTTAACACTGGCACCAATATCTAATAGTGCGCGGTTGATGTTCTTATCTCCAATGGTAATAGAAATCGTAGGACAGCCAGGGTCCTTCCATTTTTGTGGTAAAGATTGGGTAAGAGCATCACTCACAACACTAGCCAAGAAAACTTTCTTTGGTACCTGAGACTTCCTTTTTTTCGTGCACAAGTCCTTTAAGATTTTCGCCTAGGATGGGACTTGTTGGACGGCATCTAAAAGAGGAATGTTAATGTTAACCTGCTTAAATAACTCCAGAATCTTCTCCATTTGAGGATTTTGTTTATTAGACCTCAACCGGTTTGGAAATGGGACATTTTTAAAATTGGTTGAGTCTAATGCTAGTGGAGGAGATTGTGGAGTCGGAACGGATCCCAGAACAGGTGTTTTCGTGGAGTGAGAAGCGGGTCCGTTCAAAGCAGAAGAAGAGGAAGAAGAAGGAGAGCCTTTTGAAGAATGGAGAATAGGCTCAGAAGACAAAGAAGCAGGAGAAGAAGAAGAAGCGGCCGGGGTGTCATCGTTGATCCGTGTGCCAATGTTGTTTTGCAGCATCCTTCCCGATCTCAATGTGGTCACGACACTCACATTATGGTTCTGTTGTTCAAGAGCAACATGTACATTCTGTGGGTGACCGGGATTTGGGAGTGGCTGGGACGGGAGCTTCCCCTTCTCTCGTTCGCTTAAGGCCGCATTCAGCTGTGCAATCTGGGCCTCGATGGTCTTGATGCTTTGCCCGTGAGTGGCAGTGTGTTGCACTAAGGACTGAATGGAAGACTGGATGTTGGCAGTGGATTGTGTCGATTGTTTAACGAACGCCTCCAGACTTCGTTCGAGCGAGGAAACCTTATCGTTGTTTGACGGAACAAAGTTGTTTGGTGGAAAAGAATTGTTGGGTGCAAAGTTGTTCGTCTGATGTTGAAAAGGTTGGGGTTGGAAGGGCTGCTGAAATTGATGTTGAGTTTGATGTTGCACTTGTTGTTGCAGCGGAGGGGGCCTTTGGAAATTGTTGCCTTGGAATTGATGCTGATTCTGATTCCATGCGAAATTTGGGTGGTTCCTCCAACCGGGATTGTAGGTGGAAGAGTATGGATCATTCCTCGGTCTTTGCTGGAATGCAGCATTAACCTGATCCTGTCCTTGCGATGGTGGATTGTAAGGACACTCTTCGGTTAAGTGAGAAGGATCGGAACAACAAACGCAGATGGTACGAAGGGGGAGAACAGGGGTAGGAGCAGGAGAAGAAAATTTGCTTTCTATCGCTTCAAGCTTTCTCGTTATTGCAGCCATTTCAGCTTTCATTGCAATAGAGACATCAAGTTGGTGAATTCCTACCCTAGACTGACCGGTAGAAGTGGAGGTAGAAGAAGAAGAAGTCGGTCTGGTGCTCTCCCATTGTAGCGTTTGCTCCGCAAGGTCGTCAAAGAATTGCCACGCTTCCTCGTCAGATTTCGATAGGAAGTGGCCCTGACAGATGGTTTCCAACAACTGCTTCGTTGCTGGGTTCAGGCCCTCGTATAAGGTTTGGCAAAGTTGCCATTTCTCTATACCGTGGTGAGGACACTGAACAAGAAGGTCTTTGTACCGGTCAAAGCACTTCCAGAAGAGTTCAGAAGGAAGCTGAGAGAATTGGTTGATTTCATTGCGAATCCTTGCGGTTTTATGATTCGGATAAAATTTCTTTAGAAACGCTTTAACAAACTCGTCCCAACAGGTTATGGAGTGGGAAGCGGTGCTATACAGCCATTTTTCAGCAAGATCGCATAAAGTGAACGGAATGACCCGTAGACGTATAGCATCGTCCGACAGTTGGGTAGTTTTCATCATGGCACAAACATTTTGAAATTTATTGATGAAGATATAGGCATCTTCAGATTCAAGCCCATGAAATCGTGGAAGCATGTTGATGAAGTGGGGCTTAATTTCAAAATTATCCCCATTGGCCGGTGGAAGAGAAAAGCAAGTGGGAAGTGCAGAACGGGTGGGGTAGAAACGATCCTGGAGCGCGATTCGCTGCGGCGCTACAACAGGCGGTGGTGGTGGGTTATTGGTCTCCGTAGGAGGTGGAGCCAATCCAGGGTAGTCAAAGAGATGTTCGGATTAAATGCTGACATCGCGGAAGAAGAGGTTGGTGATGGTGAAGGTGAAGATGTATGAACAGAATTCCGGTCAACGTCGGAGTTGGCCGGCAAAGGTAAAGGTGAAAGAGGAGTGGACGGAGTTTCGACGTCTGAGTCGATTGCGTAGTCGGTAGCGACTAACGTAACGCGGACTAGGCGGGCGCTAGTGTCCCGAGTCCAAGCGGACATACACTAAACGAGTTTAGTATAGTCAAAGCGGAGAAGGTGAGGGTAAGAAAACGTCAATGGAGAAAGGCGATAGGTGGTGGGTGAAAAATGGATTTTGGCGACAAAGGGCAAGTTTTTATAAAAGTTTTTGATTTTTTTCCTTTTTTTTTAATTTTATTTTTAGAAAGAGCCTTACAGAAATATGTACGGACTTACGGCTTTAAGCAATCACAAACAAGATATGCACAATCACACCTAGATCTAGGGTCACCTAGGTCTGCTAGACAGCTCCTAACTGTTCCAGAGGGCTAGAAATAGGACCTCAAACCGCCTCTTCTCCGTCAATTGCGACCAGGTAAGTGCCAGGTAAGTGGGAGGTTGTCCAACGCTTTCGTGAAGTTCCTTAATTAAATAACCACTTGCCTTCGACACACTTGCCTAGACACCGCAAAAGTCAGATAGGATAAACGGCCGATGCCTGTAACTAGTCCTCTGTCCTATTGAACGCGAAGTCCTTAGGGCTGAGTCTAGTATTTTTTAATTTAACAATGGTCAATGCATATGCTTTTTGTGATTTCTGGGGTCCTGGGAAGGGTGATGAAATCCCCACCCAATCTGAATTGGTTTCAAGCCCCTTAAGTCCGTATTAATGAATGCAAAGCGGTAACAAATCAACTGCAAACAATTTTTATTTTTAGCGCGGCGCAAAGAATCCTGCACAAGAATAGTTTATTGGAAGGGGGAAGAGAATTTGCGCAAAGAATGCTGTAGAAAACACAGTTTATTGGAGTCCAGAGGAGCGGGGGAGAGGAGAGAAACACTTACAGGGATTTTGGCACCCTGAGGCCACCAAACGGCCGCGGATCCGCGGCCTAAGCCAGCTTATGCCGCGGTTCCGCGGCAAGGTAGTGGAGTTGGGGCTCTGAAATTTTGGGGTGTGCTCTGTTGGTTGTCCTCTGCCTGTATGGATGTGCTGAATTTTTACTTGCTTACTGTATCTGCTCCAGATTTCTACAGTAGACCGTTTGCTTCGTTTTGATCCGGCGCGGTGTAGCCGCGAAATGTGGGTCTATCTTCCCACGTCTTTGACACTGAACTCGAACTCCGTATTATCCTGCACACTTGCACAAAAACTAATCAAAAAAAATAACATGATTTTTCTTTACAAAGTGTATTTTTTTTTTGGTTATATTTATATTTCATAAGTTAACCCGAAATTACACAAGGAAATAAACTACCGCCTCCCCGGCAACGGCGCCATTTGATTGGTAGAGATTCTGCGTGTTCAAGTTTAGTTAATTACCGCAATCAAAACGGTTTCGCTTGTAGCTAGCCGGTTGAGTACGGGTCGTCCGCAGGGAGATGGGAATCTTTTTCTATGTGCTTTAACGAGTTAAGTCCAATTTTCCAGATTTGTTTGTGATTATCTAAGTGTTAAAATGATATGTAAAGAGAGCTTGTTAGGGTTAGGATTAGGTTAGTTTGAGTTAGAAGTCGCCCACTTCTTTCGTTGCCACTCTTAATATCGGTGTTACGGTAATCGGCAACAACGGGGATTAGCACGACTAGAAAGGAACTTGCGAGTATAAGCTAGGCTTTCCAACGCTTAAGTCCTTCCTTTTGGTGCTTGTCCGTCCGTTCTTGGCTCTTAGCCATAACCTCCGGTTAATTCAACCACAACCGGTCTCACAACGGAATCACCGCTATCATGTAGGATAGGGTGCCGTAAGGAGCGGATTGTGGTTCAATTAACGGGAGTCGATTTAAGATGTTGGGCAAGGAAAGAGTGAGAGAGATTTCCTTCTCTCAAACTTCCTTTATCCTACCCTAACAAGTATGGAAACTACTCACACATCATAATGAAAAGAAAATAAAACAAAAGAGGAAGATAGAAAGAAAGCGATTAGAAGATAACAACTAGCTATTTGCGACCTCACCTTGGCAAGGATCAAGCGTAAGCATCATGGTTGTTTAAGGATAAAGGAAAAGAGAAAAGAAAGAAACAACAAGAAATAACAACTAAGTTAACAAATGAAAATTACAAGCATTTAACATAAGAGCAAGACAAGTATGATAATAAAATGAACTTCTTTATTCATCATTCTTCACTCACAAAAGCTCACTACAAGTTTTTCAATGGAGAAGAGATGAGAAGAGGAAGAAGAACAAGTATTCTAAAACCTAGAAAATACAAGATTAAGCACCCTTGGCTTCACAAGGTTCTGGGCTATTTATAGGCAGGGAAAAGGAAATCTAGGGCAAAATTCTGCCTGTACATAGAAAGACCAAAATACCCCTAAAGTTTGACATTCTGCGGAGGCCGTACGGCCGCGGTTCCGCGGCCTAAGCATGCTTAGGCCGCGGAACCGCGGCCATATAGAGGACTTAGGTCTTCAAGTTTTGTGGTTTCTCCTGGTTTGCATTGTCCTTCAGTCTGGTATATGTTTTTTCTCATAATGTCTTCACGATTTTTCCAGAATTTTAGCAAATCAAAAGGTGATTTGATGTGGATCTTTTTTGTCATGATTTCCTCGAGCTCCGTGTAGATTTCTTGGATCTTGTGTTGCCATTGAGCCTTGTGCATGAAAACAACATTGATTTGCCATTTTGTCTCTTAAACTGGTGTGTGGCAACAGACGGATAAAGAGCGGAGATCCGTATTTTATCTGTGGTTGGCAGGAACCCAGGTTATTGTCGTGTTTTTCCATGAATTTCACCGTTTTTAGAGCCGAGAACCTGTATCCTGCAATTGACTAGCAAACACGGCTCAAGAGTACCTACCGATATGCAATGTGATAAAAATTGGGCGGTATAAAAATGCAAAAATCTGATATGAACAGACCTCGTCAAAGCTTCTCCGGAATCTTTTTACCTCCGCCAGGTATCTCATCATCAGGGGCTCCCGGGTTTTGAAACGTCTGATCACTTGACTGACGACCAGCGCAGAATCGCTGCGGATCCTGATCGTATTTAGCCCCACCCCGGAGGCGATTCGTAGCCCAGCCAATAAGGCTTCGTATTCTGCGGCATTGGTCAGTGCCTTAAAACTAAGCCTCAGAGAGTACTCCATCTCTGCTTCATTTGGACCACGGATGACCAACCCAGCCCCACTCCCATCCTCTGTGGAAGAGCTGTCCACATAGAGTACCCAGTCCGGAATTGGGCCGAGCGTCTCCTCGACTGAGGGTCGTGGGTCAAGGCCTCGCGCCGGCACTCTTCCTTTATTGAGAATGGTGCATTCGACCACGAAATCGGCTAGGGCCTGTGCTTTGATAGTTTGCCTTGGTTGGTACCGGATGTCGAATTGGGACAGCTCCTATCTCCATTTCTCTAAGCGGACCGGCGACTCGGGGGAACCGAGGATATTCCCCAAGGGTTGTTCGGTGAGAACAATGATCGTGTGAGCCTCAAAGTAGTACTGGAGCTTCCTGGAGGTGACGACGAGTGTCAGGACTATCTTTTCTATGGCCTGATATCTGGTCTCTGCATCCTTGAAAACATGGCTGACGTAATGGACTGGTTTTTGTATTCTTTCGGATTCTCTGATGAGTACGGAGCCGGTAGCTTGGTCGGAAATGACCAAATACAGCAACAACTCGTCCCCCTCAGCTGGTCTGGTGAGAAGCGGGCGGTTGCCAGATAAGTCTTGAGCTGCTCGAAAGTGACTTGACACTCCTCGGACCACTCGAACCCGAGGATCTTGAGGCTTTAAAGAAAGGTGACACTTCTCTTCGGATCTGGACATGAAGTGACTCAAAGCAGCCACCCTGCCTGTGAGCCGCATGATTTCAACATTGCTCTTGGGCGTTGCCATGTCAATAATGGCTCTAATCTTCTCCGAGTTTGCTTCGATTTCCCGGTGGGTGACCATGAATCCAAGAAATTTCCCGCTCGTAATGCCGAACACACTTGGCTGGATTCAGTTTCATTTTGTACTTTTGCAGGACATTGAATGTCTCGCCGAGGTCTGTAGTATGCTCGGCTGACAGGGTGGATTTCACAAGAATTTCATCAACGTAAACTTTCATATTTCTCCTAATTTGCGACTTGAACAGCTTGTTGATCAGTCGCTGGTATGTTGCCTCCGCGTTTTTGAGACCAAATGACATTACCTTACAGCAGTAGACTCCTCGATCAGTGGTGAATGCGGTTAGCTCTTCGTCAGCCGGATTTATCCGGATTTGATTATAACCGAAGAAGGCGTCCATGAAGCTCAGCAGCCCATGACCGGCCAAGCTGTCAACTAATTGATCTATCCGAGAGAGTGGATAGTTGTCTTTGAGGAAAGCCTTGTTTAGATCGATGAAATCGACGCATATGCGCCATTTCCCATTTGCCTTCTTGACCATGACTACGTTTGCTAGCCAAGCCGAGTAGTTCAGGTTTCTGATGAAGTCGGCCATGAGCAGTCCGTCCACCTCCTCCTCTATTGCTTTCTGTTTTACTGGCATGAAACTTCTTTTCTTTTGTCGGACCGGTCGGGCTTTCAAGTCGACCCTGACCTTGTGGGAGATCACTTTGGGGTCGATCCCGGGCATGTCGCGGAAGTCCAAGCAAACACATCACAGTTGCTCCGAAGGAACTGGATCAGGCTATCCCGAGCATCCTCTGGCAAAAGTGAACCGATCTGGATAGTTCGGCTATCGTCTCCTTCCTTGAGAGGAACCTTTAACAAAGCCTCTACCGGAAAACCGTGAATCTCGTTTTTGTCGTCGCGCGTATCCAGAGATCCCGAGGATCGCACACATCTTCAAAAATGTCAACTTCTCTGTCCTCGGAGAACGTTGAGGAAAGACATACCCTGGCGGTTTGTTGGTTCTCGTAGGCCCGGGCTACCCCCATTGTTCAGAAGGAACTTGAGCACGAGGTGATAGATCGAGAATTGAGCCTGGAAGGCGTTTAGGGTGGGGCGACACAAGAGAATGTTATAGGACGAAGAAATCCTATCAACGAGAAATTTCACCGACATGGTTTGCGTTCTTCCTGCTTCTCCAATTTTGAAAGGGAGAGAGATCGATCCTTCGGCCAAAACGAAATGGTTTGTAAACCCGGAGAGAGCGTGAGATGCCGGTTGGAGGTCGGGCGGATTTATCCATACGCTAGAAACAGTCGTAAAACAGGATATCCGCCGAGCTCCCGAGTCAACTAAGATTCTCCGGACTTCGTATCGGTTTACCCAGGCTGCTATCACAAGGAGATCATTGTGCGGGAGTGATGCCGTGAAGGTCCTCATCGGTGATGTAGCGTGTTTTTTGTCACCCTATTGAGATAGAAATACGCGTCGCTTGTCAGGCGTATTAAAGATTCTCCTGCCTGAGGTAGGCCGGGGTTTATTGGTTGTGGGGATCCGAATCTCCGGCAGCCGCGGATTAAACTGCCGTTAATTACTCGGGAATCTCCGATTGACGGGTAAAACTAGTCATGCGAACTCAATGTGCGATGTGCGTATGTTGTGTTTTGGACGTATCGGGGGCCTCGTGAGACAACACGTGGGCGCAGGACGCCAGCGGGCCGCGTACCCAAAGCGTGGGCGCTTGACGCCAGCGGGTCGCATCCGCAGCACGCGGCCACTGGGCGCCAGCAGAAGAAGGGGCTAAGCCCTTGGACTTCGAGTTGAACCCCCGAAATGGAATTGGGTGTAGATTTGGAGTTTGTTTACTGCCGAAAGACGCGACCGGGACGTTGGGACGTCTGGCCTGAATTTGGGAGCAAATGCTATTTGGTTTTATCCGTCCACCTCTCCGAAGATGCCAAGTTGATTTATGGCACCATATATCGAAGGTTTAAACAGATGCGGTCGTTATAGCAGACTTCGTCATATTCCCCCTCGTTGATGAAGGGTATTTTATTGTGGGGACGCTCTTCCCTGCAGGCGCAAGCCCCTGCAGTTAATTACGTTACCGCGTAGTGATAACCACTTTCTCCTGCTCCAGATGTTCACTTCGTGTCGTGTGTTTGTTTTGTTTTAGGTTGCCTGTGGATTGTATACGGAAATTAATTTGTGTTGTCGCCCGTAGGACGGGAATTAGTCCAAATCCGTATTTTCTTAGATTTGGGTTTGGTTTGTTTTAAGGCTCGTTGATCTCGTTTAAGATTAAGATCAACTTAAATGTTTATTGAGAAAACGTTAGTCTAATTTTATACTAAGATCTACTCAACGGGGGTTCAGGACCATTTTTGATCCAACAAAAGAGCATTTGGGCTCTATCGTTTTAGTTTAAGGACGTCACGGTCTATTGGGTTTAAGGACATCATAGTCCATGGAGTTTAGTTCTATAGAGTTTAGTTTAGGGACGTTGCGGCCCATAGTTAGTTTAAGAACATTACGGTCCATAGCTTGTTGGTTGTCGGGACCCACTATCTCTCTGAAGACGTTGAATAATTACGACATATATCAGAAGTGTGGAGAGATGTACCCTTGAACCAAATTTCAGATTGAGGAATCATCAATCATGAGCATGAAGGCTCGTTTTATTTAGAGATTTATTCACAGGAAAAACTTAGCCAATCTGGGGTTGAAGTTGGTCTCTTATAATGTTAAACGCTAGTGTATGCTCAGTGCCCACGTGCTCCCACATGATAATCTAAGACAGTGTTAAACACTAAGATCTGAGATGCTCACGTGTGGCACGTGAGGCGCCATAGCAGTGTTAAACACTGAAAGTTGGGGCGCTCACGTATAGCACGTGAGGCGCTTAGAGTTGGGCACTGCCTCTTTTATTCTCTTATTCTAGTGATGAGCACTTCTCAGGAGTCACGTGGTCACGTGAGGCGTCCCAAAAATAGGGTTTATTCCCTTTTTTCTTTTATAAGTGCTGAGCACTTCTCAGGGGTCACGTGGGGTCACGTGGCTAGATCTCAGTCTTTCCTTTTTGCTCCTCAGAGGTGCTCACGTGGGAACACGTGATCTGTTACGTAGCATTTGAACGCTAATGAATCATCAGGCTGTTCTTCTATGGTTCCGAGAAATCAAGTTTTCCTTTTGTTCTTTGCATGGATTAAATTGTTTTTAAATGGTTAAACCCTAGTTTCAGAGAAATTAAATTCCTAAATGTTTTGTAAGATTAAAACTCTTTTGGATTCAGTTCTTTCCCCTAGATTTTGAATCTGCATGACAGAATCTTTCCGATGAGAATTAAATTCTCAACTTGTGGGGAGATCTGCTTCTGCAGATCTTAACCAAAAGAAGAACTAAGTTCTTTAAGAAGAGTTAAATTCTTGGTTTGAGAATTAAATTCTCTTTTTGTGGGGGATTTTGGGAGAGGTTCCTCTTCTTTAGAGAATTAAATTCTCTTTCTATTTTTCTTCCCTTCTCTTTGTGTGTCTCTCCTCGCTTCTATTTATATGAGAAGAAAAAGAATCAATTTGTTAAGAAAACCCCTCATTGAGAGATTATGATTGATTCCATGATTTTTTTAGATCAATCGATGAATTTTATTCACCGTTGGATTTTTTATCCAAAGGCTCTCTATTTACCAGAGAAGATTTCTTGTTTGTTTAATAAGATTATGAATATCTTGTTAGTTTTAATAAAATTAGAATTTTATTGTATCATATCTCTTTAGTTTAACAAGATCAGAAATATATTTTCTTGATATAGAATTTAATTCTATCATATGGATATCTCGTTAATTTAATAAAATTAGAATTTTATTCTTAACATAGAATTTTAATCTTATCATATAAGTATCTTGTTAATTTAACAAGATTATGAATATTTGAAATTAAGTGAATATTTTGTTAGTTTAACAAGATTAGGAAAATATTTTCCTATAATAGAATTTTATTCTACCAGATAATCACCGTTGGATCTTTGATCCAAAGGTCCTCTGTTTAGCAGAAAAGATCTTTGAGGCAGATCAGGAAAATATTTTCCAAATAGAATTTAATTCTATCAGATGATTTAATTGGTGATATTTTATCACCATCGGATTTTAAATCCAAGATTCTCTAAAAGATCTTTTAATTTTATCACAGAGAATTTAATGGGAGCATTTTAAATTGGGGCGCTCACATGCTTTGCATGCGAGAGGCAAGGGAACTCACGTATTTAACACGTGATCCCTGGTGCGAGTTTTAGCCTGTTTATGTTCAGCGCTTGTATATTTTTCATATGAGCGCTCACGCGTTTAACATGTGAGATCTGTTTAGCTATTTAGATTTATTTATGTTCAACGTTCATATGCTTTGCATATGAGCGCTCACGTGTTTTACACGTGATGCCCGTTCAGCATTCATATGCTTTGCATACGAGCGCTCACATGTTTTACACGTGGGGTCTATTTGGCCCTTTAGATTTATTTATTTTCAGCGTTCATATGCTTAGGGTTATAAAGGAACAAATAGCTCTTAACCGAAAATTTTAGTGGGAACAGAGTTATACTCCTAAAAGATTTGGATTTGGAGTTAAAACTCCTAAAAATTCTGGATTTGGAGTTAAGCTCCTCTGAGAATTTGGATCTTGGAGTTGAATTCCTCAAAGATCTTCGGAAATGACCATAGGGGACCCCTTTGTTCTCTCTTGAGCCTTGTATCTTCCCAAAGTAGGAATTTTGGAAATGGGTCTTCTTCCTCCTCTCTTTGCTGGATCTTGGGGGAAAAGGACGGCTCCTTTTTAGGGATTTGATGGGAGATATGTACTCCCCTTCGAGGGTTTTATGGTGAAACTTTATTTAGCTTTGAAAAAAAGAGAGCTAAGCTCTTTGATTTAATTGGAAATAAAGAGGAAGAGGGAAAAAACTTGAGAAAGAGAAGATGGAGATACAAACCCCAGAATTTTTAAGAGAATGAAAGATGTTCTTGATTTTCTCATCATGGTTGCCTTTATAGGCTACGCACTTTACATATAGCCTCTTGGGCTTTGCCATATGGCACTTGTACCACCCCATGCCTTTTGTGCTTATTTCTTTTTGCACATAAGTCATGGTGTTTACAAAATTTTGGCTTTTTGCCCATTTTACATACAGTTATTTTAAAAAATTGCATTCGGACTAATTTATTGCCTCCTTTTTTGCATGGAGCCGACCCCTTCCATGCTTGGTCTTGAGTTGGGCTTGGACACATTTGGCTTGGGCTCAGGCCCACTTGGCTTGGGGTTGACTTAGACTTTGACTTGGTCAACCGAGGTGCAATTTTTAACCCCAACAGGTGAAGCTGATTGGATCGTCCTTCTTGTAGTTCTTGTAGGGGGTCACTTAAGGTCATGACCGACTGGAAACGGCAGGTGTCCTCGTTGCTCAGAATCGAGCCAACAGAGATGACCATGATCTGCCCGACTGTCAATTCTCCGGAAGGATGTTAGTTTGTTTGCTCCCGATCTGCCTGTCGTTTGTCTCGTAGGTATCTTGCCAGGTGATCGGAGCGGATCAGCTCCTTGATGTAGTCATGGAGTTGTTTGCAGTTCTCGGTCGGATGCCCCTGTGATCGATGGAAGGCGCGGTACAGGCCGCAGAGTCGCTTGCCTGGCCTCTGAGTCGCTGGTGGGAGCTTGAAAAATCTCTCGCCCTTGGTCTCCTCCAGCAGCTCGGCCTGAGAGACGTTCAGGGGAGTGTACTCATAAAACCTCGGAGAATAAGGTTTCGGACGGTCGGCTTTTTTCTTCTCCTCCTTGTCCCGTTTCTTTCGGTCTGTCCGGTCGCCGCGAAGTAGGATGGCGTTTACTTCCGATTCGAATTGGATTTTCCGCTCAGTCCAGACTTTTACTTCGGCCATGGTCTTAGGTTGCGCTAATGCGAAAGAGCGGAGCCACTCTGTGCCTAAGACCAGCCCTCAAGGTGGTGATAACCGTTTCGTCGCGGTGCTCGGAGACTTCTAGAAGGGCATTATAGAAGCGGGTGATGTAACCCTTGAAAGATTCCCTGTCTTCGCTCTTGATGGTAAATAGATAGTTGACCATCCTTTTCTGTCGTCGGTTACCGACAAAATGACCGAGGAACCGATTCGCCAGCTCGTTAAAGGACGAGATCGAACGTGGCGCAAGGCCACAGAACTAATCTCGACCGACCCGGATAAGGATGGTAGGAAAGGCTCGGCACTGAGCTGCGTCTGAGTTGTCTTAGAAACTCATGCTTGCCGTAAACGCATCCAAATGGTCCGTTGAGTCAGACTTCCAGTCAAAGAATGTCACCTTGAGCGGTTTGTTCCGAGACGAGACCCGCTCACCTAATAATTGCTCCGTGAAGGGCTTCGTGAGCGAATCTGCGGAATACTTTGCCACTCCTCCGGCCGAATGGGTGGCGAGCCGCATGTCCTCAATGTTCTTCTCAAGGACCTCGATTCGCTGTTGGTACCCCGAGGATTCTCCATAGTTGGAATGCCTGCTATCTCTGCTCTGCTATCTCTGCTCTGGGCTTGCGCGATAGAGCGGTTTCGGTTTTGTTCTATCACGTTCCTCAGATCCTCGAGATGGACACTTTATGGCTGGCCCCGACGTTCTCCATGTGCGCAGTCTCGATGAGTGTGGTGACGTCAGTCTTGCCTGGAATCAGGCGACCTGACCGATGTCTCTTCAGTGGACGAGAGAGCGCGGTGGGCGTTGAAACGATAGTCTGGTCTCTCCTGAGATCTCGGTGTCGGACTGTCCGGCGCCCAACGAGTCATGGAATTATTCCTCGTATGAGGGTCGTGACTACCGGAATTGGCACACCGGTTGTAACACCCGAGCCCAATGCTACTATTTTCTGTTATTGGTTGAGCATTAGATATTACTCATTTCATTTATCTTGCTTATTTGGGTCTTACTGTAAAATTTTATCTGGCTAAGTCATTCTGCATATAACAGATTTTAGCACCTAAAATAAAATTGGAAATATTCATCTTGGCCTACTTGACACCCTTAGCCTCGTGGTAGCGTCCGTGCATTGTGTTCTCGTCCCGTTCAGTGAAACGGGCGAGTTTGGATGGCTACGTGCACGTGCGTGTGTCCTTGTTGGGAGTATGCTTTTTAATCATAAAACATTTCATTTTAAAATTTGGAACCCGCCTAAAATCCTATTATTTGAATTTCGAATTTTTGGACCCAACCCGGGCGCAATTTGGAAATATTTCATTTGGCGCCAAAATCCTAAATTTTAATATTATTAAAACCTTCGCATATATTTTTCTAACTAATCTGATATCTTACTGTTCATTACCTATCTTTTAAATCTTTAAGTTAACCATATAATATTTTTACAATCTTTTATATCCTTCTTAATTTATTCTCTCAGCCAATCGCAACCTCCCCTTTAACCCCGTGGGCCCCACTTTCTCTCTCTCTCTCTCCACTTTTCCTCTCTCTCCCTCTCCCTTATATATTCTCTCGTACTTCTCTTTATCATTTTTCTCTTCTTGCTTCATGTCTCGTTTCTCATTTCTTTTAACTGTTCTTTTGTTGCCGGAATTCCGTCGTGCCGGTGACGTTTCTCGACGTTCCAGCGAGATACCCCGACCCGTGTGGTTCCTTTGTTCGTCGTTTGGGTTCATTCCGTGAACCGTGCGCCGTCGCGAGTTTTCCCCGCCGACGGTTAACGTTCCGTTTTCCCGATTCGCGACCCATCGAGGCAAGTTAATCTTGCTACATGCTATATACTTTTATAATCTTCATTTTATAATATTATACATTTGAAAATCTTATAGTTTACATATGAAATGTCGTTGAAAAATCGGATATGACAAATCTGAAATTTACTGTACACCTTATCTTATAAAATTCATTATAAATTATAGAAAAATCATTAGGATACGTTCTTTAGTTCGTTACGAAGCTAATTCAGAATACTATAACTCTATGAAATATTTACTTGCAAAATAAATTGTTTAATTAACATAAAATGCAAATGAACACGTCTTTAAACTGCTGTCCAGGGAAATTCCAGCAGCAAACTTTCAACTTTGAATATTCATAACTTTTTGTAGGGATAACCTGAGATGCTTATACTTATAAAACTGAAAACCTTATTGAATTATCTTTGTTTTGGTATAAGATACGTCTCTTTTGGAGAACGTTTGTTATTTTTAAGCTATTTTACAAATTAGGGTGACGCTGAATTTCTGAACGGAACCTTCTTGTGCATGGTTAATCAATACATCTTTTATAGTTACTAATCGCTTTGAATATGCTATCCATATTAATATTATTATATCAATATTTATATCACATATTGTTTAGTTGTACATCCCACATTACCATTTTACAGTTTTATAACTTTTCGGATACCCGTTTGCATCTATCGCATTTAAGATACATATAATTGCAAGCATAGATCACACTACTACATAATAATGTGATATTAACACTCCATGTTTAATAAATTGCATCCTAATTAATATTGGAACTATAAATGTAACCCTAATCGATAACTGTGCATCCATATCCTTGAAATTATATTTATTTACATATCATATTACATGTTCCAGTTTATTGTTCTGATAGTACTCATGCTTGTTTATACATATGCTTATGTTAGTTTGATTATGAGCACCCACATGACATCTTACGCTTCCTGACATGACCTGTTACACTTCCTACTTGACATGATATGGTACCGTACACTCTTGACATGACATGACACCTTTATACATTACCTGACCTGTTACCTGATCTCATGCCTAATGCCGACAAACCTAACCATTCCTGCTGTCGATCCAGACAGACCTACTTCTACTTGACTTTATGTTGGCATTAGTCCTTGACTACTGAATACCTGACCTGACATACATAGTTTGGGGGTATGGGGAAATCAAAGGTGAAACCGACTTGTAACTCAACAGTTCGATACATTGTTCTGATCAGTCTTACGGGCTTGGCCAGCTCCGGAGTGTTGATGCTGACATCACTCGTCCATCCTACTACCTTTTACTGCTTAGCGGCACGTCTCGGATTCAGCCCCGAGGGTTATGACCGTGGTCCCGGGCACGCACGGGATACTATTGAGTTACATCGACGATTCATCAATTGGTTTCAAAGACTATAGAGTAGAAACCTGATAGGACAGTTTAGTCACCATTGCACATTACCCTGCTTGATTATTTCTTATTACCGCTTTACTCATGTTCATGCTTACATTGTTTATTGCCATGTTTATACTATATGCTTGATGTCATGACGCGCTGACGTCTGGGTTTTGCATGGCCCAGATTCTTTACCACTGTCGACGACTGAGCAGGAGTACTTCAGCCAACAGGCTGATTTGTGAGTTCTGTAGTGGTTAGTTCATTTATTGCATTTTATTTCCAGGTTCGATCCCGCATTATGGGACGTACCTTTCCATCATTGTATTGGATCATTAGCTTCCGCACTTATTGTTTATTGATTCTTGTTATTATGGATTTGGACATGTATTAGATTAGCTTATTATCTTGTTCTTGATAACCTTACAACCGTAATGTGACTGTGGATGGATGCTTCCTACCCACAGGTAGCATGGTTGGCTATGTCACGTGCCCAATCTCGCGTACTCTGGGAAGCGGGGCGTGACATGGTTCTTTTGGTATCAGAGACATAGGTTAGTCGGGTTGATTCTTTTGTAGTTGGGTATTGTACCCAATACACGAATCAGAATACCCGTGTTTAGGAAACATGTCCAGCCACATTGACCGTTTTACCATTCTTGAATCACATTCTTCCTGATTATATCTTTTACGACGTGCAAACTTACTTTGCATGTCGACTCGGAAACCTGATTTCTTGTTATCCCTAGGACTTGGGCGACTTGGGTGGAGTTAAGTAATTGCGGCTATGATACCGCGGCATAGCTACAATGCAGTACTCTATTTAAGTATCTTGGAGTTCTAGCCTTGATCCCCATTCAGAATCTATCATCATGCTAATGTTGGGTGTTTTGAGTTCAGGATTATGACAGGTAAGAAGTTGAAGACTTACCAGAGGCGTATGAACGAAGCCGCCATGCTTGGGGTGATAAGAGGAATGCTGGAAATCAAAGAGACAGACTGAGCTGATCTAGCAATAGCAGATTCGTTTCAGAAAGGTTTGCAGATCGTTCAGCAGTCTGTAAACAACGATGGAACTAGACCAGTCGAACGAGTAGGGACTGTAGCAGATTTCAGACTTTTGGGTCCGTCTACTTTCACTGGTCTGGAGGAGCCGTTGCCGGCCGAGCAGTGGCTAGTGACACGGAGAATTTGCTGATTGCGGCACAGATTCCAGAGGACAAAGGAGTTGATGTAGTGCGCATTCAACTAGTGGATTACGCCCGAGAGTGGTGGCTTGTGGAGGAGAACCGCTTGCCCCAGGCCAAGCAGTGGGCGGATTTCTCTAAGAGTTTACTGGAGAAGTCCTTCCGCGGACTGCGCGGAGGAAATGGAAGAGAAGTTCATCGGACTAAGGCAGAATGGAGCAACCGTGGACGTGCATGCAGCAGAATGGACGAGACTCAGTAGTCTTGCTGGACCTTTCATGGCCAACAATGTAGACAGCAGTTGCGGTAAGGAAGCAGTTCTGTCGGGCCAGTCGAGTTTAGGGCTAGGCCGACAAACAGTGTCCTTGCAGCTATGGAAGTTGATAGTAATGAAGAGCCGGCAGTTGTTCGCGATTTTATGGACGTATTTGAAGATATATCGGGCTTACCGCTGAAGCGAGATGTTGAGTTTGAGATTGACCTTATTCCTGGTGCAGCGCCAGTATCAAAATCTTATTATCCGATGGCACCGGTGGAATTGGAAGAAGTTAAGAAACAAGTTGGTGAATTACTCGAGAAAGGTTGGATTCGAAGCAGCAACTCGCCTTGGGGAGCTCCAGTTCTTTTAGTAAAGAAGAAGGATGGCACGAGAAGGATGTGCATCAACTATCGAGAATTGAACCGGGTGACTATTAAGAACAAGTACCCGATCTCTCGCATTGGAGAACTTTTGAGCAGCTTAGTGGCGCGAGAGTATTCTCGAAACTGGATTTGCGATCAGGATATCATCAGGTCCGAGTGAGAGCAGAAGACATTTGCAAGACGGCGTTTCGGACTCGATATGGACATTTCGAGTATCTAGTGATGCCCTTCGGAGTGACTAATGCGCCGGCAATATTCATGGATTTGATGAACAGGATCTTTTCACCATTCTTGGACCAGTTTATTGTGGTATTCATTGACGATATTCTGGTATACTCGAAGAGTCCGGAGGAGCATGCTGAGCACTTAAGGATCGCACTGCAGACGCTGAGACAAGAGAAGTTATTTGCGAAGATGAGTAAGTGTGAATTCTGACTGGAAGAAGTGAAGTTTCTGGGGCATGTCGTGTCGGGCGATGGAATCGCCGTCGATCCCGAGAAGATTGCAGCAGTTCGAGATTGGCCAACTCCAAAGAATGTTGCGGAGATAAGAAGTTTTCTTGGACTCGCCGGATACTACAGAAGATTTGTGAAGAACTTCGCTCGTTTAGATGAGCCGTTAACCAAGCTTACGCGCAAGGAGGTACCGTTTGTTTGGACGGAGGGATGTGCATTGGCCTTCGAGACGTTGAAGCAGAAGTTGATAACCGCCCCTATCCTAACCGTACCGGATGATTCAGGAGGACTGGTGATTCATAGCGACGCATCCGGAAAGGGATTGGGATGTGTTTTAATGCAGAGTGGGAAAGTCGTCGCGTACGCATCGAGACAACTGAAGACTCATGAGAAGAATTATCCGACTCATGACTTGGAGCTTGCAGCCGTGATCTTCACCTTGAAGATTTGGAGACACTACCTTTGGGCGAGAGAGTCGAGGTCTTTACAGATCACAAGAGTTTGAAGTATGTATTCACTCAGAAGGAGTTGAACATGAGGCAACGCAGATGGTTGGAGCTGATGGCCGACTACGACCTTGATCTTAAGTACCATCCGGGAAAAGTTAACGTCGTGCCAGATGCGCTAAGTCGGTTACCAGCAATTCAGTTATTGACTGCACAGAGAGAGATCATTGCAGATTTTCGAAGATTTGACTTGGAAGTTGTGCTACCACATTCTACGGGACAGTTGATGCAGTTGCAAGTACAGTTGTCCTTGGTTGAGAAGATTAAAGCGGCACAATCGCAGGATCCTAGACTGCAGAAGTTTCGAGAGCGGGTTGAGGCTGGACTACGAACCGATTTACTGATCCACGAAGACGGTTCGTTGAGATATGGTAGCCGTGTGTGTGTGCCAAAAGGAGATGTGCGTGAAGAGCTTATGAAGGAGGCACACAGTTCAGCTTACTCTGTACATCCAGGAGGGACAAAGATGTACCGAGATATTCGACAGCACTTCTGGTAGGAAGGTATGAAACGGGAAATTGCTCGCTTCGTGGCTAAGTGCTTGGTGTGTCAGCAAGTCAAGGCTGAACACCAAAGGGTTGCTGGTTTGTTGCAACCACTTCCGATTCCTCAGTGGAAGTGGGAACATATAACCATGGATTTCGTGACGGCTTTACCGCGGAGTCCAAAGGGCAACAATGCCGTATGGGTGATTGTCGATCGTTTGACCAAGGCAGCTCACTTTATTCCTTTTCGGGTTGGTCAATCGACGAAGACTTTGGCAGAGCGATACATGCAGGAGATTGTAAGATTGCATGGCGTACCGGTGAGCATCGTGTCCGATCGGGACACTCGGTTCTTATCACACTTCTGGAGGAGTTTACAGGAAAGTTTGGGGACTCGATTGAAGTTTAGCACAGCTTATCATCCTCCGACTGATGGACAATCGGAGAGAACGATCCAGACCCTTGAAGATATGTTGAGGGCTTGCATGTTGGACTTCAAAGGTTCTTGGGAGGATCATCTACACCTGGTGGAGTTTTCGTACAACAATAGCTTCCAAGCGACTATTCAGATGGCTCCGTTTGAAGCATTGTATGGTCGTAAGTGCCGTTCACCCGTTTGTTGGGATGATGTTGGTGAACGAAGGTTACTAGGACCAGATTTGGTGGTACAGACAGTCGAGAAGGTGAATACAATCAGGAAGCATATGAAGGCAGCTCAAGACAGACAGAAGAGTTGGGCCGACACGTCAAGAAGACCTCTAGAGTTCGCCGTGGGTGATTTGGTATTCCTGAAGATATCACCGACTAGAGGGGTGATTCGCTTTGGGAGTCGGGGAAAGCTTAGCCCTCGATTCGTTGGACCCTTCGAGATATTGGAGCGTGTTGGAGAGGTAGCGTACCATTTGGCGTTACCACAGTCCTTGGCAGGTGTGCACGATGTGTTTCATGTATCTCAACTACGGAGGTATGTTCGAGATGAAACCCAAGTATTGGATCATTCGGAGTTGACTGTACGGGAGGACCTAACTTTTGAAGAGCGACCAGTTGAAATCAAGGATCGCAGAGAAAAGGTTCTTAAGAACAAGGTTATCCCTCTTGTGCTAGTTTCTTGGGGTAATCGATCGCATGGAGAATCCACTTGGGAGCGAGAAGACGAGATCCGACAGAAATTTCCTCACCTTTTCCTGTAGTTTTCTATCTTGTATTTTTGGAATTTCGAGGACGAAATTCTTTTGTAGTTGGGTATAATGTAACACCCGAGCCCAATGCTACTATTTTCTGTTATTGGTTGAGCATTAGATATTACTCATTTCATTTATCTTGCTTATTTGGGTCTTACTGTAAAATTTTATCTGGCTAAGTCATTCTGCATATAACAGATTTTAGCACCTAAAATAAAATTGGAAATATTCATCTTGGCCTACTTGACACCCTTAGCCTCGTGGTAGCGTCCGTGCATTGTGTTCTCGTCCCGTTCAGTGAAACGGGCGAGTTTGGATGGCTACGTGCACGTGCGTGTGTCCTTGTTGGGAGTATGCTTTTTAATCATAAAACATTTCATTTTAAAATTTGGAACCCGCCTAAAATCCTATTATTTGAATTTCGAATTTTTGGACCCAACCCGGGCGCAATTTGGAAATATTTCATTTGGCGCCAAAATCCTAAATTTTAATATTATTAAAACCTTCGCATATATTTTTCTAACTAATCTGATATCTTACTGTTCATTACCTATCTTTTAAATCTTTAAGTTAACCATATAATATTTTTACAATCTTTTATATCCTTCTTAATTTATTCTCTCAGCCAATCGCAACCTCCCCTTTAACCCCGTGGGCCCCACTTTCTCTCTCTCTCTCTCCACTTTTCCTCTCTCTCCCTCTCCCTTATATATTCTCTCGTACTTCTCTTTATCATTTTTCTCTTCTTGCTTCATGTCTCGTTTCTCATTTCTTTTAACTGTTCTTTTGTTGCCGGAATTCCGTCGTGCCGGTGACGTTTCTCGACGTTCCAGCGAGATACCCCGACCCGTGTGGTTCCTTTGTTCGTCGTTTGGGTTCATTCCGTGAACCGTGCGCCGTCGCGAGTTTTCCCCGCCGACGGTTAACGTTCCGTTTTCCCGATTCGCGACCCATCGAGGCAAGTTAATCTTGCTACATGCTATATACTTTTATAATCTTCATTTTATAATATTATACATTTGAAAATCTTATAGTTTACATATGAAATGTCGTTGAAAAATCGGATATGACAAATCTGAAATTTACTGTACACCTTATCTTATAAAATTCATTATAAATCATAGAAAAATCATTAGGATACGTTCTTTAGTTCGTTACGAAGCTAATTCAGAATACTATAACTCTATGAAATATTTACTTGCAAAATAAATTGTTTAATTAACATAAAATGCAAATGAACACGTCTTTAAACTGCTGTCCAGGGAAATTCCAGCAGCAAACTTTCAACTTTGAATATTCATAACTTTTTG
Source organism: Agapanthus africanus (assembly GCA_030015575.1). Taxonomy (NCBI): domain Eukaryota; kingdom Viridiplantae; phylum Streptophyta; class Magnoliopsida; order Asparagales; family Amaryllidaceae; genus Agapanthus; species Agapanthus africanus. The sequence goes on along the minus strand of CM057350.1, from coordinate 441,929,103 downwards.
TAGGGATAACCTGAGATGCTTATACTTATAAAACTGAAAACCTTATTGAATTATCTTTGTTTTGGTATAAGATACGTCTCTTTTGGAGAACGTTTGTTATTTTTAAGCTATTTTACAAATTAGGGTGACGCTGAATTTCTGAACGGAACCTTCTTGTGCATGGTTAATCAATACATCTTTTATAGTTACTAATCGCTTTGAATATGCTATCCATATTAATATTATTATATCAATATTTATATCACATATTGTTTAGTTGTACATCCCACATTACCATTTTACAGTTTTATAACTTTTCGGATACCCGTTTGCATCTATCGCATTTAAGATACATATAATTGCAAGCATAGATCACACTACTACATAATAATGTGATATTAACACTCCATGTTTAATAAATTGCATCCTAATTAATATTGGAACTATAAATGTAACCCTAATCGATAACTGTGCATCCATATCCTTGAAATTATATTTATTTACATATCATATTACATGTTCCAGTTTATTGTTCTGATAGTACTCATGCTTGTTTATACATATGCTTATGTTAGTTTGATTATGAGCACCCACATGACATCTTACGCTTCCTGACATGACCTGTTACACTTCCTACTTGACATGATATGGTACCGTACACTCTTGACATGACATGACACCTTTATACATTACCTGACCTGTTACCTGATCTCATGCCTAATGCCGACAAACCTAACCATTCCTGCTGTCGATCCAGACAGACCTACTTCTACTTGACTTTATGTTGGCATTAGTCCTTGACTACTGAATACCTGACCTGACATACATAGTTTGGGGGTATGGGGAAATCAAAGGTGAAACCGACTTGTAACTCAACAGTTCGATACATTGTTCTGATCAGTCTTACGGGCTTGGCCAGCTCCGGAGTGTTGATGCTGACATCACTCGTCCATCCTACTACCTTTTACTGCTTAGCGGCACGTCTCGGATTCAGCCCCGAGGGTTATGACCGTGGTCCCGGGCACGCACGGGATACTATTGAGTTACATCGACGATTCATCAATTGGTTTCAAAGACTATAGAGTAGAAACCTGATAGGACAGTTTAGTCACCATTGCACATTACCCTGCTTGATTATTTCTTATTACCGCTTTACTCATGTTCATGCTTACATTGTTTATTGCCATGTTTATACTATATGCTTGATGTCATGACGCGCTGACGTCTGGGTTTTGCATGGCCCAGATTCTTTACCACTGTCGACGACTGAGCAGGAGTACTTCAGCCAACAGGCTGATTTGTGAGTTCTGTAGTGGTTAGTTCATTTATTGCATTTTATTTCCAGGTTCGATCCCGCATTATGGGACGTACCTTTCCATCATTGTATTGGATCATTAGCTTCCGCACTTATTGTTTATTGATTCTTGTTATTATGGATTTGGACATGTATTAGATTAGCTTATTATCTTGTTCTTGATAACCTTACAACCGTAATGTGACTGTGGATGGATGCTTCCTACCCACAGGTAGCATGGTTGGCTATGTCACGTGCCCAATCTCGCGTACTCTGGGAAGCGGGGCGTGACACCGGTGTTCGGTGACATTGAGATGGGCGTGAGCGAGGTCAAAGGCCTGAATGCGCCCTCCGTCGCCCCACGCACACCGTCGTTCTGGAGAGTGGGGACAGCGGTTTGGCAGGCATGGCCGGCCGTTTGAACACAAGCGAGCGCGTCCACCATCGCTGTGAGCCCGTCGATCAGTGCAGATAAGACGTCGACGATATTGGGAGGTGGAGTAGAACCGCCCCAGCCTCCGTTGTGTAGGACGGGACGGCTCGTGCTAGGATCGTTGCGATTATCGCTGGCCACTGAATTGAAGGCGGAGGATCAACTTTTTGGGTGGAAAAACTTTTCGTTTCTTCATACGGCGCCAACTGATGGAGGCCTGAATCTCTCTCAGATGTTGTCCTCTGTTGATTTTGCTGCCAGCGGGGCTGAACAGTTGAGATTTGATATGAGGATTGAACACGTGGGTCTCAATGAATTGTTGGTTGTTGCCGACGCCAAGCCAACTGCAAGGGAAGTCCCGGAGTGGAAAACCACCGTTGGACCCCCCGACGATCAAGTACCGGGGAGTAATTGGGCAGAGTAGCGGTGTCTTGAAAATGAGTTTGACCTACCTGAGTCGTTTGGAGGAGGGGTTTATATAGGGGTCGCATTGGAGCGAACCGATGCGAGATTCTCACCATTTGTTACGGCCATGCGTCACGTTCGCCTTGATGGCGGGATACAACCACTAATGGCGAGATACGCTAGCGTGGGATGCAGAACGTGGAGCAACGGAGATCTCGTCGTGGCGAAATACACGGAGCCGTTACAGGGACGCGGGCCTCCGTGCTCTCGGCTGGACAGGGAAGCCGAGGAAGCTCAGCTCGGTGGATAGCTCGGTGACGAGCGAGGGGGCTGAGGAAGCTCAGCTCTGCAATAGCTCGGTGACGAGCAAGAAGGCCGAAGTAACTCGGCTGTAGGATAGCTCGGAGGCGAGCTATTGAATGGTTGCTAGGCGAATAGGGAAGGTACTCCAGGGAGGTGTCCAAAAGGTCGGATGCAATCTTGAGACGAGGTGCCGAGGAATGTCCCCAATATGTCGTACTTACTCCATCTCCATAGCCCCCAAGAATCTAACGGACTTACGTGGATGACACATCATCTGCTACATGTCGTAATCTGAGGAATTCCCATTTACGATCATTATCAATGCCCAGCAACCCAAGTCCAAGTATAAAAATACTTGCCATCAATGGTGAACAGCTAAATCATTGCACCAAAAGCAGCTCACCCTCTGAAACAGTTGTAATAGTTGCCATCATAAACCAAAAACTTTAAATGTCTACAGAATCTAATTGATGCATTCAACAACTGGAGAATGCACTACTTCATAAGAAAATTGTCCAAATAATTTATGTCAAACTTCGTAAATTTCTGAATCCGTCAATTAATAGAGTTAATCTGTCTTTTCCATACAATCAGCATAGTCACAAAATTTTACACTTGAACTTCCTACAATATACAAAAACAGAATTATCTTTAGATGTTACATAGAGCATCAGCGTACAAACAAGGGCTTCATAAGCATCATGATGTACCACAAACAAATTCTGTTATTGAGAAATTGACTCCAAAGAATTTGACTTATCTACCTATGCGAGTCAGCAACTCAAAAATCATAATCAATCCAACCTCAATCAAAACTCACACAAACACACCTAAATTCATTTGTACAACCACACTTGACTAACTAAATTCTTGTATGCTCCATAGAGCACAAAGCGATATTATCAGCTACTACAAGACGGTTAATGTGAAGTGGCCTTGTATTACCTGGCCATGCCCGATGAAGTGCCATCCTGCCTCTGCTCCCGCAGGTAACCAAGCAGTATTTCCGCCTGAAAACATAATGTATGAGAAACGTAACAAGTCCCAAAACTGATCTACTATTCATAAACATTGGTATCACAAGGGTACAATATACAAGCTTGCCTTAACTAAGTCGATAAAGTTGATTACTCGATTGTATCTTAGCTGTCTAAATTACATGGGTATAATCTTGGGTTTAACCTAGCGTCAGTTGGTTTCACCAATACATTTAGCTTGCAAGGTAAAGGAAACACCATTAAATACAGAAATTGCAATTCCTTCCTAATGGAACAAAAAAGCAGAAGAAAAATGATGATGCTCAATATTGGCGATCTCCAAGATTAGGACACGTGGCAGATGACGTGTCCCAGAACTCAGAAGAGAGGGCCGATCAGGCCACCCCTGTACCCGACCTATAAGCACAAAGCTGGTTCACCTCAGGGCCCCCTGCAAATTGGCCTCCTCGGCTTCTCAGCTCGCCTCCGAGCTACCGCAGGACAAAGATACCTCAGCCCTCTCGCTCGTTCCCGAGCTCTCCCGCCGAGACCATCTTCCTCGGTCCTTCCGACCGACCAACTCCACCATTCACGGGCGTAACCGCCGCTCCGCAAATCTCGTCATGCGCAGATTCTCCGCCAGCAACATCCCACGTTCCACACCATCACAATCCCCATTAATGGGCGATCCGCTCTTTACGCGGGCATGATGTCGGAAACGTAACTGCCGGCGAGATTCTCACGCCTGCTGCTGCATGGCACCACCGCTATATAAACCCCCATCACAGAAGGGTCAAGTAAGCCCTTCTTGACACTTTTATGCCGTTGCTCTGCTCGGACCTCATCACTAACTTGAGCGTCGGAGGGTCCTTGGTGGTACCAAACCACCCCGGGACTTCTTTGCAGGTACTCGGCAACAACGTCCTCACCTCACCTCTTCCTCCAAAAACCCATTGAGACCCACACGCAACGAAGGATAATCAGCTAAGTTCACCGCGAGATCAACGGAAGACAACATCTGACGGAGGCCCGAAAAGGAGCTCCATCAGTTGGCGCCGTCTGTGCGAAACGAAACTCTACAAAAAAAACAAAGTTGGCCTTCCGATCTCCATCCCCATGGCAAGCGATCACCCTGAAGATCCAGATACCAGCCGCCGCCTCTCCCTCACCGGAGGCGCGGGTGGACCTCCTCCGGCGACCGTCATCAACGCCCTCGCCGGCCGAATAGACCGACACCCTCTCCCTTGACGGGATCGCACAGAGGGGGTTCGCCACAGCGGCTCGAGGGCCACCTCGCCCAAGGATCAAGCCCTCACAAAAGAGGCAGCCCAGCAGCTACCCTGCTCGGCTATCCCTGGCGGGTAGCTTCCCCACCGCAACGCCAGGGATCAGAAAGTCCTCCCAGAGGCAGTCGAGCCCGAGAATCCCTCGCTCGGCTATCCCTGGTGGGTAGCTTCCCTACCGCAATGCTAGGGATCAGAAAGTCCTCTCAGAGGCAGTCGAGCCCGAGGATCCCTCGCTCGGCTATCCCTGGCGGGCAGCTCCCCTACCGCAACGCCAGAGATCAGAAAGTCCTCCCAGAGGCAGTCGAGCCCGAGGATCCCTCGCTCGGCTATCCCTGACGGGTAGCTTCCCTACCGCAACGCCAGGGATCAGAAAGCCCTCCCAGAGGCAGTCGAGCCCGAGGATCCCTCGCTCGGCTATCTTTTAAGACAAAAGCCCCCGCCAAGAGGCACCGGGCAGTAACCCTGCCCGGCCAAGGGTCCTTGGTAGGCTTCTTACAGCCCTATAGCTCTTCCCGCGCCAAGAACCAAAGTCCTCCCAGAGATAGTCGGGTCCTTGCTCGGCTATCCCCGGCTGGTAGCTTCCTACCACAACCGACAGGGATCAAAGTCCTCGCCAAGAGGCACTGGGCAGTAACCCTGCTTGGTCCCCGTCCTGAAGGATCAAAAGTCCTCCCAGAGGCAGTCGAGCCCGAGGATTCCTCGCTCGGCTATCCCAGGCGGGTAGCATCCCTACCGCAACGCCAGGGATCAGAAAGTCCTCCCAGAGGCAGTCGAGCCCGAGGATCCCTCGCTCGGCTATCCCCGGCGGGTAGCTTCTCTACCGCAACGCTGGGGATCAGAAAGCCCTCGCCAAGAGGCACCGAGCAGCTACCGTGGTCGGCCATCCTTCGCAGGCCTCTCAGGGACCCTCCAGTGTCAAGGATCGAAGCCCTCGCCAAGAGGCACCGAGCAGCTACCCTGCTCGGCCATCCTTCGCAGGCCTCTCAGGGCCCCTCCAGCGTCAAGGACCAATGCCCTCGCCAAGAGGCACCGAGCAGCTACCCTGCTCGGCCATCCTTCGCAGGCCTCTCAGGGACCCTCCAGCGTCAAGGATCAAAGCCCTCGCCAAGAGGCACCGAGCAGCTACCCTGCTCGGCCATCCTTCGCAGGCCTTAGGGCCCCTCCAGCGTCAAGGACCAATGCCCTCACCAAGAGGCACCGAGCAGCTACCCTGCTCGGCCATCCTTCGCAGGCCTCTCACGGCCCCTCCAGCATCAAGGATCAAAGCCCTCATCGTGAGGCCGCCGAGTTCTTTCCTGCTCGGCGCATCCCCAGCAGGCATCCTCCTGCCCATCAGACGCTGATGGTCTGAAGCCCTCATCGCGAGGCCGCCGAGTTCCTTCCTGCCCGGCGCATCCCAGCGGGCATCCTCCTGCCCATCAGATGTTGAGGATCTCAAGGCCTCATCGTGAGGCCGCCAGGTTCCTTCCTGCTCGGCGCATCTCCAGCGGGCATCCTCCTGCTCATCAGATGTTGAGGATCTCAAAGCCCTCATCGTGAGGCCGCCGAGTTCCTTCCTGCTTGGCGCATCCCCAGCGGGCATCGCGCATCCCCAGCGGGCATCCTCCTGCCCATCAGATGCTGAGGATCTCAAGCCCTCATCGTGAGGCCGCCGAGTTCTTTCCTGCTCGGCGCATCCCCAGCGGGTATCCTCCTGCCCATCAGATGCTGAGGATCTCAAGCCCTCATCGTGAGGCCACCGAGTTCCTTCCTGCTCGGTGCATCCCAGCGGGCATCCTCCTGCCCATCAGACGCTGATGGTATGAAACTCTCATCGCGAGGCCGTCGAGTTCCTTCTGCTCGGCGCATCCCCAGCGGGCATCCTCCTGCCCATCAGATGCTGAGGATCTTAAGCCCTCATCGTGAGGTCGCCGAGTTCCTTCCTGCTCGGCACATCCCCAGCGGGCATCCTCCTGCCCATCAGATGCTGAGGATCTCAAGCCCTCATCACGAGGCCACCGAGTTCCTTCCTGCTCGGCGCATCCCTAGCGGGCGTCCTCCTGCCCATCAAACGCTGAGGATCTGAAGCCCTCTTCGCGAGGCCGCCGAGCCCCTTCCTACTCGGCGCATCCCGGCGGGTAGCTTCCTACCCAACAAAGACAAGGATCAAAGTCCTTCCAGACTCAACTATCCCTGGCCGGTAGCTTCCCTACTCGCAACGCCAGGGGTCAAGACCCTCGCCAAGATTAACCGAGCAGCTTCCCTACTCGGTCATCCCCAGCAGGCATCCTTCCGCCCAACAGACGTTGCGGGTTTGTAGCTCTCATAACGAGGCCACTGAGCCCATCACATGCAGCGGATCCGAAACCCCAACAAGAGACATCAGGTCTATCCAAGTCTGAGTAGTCCCCCCTCGACTTCGGGGCCATGGAGATGCCTCCTTCTCAGCAGCGCTTGGCATACTCGGCAAGTGATCGAAATCAACTCGACGACCGATAGCTCCACATGTCACGCCCACACTGGGTTGCGCCCTATCAGTCCACAGGTCTGCACACATCACGTCGGTCAACCGGCGCTCGACATGTGGACCGTCACTTCAGTGGCAGGACGCTTGAACCGGCGCACCTTCCCTAAATGCAGAGATCTCGCCCCTATAAGCTGACAGAAAAGACAGCTGACAGCCCGGAAACGCGTCCCGACGAAACCTTAGGAGGGAGCTTACCCCAGACGGCCCGGCAGTCCACTCTTAACCCGACCCACTAGCTGGTCGGGACAAAAGTGGAGGGCTAATGATGATGCTCAATATTGGCGATCTCCAAGATTAGGACAAGTGGCAGATAACGTGTCCCAGAACTCAGAAGAGAGGGCCGATCAGGCCACCCATGTACCCGACCTACAAGCACAAAGTTGGCTCACCTCAGGGCCCCCTGCAAATTGGCCTCCTCGACTTCTCAACTCGCCTCCGAGCTACCGCAGGACCAAGATACCTTGGCCCTCTCGCTCGTTCCCGAGCTCTCCCGCCGAGACCATCTTCCTCGGTCCTTCCGACCGACCAACTCCACCACTCACGGGCGTAACCGCCGCTCCGCAAATCTCGTCATGCGCAGATTCTCCGCCAGCAACATCCCACGTTCCACGCCATCATGATCCCCATTAATGGGCGATCCGCTCTTTACGCGGGCGTGACGTCGGGAGCGTAACTGCCGGCGAGATTCTCGCGCCTGCTGCTGCATGCCACCACCGCTATATAAACCCCCATCACAGAGGGGTCAAGTAAGCCCTTCTTGACACTTTTATGCCGTTACTCTGCTCGAATCTCATCACTAACTTGAGCGTCGGAAGGTCCTTGGTGGTACCAAACCATCCCGAGACTTCTTTGCAGGTACTCGGCAACAACGTCCTCACCTCACCTCACCTCACCTCTTCCTCCAAAAACCCATTGAGACCCACACACAACGAAGGATAATCAGCTAAGTTCACCGCGAGATCAACAGAAGACAACATCTGACGGAGGCCCGAAAAGGAGCTCCATCAAAAATGATCTAGGACCCCGCAAGCCAAGCTCAAGTAATACAAATAAACAATCTGTTTACCCCGCTTAAAGCAAAAAAAGAGTTAGGTGAGACTTGCTTAATATATACACCATGTGAGTACCACTATAGCCAAGTGGTATAGCCTCCCTGTAGATGAGCAAGAGGTCAAGGGTTCAAACCCCACTCGCTATGGCCTGATTCCGGGTTAGTTGGATGAATTCGACCTTAAAAACTTTATTCCATGTTTATGCCATATCCTAATAATTCCTCCAAAAACAAGTAGGGGAACATTCCCTAAGGCATTTGCTAATCCCCTCTCCCACTATAGATTTGGCCTTAGGCTACAAATTTAACCTAATATAAACAACAATTTCCTTATCACAATGTTTCAATAGGAGATATGTTGATAATTGATTCAAAATCATAGGCCTAAGAAGTCAAGGCCCATCTCATGTTTGTGGTATCTACGGTTCCCAATAGGAGTAGGTGGCTTGACGATTTAATTGAATCTAAATTCAATTAAATTATACTCATCTCTTTAGCCTATATTAGATGATTATTAATAGCCCTAATAATTAATGCATCTAATCAACACAGCCTTGATTGTTTGAGACGGCAATTAAAGCCGAGAGTTGCAGAAAGGTGTTAGCGAGAGGGGGTTTAAGAGAGAAAAAGCGAGTTTCTTGTATTTTGGACGGTGATCGGTGAGGGCATTCTTGTGTAATACTTTCTTATTAGTGAAAACTTTCGTCGTCAGAATGCAGGATTATGTGCAAGTTGCGCCGAACCTAAGTAAAATCTTGTGTTCGTGTTGTTTAGTGTGTGCTTATGATAACTTGCGGTGTGGTTTGGTAGATTGTTTGGATAGTCTTTTTCAAGTAATTTGTTTGCACGCGATTCTGAAAAATTTTCCGCTGCGACTCTTGGTATAGTTTATGATTCCTTCGAGGATCGCAGGTATAGAAATTACAACAAGTGGTATCAGAACATCAGATTCGATGTTTTCAGATTATTTAGAAAGATGACATCTACGCATTACAAGATGAACAAGTTTGATGAGAGGAGCAACTTCGGCCTTTGGAGGTTGAAGATAACGGTTATTCTCGAACATCAGGGGTTCACAAGATTGTCTTTGCGAAATACAGTATTCCGAGGACGACACAGAGGATAAGAAAGAAGAGATGGAGGACAAGGCTTTCAGTTTAATACAGCTTCACTTGGCTGACGAAGTTCTTTGCGAGGTCGAGTAAAAGACTACAACAGCGGGATTATGGACCAGGTTGGAGTCCCTATACATGAAAAAATCTCTTACAAACGTCGCTACCTCAAGCAACGATTGTCCCCGTTAAAGATGAAGGAAAAGACTTCCGTCAAAGATCACATCGACCAGCTCAATCAGATTGTGATGTACTTGCAAAATATAAAGGTGAAAATCGACAATGAAGATCAAACAATGATTTTATTGTGCTCTTTGACCACCGAGTTCGATCAGTTTGTCAAATCTATGGTGTATAGCCGAGACAAGTTATCTTTGGAAGATATCAAGGCATGTTTGCACAGTGAGGCGTTGAGGGAAAAAGTGGTCAGCGACAAGGGAAGTTCGGACGACACGATGTTCGCTGAAGACCGCACATCGAAGCAGTCAGATGATGGTTTTATAGAGTCGAGAAGCCGGATAAATGACAAGTGCAGACATTGCAAAGAAATAGCAAAGAAAGAGGACATTGGAAAAGGGATTGTCCGAAACGCAAGGAGAAAGGCAAGGAGATATCTTCCGGTACTGCAGTTGCGGTTGAGTATTCGGATGAAGGCTGTGATGGTTCGATTCTATCGGTATGTGCGACTTCAGACGTATATGGATCATGAAAGTTGGATTCGGGGCATTCGTTTCATGTGACTCCGAATCGGAGTTGGTTTGCTATGTACTGTTCAGTTGATAGAGGCTCGGTCTTTATGGGGAATAGTATGCTGAGTAGAGTTGTTAAGATTGGTACAGTTCGTATCCGCATGCATAATGGGAGAGTTCGGATATTGGCAGATGTCAGGCACGTGCAAGATCTGAGGAGCTTGATTTCTTTAGGTGTTTTGGATGGGATCGGTTCCAAGTGCGTGATCGATAGAGATTCCATGATGATTTCCAGGGGTGTTCATATTGTCATAAAGATGAAGAGGGTGAGGAATCTATATTTTCTTCAAGGACGAACATTAGAAGATATTGCTAGAACTTTTACTAGTTCAGGTGGTTCAGACTTCGTCAGGATGTGGCGTCCACTATTGAGCCATGTTGACGAGATGAGTTTGGAAAGATCTCGAAAGAGGCAGTCGCTTGGAGGTGTAGTGATCGGCATGAGAGATCTTCGAGAAGACTGTGTTCAAGGGAAGAAGACAGAGATGGTTCCGACACCAGTTTGTTCTCGAGATGGAGTTAGTCATCATGGTTCCTTCATTGACGACTTCTCGAGAAAGTTGTGGGTGTAAGTTCTTAAGCCGAAGATCAAGAATTTTAAGATTTCAGGAAGGCTGTTGTAAAGAATCAGTTCGGAAAGAGCGTGAAGAATCTTCGTTCAGATCATGGTGGAGAGTCCTGCAAGTTAGGGAGGATCGTGCATCACACCGCTTTTGATCCTAGGTACATTGGCGGAGCAGAGTAGATGGTTCAGACAATACTTGGGAAGAACGTGTATTCCCTGCTTACGGCTGGAGTTCCGAAAGAGTTTCAGACAGAAACTCTATCTACTGCCGAGTACCTCATCGATTGATCATCATCGACGGCGTTAGCCAGGATAATTCCCGAGGTATGCACTGAAGAGGCTGGGTAATACTCAGGGATTCATAGTTCTAGATGCGGAGCAAAAGAGTATAGGTCGTGGTGTCCTGGTATTATGGATGGAGTGATCAACCGACATGTTTTAATCGTTGAGTCTGCGGTATCTTGAAGAAAACAGACTCAAACAGATGGTGAGCAGAGAACAGAGCCACCGAATCAGGTGGTGTTCGAGGCTTCAGTCCAGGTTATAGAAGATGAGGTGGTCAACACTTCGATTCAGACGAAAAGTCCGATACAGCCAGTTGTACGGAGTTCTATGAGATTAGACGCACGGGAAAGGCTAAGGACGAAGCTCCGAGGATATGGGATCAGGAGTTTGACGGAAAGTCTATATGGGAGATTCATGGCATGGATATTGTCATGGATGGAGAGTTGCGTCCGTTGCAGCAGTATATCGAGCAGGTCCCCGCTCAGTATGAAAGAGAAGACTCAGCCCATATCTTCTTATTTAGTGGCACACTTCGGATTGGTGTCATCATCAAGGATAGCTGGCGATGAGGGCAGTTGAAGGTCGAGAACGAATTATAGGGACACAGATGACGTATCAGGTAGATCGACGCTCCAGATTATTATTGCGGCATCAAGATTGGGGGAATGGTTGTTAACCATCTTCGAAGCGGTTAGAAAGACCAAGTATTTACGAAAAATGTTGGTTTTGGGTGTTTCACAGAAGGTGAGAGTGTTATTCTTGGAGGACGGAAAGACGGATGTGGCTTTAACAAAGGTTGGTACCCATGCGAGTTCGACAGTTGCATTTACGGGAATGATTCAGGATATCGAGTTCAAGCAATGCTTGGACTTAATCTGCCTGGTTGGTTGATGAAGGCACGACGACGACGAGAACAATAGTTCTAAGGTTTTTCAAGAAAATAACGAGATTATGATGAATATTGGATCAAGGTGGAGATTGTTGATAATTGAATCAAAATCATAGGCCCAAGAGAAGCCCATCTTATGTTTGTGGCATCTACGGTTCCTAATAGGAGTGGGTGGTTTGATGATTTAATTGAATCTAAATTCAATTAAATTATACTTATCTCTTTAGCCTATATAAGGTGATTATTAATAACCCTAATAATTAATGCATCTAATCAACAGAGCCTTGATTGTTTGAGGCGGCAATTAAAGCCGGGAGTTGCAGAGAGGTTTTGGAGAGAGGGTTTTTAAGAGAGAACATGAGTTTCTTGTATTTTGGGCAGTGATTGGTAAGGGCGTTCTCGTGTAATAGTTTCTTAATAGTGGAAGGTTTCGTCGTCGGATTGCATGATTAGGTACAAGTTGCGCCGAACCTGGATAAAATCTTGTGTTCATGTTGTTTGGTGTGTGCTTCTGATAACTTGCGGTGTGTTTTGATAGATTGTTCGGATAGTCTTTTTTAAGTAGTTTGTTTGCACGCGATCCTGATAGATTCTCTGCTGCGACTCTTGGTGTGGTTTGTGATTCCTTAGAGAATCGCGGGTATAGAAATTACAACAAGATAAACCTATAAGGGTGTATCACATACATACATAATAACAATTTAATTAATTTGTCCGACTTCCATACAATATTTCAATAGGAGATGAGCTTATAAAATAAATCACAGCATACCTTAAAAACTTTGGATGCAGTTGTTTTCGCTGATATTAACTTGATAACTTGAGATTATCTTAACTAGCTAGGGAACCACCAACGTTACCTAAGAATTACTCTCCAACCCTCAATCACTGAATTTCCCTTTTATATTTCTTTTTTCTTCTTCTGTCCCCCCCCCCCCCTTTTCTTTTTCTTGTGTGTGTGTGTGTGTGTGTGTGTGTGTGTGTGTTCTTCTTCTTCCTTTCCTTTCCTTTTTTTTGGGGGGTGGGGGGTGGGGGTGGGGGTGGGGGGTAAATCTTGTGCTACAGGGAACCCTGATATCCATGAGTTCTGGCAATGCACTGCTTTGACTACCATGCATAAGCATAATAAATTCTACAAACAAGCAAATGTAGAAAACAAATTCAAGCTACAACAATGTCCAAACATGTACCTTATGCTTAGCCTTTGCTGACCCAGATTGCGAAAGTGCCACCAATGGTGGAATCGCGCCTTCTCTAACAAGCAACTGCCGGTTCCTCCCACCCTCCTCACACAACTGCAGCAATGTCACCACCGCAAACTCTGCCCCCTTTGTGGGGCCGTCCTCAATTGCCTCCACCAAAACTTGAAACCCTCCTTCATCAACAATCGCCTCTCTCCCTTCTTCAACCCCTGCCAAACTACCTAACACAACCATGGCCTTCTCCGCGATCCCACTCCCATGTTCCCCAATCAACTCAATCAACGGCCCCACCGCTCCCGCTCTCACCGCCCTCTCTTTATTCTGATCCAATGAGCAAATCTTATATAGTGTAGTCAATGCATCCTTCTTGCCTCTGCTTGATCCATTCACAAGCATCGAGGTCAATGGCGGTATAGCTCCAAGAACCCCAATTTTTATCTTATTATCCTCTATCATTGACAAGCTTAACAAAGCACAAGCTGCATTTTGCTTAGCCGTAGCCGTCCCAGTCCTCAGAGCATAAACCAATGGCTTAATCGCTCCAGCTGAAGTAATCGGCAACTTATTGCATTCCTCAAGGCTCAGATTCAACAAAGCAGTGACCGCATTCTCTTGTATCACCGGATCAATGCTTCTCAGATAAGGAATTAGGGCCTCATTTGCCCCCAAATCTCCAATCAGAGGGCGAAAATCCGACCTTTGCTTCGCCAGCGGCCGTATTTTCGCAGCGGCTTCGCATTTCGCATCGTTCAGACCGCCGGAATCCTCTCTCAGAATCTCTACACAGGATCTCACCACCGGCTCGATCTGCTCCAACGATGCAGTCTCCACGATATCTGAGCTCAAGACGGCGTCTTCTTTGAGAAACTCTCTCCGCGGGGACTGGAAGTCAGGGATCAGGTCGAGGCGGCGGATCTCACCGGAGATGTCGGAGCTGGAACTGGAGCTGAAGCTGGAGAAGGAGCGGGAGAGGTCCAAGAGATCGGCGGTGGCGTCGATGGAGGCGGACTTGTTGGTGGCGGAATCGGAGAGCGCGGCAGCGAGTTGGGTAAGCCGGAGATCGATGAAGGAGTCGGTGACGTCGGCGGCGGCGGCGGCCGAGGAGGCGGAGAAATTGGAGCGGATTGTACGCATTGAGCGTCCATGAGAGAAAACCATGATTTTTCTTCGAATTTTTTTGGGGGGAAAAGGTTAGATTTTTAGGGTTGAAGGAGATGGAGTGGAGATGATCAGAGGCTTGCTGCAGAGGAGAAGGTTCTATATAATGAGGATGATGAAAAGACGAAAATGCCCTTCAGCTTGACGAACCCATGTTATTTTTTGGAGGGTAGCAGGATTAGTTTGGGAAAACGATGATGATCTCGAGGAGGAATCTGTTGAATTGGACAGGTAGATTGCCGCCAGTTGCTTTGCTTTTATTGGCAACAGATGGTTTACCGGCATTTGTCGGTGACTCCGGTGGCTTTTGTACCGCCAAATGAAAATTATCCGGTGACTGTATAGGCCCGTGATCATAAGTGGGGTTTGAATTGAAGCCCGCCCAAATTTCTAATGGTGGGTCTTGGATGCAAGCTCAACATAAAAATGTGGTGCATGTTATTTCTAATTTTCTCCCTCTTTTTTGTGTGTGTAAGCTTATGTTTATTATCTTCGTTAATATTAATTGCAAACCGCTTCAAAAATCCTCTCAAATTTTTTTTGTCCACGGTGTCAGTCTAACAAGGAACAAGAAAGGGCCGAATGTGCATATTGTTAGGTGTTATGTAACAATAGATCAAGTTGAATCTAATGTTCAGGCCATACATAACCGTTGCTCAAAGATCTAGGTCAGGTCTCATAAGAGTTTCAATCGATCTTTCGAAAGGAAAATCAGACATAAACTTGTCGGTTTGGACGATCGTTTACGATAGTACAATATCGGTATGAAATACGTAATAGGATAGAGAAACAAAATCAAAGACCTCAATACCAATGAAAAAACAACTCACTGAACCAAAAAGATCTGAAATGCGAGGACCAACTTGATTGAAGGCGAACCATTTCTTCTGCTTTATCTTTCTCATGATTTCACTGCTCTCTTCTCTCTCCTTTTCCATCTTTTCTTGCATTTCTTTCATGTTCTTATCATTTCCTCTATCTCGAAATAGAATATACATGTGTCCACACACGGAGGAGTAGGTGAGGCCCAAATGGAACAGTAATCCGAAGCAAAACGACAAAAAAAACTCAAAACGCTGCGGTTGTCCTACTTTTTATTGTATTAGAAGTTCCATTTCTGAGGAGAATAAAGAAAAATCAGGGTATTTAGTTACAAAGCATATTTTCCCCTCAAAACAATATCATCCCAGATATATCCAAAGAAGCTACTAAAAAAATAAAAGAATTCCACTTATTATTACTCCCAAAATATCCTAACCATTTTGCGGGCCCTCACGAGAATCACGTGATGTCAGCTCTCCATCACGTGCGTCCGAGCCGATTCAGATAACAGTAACACGTTCACACAAATTCCAAAGAGAACGCCAGAGCGAGACAGAGAGAGAGAGAGGCGGAGATGGCGATGGCGGCGACCCCCGGCTCCGATCCCCAATCCGACTTCGACGACGAGAGCATCGATCGAAATCCTAACAGCTCCTACGGCTCGCTGAGCCCTGGCTCTAACGCCTCCCTCGTCTGTCTCCTCCGCTTCGCCGGCGACTCTGCCGGCGGGGCTTTCATGGGATCCATCTTCGGTTATGGTGAGATTTCGCATGCGGCTCATATTTCTACGGTTTAATTTGGTTAGCTGTGATTTTGATTTGATGTGAGAGAATATGCTAGGTTATTTGTATTGCAAGGTATCTTCTACGGTTAGTTACAAGAGTTGTTGTGTTGACCGCCTTCATCGTTTATCCTCTTGAGGCAATTGGTTCTGCAGCGTGGTAATTTAGGCGAAAAGTTCATTTTTTTGAAGTGCATTGTCGCTTCCATCAAAAGAAGGTGTCGGTTTGGGGTGACATAAAGTGGCTCCTAGAAAACTAGGTTGTGTATGCACTAGGGGCATGACCAATTAAATGCAATAATAATTCTTTTCTTACCGACCCGGTAGATTCCACGTAGGCTACCATGGTGGTGATTGGATAGAGAAGTGGGGTTGCTTTGGGAGTTGAAAACCTACCTTAGCATTTTCGACCAATCACCAGCCCAGTAGCCTATTTGGAATCTACTAGAATAAGTTTGATCCAACCGACTGATTGTCAGATATTCTGCGTGTTCAAGTTTAGTTAATTACCGCAATCAAGACGGTTTCGCTTGTAGCTAGCCGGTTGAGTACGGGTCGTCCGCAGGGAGATGGGAATCTTTTTCTATGTGCTTTAACGAGTTAAGTCCAGTTTTCCAGATTTTGTTGTGATTAATTAAGTGGTAAAATGATATGTAAAGAGAGCTTGTTAGGGTTAGGATTATGTTAGTTTGAGTTAGGAGTCTCCCACATCTTTCGTTGCCTCTCTTAATATCTGTGTTACGGTAATCGGCAACAACGGGGATTAGCACGACTAGGAAGGAACTTGCGAGTATAAGCTAGGCTTTCCAACGCATAAGTTCTTCCTTTTGGTGCTTGTCCGTCCGTTCTTGGCTCTTAGCCATAACCTCCGGTTAATTCAACCACAACCGATCTCACTATGGAATCACCGCTATCATGTAGGATAGGGTGCCGTAAGGAGCGGATTGTGGTTCAATTAACGGGAGTCGAATTAAGTTGTTGGGCAAAGAAAGAGTGAGAGAGATTTCCTTCTCTCAAACTTCCCTTATCCTACCCTAACAAGTATGAAACTACTCACACATCATAATGAAAAGAAAACAAAACAAAAGAGGATTATTCTCACAAAAAGAACCGTTAGGAATTTTAACTCGGAGAGAACACTTGCTTGACTTTGTTTTAATCTGGACTTTCTAGGCTTCTTAGCGAGCTTTGGGCCAATACTCCCAAACCAGTTGGTTTTAGGGCATTAGGTGTAGAAACACCCCAGCGGACTTAATTACTCAAGTTACCTAGGTCCAAAAACAAAAGACATTTTGGCGTGAAAATCATGATGATTTAATACGAACGGAGATATAACTGGCAGTTCAATTATTTTTTGGATAAAAGACGTGTTTAGTGGGTTCGGTGTGTAATCATTCTAATCAAGTTTCAGATGGGTTATTTTTCAGACTTAGTTCCAGTTAAGGCGTCAATAACATTCCTTCATATTCATTCACTTCATAAACTATTCTTGGTATTACTTATTTCAGAACAAACCTATTTGATCCTCAAAAAATCATTGATCTATTTAAAAGTTTTTCGACATAAAAGACTTTTCATCTAATTTCCAAAAATTCACGATACGTGGAGTGTGATGTAAAGACGTATATAAGCTATAGTTAACTTCAAAGGAGAGTTATCTTTCAGGTTTTCAAAATCTAAACATAAGATTTAGTTATTCTTATTTTATCAAACAAAACCGTCGAAATGTTGAATCAGAGTCCTCTCACTAGCTAACTCGACAGAAAAGTTTTTATGTTTTTAGAAAATTTTCAAATTTTTATGGATTTTAATATGCAGATGCAAAATATACATATGAATGCGAAGGTAAGAAATGCGTACCGAGCGTTGATTGTCAGATATTCTGCGTGTTCAAGTTTAGTTAATTACCGCAATCAAGACGGTTTCGCTTGTAGCTAGCCGGTTGAGTACGGGTCGTCCGCAGGGAGATGGGAATCTTTTTCTATGTGCTTTAACGAGTTAAGTCCAGTTTTCCAGATTTTGTTGTGATTAATTAAGTGGTAAAATGATATGTAAAGAGAGCTTGTTAGGGTTAGGATTAGGTTAGTTTGAGTTAGGAGTCTCCCACATCTTTCGTTGCCCCTCTTAATATCGGTGTTACGGTAATCGGCAACAACGGGGATTAGCACGACTAGGAAGGAACTTGCGAGTATAAGCTAGGCTTTCCAACGCATAAGTTCTTCCTTTTGGTGCTTGTCCGTCCGTTCTTGGCTCTTAGCCATAACCTCCGGTTAATTCAACCACAACCGATCTCACTACGGAATCACCGCTATCATGTAGGATAGGGTGCCGTAAGGAGCGAATTGTGGTTCAATTAACGGGAGTCGAATTAAGTTGTTGGGCAAGAAAAGAGAGAGAGATTTCCTTCTCTCAAACTTCCCTTATCCTACCCTAACAAGTATGAAACTACTCACACATCATAATGAAAAGAAAACAAAACAAAAGAGGAAGATAGAAAGAAAGAGATTAGAAGATAACAACTAGCTATTTGCGACCTCACCTTGGCAAGGATCAAGCGTAAGCATCATGGTTGTTTTAAGGATAAAGAAAAAGAGAGAAGAAAGAAACAACAAGAAATAACAACTAAGTTAACAAATGAAAATTACAACAATTAACAAGAGAACAAGACAAGCATAATAATAAAAGGAACTTCTTTATTCATCATTCTTCACTCACAAAAGCTCACTACAAGTTTTTCAATGGAGAAGAGGAAGAAGAACATGTATTCTAAAACCTAGAAAAAATACAAGATTATGCACCATTTGGCTTCACAAGGATCTGGGCTATTTATAGGCAGGGAAATGGAAATCTAGGGCAAAATTCTGCCTGTACATAGAAAGACCAAAATACCCCTAAAAAGTCATCAGCCGACAAGGACGTACGGCCGTGGTTCCGCGGCCTAAGCATGCTTAGACCGCGGAACCGCGGCCATATAGAGGACTTAGGTCTTCAGGTTTTTTGGGGCCCCCTGGTCTGATGTTGTCTGTAGTTTGGCATATGTTTTTTTCTGATAATCCTTCCACATTTCTTCCAGAATTTTAGTAGACCAAAAGATGATTGGATGTGGATCTTTTTGCCATGATTTTCTTGAGCTCCGCGTAGATTTCTTGGATCTTGTGTTGCCATGGAGCCTTGTGCATGAAAACGACAATCGATTTGCCATTTTGTCTCCTAAACTGGTGTGTGGCAACAGACGGATAAAGAGCGGAGACCCGTGTTTTATCTGTGGTTGGCAGGAACCCGGATTTTGTCGTGTTTTTCCATGGATTTCACCATTTAGAGCCGAGAACCTGTATGCTGCAATTGACTAGCAAACACGGCTCAAGAGTACCTACCGATAAGCAATGTGATAAAAATTGGGCGGTATAAAAATGCAAAAATCTGATATGAACAAATACCCCCAAACTTATCATTTGCTCGTCCCGAGCAAAGCCAATTTATTCACAAAAAATTTCCTAACCTCACTTTCGCAGGGAACGCGATTGCACTGAGCATGTGTAACAAGCCGTTAAACCTCTAGGTGTCCCTAGTAGGAGGAGTGGTGTCTCCTGAGGGTTTTCAGCGGATACTACCCACAAAATCCGGTCAAGCTAGTTTTGTAAAATAACTAAGATTCAAATCCTAAAGTTTTTTTTCAGAAAATAACAATTCTATTATCCTAAGTCTAGACTATCGAACCCTTATTTTTCACACCTCGCTTCTTATTTAACTACAGATTTTATATGTCTTTACGTGCAGTGTAAATAGTGTCGTTAAGTTTCTAGAAGGATCGATTTACGTCGTCATGTCACACAATAAAGCCCATATAAAAATTTTGAAAGGATCACATAAGTTTTATAAAGAGTTAAGCATTTTTCAAGTTTCGTTTTCCAGTAAAGTTTCAACTTTAGAATTTCTATCTTCCCTAACAGGAAACTAGGTCTTATTCTTCACTCCACATTTTTCTTGTTTTCATTTCATACACACCTCTGTGAACGTGCAATAGTCTTTATCATAGAGTAAAACCTTCATATCTCCGCTAATTTTTTTTATAAAAGCCCGTCTTTTATCAAGATTATTCTCACACAAAGAACCGTTAGGAATTTTAACTCGGAGAGAACACTTGCTTGACTTTGTTTTAATCTGGACTTTCTAGGCTTCTTAGCGAGCTTTGGGCCAATGCTCCCAAACCAGTTGGTTTTAGGGCATTAGGTGTAGAAACACCCCAGCGGACTTAATTACTCAAGTTACTTAGGTCCAAAAACAAAAGACAGTTTGGCGTGAAAATCATGATGATTTAATACGAACGGAGATATAACTGGCAGTTCAATTATTTTTTGGATAAAAGACGTGTTTAGTGGGTTCGGTGTGTAATCATTCTAATCAAGTTTTAGATGGGTTATTTTTCAGACTTAGTTCCAATTAAGGCGTCAATAACATTCCTTCATATTCACTCCATAAACTATTCTTGATATTACTTATTTCAGAACAAACCTATTTGATCCTCAAAAAATCATTGATCTATTTAAAAGTTTTTCGACATAAAAGACTTTTCATCTAATTTCCAAAAATTCACGATACGTGGAGTGTGATGTAAAGACGTATATCAGCTATAGTTAACTTCAAAGGAGAGTTATCTTTCAGGTTTTCAAAATCTAAACATAAGATTTAGTTATTCTTATTTTATTAAACAAAACCGTCGAAATGTTGAATCAGAGTCCTCTCACTAGCTAACTTGACAGAAAAGTTTTTATGTTTTTAGAAAATTTTCAAATTTTTATGGATTTTAATATGCAGATGCAAAATATACATATGAATGCGAAGGTAAGAAATGCGTACCGAGCATACCCCCAAACTTAAACTGGACAGTGTCCTCACTGTCATTGCATGAAGAGATCATTTGAAGGGTCAAAATTGTCGGTTAGCGATACATAATTTTATTTTTTTTTAGTTTTTAAAGAAAAGAAAAAGAATATCCACAAATATATACAAAATGGTTTATACATACCCCCAAACTTATTTGGAACAGTGTCCACTGTTCTTGGCTGGATAACCGAAGTTTGGAGGTAGGCAGAGGAAGATTAGGCAGGGTAAACCGGCTTCTGTAAGACCAGGAGCTCCTATGTTGGTTCGGCGCTAAGGTACGGTTTGAGTCGGTGTCCTTCACTTTGAAAAATGAACCGTCCTTTGGATTTTCCAAATCCACAGCGCCCTGCGGATATACATTCCGCACAAAATACGGCCCTTTCCAGCGAGATCTGAGCTTTCCTGGATGAAAGTGAAGTCGGGTGTCGTAAAGCAGTACCTGCTGACCAGGTACGAAGGTTTTGCGCAAAAGGTGTTTATCGTGAAACACCTTCGTTCGGTTCTTAACGACAACCGCGTTATCGTAAGCCTCATCCCTAAGCTCGCTCAGTTCGTTCAACTGCAGCTTCCGATGGCTGCCCGCATCCTCGAGAGACAGATTCAGCTCATTTATCGCCCAAAATGCGCGATGCTCTATTTCGACAGGTAGGTGGCAGGCTTTTCTGTACACAAGCCGATAGGGAGACATGCCAAGGTCGGTCTTATAAGCGGTTCGAAATGCCCAAAGGGCATCAGTGAGTTTCAGCGACCAATCCTTACGGTTCTTGGAAACCGTCTTCTCCAGTATCTGCTTGATTTGCCGATTTGAAACTTCGGCCTGCCCGCAGGTTTGGGGGTGGTAGGGCGTAGAGAGCTTATGATTAATGGAATATTTCCGCATCAAGGCCTCGAAAGTCTTATTGCAGAAATGACTTCCATTGTCGCTAATGATCGCTCGGGGGTGCCCAAACCGGAAGAAAATGTTTTCTTTAAGAAACCTAACGACAACCTTGTTATCGTTAGTCCGGCTGGGCACAGACTCGACCCATTTAGAGACGTAATCAACAGCGAGAAGGATGTACAAGTTTCCGAAAGAGCTGGGAAACGGCCCCATGAAATCTATCCCCCAAACATCGAAAATCTCCACAACCAAGATCGGTTGGAGCGGCATCTCGTTCCTCCGGGATATCCGGCCCATGTGTTGGCACCGGGAGCAAGTCTTGCAATAGTCATGAGCGTCTTTGAAGAGTTGTGGCCAGTAGAAACCACATTGCAAGATCTTCTCAGCTGTCTTTCTGGGGCCAAAATGCCCGCCACACGCTTGATCGTGGCAAAATGACAGCACACTCTTGAATTCCTCGTCAGGGACACACCGACGAATAATCTGGTCGGGACAGTACTTGAACAGATAGGGTTCGTCCCAGTAAAAATGTTTTACTTGGGATAAGAAGCGAAGTCTGTCCTGACTTGACCATTCAGTCGGTAGTAATCCAGTGGCCAAATAGTTCACAATATCTGCGAACCAGGGTTCGCAAGATATTGTCAAGAGCTGTTCATCCGGGAAAACGTCGTTGATCGGAATTGGAAGCGAAGGCGAAGAAGGAAGTCATGAGAGATGGTCGGCAACTACGTTTTCACATCCTCGTTTGTCCTTAATGATAAGGTCAAACTCTTGAAGCAAGAGGATCCAACGTATTAACCGAGATTTTGCATCTTTCTTCGCAAAAAGATGGCGCAGAGCAGAATGGTCAGTGTAGACAATGACTGGAGAGCCGATGAGGTAGGGCCTGAACTTTTCTAAAGCAAATACAACAGCCAGGAATTCCTTCTCAGTTGTTGTATAATTGAGTTGGGCGTCGTTCAGGGTTCGGCTCGCATAATAGATTACGTGCGGCATCTTGTTGATGTGTTGTCTAAGGACAGCACCAATGGCAAAGTCGGATGCATCGCACATTATCTCAAATGGGTGCGTCCAGTCAGGTGAAGAAAGAACGGGAGCAGAAGTGAGTGAGCTTTTCAATGACTCGAATGCAGTCACACAGCTCGAGTTGAAGTCGAATGGCGTGTCCTTGGCCAGCAAAAAAGTCAAGGGCCTAGCAATCTTGCTAAAGTCCTTGATGAACCGTCTATAGAAACCGGCATGGCCAAGGAAGGCTCGAATGTCTTGGACGCATCTGGGAGGAGGTAGATTGGAAATGACCTCAATCTTTGCTTTGTCAACCTCTATGCCATTTTGCGAGATGATATGTCCTAAGACAATACCTTCGCGCACCATGAAGCGGCATTTCTCCCAATTCAAAGTGAGATTCTTGTCCTTACATCGGGTAAGGACGGCGTCAAGATGCAGCAAACACTCGTTGAAGGAATCGCCGAAGATGGAGAAGTCATCCATGAAAATCTCCAGAAATTTTTCCACCATGTCTGAGAAGATTCCCATCATACACCGCTGGAAGGTAGCGGGCGCATTGCATAACCCAAAGGGCATGAGACGATATGCAAACGTGCCGAAATGACAAGTGAAAGTGGTCTTGTCCTGGTCTTTTTCGGCGATGGGAATTTGATTATAGCCAGAGTAGCCATCAAGAAAGCAGTAGTACTCGTGTCCGGCCAATCGTTCAAGCATCTGGTCAATGAAAGGTAGCGGAAAGTGGTCCTTCCGCGTTGCGGCATTGAGTTTTTTGTAATCAATGCACACTCGCCACCCAGTTTGGGTGCGAGTAGGGATTAACTCGTTCGCCTCGTTAGTGATGACCGTGATGCCCGACTTCTTGGGGACAACATGAATGGGGCTAACCCACTGGCTATCAGAGATAGGGTAAATGATACCACTATCTAGACATTTTACGATCTCCTTCTTCACAGCCTCTTTCATGACTGGATTGAGACGTCTTTGTGGATCCCGGGCTGGTTTGGCATCATCCATCAGATGAATGTGATGCTCAACGATCAGGGGACTAATCCCCTTGATGTCCGCCATGGACCAGCCAAAAGCTTGCCTGTTGCTGTGCAAGACCGCAAGAAGGGCTTTCTCTTGCTCTGGAGCTAGAGAAGCCGAGATGATGACAAGAAGGGTCTCGTTCTCACCTAAGTAAGCGTACTTAAGGTGAGACGGCAAAGGCTTGAGTTCGAGCGTTGGAGGTAAAACGATGGAAGGCAAGATTGGTGCAGAGGTCTCGAACTCAAAGGACTCCAGCAATGGTTCAAAACGAGTGTAAGCGACCGAGTCGGATGGTTCAGGTAACTCATCCGGAAATTCGAAGGATTCAAACTCGGGTTGCGAGCGGCTAAGATCGTTTAAGAACGTGAAACACTCGTAGTCGTTGTCGGGCGCAGAAACAGCAGCAGGTTCGAGGAGGAACGCACTAGTGGCGTTAAGATTATCGTGATCAAACAGAAACTCCTCGAATTCACACTCTTCTTGGGTGATCTCCTGGATCGAGCAGACGTCCAGTATATGAGCATTAGGTTCGGCGGGCTGATTCCCTAACCTAAAAATGTTGAGTTCAATCGTCATGTTTCCAAAAGAGAGGTTCATCGAACCATTGCGACAATTGATCACAGCATTTGAGGTTGCAAGGAATGGGCGACCGAGTATCACCGGAATTTGATTCCGGGGGTTAGCTACAGGCTGTGTGTCTAATACAATGAAGTCAACGGGGAATATGAAGTCCTCGACTTTGATTAACACATCCTCTAGCTCACCCCTAGGATGGGTGATCGATCGGTCGGCCATTTGGAGAGTGCAGTGTGTGGGTTTCAGCTCTCCTACGCTTAATTGCTCGTATACTGAGTACGGAAGCAAGTTAACACTGGCACCAAGATCTAATAGTGCGCGGTTGATGTTCTTATCCCCAATAGTAATAGAAATCGTAGGACAGCCAGGGTCCTTCCGTTTTTGTGGTAAAGATTGGGTAAGGGCATCACTCACAGCACTAGCCAAGAAAACTTTCTTGGGTACCTGAGACTTCCTCTTTTTCGTGCACAAGTCCTTTAAGATTTTCGCGTAGGACGGGACTTGTTGGACAGCATCTAAAAGAGGAATGTTAATGTTAATCTGCTTAAATAACTCCAGAATCTTCTCCATCTGAGGATTTTGTTTATTAGACCTCAACCGGTTTGGAAATGGAACATTTTTAAAATTGGTTGAGTCTAATGCTGGAGGAGGAGATTGTGGAGTTGGAACGGATCCCAGAACAGGTGTTTTCGTGGAGTGAGAAGTGGGTCCGTTCAGAGCAGAAGAAGAGGAAGGAGAGCCTTGTGAAGAACGGAGAATAGGCTCAGAAGACGAAGAAGCAGGAGAAGAAGAAGAAGAAGAAGTAGAAGAAGAAGCGGCCGGGGTGTCATCGTTGATCCGTGTGCCAATGTTGTTTTGCAGCATCCTTCCCGATCTCAATGTGGTCACGGCACTCACATTATGGTTCTGTTGTTCAAGAGCAACATGTACATTATGTGGGTGACCGGGATTTGGGAGTGGCTGGGACGGGAGCTTCCCCTTCTCTCGCTCGCTTAAGACCGCATTCAGCTGTGCAATCTGGGCCTCGATGGTTTTGATGCTTTGCCCGTGAGCGGCAGTGTGTTGCACTAAGGACTGAATGGAAGACTGGATGTTGGCGGTGGACTGAGTCGATTGTTTAACGAACGCCTCCAGACTTCGTTCGAGCGAGGAAACCTTATCGTTGTTTGACGGAACAAAGTTGTTTGGTGGAAAAGAATTGTTGGGTGCAAAGTTGTTCGTCTGATTTTGGAAAGGTTGGGGTTGGAAGGGCTGCTGATACTGAGTTTGTTGTTGCGCTTGTTGCTGCGGCGGAGGGGCCCTTTGGAAATTGTTGCCTTGGAATTGATTCTGATTCTGATTCCAGGCGAAATTGGGGTGGTTCCTCCAACCGGGATTGTAGGTGGAAGAGTATGGATCATTCCTCGGTCTTTGCTGGAATGCAGCATTAACCTGATCCTGTCCTTACGATGGTGGATTATAAGGACACTCTTCGGTTAAGTGAGAAGGATCGGAACAACAAGCGCAGATGGTACGAAGGGGGAGAACAGGAGCAGGAGCAGGGGAAGAAAATTTGCTCTCTATCGCTTCAAGCTTTCTTGTTATTGCAACCATTTCAGCTTTCATTGCAATAGAGACATCAAGTTGGTGAATTCCTACCCTAGACTGACCGGTAGAAGTGGAGGTAGAAGAAGAAGTCGGTCTGGTGCTCTCCCATTGTAGCGTTTGCTCCGCAAGGTCGTCAAAGAATTGCCACGCTTCCTCGTCAGATTTCGATAGGAAGTGGCCCTGACAGATGGTTTCCAACAACTGCTTCGTTGCTGGGTTCAGGCCCTCGTATAAGGTTTGGCAAAGTTGTCATTTCTCTATACCGTGGTGAGGACACTGAACAAGAAGGTCTTTGTACCGGTCAAAGAACTTCCAGAAGGGTTCAGAAGGAAGCTGAGAGAATTGGTTGATTTCATTTCGAATCCTTGCGGTTTTATGATTCGGATAAAATTTCTTTAGAAACGCTTTTACAAACTCGTCCTAACTGGTTATGGAGTGGGAAGCGGTGCTATACAGCCATTTTTCAGCAAGATCGCATAAAGTGAACGGAATGACCCGTAGACGTATAGCATCGTCCGACAATTGGGTGGTTTTCATCATGGCACAGACGTTTTGAAATTTGTTGATGAAGATATAGGCATCTTTAGATTCAAGCCCATGAAATCGTGGAAGCATGTTGATGAAGTGGGGCTTAATTTCAAAATTATCCCCATTGGCCGGTGGAAGAGAAAGGCAGGTGGGAAGTGCAGAACGGATGGAATAGAAACGATCCTGGAGCGCGATTCGCTGCGGCGCAACAACAGGCGATGGTGGTGGGTTATTGGTCTCCGTAGGAGGTGGAGCCAATCCAGGGGTAGTCAAAGAGATGTTCGGATTAAATCCTGACATCGCGGAAGAAGAGGTTGGTGATGGTGAAGGTGAAGATGTATGAACAGAATTCCGGTCAACGTCGGAGTTGGCCGGCAAAGGTAAAGGTGAAAGAGGCGTGGACGAAGTTTCGACGTCTGAGTCGATCGCGTAGTCGGTAGCGACTAACGTAACGCGGACTAGACGGGCGCTAGTGTCCCGAGTCCAAGCGGACATACACTAAACGAGTTTAGTATAGTCAAAGCGGAGAAGGTGAGGGTAAGAAAATGTCAATGGAGAAATATGATGGGTGGTGGGTGAAAAATAGATTTGGCGACAAAGGGCAAGTTTTTATAAAAGTTTTTGATTTTTTTTCCTTTTTTGTTTTTTTTAGAAAGAGCTTTACAGAAATATGTACGGACTTACGGCTTTAAGCAATCATAAATAAGATATGCACAATCTCACCTAGATCTAGGGTCACCTAGGTCTGCTAGACAGCTCCTAACTGTTCCAGAGGGCTAGAAATAGGACCTCAAACCGCCTCTTCTCCGTCTAATGCGGCCAGATAAGTGCCAGGTAAGTGGGAGGTTGTCCAACGCTTTCGCGAAGTTCCTTAATTAAATAACCACTTGCCTTCGTCACACTTGCCTAGGCACCGCAAAAGTCAGATAGGATAAACGGCCGATGCCTGTAACTAGTCCTCTGTCCTATTGAGCGCGAAGTCCTTAGGGCTGAGTCTAGTATTTTTTAATTTTTAACAATGGTCAATGCATATGCTTTTTGTGATTTTTGGGGTCCTGGGAAGGGTGATGAAATCCCCACCCAATCTGAATTTGTTTCATGCCCCTTAAGTCCGTATTAATGAATGCAAAGCGATAACAAATCAACTGCAAACAATTTTTATTTTGAGCGCGGCGCAAAGAATCCTGCACAAGAACAGTTTATTGGAAGGGGGAAGAGAGTTTGCGCAAAGAATGCTGCAGAAAACACAGTTTATTGGAGTCCAGAGGAGTGGGAGAGAGAAGAGAGACTTACAGAGATTTTTGCACATTGACTCCACCAAGTGGCCGCGGTTCCGCGGCCTAAGCCAGCTTATGCCGCGGCCTAAGCCAGCTTATGCCGCGGTTCCGCGGCAAGATAGTGGATTTGGGGTTCTGGAATTTTGGGGTGTGCTGCAGTGGTTGTCCTCTTCTTGTCTGAATTTGCTGAATCTTGATTTTCTCACAGTATCTGCTCCAGATTTTTACAGTAGACCGTTTGCTTCGTTTTGATCTGTCGCGGTGTAACCGCGAAATATGGGTCTATCTTCCCACGTCTTTGGCACTGATCTTGAACTCCGTATTATCCTGCATACTTGCACAAAAACTAATCAAAAATAACAAGATGATTTTTTTTACAAAGTATATTTTTTTGTTTTGTTTTTCGGTTATATTTATATTCACAAGTTAACCCGAAATTACACAAAGAAATAAACTACCGTCTCTCCGGCAACGGCGCCATTTGATTGTCAGATATTCTGCGTGTTCAAGTTTAGTTAATTACCGCAATCAAGACGGTTTCGCTTGTAGCTAGCCGGTTGAGTACGGGTCGTCCGCAGGGAGATGGGAATCTTTTTCTATGTGCTTTAACGAGTTAAGTCCAGTTTTCCAGATTTTGTTGTGATTAATTAAGTGGTAAAATGATATGTAAAGAGAGCTTGTTAGGGTTAGGATTAGGTTAGTTTGAGTTAGGAGTCTCCATCTTTCGTTGCCCCTCTTAATATCGGTGTTACGGTAATCGGCAACAACGGGGATTAGCACGACTAGGAAGGAATTTGCGAGTATAAGCTAGGCTTTCCAACGCATAAGTTCTTCCTTTTGGTGCTTGTCCGTCCGTTCTTGGCTCTTAGCCATAACCTCCGGTTAATTCAACCACAACCGGTCTCACTACGGAATCACCGCTATCATGTAGGATAGGGTGCCGTAAGGAGCGGATTGTGGTTCAATTAACAGGAGTCGAATTAAGTTGTTGGGCAAGGAAAGAGTGAGAGAGATTTCCTTCTCTCAAACTTCCCTTATCCTAACCTAACAAGTATGAAACTACTCACACATCATAATGAAAAGAAAACAAAACAAAAGAGGAAGATAGAAAGAAAGAGATTAGAAGATAACAACTAGCTATTTGCGACATCACCTTGGCAAGGATCAAGCGTAAACATCATGGTTGTTTTAAGGATAAAGAAAAAGAGAGAAGAAAGAAACAATAAGAAATAACAACTACTAAGTTAACAAATGAAAATTACAACAATTAACAAGAGAACAAGACAAGCATAATAATAAAAGGAACTTCTTTATTCATCATTCTTCACTCACAAAAGCTCACTACAAGTTTTTCAATGGAGAAGAGATGAGAAGAGGAAGAAGAACATGTATTCTAAAACCTAGAAAAAATACAAGATTATGCACCATTTGGCTTCACAAGGATCTGGGCTATTTATAGGCAGGGAAATGGAAATCTAGGGCAAAATTCTGCCTGTACATAGAAAGACCAAAATACCCCTAAAAAGTCATCAGCCGACAAGGCCGTACGGCCGCGGTTCCGCGGCCTAAGCATGCTTAGACCGCGGAACCGCGGCCATATAGAGGACTTAGGTCTTCAGGTTTTTTGGGGGGCCCTGGTCTGATGTTGTCTGTAGTTTGGCATATGTTTTTTTCTGATAATCCTTCCACATTTCTTCCAGAATTTTAGTAGACCAAAAGGTGATTGGATGTGGATCTTTTTGCCATGATTTTCTTGAGCTCCGCGTAGATTTCTTGGATCTTGTGTTGCCATGGAGCCTTGTGCATGAAAACGACAATCGATTTGCCATTTTGTCTCCTAAATTGGTGTGTGGCAACAGACGGATAAAGAGCGGAGACCCGTGTTTTATCTGTGGTTGGCAGGAACCCGGATTTTGTCGTGTTTTTCCATGGATTTCACCGTTTAGAGCCGAGAACCTGTATCCTGCAATTGACTAGCAAACACGTCTCAAGAGTACCTACCGATAAGCAATGTGATAAAAATTGTGCGGTATAAAAATGCAAAAATCTGATATGAACACCGACCGAACAAGAAGATTTTTGGTTGTATATAAGCTAGAAAATGATTGTACATGTGTGCGCATTGTGTTGAATGTGGTCATGAGTATTTACCATGAAGTGTTTGCTAGGAAGGGAGAATATGAAAATGAGCAATTGATCCTCTCGAA
The DNA here is from genome assembly GCA_030015575.1 of Agapanthus africanus. NCBI lineage: Eukaryota > Viridiplantae > Streptophyta > Magnoliopsida > Asparagales > Amaryllidaceae > Agapanthus > Agapanthus africanus. Next base: position 441,899,330 of record CM057350.1, on the reverse strand, counting down.
ATTCTCCTAAAACAGGAGAGAAGTATTAAATAAGGAAATATATTACATATTCGCTATAGAGAATTATGTTCAACTTTATTGCGCTGAGAAAACCTAGAGATTAAACTTTGCGATTCCCATACATGCTATGTAACTATGATTGAGGCTTTTCAATAAATTTGTACGCTATGTACCATCATGCTAATAAAGAAACAGAGCGAAGAATGTGTCAGCAGAAAAAAAGGAAGATAGAGCGATGGAGATGGTGATAGTGACCTCCTGCGAACCCCGAACTCAATTGGACATAGAGGAAGAAACCATCAATTGAGACCTAAACATTTTTTCGACTCTAAAAACTGACCCTAACCGTAAGAGAGAATCTCATGCTGCTCCCTTCTGCTCCTTTTCCTGTGGCAATCCTCTAGAGACGTTTTATGGGATCCATCTTTGGTTCTTGCCAGTACTAAGCAAGTTGTTGAATTTATTCATTAATGCGTGATTTCTTAGTGTTAATTTTCCCCCTATCTCCAGTTAAAAAAACATGCTGCTAAAATCTTACTTTTATAAACATCTGGTGCGTGCAGTGTTTATTTTAGGGATGAAATAGGGTTAACATGGATAACTGTAAAGGTCGATTGGAAATTGATGTTTTTATAAAATTTTATGATACAGAAATATGACATTATGTGATCTATTGAGTTGAAGATATTTTCTTATGGCCTATGAGGTCTTAATTAAGGTATGAAATAACTGAAGATAGCTGGTATAGTGAGGAAATTGGCGTACGTAAAATTTCTAGATTAGGGTTTCGTATGAAGGAGCTCTACGATATAGTTGTATAAACAAGTACCAAAGGGGCCATGTAGGTATGCTGAAACTTATAGAATGCCTCTCTCATTGCTTCTGGTGGTATGTTGTCGTCTCCAATTTTCTTTTTCTATTTTTTAAAACAAATCTGATCCTGAATCAAACTGGTTACCTTCATCGTAGGAGAGGAAAGTTTCACCACATGAACTATGATCCTTCGGTCCATCAATTTTCGTTACTGGAATTTTTGTGGGTTAAATTTGTCCTTTTTTGAATCTAAAATCAGTTTTAATTTTAGATAATTTTTTAATTGCTTATATTAATTAGGAAGTTGCTAGGCTCATGCTTAAGCTTGTGGAATGAACAACAAAGGTGTTTTCACCGTAGATGCATAATAGCAATGCAATTTGTTAGTTTAACAAGGGTCAATTGCACTTAGTACCCTTGTACTTTTTTTCTTGGTGTTTTTTTGGGTTTTGGGGGGGGGGGGGGGAGGGGGGCGTTGAGCACTTATTCCTCCATAATGATGGAAACGAGCACTCACACCCCTCACTTCTTATTCTGTTAAAATATGTTCAATTTTTATTTTATTTTAATACTTGTTTTACCCTTGAGCTGTTTACAATCCCTGCCAACATATTCCAGCTTGTATTTGGTGTCGTCCTCCTTTTCTTCTTCTCTTTGAGCTCCCCTTTCTCCTCTTTCTCCTGTTTCCGCCTTTTGCTTTTAATGTTTCTTTTTTCAGTTTCGCTTTAAGCTTTTGATTTCTAACTAAAAAAATAATATATAATAAAATTGTAAGGTTAGGCAATCAGACAGTAGAACAGAGTATTTGATTTCGACAGGATGTGTTTTTGTTTCAGATTTCAAACAATTAGGATTTTCCCAAAAAAGGAAAAAAAAGGATTTCAATAGGAACATCTAATTAAAACCTAAATATTTTACAAGCCAACCATGAAACAACGATCTTGAAGCTAAACTTCACTTTAAATTCTGGTGACAACAAATTTTTTAGATTTTGAAGAAAAGCAGGACTATAAAACCTCGCAAATTTAAGGCTAATCCTCTCTTCAAAATCAGATGACAATAACTTTCCTGTGAATAACGCTATTCGGATTATGGGGTCAAGCTTTGCAAGTGCATGGTGAGGCAATGATCAATTTCACAGGATGGGAGAAGGATGATTGGAGAAAAGAATGAATGGTAAAATGCGCTTATTTTTTTTAATTAAAAGGGGTGTGTAATCACACAGGGTTAACATTGGGATTAAAAGAATAGAGTTTAACAGAGACGTGAGGGAGCGTAAATGCTTATTTCCATAGTTGAGGGCGAATAAGTGCTCGACCCCCTAGTACAGGGGTGTTCTGCAATTAACCCATTTAATAATATATGGATCACTCCCAAGGATTGATCTACCGATGCAAGGTTGTCTTATACCATTTGGTTCCTGCGTGGGAGAGTTTTTGATTGAATCCACAGATCTTCATTTCAGCATGTAACTGGATGAGTAATTCCTTGCATTTCTTATATATGCTAATTACAGACCTGTTACAATACTATGGTTGGAAGAATCTGGAATTTCCTGTATAAATGCTTATACAAATGTCTATAATATATTGTTTTATGACTTTCTTTCCAATGAACTGTATCCAGATGATTATGGTCTATTCTATAGCATATACACTTCTTTATATTAGTCCCTTCACTAATCTCCTTTTCCACTTTAAAATTCTACCCCGTTTACTTCAGCTATCATACAAACTGTGGTTGTTAAAAGATCTTTTGCGGTTATTGGTGAAGGGCAATGTACTCAAGTTATCATATAGGATTAATAAATAATAATATGGAATCATACAAACTGTGGTTGTTAAAAGCTCTTTTGCGATTATTGTTGAAGGGCAATCTGCTCAAATTTTCATATACAAATAATAATATTAAACTTATGCTTGACTTCTGCTAGTTTCTCCAACAAAACTTCTTCATTTCAAGTGATCATTGTTCACCCAGTGGCTTCTGATATTTTTCAGGTACAGGTTTGATCAAGAAGAAAGGTTTCAAAGGCTCCTTTGCAGATGCAGGAACTTCTGCTAAGGTTGTTTGTTTTACAATTGGTACTCAATTTTGCTAGTTGCATGACATTGCCCTTTTTAACTCATGTTTTATCTGTTTTTGAATGGCATGCTGTACTTTTCTTAGAAATCACTTCCGTATCAGCTTTGTTATATAACTAATGCATTTTCATTCATATGTCAAATTCAGACATTTGCAGTTTTATCAGGAGTCCACAGTCTTGTTGTCTGCTTCTTAAAGAGGCTGCGAGGAAAGGATGATGGTGTGAGATCATTGCTTTTTGGCATATAACTCTTGTCTATTTGTTATTCTTGATTTTCTTTCCTTGGATCCTGACTGAATAATTTTCTAAATTGTAGTTATCAATGCGGGTGTAGCGGGTTGTTGCACTGGTCTTGCTTTGAGTTTTCCAGGTATCTCTCTGCCAACCAATTTACGCCAATAGGCATGGCAAACTAATGATTTAGATTACATAGTGGTAAGTGGCATGCATGTCAAGATTGATTGGTGCATAATATTTTGTGTCAATTTGTGGTGTGTGTTTGAGAACTAAAGTTTCATTTTGGATTGTCTTATCTCTTCCAAATTTTGATTGACCCTAGAGGCTTGGGTTGTTCCTTGTAATCTATCTGCCTATGATTTTAACGTCAGCTCTTTTGGGTACAACTAATTATACAAATCAGAGCAGGTGTATACTGTTTTGTACCTTGATAATGTGATACTGTATACACTTGTAAAATATTTGTGTGGTTTTATTTCAAGAGAAATGATACGGACAATTGACAGGTCACATTATATAAAGACCCTAGCTGGTGGCAAAGTGTAGAACTCCTCGTAGCCTCATAGGTTTTATAGTTTGTTCATGTTTCTCAACGTACCCCAGCATTCTTGTAGTTAATATTTTGTTTCCTTAGTACGTTCCCTTAGTGCTGTGCAGCTGCAGCATGCAGCAAATAATAGGATACTGCATCAGTCAAATGCAGCCCAAACATTTGGATTACAGCTTGACATATCACAGAATGCCTATTAAGTTCCATAATATTAATGCATGGCATGGTTCTTGAAACCACCTATGAAATTTCTAAGATATTGTGAGAAATCATCATAGAGTAAGTTTGTGGAAAACTTTAAGCGTAGCCCCCCCCCCCCCCCCCCCCCCACCTTTCAAGGCATTCCTATTTTCGAGGCACCAAATGCCTTTATATGCCATCTTTTTTGGATACACCACACTGTCATAGCAAGGCCATTTTGCCCCAGAATTTACATGGTTTTGGGCTCTGTTGGACAATGGTGGTGTAGAAAGGGGCCAGTAGCCGGCCCGCCGGTGGGTGGTGTGTGGACGGGGGTGCTTTGGAATGAGTGTTTGAACTTTAGAAGATATGTTATATGTAAGGTATCCATCAATATAACAATAAGAGTCTTAGGCTGAGTGGTGGTATGCTTGTTTCCTGGCAAAAGTAGTAGGTTCATATCCTGCTACCCACACACAGTCTTTTATGTCTTCTTTTTAAACTAAGGTAGCCCCATACTGAAAAATGAGGAGTTAGAAAGATGCAAAACTATCCTTGTTCATATAGTTCATGCTAGGTTCACCAAAAGGCTAGATTGTGTATGTTGTTGTTTTAAAAGCCTTGGTAGATGGTATTTTAAGCTGCATTATTTTTATGTATATGGTTGCATTAATTTAAAATATTTTTGTACAGTTTTCAAATTGTACGATGGTACCTATGTATATTTTTTGCTAGACTTCTAACTTGAAAATTTATGTGCATGTGTGCCCTCCTCAAATCAACATTCCTGTTTGCCCACCCCAGCTCCTGCTGTTTGATTATTAATTTTATTTGTCTGCACCAATTGTTCCTTATGATCCTTTTGCCTCTTGTATCATGTTCCTTCACTGGCCATTAGGGTTTCCAGTTATATTTTAATTTATCGCTTCAATGTCCATTAAGTAGCAAATTTTTCTTTGTGCTGAAGATATGGGTGTGATTCCCTGCAGCAAATATTATCTTCTTATCTCTTCGTCAATCTCATTCCACCATCGGTGTGATTCCCTATGGCATATCATATGATTTTTCCTCTCTCAATCTAGAGAATTCGCAGAGTTCCTCTAATTGCATGACAGGAAAAAAAAGTATTGCCTATCAAGGTCTTATGTCGGGAGACACGGGACCATCAATCATTCATGGTTTCTCTAGGGAACAATTTGATCTGGCGGATTGATGTCATAACGATATCCATTCTTTTGTTGGGATTTTTTTCCATCTTTTTTTGACTTGTGGACGTATCTGTATAGAATCCTGTTTTGATGAGGGTAAGGCTTATATAATGATGATGGTGGTGGTAATTATGATTTTGGGTTTATGTACATCACATGTTGGTGCCTTGGTGGGCATTCTTTTGATCATAACTGCTTTTGTGATGCCATCTGCTCCCACCTCAAAACTACTTTTCTTCATTTTCTAATGTTTATTTGTTGTTACTATTTTTAGATTAGATTAAAGACTTTTTCTTGAAATTATGTCGCATTCTTTCACCACTATATTATCAGCGTGCCCTTTTATTTTAATCGAAACAAGGTCTATAATGGAGCACAACTCGAGGTCGAGAAATCTCCAGAAAACAAGGGGGATCTATTTGTAGGAACACATTTAACATGACAAGGAAAAATGAGTTTAATTGTTCACATATTAGTTTACACTCTACATTGATTGCCCTTTAACTGAAGGACACTATCTAAAGTAAAATATCTTTTTTGTTCGTGTTTCCGAGAACTTCACATTACTTGCCCTTTTGCCACCTTTTGCCATTTTGCTGTTGGAAAAGGGAAAAGGGAAAAGGAAGTAGTAAATGTTTTCAACTTTCTGGGACATGAGTCACATGACAATAAAACCCTCACATCATAGCTTTAATGTTTGGTTTCATCATATGACCTTCGATTATACATTGAAACACCATTATAATGTTCCTATATCTAAACTGTATCTGCCGCAAGTTTACCACATCATTATATTTGTTTCTTTCAGGAGCACCACAGGCTCTACTGCAGAGCTGCATCACCTTCGGCGCGTTCTCGTGCATAATGGAAGGTCTCAACAAGCAGCAGCCTGTGCTCGCCCTCCCTCGTTTAGCAGCCAGCGCGCCCCACGACGTGCTCCCCCCATTCACTCTTCCGCTTCCCCGACACATCAGCGACGGTTTCTCTGCCTTCTGCAAATCATTGCGAAAGCCTGGCACTTCTACCTGCCTGTGAAACTATTTTCCAGGATGCAAGACTTCATTTTATAAATTTTGGGATGAGATTTTTGCTTTAGGTGGTTGGATATAGAAGTTTGATGGATTTTTTTTTATTGGGGAAGATATTCAGTTATTTTGAAGCATTGTATACTCGGATTAACATAATGTTTTTTTGGGGGGTTTATTTACTCAACCGGTTTGGGTCATTTTAACAAAACTATTATTATCTTCGAAATGATCAATAAGCTACTAAACTTAATGTAGGCATGGCAGCACCTTCATGTGCCACGTTAGGAAAAAAAATCAAAAGCCCATCCTTATCCTAAGGCTTACCCTAATATTTAAAAACAAACAAATTAATAAAAAAATTCTCCTCTCTTCTCACTCACCGCAACCTCTCTACTCGGCCCTCCCTAGCTTCCCCTCTTCCTTGCCCGCCTGCCCAACTCCTCTCCCTCCACCGACCCATCATCATCAACAACAGCTCTATCATCGCCGCCGCCACCATCTTAAATTTTAGGTTGTACAAGTGTATGATGATATTCTAATTATTTTTTAGATGCGTCTCCTAGAGATGCTCTATCTTATAGGAAAGAGAAATTTAAGTGTTTTTGCAGAATTTTTCCTTTTTATCTTGGGGCAGTATTTTTATATAGCATCATCCAACTTTCAACCAAAAAATTTAGATAGAACAAGCGAGTTTGCAATGAACCCTTTAGGACTGTATTTTCATCAAAAATTGCCATTTTCGGTTCATTCTTCAGCTATTCAATTCACGTACAAGGTCATTCGGGGTTATTTAATCCGCTTGTGTCTTGAATGATTTGATGAAACCAACATTCTCATACAAAATTTCCGTAGGGAGGTTTATGACATTTTTAATGTTCGTTGGTGCTATTTCAACCCCGTGTTCTACAAACTTGATGCAGAGCAGATCGAAAAAGAATATATATTTCGTTTGGATCGAAAGAAATCTAAACGGGCAAGTTGGAAGTGCAACCATTAGATCCATCTTCAATCAGTCATAATTGTGATCCGTGGGTCCGATCAACGTGTTCTTGGACAATTCGGAGACGATAAGACGTTCATTATTTCTAACGAATGAACCACTCCGCCACTAGTGCCATGTGTGAAAGTTCCTAGTGTCCTCGCCGCTAACCTGCGGCCAATGCGGAATTCGAAAACAAAAATTTTCAAGACCCTAGAAACTTATACCCTAGAATCTAAACCAAACACCTAAAGTAGCATGAACAAAAAGATGGAAATCGCAATCTTTGCAGTGTCTTCATTTGCTCCAATTGGGTTGGACTCTAGCATGTTCTCAAGAGTTCCGGATCGCGCTTGCAAGCCGGTCTTCTTTCGTCGAAAATGATCAACTCGAGAGAACCAAATTCAATCTTCAACTTCATCGATGAAGTAACTAAGGATCATAAGTTGCTAATTTAGGATGCTTAGTGATGTGTGTGGGTGTTCTAGTATTTTTCTTTCTCTTTATCTTCATGATTCTCAACTCATTAGAGAGTTGAAAATAAAGAAGAAGAAGAAAGAGCCATGGAAGAGAGAGAAGCAAGAATGATGGAATGAATAAAATCCTTAACCAATTCAAGCATGCTTCATCAATTTTGTAAAAAAAAAAAATTCATTTTAAAACTACAACCATACTTGAATAGTATTTGCAAATGAATTTATAATTCATTTGTCCATACCCTCTACCATTTCTCTTTTCCACCTCATTTCATATTTTCTTTAAAAGAAGATCCTAGAAATAAGTTGTCCTTCTTTCAGAAGTAGTCTTGTATAAATACAAGAATATGTCCCCGCAAATATATGCCCGTAGTCATATCAAAATACGAATAACCAAGAGATAGAAAAACGCAATGAACATAATACTAGAATATACATATCGAAATATATGTGTGTGTGTAAATTATTAAATCAAAACTTGATTTAATAATCCGGCTTATTCTTAAGCCGGCTGGTATTATCATTTGCCCGAATAAATTCCGTGTGGCTAGCACATATACCTAATCGGAACTCTGCATGTATCAATACACGGCCACTGCATCATTTTGTCTGAACCGGAAAACCCCTATGTATGGGACTCTAAAGACTCGTCAATACGCTGGTGGTGTGTTTAAGTATAAGCACGTCAGCGGCACTAACCGTACGTAACGGCATCCAGGTATTGAGCAAAAAGAAGGCCGGCGAACAAACTCATCCGTATCCCTATTGAGCCTGTCTGCAACAATCTCCATACAGTCTGGTTTGTTTGTCTAAGACTATCACATATCGGGTGCAGAGGGGTGGATAAAATCAGACCCCTAATAACACAATATTTCGTGTTGGTGTGAACCTTATCACCCACTGAGAAACTACTGATCCAAATTAGTAATTCTCGTTCATCTTGGCCAAGAATTTCTGGTGATGGCCACCTATGCACAGTGCGACATCTACCCCCAATACCGGGAGAGACTAATCCCAGACGATCTGCTCACTGCCTCAATGTGGCTCGGGACTGTACCCAAGTAAAACCTGTTTGCACGACTCCTTTGAGCCATGGTAGAGTAGTAATCAAAGCACAGTGGGAACTCACATGAGACAAATGACGGTCTCAGATCAACAGACTAATCTGTATTCATGTCACCTGAGAACTGCTATATGACAATAGGTATAATACCATCTAGCATGTTCCCGGTGAATCCGTCCAGTATAACTCATAACCCAATGAGCATCTGTATACTATGGTAGGTGACTAACTGACACCAATGGCTTGTGAGACCGGCCACTGGCTCTTATCAGGGGGCTTGAAAAGTATACACTGGTCTATTTCGGAGTATCGATACCTGGTCTACTTCGGAGTATCGATATTCAGTCTCGATACTCTCTCGACTAGGGACATTTAAGGGTGTGCTTATAGATCACCCAGCTCTCACGTATACGATCGCCATCATAATGCTGGTAGTCAAGAAAGAATCTTATGGGTTCTATCAACATATAATAGTGATCTGTAATACCACATAATACATTTACATGATGATATAGATGAATCAGATAATATACTATCATCTCGGTAAAACTGTTCTACATGTATAGGTCCTTCATGAATCATCATAATCGTCTGCCTGCGATTACAATCATTGCTTTGAGAGCACTATATCCAACAATGTGGCCTATTAAATTGCGATATAACAACGTTTGGGGGCTCTACGGAGGCTTCGAAGTTTATGGTGCAATTAGATAATTTCGTATTTTAGGTTTTTTATTAATTATTATTGTTTATGGGACTTTTTGGTAATTTCCTTTCATTAGAGTTTGCTTATTTAGAGGGTTTAAATTTGCGGTTCAATTTTTGTTTTAATAAATTTTTTAGATTTTCTCTTTCTAGATTTGCATTAGGGCGGAACGAGATCTGATCTTCGTCTACTTCAAAACCTTGCCTTTTAACATTGGGAGGATCACAATCCAACTCAGACCAAAAGATGAGTTAATTTCATTATTTTGTCAGCTGTTGGTGATTTTTTGGGAATTAAAAGTTTTATATTCTTATGAAAAAGGGTTTTTTTTAAAAATAATATTAATTTAAAATAATATTATTAAAATAGGAGGGATAAATTTAAATTAGCGAAATAGGGTGGTTTCGAACCACCCCACCTGGTCCACCGCACCCCCTCATTATAGGGGGCGGGTTCTGGGAACCCGCCCTCTATACTTTTGTATAGAGGGCGGGTTCCCAGAACCCGCCCTCTATATAAAAGTATAGAGGGCGGGTTCTGGGAACCCGCCCCATTTTTTTTATTTTTAAAAATTAATTTAATTATTAACGATATAATTATAATTATAATTATAATTATAATATTATTAAAAATAAAATTAAATTAAATAGACAAAAAAACATTTAAATTAAATAATAAAATTTCACTATATCAAATTTTTTTTTACAGGATGAATCCATCAAATTTTACAATGCCAAAAAATCCTATCTATTTGTAAAATCTAAATGCTATTTTTTTCCTTTCCCTTTTCCTTTATGAAATCCGAGAAGGCTTGACATAAGCCTATGCCTCCTGGGATGACTGGAGGAACCACCTGTTTCTTGGATAGATGGCGGTGGCGGCGTCGGCGTCTGCTCTGCTGCTTCGGGTTCGGGTTCGGGTTCTGTTTCAGCTTCGTCTTCAGCAACGTCTTGGACAGGCTGTTGATCCACAAATCCTGAACCTGAATGTGGGACAGGTGTCGGATATGTGTTGCTTCCCAACAAATTTGCGTAGGACGCTAAATCCGAAGCCCAACTGGGCAGTTGTAGCGAAGAACTTGTACCGGTTTCATACGGCTGATTTTGCACAAAAGCTTGGCCCCATGGCTGCGCAAATCCTGACCCCCAAGGGTGCTGTTGTTGCGCTAAACCTAACCCCCAAGACGGCTGTTCTGCAAAACCTGATCCCCAAGTCTGTTGTTGTTGCGCCTGTCCGGTATGCCAGGGTTGCTGTTGACGGTATGGTGATCCAAACCACTGATCCTGCTGCGCTGGATCTCCTTGATGCTGCGGCTCTGGTGCCGGGTAATACTGCGGTTGCGGTGCCGGGTCATACTGTGGCTGCGGTGCCGGTTCATACTGCGGCTCCGGTGCCGGCTGATACTGCGGCTCCGGTGCCGGCGATAAATGTTGAGAAATACCATATGAACCAAGTACACCACCAATAAATTGGTCGAGATTTGAAAATTGAGCCTGAGATGCCGGACCAGCATCAGTCGGGTATGGTTCCTGCACCATTGTTTGTACGAGATGCAACCCACGAGCCTGTCGTTACATTAGAAATAAGAAATAAGTATTGACTCATACCGCCGGATGTTAAAAAGTAATATGATATAAAGAGGGCGGCTTACCAAATCTCGTTCCATGTGTCCTCTAGGCTCGTACCGCGAGATGTTTGGGAAGTTTTTGGGAGGAGCAGAAAGATATCTTATGGTGACACGCTTATACCACTGTAGATATACTTTGGTAGCGTCGGTAGCTGTGTGGTCACTTATTTGCTGTAAGGCAATACTATGCTGCCTATCCTCCCATCTCAGCAAATACTGATGATGATGCTCCCTCCAATCACGCTCCGTATTTCCTCCTCGCATGTCTCCCTCTACTGTCATAGGCGAAGGCGGCGGGACAGGAATATGTTGCAATCTATCAAACTGCCGCAATACCCTATCTGGGAGGTGCATAACAACAACATTGATGCAGAGGAGTGGGCATCGAGCCCGCCAAACCGGCTCTCCTTCGAGACAGATGCCGGGTAAGTTTTGTAGACGATCTGCTGTATAAGGCGTCCACAGAAACTGCGCAAATAACATAGTAAAAAAATTGTGATTTAGGTATTTTCAAAATTGTAAAACAAATTAAATTACCCAAATTATGATTACCTGAGCCGCTTCCATGCGATCTAACTCATCTCTATAGTACCTAAGCACTCGACGAGGAGCCTTATACACTTTCTTCCCATTCCACCAGCGGCCGAGCGGCTTTCCGGGGTTATCCAAGCCAGTTATTTTAATAGTCTCTGGTCTTCCTATATACATATGCTCCCACGACCAGATCTAGAAAAAAAGTTTTAGATTATAAGAGAGAAAACCAATATTGCAAAATTCTAGCTGTGAAAAATAAAGAATTTACCTGAAGTAATGTACTGCATCCACAAATTTTATTCTTCGTAGGAGCACATGCTTTGTCGAGTTCCTTATAGAGAAAGGCCAGGACCCCTGCTCCCCAAGCATATTGGCCACAGACATCAAAATCCGCTAGGAAGCCAAGGTATAACGGATGGACATGCGTTGCTGATTGGTCCGGCATCAACCAAGAACCGATCATGTACAGAATGTAGGCACGTGCATGTCTATCCAAAACTTCATCGGTGGCTTCATCAGGGATATTACTGAATGTATCTCTTAACCAGTTCAAATTGATTTTATACCCCTTACTGTGGCCTCCTGATGCCTGATATTAGTATTTTTTTAAATGTTAAAGCTAGAAATAATGTAAAATATAAAATAGGTACACTAAATAGGGAAAGCAGAATGATATTGTTTACCTGTCCGAGAGCAGACTCGGCATATGTATCCCAGTATGGGTGGTCGGTATCTGGACCAACAATTTTTCCTCCGACCAACCCAAGCCCATTAACCCGTAAACCGAGTAAGAGGCCAATATCCTGGAGTGTGATTGTGGCCTCACCCCATCTTAGATGAAAGGTGTGGGTCTCTTTTCTCCAACGTTCGACCAGAGAGGTGACGAGAGCGTGGTCGATTTGGATATGTCGAATCAACGACGCTTCATAAAATCCGGCCCGTCTAAGCCGTTGGTTTATTCTTTGGTCGCTAACTACCCATTTGTCGGAGCTATGCGTGACGACGGTGAGATTATCTCCATCCTGCAAAATTAAATAATGTTATTTTCAAGTACAAAAATTAAATGAAAGGTGTAATTAAAACAAATTAACTAAGTTTAGAATATTTCCTCCCCGTGTAATATTTTGAACGATCTGTGTTCATTTTGATGGACAAGCAGAGATTTGTCGAGTGGTTGATTCTCCATTGAAATGTACTGAAGCAGAGATTTGTCGAGAGTTTTATCAAGAGATTAGAAATTGTGTGGTTGATGAAAGTGTGGAGGCTCGGTATTTATAGAGGTGAACGGGTTCGTCTAACCCGCTACAGTCTTTCCTGTGAAGAGGGCGGGTTCCAGGAACCCGCCCTCTTCAATAATTAGTCAAATCAATTACTAATTAATGAAGAGGGCGGGTTCCTGGAACCCGCCCTCTTCAAAAATCACAGAGATCGGTCTTATTCACAAAGAAGAGGGCGGGTTCCAGGAACCCGCCCTCTTCATTAATTAATGAGTTGTCAAATCAGTACTATTCAAGTACTATTTGTCCTTTGTCCTATATATGTCACATCAATGCTTTTTAATAAACGTTAGTAATATTCTGGTGTTGTCCATTCACATCAACACTGTTGTTTTCAGAAATTAAGAGGGCGGGTTCAGGAACCCGCCCTCTTCAATAATTAGTCAAATCAATTACTAATTAATGAAGAGGGCGGATTCCAGGAACCCGCCCTCTTCAAAAATCATAGAGATCGGTCTTATTCACAAAGAAGAGGGCGGGTTCCAGGAACCCGCCCTCTTCATTAATCAATGAGTTGTCAAATCAGTACTATTCAAGTTAGAACCCGCTCAAAGAAGAGTTGCAGAATATGATGCAGAAGATCATATTGAATAGGGCGGGTTCTTGGAACCCGCCCTCTTCATTAATTTTGTCACTTTCTTAAATAATTATTTGTACGACGACTCTGGTGAACGACTCTGGTGAATAATAGGGCGGGTTGTTAGAACCCGCTCTCTTCAATATCTTGCCGCTATAAATATGTCTCCGCACTACCCATTTCATTTCATCTCTGTCAAATTTGCATCCTACACCGCTCACTATCCATTTACATCGATCAGTTCTTCTCCGCTATCAATTTTGTGTAAGTGTGGAGTTTTAGAAGAAGGTGAAGTTCAGTACCATAGTCTGCGAGTAAGCAATCTTCGAGCAGTAGAACAGTTCATAAAGTATTGGAAGTAAGCAATCTTCGAGTTTGAAATTTTTTTGCAATTTCAATCTTTGTTTGGTTTGATATTTTTCATTATATCTGATTCATGCATATACTTCGGTATTATTTTGGCAACATAGCTAAACAAACAAATTAAGTGTGGTGGTTGAATAAGGATGGAATAATAAATAACAAGAGCTCGGGGAGTGCAGCTGCAGGAAGACATAGAGGAGTAATTTAGAGATAACATATTATACAAGTCCGAGGCAATAATTTGACAAGACCTCATACTAATGGATATCCACTAATTGATCCAAATCAATAAATTATTAAGAGCAGAGCTTGCTATTTTGTCTGCACCTAGAGCCATTTTCATTTGTGAATTGGATTTGAATTTTCTTGGTTATATAGATTTGTGGAGCTAATTAATAAGGTGATTAAATTTTTTCCACCCACTTCACAACATATGTGAAAGAAATACATTTGACATAAAACTTTGGCCTCCAATGCATTCTCATTTTATTCTATAGAGTTTCAAAGTGCCATAGATAGACTATTGCCTTTTGAAGTTGGAAGATAAAAATACTTATTTTAATCGAGTCATATCCGTTCATCTATTTACTATTATAGATAATATAACGGATATGATTACATCAATTTTTATGAATAACATCCAAACTGCCAAGAAAAAGTAGGATGAAATGACACAAAACTAAACTTATTTAAATAAGACATCCACCAAAGCCTTGCATCTTTAGATTCATTTTCCTTCTCGTTTCACTGCAAAAACCATGCTTCTTTTTTAACAATCAATTGTGCATCACATTTTGTTGTGATTAGGTGAGAGTCTCATGGTTTCACTGCAATAATACCGAAGTATATGCATGAATCAGAGTAAGCAATCTTCGAGTTTGAAATTTTTTTGCAATTTCAACACAACATAAAAAATTATAACTGTTTTTTGTGCAGGATTATGGCCTCCCCAAGTATATTTGTTGTATGTAAATACGATGGTCAGGTTATCACAAGTGCACAAGGTCCCGAGTATATGGGCGGGTCTGCACGAATCATGCGATTGGAAGCATCAACGACATATGATGAACTAGAGGCTAAAGTGTACAAAATTACGAAATACGATCCCCGTGAAAGTAGGGTCAAGTTAAGTTGTATCTGGCCTATGTTCAGTGGAAATGCATTGGTTGAAATTACAGACGATGCATCAATATCTTCGATGATAGATTTCGGTCTCTCAAGCACCCAGCATTCTTTTGAACTTTTGGTTCAGAAGGAGCAATTGGAAGTATCAGATGCCCCTCCAACGGATAATTTTGATGGTAATGCTGGAGATAGTTCCTGGAGGTACGGTCACATGGTCAACGATGATGCCGTCAGTGCCGGTGGATATGACTATACACAACATTATTCAAATCTTCAAGCACATGGGTAAACATTTTATAAACCCATATTTAAGCATTTTAGTAATACCTGTATACTAATATTCAAACATTTAATAAAATGCATAAATCCAGGTTCTTCCAGTCGACTGCTGCAGTTACATGCACCCCAGAAGAACAGCAAGAACTACCATACACAGCCTTCCACAGGTAAATAAATTTGAAACAAGTGATGATTTAGTTACGAAAAAATTAGGGAATAATATTATAATAACAATTTATATACTAAACGCAGATTTCCCCACACCTCCGCATCATTCCAACACGATCCAAGCAGCGCATTCCAAGCATGTCCGTCCACATCTTTCCGGTCTTCTCACCCTGAACCAGCCACATTACACCGACCACAACCATCATATATTGCACCTGAGCCTTATGTTGCTACGGGTGATATTGATATATGTGGCAGTGATGATGATGAAATCGGTGAAGGTGATCAGGGGGAGGATAGCGTGGAATATGCTGCTGGATTGAATGAGGTAGCATTCTTTGATGGTATGGTTGCGAATAACGATTTTGTCGAACTAGAAGATCCCGGCCTCGATCCGCTAGAAGATGATGGTTGGGTAGACTTAGCCGTTGCAGAAGTAAATACGGCACCCTATTTGGACGCGACAGCAGCAAGCGAAGACTGCATCAGCGTCGGGGATTTGTTTCAGGAAAAAGGAGATCTTATTTGTAAGCTGAAGTCGTGGTCCATTCAGCAAAACGTTACATTTAAAACCGAAGAGTCAAATAAGACGTACTATACTGTGGTATGTACGAAATCTCCTGAATGTCAGTGGAGATTGCATGCATGTTGTTCCAAAAGAGCCAAGGCTTGGAAGGTCACGAAATACAACCAAGAACACACTTGCATCAATTCTATTATGTCACAGGATCACCGGAATTGCACTTCATCTTACATTTGCTCGCTAATCATGCCCCTGATCCGTACAGATGTGGCGATGACTCCCCGAGAGATACGGCTCTTGGTTAGCGGAGAGCATAAAATTCAGATTTCGTATGTGAAGGCATGGGATGCTCGTAGAAAGGCTTTGTGCAAGATATTCGGGGACTGGGAAAGCTCGTACAACTCACTAGTCCCTTTTATGGAAGCCATGAAAGCATCAAATCCGGGGACCGTATACCGGTTAAAAACCACAGAAACAGACGTCGAGGGCTCTGTCAGGTTTCAAAGAATTTTCTGGTGCTTTGGTCCATGTGCGGCTGGTTTCACACACTGTCGGCCGGTATTGTGCGTTGATGGTACGTATCTATACGGTAAGTACAGAGGCTGCATGTTAATTGCTACAGGTGTTGATGCTAATAACGGTATATTTCCGTTGGGATTTGCTATTGTCGAGGGTGAAAATACATCATCCTGGTCATGGTTTTTCCGTAACCTCAAAAATATCCCATCTGTTCTTCATAGAACGGATTTATGCATCATATCTGATAGACATCTGGGAATACTGGCTGGAATGAGATCTGTATTTCCGACGACCCCACATAGGTTTTGCCTACGACACTTCAGGCAAAATTTTGATCGAAAATTTAAAAATTCGGATCTACATAAACTTATGTACAGAGCCGGTGAAACGCCTGACCCTAATGTTCACGACATATACATGACGAAAATTGGGGAGATGAGTCAAGCCGCGAAAGCGTGGTTAGATGAGTATCCAGTACGCATGTGGTCACAAGCACATGATGATGGGTGCAGATATCTCCTAATGACGACTAATATGTCTGAAAGCTTCAACGGGGTCCTTAAAGGGGTTAGAGGCTTACCGATACAGGGGTTGATTGTTCGAACATTTTTCCGGATGAATACTTATTTTGTGCACAGAAGAGAAAAGTTCTTGGCGATGGACACTCCGCTCACCGCGTATTACGAAGATATCTTTTGGAAAAGAGAGCGCAGAGCACAATACTACAGATCCGAAAGGTTTGACACGGCGGAGTTTCAGGTGACGGGCGGTAATGGGAATCAATATACCGTGAACTTTAGAGATGAAGGGCTCTCTTCGTGTACATGCGGTCTTTTCCAGCAACAACATTTACCTTGTGCCCACGCTATTGCTGCTGCGAGCAGTATGCATACCTCACATTACAATTTTGCTTCCAATTACTATACAGTTTCTAATTACCAAGGTGCATACGATCCAAAATTTCATCCTATACCGGACAATCGCTATTGGCACTATTATACTGCCAACAGACAAACACCGACTGTATTACCGCCGGAAAAAAATATAAGGCCCGGAAGACCTAAGGTACGGCGAGATCGAATGACAATGGATACTGATCCTCAGCAAAGGCAATCCAGATGTAGCCTATGCAAACAACCAGGCCATTATAGGACCAGATGTCCAGGATATGCATCAGGGGCGGGACCTTCAGGATCGTGACAAGTGCACTCAGATTTTTTTGTATTATAAATTTGACGGATTCATTTTGTTATTATAAATTTGACCGTCGATATAGCATTTACATTTTACAAATAGATAGGATTTTTTGGAATTGTAAATTTTGACGGATTCATTCTGTAAAAAACATTGATATAGTGAAATTTTATTTTTTAATTTAAATGTGTTTTTTCGTCTATTTATTTTTATTCTATTTTTATGAATTATAATTATAATTATAATTATAATTATAATAATAATATTATGATAATAATAATAATTAATAATTAAATTAATTTTTAAAAATAAAAAAAAGGGGGCGGATTCTGGGAACCCGCCCTCTATACAAAAGTATAGAGGGCGGGTTCCCAGAACCCGCCCCCTATACTGAGGGGTGGGGTGGGCCAGGTGGGGTGGTTCGAAACCACCCTATTTCGCTAATTTAAATTTATCCCACCCTATTTTAATAATATTATTTTAAATTAATATTATTTTAAAAAAAAACCCTATGAAAAATGGTTAACCTATCGTGCTTGAATCCTATCGCAATCTACCAAAGAGACAAACACGACTCAATTGTTTGGCACCAATATCTAGGTGTTATAGGTCCCACCATTTTATCTTTTGGATATACTGTTGTAGTATTTCAAGTCCGGTAAGCATGGTGTTACTCTATTCTCATTCCCTCGATCTAGTCATTTCCCTTTATTGTTATCAATAAGTAGCTTATTCTCATCAATTAGATACATGTACCAGAAAAAAGCTTCTAGATGCAGGGGGTCAGGTGGGGCCGGGTTTGACCTATTGAGTACATCAATCAACTAGGGTCAACTTCAGTGTCCCATCAATAACGGGATCCGAAGTTAAGAGCATACATGTCTAACGTCAGATTGGGTCAGGTGTTGCCTATGTAATGAATTTTTCCCTTTTTTTTTTCCCACAGAATCTAAATTTTAGCCCAAAAGTTTTATATAAAATTATAATTATAAAATATAAAATAATATTATAATTATAGATGTATTTAATCTTTAAAAACAAAAATATTGTAATTTGAGTGGCAGTACTAATTTTATTATTTTATTATTTTATTTTCAATCAGGTCGGATGTATATTCTCGATTTAGGCCAAGTCAAAAGGACGAAAGAACTACCAAAGAAAACGTGGATGAAGACGATACGAAATTAAAAGATATGGATGCCAAAGGACTTAATGAAAGTATATTGTTCGATAGGAGTGATTGGAGGCGGAGGATCCATGTGTTTGACTCGGCATGATTCTCATGTTGGTTCATGTAGCCTACCCTATATGCTTGGGGTAAAGGCTCAGTTGTCGTATTTCCAATCGGGGCAAACATGTTGTATCGGCTTAGGGCAATGGACCCTAACCAAACCCGGTTAATCAAATTATGTTTATGGGTCGGATTGCAGCAAGGAAGGAATTCATGTCGGGTTAATTTGGAAGCTATATCTGAATTATGTTAGACGGAAAAGAGAGAGAATCTTACTTTGAAATAATAGGAAATTTTCCTTGGCACAAGCTTTCTCTTCAACTCATGAATGCACCAACTTCATAACTCATGAATGCACCAACTTCATAAATAATAATAAGGCTTAATTAAATTCTGAAAAGGCCAAAATGGTCATTTGACATTAATGGTAACGTTGACCGTCAAGTCATTATAATTTTCTGTCATTTTGAAAGATAATGATAATTTTACGCCATGGGCTCAAACCCGAGAGAGTTTTCAGTACATAAGTGTAATAATAACAAGTAGTTGCTTTTGTCGATCATCTCCTCAACTCAACTCCAAATGTCATTGTGCAAATAAGCTTTTTTCGAACTCTGACGGAGCTCCTTTTCGGGTCTCCCTCAGATGTTGTCTTCTGTCGATCTCTTGGTATATTTTGGAGGTGATCTCCTGCTGCGTGTGGGTCCCAATGGGTTTTGAGGAGATTGGTGGTTTGAGAAGTTTAGCGCCGAGTACCTGCAAAGAAGTCCCGGGGTGGTTTGGTACCACCAAGGACCTTCTGACGATCAAGTCAGTACGAGATCCGAGCAGAGTAACGGCTAAGTGGAATAAAAAATGGCTTACTTGACTCCTCTGTGATGGGGGTTTATATAGTGGCGGCAGCACGCAGCAGCAGGCGTGAGAATCTCGCCGGCAGTTACGCTCCCGACGTCACGCCCGTGTAAAGAGCGGATCGCCCATTAATGGGGATCGTGATGGCGTGGAACGTAGGATGCTGCTGTCGGAGAATCTGCGCGTGGAGAGTTTTGCGGATCGGCGGTTACGCCTGTGAGTGGTAGAGTCGATCGGTCGGTGGACCGAGGAAGATGGCCTCGTCTGGGGAGCTCGGGGACGAGCAAGAGGGCCGAAGAGTCTTGGTCCTGTAGCAGCTCGGGGCGAGCCGAGAGGCCAATCTTCAGGGGGCTCAGAGGTGAGCCAGCTTATGCTTGCAGGTCTGGTATGGGGGTGGCCTGGTCGGCTCTTGTGGGCCCTTTCTTCTGAATTCTGGGACACGTCATCTACCACGTGTCATGATCTTGGAGATCGCCAATACTGAGTATCATCATTAGCACCCCACTCTTGTCCCGACCAGCTAGCGGGTCGGGTCAGGAGTGGACTGCCGGGTCGTCCGGGGTGAGCTCCTTCCTAAGGTTTCGTCAGGACACGTTCCCGGGCTGTCAGCTGTCTTTCTTGCCAGCGAATCAGGGCGAGATCTCTGCATTTAAGGAAAGTGCGCCGGTTTGTGCATCCTGCCACTGAAGTGACGGTCCACGTGTCGAGCGTCGGTTGGTTGACGTGACGTGTGCAGACCCGCGGCGTGTGACGGGGCGCAGTCTAGTGTAGGAACGACAAGTGGAGCAATCGGAGCCGTTGGATGCGAGGAGGCGTTTTGGCGGGAGATGAAGGGCGCCGTTGGATGAGGTCGCTTGCGGTGATAAATAGGGGTGGGGCCCGTTCCAGGGCACCTACTCCTTCATATTTCCCCGTTCTAAGTCCTGGTTGCTCGGCGCTCGTCTTCTCTCTTCTGCTTTCGTCTTCCGAGGATCCATCTTCTCAAGGTTAGATGTCTTCCTTTGTAGAGTCAGTAGGTGTCATAGGAGTAGGTTCTAGGGACCCTTTAGTTGAGCCTGAGCCTCCCGAGGAGTAGGGGTCGGATCCTCTCCCCGGGATCGTGCGGCGGGGGCAGCCCCCAGGGAGGAGGCGGTAGATGCTGCCCCCGGCGCCTCGTGTTGGGTGAGGCATGAGGATGAGCTCGCCAATACCCGGGCTCGCTTCCACATCCCCTCACGTTATACGCTTCGTCTGGCCAAGGAGGGAGAGAGGGCAGACCAAGTATGGGGCAGGGAGATCGCCCTGTATTTGGAAGCTTTTTGGGGTGGAATGCGCCTGCCCTTCTTTCCCGAGGTTGTCGAAGCGTTGAACTTTTTCGGGCTAGCCCCTGGCCAATTAGTGCTGAACTCGTGGAGGATTCTCCTTGGGTTCCTGATCCGCTTGAAGTTACAGGCGGTTCCTTTCAGCCTCTCCCTCCTTGATTCTTCCCTCGTCTTCAAAAATCACCTTGGTGGTCGAGCAGACGACCCGAGGTGTGTTTACCTCTCTTTCAGAAAGAGACAGGGAGGCGCCGCCGGGACAGGGGCTGTGGCCCTGCCTTCTTCCATTCATGACTGGAAGAAGAAGTTCTTCTTCGTTTCCCCTCCCGAGGGCGAGGACTGGCCCGTGCCTACAAAATGGTCGAGGGAGAAATGCTTGCCGGGGAACCAGTCCAGTGACCCCGTCGCGGTGAGAGTGGCGTTGTGGGAGCCCATCCCCCGATTCGACGTGCTGCTGTCTGAGAAGGTCCTGAGTTGGGCCGGGCTCAGCCCCGTTGAGTTCGTCGGTAAGTTTTAGGCTTGCTTTTTGGTTTGTATATTGCTTGTGTTGCTGACTTCTTTACATTTGGTTTCGCTCAGGACCGACGGATATGGACGGGCTCAAAGCCTCCATGCGCCAGCCGAGGAGAGTCACGAAGGCCGGAGGCGCTGGCCCTTCCCGCTCGAAGCCCGCCCCGGCTCCTTCTCCTTCGGTGGTCGCGTCCCGTGAGCGTTCCAGGGCGGATCCCGCTCCGGAGCCTAGTGGAGTGTCGCGTCGGAAGCGGGCTCGGATTCTGGAAGGCCCGACCTCGGAGGAGGAGATCGGCTCTCCATCGGAGCCGCTCAAGAGGGGTTCCCGGAGGTCTTCCCGGGGCCCGCCTTCGCCGATCATGGTGGAGGAAGGAGGCCTCCAGTTCGCGGTGCCCTTGGGGCTATCCGTCGCGGACAACCTACTTCACGAGATAGAGAAATCGGCGGGGGGTAGGGTCCCCGGGGGGACCTTCAGGGCTTAGATGGCGTCCATCGTCCAGGAGTCCGTGCAGGTAAGTGTTTGGGTTTTTGTGAGATTCGGTGCCTCCTTCATTTTTCTGATCTCTTTCCTATCTTTCAGGTTCTCCAGCACGTTGCCCTCGCCCTATGCATGGAGGCCAAGGTGATAGCCCCGGCGATGAAGGCTGCGGGCCAGCTCGCCTTGCTGGAAGAGAGCTCCAAGCGGGAGCTGGAGGCGGTGATGGCGAGGGTTGCCGCCCTGGAGGGCGAGGTGGAAGCCGGGAAACGGGAGGTTTCCCGGTACCGCGAGGCTGCAGTGGCTGCCGAGGCCATGCTTGAGGACGCTTAGGTGCTTGCCGGCAACCTGAAGAAGATGGTGAAGACCCTCCGGAAGGAGTTGGGGGCAGCGGCAGAGTCAGCGAAGTCGGCCGACCTGAGAGCGGAGAAGTTGGCCGACCTCTCAGCGGCGAAGGTGGTGGAGGGCTACAAGAAGTCGAAGGACTTCTATGATGACCTGGCTGTGGCCACCACCCTCATCTGGCACGAGGCCCTCGACGTCGTTAAAGCCCGGATGCCGGAGTTCGCTGACGAAGAGCTCTGGGCCGAGTACCCCCTTACGGACACCGAGGAGCAGGGGAAAGAGATTCCCGACGAAGAAGTCGCCGATGACCCTGCTCGTCCCGTGATGAATGTAGAGGACCCCGAGGTCGCGCCCGGCCCCGAGGACTAAAGCCCCATTTTTCTCCTTCTTTTATTTTGCTGCTTTCACCATTTTTGTAAGCCTCCGGGCAGTTTGTAAGGCTGGGGAGCCCAAAATACCCTTTGTAAAGACTTTGCCTTCAGTAATAAAACTTTTTTCTTTCTTTAGTTTGCACTTTATCTTTTGTTCATGAAAAATGCTCGCAAAATTTCTCTTCTTGCACTGTTGGGCTTCCATGTCAGGTCGGCTATTTGTCTAGCGATCGTTCGTCGAGTTGATTTCGATTACTTGCGAAGTGCTGCTGAGAAGGAGGTGTCTCTATGGCCCCTGAAGTCGAGGGAGGATTGCTCAAGACTTGGATAGACCTGATGCCCCTTGTTGGTGGCTCGGATCCTCAGCATGTGATGGGCAGAGGGCTGTCCGCCGTATTTGTGCCGAGGATGGATAGGAAGCTGCTCGGTTGCCCCTAGGCGAGGGCTTCTGCGCTGCGAGCAACGACCACTAGCTGGTGATGGTCGAGCGAGGGTCGGGCTCGACTGCCTCTGGGAGGACTTTGGGTCCTTAGCGTTGGAGGGGCTGTAAGAAGCACGCTAAGGATGTCTGGGCAGTGAAGCTGCGCGGTTGCCTCTTAGCGAGGGCTTTGATCTCTGGCGTCGTGGGTAGGTAATTACCAGCCTGGGACGACCGGGCGGGGTAGCCGCTTGGATGCCTCTTGCGAGGGCTTCGATCCCCAGCGTCATGGGCAGGGAGCTACCAGCCGGGGTTGACCGAGCAGGACAGCCGCTTGGTTGCCTCTTGCGAGGGCTTTGATCCTTAGCGTTGGAGGGGCTGTAAGAAGCCCACTAAGGATGACCGAGCAGTGAAGCTGTGTGGTCGCCTCTTGGTGAGGGTTTTGATCTCTGGAGTCGTGGGTAGATAACTACCAGCCTGGGACGACCGAGCGGGGTAACCGCTTAGATGCCTCTTGCGAGAGCTTCGATCCCTGGCGTCATGGGTAGGGAGCTACCGGCCGGAGTTGACCGAGTAGGGCAGCCGCTCGGTTGCCTTTTGCGAGGGCTTTGATCCTTCAGGACGGGGACCGAGCAGGGTTACTGCCCAGTTCCTCTTGGCGAGGACTCTGATCCATGTCGGTTGTGGTAGGAAGCTACCAGCTGGGGATAGCTGAGTAAGGACTCGACTGCCTCTGGGAGGACTTTGGTCCTTAGCGTGGGAGGGGCTGTAAGAAGCCTACTAAGGACCCTTGGCCGGGTGGGGTTACCGCCCGGTGCCTCTTGGCGAGGGCTTTTGTCCTGAAGGATAGCCGAGTGAGGGATCCTCGGGCTCGACTGCCTTTGGGAGGGTTTTTGATCCCTGTCGGTCATGGTAGGAAGCTACCAGCCGGGGATAGCCGAGCAGGGTAGCTGCTGAGCTGCCTCTAAGGAGGACTTTGATCCTTAGCATTGGAGGGGCCGTATGAGGCCTGCTAAGGATAACCGGGCAGTGAAGCAGCGCGGTTGCCTCTTGGCGAGGGCTTTGATCCCTGGCGTTGCGAGTAGGGAAGCTACTGGCCAGGGATAGCCAAGCAGGGGAGCCGCTCGGCTGCCTCCATGGAGGACTTTGATCCTTAGCGTTGGAGGGGCCTTAGGAGGCCGGCTAAGGATAACCGGGCAGGGTAGCTGCTCGGCTGAATCTTCATGAGGTTTCATCCGACCATCTAGTTGCAGGTATGGGGAACAGGAACGGTCGCGGCGGGTGTGCGCGTAGTATGCGCCTTGAATGTGGGGGGAGGCGAAGCACCAGGGTCGCGTCGTTCCGATTCTGCCAGGGAAGGCTCGATGATCGCCGTGTGGCAGCGACTTCTTAAGCGAGAGCGGGCGACCGTTGAGTTCCGTTGGGGCACAGCGGCCTATATACAGCTGAAGGAGCACTAGTCCTTCCTTTCCTCACAAACAGAGTGTTGAGAATGCAGGACTTTCCTTTTACCATCCTCGAGATCATCCACTTTGAAGACGTATACCTCTATGACCAGAATTGCATCGAGGACACCGTGTAGTTGGTATATGGGAGCATCGAGGACCACTTCGGCCGGTTGCTCCCCCGACGCTCCTCCCTGTTGCAGCTGTTGATGTACTCCATCTGGAGGGCATCGCCGGGGCTTTACAACCCCCTGTCCGAGCAGCTCTATGACAAGGCCATGGGCAAGCTGTGGTCTCTGAGGCTCTTCAGCCTGATCTCCTCGAACCGGCTGGCTCGCTCGGAGGCACTCGTTCGCGAGTGCTACGAGTTGAGGCTCGGGGTCGACGCGCGCGGGGGGAACCGAAGGCAGAGGTTGGATCTCGCGAGGCCTCGGCTGGCAGAGATCCTTGCCGAGTATCATGAGCAGTGCTTTTTGCACCCCCTTCCCCCACTGTTGTAATTTTCTTTTTCTTTTTGTATGTATGGCTGAGGAGCCGATAATACCTTTTTTGAATAAATGAGATCTTTCCTACTTTTTCGCAATGTTCCGTTGATTTTTATTAAATTAACAATAGACCATAGGGAGAGTTTACATTGCCTCAAAAGAAAAGTACATGCTAATAGATGACCTTATCAGCGTGGTCTGAGCTTCCCGGAGGCTTGTTGGTCTCCGTGCTCGGCACCGGGTATGGGGCTACCCGAGCGCCGGACTGGTCATCTGCTGAGACGAGCATGATCTGGCCGATGGTCAGCTCGGCGGGAGGGGGACGCTGCTCCTGCTCGCGGTCGCCCTGCCGTTTGTCCCTTAAGTAGGCGGCGAGGTGCCCCGATCGGATGAGCTTCTCGATGTAGTCCCGGAGTTGCTTACAATCCTCCGTGGCATGGCCCAGCATCCGGTGGAAGGCGCAGTAAAGGCCCCGGGTCTGCTTCGAGGCCTGACGTGGGATTGGAGGGAACTTGAAGAACCCCTTGCCTTGGGCCTCCTCAAGTAACACTGCGAGGGAGACGTTGAGCGGGGTGTACTCCTGGAACTTCGGGTGATAGGGCTGCTGATGCTCCGGCCTCTCCTCTCGAGTCCTCTTCTTCTGGTCGGACCGTTCTGCCCGGGGGAGGTTCACGTTCACCTCGGATTCCAGCTGAACATCGCGCTCGGTCCACGCCTTGACCTCGGCCATGGTCTTAGGCTGTGCCAACGCAAAGGAGCGCAGCCACTCCTTGTGCCTCAGACCAGATCTGAGCGCCGTGATGATGGTCTCGTCCCGGTGCTCGGGGACCTCGAAGAGGGCATTGTAGAAGCGGGTGATGTAAGCCTTGAACGTCTCCTTGTCCTCGCTCTTAATTGTGAAGAGACAGTCGACCGTGCGCTTCTGCCGACGGTTCCCAACGAAGTGGCCGAGGAACTAAGTAGCCAGCTCGTCGAAGGTCGAGATTGAGCGAGGCTCGAGTCCTCGGAACCAGTCCCGACCAGAGCAGATAAGGGTGGCTGGGAAGGCCCTGCACTGGGCGGCGTCGGAATGGTCCTGGAAGCCCATCCCCGTGGTGAAAGCATCTAAATGGTCTTTAGGGTCAGTTTTCCCGTCGAACAGAGAGACCTTCGGGGGCTTGTTGCGTGAGGAGACGTGGACAGCGAGCAGTCTCTCGATAAACGGTTTGGTGAGCAAGTCGGCGGCGTACTTAGCCCCGTCGCCCGAGAGGTGACCTTCCCAGCGCATGCCCTCGATCTTCTTTTTGAGGGCGTCGAGACGGCAATGGTACCCCAAGGATTCGGTGCCTCATGATCCCTGGCCTCTGCTGTGGGAGACCTGCATCTGGACGCGGCCCCGGTTCCTCTCGATGAGGTCCCTCAGATCCCTGGGCGAGGTGGCTCTCGAGCCGTCGTGGTGAGCCCCTTCTGTGCGACCCCGTCGAGGGAGGGGGTTGTTAGTGTATATGCCCTAGAGGCCATTACTGTATCATACTAGTTTGTATATTACTTAATGGAAGCTTGGGATATTCATAGTTGTATAGACAATCTTGCTCAAAATAGTAGTATGCTACTTGGTTTGTTTCTATTTTAATGTGTACATGTGTTTCTTTTAGTATATCACCTATACACATTAGTGGAGCCCTTAGGATCTTTGCTTGATTACCAGCGTTGTGATGGCAGTCACACTCGTGGGGGCTGGGTAATCTATAAGCACATCCTTATACAGGTCCCTAGTCGTAGGACTATCGAGACAGGGCATCGATACTCCGGAGTAGACTAGCGTATGCGCTTCTCATCCCAGCAGGGGAGATGGTCTGTCCCACAGCCGTCAGTACGTCATACTTGAGATAGTATGCGGGTGCTCGTTAGGTTACGAGTACACTAGACATGACTCGTCGGGAACTGATTGGTTGGTACTATACCTATCGTCGGTTATCGGTTCCCAGGTGACATGAGTACAGGTTAGTCCGCTGACTTGACACTGTCACTTCGTCTCGAGTGTGTTCCCACTGTACTTTGATTACTACCCTATCACGGCTCAAAGGAGTCGTGCAAACAGGTAGTAGTTGGGTGCAGTCCCGAAGTACTTGGAGGCAGTGACGGTTAGACAGGATTCGTCTCTCCCGGTATTGGGGGTTGATATCGCGCTGTGTCTAGGAGAGCCATTACACAAAGTCCCTAGCCAGGGCAAGCGAGATATACTGGTAGGTTTCCAGTGTTATCTCAGGGTGTTCTGGGCTACACTCCAACACGACTTGTACCGCTATTAGGGGACTGACGTTTACCGCCCCTAGGCCCGCCATGCGATATTCTCAGACGAACAGACCGGACTGTACGGAGACTGTCACATTCAGGCTCAGTAGGAGTTCGGATGGGTTTCACCTCGTCCGTCTTCTTATCGGCATCTACCTGGGGGCCATTACGCACAGCTAGTACCGCTTGCGGTCTGTGGTTAAACCCACTGCCAGCGTAGTGTCGAGTCTTTAGAGTCCCATACAGAGAGCTATTTGCCTTTAGGCAAAAGAGTAGAGGTCGCATGGTTTTGCGACAGGGTTCGGTCATATTCGTGCACTTGTGCACGTTTAGTGTCCGGGCAGTTATCACTAGCGGGTTTTGGTTTAAGTCAGATCCTAGTGTACGTTTTGGTATTGGTTTTATCTCGTTTGTATTCGTGTTCCTCGGAACGCGGATGCGGGTGTGTATGCACGGTTGACAGAGACAGAGGCAGAGGATTCTCATTAGGGTTGTTGACTGTTGACTTTTGCTAAACCCTAATGAGAATAAAAAATATGATTAATAATAATATTAATTAAGTATTATTGTGCCATGGTTAGGTTGAAAGGTTGACTTTGTTGACCTGTTGACCGGTTGACTAGGTTGGACTTGTTGACCATCATCATTACAATGGCTATCATTTCATGGCAAAGACTTTTGCTTGCTTGTTATTCTTTACAAAATGAGTGCATGAAATGATATTGCCATTTTGACTTGAACCATCACATAATACTCAATTACTATTATTGTTATGATTATTTTGGATTATGAGAGTAAGGATGAGAAAAGTCTTGCTGATTCTATCATTCTCATTCTCTCTCATCCTCAAGCTCTCCCTCTTCCTCTTGCTCTCTCTAGT
This sequence comes from Agapanthus africanus, assembly GCA_030015575.1. NCBI lineage: Eukaryota > Viridiplantae > Streptophyta > Magnoliopsida > Asparagales > Amaryllidaceae > Agapanthus > Agapanthus africanus. The sequence goes on along the minus strand of CM057350.1, from coordinate 441,871,234 downwards.
TCATGGTTCTATTTTCTCATGTGTTGAGAAGCAAGAACCATAAAGATAAAACCCAAAACACTTCTCTACTCATCCTAGTTTACAAGGTCTAGCATACCAAGTGTTCTAGTTTCCTCAAGATTGAGGTTGGAGCCAAAGGTAGAAGCTTTCAGGTGGATCCATCTTTGGCATAAGGAGACGACGAGGTGAGGCCAATCCGACCACCACAAGGAGTTGAAGAGAAGGAGTTCAAGATTAGGTATAACCCCTAACATAGTAGCTAAACTCTTAGCTCGGTTGTTAGATAGTTTGTTTAGCAAAGATCCGTTCTTTGAGTCCATGTTACCTCCACCGAAAAAATCGTTTTTCACCATTTCCGCAACCCCAAAGAACCGGGGATGGGTAACGTGGACTTACAGTGGTATCAGAGCCTAGTTAAACACTATCTAACATGTTAGCAAAGTAACTAGAAATTCGATCGGAGAAAAAATCACAAAACGCGCCCGAATTGTAAGCTTTCTGCCGATTTTTTTCCTGTTCAAAAATTAATAAATCTTACACTAAAAATCGGCTCAGGCTTTTTAATGAACACTGGAGAAAATTGGTCCACTAACTCGGTCAACTCACCGCGGAACCGCGGCAAGAGCTTTCTCCTGCCGCGGATCCGCGGCCGAGTTAACTCGGCTGTGGGTCCATTTTCCTGCAGTGTTCTTATAGGGGTATTTTGGGATTTTTGGAATATGATTTTTCTGCCCTGATTTTCCAGAAAGCAAAATTTGTTTTTGGGGTCTAAAAATCCGTATTTTGATCGAACTTCTAAATACTTTAGCTAACGGGTTATATCTGTGATGTGATATATGTATTGAATGTCTGCTAATCGCTATACGTCGATTAGTGGGGGTTATACATATCTGTGATCTGTAATGTTGATGGTATGTGTATATGAATTCATTGGATTGTCGCGGATGAATAGTGGGGGGGGGGTTGTGAGATGAGAGTTTTATTTATCTTTCAATTCATGTAACATGTAAATTGATGTAATATTTGTTGCGCCACGGCAGCGCCCCGGCCGTCTATCCGAGGCCGAAATACGGAATCAAAATTTTTCTTAACTTTAAACTGGCGCTACCGCGGACAATATACCCGGATCGTAACCATTAACCGATACTAGCTAATAAGAGAAAGGGTGAGAGATATACCGAGTGATCCGAGTCCTCCGGTCTTCTCGTCATCGTCCCGATCTCCTGCGGAAACTCCGGTCGTCGCATCCTTGTCGGAAGGGCACCACATCGTTTGTATCTTTTACGGGCTCCCACCTCAATACCGAGGCAACTCGGGCGCGAAGTTGGCTAGCCGACGCACCCAAGATTTGCTGTAGAATGTGTAGTGCTTTGTCTCTTTGGGGTTATGTTGCCTTGATGGAGGAATGAGGTTGAGAAATGAACTTGGGGATTTTGGTAGTAATGGAAAAATGAGATGGATGATGAATTTCCCACACCAAATCAAAATGAACCTCTCTCATTTTTCTCCCCTCTCCAAATGTGGCCGGCCAAGCTTGCTAGGAAATGGTGGAGAGAAATCAAAACTAATACATTGGGAGGTGAGTGTAGTAAAAGGTAAGAGGTGACCATATCATAAAGCAAAGCTCACATCATTAACCAAATCAATCACTTCACATTACCATCATGAATAATGCAAGTGATGTAAAGAGAATAAAATGATGATGGTCATATCATAATCCCACATATGCAAGAAAACCCCTCCACAAATGTTATTTGCAAACTTGCAAATAACCCCTCCATCGGAAAAGTCCGGCCGGGAAAGAACAAAGGAAAACCGGCCGGAACGGAATGCAAACTGACAACTCCAGAAAACTGGTCCCGTAATAAATTACAGGAAAACCCCGATACTGTGCATACACACCCTCATCTGTATTCCGACCGGATACAAATGCAATGAGACAAAATCTACACTGTACTAAACTAGGATCCGGCTTAAACCAAAGCCGGCTAGTAATATCCGTCCGATCCTGATCCGTGCAATACCGCACGTATCAGATCGAACCCTGCCATATATCCATACGGCCACTAGTACAAACCGTCCGATCCTGATCCGTGCAATACCGCACGTATCTGATCGGACCCTGCCATATCTCCATACGGCCTCTACAGCGTTTCGCCCGAAAGCTTGAGTAACTGAAAGTGTGGTGGACTCTAAAGACTCGTCAATACTATGGTTGTGGATTTAACCACCAGCACGTCAGAGGTATAAGCCAATACGTGACGGGCCACCAGCTATTGACCAAAAGGGACGTCGATGAGCGAACTCATCCTGACACCCTACTGAGCCTGTCAGTGACAATATCCGTACAGTCCGGTCCGTTCGTCTATGAGCATCGCATGTCGGGCCTAGGGGGTTGGTAAAAGTCAGACCCCCAAAAGCGGTACAAGTCGTGTCGGAGTGTAGCCCAGAACACCCTGAGATACTACTGGAATACCTACCAGTAAATCTCCTGCTTCGGCCGAGGGCTTTGTGTAATGGCTCTCCTAGACACAGCGCGACCTCACCCCCAATACCGGGAGAGACGAACCCCTGAAGATCCGCTCACTGCCTCCATGTGGCTCGGGACTGTACCCAACTAAAACCTGTTTGCACGACTCATTTGAGCCGTGGTAGGGTAGTAATCAAAGTACAGTGGGAACTCACACGAGACAAATGACGACCTCAGGTCGATGAACTAACCTGTACACATGTCACCAGGGAACTGCTATCTGACGTCAGGTATAAGACCAACTAGCATGTTCCCGGCGAGTCCTGTCCGGTGTACTCATAACCCAATGAGCACCTGTATACATCTTAGGTGTACCAACTGACACCAGTGGCTTTTGAGACCGGCCACCGCCCCTTGTCGGGGTCTCGACTGTATACACTAGTCTACTCTGGAGAATCGATGCCCTGTCTCGAAACTCCCACGACTAGGGACCTTTTAAGGATGTGCTTATAGACCACCAGCTCTCACGTATATGATCGCCCTCATACTGCTGGCAGTCAAGCAAGAATCCTAGGGGCTCTATCAGCGTGTAATAGCGACCTGTAAGGTCACCTGAAGCAGTACACGATGATAAAGCTAAACCAGATAGCATACTATCATCTCGAGTAAGACTGTCCTACCGGGATAGGTCCTCCCTCAATCATTGCAATCACGTGCCTGTGATCCAATAATTGACTCTGAGGGCACTATCTCCAACAATATTATTTGTATGGCCGCACATCCGGGATGAGGTTGTAGTCGTCATTTTATAATTTCTTTTTACTGTTTTTGCTCCTAGAATAGACCCATGGAGGGGGTGCACAAACTACCGGGTACCTCGAAGTGCAGAGTGGCCTACTCACGTTGTTGAGGGAGGTTGCTTCACTTCGGGTATTTGGTGGGTAGTTTGCCGCATCCGTAGGGGTCTAGGGTGGGGTATTGGCTATTCATCGCGACCGTGTAATCCGCTCTTCGTTACAGGCTCGTACGAAATGCGGATTCCTAGTATATCCAATGTGTTCATCTGTGATCTGGAATGGCTATCATTGCATGTGACGAATGTATATATCTATATATGATATCTATTTAGGCATTGCTTATGTTTTGCATCCGCGCTAGTCCAGCCCCCGCTCTGTCGTTAGTTAAGTAACCTAACGGGTAATGACGGGGCCCCGTGGCGAATGTGGATGGCATAAGCGTACGTCATATTTTCGTTATTTTCTGCAATGGTAGGATTAAATGATGGGACGCATTAAATTAATGCAAGAAAATAAACCAAAGTTAAAGTCGTTGGAACAATTTCAAAAAAACCACTCGGTTTCTTTTCAAAAACAACTTTTAAACGCGGAGCTTAAGCCACTCCTTTTAAAAGCTATCAAGGTTCCTTCGATTATATCAAGTTCACTACGTTCACGGTTTCGCCAAAACCATTCGTAGCCCTCCGTCGTTTCGTATGAATATTCAATAGTATTCAAGCTATGTTTGTTGACCTTCGTCAAGGCATAGTGATTGGTAGCTGTTGGGTATTCATATGTAGTATAGATAGATGCGTTGGTTTGGGACAGTCGTATTACCTTGTTGACCTTCATCAAGGATATATACGTGTGGGTTCAAATTAACCTGGACAATGACGAGTAGAACTTGACATGTGACTTATGATTTGTTGACCTTCGTCAAGGTCATAAGAGCATGGGGCAAAAATCCACATCGGGAGTTTCTAAAGAAACTGAAACTTGCTAGCGTTGCATACCATTTGGAGTGTGATGATTCTGGTAGGATTCCTTCAGTTTTGTCACGCGATGATATTTGGATCTCGATCCTACTGTGAGTATATGCTACTCCTCGGGAACTTTCTCACTTAATGATCAATGCTATAAACCAAGTAGGTGTCTAGAAAGGTGTTAGCGGGGCTACGGCCCCAGGGAAAAGAGGTTATTTAATTAAGGAACTTCGCGAAAGCGTTGGAAAACCTCCCTCGAAGTACCGACACTGGCCTGGCTGAACGGTTAAGCAAGTATTGTACGGTGAGATTGATCCTGACTAATTCTTCCTTTTTGGTTTGAGGAGGGATTCGAGAAACAGTGGAAGCCATCCTGTTTAGATAAATTAAAAACCAATCTAAACTTGCAAGAGCATCATGCTGAGTGTTTTCTTCTCTCTCTCTTAATTGCAGCGACCCAGTGACCACACATAGGTTACATTTAGATAATAAAATGACTGAACCTGACTGTTATGATTGGCAAAGGTCTGTCCAGATGTCCATTGCCCATGACAAACCGGGACACCTCATAACTAATCAAACCTCTGCCGTCTCAGGACCAGTTTCCCCTGTCACGGATAGTGATATCCGTAAGACATCGGAAAAAGACTGTGCGAAAGCCAAGTGCCTCGTGTCAGCCTCAGTTGATGGTGCATACCAGAGGCAGCACGAGAAGATGGACTTAGTTTCTATCTTCCTCCATAACAAAGATTTATATGGAGAGCAATCTCGTATCGCAAGATATGAGACCTCGAACGAATTGCTTCAAGTGAGGTTGGCTATCGGGTCATCTGTAGGGGGCAACGTCCTTACAGAGACCAGCTATTTTGAGCTCACGGACCTGAATACCACGTTGAAGAACGTGTCAAGTACTGACTTGATTCTACAGTCTCTGCCCTCTGATTATACCCTGAAGGAAACCAGGGAAGTAGAAGGAAAGGGAAGGGCAAGAGTTTCGGGACTGGATGTAATAAAGGAGGGACGTTCCTATTGTTACGGGAATGAACATTGGCAGAAGGATTGCAGGGCTAGCAAAGCCAGTAGCCAGAATTCGAAGCATGTTGTGGCTTCGGCTTCGGGTGTGTTTGTAGTAGATAACTGTATGTCAGTTAACCCTACTTCCTGGGTATTGGATACCGGATCAGGATCTCACATCTGTAATTCGTTACAGGCTCTGAGAAACCGTAGGGTTATCAGGAAAGGTGATATGACTCTCAAGGTTGCTAACGGAATGAGCATGGACGCTGAATCCGTAGGGGAATATCATCTTGGACTGACAACTGGGCAGATATTGATTCTGCGTAACTGTTTGTATATACCAGGTGCGACTTGTAGTATCATATATGTATCCTTACTTTCTAAGGAAGGATATGATTTTACTTTTGTAAGCGATGTGGTCCACATCCACCTAAATCAAGTTCTGATTGGGTCAGGTACATTAGAAAATGGGATATACGTATTAAATCAAGTTCAGATTTTCAGTGTCCAGAACACACTTATAAGAAAGTCTTCGGAAACAAATCAGGCTTTCTTATGGCATTGTAGACTGGGTCACATTAATGAGACACGGTTAACAAAGTTACATAAAGAGGGATACTTGAATCCGTTCGAGTATCAGTCTTATGCCACTTGTGAATCTTGTCTCATGGGAAAGATGACAAAGACTCCGTTCACTAGACACGGAGTAAGAGCGAGCGAGCTCTTAGGACTCATACGCAGTGATGTGTGTGATCCAATGTCTACACATGCGCGAAGTGGTTGTTCATACTTCATTACTTTCACAGATGATTTCTCTAGGTATGGACATGTCTTCTTAATGAAGCACAAATCCGAGGTCTTTGAGAAATTTCGGGAATACAAGAATGAAGTTGAAAAACAAACAGGCAAAAGTATAAAGACACTGAGATCTGATCGAGGTGGTGAATACTTGAGTGCCGAGTTTCTGGACTACTTAAAAGAGAATGGAATTCTCTCTCAGTGTACTCCTCCATACACACCACAACACAATGGTGTATCTGAAAGGCGGAATCGAACTCTATTGGATATGGTTCGTTCCATGACGAGTAAGGCTGAGTTACCGTAATCTTTCTGGGGTTATGCACTAGAAACAGCTGCATATCTCTTGAACAAGGCTCCAACCAAGACTGTGTCTACCACCCCATATCAGATGTGGAGTGGGAAGAAACCCTGTCTTAAGTTTCTTAAGACATGGGGATGTCCAGTTTTTGTAAAGAAGCAGCATGCGGACAAGCTCGAGGCACGCTCAGTACTGTGTAAGTTTGTGGGATACCCAAAGAACTCCAGGGGGTATCTTTTCTATTACGCAGAAGAACAAAAAGTTTTTGTTTCTCCGCATGCCCACTTCTTGGAAACTGAATTTTTAGAAAATCAGATAAGTGGGAGCGCAATAGAACTGGAAGAAATTCCAGAACCACAAGCTATTACTGAAAGCTTAGAAGAACCAGAAGTTTCAGGAGAACCGGACATTCCTGCACCGCTCCGCAGGAGTAGTAGGCAGTCTCATCCGCCCGAGAGATACTACGGTTTTCTCATAGACGGGGATAGAGAGGATTGCACTATTGATTATGATGAGCCTACCAGCTTCCAGCAAGCCATTCAGAGCGGTGACTCGGTAAAATGGCTGGATGCAATGCAGACCGAGATGGATGTAAGTGCACGGCGGTGCCCCGGCCGTCAATCCGACGGCTAAATGCGGAAGCGGTGATAAACTTTAATTTTGCGAACTTAGCAAACAGGCACCACCGCGCACTAAACACCCGGATCGAACCATTAACTAGTCCTAGCTAACAACAAGAAGGGTTAGAGATATACCGAGTGATCCGAGTCCTCCGGTCTTCTCGTCGTCGTCCCAATCTCCTGCGGAAACTCCGGTCGTCGCCTCCTTGCCGGAAGGGCACCACATCGTCTGCATCTTTTACGGGCTCCCACCTCTATGCCAAGGCAACTCGGGCACGAAGCTGGCGAGTCGACGTGCCCAAGATTTACTGTAGAATGTGTAGGGTTGTGTCTCATTTGGGGTTTTTGTTGCCTTTGTAGATGGAGGAATGAGGTTAAGAAAAATGGTGCTTTCATTTTTCATGCAAGGAAATTGAGATGAAGAAAATTGCCACAAGCTCAAAAATGAAACTCTCTCTCTCTCCTCCAATATGTGGCCGGCCCCCCCTTCATCTCATAATGGTGGAGCAAAACACAAATACAAGAAGGGAGGTGATGGTAGTAAAAGGTGAAGGGGTGACCACATCCAAACATCATGATAACAAAACTCAAATCAATTCCTAATCAACTCTAATCACCATAAATGAAAAAGGTTGATACAAAAGGAATCTCATCATGATGCCACACAATTACAAAGAACCCCCTCCACAAATACTAATTTGCACAATTGCAAATTAGTCCCTCCATCGGAAAAGTCCGGCCGGGAAAGAACAAAGGAAAACCGGCCGGAACGGAATGCAAACCGGCAACCTCAGAAAACTGATCCCGTAATAAATTACAGGAAAACCCCGATACTGTGCATACACACGCCCGCATTTGTATTCCCACTGAACACAAATGCAAAGAGACAAAAACTACACTATACTATACCAGGATCCGGCTTAAACCAAAGCCGGCTAGTAATATCCGTCCGATCCTGATCCGTGCAATACCGCACGTATCTGATCGAACCCTGCCATATATCCATACGGCCTCTAGTACTAACCGTCCGATCCTGATCCGTGCAATACCGCACGTATCTGATCGGACCCTGCCATATCTCCATACGGCCTCTACAGCGTTTCGCCCGAAACTTGAGTAACTGAAAGTGTGGTGGACTCTAAAGACTCGTCAATACTATGGTTGTGGATTTAACCACTAGCACGTCAGAGGTATAAGCCAATACGTGACGGGCCACCAGCTATTGACCAAAAGGGACGTTGATGAGCGAACTCATCCTGACACCCTACTGAGCCTGTCAGTGACAATATCCGTACAGTCCGGTCCGTTCGTCTATGAGCATCGCATGGCGGGCCTAGGGGGTTGGTAAAAGTCAGACCCCCAAAAGCGGTACAAGTCGTGTCGGAGTGTAGCCCAGAACACCCTGAGATACTACTGGAATACCTACCAGTAAATCTCCTGCCTTGCCCAAGGACTTCGTGTAATGGCTCTCCTAGACACAACGCGACCTCACCCCCAATATCGGGAGAGACGAACCCCTGAAGATACGCTCACTGCCTCTATGTGGCTCGGGACTGTACCCAACTAAAACCTGTTTGCACGTCTCCTTTGAGCGTGGTAGGGTAGTAATCAAAGTACAGTGGGAACTCACACGAGACAAATGACGATCCCCAGGTCGATGAACTAACCTGTACACATGTCACCAGGGAACTGCTATTTGACGTCCGGTATAAGACCAACTAGCATGTTCCCGGCGAGTCCTGTCCGGTGTACTCATAACCCAATGAGCACCTGTATACATCTTAGGTGATCCAACTGACACCGGTGGCTTGTGAGACCGGCCACCGCCCCTCGTCGGGGTCTCGACTGTATACACTAGTCTACTCTGGAGAATCGATGCCCTGTCTCGAAACTCCCACGACTAGGGGACTTTTAAGGATGCGCTTATAGACTACCAGCTCCCACGTATATGATCGCCCTCATACTGCTGGCAGTCAAGCAAGAATCCTAGGGGCTCTATCAACGTGTAATAGCGACCTGTCAGGTCGCCTAAAGCAGTACACGATGATAAAGGTAAACCAGATAGCATACTATCATCTCGAGTAAGACTGTCCTACCGGGATAGGTCCTCCCTCAATCATTGCAATCACGTGCCTGTGATCCAATAATTGACTCTGAGAGCACTATCTCCAACAATCTCCCACTTGCACTCAAGGCTAATTATTACGATGTCGCATACTCACAGCCCGTGTAATACCGAACACCCAACTCCCCTACTAGTCAGTCTCACAAAATCCGTTTGCGAAACTATTGCGTTCGAGGAATAGCCTCAGTGAGTGGATCCGCTTGGATTTTTCTTTCTATGTCTCTCTATATCTCATGTTCGCGGAGAAAGCCATCTCCCGAAATGAGCCATACCTGTCTAAGAATGTGTCTGGATGTCTGATGGGACCTAGCTCAAAAATGAACTCCAAATCCAAACTTCTTAGACTGTATCGTCAACTGAACTTAATCAGTATCCTGCGCCATGCCTCCCTCAGTTTCTGCCTGGATCACCTGTCCAGAATACTGCCCCTCGTCAGAGGGAAAACTATAACTCTGACAATCACCCTGTCGTCCATGTCACCTTGGAAGCCTGGAATGATAACTGTATCCTTAATGAGGCTGTCGTTATCATTTCCCTAGAACATCTACTTATGTTCTAAAGTTGCTCCCGACTGTTTTTCCAGGATTGGATCAATATCAACTTATTGCATCTAGTGCAAGAACAACATCTGGTGTGGTACTTGACATCTCATGATTGACTCAATTACCTAAGCAAGTGATCAGCCAATCATGCATATCCCTCTCTACTTTAGTCTATAAGACACCTTTAGAGAGGGTGACTCCATCACCTGCAGGTACACTACCGTGCCAGGAGTCGTCCATTCTAAATACTCTTAGAATGCTGTCAAAGTACCCTGATTGGGAAACCACCCAAATCTAGATCTAAAACCATAGATCTAGTAACCAGTATGTCTGATATAATGTCCAAGTCCTTTGTGGAGAAACCACTGTGTGACGACCAAAGTATAACCGATCGTAGTATAGGAGTTTCTTTTCCTACTCTGTGTATGTCATCCAAATACCAGGATATCACACCCTACTACCTTCTCAACAGATCCATCCCCTATTCTGATGAAGTCAAACCTATGACTGTCACATCAGAAATAGATGATCTATCTCCGCAACTCTGTTTTAGTCTATAAATAGACATAAGCCACCTGTCCACCAATGCTTCCGCTGCTCCCACTGACTACGACAACCCTCTGGCAGAGTCATATACACGTACACTTCTGAAGCTAGTTCAGAACGACGCTATACTCATCCTCCTGCCGGGTCTCGCAGCCTGGAACAACAGCAATGGCAAGTGTGGGTAAACAAGAACCTCCCTGCCACCGTCCTTGAGGCTACCGGAGTATCTCTCGGGTGCCTGAGGTTACCCACCGTATCGGCGGAGTGGCCAATGGAATGTCAAACCAGATTGAATCTTTAGGTTCCTTATCAAATCTTCAGTAATCGTTTGCAGTTCTGGAATCACTTCCAGTTCTACCATACTCCCACTATTGTTTTTGAAAAAATCCATTTTTATTAAACCTGTGGCGAGTCTAGAACAATATTACTATTGATCTCCCAGATGGTAGAAAGTCAACCCTCGTCATAGCCTGGGTCAACCCACAAACAGCCATTACAGAAACGTGCCTTGAGTTATCCAGAGTCTGGTTTTAATCATAAGCCGGACAACTCCCCGTACCTTAACAATGTTAAGATATGAACTGTACTATATCCAATATAGAACCAGAGGCACTGATTTAATTGAGCCAGATTCAAATCATGCAGCTATCTCCAGTGCATGTCAACTAAATGGAAGGAGGCCGATCAGCGTTACTCAACTTAGGAATACTTCCAATCATGAGTAACCTGAAAGAGAAGCAAGATCTCTTAATCATTACTATCACTTGAATACCATACTCAAGTATCTACATCTTTGATCACTTTGAAGAATCCCGATACCTGCAATACCTGGTTCTCTACTTTATTCAAATACCTATAACTTCTCAAAATTTGGACCCTGTGTTTCCACGAAACACCTGTCTAAAAAACTAGAGAAGTCATAAGTAAACCGAATATAGTACGAGGACCAACCCCTCTGTCCTGATGGACCCTGGACAAATATACAATACTCTGTATAAGTCCCTTGAGTCTGACAACTCTTTCACTGTGTGTCGTAGGTTGAAAACTGTACTTATGGTTAAGAAGAATTACACCGCTGTTTAATGCTCCTTACCTAACGATCCACTGATATAGGTAAATGTCAAAAACATAATTTCAAAAAGGTATATCTCACTCTATGAAAATAGACGTACAGATATATCGATTTGAAATTGGTGCACAACAACGGATATTCAAAACCATATATTTGCCGACCGGCAAACAACCCAGGTGGCTTCCTCAAATATCACCAATTACAACGAATCCCGATATAATGAGGATGGTCACCTAATTCCCAATAACTTACTCCCACTCATCATCTGTAAAACCACATAGATGTGAGAATCATACCTGGTAAATACATACCCTGGAGCAAGTGTTTAATCGGGAAATCAGTTTTCATTTAACAGTACACAGTGAAACTGAAACGTTGAAATGTTTCGATGGGGTATCCAGGTATTCTTAGTAATGCCTCTTCCATTATCCAGATTCACAACTATAACCGTATAATTCTTTTCCACCTCTCCAAATCCTTTTATATGTCTTTAGTCATTACCTTCTGTACACCCCTTTAGGCCAAATGGTTTTCTTCCTTCCCTACCGTTCGGCACCAGCCTATGGTTTGGAAGAAGACTATCCAATAAGCATAATGGGTGTGCTGTCCTAGTCCTAGGAGCACTCGCAATGCGAGAGAAGGTGAGGATAAAAGACAACCGAATGAACCTTATTCCTATTTCTCCTGAACCAGGATCCATCCCCGAACTGGAACAAGTTCCTTTCGAGTTCGTATATAACCATACGATGGATTATCCAATGAACTGGGATCTTCGTAGTGATACGGAGTGTCCTGGAGAAATACAAAGGTGATTTAGGATTGGCGAAGAAATACTTGGTTTGGTCGTGAATATCAGTCGCAATTTACTTTGCCTTCTTACTAATCCCTTTCTTTGTCTTAACTTAATACCTTCTGTACACCATCGTTAGGCTAATTGGTTTTCTTCATTCCCCACCGTTCGGCACCAGCCTAAGGTTTGGAAGAAGACAATCCAATTTGCGTAATAGGTGTACTATCTCCTAAACCAAGAAGTACTCGCAACCTGAGAGAAGGTAAAAGGAAAAGAAAACTGAATAATCCTATTCGTTTTCTCCAGAACCGGAAACCATCCTCGAATTCCTTCGAGTTCGTATCTAACCATACGATGATTTTGTCCAATGGAAGTGGACGCTCGCAGTAATACGGGGTGTCCTGGAGAAAAGGGTAAAAGTAGGAGTGGCAATGAGGTCTGCAACTCTGACAATCCAAAAGCCAGTGTTTAAGAAGGTTCGGTCAACTTGGTCACTGAGTCATAGTCTAGGGTCGGGTCAATGGTCGCTGCCAAAGAGAGAGAGAGAGAAAAGAAACACTCAGCGTGCACTCTAACCTAGATCAGAATGGTTATCACTTTATCTAATCTGGAAACCTCCCACTGTACCTCAAATTCTCCTCCAAACCTGAAAGAAGAATTAGTCGGGGTCACCCGAGGAGTAAACCAACTCATCAGTGGGAATCGGGATCCAACTATCATCGCATGATAACGTGACGGAATCCGCTCACGCTATCACACTCCAGAAGGTATGCGCATATCTGGCAAGTTTCAGTTCTTTTGAAACTCCCGATGTGGATTTTTGCCCTATGCTCTTATGACTTTGACTTTGGCCAACATATCATAAGTCACATGTCAAGTTCTACCCGTCATTCTCCAGGTTAATTTGAACCCACCCGTACCTACTCTTGACTTTGGCCAAAATGGCAGTACGGCTGTCCCAAACCAACGCATCTATCTATGCTGCATATGAATACCCAACAGCTACCAAACACTGTGCCTTGACTTTGGCCAATATACACAGCTTGAATACTATTGACTATCTATATGAAACGACGGAGGGCTACGAATGGTTTCTGGCGAAAACCTTTAACATAATGAACTTGATATCGTTGAAGGAACGGATAGCTTTTTAGAAAATATAGTGACGAAAACCTTTACTAAAGAGGTCACTCCCGGTGAAGGGATCTCGGCTCTTTCCCCATAGAATGGGGTGCAGGATATTCCAAATGAATACCACGATGCAAAGCAAAAGTAATCGGCTATAGTGAAGTTAATGCCCTGACGCAAACTTCTGTCCAAGGGGTCACTCCCGGTGAAGGGATCTCGGCCCTTGCCTCGTCGACTGAGGAGCAGGATATTCCAAATGAATACCACGATGCAAAACAAAAGTGAACGTCCTTGCAATAACAGCTTTTTGAAAAGTGTTCCAACAACATCAGATTAGGTTTGTTTTAACTTGCATTGATCCGAATCAACGCAGTCCCATCAATTGATCACACCACAAAGAACGAAAATATACTGATGTACGTATATGCCATCCGCATTCGCCACTGGGTCCCGTCATTACCTGTTAGGTTAGCTAACTAACGACAGAGCGGGGACTGGACTAACGCGGATGCAAAACATATACAACATCTACTAATATATATACCAATATATTATATTCGCTCAAGGCGTGATAAGAAATGCAACATCACAGAAATGTATAGCATCACAGAACAATACATATATCTGGGATCCCCGGGTTTCACAGAGCCACTACTGAAACCCGACGTTCCCCTGGTCGTGTGGATAGCCTGTGCAATGAAATCCTAGACCCCTATGGGCGCGGCAAGTTACCCACCAAAACCTGAAGCGAGGTAGCCCCCTTCAGCAACGTGAATGGACCACCCGGCACTTCACGGAATCCGGTAACTTGGGCACCCCTCCTGGGTCAACCTGTACCCCTTACGAGTGCGGCGAATAGCCCGCCAATTCTGGAGTGAAGCCCCCTTCGTCTCAATGCCATGAGATGCGGGCTTGTTGCCCTCTAGAACCCGGCTATCCGTGCACCCCTCCGCGGGGTAATCCTAGTACAGAAAGTAAAATATATATACAACGGGTACATCGACCGCAACCTGGTCGTGCCCCAAAATAATAATACAAATAGGCAGTGACGGCAGTCCACATGTCGGACGCTCGCCCCGCAATATCAAATGTACATAATACAACAAAAACTGTACTAGCATTGCATCCAGGCTATCCCCCACGACCGATCCGCAACATCACAGCAATACACAGAACATCAACGTGAAAGTCACGTTCGCAAATCCGTCTAACCGGGCTATAGCAGTTAGACAGGATTTACCGATCAAGTGACATTCACGGTCGCAGATATAATGTAAATACTATGAAATAATGTGTTTAAAATATCCGATCGATCAAATTTTAACTAGTGGGCTCCCAAGCATTACTGTAGCAGATCAAGAAATTCTGGGCCCAATGTTATTATTCCAAAACCCCTATTTTCAGCCCACAAGCCCACTGCAAAGAAATGATGACATGAACCCACATTCCTGCGGCGGAACCGCGGCCAAAGAGGGGTTATGGCCGCGGTTCCGCGGTCGTACGGAGGGATCGTGTCATCAAATTTTTCCAGTGTTCTTAGAACTCCCTGCACATCATTCTGAGACAACCTGAAAAATTTTTAGACTCCAAAAAATTTCGACAGAAACTGATAGTACTTGAAAACGCGGTTTCGGGATTTTGTTCGATCGGAAACGTAAAACACATTAGGCAAAGCTAGACTAAGTTAATGGCGAGGCTCTGATACCACTGTAAGTGCACGACGGCGCCCCGGCCGTCAATCCGACGGCCAAATGGGGAAGCGGTGATAAACTTTAATTTTGCGAACTTAGCAAACCGGCACCACCGCGCACTAAACACCCGGATCAAACCATTAACTAGTCCTACCTAACTACAAGAAGGGTTAGAGATATACCGAGTGATCCGAGTCCTCCGGTCTTCTCGTCGTCGTCCCAATCTTCTGCGGAAACTCCGGTCGTCGCCTCCTTGCCGGAAGGGCACCACATCGTCTGCATCTTTTACGGGCTCCCACCTCTATGCCGAGGCAACTCGGGCACGAAGCTGGCGAGTCGACGTGCCCAAGGTTTACTGTAGAATGTGTAGGGTTGTGTCTCATTTGGGGTTTTTGTTGCCTTTGTAGATGGAGGAATGAGGTTTAGAAAAATGGTGCTTTCATTTTTCATGCAAGGAAATTGAGATGAAGAAAATTGCCACAAGCTCAAAAATGAAACTCTCTCTCTCTCCTCCAATATGTGCCCCCCCCCCTTCATCTCAAAATGGTGGAGCAAAAAACAAATACAAGAAGGGAGGTGATGGTAGTAAAAGGTGAAGGGGTGACCACATCCAAACATCATGATAACAAAACTCAAATCAATTCCTAATCAACTCTAATCACCATAAATGAAAAAGGTTGATACAAAAGGAATCTCATCATGATGCCACACAATTACAAAGAACCCCCTCCACAAATACTAATTTGCACAATTGCAAATTAGTCCCTCCATCGGAAAAGTCCGGCCGGGAAAGAACAAAGGAAAACCGGCCGGAACGGAATGCAAACCGGCAACCTCAGAAAACTGATCCCGTAATAAATTACAGGAAAACCCCGATACTGTGCATACACACGCCCGCATTTGTATTCCCACTGAACACAAATGCAAAGAGACAAAAACTACACTGTACTATACCAGGATCCGGCTTAAACCAAAGCCGGCTAGTAATATCCGTCCGATCCTGATCCGTGCAATACCGCACGTATCTGATCGAACCCTGCCATATATCCATACGGCCTCTAATACTAACCGTCCGATCCTGATCTGTGCAATACCGCACGTATCTGATCGGACCCTGCCATATCTCCATACGGCCTCTACAGCGTTTCGCCCGAAACTTGAGTAACTGAAAGTTTGGTGGACTCTAAAGACTCGTCAATACTATGGTTGTGGATTTAACCACTAGCACGTCAGAGGTATAAGCCAATACGTGACGGGCCACCAGCTGTTGACCAAAAGGGACGTCGATGAGCGAACTCATCCTGACACCCTACTGAGCCTGTCAGTGACAATATCCGTACAGTCCGGTCCGTTCGTCTATGAGCATCGCATGGCGGGCTTAGGGGGTTGGTAAAAGTCAGACCCCCAAAAGCGGTACAAGTCGTGTCAGAGTGTAGCCCAGAACACCCTGAGATACTACTGGAATACCTACCGGTAAATCTCTTGCCTTGCCCAAGGACTTCGTGTAATGGCTCTCCTAGACACAGCGCGACCTCACCCCCAATACCGGGAGAGACGAACCCCTGAAGATACGCTTACTGCCTCCATGTGGCTCGGGACTGTACCCAACTAAAACCTGTTTGCACGTCTCCTTTGAGCGTGGTAGGGTAGTAATCAAAGTACAGTGGGAACTCACACGAGACAAATGACGATCCCCAGGTCGATGAACTAACCTGTACACATGTCACCATGGAACTGCTATCTGACGTCCGGTATAAGACCAACTAGCATGTTCCCGGCGAGTCCTGTCCGGTGTACTCATAACCCAATGAGCACCTGTATACATCTTAGGTGATCCAACTGACACCGGTGGCTTGTGAGACCGGCCACCGCCCCTCGTCGGGGTCTCGACTGTATACACTAGTCTACTCTGGAGAATCGATGCCCTGTCTCGAAACTCCCACGACTAGGGACCTTTTAAGGATGTGCTTATAGACTACCAGCTCCCACGTATATGATCGCCCTCATACTGCTGGCAGTCAAGCAAGAATCCTAGGGGCTCTATCAACGTGTAATAGCGACCTGTCAGGTCGCCTAAAGCAGTACACGATGATAAAGCTAAACCAGATAGCATACTATCATCTCGAGTAAGACTGTCCTACCGGGATAGGTCCTCCCTCAATCATTGCAATCACGTGCCTGTGATCCAATAATTGACTCTGAGGGCACTATCTCCAACAATGGAGTCCATGTACGCCAACAAAGTTTGGACTTTGGACTTTGCTCCAGAAGGGGTAAAACCCGTAGGCTGCAAATGGATCTTCAGAAAGAAGATTGGTGTAGATGGGCAGGTCGAAACCTATAAAGCTAGGCTTGTTGCAAAGGGTTTTCGTCAAAGACCTGGTTTGGACTATGACGAGACCTTTTCTCCGGTAGCTATGCTCAAATCCATTCGGATCCTTCTTGCCATTGCCGCCTTCCATGATTATGAAATCTGGCAGATGGACGTAAAGACGGCTTTCCTAAATGGAAATTTGGAAGAGTGCGTCTATATGGATCAGCCAGAGGGATTCATTCAGAGTGGGAGCAGCGGTAAAGTATGCAAGTTGCTCAAGTCCATCTATGGACTGAAGCAGGCATCGCGGAGTTGGAACATCTGCTTTGATGATACTGTCAAAGAATTCGACTTTATCAAAAACCCAGATGAACCATGCATTTACAGTAAGATTGTAGGGAGAAATGTGGTATTCCTCGTCTTGTATGTCGATGACATTCTCCTAATAGGAAATGACATTCCTATGCTACAGTCAGTCAAAGGATTCTTGTCACAGAGGTTCTCCATGAAGGACCTGGGCGATGCCAACTACATTTTGGGGATCCAGATCTATCGTGATAGATCTAAAATAATGTTGGGACTTTCACAGTCCAGGTACATTGACACCATACTAAAACGATTCAGTATGGAAAATTCCAAGCGCGGTAATCTACCGGCTTGTCACGGAATCACCCTCTCCAAAGTGATGTCTCCCAAGACTGATTTGGAAAGGGCTCACATGCCATCAATACCCTACGCATCTGCAGTAGGCTCTATTATGTATGCGATGTTGTGTACCTCCCTTAACTGCTAGTATGTCGGTTGGCAGAGGGTTGCACATTTCTGTAATGTTTACTGTTTATGTATATGGACTTGATTGGAATGTTGTGATGATTAGTCGGGGTTTGAGATGGGTTTAATATTCATTCATTCGATATAATGTAATATGATGTAATATTCTTTTGCGGGGCACATCCAGATTGCGGTTGTAGCCACCGTTGTATTATTTCTTTTTACTGTTTTTTCTCCTATGATAGACCCAAGGTGGGGTATACAAACTACCGGGTACGATGAAGTGTTTAGTGGCCTACTCACGTCGTTGAGGGAGACCGCTTCACTTCGGGTACTTGGCGGGTAGTTTGCCGTACCCGTAGGGGTCTAGGGTGGGGTAATGGCTATTCATCACAACTGTGTAATCCGTCTTTTGTTGCAGGCTCAAACCAAACGCGGATTGCTAGCAAATCCAATAAAATTCATCTGTGATCTGGAATGCTTATTATTGCGTCTGACGAATGTACAATATCTATATATGATAGTTATTAGACGTCACTTATGTTTTACACCCACGCTAGCCCAGCCTTCGCTCTGTCGTTAGTTAAGTAACCTAACGGGTGATGACGGGACCCCGTGGCAAATGCGGATGACATAAAAGGACATGGTATTTTCGTTGTTTTCTGCAATGATAGGTTAAATGATGGGACGCATTATTATAATGCAAAGAAAATAAACCAAAGTTTAATCGTTGGAACAAATTTAAAAGAAGCCACTCGGTTATTTTAAAAGAGCAGAATTTTTAATTACGGAGCTTTAACCACTCCTTTTAAAAATTATTAGGTTCCTTCGATTATATCAAGTTCACTACGTTCACGGTTTTGCCAAAACCATTCATAGCCCTCCGTCATTTCATATGAATATTCAATAGTATTCAAGCTGTGTTTGTTGACCTTCGTCAAGACATAGTGATTAGTAGCTGTTGGGTGTTCATATGTTGCATAAATAGATGCGTTGGTTTGGGACAGTCGTATTACCTTGTTGACCTTCGTCAAGGGTATGTACGGGTGGGTTCAAATTAACCTGGATAATGATGGGTAGAACTTGACATGTGACTTATGATTTGTTGACCTTCGTCAAGGTCATAAGAGCATGGGGCAAAAATCCACATCGGGGATTTCTAAAGAAACTGAAATTTGCAGAGAGATGCATACCATTTTGGAGTTTGATGAATGTTGGTAGGATTCCTTCAACATTATCATACGATGATATTTTGGATCCCGATCCTACTGTAAGTATATACTACTTATCAGGAGATTCGTCACTTAACGATCAATGCTATAAACCAAGTAGGTGTTGAGAAAGGTGTCAGCGGGGCTACGCCCCCAGAGAAAAGAGGTTATTTAATTAAGAAACTTCGTGAAAGCGTTGGAAAACCTCCCTCGAAGTATCGACACCGGCCTGGCTGAACGGTTAAGCAAGTATTGTACGGTGAGAATTGTCCTGACTAATTCTTCTTTTATGGTTTGAGGAAGGATTCGAGAAACAGTGGGAGCCATCCTGTTTAGATAAACTTAAAACCAATCTAAACTTGCAACAACATCATGCTAAAATGTTTTCTTCTCTCTCTCTTAATTGCAGCGACCTTGTGACCACACATAGGTTACATATAGATAACAAATTGACCGAATCTGACTTATATGACTGGCAAAGGTCTGTCCATATGTCCATTGCCTATGACAAGCTGGACCACCCAATTACTACTCAAGATCCCGCTGTCCCAGGTCCAGTTTCCACTGTCGCGGATATGGATATCCGTCGGACAAGGGAAAAAGATAAAGCGAAAGCTAAGTGCCTCGTGTTAGCTTCAGTTGATGGTGTATCCCAGAAGCAGCACGAGAAGATGGACTTAGTTTCCATCTTTCTCCATAACAAAGGTTTATATGGAGAGCAATCTCATATCACCAGATTTGAAACCTCGAACGAATTAATTCAAGTGAGGTTGGTTGACGGGTCATCTGTAGGGGACAACGTCCTTACAATGACTAGCTGTATTGATGAGCTCCAGGACTTGGAGACCGCATTAGGAAACGAGTCAAATACTGACTTCATTCTACAGTCTCTGCCTCCTACCCTGAAGGAAACCAGGGAAGTAGAAGGAAAGAGAAAGGCACAAGTTTTGGTACAGGATATAGTAAAAGAGGGAAGTTCCTATTGTTATGGGATTGGGCATATGCAGAAAGATTGCAGGGCTTTAGAAGCCAGTAGCCAGGATACGAAGCATGTTGTGGCTTCAGCCTCAAGTGTGTTAGTAACTGAGAACGGTTTGTCAATTAACTCTACTTCCTGGGTACTTGATACCAGAGAAGGATCTCATATCTGTAATTCATTACATGTTTTGAGAAACCGTAGAGTTATAAAGGTAAGTGATTGGTCTCTCAGAGTTCCAAACGGAATGAGCGTAGACGCTGAATCCGTGGGAGAATATCGCCTAGGTTTGACAAGTGGGCAGATATTGATTCTACGTAATTGTCTGTATGTACCTAGTATGACTTGTAATATCATATCAGTGTCCTCACTTTCGAGAGAGGGATATGATTTTACATTCGTAAGCGATGTAGTACACATCCACCTAAATCAAGTTCTGATTGGGTCTGGTACATTAGATAACGACATATACGTATTGATTCAAGCTCAGGTTTTCAATATCCAGAACACACTTAAAAGAAAGTCTCCGGAATTAGATCAGGCTTTCTTATGGCATTGTAGACTAGGTCACATCAATGAGAGAAGGTTGACTAAGTTACATAAAGAAGGATATTTGGATCCGTTCGAATATCAAACATATGCAACTTGTCAATCCTGTCTCAAAGGAAAGATGACAAAGACTCCGTTCACTGGACACGGAGTAAGAGCAAGCGAGCTCTTGGGACTCGTACACAGTGATGTGTGCGGTCCAGTGTCTACACATGCGAGAGGTGGTTATTCCTACTTCATTACTTTTACGGATGATTTCTCTAGGTATGGATATGTCTTCTTAATGAAGCATAAATCCAAGGCCTTTGAGAAATTCCAAGAATACAGGAATGAAGTGGAAAAACAAACATGCAAGAGTATAAAGACACTGAGATCTGATCGAGGTGGTGAATACTTAAGTGCCGAGTTCCTGGGTTACTTAAAAGAGAATGGAATTCTCTCTCAGCTTACTCCTCCATACACACCACAACACAACGGTGTATCAGAAAGGAGGAATCGAACCCTATTGGATATGGTTCATTCCATGATGAGTAAGGCTAAGTTGCCGCGATCTTTCTGGGGTTATGCGCTAGAAACAGCTGCATATCTTTTGAACAAAGTTCCAACCAAGACTGTGCCTACCACACCATATCAGATGTGGAGTGGAAAGAAACCTTATCTTAAGTATCTTAAGATATGGGGATGTCCAGCTTTTGTAAAGAAACAGCATGCGGACAAGCTCGAGGCACGCTCAGTACTGTGTAAGTTTGTGGGATACCCAAAGAACTCCAGGGGGCATCTTTTCTATTACGCGGAGGAACAAAAGGTTTTTGTTTCTTAGCATCCCCACTTCTTGGAAACTGAATTTTTAGAAAAGGAAACAAGTGCGAGCGAAATAGAACTGGAAGAAAATCCAGAACCACAAACTACTACTGAAAGTATGGTAGAACCAGAGGTTTTAGAAGAAAGGGACATCCCGACGCTACTCCACAGGAGTAGTAGGCAGTCTTATCCGCCCGAGAGATACTACGGTTTTCTTATAGACGGGGATAGAGAGGATTGCACTATTGACTATGATGAGCCTACTAGCTTCCAGCAAGCCATTCAGAGCAGTGACTCAGTAAAATGGCTGGATGCAATGCGGACCGAAATGGAGTCCATGTACACTAACAAAGTATGGACTTTAGACATTGCTCCAGATGGGGTAAAACCCGTAGGATGCAAATGGATCTTCAAAAAGAAGATTGGTGTAGATAGACAGGTTGAAACCTATAAGGCTAGACTTATTGCAAAGGGTTTCCGTCAAAGACCTGGTTTGGACTATGACGAAACCTTTTCCCCAGTGGCTATGCTCAAATCCATTAGGGTCCTTCTTGCTATTGCTGCCTTCCACGATTATGAGATCTGGCAGATGGACGTAAAGACGGCCTTTAAGATGAATCAATATTAAAGAAAGAATAGGTTGCTAGAGAATCGGATCTTAGATAGTGCACGAATGAATGCACCGTATCGGGAGGTGAAGCAGAGAGAGTCAAGTCCCCCTCTCGCGCGCGCTGAAGTTTTCACAGCACAGGATTTTAGAAAGACAAAAGGCATTTAAGGAACTAGCGGTTATTCCGATTCCTACTCCTAGTAGGCCACTCACTTCACTCCCTTTTGAATGTGCAGCCTAGTCTCTGTCCATTGCATTCGTGAAACGGTAGCTTCCGCGCCCTTCCTGCCTGCTGAAATTGATGTGAATGATCGTGTCTTCGACATCCTATTCAGTCTGATTCTAAATGGTAATTTGGAAGAAAGCGTCTATATGGATCAGCCAGAGGGATTCATTCAGAGTGGAAGTAGCGGTAAAGTATGCAAGTTGCTTAAGTCCATTTATGGACTAAAGCAGGCATCGCGGAGTTGGAACATCTGTTTTGATGATGTTGTCAAAGAATTCGACTTTATCAAAAATCCAGATGAACCATGCATATACAGTAAGATTGTAGGGAGAGCTGTAGTATTCCTCGTCTTGTACGTGGATGACATTATCCTAATAGGAAATGATTTTCTTATGTTACAGTCAGTCAAAAGATTCTTATCACAGAAATTCTCCATGAAAGACCTGGGTGATGCCACCTACATTCTGGGGATCCGGATCTATCGTGATAGATCAAAAAGGATGTTGGGACTTTTGCAGTCCAGGTACATAGACACCATAGTGAAAAGATTCAGTATGGATGATTTTAAGCGCGGTAACCTACCAGCTTATCACGGAATCACCCTCTCCAAAGAGATGTCTCCCAAGACTGATTTGGAATGGGATCGCATGTCGATTATACCCTACGCTTCTGCGGTAGGCTCTATAATTTATGTGATGTTATGTACCAGACCAGATGTAGCATACGCATTGAGCGCAGTAAGCCGGTATCAAGCAAACCCAGGGTAGAAGCACTGGATAGCCGTAAAGAACATTCTCAAGTACCTGAGGAGGACTAAGGAGATGTTCTTGGTGTATGGCAGAAAAGACCTCCAGATGGAGGCCTTTGCCGACTCCGGCTTCCAGAGTGACAAGGATGACTCCAAATCCATGTCGGGTTATATCTTTACCCTCAATAGAGGGACGGTCTGTTGGAAGAGTTCCAAGTAGGAGACCGTTGCTGACTCAACAATGGAAGCATAGTACATAGCTGCTTGCGATGCCGCAAAAGAAGCAGTCTGGATGAAGAAGTTCCTCACAGAACTTCAGGTGGTTCCTACCAGTGTTGATCCAATACCTCTGTATTGTGACAACAGCGGCACTATAGCTTTAGCGAAAGAACCCAGGTCCCATCAGAAGTCCAGACACATCTTAAGGCGGTACCACCTGATCAGGGAGATCGTAGATCGCCGGGAGATCGAGGTGAAAAGAATAGAGATAGAGAATAACATTGCCGATCCATTCACAAAGGCCATTCCTCAGACGCAGTTCGAGAGGCTATTCGAGATGATAGGTCTATGCTATGCCAGCTCATGGCCCTAGTGCAAGTAGGAGATTGTTAGTGTATATGCCCTAGGGGCCATTATTGTATCATACTTGTATGTATATTACTTAATGGAAGCTTGGGATATTCACAGTTGTATATACAGTCTTGCTAAAAATGGTAGTATGCTACTTGGTTTGTGTCTACTTTAATATGTGCATATGTTTCTTGTAACGTATCACTGATACATATTACTAGAGCCCATAGGTTCTTTGCTTGATTATCAGCGTTGTGATGGCAGTCACACTAGTGAGGGCTGGGTAGTCTATAAGCAACATCCTATACTTGTCCCTAGTCGTAGGATTATCGAGACAGGGCATCGATACTCCAGAGTAGACTAGTGTGTACGCATCTCATCCCAGTTGGGGAGATGGTCTGTCCCACAACCATCAGTACGTCGTACTGGAGATAGTATACAGGTGCTCGTTAGGTTACGGGTACACCGGACAGGACTCGCGGAAGAACTGACTGGATGGTATTATACCTAACGTCAGATAGCAGTTCTCAGGTGACATGTGTGCAGATAGTCTGTTGATTTAAGGTCGTCATTTGTATCTGTTCCCCTCCGAAAGACGGCGACGACGTGAGGACGCCTTGCCTGAGATTCGGGGCAGATGCTATATGGTTTTATCCATCTACCTCTCCGAAAATGCCAAGTTGATTTATGGCACCGTGTATCGGAGGTTTAGACGGATGCGGCCGATGTAGCAGACTTAGTCAGATTCCCCCTCGCTTGAGGGGTTTTTGATTGTGGAGACGCTCTTCCCTGCAGGCGCAAGCCCCTGCAGTTAATTACGCTACCGCATCGCGGTAACAACTTTCTCCTTCTCTAGAATTTCACTTCGTGTCGTGGGTGTTTGTTTTGTTTGTGGTTGCCCGTGGATTGTATACGGAGACTGAGTAATGCCATCGCCCGTAGGACGTGGATTAGTCCAAATCCGTATTTACTTAGATTTGGGTTTGGTGTTTTTAGTTTAAGGATGCATTAGCCGCGTTGCGTCTAAGATCAACTTAAACGTTCGTTAAGGATACGTTAGTCCTGTTTGAGACTAAGATCAACTTAACGTGATGATCCATTTAATATATGGCCATCGGGACTCGTCACCTCTCTGACGTCGTTGAAGAATTACAACGATAGGTGTCAGAGGAGTTCAAAGATGTACCCTTGAACCAAAGTTGATTTAAAGTTTTATAGTCCGTTTGAATGTTTAAGAATACATTAGCCGTGTTTGGGGCTAAGATCAACTTAAACGGGATTGTTTAGATCCGGCAAAAGAGCATTTGGAGGCTCTATTGTTCCAGTTTAGGGACGTGGTGGTCCATACTCCAGTTTAAGGACATGATGGTCCATGTTCCAGTTTAAGGACGTGGTGGTCTATGTTCCAGTTTAAGGACGTGGTGGTCCATCGCCAGTTTAGGGACGCGGTGGTCCATATTCCAGTTTAAGGACGTAGGGGTCCATTATTAGTTTAAGGACGTTTCGGTCCAACATTAGTTTAAGGACGTTTCGGTCTACGAGTTTAAGGACCCCACAGTCCATATACGTTTGTGGTCGTCGGGACCCGTCACCTCTCTGACGTCATTAAAGGATTACAACGATGGGTGTCAGAGGAGTTCGGAGATGTACCCTCGAACCGGAGATAAATTGATTTAAGAGAGCAATCTTGCTCAGTCAATTTAGTTTGAGGACTTACGGCCATGATTGGGCTAAGTCCCGTTGAAAAAAACATTCAACGCTTTTATTTGTTTTTGGTCTGTCAGACCTATGCTAGGGCTTGGCCCATTTTTAAATAATGCATTGCATTATTTTCCATTTTTTTGTTTGGGCTCTGCCCATAAAAGATGCAAAGCATCAATTTATTCTGGGCTCTGCTCATTTATGAATGATGCAAAGCATCTATTTTGTTTGGGCTCTGCCCCTTTTAAAATGCATAGAATTTTTTATTATTTTGTTTGGGCTCTGCCCATTTATAAATGATGCAGAGCATCAATTAGGCCTGCTTGGTCTTTTGACTTGGGTCTGGCCCTTTGGGAAATGCATTGCATTTATCAGGCGCTTTGCGCCAATCAGAGAGCGCAAGAGCTTATAGTGTTGACACGTGTCGCGCAAGCGCAGTGCGCTGCGCTAATGCGCTGCGCCTGCGCCGCTGACACGTGGCGCGCTCCGGTGGCTTGCGCCAATCCAAGAGCGCAACAGCGCAGTTTACAAGTGCAAAGCACTATGATTTAAGAATCTTTTAGATTTAAGAACCAATGGTTCATAAAAGTGCAAAGCACTATTCGTTCCCTTGATCTAATTTAGATCAAAGAAAAAAAAACAAGTTTTTTTCTTTTTATTTCAAGAACCAAAGGTTCATAAAAGAGTGCAAAGCACTGTTCTTTATTTTGCTTTTTCTTTTTATTTCAAGAACCAAAGGTTCATAAAAGTGCAAAGCACTGTTCTTTATGTGAAGATCATTGAATTGGTTTTTGGATCAATGATTTATTAAAAGGAGCTTCTTCTCTCTCGTGAAGGTTTTTACCTCTTTCTTGAAATTTTTCTCAGAGTTCCCTCTGTTTGAAGCTCTTTTTTCTTTTTTAAGAATGTTGATCTCCTTGAATTGAGGTCTAGGGTCCTTTTTATAGTGCCCATAAATTAGTTAAATTTGTTAAAGAGATCTTTTTTTGAGTGATTTGGGGAATTTTCTCCACCGTTGGATCTTTGATCCAAGGGCTTCTGTTTTACAGAAAAAAATCTTCTTGTTTTAACAAGAACAGAAAGATTTCTTTGAAATCTTAATTCTGTTTGGCGCAAACGCCCCAGCGCGTGACACGTGTCAAGCAGCGCACAGCGCAGCGCAACTGCGCTAGCGCATCTGCGCTGATACGTGTCGCTCAGCGCAAAGCGCAGCGTAACTGCGCTAGCGCATCTGCGCTGACACGCGTCGTGCAGCGCAAAGCGCAGCGCAACTGCGCTGACACGTGTTGCGCAGCGCAGCGCTTATGCAACTGAAGCGTTGCGTCCTTTAATTTTGCTTTAAATAGAGCTTTGCTCTGATTGGGTGCGCTGCTTTGTGCGCTGCGCTGATGTGTCTGCGCCTGACACGTGGCGCGCTGCGCTCGGGTTTTGAAGCGTTGCTTCAAAATTTGAATTTTGAATTTCCAGCAGAGCTTTGCTCTGATTAGGGGAAACAAATGCCCCCCACCGTTGTGCTTACGTGGCGCGCACGTGAGTACAGCGGTGGCAAGCTCCTGACCGTCGGATCAAGGGATGAGCTGAAGAGGCGCAAGCGCCTTATAAATAGGACATATGGCCCTTAAAAAAAACTTCACCATCTTTTAAGATTCTTGATTTCAACAGAGCTTTGCTCCTGCTTAAGAACTTCAGAGCTTTGCTCATTTCCAAAGTTAGAAACTTTAGGTAAAACTTAATTTAAATCAAATTAATTTAACTTAATCTTAACCAAAGAGTTTTGCTCTTACAGATCTTTTGATCTAAAGAGATTCCCATTGGGGTTTTATACACAGAGCTTTGCTCTCAAAACTTATAGATCTGCAAAGATCTTGTTCATGGGTTCTAACCCATGAACAGAGCTTTGCTCTTGAATCAACTGTAGATCTTTCAGATCTGAGAAATGAAGAATTTTTCATAAGATTTTCATGGATTTTTCAAGATTCCAAAATTTTTAATTCTTTTAAGTAAAATTTTTCTGATGGACCTTTCCATTATTACCACAGAGCTATGCTCTTTTAAGGAATCTTATTTCTTTGAGACCAGAATTTGACAAGTGTCATTCTGTGACAGAGCTTTGCTCTGAAAGAGGAGATTTTCGCCTTGTCTCTAGGGATTCCCCACTGATGAGAATATTCTCTTAGGGAGCTTTTCTTTAACTGACAGTCTCATCCAATGATGGGGCTGTCTTATTAAATGATGCACTTTCATCCAGATTTTGTGGGTCCCCATTTGGTCCCCTACCCACTGCATTAATTTAATTAATTTTTAAATTCAGTTAATTGAAAATTTTTTAAACGCCAAACGTTGGAATTGCAGCACTAACGGCTAATTTCTTTTCATTTGCAGCGATCATGTCTCTCGACACCTCGTTCCCATTTGCTCGTTCAAAGGAGGGATTTCCCGAAGCGCCCTTGGACCGTGACGTCTTGGCTATGATTAAGGACCACGACCCGGAATATAAGAGTCTCCACCTTTGGGGGTCGTGGTATAACCAGATTATCATGGGTCGATGGAGCTTCACGTGCGCCGTACCGTCAGAACCCATCACGGCGATTCATTACGCCACCCCACCCTCGGTGCAGTATGCCGTGGAGATGGTTGATTAGACCTCGAAGGGCTTTCTTCATCCCGCCATAGATGCGATTCCGGTCCAGCGTCCTATGGTTTTTGATATCCTAGGACGCCGTATCTGTCAGGGCGAGGCGCGGCCTTGGGGGCAATCATATAACATTGGTTTGATCCCCCGCCACTCGATCGGCTATTTGCCGTGGGCCCGGTACATCCTGTCGACGAAGAAGTCACAGTTGATAAGGTTAGGATTGTACACCGCGGTCTACGTCTCTTTGTTCTAATATCCCATGCTCCCCACATGGTGGTTCAAGGCGTTTTTGGAACAGTGGAACATTCCTACCCACACTTTCCTTGCCATGGATCGGGAAGTGTCAATTTCTCTGGAGGAGTTCACGGAAGTATCCGGCTTACCAGTCATAGGGGAACACTATGAGGAGTTGTTCCCGACAGACGAGTACGTCTTCGGTGCTAAGCCGGTGGTAAGGGGGCTCACGCCGGAGAATGCTATTCAACACCAATTCCCAAGCTTAATTAAAGTGTTGAACATTTATGAGGCCCTTTTCATCGAACATGGGAGTCGCGGAGTTAGCTTCGAGGATTTCATCGCTCGGTTCCTTTGCCCAAGTGTCCTCTCATCAGAAGCTGCCAAGTTTGCTACCCTGGATGACCCTTTCGGTCTAGGCTTGGATAACCTGCCGGCGAAGGAGATAGACTAAAAAGGTTTTTTCCTTCCGGACTTCCCGACCATGTCTTTTGAAGAGATTGCAGCCCCTGGGATGGACGATGAGGCTTTTTTCTTAGGATTTCTCGGGTTGTGGCTGAGTTGGTTTGCGATCCCAATGCACTCTCACTGTATGCGGCCCTCTGTCTTTTACCCAGCCTACCGGATGGCCATCGGGGTAAAGGTGGCCGTTGGGATCGCTGGCTTGGCACACCTATATGATGGCCTCAGTAGAGCAGCGGATGCCAATGAGCCCGGGGTACTGCACGTGGTTTTCCCGATACACTACTTTGTATCATGGCTCGAGCTACACACGGCATGTGTCTTCGGCATGCACAAAAGGCGCTCGTTCTTCGACAAGTGCGGTTTCCCTCGCATTATACAGCTGATCGGCGCATCAATTGTGACCCCATCACCACGGAACGTCGGGGGTTTACTCCTTCGCTCTCATACCGTTGGAGCCGGGATGTCCTTTATTGACAAGGTGTTGACTATTGGAAAGGCGTCCACTACTGCGGTGCGACCATTACAAGACTCCTTTAAGGATGGAGCCTCAGTTCTGACGGCCTGGGAGACCCTTCACTTATACTCTATTAGACAAGGCTTCCTAGTCTTCAGGCAGAATGGTGCGGCGATTTTCATGAGATATAACCCGCATCGTTTTGCCCAACAACTGGGCTATGATCAAGGGGTCCCCTTGGAAGCTTTCCTGCTGGAACCCACCGCCACTGAAGAGGGGATGGAGAACGCGCTGCATCATTTCATGCGCCTGAATACGGGTTCTCATTTCTTTATCAGTGCGCCGGCTTGCGCTCTACGACTCCTCAACGTATACAAAGACTGGTATAATCATGCGACATGAGCCGTTATAAAGGAGGAAATGCGACTGCTGGTCGACCGTAAGGGTGCGCCTCCAGGCAGTGACCGCAACGCTCCTTTGGTCCCGAGGACTCCAGTAGTTGCCCCTCTAAAAGAGGTTAGAACCGGGCCATCGCGTGTGCAAAGTCCTCCGCACGGATTGCCGCTTCCCGATATTACAGATGCAGCCCCAGCGCCCTGTGCTCCAGTGGAGACAGTGGTTGTAGTTTCGCTGGAGTCTGGCGTGGGTGCAGACATCGGGACCCGCCGTCCCAAGGTGGCTGCTAAACGGAAGTCGATCCCACGTGCGCCTAGGGTCGGAGGGCAGAAGAAAAAGAAGTCGCACTTCGCTGCAGACATCACATTCGGTCAGGAACCCCATGCTCCCTATGCCGAGGGCCTGAGTGAATACGGGACTAACGAGGGATTAGTCATGTCGCCACCGGATGATACGGACTTGGAGGCCGCTCTCGAAACTTCAGCGTGGTTGGCAAGGCGTGACGCATGACTGGCTAAGCTTGCAGATTTAGGTAATCACTAGTCGCATTTTTTATTGCATCATATCTTTATTATTGCTTTTGACTAATAGTTTTTTTCTTTTCTTCCAACAGGCATCACCACTGAAGAAGCCATTGCCGCTTCACTCAAGACCTTCCAAGAGGAGGAACGCCTTAGAGCGTCTTTAGGCCTCAGTAAGTTTCGATTCATCAAGTTTTTATTCTCCTTGTGTTATGGTCAATCTAATCTCTCCCCTTTTTATTGCAGAAACCTTAATGCCGTTCCCGCCAAATGACGCAAAGGTTTTGCCAGCTGCCGATGTTCCTGCTTCCTCTGGACCACTGCAGGAGGTTCGTCCTGAAGAGCCGATGAGAGACGCCTTAAAGGCTTTGGAGGCATCTTTAAATGAGGACGACGATGCTTCGATGAAGGAAGCGTCAAAGAGGTCCATCATGACAGCCCGGGAGGAACGGAAGCGGTCGAGGCGCGAAGCAAAGGCACGCAGGGCTGCCTTGGCTATTGGAGCGGTCCCAAGCACCATCCTTCGTGTTGACACCCCGTCAGAAGAGCCTCTGGTCGCCCTGTCTACAGCTCATAGACAGGCGATCCGCACCAATAGAGAGGCTAATGACAAGTCTACCTCAGGTAATACTTCTTTCAGAATTTTGTTATAAGACTTATAAAGCTGTCGGTTCTTATATAATCTACCCCGCAGGGCCAAGCCCAACCGAGGGGGAGGCGAAGACTGTCGAACCTGAGGGGCTGAGGGGATAGACATTGGTCGAGCCCGAGTCAGTGGCGGATGACACAGCTGGGATTGCTGGGCCCGAAGTAGTGGCTGACGAACTGGTCATGTCCACTATACCTGAGCAAGCGGTTGTTGCTGAGCCCGAGGTAGCAGTGGGCGGAGTGCCTGAGGCCGATGACCTTGTGGTGACGGTGGACGACACAACCGCGACTGCTGAACCCGAGGAAGTAGCGGGTGAGGTGGCCATGACTCCTAATGACGAGCTGACCGCTCCTTCTCAGGAATCTGGCAATGCTCCGGTCATAGCCCTCCCTGTCTATGGTCCTCCGCCGTCTCCAGGTCTCACGAGCACGACAACGGTTCCCATTGAGTCGGGTGATGAGGCCACGGGCGGTGGCCTCATGTCGATGGAGGAGGGATTCGCCTTCGTTTCGGCCGGCAGCTCACCAGGTAAATCCCAAGTTACTGTCCTCTTTAGCTTACAATCCTTTCTGACAAATTCACATTTGTTCATAACGCAGGTGCAGCCAGTGCCGACGCCCCATTACTCGAGGGAGCGCCTTCAACTACTGCCTTGGTCAATGAAAAAGAAAGATATCTGAGACGCAGTGCTACAGATTGATAACTCCCCCCTTTTTATTTTCTGTACTGTTATCTGATCACATCCTGTTTCTTTTCAGCTGTCGTTCCGGTCTCGGCGCCCTTCGAGCCTCGCATCACAATGCCTGCAGGTCCATATCTGAGACGTCCATCTTCGAAAGGCGCCGCGAATAGTCTGCGCATGTTGAGTGACTACGTCGAGGAACTCGACGTTGAAACTCCTACATCTGCCGCAGACTTCGCTACGGAGGTTAACCCGATGCTGGTGATACTCGTGAACTTTCATGACGAGGGTATCATCGCATCTTTGGTTAACCATTGCAGGGAGATCGAGGCCCGCCTGCATCAGTTAGAGTCACTGCGTCTCGCTCCCGAGACTTTAGCCGCCAGTAATCGAAGAGCAGCGTGGATTGAGCAGAGCGCTTCTTACTTCCGCCATCTCGAACAAGAAGTAATTTCAAGGCGTAAGGAGCGTGGTGAGACTTCGAGCAAATCTGCCCAACTGCATGCTCGGGTAGAGGCCAATGCTGCACGGCTGAAGGTTGTCTTTGAGGGCCTTCTGCAATGTCTTTCCGAAGGGTTATCATTGAGGCAACAACTTGACGTTGTCGAGAGGGATGCACCCAGCCAAGAAGCAGCCCAGAAGGTGGCCGAGGAGCAACTTTCATCTTTTTTACAGCAGCGGGCCCAGGTGGAAGCGGAGGTGGCCGCGGCAGCCACTCAGGAGGAGGCGCTGAAGGAAGTGCGAGAGCAGCTTGCGGATTTACTAAAGACACTTCCTCCTCAGTAGCTATCCCTCTTTGTATCGTTTGTACTTGTAGATAAAAAAGAATGTGTATATATATTTTTTTTATTCTTTAACATAATGTATCCTGTACCCAATCAAGTTTATGAATAAAAGATACACATTTTTTTTTATAATGTCTTGTGTCATTTTCTCCGTCTTTTCTTTCTTTTATTATCAGCATGCCACCTTAGTAAACATGGTTGACAGATGATTAGAGCGAGTATCTTGACTTCCTCAAGAAATAGCGATGGCTTAGGCCGCAGGTTTAGATCTGCTGCCTAAGACTTTTCAACTCTATGAGCCGTGAGGGTCTCATAGAGATTTTTCTCCCTACGGATCGAGAGGATCTCATAGGTGGATTTTCTCCTTGGGAATCGTGAGGATTCCGAATTGCGTTTCCTCTTATAAGTCGTAAGGATCCTATAAGAGAATTTTTCCTCTCACGAGTCGAGAGGACTCGTAAGTGTTTGGTGAGTTGACTTGTTTCCGGGTCGAAGTATTGCTTCGACAGGGAGGTCGTTGGCTGACTTGTTTCCGAGACGGAGGTCGTTGGTTGACTTGTTTCCGTGACGGAGGTCGTTGGTTGACTTGTTTCCGCGACGGAGGTCATTGGTTGACTTGTTTCCGAGACGGAGGTCGTTGGTTGACTTGTTTCCGCGACGGAGGACGTTGGTTGACTTGTTTCCTCGACGGAGGTCGTTGGTTGACTTGTTTCCGCGACGGAGGTCGTTGGTTGACTTGTTTCCGTGACGGAGGTCGTTGGTTGACTTGTTTCCGGGTCGGAGGTCGTTTGTTGACTTATTTCCGCGACGGAGGTCGTTGGTTGACTTGTTTCCGCGACGGAGGTCGTTTGTTGACTTGTTTCCGTGACGGAGGTCGTTGGTTGACTTGTTTCCGTGACGGAGGTCGTTGGTCGACTTGTTTCCGCGACGGAGGTCGTTGGCTGACTCTAGGTTGTCTGTGAACCGTAGAGTCTAGGAACTGGGGACTTTCCCGTGGCTCCGATTGGTGATGTCACGTCCGTGTCCTGCTGGAATGAGGAGGAACACCGCTGTTGTTCTCCAGGCTGTAGATGTGGTCATCGAGATCTGACTTCCCTTTGACGCAGCCTGGTGGGGAAATGTAGTCCCCTTTCCTTTTTTTATGCCCATGGATTGTATACAGGGGTCACTATGGACTTACCTGCAGGGCACAAGTTTCATTCATTTTTATTATTTTATTTCCGCGATGCTCTATCATATCAGCTTTTGATCGCGAAAGTCGCGACTGCCCAATCATTTCGGCTATTTTTCGCGGTGCCCAATTATTTCGGCTATTTATTTTATTTTTACTAGCTGCTTTTTATTGCGAGTTGCCCAATCATTTCAGCTGTTTTGTATGCATACGTTTTTACTTGCTGCTTTTTATTGCAAGTTGCCCCATCATTTCGGCTATTTCGTATGCATGTGCGGCCTACCGGCTTTTCACCGTATACCTGAAATTAGACACCGATTTCGGCATCAGCACCGCTACAACTGGGATATTGCCAGGAGCGAATCATCATTTACTTCCGTCGATGTCGAACAAAGGTGGCTTAGCGAACAGGGTTAAGGTCCTGTCGGCTAAGGCTTTTGACTTCATGAGCCGTAAGGGTCTCACAAAGGTATTTCTCCCTACAAGTCGTGAGGATCTCGTACGTGTATTTTCTCCTTAGGAATCGTGAGGATTCCTAAGTGTATGTTCCTCTGTAAGTCGTAAGGATCCTACAAGAGGGTTTTCTCCTTGTAAATCGAGAGGACCTACAAGGGTTGTTCATCATACATACATATCCCCAGTCACGGATGGGACTTGGTTAGGGAAATGTTTATTCACGCCCGTGGATTGTATACAAGGGTCAGTATTGAGCCACTTGTAGGGCAATATCGAAAGTTGTGGGCTTTGCTTAAGCACAGGTTTAGCTCTCTGTAACTTAAGACTTTCAAATCCTATGAGCTGTGAGGGTCCCATAAGAGAGTTTTCCTTACGAGTCGTGAAGATCTCGCAAGTGTATTTTCTCCTTAGAAATCGTGAGGATCCCTAAGTGTATTGCTCCCTTGTGAGTCGTAAGGATCTCACACGGGTGGTTTCTCCTTACAAGGTCGAGAGGACCCTGTAAGTATCCTTTAACGTGGTTGCGCCCTCTCAGGTTTTCACAACACTCGCCGGTAGTCCTGCTGTTTTTACTCACGGAGCCCTTTCAGGTTTTCATCCGTGCCCATTTTGCTTATGGACATACCTTTTTTTTTGTTTTTTGTTTTTATTCTTTTTATTCTTTTTTTTTACGAGGTCGCGCCCTTTCGGGTTTTCACGAACACTCGCCGGTAGCCCTGCTGTTTTTACTCACGGAGCCCTTTCGGGTTTTCATCCGTGCCCATTTTGCTTATGGACGTACCCTTTTTTTTTATTCTTTTATTCTTTTCCCTTTTTTTTTACGAAGTCGCGCCCTTTCGGGTTTTCACGAACACTCGCCGGTAGCCCTGTTGTTTTTACTCACGGAGCCCTTTCGGGTTTTCATCCGTGCCCATTTTGCTTATGGACATACCGTTTATATATATATATATATATATTTATATATTTTTTTCTT
Organism: Agapanthus africanus; assembly: GCA_030015575.1. NCBI lineage: Eukaryota > Viridiplantae > Streptophyta > Magnoliopsida > Asparagales > Amaryllidaceae > Agapanthus > Agapanthus africanus. Next base: position 441,836,477 of record CM057350.1, on the reverse strand, counting down.
TTATTCATCTCGTCAGCCTGAAGATGCTGCGGTAGTAGTTTAAGGACGTTTCGGTCCGTTGTTAGTTTAAAGACGTTTCGGTCCGTCATTAGTTTAAGGACGTTTCGGTCCAGTATCCAGTTTTAGGACGTAGTGGTCCGTTGGGCTTTCTCTATGAATGAGCATGATGCTCCCGGCATATCCCTCTTTTTCGGAGCATGTGGTTGTGGCGGGCTCACCTTCCAGTTTTCGGACAGCGCGAGTTCGCCTTGTTGGTATTGGTCTTCAACCCAGTTTTTGAAGACGAAGCAATCTTCGATCGGATGACTTACCGCTCGATGGTAGAGGCAGTAATTAGGATCGTTTACATCTCCTAGTTGTAGTGGACGTTTCGGATTCGGTAGATTGACGAATTCGTTGCGCATCGTCAGTTCGAACAGTTTCCTTGTTTTATCTTGGGGAAACGAGTAAGGACGTCCCAGCCTTTCCTCGAGTGATGGGCGTGGACGCATGTTGTTTTGGCGAACAACCGATTTTGAGTTGCTCGGCTGTTGTTGAGTATCGGCGACGAAGGTCATTTTTCCCTTTCCTTTATCCTTTTTGTTCGCTCCGTCACTCGCGTTTTCGAAATTCTTTCTGGGTAACATGCCCTTGCATGGATGAACGTTCTCATAATTCTTCAATTCTTCAGAGATAGATTCCTTGAAGAGAGGGTTGAAGGCTGTTTTTTTATCGGGGTTGTTCTTATGGCGATCGCCGGTGACTCTTTTATGCTCATCTGTCGTATTTTTCGGCCGTCTACGAGCTTCCCGTTTTGTTTTGTTGACGTAATGCTTGTGAGCGACATACCCCTGTCACCAACACTTAAAGGAGTCGCAGTCTTCAGTAGCGTATGCGATCCTCTGATGATATAGGCAATAATTAGGATACATCTTTATTCCACCGAGAGTGTTTTCTTCAGAGGGTGGTAGCTTCATTCCCATCGATATGGCTTTAGCAAACCTTTTCCTCGTCTTGAATTTGTTTTTATCGGCAGCGGAGGTCTTTTGATTTGATGGGAGTGTCTCGACTCTTTCGTCCAGTCGGCGGTGTTTAGCTCTTTCCAGTATGGCCATTTCACGCTCTTGATTGGCTTTAACTTTCAGACGAATCTCGTTCAGGAAGGCATCGATCATCTCATCTGACGGCCGCAGAATTTCTGGTTCAGGGTTCGCCCTCGGTTTCTCGGCGCAAGGGGTCTCCTCATCATCCGTCAACGAATGGGAAATCATATGACAGCTCGCCACATATTCCTCAAATTTATCTGACGAACTTTCTCCCTCATCTTCCTCTTGAAAGACGTGGTTGAGAAACTCTTGGAGTGTAATAGGAGTCCGCCCTTTCTGGTTGTATTCTTCCAGCGCGTCAATTTGTTTTTGCAAGTCTGTGCGCTTGTCGCCAGGCTTCACGGGCTTCTTTGACTTCTTTTTTCTTCTTCTTCGAGGATTTTGACGGCTGGTTGCGAGTGCTTGAGCCACCACTATCGGTCTTTGGAGTTGTACGCAGCTTCAACAACCCTTCAATGACCTGCGGTTCCAACGGGTTCTTCCACTTGATCGCTGGACATGTCTGAAGATCGTTTAGCATCCTCTTTGTCTTGGCTGATAATACAACCTCCCAAGGAGCTTCTTCAACGACGGAGCATGTTGCCCCCGGCGCATTCGTCCCCTTAGAGGTGTGGGGCTGCGGGGGATTCACCTTCCATTTGTCAGATAACGCGAACTTGCCCTGTCGGTACTGGTTTTCAAGCCAATTTTTGAAAACGTAGCAATCTTCGATCGGATGGCCTAGTACTCGATGATAAGGACAGTAGTTGGGCTCGTTGACGTCACTTGGTTGCAACGGACGTTTTGGATCCGGCAGATTTATGAGTCTATTGCGCAATGCCAGCTCGAATAACCTTCTCGTTTTATCGTGGGGAAACGAGTAAGGACTCCCTAGTCTCTCCTCGAGGTCTACGTACGGGCGCATATTATTTTGACGCACAACCGGCTTCGAGTTGCTTGGTTGTTGTTGAGCATTAGCGACGACGATCACTTTTCCCTTCCCTTTGTCGTTTCGGGAGTCCGGCTTTGGAAGAGGGGGTTTATGGCCCATCTGATCCATTTGCACTAGCTTGTCAATCAAGGCCTGGAAGGTAGTCGGCTTGAAAAATATCATAAATTGCGAGATGGTCGCTTGTGGATCAAGGGTTCCCACAAACATACCCACCGCGGGAGCTTCTTCAATGCGCTGTTCACACTTCGACCACAAGTTCCGCCATCGTATAGCGTATTGAACCCATGTCTCGCCTGGTTTTACCCTGGCGTTAATAAGTGCCGTCATCGGGGTGCGTTCACTGGCGCTAGCAAAAAGCTGAGTAAACAACAGCTCCATCTCCGCGAAGGTTTTGACAGAGTCGTTCGGGAGCTCAGAGTACCATTCGAACGCCGTATCTGATAAACTTCCAACAAACCGGCGAAGCAACAGCTTGTCGTCACCGCCGGTGTTGCCGCAGAGTGCCCTGAACTAGGCAACATGCTGGTGAGGATTGCCCGTCCCCTTGTAGACATGGAACTTGGGAATCGTATAACCTGGCGGGTACTTGATTTGGTCGTACCAAGTTGGATATGGCCGCCCCGTTTTTACGACCTGGCCAGCTGCTTGAGTCGCATGATGAACCCGTATTTGTTGGGCTATGTACTCGTCCAGATCAGCTTTAGAGATTGTATCCTCCTTAGCCATTGAGAGAGCTGGTGGAGGATTTGATGTCTCTCCCCTATCGTCTCCAAGGACGATCGGGGGCTCTTCGGCCGGAGGATCTTGTTGTATCATCATCCCTATCATGTCTTGGAAGAGGAGGCCCATATGTTGTATGTTCGCTGCTTGTTCAGCAGCCTCTTTGTCCTTCTTCTCCAATATTCGACGAAGGAATTCGACGTCGGTTTCTTCCTCCTGACGTTCATCCGAGGACGTTTCAGGGTTTTCTTTTGGCCCTGTAAGTGCGGCCATAGCATTCATCATTTCTTGGAGCTTCTGCTGCTGCTCCTGTGCCTTGGTCACTGATCGCGTAAGCGGTCGATGACCCGTAGATATGCAACTGTCCTCTTTACCAGAGGCCACATATACGGTATGAACTACAATGCCCCCTGACTTAGGGAGTTTGGGTTCAACACCTTTGATATTTGTTGCCGGCGCGGGGTTTTTCTCCGGCCTTCTTCTTTTGTGGGCCGTTGAAGTTGAAGGGGCCGTTGCAGTGGGCACCCTAGCGACTGTCATCCTTTCCTGTCTGATCGGACGGTCCCTTTCTTTTTCCACTTTCGCCTTTTTCTATTGACGAGAGCGGTCTGGGTCAATTATGGAGTCTTGAACTCTCCGCCAAACTTTATAAATTTTTGAGCACAGCCGTTGAGGGGGCTGTTCCTGTTTTGTTTCCGGAACTCTCTCCGCAGGTGGAGGAGATCTTTTCAGTATAGCAGTTGGAGAGTTCTTACGTACCCTCCTCAGCTGTTCAAAGCTGTTCCCAGTTGGAACATCAGCGCTGACTTCCACCACTGAAGCCGGTGGAGTTAGCCCTGATGGGGAGTTGCCCCCTGCTTTCCTTACTCGTCGCCAATGGCGACGTCGAGCATGACGAGCTGTTGGGACTGGCTCGGAGATTGAGACAGCTTCTTTTTACCCCCTGTCTGAATGAGGCGCCGCTGGTGTTAACCTCTTAAAGACTGAGGTTGTCTTTTGAGGGATGATATTCAACCTGTCAAAGACGGATCCTCGAGCAGGGGCAGGAGCAGGAATCGTCAGTCTTGAAAAGACCGATTTTTTGACAGGGGAAGCCGCCTTGACGACTTCTGGAGCAGCAGTTATTGCCTTCCTTGGAACAGCCAATTTAGAGTTCTGATCCATCCTGGCGAAAACAGAGGCTGTTGGTTTGGTAGTGGGTGACCCGTTGACAGGGGCCGTCGTGGCAGTGATCCGGTCGAAGACCGACCTCTTGTTCACTTCCGATAAAGGTATTGGCATAGAGAAGCTTGTAGGCGGGATCATGGTCCCGAAAAATAGGCCGGTGGTGGCCTGGGTCACCTGGTCTACCGGTAGAGCGAGGAAGGAAGCAGCTTGGGGTCCGCATGCTATACCTCCCGGTGAGGTGGAGCGTCCGCTGCAGTGGCACTTCGAGCAGTTGGTGTAATTAGAGGCCATTGAATCTTGAGTTCTCTGCCAGGCAAGAGACCAAATCTTAGTAACTTGAAATCCGAAGGCAACCATTTAACAAGCCGCGATTGATTCGCGAAGACGACACATGAAGTGTGGAGTGGAAATAGGAAAATGTCCTACCGGGCGTGCCAGAATCTGTTCCCCTCCGAAAGACGGCCGCGACGTGAGGACGCCTTGCCTGAGATTCGGGGCAGATGCTATATGGCTTTATCCGTCTACCTCTCCGAAGATGCCAAGTTGATTTATGGCACCGTGTATCGGAGGTTTAGACGGATGCGGCCGATGTAGCAGACTTCGTCAGATTCCCCCTCGCTTGAGGGGGTTTTGATTGTGGGGACGCTCTTCCCTGCAGGCGCAAGCCCCTGCAGTTAATTACGCTACCGCATCGCGGTAACAACTTTCTCCTTCTCCAGAATTTCACTTCGTGTCGTGGGTGTTTGTTTTGTTTGTGGTTGCCCATGGATTGTATACGGAGACTGAGTAATGCCGTCGCCCATAGGACGTGGATTAGTCCAAATCCGTATTTACTTAGATTTGGGTTTGGTGTTTTTAGTTTAAGGATGCATTAGCCGCGTTGCGGCTAAGATCAACTTAAACGTTCGTTAAGGATACGTTAGTCCTGTTTGAGACTAAGATCAACTTAACGTGATGATCCATTTAATATATGGCCATCGGGACTCGTCACCTCTCTGACGTCGTTGAAGAATTACAACGATAGGTGTCGGAGGAGTTCAAAGATGTACCCTTGAACCAAAGTTGATTTAAAGTTTTATAGTCCGTTTGAATGTTTAAGGATACATTAGCCGTGTTTGGGGTAAGATCAACTTAAACGGGATCGTTTAGATCCGGCAAAAGAGCATTTGGAGGCTCTATTGTTCCAGTTTAGGGACGTGGTGGTCCATACTCCAGTTTAAGGACGTGATGGTCCATGTTCCAGTTTAAGGACGTGGTGGTCCATCGCCAGTTTAGGGACGTGGTGGTCCATATTCCAGTTTAAGGACGTAGGGGTCCATTATTAGTTTAAGGACGTTTCGGTCCAACATTAGTTTAAGGACGTTTCGGTCCACGAGTTTAAGGACCCCGCAGTCCATATACGTTTGTGGTTGTCGGGACCCGTCACCTCTCTGACATCATTGAAGGATTACAACGACGGGTGTCAGAGGAGTTCGGAGATGTACCCTCGAACCAGAGATAAATTGATTTAAGAGAGCAATCTTGCTCAGTCAATTTAGTTTAAGGACTTATGGCTATGATTAGGCTAAGTCCCGTTGCAAAAAACATTCAACGCTTTTATTTGTTTTTGGTCTGTCAGACCTATGCTAGGGCTTGGCCCATTTTTAAATAATGCATTGCATTATTTTCCATTTTTTTGTTTGGGCTCTGCCCATAAAAGATGCAAAGCATCAATTTATTCTGGGCTCTGCTCATTTATGAATGATGCAAAGCATCTACTTTGTTTGGGCTCTGCCCCTTTTAAAATGCATAGTATTTTTTATTATTTTGTTTGGGCTCTGCCCATTTATAAATGATGCAGAGCATCAATTAGGCCTGCTTGGTCTTTTGATTTGGGCCTGGCCCTTTGGGAAATGCATTGCATTTATCAGGCGCTTTGCGCCAATCAGAGAGTGCAAGTGCTTATAGCGTTGACACGTGTCGCGCAAGCGCAGTGCGCTGCGCTAATGCTCTGCGCCTGCGCTGCTGACACGTGGCGCGCTCCGATGGCTTGCATCAATCCAAGAGCGCAACGGCGCAGTTTACAAGTGCAAAGCACTATGATTTAAGAATCTTTTAGATTCAAGAACCAATGGTTCATAAAAGTGCAAATCACTATTCGTTCCCTTGATCTAATTTAGATCAAAGAAAAAAAACAAGTTTTTTTCTTTTTATTTTAAGAACCAAAGGTTCATAAAAGAGTGCAAAGCACTGTTCTTTATTTTGCTTTTTCTTTTTATTTCAAGAACCAAAGGTTCATAAAAGTGCAAAGCACTGTTCTTTATGTGAAGATCATTGATCTGGTTTTTGGATCAATGATTTATTAAAAGGAGTTTCTTCTCTCTCGTGAAGGTTTTTACCTCTTTCTTGAAATTTTTCTCAGAGTTCCCTCTGTTTGAAGCTCTTTTTTCTATTTTAAGAATGTTGATCCCCTTGAATTGAGGTCTAAGGTCCTTTTTATAGTGCCCATAAATTAGTTAAATTTGTTAAAGAGATCTTTTTCTGAGTGATTTGGGGAATTTTCCCCACTGTTGGATTTTTGATCCAAGGGCTTCTGTTTTACAGAAGAAAATCTTCTTGTTTTAACAAGAACAGAAAGATTTCTTTGAAATCTTAATTCTGTTTGGCGCTAACGCCCCAGCGCGTGACACGTGTCAAGCAGCGCACTGCACAGCGCATCTGCGCTGACACGTGTCGCTCAGCGCAAAGCGCAGCGCAACTGCGTTAGCGCATCTGCGCTGACACGTGTCGCGCAGCACAGCGCTTGCGCAACTGAAGCGTTGCTTTCTTTAATTTTACTTTAATTAGAGCTTTGCTCTGATTGAGTGCGCTGCTTTGGGCGCTGTGCTGATGTGTGCGCCTGACACGTGGCGCGCTGCGCCCGGGATTTGAAGCGTTGCTTCAAAATTTGAATTTTGAATTTCCAGCAGTGCTTTGCTTTGATTGGGGGAAACAGTCTCGTGTGAGTTCCCACTGTGCTTTGATTACTCCCTACCACGGCTCAAAGGAGTCGTGCAAACATGTTTTAGTTAGGTACAGTCCCGAGCCACATGGAGGCAGTGAACGACTGTTAGGGATTCGTCTCTCCCGGTATAGGGAGTTGATATCCCACTGTGATTGGTTGGTCATTACTATAAGTCCCTGGCCAGGGCTGATGGAGAATTACTGGTGGATTGATCAGTAGATTCTCAAATGGTCATGAGCCATACCGGCACGACTTGTACGGTTATTAGGGGTCTGACTGTCACGACCCGCAGGGTACGGAACGTGACTGGCAGTTATTTTACGAAACGTCTCAAGACGTCCGTAAAATAAGTAAGCCAAAGCCCAGAAAACCAAAACCAAATAAGCAAAAGAGTGAAGAGAACCCAATCAATTGAAAACGAGTTTATTAAATAAGTCATATAAAACCTTTTTAAAAACAATATCAATTTTTCCGAAAATTTCGGCAGAGTCTCCTTTGTAAATACTGGCCCCCAAAATGGGTACAACAAGAATATATATGAATCCAACAAATAAGGCATCCCCAAACGGGAGCTAGCTCTTCGCCACAAGGCGGTCACAAATCCCACGCAATATAAAGCAACAACATGCGAAATAATCATAATGAAGCATGAGAAAAACAGCATGTCGACTCAAGTGAGCTCGACCCCAAAATACAGCATAAAAAGTCCACAAATCTCACAGTCTCATCTCTAGGTCAATATACAACAATACTGGTAGATACAGTAGATGGAGTACACTAGATACAAAGAATATACAAGGTGGTACAAAAATAGTAATATAATCCACCTAAGAGCAAAACCTCGAGTCCAGGCAAAGGAGGCAAAAGAAACAAGTGCGCCCGCCGCTACTGTACTGACGGAGCGGACCTGCAAAAGACTATGGCACAACGGGGGTGAGTTGCCAACTCGTGAGTAATAAATAACATCTACAAAGGCTATCGTATGCATGCACACAAGCATCCTAGCATCTAAAATACAGGTATGACTGGATGCACTAGCAGGTGTGTATACAATATCAGTGTACTAGCAGGTGTATGTATGCAACATGAATATCTGAGGTCTCAATAGGTATATATAAGAAACATTTTATCTCCTTTTGTTTTTGAAACTCTTTTAGAATGCCAGCATAATACTCATAGAATCGACAACAATCTGTGTCCAGCAACGACACCTAAAATCTGTCTCAAATCTCATAAATCCATGTCATAGTGTCTCTGGCCTCAGCCATCCGGCTGACCCATCTCAATATCAATATCTCATCCTCTCGCGGCCCTGGTCGGTATCCTCTGGATATCCGCCGTGCCCAATGAAGTCACCGGTAGGTAATCCGTCCCCTGCCAGGCTCATCGTCAGCAACACGAGCTTCTTGCCCCGGGGTACCTTACCGGGCCCACCATGTACCCGAGACGGTTCATCCAACTCCTCGAAACGGGTCTCGAAAACCACAGCAAACTTATGGTGGACGACACTTACATCACTAGAAAACCGCAATTTACATATTTTAAAAATATAATAAGTTTAGAAATTTTGCGGCTTTCCCCCGAAATCCAGAAATATCATAAAATCTCAAGAAATCCTCATAAGTGCATATGTCAATGATAATGAATGCATATGGTATCAATAATCAAGTTGCGATGTGTGATTAATAGATTAGGCATGAACAAATAATATGATGAAGTACATGCACATGAATAGCAATCCTACGATTTCATTTTAAGGAATTAAAGGCAATAGCACAAGTTTAAGTGTCAATTATAGTAAAAGGTTTCAATTTAAAGGTTATCTAGTGTGGTGGCATGGCAATTACCAGGGTGTGTGTGTAAGCATGAATAGTGCTCGCGCTGCATATAAAAACCCTGGTAATGGTGCAGGTGTCCTATAGAATGGGTTCGTATATGTATGTCAATATAAGGCATGAATATAGCAAATAATTATACAAGTATTACATCCCTAATTACTAACATTACTAAGAATCTTTTTAAGCTACTAAAACTATTGGGCGACTTGCGCCATCCAACGATAGTCCCCCGTAGATGTTACATCTACTCACCGGAATCCCTGGCTAGTCACGTCCAATCACTGCTTTCCCCTTTCGAGCCACGTCTGACGTCTTCGCGACCGAACCTGGAATTACATCAACACCAACATAAGGTTACATATCAAGAACGATGCAATTCCCTAACGAAAATACTAACGTTCACAAGCTAGGTACAACGTGCACAGGTGCGCGGAACGCACGCGAAAATCGCAAAACTAACTAGAATGTCGATTGGTCGCCCGACCAAACTAAAACCCGAAGACTCAAAATCCGCACTCACACATCCTAAAAGTCATAGGATACGCTAAAAATGTCATCAAGACATCGCAATTAATTCATCAAAATATTTTAGTAAAAACTAGTAAGCACTAATTTGCAATTTGGTGCAAACATCGACAATTAGCGACAAAGTTAACACAATCCAACACAACAATCCAAACTAACTCACTAGATAGCCACTACACTAATTTTAAACCATTAACTATGCTTCAAAACATATTTTTCATAACCAACCATTCTCTTGATTTTTGGTAATTAGCAAAATAAGGAAAATATCACACAAGATTAACTTGGATTAGCATAACATCAAGCCACTTAAGCAAAGTAACCTTATAGATTGGTTAAGTAAACAACTAGATAGCTAATTAGCTTTAATTAACTAAATAATGGTTTCTAAAAACCCTAGTTTAACTCTAACCATAAACCTTTAAAAACTAGATTAGAAACTAACACTAAATTTTAGCCCAGTTAGCAAGTTAACCACTTAGATTAAGCTAACAAAATAACTAGATAATAAAATAGCTTAATTAATCTCTTAATGGTGTTCTAAACCCTAAATTAATTTCAAACCACAAACTTTAAAAAAACTAGTATGCAAATAGCACTAAAATTAACACTAAAACAATTTTCAAAGTTCTAATTAGCACACTTTAAACTACAATTTAACCAAAGATTGAAATTATACCTCACAAGCCCAAACCCTATGTTGCTAAAGCCTCCCAAGATGCCATCTTTCTCTAAGATTTGAACCAATTTGGATTTGAGAAGAGAGGGAATAAGGTTTTGTGTTGAAATAGTGAAGGATTTGTTGATTTTTATTGAATTTTGATGCAATTTTTTGAAGAAAATGAGAGAAAAGAGAAGGAAAATAATGGAATGGGGGGGGGGGGGGGGAGATGGTCTCGGCCAGAAGAGGGAGAGGGGAGTGGTGTGGGGTGTGTGGAAAAAAATGACCAAGGCAAACCCCCTCAAAGTCAATACACCATATCTCCAAATACTATATTTTAAAACCTACACAAAACACCTCCTTTCTTCACATGAAAAAAAGCAAAGTGAGGCAAGGAATTTCTGGACCTGATGATGGTGGGGCCAGCCTAGAGGGAGTGGGGGTGAGTGTGAGTAGATACAAAGAGGTTTTATGCAAAAAGACCCCCCACAAGTCCAAAATTGCAAGTTTTAGCTTAAAATTCAATAAATTTCGTTTTCCATAATAAAAATTTGTTAAAACTTAAAATAAAATACTAAAAATTTATGTTACAATTAGATTTTAATTAACATGATTTTAAAGCTTAAATTTAGCCCATTTAAATTTGTATTTATCGCTAATTTAATGTATTTTCTTACCGGTTTAAAATAATATTAAAAATTGAAAAAATTAGGGAAAATTTTTAAACGACCAGAATTTCATAATTAACTCATTTGCTACTAAAAACTAGCAATTACCTATCCAAATTAGGTATAATTAGTCCTAAACTGCAAAAAAACAAAAAGGACGGTTTTCGGAAAAATACGGAATTTTCACCGATTTTCAGGAAAACACCAAAACGACTTTTCAAGGCGTTACAATCTTCCCCCCTTAAAGAAATTCGGTCCCCGAATTTAAAAATATAACTACGCGTACCTTCAAAGAGATGGGGATATTTCTTCCTCATCTCGCCCTCGGTCTCCCAGGTAACCTCCTCGCTGCTCGGACTACGCCAAAGGACCTTGATGGTTGGTATAATCTTCGATCTCAACTTCTTCACCTGCCGATCCAGGATGGCCACCGGCTGCTCTGCAAACGAAAGGTCGCGCTCTAGCTGGACTGTCGGGTGCTGAATCGCGTGCGAAGGGTCGTGAAGGTACTTGCGGAGCATCGAAACATGGAAGACGGGGTGAACATCGGGAAAGCTGGGTGGAAGGGCCAAACGATATGCAACAGCGCCAACACGCTCGAGAATCTCGAAGGGACCTACGAATCTAGGGCTAAGCTTCCCCTTTCGCCTAAAACGCATCACGCCCTTCATCGGAGAGACCCTCAGAAAAACATGGTCGCCAACTGCGAACTCTAACCTGCGACGGCGCCTGTCTGCATATGATTTCTGCCTGCTCTGAACCGCTCTCATCCGGTCTCGGATCAACTGTATCTTCGCTGTCATCTCCTCAACAAGCTGCGGCCCCAAAAAGCTGCTCTCGCTGAGCTCTGTCCAACAGACGGGCGATCTGCATCTCCTCCCATACAATGCCTCGAAAGGTGCCATCTGAATAGTATCCTGGAAGCTGTTGTTGTAGGAGAACTGCACTAGAGGTAAATGACGATCCCAGCTACCGCCAAAGTCTAAAACGCATGCTCTGAGCATGTCCTCGAGAGTCTGAATGGTCCGCTCTGACTGTCCGTCGGTCTGCGGATGAAACGCTGTGCTGAAGCTCAAACTAGTGCCCAAAGCCTCCTGAAGTCTCTGCCAAAGTCGGCCGGTGAACTGGGTGCCTCGATCTGACACGATACAAGTCGGTACGCCATGCAACCGCACGATCTCGTCGATGTAAAGCTGGGCATACTGAGCGAAGCTGAAAGTCGTCTTCGCTGGCAGGAAGTGAGCCGCTTTCGTCAATCGATCTACGATCATCCAGATGGAGTCATACCCTCGACTGGTCCTGGATAGACCCACAACGAAATCCATCGAAATCTGCTCCCATTTCCACTCCAGAATGGGTAACGGCTGTAGCTCTCCTGCGGGCCTCTGGTGCTCGGCCTTGACTTGCTGACAAATCAGGCATCTCGATACGAACTCCGCAATGTCCCTCTTCATCCCGTCCCACCAGTAGGTCTCTCTCATATCATGGTACATCTTGGTGGAACCGGGGTGGACACTATACACTGATCGGTGTGCCTCCTCAAGAATGTGGCGCCGACCATCAGCATCTGGTACACACAGTCTAGATCCATATCGTAAAATCCCCTGATCGTCAATCACGAACTCGGAAAATCTGCCCTGTCCCATTTGTGCCATGATCTCTGAGCAACGGTCGTCACTGCGCTGTGCCTCATATATACGTCAAGCAACTGTGGGCGTGCACGAACATGCGCGAGCTGTCCTCCTGTCTGAGTGAACTCGAACTCAACCCGGCTGTCGCATAACATCTGCCAATCTGCTAACGACTGCCTCTGCACTGCGCGCAAAAAGGATAGACTACCCCCGGGCCTCTTACTCAACGCATCTGCCACCACATTCGCCTTGCCTGGGTGATATAAGATCTCGCAGTCGTAGTCTTTCACCAACTCCATCCAACGACGCTGTCTGAGGTTCAGGTCTCGCTGCTGAAATATGTATTTTAAGCTCTTGTGGTTTGTGAATATTTGGTACGACTCGCTATATAGGTAATGTCGCCAAATCTTCAATGCAAAGACCACTGCAGCCATCTCCAAATCATGAGTGGGGTAGTTCTGTTCATGCTTCTTCAACTGCCGAGAAGCATATGCGATCACCCGGCCATGCTGCATCAATACGCATCCTAACCCCACTCGCGAAGCATCACAGTAGACCACAAATCTGCCTGATCTCGAAGGCAAAGATAATACCGGCGCCGTAGTCAAACAAGTCCGTAGCTGCTGAAAACTGCGCTCGCACTCCTCTGTCCAAACGAAAGGAACTCCCTTCCGGGTCAAACCGGTCAAAGGTGCAGCTATACGGGAGAAGTCCTGAACAAAACGCCTGTAGTAGCCTGCCAGGTCTAGAAAACTACGGATCTCAGTAACCGATGTAGGTCGGGGCCACTGCTGAACAGCCTCAATCTTCTTCGGGTCCACACATATGCCGTCTCTCGTAACCACGTGACCCAAGAATCCGACGCTGTCCAGCCAGAATGCACACTTGGAGAACTTTGCGAACAGCTGGTGCTCCCTTAGAGTCTGTAACGTAATCCGCAAGTGCTGCTCGTGCTCCTCTCTGCTCCGGGAGTACACCAAGATATCGTCGATAAACACGATGATGAACAAGTCAAGATACGGCCTGAATGTACGGTTCATTAAATGCATGAATGCTGCTGGGGCGTTGGTGAGTCCGAACGACATCACCAAAAACTCATAGTGGCCGTAGCGCGTGCGGAAAGCTGTCCTCGGTATATCCTCTTGTCGAACTCGCAGCTGATGGTATCCTGATCGCAAGTCGATCCTCGAAAAATATCCCGCACCCTGAAGCTGGTCGAACAAATCATCAATGCGTGGCAACGGATATCTGTTCCGAACGGTAACTTTGTTCAGCTGGCGGTAGTCGATACATAAGCGCAAACTTCCATCCTTCTTCTTGACAAACAGGACCGGAGCACCCCACGGAGAAACACTAGGTCGAATAAGCCCCTTATCTAACGATCTGCAATTGATCCTTCAGCTCTCGAAGCTCTGCCGGGGCCATCCGATAAGGCGGTATAGAAATAGGCCCCGAGCCGGGAATCAAATCGATGCAGAACTCAACGTCGCGCTCAGGTGGTAGCCCAGGTAGCTCATCAGGGAAAACATCAGGGAACTCACAAACAACCGGGACCCGGTCCAACGGAACCTCTGCAGCTCGAGTATCACAAATAAACGCTAAGAATCCCTGACATCCCTTCCGCAAGAGCTGACCAGCGCGAAAAGACGAAATCAAGCTGGGAAGGGTGACGCTGCGGTCTCCCTGAATAACAAGGACTGGCTCTCCCGGAAAGCTAAATCTGACTGCCTTCTCACGGCAGTCCACCGAAGCATAACAAGTGGCTAGCCAATCCATGCCCAGAAGCACATCAAAGTCCAACATATCGAGGAGAATCAAATCAACCGATGAATCCCTCTCCCCAATACGAACGGAACACAAACGAAATACAAAACGAGCGACAAACGACTCACGTACCGGAGTACTAACAACAAGCGGATGATCTAACGACGACGACTCACGGCCCAACATCGGTGCAAAGTGTGTAGAGACATACGAATGTGTGGAACCTGGGTCAAATAATACCCGTGCGTCGAAAGAACAAACTGGCAAGGTACCTGTCACAACGGCATTGGATGCCTGCGCATCCTGCGGTGTCAAAGCAAAAACTCGGGCCCGTCCTCCACCGATAGCGGGCTGACCTCGACCTCGGCCTCTGCCTCCTCGTCCTCTCTGAACAGGACCGCCGCGTCCACGGCCTCTGTATGCACCTAACTGGCGTGGAGCATCGCCTGTAGTAGGAAGTAGGGCTCTCTGAGGAGGGGGTGGTGATGGTGGTAGGGTCACATGCGGAACTGTCGCTGCTCCCTGTCGTTTCGCCGGACAGTCTCTGACAAGATGGTGCGGACTCCCACACCCAAAACACCCTGGCGACGACTGCTGTCCCTGGGGATAAGAACCATATAGCTGTCCCCGTCCAAATCCTCTGCCAGGCCTATCTCTCGGAAAGAATCTGGCGCGCTGCCTCTGAGACGGTACATCGGTGCGAATCCTCTTCGGCCCAGAAACGGCCGAAGTCTGTGATATGCGTGCCTCCATCCGTAATGCCGTATCCATAGCAGCTGAATAAGTGTCGTAGTGCTGGGTGCCAATGGCAAGATATAGCTGGGCATCAAGTCCCTGTACGAACCTCTTCACCATCTTCTCTTCGGTATCCACCAAATACGGAGCATATCGGGATAACTGTGTAAACTGGATGTCATACTCAGACACCGTCATCCCAGGTGTTTTGACTAAGGCCTCGAAGCTATGAGCTCTGGCGTCACGAACGCTCTCTGGGAGGAAACGAGCTAGAAAGACCACTGTAAACTCGGCCCACGTCATAGGTGGTAGACCTGCAGCTCGACCTCTCAAGACTGACTCCCACCATGTCTGCGCGAGACCCTCTAGTCGGAAACTCGCAAGCTCTACCCATCGATCATCCGAACATCTCAGCGAACGCCAGATCCTGGCTAAACTGTCAAGGAACATCTGTGGGTCCTCTGCTGCCTCGGTGCCGGTGAATACTGGAGGTCTCAGCCTCATGAAATCCTGTAGTGAAACCGGGATGGTCACGGCGGTAGTAGTAGAAGCAGGTATCATAGCAGTCTGGGATGTAGTAGGTGCGTCATCCGGCCTCGGTGTACGACTGGCTGCAACTAGGGATCCTACCATCTGACGTAGCTCCTGCATGCTCCCCATCATCTGTCGCAACTCCTCTATACCAGTCTCGAGCCTATCCATACGGCCTGGGGAAGGTGGATCGGTCTGTCCCTGCGGCGTAGGCATACCACCCTGCTCAGTCCTATTCTCGGACGAGCCAGCTTGAATATCGTCTCGGGCGGCAGCCCTCTGTGCTCTCGTAGCCTTCGGCGGCATAGTGGCTGTTACAGGAAAACGGATAGTAAGAACAGTGCAATAGGATCATAGGATACACAGAATTGAAGAAGGAATTTTCAAGCAAGTATATCCTAAAGTCACTTAGGTGGAGTACCGTATCGCAAGTATGCCGCGGACATACACACGCTACGTTACCCTACTTAAGTCACTTACTCCATCTACCAAGGGTCATCCTACACTCAAAAAGGTAAAACCTATTGCTCTGATACCAACTTTGTCACGACCCGCAGGGTACGGAATGTGACTGGCACTTATTTTACGAAACGTCTCAAGACGTCCGTAAAATAAGTAAGCCAAAGCCCAGAAAACCAAAACCAAATAAGCAAAAGAGTGAAGAGAACCCAATCGATTGAAAACGAGTTTATCAAATAAGTCATATAAAACCTTTTTAAAAACAATATCAATTTTTCCGAAAATTTCGGCAGAGTCTCCTTTGTAAATACTGGCCCCCAAAATGGGTACAACAAGAATATATATGAATCCAACAAATAAGGCATCCCCAAGCGGGAGCTAGCTCTTCGCCACAAGGCGGTCACAAATCCCACGCAATATAAAGCAACAACATGCGAAATAATCATAATGAAGCATGAGAAAAACAGCATGTCGACTCAAGTGAGCTCGACCCCAAAATACAGCATAAAAAGTCCACAAATCTCACAGTCTCATCTCTAGGTCAATATACAACAATACTGGTAGATACAGTAGATGGAGTACACTAGATACAAAGAATATACAAGGTGGTACAAAAATAGTAATATAATCCACCTAAGAGCAAAACCTCGAGTCCAGGCAAAGGAGGCAAAAGAAACAAGTGCGCCCGCCGCTACTGTACTGACGGAGCGGACCTGCAAAAGACTGTGGCACAACGGGGGTGAGTTGCCAACTCGTGAGTAATAAATAACATCTACAAAGGCTATCGTATGCATGCACACAAGCATCCTAGCATCTAAAATACAGGTATGACTGGATGCACTAGCAGGTGTGTATACAACATCAGTGTACTAGCAGGTGTATGTATGCAACATGAATATCTGAGGTCTCAATAGGTATATATAAGAAACATTTTATCTCTTTTTGTTTTTGAAACTCTTTTAGAATGCCAGCATAATACTCATAGAATCGACAACAATCTGTGTCCAGCAACGACACCTAAAAACTGTCTCAAATCTCATAAATCCATGTCATAGTGTTTCTGGACTCAGCCATCCGGCTGACCCATCTCAATATCAATATCTCATCCTCTCGCGGCCCCGGTCGGTATCCTCTGGATATCCGCCGTGTCTAATGAAGTCACCGGTAGGTAATCCGTCCCCTGCCAGGCTCATCGTCAGCAACACGAGCTTCTTGCCCCGGGGTACCTTACCGGGCCCACCATGTACCCGAGACGGTTCATCCAACTCCTCGAAACGGGTCTCGAAAACCACAGCAAACTCATGGTGGACGACACTTACATCACTAGAAAACCGCAATTTACATATTTTAAAAATATAATAAGTTTAGAAATTTTACGGCTTTCCCCCGAAATCCAGAAATATCATAAAATCTTAAGAAATCCTCATAAGTGCATATGTCAATGATAATGAATGCATATGGTATCAATAATCAAGTTGCGATGTGTGATTAATAGATTAGGCATGAACAAATAATATGATGAAGTACATGCACATGAATAGCAATCCTACGATTTCATTTTAAGGAATTAAAGGCAATAGCACAAGTTTAAGTGTCAATTATAGTAAAAGGTTTCAATTTAAAGGTTATCTAGTGTGGTGGTATGGAAATTACCAGGGTGTGTGTGTAAGCATGAATAGTGCTCGTGCTGCATATAAAAACCCTGGTAATGGTGCAGGTGTCCTATAGAATGGGTTCGTATATGTATGTCAATATAAGGCATGAATATAGCAAATAATTATACAAGTATTACATCTCTAATTACTAACATTACTAAGAATCTTTTTAAGCTACTAAAACTATCGGGCGACTTGCGCCATCCAACGATAGTCCCCCGTAGATGTTACATCTACTCACCGGAATCCCTGGCTAGTCACTTCCAATCACTGCTTTCCTCTTTCGAGCCGCGTCTGACGTCTCCGCGACCGAACCTGGAATTACATCAATACCAACATAAGGTTACATATCAAGAACGACGCAATTCCCTAACGAAAATACTAACGTTCACAAGCTAGGTACAACGTGCACAGGTGCGCGGAACGCACGCGAAATTCGCAAAACTAACTAGAATGTCGATTGGTCGCCCGACCAAACTAAAACCCGAACACTCAAAATCCGCACTCACACATCCTAAAAGTCATAGGATACGCTAAAAATGTCATCAAGATATCGCAATTAATTCATCACAATATTTTAGTAAAAACTAGTAAGCACTAATTTGCAATTTGGTGTAAACATCGACAATTAGCGACAAAGTTTACACAATCCAAACTAACTCACTAGATAACCACTACACTAATTTTAAACCATTAACTATGCTTCAAAACATATTTTCCATAACCAACCCTTCTCTTGATTTTTGGTAATTAGCAAAACAAGGAAAATATCACACAAGATTAACTTGGATTAGCATAACATCAAGCCACTTAAGCAAAGTAACCTTATAGATTGGTTAAGTAAACAACTAGATAGCTAATTAGCTTTAATTAACTAAATAATGGTTTCTAAAAACCCTAGTTTAACTCTAACCATAAACCTTTAAAAACTAGATTAGAAACTAACACTAAATTTTAGCCCAATTAGCAAGTTAACCACTTAGATTAAGCTAACAAAATAACTAGATAACAAAATAGCTTAATTAATCTCTTAATGGTGTTCTAAACCCTAAATTAATTTCAAACCACAAACTTTAAAAAAACTAGTATGCAAATAGCATTAAAATTAACACTAAAACAATTTTCAAAGTTCTAATTATCACACTTTAAACTACAATTTAACCAAAGATTGAAATTATACCTCACAAGCCCAAACCCTATGTTGCTAAAGCCTCCCAAAATGCCATCTTTCTCCAAGATTTGAACCAATTTGGGTTTGAGAAGAGAGGGAATAAGGTTTTGTGTTGAAGTAGTGAAGGATTTGTTGATTTTTATTGAATTTTGATGCAATTTTTTGAAGAAAATGAGAGAAAAGAGAAGGAAAATAATGGAATGTGGGGGGGGGGGGGAGCTGGTCTCGGCCAGAAGAGGGAGAGGGGAGTGGTGTGGGGTGTGTGGAAAAAAATGACCAAGTCAAACCCCCTCAAAGTCAATACACCATATCTCCAAATACTATATTTTAAAACCTACACAAAACACCTCCTTTCTTCACATGAAAAAAAGCAAAGTGAGGCAAGGAATTTCTGGACCTTATGATGGTGGGGCCGGCCTAGAGGGAGTGGGGGTGAGTGTGAGTAGATACAAAGAGGTTTTATGCAAAAAGACCCCCCACAAGTCCAAAATTGCAAGTTTTAGCTTAAAATTCAATAAATTTCGTTTTCCATAATAAAAATTTGTTAAAACTTAAAATAAAATACTAAAAATTTATGTTACAACTAGATTTTAATTAACATGATTTTAAAGCTTAAATTTAGCCCATTTAAATTTGTATTTATTACTAATTTAATGTATTTTCTTACCGGCTTAAAATAATATTAAAAATTGAAAAAATTAGGGAAAAATTTTAAACGACCAGAATTTCATAATTAACTCATTTGCTACTAAAAACTAGCAATTACCTATCCAAATTAGATATAATTAGTCCTAAACTGCAAAATAACAAAAAGGACGGTTTTCGGAAAAATACCGAATTTTCACCGATTTTCAGGAAAACACCAAAACGACTTTTCAAGGCGTTACAATGACGTTCTCCACCTCCATAGACCACACATGCGATACTCTTAGACGAACAGACCGGACTGCGTGGATATTATCACGGACAGGCTCAGTAGGAGTTCGGATGGTTTCCTCATCGGCCTTCTTATCGACATCTACCCGGGGACCGTTACGTACAGCTAGTGCCGCTTGCGGTCTATGGTTAAACCCACTGCCAGCGTAGTGTCGAGTCTTTAGAGTCCCACACAGTGGGTTTCCCTGCTCCAGGCTAAACGATATAGAGGTCGTATGGTTTTATGACAAGGGTTCGGACACATACGTGTTTAAACGCACGTGCGACGTTCGGACGGTTTTTCCTAGTAGGCTTTGGTTTAAGCCGGATTCTAGTTTCGGGTTATTGGATTTATACAGTCTAAAGTTTTTCCGTGTTTTCACGGATTGGAGGGGCGTTCTCGTAATTTTCCGGGAAGCTTCTAGAAGCATGGTGAGTTGGAGGCTAAGGTGGCATTTGCATTAATTGGATTAGTGAGTTATGTAGTGATTCTTACAATGAGTTAATGATTCATTTAATGATTTATATGACTCATATGATGAATCACTTAGGGTATTAATGAAACATGATGATAAAGCTTTATTTATTATTTACTTAATAAAATCATATGTTTCATATATACTAAAATGATTTCATTCATCCAAAGGAATTCATTTTCTCACCTTCTCTCTCCTCAAGCTCTCATTCTTGAAACCCTAACCCTAACCTCTCATGAGTTGAGATCAAGGGTTAGCTAGACCAATACATCCATAACCCCACTCTATATCCCCTAGGTAGCTTAGATTACCACTTTGAGCAACCTAGTTATTTCAAGTTAGAGATCAAGCTTGGCGTAGGAGCTCTCGGGTGGATCGTCTTTGATTCGAGGAGGCCGTTGAGGTGCCGATGTTCTAAGGAGCCTACGAGGAGTGGAGGACCGTGTTGAAGACCCGAAGGACAAGTAACGTGAGGTATAACTTCGAATCCGAGTAGTTAAACCTCTCGTAGTTTGCTAGTAACGGTTTAGAATCGATTCATGCGCTCAAGTCCGTGTTACGAAGCTTTGATAATCGTTTTTCATATATTCCTCCTCCCCGCAAGTTCGTGGGGTGCGTGACATGGACTTACAAACATTCCTCGGGCCTCCGCCCTGAGGATCGACCCGGCCTTCAATGGCCTCCCAGAACACTCCTATGTTCGCCTTGCAAATAACCATCGGCTCGCCTCCGAGCCATCCTACGCGCTGAGTTCCCTCAGCCTTCCAGTTCGCCCCCCAGCTATCACTGAACCAAGCTTCCTTGGCTCTCCGCTCGTCTCCGAGCCTCCCGCCGAGCTAAGCCTTCCCGGTTCTCCTGAGCAACCAAGAACGCAGAGCCCAAGCGCTTCTGCAACGGCTCCGCATATCTCGCCGAAGCGAGATATCCGCCACCCAATGCCCCATGTCCCACGCTGGCGCATCCCCTATTAACGAACGTATCCCGTCATTAATGGGGAGATCTCATCATTCACGCGGGCGTAACGCTAGGGGTGTAACTGACAGTGAAGATCTCGCACCGGTTCGCTCCATGCGACCACTATAAAAACCCCTCTCCAAGATGACTCAGGTAAGGCAATTTTAATCCACTAAGCTGCCACTCTGCCCAAATTCCTTGGCTAACTTGATCGTCGGAGGGTCCTTGGTGGTACAACCACCCCAGGGACTTCTTTTGCAGATAGCTCGGCTTCCACCTCAAATCTAACCCATTAAGACTTACATGTCCAAGGAAACAACCCCCAAGTCAAATCTCATCCATTCAACAACGCTCGCAACAGATCGACGGAGGAAAACATCTGAAGGAGATCTTGCCCTTCATCAGTTGGTGACGTTTGTGGGAACGTTCAACTTTTTCACCCATCAAAAGTTGATCTTCCGCTCTCGACTTCATGGCGAGTGAAAACCGTGACGATCCCAGCACAAGCCGCCGCCTTCCCCATAACGGAGGCACGGAAGGATCTACTACCCCTCCGAACGCCATCCACGCCCTCTCGGCAAGGATCAACAGGCTCGCATCCATAGTGGATGCCTTTATCCGTGTCCAAACGACAGGCCAAGCCCCCAGGTCACCGTTCCCTCTCATAGGGACCATGACGCCGACAGAAGAGCGGATAACGTCGCTCCCCTCGACATCGCCGAACATCGGCGTACCGCCTCCGGCCACCGCGGCTCCTGCGGCTCCTACGCAACAACCGATTCGATGACCCGCTGGCGCCACACGGCTCCACGCCGCGGTCTCGTGAGAGAGCCCATCGCCCTAAGGGCCGTCGCGTTCCCATCCTTCCCGAGGAGGTATCGATCAGCTCGTCTGCTCTCAGGCATGACCGACACCCTATCTCCCGACGGGATCGCGCAAACGGCACTCATCAGGAAGACGCAAGAAGGACCTCACCAGGGGACCTAAGGAATTTGATAAAACGAAACTGGAGTCGCAACTTGGCGCAGGTCACAAGAGGGAAGGGCCACCATTCCGACTGTGCCGAATCTTCGAGGTATCATGACTGCCTCGATGTCCTCGAAAAGAAAATCGAGTGCATACATTGGGAGGGTCATCCATCCGGTGAGGGGGCCAGGTACGCCGCCGGCTCACTTACGAAGCCTTTCACTGGGGAGTTGCTCGCCGTACACGTCTCGTCCAGGAACAAGCTGTCCAAGGTGGCCCTCTTCGACGGGAAGTCCGACCCTAAGGATCACCTGGACACGTTCACGGCGAGCATGAGCTTCCAGGATAACTCGGACGTAGCCCAGTGCCGAGCTTTCCCGACCACCCTCATCCGTGCAGGTTGGGACTGGTTTCGGGGATTGGCACCATGCTCTTTCTCAACCTTTGACGATTTGGCCACCCAATTCCTCAGACACTTCGTCGAGAACATGCGGCAGAAGAGAACGTTCGACCACCTGTTCACCATAAAGAGCCGGGACAAAGAAACCTTTAAGGGATATGTCACTCACTTCTACAATGCTCTCCTCGAAGTCCCCGATGATTGTAATGAAACTGTCATCACCGCTCTAAAGTCGGGTCTTAGGCATAAAGAGTGGATCCGCTCTTTTGCATTAGCGCAACCTAAGACCATGGCCGAGATAAAAACTTGGACCGAGCGAGAGATCCAACTCGAGTCTGAGGTGAATGCCAACCTGCCTTGGGGCGATCAAACTTACCAAAAGAAGAGGGGTAGAGAAGAGAAGAAGAAGGTCGACCGGCCAAAACTATAATCCCTAAAGTTCCAAGAGTATACTCCTCTCAACATCTCCCAGGCCGAGCTGTTAGAAGAGGCGTAGGGCGAGAGGTTCCTCAAGCTCCCGCCGGTCACCCACAGAGCGGCTAAACGCACCCGGGGCTCGTACTGCACCTTCCATAGGTCGCAGGGCCACCCGACTGAAACCTGTAAGCAACTCTGCGACTACATCGAGGAGTTGATCCGCTCTGGTCAGTTGGCGAGGTACCTGCGGGACAAGCGGCAGACCAATAGAGAGCAGGAGAACCAGCCCCCTCCCGGGGAATTGATAATCGAGCACATCATGGTCGTTTCTTCGGGATCTGCCCGTGGAGCCGGCGAAACTCACCGCCTCCTACCCGTCGAAAGAACAAGCGCTCCACCCAAGAAAAAGAGCAGGACCACCGAGCCCATCATCTTCACTGATGAAGAACTCCACGATATATCCTTGCCTCACAACGACCCTCAGCGTGGGTCCACCGTTACGAGGTTCAAAGGATATTGGTCGATTTTGGAAGCTCGGCATATATCCACTTCTTTGACTGCTTACAGCGTATGGGGCTAGGGCCGTCCGTGTTAGTGTATATGCTCTAGGGGCCATTATTGTATCATACTTGTATGTATATTACTTAATGGAAGCTTGGGATATTCACAGTTGTATATACAGTCTTGCTAAAAATGGTAGTTTGCTACTTGGTTTGTGTCTACTTTAATATGTGCATATGTTTCTTGTAACGTATCACTTATACATATTAGTAGAGCCCATAGGATCTTTGCTTGATTACCAGCGTTGTGATGACAGTCACACTAGTGGGGGCTGGGTAGTCTATAAGCAACATACTATACTTGTCCCTAGTCGTAGGATTATCGAGACTGGGCATCGATATTCCGGAGTAGACTAAGTGTGTACGCTTCTCATACCAGTTGGGGAGATGGTCTATCCCACAACCATCAGTACGTCGTACTGGAGATAGTATACAGATGCTCGTTAGGTTACGGGTACACCGGACAGGACTCGCAGGGGAACTAATTGGTTGGTATTATACCCGTCGTCAGTTAACAGTTCCCAGGTGATATGAGTACAGCATAGTCCGCAGACTTGACACTGCTACTTCGCCTCGAGTGTGTCCCACTGTTCTTAGATTGCTACCCTACCACGGCTCAAAGGAGTCGTGCAAACAGGTAGCAGTTGGGTGCAGTCCCGAGCACTTGGAGGCAGTGGCGGTTAGAAAGGATTCGTCTCTCCCGGTATTGGGAGTTGATATCGCGCTGTGTCAGAGAGCCATTATGCAAAGTCCCTGGCCAGGGCAAGCGAGATTTACTGGTAGGTTCCAGTAGTTTCTCAGGGTGTAATGGGCTACGCTCCGACACGACTTATACCGCTATTAGGGGACTGACGCTTGCCGCCCCTAGGCTCGATATGCGATGGTCTTAGACGAACAGACCGGACTGTACGGAGATTGTCACATCAGGCTCAGTAGGAGTTCGGATGGTTTTCCTCATCAGCCTTCTTATCGACATCTACCTGGGGACTGTTACGTACAGCTAGTGCCGCTTGCGGTATGTGGTTAAACCTACTGCCAGCGTAGTGTCGAGTCTTTAGAGTCCCACACAGAGAGTTTCCCTGCTCCAAGCGAAATGATATAGAGGTCGTATGGTTTTACGACAAGGGTTCGGACGCATACGTGTGTTTACGCACGTACGACGTTCGGACAGTTTTACTAGCCGGCTTTGATTTAAGCCAGATTCTAGTATCAGGTTATTGGATTTATACAGTCTAAAGTTTTTCCGTGTTTTCACGAATTGGAGGGGCGTTCTCATAATTTTCTGGGAAGCTTCTAGAAGCATGGTGACTTGGAGGGTAAGGTGGCATTAGCATTAATTGATTTTGTGACTCATGAGATGAATCATTCAAGTGAGTTAATGAAGCATTTATTGCTTAATGACTCACTTGATGATTCATTGAACATATTCAATGAAGCATGATGATAATGCATTTGAATTATTCATTTGATAATTCTTTATGCTTCATAATATATTAAAAGTGAGAAACAATTTCAATTCATTCTCATCATCACCTTCTCTCTCCTTAGGCTCTCTCATTCTTGAAACCCTAACCCTAACCTCTCATGTGTTGAGATCAAGGGTTAGCTAGACTAATACATCCATAACCTCACTCTATATCTCCTAGGTAGCTTAGATTAGAACTTTGAGCAACCTAGTTATCTCAAGTTAGAGATAAAGCTTGGCGTAGGAGCTCTCGGGTGGATCGTCTTTGACTCGAGTAGGCCGTTGAGGTGCCGATGTTCCAAGGAGCCTACGAGGAGTGGAGGACAACGATGAAGACCCGAAGGACAAGTAACGTGAGGTATAACTTCGAATCCGTGTAGTTAAACCTCTCGTAGTTTGCTAGTAACGGTTTAGATACGATTCATGCGCTCAAGTCCGTGTTACGAAGCTTTGATAATCGTTTTTCATATATTCCGCCTCCCCGCAAGTTCGTGGGGTGCGTGATATGGACTTACAGTGGTATCAGAGCCAACTAAACCATTAATAGCTTGTTAGCAACTGATTAGAACTTCGATCGTCAGAAAACGCGAAAACGAAACCTCGGAAATCCCAAGTTTCTGTTAATTTTAAACATGTCTAAAAAACTATTTGATATGCCTTAAAATTCACAGCAGGGAAATTTAAGAATACTGGGAAAATACGAAGTTCCAACTCGGTTTTATGGACGCAGATCCGTGGCAATAGAGTGCTTTTGCCGCGGATCCGCCGCCGAGTCAACTCCGAGTAGACTCGGATTTGCTCTGTTATTCATTTTTCTGGTTTTTTGTTTTCCTGTATATTCTGTTTTCTACCCAGGTTACTTCAGTACAGGTTTGCTTTTGGGGTAGACACGGATAAAGGTAGTCGATCGATGTTCTAAACTAATTGCTAATCGGGTTTTTATCTGTAATGTTTAATGTGTTCGTAAACCTCCCATAACTGCTAGTATGTCGGTTGGCAGGAGGTTGCACATTTCTGTAATGTTTACTGTTTGTGTATATGGACTTGATTGGAATGTTGTGATGATTAGCCGGGGTTTGAGATGGGTTTAATATCCATTCATTCGATGTAAATGTAATATGATGTAATATTCTTTTGCGGGGCGCATCCAGGTTGCGGTTGTAGCCACCGTTGTATTATTTCTTTTTACCGTTTTTGCTCCTAGGATAGACCCAAGGCGAGGTGCACAAACTACCGGGTACTTTGCAGTGTTTAGTGGCCTACTCACTTTGTTGAGGGAGACCGCTTCACTTTGGGTACTTGGCGGGTAGTTTGCCGTACCCGTAGGGGTCTAGGGTGGGGTAATGGCTATTCATCACAACTGTGTAATCCGTCTTTTATTGCAGGCTCAAAGCAAATGCGGATTGCTAGTATATCCAATAAAGTTCATCAATGATCTGGAATGCTTATTATTGCGTCTGACGAATGTACAATATCTATATATGATAGCTATTAGACGTCACTTATGTTTTATACCAGCGCTAGCCCAGCCCCCGCTCTGTCGTTAGTTAAGTAACCTAACGGGTAATGACGGGACCCCGTGGCGAATGCGGATGGCTTAAGAGGACGTGGTATTTTCGTTGTTTTCTGCAATGATAGGTTTAAATGATGGGACACATTATTATAATGCAAAGAAAATAAACCAAAGTTCAATCGTTGGAACAAATTTAAAAGAAACCACTCGGTTATTTTAAAAGAGCAGAATTTTTTAAAAATTACGGAGCTTTAACCACTCCTTTTAAAAAGCTATCAGGTTCCTTCGATTATATCAAGTTCACTACGTTCACGGTTTTTCTAAAAACATTCGTAGCCCTCCGTCATTTCTTATGAATGGTCAGTAGTATTCAAGCTATGTTTGTTGGCCTTCGTCAAGGCATAGTGTTTGGTAGCTGCTGGGGTATTCATTTGGTGCATAGATAGATGTGTTGGTTTGGGACAGTCGTATTACCTTGTTGGCCTTCGTCAAGGGTATGTACGGGTGGGTTTAAATTAACAAGATAATGATGGGCAGAACTTGACATGTGACTTATGATTTGTTGGCTTTCGTCAAGGTCATAAGAGCACGGGGCAAAAATCCACATCGGGAGTTTCTAAAGAAACTGAAACTTGCTAGTGTTGCATACCATTTGGAGTTTGATGAATATTGGTAGGATTCCTTCAACATTATCATACGATGATATTTTGGATCCCGATCCTACTGTGAGTACATGCTACTTATCAGGAGATTCGTCACTTAATGATCAATGCTATAAACCAAGTAGGTGTCGAGAAAGGTGTCAGCGGGGCTACGCCCCCAGAGAAAAGAGGTTATTTAATTAAGAAACTTCGCAAAAGTGTTGGAAAACCTCCCTCGAAGTATCGACACTGACCTGGCTGAACGGTTAAGCAAGAATTGTACGGTGAGAATAGTCCTGGCTAATTCTTCTTTTATGGTTTGAGGAGGGATTTGAGAAACAGTGTGAGCCATCCTGTTTAGATAAATTAAAAACCACTCTAAACTTGTAAGAGCATCATGCTAATTCTTCTCTCTCTCTCTTAAAATTGCAGTGACCTTGTGACCACACATAGGTTACATCTAGATAACAAATTGACTGAATCTGACTTATATGGCTGGCAAAGGTCTGTCCAGATGTCCATTGCCTATGACAAGCTGGACCACCCTATTACTACTCAAGATCCCGCCGTCCCAGGTCCAGTTTCCACTGTCGCGGATATGAATATCCGTCAGACAAGGGAAAAAGATAAAACGAAAACCAAGTGCCTCGCGTTGGATTCAGTTGATGGTGTATACCAGAAGCAGCACGAGAAGATGGACATAGTTTCCATCTTTCTCCATAACAAAGATTTATATGGAGAGCAATCTCATATCACGAGATATGAGACCTCGAACGAATTAATTCAAGCGAGGTTGGCTGTCGGGCCATCTGTAGGGGACAACGTCCTTACAATGACTAGCTGTATTGATAAGTTCAAGGACCTGGAGACCACGTTAGGAAACGAGTGAAATACTGACTTGATTCTAAAATCTCTGCCTCCTACCCTGAAGGAAACCAGGGAAATAGAAGGAAAGAGAAGGGTAAAAGTTTCGGGACTGGATATAGTAAAACAGGGACGTTCCTATTGTTATGGGATTGGGCATAGGCAGAAAGATTGCAGGGCTTTAGAAGCCAGTAGCCAGGATACGGAGCATGTTGTGGCTTCAGCCTCAAATGTGTTTGTTATTGAGAAATGTTTGTCAATAAACTCTACCTCCTGGGTACTAGATACCGGAGCAGGATCTCATATCTGTAGTTCATTACATACTTTGAGAAACCGTAGAGTTATGAAGGTAAGTGATTTGTCTCTCAGAGTTGCAAACGGAATGAGCGTGGACGCTGAATCCGTGGGAGAATATCGCCTAGGTTTGACAAGTGGGCACATATTGATTCTACGTAACTGTCTATATGTACCTAGTATAACTTGTAATATCATATCAGTGTCCTCACTTTCGAGAGAGGGATATGATTTTACATTCGTAAGCGATGTAGTTAACATCCACCTAAATCAAGTTCTGGTTGGGTCCGGTACATTAGATAACGGTATATACGTATTGAGTCAAGCTCAGGTTTTCAATGTCCAGAACGCACTTAAAAGAAAGTCTCCGGAATTAAATCAGGCTTTCTTATGGCATTGTAGACTAGGTCACATCAATGAGAGAAGGTTGACTAAGTTACATAGAGAAGGATATTTGAATCCGTTCGAATATCAATCTTATGCTACTTGTGAATCTTGTCTCATAGGAAAGATGACCAAAACTCCGTTTACTGGACATGGAGTAAGAGCAAGCGAGCTCTTGGGACTCATACACAGTGACGTGTGCGGTCCAATGTCTACACATGCGCGAGGTGGTTATTCCTACTTCATTACTTTTACGGATGATTTCTTTAGGTATGGACATGTCTTCTTGATGAAACATAAATCCGAGGCCTTTGAGAAATTCCAGGAATACAAGAATGAAGTGGAAAACCAAAAAGGCAAAAGTATCAAGACACTGAGATCTGATCGAGGTGGTGAATACTTAAGTGCCGAGTTCCTGGGTTGCTTAAAAGAGAATGGAATTCTCTCTCAGCTTACTCCTCCATACACACCACAACACAATGGTGTATCAGAAAGGAGAAATCGAACCCTATTAGATATGGTTCGTTCCATGATGAGGAAGGCTGAGTTACCGCGATCTTTCTGGGGTTATGCGCTAGAATCAGCTGCATATCTTTTGAACAAAGTTCCAACCAAGACCGTGCCTACCACTCCATATCAGATGTGGAGTGGAAAGAAACCCTATCTTCAGTACCTGAAGACATGGGGATGTCCAGCTTTTGTAAAAAGGCAGCATGCGGACAAGCTCGAGGCACGCTCAGTACAGTGTAAGTTTGTGGGATATCCAAAGAACTCGAAGGGGTATTACTTCTATTACGCAGAGAAACAAAAGGTTTTTGTTTCTCGTCATGCCCACTTCTTAGAAGCTGAATTTTTAGAAAATCAGAAGAGTGGGAGCGTAGTAGAACTGGAAGAAATTCCAGAACCACAAGCTATTACTGAAGCCTTGGTAGAACAAGAAGGTTCAGGAGAACAGGACATCCCAACGCCACTCCACAGGAGTAGTAGGCAATCTCATCTGCCCGAGAGATACTACGGTTTTCTCATAGACGGGGATAGAGAGGATTGCACTATTGACTATGATGAGCCTACTAGCTTCCAGCAAGCCATTCAGAGCGGTGACTCAGTAAAATGGTTGGATGCAATGCGGACCGAAATGGAGTCCATGTACACCAACAAAGAATGGACTTTGGACATTGCTCCAGATGGGGTAAAACCCGTAGGATGCAAATGGATCTTCAAAAAGAAGATTGGTGTAGATAGACATGTTGAAACCTATAAGGCTAGACTTGTTGCAAAGGGTTTCCGTCAAAGACCTGGTTTGGACTATGACGAAACCTTTTCTCTGGTGGCTATGCTTAAATCTATTCGAGTCCTTCTTGCTATTGCTGCCTTCCACGATTATCAAATCTGGCATATGGACGTAAAGACGGCCTTTCTAAATGGTAATTTGGAAGATAGCGTCTATATGGATCAACCAGAGGGATTCATTCAGAGTGGGAGCAGCGGTAAAGTATGCAAGCTGCTTAAGTCCATTTATGGACTAAAGCAGGCATCACGGAGTTGGAACATCTGTTTTGATGATGCTGTCAAAGAATTCGACTTTATCAAAAATCCAGATGAACCTTGCATATACAGTAAGATTGTAGGGAGAGCTGTAGTATTTCTCGTCTTGTACATGGATGACATTCTCCTAATAGGAAATGATATTCCTATGTTACAGTCAGTCAAAAGATTCTTGTTACATAAATTCTCCATGAAAGACCTGGGTGATGCCACCTACATTCTGGGGATCCGGATCTATCGTGATAGATCAAAAAGGATGTTGGGACTTTCGCAGTCCAGGTACATAGACACCATAGTGAAAAGATTTAGTATGGATGATTTTAAGCGCGGTACCCTACCGGCTTGTCACGGAATCACCCTCTCCAAAGAGATGTCTCCCAAGACTGATTTGGAAAGGGATCGCATGTCGATTATACCCTACGCTTCTGCAGTAGGCTCTATAATGTATGCGATGTTATGTACCAGACCAGATATAGCATACGCATTGAGCGTTGTAAGCCGGTATCAGGATAACCCAGGGGAGAAGCACTGGATTGCAGTAAAGAACATTCTCAAGTACCTGAGGAGGACTAAGGAGATGTTCTTGGTGTATGGCGGAAAAGACCTCCAGATGGAGGCCTTTGCCGACTCCGGCTTCCAGAGTGACAAGGATGACTCTAAGTCCATGTCGGGTTATGTATTTACCCTCAATGGAGGGACGGTCTGTTGGAAGAGTTCCAAGCAGAAGACCGTTGCTGACTCAACAATGGAAGTGGAATACATAGCTGCTTGCGATGCCGCAAAAGAAGCTGTCTGGATGAAGAAGTTCCTTACAGAACTTCAGTTGGTTCGTACCAGTATTGATCCAATACCTTTGTATTGTGACAACAACGGCGCTATAGTTTTAGCGAAGGAACCCAGGTCCCATCAGAAGTCCAGACACATCTTAAGGCGGTACCACCTGATCAGGGAGATCGTAGATCGCCGGGAGATCGAGGTGAAAAGAGTAGAGACAGAGAATAACATTGCCGATCCATTCACAAAGGCCCTTCCTCAGACGCAGTTCGAGAGGCTATTCGAGATGATCGGTCTACGATATGCCAGCTTATGGCCCTAGTGCAAGTGGGAGATTGTTAGTGTATATGCCCTAGGGGCCATTATTGTATCATACTTGTATGTATATTACTTAATAGAAGCTTGGGATATTAACAGTTGTATATACAGTCTTTCTAAAAGTGGTAGTATGCAACTTAGTTTGTGTCTACTTTAATATGTGCATATGTTTCTTGTAACGTATCACTTATACATATTAGTAGAGCCCATAGGATCTTTGCTTGATTACCAGCGTTGTGATGGCAGTCACACTAGTGGGGGCTGGGTAGTCTATAAGCAACATCCTATACTTATCCCTAGTCGTAAGATTATCGAGACAGGGCATCGATATTCCGGAGTAGACTAAGTTTGTACGCTTCTCATCCCAGTTGGGGAGATGGTTTGTCCCACAGCCATCAGTACGTCGTACTGGAGATAGTATACAGGTGCTCGTTAGGTTACGGGTACACCGGACAGGACTCGCAGGGGAACTAATTAGTTGGTATTATTCCCGTCGTCAGTTAATAGTTCCCAGGTGACATGAGTACAGCATAGTCCGCAGACTTGACACTGCTACTTCGCCTCGAGTGTGTCCCACTGTTCTTAGATTGCTACCCTACCACGGCTCAAAGGAGTCGTGCAAACAGGTAGCAGTTGGGTGCAGTCCCGAGCACTTGGAGGCAGTAGCGGTTAGAAAGGATTCGTCTCTCCCGGTATTGGGAGTTGATATCGCGCTGTGTCAGAGAGCCATTACGCAAAGTCCCTGGCCAGGGCAAGCGAGATTTACTGGTAGGTTCCAGTAGTTTCTCAGGGTGTAATGGGCTACGCTCCGACACGACTTATACAGCTATTATGGGACTGACGCTTGCCGCCCCCTAGGCTCGATATGCGATGGTCTTAGACGAACAGACCGGACTGTACGGAGATTGTCACATCAGGCTCAGTAGGAGTTCGGATGGTTTTCCTCATCGGCCTTCTTATCGACATTTACCTGGAGACTGTTACGTACAGCTAGAGCCTCTTGCGGTCTGTGGTTAAACCCACTGCCAGCGTAGTGTCGAGTCTTTAGAGTCCCACACAGAGAGTTTCCCTGCTCCAGGCGAAACGATATAGAGGTCGTATGGTTTTACGACAAGGGTTCGGACGCATACGTGTGTTTACGCACGTATGACATTCGGACAGTTTTTACTAGCCGGCTTTGATTTAAGCAAGATTCTAGTATCAGGTTATTGGATTTATACAGTCTAAAGTTTTTCCGTGTTTTCACGGATTGGAGGGGCATTCTTGTAATTTTCCGGGAAGCTTCTAGAAGCATGGTGACTTGGAGGGTAAGGTGGCATTAGCATTAATTGATTTTGTGACTCATGAGATGAATCATTCAAGTGAGTTAATGAAGCATTTATTGCTTAATGACTCACTTGATGATTCATTGCATATATTCAATGAAGCATGATGATAATGCATTTGAATTATTCATTTGATAATTCTTTATGCTTCATAATATATTAAAAGTGAGAAACAATTTCAATTCATTCTCATCATCACCTTCTCTCTCCTCAAGCTCTCTCATTCTTGAAACCCTAACCCTAACCTCTC
The DNA here is from genome assembly GCA_030015575.1 of Agapanthus africanus. Classification (NCBI taxonomy): domain Eukaryota; kingdom Viridiplantae; phylum Streptophyta; class Magnoliopsida; order Asparagales; family Amaryllidaceae; genus Agapanthus; species Agapanthus africanus. Next base: position 441,803,892 of record CM057350.1, on the reverse strand, counting down.
ATGTGTTGAGATCAAGGGTTAGCTAGACTAATACACCCATAACCTCACTCTATATCCTCTAGGTAGCTTAGATTAGCACTTTGAGCAACCTAGTTATCTCAAGTTAGAGATAAAGCTTGGCGTAGGAGCTCTCGGTTGGATCGTCTTTGACTCGAGGAGGCCGTTGAGGTGCCGATGTTCCAAGGAACCTTCGAGGAGTGGAGGATAGCGATGAAGACCCGAAGGACAAGTAACGTGAGGTATAACTTCGAATCCGAGTAGTTAAACGTCTCGTAGTTTGCTAGTAACGGTTTAGATACGATTCATGTGCTTAAGTCCGTGTTACGAAGCTTTGATAATCGTTTTCCATATATTCCGCCTCCCCGCAAGTTCATGGGGGTGCGTGACATGGACTTACAGTCCGACCTCCAGCCAACCTCTCACGTCCTATCGGGATTTACCAGCCACTCCATCCCGGTTGAGAGAGTGGTCACCCACCTCCTCAACATTGGGGAAGCGGGGCATACGAGGACCGTACCAGTGGAATTTATCGTCGCTAGGATCCCTTCATCCTACAACATCCTCTTGGAACGCCCGACATTAAATGCCCTCCGGGCTCAAATCTTGACCCATCACCTTGCGATCAAATTTCCATTAGATCAAGAAGGAATAGGCCAGGCCTATGGGAACCAGCAAATCGCCAAGATTTGCTTCACCTCGGCATCCACCACCGGAGAGCAGAGCGACGACTTCGGAGGCGCAAATGATTTCCAGGGGTCCTTGGACACGCGTGATGAACAGAAAGAAATCCGAGGAGCCCCGGTAGAAGCGCTGACAGAAGTCCCCCTCGTCGAGGGGGACGAGGGACGAGCCGTCCAGATCGGATCCATTTTGACAGGAGCCCGGCGCGAAGACTTGATCCACTTTCTCAAAGGGAACTCGGACGTGTTCGCCTGGGCGCCTGCTGATATGCCCGGGATTGACCCCAAAGTAATCTCGCACAAGCTCGGAGTCGACCCGAATGCCCAATCCGTCAGACAAAAGAAGCGAAGTTTCGCTCCGATCAAGCAGAAGGCGATTGAGGACGAGGTCGATAGATTGCTCGCAGCCAACTTTATTCGCAATGTTGACTACTCGGATTTGCTGGCGAATGTAGTCATGGTTAAAAAGGCGAACGGGAAGTCACGCATGTGCATTGACTTCACAGACCTGAACAAAGCCTGCCCGAAAGACAACTATCCCCTCCCTCGGATAGACCAGCTAGTGGACAGCTCAGCAGGCCACGAATTGCTTAGCTTCATGGACTCTTTCTCCGGCTACAATCAAATCCGTATAAACCCGGCAGATAAGGAACTTACCGCATTCACCACGGACCGGGGTGTATACTGTTACAAGGTGATGCCCTTCGGCCTAAAAAATGCTGGGGCTACATATCAACGCCTTGTCAACAAAATGTTCAAACCGTGGATTGGGAAGAACTTGGAGGTTTACGTCGACGAATGCTCGTGAAATCAACCTCATCGGACGAGCAAACTTTAGATCTTAGCAAGACATTCGACGTCCTTCGCAAGTACAAAATGAAGCTGAACCCAGCCAAATGCGCGTTCAGAGTCACTAACGGGAAATTCATCGGGTTCATGGTTACCTACAGAGGAATCGATGCTAACTCGGAAAAGATTAGCGCCATTCTCAACATGGCCATGCCAAAGAGCAACGTCGAGATTATGTGACTCACGGGGAGAGTGTCCGATCTGAGTCGCTTCATATTGAGATCTGGAGAAAAATGCCTCCCATTCTTCAAAGCCCTGAGAAAGATCCTAAAGTTCAAATGGTCGGAAGAATGTCAAAATGCTTCCGAGTAGCTCAAAGCGCACCTGGTAACTCCCCCACTGCTCACCCGACCAAACGAAGGAGACGAGCTATCATTGTACCTAGCGGTCTTCGACCAAGCTGCAGATGCGGTGCTCGTCAGGGAAGCCGAAGGTGTTCAAAAGCCGGTGTACTACGTCAGCCACGTCTTCAAAGACGTGGAAACAAGGTACCCGGCCATAGAAAAGATAGTCTTGGCACTTATCATCACCTCAAGGAAGCTACGTCACTACTTCCAGGCACACACCATCCTTGTCCTTACTGAGCGGCCTATAGGGACTATTCTCGTCTCCCCCGAGTCGTCTGGTCGTCTAGAGAAATGGAGGTGGGAGTTATCCCAATTCAACATCAAATACCGTCCCAGGCTAGCCATCAAAGCACAAGTCCTAGTGGACTTCGTGGTCGAGTGCATTATTCCGACCAAGGAAGCAGCATCAGCACATGTCCCCGGGTCCCGACCCTCGATCGAGGAAATACCCGACTCCATCCCCGATTGGGTCCTCTAAGTGGATGGATCCTGTACCAAGGAAGGAAAAGGTGCATGACTTATCATTCGAGGACCGGACGAGGCAAAGATGGAATACTTTTTGAAGCTCGGGTTCAGAGCGTCGAACAATACCGCGGAATACGAGGTCTTGTTAGCAGGATTGCGAATCGCTTTCGGGGTGGGGCTGAAGACAATCCGGATTCACAGCGACTCCGCTCTAGTCGTCGGCCAGATCACCGGGCACTTCGAGGCCCAAGATCCGCTCATGGTGAAGAACCTGACCGAGGTAAAAAGACTTCGAAAAAACTTTGATGAAGTCCAGGTGGAGCAAATTCCCCGGAACCTGAACACCTAAGCCGACGCTCTGAGCAAGCTCTCCTCTTCTTATACAGCCAACCATAAGAGGAATATCCTCTTCAAAGTATTGTAAAGGCCTAGCTTGGAAGACACAGGGGTAATGCTCCAAGTATACACTGCTCGGGAGGAAGGCCAGGATTGGAGAAAACCCCTCGTAGAGTTCCTGAAATACGGTACACTTCCAGAAAATCGAGAGGAAGCGCGCTGCCCTCGAGCCAAAGCCAGTCATTTCATCTGGAGCAATAGAAACCTTTACGAGAAGTCATACACACAGCCTCTGCTCCGGTACGTCGACCCTCACGAAGTCGACTACGTCCTGCGATAGATACACGAAAGGGTCGGGGGAGCGCATCAAGGGGCCCATGCCTTGGTCCAGAAGACGCTGTTCCAAGGGTATTATTGGCCAAAGATCTACCAAGACGCCGAGATGCTTGTCAGAAGATACAAAAACTTCCAACTCCACAGCAGTATACCCCGTCTTTTAGCCACTGAGCTAATGACCCTCAGCTCCCCCTGGCCGTTTGCGCAGTGGGGCATGGACATGGTGGGCCAACTCCCCACTGGCACAGGCAGACACAAATACATCCTCGTCGCGGTAGACTATTTCATGAAAAGTATCAAGGCCGTCAGAAAACCGGACGCCGTCTCTACTATAAAGTTCCTGCAGAACAATGTAATCACCCGATTTGGGATCGCGAGATGTATCATCACCGACCACGGGACCAACTTCGAGAATAACAAAGTCATAGAGTTTTACAGCGAGTACCACATACTTATGAAGTTCGCCGCGGTCACGCACCCACAATGCAACGGATAGGCCGAGGTAGCGAACCGAGGAGTCATCCGCGGTCTTAGAGTCCGTTTGGAAGGAAAACCGGGCAGCTGGGTCAAGGAACTGCCGTGGGTACTGTGGGCATTATGCACATCGAAGAAAACACCGACAGGAGAGACCCCATTTAGCCTCTGCTACGGTACCAAGGCAATGGTCCCGCGGAGATCGGACTATCCAGTTACAGAGTCGAACACTTCGATGACGAAGCCAATACCTCGGCGCTCCGGGCCAATTTGGACATCTTGCTAGAGAAGCGGGACCGAGTATAGATCAAAGCGGCCACTTACCAATAATAAACTGCTCGCTACTACAACGCACGAGTTAAGCATCGCGCCTTCAAGACGGGAGATTTTGTCTTAAGGCGGAACGAATTCGTAGATCAGGGCAAACTGCACAAGTTCTCTCCGAAGTGGGATGACCCTTTTCTCGTCTCCGAAGTATTGCCCGAAGGAGCCTATCGCTTACAAGACGCCGGGGGACGCAGGTTTCTTCGGCCCTACAATGTTGAAAAACTCAAACTGTACAAATGAATGTATTTTCTTCTATTCAAGGCGATGTAATTTTTCTTAAGTCTTCTGAATTAAAAGAGATTCTTCCGCAAATTTTGTTTTTTCTCTCGGTTTCGAAATCCCTAGATCCATTTCTGAGAGAGTATGTAAAGAGTACTAAGGGCAAAAAGAGACAAAACACATCAGAAAAGAAGAATTTTATTCATTAAAAGGTACTATGGGCTCCTTAGCCTTACAAAAAATTACAACAAAAGGGGTAAGAGATTGAGAAAGCACTGCTGATGGTACTCTGAGAAGATCTCCGCCAGCCGAGCCTTAGATTCTTCAGCCCGCTCCCTCTGATGTTGCCCGTGGACTCGAGATGCCACGGTAGCACTGGAGCTCCCGCCCGCCAGGCAAGAGTCAGCGATCTGCCTCTTCTGGAAACACTCTTGAAGAAGAACCACCGATCGGTCCCGCCGACTCATCGAAATCAGGCCGTGGTGATGAAGCGTGTGCATCTTGTCAAGCGCTTCGTCCAGCAGTTGCGGAGACAGGGTGATATGCAGCCCCGGAGACATCCTCCAAATCGCATACATGAGCAATTGGAGGAGGGTTGATCGCCGGGGAAGTAAACGACCGAAGAGGTCCTTCACGCGCTCGATCACCGTTTAGTACGTCTCCTTGGTGCATCCCTGATCGTACAGGTACACATCATCATGAGAGATGATCTCTTTGATGGAGTAGATAAACCCAGCCATTTTCAGAAACACAAAGCTAAAAGAAACCAACATGCCTTCGCTATTTATAGCCCCAACAGAATCCCTAAAGGCCGAAATTTTCACGCGCAGCAACGCGAATCACGGGATATTTTCTAATTTCCCAATACAGAGCTGCCACGTGCTATCTGCGACGGTCACTCTTTTAGATTTTACGGGTCAAGGAGATTGAACGACGTCCCATGAAGGTGAAGAGAAGTCTAAAAAGCCCTTCTCACGAGGCTACCGAGCAGCTTCCCTGCTCGGTCAATCCCTGGCGGGTAGTTCCCTTCCCACCGATGCCAAGTATCTAAAGCCCTCATCAAGAGGCCACCGAGCAGCTTCCCTGCTCGGTCTATCCTTAGCGGGTAACTTCCTACCCACCTACGCTAAGGATCGAAGCCCTCATCAAGAGGCCACCGAGTAGCTTTCCTGCTCGGTCATTCCTTAGCGGGTAACTTCCTACCTACCTACGCTAAAGATCGAAGCCCTCATCAAGAGGCCATCGAGAAGCTTCCCTGCTCGGTCAATCCCTGGCTGCCTACCTATCCACGCCAAGGATCAAAGCCCTCATCACGAGGCCACCGAGTAGCTACCCTGCTTGGTCCATCCCTGGCGGGTAGATTCCTATCTATCAACGCTAAGGATCAAAAGCCCTCATCAAGAGGCCACCGAGCAGCTTCCCTGCTCAGTCAATCCTTAGCGGGTAACTTCTTACCCACCTATGCTAAGGATCAAAGCCCTTATCACGAGGCCACCGAGCAGCTACCCTGCTCGAAGCACCCAGGCGAGTAGATAACTACCCATCTACACCAAGGATCCGAAGCCCATGCTAAGAGGCCATCGAGCAGCTTCCCTGCCTGGTCCATCCCTGGCGGGTAGTTTCCTACCCATGCATGCCAAGGATCAAAAGCCCTCATCATGAGGCCACCGAGCATCTACCCTGCTCGGTCCATTCCTAGCGGGTAGATTCTTACCTATATATGCCAAGCATCAAAGCTCTACTAATGAGGCCATCGAGCAACTTCCCTGCTCGGCTATACTCCGAGGGGTAGCTCTATGCCCCACAAAGACACAAGTTTAGGAATCGATCAAGGCCGGGCTATTTTAACTTGGATGTTTTTTGACCCACATTGAGAGACGTGGACATCAACCCGACTCCGAGGAATAGACTTGACTCGTCCTAAATGAATGATCGCCACCTCGATTACGGGGAGTGGGAAGGCACCGAACTTCCTATACTTGGCAGTTAATCGAGTTGGAGTTGCATTCGACGCGCGATCGTCATCTAAATCCGTTCATCGGCCTACGGCTTAACGCTCGATTTGAGAAAAAGACTGACGAGCTAAAATACCCTCACAGAAAGCAGAAAGTCATGCAGAGGAAAATAAGCTTAGCTTTATTCATACTCCAAAAATACTTACAAGGTATTCGGGGCTCCTCAGCCTTACAAAAAGTGCCCGTAGGCTTACAAAATTTGAAAAAAAAGAAGAAAAAGAAAAAAAGGGCACAAGGTAAGAAGGCTTAGGCTGCAGGCTCCGCCCGGATCTCGCCCTGCTTCGCACCACTTTCAGGGGCCGAGGCTTCCACCTCCTTAGCCGCCTCTCCCCCGGTGGCTGCCTCGGCACTAGCCACTTGCGGCGTGTCTATGGAGAGCGGGAATCTGGATTGGAGCTCACCATCGGCAAACTCCGGCATCAACGTCTTGACGGCATCGAAGGCCTCGTGCCAAATGATGGCCGAGGCTTCGGCGATGTCAGCGTGGAAATGTTCTAACGCCTTGTATCTCTCCACCGACTTGCCGGCTCGGAGCTCGGCAATCTTCGCCGCCTCAAACGTCGCCTCGGCCTTCCTCTTTCTGGTGTCCCTCACCTTCTTCATCGCGGCATAGCGCTTGCCCAGATCATCCAACTTTACCAGGACAGCTTGCTGGGACTTATTCAGAAGACGGTGGGACTCCTGGCACTTGGAGACTGTCAGCTCCCCGGCGTCCACCCGGGTTTCGAGGGCGGCTGTCTTCTCCTTCTCCTGTTGCAGCTGAAGAAGCAGATCCTCCACCAGTAAAGACGATTCCCCTGCCTTCGTCATGGACGGGGCAATTTCTTCGGCTTCCATGTTGACGATGAGAGCGCAGTGTTGGATGTTAGTGTTATATGCCCTAGAGGCCATTATTGTATCATACTGAATTGTAGTATGCTACCTGGTTTTAGTTTACCTCAATATGTGCATGCATTTCTTTTATCATATCGCTTATACATATTGGTAGAGCCCTTAGGATCTTTGCTTGAATACCAGCGTCGTGATGGCAGTCACACTCGTAGGGGTTGGGTAGTTTATATGTCGGGACCCGGTTCTTGATCACGGAACAAAATGCCACATGGAACAAAGTGCCACACCAAGTGTCATGCCAAGAGGGCGGGGGACACCTCTTGAATCTGTGGGGGCCACCTCTTGAGTCCATGGGATCCACTGTAGAACAATGGGGACTCTTTGGAATACATTTTGAAAGAGAGCAGATCTGTATTATAAATGGAATGATACTACTCTTCAATACATAGGCGCCTTTTAAGTGAACCGGCACTACAGGAGCTTGAGAATTTCGTAGTTAAGCGTACTAAGCCAGGGAAGTTCTGGGATGGGTGACCTCCTGGGAAGTGGACCCCTGGTCGGGTCCGGTTCATCCCGAAGGACAAAACCGTGCGGTTTCGGCCAGAGCGGACAATACTCTCTGTATTGGGGCTGGGGCATGATAGAATGGTATCAGAGATAGTCCCTCAATAGTAGGTTTATGGTTCGAGGACGAACCATTGTTCAAAGGTGGGGAGAATGTCGGGACCTGGTTCTTGCTCACAGAACAAAGTGCAACGCCAAGTGTTATGCCAAGAGGACGGGGGCCACCCCTTGAATCTGTAGGGGCCATCTCTTGAGTCCGTGAGATCTACTGTAGAATAATGAGGACTCTTTGGAATACATTCAGAAAGAGGGCAGATCTGTACTATAAATGGAATGATACCACTCTTCAATACATATGCGCCTTTTAAGTGAACCGGCACTACAGGAGCTTGAGAACTCCATAGTTAAGCGTGCTTGAGCCAGGGAAGTTCTGGGATGGGTGACCTCCTCGGAAGTGGCCCCCTGGTCGGGTCCGGTTTGCCCTGAAGGACAAAACCGTGCGGTTTCGGCCAGAGCGGACAATGCTCTCTGTATTGGGGGTTGGACATAACACTATAAGCACATCTTTATACAGGTCTCTAGTCGTTGGACTATCGAAACGGGGCATCGATACTTCGGAGTAGACTAGTGTGTACGCTTCTCATCCCAGCAGGGGATATGGTCTATCCCACAGCAATTAGTACGACGTACTGGAGAAGGTATGCAGCTGCTAACTGGGTTATGAGTTACACTGGACATGACTCGTTGGGAACTGGTAGCAGTTCCCAGGTGGCATGAATATAGCATAATCCGTTGATTTGCCATCGCTACTTCATCTCGAGTGTGTTCCCACTGCACTTAGATTATTACCCTATCACGCTCAAAGGAGTTGTGCAAACAGGTAGTAGTTGGGTGTAGTCCCGAAGCACTTGGAGACAGTAGCGATCAGATAGGATCCGTCTCTCCCGGTATTGGGGGTTGATATCGCGCAGTGTTCGGAAAGCCATTACACACCCTGGCCAGGGCAGACGAGAAATACTGGTAAGGTACTCTAGTAGTTTCTCATGGTATATTGGGCTCTCTTCCGACACGACTTATCGTGCTGTTAGGGGTCAGACATTTACCATCCCCTACGCCGGTATGCGAGTATCTCAAACGAACAGACCAGACTGTGCGGAGATTGTCGCCGATAGGCTTAGTAGGAGTCTGGGTGAGTTTGCTCATCGGTCTTCTTATCGACAGATACCTGGGCGGCCGTTACGTGCAGCTAGTACCACTGACGGCTTGTGGTTAAACCCACTGCCAGCGTACTGTCGAGTCTTTAGAGTCCCACACAGAGGGTTTCCCTGCTTCAGGCAATTGATGTAGACGTCGTATGGTTTTACGACTGGGGTTCGATCACGTACGTGTACTTGTACACAGATGCTGATCGAGCGGATGATACTAGTGGGCTTTGGTTTAAGCTGGATCCTAGTATTGTATTATTAGATTGTTATCGTCTCAGTGTATCCGTATTTTTCGAAATACGGATACATGTATGTATATATGGTGAGAGGGGCATTCTTGTAATTTGTCAAGGCATGCTTTTAGAAGGTGTCACCTCATTATTGGTTTTATCCATTTACTTAAATGGATTAATGAGGTGGAAATGGAGGAGACATCCATGGCATGGTGTAAAGAATGGGCTTGCATTATTTTATTTGGTTTGGGTTCACTATTGAGGCATGCCACATATATTCTATTGTTTTTCTAACCATGGCTCAATGCGTGAGATGAGAAAATATATATGAGCCATTCTCTACACTTTGCATGCTTGATGTTCACTTGATTTTTTCTTGAGTTGCTCTCCTCTCTTGAGCTCTCTAGGTTTCCTCCATCTCCTTCTTCCTCTAACTAAACCCTAACCTTCACATGTGTTGTGAGCCAAGGGTTTAGTGAGACAAACAATCCATTGGCGCTTTCTACATCTCATAGACTAGTTGGTTTAGCAAACCATCTACCTTACTTATCTCATTTAGAGGTTGAAGCTTGGAGCACATTATCTCACGGTGGATCATCTTTGAAAAGAGAAGGCCGATGGAGCAAGCCTGATCCGATCACCGAGGAGCCTTGGAGAGGAACGCTAGAAGATCCGAAGGACTCGATCTTGGAGGTATAACCATTCTACAGAGTAGTTAAACCTTTAGTGATGTTAGCTAGTTAAGGCTTTAGATTAGATCCTGGAGTTATCGCTAATGTTGCGTAGTCAAAATCATCGTTTTTTGTAAATTCTGCCTCTCTACGAACTGCGGGGTGCACGGCATTGGCTTACAATGGTATCATAGCCTATAAAACCTTAATTAGCTAGTTAGCAAAGTGTCGGAAATTCAATCGCCGGAATAATCCCAAAATTCACGTCCGAAAATGCACTTTCTGTCGATTTTCGAAACTGGTCCAAAAATATTTTCAGGGGCCTTAAAAATATGTGCAGGCTTTTTTGAGAACACTCAAGAAAAACGAGTTTGTAACTCGCCGAGACGGCCACGGAAGCACGGCGAAACCATGCGTTTCGCCGCGGTTCCGCGGCCGAGTCGACGCTGAGTCGACTCGATTTTCTTCAGTGTGTCTATACTGTGGATTTATGATTTTTAGGATATTTTGTTTTCTGCCCAGGATCTTTTGTGTACTGTGTTTTACTTGGGGTAGATTCAAATTTAGTTATCGATCAAAATTCTAAGTACTTTAGCTAATTGGATCTTCTGTGTTTGATATACGTGTTCGTAAACTTCAGCTAATTGCTATATGTCGGTTAGTTTGGGGTTGCACATATCTATGATGTTTGGTTTGTGGATATGGATTTTATTGGATCGTCGTGGATGAATAGCTCGGGGGATGTGAGAAGAGTGTTTTCTTTTCTTTCATTCAATAAAATTTGTAAAAGTGATGTAATATTATTTTGCGGGGCACATCCGGGTTGAGGTTGTAGCCACCGTTGTATATTATTTCTTATACTATTTTTGCTCCTCAGATAGACCCAAGGTGGGATGCACAAACTACCGGGTTCTTTGAAGTGCCGAGTGACCTACTCATTTTAATGAGGGAGGTTGCTTCACTTCTGAAATTTAGCGGGTAGTTTGCCGCACCTGTAGGGGTCTAGGGTGGGGTATTTGGCTATTTATCACGATCGTGGAATCTGTCTTTCGTTACAGGCTTAAACGAAACACGGAATTTCTAGTATATCCAATATATTCATCTATGATCTGGAATGCCTATTATTGCGTGAGACGAATGCATATTATATATATATATATATATATATATATATATATATATATATATATATATCTAGTAGGCGTTGCTTATGTTTTGCATCCACGCTAGTCCAACCCCTGCTCTGGTGTTAGTTAAGTAACCTAACGGTGTAAGACGGAGCTTAGTGGCGAATACGGATGGCATAAGCGTACGTTGTATTATCGTTTCTTTTGCTACAATGATAGGATTTAAATGATGAGACCGCATTAACATGTTAGTGGATATTGCACACCCTCACAACACTTGTGAGGAGGCGGAAGTGGAAAACGAAAATTTTCTTGCATGCAACATCCACTTAAACCCTAGATCTTATGCTTAAACCTTAACTAGTTAACCTATCTAGAGATCTTATCTACTATGATAGGGTTACACCTAAGGAAACGGTCCTTTGGGTCTTCTTTTGGATGCGACTCCTAGGCTCTTTGGATGTTTGAAAGGAACTCGGTCTCCGGTCACCTCTAGGTCGTAGATGATCCACCCGAGAGCTATAGAACAAACTTCAAACTCTTCACAAGAGTTAACTAAGAAATCAGGTATGCTAGAAATGATTACTTAGATGATGTAGAGATTAAGTAGAGGAATAAAGTGACCCCTAAGCTTTTGATTCATAACTAATGTGAAGGGTAAACCTTGGAGGTAGGAGAATGAGATAATTTTGAGAGAGAAGATGAATGTAAAAATGAGCAAGTCTAAAGCATGAACAAATGATATGGCTCAAAACAATAATTGAAGCATGCATTATTTTAATCCAAAAATAATGCACCATGCTTCAATAGTAAACCCAAATGAATAAAAAATGAAATAAGCCATTCCTTTATCCATGCTTTGACAATTCTAAATTCTACCTCATTGTTTTATTTTCACAAAATAAAAACCCATTTATGAAGTGTCTCCTTCTAGAATGTATTCCTGTACAATTACAAGAATACCCCTCATTGTATACTGTATAAGTATACCCGTATTCGTATTCCAAAAAATACGAATACAAATAACCCAATAATATAATACCGGTATCCGGCTTAAACCAAAGCCTACCAGTATTATCCTTCAGATCATCATTCCTGTAACCATTACACGAACATGCTCGAAACCCTGTTGTAAAAACGTATGGCCTCTACATCTTTTTCCTGAACCAGGGAACCTTCTGTGTGGGACTCTAAAGAATCGATAGTACGCTGGTAGTGGGTTTAACCACAAGCACGTCAGCGGCACTAGCTGTGCGTAACGGCTACCCAGGTACGTGACGAAAAGGTGGTCGACGAGCAAACTCATCCTAACCCTAACGAGCCTGTAAGCAACACTTACCGTACAGTCTGGTCTCTTCGTCTGATACGTCGCATATGAAGTCTAGGGGTGGTAAATGCCAGACCCCAGCAACTTTATAAGTCATGCTGATTTATGGCCTATAACGGTTTGAGAAACTACTGATAACTCTTATCAGTAAATCTCGACAACCATGGCCAGGGATTTGCTGTTATGGCCGATCAAGCATAGCGCGACATCAACTCCCTATACCGGGAGAGACGAAACCCCTCCTATCGCTCACTGCCTCCATGTGATTCGGGACTGTACCTAAAATCCACTTGTTTGCACGACTCAGTAGAGCCGTGGTAGGGAGGAAATCAAAGCACAGTGGGAATCACATAAGACATTATGACGATCTTGGGTCTACAGACCAACCTCTACAAGTGTCACCGGAGAACCGCTATCTGACAATAGGTATATATACCATCTAGGAGTTCTCGGCGAGTCCTGTTCGGTGTACCCATTCTCCAATGAGCACCTGTGTACAATTTTTGATATCAAACACCAATGGTTATGGGATCAACCATCGCCCGTAGGGTCAAGAAACGTAAACACTAGTCTACTCTGGTAATATCGATGCCATGTCTCGATATACTCTCGACTAGGAACTATTAAAGGATATGCTCATAGACTGCCCATGCCCTACTAGTATGATCTTGTAACACTTTTGGAACGCGATCAGTGTTAATTAAGCGATAATGCGGGTTTTTAGTAAAAAGTTAACCAAAATAGTTTTCACATATTTTATAAAAATTAATTAATATTTTATTATTATCTGTTTTGGCTTGCACAGACATGTCCATGTTAACTTGGGGATTATGGAAGTGTTAACCATGCTTAAGTAGCCATGACACCTTAACCTTCATGCCATTATATTATATGTATTTATTTAATTATTTAGTTTTTAAAAACAAAGGGTTTGTTATATATGTTGAAGAGAGAGGAGGGTTGAATTTTTGAAGGAACGATGAGGCATGGCAAGCATGGGGAGCATTTAATGAAGAGAGAGAAAGGGCATGGCTACTCTCACCCTCACCCTCTCTCATTCTCACCTCACACTCCCCATTTCTTTTCCTCATTCTCTCACTCTCAATTATTTTCTCCTTCTCCTCTCCTACAACCGAAAGTTTACTTCCCCATCACTAAACCAAGCCTAAATCTTCACTAAACTTCACTTAAACCCTCACAAAGTCAAGTTAAGCCACTAGAGATGACTTGGAGCGTGGAAAGTTAGGGTTTTTGAGCAAGTGTGGTAAGGTAGTAATCTCTAACTGTTAATTAGGTCTTTAAAATATTGTGTTGCTTATTAGTCGTTGTTTAGAACACTAAAGTTATAATTTTGTGCAATATCGTATTTTTAGTGTTATATTGGAGTCTCCGTGATCTGCTATCACCCCGAAAGGTTACTGTAAAATCTAGCAATGTAGTGGTATTGTGTTAGATGCCCTGAGTGTTCACCTGAAACCCGAACTCCAACCCGCTTAGTTGACCCGGTGAGATTAGGCTAAATTCCGGCGTCGCCGGATTTGTAGGGACCTGGGGGGTTGTGTTTTTGAGGGTAGCTACCTGTAGGCTATTCTGGGTGTTTGGTACTGCTTGATTTTTTTATATTGACTATAGGAAAAATCTGGGACCACTTTGCTAGTTTCTAGTATTTCGACTACGCACGTTACGATATCCGATATGGTTCGCGTTCTTGGTGTAGCTTGCCGCACTTAGGTTTGATTTAGAATGTTGCTACACACGTTAGCCACTAAGCGAACACTTGAGAGTTTGTTGGAGTCGGTGCGTCGATCTAAAGATAGTTTGTAAGTATTATTAAACGGTTTCTAAGTTGCACTTATTATGTTTTGTGTGATATTAGGATCGATTGCGGGGACTTCAGACGCTACAAAGAAAGAAAAGCAGGTGGTTGGATTTACCTAGCTCGAAATCATCGGTGAGTAGATTTAATATCAACGGGGGAATCGCCCGTATGGCGTTAAGTGTCGAGGGCTAGATATGATGTTATAGCCACATGTTATATGTATATGAGTTGATTGTGTATGAGTATCATTACATATCATTACTTGTTGTACCTTGACTTAGTACCTATTGAACACTGCACCATTACTAATGGTTCATATTGCATGAATACTAAATTGTATGCCACACACACACCGTTGGTAATTTCCATGACACACACAACATATACATATACGTGGTACTGCATTCGTTATTGATATTGTGGCAGTTGTTCTTGTACCACCTTACTAAGGGAATATGTATTGTTCCGCCTTCACTATTATCAATAGATAGACGTTGATTCTTGTTCTATTGCGCATATGAAATGCATCATGCATGCATACCTACATGCATACATACATACCTTACTATAACTACATATACACCTTTATATGATGTTGCATTTGACTTTGGAGAATGTGGGAACCGCATGATATTATTAAAAACTTGATTCATTTAAAAGAGCGAGTCTCCCTTGATATGCTTATATCACTGTTCTATGTTGCATACATCATATTTCATGGATTTATGCATTGAGATACGGATTTCATGTGATTTATGCATTTGAGAACCGTGGTTATATTTCAAGAAAGTATGCATTGTTTTGAAAACCCGGTTTCTCTTGATATGATATTTCGATGCGTCCACCATGAGTTTTCTCGGTTCTGAGATTGGTTTTAGAAACCCGATTCGAGGAGATGGATGATCCGTTTGCGGGTTCATGGTGGACCCGGTATGGTATCCCTGGGCAAGAAAGGTATGTTGTGCAGTAGACGATGATCCTGACAGAGGGACTACTACCTACCGGTGATAGTTTAGACCCGGCGGTTATCCGGAGGATACCGAATGGAATCGTGAGATAGATATGGGCCGATCCGGACCGACGGAGCCCGAGTTATGTGGATTTAGGTGTCAATGTTGGACACGGGTTTTCATGATGTTTCGAGTGTCGATATTGGGCACTCAGGTTCCATGAGATTTACGGATATGAGGGCCGATCAGAGTGACGACGCCTGAGGTATTGGGATTTGGGGTGTCATTGATGGACACCAGTTTTTCCATGATGATGATTAATTGATGATGATATGTTTTATCCCACACTCAGTAGTTATTTAATATGCATTGTTTCATGTAGTTGTAGTACCCTGATGGTGTACCTTGATCATGATTGTTGCATATCCATATTGCCATACTTATGCTATCAAATTGCATTTGATAGATCATCGCTGTTCGTACATACTTGCGATTATCTGTATGATGTTATTTACTGTTCACGAGTTGGCAACTCACCCCCATTGTGCCACAGTGTTTTGCAGGCTTGACCCTCAGAGTAGTCGTGGCAGGGCTCCTTATTGTATCTATTTCATCGGATACCGCTACGGTTGGCTGTGAGGCCTTTTTTCTCTAGGTGGGTTTGCGGTTATCCGATTATATCCATTGTATATCTTATTATATCTAGTACTCTCCATCTACCACTTTCATGTATTGACTTAGAGACGAGGTTGTGAGGATCGATATTGTATATTTTGTGACTCTGGGTGTCGTGCTCGTGTGAGCCGGCTTTTCTTACGTTGATTTATCTCTTTATGGTGTTTTCCTTTCATTGTCTATTTCTTCGCTACGGCGTCGTATATATGCTGGTGGTGATTGTTTTTCTCCCTTGGACGTGATTTGCTCCTGTTTGAGAATGCTTTATTTATATCATGTGTTGTACCCGTTTCGGGGCTAGTTTATAAATGAAGTGCTGCCAAAATTTTTAAGAATATAAACTTAAGCTTTAAGATTTTTACTTGAGATTTCCAAATGTTTTTAATAATGTTTTTATTACTTACTTCTTTTTATGGTTTAGATTTCTGGGTTTTCGGCTTACTTAAATTGCGTTACGCCTGTTGACGTCACATGGTTTAAGTGCCGGTCACATGCCAAAATTTGGGTCGTGACAGATCTACATCATAATCCTAGCAGTCAAGCATAATCCTAAGGGCTTCATCAACATGTATATTAGATATGAAAACAACACATAACTCGTTAAGATGAAGATAAACCAGATAGCATACTATCATTTCGAGCAAAGATTGTTTCTGTACATATACTTGCCTAGCATCCTATACAATACAGGCCTCTAGGGCATACATATCTAACAATCTCCCACTTGCACTAAGGCCTGTAGTTGGTGAAATAAGTGTTGGAGATAGTGCCCTCAAAGTCAATTATTGGATTGCAGGTACGTGATTGCAATGATTGAGGGGGGACCTATACCGATATGACAGTCTTGCTCGAGATGATAGTTTGCTATCTGGTTTGTCTTTATCATCGTATACATGCTTTAGTTCACTATTGCATGATGATAGAGCCCGTAGGATTCTTGCTTGACTACCAGCAGTATGATGGCGATCATATACGTGGGAGCTGGTGTCTGTAAGCACATCCTTAAAGTGTCCCTAGTCGTGGGAGTTTCGAGACAGGGCATCGATACTCCAGAGTAGACTAGTGTATACAGTCGAGACCACGACGAGGGGCGGTGGCCGGTCTCACAAGCCACTGGTGTCAGTTTTATCACCTAAGATGTATACAGGTGCTCATTGGGTTATGAGTACACCGGACAGGACTCGCCGGGAACATGCTAGTTGGTATTATACATATCGTCAGATAGCAGTTCCCTGGTGACATGTGTACAGATTAGTTCATCGACCTGAGATCGTCATTTGTCTCATGTGAGTTCCCACTGTGCTTAGATTACTACCCTACCACGCTCAAAGGAGTTGTGCAAACAGGTTTTAGTTGGGTACAGTCCCGAGCCACATTGGAGGCAAGTGAGCAGATCGCCAGGGGATTCGTCTCTCCCGGTATTGGGGGTGAGATCACGCTGTGTCTAGGAGAGCCATTACATAAAGCCCTCGGCCGAGACAGGAGATTTACTGGTAGGTACTCCAGTAGTATCTCAGGGTGTTCTGGGCTACTCTCTGACATGACTTATACCGCTATTGGGGGTCTGACGTTACTAGCCCTGTAGGCCAGATATGCGATACTCATAGACGAACGGACCGAACTGTATGTATATTGTCACTGTTAGGCTCAGTAGGGTTTATGGATGAGTTCGCTCGTCAGCTTCCCTTCCAATCAATACATAGGCAAACCGTTACGTACAGCTTGTACCTCTGACGTGCTAGTGGTTATACCCAGTGCCAATGTGTTGATGAGTCATTAGAGTCTGTAAGTCCGCGGCGGCGCTCGGGCCGTCGATTCGATGCCGGAAACGCGGAAACAAAAATTTTGCAAACTAGCAAACTGGCACCACCGCACACTTTTCACCCGGATCGGGCCATTAACCTAGCAACTAGAAATCTAAAATACGGGTAGAGAGTTATACCAAGCGATCCGTGTCCTTCGGTCTTCGTCTCCACTCCGATCTCCTGCGGAATCTCCGTCCGTCACGTCCACGTCGGAAAAGGCACCACGTAGCCGGGTACGTATACGGGCTCCCACCTCTTGACCGAGGCAACTCGGGCGCGAAGTTGGCTAGCCGACGCGTCCAAGATTTGCTGTAAATATAGTGTAGAGTCTATGTCTCTTTGGGGTATGTGAAGTTGCCATGGAATGTGGAGGTGAAGAAAGAACTTTGGAGTGAAAATCTCTTTGTAGGATGAATGGAAAAATGAGATGAACATTTTTGCCACCACTCAAAATGAACCTATCCCTCTCCCTAGATGTGGCCGGCCCCTCTCCTCCATGGTGGTGATCAAGGAATCAAATTATCATGGAGAAAATAAAAAGATAATACAAGGAATAATGTCACACTCACTTCTATTCTCATCTAATCAAAGCACCATCACCAAAAAGCAAAGGAATGGACCAAAAAGGCATCTCATGATGAATAAACAATCATGATGCCTCACATATGCAAGAAAACCCTCCACAATGTGTTATTTGCAAACTTGCAAATAACACCCTCCATCGGAAAGTCCGGCCGTGAAGGAATAAAAGATAACCGGCCGGAACGAAATGCAAACTGGCAATTTCAGAAATCTGATCCCGTAATAAATTACAGGAAAACCCCGGTACTGCATATACATGCCCGCATTTGTATTCCCACTGAACACAAATGCAAAGAGACAAAACTACACTGTCAAACACTAGGATCCGGCTTAAGCTAAAGTCGGCTAGTAAAATCCATCCGATCACGATCCGTGCAATACCGCACGTATCTGATCGAACCCTGCCATATCTTCATACAGACTCTATAATTTTTTGCCCGAAACCTGAGTAACTGTGTGTGTGGTGGACTCTAAAGACTCGTCAACACCTTGGTTGTGGATTTAACCACTAGCAAGTCAGAGGTATAAGCCAATACGTAACGGGCTACCAGGTATTGACCAAAAGGGACGTCGATGAGCGAACTCATCCTGACACCCTACTGAGCCTGTCAGTGACAATATCCGTACAGTCCAGTCCGTTCGTCTATGAGTATCGCATGGCGGGCCTAGGGGGTTGGTAAAAGTCAGACCCCCAAAAGCGGTACAAGTCGTGTCGGAGTGTAGCCCAGAACACCCTGAGATACTACTGGAATACCTACCAGTAAATCTCCTGCCTCGGCCGAGGGCTTTGTGTAATGGCTCTCCTAGATAAAGCGCGACCTCACCCCCAATACCGGGATAGACGAACCCCTGCAGATCCGCTCACTGCCTCCATGTGTCTCGGGACTGTACCCAACTAAAACCTGTTTGCACGACTCCTTTGAGCCGTGGTAGGGTAGTAATCAAAGGACAGTGGGAACTCACACGAGACAAATGACGATCTCAGGTCGATGAACTAACCTGTACACATGTCACCAGGGAACTGCTATATGACGTCTTGTATAATCCCAACTAGCAGGTTCCCGGCGAGTCCTGTCCGGTGTACTCATAACCCAATGAGCACCTATATACATCTTAGGTGAACCAACTGACACCAGTGGCTTGTGAGACCGGCCACCGCCCCTCGTCGGGGTCTGGACTGTATACACTAGTCTACTCTGGAGAATCGATGCCCTGTCTCGAAACTCCCACGACTAGGGACCTTTTAAGGATGTGCTTATAGACTCCAGCTCTCACTTATATGATCGCCCTCATACTGCTGGTAGTCAAGCAAGAATCCTAGGGGGTCTATCAACGTGCAATAGCGACTCGTAAGGTCACCTAAAGCAGTACACGATGATAAAGGTAAACCAGATAGCATACTATCATCTTGAGTAAGACTGTCCTACTGGGATAGGTCCTCCCTCAATCATTGCAATCACGTGCCTGTGATCCAATAATTGACTCTGAGGGAACTATCTCCAACAATCTCCCACTTGCACTCAAGGCTAATTATTGCGATGTCGCATACTCACAGCCCGTGTGATACCGAACACCCAACTCCTCTACTAGTCAGTCTCACAAAGCTCGTTTGCGAAACTATTGCGTTCGAGAAATAGTCTCAGTGAGTGGATCCGCTATGGTGTTTCTTTTTATGTCTCTCTTTATCTCAAGTTCGCGGAGAAAGCCATCTCCCGAAATGAGCAATACCTGTCTTAGAATGTGTCTGGATGTCTGATGGGACCTAGCTCATAAATGAACTCTAAATCCAAACTTCTTAGACTGTATCGTCAACTGAACTTAATCAGTATCCCGCGCCATGCCTCCCTCAGTATCCGCCTGGACCACCTGTCTAAAATACTGCCCCTCGTCAGAGGGAAAACTATAACTCTGACAGCCACTCTGCCATCCAGGTCACCTTGGAAGCCTGGAATGATAACTGTCTCCCGAAGGAGAAAGCTGCTATCATATCCCTAGAACATCAACTTATGTTCTAAAACTTCTTCCGACTGTTTCTCCAGAATTGGATCAATATCAACTTATTGCACCTACTGCAAGAACAACATCTGGTGTGGTACTTGACATCTCATGATTGACTCAATTGCCTAAGCAAGTGATCTATCAATCATGCGTATCCCTCTCCCCTTTAGTCTGTAAGACACCTTTAGAGATGGTGACTCCATCACCTGCAGGTACACCACCATGTCAGGAGTCGTCCATTCTAAATACTCATAGAATGCTGTCAAGGTACCCAGATTAGGAAACCACCCAAATCTAGATCTAAAACCGTAGATCCAGTAACCAGAATGTACGATATAAGATCCAATTCGTATGTGGAGAAACTACTGTGTGACAACCAAAGTATAACCGATCGTAGTATAGGAATATCACTTCCTACTCTGTGTATGTCATCAAATACCAGGACATCACACCCTACTACCTTCTTAACAGATCCATCCCCTATTCTGATGAAGTCAAACCTATGACTGTCACATCAAAAATAGATGATCTATCTCCGCTATATCTGCTTTAGTCTATAAATACACATAAGCCTGATGTCCACCAATGCTTCCGCTGCTCCCACTGACTACGACAACCCTCTGGCAGAGTCATATAGACGTACACTTCTAAAGCTAGTTTAGAACGACGCTATACTCATCCTCCTGCCGGGCCTCACAGTTTAGCACAACAGCAATGGCAAGTCTGGGTAAACAAGAACCTCTCTGCCACCGTCCTTGAGCATACCGAAGTACCTTTCGGGTGCCTGAGGTTACCCACCTTATCTGCGTAGTGGCCAATGGAATGTCAAACCAGATTGAATCTTTAGGTTCTTATCAAATCTTCAGTAATCGTTTGCGGTTCTGGAATCACTTCCAGTTCTACCATACTCCCACTACTGTTTTCTGAAAAAAAAATCCATTTTTAATAAAACTGTGTCGAGTCTAGAACAATATCACTATTGATCTTCCAGATGGTAGAATATCAACCCTCGTCATAGCCTGGGTCAACCCACAAACAGCCATTACAGAAACGTGCCTTGAGTTATCCAGAGTCTAGTTTTATGCATAAGCTGGACAACTCTCCGTACTTTAACAATGTCAAGATATGAACTGTTCTATATCCAATATAGAAACAGAGGCACTGATTTAATTGAACCAGATTCAAATCATGCAGCTGTCACCAGTGCATGTCTACTAAATGGAAAGAGGCCGATCAGCGTTACTCAACTTAGGAATGCTTCCAATTATGAGTAACCTGAAAGAGAAGCAAGTTCTCTTAACCATTACTATCAGCTGAATACCATATACAAGTATCTACATCTTCGATCACTTTGAAGAATCCCGATACTTGCAATATCTGGTTCTCTACTTTATTCTTATACCTATAACTTCTCAAAATTCGGACCCTGTGTTTCTACGAAACACCTGTCTAAAAACTAGAGAAGTCATAAGTAAACCGAATATAGTACGAGGACTAACCCCTCTATCCTTATGGACAGTGGACAATATACAATACTCTGTATAAGTCCCCTGAGTCTAGTGACTCATTCACTGTGTGTTGTAGGTTGAAAACTGTACTTTTGGTTAAGAAGAATTACACTGCTGTTCAATGCTCCTTACCTAACCATCCACTGGTATAGGTAAATGTCATGGACATAATTTCAAAAAGGTATATCTCACTCTATAAAAATAGACGTGTAGATATATCAATTTGAAATTGGTGCATAACAACGGATATTCAAAACCAAATATTTGCCGTCCGGCAAACAACCCAGGTGACTTCCTCAAATATCACCAATTACAACGAATCCCGATATAATGAGGATGATCACCTAATTCCCAATAACTTACTCCCACTCATCATCTGTAAAACCATACAGATGTGAGAATCATACCTGGTAAATACATACCCTGGAGCAAGGGCTAATTGGGAAATCAGTTTTCTTTTAACATTATACAGTGAAACTGAAACATTGAAATGTTTCGATGGGGTATCCTGGTATTCCTAGTAATGCCTCTTCCATTATCCAGATTCACAACTGTAACCGTATAATTCTATGCCACCTCTCTAAATCCCTTTATATGTCTTTAGTCGTTACCTTCTGTACACCCCTTTAGGCCAAATGGTTTTCTTCCTTCCCTACCGTTCGGCACCAGCCTATGGTTTGGAAGAAGACTATCCAATAAGCATAATGGCTGTACTGTCCTAATCCTAGGAGCACTCGCAATGCGAGAGAAGGTGAAGATAAAAGACACCTGAATGAACCTTATTCCTGTTTCTCCTGAACCAGGATCCATCCCCGAACTGGAACAAGTTCCTTTCAAGTTCGTATATAACCATACGATGGATTATCCAATAAACTGGGATCTTCGTAGTGATACGGAGTGTCCTGGAGAAATACAAAGGTGATTTAGGATTGGAGAAGAATACTTGGTTTGGTCGTGAATAGCAGTCGCAATTTACTTTGCCCTCTTATTAATCCCTTGCTTTGTCTGAACTTAATACCTTCTGTACACCGTTTAGGCTAATTGGTTTTCTTCATTCCCTACCGGTCGGCACCAGCCTAAGGTTTGGAAGAAGACTATCCAATTTGCGTAATAGGTGTACTACTCCTAAACCAAGGAGTACTCGCAACCTGAGAGAAGGTGAAAAGAATAGACATCTGAATAGTCCTATTCTTTTTCTCCAGAACCGGAAACCATCCTCGAATTCCTTCGAGTTCGGATATAACCATACGATGGCTTTGTCCAATGGAAGTGGACGCTCGTAGTAATACGGGGTGTCCTGGAGAAAAGGGTAAAAGTTGGAGTGGCAATGAGGTTTGTAACTCTGACAATCCAAAAGCCAGTGTCAAGAAGGTTCAGTCAACTTGGTCACTGAGTCATAGTCTAGGGTCGGGTCAATGGTCGCTGCCAAAGAGAGAGAGAAAAGAAACACTCAGCATGCACTCTAACCTAGATCAGAATGGTTATCACTTTATCTAATCTGGAAACCTCCCACTGTAACGTCAAATTCTTCCCCAAACCTGAAAGAAGAATTAGCCGGGATCACCCGAGGAGTAAACTAACTCATCAGTGGGAATCGGGATCCAACTCTCATCGCATGATAACGTGACGGAATCCGCTCACGCTATCACACTCCAGAAGGTATGCGCATATCTGGTAAGTTTCAGTTCTTTTGAAACTCCCGATGTGGATTTTTACCCCATGTTCTTATGACCTTGACTATCATAAGTCACATGTCAAGTTCTACCCGTCATTATCCAGGTTAATTTGAACCCACCCGTACCTACCCTTGACTTTGGCCAAAATGGCAGTACGACTGTCCCAAACCAACGCATCTATCTATGCTGCATATGAATACCCAACAGCTACCAAACACTGTGCCTTGACTTTGGCCAACATACACAGCTTGAATACTATTGACTATCCATATGAAACGATGGAGGGCTACGAATGGTTTCTGGCGAAAACCTTTAACGTAATGAACTTGATATCGTTGAAGGAACTGACAGCTTTTAAAAAATATAGTGATGAAAACCTTTGCTAAAGAGGTCACTCCCGGTGAAGGGATCTCGGCTCTTTCCCCGTAGAATGAGGTGCAGGATATTCCAACTGAATACCACGATGCAAAGCAAAAGCAATCGGCTATAGTGAAGTTATTGCCCTGACGCAAACTTCTGTCCAAGGGGTCACTCCCGGTAAAGGGATCTCGGCCCTTGCCTCGTCGACTGAGGAGCTGGATATTCATAACCGAATACCACTATGCAAAACAAAAAAGAACGCCCTTGCAATAACAGCTTTTTGAAAAAGTGTTCTAACAACATCAAAATAGGTTTGTTTATCTTGCATTGATCCAAATCAACGCAGTCCCATCAATTGATCACACCACAAAGAACGAAAATAATGACGTACGTATATGCCATCCGCATTCGCCACTGGGTCCCGTCATCACCCGTTAGGTTAGCTAACTAACGACAGAGCGGGGACTGGACTAGCGCGGATGCAAAACATATACAACATCTACTAGTATATATATAATACAAAATTTTCGCTCAAGGCGTGATAAAATGCAACAACACAGAAAGGTACAGCATCACAGAACAATACAGATATCTGGGATCCCCGGGTTTCATAGAGCCGCTACTGAAACCCGACGTTCCCCTGGTCGTGTGGATAGCCTGTGCAATGAAATCCTAGACCCCTACGGGTGCGGCAAGTTACCCACCAAAACCTGAAGCGAGGCAGACCCCTTCAGCAACGTGAATGGACCACCCAGCACTTCACAGAATTCGGTAACTTGGGCACCCCTCCTGGGTCAACCTATACCCCCTACGAGTGCGGCGAATAGCCCGCCAATTCTAGAGTAAAGCCCCCTCTGTCTCAATACCATGAGATGCGGGCTTGTTGCCTTCTAGAACCCGGCTATCCGTGCACCCCTCCGCGGGGTAATCCTAGTACAGAAAGTAAAATATACATACAACGGGTACATCGACCGCAACCTGATCGTGCCCCAAAATAATAATACAAACAGGCAGTGACGGCAGTCCACATGTCGGACGCTCGCCCCACAATATCAAATGTACATAATACAACAAAAATGTACTACCACTGCAACCAGGCTATCCCCACGACCGATCCGCAACAACACAGCAATATACAGAACATCAACGTGAAGGTCACGTTCGCAAATCCGTCTAACCGGGCTATAGCAGTTAGACAGGATTTACCGATCGAGTGACATTCACGGTCGCAGATATAATGTAAATACTGTGAACTAGCATGTTTAAAATATCCGATCGAACAAATTTTATCAAGTGGGCCCCCAAGCAATACTGTAGCACTCACAGAAAATCTGGGCCCAAAAAGAATATCCCAAAACCCCTATTTTTAACTCAGAAGGAGTCTGCAAAATTTTGGTCAAGTGATCAATCAAAAGCGCGGCGGAACCGCGGCCCAAGCATGGGTTTGGCCGCGGTTCTGCGGCGGTTTGGAGAGATCGCGCCACCAAATTTTCACAGATTGCTTCTATATCCATGCACAGTATTCTGAGACAACCTGAAAAATTTTTGGAGCAGAAAAAATTTCGACAGAAAACACATGCATGTGAAAATACGGTTTTTTGGGGATTTTGTTCGATCGAGTACTAAACATACTAGAGCAAGCTAGGCAAGGTTAATGGCATGGCTCTGATACCAATGTAAGTCCGCGGCGGCGCCCCGGCCGTCGATCCGACGCCGGAAACGCGGAAACAAAAATTTTGCAAACTAGCAAACCGGCACCACCGCGCACTTTTCACCCGGATCGGGCCATTAACCTAGCAACTAGCAAACTAAAATACAGGTAGAGAGTTATACCAAGCGATCCGTGTCCTTCGGTCTTCGTCTCCACTCCGATCTCCTGCGGAATCTCTGTCCGTCACGTCCACGTCGGAAAGGGCACCACGTAGCCGGGTACGTATACGGGCTCCCACCTCTTGACCGAGGCAACTCGGGCGCGAAGTTGGCTAGCCGACGCATCCAAGATTTGCTGTAAATATAGTGTAGAGTCTATGTCTCTTTGGGGTATGTGAAGTTGCCATGGAATGATGGAGGTGAAGAAAGAACTTTGGAGTGAAAATCTCTTTGTAGGATGAATGGAAAAATGAGATGAACATTTTTGCCACCACTCAAAATGAACCTATCCGTCTCCCTAGACGTGGCCGGCCCCTCTCCTCCATGGTGGTGATCAAGGAATCAAATTATCATGGAGAAAAGAAAAAGATAATACAAGGAATAATGTCACACTCACTTCTATTCTCATCTAATCAAAGCACCATCACCAAAAAGCAAAGGAATGGACCAAAAAGGCATCTCATGATGAATAAACAATCATGATGCCTCACATATGCAAGAAAACCCTCCACAATGTGTTATTTGCAAACCTGCAAATAACACCCTCCATCGGAAAGTCCGGCCGTGAAGGAATAAAAGATAACCGGCCGGAACGAAATGCAAACTGGCAACTTCAGAAATCTGATCCCGTAATAAATTACAGGAAAACCCCGCTACTGCATATACATACTCGCATTTGTATTCCCACTGAACACAAATGCAAAGAGACAAAACTACACTGTCAAACACTAGGATCCGGCTTAAGCCAAAGCCGGCTAGTAAAATCCGTCCGATCACGATCCGTGCAATACCGTACGTATCTGATCGAACCCTGCCATATCTCCATACGGCCTCTAGAGCGTTTCGTCCGAAACCTGAGTAACTATGTGTGTGGTGGACTCTAAAGACTCGTCAACACTTTGGTTGTGGATTTAACCACTAGCAAGTCAGAGGTATAAGCCAATACGTAACGGGCTACCAGGTATTGATCAAAAGGGACGTCGATGAGCGAACTCATCCTGACACCCTACCGAGCCTGTCAGTGACAATATCCGTATAGTCCGGTCCGTTCGTCTATGAGTATCGCATGGCGGGCCTAGGGGGTTGGTAAAAATCAGACCCCCAAAAGCGGTATAAGTCGTGTCGGAGTGTAGCCCAGAATACCCTGAGATACTACTGGAATACCTACCAGTAAATCTCCTGCCTCGGCCGAGGGCTTTGTGTAATGGCTCTCCTAAACACAGCGCGACCTCACCCCCAATACCGGGAGAGACGAACCCCTGCAGATCCGCTCACTGCCTCCATGTGGCTCGGGATTGTACCCAACTAAAACTTGTTTGCATGACTCCTTTGAGCCGTGGTAGGATAGTAATCAAAGCACAGTGGGAACTCACACGAGACAAATGACGATCTCAGGTCGATGAACTAACCTGTACACATGTCACCAGGGAACTGCTATCTGACGTCTGGTATAATCCCAACTAGCAGGTTCCCGGCGAGTCCTGTCCGGTGTACTCATAACCCAATGAGCACCTGTATACATCTTAGGTGAACCAACTGACACCAGTGGCTTGTGAGACCGGCCACCGCCCCTCGTCGGGGTCTCGACTGTATACACTAGTCTACTCTGGAGAATCGATGCCCTGTCTCGAAACTCCCACGACTAGGGACCTTTTAAGGATGTGCTTATAGACTCCAGCTCTCACTTATATGATCGCACTCATACTGCTGGTAGTCAAGCAAGAATCCTAAGGGCTCTATCAATGTGCAATAGCGACTCGTATGGTCACCTAAAGCAGTACACGATGATAAAGGTAAACCAGATAGCATACTATCATCTTGAGTAAGACTGTCCTACTGGGATAGGTCCTCCCTCAATCATTGCAATCACGTGCCTGTGATCCAATAATTGACTCTGAGGGCACTATCTCCAACAGAGTCCCCCACAGACACTTTCCCAAGTTCGGGCGAAACGTTGTAGAGGCCGTATGGTGATATGGCAGGGTCCGAAAAATGCACGTGCGTTTACGCACGTGTCATCTTTCGGGCAGATAATACTGGTCATCTTTGGTTTAAGCCGGATCCGAGTATTATACTGTGTAGATATAATATCTTTGTCTCAGATGCATTTGTATTCGGCCGTAATACAAATGCGGGTATGTTTATACCATTACGGGGTTATCCTGAAATTCATTTCAGGATCACTTTTGGAAGTTGTCAGTTTCCAGTTTTCTATCTGCCGTATTTAACATTCGGTTAAATGCGGATTTATCTTTTCTTCTTGGATGAGTCATGAGGGCGAGTCATACTTCTAGAAGGTTCTAGAAGTGATGACAAGGTTAGTGACTCATGGTTGTATTTAATGATCATTAATGGTTGTGGTGACTAGCTTAAGGTGATTCATCACTTTCATTAATGCTTTCATACTTGGTGTTATGATAAGTTTTGAGCTTATGGTCACCTCCCCCTCTCCTACACTCACCCCACCTCCTTATAAAGTGGCCGGCCCCCTTTGTGTGAGGTTATGGTTGCTAGAAAAAGATTGGTATTGTTTTGGACTCATGGAAATTAGATAGCCTCTTTCTCATTTCACCCGATCCAAAAGGCAACTTCCATAAACCGTTCGTTCATAGCCTTGGACGTAACGAGACAAAATGTTCTACTCATTCTCTACTTCATCTTGGTCGTCTCTTTTAGCAAACTTGACGATCGAGTTGCCTCGGTTCAGAGGCGGGAGCCCGTTTAAAGATCCGTCGACGTGGTGCCACCTGGACGACAAGACTGGAGATCGAGGAGATCGGAGCAGCCGCAACAAAGCGTGGGATGATGGTTGAAGACCGAAGGACTCGGATCATTCGGTATAATGTTTCTACCCACTTTGTAGTTTGTTAGTTTAGCTTTAATGGCAGATCCGGGTTACGGTACGCGATAGCGCCAGTTGTAAAAAGTTTTTGTTCCGCATTTAGAAATGTTAGACGGCCGGAGCGCTACCATGGACTTACAGTGGTATCAGAGCCTAACCATTAAGCTATACTAACTTGTGCTAACACGTTTAAAAGATCGATCGAACGGAATTTCCGAAATCACAATTTTCAAGCACCTGAGTTTCTGTCGATTTTTTAAAGGGCCTAAAAATAATTTTGCATATCACAGAAAAGAGTGCAGGGTTTGTTAAGCATACGGATGAAAATTAGGCACGTGATCCCACAAGAGCACCGTGGATCCGCGCTCAATCCTAGGGTTTGACAGCGGAACCGCGGCGCTTTAGTGGGAACAGTGCATCAATTTTTCACAGTGAGCTGAATTTGGGAAATTGTAGGGTTTGGAATAGTTCTTTTGGGCCCAGATTTTGTTACTGTACAGCAGATGTACGAGGGACCCACTTCGGGAAATTTAGTCGATCGAAATTTTAAATTTGTTAGTATACAGTATTTACATTATATCTCCGACCGGGAATGTCATTTGATCGGTAAACTGCGTCTAATTGCTATAGTTCTTTTATACGGGTTTGCGAACGTGACATTCGCGTTGATGTTCTGTGTTGTGCTGTATTGTTGCGGATATGTCGTGGTGGATAGCAGGGTGCAATGATAGTGCAGTTTGAATTTATTTGTATATTTGATATTGCGGTGCGAGCGTCCAACATGTGGACTGCCGTCACTGCCTGTTTGTATAATATTCTTTTGGGGCACGACCGGGTTGAGGTCAATGTACTAGTTGTACATATTTTTATTTCTGTATTAGGTTTATCCTGCGAAGGAGTGCACGGATAGCCGGGTTCTGTAGGGCAACGGGTCCGTATCTCATGGCTTTGAGAGGCAGAGGGACCTCACTCTAGAATTGGTAGACTATTCGCCGCACTCGTAGGGGGTACAGGTTGACCCAAGGAGGGGTGCTCAATTTACCGGATTCCGTGAAGTGCCGGGTGTTCCATTCACTATGTTGTGGGGACTACCTCGCTTCAGGTTTTGGCGGGTAACTTGCCGCACCCGTAGGGGTCTAGGGTTCATTGCACAGGCTATCCACACGACCAAGGGAACGTCAGGTTTCAGCAGCGGCTCTGTGAAACCCGGGGATCCCAGATTATCTGTATTATTCTGTGATGCTTATTACTTTTCTGTAATGTTGCATATTATCACGCCTGGAGCGATTATTGTATATTGGTATATATACTATTAGATGTTGTATATGTTTTACACCCGCGCTAGTCCAGCCCCCGCTCTTTCATTAGTTAAGTAACCTAACGGGTGATGACGGGACCCAGTGGCGAATGCGGATGGCATATACGTACATTTTATTTTCGTTCTTTTCTGGTGTGATTGATTGATGGGACTGCATTGATTCTTATCAATTCAAGGATAAAACAAACCTATATTTGATGTTGTTGGAACAAATTTTAAAAGGTGTTATTACAAAGATGTTTCCCTTTGTTTTGCATAGCGGTATTCAGTTAGAATATCCTGCACCTCATTCGACGAGGCAAGGGCCGAGATCCCTTCACCGGGAGTGACCCCTTGGGCAGAAGTTTATGTCAGGGTAATAACTTCAATATAGTCGATTACAAGTTGCTTTGCATCGTGTTATTCAGTTGGAATATCCTACACCTCATTCCACGAGGAAAGAGCCCAAATCCCTTCACCGGGAGTGACCTCTTTAGCAAAGGTTTTTCGTCACTATATTTTTATAAAAAGCTATCAGGTTCCTTCAACGAGATCAAGTTCATTACGTTAAAGGTTTTTTCGTCAAAAGCCAGCCGTAGCCCTCTGTCATTTCTTTTGGGTATTCAGTAGTATTCAAGCTATGCATTTTAGCCAAAGTTAAGGCATAGTGTTTGGTAGCTGCTGGGTATTCATCTGTTGCATAGATAGATGAGTTGGTTTGGGACAGTCGTTCTGCCATTTTGGCCAAAGTCAAGGGCATGTGCGGGCGGGTTCAAATTGACCTGGATAGTGACGGGTAGAACTTGGCATGTGACTTATGACATTTTGACCAAAGCCAAGGTTATAAGAGCATGGGGCAAAAATCACATCGGGAGTTTCAAACATATAGGAAACTTGCCAAGCATGCGCATATCTTCTGGAGTGTGATAACTTGAGTGGCTTCCATCAAGTTATCATGCGATGATAGTTGGATCTCGATTCTCACTGATGAGTTGGTTTACTCTTCGGGTGATCCCGACTAATTCTTCTTACAGGTTTGGAGGAGAATTTGAGATTACAGTGGGAGGTTTACTGATTAGATAAAGTGATAACCATTTTGATCTAGGTTAGAGTGCACGCAGAGTGTTTCTTTTCTCTCTCTCTTTGGCAGCGACCTTTGACTGACCCTAGACTATGACTTAGTGACCAAGTTGACCGAACCTTCTTAAAATACTGCCCTTTGGATTGTCTAAAGTTGCATAAGTCATTGCCGCTCCTTCTTTTACCCTTTTTATTTCTCAGAACACCCCGTATTACTACGGATATCCACTTCCATTGGATAGATCCATCGTATGGTTATATACGAACTCTAAGGGACTTCTTCGAGGATGGATCCAGGTTTAGGAGAAATAGAATTGGTTTATTCAGTTTTCTTTTATTATCACCTTCTCTCAAGTTACGAGTACTCCTAGGATTAGGAGAGTACACCTATTATACTTACTAGATAGTCTTCTTCCAAACCATAGGCTGGTGCCGAAAGGTAGGGAATGAAGAAAACCAATTAGCCTAAGTAGGGTGTGCAGAAGGTAATATATAAAGACAAGATAAAGGGATTAGAAAGAGGGCAAAGAAAATTGCGACTGTTATCATTCACGTCCAAACCGCGTACTTAATCGCTACTCCTATTTCACCTTTGCCTTTTCCCCAGTTCGGGAGAAATAGAATAAGGCATTATTCAGTTGTCTTTTATCATCACCTTCTCTCAAATTGCGAGTACTCCTTGGTTTAGGAGGGTACACCTATTATGCTTACTGGATATTCTTCTTCCAAACCATAGGCTGGTGCCGAATGGTAGGGAAGGAAGAAAACCATTTAGCTTAACGATGGTGTACAGAAGGTAACGACTAAAGAAAAATAAAGGGATTTGGGAAGATGGCAATAAAATATACAGTTAAAGTCATAAATTGGATTATGGAAGAGGCATTACTAGGAATACCAGGAAACCCCTACGAAACATTTTCATGTTTCAGTTTCACTGTGCATTGTTAATTGTAAACTGATTTCCCGATTACATACTTACTCCAGGGTATGTATTTACCAGGTTTCATTCTCATATCTGTATGGTTTTTACAGATGATGAGTGG
The DNA here is from genome assembly GCA_030015575.1 of Agapanthus africanus. Taxonomy (NCBI): domain Eukaryota; kingdom Viridiplantae; phylum Streptophyta; class Magnoliopsida; order Asparagales; family Amaryllidaceae; genus Agapanthus; species Agapanthus africanus. The sequence continues at coordinate 441,772,382 of CM057350.1, read as the reverse complement.
GAGTAAGTTATTGGGAATTAGGTAATCATCTTCATTATATCGAAATTCGTTGTAATTGGTGGTATTTGAGGAAATCGCCTGGGTACAGTCTTTCAACCTACGACGCACAAGTTTTTGAGTTATTCAAACTCAGGGGACTTATACAGAGTATTGTATGTTGATCAGTGTCCATCAGGACAAAGGGGTTGGTCCTCGTACTATATTCTATTTACTTGTGACTTCTCTAGTTTTTTAGACAAGTGTTTCGTAGAAATACAAAGTCTAAGTTTTGAGAAGTTGTGGGCATAAGAAAAAAGTAGAGAACCAAGTGTCACAAGTATCGGGATTCTTCAAAGAGATCGAAGATGTAGATTCTTGTGATTAGTATTCAGTTGATAGTAATGGTTTTGAAAAACTTGTTTCTCTTTCAGGTTACTCATAATTGGATGGATTCCTAAGTTGAGTAATACTGATTAGCCTCTCTCCATTAAGTTGATATGTACTGGAGACAGCTGCATGATTTGAATCTGGTTCCAATTAAATTAGTGCCTCTATTTCTATATTGTATATAGAATGGTTCATATCTTAACGATGTTAAGATACGGGGAGTTGTCCAGCTTATGCTTAAAACCAGACACTGGATAACTCAAGATACGTTTCTGTAATGGCTGTTTGTGGGTTGACCTTGGCTTTGACGAGGGTTGACATTTCTACCATCATGGAAGATCAATAGTGATATTGTTCTAGACTCGCCACAGTTTTATTAAAATGGAATTTTTCAGAAAACAACAGTGGGAGTATGGTAGAACTGGAAGTAATTCCAGAACCGCAAACGATTACGGAAAATTTAATAGGACCTATATATTCAAACAGGTTTGACATTCCAATAGCCACTCCGCAGATATGATGGGTAACCTCAGACACCTGAGAGGTACTCCGGTAGCCTCAAGGACGGTAACAGGGAGGTTCTTATTTACCCAGACTTGATACTACGGTTGTTCCAGACTATGAGACCCAGCAGGAGGATATGTATAGCGTCGTTCTAAACTAGTTTTAGAAGTGGACGTATATATTATTCTGCCAGAGGGTTGTCATAGTCAGTGGGAGCAGCGGAAGCATAGTGGGCAAGTAGCTTATGTCTATTTATAGACTTAAGTAGATATAGCGGAGATAAGATCATCTAATTTTGATATGAAAATCATAGGTTTGACTTCATCAGAATAGGGGATGGATCTGTTAAGAAGGTAGTAGGGTGTGATGTCCTGGTATTTGGATGACATACACAGTGTAGGAAGTAAAATTCCTATACTACGATCGGTTGTACTGTGATTGTTACGCAGTTGTTTCTCCAGACAGGATATGGATATAATATCAGACATTCTGGTTACTAGATCTATGGTATTAGATCTAGATTTGGGTAGTTTCTCAATATGGGTACTTTGACAGTATTCTAATGGTATTTAGAATAGAAGACTCCTGGCATGGTGGTGTACCTGCAGGTGATGGAGTCATCCTCTCTAAAGGTGTCTTAGAGACTAAAGGAGAGAGGGAGTGCATGATTGGCAGATCTCTTGCTTAGGCAATTGAGTCAATCATGAGATGTCAAGTACCACACCAGATGTTGTTTTTGCACTAGATGCAATACATTTATATTAATCCAACCCTGAAGAAACATAAGGAAGCAGTTATAGAACATAAGTGTTTGTTCTACGGAAATGATGACGGCAGCCTCCTTCGGGAGACGATTATCATTCCAGGCTTCAAAGGTGACATGGATGACAGAGTGATTATCAGAGTTATAGTTTTCCCTCCGACGAGGGACAATATTATGGACAGATGGTCCAAGAGGATACTGTGGGAGGCATGGTGCTGGAAACTGATTAGGTTCAGTTATTGATACAGTCTAAGAAGTTTGAATTTGGAGTTCATTTATGAACTAGGCCCCATCAGATATTCAGACATATTCTAAGACAGGTATTACTCGATTCGGGAGATGGCTTTCTCCACGAATTTGAGATTTAGAGAGATATAGAAAGAAACATCAGGGCGGATCCACTCACTAAGCCTATTTCTCGAACACAAGAGTTTTACAAACTAGCTTTGTGAAACTGATTAGTAGAGGAGTTGGATGTTCGGTATCACACGAGCTGTGAGTATGCGACATCGCAATAATTAGCCTTAAGTGCAAGTGGGAGATTGTTGGAGATAGTGCCCTCAAAGTCAATTATTGGATCCCAGGTACGTGATTGCAATGATTGAGGCAGGACCTATACCGATATGACAGTCTTGCTCGAGATGATAGTTTGCTATCTGGTTTGTCTTTATCATCGTATACATGCTTTAGTTCACTATTGCATTATGATAGAGCCCGTAGGATTCTTTCTTGACTACCAGCAGTATGATGGCGATCATATACGTGGGAGCTGGGGTCTGTAAGCACATCCTTAAAGTGTCCCTAGTCGTGGGAGTTTCGAGACAGGGCATCGATACTCCAGAGTAGACTAATGTATACAGTCGAGACCCCGACGAGGGGCGGTGGCCGGTCTCACAAGCCACTGGGTTATGAGTACACGGACAGGACTCGCCGGGAACATGCTAGTTGGTATTATACATATCGTCAGATAGCAGTTCCCTGGTGACATGTGTACAGGTTAGTTCATTGACCTGAGATCGTCATTTGTCTTATGTGAGTTCCCACTGTGCTTAGATTACTACCCTACCATGCTCAAAGGAGTTGTGCAAACAGGTTTTAGTTGGGTACAGTCCCGAGCCACATTGGAGGCAAGTGAGCGGATCGGCAGGGGATTCGTCTCTCCCGGTATTGGGGGTGAGATCACGCTGTGTCTAGGAGAGCCATTACACAAAGCCCTCGGCCGAGGCAGGAGATTTACTGGTAGGTACTCCAGTAGTATCTCAGGGTGTTCTGGGCTACTCTCTGACACGACTTATACCGCTATTGGGGGTCTGACGTTACTAGCCCCCTAGGCCAGATATGCGATACTCATAGACGAACGGACCGGACTGTATGTATATTGTCACTGTTAGGCTCAGTAGGGTTTATGGATGAGTTCGCTCGTCAGCTTCCTTTCCAATCAATACATAGGCAAACCGTTACGTACAGCTTGTACCTCTGACGTGCTAGTGGTTATACCCAGTGCCAATGTGTTGATGAGTCATTAGAGTCCCCCACATACACTTTCCCAAGTTCGGGCGAAACGTTGCAGAGGCCGTATGGTGATATGGCAGGGTTCGGAAAATGCACGTGCGTTTACGCACGTGTCATCTTTCGGGCAGATAATACTGGTCAGCTTTGGTTTAAACCGGATCCGAGTATTATACTGTGTAGATATAATATCTTTGTCTCAGATGAATTTGTATTCGGTCGTAATACAAATGCTGGTATGTTTATACCATTATGTGGTTATCCTGAAATTCGTTTCAGGATCACTTTTGGAAGTTGTCAGTTTCCAGTTTTCTATTAGCCGTATTTAACATTCGGTTAAATGCGGATTTATTTTTTCTTCTTGGGTGAGTCATGAGGGTGAGTCATACTTCTAGAAGGTTCTAGAAGTGATGACAAGGTTAGTGACTCATGGTTGTATTTAATGATCATTAATGGTTGTGGTGACTAGCTTAAGGTGATTCATCACTTTCATTTATGCTTTCATACTTGGTGTTATGATAAGTTTTGAGCTTATGGTCACCTCCCCCTCTCCTACACTCACCCCACCTCCTTATAAAGTGGCCGGCCCCCTTTGTGTGAGGTTATGGTTGCTAGAAAAAGATTGGTACTGTTTTGGACTCATGGAAATTAGATAGCCTCTTTCTCATTTCACCCGATCCAAAAGGCAACTTCCATAAACCGTTCGTCCATAGCCTTGGACGTAACGAGACAAAATGTTCTACTCATTCTCTACTTCATCTTGGTCGTCTCTTTTAGCAAACTTGACGATCGAGTTGCCTCGGTTCAGAGGCGGGAGCCCGTTTAAAGATCCGTCGACGTGGTGCCACCTGGACGACAAGACTGGAGATCGAGGAGATCGGAGCAGCCGCAACAAAGCGTGGGATGATGGTTGAAGACCGAAGGACTCAGATCATTCAGTATAATGTTTCTACCCACTTTGTAGTTTGTTAGTTTAGCTTTAATGGCAGATCCGGGTTACGGTACGCGATAGCGCTAGTTGTAAAAAGTTTTTGTTCCGCATTTAGAAATGTTAGACGGCCGGGGGGCTACTGTGGACTTACAATAAGTACCCACTGTCTATACTAGAACCAGTTGCCGGCGTACCGCATGCCCAACATCTCGAACAGTTTCTCAAACTAGATTTGAGGGATGGCCTTGGTGAATGGATCTGCTTTGTTGTCTTTTGTGTCTACTCTCCGTACCTCGACGTCCTGGCGATCCACTATCTCTTTGATGAGGTGATACCGCCTCAAGATATTTCTGAATTTCTGATGGGACCGCGGTTCCATTGCCAAAGCCATGGCTCCATTATTATCGTAATACATAGGTATTGGATTAGCAATGGATGGAACTACCTGAAGTTCAGAAATGAACTTTCTCATCCAGAATGCCTCTTTTGCGGCATCATTAGCAGCAATATACTCAGCTTCCATCGTGGAGTTAGTGACAGAATCTTGCTTGGAACTCTTCCAACATACCACCCATCCATTTAGGGTAAATACAAACCCTGAGATGGACTTACTATCATTCTTGTCGCTCTGGAAACTGGAGTCGGTATAGGCCTCCATTTGGAGATCTCTGTTACCATACATCAAGAACATTTCTTTAGTTCTTCTCAAGTACTTCAGAATGTTCTTCACAGCAGTCCAGTGTTTCTCCCTTGGATTGGATTGATACCTGCTTACTGCACTCAGTGTATAAGCTACATCTGGGAAAGTACACAACATCGCATACATTATAGATCCTACCGCCGAAGCGTAGAGTATAATGCTCATGCGAGCCCTCTCTTCATCAGTCTTTGGAGACATCTCTTTGGAGAGGGTGATCCCGTGACAAGCGGGTGAATTACCCCGCTTGGAATCTTCCAAACTAAGGCACTTTAGTATGGTGTCAATGCATCTCGATTGGGACAATCCCAACAATTTCTTAGATCTATCTTTATAGATCTTAATTCACAGAATGTACGAGGCATCACCCAGGTCTTTCATGGAGAACCTCCGCGATAAGAATAGTTTGACCGATTGTAGCATAGGAACATCATTTCCTATCAAGAGAATGTTGTCCACGTACAATACGAGGAATGTAACAGTACTCTCTATAATCCTTTTATAAATACACGGTTCATCTATATTTTTGATAAAACCAAACTCTTTGACTTATCATAAAAGTAGATATTCCAAATCTGTGATGCCTGCTTTAATCCATAGATGGATTTAAGCAACCTGCATGTTTTTCCGCTGCTCCCACTGTCAATGAAGCCTTGTGGTTGATCCATAAAAACGCATTCTTCTAAATCACCATTTAGAAATGTCGTTTTAACATCCATCTGCCAGATCTCATAGTCATAATGAGCAGCTATAGCAAGCAGGATCTGAATGGATTTGAGCATCGCGACTGGTGAAAAGGTTTCATCATAGTCCAAGCCTGGTCTTTGACAAAATCCTTTTGCGACCAGCCTAGCTTTATAGGTCTCCACCCGATCATCCACACCAATCTTTCTCTTAAAGATCCATTTGCACCCTATGGATTTTACTCCAGAAGGTGCAACCTCCAAAGTCTATACTTTGTTGGTGTGCATGGATTCCATTTCGGATCTCATGGCATCCAGCCACTTCACTGAGTCACCACTCGTGATAGCTTGTTGAAAACTAGTAGGGTCATCATCATCCATGATGCAATCTTCTCTATCACCATCAATTAGAAAACCATAGTATCTATCAGGTGGGCGAGAAGTCCTACTAGATCTACGGAGTGGCTGAGGATCGTCAGGTTCTATTGAAACCTCAGGTTCAACCAAATCATCGGTAATTGTTTGTGGATCTGGAATTTCTTCCAGTTCTACCGCATTGTCGATAGTATCATTTGTAAAAAATCCATTTTCTAAAAATGTGGCATACTGAGAAACAAACACCCTTTGTTCCTCCTTGTGGTAGAAAAGAGATCTATACGAATGTTTTGGATATCCCACAAATTTACACAAAACCGAGCATGTCTCGAGTTTATCCGGATTCTACTTTTTCACATAAGTCGGACAACCCCATATCCTAACTCGTTTAAGAGACGGTCTCTTCCCATACCATATCTCATATGGAGTGGTAGACACGGTTTTGGTCGGAATCCTATTCAATAGATATATTGCAGTCTTCAATGCGTGATCCCATAATGAAAGTGGTAACTCAGCATCACTCATCATTGATCGTACCATATCTAATAGGGTACGATTTCTCCGTTCCGACACACCGTTGTGCTGTGGTGTGTACGGAGGAGTGAGCTGAGAGAGAATCCCATTCTCTTTTAGGAAATCTAGAAACTCTGAGCTTAGATACTCAACTCTTCGATCCGATCTAAGTTTCTTGATACTCAAGCCTGTTTGTTTTTCTACTTCAGATTTATACTCTTTGAACTTTTCGAAGCCTTCGGACTTATGTTTCAATAAGAACATGTGTCCGAATCTCGAGAAATCATCAGTAAAAGTTATGAAGTACGAAAAACCACCTCTCGAATGTGTAGACATTGGTCCACATACACCACTATATATGAGGCCTAAGAGTTTAGTAGCTCTCTCTCCGTGTCTAGTAAACGGAGTTTTGGTCATTTTACCTTTGATACAAGACTGGAAAGTCGCATAAGATTTATATTCAAACGAGTTTAAATATCCATCTTTATGTAGTTTGGTTAGTATTGTTTCATTAATATGACCAAGTCTACAATACCAAATGAAAGCTTCATTTATGTCTGAAATCTTCCTTTTGTTTTTGTGTTGTATATTAAAAACTATATGTTGATTTAATGCGTATATCCCGTTATTTAATGTACCAGACCCAATCAACTCTTGATTAAGGTTAATGTTCATAACATTAGATTGTAACACAAAATTATATCCTTCATTGTCCAACAAGGATATTGATATAATATTACATAATATCGAAGGTACAAAATAACATGGGTTCAAAACCAATATACAACCCGACAGCAAACGAAGGTGATACTCTCCTACTGCTACAGCATGTACAGAGGAACCATTCCCAACTCGGAGAGTGTGATCGCCTTTCTTCAAAAACCTGCTGTTTCTCAGCCCCTGCACACAATTGCAGCTGTAAGATCCTGACCCGGTATCTAATACCCAAAAAGCAGAGTTAATTGAAAAACAGTTTTCTGTTACAAACACATCTGAAGTGGAAGCATCAGCATGCTTCTTCTTCTTGATATCGGCAAGGTATCCAATGCAGTTCTCTTCCAGTGCCCAGTCTTGTGGCAATGGAAGCATTCCCCTCTTCCTGACGCAGCAACCCCTATCTTGTCCTTTCCTGGTGCTTTTTTCACTCCTCCTCTCGGCTTGATGGGATTCTTCTTTTTCTTTCCCTTGACCTTAGCTTTCGGGACGGAAGAGGAAGATGGCCTAGCAATTAGAGCGGGAGTTTTCGTTACTTTTAGCGTGCTCTCTGCACTCCTCAACATATTAAGGAGTTCAGGAAGCGACTTCTCCATGTTGTGCATGTTGAAGTTCACAATGAACTGAGCAAAGGCAGGGGGGGGGACTGTAGAATAATATCAACATACTTTTCGTTCTCCATGGTCCATTCCAGGTCCTCTAGTTCTTCGATAAGTCCTATCATCTTCAATACATGGTCACCTACAGACATGCCAGCAGCCATCCATATCTGAAACAACTTTCAAGATGCCTCGTATCGGAGAGTGCGAGATTGCTCTCCATACAACTCCTTTGTATGGAGAAAGATGGATTGTACATCCATCTTCTCATGCTGCTTCTGATGTTCATTGTTCATAGAAGCAAGCGCGGGGCATTTGGCTATTGCACAGTCTATATCTCATGTCTTGCGGATTTCCTTATCCGCAACTGAAGAATCAGGGCCTGGGCTAGGAGGGGCTGGAGTAGTTAGGACGTATCCGACCTTATCATAGGTCAGGGCAATATTTACGTTTCTCAGCCAATCTTTGAAATTCGGTCCCGTGAGTTTATTCTTGTCTAATAAAAGCTTAAGTCCCATCATAGGTATATGCCATTAGGAGAGAGAAAAGAAGACACTCAGCGATTACTCTTGCATGATTAGATTGGTTATTAATCTTATCTAATCGATGTCTCCCACTGCTTTTTATCAAATTTTCCTTCAAATCTTAAAAAGAAAATTAGCCAGGATTAATTGCAATCTACAAGTTCGCTAACCGATCAGCCAGGCCAGTGTCGGTACTCCGAGGGAGGTTCCCCGTGCTTTCGTCCGGACCTAATTAAAATAAACCTCGTTTTCCTAGAGGCATAATCCCGTTGACATCTTTCAGACACCTACTGGATTAGCTAATTGTAAAGTGCAAAACTCTCCCGGGAGTAACTTTTGTAAGTGCACGGCGGCGCCCCGGCCGTCAATCCGACGCCGGAATGCGGAAGCGGTGAAAAACTTAAATTTTGCGGACTTAGCAAACCGGCACCACCGCGCACTATAACCCGGATCGAACCATTAACTAGTCCTAGCTAACTACAAGAAAGGGAATAGAGATATACCGACGATCCAAGTCCTCCGGTCTTCTCGTCATCGTCCCGATCTCCTGCGGAATGTCCCGTCTCCTCCTCGTCGCCGGAAGTGCACCACATCGCCTACTTTGTTTACGGGCTCCCACCTCAATGCCGAGGCAACTCGGGCACGAAGCCGGCTACTCGACGTGCCCAAGGTTTGCTGTAGAATGTGTAGTAGAGGATTGTGTCTCATTTGGGGTTCATGGAGGTGCCATTGTGGTGGAGGAAGAAGAACTTGAAGAGAGGTGAGGAAAAATGTATCATGCAAAGAATGAATGTGACAATTTTCTCACTACCAAAAGAAAAGCCCCCACCCTCACTAGTGGCCGGCCAAGCATGATGGTGGTAGGTGGGGATGGAGTGAAGTCAAATGAAAGACAAGGGAGTGGGTGAGCTATCATGGAAGGAAGAATAATGAGTGATGATCAAAACAATATCATCACAAACAAAAACAAACACTCCAAAGCAACCATGATGACTCCAAATGGTCAAGCCATCATGAAGAAGTCAAGAAGTCAAGGTCAATGGAGCAACCATCATGATCCAACCAATAAGCAAAGACCCCCTCCAAAAATACTTATTTGCAATAATGCAAATAAGCCCTCCTCCACCAATCTTCGGCCAATGAACGATACAAAGGAAATTGGCCGAAACGGAAAGCAAACTGGCAACTCCAGAAAAGTGGTCCCGTAATAAATTACAGGAAAACCCCGATACTGTGCATACACACCCGCATCTGTATTTCGACCGAAATACAAATGCAATGAGACAAAATCTACACTGTACTATACTAGGATCCGGCTTATACCAAAACCGGCTAGTATTATCCGTTCGATCCTGATCTGTGCAATACCGCACGTATCTGATCGAACCCTGCCATATAACCATACGGCCTATAGTACAGACTGTCCGATCCTGATCCGTGCAATACCGCACGTATCTGATCGGACCCTGCCATATCTCCATACGGCCTCTACAACCTTTCGCCCGAAAGCTGAGTAACTGAAATGTGGGGGACTCTAAAGACTCATCAACACCTCGGTTGTGGATTTAACCACCAGCACGTCAGAGGTATAAGCCAATACGTAACGGGCTACCAAGTATTGACTAAAAGGGACGTCTGTGAGTGAACTCAGCCTGACAACCCTACTGAGCCTGTCAGTGACAATATCCGTACAGTCCGGTCCGTTCGTCTATGAGTATCGCATGGCGGGCCTAGGGGGTTGGTAAAAGTCAGACCCCCAAAAGCGGTACAAGTCGTGTCGGAGTGTAGCCCAGAACACCCTGAGATACTACTGGAATACCTACCAGTAAATCTCCTTGCCTTGGCCAAGGACTTTGTGTAATGGCTCTCCTAGACACAGCACGACCTCACCCCCAATACCGGGAGAGACGAACCCCTGAAGATACGCTCACTGCCTCCATGTGGCTCGGGACTGTACCCAACTAAAACCTGTTTGCACGACTCCTTTGAGCCGTGGTAGGGTAGTAATCAAAGTACAGTGGGAACTCACACGAGACAAATGACGATCCCCAGGTCGATGAACTAACCTGCACACATGTCACCAGGGAACTGCCATCTGACGTCTGGTATATGACCAACTAGCATATTCCCGGCGAGTCCTGTCCGGTGTACTCATAACCCAATGAGCACCTGTATACATCTTAGGTGATCCAACTGACACCAGTGGCTTGTGAGACCGGCCACCGCCCCTCGTCGGGGTCTCGACTGTATACACTAGTCTACTAATGGAGTATCGATGCCCAGTCTCGAAACTCCCACGACTAGGGACCTTTTAAGGATAAGCTTATAGACCCCCAGCTCCCACTTATATGATCGCCCTCATACTGCTGGTGGTCAAGCAAGAATCCTAGGGGCTCTATCAACGTGTAATAGCGACGTGTCAGGTCACCTAAAGCAGTACACGATGATAAAGGTAAACCAGATAGCATACTATCATCTCGAGTAAGACTGTCCTACCGGGATAGGTCCTCCCTCAATCATTACAATCACGTACCTGTGACCTAATAATTGACTCTGAGGGCACTATCTCCAACAACTTTTACTCACAGTGGGATCGGGATCCAACTATCATATAGAAGGTATGCAATCTCATTGCAAATTTTAGCTTTTGAAATTCCAGATATGGTTTTTACCCCTAGTGTCTTATGACCTTAACTATGGTCAACAAATCATAAGCACCAGTCAAGTTCTACCCGCCATTTCGTGATTGATTTAGACCCACCCGCATAACCCTTAAGTATGGTCAACAAGGTCATGCGAATGTCCTAATCGATTGCATCATATGCTTTGTAGGAAGATATCACTTAGCTACCATACACCACGCCTTAACTATAGTCAACAAACGTGGTACGAATACTAAGTACTCTGCTTCCTAAAATGGCGGAGAGCAACGGATGGTTTTGATGAAACCTTTAACATTTTGAACTTGATATCGTTGTAGAATCTAGTGAAAAGAGTGGTTTAAGATCCAGTTTTAAAAGTCAAATGGTTTTGTAGTATCTTTCTAATTTTGCTAAAGAGGTCACTCTCGGTGAAGGGATCTCAGCTCTTTCCACATCGAATGAGATGCTGGATATTCATCAAGGAATACCACGATGCAAAGCAAAAATTAGATCAACTATAAAAACAAATCGAGTGTTTTGTAACATTTGCTAGTTTCGCTAAAGGCTCACTCCCGGTGAAGGGATCTCGGCCCTTTCCTCATCAAATGAGGTGCTGGATATTCATCAAGGAATACCACTATGCAAAGCAAAAACTAGAGTTACCCATTTTAAAAAGTTTGATTGTACAACATCTTTAGGTTTCTTTTTCTTAACATTAATCATATTAATGTTGTCCCATCATTTACGTTTCCTAAACATCATAGAAAAGAAACGAAAATAGAACGAACGCTTATGCCATCCGCATTAGCCACGGGGCCCGTCATGCACCGTTAGGTTACTTAACTTATGGCAGAGCGGGGGCTGGACTAGCGTGGGTGCAAAACATAAGCAACGTTTATTATATATCTTATATATAAATTGCCATACGTCGCACGTATTTGTAAACATTCCAGATCACAGATGAACACATTGGATATACTAGGAATTCTGTATTTCATTTAAGCCCTTAAAGAAAGACGGGTTCTACGGTCGTGATGAATAGCCAAAACCTACCTTAGACCCCTAAGGGTGCGGCAAACTACCCGCCAAATTCCAGAAGTGAAGCAACCTCCCTCAACAAAGTAAGTAGGCCACTCGGCACTTCAAAGAACCCGGTAGTTTGTGCACCCTACCTTGGGTTTATCCTAGGAGCAAAAATAGTAAAAAGAAATTATACAATGGTGGCTACAACCTCAACCCGGATGTGCCCCACAAAATAATATTACATCCCTTTTTACAAATTACATGAATGAAAGAAAAGAAAAACGCTCTTCTCACATCCCCCGGCTATTCATCCACGACGATCCAACATATTCATATACACATACCATCACATGATATCATTATAGATATGTGCAACCTCGACTAATCGACGTATAGCAATTAGTCAACGTTTCCAAACACATATACACATCACAAAGCTTGTAAAGTAACCGCGACATTAGAATTCCGCACGCAATTAGCAAACTAAACCAATTTTTCCAAGACATGAAAAAATCTAGTGAGCTAAAGTTCCAAAACCATCGTTATAAGCCAATCCGGGAATCGAAACGAACTCGAAACCCGCCCGAATCTTCGCGGAGACGAAGATCCCAAAATTAACTATCGAATAGAGGGCCTCGGGGGTACCCACCCCCGGGAGCCACATCAAAGTGGCCCCTAGGGGAAGGCAGACCCGAGAGAACCCAGTTGGGATGCTCTCGGGTCACCCACCCCTAAGGCCACCTTATGGTGGTCTTGGGGTATGGGTCTGGCCTTTGGTCCCCAAAGATGAATGTAAAAATGAGCAAGTCTAAACCATGAACAAATGATATGGCTCAAAACAATAATTGAAGCATGCATTATTTTTCTCCAAAAATAATGCACTATGCTTTGTTCCCTTATGAAAAATAAATAATAAATATAAAAAGCAATGGGAAAAGTCCCCAAATGGAGCATTACGTGCCCGCACATGATAGGCACTGCGCTTGACAAAACATGGCTGAAAATGAGGCTAAAACTGAGCCTCACGTGCAGACACGTTTCCACCATATACAAAGTATATAGGCGCCTTCTTAAAACAAACAATTGGCCAGAAAAAAGTCACGTGGTAGCACATGACGCTCTTTGACGGGCTTAACTTCGTGGGGTCACGTACTACACGTGATGGGCTTCTATGCTTTCTAAACTAATTGTCACGACCCGCAGGGTACGGAACGTGACTGGCACTTAAGTTATGAAACGTCTCAAGACGTCCGTAAAATAAGTAAGCCAAAGCCCAGAAATCAAACCAAAAAGCAGTCGAGTGAAGGAAAACCAATCAATTGAAAGCGAGTTTATCAAATAAGTCATATCAAGCCTTTTTAAAATAATATCAATTTTTCCGAAAATTTCGGCAGAGTCTCCTTTGTAAATACTGGCCCCCAAAATGGGCACAACAAGAATATATATGAATACAACAAATAAAGCATCCCCAAGCAGGAGCTAGCTCTTCGCCACAAGGCGGTCACAAATCCCACGCAATGTAAATCAGCAATGTGCAGAAATAAACATAAGAAGCACAAGTAAAACAGCATGTCGACTCAAGTGAGCTCGACCCCAAAATACAGCATAAAAAGCCCACAAATCTCGCAGTCTCGTCTCTAGGTCAATATACAACAATACAGGTAGATACAGTAGATGGAGTACTCTAGATACAAATAATATACAAGGTGGTACAAAATAATAATACAACCCACCTACGAGCAAAAGCCTCGAGTCTAGGCAAAAGAAACAAGTGCGCCCGCTGCTACTGTACTGACGGAGCGGACCTGCAAAAAGCTGTGGCACAACGGGGGTGACTTGCCAACTCGTGAGTAATAAATAACATCTATATAGGCTATCGCAAGCATGCACACAAGCATCCTAGCATCTATAATACAGGTATGGCAGGATATACTAGCAGGTATGTATGCAATATGAAGGTTCTAGCAGGTATGAATGCAATATGAATCAACTCGTAATCTGAATATATAGGTACAAGAAGTCATAAATTTTCTTTTAGGAATCTCTTTTCTTTTAAAATATCAGCACAATACCAAAAGAATCAACAAGAATCCGTGTCCAGCATCGACACCTCAAAACTGTCTCAATCTCATGTATCCATATCATAGTATCTCTGGCCTCAGCCGTCCGGCTGACCCATCTCAAATGTCAATATCTCATCATCTCGCGGCCACGGTCGGTATCCTCTGGATATCCGCCGTGCCAAAAAGTCACCGGTAGGTAGTCCATCCTCTGCCAGGCTCAACGTCAACAACACGATCCTCTTGCCCAGGGGTACCTTACCGGGCCCACCATGTACCCGTGACGGTTCCTCCACTCCTCGACACGGATCTCGAAAACCACAGCAAACTCATGGTGGACGACACTTTACATCACTAGAAAACCGTAACTTTTTATATTTTAAAAGATCATAAGTTGTAAATTTTGCGGCTTTCCCCGAAATCCAGAAATATCATAAATCTCAAGAAATCATCATAAGTGCATATGTCAATGATAATGAATGCATATGGTATCAATAACCAAGTTGCAATGTATGATTAATAAACTAGGAATGAATAATTGATGTAATGGTATACATGCACATGAATAGCAATCCTACGATTTCATTTTAAGGATTTAAAGGCAATAGCACAGGTTTAAGCATCAATTATAGTAAAAGGTTTCAAATTATAGGTTATCTAGTGTGGTGACATGGCAATTACCAGGGTGTGTGTGTACGCATGAATAGTGCTCGTGCTGCATATAAAAACCTTGGCAATGGTGCAGGTGTCGTATAGAATGGGTTCGCATATGTATGTCAAATAAAGTATGGATGTAGTTACTAATATTACTAGAAATCTTTAACTACTTAAACTATCGGGCGACCTGCGCCATCCAAACGATAGTCCCCCGTAGATGTTAAATCTACTCACCGGAATCCTCAGCTAGCTACGTCCAATAACCGCTTTCCCTTTTCGTGCTGCGTCCGAAGTCTCCGCGACCGAACCTGGAATTTGCATCAATACAAAACATAAGGTTACATATCATGAAACGACGCAAATCCCAAATGAAAATATCCAAGTTCACAAGCTAGGCACAACGTGCACCAAGTGCGCGGAACGCACACGAAAATTGCAAAAACTAACTATAATCGTCGTTTTGGGATGCCCGGCAAAACTAAAACCCGATCACACAAAATTCCATACTCACACATCCTAAATGTCATAGGATATGCTAAAAATATAATCAAGTTATCACAAATAATTTATCACATAATTTTATATAAAAACTAGTAAGCATTTACATTCCAAAAATCGGTGCAAATATCGCCGATTTGCGATAAAGTGCACACATCATCTCACAACCACCCAAGTTAACCATTAGAAAGCCACTACAATTAATTTAACCCAAATACCATGCTACAAAACCCATTATCTAAACACAACCCTTTCTTGAATTCATAACCTAGCAATTCCAAATCCAATTCCACACTTGAAAATTTAAATTAACACAAATAAAATCCCACATAAGAAAATTAACCTCTTAGATTAGGTTAGCAAGATAACTAGATAGAAAAATAGATTTAATTAGCCTAGTAATGGTGTGCTAAAACCCAAGTTCATATCAAACTACCCTCTTTAAAAAAAACTAGATTAGAAATTAACAAAAGATTTAACACTAAACAATTTCAAGGTTCTAATTAGCACACTTAAGCAACAATGTAACCATTTGATTAGAAGTTATACCTCAAAAGTTCAATCCTAAGCTTGCTCAAGCCTCCTAAGACACCTCCTTTCTCCAAGATTTAAACCAATTTGGACTTGAAAAGAGATAGAATAAGGTTTTGCTTTGAAATTGTAAAGGAAATTGTTGATTTTTGTTGAATTTTAATGGATTTTGATGGAATTTTTTGTAGCAAAGAGAAAGGAAATGAGAGGAGCTGCACCAAGTGGGGTTTCGACCAGATTTGGGAGGGGTTGGAGAAAGTGAGGGAAGTGTGGGAAAAGTCAAGGTCAAAGCCATACAAATCAACCAAAAACCCATACCCAATTTAATATATTAAAACCCTTATCATATCATTTTGTTCAAATGAGTTGGGGAAAAATTTTGTGGGTTTGCTGCTGAGGTAGGGCCGGCCAAGAGGGTGTGAGGATGAGTGTGAGAGAGTGCACAAAAATTTTTATGCAAAAAGACCCCCCACAAGTCCAAAATTGCAAGTTTTAGTTCAAAATAAACATATTTTTGTTTTCCATAATAAAAATCCATTAAAACTTGAAATAAAATACTAAAAATTTATATTACAACTAGATTTTAATTAACATGATTTTAAAGATTAAAATTAGCCCATTTAAAATTGTATTTATCGCCAATTTAATGTATTTTTTTACCGGCTTAAAATAATATTAAAAATTGAAAAATTAGGGAAAAATTTTAAATGACCAAAAATTAATAAGTAACTCATTAGCTACTAAAAACTAGCAATTACCTATCCAAATTAGGTATAATTAGGCCTAAACTGCAAAATAACAAAAAAGACGATTTACGGAAAAATACCAAATTTTCATCGATTTTTGGGAAAACACTAAAACGACTTTTCAAGGCGTTACACCAATAGAATTTAATTCTAAATAAAAGGGATCAAAGCCCTATTTGGAAAATGTTTTCTTAGATCTTTCTAAACAAGAAAGATTGCGCTCTGTAAAGCATAGCGCTGTTGGATTAAAAGTCCAATGGTGATTAAAAATCATCAATTTACAGAAGAAGATTCTGTGTAGGGAAATATTTTCCTAATCTTGTGAGAAATATCTTCTGTAAAACAGAAGTCCTTGGATTAAAAATCCAACGGTGAATAAAATTCACCGATTGATCTAAAAGATCATTTTGGTTGATTATAAAATCAATCAAAATCTCTCAATGAGAGATTTTCTGAACAAATTGATTCTTTTCTTTTTCCTATAAATTGGAGCCAAGAGACACAGGCAAAAAAGAAAAGAAAAGAAGAAGAGAAAAAAAGAGAGAAAAACACCCTCGTAAGCTTAAAAGAAAAGAGAATTTAATTCTCCAGGAAGAAGAAGACCTCTTAAAAGAGAAAAAGAAACTCTAGGTAAGAGACGGAACAAAATACAGAGAATATCTCATCTCTTTTTCACCTCAATAAGAGTTTAACTCTTCTAAAGAACTTAGTTCTTCCTCTGGTTGAGATCTGCAGAAATAGATCTCCTTAGAAGTTGAGAATTTAATTTTCATCGGGGAGATTCTGCCATGCACATCCAAAACTTAAGGGAAGTCCTAAGTTTAGAGAATTTAATTCTCCCCAAAAGTATATAGGAATTTAATTTCTCTGATAAAACAAGGGTATTGTAACACCTTAGAATACGATTAGTGTTAATTAAGCGATAATGCGGGTTTTCTGTAAAAAGTTTACCAATTTGGTTTTCTCACATTTTATAACATTTAATTAATAATTTATTATTATTTGTTATGGCTTGCACATACTTGTGCATGTTAATGTGAGGGTTTATTTGTGTTAACCTTGTTTAGTTGCATGACACTTTAATCTAATCCCATGCCTTGATTTAACCTTGCCTTAACCTTGCCTTAGATATTTGTGTGAGATATTTGTTGTGAGAGTAGATATTTGTTTTGAATGAGAGGAGGTGGCAAGGTGACTCATGGAGGGCATTAATGATGAAGTGAGGGAGGGAGAGTAAGAATAAGGGATAAGTTTACCCTACACTCACCTCACTCTCTCATTATCACCCCACTCACCCACACACTCTCATTCTCTCTCAATCTATCTCTTTCTCATTGCTCCTCAACCCTCAACTGAAACCCTTCACCTTTCCTTCACTAATCCCTCACAAAACTTCATCAAAACATCACCAAAACCCTTATCAAGTCTTGTTTTGCCTCTAAGATCACTTGGAGCTTGGAAAGTCAGGATCTTTGAGCTTGTGTGGTTAGGTAATGATCTCTATCTGTTAAGTAGGTGTTTTTAGTGTTGTGTAGCTTATTAGTTTCAGTTTAGAACACTAAAAGTAAAGTTTTGTGCACATATCGTATTTTTAGTGTCATATTATGATATCTGTAATCTGCTGTAACCCAGAGTGTGTACTAAAAAATCTAGCAGTATAGTTGTGTTGTACTAGAGACCCTAAGCTTTCATCTGAAGCACGAACCCCTGGAGCTCAGATTTGGCCGGCGACATGAAGGGTATATCCGGCGACCTCGGCCATCTTGGGGAGTTAGGGCTTGGTTTTTGTAGGGTAGCTGTCTGCAGTTGTTTAGAAGTGTTTGGTACTGTTTGATTTTTGAGTTTTGCCAGTATACAAAATCTGGGATCACTTTGCTTGTTTTTAGTGTTACGACTACGCGCGTTACGTTATCCGACACGGTACGTGTACCTTGTGTAGCTTTGCTCTTGGGTTGGTTTCGTAGTGTCGCTATGCACGTTAGCCACTAGCCGAACACTTGAGAGTATGTTTGGAGTTGGTGCGTCGGTCAAACGTAGTTTGTACGTGTTATTGGTCGGTTGCTGATGTGAACTTGTTATGTTGTTATATGATTTTAGGATTGCAGGCAAGGACTTCGGACGCTGTAAAGAAAGGAAAGCGAGTGGTTGGCTTTACTTAGCCCAAGATCATCTGTGAGTAGATTTAACATCTACAGGGGAATCGCCTGCATGGCGTTATGCGTATGGGCTAGATTAAATGATATGATTATTAGTTACAAGTATATGGAAATTGATTGTGTATGTGTACCATTGTTGCATATCTCATTTTCTATTGTATATGGACATAGTATTAATGAGACATAACACCATTATTGACGGTTCATGTTACACGAGCACTAATTGTATGCTACACACACTCCGTCGATAATTGCCATGACACCCACAATCCTATAAATATGTGATATTGTATTGATTAGGGACATTGAGACATGATCCTTATTTCCATTGTGCATATGAGATATAGCTGACACCTATACATACGTGATATTGTATTGGTCAGGGACATTGAGACTTGACCTTATTTCCACTGTGTATAAGAAAGATAGCACACATATATACCTACATGCTTACACATATGCCATGCTATACCTACATGCTTACACATATGCCTTGCTATGCCTATATGCTTACACATATACCTATAGGGTATTGTATCATTATTGACAGATATAGACACATATCTTGCTATAGCTACAGATTCACCCTTATATGATATTGCGTTGGATTTTGGAGAAATTAGGAACAGCATGATATATTTAATGACTTGATGTATTTAAATAGCGGTTTTCCTTTATATGCTCATATTACTGTTTTATGTTGCATATATTATATTTCATGGATTTACGCACTGAGATATAGATTTCATATGATGTTTTCTGGATGTTTTACTCCTAATGATATATATCAGTGGTATGGGACGCTGTTATATATGTATATATATATATATATATATATCAATGGTATGGGACGTTGTTATATATGTATATATATAATATATCATCTTAATGATCTATGCAAGTATTCTGATTCTCTTGATATGATATTTCGATGCATCCACCATGAGTTTTCTCGGTTCTGAGACTTGTGTTAGATACCCGATTCGAGAAGCGGTAAGCACCATCTGCGGGTATATAGTGGACCCGGTATGGTACCCCGGGGCGAGAGGTGATTTCGTGGTGTAGACGATGAGCCTAGTAGAGGGACCACTACCTAATGGTGATATTATTTGGACTCGGCGGATATCTGGAGGATATCGACCGGAGTTATGAGACGGATGGATACGTGGATTTCGAGTGTCGGAGCTGGACACTCAAATTCCGTGAGACGTATAATACGGACAAGAGGGCCGGTCTTGGTGACGGCGCTTGACAGATGAGTATTTACGTGTCGATGCTGGACACTAGTTTTCATGATGTTTTCGGGTGTCGATATTGGACACTCAAGTTCCATGAGACTTACAGGATAAGAGGGCCTATCTGAGGATGCGGTGCCTTTGGTATTGGGATTTAGATTGTCTTGATGGATACCGGTCCTGCCACGATGAGGCCGTGAGGATGACATGTTTTATCCCACACTCAGCATTTATCTGATATGCATTGCTTCATGTATTAGTAGTACCTGATAGAGTACCTTTTATGACTGTTGCATATACATATTGCCATTTTATACTATCATTTTGCATGTGATAGCTTATCGCAGTACGTGCATACCTGCGATTACCTGCATATGTTATTTACTATTCATGAGTTGGCAACTCACCCCCGTTGTGCCACAGTGTTTTGCAGGTGTCCCTCAGAGCAGTCGCGGCAGGGCTTCTTCTTATCGTATCATCTTTTGCAGCGGATACCGCTACGGCTAACTGTATGCAGTTTTGCTATAGGTGTGTTTTGCGGTTATCCGATGATGCTCATTGTATATCTTGTTGTACCTAGTACTCTCCATCTACTACTTCATGTATTGACTTAGAGATGAGTTGTGGGACGATATTGTATATTATTTGTGACTTTGGAGGTCTTTCAAGCTGTTTCACTTTATATCGTCTTTTTCTTCGCTACGGTGTCGTATATCTGTTGTGGTGGTTGTTTTCCGTCTTTGGGCGTGTATTTGCTCCCGTTGGGGATGCTTTACTTATATTTTATGTTGTACTCCTTTTCGGGGCTTGTTTTACAAAGGAGGTGCTGCCAAATTTTAATGAAAATAAATTTGGACTTTAAAGATTTTTACTTGAGGTTCCAAAAGTTTTAACAATGTTCTTTCACTTACTACTTTTGATGGTTTAGATTGCTGGGTTTTCGGCTTACTTAAATTGCGTTACGTATGTAGACGTTATGTGGTTTAAGGGCCGTCACGTGCCAAATTTTGGGCCGTGACAGGTTTAACTCTTCATATAAGAACTTGGTTCTTCTTTATAATGAAAGATCTGCAGAAGCAGATCTTCCTACAAGTTGAGAATTCAATTCTCATCGGGGAGATTCTGCCATGCAAATCCCAAATCTAAGAGGAAAACTAAGTTTTAAGAATTTAATTCTTACAAAACAATGGGCTTGAGAGTCTCAAAACTTAGGACTTCCATGCACATAAAAAGATTGGTAGCCAACAAGATAACGGCCGATCATATGCTCCCACGTAAACACCCTTGATGAACAGAAGAGGACAACCGAGATCGGATCACGTGATCCCACGTGACCGCCAAGTAGTGCCTAGCACTTATAAAGAGAAAACGGAATAAGCCCTACTTTAGGGGTGCCTCACGTGACCCCACATGACCCTTGAGAAGTGCTCAGCACTTATAAAAGAGAAAAGGGAATAAGCCCTACTTTTGGGGAGCCTCACGTGGGAGCACATGAGCGCCGAGCAAGTGTTAGTGTTTAACACTATGAGAGGCCAATCATAGTACAAAGCAGCTAAGTTCCTCGAGACCAAAACATTCTTTGATTACCAATCGAATGAAATCCTATACTCAGGTCTCTCCAAGTCGATCTTAAATTCCAAAAATGACTAGTGATCTCCTACAAATGACATCTAAAATGATGTTCATCCCACATCTTCCCTCAATACGAAATTTGGTTCGAGGGTACATCTCTTCATACCTCTGATATATGTCGTTGTAATTCTTCAACGTCTTCAGAGAGGTGGAGGGTCCCAATAACCAATAATTCTTGGTATACCCCCCAAACCAACAACTCAGTGGACCGCAACGTCTTTAAAACTAAATTGCGGACCGCAATGTCCCTAAAAACTAAATTATGGACCGTAATGTCCTTAAAATAACCGTCGACCGCAATGTCCTTAAAACTAAATTGCGGACTGCAACGTCCCTAAAAACTAAATTGTGGACCATAATGTCCTAAACTAATCGTGGACTGCAATGTCTTTAAAACTAAACTCCATGGACCGCAACGTTCTTAAAACTAAATTGCGGACCGCAGCGTCCCTAAAAACTAAATTCCATGAACTATGATGTCCTTAAATTATGGACCGCAACGTCCTTAAAACTAAACCTTTTGGACCGAAACGTCCTTAAAATTAAATTGCGGACCACATCGTCCCTAAAAACTAAATTGCGGACCGCAATGTCCCTAGAAACTAAAGAAAATCCTGTTGAGTAGATCTTAGTCTAAAATTAGACTAACTTATCCTCAACAAACGTTTGAGTTGATCTTAATCTAAAATAAGATTAACGATCCTTAATCCAACCTAAACCCAAATCTAAGAAAATACGGATTTGGACTAATCCATGTCATACGGGTGACAACACAAATTAGTCTCCGTATACAATCCATGGACAACCTAAAACAAAACAAACACACACGATACGAAGTGATCTTCTGGAGTAGGAGAAAGTAGTTATCGCTACGCGGTAACGTAATTAACTGCAGGGGCTTGCGCCTGCAGGGAAGAGCGTCCCTATAATCAAAAACCGCTTACAATGAGGGGGAATCTGACGAAGTCTGATACAACGGCCGCATCTGTCTAAACCTCCGATATATGGTGCCATAAATCAACTTGGCATCTAGGAGAGGTGGACGGATAAAAACAAATAGCATTTGCCCCCCAAAATTCAGGCCGGACGTCCCAACGTCCTGATAGCGTCTTTCGGCGGCGAACAGATTCTGGCACGCTCGGTGGGACCTTTTCCTCTTTCCACTCCATACTTCATGTGTCGTGTTCGTGAACGAATCGCAGTTTAATGTGGTTGCCCCTGGATTCAAGGTACTAAAATTTGGTGTCTTGCTCCGTGCAGAAGAGAAGATGGCGTCAATAGCTTCCAACTTCACCAACTGCAACAACAACTTCCACTCCGTCCCTGCTAGAGGAGTGACTTACGGACCCCAAACGGCCTCCATCTTCGCAATGCCGGTAGAACAGGTGACACAGGACACCACTGGATTATTCTTCGGGACCATGATTATTAGGGGATCAAGGAGCAACAACAAAAGCTCCAGGAGATGCTAACGAAGATAACCGTGCTCACTGGGCCGAAAGAAAGCCTGGAGACATCGTTAGAGCAGCGCCAGGAACAGGAAACCGACGCCGAATTCCTCCGCAGGATGCTCGAGAAGAAAGATAGAGAAGCCACAGAACAAGTGGTTAACATTAAACAAATGGCGCTCCTATTCCAAGATATGGTGGGGATGATGATCCAGCCGGACCCTCCAGCCGAAGATCTCCCAATAATCATTGAAGATGACAGAGGGGAAATATCGAACCCTTTTCCGGCTCTCTCAACAGCCACGGAGGAGATGATCTCGATAGTTGTGCTTGATGACTACATAGCTCGGCAAATACGAGCTCATCAGATAAGAGAAGCCGCTGGCCAAGTCATTAGAACTGGACGACCATACCCAGGCTGGTATGATCAAATTAACTACCCGCCGGGATATACGATCCCTAAATTTCATGTATACAAGGGGACATGCAACCTCCATCAGCACGTCGCTCAGTTCAAAGCTATCTGCGGCAATACTGGAGGTGATGACAAATTGCTACTTCACCAGTTCGTCGGCAGTTTAGCAGAGACAGCTTTTGAATGGTACTCAGAACTTCTGAATGACTCCATTAAAACATTCACAGAAATGGAGTTGTTATTCACCCAGCGTTTCGCAAGTGCCAGTGAACACACACCAATCACGACATTGATCAATGCCAGGGTGAAGCCAGGAGAGACCTGGGTTCAATACGCCATTCGGTGGCGGAACCTGTGGTCAAAGTGTGAACAGCACATAGAGGAAGCTCCTACCGTGAGCATGTTCGTGGGGACCCTTCACCCTCATGCAACCATTTATCAATTCATGATGTTCTTCAAGCCGACCATTTTTCAGGCCTTGATCGACAAGATGGCCCAAATGGACCAGATGGGCCATATACCGTCCTCCTCAAAGACGGATCCTCGGAATGAGAAGGGGAAAAGGGAAAGCGACCTTCATCGCCAATGCTCAGCAACAACCGAGTGGCCCGAAGCCGGTTGCTCACCAAAACAATAAACAACGATCACTCGAAGAAAAGATGAGATGCCCTTACTCATTCCCTCGGGATAAGACGAAGAGATTATTCGAGCTAGCGCTGCACAACAGGCTCATCGCTCTGCCAGAACCGAGACACCCAACGCAATCAGGCGACGTTAACAGCCCCAATTACTGTCCTTACCAACGAGTATTGGGTCACCCAATCGAAGATTGTTACATCTTCAAAAGTTGGATCGAAGACTAGTACCAACAGGGCAAATTCGCGCTGTCCGAAAACTGGAGGGTGAACCCGCCACAACCGCACACTCCTAAAAAGGTGGACACGCTGGGGGCATCATGCTCACTTACACAGAAATCCCTATGGGAGGTGGCCCTTTCAGCTAAGACTAATAGAATACTGAAGGACCTTCAAGCATGTTCGGCGATCAGGTGGAAAATCCCGCTGGAGCTTGAGATTACTGAGGGGATGCTGAAGCCGCCCCAACACTGAAAGTTGGTGATGGTGGACAGAACCTTCGGGCCAAGCCTCCGAAGTCTTTAAAGAAAAAGAAGAAGGTCAAGAAGCCCGTCCAACCCGACGACAACTGTACAGGTTTGCAGAAATACATCGATGCACTGGAAGAATATAACCAAAAGACACGAACCCCAATTACATTGGATGAACTCTTCAAGCATGTTCTTGAGAATGAAGACGATAATGCTGATGAAGGAGAAGATTCTTCAGAAGAGCCCGAGAATTATGTGGCGAGCTTGTTCTTCGCCGAAAATCAGGAAGACAAACTTCTTGCCTGAATTTGGGGGCAGATGTTATTTGGTTTTATCTGTCCACCTCTCTGAAGATGCCAAGTTGATTTATGGCACCGTGTATCGGAGATTTAGACAGATGTGTCCATTGTAGCAGACTTCGTCAGATTCCTCCTCGTTTACGAGGGTTTTTTTTATTGTGGGGACGCTCTTCCATGCAGGCGCAAGCCTCTGCAGTTAATTACGCTACCGCATAGCGGTAACCACTTTCTCCTTCTCTAAATGGTCATTTCATGTCGTGTGTGTTTGTTTTATTTTTTGGTTTCCCGTGGATTGTATACGGAGATTAATTTATGTTGTTACCCGTAGGGCGTGGATTAGTCCAAATCCGTATTTTCTTAGATTTGGATTTGGTTTGGTTTTAAGGATCGTTATTCTCATTGAGATTAAGATCAACTTAAACGTTTGTTGAGGATACGTGAGTCTAATTTTAGACCAAGATCTACTCAACAAGATTTTGGGATCATTTCGATCTAACGAAAGAGTATTTGGACTCTATCGTTTTAGTTTAGAGACGTTGCGGTCCATAAGTTTAACGACATCATAGCCCGTAAAGTTTAAGGACATCATAGTCCAGTTTAATGATGTCATAGTCTATATGGTTCTGGTTCAACCGTTTTGGGATGCGCCAAAAGTTTTTGGTTATTGGGACCCTCCATCTCTTTGAAGACGTTGAAGAATTACAACGACATATGTCAGAGGTATGAAGAGATGTACCCTTGAACCAATATTGGTTGGGTGATCTGTAGTCAAGTTTGGGACTAAAATCAGCTAAAAATATTTATGAGCATATGAGCTCAATTAATCTGAATTATGGGTCTGTGGCCAACTTGGGATCAACCCACTTAGTTAAAATGTCGAACATTTGTTTGGGCTCAACCCTTTTTATTTAACAATGCTGAGCATTGGTTTGGGTTCTGATAACTTTTTTATCTTTTATTGAGTGTTGAGCACTCATTATGGCTCTGGGGCTTTATTTAAAGAACAATTTATGTTCTCTCAGCGCGCACGTGAGGAGCACGTAGCGCGCTTGGTGCTGAGCGCTAGTTTTAGAGCGCTAAGGCACTTCCTGTAAGATAGCGCATACGTGAGGAGAACGTGGTGCGCTTGGCGCCGAGCGCCAGTCAATGAGTGCAGAGTGCTCTTTATATAATAGCGTCCACGTGAGGAGCACGTGGTGCGCTTGGCGCTGTGAGCCAGACTTGGAGCGTTGAAGCGCTTCTTTATTAAGTAGCGCATACGTGAGGAGCACGTGGCGCACTTGGCGCTGAGCGCCAGCCAATGAGTGCAAAGCGATCTTGATTAATTCTGTGCTCTAAGAATTAAGTTCTCGTTTATAAGAGACTTTGTCTCATGGATCTAAGAACCAAATTCATATTTTAATAGGAGATACTATGATCTCTTCTATTTTGGTGAAAGACTTTGTCTTTGTCTTATAGATATGTGATCTAAAGAGAACTAAGTTCTTCTCCCCCCTTTTTATGATGAGATGCTATGATCTCTTTTTGTGAAAGACCTCTGTCTTATACATCTTTGATCTAGAAAAAGAACTGTAAGTCCATGCTAGCCTTCCCCGGTACTTACGGGGTTGCGGAAGTGGTGAAAAACGATTTTTCAAGAGGGTGGTAACATGGACTCAAAAGACGGATCTTTGTTAAACAACTAACTAACAACCTAACTAGAGTTTTACCTACTCGGTTAGGGGGCTAAACCTTTCTTGAACTCCTTCGTCTTCAACTCTTCCCGGTATACGGATCGGTCTCACCTCGTCGTCTCCTTGCGCCGAAGATGGATCCACCTGAAAGCTTCTACCTTTGGCTTCTTCTTCGAACTTCGAAGAAACTAGAACACTTGGCTTGCTAAGCCTTGTGAACTAGAATGAGTAGAGAATTGTTTTGGTGTCTTTTTATCTCTAAGGCAATGAGTCTCAACACATGAGAATGGTTTTCCTTGATCTGGAGAGAGCAAGATGAAAAGGGAGAGCTTGAGCAAGTGATGGCAAGAGAGAGAAATGAAAATGAGAGAATGATAGAGTCTTTTGCCATCCAACCTCTCATAATCCAAAACCATCATAACAAAAATAGTAATCAAGTATTGTGTGATGGTTTAAGTCAAAATGGCTATATCATTTCATGCACTCATTTTGTATAAATAAACAAGCAAGCAAAAGTCTTTGCCATGGAATGATAGCCATTGTCATGATGATGGTCAACTAGTCCAACCTAGTCAACCGGTCAACAAAGTCAACAAGTCAACATAGTCAACCCTTCAACAACCATGTCACTATAATACTTAATTAATATTATTGTTAATCATATATCTTATTCTCATTAGGGTTAAGCAAAAGTCAATGGTCAACAGTCAACAGTCAACAGTCAACAACCCCAATGAGAATCCTCTGCCTCTGTCTCTCTGTCAACTGTGCATACACACCCGCATCCGCGTTCCGAGGAACACGAATACAAACGAGATAAAACCAATCCCAAAACGTACATTAGGATCTGGCTTAAACCAAAGCCCGCTAGTGTTAACTGTCCGGACACTGTACGTGCACAAGTGCACGGATGTAACCGAACCCTATCGCAAAACCATGCGACCTGTCGCAAAACCATGCGACCTCTACTCTTTTGCCTAAAGGCGAATAGCTTTCTGTGTGGGACTCTAAAGACTCGACACTACGCTGGCAGTGGGTTTAACCACAGACCGCAAGCAGCACTAGCTGTGCGTAACGGTCCCCAGGTAGATGCCGACAAGAAGACTGACGAGGTGAAACCCATCTAAACTCCTACTGAGTCTGAATGTGACAATCTCTATACAGTCCGGTCTGTTCGTCTGATACATCGCATGGCGGGGCTAGGGGGCGGTGAACGTCAGTCCCTTAATAGCGGTACAAGTCGTGTCGGAGTGAAGCCCATAACACCCTGAGATAACACTGGAAACCTACCAGTATATCTCGCTTGCCCTGGCCAGGGACTACTTGTGTAATGGCTCTCCTAGACACAGCGCGATGTCAACCCCCAATACCGGGAGAGACGAATCCTGTCTAACCGTCACTGCCTCCAAGTGCTTCGGGACTGCATCCAAAAACTACCTGTTTGCACGACTCCTTTGAGCCATGGTAGGGTAGTAATCAAAGTACAGTGGGAACACACTCGAGGCGAAGTGACAGTGTCAAGTCAGCGGACTAAGCTGTACTCATGTCACCTGGGAACTGATAACTGACGATAGGTATAGTACCAACCAACAGTTCCCGACGAGTCCTGTCCAGTGTACTCGTAACCTAACGAGCACCCGCATACTATCTCAAGTACGACGTACTGACGGCTGTGGGACAGACCGTCTCCCATACTGGGATGAGAAGCGCATACGCTAGTCTATTCCGGAGTATCGATGCCCTGTCTCGATAGTCCTGCGACTAGGGACCTGCATAAGGATGTGCTTATAGATTACCCGGTCCCCACGAGTGTGACTGCTATCACAACGCCGGTAATCAAGAAAAGATCCTAAGGGCTCCACTAATGTGTATAGGTGATATGCAAAAATAAACACATGTACACATTAAAGCAGAAACAAACCAAGTAGCATACTACTATATTGAGCAAGATTGTCAATACAAGGTGAATATCCCAAACTTCCATTAAGTAATATATATACTAGTATGATATAGTAATGGCCTCTAGGGCATATACACTAACAATCTCCCACTTGCACTAAGGCCATGTACTGGCGTATCGAAGACCTATCATCTCGATCAGCCGCTCGAACTGAGTCTGGGGTAAGGCCTTTGTGAGTAGATCAGCAGTGTTATCTTCCGTAGAAACTCTCCAAACCTCGATCTCCTGGCAACCCACGATCTCCCTGATCAGGTGATACCGCCTCAAGATGTGTCTGGATCTCTGATGGGACCTGGGTTCCTTCGCTAAAGCTATAGCCCCGTTGTTGTCGCAATATAGAGGTATTGGATCAACAATGGACGGAACCACCTGAAGTTCAGTTAAGAACTTTCTTATCCAGACAGCTTCTTTTGCGGCATCTGCAGCAGCGATATATTCCGCTTCCATCGTCGAGTCAGCAACGGTTTCCTGTTTGTAACTCTTCCAACACACCGCCCCTCCATTGAGGGTAAATACATAACCCGACATGGACTTGGAATCATCCTTGTCACTCTGGAAGCTGGAGTCAGCAAAGGCCTCGATCTGGAGGTCTTTTCCGCCATATACCAAGAACATCTCCTTAGTCCTTCTCAGGTACTTGAGAATGTTCTTTACTGCTATCCAGTGTTTCTCCCCAGGGTTTGACTGATACCGGCTTACCACACTCAGTGCATAAGCTACATCTGGTCTGGCACACAACATCGCATACATTATAGAGCCTACCGCAGAAGCGTAGGGTATAATAGACATGCGATCCCTTTCCAAATCAGTCTTGGGAGACATCTCTTTGGAAAGGGTGATCCCGTGACAAGCCGGTAGATTACTGCACTTGGAATCTTCCATACTGAATCTTTTCAGTATGGTGTCGATGTACCTGGACTGTGAGAGTCCCAGTATCCTCTTGGATCTGTCACGATAGATCCGGATCCCCAGAATGTATGAGGCATCACCCAGGTCTTTCATGGAGAACCTGAGTGATAAGAACCCCTTGACAGATTGTAGCATAGGAATGTCATTTCCTATTAAGAGAATGTCATCCACGTATAAAACGAGGAATACTACAGTTCTCGCTACAAATCTACTATAGATGCATGGTTCATCTGGATTTTTGATAAAGCCAAATTCTTTGACCGTCTCATCAAAACAGATGTTCCAACTCCGCGATGCCTGCTTCAGTCCGTAAATGGACTTAAGCAACTTGCACACCTTTCCGCTGCTCCCACTCTGAATGAAACCCTCTGGCTGGTCCATATAAACACACTCCTCTAAATTTCCATTTAGAAAAGCGGTCTTTACGTCCATCTGCCAAATCTCATAATCGTGGAAGGCAGCAATGGCAAGAAGGATCCGAATGGATTTCAGCATAGCTACTGGAGAAAATGTCTCGTCATAGTCCAAACCAGGTCTTTGACGAAAACCCTTTGCAACCAGTCTAGCTTTATAGGTCTCAACCTGTCCATCTACACCAATCTTCCTTTTGAAGATCCACTTGCATCATACGGGTTTTACCCCATCTGGAGCAACGTCCAACGTCCATACTTTGTTGGTGTACATGGACTCCATTTCGGTCCGCATTGTATCCAGCCATTTTACCGAGTCAACGCTCTGAATGGCCTGCTGGTAGCTAGTCGGCTCATCATAATCAATGATGCAATCTTCTCTATCCCCGTCTATAAGAAAACCGTAGTATCTCTTGGGCGGATGAGACTGCCTACTACTTCTGCGGAGCGGCGTAGGAATGTCCTGATCTTTCGAACCCTCTGGTTCTACTAAGCTTTCAGTAATAGCTCGTGGTTCTGGAATTTCTTCCAGTTCTATTGTGCTCCCACTTATCCGATTCTCCAAAAACTGAGTTTCTAAGAAGTGGGCATGCCGAGAAACAAAAACCTTTTGTTCCTCTTCGCAATAGAAGAAATATCCCTTGGAGTTCTTTGGATATCCCACAAACTTGCACTGTACTGAGCGTGCCTCGAGCTTGTCCGTATGCTGCTTTTTGACAAAAGCTGGACTTCCCCATGTCTTAATGTGATTAAGATAGGGTCTCTTCCTACACCACATCTGATATGGTGTAGTAGGCACAGTCTTAGTTGGAACTCAGTTCAAAAGGTATGCAGCTGATTCTAGTGCATATCCTCAGAATGATCGCGGTAACTCAGCGTTACTCATCATGGACCGTACCATATCCAATAAAGTTCAGTTCCGTCTCTCCGATACACTGTTATGTTGCGGAGTGTATAGAGGAGTAAGCTGAGAGAGAATTCCATTCTCTTTTAAGTAATCCAGGAACTCGACACTCAAGTATTCACCACCTCGATCCGATCTTAGTGTCTTGATACTTTTGCCGGTTTGTTTTTCTACTTCATTCTTATATTCCTGGAATTTTCCAAAGTCTTCGGATTTATGTTTCATTAAGAAGACATAACCGTACCTTGAAAAGTCATCCGTAAAAGTAATAAAGTAAGAAAAACCGCTTCGCGCATGTGTAGACATTGGACCGCACACGTCGCTGTGTACGAGTCCTAAGAGCTCGCTCGCTCTTACTCCGTGTCCAGTGAACGGAGTCTTTGTCATCTTTCCTTTGAGACAGGATTGACAAGTGGCATACGATTGATATTTGAACGGATACAAATATCCTTCTGTATGTAACTTCGTCAACCTTCTCTCATTGATGTGACCCAGTCTACAATGCCATAAGAAAGTCTGATTTATTTCCGAAGACTTTCTTTTGTGTGTATTCTGGACATTGAAAATCTGTGGTTGGTTTAATACGTATATACCATTGCTTAATGTACCTGACCCAATCAGAACTTGATTAAGGTGAATGTTTACAACATTACTTACAATTGCAAATTCATAACCTTCTTTAGATAATAATGATACAGAAATGATATTACAAGTTGCATTGGGTACAAAATAGCAATTATGCAAAACCAAAATGTGTCCATCTGACAACCCCAGGTGATAGTCCCCCACGGCCTTAGCATCCATGCTAGCTCCGTTTGCAACTTTGAGGGTCATGTCACCTGCCTTCAAAACCCTACGGTTTCTCAACGCCTGCAAAGAATTACAGATATGAGATCCTGATCCGGTATCCAATACCCAGGAAATAGAGTTTATTGATAGACAGTTTTCAATAACATACACACCTGAAGCTGAAGCCGCAACTTGCTTCAGATCCTGTGTTTTGTCTTTCCAAGCCCTGCAATCTTTCTTCCAGTGACCACTCTTATGACAGAAAAAGCACTCTTCCTTCCCTATAAGCTTCCCCGCTATCTTTGTTGCTTTTGCCTTTCCCTTCGTATCCACTTTACTAACACCGCCCCTTGGTTTGGCGGGGGCTTTCTTCTTCTTTCCCTTGGCTTTCGTCTTGGACCTAGAAGAGGAAGATCCTCCTACAAACAAAGTGGATGTTTCCCTACCTTTCTGTAGGGTGCCCTCTGCACTCCTCAGCATGTTGAGGAGCTTTGAAAGTTCAACTTCTTTTTCTTACAAGTTGAAATTCAGGATGAACTGGGCGTAAGTGGAAGGAAGGGACTGAAGAATCAAGTCCGTATAGAGCTCATTCTCCAACGTGGTCCCAAGGTCCGCGAGCTCCTCAATGAAGCCAATCATCTTAAGCACGTGTTCCGCTACCGATGATCCGATGGCCAACCTTGCCGAAAATAGCTTCTTCGACACTTCGTATCTTGCGATACGAGATTGCTCTCCATACAGTTCTTTTGTATGGAGAAATATGGATTCGAGGTCCATATTCTCGTGCCTCCTCTGATGTTCGTTGTCCATAGAGGCAAGTACGAGGCACTTGGCCTTCGCGCAATCGATTTCCCAGGTCTTATGGATTTCCCTATCCGCGATGCTGGTTTTGGGAACTGGGACAGGGGGAGCTTTGGTGGTAAGGAGATACCCCAACTTGTCATAAGTGATTGCCATTTTGACATTCCTGAGCCAATCTTTGTAGTTTGGCCCTGTCAGTATGTTTTTATCTAGTAATAACTTAAGTCCGGTCATGATGTTTGGTCGCTGCAATTAGGAGAGAGAGAAGAAACACTTTAGCATGATGCTCTTGCAAGTTTAGAGTGGTTTTTAATTTGTCTAAACAGGATGGCTCCCACTGTCTCTCGAATCCCTCCTCAAACCAAAAAGGAAGAATTAGTCAGGATCAATCTCACCGTACAATACTTGCTTAACCGTTCGACCAGGCTGGTGTCGGTACTTCGAGGGAGGTTTTCCAACGCTTTCGCGAAGTTCCTTAATTTAAGAACCTCTTTTCCCTGGGGGCGTAGCCCCGCTAACACCTTTCTAGACACCTATTAGGTTTATAGCATTGATCGTTTAGTGAGAAATTTCCCGAGGAGTAGCATATACTCACAGTAGGATTGGGATCCAAATATCATTGCATGACAAAACTGAAGGAATCCTACCAGAATCATCACACTCCAAATGGTATGCAGCGCTAGCAAGTTTCAGTTCTTTTGAAACTCCCGATGTGGATTTTTGCCCCATGCTCTTATGACCTTGACTTTGGCCAAAATATCATAAGTCACATGTCAAGTTCTACCCGTCATTCTCCAGGTTAATTTGAGCCCATCTGCACATACCCTTGACTTTGGCCAAAATAGTAGAACGACTGCCCCAAACCAACACATCTATCTATGCTGCACATGAATACCCAATAGCTACCAATCACTATGCCTTGACTTTGGCCAACATACATAGCTTGAATACTATTGACCATCCATGTGAAACGACGGAGGGCTACGAATGGTTTTGGCGAAACCGTGAACGTAGTGAACTTGATATAATCGATGGAACGGGATAGCTTTTAAAAGGAGTGGCTTAAGCTCCGCGTTTAAAAGTTATTTTGAAAAGAAACCGAGTGGTTTTGAAAGTGTTCCAATGACTTTTACTTGGTTTATTTTTCTTGCATTAGTTCTTTTAATGCGTCCCATCATTTAATCCTACCATTGCATAAAACAATCAAAATATGACATACGCTTATACCATTCCCATTCGCCACGGGGCCCCGTCATTACCCGTTAGGTTACTTAACTAACGACAGAGCGGGGGCTGGGCTAGCGCGGCTGCAAAACATAAGCAACGTCTAAATAATATCATATATAGATATATTGCAATGATAGCCATTTCAGATCACAGATGAACACATTGGATATACTAGGAATCCGCAATTCGTATGAGCCTGTAACGAAAAGCGGATTACACGGTCGCGATGAATAGCCAATACCCCACCCTAGACCCCTACGGGTACGGCAAACTACCCGCCAAATATCCGAAGTGGAGCAACCTCCCTCAACGACGTGAGTAGGCCACTCGGCACTTCGAGATACCCGGTAGTTTGTGCACCCTACCTTGGGTCTATCCTAGGAGCAAAAACAGTAAAAAGAAATTATACAATGACGGCTACAACCCCGACCCGGTTGTGCGGCCAAAAATAATATTACATCAATTTACATATTGTATGAATTGAAAGATAAAAGGAAAAACTCTCATCTCACAACCCCCAGCTATTCATCCGCGACAATCCAATGTATTCATATACACATACCATCAAATTACAGATCACAGATATGTATAACCCCCACTAATCGACGTATAGCGATTAGCGGACGTTCAATACATATAACACATCACAGATATAAACCCGTTAGCTTTAGTCTTTAGAAGTTCGATAAAAATACGGATTTTCAAGTCCCAAAAACAAATTTTTCTTTCTGGAAAACCTGGGCAGAAAAAACATATTGCAAAAATCCCAAAATGCCCCCAGAAACACACTGCAAGAAATTTGAGCCACGACCGACTCAACTCGGCCGCGGATCCGCGGCAGGAGCGTGCTCCCACCGCGGTTCCGCGGTGCTTTGAACGGTTCTCTGGACCAAATTTCTTGAGTGTCTTTAAAAAAAGCCTGAGTCGATTTTTGGAGTATGATTTATCATTTTTTGAACAGAATACAGAATCGACAGAAACTTGATTTTCCGGGTGTTTTTCGTGACTTTTTCTCCGATCGAACTTCTACTTACTTCGCTGACATGTTAGATAGTGTTTAACTAGGCTCTGATACCACTGTAAGTCCATTCTAGCCTTCCCCGGTACTTACGGGGTTGCGGAAGTGGTGAAAAACGATTTTTCAAGAGGGTGGTAACATGGACTCAAAATACGGATCTTTGTTAAACAACTAACTAACAACCTAACTAGAGTTTTACCTACTCGGTTAGGGGGCTATACCTTTCTTGAACTCTTCGTCTTCAACTCTTCCCGGTGTACAGATCGGCCTCACCTCGTCGTCTCCTTGCGCCGAAGATGGATCCACCTGAAAGCTTCTACCTTTGGCTTCTTCTTCGAACTTTGAAGAAACTAGAACACTTGGCTTGCTAGGCCTTGTGAACTATAATGAGTAGAGGATTGTTTTGGTGTCTTTTTATCTCTAAGGCAATGAGTCTCAACACATGAGAATGGTTTGCCTTGATCTAGAGAGAGCAAGAGGAAGAGGGAGAGCTTGAGCAAGTGATGGCAAGAGAGAGAAATGAAAATAAGATAATGATAGAGTCTTTTGCCATCCAACCTCTCATAATCCAAAACCATCATAACAAAAATAGTAATCAAGTATTGTGTGATGGTTTAAGTCAAAATGGCTATATCATTTCATGCACTCATTTTGCATAAATAAACAAGCAAGCAAAAGTCTTTGCCATGGAATGATAGCCATTGTCATGATGATGGTCAACTAGTCCAACCTAGTCAACCGGTCAACAAAGTCAACAAGTCAACAAAGTCAACCCCTCAACAACCATGTCACTATAATACTTAATTAATATTATTGTTAATCATATATCTTATTCTTATTAAGGTTAAGCAAAAGTCAATGGTCAACAATCAACAGTCAACAGTCAACAACCCCAATGAGAATCCTCTGCCTCTGTCTTTCTGTCAACTGTGCATACACACCCGCATCCGCGTTCCGAGGAACACGAATACAAACGAGATAAAACCAATCCCAAAACGTACACTAGGATCTGGTTTAAACCAAAGCCCGCTAGTGTTAACTGTCCGGACACTGTACGTGCACAAGTGCACGGATGTGACCGAACCCTGTCGCAAAACCATGCAACCTTTCGCAAAACCATGCGACCTCTACTTTTTTGCCTAAAGGCGAATAGCTTTCTGTGTGGGACTCTAAAGACTCGACACTACGCTGGCAGTGGGTTTAACCACAGACCGCAAGCGGCACTAGCTGTGCGTAACGGTCCCCTGGTAGATGCCGACAAGAAGACTGACGAGGTGAAACCCATCTGAACTCCTACTGAGTCTGAATGTGACAATCTCTATACAGTCCGGTCTGTTCGTCTGATACATCGCATGGCGGGCCTAGGGGGAGGTGAACGTCAGTCCCCTAATAGCGGTACAAGTCGTGTCGGAGTGAAGCCCAGAACACCCTAAGATAACACTGGAAACCTACCAGTATATCTCGCTTGCCCTGGCCAGGGACTACTCGTGTAATGGCTCGCCTAGACACAGCGCGATGTCAACCCCCAATACCGGGAGAGACGAATCCTGTCTAACCGTCACTGCCTCCAAGTGCTTCGGGACTGCACCCAAAAACTATCTGTTTGCACGACTCCTTTGAGCCATGGTAGGGTAGTAATCAAAGTACAGTGGGAACACACTCGAGGTGAAGTGACAGTGTCAAGTCAGCGGACTAAGTTGTACTCATGTCACCTGGGAACTGATAACTGACGATAGGTATAGTACCAACCAACAGTTCCCGACGAGTCATGTCCAGTGTACTCGTAACCTAACGAGCACCCGCATACTATCTCAAGTACGACGTACTGACGGCTGTGGGACAGACTGTCTCCCATACTAGGATGAGAAGCGCATACGCCAGTCTACTGCGGAGTATCGATGCCCTGTCTCGATAGTCCTGCGACTAGGGACTTGCATAAGGATGTGCTTATAGATTACCCAGCTCCCACGAGTGTGACTGCCATCACAACGCCGGTAATCAAGCAAAGATCCTAAGGGCTCCACTAACGTGTACAGGTTATATGCAAAAATAAATACATGTACACATTAAAGCAGAAACAAACCAAGTAGCATACTACTATATTGAGCAAGATTGTCAATACAAGGTGAATATCCCAAGCTTCCATTAAGTAATATACATACTAGTATTATACAGTAATGGCCTCTAGGGCATATACACTAACAAGAACTAAGTTCTTTTTCTTTTATGAGCTGCTTTTATCTCTCTGTTTTATTTACCTTGAAGAAATTCTTTTTCTGAGGGCTTGCTCTTCTCTTTGAATTTCTCAAAGTTTGGGGGGGGGGGTTCTCTGTTCTAGACTTGAAGTCTTGGGTCCTTTATATAGGGGAGGCTGATTTGTTGAATCAGTCAGGGAAATCTCTCATTAAGAGATCTCTGATTGATTTAGGGAATGTTTCCCACCGTTGGATCTTTGATCCAAGGGCTTCTGTTTTACAGAAGACAATCTTCTTGTTTTTAACAAGATTGGAGAAATATTTTCCCATACAGAACTCATTCTGTAACTTAGTGATTTTTAATCACCATTGGATCTTTGATCCAACGGTGCTCTGATTTACAGAGCACAATCTTTCCTGTTTGGAAAGATTTGAGGAGTATTTCCTCAACAGAATTTTATTTTGTAATTTGATGATTTATTCGTCTCAGTTGGATCTTTGATTCAATGGTGGAGAACATTTATTTCTAGCGCTTGGTGCTCTCGTGCTTTGCACATGAGGCGCGGCCTCAGAGTCTTTGACTCTTAGTGCTGGTGCTCCTGGCGCGAGCGCTCTCGTGCTTTGTACGTGAGGCGCTGCCTCAGAGTCTTTGACTCTTAGAGCTGGCGCTTCTGGTGCGAGTGCTCTCATGCTTTGCACGTGATGCGGTACCTCAGATTCTTTGACTCTTAGCGCTGGCGCTCCAGGCACCAGCGCTCTCGTACTTTATACATGAGGCGCTATCTCAGAGTCTTTGACTCTTCAGCGCTGGCACTCTTGGCGCTCAGCGCTCTCGTGCTTTGCACGTGA
This sequence comes from Agapanthus africanus, assembly GCA_030015575.1. NCBI lineage: Eukaryota > Viridiplantae > Streptophyta > Magnoliopsida > Asparagales > Amaryllidaceae > Agapanthus > Agapanthus africanus. The sequence goes on along the minus strand of CM057350.1, from coordinate 441,735,022 downwards.
GGCGCTGCCTCAGTTCAAATTTTGAATAGAGCTTTGCTCTCAATTGTGAAAACAAATGCCCCCCCACCGTTGTGCTCACACGACTTACACGTGAGTGCAACGGTGGCAGCTTTACCACCGTCGGATCAACTTGGAAGTTGGATCGACTTCCAACGCCTATAAATAGGTCCTTTGGCCCTTGAGACGATTTCTGTTCATCTTCTTCCCTCCTTATTTTTTTGAGAATTTAATTCTCCTTCAGAGCACAGCTCTCCGTCCAAAGGAAATTCCTTAAGAGTTAAAACTCTGTCCAAAAATTTGGTAAGATTTGAACCCATTAACAGAGGTTTGCTCTACTTAGATTCACAGATCCTAATGATTCTTACGGTTTCTTAACCCGTTAATTAAAAACCAGAGCTTTGCTCTTCTTTGATCATAGATCAGAAAAACCATTCTTTTTTAGGGTTTCTTAACCCTTTAATGAAGAACTCTTAGAGTTCATTCTGTAGATCTTAAAGATCTCGGAATTTTTACTTTGTAAAAAGCTTTGCCTTTTTAGGGTTTTGATGAATTACTCCATCGTTCTCACAGAGCATAGCCCTCGGAATTTTTGGGGAATTTTTATTCCCCATTAAAGTTGACAGAGCATTGCTCTGAGAAATTTTGGGGAATTTTTTATTCTCCTCATAATGACAGAGGTGACTTCTGTAACAGAGGGCTGCTCTCAAAGGAGTTAACTCCTAACCCGAGAAATCTCTCATTGAACGAGAATCTTTTTTGAAGATTTTCTTTTTAATGATTGACTGTCTGTCTCATCAATGATGAGCCGTCATCTTAATTTTATGGGTCTCCTTTGATCCCTTTCCACTGCATTGCAGTGTGGTACAAACTTAAAGTATCAAGTACTTGGCTTTGGACTGTAGCATTGACGGCTAACCCTTTTTCTTCCTATGCAGGTACTATGTCTTACGACACTTCTTTCCCATTCATTCGTCCGGATAGCGCTTTCGCCGACGCGCCCGTAGACCGAGAAGTTTTTGCACTGATCAAGGATCATGACCCGGAGTAGAAGTCGCTTCATTTGTGGGGGTTGTGGTACAACCAGATTATCCAGGGTCGACGCTGCTTCTCTTGTGCGACGCCTTCAGAACCAATCTCCGCTGTTTACTATGCCGATTCACCCCCGGTTAACTATGCCGTAGAGGAGGTCCACTGGACCTCAGAGGGTCGCCTTTAGCCCTTTATGGCCGCGATACCTATGCAGACGCCAATGACTTTAGATATTCTGGGGCGGCGCATATGTCAGGGCGAGTCGCGCCATGGGGACAGGTGTATATGATTGGCCTGACTCCTCGTCATTCGGCCGGATACCTGCAGTAGGCCCGGTACATCTTATCGGCAAAAAAGACGGCGTTATTGAAGCTCGGGCTATACCCTGCTATCTATGCGTCGCTTTTCCAGTATTCGGTGCCTCCGGTGTGGTGGATTAAGGCTTTCTTAGATCAATGAAACATCCCGACACACACCTTTCTCCTATCGGATCGGGAGGTTTCAATCTCCCTAGAGGAGTTTGTGGAGATCTCAGGCCTACCTCTCAGAGGGGAACACTACGAGGAAATACTTCCTCCTGACGAATACGTCTTTGCGACCCGATCAGTAGTGATGGGTCTGACCCGAAAAATGCCATTCAACACCAATTCCCAAGCTTAATCAAGGTGTTGAATATTTATGAGTGCCTGTTCTTGGAATTTGGGGGGCATGACGTCAGCTTCACAGATTTTATTGCCCGCTTTCTCCACCCTGAAGTCCTTTCAAAGGAAGCTGCGAAATTTTCCAAGCTCGCCGATCCCTTCGGCTTTGGTTTGGACAAACAGCCGGCAGCGGAAGCGGATCAAAGAAATTTCTTTCTCCCGGACACCCCGGTCGTCCCCTTCGCAGAGCTTGCAGCTTCAGACGTCGACGAAGAGACGTTCTTTTTGGGGTTTCTCGGCCTATGGCTAAGTTGGTTTGTACTTCCTATGCACCCTCGTCAAATGAGGCTGTCCGTTTTCTACCCGGCTCACCGGATGGTTGAAGGAACGCGGGGTGCCGTCGGGATTGCCGGGCTGACTCATTTGTATCATGGCTTGAGCTTAGCGGCGGATACTACTCAGCTGGGTTTAGAGCTCGTACATCTCCTGCTGCACTATTTTACTTCGTGGATCGAGCTGCACGTGCTTGGGCCTTTGGAATCCACAAACGTCCTCATTTCTATAGTAGCTACAATTTCCCCCGGGTGATGTCTCTAATCGACGCCTCTGCTTCAGACCTGTCATCGCGAGAAGCTCGGGGAGTGATCCTCCACCCGCGCATGGTTGGGGACAGCATGACCTCCGTTGATAGGGTCATGACTATCAGGAAGGAGTCAACTAAGGCGGTGCAGCCGCTGTGTGACACCGTCAAGGATGGGGTTTCCACGTTGAAGGTTCGGGAGATCGTGCATTTGTACTCGATCAGGCCGGGCTTCTTAGTATTCAGGCAGAATGAGTCGGCGTTGTTTATGAGGTATAACCCGCACCGCTTTGCCCAATAGTCGGGTTACAACCAGGGTGTTCCCCTCGAAGCTTTTTTGGCTGAACCGACTGTCACTGAAGAGGGCATGCACACTACGCTACACCACTTCATGCGCCTGAATACCGGGTCCATCTTCCTTATCAGCGAGCCGAGCTACGTCCCGAACTCCTCGAACGCATATGTGGCATGGTATCAGTACACAACGGGTGCCGTGATTAGGGAAGAACGACGGCTGCTGCTTGATCGCAAGGGTGCAGTCCCTGCCGGTAACCCGTCCGTCCCTTTAAAATGACGAATTTCCGTTCGTCCTTCATTAAAGGAGACTAATACGGTTGTGGTCCCTCACACCTTTACTTCAAAGCCATAACCCAGCGTTCCTAAAACGGTAGTTATAGCGTCTCCAGACTCTGGAGTTGGCGCGGAGATTGGGACCCGTTGCCCAAAAATGCCCGTGAAGCGTAGGCTCCTATCGTCGGCCGCCGGGGCTCGTTCACAGAAGAAGAAGAAGTCGATGTTTTCTATCGACGTCGTACTCGGCCAGGAACCCTATGCTCCATATAGCGAGGGCTTGAGTGAGTACGGGACCAATGAGGGTCTATTTATCGAGCCTACGGATGACACCGATCTTCAAGCCGTCCTTGTGGCTTCCGAACGACAGGCTCGCACAGAGGCGGCGTTGCTATCGCTTACGGAGACGGGTATGCTCTAGTCATGTCGTTTTGAGCTTTTTCCTTCTCTCTTATTATGCATTTATTAATACATCCTTCTTTGTCAGGCATCTCCGCTGAAGAGGTTCTGGCGGCTTCCTTCCGGACTTTTGAGGAGGGAGAGAGGCTTCGCGCTTGGGTATAACTTATTTCGTTTGATTACGCCCTCATGCTTTATACCCGTGCTCTGACTCTTTATTTCACCTTGTTACAGGGACTGCTTCGGCTCCAGTTATACCAGGTGTAGCGCCGATCCTAAGCAATGGTGCAGTTGCCTTGTCAGAGCTGGCCATCATGGCTACGACTATCCCTAAGCCAGCACGAGAGTCTTCATTCAAACAGCCGATGATGGATGCTGTAGCGGTGCCGGAGGCAGAACTAGGGTCAGATGACGGCGAAGGCATCCCCTTGTCCGAAGTCTTGAGGAGGTCGGTCCTCACTGCTCAAACTGAAAAGAATCGCAAGAAGCGCGCAGCGAGGGAGCGTGATTCTACCTTGGCTGCAGGTGCAGGTACAAGCACCATCCCTTCTATCGCTATTACTTCAGAGGATACCCTAGCTTCCTTGTCTACCGCCCATAGACAGGTTGTGCGCGTGGTTCGGGAGGCAACTAAGGATCCATCGCAAGGTAATGCAATGCCCATTATCTTTTTATCAGAACTTGGTTTGCAAATTCTTATATATCATATCCTGCAGGGCTAAGTCTTGGAAGTGAGATGGTAGGCGTGTAGGGTTCCTAGGCACACTTGTGAAGGTTCATAAAGCATCAAACATGCCCGAATAAAATTTTACATGTGCCGAACAACCCAAAGACGGGATCTTTGCTAGATTATTAGGGTTTAGCATGCAAGATTACATCTTTAAAGCTAAGTGTGAGGGATTACAACCTTTGTAGTCCGCTCCTTCGCTTCACAAGCTCCGAGTAGAAGTCCCTTCACCGCGATCCACGATCTCCTGGACTCAAGAGAGGCTCCACGACTCGAACGATCCATGCTAGCTTGAAGTGTTCCGATTCTCCGATGATCTACGTCGAAGTTGCTATAACCCAAGCTTTCTCACTCTAAAGAGATGAATACCCTAATCTAATGGGCTAGATTAGATGAGGATGATGGAGTAGTATTTATGCTATCCTTTTTAATTCACTTTCTCACAATATATCATCATAAAAGGATTAACTAGTAAGCTTTCTCTCAAAACTCAAGAGAGAAGAAGATGAAGAATGAAAACGATAATCCTTTTGTTATGAATAGTATTCAAGAATATATGATTGATTATCAAACCATGGTCAAGGATGATAGGTTAAAACTTGTAGAGAATAAACTAGAGTTAGGGTTTAGTTAGGTTAAGGATAAGTATCAACCATAATATCTTAACCAAGACAAAATAGAATCCTTCTAGAATGAACAAGAAGAAGCTAACCCTAATCAAACCCTAATCCCTTTTTATCATCCTTAAACATGTTTTATAGTAAATCATATCATGTCACAATAATATATATCACATATATATTATATATTAGCAACAAAAGAAAATAATACATTTAACATATATCGCATATATATCAATGTATTAATCCGGTGAGAAAATGAAATAATAAAGCGAGCCAATATTAGATAATGTAATACAATATATCATATATATCATTATACATTAAATCATCGAATCAACACTTGATCCAACGATCCGGCTATATCGAATATAACCGACTAATATATCATGTACCGATTCATCGAATCAACACTTGATCCGATGTCCCGATTCATATCTAAATATCGCGAGAATATAATACGGTATCTCATATCGCATTATCCTCGGTCCTGCACATATCACATATGTGCCTCTACTCCGTTTTTCCTGAGCCAAGAAACCTCTGTGTATGACTCTAAAGAATCGTCAATACGCCGGTAGTAGGTGATGATCATATCAAACACCCACAAGCTGCAAGCGGTCAGCTAAACGTAACAGCCACCCAGGTATTGAGCGATCAGAAGATCAACAAGCTAGCCTGTCCGTTCTCCTGTGAATCCAATCAGTAACACTCCCGTACAGTCCGGTCTGTTCGTCTGATATGTCGCATATCAAGTCTATGGGTGGTATACGTCAGACCCCAGTAACCGATAAGTCATGTCGATGTGAGGCTCATAACAGGTCAAGAAACTACTGGTAACACTTACCAGTATATCTCTATATCAGCCCTGGCCAGGGACTTCCAGTTATAGCCAATCGAACACTGCACGACATCAACTCCCTATACCGGGAGAGATGAATCCCCTCCTATTGCTCATTGCCTCCATGTGATTCGGGACTGTACCCAAAAGCCACCGTTTTGCATGCCCTCTTGGACGTGGTAAGGTGGAAATCAAAGCACAGTGGGAATCACACAAGACTCTATGACGATCTCGGGTCTACAGACTACCCTGTACCAGTGTCACCGGAGAACTGCCATCTGACGTGTGGTATATCACCAACTAGGAGTTCTCGGCGAGTCTGTCCAGTGTACCCAGTCTCCACTGAGCACCCGTACACCATCCTTGATGTCAAACACCGATGGATATGGGATCATCCATCGCCCATCATATGGGTCAAGATGCGTACACGCTAGTCTACTCTGGTGTATCGATGCCCTGTCTCGATATACCCTCGACTAGGAACTCTTATAGGATGTACTCATCGACTACTATGGCCCCACTAGTATGATCTCATCATAGTCCTAGTAGTCGAGTACAGATCCTAAGGGCTTTATCAACATGTGAGAGTAAGACAGTAAACCAATACAAGTCAACATGTTAAGATAAAGAGAAACCGAATAGCATACTATCATGACGAGCAAGAAAGTCCTCTCTGTATATATCCAAGCATCCATCATAATATACATCAAATGTACAACAATGGCCTCTAGGGCATATACATAACTAACAATCTCCCACTTGCACTAAGGCCAGCTGCTGTAGTATCTCATACCTAGCATCCCGAATAATCTCTCAAACTGTATCTGGGGAATGGCCTTCGTGAGTGGATCCGCAGTGTTGTCCTTCGTATCTACTCTCCTGACCTCGATCTCCCGGCGATCAACTATCTCCCTGATCAGGTGATACCGCCTCAGAATATGTCTGGACTTCTGATGGGATCTGGGTTCCTTGGCCAAAGCTACAGCTCCATTGTTATCGCAATACAGAGGTATTGGATGTTCAATGGATGGAACCATACCAAGTTCAGTGATGAACTTCTTCATCCAGACAGCCTCTTTGGCAGGATCGTTGGCAGCGATGTATTCAGCCTCCATCGTCGAGTCTGCAACGGTATCCTGTTTGGAACTCTTCCAACATACCGCCCTTCCATTGAGGGTAAAGACAAATCCCGAGTGCGACTTAGAGTCGTCCTTATCACTTTGGAAGCTGGAATCGGTAAAGGACTCCACCCGGAGTTCTCCATTACCATACACCAAGAACATGTCTTTAGTCCTTCGTAAGTACTTGAGAATGTTCTTCACGGCTGTCCAGTGACTCTCTCCAGGATCTTCTTGATACCGACTCACTACACTTAGTGAGTATGCAATATCGGGTCTGGTACATAGCATCGCATACATGATAGAGCCTACTGCCGAAGCATAGGGTATCCCTTGCATGCGAGCTCTCTCCAAATCAGTCTTGGGAGACATCTCTTTGGAGAGAGTGAGTCCAGAGATCATGGGTTGGTTCCCATGCTTGGATTCTTCCATACTAAACCTTTTTAGTATGGTGTCAATGTACCTAGATTGGGATAATCCCAGTATCCTTTTGGATCTATCTCTATAGATCCTAATCCCCAATATGCAGGAGGCATCACCTAGATCTTTCATTGAGAATCTTTGTGATAAGAAGAGCTTGACTGATTGCAGCATAGGAATATCATTTCCTATCAAGAGTATGTCATCCACGTACAATACGAGGAAGACAACCTTACTCTCTGCTACCTTCTTATAAATACAAGGCTCATCTATGTTTTTGATGAAGTCAAACTCTTTGACTACAACATCAAAACAGATGTTCCAACTCCGCGATACTTGCTTTAACCCATAAATGGATTTAAGCAATTTGCACACCTTTCCGCTGCTCCCACTATCTACGAAGCCCTCTGGCTGAGTCATGTACACGCACTCTTCTAAATCACCGTTTAGAAAGGCGGTCTTAACATCCATTTGCCAGATTTCGTAGTCATGGTATGCAGCAATGGCAAGTAAGATCCGAATGGACTTAAGCATAGCCACTGGAGAAAAGGTTTCGTCATAATCCACACCTGGTCGTTGACGAAATCCCTTTGCTACAAGTCTAGCTTTGAAAGTCTCAACTTTTCCATCTACACCAAATTTCTTTTTAAAAATCCACTTGCTTCCAATGGGTTTTACCCCTTCAGGAGCATTTTCCAAAATCCATACTTTATTGGTGTACATGGATTCCATCTCAGATCGCATTGCATCCAGCCATTTCACAGAGTCACCACTTGTGATGGCCTGCTCGAAACTAGTAGGGTCATCATCTTCCATGATGCAATCTTCGCTTCCACCATCAATGAGAAAACCGTAGTATCTCTCAGGCGGATGAGAAACCCTGCTAGATCGGCGGAGAGGCTGGGGTTCATCGGGTACTACTGAATCCTCTGGTTCCACTAAATCTTCAGTTGTAGTTTATGTTGCTGGAACCTCTTCCAGCTCTACCTCATCGCCACTAATTTCTTTTGTAAGAAATTCCTTTTCTAAAAAGGTGGCATGTTGAGCAACAAACACCTTTTGTTGTTCACTGTGGTAGAATAGATATCCATACGAATTGCTTGGATATCCTACAAACTTATAAAGAACTGATCGTGCCTCGAGTTTGTCCGGATTTTGCTTTTTAACATAAGCCGGACAACCCCATATCTTAACTCTTTTAAGAGATGGTCTCTTTCCATTCCATATCTCATATGGAATGGTAGGCACAGATTTAGTTGGAACTCTATTCAATAGGTATATGGCTGTCTCTAGCGCATACCCCCAGAAGAAAATAGGTAACTCAGCTGTACTCATCATAGAGCGCACCATATCTAATAGGGTGCGATTCCTCCGCTCCGATACACCGTTGTGCTGTGGTGTATAAGGAGGAGTAAGCTGAGAGAGAATCTCATTCTCTTTTAGATAATCTAGGAACTCATTGCTTAAGTATTCACCTCCTCGATCAGATCGAAGAATCTTAATACTTTTTCCCATTTGATTCTCTACTTCGTGCTTATATTCTCTGAATTTCTCAAAAGCTTCAGACTTGTGTTTCATCAGGAACACATATCCGAATCTTGAGAGATCGTCAGTGAATGTAATGAAGTAGGAAGAACCGTTCCTGGCATGCGTAGACATGGGACCGCATACATCACTATGTACCAGTCCTAAGAGTTCGGTAACTCTTTCTCCGTGTCCACTAAACGGAGCTTTGGTCATTTTTCCTTTGAGACATGAATGGCAAGTATCATAAGATGATAATTCGAACGGATTCAAATAACCATCCTTATGTAACTTAGCCAGTCGTGTCGCAATGATATGACCAAGTCTACAATGCCACAAGAAGGATTCGTTCATTTCTGAACTTTTCCTCTTGTGTGTGTTTTGTATATTGAGGATTGTATTCTGATTTAGAATGAATATGCGATTATGTAACGAGCCTGATGCAATTAACTTTTGATCTAGGAATATGTTCATAACATTATCCTTTACTACAAAATTATATCATTCTTTACTTAATAAAGAAACTGATATAATGTTGCACATCATGTTCGGTATATAATAGCACTCATTTAGAATCAGTGTATTACGACTTGGCAATACAAGGTGATATTCGCCAACTGCTTTGGCTGCAATACTTGCACCGTTCCCTACTTGAACGGAATGATCACCTTTTCCCAGTTCTCTACCTTTACGTAGCCCATGTAACAATTTACATATGTGGGATCCTGATCCGGTATCTAATACCCAGGACGTCGGGTGAACTGAGAAACAGTTCTCAATAACTAACACACCTGAAGAAGATGCATCAACATGCATGTTCTTTTGGGTGGCGTGAGAATCCAGATATTCTCCTATTCCCTGTTCAGTCTTATAACTCTTATAAGAAAGAACGGGTCCAACGTTCCCCTGCTCAGTATAATAAGCGGGTTCAGTCAATACATCCATATTATTATCTTGATTATGGCCTGACATGGTCGCTACCTGGAGAGAGAGAAGAAAACACTTTAGCGTATGCTCTTGCAAGATTAGATTGGTTATTATCTTATCTAATCAGGATGTCTCCCACTATTTTTATCAAATCTACCTTCAAACCCTTAAAAGGTAAGATTAGCCGGGATTAATTACACCCTACAATTTTGTCAATCTTTCAGCCAGATCAGTGTCGGTACTTTGAGGGAGGTTCCCCGTGCTTTCGCACGGACCTAATTAAAGTAAACCTCGTTTTCCTAGAGGCGTAACCCCGTTAACACTTTTCTAGACACCTACTTGATCGACTAATTGTCCTGTGTAAAACTCTCCCAGGAGTAACTATTACTCGCAGTGGATATCGGGATCCAACTATCTCATAGGAGGTATGTAATCTCATTGCAAATTTCAACACTTGAAATTCCCGATAAAGCTTTTACCCCTAGCAACTTATGACTTTGGCTAAGGTCAACAAATCATAAGCGCTAGTCAAGTTCAACCCGTCATTTCCTGATTGAATTAAACCCACCCGTAGACCCTTGGCTATGGTCAACAAAGTCGCACGACTACCCTAACTCAATCACATCTCATGTTTTAGTAGATAAATACTAATTAGCTACCGTACACCACGCCTTGGCTAAGGTCAACAAACGCAGCACGAATGCTAACTAGTCTCTATCTGAAATGACGGAGGGCTACATAGGTTTTTCAAAAAAACCATGAGCGTAATGAACTTGATATCGTCGTAGAATCATGTGAAATTTTGAAATGGAGTGTTTTTTAGGCTTTCATTAGTTTTGCTAAAGAGGTCACTCCCAGTGAAGGGATCTCGGCTCTTTCCTCATCGAATAAGGTGCAGGACATATCATATATATCACTGTGCAAAGCAAAACCCTAAAAGCAATCAAAAGACAAACCGAGTTTTGTAGCATCCGCCAGTTTCGCTAACGAGGCCACTCCCGGTGAAGGGATCTCGGCTCTTTCCTCATCGAATAAGGTGCAGGGTATATCATATATACCGCTATGCAAAGCAAAACTGTATCTACCCTTTTTATAAAGTTTTGATTCTACAACATCTTTCAGATTTCTTTTCTTTTTATTAATCTCATTAATAAAAAATCCCATCAGCTTATGCTTCCTAAGCATCACAGATAAATACGACGTACACTTATGCCATCCGCATTCGCCTCGATGTCCCCTCGTGCACCGTTAGGTTAGGTAACTAACGACAGAGCAGGGCAGGGCTAGTGCGGGTGTTAAACATAAGTAACGTCTATATAATATATCATATATACTATATACTGTATCCATCACAACATATCAAATGATCACATCACAGATATCGCAGCAGAAACATAGATATTGTCACGCCCCGCTTCCCAATGTACGGCGAAGTGGTCGTGACGAGGCCCGCTACGTATGTACTCAGAAGTACATACGCTAAGCGTAACTAAGCAATATAAAATAATCACAAGAGACAAATGAGATTGAGATAACAGCAACTTTTATTAATAACATTCTTTATACAATGCATGAAATGAAAATACAACTGGAATGAAAAAAAGAAAGCAATGCCTAAACAGTGGCATAATAATAAAAGGAAATACTGGAAAGAACAAGTACAAAGTCTAGAGCTCTGGATCTTCTTGGAACTGCTCCAAATCTTCAGTTGTTGGCTCGGTCTCAACTTGGTCCAACGCACCTGACGACATTCAAAGAAGAAAGAAATAGAATGTCGTCAGCGAACAGGTCGCTCGGTAAGTCCCAAAGAAAAGTGGAGTGAGAATGGCAGAGTAACAGTGTTTTCTAGAGTATTATGTTGTAGAATATTATGGAATATTGTTTAACGCAGTTGTTTGTAGCTTGGTACAGAAGAATGCCAGTGTATACGAGGGGGATCTCTATATGCTAGAGATCAGTGCAAACGGAGAGTACAAGGAACCGTTATGCCACGGTACAACAGCAACAGTATTCATGTTAGGTGTCTTAATCTGACCACCTCATTCCACTTTTAACATCTTCCGTACCAATCTACCCCTTTAAACCCCGTAATGTTTTAACAGTGTTGTAGTAATGGAATATGTAAATTGAGTGACTGACCAAAACCATGATATCAGTAAACATGTTGCAACTGTATAATCAGGTAAATGGAATATCAGGATAATGGAATGAATATCCATGGTTTGATTCAGTCAAAAATGAATATATTGTTAACTGTATTCAGGGATTCATGATTTCAAGTTGTGTTGGAATATGATTGAAATATAGATTGACTTGAATTATATTCAAGTCAGAATTAGTCAGACTCTAACCCGAGTCAGACTAAAAGAAAGATAATTTGAAGTTCAATATTAGCTAGGGGCCTTATTGTAATTTGTGAAACTTGAGGGGGGTTTATGTAAAAAGTACTTTTGTATAGTTTTCAAAATATACCTCAAGTATTTAATAATCGTCTTTATTATTGTAATGGATGTGAATTTTATTTGTGTTATTCTAGTGAATATATCCTAATAAAAGTATTAATTGTTTATTTGAAATTCGTGGTATTTTAATGTAACTTTTAATCTATGATTTTTAGGAAAAAGTGGAAACTTGATATTATAACAAAATAAGTGTTTAAATGATAATTATATATAATAAAACACTTAAATGATTTTTAAATGAATATTTTATTTACAAAAAATATTACTTTCCTTAAATATTGTATTTAAACCTTTCGAGACCGAATGCTCCTTGCGGAGGTCTGAATCTCGCACTACTAGCCTGCGGGTGCACGATGAACCGTGCTATCCCTAACAGGTTCCTCACGAATGGGTTGTAATGGCACTTTGCTCAGGTTTTATAAATACTTTTAATTTAGGGAAAAGATTTTTTAAATATAGGGTATTTATTTGTAAAAGTATATAGTTCTCCATATTTTAGTTGTTAGGGTTTCCTAGACCATCTAACCTATCTTCTATGGTCTAAACGATGAATCATTAGAGCCTCAAATCGCCTCTTCACCATCATGCAGCCAGGTAAGTGCCAGGTAAGTGGGAAGGAACCACGTCGTGGGCCTAATTAATAACCACTAGCCTAGACACACTTGCCTAGTCACCACAAGACAGATTAGATAACGATCGATGTCCATGACCAATCGTGTTTTCATTTTGTATAAGTTTTATTTAAAAAGAATTTACAATTTAAAGATTAAACTAAAAGTTATAAAGATTATGGTATTTTAGTGAAAAAGTCCTATAATATCGTATTCTGTATTTTGTTATTCAGCAATTAGGGTTATAATGAGTGTGTGTAAGGGTAGGTCATTACCCCGTGACTTATATTAAGTTTTGGTGAAGTTTCAAGGTGAAATGAGTTATGTTAAAGTTAAGGGTATTAAAGTGCAAGAATACGGTTTCCATAAACGTTATCATTTCATGTGTGAAATTTCATCCAAATTGAATGAAACAAGTTTTGTTATCAAAATAAACATGATTAGGAGTGGGGTATCTAAATAGAACATTAAAATTTAACTTGATGGTATTTTTATGCAAGAAATACGGTTTTCTAAAGAACTTATCATTTCATGTGGAAAAGTACAATTAAATTTGATTTAAGGGTGATTAATAGTCAACATGCAAGAGGGTTGATAATATGTATTAGGTGACAAGTGGAATTTTTAAGAAAAACCGAATCGGAAATCGGTTTGTCCGATTTCCGTCTGGTTTCAAAAAGTCGTATTTTGCAAATATAGAAAAGAGAGGTAGAAGGTTGGGACTTACGGGTTTAAACTCTTCTAAAGAGTAAATAGAACTAGGGAGGAAAGCCTAGGGTGGTTACGTCGCCGGTTGCTCCAAAACGCGTCGTCGGAATTCCGTCAGGGCTTCGCCGGAAACTCGATTTCGAAGCACACTTCTTATGGAAACTTTTGAGAGAGTGGCTCAAGATTTTGGGGGGTGAGAGGGTAGTGTGTAGGGTTGGTATTTATAGGGTTAGGCTAGGGTTAGGATAGATGAAAAGTTAAAAATAAAAATGTGATAAAATGTAATAAAAATGTATTAAAAGTGGAGTAATTGGGGGTTTTAAAGATCTCTGGAAGTGGTATTGGGATGAAACTTTGCAGGTAAGTAGGTAATACCAAAAGACACAACTTTCATGTTGTGACCCTTGCCGTAATCGGCCTAAAAGGGGGTGACTCGGCCGTGACTCGGTCGGATCACTGAGTCGGCCGAGTCAAGGCCGAGTTGGCCGATTCCCGACCGAGTCCGGTGACCTGGATCTCCCCCGACGGTTCATCTACCCTCTGCAAGTGTTACATCTTTGGGTGTAGTGGGGTTTTTGTGAGATATGCACGTGTAAACTCTTGGTATTCTAAAGGTTTTTTTAAAAATCAATATTAAAAATAATGTGGGGTATGGGATTCGAACTCTGGTGGCTTAGTTCAGGAGTGCAAGGTATTACCAATGAGTTACAAGCTCCTTCTTGTAATTATTGTAAAGAGATAGATACTTAAAGTGTTATCAGCAACATTAATACTCCAAGTATACTTCAATTTTAAATCAAATTTTGGTATACAAAAATTGGAGTTGTTACAATCTACCCTCCTTACAAAAAATTTCGTCCTCGAAATTTACAACTTTTATTTAAGGACTAATTTACAAAAAGGTGCGGATATTTTGCACGCATCTCATCTTCCCTTTCCCACGTGGATTCTCCTGGAGTGTTTTTTCTCCACATTACCCAGACCAAATTAACTTCTTTGTTCCGAAGTGTCTTCACTTTGCTGTCCAGGATCTCACAGGTTGCTGCTCACAAGACAAATCGGGCTGTATCGTGAGCTCTGAATGATCAAGTACATGGCTGGGGTCACTCACATACCTTCTGAGTTGGGATATGTGGAACACGTTATGCACTCCTTCCAATGAGGGTGGAAGCGCTAATCGGTATGCCACTTCACCGACTCGTTCGAGTATATCGAACGGTCCAATGTATCTCGGACTCAACTTTCCCCGTCTTCCAAATCTGATCACTCCGCGGTTCGGAGATATCTTCAAGAATACATGGTCTCCTGGCTGGAACTCCAAGTGTCGTCTCTTTGCATCAGCCCAATGTTTCTGTCTATCTTGGGCTATGCGCATTCTTTCTCTGATAGTACGAACCACATCAACGGTCGCTACTATCATCTCTGGTCCAAGGAGTTCCCTATCTCCGATGTCGTCCCAACTTAATGGCGATCGACGCTTCCTTCCATATAATGCTGCAAAAGGTGCCATTCCTATGCTTGCTTGGTAGCTGTTGTTGTACGCGAACTCCACAAGATGCAAGTGATCTTCCCACGATCCTTTGAAGTCGAGCATACATGCTCTGAGCATATCCTCCAAGATCTGAATAGTTCGTTCCGACTGACCATCTGTTTGTGGATGATAAGCCGTGCTGAAGTTCAGACTTGTTCCCAAGCTAGCTTGCAGACTTTGCCAAAATTGTGATCGGAACCTGGTGTCACGATCGGAGACAATGCAGACTGGTACTCCATGCAGTCTCACAATTTCCTGTATGAGTTCATGGGTATCAGAGATAGTACATTATGAAGAGTTTTTAAATCTAAATTAGATTATTACCTCCATGTACTTCTTTGCTAATGTCTCAGTTGATTGGCCAACTCGAAATGGGATGAAGTGAGCCGACTTTGTGAGTCGATCCACAATGACCCAAATTGCATCGTTACCTTTTGTGCTGCGAGGAAGAGCAGTTACAAAGTCCATCGTGATGTGCTGCCACTTCCATTCTGGGATTGGTAACGGTTGAAGTAGTCCAGCTGTCCTATGATGTTCAGCCTTTACCTGCTGACACACCAAACATTTTGCGACACTCCTGGCTACTTCACGCTTCATTCCATGCCACCAATAATTCTGACGTAGATCTTTGTACATTTTGGTACCTCCAGGATGTACTGAATAGGGAGAGCTGTGAGCTTCTTTCATTAACTCTTCCCGAACAGGACCCTTTGGTACACACAATCTGCTGCCGTATCTCAAAGATCCGTCTTCATGGATGATGAAATCTGTTCTGAGTCCATTCTCCACTTGTTCTCTGATCTTTTGCAACTTAGCATCGCTGGCTTGAGCTGCTTTGATCTGATTGACAATGGTTGATTGAACTTGTAGATTCATCAAATTTGAAACATCACCTGGCATGACTAGTTCGATCTCCATCTGATGTAGGTCTTGCTGAAGCTTCCACTGGGCAGTGAGATTCATTGCTAATGGTTGGCGACTAAGAGCATCAGGTACTACGTTCACCTTTCCTGGATGATATTGCAAATTGATGTCGAAGTCCTCCATAAGTTCTAACCATCTTCTCTGCCGCATATTCAACTCCTTCTGGGTAAACACATACTTCAGACTTTTATGATCTGTGTAGATGTTCACTCGTTCACCAAGTAAGTAGTGGCGCCAAATTTTAAGAGCAAAAATAACGGCTGCCAACTCTAGATCATGCGTCGGGTAATTGCGCTCATGAGTCTTCAGTTGTCTTGAAGCATAAGCCACAACCTTACCGTGCTGATGTAGAACACATCCTAATCCTTTACCGGATGCATCGCAATGTACTTCGAATCCTCCAGATTGATCCGGTAATACAAGAATAGGTGCAGACGTCAGCCTCGACTTGAGTTCTACAAAAGCTTGCTCGCATGCTTCTGACCACACAAATTCTTCATCTTTTCGTGTGAGCTTGGTCAGGGGTGTTGCTATCTTCGAAAAGCCTTCAATGAATCTTCTGTAATATCCAGCTAAACCCAAGAAACTCCGAATATCCTTCACTGATTTTGGTGTAGGCCATTCGCTGACTGCTGAAACTTTTGCTGGATCCACAGAAATCCCTTCTCCTGATACGATATGTCCAAGGAAACCAACTTGTTTTAACCAAAACTCGCACTTGCTGTATTTGGCATAAAGCTTATGTTGTCGAAGAGTTTCCAGGACAATTCGTAAGTGCTCCGCATGCTCTTTCCGGTTCTTAGAATATACCAGGATGTCGTCGATGAAGATGACAACGAACCTGTCTAAATACTCCCAGAAGACTTGGTTCATAAGATTCATGAAAATTGCTGGTGCATTGGTCACTCCAAATGGCATTACTAGAAATTCGTAATGTCCATAGCGAGTTCTGAAAGCTGTTTTGTGAATATCAGCTTCCTTGACCTTCACTTGATGATAACCTGAACGAAGATCTAGTTTAGAGAAGACACAAGATCCACTTAGCTGATCGAATAAGTCGTCGATGCGCGGAAGTGGATACTTGTTCTTAATAGTAACTTCGTTCAAGGCTCTATAGTCGATGCACATTCTATATGAACCTTCCTTCTTCTTCACCAGTAGTACAGGTGCTCCCCAACTCGAAGTGCTGGGACGAATCCATTCTTTCGCCAGTAATTCGTCCAACTGTGTTCGTACTTCCTTCAAACCTTCTGGACTTAGTCTATATGGTGCTTTGATTACTGGTTGTGCTCCTGGTACTAAGTCAATGCTAAATTCAAGAGCGCGATCAGGAGGCAAACCTGATATATCGTCAGGGAATACGTCATCGAACTCTCGAACTACCTCCGGTCTTGCTTCTTCTTCTGCATGAGCTGCCGCAACTATTGCTTCCCTTGGCTTTGCTTTGTAAGTGCTTGGCTCCAATGTACGGTCTCCACTCTTAAAGTAAAAGATCGGATGATCTGGAATCTCAAATACTACCCTCCTTTGGCGACAGTCGATGGTAGCATAAAAGGTTCTAAGCCAGTCCATTCCTAGAACCACATCAAAGTTCGGTATG
The DNA here is from genome assembly GCA_030015575.1 of Agapanthus africanus. Classification (NCBI taxonomy): domain Eukaryota; kingdom Viridiplantae; phylum Streptophyta; class Magnoliopsida; order Asparagales; family Amaryllidaceae; genus Agapanthus; species Agapanthus africanus. The sequence continues at coordinate 441,717,790 of CM057350.1, read as the reverse complement.
TCCAGTACTTTGAAGTCAGCGTAAAATTCTCGACTGCAGACGATGACCGGACACATGCTGTATCCCATAGTTGCCTTTAGAACACCATTTCCGGAACTGACGTTCCAGCAGGATACGAGCGGTGAGACTGGAATCGCATGGGTTCGGACAAACCGTTGCGACATAAAGCAGTGGGATGCTCCAGTATCAAACAGTGCAAGTGCAGGTAGTGAAGCCACTAGAATTGTACCTAAGGTATATGGGATAGGTTTTAGGTATAGGGAAAGTGTGTAGGTAACCAAAACTAGAAGATAAATTTGGGAAGGAAATTTACTAGTAATGACTTGGCCAGTGGCCTCAGCTTCTTCAACAGACATCATAAAAGCCTGGCGCTTCGGCACATTCCTCCTGGCCTAAGGAGCATTCCTCTGAACGTTTCTTTGTGCTTGATGGAACTGTCGAGGAGGTGGTGCAGCTTGTGGTCCTCTAGGTGGTGCAGGTAGTGCAAGTCTGGTAGCAGGTGCTGGAAGAGCTGGTCGCTGCTGATAGTTGTTAGCTGGCCGGGTTGCAGCAACTGAGTTCTGCCTTTGAGGACAGGATCCAATGTCATGAGTGGCTGAACCGCAGATCAAGCAAAGGCGGTTGGCTCGACGGAAATCCTTCATCATATGTCCCTTTCTCTTACAGTAGGTGCAAAAGGCTGGGCTAGGGTGATGAGTTGGTACTCCGGGACGCCTCGGCACGAAGGATGGTCTGGACGTGGCTCCACCTGCCATCTGGTTGGCAAGACGCTTGACTCCTACAGAGGGAGGTCTTCCCCTCTCTTTTATCACTGCCTCGTAACTGCGGGTAGCTTCCAGGGCTTCCTCGTGAGTCAAAAACTTCCCGGTGGCTAGAGCAGCCTTGATTTCGGTGTCCAAACCTTGCTGAAAACGACGGGCTCTGATCTCGTCCGTCGGTATCAGGTGTGCCGCGAATCTGTTTAAAGGTTGTGTTAGCTGTGTAGTAGGTGATATTAAAAAAAATTGAACTACTGTGACAGATCTTACCGGCTCAACATAGTAAACTCAGCATCATACTCATCTACAGATTTCTCCCACATAGATCCTTGTTGTAGGTGAATAAATTGCTGTTCCATAGCGAACCTGGCGGTCACAGGGAAATATTTCGCGTCGAACTTCTCGCGAAATGTTTTCCATTCAATCGGCTGGGCTAGACGGGTATCTTCCGCCTTCCACCAATTTCGAGCGTTATCCGTGAGCTGTAGCTTCGCTATACGGACCCAGGCATTATCTGGCACTTGAGCTGCTGCCAGATCATCTTCAATACTTTGCGCCCATTCTTCTGCTTCGAGAGGGCTCCCTTTTCCCGAGAATTGCTTCGGGTGCAACGCTCTGAACTGTTTGATTCCCGGTGCATCTGTCTCAGGACGACTCAGAAGTTGTTGCTGTCCCTTTAGCAGACTGCGGATCGCATCGAAAAGCATGGTTTGCTCAGTGGATGGTGCGGGAACAACTGGAGTGAGAGGTAGTGCTGAAGGGGTGTTGGCATTGGTGCTGGTGTTGTTCGGGGAATTGTTTGGGGAATCCATAATCCTGAAGAAAAATTTGGATTAGGACAGATTCAAATACATGAAATGATAAGATTCAAGGAATAAAGACTTGTAAGATTCAAATAACATGAATTGTAAAGAATGTTTTAGTTGCTGTTTCTTGTGTTACATTGCTTAGGTTGTTCACGCAGACCAGAACTGCATGATAGGGATTCATACAGCTCTGACCTGCATGGGCCACCAACAAAACCTGTCACGCCCCGCTTCCCAATGTACGGCGAAGTGGTCGTGACGAGGCCCGCTACGTATGTACTCAGAAGTACTACGCTAAGCGTAACTAAGCAATATAAAATAATCACAAGAGACAAATGAGATTGAGATAACAGCAACTTTTATTAATAACATTCTTTATACAATGCATGAAATGAAAATACAACTGGAATGAAAAAAAGAAAGCAATGCCTAAACAGTAGCATAATAATAAAAGGAAATACTGGAAAGAACAAGTACAAAGTCTAGAGCTCTGGATCTTCTTGGAACTGCTCCAAATCTTCAGTTGTTGGCTCGGTCTCAACTTGGTCCAACGCACCTGACGACATTCAAAGAAGAAAGAAATAGAATGTCGTCAGCGAACATGTCGCTCGGTAAGTCCCAAAGAAAAGTGGAGTGAGAATGGCAGAGTAACAGTATTTTCTAGAGTATTATGTTGTAGAATATTATGGAATATTGTTTAACGCAGTTGTTTGTAGCTTGGTACAGAAGAATGCCAGTGTATACGAGGGGGATCTCTATATGCTAGAGATCAGTGCAAACGAAGAGTACAAGGAACCGTTATGCCACGGTACAACAGCAACAGTATTCATGTTAGGTGTCTTAATCTGACCACCTCATTCCACTTTTAACATCTTCCGTACCAATCTACCCCTTTAAACCCCGTAATGTTTTAACAGTGTTGTAGTAATGGAATATGTAAATTGAGTGACTGACCAAAACCATGATATCAGTAAACATGTTGCAACTGTATAATCAGGTAAATGGAATATCAGGATAATGGAATGAATATCCATGGTTTGATTCAGTCAAAAATGAATATATTGTTAACTGTATTCAGGGATTCATGATTTCAAGTTGTGTTGGAATATGATTGAAATATAGATTGACTTGAATTATATTCAAGTCAGAATTAGTCAGACTCTAACCCGAGTCAGACTAAAAGAAAGATAATTTGAAGTTCAATATTAGCTAGGGGCCTTATTGTAATTTGTGAAACTTGAGGGGGGTTTATGTAAAAAGTACTTTTGTATAGTTTTCAAAATATACCTCAAGTATTTAATAATCGTCTTTATTATTGTAATGGATGTGAATTTTATTTGTGTTATTCTAGTGAATATATCCTAATAAAAGTATTAATTGTTTATTTGAAATTCGTGGTATTTTAATGTAACTTTTAATCTATGATTTTTAGGAAAAAGTGGAAACTTGATATTATAACAAAATAAGTGTTTAAATGATAATTATATATAATAAAACACTTAAATGATTTTTAAATGAATATTTTATTTACAAAAAATATTACTTTCCTTAAATATTGTATTTAAACCTTTCGAGACCGAATGCTCCTTGCGGAGGTCTGAATCTCGCACTACTAGCCTGCGGGTGCACGATGAACCGTGCTATCCCTAACAGGTTCCTCACGAATGGGTTGTAATGGCACTTTGCTCAGGTTTTATAAATACTTTTAATTTAGGGAAAAGATTTTCTAAATATAGGGTATTTATTTGTAAAAGTATATAGTTCTCCATATTTTAGTTGTTAGGGTTTCCTAGACCATCTAACCTATCTTCTATGGTCTAAACGATGAATCATTAGAGCCTCAAATCGCCTCTTCACCATCATGCAGCCAGGTAAGTGCCAGGTAAGTGGGAAGGAACTACGTTGTGGGCCTAATTAATAACCACTAGCCTAGACACACTTGCCTAGTCACCACAAGACAGATTAGATAACGATCGATGTCCATGACCAATCGTGTTTTCATTTTGTATAAGTTTTATTTAAAAAGAATTTACAATTTAAAGATTAAACTAAAAGTTATAAAGATTATGGTATTTTAGTGAAAAAGTCCTATAATATCGTATTCTGTATTTTGTTATTCAGCAATTAGGGTTATAATGAGTGTGTGTAAGGGTATGTCATTACCCCGTGACTTATATTAAGTTTTGGTGAAGTTTCAAGGTGAAATGAGTTATGTTAAAGTTAAGGGTATTAAAGTGCAAGAATACAGTTTCCATAAACGTTATCATTTCATGTGTGAAATTTCATCCAAATTGAATGAAACAAGTTTTGTTATCAAAATAAACATGATTAGGAGTGGGGTATCTAAATAGAACATTAAAATTTAACTTGATGGTATTTTTATGCAAGAAATACGGTTTTCTAAAGAACTTATCATTTCATGTGGAAAAGTACAATTAAATTTGATTTAAGGGTGATTAATAGTCAACATGCAAGAGGGTTGATAATATGTATTAGGTGACAAGTGGAATTTTTAAGAAAAACCGAATCGGAAATCGGTTTGTCCGATTTCCGTCTGGTTTCAAAAAGTTGTATTTTGCAAATATAGAAAAGAGAGGTAGAAGGTTGGGACTTACGGGTTTAAACTCTTCTAAAGAGTAAATAGAACTAGGGAGGAAAGCCTAGGGTGGTTACGTCGCCGGTTGCTCCAAAACGCGTCGTCGGAATTCCGTCAGGGCTTTGCCGGGAACTCGATTTCGAAGCACACTTCTTGTGGAAACTTTTGAGAGAGTGGCTCAAGATTTTGGGGGGTGAGAGGGTAGTGTGTAGGGTTGGTATTTATAGGGTTAGGCTAGGGTTAGGGTAGATGAAAAGTTAAAAATAAAAATATGATAAAATGTAATAAAAATGTATTAAAAGTGGAGTAATTGGGGTTTTTAAAGATCTCTGGAAGTGGTATTGGGATGAAACTTTGCAGGTGAGTAGGTAATACCAAAAGACACAACTTTCATGTTGTGACCCTTGCCGTAATCGGCCTAAAAGGGGGTGACTCGGCCGTGACTCGGTCGGATCACTGAGTCGGCCGAGTCAAGGCCGAGTTGGCCGATTCCCGACCGAGTCCGGTGACCTGGATCCCCCCCGACGGTTCATCTACCCTCTGCAAGTGTTACATCTTTGGGTGTAGTGGGGTTTTTGTGAGATATGGACGTGTAAACTCTTGGTATTCTAAAGGTTTTTTTAAAAATCAATATTAAAAATAATGTGGGGTATGGGATTCGAACTCTGGTGGCTTAGTTCAGCAGTGCAAGGTATTACCAATGAGTTACAAGCTCCTTCTTGTAATTATTGTAAAGAGATAGATACTTAAAGTGTTATCAGCAACATTAATACTCCAAGTATACTTCAATTTTAAATCAAATTTTGGTATACAAAAATTGGAGTTGTTACAGATATAATATGGGATATACTAGGACGTCCGTATTTAGTATTTAGCCAACAATAGAAAATACGAATTCCATAGTCGTGATGAATAGCCAAGCCCACACCCTGGACCCCTACGAGAGCGGCAAGCGACCCTACCATTTCTGGAGTTTAGGAGACCCGGTCTCGACTCCTCGAGATGGCCTCCCACTGAACCCCAGAACCCGGTCACCTGTGCTCCCCTCCTTGGGTCCATCCTAATGCGGAAAAGTAAATAATATACAACACTGGTGGCATCAACCTCAACCTGGAAGTGCCCCAAATAAAAGAATATTACATTACATTTGAATTTACATGAATGAAAATATAAAACTCTCATCTCACATAAAACCCCCGGCTATTCAATCGCGACAATCGTGCACATCATATCTCAGCAACACATAATATCTCATATCATCAACGTAAGTAAGTATGCATACACCGATCGTTGTCGATGTATAGCAACGAAAACCGGAAATACAACTACATACTACACTTACGGTCACAGAAAAGAAATTGTAAAACTACAATATTTAGAATCCACATTCTCTTTAGACATCATAAATGCGAAATATCACATACTTCGTATTTCATGCCTAAACTATATGAATTCCACATATTGTATCACATCCCAGATAAATAGACAGTATTAAACTTTTCGAACAGATAATCAAATACCCAAAATTTCCTAAAGTGCTCAACACTTGAGCGGAGTTCAAACAATCCCAGAATATGTCACAGTACCAGTGATCCAGCCGTAGAAGGGTCAAGCCAACGCCTCACATGTGGCACGCCGTACTGCCCCAAACCCGAAGGTTCAAAAGGCAGTTCAAGACGGTCACATAATCGAGTTAAGGTTTATTGTCTTCTAGAGGGTCCACCGTGTTACTTGCACATTTTTCCGAAAGATTTAAACTCGAGAAAAGATTCAACCCTTGAAAATTTTTTGTGTCGGAAAAAAGTGAGTTAATGATATCCGTTCGAACTTTTTAACAGTTTCTAAATATCCGGAAAAATAATAACGAATTTAAAATTCCCGATTGAATCATCGATTACAAAATAAACCCCAGAATACTCAACACTTGAGTCAGATTAAAAATACCCATAAAATAGTAAACACAGAGACAAGAATTACTGTGCACAAAACCGTACCTAATACGCTTACCCTGCCGCGGAACCGCCGCCAATGGTGGGTAATTGCCGCGGTTCCGCGGCTATATAGACGAATTGGGGGCACGTGTTTCACCATAATTCTTATATTTCCCTACTGTATTTTTAGGTATTTTTAATTCTGGAAAAACCCAGATTTTAAAAAATGTACAGAGAAAGGTTTGAAATGTCGTATTCGGGTTCGATCGGGGTTTTAACTTCGTTAACACGTCACCTAATGCTCTAGCTAGGCTCTGATACCACTGTAGGGTTCCTAGGCACACTTGTGAAGGTTCATAAAGTATCAAACATGCCCGAATAAAATTTTACATGTGTCGAACAACCTAAAGACGAGATCTTTGCTAGATTATTAGGGTTTAGCATGCAAGATTACATCTTTAAAACTAAGTGTGGGGGATTACAACCTTTGTAGTCCGCTCCTTCGCTTCACAAGCTCTGAGTAGAAGTCCCTTCGCCGCGATCCACGATCTCCCGGACTCAAGAGAGGCTCCACGACTCGAACGATCCATGCTAGCTTGAAGTGTTCCGATTCTCCGATGATCTATGTCAAAGTTGTTATAACCCAAGCTTTCTCACTCTAAAGAGATGAACACCCTAATCTAATGGGCTAGATTAGATGAGGATGATGGAGTAGTATTTATGCTATCCTTTTTAATTCACTTTCTTACAATATATCATCATAAAAGGATTAACTAGTAAGCTTTCTCTCAAACCTCAAAAGAGAAGAAGATGAAGAATGAAAATGATAATCCTTTTGTGATGAATAGTATTCAAGAATATATGATTGATTATCAAACCATGGTCAAGGATGATTGGAAAAAAACTTGTAGAGAATAAACTAGAGTCAGGGTTTAGTTAGGTTAAGGATAAGTATCAACCATAATATCTTAACCAAGACAAAATAGAATCCTTCTAGAATGAACAAGAAGAAGCTAACCCTAATCAAACCCTAATCCCTTTTTATCATCCTTAAACATGTTTTATAATAAATCATATCATGTCACAATAATATATATCACATATATATTATATATTTGCAACAAAAGAAAATAATACATTTAACATATATCGCATATATATCAATGTATTAATCCGGTGAGAAAATGAAATAATAAAGCGAGCCAATATTAGATAATGTAATACAATATATCATATATATCATTATACATTAAATCATCGAATCAACACTTGATCCAACGATCCGTCTATATCGAATATAACCGACTAATATATCATGTACCGATTCATCGAATCAACACTTGATCCGATGTCCCGATTCATATCTAAATATCGTGAGAATATAATACGGTATCTCATATCGTATTATCCTCGGTCCTGCACATATCACATATGTGCCTCTACTCCGTTTTGCTTGAGCCAAGAAACCTCTGTGTAGGACTCTAAAGAATTGTCAATACGCCGGTAGCAGGTGATGATCATATCAAACACCCACAAGCTGCAAGCGGTCAGCTAAACGTAACAGCCATCGAGGTATTGAGCCATCAGAAGATCAACAAGCTAGCCTGTCCGTTCTCCTGTGAATCCAATCAGTAACACTCCCGTACAGTCCGGTCTGTTCATCTGATATGTCGCATATCAAGTCTATGGGTGGTATACGTCAGACCCCAGTAACCGATAAGTCGTGTCGATGTGAGGCTCATAACTGGTCGAGAAACTACTGTAACACTTACCAGTATATCTCTATATCAGCCCTGGCCAGGGACTTCCAGTTATAGCCAATCGAACACTGCACGACATCAACTCCCTATACCGGGAGAGACGAATCCCCTCCTATTGCTCATTGCCTCCATGTGATTCGGGACTGTACCCAAAAGCCACCGTTTTGCACGCCCTCTTGGACGTGGTAAGGTGGAAATCAAAGCACAGTGGGAATCACACAAGACTCTATGACGATCTCGGGTCTACAGACTACCCTGTACCAGTGTCACCGGAGAACTGCCATCTGACGTGTGGTATATCACCAACTGGGAGTTCTCGGCGAGTCCGTCCAGTATACCCAGTCTCCACTGAGCACCCGTACACCATCCTTGATGTCAAACACCGATGGATATGGGATCATCCATCGCCCATCATATGGGTCAAGATGCGTATACGCTAGTCTACTCTGGTGTATCGATGCCCTGTCTCGATATACCCTCGACTAGGAACTCTTATAGAATGTACTCATCGACTACTATGGCCCCACTAGTATAATGTCATCATAGTCCTTATAGTCGAGTACAGATCCTAAGGGCTTTATCAACATGTGAGAGTAAGACAGTAAACGAATACAAATCAACATGTTAAGATAAAGAGAAACCGAATAGCATACTATCATGACGAGCAAGAAAGTCCTCTCTGTATATATCCAAGAATCCATCATACTATACATCATATGTACAACAATGGCCTATAGGGCATATACATAACTAACAAGGCGAGGCGACGACGACCATGGTGCCTGAAGTAGCTACTCTCTCCAGGAGTCTGGGATTGCCCAAACCGCTGCTCTCTCCCTTGTGGCTCTTTGGCGTCGGCAGGCATCGCGAGTGTCAAGACGGCCCTTATCGAATCAAGGGACAAAGCCATGGGCGCCGAGACCGTCCTACTGAAGGAGAGCGAAGAAGTCACTAGGCCTAGTGATGCTTCCGTTGCTGAAATTTTACCATCTGAAGCACCTCGGATCGCCGCAATGACGGCTGTTGTTCCCTCGCCTTCTCCCATGTCTTCTGAAATGCTGGAAGGTATAGGTTTGTGATTCATTGGCTTCATTGTGGGTATCACTCTTCTTGTACTGACAGTATGTCGTCATAACTTTGCAGGAGTCCTTTTTGATCACCTGTATCAGGTGCTGAACCCGCATTTCTCATTCCAGCCAGAGATTTCCCTACCTGCTGATGTCGGTGAGTATACTTTATAACCGACGTCTTTTCCTTTCTTTTATGGATAGCCATGTTGCTAACTCTTCTTCATATTGGATATAGCGTCGCGGGTCGAGAGAATAACCGAGCTCCCTGCACTCCCCGTCCTACCGTCTGTTATAGCCGGTATGATAGGCTTTACCCCTTATGCGTTTTCTTTATTTCCTAAGTTGGCATTTAACCGTAACTCATTCTGCAGGAATCGCACCGGATCCAGCTCCCTTCGAGGCTCGCATTACGATGCCGACAAGGACTCTTGTTAAACTCACATCTTCTCGAGACGCCGTGAACAGCCGACGAATGTTGAGCGAGTTCGTCGAGGATCTTGATGTTGAAGCCCTCACCTCTGCTGCAAATTTTTATTATGCAGGTTAATCCAATACTGGCAACACTCATGAACTTCCATGACAAGGACGTCGTCGGGTTGTGGGTTGACTACTGCAGATAGATCGAGGCTTGCTTGCATGAGATCGAGCTCAAGCATATTGCTCCTGAGGTGTTAGCTTCAACTTCTCAGCGGGTTGCGTGGATAGAGCAGAGTGTTCCTTTCCTTCGCCATTTTGAACAAGAGGCGACCCTGCGATAGAAGGAACATGAGGCGGCTTTTAACGAGTCTGCTTGGTTGTTCGCCAAGGTCGACGCGAACGCTGCACAGCTGAAGGCTATTTTCGATAGTCTCCAACGGTGTATCTCAGACAGGTTGGCGCTAAGGCAGAAGCTTGACTCCACCGAGTGGGTTGCGCAAAGTTGCGAAGCTGCTAAGAATGAAATCGATGCGAAGTTTTCATCCTGCTTTCAACAACGAGCTTGAATTGAAGCAGAGCTGGCAGCGGTGGCTGACTGTGAGAAGGAGCTGAAAGGAGTGCACGAGCGGCTTGCCGACTTGTTGAAGAGGCCTCCTCCTTAGTACCTCTCTTTGTAATTTTTTGTATTGATGGAAATTTGTAATTCATGAATAACATGTTTTCATTAATTTTTTTTATTCTTTTATATGATGTATTTTGTATTCAATTGAACTCATGAATAAAGGACATGTTTTATCTTATATCGCTTTCTTTTCTTTGCTGTGTTGTTGTCATGTTACTCTATTAAGTGTAGCCTGTAGATAACAACTCATCTTGAACTCTTCGTAGGGTAGTGATGGCTTAGGAAACAGGTTCGGGTCTGCTGCCTAAGACTTTTCAACTTTATGAGCCATGAGGGTCTGATAAAGATTTTTCTCCCTACGAGTCGAGAGAATCTCGTAGGTGTATTTTCTCCTTAGGAATTGTAAGGATTCCTAAGTGTGCTTTCTCTTGAGAGTCGTAAGGATCTCACAAGAGAATTTTCCCCCTTACAAGTCGAGAGGACTCGTAATTGGTTGGTGAGTCGACCTGTTTCCGAGTCGAAGCATTGCTCTGACGGGGAGGGCGTTGGCTGACTTGTTTCCGCGACGGGGTCATTGGATGACGTATTTCCGCGATGGGGTCATGTGCTGACGTATTCCCACGATAGGGTCATTGGATGATGTATTTCCGCGACGGGGTCATATGCTGACGTATTTCCACGATGGGGTCATTGGATGACGTATTTCTACGATGGGGTCACTGGATGACGTATTTCCGCGACGGGGTCATGTGCTGACGTATTTCCACGATGGGGTTATGTTGACTTGCTCCGTTTTCTGCGGTGTCGGGGCTGACTCTAGGTTGTCGTTAAACCGTAGAGTCTTGGAACTGGGGCTTCGCCGTGGCTCCGATTGGTGGTGTCGCGTCCGTGCTTTGCTGGCATGAGAAGGAACGCCATTGTTGGTCTTCCAGGAAGATGTTGCTGTTGAGATCTGACTTTCCCTTTTGACAGGATCTGGTGGAGGACATGTGGTTCCCTTTCCGTTTATGCCCATGGATTGTATACAAGGGTCAGTATGGACTCGCCTGTAGGGCAAAAAGTTTTATTTCATTTTTTATTTCTTTCCGCGATACTCTATTATTTCAGCTTTTTATATCACGAAAGTCGCGATTGCCCAATCATTTCAGCTATTTTTAGCGGTGCCCAATCATTTCGGCTATTTTTGTATGCATTTATTTTACTCGTTGATTTTTATTGCGAGTTGCCCAAACATTTCAGCTATTTCATATGCATTTTTTTGAATATGGAACTTATGGTCTGATACCAATCTTGCATCAGTATCGCTATGACTGGAATGCTGTCAGGAGTGAACCATCATTTGCCATGAAAGGACTTAGAATTTGATACCGATTTAGGCATCAGCAGCGCTACAACTGGGATATTGCCAGGAGCGAATCATCATCTGCCTTTGTCGGTTCGAACAAAGGTGGCTTAGCAAACATGGTTAAGATCTTATCGACTTACGCTTTTGACTTCATGAGCCGTAAGGGTCTCATAAAGGTGTTTCTCCCTACGGGTCGTGAGGATCTCGTAGGTGTCTTTTCTGCTCAGGAATCATGAGGATTCCTAAATGTATGTTCACTTGTAAGTCGTAAGGATCTTGCAAGAGTGTTTTCTCCTTGTAAATCGAGAGGACCTACAAGTGTTTATTCATCAAATGAGGGATTCCTCGTCGTCGGTGGGAATCGGAAAGGAAATGATTATGTGTGCCCGTGGATTGTATACAAGAGTCAGTATTGAACCGCTTGTAGGGCAATCTCGGAAAGGTGATGGCTTAAGGACAGGTTCAGATCCATGTAGTAAGGCTTTTGAATCTTATGAGCCATGAGGGTTTCATAAAAGGGTTCTCCTTATGAGTCATGAGGATCTCGTAAGTGTAATTTCTCCTTAAGAATCGTGGGGATCCCTAAGTGCGTTGCTTCTTTGTGAGTCGTAAGGATCTCACGCAGGTAGTTTTCTCCTTACAAGGTCGAGAGGACCTTGCAAGTGTCTTTTAACGAGATTGCGCCCTTTCAGGTTTTCACAAACTCACCGGTAGCCCTGCCGTTTTTACTCATGGAGCCTTTTTGGGTTTTCATCCGTGCCCATTTTGCTTGTGGACGTACCCTTTTTTTTACGCGTCAGCCCAAGGATGTCGCGTGTTTGTAGTAGTTTAAAGACGTTTCAGTCAGTAGTTAGTTTTAGGACATTTCGGTCCTTTGTTAGTTTTAAGATATCTCAGTCCGTTGTTAGTTTAAGGAAATTACGGTCCGTTGTTAGTTTAAGGACATTACGCTCCGCTATTAGTTTAGAGACGTTTTGGTCCTTAGCTCTCCGTGTTTGGGACGGGGTATCGTTGGATACTATTTTAAAGTCTATACTCAAGAAGATAGCGAGCAGATATAAGCGTCGTCATCTATCATTAACCTTGTTCGTGACTCGTTAGGCATAGTACTTTTTAAGGAATCGGCCGTTTATTGGTCGGAAGGGTCTTTCGCCATGCATATTCATGAGCAAGTAAGCCCCATCTTGGTAGATCTTGTCTATGATATACGGGCCCTCATAATTCAGCTCGAACTTCCCCCGTTTGGCATGATTGGGGATCATAGGTCTCTTGACCACTAGCACGAGTTCGCCTTGGCGAAATGTCCTCCGTCCAGTCAATCTTTCGTATGAGCGTGGTATCTTTGCTTTGTAAGCTTCTAGGTTTTTTCACGCGATGAGACGGGTTTCATCGAGGGCATCGAGCTCCTCAAGCCGGAGATGAGCATTCTCTTCATCTGTCAGCTCATAATGAATCGCCACTCGTAGCGAGGGTAGCTCTATCTCCAAGGGGAGTACTGCTTCTGTGCCGAATACCAATGCATACGACGTTGTATTTGTGGCCGTTTTGAACGTGGTCTGATACGCGCCAGAGAGCTTCATGCAGTCTCTCGTGCTAGTACTTCTTATTTCGATACACCGTCTTCTTTATGATCTTTGTCAAGGTCTTGTTGAAAGCCTCAGCTAGACCATTAGCTCGGGGATTATAGACCGAAGAGTATTTCCAGTCTATATTATGCTGCTGTGCGAAGTGACTGATTTTGTGACTTCTGTAGGCTGGCCCGTTATCGGAGATAATCTGTCGCGGAGTGCCGAACCGATAGATGACGTGTGTCTTGAAGAAATGGAGGATATTCTCTATCTTCACTTCTCTTAGCGGTATTGCTTCTGTCTACTTAAAGAAGTAATCGGTTGTTGCCAATATTAACCGATGTACTCTGGACGATGCTGGTTCTATGGGCCCAATTATTTCGGTTCTCCACATTTCGAATGGCCAGCTAGCCACTGTTGGGTGTAGCGGGTTTGGATGCTGGTGGATGAAGTCTCCATGAATCTGGCACGAATGGCATTGCTTCACGTATTTGAGGCAGTCCTGAATCATCGTGGGCCAGTAGTAGCCCATTCTTTTGATCTTCAGTTTCATCCTTGGCCCGGCTTGATGAGAACCACAGAGTCCGTCATGAGTTTCTTAAACAACTCTCCTTGCTTCTTCTGGTCCCAGGCATCTTAGCCACAGGGAGTCGAACGATCTCTTATACAGAGTATCATTGACGAAGGCGAAAGACAGAGCTTGTTTCATGAGCTGATGTCTTGAGGACGCATCTTCGAGTGTTTGACGGGATTTGAAGTAGTCTATAAAGACTTCTCTCCAATCTTTGGCCTTTTCCTGGTCCTTTATTTGTAGGGCCATTTGCTTGATCGCCTCCTTTTCTTCAAACGACTCCGGAGATATTTCTGCTGGTGCAAGAACCCGATGGCTTTGTACAACGATTCTTACGTCATCGAATTTTTCGTCAGCCAGTTCTTTAGCGAGTTTGGCTAATGCATCCTCCTTACTATTCTCCGCACGCGGTATGCTTTTCAGGCCATAGGAAGGGATTTGGGTCAGCAATTGTTGCACTCTTTCGCCATATTTTACCAACTCCGGTTTGCACGTTTGATAGTCGCCGTTTACTTGACTAACGACCAACTGGGAGTCTTCGTATATAAGGAGGTTTTCGATTCCTATGTCGACAGCGATCTCAAGACCTGCTATCAAAGCTTCATATTCTTCTTCATTGTTTGTCCTCGGTTCTGTCAAGGAAAAGGCAAAGCGCATTATCCCTCCTTGTGGAGTCACGAAGATGAGGCCTACCCCAGATTTGATTATGGGGGAGTTGTGCTTTAGCTTCTTCATGGAAGATGCCCCATCAAAGTAGAATTCCCATCGGGTGTCACTCTCTCCTTTCTCCTTGTCGTTCGTGTCAAACGTGTGCTCGTCTGGCAATTCACAATTTAGGGGTGAATCGGCAGGTATCTGATGCTCAGCAAGGAAGTCGGCGATGGCCTGGCCTTTCACTGCCTTAAGAGGTCGGTATGTTATCGAGAATTCCATTAAGAGTAGGGCCCATTTAGCGAGCCGTCCTATTAGTATGGCTCTTGACATTAAATACTTGAGAGGATCCACCTTTGATATGAGATGGACCTCATGCGCCAAAGCATAATGCCGAAGCTTCATTATAGCGAGGATCAACGCCAGGCAATGTTTTTCGATAAAGGAGTAGTTGTTTTATGCTCCTAGGAGAACTCGGCTCAAATAGTAGAGGGCTCTCTCTTTCCTTGATCATTTTCCTGTGCCCATAGCGCGCCTAAGGAACCTTCAAGAGTGGTTGTGTACAGGATGAGAGGCTTTCCCTTGACTGGAGCGGTCAGCACTGAAGGATTCTGCAGGTATTGCTTGATTTTGTCCAGTGCACTCTGGCATTTATGATCCCAGACGAAAGGGGTCCCCTTCTTCATTAGATGACTGTAGGGGTGACATTTGACGGAGAGGTTAGCTATGAACCGTCGGATATATGCGAGCTTCCCTCGGAGAGACCGCAGTTGTTTGAGATTTCTTGGCGGAGGTATTTCCATAATCGCCTTGATCTTTGATGGATCTATTTCGATGCCCCGGTGTCGGATGATGAACCCCAGGAATTTGCCTTAGGAAACTCCAAATGCGCACTTGAGAGGGTTCATCTTCAGATTGTATTTCCGAACACGCTAGAACACTATTTTCAAATGCTCCCAGTGTTCCTTTTATGATTTTCTTTTCACCACGAGGTCATCGATGTAGCATTCGATGATTTCATGTATGAGGTCATCGAAAATCTTCATCATGGCCCTCTGATAAGTAGCGCCGGCGTTCTTCAAACCGAAAGGCATCACTTTGTAGCAGAATATGCCCAGAGGAGTCCGCAAAGCGGTATGCTTTTGATCTTCGGGATGCATCTTTATTTGATTGTACCCCGATGAGCCGTCCATGAAGGAGAAGACTTAGTGAGTGGACGTGTTGTCTATCATCAGCTCGGTGACCGGTACGGGAAAGTCATCCTTCGGACAAGCTTTGTTGAGGTCCCGAAAGTCTACGCAGACGCGCACCGTCCCATTCTTCTTCATCACTGGGGCGATGTTGGCGATCCAATCAGGATGCTGAACTTCATGGATAAAACTGGAGTCGATTAGCTTCTTGACTTCGGCGTTGATGCTCATTTCAAGTTCGAGCCGCATTCTTCTTGGTGCTTGCTTGATTGGCTTGACGTCCGGGGATTGCCAATTTATGCACAACTATTTCTGGATCTAGCCACGGCATCTTGGAGTAATTCCATGCGAAGCAGTCTTTGTACTGCATAAGCATGTCTCTTAGCGTAGCTACCTGTTATTCAGACAGCAGCTCACTGACGAACATAGGCCTCGGGTCGTTTGCCGTCCCCAAGTCGATTTTCCTTAGGTTGTCCGCGGTAGTATGTATCCCATCTTCTAGCTCTTTTGGCGTCGGTGGATGTTCTGAGATCAACTCATCTTCATCCTCATTTTCAAAGCACCAGGAGAGGTCATCCATATCCTCGTGTATTCCTTCTTCTGACAGCGTTATCATATGACAGGTACGAGATCGTTTCCAAGACCGATGTTGATCTGGTTCTACTCTTGCTATGCACGTTGCTTTTAGAACATGATCTGTGGTGGGGTTACCCTCCAACTGCTAGATAGAGCGAACCTGTCTTGCTGATAGTGATCTTCGACCCAGTTTTTGAATGTGAAGCAGTCTTCGAGAGGATGTCATATCGCTCGGTGATAGGAGCAATAGTCTGGGCGATGAACCTCACTTGCTTGTTCGGGGTGCTTGGACTCCGGGAGGGTAATCATCTGATGTTTCACGATGAGGTAGAATATCTTTCTTGTCTTGTTTTGGGGAAAAGAATATGCTTGATCCATCTTCTTTATAAGAGACGAATCCCGGCTGCTCAATTCTCGATCAAGTGGCTTCTTAGACCCGCTTTGCCGCTGTCGGACATTTTTTCCATTCTTTAGTTTGTTTTTGCCTCCGCGTCGGGTCTTCTATACGACGTGCTGGCGACGAAGAGCATCGTCATTCTCCGCAGCCTGCTGAAAGAGGTGTTGCGTCCTGGCTTTCTCGTAAATGACCATTTCATGGATGTGGTCATCCCGGGCTGTTCCCGCCAAAAATTTCTGCGCAAAAGAGCCCAAGGCATCAAATGACAGCGATACGCTTAAGAAAATGTGAACCAGTATTTTTCGGGCTGTATTTTGACAAACTCCCGAATGAAAAATAGCTAAATTCTGATGGTATTGAAAGCATCTCGAAAAAACCTTCGATTTGATATATTATGGGCCTCATAATTCATCCGGGATCAAAAGTTATGAGCAAATGTGCTATGCACATATGATCTAAGGAAGAAAATGCGAACCAGTATTTTCCGAGCTGTATTTTGACAAACTCCGGAATGAGAAACAGCTAAATTCTGATGGTATCGAAAGTGTCTCGAAAAATCCTTCGATTTGATATATTATGGGCCTCATAATTCATCCGGGATCAAAAATTATGAGCAAATGTGCTATGCACGTGTAATCTAAAGTAATGCTCTACTACATGGGGAATGCATTTTTAGTCCCACATCGGGAAAAGGAGAGATCGCTTCTCTACCACTCCCATATAAATAAGAGGGGATACCTCTTAGAAAAGATAGAGTTCAATTCTCAAAGAATTCAATTCTCAAAGGAGCTTAGTTCTCCATAGGAGCTTAGTTCTCCAAGATAGGAGCCTGCTCCTCCCCATAATGCGCATATGCGCAAGCGCCATGTGCGCTACGTGCAACGCACGCGTGTCCACCATGCGCGCACCATGTGTAACGCACGTGCGCACCACATAAGAATATTCAATAATATTAAAAGGAGATTCGTTCTCTATAGGAGCCTGCTCCTCCCTATAATGCGCATATGCGCAAGCGCAATGTGCACTACGTGCAACGCACGTGTGCCCACCATGCGCGCACCACGTGCAACGCACGTGTGCAACACATGAGAATATTCAATAATATTAAAAGGAGATTCGTTCTCCATAAGATCCTGCTCCTCCCCATAATGCGCATATGCGCAAGCGCCATGTGCACTACGTGCAACGCACGTGTGCCCGCCATGCGCGCACCACGTGCAACGCACGTGCGCACCACGTGAGAATATTCAATAATACTCAAAGGAGATTCGTTCCCCATAGGAGCTTGCTCCCCCCATAATGCGCATATGCGCAAACTCTATGTACGCTACATGCTAATATGTGCGCCCAAGACGTGCGACGCACGTGCGCCCAACACATGCGACGCACGTGCGCGAACTCAAATAAGCCTTTTTCAGCAGCGAGAAGCTTAAGCTCCAGCCTGTTCTTCCCCTTGATGAGTGGGACATAGTTCAAAGGGTACATCCCTCCGCACCTTCGATATATGGCGCTGTAATCTCTCAGTGTCGTCGGAGAGGTGGTGGGTCCCAACGACCAATAATCCTTCCTTCCAAAATAATAAAAAAAGAAGAAATACAGAAGCATATAAAGAAACCCCCCTGCAAACTTTGAGAAAAACTCAAAGAGAAAGAAGTGCAAGCTCTTAGAAAAAGAAGATCATTTTTTCAAGGTAAAGAATTAATTCTTGAACAACGGAGATGAAATCATCTTATTAAAAAAGAAGAACTATCTTCTTAAAGGATCACAGATCTACAAATGACCAAGCTCTTTGATAAAAAGAAAAAGATCAAAAGATCTAATCATAAAAATAAAAGAAGCATTTACTTCATTCACAGATCTTTGATCTACAAAGGCAGAGCCCTTTTATAAACATGTATGCAAGTATGTATATGTGTGTATGTATGTGTAGTGCACCCACTACTCTAGGTTTTCGCGACTCTAAATCATCCAAGTCCACCAATTATCCATCCTAAACTAGCACTAGATTACAGATATAACAGTAAAATTCAGTTTCTAACAGCTATAACCTGCGAGGTAGGAGTTGGGTTGCAAGATTATACCTCAAGAAAATTCCTAGAATGTAGGAGAAAGGAGGATGAAGGAAGGAGGAGTGGGTTGGTGCTGCTAGAGTGCCCCGGGACTGAAGTTGCTATTGCAACTGAGGCTGATGCTGGTTCTGCTTGTTGTTGTTGCTGCTACTCAAGCTGCTGCTGCTGCTTGTTGTTTTCTATATTCTGTTGTTGATGAAGTAGCAGCTAATGAAGGGGTTTGAGGTATTTGCAATGATGTTAGGGGCTGTTTCTCGAGTTTACAAAGGAGACTCTGCCGAAATTTTCGGGAAATATTTGATGTTTTTTTTAAAAACCGCATAATTCAGCTTATGCTATTAAAACTACTTGTTTTAAGTTGGGTTTCCTTCACTCTAATACCTTTCTTGGTTTGGATTTCTGGGTTTTCGGCTTACTTAGATTAAAAACTTTTGTTCTTGAATCTTGAGGCAAAGCCTCCTTTAAAAGAAGAACATAAACTTGTTCTCTGATCATAAATTTGATCAGATGCGCTTTGCACTACTGAACAGTGCCTTGCACTCATAAACTGCGCTTTTGCGCTCCTTAGACCGGCACTCAGCGCCAAAACGCGCCACGTGTCAACCATAGACACTACTTGCGCTTTGCGCTTTTAAAACAGAGCACTGCGCTCATAGGCTGGCGCTCAGCGCCAAGCACGCCACGTGTCACTCACTGGTGCACCACCAAACTAGCGCAATGCGCTCATAAATTGAAAGCGCAATGCGCTCATACATTAGCGCTTAGCTCTAAGTGCGACACGTGTCACCTTCGTGTGCGCTACCTGACAGAAGCGCAGTGCACTCTTTAATTGGCGCAAAGCGCCTGACGCGCCACGTGGCGCACTGTCAGAACACACTTTGTTCTGATGAATGTTATGTATTTAATACAAGACAAAAATTGTCAGGACCTAATGCTCCGCATTACTAAAAGGGCAAGCCCAACTAAAGGCTCAATAGACAGAATTAAAAATGTTAAATATTTTAATTGGACTTAGCCCAATTTTGGACATAAGTCCTCAACTTATATTGAACTGAGCCCATCTGATCACAAATATTCAACAAATCTTAGTCTCAAACTGGGCTACAGATCATCCAATCAATTCACACCGGTTCAAGGGTACATCTCTTTACTCCTCTGATATCTGTCGTTGTAATCCTTCAACGTCTTCAGAGAGGTAACGAGTCCCGACAACCACACATCTCACGGACTGTGGGGTCCTTAAACTCATGGACTACGATGTCCTTAAACCTTATAGACTACGATGTCTCTAAACTGGACCGAGATGTCCTTAAACTACCGATGGACCGAGATGTCCTTAAACTAACAACGGACCATAATGTCCTTAAACTAATCGACCGCAATATCCCTAAACTAAACAATAGAGCCCAATTGCTCTTTTGTCGGATCTAAATGATTCTGTTAAGTTGATCTTAGTCTAAAAATTAGACTAACGTATCCTTAACATACGTTTAAGTTGATCTTAGTCTCAAATGAGGCTAACGTATTCTTAAACCCAAACCAAAACTCAAATCTAAGAAAATACGGATTTGGACTAATCCACGCCCTATGGGCGACAACATACATTAGTCTCCGTATACAATCCACGGGCAACCACAAACAAAACAAACACCCACGACACGAAGTGACCATCTGGAGAAGGAGAAAGTTGTTACCGCGATGCGGTAGCGTAATTAACTGCAGGGGCTTGCGCCTGCTGGGAAGAGCGTCCCCATAATCAAAAACCCCTCACAAACGAGGGGGAATCTGACGAAGTCTGCTACATCGGCCGCATCCGTTTATACCTTCGATATACAGTGCCATAAATCAACTTGGCATCTTCGGAGAGGTGGACGGATAGCACCAATTATCATCTGTTCTCGAATTTCAGGCCTGACGTCCCAACGTCCCGGTCTCCGTGTTCGGCGGGGAACAGATTCTGGCACGCCCGGTGGGACCTTTTCCTCTTTCCACTCCACACTTCATGTGTCGCGTTCGCAAACGAATTGCAGTTTGTTAATGATTGCCCTTGGGTTCGAGGTACTAAGATTTGGTGTCTTACTGGGTGCAGAAAACAATGGCGTCTACTTGCGTGAAGTGTTCCAACTATAAATGCAACTCGCGCTCCGCCTCATTTAGAGGCATAGCCTACAGGCCCCAAGCGGCCTCCTTGTTCACGATGCCGGTGGACCAGGTGACTCAGGCCACCACCGGATTGTTCTTTGGGACTATGCTTCCATCGATGGGCTTCAGCACCCCCGTACCAACACAAGAAGCTCCAAAGAAGTCGGTCTTTGATCGGCTTGCTACTACCGCGGCCCCGCTCAACGGGTCGTCCAGCTCCAGCGCCTCAGTCTTCACCAGATTGGGCCAAAATTCATATGGGCCCGTGATGAAGCCTACAATCCTAGAAAAGGTTGTTCCGAAGAGGATAGCCATCCCTGCTCCTGAAATCGTAAAGGCGGCTTCTCCTGCCAAAGGGTCGGTCTTTAGAAGACTGACTGTTCCGGCTCCCACTACGGCTCCCGTCCCTGCTCTAAAATCTGTCTTTGACAGATTAGATACTGATACTCAACGGACATCGGTCTTCCAGAGGCTGACGCCGGCAATAGCCCTTCTCCAAAACAGGGGGCACAACGAAGCCATCCCCATCGCTGAATCAATCCCAGCAGCTCGGCACGCTCGACGTCGCCACTGGCGCCGAGTAAGGAAAGCTGGGGGCAACTCCCCCTCTGGGCTAACTCCACTAGCCCCAACGGTGGAAGTCAATGCTGCTGTTCCAACTGGGAACAACTTTGAGCTGCTAAACAAGGTGCACAGGAATTCTCCAACCGCCGTATTGAAAAGATCTCCTCCACCCGCGGAGAATGTTACAGAAGCATAGCCGGAACAACCCCCTCAGTGGCTGTCCTCCAAGGTTTACAAAGTCTGGCGACGGGTCCAGGAGTCGGTGATCGATCAATACTATCCTCGCCGACAAAAGAAGCTATAGGTTCAGTAGGAAGAGGACCGTCCTAGCAAGCCGCAAAGGACGGCAACTGCTTGGGTGCTCACTGCAACGGCCCTCTCAATATCAACTGCTCAAAAGAAAAGGAGGCCAGAAAAAGCCCCTGTGACTATGGCAGACCACAAAGACGTTGAGTCCAAACGCCCCAAGTCTGGGGGCATAACAGTACATACTGTTTATATGACATCCGTGAAAGAGGATAGTCGCGCTTCTACGGGCCACCGACCGCTCACCTGATCCATCACAAGAGCTCAGGAACAACAGCAGCAGAAGCTTCAGGAGATGCTGACTGCAATGGCTGCTCTCACCGGGCCAAAAGAAAGCCCGGAGGCATCATCAGAACAGCATCACGAACAAGAAACTGATGCTGACTTCCTACGCAGGGTCCTCGAAAAGAAGGACAAAGAAGCAACAGAACAAGCTGCCAACATAAAACAAATGGCACTTCTCTTCTAAGACATGGTAGGAATGATGTTACAGCCGGATCCTCCAGCTGAAGACCCTCCGGTCATTATTGAAGACGATAGAGGGGAGACATCCAATCCTCCTCCGGCTCATTCAGCAGCCAAGGAGGAAACCATTTCCAAAGCCGCACTGGATGACTATATAGCTCAGCAAATACGATCCCACCAGGAGAATGAAGCGGCTGGCTAAGTCGTCAAAACCGGGCGACCGTATCCAAGCTGGTATGACCAAATAAAATATCCGCTGGGATATACGATCCTTAAATTCCACGTGTACAAGGGGACAGGCAATCCTCACCAGCACGTCACCCAGTTCAGATCTCTTTGCGGCAACACCGGTGGGCGATGATAAGCTTTTGCTCCGTCAATTCGTCGGTAGCTTGTCAGGGACGGCCTTCGAATGGTACTCCGAACTTCCAAACGACTCCGTCAAGACTTTTGCGGAAATGGAGCTGTTATTCACCCAGCGATTTGCGAGTGCTAGTGAACGCACCCCAATAACGGCATTGATCAATACCAGGGTTAAACCAGGCGAGACATGGGTCCAATACGCCATACGATGGAGGAATCTGTGGTCCAAATGCGAACAGCGGATCGAAGAAGCGCCAGCGGTAGGCATGTTTGTAGGCACTTTGGACCATCATGCAACTATTTCCCATTTCATGATGTTCTTTAAGACGACTACTTTCCAGGCCTTGATCAAAAAACTAGCCCAAATGGATCAGATGGGTCATAGACCGTCTCCTCCAAAACCGGACTCTCGAAATGAGAAGGGAAAGGAGAAAGCAATCGTCGTCGCCAATGCTCAACAGCAGCCCGGTGGCCCAAGACCAGTTGATCGCCAAAATAACAGAACTCGATCTCTTGAAGATAAAATGACTCGCCCTTACTCGTTTCCTAAAGACAAGACGAAAAGGTTATTTGAGCTTGCACTGCGCAACAGGCTCATCAATCTGCCGGAGCCAAGACGTCCAGCGCAACCCAACGACATTAGCAATCCTAACTATTGCCCTTATCACCGAATGTTGGGCCATCCAATCGAGGATTGTTACATCTTTAAAAGCCGGATAGAAGATCAGTACCAGCAGGGCAAATTCATATTATCTGAGAATTGGAAGGTGAACCCGCCTCGGCCACACACTCCTAAGAAAACAGATACACTGGGGGCATCATACCCTTTTGTAGAGGAAGCTCCATGGGAGGTCGCTCTTTCACCCAAGACAAAAAGAATGCTGAAGGATCTCCACACATGCCCGGAAATCAGGTGGAAAAATCCACTGAAACCCAAGATCATTGAGGGGATGCTGAAACCGTGTCCAACTCCAAAAATTGGTGGCGATAGTCAAAGCACGCACGCCCAGCCGTCGAGATCTTCGAAAAAGAAGAAGAAATCTAAGAAGCTCGTAAAACCTGGCAACAAGCACATGGACCTAGAAAAGCAGATTGATGCGCTGGAAGAGTATAACCAGAAGGCGTGGACTCCAATCACGCTCCAAGAGTTTCTCAGCTACGTCCTTGAGGACGGAGACGATGGAGAATACTCGTCAGATGAGTCCGAAGATTATGTGGCAAGCTGCCATGTGATCTCTCACTTGTCGATAAATGATGAAGAAGCTCCTTGCACCGAGAAACTGGGGGCAAATCCTAAGCCGGAACTTCTGGGGCCATCATATGAAATAATTGATGCATTCCTGAACACAGCTCTTCTTAAAAGAAAAGCTGATCGCGAGCGTGAGATGGTTATATTTGAAAATTCCAAACGCTGGCGACTGGACGAAAGAGTCGAAACACTCCAGCCACATCAAAATACCTCCGTCGCGAATAAAAACAGGTTCAAGACTAGGAAGAGGTTCGCCAAAGCCATATCAATGGGGATGAAGCTGCCACCATCCGAAGGAAACATTTCTGGTGAAGCAGAAACACATCCTAGCTACTGCTCATATCGTCGAAAGATTTCGCACCCCATCGAAGAAGTGCGACGCTTTTAAAAGATGGTGGCAGGGATATGTTGCTCACCGACAAGATTTTAAGCGAATGAAACGCAAAACTCGTCGTGAGCAAAGAAGTACGACCGAGGAGAGTAAAAAAACCACCGGCAACTGGCACATGGTCAACGCCCGGGGATCTTAAGTTCTCACCTTCGGGAGCGACTCTGACTAAGATATGACTCTTGGCCCTCTTTTTAAAGAGTCTACCTTGGGAAAAGAGGAAGAACCGAATACCTGTGAAAATATTCAGCTGCGCAACCGTACGCTTCCTGAAAAGAATCTTAGGCCCTCGAACAGTGGGTCAAATAGAAAAGATAAGGGGAAAGAAAAGGTCCCTGAGGATATCATCCTTGATGACCAAGCCGTCGAAAAGATGACAGCCAAGGACCCACCAAAGAAAAGTAAGGTGGTCTACAACATTCTGGCATACTTGAGGAAGATACCCTCCCAGCTCAGCATTCTCGACGCCCTTCCGCTATCCAAAGAGGAGAGAGATTCTTTAATTAAGGCACTGCAGGAACCCGAGCAATTTCAAGCTTTCCTCACCGAAGGAAAGATGAAGGACGAGCTGGAATAAGTACACACAGCCGATGTTACCTTCGGTGATGAAGATCTCCTCTTTGGGACATGCGAGCACAACCGTCCCCTATATGTCTCCGGATATTGTCATGATATCAAGATAGGTAAAATCCTGGTCGACAATGGGTCCTCCGTCAATCTCGTTAACGTACGGGTGTTGAAGGAAATCTGTATGAGCGTTCAACACCTCGCTCGGGATAAGATCACCATCTCCGGATTTGACTCCTAGTCATCACGGACGCTTGGGTCTGTGATACTGATGTTACGCTTTGGGCTGCTCGTCACTGATATCAAGTTCCACGTCATTGACGCCAAGACATGTTATAACGCTTTGCTCGGCCGGCCTTTGTTACACGAGTACAACATCATCCCCTCTACACAACATCAGTGTATGAAGTATTTCAAGGATGGTCTCGAGTATACCGTGACAGGAGAGCTAAACCCATTCTCCGTGAACGAAGTCCGCAAGTACGAAGATGCAAAATACTTCTTACCAGACTTTGAGGACACAAAAAGATGTCACAAACCGGAGAACAAAGCTATCACCACCATTCCGGTCTTCGGGAGTGATACCGAGGAGGAAGAAGAGATAGTTTACTCAGGTCCGCCCCAGTACAACAAGTCGGGACCGTCCGCTCCTATGCTTATCTTCGGCAGCGACTCGGAAGATGAGGTTCATGCCTTATTCTCTACTCGGCCTTCAATACAAACCTTCGCTGATGAAGAGCAAGGTTTGTAAGTTGCCATGATTTCGCCCAAGCATCATAAAGAACTAGACACGCTTGATACCTACAATGTGGAAGAGCTGCAGACATTCTATGTCCCTCCCAGGCGAAGGTGAAAAGGCGATCCTATTCTACCGATCCTGGGAAACCAAAGTGGAGAAAGAAATCTGGCACGGCGTGGATTCTACACTCGACAGGATCCAGCCCATCCGTTTGCCCAGATATTATACAAATGGACTAAAAAGGCTGTTAAGGCGCTAAGGCGTACCTTTCAAACAGACCGCTCGAAAAGCTAAGTTCTATGACAGGATCTGGAACGTCCCCGGAACTCAGCGAAAGTTGCCCAATGGGAGAATGGAAACGACCCGGCTTGGGTATGTTCAATCCAAGAAACGGGAGCTACTCCGCGACTGCTACGTCGTACATGACTTTGATGAAGAGGGAGACGCTCTATGGGAAGATGCTAACCCTGAACCAGAACGAGCTCCCGCCGTGAAAGTTCCCAGTCCGTCGTTCGAAGAACAAATGGACAAGCTTATAAGAGAAGCAGGTCAAAAGATTCGAGACGACCATAATCGCGAAATGTCCATCTACAAGAAAGCTAGGACGCAACGCCTCCTTCAATAGGCTGTGGAAAATGAAAATGCTCCTCCTTGTCAAGCTGTTGTACAAAAGACCCGACGCAGAGGTAGAAACAAACCAAAGAGCGGGAAAGGCGTTAGACAATGACAAAGTGGGTCCAAGAAGCCACGTGATCAGGAATCGAGTAGTCCGGATTCATCTCTTATGAAAAAGATGGGTCGAGCATAGTCTTTTGCCCAAGACAAGGAAGATATTCGATCTTGTCATAAAACATCAGATGATGACACTCCCGGAGTCCAAGCACCCCGAGCAAGCAAGCGAAGTCTCTCACCCGGACTATTGCTTCTATCACAGGGCAATAGGACATCCTCTCGAAGACTGCTTCATATTTTAAGACTGGGTAGAAGACCAGTATCAGCAAGGCAAGTTCGCTCTATCCAGCAGCTAGAAGATAACCCCACCACAGAAGCATGAACCCAAAGCCGCGAGAGTAGAACCAGATCAACATCGGTCTTGGAAGCGAGCCAGTACCTATCACACGATAACGCTATCAGAAGAAGAGCCCGAGAATATGGATGACTTCCCCCGGTGCTTCGAAAACGATGATGACGAGGTAATCTCAGAATTTCCACCGGCACCAAAAGAGCTGGAAGATGGGATACATACTACCGTAGATAACTTCAAGAAAATTGACTTGGGAACAGCAAGTGACCGCGGCCGACATTCTTCAGTGAGTTGTTGTCAGAAGAAAGGGTGGCTACGCTAAAAGACGTGCTCATGCAGCATAAAGATTGCTTCGCATGGAACTATTCCGAGATGCCAGGATTAGATCCAGAGATTGTTGTGCACAAATTGGCAATATCTCCGGACGTCAAGCCGATCAAACAAGCACTGAGAAGAATGCGGCTCGAGCTTGAGATGAGCATCAACGCCGAGGTCAAAAAGCTAATCGACTCCGGCTTCATCCAAGAGGTTCAATATCCTGACTGGATCGCCAACATCGTCCCAGTGATGAAGAAGAATGGGACAGTGCGCATATGTGTGGACTTTCGGGATCTCAATAAAGCCTGCCCGAAGGATGACTTCCCAGTACCGGTCACCGAGCTGATGATAGACAATACGTCCACTCACGAAGTTTTCTCCTTCATGAATGGCTCGTCAGGATACAATCAGATAAAGATGCATCCCGAAGACCAGAACCACACCGCTTTTCGGACCCCTTTGGGTATATTCTGCTACAAGGTGATGCCCTTCGGTCTAGAGAACGCTGGCGCCACCTATCAGAGGGCCATGACGAAGATCTTCGATGATCTCATACATGAAATTTTCGAATGCTATATCGACGACCTCGTAGTAAAAAGCAAATTATACGAAGAACATTTAGAGCATCTAAAGATCGTGTTTCAGCGCCTTCGGCAATACAACTTGAAGATGAACCCTCTCAAATGCGCGTTCGGAGTTTCCTCGGGCAAATTCCTAGGATTCATCGTCCGGCACCGAGGCATCGAGATAGATCCGTCAAAGATCAAGGCGATCATGGAATTGCCTCCGCCAAGGACTCTTAACCAACTGCGGTCTCTCCAAGGGAAGCTCGCGTATTTCTGGCGATTTATAGCTAATCTTTCCGGCAAGTGTCGTCCCTACAGTCACCTAATGAAGAAGGGAACCCCGTTCGTCTGGGATCACAAATGCCAAAGCGCACTGGACGAAATCAAGCAATACCTGCAGAATCCGCCAGTACTGGCCACGCCCGTTAAAGGAAAACCTCTCGTCCTGTACACAACAGTCCTCGAAGGTTCTTTAGGTGCGCTATGGGCATAAGAAAATGACCAAGGGAAGGAGAGAGCTCTCTACTACTTGAGTCGAGTTCTACTGGGGGCATAAAGCAACTACTCCCCCATCGAAAAACACTGCCTGGCGTTGATCTTCGCAATAACGAAGCTCAGACACTACAGGTTGGCACATGAGGTCCATCTCATATCAAAAGTGGATCCTCTTAAGTACTTGATGTCGAAGGACATATTAACAGGACGACTCGCTAAATGGGCCCTGCTCTTGATGGAATTCTCGATAACTTATCGGCCTCTCAAAGCAGTGAAAGGCCAGGCCATCGCCGACTTCCTCGCTGAGCATCTAATACCTGCCGATTCTCCTTTGAACTGCGAACTACCAAATGAGCATGCGTTTGACACGATTGATGGCGGTGATACCTGGTGGGAACTTTATTTTGATGGAGGGTCTTCCATGAAGAAGCGCAAACAAAGCACCCCTTTAATCAAATCAGGGGTAGGCCTCATCTTCGCGACTCCACAAGGAGGGATAATGTGTTTTTCCTTCACCTTAACAGAGCTAAGAACGAACAATGAAGCCGAGTATGAAGCTCTGATAGCAGGTCTCGAGATCGCCATCGATATGGGAATTGAAAACCTCCTCATATACGGAGACTCCCAACTGATCATTAGTCAAGTAAATGGCGACTATCAGACGTGCAAGCCTGAGTTGGTGAAATACGGCGAGAGAGTACAGCGACTGCTGACTCAAATTCCTTCCTACACTTTAGAAAGTATACCGCACACGGAAAATAGCAAAGCAGATGCATTAGCCAAGCTCGCTAAAGAACTGGCTGACGAAAACCTCGATGACGTGAGGATCATTGTGCAAAGCCGTCGGGTTCTCGCACCGGCAGAAATATCTCTGGAGTCGTCCATGTAGGGTTACTAGGCACTCTCACAAGGTTCTATAAGGCATCAACCATGCCCGATTAAAAAATTAGACGTGTCGAACAACCCTAACCAAGATCTTTAAACTAGAAATTAGGCGAAACAAAGCATGTAAAAAACTTTACATCTAAGAGAAAAGGATTACAATCTTTGCAAAAACAAAACAAAAGCTTCTAGAAGCTTCTAGAAAAATTAACCCAAATTAAACCTTAATCATGTTTAATCTCCACTTATCATGTTGCATTTATAACCATAACATGTCACAATATTATATATCACATATATAATATATTTTGTAACAAAATAAAATAATACAATTAAAATATATCGCATATATATCAATGTATTACCCGAGTGAGAAAAAGAATCTTTTAGTGAGCTTATATTAGTTAATGTAATTTAATATATCAAATATATAATTATACATTAAATTATTGAATCAACACTTGATCCGATAATCCGGCTATTTCACAAATAACCGACTAATATAATCTGTATCAGTTCATCGAATCAACACTTGATCTGATGACCCGGCTATATCACATATACCCGCCCGATATCTCATATCGCGAGAATCTAGTACGGTATCACATACACGTATTGTTCTCGGTCCCGTACATATCATATATGTGCTCCTACTCCGTTTTGCCTGAGCTAAGAAACCTCTGTGTAGGACTCTAAAGAATCGTCAATACGCCGGCAGTAGGTGATGATCATATCAAACACCCACAAGCTGCAAGAGGTCAGCTAAACGTAACAGCCACCCAGGTATTGAGCGATCAGAAGATCAACAAGCAAGCCTGTACTTTCTCCTGCGAATCCAATTAGTAACACTCCCGTACAGTCCGGTCTCTTCGTCTGATATGTCACATATCTCGCCTAGGGGTGGTAAACGTCAGACCCCAGTAGTTTGATAAGTCGTGTCGATATGAGGTCCATAACAGTTCGAGAAACCACTGATAACACATACCGGTAAATCTCAGCAACCCTGGCCAGGGATTTCCAGTTATAGCCAATCGAACACAGCGCAACATCAACTCCCTATACCGGGAGAGATGAAACCCCTCCTATCGCTCATTGCCTCCTTGTGATTCGGGACTGTACCCAAAAGCCACCTTTTTGCACGCCCTCTTGGACGTGTTATGATGGAAATCAAAGCACAGTGGGAATCACATAAGACTCTATGACGATCTCGGGTCTACAGACTAACATGTACCAGTGTCACTAGAGAACTGCCATCTGACGTGAGGTATAATACCATCTGAGAGTTCTCGGCGAGCCCGTCCAGTGTACCCAGTCTCCACTGTGCACCCGTATACCTTCTCTGATGTCAAACACCAATGGATATGAGATCATCTATCGCCCATCATATGGGTCAAGAAGCGCATACGCTAGTCTACTCTAGAGTATCGATGCCCTTCTCGGTACTCCCACGACTAGGAACATTTGAAGGATGTACTTGGCGACTACACTGTTCTCACTAGTATGATCTGCATCATAGTCCTGGTAGTCAAGTACTCATCCTAAGGGCTTTATCAACATGTGACATAAAGACAATCAGAGTACATGATAAGATAAAGAGTAACCAGATAGCATAGTATCATGTCGAGCAAGAAAGTCCTCCCTATATATGTCCAAGCATCCACTACAATATACAATGCATGTATAGTAATGGCCTCTAGGGCATACATATAACTAACAATCTCCCACTTGCACAAGGGCCATCTTTTGTGGTATCATATACCCAACAATCAGCTGTGGTTGAAGTATCTCATACTCAACCATCCCATAAAAGTTTCTATTGGGAAATAAGCCTTTGTGAGTGGATCCGTGCTGTTGTTCTCTGTGTCTACTCTCCTAACCTCGATCTTCCTGGAGATCAACCATCTCCATGATCAGGTGATACTGTCTAAGAATTATATCTGGATTTCTGATTGGACGGGGGTTCTTTGGCCAAAGCCATAGCTCCATTGTCACACAATGGTTGGAACGAAGTTCATCTCATCAACTTTTATATATCCAGACTATTTCTTTGGTGGCATCCTTGGTAGTGATTTATCTTGCCTTTAATCATCTAGTAAGTCATGGTATCTAGCTTGGAACTCTTCCAACATACCGTCCCTCCTCTGAGGGTAAAGACAATGCCTGCGACTGACATTCAGTCGTCCTTATCACCCTGGAACCTTTTCCAGTGATTCTCCCCAGGATCGATTGATACCATCTCACTTCAACTAGTGAGAATCCTAACATCCATTTAGATCTATCTCATAGATATAAAACCTTGGGTTTAGGAGGTATCAGTTTGATCCTATATGGAGAATCTTTGTGATAAGAGGAGATTGACCGAGCGAAGCATAGGAAACTCCTTCTCTATCAAGAGTATGTCATCCACGTACTCTACGAGGATTACCACCATACTCCCTACTACCTTTTTGTATATACAAGGTTCATCTACCATTTTGATGAAGTCAAACTCTTTGACTACCACATCAGAACAGACGTTCCAACTCCGCGATACCTGCTTTATCACATAAAACAACTTGCACACGTTTCCGCTGCTCCCACTGTCTACGAAGCCCTCTGGCTATGTACTTATAGACGCTCTCTTCCAAAACATCATTTAGAAAAGCAGTCATGACACCCAACCACCAGATATCGTAGTCATAGTATATAGCAGTGGCAAGTAGGATCTGGATGGACTTAAGCATAGCTTTGAAAGTCTCAACTTTTCCATGTACACCAAGTAATCTTCTCAAGATATATTTGCTTCTGATGGGGATTTAACCCTTCAGATAAAGCAACCAAAGTCCATACTTTGTTGGTCTATAAGGATTCCATCTCAGATCGCTAAGCATCCAGCCATTCTTACAGAGTCCCACTCCTAATGGCCAGCTCGAAACTAGTTGGGCCATCATCTCATGATGTAATCCTCGCTCCTACTGTCATAGAGAAACCGAAGTATCTCTCAGGTGGGTGAGGAACCCTACTAGATCGGCAGAGAGGCTGAGGTTCGTTGGTTACTATTGAATCCTTCGGTTCTACAAAATCATATGCTATAGTTTGTATAGCTGGAACTCCTTCCAGTACTACCTTATGACCACTAATTTCTTCACAAGAAATTCCCTTTCACAAAGGTGGCATGCTGAAAAACAAAACAACTTTTGTTCCTTGGTTTGGTAGAAGATATTCCTTTGCAAATGCTTGGGATATCCAACAAACTTCTACAGAACTGACTTTGCCTCGAGCTTGTCCAGATTATGCTTTTAGACATAGGCTGGACAACCCCAAATATTAACATGCTTAAGATATGGGCTCTTCCCATTCCATATCACATATGGAGTGGTAGGCAACTGATTTGATTGGAACCCTATTCAATAGGTATGCAGCTTCACAAGTGCATAACTCCCAAAAGGAAAATAGGATACTCAGTAGTACTCATCATAAAGCGCACCATATCATATAGGGTGTGATTGCTCCGTACCGATACACCGACGTGCTGTGGTGTATACGGAGGAGTAATGCTGAGAGAGAATTTCATTCTCCTTTAGAATAGACCAGGAATTCCGTGCTCAAGTATTCTCCTCCTTGATCTCATCAAAGGAAATAATACTTATACCCGTTTTTGGTTCTCTACTTCTAACTTATATTCTGTGAATATCTCAAAAGCTTCGGACTTGTGTTTCAACAGGAACATATGTCTGAATCTTGAGAGATCATCAGAGAATGTAATGAAGTACAAAGAACCGGTCTTAGCATGTGTAGACAGGGGACCTACATACATCAGCATGTATCAATCCCAAGAGTTCACTAACTCTTTCTCTGTTTCCAATAAACAGAGCTATGGTCATCTTATCATTGTGACTGTAGGGTTACTAGGCACACAAATGAAGTCTCACAAGGCATCAAACATGGCTAATTCAAATTTTACGGGTGCCTACAAACCCTAATACGGATCGTTAACTAGATAATGAGGCGATGCGATGCAAGTTAACGACTTTAACGCTAAAGGAAAGGGGCTACAACCTTTGTAGATCCGGTTCTCCACCTCCATGACTCCGCGATGAAGTCTCCTCACTGTACAAATCGGATCTTGGGCTCTAGCGTCGGCTTCATCGGAGAAAAAGCGGGCTAGGTCATCGACGACGATGCCGAAGATGATCTACGTCGAGGCATCGCTAGATCAAGCTCCAACTTCACCAAGTCAAGAAAACTTGTGAAGGAAACACCCTATACTACTTGGCAAGAGGTAGAGGATGAAGAAATAGGAAGTGGGTAGACTTTAGTTTTGGATTTCTCACACTTTTTCATCAATCACCATTGATGGTGGCATTGTTTTATTCTTGAAGAAGAAGAAGAAGATGAAGATGATAATATCATAAGTCTTTTCTAAAATAGAAAATGATATGATAAGTATCATATTGCAACCATGGTTATGTGTAGAGAGTTAACTCAAGTTAGTTGAATGGTTGGGTTTTGGAGATGAAGACAAAATGGTTGCTTAGTCAAAGTTTCAAGAATCTTCAACTACAAACAAATCAAGCCACCATTTCATTTTCTTTTCTTTTGCCAATAATAAATAAATAAATCAATAAATAGATAAAAGAATAAGTAAATAAAAGAAACCCTAACCATTCATATAACCATGGTCAATTCTTTACACAAACCCAAGCTTGCATGTATCATCAAACATGATACAATCTTGTGCACAAAAGTATATCTCATATACAACTTGTGCAAATCAAGTGAGTAAATCCATTTAAAGTGAACCAATACTAGTTAATGCAAAGTAATATATCAAATATATAATTATACATTAAATCATTAAATCAACACTTGATTCAATGATCCGGTCATGTCGCATATAACCGGCTAGTATCATTAGTAACATCTTATCGAATCAACACTTGATTCGATAACCCGGCTATATCGCATATAACCGATCAATGTCACAAATCGCGAGAATCGAATACAGTATCACATACTGGTATTATTCTCGGTCCTGCACATATCTCATATGCGCTCCTATTTCGTTTCGCTTGAGCCAGGAAACCTCTGTGTAGGACTCTAAAGACTCGTCAATACGCCGGCAGCGGATGATGATCATATCAAACATCCACAAGCCGCAAGCGGTCTGCTAAACGTAACGGCCACCCGGGTATTGAGCGATCAGAAGATCGACGAACAAGCCCGCTCACACTCCTGTGAATCCAACCAGTAACACTTACCGTACAGTCCGGTCTGTTCGTCTGATATGTCGCATATCTCGCCTAGGGGTGGTAAACGTCAGACCCCAGTAGCTCGATAAGTCATGCCGACGTGAAGTCCATGACATGTGTGAAACTACTGATAATACTTACCAGTAGGTCACTGCAACCCTGGCCAGGGATTTCCTGTTATGGCCAGTCGAGCATAGCGCAACATCAACCCCCAATACCGGGAGAGACGAATCCCCTCCTATCGCTCATTGCCTCCATGTGAATCGGGGCTGTACCCAAAAACCACCTGTTTGCACGACTCAGTAGAGCCGTGGTAGGGTGGAAATCAAAGCACAGTGGGAGACAACAAGACTCTATGACGATCTCGGGTCAACAGACTAAGCTGTACCAGTGTCACCAGAGAACTGCCATCTGACGTGAGGTATAATACCATCTGGGAGTTCTCGGCGAGTCCGTTCAGTGTACCCAGTCTCCACTGAGCACCCGTATACCATCTCTGATGTCAAACACCAATGGATATGGGATCATCCATCGCCCATCACATAGGTCGAGAAGATATACGCTAGTCTACTCTGGAATATCGATGCCCCGTCTCGATATTCCCACGACTAGGAACAATGAAGGATGTACTCATTGACTACCCAGGCCCCACTAGTATGATCTTCATCATAGTCCTGGAAGTCGAGTACACATCCTAAGGGCTTTATCAACATGTAATCAGAGAGACAGAGAGTATACATGTTAAGATAAAGAGCAACCAGATAGCATACTATAATGTCGAGCAAGAAAGTCCTACCTATATATGTCCCAGCATCCACTACAATATACATCCAATGCACAGTAATGGCCTCTAGGGCATACATATAACTAACAATCTCCCACTTGCACTAGGGCCATCTGTAGCAGTAGTTGTAGTATCTAATACTCAACCATCCCCTAAAAGTCTCTCTTTAGGAAAAGGCCTTCGTGAGTGGATCCGCCGTGTTGTCCTCTGAGTCTACTCTCCTAACCTCGATCAACCTGGAGATCAACTATCTCCATGATTAGGTAATGCTGCCTCAGAATTTGTCTGGGTCACTGATGGGACCAGGATTCCAGGGCCAAAGCCACAGTTCCATTGTCACACAATGGTAGGAACCTAGTTCATCCTATGAACCAATATACACCCAAACTGCCTCTTTGGTAGTATCTTTAATAGCGATGTTACCAGCCTTTATCGTCTAGTTTGTCACGGTATCTAGCTTGGAAATCTTCCAACATACCGTCCCTTTACTGAGGGTAAAGACAATGCCTGTGACTGACATTCAGTCGTTTTTATCACCCTGGAACCCTTCCAGTGTTTCTCCCCAGGATCGATTGATACCATCTCACTACAACTAGTGAGTATCCTAACATCCAATTAGATCTATCTCATAGATCCAAAGCTTAGGATTTAGTAGGTATCACTTTGATCCTATATGGAAAATCATTGTGATAAGCGGAGATTGATCGAGCGTAGCATAGGAAACTCCTTCCCTAACAAGAGTATGTCATCCACGTACTCTACGAGGATCGTCACCATACTCCCTACTACCTTTTTGTTTATACAAGGTTCATCTACTATTTTGATGATGTCAACTTCTTTGACTAATCCATCAAAACAGATGTTCCAACTCCGCGATGCCTGCTTTATCCTATAAAGCATCTTGCACACGTTTCCGCTGCTCCCACTGTCTACGAGGCCCTCTGGCTGTGTACTTATAGACGCACTCTTCTAAAACATCATTTAGAAAAGCAGTCATGACACCCAACCACCAGATATCGTAGTCATGGTATGTAGCCGTGACAAGTAGGATCTGGATGGACTTAAGCATAGGTACTGGAAAAGGTTTCATCATTATCCACGCCTGGTTGATGACGAAAACCTTTAACAAGTCTAGCTTTGAAAGTCTCAACTTTTCCATCTACACCAAGTAATCTTCTCAAGATATACTTGCTCCTGATGAGGATTTAACCCTTCAGATATAGCAACCAAAGTCCATACTTTGTTGGTGTATAAGGATTCCATCTCAGATCACTAAGCATCCAGCCATTCTTACAGAGTTCTACCCCCGATGGCCAGCTCGAAACTAGTTCGGTCATCATCTTATGATGCAATCCTCGCTCCCACTGTCATCGAGAAACCGAAGTATCTCTCAGGTGGGTGAGGAACCCTACTAGATCGGCGGAGAGGCTGAGGTTCGTTGGAATCTACTGAATCCTTTGGTTCTACCAAATTATCTGCTGTAGTTTGTATAGCTGGAACCTTTCCAGTTCTACATTACAGACCTTGCCTTGAGCTTGTCCGGATTTTGCTTTTAGACATAGGCCGGAAAATCCCAAATCTTAACTAACTTAAGATATGGGCTCTTTCCTTTCCATATCACATATGAAGTGGTAGGCAGTGATTTGATTCGAACCTAATTCAATAGGTATGCAGCTTCTCAAGCGCATAACATCCAAAATGAAATAGGTAACTCAGTAATACTCATCATAGAGCACACGATATCTAATATTGTGTGATTGCTCCGCCCCGATACACCGTTGTGCTGTGGTGTATTCAGAGGAGTAATACTGAGAGAGAATCTCATTTTCCTTTAGAATAGTCCAAGGATTCCATGCACAAGTATTCTCCTCCTTGATCTCATCATAGGACATAATACTTATACCCGTATTTTGGTTCTCTACTTGCTAGTTATATTCTTGAGAGATTATCAGAGAATATAATGAAGTATAAAGAACCAGTCCTGGCATGTGTAGACAGGAGACCTTACATACATCATTATGTATCAGTCCCAAGAGTTTACTAACTCTTTCTCTGTTTCCAGCAAACGGAGCTATGGTCATCTAATTTATGTGACATGACTGGAAAGATTCACAAGATGTAAATTCAAACTGATTTAAATATGCATCTAAAATGTAACTTCAGCTAGTCGGGTCGCATTGATGTGAGCTAGTCTACAATGCCTCAAGAAGGATTCGTTCATTTCTGAACTTTTCTTCTTGTGTGTGTTCTGTATACTAAAGAACTGTAGTTTGATTTAGAACGTCAATGCTTTTAGATAACGTGCCTGAACCGATCAACTTTTGATATAGGAAATGTTCAAAACATTATCCATCAATACAAAATTTTATCATTTTTTTACTAATAAAGAGACTGATATGATTTTGTATATCAGGTTCGGTATCTAATAGCATTTGTTCAGAATCAATGTATTGGTAATACAGGGTGACAGTGACCAACAGACTTGGCTGTAACACTTGCCCCGTTTTCTGTCTCATGAAACTTATCACCCGTTCTCAGTTTTTCTACCTTTTTGTAGCCCTATGTAACAGATTACATATCTGGGATCCTGACCCGGTATCAAATACCCAGGATTCAGAGGATACTGAGAAACAGTTCTTTGTAATGAACACACCCGAAGGAGATGCATCATATGCACTTTCTTCGTTTGGGCGGCATAGGAATTCTGGTATTCCCTATTTCCTGCTCTGTCTTATAACAATTATAAGTTGGAGCGGGACCAACTTTCCCCAGCTCAGTATAACAAGCGGGTTCGGTCAATACATCCATATTATTATCTTGATTAAGGCGTGATATGGTCGCTATCTGGAGAGAGAGAGAAGAAAACACTCAGCGTGCGCTCTTGCAAGAATAGATTGGTTATTTATTTTATCTAATCAGGATGGCTCCCACTGTTTTTATCAAATCTTCCTTCAAACCTTAAAAGGAAAGACTAGCCGGGATTAATTACACTCTACAAGTTCGCCAATCTTTCAGCCAGGCCAGTATCGGTACTTTGAGGGAGGTTCCCCGTGCTTTCGCACGGACCTAATTACAGTAAACCTCGTTTTCCCAGAGGCGTAACCCCGTTGACACCTTTCTAGACACCTACTTGATCGGCTAATTGCAAAGTGCAAAACTCTCCCAGGAGTAACAATTACTCGCAGTGGGTATTGGGATCCAACTATCATATAGAAGGTATGCAATCTCATTGCAAATTTCAACACTTGAAACTCCCGATAAAGGTTTTTACCCCTAGCACCTATGACCTTAATTATGGTCAACAAATCATAAGTACTAGTCAAGTTCTACCCGTCATTTCGTGATTAATTAGACCCACCCACATGACCCTTAACTAAGGTCAACAAAGTCACGCGATTGTCCTAACTAATTGCATCATATGCGGTGTAGGAAGACATCACTTAGCTACCGTACACTGTGCCTTAACTAAGGTCAACAAACACAGCACGAATACTAAGTACTCTACTTCCTAAAATGACGGAGGGTTGCGAATGGTTTTTATGAAAACCTTTAACGCTTTGAACTTGATCTCGTTGCGGAATCAATTAGTTTTTAAATGGAATGTTTTCGAGGCTTTTCTAGTTTTGCTAAAGGTGTCACTCCCGGTGAAGGGATCGTCGGCCCTTTCCTCGTCGAATGAGGTACGGGATATATCATATATATCACTGTGCAAAGCGGAAACTATAGAAGCGATCAAAGATAAACCGAGGGTTGTAGCATCTGCCAGTTATTGCTAAAGGAGTCACTCCCGGTGAAGGGATCTCGGTCCTTTCCTCATCGAATAAGGTGCAGGATGTTCTATAATGAACACCGCGATGCAAAGCAAGAACTGTAGCTACCTGTTTTTATTTTGAAATTCGATTCCACAACATCAATTAGGTTTATTTTCTTTAATTAATCTCATTAATGAATATCCCATCATTTAATTCCACCTAAACATCACAGATAAATATAACGTACGCTTATGCCATCCGCATTCGCCTCGATGTCCTGTCTGCACCGTTAGGTAAGGTAACTAACGGCAGAGCGGGGCAGGGCTAGCGCGGGTGTAAAACATAAGCAACGTTTATATAATATATCATATATACTATATAAAATATCTGTCACAGAACATCACATGATCACATCACAGATAACGCAGCAGAAAATATCATATGAAATATTGGATATACTAGGACGTCCGTGTTTTCAATATGAGCCAGTATAAAACACGGATTCCACGGTCGTGATGAATAGCCAATCCCACACCCCTAGACCCCTACGAGAGCGGCAAGCAACCCTACCAATTCTAGGGTTAGGAGACCCGGACTCGACTCCTCGAGATGGTCTCCCACTGGACCCTAGAACCCGGTTACTTGTGCTCCCCTCCTTGGGTCTATCCTAGTGCAGAAAAGTAAATAATATACATCAACGGTGACAACTTCCGCAACCTGGAAGTGCCCCAATAAAAGAATATTACATACAAGTTTTTACATGAATGAAAATGAAAAAACACTCATCTCACATAAAAACCCCCCGGCTATTCAAACACGACGATCCAATATAACATATCCAGCAACACATAACATCACATGTCATCAACGTAAGTAAATATGCGCATCCCAATTGTCGTTGACATATAGCAACGAAACCGGCGATATCACATATTACACTTACGGTCACAGAAAAGAAAGTGTAAAACTACAACAGTTGGAATCCGCAATCTCTTTAGACATCGCATGCCTAATCAAATGAATTTCTTAGACATCGCATGCCTAACAATTATAAACCCCGCATTTTAGTCTCATTATCGAAAACACTTTTCAATATCAAGTCGGGCAATTCAACAAGATTCCCGAAAAACTGATCGAATGCTCGTCGCAAACTTCAGTAGACGGCCGTACCCCCAATGCCGTCGACGAAGTGCACCAAGGCGGAACACCGCTACCGCGAGCACCCAAATGGATGCTTTCGGCGACGGGGTTCTCCTACAGTCACTTGGTCGGGGCTATGGGGTGAGGCTGTCTATTAAGTTTACCCGGCGAGTATCCGCGTACGCTACGTGATTGCGACGGACTTTTGATCACATCAAAACTCCGTGGCAACCGATCAAGTGAGACTAAACTGCTATGTTTATAATATTCATTCCGTTATCTCATAATCTTTTGTGAATTCCAAGTATTGTATCACATTCCGGATAAATAGAAAACGCTAAACTTTTCGATCGAACAATCGAACACCCAAGTTTTCCCGATACAGCTCAACACATGAAATAAGTCTAACAGCATTCAGTTCGTGCCTCAGTACCAACGGTCCAGCCGTAGAAGGGTCAAGCTAACGCCTCACATGTGGCACGCCGTACTGCCCCAAACCCGAAGGTTCAAAGGGCAGTTCAAGACGGTCACATAATCGAGTTAAGGTTTGTTGTCTTCTAGAGGGACCATCGCGTTACTTGCACTACTTAGAACGTCGTTAAACTACGGAAAAATCCAACAATTGGAAATTTCCCGGCAGGGGAAAAAGTGGGTATTTATATCCGGTCGAACTTTTTAACATATTCTAAAAATACCCGGAAAAACACACTGACAAAATTAGACAATCCGATTGATACACCGAGTCCCCAATACAACCCAGAAAATTCAACTCTTGAAAAAATATTAAAAATTCCCAGGAAAACCAGCACTGCAAACTAGGAATTACTGTGCAAAATTTATTGCAAGAGGAGACAAAAGGGCCGCGGAACCGCCGCATTAGCATGCTAATGCCGCGGTTCCGCCGCGCTTTGATGGATTCAGGGGCCCCGT
This sequence comes from Agapanthus africanus, assembly GCA_030015575.1. Taxonomy (NCBI): domain Eukaryota; kingdom Viridiplantae; phylum Streptophyta; class Magnoliopsida; order Asparagales; family Amaryllidaceae; genus Agapanthus; species Agapanthus africanus. The sequence goes on along the minus strand of CM057350.1, from coordinate 441,677,558 downwards.
TTTATACAGTAATTCTTAGAATCTTCTACTGAGTTTTCTGCATATTTTTAATTCTCAAAAATCCACGATTTTCAAAAATGTACAGAGAGCAATATTAGGGGATCGGATTTCTAACTCCGTCTACGCATCACCTAAGGCTCTAGCTAGCCACTGATACCACTGTAGGTCAGGCAGCCATCCCATCCAATGGGGTTGCCGTGGCACCAACGGGTCCCTCAGCCGCTACTTTTTACGCATGCCCCCTCGCGAGGACTACAACCCGCCGGAATACCTTTCGGTCTCGGGACACCCTGGGGGTAAAAGCCTATACTTCGCCACACTGTCACACAGTGAGAACCCCCCATAGGTCGACATCCAATGCCTAGTAGCTCTGATACCACTGTAGGGTTACTAAGTACACTAATGAAGTCTTACAAGGCATCAAACATGGCTAATTCAAATTTTACGGGTGCCTACAAACCCTAATACGGATCGTTAACTAGATAATGAGGCGATGCGATGCAAGTTAACGACTTTAACGCTAAAGGAAAGGGGCTACAACCTTTGTAGATCCGGTTCTCCACCTCCATGGCTCCGCGATGAAGTCTCTTTGCTGTACAAATCGGATCTTGGGCTCTAGCGTCGGCTTCATCGGAGAAAAAGCGGGCTAGGTCATCGACGACGATGCCGAAGATGATCTACGTCGAGGCATCGCTAGATCAAGCTCCAACTTCACCAAGTCAAGAAAACTTGTGAAGGAAACACCCTATACTACTTGGCAAGAGGTAGAGGATGAAGAAATAAGAAGTGGGTAGACTTTAGTTTTGGATTTCTCACTCTTTTTCATCAATCACCATTGATGGTGGCATTGTTTTATTCTTGAAGAAGAAGAAGAAGATGAAGATGATAATATCATAAGTCTTTTCTAAAATAGAAAATGATATGATAAGTATCATATTGCAACCATGGTTATGTGTAGAGAGTTAACTCAAGTTAGTTGAATGGTTGGGTTTTGGAGATGAAAACAAAATGGTTGCTTAGTCAAAGTTTCAAGAATCTTCAACTACAAACAAATCAAGCCACCATTTCATTTTCTTTTCTTTTGCCAATAATAAATAAATAAATCAATAAATAGATAAAAGAATAAGTAAATAAAAGAAACCCTAACCATTCATATAACCATGGTCAATTCTTTACACAAACCCAAGCTTGCATGTATCATCAAACATGATACAATCTTGTGCACAAAAGTATATCTCATATACAACTTGTGCAAATCAAGTGAGTAAATCCATTTAAAGTGAACCAATACTAGTTAATGCAAAGTAATATATCAAATATATAATTATACATTAAATCATTAAATCAACACTTGATTCAATGATCCGGTCATGTCGCATATAACCGGCTAGTATCATTAGTAACATCTTATCGAATCAACACTTGATTCGATAACCCGGCTATATCGCATATAACCGATCAATGTCATAAATCGCGAGAATCGAATATAGTATCACATACTGGTATTATTCTCGGTCCCGCACATATCTCATATGCGCTCCTATTTCGTTTCGCTTGAGCCAGGAAACCTCTGTGTAGGACTCTAAAGACTCGTCAATACGCCGGCAGCGGATGATGATCATATCAAACATCCACAAGCCGCAAGCGGTCTGCTAAACGTAACGGACACCCGGGTATTGAGCGATCAGAAGATCGACGAGCAAGCCCGCTCACACTCCTGTGAATCCAACCAGTAACACTTACCGTACAGTCCGGTCTGTTCGTCTGATATGTCGCATATCTCGCCTAGAGGTGGTAAACGTCAGACCCCAGTAGCTCGATAAGTCATGCCGACGTGAAGTCCATGACATGTGTGAAACTACTGATAACACTTACCAGTAGGTCATTGCAACCCTGGCCAGGGATTTCCTGTTATGGCCAGTCGAGCATAGCGCAACATCAACCCCCAATACCGGGAGAGACGAATCCCCTCCTATCGCTCATTGCCTCCATGTGAATCGGGACTGTACCCAAAAACCACCTGTTTGCACGACTCAGTAGAGCCGTGGTAGGGTGGAAATCAAAGCACAGTGGGAGACACACAAGACTCTATGACGATCTCGGGTCAACAGACTAAGCTGTACCAGTGTCACCAGAGAACTGCCATCTGACGTGAGGTATAATACCATCTGGGAGTTCTCGGCGAGTCCGTTCAGTGTACCCAGTCTCCACTGAGCACCCGTATACCATCTCTGATGTCAAACACCAATGGATATGGGATCATCCATCGCCCATCACATAGGTCGAGAAGATATACGCTAGTCTACTCTGGAATATCGATGCCCCGTCTCGATATTCCCACGACTAGGAACAATGAAGGATGTACTCATTGACTACCCAGGCCCCACTAGTATGATCTTCATCATAGTCCTGGAAGTCGAGTATACATCCTAAGGGCTTTATCAACATGTAATCAGAGAGACAGAGAGTATACATGTTAAGATAAAGAGCAACCAGATAGCATACTATCATGTCGAGCAAGAAAGTCCTACCTATATATGTCCCAGCATCCACTACAATATACATCCAATGCACAGTAATGGCCTCTAGGGCATACATATAACTAACAGTGACATGACTGGCAAGTTTCACAAGATGTAAATTCAAAATAATTTAAATATGTATCTTTATGTAACTTCAGCTAGTCGGGTCGCATTGATATGACCTAGTCTACAATGCCTCAAGAAGGATTCGTTCATTTCTGAACTCTTCCTCTTGTGTGTGTTCTGTACGTTAAGAACTGTGGTTTGATTTAGAACGTCTATGCTTTTAGATAACGTGCCTGAATCGATCAACTCTTGATAGAGAAAATGTTCAAAACATTATCCAACAATACAAAATTATATCCTTCTTTACTAATAAAGAGACTGATATAATGTTGTATATCAGGTTCGGTATCTAATAACATTCGTTCAGAATCAATGTATTCTGGTAATACAGGGTGATAACTGCCAACAAACTTGGCTGCAACTCTTGCGTCGTTTCCAACTCTTGAAACTTATCACCCGTTCTCAGTTCTCTACCTATCTGTAGCCCATGTAACAAATTACATTGGCGAGATCCTGATCCGGTATCTCATACCCAGGACGTAAAGGATACTGAGAAACAGTTCTCGGTAATGAACACACCCGAAGAAGATGCATCAACAAGCACTTTCTTCGTTTGGGCAGCACGGGAATTCTGGTAATCCCATATTTCCTGCTCTGTCTTATAACAATTATAAGTTGGAGCAGGACCAACGTTCCTTAGCGCAGTATAACAAGCGGGTTCGGTCAATACATCCGTATTATTATCTTGATTAAGGCGTGACATAGTCGCAACTAGGAGAGAGAGAGAAGAAAACACTCAGCATGCGCTTATACAAGATTAGATTGGTTATCAATTTATCTAATCAGGATGGCTCCCACTGTTTTAGTCAAATCTTCCTTCAAATCCTAAAAGGAAAGAATAGCCGGGGTTAATTACACGCTATAAGTTCGCCAATCTTTCAGCCAGGCTAGTGCCGGTACTTTGAGGGAGGTTCCCTGTGCTTTCGCACGGACCTAATTAAAATAAACCTCGTTTTCCTAGGGGCGTAACCCCGTTAACACCTTTTTAGACACCTACTTGATCGGCTAATTGTAATGTGTAAAACTCTCCCAGGAGTAACTCTTACTCGCAGTCGGTATCGGGATCCAACTATCTCATAGAAGGTATGCAATCTCATTGCAAATTTCAACACTTGAAATTCCCAATAATATTTTACCCCTAGTGACTTATGACCTTAACTATGGTCAACAAATCATAAGCACTAGTCAAGTTCTACTCGTCATTTCTTGATTAAATAGACCCTCCCACATGACCCTTAATTAAGGTCAACAAAGTCACATGACTGTTCTAACTAATCGCATCATATGCTATATAGGAAGACATCACTTAGCTACCGTACACTGTGCCTTAACTAAGGTCAACAAACACAGCACGAATACTAAGTACTCTACTTCCTCAAATGATGGAGGGTTACGACAGGTTTTTAAGAAAACCTTTTGCGTAATGAACTTAATATCATTGTAGAATCGAGTGAATTTTGAATGGAGTGTTTTTTAGGCTTTTACTAGTTTTGCTAAAGAGGTCACTCCCGGTGAGGGATCTCGGCTCTTTCCTTATCAAATAAGGTGCAGGATATTTCACAAATACCACGGTGCAAAGCAAGAACTATAAAAACAATCAAAAGACAAACCGAGTTTGTAGCATCTGCTAGTTTCGCTAAAGAGATCACTCCCGGTGAAGGGATCTCGGCTCTTTCCTTATCGAATAAGGTGCAGGATGTTCTACAAGGAACACTGCTATGCAAAGGAAGAACTAGAGCTACCAGCTTTTAAGACAAGTTTCTACAACATCTTTAGATTTCTTTTAGTTCATTAATCTCATTAATGAAGTCCCATTTTATTATGCTTGACAAGTATCACATTTGAAACGAAATCTGCAATATAACATATATCTTATATATATAATATAAACATTCGTCTCAGGCAGTAATATGATCTCATCACAGAACATAGCAGCAGAAGAAAATATATGAAATATTGGATATACTAGGAGGTCCGTGTTTTTAATACGAGCCTGTATAAAACACGGATTCCACGGTCGCGATGACTAGCCAAACCCACATCCCTAGACCCCTACGAGAGCAGCAAACAACACTGCCAATTCTAGGGTTAGGAGACACGGTCTCGACTCCTCGAGATGGTCTCCCACTGGACCCTAGAACCCGGTTACTTATGCTCCCCGCCTTGGGTCTATCCTAATGCGGAAAAATAAATAATATACAATGGTGACATCGTCCTCAGCCCGGAAGTGCCCCAATAAAAGAATATTACATACAAATGAATTTTACATGAATGAAAAAGAAAAACTCTCATCTCACATAAAACCCCCGGCTATTCAAAACGCGACGATCCAATATAACATATCACAGCAACACATAATATCACATATCATCAACGTAAGTAAATATGCATATCCTAATTGTCGTTGATGTATAGCAACGAAACCGGCGATACACCACATATTACACTTAAGGTCGCAGAAAAGAAAGTGTAAAACTACAACAGTTGGAATCCGCAACCGCATTAGACATCGCATGCCTAACTAAATGAATTCCTTAGCCATCTCATGCCTAACAATTATAAAACCCGCATTTTAGTCTCATTATCGAAAGCTCTTTTCAATATCTAGTTGGGCAATTCAACAAGATTCCCGACATCCTGATCGAATGCTCGTCGCAAACTTCAGTAGACGACCGCACCCCCGGATGCCGTCGACGAAGTGCACTAAGGCGGAACACCGCTGCCGCGAGCACCCAAACGGATGCTTTTGGCGACGGGGTTCTCCTACAGTCACTTGGTCGGGGCTATGGGGCATGGCTATCTATTAAGTTTACCCGGCGAGTATCCGCGTACGCTACGTGATTGCGACGGACTTTTGATCGCATCAAAATCCCGTGGCAACCGATCATCTGAGACTGAACTGCTAGATTTATAACATTCAAATTAGTTATCTCATAACTACTTGTGGATTCCAAATATTGTATCACATTCCAGATAAATAGACAATGTTAAACTTTCCGATCGAATAAACAAACACCCAAGATTTCCCAAATAGCTCGACACTTGAGCGGAGTTCAAAAAGTATCCATCACATGCCACAGTACCAATGGTCCAGCCGTAGAAGGGTCAAACCAATGCCTCACATGTGGCAACGCCGTACTGCCACAAACCCTAAGGTTTAGAGGCGGTTCAGACGGTCATATAATCGAGTTAAGGTTTGTGTTCTTCTAGAGGGTCCACCGCGTTACTTGCACGACTAAGAACGTTCTTAAACTACGGAAAAATCTAACACTTGGAAATTTTCAGGCAGGGGAAAAAGTGAGTTATTGATATCCGTTCGAACTTTTTAACACGTTCTAAAATTACCCGGAAAAACTTAAACGAAGTTAAATTTTCCAATCGAATCAACGAGTTCCCAATACATCCCATAAAACTCAACACTTGAGTAGAATTAAAAATTCCCAGAAACATCAGGAAATACATACGGATATTACTGTGCAAACCCAAAACCCTAATTCTACTGTTCCGCCGCGGAACCGCCGCGCAAGGCATGGTCTTGCCGCGGTTCCGCGGCTCTTTAAGAGAATTGATGGCTCGTTTTTCACACATACCCATAAAATCACCTGCTGAATTTTCTGAGCATTTTTAATATGAAAAATGTCAACTTTTGAAAATTTTTCCAGAAACTAGGTTTTATCGGGTATTCGGAGTTCGATCGGACTTTAAACTTCGTCTAGATTTCGCCTAAAGCTCTAGCTTAGCTCTGATACCACTGTAGGGTTACTAGGCACTCTCACAAGGTTCTATAAGGTATCAACCATGCCCGATTTAAAAATTATACGTGCCGAACAACTCTAACCAAGATTTTTAAAATAGAGATTAGGCGAAACAAAGCATGTAAACAACTTTACATCTAAGAGAAAAGGATTACAACCTTTGTAGTCTGGTCCTTCACTTCAAAAAGCTCCGTGTTGAGGTCCCTTCGCTGCGATCATCGAGTTCCCGAACTCTAGAGAGGCTCCACGAAGAGAAAGATGCATGCTTGCTTCCGATCTTCGATAACAAAGATGATCTACCTTGAAGTTTCTTTAACAGAAGCTCTCACTCACTAATGAAGTGAACACCCTAATCTAAATGGCTAGGATAGATTAGGATGATGAAGTAGGAATTTAGCTCTAATTTATTTTCTCAATCTCACTCATTATCATCACTTCATAAAAAGCTAGAAAGCTTTTTCATGAAAGAAGAAGGAAGAAGAAGAACCATTCTCTTTATGATGAATAATGAATGTGTATCGGCAAGGCAGTTTTGCTCTATCTGACAGTTGGAGGGTAACCCCACCATGAAAATATGAGCCAAAAGCAACCTATATTGCGAGGGTAAGTCCATATCAACATCGAGCTTGGAAACGAACTCGTACCTGCCACGTGATAACATTCTCAAAGGAGGGGGAGCACGAGAATATGGATGACCACTCCTAGTGCTTCACAGATGAGGATGAAGACGAGGTGATTTCAGAATTTCCACCGGCTCCAAAAGAGCTGGAGGATGGGACACACACCATGGCGGACAATCTAAGGAAAATTGACTTAAGGACGGAAAACGATCCAAGGCCAACCTTCGTCAGTGAGCTGTTGTCTAAAACACATGTGGCCACACTAAAGGACGTGCTTATGCAGTATAAAGACTGTTTCACATGGAACTATTCCGAGATGCCGAGATTAGATCCAGAAATAGCAGTGCATAAATTGGCTATATCGCCGGACTTTAAGCCAGTCAAGCAAACGCCAAGAAAAATACGGCTCGAACTTGAAATGAGTATTAACGCCAAAGTCAAGAAACTAATTGACTCCGGCTTCATCCAAGAAGTTCAATATCCTGACAGGATCGCCAATATCGTTCTGGTAATGAAGAAAAATGGAACAGTACGCATCTGCGTGGACTTTCGGGAACTCAACAAACCTTGTCCGAAGGATGACTTCCCAGTGCCTGTTATCGAGCTGATGATCGATGACACGTCCACTCATGAGGTCTTCTCCTTCATGGATGGATCTTCGGTATATAATCAAATAAGATGCATCCCGAAGACCAAAAGCATACTGCCTTCCGGACTCCACTGGGCATATTCTGCTATAAAGTGATGCCCTTGTGTCTGAAGAACGCTGGCGCTACCTACCAGAAGGCCATGACGAAGATCTTCGATGATCTCATACATGAGATTGTCGAATGTTATATCAACGACCTCGTAGTGAAAAGCAAATCGTACGAGGAGCACTGGGAGCATTTGAAAATAGTGTTCCAGCGTCTTCGGAAATATAATCTGAAGATGAACCTTCTGAAATGCACGTTTGGAGTCTCCTCAGGAAAATTCCTAAGATTCATCGTACGACACCGAGGCATCGAAATAGACCCATCAAAGATCAAGGCGATTATAGAATTTCCCTCGCCAAGAACTCTCAAGCAACTGCGGTCTCTCCAAGGAAAGCTCGCGTATATCCGACGATTCATATCTAACCTCTTCGGCAAATGCTGCCCCTACAGCCATCTAATGAAGAAGGGGACCCTGTTCATTAATCTCAGCAATATCTGCAGAACCTGCCGGTACTGACCGCTCCGGTTATAGGGAAGCCCCTCATCCTGTATACAATGGACCTTGAAGGTTCTTTATGCGCGCAGAGGAGAACGATCGAGGAAAGGGGAGAGCTCTCTACTATTTAAGTTGAGTCCTTCTGGGGGCAGAAAACAACTACACCCCCATTGAAAAGCACCGCCTGGCACTGATCTTCGCGATAACGAAGCTCAGGCACTATACCCTAGAACATGAGGTCCATGTCATATCAAAGGTGGATCCTCTCGAATATTTGATTTCAAGAACCATACTAACAGGAAGTCTTGCCAAATGGACCCTCCTCTTAATGGAGTTTTCGATAACGTATCGACCCCTCGAGACAGTGAAAGGCCAGGCCATCACCGACTTTCTCGCTGAACATCCGATACCAGTCGATTCTTCTTTAAATTGCATATTGCCAGACGAACACGCGTTCGACACAATCGAAGGGGAGAAGGAAGGAAATAACGCCCAAAGGGAACTATACTTCAACAGAGCATCTTCCTTGAAGAAGTGAAAGCAAAGCATCTTTATAATCAAAGCTGGGGTGGGCCCTATCTTCGTGACTCCGCAAAGAGGGATAATGCGTTTCACCATTTCCTTAACAAAACCAAGGACAAACAACGAGGCTGAATATGAAGTTTTGATAGCGGGTCTTGAGATTGCTGTCAACATGGGAATAGAAGATCTCTTCAAATATGGAGATTCCCAGCTGGTCGTTAGCCAAGTAAATGGCAACTATCAGACGTGTAAACCGGAGTTGGTAAAATATGGAGAAAGAGTGCAGCAACTGCTGACCCAAATTCCCTCCTATATCCTAGAAAGCATACCGCGGGCAGAAAATAGCAAGGCAGATGTGTTAGCCAAGCTCGCTAAAGAACTGGCCGACGAAAACCTCGATGACGTAAGGATCATTATGCAAAGCCTCCGGATTCTTGCGCCAGCAGAAATATCTCCAGAGTCGTCTGAAAGAAAGGAAGCGATCAAACAGGCAGCCTTCTATTAGAGGATGAAGAAAAAGCGAAGGATTGGAAAGAAGTCTTCATAGACTACTTCAAATCCCATCGAATGCCTGAAAGCGAATCTTCAAGACATTAGTTCATGAAACGAGCTCTGTCTTTTGCTTTCGTCGATGATACTCTATATAATAGATCGTTCGACAGTTTGTAGCTAAGGTGCTTGGGACTAGAAGAAGCAAGAAGGGTCGTCTAAGAAACTCACGATGGACTCTGCGGTTCCCATCAAGCCGGGCCAAAGATGAAGCTAAAGATCAAGAGAATGGGCTACTATTGGCCTACGATGATTCAGGATTGCGTCGAATATGAGAAGCAGTGTCATTCATGCTAAATTCACAGGGACTTCATTCACCAACATCCAAATCCGCTACACCCAACGGTAGCCAGCTGGCCGTTCGAACTGTAGGGAACCGATATAATTGGGCCCATCGAACTAGCATCATCCAAAGGACATCGATTTATATTGGAAACAACCGATTACTTCTCTAAGTGGGCAGAGGCAATACCGCTAAGGGAAGTGAATACGGAGAACATCCTCCATTTCTTCAGGACACATGTCATCTACCGATTCGGCACTCCGCGACGGATCATCTCGGATAATAGGCCGGCTTACAGAAGCCATAAGATCAGCCGCTTCACACAGCAGCATAATATAGATTGGAGATTCTCTTCAGTCTATAATCCCATAGCTAATGTTCTAGCTGAGGGTTTCAACAAGACCTTGACGAAGATCATAAAGAAAACGGTGTCCAGAAACAAAAAGGATTGGCGTGAGAGACTGCATGCGGCTCTCTGGGCGTATCGAACCACGTTCAAAACAGTTACGAATACAAAATCATACGCATTGGTATGCGGCACGGAAGCGGTACTTCCCTTGGAGATAGAACTATCCTCTCTACGAGTGGTAGTTCGATATGAGCTGACGGATGAAGAAAATTCCCATCTTCAGCTTGAGGAGCTCGATTCCCTCGATGAAACTCGTCTCACGGCGCAGCAAAACCTGGAAGCTTACAAAGCAAGAATGATGCGCTCATACGAAATACTAACCAGACCGAGAACATTCCGTTAAGGTAAACTCGTGTTAGTCGTAAAAAGACCTATGATCCCTAACTGTACAAAGCGGGGGAAATTCGAGCCGAACTGCAACGGTCCGTACATCATAGACGAGGTCTACCAAGGTAGGACCTACTTGCTCATGGATATGTATGGCAAAAGACCCTTCCGGCCAATAAACGGTCGGTTCCTTAAGAAATACTATGCTTGACAAGTCACAACTCAGGTTAATGATAGATGACGACACTCGTGTCCGCTCGTTGTCTTCCTGAGTCAAGACTCTATAAGTAGTGTCCGGCAAAACTTCGCCTCGAAGCTAGTCTTGGACCGAGATATTCCTAAACTAACAACGGACTGAGATGTCCCTAAACTAACAATGGACCGTAATGTCCTTAAATTAAATACGTCGCCTATAGTGGAATTCAAGTCCACAAGTCCCAGCGATGAGGACTGCAACTCAAGTCCCGCTGGCTGCACAGCTGCCCCGGTGGCGAAGTCCTTCATAAGTTCCATTGGCGAATAGAGGGGTAAAAAAATGGTACATCCACAAGCGTAATGGGCACGGATGAAAACCCGAAAGGACTCAATCTCGTAAAATTTTCACTTACGATATCCTCTCGACTCGTAAGGAGAACTCCCCATGTGAGACCCTCACGGTTTATAAGATTCAAAATCAAGGCAAGTGAACGGAGTGAACGATAGGGAGTGCAGCGAGTTTTACGAGCGAAATTACAGGGATCCAAACCTGTCCTTAAGCCGTCATACTCCCCAAGTTGCCCTACAGGCGGTCCGATATTGGTCCTTGTATACAATCCATGGGCGTAAATAAACGCTTCCCCCATCGAGTTCCACCAATCACAAGGAATGTCCTCATATGGTGAACGACACTTGTAAGTCCTCTCGACATATAAGGAGAAAACACTCTTATAAGATCCTTACAACTTATAAGAAAACATACACTTAAGAATCCCCACGATTCCTAAGGAGAAAATACGCCTACGAGATCCTCACGACTCGTAGGAAGAAATACCTTTATGAGACCCTTATGGCTTGTAAAGTCAAAAAGTCTTAGTCAGCTGGATCCTAATCCTGTTTGCTAAGCCGCCTTTGTTCAAACTGAAAAGGGCAAATGATGATTCGCTCCTGGAAATATCCCAGATGTAGCGATGCTGATGCCTAAATCAGTATCAAATTCCAAGACCTTTCACGGCAAATGATGATTCGCTCCTGGCAATATTCCAGTCGCAGCGATACTGATGCCAAAATTTGTAGGGTTCCTAGGCATCCTATTGAGGTCTCACAAGGCATCAACCATGCCAATTTCAAAAAATCTAGGTGCCGAGAAACCCGACTATGGATCGTTGGCTAGAAAACTAGGCGAAAAAGCTAACTAGTTAACACTTAACTATGAGAATCAGAAATACAACCTTTGTAGATCCGGTGCTCCACCTCCATAGCTCCGCAACGAAGTCCTCTCCGCTGTCCAAAAAGAATCCGGGCTCTAGCGTCGACTTCATCGGAGAATAAGCGAGCTAGGTCGTCGATGTCCATGCCGAAGATGATCTACGTCGAGGCATCGCTAGATCAAGCTCACAACTTCACCAAGTCATGAAACTTGTGAAGTAAACACACTCTACTACTTGGCAAGAGGTAGAGGATGAAGAAATAGGAAGTGGGTTAACTTTAGAATTGGATTTCTCACTCAAAAACATCAATCACCATTGATGAAGAGAGCTTTCTTCACTTGAAGCAAGGAAGAAGAAGAAGAATAATATGATAAGATTAAATTCGAAAAGAAAAGAAAAACCAATCCTTATCATATAATGAACCATGGTTAGATGTAGAGAGTTAACTAAGGTTTAAGTGAGTGGTTAGGGTTAAGCATGAGACAAAATGGTCATTTGGTCAAAGTCTTCATGAAGGTTCATGAATGATCAAAAGAAAACAACCATTTTCCTCATTTTGCCTTTTCTTTTTCCAAAAAGATAAATGAATAAAATGAAATCAAAAACCCTAATCACCCACTTAACTATAGTTTAATTCTTAACACTTAACCATAATGCATGTATCATCAAACATGATACAAGCAAGTGCACAAAACTATATCGAATATACAATGTGCACACCCGAGTGAGAAAATCCATTTTAAAGTGAACCGATACTAGTTAATGCAAAGTAATATATCAAATATATTATTATGCATTAAATCATTAAATCAACACTTGATTTAACGATCCGGTCATATTGCATATAACCGACTAATATCAACAGTAACAACTTATCGAATCAACACTTGATCCGATAACCCGGCTATATCGCATATAACCGATCAGTGTCACAAATCGCGAGAATCGAATACAGTATCACATACTGATATCATTCTCGGTCCCGCACATATCTCATATGTGCTCCTATTTCGTTTCGCTTGAGCCAGGAAACCTCTGTGTAGGACTCTAAAGACTCGTCAATACGCCGGCAGCGGATGATGATCATATCAAACATCCACAAGCCGCAAGCGGTCTGCTAAACGTAACGGCCACCCGGGTATTGAGCGATCCGAAGATCGACGAGCAAGCCCGCTCACACTCCAGTGAATCCAACCAGTAACACTACCGTACAGTCCGGTCTGATCGTCTGATATGTCGCATATCTCGCCTAGGGGTGGTAAACGTCAGACCCCAATAGCTCAATAAGTCGTGTCGATATGAGGTCTATAACAATTCGAGAAACTACTGGTAACACTTACCAGTAAATCTCAGCAACCCTGGCCAGGGATTTCCTGTTATAGCCAATCGAACACAGCGCAACATCAACTCCCTATACCGGGAGAGACGAATCCCCTCCTATCGCTCATTGCCTCCATGTGACTCGGGACTGTACCCAAAAACCACCGTTTTGTACGCCCTCTTGGACGTGGTAAGATGGAAATCAAAACACAGTGGGAACCACACAAGACTCTATGACGATCTCGGGTCAACAGACTACTCTGTACCAGTGTCACCAGAGAACTGCCATCTGACGTGAGGTATAATACCATCTGGGAGTTCTCGGCGAGTCCGTCCAGTGTACCCAGTCTCTACTGAGCACCCGTATATCATCTCTGATGTCAAACACCAATGGATATGGGATCATCCATCGCCCATCTGTATGGGTCGAGAAGGTACACGCTAGTCTACTCTGGTATATCGATGCCCCGTCTCGATACACCCTCGACTAGGGACTTTGAAGGATGTACTTATGGACTACCATGTCCCCACTAGTATGATCTGCATCATAGTCCAGGTAGTCAAGCACACATCCTAAGGGCTTTACCAACATGTAACAGAGAGACAATCAGTATACACGTTAAGGTAAAGTTCAACCAGATAGCATACTATCATGTCGAGCAAGAAAGTCCTCCCTACATATGTCCCAGCATCCACTACAATATACATCCTATGTACAGTAATGGCCTCTAGGGCATACATATAATTAACAATCTCCCACTTGCACTAGGGCCATCTGATAGCAGTGGTTGCAGTATCTCATACTCAACCATCCCATAATAGTCTCTCTCTGGGAACAGGCCTTTGTGAGTGGATCCGCTGTGTTGTCCTCTGAGTCTACTCTCCTGTCCTCGATCACCTGGAGATCAATCATCTCCATGATCAGGTGATACTGCCTTAGAATATGTCTGGATCACTGATGGGACCTGCGTTCCTTGGCATAAGCCACAACTCCATTGTCACACAATGGGAGGAACGAAGTTCATCTCATGAACTAATATACATCCAGATTGCCTCTATGGTAGCATCTTAAGTAGCGATGTATCGAGCCTTCATTGTCTAGTATGTCACGGTATCTAGCTTGGAACTCTTCCAACATACCGTCATTTTACTGAGGGTAAAGACAATGCCTGTGACTGACATTCGGTCGTCTTTATCACCCTGGAACCCTTCCAGTGATTCTCCTCAAGATCGATTGACACCACCTCACTACATCTAGTGAGTTTCCTAACATCCATTTAGATCTATCTCATAGATCCAAAATCCAGGATTTAGTAGGTATCACTTTAATCCTATATGGAGAATCTTTGTGATAAGCGGAGATTGATCGAGCGTAGCATAAGAAACTCCTTTCTTATCAAGAGTATGTCATCCACGTACTCTACGAGGATCGTCACCATACTCCCTACTACCTTTTTGTATATACAAGGTTCATCTACCATTTTGATGATGTCAAACTCTTTGACCGCTTCATCAAAACAGATGTTCCAACTCCGCGATGCCTGCTTTATCCTATAAAGCATCTTGCACACATTTCCGCTGCTCCCACTGTCTACGAAGCCCTCTGGCTGTGTACTTATAGACGCTCTCTTCTAAATCATCATTTAGAAAAGCAGTCAAGACACCCAACCACCAGATATCGCAGTCATGGTATGTAGCCGTGGTAAGTAGGATCTGGATGGACTTAAGCATAGTTACTTGAAAAGGTTTTAACATTATGATCCATATCTGGTCAATGATGCAAACCTTTAACAAGTCTAGCTTTGAAAGTCTCAACTTTTCCATCTACACCAAGCAATCTTCTCAAGATATACTTGCTCCTGATGGGGATTTAACCCTTCAGATATTGCAACCAAAGTCCATACTTTGTTGGTGTATAAGGATTCCATCTCAGATCACTAAGCATCCAGCCATTCTTATAGAGTCTTACTCCTGATGGCCAGCTCAAAACTAGTTGGGTCATCATCTCATGATGCAATCCTCGCTCCCACTGTCATAGAGAAACCTATGTATCTCTCAGGTGGGTGAGAAAACCCTACTAGATCGGCGGAGAGGCTGAGGTTCGTTGGTCTCTACTGAATCCTTTGGTTTTATCAAATCATCTGCTGCAGTTTGTATAGCTGGAATCTTTCCAGTTCTACATTACAGACCTTGCCTCGAGCTTGTCCGAATTTTTATTTTTAGACATAGGCCGGACAACTCCAAATCTTAACCATCTTAAGATATGGGCTCTTCCCTTTCCATATCATATATGAAGTGGTAGGCAACTGATTTGATTCGAACCCTATTCAATAGGTATGCAGCTTCTCAAGTGCATAACACCCAAAAGGAAATAGGTAACTCAGTATTACTCATCATAGAGCACACCTTATCACATAGGGTGTAATTGCTCCACCCCGATATACCATCGTGCTATGGTGTATTCGGAGGAGTAATGCTGAGAGAGAATCTCATTCTCCTTTAGAAAAGTCCAGGATTTCCGTGCTCAAGTATTCTCCTCTTCGATCACATCAAAGGACATAATACTTATACCCTTATTGGTTCTCTACTTCTAACTTATATTCTATGAATATCTCAAAAGGTTCGGACTTGTGTTTCAATAGGAACATATGTCTGAATCTTGAGAGATTATCAGAGAATGTAATGAAGTACAAAGAACCGGTCTTGGCATGTGTAGACAGGGGACCTACATACATCAACATGTATCATCCCAAGAGTTTACTAACTCTTTCTCTGTTTCCAATAAACAGAGCTGGTGTCATTATATCTTTGTGACATGACTGGCAAGTTTCATAAGATGTAAATTCAAACTAATTTAAATATGCATCTTTGTGTAACTCTAGCTAGTCGGGTCACATTGATCTGACCTAGTCTACAATACCTCAAGAAGGATTCGTTCAGTTCTGAACTCTTCCTCTTGTGTGTGTTCTGTATACTAAAGAACTGTATTTTGATTTAGAACATCAATGCTTTTAGATAACGTGCCTGAACCGATCAACTTTTGATATAGGAAATGTTCAAAACATTATCCAACTATACAAAATTTTATCATTTCTTCACTAATAAAGAGATAGATATGATTTTGTATATCAGGTTCGGTATCTAATAACATTTGTTCAGAATCAATGTATTGATAATACAGGGTGACAGTGACCAACAGACTTGGCTGCAACACTTGCCCCGTTTTCTGCCTCATGAAACTTATCACCCGTTCTCAGTTCTCTACCTTTCTGCAGCCCTATGTAACAGATTACATATCTGGGATCCTGATCTGGTATCACATACCCAGGACGTAAAGGATACTGAGAAACAGTTCTCTGTAATGAATACACCCGAAGATGATGCATCAGCATGCACTCTCTTCGTTTGGGCGGCACGGGAATTCTGGTAATCCCCAAATTCCTGCTCTGTCTTATAACAATTATAAGTTGGAGCGGGACCAACGTTCCCCAGCTCAGTATAACAAGCGGGTTCGGTCAATAATCCGTATTATTATCTTGATTGAGGCGTGATATGGTCGCTACCAGGAGAGAGAGAGAAGAAAACACTCAGCGTGCGCTCTTGCAAGAATAGATTGGTTATAATTTTATCTAATCAGGATGGCTCCCACTGCTTTTTATCAAATCTTCCTTCAAACCCTAAAAGGAAAGACTAGCCGGGATTAATTACACACTACAAGTTCGCCAATCTTTCAGCCAGGCCAGTGTCGGTACTTTGAGGGAGGTCCCCCGTGCTTTCGCACGAACCTAATTAATGTAAACCTCGTTTTCCCAGAGGCGTAACCTCGTTAACACCTTTCTAGACACCTACTTGATCGGCCAATTGTAATATGTAAAACTCTCCCAGGAGTAACTCTTACTCGCAGCGGGTATCGGGATCCAACTATCTCATAGAAGGTATGCAATCTCATTGCAAATTTCAACACTTGAAATTCCCGATAATATTTTGCCCCGAACGATCTATGACCTTGACAAGGTCAACAAACCATAGACCGCAAGTCAAGTTCAACCCGTCATTTCTTGATTGAATCAAACCCACCCGCACGACCCTTGACAAGGTCAACAAGGCCGCACGACTACCCTAACCCAATCTGCATCATATGCATAAGCAGATAAATACTGGTTAGCTACCGCACACTGCGCCTTGACAAGGTCAACAAACGCAGCACGAATACTAAACAGGATTTATCTGAAATAACGGAGGGCTACGACAGGTTTTTTCTGAAAACCTATTGCGTAATGAACTTGATATCGTTGTAGAATCAAATGATTTTAAAATGGAGTGCTTTTGAGGCTTTTCTAGTTTTGCTAAAGGAGTCACTCCCGGTGAAGGGATCGTCGGTCCTTTCCTCGTCGAATGAGGTGCGGGATATATCATATATATCACTGTGCAAAGCAAAAACTCTTAAAAGCAATCAAAAGACAAACCGAGGGTGTAGCATCTGCCAGTTATTGCTAAAGGAGTCACTCCCGGTGAAGGGATCTCGGTCCTTTCCTCATCGAATAAGGTGCAGGATATATCGCATATACCGCTGTGCAAAGCAAGAACTGTAGCTACCTGTTTTATTTTGAAATTCGATTCTACAACATCTTAGGTTTCTTTTATTTCATTAATGACATTAATGAAGTCCCATCATTTAAATACCTAAACATTACAGATAAATACGACGTACACTTATGCTATCCGCATTCGCCTCGATGTCCCCTCGTGCACCGTTAGGTTAGGTAACTAACGGCAGAGCAGGGCAGGGCTAGCGCGGGTGTAAAACATAAGTAACGTCTATATAATATATCATATATACTATATACTGTATTTATCACAGAACATCACATGATCACATCACAGATATCGCAGCAGAAGAATCATATGAAATATTGGATATACTAGGACGTCCGTGTTTTTAATACGAGCCAGTATAAAACACGGATTCCACGGTCGTGATGAATAGCCAAACCCACACCCCTAGACCCCTACGAGAGCGGCAAGCAACCCTGCCAATTCTAGAGTTAGGAGACCCGGACTCAACTCCTCGAGTTGGTCTCCCACTGGACTCCAGAACCCGGTTACTTGTGCTCTCCTCCTTGGGTCTATCCTAGTGCGGAAAAGTAAATAATTTACAAACGGTGACAACTTCCGCAACCTGGAAGCGCCCCAATAAAAAGAATATTACATACAAGTTTTTACATGAATGAAAATGAAAAACACTCATCTCACATAAAAAACCCCGGCTATTCAAACACGACGATCCAATATAACATATCCAGCAACACATAACATCACATGTCATCAACGTAAGTAAATATGTCCATCCCAATTGTCGTTGACATATAGTAACGAAACCGGCGATATCACATATTACACTTACGGTCACAGAAAAGAAAGTGTAAAACTACAACAGTTGGAATCCGCAACCACCTCAGACATCGCATGCCTGACCAAATGAATTACTTAGACATCGCATGCCTAACAATTATAAACCCCGTATTTTAGTCTCATTATCGAAAACACTTTTCAATATCAAGTCGGGTAATTCAACAAGATTCCCGACATCCTGATCGAATGCTCGTCGCAAACTTCAGTAGACAGTCGCACCCCCGATACCGTCGACGAAGTGCACCAAGGCGGAACACCGTTACCGGGAGCACCCGAACGGATGCTTTCGGCGACGGGGTTCTCCTACAGTCACTTGGTCGGGGCTATGGAGTGAAGCTGTCTATTAAGTTTATCCGGCGAGTATCCGCGTACGCTACGTGATTGCGACGGACTTTTGATCACATCAAAATTCCGTGGCAACCGATCAAGTGAGACTAAACTGCTATGTTTATAACATTCATTCAGTTATCTCATAACTATTTGTGAATTCCAATTATTGTATCACATTCCAGATAAACAGAAAATGTTAAACTTTCCGATCGAACAATCGAACACCCAAGTTTTCCCGATACAGATCAACACATGAAACAAGTCTAACAACATTCAGTTCGTGCCTCAGTACCAACGGTCCAGCCGTAGAAGGGTCAAGCCAACGCCTCACATGTGGCACGCCGTACTGCCCCAAACCCGAAGGTTCAAAGGGCAGTTCAAGACGGTCACATAATCGAGTTAAGGTTTGTTGTCTTCTAGAGGGACCATCGCGTTACTTGCACTACTTAGAACGTCGTTAAACTACGGAAAAATCCAACACTTGGAAATTTCCCGACAGGGGAAAAATTGGGTATTTATATCCGGTCGAACTTTTTAACATATTCTAAAATTTATCCGGAAAGCCACACAGACAAAATTTGATACTCCGATCGAAACACCGAATCCCCAAAACAACTGCAGAAAAATTCAACTCTTGAATCAATTTTAAAAATTCCTAGAAAACTCAGCATAATTTATCAGGAATTACTATGCAGAAATGAGGAGCTGACGTCATCATTGGACCGCTGAACCGCCGCATAAGCAGGGCTTATGCCGTGGTTCCGCCGCAAGTTTTACTGTTCACCTCTCAATTTTTGCATCGTAATTCTTATTTTTCCCTGCTGAATTTTTTAGCAATTTTTAATTTGGAAAAATCCCTGTTTTTAGAAAAAGTACAGAGAGCACATTTGAGTTGGGGTTTCGGGTTCGTTCGGGTTTCAAACTTCGTCTGCGCATCGCCTAAGGCTCTAGCTAGGCTCTGATACCACTGTAGGGTTCCTAGGCATCCTATTGAGGTCTCACAAGGCATCAACCATGCCAATTTCAAAAAATCTAGGTGCCGAGAAACCCGACTACGGATCGTTGGCTAGAAAACTAGGCGAAAAAGCTAACTAGTTAACACTTAACTATGATAATCGGAAATACAACCTTTGTAGATCCGGTGCTCCACCTCCATAGCTCCGCAACGAAGACCTCTCCGCTGTCCAAAAAGAATCCGGGCTCTAGCGTCGACTTCATCGGAGAATAAGTGAGCTAGGTCGTCGATGTCTATGCTGAAGATGATCTACGTCGAGGCATCGCTAGATCAAGCTCACAACTTCACCAAGTCATGAAACTTGTGAAGTAAACACACTCTACTACTTGGCAAGAGGTAGAGGATGAAGAAATAGGAAGTGGGTTAACTTTAGAATTGGATTTCTCACTCAAAAATATCAATCACCATTGATGAAGAGAGCTTTCTTCACTTGAAGCAAGGAAGAAGAAGAAGAATAATATGATAAGATTAAATTAGAAAAGAAAAGAAAAACCAATCCTTATCATATAATGAACCATGGTTAGATGTAGAGAGTTAACTAAGGTTTAAGTGAGTGGTTAGGGTTAAGCATGAGACAAAATGGTCATTTGGTCAAAGTCTTCATGAAGGTTCATGAATGATCAAAAGAAAACAACCATTTTCCTCATTTTGCCTTTTCTTTTTCCAAAAAGATAAATGAATAAAATGAAATCAAAAACCCTAATCACCCACTTAACTATAGTTTAATTCTTAACACTTAACCATAATGCATGTATCATCAAACATGATACAAGCAAGTGCACAAAACTATATCGAATATACAATGTGCACACCCGAGTGAGAAAATCCATTTTAAAGTGAACCGATACTAGTTAATGCAAAGTAATATATCAAATATATTATTATGCATTAAATCATTAAATCAACACTTGATTTAACGATCCGGTCATATTGCATATAACCGACTAATATCAACAGTAACAACTTATCGAATCAACACTTGATCCGATAACCCGGCTATATCGCATATAACCGATCAATGTCACAAATCGCGAGAATCGAATACAGTATCACATACTGATATCATTCTCGGTCCCGCACATATCTCATATGTGCTCCTATTTCGTTTCGCTTGAGCCAGGAAACCTCTGTGTAGGACTCTAAAGACTCGTCAATACGCCGGCAGCGAATGATGATCATATCAAACATCCACAAGCCGCAAGCGGTCTGCTAAACGTAACGGCCACCCGGGTATTGAGCGATCCGAAGATCGACGAGCAAGCCCGCTCACACTCCAGTGAATCCAACCAGTAACACTACCGTACAGTCCGGTCTGATCGTCTGATATGTCGCATATCTTGCCTAGGGGTGGTAAACGTCAGACCCCAATAGCTCAATAAGTCGTGTCGATATGAGGTCTATAACAATTCGAGAAACTACTGGTAACACTTACCAGTAAATCTCAGCAACCCTGGCCAGGGATTTCCTGTTATAGCCAATCGAACACAGCGCAACATCAACTCCCTATACCGGGAGAGACGAATCCCCTCCTATCGCTCATTGCTTCCATGTGACTCGGGACTGTACCCAAAAACCACCGTTTTGTACGCCCTCTTGGACGTGGTAAGATGGAAATCAAAGCACAGTGGGAACCACACTAGACTCTATGACGATCTCGGGTCAACAGACTACTCTGTACCAGTGTCACCAGAGAACTGCCATCTGACGTGAGGTATAATACCATCTGGGAGTTCTCGGCGAGTCCGTCCAGTGTACCCAGTCTCTACTGAGCACCCATATATCATCTCTGATATCAAACACCAATGGATATGGGATCATCCATCGCCCATCTGTATGGGTCGAGAAGGTACACGCTAGTCTACTCTGGTATATCGATGCCCCGTCTCGATACACCCTCGACTAGGGACTTTGAAGGATGTACTTATGGACTACCATGTCCCCACTACTATGATCTGCATCATAGTCCAGGTAGTCAAGCACACATCCTAAGGGCTTTACCAACATGTAACAGAGAGACAATCAGTATACACGTTAAGGTAAAGTTCAACCAGATAGCATACTATCATGTCGAGCAAGAAAGTCCTCCCTACATATGTCCCAGCATCCACTACAATATACATCCTATGTACAGTAATGGCCTCTAGGGCATACATATAACTAACAAAATTGGTATCAAATCATAAGTTCCATACTCGCAATAAAAATCAGCGAGCAAAAAATATGCATATAAAAATAGCCGAAATGATGGGACAACTCGCAATAAAAATCAGCGAGCAAAAAATAAGAATATAAAAGCAGCCGAAATGTTTGGACAAATCGAAATAAAAAGTAGCGAGTAAAAAGAAAAAAATAGCCGAAATGATTGGGCACCGTGATTAAAAGCCGAAATGATTGGGCAATCGCGACTTTCGCGATATAAAAACACTGAAATGATAGAGCGTCGCAGAAAGGAAAAAAATGAATGAAAATGAAACTTTTGCCCTGCAGGTGAGTCCACATCGACCCCTGTATACAATCCATGGGCACAAACGAAAAGGGAACTGCATTTTACCACCAGGCTCCATCAGAAGGAGAGCCAGGTCTCGACAGAAACATCTATGACCTATAGATCAACAACGACGCTTCTTCTCACTCCAACAGGATGCAGACGCAACGTCAACAAAACGGAGCCATGGCAAAGTCTTTAGTTCCAAATCTCGACGGTTCACAGACAGCCTAGAGATCAACAACGGCGTTTCTTCTCACTCTAACAGGATGCAGACACGACGTCAACAAGTGACCCCAGGGCCAACAAAACAGAGCCATGGCAAAGTCGCTATTTCCAAATCTCGACGGTTCACAGACAACTTAGAGACCACCTCGATATTCTTCTCGTTACAGCAGACGCAACGTCAACAAAGTGGAGCCACGACAAAATCCCTAGTTCCAACCCTTGACTGTTCACAAACAACCTAGAGATCACCTTGACATTCGTCTCATTATAGCAGACGTGATGTCAACAATAGAAGCGAAGGCCAAATTCCTGGCTTCAGGGTCTTGACGGCAACTCAAATAAAACCTGAAAGACTGTTGGATATAATGCCCTCAGAGTCAATTATTGGATCACAGGCACGTGATTGCAATGATTGAGGGAGGACCTATACCGATAGGATAGTCTTACTCGAGAGGTTAGTATACTATATGGTTTGTCTTTATCATCGTGTACATGTTTTAGGTGACATTGTAGTTCGCTATTACATGTTGATAGAGAATAGTATGCTACCATGGTTTGTCTTTATCATCGTGTACTATTTTAGGTGACCTTACAGGCACTATTGCGCGTTGATAAAGCCCTTAGGATTCTTGCTTGACGGCCAGCGGTATGATGGCGATCATATACGTGGGAGCTGGGGTCTATAAGCACATCCTTAAATGGTCCCTAGTCGTGGGAGTTTTCGAGACAGGGCATCGATACACCAGAGTAGACTAGTGTATACAGTCGAGACCCCGACGAGGGGCGGTGGCCAGTCTCACAAGCCACTGGTGTCAGTTGGTTCACCTAAGATGTATACAGGTGCTCATTGGGTTATGAGTACACCGGACAGGACTCGCCGGGAACATGCTAGTTGGTTTTATACCTAACGTCAGATAGCAGTTCCCTGGTGACATGTGTACAGGTTAGTTCATTGACCTGAGATCGTCATTTGTCTCGTGTGAGTTCCCACTGTACTTTGATTACTACCCTACCACGGCTCAAAGGAGTCGTGCAAACAGGTTTTAGTTGGGTACAGTCCCGAGCCACATGGAGGCAGTGAGCGGATCTACAGGGGTTCGTCTCTTCCGGTATTAGGGGTGAGGTCGCGCTGTGTCGAGGAGAGCCATTACACGAAGTCCTTGGCCAAGGCAGGAGATTTACTGGTAGGTATTCCAGTAGCATCTCAGGGTGTTCTGGGCTACACTCCGACACGACTTGTACCGCTTTTGGGGGTCTGACTTTTACCAACCCCCTAGGCCCGACATGCGATGCTCATAGACAAACGGACCGGACTGTACGGATATTGTCATTGACAGGCTCAATAAGGTGTCAGGATGAGTTCGCTCATCGACGTCCCTTTTGGTCAATACCTGGTAGCCCGTTACGTACGGCTAATACCTCTGACGTGCTAGTGGTTAAATCCACAGCCAAACTATTGACGAGTCTTTAGAGTCCCCCACAGACAGTTTCTCAAGTTTCAGGCGAAACGCTGTTGAGACCGTATGGATATATGGCAGGGTTCGATCATATACGTGCGGTATTGCATGGATCATGATCGGACGGATAATACTAGCGGGCTTTGGTTTAAGCCGGATCCTAGTATTATACAGTGTAGATTTTGTCTCATTGCATTTGTATTCGGTCGGAATACAAATGCGGGTATGTATATACAGTCGCGGGGTTATCCTGTAATTTATTACCGGATCACTTTTTGAAGTTGCCAGTTTGTATTTCGTTTCGGCCATTTTCCTTTCTATCTTTCTTTGGCTGAAAATTGGTGTGGAGGGGGTTATTTGCAAATGTGCAAATTAGCAAAGTGGAGGGTGGTTTTTGTAAGTAGTTGTTTCATGATGGTTCTACCATCCTTTGACTTCTTTTTGTTCATCATTGCTTGATTGATGGTGATGGGTTTTTGATGAGACTTTGGTGTGACCTTTTTTATGATGATCAATCATCATTCTCTTTCTTGCATTATTGACACACTCCCTCCTCTTCATTGATATGGGGCCGGCCACTTCTTGTGTGGGGATGGGTGAAAAAAGAAAAAGATTCATTCTCATTTGCTTGCCACAAAAATTCCTTAGCTCATCTCAAAAGTTGATTCCTCCACCTTCACTCCAAAATGGCAACTTTTTTAACTCCTTGAGGCAAACCGTTCTACACTCAGTCTACAGCAATCTTGGACACGTCAGCTTGCCAACTTCGTGTCCGAGTTGCCTCGGTTCAGAGGTGGGAGCCCGTAAAAGGACTCGGTGATGTGGTGCCCCTCCGACGAGGAGATCGAGACTGGAGATGTCGCGAGGAGATCGGGATGGTGGCCGAAGACCGAAGGACACGGATCACCCGGTATAGCTTTCTACCCTTTCTCTAATTAGCTAGTAGAAAGTTAATGGTCCGATCCGGGTTTATAGTCCGTGATAGCGCCGGTTTCTAGTTTTAGAAAAGTTTTTGTTTCCGCATTTTGGCCTCGGACAGACGGTCGGGGCGCTACCGTGGTCTTACAAAGACTATCGGAGATCATCCCACACCAGCGCAGAGTGGTTATGACTCATCGGGGCTCCCAAAATGAGCCTAACCTCAAGTAAAAAGCGTTATGGAAAATTCCTAATGTTTGCTCTTCCGACGGTAATATGGCCTAAGGAGATTACTTGAAAACGTCTTGTCCAGCCCCCGAAGGGATCAGAGACACGACAGTCGCGGGGCTACTCGATAAGCAGCGTAAAGCCTGCATATCGGGGAATGCATCAGCCAACGCGACGGTACGACAGACAAAACCCTAACACCACAGACCCTAACGGACCTCTGTCGTAAAGAACAGGGGTTAACTGTGATGTTAGGACAGGTTTGCCTACAAGCCCAAGGAAGGTAAACTACAAACTCCGAAATGAGTTCATAAACTAGAGACTCCGGGATGAGTGAATAAACTACAAACTCCGAAATGAGTATATAAACTACTTCACACCAGATCGAGACATCGAAGAAAAGAAAAATGCCAGTATGAAATAAAATATATCTTTTATTCTTGATTTCAAGTGAATACAAGATACATTTCATAAAGGAATCAAAATGAATACATGTTATTCATGAATCACAAGTTTACAACCAATATAAGAAAAGGGGTACAACGAAAGTTATTAAGGAGGAGGCGTCTTCAACAAATTGACAAGCCGCTCGCGCGCTTCTCTCAATTCTTTCTCGTGGTCAGCTAGAGCGGCCAACTCTGCTTCGATTTGAGTCCGTTGCTGCAAATAGGATGAAAGCTTTTCATCGATTTCTTGCTTGGCAGCTTCGCAGTCCTGCGTGACCCGCTCGGTGAATTCAAGCTTCCGCCTTAGCGTCAACCCATCCGAAATACATCGTTGGAGGTTGTCGAAAATATCTTATAGCTGCGCAACATTCTCTTCAATCTGGGCATGCAATTGGACGGATTCGCTGGAAGCCGCCTCATGTTCCTTTCGCTTCAGGGCCGCCTCTTATTCAAAATAGCAAATGAAAGGAACACTCTGCTCAACCCACGCAGCCCGTTGAGAGTTCGAGGCCAAAACCTCAGGAGCGAGACGCTTAAGCTCAATCTCGTGCAGGAAAGCCTCAATCATCATGCAATAATTAACCCAAGAACCGACGAGATCTTCATTATGGAAGTTCACGAGTATCGCCAGCATTGGATTGATTTCGATGGCAAAATCCGTAGCAGAAGTGAGGGCCTCAGCATTGAGATCTTCGATAAACTCTCTTAACGTTCGCCAGCTATTCGCGGCGCCCCTGGAGGATGTACGTTTAGCAAAGGGCCCCGTAGGCATTGGAATGCGAGACTCAAAAGGAGCTGGAGCCGGTGCCGGTGTAATCGCTACAAAATGAATTACGATCAAATTTCGACTTGAGAGACAGACAAAACACCTGAGGGATGGAATCTATCATACCGGCTGTGGCAGGCGGAAGAATAGGGAGTACCCGAGGCGCGGCTATTCTTTCGCTTTTTCCTCCGACCCGTGATACTGTGGTCAATATAAGGAAGGCTTAGCAACAATAAGACTACTCATAAAAAAGGAGGAGAAACATTAGGTGAAGAATATACTGACTAATACCAGAAGGTGAAATGATTTCCAACTGAAAGGAAAAATGCGGGTTTAACACCTGGTACAAATGGTCAAAATGTACTCCTGCAGAGTTGCGACAATATACATTCAATACAAGGAAGATTGTATCCATAGTGAAACAAATAAGTGAGAAACCCATACCTTCCAAGATTTGAGGTGGTGCAAAAGAAAGCAAAGGGACAGCGACCCTCAAAATAGCGGCCGGTGACACTTCTTCAGCCGGCAGAGCTTCAGGGTTTACCGTGCCTATGCTCAAGACAAACGAAATATCATTAGAAGGGCTTAACAGGATTGAAAAACTCAAAAACAACAACCCAAGGACTACCTGATAGATCAGGGACCGAAACCGCGCCGGAAGCGTCACCAAGTGTAATGGCTTCCTCACTCTCTCTCGGGGGAATAGATTCTGCACCCATAGCTTCATCCCCTGACTCGACAAGGGCCGTCATAATGCTTGTGACACCCGCCGATACCAAAGAGCCACAAGGAGAAAGAGCAGCTGTCTGGAAAGTGCCAGATTCCCGAGAAAGAGCGGCCACTTTGGGCTCTGTAATCATCGGCGTTTCACCAGCCATACCATCGTCAGGACTCGACCCTGCTTAAAAGGAAATACGTATGTCAGAATTCGAGGACCAAGTTCTAATAAAGGACTAGGCGTTACGTTACCTTGAAGTAGCTTTCCAGTTTCTTCCCGAGCTGCACGTGTAACCTGTCTATGGGCGGTAGACAGGGTGGAAGGAACATCCGCAGAAGGAATGTCAGCAGGCGGAATACCGCTTGAGCCCGCACCTGAGGCCAAAACAACATCGTGTTCCCTCGCCGTGTGCTTCCTGCGCTTCCTTTCAGTCTGAGCAATGAAAACTGATCTCCTTAAGACCTCCGACAAGGGGACATCGTCGTTTGAACCGAGATCTTCCTCCGGAGCCACTACGGCGTCCATCATCGGCTGCATCAACAATGCCTCCTGTGGTGAATTTAGGTTGGTCATGGCCGTAGTAGTTGGATCTAGAGGCTTTGCTGTATCGCCACTTGGGATTGGCACTACATTTGGAATGACCTGAGTTGCGGCAGTTCCTGCAATAGGGCAAAGAGAAGGGTCAGATCATGAACAAAAAAGAGTAAAGGTGTAATGAAACGAATTATACCAAGGCCCAAAGATGTAACACCTGAGTTTGAGTTTTGTGGTAATTGTGTGTTAATGTGGGGTTTTTGGTAAAAAGTTTACCAAAACGGGTTTCTAATAATTTATCTGGTTTTATGGATATTTTATTAGAATTTTATCTCGACTGCACACACACTTGTGCATGTTAATGTGGTTTAAGTCTAGGGTTTCCATGTTTAGGTGAGCTTGTGGGTTAACCTTGTTTAGGCAACCATGATGGCCTAACACACTTGGTTAAGCTAATTGGGTTAATTATGAGTTTTAGATTTGGTTAAGGGTGATTAGGGTTTAGGGTTGACTTGTGATGAGAAAGAGGGATTATGATGGGTGTCATGCAAGCATTTAATGAGGGAGAGAGAATGGTGGCTATGGTTATGTCACCCTCCATCTCTTTTCAAAACTTTTACACATCTCTCACACTCTCATATCTCTCACATCCTTCCCTCTCACACACACACACACACACATCAGCCCAAACATCAGCACTTTTCAGCCCAAATTCATCATCAGCACAGCAATAGCCGCATCAGCAGCAGCACCATCATAACAACAGCCACACCAGCCCCAATATCACCAATGCAACAGCTACTTAACCTCTAACACCAGCACCACAACATCACCAGCCATAAAAACAACCACCATTGCAACAGTAGCTGCTGCTACAGCCACACAAACACCACAAATTTAACAATCAGCAACAGCATCAGCCTGTAGCAGCAGCAAACTGAAACAGTGAAGCAGATCAGCAATTCAGCCAAAGAACTTTAGCACCAGGAGCCGTAGTAGCAGCACAACACCTTCCTTCTTCTTCTCTTCTCCTTCATCTAGGATCTTTAGAGGTATAACCCCCTCAACCCGACTTATATTTGCTAAAGTTTTGGTTATTTAGCTAAATTAGTGTTTATGATATGTTTTAGTGTTAATTTTGGGTAAATTAAGTGAGTTTTGGCAAAGTGATGGTTGTGATGGTTAGAGTAACCTTAGTATGTGCTGTTGAGACTAGATCAACCAAGATTTATCCCAGATTTCACAAAAATACCGATTTGTTCGAGTTGGCGTAATTTAGCGATTTTAGCGACTTTTTAGCCTCTGTAAAAATCTGTTGTTGACCTGAACCTCTCAGAATAAAATTGTGAAGACTGTAGCTTGGTGACCATGTCAGACACATACACACAAAGCATGGGGACCCACCTCATACTTGAGGCCGTCGGTTTATTCATTCTAGCCGCAAATTGCGGCCAGAGTAGGGGGTGGGGTGTTGGGTTTTTGGCTGTGGGGTTCTGCTAGGTAGCTTAGTGTGTTGGTATCTGTAACTTTTTAAGTTTAGCCCAGAGGCAAAATCTGGAGCTATAAACGAGTTATCGACGTTTTAAAACTTGTACGACACGCGCATGATCCGCGTGGTTCTGTGGCGCGCTGCACGACACAGCGCGTCAGAGTAGGTTCTGGTGGGTTTGCGCGCATCGCGACGTGTCGTGTGCACGCGCGTTTAGTTTCACGCACGCGTATCCTTTTTAGCGATATACCGCATTTTTGCAGGATTTTCCTTATGTGTGTGACTTTTGTAAATTCTAGGTTCGCCGGAGGAGACTTCGAGCGCAGCGGAGAAAGGAAAACAGGCGGTCGGACACACCTAGCGCGGGATCACGGGTGAGTAGATTTAACATCTACGGGGGACGATCGTTTGGATGGCGCAAGTCGCCCGTTAGATTTAGTAAACTTAAAATTGCTTGTGATATTAGAAATCATAATACTTGCATGATATTTGCTACCATCAGGATCTGTATGTTGTACCTGCATGTGCGAACTCATTCTATAGGACACATGCACCATTATCAGGGTTTTTATATGCAGCACGAGCACTATTCATGTGTACACACACCCCCTGGTAATTGCCATGTCACTAGATAACTTATAATCTGAAACATGTTAATAATTGATGCTTAGACCTGTGCTATTGCAATAAATCTTTAAAATGAAATCATAGAATTGCTATTCTCGTACATATACATCATTATACCATTTGTTCATGCCTAGTATAAATCATACATTGCAACTTGAACATTGATACCATATGCATTCATTATCATTGACATACGCACCCATGATGATTTCATGAGATTTTATGCTATTTCTGGATTTCGGGAGAAAGCCGTAAGATTTACAAACTTATTATCTTTTACAAATATGAAAAGTTGCGGTTTTCTAGTGATGTAAAGTGTCGCCCACCATGAGTTTGCTGTGGTTTTCGAGACCCGTTTCGAGGAGGTGGATGAACCGTCTCGGGTACAAGGTGGGCCCGGTGAGGTACCCCAGGGCAAGAAGATCGCAGGAGATGGCGTTGAGCCTGGCAGGGGACGGATTACCTACCGGTGATTTCATTTGGCACGACGGATATCCAGAGGATACCGACCGCGGCCACGAGATGATGAGATATTGATATTTAAGATGGGTCAGCCGGACGGCTGGGGCCAGAGATACTGTGACATGGATATCCGAGATTGTGACAGTTTTGAGGTGTCGTTGCTGGACACGGATTTTGTTGATTCTATAAGTATTATGCTGATATTTAAAAAGAGTTCCAAAACAAAAAGAGATAGAATGATTCTTATATATACATATTGAGATCACAGTTGATTTATGTTGCATACATACATGCTAGTACATTATGTGGCATACATACCTGCTAGTACACTGATATTGCATACATACCTGCTAGTACATCCAGCCATACCTGTTTTAGAGATGCTAGGATACTTGTGTGCATGCATGCGATAGCCTTTGTAGATGTTATTTATTACTCATGAGCTGGCAACTCACCCCTTTGTGCCACAGCTTTTCTGCAGGTCCGTTTTGTCAGCACTGTAGCGGCGGACACTTTTGCTCATTTTGCTCTTTTTGCCTGGACTCGAGGCTTTTGCTCATAGGTGGGTCATGTTATCATTTTGTACCACCTTATATATATTCATTGTATCTAGAGTACTCCATCTGCTACTATTCCAGCTGTACCAGTTTTATTTAGATTATTATATATTGACCTAGAGGCGAGGTTGTGAGATTTGTGGACTTTATGTTATTTGAGGTCGAGCTCACTTGAGTCGACATGTTGTTTACTTGTGCTTTTATGTTTATTTATGCACATTGTTATTTTACATTGCGTGGGATTTGTGACCGCCTTGAGGTGTAGCTCCCGCTTGGGGATGCCATTATTCATGATATTCATTTATACTCCTGTTTGTACCCGTTTGGGGGTTGGTTTTACAAAGGAGACTCTGCCGGAATTTTTGGGAAAAAGGATGTTGCTTTTTAAAAGACTCGAAGTGATTTAATGGAATAAAGTGCTTAAAATAAATTGGTTTTCCTTCACTCTATTTCTTAATCGGTTTTGATTTATGGGCTTCGGCTTACTTATTTTATGGACGCCTTGAGACGTTTCGTAACTTAAGTGCCGGTCACATTCCGTGCCTTGCGGGTCGTGACAAAGTTGGTATCAGAGCGATAGGTTTTATCCTTCTGAGTGTAGGATGACCCTTAGTAGATGGAGTAAGTGACTTAAGCAGGGTAGCGTAGCGTACGTATGTCCACGGCATACATGCGATGCAGTACTCCGCCTATGTGACTTTAGGATATACTTGCTTGAAATTCCTTCTTCAATTCCTTGTATCCTATGATTCTATTGCACCGTTCTTATTGTCCTGTTTCCTGTACCAGTCACTACGCCGCAGAGGGCTACGGGAGCGCAGAGGGCTGCCGCCCGAGATGAGATTCGAGCTGGCTCGTCCGAGACTAGGACCGAGCAGGGTGGTATGCCTACGCCGCAGGGACAGACTGATCCGCCGTCCCCAGGCCGTATGGATAGGCTTGAGTCCGCGGCCGTATAGAGGAATTGGGTGCTCCATTTTTCTGTGCTTCCCTGGTCTGCTGTCCCCTGTTGTCTGGTACATATATTTTCTGAAAATACTTTCACATTTCTTCCAGAATTTCTGTTGAGGAAAGGTGGACTTTTGTGGATGCTTTTGTCATGATTGCCTCGAACTCCGCGTAGATTTCTTGGAACTTGTTGTTGCCATTGAGCCTTGTGCATGAAGGTGATATTGATTTGACATTTTGTCTTCCTAAACTGGTATCTGGAAACATACGGATGACGAGCGGAGACCGTATTTTCTCAGTGGTTGGCAGGAACCCGGATTTTGTCGTGTTTTCCATGAATTTCACCGTTTTAGAACCGAGAACCTGTATCCTGCAAATATGTAACAAACACGGATTAAAAGCACCTACCTATAAACACACGAGCGTAAGAATGGGCGGTATAAAATGCAGTATTCTGTGATGAACAAATACCCCCAAACTTAACTTTTGCTCGTCCCGAGCAAAACCAATTATTCACAAAAAATAAAATCATAACCGCACTTTCGCAGGGAACGCGATTGCACTGAGCGCGTGCAACAAGCCGTTAAACCTCTAGGTGTCCCTAGTAGGAGGAGTGTTGTCTCCTGAGGGTTTTCAGCGGATTACACCCACAAAATCCCGTCAAGCTAGTGTTATAAGTTAACATCGATTCTACTCCTACAATTTAGTATTTACGTTAGAAATTCTATCATCCTAAGTTAGAAATATCCAACCCTTATGTTTCACACCTCCTATCTGTTTTAACTTTAGATCTTATACGTTCCAAAAAAGTTTAGAAAGATGTTGGTTCTCCTGAGTTTTCCTTCTAAAGTGCGGCCTCAAATCAGGGATTTTTATCAACTTTACAGAAAACACAAGTCTTATTCTTTATTTCTATCTTTTGTCCAAACATTGATCGTATACCCCTACGTGTGTGTATATTTGCACCTCTACACTCAAGAATTCAATTCAAGCTACAATACCCTTGCTCTAATACCTAATACTACTTCTTTTTATTAAGGATGGACGGATTTGCTCACACACCTTTCATGCGACTATTAATGCTTCTTGAGGCACTAACGACCAATTACTGAATGTGTGAACTTTAAAGCGTAAATAGCAGTTTCCAGGTCTTGACTTTATTCTATTTTTTTTTCTTTTTCTTTTTTCTTTTTTTCTTTTTCAAGACCGGATATATTTTTCAACATGCTCTTTTGGTGTTTAGCTTTAAATACCGTTTTTTCTTTCATACTAGGCTTTCAGGCAAGAGTATTTCAAGGTATCCTCTACTATCCCAAGTTTCAAGGTGCGTGTAAGTGCAGTTTGTAGGGTATATACTTTCTAAATTTGAACTTGAGAAAAGAAACTATTTTTCAGATTTATCCTTCAGTAAAACATCAATACTTTCCCTTCATCTTGACTTAACTCAAGAACTGAACTCAAGATTACCTATTTCTCAAAAAAAAACTGTAAGGACGTATAGTTACCAAAGTTAGACAGAATGAGGGTTATTTTTAGGGTTTTCAATCCCTAAGCCTAGAATTTAGTTATTCCTATCATATCAACTAAACTTTCGGAATAAAGATCTAAGTTACCCTATTAGCTAACTTGACGACAAAGTATTTATATTTTTTGGAAAATTTTTAATTTTTGTGGGTTTTTAATAGGGTATGCAAATGCAAAATATACAAATGAATGCGAATGAAGAAGGCTTACCGAGCACACCCCCAAACTTAAACTTGACAGTGCCCTCACTGTCAGGCTATACCAAGAGGGTCAAAATTGTCGGTGCTCCCCCTAAAAACAAATTATATACAAAAAGAAAAACCAAAAATATATACAAAAAAGGTGTTCCCCCCAAACTTAAGTAAAACAGTGTTTCCACTGTTAGGCGTTGAAGTTCAGTTTTAGGGGGGAAAGAACAGTATCATGCTATACAAGGCCTTACACAGGCCAAAAGTTAACACCAACCATTCAAAGATTTTATCGCTATAATGTACCGGTTGGTGGAAGAAGGCGTAGAGAAAAGAGATGGAGAATACGCGAGACCATATGCGAAGAGAAGCGGGATATGGTCTCGGTATATGAGAGGAAGAAGAATGGCGGAAGGGAAAAAGAAGTGGAATACGAACTTGAGGGTGCAAATGGAGTAAATAGATTAGCACAATTTGTGATGACCGATGTGTGAAAAGCGATTGTGCTAATATATTTATCCGTCGAGAAATGGGGTCAAATCCCTCAAGATTCGTGAGAAACCATGGGTACGCCGAACTTGGTAAACCAGACATAAGAAATGAAAGTGAGACGGTTTCTTGCATGGTTGGAACGATGGAAAGGGTGGGGGGAAGTGATTGAGGAAGGTTATCGGTTAAAGGTTCGGGAGGGTGTACACAGTCAGTGGAAGGGACAGGATGAATTAGAAAATCCGACTCATCAATTAAAACTGGTTCATCCTCAAAGCTATCCTCAAAATTCTCCTCAAAATTAAGCACATCCATGCATTTCTCTTCAAAATTCAGACGCATATGGGGTTCGGGAAAAACAGTGAATGACTCGGGATGATGAATTGGAGAGAAAAACTCTGCCAGATCTACAGGTTCATCATCCAAAATATTCCCGGCGTCAATATCCTTAATCAAGTGA
Organism: Agapanthus africanus; assembly: GCA_030015575.1. Lineage (NCBI taxonomy): Eukaryota > Viridiplantae > Streptophyta > Magnoliopsida > Asparagales > Amaryllidaceae > Agapanthus > Agapanthus africanus. The sequence goes on along the minus strand of CM057350.1, from coordinate 441,643,247 downwards.
AAGTCAATTTTCTCCGACATCTCATCAAAAGCATGGATTTCAATCAATTCAGGTTCTAGGATGGAGGTGTAGAGGTCAAAAGGATTGTTTGTGGTTTCACTTGGCAAGGTCCCTTCATAATCTGGCAAATCAAACCCTACAAAGTCGCACAACTCATTAAACATTCTATCTTCAATTGATAATGCAGTTGGGACACTTGATAGACTTTCAAAACAGGAGGTGTGGGATTCAATTTGGGATGGGTAGGTTTGATTTGGAAGGGGGTACATCTCACTCTCTCCACTCAAATTCACAGCCTGTCCTGCCGCCTCATCATACTTTGAAAAAGTTGGAGCTAGGTGAAAACTAGCTACCGGGTCACTAGGTTGCATGAGGGCGGCCATAGACGTATTCAAATCCATCATCTGTTGGCTTGACGCTACCCTAAAATCTTCCAACGACTGTTCCAGACTAGACATAGGTTGTGAAGGGGTTTCGGTAAAATATTCAAAGTTGTTTGGATACTGAAAACTCCCAAATGGTGGTTCTGAAGCAATGTCTAGGGAAGGTTCAAAAGTAGGGTAGGATTGGTAGGAATTGAATGGCTAGACAGGAGCAGGATCAACATTTGGATAGGAAGGTGAATGGAATTGTTGATCCCAAGAATTTGAAGTGGTGAAAGGAGTGAAAGATCGGCTACGAGATTGTTCAATACGTTCTGCAATAGACATAGGTCTTGGAGTTGCAACATGACTCGAAGAAGGGGTATCAACGTAAGAAGGGGTGAATGTATGAAATGGTTGATACGAAGTGGATTGCGGAGTCAAATTGTTTGTCCTAGACGCGTCTATCCGATCTCTCAATGAAATTTTGGGCATGGAAGGGTCGTTCGAAGTTCGGCCAAAGCAAGAACCGTAAGAAGTAATGTCTGGTTGTGGGTACCAAAGTTCGGCAAGAGTTTTTCGAGGTGGGGTACCCATGATATGAAGAGAGAGAAAGAAAGGTAGAGAAAAGGAGGGGGAAAAGAATGTGATATTTTTTTTTTTAGTTTAAATATTAACAGAAGAATGAAAAATACACACAAAAAAGAATAGGGACAAAAACAATCACGACACGAAAATACCACACACCTAATCGTTCTAGGGTTCACCTAGGTCAACTAGACCTGCTCCAGAACTTGATTGTCGAAGTAAAACTGTGTCGAGAAACGGGCTCAAGATACACTGATCACGAGGCCAGGTAAGTGCAGAGATAAGGGGAGGTTTTCCAACGCTTTCGCGAAGTTCCTTAATTAAATAACCCTTTCTCTTTTGGCGGTTTCGCCGTTCACACTTTCCTAGACACCCCGTAAACAATATACCGTTAAGCGAGGTTCTAAACACAGTTAACTTCTCCTAGTGAGCGCGAAGTCCTTAAGGCTTAAAGTCTAATTTCTTTTAAAATTTGTGCGGGTAAACGTTATGCTCAAGTTCGTGATTTGTGGGCCACGGAAAAGGTGATGAAATCCTTTACCGTATATTGTGGGGTTCGCTTGCCCTTAAGTCCGTATTAATTGATGCAATGCGCAATTCAATAAAAATTCTATAAAGAATCAAAAAATCGTTTTTTAGTTTAAGCGCGGCACTGCAACAAATACGGGTTAGTCAATTTTTAGCGTTTGCTCGCGAACTTGCAAAGAATCCTGCAAAGAATAGTATATTGGATGCATCGGATTTGAGAAGAAGGTGTTAGTAAAGTACGTACCGTTAAGTTTTTGGGTTAGGAAACCCCCGTTGAATCAAATCCGGTAAGCTTGAAAAGTTCGCTTGCGCGGGTCAAACTACCCGGATCTTTGGCACTGTACTTTGCAATCACCTTAGCCTTGAATGTACACTTTGCTCCCCACAATTGCAGTTTGCAAATCTGCAAAAATTTGCACTCTTGCCCACAAAAATGATAAAAAAAAACAAAAAGATATTTTTTTTTTATATATATACAAAAAGAATATTAACCCGAATAACAAGAAAGAAAATACGCTACCGTCTCCCCGGCAACGGCGCCATTTGATTGGAAGATTTGAAAGTTAACCGCAATCAAGACGGTGTCGCTATGCAGCTAGCCGGTTGAGCACGGGTCGATCCACAGGGAGATGGTTGTATGTCCTTTCTTGTTTTAGACGAGTCAATAAAGAATCTGTATGTGTTTGTTCAAGACTAACCTATGTGTATTTATTTGCAAGTATGAAGTTGTTAAGAAAGAGATACGAAATTGTAAGCTAAAGAAATCCGTACTCAAAACCTTTGAGCCGAGTCTTGACCAATTGAAGCTAGAGCAATCGGCAACAACGTGGATTAGGGGATTTAAGCGCGGTATTCGTGGAATCCGGCTTGTTTACCCTTGTCCATCCGTTCTTGTCTCTTGCTTTCGCCTCCGGCCAAACCGAACGCAACCGGTCGCGGTTAGGAATCACCGTTACCTTGTTAGGGTAGGGTGCTTAACGGAGCGCTTGCGTATGGTTTGGGCGGAGTTCAATGGAAAATAACGGGAAAAGGAAATGAGAAAAGAAAATCTTTAACTTATAATATCGTATTTCTTCTTAACAATGATAATTACAACAGTCACAAAATGAACAACAAAGAACAAAAGAAAAGAACAAAGAAAAGAGAAAAGAAAAGATTACAAGTAATTAAAGTGCATGAAATATAAATTGCAAGAAAGTAGAGCAAGGTAATAAAAAGCAAGTAATAAATAAGCAATAAAAAGAACAAGAAACTAGAACTCAAGACAAGCATGTGATCAATAGCCAACCCTTAAACTTGCAAGCTCAATCAAGAGGTTGCAAGATCAAGGGAAGGGTAGAGAACGCATGTGAAATGAAGCGCTAATTCCATAAGAAAATGCGACCCTTGAGATCAATAACTAACCCTTAACCATTCAAGCTCAATGAAGAGGTTGAATGATCAAGAGAAAGCAAGAATCTCAAGGGGAAGAAGAAACAAAAGAGAATGATACAAAACCCTCATCTTCATTGATCTCCCACTCAAAAAGCTCTCACTACAATTTTCATGGAAAAGGAAATGAAGAAGAAGAAGAAAAAGACTAAATCCTAACAAAAAGAGAAACAAAAGAATGACCCTTGGTTGGGCTCAGTTCTGGAGTATTTATAGGAGGGGAATGGGAAACCTAGGGCAACCATCTGCACATAAACAAAAGTACCAAACTACCCCTGAAAATTGACGCAGAGAGGAGACCACATGGCCGCGGATCCGCGGCCAATACCCCCTATTGGCCGCGGATCCGCGGCCGTATAGAGGAATTGGGTGCTCCGTTTTTCTGTGCTTCCCTGGTCTGCTGTCCCCTGTTGTCTGGTACATATATTTTCTGAAAATACTTTCACATTTCTTCCAGAATTTCTGTTGAGAAAAGGTGGACTCTTGTAGATGCTTTTGTCATGATTGCCTCGAGCTCCGCGTAGATTTCTTGGAACTTGTTGTTGCCATTGAGCCTTGTGCATGAAGGTGATATTGATTTGACATTTTGTCTTCCTAAACTGGTATCTGGCAACATACGGATGACGAGCGGAGACCGTGTTTTCTCAGTGGTTGGCAGGAACCCGGATTTTGTCGTGTTTTCCATGAATTTCACCGTTTTAGAACCGAGAACCTGTATCCTGTAAATATGTAACAAACACGGATTAGAAGCACCTACCTATAAACACACGAGCGTAAGAATGGGCGGTATAAAATGCAGTATTCTGTGATGAACAACATACATGCTAGTACATTATGTGGCATACATACCTGCTCACGAGCTGGCAACTCACCCCCGTTGTGCCACAGCTTTTCTGCAGGTCCGTTCCGTCAGCACTGTAGCGGCGGACACTTTTGCTCTTTTTGCCTGGACTCGAGGCTTTTTCTCATAGGTGGGTCATGTTATCATTTTGTACCACCTTATATATATTCATTGCATCTAGAGTACTCCATCTGCTACTATTCCAGCTGTACCAGTTTTATTTGGATTATTGTATATTGACCTAGAGGCGAGGTTGTGAGATTTGTGGACTTTATGTTATTTAGGGTCGAGCTCACTTGAGTCGACATGTTGTTTACTTATGCTTTTATGCTTATTTATGCACATTGTTATTTTACATTGCGTGGGACTTGTGACCGCCTTGAGGCGAAGAGCTAGCTCCCGCTTGGGGATTCCATTATTCATGATATTCATTTATACTCTTGTTTGTACCCGTTTGGGGACTGGTTTTACAAAGGAGACTCTGCCGGAATTTTTGGGAAAAGGGATGTTGCTTTTAAAAAGACTCGATGTGATTTAATGGAATAAAGTGCTTAAAATAAATTGGTTTTCCTTCACTTTATTTCTTAATCGGTTTTGATTTCTGTGTTTCGGCTTATTTATTTTACGGACGCCTTGAGATGTTTCGTAACTTAAGTGCCGGTCACGTTCCGTGCCTTGCGGGTCGTGACAAAAGAAGCGTGAAGCCTCTCTTCCTCCTCGAACATCCTGAGGGAAGCTGCGAAAGCCTCTTCGGCAGAAATATCTGTTGAATAAGAAAGTGTTAATAGAAGCATAATAAAGAGAGAAGGGATAGGCGCAGAAGAATATAACTGAAGTATACCTGACTTCGCGATAGAGATCAACGTCGCTTCCTCGTGAGCCAGTCGCTCGGAAGCTGTGAGGAACACCTGTAGATCAGTATCGGTAGCAGGCGTGTCGAATAAACCCTCGTTGGTGCCATATTCACACAAGCCCTCACTGTAGCGAGCATGTGGCTCTTGGCCGAATATGACATCGGCAGTTTATAGAGACTTCTTCTTTTTCTGCGAACGGACACCAGCGGCCGATGATAAGAGCTTGCGCTTGATAGACATTTTCGGGCAGTGGGTCCCGATTTCCGTACCAGCGCCAGATTCTGGGGACACCACGGCTACCGCGGTTGCGAGAACACCTGATTGAAGCTTCTCAGGGAAAGCTCGTAGGATCACAGCCGTAATATCTTCTCTAAAGGAGGGACGAACGACAATCCGTCGCTTTAAGGGGACAGATGGATTACCAGCGGGGCCTGCATCCTTGTGATCGAGCAATAGCCGTATTTCTTCCCTGATAATAGCACCCGTCACTTGCTGGTACCACGCTACGTAAGAGTTCGAATCTTTCGACATATAGCTCGGCTCGCTAATGAGAAAATTAGACCCCGTATTTAGTCGCAGAAAGTGGTGCAGCGCGCTGTGAATACCCTCCTTTATAGCAACCGGCTCGGCTAAGAATGCCTCAAGAGGAACACCCTAATTATAACCCGACTGTTGAGTAAAGTGGTGCGGGTTGTACCTCATAAACAGTACCGAACCGCTCTGTCTGAATACTAAGAAGCCCGGCCTAAGAGAATACAAGTGCAAGATTTCCCGAGCCTTCAACGTGGAAGCCCCGTCTTTGAAAGTGTCACACAACGGTTGCACCACCTTAGTAGATTTCTTGTCGATAGTCAACACTCTATCGACAAAGGTCATGATATCCCTAACTATGCGCGGGTGGAAGACCAGTCGCCGAGCCTCTCGCTACGACGGGTCTGACGCAGAAGCGTCAACCAGATACATGACCCGAGGAAAGTTGTAGCTGTCATAGAAGCGGGGTCATTTATGAACACCGAAAGCGCCTAACATGTGCATATCGATCCACGACGTGAAGTAGTGCAACGGAAGATGTAAGGGCTTTACCCCCGACTGAGCAATGTCTGCCGCTAAGTTCAAGCCGTGATATAGATGAGCCAGCCCTGCGATCCTGTCACTCCCCGCTTCTCAGTGTACGGGCAGAGGACGTGACGAGGCCGCTACGTATTTACTTAGAAGTAAATATGCTAAGTGTAACTAAGCAATATGAAAGAAATATACATAAGAGACAAATGTAATGAAATGGCAACTTTATTTATTAACATTCTTTTGTACAATACATCTGAAAAGTAAATACATCTGAGTGAAAACAATGCCTAAACAGTGCCATAACAGAAAAGGAAAAGTACTGAAATGAAATGTACAAGTATCTAGAGCTCCGGGTCAAAGGCTAGATGATCCAAGTCCTTGCTGGTGGGCTCGATCTCCTGAAGGTCCAAAATACCTGACAACATTCCAAAGAAGAAAGAGAAGAAATGTCGTCAGCGAAAAAATCGCTCGGTAAGTCCCAAAGATAAGGGAGGAATAGAATAGACAGAGAGAGACAGTGTGTAACTTTTAAAGTTGTATTATATTGATGTAATGTTGTATTTAGTGTTAACGCTGTTATTTGTAGCTTGGTACAGAAGAGGCCAGTGTATACGATAGGAGTCTTAGTATGCCAGAGACTAAGGCAGCGGAATATAGAGTACAAGGCTCCGTTAGAATGCCCGGAACAACGGCGATTGAATTCAGGTTAGGTGTCTTAAATCTTGCAGTCTCGTGCACTTCTAACACTTTCCGTACCAATCTACCCCTTAAACCCCGCGATATCTTAATTGTATTATTTGAATCGTATTGTAAATCGTAATGTCTTGTACTATAGCTTGTACACATGGATGACTTGCCGAAACCATGATATCTGTAAATGGATATAACTAGAGAATCATGTAGATGTATGAATCATGTAGATGGATGTATATCCATGGTTCGGTTCGGTCAATACAGATTGAATATGTGGATTCATGGATTCATATTGAATTGTAGTTTGTACTTGAATCATTTTCAAGTCAGATTTTTTATAATGAGACTCAGTATGAGTCAGACAATTAGAAAAGAAATTGAAGTCCTGAATTAGGTTTTGGTGTTATCGGTAACCGCTGTACATGGGCGGCAGAATTTGTGTCATTTTCAAAGACGATTACCGTGTTGATAACATCGTTTGTTAAGTTGTCTACCTTAAATAGGCAAGCACCCATATCTCTGGCTTCCTGAGGCTCAAGAGACCGGTCCCACTTAAACCTATATTTACTAGGGCCCTTAGGGTAATTTATAGAACTTGAGGGAGTTTTATGTAAAAATAATTTTATATACTTTTCAAAATACACCTCAAGTAATTAATTATCGTCTTTAGAGTTTTCATAGATGTAAATTTTATGTATGTGACATCTCTAGTGAATAAGACCTAATTTTCATATTATAGGGTATTTATTTGCAATATTGAACTTGTATGGAATTTCATGGTATTATCATGTAAAGTGATTTTTTGATTTAGGAAGGTTGGAATATTTATATTATATCAAAATTAGATATTTTGATGATATATATATATTTATAAAAATAATTTAATTTATTATTTTTCTAGAAATCTCATTTTCTTAAGATATTTGTATTTTTAAATCTTTCGAGACCAAATGCTCGTTGCGGAGGTCTGAATCTCGCACTACTAAGCCCAGGGATGTGCGATAATCTGCACCATCCCAGATGGGTTCCCCAAAATGGGTTGTAGCGGCGCTTTGCAAAGATTGAAAAAAATACGTAATCTTATAGAAAACGGTTTTAATAGTAAAAGGTATTTAATTGTAAATTCGTATTCCCGTATTCTATGTTCCCGAAAGGTATCGTGCTATGTTGCATATGAGTGTTGTGAAGAGGTAGGTCATTACCTCGTGATCTATTTAAAAGTATATGAATTATGATGTTTATTGTCCAAACTAAACTACATGGTATTTTATTGAAAAAGTGCGATAAAAATTGCAATATGAAATATTTTGCTATGAAACTTGTTCATGATGTTTTGTTAATGATTAATAGTCAAGATGTGAGAGTTTGGAATGGTTGTGTTTAATGAAAATTGTACTTTTTAAAGAAAACCGAATCGGAAGTCGGATTAACTCCGCTTCCGTCAGGTTTTAGAAATACAAGTTTTAAGAATAGAGAATAGAAGAGGGAGGAGGGACTTACTGGCTTTTGGTTTAGAGGATAGGAAGAGGGAGTGGAAGTAGGTTCCGGTGCGTCGTTTCGTCGCCAGGAAGCTCTTAGGGTCGTCGTCGGAATTTTGCCGGAGTTTCGCCCTTCGCTAACTCCACTTGTACACAAAAATTCTAGAGAGTTTTCTTGAGAGTTTGGACAAAATTTGTGAGTGAGGGTGTGTGTTTAGGGGTGGTATTTATAGGATAAAACTAGGGTTAGGGTAGGCGAAAGGGTGTGAAAGAAAATGTATTAAATTTTGTATTAAAAATTGGTTTAATGGAGTTTTAAAGAGTTCTATTAGTGTGCAGAAAATTTAAAGTGTGTAGGGGTTATAAGAAGCCAAAAAGTCACAGAAGTCATGAAGGGAATTGGCCGATCCAACTCAGTTCGGCCGGCTTCGCCGGCCGATCCAGCCGCGCCGCCGGCCGAGTCGCAGCGAGTCGGGCCAGGGATCGTCGCCGTGGGTCGCTCGTCGGTTGGTTTGCACGGTGGGGTAGTTTGTTTTATATGTGACTCTTGGTTTTACGGGTTTAGCACGTGTAGACTCTTGGGCTTCAAAAAAATTTAAAAGAAAACAATATTAAAAATAATGTAGGTGATGAGACTTGAACTCTGGTGTTTTGGTTCAGCAGTGCAAGGTCTTACCAAAGAGCTACAAGCTCCTTCTTGCTATTAAAAAGCAAAACAATTACTTATAGCTTGTGCTCAGGCAAAAGTACCCCTTTCTGTATTTTTTGAAAAATTTATACAGAAAGTTGTACAGAAAGTTTAGGATTGTTATATTCTACCCTCCTTATAAAAATTTCGTCCTCGAAATTTGTAAAAGGAAGGTGTAACAGATTCAAGGAAAGTTTGGTGGCTGAAGTACTGACAGTGTATGAAAAATAACAAAGTGATACAAGGGTTTTAAAAATGTGAAAGAGACTTACTAGTGTTACCTTGGTCAACTGTCTCGGCTTCTACGGCTGCTAAGGTGTAAGACTGTCGCCGGGATACGTTTCTTCTAGCTGGAGGCACATTCCTCTGTCCTTGGAGCATGTCTCTCTGCCCTCGAGGCATGTTTCTCATTGCCTGTTGGAATTGGCGAGTAGACGGTGCAGGTGGTGGAGCTGTGAGTGCAAGACGAGGTGCAGGAGCCTGGATAGCTGGCCGCTGCGGGTAGTTGGTAGGTGTGTGATCTGGATTGCTTCTATAAGGACAGTTTCCAATTCTGTGATTAGATACGCCACAAATTAGACACTGACCTTTTGCACGCCTACATTCCTTCCACAAGTGTCCCTTTCTCCTGCAGTAGTAGCAGAAGTCTGGACTCGACTGGTTATTGATTTCTTCGGTTCTTATGGGTTCGAACGAAGGCCTGGAAGAGGCTCCTCCTGCTATTTGAGTGGCAGAGCGCTTCAAACCGGCAGATTGAGGTCCGTCCTTCCTCTTCACCACTGCCTCATATCTTCGGGCAGCCTTCAAAGCCAAATCATGGGTTGGGAAATGTTAGTGTATATGCCCTAGAGGCCATTACTGTATCATACTAGTTTGTATATTACTTAATGGAAGCTTGGGATATTCACCTTGTATAAACAATCTTGCTCAATATAGTAGTATGCTACTTGGTTTGTTTCTACTTCAATGTGTACATGTGTTTATTTTGCGATATCACCTATACGCATTAGTAGAGCCCTTAGGATCTTTGCTTGATTACCAGCGTTGTGATGGCAGTCACACTAGTGGGGGCTGGGTAATCTATAAGCACATCCTTATACAGGTCCCTAGTCGCAGGACTATCGAGATAGGGCATCGATACTCCGGAGTAGACTAGCGTATGCGCTTCTCATCCCAGTGTGGGAGATGGTCTGTCCCGGAGCCATCAGTATGTCGTACTGGAGATAGTATACGGGTGCTCGTTAGGTTACGGGTACACTGGACAGGACTCGTCGGGAACTGAAAGGTTGGTATTATACCTATCGTCAGTTATCAGTTCCCAGGTGACATGAGTACAGCTTAGTCCGCTGACTTGACACTGGCACTTCGCCTCGAGTGTGTTCCCACTACACTTTGATCACTACCCTACCACGGCTCAAAGGAGTCGTGCAAACAGGTAGTGGTTGGGTGCAGTCCCGAAGCACTTGGAGGCAGTGCCGGTTAGACAGGATTCGTCTCTCCCGGTATTGGGGGTTGACATTGCGCTGTGTCTAGGAGAGCCATTACACGAGTAGTCCCTGGCCAGGGCAAGCGAGATATACTGGTAGGCTTCCAGTGTTATCTCAGGGTGTTTTGGGCTTCACTCCGACACGACTTGTACTGCTATTGGGGGACTGACGTTTTACCGCCCCCTAGGCCCGACATGCGATGTATCAGACGAACAGACCGGACTGTGCGGAGAATGTCACATTCAGACTCAGTAGGAGTTCAGATGGGGTTCACCTCGTCAGCCTTCTTGTCGGCATCTACCTGGGGACCGTTACGCACAGCTAGTGCCGCTTGCGGTCTGTGGTTAAACCCACTGCCAGCGTAGTGTCGAGTCTTTAGAGTCCCACACAGAGGGTATTCGCCTCTGGGCAAAACAGAGTAGAGGTCGCATGGTTTTGCGACAGGGTTCGTTCTCATCCGCGCACTTGTGCACGTTTGGAGTCCGGACGGATTATACTGGCAGGCTCTGGTTTGAGCCAGATACTGGTATATGTTTTGGGGTTGCTTTTATATCTCGGTATTCTTGTTCCTCGGAACGAGAATACAGGTGTGTATGCACAGTTGCTTGAGGCGGAGGATGAGGTTTTTCATTAGGGTTTCGGAACGGGTGCGTATGCACAGTTGACAGTCATCATTTTTCAGACCCTAATGGATTTATGGATTATCTATTAATAATAGTAATTAAATGAGAATTATTTTATGGTTGATTTTGTTGACTTGTTGACCATGGTTGACTTGTTGACCATGGTTGAATGTTGACCACCATCATGCTTTGTAAAGATACTCCTTGATTCATGCTTACATTTCATTTAATGAAGCATGATAGTGGTCATTCCAAAACTACCATCAACTATTCTCATTTTGAATTATTATTATTTAGATAATTCTTTTTCTTTTGGCATTATGGTTGCAAGAAAGAAAAAGATAGCTCATTATCTCATTTAGCTTCTCTCTCCTCACTTCATCTTCTTCTTCCTCTAGCAAAAGAGAACCCTTCTCATGTGTTGAGGATCCCTCTCTTTAAAAAGAAAAGCACCCCTTAGACACTCTCTACTCACTCTAGGATCAAGGGTTTGGCAAGCCGGAGATTCTAGTTCACTCCAAGTTCGAGAAAGAGCCCAAAGGTCGAACCCTCGAGGTGGATCCATCTTCGACGGAAGAAGGCGACAAGAAGAGAACCATCAACCTCTACAAGGTTTAAAGAAGAAGGAGTTCAAGTTTAGGTATAACCATCTTCCATAGTAGCTAACGCTCCTTTGTATGCTTGCTAGTTTAGTTTAGACACGATCCCGACCTTGTTTAGTCCATGTTGCCCCTTTGCGATAAAAATTTGTCTTTTATACCGTTTCCGCCTCCCCGTAAGCACCGGGGGTCGCAACGTGGACTTACAGTGGTATCAGAGCCTAACTAAACTTAAACTAGCTTTGTAGTGAAGTGTAACGAAGTTCGGAAACGAAAAATCGCAAAACCGGAAAAACCAAAACCCTAAGTTTCTGTTGAATTTTTTTCTTCTCTAAATGAAAAACTTTATACTTCTAAATTCGGCTCAGGGTTTTGTGTGAACACCCATGAAAAACGATCCACTGATTCATCTAAACCGCCGCGGTTCCGCGGCATGATGTAGGCATTTGCCGCGGAACCGCCGCCGTTTGTTGTCCTCTCTGCATCGTTTTTCGTGCAGTGTGTCTCTGTGTTGGTTTTGGGATTTTTAAGATATATTATATGTGCCCAGATTTTCCAGAACAGAAATTCACTTTTGGGGTCCTATAATTCCGTATTTTTTCCGAACTTCACTGCACTTTGGCTATGTTGGTTATATCTGTGTTGCTTGCATGTATTGAACGTCGGCTAATCGCTATAAGTCGATTAGTCGGGGTTATACATGATCTGTGTTTGATATTGGATTGTATATATGAATCTGTTGGACTGTCGCGGGTGAATAGCTGGGGTGGATGTGAGATGAGCTTTTGTTTTTCTTTCATTCTTTGTAAATGTAAATTGATGTAATAATATTATTTGTATGGCCGCACAACCGGGTCGGGGTTGTAGCCGTCATTGTATAATTCTTTTTACTATTTTTGCTCCTAGGATAGACCCATGGAGGGGTGCACAAACTACCGGGTACTTGGCGGGTAGTTTGCCGCACCCGTAGGGGTCTTGGGTGGGGTATTTGGCTATTCACCGCGACCGTGTAATCCGCTTTTCGTTGCAGGCTCGAAAGGATTGCGGATTGCTAGTATATCCAATGTATTCATCTGTGATCTGTAATGTCTATCATTGCTTTATATTTAGGCGTTGCTTATGTTTTACAGCCGCGCTAGCCCAGCCCCCGCTCTGTCGTTAGTTAAGTAACCTAACGAGTAATGACGGGACCCCGTGGCGAATGCGAATGGCATAAGCGTACGTCATATTTTGGTTGTTTTCTGCAATGGTAGGATTAAATGATGGGACGCATTAAAAGAACTAATGCAAGAATATCACGCATTAAAAGAACTAATGCAAGATAATAAACCAAGTTAAAGTCGTTGGAACACTTTCGAAAAACCACTCGGTTCTTTTCAAAACTAACTTTTAAATGCGGAGCTTGAGCCACTCCTTCTAAAAGCTATCTCGTTCCATCGATTATATCAAGTTCACTACGTTCACGGTTTCGCCAAAACCATTCGTAGCCCTCCGTCGTTTCGTATGAATATTCAATAGTATTCAAGCTATGTTTGTTGACCTTCGTCAAGACATAGAGATTGGTAGCTGTTGGGTGTTCATATGTAGCATAGATAGATGCGTTGGTTTGGGACAGTCATATTGCCTTGTTGACCTTCGTCAAGGGTATATACGGGTGGGTTCAAATTAACCTGGATAATGACGGGCAGAACTTGACATGTGACTTATGATTTGTTGACCTTCGTCAAGGTCATAAGAGCATGGGGCAAAAATCCACATCGGGAGTTTCATAAGTACTGAAACTTGCTAGATTTGCATACCATTTGGAGTGTGATGATTATGGTAGGATTCCTTCATTTTCGTCACGCGATGATATTTGGATCCCGATCCTACTGTGAGTATATGCTACTCCTCGGGAAATTTCTCACTAAACGATCAATGCTATAAACCTAGTAGGTGCCTAGAAAGGTGTTAGCGGGGCTACGCCCCCAGGGAAAAGAGGTTCTTAAATTAAGGAACTTCGCGAAAGCGTTGGAAAACCTCCCTCGAAGTACCGACACTGGCCTGGCTGAACGGTTAAGCAAGTATTGTACGGTGGGATTGATCCCGACTAATTCTTCCTTTGTGGTTTGAGGAGGGATTCGAGAGACAGTGGGAGCCATCCTGTTTAGACAAATTAAAAACCATTCTAAACTTGCAAGAGCATCGTGCTAAGTGTTTCTTCTCTCCCCCCTGCAGCAACCAAATCGAAATGACTGGACTTAAGTTACTTCTAGATAAAAACATACTGACAGGGCCAAACTACAAAGATTGGCTCAGGAATATCAAATTGGCAATCACTTACGACAAGCTGGGGTATCTTCTTACCACCAAAGCTCCCCCCGTCCCAGGTCCCACCTCCAGTGTCGCGGATAAGGAAATCCGTAAGACTTGGGAGATTGATTGCGCGAAGGCCAGGTGCCTCGTGCTTGCCTCTATGGACAACGAACATCAGAGGAGGCATGAGAATATGGACCTCGAGTCCATATTTCTCCATACAAAAGAACTGTATGGAGAGCAGTCTCGTATCGCAAGATACGAAGTGTCGAAGAAGTTATTTTCGACAAAGTTGGCCGTCGGATCATCGGTAGCGGACCACGTGCTTAAGATGATTGGCTACACTGAGGAGCTCGCGGAACTTGGGACCACGTTGGACAGTGAACTCTATACGGATTTAATTCTCCAGTCCCTTCCATCCACTTACGCCCAGTTCATACTGAATTTCAACTTGCAAGAAAAGGAAGTTGAACTTTCAGAACTCCTCAACCTGCTGAGGAGCGCAGAGGGCACCCTACAGAAGGGTAGGGAAACACCCGCTTTGTTTGTAGGAGGATCTTCTTCCTCTAGGTCCAAGGCGAAAGCCAAGGGAAAGAGGAAGAAAGCCCCCGCCAAACCAAGAGGCGGTGTTAGTAAAGTGGGTACGAAGGGAAAGGAAAAGGCAACAAAGAATGCGGGGAAGCTTGTTGGAAAGGAAGAATGCTTCTATTGTCATAAGAGTGGACACTGGAAGAAAGATTGCAGGGCTTGGAAAGCCAGGACACAGGAACTGAAGCAGGTTGCGGCTTCAGCTTCAGGTGTGTATGTTATTGAAAACTGTCTTTCTATAAACTCTACTTCCTGGGTATTGGATACCGGATCAGGATCTCATATCTGTAATTCTTTGCAGGCGTTGAGAAACCGTAGGTTTTTGAAGGCAGGTGACATGACCCTCAGAGTTGCGAACGGAGCTAGCATGGATGCTAAAGCCGTGGGGGACTATCACCTGGGAATGACAGATGGGCATGTTTTGGTTTTGCGTAATTGCTTTTTTGTACCCAACGCAACTTGTAATATCATTTCTGTATCTTTGGTTTCTAAAGAAGGTTATGAATTTGCGTTTGTAAGTAATGTTGTAAACATTCACCTTAATCAAGTTCTGATTGGGTCAGGTACACTGAGCAATGGTATATACGTATTAAACCAACCACGGATTTTCAATGTCCAGAATACACACAAAAGAAAGTCTCCAGATATTAATCAGACTTTCTTATGGTATTGTAGACTGGGTCACATCAATGAGACACGGTTGACTAAGTTACATAAAGAAGGATACTTGGATCCGTTCGAGTATCAGTCTTATGACACTTGTGAATCTTGTCTCATGGGAAAGATGACAAAGACTCCGTTCACTGGACACGGAGAAAGAGCGAGCGAGCTCTTGGGACTCATACACAGTGACGTGTGTGGTCCAATGTCTACACATGCGCGAAGCGGTTATTCATACTTCATTACTTTCACAGACGATTTCTCTAGGTATGGACATGTCTTCTTAATGAAGCACAAATCTGAGGCCTTTGAGAAATTTCGGGATTACAAGAATGAAATTGAAAAACAAACAGGCAAAAGTATTAAGATTTTAAGATCGGATCGAGGTGGTGAATACTTGAGTGCCGAGTTCCTGGACTATTTAAAAGAGAATGGAATTCTCTCTCAGCGTACTCCTCCATACACTCCGCAACATAACGGTGTATCGGAAAGGAGGAATCGAACCCTATTGGATATGGTTCGTTCCATGATGAGTAAGGCTGAGTTACCGCGATCTTTCTGGGGCTATGCACTAGAAGCAGCTGCATATCTCTTGAACAAGGCTCCTACCAAGACTGTGCCTACCACTCCATATCAGATGTGGAGTGGGAAGAAACCCTGTCTTAAGTACCTTAAGATATGGGGATGTCCAGCTTTTGTAAAAAAGCAGCATGCGGACAAGCTCGAGGCACGTTCAGTACAATGTAAGTTTGTGGGATACCCAAAGAACTCCAGGGGGTATCTGTTCTATTCCGCTGAGGAACAAAAAGTTTTTGTTTCTCAACATGCCCGCTTCTTGGAAACTGAGTTTTTGGAAACCCAGATAAGTGGGAACGTAATAGAACTGGAAGAGATTCCAGAACCACAAGCTATTACTGAAGACTTGGAAGAGCCAGTAAGTTCAAAAGAACAGGACATTCCTATGCCGCTCCGCAGGAGTAGTAGGCAGTCTCATCCGCCCGAGAGATACTGCGGTTTTCTCATAGACGGGGATAGAGAGGATTGCATCATAGACTATGATGAGCCTACTAGCTTCCAGCAGGCCGTTCAGAGCGTTGACTCGGTAAAATGGCTGGATGCAATGCGGACCGAAATGGAGTCCATGTACACCAACAAAGTATGGACGTTGGATATTGCTCCAGACAGGGTAAAACCCGTAGGATGCAAGTGGATCTTCAAAAGGAAGATTGGTGTAGATGGACAGGTTGAGATCTATAAAGCTAGACTTGTAGCAAAGGGTTTCCGTCAAAGACCTGGCTTGGACTATGACGAAACCTTTTCTCCAGTGGCTATGCTGAAATCCATTCGGATCCTTCTTGCCATTGCTGCCTTCCACGATTATGAGATTTGGCAGATGGATGTAAAAACCGCTTTTCTAAATGGAAATTTAGAGGAGTGTGTCTATATGGATCAGCCAGAGGGTTTCATTCAGAGTGGGAGCAGCGGAAAGGTGTGCAAGTTGCTTAAGTCCATCTATGGACTAAAGCAGGCATCGCGGAGTTGGAACATCTGTTTAGATGAGACGGTCAAGGAATTTGGCTTTATCAAAAATCCAGATGAACCATGCATCTATAGTAGATTTGTAGCGAGAACTGTAGTATTCCTCGTTTTATACGTGGATGACATTCTCTTAATAGGAAATGACATTCCTATGCTACAATCTGTCAAGGGTTTCTTGTCACACAGGTTCTCCATGAAAGACCTGGATGATGCCTCATACATCCTGGGGATCCGGATCCATCGTGATAGATCCAAGAGGATATTAGGACTTTCATAGTCCAGGTACATCGACACCGTACTGAAAAGATTCAGTATGGAAGATTCCAAGCGCGGTAACCTACCGGCTTGTCACGGGATCACCCTCTCTAAAGAGATGTCTCCCAAGACTGATTTGGAGAGGGATCGCATGTCTATTATACCCTACGCTTCTGCGGTAGGCTCTATAATGTATGCGATGTTGTGTACCAGACCGGATGTAGCTTATGCACTGAGTGTAGTAAGCCGGTATCAGTCAAACCCTGGCGAGAAACACTGGATAGCAGTAAAGAACATTCTCAAGTACCTGAGAAGGACTAAGGAGATGTTCTTGGTGTATGGCGGAAAAGACCTCCAGATCGAGGCCTTTGCTGACTCCAGCTTCCAGAGTGACAAGGATGATTCCAAGTCCATGTCGGGTTTTGTCTTTACCCTCAATGGAGGGGCGGTGTGTTGGAAGAGTTCCAAACAGGAAACCGTTGCAGACTCGACTATGGAAGCGGAATACATCGCTGCATCTGATGCCGCAAAAGAAGCTGTCTAGATGAGGAAGTTCTTAAAAGAACTTCAGGTGGTTCCGTCCATTGTTGACCCAATACCTCTGTATTGCGACAACAACGGGGCTATAGCTTTAGCGAAGGAACCCAGGTCCCATCAGAGATCCAGGCACATCTTGAGGCGGTATCACCTGATCAGGGAGATCGTGGATCGCAAGGAGATCGAGGTTCGGAGGGTTGCTTCAGAAGAAAACACTGCAGATCCATTCACCAAGGCCCTACCCCAGACTCAGTTCGAGCGGCTGATCGAGATGATAGGTCTTCGATACGCCAGTACATGGCCTTAGTGCAAGTGGGAGATTGTTAGTGTATATGCCCTAGAGGCCATTACTGTATCATACTAGTTTGTATATTACTTAATGGAAGCTTGGGATATTCACCTTGTATAAACAATCTTGCTCAATATAGTAGTATGCTACTTGGTTTGTTTCTACTTCAATGTGTACATGTGTTTATTTTGCGATATCACCTATACGCATTAGTAGAGCCCTTAGGATCTTTGCTTGATTACCAGCGTTGTGATGGCAGTCACACTAGTGGGGGCTGGGTAATCTATAAGCACATCCTTATACAGGTCCCTAGTCGCAGGACTATCGAGACAGGGCATCGATACTCCGGAGTAGACTAGCGTATGCGCTTCTCATCCCAGTGTGGGAGATGGTCTGTCCCGGAACCATCAGTATGTCGTACTGGAGATAGTATATGGGTGCTCGTTAGGTTACGGGTACACTGGACAGGACTCGTCGGGAACTGAAAGGTTGGTATTATACCTATCGTCAGTTATCAGTTCCCAGGTGACATGAGTACAGCTTAGTCCGCTGACTTGACACTGGCACTTCGCCTCGAGTGTGTTCCCACTACACTTTGATCACTACCCTACCACGGCTCAAAGGAGTCGTGCAAACAGGTAGTGGTTGGGTGCAGTCCCGAAGCACTTGGAGGCAGTGCCGGTTAGACAGGATTCGTCTCTCCCGGTATTGGGGGTTGACATCGCGCTGTGTCTAGGAGAGCCATTACACGAGTAGTCCCTGGCCAGGGCAAGCGAGATATACTGGTAGGCTTCCAGTGTTATCTCAGGGTGTTTTGGGCTTCACTCCGACACGACTTGTACCGCTATTGGGGGACTGACGTTTTACCGCCCCCTAGGCCCGACATGCGATGTATCAGACAAACAGACCGGACTGTGCGGAGAATGTCACATTCAGACTCAGTAGGAGTTCAGATGGGGTTCACCTCGTCAGCCTTCTTGTTGGCATCTACCTGGGGACCGTTACGCACAGCTAGTGCCGCTTGCGGTCTGTGGTTAAACCCACTGCCAGCGTAGTGTCGAGTCTTTAGAGTCCCACACAGAGGGTATTCGCCTCTGGGCAAAACAGAGTAGAGGTCGCATGGTTTTGCGATAGGGTTCGTTCTCATCCGCGCACTTGTGCACGTTTGGAGTCCGGACGGATTATACTGGCAGGCTCTGGTTTGAGCCAGATACTGGTATATGTTTTGGGGTTGCTTTTATATCTCGGTATTCTTGTTCCTCGGAACGAGAATACAGGTGTGTATGCACAGTTGCTTGAGGCGGAGGATGAGGTTTTTCATTAGGGTTTCGGAACGGGTGCGTATGCACAGTTGACAGTCATCATTTTCCAGACCCTAATGGATTTATGGATTATCTATTAATAATAGTAATTAAATGAGAATTATGTTATGGTTGATTTTGTTGACTTGTTGACCATGGTTGACTTGTTGACCATGGTTGAATGTTGACCACCATCATGCTTTGTAAAGATACTCCTTGATTCATGCTTACATTTCATTTAATGAAGCATGTTAGTGGTCATTCCAAAACTACCATCAACTATTCTCATTTTGAATTATTATTATTTAGATAATTCTTTTTCTTTTGGCATTATGGTTGCAAGAAAGAAAAAGATAGCTCATTATCTCATTTAGCTTCTCTCTCCTCACTTCATCTTCTTCTTCCTCTAGCAAAAGAGAACCCTTCTCATGTGTTGAGGATCCCTCTCTTTAAAAAGAAAAGCACCCCTTAGACACTCTCTACTCACTCTAGGATCAAGGGTTTGGCAAGCCGGAGATTCTAGTTCACTCCAAGTTCGAGAAAGAGCCCAAAGGTCGAACCCTCGAGGTGGATCCATCTTCGACGGAAGAAGGCGACAAGAAGAGAACCATCAACCTCTACAAGGTTTAAAGAAGAAGGAGTTCAAGTTTAGGTATAACCATCTTCCATAGTAGCTAACGCTCCTTTGTATGCTTGCTAGTTTAGTTTAGACACGATCCCGACCTTGTTTAGTCCATGTTGCCCCTTTGCGATAAAAATTTGTCTTTTATACCGTTTCCGCCTCCCCGTAAGCACCGGGGGTCGCAACGTGGACTTACAGGAAATCCCTTGTAGCTAGAGCAGCTTGGATTTCTGAGTCCAACCCTTGTTAAAATCTTCTAGCTCTGATCTCAGCAGTCGGTATGAGATGAGCCGCAAACTGACTGAGCATGGTGAACTCAGCGTCATACTCATCTACTGATTTGGTCCATATTGAACCTTGTTGTAGATGGGTGAACTGTTGTTCCATGTCGAACCTGGCAGTCTCAGGGAAGTACTTTGCGTCGAACATATCGCGGAAAGTCTTTCATTCGATGGGTTGATCAAGACGGCTTTCTTCCGCCTTCCACCAGACCCGTACATTGTCCGTGAGCTGCAGTTTCGCAACACGGACCCAAGATATCTCTTGCACTTGTGATGCTGCCAGATCATCTTTGATGCTCTGAGCCCATTCCTAAGCTTCCAGTGGGCTATCTATTCTCGAGAATTGTTTGGGGTGCAACGCCCTGAATTGCTTCACCCCAGGTGCTTCTGCTTCTGGTCGGTTTATTAAAAAAGCAGTCTGCTGTTGCTGTCCTTCCAGGAAGCTGCGGATTGCCTCAAGCAGAACCGTCTATTCGTTGATCGGAGCAGGGAAGGCAGGTGTGATTGGTAGTGGTGGTGGAGTGTTGTTAAAGTTGGTGCTGGTGTTGTTTGGGGAATCCATAACCTTGAAAGAAATTTTGGGTTAAGACAGATTCAAAGTATATGAAATGATAAGATTCAAGGAGCGTGAATTGTAAAGAATGTTTTTAGTTGTTGGTTCTTGTGTTATATTGCTTAAGTTGTTCACGCAGAACAGAACTGCATGGTAGGGTTCCATACAGCTCTGACCTGCATGGGCCACCTACAAAACCTGTCACGCCCCCCTTCCCAGTGTACGGGCAGAGGCTGCGACGAGGCCGCGACGTATTTACTCAGAAGTAAATACGCTAAGCGTAACTAAGCAATATAAAAGAAATATACACAAGAGACAAATATAATGAAATAGCAACTTTATTTATTAACATTCTTTTGTACAATGCATCTGAAAAGTAAATACATCTGAATGAAAACAATGCCTAAACAGTGTCATAACAGAAAAAGGAAAAGTACTGAAATGAAATGTAAAAATATCTAGAGCTCCGGGTCGAAGGCTAGATGATCCAAGTCCTTGCTGGTGGGCTCGATCTCCTGAAGGTCCGAAACACCTAACAACATTCCAAAGAAGAAAAAGAAGGAATGTTATCAGCGAACAAATCACTCGGTAAGTCCCAAAGATAAGGGAGGAATAGAATAGACAGAGAGAGAGGGAGTGTGTGTGTGTGTGTGTGTGTGTGTGTGTAACTTTTAAAGTTGTATTATATTGATGTGATGTTGTATTTAGTGTTAACGCTGTTATTTGTAACTTGGTACAGAAGAGGCCAGCGTATACGAGAGGAGTCTTAGTATGCCAGAGACTAAGGCAACGGAATATAGAGTACAAGGCTCTGTTAGAATGCCCGGAACAACGGCGATTGAATTCAGGTTAGGTGTCTTAAATCTTACAGTCTCGTGCCACTTCTAACACCTTTCGTACCAATCTACCCTTTAAACCCCGCGATGTCTTGATTGTATTGTTTGAATTGTATTGTAAATTGTAATGTCTTGTTTTATAGCTTGTACAGATGAATGACTTGCCAAAACCATGATATCAGTAAATAGATGTAACTGGAGAACCATGTAGATGTATGAATCATGTAGATGGATATATATCCATGGTTCGGTTCGGTCAATACAGATTGAATAGATTGAATACATGGATTCATGGACTCATAATGAATTGTAGTTTGTACTTGAATCATTTTCAAGTCAGATTTATTATAATGAGACTCGGTCTGAGTCAGACAATTAGAAAATAAATTGAAGTCCTGAATTAGGTTTTGGTGTTATTGGTAATCGCTGCACATGGGTAACAGGATTTGTGTCTTTTTCAAAGACGATTACCGTGTTGATAACACCGTTTGTTAATTTGTCTACCTTAAATAGGCAAGCACCCATATCTCCGGCTCTCTGAGGCTCAAGAGACCGGTCCCGCTTAAACCTATATTTACTAGGGTCCTTAGGGTAATTTATAGAACTTGAGAGGGTTTTATGTAAAACTAATTTTATATATTTTTCAAAATACACCTCAAGTAATTAATTATCCTCTTTAGAGTTTTTATAGATGTAAATTTTATATGTGATATCTCTAGTGAATAAGACCTAATTTTCATAATATAGGGTATTTATTTGCAATATTGAACTTGTATGGAATTTCATGGTATTATCATGTAAAGTGATTCTTTAGATTTGGGAAGGTTGGAATATTTATATTATATCAAAATTAGATATTTTGATGATAGATATACATACATACATACATACATACATATATATATATATATATATATATATAATTTAATTTATTATTTTTCTAGAAATCTTATTTTCTTAATATATTTGTATTTTTAAATCTTTAGAGACCGAATGCTCCTTGCGGAGGTCTGAATCTCGCACTACTAAGCCCAGGGATGTGCGATAATCCGCACCATCTCAGACGGGTTCCCCAAAATGGGTTGTGGTGGCACTTTGCAAGATTGAAAAAAATACGTAATCTTGTAGAAAACGGTTTTAATAGTAAAAGGTATTTAATTGTAAATTCGTATTTCTGTAATGTTCCCGAAAGGTATCGTGCTATGTTGCATATGAGTGTTGTGAAGAGTTAGGTCATTACCTCGTGATCTATTTAAAGGTATAGCAATAAAATATGATGTTTAATGTCCAAACTAAATTACATGGTATTTCACTGAAAAAGTACGATAAAAATTGCAATATGAAATATTTTGCTATGAAATTTTTTCATGATGTTTTGTTAATGATTAATAGTCGGTATGTGAGAGTTTGGAATGGTTGTATCTAATGAAAATTGTACTTTTTAAAGAAAACTGAATCGGAAGTCGGATTTTAGAAATACAAGTTTTAAGAATAGAGAATAGAAGAGGGAGGAGGGACTTACTGGCTTTTGGTTTAGAGGTGAGGAAGAGAGATTGGATGTAGGTTCCGGTGCGTCGTTTCGTCACCGGAAGCTCTTAGGGTCGTCGTCGGAATTTCGCCAGAGTTTCGCCCTTCGCTAACTCCACTTGTACACAAAAATTCTAGAGAGTTTGGACAGAATTTGTGAGTGAGGGGGGGTGTTTAGGGGTGGTATTTATAGAGTAAAACTAGGGTTAGGGTAGGTGAAAGGGTGTGAAAGAAAATGTATTAAATTTTGTATTAAAAATTGGTTTAATGGAGTTTTTAAAAGTTCTGTTAGTGTGCAGAAAATTTAAAGTGTACAGGGGTTATAAGAAGCCAAAAAGTCATAGATGTCATGAAAAGAATCGGCCGATCCGACTCAGTTCGGCCAGCCTCGCCGGCCGATCCAGCCGTGCCGCCGGCCGAGTCACGGCGAGTCGGGCAGGGTATCGTCGCCGTGGGTTGCTCGTCGGTTGGTTTGCACAGTGGGGTAGTTTGTTTTATATGCGACTCTTGGTTTTACGGGTTTAGCACGTGTAGACTCCTGGGCTTCAAAAAAATTTAAAAGAAAACAATATTAAAAATAATGTGGGTGATGGGACTTGAACTCTGTTTTAGTGTATATGCCCTAGAGGCCATTACTGTATCATACTAGCTTGTATATTACTTAATGGAAGCTTGGGATATTCACGGTTGTATAGACAATCTTGCTCAAAATGGTAGTATGCTACTTGGTTTGTTTCTACTTCAATATGTGCATGTGTTTCTTTTAGCATATCGCTTATACATATTAGTAGAGCCCTTAGGATCTTTGCTTGATTACCAGCGTTGTGATGGCAGTCACACTCATGGGGGCTGGGTAATCTATAAGCACATCCTTATACAGGTCCCTAGTCGTAGGACTATCGAGACAGGGCATCGATACTCCAGAGTAGACTAGCGTATGCGCTTCTCATCCCAGCAGGAGAGATGGTCTATCCCACAGCCATCAGTACGTCGTACTGGAGATAGTATACGGGTGCTCGTTGGGTTACGAGTACACTGGACTGAACTCGTAGGGAACTGTTGGTTGGTACTATACCTATCGTCAGTTATCAGTTCCCAGGTGACATGAGTACAGCTTAGTCCGCTGACTTGACACTGTCACTTCGCCTCGAGTGTGTTCCCACTGTACTTTGATTACTACCCTACCACGGCTCAAAAGAGTCGTGCAAACAGGTAGTAGTTGGGTGCAGTCCCGAAGCACTTGGAGGCAGTGACGGTTAGACAGGATTCGTCTCTCCCGGTATTGGGGGTTGACATCGCGCTGTGTCTAGGAGAGCCATTACACGAGTAGTCCCTGGCCAGGGCAAGCGAGATATACTGGTAGGTTTCCAGTGTTAACTCAGGGTGTTCTGGGCTTCACTCCGACACGACTTGTACCGCTATTAGGGGACTGACGTTTACCGCCCCCTAGGCCCGCCATGCGATGTATCAGACGAACAGACCGGACTGTGCGGAGATTGTCACATTCAGGCTCAGTAGGAGTTCAGATGGGTTTCACTGTTAGTGTATATGCCCTAGAGGCCATTACTGTATCATACTAGTTTGTATATTACTTAATGGATGCTTGGGATATTCACCTTGTATATACAATCTTGCTCAAAATAGTAGTATGCTACTTGGTTTGTTTCTACTTCAATGTGTACTTGTGTTTATTTCAGTATATCACTTATACGCATTAGTGGAGCCCTTAGGATCTTTGCTTGATTACCAGCGTTGTGATGGCAGTCACACTAGTGGGGGCTGGGTAATCTATAAGCACATCCTTATACAGGTCCCTAGTCGCAGGACTATCGAGACAGGGCATCGATACTCCGGAGTAGACTAGCGTATGCGCTTCTCATCCCAGTGTGGGAGATGGTCTGTCCCACAGCCATCAGTACGTCGTACTGGAGATAGTATACGGGTGCTCGTTGGGTTACGAGTACACTGGACAGGACTCGTCGGGAACTGACAGGTTGGTATTATACCTATCGTCAGTTATCAGTTCCCAGGTGACATGAGTACAGCTTAGTCCGCTGACTTGACACTGGCACTTCGCCTCAAGTGTGTTCCCACTGCACTTTGATCACTACCCTACCACGGCTCAAAGGAGTCGTGCAAACGGGTGGTGGTTGGGTGCAGTCCCGAAGCACTTGGAGGCAGTGACGGTTAGACAGGATTCGTCTCTCCCGGTATTGGGGGTTGACATCGCGCTGTGTCTAGGAGAGCCATTACACGAGTAGTCCCTGGCCAGGGCAAACGAGATATACTGGTAGGTTTCCAGTGTTATCTCAGGGTGTTTTGGGCTTAGCTCCGGCACGACTTGTACCGCTATTGGGGGACTGACGTTTACCACCCCCTAGGCCCGCCATGCGATGTATCAGACGAACAGACCGGACTGTACGGAGACTGTCACATTCAGACTCAGTAGGAGTTCAGATGGGGTTTCACCTCGTCAGCCTTCTTGTCGGCATCTACCTGGGGACCGTTACGCACAGCTAGTGCCGCTTGCGGTCTGTGGTTAAACCCACTGCCAGCGTAGTGTCGAGTCTTTAGAGTCCCACACAGAGGGTATTCGCCTCTGGGCAAAACAGAGTAGAGGTCGCATGGTTTTGCGACAGGGTTCGTTCTCATCCGCGCACTTGTGCACGTTTGGAGTCCGGACGGATTATACTGGCAGGCTCTGGTTTGAGCCAGATACTGGTATATGTTTTGGGGTTGCTTTTATATCTTGGTATTCTTGTTTTTCGGAACGAGAATGCAGGTGTGTATGCACAGTTGCTTGAGGAGGAGAATGAGGTTTTTCATTAGGGTTTCGGAACGGGTGCGTATGCACAGTTGACAGTCTTTATTTTCCAAACCCTAATGGATTTATTTATTATCTATTAATAATAATAATTAAATGAGAATTATGTTATGATTGTTCTTTGTTGACTTGTTGACCTTGGTTGACTTGTTGACCATTGACCACTTTCATGCTTCAAAAGTCTTCCTTGATTTATGCTTGCATTTTTAAATGAAGCATGGTTGTGGTCATTCCAAACACTACCATCAACTATTCTCATTTTCAATTATTATCATTTAGATAATATTATTCTTTTGCATTATGGTTGCAAGAGGAGAAAATAATAGCTCATTCTATCATTCTCATTCTCTCTCCTCTCTTCATCTTCTTCTTCCTCTAGTAAAGAGAAACCCTCTCATGAGTTGAGAATCCTTCTCTTTTAAAAGGAAAAGCAAACCCTAGTCACTCTCTACTCACCCTAGGATCAAAGGATTAGCAAACCGGAGATTCTAGTTCACTCCAAGTCCGAGAAAGAGCCCAAGGTCGAACCCTCGAGGTGGATCCATCTTCGACGGAAGAAGGCGACAAAAGAGAACCATCAACCTCTACAAGATTTCAAGAAGAAGGAGTTCAAGTTTAGGTATAACCCTCATCCGAGTAGCTAACTCCTTTTAGCGTATTTGCTAGTTTAGTTTAGACACGATCCCGACCTTGTTTAGTCCATGTTGCTTCTTGCACTAAAAATTTGATTTTTATACCGTTTCCGCCTCCCCGTAAGAACCGGGGGTCGCAATATGGACTTACAGTGGTATCAGAGCCTAACTAAACTTAAACTAGCTAGGTAGTGAAGTGTAACGAAGTTCGGAACCGAAAAATTCACAAAACCGGAAAATCACAAAACCTGAGTTTCTGTTGAAACTTTTTTGGCTCAAAATGAAAAACTGTATACTTGTAAAATCGTCTCAGGGTTTTCTAAGAACACTCAAGAAAACCGATAGCATGATTCCTCCAAAGCGCCGCGCTTCCGCGGCCCCACCTGTTCATCATGCCGCTGAACCGCCGCAAGTTGGTGTCATCCTTGCATCGTTTTTCGTGCAGTGTTCTTCTGTGTTGGTTTTGGGATTTTTAAGATATATTATATGTACCCAGATTTTCCAGAACTGAAATTCACTTTTGGGGTCCTATAATTCCGTATTTTTTCCGAACTTCACTGCACTTTGGCTATGTTGGTTATATCTGTGATGTTTGCTTGTATTGAACGTCGGCTAATCACTATAAGACGATTAGTCGGGGTTATACAAGATCTGTAATGTGCTGGAATGTGTATATAAATATGTTGGATTGTCGCGGGTGAATAGCCGGGGGTTGTGAGACGAGAGTTTTCTTTTCTTGCAATTCATTGTAAATGTAAATTGATGTAATTATATTATTTGTTTGGCCGCACAACCGGGTCGGGGTTGTAGCCGTCATTGTATAATTCTTTTTACTGTTTTTGCTCCTAGGATAGACCCATGGAGGGGTGCACAAACTACCGAGGACTTGGCGGGTAGTTTGCCGCACCCGTAGGGGTCTTGGGTGGGGATTTGGCTATTCACCGCGACCGTGTTATCTGTTTTTTGTTACAGGCTCGTACAAATTACAGATTGCTAGTATATCCAATGTATTTATCTGTGATCTGAAATGTCTATCATTGCTTTCTATTTAGGCGTTGCTTATGTTTTACAGACGCGCTAGCCCAGCCCCCGCTCTGTCGTTAGTTAAGTAACCTAACGGGTAATGACGGGGCCCCGTGGCGAATGCGAATGGCATAAGCGTACGTCATATTTTGGTTGTTTTCTGCAATGGTAGGATTAAATGATGGGACGCATTAAAAGTACTAATGCAAGAATATCACGCATTAAAAGAACTAATGCAAGATAATAAACCAAGTTTAAGTCGATGGAACACTTTCGAAAAACCACTCGGTTCTTTTCAAAACTAACTTTTAAATGCGGAGCTTGAGCCACTCCTTCTAAAAGCTATCTCGTTCCATCGATTATATC
Source organism: Agapanthus africanus (assembly GCA_030015575.1). Lineage (NCBI taxonomy): Eukaryota > Viridiplantae > Streptophyta > Magnoliopsida > Asparagales > Amaryllidaceae > Agapanthus > Agapanthus africanus. Next base: position 441,615,882 of record CM057350.1, on the reverse strand, counting down.
AAGTTCACTACGTTCACGGTTTCGCCAAAACCATCCGTAGCCCTCCGTCGTTTCATATGAATATTCAACAGTATTCAAGCTGTGTTTGTTGGCCTTAGTCAAGGCACAGTGATTGGTAGCTGGTGGGTATTCATATGTTGCATAGATAGAATGCGTTGGTTTGGGACAGTCGTATTGCCTTGTTGGCCATAGTCAAGGGTATATACGGGTGGGTTCAAATTAACCTGGATAACGACGGGAAGAACTTGACATGTGACTTATGATTTGTTGGCCTTAGTCAAGGTCATAAGAGCATGGGGCAAAAATCCACATCGGGAGTTTCATAAGTACTGAAACTTGCTAGATTTGCATACCATTTGGAGTGTGATGATTATGGTAGGATTCCTTCATTTTCGTCACACAATGATATTTGGATCCCGATCCTACTGTGAGTATATGCTACTCCTCGGGAAATTTCTCACTTAACGATCAATGCTATAAACCTAGTAGGTGCCTAGAAAGGTGTTAGCGGGGTTACGCCCCCAGGGAAAAGAGGTTCTTTAATTAAGGAACTTCGCGAAAGCGTTGGAAAACCTCCCTCGAAGTACCGACACTGGCCTGGCTGAACGGTTAAGCAAGTATTGTACGGTGGGATTGATCCTGACTAATTCTTCCTTTATGGTTTGAGGAGGGATTCGAGAAACAGTGGGAGCCATCCTGTTTAGACAAACTAAAAACCACTCTAAACTTGCAAGAGCATCATGCTGAGTGTTTCTTCTTCTCTCTCCTAATTGCAGCGACCAATCAACATGACTGGACTTAAGTTACTCCTAGATAAAAACAAGCTGACAGGGCCAAACTACAAAGATTGGCTCAGGAATGTCAAGATAGCAATCACTTATGACAAGCTGGGGTATCTTCTTACCACCAAAGCTCCCCCTGTCCCTGGTCCAACTTCCAGCGTCGCGGATAAGGAAATCCGCAAGACTTGGGAGATTGATAGCGCGAAGGCCAAGTGCCTCCTGCTTGCCTCGATGGACAACGAACATCAGAGGAGGCATGAGAATATGGACATGGAGTCCATATTGCTCCATACAAAAGAACTGTATGGAGAGCAATCACGTATCGCAAGATACGAAGCGTCGAAAAAGTTGTTTTCGACAAAGATGGCCGTCGGATCATCAGTAGCCGAGCACGTGCTAAAGATGATCGGCTACATTGAGGAGCTCGCTGAACTAGGGATCACATTGGAGAGTGAACTATATACGGATATAGTTCTCCAGTCCCTTCCTTCCACTTACGCCCAGTTTATACTGAACTTCAACCTACAAGAAAAAGAGGTTGAACTATCAGAGCTCCTCAACATGCTGAGGAGCGCAGAGGGCACCCTACAGAAAAGTAGGGATACATCCACTTTGTTTGTAGGAGGATCATCTTCTTCTAGGTCCAAGGCGAAAGCCAAGGGAAAGAAGAAGAAGGCCCCCGCCAAACCAAGGGGCGGTGTTAGTAAAGTGGATACGAAGGGAAAAGGTAAAGCAACAAAGATAGCGGGGAAGCTTGTGGATAAGGAAGAATGCTTCTTTTGTCATAAGAAAGGACACTGGAAGAATGATTGCAGGGCCTGGAAGGCCAGAACACAGGAATTGAAGCAGGTTGCAGCTTCAGCTTCAGGTGTGTATGTTATTGAAAACTGTCTTTCAATAAACTCTACTTCCTGGGTATTGGATACCGGATCAGGATCTCATATCTGTAATTCTTTGCAGGCGTTGAGAAACCGTAGGGATTTGAAGGCAGGTGACATGACCCTCAGAGTTGCGAACGGAGCTAGCATGGATGCTAAAGCCGTGGGGGACTATCACCTGGGAATGTCAGATGGACATGTTTTGGTTTTGCGTAATTGCTTTTTTGTACCCAACGCAACTTGTAATATCATTTCTGTATCTTTAGTTTCTAAAGAAGGTTATGAATTTGCGTTTGTAAGTAATGTTGTAAACATTCACCTTAATCAAGTATTGATTGGGTCAGGTACTCTGAGTAATGGTATATACGTGTTAAACCAACCACAGATTTTCAATGTCCAGAATACACACAAAAGAAAGTCTCCAGATATCAATCGGGCTTTCTTATGGCATTGTAGACTGGGTCACATCAATGAGACACGGTTGACTAAGTTACATAAAGAAGGATACTTGGATCCGTTCGAGTATCAGTCTTATGCCACTTGTGAATCTTGTCTCATGGGAAAGATGACAAAGACTCCGTTCACTGGACACGGAGAAAGAGCGAGCGAGCTCTTGGGACTCATACACAGTGACGTGTGTGGTCCAATGTCTACACATGCGCGAAGCGGTTATTCATACTTCATTACTTTCACAGACGATTTCTCTAGGTATGGACATGTCTTCTTAATGAAGCACAAATCCGAGGCTTTTGAGAAATTTCGGGATTACAAGAATGAAGTTGAAAAACAAACAGGCAAAAGTATCAAGATCCTAAGATCGGATCGAGGTGGTGAATACTTGAGTGCCGAGTTCCTGGACTATTTAAAAGAGAATGGAATTCTCTCTCAGCGTACTCCTCCATACACTCCGCAACATAACGGTGTATCGGAAAGGAGGAATCGAACCCTATTGGATATGGTTCGTTCCATGATGAGTAAGGCTGAGTTACCGCGATCTTTCTGGGGATATGCACTAGAAACAGCTGCACATCTCTTGAACCAAGTTCCTACTAAGACTGTGCCTACCACACCATATCAGATGTGGAGTGGGAAGAAACCCTGTCTTAAAGCCTTTAAGACATGGGGATGTCCGGCTTTTGTAAAAAAGCAGCATGCGGACAAGCTCGAGGCACGCTCAGTACAGTGCAAGTTTGTGGGATACCCAAAGAACTCCAAGGGGTATCTATTCTATTACGCAGAGGAGCAAAAAGTCCTTGTTTCTCGTCATGCCCACTTCTTGGAAACTGAGTTTTTGGAAAATCAGATAAGTGGGAGCGCAGTAGAACTGGATGAAATTCCAGAACCACAGACTGTTACTGAAAGCTTAGTGGAACCAGAGGGTTCAACAGAACAGGACATTCCTATGCCGCTCCGCAGGAGTAGTAGGCAGTCTCATCCGCCCGAGAGATACTGCGGTTTTCTCATAGACGGGGATAGAGAGGATTGCATCATAGATTATGATGAGCCTACTAGCTTCCAGCAGGCCGTTCAGAGCGTTGACTCAGTGAAGTGGCTGGATGCAATGCGGACCGAAATGGAGTCCATGTACACCAACAAAGTATGGACGTTGGACATTGCTCCAGACGGGGTAAAACCCGTAGGATGCAAGTGGATCTTCAAAAGGAAGATTGGTGTAGATGGACAGGTTGAGACCTATAAAGCTAGGCTGGTAGCAAAGGGTTTTCGTCAAAGACCTGGCTTGGACTACGACGAAACCTTTTCTCCAGTAGCCATGCTGAAATCCATTCGGATCCTTCTTGCCATTGCTGCCTTCCACGATTATGAGATCTGGCAAATGGACGTAAAGACAGCTTTTCTAAATGGAAATTTAGAGGAGTGTGTCTATATGGACCAGCCAGAGGGTTTCATTCAGAGTGGGAGCAGCGGAAAGGTGTGCAAGTTGCTTAAGTCCATTTATGGACTAAAGCAGGCATCGCGGAGTTGGAACATCTGTTTTGATGAGACAGTCAAAGAATTTGGCTTTATCAAAAATCCAGATGAACCATGCATCTATAGTAGATTTGTAGCGAGAACTGTAGTATTCCTCGTTTTATACGTGGATGACATTCTCTTGATAGGAAATGACATTCCTATGCTACAATCTGTCAAGGGGTTCTTGTCACAAAGGTTCTCCATGAAAGACCTGGGTGATGCCTCATACATCCTGGGGATCCGGATCCATCGTGATAGATCCAAGAGGATATTGGGACTTTCTCAGTCCAGGTACATCGACACCATAGTGAAAAGATTCAGTATGGAAGATTCCAAGCGCGGTAACCTACCGGCTTGTCACGGGATCACCCTCTCTAAAGAGATGTCTCCCAAGACTGATTTGGAGAGGGATCGCATGTCTATTATACCCTACGCTTCTGCGGTAGGCTCTATAATGTATGCGATGTTGTGTACCAGACCGGATGTAGCTTATGCACTGAGTGTAGTGAGCCGGTATCAGTCAAACCCTGGGGAGAAACACTGGATAGCAGTAAAGAACATTCTCAAGTACCTGAGAAGGACTAAGGAGATGTTCTTGGTGTATGGCGGAAAAGACCTCCAGATCGAGGCCTTTGCTGACTCCAGCTTCCAGAGTGACAAGGATGATTCCAAGTCCATGTCGGGTTTTGTCTTCACCCTCAATGGAGGGGCGGTGTGTTGGAAGAGTTCCAAACAGGAAACCGTTGCAGACTCGACGATGGAAGCGGAATACATCGCTGCATCTGATGCCGCAAAAGAAGCTGTCTGGATGAGGAAGTTCTTGGAAGAACTTCAGGTGGTTCCGTCCATTGTTGACCCAATACCTCTGTATTGCGACAACAACGGGGCTATAGCTTTAGCGAAGGAACCCAGGTCCCATCAGAGATCCAGGCACATCTTGAGGCGGTATCACCTGATCAGGGAGATCGTGGATCGCAAGGAGATCGAGGTTCGGAGGGTTGCTTCAGAAGAGAACACTGCAGATCCATTCACCAAGGCCCTACCCCAGACTCAGTTCGAGCGGCTGATCGAGATGATAGGTCTTCGATACGCCAGTACATGGCCTTAGTGCAAGTGGGAGATTGTTAGTGTATATGCCCTAGAGGCCATTACTGTATCATACTAGTTTGTATATTACTTAATGGATGCTTGGGATATTCACCTTGTATATACAATCTTGCTCAAAATAGTAGTATGCTACTTGGTTTGTTTCTACTTCAATGTGTACTTGTGTTTATTTCAGTATATCACTTATACGCATTAGTGGAGCCCTTAGGATCTTTGCTTGATTACCAGCGTTGTGATGGCAGTCACACTAGTGGGGGCTGGGTAATCTATAAGCACATCCTTATACAGGTCCCTAGTCGCAGGACTATCGAGACAGGGCATCGATACTCCGGAGTAGACTAGCGTATGCGCTTCTCATCCCAGTGTGGGAGATGGTCTGTCCCACAGCCATCAGTACGTCGTACTGGAGATAGTATACGGGTGCTCGTTGGGTTACGAGTACACTGGACAGGACTCGTCGGGAACTGACAGGTTGGTATTATACCTATCGTCAGTTATCAGTTCCCAGGTGACATGAGTACAGCTTAGTCCGCTGACTTGACACTGGCACTTCGCCTCAAGTGTGTTCCCACTGCACTTTGATCACTACCCTACCACGGCTCAAAGGAGTCGTGCAAACGGGTGGTGGTTGGGTGCAGTCCCGAAGCACTTGGAGGCAGTGACGGTTAGACAGGATTCGTCTCTCCCGGTATTGGGGGTTGACATCGCGCTGTGTCTAGGAGAGCCATTACACGAGTAGTCCCTGGCCAGGGCAAACGAGATATACTGGTAGGTTTCCAGTGTTATCTCAGGGTGTTTTGGGCTTAGCTCCGGCACGACTTGTACCGCTATTGGGGGACTGACGTTTACCACCCCCTAGGCCCGCCATGCGATGTATCAGACGAACAGACCGGACTGTACGGAGACTGTCACATTCAGACTCAGTAGGAGTTCAGATGGGGTTTCACCTCGTCAGCCTTCTTGTCGGCATCTACCTGGGGACCGTTACGCACAGCTAGTGCCGCTTGCGGTCTGTGGTTAAACCCACTGCCAGCGTAGTGTCGAGTCTTTAGAGTCCCACACAGAGGGTATTCGCCTCTGGGCAAAACAGAGTAGAGGTCGCATGGTTTTGCGACAGGGTTCGTTCTCATCCGCGCACTTGTGCACGTTTGGAGTCCGGACGGATTATACTGGCAGGCTCTGGTTTGAGCCAGATACTGGTATATGTTTTGGGGTTGCTTTTATATCTTGGTATTCTTGTTTTTCGGAACGAGAATGCAGGTGTGTATGCACAGTTGCTTGAGGAGGAGAATGAGGTTTTTCATTAGGGTTTCGGAACGGGTGCGTATGCACAGTTGACAGTCTTTATTTTCCAAACCCTAATGGATTTATTTATTATCTATTAATAATAATAATTAAATGAGAATTATGTTATGATTGTTCTTTGTTGACTTGTTGACCTTGGTTGACTTGTTGACCATTGACCACTTTCATGCTTCAAAAGTCTTCCTTGATTTATGCTTGCATTTTTAAATGAAGCATGGTTGTGGTCATTCCAAACACTACCATCAACTATTCTCATTTTCAATTATTATCATTTAGATAATATTATTCTTTTGCATTATGGTTGCAAGAGGAGAAAATAATAGCTCATTCTATCATTCTCATTCTCTCTCCTCTCTTCATCTTCTTCTTCCTCTAGTAAAGAGAAACCCTCTCATGAGTTGAGAATCCTTCTCTTTTAAAAGGAAAAGCAAACCCTAGTCACTCTCTACTCACCCTAGGATCAAAGGATTAGCAAACCGGAGATTCTAGTTCACTCCAAGTCCGAGAAAGAGCCCAAGGTCGAACCCTCGAGGTGGATCCATCTTCGACGGAAGAAGGCGACAAAAGAGAACCATCAACCTCTACAAGATTTCAAGAAGAAGGAGTTCAAGTTTAGGTATAACCCTCATCCGAGTAGCTAACTCCTTTTAGCGTATTTGCTAGTTTAGTTTAGACACGATCCCGACCTTGTTTAGTCCATGTTGCTTCTTGCACTAAAAATTTGATTTTTATACCGTTTCCGCCTCCCCGTAAGAACCGGGGGTCGCAATATGGACTTACATTCACCTCGTCAGTCTTCTTGTCGGCATCTACCTGGGGACCGTTACGCACAGCTAGTGCCGCTTGCGGTCTGTGGTTAAACCCACTGCCAGCGTAGTGTCGAGTCTTTAGAGTCCCACACAGAAAGCTATTCGCCTTTAGGCAAAAGAGTAGAGGTCGCATGGTTTTGCGACAGGTCGCATGGTTTTGCGATAGGGTTCGGTCACATCCGTGCACTTGTGCACCTTTGGTGTCCAGACAGTTAACACTAGCGGGCTTTGGTTTAAGCCAGATCTTAGTGTGCGTTTTGGGATTGGTTTTATCTCGGTTGTATTCGTGTTCCTTGGAACGCGGATGCGGGTGTGTATGCACAGTTGACAGAGAGACAGAGGCAGAGGATTCTCATTGGGGTTATTGACTATTGACTGTTCACTGTTGACCATTGACTTTTGCTAAACCCTAATGAGAATAAGAAATATGATTAATGATAATATTAATTAAGTATTATTGTGTCATGGTTGTGATGAGGGGTTGACTTTGTTGACTTGTTGACTAGGTTGGACTAGTTGACCATCATCATTGTAGGGTTCCTAGGCACTCTTAAGAGGTCTCACAAGGCATCAACCATGCCAATTTCATTTTTTACGGTGCCGAGAAACCCTAGACTAGATCGTTGACTAGAAATATAGGCGATAAACGAAACTAGTTAACATCTTAACTAAAGGAGAGAGGCTACAACCTTTGTAGATCCGGTTCTCCACTTCCTTAGCTCCACGTAGGTGTCCTCTCGCTGTCCATCTCGCATCCCGAACTCAATCGTCGGCTTCATCGGAGAAATGGGCGAACTAGGTCGTCGGCTTCGTGCCGAAGATGATCTACGTCGAGGCATCACAAGTTCAAGCTCCGACTTCACAAATTTGTGAAACTTGTGAAGAAAACACCCAAAACAACTTGGCAAGAGGTAGAGGGTGAAGAAATAGGAGGTGGGTTCACTTTAGAATTGGATTTCTCACTTTAGAACTCAAGTTGCCATTGATGGCATCAAGCTTTCTTGAAGAAGAAGATGATGAAGAAGAAGAAAGAATATGATAAGTGTTGAATTAAAATGAAAAATAATTCAATACTTATCATAAGATAACCATAGTTGAGTGTAGAGAATAGACCATGGTTACTTGGATGGGTTAGGGTTAAGCATGAAGACAAGAATGGTTAAGAAGTCAAAGCTTCATGAAGCTTCAACTAAAAACAAACATAGCCACCATTCTTATCTAAATCTTTACCAAATAAATAAACAAATAAATAAATGAAAAAGCAAAACCCTAATCATCTCTTAACCATGGTTTAATCCTTTACACTTAAACACATGATCAAGTATCATCAAACATGATACAAATATGTGCACAAAAGTATATCACATATACTTCTTGCACATGAAGTGAGAAAATCCATTTAAAGTGAACCAATACTAGTTAATGCAAAGTAATATATCAAATATATAATTATACATTAAATCATTAAATCAACACTTGATTTAACGATCCGGTCATATCGCATATAACCGACTAGTATCCTATGTATCGGCTTATCGAATCAATCCTTGATTCGATATCTAGGTTATATCGAATATAACCAATCGATACATCCATCGCGAGAATGGAATACGGTATCACATACACGCATCATTCTCGGTCCTGCACATATCTCATATGCACTCCTATTTCGTTTCGCTTGAGCCAGGAAACCTCTGTGTAGGACTCTAAAGACTCGTCAATACGCCGGTAGCAGATGATGATCATATCAAGCACCCACAAGCCGCAAGCGGTCTGCTAAACGTAACGGCCATCCGGGTATTGAGCGATCAGAAGATCGACGAGCTAGCCCGCTCACACTCCTGTGAATCCAACCAGTAACACTTACCGTACAGTCCGGTCTGTTCGTCTGATATGTCGCATATCAAGTCTAGGGGTGGTATACGTCAGACCCCAATAACCGATAAGTCGTGCCGATGTGAGGCTCATAACGGGTCGAGAAACTACTGGTAACACTTACCAGCAAATCTCTGATCAGCCCTGGCCAGGGACTTCCCTGTTACGGCCAATCGAGCACAGCGCAACATCAACCCCCAATACCGGGAGAGACGAAACCCCTCCTATCGCTCATTGCCTCCATGTGACTCGGGACTGTACCCAAAGACCACCGTTTTGCACGCCCTCATGGACGTGGTAAGGTGGAGATCAAAGCACAGTGGGAATCACATAAGACTCTATGACGATCTCGGGTCTACAAACTAACCTGTACAAGTGTCACCTGAGAACTGCCATCTGATGTGAGGTATAATACCATCTGGGAGTTCTCGGCGAGTCCGTCCAGTGTACCCAGTCTCCACTGAGCACCCGTATACCATCTCTGATGTCAAACACCAATGGATATGGGATCATCCATCGCCCATCTCATGGGTCGAGAAGCGTCTACGCTAGTCTACACTGGTATATCGATGCCCCGTCTCGATACACCCACGACTAGGGACCTTGAAGGATGTACTTATGGACTACCATGTCCCCACTAGTATGATCTGCATCACAGTTCAGGTAGTCAAGTACACATCCTAAGGGCTTTACCAACATGTAACCATAAGACAGTTTAAAGAGACAAGTGTACATGTTAAGATAAAGAGCAACCAGATAGCATACTATCATATCGAGAAAGAAAGTCATCTCTATATATGTCCAAGCATCCAATATAATATACATCATCTGTACAATACTGGCCTCTAGGGTATACATACAACTAACAATCATTGCAATGGCTATCATTTCATGGCAAAGACTTTTGCTTGCTTGTTTTGCTTTGCAATATGAGTGCATGAAATGATAATGCCACTTGATATGATATGAACCATCACATAATACTCAATTATTATTATTATTATTATTATTATTATTATTATTATTATTATTATTATTATTATTATTATTCTTTTTGGATTATGAGAGAGAGGTTGAGAAAAGTCTTGCTCATTTTCTTGGATTTACTTTCTCTCTCTTGAGCTCTCTCATCCTCAAGCTCTCCCTCTTCCTCTTGCTCTCTCTAGCTCAAGGCAAACCATTCTCATGTGTTGAGACTCATTGCCTTAGAGATAAAAAGACACCAAAACAATCCTCTACTCATTCTAGTTCACAAGGCCTAGCAAGCCAAGTGTTCTAGTTTCTTCAAAGTTCGAAGAAGAAGCCAAAGGTAGAAGCTTTCGGGTGGATCCATCTTCGGCGCAAGGAGACGACGAGGTGAGGCCGATCCGTACACCGGAAAGAGTTAAAGACGAAGGAGTTCAACAAAGGTATAGCCCCCTAACCGAGTAGGTAAAACTCTTGTTAGGTTGTTAGTTAGTCGTTTAACAAAGATCCGTATTTGTAGTCCATGTTACCACCCTCTTGAAAATCGTTTTTCACCACTTCCGCAACCCCGTAAGTACCGGGGAAGGGTAGCATGGACTTACAGTGGTATCAGAGCCTAGTTAAACACTATCTAACATGTTAGCAAAGTAACTAGAAGTTCGATCGAAGAAAAAGTCGCGAAACGAACCCGTAAAATCAAGTTTCTGCCGAATTTTGTTTCTGTCCAAAAATTGATAAATCTTATCTTAAAAATCGGCTCAGGCTTTTGTTTAAACACCTAAGAAATTTTGGTACATCGAATCGGTCAAAGCGTCGTGGAAACGCGGCGGGAGCGTGCTCCCGCCGCGGTTCCGCGGCCGAGTTCACTCGGTCGAGGAAAGGGTTTCTTGCAGAGTGTTTCTGGGGTTGTTTTGGGATTTTTAAAATATGTGTTTTCTGCCCAGATTTTCCAGAAAGAAAAATTTGTGTTTGGGGCCTAAAAATCCGTATTTTGATCGAACTTCTAAAGACTTAAGCTGACGGGAATATATCTGTGATGTGTTATGTGTATTGAACGTCCGCTAATCGCTATACGTCGATTAGTAGGGGTTATACATATTTGTGATCTGTAATGTTGATGGCATGTGTATATGAATTCATTGGATTGTCGCGGATGAATAGCTGGGGGGTTGTGAGATGAGAGTTTTCTTTTATCTTTCAATTCATGTAATATGTAAATTGATGTAATATTATTTTTGGCCGCACAACCGGGTCGGGGTTGTAGCCGTCATTGTATAATTTCTTTTTACTGTTTTTGCTCCTAGGATAGACCCAAGGTGGGGTGCACAAACTACCGGGTATCTCAAAGTGCCGAGTGGCCTACTCACGTCGTTGAGGGAGGTTGCTCCACTTCGGATATTTGGCGGGTAGTTTGCCGCACCCGTAGGGATCTAGGGTGGAGTATTGGCTATTCATCGCGACCGTGTAATCCGCTTTTCGTTACAGGCTCGTACGAATTGCTGATTCCTAGTATATCCAATGTGTTCATCTGTGATCTGAAATGGCTATCATTGCAATATATCTATATATGATATTATTTAGACATTGCTTATGTTTTGCAGCCGCGCTAGCCCAGCCCCCGCTCTGTCGTTAGTTAAGTAACCTAACGGGTAATGACGGGGCCCCGTGGCGAATGCAAATGGCATAAGAGTACGTCATATTTTGGTTGTTTTCTGCAATGGTAGGATTAAATGATGGGACGCATTAAAAGAACTAATGCAAGAAAAATAAACCAAGTAAAAGTCGTTGGAACAATTTCAAAAACCACTCGGTTTCTTTTCAAAAAATAACTTTTAAAGCGTGGAGCTTAAGCCACTCCTTTTAAAAGCTATCAAGGTTCCTTCGATTATATCAAGTTCACTATGTTCAAGGTTTCGCCAAAACCATTCGTAGCCCTCCGTCGTTTCGTATGAATATTCAATAGTATTCAAGCTATGTTTGTTGACCTTCGTCAAGGCATAGTGATTGGTAGCTGTTGGGTGTTCATATATAGCATAGATAGATGTGTTAGTTTGGGACAGTCGTATTACCTTGTTGACCTTCATCAAGGGTATATACGGGTGGGTTAAAATTAACCTGGACAATGACGGGTAGAACTTGACATGTGACTTATGATTTGTTGACCTTCGTCAAGGTCATAAGAGCATGGGGAAAAAATCCACATCGGGAGTTTCAAAAGAACTGAAACTTGCTAGCGTTGCATACCATTTGGAGTGTGATGATTCTGGTAGGATTCCTTCAGTTTATCACACGATGATATTTGGATCCCGATCCTACTGTGAGTATATGCTACTCCTCCGGAACTTTCTCACTTAACGATCAATGCTATAAACCAAGTAGGTGCCTAGAAAGGTGTTAGCGGGGCTACGCCCACAGGGAAAAGAGGTTATTTAATTAAGGAACTTCGTGAAAGCGTTGGAAAACCTCCCTCGAAGTACCGACACCAGCCTGGCCGAACGGTTAAGCAAGTATTGTACGGTGAGATTGATCCTGACTAATTCTTCCTTTATGGTTTGAGGAGGGATTCGAGAGACAGTGGGAGCCATCCTGTTTAGATAAATTAAAAACCAATCTAAACTTGCAAGAAGCATCATGCTGAGTGTTTTCTTCTCTCTCTCTTAATTGCAGCGACCCAGTGACCAGACATAGGTTACATCTAGATAATAAAATGACTGAACCTGACTGTTATGATTGGCAAAGGTCTGTCCAGATGTCCATTGCCCATGAAAAGCTGGGACACCTCTTAACCAGTCAAACCCTTGCCGTCTCAGGACCAGTTTCCCCTGTCACGGACATTAACATCCGTATGACATCGGAAAAAGACTGTGCGAAAGCCAAGTGCCTCGTGTTAGCCTCAGTTGATGGTGCAAACCAGAGGCAGCACGAGAAGATGGACTCAGTTTCTATCTTCCTCCATAACAAAGATTTATATGGAGAGCAATCTCGTATCGCAAGATATGAGACCTCGAACGAATTGCTTCAAGCGAGGTTGGCTGTCGGGTCATCTGTAGGGGGCAACGTCCTTACAGAGACCAGCTATTTTAAGGTCACGGACCTGGAGACCACGTTGGAGAATGGGTCAAGTACTGACTTAATTCTACAGTCCCTGCCCTCTGCTTATACCCTGAAGGAAACCAGGGAAGAAGAAGGAAAGGGAAGGGCAAAAGTTTCGGGACTGGATGTAGTAAAAGAGGGAAGATCCTATTGTTATGGGAATGAACATTGGCAGAAGGATTGCAGGGCTAGCAAAGCCAGTAGCCAGAATTCGAAGCATGTTGTGGCTTCGGTTTCGGGTGTGTTTGTGATAGAGAACTGTATGTCAGTTAACCCTACTTCCTGGGTATTGGATACCGGATCAGGATCTCACATCTGTAATTCATTACAGGCTCTAAGAAACCGTAGGGTTATCAGGAAAGGTGATGACTCTCAGGGTTGCTAACGGAATGAGCATGGATGCTGAATCCGTAGGGGAATATCATCTTGGACTGACAACTGGGCAGATATTGATTTTGCGTAACTGTTTGTATGTACCAGATGCGACTTGTAATATCATATCTGTATCCTTACTTTCTAAGGAAGGATATGAATTTACTTTTGTAAGCGAAGTAGTACACATCCACCTAAATCAAGTTCTGATTAGGTCAGGTACATTAAATAACGGGATATACGTATTAAATCAAGCTCAGATATTCAGTGTCCAGAACACACTTAAAAGAAAGTCTCCGGAAACAAATCAGGCTTTCTTATGGTATTGTAGACTGGGTCACATCAATGAGACACGATTAACTAAGTTACATAAAGAGGGATACTTGAATCCGTTCGAGTATCAGTCTTATGCCACTTGTGAATCTTGTCTCATGGGAAAGATAACAAAGACTCCGTTCACTGGACGCGGAGTAAGAGCGAGCGAGCTCTTGGGACTCATACACAGTGATGTGTGTGGTCCAATGTCTACACATGCGCGAAGTGGTTATTCATACTTCATTACTTTCACAGATGATTTCTCTAGGTATGGACATGTCTTCTTAGTGAAGCACAAATCCGAGGCCTTTGGGAAATTTCGGGAATACAAGAATGAAGTTGAAAAACAAACAGGCAAAAGTATAAAGACACTGAGATCTGATCGAGGTGGTGAATATTTGAGTGCCGAGTTTCTGGACTACTTAAAAGAGAATGGAATTCTCTCTCAGCATACTCCTCCATACACACCATAACACAACGGTGTATCTGAAAGGCAGAATTGAACCCTATTAGATATGGTTCGTTCCATGATGAGTAAGGCTGAGTTACCGCAATCTTTCTGGGGTTATGCACTAGAAGCAGCTGCATATCTCTTGAATAAGGCTCCAACCAAGACTGTGCCTACCACCCCATATCAGATGTGGAGTGGGAAGAAACCCTGTCTTAAGTATCTTAAGATATGGGGATGTCCAGCTTTTATAAAAAAGCAGCATGCGGACAAGCTCGAGGCACGCTCAGTACTGTGTAAGTTTGTGGGATACCCAAAGAACTCCGGGGGGTATCTTTTCTATTCCGCAGAAGAACAAAAAGTTTTTGTTTCTCCGCATGCCCACTTCTTGGAAATTGAATTTTTGGAAAATCAGATAAGTGGGAGCGCAATAGAACTGGAAGAAATTCCAGAACCACAAGTTGTTACTGAAAGCTTGGATGAACCATAAGTTTCAGGAGAACCGGACATTCCTGCGCCACTCCGCAGGAGTAGTAGGCAGTCTCATCCGCCCGAGAGATACTACGGTTTTCTCATAGACGGAGATAGAGAGGATTGCACTATCGATTATGATGAGCCTACTAGCTTCCAGCAAGCCATTCAGAGTGGTGACTCGGTAAAATGGCTGGATGCAATGCGGACCGAAATGGAGTCCATGTACACCAACAAAGTATGGACGTTGGACGTTGCTCCAAATGGGGTAAAACCCGTAGGATGCAAATGGATCTTCAAAAGGAAGATTGGTGTAGATGGACAGGTTGAGACCTATAAGGCTAGACTTGTTGCAAAGGGTTTTCGTCAAAGACCTGGTTTGGACTATGACGAAACCTTTTCTTCAGTGGCTATGCTGAAATCCATTCGGGTCCTTCTTGCCATTGTTGCCTTCCACAATTATGAAATCTGGCAGATGGACGTAAAGACGGCTTTCCTAAATGGATATTTGGAAGAGTGCATCTATATGGATCAGCCAGAGGGATTCATTCAGAGTAGGAGCAGCGGTAAAGTGTGCAAGTTGCTCAAGTCCATTTATGGACTGAAGCAGGCATCGCGGAGTTGGAACATCTGCTTTGATGATACTGTCAAAGAATTCGACTTTATCAAAAACCCAGATGAACCATGCATTTACAGTAAGATTGCAGGGAGAAATGTGGTATTCCTCGTCTTGTACGTCGATGACATTCTCCTAATAGGAAATGATATTCCTATGTTACAGTCAGCCAAAGGATTCTTGTCACAGAGGTTCTCCATGAAGGACCTGGGCGATGCCAACTACATTCTGAGGATCCAGATCTATCGTGATAGATCTAAAAGGATGTTGGGACTTTCACAGTCAAGGTACATCGACACCATACTGAAATGATTCAGTATGGAAGATTCCAAGCGCGGTAATCTACCGGCTTGTCACGGAATCATCCTCTCCAAAGAGATGTCTCCCAAGACTGATTTGGAAAGGGCTCGCATGTCATCAATACCCTACGCATCTGCGGTAGGATCTATTATGCATGCGATGTTGTGTACCAGACCAGATGTAGCATACGCATTGAGCGTTGTAAGCCGGTATCAGTCGAACCCAGGAGAGAAACACTGGATAGCAGTAAAGAACATTCTCAAGTACCTAAGAAGGACTAAGGAGATGTTCTTGGTGTATAGCGGAAAAGACCTCCAGATCGAGGCCTTTGCTGACTCCAGCTTCCAAAGTGACAGGGATGACTCCAAGTCTATGTCGGGTTATGTCTTTACCCTCAATGGAGGGGCGGTTTGCTGGAAGAGTTCCAAGCAGGAAACCGTTGCTGACTCAACTATGGAAGCGGAGTACATAGCTGCTTGCGATGCCGCAAAGGAAGCTGTCTGGATGAAGAAGTTCCTCACGGAGTTTCAGGTGGTTCCTACCAGTGTTGATCCAATACCGCTGTATTGTGACAACAACGGCGCTATAGCTTTAGCGAAGGAACCCGCTCCCATCAGAAGTCCAGGCACATTTTGAGGCGGTACCACCTGATCAGGAAGATCGTAGATCGCCGGGAGATCAAGGTGAAGAGAGTAAATACAGAAGACAACACTGCTGATCCACTCACGAAGGCCTTACCCCAGACTCAGTTCGAGCGGCTGATCGAGATGATAGGTCTTCGATACGCCAGTTCATGGCCTTAGTGCAAGTGGGAGATTGTTAGTGTATATGCCCTAGAGGCCATTACTCTATCATACTAGCTTGTATATTACTTAATGAAAGCTTGGGATATTCACAGTTGTATAGACAATCTTGCTCAAAATGGTAGTATGCTACTTGGTTTGTTTCTACTTCAATATGTGCATGTGTTTCTTTTAGCATATCGCTTATACATATTAGTAGAGCCCTTAGGATCTTTGCTTGATTACCAGCGTTGTGATAGCAGTCACACTCGTGGGGGCTGGGTAATCTATAAGCACATCCTTATACGGGTCCCTAGTCATAGGACTATCGAGACAGGGCATCGATACTCCGGAGTAGACTAGCGTATGCGCTTCTCATCCCAGCAGGGGAGATGGTCTGTCCCACAGCCATCAGTACGTCGTACTGGAGATAGTATGCAGGTGCTCGTTGGGTTACGAGTACACTGGACAGGACTCATAGGGAACTGTTGGTTGGTACTATACCTATCGTCAGTTATCAGTTCCCAGGTGACATGAGTACAGCTTAGTCCGCTGACTTGACACTATCACTTCGCCTCGAGTGTGTTCCCACTGTACTTTGATTACTACCCTACCACGGCTCAAAAGAGTCGTGCAAATAGGTAGTAGTTGGGTGCAGTCCCGAAGCACTTGGAGGCAGTGATGGTTAGACAAGATTCGTCTCTCCCGGTATTGGGGGTTGACATCGCGCTGTGTCTAGGAGAGCCATTACACGAGTAGTCCCTGGCCAGGGCAAGCGAGATATACAGGTAGATTTCCAGTGTTATCTCAGGGTGTTCTGGGCTTCACTCCGACACGACTTGTACCGCTATTAGGGGACTGACGTTTACCGCCCCCTAGGCCCGCCATGCGATGTATCAGACGAACAGACCGGACTGTGCGGAGATTGTCACATTCAAGCTCAGTAGGAGTTCAGATGGGTTTCACCTCGTCAGTCTTCTTGTCGGCATCTACCTGGGGACCGTTACGCACAGCTAGTGCCGCTTGCGGTCTGTGGTTAAACCCACTGCCAGCGTAGTGTCTGTTGGAGATAGTGCCCTCAGAGTCAATTATTGGATCACAGGCACGTGATTGTAATGATTGAGGGAGGACCTATCCAGGTAGGACAGTCTTACTCAAGATGATAGTATGCTATCTGGTTTACCTTTATCATCGTGTACTACTTTAGGTGACCTTACAGGTCGCTATTACACGCTGATAGAGCCCCTAGGATTCTTGCTTGACTGCCAGCAGTATGAGGGCGATCATATACGTGAGAGCTGGTGGTCTATAAGCACATCCTTAAAAGGTCCCTAGTCGTTGGAGTTTCGAGACAGGGCATCGATTCTCCAGAGTAGACTAGTGTATACAGTCGAGACCCCGACGAGGGGCGGTGGCCGGTCTCACAAGCCACTGGTGTCAGTTGGTTCACCTAAGATGTATACAGGTGCTCATTGGGTTATGAGTACACCGGACAGGACTCGCCGGGACCATGCTAGTTGGTCTTATACTTGACGTCAGATAGCAGTTCCCTGGTGACATGTGTACAGGTTAGTTCATCGACCTGGGGATCGTCATTTGTCTTGTGTGAATTCCCACTGTACTTTGATTACTACCCTACCACGCTCAAAGGAGACGTGCAAACAGGTTTTAGTTGGGTACAGTCCCGAGCCACATGGAGGCAGTGAGCGTATCTTCAGGGGTTCGTCTCTCCCGGTATTGGGGATGAGGTCGCGCTGTGTCTAGGAGAGCCATTACACGAAGTCCTTGGCCAAGGCAGGAGATTTACTGGTAGATATTCCAATAGTGTCTCAGGGTGTTCTGGGCTTCACTCCGACACGACTTGTACCGCTTTTGGGGGTCTGACTTTTACCAACCCCCTAGGCCCGCCATGCGATGCTCATAGACGAACGGACCGGACTGTATGGATATTGTCACGGACAGGCTCAGTAGGGTGTCAGGATGGGTTCGCTCATCGACGTCCCTTTTGGTCAATAGCTGGTGGCCCGTCACGTATTGGCTTATACCTCTGACGTACTAGTGGTTAAATCCTCAGCCATAGTATTAACGAGTCTTTAGAGTCCACCACACTTTCAATTACTCAAGTTTCGGGCGAAACGCTGTAGAGGCCGTATGGAGTATGGCAGGGTCCGATCAGATACGTGCGGTATTGCATGGATCAGGATCGGACGGTTAGTACTAGAGGCCGTATAGATATATGGCAAGGTTCGATCGGATACGTGCGGTATTGCACGGATCAGGATCGAACGGAGATTACTAGCCGGCTTTGGTTTAAGCCGGATCCTAGTATAGTACAGTGTAGTTTTGTCTCTTTGCATTTGTGTTCAGTGGGAATACAAATGCGGGCATGTATTTGCAGTAGCGGGGTTTTCCTGTAATTTATTACGGGATCAGTTTTCTGAGGTTGCCAGTTTGCTTTCCGTTCCGGCCGGTTTTTTCTTTGTTCCTTCACGGCCGGACTTTTGTGATGGAGGGTGTTATTTGCAAGTTTGCAAATAACACATTGTGGAGGGGTTTCTTGCATTTGCATAGATTATGATGGCTTCATGATTTGACTAGTATCATGAGATCCATTTTCTTTCTTATCCTTTGCTTTTTGAGATTAGAAATGGATGTGATGCTTGCTTTTGATGTGGTCACCACCCTTGATCTCCTACACTCACCTCCCTTGATGTTTTTGTTCTTTTCTCCACCATTTTGATTTAAGGGGGCCGGCCACTTCATAGAGTGAGGAGATGAGAGAGTTTCATTTTTCATGTGTGGCATTTTTCCTCATCTCATTTTGTCTTGCTCACAATATCCTTCTCACCTCTCCAAAGTTCTTGATTCCTACTTCCATCCAAAGGCAACTTCAAACCCTCAAAGAGACAATGGCTACTACACTATTCTACAGCAAATCTTGGACGCGTCGGCTAGCCAACTTCGCGCCCGAGTTACCTCGGTCCAGAGGTAGGAGCCCGTATACGAACCCGGCTACGTGGCGCCTTTCCGACGAGGACGTGACGGACGGAGATTCCGCAGGAGATCGGAGTGGAGACGAAGACCGAAGGACACGGATCGCTTGGTATACTTCTCTACCCATCTTTTACTTTGCTAGTTGCTAGGTTAATGGCCCGATCCGGGTGAAAAGTGCGCGGTGGTGCCGGTTTGCTAGTTTGCAAAATTAAAGTTTTTCGCTTCCGCATTTTGGCGTCGGAATTGACGGCCGGGGCGCCGCCGTGCACTTACAGTGGTATCAGAGCCTCGCCATTAACATAGTCTAGCATTGTCTAATGTGTTTTACATTTCCGATCGAACAATTTTCCAAAAACCGTATTTTTCTTCACGTCAGTTTCTGTCGAAATTTTTTGAAGTCCAAAAATTTTTCAGGTTATTTCAGAATGATGTGTAGGACATTTTAAGAGTTCTGTGAAAATTTGGGCTCGTGAACAGTCCAATCCACCGCGGAACCGCGGCCAAACCCATGCTTGGGCCGCGGTTCCGCCGCGACTTTAACTGTTCAGTCCCCCAAACTTTTGCAGAATGTTCCTGAGGTGAAAATAGGGTTTCTGGAATATTATTTTTGGGCCCAGAATTTCTTGATGTGCTACAGTAGTACTTGGGGGCCCACTTGGTAATTTTTGATCGATCGGACATTTTAAATACATTAGTTCACGGGTTTTTTTTTCATTATATCTGCGACCGTGAATGTCACTTGATCGGTAAATCCTGTCTAACTGCTATAGCCCGGTTAGACAGATTTGCGAACGTGACTTTCACGTTGATATTCTATGTATTGCTGTGATGTTGCGGATCGGTCGTGGGGGATTGCCTGGTTGCAGTGGTAGTACAGTTTTGTTGTATTATGTACATTTGATATTGCGGGGCGAGCGTCCGACATGTGGACTGCCGTCACTGCCTGTTTGTATTATTTTTTTGGGGCACGACCAGGTTGCGGTCGATGTACCCGTTGTATGTATATTTTACTTTCTGTACTAGGATTACCCCACGAAGGGGTGCACGGATAGCCGGGTTCTAGAGGGCAACGGGCCCGCATCTCATGGCATTGAGATGGAGGGGGCTTCACTCTAGAATTGGCGGGCTATTCACCGCACTCGTAGGGGTATATGATTGACCCAGAAGGGTGCCCATGTTACCGGATTCCATGAAGTGCTGGGTGGTCCATTCACGTTGCTGAAGGGCGCTGCCTCGCTTCAGGTTTTGGCGGGTAACTTGCCGCGCCTGTAGGGGTCTAGGATTTCATTGCACAGGCTATCCACACGACCAGGGGAACGTCGGGTTCAGTAGCGGCTCTGTGAAACCCGAGATCCCAGATTTCTGTATTGTTCTGTGATGCTGTACATTTCTGTGATGTTGCATTTTTTTCACGCCTTGAGCGAAATATTATATATTGGTATATATATTAGTAGATGTTGTATATGTTTTGCATCCGCGCTATTCCAGTCCCCACTCTGTCGTTAGTTAGCTAACCTAACGGGTAATGACGGGACCCAGTGGCGAATGCGAATGGCATATACGTACATCAGTATATTTTCGTTCTTTGTGGTGTGATCAATTGATGAGACTGCGTTGATTCGGATCAATGCAAGTTAAAACAAACCTTTTCTGATGTTGTTGGAACACTTTTCAAAAAGCTGTTATTGCAAGGACGTTCACTTTTGTTTTGCATCGTGGTATTCAGTTGGAATACCCTGCTCCTCAGTCGACGAGGCAAGGGCCGAGATCCCTTCACCGGGAGTGACCCCTTGGACAAAAAGTTTGCGTCAGGGCAATAACTTCACTATAGCCGATTACTTTTGCTTTGCACCGTGGTATTCAGTTGGAATATCCTGCACCTCATTCTACGGGGAAAGAGCCGAGATCCCTTCACCGAGAGTGACCTCTTTAGCAAAGGTTTTCGTCACTATATTTTTCTAAAAAGCTATCCGTTTCTTCAACGATATCAAGTTCATTACGTTAAAGGTTTTCGCCAGAAACCATTCGTAGCCCTCCGTCGTTTCATATGGGTAGTCAATAGTATTCAAGCTGTGTTTGTTGGCCAAAGTCAAGGCACAGTGTTTGGTAGCTGTTGGTTATTCATATGCAGCATAGATAGATGCGTTGGTTTGGAATAGTCGTACTGCCTTGTTGGCCAAAGTCAAGGGTAGGTACGGGTGGATTCAAAACAACCTGGAGAATGACGGGTAGAACTTGACATGTGACTTATGATTTGTTGGCCAAAGTCAAGGTCATAAGAGCATGGGGTGAAAATCACATCGGAAGTTTCTAAAGAAACTGAAACTTGCCAGATATGCGCATACCTTCTAGAGTGTGATACCGTGAGCGGATTCCGTCACGTTATCATGCGATGATAGTTGGATCCCGATTCCCACTGATGAGTTGGTTTACTCCTCGGGTGATCCCGACTAATTCTTCTTTCAGGTTTAGAGGAGAATTTGACGGTACAGTGGGAGGTTTCCAGATTAGATAAATTGGTAACCATTCTGATCTAGGTTAGAGTGCACGCTGAGTGTTTCTTTTCTCTCTCTCTTGGCAGGGGCCATTGACCCGACCCTAGACTATGACTCAGTGACCAATTTAACCGAACCTTCTTTAACACTGGCTTTTGGATTGTCAGAATTGCAGACCTCATTGCCACTCCTGCTTTTACCCTTTTCTCCAGGACACCCGTATTACTACGAACGTCCACTTCCATTGGACAAAACCATCGTATGGTTATATACGAACTCGAAAGAATTTATTCGAGGATGGTTTCAGGTTCTGGAGGAAACGGATAGGATTATTCAGTTGTCTTTTCCTTTTACCTTCTCTCGGGTTGCGAGTACTCCTTGGTTTAGGAGATAGTACACCTATTACGCAAATTGGACAGTCTTCTTCCAAACCATAGGCAGGTGCCGACCGGTAGGGAATGAAGAAAACCAATTTGCCTAACGATGGTGTACAGAAGGTATTATGTAAAGACAAAGAAAGGGATTAGAAGGAGGGCAAAGTAAATTGCGACTGCTATTCACGACCAAACCAAGTATTTCGTTACCACTCCCATTTCACCTTTGTATTTCTCCAGGACACTCCGTATCACTACGAAGATCCACAGTTTATTGGATATTCCATCGTATGGTTATATACGAACTCGAAAGGAACTTGTTCCAGTTCGGGGATGGATTATGGTTCAGGAGAAATAGGAATAAGGTTTATTCGGTTGTCTTTTATCTTCACCTTCTCTCGCATTGCGAGTGCTCCTAGGACTAGGACAATACACCCATTATGCTTATTGGATAGTCTTCTTCCAAACCATAGGCTGGTGCCGAACGGTAGGGAAGGAAGAAAACCATTTGGCCTAAGGGGTGTGCAGAAGGTAAAGACTAAAGACATATGAAGGGATTTGGAGAGATGGCAAAGAAATATACGGTTACAGTTGTGAATCTGGATAATGGAAGAGGCATTACTAGGAATACCAGGATAACCCCACGGAACATTTTAATGTTTCAGTTTCACTGTGTACAGTTAAAGGAAAACTGATTTCCCGATTAGACACTTGCTCCAGGGTATGTATTTACCAGGCATGATTCTCACATCTGTATGGTTTTACAGATGATGAGTGGGAGTAAGTTATTGGAAATTGGGTGATCATCCTAATTATATCAGGATTCGTTGTAATCGTTGATATTTGAGGAAGTCACCTGGGTTGTTTGCCGGATGGCAAATATTTGGTTTTGAATATCCGTTGTTGTGCACCAATTTCAAATTGATATATCTGTACGTCTATTTTTATAGAGTGAGATATAATTTTTTTGAAATTATGTCTGTGACATTTACCTATATCAGTGGATCGTTAGGTAAGGAGCATTGAACAGCGGTGTAATTCTTCTTAACCATAAGTACAGTTTTCAACCTACGACACACAGTGAATGAGTTATCAGACTCAAGGGACTTATACAGAGTATTGTATGTTGTCCAGGGTCCATCAGGACAGAGGGGTTGGTCCTCGTACTATATTCGGTTTACTTATGACTTCTCTAGTTTTTAGACAGATGTTTCGTGGAAACACAGGGTCCGAATTTTGAGAAGTTATAGGTATTTGAATAAAGTAGAGAGCCAGGTATTGCAAGTATCGGGATTCTTCAAAGTGATCAAAGATGTAGATACTTGTGTATGGTATTCAGTTGATAATGATGATTAAGAGAACTTGCTTCTCTTTCAGGTTACTCATAATTGGAAGCATTCCTAAGTTGAGTAACGCTGATCGGCCTCTCTCCATTTAGTTGACATGCACTGGAGACAGCTGCATGATTTGAATCTGGTTCAATTAAATCAGTGCCTCTGTTCCTATATTGGATATAGAACAGTTCGTATCTTAACGATGTTAAGATATGGGGAGTTGTCCGGCTTATGCTTAAAACCAGACTCTGGATAACTCAAGGCATGTTTCTGTAATGGCTGTTTGTGGGTTGACCCAGGCTATGACGAGGGTTGATTTTCTACCATAAGAAAGATCAATAGTGATATTGTTCTTGACTCGCCACAGTTTTAATAAAAATGGATTTTTTCAGAAAACAGTAGTGGGAGTATGGTAGAACTGGAAGTGATTCCAGGACCACAAACGATTACTGAAGATTTGATAAGAACCTAAAAATTCAATTTGATTTGACATTCCATTGGCCACTCCGCAGATACGGTGGGTAACCTCAGGCACCAGAGAGGTACTCCGGTAGCCTCAAGGACGGTGGCAGGAAGGTTCTTGTTTACCCAGACTTGCCAATGCTGTTGTTCCAGATTGTGAGACCCGGCAGGAGGATGAGTATAGCGTCGTTCTAAACTAGCTTTAGAAGTGTACGTATATATGACTCTGCCAGAGGGTTGTCGTGGTCAGTGGGAGCAGTAGAAGCATTGGTGGACAGGTGGCTTATGTCTATTTATACACTAAAGCAGATATAGCGGAGATAGATCATCTATTTCTGACATGACAGTCATAGGTTTGACGTCATCAGAATAGGGGATGGATCTGTTGAGAAGGTAGTAGGGTGTGATGTTCTGGTTTTGGATGACATACACAGAGTAGGAAAGGAAACTCCTATACTACGATCGGTTATATTTTGGTTGTCACACAGTGGTTTCTCCACATAGGACTTGGATATTATGTCAGACATTCTAGTTACTAGATCTATAGATCTAGATTTGGGTGGTTTTCCAATCTGGGTACTTAGACAGCATTCTAAGAGTATTTAGAATGGACGACTCCTGGCACGGTAGTATACCTGCAGGTGATGGAGTCACCCTCTCTAAAGATGTCTTATAGACTAAAGTAGAGAGGGATGTGCATGATTGGCAGATCACTTGCTTAGGCAATTGAGTCAATCATGAGATGTCAAGTACCACGCCAGATGTTGTTCTTGCAGTAGATGCAACAAGTCGATATTGATCCTATCCTAGAGAAACAGTCGGAAGCAGTTTTAGAACATAAGTGGATGTTCTAGGGATATGATAACGACAGCCTCATTCAGGAGACAGTTATCATTCCAGGGTTCCAAGGTGACATGGACGACAGGATGATCGTCAGAGTTATAGTTTTCCCTCTGACGAGAGGCAGTATTTTGGACAGGTGATCCAGGCAGATACTGAGGGAGGCATGGCGCAGGATACTGATTAAGTTCAGTTAATCGATACAGTCTAAGAAGTTTGGATTTGGAGTTCATTTATGAACTAGGTCCCATCAGACATCCAGACACATTCTTAGACAGGTATTGCTCATTTCGGGAGATGGCTTTCTCCGCGAACATGAGATATAGAGAGACATAGAAAGAAACATCCAAGCGGATCCACTCACTGAGGCTATTCCTCGAACGCAATAGTTTCGCAAACGGGTTTTGTGAGACTGACTAGTAGAGGAGTTGGGTGTTCGGTATCACACGGGCTGTGAGTATGCGACATCTCAATAATTAGCCTTGAGTGCAAGTGGGAAATTGTTGGAGATAGTGCCCTCAGAGTCAATTATTGGATCACAGGCATGTGATTGTAATGATTGAGGGAGGACCTATCCAGGTAGGACAGTCTTACTCAAGATGATAGTATGCTATCTGGTTTACCTTTATCATCGTGTACTGCTTCATGTGACCTTACAGGTCGCTATTACACGCTGATAGAGCCCCTAGGATTCTTGCTTGACTGCCAGCAGTATGAGGACGATCATATACGTGAGAGCTGGTGGTCTATAAGCACATCCTTAAAAGGTCCCTAGTCGTGGGAGTTTCGAGACAGGGCATCGATTCTCCAGAGTAGACTAGTGTATACAGTCGAGACCCCGACGAGGGGCGGTGGCCGGTCTCACAAGCCACTGGTGTCAGTTGGTTCACCTAAGATGTATACAGGTGCTCATTGGGTTATGAGTACACCGGACAGGACTCGCCGGGAACATGCTAGTTGATCTTATACTTGACGTCAGATAGCAGTTCCCTGGTGACATGTGTACAGGTTAGTTCATCGACCTGGGGATCGTCATTTGTCTCGTGTGAGTTCCCACTGTACTTTGATTACTACCCTACCATGCTCAAAGGAGACGTGCAAACAGGTTTTAGTTGGGTACAGTCCCGAGCCACATGGAGGCAGTGAGCGTATCTTCAGGGGTTCGTCTCTCCCGGTATTGGGGATGAGGTCGCGCTGTGTCTAGGAGAGCCATTACACGAAGTCCTTGGCCAAGGCAGGAGATTTACTGGTAGATATTCCTGTAGTATCTCAGGGTGTTCTGGGCTTCACTCCGACACGACTTGTACCGCTTTTGGGGGTCTGACTTTTACCAACCCCCTAGGCCCGCCATGCGATGCTCATAGACGAACGGACCAGACTGTACGAATATTGTCACGGACAGGCTCAGTAGGGTGTCAGGATGGGTTCGCTCATCGACGTCCCTTTTGGTCAATAGCTGGTGGCCCGTCACGTATTGGCTTATACCTCTGACGTGCTAGTGGTTAAATCCACAGCCATAGTATTGACGAGTCTTTAGAGTCCACCACACTTTCAATTACTCAAGTTTCGGGCGAAACGCTGTAGAGGCCGTATGGAGATATGGCAGGGTCCGATCAGATACGTGCGGTATTGCACGGATCAGGATCGTACGGTTAGTACTAGAGGCCGTATAGATATATGGCAAGGTTCGATCGGATACGTGCGGTATTGCACGGATCAGGATCGAACGGAGATTACTAGCCGGCTTTGGTTTAAGCCGGATCCTAGTATAGTACAGTGTAGTTTTGTCTCTTTGCATTTGTGTTCAGTGGGAATACAAATGCGGGCATGTATTTGCAGTAGCGGGGTTTTCCTGTAATTTATTACGGGATCAGTTTTCTGAGGTTGCCAGTTTGCTTTCCGTTCCGGCCGGTTTTTTCTTTGTTCCTTCACGGCCGGACTTTTGTGATGGAGGGTGTTATTTGCAAGTTTGCAAATAACACATTGTGGAGGGGTTTCTTGCATTTGCATAGATTATGATGGCTTCATGATTTGACTAGTATCATGAGATCCTTTTTCTTTCTTATCCTTTGCTTTTTGAGATTAGAAATGGATGTGATGCTTGCTTTTGATGTGGTCACCACCCTTGATCTCCTACACTCACCTCCCTTGATGTTTTTGTTCTTTTCTCCACCATTTTGATTTAAGGGGGTCGGCCACTTCATAGAGTGAGGAGATGAGAGAGTTTCATTTTTCATGTGTGGCATTTTTCCTCATCTCATTTTGTCTTGCTCACAAAATCCTTCTCACCTCTCCAAAGTTCTTGATTCCTACTTCCATCCAAAGGCAACTTCAAACCCTCAAAGAGACAATGGCTACTACACTATTCTACAGCAAATCTTGGACGCGTCGGCTAGCCAACTTCACGCCCGAGTTGCCTCGGTCCAGAGGTGGGAGCCCGTATACGAACCCGGCTACGTGGTGCCTTTCCAATGAGGACGTGACGGACGGAGATTCCGCAGGAGATCGGAGTGGAGACGAAGACCGAAGGACACGGATCGCTTCGTATACTTCTCTACCCATCTTTTACTTTGCTAGTTGCTAGGTTAATGGCCCGATCCGGGTGAAAAGTGCGCGGTGGTGCCGGTTTGCTAGTTTGCAAAATTAAAGTTTTTCGCTTCCACATTTTGGCGTCGGAATTGACGGCCGGGGCGCCGTGCACTTACAGTGTCGAGTCTTTAGAGTCCCACACAGAAATCTATTCGCCTTTAGGCAAAAGAGTAGAGGTCGCATGGTTTTGCGACAGGGTTCGGTCACATCCGTGCACTTGTGCACGTTTGGTGTCCGGACAGTTAACACTAGAAGGCTTTGGTTTAAGCCAGATCCTAGTGTGCGTTTTGGGATTGGTTTTATCTCGGTTGTATTCGTGTTCCTCGGATCGCGGATGCGGGTGTGTATGCACAGTTGACAGAGAGACAGAGGCAGAGGATTCTCATTAGGGTTATTGACTATTGACTGTTCACTGTTGACCATTGACTTTTGCTAAACCCTAATGAGAATAAGAAATATGATTAATGATAATATTAATTAAGTATTATTGTGTCATGGTTGTGATGAGGGATTGACTTTGTTGACTTGTTGACTTTGTTGACCGGTTGACTATGTTGGACTAGTTGACCATCATCATTGCAATGGCTATCATTTCATGGCAAAGACTTTTGCTTGCTTGTTTTGCTTTGCAATATGAGTGCATGAAATGATAATGCCACTTGATATGATATGAACCATCACATAATACTCAATTATTATTATTATTATTATTATTATTATTATTATTATTATTATTATTATTATTCTTTTTGGATTATGAGAGAGAGGTTGAGAAAAGTCTTGCTCATTTTCTTGGATTTACTTTCTCTCTCTTGAGCTCTCTCATCCTCAAGCTCTCCCTCTTCCTCTTGCTCTCTCTAGCTCAAGGCAAACCATTCTCATGTGTTGAGACTCATTGCCTTAGAGATAAAAAGACACCAAAACAATCCTCTACTCATTCTAGTTCACAAGGCCTTTGATCGGTCGAAAATAATGTATTTTTAACACGGCAATTTCCCCATCTTTTGCACTCATTTAGAAGTGTTCGGTATTCATATTTCACATATTAGCAAATTAGTCGTAAAATATCAGATTGCATGTGTTAAACTTTTAAACCGACGCTTTAAGGGAAATTAACCGCATTTCATGGCATCGCATCATTTCTGTATTTGCGCAACACTTGTCTTGAGTCTGTGCAGGAAAATACGGAAGAAAACCAAAGAGCTGATCAAAATTACGCCAACTCAAAAGATGTAGATCTAGTAGCATTTCAGAAGGAGATATTAAATTCAACATATACAATAAAGGCCCATATATCAGCCCAAGCCTGTACCAGAGAGCCCAAGCTCTAACTCCCCCAAAGCGCCGCGGATCCGCGGCGGGAGAGTGCTTGCGCCGCGGATCCGCCGCTTTTTTGCCACGTCATCATCCAATTTTCAGTGTACAATTTGTATCTATGGGCCCACATTCCTTTATGATACTTCAAATTCCAGAAAGACCTCGAAGCTACTGCCAGATCAGCAAAGATCATTAAGCAAGGCTAATCCTAATTAAGCTCCTAACTAACCTCTTCTAGAAGCTCCCTCCTAACTAATCACATCTAGAAGCTTTTCCCCTAACTAACTTTTGGAGGGAAATTTGAATTTCCTCAACAAACTTTAGGAGGGAAACTTAGAATTTGAAATTCTAGATCTAGGGTTTAGATGTCTATAAATAGGAACCTAGACCTAGGGTTAAAGGCTAATCAATCTTTAGGGAATCAATTTTAGTTAATCTTTCCCTCTTTCATCATCTTCTTCCACAAGTCTAGTGACAAGGCTTGTGCGAAACCCTAACCCTAATTCCACTCCAAATCCAAGATCTTGAGTACCAATCAAGCAAGAAGCCTTCAACCTTTTAGGAGCCGAGCCGATCTTCAATCGGGCAAGTGATCCAAGCCGATCCGCGACCCACGGAGCCGAGCGAAGCCAAATCGACGATCGAGTTCTTCCTCTTGTAGTTCTTGAGCGAATGTAATGAAATTGTTGATATAAATAAAAGGTGAAATTCTTTAATCTTGCTTTCTTTTAATTCTTGCATCATGATTAGATCTCAATTTGTAATTGTTGTTCTTATTGTGATGTTTGAGTAAAACTCCGCTCGTAAAGGAGTCGAGACGATTGTAGAATGATGATGTAACAAATCTTAATACGATTTTTAAGTCCTACGAGTTTTGTAAACCCTAGCAAGTTCAAGAATCGATGACCTTGTTTCGTAGCGATGCTTTCTTGATTGTGATCGCTCGAAATTAGGGATCTACGATCGTTTCTTGAATTTACTAGAGGCTAGAATATGAATGATATCGACGAAAGAACAAGGGATAAGATGAAACCCTAGTTTCACAAGAAATCCCTAATTCTCGATCGATCATCATCGATCTAGTATCAATTCATCGAAGGATAAGAATACGTTATCTTGAGATTACATCACATCTATAGATCCGATCGATTCCTACGAACCTCATTTCGATTCTTGCTATTTGGTTTGGAAAAATCATCAAACTATCAATTCTTGATTCTATCCTTTTCTTGTTATTAGATCTAGATTTTTCTAATTCTTGAACTTCAATTTCAAATCATGAATTGTTTTGTTTTGTTTTCTTTAAAGTTTCGACTCATCTAATTCAAATGACGAACGATTACACTTTCCCTGTGGACGATCCGCACTCACTTACAATCTACATCCGACACCGTAGTTGATTGCGGTCAAATAATTTTTGGTTGTGAATTTCTATACAATTTTCTAAATACCGACACAACGAGAAATCATTATCAATCAGCCTAGCAAGCCAAGTGTTCTAGTTTCTTCAAAGTTGGAAGAAAAAGCCAAAGGTAGAAGCTTTCGGGTGGATCCATCTTCGGCGCAAGGAGACGACGAGGTGAGGCCGATCCGTACACCGGAAAGAGTTGAAGACGAAGGAGTTCAAGAAAGATATAGGCCCCTAACCGAGTAGGTAAAACTCTTGTTAGGTTGTTGGTTAGTCGTTTAACAAAGATCCGTATTTGTAGTCCATGTTACCACCCTCTTGAAAATCATTTTTCACCACTTCCGCAACCCCGTAAGTACCGGGGAAGGGTGGCATGGACTTACACTCTGGTGCTTTGGTTCAGCAGTACAAGGTCTTACCAATGAGCTACAAGCTCCTTCTTGCTATTAAAAAGCAAAACAATTACTTATAGCTTATGCTCAGGCAAAAGTGCCTCTTTCTGTATTTTTTTGAAAAATTTTGTACAGAAAGTTTAGGGTTGTTACAGATCCCAACGGCCACACGCGTCCCTACAATAATGCGGTGGGCCGGATAAAAGACAGACGGCCTCATATAGTGATGATGGGTCGGAAGCACAAACCAATTCAACCATAGGCCGATGAACCCCAGAAAGAACGTCTCTTCGTCGACATCTGGAGCAGCGAGCTCTGCGAAAGGGATGACCGGAACGTCTGGAATGAAGAAATTCTTCCAATCCGCCTCTGCCATTGGCAAGTTATCAAAACCAAAACCGAACGGGTCATCATGCTTAGCAAATTTCTCGACTTGTTTTGACAAGACTTCTGGATGAAGAAAGCGGGAGATGAAATCTGCAAAGACAACTCCGTGCCTTCCAGAATCTAAGAACAAACTCTTATAAATGTTCAACACCTTGATTAGGCTTGGGAGCCGGTGTTGAACAACATTCTCTGGAGTAAGGCCCATCACTACAAATTTGGTGGCAAAGATGTGCTCATCAGGGGGAAGTATCTACTCGTAATGTTCTCCTCTGACGGGTAAGCTGGAAATTTCCGCAAACTCCTCCAAGGAAATTGAGACCTCCCGGTCCGATAGAAGAAATGTGTGGGTTGGGATATTCCGCTGTTCCAGAAAAGCCTTAACCCACCATACATGAGGCGCAGGATATTGGAAAAGGGACGCATATATTATAGGATACAGCCCAAGCTTCAGAAGCAGCGACTTCTTGGCCGACAAGATATACCGAGCCCACTGCAGGCAGCCGGCTGAATGGAGAGGAGTCAACCATATCATATAGACTTTCGCCCAAGAGCACGACTCGCCTTGGCATATGCACCGCCTCAAAATATCCAAAGCCATCAGTGGCTATACAGGTATTGATGCCATGGAGGGCTGAAGGCGACCCTCCGAGGTCCAGTTGACCTCTTCTACGGCATAAATCTGTTGGATATATGTATGCCCTAGAGCCCATTATTTGATAGTGGATGTATAGTATATGTATATATATATTCAGAGGACATTCTTGCTCGACATGATAGTATGCTGTCTGGTTGTTCTTTATCTTGACATGTTCACTTGATCATGCATATTACTCATTTGGTACATATTGAAAAAGCCCTTAGGATATTTGCTTGACTACTGGGACTATGATGCAGATCATACTAGTGGGACATGTGTAGTTTATAAGCATATCCTTGAAATATTTCTAGTCGTAGATGTATCAAGACGGGGCATCGATATTCCAGAGTAGACCAGCGTATACGGTTCTTGACCTATATGATGGGCGATGGATGATCCCATATCCATTGGTGTGATGACACCAAAGATTGTATACAGGTGCTCAGTGGTGACTGGGTACACTGAACGGACTCACCGAGAACTCCTATGTGGTATTATATCTATCGTCGGATAGCAGTTCTTAGGTAACACTGGTACAGGTTTGTCTGTAGACCCGAGATCGTCATAGAGTCTTATGTATCCTCCCACAGTACTTTGATCTCCACCCTACCACGGCTCTACTGAGTCGTGCAAACAGGTGGATTTTCGGTACAGTCCCGAAGCACGTGGAGGCAATGAGCGATAGGAGGGATTTCGTCTCTCCCGGTATTGGGGGTTGATGTTGCGCTATGCTCGATTGGCTATAACAGGAAGTCCCTAGCCAGTGCTGATGAGATTTACTGATAAGTGTTATCAGTAGTTTCTCGATCTATTATGAGCCATATACCGGCATGACTTATTGAGTTATTGGGGTCGACGATACCATCCCTAGACTCGATATGCAGCATATCTGATAAAGAGACCGGACTGTACGATAAGTGTTACCAGTTGGCTCGACGGGAGTTTTGACAGGTTCGCTTGTTCTTCTTCTGATCGCTCAATACCTGGGAGCCGTTACGTACCGCTTGTACCGCTGACGGTTTGTGGGTATGTGATATGATCACTACCTACTGCTAGCGTATTGACGAGTCTTAGAGTCCCACGAAAGGGTTTCCTAGCTCAGGCGAAAAGATGTGGGGGTGCATATGGGATATGTGCGGGAGCTCGATTAAATGCATGTATTTGATACCGTATTTTAATCGGGCGTTTACTATTAGACGAGTCGTATGTGATATGACCGGGATATTAAATCAAGTGTTGATTTAATATTAAGTCCATTAGCTCATTTATTAAAACCTATTTCGTTATGATGCATACATGAGTGTATGTATATATTGATATGGATGCACACATGCATGCATACATGTGTCATGATTGATGATACATTGGTGATGGAAATGCAAGACTCGCATGATAACATATTTATATATTTTGATTGTTGAGAAAAACAAAATGGAAATAAAATCATGGTTGATTTTCTACACTCTTCTTTTGTGTTGACTAAAGTCAAAACCATGGTTTCATTTCCCATGGTTTTTGTTGCCCATTGTTTTGCTTAACTCAAGTATCAAAATATCTAGATATTTTGTAACCATGGTTTGGGATGAGATAGCCTCTCTCTCTCTCTGTTGATTAGTTTTGATTATTCTCACATGAGTTAAGCTTAAGCCATCTCCCCCTTCTTCTTCCTCATTCAAGCTCTCTAGCTTTTATCAAGTGAGTGAAGAATATAAAAAAGAAAGGTTTTTAAGTGAGATCTAAACCCACATCACCAATCTATATTAGTCTAGCCCACTAGTGTAGGTTGTTGACTCCACTTCCATTTAGTTCAAGTGAAGCTAGGAGCTTGTGCAAAGGGACTCCGTGGTGGATCGTCGTGGACTTCGAAGAACTCAAACGGACCGGTCCAAACACCAAGTTGATCCAAGGAGTCACAAGAGGAGGTCTACAAAGATTGTATTACTCACCTCTTGGTATTAGACACTTGATAGTATGTGATATTAGTTCTTGTTACCCTAATTTTCTAGTTCGACTCATAGTTGGTTTTGTTTAGCACCCCTAAATTTTTTGTTATAGATAATTTTGTTTAGCACCACTAATTTTCTAGTTTGATGCAAGCCAAACCCTAGGCATGGTGCTAGAGAATCCCTACAGTGGTATCAGAGCTAGGTTAGAAATTTAGACGATGTTAGAAATATTACGAAACCGAAACAACTCCGAAACTTCGATAAACTGAAACCCTGAAAACTGCTCTCTGTCAATTTATAAATGACCTCCTAAAATTTTTTAAGCAACTGCAGAAGTTTGCATATGATGCGCTGAGAACACTGGAGAAAAACGAGGCCATCCTACCGGTTTTCACCCGGTGAGATTCATGGAAAACCCGGCCTGGCTGGCCTAAACCCCCCTCTCTGCCTTGTTTTTCTTGGGTGCTCTGGTCTGTATATTTTGGGGCTTCAGGTATTGTTTGTTTAGCCCAAAATTTCATGTGATGTTAATTTTGTTAAGGGGCTAATTCGGAGTATTTCGTAGTCATAATTTTAATATTGTTTTAGGTAACCTGGACGACGTTTAACAGTTCGAACGAACATCAAACACCACCTCATTACTCTCGTTGGGAATTTTCCAAGTGTTGGAAGTTTCCAAGTTGAATATATTCGAAAGATCATGCAAGTAATTCTATGGACCCTCTAGAAGAACGTAACCCTAACTCGATTCTATGACCACAGAACCGCGACCAAACCCTAGGGTTTGCCGTAGTTCCGTGGCGCCATAGGTGAGGCAAGGGTTGACCCTTTTATGGTTGATCCATAGGTACTGTGGCATGTTTTTGGTACTTTAACTTTGCTCAAGTGTTGAGCTCTCGGAGA
The DNA here is from genome assembly GCA_030015575.1 of Agapanthus africanus. Lineage (NCBI taxonomy): Eukaryota > Viridiplantae > Streptophyta > Magnoliopsida > Asparagales > Amaryllidaceae > Agapanthus > Agapanthus africanus. Next base: position 441,581,714 of record CM057350.1, on the reverse strand, counting down.
ATTGTGTATGTTTGTTGATTCAATCGAAACGTTTAACATCGTCTAGATTTTTTATGAATGTGATACAATAATTGGAATCTACACTAATTAGTTTTATGAAAAATAATTAGTTGCGTGTAAATCTAACATTTTGGTCCCGGGAAGAATCGGGAATCATGTTGAATTACCCGACTTCTTTTGAAAAAGGTGTTTTCATAGATGTGACCTAAATGTAAAATTTGCATCGTTAGGCATGAAATCCAAAATATGTGATATTCCAGGTTTATGATGTTTAACGGCAGTATTGATTCCAATTGTTGTAGTTTTTCACTTTCTTTTCTTCGACCGTAAGTGTAATATGTGGTGTATCGCCGGTTTCGTTGCTATATATCAATGACAATTGGGGTATGCATACTTGCTTACGTTGATGACATGTGTTATTATGTTTTGCTGTGATATGATGTATAGGATCGTCGTGATTGAATGGCCCGGGGTTTTATGTGAGATGAAAGTTTTTCTTTTCATTCATGTAAAATTCATTGTATGTAATATTCTTTTATTGGGGCACTTCCGGGTTGAGGATGATGTCACCATTGTTATATATTATTTACTTTTCCGCATTAGGATAGACCCAAGGTGGGGAGCACAATTGACCGGGTTCAGGATCCAGTAGGAGGCCATCTCGAGGAGTCGAGACCGGGTCTCCTAACTCTAGAATTGGTAGGGTCACTTGCCTCTCTCGTAGGGATCTAGAGGTGTGGGCTTGGCTATTCATCGCGACGGTGGAATCCGTATTTTCTATTGTTGGCTAAATACAAAATACGGACCTCCTAGTATATCCTATATTTTCATATATATGTTTCTGCTGTTGATATTCTGTGATGTGATCACTTTATATGTTGAGACAAATGGTGTATTATATATATGATATATAATAAATATTTCTTATATTTTGCATCTGCGCTAGTCCCGCCCCGCTATGTCGTTAGTTAAGTAACCTAATGGTACATAACGGGTCGTTGTGGCGAATGTGGATGGCATAAACGTACGTTCTATTTTCGTTTCTTTTCTGTGATGGCTTATGGACTTAAATGATGGGACTACATTAATAAGATTAATGTGAAGAAAAAGAAACCTAAAAGATGTTGTAGAATCGGATTTGAAACCTACTCGGCTTTTTATGAAAAAGCAAGTTTTCAAAGTGCGGAGCTTAAACCACTCCTTTTTAAAAACCATTAGATTCTACAACAATATCAAGTTTAAAGCGTTAAAGGTTTTCTTAAAACTCATTCACAGCCCTCCATCATTTTAAGAAGTAGAGTACTTAGTATTTGTGCTGCGTATGTTGTCTATAGTCAAGGCATAGTGTACGGTAGCTAAGTGATATCTTCCTATACAGTATATGATGCGATTAATTAGGAAAGTCGCATGATTATGTTGACCATAGCCAAGGGTCATGTGGGTGGGTCCAATTAATCATGAAATGATGGGTAGAACTTGACTAGTGCTTATGATATGTTGACCATAGCCAAGGTCATGAGTGATGGGGGTAAAAACCATATCGGGAGTTTCAAGAGTTGAAATTTGCAATGAGATTGCATACCTTCTATGTGATAGTAGCATCCCGATCCCACTGTGAGTAAGAGTTGCTCCCAGGAGAGTTTTGCACTTTACAATTAGCTAACCCATTAGGTGTCTAAAAAAAGTGTCCACGAGGCTACGCCTCTAAGAAAACGAGATTTATTTTAATTAGGTCCGTGCGAAAGCACGGGGAACCTCCCTCAAAGTACCAGTACTGGCCTGGCTGAACGGTTAGAAAAGGTGTAGAATATAATTAATCCTGGCTAATTTTCCTTCTAAGGTTTGAAGGAAAATTTGATAAAAGTAGTAGGAGATATCGATTAGATAAGATAATAACCAATCTGATCTTTGCAAGAGCTTTCGCCGAGTGTATTCTTTTCTCTCTCCTAATGGCAGATAACCATGACTGGACTTAAGCTTTTGTTAGAGAAAAATAAGCTAACCGGGCCGAACTATAAAGACTGGCTGAGGAACATTAACATTGCTCTCACATATGATAAAGTATCATATGTCCTCACTGCCTCAGCCCCTCCCAGCCCATGCCCTAATCTTCTGTTGCGGATAGGAAGATCCACAAAACGTGGGATATTGACTGTAGTACTGCCAAATGCCTCGCGTTTGCATCGATGGACAATACACATCAAAAGCAGCATGAGCAGATGGATGTTCAATCCACCTTTCTCCATACAAAAGAGTTGTATGGGGAGCAATCACGTGTCCTTCGATATGAAGCGTCTCGAAAGTTGTTTCAGATGCGGATGGCTCCTGGCACACCAGTAGGTGATCACGTTTTGGAGATGATAGCTCTTATTGAAGAGCTTGAGGGTCTCGGATGGACAATGGAGAACGAACAGTATGCTGATATTGTTCTACAGTCTCTTCCCCTTGCCTTTGCTCCATTTATAGTGAACTTCAACATGCATAACATGGAGAAGTCACTACCCGAACTTCTCAATATATTGAGAAGTGTGGAGAGCACGCTCAAGGCAAAGTCTCCCTCTCTGGTTGTTGGGCAATCTTCCTCTTCCGTCCTAAAATCCAAGGCCAAAGGAAAGAATAAGAAGAAACCCACCAAATCGAGAGGTGAATTAAAATGGCACAGGGGAGAGACAAATCCAAGGTTGAGAAGTCGGGAAAATGAGAATGTTTCCACTGCAAGAAGACAGGGCACTAGAAGCGGAACTGTACTGAATACCTTGATCTCAAGAAAAAGAAGCATGGTGATGCTTCTGCTTCAGGTGTGTTCGTGACTGAAAACTGTTTTTCTATAAACTCTGCTTCCTGGGTATTGGATACCGGTTCAGGTTCTCATATCTGCAATTCTGTGCAGGGCTTGAGAAATAGAAGAGTTTTGAAGACCGGTATTCACACTCTCCGAGTTGGAAATGGTTCCAATGTACATGCAGTTTCAGTGGGAGAGTATCACCTAGGGTTGCCTTCGGGTTATATATTGGTTTTGAACCCATATTATTTTGTACCTAGCATGCTTTATAATATAATATATGTTTCTTTGTTAGACAATGAAGGATATCATTTTGTATTGCAGTACAATATTATGAACATTAAACTGAATCAAGAGTTTATTGGTTATGGTACACTTAATAACGGGATATACATCCTAAATCAACACACAGTTTTCAACATACAACACACAAATAAAAAAAAAATTCAGATATAAATGAAACTTTTCTTTGGCATTGTAGACTTGGTCATATTAATGAAACAAAACTAAACAAGCTTCATAAAGATGGATATTTAAATCCTTTTGAATATAAATCTTATGCGACTTGTCAGTCTTGTATCAAAGGGAAAATGACCAAATCTCCGTTTACTGGACACGGAGAAAGAGCTACAGAGCTCTTGGGCCTCATACATAGTGATGTATGTGGGCCAATGTCTACACATGCAAGAGGCGGTTTTTCTTACTTCATAACTTTTACTGATGATTTCTCGAGATTCGGTCATGTGTTTTTATTAAAGCATAAGTCTGAAGCTTTCGAGAAATTCAAGGAGTACAAGCTTGAAGTAGAAAAACAAACAGGAATGAGCATCAAGATACTTCGATCAGATTGAGGTAGAGAGTATCTTAGTATAGAGTTTTCGAACTTCCTAAAAGAGAATGGGATTCTCTCTCACCTCACCCCCCCCCTTACACACCACAGCACAACGGTGTGTCAGAGCGACGAAATCGTACCCTATTAAATATGGTACGATCCATAAAGAGTGATGCTGAATTACCTCTCTCCTTTGGGGGCATGCATTGGAGACTGCAGCTTTTCTGTTGAATAAAGTTCCAGCCAAGACCGTGTCTACCACTCCATATGAGATGTGGTATGGGAAGAGACCATCTCTTAAACGAGTTAAGATTTGGGGTTTTCCGGCTTTTGTTAAAAAGCAGAATTCAGAAAAACTTAAGACACGATCGGTTAGATGTATATTTATGGGATATCCAAAACATTCGTTTGGATATCGTTTCTACCACAAGGAGGAACAAAAGGTGTTTGTTTCTCAACATGCCACATTTTTAGAAAATGAGATTTTTCCAGATGATACTGATGGCAATGTGGTAGATCTAGAAGAGGTTCTAGAGACACAAGTTACAAATGATGACTTGGTTGAACCTGATGTTGCAACAGAATCATATGAACCTCAGCCACTCCGTAGATCTGGTAGGACTTCTCACCCACCGGAGAGATACTACGGTTTTCTCATTGATGGTGATAGAGAAGATTGCATCATGGATGATGATGACCCTACCAGTTTTCAGCAAGCTATCACGAGTGGTGACTCTGTGAAGTAGCTGGATGCTATGAGATCCGAAATGGAGTCTATATACACCAACAAAGTATGGACTTTGGAAGTTGTACACTCTGGGGTGAAACCCGTAGGGTGCAAATGGATCTTTAAGAGAAAGATCGGTGTAGATGGGCAAGTGGAGACCTATAAGGCAAGGCTTGTGGCGAAAGGATTTCGTTAAAGACCGGGACTGGACTATGACGAAACCTTTTCTCCTGTAGCCATGCTTAAATCTATTCAGATTCTACTTGCTATTGCTGCTCACTATGACTATGAAATCTGGCAGATGGACGTTAAAACTGCTTTTCTAAATGGTGATTTAGAAGAATGCGTTTATATGGATCGGCCAGAGGGCTTCATTGATAGTGGGAGCAGCGGGAAAACACGTAGATTGCTTAAATCCATTTATGGATTGAAGCAGGCATCATGGAGTTGGAACATCTATTTTGATGATGTCATTAAAGAGTTTGATTTCGTCAAAAATCCAAATGGACATTGTGTTTATAAGAAGATTGTAGGGAGTACTGTCACATTCCTTGTATTGTACGTGGATGACATTCTTCTGATAAGAAATGATGTTTATATGCTACAATCGGTCAAACTGCTCTTATCACAAAGGTTCTCCATGAAGGACCTGGGTGATGCCTCGTACATATTGGGTATGAAGATCTATAGGGATAGATCTAAAAGTTTGTTGGGATTGTCCCAAACAAGGTACATTAACACCATCCTGAAGAGGTTTAGTATGGAAGACTCCAAGCGGGGTGCCTTACCCGCTTGTCATGGAGTCACTCCCTTCAAGGACTTTTGCCCAAAGACTGATGAAGAGAGGGCTCGCATTAGCATTATACCCTACACTTCAGCCGTAGGATCTATAATGTATGAGATGTTATGTACACGCCCTAATGTAGCTTATGCACTGGGTGTAGTAAGCATGTATCAATCCAACCCAGGGGAGAATCACTGGACAGCTATGAAAAACATTCTTAAGTACTTGCGAAGGACTAAAGAAATGTTCTTGGTGTATGGTAACGGGGATCTCCAAATGGAGGCTTTTACCGATTCGAGCTTCCAGAGTGATAAGGATGACAACAAATCTATCTTAGGGTTTATATTTACCCTCAATGGAGGGGCGGTATGTTGGAAGAGTTCCAAACAGGATACCGTTACAGACTCCACGATGGAAGCTGAGTATATTGCTACAAATGATGCTGCCAAGGAAGCCGTCTGGATAAAGAAGTTCATCTCGGAGCTAGGAGTAGTTCCAACCATTATTGATCCAATACCATTGTATTGTGATAATAATGGGGCTATGGCGTTGGCCAAAAAGCCCAGGTCCTATCAGCCTGGAGCAATATCATCTGATCCGGGAGATAGTTGATCTCCGCGAGATCGAGATTCGGAGAGTAGATACAAAGAATAACACCGCGAATCCACTCACCAAGGCCCTCCCTCAGCCGCAACATGAGCGACTTTTTGAGATGTTGGGTATGAGATACGCTAATAATTGGCCTTACTGGAAGTGGGAGATTGTTGGATATATGTATGCCCTAGAGGCCATTATTTGATAGTGGATGTATCGGTATATGTATATATATATTCAAAGGATATTCTTGCTCGACATGATAGTATGTTATTTGGTTGTTCTTTATCTTGACATGTTCACTTGATCATGCATATTACTCATTTGGTACATGTTGATAAAGCCTTTAGGATATTTGCTTAACTACTGGGACTATGATGCAGATCATACTAGTGGGACATGTGTAGTTTATAAGCATATCCTTGAAATGTTCCTAGTCGTAGGTGTATCGAGACGGGGCATCGATATTCCGGAGTAGACTAGCGTATACGGTTCTTGACCCATATGATGGGCGATAAATGATCACATATCCATTGGTGTGATGACACCAAAGATTGTATACGGGTGCTCAGTGGTGACTGGGTACACTGAATGGACTTGCTGAGAACTCCTATGTGGTATTATATATATCGTTGGATAGCAGTTCTCAGGTGACACTGCTACAGGTTAGTCTGTAGATCCGAGATCGTCAAAGAGTCTTGTCTGTCCTCCCACGGTACTTTGATCTCCACCCTACCACGGCTCTACTGAGTCATGCAAACAGGTGGATTTTGGGTACAGTCCCGAGGCACATGGAGGCAATGAGCGATAGGAGGGGTTTCTTCTCTCCCGATATTGGGGGTTGATGTTGCGCTATGCTCGATTGGCTATAAAAGGAAGTCCTTGGCCAGGGCTGATGAGATTTACTGATAAGTGTTATCAGTAGTTTCTCGATCTATTATGAGCCATATACCGGCATGACTTATTGAGTTATTGGGGTCGATGATACCATCCTTAGACTCGATATGCAGCATATCTGACGAAGAGACCGGACTGTACGGTAAGTGTTGCCAGTTGGCTCGACGGGAGTTTTGACAGGTTCGCTTGTTCTTCTTCTGATCGCTTAATACGTGGGAGCCGTTACGTACAGATTATAACGCTGACGGTTTGTGGGTTTGTGATATGATCACTACCTACTGCTAGCGTATTGACGAGTTTTAGAGTCCTACAGAGGGGTTTCCTAGCTCAGGCGAAAAGATGTGGGGTGCATATGGGATATGCGCGGGAGCTCGATTAAATGCATGTATTTGATACCGTATTTTAATCGGGCATTTACTATTGGACGAGTCGTATGTGATATGATTGGGATATTAAATCAAGTGTTGATTTAATATTAAGTCCATTAGCTCATTTATTAAAACCTATTTCTTTATGATGAATGCATGAGTGTATGTATATATTGATATGGATGCACACATGCATGCATACATGTGTCATGGTTGATGATACATTGGTGATGGCAATGCAAGACTCATATGGTAACATATTTATATATTTTGATTATTGAGAAAAACAAAATGGAAATAAAATCATGGTTGATTTTCTACACTCTTCTTTTGTGTTGACTAAAGTCAAAACCATGGTTTCATTTCCCATGGTTTTTGTTGCCCATTATTTTGCTTAACTCAAGTATCAAAATATCTAGATATTTTGTAACCATGGTTTGGGATGAGATAGCCTCTCTCTCTCTGTTGATTAGTTTTGATTATTCTCACATGAGTTAGGCTTAAGCCATCTCCTCCTTATTCTTCCTCATTCAAGCTCTCTAGCTTTTATCAAGTGAGTGAAGAACATAAAAAATAAAGGTTTTTTAAGTGAGATCCAAACCCACATCACCAATCTATATTAGTCTAGCCCACTATTGTAGGTTATTAGCTCCACTTCCATTTAGTTCAAGCGAAGCTAGGAGCTTGTGCAAAGGGACTCCGTGGTGGATCATCGTCGACTTCGAAGAACTCAAGCGGACCGGTCCAAACACCAAGTTGATCCAAGGAGTCACAAGAGGAAGTCTACAAAGGTTGTATTACTCACCTCTTAGTGTTAGACACTTGATAGTATATGATACTAGTTCTTATTACCCTAATTTTCTAGTTCGATTCATGGTTGGTTTTGTTTAGCACCCCTAAATTTTTTTTATAGCATGTTTGATGCAAGCCAAACCCTAGGCATGGTGCTAGAGAATCCCTACAAAATCACTTAAGGCGAATCAGTGTAATGAATCGCTGAAATTGGCTCTGAGAGAGCTGCACAAGAAAAACTGCGCCGACCCCGAATGATCTGATTATACCACGATCCCCACAGGTGAAGAGATTTCTGCTCCGGGTCATGATCTTTAATAAGCGTGAAGACTTCTCGATCCAAGGGCACGTCAGCAAAGGCGCTCTCTGAATATATGAAAGAGAAGGAAGAGTCGAAGGCTATTGCACCTGCACAAAAGGAGAAGGTTCAGCTATTGACGTTATGTTCAAAACTTTAACGTTCTTTGATACTTAAAAAATTTTGTACTGCATTGCGGTGAGACAAAAAGGGGCCCACAAATTTAAGGTGACGCCCCATCATTGATGGGGCAGTCACTCATTAAGAATAGAATTCTAAAAAGATTCTAATTTAATGAGAAATATCATTGGACTAAGGAGTTAAACTCCCTCGAGAGCTGTGCTCTGCAAACAGATTTCACATCTGTCAGAAAATTAATGAGAGAATAAAATTCCTAAAAATTTCTTGGAGCCATGCTCTGTAAAACAATGGGGAAATCTACCAGAACCCTCAAAAATAAAGCTTTTTAACAGGGTAAAACCCAAGATCTTTAAGATCTGCAAGAAAAATCCTAAAAACTCTAAGAGTTCTTCATGAAAGATGAGAAAAGCTCTGATTAACGGGTTAAGAAACCTTATAATACATTTTTAAGATCTACGGTCTAAGAAGAGCAAAGCTTTGTTAATGGGTTCGATTGTAATCCTTACCAAGTTTTTGGCAAAGTTCTAACTCTAAAAGAGTTTCCTTGGGCAGAGATCTAAGCTCTGGAAAGAGAATTATATTCTCAGAAAGAAGAAGTCTAGGGAAGATGAGCAGCGGTTATCTCAAGGGCCAAAGGCCCTACTTATAGGCACAAGAAAACGGTTCCACTTCAGAGAAGATCCAACGGTGGAAAAGATGTCACCGCTGCACTCACGTGTGAGAAACGTGAGCGCAGCGGTGGGAGGGCATTTGTTTCCCCAATAAAAGAGCAAGGATCTGTTCAAAAACTCAAGAGGCAGCGCCTCACTTGTCTGCCACGAGGGCGCCAGTGCCAGAGTTAAAATACTCTTAGAAGAGTAAAGCTATGTTCAAAACTCAAGAGGCAGTGCCTCACGTGTCTGCCACGAGGGCGCCAGTGCCAGAGTTAAAAAATCTTATTGGCGCCGCACGTACACAGCACGTGAGCGCCGGTGCCTGGTTGAATTAAATTCTACTCTTTGTTAAACAGAGCCGTTGAATCAAAGATCCAACGGAGATGATAAATCATCAGAGTGCAGAATTAAATTCTGTTGAGAAAATATTCCTCAAATCTTTCTAAACAAGAAAGATTACTCTCTGTAAAATAGAGTACCATTGGATTAAAAATCCAATGGTGATTAAAGAATCACCGAGCTACAGAATAAATTCTGTATGGGAAAATATTTCCCTAATCTTGCTAAAAACAAGAAAAATATCTTCTGTAAAACAGAAGTCCTTGGATCAAAGACCCAACGGTGGGTAAAATCCCCAAATCAATTAGGATCTCTCAATGAGAGATTTCTTCAACTAATCAACAGACTTGCCTCTATTATATAAAGGACCCAAGACTTCAAGTCTAAAGAAGAATAACCCCCCATAAGCTTTAAAAAAAGGAGAAAGCTCTGAAAGAAAAGAGAATTAAATTCTAGAGAAAGAAGAACTCTCTTCTTGGAAATTTTAGGTAAATAAAATTAGATAAAGATCCTGTGGATCATTCAAAAAAATGAAGAAGAGAGAGAACTCAGGAGTGCTTAGCACTCAGTAAATGGTGCTCAATACCCCGCGTGCCCCTCACGTGGGCGCCATAAAATAAAGAGTACTTAGCACTCAGTGGCTAGCGCTCAGCACTCAGCGCCTCACGTGCCCCTCACGTAGGCGCTATAAAATAAAGAGTGCTTAGCACTCAGTGGCTGGCGCCCAGCGCCTCACGTGCTTCGCATGTGAGCGCCATAGAACATAAAGTGCTTGACACTCATCATTCAGCGTCTAGCGTCTCACGTGATTCGCACATGGGCGCCATGAAGAGTGCTCTAGAGACAAATAAAAGAGAGAGTAAAGTGTGAGCGTCAAAACTCACGTAAGTGCTCAGCACTTTTTACAAGAAAAAGATAGACTGAGCACTAACAAGTGTTTAGCACTTCTTTCAAATAAAAGAAAACTGAGTGGGCCAAGCCCAAGTTGGCTAGGTCCCTGATTTAGATTAACTAAGCCCATGGGTTCATTGCTTCCCAAACATGACTCATGATATCCAAAATGATGTTCATCCCATATTTCCTAAGTTAATCTTAGTCCCCCGAAAATGGCTAATGATTCTTAGATGGTCCACCATGATTTCTTCCCTCAGACACGAGAAATTGGTTCAAGGGTATATCTCTCCATACCTCTGATGCATGTCGTTGTAATTTCTCAACGTCTTCAGAGAGGTGGCGGATCCCGACAACCAACTGTTTTTGGGTGCACTTCCCAAGCTGACGTGCACACCTTAAACCAAACCACACCGCAAATAGGTGTATCCCACATCATCGCCATGCATCTTGTCACGTAACAAATACACGGGCATAAAATGGTGATCTACGGACCGTAACGTCCTCAAACTACTACGGACCGTAACGTCCTCAAACTACTACGGACCGTAATGTCCTCAAACTAAACCCTCACCTCAAAAATGGTGATTTACGGACCGAAACGTCTTTAAACTAACAACGGACCGTAACGTCCCTAAACTAAAATAATGGAGCCTAAATGCTCTTTTGTTGGATCTGAATGATCCTAAAACCCCGTTAAGTAGATCTTAGTCTCAAATTGGACTAACGAATCCTTAACAAAAAATTAAGTTGATCTTAATCTCAAACGAGATTAATGATCCTTAAATTAACCCAAACCCAAATCTAAGATATATGGATTTAAACTAATCCACGCCCTATGGGCGACGACATAAATTAGTCTCCGTATACAATCCACGGGCAACCAAAAATAAAACAAACACACACGACACGAAGTGAACTTCCGGAGCAGGAGAATGTGGTTATTGCTACGTGGTAACGTAATTAACTGCAGGGAAGAACGTCCCCACAATCAAAAACCCCTCATATATGAGGGGGAATCTGACAAAGTCTGCTACAATGGCCGCATCCATCCAAACCTCTGATACACAGTGCCATAAATCAACTTGGCATCTTCGGAGAGGTAGACGGATAAATCCAAATAGCATCCACCCCCAAATTCAGGCAAGACGACCTACGCGATTCGTATCCATTTTCGGCGGTGAACACCTACACCATGTCTATCTCAGTATTCTGCTTGAAATTCCGTCCAACATACTTCTCCTCAGAAAAGAATAAACTTATAACTCTGACAGGCACTTTGTCATCCAGGTCACTTTGAAAGCTAGAACCGGAAATCGCCTCCTAAAGGAAGCGGTCTTTACCACATCCTAAGAACATCATGATATGTTCTTCACCGCTTCTTTTTGTTTCTCCAGCATTAATATCTGCTTACTACACTAAGTGAAAAAGCAACTTCTTGTATGTTATTTGACATTGCATGATTGACCCAATGGACAAAGCAATTGGTATGTTATTCATGCGAGTCACTTTCTTCTACATTCTAGAAAATATCTCTTTAGAGAGGGTGACTTCATTACCTGTGGGTACACCACCACGCCAGAAGTCCTCCATTCTAAAATCCTTTAGAATGGTGTCCAAATACCCAAATGGGGAAACTTTCCAATTCTAAATCTAACGACATAGATCTAGTTACCAGAATTCCTGATATATTATTCTCATCCTATGTGGAGAAATATTTATGACAATCAAAGTTATACGGATTATAATATAGTAATATCTCTTCTTATCAGGAGTACATCATCCAAATCCCAGGACAGTACTCTCTACAACCTTCTTACTAGGTTCATCTATTGTTTTGATGAAGTCAAATATCTTGACTCACATCAAAACAGATAATCCACCTCCGCAATGCCTGCTTTAGTCTATAAATAGACATAAGAATGTTGAATACCTTCCGCTGCTCCCACTAACAACGACAACCCTCTGACAGAGTCATATACACGTGCATTTATAAATTCCTATTTAGAAAGACGTTATAGTCATCAGTTGGATATAGTACCATCAAGGAAATTATTATATCCTGCAAGATGGCAATTACATAATTGAAGGCGGACCTATACGGAGAACAGTTTTACTCGAGATGATAGTATACTATCTGGTTAGTCTTTATCTTATATGTGAATATGTTTTACATGTTATAATACATGAGATGAAGCCCTAAGTATTTTGCTTGATTACTAAGACTGTGATAGGGATAATACTAGTGGGGCCTGGTAATCCATAATCACATTCTTAAATTTCCCTAGTCATAGGAATATCGAGACTGGGCATCAATACTTCAGTTTAAACTAGTGTATGTGTTTCATAACTCTGTATAGTGTGATGGTTGATCCTACAGACATTAGCGTTTGACACCGATGGCTGTATACAGGTGCTCATCGGATGAGCTACACTGGACAGACTTATCGAGAACTCCAAGATGGTTTATACCAATGTCAGGTAGCAGTTCTCTGGTAACGATAGTACAGCGTAGTCTGTCGGCCTGAGATCGCCACGGTGTCTCATGTGTGTTCCCACTATACTTAGATTACTATCCTACCACAGCTCTACTGAGTCATGCAAACATATTTTAGTTGGGTATAGTCCCGAAGCACATGGAGGCAGTGAGCGGTCGAAGGGATTCGTCTCTCCCTGTATAGGGAGTTAATATCGCACAGTGCAGGAAATGGCTATAACCAAAAGCATCTGTCCGAAGCAGGTGAGATAAACTGATAAGTGTTATCAGTTGTATCTCGAAAGGTTATGAGTCCAGTGTCGCACGACTTATCCGGTTATTAGAGGTCTGACAGTTTCTACCCCCCGACCAGATGTGTGATAGTCTTTAACGAAGAGACCGGACTGTATGGTATTCGTTGCTTATAGACATCGTCAGATCCGGATAAGCTCGCTCGTCGACCTACCTTTATCTTGATCGTACCTTGGTAGCCGTTATGTACAGTTAGTGTCACTGACGAGCTTGTGGGTTAACCTAAGAGGGGATTGAATCTGAAAGTGTTTCGAATTCGATCGGATGTGATATTGTATAACCTACTGCGAGAGTATTGACATGTCTGTAGAGTCCCGCAATGAAGGTGCCTGCTCGGGAAAAAAGTGATATGGCCTGCGTATAGGATACATACAGGACTTCTATTGAATAGTTGATTTGATCGAACGTCTGGATGTACTAGCTGATTTAAAACTCGGGATATCAGGTCAAGTGTTGATTTGATAACCGTATTTTGATATGGTTTCTAGTATAGTATATTTGATACACTCTCTGAAGTATTCAATACTGAGTTGATACAGATGGCCGATCATGTATAGGATACATGATGCATAAGTGTATTGGATACATATACTTCCTATCATTCCGTATACAGGTAATCATTCATGATACCTGAAAAGAAAGGCAAAAGGAGCATCGGCTCAAAGTATAGGAAACACTGTAAATTTATAATATGGAGTCTCTATCTTTAAAGCTAAGAGACCCCATTGGGTCAAATTTGACCCACTAAGGTTGGGATTTAGAGCATACACTCTGTAGAAAATCTAAATATTTTCTATTTGAACATGAGCTCCAAAAGCTCTAAGGGGGAGCGCTCTAACTAGAGCTGGAGCGTAGGCTCCATGGAAGACCAAGCCTTCACCTTGATTTGACAAAGAATGTTCTTTGTTAAAGATCAAAAGAAGGGAAGCTTAAGCTTCGATTGAGAGCAAAGCTCTGTGGATAAAAAAATTTCTCAAAGAAAGTTTAAGAAAAGAAAATGAGAAGCGCAACCTCTCCCCTAGAACTTAATCTCTATTTATAGGGGTTTTGAAGTCGGTTCAGATCCCTCGGATCTCAAGATGATCTAATGGTGCACAAGTGTGCACCACTTCACCCACGTGCAATGCACGTAAGTGCAATGGTGGGAGGTATTTGTTCCCACCCAAAATTAAGGCGCACCCATGCTTGGAGTGTAAACTCCACAGTGTGCACTTGCACAAGTTTCACGCACAATGCATGTTACGCAAATACCTTTTGCATATGCGCAACGCTATGTGCAATGCACGTTGTACATGTTCTATATGCGGATGTGCTGCGTCACGTGCAATGCACGTAGCGCAAGCGCAACCCTTTGAAGTGTAAGCTTCAGATCGAAGTAAAGCTTCACTTGGAAGAAAATATTCTTGATTGATTTTTCTGATTAAGGAGATCTCTGGATCAATGATCCAACGGTGTGCAATGCACCCTGAATTGATAAGTATCAATTCAAATATGATAGTTAAGATTTTACCTTAACTACTCCTCTCCTATAAATAGAAGACTTGGGAGAAAAAATCTCCATCATCATCTTGCAATAAAGAGACATACTATCAAGGTTCTAAAAAGATCGCAGCCTCCATCAAAGGAAGAACTCATTCTTCAAGAAAAACCCTAGCAAACTAGGTAAATAAAAGAGAAAAACTCTTTTTTCATGTTCTTGAAGCCTCGGCTTCATTAAAGTCTCGGCTCTGTACATAAGTTCAAAGATCTTAATAAAGACTTTAACTTTCTCCCCATCAAGACGAAAAAGTGATGTAAGAACGAAGTCAAGGTTTCATGGAACAAAGTTCCCATCAAAAACATATGACACTAAGATCATAAGGCTAAAGCATACACTTCTAAAATAAAAGCAAAGTTTTTTCTGGAAATCATTGATTTTCATCAAGAGAACAGGAAATATGGACCTGAAGTATTTGCTTCATTGAAAGCCATTGCTTTCTCATAAATTAATAACTTTCCTTATGATAGGATGCACCCTAACAGATTCGCAAATGCCAAAGGTATTCTCTGCAAGAATTATGCATGTGCACCTCATGTAAAGCACATGGTACCACCATCGCAAAAAATCAAAGAGAGTGCACATGCGCACCACGTGTAATGCATGAGCGCAAGTACCATGTGCATCGTGTGCAACGCATGAGAATAAGTGTCATGCACATATGTTTTCTAAGAATAAGTGTGCATGATGCCAAGCCAAAGTTGAAGACTTAGCAAATTGGCTAAGTATGGAAGCCTAGGCTTCATTGATGATCCAATGATCTATAAGAAACGATGTTCTCAATATATGACTAAGTCATCCAGATTGACCTAGTTCTCAAATGAGATTATGTGTCTCTAGGCAGAGCATATACTCCCCAAAACCCTCTAAGTAGACCTTAGTTCTTAAATGAGACTGACATGTACTTAAACAGAGCTTCTGCTCTTATGTGAACCGATAGACCTCACAAATTTGAGAACTGAAATCTAAGTTCACTCATGTTGGCAAACCAAGTTATCAACGTGGATTTCGTCAAGCAATGCTTGACCCAAATATCAAAATATAAAATAAGTATGGATTTGGACTAATCCACACTCTACGGGCGGCGATAAATTAGTCTCTGTATACAATCCAAGAGCAACCCAAAATAAACAAACAAAAACACGACACATAAAGGAAACAAGTTGGAGTGCAGAAAGTTGTTGTCATACACGACAACGTGATTACCTCCAGGGGCTTGCGCCTATAGGAAAAATATGTCCCCACAATTAATAAACTTCTCATTTTTGAGAGAGAATTTGAAGTCAGTTATATCGATCACATCCTTCCAAACCTCCGATATACGGCGCTATAAATCAACTTAGTGTTTCCGGAGAGGTGGATATATCAAACCTATGTATCTGCCCCCCAAATTCAGGCCAGACGTTCTATTCCAGCTCGTCTGACCGGTCTTCGGCGGTAAACAAGGGATGGCTGATGTATTGTTGCCAATGGGTGTTGAGCCATATCTTCCGGAAGCGGACGTTTCTATCCGGTGTCCCTGTGGTGCCTGGTGCTACTATAGGTCCGGAGACACTTCATTTTGAGCGTTTTCTTGCACGGTTAGAAGAGACTAAGAGTGTCTTTTTGTACGCACGTCTCCTTGAAAATGTGCCTAACCTTAGCTACTAATAAGATTCTTTCTTTGTCTTTTTCTTGTCTTTGGAATTGATGTACATATTATTTTGTCTTGTTTTATTTACCAGTTCAGGGACCTTGGAATTTTGGGGGCGGATATCCTTGAATAGGATATCTGCCGCCCTCCATGACTTGAGGGGGTGTGTCCGCCCCTCCTTTTCCGAGCTTTCTTGATGCTTGTGAAAGCGTTCTCTTTTTTTAAACATTATGAACCGTTTTACACGCGGGTTTCCAGTCTCTTCTCCATAAATTAGGGGATGTCCATTCATCATCTTCATTTTGTTGGTATTCCTTAGCACGACTACTAGGTTTCTAGAGATATCGAGTATGCAATTTTAAAAAATCTAGTGTGCTAAGCAATACTAACCTAGAATCGAACTAGAGAATTAGGGTTTATAAGCAAGTAATAAAATTTTATACTAAGTGAACAAGGAATACAACCTTTATAGACCAGTCCTTCACTTCTAAAACTCCGTGTAATAGTCTCTTATCTCCAAGTAGTGGTCCCCGAGCTCTTCTTAGGCTCCACTAGGCGAAAGAAACGAACTTGCTTAAGAATCTTCGAGACCGAAGATGATCTACCTTGAGAAATCTTTAACTTAAGCTACCTCTTCACTAATTGAGAAATCAGTGAAGTAAACAACTTATACTAAATGGCTAGTTTGGTATAGATTGATGAAGTAGGTATTTTGCTCATTATTTTTCTCTCTTTCTTTCTTCACCTCATTAAAAACTAGAGAAGAAAAATGAGATGAAGAAGATGAACTAATGTGAACCTTGGGTGAAAAAAATATCTCCAAGATATTTAGTAGAGAGTTAACCATGGCTAAACATAATGGTTGGGTTAATAAATATCTAGAGTAAAACAAAATTAGTAGACTAAGTCAAGACTTCTACATACTTCCACAAGCATCTTAAGCCATGGTATTTTCCACATAATTTTGTTTTTTCCTAAATAATTAATCACCCAAATTATCTTTAGTTTGGTGTGAGTCTTATACATCCATATCTAATGTATCATCTGTTGGAGATAGTGCCCTCATAGTCAATTATTGGATCACAGGTACGTGATTGCAATGATTGCGGAGGACCTATACCGGTAGGACAGTCTTACTCGAGATGATAGTATGCTATCTGGTTTGCCTTTATCAGTCGTGTACATGTTCAGGTGACTGATTACATGTTACACTTTGATAGAGCCCTTAGGATCTTGCTTTACTACCAACTGTATGACGGCGATCATATACGTGAGAGTTGGGTAGTTTATATGCATATCCTTAATTGTGGTCCCTAGTCGTGGGAGTTTCGAGACAGGGCATCGATACTCCGGAGTAGACTAGTGTATACAGTCGAGACCCCGACGAGGGGTGGTGGCCGGTCTCACAAGCCACTGGTGTCAGTTGAATCACCTAAGATGTATACAGGTGCTCATTGGGTTATGAGTACACCGGACAGGACTCGCCGGGAATCTGCTAGTTGGTATTATACATATCGTCAGATAGCAGTTCCCTGGTGACATGTGTACAGGTTAGTTCATCGACCTGAGGTCATCATTTGTCTCGTGTGAGTTCCCACTGTGCTTTGATTTCTATCCTACCACGGCTCAAAGGAGTCGTGCAAACAGGTAGTTTTTGGGTACAGTCCCGAGCCATATGGAGGCACGTGAGCGGATCGGCAGGGGATTCGTCTCTCCCGGTATTGGGGGCGAGATCGTGCTGTGTCTAGGAGAGCCATTACACAAAGCCCACGGCCGTGGCAGGAGATTTACTGGTAGGTACTCCAGTAGTATCTCAGGGTGTTATTGGGCTACACTCCGACACGACTTATACTGCTATTGGGGGTCTGACGTTACTAGCCCCTGTTGCGCCACGGCAGCGCCCCGGCCTCTTGGTCGAGGCCAAAATGCGGAATAAAAATTTTCCTTACTCGGAAACCGGCGCTACCGCGGACAATGAAAACCCGGATCGTAACCATTAACCTAATGCTAGCAAACAAGAGATAGGGTGAGAAGTATACCGAGTGATCCGAGTCCTCCGGTCTTCTCGTCATCGTCCCGATCTCCCGCGGAAAGTGTTGCCTCCACATCGTCGCCTCCTCGCCGGAAAGGGCACCACATCGCCTTCTTCTTTTACGGGCTCCCGCCTCAATACCGAGGCAACTCGCGCATGAAGCCGGCAACTCGACATGCTCAAGATGTGCTGTAGAATGTGTAGTAGATTGTCTCACTTGGGTTTTGTTGCCATTTGAAGATGATGGAGGAAACAAGGATTAGAAAAATGGTGCTTGCATTTTTCTAGCATGAAAAAGAGATCAAGAAAGAAACTCTCAAGAATGAAGCTCTCTCTTCTTCTTCCTCTCTTTCTTTTTCTTATTCTCTCTTTCTTTTTCTTATGAAAAACTTATATTCTAAATGAGAATGGTGGAGAAGATAATATGAAGCATGAAGGGAGGTTAGTGTAGGGTAAAGGAAGTGGTGACCACATCAAGACATAATCATCACAAACTCACATCAACTCTAATCCACATCTTATCTTCATAAAGCATGAAATGAATGGTATCTAAAAAGGTTATCATAATAAATCATTTGCAAGAAAAACCTCCACAAAGTGTTATTTGCAAAACTGCAAATAACCCCCTCCATCAGAAAAGTCCGGCCGGGAAAGAACAAAGGAAAACCGGCCGGAACGGAATGCAAACTGGCAACTCCAGAAAACTGGTCCCGTAATAAATTACAGGAAAACCCCTATACTGTGCATACACACCCGCATCTGTATTCCGACCGGATACAAATGCAATGAGACAAAATCTACACTGTACTAAACTAGGACCGGCTTAAGCCAAAGCCGGCTAGTAAAATCCGTTCGATCCTGATCCGTGCAATACCGCACGTATCAGATCGAACCCTGCCATATAACTATACGGCCACTAGTACAAAACTGTCCGATCCTGATGCGTGCAATACCGCACGTATCTGATCGGACCCTGCCATATCTCCATACGGCCTCTACAGCGTTTCGCCCGAAAGCTTGAGTAACTGTAAGTGTGGTGGACTCTAAAGACTCGTCAATACTATGGCTGTGGATTTAACCACTGGCACGTCAGAGGTATAAGCCAATACGTGACGGGCCACCAGCTATTGACCAAAAGGGACGTCGATGAGGAAGCTCACCCCGACACCCAACTGAGCCTGTCAGTGACAATATCCGTACAGTCCGGTCCGTTCGTCTATGAGTATCGCATGGCGGGCCTAGGGGGTTGGTAAAAGTCAGACCCCCAAAAGCGGTACAAGTCGTGTCGGAGTGTAGCCCAGAACGCCCTGAGATACTACTGGAATACCTACCAGTAAATCTCCTGCCTCGGCCGAGGGCTTTGCGTAATGGCTCTCCTAGACACAGCGCGACCTCACCCCCAATACCGGGAGAGACGAACCCCTGAAGATCCGCTCACTGCCTCCATGTGGCTCGGGACTGTACCCAACTAAAACCTGTTTGCACGACTCCTTTGAGCCGTGGTAGGGTAGTAATCAAAGCACAGTGGGAACTCACACGAGACAAATGACGATCCTCAGGTCGATGAACTAACCTGTACACATGTCACCAGGGAACTGCTATCTGACATCAGGTATAAGCCCAACTAGCAGGTTCCCGGCGAGTCCTGTCCGGTGTACTCATAACCCAATGAGCACCTGTATACATCTTAGGTGAACCAACAGACACCGGTGGCTTGTGAGACCGGCCACCGCCCCTCGTCGGGGTCTCGACTGTATACACTAGTCTACTAATGGAGTATCGATGCCCTGTCTCGAAACTCCTACGACTAGGGACCTTTTAAGGATGTGCTTATAGACTACCAGCTCCCACGTATATGATCGCCATCATACTGCTGGCAGTGAAGCAAGAATCCTAGGGGCTCTATCAACGTGTAATAGCGACATGTCAGGTCACCTAAAGCAGTACACGATGATAAAGATAAACCAGATAGCATACTATCATCACGAGTAAGACTGTCCTACCGGGATAGGTCCTCCCTCAATCATTGTAATCACGTGCCTGTGATCCAATAATTGACTCTGAGGGCACTAACTCCAACAATCTCCCACTTGCACTCAAGGCTAATTATTGCGATGCCGCATACTCACAGCCCGTGTGATACCGAACACCCAACTCCTCTACTAGTCAGTCTCACAAAGCTCGTTTGCGAAACTATTGCCTTCGAGGAATAGCCTCAGTGAGTGGATCCGCTGTGATGTTTCTTTCTATGTCTCTCTATATCTCAAGTTCGCGGAGAAAGCCATCTCCCGAAATGAGCAATACCTGTCTTAGAATGTCTGGATATCTGATGGGACCTAGCTCATAAATGAACTCCAAATCCAAACTTCTTAGACTGTATCGTCAACCGAACTTAATCAGTATCCTGCGCCAAGCCTCCCTCAGTATTGCCTTGGACCACCTGTCCAAAATACTGCCCCTCGTTGGAAGGAAAACTATAACTCTGACAACCTCCTTGTCGTCCATGTCACCTTGGAAGCCTGGAATGATAACCGTCTCCTAAAAGGAGGCTGCCGTTATCATATCCCTAGAACATCAACTTATGTTCTAAAACTGCTTCCGACCGTTTCTCCAGGATTGGATCAATGTCAACTTATTGTATCTATTGCAAGAACAACATCTGGTGTGGTACTTGACATCTCATGATTGACTCAATTATCTAAGCAAGTGATCTGCCAATCATGAGTATCCCTCTCCCCTTTAGTCTATAAGACACCTTTAGAGAGGGTGACTCCATTACCTGCAGGTACACTACCATGCCAGGAGTCGTCCATTCTAAATACTCATAGAATGCTGTCAAGGTACCCTGATTGGGAAACCACCCAAATCTAGATCTAAAACCATAGGTCTAGTAACCAGTATGTTTGATATAATATCCAAGTCCCATGTGGAGAAAACACTGTGTGACGACCAAAGTGTAACCGATCGTAGTATAGGAATATCACTTCCTACTACCTTCTCAACAGATCCATCCCCTATTCTGATGACGTCAAACCCATGACTGTCACATCAGAAACAGATGATCTAACTCCGCTATATCTGCTTTAGTCTATAAATAGACATAAGCCACCTGTCCACCAATGCTTCCGCTGCTCCCACTGACTACGACAACCCTCTGCCAGAGTCATATAGACGTGCACTTCTAAAGCTAGTTTAGAACGACGCTATACTCATCCTCCTGCCGGGTCTCGCAGCCTGGAACAACAGCAATGGTAATTGTGGGTAAACAAGAACTTCCCTGTCACCGTCCTTGAGGCTACCGGAGTACCTCTCGGGTGCCTGAAGTTACCCACCTTATCTGCGGAGTGGCCAATTGAATGTCAAATCAGATTGAATCTTTAGGTTCCTTATCAAATCTTCAGTAATCGTTTGCGGTTCTGGAATCACTTCCAGTTCTACCATACTCCCACTGCTGTTTTTGAAAAAATCCATTTTTAATAAAACTGTGGCGAGTCTAGAACAATATTTCTATTGATCTGCCAGATGGTAGAAAGTCAACCCTCGTCATAGCCTGGGTCAACCCACAAACAGCCATTACAGAAACGTGCCTTGAGTTATCCGGAGTCTGGTTTTAAGCATAAGCCGGACAACTCCCCGTACCTTAACATCGTTAAGATATGAACTGTTCTATATCCAATATAGAACCAGAGGCACTGATTTAATTGAACCAGATTCAAATCATGCAGCTGTCTCCAGCGCATGTCAACTAAATGGAAGGAGGCCGATCAGCGTTGCTCAACTTAGGAATGCATCCAATTATGAGTAACCTGAAAGAGAAGCAAGTTCTCTTTATCATTACTATCAACTGAATACCATACACAAGTATCTACATCTTCGATCACCTTGAAGAATCCCGATACTTGCAATACCTGGTTCTCTACTCTATTCTTATACCAATAACTCCTCAAAACTCAGACCCTGTGTTTCCACGAAGCACATGTCTAAGAACTAGAGAAGTTAAAAGTAAACAGAATATAGTACGAGGACCAACCCCTCTGTCCTAATGGACACTGGACAACATACAATACCTCTGTATAAGTCCGCTGAGTCTAACAACTGTGTATCGTAGGTTGAAAACTGTACTTATGGTTAAGAAGAATTACACCGCTGTTTAATGCTCCTTACCTAACCATCCACTGATATAGGTAAATGTCGTAGACATAATATCAAAAGGCATATCTCACTCTATGAAAATAGACGTACAGATATATCAATTTGAAATTGGTGCACAACAGCGGATATTCAAAACCAAATATTTGCCGACCGGCAAACAGCCCAGGTGATCTCCTCAAATATCACCGATTACAACGAATCCCGATATAATGAGGATGATCACCCAATTCCCAATAACTTACTTCCACTCAGCATCTGTAAAACCATACAGATGTGAGAGTCCAACCTGGTAAATACATACCCTGGAGCAAGTGTCTAACTGGGAAATCAGTTTTCCATTAACAGTACACAGTGAAACTGAAACATTGAAATGTTTCTGTGGGGAATCCTGGTATTCCTAGTAATGCCTCTACCATTATCCAGATTCACAACTATAACCGTATAATTCTTTGCCACTTGTCCAAATCCCTTTATATGTCTTTAGTCAATACCGTCTGCACACCCCTTTAGGCCAAATGGTTTTCTTCCTTCCCTACCGTTCGGCACCAGCCTATGGTTTGGAAGAAGACTATCCAAAAAAGCATAAAGGGTGTACTGTCCTAATCCTAGGAGCACTCGTAACGCGAGAGAAGGTGAAGATAAAAGACACCTGAATGTACTTTATTCCTATTTCTCCTGAACTAGGATCCATCCCCGAACTGGAACAAGTTCCTTTCGAGTTCGTATATAACCATACGATGGATTATCCAATAAACTGGGATCTTCGTAATAATACGGAGTGTCCTGGAGAAATACAAAGGTGATTTACGATTGGCGAAGAAATACTTGGTTTGGTCGTGAATATCAGTCGCAATTTACTTTGCCCTCTTACTAATCCCTTGCTTTGTCTTAATCTTAATACCTTCTGTACACCGTTTTAGGCTAACTGGTTTTCTTCATTCCCTACCGGTCGGCACCAGCTTATGGTTTGGAAGAAGACTATCCAATTTGCGTAATAGGTGTACTACTCCTAAACTAAGGAGTACTCGCAACCTGAGAGAAGGTGAAAAGAAAAGACAACTGAATAATCCTATCCGTTTTCTCCAGAACCAGAAACCATCCTCGAAGTCCTTCGAGTTCGTATATAACCATACGATGGTTTTGTCCAATGGAAGTGGACATTCGCAGTAATGCGGGGTGTCCTGGAGAAAAGGGTAAAAGTAGGAGTGGCAATGAGGTCTGCAACTCTGACAATCCAAAAGCCTGTGTTAAGAAGGTTCGGTCAACTTGGTCACTGAGTCATAGTCAAGGGTCGGGTCAATGGTCGCTGCCAGAGAGAGAGAAAAGAAACACTCAGCGTGCACTCTATCCTAGATCAGAATGGTTACCACTTTGTCTAATCTGGAAACCTCCCACTGTACCTCAAATTCTCCTCCAAACCTGAAAGAAGAATTAGTCGGGGTCACCCGAGGAGTAAACTAACTCATCAGTGGGAATCGGGATCCAACTATCATCGCATGATAACGTGACGGAATCCACTCACGTCACCACACTCCAGAAGGTATGCGCATACCTGGCAAGTTTCAGTTCTTTTGAAACTCCCGATGTGATTTTTACCCCTAGGACCCAAGTGACCTTGACACAGTCAACAAATCAAAGAGTCCTAGTCAAGTTCAGCCCGTCATTATCCTGGATTGCATTAAACCCACCCGTACGAGCCCTTGACACAGTCAACAAGGCCGCACGACTGTCCTAACCAATCCCATTAATATGCTGCAAACAAACACTACTTAGCTACCGCACACTACGCCTTGACACAGTCAACAAACGCAGCACGAATACTAAGTAATACTTATAAGAAATGACGGAGGGCTACGGCTGGTTTTTGGCGAAAACCTTTAACGTAATGAACTTGATATCGTTGAAGGAACTGGATAACCTTTTAGAAAATATAGTGACGAAAAACCTTTACTAAAGAGGTCACTCCCGGTGAAGGGATCTCGGCTCTTTCCCCGTAGAATGAGGTGCAGGATATTCCAACTGAATACCACGATGCAAAGCAAAAGTAATCGGCTATAGTGAAGTTAATGCCCTGACGCAAACTTCTGTCCAAGGGGTCACTCCCGGTGAAGGGATCTCGGCCCTTGCCTCGTCGACTGAGGAGCAGGATATTCCAAATGAATACCACGATGCAAAACAAAAGTGAACGTCCTTGCAATAACAGCTTTTTGAAAAATTGTTCCAACAACATCAGAATAGGTTTGTTTATCTTGCATTGATCCGAATCAACGCAGTCCCATCAAATGATCACACCACAAAGAACGAAAATATACTGATATACGTATATGCCATCCGCATTCGCCACTGGGTCCCGTCATCACCCGTTAGGTTAGCTAACTAACGGCAGAGCGGGGACTGGACTAGCGCGGATGTAAAACATATACAACATCTACTAATATATATACCAATATATAGTATTTCGCTCAAGGCGTGAATAAAAAGCAACATCACAGAAATGTACAGCATCACAGAACAATACAGATATCTGGAAGCCCCGGGTTTCACAGAGCCGCTGCTGAAACCCGACGTTCCCCTGGTCGTGTGGATAGCCTGTGCAATGAAATCCTAGACCCCTACGGGCGCGGCAAGTCACCCGCCAAAACCTGAAGCGAGGCAGCCCCCTCCAGCACCGTGAATGGACCACCCAGCACTTCACGGAATCCGGTAACATGGGCACCCCTCCTGGGTCAACCTGTACCCCCTACGAGTGCGGCGAATAGCCCGCCAATCCTGGACTGAAGCCCCCTCCGTCTCAATGCCCTGAGATGCGGGCCCGTTGCCCTCCAGAACCCGGCTATCCGTGCACCCCACCGCGGGGCAACCCTAGTACAGAAAGTAAAATATACATACACCGGGTACATCGACCGCAACCAGGTCGTGCCCCAAAAGAATAATACAAACTGGCAGTGACGGCAGTCCACATGTCGGACGCTCGTCCCGCAATATCAAATGTACATAATACAACAAAACTGTACTAGCATTGCATCCAGGCTATCCCCCCACGACCGATCCGCAACATCACAGCATAAACATAGAACATCAACGTGAAAATCACGTTCGCAAATCCGTCTAACCGGGCTATAGCAGTTAGACCGGATTTACCGATCGAGTGACATTCACGGTCGCAGATATAATGTAAATACTGTGAAATAATGTGTTTAAAATATCCGATCGATCAAATAATTAACAAGTGGGCCCCAAAAGAAAACTGTAGCACTCACAGAAATAACTGGCCCAATTTTAATATTCCAAAACCCCTAATTATAGCCCAGAAGCCCACTGGAGAAAATCGAAGCAGTGACCCCACCAACCTGCGGCGGAAGGCGGCACAAATAGGGTTTTTGCGGCGCTTCCGCGCTCCTGTTGAGTGATCACTGTCTCGAATTTTCCCAGAGTTCTTAGAACTCCCTGCACATCATTCTGAGACCACCTGAAAAATTTTTAGACTCCAAAAAATTTCGACAGAAACTGATGTGCAATAAAAAATACGGTTTTTGGAATTTCGGTCGATCGGATAAGCAAAACACATTAGAACAAGCTAGGTAAGGTTAATGGCGTGGCTCTGATACCATGTTGCGCCACGGCAGCGCCCCGGCCTCTTGCTCGAGGCCAAAATGCGGAATAAAAATTTTCCTTACTCGGAAACCGGCGCTACCGCGGACAATGAAAACCCGGATCGTAACCATTAACCTAATGCTAGCAAACAAGAGATAGGGTGAGAAGTATACCGAGTGATCCGAGTCCTCCGGTCTTCTCGTCATCATCCCGATCTCCCGCGGAAAGTGTTGCCTCCACATCGTCGCCTCCTCGCCGGAAAGGGCACCACATCGCCTTCTTCTTTTACGGGCTCCCGCCTCAATACCGAGGCAACTCGCGCATGAAGCCGGCAACTCGACATGCTCAAGATGTGCTGTAGAATGTGTAGTAGATTGTCTCACTTGGGTTTTGTTGCCATTTGAAGATGATGGAGGAAACAAGGATTAGAAAAATGGTGCTTGCATTTTTCTAGCATGAAAAAGAGATCAAGAAAGAAACTCTCAAGAATGAAGCTCTCTCTTCTTCTTCCTCTCTTTCTTTTTCTTCTTCTCTCTTTCTTTTTCTTATTCTCTCTTTCTTTTTCTTATGAAAAACTTATATTCTAAATGAGAATGGTGGAGAAGATAATATGAAGCATGAAGGGAGGTTAGTGTAGGGTAAAGGAAGTGGTGACCACATCAAGACATAATCATCACAAACTCACATCAACTCTAATCCACATCTTATCTTCATAAAGCATGAAATGAATGGTATCTAAAAAGGTTATCATAATAAATCATTTGCAAGAAAAACCTCCACAAAGTGTTATTTGCAAAACTGCAAATAACCCCCTCCATCAGAAAAGTCCGGCCGGGAAAGAACAAAGGAAAACCGGCCGGAACGGAATGCAAACTGGCAACTCCAGAAAACTGGTACCGTAATAAATTACAGGAAAACCCCTATACTGTGCATACACACCCGCATCTGTATTCCGACCGGATACAAATGCAATGAGACAAAATCTACACTGTACTAAACTAGGACCGGCTTAAGCCAAAGCCGGCTAGTAAAATCCGTTCGATCCTGATCCGTGCAATACCGCACGTATCAGATCAAACCCTGCCATATAACTATACGGCCACTAGTACAAAACTGTCCGATCCTGATGCGTGCAATACCGCACGTATCTGATCGGACCCTGCCATATCTCCATACGGCCTCTACAGCGTTTCGCCCGAAAGCTTGAGTAACTGTAAGTGTGGTGGACTCTAAAGACTCGTCAATACTATGGCTGTGGATTTAACCACTGGCACGTCAGAGGTATAAGCCAATACGTGACGGGCCACCAGCTATTGACCAAAAGGGACGTCGATGAGGAAGCTCACCCCGACACCCAACTGAGCCTGTCAGTGACAATATCCGTACAGTCCGGTCCGTTCGTCTATGAGTATCGCATGGCGGGCCTAGGGGGTTGGTAAAAGTCAGACCCCCAAAAGCGGTACAAGTCGTGTCGGAGTGTAGCCCAGAACGCCCTGAGATACTACTGGAATACCTACCAGTAAATCTCCTGCCTCGGCCGAGGGCTTTGCGTAATGGCTCTCCTAGACACAGCGCGACCTCACCCCCAATACCGGGAGAGACGAACCCCTGAAGATCCGCTCACTGCCTTCATGTGGCTCGGGACTGTACCCAACTAAAACCTGTTTGCACGACTCCTTTGAGCCGTGGTAGGGTAGTAATCAAAGCACAGTGGGAACTCACACGAGACAAATGACGATCCTCAGGTCGATGAACTAACCTGTACACATGTCACCAGGGAACTGCTATCTGACATCAGGTATAAGCCCAACTAGCAGGTTCCCGGCGAGTCCTGTCCGGTGTACTCATAACCCAATGAGCACCTGTATACATCTTAGGTGAACCAACAGACACCGGTGGCTTGTGAGACCGGCCACCGCCCCTCGTCGGGGTCTCGACTGTATACACTAGTCTACTAATGGAGTATCGATGCCCTGTCTCGAAACTCCTACGACTAGGGACCTTTTAAGGATGTGCTTATAGACTACCAGCTCCCACGTATATGATCGCCATCATACTGCTGGCAGTGAAGCAAGAATCCTAGGGGCTCTATCAACGTGTAATAGCGACATGTCAGGTCACCTAAAGCAGTACACGATGATAAAGATAAACCAGATAGCATACTATCATCACGAGTAAGACTGTCCTACCGGGATAGGTCCTCCCTCAATCATTGTAATCACGTGCCTGTGATCCAATAATTGACTCTGAGGGCACTAACTCCAACAGCCCCCTAGACAGATATGCGATACTCATAGACGAACGGACCGGACTGTATATACATTGTCACTGTTAGGCTCAGTAGGGTTTCCGGATGAGTTCGCTCATCGGCCTCCCTTGAGGTCAGTCTATGGGCAGCCGTTACGCATAGCTAGTGCCGCTGACGGTTTGTGGTTAAACCCACTGCCAGGGTACTGACGAGTCATTAGAGTCCCCCACAGACAGTTTACCAAGTTCGGACGAAATGTTGTAGAGGCCGTATGGTTTTATGGCAGGGTTCGGAAAATGCACGTGCGTTTACACACGTGTTATTTTTCGGGCAGATGATACTGGTCGGCTTTGGTTTAAGCCGGATCCGAGTATTGTATTGAGTAGATATAATATCTTTGTCTCAGTTACATTTGTATTCGGTCGTAATACAAATGCGGGTATATTTATACAGTTACGGGGTTATCCTGAAAGTCGTTTCAGGATCACTTTTGGAAGTTGCCAGTTTCCAGTTTTCTATCAGCCATCTTTTATCATTCGGTTAAAGTCGGATTTATCTTTTCTTTGGATGAGTGTGGATGCTTCTAGAAGGTTCTAGAAGCGGTGAGGTGTTATTGTTTCATTGGTTTCTTTCTGTGTGTTCACACTGTGTGTTCACACTAGATATTTATTTGTGTTCACACTAGATATTTATTTGTGTTCACACTCTTGTGGTCACTCTCCTCTCTCCTACACTCACCCCCCATCCCTATATATGGCCGGCCCCCTCCCCTCTCCTCCTTCTCACTCTCACTTGATGATAGAAAAAGATTATGATAGTTTTCGGTGTATGGAATTTCACAGCTCATTTCATTCCATCACCCGATTCCCACGGCAACTTCATTAACCGTTCATCCATAGCTTTGGACGGAACGAGACAAAGTCTTCTACTCATTCTCTACATCAATCTTGGTCGTCTCTTTTAGCAAACTTGACGACCGAGTTGCCTCGAGTCAGAGGCGGGAGCCCGTTTAAAGAATCGTCGACGTGGTGCCACCTGGACGAGCAGATCGGAGATCGAAGAGATCAGAGCAGCCGCAACGGAGCGTGGGATAATGATTGAAGAACGAAGTACTCGGACCGTTCGGTATAACCTTTCTACACTCTTTACTGTTTGTTAGTTTAGCAATAATGGCAGATCCGGCTTAAAGTATACGATAGCGCCAGTTAAAAAGTTTTTGTTCCGCATTTGGCGTCTGTAGACGGCTGGGGCGCTACCGTAGACTTACAGTGGTATCAGAGCCTCACCATTTTGCTTTACTAACTTGTGCTAACACGTTTAAAATATCGATCGAACCGGAAATCAAAAACCGCATTTTTACAATTTCACAGTTTCTGTCGATTTTAAATGATGTCCTAAAATTATTCCACATATCACAGAAAGTTGTGCAGGGTTTCAGAAGTACACCGACCAAATTTGAGCACGTGATCCCACCAAACCGCCGTAGAGTCGCGGCCAAACCCATGGGTTGGCCGCGCATCCGTGGCCATTCTATGGGATCAGTGCACCAAATTTTGTCTGTGTCTTCTCTGTTGGAATTTAGGGTTTTTGGTATATATCTTTTGGGCCCAGATTTTGTTACTGTTCACCAGTTGTTCGTGGGGCCCACTTTGTGATATTTAGTCGATCGAAATTTAAACATGTTAGTTTACAGTGCTTACATTATATCTCCGACCGGGAATGTCATTTGATCGGTAAACCGCGTCTGATTGCTATAGTTCTTTTAGACGGGTTTGCGAACGTGACATTCGCGTTGATGTTCTGTGTTGTGCTGTGATGTTGCGGATTTGTCGTTGTGGATAGCAGTGTGCAATGGTAGTACAGTTTGAGTTTATTTGTACATTTGATATTGCGAGGCGAGCGTCCAACTTGTGGACTGCCGTCACTGCCTGTTGTATAATATTCTTTTGGGGCACGACCAGGTTGCAGTCGATGTACCTGTTGTACTATTATTCATTACTGTACTAGGTTTTGCCCCGCGACGGAGTGCACGGATAGCCGGGTTCTGGGGGCAACGGGTCCGCATCTTATGGCTTTGAGAGGCAGAGGGGCCTTACTCTAAAATTGGCAGACTATTCGCCGCACTCGTAGGGGGTACAGGTTGACCCAAGGAGGGGTGCCCAAGATTACCGGATTCCATGAAGTGCTGGGTGGTCCATTCACTTTGCTGTAGGGGGCTTCTTCGCTTCAGACTTTGGCGGGTAACTTGCCGCACCCGTAGGGGTCTAGGTTTCATTGCACAGGCTATCCACACGACAGGGGAACGTCGGGTTTCAGCAGCGGCTCTGTGAAACCCGGGGATCCCAGATTATCTGTATTGTTCTGTGATGCTTATTACTTTTCTGTAATGTTGCATATTATCACGCCTGGAGCGATTATTGTATATTGGTTTATATACTATTAGATGTTGTATATGTTTTACACCCGCGCTAGTCCAGTCCCCGCTCTGTCGTTAGTTAAGTAACCTAACGGGTGATGACGGGACCCAGTGACGAATGCGGATGGCATATACGTACATTTTATTTTCGTTCTTTTCTGGTGTGATTGATTGATGGGACTGCGTTGATTCTAATCAATGCAAAGGAAAGCAAACCTATTTGGCATTTGTTGGAACAATTTAAAAAGTGTTATTACAAAGACGTTTCCTTTTGTTATGCATAGCGGTATTCAGTGGAATATCCTGCACCTCATTCGACGGGGCAAGGGCCGATATCCCTTCACCGGGACTGACCCCTTGGGCAGAAGTTTGCGTCAGGGTAATAACTTCACTATAGTCGATTACAAGTTGCTTTGCATAGTGGTATTCAGTGGAACACCCTGCACCTCATTCCACGAGGAAAGAGCCGAGATCCCTTCACCGGGAATGACCTCTTTAGCAAAAGGTTTTCGCCACTATATTTTAAAAAGCTATCAGGTTCCTTCAGCGATATCAAGTTCACTACGTTAAAGGTTTTTCGCCAAAAACCATCCGTAGCCCTCCGTCACTTCTTTTGGGTATTCAGTAGTATTCAAGCTATGCATTTTAGCCAAAGTTAAGGCATAGTGTTTGGTAGCTGCTGGGTATTCATTTGTTGCATAGATAGATGAGTTAGTTTGGGACAGTCGTTCTGCCGATTGGCCAAAGTCAGGGGCATGTGCGGGTGGGTTCAAATTGACAAGATAGTGACGGGTAGAACTTGGCATGTGACTTATGACATTTTGACCAAAGCCAAGGTTATAAGAGCATGGGGCAAAAATCTTATCGGGAGTTTCTAAAGAAACTGAAACTTGCCAAGTATGCGCATACCTTCTGGAGTATGAGTAACGTGGATGCATTCCATCACGTTATCATGCGATGAGAGTTGGATCCCGATTCCCACTGATGAGTTGGTTTACTCTTCGGGTGATCCCGATTGATTCTTCTTTCAGGTTTGGAGGAGAATTTGACAGGACAGTGGGAGGTTTCCAGATTAGATAAAGTGATAACCATTCTGATCTAGGTTAGAGTGCACGCAGAGTGTTTCTTTTCTCTCTCTCTTTGGCAGCGACCTTTGACCAACCCTAGACTATGACTCAGTGACCAGGTTGACCGAACCTTCTTAAAATACTGGCTTTTGGATTGTCTTAGTTGCATAAGTCATTGCCACTCATTCTTTTACCCTTTGAATTTCTCAGAACACCCCGTATTACTATGGACATCCACTTCTATTGGATAGATCCATCGTATGGTTATATACGAACTCGGAGGGACTTCTTCGAGGATGGATCAAGGTTCAGGAGAAATAGAATTGGTTTATTCAGTTGTTTTTTATTATCACCTTCTCTCAGGTTGCGAGGGCTCCTTGCTTTAGGAGAGTACACCTAATACGCTAATTGGATAGTCTTATTCCAAACCATAGGCAGGTGCCGAAAGGTAGGGAATGAAGAAAACCAATTAGCCTAAGTAGGGTGTGCAGAAGGCAATAACTAAAGACAAAATAAAGGGATTAGAAAGAGGGCAAAGTAAATTGCGACTGATATCATTCACGACCAAAACCGCGTACTTCATCGCCACTCCTATTTCACTTTTAAAAGAATAAAGTATTATTCAGTTGTCTTTTATCATCACCTTCTCTCAAGATATGAGTACTCCTTGGTTTAGGAGGGTACACCTATTATGCTTACTGGATAGTCTTCTTCCAAACCATAGGCTGGTGCCGAACGGTAGGGAAGGAAGAAAACCATTTAGCCTAACAATGGTGTACAGAAGGTAATGACTAAAGACAAATAAAGGGACTTAGATAGATGGCAGTAAAATATATGGTTAAAGTCATGAATTGGATTATGGAAGAGGTATTACTAAGAATACCAGGATACCCCTACGAAACATTTTCATGTTTCAGTGCATTGTTAAAAGAAAACTGTTTTCCCGATTAGATACTTACTCCAAGGGTGTGTATTTACCAGGTTTCATTTTCGTATCTGTATGGTTTTACAGATGATAAGTGGGAGTAAGTTATTGGGAATTAGGTGATCATCCTTATTATATCGGAATTCGTTGAAATTGGTGATATTTGAGGAAATCGCCAGGGTACAGTTTTCAACCTACGACGCACAAGTTTTTAAGTTGCTTAACTCAGCGGACTTATACAGAGTATTGTATGTTGTCCAAGTGTCCATCAGGACAAAGGGGTAGGTCCTCGTACTATGTTCTGTTTACTTATAACTTCTCTAGTATTTAAACAAGTGTTTCGCAGAAATACAAGGTCTAAGTTTTGAGAAGTTGTGGGTATAAGAATAAAGTAGAGAACCAGGTATCACAAGTATCGGGATTCTTCAAAGAGATCGAAGATGTAGATTCTTGTGATTGGTATTCAGATGATAGTAATGGTTTTGAGAAACTTGTTTCTCTTTCAGGTTACTCATAATTGGATGGATTCCTAAGTTGAGTAATGCTGATAAGCCTTTTTCCATTAAGGTGATATGCACTGGAGACAGCTGCATGATTTGAATCTGGTTCTAATTAAATTAAGTGCCAAAGTTTCTATATTGGATATAGAATGGATCATACCTTATAAGATGTTAAGGTACGGGGAGTTGTCCAGCTTATGCTTAAAACCAGACTCTGGATAACTCAGGGCACGTTTCTGTAATGGCTGTTTGTGGGTTGACCCTGGCTATGACGAGGGTTGATATTCTACCATTTGGAAGATCAATAGTGATATTGTTCTTGACTCGCCACAGTTTTAGTAAAATGGATCTTTTTCATAAAACAGTAGAGGGAGTATGATAGAACTGGAAGTGATTCCAGAACCGCGAACGATTACGGAAAATTTAATAGGACCTATATATTCAATCAGGTTTGACATTCCAATAGCCACTCCGCAGATATGGTGGGTAACCTCACACACCCGAGAGGTACTTCGGTAGCCTCAAGGACGGTGACAGGGAGGTTCTTATCTACCCAGACTTGACACTACCGTTGTTCCAGGCTATGAGACCCGGTAGGAGGGTTGTTGTGGTCAGTGGGAGTAGCGGAAGCATAGTGGGCAAATAGCTTATGTCTATTTATAGACTAGAGCAGTTATAGCGGAGATAGATCATCTAATTTTGATGTGACAGTCATGGGTTTGACTTCATCAGAATAGGGGATGGATCTGTTAAGAAGGTAGTAGGGTGTGATGTCATGGTATCAGGATGACATACACAGAGTAGGAAGTAAAATTCCTATACTACGATCGGTTGTACTGTGGTCGTCACACAGTTGTTTCTCCAGACAGGATATGGATATAATATTTGACATTCTGGTTTCTGGATCTATGGTTTTAGATCTAGATTTGGGTAGTTTCCCAATGTGGGTACTTTGACAGATATTCTAATGGTTTTTAGAATAGTTGACTCCTAGCATGGTGGTGTACCTGCAGGTGATGGAGTCACCCTCTCTAAAGGTGTCGTATAGACTAAAGGGGAGAGGGCTGTGCATGATTGGCAGAACACTTGCTTAGGCAATTAAGTCAATCGTGAGGTGTTAAGTACCACACCAGATGTTGTTTTTGCACTAGATGCGATAAGTTTGTATTAATCCAATCCTGGAGAGACATAAGGAAGCAGTTTTAGAACATAAGTGGATGTTCTACGGATTTGATGACGGCAGCCTCCTTCGGGAGACGATTATCATTCC
Organism: Agapanthus africanus; assembly: GCA_030015575.1. Taxonomy (NCBI): domain Eukaryota; kingdom Viridiplantae; phylum Streptophyta; class Magnoliopsida; order Asparagales; family Amaryllidaceae; genus Agapanthus; species Agapanthus africanus. Next base: position 441,547,454 of record CM057350.1, on the reverse strand, counting down.
AGGCTTCAAAGGTGACGTGGATGACAGAGTGATTGTCAGAGTTTTAGTTTTCCCTCTGACGAGGGACAGTATTATGGACAAGTGGTCCAAGAGAATACTGTGGGTGGCATGGTGCCGGATACTGATTAGGTTCAGTGATCGATACAGTCTAAGAAGTTTGGATTTGGAGTTCATTTATGAACTAGGTCCCATCAGATATCCAGACATATTCTAAGACAGGTATTACTCAATTCGGGAGATGGCTTTCTCCGCGAACTTGAGATAAAGAGAGACATAGAAAGAAACTTCTAGGCGGATCCACTCACTAAGGCTATTTCTCGAACACAATAGTTTTACAAACGGGCTTTGTGAAACTGATTAGTAGAGGAGTTGGATGTTCGGTTTCACACGGGCTGTGAGTAGTCGACATCGCAATAATTAGCCTTGAGTGCAAGTGGGAGATTGTTGGAGATAGTGCCCTCATAGTCAATTATTGGATCGCAGGTACGTGATTGCAATGATTGCGGAGGACCTATACCGGTAGGACAGTCTTACTCGAGATGATAGTATGCTATCTGGTTTGCCTTTATCAGTCATGTACATGTTCAGGTGACTGATTACATGTTACACTTTGATAGAGCCCTTAGGATCTTGCTTTACTACCAACTGTATGACGGCGATCATATACGTGAGAGTTGGGAGTTGGGTAGTTTATATGCATATCCTTAATTGTGGTCCCTAGTCGTGGGAGTTTCGAGACAGGGCATCGATACTCCGGAGTAGACTAGTGTATACAGTCGAGACCCCGACGAGGGGCGGTGGCCGGTCTCACAAGCCACTGGTGTCAGTTGAATCACCTAAGATGTATACAGGTGCTCATTAGGTTATGAGTACACCGGACAGGACTCGCCGGGAATCTGCTAGTTGGTATTATACATATCGTCAGATAGCAGTTCCCTGGTGACATGTGTACAGGTTAGTTCATCGACCTGAGGTCGTCATTTGTCTCGTGTGAGTTCCCACTGTGCTTTGATTTCTACCCTACCACGGCTCAAAGGAGTCGTGCAAACAGGTAGTTTTTGGGTACAGTCCCGAGCCATATGGAGGCACGTGAGCGGATCGGCAGGGGATTCGTCTCTTCCGGTATTGGGGGCGAGATCGTGCTGTGTCTAGGAGAGCCATTACACAAAGCCCACGGCCGTGGCAGGAGATTTACTGGTAGGTACTCCAGTAGTATCTCAGGGTGTTATTGGGCTACACTCCGACACGACTTATACTGCTATTGGGGGTCTGACGTTACTAGCCCCCTAGGCAGATATGCGATACTCATAGACGAACGGACCGGACTGTATATACATTGTCACTGTTAGGCTCAGTAGGGTTTCCGGATGAGTTCGCTCATCGGCCTCCCTTGAGGTCAGTCCATGGGCAGCCGTTATGCATAGCTAGTGCCGCTGACGGTTTGTGGTTAAACCCACTGCCAGGGTACTGACGAGTCATTAGAGTCCCCCACAGACAGTTTACTAAGTTCGGGCGAAACGTTGTAGAGGCCGTATGGTTTTATGGCAGGGTTCGGAAAATGCACGTGCGTTTACGCACGTGTTATTTTTCGGGCAGATGATACTGGTCGGCTTTGGTTTAAGCCGGATCCGAGTATTGTATTGAGTAGATATAATATCTTTGTCTCAGTTGCATTTGTATTCGGTCGTAATACAAATGCGGGTATATTTATACAGTTACGGGGTTATCCTGAAAGTCGTTTCAGGATCACTTTTGGAAGTTGCCAGTTTCCAGTTTTCTATCAGCCATCTTTTAATATTCGGTTAAAGACGGATTTATCTTTTCTTTGGATGAGTGTGGATGCTTCTAGAAGGTTCTAGAAGCGGTGAGGTGTTATTGTTTCATTGGTTTCTTTCTGTGTATTCACACCGTGTGTTCACACTAGATATTTATTTGTGTTCACACTAGATATTTATTTGTGTTCACACTCTTGTGGTCACTCTCCTCTCTCCTACACTCACCCCCCATCCCTATATATGGCCGGCCCCCTCCCCTCTCCTCCTTCTCACTCTCACTTGATGATAGAAAAAGATTATGATAGTTTTCGGTGTATGGAATTTCACAGCTCATTTCATTCCATCACCCGATTCCCACGGCAACTTCATTAACCGTTCGTCCATAGCTTTGGACGGAACGAGACAAAGTCTTCTACTCATTCTCTACATCAATCTTGGTCGTCTCTTTTAGCAAACTTGACGACCGAGTTGCCTCGAGTCAGAGGCGGGAGCCCGTTTAAAGAATCGTCGACGTGGTGCCACCTGGACGAGCAGATCGGAGATCGAAGAGATTAGAGCAGCCGCAACGGAGCGTGGGATGATGGTTGAAGAACGAAGGACTCGGACCGTTCGGTATAACCTTTCTACACTCTTTACTGTTTGTTAGTTTAGCAATAATGGCAGATCCGGGTTAAAGTATACGATAGCGCCAGTTAAAAAGTTTTTGTTCCGCATTTGGCGTCTGTAGACGGCTGGGGCGCTACCGTAGACTTACATCATCTAGCATGATACAGTATTAAATACATTAATATATATCTCATACATATTTAAATGTATTTGTAGAAAAGAAATTCTTTAGTGAGCTAATATTAGTTAATATATATTAATATATCAAATATATAATTATATATTAAATTATTAAATCAACACTTGATTTAATAATCCGGTTATATCACATATAACCGACTAATATCATTTATATGTATATCAAATATACATATAACAAATTATTGAATCAACACTTGATTAAATAATCCGGTTATATCGCATATAACCTATGTCGCGAGATTAGAATACTGTATTGCATACATGTATTTAGTCTCGGTCCCGCACATATCACATATGTGCCCTACTTCGTTTCGCTTGAACTAGGAAACCTCTGTGTAGGACTCTAAATACTTGTCAATACGCCAGCAGTAGGTGATGATCATATCAGTCACCCACAAGCCGTCAGCGGTACTAGCTGGACGTAACGGCTACCCAGGTATTAAGTGATCAAAAGATCAACAAGTAAGCTTGTCCAAACTCCCGTGAATCCTGTAAGTAACACTACCGTACAGTTCAGTCTCTTCGTCTGATATGTCGCATATTGAGTCTGGGGGTGGTAAACGTCAGACCCTAATAACTTGATAAGTCATGCCGATGTGAGGCTCATAACGGGTCAAGAAACTAGTGATAACACTTACCAATAAATCTCATCATCAGCCCTGGCCAGGGACTTCCTGTTATAGCCAATCGAGTATAGCGCAACATTAACTCCCAATATCGGGAGAGACGAAACCCCTCCTATCGCTCATTGCCTCCAAGTGACTCAGGACTGTACCAAAAATCCACCTGTTTGCACGCTCTCTTGAGCGTGGTAGGGAGGAAATCAAAGCACGGTGGGAATCGTACAAGACTCTATGACGATCTCGGGTTTACAGACCAACCTATACCAGTGTCACTAGAGAACTGCTATCTGACGATGGGTATAATACCATCTAGGAGTTCTCGGCGAGTCCTGTTTGGTGTACCCATTCTCCAATGAGTACATGTGTACAATCTTTGATGTCAAACACCAATGGCTGTGGGATCAACCAGCACCCCATACAGGGTCAAGAAACGTACACACTAAGGCATGTTAAGATAAAAAGAAACTGCTATCTAACTGTATAAGGATACAAGTGTACATGTTAAGATAAAAAGTAACCAGATAGCATACTATCATGTCGAGCAAGAAAGTCCTCTCTATATATGTCCAAGCATCCACTATAATATACAATCATGTACAATAATGGCTTCTAGGGCATACATATAACTAACAATCTCCCACTTGCACTAAGGCCAGTAGTTGTAGTATCTCATATCCAACATCCCAAAAGTCTCTCAAGTAGCCTTCGTGAGTGGATCCGCCGTGTTATTCTTCGTGTCAACTCTCCTAACCTCGATCTCCCAGAGATCAACTATCTCCCTGATCAGGTGATACCGCCTAAGAATATGTCTGGATCACTGATAGGACCGGGGTTCCTTGGCCAATGCCACAGCTCCATTGTTATCACAATACAAGTATTGGATGCTCAAAGGTAGAAACCTCACTAAGTTCATCTTATGAACTTCTTCATTCAGACAGCCTCTTTGGCAGCATCGTTAGTAGCGATGTATTCAGCCTCCATCTTCAAGTCTGCTATGGTATCTAGCTTGGAACTCGTCCAACATACCGTCCCTCCATTGAGGGTGAAGACAAAACCTAAGACCGACTTACTGTCTTCCTTATCACTCTGGAAGCTCGAATCGGTAAAGAACTCCATCTGGAGTTCACAGTTACCATACACCAAGAACATTTCTTTAGTCCTTCTAAGTACTTAAGAATGTTCTTCACAGTTTTCCAGTGATTCTCCCCAGGATGTAAGAGGGATCACCCAGATCCTTCATGGAGAACTGTGATAAGAAGAGCTTGACCGAGTGTAGCATAGGAACATAATTTCCTATCAAGAGTATGTCATTCACGTACAATACGAGGAAGACAATCTTACTCTCTACAACCTTCTTGTATATACAAGGTTCATCTACATTTTTTATGAAGTCAAACTCTTTGACTGCCATATCAAAATAGATGTTCCAACTCCGCGATGCCTACTTTAACGCGTAGATTGATTTAAGCAACTTGCACACCTTTCCGCTGGTTTCACTGTCTACGAAGCCCTCTGACTGTATCATGTACACGCTCTCTTCTAAATCACCATTTAGAAAAGCGGTCTTGACATCCATCTGCCAGATTTCGTAGTCATGGTATGCAACAATGGCAAGTAAGATCCTGATGGACTTAAGCATAGCCACTGGAGAAAAGGTTTCATCATAATCGACACCTGGTCGTTGACGAAAACCTTTTGCTACAAGTCTAGCTTTGAAAGTATCAACTTTTCTATCTACACCAAGTTTCTTTCTTAAAGATCCACTTGCTCCCGATGGGTTTTACCCCTTCAGGAGCAACATCCAAAGTCCATACTCTGTTGGTGTACATGGATTCCATCTCAGATCACATTGCATCCAACCATTTCACAGAGCCTCCACTTGTGATGGCCTGCTCGAAACTAGTAGGATCATCATCTTTCATGATGCAATCCTTGGTCCCACCTTCGATGAGAAAACCGTAGTATCTCTCACGTGGATGAGGAACCCTACTAGATCTGCGGAGTGGCTGAAGTTCGTCGGGGACTATCGAATCCCCCGGTTCTACCAAATCATCGGCTGTAGTTTGTGTAGCTAGAACTTCTTCCAGTTCTACCACATAACCACTAATTTCTTTCATAAGAAATTCATTTTCTAAAAAGATGGCATTCCGAGAAACAAACACCTTTTGCTCCTCGGTGTGGTAGAAAATATATCCTCGCGAATGCTTGGGATATCCTACAAACTTGCACAGAACAGAACTTGTCTCGGGCTTGTCCGGATTTTGTTTTTTAACATAGGCCGGACAACCCCACATCTTAATGAAATTAAGATATGGTCTCTTCCCCTCCCATATCTCATATGGAGTGGTAGGCACTGATTTGGTTGGAACTCTATTCAATAAGTATGCAGCTGTCTCAAGTGTATAGCCCCAAAAGGAAATAGGTTACTCAGCAGTACTCATCATAGAGCGTATCATATCTAATAGGGTGCGGTTCCTCCACTCCGATACACCGTTGTGCTATGGTGTATAAGGAGGAGTAAGCTGAGAGAGAATCCCATTCTCTTTTAAATAATTCAGGAACTCCGTGCTTAAGTATTCTCCTCCCCGATCAGATCGAAGAATATTAATACTTTTACCCGTTTGGTTCTCTACTTCGCACTTATATTCTTCGAATTTCTCAAAAGCTTTAGACTTGTGTTTCAACAGAAACACATGTCCGTATCTTGAGAGATCATTGGTGAATGTAATAAAGTACGCGGAACCATTTTTGGAATGTCTAGACATGGGACCACATACATCACTATGTATTAGTCCCAAGAGTTCAGTAGCTCTTTCTCCGTGTCCAGTAAACGGAGTTTTGGTCATTTTTCTTTTGAGACATGACTGGCAAGTTTCATAAGATATAAATTCGAACGGGTTCAAATATCCATCCTTATATAACTTAGCTAGTCGTGTCGCATTGATATGACCTAGTCTACAAAGCCACAAGAAGGATTCGTTCATTTCTGAACTTTTCCTCTTGTGTGTGTTCTGTACATAAAGAACCGTGTTCTGATTTAGAACGTATAAACCGTTACATAACGTACCAAACCCAATCAACACTTGATTTAGGAAAATGTTCATAACATTTTTCTCTGCTACAAAATTATATCCTTTTTTATCTAATAAAGAAATTTATATAATATTGCACAACATTTTTGGTACGTAATAACAGTCGTTCAGAATCAATGTATTATCATTTGGTAATATTAGGTGATATACGCCAACTGATTTGGCTGCAACCATTGCACCATTCCCTACTCTGAGAGAATGATCACATATTCCCAGTTTTCTACCTTTCTTTAGCCCATGTAACATATTACATATGTGGGATCCTGATTCGGTATCTAATACACAGGATGTAAAGTGTACTGAGAAATAGTTCTCAGTAACGAACACACCCGAAGAAGATGCATCAATATGCTCATTCCTCGTTCGGGTTGCGTGGGAATCTGGATATTCCCCTAATTCCTGCTCAGACTTATAACAGTTATAAGATAGAGCGGAACCAACATTCCCCAGCTCAAGATAACAAGCGGGTTCGATCAATACATCAATATTATTATCTTGATTAAGGCGTGTCATGGTCGCTACCATGAGGGAGAGAGAAGAAAACACTGTGTGCGCTCTTGCAAGAGTAGATTGGTTATTATTTTATCTAATCAGGATGGCTCCCACCGTTTTTAGCAAATCTTCCTTCAAACCCTAAAAGGTAAGACTAGCCGAAATTAATTACACCCTAAAAGTTCGCCAATCGTTCAGCCAGGCAGGTATTGGTACTCTGAGAGAGCCTCTCCATGCTTTCGCATGGAACTAATTAAATAATCTCGTTTCCGCAGGGACGTAACCCCGTTAACACCTTTCTTAGACACCTACTGGATCGGCTAATTGTAAAGTGAAAAACTCTCCTAGAGGTAACTCTTACTCGCAGTGGGTATCGGGATCCAACTATCTCATAGAAGGTATACAATCTCATTGCAAATTTCAACACTTGAAATTCCCAATATCTGATTTTTCCCCTAACGTCCTATGATCTTGACGAAGGCCAACAAACCATAGGCCGCTAGTCAAGTTCAACCCGTACATTTCGTGATTGAATTAAACCCACCCGCACGACCCTTGACGAAGGCCAACAAAGTCGTACGACTATCCTAATCCAATCACATCATATGTGACCAATAATCACTAATTAGCTACCGTACAATGTACCTTGACGAAGGCCAATAAACGCAGCACGAATACTAAATAATCCTTATCTGAAATGACGAAGGGCTACAACAGGTTTTTAAGAAAACCTTTTGCATAATGAACTTGATATCGTTGTAGAATCGAGTGATTTAGAAAATGAGTGGTTTAAGCTCCGCTTTAAAATCGAGTTTTTTCAAAATAAACTGAGTGGGTTGTAGCATCTACTAGCTTTTGCTAAAGAGGTCATTCCCGGTGAAGGGATCTCGGCTCTTTCCTCATCGAATGAGGTGCTGGATATTCATAAAGAATACCGCAATGCAAAGCAAGAACTAGAGCTACCTTTTTGAAAATTTGATTCTACAACATCTTTAGCTTTCTTTTCTTTTCATTAATCTTATTAATGAAATCCCATCATTTATGTTTCCTAAACATCACAGATAAAGAAACGAAAATACAACGTAAACTTATGTCATCCGCATTCGCCGGGTCCCGTCATGCACCGTTAGGTTACTTAACTAACGACAGAGCGGGGGTAGGACTAGCGCGGATGCAAAACATAAGCAATGTTTATTATATATCATATATATAATATAAAGCATTCGTCTCACGCGGTTATATGATCACATGATAGAACATTGCAGCAGAAGTCAACATATGAAATATTAGATATACTAAGAGGTCCGTGTTTTAAATTAAGTCAGTAAAAAACATGGATTCCACGATCATGATGAATAACCAAACCCACATCTCTAGACCCCTACGAGAGCGACAAGCAACCCTGTCAATTCTAGAGTTAGGAGATCCAGTCTCAACTCCTCGAGATGGTCTCCTACTGGACTCTAGAACCCGGTTACTTATGCTCCCCTCCTTGGGTTAATCTTAATGCGGAAAAGTAAATAATATACATCAATGATGACATCATCCTCAACCCGGAAGTGTCCCAATAAAAGAATATAACATACAAATTTTTATATGAATGAAAATGAAAAACTCTCATCTCACGCAAAAAACCCCGGCTATTCAAACACGACGATCCAATATAACATATCACAGCAACACATAACATCACATGTCATCAACGCAAGTAAATATGCGTATCCCAATTGTCGTTGACGTATAGCAACGAAACCGGCGATACACCACATATTACACTTACGGTCGCAAAAAAGAAATGAAAACTACAATAATTAGAATATGCAACCACCTTAGAGATCATAAATCTGGGATATCACATACTCCGGATTTCATGCCTAATACTATAAACCCGGCATTTTAGTCTCAAATTGAAAACACTTTTCAATATCAAGTCGGGCAATTCAACAAGATTCCTAACAAATGATTGAATACTCGTCGGAAACATTAGTAAATGGCTGCACCCTCGATGTTGTCGACGAAGCGCACTTAGGCGGAACACCATGGCCGCGAGCACCCGAACGGATGCTTTTGGCTACAGGGTTCTCCTACAGTCACTTGGTCGGGGCTATGAGGCGTGGGTATCTAGTAGTGTTACCCGGCGAGTGTTCGCGTACTATACGAGATTGCGACGGAATTTTGATCCGAATCAAAACCCTGTGGTAACCGATCAAAAGAGTCTAAATTGCTAGATTTACAAAATACTAACTAGTTTTCACAATACTAATTATTGTGGATTCCAAATATTGTATCATATATTAGATAATCTAGACAATGTTAAATATTTCGATCGAATTATCAAACACCCAGAAATCACAGAGTCCTCAACAACTTGAGCATCACCAAAAATACCCAGAATGTGAATAATATAACAGTGGAGCAGCACAAGAAAATTTATCTCACAAATCCTCAAGATCGCGGCGGAACCGCGGCGAAACATGTGTTTGGGCCGCGGTTCCGCGGCGCAATGATGGATTTAGAGATTCAAATTTCTTAAGGCTCCATCATTTTACCTGCACGAATTTCTGAATATTTTTAATCTTAAAAATTCCAACTTTTGGAAAAATTTATAGAAACTAGGTAATTTACGGGTTTTGAAGTTCGATCGAACACTTTAATTTCGTCTGGGCCACTCCTAATGCTCTAATTTGGCTCTGATACCATGTAGGTCAGGCAGCCACCCCATCCAATGGGGTCGCCGTGGCACCTACGGGTTCCTCAACAGCTACTTTTTACGCATGCCCCCATGTTCAATGTATCATCTAGCATGACACAATATTAAATACATTAATATATCGCTCATATATATTTAAATGTATTTGTAGAAAAGAAATTCTTAAGTGAGCTAATATTAGTTAATATATCAATTATATAATTATATATTAAATTATTAAATCAACACTTGATTTAATAATCCGACTATATCACATATAACCGACTAATATCATTTATATGTATATCAAATATACATATAACAAATTATTGAATCAACACTTGATTCAATAATCCGGTTATATCACATATAACCTATATCACTAGATTAGAATACTGTATCGCATATATGTATTTAATCTCGGTCCCGCACATATTACATATGTGCCCTACTTCGTTTCGCTTGAGCTAGGAAACCTCTGTTTAGGACTCTAAAAACTTGTCAATGCGTCAGCAGTAGGTGATGATCATATTAGTCACCCACAAACCATCAGCGATACTAGCTGGACGTAACGGCTATCCAGGTATTGAGCGAGCCGACCTAGAGATAGAAAGAAAGATACAGGAAAGGAAAATGAAATAGGGTCTCGTTCGTGCGGCGATGAAATTGGAAGATCAACAAGTCCAATAATAGCGATCAGAAGATCAACAAGGAAGCCTGTCCAAACTCCCGTGAATCTTGTAAGTAACACTACCGTACAGTCCGGTCTCTTCGTCTGATATATCGCATATCGAGTCTGGGGGTGGTAAACGTCAGACCTTAATAACTTAATAAGTCATGCCAATGCGAGGCTCATAACGGGTCGAGAAACTACTGATAACACTTACCAGTAAATCTCATCATCATCCCTGACCAGGGACTTCCTGTTATAGCCAATCGAGTATAGCACAACATCAACTCCCAATACCGGGAGAGACGAAACCCCTCCTATTGCTCATTGCCTCCATGTGACTCGGGACTGTACCCAAAATCCACCTGTTTGCACGCTTTCTTGAGCGTGGTAAGGAGGAAATCAAAGCACAGTGGGAATCACACAAGACTCTATGACGATCTTGGGTCTACAGACTAACATGTACCATTGTCACCAAAGAACTGCTATCTGACGATAGGTATAATACCATCTAGGAGTTCTCGGCGAGTCATGTTCGGTGTACCCATTCTCCAATGAGCACATGTGTACAATTTTTGATATCAAACACCAATGGCTGTGGGATCAACCATCGCCCCATACAGGGTCAAGAAACGACACACTAGTCTACTCTGGAATATCGATGCCCTGTCTCGATACTCCCTCGACTAGGAACAATTAAAGTATGTACTTGCCGACTACCCTGACCTCACTAGTATGATCTGCATCATAGTCCTGGTAGTCAAGTACACATCTTAAGGGCTTTATCAACATGTAATGGAGAGACTGTATAAGGATACAAGTGTACATGTTAAGATAAAGAGTAACCAGATAGTATACTATCATGTCGAGCAAGAAAGTCTTCTCTATATATGTCCAAGCATCCACTATAATATACAATCGTGTACAATAAGGGCATCTAGGGCATACATATAACTAACACACTTCTTGCAAGAATAGAATGGCTCGTAACACCGGTTCTCACCGTGTTTTACAACCATGGGAAGTCTCTATTAAGGATATCCTTCTGTTGTCCGCTTGGTGAACCCTAGTTTCACCGAAGCTCGATATGAGGCTATGTTGGCCGAGATCAAAGGCCGTGTGGGGTCTGCCCTTCCACTTGACTCCCCTTCGCTCCGAATGATCCTCCTCTCCATCCTCGATGTCATTCCTGCCTATCCCACATAGATGACCCTGACGATGCTTGACTCCGCCAAGGGTAAGCTCAATTCCATTTACGAGGCTCGCTTGATTACGGAGTCTCTGAAGGACCGCTCCGTCCGTATCCTGAGTAGCATACAGGCTCGGAGGGCTACTATGGTTACTTTTGCCGGTGGTTGTGGTGTTGATAGGTGGGTGAATACACCTCGCGAGGGACGCCGCTATGACATGGTGGAGAAGGCTGAGAGAGAACTTCAAGCTTTGAATGTTGTTTGTTCATCCTTGTATCTTGGACAATGTATTTGGCCGTCTCTTTTAATGAATTGCTTGTTTTTTTTGGTAGCTTTTTTGGTTTCAACAATAATATTTTTGAAAATTAATTTATGATACATATATAAGTTATATACAAACAATTATGGTATGTATTTAACTTCTTTAAACTACTTTTCAATAAAATATGTTAATCACTAAGGTTCATTCTGAAAAAGCTTATTTACTAAAAACTCCCAACAAATTTGGAGCAGAATCAAAAGACTATTAATTCTTTTGAAATATCAAAAAATTACAAAATTTAACAGTGCCATATCAGCACAGTCTGTGACACGTCAGCATCACGTCAATTAAGTTGCCACATCAGCATAAAAATTATAAAATCCCCAAAACACCCCTATTTTACCCTAACCCTAATTTTAAAAAAATAAAATAAATAAATGAAAAACCCACCTTCTTCCTTACCCCATCGTCGACAATGGCTCCAGAGCCGACAGCGACACCGGCACCCCCGACCTCCCCATCCTCTTCCTTTTGCAGCCTCACCACCACCACCATCAACGTCATCATCATCTTCCTCTTAATTCCTATTCTTCTTATTCCTTCTTCCTCCTCCCTCTCCCCATGTCCCTCGCTGCGCCTTCTTCTTCACGTTGTCCTCGCTCTCCTGCTCTTCCTCCTCCTCCTCTTCTCCACTCGCTCCTTCTCTTCCTCTCGCTCCGCCACCCTCCTCCTCCCTCCGCCGATGCAACCATCACAAACCATCACCTTCTCCTCCTCTCCGTCTGATCCTTCTCCTTCTCCTCCTCCCTCTCTGCTACCCTCCCCTTCTCCCCGCCATCGCAACCACCACAACCTTCTCCTCCTCCTCCTTTTCTCTGCCCACTCCTTCTGCCGCACCTTTCCCCCACCGTCTCCACCTTCTGTAGCCGCCCATCATCTTCTTCTTCATCTTCATCCCCCCTTCTTCATCATCATCATCATCATCCTCAACCATTGCTCTCCTTCTCCTCCTCCGGCGCCAGTCCCCCACTCCGACTACGTCTCATCCTCAGGCTCCCTCTATAATATACATTAATTATTTAATGTATATTTAATTATTATTAAAATTATTTAAAATGTTATTTATAATTAATTAATTATATGATAAAAAGGATAAATAGTCATTTGACATGAACAGTAATGTTGACCGTCGGATCATAGTGGTTTTTTTTATCATTTTAAAGATATTGATAGTTTTCTGATTCTGGACCAAACTTGTTGAAAGTTTTCAGTAAATAAGCTTTTTGAAAAATAATTGGGTAAGATTCTCGAGCCTTGAAATGGCTTTAGGGTGTGTTGAGTAAGTCAGAAATAACTTAGGGTGATGAAAAGGTGAAAAGGTAAACCATGTGTGTGTCTGAGAGTATGAGTTGTTTTTTTTTTTGTTTGCTTTTAATGTGCTAAATATACTAAAGAAGTATCAAAATTAGGAGGGCTAAAATGCAGGAGACGCCCTAAGCTTGGAAACATGCATTTTATCCCCTCAAACCTTAACGATATTAGTTTTTCCATTCATAAGACTTTGTTATGCCAAAAATGTCCTTCTAATTAATTTAATTGAGAAACCTAATACTTTGTTTTCTTTTTCTTCATCATTTTCAAATCCAATTCTTTGAATCCATGCTTACTATTGGAGTATTAGAGAGAAGGCAGGGGTGCTATTTTGAATTAGGGATTTTGGGGGAAAAATGATTAAGAAAAATTCTTTGAGGGAAAAAATTAGAGAAGAAAAAGATTAAAAAAAAATTTGGAGAAGAGATGACTGAGAGGCATTTTGGGAAATATACACTACAAAAATTAACCGTGTTAAATTTACAGGATAAAATACATATTTTTAAAGTTTAGAGGGTTTTTCTGCTTTTCAGTCAAAAGTAAAGGAGGTTTCCCTCATTTTTAGCCAATTACTAAAGGGTGTTGATATTATCAAACCTTTATTTGATAAATCCACACAAAAAACTTGTGTATGAACAAAATTAATCCCAACAAATCAGCCTTTAATTTGTCTTTTTATGATGTCCTTGTTGATCCCAATCTGGATTCACAGTGTCGATGTAGCACTGCCCCATGTCGATTGCAGAATGGTGCTCGTCGGTGAGATCATGAAGATCCGCAGCCTTGCGGGCTTGTCGGCAACGCGACCGAGCTCCTCTATCATGTTGCCGAGATCCTTCTGTGACGAGATCGAGATGAGAACGTTGAGATCATCGTCGAGAAGCTAGTACTTGACGACCCCGATCTCGCCTCTAAACACGCCGTCAATCTTGACCAACAGATCTACTAGGGTCACGGGACGCCGAAGCAAGAGGATCGGGTCAGAGGAGAGGTTGAAGGGGCGAAGGTGAGAGAGGATGGGACCGATGAGGTTGGAGGAGGAGAGGTCAATCGAGGGCAACGTGTGGCGGATGAGGGGTCGTATGTGGAGGAGAGACGATGGGATGCGATTGGGGAAGGGAATTAAAGTCTAATGTAGTTGGGGTTAATTTTGTCCATACACAAGTTTGGTGTGGATTTATCAAATAAAGGGTTTGACAATATCGCCGGCCAGACAAGAAATTAGATGCTCTTTAACTTTTTATTTAGATATTAATTATTTGTTAGATTGCCACTAATACAAGGGCTAGCTATGCTTGTGAAATAAACGAGGAAAGGATTGACCGCAACACCATGGTTGAATCGCTGAAGACAAAAGGTAGCCTCTTTAGCAACATCGTTGACACTATTTATTTAATCTTTGTTGATCATATCCCCATATAACTCTACATTTATACTTGGTATTGTTCCAATAATTTGAACAAGTTACATTCAAATTTGCCTAATAAATTATGATTATTGCTCCTAAAAAATAAGAGAGCTAACTAGGCACGTTATACCCACGTTAGATGGGTCTGCTTAACTTAGAGAAAAAGTATGGTTCCGATATGTATCCGACATTACTGAAATTAATGAATTATAATTGTTCAGGAGACTCCCGCACCACTTTCTACAATCGGGCGGGCGTTCATAAATGTTCAGAAACTTATAAAAAAGAGAAAAGAAATTGTTCAATGTTTTAGATGCAATGCATCCAGACAGAAGATACCTATCATTTATAATCATGTTCATATGACGACCATGTACAGACATGCCTGTGTATCTTTTTCCTGACTAGATATACATGATCATAAGCAAAATATTATTTTTTTTGACGTAGGGTTAACCTTCCGGGATTCTGGTGTCTTCCAAACTAGAATCTTCCAGCATTTTAATAATGTTTTTTTCCTTCTTTCAAGCCATGAACACACACTAACTCCATAAATAATAACAAGCAGTTGCTTTTGTTGGTGATCTTTTTTTTCTCAAACTCCAAAGTCCAAATGGCATGCTCTAAGCCAACAAGCTTGTTTCAAACGCATATGACTAATATTTCTTTAAAAAAATCCTTCTTATTTGGCCAATTCTTTATATAAAAAAGTACTTAAAATAAGCAGACAAATCTCATATCATGGTTGTTAATTACTTGGGATGGGGATACAAATGAAGCGTGGTATAAAAGAAGTGAATTAAAAAAGGGATAATTATTTGCAGGCCCAATTTGAGAATTGAGTTATTTTTAAACCCACGTATTTTTAAAATTATTAAGAAAATATGTATGTTTCAAGCCTAAACGTATTTTAAGCAAGATACTTTTTTAAAAATGCCTGCTTTATCCTTTCTCAATGTATACATAACTCTAACACTGTTTATCAGATCATAACACCATATATCAAACTGTAACATTACTTATCAAATCATTACGCTATATATCAAACCGAAATATTGTTTATCAAGTCATAACGCTACATTGTTATCAAATCGGAACGATTATTTGTTAAACCATAACATTTTTTATCAATCCCTAATACTATTTCGAAATGCATACATAAATATGTACCATACGAGATTTGGTTTTAAAAGAAATTCGCTATAGACTTTTGGTTTTTTTTCACAATTATAAAACTTTTTGGGTTTAAAATTAAATCAAGTTAGGAAACTAGGTCTGTCTGAAACCTTCCAATTCATGACTAGTTTGCTTTTTTCAGTCAATCTGCACACATTTGTTTCCTTTTGGTTCAAACTTGGATTAATTTACAGTGTGAATGCATGCACCAGCTACAGAAGCAGTCTTGATCTTGAAATGGTCAGCTTTAAGAGTGTGTTTATATTAATTCTTCAACATTAATTATATATTCCTTAATTTTTAATTGAATCGCAGTTAATGCTTTGTTATCAGCCCCTTAAACTGCAATAACATTTCAGCTATCATATCACTGAGAATCTCTTCTTATTAGTTTAATTATCCGACTATTATAACTAGAAAACAGGGTGTATATCGCTCTCATGTTAATTCAAATTAAATATTTCATCAGGAGCGAGAAAAAAAAATTAGTCTAAGATGGTCAATATCATCGATTCGAGATAAAATCTTTGGGAATCAATAACCATGAAAACATAGAAAAAAAGGTTTAATTTTTTTTTATAAAAAAAAGAGATCTTGGTTGTTATTAAAACTTAAATAGTTAAAACAAATCCGAAACCTTTTGTTTACATTTAATTTAATTGAGGAGGGTTTTACGCCCTGCTTTTTACTTTAAAAAAACAAATCCGAAACCTATGTTCATCAACAAATTCGAAAGCTGCATAATAATACTCAATACAAAAATAAAATAACATTTCTAAACTCTTTATTATAACTATGAAGTTTTGGTGGCGGATAAAAGAAAAGGACAAATAGGATGAGTTGCCCAACAAAACCATGGTAATAGAATAATCATTCAGAGAATTACCGATCTTTAAATTAAAACGGCTAAAAAGAATACAATAATCACTAATTTAATCGAGGAGAAAAAGATAGATTCTAACAAATTAACTTGATTAAGTAAATAACAGAGACCAAAACAAAGTAGTTCCTACCAAACTAAAAACCGAAGTCAAAGAAATGGGGTTGAAGTGTATTTCCTACATGTTTTCTAATTATACCATATACTATTTGTATTATATTCGATTTGGATTGAACATTCTGTAGTTTGGGTTTAGTTACCATATCAAACCTAGGTTTGGGATGGAATAAATTCGTCGAGACCCGACTGATACAATCCGGGTTTGGAATAAATTCGTCTAGACCCGACCCGACCTGACCCGATCCGACTCATACTCATTTAACTACTTAATAAATGGATCGGGTATGGATGTGTTTGGTTCGAACCCGTTTAGACCCGACCCATATATCTTACATTAACAATTAATCTAAACCCTAATCTATCTATATGAAAGTTACGATAGTTCTTGACTTCTAATTTTTTTTCTGAATGTCTTTCGTTTGCATCTAGTCAAGTTAGTTTTATATGTTGTAGATTATAATTATTAAGTTATATTAGTTGCTAAAATGGCATTCATCATTCTGAGTTGATTTTTTAATTATATTTTAACATTTGAAAGTTATTCCAAAACTTTTGAGTTACCGTAATATATTTATGTAAATTAAAGTTGATAAGAGGGACTCCAAAGAAGGAGTCGTTATGCAGTCCAGATGCAATGAATCCATACGGAATCAGAAACATGCATCCCTCGGATAGAACTACAGTTGTATTTCTTTGTTTTTCATGACCACCGGCAGCAGTGATCAATTTCATTGAATCACGGTGCGGCGACTTGGTAAAACCAAAACCCAAGGAAAAGGAAAAGGAGAAAGTATCTTTAGAATGTTCCATCATCTTGGTTCCACACACGTGACGCTCGTATTTTCCAAGATGTCCCGATGCTTCCAAGACTCCAGTTATTATCAAATCAAAAGCCTTTGCCGCGTTGCTGTTGTGGAACAGGCAGCTTCTGCTCACCTGCCGAGTCTCCGCTCCAACAAAGTCGGTGAAATTAGGAACCCAAGAACCCAAATCACACCCTCTCTCTCTCTCTCTCTCTCTCTCTATAAAAAGCAGCTCCCGATACACAAAAGAGAGAGAGAAAGAAACCCGAACAGAGATTTTAGAGAGGGGAACTGAAACTGAAGCTCAAAAACTCAAAAATGAAGCATCTCTTCCTCCTCCTGCTCTCACTGTTCCTATCCCAATCCCACATACTCATCGACGCACAACAATCAAACTGCATCCAGGCATCCTTCTCGAAAAACCGGCTTTACAACACCTGCAACAACCTGCCCCGGCTCGGGGCCTCCCTCCACTGGACGTACCACGCGTCCAACGGGACGGCCGACATAGCGTTCCGGGCAACGCAGGTGTCCAACGGATGGGTCGCGTGGGCCCTCAACCCCACCGGATCCGGCATGATCGGGGCCCAGGCCCTCCTCGCCTTCCAGGGATCTAACGGTATGTAACGTCATCTGTTTGGTTGGATGTAGTTGGATCCCCATATGGCTTCAGTCACATCGGAATCTAAAAACAAACCAGAATAGGAGTTCACTAGATCGATTCCTCCGAGGGTCAATTTAGAAAATTTGATTTAGAAATCCTGTAGTTAAAACCACACCGAAAAGGCAGAAAAAATATCGGAAGCCGCTTTACAAAAAAGTGTTGTAAACTATTGCATCGTGAGGTAACAAATGTATGACACTTGACAAACAGGTGCCATGACCGTCTACTCTTGCAAAATCACTGGTTACGCCGTCAGCATCAAGAACGAGTCCTTAAGCTTCCCGGTCTATAGCAGGGAAGCCGAGTACGGGAGCGGAATGATGACGATCTACGCGACCATCGGGGTCCCGAGCAACAATACCAAGGTGAATCAGGTGTGGCAGGCAGGAACCGCGTTTAGCGGTGGCGTGCCAGCAGGGCACTCGACGACCGGGGATAACATTTTGTCGGCCGGGAGTCTGGATTTGCTTTCTGGGGAGGCGGCGGCGGCTGGTGGTGGGTCCAGGTTGCACAGGAAAAATGTGAGTTTCCATGGCCGGTAAAATTTTGTCAAATTCTGAACTTCACATACAAACGCAATCATACTCCAAAATCTCAACTTATCATCATGAACTACTAACAAAATCAGATTCTGTACATGCTCTAACTAAACTTTCATTTTTATGCAGACCCACGGAATTCTAAATGCAGTGAGCTGGGGCATTCTGCTGCCTCTAGGAGCGATAATTGCGAGATATCTGAAAGTGTTCAAATCGGCCGATCCTGCATGGTTCTATCTCCACGTCGCTTGTCAAACCTCTGCTTATATCATTGGAGTCGCAGGATGGGGAACCGGACTTAAACTCGGGAGCGAATCATCGGGAATCACCTATGATGCTCACCGAAGTATCGGAATTACTCTGTTCTGTTTGGGTACTCTTCAGGTATTTATTTCTGGGGCCGGCTCTGATTAATTCTGCGATGTTCATTTTAGCCAACTAGAAGACTAGGATGAGTTGCATAACACAATTTTCTATAATATTCCCTCTAATTGAATCAATCTTTCCCTCTTCAGGTATTTGCGTTACTGCTGAGGCCAAACAAAGACCACAAGTACAGGCTCTACTGGAACATATACCACCACACCATCGGCTACACCGTCATAATCCTAAGCGTCATCAACATCTTCAAGGGTCTCGACATCTTGGACCCGGACAAAGGTTGGAAAAACGCCTACATTGCCATCATCGCATCACTCGGAGGCATCGCCCTAGTATTAGAAGCCGTTACTTGGACAATTGTTTTAAAGAGAAGGGCGACGAGCGCCGAGAAATCTCACCATGGTGCCAATGGTGGTTTGAATGGTGCATAGATTTAGAGGAGGGGGGGGGGGGGTGTTATATGGTTTGTGTTTTGAGTTGAGGATATGTTATGTAGGCTTGGGCTTGTTTGCTACATTTGTTCTTATTCTTTTGTAGTGTTAGTGATCATATATATATACCCCACTTTTCCGGTGTTTATTACTGGTTTGAGCTTGAGAGTTGTTTTTTTATTCATCTTTTGCAAGAATAGTTCAGTTGCTCTCTGTTTGTAAAATCTTTGAGGTTCTACAAAGAGCTTGACAAAGTTACAAGACTGGTTTTCATTCTGCTTTCAACATTCTCTTAACATTAGCTAATTTTGAGTGAGATTTTTCGCCGCAACGAATAATCTGTATTTTCTGATAAATACAAGTCTAGAAGGAGTGTTTAAAGTTAAACACCCAAAATACAGTAAACTAATGACAAATTTCCTCACTGAGGGAATCATGCTCCCCTCATCAAGACCTAAAAATAGCGTTTTGGTTGTGATTATATATTAACCCTTGCTCTGATTTCTAAACAAAGAATGGGAGAAATGACCATGGTGATTGAAAATCTCAGAGAGGTTGCTCTCCTCATCAAAATACTCTGAAATCAACAATGACCTCATTGAAAAAACAGACAGGAAGCTACACTAATTTTATACTGTTTCTGATGATTTTCTTGTATTTAAGGTTAACAAACGACAAGCCTTCATCGTAAATTTTATTTTTGGGACCGGCTATATGAATCATTCTCTTTCATTCCACTCTCTTAAGCTCCTCGGTCAAATTAATAATTAACATATCGTTCTTAATTGCCTCCAACCATGTTACATTTAGGTCTACCTCTATCCTTAGTTGCATGATGAACTATAATTTTGTCATTTTGTTTAACCGGAGAATTGATTGGTCTCCATTGCATATGTCCAAACCATCTCAATCAATTCTCTCGTATGTATCCTCTATAGAAGCTACCTCTGTCTTGTTATGACTACACTCATTCCTTATCCACTCGTGCTGTATTAAAGGTCGCATTTTAATATCCTGAACAAATAAATCAAGAGATGGCTGATCTCATTTCCATGGAAAAAAGCATAAATGATGTTGGTCATATGAAAGCTTAACCATTGAATTTAGTTTCATATTCTTGACAAGTATGATTAGTTCTTGTAGTTATTTAGACTAGCCCTAAGCTGACATTAGATAAGACTCTTGTTCCTTTGCATTCATTGACCGACTTGTCCAAGGCATTTAATTTTGTAAGAGAAAATTGTCAACGAAAAAAAATCTGGCAGGTTTTACCGCTGATAAAAAAAGTTGTTGTCAAAATACCCTTGGAAAATTAACCTGCGATATCTATTGCATATTAGATCTAATTAACTCACACATATCACAGCTGTATAGATATCACAAACAACTGAATACATATCGCATAAAAATTAGTTATAGCAAACAACTACACTGATACAGCAGGCAGGGACACTTGAAAAATGGGATGAACAAAGATTTTTCTATTGAAAACTTTTTCAAGGGCTTTTTAACAACAGCTTCGAGGTCAGGCGTTTTTTGTCAGCGGGAAAATTTGGCTGGCAGGTTTTGACAATTTAAGCAATTTGTAATATCTAAATATTGCACCTTTGCACATATGTAGATATAACTAAATCTTATATCATGACATCAACATTAGACTATAATGTTTAGGTGGCCTACCTTTAGTTAATAGAAAATAGAACTTTATCCAACTACCACACTCTTTGGGAGGTTCTCCCTCCATTAAATGCTTAATTAATCTTTAATTTAGAGTTAAGTACTCTATTCTTTTAAAAAAAAACTGTTCAAGGAAAACGAAATGAATGCAAATTCTAATCCTGAAGCTTCTACAAGAAAACAAATGCATAGCATATGACTTATTCTAGGCTAAAAGAAAAGAGAAGGAAGAATCATGTGGAGAATCAAAGGTGAGGGTAAAAGGCTATAATCTAGAAGTACAAGGCTTAGAGTCAAAAAAAGGAAACTGCTGATTTAAGACTCTTAACCTGCAACAACCAATCTCACCAACTCCACTGGAATCTCACCTGCTACATGCCACATCAAACTAATGCGACAAAGGTACAGCATGCTATTACTTTTGATTTAAGGACAAGTTTGGTTGACCAACTATCTACACATTTGTGCAAAGTTTTCTTTTCAGTACTAATGTGTGCATTTTCTTTAATTTGATTTAGTAAAGTTGATCCTATGAAACACAGATATATAGACACGGACAAGAAAAAGGGACACGGCAAATCTGTAAAAAGGACATGAAGATACGTCTATATTAATATATTAAACTATGAGAAGAAATATGCACCAGCATAAATTTAAAAGCACAATAAAAATAAAATCAAGTCATAACTATCATCAATAACCATGAGTTTTCTTGAACATAAACAAGTGCATATATAAAACCAGAGGTAAAACACGTGAAAATCAGAAAGAGTCGAAAACAAACGAAATATTATCATTTTTTATTGATGTCATCTTTCTTCGATTCGACTTCATTATCTGCATCAATTTGGACCTTTAATCCTAATTCAAATATTTGAAATATTTAATATTCTTGTATCCTCGAACATATCAAAGTTGTCCACACATACTCCACATCTTTATTTTCCAAGAATCGCAACCCCTACGCTACGTAGAAGTGTTGGGCAATATACAGGTTACTTGTACACTGCCTGTATACCAAGTCCAGAATATAAAATATATGTTTGTAATAAAGCAATAAAGTATATTAATATATATAGAATACAATATATACCGGTCGGTATTGACTAATATACTGGTACTTGTACACTACCGGTATACCAAGTCCAGAATATAGATCAAGGTACAAGCTAAGCACCTATCAATTTTTCACAGCCACAAGGTGTTCAAATAATTCCAATGTTGGATTGCTCAATGGTTATAACCACAAATTATCCAACTAAACAGCAAGTGTGACAATTTTTTTACTTGAAAGTTATAATTAATGCAATGTCACGCCATCAGTTGCCAAAACTACCCTAAAAGCCAAGTCTTTGCATAAAATGTGTCTATTCAGGCAATTAGATATTAATTAAGTTTTTGCAGCAAAGCAACAACCCAAAAGACAAACAAAGGATTTGACACCTATCACTGGTAAATTAATACTAGATGCAACAATTATTGCACTTTTGCCTGTAGCAAACAAAACAGCCATTATGAAATTAAGGAAGATGATAACAACACAACTAATATTCTGTTTTATAGAAAGGAACAATCACTGCAATTACAGAACATATGAATGTTGCAGAATATATCCTAGACATGCTGCTAGAGACCATGTTAGCTAGGCAATATGGTCTATTGTTTATAGGCAAGCACATAAATTCATATATGATTAATGTAAACCAATGACGTCTAGTTAAAAAATGGCAGATTGACTGAGGATTCAAATGATCATCATAGTTGTTTAATGAGCAAACCTAGTGAAGGATGAAACCTTCAAGCTTCAGGACTTTGTTAGACCTTTGCTTCCTTTAATGCATTTACAAATAAATCCTTTAGATGAGTGTTTGAAGCTGCGACTCTCTGAGACATTATGTTGAAATCCCCTCCGCTCCTGATGAAGAAAGGGAAAAAAAACAATAGCGTCCTTGTCAGATGACCTATAATTATATGGAAACTTGATCTATTAAGTTTTTTATTGTTTGATATGACCATTTAGTTATGCTTTAGTTATTTTTTTATCAACACTTACGGATCAAACACGAGACCCCCCGCTTCTTGAACAATCACAGCTCCACCAGCCACATCCCTGAGAGCGGAGCAATAAATGCAAAGTTAACAAAAAGATCGTTGCCATCTCCGGCTGCTAAATTACACTAAACTACCATTAACAATAGTAGGTTTTCACTTGACTACATTAAAGTTTTGTTATTATTACAGTAAACTCCCATATTCATTTAAGGGTATTTTAGTGAAAAACTCCCTTCAAACCAAAGTATAAGGGAGTTAAGTGTAATAGAAAACTTATAGGAGTTCAGTCAAAAACAACAATAGTTAAGGGTAGTTTAATGTGATTAAGCTATCTCAGGCGTCAGTGAACTAATATGAGGTCAATATTTATACAAACTTACCAAGGCCCCCCAAATCCAAGTTCATAAAAGAGATCGATCCTGCCACATGCAACACCGCAAAGGTTTAAAGCACAAGACCCACTCATTCTAAGGGACCTAACCTGATAGCAGCAACAAAGTAGATTTTAGTCACCTTATTCAAGTTACATATGGCAGTAGTTTAAACTTGGATGTTTACCTTGAATAGTAAGCTGTTGATTATGTTGGTAGTAGCATCTACAGTTGATTTATCGCGCTTTGTTCCAACCTGCTCAGATGTTTATAGGTGTAGGTTAAATACGATCAGCTGGCTTCTCTTAAAACTATTTAGTAATTCAAAACATGCTCAATGTAATACGTGTGAGGAGTTAAAAAGCTAAATTGTTAGATATGATACCATAGAGATAAGTGTGGTGAATACTTGGGACATCTCATCAGTGCCTTCTAAAGTTTAGGGAAAATGACAGGTGTGCTAGAGAGGGCTTAATTTCCTAAGTGATGCAAGTGATGCAGAGAACTGCATCATCAAACGACATGTAGAACGGAAACAAAAGGAAAAGAGGGAATCAGATGCCAAAAATTTCCCACCAAACCTATGTATTCATAGAGATATTCCTAGGTTACACTTGAAATAAGCATGAATTCCTAGGTTACACTACAAATAAGCATGAATACTGTAGATGAGGCTACGCAAGATCTTGACACAAATTTCAAATATCTCGAAAAAAAGGTGCTAGCTTTTAATTTACCATTCAGTGTGCACAGTAGAATTCTTGGGTGCACGATTCATTGTAATTAAATTTTTAGTAGCAAGTAACAGTACTGTTTTATCGAACTGTTTGTGCTAACTAGTGTTCTGAATTGACTATATGTATATAATAAATTTTTCTACCCCCATGCAACAAACAAGTTTTCACCCCCACCAAAGAAAAAGAATAAATGAAAAAAAATAGAAAAAGAATAAATGAAAAAAAATAAATAAATGGTTTCAGCTTTATGTCCGATCCTAAGTATAAAAGGATATTATTACCTATGTCGGCTTTATCAATTGCTTCGGCTTAGATTCTACTGGTGTCACTCTTATTGGTCTGGCTTGACATCAAGATGCATAACTGGCATAGGTGCTGTTCTTTTAGATTACGATCTTAGTATTATGAGATCCAATTCATCTTTTCCCATTATATTTTATTAGTGCAATTCGAGATGCTAATTTTCTTAACCCAGAGCATACAACTACTAGGAGTAACAAATTATGATTTGGTCAGTCATCACTTTCTGGTCCAGTTATTGTTGATTAGTATCCGTCTCATCTAATGAGCGGATAAATATTCTGACCTATACCTGACTGTTATAGTCGGATCAATGTAAACTCATCCCATGTAACCCATATGCCGCAATGGCTAGTTTAGAAAATTAAGGAATCGTTTCTATTATAAAAAGGGGGAAATATAAACTTTCAAAGCCAGAAAGAGCGATTGAGCTAACTAGCAGCACTCGCTCGCAATTGATCCCAAATCTACCAAGCAAGGTTGAGAAACCTAATCCAATAAACGCAATGTTGAGTTGTAAAGGTTTTGATATATTCAAAAACAAAAGTAAGAAAAATAGAAAACAATGATTTTGGCAGAGAGAACTCTCTCTCCAAAAGACTCATTAATTCTCCTTCCAAATATGTTGGAGTACTAAAGTTACAAACTTTAGAACCTTTAAAATTTTGATTTACAATGAGACTATTAACCCTCCTTTATAGCCCCAATATGTTCCTAATCCATATAGAACTGGGTTACAAAGATACAGATATTAACTACTTCCTAATTCCCATATTACTTAATTTAAAAACAATCTAATCCTATTCTTAGCTAAATATCCAAGGATTCACGCCTTTGACAAATAAATACCTAAATTTATGTGAGCTGCACATAAATACATATCTTTGACACTAGCACTTTCATGACTAACGACTTTAACGGAAATTGCAAAATTACTGTTATACCCCCGGTCAAATAACCTTAACCCTCTTCCCATCTTCTTCTCTTCATCGGCCTCGCCGCCGTCGACTCCAACTTTGCCGCCAACTTCAACTCCAACCTCGCCGCCGTCGACTCCTCTCGCCTCTCACCTTGTCCCTTCTCCAAAGAATATTCTTCTTCTAAGTCATACATTAACTTCGCGAATCTCCTTTAATTTCGTGAATCATGCAATGGACTTGTATCAAGGGCTCGTCGCCGCCAACTCCAAGCCAATTGAACCCCAATCTTCAAACCAACTCCAAGCCAATTTCGTGATTTATGAACTTTAGTTTTTATTAGGTTAGTTTCATTGAATATTTGTGAACATTGAAGAATCTCTATTAACTTAGGATTATCGATTTATATTTATTTTGATACAATTATAGCTTATTTGAGAAGGAGAAGAAGAAGAAGAAGAGAGAGAAAGAAGGTTGGGGTTAGGGTTCAATTGACGAAGAAGATGAAGGAAAGAGGGCAAAAGTTAGAGTTCAATTTGAGAAGAAAAAGAAGAGGGGATATAGCTAGGTTAGGATTAAATTGGAGAAGGGTCAAGAAATATCATATGCAATGCACGTGGGGATCAAAAAAGGAATATTCTGACGGTTGGCTAACGGTAGGTAATTAAGTGCTAACGGAGCAAAATATTGGGTATTTATATGTTACTCAAAAAAACATAGGTATTTATCCGTCAAACAGCTGAAGCCATAGGTATTCATATACAATTTATCCTCTTTTCTTTATAGGAGTAGTTGTTTCAACTCAACTCCTAATTAAACCAGAAGAGTAGAAGTACATGCAATAGTTTACTAAACTATGGTCAGAGTACAACTCCTAATCAAACTAGGAGTAGGTGAGAAGATCCACCGGATCAATGATCTTCTAATTTGGAAGGGTGTGGCTCTTGGAAGCTCAGAACCGCAACAAAAGAAAGGACTTCTCCCTTGAACCCCGTCGCTAAGCTTGATGGTTGTTTTTCCAACCGTCTCGGTAGGATTTGTTATCTCGCCTTGTTGTACCTACTCTCAAGAACCTCCTTGAGCAAATACTCCTTCCCCATGATTAAATCATTAATGAAAAATTAGAATGTTTCTCTTTGTTCGTATTTAGTTTTGGAGTTTCTCCTATGTATTGATCTCATATGCAACTCGACAACATAATTATTGTTGGCTTCTTAATATTGGCGCCTTGTCTTTTTTCTTTATCTTCTTAGTGTTTTGACATGTAAAAAATGTGTCTTTTCCTTCCACTAATTAGAGAACTAAAGAAACAATACCACTTTTGAATACAACTGATTAGCATCTTGATTCGTCTTCGGTTAACCTTGGCACCTATGTTTGCTACATTGCGATTTTGCCCTAGTATCGTGACTTACAGATTTATGCCCCAAGCCATATGCTTGCATCCACATGTCATGCATCGGGACACCGACATACCTTTATACAATTTTTTTTGCATCCAAAGAATGAACCATATCTATCGCAAATCTATAGATAGGCAAATTAATATTTACCTCCACCTTGATAGGTTGGACTGAATTTCTCCCTGCAAAAGCTGTCTTGCTCATGGATTCTTTCCATTCGTCTACTTTCTCTAAATCGCTCTTGATAGTCAAACTTTCTCCTCCTGTGTCTATGGTTTTGGATAAGGTTGCACTGTCCAGCTTGGACAATGAAAAAGAAACGAGATGTCGAAGAATCTCTTGCTATATCTCCGCTATAGATTCAACCATCGCATCAATTCTTGCAATCCAAGTGGTCATATATTTGTCATCGTCGTCTTTTGTGATGCAATCTGGTGAGTTGTCAATCTCGGTGTTGGTACGATTTCTGATCTTCGATAGTCGTTATGGAATTAATCATGCAGCGCTTTCCTACTATAGGGATCAAAACCGCTCTAAGACCAATTTGATCCAAAATTTAAGGTGACGAGCTGAAACCCTAATCCAATATATGGGATGGGGGTTGTGAAGGTTTTGATATATTTAGAAGCAAAATAAGAGATAACAATGATTTTGGCGGAAAGAAAAACTACTCTCTAAAACACTTTTATTGATTCTCCTCCCAACTAGCTTGTAGTACTAAAATTACGAACTTTAAAACCTTCAAAAACTTGATTTATGATGAGTCAATTAACCCACTTTTATATTTTCCTAAGCCATATAGAGCTAAGTTATAAAGATAAAGAAATTAATTACTTTCTAATTCTCATATTTCTTAATTTAGAAAAAATCTAATCATATTCTCTATAGGTGTAGTTTCAACACATCTCCTAATCAAACTAGATGTATGTGCCATGGTTTACTAAATAATGATCTTAATATAACTCCTAATCAAACTAGGAGTAGGTGAGAAGGTCCACCCAAATCTACATTGCTTACTATTGCTAAGCTAAGATACTTATTTTAAACTGAAGTGTTGGAAAGAAATAGTAAGCAAAACTAAAAATCTACATGATCCAAGCCCCAGAAAATTTCCGCACGAGTGGCAACTACTATGCCACTAACTAGTAATCAAGTGTTAAAAATCAATAGTATATATACACAATTCAAGTTAGCTAGATAAATCCAGGTCGAAGGCACAGCCGACTTGACCTGATTATGGCTACCTCCAACCTACTAATTTTCGGTCTAATTAAAGGTTGGGATAATAGGTTGTCTAAAATTTCAACCCATACATTCAAATATACAATCGGTTGTTAAACAAACCGAGTTTTAGGTTATTCGTGTTTATCCAAAATTTAAACGAGCTTACAAACTTGTTCAAGCTCGGGTGGTTTATTTGTTGAACGAGCCCCGAGCAAACTCATACCAAGTCCGAGTAGAGCCTTAAGCTAATTGGAGCCTAGAGCTAATTGGAGCCTATTTTAAATCTTAAAAACTAGCAACCAAAATTTACAAATAGTATATGCAAAAAAAATATTATAGATGTTTGATTGGTGTATTTTATTACATATTTTATAACCCTATTTATCTATTTTTATCTACAATAATTGCTGCTCAAGCTTTGGTTTGAGTTATTTGCAGGTCAAGGTCATAATTTCAGAAAAGGATAAAAACAAAAGAAAACACGTGCAAATTATGGAGCAGAAGCCACAGAGAGACAGATAAACCACCCGAGCTGGGTCGGGTCCTATTGGACCGTGGATTGGAGGCCCATACCGCAAAATTGCGGCCACGTCAGCAAATCTAATATCGATATTTTTCCTGTAGTCTAGGGTTTTGATGATATATATATTCGTTCACTGTAATCGAAAAGGGGAGGACGGACGGCCTTTCGATTTCAGTCTTCGGTGTTTTTCTTCTTCTTCTTTTGTTTTTATTGTGTTGATTTACATACTGTGTAACTAATTGTAGAATACCTAGAGTTGAAGAACCTAGGTTTAAATTGGGTTAGTTATACTTGATTATGTTTTCTCTAATACACTTAATGATAAATCTAAATAATATGAATTTGGCCTTTGAAAACATCTCTACTGATAAACTAGGTAAAATCTTATGCTTGACAACCATAAGGTTTAATCTAAGGAAAGTAAAGATCGAGCAGATTGATATTGTTTCGGTTTGATCTAATTATCATAAAATTAATTCTAATTTGCCGATAAACCTAGGTAGATCTATGCGATGATAAACATGAGATCTATCTAGGGAAAGGTAGAGATTAGATCAATACTATGATAAGTAGAAATAAATTCTAATAATAATTATCGGACTTAAATCAATTGATAGATTATATTGACGACCAAATAGCCATTGCTTCCCTAGGGTTTGATAGGCTATGACAGTGATAAAACTGTGCAATGTTCAATCTTATCTTCAACTAATTGAGCAACGAGAAATATAATTAAATAACTAAATGAATGAGCTCAAATCCTTATAAGAACGTAGCCGAGTCTACATTTAAAGTTATTGCTTATCTAAATTTTCAATATTGTAGCATAACAATGGTTGACTCAATATTTACTATAAGCATGCAACAAAAAAGCGAGATAAGACTTTTTTATGATTTTACTGTCATCATCATTTTCTATTCATATCAATTCCCACTTTTACTTACTTTTCTTGATCAATGTAAACTTGACTCCTCTCATTTCTATATTTTCACATTCCTAATTTACATCTTATCCATAAAATAGTTGAGAGCTCTAAAAGGAGAGGTGGTCTCCGGCGAAAATCCAACAATCATAAAAGAAGGCGGGAAAGAAAATAGTGAAAACATGTAGCGGGTGGAGAGTAATAGAGATTGAGGAAGTGAGATGACTTAAGAGGAAGGTTGAAACCTTAGGAATCGGAGGCAAACATACTCGGATGCTGCAGTAGTACCGGTTGTGATGAAGTCACAGTTCAAGCCGGTTTGTAAGGGATCAAGACGAAGCGATAAACAAATTTTAAAGTAAGGGAATTCGCTGTCCTCGGATGAGATAACCCATGGCCATCATCATATACGGGTAGGCATGATAGGAGGGAAACAGCTTTGAAACAGGAGGACCATTGTTAGGTCAGAGGAGGTTTATATCCCTGGTTGAAAGAAGAAAATAATTTGAGTGAGAGGTTGGTATGATTCTTAAGGAAGAAAGAAGGGAGAGAAAAAGGGTGGGAAGAGGGTGGGAAGAAGAAGGGTGGGTAAGGTCCAGGGTTGATGTGAAGAACGATATGGAAATGATGAGGTCGGTCAAAAAAGAAGACTTGCAAAGATACATTAAGGAGAAAAGCACTTGGAGGGGCTATAATTACTAGGGCGTTGGTCATCAGGCAAAGAATAGGGCCGTCGAAAAGATCGGTGTACTAAGATGTTAGGGGCAAAGGTGAAGGAGAAGAGTGATGGTAAAGATAGAAGTGCTAATCGGTATGGTCACATTCCTAGGCCTTATATGGTTATAAGGAAGACTACCACAATGGAGGAAAGAAAGATGTGGCTTAGTGCGGTGCTTGGGATTGTAGAAATAAAGTACATGAATGTCAAGATCCCATTGGTGATGAAGATAATTCAGTGCTTGCGGGGTGTTGACGATAACTTCGATAAACATGAATAGGTGATGACTAAACTTTGCTAATGGTTTCTTGACGGAGTTCCCAACGGAAATGAGCTTAGCTAATATTATTAGGTTTAATTGCATTTGTGGCAAGAGAGGTTTGGAGTTAAGCTAAGAAGGTGGACCGAAGAAGGGACATGGCCACTGCAAGTTAAGTCTAAAGTATGGATTTGGGTTGATAAGGTACCTTCACCATGTTGTGAATGGAATGGCTTTGATAACCTGGTTACATCTTTGAGCTTTTTCAACAGCCCTACATACAATAGTCAAACTAATTAATGAAACTCTCTTTAATCTAATCAAAGCATTCCATCCTTGCAAGAGTCGGTTATGAATATAACATGTTGAGAACGTGACGAAAACTCTCCTTGTACTTTGCTCATGGGCCACCATGCGCGTCACGTGTGTCTTTAGTTAATCTATAACCTATTAACTGAAGTTATTCTAAAGGTAATGCATATTCTCCCAAGTACACCCAGAATAATCAAGAGCAGAAAATTGTATAGCAAGATTGTCTCCATAGGTTAATAAGAAAGAAATTTAATCCATATGAACCATAAATGCGATTTCATAATATAAATCTGTAACCAATGAACTCTAGATAGATGATCTTATTCGTTAATAAGAGAATATTAAATAATATTCCCTAAAATCACCAACGACTAGGATGCAGGGGTTTTTAAGTACATCTTTATATATGAGCACCTAATCTACTAATTTTTTTTGGCACTGGCCCGTAAGCCCACTTAATCTACTATTACACTGGTTTTGAGTACATCTTTATGTGACCCTACTCTGTATAAGCATATAGTATGCAAATGATCGTAAGCTCATCACCATCATATCTTTAATCCTTAATTTTCTACCTTTCGTTTATTATTAGCCACCATCAACAGGCAGAAAGTAAACGCATAAGGATCAAGGTGCTAGATTACTCATTTCCAATATTATCAACTAATATATAATATGGTTAATATTCCTGACATAAATCTTGGTGAAGAATAAGGCTAAAATATTTTCAGATAAGGATTATGTTTTAATCTCTCACTAATAGTAAAAGGTGGAAATTGATGGAACGCCATGACCTGAGCTGCTCTCCGTGGACATGGGTTAAGGCACCAAAGGATATGTCAGTTACTAAATTACTAGAAAGCAATAGTGCGACTTGGCACATTCAGTGGACGAAATATTCATGTAGCTAATCCCAATTGGAAAGGGGTAAAGGCATGGCTGTTTTTCTTTTCTTGCCAAAGTGAAGGCATTGTTGTTGCTGTTGATTAGAATCAATGTTGAAATAGCACGCCTCGTAGCATAGCAAAGCCACAATCGCTATATAGCACTTTAAACAGCGCAAATATTTTATAGCTTAAGCTATTTTCATAAATAGCGTACACTACGTAGCTTAGCTATGAGCGCTATGTTGCATGATAGATTTAGTGGGTAGTTTACAAAAATATCCAACCAGAACACTTAAACCCGTGAACATATCAACAAAACCCACCCCTGCGCCCCTATCCTAATCAATTAGGGTTTCTGCCTCCTCTCCCCCTTGCCCCAACCCATTTCAATCCAGCCACCTTAGGCCTCCGCCGGCCACCAGAGAGCATTTCGGCAGGCCATTTTCGGCCAACTGAGGATGCTTTTGAGATGAAATGAATATGATGAGCCGATGAAGATGGCTTTAGTTTCTAGATCTCGAGCGTCTTTTGGATACTTTATTATGCATTTTGAATTATGTCAAAGTTTATTTAACTACTCTTTATAAGACTTGTGATGTGTTAATAGTTATATGCTTGTGATGTTAGATGAGAAATGAGAACTCATAAATTAAACACTATGAACTTGTTGCCATGTCTAGTTTTAAGACTATTTTTACTATCTTTATATTTAGTATAGTTATAATTTTATTTTTTAATTAAAATATTAATAAACCGTATAGCTTAAGCTATGCATTAAGCTATTTGCGCTTTTTACTATTTGATAGCGGAGCGCTACGCTCTACGCGATCGCTATTTTCAACATTGATTAGAATATGTATTAAAAATGGCAAAATTATGGTAGTCCGACATGTTAACCCCGATAACGAAGCCACAAGTAAAATTCATGCCTCTGATAACGAAGCCAAATTATTCAGAAATGATTGCGTATAGTCTATCCTTCATACCTCGGTTGCAAGGAGGGACTTCACCAGCTCTGTTTGAGATGATGCTGAACATACAGAATTTAAATCCATCAGTATTCAAATTAGATATAAGTGTACTTAGGTTACACATTCGAACATCAAATTATCAAACTCTAGATTGCTGAATAGGAACAAGATCTTACCCTTTATAGGAGCCCCATTCAAAAAAGCACCTTGTCCTCGTATGGCAGTAAAAAGCTGCAAACAAGATTTCAGAACTTTTAGCACTTAAACAGAAATTATTAATAGACATCACTTTTATATCAAATAAGCAACTGTTGTTATTATTTTATAGTTCAATATAGCGAAACCTTGTAAATTACAAGAGTACTAAACAGAGCAATGTTTAAATTCTTAACTAAATTCACATGTTGGACTGTATTTCCATTTTTTATTTTTGTTTTTCTTTATCCAATTTAGGCCTGTTTGTGCTCATGAAATGCGTAATCAAGCTTCTTATTTTGAAACAGAGCAAATATAACAGTTTATTGCCCAAATAGAATCATGGATCAAGTTGTAAAGTAAGAAACAAGTAAATCCTGTATTTCTCCACGTGAACTCGATATTAACTTTTGCCCAAAAATTATTGAATTATTTTTAAAATAAGATGAATATTAATAAGAGAACAAGTGCTGGAACGACCTTGACAAGAGTTGAAGTCAGACTTTGATTATACAATGATCTAATAATTTACATGTCATTCCTACTTGGAGTCTCCACAAAATTCTGGAACCTAACATGTTTGTCAAGAGCTTAGCTACATGATTATTGAAAATCAAAATGTCAACCAATAGGATCAGTTCCATATACATGTGGAGATAATTTTTGACATAGGAAAAATTATACCCTTTGTAGATAGATTTGACCATTTTATAATACTGCTACATACTGCAGATTACGAAGAACGAATCAAACAAGCATGAATTTTGACTGTTCAAGCAATCATAAACTTGCGCCAATTTTTGATTAGCATGTTATGGTTAAGAGAATATTTAAGACTCGGTAACAAGCAACTTTCAAACACAACACATCTATCGTTAATTTAATGTTTAGACCAAACTGCTACAACTTTCAAGGGCCATTGCAACAATATGTCCATTTTCAATTAAATCAATTAATAGCTATGAAAACATTTGGAAACTGATTATTTAACTGAATTGTTCAAAACCAAAGGCATGTAGTAAATATGTAGGGACTTTCAAGGCCTGGGAAATGGGAGGCGGTAATGCACTAATGCTTACACCAAGTGCATGGGATCACAATTTCATAGGTTTACAGTACAGATAATATTGAAATTCATGAAGATTTTCTGAATGAAAGTTGAGGTCATAAGGTTCCTGATTCTATGCATGGATTTGCCTGCACATACATTGGTTTCATGGATGTTGGGCTAGACTGCTCTTAGATATTTTGTAAAAAAACTACCAAATACTTTGGCTCGGTTATGAAAAACTATC
The DNA here is from genome assembly GCA_030015575.1 of Agapanthus africanus. NCBI lineage: Eukaryota > Viridiplantae > Streptophyta > Magnoliopsida > Asparagales > Amaryllidaceae > Agapanthus > Agapanthus africanus. Next base: position 441,513,317 of record CM057350.1, on the reverse strand, counting down.
GAATGGTCTCAAAACTACAAGAAACTACCACAAATCTTTCAAAACCTACAAGAAACTATAATGTTTCTCTTTTTGTCTATGAAAACAAAACATTCAAAAACTATGAAAAACTACCATAACTAAGATGCCACGTTAACAATATTTGCAACAAACTGTAAGTCCGCAGCGGCGCCCCGGCCGTCGATCCGACGCCGGAATGCGGAAACGAAAGACTTTGCAAACTAGCAAACCGGCACCACCGCGCACTTTTCACCCGGATCGGGCCATTAACCTAGCTTCTAGCAAACTAAAAGATGGGTAGAGAAGTATACCAAGCGATCCGTGTCCTTCGGTCTTCGTCTCCACTCCGATCTCCCGCGGAAACTCCGTCCGTCACCTCCTCGTCGAAAAGGGCACCACGTAGCCGGATTCTTTTACGGGCTCTCACCTCTGGACCGAGGCAACTCGGGCGCGAAGTTGGCTAGCCGACGCGTCCAAGATATGCTGTAGCTGTAGTGTAGAAGGCTATGTCTCTTTTGGGGTTTATGTTGCCATGGATGTGGAGGAATGAAGACAAGGAAATATGGTGCTTTCATTTTTCCTTGCATGAAAATGAGATGAAGAAAATTGCTAACACTCAAAATCAATCTCTCTCATTTTGCCGGCCCCCTCTATCTCAAAGAAATGGTGGAGGGAAAAAAATAAAACAAGAAGAGAGGTGAGTGTAGGAAAAGAGAATGGGTGACCATAAGCAAAAATGATGATAACAAAGTCATCTCAATTTCAAATCAACTCTCATCTCATTTCTAATCTCAATAAAGCAAAGAGTGGATGGAAAAAGGATCTCATCATGATGCTACCAATTTACAAAGGACTCCCTCCACAAATGTTATTTGCACACTTGCAAATAACCCCTTCCAACGGAAAGTCCGGCCGCGAAAGAACAAGGAAAACCGGCCGGAACGGAATGCAAACTGGCAACTTCAGAAAACTGATCCCGTAATAAATTACAGGAAAACCCCGCTACTGCAAATACATGCCCGCATATGTATTCCCACTGAACACAAATGCAAAGAGACAAAATCTACACAATCTAATACTAGGATCCGACTTAAGCCAAAGCCGGCTAGTAAAAACCGTCTGATCATGATCCGTGCAATACCGCACGTATCTGATCGAACCCTGCCATATCTCCATACGGCCTCTACAGCGTTTCGCCCAAAACCTGAGTAACTGTATGTGTGGTGGACTCTAAAGACTCGTCAATACTATGGCTGTGGATTTAACAACTAGCACGTCAGAAGTATCAGCCATACGTGACGGACCACCAGTTATTGACCAAAAGGGACGTCGATGAATGAACTCATCCTGACACCCTACTGAGCCTGTCAGTGACAATATCCGTACAGTCCGGTCCGTTCGTCTATGAGCATCGCATGGCAGGCCTAGGGGGTTGGTGAAAGTCAGACCCCCAATAGCGGTACAAGTCGTGTCGGAGTGTAGCCCAGAACACCCTGAGATACTACTGGAATACCTACCAGCAAATCTCCTGCCTTGGCCAAGGACTTTCCATGTTCTGGCTCTCCTAGACACAGCGCGACCTCACCCCCAATACCGGGAGAGACGAACCCCTGCAGATCCGCTCACTGCCTCCATGTGGCTCGGGACTGTACCCAACTAAAACATGTTTGCACGACTCCTTTGAGCCGTGGTAGGATAGTAATCAAAGCACAGTGGGAACTCACACGAGACAAATAACGATCTCAGGTCGATGAACTAACCTGTACACATGTCACCAGGGAACTGCTATCTGACGTCGGGTATAATACCAACTAGCAGGTTCCCGGCGAGTCCTGTCCGGTGTACTCATAACCCAATGAGCACCTATATACATCTTAGGTGAACCAACTGACACCAGTGGCTTGTGAGACCGGCCACCGCCCCTTGTCGGGGTCTCGACTGTATACACTAGTCTACTCTGGAGAATCGATGCCCTATCTCGAAACTCCCACGACTAGGGACTTTTTAAGGATGTGCTTATAGACTCCAGCTCTCACGTATATGATCGCCCTCATACTGCTGGTAGTCAAGCAAGAATCCTAGAGGCTCTATCAACGTGCAATAGCGACTCGTAAGGTCACCTAAAGCAGTACACGATGATAAAGATAAATCAGATAGCATACTATCATCTCGAGTAAGAATGTCCTACCGGGACAGGTCCTCCCTCAATCATTGCAATCACGTGCCTGTGATCCAATAATTGACTCTGAGGGCACTATCTCCAACAATCTCCCACTTGCACTCAAGGCTAATTATTGCGATGTCGCATACTTACAGCCCGTGTGATACCAAACACCCAACTCCTCTACTAGTCAGTCTCACAAAGCTCGTTTGCGAAACTATTGCGTTCGAGGAATAGCCTCAGTGAGTGGATCCGCTATGGTGTTTCTTTCTATGTCTCTCTTTATCCCATGTTCGCGGAGAAAGCCATCTCCCGAAATGAGCAATACCTGTCTTAGAATGTCTGGATGTCTGATGGGACCTAGCTCATAAATGAACTCCAAATCCAAACTTCTTAGACTGTATCATCAACTGAACTTAATCAGTATCCTGCGCCATACCTTCCCTCAGTATCCACCTGGACCATCTGTCCATAATACTGCCCCTCGTCAGAGGGAAAACTATAACTCTGATAGCCACTCTGCCGTCCAGGTCACCTTGGAAGCCTGGAATGATAACTGTCTCCCGAAGGAGAATGCTGCTATCATATCCCTAGAACATCCACTTATGTTCTAAAACTGCTTCCGACTGTTTCTCCAGGATTGGATTAATATCAACTTATTGCATCTACTGCAAGAACAACATCTGGTGTGGTACTTGACATCTCATGATTAACTCAATTGCCTAAGCAAGTGATCTGCCAATCATGCGTATCCCTCTCCCCTTTAGTCTGTAAGACACCTTTAGATAGGGTGACTCCATCACCTGCAGGTATACTACCATGCCAGGAGTCGTCCATTCTAAATACTCATAGAATGCTGTCTAAGTACCCAGATTGGGAAACCACCCAAATCTATATCTAAAACCATAGGTCCAGTAACCAGAATGTCTGATATAATATCCAAGTCCTATGTGGAGAAACCACTGTGTGACAACCAAAGAATAACCAATCGTAGTATAGGAATATCACTTTCTACTCTGTGTATGTCATCCAAATACCAGGACATCACACCCTACTACCTTCTTAACCGATCCATCCCCTATTCTGATGAAGTCAAACCTATGACTGTCACATCAGAAATAGATGATCTATCTCCGCTATATCTGCTTTAGTCTATAAATAGACACAAGCTACTTGTCCACCAATGCTTCCGCTGCTCCCACTGACCACGACAACCCTCTGGCAGAGTCATATACACGTACACTTCTAAAGCTAGTTTAGAACGACGCTATACTCATCCTCCTGCCGGTCTCACAGTCTGGAACAACAGCAATGGCAAGTCTGGGTAAACAAGAACCTCCCTGCCACCGTCCTTGAGCATACCGAAGTATCTCTCGAGTGCCTGAGGTTACCCACCATATCTGCGGAGTGGCCAATGGAATGTCAAACCAGATTGAATCTTTAGATTCTTATCAAATCTTCAGTAATCGTTTGCGGTTCTGGAATCACTTCCAGTTCTACCATACTCTCACTACTGTTTTCTGAAAAAATCCATTTTTTGTTAAAACTGTGGCGAGTTAAGAACAATATCACTATTGATCTTCCAGATGGTAGAAAGTCAACCCTCGTCATAGCCCGGGTCAACCCACAAACAGCAATTACAGAAACGTGCCTTGAGTTATCCGGAGTCTGGTTTTAAGCATAAGCCGGACAACTCCCCGTATCTTAACAATGTCAAGATATGAACTGTTCTATATCCAATACAGGAACAGAGGCACTGATTTAATTGAACCAGATTCAAATCATACAGCTGTCTCCAGTGCATTCAACTAAATGGAAGGAGGCCGATCAGCGTTACTCAACTTAGAAATGCTTCCAATTATGAGTAACCTGAAAAAGAAGCAAGTTCTCATTACTATCAACTGAATACCATACACAAGTATCTACATCTTCGATCACCTTGAAGAATCCCGATACTTGCAATACCTTGTTCTCTACTTTACTCATATACCTATAACTTCTCAAAACTCAGACCCTGTGTTTCTACGAAACACCTGTCTAAAACTAGAGAAGTCATAAGTAAACCGAATATAGTACGAGTACCTACCCCTCTGTCCTAATGGACACTGGACAATACACAAAACTCTGTATAAGTCCTTTGAGTCAAATGACTCATTCACTGTGTGTCGTAGGTTGAAATCTGTACTTATGGTTAAGAAGAATTACACCGCTGTTCAATGCTCCTTACCTAACCATCCACTGATATAGGTAAATGTCACAGACATAATTTCAAAAAGGTATATCTCACTCTATAAAAATAGACGTGCAGATATATCAATTTGAAATTGTGCATAACAACGGATATTCAAAACCAAATATTTGCCGTCCGGCAAACAACCCAGGTGACTTCCTCAAATATCACCAATTACAACGAATTCCGATATAATGAGGATGATCACCTAATTCCCAATAACTTACTCCCACTTATCATCTGTAAAACCATACAGATGAGAGAATCAAACCTGGTAAATACATACTCTGGAGCAAGTGTCTAATTGGGAAATTAGTTTTCCTTTAACAGTACACAGTGAAACTGAAATATTGAAATGTTTCGATGGGGTATCCCGGTATTCCTAGTAATGCCTCTTCCATTATACAGATTCACAACTGTAACCGTATATCTCTTTGCCATCTCTCCAAATCCCTTTATATGTCTTTAGTCATTACCTTCTGTACACCCCTTTAGGCCAAATGGTTTTCTTCCTTCCCTACCGTTCGGCACCAGCCTATGGTTTGAAAGAAGACTATCCAATAAGCATAATGGGTGTACTGTCCTAATCCTAGGAGCACTCGCAATGCAAGAGAAGGTGAAGATAAAAGACAACCGAATAAACCTTATTCCTATTTCTCCTGAACCAGGATCCATCCTCGAACTGGAACAAGTTCCTTTCGAGTTCGTATATAACCATACGATGGATTATCCAATAAACTGTGGATCTTCGTAGTGATACGGAGCGTCCTGGAGAAATACAAAGGTAATTTAGGATTGACGAAGAAATATTTGGTTTGGTCGTGAATAGTAGTCGCAATTTACTTTGCCCTCTTACTAATCTCTTTCTTTGTCTTAACTTAATACCTTCTGTACACCATCGTTATGCTAATTGGTTTTCTTCATTCCCCACCGTTCGGCACCAGCCTAAGGTTTGGAAGAAGACTATCCAATTTGCGTAATAGGTGTACTATCTCCTAAACCAAGGAGTACTCGCAACCTGAGAGAAGGTAAAAGGAAAAGACAACTGAATAGTCCTATTCATTTTCTCCAGAACCGGAAACCATCCTCGAATTCCTTCGAGTTCGTATATAACCATACGATGGTTTTGTCCAATGGAAGTGGACGTTCGTAGTAATACGGGGTGTCCTGGAGAAAAGGGTAAAAGCAGGAGTGGCAATGAGGTCTGCAACTCTGACAATCCAAAAGCCAGTATTAAGAAGGTTCGATCAACTTGGTCACTGAGTCATAGTCTAGGGTCGGATCAATGGTCGCTGCCAAAGAGAGAGAGAAAAGAAACACTCAGCGTGCACTCTAGCCTAGATCAGAATGGTTATCACTTTATCTAATCTGGAAACCTCCCACTGTAACGTCAAATTCTTCTCCAAACCTGAAAGAAGAATTAGCCGGGATCACCCGAGGAGTAAACCAACTCATCAGTGGGAATCGGGATCCAACTATCATCACATGATAACGTGACGGAATCCGCTCACGCTATCACACTCCAGAAGGTATGCGCATATCTGGCAAGTTTCAGTTTCTTTAGAAACTCCCGATGTGATTTTTGCCCCATGCTCTTATGACCTTGACTTTGGCCAACAAATCATAAGTCACATGTCAAGTTCTACCCATCATTCTCCAGGTTAATTTGAACCCACCCGTACAAGCCCTTGACTTTGGCCAACAAGGCTATACGACTGTCCCAAACCAACGCATCTATCTATGCAGCATATGAATACCCAACAGCTACCAAACACTGTGCCTTGACTTTGGCCAACAAACACAGCTTAAATACTATTGACTATCCATATGAAACGACGGAGGGCTACGAATGGTTTCTGGCGAAAAACTTTAACGTAATGAACTTGATATCGTTGAAGGAACGGATAGCCTTTTAGAAAAATATAGTAACGAAAACCTTTGCTAAAGAGGTCACTCCCGGTGAAGGGATCTCGGCTCTTTCCCCGTAGAATGAGGTGCAGGACATTCCAACTGAATACCACAATGCAAAGCAAAAGTAATCGGCTATAGTGAAGTTATTGCCCTGACGCAAACTTCTGTCCAAGGGGTCACTCCCGGTGAAGGGATCTCGGCCCTTGCCTCGTCGACTGAGGAGCAGGATATTCCAACTGAATACCACGATGCAAAACAAAAGAGAACGTCCTTGCAATAACAGCTTTTTGAAAAAGGTTCCAACAACATCAGAATAGATTTGTTTATCTTGCATTGATCCGAATCAACGCGGTCCCATCAATTGATCACACCAATAAAGAACGAAAATAATGACGTACATATATGCCATCCGCATTCGCCACTGGGTCCCGTCATCACCTGTTAGGTTACTTAACTAACGACAGAGCGGGGACTGGACTAGCGCGGATGCAAAACATATACAACATCTACTAGTATATATGTAATATATAATTTTCGCTCAAGGCGTGATAAAATGCAACATCACAGAAATGTACAGCATCACAGAACAATACAGATATTTGGGATCCCCGGGTTTCATAGAGCCGCTACTGAAACCCGACGTTCCCCTGGTCGTGTGGATAGCCTGTGCAATGAAAATCCTAGACCCCTACGGGTGCGGCAAGTTACCCGCCAAAACCTGAAGCGAGGCAGCCCCTTCAGCAACGTGAATGGACCGACTTCACGGAATCCGGCAACTTGGGCACCCCTCCTGGGTCAACCTATACCCCCTACGAGTGCGACGAATAGCCCGCCAATTCTAGAGTGAAGCCCCCTCCGTCTCAACGCCATGAGATGCGGGCTTGTTGCCCTCTAGAACCCACTATCCGTGCACCCCTCCGCGGGATAATCCTAGTACAGAAAGTAAAATATACATACAACGGGTACATCGACCGCAACCTGGTCGTGCCCCAAAATAATAATACAAACAGGCAGTGACGGCAGTCCACATGTCGGACGCTCGTCCCGCAATATCAAATGTACATATAAAACAAAACTGTACTACCACTGCAACCAGGCTATCCCCACGACCAATCCGCAACATCACAGCAAAACACAGAACATCAACGTGAATGTCACGTTCGCAAATCCGTCTAAAAGGGTTATAGCAGATAGACTGGATTTACCGATCAAATGACATTCACGGTCGCAGATATAATGTAAATACTGTGAGCTAATATGTTTAAAATATCCGATCGATCAAAATTATCCAAGTGGGCCCCAAGCACTACTGTAGCACTTACAGAAAATCTGGGCCCAAAAAGAATATCCCAAAACCCCCATTTTGAACTCAGGAGCACTCTGCAAAAATTTGGTCAAATGAAGAGTCAAAAGCGCGGCGGAACCGTGGTCCAAGCATGGGTTTGGCAGCGGTTCCGCGGCCGTATGGTGAGATCACTTGACCAATTTTTCACAGATTGCTTAGAATTCCCTGCACAGTATTCTGCAACACACTGAAAAAAATTTCGACAGAAAACTGATGTTTTTAAAATCGGGTTTTCGGGATTTTTGTTCGATCGAGTTCAAAACATACTAGAGCAAGCTAGGCAAGATTAACGGCGTGGCTCTGATACCAATGTAAGTCCGTAGCGGCGTCCCGGCCGTCGATCCGACGCCGGAATGCGGAAACGAAAAACTTTGCAAACTAGCAAACCGGCACCACCGCGCACTTTTCACCCGGATCGGGCCATTAACCTAGCTTCTAGCAAACTAAAAGATAGGTAGAGAAGTATACCAAGCGATCCGTGTCCTTCGGTCTTCGTCTCCACTCCGATCTCCCGCGGAAACTCCGTCCGTCACATCCTCGTCGAAAATGGCACCACGTAGCCGGATTCTTTTACGGGCTCTCACCTCTGGACCGAGGCAACTCGGGCGCGAAGTTGGCTAGCCGACGCGTCCAAGATATGCTGTAGATGTAGTGTAGAAGGCTATGTCTCTTTTGGGGTTTATGTTGCCATGGATGTGGAGGAATGAAGACAAGGAAATATGGTGCTTTCATTTTTCCTTGCATGAAAATGAGATGAAGAAAATTGCTAACACTCAAAATCAATCTCTCTCATTTTGCCGGCCCCCTCTATCTCAAAGAAATGGTGGAGGGAAAAAAATAAAACAAGAAGAGAGGTGAGTGTAGGAAAAGAGAATGGGTGACCATAAGCAAAAATGATGATAACAAAGTCATCTCAATTTCAAATCAACTCTCATCTCATTTCTAATCTCAATAAAGCAAAGAGTGGATGGAAAAAGGATCTCATCATGATGCTACCAATTTACAAAGGACTCCCTCCACAAATGTTATTTGCACACTTGCAAATAACCCCCTCCAACGGAAAGTCCGGCCGCGAAAGAACAAAGGAAAACCGGCCGGAACGGAATGCAAACTGGCAACTTCAGAAAACTGATCCCGTAATAAATTACAGGAAAACCCCGCTACTGCAAATACATGCCCGCATATGTATTCCCACTGAACACAAATGCAAAGAGACAAAATCTACACAATCTAATACTAGGATCCGGTTTAAACCAAAGCCGGCTAGTAAAAACCGTCTGATCACAATCCGTGCAATACCGCACGTATCTGATCGAACCCTGCCATATCTCCATACGGCCTCTACAGCGTTTCGCCCGAAACCTGAGTAACTGTTGTGTGGTGAACTCTAAAGACTCGTCAATACTATGGCTGTGGATTTAACCACTAGCACGTCAGAGGTATCAGCCATACGTGACGGGCCACCAGCTATTGACCAAAAGGGACGTCGATGAGCGAACTCATCCTGACACCCTACTGAGCCTGTCAGTGACAATATCCGTACAGTCCGGTCCGTTCGTCTATGAGCATCACATGGCGGGCCTAGGGGGTTGGTGAAAGTCAGACCCCCAATAACGGTACAAGTCGTGTCAGAGTGTAGCCCAGAACACCCTGAGATACTACTGGAATACCTACCAGCAAATCTCCTGCCTTGGCCAAGGACTTTCCATATTCTGGCTCTCCTAAATACAGCGCGACCTCACCCCCAATACCGGGAGAGACGAACCCCTGCAGATCCGCTCACTGCCTCCATGTGGCTCGGGACTGTACCCAACTAAAACCTGTTTGCACGACTCCTTTGAGCCGTGGTAGGATAGTAATCAAAGCACAGTGGGAACTCACACGAGACAAATAACGATCTCAGATCGATGAACTAACCTGTACACATGTCACCAGGGAACTGCTATCTGACGTCGGGTATAATACCAACTAGCAGGTTCCCGGCGAGTCCTGTCCGGTATACTCATAAACCCAATGAGCACATGTATACATCTTAGGTGAACCAACTGACACCAGTGGCTTGTGAGACCGGCCACCGCCCCTCGTCGGGGTCTCGACTGTATACACTAGTCTACTCTAGAGGATCGATGCCCTGTCTCGAAACTCCCACGACTAGGGACTTTTTAAGGATGTGCTTATAGACTCCAGCTCTCACGTATATGATCGCCCTCATACTGCTGGTAGTCAAGCAAGAATTCTAGGGGCTCTATCAACGTGCAATAGCGACTCGTAAGGTCACCTAAAGCAGTACACGATGATAAAAATAAACCAGATAGCATACTATCATCTCGAGTAAGACTGTCCTACCGGAACAGGTCATCTCTCAATCATTGCAATCACGTGCCTGTGATCCAATAATTGACTCTGAGGGCACTATCTCCAACACAAACTACCACAAACCTATCAAAATATGGTAATTTCTTATAATTATGAGAGTTTTTTGTAGTTTCTCATAACTGAGTGAAAGTATTTGGTAGTTTTTTTTTGGAATTAAGCATTTTCCTTACAAAAGTATACCAGCTACTAAGATGATCATTTGGTTCAGTGGTCTAAGTTTATAATGACAAACCCACCGTTGCCGGTCCCAAGTCCGGATGAGAAAGGATGAAAGTTGTGATAGGCTTGTGACAGCCAACGTAAAATTATGTCACATTCTATGATATGAACCATAATAAGAATATCGTTGGGGCGTCCCCTACTCAACAACGCGTTACATCGGATCCCGGATATAGTGTTATGTATGCAAGGGCTTCTAGGTCGTTCAGAAACAGCGCGCTACATCGGACCCCGGGTGTAGTGACAAATAAGCAAGGGTCGTTGACCAGAAACGGCACGCTACATCGGACCCCGGGTGTAGTGACAAATAAGCAAGGGTCGTCGTCCGGAAACGGCGGGCTACATTGGACCCCGGATGTAGTGACAAATAAGCAAGGGTTTCATAGGATCCCTCTAGCTTCCTGGAATATAGGTTTCCTTACCGGTAGACTAATAGAATTGGTGGAGATGATGAGTAGAAGGAGAGTTGGTATTATGTGTTTGCAAGAAACTATGTGGGTAGATGAAAAGAGTAGAGTCATAGAGCTTTGGGGTTATAAGCTTTGGTATACGGGTAGAGATAAAAATCGTAATGGGGTAGGCATAATTATAGATAGACGGTTGTTCGAGGATGTAGTTGAGATTAGAAGAAAAGATGATAGAATTTTACTGGTTAAGCTTATTCTAGGTGGAGAGATTCTTAATGTTATTAGTGCTTATGCACCACAGATAGGTCTTGATGACGCTAGTAAGCGTCTATTCTGGGAGGATTTAGACGAGATGGTGCAAAGTATACCTAGTGGAGAGAAGTTATTTATTGGTGGTGATCTTAATGGACATGTAGATACTAGTCGTAGTGGGTTTGATACTATCCATGGAGGTTTTGATTTTGGACAAAGGAATGAAGTAGGTGACTCGATTCTAGATTTTGCCTTATCTTATGACTTGATCTTAGTAAACACCTGGTTTAGGAAAAGAGAGTCTCACCTTATCACTTTTAGGAGCGGATCAAGTGCTAGTCAAATAGACTTTTTTCTGACGAGAAGAATAGATAGAGGTTGTTGTATCGACTGTAAGATAGTGCCAGGTGAGAGTGTAACCACTCAACATAGACTTTTAGTTCTAGATTTTCGATTTAGAAGAGGACCTAGAAAGATTAGACGTAAGGTAGAGTCTAGAATTAAATGGTGGCGATTAAAAGAAGGTAACCAAAAGGCTTTTATAGATCATCTAGTCCAAAAAGCGGATTGGCAGTCAGAAGATGATTCAGATAGAACATGGAACAAAATGGCTAGTTGTATCAAGAAAGTAGCTAGAGATCTACTTGGTGAGTCGAGAGGTGATACTCCACCATCTAAGGACACATCATGGTGGAATGAAGAAGTAAAGGCTGATATTAAATTAAAAGGGATTCTTATAAAGATTTGAAGAAAAGTAGAGATGCGAAGAGATTTGAGAAGTATAAAATGGCTAAAAAGGAAGTTAAGAAAGCTTCGGGAAGCTAAATCTAAGGTCTACAAGAAGGTGTACGAGAAATTATACACTAAAGAGGCTGAAAATGATATATACTGGATTGCTCGGATACGGGAAAGGAAGACTAGAGAGTTATGTGCGGTGAAGTGTGTCAAAAATGAAAATCAGAAGGTTTTAGTTCGAGATGAGGATATCAAGGAAAGATGGAGAGATTATTTTGACAAATTGTTCAATGAGAGCTTTACTAAGAATTTGGATGGACTTGTCATTCAATCTCAAAATATAAACCGTGATTTCATGCGTAAAATAAGACTACATGAGGTTAAAGAAGCTTTGAACAGAATGAGTTTAAGAAAAGCGGTTGGTCCTGACGGGATTCCTATCGAGATTTGGAGATGTTTAGGAGAAATAGGCGTTAAATGGGTAACAGATCTGTCTAATAAGATTTGGCAGACAAAAAGATGCCAAATGAATGGAGGAAAAGTATCCTTGTACCTATCTACAAGAACAAGGGTGACATTCAAACTTGCTCAAACTACCGTGGAATAAAACTTATGTGTCACACTATGAAACTTTGGGAGAGAGTGATTGAACGCAGGCTAAGTAAGGATATTAAGATAACAGAGAACCAGTTTGGATTCATGCCTAGACGATCGACGACAGAAGCTATTCATTTGCTTCGTCAACTTGTCGAGCGTTTTCGAAAGAGGAGAAGAGATTTGCATATGATATTTATTGATTTAGAAAAAGCGTACGACAAGATACCTAGAGAGGTATTATGGGGAACAATGATGAAGAAGAGGGTTCCCGTCAAGTATATTGACATAATCAAGAATATGTACGATGGATTAGTGGCAAATGTCAGAACTTGCGGCGGCTTAACGAGTGATTTTCCGATTACAATTGGTTTACATCAAGGATCTGTATTAAGTCTATTCCTGTTTACCATCGTGATGGATGAGCTTATTAGAACTATCCAAGATGAGGTACCTTGGTGTATGCTATTCACTGATGATATTGTTCTAGTAAATAAGACAAAAGCAGTGGTTAATGCCAAATTGGAATTATGGAGGCAAACATTAGAATCTCGGGGATACAGATTGAGCAGGTCCAAGACAGCATATATGCATTGCAAATTTAGTAACCGGAAAAGTTAAAACCATATTGATATAATATTGGAAGGGCAAGAGATATCACCGAGCGACCAGTTTAGATATCTAGGTTCCATCATCCAAAAGAATGGGGAGATCGATAGTGATGTTAATCAAAGGATCCAAGCTGGTTGGTTGAAATGGAGGAGTGCGGCAGGGATTTTGTGTGATCGTAACTTTCCGTTAAAATTGAAAGGGAAGTTTTATCGGAGCGCTATTCGGCCTGCCTTATTATATGGTACAGAATGCTGGGCTCCTAAGAAGCACCATACACAGAAGATGCACGTAGAGGAGATGCGCATGCTTCGTTGGATGTGCGGTAACACTAGAAAAGATAAGGTGCGAAATGAGGATATTCGTGCAAAAGTTGGTGTAGCACCTGTGGAGGAGAAGATGCGTGAAAACCGGCTAAGATGGTTTGGTCATGTGCGACGCAGACCTATGGAAGCACCGGTTCGACGAATAGATACTCTCGATATAGGCAATGGCAAAAGGGCAAAAGAGAGACCGAAGAAAACATGGATGGAGGTGATACGAAACGATATGGTTGCCAAATGACTCAATGAAAGTATATTGTTCGATAGGAGTGAGTAGAGGCGGAGGATTCATGTGCTGGACCCGGCATGATTCATGTAGCCTACCCCATATGCTTGGGATAAAAGGCTCCGTTGCTGTTGTTGTTGTTGGTCTAAGTTTATAATGACGGTTGGGATTTAGGATTCGTGGACACCATGCCATAACTTCCTCTCATCTTCAAAACTCCAGGCATGACCACTATGCCACCTCCCAACAACCATGTCACCTTGCAAAACACTGCACCCACTTGGATGAAGCCTTCACTTTACATCCTCTCCTACTTTCGAAATACAATCTGACTCACTTTTCTCAATCTTGTTGTACGAGCTAAAATAGAACTTTCGAATCGATATAGTATTTTAATCGCCAAATACTTATTACATAATTAGAAGAAAGTTTGTGGGGAGGAAAGGCTATGTATAAAAGTTATACAGAGTCGAAAACCCTTATACAAAGTAGTTGAAAGATGAAATACGTTCCTTTCTCTCGTATCATATTAAACGTTAAAAACAATGAACGAATTTGAAATTTAAAATAAAAATTGTTATAAACGGTTCGGAATTGGACCACGAAACAAAAGTACGTGACTTCTCAAAGCCGTAACTTAAAGTGATTGGCAATTGCCAATCACGACAATAATTAGATTTATGAACTAATAGTATATAGAACTTATATATATCTCTATTGTAACTAATTAAATATATGTATAAGATAAAAATAAGTTGTTCTATGTATTAATTAAGTTCACAAAACTAATTATTGTTGTGATTAGCAATGGCGGTTGCCAATCACTTTGAGAAGTAGCGTACTTTTGTTTTGCAGTCCAATTCTGAACCATTTAGAACAGTTTCTTTATTTTAAATTTCAAATTAGTACAGTTATTTTAACATTTAAATATGATATCCCTAAAAATAAGGGATTTCAGAGAAAAGAGCGTATCTCAGCTTTCAACATAGTAAAGGATTTAAGAGAAAAGAACGTATCGCGTCTTTCAACTTCTCTGTATGATGATTTTTGACTATGTATAACTTTTATATGGAGACTTTTTTCCACAAATTATCTTCCAATAATATAATAAATACTTGGCGATTAAAAGGCTATACCGATTCGAAAGTTCTATCTTGACTCGTACAAAAAAATCGAGAAAAGTGGGTTAGGTTGTATCTCGAAAGTAGGAAAGCACAATTCCTTTGTATGGCAGGGGCTCAATATACTTTACGAAAAGCATCATTGACGTGCCTCCCAACTTACTTACGGTCTGATTACTCTTTTTCTATTTTAATTATTTCACATAGGATTAAATCTAGCATTAATTAATAATAATTCTAACAGTTTCTTTCTATGTCATCAACATTCTAAACCATTAAGAAAGTCTCGATTGACACATATTTCTCATACAGATAAAGCCTAAGATTTCGTTTATGGTGGTTTGATTAGATTAATAAAAGGCATCTATAAGTCAATTTATGCATACAGATATTTTCTTTAAGAACAATATTATAAAGTAATGTGCTTATTTCATTGACATATTTTGCTTTGATTCTTTACGCTTATTGTTTGGATGACTATCCATAGATTATGAATAGTAGCTATATGCCTAACGTGTCATATTTTATTACATGCAACATTTTCTATTTTTCTTATGTTATATTTTTAGATACATTAGGAAATTTACATGCGGTAAGTAATATATTATATGTTTCCATGAATTCAGATTATCTACATAATACATTTATAAATATACTTTGTTTAAATTAGATGTATAATATTCTTAAATGAATAGCTGTTAAATTTATTATGGTCATATTCAGACAAACATCAAATCGGTGTTTCAAAAAGCGGCCGCTTAAATGCTTAAGCAGTAGAACGCTTTTGTCGCTTCACTTTTTACCGCTTAAGTGGGATAATATTCTCATCCTATTAATCAAGGCTTAATTTCACTAAACTCCACCTAAATTTGCTCAAATCTCATAATACTCGTCCATACTATTAAATGAGCAGATAACTATCCTATTTAACGATACTGCAATAACACCGTTAAAAAATCCCCAAATGCCTTCCACCACCATCTTTCTCTAAATCCCCACCACCACCACTACTTTCTTCCTTCTCCAAATCTCATCTTCTTCCTCTTCCTCTAAATCCCCACCACCACCATCTTCCTCTTCCAAATCCCCACCATCATTTTCCTCCTCCAAATCCCCACCACTATCTTCTTTCTTCAAATACACACCACCACCTTCTTCCTCTAAATCCCCACCACCACCATCTTCCTTCTCCAAATCCTCACCACCACCACCTCTTTCCAATTCCTTCAAACCACCACCACCTTCTTCCAAATCCCCACCACCAACCACCATCACCACCACCAGCACCATCTCCTTCCAAAGCACCATCTCCTTCCAAATCCCCACCACCAACCACCACCACCATCTTCCTGCTCCAACCCCCCAACCACCACCGACACCACTTTCTTCGACCAAATTCCCATCACCAACGACAACCTCCACCATCATCTTCTTCATCCTCCCAATTCCCATCACCATCACCACTAAATATTCAAATAAGCCAAGTCTAGGGTAGAGAGAGAAGATATTTTTTATGACAAAAAAGAAAGAGAAGAAGAGCATTTTGAGGATTTTTTAACAGTGTTACTGTAGCAAGGTAGTATCTGCTCATTTAAAAGTACAGAGGAGTATTCTGATATTTGGGCAAATTTAGATAGAGTTCAGTGAAATTAATCCATTAATCAACAACTACAGTCTATATCTTATTGATCGAGATGAATTTAAAAGGTTTATTAGTACGTTTTAAGTACTTTCATTATCACACCATCTATATTGATGTTATTATCTCTATAAAGTCCCAAAATGAGTAAATATGTATTGCATTTTCCAGTATTAACTTTTTCTCTATAAGTTACACCCAATCCTAATTCATTTTCCAGTATTTTCTTTTTCTCTTTGACCGAGACTTCGGAATTAGGGTATTAGTCGCTTCACCTTGGAGACTTCAATTTCTAACCCGACACTTCGACTTTGACTTGGGGGCATCAAGACTCGACTTTGAGCAAATAAAGATTTCAACTTAGAGACGACGACTTCAAGCTTGGAGAAGATTTGATTTTAGATTAGAAGCAAGAGACCGAGTAGCAAAGGTTTTCGAGTTTTGATTTTAATTTCAAAGCTAAGGTTTTCGAGCAGCTGTGATTTCGGGCTTCGAACAACATCGACTTCGAGTTTTCGATTTTGAGTTTGAACAACTACGATTTTGACTTCAAAACTGTTGGATATGTATGCCCTAGAGGCAATTATTGTATATGTATACATGTGGATACTTGGACATATATATGTACAAGGCAGTCTTGCTCGATATGATAGTATGCTATCTGATTTGTTTTTATCTTAACATGTGCATATGTTTTACTTGCTATTACGTATCATTCATACATGTTGATAAAGCCCGTAGAATCATTGCTAGACTACCTGCGTTGTGATGGCGAACATACTTGTGGGAGCTGGGTAGTCGGTACGTACATCCTTAAATGGTCCCTAGTCGTAGGAGTATCGACACTGGGCGTCAATATTCCGGAGTAGACTAGTGTATACGTTTCTAGATCCCGACGAGGGACGATGGTATTGTCCCGCAACCATTGGTCTTTTGCACCTAAAATCGTATACTGGTGCTCACTGGGTGTGAGTACACCGGACGTACTCGCCGAGAACTTCCAGATAGTATTATACCTATCGTCAGGTGGAAGTTCTCAGGTGACATGAGTACAGGTTAGCCTTTAGACCTGAGATCGTTATTTGTCTCGTGTGAGTTCCTACTGTGCTTTGATCACTACCCTACCACGGCTCTACTGAGTCGTGCAAACAGGTTTTGGTTCGGTACAGTCCCGAACCACATGGAGGTAGTGAGCGATTGTCGGGGATTCGTCTCTCCCAGTATTGAGAGTCTATATCGCACTGTGTTCGATTGGTCAGGACCATAAGACCTTGGCCAAGGCAGTTGGAATTTACTGATAGGCTGATCGGTAGTTTCCCGGATTGGTCCTAAGCCGCATCAGCAGGGATTATCGGGTTATTAGGGTCTAACGTTTACAGCCCCGAGACCCGGTATGCGATACTCTCAGACGAGGAGACCGGACTGTACGGAGATTGTCACAGATAGGCTCAGTAGAGACCCGGATGAGTTTGCTCGTCGGCCTTCCTTTTCGACAGGTACCCGGGTAGCCGTTACGTACAGCTAGTGCCGCTAACATGCTTGTGGTTATGGATTTATCCAGTAACTCACTGTCGGCGTACTGTCGAGTCTTTAGAGTCCCACAGAGGGTTTCTCTGGTTCAGGCAAAATGATGTAGTAGCTGTATTGGATACATGCAGAGTTCCGATCGATTGATGTACTTTGTAGCTAGACTTTCGATCGGACAGTTCGTAATACTTGCCGGCTCGGGTTTGAGCCGAATTATTAAACCAGGTATTGATTTGATAATTTACATATATATTTCAATATGTATATTCTACTATTACGTTCTTCGTGTTCTTCTATCTCTTTGGGCATTCGTGTTTTTATCCGAATGCAGGTATGTATATACAGTAGATTGTAGTCCGCATTTTGTTACGGATAACATTCTAGAAGGTGGTCACCTCATTATGTTTTTTCCATTTATTCTTTAAATGGAAATGAGGTGTAAATTGAAGGAGAGGGAGGTATGGTAAGAGCCATGGCTTCAATAGTTGACAAATGAATTCTTTATTCATTTATGGCAACAATTGAAGCATGGTTGATAGTTTGTTATTATGGATATTCTTTCACAAAACCATTGTAAATGATATTCTCTCTCATGGTTGCTCATTTCATTTTGCTCTCACCATTTTGCTTCACATCCTCATCCTTCTCTTGAGCTTTACCACCTTCATCATCTTCCTCCTCTCTACACTCTCATATGTTGAGAAACAAGAGAGGAGGCAAGAAAGAGATATTAGAACACTTAGAACTCCACACTACATCCTAGAGTTCTTGGTTTAGTATCCCAAGTTCTCTAGTTAGGAGCTATAGCCATGGATCACATCCCTACGACAAAGGGGGACCGGAGAACAAACTCGATCCCGGAGAACCGATGGAGCGGGAAATGAAGATCAAGCACGTTCAAAGTGACCACTAGGAGCACATGATGAGGAAAGAAGACCGAAGGACACGGATCGTTTGGTGAGGCTTTCTTATCATAGTAGATAGCACTCCTAGTTTAGCTAGTTAGGTTTATGGTTAGATCCGGTTTCTTGGGTTATTCTAGCCCCGTTTTTAAATTTGTAAGAAAAATTTTTGTTCCGCAAATCGCTATGGATGATGGCCAGGGCGTTAGGGTATCCCAACATGGTATGAGAGCCACCCCATAAACCCATACAAGCTAGTTCTAACGTGTTTGAAATATCGATCGACCGAAATTTTCGAAACGGCAATTCCAAAAAATGTAGTTTCTGTCGAATTTTTAAAGTGGTCGAAAATTCATTTTCAGTGTATGAAAAATTCATGTAGGCTTTTATAAGACTACAGAAGAAAATTGCGCCCATGAACCCATAATAACACCGCGGAACCGCGGCATAACATCCATGTTTGTCGCGGTTCCGCCGCCGTTTTGGGGCCAATGTGCACAATTTTTCTTCTGGTGCTATTATATTTGGTATTATAGTTTCTGGAATATTTAGTTATTGGGCCCAGATTTATCTAAGTACTGGATTAGCACTTGGGGCCTATTTGGAAAGTTTAGTCGATCGAAATTTTTAAATACGTGTGATTTTCAGTACTTAGATTAGCATATGCGACCGTGAATGTTACTCGATCGGTATAACCCGTCTAACTGCTATATGTTCTTTTAGACGAGTTTGCGAACGTGACATTCATGTTGATGTTCTGTGATTGTGTTGATATTGTGATTGGATTGTCGTGGTGGATAGCCGGTGGTGCAATGGTTTAGTACATTTTATATTCATTTGTATATTTGTTATTGCTGGACAAGCGTCCGACATGTGAACTGCCGTTTCTGCCGTGTTGTATATTATTTGATTGGGACACGACCGGGTTGAGCTCGATGTCACTATTATACATATTATTTTTGTTTTCTGTACTAGTTCTACCTCACGGTGGAGTGCACGAATAGCCGGGTTCTAGAGGGCAACGAGCATGCATCTCATGGTGTTGAGACGGAGGGAACTTCACTCTAGAATTGGCGGGTTGTTCGCCGCACTCGTAGGGGTATAGGTATGACCCACGGAGGGGCGCTCAAGTTACCGGGTTCCTTAAAGTGTTGGGTGGCCCAATCACTTTTTTGATTGAGGTTGCCTCACTTCTGGAATTGGCGGGTAACTTGCCACGCTCGTAGGGGTCCATGTTTCCATTGCACGGGCTATCCATACGACTGGGAACATCGGGTCTCATTTGCGGCTCAAATGAAACCCGGGACTCCAAGATTATCCACCATTCTATATTGCTTGCTCAGATTCTGTGATGTTGCTTATTATCATGTCTAGGACGAATGTTATATATATACTAATAGATGTTGTATAATGTTTTGCACCCGCGCTAGTCGAGCCCCTGCTCTGTCGTTAGTTAAGTAACCTAACGGATGATGACGAGGTCAAGTGGCGAATGCGGATGGTATATACATACATTGTATTTTCGTTCTTTTGTGGTGTGATAAGATTAAATGATGGGACCACATTAATTTTGATTAATGCGAGATAAGAAACCTAAAAGATTTTGGAACAAATTTCGAAAAACTATAGTTATATTCTTTCGCTTTGCATAGTGGTATTCGGTCATGAATATCCAGCACATCATTCCAGGAGGCAAGAGTCGAGATCCCTTCACGGGGAGTGACCTCTTGAGCAAAAGCTTATAATGTAGATTACTCGGTTTTTTCGAAACTACAAGTTTTCAAAATCGGAGCCTAAACCACTCCTTTTCAAAACTGCTCAGGTTCCTTTAACGATATCAAGTTCATTACGTTAAAGGGATATTCGCCAAAATCTCAGTCGTAACCCCCCGTCGTTTCAGAATAGTAATATTTAGTATTCGTACTGCGTTTGTTGGCCTACTCAAGGCGTAGTGTGTGGTAGCTAAATAGTGGTTTTCTGTGCATTGTAAATGCGATTGGTTAGGACAGTCGTGCGACCTTGTTGACCTAATCAAGGGCACGTACGGGTAGGTTTAATGCAATCAAGAAAATGACGGGTTGAACTTGACTAGCGGTTTATGATTTGTTGACCTAGTCAAGATCATAAATTGTTAGGGGAAAAAACCACATCGGGAGTTTCAAATATACAGGAAACTTGCTAGTGTTGCATACCTTCTGAAGTGTGGTGACTAGAGTGGCTTCCATCTAGGTTATCACACGATGATAGTTGGATCCCGATCCTACTGATGAGTAGGATTACTCTTGAGAGATTTTCTCACTTAATAATCAATACTATAAACCAAGTAGGCGTCTAGAACGATGTTAGCGGGGCTACGTGTAACGTTTTCAAAATAATAAAATATGAGTTTTGGGAAATTTTATAATTTAATATTATTTTAATGAATATTTTAATATTCTGGTATAATTAAATACAAATAAATGAGGAAAAATTTTGGAAAATTCTAAAATAGGGTATTTTATGGAATTATGCCATTTTAAAGTTTTTAAGACTAGTTATATGCTAATTTAGTGTTAATCGCGATTAAAAATCGCTAATTGGATTTTTAGCATTTTTGTGCAAAAATATGCACATATCATTTTCCACACTTGTGTTACATTTCTATTGCCATGGTTGTTCTTTTGGGTTCACTATTGGAGTGAGAAGGAATAGAAAAAGAAAAGAAAAGGAAAAAGTAAGTATGATGATGAGAGAGAGAGAGTAGTTGCTTTTGACTTTTTGAACCATACCCATCATTTCCTCACACCCATTTCTCTCTCCCCTCTCATGGAGCTGCTGCTGCTGCTCCCTCTCATTTCCCTCCCCTTCACTTCATAGATCCCTCTCATTTCCCTCACCAAAACCCCATTCCCACTTCACAAAACTTGCTCCCAAGCTCACTAGCTACACATTGAACCTAGCAAGATTGGATTTGGAGGACTTTGAGCAACTCAAGAATTTTCTTGAGTTGCCAAATAAGGTAATTTCTGCACCCCTAGTTTAGTAATTCAATTCTTATTGCATCCATTCTAGTTACATGTCGATATGTTGTCGTTTGGTGGATTTGTGAAACTTCAAGTTAGGGTTTATGTGAGATCTGAAATTAAAGATGAAATTGAGGATTTTGGTGACCTTAGAAACCCTGGTGTGATGTTATTTTAGACCCAAACCTGAAATTGAAACCAGAATACGGATTTATGAGACGATGTCGGAGAAAAACTGTAAATCTGGGAGTGTTTTGTGGAATCTGCTATCACCCCGAGACCCCAAAAATAAAACTGAGTTGACAGTGAGATGTGCAGGCACCATGGAACCACCACACCAAACCCTAGCCCCCAACTCCAATTCCAGGCCGCCAATTTATTCCTTCTGGCCGCAAATTGCGGCCAGAGCATGAGGGAATTGCCTCGATTTTGGTGCATGGCCCTATTTCCTCTAGTCTTGACCCTGGGTATGTCTAGTTTTGACTGATTCCAGTTAGGGTAAAATCTGGGTTGATTTGCTTGAGTTGGCGTATGATTTGCGACTTGTTTTAGCATGGGTTTTGGTATTTGATAATTCGTTTCTGTCGGGTGGCGTTTGGACGTCAACGACAAGTGGATATTGAACGTGTTTACATGCGAGACGATAGGTTTTTACCTATACGAGTAGCGTGTGCTATTTTGGTTTCCGATGTGATTTTCATGTGCTTTGGCGTTGTGATATACTTGTAAGTACCCTACATGATGTTAAGGCAAAGAAGATGAAGATGGCGACATCGGCACCGACACATGAGAAGCAAGGTGAGTAGATTTATATCTACGGGGAGAAGTCGGGTGGATGGCGTATAGCACCCCCGCAGTCCGTGGTGATGTATACGAATACGTATACACACATATATTTATTATGTGTTGTTTAGGATTATTGATGGTAATAATGGTATTATTGGTGATAAGGATGTATTGGTTTAGTATAGTGCGAAACCCTAGAGTAGTGGTTGCACCCACACATACACGTACACATATACTTGCATGCATTCTTTCATTTATTTGTGCGCATATAGAGGTGTGTATATCTACACATGGGTATGGGACTATGTGTTCATATACGGGATAGAGATGAGTCGATGAGGTTTGATTGAGGCCGTGAGATTCGGCGATATGAAAGAGTTCGTATTTGAGATGTGATATGATGGTAGTGATACCGGATATGTGATGAGATGAATGGGATATTGACCCGTACCCAGCTATTGGGATGCCGTACGACGATTTACCGTACGAGCTTTATATTGATGTTAGATCCGCACTCATGACTTGAGGATGTTATATGATATACTGTATCGTACGTGATGCTATTGAGGCGAGATCACCGACTATATATATATATATATATATATATATATATATATGTATGTATATCGACTCAGATCTAGGTGGCTTTCATACCCCTCCCGATTGACTTGATTGTCGGGTCCGTAGTTCGCATAGTAGGCGTTAGACTAGACCCGAGTCATACCTATTTCAAGACTAACGAATTGGGGATATTTTAAAGATAGGCAAAAGGGTTTATACGGATATTTTCAAACGACGCATCTTTTCTTAAAACACCGTAGCCCTTATTTTACCAAAAGCCCTGATTCGTCTTATTTCAAAAGGCAAGGTTGCATGATATATCTATTGAGGCAGGTTCTTTACTGTTGCGTTGATTATTCGATTCCGCGTATTCATGCTATTTGCATTGCATCGCTTGTATTGTTGATATATTTCAGTCACGCTGCTAGGACACCAGCACCATTATCGATGATGCGTATGATCCACGTACACTTGTTTGCCGGCTCACACACTTCATCATCGATAATTGCCATGTCACTACACTGTAGTACTGCTGCATTCAGTGTATGTCGCTTACATTTCTTTACATGTCGCATACATCATGCTTTCTGATTATACGCATTGAGATATGTTGTTTCCATGATATTTCTGGTTTTTGGGAACCGTGGGTATTTCAAAAAGAGAATATGTAATTGTTTTAAAACCCGGTTACCCTTGATATGATATTTCAGTGCGTCCACCATGTGTTTTCTCGATGCTGAGAGCGACATGTGAAACCCGATTCGAGGAGGCGGATGAGGCCGATTGCGGGTACATGGTGGACCCGATATGGTTCCCCGGGGCAAGAAATGTTTTTCGTGGAGTAGACGATGAGCCTGGCAGGGTGGCGAGTACCTACCGGTGATTGGTTGGACCTGGCGGTTATCCGGAGGATACTGACCAGAGTCGATAGATGGATATGGACGTACTGCCGGGGCCGAGGGCCGATACCGCAGACAGAGCCCGTGAGCCGATCCGGACTGACGGAGCCCGATATATGAGGATTTACGTGCCGATGCTGGGCACAGTTTTCATGATGTTTTCGAGTGTCGATGCTGGGCACTCCGGTTCCATGATTTTGACGTGTCGCGAGGGACACCGATGGTTTATATCCTCATATTATTCCAATGCACATGCTTTATGATATTTACATGCATGATGGTTATTGTCATTGGGCGACGAGTGGACGGGATCCACGTACATGCAGATTTGATTACATTGATCATACCTCACATTATGATATGCTATTACCTGAGGCACTGGCACGAGCACTTGGCACTACACTCATGCATAGAGATTACCTTGCCAGTTTAGCATGCTTCAGACTTATTCATATTGAGGTTTATTTATATCTGATCGTATTTACCTAGGATGGGTCATGCACTCGATCTCTGCTTGTAGATATTTTCTATTCACGAGTTGGCAACTCACCCCCGTTGTGCCACAGTTCTTGCAGGTTTTGCCATATAGATTCCATAGCGGCATTTCTGGCATACTGCTTCCTTATGGGTGACTTGCTTGGGTAGGTGGGTTCTTTTGTATCAGAACCGCCATTGTACGTGTATTATTCATTGTATCTAGAAATTCCATCAACCAAAACTTGTTTATTGTTTCAGACTTAGAAAACAGTATTGTATTATTTCGACCTTAGAGTCACGCTTGTAGTATTACGGTTTTCTGGCTGTTTTGAGTTCTTTTTGGATTTTGATCCTCGCCTTTTGGCGTTGTATATTATTATTGCTTGCGTGGTTGTGACCGTCGATTGACGAAGAGCTAGCTCCCGCTTGGGGATGCCTTTTATCATTTCATATATATTATTCTTGTTGTACCCCGTTCGGGGCCAGTTTTTACAAAGGAAACTCTGCCGAAATTTTCAGGAAAGGTTACACATTTTAAAAATACATATTCGGCTTAGTTATTTAAAAACTTTGATTTTCGAAACATGATTTCTTTACTTCTTAAGACCAGTTTTCCTTATTTACTCTTTAAATGGTTTTAGATTTCTGGGCTTTTGGCTTACTTGGATCAGATGGGGTCCTATAGACTTCATATGGTTTAAGGGCCAGTCACGTGCTCTTTCGGGTCGTGACAAAGTTGGTATCAGAGCGCTAGGTTGACCTTGGTCCGAGTCTAAGTTTGACTATGTGGAGCCTAGGGCGTTTATATATATACGGAACTTAAGCTTGACCTTACGGAACTTAGACTTAGTCGAGGGGGTATTATACCCGAACTTTCGTCGCATAGGATGACCCTTGGTTGATGGAGTAGGTAGCTTGAGTAGAAGGACGTACCGTACGTATGTTCCGCGGCATACTTATGGCACGCCACTCCGCTTAAGAAACCTTAGGATGTACATTTCCTTGCACCGTATTATATTCCTTCCTATGATCTATCCTCATCGATACTGGTTATGGTTTTGCTGCCGCGATTGCACGGGCAAAGTGAGCTACGGCTCGAGTTGTGTCAGCATGAGCTCGTCGTGGACGAGGACTGACCAGGGCGTGATTCCAGAGACATACGATTGCATATTGAGGCGTCGTCTTATTGTGTTTTCGCGCCATGAGCGTTGGATTGATCGCTTTTACGAGATTTCCGGATGTGCTGATCGGCACCAGAAGATTGAGCCACTGATAGAGGCCAGCCAGGATGTGATGACCGTTGACATTATCGCTTATCTAGGACAATTGAGACGTTGTTCAGCGCACGGACGAAGGAGCCAGTCGTTGCTGCTAATGATGAGGTATCGCCCAGATGATTGGAGCTACTGCAGCATGAGCATATTCTTAGAGATATGACGGTGAGTCGCTAGTCACCGAGGATTTATGACTAGGACATGTGGTTCGTTCGCTTACCCCGATACGAGGTCATCAGGTAGCTTGATTCCAGCTAGAGGCGACTTCACGCAGATTCGTTGAGAGTCGATTGAAACGATCGAGTGTCAGGAACCCATTTACCAAGTTTAAAGTATTCAGAAAGACATGCAAGCGATTCTATGGACCCTCTAGAAGAATGAAACCCTAACTCGACATAATGACCGTGTGAAAGCCTTTGAACCTTAGGGTCTGCGGCAGTTCCGCGGCGCTATTAGTGAGGCTTGGGTTTGCCCTTCTACGGCTGGACCACCGATGCTGTGGTACGTACTCGATACTATTAAACTGTACTCAAGATGTTGAGCTCTTGGGGGATTTTGAGGTTCTGACGAGTCGATCGGACAATTCGACATCATTCGGATATCATGTGATGGGACACTGCTTGGGAGACTCCAGATACGAGCGTAGTCGTTGGAGCGCAGTCTGTGTAGCCATGATGAGATGAGTCCGAATCAGTCGATATTGAAGCAGAGTGGAGTAAAGAGTTCGCATGAGATTTCGACGAGATGACGTTCCACTCCGCTGACATCAGAGATGCGATATGCACGCTGAGGACGTGTTCGGCTAGATATCTCCTACTGAGTGACGAAGATACCGAGTTCGTAATTTCGAGTCCGTGTTAGAGACTTCGGAGGGACCGTAGCCGAGGACATTGCAGTGCGCAGATAGAGACGCGATGTCGAAATGGTCGATGATACAGACAAGCAGGACAAGAAGTTCGTGCGAGAGGCAGACGAGCTGTTACTACACTCCGTTAAGATTAAAGGTCGGGTATGCATACAGAGGTGCAGGGATGCGACCAGCTTCCGAGGAGATGTTGTACTAAGGACGCGGATGTCCAGAGAGCGAGGAAAGATTGTACCAGAGTACCAGCCTCCGTACAGTTTGGCTTAGGCGAGATCAGAAGAGACCTTGAGTAGGATTCCTTCCAGTACACTGCTGTAATAATATTTGCACCAGGAGCCGATGCGTGATGTGCATTCAGAGGACCCGAGGTCGGCGCCAGAGATGTGCTGCTTTACGAGCGGTCATGAGGATTGACCGAGAGATGACCAGGGAAGTGCCAGGACGGAATCGTTCCTGTCAGCACACCTGACCGGGCCGATGAGCCGATGGATTGCGAGATTGGTAATCCAAAGGGAAGATAAGGAACCAGAGCCAGAGGACGCCAGCCGCGAGCATGAGGCAAATAGATATCTTGTGCCGCTAGCATTGGATGTACCGGCACCTTCTCGACTCGAAGGAGGATATACCGACGACAGTATTTATGATTTATGATTTGTGATTTTGTGATTTGACTATCACGTATCCGTCGCTTTGGATTTCAGTATTTTGGGCGATCTATTTGCATGATTTAGTCTTGATGACTGAGTTCCATGATATTTGATTTTGTGCACCATGGTTGCACCTACTGGGTATTTATACCTTGCGCATAGTTATTACTCTTGAGGTATTGATTGTGATTTCATGCCTATTTTATGCCGGTGATTTGATTTACGCTTCCAGCGTAATTTTCATGTACTTTTAGTGTTTTGATTTGATTTGTGCACGCTGATGCACACGGTTGTGAGATTTTCCATCGCGGTACACTTGATTTTGATTGAGCCACATTATATATCGTCGACTTGACCATGATATTTATGATTCTTGCACTCCGTGCTTTTGACTGGACTTACGCATGTTCGACGTTTGCTATTGGATTTTGTGATTCCGTGCATGTAGAGTGCGCAGGGTTTAGATTTTTATTCGTGCGCGATAGATGCACCGATTTGGATTTTCGCGCATGTTGGGCGCAAGTTTTGAGATACGATTTTAGTGCACACCCGATGCACTAAATCGAGATTATTCGTGCATGTCAGATGCACCAGATTTTGGCTGACAGGCACACACGTTGCCTATGACAGATGCTTCGTGCACACCCGTTGCACCTAGATGTGGTTTTGTGCACCTGTATGGCACATATATGGATTTTGATTTCCGTGCGCACCAGACGCACAGGGTGGTGTTATGTGCATTTTTGGGATTTATTCCTTTTGGAGCAGTACATTTTTATGATATTTGATATTCGTTTTGTACCGAGCAGGACTAGTCAGAGGACAGTACCTAGATATATTTTGCATGCATTGATAGTTCGAAGGGATTTCCAAAGAGCGAGCTATGGTCTCGATATATATATACCTACGTGTCCGATATGACACGAAACGTTTTAAAAACAAGGAAACCCTTCTAAATTGTTTTCAAAACGGCGGAACGTACCTATTAAACAAAGGATATATATATACGTATATAGTTATTTTCTTATGAAAAACGTCCGCCACTGTGCAGTGTTACACGCATCGCACAGCGACTCAAAAAGATTTGGCATGCATTTACATCAGCTATTTACATGTATAGATTGGATGTTACATGTATAGTCCTGATCTATATCATATTGGTTTTGTATTGGATTTGACATTTGTGTCTTTACCATGACTCCGATGATTGCGGAATGCTTGATGGAGTGTTGCTTTTGAGTTATCTGCTCAGTACTCATGCGCATGCATTGCGCTATGATACGTTTTATGTATTGCTGATTTCGGAGCCCCGATGACTTGGAATTTGTATAGAAATATTTTAGTATTTGGGGGTTTAAATTTAAATTCGGGGACCGAATTTCTTTAAGAGGGGTAGATTGTAACGTTTTCAAAATAATAAAATATGATTTTTGGGAAATTTTATAATTTAATATTATTTTAATGAATATTTTAATATTCTGGTATAATTAAATACAAATAAATGGGGAAAATTTTTGGAAAATTCTAAAATAGGGTATTTTATGGAATTATGCCATTTTAAAGTTTTTAAGACTAGTTATATGCTAATTTAGTGTTAATCGCGATTAAAAATCGCTAATTGGATTTTTAGCATTTTTGTGCAAAAATGTGCACATATCATTTTCCACACTTGTGTCACATTTCTATTGCCATGGTTGTTCTTTTAGGTTCACTATTGGAGTGAGAAGGAATAGAAAAAGAAAAGAAAAGGAAAAAGTAAGTATGATGATGAGAGAGAGAGTAGTTGCTTTTGACTTTTTGAACCATACCCATCATTTCCTCACACCCATTTCTCTCTCCCCTCTCATGGAGCTGCTGCTGCTCCTGCTCCCTCTCATTTCCCTCCCCTTCACTTCATAGATCCCTCTCATTTCCCTCACCAAAACCCCATTCCCACTTCACAAAACTTGCTCCCAAGCTCACTAGCTACACATTGAACCTAGCAAGATTGGATTTGGAGGACTTTGAGCAACTCAAGAATTTTCTTGAGTTGCCAAAGGAGGTAATTTCTGCACCCCTAGTTTAGTAATTCAATTCTTATTGCATCCATTCTAGTTACATGTCGATATGTTGTCGTTTGGTGGATTTGTGAAACTTCAAGTTAGGGTTTATGTGAGATCTGAAATTAAAGATGAAATTGAGGATTTTGGTGACCTTAGAAACCCTGGTGTGATATCGACTCAGATTTAGGTGGCTTCCATACCCCTCCCGATTGACTTGATTGTCGGGTCCGTAGTTCGCATAGTAGGCGTTAGACTAGACCCGAATCATACATATTTCAAAACTAACGAATTGGAGATATTTTAAAGATAGGCAAAAGGGTTTATACGGATATTTTCAAACGACGCATCTTTTCTTAAAACACCGTAGCCCTTATTTTACCAAAAGCCCTGATTCGTCTTATTTCAAAAGGCAAGGTTGCATGATATATCTATTGAGGCAGGTTCTTTACTGTTGCGTTGATTATTCGATTCCGCATATTCATGCTATTTGCATTGCATCGCTTGTATTGTTGATATATTTTAGTCACGCTGCTAGGACACCAGCACCATTATCGATGATGCGTATGATCCACGTACACTTGTTTGCCGGCTCACACACTTCATCATCGATAATTGCCATGTCATTACACTGTAGTACTGCTGCATTCAGTGTATGTCGCTTACATTTCTTTACATGTCGCATACATCATGCTTTCTGATTATACGCATTGAGATATGTTGTTTCCATGATATTTCTGGTTTTTGGGAACCGTGGGTGTTTCAAAAAGAGAATATGTAATTGTTTTAAAACCCGGTTACTCTTGATATGATATTTCGGTGCGTCCATCATGTGTTTTCTCGGTGCTGAGAGCGACATGTGAAACCCGATTCGAGGAGGCGGATGAGGCCGATTGCGGGTACATGGTGGACCCGGTATGGTTCCCCGGGGCAAGAAATGTTTTTCGTGGAGTAGACGATGAACCTGGCAGGGTGGCGAGTACCTACCGGTGATTGGTTGGACCTGACGGTTATCCGGAGGATACTGACCAGAGTCGATAGATGGATATGGACGTACTGCCGGGGCCGAGGGCCGATACCGCAGACAGAGCCCGTGGGCCGATCCGGACTGACGGAGCCCGATATATGAGGATTTACGTGCCGATGCTGGGCACAGTTTTCATGATGTTTTCGAGTGTCGATGCTGGGCACTCCGGTTCCATGATTTTGACGTGTCGCGAGGGACACCGATGGTTTATATCCTCATATTATTCCCATGCACATGCTTTATGATATTTACATGCATGATGGTTATTGTCATTGGGTGACGAGTGGACGGGATCCACGTACATGCAGATTTGATTACATTGATCATACCTCACATTATGATATGCTATTACCTGAGGCACTGGCACGAGCACTTGGCACTACACTCATGCATAGAGATTACCTTGCCAGTTTAGCATGCTTCAGACTTATTCATATTGAGGTTTATTTATATCTGATCGTATTGACCTAGGATGGGTCATGCACTCGATCTCTGCTTGTAGATATTTTCTATTCACGAGTTGGCAACCCACCCCCGTTGTGCCACAGTTCTTGCAGGTTTTGCCATACAGATTCCATAGCGGTATTTCTGACACACTGCTTCCTTATGGGTGACTTGCTTGGGTAGGTGGGTTCTTTTGTATCAGAACCGCCATTGTACGTGTATTATTCATTGTATCTAGAAATTCCATCAATCAAAACTTGTTTATTGTTTCAGACTTAGAAAACAGTATTGTATTATTTCGACCTTAGAGTCACGCTTGTAGTATTACGGTTTTCTGGCTGTTTTGAGTTCTTTTTGGGTTTTGATCCTCGCCCTTTGGCGTTGTATATTATTATTGCTTGCGTGGTTGTGACCGTCGATTGACGAAGAGCTAGCTCCCGCTTGGGGATGCCTTTTATCATTTCATATATATTATTCTTGTTGTATCCCGTTCGGGGCCAGTTTTTACAAAGGAAACTCTGCCGAAATTTTCAGGAAAGGTTACACATTTTAAAAATACATATTCGGCTTAGTTATTTAAAAACTTTGATTTTCGAAACATGATTTCTTTACTTCTTAAGACCAGTTTTCCTTATTTACTCTTTAAATGG
This sequence comes from Agapanthus africanus, assembly GCA_030015575.1. NCBI lineage: Eukaryota > Viridiplantae > Streptophyta > Magnoliopsida > Asparagales > Amaryllidaceae > Agapanthus > Agapanthus africanus. Next base: position 441,482,069 of record CM057350.1, on the reverse strand, counting down.
TTTTAGATTTCTGGGCTTTTGGCTTACTTGGATCAGATGGGGTCCTATAGACTTCATATGGTTCAAGGGCCAGTCACGTGCTCTTTCGGGTCGTAACACTACGCTTCCAGGGAAAAGAGATTATATAATTAAGGAATTTCACAAAAGCGTTGGAAAACCTCCCTCGAAGTACCAACACTAGCCTGACTGAAAGGTTAAGCAAGTATTGTGACGTACGATTAATCGTGACTAGTTCTTCTTTTTGGGTTTGAAGAAGAATTCAAGAAAACAGTCGGAGCCATCCTGATTAGATAAACTAATAACCAATCTATTCTAGCAAGAGCACACGATGAGCGTTTCTTTTCTCTCTCTTCAGGTAGCAACCAATTCACGCCCTAATCAAGATAATAAAATGAAAAGCTTGGCCGATCCGAATTCTTATTCGGGGCTGGGGAACGTCGGTTTGACTTAACTTATGACAATAGTAATGAGTATGAGCAGATAAAAGAGGATTGCATGAATTTCTTGATAAACCCATCGAAGAAGAAGCATACCAATGCATCTCCTTCAGGTGTTCTTGTTATTGAGAACTGCTTTTCGGTCAGTCCTACCTCCTGAGTACTAAATACCGGATTATGATCTCATATCTGTAATTTATTACGGGGACTGAGAAAAAGCAGGATGGTTGGACCTGGTGATATGTGCCTCAGAGTAGGGAACGGAGCACAAGTTGATACTTCTGCTGTAGGTGAATATCACCTAGTATTGCCAAATGGCAATACTATGATTTTGAACAATTGCTACTATGTACCTTCTATGGTTTGCAACATCATATCAGTTTCTTTACTTGATAAAGATGGATATAAGTTTGTTCTTGATAGAAATATCATGAACATTTAGCTTAATCAGGTATTGGTTGCAGAAGATACACTGTGTAATGGTATTTATGTTCTTAATCAAAACACAGTTCTAAATATACAAAACATACGCAAGAGGAAGAGTTCAGAAGTAAACGAATCCTACTTATGGCATTGTAGACTTGGTCATATCGGAAAGAAAAGACCAAGTTGCATAAAGATGGACTTTTGGATACGTTCGAATTTCATCTTATGAAACTTGTCAGTCTTGTCTCGAGGAAAAAATGACCAAATCTCTGTTCACCGGATACGGAGAAAGAGGAGCAGAGCTCTTGAGACTCATACACAGTGATGTATGTGGTCCAATGTCTATACATGTAAGGAATGGGTTCTCGTACATCATCACATTCACTGACAATCTTTCTAGGTTCGGATATGTGTATCTTATGAAACACAAATCTGAAGCTTTTGAGAAATTCAAAGAATTCAGAAACGAAGTAGAGAACCAGACTGGCAAAATTATCAAGATCCTCCGATCTAATAGAGGGGGGACTACTTAAGTACGGAATTCCTAGAATACCTAAAAGAGAATGGAATTCTCTCTCAGCTTACTCCCCCGTATACACCATAGCACAATGGTGTATCGGACCGGAGAAACCGTACCCTATTGGATATGGTTCGTTCCATGATGAGTAACGTCGAGTTGCCTCTTTCATTTTGGGGACATGCGCTTCTGACAACGGCATATCTGTTGAAAGATGTTCCATCAAAATCCATGCCTAAGACACCATTCGAGATATGGAATGGTAAGAGGCCATATCTTAAAAGATTTAAGATATGAGGTTGTCCGGCTTACGTTAAAAAGCATAATCCGGACAAACTAGAGACGCGGTCATTTCTATGTAAATTTTTTGATATCCAAAGAATGGTTATGAATATCTGTTCTACAACACTGAGGAACAGAAGGTGTATACATCTCGCCACGCTACCATTTTGGAAAGGGAGTTTCTTGCAAAAGAAACTAGTGGGAGTACGGTAGAACTGGAAGAAACTTCTGAACCACAAAATATAACTGAAGATATGGTAGAACCGCTAGATTCAGTAGTCCAAGCCGAACCTCAGCCACTCCGCAGATATAGTAGGATTTCTCATCCGTCCGAGAGATACTACGGTTTTCTCATAGACGGGGATCGAGAGGATTGCATCTTGGAAGAAAATGATTCTATTAATTTCAGACAGGCCATTATCAGTAGGGACTCTGATAAGTGACTGGATGCTATGCGATCCGAAATGGAGTTCATGTATACCAATAAAGTGTGGACCTTGGATATTACTCCACCTGGAGTAAAACCCGTTGGATGCAAATGGATCTACAAAAAGAAATTTGGTGTAGATGGCTGGTGGAAACCTATAAGACTGGACTTATTGTAAAAGGTTTTCGTCAAAGACCAGATGTGGACTATGACGAAACATTTTCTCCAGTGGCTATACTCAAATCCATTCGGATCCTACTTGTCATTGCTGCCTTCCATGACTATGAAATCTGGCAGATAGACGTAAAAACGGCTTTTCTGAACGGAAGTTTAGAAGAGTGCATTTATATGGATCAGCCGGAAGGTTTCGTAGACAGTGGGAGCGGCGGGAAGGTGTGCAAGTTGCTTAAATTCATTTATGGATTAAAGCAGGAATCGAGGAGCTGGAACATCTATTTTGATGAAACAGTCAAGGGATTTGACTTCATCAAGAACGAGAATGAACCTTGTATATATAAGAAGATTGTAGGCCGAACTGTCGCATTCCTACTCTTGTATGTGGACGACATTCTTTTGATAGGAAATGATATTCCTATGCTACAATCGGTCAAGTTGTTCTTGTCGCAAAGGTTCTCCATGAAGGACCTGGATGATGCCTCGTACATTCTGGGGATTAAGATCTACAGAGATAGATCCAAGAGATTACTGGGACTTTCACAGTTCAGGTACATAGAGACCGTACTAAAGAGATTTAGTATGGAAAATTCCAAGCGCGGTAACATACCCGCATTGCACGGAATCACCCTCTCCAAAAAGATGTCTCCCAAGACTGGTGAGGAGAGGGTTCGCATGAGCATTATACCCTACGCTTCAGCGGTAGGATCTATAATATATGTGATGCTATGTACCCGACCATATGTAGCTTACGCACTTAGCGTGGTAAGTCGGTATCAGTCTAACCCAGGTGAGAACCACTGGACAGCTATTAAGAACATTCTGAAGTACCTGAGAAGGACTAAAGAACTGTTCCTGGTATTCGGTAATGGGGACCTCCAGGTGGAGTTTTTTACCGATTCGAGCTTCCAGAGTGACAAGGATGACAGCAAGTCTGTCTTGGGTTTTGTGTTTACCCTCAACGGAGGGGCGGTCTGTTGGAAGAGTTCCAAACAGGACACCGTCGCAGACTCAACGATGGGCTGAATACATTGCTGCCAACGATACCGCAAAAGAAGCCGTCTGGATTAAAAAGTTCATTACTGAACTTCAGGTGGTTCCATCCATTGTTAACACAATACCTGTGTATTGCGACAACAATGGAGCTATGGCTTTAGCAAGGGAACCACGGTCCTATCAGAAATCCAGACACATCTTGAGGCGGTACCACCTGATCAGGGAGATCATTTATCGCCGGGAGATCGAAGTGCGGAAAGTGGACGCAAAAGACAACACAACGGATCCATTCACCAAGGCCCTTCCTCAAGCACAGTTCGAGAGACTTTTTGAGATGTTAGGTATGCGATACGCCAACAGCTGACCCTAGAGCAGACTTTGGATATTCGGTATGCCAATATATGGTCTTAGTGCAAGTGGGAGATTGTTGGATATGTATGCCCTAAATGCCATTATTGTATATGTATACATGTAGATGCTTAAACGTATATATGTACATGACAGTCTTACTCGATATGATAGTGTGCTATCTGGTTTGTCTTTATCTTAACATGTGTATATGTTTTACTTGCTATTACGTATCATTCATACATGTTGATAAAGCACGTAGGATCATTACTAGACTGCATGCGTTGTGATGGCGATCATACTTGTGGGAGCTGGGTAGTCGGTACACACATCCTTAAAAGATCCCTAGTCATGGGAGTATCGAGACTGAGTATCGATATTCCGGAGTAGACTAGTGTATACGTTTCTAGACCCCGACGAGAGGCGATGGTATGGTCCTGCAACCATTGGTCTTTTGCACCTAAGATTGTATACAGGTGCTCACTGGGTGTGAGTACACCGGACGGACTCGTCGAGAACTTCCAAATGGTACTATACCTATCGTCAAGTGGAAGTTCTCAGATGACATGAGTACAGATTAGCCTTTAGACATGAGATCGTCATTTGTCTCATGTGAGTTCCCACTGTGCTTTGATCACTACCCTACCACGGCTCTACTTAGTCATGCAAACAGATTTGGTTAGGTACAGCCCCGAGCCACATAGAGGCAGTGAGCGATTGTCGGGGATTCGTCTCTCCCGGTATTGGGAGTCGATATCGCACTCTGTTCGATTGGTCAAGACCATAAGACCTTGGCCAAGGCAGTTGGAATTTACTGATAGGCTGATCAGTAGTTTCCTGGATTGGTCCTGAACCGCATCAGCACGAATTATCGGGTTATTAGGGTCTGACGTTTACCACCCCTAGACCCGGTATGCGATACTCTCAGACGAGGAGACCGTACTGTACGTAGATTGTCACAGATAGGCTCGGTAGGGATCCGGATGAGTTTGTTCGTCGGCCTACCTTTTCGACAGGTACCCGGGTAGCCGTTACGTAAAGCTAGTGCCGCTGATGTGCTTGTGGTTATGGATTTATCCAGTAACTCACTGTCGGCGTACTGTCGAGTGTTTAGAGTCCCACACAGAGAGTTTCCCTGGTTCAGGCAAAATGATGTAGTAACCGTATTGGATACGTGCAGGGTTCCGATCGATTGATGTACTTTGTACCTAGACTTTCGATCGGACAGTTGGTAATACTAGCCGGCTTGGATTTGAGCTGGATTATTAAACCAGGTATTGATTTGATAATTTACATATATATATTTCGATATGTATATTCTAGTATTACGTTCTTCGTGTTATTCTATCTCTTTGGGCATTCATCTTTTTATCCGAATACAGGTATGTATATACAGTAGACTGTAGTCCGCATTTTGTTGCGGATAACATTCTAGAAGATGGACACCTCATTATGCTTTTTTCATTTATTCTTTAAATGGAAATGAGGTGTAAATTGAAGGAAAGGGAGGTATGGTGAGAGCCATGGCTTCAATAGTTGACAAATGAATTCTTTATTCATTTATAGCAACTATTGAAGCATGGTTAATAGTTTTTTATTATGGATATTTTTCACAAAACCATTGTGAATGATACTCTCTCATGGTTGCTCATTTCATTTTGCTCTCACCATTTTGCTTCACCTCCTCATCCTTCTCTTGAGCTTTACCATCTTCATCATCTCTCTCCTCTCTACACTCTCATGTGTTGAGAAATAATGAAGATCAAGCACGTTCAAGATGACCACTAGGAGCACATGATGAGGAAAGAAGACTGAAGGACACGGATCGTTTGGTGAGGCTTTTTTATTATAGTAGATAGCACTTCTAGTTTAGCTAGTTAGGTTTATGGTTAGATCCGGTTTCTTAGGTTATTCTAGCGCCGTTTTAAACTTGTAAGAAAAAATTTTGTTCCGCAAATCGCCATGGATGATGGATAGGGCGTTAGGATATCCCAACAAAAACTTGAATCGAGAGGGGTTAGGTATTTACAAAGTTAAAAGCCTATTATAATCAATGTTTAACAAACAATTTACAAGAAATAATATAATTAAACCCAAATAAGATGTTAATTTCTTAGCGGCCGAAACGGCCGCTGAAGTGCCCATGCACTCCGGCGTCTCCATTGTTTTCCCGTGTTTAAAAAACTGCATCATATAACTTTTGTATGTGATAAGAGCCAAAAATGTCTACAACATCTGAAACCGAATTTTTCCGATCAACATAAACCCGGCATTTAGCATTTAGAACCTTAATCTAAATGGACCGATTAAACTAATTTATAGCTTTTGGTTAGGTAATCATTTTACCAGGAAAACCTTACGATGATTGGTTTGAAGGCTAAGAATGCATATCAAAAGTAAACTCAACACTCCCTACAGGACTCGAAGATCAGTGGCATAAGCGAACCCTACTATGAAACACTTTTTGCCAATCAAGGAACAACCCTTTATTGTTCTCCCAGACCATAGAAAAGTTTAGACGAGTAAGTAAAATAATACAACTTCCGTAAGGAAGTACATTCAACACAAAGGCACAAATAAAGGGAGAGATACCAAGCATAACACTTTTTTCTGGTAAACTAACTGTGGAACAAGAACTTAAACCAAAATTAACTAACCAGCCACTCCTGGCATCCTAATCTGATTGTCAAAAATTTTCATCAAGCCTTTTTCTAGGTAAAATGGAGCATAATCATGTTACATGAAGGCCCCTTTTGGCAGTTTATGACCTGCTATGAACTTGACGCAAAAGTTTATTGTTCTCCCACGCCATAGAAAAGTTTAGACGAGTAAGTAAAATAATATAATTTCCGTAAGGAAGTACATTCAACACAAAGGCACAAATAAAGGGCGAGATGCCAAGCATAACGTTTTTTTCTGGTAAACTAACTGTGGAACAAGAACTTAAACCAAAATTAACTAACAAGCCACTCCTGGAATCCTAATCTGATTGTCAAAATTTTCATCAAGCCTTTTTCTAGGTAAAATGGAGCATAATCTTGTTACATGAAGGCCCCTTTTGGCAGTTTATGACCTGCTATGAACTTGACACAAAACCCTATAATATTTGACATGTCAAAGAAATTAAATTCTGGCCTGAATAATTTACAATTAAGGAGAGCTGAAGATATATGCAGGTCTAATCTGATGCCAAATAAAAAAAGTTTAAAGAAATATTTTGTCGAGGTATGTCTTTACTGTTAGAAATTTCAACACATTTATCAATTTAACATAGACTACTATTCCTGATAATAGATTAAACATCCCAAATCGTCAATTATTGGTTCTCAGATCAAATGTAAAATTCCATCAGATCAATTAAGCAGAAGTCTTTAATCACTGTCTAACCAACTTGACCACCTTCTACGACTTCATTAGACATCCCTTGCATATAAATAATTTGCTTGTGTGGTTTTCTGAATAAAATTACAAGTTTGCATGTCGAGAACCACGCATTTTAGTATGAAAATCAAGGAAAAACAACAAATGGGAAAAGATAGTACCTCGTCAAGTATTGGGTTATATACTACACCAACTGTAGGAACCTTTTCAATAGTGAGACCAATAGATACACAAACAAAAGGGAATCTGGAAGCAATATTCAGTCGAGTGAAAAGAAATGTTCAAGTATATTAGACACAGAAAAATGAATAAAATTTAAAACCACAACACTCATAAGGAAAGATCCCAATTACCCATGGACGAAATTAGTTGTTCCATCAAGGGGGTCAACCATCCATGTAGGATGATCAGTAAGCTGAGCAGTGCCATATGCTGCAGATGTTTCTTCGCCTATAAACTATGGGGAAATAAAGTGATAAAGTTAAAAATGTTACATGCTACAAGCGATAATTTTGATAAAGAGATTAACCTTATGCTCAGGGAAATGCTGTTTGAGGTGATGGAATATGAGATCTTCACATGCTCTATCTGTCTCTGTGACCAAATCAACCTACATTCAACCAGTGGTACTGTCATTAACACCACAACTTTTAACCCTCATCACGACTTTGGAGTATATGGAGCAGTGGAAAAGAAAAACAACAGATGAATGCTAAAAATAAGCATAAGATGCACAAAGACAGCGATTTAGTTACACTTAAACATAAACTAATTTAAAGTTACCCACACAACATTTAATGGAATAAAGGACTCGAAGTTTGAATCTTCAGTTCTAGCACAATGAAGAGCAAAAAGACCCATATAAGGAGGTCCACGGTATAAAGAATTCAAAGTTTGAAGCTTCAGTTCTAATACAATGAAAAGCAGAAGAAGCCATAAAAGGAAAACGGTGATGTATCCATGTCACTAATTCAGACTTCAAACAAAGTGCGGTAAAGCAATACAAACCTGCCGTAAACTAATTCATATGCATATCTAATCCATAAAAGCAAATAATCATGTCCTTACATTGTTATCAAATATCTTTGGCGGATGATATAATAACAATGTTAGATCAAAGTTCCAATGTTAATTTAAAGTTCTAAGTTTAAACATTTAAATTCGACATAATCGAGAAGAAAAGAACCCCACAGAACTGTTACTGAAATCAAACTTCAACAAGAGCAATAACAAAATTGAAAGATCAAGTATTCTGTAGCCATCGAGTGCCCAAATGCATCTACACATACATACATATTCATAATAGCCCAACATGCATTCTCCACCACTTTACAAGTCATCAGGCATACAAAAGGGTGTCTTATAATTAAGAGACTGATACTTAAGCATCTTTTGATAAGCAAAAAAATAAGTAAGAAAAAGAAAACTGAACCCCCCACCAGGCCACCCCACGCCCAAAACAAGGGGGGAAAGCCCACTCCACCCCACACACACCAAAAAAAGGAAAAAAAACCATTAAAAGCAGAAGCTGCGTAAAGTAAAGAGATTCGTATTTTAAAGCCAGCGATATTAGTCCAACTCAGATTACCAATGATAATAACCAGAACCATATACCTAAATTCTCTACAGTGCACACAAGCAACCAGATGATTTTATTGAAAAACACAAACCAGAACCATAAACCCAAGGTGTATATTCCTAAGTCCTGTCATTTACTAAATAGTTCAACTAATTAGATAAATACAAATAGATTCCTGTAATCAAAAGCCCAATATTCGCAAAAAAAATTCTAAATTCCAACTTTCCACATAAGAGAAGAATTTACCCCCAAAAAAACGCAAAAGAAAGAAATGTGACAGAAAATCCTGTCCCTATATTAAAATAGAAGGAAGCATTTTTTAATGTAAATATATAAATTGTCCCTCGATTTTCAATGCAACAACATGAAAAAAAAATAGAACCCAAATGAGCTTTTCAACCTATTGGCTATTATAATTTAGGGTCTTGTATCCATTTATGCATCTAGGGCCATTCAAGCAGGGGCCCTCTATTGGTGCGGGGTACCAAAGGATAATGGATTGCTAGAGTTTGAAATATAAACACTATATTAATCTCTAATTCCCCTGAGAGATGTAGGGCCAGAGAGATGTAGCTCTAGTAGTGGCTTCTGGGGGTATATGCCTCCCCTCTTTTTGTGATGCGAGAGAAGGAGTTGGGGATGAGATATCAGACTGAGAGATTAAATGTGTAGTTTTTTTAATCTTAATTCTTTATTATAAGTGGAATTTTCTTGACTTTATACAGTGGATGTAGGCTGAGGTCGGTCGAACCACATAAATTAAGTGTTTATTCGTCTCCTAGTCATCTTTATATGATTTTCTATCTTGCATTCTCGATTGTGATGAGGGGATCATAATCCCTAACACATTACACATGTAGTGAACGTTTCTTCTAGCCAAAAATTCTACACCTATACTTTATTTTGCAGTTCAATTTCAGCATAGGTTTGATTTCCAACACTAAAGCAGGCATAATGAAAGACCCACATTCTCAAATTATTTGCCCCGTGCCCTTCTCAACAGAATCTAATGATAAACCTCAGAATTCGTTCTTGGATCCATCTAATTTCAAATAGTATTAATGCAATCTTTCTAAACAATAATGTACTCAAAAGATCCATTCTAACTACTGACCTTGGTATTGGACATAACGCAATAATCAAAAGCCCTTAAAATATCCTTCTTCTTCTTCTTCTTTTTGTGTGTGTAGATTCAATTTTCGCATGCCCATTTTTAAACATAAAGAACTCACATTTTAACAACAAAAAAAATAAAACCGATAAAAAGAAATTAGAGAATGACCTGTCCTTTATGCTCCACGTTCTTCTTCTCATGAAATCCTTTGCGAATAATCTGAAATGCCCAAATAAACCCCCAAAAAACTCAAAACTTTAATACAATTACGAAAGAAAATCGAAGAAAACTACGATTAGGGTTTCGGATTTACCTCTCCGGCACTTTTCGCCGCATCCACGGCGACGGCGAGGAACTCCGAGAGCGAATCTAATTGTTCGAAATTTCCCAAAAGATGAAAATAAAAATAAAAAAATTTGAGACAAATCGAAGCAGAAATTCTTGATAAAATTATTTGATTTGGATAAAATAAAAATTGAGTGAGATTAAAAAGTGTACCGTTGGAGGCCATTAGCAGCAAATTTCACGCACACTGTTTTGCTAAAGAACTCGAAGCTTGAAAGCATAACCATTGGTTATTCTGTTATTTATAGGGATATGAGTAGCCTGCTGTTATTGTCATATCTTTATTCATTTAAAATCGAGATGAACAGCCGAGATTTTGTGCAACATGGGATTTTGGTTTTGGTGTATCATACGTGCAAACGTACATGTTTTGCACGTATGATGTATGACCAAAATGGACGGAGAGCACCCATGATATTATTTAATAATAGCAGACCCTCTTTTTCTCTCTTACGCGTCTTCTTTTATGAAAAGGCTACTTTGAATGTTACTAAATTACCATTTTCTTTTCATCCTTCAATCTTACAAGGATACTTTATACAAAAAAAAATAAAGTACGAGCGTTTGCGGGCAACACAGTGCAAACAGGGAGCGGGGATCACCACTTAAATCCTAGGGCACCACCCTCCTGTTTCATGCTAGATCGCGTGGAGTTTAGTAGCTTGATGAAATAATTAGCAATTTCATATTATCTCAATTTATCGGTTCTTCGATGCAACATGAGAAGCAATGAATGTTTTATCGGGGATTTATTTTAATCAAATTCTTTTTTCTCATATGTTTTTTTACGGTCACTCGTCTCTATAAATTCTCTTCAGCAGCGGTCCGTTTATAGCAAAAAATAAAAAATATTTAAGTTTTCTTCAACTTGAGCGACTTGTTATGTTGGCAAGATCATGAATGTTTATCAACCGCTTAACAGCCCTAAATTTCAAAACTTGGTAAGTTAGTTTACAGCCGAACTACAGCTACGAAGAATTTGTTTCCGAAGGCTGATGTTCTATTTATGTAAAGATATTTAATGTTTTAAAATTATTTCTGTTGCGTGCATAATGGGCCTAGGACACACCAACCAACGTGGGCATGGTTGTATCCCCGTCCGCTTGCCCTGCGTATGCAAGCAGCGTGCCTGTGAACCTCCACTGTTTCATTTCTTTCTTTTCCTGTGCAAAAACGATACTCAAAAGAATTTTCCCCTTTTGCTAACCCCTCCTCTTCATGATAATTCATCATGCAAAATATGCTCCAAGGCTTTCGAGAATATTCCCCTGCGATTCCTTTCAGTTCTTTTTTAATTGTCAGGTGATCGGCACATTTATTGCATATTTTTACTATCTTTTTCCCTATATTTTGTTAATTAATAAATATCATTAATTATAATTTAAGAACATTTATGAAGTTATATGTTAAAATATTTTATATAATAATAAATGGATATTTGTGAGTTAATTTGTTTAAATATTTTCCTAAATAAATAGATGCTACTAAATATTTGTTTTGAGATATTTTGCAGGTTTAATTGCAGCCAAATCAAATCAATATCAACAAATAAAATCAACACCAATAGATTATATCAGCCTAATCGGGTAACCAATTGAGGATCCATGTAACAACAGAGAAATGGCAAGATATCCGGGATATTATACGATCAAAATTAACCAAATCAAACCAGAAGATTGCAGTCAAATATTGAATCCAAACAGACATGAAGTGGCGGCCATTTAGCGGTAAACTACATGTATATGGTGGCGATTTAGCGACCAAATGTCAAGATCCGCCGTTGAATTTTTGTGAGCTGCTTCGATTTGTTTAGATTTAGGATTTTTTATTGTAAAGCTATAAATTGACGGTTTCTAGAATTACAGAAAGTATCTTCTACTTTAGAATTAGTTTCTAACCATCAAATAAATGTGATTCTTTTCTTTTCATGCATGGTGGAGTAGAAGATCAAGTCCTCAAGTTTGTATTTTTATTTTAATGTTTTTTTTTTTTGCAAATTATTCTTTCTTGTGTTTCTTTTACTTGCTTTTATTTTTAATCATGTTTCCTTCTTTTAATTTATGCAATTCTTATGTCTTTAATTTTGGTATGAGTAGCTAAATATTAAGATGCCTAAAGTAGGATGAACCTGGATTAGTAAAAAGATTAATCGTATAAATTATTATTCTAAAAAGATTCACTTAAAAGATAAATGTAGGGTAAACATAAATTGAATTTTTCTAGATTATTTTGATAGGTTATTTAGCATCGCTCATAGCCTATATTTAGAATTAGTAAGATCATATTTAGGCTTAATTTGCATTAAAATATTAAAAATCATGTTTTTATAAACCTGCGAATTAGATAGCTTGATAGGTTATATAGGATCAAAATCTATATAGTCTATACTTTCAAATTAGATCATAGATTATAAAAATACGAACTTTAAGATTATAATTTATGCAGATTTCCTTTATAACTAGTATAGGGGGTTCAACACTCTAGGTATGCTCTTTTATCATTAAATTGAATTAATCTTGTTTGCTATTTTAATTTTAAAGTAGTAAAAATCATCTTTTTAATTTTTAAGTATAAAAACTAGATTTTTATTTTTAATCTGATTGAGCAAATAATTAACTAACAGTCTTCTTTATGTGATCGATCCGTACTTACGCGCTTGCTACAAACGAGCCGTGCACTCCCGGTATTATAATTTTATCAATAAGTTTTTGGCGCCGTTGCTGAGGAAGACGGTTTTAGTTTTATTTGTTTTTCGGATTAAAAAATATCTATTTGTTTTTCGGATTAAAAATTATCTTTAGTTTAGTTTTTTAGATTTTAGATTTTCAAAGAAGCGACAAGGAACAAGGGAGATCTCTGCAAAAATTTGAATTTGGTGAGTGCTCTTACATATCTTCTCTCTCAATCTTAATATTTCTCTTCTGTGTTTCTTACAGGATTTCTTTGTGCCACTAAAATAAATATTTATATTTTCTAATTAGATTTGATTGGATTTGATTTGTTGCACTTATATTTAAAATATTTTAAGGACTAATCATAAACCTGAAAGATAAGGTAGGGATTTCATCACGCTTCCTTGGCCCATAAATCATCTTCCATATTACATAAACCCAAACCTCTAATTAAAATTGATTAGACTTAAAACCTTAAGGATTCACATAGCTCACTAGGAAAAGTTTGCTTTTAGGATAACTAATATTTCGAGAAGTCTAATCAGTTGATGTCTAGGAAAGTGTGACTAAGGCAAGTAGTTTACTTAATTATGCCCATTATTTCAGTGATTCGTATATCGGATACCCCCACTCACCTGGCACTTACATGGCTGACTGGTTAGCCTACTTTGGATTTAGCCAGCCTAACGGTTAACTCAAGAGTCGTTTAGGTCTAGGTTCATCCTAGTTGATTAGGATTTGATTGTTAGGTGTGCTTAATTAGGATTTATATTTTAAAACAAAAATGGATGCTGCTATTTGTTCTCCGCATTTTGACGGGAATGATTTTTTAGGATGGAAAATAAAAATAAAAATAAAAGAATTTCTTGACTCACTTGATAAAGATTTTTGGGAAATCATTGAAAATGAATATGCTTTTCTTAGAAATATTGGAGAAAAAACGACATGGAATATGAGTGAACGAAACTTGGTTTTCTTGAACGAAGAAGTTGTAGGTATTTTACGGAGTGCTTTAAATTATGAAATTCATATGAGTGTTTCGTATTTGGAATCAGCTTATGATATTTGAGGTGCATTAGAACAAAGTTATAGGGAACACATCATAAAAAAATCATGTAGGAACGATAGGTGTATTTCAATATTTTACAAATAATGATTTACTATCAATTTCTACCAAACCATGTTAGATTTTTTTTGATCATGATAGTATGAGCGACATCTTTTGATAATCATAATCTTACTCATGATCAATTTTCATATAATGCCCTTGCATCTAGGAATAGCATTCTCGAATAAGAGAAAAATGATTTGTTTTCAAAGTGTGAGATTTTAGTTGGTATAAGTAACTTATTGAAAAACTCAACGTGTCAGATTTTGTTACTGCTTTAAATGAAAAACTTGAAATTGAAAAGAACGAATTGATTTTTAGAAATGAGCTTCTCGAAAAACAAAACCTGTCTTTAAAATTGGAAAAAAGAGAATTGATTTCTAGAAATGAATCTTTGAAATCCACAAATGATGAATTGTTAGCCAAGATTAATGTATTTTCTTGCTCTCATGATATTTCGATTGATAAACTGAAAAATGAAAAAAATAAGTTACATTCAAAACTTGAGAGTCTTTCCAAAACTTTGGCCAGTTTGAAATAAGAAAGAGAACAAGTGAAGAATGAGTTTCTGTTGAAATTTGAAAACCGGTCGAAAATTTTCGAGACTTTGAAAAATGAAAACGAAAACTTGGTTTTGTCTTGTGCTTTTTTGAGAAATGAACATAAAAACTTGATATCAACTTTTAAGAGTGAACTCGATTCCTTGAAATTCTCAATTCAATCTCAAAAGATTTTGACAATGAAAATCTTTCTCTTAAAAAGAAAAATTATTATTTGACGGTTTCTCTTGATAAATATTCAAAAAGAAAAGTAAAGATTATTCCTCTATCCAGTGAGAAAATGAAATTTTTAAATAGAAAAAATGTTGCTATGAACTTTTCAAAATCTCAAAAATCTTTTTCTAAATTAGTTTAACCCTCTTCTAATAAAAAGAATGCTCATAAGTCTGTTCATGCAAAATCAAATATTCATTCATATGCATTTCTTTATACAAAACAAACTCTTCAAAAGTATACTCATCATACACGTCATATGCATGTTGATAGTTCAAGTCCCATGCTGCACCTAATCACACTTGTCATTATTGTGGTGCAAATGGCCATTTTGTATATGTTTGTGATTTGAAACAAAATTTTCCTCTACTTGCAAATTTGAAATGGGTCTCTAAGTCTAACTCCTATAAAACCATGAAGGTTTGGGTCTTAAAAGCTCCTCATATACCTCCCATTATAGATGCAAGGAAACCTAAAACTTGAGATTTGGAGCTTGATGAATTTGAGCACTTCACAGGTATATTTTCTTGGCTCGTCAATTTTGGAAAATAAGGTTAACACACTAGAGTTAGATGACATTGAGGACAATATCTAGCTTAGGTATGTGGGGGGTTAGATTATTTTTAGGTTTCTTTATTTTATGTTATTTTGCTTTTCTTTTATTAAATAAAAGAATAAAAAATAATAATAAAAGAAAGAAAAAGAGATAAAGAAAAGAAAAGATGAAAGAAGAATTTTCATGAGATTAAGTTAGTTTGTTTGGAAATAAGTAATTTTGAGTCTAATTTTGAAGTAAAGTTAATATGAAGGGAAAATATTGAAGTCTTTAACAAATATTAAGTCTGAAAAAATAACCCATCTTTAACTTGATCGCAGTGAATTCAC
The DNA here is from genome assembly GCA_030015575.1 of Agapanthus africanus. Lineage (NCBI taxonomy): Eukaryota > Viridiplantae > Streptophyta > Magnoliopsida > Asparagales > Amaryllidaceae > Agapanthus > Agapanthus africanus. Next base: position 441,466,605 of record CM057350.1, on the reverse strand, counting down.
AACTTATTTATACATACACGTCTTTGGTTATAGGAAGAATAGGATGACCTGAATATCTCCGTGAATTTTCTATCTTAGATGCTACATCTAATAATATATATATATATATATATATATATATATATATATATATATATATATATATATATATATAAGCTTTTTCTTCACAAAATAGTTGGGAATTCGTGCCTCAGAAAGCATTAGATGCTCATGTCGAAAGACGGTTAAAAAGTATAAATATAAAATTTCTACGAACTAGTCAAGGGGTAAATGTGTGTGGATATGTCTTTTTCTAACACCCCGCCAAACAAGTGTTCTTTTCGAGTTAAAAGTCCTCACGGTTCTCCGTGAGAGAATAATTTTGGCTTACTACTATTATTAGTAGTTGATAAAGGACTAGTTACAAAATAGGTATGAATAAATAAATAAAAAAAGCTATTAGCGGTAAAGTTTGAGATAGAAGAGTAAACGGAGATATGATGGTTTGAATAGGAGTTTTATAGCTAAAATACTATTGCACGATCACAAGGCGTGTAGCAACGAAAATCAATGAAAAGTGGAGTGAAAAATAGGACTGAATATTCAATTAAAAATGATAGAAATTCTAGATTAGAGACTAAATTTTAAGATTAAAACTCAATAAAGCTTACGACTTTACAAATTTTCGAGATACTTTTGGAGTTTTTCCTTAATCTTCATTTTCTTGTGTTTTTTTCTTCTCTTTATGAATTTTGTGGGTGTAATTCGCTGAAAACTCTCAGGAGACAACACTTCTCCTACTAGGGACACCTAGAAATTTAACGGTTTGCTGCACATGCTCAGTGCAATCGCGATGCCTGCGAAAGTGAGATAGGATTTATCTAGTTTTTCTTTTTTCTTTCTAGGATTTTTATTATTTTAAGTTTTACACGAGGACAACCAAAAGATAGGTGTGGGGGTATTTGATCGGCACATTTCTTGCATATTTTTTACTATCTTTTTTCATATCTTTTGTTAATTAATAAATACCATTAATTATAACTTAAGAACATTTATGGAGTTATCTGTTAAAATATTTTATATAATAATAAATGGATATTTGTGAGTTAATTGGTTTAAATATTTTCTTAAATAAATAGATGCTACTAAATATTTGTTGTGAGATATTTTGCAGGTGCAGCCAAATTAAATCAATATCAACAAATAAAATCAAGAGATCAAATCAAATCAAGACCAACAGATTATATCAGCCTAAGCGGGTAACTGATTGAGCATCCACATAACAAGCAAGATATTCGGGATATTATGCGATCAAAACTAGCCAAATCAAACCAGAAAATTGCAGTCAAATATTGAGCCCAAACAGACGTAAAGTGGCGGCCATTTAGATATCAACTACATGTATATGGCGGCGATTTAGCGGCCAAATGTCAAGATCCGCCATTGAATTTTTGTGAGCTACTTCAATTTGTTTAGATTTAAGGTTTTTCATTATAAGTCTATAAATAGACGGTTTCTAGAATTACAGAAAGTATCTTCTACCTTAGGATTAGTTTCTAACCACCAAATAAATGCAATTCTTTTCTTTTCATGCATGACAGAGTAGAAGATCAAGTCCTCAAGTTTGTATTTTTTTAAAATATTTCTTTTGCAATTTATTCTTTCTTTTGTTTCTTTTACTTGCTTTTATTTTTAATCATATTTCCTCTTTTTAATTTATGCAATTCTTTTGTCTTTAATTTTGGTATGAGTAGCTAAGCATTAACATGCCCAAAGTAGGATAAACCTGGATTAGTATAAAGGCTAATCGCATAAATCATTATTCTAAAAAAATTCACTTAAAAGATAAATGTAGGGTAAACATAGATTGATTTTTCTAGATCACTTTGACAGGTTATTTAGTATCGCTCATAGCCTATACTTAGGATTAGTAAGATCATATTTAGGCTTAATTTGCATTAGAATATTAAAAATCATGTTTTTATAAACCTGTGAACTAGATAGCTTGATAGGTTATATTGGATCAAACTCCATATAGTCTATACTTTCAAACTAGATCATAGATTATAAAAATACGAATTTTAAGATTATGATTTATGCATATTTCCTTTATAACTAGTATAGAGAATTCAACACTCTAGGTATGTCATTTTATCATTAAATTTAATTAATCTTATTTGCTATTTTAATTTTAAAGTGGTAAAAATCATCTTTTTAATTTTTAAGTATAAAAACTAGATTTTTATTTTTAATCCGATTGAGCAAATAATTAACTAACAGTGTTCTCTGAGCGATTGATCCGTACTTACGCGCATGCTACAAACGAGCTGTGCACTTGCGGTATTATAATTTTATCAAGGGAAATTTCACCAAAACCACCCTGTGGTTTTGCATATATTCCTACTGCCACCCTAAGCCTTTTTCCCATTACAGCTCCCCCCAACGTTTCACTCCGTTACTTTCAACCCCCATCCTTTTAGTTTTAGAAATTTTTAAATAAAAAATACTCCCCTCACATGACTAATACTTTTTTAATTCCAACACTACCCTTCTTTCACCTTTTTACAGTCCCTCCTTCATATCTCAGCTCACTTTCTTTTCTTTTCTAGGGTTCGCGAAGAAGGGGCAATCGACGACGAAGATGGTGAATTCCTCACGAAGAAGGGGCAACAATCCATCGGAGAGTTTAGGGAGTGTCGATCCTGATGGCCAAGTCCTTTGCTACTGCGGTCTTCCTGCCCCATTGCTTGTTGCTGCGACCGAGGAGAACGCGGGTCATATATTCTACGCTTGCTATCATTTTTCTTGAAAATATAATTTCTTTGTGTGGAGAGATCTTGAGATGAGACCTAGAATTGTACAGTATGTTCAAGATCTGCAGAAAGAGAATCAAGCACTTCAAGAAAGAATAGCGCAACTGGAGCAAGTTGTGAGAATTGGTAGGATAGAAAATGGAAATGCTGGAGTTGGTGTTGTAGGTTTAGGTGATGAACAATGGATGTGGCTTAGGGTTGTATCTATTTTAGTAGTTTGTTTGTGTTTTTTTCCTCCATATTTTAGAGATTTTGAAAAAGTGAAGAATTGCAGTGTATATGGCTATGCGATCTTTTTGGTGTTGAAAATGTAAAGCTATGTGAATTTTATGATCCAGTTATCTATATGAAATTTAATTTTGAAGTTATTTGGATTTCAGATTGTTGATTCATGCACCCTTCTGCCAACAAATTTATGTTTATTATCCATTTCAAAAAATCGGATGTGCATGCAAAAGTTTATGGTGCCAAAAAAATTCTGATACAATACTCAGATGCAACACTGAAAAAATTGATTAGTATATTCTGCTGCAAAATCTGTGGTGCAAAAAAAAAACAGATGCAAAATTTCTGGTGCAAAAATATATTCCATTGCAACCAATTCATGCAAAAAAATTTGTTGATTATCCATTGCAAAAAAAATTCTGATCATTGTTGCATAAAAAAATATGATACTTCATTCTTGCAACACTAGAAATTGAGTTGCAACACTAAAATCTGGAGGGGATTTGAGCTGTATTTGTTTTTAAAAATATGATACTTCATCAAAAAAGAAAAATACTGACTTGTCAAGTAGAAAATGAGCTGCAACACTAGAAATTGAGCTACACTACTAGAAATTGATGCAACAGTAAAAATTTGAGCTGCAACACTAAAAACAGGTAAAATATGGACCGGATTTGTTTGATCTAAATTTGAGCATGTCACTGAGCTACACATTGAACAAAATAGTTTAGAAAAATAGCACATGAAGAAGAATAACTAAATAGCATACTGAGCAGAATTAGAACAAAATTTGATAATGTGGCAACACCGAGCTACACATTGAACAGAATAGAGTATAAATTAGTAGTTACAACAACAATTACAATAGCAAACCTTATAATTTCAGCAGTGTACCAACCACTGAGCATAAAACAGATTGTACACAAATTCACTAAAGTCATACATGTCCTGCAGTTCCATATCCATAAAACAGATTCTACACATGCAAAACTGAGCTACACAAGTTCACTGAGCATAACACAGATTCTACACAAGTTCACTGAAACATAACAATCTCTCCAAAAGCAATACCAGCACAACAAACTATTTTCCCCCTATTCTCGCCAAAAAAAATTCTGCGCAAAAGAGCCCAAGGTATCAAATGGCAGCAATACGTTTAAAAAAATGTGAACCAATATTTTCCGGGCTGTATTTTGACAAACTCCCGAATGTGAAACGGCTAAATTCTGATGGTATCGAAAGTATCTCGAAAAATCCTTCGATTTGATATATTATGGGCCTCATAATTCATCCGGAATCAAAAGTTATGAGGCATCACGTGCCACACGTGACCGGGCATCACGTGCCACACGTGACCGGGCATCACGTGCCCACACGTGACCGGGCATCACGTGCCCACACGTGACCGGGCATCACGTGCAGACACGTGACCATTTATAGGTAAAGCCTGTAGACACTGAATAAAATAAATAATTGGAAATAATTAATCAGTGGGGTCACGTGCCAACACGTGATGGGCCTTTAAACCTATTGAAAAGAATTAAAGGTATAATAAAATAACAAGGAAAAATCCCAATGGGGCATCACGTGCCAACACGTGACCAAGGGTCACGTGCTGACACGTGATAATTTCTGAGTTCTTTAAAACAACAGAATTAAATTCTGATCAAATGCTTAATCATGGGATCACGTGCCAACACGTGATGGGTTCCTAAAAATATATGAATTAATAAAATTAAATTCTAATTAAGAGGGAATCAAAAACCCTAACTGGAAAAATATTTCTCTAAATCTTTCCAAACAAAAAAGATAGTGCTCTGTAAAATGAAAATATCTTTTGGATTAAAAATCCAATGGTGAATAAAATTTACTGAGTGATCTAAAAGATCATGTTGGTTACAAAATCAATTAAAATCTTTCAATGAAAGATTTACTAAACAAACTGATTCTTTTATTTCTCCTATAAATAAAAACCAAGAGAGAAGGAAAAAGGGAAAGATGAAGAGAGAGAAAAAAGAAGAGAATTTAATTCTCCAAAGAGAAAAGAAGCTCTCTTGAAAAAAGAAAGAAACCCTAGGTGAGAAAGGGGAAAGAGATCTAAGTTCCATAAAACAAAGAGAATTTAATTCTCAATTTAAGAGTTTAACTCTTCTGAATAAGAACTTAGTTCTTCCTTTGGTTGAAAATCTGCAGAAGCAGATCTCCCCATAAGTTGAGAATTTAATTCTCATCGGGGAGATTCTGCCATGCAGATCCAAAACTTAGAGGGAGAATTGAGTTTAAGGAATTTAATTCCCCCAAATTCATAGGAATTTAATTCCTCCAAATGAAACTAAGGTTTAACCCTATTCCCAAATTTATAGGAATTTAATTCCTCCAAATGAAACTAGGGTTTAACCTTATATGAGATTTAATTCTCCCAAATTCATAGGAATTTAATTCCTCTAAAATAGAACTAGGGTTTAACCCTATAAGAGAATTTAATTCTCCCAAATTCATAGGAATTTAATTCCTCTAAACAGAACTAGGGTTTAACCCTATATAAGAATTTAATTCTTCTACATGCATAGGAATTTAATTTCTCTAAAAAAGAATTAGGGTTTAACCCTACAGAGAATTTAATTCTTAAAACAAGAGACTTAAAAGCTCTCCATGCACGTAAAGAACCGGGTCACGTGGTGACACGTGACCCCCATCCTAAAAAATCAGAAAAGAAGAAACAAGACTAGGTCACGTGTTCCCACGTGACCCTTAAACAGACTCCTCAAAAATGAGAAAAAAATAAAGCTTGGAGGCAATGCCTCACGTGCTCCCACGTGACCCTCAAAATGAAGGGAATAAAGCCAAAGCCAATACAGATTTTGGGCGCTCTCACGTGTCCTCACGCGACCCTTAATAAACACTTTAATAATCAATACATGGATATTCATCACGTGCCAACACGTGATGGCCAGAAGATCAGAAGTGTTTAACACTTATTTGCAGATTTGAGAATAAAATAAAGAAGGTCTGGCCCCCATCTTCAGACATCTCACATGACCCCACGTGACCAATTCAATTTTAGTATTTAACACTATTTTCAGCACATCACGTGGGAGCACGTGATCGCCAAATATCCTTTAGTGTTTAACACTATTTTAAAGCCAAGCTTAGCCCAAATTGGCTAAGTTTTCCAGAGGAAAATATCCCCTTCAAATGAGCCTTAAAATCCAGAACTATAATGTTTAAATGCTCAGCGAAAGACAAAATGTTGTCAGAGCCCCCAAACCCCTGTTTAGCATTGCTAAATAATAGGGGGCCGAACCCAGACAGATGTTCAATAGTCCAACAAAGGGCCAACATTTCAAACCTAATTGGACTTAGCCCAAGTTGGTCATAAGTCCTCAATTCAGATTTAACTGAGCCAATGTGCTCATAATCTAATTAATTGATCTTAGTTCCAAATTGAACTACAGATTTCCCAATCAACTTTGGTTCAAGAGTACATCTCTTCACTCCTCTGATATTTGTTGTTGTAATCCTTCAACGTCTTCAGAGAGGTGACGGGTCCCGATAACCAATCATTCTATGGACTGTGGGGTCCTTAAACTCATGGACTATGATGTCCTTAACCTCGGACTGTGGGGTCGTTAAGCCCATAGACTATGATGTCCTTAACCTCGGACCATGGGGTCCCTTTTAACCCACGGACTATGATGTCCTTAACCTCGGACTGTGGGGTCCCTTTAAACCCACGGACTATGATGTCCTTAACCTTGGACCACCATATCCTTAAACTGGTAATCGACCGCAAAGTCCCTAAACTAAAACAATAGAACCCAAATGCTCTTTTGTTGGATCTAAACGATCCCGTTAAGTTGATCTTAGTCTAAAATTAGACTAACGTATCCTTAACAAATGGTTAAGTTGACCTTAATCTAAAATTAGACTAATGTGTCCTTAACAAACTGTTAAGTTGATCTTAGTCTAAAATTAGACTAATGTATCCTTAACAAACGTTTAAGTTGATCTTAGTCTTAAATGAGACTAACGTATCCTTAAACCCAACCCCAAACCCAAATCTAAGAAAATACGGATTTGGACTAATCCACACCCTACGGGCGACAACATAAATTAGTCTCCGTATACAATCCACGGGCAACCAAAAACAAAACAAACGCACACGACAAGAAGTGACCATCTGGAGAAGGAGAAAGTGGTTACCGCGATGCGGTAGCGTAATTAACTGCAGGGGCTTGCGCCTGCAGGGAAGAGCGTCCCCACAATAAAAAACCCCTCAATGAGGGGGAATCTGACGAAATCTGCTATATCGGCCGCATCCGTTTAAACCTTCGATACACGATGCCATAAATCAACTTGGCATCTTCGGAGAGGTGGACGGATAGCAACAAATAGCATCTGCCCCCAAATTCAGGCAAGACGTTTGTCTTCCCGGTTTTCGGCGGAGAACAGATTCTAGCACGCCCGGTGGGACCTTTTCCTCTTTCCACTCCACACTTCGTGTGTCGTGTTCGCGAACGAATCGCGGTTTGCTATGGTTGCCTGTGGATTCGAGGTACTAAGATTTGGTGTCTTGCTCCGTGCAGAAAACAAAAGATCAATGGCTTCAAACTGCACTAACTGCAACTGCAACTCTCGCTCCGTCCCATCCGGAGGAGTGACTTACGGGCCCCAAGCAGCCTCTATCTTCGCTATACCGATGGAACAGGTGACTCAGGCCACCACTGGATTGTTCTTCGGGACCATAATCCCGCCAACAAGTTTCAACGCTCCTGTACCATCACAAGAAACTCCGAAGAAGTCGGTTTTTGATTGGCTTACCACTACTGCGGCCCCTCTTAACGGGTCGTCCAAACTAAGCGCCTCAGTTTTCAGCAGACTGGGCCAAAGCTCCAACGGGCCCATGAAGAAGCCCGCAATACCAAAAGGCGTTATCCCGAAGCGGATAGCCATTTCTACTCCTGAAGTCACCAAGGCGGCTTCTCCGGCTAAGGGGTCGGTCTTCAGAAGACTGGCCGTTTCAGCTCCCACTCCGGGTGAAGTAACCAAGGTCGTTTCCCCTGCACGAAAATCGGCCTTTTCAAACATGGCCATTCCCTCTCAGCAAGCATCTGTCTTTGACAGGCTGGCGCCAACAACAGACTCTCATCAGAACAGAGGGTATGGAAAAGCTGATCCAACAGCGGAGGTGATCCCGGCCGCACGACATGCTCGACGTCGCCACTGGCGCTGAGTAAGGAAAGCTGGGGGTAATTCCCCTTCTGGACTGACTCCGCCAGCTCCAATGGTGGAAGTTGATGCTGCTGTTCCAACCGGGAACAGTTTTAAACTACTTAACAAGGTGCGCAGGAATTCGCCAACTGCCATGCTAAAAAAAGTCTCCTCCGCCTGTTGAAAAGATCACAAAGGCGAGGCCGGAGCAGCCCCCTCAGCGGCTGTCCTCTAAAATTTATAAAGTTTGGCGACAAGTCCAAGATTCGGTGATTGATCAAGACTATCCCCGCCGACAGAAAAAGATGAAATTTCGGCGAGAAGGGGATCACCTTGTCAAGCCACAGAAGGTGTTATCTGTTTGGGTGCCCGCTGCAACGGCTCCCTCAGCTTCGACCGCCCACAAAAGGAGGAGGGCGGAGAAGATCCCTGCGTCTTTGGCAAATCGCAAGGACACTGTATCTAAACGCCCCAAGTCTGGGGGCATGGTGGTGCATACCGTCATATGGCATCCGGAAAAGAGGATAGCCATATTTCCACAGGCCATCGACCGCTTACGCGATCAGTGACTAAGGCTCAGTAGCAACAACAACAAAAGCTCCAAGAGATGTTAACAGCTATGGCTGCACTTATGGGACCAAAAGCAAGCCCGGAGACATTCTCGGAGCAACGCCGTGAGCAGGAAACTGATGCCGAATTCCTTTAGAGAATGCTTGAGAAGAAGGACAAAGAGACCGCAGAACAAGCGCCCAATATAAAACAGATGGCCCTTCTATTCCAAGATATAGTGGGCATGATGATCCAGCCGGACCCTCCAGCTGAAGATCCTCCGATTATCCTCGAAGATGACCGAGCGGAGACGTCAAACCCCCTTCCAGCTTGTTCAGCAGCCAAAGAGGAGACCATCTCAAAAGCCGCCCTGAATGATTACATCGCTCAGCAGATACGAGTCCATCAGGCGAATGAAGCGGCTGAGCAAATTGTTAAGACTGGGCGACCCTATCCGGGTTGGTACGACCAGATAAAGTACCCACCGGGATACACGATCCCCAAATTCCACGTATATAAAGGGACGGGAAACCCACACCAACATGTTGCTCAATTTAGAGCCTTGTGCGGTAATACTAGATGTGATGATAAACTACTGCTCCGCCAGTTTGTTGACAGCTTGTCGGAGATAGCATTCGAGTGGTATTTGGAACTCCCGAATGACTCTATCAAGACATTTGCAGAGATAGAGCTGCTATTCACCCAACGTTTTGCGAGCATTAGCGAGCGCACCCTGATCACCGCGTTAATTAACGCCAGAATGAAGCCAGGCGAAACATGAGTGCAATACGCGATACGATGGCGAAATCTATGGTCGAAGTGCGTGCAGCGCATCGAGGAAGCACCTGCGGTAGGCATGTTCGTGGGTACTCTTGATCCGCAGGCGACCATTTTGCAGTTCATGATGTTTTTTAAGCCGACTACTTTCCAGGTCTTGATTGACAAACTGGCCCAAATAGATCAGATGGGCCATAGACCGTCTTCCTCGAAGATGGAGCTTCAAAACGAGAAGGGCAAAGGGAAAGCAATCTTCGTCGCCAACGCTTAACAACGGCCGAGTGGCCCGAGACCGGTTGTTCGCCAAAGCAACAAGCGGCAATCCCTCGATGAGAAGTTGAGACATCCTTACTCGTTTCCCCGGGATAAAACAAGGAAACTGTTTGAACTGGCAGTGCGCAATGGGCTCATCACTCTACCGGAGTCGAGACACCCACCGCAACCGAATGACGTCAACAATCCCAATTACTGCCCTTACCATCGAGTATTGGGCCATCCACCCGAAGATTGCTACTTCTTCGAAAATTGGGTTGAAGATCAATACCAGCAAGGCAAATTCGCGTTGTCTAAAAATTGGAAGGTGAACCCATCACAACCACATGCTCCGAAAAAGATGGACATGCCGGGGCATCGTTCTCATTCATAGAGGAAGCTCCATGGGAAGTTGTTCTTTCGGCAAAAACTAAAAAAATGCTGAAAGATCTTCAAACATGTCCGACGATCAGGTGGAAAAGTCTGCAAGAACCGAAGATTATCGAGGGGATGCTGAAGCCACGCCCAACATTGGGAGTTAATAGTGATGGTGGACAAAACATTCAGGCCCAGCCGTCAAAGTCTTCGAAGAAAAAGAAAAAGACCAAAAAGCCCGCGCAGTTTGATGACAAGCGCACGGATCTGCAAAAGCATATTGACGCGCTGGAGGAATATAACCAGAAGGCGCGGACCCCAGTCACACTCCAAGAATTTCTCAACAATATCCTTGAGAGCGGAGATAACGGCAATAACGACGGGGATGACTCGTCAGAATAATTTGAGGACTATGTGGCAAGTTGCCACATGATCTCTCATTCGGCGTTAACTAACGAAGAAGCTCACTCGGCAATAGAAGATAGCATAAAAGAGCCGGGGGCAGGAGCAATGCCAAAACCCTTGAATTATGTGACAAGGTCTATCAAGGAGAAACCTACTTGTTCATAAAGCATGCTTCAAAGCTACAGCGGACCGAAACGTCTTTAAACTAACAATGGACCGCAATGTCCTAAAACTTGCAATTGACCAAAACGTCTATAAACTACTACGGACCGCAGCATCCTAAGGCTGACGCAAAAAAAAACGGTACGTCCATAAGCAAGATGGGCACGGATGAAAACCCGAAAGGGCTCCGTGAGTAAAAACAACAGGACTACCGACGATGTTTGTGAAAACCCGAAAGGGCGCAGACTCGTAAAAAAAAATAGTACGTCCACAAGCAAGATGAGAACGGATGAAAACCCGAAAGGGCTCCGTGAGTAAAAACAGCAGGACTACTGGCGAGTTTGTGAAAACCCGAAAGGGCGCAATCTTGTTAAAAGACACTTGCAAGGTCCTCTCGACCCTGTAAGGAAAAAATACCTGCATGAGATCCTTATGACTCACAAGGGAGTAACACACTTAGAAATCCTCACAATTCCTAAGGAGAAAATACACTTACGAGATCTTCTTGACTCATAAGGAGAATTCCCCTTTGAGACCCTCACGGCTCATAGGATTCAAAAGTCTTAAGTTACAAGGATCTGAACCTATTCTTAAGCCATCATACACCCCGCTTTTTCCCTACAAGCATTTAAATACTGACCTTTGTATACAATCCACGGGCACGAATAAATATTTCCCTAACAAAGTCACACCGGCGACTAGGGATATGCTCACACGGTGAACGACCCTTGTAAGTCCTCTCGACTTATATGGAGAAAACACTCTTGTAAGATTCTTACGACTTATAAGAGAACACACACTTAGGAATCCTCACGATTCTTAAGGAGAAACCGCACCTACGTGATCCTCACAACTCGTAGGGAGAAATACCTTTATGAGACCCTTACGGCTCATGAAGTCAAAAGCCTTAGTCGATAGGATCTTAACCCTGTTCGCTAAGCCACCTTTGTTCGACATCGACAGAGGCAAATGATGATTCGCTCCTGGCAATGTCCCAGTGGTAGCGATGCTGATGCCTAAATCGATATCAAATTCCAAGTCCTTTCATGGCAAATGATGATTCGCTCCTGGCAATATTCCAGTCGCAGCGATGCTGATGCTAAGATTGGTACCAGATTCCAAGTTCAATACTCGTGGCAAAAAGTCAACGAGCCAAAAATGCATATGAAATAGCCGAAATGATGGGGCAACTTGCAACGAAATCAGCAAGTAAAAATGTATGCATACAAAATAGCCGAAATGGTTAGGCAACTCGCAATAAAATGCAGCGAGTAAATAAAACAAATAGCCGAAATGATTGGGCACCACGAAAAATAGCCGAAATGATTGGGCAATCGTGACCTTCGCGATATAAAAGCTGAAATGATAGAGCATTGCGGAAAGAAAATAAAAAAATAACATAAAATGAAACTTTTGCCCTGCAGGTGAGGTCATATTGACCCCTGTATACAATCTGTGGGCGCAAACAAGAAGGGAACCATATCGTCCCACCAGGCTTCGTCGAAGCGAAGCCAAATCTCGACGGTTCATAGACAACCTAGAGACAATTTCGACATTCGTCGCAATATTGCAGATGCAACATCAACAAATGGAGCCACGGCAAAATCCCCTAGTTCCAAATCTCGACGGTTCACAGACAGCCTAGAGACTACCCTGGAACCGTGGCAAAGTCCCATAGCTCCAAATCTCGACGGTTCACAGACAGCATAGAGATCACCAACGGCGTTTCTCCTTACTCCGGCAGGATGCAGATGCGACGTCAACAAATGACCCCAGGGTCAAAACAACGGAACCATGACAAAGTCCCCTGGTTCTAAATCTCGACGGTTCACAGACAGCCCAGAGATCACCAACAACGTTCCTCCTCATTCCAGCAGGATTCAGACGTGACAATCAACCTTGGAGCCATGGCAAAATCCCTGTTCCAAATCTCGACGGTTCACAGACAGCCTAGAGATCACCAACAGCGTTCCTCCTCATTCCAGCAGGATTTAGACGCGACAATCAACCTTGGAGCCATGACAAAGTACATGTTCCAAATCTCGACGGTTCAAAGACAGCCTAGAGATCACCAACAGCGTTCCTCCTCATTCCAGAAGGATTCAGACGCGACAATCAATCTTGGAGCCATGGCAAAGCCCCAGTTCTAAGACTCTACGGTTCACAGACAAGCTAGAGTCATCCAATGATCCCGTCGCGGAAACACGTCATCAAATGACCCCGCCGCGGAAACACGTCATCAAATGACCCCGTTTCGGATACACGTCAGCAAATGACCCCATCGCAGAAACATGTCATCAAATGACCCCGCCGCAGAAACACATCATCAAATGACCCCATCTCGGAAATACGTTATCCAATAACTCTGTCTCGGAAACAAGTCAACCAACCCCAGGGAAATCAGTGTCCTTGGCAACCTCCTCGATTCAGGGAAATCAACGTCCTTAACGAGAGCATCTCGATTCGCGTCGACCCGCAGAGAAATCAGCGTCTTTGCAGGAATACCTCGACTCATTTCAACCCCAAGGAAATCAGTGTCCTTGGCAACCTCCTCGATTCAGGGAAATCAGTGTCCTTGACGAGAGCATCTCGATTCGCGTCGACCCACAGAGAAATCAGCGTCTTTGCAGGAATACCTCGATTCGTCTCAACCCCAAGGAAATCAATGTCCTTGGCAACCTCCTCGATTCAGGAAAATCAGCGTCCTTAACGAGAGCACCTCAATTCGCGTCGACCCGCAGAGAAATTAGTGTCTTTGCAGGAATACCTCGATTCGTCTCAACCCCAGGGAAATCAGTGTCCTTGGCAAAACCTCGATTCAGGGAAATCGGTGTCCTTGACGAGAGCACCTTGATTCGCGTCGGCCCGCAGAGAAATTAGTGTCTTTGCAGGAATACATCGATTCGTCTCAACTTCGAGGAAAGCAGCGTCCTTGGCAAAAACCTCGATTCAGGAAAATCAGCGTCCTTGACGAGAGCATCTCGATTCGCGTTGACCCGTAGAGAAATCAGTGTCTTTGCAGGAATATCTCGATTCATCTCAACCCCAGGGAAATCAGTGTCCTTGGCAAAACCTCGATTCAGGGAAATCAGTGTACTTGACGAGAGCACCTCGATTTGTGTCGTCCCACAGAGAAATCAGTGTCTTTGCAGGAATACATCGATTCATCTCAACTCCGAAGAAATCAGCGTCCTTGGCAAAAACCTTGATTCAGGGAAATCAGTGTCCTTGACGAGAGCATCTCGATTCGCGTCGACCCGCAGAGAAATCAGCCTCTTTGCAGGAATACCTCGATTCGTTTCAACTTCGAGGAAATCAGTATCCTTGGCAACCTCCTCGATTCAGAGAAATCAGCATCCTTGACGAGAGCATCTCGATTCGCGTCGACCCACAGAGAAATCGGCATCTTTGCAGGAATACCTCGATTCGTCTCAACCCCAGGGAAATCAGTGTTCTTGGCAAAAACCTCGATTCAGCGAAATCAGCGTCCTTGACGAGAGCATCTATTCGCATCAACCCGCAGAGAAATCAGCGTCTTTGCAGGAATACCTCGATTCGTTTCAACTCCGAGGAAGGGAACCATATCGTCCCACCAGGCTTCGTCGAAGCGAAGCCAAATCTCGACGGTTCATAGACAACCTAGAGACAATTTCAACATTTGTCGCAATATTGCAGATGCAACATCAACAAACGGAGCCACGGCAAAATCCCCTAGTTCCAAATCTCGACGGTTCACAGACAGCCTAGAGAGTACCCCGGAACCGTGGTAAAGTCCCCTAGTTCCAAATCTCAACGGTTCATAGACAGCCTAGAGATCACCAACGGCGTTTCTCCTTACTCCAGCAGGATGCAGATGCGACGTCAACAAACGACCCCAGGGTCAAAACAACGGAACCATGACAAAGTCCCCTAGTTCCAAATCTCGACGGTTCACAGACAGCTCAGAGATCACCAACAGCGTTCCTCCTCATTCCAGCAGGATTTAGACGCGACAATCAACCTTGGAGCCATGGCAAAGTCCCTGTTCCAAATCTCGACGATTCACAGACAGCCTAGAGATCACCAACAGCGTTCCTTCTCATTCCAGCAGGATTTAGACGCGACAATCAACCTTGGAGCCATGGCAAAGTCCCTGTTCCAAATCTCGACGATTCACAGACAGCCTAGAGATCACCAACAGCGTTCCTCCTCATTTCAGCAGGATTCAGACGCGACAATCAACCTTGGAGCCATGGAAAAGCCCCAGTTCTAAGACTCTACGGTTCACAGACAAGCTAGAGTCATCCAATGACCCCGTCGCGGAAACACGTCATCAAATGACCCCGACGCGGAAACAGGTCATCAAATGACCCCGTCTCGGATACACGTCAGCAAATGACCCCGTCGCGGAAACACGTCATCAAATGACCCCGCCGCGGAAACACGTCATCAAATGACCCCGTCTTGGAAATACGTTATCCAATGACTCTGTCTCGGAAACAAGTCAACCAACCCCAGGGAAATCGGTGTCCTTGGCAACCTCCTCGATTCAGGGAAATCGGCGTCCTTGACGAGAGCATCTCGATTCGCGTCGACCCGCAGAGAAATCAGCGTCTTTGCAGGAATACTTTGACTCGTCTCAACCCTAAGGAAATCAGTGTCCATGGCAACCTCCTCGATTCAGGGAAATCAGCGTCCTTGACGAGAGTATCTCGATTCGTGTCGACCCACAAAGAAATCAGCGTCTTTGCAGGAATACCTCGATTCGTCTCAACCCCAAAGAAATCAGTGTACTTGGCAACCTCCTCGATTTAGGGAAATCGGCGTCCTTGACGAGAGCACCTCAATTCACGTCGACCCGTAGAGAAATCAGTGTCTTTGCAGGAATACCTCGATTCGTCTCAACCCCAGGGAAATCAGTGTCCTTGGCAAAACCTCGATTCAGGAAAATCAGTGTTCTTGACGAGAGCACCTCGATTCGCGTCGGCCCACAGAGAAATCAGTGTCTTTGCAAGAATACATCGATTCGTCTCAACTCCGAGGAAATCAGCGTCCTTGGCAAAAACCTCGATTCAGGGAAATCAGCGTCCTTGATGAGAGTATCTCGATTCGCGTCGACCCGCAGAGAAATCAGCGTCTTTGCAGGAATACCTCGATTCGTCTCAACCCCAGGGAAATTAGTGTCCTTGGCAAAACCTCGATTCAGGGAAATCAGTGTCCTTGACGAGAGCACCTCGATTCGCGTCGGCCCACAGAGAAATCAGTGTCTTTGCAGGAATACATCGATTCGTCTCAACTCTGAAGAAATCAGCGTCCTTAGCAAAAACCTCGATTCAGGGAAATTAGCGTCCTTGACGAGAGCATCTCGATTCACGTCGACCCGCAGAGAAATCAGCCTTTTTGCAGGAATACCTCGATTCGTTTCAACTCCGAGGAAATCAGTGTCCTTGGCAACCACCTCGATTCAGGGAAATCAGCGTCCTTGACGAGAGCATCTCGATTCGCGTCGACCCGCAGAGAAATCTGCGTCTTTGTAGAAATACCTCGATTTGTCTCAACCCCAGGGAAATCAGTGTCCTTGGCAAAAATCTCGATTCAGGGAAATCAGCGTCCTTGATGAGAGCATCTCGATTCGCATCGACCCGCAGAGAAATCAGCGTCTTTATACGAATACCTCGATTTGTTTCAACTCCGAGGAAATCAGTGTCCTTGGCAAAAACCTCGATTCAGGAAAATCAGCGTCCTTGATGAGAGCACCTCGATTCGCGTCGACCCGCAGAGAAATTAGTGTCTTTGCAGGAATACCTCAATTCGTTTCAACTCTAGGGAAATCAGTGTCCTTGGTAAAACCTCGATTCAGGGAAATCAGCGTCCTTGGCGAGGGCATCTCGATTCGCGTCGACCCGCAAGGAAATCAGTGTCTTTACAGGAATACCTCGATTCGTCTCAACTCCAAGGAAATCAGTGTCCTTGGCAAATACCTCTGTTCCCCTCCGAACGGCGGCCAAGACATGGACGTCTTGCCTGCGATTCGGGGCAGATGCTATTTGGTTTTATCCGTCCACCTCTCCGAAGATGCCAAGTTGATTTATGGCACCGTGTATCGGAGGTTTAGACAGATGCGGCCGATGTAGCAGACTTCATCAAATTCCCCCTCGCTTGAGGGGTTTTTGATTGTGGGGACGCTCTTCCCTGCAAGCGCAAGCCCCTGCAGTTAATTACGCTACCGCATCGCGGTAACAACTTTCTCCTTCTCCAGAATTTGACTTCATGTCGTGGGTGTTTGTTTTGTTTGTGGTTGCCCGTGGATTGTATACGGAGACTAATTTATGTTATCGCCCGTAGGACGTGGATTAGTCCAAATCCGTATTTTCTTAGATTTGGGTTTGGGGTTTTGGTTTGAGGATACGTTAGCCATATTTGAGGCTAAGATCAACTCAAACGTTTGTTAAGGATACGTTAGTCCGATTTGAGACTAAGATCGACTTAACAGGATCGTTTAGATCCGACAAAAGAGCGTCTGGGGCTCGATTGTTCCAGTTTAGGGACATAGTGGTCTATTTCATGTATGCCCGTCGGGACCCATCACCTCTTTGACGACGTTGAAGGATTACAATGACAGATGTCAGAGGAGTTCAGAGATGTACCCTTGAACCAACGCTGATTGGGAGATCTATAGTCCAATTTGGGACTTAAGTCTGTTTGAAGGTTTAAGGATACGTTAGCCATATTTGAGGCTAAGATCGACTTAAACGGGATCGTTTAGATCCGTCAAAAGAGCATTCAGGGCTCTATTGTTCCAGTTTAGGGACATAGTGGTCTATTGCCAGTTTAGAGACATGGTGGTCCATGTTCCAGTTTAGGGACATAGTGGTCCAATACCAGTTTAAGGACATAGTGGTCCAATAAAATGTATGGCTGTCGGGACTCATCACCTCTCTGAAGACGTTGAAGGATTTCAACGACAAATATCAGAGGAGTTCAGAGATGTACCCTTGAACCAATGAGTTGGTTGAAAGAGCAGATGTGCTCAGTTCAAGATGATTTGAGGACTTATGGCCAGTTTGGGCTAAGTCCAATTATGTTTGAAATATTGACCCTTTAGGCCATTAGACATTTGTCTGGGTTCAGCCCCTCATCATTAAGCAGTGCAAAACAGAGGTTTGGGGGCTCTGACAACATTTTGTCTTTTATTTCCTCAATTTTGAGATTCATTTGGAGAAGGGACTTTTGCCTCTGGAAAATTAGCCAATTTGGCTAAAAGTAGTGTTAAACACTAGAGAACAACAGTGTTAAACACTGGAGGTAGAACTCTCAAATTAGTGTTAAACACTAAAAGACAATCAGTGTTAAACACTGGAAATACTGTAAGTGCACGGCGGCGCCCTGGCCGTCAATCCGACACCGGAATGCGGAAACGAAACTTTTCTAAAAACTAGAAACCGGCACCACCGCGCACAAATATCCCGGATCGGGCCATTAACCTACTCCTAGCAAATACGAGAAAGGGTAGAATGCTATACCGAGCGATCCGTGTCCTTCGGTCTTCGGCCTCCACTCTGATCTCCTCGCGGAATCTCCGGTCTTCAGCTCCTCGTCGGAATGGGCACCACATCACCGGGTTCTTTTACGGGCTCCCACCTCTAGACCGAGGCAACTCGAGCACGAAGTTGGCAAGCCGACGTGCCCAAGGATGCTGTAGGCGAAGTGTAGAAACCATTGTCTCATTTGGGGTATGAAGTTGCCAATGGATGAAATAGAGAAGAGATGAGCTTTTGGAGAGGGGTTTGGAATTTTGTAACAAGTAAAGAATGAGATAATTTTTTTTCCCACCCCTACAAAATGAATCTCTCCCTCTCTTTTGTGTGGCCGGCCCCTTTTTCAAAATGGTGGAGCAAGAAAAGAATCAATCATGCAAGTGGAGAAAAGGTATCATAATAATGGGTTAAAGTCACACCAATTTCTAATCTCAAGCCAAATCAACTCTCATCTCATAAATGCAAAGGAATGGATGGAAAAAGAATCTCATAATGGTAGAACCATCATGAAGCCACAATTTATAAATAACACCCTCCACAAATGCTAATTTGCAAATATACAAATAAGCCCCTCCATCAGATAAGTCCGGCCGTGAAGGAACAAAGGAAAACTGGTCGGAACGGAATGCAAATTGGCAACTTCAGAAAACTGATCCCGTAATAAATAACAAGAAAACCACGCGACTGTATATACATACCCGCATTTGTATTCCCACTGAATACAAATGCAAAGAGACAAAATCTACACTGTACAATACTAGGATCCGGCTTAAACCAAAGCCCACTAGTATAAACCGTCCGATCATGATCCGTGCAATACCGCACGTATCTGATCGAACCCTGCCATATCTCCATACGGCCTCTACAGCGTTTCGCCCGAAACTTGAGAAAGCGGTCTATGGGGGACTCTAAAGACTTGTCAATACTTTGGCTGTGGAATTAACCACTAGCACGTCAGAGGTATTAGCCATATACGTAACGGGCTACCAGGTATTGACCAAAAGGGAGGTTGATGAGCGAACTCATCCTGACACCCTACTGAGTCTGTCAGTAACACTATCCGTACAGTCTGGTCCGTTCGTCTATGAGCATCGCATGGCGGGCCTAGAGGGTTGGTAAAAGTCAGACCCCCAAAAGCGGTACAAGTCGTGTCGGAGTGTAGCCCAGAACACCCTGAGATACTACTGGAATGCCTACCAGTAAATCTCCTGCCTCGGCCGAGGGCTTTGTGTAATGGCTCTCCTAGACATAGCGCGACCTCACCCCCAATACCGGGAGAGACGAACCCCTATAGATCTGCTCACTGCCTCCATGTGGCTCGGGACTATACCCAACTAAAACCTGTTTGCACGTCTCTTTTAAGCATGGTAGGGTAGTAATCAAAGCACAGTGGGAACTCACACGAGACAAATGACGATCTCAGGTCGATGAACTAACCTGTACACATGTCACCAGGGAACTGCTATCTGACGTCAGGTATAAGACCAACTAGCATGTTCCCGGTGAGTCCTGTTCAGTGTACTCATAACCCAATGAGCACCTGTATACATCTTAGGTGAACCAACTGACACCAGTAGCTTGTGAGACCGGCCACCGCCCCTCGTCGGGGTCTCGACTGTATACACTAGTCTACTCTAGAGTATCGATGCCCTGTCTCGAAACTCCCACGACTAGGGACCTTTTAAGGATGTGCTTATAGACCCCAGCTCCCACGTATATGATCTCCCTCATACTGCTGGTAGTCAAGTAAGAATCCTAGGGGCTCTATCAACATGCAATAGTGACCTGTAGGGTCACATAAAGCAGTACACGATGATAAAGATAAACCAGATAGCATACTATCATCTTGAGTAAGACTGTCCTACCGGTATAGGTCCTCCCTCAATCATTGCAATCACGTGCCTGTGATCCAATAATTGACTCTGAGGGCACTATCTCCAACAATCTCCCACTTGCACTCAAGGCTAATTATTGCGATGTCGTATACTCACAGCCCGTGTGATACCGAACACCCAACTCCTCTACTAGTCAGTCTCACAAAGCTCATTTGCGAAACTATTGCGTTCGAGGAATAGCCTCAGTGAGTGGATCCGCTGTAATGTTTCTTTCTATGTCTCTCTTTATCTCAAGTTCGCGGAGAAACCCATCTCCTGAAATGAGCAATACCTGTCTTAGAATATGTTTGGATGTCTGATGGGACCTAGTTCATAAGTGAACTCCAAATCCAAACTTCTTAGACTGTATTGTCGACTGAACTTAATCAGTGTTCTGCGCCATGCCTCCCTCAGTATCCGCCTGGTCCACCTGTCCAAAATACTGCCTCTCGTCAGAGGGAAAATTATAACTCTGATAGCCACTCTGTCATCCAGGTCACCTTGGAAGCCTGGAATGATAACCGTCTCCCAAAAGAGCCTGTCGTTATCATATCCCCAGAACATCCACTTATGTTCTAAAACTGCTTCTGAATGTTTCTCCAGGATTGGATCAATATCAACTTATTGCACCTACTGTAAAAACAACATCTGGTGTGGTACTTGACATCTCATGATTGACTCAATTGCCTAAGCAAGTGATCTGCCAATCATGCACATCCCTTTCCACTTTAGTCTGTAAGACATCTTTAGAGAGGGTGACTCCATTACCCGCAGGTACACCACCGTGCCAGGAGTCGTCCATTCTAAAATAGTTTCAGAATGCTGTCTAAGTACCCAGATTGGGAAACTACCCAAATCTAGATCTAAAACCATAGATCCAGTAACCAGAATGTCAGATATAGTATCCAATTCCTATGTGGAGAAACTACTGTGTGACAACCAAAATATAACCGATCGCAGTATAGGAATATCACTTCCTACTCTATGTATGTCATCCAAATACCAGGACATCACACCCTACTACCTTCTTAACAGATCCACCCCCTATTCTGATGAAGTCAAACCTATGATTGTCACATCAGAAATAGATGATCTATCTCCGCTATATCTGCTTAAGTCTATGAATAGACATAAGCCACTTATCCACTATGCTTCCGCTGCTCCCACTGACTATGACAACCCTCTGGCAGAGTCATATAGACGTACACTTCTAAAGCTAGTTTAGAACGACGATATACTCATCCTCCTGCCGGGTCTCACAGTCTGGAACAACAGCAATGACAAGTCTGGGTAAACAAGAACCTCCCTGTCACCGTCCTTGAGGCATACCGAAGTACCTCTCGAGTGCCTGAGGTTACCCACCATATCTGCGGAGTGGCCAATGGAATGTCAAACCAGATTGAATCTTTAGGTTCTTATCAAATCTTTAGTAATCGTTTGCGGTTCTGGAATCACTTCCAGTTCTACCATACTCCCACTACTATTTTCTGAAAAAGTCCAATTTTATTAAAACAGTGGCGAGTCAAGAACAATATCACTATTGATCTTCCAGATGGTAGAAAATCAACCCTCGTCATAGCCTGGGTCAACCCACAAACAGCCATTACAGAAACGTGCCTTGAGTTATCCAGAGTCTGGTTTTAAGCATAAGCCGGACTACTCCCCGTACCTTAACAATGTTAAGATATGAACTGTTCTATATCCAATACAGAAACAGAGGCACTGATTTAATTGAACCAGATTCAAATCATGCAGCTGTCTCCAGTGCATGTAAACTAAATGGAAGGAGGCCGATCAGCGTTACTTAACTTAGGAGTACATCCAGATATGAGTAACCTGAAAGAGAAGCAAGTTCTCTTAATCATTACTATTAACTGAATACCATTCATAAGTATCTACATCTTCGATCATCTTGAAGAATCCCGATACTTACAATACCTGGTTCTCTACTTTATTCATATACCTATAACTTCTCAAAACTTAGACCCTGTGTTTCTACGAAACACTTGTCTAAAAACTAGAGAAGTCATAAGTAAACCGAATATAGTACGAGGACCAACCCCTCTGTCCTAATGGACACTGGACAATATACAATACTCTGTATAATTCCCTTGAGTTTAATAACTCATTCCCTGTGTGCTGTAGGCTGAAAACTGTACTATGGTCATGAAGAATTACACCGCTGTTTAATGCTCCTTACCTAACCATCTACTGATATAGGTAAATGTCATGGACATAATTTCAAAAAGTTATATCTCATTCTATAAAAATAGACGTACAGATATATCAATTTGAAATTGGTGCATAACAGCGGATATTCAAAACCAAATATTTGCCGTCCGGCAAACAGCACAGGTGATTTCCTCAAATATCACCAATTACAACGAATTCCGATATAATGAGGATGGTCACCTAATTCCCAATAACTTACTCCCACTCATCGTCTGTAAAACCATACAGATGTGAGAATCAGACCTGGTAAATACATACCCTGGAGCAAGTGTCTAATTGGGAAATCAGTTTTCTTTTAACAGTACACAGTAAAACTGAAACATTGAAATGTTTCGATGGGGTATCCTGGTATTCTTAGTAATGCCTCTTCCATCATCAGATTCACAACTATAACCGTATATCTCTTTTCCATCTCTCCAAATCCCTTTATATTTCTTTAGTCATTACCTTCTGCACACCCCTTTAGGCCAAATGGTTTTCTTCCTTCCCTGCCGTTCGGCACCAGCCTATGGTTTGGAAGAAGACTATCCAATAAGCATAATGGGTGTACTGTCCTAATCTTAGGAGCACTCGCAATGCGAGAGAAGGTGAAGATAAAAGACAACTGAATAAAACCTTATTCCTATTTCTTCTGAACCAGAATCCATCCCCGAACTGGAACAAGTTCCTTTCGAGTTTGTATATAACCATACGATGGAGTATCCAAATAACTGTGGATCTTCGTAGTGATACAGAGTGTCCTGGAGAAATACAAAGGTGAAGTGGGAGTGGTAATGAAATACTTGGTTTGGTCGTGAATGGCAGTCGCAATTTACTTTGCCCTCCTTCTAATCCTTTTATTTGTCTTTACATAATACCTTCTGTACACCATCGTTATGCTAATTGGTTTTCTTCATTCCCTACCGGTCGGCACCTGCCTATGGTTTGGGAGAAGACTATCCAATTTGCGTAATAGGTGTACTATCTCCTAAACCAAGGAGTACTCGCAACCTGAGAGAAGGTAAAAGGAAAATATAACTGAATAGTCCTATTCGTTTTCTCCAGAACCGGAAACCATCCTCGAATAATTCCTTCGAGTACGTATATAACCATATGATGGTTTTATCTAATGGAAGTGGACGTTCGTAGTAATACGGGGTGTCCTGGAGAAAAAGGGTAAAAGTACGAGTGGCAATGAGGTTTGCAACTCTGACAATCCAAAAGCCAGTGTTTAAGAAGGTTCGGTCAACTTGGTCACTGAGTCATAGTCTAGGGTCAGGTCATGGTCGCTGCCAAAGAGAGAGAGAAAAGAAACACTCAGCGTGCACTCTAACCTAGATCAGAATGGTTATCACTTTATCTAATTAGGAAACCTCCCACTGTACCGTCAAACTCTCCTCCAAACCTGAAAGAAGAATTAGTCGGGATCACCCGAGGAGTAAACCAACTCATCAGTGGGAATCGGGATCCAACTATCATCGCTTGATAACGTGACGGAATCCGCTCACGTTATCACACTCCAGAAGGTATGCGCATATCTGGCAAGTTTCAGTTTCTTTAGAAACTCCCGATAAGGATTTTTGCCTCATGTTCTTATAATCTTGACTTTGGCCAACAAATCATAAGTCACATGTCAAGTTCTACCCATCATTCTCCAGGTTAATTTGAACCCACCCGTACCTACCCTTGACTTTGGCCAACAAGGCAGTACGACTGTCCCAAATCAACGCATCTATGTATGCTGCATATGAATACCCAACAGCTACCAATCACTGTGCCTTGACTTTGGCCAACAAACACAGCTTGAATACTTATTGACTATCCATATGAAACGACGGAGGGCTACGAATGGTTTCTGGCGAAAACCTTTAACGTAATGAACTTGATATCGTTGAAGGAACTGGATAGCTTTATAAAAATATAGTGACGAAAACCTTTGCTAAAGAGGTCACTCCCGGTGAAGGGATCTCGGCTCTTTCACCGTAGAATGAGGTGCAGGATATTCCAACTGAATACCACGATGCAAAGCAAAAGCAAACGACTATAGTGAAGTTATTGCCCTGACGCAAACTTCTGTCCAAGGGGTCACTCCCGGTGAAGGGATCTCGGCCCTTGCCTCGTCGACTGAGAAGCTGGATATTCATAACCGAATACCACTGTGTAAAACAAAAGAGAACGCCCTTGCAATAACAGCTCCAACAATATCAGAATAGGTTTGTTTAGCTTGCATTGATCCGAATCAACGCAGTCCCATCAATTGATCACACCAATAAAGAACGAAAATAATGATGTACGTATATGCCATCCGCATTCGCCACTGAGTCCCGTCATCACCCATTAGGTTACTTAACTAACGACAGAGCGGGGACGGGACTAGCGCGGATGCAAAACATATACAACATCTACTAGTATATATATCAATATATAATATTCGCTCAAGGCGTGATAAAATGCAACATCACAGAAATATAATAAGCATCACAGAACAATACAGATATTTGGGATCCCCGGGTTTCATAGAGCCACTACTGAAACCCGACGTTCCCCTGGTCGTATGGATAGCCTGTGCAATGAAATCCTAGACCCCTACGGACGCGGCAAGTTACCCGCCAAAACCTGAAGTGAGGCAGCCCCCTTCAGCAACGTGAATGGACCACCCGGCACTTCACGGAATCCGGTAACTTGGGCCCCCCTCCTTGGGTCAACCTGTACCCCCTACGAGTGCGGCGAATAGCCCGCCAATTCTAAAGTGAAGCCCCCTCTGTCTCAACGCCATGAGACGCGGGCCCGTTGCCCTCTAGAACCCGGCTACCCGTGCACCCCTCCGCGGGGTAATCCTAGTACAGAAAGTAAAATATACAACGGGTACATCGACCTCAGCCCGGTCGTGCCCCAAAAGAATAATTTACAAATAGGCAGTGGCGGCAGTCCACATGTCGGACGCTCGCCCCGCAATATCAAATGTACATAATAAATCAAACTGTACTACCATTGCATCCAGGCTATCCCCCACGACCAATCCGCAATATCACAGCACAACACAGAACATCAACGTGAATGTCACGTTCGCAAATCCGTCTAAAAGGGTTATAGCAGTTAGACAGGATTTACCGATCAAATGACATTCATTGTCGTAGATATAATGTAAATACTGTGAACTAACATGTTTAAAATTTTCGATCGACTGAATTTTCCGAAGTGGGCCCCAAGCACAACTGTAGCACTTAAAAACATCTGGGCCCAAAAAGAATATACCAGAAACCCTATTTCCATGTCAGTAAACCACTGTAGAAATTTGGTACGGTTTGGCCATAAAACGGCGGTGGTTCCACGGCCAAAACGTAGTTTTGGCCGCTTAAACGCCGCTCTACAGTAACATCAGCGTACCAAATTTTCACAGAATTCATAAAAAACCCTGCACGTAATTTTCCAATGTACCAAATATATTTTAGAGCACTGAAAAATTCGACAGAAAGTACGACATGGAAATATGGTTTTTGGAAAATCCGTTCGATTGAACTTGTAAACACGTTAGAGCAAGCTAGACTAGGTTAATGGCATGGCTCTGATACCAGTGTAAGTGCACAGCGGCGCCCCGGCCGTCAATCCGACGCCGGAATGCGGAAACGAAACTTTTCTAAAAACTAGAAACCGGCATAACCGCGCACAAATATCCTGGATCGGGCCATTAACCTACTCCTAGCAAATACGAGAAAGGGTAGAATGCTATACCGAGCGATCCGTGTCCTTCGGTCTTCGGCCTCCACTCCGATCTCCTCGCGGAATCTCCGGTCTTCAGCTCCTCGTCGGAATGGGCACCACATCACCGGGTTCTTTTACGGGCTCCCACCTCTGGACCGAGGCAACTCGGGCACGAAGTTGGCAAGCCGACATGCCCAAGGATGCTGTAGGCGAAGTGTAGAAACCATTGTCTCATTTGGGGTATGAAGTTGCCATTGGATGAAATGGAGAAGAGATGAGCTTTTGGACAGGGGTTTGGAATTTTGTAACAAGTAAAGAATGAGATAATTTTTTTTCCGACCCCCACAAAATGAATCTCTCCCTCTCTTTTGTGTGGCTGGCCCCTTTTTCAAAATGGTGGAGCAAGAAAAGAATCAATCATGCAAGTGGAGAAAAGGTATCATAATAATGGATTAAAGTCACACCAATTTCTCAACTCAAGCCAAATCAACTCTCATCTCATAAATGCAAAGGAATGGATGGAAAAAGAATCTCATAATGGTAGAACTATCATGAAGCCACAATTTATAAATAACACCCTCCACAAATGCTAATTTGCAAACATGCAAATATGCCCCTCCATCAGATAAGTCCGGCCGTGAAGGAACAAAGGAAAACTGGCCGGAACGGAATGCAAACTGGCAACTTCAGAAAACTGATCCCATAATAAATAACAGGAAAATCCCGCGACTGTATATACATACCCGCATTTGTATTCCCACTGAATACAAATGCAAAGAGACAAAATCTACACTGTACAATACTAGGATCCGGCTTAAACCAAAGCCCGCTAGTATAAACCATCCGATCATGATCCGTGCAATACCGCACGTATCTGATCGAACCCTGCCATATCTCCATACGACCTCTACAGCGTTTCGCCCGAAACTTGAGAAAATGGTCTGTGGGGGACTCTAAAGACTCGTCAATACTTTGGCTGTGGAATTAACCACTAGCACGTCAGAGGTATTAGCCATATACGTAACGGGCTACCAGGTATTGACCAAAAGGGACGTCGATGAGCGAACTCATCCTGACACTCTACTGAGCCTGTCAGTGACAATATCCGTACAGTCCGGTCCGTTCATCTATGAGCATCGCATGGCGGGCCTAGGGGGTTGGTAAAAGTCAGACCCCCAAAAGTGGTACAAGTCGTGTCAGAGTGTAGCCCAGAACACCCTGAGATACTACTGGAATGCCTGCCAGTAAATCTCCTTCCTCGGCCGAGGGCTTTGTGTAATGGCTCTCCTAGACACAGCGTGACCTCACCCCCAAAACCGGGAGAGACGAACCCCTGCAGATCCGCTCACTGCCTCCATGTGGATCGGGACTGTACCCAACTAAAACCTGTTTGCACGTCTCCTTTGAGCATGGTAGGGTAGTAATCAAAGCACAGTGGGAACTCACACGAGACAAATGACGATCTCAGGTCGATGAACTAACCTGTACACATGTCACCAGGGAACTGCTATCTGACGTCAGGTATAAGACCAACTAGCATGTTCCCGACGAGTCCTGTCCAGTGTACTCATAACTCAATGAGCACCTGTATACATCTTGTTGGGTTCCTAGGCGCACTAATGAGATCTCACAAGGCATCAACCATGCCAATTTCAAAAATTTACGGTGCCGAGAAACCCTAATGCGATCGTTGACTAGAGTTTAGGCGATAACATATGCGAGCAAACGACTTTACTCTAAAAGTGAACGGAAATACAACCTTTGTAGATCCGGTCCTCCACCTCCATAGCTCCGTGATGAAGTCCCCTCGCTGTGATCATCGAATCCCGGGCTCTAGCGTCGGCTTCATCGGAGAAATGGGCGGGCTAGGTCGTCGACTTCGATGCCGAAGATGATCTACGTCGAAGCAACACAAGATCAAGCTCCAACTTCACCAAGCCATGAAACTTGTGAAGAAAACACCCTATACTACTTGGCAAGTGGTAGAGGATGAAGAAATAGGAAGTGGGTTCACTTTAGAATTGGATTTCTCACTCTTTTTCTCAAGTCACCATTGAAGCAAGCAAGCTTCATTCTTCTTGAAGAAGAAGAAGAAGAAGAAGAAAAAGAATATGATAAGAATTATTGGAAAATAGAAAATAAGTCATTCTTATCATATTAGCAACCATGGTTAAGTGTAGAGAATAAACTAAGGTTAGGTGAATGGTTAGGTTTAGCATGAAACAAAAATGGTAGACTTTTTCAAAGCTTCATGAAGCTTCAACTATAAAACAAAGCAAGCCACCATTTCTCTTTTTGCCAAAATAAATAAATAAATGAATAAATAAAAACCCTAACCATTTACTTAATCAAGGTTTAAAACAAACATACACCCAAGTTTGCATGTATCATCAAACATGATACAAACTAGTGCACAAAACTATATCATATATACAATGTGCACATCAAGTGAGAAAATCCTTCTTAAGTGAACAAATGCTAGTTAATGTAAAGTAATATATCAAATATATAATTATACATTAAATCATTAAATCAACACTTGATTTAACGATCCGGTCATATCTCATATAACCGACTAATATCAATAGTAACAACTTATCGAATCAACACTTGATCCGATAACCCGGCCATATCGCATATAACCGATCACTGTCACAAATCGCGAGAATCGAATACAGTATCACATACTGGTATTATTCTCGGTACCGCACATATCTCATATGCGCTCCTATTTCGTTTCGCTTGAGCCAGGAAACCTCTGTGTAGGACTCTAAAGACTCGTCAATACGCCGGCAGCAGGTGATGATCATATCAAACACCCATAAGCCGCAAGCGGTCTGCTAAACGTAACGGCCACCCGGGTATTGAACGATCAGAAGATCGACGAGCAAGCCCGCTCACACTCCTGTGAATCCAACCAGTAATACTTACCGTACAGTCCGGTCTGTTCGTCTGATATGTCGCATATCTTGCCTAGGGGTGTTAAACGTCAGACCCCAGTAGCTCGATAAGTCGTGTCAATATGAGGTCTATAACAGTTCGAGAAACTACTGGTAACACTTACCAGTAAATCGCAGCAACCCTGGCCAGGGATTTCCGGTTATAGCCAATCGAACACAGCGCAACATCAACTCCCTATACCGGGAGAGACGAATCCCCTCCTATCGCTCATTGCCTCCATGTGATTCGGGACTGTACCCAAAAACCACCGTTTTGCACGCCCTCTTGGACGTGGTAAGGTGGAAATCAAAGCGCAGTGGGAATCACACAAGACTCTATGACGATCTCGGGTCAACAGACTAACCTGTACCAGTGTCACCAGAGAACTGCCATCTGACGTAAGGTATAATACCATCTGGGAGTTCTCGGCGAGTCCGTCCAGTGTACCCAGTCTCCACTGAGCACCCGTATATCATCTCTGATGTCAAACACCAATGGATATGGGATCATCCATCGCCCATCTGGATGGGTCAAGAAGGTATACGCTAGTCTACTCTGGTATATCGATGCCCCGTCTCGATACACCCACGACTAGGGACTTTGGAGGATGTACTTATGGACTACCATGTCCCCACTAGTATGATCCGCATCATAGTCCAGGTAGTCAAGTACACATCCTAAGGGCTTTACCAACATGTAATCAGAGAGACAATCAGTATACATGTTAAGGTAAAGAGTAACCAGATAGCATACTATCATGTCGAGCAAGAAAGTCCTCCCTATATATGTCCCAGCATCCACTACAATATACATCCTATGTACAGTAATGGCCTCTAGGGCATACATATAACTAACACATCTTAGGTGAACCAACTGACACCAGTGGCTTGTGAGACCGGCCACCGCCCCTCGTCGGGGTCTCGACTGTATACACTAGTCTACTCTTGAGTATCGATGCCCTATCTCGAAACTCCCACGACTAGGGACCTTTTAAGGATGTGCTTATAGACCCCAGCTCCCACGTATATGATTGCCCTCATACTGCTGGTAGTCAAGCAAGAATCCTAGGAGCTCTATCAACGTGCAATAGTGACTTGTAGGGTCACCTAAAGCAGTACACGATGATAAAGATACACCAGATAGCATACTATCATCTTGAGTAAGACTGTCCTACCGGTATAGGTCCTCCCTCAATCATTGCAATCACATGCCTGTGATCCAATAATTGACTCTGAGGGCACTATCTCCAACAAATACAATCTTCAATTTAGTGTTAAACACTAGAAAACAATCAGTATTAAACACTGGAAATATAATCCCCCAATTAGTGTTAAACACTAAAGAAAGAGGGGTCACGTACAGACACGTGAGGGCGTCCAAAGGTGGGACCAGATCCCTTTTCTTCGTTCTGCAATTAAGTGTTAAACACTTTTTCATCTTTTGAGCATCACGTGTTGACACGTGATGGAGATTTATGCACTGATCATTAAAGCACTCGCTAAGGGGTCACGTGGGGACACGTGAGAACGCCCAAAGCTCATATTTCCTTTGCTTTTTCTTTCTGTGTTTTGTAGGTCACGTGGGAGCACGTGAGGCATTGCCTAAAAGCCTTTTCCTTCTTATTTTTTGGGGATCTTTTCAGGGGTCACGTGGGGACACGTGACCTTGGCTCTTTTGCATGCATGGAGATCTTTCGAGTCTCTTTTTTAAGAATTAAATTCTCTGTAGGGTTAAACCCTAATTTTGTTTTGGAGGAATTAAATTCCTATTGTGAAAGAATTAAATTCTTAAGTAGGGTTAAACCCCAATTACGATTCTGTAGGAATTAAATTCCAATTAGTTTGGGAGAATTAAATTCTCAATTAGGGTTAGACCCTAGTTTTGTTTTGGGAGAATTAAATTCTCATATAGGGTTAAACCTTAGTTTTGTTTTGGGAGAATTAAATTCTCTAAACTCAATTCCCCCCCAAAGTTTCGGATCCACATGGCAGGATCTCAACCCGATGAGAATTAAATTCTTAACCTATGGGGAGATGTGCTTCTGCTGATCTTCAACTAGAGGAAGAACTAAGTTCTTGTAGAAGAGTTAAACTCTTAGATTTTGAGAATTAAATTCTCTATTTGAAGTTTTGATTCCCTTTCTTTTCTCACCTAGGGTTTTCTTTGTTGAGAATTAAATTCTCCTTTCTTTTCTTCTCTCTTGAGAATTAAATTCTCCTCTCTCTGTTCTTCTCTTCAAAAAGGTAGATCCCTTCTCTTCTTTTCTTGGCTCCTATTTATAGGAGAAAGAAAAGAATCAATTTGTTTTGCAAATCTTTCATTGAAAGATTTGATTTGTTTTCATATTTAATATGAGCCTTTAGATCATTCAGTGAATTTTATTCACCGTTGGATTTTAAATCCAAAAGATATTCTGTTTGTTATTCTTGGTGAGATTTAGGGAAATCTTTCCCTGTCTAAGATTTTCCTATAAATTGGTGATTTTTAATCACCCTTGGATCTTTAATCCAACGGTACCCATAATCCTTTTCCATTCGGAAAGATTTAGAAGCTTTTTAGAATTTAATTCTATTTGGAAAGATTTAGAGAAATTTAGAATTTTAATTCTATTAAACTGTAAGGCTTTCAAAGCCTGTCACTTGCTGACACGTGACCCTTGGTCACGTGTGAGCACATGACCCCCAATTGAGTCCTTTTCTCAGCGTTTACTTACGCTTCAGTTTTAACCATCACGTGTCAACACGTGACCATTGGTCACGTGTGAGCACGTGACACCTCATTGAGATATTTTCTTCAGCCATTTGTTTTTATTTCTGTTTTAACTATCACGTGTCAACGCGTGACCATTGGTCACGTGTGAGCACGTGACCCCTAATTGGGTCCTTCTTTAGCCATTTGTTTTTTTATTTCTATTTGAACTATCGCGTGTCAACACGTGACCATTGGTCACGTGCGAGCACATGATACCTCATTGAGGTAATTCCCGATTTTTAATCAGCGAACAGTGCATAGCATATTTGCTCATAACTTTTGATCCCGGATGAATTATGAAGCCCATAATATATCAAATCGAAGGGTTTTTCGAGACGCTTTTGATGCCATCAGAATTTAGCTGTTCCTCATTTGGGAGTTTGTCAAAAAAACAGCCCGGAAAATACTGGTTCGCATTTTCATAAGCGTATCACTGCCATTTAATACCTTGGGCTCTTTGCGCAGAAATTTTTAGCGGGAACAACCTCGATTCAGGGAAATCAACGTCCTTGAAGAGAACATCTCGATTCATGCCTACCCGCAGAGAAATCAGTGTCTCTGCAGGAATATACAACGTCAGCAAAGCAGAGCCGCGGAAAAGTTCCCAGTTCCATGACTCGGCGGTGCACAGACAACCCAAAGTCAACCCTCGACCTTCCTATTGAAGCAATGCTTTGACTCGGGAGTAGGTCAACTCATCAATCACTTACGAGTCCTCTCGACTTGTAAGGAAGAAAATTCTCTTGTGAGAACCTTACGACTCTCAAGAGAAAACACACTTAGAAATCCTCACGATTCCTAAGGAGAAAATACACCTATGAGATCCTCTAGACTCGTAGGGAGAAAAAATCTTTATGAGACCCTCACGGCTCATAAAATTGAAAAGTCTTAGGCGGCAGATCTGAACCTGTTTCCTAAGCCATCGCTTCTTATCTCGATTCAGGGAAATCAGCGTCCTTGGCGAGAACCTCTCGATTCGTTTTGACCCGTAAGGAAATCAGTGTCTTTGCGAGAATCTCTCGATTCGTCTCAACTTGAGGGGAAATTAGTGTCCCTACGCATAAAGACAATTCTCTTGTGAGATCCTTACGACTCTCAAGAGAAAGCACACTTAGGAATCCTCACGGTTCCTAAATAGAAAATTCACCTACGAGATCCTCTCGACCCGTAGGGAGAAAAGTCTTTATGAGACCCTCACGGCTCATAAAGTTGAAAAATCTTAGGCAATAGATCCTAACCCTGTTTCCTAAGCCATTGCTACCTTATAAAGAGTTCAAGATGAATTGTTATCTACCATCTATGGGCTACACTTGCCAAAGCTACATGCCACTGAAATGGAGAAGTTAATCATTAGCATATAAACTACTTCACGCCAGAGTAAAACATAAAGAAATAGAAGGGTGCGGCTAATGGAGCTGAGGGTTTGGAACTATGTCCCTTAAGAGTAGAGATTTGAGTCAATGATAAATGACGACGCTTGTGTCCGTTCGTTATCTTCTCATATCAAGATTCTGAAATTTATATACCAACCCGAAACTGGTCATACGCTATGAATTACTCTGCGCTACTTCACCCACGTATATACTTACGTGGGCAAAGTAGTGGGGGGCATTCGTTCCCGCCAAAAAAAATTCTGCGCAAAAGAGCCCAAGGTATCAAATGGCAGCAATGCGTTTAAGAAAATGTGAACCAGTATTTTCCGGGCTGCATTTTGACAAACTCCGAATGTGAAACGGCTAAATTCTGATGGTATCGAAAGTGTCTCAAAAAATCCTTCGATTTGATATATTATGAGCCTCATAATTCATCCGGGATCAAAAGTTATGAGACATCACGTGCCCACACGTGACTGGGCATCATGTGCCCACACGTGACCGGGCATCACGTGCAGATACGTGACCATTTACAGGCAAAGCCTGTAGGCACTGAATAAAATAAATAATTGAAAATAATTAATCAGCGGGGTCACGTGCCAACATGTGATGGGCCTTTAAACCCACTGAAAAGAATTAAAGGTATAATAAAATAACAAGGAAAAATCCCAATGGGGCATCACGTGCCAACACATGACCAAGGGTCACGGCTGACACGTGATAATTCCTGAGTTTTTTAAAATAACAGAATTAAATTCTTGTCAAATACTTAATCAGGGGGTCATGTGCCAACACGTGATGAGTTCCTAAAGATATATGAATTAATAGAATTAAATTCTAATTAAGAGGGAATCAAAAACCCTAACAGGAAAAATATTTCTCTAAATCTTTCCAAACAAAAAAGATGGTGCTCTGTAAAATGGAGCACCGTTGGATTAAAAATCCAATGGTAATTAAAAATCACCAATTTATAAAAAGATTCTATACAAGGAAAGATTTCCCTGAAATTTGCCAGGAATAACAAATAAAATATCTTTTGGATTAAAAATCCAATGGTGAATAAAATTCACTGAGTGATCTAAAAGATCATGTTGGTTACAAAATCAATTAAAATCTTTCAATGAAAGATTTACTAAACAAACTGATTCTTATCTTTCTCCTATAAATAAAATCCAAGAGAGAAGGAAAAAGGGGGAAGAGGAAGAGAGAGAGAAAAGAAGAGAATTTAATTCTCCAGAGAGAAAAGAAGGTCTCTTGAAGAAAGAAAGAAACCCTATGTGAGAAAGAGGAAAGAGATCTAAGTTCCATAAAATAAAGAGAATTTAATTCTCAATTTACTGAATAAGAACTTAGTTTTTTCTTTGGTTGAAGATCTGCAGAAGCAGATCTCCCCACAAGTTGAGAATTTAATTATCATCGGGGGGATTCTGCCATGTAGATAAAAAACTTAGAGGGAGAATTAAGTTTAAGGAATTTAATTCCCCTAAATTCATAGGAATTTAATTGCTCCAAATGAAACTAGGGTTTAACCCTATATGAGAATTTAATTCTCCCAAATTTATAGGAATTTAATTCCTCCAAATGAAACTAGGGTTAAACCCTATATAAGAATTTAATTCTCCCAAATTCATAGGAATTTAATTCCTCTAAAACAGAACTAGGGTTTAACCCTATATGAGAATTTAATTCTTCCGAATTCATAGGAATTTAATTCCTCTAAAACAGAACTAGGGTTTAACCCTATATAAGAATTTAATTCTTCCACATGCATAGGAATTTAATTCCTCTAAAAAATAATTAGGGTTTAACACTACAGAGAATTTAATTCTTAAAAAAAGAGACTTAAAAGCTCTTCATGCACGTAAAGAACCGGGTCACGTGGTGACACGTGACCCCCATCCTCAAAAATCAGAAAAGAAGGAACAAGACTAGGTCACGTGTTCCCACGTGACCCTTAAACAGACTCCTCAAAAATGAGAAAAAAATAAAGCTTGGAGGCAATGCCTCACGTGCTCCCACGTGACCCTCAAAATGAAGGGAATAAAGCCAAAGCCAAAGCCAATACAGATTTTGAGCGCTCTCACGTGTCCTCACGTGACCCTTAATAAACACTTTAATAATCAATACATGGATATCCATCACGTGCCAACACGTGATGGCCAGAAAATCAGAAGTGTTTAACACTTATTTGCAGATTTGAGAATAAAATAAAGAAGGTCTGGACCCCATCTTCAGACGTCTCACGTGACCCCACGTGACCAATTCAATTTTAGTATTTAACACTATTTTCAGCACATCACGTGGGAGCACGTGATCGCCAAATATCCTCTAGTGTTTAACACTATTTTAAAGCCAAGCTTAGCCCAAATTGGCTAAGTTTTCCAGAGGCAAATATCCCCTTCAAATGAGCCTTAAAATCCAGAACTATAATGTTTGAATGCTCAGCCAAAGACAAAATGTTGTCAGAGCCCCCAAACTCCTGTTTAGCATTGCTAAATAATAGGGGGGCGAACCCAGACAAATGTTCAATAGTCCAACAAAGGGCCAACATTTCAAACCTAATTGGACTTAGCCCAAGTTGGCCATAAGTCCTCAATTCCGATTTAACTGAGCCAATGTGCTCATAATCTAATTAATTGATCTTAGTTCCAAATTGAACTACAGATTTCCCAATCAACTTTGGTTCAAGGGTACATCTCTTCACTCCTCTGATATTTGTCGTTGTAATCCTTCAACGTCTTCAGAGAGGTAACGGGTCCCGATAACCAATCATTCCATGGACTGTGGGGTCCTTAAACTCATGGACTATGATGTCCTTAACCTCGGACTGTGGGGTCCTTAAGCCCATGGACTATGATGTCCTTAACCTCGGACTGTGGAGTCCCTTTAAACCCACGGACTATGATGTCCTTAACCTCGGACTGTGGGGTCCCTTTAAACCCACGGACTATGATGTCCTTAACCTTGGACCACCATGTCCTTAAACTGGTAATCGACTGTAAAGTTTCTAAACTAAAACAATAGAGCCCAAATGCTCTTTTGTTGGATCTAAACGATCCCGTTAAGTTGATCTTAGTCTAAAATTAGACTAACGTGTCCTTAACAAACTGTTAAGTTGATCTTAGTCTAAAATTAGACTAACGTATCCTTAACAAACGTTTAAGTTGATCTTAGTCTCAAATGAGACTAACGTATTCTTAAACCCAACCCCAAACCCAAATCTAAGAAAATACGGATTTGGACTAATCCACGCCCTACGGGCGACAACATAAATTAGTCTCCGTATACAATCCACGGGCAACCAAAAACAAAACAAACACACACGACACGAAGTGACCATCTGGAAAAGGAGAAAGTGGTTACCGCGATGCGGTAGCGTAATTAAGTGCAGGGGCTTGCGCCTGCAGGGAAGGGCGTCCCCACAATCAAAAACCCCTCAATGAGGGAGAATCTGACGAAGTCTGCTATATCGGCCGCATCCGTTTAAAACTTCGATACACGATGTCGTAAATCAACTTAGCATCTTCGGAGAGGTGGACGGATAGCACCAAATAGTATTTGCCCCCAAATTTAGGCAAGACGTTTGTCTTCCCAGTTTTCGGCGGAGAACATCCCCATCCAAAGCAGTTGCAGCACTTGACTTCCTCTTTGGTGCTAATTTCTTCTGCAAAAGAAAAACTGTGTGAACTTATATGAAAAAATCTATAAAAGCAAACATAAAAAATCATTATCAAAGATCACTCACTCTAATTCCAATATTGGCTTGATTCCCTATATCCCCAACGGCTAACCCTTTTTCTCTTTGTGCATTTGTTTGACTTATTGAAGATGCAACATTTTGACTCTGAACTTGAGAGCTTGTGGTAGGAAATTCACCACAATCAGCCATACTTGAGCATGTTTTCTTTGGTCACCCTGGCGTGTTTCCTGTTGCCCTCTTCTAAGTTAATGTGGATGCTTCATTCTTGCAAGTTTTGATATCGTGTCCCCAGCCTAATAAGTTATATGAAGAAATTTATATGAACTTGTATGAAGAAATTTATAAAATCAAACATATAAAATCAAAGATTAATCTAATAGATAATAATTTTAGTTTAACATCACCTTTAAATTTTGAACACATAAGTGATCCAGCGGATACCCTAACCGACACACTTCGAGCTGGATCATCACTCCTTCTTCTTCTCTTTTTGGGTGGCCTTTCAGGTTTGGTTTTATAGTATGGTGCTGATGGAGCTGGTAAGTTGGTCATTTCCCATTTTGGAACAATGTGGAAGTGGGTTAATTGAAAATTGATAAGCTCTCATATATGATTGATTAGTCTAAGATATTGCACATTTGTATGAACATTTTCACTACTATTGTTAAGTACTAAAATGTGTTTATTGTAAATATAGAACATATGTGGGTTTATTTCAAAAAAGTTTATTATCATATGTTTCTACATTTTAATTAACATAATGAGGGAAAATATATGCATATAATATTTAAATGAAATCTTAATAATTAAAATATACATATCATATCAAATATTTCTAATAAATATTCTTAAGATATTATATTATATAAATGGTTAGGATAATATCTCAAAAATACCAAATGCTACTAAACACTTTGATTTGAGATATTATGCAGGTACTAGCTCAGGTCTGGAATCCAAGTAAGAGATCAAAGTCAAATCGGGATATCGGAACCGAATCTGCCAAAATTTAGAAGCAAAACGAGAGATCTAGTAACGGCAGAGACTCGGAGTATTATTTTCAGAATTTAGACATCAAAAGGATCTCCATATGTCAATACAAGAAGCCAGAAAAAAATCCCAAGTCATGATCCCACCAAAACGCGGCGGAAGGGCGGCCAAATGTGGCATTTTGCGGCGGTTAAGCGGTCAAATCTGGGCCGTTGGATGTGAGATTTTTGGATCATGATCTTAACTGTATATATTCCTATATGAAATCTAGGGTTTCTGATTTTAAGGACTATATAAGGGACCGAGAGCTGTACATTGAAAATCATCACCGAAGAGATCAAGAGATCCACGTATTCGAGTGATCATCATCTATTCATCTACCTCCAACAAGAGAGAGATTTAGAGCAAATTAGGGTTCTTGTAATCTACTTTCTAAGGAGTAAAATTGTAAATGCAATAGTTGATTAATAAAGGTAGTTTTTTTTATTTCTTTTTGCAATTAATTTCCGCATTTAATTTCCGCACTTACTTTTCTGCATCTTAATCATATTTTCATTCTTCTTCAACCTTTCTTCTAAATCTCTAATCATGAGCGAGTAATTCCTAGCTTGCTAGGGTTTGTAGGATAGGGTAGGATAATGGATGAGAAAACTTTATAACTTCTTTTAAACATTTTAAAGTTTATAGATTTTAGCAAAATAAATGTTAACCACCTTATCGGGCGCGCTATCAATTTATTGATAGGCTCAACCACGATTTGAGATTGGTTTAACTGTTGTTTTGTTAAGAGCTAGACATGAAAAGAGATCAATAAAAGGACAAGGGTTAATAGTAGGGAAACCCTAGTTTCTTCCAAAAAAAACCCTAATTTACATTCATCACCATCGATCTAGTTTTAAACTATTAAAAGATAAAAAAAGTCATTTTTAATTATTCATCCATTACTACTAAGTCCTATGAACCCTACAAGACTCTTCATTATAAATCTTATATCCGTTTTAAAATATAACGACAAACAATCACCCTTTTTTCATCAACTCGTCTAAAGCAAGAAAATGGTTCATGTTTCCCTGCGGACGACCCGTACTCATCGTGGCTAGCTACTAGCGATACGTCTTGATTGCGGTTATTTTCGAACACACTTCTTTCGCACGACCAATCAAATAGCGTCGTTGCCGGGAAAATGGTCGTAATTTTTTTTTCTTGTTATTCGGGTTGAATTCGTATTAAATCCAGCGAACATAAAATAAACGAGAACCAAAACCGCATCTTGTGTTTTTAACAATTATTGTGAAAGTTTTTGCAAGGGAATCTGGAGTAACAGAAGAAAGGAAATAGAGATTCAGAGATTTCAACTTCGACTAGAGGAGTATAGGAGAGCCCTGAAGAAAATTTAGCAAACGAACACACCAACTTGAGGCGGAACCACGGCAGATTTGTGGGTTTGGCGGCGGACCCACTGCGCTTTGGGTGAATTGCGGCCCCAAAATCCTATGGTATTTTCTTAAGATCTTTCTCTCTCCTCTAAATCTCCAATAATCTGATTTTGCCTGCAGGATTCTTTGCAAATATCGCCGCTCAAAAATCTTTTTGCGTGTTTTGATTTCGGTTTGTTTTTGCATATTTAAACCGGACTTTAAGGGGTAATAAACCCAAACTCAGATTAGGTAGGGATTTCATCACCCTTCCTCGGCCCCACAAATCACAAAACGAGCATATTATCACCCTATATTAATTAAAAAATATCTAGGCCTAGCCCCTAAGGACCGTCGCGCTTAATTAGGACAGAGGAAGGTTGTGGGTAATCTATCGTTTATCCGCATTTCTCTTGTGGTGTCTAGGCAAGTGTGACTAAGGAAATTTGTTACTTAATTAGGCCCGCTATTTCGGTGATTCGTATTGCGGATACCTCCAACTTACCTGGTACTTACCTGGCCACAAGATTGATAAGGAGATAGTAGAGGATTGATCCTACGACTTGTCTTTGGAAGTCTAAGAACAGTCTAGTGACTTGACTTAGGTAACCCTAGTTCTAGGGATTGATTGTGCATTTTGTGATTTATTGAGTCAAGCCTCAAGTCTGACTATTTTTCAAAACAAGCCCTCTAAAAAATCTTTTTCACACACACTGCCACGTGCACTAA
Source organism: Agapanthus africanus (assembly GCA_030015575.1). Classification (NCBI taxonomy): domain Eukaryota; kingdom Viridiplantae; phylum Streptophyta; class Magnoliopsida; order Asparagales; family Amaryllidaceae; genus Agapanthus; species Agapanthus africanus. The sequence continues at coordinate 441,426,655 of CM057350.1, read as the reverse complement.
ACCTGCTTAGTGCATGATCCGCTAGACACGGGATTCTAGTGCTCGTCTTGTCCGCGTTTTTTCTATCGACTCCGAAGTCGGTACTTCTTCATCTTTTATTTCCCCTTCACCCACCACATCTCCCGAAATGGACGGATCTCCATCGGGATTTAACGATACCACCCTGCTGCCACCCGTAAGTGCGCAGAATCCACAGCGCATCTCTCTCCAAGAAAGATGCTACCCCGTACGTGGACCCCTTCCTACTTGTCTGTCTCTTCCACCAACCAATGGGGATAATTTCGAAATTAAACCCCACTTCATTAACCTATTTCCCAAATTTCACGGGATTGAATCCGAAGATGCATACGTTTTTATAACCAAATTCAAAAACGTATCTGCAATGATGAGCACAACCGAACTTTTAGGGGATGTTATGCGATTACGTCTTCTCCCTTTTACCTTGTGCGATCTAGTAGAAAAATGGCTTTATAGCACTGCTGCACATTCTATCGCTAAATGGGATGAATTCGTTATAGTATTCCTTAAGAAATTTTATCCTCATCACAAAACTGCCCGTATTCAAAGCGAGATTAACCAGTTTACCCAACTTCCCAACGAACCATTTTGGAAATGCTTTGAACGGTTTAAAGATCTTCTTGTCTAATGCCCTCATCATGGAATAGATAGATGGCAATTTTGCTGAATTATATATGAAGGTATTAATCCAGCCACGAAACAAATGCTTGAAACCATTTGTCAATGCCATTTCATGTTAAAAGACGATGGTGAAGCTTGGCAATTTCTGGAAGATCTCGCCGAACATACATTACAGTGGGAGAGCACTATATCTACCACATCATCTTCATCTAGGGCAGGTATCCATCAACCCTATATTTTTATCGCAGTAAAAGCCGAAATGGCCGCAATACAAAAGAAACTCGAAGCTATAGAAAACAAATTCTCGTCAGCCTGCCTAAGCCAAGTTACGCTTCCCAAAACCGTGTGTGGTTGCTGTTTTAACCCATCACATTTAACGGAAGAATGTCCTTTGAATCCTCCATCTCAAGGTCAAGAACAAACCAATACTGCTTTTCTGCAACGACCTGAAATGATCTTTATTCCTCCACATCCTAATTTTACTTGGAACCAAAACCAAACTCAAACTCAAAATCAAAATCAGTTCCCAAGCCAAAATAACTTTCAAAGGCTTCCCCCACAGCAACAACAGCCACCACCCTAAATTCAGCACCCCTTTCAACCGCAATCTTTTCAAAATCCGGCCAACAACTTGGCTCCTTATAATAATATTTCGACGGCCGATGCCAATAAAATCTCTACACTCGAACGAAACATAGAAACGTTTATTAAGCAATCCACGTAAACGACGGCTAATTTAACGTCTTCTAGCCAAACGTCACTGTTTCCCACGGTGAAAGCATAAAATCGATAGAAGCACAAATTGTACAGTTAAATGCCGCGATGAGTAAGAGAGAGAAAGGGAGATTTCCATCTCAACCTCTACCAAATCCCGGCCACTCACAAAGCACAAATCTCATCCTTCAAAATCCTAATGTGAGTGCCGTAACTACGTTGAGACTGGAAAGAGTGATGAATAACAAAGTTGGTGAACAAGTTGAAGTTGATGACATTGATGAAACCCCGGCTACTACTTCTACTCTTATTTCGTCGAATCCAACATCTTCATCCGAGTCTATTCTCCGTTTTCCACTAGGCTCGAACTCTCAGCCCACTTCCTTGAAGGAATTACCATCTACGACCATCCCAAATCCAATTTTGGGATCCATTCTATCCCCACAAACTTCTCCTCAAAAGTTGGACCTAATCCTTATTGATAAAGCTCCTTTTCCAAACAGGTTGAGGGCCAACAGACCAAGTCCCCAAATGGAGAAGATTGTGGAAATTTTTAAACAAGTTAACATAAATATTCCTCTCCTAGATGCTATCCGACAAGTTCCTTCCTATGCGAAAATTCTAAAGGACTTGTGCGCTAGAGAAAGAAAAATTCAAGTGCCTAAAAAAGTTTTCTTAGCGAGTAATATGAGCAATTCTCTTATCCAATTGGTGCCCACGAAACGTAAAGACCCCGGCTGTCCTGCAATATCTATAACTATTGGGGGTAAAAATATCAATCGTTCTCTACTCGATTTAGGTGCTAGTGTTAACTTGCTTCCGTATTCTGTTTATGAGCCACTAGGCATAGGAGAGTTGAAACCTACGCGCTGTACTCTCCAGATGGCCGATTGATCTATCACCCAACCTAGGGGTGAGCTAGAGGACGTGTTAATCAAAGTCGGGGCATTTATATTCCCTGTGGACTTTATAGTTATAGATACATAGCCTGTAGCAAACCCACGAAACCAAATTCCGGTGATTCTAGGTCAAACTTTTCTAGCAACTTCCAACGCAATAATCAATTGTCGTAACGGTTCAATGAATTTGTTCTTTGGGAAGATGACAATTGAGCTTAACATCTACAAGTTAGGAAGTTAACCCTCTTAACCTTATGCTCATATAGTTGATGTATGTTCTGTCGAAAAGATAGCTTCCGACAGTTGCGAATTTGAGGAGCTTCACGATATTGATCTCGACGCCACTAGTGCGTTATTATTTGATCCTACTATTTATTATACACGTGAAAATCCTTCCGTCGACAAGTCCACACCCGAATCTGAATCTTTTGACTTGTTGAATGATTTAGTCGAGCTATCTGAGTATCATAACTTCCTTTCCGATAAGATTATCAATCGGAATATCGATAGAAGTTTTGAAGACATTTTTGCCGAAAAAATCGCATTCCTAAAAGACATGGATGTTGTGACGAATCAACCTCTACCCAAAGAAGTTAAACCGCCACCCCTTCTTCTTATCAAGTCCGAGAATGTGAATATCCCATCTATTCCTTATCTTTCAAATTCTCGTTTTTATCTATCATTGTTTTATCTCTACCAACCGAGACGTAAACCCGTTCAATTACACCTTTTATCTCCTCCCCACTTTTTTACGTCTATATGTAACATGATTTTCTACCTGGTATTACATTATAAAATATTCAAATGGTTGATGTTGATCTTTGGTCTTTATAAAGCTTTGCATAGACCAATAATTTTACCCCCCCTCTTATGATTTTAAATGCTTAAAACACGATTTTAATTAAGTTTGGGGGGAGAAAAATATTTTGGCTCTTGAAAGAAAAGAAAATTTTTACACAATTGTGAGCCAGAAACAAGTTTGGGGGAGGATTTCACTGTCATTGACTTTTGTCCCCTTTTACTAATCATTGAGAACTTTTCCTCCCAAGTCTACAGGTTTTGAGCTTAAAGAATGACATCAGTGAGGACACTGCTGCAAATAAGTTTGGGGGAAGGTTTATGCTTATTCACGCATCATTTTGCATTATACTAAATAAAAACACTAAATTTTTTTGATAATAAAAGTTAGAAAGTGAAAATACATATGAAAGATAGGAAGAGATTTAAGAAATTCAAGAAAATTAGATGTTTTTACAATGAAGCTAGTAATAGGTAGTCATGAGCTGTTGTCCCAAGGGTTAGTAAGATGAAGAGAATCACTAATATGAGAATAGAAATAAGTCTGAAAAATAGTCCATATTCTTGAGTCCAAACATCTGAATGTTGATACCCTACTATACGCACTTGCACACATTTTGAAACTTGGGATAGTAGAGGATACCTTGAAATTCTTTTGTCTAAAAGCTTTAGTATGAAGGAAAAAATATTAAAAAAATAGAAATGATACATAAAATATAAATGGTGAAGAAAAATGAACACTGGTTTTGTAATCACTTAAGGCAGCATAAAAAATATATAGCGATGGTGCCTTATCACCTAGAGTCTTAGACCAACTGGTTTGGGAGTCACTGCTAAGCCTTAGGTGTTGCAAAACTAGGATATTGCTAATTACACCTTAATGAGTGGGCATATTTGGTAATCGGTTGGTTAGTATCTCAAGAAGTATTAACGGTCGTATGAAGAATGTGTGAGCAGTTCCATCTATAAAACATTCACCGACTAAAAAGTACTAAGGAAGATGGACAAGAGTATGACAGTTTGAATTGAATTCTCTAAGTTTAGAGATGTCTTTTACACACACGTAGGGGTATATGATCGATATTTGAAAGAAAGGTAAGGAGGAAGACTAAAGACGATGTTTTATTGAGAGATGATGTGATTTCTGACATTTTTTCACGACTATTAAGATATGGTTCATGGCAACTAAAAAAGCTAGCGTAGTTTGAAAATCTTATTTTCAAGTTCTTTCTTTTATATGTTTCTTATTTTTGTATATAAGTTTCATTCTCTTTCTTTTATTATGGGATTTTGTGGGTGTAATCCGGTGAAAACCCTCAAGAGACAACATTCCTCCTATTAGGGACACCTAGAGGTTTAAAGGCTTGTTGCACATGCTCAATGCAATCGTGTTGCCTATGAAAGTGTGCTAATTAGGTTTTTCTTTTTCTCTTTAATAACTAGTTTGCTCGGGACAATCAAAAATAAGTTTGGGAGTATTTGATTAGTCTAAAATATTGCACATTTATATGCACATTTTCCCTACTATTGTTAAGTACTAAAAGGTGTTTATTGTACATATAGAACATATGTTGGGTTTATTTGTAAGAAGTTTATTATCATATGTTTCTACATTTTAATTAACATAATGAGGGAAAATATATGCATATAATATTTAAATGAAATCTTAATAATTAAAATATGCATATCATATCAAAAATTTCTAATAAATATTCTTAAGATATTATATTATATAAATGGTTAGGATAATATCTCAAAAATACGAAATGCTAATAAACACTTTGATTTGAGATATTATGCAGGTACTAGCTCAGGTCAGGAATCCAAGTAAGAGATCAAAGTCAAATCGGGATATCGGAACCGAATCTGCAAAAATTTAGAAGCAAATCGAGAGATCTAGAAACGACAGAGACTCAGAGTATTATTTGTAGGGTTGCTAGGCACGTGCACAAGGGTCTACGAGGCATCAACCATGGCCGATAAAAATTTTAGCCGTGCCGAACAACCCGAAGCCGGATCTTTAAACTAGGGTTTAGGCGAAAACATGCATGTTAAACACTTTAACACTAAGTGAGAGGGATTACAACCTTTGTAGATCCGGTCCTTCACTTCTTAAGCTCCATGTTGAGGTCTCTTCGCTGCGATCATCGTGTTCTGGACTCTCGAGAGGCTTCACGAAGAAAATGATGCAACCTTTGCTTCCGATCTTCGATACAAAGATTATCTACCTTGAAGTTTCGTTAACACAAGCTAACACTCATAATATGAAGTGAACACCCTCATCTAAATGGCAAGGATAGATGAGGATGATGAAGTAGGATTTTTGCTCTCATTTATAATCTTTTTCTCACTCACTTTCATCACAAAAGAAAGTTTTTTTAAGAAGAAACTCAAGCATGAAGAAGATGAATGAAGATGATAACTTAATCCTTTTGTGATGAACAATGAATTATTGTAGTGGTTACAAATCTAACCAATGGTTAAGCAAGAAAGAGTTAACCCTTGTAGAGAGTTAACTAGAGTTAATGGTTTGGATTGGGTTAACATAATATCTCACAAAAATATCAAGCAACCACAAAGTCAAAGCTTCATGAAGCTTCATGGAAGCTTCATGCAAAAGCTAACCCTAATCCAAACCCTAACCATGTTTAAACCCTAATCCATTGTTAAATTTGTAACCCTAACATGTTACAATATTGTATATCACATATACAATATATTTTGTAACAATAGAAAATAATACAATTAACATATATCGCATATATATCAATGTATTATCCCGTGAGAAAATGAATCTTTTAGTGAGCTAATATTAGTTAATGTAATTTAATATATCATATATATTATTATACATTAAATTATCGAATCAACACTTGATCCGATAATCCAGCTATTTCAAAAATAACCGACTAATACTATGACCCGGCTATATCACATATACCCGGCCGATATCTCATATCGCGAGAATCCAATACGGTATCACATACCGCATTATCCTCGGTCCCGCACATATCACATATGTGCTTCTACTCTGTTTTGCCTGAGCCAAGAAACCTCTGTGTAGGACTCTAAAGAATCGTCAATACGTTGGCAGTAGGTGATGATCATATCAAACACCCACAAGCTGCAAGCGGTCAGCTAAACGTAACAGCCACCCAGTATTGAGCGCTCAGAAGATAAACAAGCAAGCCTGTACATTCTCCTGTTAATCCAATCAGTAACACTCCCGTACAGTCCGGTCTCGTCGTCTGATATGTCGCATATCTTGCCTAGGGGTGGTAAACGTCAGACCCCAGTAGCTTCATAAGTCGTGTCAATATAAGGTCTATAACAGTTCGAGAAACTACTGATAACAATTACCAGTAGATCTCAGCAACCCTGGCCAGAGATTTTTGGTTATAGCCAATCGAGCACAGCACAACATCAACTCCCTATACCGGGAGAGACGAATCCCCTTTTATCGCTCATTGCCTCCATGTGATTCGGGACTGTACCCAAAAGCCAACTTTTTGCACGCCCTCTTGGACGTGGTATGATGGAAATCAAAGCACACTGGGAATCACACAAGACTCTATGACGATCTCGGGTCAACAGACTACTCTGTACCAGTGTCACCGGAGAACTGCCATCTGACGTAAGGTATAATACCATCTGGGAGTTCTCGGCGAGTCCGTCCAATGTATCCAGTCTTCACTGAGCACCCCTACACCATCCTTGATGTCAAACACCGATGGATATGGGATCATCCATCATCCATCATATGGGTCAAGATGCGTATACGCTAGTCTACTCTGGTGTATCGATACCCTGTCTCGATACACCCTCGACTAGGAACAGTTATAGGATGTACTCGTCGACTATCATGGCCCCACTAGTATGATCTCATCATAGTCCCAGTAGTCGAGTACATATCCTAAGGGCTTTATCAACATGTAACATAGAGACAATCAGAGTACATGTTAAGATAAAGTACAATCAGATAGCATACTATCATGTCGAGCAAGAAAGTCCTCCCTATATATGTTCTAGCATCCACTACAATATACATCGTATGTACAGTAATGGCCTCTAGGGCATACATATAACTAACAATCTCCCACTTGCACTAGAGCCATCTGTTGTAGTATCACATACCCAACAATTAGCCGCGGTTGAAGTATCTCATACTCAACCATCCCATAAAAGTCTCTACTGGGAAAAAGGCCTTTGTGAGTGGATCCGCGCCGTTGTCCTCTGTGTCTACTCTCCTAACCTCGATCTCCCTGGAGATCAACCATCTCCATGATCAGGTGATACTGCCTAAGAATTATATCTGGATTTCTGATGGGACGGTAGTTCCTTGGCTAAAGCCACAACTCCATTGTCACACAATGGTAGGAACGAAGTTCATCTCATGAACTTATATATATCCAGACTGTCTCTTTGGTAGCATCCTTGGTAACGATGTATCTTGCCTTTAATCGTCTAGTATGTTACGGTATCTAGCTTGGAACTCTTCCAACAAACTGTCCCTCCACTGAGGGTAAAGATAATGCCTGTGACTGACATTCAGTCGTCCTTATCACCCTGGAACCTTTCCAGTGATTCTCCCCAGGATCGATTGATACCATCTCACTACAATTAGTGAGTATCCTAACATCCAATTAGATCTATCTCATAGATCCAAAACTCAGGATTTAGGAGGCATCACCTTGATCCTATATAGAGAATCCTTGTGATAAGCGGAGATTAACCGAGCGTAGCATAGGAAACTCCTTCCCTATCAAGAGTATGTCATCCACGTACTCTATGAGGATCACCACCATACTCCCTACTACCTTTTTGTATATACAAGGTTCATCTACCATTTTGATGAAGTCAAACTCTTTGACTACCACATCAAAACAGATGTTCCAACTCCGCGATGCCTGCTTTATCCTATAAAGTATCTTGCACACGTTTTCGCTGCTCCCACTGTCTACGAAGCCCTCTGGCTGTGTACTTATAGACGCTTTCTACTAAAACATCATTTAGAAAAGCAGTCATGACACCCAACCACCAGATATCGTAGTCGTGGTATGTAGCCGTAGCAAGTAGGATCTGGATGGACTTAAGCATAGCTTTGAAAGTCTCAACTTTTACATGTACACCAAGTAATCTTCTCAAGATATACTTGCTTCTGATGAGGATTTAACCCTTCAGATAAAGCAACCAAAGTCCATACTTTGTTGGTGTATAAGGATTCCATCTCAGATCGATAAGCATCCAGCCATTCTTACAGAGTCCCACTCCTGATGGCCAGCCCGAAACAAGTTGGGTCATCATCTCATGATGCAATCCTTGCTCCCACTGTCATAGAGAAACCGAAGTATCTCTCAGGTGGGTGAGGAACCCTACTAGATCGGCGGAGAGGCTGAGGTTCGTTGGAAACTATTGAATCCTTTGGTTCTACCAAATCATCTGCTATAGTTTGTATAGCTGGAACTCCTTCCAGTTCTACATAACAGACCTTGCCTCGAGCTTGTCCGAATTTTGCTTTTAGACATAGGCCGGACAACCCCAAATCTTAACAAACTTAAAATATGGGCTCTTCCCTTTCCATATCACATATGAAGTGGTACGCAACTGATTTGATTTGAACCTTATTCAATAGCTATGCAACTTCTCAAGTGCATAACTCCCAAAAGGAAATAGGAAACTCAGTAGTACTTATCATAGAGCACACCATATCACATAAGGTGCTATTGCTCCGCCCCGATATACCATCGTGCTATGGTGTATACGGAGGAGTAATGCCGAGAGAGAATCTCATTCTCCTTTAGAATAGTCCATGAATTCCGTGCTCAAGTATTCTCCTCCTTGATCTCATCAAAGGACATAATACTTATACCCGTTGTTGGTTCTTTACTTCTAATTTATATTCTATGAATATCTCAAAAGCTTCGGATTTATGTTTCAACAGGAACATATGTCTGAATCTTGAGAGATCACCAGAGAATGTAATGAAATACAAAGAACCGGTCTTAGCATGTGTAGACAGGGGACCTTCATACATCAGCATGTATCAATCCCAAGAGTTCACTAACTCTTTCTCTGTTTCCAATAAACGGAGCTATGGTCATCTTATCTCTGTGACATGACCGGCAAGTTTCACAAGATGTAAATTCAAACTAATTTAAATATGCATCTATATGTAACTTCAGCTAGTCGGGTCACATTGATATGACCTAGTCTACAATACCTCAAGAAGGATGCGTTCATTTCTGAACTCTTTCTCTTGTGTGTGTTCTGTATACTAAGAACTGTAGTTTGATTTAGAACGTTTATGCTTTTAGATAACGTGCCTGAACCGATCAACTCTTGATATAGGAAATGTTCAAAACATTATCCAACAATACAAAATTATATCCTTCTTTACTAATAAAGAGATTGATATGATATTGTATATCAGGTTCGGTATCTAATAACATTCGTTCAGAATCAATGTATTCTGGTAATACAGGGTGATAGTGACCAACAGACTTGGCTTCAACACTTGCACCGTTTCTATCTCATGAAACTTATCACCCGTTCTCAGTTCTCTACCTATCTGTAGCCCATGTAACAGATTACATATGCGGGATCCTGATCCGGTATCACATACTCAAAACGTAAAGGATACTAAGAAACAGTTCTATGTAATGAACACACCCGAAGATGATGCATCAATATGCACTTTCTTCGTTTGGACGGCACGGGAAATCTGGTATCCCCAATTTCCTGCTCTGTCTTATAACAATTATAAGTTGGAGCGGGACCAACGTTCCCCAGCTCAGTATAACAAGCGGGTTCAGTTAATTCATCCGTTTTATTATCTTGATTAAGGCGTGATATGGTCGCTACCTGGAGAGAGAGAGAAGAAAACACTCAGCATATGCTCTTGCAAGATTAGATTGGTTATCTAATATATCTAATCAGGATGTCTCCCACTGTTTTAATCAAATCTTCCTTCAAACCCTAAAAGGAAAGACTAGCCGGGATTAATTACACGCTACAAATTCGCCAATCTTTCAGCCAGGCCAGTGTCGGTACTTTGAGGGAGGTCCCCCATGCTTTCGCACGAACCTAATTAAAGTAAACCTCGTTTTCCCAGAGGCGTAACCCCGTTAACATCTTTCTAGACACCTACTTGATTGGCTAATTGTAATGTGTAAAACTCTCCCAGGAGTAACAATTACTCGCAGTGGGTATCGGGATCCAACTATCTCATAGAAGGTATGCAATCTCATTGCAATTCCCAATAATATTTTACCCCTAGCGTTCTATGACCTTGACGAATGCCAAACAACCCATAGTCCACTAGTCAAGTTCAACCCGTACATTTCTTGATTGAATTAAACCCACCCGCACGACCCTTGACGAATGCCAAACAATGCCGTACGAATACCCTAATCCAATCTGCATCATATGCATAAACAGATAAATGCTAGTTAGCTACCGCACACTACGCCTTGACGAATGCCAAACTACCGCAGCACGAATACTAAGTAGTACTTATCTGAAATGACGGAGGGCTACGACGGGTTTTTAAGAAAACCCTTTGCGTAATGAACTTGATATCGTTGTAGAATCAAGTGATTTTTAAATGGAGTGTTTTTTAGGCTTTTCTAGTTTAGCTAAAGGGGTCACTCCCGGTAAAGGGATCGTCGGCCCTTTCCTCATCGAATAAGGTGCAGGATATATCATATATACCATTATGCAAAGCAAGAACTATAGAAGCAATCAAAAGACAAACCGAGTTTGTAGCATCTGCTAGTTTCACTAAAGATGTCACTCCTGGTGAAGGAATCTCGGCTCTTTCCTTATCGAATAAAGTGCTGGATGTTCTACAAGGAACACCGCTATGCAAAGCAAGAACTAGAGCTACCAGTTTTTTTAAACAAGTTTCTACAACATCTTAGGTTTCTTTTAGTTTCATTAATCTCATTAATGAAGTCCCATTTTAATATGCTTCACAAGCATCACATTTGAAACGAAATCTGCAATATAACATATATCTCATATATATAATATAAACATTCGTCTCAGGCAGTAATATGATCTCATCACAGAACATTGCAGCAGAAGAACATATAGGAAATATTGGATATACTAGGATGTCCGTGTTTTCAATACGAGCCTGTACAAAACACGGATTCCACGGTCGCGATGAATAGCCAAACCCACATCCCTAGACCCCTACGAGAGCGGCAAGCAACATTGCCAATTCTAGGGTTAGGAGACCCGGTCTCGACTCCTCGAGATGGCCTCCCACTGGACCCTAGAATCCGGTTACTTGTGCTCCCCGCCTTGGGTCTACCTAATGCGGAAAAGTAAATAATATACAACGGTGACATCATCCTCAGCCCGAAAGTGCCCCAATAAAAGAATATTACATACAAATGAATTTTACATGAATGAAAAAGAAAAACTCTCATCTCACATAAAACCCCCGCTTATTCAAAACGCGACGATCCAATATAACATATCACAGCAACACATAATATCTCATATCATCAACGTAAGCAAGTATGCGTATCCCGATTGTCGTTGATATATAGCAACGAAGCCGGCGATACACCACATACTACGCTTACGGTCACAGAAAAGAAAGTGTAAAACTACAACAGTTGGAATCCGCAACCTCCTTAGACATCGCATGCCTAACCAAATGAATTCCTTAGACATCGCATGCCTAACAATTATAAACCCCGCATTTTAGTCTTATTATCGAAAACTCTTTTCAATATCTAGTCGGGCAATTCAACAAGATTCCCGACATCCTGATCGAATGCTCGTCGCAAACTTCAGTAGACGGCCGCACCCCCGGATGCCGTCGACGAAGTGCACTAAGGTGGAACACCGCTGCCGCGAGCACCCGAACGGATGCTTTTGGTGACGGGGTTCTCCTACAGTCACTTGGTCGGGGCTATGGGGCATGGCTGTCTGTTAAGTTTACCCGGCGAGTATCCGCATACGCTACGTGATTGCGACGGACTTTTGATCGCATCAAAATCCCATGGCAACCGATCATCTGAGACTAAACTGCTATGTTTATAATATTCAAATCAGTTATCTCATAACTATTTATGGATTCCAAATATTGTATTACATTCCAGATAAATAGACAATGTTAAACTTTCCGATCGACTAATCAAACACCCAAGATTTCCCAATATATCTCAACACATGAAATCAGTTTAAAAACATCCATCACATGCCACAATACCAATGGTCCAGCCGTAGAAGGGTCAAGCCAACGCCTCACATGTGGCACGCCGTACTGTCACAAACCCTAAGGTTCAGAGGCAGTTCAAGACGGTCACATAATCGAGTTAAGGTTTGTTGTCTTCTAGAGGGTCCACCGTGTTACTTGCACGACTTAGAACGTTCTTAAACTCGAGAAAAAATCCAACTTTTGAAAAAATTTCCGACTGGGGAAAAAGCGAGTTATTGATATCCGGTCGAACTTTTTAACAGTTTCTAAAAATTATCCGGACAAAACTAAACAAAGTTAAATTATCTGATCGAATCAACGATTTCCCAATACAACCCTAGAAAACTCAACACTTGAGTGGAATAAAAAAATTCCCAGAAAAAAATAACAATAAAAGACCTAAGAACAATTACATGAAATTTCAGGGACTAAGTCACAATTTCGGCCGCGGAACCGCCGCCAAACTCTTGGTTTGGCCGCGGTTCCGCGGTCAAATAGTTGACTCAGTGGACCGTATTTCACAGTAATTCTTAGTTTTTCCTGCTTATTTTTCTGGGCATTTTTAATTCTGAAAAAATCATATTTTTAGAAAATGTACAGAGAGGGGTTAATATCGGGTATTCGGAGTTCGATCGGACTTTAAACTTCGTCTAGACTTCGCCTAAAGCTCTAGCTTGGCTCTGATACCACTGTAGGTCAGGCAGCCACCCCATCCAATGGGGTCGCCGTGGCACCAACGGGTCCCTCAGTCGCTACTTTTTACGCATGCCCCCTCGCGAGGATTACAACCCGCTGGAACACCTTCCGGTCTCGGGACACCTGGGGGTAAGAGCCTATGCTTCGCCACACTGTCACACAGTGAGAACCCCCCATAGGTTGACATCCAATGCCTCGTAGCTCTGATACCACTTTAGGGTTGCTAGGCACGTGCACAAGGGTCTACGAGGCATCAACCATGCCCGATAAAAATTTTAGCCGTGCCGAACAACTCGAAGCCGGATCTTTAAACTAGGGTTTAGGCGAAAACATACATGTTAAACACTTTAACACTAAGTGAGAGGGATTACAACCTTTGTAGATCCGGTCCTTCACTTCTTAAGCTCCATGTTGAGGTCCTTTCGCTGCGATCATCGTATTCTGGACTCTCGAGAGGCTTCACGAAGAAAATGATGCAACCTTTGCTTCCGATCTTCGATACAAAGATGATCTACCTTGAAGTTTCGTTAACACAAGCTAACACTCATAATATGAAGTGAACACCCTCATCTAAATGGCAAGGATAGATGAGGATGATGAAGTGGGATTTTTGCTCTCATTTATAATCTTTTTTTCACTCACTTTCATCACAAAAGAAAGTTTTTTTAAGAAGAAACTCAAGCATGAAGAAGATGAATGAAGATGATAACTTAATCTTTTGTGATGAACAATGAATTATTGTAGTGGTTACAAATCTAACCAAGGGTTAAGTATGAAAGAGTTAACCCTTGCAGAGAGTTAACTGGAGTTAATGGTTTGGATTGGGTTAACATAATATCTCACAAAAATATCAAGCAACCACAAAGTCAAAGCTTCATGAAACTTCATGGAAGCTTCATGCAAAAGCTAACCCTAATCCAAACCTTAACCAAGTTTAAACCCTAATCCATTGTTAAATTTGTAACTCTAACATGTTACAATATTATATATCACATATACAATATATTTTGTAACAATAGAAAATAATACAATTAACATATATCGCATATATATCAATGTATTATCCCTTGAGAAAATGAATCTTTTAGTGAGCTAATATTAGTTAATGTAATTTAATATATCATATATATTATTATATATTAAATTATCGAATCAACACTTGATCCGATAATCCAGCTATTTCACAAATAACCGACTAATACTATGACCCGGCTATATCACATATACCCGGCCGATATATCATATCGCGAGAATCCAATACGGTATCACATACCGCATTATTCTCGGTCCCACACATATCACATATGTGCTCCTACTCCGTTTGCCTGAGCCAAGAAACCTCTGTGTAGGACTCTAAAGAATCGTCAATACGCTGGCAGTAGGTGATGATCATATCAAACACCCACAAGCTGCAAGCGGTCAGCTAAACGTAACAGCCACCCAGGTATTGAGCGCTCAGAAGATCAACAAGCAAGCCTGTACATTCTCCTGTTAATCCAATCAGTAACACTCCCGTACAGTCCGGTTTCGTCGTCTGATATGTCGCATATCTCGCCTAGGGGTGGTAAACGTCAGACCCCAGTAGCTTGATAAGTCGTGTCGATATAAGGTCTATAACAGTTCGAGAAACTACTGATAACACTTACCAGTAAATCTCAGCAACCCTGGCCAGGGATTTCCGGTTATAGCCAATCGAGCACAGCACAACATCAACTCCCTATACCGGGAGAGACGAATCCCCTCCTATCGCTCATTGCCTCCATGTGATTCGGGACTGTACCCAAAAGCCACCTTTTTGCACGCCCTCTTGGACGTGGTATGATGGAAATCAAAGCACAGTGGGAATCACACAAGACTCTATGACGATCTCGGGTCAACAGACTACTCTGTACCAGTGTCACCGGAGAACTGCCATTTGACGTAAGGTATAATACCATCTGGGAGTTCTCGGCGAGTCCGTCCAGTATACCCAGTCTTCACTGAGCACCCGTACACCATCCTTGATGTCAAACACCGATAGATATGGGATCATCCATCGCCCATCATATGGGTCAAGATGCGTATACGCTAGTCTACTCTGGTGTATCGATGCCCTGTCTCGATACACCCTCGACTAGGAACAGTTATAGGATATACTCGTCGACTACCGTGGCCCCACTAGTATGATCTCATCATAGTCCCAGTAGTCGAGTACATATCCTAAGGGCTTTATCAACATGTAACATAGAGACAATCAGAGTACATGTTAAGATAAAGTACAACCAGATAGCATACTATTATGTCGAGAAAGAAAGTCCTCCCTATATATGTCCTAGCATCCACTACAATATACATCGTATGTACAGTAATGGCCTCTAGGGCATACATATAACTAACATTATTTTCAAAATCTAGACATCAAAAGGTTCTCCACATGTCAACACAAGAAGCCAGAAAAAATCCCAAGCCATGATCCCACCAAAGAGCGGCGGAAGGGCGGCTAAATGTGGCATTTTGTGGCGGTTGAGCGGTCAAATCTGAGCCGTTGGATGTGAGATTTTGGGATTATGATCTTAACTGCATATATTCCTATATGGAATTTAGGGTTTCTGGTTTCAAGGACTATATAAGAGACCGAGAGCTGTACATTGAAAATCATCACCGAAGAGATCCAAAAGATCTACGTATCCGAGTGATCATTATATATTCATCTACCTCCAATAAGAGAGAGATTTACAACAAACCTTGGTTCTTGTAATCTACTTTCTTTGGAGCAAAATTGTAAATGCAATAGTTGATTAATAAAGATAGTTTTTTTTATTTCTTTTTGCAATTAATTTCCGCATTTAATTTCCGCACTTACTTTTCTGCATCTTAATCATATTTTCATTCTTCTTCAACCTTTCTTCTAAATCTCTAACCATGAGCGAGTAATTCCTATCTTGTTAGGGTTTGTAGGATATGGTAGGATAATGGATGAGAAAACCTTATAACTTTTTTTAAACATTTTAAAGTTTATAAACTTTAGCAAAATAAATGTTAACTTTCTTATCGGGCGCACTATCAATTTATTGATAGGCTCGACCATGATTTGAGATTGGTTTAACACTTGTTTTGTTAAGGGCTAGACATGAATATAGATCAATGAAAGGACAAGGGTTAATAGTGGAGAAATCCTAGTTTCTTCCAAAAAACCCTAATCTACATTCATCACTATCGATCTACTTTTAAACTATTAAAAGATAAAAGAGTCATTTTTAATTATTCATCCATTACTACTAAGTCCTATGAACTCTACAAGCCTTTTCATTATAAATCTTATATCCGTTTTAAAATATAATGACAAATAATCACCCTTCTTTCATCAACTCGTCTAAAGCAAAAAAAAAGGTTCACGTTTCCCTGCGGACGACCCGTACTCATCGCGGCTAGCTACAAGCGACACCGTCTTGATTGCGGTTATTTTCGAACACACTTTTTCGCACACGATTAATCAATGATTCTTTAAAATAACAGGGATGCACAAAATCTTCTGGGTTTCTTCTTGTCTTCACACATACTGCAATGGCATGACAACAAGGAATCTCTGTCAAATCAAACATTCTACAACAACATGTCCTCTTATCCAGATTGGCAATATACTGTTTGCATTCTTTTATCACTTCAAATTCTTGCCTTCCACCTTACAACACACAGCAATCTCTAGCCTCCTCGAACTCTTTACCAAGTTTCTTTACAATCATAGGACAAATGGTCCTAACCTGAGTTTGTATCCATTCTATTTTCTTAAAAAATCTTGTCATAACTTTACTCCTAAGTGTTTCTAACATGCTTAGTATTGGCTGATCCCTAGCCTCTGTGATAGAGCCATTCTAAGATTCTGATAAATTGTTGAGAACTAAATCATATTTGACAAATGCAGTGAAGTAAGCTCTACACCAATAAAAAAGATCATGTTGTTTCTTCAACCAGTTGTAAACTTTTAGGTCTTTATTTTTGAGGAATTCCTTCTGCTCTTTGAAACCCTTAACAGTGTAAGCCTTGACACGGCTATGAAATTATGATTTGATAGCTCTAGACCCTCTACATTTTTTTAACAGGTTTGCATATAAATGTCTTATGCAAAACCTATGCTCAGCCCTAGGGAAAACCTCATCAAGGGCAGCAATCAATCCCTATTATTTGAAAAAAGTATACTTAGATAGCAGACTAGAATTGCAACAGAATGTATAACTCAGCTCAAACAAGATGAAACTTCACAGTCGTTACTAATTGACTAATCTAATTAGTTGCCAATATATATATATATATATATATATATATATATATATATATATATATATATATATATATGAAAAAGTATACTTAGCTATGAAATATGCAACTCATCAATTCAGGCTGTAAATGTAACAAAATACCTAGAAAATGTAACAAGTCAATGTGGAATCATGTTCATTTGTCTGTGCTTTACAATACTGTTAAGTTCCTCAAGCTAGTTAGGATCCATTTAGCAAGTCAATGCTCAAATTGATGGGAAAAAGATTTTGAACAAAGATTAAATATGTATCACATAACATTTGATAAGTATAATATTAATGGAATAAGTAAGAAGGAAACAACTCCTTTACTTAACAAATTTATGCATGGCATTTAGAACATGAATTGATAATTTGCTATTAAATGGGTGCATGATATTTGAACATATAGTTAGTAGTAGGAAGATCAAATGTCATGAAAATTTAGTTTATTATCTATATTATATGTGCAATGAATATATACATTCTATTTGTCTGACATGAAGACAAAGCCGTTCTCTTCTTGTGATCCTAATGAATCCGATATACATTCCAAGAAAAACTTCCAAGTATTTCTAGTCTCTGCCTCCACTACTGCCCGTGCAATAAGAAACAACTCATTGTTTGCATCCCTGTCAAAATTAAGCATATCTCTTTAGGTATTTCCATGTATTTAAAGAACATGTTTCTATTTGCAATGAAATTAAATTTTTGCCTTCCTATAGCATTTAACAAGACATTACCTTGGATATTGAGATGGCATCCATCTAGACCAATGAATGGCCTGCATCCTACTTTGAAACCTTTGATCTGGACAACAAATGAAATATATATCCTTTTAAAGATAGGTGGGGATTCAGGCAAAAAGTGGTCTAATTCCATTCTCACATAACTTCCTGAGTTTTTCAGTAGAATCATGTTAGCATGGTCTCTAATTCTTTCATACTGCTCCTTCTGGCTACCTTCATATTTTCTTTACACGGCTATTTTCTCTTTATAGAGCTGGCCGGCTTTCACTTCCAAATAGTAGTCTGCATTGCTTTCACATTCCAATTTGGATTTTCCCTTACCTACTTTTCATATTCTTTAGCAATCTATTCGGTACTTGCATGCTTGTTCTACCATGACCTTTGACAAATATTCTTGTTTTTCAGGGTCTTTATTTGAAATGAACTTTTTTCTGCGGCCCATAATGCATATATCCTTCATAAACAATTCTCAGATTCCTTCTTACTGCAAACTGTTGTTACTCTATAGCTTTTATTCTTCACATACTTCACTGTGTAACCCATATCTACAGCGTATTGACGAGTCTTTAGAGTCTTACATAGAGATTTCCTGATTCATGCGAAACGAAGTAGGTGCACATATGAGATATGTGCGGGACCGAGATTAATGCACGCATGTGATACCGCATTCTATTCTCGCAATTTGTGACATCGGTCGGTTATAGGTGATATAGCCGGGTTATCGGATCAAGTATTGATTCGATAAGTTGTTGCATTTGATATTAGTCGGTTATATGTGATATAGCCGGATTATTAAATCAAATGTTGATTTAATAATTTAATGTATAATTGTATATTTGATATACTGGATTACATTAACTAATATTAGCTCACTTAAACATTTCTTTTTCTCACAAGTGTGCATTAGTATATATGTGATATATATTAGTATACATTTTATTGTGCCATGCTTGATGCCACATACTACATGGGTGTATGAGACTCACACCATACTAATAATAATGTGAGGGTTTATACTTATTTAAGTAAATCAAAATTAGTGTTAATTAGTCACATGCCTAGAAACTTGGAGAAGCTTGTAGCATCTTTGACTAATTCCACTCTTTTTGTTTTACTTATAGATATTTATTAATCTAACCATTATTGTTAGCCATGGTTTAATCTCTACATGGGTTAGTGTACGACACTAACTCACCCATGGTTCCCATTCTCACCTCATTAGTTCATTATCTCATTTCTTCACTTGAGCTTCTTCTTCCTCATGAGAAAAGCTCACTAGCTTTTAAAAGGTGAGAAAATATTGTGAGAAAAATAAATCTAAAGTGAGCCCATTTCCTACTTCATCATCCTCTACCAATTTCCATTTAGTTTAGGGTGTTTGCTTCACTAATTTCACAATTAGTGAAGAGGTAGCATGTGCTTGAGTCTTCTCGACGTAGATCATCTTCGGCCTCGAAGATTCGAGCAAGCTTGTTCATTTCTCTGGGAGAACCCTTTCTAGAGTTCGGGAGATCACAACTCGCAGCGAAGGGACTACTATACGGAGCTTTTGAAGTGAAGGACCGGTCTACAAAGGTTGTATTCCTCGTTCACTTAGATGTACAGTAGTTTACATATCGTTTCGTCGGATTCTAGTAAAGATTCTAGGGTTAGGGTTAGCTAGAACGGCAAAATTTTGAAATTGGTATGGACAATGCCTCCCGAAACCTTACTGCTGTCCTAGGGAACCCATCAGTGGTATCAGAGCCATGCTATAAAATTAGACGATGTTTGTTAGATTACGAAACCGAAATTACTCCGAAACTTGAAACCCTAATAGCTAGTTACTGTCGAATTTCATTTAAGCTCTAAATATTTTTTAAACAACTGCAGAATGTTATATGTGATATAACATGAACACTGAAAAAATTTGAAGCATTTTAGCCTCAATATGGCCGGCCACATCACCACTAAAACCGGTGAGCTCGGGTCACAATTAGAATTTTGGCTTCAAATTTTGATGGTGTTCCAGTCTCTGGGTTTTATGGTTTCAGGTGTTGTTTATTTTTGCTAATTTTTCATGTGATGTTAACTTTCTGCAAAGGCAATTCAGAGTGTTTCGCAGTCATAATTCTAACATATATTCAGGTTATTTAGACGATGTTAAAAAGTTTGAATAGTTATCAATAACCTGTAGGGTTCCTAGGCACACTAGTGAGGTCTCACAAGGCATCAACCATGCCAATTTCAAAAAATTTAGGTGCCGAGAGACCCGACTACGGATCGTTGGCTAGAAAACTAGGCGAAAAAGTAAACTAGTTAACAATTAACTAATGGGAAACGGAAATACAACCTTTGTAGATCCGGTCCTTCACCTCCACGGCTCCGAGATGAGGTCTTCTCCGCTGTCCAAATCAAATCCGGGCTCTAGCGTCGACTTCATCGGAGAATAGGCGAGCTAGGTCGTCGATGTCCATGCCGAAGATGATCTACGTCGAAGCATCGCAAGATCAAGCTCTCACTTCACCAAGTCAAGAAACTTGTGAAGGAAACACACTCTACTACTTGGCAAGAGGTAGAGGATGAAGAAATAGGAAGTGGGTAGACTTTAGATTTGGATTTCTCACTCTTTGTCATCACTTGCCATTGATGGAGGCAAGCTTTCTTCACTTGAAGAAATGAAGAAGAAGAAGGAAATTGTTATGATAAGTTAATTAAAAATTGAAAAGAAAAATCAAAACTTATCATAATCTAAACCATGGTCAAGTGTAGAGATTAAACTAGGGTTAAATCAAATGGTTAGGTTAAGCATGAGATAAGAATGGTGGACAAAGTCAAAGGTTCATGAATCTTCAACTACAAACAAAGAAAGCCACCATTCTTCTCATTTCTTTTTCCAAAAAGAAAATAAATAAATAAATGAATAAATAGATATGAAAAACAAAACCCTAACCATTTAAATAACCATGGTTTAATCTTTACACAAACCAAAACGCATGTATCATCAAACATGATACAAGCAAATGCACAAAATCATATCACATATATAATGCGCACATCCGAGTGAGAAAATCCATCTAAAGTGAACCAATATTAGTTAATGCAAAGTAATATATCAAATATATAATTATACATTAAATCATTAAATCAACACTTGATTTAACGATCCGGTCATATCGCATATAACCGGCTAATATCCAATGTATTGATTTATCGAATCAACGCTTGAATCGATAACTAGGTTATATCGCATACAACCATTCGATACATTTATCACGAGAATAGAATACGGTATCACATACACGCATTATTCTCGGTCCCGCACATATCTCATATGCGCTCCTATTTCGTTTCGCTTGAGCCAGGAAACCTCTGTGTAGGACTCTAAAGACTCGTCAATACGCCGGCAGCAGATGATGATCATATCAAACACCCACAAGCCGCAAGCGGTCTGCTAAACGTAACGGCCACCCGGGTATTGAGCAATCTGAAGATCGACGAGCAAGCCCGCTCACACTCCAGTGAATCCGACCAGTAACACTACCGTACAGTCCGGTCTGATCGTCTGATATGTCGCATATCTCGCCTAGGGGTGGTAAACGTCAGACCCCAATAGCTCGATAAGTCGTGTCGATATGAGGTCTATAACTATTCGAGAAACTACTGGTAACACTTACCAGTAAATCTCAGCAACCCTGGCCAGGGATTTCCTGTTATAGCCAATCGAACACAGCGCAACATCAACCCCCTATACCGGGAGAGACAAATCCCCTCCTATCGCTCATTGCCTCCATGTGACTCGGGACTGTACCCAAAAACCACCGTTTTGCACGCCCTCTTGGACGTGGTAAGATGGAAATCAAAGCACAGTGGGAACCACACAAGACTCTATGACGATCTCGGGTCAACAGACTACTCTGTACCAGTGTCACCAGAGAACTGCCATCTGACGTGAGGTATAATACCATCTGGGAGTTCTCGGCGAGTCCGTCCAGTGTACCCAGTCACTACTGAGCACCCGTATATCATCTCCGATGTCAAACACCAATGGATATGGGATCATCCATCGCCCATCTGTATGGGTCGAGAAGGTATACGCTAGTCTACTCTGGTATATCGATGCCCCGTCTCGATACACCCACGACTAGGGACTTTGAAGGATGTACTTATGGACTACCATGTCCCCACTAGTATGATCCGCATCATAGTCCAGGTAGTCAAGCACACATCCTAAGGGCTTTACCAACATGTAATAGAGAGACAATCAGTATACACGTTAAGGTAAAGTTCAACCAGATAGCATACTATCATGTCGAGCAAGAAAGTCCTCCCTATATATATCCCAGCATCCACTACAATATACATCCTATGTACAGTAATGGCATCTAGGGCATACATATAACTAACAATCTCCCACTTGCACTAGGGCCATCTGATAGCAGTGGTTGCAGTATCTCATACTCAACCATCCCATAAAAGTCTCTCTCTGGGAACAGGCCTTTGTGAGTGGATCCGCTGTGTTGTTCTCTGAGTCTACTCTCCAAACCTCGATCACCCTGGAGATCAACTATCTCCATGAAAAGGTGATACTGCCTTAGAATATGTCTGGATCACTGATGGGACGGACGTTCCTTGGCATAAGCCACAACTCCATTGTCACACAATGGTAGGAACATAGTTCATCTCATGAAGCTATATACACCCAAACAGCCTCTTTGGTAGCATCTTAAGTAGCGATGTATCCTGCCTTTATCGTCTAGTATGTCACAGTAGCCAGCTTGAAACTCTTCCAACATACCGTCCCTTTACTGAGGGTAAAGACAATGCCTGTGACTGACATTAAGTCGTCTTTATCACCCTGGAACCCTTCCAGTGATTCTCCTCAGGATCGATTGACACCACCTCACTACATCTAGTGAGTTTCCTAACATCCATTTAGATCTATTTCATAGATCCAAAATCCAGGATTTAGTAGGTATCACTTTGATCCTTTATGGAGAATCATTGTGATAAGCGGAGATTGATCGAGCGTAGCATAGGAAACTCCTTCCCTATCAAGAGTATGTCATCCACGTACTCTACGAGGATCGTCACCATACTCCCTACTACCTTTTTGTATATACAAGGTTCATCTACCATTTTGATGATGTCAAACTGTTTGACTTATCCATCAAAACAGATGTTCCTACTCCGCGATGCCTGCTTTATCTTGTAAAGCATCTTGCACTCGTTTCCGCTGCTCCCACTGTCTACGAGGCCCTCTGGCTGTGTACTTATAGATGCACTCTTCTAAATCATCATTTAGAAAAGCAGTCAAGACACCCAACCACCAGAGATCGTAGTCATGGTATGCAGCCGTGGTAAGTAGGATCTGGATGGACTTAAGCATAGGCACTGGAAAAGGTTTCATCATTATCCACGCCTGGTCAATGAAGAAAACCTTTAACAAGTCTAGCTTTGAAAGTCTCAACTCTTCCATATACACCAAGTAATCTTCTCAAGATATACTTGCTCCTGATGGGGATTTAACCCTTCAGATATAGCAACTAAAGTCCATACATTGTTGGTGTATAAGGATTCCATCTCAGATCACTAAGCATCCAGCCATTCTTACAGAGTCTTACTCTTGATGGCCAGCTCGAAACTAGTTGGGTCATCATCTCATGATGCATTCCTCGCTCCCACTGTCATAGAGAAACCGAAGTATCTCTCAGGTGGGTGAGGAACCCTACTAGATCGGCGGAGAGGCTGAGGTTCGTTGGTATCTACTGAATCCTTTGGTTCTATCAAATCATCAGCTGTAGTTTGTATAGCTGGAACCTTTCCAGTTATACATTACAGACCTTGCCTCGAGCTTGTCCGGATTTTGCTTTCAGACATAGGCCGGACAACCCCAAATCTTAACCAACTTAAGATATGGGCTCTTCCCTTTACATATCACATATGAAATGGTAGGCAACAGATTTGAATCGAACCCTATTCAATAGGTATGCAGCTTCTCAAGCGCATAACTCCTAAAAAAGGAAATAGGTAACTCAGTAGTACTCATCATAGAGCACACCTTATCATATAGGGTGAGATTGCTCCGCCCCGATATACCATCGTGCTATGGTGTATACGGAGGAGTAATGCTGAGAGAGAATCTCATTCTCCTTTAGAATAATCCAGGATTTTCGTGCTCAAGTATTCTCCTCCTTGATCTCATCAAAGGACATAATACTTATACCCGTTTTGGTTCTCTACTTCTAACTTATATTCTGTGAATATCTTAAAAGGTTCGGACTCATGTTTCAACAGGAACATAGGTCTGAATCTTGAAAGATTATCAGAGAATATAATGAAGTATAAAGAACCGGTCTTGGTATGTGTAGACAGGGGACCTACATACATCAACATGTATCATCCCAAGAGTTCACTAACTCTTTCTCTGTTTCCAGTAAACGGAGCTGTGGTCATCTTATCTTTGTGACATGACTGGCGAGCTTCACAAGATGTAAATTCAAACTGATTTAAATATGCATCTAAATGTAACTCAGCCAGTCGGGTCGCATTGATATGACCTAGTCTACAATACCTCAAGAAGGATTCGTTCATTTCTGAACTCTTCCTCTTGTGTGTGTTCTGTATACGAAGGACTGTAGTTTGATTTAGAACATTAATGCTTTTAGATAACGTACCTGAACCGATCAACTTTTGATATAGGAAATGTTCAAAACATTATCCAACAATACAAAATTTTATCATTTCTTTACTTATAAAGAGACTGATATGATTTTGTATATCAGGTTCGGTATCTAACAACATTCGTTCAGAATCAATGTATTGGTAATACAGGGTGACAGTGACCGACAGACTTGGCTGCAACACTTGCCCCGTTTTCTGCCTCATGAAACTTATCACCCGTTCTCAGTTCTTCTACCTTTCTGTAGCCCTATGTAACAGATTACATATCTGGGATCCTGATCCAGTATCATATACCCAGGATGTAGAGGATACAGAGAAACAGTTCTTTGTAACGAACACACCCGAAGATGATGCATCAGCATGCACTCTCTTCGTTTGGGCGGCACGGGAATTCTGGTAATCCCCAATTTCCTGCTCTGTCTTATAACAATTATAAGTTGGAGCAGGACCAATGTACCCCAACTCAGTATAACAAGCGGGTTCGGTCAATAATCCGTATTATTATCTTGATTAAGGCGTGATATGGTCGCTACCAGGAGAGAGAGAGAAGAAAACACTCAGCGTGCGCTCTTGCAAGAATAGATTGGTTATTATTTTATCTAATCAGGATGGCTCCCACTGCTTTTTATCAAATCTTCCTTCAAACCCTAAAAGGAAAGACTAGCCGGGATTAATTACACACTACAAGTTCGCCAATCTTTCAGCCAGGCCAGTGTCGGTACTTTGAGGGAGGTCCCCCGTGCTTTCGCACGAACCTAATTAATGTAAACCTCGTTTTCCCATAGGCGTAACCTCGTTAACACCTTTCTAGACACCTACTTGATCGGCTAATTGTAATGTATAAAACTTTCCCAGGAGTAACACTTACTCGCAGCGGGTATCGGGATCCAACTATCTCATAGAAGGTATGCAATCTCATTGCGAATTTCAACACATGAAATTCCCGATAATATTTTGCCCCTAACCTCCTATGACCTTGACAAAGGCCAACAAACCATAGGATGCTAGTCAAGTTCAACCCGTCATTTCCTGATTGAATTAAACCCACCCGCACGGCCCTTGACAAAGGCCAACAAGGTCGCACGACTACCCTAACTCAATCTGCATCATATGCATAAGCAGATAAGCACCAGTTAGCTACCGCACACTGCGTCTTGACAAAGGCCAACAAACGCAGCACGAATACTAACTACTACTTATCTGAAATGACGGAGGGCTATGACAGGTTTTTCTGAAAACCTATTGCGTAATGAACTTGATATCGTTGTAGGATCGAATGAATTTTGAAATGGAGTGTTTTTGAGGCTTTTCTAGTTTTGCTAAAGGAGTCACTCCCGGTGAAGGGATCGTCGGTCCTTTCCTCGTCGAATGAGGTGCGGGATATATCATATATAACACTGTACAAAACAAAAACTCTTAAAAGCAATCAAAAGACAAACCGAGTGTGTAGCATCTGCCAGTTATTGCTAAAGGAGTCACTCCCGGTGAAGGGATCTCGGTCCTTTCCTCATCGAATAAGGTGCAGGATATATCACATATACCTCTGTGCAAAGCAAGAACTGTAGCTACCTGTTTTATTTTGAAATTCGATTCTACAACATCTTAGGTTTCTTTTAATTCATTAATCACATTAATGAAGTCCCATCATTTAATTACCTAAACATTACAGATAAATACGACGTACACTTATGCCATCCGCATTCGCCTCGATGTCCCCTCGTGCACCGTTAGGTTAGGTAACTAACAGCAGAGCGGGGCAGGGCTAGCGCGGGTGTAAAACATAAGTAACGTCTATATAATATATCATATATACTATATACTGTATCTATCACAGAACATCACATGATCACATCACTGATATCGCAGCAGAAGAATCATATGAAATATTGGATATACTAGGACGTCCGTGTTTTCAATACGAGCCAGTATAAAACACGGATTCCACGGTCGTGATGAATAGCCAAACCCACACCCCTAGACCCCTACGAGAGCGGCAAGCAACCCTACCAATTCTAGAGTTAGGAGACCCGGACTCGACTCCTCGAGTTGGTCTCCCACTGGACTCCAGAACCTGGTTACTTGTGCTCCCCTCCTTGGGTCTATCCTAGTGCGGAAAAGTAAATAATATACAAACGGTGACAACTTCCGCAACCTGGAAGCGCCCTAATAAAAGAATATTACATACAAGTTTTTACATGAATGAAAATGAAAAACACTCATCTCACATAAAAACCCCCGGCTATTCAAACACGACGATCCAATATAACATATCCAGCAACACATAACATCACATGTCATCAACGTAAGTAAATATGTCCATCCCAATTGTCGTTGACATATAGTAACGAAACCGGCGATATCACATATTACACTTACGGTCACAGAAAAGAAAGTGTAAAACTACAACAGTTGGAATCCGCAACCTCCTCAGACATCTTATGCCTGACAAAATGAATTACTTAGACATCGCATGCCTAACAATTATAAACCCTGCATTTTAGCCTCATTATCGAAAACACTTTTCAATACCAAGTCGGGTAATTCAACAAGATTCCCGACATCCTGATCGAATGCTCGTCGCAAACTTCAGTAGACGGCCGCACCCCCGATACCGTCGACGAAGTGCACCAAGGCGGAACACCGCCACCGCGAGCACCCGAACGGATGCTTTCGGCGACGGGGTTCTCCTACAGTCACTTGGTCGGGGCTATGGAGTGAGGCTGTCTATTAAGTTTACCCGGCGAGTATCCGCGTACGCTACGTGATTGCGACGGACTTTTGATCACATCAAAATTCCGTGGCAACCGATCAAGTGAGACTAAACTGCTATGTTTATAATATTCATTCAGTTATCTCATAACTTCTTGTGAATTCCAATTATTGTATCACATTCCAGATAATTAGAAAATGTTAAGCTTTCCGATCGAACATTCTAACACCCAAGTTTTCCCGATACAAATCAACACATGAAACAAGTCTAACAACATTCAGTTCGTACCTCAGTACCAACGGTCCAGCCGTAGAAGGGTCAAGCCAACGCCTCACATGTGGCACGCCGTACTGCCCCAAACCCGAAGGTTCAAAGGGCAGTTCAAGACGGTCACATAATCGAGTTAAGGTTTGTTGTCTTCTAGAGGGACCATTGCGTTACTTGCACTACTTAGAACGTCGTTAAACCACGGAAAAATCCAACACTTGGAAATTTCCCGACAGGGGAAAAATTGGGTATTTATATCCGGTCGGACATTTTAACATATTCTAAAAAATTATCCGGAATGACACATAGATAAAATTTGACAATCCGATCGAATGTATGAACTCCCAATACAACCCAAAATACTCAACTCTTGATTTCAGATTAAAAATTCCCAGGAAAACCAGCACTGAAAAATAGGAGTTACTGTGCAAAATTCAATGGCAGATAAGACAAAAGTGCGGCGTAAGGGCCGCATTAGCACGCTAATGCCGCGGTTCCGCCGCACTTTAGAAAGATCATTAGTTAATTTTTGCATCGTAATTCTTAGATTTACCTGCTTGTTTTTCTGCATATTTTTAATTTGCAAAAATCCACATTTTACAAAAATGTCCAGAGAGCATTTTAAAGTCGGGGTTTCGGGTCGATCGGACTTCTAACTCCGTCTACGCATCGCCTAAGGCTCTAGCTAGGCTCTGATACCACTGTAGGGTTCCTAGGCACACTAGTGAGGTCTCACAAGGCATCAACCATGCCAATTTCAAAAAATTTAGGTGCCGAGAGACCCGACTACGGATCGTTGGCTAGAAAACTAGGCGAAAAAGTAAACTAGTTAACAATTAACTAATGGGAAACGGAAATACAACCTTTGTAGATCCGGTCCTTCACCTCCACGGCTCCGAGATGAGGTCTTCTCCGCTGTCCAAATCAAATCCGGGCTCTAGCGTCGACTTCATCGGAGAATAGGCGAGCTAGGTCGTCGATGTCCATGCCGAAGATGATCTACGTCGAAGCATCGCAAGATCAAGCTCTCACTTCACCAAGTCAAGAAACTTGTGAAGGAAACACACTCTACTACTTGGCAAGAGGTAGAGGATGAAGAAATAGGAAGTGGGTAGACTTTAGATTTGGATTTCTCACTCTTTGTCATCACTTGCCATTGATGGAGGCAAGCTTTCTTCACTTGAAGAAATGAAGAAGAAGAAGGAAATTGTTATGATAAGTTAATTAAAAATTGAAAAGAAAAATCAAAACTTATCATAATCTAAACCATGGTCAAGTGTAGAGATTAAACTAGGGTTAAATCAAATGGTTAGGTTAAGCATGAGATAAGAATGGTGGACAAAGTCAAAGGTTCATGAATCTTCAACTACAAACAAAGAAAGCCACCATTCTTCTCATTTCTTTTTCCAAAAAGAAAATAAATAAATAAATGAATAAATAGATATGAAAAACAAAACCCTAACCATTTAAATAACCATGGTTTAATCTTTACACAAACCAAAACGCATGTATCATCAAACATGATACAAGCAAATGCACAAAATCATATCACATATATAATGCGCACATCCGAGTGAGAAAATCCATCTAAAGTGAACCAATATTAGTTAATGCAAAGTAATATATCAAATATATAATTATACATTAAATCATTAAATCAACACTTGATTTAACGATCCGGTCATATCGCATATAACCGGCTAATATCCAATGTATTGATTTATCGAATCAACGCTTGAATCGATAACTAGGTTATATCGCATACAACCATTCGATACATTTATCACGAGAATAGAATACGGTATCACATACACGCATTATTCTCGGTCCCGCACATATCTCATATGCGCTCCTATTTCGTTTCGCTTGAGCCAGGAAACCTCTGTGTAGGACTCTAAAGACTCGTCAATACGCCGGCAGCAGATGATGATCATATCAAACACCCACAAGCCGCAAGCGGTCTGCTAAACGTAACGGCCACCCGGGTATTGAGCGATCTGAAGATCGACGAGCAAGCCCGCTCACACTCCAGTGAATCCGACCAGTAACACTACCGTACAGTCCGGTCTGATCGTCTGATATGTCGCATATCTCGCCTAGGGGTGGTAAACGTCAGACCCCAATAGCTCGATAAGTCGTGTCGATATGAGGTCTATAACTATTCGAGAAACTACTGGTAACACTTACCAGTAAATCTCAGCAACCCTGGCCAGGGATTTCCTGTTATAGCCAATCGAACACAGCGCAACATCAACCCCCTATACCGGGAGAGACAAATCCCCTCCTATCGCTCATTGCCTCCATGTGACTCGGGACTGTACCCAAAAACCACCGTTTTGCACGCCCTCTTGGACGTGGTAAGATGGAAATCAAAGCACAGTGGGAACCACATAAGACTCTATGACGATCTCGGGTCAACAGACTACTCTGTACCAGTGTCACCAGAGAACTGCCATCTGACGTGAGGTATAATACCATCTGGGAGTTCTCGACGAGTCCGTCCAGTGTACCCAGTCACTACTGAGCACCCGTATATCATCTCCGATGTCAAACACCAATGGATATGGGATCATCCATCGCCCATCTGTATGGGTCGAGAAGGTATACGCTAGTCTACTCTGGTATATCGATGCCCCGTCTCGATACACCCACGACTAGGGACTTTGAAGGATGTACTTATGGACTACCATGTCCCCACTAGTATGATCCGCATCATAGTCCAGGTAGTCAAGCACACATCCTAAGGGCTTTACCAACATGTAATAGAGAGACAATCAGTATACACGTTAAGGTAAAGTTCAACCAGATAGCATACTATCATGTCGAGCAAGAAAGTCCTCCCTATATATGTCCCAGCATCCACTACAATATACATCCTATGTACAGTAATGGCCTCTAGGGCATACATATAACTAACATAACCCATATTTTCCCTCACTGAAATTTTCCAAGAGTTGGATTTTTCCGAGTTTGAAATTTTCAGAAAATCATGCAAGCGATTCTGTAGACCCTCTAGAAGAACGATACCCAAACTCGACTCTTTTGGATCGCGGAACCGCGGTGATACCCTAGGTTTTGCCGCAGTTCCGTGACGACATGAGTGAGGCATGGGTCGGCCCTTCTACGGATGGTTCATAGGAGTTGTGGCAGTTTCTGGGAATTTTTGAACTCCGCTCAAGTGTTGAGCTTGTTGGGAAATTTTTGGTGCTTGCTTATTCGATCGAAAAGTTTAACTTCGTCTAGCTATCTGTGATTGTGATACAATAATTGGAATCTATTTAGTTGTATGCAAGTTTAACATTTCGGTCTCGGGTGAAATCGGGAATCTTGTTGAATTACCCGACTTCTTTTGAAAAGTGTTTTCATAGTTGAGATCTAAATGTAAGATTTGCATTGTTAGGCATGAAATCCAGAATATGTGATATTCCGGGTTTATGATGTCTAAGGGCAGTGATGATTCCAATTGTTGTAGTTTTTCACTTTCTTTTCCGCGACCGTAAGTGTAATATATGGTGTATCGCCGGTTTCGTTGCTATATATCAACGACAATTGGGATACGTATATTTACTTACGTTGATGACACGTGATGTTATGTGTTGCTGGGATATGTTATATTGGATCGTCATGTTTTGAATAGCCGGGTTTTTTTTATGTGAGATGAGAGTTTTTCATTTTCATTCATGTAAAAACGTTTATGTAATATTCTTTTATTAGGGCACTTCCGGGTTGAGGAAGATATCACCGTTGATGTATATTATTTACTTTTCCGCATTAGAATAGACCCAAGGAGGGAAGCACAAGTGACCGGGTTCTAGAGTCCAGTGGGAGACCATTTCGAGGAGTCGAGACCGGGTCTCCTAACTCTAGAATTGGTAGGGTTGCTTGCTGCTCTCGTAGGGGTCTAGGGATGTGGGTTTGGCTATTCATCATGACCGTGGAATCCGTGTTTTATACGGGCTTAATATAAAACCCAGAAATCCTAGTATATCCAATATTTCATATGTTGATTTCTGCTGCGATATTCTGTGATGTGATCACTTTATATGATGAGATAGATACTGTATATAGTATATGTGATATATTATATAGACGTTGCTTATGTTTTACACCCGTGCTAGCCCTGCCCTGTTCTGCCGTTAGTTACCTAACCTAATGGTGCATGACGGGACATCGAGGCGAATGCGGATGGCATAAGCGTACGTTGTATTTATCTGTGATGTTTAGGTAACTTAAATGATGGGACATTCGTTAATGACATTAATGAAAGAAAATAAACCTAAAGATGTTGTGGAATCGAATTTTCAAAAACAGGTAGCTCTATTTCTTGCTTTGCATAGCGATATTCCTTGTAGAATATCCAGCACCTTATTCGATAAGGAAAGAGCCGAGATCCCTTCACCAGGAGTGACCTCTTTAGCAATGACTGGCAGATACTACAACCCTCGGTTTTGTCTATTGATTGCTTTTCTAGTTATTGCTTTGCATATCGGTATTCCTTGTAGAATATCCAGCACCTTATTCGATAAGGAAATAGCCGAGATCCCTTCAACGGGAGTGACCTCTTTAGCAATAACTGGCAGATACTACAACCCTCGGTTTTATCTTTTGATTGCTTTTCTAGTTCTTGCTTTGCATAGTGGTATTGTGAATATCCTGCACCTCATTCGACGAAGAAAGAGCCGAGATCCCTTCACCGGGAGTGACCTCATTAGCGAAACTAGCAAAAGCCTCAAAAACACTCCATTTTAAATCATTTGATTCTATAACGATATCAAGTTCATTACGCAAAAGGTTTTCTTAAAAACCTGTCGTAGACCCCCATCATTTCAGATAAGTACTTCATAGTATTCGTGCTACATTTGTTGGCCTGCGTCAAGGCGTAGTGTGCGGTAGCTATTTATGCTTATCTGCTAAAGCATATGATGCGATTGAGTTAAGGTAGTCGTGCGACTTTGTTGGCCTGCGTCAAGGGTCGTGCGGGTGGGTTTAATTCAATCATGAAATGTATGGGTTGAACTTGACTAGTGGACTATGGTTTGTTGGCCTGCGTCAAGGTCATAGCCTGCTAGGGGCAAAATTATTAGGAATTTCAAGTGTTGAAATTTGCAATGAGATTGCATACCTTCTATGAGATAGTTGGATCCCGATACCCACCGCAAGTAATTGTTACTCTTAGGAGAGTTTTGCACTTTACAATTAGCCGATCAAGTAGGTGTCTAGAAAGGTGTCAATGGGGTTACGCCCATGGGAAAACGAGGTTTATTTTAATTAGGTCCGTGCGAAAGCACGAGGAACCTCCCTCAAAGTACCGGCACTGGTCTGGCTGAAAAATTGGAGAACTTGTAGGGTGTAATTAATCCCGGCTAGTCTTTCCTTTTAGGGTTTGAAGGAAGATTTGATAAAAATAGTGGGAGCCATCCTGATTAAATAAAATAATAACCAATCTGATCTTGCAAGAGCATACGCTGAGTGTTTTCTTCTCTCTCTCTCCAGGTAGCGACCATGTCACCCCTTAATCAAGATAATAATATGGATGTATTGACCGAACCCATTTGTTATACTGTGCTGGGGAACGTTGGTCCCGCTTTACCTTATAATTGTTATAAGACCGAGCAGGAAATTGGGGAATACCAGGATTCCCGTGCCGTCCAAACGAAAAAAGTGCATGATGATGCATCTTCTTCGGGTGTGTTCATTACCGAGAACTGTTTCTCAGTATTCTCTACGTCCTGAGTATGAGATACCAGATCATGATCCCACATATGTAATCTGTTATATGGGCTACAGATAGGTAGAGAACTGGGAATGGGTGATAAAGTTTTAAGAGTTAGAAATGGTGCAATTGTTGCAGCCAAGATGTTGGCAGTTATCACCCTATATTACCAAATACATTGATTCTGAACGAATGTTATTAGATACTGTACCTGATATACAATATTATATCAATCTCTTTATTTAGTAAAGAAGGATATAATTTTGTATTGTTGGATAATGTTTTGAACATTTCCTATATCAAGAGTTGATCGGTTCAGGCACGTTATCTAATGGCATATACGTTCTAAATCAAACTACAGTTCTTATCGTACATAACACACACAAGAGGAAGAGTTCAGAAATGAACGAATCCTTCTTGAGGCACTGTAGACTAGGTCATATCAATGCGACCCGACTAGCTAAGTTACATTAAGATGCATATTTAAATCAGTTTGAATATACATCTTGTGAAACTTGCCAGTCATGTCACAAAGATAAAATGACCATAGCTCCGTTTACTGGAAACAGAGAAAGAGTTAGTAAACTCTTGGGACTGATACATGTTGATGTATGTTGTCCCCTGTCTACACATGCCAGGACTGATTCTTTATACTTCATTACATTCATTGATTATCTCTTAAGATCCGGACATGTGTTCCTGTTGAAACACAAGTCTAAAACTTTTGAGATATTCAAAGAATATAAGTCAGAAGTAGAGACCAAAAACGGGTATAAGTATTATATCCTTTGATGTGATCAGGGAGGAGAATACTTGAGCACGAAATTCCTAGACTATTCTAAAGGATAATGAGATTCTCTCTCAGCATTACTCCTCCGTATACACCACAGCACAACGGTGTATCGGGGCGTAGCAATCACACCTTATTAGATATGGTGCGCTCAATGATGAGTACTACTGAGTTGTCTATTTCTTTTTGGGGTTATGCACTTGAGAAGCTGCATACCTATTGAATTAGGTTCCAACCAAATCAGGTGCTTACCACTCCATATGCGATATGGTATGGGAAGAGCCCATATCTTAAGTAAGTTAAGATTTAGGGTTGTCCGGCCTATATCTAAAAGCAAAATCCGGACAAGTTCGAGGCAAGGTCAGTTCTGTGGAAGTTTGTTGGATATCCCAAGCATTCGCAAGGGAATATCTTCTACCGTACCGAGGAACAAAAGGTGTTTTATTTCTCGGCATGCCACCTTTTTAGAAAAGAAATTTATTTTGGAAACAAATTAATGGTCATGAGGTAGAACTGGAAGGAGTTCCAGCTATACAAACTACAGCTGATGATTTGGTAGAACCGGAGGATTCAATAGTCCCCAACGAACCTCAGCCTCTCCGCCAATCTGGTAGGGTTTCTCGTCTGCCTGAGAGATACTTCGGTTTTTTCAATGATAGTGGGAGCGAGGATTGCATCATGAGATGATGACCCAACTAGTTTTGAGCAGGCCATCAAGAGTGGGGACTCTGTAAGAATGGATGGATGCTATGCGATCTGAGATGGAATCCATATACACCAACAAAGTATGGACTTTGGTTGCTTTATCTGAAAGGATAGACCCCCATCAGGAGCAAGTATATCTTGAGAAGATTACTTGGTGTTGATGGAAAAAATGAGACTTGCAAAGCTACACATGTTGTAAAAGGTTCTCGTCGTCGACCAGGTGTGGTTTATGATGAAACCTTTTCTCCGGAACTATGCTTAAGTCCATCCGGATCCTACTTGCCATTCCTACATACCATGACTACGATATCTGGCGCTTGGGTGTCATGACTGCTTTTCTAAATATTGATTTAGAAGAAAGCGTCTATAAGTACACAGCCAGAGGGCTTCGTAGACAGTGGGAGCAGCGGAAACATGTGCAAGTTGCTTTACGGGTTAAAGCAGGCATCGCGGAGTTGGAACATCTGTTTTGATGTGATAGTCAAAACGTTTGACTTCATCAAAATGGTAGATGAACCTTGTATATACAAAAAGGTAGTAGAGAATTTAGTGGTTTTCCTCGTATTGTACGTGGATGACATACTCTTGATAGGGAAGGTGTTTCCTATGCTACACTCGGTCAATCTCCTCTTATCACAAGGATTCTCCATATAGGATCAAGCCGATACCTCCTAAATCCGGAGTTTTGGATCTATGAGATAGATCTAAATGGATATTAGGATTCTAACTAGGTGTAGTGAGATGGTATCAATAGATCCTGGGGAGAATCACTGGATAAATTCCACGGTGGTAAGGTCTACTGAATGTCAGTCACAGGTATTGTCTTTACCCTCAGTGGAGGGACGGTATGTTGGAAGAGTTCCAAGCTATATACCGTGGCAAACTAGACGATAAAGGCTGGATACATCGCTACCAAAGATGCTACCAAAGAGACAGTCTGGGTGTATATTAGTTCATGAGATGAACTTCGTTCCTACCATTGTGTGACAATGGAGTTGTGGCTTAGGCCTAGAAACCCCCATCCCATCAGTGATCTAGACATATTCTAAGGCGGTATCACCTGATCATGGAGATGGATGATCTCTAGGGGATCGAGGTTAGGAGAGTAGACTTTGAGGTTAACACGGCGGATCCACCCACAAAGGCATTTTCCCAAGAGAGACTTTTATGGGATGGTTGAGTATGAGATACTACAACCACTGCTATAGATGGCCCTAGTGCAAGTGGGAGATTGTTAGTTATATGTATGCCCTAGAGGCCATTATTGTACATGAGATGTATATTATAGTGGATGCTTGGACATACATAGGGAGGACTTTCTTGCTCGACATGATAGTATGCTATCTGGTTACTCTTTATCTTAACATGTACACTGATTGTCTCTCTATTACATGTTGATAAAGCCCTTCAGATGTGTACTTGACTACCTGGATTATGATGCAGATCAAACTAGTGGGACAATGGTAGTCTGTGAGTACATCCTTTAATGTCCTTAGTCGTGGGTGTATCGAGACGGGGCATCGATATACCAGAGTAGACTAGGGTATACCTTCTCGACCCATGTAGATTGGTGATGGATGATCTCATATCCATTGGTGTTTGACATTAGAGATGATATACGGGTGCTCAGTGGAGACTGGGTACACTGGACGAACTAGTCGAGAACTCCTAGATGGTATTATACCTCATGTCAGATGGCAGTTCTCTGGTGACACTGGTACAGGTTAGTCTGTCGACCCGAGATCGTCATAGAGTCTTGTGTGATTCCCACCGTGCTTTGATTTCTACCTTACCACGTTCAAGAGAATGTGCAAAACGGTGGTTTTTAGGTACAGTCCCGAGTCACATGGGGGCAATGAGCGATAGGAAAGGATTTTGTCTCTCCTGGTATTGGGGGTTGATGTTGCGCTGTGCTCGATTGGCTATAATAGGAAGTCCCAGGCCAGGGCCGTTTCTGAGATTTACTGGTAAGTGTTATCAGTAGTTTCTCGACCCGTTATGTGCTTCACATCGGCATGACTTATCGAGTTATTGGGGTCTGACGTTTACCACCCCCAGGCTAGATATGTGACATATCAGACGAAGAGACCGGACTGTATGGTAGTGTTAATGATGGGATTCGCAGGAGTATGAGCAGGCTTGCTTGTTGATTTTCTGATCGCTCAATACCCGGGTGGCTATTACGTTTAGCAGACCGTTTGCGGCTTGTGGGTGTTTGATATGATCATCACCTACTGCCGGCGTATTGACGAGTCTTTAGAGTCCTACACAGAGGTTTCCTGGTTCATGCGAAACGAAGTAGGTGCACATATGAGATATGTGCGGGACCGAGATTAATGCGCGTATGTGCTACCGCATTCTATTCTCGTGATTTGTGACATTGGTCGGTTATATGTGATATAGGCGGGTTATCGGATCAAGTGTTGATTCGATAAATTGTTGCATTTGATATTAGTCGGTTATATGTGATATAGCCAGATTATTAAATCAAGTGTTGATTTAATAATTTAATGTATAATTTTATATT
Source organism: Agapanthus africanus (assembly GCA_030015575.1). Classification (NCBI taxonomy): domain Eukaryota; kingdom Viridiplantae; phylum Streptophyta; class Magnoliopsida; order Asparagales; family Amaryllidaceae; genus Agapanthus; species Agapanthus africanus. The sequence continues at coordinate 441,389,297 of CM057350.1, read as the reverse complement.
TGATATACTAGATTACATTAACTAATATTAGCTCACTTAAACATTTCTTTTTCTCACAAGTGTGCATTAGTATATATGTGATATATATTAGTGTACATTTTATTGTGTCATGCTTGATACCACATGCTACATGGGTGTATGAGACTCACACCATAATAATAATAATGTGAGGGTTTATATTTATTTAAGTAAATCAAAATTAGTGTTAATTAGTCACATGCTTAGAAGCTTGGAGAAGCTTGTAGCATCTTTGACTAATTCCACTTTTTTTGTTTTACTTATAGATATTTATTAACCTAACCATTATTGTTAGCCATGGTTTAATCTCTACATGGTTTAGTGTATGACACTAACTCACCCATGGTTCCCATTCTCACCTCATTAGTTCATTCTCTCATTTCTTCACTTGAGCTTCTTCTTCCTCATGAGAAAAGCTCACTAGCTTTTAAAAGGTGAGAAAATTGTAAGTCCACGTTGCCAACCCCGGTTCTTACGGGGAGGCGGAAACGGTATAAAAAACAAATTTTTAGCGCATTAGGCAACATGGACTAACAAAAGTCGGATCTTTTCTAAACTAAACTAGCTACTAAGCTAAAGAGAGTTAGCTACTCGGAAAAGAGGTTATACCTAACTTGAACTCCTTCTTCTTGAAACCTTTGTAGAGCTTGGATGGTGCTTTCCTCGTCGCCTTCTTCCGTCAAAGATGGATCCACCTAAGGGTTCAACCTTCGGGCTTCTTTCTCGAGCTTGGATAGCCCTCTATGTGGGACTCTAAAGACTCGACACTACGCTGGCAGTGGATTTAACCACAGACCGCAAGCAGCACTAGCTGTGCGTAACGGTCCCCAGGTAGATGCCGATAAGAAGACTGACGAGGTGAACCCCATCTGAACTCCTACTGAGTCTGAATGTGACAGTCTCCGTACAGTCCGGTCTGTTCGTCTGATACATCGCATGGCGGGCCTAGGGGGCGGTAAACGTCAGTCCCCTAATAGCGGTACAAGTCGTGTCGGAGTGAAGCCCAAAACACCCTGAGATAACACTGGAAGCCTACCAGTATATTTCGCTTGCCCTGGCCAGGGACTACTCGTGTAATGGCTCTCCTGGACACAGCGCGATGTCAACCCCCAATACCGGGAGAGACGAATCCTGTCTAACCGTCACTGCCTCCAAGTGCTTCGGGACTGCACCCAACTACTACCTGTTTGCACGACTGCTTTGAGCCGTGGTAGGGTAGTAATCAAAATACAGTGGGAACACACTCGAGGCGAAGTGCCAGTGTCAAGTCAGCGGACTAAGCTGTACTCATGTCACCTGGGAACTGATAACTGACGATAGGTATAAAACCAACTAGTCAGTTCCCGACGAGTCCTGTCCAGTGTACTCGTAACCTAACGAGCACCCGCATACTATCTCAAGTACGATATACTGACGGCTGTGGGACAGACCGTCTCCCACACTGGGATGAGAAGCGCATGCGCTAGTCTACTCCGGAGTATCGATGCCCTGTCTCGATAGTCCTGCAACTAGGGACCTGCATAAGGATGTGCTTATAGATTATCCAGCTCCCACTAGTGTGACTGCCATCACAACGCTGGTAATCAAGCAAAGATCCTAAGGGCTCCACTAATGTGTATAGGTGATATACTAAAATAAACACATGTACACATTGAAGCAGAAACAAATCAAGTAGCATACTACTATTTTGAGCAAGATTGTATATACAAGGTGAATATCCCAAGCTTTCATTAAGTAATATACAAACTAGTATGATACAGTAATGGCCTCTAGGGCATATACACTAACAAAAATATTGTGAGAAAAATAAATCTAAAGTGAGCTCATTTCCTACTTCATCATCCTCTACTACTTGCCATTTAGTTTAGGGTATTTGCTTCACTAATTTTACAATTAGTGAAGAGGTATCATGAGCTTGAGTCTCCTTGACGTAGATCATCTTTGGCCTCGAAGATTTCGAGCAAGCTTGTTCATTTCTTCGGGAGAACCCTTTCTAGAGTTCGGAAGATCACAACTCGCAGCGAAGGGACTACTACACGGAGCTTTTGAAGTGAAGGACGGGTCTACAAAGGTTGTATTCCTCATTCACTTAGATGTAAAGTAGTTTACATATCGTTTCGTCGGATTTTCTAGTAAAGATTCTAAGGTTAGGGTTAGCTAGAACAGCAAAATTTTGAAATTGGTATGGACGATACCTCCCGAAACCTTGCTGCCGTCCTAGGGAACCCATCAACCTTGTGTAAAACCTTTCTGGAATGCTTAGCATTGCGGAATTTATCTCCTACAACAAGCACTATTTTCCCTATGTGTTGATCCATATCAAACTTCCTGAAGTTAGACTTAACACATTTTTCATCTTCATGTACAGGCCTCAGCTCATCACTATCATAATATTCCTCTCTGTTGTCATTCTCCTGAGTAAACACTCTAATACCTGCTCCTTCAAGACTCTTGTCACTGCCACTTGAATTCTTTTCACCGCCCTTGGAATCTGCTTCGAAATTCTTGTCACCGCCACTTGATTTTCTTTCACTGCTCTTGGAATTGTCCTTGGAACTCTTTTCACTGCCACTTGAACTCTTTTCACTGTCGGAAAATTCTACATCTTTGACTTGCTTAATATTTTTGATTGGAACTTCAGTTTTTATTGGTGATAGGGATGGTTTGTGCTTCCTAGATGACCTTTTGGGTTGCAACATTATTGGCTCCCTGTGAAGTAGTTTATAAACAAGCACATACTTAATTGTGTAAACTTATCAAAAATAGCATATTATATCACTAAAATGTTTTTTTTACCTTGTAGGTGACATAACATTTGGTTTTTCTGTTTGATGACACCTAGGTGGTCCTCTTACTTTCAAGCTTGCATGCATCCTGTCAATTCATATAAATTATTTTATGCACTCTTGCATAATAGGATCTACTATATTCAAAACAAATTTAATAAACTTTAGTATAGATACATTCATTTACTTTATTTGTTCACTCTTCAATTCATCCTTTGTGGTTGATAGATTCAATTTTTGAGTCTTAGGAGATATTATATGTTTTCCTGTATCTAGATTTCTGACACACATAACAGAAAATAGTGTATTCTTATATGCCATAAATTGAGTATTAATTTGGCAAAACAGAAAATAGTTATAAAATTTATTATAAAGACATTCATTTTGTAACAACCCTAAACTTTCTGTACAAATTTTTTCCAAAATACAGAAAGGGGTACCTAAGCCTGAGCACAAGTTATAAATTTGATTTGCTTTTGAACAGTAAGAAAGCACTTGTAGCTCATTGGTAAAGCCTTGCACTGCTATGACATAGCCCCTGTGATCGAATCCCTTCACACGTAAAATGAAGAGACAGAGAATAAACAAACACGTGCACTAGGATATATGAGGCAACAGGGACACATGGCGTGAATCCAAGCTCTCCTCACCGGGAATGGACCGACGAGATTCTTCCTTGGCCCGGCGACATCGGCCCCCCTCCGTAGGTAATGCTCCATTTTTCTAACCCTAGTCTCTTGGCCTCCCCCCTTAACCCATGTACTGTTTGTTTTATTTAAAAATAAACAAAGAATTAAAAAAGGGCATTAAACCAAAATTTTAATGCATTTTTAATTCAATCTTCATTACCCAAAAACCTAATTTTCCCTATAAATACCACACTCCATTTCACCCCTCCTCACTCAGAATTTCATTACAAAAACTCTCAAAAATTCTCAAGTCCTTATAGTTATGCAAGTGGAGTTAGCAAAAGGTGAAGTTCCAACGAAGTTCCGAGGAGATTCCGGCGATGAAACGATGCCCCGACACCTTCCCTAGCTTCCTCCTTCTCCCCTCTAAACTTGTAGCCAGTAAGTCCTTTCTTCCCCTCTCTTTATCTATTTCTAAAACTTACAATTAAAACCCGACGGAAGCGGAGTTAATCCGACTTCCGATTCGGTTTTTCTTTAAAAATTCTATTTTTCTTAAACAATAAAATACCATACTCTCATATAATATTTAATAAATATTAACAAACACATTAAAACAAGTTTCATATCAAAAGAATCTTTTGTGCAACTTTTCTCGTATTTTTACGGTAAAATACCACATATTTTATTTTCGACACAAATCAACATAATACTTGTATTTCCTTTAGATAACTCACGAGGTAATGATCTACCTCATCACAACACACATCTTTGATATAGCACAATGAATTGTGGGAATATAGTTATGGGATAATACGACATTACAAATAAATACCATCAAACTTGCAAAACCATTTCTTTAAAAAACGTGTTAATCGATTCCTTACAATTGCGCATCTACAACCCACTTTTGGGGACCCCGTTCAGGATGGTACGGATTATCGTAAATCCTCAGGCCTAGTAGAGCAAGATGCAGACCTCCGAAAGGAGCATTCGATCTCGATGGAATTTTAATGCATTTTCTTTCGAAAATGAGATTTCTACAAAAATAAATAAAATTTATTTTTATTATATATATATATATATAATTATTATCAAAATATCTATTTTAATTATATTATATATATATTCCAAGTTTTCTAACTTAAAGGAATCGCCATTACAGGAAAATATCATTACAATTCAATACAAAATACCGATATTTCAATAAAATACCATATACAATGAAAATTAGGTTCTACTCACTAAAAAGTTCACTTTTATAAAATATATATCTATGAAAACCCTAAAAACGATAATTAAATACTTGAAATGTATTTTGAATATGCATCAAAATTATTTTTACATAAAACCCCCTCAAGTTATATTAAATTACAATAAGGACCCTAGTAAATATAGGTTTAAGTGAGACCAATTCTCTTGAGCCTCAGGGAGCCGGAGAATGTGGGTGCTTGCCTATCTAACGTAGACAATCTAACAAACGGTGTTATCAACACGGTAATTGTCTTGGAAAAAGACACAAATCCTGCTGTCCATGTGCAGCAGTTACCGATAACATCAAAACTAATTCAGGATTTCAAGTTCTTTTCAAAGTTTCTAACTCAGACCGAGTCTCAATCTAATCAATCTGACTTGAATATGATTCAAGTATAAACTATAATACAATATGAATCCATGAATCCGTCTATTCAATCTATATCAATCTATATTGACTAAACTGGACCATGGATATACTCTGTTTACATGACTATCCATTTACATTCATTCCGTTTACTGATATCATAGTTTCGGCAAGTCATCCATCTATATAACAAAACAATACAATCAATACAAAAGACATCGCGGGTTTTGTAAAGGGGTAAACTGGTACGGAATGTGTTAAAGGTGGCACGGGGTGGTCACTTAAGACGTAATTACATCCATGCTGTTGTTCAGTGGTATTTTCAACGGAGCCTTGTACTACGGGTTACCAAAGTCCATGGTGTAAGTTGGACTCCTCTCGTATACACTGGCATATTCTGTACCAAGACTCCTCTCGTATACACTGGCATATTCTGTACCAAGCTACAAACAACTGCGTCAACATTACAAACAAACATTACTAGTTATACTCTCTTTCTGTCTATTCTATTTCTATTCATCTTTGGGACTTACCGAGCGATTGTTCGCTGATGACATTCCTATTTTTCTTCTTCTTTGGAATGTTGTCAGGAGGATCCGAGTTCGAGACCAGTCAGGAGCACTTGGAGCAGATCACAGAAGACCCTGAGCATTAGACTTTACTTGTACATACTTTTCATTTCAGTTATGCCATTGTTTAGGCATTGCATTCCAGACTTATATTTACATTTCCAGTTGTACCTTTAAAAGAATGTTTAATAAATAAAGTTGTTGTTCATTATATTCCTGTTTCTTGTGTACATTTACTTTATATTACTTAGATACGCTTAGCTTGTTTACTTTGGAGTAAATACGTCGCGTGACCCGTCACGTCTCCTTGTCGTACACCGGGAAGCGGGGCGTGACACATTTACTTTACTTTTTCATCTTGAATTTTCTCTTCTATAGCAGGCACAGATAACCTCATCTCAAGACTTTTCTCTCTTTTTAGTTCTACACAGTTCTCCAAATAAAAGTAAATTGCAAAGCCTTTTTGTATCACAGTCCAAACTCTTATATCATCTTATCATCAACAACCTCTGATTGCTGTTCAGGTCCAGATAGATACATAATTTTGCAGTTTTCATAACCCATGTCATGGACCATCTCAAGAATAATTTGACAGGAGAACTTGTGTTAAAATTCTGGATAAACAGTTCTTGTACCCCCTTCATATATAGTTTTTTCTGTGTTAAGTTTCCCAGCACTACGAAAAATTACATTGATGGCAGGCTCAACTATCTGTGAAAAAACATAAAAAAAACTAAGGATCACTGGGATAATAGAACTAAACAATGCAAGTTGATTTTAGAAACTAACCAACTCTTTCTCAATATTAAATGTTCTATGGTCAACATTTTCTTTTCTTTCATGTTCCAGTCGCATCCTCATTTTTTCACTGTTGGTCTCATAATCAAAATATCACACATTTTAGCATTTGATAAAAAGAAACATGAAAATTTTTGCAACTAACTACTATTGAATCCAATTGGACCGTATGATGAAGTTTAATGCAAGATGAATTTAGAAAATAACCATCTCTTTCTCAGTATTAATGGTTCCATGTTTATTTCCATCTTGAATAACATTTTCTTTGACCGGGACAGATAACCCTATGTGAGAACTTTTTTGTCTTTGTTTTTCTACGCAGTTCTCCAAAATAAAGTAAATTTCAGTGCCATTTTGCATTATAATCTTAAACTATTGTATGCTCTTATCATCAAGGACCTTTGATAGCTGTCTAGGTCCAAATAGATACATGATTTTGCAGCTTTCATAACCCATATCATGGATCATCTCAAGAATCTTTTGATAAGAGAACTTGTGTAAAAATTCTGCATACACAACCCGTCTATCCCGTTCTGGGTTAATTTTTTCATATATATGAAAAATTACTTTAATTTCAGGCTCAGACATATGTGAAAATACAGAAATTTTTAATAATAGGAACAGCTCAAGTATACAAAAGATATATCAATAATTGAAATTACAATAAGATGGATTTGGACTATCAATGAAGTTTGGTACATTCGTATAAGGACTGGACTTCCGTTTATTTATTTAATATCAATTAAATAACCACCATGGGTCTAGAATTATTTAATATCAATTAAAACACCACCATAGGTCTAGAATTGTATGGTCTAAAACGACAAAATAAAAGATAGAAAAAAGAGAAATTTCATAGATAGCATATATTCCTAAAACCGTTTGGACATTTTTTTTTTTGCACAGAAACCCCCTTCTCCCCCCCCCCCCCCACACACACAACTTTTTCCGTCCCCTCTCCAATCCGCCCCCCCCCCCCCCCCCCCCCTCTAAAATCTAAACTTTTTAAGTTAAAATTTCATTTTTTTTCCTCCTGAAAAAGGCCTTTCATCCCACTTTTAAAAGGTCCACTATATGGCAGAGCATTTTGGTTATTTCATAAAGAAATTAACGACAAAGATGTCACGAGAGGGGCCGTGTTTAACGAAAGAAGGCTTAAAAGGTTTTTGTACACGAAAAAATCTCAATGGTGGTTTTGGGAACATATGCTACATTACAGAACGGTTTTGGTAAAATTTCCCTTGAAAAAAATGACAAAATTCCAATAGTCAAAATTAGAATTTAAGATGTTTACCTCTTCCATCACAAAAACAAAAATAAGAAAATGAAAAATCAACAGCTCTTACACATTCTCTCTCATGCTCAAAAGCCCAAAAAGATATGTCTTGCAAATTTATACATGATCCTTTACATTTATTTTGTAGAGCTCAAAAGTTTCTCAATTCTAATACCATTAACCATATTCATTTAATTTTAATTTAGAAAAACTATAGATATTTTTTTAGAAATTTTAAATTTTTTTTATGTAATGTTCATTATATAAAAATTTACACACATTCAATATATCTGTAGTTAAAAATATATGTGAACATGTATCACACCCAAAAATACCAGCGAGTTTAAAAACAAGAGACAGATGGCTGAGAGGGATCGTGAGGGAAATCCAGAGATGGGAACTCGTCAACATGAAGCATGTATTTTACATAATAAAAAAGAGATGCTTTAAAATCTGCAACCGACATGAAGATATGGGTCCTCCTGCCTCCTGGTCATTTGATTCTCAACACTACGGTTTTACACTGACATGGACCGTTGGATTTGATAATAAAAGGCAGATAAAAAGAGAGCAACGGATCCGAATCTATAAAATTGATCGAAATCCCTGTTAAGTTCCGCATTAAACAGGCATAAACCATTTTAGATCCTTATGTGCTCCAACACAGCCCGAGTTCAGAATCAAACAGAGAAATAGATATCTAAATAAAAAAAAGAGAAGCAGATTCACATGCAGCGGCACATAAATATAAAGAATAGATGCTGCATTTCAAAATAGGATTAGATTATGGGGCCCTTGGGGCAACTGTTGCGATAGTGGCATGAAATGTGCTTATGTTCATGCCAACCCATGCCGTTCAATGCAATAATTTACATGCTGAACCTTTCAATGAGCACATAATCAAAGGAAAAAAAAAACATAGAATGATGAAACCTCCGATGCAAATACTGGAAGTTTCAAAACAATATTGGTTTTTTATGAAGATATGATATGGTACCAGGAAATCTAATTTTAGACAGTTGACGGGAAGGAGAAAACAAATTTACAAATTGAACCAACTTCATCCAAAGGCTGTGTTACAGTGCAGCGATCTCGTCGACCACTTGTGCTTTGTCTGATTCGAACTGCTCGTCCTCTGCAGATAATAAATAGTTTAGCTAATCTATGCTTGGCCGAAGTATATAAGTAGGAAGTAATACTTGAGAAATTATGCTATTTAAAAATTAAAGCAGAGATACAAATCCAAAACATGCATTAAATTGCCAACCTTTGTCCAGCTTGAAGTCACTAAAGAGACGAAGAAGCTTGTTCTTGTTTGCAACTAATATCGTCACGATCTCAGGGGGCTTGTTTTGATTTGCGGCAAATAGCTGTAGATGTGGGGGAAAACATAGGAAAATATATGAACTTTGAAAGGTGAAATGGGGGGAATGATTTATGCCAGGAGCAAACAAACATCGTTATTACCTTGAATACATGAAATGCCTCTATTTGAATGTTCTTACTAGATTCCTGAAAACGTGCAAATTTATATTAGCACAACACAACCCTAACATGTAATGTATGTTATGATTTGCCAAGAATGTGACAATTATATCGACTTAGAGATCGAGAAGATACTGATCAACTAAAAATAATGGGCAAAGGGCATGATATAGGGACGGAAAATTATAAACAAGGTTTGACATCTGATGCCGAGTATTTAGCACCAACAGTGATACTACAATATTTTTTAATTAAAACATAAGTAATACAGCAGCGGAATGGATACATGATGACAATGTTTCCACTATTAGATTAGTACAACACAACAGTAAAAGGATGGACATACTTGTACAGTAATTAAAAGCTTACAGTATGATTAACAAGGGGGTGAGTAATCCATGCTGACACCGCAGATGAGGAAGGACCATCAATGTCATGGATATGGGGTTGAGCTGGCACATTAAGCAGTCTACATGTGTGTCGAAACTAAGAGTCGAATGATAAGAAAACCACTGAGGCCTTGAGAGATGTTTTCATTTCCCACACAATGGGAATAGTGTAATTGTTCAGAATCGTGTATATATTTAGCAATATTTCGCAAATATTTACTTGAAAGTTGCAACTATCTTTGTTGCATGCTTGTGTATAAGATACTGGTTTTTCACTCCCACTAATTATCCACAAGTGTAGTGTGCTTAGAGATTAGGGACTTCGGTAAATACATGTCAACGTACATATTGTTATTTTCCTAGAATTTGGTCATAGAAAACACAAGTATTCTCCCAAAGATAAATCTTTCAGTTAAGAAGCTCAATCATGGAAATTATCAACAGGTAACTCAAATGCATAAATCCCATCAAGCAATACGTGGAAGAGATCTCGCACCCTGAGAAGATTCATTAGGATCATCAAGTTATCCTTCGAGTTAACATATCGCATCATCACCGCTGAATTCGATCGATCCAGCAGAATATCTCCTAAAAGCTGAAACAAATGGCAAGAGTTATCAGGGGTCTCTAAAATGCTGAATATTAGGAGACCACCCATCCTTTAGTGATAAAAAAAGAACACTGGTAAGCTTGTATTAGACAGCAGGACTAATATACTTATCAACACCACAATTTTAATTATATTCATTTCCTGATGAATGTTCGCTTTAGATGCACATGAAAACTAAGTATATGATTAATTCAGCTATGTAGATATCCCACTTTTTATTAAGCCATCATTTAACACCCTTTAATTTAGAATTTAGATGCTGAGCATAAAGGAAAGTACTACCTTGATAGCTTGTCTTCTTGTTATATAATTGGGAGATGACAACAGCTTTAAGTTAAACTCTGCAAAAAACTGAAGACCAAGAAAAATTTCAAATGAGAATTCCAATACAAGCAATCAAGCCAAATCAATATGATACAGAGGGTGCAGGAAAAAAAGGAACTTTAAATCCAAACATTTTCAAACAAAGCTGGAAGCCATGATGAAACCAAATCCCAAAGATATTATGCATGATTACCAATTTGACAACTAGTTCATGCTTATCTTCATTTCAATGTCTAACATGCATGTTTAAAGCATAGGTAAATATATATCAACAAATTGATGCCTAAATGTAATCTGCACTTGACATATACAAATCAATTGAAATTAGTACATCAATATAAGAGCAAATACACGTGTTGCCATCAGATATTATACCCATTTCCTTGAGTCCAAATTGCTGGGAAATTTGTCATGATGCACATCATGACATTATGTGAACGGCTGTGCTTTATCCAGCAGCCCTCAATATATGTAGAACAAGAAGCTATCTATAGTCATATGAAATAACCAGAATTTAATATGGCCTGTAGACGAAGGAAAAGTATGCTATAAATAAGGCATGACCTAAATGAAGGCAAGATCTATCTCTCTACAATTCTACACGAGGAGGCGGTTACAAAATTAAAGTTTGACACCTAATAGATCCTCTTGGTTTAATTAGTTTGCCTCCTGATCAAACTAAATCAATTTTAGCCAATAAAAAACTCACTGATAATAACTACACATGTTCTTCTCCTATGATAACCCGCCATATTTATTAACTACCCATTATTTTAAAGAGGATGCAGAGTATATAGTGCCACTGTAGGAATTCCTACAGTGGCAGAGCACATGGTGGATCACTATTCATCACTTTACATTTTTTTTATTTTAACTTCAATAATTCTTGGATTCGCAAAAGAGACATGCACATAGATCAACCAATAATTTGTTGCCATGTCCCCCGCCATAGTAGGAAATTCCTACAGTGGCAATGAAAACTCCGTTTTCTCTATTTGAAAACCTCACATGCATTGCAAGTGCAAACTACTAGTACTCAAATAATCCCAGCCATCGATTAAACTTTTACCATCTTCACGCTACATTTCATTTGCTTGTCCTTCACTAGACCGATGCTAGATAAACCATATACTCAAGTAGTAGTCAATCTTGTCAAAACAGGCTTAAAAACTGAATGCGATACTCCCTCCATTTCTTTTAATTAGTACTCTTTTGTTCTTTCCCCCCCTTCAAAATACTAGTCTCTTTAGAATATCAAGAAGCAAATTTAATTCCATGCTTCTGAAACCATTGCACTTTATATATGAAGTTCTAAATTTATCCCTAATTGGGAGAATAAATGAAGAATATCACATGGTTAAATTAGGGATTTCAAATTTATGACATTTTAGATTTTAGAGTAGTTAAATCCTTCTTAATAAGTGTGTAAAAGGGGGGAAAAGACTACTAAAAAGAATCGGAGGGAGTACATGTTAACAAATTCAAGTATTTTTTTTTGAAGGTAAGAGCAGGACTCAGAAAGAGTTCGTCCCATGAACTTTATTAAAAAACAAAACAACAAAACATAAAAGGTTACAATTCTACAGAAAATAGGGGAGCAAGACAACAACAATCTAACAAATTCAAGTATAATTTAGCATCCCCGAGAAAGTCTAAGAATCAATCATCCATCTGAACATTGTTTAGAGAAAATTAAGTTAATTGTATTTAATCAAACCCTTGCATATGACTATGGCATGCACATGAGCTACACATCGCAATTTCGAGTGCTCCAAGTCTTCAAGACTTAATTGTAATTGTCTAATAACCTGTTCATAGGCAGGAAAAGTGTTGGCATGACACCCATTAAACAATTTACGCACATACAGGCCAGGAAAAATTTTACCCAGATGGATTGTAACCCTTAAGAATGAGAAAGGAAGATAATCGGTGTATATCTTGAGCTACAAGGTTATACTACATTATCCTGCTTTCAGTCTGTTTGCTGTCTTATAAAGTACTGTTCTAAAAAAATGAGAACATACAAGAAAACAACACACTTAAAATTCAAGAAAAAGGCAATCACTTACCCAATCATAATTTTTAGAAAGAAAATCTGCAACAGTTGACTTGTGTCTTGTTAAGAGCTCCTGCAATAGAATGAATTTTTCTTTAATTAATGTGTTAATTGTATATGTGAATACAGATTCATCAAAACCAAGAAACAGAAAACTTCTTGGTAGAACCGACTATCACCTAAGAAATAACATCACTCAAGAAGTTTTATTCCGTAATTAGCAAATATATCACCATGAAAACTTCTAACTAGAAGCTACTGATTACACCTTCAGTCAATAAATGCTAATGATATACGATTATCAAGCAAATAACAATGAACAAGCTACAAGCAAACAAGAAAAGGACTACAAGTAAGCAACCGGAATAACTGTACTAAGGGGGAAACAAGCGGGAGGGTGAGGGAAAAAAAGGCTAGATAAATAGTATCCTTACTCAGGACAATCTAGAGCAATGGCAAATATTTTGGTGGCAGTCAAGCCCTTGAAGAGACCGACGAGAGTTTCAAGTAGGGCTAGCGCAATAGTGTGCCAGTTGCTGCCTTCAAGTTGCTTGTGTTGATATAGACTAAATAAAATAGGAGGTACTTTTAAGAGTAGCAAATCCTACACTTCAAAAAGTGATTGATGTGGTTTTGAGGAAGCTACAGGGCTACACTTATATGTTCGGAGAGGGGCTTCTCTCTTTTAGTAATTAATCCTGTAAGTTGCCAGGCTTATAAGGTAAATCTAGGGCACCTAGCAATCTAGAATTAGATCTACTTCTATCTTGAGGGCATGCTATCTAATATCATGAATGAATGGAATGGGAGCAGTGTGGTGTCATTTGCAGCAACTTGGAGGAAATTCTAGTCGTAAAGCATGTTTATTTTTAATCGCAAATCATGTTTAAATTAATGAGTAGAGTGTTGAAATCAAAAAGAGGACGATCAGTTTTCGACCAATGAAGAATACAGAAAACAGTTAGGCACTTAGACGACCGCAAGCGAGAATATACCAAGGATACACTGAAATCTCAAGCAGCAAGAAACTAAATGTATAAGAAGTCTGTAATGAACTAAACTTTAGCAGGATGGTTAAAAAATTAATATATAAACAATAAAATAAAAAAATATCAACTAAAACCGGGGGGGGGGGGGGGGGGGTTAGATTGACCTTAAATGTTGAAGAAGCATCTGATGCTATGTCAAAGTTTGGAATCTGTATAAAATCGAAAAACTTCTTCATGTGCTCAGACTCTAAAACATACCTGCAAAACGAAAAAAGGAGGAAATGTTTAAATAAAAAGTTATATCATCTAGATTTATACGAAACCCAATAACCCGTAAAAGTTTTGAGCAATTTGACGGTACATAACATTTGAACAAGGCATATATGACAAATTCAAACCTAAAAAGCATTAATGATTAACCAGAAAGAATGAAGTGTGCATACAATAATTCAAAATGCAACTTATACAAAACCCTATAGTTCAGTATTTAAGTTAATTAGTAGGTATAAATCTGTTGTGACATTCTTATCAATGATAAACATTGCACATGGCAAATATATCTGCCTCCCTTGCGAATAATGGGTTTGAAGAAAGCCATTTGTGCATTATGTACGTACATAAGTAATAATGTACCATGAAGAGCTGGATAGCATACATCTGGTTTTCTTTTGGTTTCTTTTTTTTAAAGACTGATATTATTCCATAGCTGAAAATCTTTTGTCCAAAAATTGGCATCAAGATGAGACATATATAGGAATAATGGATTTCTAAAAGCCAATTGGACAAATCCTTCCCTTTACAACTTGATTCACATAGACCTTCTGAATAAAAACTGTCTCGTTATGTCCATGTAGAAAGTTAGAAACACTTTCTTTTGCAATAATCTGCACCTACATATAGTTTCCAACTTCCAAGTTCATCCAAAGTAAGACCCGACTATAGTCTTCAAACTATATAGCAGCACATGCACCCTTCGTCTCTTCAACAATAAATTTCTCTATGTTGCAGTTTTGCATATATGGATTTGATGCCTGAGGTGTGTCAAGGAATTTGACTTTGAAGGATAAAAACAAGTATTTCATGAGTCGACTTACAGAGTAATTACATTACCCGATGAACAAACTATTTGGAAATTTTCCAGCCCTGTAACATCTTATGATTGATATTGTTCAGAAGACAAAATTTGGCAGTTCCTAAGAGTAAGGCACACATACATATTGCCTGTTTGCTCCTAGGGAAAATGCTGGACTTTGATGAAAGAGAGTATAGATCCAATGCTATTTATAATTAATAATTGTTTAGAAGACAATATTTCGCGGTTACTAAGAGCAAGGCACGCAGATTTATTGCTTTGCACCTAGAGAAAATATTGCACTTGGAAGAAGAAGAGAAATATCCAATACAGAATTGCAAATAAGTTGGTATCTCCATACAATGATCACACGAAAATTGATTTTGGGAGTAAATCTTATCAATTAGGCGAGTAAAAATAATTGACCAGAAGCACAATGGAAAGATCTACTAACAATCATGACAACTTTTATGGTATGTCTCATGCTATCAATTACCATCTTAGCATACATAAATCAGTGTTTAAAATAGATATCAAAGGTTGAAACTTTTTGGTACACAAGAACCTAGCTGCACTACTATTATTCAAAATAATTACTTTGCTATACTTTGATGCCGAATGCACTCCCTCAACATAAAGCCATAATGTAAAGCAACGTCCATATCTTCATACCTGCACCACAAACAGAAATACTGAATCATGCCACAATGTCCACAATGAAAAAGATCTACCAGTTACAGAAATGAGATAAAAAATCAAAATAGAGACAGCATATACACACACAAAAACACACCTGAGCGGCAAAATGAAACAGTATCTCGCAATAAAATATATCCTAATTGGGAAAACGCATGTTACTTGCTTTCATGTCCTTCAAAAAAGAACATATCCATTTAATTCTTTCCTCCTACACCATGATGAAGTAAAATATGGCCTAGACCTCTATAATGTGAATTTTCATACATAAGTATTACATCAACATGGAGACATAATTGTGTCATCCATTGGACTAAATCATAGATAATATTCATAAGCTTTTAATTCCACGAAATATCAAATTTTCGATGGTTAGCTTCATGTTGGCATCAGTTCAAACATAGGAAAGGTCTAAAGGATATTAAGTCATATATGACTATTTATCATAATCAGGAGTTGAGTAATAGAATACTCGTTGAATAATTTGATTCAACTACAGGAGAGAAAATCGTAATATCATGTAGTTTCTTTCCATAATGATTTCTAAGTGCTTACATACTTATAAATGAGAAATCTATTAAAGGTTCCAATCATCACACATAATAAAAATTAGACTTTAAGGGGCATGCAGTGTCCCTGCAGGCCCCTGCATAAAGTGCCCTCACCTAGAGGTGGCTTTGCGATAAATCCCCTGGGCCCCACCTGCCTCTGGGTGAGGCCACTGCAGTGAGGGGCCTGCTGGGACAACGCGGGCCCCATTTCATCTTTAAATTATTGTGTTTCTTTATATAGTTACTTAAATTACTTTCTTCAAAGATGGCAAAAGGTCAAGCAGCAAATGTTTGAATGGACAACAGTGTTGTGATTCAATCATTAAAGATCAAGAATTTGTTTTGGATAATCAAACCAAATATGAAGTTCTTAAATCTAAAACTTACCCGGCTATCAAAATATCCATGAGATCTTTATTCTTTTCCAAGTAATCAGAAGCAATCAGCCGTGATTGAACTTGTTGCCTTTGTAAATTGGCGACAATCTGAGTAGCATCTTTACAGGCCTGTCCAATTTATTAAACACCATGCTTCAACAGCATTAACAGGTTAGATTTACATAATAACCAGGAAGCTGAAACATCGTTATTATACAAATACCAATAAAGATTCAACAATCTAAACTAACATTAATTGAGGCGCCTAAATAAATTTTGTTTGAGAAAACCACGAATAAAAGAGGAGGTGTCACAATCTCAACTAACCAGATGGTATCAAGTATCTAGACAAAGGGGAATGTCTGGATGGACTGAGATGATATTGTTGCTATAAGAAATTATGTTGAACTCTAAAAGCACAAAAAAGGCCAAGAGAAAAGTAGTACGCATTCCCACAACCATAAACTCAAATATTTATGATGCCAAGGAAACTTAGAATTACCTCTAGGTTCAATTTGGGTATGCATATAATTAATAATCGGAAAGTATTCTCTCTAAAGAACTCCTGAGTCAACTGTGCACAGGCTTCAGCAACTGGTTCTAATTCGCCTTTGCCATAAAGAATATCTTTCAGCTCGCGGATGAGTTTACTTAATTCTGCCATCTGTAAGAGGACAACATAGACATAAGTAATGGCAAAATTGAAGTTATTGCAGTTGAGAAAACAATGCACATCTTTATAGAAAAAAAATATCCACCTATGGAACGGTAAAATAAAAATAATTTAAGCTAATCCCTAGAGAGTTTTTCTGCAGGTTCATAAGAAAGAATATTATAAGCTTAAATTAATGAATTTGAGACGCAAAATAAAACCAAACGTGCATAGAAACCCACCAATGTGACAAAACAAGTTAGAATACCTTCTACTCCATCATGAGTAAATATAACTAGGAAAAAAAGAGTTAAAATCAACAACTTACTTGCAGAAACTGATTGTGGGATACCAAGGGGAAGGGGGGTCATCACTAAATAAAAGAAATGGTATTGTAGTTGAGGGGTGAATCATCACTAAATAAAAGAAATGAATATTGTGGTTGATATTCTGAAATTTCTGATGATGTGATTATGACTGGCTCTTAATTTTATCCATTGAAGTTGTGTGCAACATACTAGCTAGCAATGCACAAGTCAGAGATGTGGGCACTCAACACCTATGTTCCTTTATTTATTATTTTTTCCTTTTTGAAATTGTTTCTTTAGTTACACAAATGAGTCTCCTGTAATAAAATTACTGTAAACCTTACAGTTGGTGATGATAAATGATTTTAAGTACTCGATCTTTAATCCATACCCCTTTCCAAGCTTCTCAAGGGATATGATATGATACTAATTTTTTCGCAATATTAGAAGTGCCTGTATGCGGTGTACCTATACAAAATTAACCATAATGTCAACAAACGAAATAGCTAAAATAAAACCCATGAATTCTTTCCGAGTTCTCAATACATATTCATGAATCAGAACATAGTCGGAAGATTGGAGAAATTAATAAACTGATAACAATTTCACAAATTTTCACCATATATCGGATATCAACCAAAGCCCTCATAATTGATCAAATTCCAAATCAAATCTATCATAATTGATCCAATAAGATATCTGCCGAGATCACATTCCCAATTTCAATCCAAACACAATAAAAACCTCAAATGACCTAATTTTCTAAAATCCACAACACAATCCATCATCGATCCATAGAAAAACCTAAGAAAATAAGAAAAGATCAAAGATGGATCACCTTCTCCTCTCTCTTGCTCTCCTTGGATCCCCCCGGCAGCGCCGACGCCGCCGTTCCGGGGCTCTGATCGAAGTAAATGAGCAGATCCCTCGTGAGCCTCACGAGCTCCGCCGGCGTCCTGGGCTTGGACTTGAAGAGCCCCTTCATCTTTCTCTCACTCTTGACTCTCCTCGCGAGATCCCTCAATAGCCCTAGCCTTTGCCCTAGGGTTTCGTTGGCTCGCGCGCTCCGTTGCTGATGCTGATGAGCAGGAGGCAAAGGAGCGGCGGAGATTTTAAGCATGATGATGAGAGAGAAAGAGAGAGGAGAGAGAAAGAGAGAGGAGATTGTAACAGTAAAAAACTGTTGGGATTTGAGTAAAAAAGGTTTTCTTCTTCTTTTTTTTAAGGTGGGTAATGTAATGGTTTGGTGTTAAATAAATACAAACAGGTTTTTTTTTTTTTTGAACGCAATGGTGCCCACTAAACGGCAGTTTCCGGGTTGGATCGCGGGTCTCCCCTCATAAACTACTACTGTCCACCATTAGGCTATGTGCCCCGCACAAATAGGGTGTTTTTTATATCTCTTTCCAAAACTTCCATATTTCTAAATTTCATCCCTAAAAATTCACCTTGTCTGTTAACAAAAAAAAAAAAAACATTTATCTTTATTCCGTCGGAATTTAACTACGGCTAGTTTGTTTTAAGCAGAACTTGAGTTGGAAGTGTGATTCCTCTTTCTCCCCCCATAAAAATTATGACTTCTTTTTTTCATTTTCCTTCTCATCATGAGACATCGTCTTTTTCACATGATTTGTTAGTTAAGATCATTTTTATTTTTGGAGTTGTCGAAATTGGTAAATAAAGATAAGCATAATCTAGTTTATATATCTATAACTAATGAATGTGCGAAGAACAAAAGCCCTAAATTTTTATGTAAAGAAAAACTCTAATTTTAAATTGAAGAGAAACCCTAAGTCTGATCCTAAATTGAAAAGGAAGAAAATGATTTTGAAGGCTATTTTTGTCTTTTAGCGGTTACTCAATAGTATGTTAATTAAAGTACCGGAATATTTATATAAGATACTTTACAAAACTAACCAATAAAAGATTTATGAACAATTAAAAATATTTAGAGGTAAAATTTAGAAATATGAATTTTTAGGGGTGGAATTTAAAATTTTAGAAATATGAATTCGTAGCTCTTTATTTGTTTGCTTGTAAGGTCCTCTTGGTTTATGAAATGGAAGATTGCCGAGAATTCTCACAGTTTTGGAAATGGGATGACCGGGCATATAATTCTAAGGAATCTTGCATTACGGACCACGGTGCATGGTGTATTTTAATAATCTCCGGCGATATATGTATGTGCAATGACCGATGGTGGGCTGGCAGTCGATGGACGTCGGGTGGGTAGCGGTCAACAAACGGACAACTGACGGTCTCGACCTGCCACGACATGGAATTGGCACTTGACCGGTACTTGAATCACGTGAAGTCTATATGACCCCACCGTAACCCAAGTAAGTCGAAAACCCAAAAATCTAAATCTTTTAGGAAAATAATGGAGGTGAAGTTTTGAAATAAAGATATAATTAAATCAAGTTCTTTTTTTAAAAGTATATATAAAGTTCGTTTGAAATGCAAATGGATTATATACTATAATTTGAAAACATTTTCGTCAGTTGAAATTTGGGGAGTACTTCCTTTATAAATTCTGATCCAAAACCAATACATATACAATAACAATATTAGCATCCCCAAGCGGGAGCTAGCTCTTTACCAATCGGCGGAAATATAACCACGCAAATAAGTATACGACGTCCAAGACGAAGATCAACCACAGAAAAAGAGTAAAGAAAACCAAATATCATCAAATCCAATATAAGAATAATACAAGTCTCGCCACTAAGTCTGAAACAATATACAAACTGGTCTTTAAGTCTGCCAAATATATATAGTCTGGTTGATGGAGTTTTTAAGTAGATACAAATGAATAATAAATAGTATACAACCAGTGGTTACGGTCCGAAGTGTAATCCATCTACCAAGCAACCACCCAAATGAAGCAATGTGCCAGCAAGCCGCTACTGATCCGAGCGGTCGGTCCTGCAAGAAAACTATGGCACAACGGGGGTGAGTTGCCAACTCGTGAGTAGAAGACATCATTAGGTAGAAATCAAATGTATGACGATCTCCTAGGTCATACAGTAATATAGTAATATCATACCGTGCGGTATGAAGTGATCGTGTATACATATGTATATAAATATATAAATTCATGCCTGTGTCAATATATGATACCATGTCATCCATATCATGTATATATGTATCATCCAACGTGTGCCCATCAACAACACATCAAAATCATCATAAAATCTTGAGTGTCCAGTATCGACACTCGAAATCATCATAAAATCCGTGTCCAGTATCGACACGTAAATTCTTATATCTCAGACGTCGTCTCATCGGATCGGCCCTCATATCTCAGGCACTGTCTTATCAGATCGGTCCTCATATCCATCTGTTTCATATCACTCCGGTCTGTATCTTCCGGATATCCGCCAAGTCCAATATTGTTACCGGTAGGTAGTGTTCCCCTGCCAGGCTCAACACTTTTCTATACGATCTTCTTGTCTCGAGGTACCGTACCAGGTCCACCATATACCCGCAATTAGTTTCTCCCCCTGTCTCGATTCGAATAATCATCATAGCTCAGCATTGAGAAATCTCATGGTAGACGTCGAAATATCATATCAAGAGAAACCGCATTTTTAAAACAATCACATATTTTTAAATAAAATCTACGGTTTTTCAAATCCAGAAATCTCATGAAAACAGAATCTCATGAAAGCATGGCAGTAATGAAATAATATGTACATGCATAGAACAATACTTTAATGCTGTTCAGTTGATAAAACTGCACATTTGTTATTACATTTTTTCTACCATTTCCATATTAAAAAAGGTCTTTATTATAATATATCATACATATGAGGGTTTATTTGTAAAAATACTATTTTCCATGTGTTGATATATTATAATTAGCATTTGGTAGGAAAATGTATGCAAATAATATCATTGACCAAATCCTAGTAGAACCAAGTCTACTAAATATTATTTGTTAAGTTGTGCAGAATTTGCAGGTTTAAAATCAAGGAAATCAAGTTGTTAAAGAAAACCTGCCTAATTAAGAAATCAAAATGAAGAAATCAATTCTGGCAGAAGAAAAGAAAAGATTTCCAAATTCTGAAGGGTCCAAGGATTGCCACATGTCACAAAGATACAATTCCAGAAAAATGATGAAGTGATCTTCACCATTGGCCGCGGATCCGCGGCTAAACCCCCCTGTTGGCCGCGGATCCATGGCAGGTTAGGGGATTCAGGAGCTGCAAAATTTTAGGGTGAATTTTTATAGTTGGCTTCCATATTTGGAAGCAGGAGTTCTGGCATTTGGGCTATAAATAAAGACCGAGAGTCTCTTGGAAAATTTATCAAGCCGACGAGATCACGAAGTCCAAAACGGCTCACGCATCCAGGCTGATCATTAACTGTTCGTCTACCTCCTTGGAAGAGATCGAGAAGCAAACTAGTATTTGTAATCATTTTCTAAGGGATCAAAGTGTAATGAATATTGTTGATTAATAAAGGTAGCTCTTTTTCCTATTCTATTTCTTCGTAGTTTAATTATGCATTTTCTCTCCATCTTTTTTTCTCCCAACATGCGCGAGTAATTCTCCGCTTGTTAGGGTTCGTAGGATTAGGATAGGCTAATGGATGATGAAGATCCTTAAACCCTTTTTAAGTCTTATAAAGTTTAGAAACTTTATCAAAAGAATCATTAACATCCTAATCGGGCGCGCTAACAATTCTTTATTAGTTCCGACCGCGATTAGAGATTAGATTAATGATTGTTTTGGTAAAGGCTAGATATGAACGGAGTTCCGTGTCGAGATAAGGGTTAAGAGTGGGATTCCTTTTCCCTCCAGAAACCCTAATCTACACGCATCACCGTCGTTTTAGTTTTAAATCTATTAATGGATAAAAAGGGTAACTTTTAATTAATCGTCCATAACTACTAAATCCTAACGAACCCTACAAACCCCCTTATTATATTAACTACATCCCTAAAATAATCTAGATCTATATTTTTGCATTCTTTCTTAAATCTAGAAACCATTCCTCGACATTCTTATCCCTCCTCTCTTTTTCAACACATCTAAAGTAAGATTAAAATATTCAACGTTTCCCTGAGGACGACCCGTACTCACCTCGGTCTAGCTATACGCGACACCGTTCTGATTGCAGTTAACTATACTAAACAAACTCTTTCTAACTAATCAAATGGCGCCGTTGCCGGGGAAACGTGCGTAATTTTTTATTCTTACTATTTGTGTTGAATTCTTATACGATCTATATCATAATTAAAACAAAACTGCAAATTGTATATTTAACGATCATTGTGTGAATTTTGCGAGGGAATCTGGAGTCACATACTTAAGGATACAGAGAGACAGAGACATTCATCGAGATCCAGAGGAGTACAGAAGGCCACGTAGCAAATTTCATCAAGTGATCCATCTTTCTTGCGGCGGAACCGCGGCCGGAAGTGCACATCGGCGGCGGAAGCGCGGCCAGTTAGAGGATCTAGGGCTCAAAACTTCTCTGGTAAGATTCAACCTCCTTCTCTCTTCTCTGAAATCCAATAAAATATCTTTTCTGCAGGATTCTTTGCAAAATATCGCCGCTCAAAAAAATCTTTTTGCAAAGTTTTGTTTTGCGGTTTGTTATTTCATATTTTAATACGGATTTTTAAGGGGCAAGACCAAATCCAGATTAGGTGGGGATTTCATCACCCTTCCTAAGCCCCACAAATCACAAACCAAGCATCTGCATCAACCCTTCATTAATTTAAAAAATATCTAGACCAGACTCTAAGGACTGTCGCGCTCAATAAGGACAGAGGAAGGTCGTGGGTAATCTATCGTTTATCCGCATTACTTTTGTAGTGTCTACGCAAGTGTGACAAAGGCTAGTGGTTTTTAATTA
Organism: Agapanthus africanus; assembly: GCA_030015575.1. NCBI lineage: Eukaryota > Viridiplantae > Streptophyta > Magnoliopsida > Asparagales > Amaryllidaceae > Agapanthus > Agapanthus africanus. Next base: position 441,366,226 of record CM057350.1, on the reverse strand, counting down.
GGCCCACTACTATGGTTCCTTCCCACTTACCTGGCACTTACCTGGCTACAAGGGTAGTACGGAGGCGGTGGAGGATTGATCCTGCGGCTTGTCCTTTGGAAGTCTAGGAGCGGTCTAGACACTAGACCTAGGTGACCTTAGTTCTAGGGTTGTTTGTGCATTTTTGTGTGATTTGTCTAAATACGTAATTTTCCAAAACAAACCAATTATTTTCTCCCCTTTTTACCCATTTCCCCTTCTTCTCTTCTTATAATGGATGACCCAAACAGAAGAACACTTGCTGAGTTTTGCTGTCCACAACCAGATATCTCTTGTTTTCGTAATCCCTTCGGTATACCGTCCGGCTCTTCCATGTCCTTAAGAGATCATATAGAACAAGCAGGAAGAAATAGTTGGCCACGTTAGTTTAGGTCTTATCAACCGTATCCTAATCCTACACCTGTTTCAGTTGATACCCAGAGTGAGGGAGCCCCTAGACGAATGTCCATTGCTGAGCACATAGCTAGGTCTAGAGGCCAAAGTTTCAACCCGGACCAATATCAACCATCACCACCACTGTACAGAGAAGAGTTTGATATGCGGTTTGTGTCTATTAAAAATAGCCAACCAACCAACCCACATCAATATTCTTCTTATCATAACATTGATCCTACTCCTACCCAAGTTCCGCAACCATTCTATTCCTATCAATCCAATCCGACTTTTCCACCTACTCTAGACAGTTCTTCTAATCAGTCATTTGGAAGTTTTAATTATCCACAGGAATTTCAATCTTATACTGAAACCCCTTATCAACCCAAGACTAGTCTGGAGCAGACATTAGAAAAATTTATGGAACTGTCGAACCAAATTATGAAAGATTTGGGTAGTAAGACAGAACTATACACCCTTCCTAATCAAACCTCATGTTTCCAAACTAAAATTCACAACTCCAGTTTCATAGATTCATCAAGTACAATGTCTGATAAGTTGTGTGACTTTGTAGTGTTTGATTTACCAGACTGTGAAGGGTCCATTTCAAGTAAAACCATACCCAACCCTTGTGATCTCTACACCTCCACTCTTGAACCAAAACTGATTGAAAACCATACTTTTGATGAGGTGTTTGAGAATTTTAACCTTCACTTGAATGAGGTGATTGACGTTGGGGATATATTGATTGATGAACCCGAAATTTTGGATGATTTTGGCCCACCAATTCATCAAATCCTTTCACTTCCTTGTGGTCATCATCTTGATCCTTTAATTCTTCCCAAATCCCAAATACGTCTTGAAGTTGATGATAATGGTATACCCGAAGATCAGACCGAAATACAGCCTCCATCTTCCACATCTGGTTCAGCAACACTCGACATACCAATTTGTTTACCCATTTCACCTTCTACTTTCTTCGGTTCTTCTTCTGTTCCTATAGTTTCTGTGAGTTTTGATAAATCACAATCCGTTAATTCAAGTTCAATAATACCAGAAATTCAACTTGATTTGGATATATTTGAAAATGAGGTAGATGAGTTTTTCGAGTCCTCTACCTCAATAATTTTTGAATCAAGTAGGATAAATTCTGGCACAAAACTCTTTGACAGCAAAATGTTCAATCACACCATTGATAAAAGTTTTGAAGAACTTTTTGCTGACGAACTTGAATTTTTAAACAATATGGATTTTGTGATTAATCAATCCCCACCTATAGAGGTTGAACCGTCACCATTCCTTTTTCCTAATCATTCACATTCATCCTCATTCTTTCTTTTCTCTAATTTCAAACCCTTTCCAGACCACCTCTTATCCCTTCCCCATTTTTTCTTGACTCGATACAACACATTCTTCCACCAACCTATACGCTATACTGATAAAATCTTTGAATGGTTGGTGTTAACTTTTGGTCTTTGTAAAGTCTTACTTTGACCAAATGACTCACCCCCTCTTAAAATGCTTCATATTGTCTAACTCATGTTTGAGGGGGGGGTATATTTTTGGCTCTTGAACATAACTTTTGTTCTCAAATTTGTGAGCCAAAATTAAGTTTGGGGGAGGATTTTCACTTTCATATATAGTTGCTCCCATTAACAATGTCCTCCCAAACTTACAGGTTTTTGTGATCCAGCAGATAGCAACAGTGAGGACACTGCTGTAAACAGGTTTGGGGGAGATTTGTGCTTATTTACGCATCAATTTGCATCATATTTTGCATAAGCACAACATTTTCAAAAAATTTAAAAAAAAAATTATAACTAAAGAGTAGAAAGTGAAAAATTACATCCAAAAGATAGGAATAGTTTAAGAAAACCAAGAAAATTAGAAGTTTTCTTAAACGAACTGGTAATAAGTAGTTATGAGCTGCTGTCCCAAGGGTTAGTAAGATGAAGGAAGTCACTAATCTGAGTATAAAAATAAGTCTGAAAAATAGTTTCTATTCTGGAAGCCAAACATTTGAATGTTGATACCCTACTATATGCACTTACACACGTCTTGAAACTCAGGATAGTAGAGGATACCTTGAAATGCTCTTGTCTAAAAGCCAAAGTATGAAGGAAATAAAAATAAAAAAAAATGAAGAAAATATAAAAATGGTGAAAAGAAAAATGAACACTGGTTTTGTTATCGCCAAGGCAGCAATAAAAAAATATAGTGAGGGTGCTTCATCACCTAGTGCCCTAAGGCCAACTGGTCTGGGAGTCACTGCTAAGCCTTAGGTGGTGCAAGAAGAGGAAAATATTATCACCTAATCAGCAAGCACATGAGTAATCGGTCGGTTAGTACCTCAAGAAGTATTAACGGTCGCATGAAAATGTGTGAGAAAATCTAAATATTCATCAAATTAAAAGTACTGAGGTAGATGGACAAGAGTATGATAGCTTGAATTGAATTCTCCGAGTGTAGGGATGTCCATTACACACACGTAGGGGTATATGATCGATGCTTGGATGAAAGGTAGGAATGAAGAATAAAGACGATGTTTTATTGAGGGATAATGTGATTTCTAACATCTTTTCATGACTATTAAGATATGGCTCATAACAACTGAAAAGCTAGTGTAGTTGGAAACTCTTGTTTTCAAGTTCTTTCTTTTATAGTTCTTATCTTTATATGTAATTTTCACCATCTCTCTTTTATTATAGGATTTTGTGGGTGTAATCCGCTGAATACCCTTAGGAGACAACACTCCTCCTACTAGGGACACCTAGAGATTTAACGGCTTGTTGCACGTGCTCAGTGCAATCGTGTTTGCCTACGAAAGTGTGCTTAGTTTTTTCCTTTCTTTTTCTCCTTCTCCTGAATAAACTAGTTTGCTCGGGACGATCAAAGATAAGTTTGAGGTTATTTGTTCAGTTGATAAAACTGCACATTTGTTATTACATTTTTCCTACCATTTCCATATTTAAAAAGGTCTTTATTATAATATATCATACATATGAGGGTTTATTTGTAAAAATACTATTTTCCATGTGTTGATATATTATAATTAGCATTTGGTAGGAAAATGTATGCAAATAATATCATTGACCAAATCCTAGTAGAACCAAGTCTACTAAATATTATTTGTTAAGTTGTGCAGAATTTGCAGGTCTAAAATCAAGGAAATCAAGTTGTTAAAGAAAACCTGCCTAATTAAGAAATCAAAATGAAGAAATCAATTCTGGCAGAAGAAAAGAAAAGATTTCCAAATTCTGAAGGGTCCAAGGATTGCCACATGTCACAAAGATACAATTCCAGAAAAATGATGAAGTGATCTTCACCATTGGCCGCGGATCCGCGGCCAAACCCCTCTGTTGGCCACGGATCCGCGGCAGGTTAGGGGATTCAGGAGCTGCAAAATTTTAGGGTGAATCTTTATAGTTGGCTTCCATATTTGGAAGCAAGAGTTCTGGCATTTGGGCTATAAATAAAGACCGAGAGCCTCTTGGAAAATTTATCAAGCCGACGAGATCACGAAGTCCAAGACGGCTCACGCATCCAGGCTGATCATCAACTGTTCGTCTATTTCCTTGGAAGAGATCGAGAAGCAAACTAGTATTTGTAATCATTTTCTAAGGGATCAAAGTGTAATGAATATTGTTGATTAATAAAGGTAGCTCTTTTTCTTTTTCTATTTCTTCGTAGTTTAATTATGCATTTTCTCTCTATCTCTTTTTCTCCCAACATGCGCGAGTAATTCTCCGCTTGTTAGGATTCGTAGGATTAGGGTAGGTTAATGGATGATGAAGATCCTTAAACCCCTTTTAAGTCCTATAAAGTTTAGAAAGTTTATCAAAAGAATCATTAACATCCTAATCGGGCGCGCTAACAATTCTTTGTTAGTTCCGACCGCGATTAGAGATTAGATTAATGATTGTTTTGGTAAAGGCTAGTTATGAACGAAGTTCCGTGTCGAGATAAGGGTTAAGAGTGGGATTTCTTTTCCCTCCAGAAACTCTAATCTACACGCATCACTGTCGTTCTAGTTTTAAATCTATTAATGGATAAAAAGGGTAACTTTTAATTAATCGTCCATAACTACTAAATCCTAACGAACCCTACAAGCCCCCTTATTATATTAACTACATCCCTAAAATATTCTAGATCTATATTTTTGCATTCTTGCTTAAATCTAGAAACCATTCCTCAACATTCTTATCCCTCCTCTCTTTTTCAACACATCTAAAGTAAGATTAAAATATTCAACGTTTCCCTGAGGACGACCTGTACTCACCTCGGTCTAGCTACACGCGACACCGTTCTGATTGCGGTTAACTATAATAAACACACTCTTTCCAACCAATCAAATGCTCAGCAAGTGTGTTGTTCAGTTGATAAATCTGCACATTTGTTATTACATTTTTCCTACCATTTCCATATTTAAAAAGGTCTTTATTATAATATATCATACATATGAGGGTTTATTTGTAAAAATACTATTTTTCATGTGTTTATATATTATAATTAGCATTTGGTAGGAAAATGTATGCAAATAATATCATTGACCAAATCCTAGTAGAACAAAGTCTACTAAATATTATTTGTTAAGTTATTGTGCAGAATTTTCAGGTCTAAAATCAAGGAAATCAAGTTGTTAAAGGAAACCTGCCTAATTAAGAAATCAAAATGAAGAAATCAAGTCTGGCAGCAACTACGAGAAGATTTCCAAGTTCCAAAGGTCCAAGAGATCACCACATGTCACAAAGATGCAAGGCCAGAAAAATGATGAAGTGATATTAACCATTGGCCGCGGATCCGCGGCCAAACCCCCCTGTTGGTCGCGGATCCGCGGCAAGGAAGAGGAGTTAGGGTCTGCACTTTTTGGGGGTGAATCTTTGCTGTTAACTTCCAATTTTGGAAGCTAAATTTCTGGCCTTTGGGGCTATAAATAAAGACCGAGAGCCTCTTGGAAAAATTATCAAGTCGACGAGATCACGAAGTCCAAGACGGCTCACGCATCCAGACTGATCATCAACTGTTCATCTACCTCCTTGAAAGAGATCGAGAAGCAAACTAGTCTTTGTAATAATTTTCTAAGGAATCAAAGTTTAATGAATATTGTTGATTAATAAAGGTAGCTTTCTTTTTCTTATTCTATTTCTTCGTAGTTTAATTATACAATTTCTCTCCATCTCTTTTTCTCCAAACATGCGCGAGTAATTCTCCGCTTGTTAGGGTTCGTAGGATTAGGGGAGGCTAATGGATGATGAACATCCCTAAACCCTTTTAAGTCCTATAAAGTTTATGAACTTTATCAAAACAATCATTAACATCCTAATCGGGCGCGCTAACAATTCTTTGTTAGTTCCGACCGCGATTAGAGATTAGATTAATGATTGTTTTGGTAAAGGCTAGATATGAACGGAGTTTCGTATCGAGATAAGGGTTAAGAGTGTGATTCCTTTTCCCTCCAGAAACCCTAATCTACACGCATCACCGTCGTTCTAGTTTTAAATCTATTAAAGGATAAAAAGGGTAACTTTTAATTAATCGTCTATGACTATTAAATCCTAACGAACCCTACAAGCCCCCTTATTATATTAACTACATCCCTAAAATAATCTAGATCTATATTTTTGCATTCTTGCTTAACGTAAATCTAGAAACCATTCTTCAAAATTCTTATTTCCTCCTCCTTTCTCAACACATCTAAAGTAAGAGTAAAAGGTTCCACGTTTTCCAGAGGACGACCCGTACTCACCTCGGTCTAGCTACACGCGACACCGTTCTGATTGCGGTAAACTACAAACACACTCTTTCGAACCAATCAAATGGCGCCGTTGCCGGGGAAACGTGCGTAATTTTTTATTCTTACTATTTGTGTTGAATTCTTATACGATCAATATCATAAATAAAACAAAACTGCAAATTGTATATTTAACGATTATTGTGTGAATTTTGCGAGGGAATCTGGAGTCACATACTTAAGGATACAGAGAGACAGAGACATTCATCAAGATCCAGAAGAGGACAGGAGGCCACGTAGCAAATTTCATCAAGTGATCTCTCTCTCTCTCTCTCTCTTGCGGCGGAAGCGCGGCCAGTTAGAGGATCTAGGGCTCAAAACTTCTCTGGTAAGATTCTAACCTCCTTCTCTCTCCTCTGAAATCCAATAAAATATCTTTTCTGCAGGATTCTTTGCAAAATATCGCCGCTCAAAACAAACCCTAGCACTTACCTGGTAAGTGTCTAGGCAAGTGTGTCTAAGGCGAGTGGTTATTTAATTAGGACCACTACTTTCGTAGTGGGGAGCCTCCCACTCACCTAGCACTTACCTGGCTACAAGGGTAGTAAAGAGGTGGTAGAGGATTGATCCTACGGCTTGTCCTTTGGAAGTCTAGGAGCGGTCTAGAGACTGGACCTAGGTAACCATAGTTCTAGGGTTGTTTGTGCATTTTTGTGTGATTTGTCTAAATCCGTCATTTTTCAAAACAAACCAATTATTTTCTCCCCTTTTTACCCCTTCCCCCTTCTTCTCTTCTTATAATGGGTGACCTAAACAGAAGAAGACTTGCCGAGCTTTGCTGTCCACAACCAGATATCTCTTGTTTTCGTAATCCCTTCGGTATACCGTCCGGCTCTTCCATGTCCTTAAGAGATCATATAGAACAAGCAGGAAGAAACAGTTGGCCACCTCAGTCTAGGTCTTATCAACCGTATCCTAATCATACACCTGTTTCAGTTGATACCCAGAGTGAGGAAGCTCCTAGATGAATGTCCATTGCTGAGCACATAGCTAGGTCTAGAGGCCAAAGTTTCAACCCGGACCAATATCAATCATCACCACCACTGTTCAGAGAAGAGTTTGATATGAAGTTTGTGGCATATAAGATGTATATTGAAAATAGCCAACCAACCAACCCATATCAATATTCTTCTTATCATAATATTGATCCTACTCCTACCCAAGTTCAAACCATTCTATTCCTATTAATCCAATCCGACTTTTCCACCTTCTCTAGACAGTTCTTCTAATCAGTCATTTGGGAGTATTAATTATCCACAGGAATTTCAATCTTATACTGAAACCCCTTATCAACCCAAGACTAGTCTGGAGCAGACATTAGAAAAATTTCTGGAATTGTCGAACCAAATTAGGAAGGATTTGGGTAGTGAGACAGAACTGTACACCCTTCCTAATTAAACCTCCCCATTCCAAACTGAAATCCACAACTCCAGTTTCATAGATTCATCAAGTTCACCAAATAGAATGACTGATAAGTTGTGTGACTTTATAGTGTTTGATTTACCCAACTGTGAATGGTCCATTTCAAGTGAAACCATACCCAACCCTTATGATCTCTACACCTCCACTCTTGAACCAAAACTGATTGAAAACCATACTTTTGATGAGGTGTTTGAGAATTTTAAACTTCACTTGAATGAGGTGATTGACGTTGGGGATATATTAATTGATGAACCCGAAATTTTGGATGATCTTGTTCCACCAATTCATCAGATCCTTTCACTTCCTTGTGGTCATCATCTTGAGCCTTTAATTCTTCTCGAACCCCAAATACGTCTTGAAGTTGATGATAATGGTATACCCGAAGATCAGACTGAAATACAGCCTCCATCTTCCATATCTGGAACAGCAACACTCGACACACCAATTTGTTTACCCATTTCACCTTCTATTTTCTCCGGTTCTTCTTCTGTTCCTATAGTTTTAGTGAGTTTTGATGAATCACAATCCGTTAATTCAAGTTCAATAATACTAGAAATTCAACTTGATTTAGATATTTTTGAAAATGAGGTAGATGAGTTTTTCGAGTCCTCTACCTCGATAATTTTTGATGAATCAAGTAGGATAAATTCTGGCACAAAACTCTTTGACAGCAAAATGTTCAATCATACCATTGATAAAAGTTTTGAAGAACTTTTTGCTGACGAACTTGAATTTTTAAACAATACGGATTTTGTGATTAATCAATCTCCACCTATAGAGGTTGAACCGTCACCATTCCTTCTTCCTAATCATTCACATTCATCCTCATTCTTTCTTTTCTCTAATTTCAAACCCTTTCCAGACCACCTCTTATCCCTTCCCCACTTTTTATTGACTCGATACAACACATTCTTCTATCAACCTATACGATATACTGATAAAATCTTTGAATAGTTGGGATTAACTTTTGGTCTTTGTAAAGTCTTACTTTGACCAAATGACTCACCCCCTCTTAAAATGCTTCGTATTATCTAACTCATGTTTGAGGGGGGGGTATATTTTTGGCTCTTGAACATAACTTTTGTCCTCAAATTTGTGAGCCAAAAATAAGTTTGGGGGAGGATTTTCACTTTCATATATTCTTGCCCCCATTAATAATGTTCCCCAAAACTTATAGGTTTTTGTGATCCAACAGATAGCAACAGTGAGGACACTGTTGAAAACAAGTTTGGGGGAGGTTTGTGCTTATTTACGCGATACTTTGCATTATACTATATATAAGCATAAAAAGGAAAAATTTGATAACCAAAGAGTAGAAAGTGAAAAATTATATATGAAAGATAGGAATAGTTTAAGAAAACCAAGAAAATTAGAAGTTTTTTAAACGAACTGGTAATAAGTAGTTATGAGCTGTTGTCCCAAGGGTTAGTAAGATGAAGGAAGTCACTAATCTGAGGATAAAAATAAGTCTGAAAAATAGTTTCTATTCTGAAAGCCAAACATTTGAATGTTGATACCCTACTATATGCACTTACACACGTCTTGAAACTCGTGATAGTAGAGGATACCTTGAAATGCTCTTGTCTAAAAGCCAAAGTATGAAGGAAATAATAAATGAAGAAAAATATAAAAATGGTGAAAAGAAAAATGAACACTGGTTTTGTTATCGAAAAGGCAGCAATAAAAAAATATAGCGAGGGTGCCTCTTCACCTAGTGCTCGAAGGCCAACTGGTCTGGGGGTCACTGCTAAGCCTTAGGTGGTGCAAGACGAGGAAAATACTATCACCTAATCAGCAAGCACATGAGTAATCAGTCGGTTAGTACCTCAAGAAGTATTAACGGTCGCATGAAAATGTGTGAGCAAATCTAAATATTCATCAAATTAAAAAGTACTGAGGTAGATGGACAAGAGTATGATAGCTTGAATTGAATTCTCTAAATGTAGGGATATCCATTTCACACACGTAGGGGTATATGATCGATATTTGGATGAAAGATAGGAATGAAGAATAAAGATGATGTTTTATTGAGGGATGATGTGATTTCTAACATTTTTTCATGACTATTAAGATAGGGCTCATGACAACTGAAAAGCTAGTATAGTTGGAAACTCTTATTTTCAAAGTCTTTGTTTTATGGTTCTTATCTTTATATGTGAATTTCACCATCTCTCTTTTATTATAGGATTTTGTGGGTGTAATCCGCTGAAAACCCTCAGGAGACAACACTTCTCCTACTAGGGACACCTAAAGGTTTAACGGCTTGTTGCACGTGCTAAGTGCAATCGTGTTTGCCTACGAAAGTGTGCTTAGTTTTCTCCTTTCTTTTTTTCTCCTTCTCTTGAATAAACTAGTTTGCTCGGGACGATTAAAGATAAGTTTGGGGGTATTTGTTCAGTTGATAAAACTGCACATTTGTTATTACATTTTTCCTACCATTTCCATATTTAAAAAGGTCTTTATTATAATATATCATACATATGAGGGTTTATTTGTAAAAATACTATTTTCCATGTGTTGATATATTATAATTAGCATTTGGTAGGAAAATGTATGCAAATAATATCATTGACCAAATCCTAGTAGAACAAAGTCTACTAAATATTATTTGTTAAGTTATTGTGCAGAATTTTTAGGTCTAAAATCAAGGAAATCAAGTTGTTAAAGGAAACCTGTCTAATTAAGAAAGCAAAATGAAGAAATCAAGTCTGGCAGCAACTACGAGAAGATTTCCAAGTTCCAAAGATCCAAGATATCACCATATGTTACAAAGATGCAAGGCCAGAAAAATGATGAAGTGATATTAGCCATTGGCCGCGGATCCGCGGCCAAACCCCCCTGTTGGCCGCGGATCCGCGGTAAGGAATAGGAGTTAGGGTCTGCACTTTTTGGGGGTGAATCTTTGCTGTTAACTTCCAATTTTGGAAGCTAAATTTCTGGCCTTTGGGGCTATAAATAAAGACCGAGAGCCTCTTGGAAAAATCATCAAGTCGACGAGATCACGAAGTCTAAGAGGGCCCACGCATCCAGACTGATCATCAACTGTTCATCTACCTCCTTGGAAGAGATCGAGAAGCAAACTAGTCTTTGTAATCATTTTCTAAGGAATCAAAGTGTAATGAATATTGTTGATTAATAAAGATAGCTTTCTTTTTCTTATTCTATTTCTTCGTAATTTAATTATGCAATTTCTCTCCATCTCTTTTTCTCCAAACATGCGCGAGTAATTCTCCGCTTGTTAGGGTTCATAGGATTAGGGGAGGCTAATGGATGATGAACATCCCTAAACCCTTTTTAAGTCCTATAAAGTTTATGAACTTTATCAAAACAATCATTAACATCCTAATCGGGCGCGCTAACAATTCTTTGTTAGTTCCGACCGCGATTAGAGATTAGATTAATGATTGTTTTGGTAAAGGCTAGATATGAACGGAGTTCCGTGTCGAGATAAGGGTTAAGAGTGGGATTTCTTTTCCCTCCAAAAACCCTAATCTACACGCATCACCGTCGTTCTAGTTTTAAATCTATTAAAGGATAAAAGGGTAACTTTTAATTAATCGTCCATGACTACTAAATCCTAACGAACCCTACAAGCCCCCTTATTATATTAACTACATCCCTAAAATAATCTAGATCTATATTTTTGCATTCTTTCTTAACGTAGATCTAGAAACCATTCTTCAAAATTCTTATTTCCTCCTCCTTTCTCAACACATCTAAAGTAAGAGTAAAAGCTTCCACGTTTTCCAGAGGACGACCCGTACTCACCTAGGTCTAGCTACACGCGACACCGTTTTGATTGCGGTAAACTACAAACACACTCTTTCGAACCAATCATGTATTCATATGAGCGTGTCGTGTAGCAAGGTAAAGAAAGTGCAATATTTGAACTAGTATGTGGTACTGAGTATTAAATAGTAACTAAAATACTAACACCTTATAAGGTGATACTGTCACGCCCCGCTTCCCAGTAAACGGGCAGAGGACGCGACGAGGCCGCTACGTATTTACTCTGAAGTAAATACGCTAAGCGTATCTAAGCAATATAAATAAAAAGGCACAAGAGACAAAGACAGTAGGTAAAACTGAACAGTAGCTTTATTTATTAACATTCTTTTACAGTACATGGAAAAGTAAATACATGGAATGAAAAGCAATGCCTAAACAGTGGCATAACAGAAATGGAAAGTACCGAAATGAAATGTGTACAAGTGTAACTATAGCTCGGGATCTTCAATAAACTGGTCCAAATCTTCAGTGCTAGGCTCGATCTCTGGAAGGTCCGAAACACCTGACGACATTCAAAGAAGAAGAAAGAGAATGTCGTCAGCGAACAAATCGCTCGGTAAGTCCCAAAGATAAGGGAGAAGTAGAATAGACAGAGAGAGAGAGAGAGTATAGCTTTTAAAGTTGTATTATTTTGTTATACTGTTGTATTTAGTGTTAACGCTGTTGTTTGTAGCTTGGTACAGAAGGATGCCAGTGTATACGAGAGGAGTCTCACTTGCCCCGGAGACTAAGGTATCAGGAACTCAAGGAACTGTTCATGCCACGGTACAACAACAAAGGAATACAGGTTAGGTGTCTTATAGTTGTAGTCTCGTGCCACTTCTAACACCTTCCGTACCAATCTACCCCTTAAACCCTGCGATGTTTTGTTTGTATTGTTGTATTGTTTGAATTGTAAATGTGTTGTTTGTACTGGTTTGTAAATGTAAATGGAAGACTTGTATTGCCTTGTAATATAGATTGTATAATTGGATAACTTGCCGAAACCATGATATCAATAAATGGATGTAACTGGAGAATCATGTAAATGGAAATATATCCATGGTTCGGTTTAGTCAATATAGATTGAATAAATTGAGCAGATTGATTATATGGATTCATGTTGAATTATAGTATTATAGATTGTACTTGAATCATATTCAAGTCAGATTATTTATAATGAGACTCAGTCTGAGTCGGAACAATTAGAAAAGAAAATTGAAGTCCTGAATTAGGTTTTGATGTTATCGGTAACCGCTGCACATGGGCGGCAGGATTTGTGTCTTTTTCAAAGACGATTACCGTGTTAATAACACCGTTTATTAAGTTGTCTACCTTAAAATAGGCAAGCACCAACTTCTCCGGCTCCCTGAGGCTCAAAACATTGGTCCCGCTTAAACCTATATTTTCTAGGGTCCTTAGGGTAAGTTATAGAACTTGAGGTTTTTTTTTGTAAAAATACTTTTGTATAGTTTTCAAAATACACCCAAGTATTTAATTATCGTCTTTATAGTTATCATAGATGTATATTTTATATTTGTGATATTTCTAGTGAAAATAACCTAATTTCATAATATAGGGTATTTAATTGTAATATTTAACTTGTATGGAGTTCATGGTATTTTAATGTAAAGTGATTCCTGTGATTTTAGAAAAGTTGGAATATTTATAATATATCAAAAATAGATATTTTAATCATGCATATATATATATATATATATTTATAAAAACAAATTTATTTTATTATTTTCTAGAAATATCATTTTCTTAAGATATTCGTATTTCAAATCTCTCGAGACCGAATGCTCCTTGCGGAGCTCTGCATCTCGCACTACTAAGCCCGAGAATGTGCGATAATCCACACAATCCCGAACGGGTTCTCCAAATGGGTTGTAGCGGCGCTTTGCAAGATTTGTGTAAATACATATTTCTTGTAGAAAAAGGTTTTATTAGTAAATAGTATTTATACATAAAGTCTTGTTTTCCCGTATTCTATGTTCCCGAAAGGTATTGTGTTATGTTGCATATGAGTGTTGTGAGGAGGTAAGTCATTACCTCGTGATCTAATTAAAGGTATAACAAGATTTATGATGTTTTAAAGGTAGAAAGTAAACTACATGGTATTTTATTGAAAAAGAGCGGTAAAAGTTACAAACTGAATATATTGCCATGAAACTTGTTCAACATGTTTGTTAATGGTTAATAGTCAACATGTAAGGGTTTGGTATATTTTTATTTAAGAAAGGTTAAATTTTTAGGAAGAACCGAATCGGAAATCGGATTTACTCCGATTCCGTCGGGTTTTAATAATACGAGTTTTTAGAAAATAATAGAGAAGAGGGGGGGGGGGGTGAGACTTACTGACTTAGAGGTTAGAGAAGAGGGAAAGGAAGACGTAGGATTTGCCGGTGCGTCGTTTCGTCACTGTGATCTCCTAAGGTTGTCGTCGGAAGATCGCTGGAGTTTCGCCCTTCGTTAACTCTACTTGTACACAAAAGTTCTATAGAATTTTCTTGAGAGTTTGGACAGAATTTGTGAGTGAGGGGTGCGTGTTTTGGGTTGATATTTATAGGGTAAGGCTAGGGTTAGGGTAGGTGAAAGGGTGAATTGAAAATGTAATAAAAATTGTATTAAAAATATGGTTTAATGTGATTTTAAAGAGCTCTGTTAAATTGCAGGAAATTTAAAGTGTACAGAGGTTTAGGGAAGACCAAGAGGCAGAACTTTCATGTTGGACAATCGGCGATCCGGCCGAGTCCGGCTGGCAGCGGCGGGCCGAGTCGCTGGCCTGAGTCGGCCGAATCGGGCCGGGGCTCGCCGCCACGTGTCCCTCGTCACTTGGTGTAGCCCTGGGTCAGTTTGTTTTACATGTGTAGTGGGGTTTTTATGAGTTATGCACGTGTAGGCTCTTGGACTTCTAAAAATTCAAAACAAAGCAATATTAAAAATAATGTGGGGGATAGGATTTGAACTCTGGTGCTTTGGTTCAGCAGTGCAAGGTCTTACCAATGAGCTACAAGCTCTTGCTTGCTATTAAAAAGCAAAACAAACTTATATCTTGTGCTCAGGCAAAAGTACCCCTTTCTGTATTTTTGAAAAAATTGTATAGAAAGTTTAGGGTTGTTACATTCTACCCTCCTTATAAAAATTTCGTCCTCGAAATTTGTAAAAAGAAAGTGTAACAAATTTAAGAAAAGTTTAGTGACTGAAGTACTAATAGTGTATGAAAAATAACCAGGTGATACAAGGGTTTTAAAAAAAATGTGAAAGAGACTTGGAAGAAAGATTTGGGTTAGTATAGACTTAAAATATATGAAATGATAAGATTCAAGAAATATGAATTTTAAAGAATGTTTTAATTGCTGGTTCTTGTGTTATATTGCTTAGGTTGTTCACGCAGAATAGAACTGCATGGTAGGGTTCCATACAACTCTGACCTGCATGGGCCGCCAACAAAACCTGTCACGCCTCGCTTCCCAGTATACGGGCAGAGGACGCGACGAGACCGCTACATATTTACTCTTAAGTAAATATGTTAAGCGTATTTAAGCAATATAAATAAAAAGGCACAAGAGACAAAGACAGTAGGTAAAACTGAACAACAGCTTTATTTATTAACATTACAGTACATGGAAAAGTAAATACATGGAATGAAAAGCAATGCATAAACAATGGCATACAGAAATGGAAAGTACTGAAATGAAATGTGTACAAGTGTAACTACAGCTCGGGATGTTCAATAAACTGGTCCAAATCTTCAGTGCTAGGCTTGATCTCTGGAAGGTCCGAAACACCTGACATTCAAAGAAGAAGAAAGAGAATGTTGTCAGTGAACAAATCGCTTGGTAAGTCCCAAAGATAAGGGAGAAGTAGAATAGACAGAGAGAGAGGGAGAGTATAGCTTTTAAAGTTGTATTATTTTGTTATACTGTTGTATTTAGTGTTAACGCTGTTGTTTGTAACTTGGAACAGAAGGATGCCAGTGTATACGAGAGGAGTTTCACTTGCCCCGGAGACTAAGGTATCAGGAACTCAAGGAACCGTTCATGCCACGGCACAACAGCAAAGGAATACAGGTTAGGTGTCTTATGGTTGCAGTCTCGTGCCACTTCTAACACCTTCCGTACCAATCTACCCCTTAAACCCCGCGATATCTTGTTTGTATTGTTGTATTGTTTGAATTGTAAATATGTTATTTGTACTGGTTTGTAAATGTAAATGGAAGACTTGTATTGCCTCGTAATATAGATTGTATAATTGGATGACTTGCCAAAATCATGATATCAATAAATGGATGTAACAGAAGAATCATGTAAATGGAAGTATATCCATGGTTCGGTTTAGTCAATATTGATTGAATAAATTGAGCAGATTGATTATATGGATTCATGTTGAATTATAGTATTATAGATTGTGCTTGAATCATATTTAAGTCAGATTATTTATAATGAGACTCAGTCTGAGTCAGAACAATTAGAAAAGAAAATTGAAGTCCTGAATTAGGTTTTGATGTTATCGGTAACCGCTGCACATGGGCGGCAGGATTTGTGTCTTTTTCAAAGACGATTACCGTGTTGATAACACCGTTTATTAAGTTGTCTACCTTAAAATAGGCAAGCACCCATTTCTCCGGCTCCCTGAGGCTCAAGAGATTGGTCCCGCTTAAATCTATATTTACTAGGGTCCTTAGGGTAATTTATAGAACTTGAGGGGTTTTATGTAAAAATACTTTTGTATAGTTTTCAAAATACACCCCAAGTATTTAATTATAGTCTTTAGAGTTATCATAGATGTATATTTTATATTTGTGATATTTCTAATGAAAATAACCTAATTTCATAATATAGGGTATTTAATTGTTATATTGAACTTGTATGGAATTCATGGTATTTTAATGTAAAGTGATTCCTGTGATTTTAGAAAAGTTAGAATATTTATAATATATCAAAAATAGATATTTTGATCATGCATATATATATATATATATTTATAAAAATAAATTTATTTTATTATTTTCTAGAAATCTCATTTTCTTAAGATATTCGTATTTCAAATCTCTCGAGACCGAATGCTCCTTGCGGAGCTCTGCATCTCGCACTACTAAGCCCGAGGATGTGCGATAATCGCACCATCCCGAACAGGTTCCCCAAATGGGTTGTAGTGGCGCTTTGCAAAGATTTATGTAAATACATATTTCTTGTAGAAAAAGGTTTTATTAGTAAATGATATTTATATGTAAAGTCTTATTTTCCCGTATTCTATGTTCTCGAAAGGTATTGTGTTATGTTGCATATGAGTGTTGTGAGGAGGTAGGTCATTACCTCGTGATCTAATTAAAGGTATAACAAGATTTATGATGTTTTAAAGGTAGAAGTAAACTATATGGTATTTTATTGAAAAAGAGCAGTAAAAGTTACAAACTGAAATATATTGCCATGAAACTTGTTCAACATGTTTGTTAATGGTTAATAGTCAACATGTAAGGGTTTGGTATGTTTGTATTTAAGAAAGGTTGAATTTTTAAAAAGAACATAATCGGAAATCGGATTAACTCCGATTCCGTCGGGTTTTAGTAATACGAGTTTTTAGAAAAGAATAGAGAAGAGGGGGTGGGACTTACTGGCTTAGAGGTTAGAGAAGAGGGAGAGGAAGACGTAGGATTTGCTGGTGCATCGTTTCGTCGCTGGGAGCTCCTAGGGTTGTCGTCGGAAGATCGCTGGAGTTTCGCCCTTCGTTAACTCCACTTGTACACAAAAGTTCTATAGAGTTTTCTTGAGAGTTTGGACAGAATTTGTGAGTGAGGGTGTGTGTGTGTGTGTGTTTAGGGTTGATATTTATAGGGTAAGGCTAGGGTTAGGGTAGGTGAAAGGGTGAATTGAAAATGTAATAAAAATTGTATTAAAAATATGGTTTAATGGGATTTTAAAGAGCTCTGTTAAATTGCAGGAAATTTAAAGTGTACAGGGGTTTAGGGAAGACCAAGAAGCAGAACTTTCATGTTGGACAATCGGCGATCCGGCCGAGTCCGGCCGGCGGCGGCGGGCCGAGTCGGCCGAGTCGGGCCGGGGCTCGCTGCCACGTGTCCCTCGTCGCTTGGTGTAGCCCCCGGGTCAGTTTGTTTTACATGTGTAGTGGGGTTTTTACGAGTTATGCACGTGTAGGCTCTTGGGCTTCTAAAAATTCAAAACAAAACAATATTAAAAATAATGTGGGGATGAGATTTGAACTCTAGTGCTTTGGTTCAGCAGTGCAAGGTCTTACCAATGAGCTACAAGCTCTTGCTTGCTATTAAAAAGCAAAACAAACTTATATCTTGTGCTCAGGCAAAAGTACCCCTTTATGTATTTTTGAAAAAATTGTACAGAAAGTTTAGAGTTGTTACAGACACGATAACATAGTGAGTTCTAATGTGTATGTGGCATGGCAATTGCCGATGATGTGTGTGTGAGCCGGCAAGTATGTGTACGTGCAACATGTGCATCATCGATAATGGTGCGTGTGTTCTAGCAAACGAAGTCACGTAAAAATAAGGGTATGAAGCGTAATATATGTATCGTAAAAGAAAATAATGTGAGCGTATGCAAAAATAAGAAATCGTAATGCAAGCATAAACAAAATAGAGAAATCGTAAACGTGAACAGTATAAAAAACACAACTACGTATGAGCCACACAGTTATAGTTTAAAATAGTACGAACCGTTGTTTTCGAAATTAGGGGCTACGATGTTTTCGAAAAGATACAATTTGAAAAGGCGTAGCGTCCTCTTGAAGTTATCATTTAAAAGTGCATAACAATTCGTTAGTTTTGAAAATAGGTATAGCTCTAAACATATCATACTATCTACTTGAGTGATTTTAAACATTTCTTTTCGAGTCGAAAATAATATCGGCGATCCATCCTCATCAGATCACGTACGGAATAATCTATCGTACGATATTATCAAATCAATAGTATAGATCTATAATCACGTACATCATCTAATCTCATATCATCATATATCATCTCATGTTCTCATATATCATATCATGTAACATCGCCTCATATCATCATATCCAATCATATCGACTCGTATCATCAAATCGGATCATATCCTCATCTTATCGTATCATATTGAAAAATATATGTATTTATATACTTCATAAGTAGATATAGCTCATAGGCTAAGAAACAGTACTAGGGTATATCTTTCTACTAAGTTTACTATTATAGCATAAAGTATCCTAATGACCCTATAGCTAGGTATACACATCTAATATATATATATATATATATATATATATATATATAACTATATATTTAGTATCTTAGTACTGCGGTTGTGGGAGTGCTATACACCATCCACCCGACTTCTCCCGTAAATATACATCTACCCACCTACAACGTCTCGCTCTTGTCGATCCTGACGGATGCCTTGCTCTCATTCTTCGTCCCAAAAGTCCACACGCTTGTACATACAATTCAAAGTATATCGTACGTATAAAAAATCCAAATCGAAAATGTCACGACCCGCAGGGTACGGAACGTGACTGGCACTTAAGTTTACGAAACGTCTAAAGACGTCCGTAAAATAAGTAAGCCAAAGCCCAGAAAACAAAACCAATTAAGCAAAAGAGTGAAGAAAACCCAATCAATTGAAAGCGAGTTTATCAAATAAGTCATGTAAAACCCTTTTTAAAAACAATACCAATTTTTCCGAAAATTTCGGCAGAGTCTCCTTTGTAAATACTGGCCCCCAAAATGGGTACAACAAAATATATATGAATCCAACAAAATAGGGCATCCCCAAGCGGGAGCTAGCTCTTCGCCACAAGGCGGTCACAAATACCACGCAATATAAAACGACAGCATGCAAAATAATCATAATGAAGCATAAGAAAAACAGCATGTCGACTCAAGTGAGCTCGACCCCAAAATACAGCATAAAAGTCCACAAACCTCACAGTCTCATCTCTAAGTCAATATACAACAATACTGGTAGATACAGTAGATGGAGTGCACTAGATACAAAGAATATACAAGGTGGTACAAAAATAGTAACATAACCCACCTAAGAGCAAAACCTCGAGTCCAGGCAAAGGAGGCAAAAGAACAAGTGCGCCCGCCGCTACTGAACTGACGGAGCGGACCTGCAAAAGACTGTGGCACAACGGGGGTGAGTTGCCAACTCGTGAGTAATAAATAACACCTACAAAGGCTATCGTATGCATGCACACAAGCATCCTAGCATCTAAAATACAGGTATGAATGGGTGCACTAGCAGGTGTGTATACAACATCAGTGTACGAATATGTATGCAACATGAATATCTGAGGTCTCAATAGGTATATATAAGAAACATTTATCTCTTTTTGTTTTTGAAACTCTTTTAGAAT
The DNA here is from genome assembly GCA_030015575.1 of Agapanthus africanus. Classification (NCBI taxonomy): domain Eukaryota; kingdom Viridiplantae; phylum Streptophyta; class Magnoliopsida; order Asparagales; family Amaryllidaceae; genus Agapanthus; species Agapanthus africanus. The sequence continues at coordinate 441,346,461 of CM057350.1, read as the reverse complement.
GCCAGCATAATACTCAAAGAATCGACGAGAACCGGTATCCAGCAACGACACCCAAAAGCTGTCTCAAATCTCATAAATGTATCTCTGGCCTCAGCCGTCCGGCTGACCCATCTCAAATATCAATATCTCATCATCTAGCGGCCACGGTCGGTATCCTCTGGATATCCGCCGTCCCAAACAGTCACCGGTAGGTAATCCGTCCCGTGCCAGGCTCAACGTCAACACCACATTCATCTTGCCCCGGGGTACCTTACCGTGCCCACCATGTACCCGTGCCGGTTCCTCCACTCCTCGACACGGATTTCCAAAACCACAGCAAACTCATGGTGGACGACACTTACATCACTAGAAAACCGTAATTTACATATTTTAAAATATAATAAGTTTAGAAATTTTGCGGCTTTCCCCCGAAATCCAGCAATATCATAAAATCTCAAGAAATCCTCATAAGTGCATATATCAATGATAATGAATGCATATGGTATCAATAATCAAGTTGCGATGTGTGATTAATGGATTAAGCATGAACAATTAATATGATGAAGTACATGCACATGAATAGCAATCCTACGGTTTCATTTTAAGGAATTAAAGGCAATAGCACAAGTTTAAGTATCAATTAGTAAAAGGTTTAAATTTAAAGGTTATCTAGTGTGGTGGCATGGCAATTACCAGGGTGTGTGTGTAAGCATGAATAGTGCTCGTGCTGCATATAAAAACCCTGGCAATGGTGCAGGTGTCCTATAAAATGGTTTCGTATAGGTATGTCAATATAATGCATGGATGCAGCGAATAGTCAAATAAGTATTTCACCCCTAATTACTAACATCACTAAGGATCTTGTAAGTTACTAAAACTATCGGGCGGCTTGTGCCATCCAACGATAGTCCCCCGTAGATGTTACATCTACTCACCGGAATCCCTGGCTAGCTGTGTCCAATCACCGCCTTCCCCTTTCGCGCCGTGTCTGACGTCTCCGCGACCGAACCCGGAATTTACATCAATACCAAACATAAGGTTACATATCAAGAACGACGCAAAACCCCAACGAAACTACTAATGTTCGCTAGCTAGGTACAACGTGCACAAAGTGCGCGGAACACACGTGAAAATCGCAAAAACTGCCAAAAAACGCCGATTTGGTCGCCCGGCAAAACTAAAACCCGACTACCCAAAAATCCGCACTCACGCATCCTAAACGTCATAGGAGATGCTAAAATATCCCCAAGGTATCACAAATAATTCACCAAATAATTTTAATAAAAACCTAGTAAGCACAAACTAGCAATTTTGGTGCAAAAATCGAAACTTAGCGATACGGTTATCACAATCCAACCACACAACAAGCAATCTACAAACACTATAATTACAACACATTAGCAAAGATTCAAAACCTATTTTCCATAAACAACCATTACTTAAATTATATAACCTAGCAATTCTTAATCCAAACTATATATGAAAACCTTAAATTAACACTAATTTATAACTCAATTAGCAAGTTAACCTTCTAGATTAGGTTAGCAAAACAACTAGATAACAAATTAGATTTAATCAACTAAATAATGGTTTTTAAACCCTAATTCAACTCATTTATCATGCTTCACAACCCATTTTCCATACATAAACCCTCTCTTGAATTTCCTAAAACAACAATTTACAACCAAAATCAAACTTTTAAAATTAACTAAATTAGCATAATTTGAAGACCACATAAACACGGTAACTTCTTTGATTTGGTTGTGTATGAACTAGCAAGCAACATAAATTTAATTAACCACATAATGGTGTGCTAACAAACCCTAGTTTAAAACAAACTACTCTTTTATAAACTAGATTTGAAATTAACTAAACTTTTAACACTAAAACCATATAATTAAAGGAATTTAGCCAAAAGAAATTAACTTGATGGAAATTATACCTCAATTTGAGATCTAGCAAGAATAAATTTTCTCCAAATGATGGCCTCAAGCATCAAGATCCAAGCTAGGGAGGTGAAGGAAAAGAAAGATGAAGGATGGGTTTAATTTGTAAGCTTGAAATTGCAATTTTGTTGAATTAAACATGAAGAATTTTGAAGAAATGAAAAGAAAAGAGATGAAGAGGAGGGGGTGCAGGTTTCGGCCAGTATGAGGTAAGGGGGAGGGTGTGGGTGTGTAGGAAAAGTCATTGGTCAACTCTCCCAAAAGTCAAAGCACCATACTTCAACAACTATTTTTAAAGTAAATTCCTAAACAAAACAATTCCACACATGAAGAAAAAGCAAGGTGAGGCCAGAAATTTCTGGACTTGATCAAGGTGGGGCTGTCCTAGGGCTGAGGGAAGAGAGAGAGGGGTTTTACAAAAGAAATTTTATGCAAAAAGACCCCCTACAAGTCAAAAATTGCAAGTTTTAGCTTAAAAGTCAATAAATTCGTTTCCTATCATAAAAATTTGTTAAAAATCAAAATAAAATACTAAAAATTTATGTTACAACTAGATTTTAATTATCATAATTTTAAAGATTAAAATTAGCCCGGAAAAATTTGTATTTATCGCTAATTTAATGTATTTTCTTACCGGCTTAAAATAATATTAAAAAATTGAAAAATAGGGAAAAATTTTTAAACGACCAGAATTTCATAAGTAACTCATTAGCTACTAAAAACAAGCAATTACCTATCCATTTTAGGTATAATTAGCCCTAAACTGCAAAATAACGAGAAAGACGGTTTTCGGAAAAATACCGAATTTTCATCGAATTTCAGGAAAACACCAAAACGACTTTTCAAGACGCTACAATCTTCCCCCCTTAAAGAAATTCGGTCCCCGAATTTAAAAATATAGCTACGTGTACCTTCGAAGAGATGGGGATATTTCTTCCTCATCTCGCCCTCGGTCTCCCAGGTAACCTCCTCGCTGCTCGGGCTACGCCAAAAGACCTTGACGGTTGGTATAATCTTCGACCTCAACTTCTTCACCTGCCGATCCAGGATGGCCACCGGCTGCTCTGCAAAAGAAAGGTCGCGCTCTAGCTGGACTGTCGGGTGCTGAATCGCATGCGAAGGGTCGTGAAGGTACTTGCGGAGCATCGAAACATGGAAGACGGGGTGAACATCGGGAAAGCTGGAAGGAAGAGCCAAACGATAAGCAACAGCGCTGACACGCTCGAGGATCTCGAAGGGACCTATGAATCTAGGGCTAAGCTTCCCCTTTCGCCCAAAACGCATCACGCCCTTCATCGGAGAGACTTTCAGAAAAACATGGTCGCCAACTGCGAACTCTAATCTACGACGGCGCCTGTCCGCATACGATTTCTGCCTGCTCTGAGCCGCTCTCATCCGGTCTCGGATCAACTGTATCTTCGCTGTCGTCTCCTCAACAAGCTGCGGCCGCAAAATGCTGCTCTCGCTGAGCTCTGTCCAACAAACGGGCGATCTGCATCTCCTCCCATACAATGCCTCGAAAGGTGCCATCTGAATAGTATCCTGGAAGCTGTTGTTGTAGGAGAACTCCACTAGAGGTAAATGACGATCCCAGCTACCACCAAAGTCTAAAACGCACGCTCTGAGTATGTCCTCGAGAGTCTGAATGGTCCGCTCTGACTGTCCGTCTGTCTGCGGATGAAACGCTGTGCTGAAGCTCAAACGAGTGCCCAAAGCCTCCTGAAGTCTCTGCCAAAGTCGGCTGGTGAACTGAGTGCCTCGATCTGACACGATACAAGTCGGTACGCCATGTAGTCGCACGATCTCGTCAATATAGAGCTGAGCATACTGAGCGAAGCTGAAAGTCGTCTTCACTGGCAGGAAGTGAGCCGCTTTCGTCAATCTGTCCACGATCACCCAGATGGAGTCATACCCTCGACTGGTCCTGGGTAGACCCACAACGAAGTCCATCGAAATCTGTTCCCATTTCCACTCTGGAATGGGTAACGGCTGTAGCTCTCCTGCGGGCCTCTGGTGCTCGGCCTTGACTTGCTGACAAGTCAGGCATCTCGAAACGAACTCCGCAATGTCCCTCTTCATCCCGTCCCACCAATAGGTCTCTCTCATATCATGGTACATCTTGGTGGAACCGGGGTGGACACTATATACTGATCGGTGTGCCTCCTCAAGAATGTCGCGCCGCAATCCATCAGCATCTGGTACGCACAGTCTAGATCCATATCGTAAAATCCCCTGATCGTCAACCACGAACTTGGAAAATCTGCCCTGTCCCATCTGTGCCATGATCTCTGAGCAACGGTCGTCACTGCGCTGTGCCTCACATATACGGTCAAGCAACTGTGGGCGTGCACGAACATGCGTGAGCTGTCCCCCTGTCTGAGTGAACTCGAACTCAACTCGGCTGTCGCATAACATCTGCCAATCTGCTGACGACTGCCTCTGCACTGCGCGCAAAAAGGATAGACTACCCCCGGGCCTCCTACTCAACGCATCTGCCACCACATTTGCCTTGCCGGGGTGATATAAGATCTCGCAGTCGTAGTCTTTCACCAACTCCATCCAACGACGCTGTCTGAGGTTCAGGTCTCGCTGCTGAAATATGTACTTTAAGCTCTTGTGATCGGTGAATATCTGACACGACTCGCCGTACAGGTAATGTTGCCAAATCTTCAGTGCAAAGACCACTGCAGCCATCTCCAAATCATGAGTGGGGTAGTTCTGTTCATGCTTCTTCAACTGCCGAGAAGCATAAGCGATCACCCGGCCATGCTGCATCAATACGCATCCTAATCCCACTCGCGAAGCATCACAGTAGACAACAAATCCGCCTGATCCCGAAGGCAAAGATAATACCGGCGCCGTAGTCAAACAAGTCCGTAGCTGCTGAAAACTGCGCTCGCACTCCTCTGTCCAAACGAAAGGAACTCCCTTCCGGGTCAAACCGGTCAACGGTGCAGCTATACGGGAGAAGTCCTGAACAAAACGCCTGTAGTAGCTCGCCAAGCCTAGAAAACTACGGATCTCAGTAACCGATGTAGGTCGGGGCCACTGCTGAACAGCCTCAATCTTCTTCGGGTCCACACAAATGCCGTCTCTCGTAACCACGTGACCCAAGAATCCGACGCTGTCCAGCCAGAATGCACACTTGGAGAACTTCGCGAACAGCTGGTGCTCCCTCAGAGTCTGTAACGTAATCCGCAAGTGCTGCTCGTGTGTAACGTAATCCGCAAGTGCTGCTCGTGCTCCTCTCTGCTCCGGGAGTACACCAAGATATCGTCGATAAACACGATGATGAACAAGTCAAGATACGGCCTGAATGTACGGTTCATCAAATCCATGAATGCTGCTGGGGCGTTGGTGAGTCCGAACGACATCACCAAAAACTCGTAGTGGCCGTAGCGCGTGCGGAAAGCTGTCCTCGGTATATCCTCCTGTCGAATTCGCAGCTGATGGTATCCTGATCGCAAGTCGATCCTCGAAAAATACCCCGCACCCTGAAGCTGGTCGAACAAATCATCAATGCGCGGCAACGGATATCTGTTCCGAACGGTAACTTTGTTCAGCTGGCGGTAGTCGATACATAAGCGCAAACTTCCATCCTTCTTCTTGACAAACAGGACCGGAGCACCCCACGGAGAAACACTCGGTCGAATAAGCCCCTTATCTAACAAATCCTGCAACTGATCCTTCAGCTCTCGAAGCTCTGCCGGGGCCATCCGATAAGGCGGTATAGAAATAGGCCCCGAACCGGGAATCAAATCAATGCAGAACTCAACATCGCGCTCAGGCGGTAGCCCAGGTAGCTCATCAGGGAAAACATCAGGGAACTCACAAACTACCGGGACCCGGTCTAACGGAACCTCTGCAGCTCGAGTATCACAAATACACGCTAAGAATCCCTGACATCCCTTCCGCAAGAGCTGACCAGCGCGAAGAGACGAAATTAAGCTGGGAAGGGTGACACTGCGGTCTCCCTGAATAACAAGGACTGGCTCTCCCGGAAAGCTAAATCTGACTGCCTTCTCACGGCAGTCCACCGAAGCATAACAAGTGGCTAGCCAATCCATGCCCAGAAGCACATCAAAGTCCAACATATCGAGGAGAATCAAATCAACCGATGAATCCCTCTCCCCGATACGAACGAAACACAATCGAAAAACAAAACGAGCGACAAACGACTCGCCTACCGGAGTAACAACAACAAGCGGCTGATCTAACGACGACGACTCACGGCCCAACATCGGTGCAAAGTGTGTAGATACGTACGAATGTGTGGAACCTGGGTCGAATAATACCCGTGCGTCGAAAGAACAAACTGGCAAGGTACCTGTCACAACGGCATTGGATGCCTGCGCATCCTGCGGTGTCAAAGCAAAAACTCGGGCCTGTCCTCCACCGATAGCGGGCTGACCTCGACCTCGGCCTTTGCCTCCTCGTCCTCTCTGAACAGGACCGCCGCGTCCACGGCCTCTCGGTGCACCTAACTGGCGTGGAGCATCGCCTGGGGTAGGAAGTAGGGCTCTCTGAGGAGGGGGTGGTGATGGTGGTAGGGTCACATGCGGAACTGTCGCTGCTCCCTGTCGTCTCACCGGACAGTCTCTGACAAGATGGTGTGGACTCCCGCACCCAAAACACCCTGGCGACGGCTGCTGCCCCTGGGGATAAGAACCATATAACTGTCCCCGCCCAAATCCTCTGCCAGGCCTATCTCTCAGAAAGAATCTGGCGCGCTGCCTCTGAGACGGTACATCGGTGCGAATCCTCTTCGGCCCAGAAACGGCCGAAGTCCGTGATATGCGTGCCTCCATCCGCAATGCCGTATCCATAGCAGCTGAATAAGTGTCGTAGTGCTGGGCGCCAATGGCAAGATATAGCTGGGCATCAAGTCCCTGTACGAACCTCTTCACCATCTTCTCCTCGGTATCCACCAAATACTGAGCATATCGGGATAACTGTGTAAACTGGATGTCATACTCAGACACCGTCATCCCAGGTGTCTTGACTAAGGCCTCGAAGCTGCGAGCTCTGGCGTCACGAACGCTCTCTGGAAGGAAACGGGTTAGAAAGACCGCTGTAAACTTGACCCAAGTCATAGGCGGTAGACCTGCAGCTCGACCTCTCAAGACTGACTCCCACCATGTCTGCGCGAGACCCTCTAGTCGGAAACTCGCAAGCTCTACCCATCGATCATCCGAACATCTCAGCGAACGGCAGATCCTGGCTAAACTGTCAAGGAACGTCTGTGGGTCCTCCGCTGCCTCGGTGCCGGTGAATACTGGAGGTCTCAGCCTCATGAAATCCTGTAGTGAAACCGGGATGGTCACGGTGGTGGTAGTAGGAGCAGGTATCATGGTCGTCTGTGATGTAGTAGGTACGTCATCCGGCCTCGGTGTGCGACTGGCTGCAACTAGGGATCCTACCATCTGACGTAGCTCCTGCATGCCTCCCATCATCTGTCGCAACTCCTCCATACCAGTCTCGAGCCTATCCATACGGCCTGGGGAAGGTGGATCGGTCTGTCCCTGTGGCGTAGGCATACCACCCTGCTCAGTCCTAGTCTCGGACGAGCCAGCTCGAATCTCGTCTCTGGCGGCAGCCCTCTGTGCCCTCGTAGCCTTCGGCGGCATAGTGGCTGTTACAGGAAAACGGATAGTAATGACAGTGCAATAGGATCATAGGATACACGGAATTGAAGAAGGAATTTTTCAAGCAAGTATATCCTAAAGTCACTTAGGCGGAGTACCGTATCGTAAGTATGCCGCGGACATACGCACGCTACGTTACCCTGCTTAAGTCACTTACTCCATCTACCAAGGGTCATCCTACACTCACAAAGGTAAAACCTATCGCTCTGATACCAACTTTGTCACGACCCGCAGGGTACGGAACGTGACTGGCACTTAAGTTTATGAAACGTCTAAAGACGTCCGTAAAATAAGTAAGCCAAAGCCCAGAAAACAAAACCAATTAAGCAAAAGAGTGAAGAAAACCCAATCAATTGAAAGCGAGTTTATCAAATAAGTCATGTAAAACCCTTTTTAAAAACAATACCAATTTTTCCGAAAATTTCGGCAGAGTCTCCTTTGTAAATACTGGCCCCCAAAATGGGTACAACAAAATATATATGAATCCAACAAAATAGGGCATCCCCAAGCGGGAGCTAGCTCTTCGCCACAAGGCGGTCACAAATCCCACGCAATATAAAACGACAGCATGCAAAATAATCGTAATGAAGCATAAGAAAAACAGCATGTCGACTCAAGTGAGCTCGACCCCAAAATACAGCATAAAAGTCCACAAACTTCACAGTCTCATCTCTAAGTCAATATACAACAATACTGGTAGATACAGTAGATGGAGTGCACTAGATACAAAGAATATACAAGGTGGTACAAAAATAGTAATATAACCCACCTAAGAGCAAAACCTCGAGTCCAGGCAAAGGAGGCAAAAGAACAAGTGTGCCCGCCGCTACTGAACTGACGGAGCGGACCTGCAAAAGACTGTGGCACAACGGGGGTGAGTTGCCAACTCGTGAGTAATAAATAACACCTACAAAGGCTATCGTATGCATGCACACAAGCATCCTAGCATCTAAAATACAGGTATGAATGGGTGCACTAGCAGGTGTGTATACAACATCAGTGTACGAATATGTATGCAACATGAATATCTGAGGTCTCAATAGGTATATATAAGAAACATTTATCTCTTTTTGTTTTTGAAACTCTTTTAGAATGCCAGCATAATACTCAAAGAATCGACGAGAACCGGTGTCCAGCAACGACACCCAAAAGCTGTCTCAAATCTCATAAATGTATCTCTGGCCTCAGCCGTCCGGCTGACCCATCTCAAATATCAATATCTCATCATCTAGCGGCCACGGTCGGTATCCTCTGGATATCCGCCGTCCCAAACAGTCACCGGTAGGTAATCCGTCCCCTGCCAGGCTCAACGTCAACACCACATTCCTCTTGCCCCGGGGTACCTTACCGGGCCCACCATGTACCCGTGCCGGTTCCTCCACTCCTCGACACGGATTTCCAAAATCACAGCAAACTCATGGTGGACGACACTTACATCACTAGAAAACCGTAATTTACATATTTTAAAATATAATAAGTTTAGAAATTTTGCGGCTTTCCCCCGAAATCCAGCAATATCATAAAATCTCAAGAAATCCTCATAAGTGCATATATCAGTGATAATGAATGCATATGGTATCAATAATCAAGTTGCGATGTGTGATTAATGGATTAAGCATGAACAATTAATATGATGAAGTACATGCACATGAATAGCAATCCTACGGTTTCATTTTAAGGAATTAAAGGCAATAGCACAAGTTTAAGTATCAATTAGTAAAAGGTTTAAATTTAAAGGTTATCTAGTGTGGTGGCATGGCAATTACCAGGGTGTGTGTGTAAGTATGAATAGTGCTCGTGCTGCATATAAAAACCCTGGCAATGGTGCAGGTGTCCTATAAAATGGTTTCGTATAGGTATGTCAATATAATGCATGGATGCAGCGAATAGTCAAATAAGTATTTCACCCCTAATTACTAACATCACTAAGGATCTTGTAAGTTACTAAAACTATCGGGCGGCTTGCGCCATCCAATGATAGTCCCCCGTAGATGTTACATCTACTCACCGGAATCCCTGGCTAGCTGTGTCCAATCACCGCATTCCCCTTTCGCGCCGCGTCTGACGTCTCCGCGACCGAACCTGGAATTTACATCAATACCAAACATAAGGTTACATATCAAGAACGACGCAAAACCCCAACGGAACTACTAATGTTCGCTAGCTAGGTACAACGTGCACAAAGTGCGCGGAACACACGCGAAAATCGCAAAAACTGCCAAAAAACGCCGATTTGGTCGCCCGGCAAAACTAAAACCCGACTACCCAAAAATCCGCACTCACGCATCCTAAACGTCATAGGAGATGCTAAAATATCCCCAAGGTATCACAAATAATTCACCAAATAATTTTAATAAAAACCTAGTAAGCACAAACTAGCAATTTTGGTGCAAAAATCGAAACTTAGCGATACGGTTATCACAATCCAACCACACAACAAGCAATCTACAAACACTATAATTACAACACATTAGCAAAGATTCAAAACCTATTTTCCATAAACAACCATTACTTGAATTATATAACCTAGCAATTCTTAATCCAAACTATATATGAAAACCTTAAATTAACACTAATTTATAACTCAATTAGCAAGTTAACCTTCTAGATTAGGTTAGCAAAACAACTAGATAACAAATTAGATTTAATCAACTAAATAATGGTTTCTAAACCCTAATTCAACTCATTTATCATGCTTCACAACCCATTTTCCATACATAAACCCTCTCTTGAATTTCCTAAAACAACAATTTACAACCAAAATCAAACTTTTAAAATTAACTAAATTAGCATAATTTGAAGACCACATAAACAAGATAACTTCTTTGATTTGGTTGTGTAGGAACTAGCAAGCAAAATAAATTTAATTAACCACATAATGGTGTGCTAACAAACCCTAGTTTAAAACAAACTACTCTTTTATAAACTAGATTAGAAATTAACTAAACTTTTAACACTAAAACCATATAATTAAAGGAATTTAGCCAAAAGAAATTAACTTGATGGAAATTATACCTCAATTTGAGATCTAGCAAGAATAAATTTGCTCCAAATGATGGCCTCAAGTATCAAGATCCAAGCTAGGGAGGTGAAGGAAAAGAAAGATGAAGGATGGGTTTAATTTGTAAGCTTGAAATTGCAATTTTGTTGAATTAAACATGAAGAATTTTGAAGAAATGAAAAGAAAAGAGATGAAGAGGAGGGGGTGCAGGTTTCGGCCAGTATGAGGTAAGGGGGAGGGTGTGGGTGTGTAGGAAAAGTCATTGGTCAACTCTCCCAAAAGTCAAAGCACCATACTTCAACAACTATTTTTAAAGTAAATTCCTAAACAAAATAATTCCACACATGAAGAAAAAGCAAGGTGAGGCCAGAAATTTCTGGACTTGATCAAGGTGGGGCTGTCCTAGGGCTGAGGGAAGAGAGAGAGGGGTTTTACAAAAGAAATTTTATGCAAAAAGACCCCCTACAAGTCAAAAATTGCAAGTTTTAGCTTAAAAGTCAATAAATTCGTTTCCTATCATAAAAATTTGTTAAAAATCAAAATAAAATACTAAAAATTTATGTTACAACTAGATTTTAATTATCATAATTTTAAAGATTAAAATTAGCCCGGAAAAATTTGTATTTATCGCTAATTTAATGTATTTTCTTACCGGCTTAAAATAATATTAAAAAATTGAAAAATAGGGAAAAATTTTTAAACGACCAGAATTTCATAAGTAACTCATTAGCTACTAAAAACAAGCAATTACCTATCCATTTTAGGTATAATTTTAGGTATAATTAGCCCTAAACTGCAAAATAACGAGAAAGACGGTTTTCGGAAAAATACCGAATTTTCACCGAATTTCAGGAAAACACCAAAACGACTTTTCAAGACGCTACAGAAAACCGATATGACTAGCGAAATGCACATTGGTTAGAACCCATGGTCAATGCGTGTTAAAACAACAAAATAACCCCCGACGTCGACGTACGAATTCCAAACGACAGAGTCAAAACTCAAATATCAAAAACCAAGTTTTCAAATATCGTAAAACTTCATCCAAAACCTAGTAAAATGCTCCTAGATTTTCCTTAAGGTGAAATTAGACTTTTTAGCATATAGGGTAGGCCTAGTTATCTAGTGAGTGAGCTTCAGACCAAAATTGCTGCCAAAACCAATTAATTTGCGGCCAGATTTTGGGGGTTTGGGCTCAGGCTTCTAGGGTGGCTTCCTACTGGTCTATACATCTCACAGTAACCTTAATTTAATTTTCAGAGTTCTTAGGTAATACCATATTCCAATTGATCATCACAACTCAATGAAAACCAATATCGGGAAAATTCTAAACTCGTCTTTGAACTTCTAATCTCATCCTAGACTAAGGATTCTATCACTAAAGTTTAGTAAACACCCACTAAACCCCCTGCTACATCACTACTATAAGTCTTGCCTACTGATTCTCACTCTGGAAGTTTCCAAGTTCACAAAACATAATCTTTTTAACTCTAAACTATAATATGAGGTTAGGAAACTTAAGACTTGATGAAAGGTGGGTGGATTACCTCAAAGGAGCAACTCAAGAAAATTCTAAGATGGCCCAAGATGCTCAAAACTGAAACTTGATCACTCCAAGATGTTTAAGATGAGATGAAGAACATTTTTAGTGAAGAAAACATGGGATTTTGAGATGGTTTGAGATGTTTTTTGGTGGTGCTGGAGAGGGTTTGGAGGTGAAGGAAGAAAGAGATGAAGAAGAAGATGATGAGGAGATGAAGAAATGGATGATGTAAAGAAATGGCTGAGGTTGTAGCTATGCTTTCTCTCTCTCTCTCTCATAAGCCCATACTCTCATGTCCTCCCTTGTCTCCCTCTTTCATAATTATTTTCTCTCTTTTCTTTTCTTTTCTTTTTAAAACAAATAAAACCCAAAATAGAATGAAACCATGGTAATAATCATGAATAAAATGTTACATGTCATGCACACAAAGCATGTTTAACAAGATGAACTTAGTTTAATACTAAATTTGTGAAATACTAATCAAGTTTAATATTAAATTTGTATGTAAATAATAATATATTAATTTATAAAAAGCCCAAGTCAAATGAATGCTCTCATAAATGATAATTTATTTTAATTCCTAATTATTTCCCAAAATATAAGTATATAATCATATCATTCTACGAAATCTCAAATCTGTATTCATATAATATCCGTGAAATTTATTATTTAAATCCAAAAATATTATTTTCTATTTTCTAAAATGTTACATGACCGTTCAGGCAACCGACGACTAACCAGCGATAGTAGTATAGTGATACAAATAATCAATTTCTATAAATTGATTTTATTCCAACTTTGTAGGACATTTTTGGATTAATCATGATTTTTGGATTAATATGGATAGTAAATTCCAGTTCCGATAACTTTCAGTATCTGCATCCTGAAAACAGTCTTAGAGGGGGTGAATAAGGGTTTATGGCAAACACAACATGATTTGTAATAATTTAAGGATTATGCAGCGGAATATAAAACCAGAGTCTAAAATACAAATACTATCACAACACAGAATCACAAAGACAACACTGAATCACAGAAAAGTAAATGGATACAGAGAATTGTTATCGAGGTTCACCAATCCTGTGGCTAATCCCCGCCTGAGAGCTCCTGCTCAAGATTCAATTTCACTATCCAGTGACTCCTTACGGATGGAAAAATCCAGATCTTTTTCCGGGCTCATATCTTAGAACCATTACATTTGCAGGCTGTGAACACCTAGATTTTTTCCAAGGCTCAAGTCCAAATATTTACAATGTGAAAATTTTAGACTTTTCTTCACTAGGTCGTACAGAGTAAGATTTTATAAATTTTTACAGAACCAACCATACAATCCTAATGATCTTAATAGATAAATCAAGTTTTGAATCGAAAAAGATAATAGATTGTGTTTTGGAGATTATGAAAGTTTAAAAACGATTCGAAGAAGTTTTTCAAAGGATTAAGAAAAGTCTAAATATAAACTTCTTCGACAATTTAGAGATTTTTCGATTCTAATGACTAGAAAAATCTAAAACATTAGAAGATCTCTTCTTTCAATAAGAATAGTAAAAACTTAAGAATGACTCAAAGAAGTTTTCAAAATGAATAAGAAAGACTATAATCAAATGAAACTTCTTTGAAAACTAGAGATCTTTCTTTTCTAAATACTAGAAAATTCTAAGGCTCTTGAAAGATCTCTTCTCTATAAAGAGTATTTAAAATTTAAGAATTGAGAGTGAAAGAGTTTTCTCACGAAAAAGTTAAAGGATGATGAAAACTAGAGAAGAATACTTTGTGAGAAGAATTGTGTATAAAAACACAAATCAAGGGTTCTTTATATAGGGTTTTTGAGTGTGGGAAGTTAAAATAACTATTCCCGCACTTTGTGACTGTTGGGGGCAGTTATGAGAAGCTAGGATTTGAAATTCAAACCAAAAATATAATTTTTAATAGTTTTATAACTGGTATGGACATCCATAGGGATGGACGTCCATGTTTGATATGTCAGACACTGAAACTATTATAACTTTTTACTCGGTTATCCGATTTCGATGTTCTTGGACTCGTTGGAAGTATCTCTTCGAGACATATATTTTGGAACTCTAATCTCTTCAAGAAAAGAGGTATCTAGTATAGAATATTAGGATTAGAAAATAGATTCTAACCATTGAGATCGACTCTAAATTCAAAGAAAATAAAAGGTCTTGAATACTCTGTTGTGTGACTTCTTCGATATTTCTTTTGAACTTGCAATTTGGTCTTCAGAGTCGATGTCAGTTGAAATGTTAATTGTTCTTTTACTTGAGCAATTCTATTATTGTAGCACTTTAATTTATTTGGCATGGTTAGTAACATATATTATCTTTGAAATATTGTTTTTGTAAAATAATCAAAACTAAAGAGAATGAGACTCGTAGGTCAACAATCTCTCCCTTTTTGATATTTTACAAAACTTAATTAATTAATATATATTATTTCAAAAAAAATATTATTCAAATACTCCCCCTGAATATATGTTTCACGCCCCGCTTCCCAAAATACGGAATACGAGGGGTAGACAAGGCCAGCCATGCTCCTACGGTCAAGGAAATGTCCTGCCGTAGTCACACTTCGGCTTCTAGTTTTTCATGGTAAACAGTAAATGATGCGCATGTAATGAGACATGCAGTAACTGAAAGAAACAATGTAAAGACTGACCTGAAGTGGAACAAACGGATGTAACTCGGAATGGCATGTCAAGAAGTCTGTGATGTACGTCTAGTTCTGGTCCAGGCTAAATCTTCTCCTCACACTGAGCATGCATACTCAGGTCGTCAGAGCGACACAATAGCAATACAATATATAAAATCATATGACAATTCTAACAGTGATAACAGATATATGTAGCAGTAAATCAGAATGGTATAGGTATGAACACGCAGTAATCAATGCAGCGGAACAGTAAAAGCAGTAGAACAACATGCCACGAGTGTCAATACAGTATGTAAGGTATAACAATACCAGTATCCCTATCAGTCTCTAAGTCTCACTGTACAGGTCACTAAGCCTATCGTCAGTCCAAGTGTGAGAGTCAATCACTCGTGAGTGTCCTCCACCTAAGGGTAGGACCCAAGGGCAAGGGACCACGGGCCCAACATGTATATCACGGTGAATATCACATACCCTGTAAATCTCCATATAACTCCCTAAATATATAAGCCGGCATGGGACTCCCGAGATTCTGTTGAATTCACACTTAAACTACCCCACACCCCGTGGTCTACATCGAACGCTAACCATAACCCTAAATACTAATCGATCCGTGACAAGTCTGCGCGAGAACTGGAGGCAGGACCTCCATCAAGCACGTCCCGACTAATACCTAAGATACATGGTAGTGTCTGATGCCTTATCTGTGACACCCGTGCAAGCGCTTCCATAAGTGTCCCATACCACTTATAGTCACACGTACATGCATCCCACAGACGTCGACAATGCAATAAAATAATAGGGTCACTGATTGTGTACAAGTACGTATCACTTTCACTTATTCACGGATACACGAACACTGACGTACTTGCCACAATCATCACTAAAATCTAACACTGGCTAAATGCACGATATCACTAGGTTATCACTACAATGATATGGGTATGATATGATACGTAAACAGTATATGAAGTATGATTAAGGTGTCATAAAGTAGTATTCTATCACTTGCACAATTTATCCTGAAACGTACGTGTATATTTTAGTGAAACGATAAACAGGTAATAATTAGTATGTTCAGTTGTCCATCCATCGAATTTAGTTTCAAGCAGATCGGGTTCCAGGATCATTAATTATAACCATTTCATTTTAAGCGCTCGCGGCTGGAAATCCGGTTTCAGAATCAGAAGTCCGTTTCGCAATGCATTTTAATCCCAGTTGGGATTAGATTTTAGCGACACTACAGTTGGATGAAATCTAGGGTTTCTAGTAAGGTTTTCAACGCAACAGACGGATCTTCAATCGCGTCTGTATGTCAGGAGATATACACTGTTTAGTACTAGTATGTCAATTCTGATTCTGTTGGGACTGTTATGCGTCCCGATCTTTTAAATTACAGAATAAATAACAAATGGTAACGAAACAGAATGAAATCAATTGTGTTGTCTAGCTAACCGATTTATCTATAATAAACAGTGGAGTTCCGCAACCTACAAGTTAAGGAAAACTTGTGGTACCCATTACGGAACAGCAAGCAACAATTGGAGTCGCTCTGGACTGCAGTCCAGAGTCGCACTCCGATCCAAATATCATCACAATTTAAGTACAGGAATACCAGGAAACCAATATAGGGTTAAATTTCGTCGAGTCGGCTTCGATTTGAGCCCTCGAACGCACCATTCGAGTGTATATATAATTTATGACGATTTTAATAGTTTTCAGGCACAAGAAAACTCCAGTTTTACGGTTAAACTTGGGGGTAGTTGTTTTAGTCGTTAACGATCAAATTATCCAACGAAATTCATGCACTAGGTTCACAGCCATACGGGCCAACCAATACCATTTAGTTCCGTCAAGTTTAATGATAATTTCCTATGAGAACACACATCGAACAGTTACGTTGTAATATTTAACCCAAAGTAAAACATGGGATATATATACAATTATAATTTGTAATTAATAATAAGTAGCATGTAGCAAGTGGGGACTTGCCTGGAGGTGTTTTGGCGATGCACGGCAGTGGCAATGGCACGAGCACGCGGCGAACGGTGTGGCTAGGGTTCGCGGCCTCGGCTCGGGCTTAAGCTCCTGGATTCGATGGCTCGGTCGGTGCGACGGGCGTGTGCTGACGTTGCGATGGATGGCGTGTTGATGTCGATGACGGCCTCAGGGGATCGGTTCCACGGGTTGACGATAACGTCGGTGACCAGAATAGCTGTAGCAGCGATCGATGCAAGTGTTTGACGAAATGTCGGGGCTCGACCGTGAGATTTAGTTAGGTTTGGTCTATGGTTCTTGTGAAGAGGAGTTGAGAGAGAGAGATGTTACAGTGAGGAAGAGAGTGAGATGTTGCCGAGGAAGAGAAGGAGAGAGGTTTAGAGAGAGACAGTGAGATAGAGAGAGGTTTAGAGAGAGAGAGACTTTGAGTTAGAGTGAGAGAGAGAGAAGAGAGAACAGAGAGATTATGGGGGCAGAGAGAGATAGAGAGATTGAGAGAGGAGGTCGGGTGAGGGGGAGAGAGTTGTAGAGAGAGTGGGGGGGAGAGAAATAGAGAGAGATTAGGTAGAGAGAGAGAGAGAGCACAGGAAGAGATCGGATAGAGAGAGAAAGAGAAACAGGGAGAGAGAGAGATCTGAGATTGGGAGAGGGAGACAAAGAGAGATGATGGCGATGGTGATGTTGATGATGACGGAGTTCAGGGGCGCCGACGATGAGGCGAGAAGCTCACCGACGTCGACAGCGGGTGGCGGTCGAGCTTGGGTGTAATGGGTCCGGTGTGCAGAGGAGTCGGGTGTGCACGGCTGTAGGCGGAGGGGGTAGTGTAGGGAGCTCTTGATGGTGGAGAGAAGTGAGCAAGGGAAAAATGGTGGGGGTTGCAGTCGTCGTCGTCGGCGGTAGGGCGAGGAGAGTTGGGTGCTCTGTGGGTTTTCTGTGGATGGAGAGAGGTGAGGAATTTAGAAAATGAGAGAGGAGCGAGGGTATGAGGGAGATAGGAATTGACGAGGGTTAGAGAGGGGTAACGTCGCACAACGTACGCATGGGCGCGGGCTGCGGCTAGGGGAGTGGATCGCGGGAACAGTGCGCGAGAAAAAAAGGGAGATAGCCGTTTGAGGAAGAAGAAGGGGTTTGAATGTATGGGCCGGGTCGGGTTATTGGATGAAGCGGGCGCGGGTCAGCGCAGGGAAAACGATTTAAATGGGAAAAGGAAGCGGGCCGAAAAACGAGTTGGGCCTGAGAACAATATAGGGAAAAATTGAGGAGAAAAAGAGTGGATGGGCTCGGGCTCGATTGGGCTGTAAAGTTAATAAAAAAAAACAGAATTATAAAGAAAACTGTGAAAAATATTTCTGGGCCGCAGGAAATTTACTTAGAGGAAGAATGGAAAAACTGGGGGACGGCTGGGCTGGGCTGGGAATAAATCAAATAAATAAATAAAAGGAATGGGAGTATAAATTTAAATCTTTAAAGCAATGGGCTGAAGGAATAAAATATGGTTTGTGTTTGAGGCTATTTAAAAAGGGTTTTAGAAATAAATAAATAATTATCAGTAAAATTTAAATAAATTTTATAAGTGATTTATAAATACAGATATAGTGTATAGTTTTCACCCCATATCTATTTATTTTTCTGTTTTTGAGAAACAACCGTGTTCGAGAAAATAGCCTCAGTGAGTAGATCCGCTCCAATATTTCTATTTTTATCTCTCTATTTTTCAACTTCATAGAGATCAACTATCTTCTGAACTGAGCGATACCTGTCTTAGAACTTGTCTTGATAGATGATAGGACCAAGTTTATAAATGAACATCTATATCCGACAAACTTCTTAGGCTGTATCATTTGCTGATCATAATCAGCACCAGCGCCATGTCCACCTCAGTATCCTTCTTAGAAACTTTTCTAACATACTGCACCTCATAAGAGGGTAAACTTATAACTCTAACAGCCACTCTGTCATCCAAGTCACCTTGGAAGCCATAACCGGTAACCACCTCCTGTAGAAGGCTGCCATTACCGCATACCAGGAACATCCACTTATGTTCTTCACTACTTTTCTTTGTTTCTCCAGGATTGGATTATATCTGCTTACTACACCTAGTGTAAAAGCAAGAATTATCCAGATTCTGTATAGAGAAACACCCGTGATAAACATAGTTTAGCCGATTGTAGTATATGAACATTACTTTCTATCTGGAGTATGTCATCCAAAAACCATGACAAAACTCCCTACAACCTTGTTACCATGTTCATCTATTGTTTTGATGAAAGTCAAACACTATGATTGTTACATCAAAAATAGATGATCCACCTTCTCTATGCCTGATTTAGTTTATAAATAAATGTAGGCATCTTGCACACCTTTCACTGCTCTCACTGACTATAACAACCCTCTGGCAGAGTCATATACATGTGCACTTTTAAATTTCAATTTAGAAATACGTTAAAGTCATCCACCCCGCCAGACCTTATAGTCATGAATAGCAGCAGTGTCAAGTAGGGTCATCATTGCCATGATACAAGCCTTCCTGCTACCATCTATGAGGAAACCGAAGTACTTCTCGGGTGGCTGAGATCACCTTCTAAATCTGCAGAGTGGCTAATGGATTGTCTGTTCCAATTGAATTTTTAGCTTCTACTAAATTTTCAATAACTTTTTATGGTTCTGGAATAACTTCCAATTTTACCATACTTCTACTAATGTCTTTTGAAAAGAACCCATTTTACCAAAAAATATGACGAGTCGAGAACAAAATAACCTTTGATCTTGAAAATGATAGAATTTAACCTTGGCGAATACTTGGGATAACCCACAAACTCCCATTACTGAAACATGCCTTAAGTACATCTAGATTCTGCTATCAACACGAACCAGATTACTCCATATACCTTAATAATCTTAACATATGATAACATTCTATATCTAATATAGAAATAGAGGCACTAATTTAGATGGAACCAGATTCAATTGTTATGCAGCTGTTTTCAGTGCATATCTCAAATAGAAAATGACATATAACATTACTCATCAAGGACCACACTCACGGATGAGTAACCTGAGAGAGAATACTATTACAGAATACCTAGAATAAGTATCCCCATCTTCGATCACTTCGAATAGTCTTGAATACTTCCGACGTCTGGTTCTCTACTTTATTCTTATACCTATGCACTTCTAAAAAATTTTGGACTTGCATTTCAACTAAATGCGTGTCTAAAACAAGAGAAGTTATAAGTAAACGGAATATAGCATGAGTGCCAACCGCTTATCCGTAAGGACATCTGACAACATATATGAATATGTATGAGTCCCGTGAGTTTACTAACTCAAACTCCGTATGTCATAAGTTGAAAACTGTATTTTGGTTAAGAAGAATTACACTGTTAATTAATGCACCTTATATAATCATCAACTGATAAAGGTAAATGTTCTAAACATAATTTCAAAAATTCATATCTCACTTTATAAAATAAAGGTATAGATATATCAATTTAAAATTGGTTCATAACAACAGTTATTCAAAACCAAATATTTGCCGATAGGCAAAAACCAGGTGATTTCCCTAATATCACCAGTTACTACGAATTCCGACAGTGAGGATTTAATCATCCAATTCTCAATACTTTACCCTTCTCAGCAAATGTCACGTCCTACAGATGTGGGATTTAATCCGATATCCATATATCCAGGAGTTAGAATTAATTGAGAAACAATTTTCAATTTCAACCACACAGGAAAAACCGAAACATCAAAATGTTTCAAGGGGTGGCCGGGTAATCCTAGTAATGCCTCTTCCAATACGAAACTCATGACAGTAGTTGCAATTTTCTTTGCCCTCACTTCAGCTCCTTTATATGTCTCTACATCTTACTTTCTGTACACCATATTTAGGCTAATTGGTTTTCTTCTTTCCCTACCTACTATCCAATAAGCGAATAAGTGTACTCTTCTAATACAAGGAGCTCTCGCAACCTGAGAGAAGGTAATGGGGAGAGACAACAAAATTATCTAATTCAATTTTTCTAGAACCGGTGGCCATCCTCGAACTGAAACGACTTTCTTAGAGTTCGTATATAACTATACGAGATGGCCTATCCAAATAAAATGGATCTTCATAGTGATACTGAACATTCTGAAGAAATGCAAAGAGGAAATAGGAGCGGCAGGGATATATGCGACTTTGTCGTGAATCACGACAATCCAAAAGCCGTATGGTAAAAATGTTCGGTTAACTTGGTTAATGAGTTTTAGTTTAAGACAGGTCATGGTTGCTGCTAGAGAGAGAGTGAAAAGAAACACTCAGCGTGCATTCTATCAAGATTAGATTGGTTTATTAATTTATCTAATCGGGATGGCTCCCACTGTTTCCTCAAATTCTCCTTCAAATAGTAAAAGGAAAACTAGTCGGGATCATCTGAAAATCATCCGGGAGTAATACATACTCATCAGTGGAAATCAGGACCCAATTATCATTGCGTGATAACTTGATGGAAGCCACTCAAGTTACCACACTCCAGAAGGTATCAGCATGCCTGGCAAGTTTCCTTTATATTTGAAACTCCCGATATGGTTTTTACCCCAGGACCTTAGTGACCTTGACGAATGATCAACAAATCAAATGGTCCTACTCAAGTTCAACCCGTCATTATCTTGATTGCATTAAACCCACCTGCATGATCCTTGACGAATAATCAACAAATTCGTATGATTGTCCTAACCAATCCACATCTAATGCGACAGAAAATCACCTCTCAGCTACCGCACACTACGCCTTGACGAATAATCAACAAACATAGCACGGATACTAAGTACCAATAATCTGAAATGACAGAGGGCTACGGCTGGTTTGTATGAAAACCTTTAACGTAATGAACTTGTTATCGTTGAAGGAACCGAATAGTTTTGAAAATGAGTGGTTTAGACCTTGCTTTTACAATGAGTGGTTTTGAAGAAAACCGAGTAGATTATAGTCACGTAAAATTTTGCTTAAAAGGGAATTCCCTATGAAGGGAACAAGGCTATTCCGTCATCGAATGAGGTGCGGGATATTCCTAACCGAATACCTCTATGCAAAGAAAAAGAATACGCCTATAGTTTCTTTGGAAAATTTGGTTCCCGCAACACCATTTTAGGTTTGTTTTCTTTGCATTAATCCAATTAATGTAGTCCCATCAAATAACTTATCACACTAGAAACAACAAAAATAGAATGCACGTATATGCCATCCACATTCGCTACGGAGTCCCGGGTCTTCACCGTAAAGTTACTTAACTTACGGCAAGGTGGAGGCAGGGCTAGTGCAGATAAAAAATATATACAACATTTATTATATATATATCGTCATCTCAGGCATGATAATAATCATCAGAAGCATGCAGTACATAATATGGAATAGCGGATAATCTAGGAAGACTACGTTTCATTTGAGCCCTAAATGAAACCGCAAAGTTTCAAGGTCGTATGGATAGCCTATACAAACTCGAACCAGGACCCCTACGAGCGCGGCAAGCTACCAGCTAATCCTAGAAACGGGGTACCCCTCCTTCAGTAACATGAATGGGCTACCCGATACTTTTTAGAATCTAGAAACTTGGGCATCCCTCCGCGGGTCAGAGCTATACCACCTATAAGTGCGGCGAGCAACCCGCCAATCCAAAAATTAGGTGACCCTGTCTCGACTCCACGAGATGGCTACCTTCTGCATTCTTGAATCCGGCTAATCGAGCACTCCGTAGCGGGGTATCCTAGTACAGAAATGAAATATATACAAAGGTGATATCGATCGCAACCAGGACGAGTCCCAATAAATGAATAATACATCAAGCGGAAACGACGGCCATAATCGACTGCTCGTCCTGAATTAATGAATATACAAATTTATCATTACAGTACAAACACAACACACAAGGGGTTATCTATCACGACAATCCGACTAAACCAACACAATGATATTCATCACAACATTATCATAAGCAACAAGCGTTCAACCCCGTCTAATTGGCCTATAGCAATTAGATGACGTTTAAAAACACACATACACAAAAATAGATCATAAAAAATGCAATAGCAATGACCGAAAGTTTTCCCGTATTTCCCCAATGCACAAACAGAATATAACAAAATTTGGGCAGAAAAGAAGCACTGTAAAAGTCCAATTTCCAAGTTATTAACCCCGTGAATGAATTTGGAGTCCTAACTCCAATGTCTAGCAGCTAGAATCGGCCAAAAGGCCGATTCCGGCGACCAGGCCAGGGAGTTTGGCTCCTAGATTCAAACCACATCAATTTAGTGGCACAAACAACACACTGCAGCCATTTAAAAAATTTTTAGACGAGATTTTAAAAACGGACTTCGAGGTTAAAAATTGAAATTGGAAATGGAAAAATTGTTGATTCAAAACTTTCACATCGCTTAAATCTAGTTCTAGTTTTGGCCTGGGCTCTGATACCACCGTTAGGAAGCTAGCGCGCAGTGGAAGCGGAAAACATGCACAACAAAAATTTCAAGGCAAACACTAGCATCCACAACATATAATCTTTTCCAAACAACTAAACTAGAAAACCAAGATAGCACTGTAAGGAAAGAGTTAAGCAAATACAACCTTTGCAGTATTTTCTTATGCTCTTAGGATGAACTTGAACTCTAGCTAGGCTCCTAAATTGTAGGGAACAAGCTTGGTGAATACCTTCCTTTGTCAAAAATGGATGCACCTGAGGAAACCTAACTCTAGCTCTAACTTCACTTCAAGAAAGCACCTAAGTGAAGTAACTTGGTCCTTAATCTTGCTAGAACCAAAAACCAAGTGATGTAAATCCAATTTTTCTTCTTTTTCTTTCTCTCTTTTTCTTGCTTCGTTCTTTTCTTTGAGAGCAAAGTGAGGAGAGAGAAAACTAGTATCAAAATGAGAAAAGAGTTGAGAGGAAATGAGATGGAGACCACTCTCATAACCCTCCACTCTCTATCTCTTCCACTTGTCGAAAAAAATGGGATGGGAGTGTACCCTAACCCATGTGCACATGACATAGCTCAAAAGAAAGGGAAAGAGAAAGAATTTTGAAAATAAAATGCTTAACATTTCAATTTCCATTTGCATTGAAAAATGCAAAAGATAAAGAGAGTGTAAAAAAGGAAAAAATAATACTAGAAATACACACACACACACACATATTAAATCAATACTTGATTTAATATCCGTCTTTCCAAAGACCGGCTAGTATAATCAAACGCCCGATTACCGTCAGTGTATCCAATACACATATTTTAATCACTCCGGTACATATTTAATATGCACATCTATATCATTTCGCTAGAGCCTAAAAAACCTCTGTGTGGGATTCTAATGGCTTGACAATACACTGGCAGTGAGTTACTGGATCCAATCCATAACCATAAGCACATCAGTGGCACTAGCTGTACGTAATAGCTATTGTTTCCCCAATAAAAGAGCAAAGCTTTGTTCAAAATTTGAAAAGGGCAGCGCTTCACGTGCTTTGCATGAAGGCGGCAGCGCCAAGAGTTAAAAACTCTGAGGCAGCGCCTCATGTGCCTCACACGAGGGCGCCGGCGCCAAGAGTTAAAAACTCTGAGGTAGCGCCTCACGTGCCTCACACGAGGGCGCCAGCGCCAGAACTAAAATCTCTCTATTAAACAGAGCCATTGGATCAAAGATCCAACAGAGATGATAAGTCATAAAAATACAGAATTAAATTCTGTTGAGAAAATATTTCTCAAATCTTTCTAAACAAGAAAGATCACTCTCTGTAAAAAAGAGTACCGTTGGATTAAAAAATCCAATGGTGATTAAAAATCACCCATATATAGAAAAATTCTGTATGAGAAAATATTTCCCTAATCTTATTAAAAACAAGAAAAATATCTTCTGTAAAATAGAAGTCCTTGGATCAAAAATCCAACGGTGGATAAAATTCCCAAATCAATCAGGATCTCTCAACGAGAGGTTTCTTTAACAAAATCAACAGACTAGCCTCTACTGCAAAAAGGACCCAAGACTTCAAGTCATGTACAGAAAACCCCCCATAAGCTTCAAACTTAAAAAAAAGAAAGCAAGCAAGAAGGAAGTTTTAAGAGGGAAGAAAGAAGAATCCTTCTTTTAAAGATAAATAAAAATAATAGAGATCAGAGCATCTCCTCTGCATATCCAAGGGTTTAACCCTTATAAAAGAACTTAGTTCTTTCTCTGAATCTGAGATCCATGAGACAAGTCTCCCAAAAATGAGAATTTAATTCTCATAGGGATGAACTTGTTCTTGGGGATCAAAGATCCAGAAAAGAACAGAGAATCGAACTCCCCAGAACAGAATATACGAAGAAAACCCAGCGCCGAGCGCTTCACATGCCCCTCACGTGGGCGCTGCTCAATAAAGAGGGCTTAGCACTCAATAGTTGGCACTCAGTGCCAAGCGTCTCACTTGTCCCTCACATGGGCGCTGTTCAATAAAGAGTGCTTAGCACTCAAAGGTTGGAGCTCAGCGCCGAGCGCCTTACGTGCTCCTCACGTGGACGCTGCTCAATAAAGAGTGCTTAGCACTCAATGGTTGGCACTCAGCGCCGAGTGCCTCACGTGCTCCTCACGTGGGCGCTGCTCAATAAAGAGTGCTTAGCACTCAATGTTTGGCGCTCAGCGCCTCATGTGCTCCGCACGTAGGTGCCATAAAGAGTGTTTAACACTTCATAAAAACAAAAGGAGGGGGAAAATAAAGTAAAATGTGGGCGTCAGAGTCCATATAAATGCTCAGCATTGTTTGCACAGAAAGGGGACTGAGCCCAAGCAAGTGTTTAGCACTCCATTTAAATGAAATGATAAAGACTGAGTGGGCTGAGCCCAAGTCGAGCAGATCCCTAATTTAGATCAACCGAGCCCATGTGTTCATTATTTTCCAATTTGGTCTTAGTCCTAAACATGACTACTGATCTTTCGACGGATATTCATCTCACATCTCCCCTCAATTTGGAAATTGGTCCGAGGGTACATCTCCTCACACCTCTGATACATGTCGTTATAATTCTTCAACTTCTTCAGAGAGGTGGTGGGTCCCGACAACCAACAACTTTTTGGTGCACTCCCAAACCACAATGGACCGTAACGTCCTTAAACTAAAATAATAGAGCCCAAACACTCTTCTGTTGGGTCTGAACGATCCTAAAACCTTGTTAAGTAGATCTTGGTCTAAAATTGGACTAACGTATCCTTAACAAACATTTAAGTTGATCTTAATCTCAAACGAGATTAACGATCCTTAAATCAAACCAAACCCAAATCTAAGAATATACGGATTTGGACTAATCCACGCCCTACGGGCGACAACATAAATTAGTTTCCGTATACAATCCACGGGAAACCAAACATAAAACAAACACACACGACACGAAGTGAACTTCTGGAGCTGGAGAAAGTGGTTACCGCGATGCGGTAACTTAATTAACTGCAGGGGCTTGCACCTGCAGGGAAGAGCGTCTCCACAATCAAAAAAACCCTCGCAAACGAGGGGGAATCTGACGAAGTCTGCTACAACGGCCGCATCCGTCCAAACCTCCTATACACGGTGCCATAAATCAACTTGTCATCTTCGGAGAGGTGGACGGATAAATCCAAATAGCATCTGCCTCCAAATTCAGGCAAGACGATCCATCTCGGATCCGTCTCCCATTTTCGGCGGTAAACAGATTCTGGCACGCCCGGTGGGACCTTTTACTCTTTCCACTCCACACTTCGTGTGTAGTGTTCGCGAACAAATCGTAGTTTGCTTTGGTTGCCTTTGGATTCGAGGTACTAATATTTGGCGTTTTGCTCCTGTGCAGAAGATTACATCGATGGCTTCCAGCTGCACCAACTGAACCATCAACTCCTATTCCGTCCCCGCCGGAGGAGTGACTTATGGGCCCCAAGCGGCCTGCATCTTTGCAATGCCAGTGGAACATGTGACTCATACTACCACTGGACTATTCTTCGGGACCGTGCTCCTACCAACAAGCTTCAGCGTCCCGAAGCTACCACAAGAAGCTCCAAAGAAGTCGGTCTTCGATCGACTTGCAGCCACCACGGCCCCTCTCGACGGGTTGTCTAATTCTAACGCCTCAGTCTTTAATAGGCTGAGCCACAGCTCAAGTGGGCCCGCAAAGAGGCTCGCGATACCTGAGTGTTAGTGATATATGCCCTAGAGGCCATTATTGTATCATACTGGATTGTATATTACTTAATAGGAGCTTGGGATATACAAAGATATAGTAACAGTCTTGCTCAAAATGGTAGTATGCTACATGGTTTATTTCTACCTCAATATGTGCATATGTTTCTTTTAGCATATCGCTTATACATATTGGTAGAGCCCTTAGGATCTTTGCTTGATTACCAACGTTGTGATGGCAGTCACACTAGTGGGGGCTGGGTAATCTATAAACACATCCTATACAGGTCCCTAGTCGTAGGATTATCGAGACGGGGCATCGGTACTCCACAGTAGACTAGTGTATACGCTTCTCATCTCAGCAGGGGAGATGGTCTGTCCTACAGTCATTAGTATGTCGTACTAGAGATAGTATGCAGGTGCTCATTAGGTTATGATTACACTGGATAGGACTCGTCGGGAACTGTTGGTGGGTATTATACCTATCGTCGGGTAGCAGTTCCCAGGTGACATGAGTACAACTTAGTCCGTCGACTTGACACTGCTGCTTCGCCTCAAGTGTGTTCCCACTGTCCTTTGATTACTACCCTACCACGGCTCAAAGGAGTCGTGCAAACAGGTACTAGTTGGGTGGAGTCTCGAAGCACTTGGAGGCAGTGGCGGTTAGATTGGATTCGTCTCTCCCGATATTGGGGGTTGATATCGCGCTGTGTTCGGAAGGCCATTACACAAAGTCCTTGGCCAAGGCAAGCGGGATTTACTGGTAGGTATTCCAGTAGTTTCTCACGGTGTATTGAGCTACTCTCTGACACGACTTATTGCACTATTAGGGGTCTGACGATTACCGCCCCCTAGGCCCGATATACGATACTCTTAGACGAAAAGACCGGAATATACAGAGATTGTCACATTCAGGCTCAGTAGGAGTTCGGATGAGTTAGCTCATCGGCCTTCTTATCGACATCTACCCGGGGACCGTTACGTGCAGCTAGTACCGCTTGCGGCGTGTGGTTAAACCCACTGCCAGCGTAGTGTCGAGTTTTTAGAGTCCCACATAGAGAGTTTCCCTGCATCGGGCGAAAGATATAGAGGCCGTATGGTTTTACGGCAGGGCTTCGATCACGTTCGTGCACTTGTGCGCGTATGATGTTCGGGCGGATAATACTAGTAGGCTTTGGTTTAAGCCGGATCCTAGTATTATATTGATGGATCAGTTTCGTCTCTTTGTATTCGTGTTTCTCGGAACACGGATGCAGGTATGTATATACGGATGAGAGGGGCATAGAATGAGACACCTCATTAGGGTTTTGATCATTGACTTGATTAAAACAATTATGAGATGGAGGAAAGTATTTGTTATATTTGTAAATGATAATTGTGGCATAGCTACTTAGTTTGACTATTTGACTTGGTTTGACCACTTGACTTGGTTTGACTCTTTGACTAGATATTTCTTGTGAGATATTTTGTGGCACTAGATATTTTGGGTGAGATATTTTCTTGCCATGCTTGTAGTCATATCAAGTGAGCCATCTCATTTTCTATGATCATTATCAAAAACCATTTCTCTTTCCTCAAGTTAGTTCTCTTTTTCTTCCTCACATCAAAAACCCTTAAGGTCTCATGAGTTGAGTAAACTAGGGTTCCAAGAGACAAATAAATCTATCTTCATTCTTTACATCACCTAGGCCATCTAGTTTAGCAAGCTAGTTGCCCTAGTTACCTCGGATTTGAGGTTCGAGCTCGGACTATAGACTCTCGGTGGATCGTCTTTGACTCGAGAAAGCTGACGAGGAAGCTACGATCCGGATCGATCCTTGGAGCCTACGATGATGAGGAAGAAAGAGGAGAAGACCCGAAGGACTTGTATCATGAGGTATAACATTCTTTTCGAGTAGTTAAATCTCATGTTGTTTGCTAGCTAGGGTTTATGTTCGATCCTTGGTTCTAGTCGGTGTTGCGAAGCCCGTAAAAATCATTTTTTGCAATTTTCGCCTCCCCGCGAACACGTGGGGTACGCGACATCGACTTACAGTGGTATCAGAGTCTCTCATAAATCTTAGATAGCTTGTAGAGATGTTAGAATTCCGCCGTTTTTTTATCGCGCAAAAACTGCCGAAAAAACAGTTTTCAAAAATGAAGTTTTGAGTTGTTTGCACATCCCGCGGGCTCACGGTTTGAACCGAGAAGCTATGGGGTGGAGCGTGCACATCTCTAGGACCCTCCAGGGGAGGGGGTGAATGGCTGGGCCCACTCCCCAAGAACACCACAAGGTGGTCTTGGCGGTGGGGACCCGAAACTGCCCTACCTTGGGCAGTTTCGGGTCTGCCTCACCCTCTGGCCATCTCGTGGTGGCCTCAGGGGTAGGGTACCCTCTTTAGGCCTCCCGACTCGAAGTTAATTTCGTGATCTAACTTCCTATGAAGGTTCGGGCGGGTTTCGAGTTCGTTTCGACTCCCGGATTGGCTCAAAACGATCGGTTTTGGAACTTTAACTCCCTGGATTTTCATGTCTTGGAAAATTGGTTTAGTTTGCTAATTGCGCGCGGAATTCTAATATTGTTGTTACTTTACAAGTTTTGAGTTGTATATATGTGTTTGGAAACGTTGACTAATTGCTATACGTCGACTAGTCGGGGTTGCACATATCTGTGATATTATTGTGATGGTTTGTGTATATGAATTTGTTGGACCGTCGTGGATGAATAGTCGGGGATGTGAGATGAGGGTTTTCATTCTGTCATTCGATGTAAAATTTGTAAAGTGATATAATATTATTTTTTCGGGGTACATCCGGGTTGAGGTTGTAGCCACCGTTGTATTATTTCTTTTACTATTATTGCTCCTAGGATAGACCCAAGGTGGGGTGCACAACTACCGGATACTTTGAAGTGCCGAGTGGCCTACTCACTTTGTTGAGGGAGGTTGCTTCACTTCGGGTATTTGGAGGGTAGTTTGCTTCACCCGTAGGGGTCTAGGGCAGGGTTTGGTTATTCATCACGACTGCGGAATCTGTCTTTCGTTACAGGGTCAAACGAAACGCGGAATTCCTAGTATATCCAATGTGTTCATCTGTGATCTGGAATGCCTATCATTGCGTCCGACGAATGGATATTATTATATATATATATATATTATATAATAGATGTTGCTTATGTCTTGCATCCGAGCTAGTCCAGCCCCCGCTCTGTCGTTAGTTAAGTAACCTAACGGGTGATGACGGGCCCCGTGGCGAATGCGGATGGCATAAGCGTACGTTGTATTTTCGTTGTTTTCTGCAATGGTAGGTTAATTGATGGGACTGCATTAAATTAATGCAAAGCAAACAAACCAAAGCTGAATTGTTGGAACAAATTTTAAAAACCACTCGATTATTTTAAAACAGGAGACTTTTAAATGCGGAGCTTAAACCACTCCTTTTAAAAGCTATCAGGTTCCTTCGATTATATCAAGTTCACTACGTTCACGGTTTTGCTAAAACCATTCGTAGCCCTCCGTCATTTTATATGAATATTCAATAGTATTCAAGCTATGTTTGTCGACCTTCATCAAGGCATAGTGATTGGTAGCTGCTGGGTGTTCATATGTAGCATAGATAGATGCGTTGGTTTGGGACAGTCGTATTACTTTGTTGACCTTCGTCAAGGGTATATACGGGTGGGTTCAAATTAACCTGGACAATGATGGGTAGAACTTGACATGTGACTTATGATTTGTTGACCTTCGTCAAGGTCATAAGAGCATGGGGCAGAAATCCACATCAGGAGTTTCTAAGGAAACTGAAACTTGCTAGTGCTGCATACCATTTGGAGTGTGATAATGTTGGTAGGATTCCTTCAGGATTATCACACAATGATATTTGGTTCCCGATCCTACTGTGAGTATCCGCTACTCCTCGGGAGATTCTTCACTTAATGATCAATGCTATAAACCAAGTTGGTGTCTAGAATAGTGTTAGCAGGGCTACGCCTCCAGGGAATAGAGGTTATTTAATTAAGGGACTTCGCGAAAGCGTCGTAAAACCTCCCTCGAAGTACCGACACTAGTATGGCGGAATAGTTAAGCAAGTATTGCACTGTAAGATTAATCCTGACTAATTCTTCTTTTATGGTTTGAGGAAGGATTCGAGAAACAGTGGGAGTCATCCTGTTTAGATAAATTAAAAACCAATCTAAACTTGCAAGAGCATCATGCTGAGTGTATTCTTCTCTCTCTCCTGATTGCAGCGATCAGGTGACCAGATTAGGTTACAGATAGATAATAAAATGACTGAGTTATACTATATTGACTGGCAAAGGTTTGTCCAGATGTCCATTACCTATGACAAGCTGGACCACCTCATTACAACTCATACCCCCGCCGTCCCAGGTCCAGTTTCCACCGTCTCGGATGTTGATATCCGTAAGACAAGGGAAAAGGACAGTGCAAATGCCAAGTGCCTCATATTGGCCTCAGTTGATGGTGTATACCAGAGGCAGCACGAGAAGATGGACTTAGTTTCTATCTTCCTCCATAACAATGTTTTATATGGAGAGCAATCTTGTATCGCATGATATGAGACCTCGAAAGAATTATCTCAAGCGAGGTTGGCTGTCAGATCATCTGTAGGGGACCACGTCCCTACAATAATTAGCTATATTAAAAAGCTCACGAACCTAGAGACCACATTGGAGAACGAGTCATATGCTGACTTGATTCTACAGTCCCTACCTCCTACTTATGCACAGGGGAAGAAAGTTATACTTCCAGTTGAGGGCACCCTGAAAGAAACCAGAGAGACACCCGCTCTGCTTATTGGAGAATCTTTCTCTTCTAGATCTAAAGCGGATGACAAGGGTAAGAAGAAGAAGACCTCCACAAAGCCGATAGGCGGTGTCGGTAAGGTAGAAGAAAAGGGAAGGGCAAAAGTTTCGGGGTTAACAGTAGTGAAGGAGGGATGTTCCTATTGTTACGGGAAAGGGCATTGGCAGAAGAAATGCAGGGCTTGGAAAGCCAGAATTCAGGATCCGAAGCATGTTGTGGCTTCGACTTCAAGGGTGTTTATGATTTAAAACGGTTTGTCAATTAACTCTACTTCCTGGGTACAAGATATCGGATCAGGATCTCATATATGTAATTCATTACAGGATTTGAGAAACCGTAGAGTTATCAGGCATGTGATATGACTCTCAGGGTTACTAACGGAATGAGCGTAGACGCTGCATCCGTAGGGTATATCACCTAGAATTGACAAGTGGGAAGATATTGATTCTACGTAACTGTTTGTGTGTACCAAGTCTAGTTTGTAAGCGATGTGGTTCATATCCACCTAAATCAAAGTTTGATTGGGTCAGGTATACTAGAGGACAGTATATATTGAATTAAGCTCAGGTTTTCAAACGTCCAGAACACACTTAAAAGAAATTCTCCAGAATTAAATAAAACTTTCTTATGGCATTGTAGACAGTCATATCAATGAAACACGGTTGTCGAAGTTACATAGAGAGGGATATTTGGATCTGTTCGAATATCAGTCTTATACAACTTGTCAATCTTGTCTCATAAGAAAGATGGCAAAGACTCCGTTCACTGAACACGGAGTAAGAGTGAGCAAGCTCTTGGGACTCATACACAGCGACGTGCGTAGTCCAATATCTACAGATGCACGAAGTGGTTATTCCTATTTCATTACTTTTACGAATAATTTCTCTAGGTTAGGACATGCCTTCTTGTGAAAGCATAAATCCGAACCCTTTGAAAATTCCCGGGAATATAAGAATGAAGTGGAAAAAAAAATAGGCAAAAGCATCAAGATACCGAGATTTGATCGACGTGGTGAATAGTTAAATTGCCGAGTCCCTGGATTACCTAAAAGAGAATAGAATTCTCTCTCAGCTTACTTCTCCATACACACCACAACACAATGGTGTATAGGAAAGGCGGAACAAAACCTTATTGGATATTGTTCGTTCCATGATGAGTAACGCTGAGTTGCCGTGATCCTTCTGAAGTTATGCACTAGAATAAGCTGCATATCTTTTGAATAAGGTTCCTACCAAGACTGTGCCTACCACACCATATCAGATGTGGAGTGGGAAAAAAACCCTATCTTCAGTATCTGAAGATATAGGGATGTCCGGCTTTTGTTGAAAAGCAGTATGCGGACAAGCTCGAGGCATGCTCAATACTGTGTAAGTTTGTGGGATACCCAAAGAAATCTAGGGGTATCTTTCCTATTACGCAGAGGAACAAAAGGTTTTTTGTTTCTCGTCATGCCTATTTTTTTGGAAAATCAATTTTTTAAAAGGAAATAGTGGGAGCACAATAGAACTGGAAGAAACTCCAGAACCACAAACTATTACTGAAAGTATGGTAGAACCAGAGGTTTCAAAAGAATTGGACATCTCTACGCCAATCCGCAGGACTAGTAGGCAGTCTCATCCGTCCGAGATGTTAGTTATATGTATGCCCTAGAGGCCATTACTGTACATTGGATGTATATTGTAGTGGATGCTGGGACATATATAGGGAGGACTTTCTTGCTCGACATGATAGTATGCTATCTGGTTGACCTTTACCTTAACGTGTACACTGATTGTCTCTCTGATACATGTTGGTAAAGCCCTTAGGATGTGTACTTGACTACCTGGACTGTGATGCGGATCATACTAGTGGGGACATGGTAGTCCATAAGTACATCCTTCAAAGTCCCTAGTCGTGGGTGTATCGAGATGGGGCATCGATATACCAGAGTAGACTAGCATGTACCTTCTCGACCCATACAGATGGGCGATGGATGATCCCATATCCATTGGTGTTTGACATCGGAGATGATATACAGGTGCTCAGTAGAGACTGGGTACACTGGACGGACTCGCCGAGAACTCCCAGATGGTATTATACCTGACGTCAGATGGCAGTTCTCTGGTGACACTGCTACAGAGTAGTCTGTTGACCCGAGATCGTCATAGAGTCTTGTGTGGTTCCCACTGTGCTTTGATTTCCATCTTACCACGTCCAAGAGGGCATGCAAAACGGTGGTTTTTGGGTACAGTCCCGAATCACATGGAGGCAATGAGCGATAGGAGGGGATTCGTCTCTCCCGGTATAGGGAGTTGATGTTGCGCTGTGTTTGATTGGCTATAACAGGAAATCCCTGGCCAGGGTTGCTGAGATTTACTGGTAAGTGTTACCAGTAGTTTCTCGAATTGTTATAGACCTCATATCGACACGACTTATCGAGCTATTGGGGTCTGACGTTTACCACCCCTAGACGAGATATGCGACATATCAGACGATCAGACCGGACTGTACGGTAGTGTTACTGGTGGGATTCACAGGAGTATGAGCGGGCTTGCTCGTCGATCTTCTGATCGCTCAATACCCGGGTGGCCGTTACGTTTAGCAGACCGCTTGCGGCTTGTGGGTGCTTGATATGATCATCACCTGCTGCCGGCGTATTGACGAGTCTTTAGAGTCCTACACAGAGGTTTCCTGGCTCAAGCGAAACGAAATAGGAGCGCATATGAGATATGTGCGGGACCGAGAATAATGCGTGTTTGTGATACCGTATTCCATTCTCGCGATGAATGTATCGAAAGGTTGTATGCGATATAACCTAGTTATCGAATCAAGGGTTGGTTCGATAAGCCGATACATAGAATACTAGTCGGTTATATGCGATATGACCGGATCGTTAAATCAAGTGTTGATTTAATGATTTAATGCATAATTATATATTTGATATATTACTTTGCATTAACTAGTATTGGTTCACTTTAAGATGGATTTTCTCACTCGGATGTGCGCATTGCATATGCGATATGATTTTGTGCACTTGCTTGTATCATGTTTGATGATGCATGCCTTTTGGTTAAGTGTAAAGAATTAAACCTTGGTTAATGAAATGGTTAGGGTTTACTATTTCCTTATTCATTTTATTCATTTATTTATTCTTTTGGAAAAAGAAAAGGAAATGAAAAAATGGTGGCATTCTTTGTTCTTTCATGAAGCTTCATGAATACTTTGACCAAGTCACCATTTTTGTCTCATCCTTAAACCTAACCATTCCATTTAACCATGATTCATTCTCTACACTAAACCATGGTTTGAATATGATAAGGTTTGATTTTCTTTTCCTTTTTTAATTAACACTTATCATATTCTTCATCTTCTTCTTCTTCTTCACTTCAAGAAAAAGCTTGAAAGCTTTAATGGCAAAGTGAGAAAAAGAGTGAGAAATCCAATTCTAAAGTGAACCCAACTCCTATTTCTTCATCCTCTACCTCTTGCCAAGTAGTATAGGGTGTTTTCTTCACAAGTTTTCATGGCTTGGTGAAGGTGGAGCTTGATCTAGCGATGCCTCGACGTAGATCATCTTCGGCATGGACATCGATGACCTAGCTCGCCTATTCTCCGATGAAGCCGACGCTAGAGCCCGGGAATTCACTAGGACAGCGAGGGGACTTCGTTGCGGAGCTATGGAGGTGGAACACCGGATCTACAAAGGTTGTATTTCCGTTTCCTTTTTGTTAAGTTGTTAACTAGTTTTCATTTTCGCCTAGATTTCTAGCCAACGATCCGTAGTCGGGTTTCTCGGCACCTAGATTTTTTGAAATTGGCATGGTTGATGCCTTGTGAGACCTCATTAGGGTGCCTAGGAACCCTACACGAGAGATATACGATTTTCTCATAGACGGGGATTGAGAGGATTGCATCATTGACAATGATGAGCCAACTAGCTTTCAGTAAGCCATTCAGAGCGGCGACTTGGTAAAATGGCTGGATGCAATACGGACCTAAATGGAGTCCATCTACACCAACAAAGTATGCACTTTGAACATTGCTCCAGAATGGGTGAAACCCGTAGGCTGCAAATGGATCTTCAGAAAGAAGATTGGTGTAGATGGATAGGTTGAAACCTATAAGGTTAGACTTATTGCAAAAGGTTTTTGTCAGAGACCTGGTTTGGACCATGATGAAACCTTTTCTCCGGTGTCTATGCTCAAATCCATTCGGATTCTTCTTGCCATTGCTGCCTTCCAAGATTTTTAGATCCGGCAGATGGACGTAGAGACGACTTTTCTAAATGGTAATTTGGAAGAGTGCGTCTATATGGATCAGCCAGAGGGTTTCAATCAGAGTGGGAGCAGCAAGACAATGTGCAAGTTGCTTAAGTCTATTTATGGACTAAAGCATGCATCGCGGAGTTGGAACATCTGTTTTTATTGAGACAGTCAAAGAATTCGACTTTATAAAAAATCTAGATGAACCATGCATTTATAGTAAGATTGTAGCAAGAACTGTGAAATTCCCCATTGAGTACGTGGATGCCATTCTCTTGATAGGATATGACATTCCTATGCTACAATCAGTCAAAGGATTCTTGTCACAGAGATTCTCCATAAAAGACCTGGGTGATACCAACTACATTCTGGGGATCCAGATTTATCATGATAGATCAAAGAGGATGGTGGGACTTTTACAGTCAAGGTACAACAACACCATACTGAAAATATTTAGTATGGATGATTCTAAGCGTGGTAGTATACCGGCTTGTCACGGAATCACCCTCTCCAAAGAGATGTCTTCCAAGACTGATTTGGAAAGGGCTCGCATAACGATTATACTCCACGCTTCTGCGGTAGGCTCTATAATGTATGCGATGTTGTGTACCAGACCAGATGTAGCTTACGCACTGAGCGTGGTAAGCCGGTATCAGTCAAACCCAGGGGAGAAGCACTGGGAAGCAGTAAAGAACATTCTTATGTACCTGAGAAGGACTAAGGAGATGTTCTTGGTGTATGGAGGAAAATGACCTCCAGATAGAGGCCTTTGCTAACTCCAGCTTCCAGAGTGATAAGAATGACTCCAAGTCCATATTGGGTTATGGCTTTACCCTCAGTGAAGGGGCGGTCTATTGGAAGAGCTTCAAGCAGGACATCGTTGCAGACTCGACGATGGAAACGGAGTAGTTCGCTGCATGAGTCACCGCAAAAGAGGCAGTCTGGATAAGGATGTTCTTAATTGAACTTCAGGTGGTTCCTTCTATTGTTGGTCCAATACTTTAGTATTGTGACAACATACGGCGCTATAGCTTTAGGGAAGGAACCCAGGTCCCATCAGAGATCCAGACATATCTTGAGGCGGTACCACCTGATCAGGGAGATCGTTGATCCCAGGAGATCGAGGTAAGGAGAGTAGATACGGAGAGCAACACTGCATATCCACTCATAGAGGCCATCCCTCAGACAGTGTTCGAGAACGCTATTCGAGATCTTCGGTCTGCGATATGCCAGTATATGGCCTTAGTGAAAGTAGGAGATTGTTAGTGATATATGCCCTAGAGGCCATTATTGTATCATACTAGATTATATATTACTTAATGGGAGCTTGGGATATAAACATATATAGTACCAGTCTTGCTCAAAATGGTAGTATGCTACCTGGTTTGTTTCTACCTCAATATGTGTATATGTTTCTTTTAGCATGTCGCTTATATATATTGGTAGAGCCCTTAGGATCTTTGCTTGATTACCAGCATTGTGATGGCAGTCACACTAGTGGGGGCTGGGTAATCTATAAGCACATCCTATACAGGTCCTTAGTCGTCGGATTATCGAGATGGGGCATCGGTACTCCACAGTAGACTAGTGTATACGCTTCTCATCCCAGTAGGGGAGATGGTCTGTCCCACAGCCATTAGTATGTCATACTGGAGATAGTATGCAGATGCTCATTAGGTTATGAGTACACTGGACATGACTCATCGGGAACTGTTAGTGGGTATTATACCTGTCGTTGGGTAGCAGTTCCTAGGTGACATGAGTACAGTTTAGTCCGTCGACTAGACACTGCGGCTTCGCCTCAAGTATGTTCCCACTGTACTTTGATTACTACCTTACCACGGCTCAAAGGAGTCGTGCAAACAGGTAGTAGTTGGGTGCAGTCCCGAAGCACTTGGAGGCAGTGGCAGTTAGATAGGATTCGTCTCTCCCGGTATTGGGAGTTGATATCGTGCTGTGTTCGGAAGGCCATTACACAAAGTCCTTGGCCAAGGCAAGCGAGATTTACTGGTAGGTATTCCAGTAGTTTCTCAAGGTGTGTTGGGCTACTCTCCGACACGACTTATTGCACTATTAGGGGTCTGACGATTACCGCCTCCCCTAGGTTCGATATGCGATACTCTTAGACGAACAGACCGGACTGTACAGAGATTGTCACATTCAGCCTCAGTAGAAGTTCGGATGAGTTAGCTCATCGGCCTTCTTATCGACATCTACCTGGGGACTGTTATGTGCAGCTAGTACCGCTTGCGGCCTGTGGTTAAACCCACTGCCAGCGTAGTGTCGAGTCTTTAAAGTCCCATATAGAGAGTTTCCCTGCATCGGATGAAAGATGTAGAGGCCGTATGGTTTTACGGCAGGGCTTCGATCACGTACGTGCACTTGTGCGCGTATGATGTTCGGGCGGATAATACTAGTGGGCTTTGGTTTAAGCCGGATCCTAGTATTATATTGATGGATCAGTTTCGTCTCTTTGTATTCGTGTTTCTCGGAACACGGATGCGGGTATGTATATACGGATGAGAGGGGCATAGAATGAGACACCTCATTAGGGTTTTGACCATTGACTTGATTAAAACAATTATGAGGTGGAGGAAAGTATTTGTTATATTTATAAATGATAATTGTGGCATAGCTACTTGTTTTGACTACTTGACTTGGTTTGACCATTTGACTTGGTTTGACCACTTGACATGGTTTGACTCTTTGACTAGATATTTCTTGTGAGATATTTTGTGGCACTAGATATTTTGGGTGAGATATTTTCTTGCCATGCTTGTAGTCATATCAAGTGAGCCATCTCATTTTCTATGATCATTATCAAAAACCATTTCTCTTTCCTCAAGTTAGTTCTCTTTTTCTTC
Organism: Agapanthus africanus; assembly: GCA_030015575.1. Taxonomy (NCBI): domain Eukaryota; kingdom Viridiplantae; phylum Streptophyta; class Magnoliopsida; order Asparagales; family Amaryllidaceae; genus Agapanthus; species Agapanthus africanus. Next base: position 441,307,630 of record CM057350.1, on the reverse strand, counting down.
CTCACATCAAAAACCCTTAAGGTCTCATGAGTTGAGTAAACTAGGGTTCCAAGAGACAAATAAATCCATCTTCATTCTTTACATCACCTAGGCCATCTAGTTTAGCAAGCTAGTTGCCCTAGTTACCTCGGATTTGAGGCTCGAGCTCGGACTATAGACTCTCGGTAGATCGTCTTTGACTCGAGGAAGCCGACGAGGAAGCTACGATCCGGATCGATCCTTGGAGCCTACGATGACGAGGAAGAAAGCGAAGAAGACCCGAAGGACTTGTATCATGAGGTATAACATTCTTTTCGAGTAGTTAAATCTCATGTTGTTTGCTAGCTAGGGTTTATGTTCGATCCTTGGTTCTAGTCGGTGTTGCGAAGCCCGTAAAAATCATTTTTTGCAATTTTCGCCTCCCCGCGAACACATGGGGTGCGCGACATCGACTTACACTGAGAGGGTTATCCCGAAACGGATAACCATTCTAGTTCCTGTTGACGAAGTCGTCAAAGGGGCTTCTCCTACTAAAGGATCGGTCTTCGCAAGACTGGCCGTTCCGACTCCTGCTACGGCTGAAGTCGTCAAAAATGCGCCCCTTACCAGAAAGTCGGCCTTCGAAAGATTGGCCATCCTATCTTAACGGATGTCTGTTTTCAATAGGCTGGCACCAGCAGTAGCCTCTAACCGTAGCAGGGGCATGACGGAGCTGCTTCCACAGCTGAGGTGGTCCTATCGGCAATACATGCTTGACGTCGCCACTGGCGCCGGGTGAGAAGAGCTGGGGGAAACTCCTCCTCTGGACTTACTCCACCAGCTCCAATGGTGGAAATTAACACTGCTGTTCCAACTAGGAACAGCTTTGATCCGCTCAGGAGGGTGCAAAAGAACTCTCCAAGCTGTACTGAAGAACTCGCCTCCACATGTTGAAAACACGGTATAGGCAAAGCCGGAACAGCCCCCTCAGCGGCTGTCCTCCCGAATCCACAGAGTTTGGCTGAAAGTTCAGGATTCTGTGATCAACAAGGACTATTCTCGTCCACCGGAGAAAATGAAGGTTCGACAAGAGGGAAGTCATCCCTCTAGCATGCAGCGAGGGAATTCTCAGGCGCCTGTTACAATAGCTCCTTCGACTTTGACTTCTCACAAAAAGAGAAGGCCGGAGAATCTCCCACTGCCGGCGGCAAATGCTAAGGGTGATGGATCCAAATGCCCCAAGTCTGGGGGCATGATCGTGCATACGGTGTACATGGCTTCCGGGAAAGAGGAAAGCCGTGCTTTCGTAGGTCATCGACCACTCACTCGGTCGTTGACAAAAGCTCAGGAGCAGCAACAAAACCTCTAAGAAATACTGATGAAAATGTCAGCACTCACCGGGCAGAAAGAAATCCGGGAATCAACGTCTGAGCAGCGCCAGGAACAAGAGACTGACACCGAGTTCCTGCGAAGGGTGCTGGAAAGGAAGGATAAGAAGGCTGCAAAACAGGCCGCTAATATAAAACAGATGGCGCTTCTGTTCCAAGACATGGTTGGGATGATGATCCAGCCGGAACCTCCAGCCGAAAACCCTCCGATAATCATCGAAGACGATAGAGGGGAAACGTCAAACCCTCCTCTGTCTGTCTCAGCAGCCCAAGAAGTGACAATTTCCAAGGTTGCCCTCGATGACTACATGATCAACAAATACAAGCTCATCAAGAGAGTGAAGCGGCAAGCCAAGTTGTCAGAACTGGGCGACCTTATCCAGGCTGGTACGATCAAATCAAGTACCCACCAGGATATACGATCCCTAAGTTCTATGTGTATAAGGGGACGGGCAATCCACACCAGCACGTTGCTCAATTCAGAGCTTTATGCGGTAATACTGGAGGCGACGACAAACTGCTGCTTCGTCAGTTTGTCGGCAGCTTGTTGGAGACGGCATTTGAATTGTACTCCGAGCTCCCAAATGATTCTGTCAAAACATTCACGGAGATGGAATTACTATTCACACAGCAGTTCGCAAGTGCAAGTGAGCACACCCCGATCACGGCATTAATCAATGCCAGGGTGAAGTCAGGGGAGACCTGAGTTCAATACGCAATTCAGTGGCGGAACCTATGGTCAAAATGCGAACAACACATCGAAGAAGCTCCTGCCATGGGCATGTTCATGGGGACCCTTGATCCTTAGACAACTATATCCCAATTTATGATGTTCTTCAAGCCGACCACCTCCAGGCCTTGATTGACAAGCTGGCCCAATTGGACCAGATGGGCCATATGCCGTCCTCTTCGAAAACGGATCTCCGGAATGAAAAGGGCAAAGGGAAAGCGACCTTCGTTGCCAACGCTCAACAACAACCGAGTGACTAAAAACCGGTTGCTCGCCAAATCAACGCACGCGGATCCCTCGAAGAGAAGTTGAGACGTCCTTATTCGTTTTCCCGGGATAAAACGAGAAGACTGTTCGAACTGGCAGTGCGCAACAGGCTCATCATTCTGCCGGATCCGAGACGCCTACTGCAGCCTGGTGACGTCAACAGTCCCAACTACGTCCCCTACCATAGAGTAATGGGTCACCCAATCGAAGATTGCTACGTCTTCAAAAACTGGGTTGAAGACCAGTACCAACAAGGCAAGTTTGCGCTGTCTGAAAACTGGAAGGTGAACTCGCCACAGCAGCACCCTCCTAAAAAGGTGGACACGCCAGGGGCATCATGCTCATTTGTAGAAGAAGCTCCGTGGGAAATTGTCCTTTTTGCTAAAACTAAAAGAATGCTGAAGGATCTTCGAGAATGCCCGGCGATCAGGTGGAAAAGCCCGCTGGAGCCTGAGATTATTGACGGGTTGCTGAAATTACGCCCAACACCGAAAGATGGTAATGATGGGCAGAACACCCAGGTCAAGCCTTCAAAGTCTTCGAAGAAAAAGAAGAAGGCCAAGAGGCGCGTGCAGCTTGACGACAAGCGCACGGACCTGCAGAACTACATTGACTCGCTGGAGGAATACAACCAGAAGGCGTGGATCCCAATCACACCAGAAGAGTTTCTCAACCACATACTTGAGAACGGAAACAATGACAATGACGAGGGAGACAACTCGTCAGAAGAACCCGAGGATATGTGGTGAGTTTCCACATGATATCTCATTCGTCAGTGAATGGAAAAGAAGCTCCCTCAGCGTTAGAAAATAACGTAGAGAAGCTGGGGGCAGGACCGGCGTCAAAATCCTTGGAGCCGTCAGACGACTTAATTGACAGGCTGCTAAACGAATCCTTCAAAAGAGAAAATCCGATCGAGAACGTGAAACAACCATATACAAAAAGGCCAAGCGTCGGCGTCAGGATGAGGAAGCTACGGCAAAGAAGAGTCACAAAGTACTCCAACTGGATCGAAGCACACCACGGCAGACAAAAGCATGTTTAAGACGGGGAAACGGTTCGCTAAAGCCCTGTCAATGGGAATGAAGCTGCCACCTTTTGAAGGAAATACTCTTGGGATTACGTGCCTTGACGAAGCGGATGTACATCCGAAATACTGCTTATACCATCGGAGGTTTAAACACCCTATCGAAGAGTGCAATGCCTTCAAGAAGTAGTGGCAGGGATACATTGCCCACCGACAACACTTCAAGCGAATGAACCGCAAAGCCCATCGGGAACAGAGAAGCACAACAGATGAGCGTAAAGGAACAGCCGGTAACTGTCATATGGTTGATGCCATTTCGACAAAAGGGAAATCTCAAGTTCTTACCTTTGGGAGCGATTCTGACGAAGAAATAGCCCTCGGCCCTCTCTTTAAGGAAACCACCTCTGGAAAAGAAGAAGAGGTGAAGAATTGTGAGAACATTCAGCTGCGTAACCGTACGTTGTCTGAAAAGAATCTCGGACCCACAAACAAAGGTTCGGGTAAGAGAGATAAGGGGAAAAAAAGGTCCCTGAGGAGATTGCTCTCGATGATAGAGTCGTCGAAGAACTCACAGCCAAGGACTCGCCTAAGAAGAACAAGGTGGATTACAATGTCCTGGCACACCTGAGGAAGATACCCTCACAATTGAGAATTTTGGATGCCCTTCTCCTGTCTAAAGAGACACGGGATTCTCTGATCAAGGCATTACAAGAGCCCGATCAGTTTCAAGCCTTCCTTGCAGAAGAAAAGATGAAGGACGAGTTGGAAGAAGTTCACGTGGTTGACATCACCTTCAGCGATGAAGACCTCCTCCTCGGAACGTGCGAGCACAACCGTCCATTGTATGTAACCGGGCACTGCCACGACATCAAGATCGGGAAGATCCTGGTTGACAACGGGTCCTCCGTCAACCTTCTCAATATGAGAATGTTGAAGGAGATTTGCATGAACGTTCAGTACTTGGTTCGGGATAAAATTAACATCTTCGGGTTTGACTCCCAGTCATAAAATACGCTCGGGTCTGTAATACTAACATTACGCTTCGGGCTGCTCGTCACTGACATCAAATTTCATATCATTGATGCCAAGACTTACTACAACGCTTTTCTCGGCAGGCCTTGGTTACACGAGTACAACGTCATCCCTTCTATACAACATCAGTGTATGAAGTATTTCAAAGACGGCCTCGAGTACACTGTGACGGGGGAACTAAATCCATTCTCCATAAATGAAGTCTAAAAATATGAAGACGCAAAGTACTTCTTACCAGACTTTGAAGACACGGTAAGATGTCATAAGCCGGAGAATAAGCAAAAATCCATCGCTACTATCCCGGTCTTCGGGAGTGATACCGAGGAGGATGAAGAGATCGTTTATTCGGGGTAGACCCAATGCAACAGACCAAGATCATCTACTCCTATTTTGGTCTTTGGCAGTGAATCTGAAGACGAGGTCAACGCAGTATTCTCTGTTCGTCCATCAATACAAACCTTCATTGGAGCTGATCAGAGTTTGCAAATCACTATGGTTATGAAGGGTTGTGTAACACCACCACGAAGTTTAGGAAGGCATCACACATGCCAATTTATAAATTTTTGGGGTGCTATGAAACCCCAACCAAGATCTTAACTAGAGAATTAGGGTAAAGTTTGCATGTAAACAACTTTACATCTAAGAGATACGGATTACAACCTTTGTGGTCCGTTCCTTCGCTTCAAAAGCTCCGAGTAGTGGTCCTTTCGCTGCGATCCATGAACTCCCGGACTCTGCAGAGACTCTGCACGATGTAGGATGCATCTTGATTGAAGTCTTCGAAATCCAAGACGATCTACTTCGAGGAAACACGAACTCAAGCTATGACTTCACTAATATGAAATTAGTGAAGCCAACACTCTAATCTATAAGGCTAGTATAGAAGAGGATGATGAAGTAGGAATTTTGCTCACTTTATTATTTATTTTCTCACTATTTTCTTTTCTTTTCTAAAAAACTAGAGAGTTTAAAAATGAGATGAGGAAGAAGATGAATCATCAAAAAGATGAGGTTAGAAATGCAACCTTAGATTAGTGTATGTCATCTACTAACCCTTGTAGAGAGTTAACCATGGCTATGTGTTATGGTTGAGTTTAGAAATATCTTAAGCAAAACAAAAAGAGAAGACTTTGTCAAAGTTTATCCACAAGCTTCATGAAGTTTCACCATGACTCATTTCTTCAATTTTGAATTACTTAAGAATTTAAACTCAAACATTACATGTAGCATGGTATAATTCTCATACATACTTGTTGCAAGTATAACCTAGTATGTCACAATATTATATATCACATATATAATATTTATGCAACAAAAGAAAACAATATAATAAACATATATCACATATATGTTAAATGTATTACAAGTAAGAATAATAAATACTTAAGTGAGCATAATATATATATATATATATATATATATCATTTTATCGAATCGACACTTGATCCAATACCCCGGCTATATCACATATAACCGGCCGATATCATATATCGCAAGAATAGAATACGGTATCACATATCGTATTAATCTCGGTCCCCGCACATATCACATATGTGCTACTACTCCGTTTCGCCTGAGCCAGGAAACCTCTGTGTAGGACTCTAAAGACTCGTCAATACGCCGGCAGTAGGTGATGATCACATCAAACACCCTCAAGCTACAAGCGGTCAGCTAAACGTAACAGCCACCCGGATATTGAGCGACCAGAAGATCAACAAGCAAGCCTGTACATACTCCTGCAAATCCAATCAGTAACACTACCATACAGTCCGGTCTCTTCGTCTGATATGTCGCATATCCAGTCTAAGGGTGGTAAACGTCAGACCCCAGTAATCGATAAGTCGTGTCAATGCGAGGCTCATAACAGGTCGAGAAACTACCGATAACTCTTACCAGTAAATCTCCATATCAGCCCTGTCCAGGGACTTCCAGTTATAGCCAATCGAACACAGCGTAACATCAACTCCCAATACCGGGAGAGACGAAACCCCTCTTATCGCTCATTGCCTCCATGTGATTCGGGACTGTACCCAAAAGCCACCGTTTTGCACGTTCTCGTGAATGTGGTAAGGTAGAAATCAAAGCACAGTAGGAATCACATAAGACTCTATGACGATCTCGGGTTTACAGACTAACCTGTACCAGTGTCACCGGAGAACTGCTATCTGACGATATGTATAATACCATCTAGGAGTTCTCGGCTCTGTCTGTTTAAAGAAAGAAATTGGTTAGTTAGATCACGTAAGAACTGAAGGCTTCGCTTTCCGTTCAGTGTACCCAGTCTCCACTGAGCACCCGTACACCATCTTTGATGTCCAACACCAATGGACATGGGATCATACATCGTCCACCATATGGGTCAAGATGCGTATACGCTAGTCTATTCTGGAGTATCGATGCCCTGTCTTGATACACCCTCGACTAGGAAAAGTTATAGGATGTACTCGTGGTCTACCCTGGCCCCACTAGTATGATCTCATCATAGTCCTAGTAGTCGAGTACATATCCTAAGGGCTTTATCAACATGTGAGAGCAAGACAGTAAACTAATACAAGTCAACATGTTAAGATAAAGTGAAACCAGATAGCATACTATCATGTCGAGCAAGAAAGTCTTCTCTATATATATCCAAGCATCCATTATAATTTACATCATATATACAATAATGGCTTCTAGGGCATATACATAACTAACAATCTCCCACTTGTACTAAGGCCAGCTGTTGTAGTATCTCATACCCAACATCCCGAAGAGTCTCTCAAAATGTATCTGGGGAATGGCCTTCGTAAATGGATCCGCAGTGTTGTCCTTCATATCAACTCTCCTGACTTCGATTTCCCGGCGATCAACTATCTCCCGGATCAGGTGACATCGCCTCAGAATATGCCTGGATCACTGATGGGACCTGGGTTCCTTGGCCAAAGCCACAACTCCATTGTTATCACAATACAGAGGTATTGGATGCTCAATAGATGGAACCACACCAAGTTCAGTGATGAACTTCTTTATTCAGACAGCCTCTTTGGCAGCATCGTTGGCAGCGATGTATTCAGCCTCCATCGTCGAGTCTGCCACAGTTTCCTGTTTGGAACTCTTCCAACAAATCGCCCCTCCATTTAGGGTAAAGACAAATCCCGAGTGCGACTTAGAGTCGTCCTTATCATTTTGGAAGCTCGAATCGGTAAAGGACTCCACCTGGAGTTCTCCGTTACCATACACCAAAAACATCTCTTTAGTCCTTCTCAAGTACTTGAGAATGTTCTTTACAGCTGTCCGGTGATTCTCTCCAGGATCTACTTGATACCTACTCACTACACTTAGTGAGTATGCTACATCGGGTCTGGTACATAGCATCGCATACATGATAGAGCCTACTGCTGAGGCATAGGGTATCCCTTGCATGCGAGCTCTCTCCAAATCAGTCTTAGGAGACATCTCTTTGGAGAAAGTGAGTCCAGAGATCGTGGGTAAATTCCCATGCTTGGATTCTTCCATACTAAACCTCTTCAGTATGGTGTCAATGTACCTGGATTGGGACAATCCCAGTATCCGTCTAGATCTATCTCTATAGATCTTAATCCCCAAAATGCAGGAGGCATCACCTAGATCTTTCATTGAGAATCTTTGTGATAAGAAGTGCTTGATCGAGTGCAGCATATGAACATCATTTCCTATCAAGAGTATGTCATCCACGTACAATACGAGGAATACAACCTTACTCTCTGCAACCTTCTTGTATATACAAGGTTCATCTATGTTTTTGATGAAGTCAAACTCTTTGACTACCACATCAAAACAGATGCTTTAACCCGTAGATGGATTTAAGCATCTTGCACACCTTTCCGCTGCTCCCACTGTCTACAAAGCCCTCTGGTTGAGTCATGTACACACACTCTTCTAAATCACCATTTAGAAAGCCGGTCTTAACATCCATTTGCCAGATTTCATAGTCATGGTATGCAGCAATGGCAAGTAGGATTCGTATGGACTTAAGCATAGCCACTGGAGAAAAGGTTTCGTCATAATCCACACCTGGTCATTGACGAAAACCCTTTGCAACAAGTCTAGCTTTGTAAGTCTCAACTTTTCCATCTACACCAAGTTTCTTCTTAAAGTCCATTTGCTCCCAATGGGTTTTACCCCTTTAGGAGCAACTTCCAAAGTCCATACTTTGTTGGTGTACATCGATTCCATCTCAGATCGCATTGCATCCAGCCATTTCACAGAGTCCCCACTCGTGATGGCCTGTTCGAAGCTAGTCGGGTCATCATCTTCCATGATGCAATCCTCGCTCCCACCATTAATGAGAAAACCGTAGTATCTCTCAGGTGGATGTGGAACCCTACTAGATCGGCGGAGAGGCTGCGGTTCGTCGGGAACTACTGAATCCTCTGGTTCCACCAAATCTTCTGTCACAGTTTGTGTAACTGGAACTTCTTCCAGTTCTACCTCCTTGCCACTAATTTCCTCTGCAAGAAATTCCTTTTCTAAAAAGGTGGCATGCTGAGCAACAAACACCTTTTGTTCCTTAGGGTGGTAGAAGATATTTCCTCGCGAATGCTTGGGATATCCTACAAACTTGCACAAAAACGATCTTGCCTCGAGCTTGTCCAGATTTTGCTTTTTATATAGGCTGGGCAACCTCATATCTTAATGAAATTAAGACACGGTCTCTTCCCCTCCCATATCTCATATGGAGTGGTAGGCACTGATTTGGTTGGAACTCTATTCAATAGGTATATGGCTGTCTCAAGCGCATACCCCCAAAAGAAAATAGGCAACTCAGCAGTACTCATCATAGAGCGCACCATATCTAATAGGGTGCGATTCCTCCGTTCTGATACACCGTTGTGCTGTAGTGTATACGGTGGAGTAAGCTGAGAGAGAATCCCATTCTCTTTTAAATAGTCCAGAAACTCATTGCTCAAGTATTCTCCTCCTCGATCAGATTGAAGTATCTTAATACTTTTACCCGTTTGGTTCTCTACTTCGTGTTTATATTCTTTGAATTTCTCAAAAGCTTCAGACTTGTATTTCAACAGGAACACATGTCCATATCTTGAGAGATCGTCAGTGAATATAATGAAGTACGAAGAACCATTCCTGGCATGTGTAGACATGGGACCGCATATATTACTATGTATCAGTCCCAAGAGTTCTGTAACTCTTTCTCCGTGTCTACTAAACGGAGTTTTGATCATTTTGCCTTTGAGACATGAATGGCAAGTTTCATAAGATGATAATTCGAACGCATTTAAATAACCATCTTTATGTAATTTAGTTAGTCGTGTCGCATTGATATGACCAAGTCTACAATGCCATAAGAAGGATTCGTTCATTTCTGAACTTTTCCTCTTGTGTGTGTTCTGTATATTAAGAATTGTGTTTTGATTTAGAACATATATGCCATTATGTAACGAGCCTGATCCAATCAACTTTTGATTCAAAAAGATGTTCATAAAATTTTCCCGGTATACAAATTTATATCCTTCTTTGCTCAGTAAAGAAACCGATACAATATTGCATATCAGGGTCGGTATGTAATAGCATTCGTTCAGAATCAATGTATCGCCATTTGGTAATACAAGGTGATATTCACCAATTGCTTTGGCTGCAACATCTGTACCATTCCCTACTCTTACGGAATGATCACCCATTCCCAGTTCCCTACCTTTCCGTAGCCCATGTAACATATTACATATGTGGGATCCTGATCCGGTATCTAATACCCAGGACGTAGAGTGAACTGAGAAACAGTTCTCGATAACTAACACATCCGTAGAAGATGCATCATTATGCTTATTCTTCGTTTGGGCGGCGTGAGTATCCGAATATGTCCCTATTCCCTGCTCAGTCTTATAACATTTATAAGAAAGAACGGGTCCATCGTTCCCCTGCACAGTAAAATAAGCGGGTTCGGTCAATACATCCATATTATTATCTTGATTAAGTCCTGACATGGTCGCTACCTGGAGAGAGAGAGAAGAAAACACTTTAGCGTGCGCTCTTTCAAGATTAGATTGGTTATTATCTTATCTAATCAGGATGGCTCCCACTGTTTTAATCAAATCTTCCTTCAAAGCCTAAAAGGTAAGATTAGCCGAGATTAATTACACCTTACAAGTTCGCCAATCTTTCAGCCAGATCAGTGTTGGTACTTTTAGGGAGGTTCCCCGTGCTTTCCCACGGACCTAATTAAAATAAACCTCGTTTTCCCAGAGGCATAACCCCGTTAACACCTTTCTAGACACCTACTTGATCGGCTAATTTGTCATGTGTAAAACTCTCCCAGGAGTAACTATTACTCGCAGTGGGTATCGAGATCCATCTATCTCATAGAAGGTATGCAATTTCATTGCAAATTTTAACACTTGCCCGATAATATCTTTTACCCCTAGCGTCCTATGACCTTGACGGAGGTCAACAAACCATAGGCTACTAGTCAAGTTCAACCTATCATTTCCTGATTGAATTAAACCTACCCGCACGACCCTTGATGGAGGTCAACAAGGTCGTATGACTACCCTAAAACAATCGCATCACATGCTGCAGATAAATACTAGTCAGCTACCGCACACTACGTCTTGACGGAGGTCAACAAACGTAGCACGAATACTAAGTAGGACTTATCTGAAATGACGGAGGGCTACACAGGTTTTTCTAAAACCTATGAGCGTAATGAACTTGATATCGTTGTAGAAACAAGTGTTTTTTGAAAAGGAATGTTTTGAGGCTTTTACTAGTTCCGCTAAAGAGGCCACTCCCGGTGAAGGGATCTCGGCTCTTTCCTCATCGAATAAGACGCTGGATATTCTACAAGGAATATCGCTATGCAAAGCAAGAACTATAGAAGCAATCAAAAATAAAACTGAGTGAGTTGTAGCATCTACTAGTTTCGCTAAAGAGGTCACTCCCGGTGAAGGGATCTCGGCTCTTTCCTTATCGAATAAGGTGCTGGATATTCTACAAGGAATACCGCTATGCAAAGCAAAAACTAGAGCTACCCTTTTTGAAAATTTGATTCTACAACATCTTTTAGGTTTCTTTTCTTTCATTAATCTCATTAATGAAATCCATCATTTAAGCTTCCTAAGCATCACAGAAGAAACGAAAGCTGTAATATTTATATATCATATATATAGTATAAGCATTCGTCTCAGGCATTAATATGATCTCATCACAGAACATTGCAGCAGAAGTCTACATATGAATTATTGGATATACTAGGGCGTCCGTGTTTTATTTTGAGCCTTTATAAAACACGGATTCCACGATCGCGATGAATTGTCAACCCCACATTCCTAGACCCCTACGAGAGCGGCAAGTAACCCTGCCAATTCTAAGGTTAGGAGACCCGGTCTCGACTCCTCGAGATAGCCTCCCAATGAACCCTAGAACCCGGTTACTTGTGCTCTCCGCCTTGGGTCTATGCTAATGCGGAAAAGTAAATAATATACAATGGTGACATCATCCTCAACCCGGAAGTGCCCAATAAAAGAATATTGCATACAATGAATTTTACATGAATGAAAAAGAAAACTCTCATCTCACATAAAACCCCCGGCTATTCAAAACATGACGATCCAATATAACATATCACAGCAACACATAACAACACATGGCATCAACGTAAGAAAATATGCCTATCCCAATTGTCGTCGATCTATAGCGACGAAAACGGCGATATACCACATATTACATTTACGGTCGCAGAAAAGAAAATGTAAAACTACAACATTTGGAATCCACAATCTCTTTAGACATGGTAAACCCGAAATATCACATATTACGGATTTCATGCCTAACTAAATGAATTCCACATATTGTATCACAACACAGATATCTAGGCGAAGTTACACAATTCGATCGATTCAACGAATTCCTAAAATACCCCAGTGAGCTCAATACTTGAGTAGAAAATAAAAATTCCCAGAAACATGCCCTATCACCTACGGACCGTCGCTGAAGGGCCCGTCCCAAGCCTCCACAGTGGCGCCGCGGAACCGCCGCCAAAACCAAGTTTTGGCCGCGGTTGCGTGGTCACTGTAGCGAGTTAGGGACTCGTTCTTTAGGTGGGTCCATAGAATTCTTTGCATGATTTTCTGAATATTTTTAATATGAAAAATTTTAACTTTTGAAAAAATTTCCAGAAAGGGGGTCTCGTTTGGGTTTTCGGGGTTCGATCGGACTTTAAACTTCGTCTAGACTTCGCCTAATGCTTTAGCTTGGCTCTGATACCACTGAAGGGTTGCGTAACACCACCACAAAGTTTAGGAAGGCATCGCACATGCCAATTTATAAATTTTTGGGGTGCTATGAAACCCCAACCAAGATCTTAACTAGAGAATTAGGGTAAAGTTTGCATGTAAACAACTTTACATCTAAGAGATACGGATTACAAACTTTGTGGTCCGTTCCTTCGCTTCAAAAGCTCCGAGTAGTGGTCCCTTCGCTGCGATCCATGAACTCCCGGACTCTGCAGAGGCTCTGCACGATGTAGGATGCATCTTGATTGAAGTCTTCGAAATCCAAGATGATCTATTTCGAGGAAACACGAACTCAAGCTATGACTTCACTAATATGAAATTAGTGAAGCCAACACTCTAATCTATAAGGCTAGTATAGAAGAGGATGATGAAGTAGGAATTTTGCTCATTTTATTATTTATTTTCTCACTATTTTCTTTTCTTTTCTAAAAAACTAGAGAGTTTAAAAATGAGATGAGGAAGAAGATGAATCATCAAAAAGATAAGGTTAGAAATGCAACCTTAGATTAGTGTATGTCATCTACTAACCCTTGTAGAGAGTTAACCATGGCTATGTGTTATGGTTGAGTTTAGAAATATCTTAAGCAAAACAAAAAGAGAAGACTTTGTCAAAGTTTATCCACAAGCTTCATGAAGCTTCACCATGACTCATTTTTTCAATTTTGAATTACTTAAGAATTTAAACTCAAACATTACATGTAGCATGGTATAATTCTCATACATACTTGTTGCAAGTATAACCTATCATGTCACAATATTATATATCACATATATAATATTTATGCAACAAAAGAAAATAATACAATAAACATATATCACATATATATTAAATGTATTACAAGTGAGAATAATAAATACTTAAGTGAGCATACACACACACACACACACATATATCATTTTATCGAATCAACACTTGATCCAATAACCCGGCTATATCACATATAACTGGCCGATATCATATATCACGAGAATAGAATACAGTATCAAATATCGTATTAATCTAGGTCCCCGCACATATCACATATGTGCTCCTACTCTGTTTCGCCTGAGCCAGGAAACCTCTGTGTAGGACTCTAAAGACTCGTCAATACGCCGGCAGTAGGTGATGATCACATCAAACACCCACAAGCTGCAAGCGGTCAGCTAAACGTAACAGCCATCCGGGTATTGAACGACCAGAAGATCAACAAGAAAGCCTGTACATACTCCTGCAAATCCAATCAGTAACACTACCATACAGTCCGGTCTCTTCGTCTGATATGTCGTATATCCAGTCTAGGGGCGGTAAACGTCAGACCCCAGTAATCGATAAGTCGTGTCGATGTGAGGCTCATAACGGGTCGAGAAACTACTGATAACTCTTACCAGTAAATCTCCATATCAGCCCTGGCCAGGGACTTCCAGTTATAGCCAATCGAACAAAGCACAACATCAACTCCCAATACCGGGAGAGACGAAACCCTTCCTATCTCTCATTGCCTCCATATGATTCGGGACTGTACCCAAAAGCCACCGTTTTGCACGTTCTCGTGAACATGGTAAGGTGGAAATCAAAGCACAGTGGGAATCACATAAGACTCTATGACGATCTCGGGTCTACAGACTAACCTGTACCAGTGTCACCGGAGAACTGCTATCTGACGATAGGTATAATACCATTTAGGAGTTATCGGCGAGTCCATTCAGTGTACCCAGTCTCCACTGAGCACCCGTACACCATCTTTGATGTCCAACACCAATGGATATGGGATCATCCATCGTCCACCATATGGGTCAAGATGCGTATACGCTAGTCTACTCTGGAGTATCGATACCCTGTCTTGATACACCCTCGACTAGGAACAGTTATAGGATGTACTCGTAGACTACCCTGGCCCCACTTGTATGATCTCATCATAGTCCTAGTAGTCGAGTACAGATCCTAAGGGCTTTATCAACATGTGAGAGCAAGACAGTAAATTAATACAAGTCAACATGTTAATATAAAGTGAAATCAGATAGCATACTATCATGTTGAGCAAGAAAGTCCTCTCTATATATATCCAAGCATCCAATATAATATACATCATATGTAAGTCCACGTTGCCCACCCCGGTACTTACGGGGAGGCGGAAAACGGAATAAAAATCAGATTTTTATGAACTTAGGCAACATGGACTAGACTTTGAAGGATCTTTGCTAAACAAAAACAAGCTAAAGCTAACTAGAAACTAGCTAAGTGCTAAAAAGGTTATACCTTGGGCTTTATGTCCTTCTCTCCTTGCTCCTTGGAGTGGTGGAAGGAGGTCACCTTAGTCGTCTTCTCACGTCGAAGAAAGATCCACCCGAAAGCCTCGACCTTTGGCTTCAACTCCAAGCTAGAAGTAACTAGGGTGCAAGAAGTGCTAATCCTTGAACCCTAGATGAGAGTAGAGATTATCAAGAGAGGGTTTTCTCAAGCTCAAGTGTTTCTCAACACATGAGAGGGGAGAGCTTGAGGGAGAGGAAGAACAAGAGAGAGAATGTGAATGATAGAATGAGAGAATAATATGAAGCATACTCTCATATATGTGAATTATTGTAATTAGAAAATTAGTGAGATAATTGTCATGGCTTAATCAAGACATGACCATTATCATTTCATTTTTAATGCAAATTGCAAGGATCAAAGAGCATCTTCCAAATGTAATGATGATGGTCAAAGTGTCAACAAGGTCAACAAGTCAAGATGGGTCAAATGGTCAACAACCATAACCATGCACAATTATTAAACTAATATCAATTAACAATAATACACACATAAGCATTAGGGTTAATAAAAATGACAATAGTCATTAACCCTAATCAAAGTCCTCTCCCTCTGTCTCAAGCAACTGTGCATACGCACCCGTATTCGTGATCCGAGGAACACGAATACAAGGAGAAAAAGCCAATCCCAAATCATATACTAGGATCCGGCTTAAACCAAAGCCCGCTAGTATAAGCTGTCCGGACAGCAAACGTGCACAAGTGCGCGGATGTGAACGAATCCTGTCGCAAAACCATGCGACCTCTACTCATTTTGCCTAAAGGCGAATAGCTCTGTGTGTGGGACTCTAAAGACTCGACACTACGCTGGCAGTGGGTTTAACCACAGACCGCAAGCGGCACTAGCTGTGCGTAACGGTCCCCAGGTAGATGTCGATAAGAAGACTGACGAGGTGAACCCCATCTGAACTCCTACTGAGCCTGTATGTGACAATCTCCGTACAGTCCGGTCTGTTCGTCTGATACATCGCATGGCGGGCCTAGGGGGCGGTGAACGTCAGTCCCCTAATAGCGGTACAAGTCGTGTCGGAGTGTATCCCAGAACACCCTGAGATAACACTGGAAACCTACCAGTATATCCCGCTTGCCCTGGCCAGGGACTACTCGTGTAATGGCTCTCCTAGACACAGCGCGATGTCAACCCCCAATACCGGGAGAGACGAATCCTGTCTAACCGTCATTGCCTCCAAGTGCTTCGGGAATGCACCCAAAAACTACCTGTTTGCATGACTCCTTTGAGCCGTGGTAGGGTAGTAATCAAAGTGCAGTGGGAACACACTCGAGGCGAAGTGACAGTGTCAAGTCAGCGGACTAAGCTGTACTCATGTCACCTGGGAACTGATAACTCACGATAGGTATAATACCAACCAACAGTTCCCGACGAGTCCTGTCCAGTGTACTCGTAACCTAACGAGCACCCGCATACTATCTCAAGTACGACGTACTGACGGCTGTGGGACAGACCGTCTCCCACGCTGGGATGAGAAGCGCATACGCTAGTCTACTCCGGAGTATCGATGCCCTGTCTCGATAGTCCAACGACTAGGGACCTGTATAAGGATGTGCTTATAGATCACCCAGCTCCCATGAGTGTGAGCGCCATCACAACGCTGGTAATCAAGCAAAGATCCTAAAGGCTCTACTAATATGTATAACAGCGATATGCTAAAAGAAACACATGCACATATTAAAGCAGAGACAAACCAAGTAGCATACTACCATTTCGAGCAAGATTGTATATACAACTGTGAATATCCCAAGCTTCCATCAAGTAATATACAAACTAGTATGATACAGTAATGGCCTCTAGGGCATATACACTAACATCATATGTACAACAATGGCCTCTAGGGCATATACATAACTAACAGGTTCTGTAGCAGCATTATAGGGAACTTGATATGCTCGATACATACGGCGTGCAAGAGCTGCAGACCTTCTACGTTCCTTCTAGGCGGAGAGATAAAAAGGCGATCCTCTTCTATCAATCCATGGAGACCAAACTGGAGAAAGAAGTCCGGCATGGTGCCGATCTTGCGCTTGACAGACTTCAACCAATCCGGCTGCCCAGATACTACACAGAGGGATTGAAGAGGCTATTAAGATGCCAAGGCATACCCTTCAAACAAACCGCTCGACAAGCCCAGTTCTGCAACAAGATTTGGGACGTTCCTGGGACTCGGCAAAAGATGCCCAATGGGAGGGTAGAGACGACCAGGCTAGGATACATTCGGTCCAAGAAACGGGAGCGGTTCCATGGCTGCCATGTTATAAACGATTCCGGTGGAGAAGGGAATGCTCTTCCAGATAGCGCCGGTACTGAACTAGAGCGAAATACCGCCGTAAGAATACCAAGTCCCTCATTCGAAGAACATATTGACAAGCTAATAGGGGAGGCGGGTCAAAAAGTTCGGGATGACCACAGCAGCGAAATGGCCATTTATGAGAAAGCCAGGACGTAACGTATCATTCAGCAGGCTACGAAAAGAGAAGACAATGATGCCCTTCACCCTCAGCCTGCTATGCGCTCTCATGGCAACAAAAAAGCCCGACGCAGAAGTAACAACAAGGTGAAGAACGGGAATGACGTTCAAAAACAGCGAAGCGGATCCAAGAAGCCACGCAATCGAGAAAAAGTCAACTGGAACCCGTCTTTTATGAAGAAGATGGGTTGGGAGTACTCGTTCCCCCAAGAAAAGACAAGGAAAATATTCAACCTTGTCATGAAGCATCAAATGATGATGCTTCTGGAGTTTCGATACCCTGAACAGATAAACGAGGTCCATCACCCGGATTGTTGCCCCTACCACCGAGTAATAGGACATCCTCTTGAAGACTGCTTCACCTTCAAAAAATAGGTCGAAGATCAGTATCAGCAATGCAGGTTTGCTCTATCAGACAGTTGGAGGGTAGCTCCACCACAAAAGCATGAGCCAAGAGCAACCTACACTGCGAGGGAAAGTCTAGATCAGCATCGAGCTTGGAAACGGGAACGTACCTGCCACGTGATAACACTATCAAAAGAAGGAAAGCACAAGAATAAGGACGACCTCTCCTGGTGCTTCGCAAATGAGGATGAGGATGAGGTGGTTTTAGAATTTCCACCGGCGCCAAAAGAGCTGGAAGATGGGATACACATCATATAGGACAACCTGAGAAAAATCGACTTGGGGACGGAAAATGAGCCGAGGCCAACGTTCGTTAGTGACTTGCTGTCTGAAAAGAAGGTGGCCATGCTAAGGATGTGCTTATGCAGTATAAAGACTGTTTCGCATGGAACTATTCCGAGATGCCGGGACTAGATCCAGAAATAGCTGTGTATAAACTGGCGATATCACCGAACGTCAAACCAGTCAAACAGGCGCCAAGAAGAATGCGGCTCGAGCTCGATATGAGCATCAATGATGAAGTCAAGAAACTAATCGACTCTGGCTTCATCCAAGAAGTTCAATATCCTGACTGGATCGCCAATATTGTCCCAGTGATGAAGAAAAATGGGACAATACGCATCTGCGTGGACTTTCGGGACCTCAATAAAGCGTGCCCGAAGGATGACTTCCCCGTACCGGTTACCGAGCTGATGATAGATAACACGTCCACTCATGAAGTCTTCTCCTTCATGGAATGATCTTAAGGGTATAATCAAATAAAGATGCATCCCGAAGACCAAAAGCATACTGCCTTCCGGACTCCGCTGGGGATATTTTGCTATAAAGTGATGCCCTTCGGTCTGAAGAACGCTGGCGCTACCTACCAGAGGGCCATGACGAGGATCTTTGATGACCTCATACACAAGATTGTCGAATGTTATATCGACGACCTCATGGTGAAAAGCAAATCGTACGAAGAGCACTGCGAGCATTTGAAAATAGTGTTCCAGCGTCTTCGGAAATATAATTTGAAGATGAACCCTCTGAAATGCGCGTTTGGAGTTTCCTCAGGCAAATTCCTAGGATTCATCGTACGACACCGAGGTATCGAAATAGACCCATCAAAGATCAAGGTGATTATGGAAATGCCCACGCCAAGAACTCTCAAACAACTGCGGTCTCTCCAAGAAAAGCCCGCGTATATCCGATGGTTCATAGCTAACCTCTCCGGCAAATGCCGTCTCTACAGCCATCTAATGAAGAAGGGGACCCCGTTCGTTTAGGATCATAAATGCCAAAGTGCACTGGACGAAATCAAGAAATATCTGCAGAATCCACCGGTATTGACCGCTTTGGTCAAGGGAAAGCCCCTCATCTTGTATACAATAGCCTTTGAAGGTTCTTTAGGCACGCTATGGGCATAGGAGAACGACCAGGGGAAGGAGAGAGCTCTCTATTATTTGAGTCGAGTTCTCCTGGGGGAAGAAAACAATTACTCCCCCATCGAAAAGCATTGCCTGGCACTGATCTTCGCGATAACGAAGCTTCGACATTATGCCTTGGCACATGAGGTCCATCTCATATCAAAGGTGGATCCTCTCAAATATTTGATGTCAAGAGCCATACTAATGGGGAGGCTTGCCAAATGGGCCATCCTCTTGATAGAGTTCTCGATAATATATCGAACCCTCTGGGCAATGAAGGGCCAGGCCATCGCCGACTTTCTCGCTGAGCATCCGATACCTGCTGATTCTCCCTTAAATTGCGAATTGCCAGACGAATACGCGTTCGACACAATCGAAGGGAAGACGGAGGAAAATAATGTCCAATGGGAACTCTACTTCGACGGAGCGTCTTCCATGAAGAAGCGAAAGCAAAACACCCCCATAATCAAATCTGGAGTAGGCCTTATCTTTGTGACTCCACAAGGAGGGATAATGCGTTTTGCTCTTTCCTTAACAGAACCAAGAACAAACAACGAAGCAGAATATGAAGCTTTGATAGCGGGTCTTAAGATCGCTATTGACATGGGAATCGAAAACCTCCTCATATATGGAGACTCCCAGCTGGTCGTTAGCCAAGTAAATGGCGACTATCAGACGTGCAAACCGGATTTGGTAAAATATGGCGAAAGAGTGTAGCAATTGCTGACACAAATCCCCTCTTACATCCTGGAAAGAATACCACGCATGGAAAATAGCAAGGAGGATGCGTTAGCCAAACTCGCTAAAGAACTGGCCGATGAAAACCTCGATAACGTAAGGATCATTGTGCAAAGCCGTCAGATTCTCGCGCCGGCGGAAGTATCTCCGGAGACGTCTGAAAGAAAGAAAAAGACCGAACAAGCAGCCTTCCAAATAGAGGCTGAGGAAAAGGCTAAGGATTTGAGAGAAGTCTTCATAGACTACTTCAAATCCCATCGAACACCCGAAAATGCATCTTCGAGACATCAGCTCATGAAACGAGCTCTGTCTTTTGCCTTCGTCAATGATGCTCTATATAAGAGATCGTTCGACAGTTTGTGGCTAAGGTGCCTGGGACCAGAAGAAGCGAAAAAGGTCATCCACGAAACTCATGACGGACTCTGCGGTTCCCATCAAACCAGGACAATGATGAAGCCGACGATCAAAAGAATGGGTTACTATTGGCCCACGATGATTCAGGACTGCCTCGAATATGCGAAGCAGTGTCACTCGTGCCAAATCCATGGGGACTTCATCCACTAGCATCCGAATCCGCTACACCCAACATTGGCTAGCTGGCCGTTCGAAATATGGGGAACCGATATAATTGGGCCTATCGAACCAACATCATCCAAGAGACATCGGTTCATATTGACGACGACCGATTACTTCTCTAAGTGGGCAGAAGCAGTACCACTAAGAGAAGTGAAGACGGAGAACATCCTCCATTTCTTCAGGACAGATGTCATCTACCGGTTCGGTACTCCATGACGGATCATCTCGGATAATGGGCCGGCTTGCAGAAGCCATAAGATCAGCCGCTTCGCACAGCAACATAATATAGATTGGAGATACTCTTCAGTCTATAATCCCCGAGCTAACGGTCTAGCTGAGGCTTTCAACAAGACCATGACGAAGATCAAAAAGAGAACGGTGTCCAGAATAAAAAAGACTGGCACGAGAGACTGCATGAAGCTCTCTGGGCATATCGAACCACGTTCAAAACGGCCACGAATACAATGCTATTTACGTTGGTATTTGGCACGGAAGAGGTATTTCCCTTAGAAATAGAACTACCCTCTCTACGAGTGGCGGTTCGACACGAGCTGACGGATGAAGAAAATGCCCATCTTTGGCTTGAGGATGTCATGCCCCGCTTCTCGGTGTACGGGCAGAGGACGCGACTGACCGCTACGTATTTACTCTGAAGTAAATACGCTAAGCGTATCTAAGCAATATAAAAATGCACAAGAGACAAAGACAATAGGTATAATTGAACATCAACTTTATTTAATAACATTCTTTTACAGTACATGGAAAAGTAAATACATCTGAATGAAAGCAATGCCTAAACAGTGGCATAACAGAAAAGGAAAATACATAATGTAAAGGAAAAGGTACAAGTGAAACTACAGCTCGGGATCTTCAATAAACCGGTCCAAGTCTTCAATGCCAATCTCAGAAAAAGTTAAGATAGGAAGGAACATATTGTATCCAAAAATAAATGGGAATCACATCAAGTATGCGTACGGTTACAAATTGGTTCAACTGTTATTAAAATTTTGGCTGTAGCTCAAATTTTCCAATTTCCAGATTTGTTCATAGGATCTATGTCAAACATTACTCTATACCACAGGAACTTCATTATTAGTTAAAGTTCTTTCATATATCATGTTAAAAATCAACTTTTTCACAGAAAATGAAGCGAGAATTCAAATATTCCAGAGGCAGACACAACAAGAGAGGGAAAGAGATGGGATTTACATACACAAGCCGGTGTTGTCACGGACTTGTTTATCCGCCGATAGCCTCGCGTTTCTAGCGAGACTTTCTTGAAAACTTCTTTGTGTTCTTCTTCTAGGACTCTAGGTGAAGAGGGATAAGGAAGAGATAGAAAAATGTGAGGAAGAATAAGAAAGAGGAGGACAAATAAAGATAGTGTAATAGTGAATTATCTATAATAATATATGCATTCAATATGGGAATTAAAAGAGAAATGAAAGGTCACCATTCATTTTGGAAATGAAAGGTCCTATTTGTAAGTTATGAGAAGAATAAAAAATCGATAAAAAAAATAATTGCAAGAATAGAGATTTGAACATGTGATCTATAGAATAACAATGCAAAGACTTAACCAATGAGCTACAAAGTTGTTCATACATATATTTAATAAGAATTAAATATATGATGTTGCTTAAAAAGAAAGTGGGCTTTTAGGCTCATAGTTTTATTAAAGAAAATGAAAATAAAATTGGATTTGAGTTATGGGCTGGGTTAGGTCTTATGTTTAATTTGAAAAAAATTAAAATTTAGTTTTAAAGAAATGGGTTTAGGAAAAATAGATAGAATAATAAAATAATATATTTAATAGAAAACAAAATTTACAGAAAAATTCTACGAATAAATAAATACAATATTTTACTAAAGAAAGAAAACACTAAGGAATAGTAATACTAGGGTCGTTACAGAGGAGCTTGACGCCCTCGATGAAACTCGTCTCATGGCGCAGCAAAACTTGGAAGCTTACAAAGCAAGGATGACGGGCTCATACGAAAGACTAACCAGACCGAGAACATTCCACCAATGCGAGCTCGTGTTAGTCGTAAAAAGAGCCATGATCCCCAACCATGCAAAGTGGGGGAAATTCGGACCAAACTATGAGGGTCCGTACATCATAGACAAGGATTACCAAGGTGGGGCCTACTTGCTCATGAATATGCATGGCGAAAGACCCTTTCGGCCAATAAACGGCCGATTCCTTAAGAAATACTACGCTTGACAAGTCATAACTCAGGTTAATGATAGATGACGACGCTCTTGTCCGTTCGCTGTCTTCCTAAGTCCAAATTCTATAAGTAGTATTCGGAAAAACTTTGCCTCGAAGCTGGCTCTGGACCGAGATGTCCCTAAACTAACACTGGACCGAGATGTCCCTAAACTAACAAAGGACCGAGATGTTCCTAAACTAAACAATGGATCGTAATGTCCTTAAACTAAGTACGTCGCCTTAAACATAGCGACAGTGGAATTCAAGTCCACAAGTCCCAGCAGCGAGGACTGCAACTCAAATCCTACCGGCAAACAGATGTGTCACCTGCGGCGAAACTATTTTCGAGAGTTTCATCGTTCAAAAAAACCAAAAAAAAAACAAAAAAAAATGGTATGCCCACAAGCGAAATGGGCACGGATGAAAACCCGAAAGGGTGCCGTGAGTAAAAACAGCAGGGCTATCGGCGAGCTTGTGAATACCTGAAAGGGCGCAATCTCGTTGTTAATAATAAAAAAAGGGTATGTCCACAAGCGAAATGAGCACAGATGAAAACCCGAAAGGGCGCCGCGAGTAAAAACAGCAGGACTACCGACGAGTTTGTGAAAACCCGAAAGGGCGCAGACTCGTAAAAAAAAAAAATTCATGCGCACTTGCTAGGTCCTCTCGGACCTGTGAGAAGAAAATACCTGCGTGAGATCCTTACGACTTACAAAAGGAGAAACACACTTAGGAATCCTCATGGTTCCTAAGGAGAAATTACACTTACGGGATCCTCACGACTCGTAAGGAGAATTCCCCTTATGAGACCCTCACGGCTCATAGGATTCAAAAGCCTTAAGATACATGTAACGTTTTAAAAATAAATAAATAAATAATTAAATAAATAAAATTCTTTAAGTGAATTTTCTGATTTTCGGTAAAATAAACCGTATTTTCCGTAAAACTTAACTATAAATAATTTTCATCATAAATTTAAAAAAGACCTATTTTAATTATGTAATTACTAGTAAATGGTGTTTATTTATTCACTTATAAATTTTTAGTTTAATTAAATATTTTTCCTAAATTAATTATTTTAAATATTAACATAAGCTTTATTTATACACTAAATTAGTATAAATTACAAATTTGAATGTGCTAAATTTGCAAAAGTGAACCATTGCATATTGGAATCAAGTATGTTTCATGCAAAATTCATTTTCAAAATTTGCCATGGTTTTAGACCATTCTAGGTTAAATTGAGTTAGGAAAATAAATAATTTTTATTAATTAGTGAAAAGACATAAAGAGATGTAATTAATTAGTGAAGTTTCTACACTTTGGTACACAATTCTCCTTCTCTCCCTCTCCTCAAGATGGTGGCCGGCCTCATCCCATGGCAGCCCCCCATTTTCCAAATTTAATTTCCCTTCAAAAATCATCAAAAATCCTACAAAAATCTAAATAAAAACCCACAAAATCCTAATTAAATTCCTACCCACTATTCTTTGCTCATTTTTACATGGATCTTGGAGTTGGAAACCATTCTTTTGGGAGGCAAATTTTCATGTTTGGATCTCATATGTGAGGTATAATCCTAAGCCCTTTGGTTTGAATGTTTGTAAATTACTTGATTTAACTTAATTAAGTGTTTAATTAATTTTTAGCTTGGTTCTATTGCTAGATGAAAAATTCAAGAGAGGGTTTCAAAATGAAATTTGGGTTTCTACTAATTGAGTAGGGTTATATTATGTTGTTTAACATTTTTAGAATTGGAAAATCTTGTATGGTTGATATATTGTAAATTGTTCATTCAAAATTGTTAAATTAAGCAATTTTGCAAACTAGATTTTTTTATATTATATATATTCGTGAGATAAATTATAATTAATGTTCTTATCACTATATTGTGGTTTTAATGAGAATATTAACATGTTAGTGGAATGGAAAAACCTAATTTGGTTACTAGTTTCAATTGATAATCGAAAAATTGTGATAAAAATGCTATTTTTGCTAACTAGGTTTTAGAAAGTTCTTAAATAATTGAGATTTAAAATCTAATTATTGTTTCATTACATTATTAACATAATGAATTTTAGTTTAATAAGTTTATTCATTCAAAATCAAGTTTAGTTGTGAAATTGTGAAATTTTGCTTGCAAGGTGTTGAAATTTGATAACATTGCAAACTAGAATTTCCAATTTAATGCAAATTAGTGTGATAAAAATATGGTAATGGTTTCTATAATTTAGCTATGTTATTTAATGAATATTATGACCATTAGTTTCATTTAAATATCAAGTTTTGAAGTAAAAAGGTAAATTGACATTTTCAAGGTTTTGCAGAATTGGACGATTTGATTGATTTTAGGGTTTCGATAATTTAAATCATGTATTATATTATAAATAATGAGTTTTGAAACTACGAGTTGTTGGTTGGTTTTTTATCTCGATCAGTCGGTATTTGTATGCCGATATCGAGTAATATTTGGTTCTTTTGCATGAGCGGGTCATAGGTTTTAACCTATGCGCGTTTCATGCGTCATTTTGATTTTGTCCGTGATTCAGTTACGATATTATATATGTTTGCGTATAGGTACCCCTCACGTGGACTTCGGACGAGGAAGAAGAGGAGGGCGGCATCGTCTTCGGCAGATAAAGACCAGGTGAGTAGATGTATATCTACGGGGGAAGTCGGGTGGATGGCATTTAGCACCCCCGCAAACGTATAATAGGAATATTAGTTATTGTCATTAGGAAGTCGGACGTGACCTTAGATTCTTGGCGAGTAGGACCCTACTAAAGACTTTAGGTTGGACTAGACGGATTTAGAAGGACTTCACCAGAGGATGAATGTCTTGGAGGGGATTCGTAGGTAGACACACACAAGCACAGACAGAAACTTGACTTGGTGTATATGTATATGTGTATATATATAGGAATGTGTGTAGGTATATATATATATATATATATATACACACACACACACACACACATACAACATGTATATGTGATATAAGGATGTTATATGATACATGGGGATGAGACAATATAACTGGGCTTGATGCCGTGATCTCTTGGCTATACAGTCGTGTTATGATGTTAGCGGATCGTTGGAAATGAGAAAATGGATATTTATACATAAATGATAATAGGTGATGATGATATTGAGATATACGAGACTCTAGAATAGAAACTGGACTGTAACTTGTGACTGAATCACGATATGATATATGCGTGACTTGGTTACGATATGATATATGTGTGACCTGATTACGATATGATATATATATGACATGATATTTCTGAGGACCAATTGACAATGTATATGTACGCAGACAATGATATATAATTGATGATATTAGAATGTATGCGATTACAGTACAGTACCCTTGATCGTGACATTATTTGATGATGATATTATACGAATGATGATGTACGTAGGTGATACTTGACCATACCTCGATATTGGGATGCCGTACGATGGATTTTACCGTACGAGGCATAGATGTGATGATTGATCCGCACTCTTGATTTGAGAAAGTTGTACTACGTACGTGACGCTATTGAGGCTGGATCGCCGACTATTAGAGATATGGACTCAGACCCTAGGTGGATTCTTATTTCTGATCGACTAGTTTCTTTAGTTTAGTTTCTTAGGGGGTTAGATAGATACTAGTTTAGGCTCGAGTAATTTAGTTGTAGTTAGACATGTATATTACAAATGAGTGGTTAATAAACATTCATCTTTACATTCAGATCGCAATCATCAAGTTGCATGTTCATACATATGTTTCTTTAGTCAGTATAAAACTCTGCCTGTTAGGACACCAGCACCATTACCGATGATGCGCATATTCCACGCACACTTATTTGCCGGCTCACACACATCATCATCGGTAATTGCTATGTCACGTACACTTTAGAACATATTATCTTTTATTGATAGAATCAGCTAAAAGCTAGATCAATATAATATTGTGATTACTCTCAGGTGTTAATCTAGACATTGCATTTATTAGTTAGACATTTCATGCATTCACATTTTTCATGTTATCATGCAGTATTGTGGGGCTTATGCCGACACTTATCATTTACTTACTTATGATTTTGGGATTTTGGATTTCTATGAGATTTCTGGATTTTGGGGAAAACCGCAAGAATATATATAAAAACTTTTCTCTCTCCTCCTCTCTTTTTAAAATATAAGTTGTGGTTTTCTCGTGATGTATGTGTCGTCCACCATGAGATTTCATGTTTTCTGTTGGATTTCGAGACCCGACGCGAGGAGTGGATGAACCGTCTCGGGTACATGATGGGCCCGGTATGGTACCCCGGGGCAAGAAGATCGAGTTGTAGACGATGAGCCTGGCAGGGGAAGACTACCTACCGGTGATGTCTGGCGCGGCGGATATCCGGAGGATACCGACCGTTGTCGTGAGATTTGATGATATGGGCCGATCCGGACTGACGGAGCCCGAGATATTGAGACTATGAGATATTGAGTCTATGAGGTATTGAGACTTGAGATTTACATGTTTTGTGTCAATACTTGACACTGATTTCCATGGATTTCATCGATGATATTTCAGATTTCTATACAAATTTTACCAGGATAAAAGTTAAAGATTTCTTATACAGATATATCCAGAATTCAGGATTGATTGTTTTACTTTCATGGTGCATGCATACTCATTCACAGGACATATTACTATTTGAGGCACTGACACGAGCACGGAGCATTTGCAGTTACACGTAGTTTATTATCCTGCCATTACTAGATAACTAGTAATATATTAGTATATTATTATGACCTAGGACAGCGTCGTGCATTCGATTTCTTTTCGCAGATGTCTTCTACTCACGAGTTGGCAACTCATCCCTGTTGTGCCAAATTTTATTACAGGTTCGATATACAGGTTTCCTTGGCAGCTTGCTGGCACATCTTTTCATTTAGGGTGATTTGCACGGTAGGTTGATTCACTTGTATCAGGACCGCCGTTGTACTTTTATTATTTCATTGGTATCTAGTAAGCTCCATCAACCAAACTTGTATTACTTGATAAGTTTAAAGGACCAGTTATTTATTTCGACCTTAGAGTCACGCTTGTATTATTATGGTAGCTGGTGGATTTGTTTTCTTTTGAGTTTTGAGCCTCGCCCTTTGGCGTTGTCTATTATTGTGCTTGGTGTGGTTGTTTCCGCCTGTTGGCGTAGAGTTAGCTCCCGCTTTGGGATGCCTTTTTATTGCTTGTATATATATTATTCTTGTTTCTACCCGTTTGGGGCTAGTTTTTACAAAGGAGACTCTGCCGAAATTTTTGAGAAAATTGGATGTTGCTTTTAAACTTGTTTTTTTCTACATGTTTTCCTTTACTTCTTCCTTTATATGGTTTAGATTTCTGGGCTTCGGCTTACTTAGATTACGTTGCGCCTCTAGACGCTTCGTAATTTAAGTGCCGGTCACGTTCCGTACCTTCGGGTCGTGACAAAGTTGGTATCAGAGCGCTAGGTTTAACCTTTGTATAAGTCTAGGGTGACCCTTGGTTGATGGAGTAGGTGACTTAGGTAGAGTGACGTACCGTGGGTATGATCCGCGGCATACTTACGATACGCTACTCTGCATAAGAAGCCTTAGGATGTACATTTTTTTGCACCGTATTCTAATCGTTCCTTCGATCTATCTTCGTCGATATGGATAGTGGTTTCCGTTACCATGGTCGCACGGGCAGAGGGAGCTGCGGCTCGAATGTGATGACCGTCAGGGTATCGTTTATTCTTGAGGATTGAAGCATTGTTTAGTGTGCGGACGAAGGGTGTTCACATGCCGTCCAGACGAAGTTAAAAAGGTTCGAACGATTGTCAGAAACCCATTTCCCCAAGTTTAAGGTATTCGGAAGAACATGCAGGTATTTCTATGTACCCTCTAGAAGAATGAAACCCTAACTCGACATAATGACCACGAGAACTCCTTTGAACCTTAGGGTTTACGGCAGTTCCGCGGTGCCATTAGTGAGGCTTAGGTTTGCCCTTCTACGGCTGGTCCGCAAATGCTGGGGCATGTACTGGATAGTTTTAAACTGTACTTGAGTGTTGAGCTCTCGGGGAATTATGGGATTTTGGTGAATCGATCGAAAAGTTTAACGTAGTCCGGATATCAGGTGAAGGGATAGATTACGTGGGAGGCTATCGATATGAGCATAGCCGTTTGCAGCGCAGTCAGCACTGCGATGAGGAGACGAGTCCGAATCAGTCGACATTGGAAAAGGCACACATTGACGATAGTGTTTACGATTGTGATTGGGTGATTTGAATTTCAAATTTCCGTTGTTTGGATTTTGGTATTTTGAGGATTTTGTTCTACGATTGGTATTTTTATGTGTACATTCATTACACTTTATTCGTGTTTCATGTATCAGTTGTATTGATGTTGTTTTGTACATACCCAGTGCACTCGATTTGGTTTTTACATTTTGAGATATTGATTTGATTTCGTGCATATGGGTTGCACATGATTTTGACGTATGCTTCGACATAGTTTTCATGCATTTTTCGTACTGTGATTTCGATTCCGATATTCGGTGTATGTTTTCGTGCACCAGGTGCACTTGATTGAGATTCTTGCACACACTTGGTGCGATTTTGTGCACACCAGATGCACTAAATCGGGGTTTTGTGCAGATTAGATGCACCTGATATTAGTGTCGTGCACGCCCGTTGCACTAGACAGATGTTTTTGGTGCACACCCGTTGCACTCAGTTTTGTTTCTGTGCGTATTCATGGCATCTGTATTTGGTTTCGATTTCAGTGCGTACCGGACGCACATGATATTTTTATGATGTGATTGGGATTGATTTCATTTTGAGCAGTATGTTTCTATAATCATTACTATTTGATTTAGTAACCAGGCGGGATGTGTATGTTAAGTAAAAGATATATATGTATAGCTATTTTTTTTAAATAAACGTCCGCTACTTATGCCGTGACACGCGTATCGCACGACGATTTTAAAAAGGGGTTTTTTGCGTGTTTCTTTATTAAGATGTTTAGCCGATTTTACTACGATGCGCACTATATATAAGTTATAGTTTTGATGTATATTATGTTGGTTTTCATATTGGGCTTTGATATTTTATTTTCAACATAACTCCGATGATTGCGTTATACTTGACGGAGTTGATTTTAGTTCTGTATCGAAGATTTCGGAGCCCCGACGATTTGAGTGTTTTGGCTGAATTTTTTAGTAATTGGGGGGAGTTTTAATTTAAATTCAGGGACCGAATTTCTTAAAGGGGGAAGATTGTAACGTTTTAAAAATAAATAAATAAATAATTAAATAAATAAAATTCTTTAAGTGAATTTTCTGATTTTCGGGTAAAATAAACCGTATTTTCCGTAAAACTTAACTATAAATAATTTTCATCATAAATTTAAAAAAGACATATTTTAATTATGTAATTACTAGTAAATGGTGTTTATTTATTCACTTATAAATTTTTAGTTTAATTAAATATTTTTCCTAAATTAATTATTTTAAATATTAATATAAGCTTTGTTTATACACTAAATTAGTGTAAATTACAAATTTGAATGGGTTAAATTTGCAAAAGTGAACATTGCATATTGGAATCAAGTATGTTTCATGCAAAATTCATTTTCAAAATTTGCCATGGTTCTAGACCATTCTAGGTTAAATTGAGTTAGGAAAATAAATAATTTTTATTAATTAGTGAAAAGACATAAAGAGATGTAATTAATTAGTGAAGTTTCTACACTTTGCTACACAATTCTCCTTCTCTCCCTCTCCTCAAGATGGTGTCCGGCCTCATCCCATGGCAGCCCCCCATTTTCCAAATTTAATTTCCCTTCAAAAATCATCAAAAATCCTACAAAAATCCAAATAAAAACCCACAAAATCCTAATTAAATTCCTACCCACTATTCTTTGCTCATTTTTACATGGATCTTGGAGTTGGAAATCATTCTTTTGGGAGGCAAATTTTCATGTTTGGATCTCATATGTGAGGTATAATCCTAAGCCCTTTGGTTTGAATGTTTGTAAATTACTTGATTTAACTTAATTAAGTGTTTAATTAATTTTTAGTTTGGTTCTATTGCTAGATGAAAAATTCAAGAGAGGGTTTCAAAATGAAATTTGGGTTTCTATTAATTGAGTAGGGTTATATTATGTTATTTAACATTTTTAGAATTGGAAAATCTTGTATGGTTGATATATTGTAAATTGTTCATTCAAAATTGTTAAATTAAGCAATTTTGCAAACTAGATTTTTATATATTATATATATTCGTGAGATAAATTCTAATTAATGTTTTTATCACTAGATTGTGGTTTTAATGAGAATATTGACATGTTAGTGGAATGGAAAAACCTAATTTGGTTACTAGTTTCAATTGATAATCGAAAAATTGTGATAAAAATGCTATTTTTGCTAACTAGGTTTTAGAAAGTTCTTAAATAATTGAGATTTAAAATCTAATTATGGTTTTATTACATTATTAACATCATGAATTGTAGTTTAATAAGTTTATTCATGCAAAATTAAGTTTAGTTGTGAAATTGTGAAATTTTGCTTGCAAGGTGGTGAAATTTTGCTTGCAAGGTGATGAAATTTGATAAAATTGCAAACTAGAATTTCCAATTTAATGCAAATTAGTGTGATAAAAATATGGTAATGGTTTCTATAATTTAGCTATGTTATTTAATGAATATTATGACCATTAGTTTCATTTAAATATCAAGTTTTGAAGTAAAACGGTAAATTGACATTTTCAAGGGTTTGCAGAATTGGACGATTTGATTGATTTTAGGGTTTCGATGATTTAAATCATGTCTTATATTATAAATAAAGAGTTTTGAAACTACGAGCTGTTGGTTTGTGTTTTATCTCGATCAGTCGGTGTTTGTACGCCGATATCGAGCGATATTTGGTTCTTTTGCATGAGCGGGTCATAGGTTTTAACCTATGCGCGTTTCGTGCGTCGTTTTGATTTTGTCCGTGATTCAGTTACGATATTATATATGTTTGCGTATAGGTACCCCTCACGTGGACTTCGGACGAGGAAGAAGTGGAGGGCGACATCATCTTCGGCAGACAAGGACCAGGTGAGTAGATGTATATCTATAGGGGAAGTCGGGTGGATGGCGTTTAGCACCCCTGCAAACGTAGAATAGGAATATTACTTATTGTCATTAGGAAGTCGGACGTGACCATAGATTTTTGGCGAGTAGGACCCTATTAAAGACTTTAGGTTGGACTAGTCGGATTTAGAAGGACTTCACCAGAGGATGAATGTCTTGGAGGGGATTCGTAGGTAGACACACACAAGCACACACAGAAACTTGACTTGGTGTATATGTGTATGTGTATATATATAGGAATGTGTGTAGGTATATATATATATACACACACAACATGTATATGTGATATAAGGATGTTATATGATACATGGGGATAGGACAATATAACTGGGCTTGATGCCGTGATCTCTTGGCTATACAGTCGTGTTATGATGTTAGCGGATCGTTTGAAATGAGAAAATGGATATTTATACATAAACAATAATAGGTGATGATGATATTGAGATATACGAGACTCTAGAATAGAAACCGGACTGTAACTTGTGACTGAATCACGATATGATATATGCGTGACTTGATTACGATATGATATACGTATGACTTGGTTACGATATGATATATGTGTGACTTGATTACGATATGATATATATATGACATGATATTTCTGAGGACCAATTGACGATGTATATGTACGCAGACAATGATATATAATCGATGATATTAGAATGTATGCGATTACAGTACAGTACCCTTGATCGTGACATTATTTGATGATGATCTTATACGAATGATGATGTACGTAGGTGATACTTGACCGTACCTCGATATTGGGATGCCGTACGATGGATTTTACCATACGAGGCATAGATGTGATGATTGATCCGCACTCTTGATTCGAGGAAGTCATACTACGTACATGGCGCTATTGAGGCTGGATCGCCGACTATTAGAGATATGGACTCAGACCCTACGTGGATTCTTATTTTTAATCGACTAGTTTCTTTAGTTTAGTTTCTTAGGGGGTTAGATAGATACTAGCTTAGGCTCGAGTAATTTAGTTGTCGTTAGACATGTATATTACAAATGAGTGGTTAATAGACATTCATCTTTACATTCAGATCGCAATCATCCAGTTGCATGTTCATACATATGTTTCTTTAGTCAGTATAAAACTCTGCTTGTTAGGACACCAGCACCATTACCGATGATGCGCATATTCCACGCACACTTATTTGCCGGCTCACACACATCATCATCGGTAATTGCTATGTCACGTACACTTTAGAACATATTATCTTTTATTGATAGAATCAGCTAAAAACTAGATCAATATAATATTGTGATTACTCTCAGGTGTTAGTCTAGACATTGCATTTATTACTTAGACATTTCATGCATTCACATTTTTCATGTTATCATGCAGTATTGTGGGGCTTATGCCGACACTTATCATTTACTTACTCATGATTTTGGGATTTTGGATTTCTATGAGATTTCTGGATTTTGGGGAAAACCGCAAGAATATATATAAAAACTTTTCTCTCTCCTCCTCTCTTTTTAAAATATAAGTTGTGGTTTTCTCGTGATGTATGTGTCGTCCACCATGAGATTTCATGTTTTCTGTTGGATTTCGAGACCCGACGCGAGGAGTGGATGGACTGTCTCGGGTACATGGTGGGCCCGGTATGGTACCCCGGGGCAAGAAGATCGAGTTGTAGACGATGAGCCTGGCAGGGGAAGACTACCTACCGGTGATGTCTGGCGCGGCGGATATCCGGAGGATACCGACCGTTGTCGTGAGATTTGATGATATGGGCCGATCCGGACTGACGGAGCCCGAGATATTGAGACTATGAGATATTGAGACTATGAGGTATTAAGACTTGAGATTTACATGTTTTATGTCGATGCTTGACACTGATTTCCATGGATTTCATCGATCATATTTCAGATTTCTATACAAATTTTACCAGGATAAAAGTTAAAGATTTCTTATACAGATATATCCAGAATTCAGGATTGATTGTTTTACTTTCATGGTGCATGCATACTCATTCATAGGACATATTACTATTTGAGGCACTGACACGAGCACGGAGCATTTGCAGTTACACGTAGTTTATTACCCTGCCATTACTAGATAACTAGTAATATATTAGTATATTATTATGACCTAGGACAGCGTCGTGCATTCGATTTCTTTTCGCAGATGTCTTCTACTCACGAGTTGGCAACTCACCCCTGTTGTGCCAAATTTTATTACAGGTTCGATGTACAGGTTTCCTTGGCAGCTTGCTGGCACATCTTTTCATTTAGGGTGATTTGCACGGTAGGTTGGTTCACTTGTATCAGGACCGCCGTTCTACTTTTATTATTTCATTGGTATCTAGTAAGCTCCATCAACCAAACTTGTATTACTTGATAAGTTTGAAGGACCGGTTATTTATTTCGACCTTAGAGTCACGCTTGTATTATTATGGTAGCTGGTGGATTTGTTTTCTTTTGAGTTTTGAGCCTCGCCCTTTGGCGTTGTATATTATTGTGCTTGGTGTGGTTGTTTCCGCCTGTTGGTGTAGAGCTAGCTCCTGCTTTGGGATGCCTTTTTATTGCTTGTATACATATTATTCTTGTTTGTACCCGTTTGGGGCCAGCTTTTACAAAGGAGACTTTGCCGAAATTTTTGAGAAAATTGGATGTTGCTTTTAAACTTGTTTTTTTCTACATGTTTTCCTTTACTTCTTCCTTTATATGGTTTAGATTTCTGGGCTTCGGCTTACTTAGATTGTTAGAGATAGTGCCCTCAGAGTCAATTATTGGATCACAGGCACGTGATTGCAATGATTGAGGGAGGACCTGTCCTAGTAGGACAGTCTTACTCAAGATGATAGTATGCTATCTGGTTTATCTTTATCATCATGTACTGCTTTAGGTGACCTTACGAGTCGCTATTACACGTTGATAGAGCCTCTAGGATTCTTGCTTGACTACCAGCAATATGTGGGAGATCATATACGTGAGAGCTGGAGTCTATAAGCACATCCTTAAAAGGTCCCTAGTCGTGGGAGTTTCGAGACAGGGCATCGATACTCCAGAGTAGACTAGTGTATACAGTCGAGACCCCGACGAGGGGCGGTGGCCGGTTTCACAAGCCACTGGTGTCAGTTGGTTCACCTAAGATGTATACAGGTGCTCATTGGGTTATGAGTACACCGGACAGGACTCGCTGGGAACCTGCTAGTTGGGATTATACCAGATGTCAGATAGCAGTTCCCTGGTGACATTTGTACAGGTTAGTTCATCGACCTGAGATCGTCATTTGTCTCGTGTGAGTTCCCACTGTGCTTTGATTACTACCCTACCACGGCTCAAAGGAGTCGTGCAAACAGGTTTTAGTTGGGTACAGTCCCGAGCCACAAGGAGGCAGTGAGCGGATCTGCAGGGGTTCGTCTCTCCCGGTATTGGGGTTGAGGTCACGCTGTGTCTAGGATAGCCATTACACAAAGCCCTCGGCCGAGGCAGGAGATTTACTG
Organism: Agapanthus africanus; assembly: GCA_030015575.1. Lineage (NCBI taxonomy): Eukaryota > Viridiplantae > Streptophyta > Magnoliopsida > Asparagales > Amaryllidaceae > Agapanthus > Agapanthus africanus. Next base: position 441,272,244 of record CM057350.1, on the reverse strand, counting down.
GTAGGTATTCCAGTAGTATCTCAGGGTGTTCTGGGCTACACTCCGACACGACTTGTACCGCTTTTGGGGGTCTGACTTTTACCAACCCCCTAGGCCCGCCATGCGATACTCATAGACGAATGGACCGGACTGTACGGATATTGTTACTGACAGGCTCAGTAGGGTGTCAGGATGAGTTCGCTCATCGACGTCCCTTTTGGTCAATAGCTGGTAGCCCGTCACGTATGGCTAATACCTCTGACGTGCTAGTGGTTAAATCCACAGCCATAGTATTGACGAGTCTTTAGAGTCCACCACACTCAGTTACTCAAGTTTCGGGCGAAACGCTGTAGAGGCCGTATGGAGATATGGCAGGGTTCGATCAGATACGTGCGGTATTGCACGGATCGTGATTGGACGGATTTTACTAAACGGCTTTGGTTTAAGCCGGATCCTAGTATTAGACAGTGTAGATTTTGTCTCTTTGCATTTGTATTCAGTGGGAATACAAATGCGGGAATGTATATGCAGTCGCGGGGTTTTCCTGTAATTTATTACGGGATCAGTTTTCTGAAGTTGCCAGTTTGCATTCCGTTCCGGCCGGTTTTCCTTTGTTCCTTCACGGCCGGACTTTATCGATGGAGGGGGTTATTTGCAGTTTGCAAATAACTTATTTGTGGAGGGGTTTCTTGCATTTGTTCCTTCTTATCATCATGAAATTCTTTTCTAGTCCATTCCTTGGCTTTTGTGTGATGGTGCTTTGATTAGATGAGAAAGGAAATTGGTGTGACAATTTTCTTCTCATGTTGATTCATTTTCTTCTCTTGGATTTATTAATCTTTTTCCTCCACCATTCCATGATGAGAGGCCGACCATTCTTGGGAGACAAAGAGAGAGGTTTTATTTTTGAGGGAAATTTGATCATCTCATTTTGCTTGCTCTAAAATCCCAAACCCCTCTCCAAAGTTCTTTGATTCCTCCATCATCCAAAGGCAACTAAACCCCAAACAGACATAGACTCTACATTACTTCTACAGCAAATCTTGGACGTGTCGGCTAGCCAACTTCGCGCCCGAGTTGCTTCGGTCCAGATATGGGAGCCCGTAAAAGTATTTAGCTACGTGGTGTCCTTTCCGACGAGGAGGTGACGGACGGAGATTCCACGGGAGATCGGAGTGGAGACGAAGACCGAAGGACACGGATCGCTTGGTATAACTCTCTACCCATTCTCTTGATTGCTAGGATTAGGTTAATGGTTACGATCCGGGTTTTTTATTGTCCGCGGTAGCGCCGGTTTAAAGTTAAGAAAAAATTTTGATTCCGCATTTTGGCCTCGGATAGACGGCCGGGGCGCTGCCGTGGCACAACATGGTATCAGAGCCACGCCATTAACCTAGTCTAGCTTGCTCTAGTATGTTTAAAGACTCGATCAATCAAAAATCCCAAAAACTGTATTTTCACATGCACAGTTTCTGTCGAAATTTTTTTGGGCTCTAAAATTTTTTCATGTTGTTTCAGAAACACATGCAGCGAATTCTAAGTATTCTGTAAAAATTTGGTCGCCTGAACTTACTATACCACCGCAGAACCGCGGCCAAAACCATGCTTGGGCCGCGGTTCCACCGCGCTTTGTACTGTTCATTGTACTAAATTTTTCCAGTAGGCTTTTGAATAGAAAATAGGGGTTTTGGGACATTCTTTTTGGGCCCAGATTTTCTGTAAGTGCTACAGTACTGCTAGGGGCCCACTTCGATAAATTTGTTCGATCGAATATTTTTAAACGTGCTAGTTCACAGTATTTACATTATATCTGCGACCGTGAATGTCACTTGATCGGTAAATCCAGTCTAACTGCTATAGCCCTTTTAGACGGATTTGCGAACGTGACATTCACGTTGATGTTCTGTGTTGTGCTGTGATGTTGCGGATCGGTCGTGGGGGATAGCCTGGATGCAATGTTAGTACAGTTTTGATTTATATGTACATTTGATATTGCGGGAAGAGCGTCCGACATGTGGACTGCCGTCACTGCCTGTTTGTATTATTCTTTTAGGGCACGACCGGGTCGAGGTCGATGTACCCATTGTATGTATATTTTACTTTCTGTACTAGGATTACCCCGCGGAGGGGTGCACGGATAGCCGGATTCTAGAGGGCAACGAGCCCACATATCATGGCGTTGAGACGGAGGGGGCTTTACTCTAGAATTGGCGGGCTGTTCGCCGCACTCGTAGGGGGTACAGGTTGACCCAGGAGGGGTACCCAAATTACCGGATTTCGTGAAGTGCTGGGTGGTCCATTCACGTTGCTGAAGGGGGCTGCCTCGCTTCAGGTTTTGGCGGGTAACTTGCCGTGCCCGTAGGGGTCTAGGATGTTCATTGCACAGGCTATCCACACGACCAGGGGAACGTCGAGTTTCAGCAGCGGCTCTGTGAAACCCGGGGCTTCCAGATATCTGTATTGTTCTGTGATGCTGGTTACATTTCTGTGATGTTGCATTTTATCACGCCTTGAGCGAAAATTATATATTATATATATACTAGTAGATGTTGTATATGTTTCGCATCCGCGCTAGTCCAGTCCCCACTCTGTCGTTAGTTAAGTAACCTAACGGGTGATGACGGGACCCAGTGGCGAATGCGGATGGCATATACGTACATCATTATTTTCGTTCTTTTGTGGTGTGATCAATTGATGAGACTGCGTTGATTCGGATCAATGCAAGATAAACAAACCTATTCTGATGTTGTTGGAACATTTTTCAAAAAGCTGTTGTTGCAAGGGCATTCTCTTTTGTTTTGCACAGTGGTATTCAGTTGGAATATCCTGCTCCTCAGTCGACGAGGCAAGGGCCGAGATCCCTTCACCGGGAGTGACCCCTTGGACAGAAGTTTGCGTCAGGGCAATAACTTCACTATAACCGATTGCCTTTTGCTTTGCATCATGGTATTCAGTTGGAATATCCTACACCTCATTCTACGGGGAAAGAGCCGAGATCCCTTCACCGGGAGTGACCTCTTTAGCAAAGTTTTTCGTCACTATATTTTTCTAAAAAGTTATCCCGTTCCTTCAACGATATCAAGTTCATTACGTTAAAGGTTTTTCGCCAAAAACCAGCCGTAGCCCTCCGTCATTTCAGATTAGTATTGCTTAGTATTCGTGCTACGTATTTCGTGCTCAGCCGAGGCATAGTGTGCGGTAGCTCTGTAATGCTTTTCTGTCTTATGGATATGTGATTGGTTAGGACAGTCGTACGGTCATTTTGGCTCAGTCAAGGACTCGTGCGGGTGGGTCTAATGCAATCAAGATAATGACGGGTTGAACTTGACTAGGATCCTTTGATATGTTGGCTAAGTTAAGGTAAGTTGGGTCCTAGGGGTAAAAAAACACATCGGGAGTTTCTAAAGAAACTGAAACTTGCCAGGCATGTTCATACCTTCTGGAGTGTGGTGACGTGAGTGGATTCCGTCACGTTATCATGCAATGATAGTCAGATCCCGATTCCCACTGATGAGTTGGCTTACTCCTCGGGTGATCTCGACTAATTCTTCTTTCAGGTTTGGGGAAGAATTTGACGTTACAGTGGGAGGTTTCCAGATTAGATAAAGTGATAACCATTCTGATCTAGGTTAGAGTGCACGCTGAGTGTTTCTTTTCTCTCTCTCTTTTTGGCAGCGACCATTGACCCGACCCTAGACTATGACTCAGTGACCAAGTTAACCGAACCTTCTTATAAGACTGGCTTTTGGATTGTCAGAGTTGCAAACCTCATTGCCACTCCTACTTTTATCCTTTTCTCTAGGAAACCCCGTATTACTACGAATGTCCACTTCCATTGGACAAAACCATCGTATGGTTATTTACGAACTCGAAGGAATTCGAGGATGGTTTCCGGTTCTGGAGAAAATGAATAGGATTATTCAGTTGTCTTTTCCTTTCACCTTCTCTCATTGCGAGTACTCCTTGGTTTAGGAGATAGTACACTTATTACGCAAATTGGATAGTCTTCTTCTAAACCATAGGCAGGTGCCGACCGGTAGGGAATGAAGAAAACCAATTATCCTAAATGGTGTACAGAAGATATTAAGTTAAGACAAAGCAAGGGATTAGTAAGAGGGCAAAGTAAACTGCGACTGCTATTCACGACTAAACCAAGTATTTCTTCGCTAATCCTAAATCACCTTTGTATTTCTCCAGGACACTCCGTATCACTACGAAGATCCCAAGTTTATTGGATAATCCATCGTATGGTTATATACGAACTCGAAAGGAACTTGTTCCAGTTCGGGGATGGATCCTGGTTCAGGAGAAATAGGAATAAGGTTTATTCGGTTGTCTTTTATCTTCACCTTCTCTCGCATTGCGAGTGCTCCTAGGATTAGGACAGTACACTCATTATGCTTATTGGATAGTCTTCTTCCAAACCATAGGCTGGTGCCGAACGGTAGGGAAGGAAGAAAACCATTTGGCCTAAAGGGGTGTACAGAAGGTAATGACTAAAGACATATAAAGGGATTTGGAGAGGTGGCAAAGAATTATATGGTTATAGTTGTGAATCTGGATAATGGAAGAGGCATTACTAGGAATACCGGGATACCCCATCGAAACATTTCAATGTTTCAGTTTCACTGTGTACTGTTAAGAGAAAACTGATTTCCCAATTAGACACTTGCTTTAGGGTATGTATTTACCAGTTTTGATTCTCACATCTGTATGGTTTTACAGATGATGAGTGGGAGTAAGTTATTGGGAATTAGGTGATCATCCTCATTATATCGGGATTCGTTGTAATTGGTGATATTTGAGAAAATCATCTGGGTTGTTTTCCGGACGGCAAATATTTGGTTTTGAATATCCGTTGTTATGCACCAATTTCAAATTGATATATCTGTATGTCTATTTTTATAGAGTGAGATATGACTTTTTGAAATTATGTCTGTGACATTTACTTATATCAGTGGATGGTTAGGTAAGGAGCATTAAACAACGGTGTAATTCTTCTTAACCATAAGTACAGTTTTCAACCTACGGCACACAGCGATTGAGTTATCAGACTCAGAGGACTTATACAGAGTATTGTATATTGTCCAGTGTCCATTAGGACAGAGGGGTTGGTCCTCGTACTATATTCGGCTTACTTATGACTTCTCTAGTTTTTAGACAAGTGTTTCGTAGAAACACAAGGTCCGAATTTTGAGAAGTTATAGGTATAAGAGTAAAGTAGAGAACCAGCTATTGCAAGTATTGGGATTCTTCAAGGTGATCGAAGATATAGATACTTGTGAATGGTATTCAGTTGATAGTAATGTTTAAGAGAACTAGCTTCTCTTTCAGGTTACTCATAATTGGAAGTACTCCTAAGTTGAGTAACGCTAATCGGCCTCTCTTCCATTTAGTTGACATGCACTGGAGACAGCTGCATGATTTGAATCTGGTTCAATTAAATCAGTGCCTCTGTTTATATATGGGATATAGAACAGTTCATATCTTGAAATTGTTAAGGTACGGGGAGTTGTCCGGCTTATGCTTAAAACCAGACTCTGGATAACTCAAGGCACGTTTCTGTAATGGCTGTTTGTGGGTTGACCCGGGCTATGACGAGGGTTGACTTTCTACCATCTGAAAGATCAATAGTGATATTGTTCTTGACTCGCCACATTTTAAAAGAAATGGATTTTTTCAGAAAACAGTAGTGGGAGTATGGTAGAACTGGAAGTGATTCCAGAACCGCAAACGATTACTGAAGATTTGATAAGAACCTAAAGATTCAATCTGATTTGACATTCCATTGGCCACTCCGCAGATAAAGTGGGTAACCTCAGGCACCCGAGAGGTACTTTGGTATGCTCAAGGACGGTGGCAAGGAGGTTCTTGTTTACCCAGACTTGCCATTGCTGTTGTTCCAGACTCTGAGACCCGGCAGGAGGATGAGTATAGCGTAGTTCTAAACTGACTTTAGAAGTGTACGTCTATATGACTCTGCCAGAGGGTTGTCGTAGTCAGTGGGAGCAACGGAAGCACAGTGGGCAAGAGGCTTATGTCTATTTATAGATATAGCGGAGATAGATCATCTATTTCTGATGTGTCAGTCATAGGTTTGACTTCATTAGAATAGGGGATGGATCTGTTAAGAAGGTAGTAGGGTGTGATGTCCTGGTATTTGGATGACATACACAGAGTAGGAAGTGATATTCCTATACTACGATCGGTTATACTTTGGTTGTCACACAGTAGTTTCTCCACACAGGGCTTGGATATTATATCATACATTCTGGTTACTGGATCTATGGTTTTAGATCTAGATTTGGGTGGTTTCCTAATCTGGGTACTTAGACAGCATTCTGTAAGTATTTAGAATGGACGACTCCTGGCACGGTAGTGTACCTACAGGTGATGGAGTCACCCTCTCTAAAGGTGTCTTATAGACTAAAGTAGAGAGGGATGTGCATGATTGGCAGATCACTTGCTTAGGCAATTGAGTCAATCATGAGATGTCAAGTACCACACCAGATGTTGTTCTTGCAGTAGATGCAATAAGTTGATATTGATCCAATCCTGGAGAAACAGTTGGAAGCCGTTTTAGAACATAAGTTGATGTTCTAGGGATATGATAACACCATTCTCCTTCGGGAGACAGTTATCATTCCAGGCTTCCAAGGTGACCTGGATGACAGAGAGGTTGTCAGAGTTATAGTTTTCCCTCTGACGAGGGGCAGTAGTTTGGACAGATGGTCCAAGCGGATACTGAGGGAAGCATGGCGCAGGATACTGATTAAGTTCAGTTGACGATACAGTCTAAGAAGTTTGGATTTGGAGTTCATTTATGAGCCATGTCCCATCACACATCCAGACACATTCTAAGACATGTATTGCTCATTTCGGGAGATGGCTTTCTCCGCGAACTTGAGATAAAGAGAGACATAGAAAGAAGCACCATAGCGGATCCACTCACTGAGGCTATTCCTCGAATGCAATAGTTTCGCAAACAGGCTTTGTGAGACTGACTAGTAGAGGAGTTGGGTGTTCGGTATCACACGGGCTGTGAGTATGCGACATCGCAATAATTAGCCTTGAGTGTAATTGGGAGATTGTTGGAGATAGTGCCCTCAGAGTCAATTATTGGATCACAAGCACGTGATTGCAATGATTGAGGGAGGACCTGTCCCAGTAGGACAGTCTTACTCAAGATGATAGTATGCTATCTGGTTTATCTTTATCATCGTGTACTGCTTTAGGTGACCTTACGAGTCACTATTATACGTTGATAGAGCCCCTAGGATTCTTGCTTGACTACCAGCAGTATGAGGGCGATCATATACGTGAGAGCTGGAGTCTATAAGCACATCCTTAAAAGGTCCCTAGTCGTGGGAGTTTCGAGACAGGGCATCGATACTCCAGAGTAGACTAGTGTATACAGTCGAGACCCCGACGAGGGGCGGTGGCCGGTTTCACAAGCCACTGGTGTCAGTTGGTTCACCTAAGATGTATACAGATGCTCATTGGGTTATGAGTACACCGGACAGGACTCGCGGGAACCTGCTAGTTGGGATTATACCAGATGTCAGATAGCAGTTCCCTGGTGACATGTGTACAGGTTAGTTCATTGACCCGAGATCGTCATTTGTCTCGTGTGAGTTCCCACTGTGCTTTGATTACTACCCTACCATGGCTCAAAGGAGTCGTGCAAACAGGTTTTAGTTGGGTATAGTCCCGAGCCATATGGAGGCAGCGAGCGGATCTGCAGGGGTTCGTCTCTCCCGATATTGGGGGTGAGGTCGCGCTGTGTCTAGAAGAGCCATTACACAAAGCCCTTGGCCGAGGTAGGAGATTTACTAGTAGGTATTCCAGTAGTATCTCAGGGTGTTCTGGGCTACACTCCGACATGACTTTTACCGCTTTTGGGGGTCTGACTTTTACCAACCCCCTAGGCCCGCCATGTGATACTCATAGACGAACGGGCCGGACTGTACGGATATTGTCACTGACAGGCTCAGTAGGGTGTCAGGATGAGTTCGCTCATCGACGTCCCTTTTGGTCAATAGCTGGTAACCCGTCACGTATGGCTAATATCTCTGACGTGCTAGTGGTTAAATCCACAGCCATAGTATTGACGAGTCTTTAGAGTCCACCACATTCAGTTACTCAAGTTTCGGGCGAAACGCTGTAGAGGCCGTATGGAGATATGGCAGGGTTCGATCAGATACGTGCGATATTGCACGGATCGTGATCTGACGGATTTTACTAGCCGGCTTTGGTTTAAGCCGGATCCTAGTATTAGACAGTGTAGATTTTATCTCTTTGCATTTGTATTCAGTGGGAATACAAATGCGGGCATGTATATGCAGTCGCGGGGTTTTCCTGTAATTTATTACGGGATCAGTTTTCTGAAGTTGCCAGTTTGCATTCCGTTCCGGCCGGTTTTCCTTTGTTCCTTCACGGCCGGACTTTATCGATGGAGGGGGTTATTTGCAGTTTGCAAATAACTTATTTGTGGAGGGGTTTCTTGCATTTGTTCCTTCTTATCATCATGAGATTCTTTTCTAGTCCATTCCTTGGCTTTTGTGTGATGGTGCTTTGATTAGATGAGAAAGGAAATTGGTGTGACAATTTTCTTCTCATGTTGATTCATTTTCTTCTCTTGGATTTATTAATCTTTTTCCTCCACCATTCCATGATGAGAGGCCGGCCATTCTTGGGAGAAAAAGAGAGAGGTTTTATTTTTGAGGGAAATTTGATCATCTCATTTTGCTTGCTCCAAAATCCCAAACCCCTCTCCAAAGTTCTTTGATTCCTCCATCATCCAAAGGCAACTAAACCCCAAAGAGATATAGACTCTACACTACTTCTACAGCAAATCTTGGACGCATCGGCTAGCCAACTTCGCGCCCGAGTTGCCTCGGTCCAGAGGTGGGAGCCCGTAAAAGTATTTGGCTACGTGGTGCCCTTTCCGACGAGGAGGTGACGGACGGAGATTCCGCGGGAGATCGGAGTGGAGACGAAAACCGAAGGACACGGATCGTTTGGTATAACTCTCTACCCATTCTCTTGATTGCAAGGATTAGGTTAATAGTTACGATCCGGGTTTTTTATTGTCCGCGGTAGCGCCGGTTTAAAGTTAAGAAAAAATTTTGATTCCGCATTTTGGCCTCGGATAGACGGCCGGGGCGCTGCCGTGGCGCAACATAGATTACGTTGCGCCTCTAGACGCTTCGTAATTTAAGTGCCGGTCATGTTCCGTACCTTCGGGTCGTGACAATACACGAACCCGAACCTGTTCTTAAGCCATCATAATCCCCAAGATGCCCTACAGGCAGTCCAATATCGGCCTTTGTATACAATCCACGGGCTCAAATAAACGTTCCCTCACCTAGTTCTACCAGTGGCGCGAAATTTCCCCATTTGGTGAACAACGCTTGTAGGTCCTCTCGACTTGCAAGGAGAAAATACTCTTGTGAGATCCTTACGACTTAAAAGAGAAGATATCACTTAGGATTCCTCACGATTTCTAGGGAAAACCTACACCTACAGGATCCTCTCGACTCGTAGGGAGAAAGCCCTTTATGAGACCCTTACGGCTCATAAAGTCGAAAAGTCTTAGCCGACGGGATCCTAACCCTGCCTACTAAGCCACCTTTGTTCAAATCAGCAAAGGCAAAAGATGATTCGCTCTTGGCAATATTCTAGTCGTAGCGATGCTGATGCCTAAATTGGTATCAAATGCTAAGCCCTTTCAAGGCAAATGATAATTCGCTCCTGGCAATATTCCAGTCACAGCGATGCTGATGCCTGAACGGGTGTCAATCCTAAGTCCTTTCACGGCAAATGATGATTCGCTCCTTGCAATATTCCAGTCGCAGCGATGCTGATGCTAAGATTGGTATCAGATCTCGAGTTCCATACTCACAAAATTAGCGAGCAAAGAAAATGCATATGAAATAGCCGAAATGATAGGGCAACTCGCAATAAAAATCAGCGAGCCAAATATATGCATATAAAAATAGCCGAAATGTTTAGGTAACTCGCAATAAAAAAACAACGAGTAACAAGAAAAATAGCCGAAATGATTGGGCACCGCGATAAAAAGCCGAAATGATTGGGCAATCGCGACTTTTGCAATATAGAAAGCTGAAATGATAGAGCATCGCGGAAAGAAATAAAATAAAATGAAACTTTTGCCCTGCAGGTGAGTCCACATCGACCCCTGTAAACAATCAATGGGCACAAACGAAAAGGGAACCACATTTTCCCACCAGGCTCCATACAAAAAAAAGCCAGGTCTCGACGGCAACATCTACAACCAAGAGATGAACAACGACGTTCCTTCTCACTCCAGCAGGATGCAGATACAACGTCAACAACCGACCCTAGGGTCAAAACAATGGAGCCATGGCAAAGTCCCTAGTTCCAATCCTCGATGGTGCACCATCAACCTAGAGACTACCTCGGAGCCATGACAAAGTCCCTAGTTCCCAGTCTCGACGGCAACATCTACAGCTTAGAGATCAATAACGACGTTCTTCCTTACTCCAACAGGTTGCAGATGCAACGTCAACAACCGACCCCAGGGTTAAAACTTCGGAGCCATGGCAAAGTCCCTAGTTCCAAGCCTCGACGGTTCACCAACAACCTAGTGACTACTTCGGAGCCATGGAAAAGTCCTTAGTTCAAGGTCTCGACGGTTCACAGACCGCGTAGAGATCAACAACGACGTTCTTCCTCACTCCAGCAGGATGCAGACGCGACGTCAGCAAATGGAGCCATGGAAAAGTCCCAAGTTCCAAATCTCGACGGTTCACAGACAACCCAGAGATCAACAACGATGTTTCTTCTCCCTCTAGCAAGATGCAGACGCGACATCAACAAACGGAGCCATGGCAAAGTCTCTAGTTCTAAGACTCGACGGTTCATAGACAACCTAGAGACAACCTCGACATTCATCGCAATATTGCAGTCACAATGTCAACAAACAAAGCAAAGGAAGATCCCTAGCTTCAGGGTCTTGACGGCTTTAAAAAAAACCTGAAAGACTATCGGAGATCATCCCGCACCAGCGCGGAGTGGTCATGACTCATCGGGGCTCCCCAAACTGAGCATAACCTCAAGTAAAAATCTGCATGGAAGATCCCTAACGCTTGCTCTTCCGACGGTAATATCACCTGGAAGATTACTTGAAGCCATCTTGTTCAGCCCCTGAAAGGATCAGAGACACGAAAGTCGCGGGGCTACTCAAATGGAAAGATTGCGTATCGAGGAATGAATCAGCCCACGCGATGGTAAAACAGACAAAAACCCTAGTACCACAGACCTTAACAGACTTCTGTCATAAAGAGCAGGGGTTAACTATGACGTTAGGACATTCTTGCGAGAACTTCTCGATTCGTCTCGACTCGTAGGGAAAACAATGTTCCTGCGAGAACTTCTCGACTAGTAGGGAAAAAGCCTTAGGCAACGGGGATATCAACCCGTTTCCTAAGCATCGGGGCCCTGCAAGTAGGTCCAAGATGGACTATTGTATACTATCCACGGACCACACTCTCCAAAGTCAAATATCGACAAGGAGGAAAAAAACCACATACGAGTCCTCCCGACTTGTAAAGAGGGAAAATTCACTTGTGAGATCCTTACGACTCTCAAGAGAACGCACTCAGGAGTCCTCACGACTCCTAAAGAGAAAATACACCTACGGGATCCTCTCGACTTGATTGAAGCGATTTTTCGATTGTGTGTGTATATCAAATGATGCCCGGCAACGGCGCCATTTGATTGAAATGATTTTCCGATTGTGTGTAGTTTGGTGAATTATAAAGAAAAATCACAACCAAAAATATTTTGACCGCAATCAATAACGGTGTCGGATGTAGCGCGTTAGTAAGTGCGGATCGTCCACAGGGAAAGTGAGATTCGTTCACTTTTCAAATTAGATGAGTCGAAAATTTAAAGAAAAGAAAAGAAAACAATTCATGATTTGTAATTGAATTTCAAGAATTAGAAAAATCTAGATCTAAGAAAACATTAAAAATCAAGAATTGAGAATTTGATGATTTTTCCAAACCAAATATCAAGAATCGAAATGAGGCTCGTAGGAATCGATCGGATCTATAGATGTGATGAAATCTAGCGATTACGTATTCTTATTCTTCGATGAATTGATACTAGATCGATGATGATCGACGAGAATTAGGGATTTCTTGTGAAACTAGGGTTTCATCATCTATCCCTTGTTCCTTCGTCGATATCATTCACATTCTAGCCTCTAGTAAATTCAAGAATCGATCGTGGATCCCTAATTTCGAGCGATCACAATCAAGAAAGCATCGCAACGAAACTAGGTCGTCGATTCTTCAATTTGCTAGGGTTTACAAAACTCGTAGGACTTAAGAATCGTTTTAAGATTTGTTACATCATCATTCTATTGATCGCCCCGACTCCTTTACGAGTGGAGTTTTACTCAAACATCACAACAAGAACCACAATCACAAATTGAGATCGAATCATGATGCAAGAATTTAAAGAAAGCAAGATTAAAGAATTTCACCTTTTATTTATATCAACAATTCCGTTACAAATCGCTCAAGAACTACAAGAGGAAGAACTCGATCGTCGATTTGGCTTCGCTCGTCTCCTTGAGTCACGGATCGACTTGGATCACTTGCTCGATTGAAGATCGGCTCCGCACCTAAAAGGTTGAAGGCTTCTCGCTTGAATGGTACTCGGGATCTTGAATTTGGCTTGGATTTAGAATTAGGGCTACGCACAAGTCGTGTCACTCAACTTGTGGATGGAAGATGAAGAGAGAATGATGAGAATTTGAACCCATTAACCCTAGATCTAAGCTCCTTTTTATAGATCTCAAAACCCTAGATCTAGGATTTCAAATTTGAATTTTCCCTCCAAAGGTTTGTTAGCAAGAGAGCCTTCTAGATGAAGTTTGTTAAGCCGAGACTTCTAGATGAAGCCACGTGGCATTTCTACAATGTTCTGGAAGCTTGGGCCGTTGGTTGAAGCACGTGCAGAAAATATGAGATTCTGAAGCCATGAAGCCGCCGCGGTTCCGCGGCGCAAGCGGGCTCCCGCCGCGGAACCGCAGCGTTGTTGAAGCCTTAGGGCTTGTAACTGCTAGGCTTTTATGATGCTGACTTTTGGGCCTTTTTGTGATATGTTGAATTGTGTAATTCCCTCTGTATTAATGCCAGATCTCAAGTCTTGGACTTGACGCAATTTGGATCAGCTCTTTTCACAATTTGGCTCGGTTCCTGGAATTTCCTGCACAGACTTCGAAACAAGTGTTACGCAATACAGGGATGATGCAATGCCATGATAAACAGTCAATTTCCCTCGAAATGCCGGTTTTAGAGTATAACACATGCAATCTGGTATTTTAGGGATGTTTTGCTAATATGTGCAATATGAATACCGAACACTTCTAATGAGTGCAAATGATAGGGAAATTGTCGTGTTAAAAATGCAATATTTTCGACTGATCAAATTCCCCCAAACTTATTTTCGGTCGTCTCGAGCGAACTGTTTTATTAAAAAGAGAAGGTGAAAATAAAGAAAGAGAAAAACTAACTAGCACACTTTCGTAGGCAACACGATTGCACTGAGCACGTGCAACAAGCCTTTAAACCTCTAGGTGTCCCTAGTAGGAGGAGTGTTGTCTCCTGAGGGTTTTCAGCGGATTGCACCCACAAAATCCAATAATAAAAGGAAGATCATGAATATTACATTTAAAGAAAAGAATTGTAAAAGAAAAGCTTTGAAAATTAGGGTTTCCAACTAAGCTAGCTTTTCATTTGTCATGAGCCCTTATCTAAATAGTCATGAAAAGATGTCAGAAATCACGTCCTCCCTCAATAAAATATCGTTTTATTCTTCATTCCTATCTGTCTTCCAAACATCGATTATATAACCCTACGTGTGTGTAAAGACATCTCTACACCCGGAGAATTCAATTCAAGCTATCATACTCTTATCCACCTGCCTCAGTAGTTTTTAATTAATGAATATTTAAATGAATTTGCTCACACACTTTCATGCGACCGTTAATACTTCTTGAGGTACTAACCGACCGATTACTCATGTGCTTGCTTATTTGGTGTTTTCCTCGTCTTGCACCACCTAAGGCTTAGCAATGACTCCCAGACCAGTTGGTCTAAGGCACGAGGTGAAGAGGCACCCTCGCTATATTTTTTTATTGCTGCCATGGCGATAACAAAACCAGTGTTCATTTTTCTCACCATTTTATATTTTCTTTATTTTTTTTATTTCCTTCATACTTTGGCTTTTAGACAAGAGCATTTCAAGGTATCCTCTACTATCCCGGGCTTCAAGACATGTGTAAGTGCAAATAGCAGGGTATCAACGTTCAAAATATTTGGCTTCCAGAATAGAAACTATTTTTCAGACTTATTTTTAGCCTCAGATTAGTGACTTCCTTCATCTTACTAACCCTTGGGACAACGGCTCATAACTACTTATTACTAGTTCGTATAAGAAAACTTCTAATTTTCTTAGGTTTTCTTAAAATTTTCTAATCTCATGGATGCAATTTTTTACTATCTAATCTTTTATTATCTTATTTATATACAAAAATGTTTTTTATAATTTTCTAAATTTTTTTTATAGGTTTTTCAAAATGTTTTGTGCTTATGCAAAGTGATATGCAAATGATGCGAAAACAAGCACAAACCTCCCCCAAATTTGTTTTCAACAGTGTCCTCACTGTTGCCATCCGCTAAACCTTGAAAAACCTGTAAGCTTGGGAGGAATTTATTAGTGGGGGCAAAATATTTAAGTGAAGAACCTCCCCCAAACTTATTCTTGGCTCATCATTTTATAAATTTTTTTTTCAGGAGCCAGATTATACCCCCCAAACTTGAGTTATGCAATGTTAATCTTTTGAAAATCACATGAGGGGGTCAAAAATCATTGGTCGATGCCAAACTTTGCGAAGACCGAAGGTTAACACCAACCATTCAAAATTTTTATCAATGCAGTGCTCTGGTTGGTGGAAGAAGAAGTGAGGAAAGGGTAAGGGGTGGAAAAGAATGTGTGTGCGTCTCGTTTTGGAGAGACGATGCAGTGAATGTGATGGATTACTCGCATTCTTTTTACAATTCAGAAAAAGGGGTGGAGGATCAATTTCATTGATTGGGATATGATTCATCTCAACACCCGTGTCATTCAAAAATGTGAGTTCATTAGGGAAGATCTCCTCAAAAGTCTCATCAATACCCCGATGAATAATGTCATCACAAAGTGCGGGGTGATCTTCAAACTCTAAAAACAGTTCATAATCGGTGTTAGTTGTTGACCCGGACAACTCGGTGGAAGAGTCCGTATGTGTATGATACATAGTTGGGTCAAACAACAACGTATGAAAAGAGTCAAGATCGGTATCATGAGGATCATCAAATTCGCTGCTGTCGACATCCATTAAGTCGACAGAACAGACCTGAGAAGTAGGTTCGGAGGGTACACTTCCCAACTTGTAAATGTTCAGCTCTATTGACCTATTCCCGAAGGATAGGGTCATAGAACCATTACGACAGTTGATGATAGCGTTGGAAGAGGCCAAAAAGGGGCGACCTAAAATCACCGGAATTTGATTCCGTGGGTTCGCTACAGGCTGTGTATCAATTACAATAAAGTCCACAGGGAATACGAATTCCCCGATTTTTATTAACACATCCTCCAGTTCACCCCTAGATTTGGTGATTGATCGGTTAGCCATCTGGAGAGTTATGCTTGAGGGCTTTACACTCCGATACCTAGTTGCTCGTAAACCGAGTATGGAAGCAAGTTAACACTAGCGCCAAAGTCTAGTAGAGCACGGTTGATGTGTTTCTCCCCAATGGAAATAGAAATAGTAGGACAGCCAGGGTCCTTACGTTTCCGTGGTACTTGTTGGGGGAAAGCTGTGTCTATAGTCTTTGCCATGAAAATCTTCTTGGGCACTTGAGTCTTCTTTTTCCTAGTGCACAAGTTCTTAAGAGTTTTCGCATAGAACGGAACTTGTTGGATGGCATCTAGGAGAGGGATGTTGATGTTAACTTGCTTAAACATGTCGATAATCTTCTCCATATGTGGACTCGATTTGTTAGCCCTTAACCGATTAGGATAAGGTGCTTTAGCAATAAGCGCTGGGTCCATCATAGGAGAAGGAAGTGTGTGGGGACCTGATCCCAGAATAGAAGTGGGGATCGTCTGTGGAGAACTAGAAGAGTTGGGCTGAGGTGGCGAGCCTAGTGGGAAGTGAAGAATAGGCTCACAGAAAAGTGGTGGGGTAGAAGAACTGGGGTCAGAATTAGAAGTAGAAGTGGAAGGAAAGGTCTCAGCCGGGGTGTTATTGATAGATTTTTCACTGTCATCAATCTCTTCCCCAACGTGATTGTCAAGCACTCTTCCAGATCTCAACGTGATTGCACTCACATGATGTGAATAGCCAGGATTGGGTAAAGGTTGAGCTGGAAGTTTCCCTTTCTCTCTTGCACTCATTTCGGCTTTTAGTTGTGCAATTTGTGCTTCCATCGATTTGATATTCTCATTTTGAGAGACAATGATCTTCATCACATTCTCGACGGAAGATTGCAAACTTGTCGTCCCTTGGATAGATTGTTTCATGAAAGTATCCAAGGTTTGTGCTAGTGCAGAGGTATTATCCGTACCGGTCAATTGCAAAGAGTTTTCATGTGGTGCAAAAGTGTTGGCCGGATTTTGGAAGTTTTGTGATTGGAAGGGGTGCTGACTCAATTGAAGTGATTGCTGTTGTGGTGGAGGGACCCTTTGGAAATTGTTTTGGGTTAGAACCGTGTTTTGAGATTGTGATTGGTTCCAAGAAAGTTAGGGTGATTCCTCCAACCCTGATTATATGTGGAAGAAAATGGATCGTTCCTAGGTTTTTGAAATGCGGCATTGGTATGCTCATGACCTTGAAACGGACATTCTTCCGTCAAGTGAGAAGGATCAGAACAGCATCCACATACAGTTTTGGAGAGTGACATTTGATTTAGGGCGGCAGCTAAAAATTTGTTTTCCATAGTCTCGAGTTTCTTGTGTATAGCTGCAATTTCAGCTCTAACTCCTATGGAAATATCATTGCCATCCCTAGACGATTGACTCACACCCTCCCACTGTAAAGATTTTTCAGCGAAATCTTCTAGGAATTTCCAGGCTTCCCCATCATCTTTGGTCATAAAGTTGCCTTGACACATTAATTCAAGGGTCTGTTTTGTGTTCGGATTAATGCCTTCATAAATGATTCTGCATAGTTCCCATCTGGGGATTCCGTGATGTGGACATTGGACTAACAGATCCTTGAAGCGTTCAAGACAATTTGAAAATGGTTCATTTGGAAGCTGGGTGAATTGATTTATTTCGCTATGGACTCGAGCTGTCTTATGATGTGGGTAGAATTTCTTAAGGAATGCTTCGACGAATTCTCCCCAGTTTGAGATGGAATGTGCGGTAGTGTTATACAGCCACTTCTCGGCTATATCGCACAAGGTGAATGGGAGAAGACGTAGACGCATAGCATCCATAGAAAGCTGTGAGGTACCCATCATTGTGCATATATTTTCAAATTTGGTGATAAAGGCATATGCGTCTTCAGACTCGATACCGTGAAATTTTGGTAGAAGGTTGATGTATTGGGGTTTAATTTCAAAATTTTCCTCGTTGGCTGGTGGAATTGAGAAACAGGTGGAAAGGGGACCTTGTGTAGGATAGCACCTTTCTTGGAGGGAGATGCAAGGTGGATTATGCACACCAACGGACGGCGACAGAATAGTGGTAAAGAAATTCGATGGAGATGGAGCCATCGATGTGGGTGTGGTGGTGGGTAAAGAAAAGGTAAATGAAGAAATACCGACTTTTGGGTCGATCGGGGGAACGCGGACAAGTCGGGCACTAGAATCCCGTGTCCAGCCTATCTTGCACTAAAAAGGGTTAGTGCAAGTGGCAGTGTGAATTATAATTAGGGGAAAGAATGAATGTGGTGTTTGTTTTGAAAATATACAGATTTTTAAAAAAATGATGCAATCACAACAAATGCAACAAGCAACCCTAAAATCTAGTGGTCACCTAGGTCAAAACTCTAGACCGCTCCTAACTGCCAAAAGACAAGTCACAGGATAAATCCTCCACTGCCTCTTTGTCTCTCCTGTGGCCAGGTAAGTGCCAGGTAAGTGGGAGGTTATCTACTACGTAAGTAGTGGGCCTAATTAAGTAACCACTAGCCTTCAACACACTTGCCTTAGACACCACAAAAGAAACACGGATAAGCAATGAATTACCCACGGCCTTCTCTTGTCCTAAGTGAGCGCGACGGTCCTTAGAGTCATCTCTAGATATTTTTTAGTTAATGAAGGTAAATGCGGATGCAAGTTTGTGGTTTTTGGGGCTTAGGAAGGGTAATGAACTCCCCACCTAATCTGAATTTGGTCATGCCCCTTAAATTCCGTATTAATATGCAAACAACCAAAAATCAAAACACGCACAATTTATTTTGCTTTTGCGGCGCTGCGATTTATTTGCAAAGAAACTTGCAGCAAAATATTATTTGGAGCAGACAGAGGAGGAGATAAGAAAGTTAGAGACTCACAGAGCAAAATTGGTACAGTGAAGAGATGGTCCCGCCGCAGAATCACGGTGTTAGCTGCCTTACGCCGAGGGAACGCGGTCCGGTGAAGAGATCACTGCACTAAATTTTCACACAAGGTCTCTGTTCACTCCCCAAGCTCTCTGGTATATTCTGAAAAAATTTTCCACAGCTCCACAGAGTCCAGATTTTCTCGCAACAAATCACAACAACACGTTTAGGGTTTGTGCGAGTTTAGATCTAAAAAATATAGATGGAATAAACTTTTCAACTCAAATTTCAAAATACGAACAATTAGCGCACTATCCCCGGCAACGGCGCCATTTGATTGAAACGATTTTCCGATTGTGTGTGTATATCAAATGATCCCCGGTAACGGTGCCATTTGATTGAAATGATTTTCCGATTGTGTGTAGTTTGGAGAATTATAAAGAGAAATCACAACCAAAAATATTTTGACCGCAATCAATAACGGTGTCGGATGTAGCGCGTTAGTAAGTGCGGATCGTCCACAGGGAAAGTGAGATTCGTTCACTTTTCTAATTAGATGAGTCGAAAATTTAAAGAAAAGAAAAGAAAACAATTCATGATTTGTAATTGAATTTCAAGAATTAGAAAAATCTAGATCTAAGAAAACATTAAAAATCAAGAATTGAGAATTTGATGATTTTTCCAAACCAAATATCAAGAATCGAAATGAGGCTCGTAGGAATCGATCGGATCTATAGATGTGATGAAATCTAGCGATTACGTATTCTTATCCTTCGATGAATTGATACTAGATCGATGATCATCGACGAGAATTAGGGATTTCTTATGAAACTAGGGTTTCATCATCTATCCCTTGTTCCTTCGTCGATATCATTCACATTCTAGCCTCTAGTAAATCAAGAATCGATCGTGGATCCCTAATTTCGAGCGATCACAATCAAGAAAGCATCGCAACGAAACTAGGTCGTCGATTCTTCAATTGCTAGGGTTTACAAAACTCGTAGGACTTAAGAATCGTTTTAAGATTTGTTACATCATCATTCTATTGATCGTCCCGATTCCTTTACGAGCGGAGTTTTACTCAAACATCATAACGAGAACCACAATCATAAATTGAGATCGAATCATGATGCAAGAATTTAAAGAAAGCAAGATTAAAGAATTTCACCTTTTATTTATATCAACAATTCCGTTACAAATCGCTCAAGAACTACAAGAGGAAGAACTCGATCATCGATTTGGCTTCGCTCGTCTCCTTGAGTCATGGATCGACTTGGATCACTTGGTCGATTGAAGATCGGCTCCGCTCCTAAAAGGTTGAAGGCTACTCGCTTGAATGGTACTCGGGATCTCGAATTTGGCTTGGATTTAGAATTAGGGCTACGCACAAGTCGTGTCACTCAACTTGTGGATGGAAGATGAAGAGAGAATGATGAGAATTTGAACCCATTAACCCTAGATCTAGGCTCCTTTTTATAGACTTCAAAACCCTAGATCTAGGATTTCAAATTTGAATTTTCCCTCCAAAAGTTTGTTAGCAAGAGAGCCTTCTAGATGAAGCCACGTGGCATTTCTACAATGTTCTGGAAGCTTGGGCCGTTGGTTGAAGCACGTGCAGAAAATATGAGATTCTGAAGCCATGAAGCCGCCGCGGTTCCGCGGCGCAAGCGGGCTCCCGCCGCGGAACCGCAGCGTTGTTGAAGCCTTAGGGCTTGTAACTGCTGGGCTTTTCTGATGCTGACTTTTGGGCCTTTTTGTGATATGTTGAATTGTGTAATTCCCTCTGTATTAATGCCAGATCTCAAGTCTTGGACTTGACGCAATTTGGATCAGCGCTTTTCACAATTTGGCTCGGTTCCTGGAATTTCCTGCACAGACTTCGAAACAAGTGTTGCGTAATACAGGGATGATGCAATGCCATGATAAACAGTCAATTTCCCTCGAAATGCCGGTTTTAGAGTATAACACATGCAATCTGGTATTTTAGGGATGTTTTGCTAATATGTGCAATATGAATACCGAACACTTCTAGATGAGTGCAAATGATAGGGAAATTGTCGTGTTAAAAATGCAATATTTTCGACTGATCACGACTCGTAGGGAGAAAAGTCTTTATGAGACCCTCACGGCTCATAAAGTTGAAAAGTTTTAGATGGCAGATCTGAACCTGTTTCCTAAGCCATCGCTGCCCTACTTATAGGCACAGGAAGTCGATTCAACTTCCAAGAAAATCCAACGGTGGAAAAGATGCTATCGCTGCACTCACGTGTGAGCCACATGAGCGCAACGGTGGGCGGGGCATTTGTTTCCCCAATAAAAGAGGAAAGCTCTGTTCAAAAATTTGAAAAGGGCAGCGTCTTACGTGCCTTGCACGAGGGCGCCAACGCCAAGAGTTAAAAACTCTGAGGCAGTGCCTCACGCGCCTTGCACGAGGGCGCCGGTGTCTCACGTGTCTTGCATGAAGGCGTCAGCGCCAATAGTTAAAAACTCTGAGGCAGCGCCTCACGTGCGTCGCACGAGGGCGCCAGCGCCAGAACTAAAATCTCTTTATTAAACAGAGCCATTGGATCAAAGATCCAATGAAAATGATAAATTATCAAAATACAGAGTTAAATTTTGTTGAGGAAATATTCCTCAAATCTTTCTAAATAAGAAATATTACTCTCTGTAAAATAGAGTACCGTTGGATTAAAAAATATAATGGTGATTAAAAATCATCCATATACAGAAAAATTCTGTATGGGAAAATATTTCCCTAATTTTGTTAAAAACATGAAAAATATCTTCTGTAAAACAGAAGTCCTTGGATTAAAGATCCAACGGTGGATAAAATCCCCAAATCAATCAGGATCTCTCAATGAGAGATTTTTTTAACTAAATCAATAGACTAGCCTCTACTATAAAAAGGACCCAAGACTTCAAGTCTTGTACAGAAAACCCTCGATAAGCTTCAAGCTAAAAAAAAAGAGCAAGCAAGAAGAAAGCTTTAAGAGGGAAGAAAGAAGAATACATCTTTTCAAGGTAAATAAAAATAATAGAGATCAGAGCATCTCCTCTGCATATCCAAGGGTTTAACCCTTATAAAAGAACTAAGTTCTTTCTCTGGATCTGAGATCCATGAGACAAGTCTCCCATAAATGAGAATTTAATTCTCATAGGGATGAACTTGTTCTTGGGGATCAAAGATCCAGAAAAGAACAGAGAATTGAACTCCTCAGAACAGAATATACGAAGAAAACCCAGCACCGAGCGCCTCACGTGCCCCTCACGTGGGTGCTGCTCAATAAAGAGGGCTTAGCACTCAATGGTTGGCGCTCAGCGCCAAGCGCCTCACGTGTCCCTCACGTGGGCGCTGTTCAATAAAGAGTGCTTAGCACTCAATGGTTGGAGCTCAGCGCCGAGCGCCTCACGTGCTCCTCACGTGGGCGCTGCTCAATAAAGAGTGCTTAGCACTTAATGGTTGTCACTCAGCGCCGAGCGCTTCACGTGCTTTTTACGTGGGCGCTGCTCAATAAAGAGTGCTTAGCACTCAATGTTTGGCGCTTAGCGCCAAGTGCCTCACGTGCTCCGCACGTGGGCGCTATAAAGAGTGTTTAACACTTCATAAAAACAAAAGGAAGGGGAAAAATAAAGTAAAGTGTGGGCGTCAGAGTCCATATAAATGCTCAGCATTGTTTGCACAGAAAAGGGACTGAGCCCAAGCAAGTGTTTAGACTCCATTTAAATGACAAAGACTGAGTGGGATGAGCCCAAGTCGACCATATCCCTAATTTAGATCAACCGAGCCCATGTGCTCATTATTTCCCAAAATGGTCTTAGTCCCAAACATGACTACTGATCTTTCGACGGATATCCATCTCACATCTCCCCTCAATTTGGAAATTGGTCTGAGGGTAGATCTCATCACACATCTGATACATGTCGTTGTAATTCTTCAACGTCTTCAGAGAGGTGGTGGGTCCAGAAAACCAACAACTCTTTGGCCCATTCCCAAACCACAATGGACCGTAACGTCCTTAAACTAAAACAATAGAGCCCAAACACTCTTCTGTTGGATCTGAATGATCCTAAAACCTTGTTAAGTAGATCTTAGTCTAAAATTGGACTAACATATCCTTAACAAACATTTAAGTTGATCTTAATCTCAAACGAGATTAACGATCCTCAAATCAAACCAAACCCAAATCTAAGAATATACGGATTTGGACTAATCCACGCCCTACGGGCGACAACATATATTAGTCTCCGTATACAATCCACGGGAAACCAAAAATAATACAAACACACACGACACGAAGTGAGCTTCTGGAGCCGGAGAAAGTGGTTACCACGATGCAGTAACGTAATTAACTGCAAGGGCTTGCGCCTGCAGGGAAGAGCGTCTCTACAATCAAAAAACCCCTCACAAATGAGGGGGAATCTGACGAAGTTTGCTACAACGGCCGCATTCGTCCAAACCTCCGATACACGGTACCATAAATCAACTTGACATCTTCGGAGAGGTGGATGGATAAATCCAAATAGCATGCCCCCAAATTCAGGCAAGACAATCCATCCCGGATCCATCTCCCATTTTCGGCGGTAAACAGGTATCTAGGTATTGAACAAAAGGAAGATCGACAAGCAAGCTTGTTCGAACGCCTACTGAGCCTATAAGTGACAGTCACCGTACAGTCCAGTCTGTTCATCTAAGAGCGTCGCATACCGGGTCTTGGAGGTGGAAATCGTCAGATTCCAAATAACCCAATAAGTCGTGCCGATATTAAGATGATAACCAACTGAGAAACAACTGATCTCCTATCGGTAAATCTCATTCGCCCTAGCCAGGGACTTATGGTTATAGCTAATCGCGCACAGCGCAATATCACCTCCCTATACCGGGAGAGACGAATCCCCTCAATCCGTTCCTGCCTTTATAAGGCTCGGGACTGTATCCAACTAAAACCTGTTTGCACGACTCAGTAGAGCCGCAGTAGGTAGTAACCAAAGTACAGTGGAAACTCACACAAGACAAATAATGATTTCATGTCTGTAGGGTTCCTAGGCACTCTAGTGAGGTCTCCCAAGCCATCAACCATGGCAATTTCAAAAATTATGGTGCCTACAAACCCTAAACTACGGATCGATAACTAGATGTCTAGGCGAACAAAGAACTAGTTAACACTTAACTAAAGAGAAAACGGAAATACAACCTTTGTAGATCCGGTGCTCCACCTCCATAGCTCCGCAACGAGGTCCTCTCCGCTGTCCAAGTCAAATCCGGGCTCTTGGATCGACTTCGTCGGAGAATGGGCAAGCTAGGTCGTCGATGTCCATGCCGAAGATGATCTACGTCGAGGCATCGCTAAATCAAGCTCCGACTTCACCAAGTCAAGAAACTTGTGAAGTAAACACACTCTACTACTTGGCAAGAGGTAGAGGATGAAGAAATAGGAAGTGGGTTAACTTTAGAATTGGATTTCTCACTTGTTTTCATCAATCACCATTGATGAAGAATGGTTTTCTTCAATGAAGAAGATGAAGAAGAAGAAGATAGTATTATGATAAGTTATTAGAAAATAGAAAAAATAGAATACTTATCATAATTCTGACTATGGTAAAGTGTAGAGAGTTAACCAAGGTTAGTTGAATGGTTATGGTTAAGAATGAGATAAGAATGGTGGACTTAGGTCAAAGCTTCATGAAGTTTCAACTAAACAACAAAAGAAGCCACCATTCTTTTCTCATTTTCTTTTCTCATTTTCTTTTATTCATTTATCAAAAAGAATAAATGAATAATTAAGAAAATAAAACCCTAAATATAAACACAACCATGGTTCAAACTTTACACTTAACCAAAGTGGTATGCATCATCAAACATGATACAAACATGTGCACATAAACATATCGCATATACAATGCGCACACCCGAGTGAGAAAATCCATCTTAAGTAAACCGATACTAGTTGATGCAAAGTAATATATCAAATATATAAATATGCATTAAATCATTAAATCAACACTTGATTCAATGATCCGGTTATGTCGCACACAACCGACTAGTATACAATATATCGGCTTATCGAATCAACGCTTGAATCGATAACTAGGTTATATCGCATACAACCATTCGATACATTTATCGCGAGAATAGAATACGGTATCACATACACGCATTATTCTCGGTCCCGCACATATCTCATATGCGCTCCTACTTCGTTTCGCTTGAGCCAGGAAACCTCTGTGTAGGACTCTAAAGACTCGTCAATACGCCGGCAGCGGATGATGATCATATCAAACATCCACAAGCCGCAAGCGGTCTGCTAAACGTAACGGCCACCCGGGTATTGAGCGATCTGAAGATCGACGAGCAAGCCCGCTCACACTCCAATGAATCCGACCAGTAACACTACCGTACAGTCCGGTCTGATCGTCTGATATGTCGCATATCTTGCCTAGGGGTGGTAAACGTCAGACCCCAATAGCTCAATAAGTCGTGTCGATATGAGGTCTATAACTGTTCGAGAAACTACTGGTAACACTTACCAGTAAATCTCAGCAACCCTGGCCAGGGATTTCCTGTTATAGCCAATCGAACACAGCACAACATCAACTCCCTATACCGGGAGAGACGAATCACCTCCTATCGCTCATTGCCTCCATGTGACTCGGGACTGTACCCAAAAACCACCATTTTGCACGCCCTCTTGGACGTGGTAAGATGGAAATCAAAGCACAGTGGGAACCACACAAGACTCTATGACGATCTCGGGTCAACAGACTACTCTGTACCAGTGTCACCAGAGAACTGCCATCTGACGTGAGGTATAATACCATCTGGGAGTTCTCGGCGAGTCCGTCCAGTGTACCCAGTCTCTACTGAGCACCCGTATATCATCTCTGATGTCAAACACCGATGGATATGGGATCATCCATCGCCCATCTATATGGGTCGAGAAGGTATACGCTAGTCTACTCTGGTATATCGATGCCCCGTCTCGATACACCCACGACTAGGGACTTTCAAGGATGTACTTATGGACTACCATGTCCCCACTAGTATGATCCGCATCATAGTCCAGGTAGTCAAGTACAGATCCTAAGGGCTTTACCAACATGTAACAGAGAGACAATCAGTATACACGTTAAGGTAAAGATCAACTAGATAGCATACTATCATGTCGAGCAAGAAAGTCCTCCCTATATATGTCCCAGCATCCACTACAATATACATCCTATGTATAGTAATGGCCTCTAGGGCATACATATAACTAACAATCTCCCACTTGCACTAGGGCCATCTGTAGTAGTGGTTTGAAGTATCTCATACTCAACCATCCCATAAAAGTGTCTCTCTCTGGGAACAGGCCTTTGTGAGTGGATCCGCTGTGTTGTCCTCTGAGTCTACTCTCCAAACCTCGATCAGCCTGGAGATCAATCATCTCCATGATCAGGCGATGCTGCCTTAGAATATGTCTGGATCACTGATGGGACGGACGTTCCTTGGCATAAGCCACAACTCCATTGTCACACAATGGGAGGAACATAGTTCATCTCATGAACCAATATACACCCAGACTGCCTCTTTGGTAGCATCTTAAGTAGCGATGTATCCAGCCTTTATCGTCTAGTATGTCACGGTATCCAGCTTGGAACTCTTCCAACATACCGTCCCTTTACCAAGGGTATAGACAATGCCTGTGACTGACATTCAGTCGTCTTTATCACCCTGGAACCCTTCCAGTGATTCTCCCCAGGATCGGTTGATACCGTCTCACTACATCTAGTGGGAATTCTAACATCCATTTAGATCTATCTCATAGATCCAAAACCCAGGATTTAGTAGGTATCATTTTGATCCTATTGGAGAATCCTTGTGATAAACGGAGATCGACCGAGCGTAGCATAGGAAACTCTTTCCCTATCAAGAGTATGTCATCCACGTACTCTACGAGGATCACCACCATACTCCCTACTACCTTTTTGTTTATACAAGGTTCATCTACCATTTTGATGATGTCAAACTCTTTGACTAATCCATCAAAACAGATGTTCCAACTCCGCGATGCCTGCTTTATCCTATAAAGCATCTTGCACACGTTTCCGCTGCTCCCACTGTCTACGAAGCCCTCTGGCTGTGTTCTTATAGACGCTCTCTTCTAAATCATCATTTAGAAAAGCAGTCAAGACACCCAACCGCCAGATATCGTAGTCATGGTATGTAGCCGTGGCAAGTAGGATCTGGATGGACTTAAGCATAGTCACTTGAAAAGGTTTCATCATGATCCTCGCCTGGTCGATGACGAAAAGCTTTAACAAGTCTAGCTTTGAAAGTCTCAACCTTTCCATGTACACCAAGTAATCATCTCAAGATTTACTTGCTCCTGATGGGGATTTAACCCTTCAGATATAGCAACTAAAGTCCATACTTTGTTGGTGTATAAGGATTCCATCTCAGATCGCTAAACATCCAGCCATTCTCACAGAGTCTTACTCCCGATGGCCAGCTCGAAACTAGTTGGGTCATCATCTCATGATGCAATCCTCGCTCCCACTTTCATAGAGAAACAGAAGTATCTCTCAGGTGGGTGAGGAACCCTACCAGATCGGCGGAGAGGCTGAGGTTCGTTGGAATCTACTGAATCCTTTGGTTCTATCAAATCATGTGCTGTAGTTTGTATAGCTGGAACATTTCCAGTTGTACATAACAGACCTTGCCTCGAGCTTGTCCGGATTGTGCTTTTAAACATAGGCCGGACAACCCCAAATCTTAACTAACTTAAGACATGGGTTCTTCCCTTTCCATATCTCATATGGAGTGGTAGGCAACTGATTTGATTCGAACCCTATTCAATAGGTATGCAGCTTCTCAAGCGCATATTTCCCAAAAAGGAAATAGGTAACTCAGTATTACTCATCATAGAGCACACCATATCAAATAGGGTGCGATTGCTCCGCCCCGATATACCATCGTGCTATGGTGTATACAGAGGAGTAATGCTGAGAGAGAATCTCATTCTCCTTTAAAATAGTCCAGGATTTCCGTGCTCAAGTATTCTCCTCCTTGATCACATCAAAGGACATAATACTTATACCCGTATTTTGGTTCTCTACTTCTAAATTATATTCTGTGAATATCTCAAAAGGTTCGGACTTGTGTTTCAACAGGAACATATGTCTGAATCTAAAGAGATCATCAGAGAACGTAATGAAGTATAAAGAACCGGTCTTGGCATATGTAGACAGGGGACCTTTATACATCAACATGTATCATCCCAAGAGTTTACTAACTCTTTCTCTGTTTCCAGTAAACGGAGCTGTGGTCATCTTATCTTTGTGACATGACTAGCGAGTTTCACAAGATGTAAATTCAAACTGATTTAAATATGCATCTATATGTAACTCTAGCTAGTCGGGTCACATTGATCTGACCTAGTCTACAATGCCTCAAGAAGAATTCGTTCATTTCTAAACTCCTCTTCTTGTGTGTGTTCCGTATACTAAAGAACTGTAGTTTGATTTAGAACATTAATGCTTTTAGATAACGTGCCTGAACCGATCAACTTTTGATATAGGAAATGTTCAAAACATTATCCAACTATACAAAATTTTATCATTTCTTTACTAATAAAGAGATAGATATGATTTTGTATATCAGGTTCGTTATCTAATAACATTCGTTCAGAATCAATGTATTGGTAATACAGGGTGACAGTGACCGACAGACTTGGCTGCAACATTTGCCCCGTTTTCTGCCTCATGAAACTTATCACCCGTTCTCAGTTCTCTACCTATCTGTAGCCCTATGTAACAGATTACATATCTGGGATCCTGATCCGGTATTACATACCCAGGACGTAGAGGATACAGAGAAACAGTTCTTTATAATGAACACACCCGAAGATGATGCATCATCATGCACTCTCTTCGTTTGGGCGGCACGGGAAATCTGGTATTCCCCAATTTCCTGCTCTGTCTTATAACAATTATAAGTTGGAGCGGGACCAACGTTCCCCAGCTCAGTATAACAAGCGGGTTCGGTCAATATTCCGTATTATTATCTTGATTAAGGCGTGATATGGTCGCTACCTGGAGAGAGAGAGAAGAAAACACTCAGCGTGCGCTCTGTCAAGAATAGATTGGTTTTTATTTTATCTAATCAGGATGGCTCCCACTGCTTTTTATCAAATCTTCCTTCAAACCCTAAAAGGAAAGACTAGCCGGGATTAATTACACACTACAAGTTCGCCAATCTTTCAGCCAGGCCAGTGTCGGTACTTTGAGGGAGGTCCCCCGTGCTTTCGCACGAACCTAATTAATGTAAACCTCGTTTTCCCAGAGGCGTAATCTCGTTAACACCTTTCTAGACACCTACTTGATCGGCTAATTGTAATGTATAAAACTCTCCCAGGAGTAACTCTTACTCGCAGCGGGTATCGGGATCCAACTATCTCATAGAAGGTATGCAATCTCATTGCAAATTTCAACACTTGAAATTCCCGATAATATTTTGCCCCTAGCGTCCTATGACCTTGACGCATGCCAACAAACCATAGTCCGCTAGTCAAGTTCAACCCGTCATTTCCTGATTGAATTAAACCCACCCGCACGACCCTTGACGCAGGCCAACAAAGTCGCACGACTACCCTAATCCAATCACATCATATGCTTATGCAGATAAGCACCAGTTAGTTACCGCACACTACGCCTTGACGCAGGCCAACAAACGTAGCACGAATACTAACTACTACTTATCTGAAATGACGGAGGGCTACGACAGGTTTTTCTGAAAACCTATTGCGTAATGAACTTGATATCGTTGTAGGATCGAATGAATTTTGAAATGGAGTGCTTTTGAGGCTTTTCTGGTTTTGCTAAAGGAGTCACTCCCGGTGAAGGGATCGTCGGTCCTTTCCTCGTCGAATGAGGTGCGGGATATATCACATATATCACTGTGCAAAGCAAAAACATTAAAAGCAATCAAAAGACAAACCGAGTGTGTAGCATCTGCCAGTTATTGCTAAAGGAGTCACTCTCGGTGAAGGGATCTCGGTCCTTTCCTCGTCGGATGAGGTGCAGGATATATCACATATACCGCTGTGCAAAGCAAGAACTGTAGCTACCTGTTTTATTTTGAAATCCGATTCTACAACATCTTAGGTTTCTTTTATTTCATTAATCACATTAATGAAGTCCCATCAATTATGTACCTAAACATCACAGATAAATACGACGTACACTTATGCCATCCGCATTCGCCTCGATGTCCCCTCGTGCACCGTTAGGTTAGGTAACTAACGGCAGAGCGGGGCAGGGTTAGCGCGGGTGTAAAACATAAGTAACGTCTATATAATATATCATATATACTATATACTGTATCTATCAAAGAACATCACATGATCACATCACAGATATCGCAGCAGAAGAATCATATGAAATATTGGATATACTAGGACGTCCGTGTTTTCAATACGAGCCAGTATAAAACACAGATTCCACGGTCGTGATGAATAGCCAAACCCACACCCTTAGACCCCTACGAGAGCGGCAAGCAACCCTACCAATTCTGGAGTTAGGAGACCCGGACTCGACTCCTCGAGTTGGTCTCCCACTGGACTCCAGAACCCGGTTACTAGTGCCCTCCTCCTTGGGTCTATCCTAGTGCGGAAAAGTAAATAATATACAATAGGTGACAACTTCCGCAACCTAGAAGCGCCCCAATAAAAGAATATTACATACAAGTTTTTACATGAATGAAAATGAAAAACACTCATCTCACATAAAAACCCCCGGCTATTCAAACACGACAATCCAATATAACATATCCAGCAACACATAACATCACATGTCATCAACGTAAGTAAATATGCGCATCCCAATTGTCGTTGACATATAGCAACGAAACCGGCGATATCACATATTACACTTACGGTCACAGAAAAGAAAGTGTAAAACTACAACAGTTGGAATCCGCAACCACCTCAGACATCGCATGCCTGACCAAATGAATTCCTTAGACATCGCATGCCTAACAATTATAAACCCCGCATTTTAGTCTCAAAATCGAAAACTCTTTTCAATACCAAGTCGGGCAATTCAACAGGATTCCCGACATCCTGATCGAATGCTCGTCGCAAACTTCTGTAGACGGCCGCACCCCCGATACCGTCGACGAAGTGCACCAAGGCGGAACACCGCTGCCGGGAGCACCCGAACGGATGCTTTCGGCGACGGGGTTCTCCTACAGTCACTTGGTCGGGGCTATGGAGTGAGGCTGTCTATTAAGTTTACCCGGCGAGTATCCGTGTACGCTACGTGATTGCGACGGACTTTTGATCACATCAAAATTCCGTGGCAACCGATCAAGTGAGACTAAACTGCTGTGTTTATAACATTCATTTAGTTATCACATAACTTATTGTGAATTCCAATTATTGTATCCCATTCCAGATAAACAGAAAATGTTAAACTTTCCGATCGAACAATCGAACACCCAAGTTTTCCCGATACAGATCAACACATGAAACAAGTCTAACAACATTCCGTTCGTGCCTCAGTACCAACGGTCCAGCCGTAGAAGGGTCAAGCCAACGCCTCACATGTGGCACGCCGTACTGCCCCAAACTCGAAGGTTCAAAGGGCAGTTCAAGACGGTCACATAATCGAGTTAAGGTTTGTGTCTTCTAGAGGGACCATCGCGTTACTTGCACTACTTAGAACGTCGTTAAACTACGGAAAAATCCAACACTTGGAAATTTCCTGACAGGGGAAAAGTTGGGTATTTATATCCGGTCGAACTTTTTAACATATTCTAAAATTTATCCGGAAAGCCACACAGACAAAATTTGATATCCCGATCGAAACACCGAATTCCCAAAACAACCCAGAACATTCAACTCTGTTATAAATATTAAAAATTCCCAGAAAATCCAGCATTAATAATTATGAGATACTGTGTAAAAAGTACAGAATAAATAGGCCGTACCGCCGCGGTACCGCCGCACGAGCCTAGCTCGTGCCGCGGAACCGCGGCAGAATGAAGGAGTTATGGGCACGAATTTCACAGTATGTCATATATTCACCTGCTTATTTTTCTGAATATTTTTAATGTTGAAAAAATCACTGTTTTCAAAAAAGTACAGAGAGCATGATCCGGGTCGGGTTTTCGGTTCGTTCGGACTTCAAATTCCGTCTGGACTTCGTCTAAGGCTCTAGCTAGGCTCTGATACCACTGTAGGGTTCCTAGGCACTCTAGTAAGGTCTCCCAAGCCATCAACCATGGAAATTTCAAAAATTATGGTGCCTACAAACCCTAAACTACGGATCGATAACTAGATGTCTAGGCGAACAAAGAACTAGTTAACACTTAACTAAAGAGAAAACGGAAATACAACCTTTGTAGATCCGGTGCTCCACCTCCATAGCTCCGCAACGAGGTCCTCTCCGCTGTCCAAGTCAAATCCGGGCTCTTGGATCGACTTCGTCGGAGAATGGGCAAGCTAGGTCGTCGATGTCCATGCCGAAGATGATCTACGTCGAGGCATCGCTAAATCAAGCTCCGACTTCACCAAGTCAAGAAACTTGTGAAGTAAACACACTCTACTACTTGGCAAGAGGTAGAGGATGAAGAAATAGGAAGTGGGTTAACTTTAGAATTGGATTTCTCACTTGTTTTCATCAATCACCATTGATGAAGAATGATTTTCTTCAATGAAGAAGATGAAGAAGAAGAAGATAGTATTATGATAAGTTATTAGAAAATAGAAAAAATAGAATACTTATCATAATTCTAACTATGGTAAAGTGTAGAGAGTTAACCAAGGTTAGTTGAATGGTTAGGGTTAAGAATGAGATAAGAATGGTGGACTTAGGTCAAAGCTTCATGAAGTTTCAACTAAACAACAAAAGAAGCCACCATTCTTTTCTCATTTTCTTTTCTCATTTTCTTTTATTCATTTATCAAAAAGAATAAATGAATAATTAAGAAAATAAAACCCTAAATATAAACACAACCATGGTTCAAACTTTACACTTAACCAAAGTGGTATGCATCATCAAACATGATACAAACATGTGCACATAAACATATCGCATATACAATGCGCACACCCGAGTGAGAAAATCCATCTTAAGTAAACCGATACTAGTTGATGCAAAGTAATATATCAAATATATAAATATGCATTAAATCATTAAATCAACACTTGATTCAATGATCCGGTTATGTCGCACACAACCGACTAGTATACAATATATCGGCTTATCGAATCAACGCTTGAATCGATAACTAGGTTATATCGCATACAACCATTCGATACATTTATCGCGAGAATAGAATACGGTATCACATACACGCATTATTCTCGGTCCCGCACATATCTCATATGCGCTCCTATTTCGTTTCGCTTGAGCCAGGAAACCTCTGTGTAGGACTCTAAAGACTCGTCAATACGCCGGCAGCGGATGATGATCATATCAAACATCCACAAGCCGCAAGCGGTCTGCTAAACGTAACGGCCACCCGGGTATTGAGCAATCTGAAGATCGACGAGCAAGCCCGCTCACACTCCAGTGAATCCGACCAGTAACACTACCGTACAGTCCGGTCTGATCGTCTGATATGTCGCATATCTTGCCTAGGGGTGGTAAACGTCAGACCCCAATAGCTCAATAAGTCGTGTCGATATGAGGTCTATAACTGTTCGAGAAACTACTGGTAACACTTACCAGTAAATCTCAGCAACCCTGGCCAGGGATTTCCTGTTATAGCCAATCGAACACAGCACAACATCAACTCCCTATACCGGGAGAGACGAATCCCCTCCTATCGCTCATTGCCTCCATGTGACTCGGGACTGTACCCAAAAACCACCGTTTTGCACGCCCTCTTGGACGTGGTAAGATGGAAATCAAAGCACAGTGGGAACCACACAAGACTCTATGACGATCTCGGGTCAACAGACTACTCTGTACCAGTGTCACCAGAGAACTGCCATCTGACGTGAGGTATAATACCATCTGGGAGTTCTCGGCGAGTCCGTCCAGTGTACCCAGTCTCTACTGAGCACCCGTATATCATCTCTGATGTCAAACACCGATGGATATGGGATCATCCATCGCCCATCTATATGGGTCGAGAAGGTATACGCTAGTCTACTCTGGTATATCGATGCCCCGTCTCGATACACCCACGACTAGGGACTTTCAAGGATGTACTTATGGACTACCATGTCCCCACTAGTATGATCCGCATCATAGTCCAGGTAGTCAAGTACAGATCCTAAGGGCTTTACCAACATGTAACAGAGAGACAATCAGTATACACGTTAAGGTAAAGATCAACCAGATAGCATACTATCATGTCGAGCAAGAAAGTCCTCCCTATATATGTCCCAGCATCCACTACAATATACATCCTATGTATAGTAATGGCCTCTAGGGCATACATATAACTAACAATGTCAACAGACTACCCTGTACTGATGTCATCAGAGAACGCTATCTGACGATAGGTATAATACCATATAGGAGTTCTCGGCGAGTTCGTCTAGTGTAACTTATAGCCCAATAAGCACCTGTATACAATCATTGGTGCCAGACACTGATAGCTGTGAGACCGGCCACCGCCGCTTGTCGGGATCAAGAAACGTATATGTTTCCTCCAATAATAGAGCAAGGCTCTGTTCAAAATATGAAAAGGGCAACGCCTCACGTGCCATGCACGAGGGCGCCGGTGCCAAGACTTAAAAACTCTGAGGCAGCGCCACACGTGCCTTGTACGAGGGCGCCGGCGTCCAGAAAACTCTGAGGCAGTGCCTTACGTGCCTCGCACGACGGTGCCAGCGCTAGAACTAAAATTTCTCTGTTAAACAGAGCCATTGGATCAAAGATCCAACGGAGATGATAAATCATCAAAATACAGAATTAAATTCTGCTGAGGAAATATTTCTCAAATATTTCGAAACAAGAAAGATTATGCTTTGTAAAACAGAGCACCGTTGGATTAAAAATCCAATAGTGATTAAAAATCATCCATATACAGAAAAATTCTGTATGGGAAAATATTTCCTTAATCTTATTAAAAACAAGAAAAATATCTTCTGTAAAACAGAAGTCCTTGGATTAAAAATCCAACGGTGGATAAAATCCCCAAATCAATCAGGATCTCTCAACGAGAGATTTCTTTAACTAAATCAATAGACCTGCCTCTACTATAAAAAAGACCCAAGGCTTCAGGTCTTGTACAGAACCCCCCATAAGATTCAAACTAAATAAAAAAGAGAGCAAGCAAGAAGAAAGCTTTAAGAGGGAAGAAGAAGAATACCTCTTTTCGAGATAAATAAAAATAATAGAGATCAGAGTATCTCCTCTGCATATCCAAGGGTTTAACCCTTATAAAAGAAGTTAGTTCTTTCTCTGGATCTGAGATCCATGAGACAAGTCTCCGACAAATGAGAATTTAATTCTCATAGGGATGAACTTGTTCTTGGGGATCAAAGATCCAGAAAAGAACAGAGAATTGAACTTCTTAGAACATAATATTCGAAGAAAACCCAGCGCCGAGCGCCTCACATGCCCCTCACGTGAGCGCTGCTCAATAAAGAGGGCTTAGCACTCAATGGTTTGCGCTCAGCACCAAGAGCCTCACGTGTCCCTCACGTGGGCGTTGTTCAATAAAGAGTGCTTAGCACTCAACGGTTGGAGCTCAGCACCGAGCGCCTTACGTGGGCGCTGCTCAATAAAGAGTGCTTAGCACTCAATGGTTGGCACTCAGCGCCGAGCTCCTCACGTGCTTCTCACGTGGGCGCTGCTCAATAAAGTGTGCTTAGCAGTCAATGTTTGGCGCTCAGCACCAAGCGCCTCACGTGCTCCACACGTGGGCGCCATAAAGTGTGTTTAACACTTCATAAAAACAAAAGGAGGAGGAAAAATAAAGTAAAGTGTGGGCATCAGAGTCCATATAAATGCTCAGCATTGTTTGCACAGAAAGGGGACTGAGCCCAAGCAAGTGTTTAGCACTTCATTTAAATGAAATGACAAAGACTGAGTGGGCTGAGCCCAAGTTGACCGGATCCCTAATTTAGCTCAACCGAGCCTATGTGCTCATTATTTCCCAAATTGGTCTTAGTCCCAAACACGACTAGTGATCTTTCGATAGATATTCATCTCACATCTCCCCTCAATTTGGAAATTGGTTCGAGGGTACATCTCCTCACACCTCTGATACATGTCGTTGTAATTCTTTAATGTCTTCAGAGAGGTGGTGGGTCCAGACAACCAACAACTCTTTGGTGCACTCCCAAACCACAATGGACCGTAACGTCCTTAAACTAAAACAATAGAGTCCAAACGCTCTTCTGTTGGATCTGAATGATCCTAAAACCTTGTTAAGTAGATCTTAGTCTAAAATTGGACTAACGTATTCTTAACAAACATTTAAGTTGATCTTAATCTCAAACAAGATTAACGATCCTTAAATCAAATCAAACCCAAATATAAGAATATACGGATTTGGACTAATCCACGCCCTACAAGCGACAACATAAATTAGTCTTCGTGTGTCATGTTTTTCCGCGATCAAATAATCGCGGTATATATGTTTGTGGTTGCCCTTGGGTGATGGAATACTGAAGCCGGCGTTTTGTCTCTATGAAAAATGGCGTTTGCTTCCACCATAACAACTCAGGCTCTGTCATATCTGGTGGAGTCAAGTATGGGCCACTTGCAGCCTCAAATCTCTGCAATCCGGCTCTTCAAGAAATCAACAAGCTTCTCTTTTGGTCGATACTCCCACCTCCCACCCTCGGTGCCTCAACGCAGATGGAAGAAGCCCAGTAGAAGTCTGTCTTCTACAGGCTGGTTCCCCAAGCTGCAGCTTTGCCAATGGAATCAGTCCTCAAACAACTGGCACCTGCCAAGGACCAAGGTCGATGCAGGGGGCAGAATATTCAAGATCTCAAAGGAAAAAGGGGGCAGGCTCGGCAAAATCCTCAGGTTAATCGAATCCCGGCCGTAAGAAACGGTCGACGTCGATATCAGCATCATGCAAAATGAGCTGGGGGCCGTTCTCCGTATGATCCTGTTTCAACCCCAGTGGTGAATGTTGTTGTTCCAACCGGGAACAGATTCAAACTGTTGCAAAGGGTCATACAAAATTCTCCCACCACAATATTAAAGAAATCTCCGCAGCCCATGGAGATCCCACGAGAGCAGAAACCAGTTCGCTCCCTATAACAACTTTCCTCATCTATATATAAGGTATGGAAGCAGGTGAAGGACTCAGTCGTCGTCTGCGGTTCTTCCTCTAAACGTCAGCCAAATTCTGACAAATCCCCTTTCAAATACAAAGAGATTCATCCCAAGACGGATCCTGATATAGAGGTTCCTCCCAAAACCAAAGTGGCTTTGCACAAAAAAGAGAGGCCCGATAAAGCTCAAGTGCCCGAAGCAAACTCCAAAGGACAAAACTCCAAACACCCCAAGCCTGGGGGCATGGTTGTTCACATAGTCTATGTGGTGAATTTCAAAGACGAAGTTCGAGCTTTTACTAGTCACCGACCCCAAACTCGGTCCCTGACAAAAGTTTAACTGCAACGTGAAAAGCTGCAGGAGATGCTCACTCAGGCGGCAGCAAACGCTAATCCATCGCCTAAGAAAAATCCCGAGGACGCACCTGAAGAAAGAGTATAGAAGGAGTCGGATTTTAATTTCCTAAAGCGCGCTATGAAAAAGAGAGATGAAGAAGCGGCAGAAATGTTCACTCAAATGAACCAGATGTCCCTTCTGATTCAGAATATGGCTGGAATGATGGTTCAATCGGAACCACTGGCAGATGAACTGCCGGTAGTCGGTCTTAAAGACAAGGGTGACATTTCAAATCCTCTGCAAATCTCATCAACGGCCGAATAGGAAATGATTCCAAAAGCAAAGTTGAACGAATATATTGCTCAGCAAATTAAAGCTCACTACGCTAGTGAAGCCGCAAATAGATCAATCAAGATTGGTCGACTGTATCCGACGTGGTACGATCAAATATAGTACCCGCCAGAGTACACACTTCCAACATTCCACATGTACAAAGGAACTGGGAATCCTCGCCGGCACATTGCGCGATTTAAATCCATGTGCGGCAATTCTGGAGGAAATGACATACTACTCCTCCGACAGTTCGTCAGCGGTCTGGCGGGCATCGCCTTCGAATGGTATGCGGAACTCCCAAATGATTTCGTGAAGAGCTTCGACGAAATGGATATGCTATTTTGTCAGAGATTCGCTAATGAGAAAGAACATACTACCGTGACGACGCTGGTCAACGAAAGGGTTAGACCGAATGAGACTTGCGTTCAATATGTTACCCGATGGCGAAATCTCTGGTCAAATACGAGCAACGCATCGATGAAGTTGCAGCCATGGGAATGCTTATATCCACCCTTGACCCAAATTCAAAGGCGTCCCCGTATATGGCCCTCTTCAAGCTGACAACATTCCAAGAGCTCATGGATAAAATGACTCGATTGGATTAGCTGGGTCAAGACCCTTCATCATCCGATGAAGATGAATGAAAAGCAGAGGCATGATGGCATTTGTCTCCTACGCTCAACAAAAATAAGTGGCTCTGAAGCAACCTGTCGCCAAAATAGCGACGA
This sequence comes from Agapanthus africanus, assembly GCA_030015575.1. Lineage (NCBI taxonomy): Eukaryota > Viridiplantae > Streptophyta > Magnoliopsida > Asparagales > Amaryllidaceae > Agapanthus > Agapanthus africanus. The sequence goes on along the minus strand of CM057350.1, from coordinate 441,234,051 downwards.
CATGGGTACTCGTTTCCCCCGAGATATACACATAGGGCATATTCCTCACTGGCGGAAGAATCTCTATGTAGAATTGTCCTTTCTTCTCAAAGGACAAGAAGGATATTAAGAGGACTACAAACATGTCCTACAATATAGTGGAATGCCCCGCTCAAGAAAAAAAATGGCATGTCCACAAGCAAAATGGGCACGGATGAAAACCCGAAAGGGCGCCGTGGGTAAAAATAGCAGGGTTATCGGCGAGTTTGTGAAAACCCGGAAGGGCGCAACCTCGTTAAAATAAATACACTTATGAGATCCTCATGACTCGTAAGGATAATCCCCTGTGTGAGACCCTCACGACTCATAGGATTCAAAAGCCTTAAGTTACAGGGATCTGGACCTGTTCTTAAGCCGTCATATCCCCTAAATTGCCCTACAGGCGGTCCATGTTGACCCTTGTATAAAATCCACGGGCACGAATAAATATTTCTTTGCTAACTTCTACAAATGGCAAGAAATGTCCCCATATGGTGAATAACACTTATAGGTCCTCTTGACTTATAAGGAGAAAACACTCTTATGAGATCCTTACGACTTATAAAAGAACACACCACTTAGAAGTCCTCACGACTTCCAAGGAGAACATACACCTACGAGATCCTCATGATTCGTAGGGAGAAATACCTTTATGAGACCCTTACGGCTCATAAAGTTAAAAAGCCTTAGTCGACAGGATCCTAACCCTGCCTACTAAGACACCTTTGTCCAAATCGACAGGGGCAATTGATGATTAGAGATGCTGATGCCTGAATCGGTATCAAATTCCTAGTCCTCTCAAGGCAAAAGATGAGTCGTTCCTGGCAATATCCTAGTTGTAGCGATACTGATGCATAAACATGTGTTAAACTCCAAGTCAACCTCTCCGGCAAATGCCGTCCCTACAACCATCTAATGAAGAAGGGGACCCCGTTCGTCTGGGATCATAAATGCCAAAGTGCACGGGAAGAAATCAAGCAATACTTGCAGAATCCACCGGTATTGACCGCTCCGGTCATAAGAAAGCCCCTCATTCTGTACACAACAGCCCTTGAAGGTTCTTTAGGTGCGCTATGGGCACAGGAGAACGATCAGGAAAAAGAGAGCTCTCTACTATTTGAGTCGAGTTCTCCTGGAGGTGGAAAACAACTACTCCCCTATCGAAAAGCATTGTCTTGCATTGATCTTCGTGATAACGAAGCTTCGACATTATGCCTTGGCACATGAGGTCCATCTCATATCAAAAGTGGATCCTCTCAAATATCTGATGTCAAGAGCCATACTAACGGGAAGGCTTGCCAAATGTGCCCTCCTCCTGATGTAATTCTTGATAACGTATCGTCCCTTCGAGGCATTGAAAGGCCAGGCCATCACCGAATTTCTTGCTGAACACCCAGTACCATCCATTTCTCCTTTAAACCGTGAGTTGCCGGATGAACATGCGTTCGACACGAAGGACGAAGAAAATGACTCTTGATGGGAACTTTACTTCGATGGGGTATCTTCCATGAAGAAGTGAAAGCACAACACCCCTATAATCAAAGCTGGGGTAGGCCTTATCTTCGTGACCCCGTAAGGAGGGATAATGCGTTTCGCCCTTTCATTGACAGAGCCAAGAACAAACAACGAAGCTGAGTACGAAGCTTTGATAGCAGGTCTTAAGATTGCTGTCGACATGGGAATCAAAAACATCCTTATATATGGAGACTCCCAGCTAGTCATTAACCAAGTAAATGGTGACTATCAGACGTGCAAGCCAGAACTGATCAGGTATGGTGAAAGAGTGCAGCAACTGCTGACGCAAATCCCTTCCTACATCCTGGAAAGCATACCGTGTGCGGAAAATGGCAAGGCAGATGCATTAGCCAAACTCGCTAAAGAATTGGCCGACGAAAACCTCGATGATGTAAGGATCATTGTGCAAAGCCGTCGGATTCTCACGCCGGCGGAAGTATCTCCGAAGACGTCTGAAACAAAGAAAACGACCGAACAAGCGGCCTTCCAAATAGAGGATGAAGAAAAGGCTAAGGATTGGAGAGAAGTCTTCATAGACTACTTCAAATCCCATCGAACGCCCGAAAACGTATCTTCGAGACATCAGCTCATGAAACAAGCTCTGTCTTTTGCCTTTGTCAATGATGCTATATAAGAGATCGTTCGACAGTTTGTAGCTAAGGTGCCTGGGACTAGAAGAAGCGAAAAGGGTCGTCCAAGAAACTTATGACGGACTCTGCGGTTCCCATCAAGCTGGGCCAAAGATGAAGCTGAAGATCAAAAGAACGAGTTACTATTGGCCCACGATGATTCAGGACTGCCTCGAATATGCGAAACAGTGTCACTCGTGCCAAATCCATGGGGACTTCATCCACCAGCATCCGAATCCACTACACCCAACATTGGCTAGCTGGCCGTTCGAAATGTGGGGAACCGATATGATTGGGCCTATCGAATCAGTATCATCCAACGGACATCGGTTCATATTGGCGACAACCGATTACTTCTCTAAGTAGGCAGAAGCAGTACCGTTAAGAAAAGTGAAGACGGAGAACATCCTCCATTTCTTCAGGACACACGTCATCTACCGGTTCGGCACTGCACGACAGAGCATCTCGGATAATGGGCCGGCCTACAGAAGCCATAAGATTAGCCGCTTCGCACAGCAACATAATATAGATTGGAGATACTCTTCAGTTTATAATCCCCGAGCTAACGGTCTAGCTGAGGCTTTCAAGAAGACCATGACGAAGATCATAAAGAGAACGGTGTCCAGAAATAAAAAAGACTGGCATGAGAGACTGCATGAAGCTCTCTGGGCGTATCGAACCACGTTCAAAATGGCCACGAATACAACGCCATTAGCGTTGGTATTCGGTATGGAAGCGGTACTTCCCTTAGAAATAGAACTACCCTCTCTACGAGTGGCGGTTCGACATGAGCCGACGGATGAAGAAAATGCCCATCTTCATCTTGAGGAGCTTGACGCCCTCGATGAAACTCGTCTCATGGCGCAGCAAAACCTGGAAGCTTACAAAGCAAGGATGACGCGCTCATACGAAAGACTAACCAGACCGAGAACATTCCGCCAAGGCGAGCTTGTGTTAGTCGTAAAAAGACCCATGATCCCTAACCGTGCAAAGCGGGGGAAATTCGAGCTAAACTATGAGGGTTCGTACATCATAGACAAGGTCTACCAAGGTGGGGCCTACTTGCTCATGAATATGCATAGCGAAAGACCCTTCCGGCCAATAAACGGCCGATTCCTTAAGAAATACTATGCTTGATAAGTCATAACTCAGGTTAATGATAGATGACGACGCTCGTGTCCGCTCGCTGTCTTCCTGAGTCCAAACTCTATAAGTAGTATCCGGCAAAACTTCGCCTCGAACCTGGCCCTGGACCGACATGTCCCTAAATTAACAATGGACCGAGATGTCCCTAAACTAACAACGGACCGAGTTGTCCCTAAACTAAACAATGGACCGTAATGTCCTTAAACTAAGTACGTCGCCTCAAACATGGCGACAGTGGAATTCAAGTCCACAAGTCCCAGCAGCGACGACTGCAACTCAAATCCCACCGGCAAACAGATGGGTCACCTATGGCGAAACTATTTTCAAGAGTTTCATCGTTTAAAAAAACAAAAAAATAACGGTACGCCCACAATCGAAATGGGCACGGATGAAAACCCGAAATGACACCGTGAGTAAAAACAACAGGGCTACCGACAAGCTTGTGAAAACCTGAAAGGGCGCAATCTCATTGTTAATAATAAAAAAAGGCACGTCTACAAGCGAAATGGGCACGGATGAAAACCCGAAAGGGCGCCTTGAGTAAAAACAGCAAGACTATCGGCGAGTTTGTGAAAACCCAAAAGGGCGCAGACTCATAAAAAAGAAAAAATTCATGCGCACTTGCAAGGTCCTCTTGGACCTGTGAGGAGAAAATACCTGCGTGAGATCCTTACGACCCACAAAAGGAGAAACACACTTAGGAATCCTCATAGTTCCTAAGGAGAATTTACACTTACAGGATCCTCACGACTCATAAGGAGAATTCCCCTTATGAGACCCTCACAGCTCATAGGATTCAAAAGCCTTAAGATACAGGAACCGAACCTGTTCTTAAGCCATCATACTCCGCAAGATGCCCTACAGGCAGTCCAATATTGGCCCTTGTATACAATCCACGGGCACAAATAAATGTTCCCTCACCTAGTTCCACCAATGGCGCGAAATTTCCCCATTTGGTGAACAACGCTTGTAGGTCCTCTCGACTTGCAAGGAGAAAATACTCTTGTGAGATCCTTACGACTTACAAGAGAAGATATCACTTAGGAGCCCTCACGACTTCTAGGGAGAACCTACACCTACGGGATCCTCTCGACTCGTAGGGAGAAATACCTTTATGAGACCCTTATGGCTCATGAAGTCAAAAAAGTCTTAGTCGGCAGGATCCTAACCCTGTTTACTAAGCCACCTTTGTTTAAATTAGCAAAGGCAAATGATGATTCGCTCCTGGCAATATCCCAGTGGTAGCGATGCTGATGCCTAAATTGGTAGCAAATTCCAAGTCCTCTCATGGAAAATGATGATTCGCTTCTGGAATATTTCAGTCGCAGTGATGCTGATGCTAAGATTGGTATCAGATATCAAGTTCCATACTCACAACAAAAATCAGTGAGCAAAAAATGCATATGAAATAGCCGAAATGATGGGGCAACTCGCAATAAAAATCAGCGAGAAAAATATATGCTTATAAAAACAACCGAAATGTTTGGGCAACTCGTAATAAAAAACAGCGAGTAAAAAAAGAAAAAATAGCCGAAATGATTGGGCATCGTGATAAAAAGCCAAAATGATTGGGAAATCGCGACTTTCGTGATATAAAAAGCTGAAATTATAGAGCATCGCGGAAAGAAAAAAAAAAGAAGGAGAGAAAATTTTTGTCCTGCAGGTGAGTCCATACTAACCCCTGTATACAATCCATGGGCACAAATGAAAAAGAGAAAACCACATTTTCCCACCAGGCTCCATCAAAAGGAGAGCCAGGTCTCGACGGTTCACAGACAGCCTAGAGATCAACAACGATGTTTTTCCTCACTCCAGCAGGATGCAGATGCAACGTCAATAACCGACCCTAGAGTCAAAATCTCGGAGCCATGGTCCCTAGTTCCAAGCCTCGATGGTTCACCAACAACTTAGAGACTACCTCGAAGCCATGGAAAAGTCCATAGTTTCAGGTCTCGACGGTTCACAGACAGCCTAGAGATCAACAACAGCGTTCTTCCTCACTCCAGCAGGATGCAGTTGCGACGTCAGCAAATGGAGCCATGACAAAGTGCCTAGTTCCAAATCTCGATGATTCACAGACAGCCTAGAGATCAACAATGGTATTCTTCCTCACTCCAGTAGGATGCAGACACGACGTTAGAAAATGGAGCCATGGCAAAGTTCTTAGTTCCAAGCCTTGACAGTTCACCAACAACCTAGAGACTACCTCGGAGCCATGGCAAAGTCCCTAGTTCCAAATCTCGACGGTTCATAGACAGCCTAGAGATCAACAACAGTGTTTCTTCTCCCTCCAGCAGGATGCAGAAGCGACGTCAAAAAAATGGAGCCATGGCAAAGTCCCTAGTTCCAAATCTCGACGGTTTACAGACAACCCAGAGATCAACAACGGCGTTTCTTCTCCCTCCAGCAGGATGCAGACGCGACATCAACAAATGGAGCCATGGCAAAGTCCCTAGTTCCAAGACACGACGATTCACAGACAACCGAGAGTTAACCTCGACATTCTTCGCAATATTGCAGACACAATGTCAACAAATGAAGCAAAGGAAGATCCCTGGCTTCAGGGTCTTGACGGTAATAAAAAAACCCTGAAAGACTATCGGAGATCATCCCACACTAGCGCGGAGTGGTCATGACTCATAGGGGCTCCCCAAACTGAGCCTAACCTCAAGTTAAAAGCGGCATGGAAGATCCCTAACGCTTTCTCTTCCGACAGTAATATCACCTGGAAGATTACTTGAAGACGTCTTGTCCAGCCCCCGAAGGGATCAGAGACACGACAGTCGCGGGGATACTTGAACGGCAAGATTACGTATCGAGGAATGCATCAGCCCACACGACGGTATAATGGACAAAAACCCTAGTACCACAGACCCTGACGGACCTTTGTCGTAAAGAGTAAGGGTTAACTGTGACGTTAGGACATTCTTGCGAGAACTTCTCGATTCGTCTCGACTCGTAGGGAAAACAATGTTCCTGCGAGAACTTCTCGACTCATCTCGACTCGTAGGGAAAAAGTCTTAGGCAATGGGGATATCAACCTGTTTCCTAAGCACTGGGGCCCTTCAAGTAGGTCCAAGATGGACTATTGTATACTATCCACGGGCCACACTCTCCAAATTCGAATATCGACAAGGAGGAAAAAACCCACTTACGAGTCATCTCGACTTGTAAAGAGGGAAAATTCATTTGTGAGATCCTTACGACTGTCAAGAGAAAATGCACTTAGGAGTCCTCACGACTCCTAAGGAGAAAATACACCTACGGGATCCTCTCGAATCGTAGAGAGAAAAGTCTTTATGAGACCCTCACGGTTCATAAAGTTGAAAAGTCTTAGGCGGCAGATCTGAACCTGTTTCCTAAGCCATCGCCGCCCTACAAGGAAATCAAGATGGATTATCTACGAGCCATATTTACCAGAGTTACATGCCAATATGAAATAAAATATGTCTTTTATTCATGAATTCAAGTGAATACAAGATACATTTCATAAAGGAATCAAAATGAATACATGTTATTCATGAATCACAAGTTTACAGTCGGTACAAAAAAGGTACAAAGACGGTTATTAAGGCGGAGGCGTCTTCAACAAATCAGCAAGCCGCTCGTGCGCTCCTCTCAATCCTTTCTCGTGGTCAGCTATCGCGGCTAACTCCGCTTCAACTTGGGTCCGTTGCCCCAAATAGGACGAAAGCTTTTCATCGGTTTCTAGCATGGCAGCTTCACAGTCTTGCGTGACCCGTTCGGTGAAGTCAAGCTTCTGCCTTAGCATAGAATCAGTGATAGCGCCTCAGGCGTATAACATGTGGGCGCCAGCGCCAATCGCAGTGCCTGGCACATACAACGCGGGGGCCCCGACATTTTATATATATATGAGTAACTACTACTTCACATGAGGTACCTATGAGCAGTGATATAAAAGAAAGGGAAGTTTTGCCATTCATACTTGGGAAAATTTATACATCAGTGATAACAACAAAACAAAAATATCATCAAAATGTTTACAATGGCAAGACACTGAATCACGAACATGGATTTAGGAATTCAGAAGCAAGTCCGAGTAAAATGCTTCCTGCCTCTCTGACCATTTTCTTATGTATTTTCTCACGAATCCAAGCGTCAGGATCCTCGCTGATATCGTCTATCCTCTGGTAGGCGGAGATTATCGCCGTCTGTTGGAAGACCTGATGAAAAACATCGACAAGATCATCTCGTTGCTTCTTCGAGATCAGGCCCATCAGATATACTGAGTGCACCTTGTCTTCGGCATCATCAAGTGCCTCAAGCGGCATAGCCTCGTTAAATTCAGGAAGTGCTTACCAAATTGCCTCCATGATAATTTTCAAAAGAGCGTAACGATGGGGGAGTAGTCGACCGTTGTATTCATCGAAGCGACGCATCACCTCAGCACATTGGGCATCTGTAAACTCCTGGCCTTGACAGCGGCCTTGGACGCGAATGTCTTCATAGGAGATAATCTCGTCAAGATCATACAGATGGGCAGCCATAGATCTGGAAAGAAAATTCAGTAAAAGATTAGCAATTAAATATCAAGATTCTTAGAATCTAAAATAAAAACAGTGGTAACGCCTCATCATTGATGGGGAGTCACTCATTAAGGATGCAATCCTAAAAGGATTCTCATTTAGTGAGAAACCTCATTGGACTGAGGAGTTAAACTCCCTCGAGAGTTGTGCTCTGCAAACAGAATTCACATTTTTTAACTCTAATTAAGAGGGGAATAAAATTCCCCAAAAAATTTCTAAAGCGCTATGCTTTGTAAAGACGATGGGATAATCTACCAGAACCTTCAAAAGTAAAGCTTTTAACAGGGTAACACCCCAAGATCTTTAAGATCTGCAAAACAAACTCTAAGAGTTCTTTATGGAAGATGAACAGTGTTCTAATTAATGAATTAAGCAACCCTAAAATACATCTTAAGATCTACGATCAAAGAAGAGCAAAGCTCTGTTAAGGGGTTCGATCATGATCCTTACCAAATTGTTGGGCAGAGTTCTAACTCTAGAAGGGATTTCTTTGGGCAGAGATCTAAGCTCTGAAAGAAGAATTAAATTCTTAGAAAAAAAGAACAAGAGAAGATGAACAACAGTCATCTCAAGGGCTAAAAGCCCTACTTATAGGCACAGGAAGACGATTAAACTTCCAAGAAGATCCAACGGTGGAAAAGCAGCCACCGCCGCACTCACGTGTGAGCCACGTGAGCACAACAGTGGGGGGGCATTTGTTTCCCCCAATAAAAGAGCAATACTCTGTTCAAAATTTGAAAAGGGCAGCGCCTCACGTGCCTTGCACGAGAGCGCCGGCGCCAAGACTTAAAAACTTTGAGGCAGCGCCTCACGTGCCTTGCACGAGGGCGCCGGTGTCCAGAGTTAAAAACTCTGAGGCAGCGCTTCACGTGCCTCGCACGAGGGCACCGGCGCCAGAACTAAAATCTCTATGTTAAACAGAACCATTGGATTAAAGATCCAACAGAGATGATAAATCATCAAAATACAGAATTAAATTCTGCTGAGGAAATATTCCTCAAATCTTTCTAAATAAGAAAGATTACGCTCTGTAAAACAGAGCACCGTTGGATTAAAAATCCAATGGTGATTAAAAATCACCCATAAACAGAAAAATTCCGTATGGGAAAATATTTCCCTAATCTTGTTAAAAACAAGAAAAATATCTTCTGTAAAACAGAAGTCCTTGGATCAAAGATCCAATGGTGGATAAAATCTCCAAATCAATCAGGATCTCTCAACGAGAGATTTCTTTAACCAAATCAACAGACTTGCCTCTACTAAAAGAAGGACCCAAGACTTCAGGTCTTGTACAGAAACCCCCCCACAAGCTTCAAACTAAAAAAAAGAGAGCAAGCAAGAAAAAAGCTTTAAGAGGGAAGAAAGAAGAATACCTTTTTTCGAGGTAAATAAAAATAATAGAGATCAGAGCATCTCCTCTGCATATCCAAGGGTTTAACCCTTATAAAAGAACTTAGTTCTTTCTCTGGATCCGAGATCCATGAGACAAGTCTCCCACAAATGAGAATTTAATTCTCATAGGGATGAAGTTGTTCTTGGGGATCAAAGATCCAGAAAAGAAGAGAGAATTGAACTCCTCAGAACAGAATATACGAAGAAAACCCAGCGTCGAGCGCCTCACGTGCCCCTCACGTGGGCGCTGCTCAATAAAGAGGGCTTAGCACTCAACGGTTGGCGCTCAGCGCCAAGCGCCTCACGTGTCCCTCACGTAGGCGCTGTTCAATAAAGAGTGCTTAGCATTCAACGGTTGGAGCTCAGCGTCGAGCGCCTCACGTGGGCGCTGCTCAATATAGAGTGCTTAGCACTCAATGTTTGGCACTCAGCGCCGAGCGCCTCACGTGCTTCTCACATGGACGCCATAAAGAGTGTTTAACACTTCATAAAAACAAAAGGTGGGGTAAAAATAAAGTAAAGTGTTGGTGTCAGAGTCTATATAAATGCTCAGCATTGTTTGCACAGAAAGGGGACCGAGCCCAAGCAAGTGTTTAGCACTCCATTTAAATGAAATGACAAAGACTGAGTGGGCTGAGTCCAAGTCGACCAGATCCCTAATTTAGATCAACCGATCCCATGTGCTCATTATTTCCTAAATTGGTCTTAGTCCCAAACACGACTACTGATCTTTCGACGGATATTCATATCACATCTCCCCTCAATTTGGAAATTGGTCCGAGGGTGCATCTCCTCACACCTCTGATACATGTCATTTGTAATTCTTCAATGTCTTCAGAGAGGTGGTGGGTCCCTACAACCAACAACTCTTTGGTGCACTCCCAAACCACAATGGACCGTAACGTCCTTAAATTAAAACAATAGAGCCCAAACGCTCTTCTGTTGGATCTGAATGATCCTAAAACCTTGTTAAGTAGATCTTAGTCTAAAATTGGACTAACGTATCCTTAACAAACAATTAAGTTGATCTTAATCTTAAATGAGATTAATGATCCTTAAATCAAACCAAACCCAAATCTAAGAATATATGGATTTGGACTAATCCACGCTCTACGGGCGACAACATAAATTAGTCCCCGTATACAATTAACGGGCAACTAAAAATAAAACAAACACACACGACATGAAGTGAACTTATGGAGCCAGAGAAAGTGGTTACCGCGATGCGGTAACGTAATTAACTGCAGGGGCTTTGCCTGCAGGGAAGAGCGTCCCCACAATAAAAAAAACCCTCGCAAACGAGGGGGAATATGACGAAGTCTGATACAACGGCCGCATCTATCCAAACCTCCGATACACGGTACCATAAATCAACTTGGCATCTTCGGAGAGGTGGACGGATAAACCCAAATATCATCTGCCCCCAAATTCAGGCAACATGACCTACACGGTTTCGTCTCTGTTTTCGGTGGTAAACAGTATACACTAGTCTACTCTAGAATATCGATGCCCAGTCTCGATACTCCCATGAGTAGAGATATTTAAGGATGGGCTTATGGACTAACCAGTTCCCACATGTATGGTCCCCATCATAATACTGATAATTAAGCAAGAATCCTACGGGCTTTATCATTATGTATTAGCGACACGGAATAGCAAGTAAAACGTATACACATGAATAATAAATACAAACCAGATAACATACTATCATCTTAAGTAAGACTGTTCTACCTATATAGGTCCTCTCTCAAATAATCGCCTGCCTGCAATTACAATAATTGTCTTGAGGGCTCTATATTCAACAATAAGTCCCTGACCAGGGTAGATGAGATTTACTGATATGATGATTAGTAGTTTCTCGATTGTTATTGAGCTTGATGTCGTCACGACTTATCAGGTTATTAAGGGACTGACGTCGTCCAACCCCTAGACCTGGTATGCGATACTCTCAGACGAACAGACCAGACTGTATGGTGACCGTGTAACATTTCAGAAATATTTTTAAATTTTATTTTAGAATTTTAAATAATGATAAAAGTGTTTTATTAGAAATTATGGTATTTAAGCGTAGTAGTAATTAATTGTAAAAGACATTTAATTGTAAAAGGTTTCTATTTGTAAAAAGGTTTTTATTTGCAAAGGAGTTTTTAAATTGTAAGTGGGTTTAAGTGTAGATATGAGAGTCTAAGTAGGTGTTAGGTTAGGTTCAACCTTCACACTCATCACACCATGTTATGCACCACGAAGCCTACACTTTATACTTTATGTACACACACCTCCTCCTTCAATCCTATCATAACTCATATGATTTGTTTAGCACCCTCAAGCTGAACAAACCATCTCCTTCAAGCTTCATCACAAAATTCTACTAGTTCTTCACCGTGTCATAAGTAAAATTTTGAGTTCTTCATGAAAATTGTTCCAAACATCAAAGCAAAGCCCATACAACTTCAAGAAGCTTCAAGTGCACACTTCATGAAATTGGAATTTCTATGGAATTCATCTAAATAGGTAAAAACCCATCCTTTACATATTATCTAAGTGTTTAAGTATCAAATACCTTGTATGATATCAGAAAAATATGGTTTGTGTAAGGTTCTTGTGCCCAAATTGAATCTGCTGTAGTTAGAGAACTCTGAAAAATAAAAGATATATGTTTAGGAGCTTCTGGGACCCACCTGAGACCACCCCCCAAGACCGAACCCCAAATTCATCCATAGGGCCAAGGTTAGGTCGAGTTTTGTGGCCCCATTTGCAAGTTAGGGTTTGGTTTTTGTTCTGCAGCTCAACCACTTGATAACTAGGCCCTTTTGATACCCCTTTTGTCCCGGATTCACTATAGCCAAATTCGAAGCATGTATCCTATAAAAGTTTGATATTATACATTTTAAAAACTTATGTTTTGATTTCGTTATTGCTGGGGGGTAGTTCGATATAGATAGCACGCATTAAAATATGTCGATCGTACGTTCTAGTCTATGTGCGTTAGAATTGTAGTAACGTTGCGTTTCGATTCTTATATGTACGCTTGGTTTAATGTATAAGCTCGGTAGCGGAGACGCCCGACGTGGTGAAAAAGGGCAAAACATTCGCTAGCTTCGTCTAGCATGTGTTGATTTTAGGTGAGTAAGGGGACATCTACAAGTGGGAACTCGGGCGGATGGCGTATAGTACCCCCGACTACCAGAAGCTTTATAAAACTCCGTATCATTTTTTTAAAACTTTAATTGCGATACTTAACTACTATACAATTACATTGAGTATTATGACATCCATAGTGTACAATCGTATTTGTTAGAATAAATACATTGGATAGAACACAAGCACAATACTAATGATTTCATGTTGCACAGTTCACAGACTCACATGCTACACCACACATCATTAGTACTGTCATGACATGTAGAATTGCTATATTTAACTGTTTTACCATGTTTCAAGATAGTATTAGTTTCTATTTACTGTATTCCATTATTCGAATGCTATAGTCCGTACAATTATATGTTGTAGTTAACAAATGTTGCATGAATGAATTATTCGCTGTTGATATCATAGATTTGATGTTTCAATGGATTTGAGAAATTGCGGGTATATTTTACAAAACGGATTATGTTTTCAAAAGTGTGGTTTTCTCGTGATATGATGATTTGACGTCCACCATGAGTTTTGGTTTTCATGATGAGATATCCGAATCGAGAGAGGCGTTAATTGATTACGGATACATGGTGGACCCGAAACGACTTCGAGGGGAAGGAAGACTATAGGGAGGTACGGGGAACTAGACACAGATCATACCTTGATCGGGAACAACGGGAATACTCCACCGGGAACACCACGCTCTCGGGCTTACCAACGGGTTCACGAGCTTACCAACGTCTTACCAACGCTCAGGATACTCACTATGAATAGGTCACTCGTTGCTCTTAACAAAGAGTGGAATTACAAGAGCAATTAATCACAGTTCGTTAGACTTAATGAACCGAGATTAATTAAACTAGCTCTGATACCAAAAGGGGGGGGCAGGATCATAAAACAAAATAAACAAGAAGATGGAATGAGAACTGGCTTTGATCTTATTTGAATTGAAAGTATTTGGATACAGAAGCAAAGAGTAAAGTTTACAAAGTCTGAACTCTCTCTCTCTAAAACCTCTGCCTTGTTACATGAATGAGTTGTGTTTATATAGACTTGAATGCTCTTTGGATCTGGCATCTTTGTAGCTGTCTTCAATTATTTGAGTGGCCGTTTTGTCTTTTTGGAAAGCATCTTTTGACTTTTGAGCTGGCATCTTTTGAGTAGGCATCTTTCTTTTTCTTTTGAGCTGGCATCTTTTGAGTAGACATCTTTCATCTTCTTTTGAGCTGTCCTTGCTTTTGAGAGGAATCTTTTAACCAAAGTGCTGGTACCCAGAGACTTAGCGCGTAAGTAATTAAAGATGTTCTTCAATTATTGGGGTGGAAGATCCATCTGCTGATAATTCATTGGATTTGCTGGTCCTTCAAACTGATCTTCTTCTTCATCTTCTTGTCCATAGATATATGAGAACAGTTTTGTAGTATTGGATTCAGCCAACAATTCCAAATTTGTTAAGTCGACGTCTTCCAGATTCCTTCGGAACTTGAAATATTTTGATTGATCATTGATGTCCTTGAAATCGTATTGAGCTCTAAATCCTCCTAAGGGCATATGTAAAGAGGACATTATTATAATTCTTTCTACGGGATAGAAGATCCTGCCTTCTTGATGTGGGAATGTTGAAAATATTGTTAAGTAATATCTTCCTTCAGGGGCAAATTCTCTGATAGCATTATAAATTTTTTCTCCAAAGAATTCAGGGATTCTGTCAAGAATAACAATTTCCCTAATCATACCTGCCCAATAAAAATCCGGAAGATTTTTTAATAAGTATGGCATCGCTCCTTCATTGAATGTAATATTCAAAACTAAGGGCTGCAGATCGAAGAACTGAATTACTTCTTGAACAACATTGTTATGAGTGTACCACCTGTCTGTTACTGCATTCTTCTTTAGAATATTCTGGAGTTCTATGAGTTTATCATAATGTGATTTTTCTGCCATATCTTTGATTTTTTCTTGGATTTCATAAGGATGTTTTTCCAAGAAATTTTGTCGGAATGAATGACTTAATGTCATCCTTTTCTTGAATTGTAGGAAGGGAATAGGTTCCATTCTTAATTGTGCCTCCAAATGATAAATTATGTCATTTAATCTGGTAATTTCTTCGACATAATTTTCAATATTGTGAGTAACTGAAGAATAAGCTTCTTGAGTTTTTCTGGCCATCTCCTTGAAATAAAGATTTTCTTTCTTCAGCCTTTTAACCTGTGAATTGAAACGCTCATTTTCTTTTTTATACTCACTCATTTTAGTGGAACTCTCATCCTCACTTATTTGAATTGGGGATCCCAACGGATCTACTATGATTTTTGGTAAATCATCAACCATCAACGGATTTGAGATGTCTTTACCTTTTACCGTTTGAAAAGGACTAGGTTCATCATTTATTTTAATTGGTGATGAACTACCAATTTGAGATTTCAAGATCTCTATGAGCTTTAATTGCTCTTTATCATGTTCTTCTTCCACAAAGAAGTTACGAACATTATTGTTTGAGAGCGAAAAATCCCTCAATGCTTCTTCAAGGTTGTAATAACCTTTCCATCTACAGTCATTTCTGTTGCCGACTGTATTCATCAAAGAACCATAATTGATATAGACTCCGGGCTTTGAGCCGTTGAAGAGTACATAATGAGTAAAATTCTTTGAAGTGGGCTTTGTAATAATTTTTGTAAAATAATATGTAAGAGCACTAAGAGCTTTTAATTTCTCTTGTGGTGTTCTTGCTATCCACAGTGCGTTAAGAGTACACTGTTGTTGCTCATCAACTGATAATCCTTTTGCGATTTTATAAGATTTGTCGTCATTTGCTTGAAGTAAAGGGAGGGTAATCCTTCCGAACTTCATATTTTTGTTGCTGTTACCTTTGTGGCTACATTGAAACATATAAACAGAGTTAGAAGTAATAAACATCAGCTCCTGAATTATCTTTCCTTTTACATGCTCAATGGTAACTTGAACACTGATCCTGCATAAATAATCCACAAAGTTAACCCAACGATTTCTGGATAATTTATTATTATTCAGTTTATTGTAGAAATTCACAATAGCCTGACAATCAGTTCTAAGAGTGAATTCAGATTTATCAAGGATGAAAATCTTGAATTTATCAAGCGAGTAAATACAAGCCATGATTTCAGCGTCAATTGTTGAAATTGAGGTATAGTGAGCTATTTTCTCAGCACCTTTTGAATCATCAGTCTCAACAATCATGAAAGCATCAGGATGAGGAATATTAATGCAAGGTAAAGAATGAATAGTTCTTTTGATTTGTTTAACAATATCTGTATGAATCGAAGTCCAAGGGGAAGGATTTGTTTGAAGTCGTTGAAATAAAGGTGCACAAATTTGTCTCATCTTTGGAATAAAATCAGAAATATAATTTAAACAACCTAAAAATCTTTGGAGTTGAGTTTTGTCTTTAATTTCATCAGGAAATTTATCAGCAAAATTAATACTTCGATTTATAGGAATAATAGTACCTTGATTTATGAAATGTCCAAGAAAATGAATATTGTTTTGAAATAATTTCATTTTTGTGGCTGAAAGAACTAAGCCATTTTTCTTTATAGTATATAAGAAAGTTTTCAAATATTTAAAATGTTGATCAATGTTTTCAGAGAAAACTAATACATCATCAATATAAACAATCATAAACTTTGAATATGGATTCAGAATGTCATTCATTATTCTTTGGAATTCTGAAGGGACGTTTTTGAGTCCAAAAGGCATTACATTCCATTCGTAATGGCCAAAGGGTACGGTAAAGGCGGTTTTGTATCTGTCTTTTTCAGCGACTTGAATTTGCCAAAAGCCAGATTTCATGTCAAACTTTGAAAAGATTTTTGCAATACTTAAACGTTTTAATAAATCTCTTTTATTTGGAATAGGGTAACGAATCCATTGAAGAACCTTGTTGAGAGGTTTATAATTAATAATAAGCCTAGGGACACCACGTTCCTTTTCTGCTTGATTTATGACATAAAATGCTGCACAGCTCCAAGGTGATTTGGATGGCCGTATCAGCTCTTTATCTAAAAGAGTTTGAATTTCTTTTTTACAAACTTCTAATAGATCATGATTCATTTGAATGGGTCTTGCCTTTGTAGGAATATTTCTTTCTAAAAATTCCTTTTCATATGGTAATTCAACGATGTGCTTTTTTCTTTCCCAAAAAGCATTAGGAAGATCTGCACAGACTTCTCTTTTGAATAGATCTTCTAACTGTTGAATTTTTTGTTTTGTGTTGGGTAATTGTAAGTGCTCTTAAATTTGAGCATAAGACAAATCTTCTTTAAGAAAATTTATCTTATTCTGCTTCCTTTGAATAAGGTTGATATGTTGATAAATGGAGTTATTTTGCAAAGCATTTAACTCCTTTTGTCGAACAGAAATCAAGAATTTGAAATGTATAGTATTACCCATAATGTTAGTGCTGATACCTTTGTTATCAACAACAAAAGGGTAAATCTGAGTAAGGAATGGAGTGCCTAAGATAATATCAGTGTTGAGATTTTCTACTACAATAAACTGATGTTTAAAGCAGTAGTTTTGATTACATATCTCGGTTTTTGTCAACTTTCCTTTGATTCGAAGAGTAGAGTTGTTGGCTGCTATAAGAACTTCATTAGTAAAACTATAATATTTCGTTGGTATTAGACCATCTCTGATGCAGCTTTGATCTGCACCACTGTCTAACATTGCAACAAAGGTTTGTTTAATGTTTCCTATAGAAATAGTTAGATGAACTAACCACTTTTGGAATTGGAATTTCTCAATCGTAGAAATGAATTGAGAAGTAGAAGGTTGAGTAGAAGTAATATTTACTTCATGTGGAGGAATAAATACTTCTTCTTTTTCTTCTTCTTCTTCTAGATAAGTTTCTTTTCCTTTGGAAAGTCTAGATTGAATAATTGCAATATAAGCTTCTAAAGAGAGATTATTCATCTCTATATTGTTAGTAGTTTGTCTTAAAGACTTGACTTCTTCCTTTAGAATATGAATCTCTGTTTGCAATTCTCTGGTAGAGATGGACTTAATGCCAGAGGTGTGATTCATAGGATACTTTTCAAAAACTTTTGATATACTGAAAGGTTGAATGATATTAAACTTCTCATCTTCTTGCAGAATCAAAGATTTTAATCTTTCAAAAAGTTCCTTTTGTTTGATAGGGTCAGGTAATTGTTGAATCATATCAAAGATAAATTCTTTTGTATCAGAATTTATCTTCTTATTATCAGTAGAAGACTTAATCATATTAATTTGTTTACAGTGACAGTCATCCTGACTTTCACTAGAGGAATCATAATTGCCATTATCATCGTCAGTAATATAATTGATCTCAGAATAGATTTGCAATCTATCCTTTAATTTGTTTCTGATATTTTCTTCAATATCAGAAATGCCATCAATGATTTCATTTATCTTTCCTTTTCCTTTGCTTCGACATTTGCTTGCAATATGGCCTTTCTTGCCATATTTAAAGCACTTGAAATCACTTGAATTCTTTTTTCTATTAAATCTCCTGAATTTCTTTGGGGAAATGGAATCTTCTCTATATTCCTTTTTCTTAGAATATCTTTTTTGTGAAAAAGATTTTTGAAGGAATTTTTTCTTTCTTTCAGTGGAAGGAGCATGTTGGGGTAAAAATTTACACCCCTGTTGACCGAGTCAAAGTCAAGGTCAACCCCAAGCCAGGTGGGCCCAAGCCCAAGCAAGTGGGCCAATGCCCAGGTCGAGCCCGAACACGAAGCGTCTGGCCTTCCGCCATGCCAACAAAAAAAAAAATCATGTAATAAATAATTTTTATGTATTTTTTTATACATGAATGTATGTAAAATGGGCATAAAGCCAATATTTTGTAAGCCCATGGCTTATGTGCAAAAATGTAATGGCACATGAGCCATGGAATAGGCAAAATGCCATTTTGTAAAGCCCAAGGGGCTATATGCAAATATGTAAGCCTATAAAAGGCAAAATGATGATGAATAAAATAATACTTTTCATTCTCTCCAAAAAAAATTAGAGCTGAGCTCTTTCTTCCTTCTTCAAGGTTCCAAAACCTTCTTCTTTCTCTTGAATTAAATCAAGAGTTCTACTCTCCTTTTTATAAAACAAATTAGTTTTTCGCCACAAAACCCATCAAGGGGAACTCAGATCTTCCATTAGATCTCAAAAAGGAGTGATTTTTTTTAAAATCCCATATCTTTTGATCTTCAAGATCCAGCTAACAGAGGAGGAAGAAGAAGAACCCCTTTCACTAAACCCAAAAAAAAATAAAAAAATAAAAACACTCAGGAGTCCAACTCCTCTTTGATTTCTCTTCAGAGAAATCTTTTTTTAGGCTAAAAGCCTCTTTTTCTCGCCGGCGCTCAAGCGCAGAGCGCCCACGTGCCGAAACGTGGCGCGCTTGCGCTCCAGCGCAAGCGCTCGAGCGCAAGTCGCCCTCGTGCCGACACGTGGCGCTCTTGCGCTCCAGCGCAAGCGCTCGAGCGCAAGTCGCCCTCGTGCCGACACGTGGCGCTCTTGCGCTCCAGCGCAAGCGCTCGAGCGCAAGTCGCCCTCGTGCCGACACGTGGCGCTCTTGCGCTCCAGCGCAAGCGCTCGAGCGCAAGTCGCCCTCGTGCCGACACGTGGCGCTCTTGCGCTCAAGCGCAAGCGCTCGAGCGCAAGTCGCCTACGTGCCGACACGTGGCGCGTTGCGCTCCAGCACTCTGCGCTCGAGCGCAAAGCGCCCACGTGCCGACACGTGGCGCGCTCACGCTCAAGCGCCTAGGCGCTGGCCCCACGCATCCTTTGGATGTATTTTTCCCCTTTACTTATATATACATGTATATATATACATATGTATACAAATTTATACATACACGTACTCCACGACACTGTCCCTGTTAGAAAAAAATTTCTAACGGGGCGCTGCCCCGCACCCCGCAAGGGGGCTGCTAGCCCCCTTGACCCCCAGCCCGCTATCCGGGTAGCGGGACCCCCGTAAAAACTCTGCGTGGCTCCCGATATATCCAAACCCCCCTCCAAAACACAACACACGTACACTGCACGTTGAGTTCGCATGACCAGTTTAACCCGTTAATCGGAGGTTCCCTCGCCCCAAAGGCGATGGGTAATTAACGGCAGCTTAGTCCGCGGCTGCCGGAGATTCGGATCCCCACAATCATTAAACCCCGGCCTACCCTAGGCCGGAGGAATCTGTAGTACGCCTGACAAGCGCGCGCGTATTCCCATCTCAATGGGGTGACGAAAAACACCCTACAGATTCTGGCACGCCCGGTGGGACCAATCTCTCCTCCCATATTTCGGGTTAAACGTTCATGCGAACTCAATTAATATACATATCTATTGTCTATACTGAAATGATATTTTCTTTTCTATGCAGCAATCAACCTTCAACGACAATGTCTCTCCAGATGAATTCAGCTTCCAACGTGACCCCGATTCCATACGTGGTTAAGATCAACGCTCGTGTGGTTCTCCCTGCAAGCCTCAGTCGACAGTGGGAGGAACCGCCCCGCCAGTTTGGCTCCGTCATCATCTACCCTGCTGGAAGCGCTCATCTGGCGGAAATCCCGGCGGAACAGGTGGTCAAGCCGGTCCCAAGGGGCAAGAGGCCGAATGTTGTGATCGCCAAGGCACCACAACCGAAACTCAAAACGGTATCTGAACGATTCTCTGGTGCTCCAGCGGGGTGCAAGAACTTCGGTACAAAGGGCAAAATCAAATGTTGCGGACGAGCTCAGGCGATGACTCCAACATATGCACAATCGAGCGTATCTCCAAAGCCCTCCGTCGCCCGGTCTGCGGCGTCTTCCCAAAGAGTTGAAGTCTGCCAGGTGCTTAGAACAGAAAAGTTAAGGCAGAAGCGGCTCAGGTATCGAGCCAACAAAAGGGCCAAGGCTTCGGCCAAATGGAATCATGTGAAGTTCCAAGTGCAGGGTTTCCCCGCGACGACGGCTGAGCCGGACGTAAGAATCAGCAATTCCTTCGAGCCTCTGAAGTGGGTTCAGAAAAACGCCATGACCGCCCGAATCAAGAAGACAGCGGTCCGAACAGTGCCACAAAGAGACGTGTCCCCGCCTCAACAGAAAAAGTACGACACTATCTCTTCAAGAGTCTATCAAGCGCTCTGTGCCGCACGAAAGCAGCGGGGCAAACCCAGAAAAGATGCGCCAGCACCATTTAAGAACCTGGTTAGGCCAGCCGCCTTCAATCGACTACCAGCTACCGAAACAAGGGGGTCAAGACAGCGACCCATGAAATCAGCTGCCAATGATAGAAAGACGTCCGGATATACCATCCATACGGTCTATATGGCGGGCGTGCGCCCTAGCGACAACCTTCGCAGCAAAAGCAAGGACGGGGCCACCACATCCCAAGCCCAATCTAGCCTGAATGTGGTTGCTGCCGCCCAAGAACAGCCGCCCCCGCTGGATGAAGAAAACCCTCTCGATGAGGATGATAGGCAGAAAGACCCCTCGGTCCATGCAGAGTCAAGCTCGGACAGCGAGGAAGAACCGACTTTCCGCCCCAGGACTGCGGAGCAAGAGCTGCTTCAAGAGCTTCGAAAACAGCTCAGGAGCAAAGATAAAGAGATGGCCAAGCTCTATTCGAAGATTGACGACTTAACGAATGTGGTGATGCAGCTTACGGCTCAAATCGCTCGAGCGCCTCCCAATCAAGCACAAGCCGCTGGTAATCAGCCGGGTGATGACAATCCGAGGCAGCCAATGCCTGTTCCTTCGGGTCCAAGACTGGTCGAGCCACATGAAAGCCGGCCACACTCCGCTTCTGGGGACGCCTTGGCCCCAGATAGCACTATCCCGCTAACACAGGATCGGATAATGGATTTGGTCACCAGCAAGGTTAAAACATTGGTGGCCGAAGCTGAAGCTCAGAAAGAAATCGGCAGTAGTGGGCGGCCATACCCCGCGCAGTACGATCTGATTGAGTTCCCAAGCGGCTACGTCATTCCTAAGTTCGGAAGATTTGATGGAACGGGGAATGCAAATCAGCACGTCGCCCACTTCAAAGCATCGTGCGGAAATACAGGGGGCAATGACGCGCTCCTTCTTCGTCAGTTTGTCAACAGCCTGACCGGTGTCGCTTTCGACTGGTACGCGAGCATACCAGACGGGTCCATCATTACCTTTGCCCAAATGGAGTCTCTGTTCCGGCAAAGGTTCATGAGCGTCAGTGATAAAATCTCCATTGCCGACCTTGTGAGGACCAAGCCGGGGAGGAATGAAAGCAACACTGACTTTATCGCCCGATGGCGTAATCTCACGGTCAAGTGCGAACCGCCGCTGGAGCAGGACCAGTCCGTCAGCCTTCTCATTGGGAACCTCAGCAATTGGATGGTCCCATTCTTGTGTACAGCGGGCCTCAAGACATTTCAGGAGCTAACCAAGAAAGTCCAAATGCTGGAACGCTCAAAGCAAGAGTCCTCGCCGGACACTCAGAGAGACAAAACCTGGAAAAGCAAGCGGGACGACAACCGTAGAAGCGGGAGTTCCAGCAGTACCAATGTCTTCAATGCGTCCGACAATGAAGAAAAGCTAAAGGCGGCCGAATCCAAAACTAACCGGTCTCGAAAGCCATTGCTGGGAGGAGATGGGCCTTCCCTAGAGGAGAAAAAGAACAAGGTTTACTCTTTCAGGAGGGACAAGGTCCGCAAGATATTTAAAGATGCCTTGAACAATGGCCTACAACTGCCGGAGTCGAAAAGACCCCAAGAAGCAAAAATGACCGACAATCCCCTGTATTGCCCGTACCACCGAGTAGTGAGCCATGCGATCGAGGATTGCTATATCTTCAAGGATTGGGTCGAGAAGCAGTACAAGGCTGGAGAGATCGAGCTGTCCAAAAGCGTGTTGGTGAACAATCAAGTTGCAACCGCCAACTTTATACAGACGGAAGCTGAAGCCTTCTGGGAGCAGACAGCCGAACCCGCTGCCCTGACAAACGAAACTGACTCATCGCGGCCTCCGTGGAGTACGCACATATCTAATAAGACGAAGAAGATGATAAAGCTACTTCAGAAAGAACCCAGGATGGAATGGGAAGTACAGAAGAAGCCTCCCAGTCCAGCTGCCAATGCGGCTCCATCAGGCTCAAAATCCAAGAAGCTTAAGAAGAAGAAAAGTGCAGCTCGGCGCGAAAAAGAGTCTGCAGGGAGATCGACCATTCAAAAATATATCGATTCCCTTGAAGAATATGAACAAAAGGAAAGAACATTGATTCAATTGAAGGAGTTCTTCCCTGTACAAGCGGCTGAAATTCTGGAGGAGTTAGAAGAAGACTCCAATAAAGAGATCCCAGTAGTGACCTGCTACGCCATCCATCTTGGCAGCGACTCGGAAGAGGAGCTTTGTTTTCCCGAAGAGGACGAGGAGCTCGCCACAACGACCAATCAAATCCAGCTCAGAAGCGGCAGGGCTCTACCGCCAAATCAGGGCAACGCCCCAAAAGGAAAGGAAAAACAAGTCGTTAATGAAGACGATGGCAGAGAACCGGCTGATGGAAACATAAGTCCTTCCTCGGTGGACTATAATGTCTTGGCACATCTCCGGAAGCTTCCGTCTCTCCTGAGCATCTACGACGCCTTGGTCCTATCTAAGGAGCTTAGAGATGTTCTCATCCATGCTCTACAAAACCCCGAGCGGTATCAGGCTCACTTTGCGGAAATTAATATGAAAGAAGCCCAGCACGCTTTGCATGCCGCCGCAGTCACATTTAAGGATGAAGACTTGCTGCTGGGAACGGCTGAGCATAATCGGCCGCTTTACGTGACCGGGTATAGCGACGGAGATAGAATTAATCGCATATTGATTGATCCGGGGTCCTCAGTGAACATCATGAACTTGCGAACTCTGAAGAGTTTGTCAATGGACATCCGACACCTGTCAAGGGAAAGGATTGTCATTCAAGGCTTCAACCAAAATTGCCAGCAAGTTCTGGGGTCTATAGCTCTGCCAATCAAATTCGGGGATCTGCAAACTGAAGCTAAAATATACGTGATCGACGCCGACACGTCTTATAAGATTCTCTTGGGGCGGCCGTGGCTCCACGATTATGGCATCATTCCATCAACTCTCCATCAATGCATGAAGTATACTAAAAATGGCGAAGAAAGACGCATTGACGGAGACATCCAGCCGTTCGGTGTGCATGAAGTCCGATACGAAGATTCTCGGTACTTTACGAACCACCAAAATGCTAAGCCACAACTGACTGAGGATAGAACGGCCCCAAGACTCAAAAGCAAATCTGCGCCGGCTATCACTTTCAAAAGCAAAAATACCCAAGTACGCCCGCATTTCGGTAGCGACACTGACGAGTCCGACGCTGGAAGCCCGTCCTCCCGTAAAACTCGTCCTCGTTTCGGCAGCGATACAGACGAATCTGTTACTGAAGGCCCATCTAGCAGCAAAGTCCGCCCTCATCTTGGCAGCGACACTGAAGAGTCGGAGGAAGAGGACCTGCCGTGCAACAGCGATGCAGATTGGACCCCTATGCAACAAGAGAAACTACGAGAGACCTTCGAAGTTGCAGAAGGGTCCCTAGCCGTGACAAGGGTACCAGAGCAGATGTACAAAGAGCTCGATGCATTATCAATCTCCACCGTGGACCAGCTGAAAACTTTCTACGTTCCCGGGAGGAAAAGTGGACAGAAGGGCATCCTGTTTTATGGGTCAAACCCCGTTGCGCACCCGGACGATTTTTCTGTCGCGTGCCTTCCATATGAGAGAGGCATAAGAGCCGTCCTCAATCCCAGATACTATGCGCCCGAGATGCGGGAATACTTTAAGAAGTGCGGATGCCGGTTATATCAAACGGAGTCCGAAGCAAAGTTTTACGAAGGGCTATGGCATCCTCCCCAGGTCCGAGCACTCATCGATGGACGAATTCCAGACAGACGGGGAATAGGTTACTTTCAACCTGATTCCAGAGCGTGCTACATGATCCATGTTGGTGAAGCTGGCGAAAGATCAAATGATGATGACGAGATAGCCGAGCCAGAAGAAGCTCCTCAAGAGCTCGAAGATGGCGGACAAGCAACCTTTGATGAGCTAGCCGAAATTGACTTAGGAACGCCCGATAATCCAAGGCCGACCTACATCAGTTCACTCTTGTCGGAGGAAATGAAAGAGCAGATAATTGCCCTGCTGCGTGAGTTCGTCGACTGCTTCGCGTGGACGTACAAAGAAATGCCTGGCCTTTCTCCTGAGGTAGCCATGCATAAGCTGGCTATATCTCCTGATGCTAAGCCAGTCAAACAAGCTCCTCGAAGAATGAGAAGGGAGTTGGAGGAAAAGGTCATCGAGGAAACCAAGAAACTCATCGATGCCGACTTCATCAGGGAAGAGAAATACGCGGACTGGATCGCATGCATAGTCCCAGTGAAGAAGAAAAATGGGCAGATCCGAGTCTGTGTCGATTTCAGGGACCTCAATAAGGCATGTCCTAAAGACGACTTCCCGCTACCGGTCATGGAAATGATGGTCGATGACACCTCAAATTACGAACTGTTCACCTTTATGGACGGCTCGTCTGGATATAATCAGATCAAGATGTCGCCTGAGGATGAGAAGCACACAGCATTTCGAACCCCGATCGGAATATATTGCTACAAGGTAATGCCATTCGGACTGAAGAACGCAGGTGCTACATATCAAAGGGCGATGACTAATATCTTTGATGACCTAATCCATAAAGTCGTCGAATGTTATGTTGATGATCTGGTCGTCAAGACTAAAGCCAAGGCCGATCATATCCAAGATCTCAGGACCGTTCTCACCAGACTGAGGGAATACGATCTGAAGATGAACCCTCTGAAGTGCGCTTTTGGCGTGTCATCGGGAAAATTCCTGGGCTTCATAGTCCGACATCGAGGGATCGAAGTTGACCCATCAAAGATAAAGGCCATCATGGAGATGCCCCCTCCGAAGAGTCTGACGCAGCTAAGATCTTTTCAAGGTAAGCTTGCTTATATACGGAGGTTTATCTCAAATTTATCAGGGAGATGTAGGCCCTTCTCAAAGCTCATGAAGAAAGGAGCTCCTTTTATCTGGGATATCGAATGTCAAGCAGCGTTCGAAAGCATCAAACAATACTTGTTGCACCCTCCAGTGCTGGCCGCTCCCATTCCAAATAAACCGTTGATTCTCTATACTGCCGCGCTAGATGAGTCACTCGGTGCGCTCCTCGCCCAGAATAACGAGGAGGGAAAGGAAAATGCCCTCTACTACCTCAGTCGAACTCTAGTCGGGGCGGAACACAACTATTCCCCAATCGAAAAGCAATGCCTGGCTCTGATATTTGCTGTGAAGAAGCTGAGGCACTATCTGCTGGCTCATCGGGTTATGCTGATCTCCAAGGTCGACCCGCTCAAACACTTGATGACCAAAGCAAGCCTAGCCGGCAGAATGGCAAGATGGGCTGTCATGCTACTTGAGTTTGACATAGTTTACACTCCTCAGAAAGCAGTAAAAGGGCAAGCTCTTGCAGACTTTCTCGCTGCTCATCCCATACCAGAAGGGTCGCCACTAAATTGTGAGTTACCCGACGAACAAGTGCTGCATCTCGAGAATGACGAGCCATGTTGGGAGCTCTACTTCGATGGGGCCTCATCGATAAGAACCTCCAGTAAATCAAGCGTCCCGGAGATAAAAGCAGGGATAGGATTGGTGTTTATCACACCATCAATGGGAACCCTACGGCGTTCTTTTGCTCTCACCGAGCCTCGCACAAACAATGAGGCCGAGTATGAAGCTCTGATAGCTGGTTTGGAGCTCGCCATAGAAATGGAAATCCTTCGGCTACGGGTTTACGGTGATTCCCAGCTTGTCGTCAACCAAGTAAGCGGCGACTATAAGATATACAAACCCGAGTTGGCTCGATACAGAAGCCGGGTGGTGGAACTCATGAAACGGTTCACTCATATCGAACTAACAAGAGTCCCTAGAGCATTGAACGGAAAAGCCGATATACTCGCTCGCCTAGCCAAGGAGCTGGCTGATCCTGACATGGACGAAATTCTGATCACAGTCAGGAGCCGACAAATTCTACCCCCAGTCTCTCTACGAGAAGAGGAAAGCGCGGAACAGAAGAGCAGTCCTGCGGAAGAAGCTTCGATCATCCAAGACGCGCCCGATTGGAGAGAACCCTTCATAGAGTACCTCCGATACGACAAGCTGCCCGAAGAAAAATCTGCGAGGATTCAGCTGAAGAAAAGAGCTCTCCGATACGTGTTTGTAAATGACACGTTATACCGCAGGTCATACGACCAACTATGGCTCAGGTGTCTGTCATTGGCCGAAGCCCAAAAGGTCATGAAAGATGTCCACTCGGGCGTTTGCGGTGCTCACCAATCTGGCCCCAAGATGCGACTTCAAATCAAACGGCTTGGGTATTACTGGCCCACCATGATACGGGATTGCGGAGAGCATGCAAAGAAATGTTATATCTGCCAAATTCACGGTGATTTTATTCACAAGCATCCCAATCCATTGCATCCTACAGTGGCGTCGTGGCCCTTCGAAGTCTGGGGCACCGACATTGTTGGCCCAATTGATCCTCCGTCATCCAAAGGCCATCGGTTTATACTGGCCGCGACAGACTACTTCTCCAGATGGGCTGAAGCTGTCCCGCTAAAAGAAGTTAAGACAAAGGATATTCTGACATTCTTCCAGCATAATATTCTATACCGCTTCGGTACACCAAGAAGAATCATTTCTGACAACGGGCCTTCTTTCAAGAGCTTCAATGTCTCAAGGTTCGCTACTCAGCACAAGATAGACTGGAGATATTCCTCCATCTATAATCCAAGAGCCAATGGGCTAGCCGAAGCCTTCAATAAGACTCTATGCAAGCTCCTGAGGAAAAATGCTTCAGCCAACAAGAGAGACTGGAATCTCAAACTTCACGAGGCGTTGTGGGCATATCGTACCACACACCGTACTCCAACTCAGTCCACTCCATACTCATTGCTCTTCGGAGTGGAGGCGGTCCTCCCCCTCGAAGTCGAAGTTCCAAGCTTAAGAATGGTCGTTCAGCATGAGTTGACAGAAGAGGAAAACGTGCTCCTTCGACTTGAAGAACTCGATGCCCTCGAAGAAAAGAGGCTCGCGGTGCAACAAAATCTGGAGCTATACCGAGCCCAAATGTCACGGGCTTATGACAAGATAACCCGTCTCCGCGCCTTCAAGAAAGGTGAATTGGTGTTGGTCCTCAAAAGACCGATTATCCCCAATCGACATGCCAAGGGAAAATTCGAGCCAAACTGGGAAGGACCATACGTCATCGAGAAAGTGTTTGACGGAGGATCCTACCAACTAATAAGTGCCGAGGGAGAAAGGCCCATGCCACCCATCAATGGCCGATATCTCAAGAAATACTACACGTGAATGCTCCAAGTCGCAGGCGAATTGAGCACATCGGCCCTACGGTCTGGATCAGACATCCTGCAAAACCGTATACAATCCACGGGCGTAAATGACCCCTATTTCTCCCAAATCCTGCCGGTGAGACTACTTTTAAAGTCCCACCAGCGGCAAAAAAAAAAAACAAAAAAAAAAAAACAAAAAAAAACGTTATGTTCACAAGCAAAACGGGCACGGATGAAAACCCGAAAGGGCTCCGTGAGTAAAAACAGCAGGACTGCCGACGAGTTTGTGAAAACCTGAAAGGGCGCAAACTCGTGAAAAGAGATGAAATACACTCGCAAAGCCCTCTCGACCTTGCGAGGAGAAAACCCCTGCGTGAGATCCTTACGACTCACAAAGGAGCAACACACTTAGGAATCCTCACGATTCCTAAGGAGAAAATACACCTGCGGGATCCTTACGACTCGTAGGGAGAAAATGCTTTTATGGGACCCTCACGGCCCATAAAATTGAAAAGCCTTGGGTGGTAGGGACCCAAACCTATCTCCTAAGCCATCGTTCCCCAACGGGCAACGGCAAATGATGAGTCGCTCCTGGCATTTCGCTTCAGTGTTAGCGGTGCTGATGCCGACCAAAAACCCAAATCCCAAGTTCTCCCAAGGCAAATGATGAGTTGCTCCTGGCATTATTCCAGTGCAGCAATGCTGATGCCAAACAAGATCCAAATTCCAAGTCCCCAAATGGCGAATGATGAGTCGCTCCTGGTACCATATTCCAGTGCAGCGATGCAGACGCCAACCAAATTCCAAATCCCATACCCCAACGGCGAATGATGAGTCGCTCCTGGTACCACATTCCAGTGCAGCGATGCAGACGCCAACAAATCCCTGAAATCTTTCTGGCCCTACGGTCTGGATCATACATCCTGCAAAACCGTATACAATCCACGGGCGTAAAACAATCCCAATCTCTCCTAAGTCCTACCGGTGAGACCACATTCAAAGTCCCACTAAAAAAAAGAAAAAAAAGGAAGAAAAAAAAAAAGGTATGTCCACAAGCAAAATGGGCACGGAGGAAAACCCGAAAGGGCTCCGTGAGTAAAAACAGCAGGACTGCCGACGAGTTTGTGAAAACCTGAAAGGGCGCAAACTCGTGAAAAGAAGATGAAATGCACTCTCAAAGTCCTCTCGACTTTGAGAGGAGGAAATTCCCGCGTGAGATCCTTACGACTCACAAAGGAGCAACACACTTAGGAGTCCCCTCGACTCCTATGGAGAAAATACGCCTACGAGATCCTTTCGACTCGTAGGGAGAAAATGCTTTTATGGGACCCTCACGGCCCATAAAATTGAAAAGTCTTAGGTGATAGGGATCTAAACCTGCCTCCTAAGCCATCAATTCTCAAATTCTCTCGGGGCAAATGATGAGTTGCTCCTGGCATTATTCCAGTGCAGCAATGCAGATGCCAAACAAAAACCAAAATCCCAAAATCCTCTCCATGACAGATGATGGTTCGCTCCTGGTACCATATTCCAGTATAGCGATGCTGATGTCAACCCAATCAAAATCAACAAGTCAACTTCCACCCGACACCGCAAGAAGCGGAGCAAGTCAAGTCTACCCCTGACACTGCAAGAAGCAGAGTAAGTCAAATCAAGCACCGACCGTCCACGTCGCTAAAAGGGCAGCACCGACCGTCCAAGTCGCAAAAAGGGCAGAATCGACCGTCCAAGTCGCTAAAAGGGCAGCATCGACCGTCCATGTCGCAAAAAGGGCAGAACCGACCGTCCACGTCGCTAAAAGGGCAGCACCGACCGTCCACGTCGCTAAAAGGGTAGCACCGACCGTCCATGTCGCAAAAAGGGCAGAACCGACCGTCCACGTCGCTAAAAGGGCAGCACCGACCGTCCATGTCGCAAAAAGGGCAGAACCGACCGTCCACGTCGCTAAAAGGGCAGCGTCGACCGTCTATGTCGCGAAAAGGGCAGTGCAGGCTCCCGCAAATTGGGAACCCAAATCGCTTCGTAACAGAGCGTCGACCGTCCATGTCGTAAAACGGGCAGTGCAGGCTCCCGCAAATTGGGAACCCAAATCGCTTCGGATCAGAGCGTCGACCGTCCATGTCGTAAAACGGGCAGTGCAAGCTCCCCACAAATCGGGAACCAAATCACTCCGGGTCAGGGAAACGTCTACCACGGACACTCCGTCTCGGAGACGCGTCAAGCGTCGACTGTCCATGTCGTAAAAAGGGCAGTGCGTCCCAAAAAGTGGGAACCAAAGCAAGTCGCCTCCACGTGAAAGAAGATCCATCAATTTCATGCACACGACCCATATATGCTGTGTGCATTTATTGATGGGGGGCACTTTGTTGGGGTAAAAATTTACACCCCTGTTGACCGAGTCAAAGTCAAGGTCAACCCCAAGCCAGGTGGGCCCAAGCCCAAGCAAGTGGGCCAATGCCCAGGTCGAGCCCGAACACGAAGCGTCTGGCCTTCCGCCATGCCAACAAAAAAAAAAATCATGTAATAAATAATTTTTATGTATTTTTTTATACATGAATGTATGTAAAATGGGCATAAAGCCAATATTTTGTAAGCCCATGGCTTATGTGCAAAAATGTAATGGCACATGAGCCATGGAATAGGCAAAATGCCATTTTGTAAAGCCCAAGGGGCTATATGCAAATATGTAAGCCTATAAAAGGCAAAATGATGATGAATAAAATAATACTTTTCATTCTCTCCAAAAAAAATTAGAGCTGAGCTCTTTCTTCCTTCTTCAAGGTTCCAAAACCTTCTTCTTTCTCTTGAATTAAATCAAGAGTTCTACTCTCCTTTTTATAAAACAAATTAGTTTTTCGCCACAAAACCCATCAAGGGGAACTCAGATCTTCCATTAGATCTCAAAAAGGAGTGATTTTTTTTAAAATCCCATATCTTTTGATCTTCAAGATCCAGCTAACAGAGGAGGAAGAAGAAGAACCCCTTTCACTAAACCCAAAAAAAAATAAAAAAATAAAAACACTCAGGAGTCCAACTCCTCTTTGATTTCTCTTCAGAGAAATCTTTTTTTAGGCTAAAAGCCTCTTTTTCTCGCCGGCGCTCAAGCGCAGAGCGCCCACGTGCCGAAACGTGGCGCGCTTGCGCTCCAGCGCAAGCGCTCGAGCGCAAGTCGCCCTCGTGCCGACACGTGGCGCTCTTGCGCTCCAGCGCAAGCGCTCGAGCGCAAGTCGCCCTCGTGCCGACACGTGGCGCTCTTGCGCTCCAGCGCAAGCGCTCGAGCGCAAGTCGCCCTCGTGCCGACACGTGGCGCTCTTGCGCTCAAGCGCAAGCGCTCGAGCGCAAGTCGCCTACATGCCGACACGTGGCGCGTTGCGCTCCAGCACTCTGCGCTCGAGCGCAAAGCGCCCACGTGCCGACACGTGGCGCGCTCACGCTCAAGCGCCTAGGCGCTGGCCCCACGCATCCTTTGGATGTATTTTTCCCCTTTACTTATATATACATGTATATATATACATATGTATACAAATTTATACATACACGTACTCCACGACACTGTCCCTGTTAGAAAAAAATTTCTAACGGGGCGCTGCCCCGCACCCCGCAAGGGGGCTGCTAGCCCCCTTGACCCCCAGCCCGCTATCCGGGTAGCGGGACCCCCGTAAAAACTCTGCGTGGCTCCCGATATATCCAAACCCCCCTCCAAAACACAACACACGTACACTGCACGTTGAGTTCGCATGACCAGTTTAACCCGTTAATCGGAGGTTCCCTCGCCCCAAAGGCGATGGGTAATTAACGGCAGCTTAGTCCGCGGCTGCCGGAGATTCGGATCCCCACAATCATTAAACCCCGGCCTACCCTAGGCCGGGGGAATCTGTAGTACGCCTGACAAGCGCGCGCGTATTCCCATCTCAATGGGGTGACGAAAAACACCCTACAGAGCACTGATTCCAGTAATTCCAAAAGCTTGACAGAAAGATCCCATTTCTTTTCTCTTACTGCCATATTTAGCTTGGAATTTGAGCTCTTGACAAGATGCAAGGGCTTCTTTTTTGACAAAAGCAAAAAGTTGACCAAAGGTCATTGAAGAGAAATCAATTTGTTCTGTTCCTATTTCTTTTTGTAAATTAATCATAATTTTTTGGGAAAACAGAGTTGGTAAACCAGTAATGAATTTTTCTTTCCAGAATGGTGCAGTACTGTCTGTTCGTTTAAGAACATAAGTCAAAAACATGTCTTTGTACCACCTGAAGTCACTAAGTGTTGGACACCTAATGTTAGTTAGGAATATCTTTGAAGAAGCTAATTCTTCATGAGAATTTCCTATAAAGTGCATAGCTATCGTAACTATGAGGAAATCACTAGAATCGTTTTGGGTAGTAATTTCTCCTTAGGCATTTTCTACGTCTATAGTATGCTCAAGAATTGCTGTTTTGTCCTGCAAAGTCAAAGCATTGTCCCACCAATACTTTAACTGTCCAGTAAAACCAGTTATGAATAAACTCGCAACATCTTGTTCAGAACATCTTTTCATTTTGTATGCTAATTTGGCCATACCCATTTCTTGTAATGTGTTGAGTATTTCATACTCACTTTTTCCATCAATATTCCATTCATAAATGGAATTTCCATCATAATCTTTCGTATGGAATTTTGCTCTTTCTTCATACATAATGTCAGGAGGAGTAGGTCGTGGATAGTAGTCTTTAGTTCTACTACTGTTCCAATTTTTACGAGGTCTATTGAAATTTGGTTTCCTTCCTCTTCCAATTTTATTAATATCCTGATTAGAGTTATCCTGTAAGATATCATTTTCAACATTATTGATTTGTTGAACGACAGAGTTGTCAGATGAATCAGAAGATAATGAGGAATCTGAATCTGATTCTTCCTTATCTTCTATAGTATCAATATTGTTGATTTTTGAAGGACCAGGAAGGTTCTTGTTAATTGAATCAAGTGTTTGATTCAATTTAGATAATAATGAATCGTTTTCAAACGTGAGCTTATTTTCTAAAGCTTTAGGAATACTTCTTGGTTGAAAATGTGGTAAAGAAGTACTGTGAGGGAACGTTGAACTTGTTGGTTTTGAAATAGCCTTGATGTCAGTAGATAAGGAGTCTATTTGTGTTGAAATCGTGTGTAAAACTTGATTGGAGTAGTTATTCTGGTGATATAATTTCTTGACATCATCCAAATTAACGTGATCATTTCCTCTAGGGTCAGTGCTTTCACGACCCTTTTTGAAAGGTGTAGCTATGACTTCTCCTTCTTTGGAATGGAGTTTCAAAGTCTGCAAAGGAGGAGTGATAGCAGTAATAATAGTGCCATCTTGAAGTTGCCATTTTTTGTACAAACTTGTTTGTACATTAATAGCAGATTTTTTGAATGGTTCAGAAATTTCATTTTTTGTAAAATAAAATTCTAACCAGTTTTCAAAATGAAATTGAGCATGATATTTTTGAATATCTTTTATCCATTGAAGTCGAATCTTAGCTTGACAGTATGCATCAAGCTTAGAATACCATATGTAGTATTCTGATTCTTCTTTGAAATCGTTTTCAAGTTCTTCGATATCAATCTTAACACCAAGGTTAGTGATAACATTAATACCGTGGAATTCTCCATGCATCTGACTGGAATTAGGAGAATTATTAGGAGAAAAATTGAGTTTATTTGAAATGTCAGGTATAGGTGTTTGATTGTGAATCCTTATTGAAGGATCTTCTTGAGTAGAAGGAGTTTCTACTATGAAAGATCTAGATTCTCTAAATGAATTTCTAGGAATAGAGTAGGGTCTGATGGATCTCCTATTTTCATTGAGTGAGTTGAAACGAACCAAGACTGTACAATCCTGTTTTTCAACTATCTCTTGAATCTCTGTTCTCTCGAGATTTCTTGGTCTCTGAGGAACATCTATTTGAAAGGCTTCTGGAATGGTAATTTCATTCCATTTCAGACGTTTAGGAACAAAGGTCTTTGAATAGTCAGCATCAATTTGTAATAGTATTGTCTCATCAGTAAAGTTATTAACTAATTTGCATTTGGGATTAATAGCAGAACTCATTAATCGAAAGTAAATGCGATAAATAATTACAAATTGTTCTGCAAGTTTTTCAAATTCGTCTCCTTGCAGATGAACATCAAGAATTAAGGAATTCATAATTAAAGGATCAGTTAATGAAACAGGAAAATTAGGAATACAATTAAAATAAATAGGACCATTACAAATATTAGTCTGAATCATACTTAAAATTGTTGATTTGTATTTTCGTAGACGTTTATCACGTAAAGCCATGTAAACAGGAATATCTATGCCAATATGAGCAAGTGGTTTGACTGCTACTTGAATCATACCAAAATGAATATAACGAAATCCTTTTTCTAAATATTTTCGTAAAGAAATATGAGATAAAAGAGGAATTGATTGAAATTTATTTTGAATGTTTAAGGTCTCTTCATGAATTTTTACGCTAAAAGCGCTTTTGAAATCAAAAGTACC
This sequence comes from Agapanthus africanus, assembly GCA_030015575.1. Taxonomy (NCBI): domain Eukaryota; kingdom Viridiplantae; phylum Streptophyta; class Magnoliopsida; order Asparagales; family Amaryllidaceae; genus Agapanthus; species Agapanthus africanus. Next base: position 441,199,767 of record CM057350.1, on the reverse strand, counting down.
AATTTTATAAATATTCTCAATATTTTCATTAGGAAGAGTCCAGTTTGAAAAGTCCTCATTAATCATCTCTTTTTTGCTTTGTATCATGTGTCCTGAATTACTTCCAGAACCAGAGAAAATTTTTCTAATAAAACCAGCCATTATTAATAGCAATTTTATGAACTAGACACAGATCATACCTTGATCGGGAACAACGGGAACACTCCACCGGGAACACCACGCTCTCGGGCTTACTAACGGGTTCATGAGCTTACCAACGTTTTACCAACGCTCAGGATACTCACTATGAATAGGTCACTCGTTGCTCTTAACAAAGAGTGGAATTACAAGAGCAATTAATCACAGTTCGTTAGACTTAATGAACCAAGATTAATTAAACTAGCAATTAATACCCCCCCTTTTGGTATCAAACTGTGATTAATTGATTTAGTAATTCCACTCTTTGTTAAGAGCAACGAGTGACCTATTCATAGTAAGTATCCTGAGCGTTGGTAAGACGTTGGTAAGCACGTGAACCCGTTGGTAAGCCCGAAAGAGCGTGGTGTTCCCGGTGGAGTGTTCCCGTTGTTCCCGATCAAGGTATGATCTGTGTCTAGTTCATAAAATTGCTATTAATAATGGCTGGTTTTATTAGAAAAATTTTCTCTGGTTCTGGAAGTAATTCAGGACACATAATACAAAGCAAAGAAGAGATGATTAATGAGGACTTTTCAAACTGGACTCTTCCTAATGAAAATATTGAGAATATTTATAAAATTGGTACTTTTGATTTCAAAAGCGCTTTTAGCGTAAAACTTCATGAAGAGACCTTAAACATTCAAAATAAATTTCAATCAATTCCTCTTTTATCTCATATTTCTTTACGAAAATATTTAGAAAAAGGATTTCGTTATATTCATTTTGGTATGATTCAAGTAGCAGTCAAACCACTTGCTCATATTGGCATAGATATTCCTGTTTACATGGCTTTACGTGATAAACGTCTACGAAAATACAAATCGTCAATTTTAAGTATGATTCAGACTAATATTTGTAATGGTCCTATTTATTTTAATTGTATTCCTAATTTTCCTGTTTCATTAACTGATCCTTTAATTATGAATTCCTTAATTCTTGATGTTCATCTGCAAGGAGACGAATTTGAAAAACTTGCAGAACAATTTGTAATTATTTATCGCATTTACTTTCGATTAATGAGTTCTGCTATTAATCCCAAATGCAAATTAGTTAATAACTTTACTGATGAGACAATACTATTACAAATTGATGCTGACTATTCAAAGACCTTTGTTCCTAAACGTCTGAAATGGAATGAAATTACCATTCCAGAAGCCTTTCAAATAGATGTTCCTCAGAGACCAAGAAATCTCGAGAGAACAGAGATTCAAGAGATAGTTGAAAAACAGGATGGAACAGTCTTGGTTCGTTTCAACTCACTCAATGAAAATAGGAGATCCATCAGACCCTACTCTATTCCTAGAAATTCATTTAGAGAATCTAGATCTTTCATAGTAGAAATTCCTTCTACTCAAGAAGATCCTTCAATAAGGATTCACAATCAAACACCTATATCTGACATTTCAAATGAACTCAATTTTTCTCCTAATAATTCTCCTAATTCCAGTCAGATGCATGGAGAATTCCACGGTATTAATGTTATCACTAAACTTGGTGTTAAGATTGATATCGAAGAACTTGAAAACGATTTCAAAGAAGAATCAGAATACTACATATGGTATTCTAAGCTTGATGCATACTGTCAAGCTAAGATTCGACTTCAATGGATAAAAGATATTCAAAAATATCATGCTCCATTTCATTTTGAAAACTGGTTAGAATTTTATTTTACAAAAAATGAAATTTCTGAACCATTCAAAAAATCTGCTATTAATGTACAAACAAGTTTGTACAAAAAATGGCAACTTCAAGATGGCACTATTATTACTGCTATCACTCCTCCTTTGCAGAATTTGAAACTCCATTCCAAAGAAGGAGAAGTCATAGCTACACCTTTCAAAAAGGGTCGTGAAAGCACTGACCCTAGAGGAAATGATCAAGTTAATTTGGATGATGTCAAGAAATTATATCACCAGAATAACTACTCCAATCAAGTTTTACACACGATTTCAACACAAATAGACTCCTTATCTACTGACATCAAGGCTATTTCAAAACCAACAAGTTCAACATTCCCTCACAGTACTTCTTTACCACATTTTCAACCAAGAAGTATTCCTAAAGCTTTAGAAAATAAGCTCACGTTTGAAAACGATTCATTATTATCTAAATTGAATCAAACACTTGATTCAATTAACAAGAACCTTCCCGGTCCTTCAAAAATCAACAATATTGATACTATAGAAGATAAGGAAGAATCAGATTCAGATTCCTCATTATCTTCTGATTCATCTGACAACTCTGTCGTTCAACAAATCAATAATGTTGAAAATGATATCTTACAGGATAACTCTAATCAGGATATTAATAAAATTGGAAGAGGAAGGAAACCAAATTTCAATAGACCTCATAAAAATTGGAACAGTAGTAGAACTAAAGACTACTATCCACGACCTACTCCTCCTGACATTATGTATGAAGAAAGAGCAAAATTCCATACGAAAGATTATGATGGAAATTCCATTTATGAATGGAATATCGATGGAAAAAGTGAGTATGAAATACTCAACACATTACAAGAAATGGGTATGGCCAAATTAGCATACAAAATGAAAAGATGTTCTGAACAAGATGTTACGAGTTTATTCATAACTGGTTTTACTGGACAGTTAAAGTATTGGTGGGACAATGCTTTGACTTTGCAAGACAAAATAACAATTCTTGAGCATACTATAGACGTAGAAAATGCCCAAGGAGAAATTACTACCCAAAACGATTCTAGTGATTTCCTCATAGTTACGATAGCTATGCACTTTATAGGAAATCCTCATGAAGAATTAGCTTCTTCAAAGATATTCCTTACTAACATTAGGTGTCCAACACTTAGTGACTTCAGGTGGTACAAAGACATGTTTTTGACTTATGTTCTTAAACGAACAGACAGTACTGCACCATTCTGGAAAGAAAAATTCATTACTGGTTTACCAACTCTGTTTTCCCAAAGAATTATGATTAATTTACAAAAAGAAATGGGAACAGAACAAATTGATTTCTCTTCAATGACCTTTGGTCAACTTTTTGCTTTTGTCAAAAAAGAAGCCCTTGCAGCTTGTCAAGAGCTCAAATTCCAAGCTAAATATGGCAGTAAGAGAAAAGAAATGGGATCTTTCTGTCAAGCTTTTGGAATTACTGGAATCAGTGCTCCTTCCACTGAAAGAAAGAAAAAATTCCTTCAAAAATCTTTTTCACAAAAAAGATATTCTAAGAAAAAGGAATATAGAGAAGATTCCATTTCCCCAAAGAAATTCAGGAGATTTAATAGAAAAAAGAATTCAAGTGATTTCAAGGTGCTTTAAATGTGGCAAGAAAGGCCATATTGCAAGCAAATGTCGAAGCAAAGGAAAAGGAAAGATAAATGAAATCATTGATGGCATTTCTGATATTGAAGAAAATATCAGAAACAAATTAAAGGATAGATTGCAAATCTATTCTGAGATCAATTATATTACTGACGATGATAATGGCAATTATGATTCCTCTAGTGAAAGTCAGGATGACTGTCACTGTAAACAAATTAATATGATTAAGTCTTCTACTGATAATAAGAAGATAAATTCTGATACAAAAGAATTTATCTTTGATATGATTCAACAATTACCTGACCCTATCAAACAAAAGGAACTTTTTGAAAGATTAAAATCTTTGATTCTGCAAGAAGATGAGAAGTTTAATATCATTCAACCTTTCAGTATATCAAAAGTTTTTGAAAAGTATCCTATGAATCACACCTCTGGCATTAAGTCCATCTCTACCAGAGAATTGCAAACAGAGATTCATATTCTAAAGGAAGAAGTCAAGTCTTTAAGACAAACTACTAACAATATAGAGATGAATAATCTCTCTTTAGAAGCTCATATTGCAATTATTCAATCTAGACTTTCCAAAGGAAAAGAAACTTATCTAGAAGAAGAAGAAGAAAAAGAAGAAGCATTTATTCCTCCACAGGAAGTAAATATTACTTCTACTCAACCTTCTACTTCTCAATTCATTTCTACGATTGAGAAATTCCAATTCCAAAAGTGGTTAGTTCATCTAACTATTTCTATAGGAAACTTTAAACAAACCTTTGTTGCAATGTTAGACAGTGGTGCAGATCAAACCTGCATCAGAGATGGTCTAATACCAACGAAATATTATAGTTTTACTAATGAAGTTCTTATAGCAGCCAACAACTCTCCTCTTCGAATCAAAGGAAAGTTGACAAAAACCGAGATATGTAATCAAAACTACTGCTTTAAACATCAGTTTATTGTAGTAGAAAATCTCAACACTGATATTATCTTAGGCACTCCATTCCTTACTCAGATTTACCCTTTTGTTGTTGATAACAAAGGTATCAGCACTAACATTATGGGTAATACTATACATTTCAAATTCTTGATTCCTGTTCGACAAAAGGAGTTAAATGCTTTGCAAAATAACTCCATTTATCAACATATCAACCTTATTCAAATGAAGCAGAATAAGATAAATTTTCTTAAAGAAGATTTGTCTTATGCTCAAATTGAAGAGCACTTACAATTACCCAACACAAAACAAGAAATTCAACAGTTAGAAGATCTATTCAAAAGAGAAGTCTGTGCAGATCTTCCTAATGCTTTTTGGGAAAGAAAAAAGCACATCGTTGAATTACCATATGAAAAGGAATTTTTAGAAAGAAATATTCCTACAAAGGCAAGACCCATTCAAATGAATCATGATCTATTAGAAGTTTGTAAAAAAGAAATTCAAACTCTTTTAGATAAAGAGCTGATACGGCCATCCAAATCACCTTAGAGCTGTGCAGCATTTTATATCATAAATCAAGCAGAAAAGGAACGTGGTGTCCCTAGGCTTGTTATTAATTATAAACCTCTCAACAAGGTTCTTCAATGGATTCGTTACCCTATTCCAAATAAAAGAGATTTATTAAAACGTTTAAGTATTGCAAAAATCTTTTCAAAGTTTGACATGAAATCTGGCTTTTGGCAAATTCAAGTTGCTGAAAAAGACAGATATAAAACCGCCTTTACCGTACCCTTTGGCCATTACGAATGGAATGTAATGCCTTTTGGACTCAAAAACGCCCCTTCAGAATTCCAAAGAATAATGAATGACATTCTGAATCCATATTCAAAGTTTATGATTGTTTATATTGATGATGTATTAGTTTTCTCTGAAAACATTGATCAACATTTTAAACATTTGAAAACTTTCTTATATACTATAAAGAAAAATGGCTTAGTTCTTTCAGCCACAAAAATGAAATTATTTCAAAACAATATTCGTTTTCTTGGACATTTCATAAATCAAGGTACTATTATTCCTATAAATCGAAGTATTAATTTTGCTGATAAATTTTCTGATGAAATTAAAGAAAAAACTCAACTCCAAAGATTTTTAGGTTGTTTAAATTATATTTCTGATTTTATTCCAAAGATGAGACAAATTTGTGCACCTTTATTTCAACGACTTCAAACAAATCCTCCACCTTGGACTTCGATTCATACAGATATTGTTAAACAAATCAAAAGAACTATTCATTCTTTACCTTGTATTAATATTCCTCATCCTGATGCTTTCATGATTGTTGAGACTGATGATTCAAAAGGTGCTGAGAAAATAGCTCACTATACCTCAATTTCAACAATTGACGCTGAAATCATGGCTTGTATTTACACGCTTGATAAATTCAAGATTTTCATCCTTGATAAATCTGAATTCACTCTTAGAACTGATTGTCAGGCTATTGTGAATTTCTACAATAAACTGAATAATAATAAATTATCCAGAAATCGTTGGGTTAACTTTGTGGATTATTTATGCAGGATCAGTGTTCAAGTTACCATTGAGCATGTAAAAGGAAAGATAATTCAGGAGCTGATGTTTATTACTTCTAACTCTGTTTATATGTTTCAATGTAGCCACAAAGGTAACAGCAACAAAAATATGAAGTTCGGAAGGATTACCCTCCCTTTACTTCAAGCAAATGACGACAAATCTTATAAAATCACAAAAGGATTATCAGTTGATGAGCAACAACAGTGTATTCTTAACGCACTGTGGATAGCAAGAACACCACAAGAGAAATTAAAAGCTCTTAGTGCTCTTACATATTATTTTACAAAAATCATTACAAAGCCCACTTCAAAGAATTTTACTCATTATGTACTCTTCAACGGCTCAAAGCCCGGAGTCTATATCAATTATGGTTCTTTGATGAATACAGTCGGCAACAGAAATGACTGTAGATGGAAAGGTTATTACAACCTTGAAGAAGCATTGAGGGATTTTTCGCTCTCAAACAATAATGTTCGTAACTTCTTTGTGGAAGAAGAACATGATAAAGAGCAATTAAAGCTCATAGAGATCTTGAAATCTCAAATTGGTAGTTCATCACCAATTAAAATAAATGATGAACCTAGTCCTTTTCAAACGGTAAAAGGTAAAGACATCTCAAATCCGTTGATGGTTGGTGATTTACCAAAAATCATAGTAGATCCGTTGGGATCCCCAATTCAAATAAGTGAGGATGAGAGTTCCACTAAAATGAGTGAGTATAAAAAAGAAAATGAGCGTTTCAATTCACAGGTTAAAAGGCTGAAGAAAGAAAATCTTTATTTCAAGGAGATGGCCAGAAAAACTCAAGAAGCTTATTCTTCAGTTACTCACAATATTGAAAATTATGTCGAAGAAATTGCCAGATTAAATGACATAATTTATCATTTGGAGGCACAATTAAGAATGGAACCTATTCCCTTCCTACAATTCAAGAAAAGGATGACATTAAGTCATTCATTCCGACAAAATTTCTTGGAAAAACTTCCTTATGAAATCCAAGAAAAAATCAAAGATATGGCAGAAAAATCACATTATGATAAACTCATAGAACTCCAGAATATTCTAAAGAAGAATGCAGTAACAGACAGGTGGTACACTCATAACAATGTTGTTCAAGAAGTAATTCAGTTCTTCGATCTGCAGCCCTTAGTTTTGAATATTACATTCAATGAAGGAGCGATGCCATACTTATTAAAAAATCTTTCGGATTTTTATTGGGCAGGTATGATTAGGGAAATTGTTATTCTTGACAGAATCTCTGAATTCTTTGGAGAAAAAAATTATAATGCTATCAGAGAATTTGCCCCTGAAGGAAGATATTACTTAACAATATTTTCAACATTCCCACATCAAGAAGGCAGGATCTTCTATCCCGTAGAAAGAATTATAATAATGTCCTCTTTACATATGCCCTTAGGAGGATTCAGAGCTCAATACGATTTCAAGGACATCAATGATCAATCAAAATATTTCAAGTTCCGAAGGAATCTGGAAGACGTCGACTTAACAAATTTGGAATTGTTGGCTGAATCCAATACTACAAAACTGTTCTCATATATTTATAGACAAGAAGATGAAGAAGAAGATCAGTTTGAAGGACCAGCAAATCCAATGAATTATATCAGCAGATGGATCTTCCACCCCAATAATTGAAGAACATCTTTAATTACTTACGCGCTAAGTCTCTGGGTACCAGCACTTTGGTTAAAAGATTCCTCTCAAAAGCAAGGACAACTCAAAAGAAGACGAAAGATGTCTACTCAAAAGATGCCAGCTCAAAAGAAAAAGAAAGATGCCTACTCAAAAGATGCCAGCTCAAAAGTCAAAAGATGCTTTCCAAAAAGACAAAACGGCCACTCAAATAATTGAAGACAGCTACAAAGATGCCAGATCCAAAGAGCATTCAAGTCTATATAAACACAACTCATTCATGTAACAAGGCAGAGGTTTTAGAGAGAGAGAGTTCAGACTTTGTAAACTTTACTCTTTGCTTCTGTATCCAAATACTTTCAATTCAAATAAGATCAAAGCCAGTTCTCATTCCATCTTCTTGTTTATTTTGTTTTATGATCCTGCCCCCCCTTTTGGTATCAGAGCTAGTTTAATTAATCTCGGTGTGTAAATACAAGCCATGATTTCAGCATCAATTGTTGAAATTGAGGTATAGTGAGCTATTTTCTCAGCACCTTTTGAATCATCAGTCTCAACAATCATGAAAGCATCAGGATGAGGAATATTAATGCAAGGTAAAGAATGAATAGTTCTTTTGATTTGTTTACCAATATCTGTATGAATCGAAGTCCAAGGTGGAGGATTTGTTTGAAGTCGTTGAAATAAAGGTGCACAAATTTGTCTCATCTTTGGAATAAAATTAGAAATATAATTTAAACCACCTAAAAATCTTTGGAGTTGAGTGTTGTCTTTAATTTCATCAGGAAATTTATCAGCAAAATTAATACTTCGATTTATAGGAATAATAGTACCTTGATTTATGAAATGTCCAAGAAAACGAATATTGTTTTGAAATAATTTCATTTTTGTGGCTGAAAGAACTAAGCCATTTTTCTTTATAATATATAAGAAAGTTTTCAAATGTTTAAAATGTTGATCAATGTTTTCAGAGAAAACTAATACATCATCAATATAAACAATCATAAACTTTGAATATGGATTCAGAATGTCATTCATTATTCTTTGGAATTCTGAAGGGGCGTTTTTGAGTCCAAAAGGCATTACATTCCATTCGTAATGGCCAAAGGGTACGGTAAAGGCGGTTTTGTATCTGTCTTTTTCAGCAACTTGAATTTGCCAAAAGCCAGATTTCATGTCAAACTTTGAAAAGATTTTTGCAATACTTAAACGTTTTAATAAATCTCTTTTATTTGGAATAGGGTAACGAATCTATTGAAGAACCTTGTTGAGAGGTTTATAATTAATAACAAGCCTAGGGACACCACGTTCCTTTTCTGCTTGATTTATGACATAAAATGCTGCACAGCTCCAAGGTGATTTGGATGGCCGTATCAGCTCTTTATCTAAAAGAGTTTGAATTTCTTTTTTACAAACTTCTAATAGATCATGATTCATTTGAATGGGTCTTGCCTTTGTAGGAATATTTCTTTCTAAAAATTCCTTTTCATATGGTAATTCAACGATGTGTTTTTTCTTTCCCAAAAAGCATTAGAAAGATCTGCACAAACTTCTCTTTTGAATAGATCTTCTAACTGTTGAATTTCTTGTTTTGTGTTGGGTAATTGTAAGTGCTCTTCAATTTGAGCATAAGACAAATCTTCTTTAAGAAAATTTATCTTATTCTGCTTCATTTGAATAAGGTTGATATGTTGATAAATGGAGTTATTTTGCAAAACATTTAACTCCTTTTGTCGAACAGGAATCAAGAATTTGAAATGTATAGTATTACCCATAATGTTAGTGCTGATACCTTTGTTATCAACAACAAAAGGGTAAATCTGAGTAAGGAATGGAGTGCCTAAGATAATATCAGTGTTGAGATTTTCTACTACAATAAACTGATATTTAAAGCAGTAGTTTTGATTACATATCTCGGTTTTTGTCAACTTTCCTTTGATTCGAAGAGGAGAGTTGTTGGCTGCTATAAGAACTTCATTAGTAAAACTATAATATTTCGTTGGTATTAGACCATCTCTGATGCAGCTTTGATCTGCACCACTGTCTAACATTGCAACAAAGGTTTGTTTGAAGTTTCCTATAGAAATAGTTAGATGAACTAACCACTTTTGGAATTGGAATTTCTCAATCGTAGAAATGAATTGAAAAGTAGAAGGTTGAGTAGAAGTAATATTTACTTCCTGTGGAGGAATAAATGCTTCTTCTTTTTCTTCTTCTTCTTCTAGATAAGTTTCTTTTCCTTTGGAAAGTCTAGATTAAATAATTGCAATATGAGCTTTTAAAGAGAGATTATTCATCTCTATATTGTTAGTAGTTTGTCTTAAAGACTTGACTTCTTCCTTTAGAATATGAATCTCTGTTTGCAATTCTCTGGTAGAGATGGACTTAATGCCAGAGGTGTGATTCATAGGATACTTTTCAAAAACTTTTGATATACTGAAAGGTTGAATGATATTAAACTTCTCATCTTCTTGCAGAATCAAAGATTTTAATATTTCAAAAAGTTCCTTTTGTTTGATAGGGTCAGGTAATTGTTGAATCATATCAAAGATAAATTCTTTTGTATCAGAATTTATCTTCTTATTATCAGTAGAAGACTTAATCATATTAATTTGTTTACAGTGACAGTCATCCTGACTTTCACTAGAGGAATCATAATTGCCATTATCATCGTCAGTAATATAATTGATCTCAGAATAGATTTGCAATCTATCCTTTAATTTGTTTCTGATATTTTCTTCAATATCAGAAATGCCATCAATGATTTCATTTATCTTTCCTTTTCCTTTGCTTCGACATTTGCTTGCAATATGGCCTTTCTTGCCACATTGAAATCACTTGAAATCACTTGAATTCTTTTTTCTATTAAATCTCCTGAATTTCTTTGGGGAAATGGAATCTTCTCTATATTCCTTTTTCTTAGAATATATTTTTTGTGAAAAAGATTTTTGAAGGAATATGGTTTGTGTAAGGTTCTTGTGCTCAAATTCAATCTGCTGTAGTTAGAGAACTCTGAAAAATAAAAGATATATGTTTAGGAGCTTCTGGGACCCATCTGAGACCACCCCCCAAGACCGAACCCCAAATTCATCCATAGGGCCAAGGTTAGGTCGAGTTTTGTGGCCCCATTTGCAAGTTAGGGTTTGGTTTTTGTTCTGCAGCTCAACCACTTGATAACTAGGCCCTTTTGATACCCCTTTTGTCCCGGATTCACTATAGCCAAATTCGAAGCATGTATCCTATAAAAGTTTGATATTATACGTTTTAAAAACTTATGTTTTGATTTCGTTATTGCTGGGGGGTAGTTCGATATAGATAGCACGCATTAAAATATGTCGATCGTACGTTCTAGTCTATGTGCGTTAGAATTGTAGTAACGTTGCGTTTCGATTCTTATAAGTACGCTTGGTTTAATGTATAAGCTCGGTAGCGGAGACGCCCGACGTGGCGAAAAAGGGCAAAACATTCGCTAGCTTCGTCTAGCATGTGTTGATTTTAGGTGAGTAAGGGGACATCTACAAGTGGGAACTCGGGCGGATGGCGTATAGTACCCCCGACTACCAGAAGCTTTATAAAACTCCGTATCATTTTTTTAAAACTTTAATTGCGATACTTAACTACTATACAATTACATTGAGTATTATGACATCCATAGTGTACAATCATATTTGTTAGAATAAATACATTGGATAGAACACAAGCACAATACTAATGATTTCATGTTGCACAGTTCACAGACTCACATGCTACACCACACATCATTAGTACTGTCATGACATGTAGAATTGCTATATTTAACTGTTTTACCATGTTTCATGATAGTATTAGTTTCTATTTACCGTATTCCATTATTCGAATGCTATAGTCCATACAATTATATGTTGTAGTTAACAAATGTTGCATGAATGAATTATTCGCTGTTGATATCATAGATTTGATGTTTCTATGGATTTGAGAAATTGCAGGTATATTTTACAAAACGGATTATGTTTTCAAAAGTGTGGTTTGCTCGTGATATGATGATTTGATGTCCACCATGAGTTTTGGTTTTCATGATGAGATATCCGAATCGAGAGAGGCGTTAATTGATTACGGATACATGGTGGACCCGAAACGACTTCGAGGGGAAGGAAGACTATAGGGAGGTACGGGGAGCTTATGAGGATGATCGATACCGGGGATAGTATTGGAGCGCGGCGGATATCCGGAGGATACCAACCGAGGCTATATTAATATCGAGAGAGGACCGGTCTGTGAGACGATGCTTACGATATTTGGATTTCATGTGTCGATGATAAACACGAGATTTATGATAATATTGATTCTATTTTTATGCAACTTCATTTATATCGCACTTGTATTCATTACTATGCATATCATATTTATATCTTGTGATGTTTTACTTTTATTCACTGAGTTGGAAACTCATCCCCCATTGTGCCTTAGTTTCTTACAGGACGAACCGCACAGACACTTAGCGGCATCACCGGCACATCTTTTGGGGCTTATCGTTTATTTTGCTAGGTGGGTTACACGCATAGTAACTGCCTCTTTTGCATATTATGTACTTTGTATCTAGTGTCACTCAATATGACCACTTATATTATTGTATGACTTAGATCAAGTCGAGACTTTGCTTGTAAATTATTTTGGGTCGAACTCGCGTAGAGTCGACTACGAGCTTTACTTATGCAGTTTTCTTATATTTTGCTTGTGATCCTTCACTTTTGAGCATCGTATATTCACTGTGTGGTTTTGATTCCTCCAATTGGCATTGAGATAACTCCCAAGTGAGGATGTCGTTATATTTATATGCTTATGTACATGTTTTTATCAAAAATTACAAAGGAGGTGCTGCCGAAATTTCAAATGACGAAAACATTTTTAACCTTATTTCAAAACACTTGATATATGCTTTAAATAAACAATACTTATAAAATAATGTCGTGTTTCATGTTAAATGCCTTTTCCAAAACTTCACCTTCTTTATTCTTTAAAAATGTTTAAATCTTGGTTTTTGGTTTACTTGGATTGCGTCGATATCTTTAGACGTCACGTAATCTAAGTGCTGGTCACGTGCCAATTTAGGCCGTGACAGACTGTCACTTATAGGCTCAGTAAGGGTTTAGATGAGTTTTCTTGTCGATCTTCTTTTCGACATATACCTGGGTAGCCATTACGTACAATTAGTGCTACTGATGTGCTTGTATGTTTTGGATGTCATCCAATAACTCACTGCCAGCGTATTATCGAGTCTTTAGAGCCCTACACCGAGGGTTTCCCGGCTTTGGCTAAACGATGTAGTAGTCATACTGGGTATGCACTGGAGTTCGATTAAAACAAGTGTATTGGATACACTGACGGTAATCGGACGTTTGGAAATACTAACCGGTCTTTTGGAAAAACGGATATTAAATCGCGTATTGATTTAATATATTAATACATGTATTGGATATATGTAATTACTAGTATTTTGTCACCATTTATTTATTTCTCATTTATGTATTTTGATACATATGGAACACACACACACAAACACATATTATCATTATCATTTTCCTTTTTTTCTTTATCTTCTCTTTTATGCCTGTGAAGAACACATGGGTGCAAGTGCACACCCACCCTAGTTTGGGTTGACATATGGAAGGGAGAGAAAGAGATGTACACTTAGATAAGAGAGGAGAGTGTATATGAGACGATAATCTCATATTTTAAAGCAATTTTCCATTTCTCACTCTCATTTTCTCTCTCATTCAAGAGCTCTCTACCTTTTCTTCCTCCTAAAAATAAAGAGAAAAAGAAAAGAAAAATAAAAGTGAGATAAGAGAATTAGTGAAAGACATGACTATATCTTTTAGTTCTTTAGTTTAGCACCTACAAGATCTAAGTTATTTCAAGTAGAGAAATTGAAGCCAAAGTTGGAGCACTCATGGTGGATCATCTTGGATTAAGGAGATCATCAATCAAGCTTGTTCTTACAACCTATAAGGAGAACAACAAGGAGTCCAACTCAAATTGGAGCACTTGAACATGCTACAAATGTTATATCATTTAAATCTTTGCATGTTTGTGCTCAATATTGTTTCAAGTTTAAATCTTCAGCCTAGATCCTATATTTGTAGACTTGGGCTCTTTTGATTTTTTAAAACCCTATTTTTGCTTGTGCTAAATTCAAAGAAGAGAGTGCAAGACATACTTACATGGGAGCCAAACTAAAGATTTTAACTTGGTCTAGACGATGTTTATGTTTCGAATCATGAAATTTTTCCGATTTCTAAGTCCAAATGATCTGGCCTCTGTCCTAAATTTAAAAAACGATATGAAAAATTTTAAAATAATATTTTTGAAATGGTTCTTACTTGAAAATTTCAAGGTAGAAGCCCGGGGGCTTGATGTTATAACTTGGCTGCCAGAAATGGCATTTAGGCCGCTTTGTCCAGGATGCAACATCTTTCCCCTTAGCTCCTACAGGGGCTTAATCACAGGGAAAATGGAATTTTGGGGGTATTTGTTTAGGCCTAGGTCTCTGGAAGTGTTACCAGATCTTGTTTGAAGTTTACGGATACTTTAATGATCGAAACTTTAACATCGTGCTAGTTCTGTGTTCTGTATATCTGTTGTTATGAGTATCATTACGTGGCAAAACATCATTTAATTGCTATATGGAAAATTAGAAGGGGTTGCAGTTTTCATACTCACATTGTTGTTGTGGTTGCTGTGGTGTAATGAGATCGTCGTGATGAATAGCCAGTGTGTATGTTTAAAAATATTTGATTTGTATATTCTTTATTCGGGGCGAGCGGCGGAATTGTGGTCGTCGTTTCCACGCATTGTATATTCTTTTATTGGGGCACTTCCGGAATGAGGTCGATGTCACTATTGTATATATATTTGTTTACATTCATGTATTTAGGATTGACCCGTGGAGGGGTGTTCAAGTTACCGGGTCTTAGAATTAAGAGGGTGGCCATCTCAAGGCGTTAAGACCCGAGTCACCCAATTATAGGATTGGCAGGTAGCTTTCCGTGCTCGTAGGGGTCTAACTTCTTTAGATTCTGGGCTATTCACACGACTGTGGAAACTTGTGTTTCGTTATAGGCCTAAACGAAATGCGAGAATTCCTAGTATATCCGCTACTCCACTTTATTATTGCTTTTGCTGCTGTGATGTGATATTATCATGCCTGAGATGAATATATATATATATATATATATATATAATAAACACTATATATGTTTTGCATTCGTGCTTGCCCTGTCCCCGCCCTGCTGTAAGTTAAGTAATCTTACAGTGAAGACCCGTGACCCTGTGGTGAATGCAGATGGTATATATGTGAGTTCTATTTTCATTTCTTCTGGCATGATAAGGTTTATATGATGGGATTGTGTTAATTGTATTAATGCAAAGAAAACAAACCTAAAATGATGTTGCGGGAACAAATTTCGAAAGAAACTATAGGCCTATTTGTTTACTTTGCATAGAGTTGTTCGGTTATGAATATTCAGCACCCCATTCAATGAGGAAAGAGCCTTATTCCCTTTACAGGGAATTCACTCTTAAGCAAATGTTTACGTCACTATAAATTACTCGGTTTATTTCAAAACCACTAGTTTTAAAATCGGAGCCTAAACTACTCCTTTTCAAAGCTATTTGGTTCCTTCAACGATATCAAGTTCATTACGTTAAAGGTTTTCTCACAAACCATCCGTAGCCCTCCTTCATTTCAGATAAGTAGCACATAGTATTCATGTTGTGTTTGTTGGCCTTCGTCAAGGCATAGTAAATGGTAGCTGTGTGTTGCTTATCTGTAATATAGATAGATGTATTAATTTAGGACATCCGTACAGTCTTGTTGGCTTTCGTCAAGGACGAGTATGGGTGGTCTAAATTAATCTGGATAATGATGGGTAGAACTTGACTCACGTCTTATGATTTGTTAGCCTTCGTCAAGATCATAAGCGCTTGGGGCAAAACCATATCGGGAGTTTCAAATATAAGGGAAACTTGCTAAGTATGCGCATTCCTTCTGGAGTGTGGTGATTTTGGTCGGCTTCCGTCAAGATTATCATGTGATGATAGTTGGGTCCCGATTCCATTGATGAGTAGGTATTACTCTCGGGTGATTTTCAGATGATCCTGACTAATTCTCTTTTTATGATTTGAAAGAGAATTCGAAGAAACAGTGGGAGCCATCCTGATTAGATAAATTAATACACCAATCTAATCTTGATAGAGTGCACGCTGAATGTTTCTTTTCTCTCTCTGACAGCGATCATGACCCTCCTTAAACTAAAACTCTTAAACCAAGTTAATTGAACTTTTTTACCATCCGGCTTTGGATTTTCCAAATTCATTACAAAGTTGCATATATCCCTGCCAGTCCTACTTTCCCTTTGCATTTTTCCAGAACATACCGTATTACTACGAATATCCTCTTTATTTGGATAGAACATCTCGTATAGTTACATACGAACTCGAAAAAAGTTGATTCAGTTCGAGAACGGCCACATGTTCTGAATAAATTGAGTATTATAATTATGATGTCTCCCCTCCTTTACCTTCTTTCAGGTTACGAGAGCTCCTTTTGTTAGGAAGTACACCAGTTACGCTTGTCGGATAGTTTTCTTCTAAACCTTAGGCAGGTGCTGAAAGATAGGGAAGGAAGAAAACTAACTAGCCTAAATATGGTGCACAGAAGGTAAGTTATGGAGACATATAAATGGATTGAAGTGAGGGCAAAGGAAATTCTAACTCCTGTCATGAGTCTGGTATTGGAATAGGCTGTACTAGGAGTACCCGCCCCTCTTGAAACATTTTCATGTTTCAGTTTTCCAGTGTGGCTATAATTGAAAACTGTTTCTTAATTTATTCTGACTCCAGGGCATGTATATTTTCGATTAGGATCTCACATCTGTAAAGCATTACAGATGTTGAGAAGGAATAGAGTATTGGGAATTAGGTGATTTAATCCTCAATATCGAAATTCATAGTAATTGGTGATATGGAGGAAATCACCTGGTTTTGCATATCGGCAGATATCTGGTTTTGAATATCCGTTGTTACACACCAATTTTAAATTGAAATATCTGTACCTTTATTTCATAAAGTGAGACATGATTTTTGAAATTATGTTTAGAACAATTACCTTTATCAGTTGATGATTAGGTATAGTACATTGAATAACGTTGTAATTCTTCTTAACCAAAACACAGTTTTCAACTAACGACACATGGAGTTTGAGTTAATAAACTCAGGGGATTTGTACATATTCATGTATGATTGTCTGATGTCCTTTTGGACAAAGGGTTGGTACTCGTACTATATTCCATCTACCTATAACTTCTTTTGTTCTAGATACGCATTTTTGTAAAAATGCGATTTTGAGAAGTTCATAGGTATAAGAATAAAGTAGAGAGCCATAAGTTGGAAGTATCAGGATTTTTCAAGGTGATCGAAAATGTGGATGCTCATGTCAGGTGTTCCGTAATTGTACATTTGAGAATTAGATTCTCCTTCAGATTACTCATCCACGGATGCGCTCCTTGATGAGTAATGTTGTATTGGTCTTTTTCCATTTAGGTGATATGCACTAGAAACGGCTGCATGCCAATTGAATATGGTTCCATTTAAATTAACGTCTTTCTTTCTATATTGGATATAGAATAGTATCATGTCTTAATATTATTAAGATATATGGAGTAATCCGGTTCGTGTTGATAGCAGAATCCGGATGTACTCAAGGCACGTTTCAGTAATGGCAGTTTATGGATTATTCCAAGTTTTAAGCAATTGTTTAACTTCTACCATTTGCAGGATCAATAGTTATATTGTTCTTGACTCGCCACCTTTTTATGAATGAACTTCTTTTTCAAAAGAAATTAGCGGGAGATGGTAGAACTGGAAGTGATTCCAAAACCACAAACGGAAATTGAAAATTTAGTAGAATCTAAGGATTCAATTGGACTTGACATAGTTTAGCCACTCTGCAGATTTTAGTAGGTGACCTCAGCCACCCGAGAGATACTTCGATTTCCCTATAGACGGTGACAGGGAGGTCAGCATCACGGTACTAGTTATCAGCAGGTCATAGGAAGTAGCAACTTCCATGTGACCAGATGTATTGTATCGAAGTTGAGCTCAACGCACTTCAGCAAATTATGTAATTTGCTGGGTGCTCCTAAAGGGGTAAAACTCATTAGGAGCGAGTAGATCTTTCGAGATCTGTGCAGGTGGAAAGGTATTAACCTAGTAAGGGTAGACTTGTTATAAAGGTTTTCATCAAATACCCGGTGTGGATTGTGATGAGATTTTTACTTCAGTATCTACGCTGAAGCCCAAACGGATATGAATTGCCATCGCTGCTGTTCATAATTGTGATATCTGACAGGTGGATGACTATAACATCTTTCTAAATGGAAATTTAGAAGTGCACATGTATATGACTCTGTCAGAGGGTTATCGTAATTAGTGAGCGCAGCGGAAGATGTGCAAGTAGCTTATTTCTATTTATAGACTAAATCAGGTATAGCGGATATGGATCATCTATTTTAATGTGACAATCATAGTGTTTGATTTCATCAAAACAACAGATGGACCTGGTAAAAAGGATGTAGGGAGTACTGTCCTGGTATTTGGATGACATACTCCAAATAGGATGTAATATTCCTATATTACAATCGGTCAAACTATGGTTGTCAAAGGCGTTTCTCCACACAGGATCTGAGTAATTATTGCTTTTACACTGGGTGTAGTAAGTAGATATTAATCTAATCCTGGAGAAATAAAGGGAAGCAGTGAAGAAGTTATGTGGATGTTCTTGATATGTGGTAATGGCAGCCTCCTACAGGAGGCAGTTACCGGTTCTTGCTTCCAAGATGACCTGGATGACAGAGTTATAAGTTTCTCTCTTCTAAGGTGCAGTATGTTGGAAAGGATTCCAAGCAGGATACTGAGGTGAACATAGTGCTGGGTGCTGATTATGATTAGTAAATGATACAGCCTAAGAAGTTTGTCAGATATAGATGTTCATTTATGATTCTGGTCTTATCAGCTATCCAGACAAGTTCTAAGGCAGGTATCACTCAGTTTGGGAGATAGTTGATCTTTGCGAAGTTGAAAAATAGAGAGATAAAGATAGAAACATTGGAGTGGATCCACTCACCGAGGCTATTTCTCGAACACGGTTGTTTCTCAAATACGATTTGCGAGACTGATTAGTAGAGAAGTTGGGTTCTCGATAGCACACGAGATGTGTGGGTATGCGATACCACAATAATTGGACTTAAGTGCAAGTAGGAGATTTTTGGATATAGTACCCTCAAGGAAATTATTATAATTGCAGGCAGGCGATTATGATAATTGAGGGAGGACCTATATAGGTAGAACAATCTTCCTCGAGATGATAGTATGCTTTGTGGTTAGTTTTTATCATTCATGTGTATACGTTTTACTTGCTATTATGTGTCGCTAATACATAATAATAAATCCCATAGGATCCTTACTTGACTACCAGTATTATGATGGCGATCATAAGCCTATTGGATCCTTACTTAACTACCAGTATAATGATGGAGATCTCACTTATGGGAACTGGGTAGTCCATAAGCACATCCTTAAATATCCTTAGTCGTGGGAGTATCGAGACTGGGTATCGATATTCAAGAGTAGACTAGTGTATACATTTCTTGACCCCGATGAGGGGCGATGGCCGGTCTCACAGCCATTGGTGTCTGACACCAAAGATTGTATTCAGGTGCTCATTGGGTTATGAGTTACACTGGATAGACTTGCTGAGAACAGCTAGTTGGTAATATACCTAACGTCAGATAGCTATTCTCTGATGATTTGAGTACAGGGTAGTCTGTTGACCTGATATCATCATTTTTCTTAAGTGTGTTCCCACTGTACTTAGATTACTACCCTACCATGGTTTTAAAGAGTCGTGCAAACAGGTAGTTGTTAGGTGCAGTCCCGAAGCAATTGGAGGTAGTGAGTGATAGAAGGGATTCGTCTCTCCCGGTATAGGGAGTCGATGTCATGCTGTGTGCGGTTGGCTAATACCATAAGTCCCTGAACATGGCAGATGAGATTTACTGATATGATGATCAGTAGTTTCTCGATTGGTATTGAGCTTGATATCGGCACGATTTATCGGGTTATTAGGGGTCTAACGTCGTCCAACCCTTAGACCCGGTATGCAGTACTCTCAGACAAACAGATCGGACTGTACGGTGACTATCACTTATAGGCTCAGTAGGGGTTCGGATTAGTTTGCTTGTCGATCTTCTTTTCGATAGATATCTGGGTAGCCGTTTCGTACAGCTAATGCCATTAACATGCTTGTAAGTTTTGGATGTCATTCAGTCACTCACTGCCAACGTATTGTCCAGTCTTTAGAGTCCGACACCGACGGTTTCTCGGCTTTGGCGAAACGATATAGTAGCTATACTGGGTATGCGTTGGAGTTCGATTAAAACAAGTGTATTGGATATACTGACGGTAATCGGACGTTTGGAAATACTAACCGGTCTTTTAGAAAGACGGATATTAAATCACGTGTTGATTTAATATATTAATACATGTATTGGATATATGTATTTACTAGTATTTTGTCACTATTTATTTATGTCTCATTTATGTATTTTGATATATATATATATATATATATATATATATATATATATATATGATCATGATCATTTTCCTTTTTTTTCTTTATCTTCTCTTTTATGCGTGTGAAGAACACATGGGTGCAAGTACACACCCACCCTAGTTTGGGTTGACATATGGAGGGAAGAGAAAGGGATGGACACTTGGATGAGAGAGAGAGAGAGAGAGAGGAGAGTGTATATGAGATGATGATCTCATATTTTTCTTTACCCAAATTTTCATTTTTCACTCTTATTCTCTCTCATTCAAGAGTTCTCTACTACTTCTTCATCCTCATAAAAATAAAGAGAAAAAGAAAATAAAAATAAAAGTGAGATAAAAGAATTAGTGAAAGACATGACTGCATCTCTTAGTTCTTTAGTTTAGCACCTACAAGATCTAAGTTATTTCAAGTAAAGAAATTGAATCCAAAGTTGGAGCACTCAAGGTGGATCATCTTTGATCAAGGAGATCATCAACCAAGCTTGTTTCTACAACCTACAAGGAGCACTATAAGGAGTCTAACCCAAATTGGAGCACTTGAAGATGCTACAAAAGTTGTATCATCTAAATCCTTGCATGTTTGTGCTCAATGTTGTTTCAAGTTTAAATCTTTAGCCTAGATCCTATATTTGTAGACTCTAGCTCTCTTGATTTTTTAAAACCTTATTTTTGCTTGTGCTAAATTCAAAGTAGAGAGTGCAATGCCTACTTACATACATACATGCCTAATGACCTCAATAGATAAATAAATTTTCGAATCGAAGGAGATAATAGATTGTGTTTTAAAGATTAGAAAATTTTAAAAACGATTCGAAGAAGTTTTTCAAAGGATTAAGAAAAGTTTAAAACAGAAACTTCTTCGACAATTTAGAGATCTTGCAATTTTGATGACTAGAAAAATATAAAGCACTGAAAGATCTCTTCTTTCAAAAAGAATAGTAAAAACTTAAAGAATGACTCAAAGGAGTTTTCAAAGAGAATAAAAAAGACTATAATCAGATGAAACTTCTTTGAAAACCAAAGATCTTTCTTTTCTAAAGACTAGAAAATTCTAAGGCTCTTGAAAGACCTCTTCTCTTTAAAGAGCATTAAAAAATTAAGAACCGAGACTGAAAGTGTTTTCTCATGAAAAAGTTAAAGAATGATGAAAACTAGATAAGAATGTTTCATGAGAAGAATTGTGCGTTAAAACACAAGTCAAGGGTCATTTATTTAGGATTTTTGAGTTTGGGAAGTTAAAATAACCATTCCCACACTTTGGGACCGTTGGGGAGCAGTTATAGGAAGTTAGGATTTGAAATTCAAACCAAAAAAGAAATTTTTAAATTTTTTATAACTGCTATGGACATCCATGATGGACGTCCATGTCTGATATGCCAGATACTGAAACTATCATAAATTTTTGCTCGGTTATCCGATTTTAATGTTCTTAGGCTCGTTGGAAAGATTTCTTCGAGACATATATTTTGGAACTCTAATCTATTTAATTAAAGAGATATCTAGTATAGACAATTAGGATTAGAAAAGTGATTCTAATCATTAAGATCGACTCTGAACTCAAAGAAAATAAAATGTCTTGAATACTCCGTTGTGTAATTTCTTCGATATTTCCTTTAAAATTGCAATTTGGTCTTCAGAGTCGCTCAATGTCACTATTGTGATGTCAGTTGAAGTGTTGATTGTTCTCTTACTTGAGTAATTCCATTGTTATAGCACTTTAACTTTTTTGGTATGGTTAGTAACATATATTATCTTTGAAATATAGTTTTTGTAAAACAATCAAAACTAAATAGAATGAGACTCGTAGCTCAACACATCCGTCAACAGCCATCGAATACGGATACCATAACACCAATATTCATTTTGTAGTTGTATTTGATATAAAAATATAGTAATGTTCCAATATCCATTCATATTTGTATCCTTATCCGTATTTGTATTCGATTTTGACCAAATACTTTAGTAATTTTTATCTCCGATGACTATCTATTTGACTTTGTTTACGACTACCAGATATGGATATGCTAACACGTACATCTAAACCCTACCTGATCTGTTCACATTTCTTGTATTTAATACTTTTATAAATATTATATTTCCGTCCTTTACACTTTTACTATGTAAAAGATTTTGATATAATTTGGATTTTAAATCTTTGTCTTGGGCCTCCTGTGTGTAATTATCGAGTTAATTGCACAAAACACCCATATAGTTTACCCTATGTGGCACAAACATTAATTTATTGGCACAAACACCCCTCTACCATCGATCATATCCTTAAAAAAATGCTCAAACCCAACTCGAACTCTAAAGAACAACAAACAAATTCTAAAGCAACATTTGACTTAATTAAGATTGGATCTGAAAACTAAAGAAGGCAAAATTTGGTTGTTGAAGATAAATTAAAATACTTTATAAGAACTCCAATTTTCTTAACTTGGAGGATGGATATAGAATCTGAATCGGAGCAGAGATGATTGTTTTTCTCAATCTCAATTTAGCGTACCGAATCAAGTTAGTTTCCAAGTTTTGTACACGAGATAAATTTCACTAAAATGAAATATATTGAGAAATGGCTTTCTTAGAATTACACTAGAATAGCATTAACTAAAGGGTAAATTACATCAGACATTTAGAATAGAATTAACTGTTGTTTCTTTTCATTAAAATACCTTAAACTTATTTTGTTAGAATAAAATAGCTTGAGTGCTACTTTAGAGGATATTTTAGTGGGGGAAACACCCTAAAAAACCATATTTTATGGTATTTTAGTATAACTAAAAAACTTCAAGGTTGAATGTTGAAAACTCACGGTGTCGTGCTTTTGGATGAGTTTTGTCAATTTAGGATATGTCGGTTTTGTTGATGAAAATAGTATACGACGTGAGTCTCGAGTTCTAAAAATACCGCAAGTGCATGGTGCGTTGATGCAAGCTGGCAAGTACGGGTCGATCCACAGGGAGTGGATATCACGACATCAATTTGAGTTATAAAACAATGGGTTGGAGTTGGAATTTGTCAGGTTTTTACAATAATTAAATGAAGAATGGTTTAGGGTTGTTTAGGGAAAACTTAGGCTAAGGTTTGGTATGGTTGAAATACAGCTTTTATCCCCAACTCTCCATCTTGATTCAAGGTCCAATTTTAGTTTCTATTTGATTTACGAAAGCATATCGCATCTATTCGAAACAAGTATCGGTTTAGAATACGATATCAAGATTAAGTTAAAAAGAAACTAAAAATTTAAGTTCTTAGAATGAAATGGATATGGAATTAGTTAAGTGAAGTTTGCAAGCATAGAACATATACTTGTATGCTATATATCGTATCTAGCCAGTTTCTGACACTTAACTTAATTTCGTATTCCTTTCAACTTCAAATCGTAATATAGCAACAATAAAATGTAAAGAATGAATAGGATATATGTTAAATGTTGATTTGCAACCATTCAAAACAATATATCCTATTAAGCAAAACATAATAAAATTGCATATATTAAGTAAAGAAGTGTAAAATACAAAAATCAAGAAGGAGGGGTTGGAAGACAAGCCATTCCATAACTTACCTCACCATAGCTCAAGAACAAACTACTCACACATCATAAATTGAAATTACAACAAGAAAAAAAAAGTAAAAGAGAAAAGGTACAAGAATCAACTTGAGATAAATGAAGCTTTGATTGCAATGGTTCCAAGTACAAACAAATGAATTCAAATACCAAAATCTAATCTTGCAAGCTCAAGAAAGAGGTTGCAAGACAACAGGAAGGCAAAGAACTCACACTAAGAGTTACAAGATCAACTAGTTACAATGTTACAAAGTTTTCTCTCTCAAAAAAGTAGTGCCCTCTAACTTGCCTATAGGTCTGGTATTTATAGGCTCAAAACAAAAATAAAAAAATAATAAAAACAGGATGATGGGACAACAATGAGTGACCAGACAAAATACGAAGTGAATTAGGCAAAGGGGACCCGGCGGCGCCGGGTTTTGGGGGTGTCTCGGCAGTCATGATCTGAGCTAAGGGGCTCGTTTTGGTGTAATGATTCTAGTACACTCAACAAGTCCACTGATGTTGTTTGATTTCTTCATATCAGCTCAGGTTGTACTCAGTAGTTTTGGAGGGAACTTGATGCATTAAGTCGCATCACATCTTTTAGCATTTAATGCGCATCACACTCATTTGTGCTCATTTTGTGCTAAGGAAGCCCCCATCATGGTCTAGTGTTCACTTGTATTGTGTTGGACCAAAATTGTGTACACATTGTTGCTTGCAAAAGAACTCTTTGGATATCGATCGGTTTTTTGTTCTGTTTGCAGTGTCGGCTCCCAAACGTTATATCCGTGATTTTGAATGTGTTTCCAGTATTTTATCATGAACACCTGTAATCTGTATTTACTGAGCAGACACTGGTTAATACTACCGATATATAACAGAATAGATACTGAATGAGCCGTATTAAAATACAGTTTTCTGTGATGAACAAATACCCCCAAACTTATCTTATGCCCGTACTGGGCAAAACAAAAATTTCTAGCCTCACTTTCGCAAGGAACGCGATTGCACTGAGCACGTGCAAAAAGAAGTTAAAGCTCTAGGTGTCCCTAGTAGGAGGAGTGTTGTCTCCTGAGGGTTTTCAGCGGATACTACCCACAAAATCCCGTCAAGCTAGTTTCGTAAGTTAACAACGACTTTTACTCCTACGGTTTAGTATCTAAGTTAGAAATTCTATTATCCTAAGTTAGAAATTTTCAACCTTTATGTTTCACGCCTCCTATTTATTCAATCTCAGATCCTATACGTTTTGATAGTTTAAGAAAGATCTCGGTTTCTCTTGAACTGTCCTTCTAAAGCGCAGTCTCCAATCCGGAATTTTTATCACCTTTATAGAAAGCATAAGTCTTATTCTTTATTCCTATCTTTCTTCCAAATCTCGATCGTATACCCCTACGTGTGTGTAAATTTTTCACCCCTACACTCAAGAATTCAATTCAAGCTATAGTACCCTTGCCTTAATACCTAATACTACTTCTTTTCGTTTATGATGGACGGATTTGCTCACACACATTTCATGCGACTATTAATGCTTCCTGAGGCACTAACAGCCGATTACTGAAAGTGTGAGCTAAAAGTGTAAATAGCAGTTTCCAGGTCTTGACTTTATTTTTTCTTTCTTTATTATTTTTTTTCAAGACCGGATATATTTTTCAATGATGCTCTTTTGGTGGTTAGCTTTAAATACCGTTTTTTCTTTCATACAAGCCTTTCAGGCAAGAGTATTTCTAGGTATTCTCTACTATCTCAAGTTTCAAGGTGCGTGTAAGTGCGATTTGTAGGGTATATACTTTCTGAATTTGGACTCAAGAATAAGAACTATTTTTCAGACTTATCTTCAATAAAGTTTTCAATACTTTTCCTTCATCTCGACTTAACTCAAGAACTAAACTCAAAATTACCTACTTCTTTAAAAAAACTGCAAGGATGTATATTTACCAAGGTTAAACAGAAGGAGGGTTATTTTTAGGGTTTTCAACTTCTAAGCCTAGGATTTAGTTATTTCTAAAGTATCAACTAAATTTTTGGAAAAAATCTAAGTTACCCTACTAGCTAATTTGACGACAAAGTTTTTATAATTTTTTTCGATTTTTGTGGGTTTTTAATAAGTATGAAAATGCAAAATATACACATGAATGCAAAATATACATATGAATGTGAAGGTAGAAGGTAGAAATCTTACCGAGTATAAATATACCCCCAAACTTAAACTTGACAATATCCTCACTGTCATACTATACAACAAAAGTCAAAATTGTTCAGGGGTAAAAATAATACACAATAATTACAAACAGAAAAAGCCAAAATGTATATACAAGATTTTAGGGGAAGTGATTTTAATCAAGATAACATGGCTCATGTAAAAACATGAGCTCCCCTGTTCTTGCAGGCAATTTTAAGAATGGTTTCAAACGTTGGCCATTTACTTTGAAAGTAGTGCCCGAGTGCAGATCTTCAATATTGACTGCACCGTGCGGAAAGACGGTGCGCACAAGAAACGGACCTGTCTAGCGTGACTTCAATTTCCCAGGAAACAAATGAAGTCGGGAGTCGTAAAGTAGAACCTTTTGTCCTACGGTGAATGTCTTTCGGAGAATCGCCTTGTCGTGGAAAACTTTCCTTTTTTCTTTGTACAGTTTGGCGTTCTCATACGTGTCATTGCGTATCTCGTCGAGCTTATTCAATTGAAGTTTTCGAGCCTCATCGGCCTTTGCTAGGTCGACATTGAGCTGTTTGATTGCCCAGATTGCGCGGTGTTCCAATTCAACAGGTAAATGACACGCTTTTCTAAAGATGAGTCGGTATGGGGACATACCAAGATTTGTTTTGAAGGAAGTGCGAAATGCCCAAAGCGCGTCATTTAACTTCAATGACCAATCCTTTCGGTGTTGACTGACAGTTTTTTCCAGAATCTGTTTAATCTGTATATTGGAGACTTCAACCTAACCGCAAGTCGGAGGATGGTAGGGTGTTGACAGTTTGTGGCAAATGGAGTATTTCTTCATTAGTTCTTCAAAAGATCGGTTGCAAAAATGCATTCCATTATCACTGATGATGGTGCGAGGCGTACCGAACCGAGAAAAGATGTTCTCTTTGAAGAATTTTACGACAACCTTGTTATGTTTGTTCGACACAGGATATCCTCTACCCATTTGGACACATAATCCACAGCCAGCAAAATGTACAAATTCCTAAAAGAGTTTGGGAATGGCCCCATGAAATCGATACCCCAGACGTCGAAAATTTCTACAATCAGAATGGACTATAGGGGTATCTGATTCCGTTTTCCAATCTTTCCCATGTGTCAGCATCGGCTATAGGTTTTGATATTCGAAAGCATCCTTGAAAAGCGTCGGCCAGTAGAAGCTGCTTTGCAAAACCTTTTCAGACGTCTTTTTGGGTCCAAAATAGCCCCCACAAGCTTTATCATGACAGAAAGACAGAACAACTCTCGTTTTAGAGTTAGAGATGCACCGTCTAATAATCTGGTCAGGACAGTACTTGAACATATATGGTTCATCACAATAAAAGAATTTAACTTGGGAGAGAAATTTTGACTTATCCTGATTCGACCAAAAGGAAGGTGTTTCTCCGATGATAAGAAACATGACAATATCAGCGAACCAGGGTTCGACTGATACAGAGAGAAGTTGTTCGTCAGGGAATTGCTCGTTGATGGGAATTTTCTCAGTTGGTGCATTTGTTAAGCGAGACAAATGATCGGCAACAACATTGTCGGTTCCCTTCTTATCCTTGATGGTCATGTCAAATTCTTGAAGAAGGAGAATCCAATGTGTCAATTTGGATTTAGCATCCTTTTTTGCAAAGAGGTGCCTAAGTACAGAATGATCAGTGTAAATCGTGACGTGGGTTCTGATCAAGTAAGGACGGAATTTTTCAAGCGCGTACATAACAGCTAAGAATTCTTTTTCAGTGGTGGTGTAATTCAGCTGTGCATCATTCAACGTCCTGGTTGTATAATGGATAACATGCGACTTCTTTTCAAATCGCTGTCCTAAGATAGCACCTATCGCAAAGTCAGAAGCAGCGCACATTAGCTCGAAAGGTTCATTCCAGTCTGGTGCACTTAAAATCGGAGCGGAAGCGAGTTCCGATTTCAGAAGCTTGAACGCGTGAAGGCACTCAGAATTGAAGTCAAAGGGAGTATCTTTAGCCAGCAAGGAATTTAAGGGTCTAGCCAGTTTGCTAAAATCCTTGATGAAACGCCTGTAAAACCCGGCGTGGCCTACGAATGCCCTGATGTCACGGATAGTCTGTGGAGGTGGGAGGCTTTAAATGACGTCGATCTTTGCTTTATCGACTTCAATGCCATTTTCAGAAATGATATGGCCTAACACAATGCCGTGTTGGACTATGAAATGACACTTCTCCCAATTGAGTGTGAGGTGTTTTTCCTTGCATCGTAACGTGACCAGTTCAAGATGCCTCAAACACTCAGAAAATTAATCTCCAAAGACGGAGAAATCATCCATAAATACTTCCAAGAATCGCTCTACCATGTCAGAAAAGATGCTCATCATGCACCGCTGAAATGTTGCAGGTGCATTACACAGCCCAAAGGGCATGCGACGGTAGGCGAATGTGCCAAAATGATAAGTGAAAGTCGTTTTGTCCTGATCCTCCGGATCGATCGGGATTTGATTGTAGCCGGAATACCCATCTAAGAAACAATTCGGCAGCGGATCACGAAATCTTGGCGATCTTCTCTATCTAATGAATGAGGAGTCCGTTTGGAAATCGTCCGCCCCGCGCCACCCCCCGAGTAGCATTTGATCAATGAAGGGCAGCGGGAAATGATCCTTGCGAGTGGCTGCGTTGACCTTTCTGTAATCGATACAGACTCTCCACCCCGTTTGTGTGCGGGTTGGGACTAGCTTGTTTGCTTCATTCGTGTTTACAGTGATACCCGATTTTTTTGGCACAATGTGAATGGGGCTTACCCACTTGCTATCAGAGATGGGATAGATGATCCCATTGTCAAGACACTTCAGCATTTCATTCCGCACCGCTTCTTTCATTACCGGGTTAAGCCGGCGTTGAGGATCCTTGAAGGGTTTTGAATCATCAGTCATATGGATTCTGTGCTGACAGATAACAGGGCTGATTCCTTTGATATCAGCCATTAACAACCCAATCGCTTCCATGTTCTTTCTCAGAATGTCCATAAGGGCCAATCTTGTTCAGGCGCAAGGTCGGTTGCGATTATAACTGGAAGCGTTTCATTATTTCCCAATTACGCATACTTGAGGTGGTCAGGAAGTGCTTTGAGGTCATGTTTTAGTGGCTCCTCCACAGATGGTCGCACTTCAGGGGCCAGTTCGTTACGAAGTGGTTCAAATTGGGGGCCCCAGTATGCGTAGGAAGCCTGTTCAGGACTTAACTTCTCAGGGAAAAGAAGATCCTCAGAAAACAGTTCTTCAAACGTTTCATCAAGACACTCATTTTTGAAGTCAAATGTCCCCTCCTCAGACATATCGTGTATAGCGTTGACTTCAAATGTGTCGTCATGTTTCTCACTCGCTTGGTTTCCTAGCATGAAGATGTTGAGGTCAACTGTCATGTTTCCAAATGAGAGTTTCATGGATCCATTACGACAATTGATCAACGCATTGGATGTGTCTAGGAAAGGCCGTCCCAGTATGACTAGAATTTGACCACTGGGATTGGCGAAGGGCTCAGTCTCCAACACAATGAAATCTACGGGGAATATGAATTCCCCGACTTTGATTAGAACATCATCGATTTCTCCCCTCGGTACCTTCGTTGATCGATCTTTCAATTGCAGAGTCACTCTGGTCGGCTTGAGTTCTCCCAATCCCAGTTATTTGTAAACTGAGTACGGGAGAAGGTTCACGCTTACCCCGAAGTCTAACAAAGCATGATTGATTTGCTTGTCCCCGATAGTGCAAGAAATAGTAGGACATCCAGGGTCCTTATATTTTACCGGAATGGATTTGGACAAGACATCACTTAGAGTGACGGCTAAGAAGACTGTTTTGGGCACATTCGTGCATCGTTTTTGCGTGCACAAATCCTTCAGGAATTTTGCATACGCCGGAACTTGTTGGACCATGTCCAACAACGGAATGCTAACCTCACAGCGTTTGAAGACCTCTAACACCTTTTCCATACTTGCAGAAGGCTTCTTTGATTTCAACCTATTGAGATAGGGAGCCCAAACACGAGGTTTGGAGAAGTTGTAGATGGAACAGGTGCAGAAGGAGGGAGTGTTCTTGCTGCATCATCAGGATGGATTTACGGCGAATTCTCAAGTTGCTTTGAAGGATGTGTAGCAGATGACGAAGAAAAAGAAGAAGAAGAAGAAGGCGGAGGCAATGAAGATGACGACGGACCACAAAGTGGAACAGAAGATGAGATACGTGATGGTAAACTGACAACCGCACGTTTGGATGAGTCATTGGGGTTGACAACCTTGTTGTCAATCGTACGTCCTGATCTGAAGACTATGACGGCGTTCGCGTTCTCAATGTTGTTCAGCTGAACAACATGAGCGTTTTTGTTTCTCTGCTCTCTCGAATTTGTCACGGGTTGAGAGGGAAATGTTCCCTTTTCACGTTCATTAACTGCAGCAGCTAGTTGACTGATTTGGATTTCTAATTTGGCTATCGCTTGAGTGTTAGCGCTATGCAACTGACCAGATGATTGTATAAAAGTAGCCTGACTAGACGAAGTTTGCGCAGAAGTTTTAATCAAAGCTTCCAACCTTTTTTCAATGGATGACACCCTCTTGTCGTTTTGGGCGAACCCAGAGGATATAAAGGCTGGGTTAGGCTGATTCGGCTATTGGGGCTGGTTGTTTGAGTATCCCAATTTCTGGTTTTGAAAATTTGAATTTTGAAATTGTTGTAAAGGCGGGTTGGAATTTGTTGGAAAGGCGGGTTTGAATTGTTGTTTTGAAAAGGTGCCCAATTCTAAACGAAATTGGGATGATTCTTCCAACCAGGATTGTACGTCTGTGCGAAAGGGTCGTTCCTGGGACGCTGGTTCGATACAGCGCATTAACGTTTTCGTGTCCTTGGGACCCGACGAGAAATGGACATTCCTCCGTTATGTGGCTCGGATGCTGACAGTTAGCATACATGGTTTGAGAATCTTGGTTGACCGGTAGCAGTGAATATTTGCTCTCTAAAGCTTCCATTCGCTGTACAAGAGCGGTGATTTTTGCTTCGGCAGCTATAGAGGTGTCAACTATGTGTGCACTGCTCCTAATCACAGAAGGTTTCTCTCTCACACTCTTCCACTGAATGGTCTTGTCAGCCAGTTCTTCTAAAATGTTCCGTACGTCCTTAGCACCATAACTCAGAAATTTGCACTGACACATGGACTCTAATATCATGCGCGAACTGGTGTCTAAACCTTCGTAGACAATCTGACACAACCTCCACTGTTCTAACCTGTGATAGGGACATTTAATTAAGATATCCTTGAATTTTTCTAAGCATTTCCAAAAAAAATCACCCTCTTTTTGTTTGAAATTGTGGATTTCATTCCGAACTCGCACGGTTTTGTGAATAGGGTAAAAAAATTTAGAAATACTTTCACAAAGTCGTCCCATGTCGTGATTGATCGAGCTGGGAAACTGTTTAACCAACCTTTCGCATTGTCTTTAAGCGCAAAAGGAATGAATTTGAGCTTAACGACATCCTCACCCACTCCGTGAATTTTCATCATAGCACATACTCCCTCAAATTCACTGATTAGAAAGTAAGCATCCTCGGACTCGAGTCCGTGGAATTTTGGGAGTAGTCGTATGAATTGCGGCTTGATTTCATAGTTGTTTGCCGCAATGGTGGGCAACATTATGCATGAAGGTAGGGATGAACGGTGTGGGTAGCATCTTTCCTGTAACGCCGCCTCCTGCAGCTCTACGATCGTTTGTTCAGTCATTATCGGTGTTGTAGGAGAAGAAAGTGAGGGTGAACGAAGTGTGGTATCAGACGGCTCCGATAAAGCAGAAGGTAAGAAAGTCTCGGAAGGTTCCGAAGAATCAGAAGGTGTAGAAGAGTCGGAAGATACAGTCACAAACCGGACTAATCGAGATTGTGAATCTCTAGTCCAAGCTGACATGCACTATCCGGAAGTGGTAAGGAAAGACTAAGGAAATGGAAGAAAAGGTGTTACTAAAAAATATATTCATAACAACAAATCACACAAAAAGGTACAACAAGAACACAAACATGACACACTGCACACACCTAAACCGTCTAGGGTTACCTAGGTCAACTAGACCTGCTCAAAAACTTGCTTTGTGAAGTAAAAATGTACCGCGAAACGGGCCCAAGATAGACTGATCAAGAAGCTAGGTAAGTGCAGAGAAGAAGGGAGGTTGTCCCTCGCTTTCGCGACGTTCCTTAATTAGAATAACCTTCTCTCTTTCGGCGGTTGCGCCTTTCACACTTTCCTAGACACTTCTTGAACAATGTACCGATGAGCGGTGTTCAAAATACACTTAACTTTCCCTATTGAGTGCAAAGTCCTTAGAGGCTGAAGGTCTAATTTCTTTTAATATTAATGGGGGTGTGAAAATGCTCTTTCTTTGTGGTTTGTGGGCCACGGAGAAAGGTGATGAAATCCCTTACCGTATCTTGTTGGGGTTCTTTTGCCCTTAAGTCCGTATTAAAGTTATGCAATGCGCAATTCAATGAAAAAGTTGTTCAAAACATCAAACAATCATTTTTTATGTTTAAACGCGGCGCTGCAACAAATACGGGTTAGTTCTTTTAGCGTTTGGCAATGTACTTGCAAAGAATCCTGCAAAGATAGAGTAGTGGATGCGTCGGATTTTGAGAAGAAGGTGTTTAAGGAATGCGTACCGATGGATTTTTGGGTTAAGAACCACCGTTTGACTTGAATCCGATTGGGTTGAAAAGTTCACTTGCGCGAGTCAATCTACCCGGATCTTTGGCACTGTATTTTGTTATCACCTTGGCTTTGAGCGCACCCCTTTCTTCGCACAATCGCTATTCGTAAATCCCTCGAATCTGAAAATGTCGCAAAAACGGTAATTTTAGTACGAAAAGTGATAAATGTGGCCAAATGCCTACACACTAAAAATTATGAAAATCAAACAATAAATTTGAGATAATAATTAAGCAATAGAGCAAAGGAGAAAATTTTTGGAGGCAGATGATAAGGTGAGACCGGCGGCGCCGGTGATTTTACCGATGTTGCCGGGTGAACAAGTGAACTGGGGCTCCAATATTCTTTTGTGGTCTCCTTGTTATAGTATTTTCTCAATTATGTTATTTGATTTTTCTAAATAGTTTCATGGTGTTAGCAGGTCCAAAGAACAGAGAACAAAATGTCAAAAAAATTGATTTTTATGTTTTGGTTTTAATGGTATATACAAAAATAGCTCAAAATAGCTTAGTGATGTCGCCAATCCCCGGCAACGGCGCCAAAAACTTGTTGAAAACTCACGGTGTCGTGCTTTTGGATGAGTTTTTTCAATTGAGGATATGTCGGTTTTGTTGATGAAAATTGTGCACGACTTGAGTCTCGAGTTCTAAAAATACCGAAAGTGCATTGTGCGTTGATGCAAGCCAACAAGTACGGGTCGATCCATAAGGAGTGTATATCACGACATCAATTTGAGTTATAAAACAATGGGTTGGAGTTAGAATTTGTCACGTTTTTACAATAATTAAATGAAGAAATGTTTAGGGTTGTTTAGGGAAACCTTAGGCTAAGATTTGGTATGGTTGAAATACGTCTTTTACCCCCAAATCTCCGTCTTGATACAAGGTCTATTTTTAGTTTCTATTTGATTTACGAAAGCATATCGCATCTATCCGAAACAAGCATCGGTTTAGAATACGATATCAAGGTTAAGTTAAAAAGAAACTAAAAATTTAAGTTCTCAGAATGAAATGATTATGGAATTAGTTAAGTGAAGTTAGCAAGCATAGAACATATGCTTGTATGCTATATATCCTATCTAGCAAGTTTCCGACACCTAACTTAATTTCGTATTCCTTTCAACTTCAAATCGTAATATAGCAACAATAAAACGTAAAGAATGAATAGAATATATGTTAAAGGTTGATTTGCAACCATTCGAAATAATATATCCTATCAAGCAAAACATAATAAAATTGCATTTATTAAGTAAAGAAGTATAAAATGCAAGAATCAAGAAGGAGGGGTTGGAAGGCAAGACATTCCACAACCTACCTCACCATAGCCCAAGAACAAACTACTCACACATCATAAATTGAAATTACAACAAGAAAAAAAAGAAGCAAAAGTGAAAAGATACAAGAATCAACTTGAGATAAATGAAGTTTTGATTGCAATGGTTCCAAGTACCAACCAATGAATTCAAATACCAAAATCTAATCTTGCAAGCTCAAGAAAGAGGTTGCAAGACTAGAGGAAGGCAAATAACTCACACTAAGAGTTACAAGATCAACTAGTTACAATGTTACAAAGTTTTCTCTCTAAAAAACGTAGTGCCCTCTAACTTGCCCATAGGTATTGTAAGTCCACGTTGCCAACCCCGGTTCTTGCGGGGAGGCGGAAACGGTATAAAAATCAAATTTTTAGCGCATGGGGCAACATGGACTAACAAAGTCAGGATCTTTTCTAAACTAAACTAGCAAGAAAGCTAAAGAGAGTTAGCTACTCGGAAAAGAGGTTATACCTAACTTGAACTCCTTCTTCTTGAAACCTTTGTAGGGGTTGATGGTGCTTTCCTCGTCGCCTTCTTCCGTCAAAGATGGATCCACCTGAGGGTTCAACCTTCGGGCTCTTTCTCGAACTTTGAGTGAACTAGGATCTTTGGCTTGCTAAACCTCTAACCCTAGAGTGAGTAGAGAGTGACTTTGGGGTGTTTTTATCTCAAGGAGATGGATTCTCAACACATGAGAAGGGAGCTCCTTGAACTAGAGGAGGAGGAAGAAGAAGAGAGGAGAGAGAAGTGTTATGATAGAATGAACCCTTTTCATTTTACAATCATAACAAAATAAGAAATGAATTATCAAAATAATAATAATAATGTAAATGAAATAGTTGATGGATGGTTTGGAATGACCATTATCATTACACATATTAAATGATTTTGCTAGAATCAAAGAGTATCTTTGATATGTAATGATGATGGTCAAACTTTCAACTATGGTCAACTAGTCAACCTTGGTCAACAAGTCAACAAACCCAACCATGACACAATTTCATTTAATTAATATTATTAATTGATATATCATAAATCCATTAGGGTTTGGAAAAAATATGACTGTCAACTGTGCATACGCACCCGTTCCAAAACCCTAATGAAAATCCTCTTCCTCCGCCTCAATCAACTGTGCATACACACCCGCATTCTTGTTCCGAGGAACATGAATACAATGAGATAAAATCAACCCCAAAACATATACCAGTATCTGGCTCAAACCAGAGCCTGCTAGTAATATCTGTCCGGACTCCAAACGTGCACAAGTGCGCGGATGAGAACGAACCCTGTCGCAAAACCATGTGACCTCTACTCTGTTTTGCCCAGAGGCGAATAGCTCTCTGTGTGGGACTCTAAAGACTCGACACTACGCTGGCAGTGGGTTTAACCACAGACCGCAAGCGGCACTAGCTGTGCGTAACGGTCCCCAGGTAGATGCCGATAAGAAGACTGACGAGGTGAACCCCATCCGAACTCCTACTGAGTCTGAATGTGACAGTCTCCGTACAGTCCGGTCTGTTCGTCAGATACATCGCATGTCGGGCCTAGGGGGCGGTAAACGTCAGTCCCCTAATAGCGGTACAAGTCGTGTCGGAGTGAAGCCCAAAACACCCTAAGATAACACTGGAAGCCTACCAGTATATCTCGCTTGCCCTGGCCAGGGACTACTCGTGTAATGGCTCTCCTAGACACAGCGCGATGTCAACCCCCAATACCGGGAGAGACGAATCCTGTCTAACCGTCACTGCCTCCAAGTGCTTCGGGACTGCACCCAACCACTACCTGTTTGCACGACTCCTTTGAGCCGTGGTAGGGTAGTGATCAAAGTGCAGTGGGAACACACTCGAGGCGAAGTGCCAGTGCAAGTCAGCGGACTAAACTGTACTCATGTCACCTGGGAACTGATAACTGACGATAGGTATAATACCAACTAGTCAGTTCCCGACGAGTCCTGTCCAGTGTACTCGTAACCTAACGAGCACCCGCATCCTATCTCAAGTACGACGTACTGACGGCTGTGGGATAGACCGTCTCCCACACTGGGATGAGAAGCGCATGCGCCGGTCTACTCCGGAGTATCGATGACCTGTCTCGATAGTCCTGCGACTAGGGACCTGTATAAGGATGTGCTTATAGATTACCCAGCCCCCACTAGTGTGACTGCCATCACAACGCTGGTAATCAAGCAAAGATCCTAAGGGCTCCACTAATGCGTATAGGTGATATGATAAAATAAATACATGTACACATTGAAGTAGAAACAAACCAAGTAGCATACTACTATTTCGAGCAAGATTGTATATACAAGGTGAATATCCCAAGCTTCCATTAAGTAATATACAAACCAGTATGATACAGTAATGGCCTCTAGGGCATATACACTAACAATCTCCCACTTGCACTAAGGCCATGTACTGGCGTATCGAAGACCTATCATCTCGATCAGCCGCTCAAACTGTGTCTGGGGCAGGGCCTTGGTGAATGGATCTGCAGTGTTTTCTTCTGAAGCAACTCTCCGAACCTCGATCTCCTTGCGATCCACGATCTCTCTGATCAGGTGATACCGCCTCAAGATGTGTCTGGATCTCTGATGGGACCTGGGTTCCTTCGCTAAAGCTATAGCCCCGTTGTTGTCGCAATACAGAGGTATTGGATCAACAATGGACGGAACCTCCTGAAGTTCTTTTAAGAACTTCCTCATCCAGACAGCTTCTTTTGCGGCATCAGATGCACCGATGTATTCCGCTTCCATCGTCGAGTCTGCAACGGTTTCCTGTTTAGAACTCTTCTAACACACCGCCCCTCCATTGAGGGTAAAGACAAAACCCGACATGGACTTGGAATCATCTTTGTCACTCTGGAAGCCGGAGTCAGCAAAGGCCTCGATCTGGAGGTCTTTTCCGCCATACACCAAGAACATCTCCTTAGTCCTTCTCAGGTACTTGAGAATGTTCTTTACCGCTATCCAGTGTTTCTCCCCAGGGTTTGACTGATACCGGATTACCACACTCAGTGCATAAGCTACATCCGCTCTGGTACACAACATCGCATACATTATAGAGCCTACCGCAGAAGCGTAGGGTATAATAGACATGCGATCCCTCTCCAAATCTGTCTTGGGAGACATCTCTTTAGAGAGGGTGATCCCGTGACAAGCCGGTAGGTTACCGCGCTTGGAATCTTCCATACTGAATCTCTTCAGTATGGTGTCGATGTACCTGGACTGCGAAAGTCCTAATATCCTCTTGGATCTGTCACGGTAGATCCGGATACCCAGAATGTATGAGGCATCACCCAGGTCTTTCATAGAGAACCTGTGTGACAAGAACCCCTTGACAGATTGTAGCATAGGAATGTCATTTCCTATTAAGAGAATGTCATCCACGTATAAAACGAGGAATACTACAGTTCTCGCTACAAATCTACTATAGATGCATGGTTCATCTGGATTTTTGATAAAGCCAAATTCCTTGACCGTCTCATCAAAACAGATGTTCCAACTCCGCGATGCCTGCTTTAGTCCATAGATGGACTTAAGCAACTTGCACACCTTTCCGCTGCTCCCACTCTGAATGAAACCCTCTGGCTGGTCCATATAGACACACTCCTCTAAATTTCCATTTAGAAAAGCGGTTTTAACGTCCATCTGCCAGATCTCATAATCGTGGAAGGCAGCAATGGCAAGAAGGATCCGAATGGATTTCAGCATAGCCACTGGAGAAAAGGTTTCGTCATAGTCCAAACCAGGTCTTTGACGAAAACCCTTTGCAACAAGTCTAGCTTTACAGGTCTCAACCTGTCCATCTACACCAATCTTCCTTTTGAAGATCCACTTGCATCCTACGGGTTTTACCCCGTCTGGAGCAATGTCCAACGTCCATACTTTGTTGGTGTACATGGACTCCATTTCGGTCCGCATTGCATCCAGCCATTTTACCGAGTCAACGCTCTGGACGGCCTGCTGGAAGCTAGTAGGCTCATCATAATCTATGATGCAATCCTCTCTATCCCCGTCTATGAGAAAACCGTAGTATCTCTCGGGAGGATGAGACTGCCTACTACTGCTGCGGAGCGGCGTAGGAATGTCCTGTTCTTTTGAACCTTCTGGTTCCTCTAAGCTTTCAGTAATAGCTCGTGGTTCTGGAATTTCTTCCAGTTCTACAGTGCTCCCACTTATCTGGTTTTCCAAAAACTCAGTTTCCAAGAAGTAGGCATGACGAGAAACAAAGACCTTTTGTTCCTCTTCGCAGTAGAAGTAATATCCCTTGGAGTTCTTTAGATATCCCACGAACTTGCACTGTACTGAGCGTGCCTCGAGTTTGTCCGCATGCTGCTTTTTAACAAAAGCTGGACATCCCCATGTCTTAATGTGATTAAGATGGGGCCTCTTTCCACACCACATCTCATATGGTGTGGTAGGCACAGTCTTAGTGGGAACTCGGTTCAAAAGGTATGCAGCTGATTCTAGTGCATACCCCCAGAATGATCGCGGTAACTCAGCGTTACTCATCATGGACCGTACCATATCCAATAGGGTCCGGTTCCGTCTCTCCGATACACCGTTATGTTGTGGAGTGTATGGAGGAGTAAGCTGAGAGAGAATTCCATTCTCTTTTAAGTAATTCAGGAACTCGGCACTTAAGTATTCTCCACCTCTATCCGATCTTAGAATCTTGATACTTTTGCCGGTTTGTTTTTCTACCTCATTCTTATATTCCTGGAACTTTTTAAAAGCTTCGGACTTATGTTTCATTAAGAAGACATAACCGTACCTTGAAAAATCATCCGTAAAAGTAATGAAGTAAGAATAACCGCTTCGCGCATGTGTAGACATTGGACCGCACACGTCGCTGTGTACGAGTCCCAAGAGCTCGCTTGCTCTTACTCCGTGTCCAGTAAACAGAGTCTTTGTCATCTTTCCTTTGAGAAAGGATTGACAAGTGGCATACGATTGATATTCGAACGGATCCAAATATCCTTCTGTATGTAACTTAGTCAACCTTCTCTCATTGATGTGACCCAGTCTACAATACCATAAGAAAATCTGATTGATATCTGGAGACTTTCTTTTGTGTGTATTCTGGACATTGAAAATCTGTGGTTGGTTTAATACGTATATACCATTTCTTAGTGTACCTGACCCAATCAGAACTTGATTAAGGTGAATGTTCACAACATTACTTACAAACGCAAATTCATAACCTTCTTTTGAAACCAAAGATACAGAAATGATATTACAAGTTGCGTTGGGTACAAAAAAACAATTACGCAAAACCAAAACATGTCCATCTGACATTCCCAGGTGATAGTCCCCCACGGCTTTAGCATCCATGCTAGCTCCGTTCGCAACTCTGAGGGTCATGTCACCTGCCTTCAAAACCCTACAGTTTCTCAACGCCTGCAAAGAATTACAGATATGAGATCCTGATCCGGTATCCAATACCAAGGAAGTAGAGTTTATCGAAAGACAGTTTTCAATAACATACACACCTGAAGCTGAAGCCGCAACCAGCTTCAGTTCCTGTGTCCTGGCCTTCCAAGCCCTGCAATCTTTCTTCCAGTGTCCACTCTTATGACAATAGAAGCATTCTTCTTTACCTACAAGCTTCCCCGCTATCTTTGTTGCCTTTTCCTTTCCCTTCTTATCCACTTTACTAACACCGCCCCTTGGTTTGGTAGGGGCTTTCTTCTTCTTTCCCTTGGCTTTCGCCTTGGACCTAGAAGAAGAAGATCCTCCTACAAACAAAGTGGGTGTTTCCCTACCTTTCTGTAGGGTGCCCTCTGCGCTCCTCAGCATGTTGAGGAGTTCTGAAAGTTCAACTTCTTTTTCTTGTAAGTTGAAGTTCAGTATAAACTGGGCGTAAGTGGAAGGAAGGGACTGGAGAATCAAGTCCGTATAGAGCTCACTCTCCAACGTGGTCCCAAGTTCTGCGAGCTCCTCAATGTAGCCAATCATCTTAAGCACGTGTTCCGCTACCGATGATCCGACGGCCAACTTTGCCGAAAGCAACTTCTTCGACACTTCGTATCTTGCGATACGATACGGCTCTCCATACAGTTCTTTTGTATGGAGAAATATGGATTCCAGGTCCATATTCTCGTGCCTCCTCTGATGTTCGTTGTCCATAGAGGCAAACACGAGGCACTTGGCCTTCGCGCAATCAATCTCCCAAGTCTTACGGATTTCCTTATCCGCGACGCTGGAGGTGGGACCTGGGACGGGGGGAGCTTTGGTGGTAAGAAGATACCCCAGCTTGTCGTAAGTGATTGCCATCTTGACATTCCTGAGCCAATCTTTGTAGTTTGGCCCTGTTAGTATGTTTTTATCTAGAAGTAACTTAAGTCTAGTCATGTCGATTGGTCGCTGCAATTAGGAGAGAGAGAAGAAACACTCAGCACGATGCTCTTGCAAGTTTAGAATGGTTTTTAATTTGTCTAAACAGGATGGCTCCCACTGTCTCTCGAATCCCTCCTCAAACCATAAAGGAAGAATTAGTCGGGATCAATCCTACCGCACAATACTTGCTTAACCGTTCAGCCAGGACAGTGTTGGTACTTCGAGGGAGGTTTTCCAACGCTTTCGCGAAGTCCTTAATTTAAGAACCTCTTTTCCCTGGGGGCGTAGCCCCGCTAACACCTTTCTAGACACCTACTAGGTTTATAGCATTGATCGTTCAGCGAGAAATTTCCCGAGGAGTAGCATATACTCACAGTAGGATCGGGATCCAAATATCATCGTGTGACAAAAATGAAGGAATCCTACCATAATCATCACACTCCAAATGGTATGCAAATCTAGCAAGTTTCAGTACTTATGAAACTCCCGATGTGGATTTTTTCCCCATGCTCTTATGACCTTGACTTTGGCCAACAAATCATAAGTCACATGTCAAGTTCTACCCGTCGTTATCCAGGTTAATTTGAATCCACCCGTACCCACCCTTGACTTTGGCCAACAAGGCAGTACGACTGTTCCAAATCAACGCATCTATCTATGCTGCACATGAATACCCAATAGCTACCAATCACTATGCCTTGACTTTGGCCAACAAACACAGTTTGAATACTATTGACTATTTATGTGAAACGACGGAGGGCTACGAATGGTTTTGGCTAAACCGTGAATGTAGTGAACTTGATATGATCGATGGAACGAGATAGCTTTTAAAAAGAGTGGCTCAAGCTCCGCATTTAAAAGTTAGTTTTGAAAAGAACCGAGTGGTTTTTCGAAAGTGTTCCAACGACTTTTGCTTGGTTTATTATCTTGCATTAGTTCTTTTAATGCGTGATATTCTTGCATTAGTTCTTTTAATGCGTCCCATCATTTAATCCTACCATTGCAGAAAACAACCAAAATATGACGTGCGCTTATGCCATTCGCATTCGCCACGGGGCCCCGTCATCACCCGTTAGGTTACTTAACTAACGACAGAGCGGGGCTGGGCTAGCGCGGCTGTAAAACATAAGCAACGCCTAAATAGTTATAAATATATAGCAATGATAGACATTACAGATCACAGATGAATACATTGGATATACTAGGAATCCGCAATCCTTTCGAGCCTGCAACGAAAAGCGGATTACACGGTCGCGGTGAATAGCCAAAACCCCACCCAAGACCCCTACGGGTGCGGCAAACTACCCGCCAAGTACCCGAAGTGGAGCAACCTCCCTCATCGCCGTGAGTAGGCCACTCGGCACTTCGAGATACCCGGTAGTTTGTACACCCCTCCATGGGTCTATCCTAGGAGCAAAAACAGTAAAAAGAATTATACAATGACGGCTACAACCCCGATCGGTTGTGCGGCCATACAAATAATAATATTACATCAATTTACATATTACATGAATGAAAGAAAAAGAAACACTCATCTCACATCCACCCCGGCTATTCACCCGCGACAGTCCAACGCATTCATATACACAAACCATCATCAAACACAGATCACAGATATGTGTAACCCCGACTAATCGACATATAGCGATTAGCCGACGTTCAATACATATAAACATCACAGATATAACCATTATAGTCAAAGTGTAGTGAAGTTCGATAAAAATACGGATTTATAGGCCCCCAAAAATAAATTTCTTTTCTGGAAAACCTGGGCACATATAAACCATCTGAAAAATCCCAAAACCCAACCACAAGAACACTGCAGCAAACCCGGTCGAGAGAGGAGCCCAAACGGCGGCAGTTCCGCAGCAAATGCATACCTATCGCCGCGGAACCGCGGCGGTTTGAGGGAATCAGGCGACCGTATTTGGTGGGTGTTTTCACAAAACCCTGAGCCGATTTTAGGAGTAAAACTTTTTATTTTTAGAGCACAAAAAATTTCAACAGAAAGTTAGGGTTTTGATTTTCCGGTTTTTGCGATTTTTCCGATCGAACTTCCATGCACTTTACTACTAAGCTAGTTTAAGTTTAGTTAGGCTCTGATACCACTGTAAGTCCACGTTGCCAACCCCGGTTCTTGCGGGGAGGCGGAAACGGTATAAAAATCAAATTTTTAGCGCATGGGGCAACATGG
The DNA here is from genome assembly GCA_030015575.1 of Agapanthus africanus. NCBI lineage: Eukaryota > Viridiplantae > Streptophyta > Magnoliopsida > Asparagales > Amaryllidaceae > Agapanthus > Agapanthus africanus. Next base: position 441,157,172 of record CM057350.1, on the reverse strand, counting down.
ACTAACAAAGTCGGGATCTTTTCTAAACTAAACTAGCAAGAAAGCTAAAGAGAGTTAGCTACTCGGAAAAGAGGTTATACCTAACTTGAACTCCTTCTTCTTGAAACCTTTGTAGGGGTTGATGGTGCTTTCCTCGTCGCCTTCTTCCGTCAAAGATGGATCCACCTGAGGGTTCAACCTTCGGGCTCTTTCTCGAACTTTGAGTGAACTAGGATCTTTGGCTTGCTAAACCTCTAACCCTAGAGTGAGTAGAGAGTGGATTTAGGGTGTTTTTATCTCAAGGAGATGGATTCTCAACACATGAGAAGGGAGCTCCTTGAACTAGAGGAGGAGGAAGAAGAAGAGAGGAGAGAGAAGTGTTATGATAGAATGAACCCTTTTCATTTTACAACCATAACAAAATAAGAAATGAATTATCAAAATAATAATAATAATGTAAATGAAATAGTTGATGGATGGTTTGGAATGACCATTATCATTACACACATTAAATGATTTTGCTAGAATCAAAGAGCATCTTTGATATGTAATGATGATGGTCAAACTTTCAACTATGGTCAACTAGTCAACCTTGGTCAACAAGTCAACAAACCCAACCATGACACAATTTCATTTAATTAATATTATTAATTGATATATCATAAATCCATTAGGGTTTGGAAAAAAAACGATTGTCAACTGTGCATACGCACCCGTTCCAAAACCCTAATGAAAATTCTCTTCCTCCGCCTCAATCAACTGTGCATACACACCCGCATTCTTGTTCCGAGGAACATGAATACAATGAGATAAAATCAACCCCAAAACATATACCAGTATCTGGCTCAAACCAGAGCCTGCTAGTAATATCTGTCCGGACTCCAAACGTGCACAAGTACGCGGATGAGAACGAACCCTGTCGCAAAACCATGCGACCTCTACTCTGTTTTGCCCAGAGGCGAATAGCCCTCTGTGTGGGACTCTAAAGACTCGACACTACGCTGGCAGTGGGTTTAACCACAGACCGCAAGCGGCACTAGCTGTGCGTAACGGTCCCCAGGTAGATGCCGATAAGAAGACTGACGAGGTGAACCCCATCTGAACTCCTACTGAGTCTGAATGTGACAGTCTCCGTACAGTCCGGTCTGTTCGTCTGATACATCGCATGTCGGGCCTAGGGGGCGGTAAACGTCAGTCCCCTAATAGCGGTACAAGTCGTGTCGGAGTGAAGCCCAAAACACCCTAAGATAACACTGGAAGCCTACCAGTATATCTCGCCTGCCCTGGCCAGGGACTCCTCATGTAATCGCTCTCCTAGACACAGCGCGATGTCAACCCCCAATACCGGGAGAGACGAATCCTGTCTAACCGTCACTGCCTCCAAGTGCTTCGGGACTGCACCCAGCCACTACCTGTTTGCACGACTCCTTTGAGCCGTGGTAGGGTAGTGATCAAAGTGCAGTGGGAACACACTCGAGGCGAAGTGCCAGTGTCAAGTCAGCGGACTAAGCTGTACTCATGTCACCTGGGAACTGATAACTGACGATAGGTATAATACCAACTAGTCAGTTCCCGACGAGTCCTGTCCAGTGTACTCGTAACCTAATGAGCACCCGCATACTATCTCAAGTACGACGTACTGACGGCTGTGGGACAGACCGTCTCCCATACTGGGATGAGAAGCGCATGCGCCAGTCTACTCCGGAGTATCGATGCCCTGTCTTGATAGTCCTGCGACTAGGGACCTGTATAAGGATGTGCTTATAGATTACCCAGCCCCCACTAGTGTGACTGCCATCACAACGCTGGTAATCAAGCAAAGATCCTAAGGGCTCCACTAATGCGTATAGGTGATATGATAAAATAAACACATGTACACATTGAAGTAGAAACAAACCAAGTAGCATACTACTATTTCGAGCAAGATTGTATATACAAGGTGAATATCCCAAGCTTCCATTAAGTAATATACAAACCAGTATAATACAGTAATGGCCTCTAGGGCATATACACTAACATGTATGGTATTTATAGACTCAAAACAAAAATAAAAAAATAATAAAAACAGGAAGATGGGACAACAATGAGTGACCAGACAAAATACGAAGTGAATTAGGCAAAGGGGACCCGGCGGCGCCGGGTTTTGGGGGTGTCTCATCGGTCATGATCTGAGTTAAGGGGCCCGTTTTAGTGTGGTGAAGTCTTGTGCACTCAACAAGTCAACTGGTGTTGTTTGATTTCTTCATATCAGCTCAGGTTATACTCAGTAGTTTTGGAGGGAACTTGATGCATTAAGTCACATCACATCTTTTAGCATTTAATGCACATCACACTCATTTATGCTCATTTTGTGCCAAGGCAGCCCTCATTATGGTCTAGTGTTCACTTGTATTGTGTTGGACCAAAATTGTATACACATTGTTTCTTGCAAAAGAACTCTTTGGATATCGATCGGTTTTCTGTTCTGTTTGCAGTGTCGGCTCCCAAACGTTATATCCGTGATTTTGAATGTGTTTCCAGTATTTTATCACGAACACCTGTAATCTGTATTTATTGAGCACACACTGGTTAATTGTACCGATATATAACAGAATAGATACTGAATGAGCGGTATTAAAATACAGTTTACTGTGATAAACATTATCTAGTGAAAAATATGTTAGGCAAGCCACCATGGCTTCTCACGTGAACCATTTCATAAAAAAAACAAGGGACAATGCTAAATGTTAAATGGATAAATTATTTAAGTTGATCGAGTGATGGGTTTATATCAGTACACATGGGCCTTTGATATAAGTGGGTTCTAATAATAAGACTCAAGTTTTGTTAAGATTTGACTCATCTTATATTTTATACCCATGTGTTTCTTTTGTTGTTTCTAATATGGGACTATCATTAAAGTTTATCCATCGTTTGGGTTTTACTTTCAACACTCCTCCTCATGTGTAATCATCACTTATTTTGTGTGGTTGCCACGTGGAAAGTGCGAGACGAGTTACGTGCAACCATCACTTTTTCTTGGTGTGGTTATCATGTCGAGAGAACAAGTTTGGATCGAGCCATAGGCTCAGATACCATGTTAAAGAGATATAATATTTAAGTTGAGAGAGTGATGGGTTTTTATAGGTACACATGAGGGTTTGATATAAGTGGACTTCCAACAGTAAGACTCAAACCTTTTTGAGATTTGACCCATTTTATATCTTATACCTATGCATTTCTTTTGTTGTTTCCAATGTGGGACTGTCATTAAATTTTCTCATCATTTGGTTTTTTACTTTCAACACTAAATAACCCATTTATTATAAATCATCAATCTCAGCACATCCATAACTTCCTTCTCTCCATCACTGTTAGCTATTAGGCCCGATCCGGCCTAATACCCGCCCATTTGAGTGGGTACCCTATATATACATATATGGGGCTTAAGGTTTTATATGAGACAAATGCTTACAATATAGAGAGTTTTTCTAGAGAGATAAACAAGAGAGCCGTCGTCTCTTTTTCTCATCCTCTTCTACTTTGGGTTGGCTTACGAGATGATCAAGAAAGAGATTCTCACTTTCTATCAAAGTGTGGTTTCCCTTTAGCCGTTGCTCGGAGGCACTAAATATCAGATCTTCTATGTGACGTGGGCAATGTGAATGATCATACAACCAATACAAGGTATATCGTAAATCTCTTGCATAGGTAGATAGTATTTTCGCTGCTATATGTGTTTATATTGCATCTACACACCATAATTGAACATTGGTATCAGAGCCATGAATCTCACGTTTATAGAATTATAGATCTGTGACGTTTAAAATATTTGCAACTCAAATGTTCCGTTTTTTTTAATCTAAACCTAGATCAAGTTTTTTATAAAAATTATTTTTATGACAGATCTATATTTTTTAGGGTTATTGTTTTGATGGATCTTCATAGATCTATCGATTTTGCATCATATTGCAACCATAGATAGATCTAATTTTATGACTTTTATGATATGGTTTTTTTAGTTCGTTGTTGTGAAATTGCACATGGAATAATAGGTGAGATAAAATTTGTTTAAAAAATTGGATTTTTTTTTTAGTAAAAATATTAATTTTTTTCTCTTTTGGGGAGCATTTATGGTGGCAACATCGCAAATTTTTTCCCTTAAACCCCAACCCTATTTTTTTTTATGAAAGGAAACATGTGGGATACTTTTAAATTTTTTTTTGGGCTTTGGTGATAGCACCAAATATTTTTTAAGATTTTGGTTTGGAACCAAATATATTTTTGGATTTTGTTTGGGAATCAAATATTTTTTGATTTTGGTAGAGGGCCAAATATTTTTTTAACAAAAAATATTTCTGGAAAATTTATTTTATTATTATTATTTTTTTCGGATTTTTTTAATCCATGAATTTTGAAAATAAAAAAACTAAAAACAAAAAACAAAAAGAAGTTTTTTTTGGGGCCATCCCCTAGCCCGAGCTGGTCTCGAGCCGGCGGGCCGGGATCAGGCCAGTTGGAATTTTTAAAGAAAAAGAATATATATATATATATATATATATATATATATAATTTCCAGAAAATCCGAAAAAATTCCAGAAAATTCAAATTTTTTTTTGAGTTTTCTTATTTTTGGGGAGTTTCCCACTAAAGTTTTGAATTAATTAAGGGGTTTGCTATTAATTATGGGAGTTGTATTTTTTATATATAAAAAAAACTTGTTTGTTCACCAAAAGTTTCTAAATTTATTCTCACACAAAATTTTGAAGATTTGTAGGGTAGTTGTTCTAGTGGGAGTGCCTGGGGCACGTGTGAATTTCATGAATAAAATGAAAAGCATAATAAAATGGATAAGATTAAATAGGGTAGTTTAATCAGAAAATGAAATTATGTTAGATTATATAAAAGACGGATGCTGCATGAATCTAAAAAATTTCATGTGGGAAATTTAGAGAGGAGGCAGGAGTCTAGATTTAACTATCCAATCTATCCCGTTTCTAGGATATCAGCATTCTGTCGTTCAATTATTTTAACATGATTTTAAATTTAATACTTCTGAAGGATGTGGTTGAGGCCTTAGACCCTTCTTCTCTTTCTTCGGAGTGTGAAATTTATTATTTTTGTTAAGATGGGTTAAAGATAAAGCGTTCTTTTTGGAAAGAATGGTACTCCATTATATAACCTATAGTCTTAATGCACTCATAAATATTTTTTCTTTTTATCAGATGTCTTCCAAATCTGTTATTGCCGATGTCACCAAGGTTGACAAATGAACGGCGATAACTTCTTCGACTGGCGTCGAAAGATCCACTTCCTACTAAATGAGCAAGAGCTGAAGGATTGTACTGAGACAAAAATGCTTGAATCGGAGAAGGGCTCCACTCAGCAGCATAGGAGGGCTACAGAGGTGTACAAGAAATAGGTCCAAAAGGATCGTTCAGTGTGGTATATCATATTAGCCGCAATGTGGAACGATTTTATTGGTGAGTTTGAGAATTATCCAACAACGAAGAGACTCTGGAAGGCTCTCGAGACTCGCTATGGACATATTTCACCAATAAGGATCTGTTCACATCATAATATTTTAATACCACTCATTCTTTATAATATTGCCTGTACTTTGGTTCTTTTAATCTTGTTGGCTACATAACTACATGAGAACAAGTTTGGAGTAGATAACGGACCTTTCAGATTAAACCAGACCGATTCAAACCCAGTCAAAATCAAAATCAACTACTCAGACATGCAATTTTCAATGTCAGCGCAATCAAGATATTATGTGCTTAGAGACCATCTAAAATAGCGAGAACGCAACACAAAAAGTTTGGAATTCTAAATCCAACATTCGACTGCGGAACCGCCGCCATATGCATGCAAACTTTGCTGATTCGCCGCCTCTTCAGCACCGCACGAGTTAGAGTTTCAGGGCAGTTCGGTATTTTCGTATACAGTGATTTCGACGATAGGGTTTCAGATTTCAAGGCCTATCAATGGCAGCGAGAGCACCCAACAGAGAGGCATTTAGGGTTTCATGTTTTTTTAGGGTTTTTATTTTGTTTATAATTTGTAGCCTCCTTCTCATTACCCATTAAAATTGTAATAAAGCTTCATGTTTGATTAATAATAGGTAGAGTGGTTCATTTTATTCTTGTCTTTTTTATGCAATTTAATTCTCCGCATTTATTTATCGCACTTTAACTTTTATAGATGATTTTTTTTTATGAATTCTCTTTCTTCTCTTAATGCTGTCAAAGCGATGATGCCAAAAAGAATCTCCTTGCAATAGTGAGGGATCTAAGGGCTAGCTTTCTCAAAAGAAATTCTTCTCTTTTTTTCTTTGATCTGCCATTTTACTCCGCAATGATACTCAATGGCTGTTTCTCGCTTTTGTGAGAACCCTAGTGGTTAGCGTTTAGTATTTTTCAGATCCTTTTTCATATCTTTTTATCATTTTATTTCAATGAGCGAGTAAATTCTCGCTTGTTAGGGTAGTATAAGGGATGGTAAATCCCTTACATTCTTCTTATATTTTAATTTTTATAAACTTCAACGGAGTGAGTATTAACCCCCTATTTGGGCGCACTATCAATTCATGATAGTCGCGACCCCAATTTAAGAATAAGTTAATGCTTGTTTTGTTGGAGGCTTGAGTTTAATATGGATCAATGGAAGGACAAGGGTCAATAGAGGAAATCCCTAGTACCCCTCTAAATACCTTAATCCACATTCATTCCTATTCCTCTAGCAATAAATAATTAAAAGATAAAAAGAATCTTTTTTTTATCACCATCCTTTAACTACCCAATCCTAAAACCCTAATAAGCCTCTTTTCTCATTGTTATCTTATCTCACTTTTAGAATAAAAACAAAATCCAACATTTTCTGAATTAACTCGTCTTAAACATGATAATTAGTATTATTATCTCTCTGTGGACGACTCGTATTCACCACGGCCAGCTATTGCGAACCGTGTTGATTGTGGTATTTAAAACACTAAAAGAAACAATTGTTCACACCAATCAAATGGTGTCGTTGCTAGAGAGACGGTAGTATTATTTTTCTTGTTATTCCGGTTAATTTTATTAAAAAAATTAAACCGCATATTGATATGATTTATGATGTTTGTTCGAGTTGTGCAAGAAATCTGGAGCATTTGGGTGAACCTACGGTAAATATAATTGCTTGAATCAGGAGAACAGAGGATAAGGAGGTCAGTGCCAAAGAATTGGGCAGTTCGGTCTAAAGGAGTCGGCAGAACCGCGGCGGAAGAGAGCACTTAGTGGCGGAAGCGTGGCGGTTTGGTGGTCTCTCCTCTTCAAATTTTTTTGGCATCTTTCTTTCTTACTTTCACCCCCTCTGAAGCTCTAATAAACTGTTTCTACCTGCAGAATTCTTTGCAAACAGCGCCGCAAATAAAAATATATCTTTTTGCATGTTTTGGTGTGTTTTTGTTTTGCGTTATTTAAATGGATATTAAGGGGAAAAAACCCAAATTCAGATTAGGTGGGGAGTTCATCACCCTTCCAAAGCCCCAAAAATCACAAATGAGCATACACATCACTCTACATTAATAAAAAATATCTAGGCTAAACCTCTAAGGACAATCATGCTCAATTAGGATAGAGGAGGGTCGCGGGTAATCTGTTACTTATCCGCATCTTTCTTGTAGTGTCTAAGGTAAGTGTGTCTAAGGCAAGTGGTTTATTTAATTAGGCCCACTATTTCGGTGATTCGTATAGCGAATACTTTCCATTTACCTGGCACTTACCTGGCACTTACCTGGCTGCAAGAAAGATAAGGGGGTGATAAAGGATTTATACTACGTCTTGTCCTTTGGAAGTTTAGGAGCGGTTTAGTGATTTGACCTAAGTGATCCTAGATGTAGGGACTGTCCGTGCATCTTTTTATGATTGGTTGAGTCAAGTCTTGCGTCCGTCATTTTGACAAAGCAAAGCATCCTAAAAATATTTCTCTCCACCTTCTCATACGCTGCCATGTATACTAAACTCGCTTAGTGTATGTTCGGCTGGACACGGGATTCTAACGCCTGTTTAGTCCGTGTATTCTCTATCGACTCCGAAGTCGATACTTCTTCACCTTCTTCTTCTCCTTCACCTATCACGTCTCCCGAGATGGACGGACCTCCACCGGGTTTTAACATAAACAACCCCATGATACCACCACCTCATGGTACACAAATTCCACCTTCCACAAAAATGCCAACACACATCGCTCTTTAAGACCGATGCTACCCCACACGCGGACCCCTTCCTACGTGTCTGTCTCTTCCACCAGCCAATAGGGATAACTTCGAAATTAAACCCCGCTTCATCAACTTATTGCCCAAATTTCATGGGCTTGAATCTGAGGATGCCTACGTTTTTATAACCAAATTTCAAAACGTATGTGCAATGATGAGCACCACCCAACTGTCGAGAGATGCTATAAGATTATGTATTCTCCTTTTTCCCTGTGCGATCTTGCAGAGAAGTGGCTTTATAGCACCTTCTCAAATTCCATCACCAGTTGGGATGAATTTGTTAAGGCATTCCTTAAAAAATTCTATCCTAATAATAAAACTGCCCGCATTAGAAGTGAGATCAACCAATTTGCCTGGCTTCCCATCGAACCCTTTTGAAAATACTTTGAAAGGTTCAAAGATCTCTTCGTCCAATGCCCGCATCACGGATTCAAAAAATGGCAACTTTGCCAAATTATGTATGAGGGCGTCAATTCTGCGACAAAACAAATGCTAGAAACCATTTGTCAATGTCATTTTATGTCTAAATCGGATGAGGAGGCGTGGTAATTTCTTGAAGATCTCGTCGAGGAAACACTTTAGTGGGAGAGCACAAGACCGACGATGTCATCTTCATCTTCATCTAGGGCAGGTGTCCATCAGCTCGACGCTTCCATCTCAATGAAAACCAAAATGGCTGTGATGCAAAAGAAACTCAAAGCTATTTAAAGAAAATTCTCTTCAGCCTCCCTAAATCAAGTTTCTCTCCCCAAAACCGTGTGTGGATGTTATTTTGACCCATCACATTTGACTGAAGAGTGTCATTTGAATCCTCCATCTCAAGATCAAGAACAAACTAATGCTGCTTTTCAGCAACGACCTAGAAATGATCCTTATTCTTCCATATATATATACCGGGATGGAGGAATCATCCTAATTTTTCTTGGAACCAAAACCAAAACCCCAATCAGTTCCAAAATCAAAACAACTATCAAAGATTTCCTCGACAACAACAACAACCACCATAACAACAAATTCAGCAGCCCCTTCAACTACAACGATTCAAAAATCCGACCAATAACTTTGCTCCTCATAACAATTCTTTTCAACCACAAAACAACGTTTCTCCCACCGGCACCGATAAAGTCTCTGCAGTCGAGAGAATCATAGAAGCTTTTTTTAAACAACCCGCTTAAACAACGGCTAGTTTAAATTCTTTTATCCAATCATTAGTACAACACACTGCGTCCCACGATGAAGGCATCAAATCAATCGAAGCACAAATAGCACAGTTGAACGCAGTAATGAGTGAAAGAGAGAAAGGAAAACTTCCATCTCAATCTTTACCAAATCCCGGCCACCCAAAAAATGCTAATGCTATTCTTAACCAACAAAATCATAATATGAATGCCGTAACTATGTTGAGATCAGGAAGAATGTTGAATAACCACGTTGGAGAATAAGTTGATGACATCGATGACACCCCGACCATCACCACCACCACCACCACTACTCCTTCTTCTTCTAATTAATCATCTTCTTCTAAGCCTATTCACCGTTCTCCACTGGGCTCTAACTCTCCTTCAACTTTCTTGAATGGATTCCCCTATCATGCTACCCCAACTCCAGTTTTAGGATTCATTCCATATCCACAAACTTCTCCCCAAGTGTTGGACCCAACCACTTTTAATAAAGCTCCTTTTCCAAACCGGTTGAGGCCCAACAAACCAAGTCCACAGATAGAGAAGGTTGTGGAAATGTTTAAACAAGTTAACATTAATTTTCCTCTCTTAGATGCTATCCAACAAATCCCACCCTATGCAAAAATTCTTAAGGACCTGTGCACTTAAAAAAGGAAAACTCAAGTACCTAAAAAAGTTTCTTAGTGAATAACGTGAGTGATGCTCTTACCCAAAATTTACCAAAAAAACGTAAGGACCCTGGTTGTCCTACAATTTCTATAACTATTTAGGGGTCTGACGATTATCGGGCCTTGGGGGGCGGTAATCGTCAGACCACTAATAGCGCAATAAGTCGTGTCGGAGAGTAGCCCAATACACCATGAGAAACTACTGGAATACCTACCAGTAAATCTTGCTTGTCTTGGCCAAGGACTTTGTGTAATGGCCTTCCGAACACAGCGCGATATCAACCCCTAATACCGGGAGAGACGAATTCTATCTAACCGCCACTGCCTGCAAGTGCTTCGGGGCTGCACCCAACTACTACCTGTTTGCACGACTCCTTTGAGCCGTGGTAGGGTAGTAATCAAAGTACAGTGGGAACACACTCGAGGCGAAATAGCAGTGTCAAGTCGACGGACTAAGCTGTACTTATGTCACCTGGAAAATGCTACCCGACGACAGGTATAATACGCACCAACAGTTCCCGACGAGTTTTGTCTAGTGTACTCATAACCTAATGAGCATCTGCATACTATCTCCAGTACGACGTACTAATGGCTGTGGGACAGACCATCTCCCCTGCTGGGATGAGAAGCGTATACACTAGTCTACTGTGGAGTATCGATGTCCTGTCTCGATAATCCTACGACTAGGGACCTGTATAGGATGTGCTTATAGATTACCTAGCCCCCACTAGTGTGACTGCCATCACAACGCTGGTAATCAAACAAAGATCCTAAGAGCTCTACCAATATATATAAACGATATGCTAAAAGAAACATATGCACATATTGAGGTAGAAACAAACCAGGTAGCATACTACCATTTTGAGCAAGATTGTTACTATATCCGTGTATATCCCAAGCTCCCATTAAGTAATATACAATCCAGTATGATACAATAATGGCCTCTAGGGCATATATCACTAACATCTTCCTATATCGTTTTGGGAAGATGTGCTGATGACAGCAGCTTATGTTCTTAATAGAGTACCTTTTAAATCAGTTCAGTCCACACCCTACGAGTTATGGACGGGCAATAAGTCAGTGTTGGATCACTTACGTCCATGGGAGTGCGCTGTCTATATGCACAACACTTCTCATCGGTATAGGAAGTTAGGTCCTAGAGGGAAGAAGCGTATTTTTATACGCTATTCCAAGCACTCTATGGGATATGAGTTCTTAGGTGGGTATGAGGATAAGATTCTGATTGAGATTGAGCCACAAAATGTTGAATTCCTTAAGGAGGAATTCCTACGAAGAGGCGAAGTAGCTAAGGATTTGGGATTGTACGAGGTCGAGAAGACCACCAACCATCCAGAGTTGGAAGAGGAATATGTTCCTCTACTTGCTGAGGACAGTGGGAGTGAGATACCGACATATGACTTAGAGCCATTTGTAGAATCTCAAGAGCCTCGTAGATCGTCCCGTGGACAAGTATCTCATCGACACTTTGAGATCGAGGGGGATGCGTTCATGGTTTCACCGCATGATGTTGTAGAACCCAAGTCCTATGAGGACGCTATTTTCGAATGCAGAAGAGTGAAAGGTCGCGATGGAAGAAGAGCTTGAGTTCATGAGGAAGAATCAAGTCTAGGACTTAGTGGATCTTCTTTCCAGATGCAAGACCATTAAGAATAAGTGGGTTTTCAAGATTAAGCGAAAGGTGGATGGGAAAATTGAGTGTGGCAAGGCACGCTTGGTGGCGAAAGGATTTACCTAGAGAAGTGGTGTAGACTATGATGAGACATTTTCCCCGATGGTGAAAACTGTCTCCAATCGCCTAGTTCTGGTTTTGGTATCTGTTCCCTTATTTATTAAACGCAATAATAAGAGCTAAGCTCTGTTTAAACACAATAAGGCAGCGCCTCACGTGCTCCCCACGTGAGCACCAGCGCCGGCCTCTTATAGGATTAAATCCTACAGCATCACCTCATGTAAAGTTCACGTGAGCGCCAATGTGCAAAGCACGTGGTGCCTATTATATAAGAATTAAATTCTTAAGTGGCGCCCACGTGCATAACACGTGAGTGCCAGCGCCCAAACTAAAGCATGCAGAATTAAATTCTACATGAGGAATATTTCCCAAAAATCTAAGATATTCTCTGTTAAACAGAGCCGTTGGATTAAATTCTCTTCTGAAGGAAATAGATCCTTACTCTTCAAAATCCTAGGTAAAGAAAAGCAGAGATAGAACTTATCTCTTTTGGCCTAATAAAAGGAAAAAAAGGGTTTAACCCTCCACAAAAATAACTTAGTTCTTCTCCTAATATGAGATTTGAAAAGAAAATCTCTTCATAAGTTGAGAATTTAATTCTCATTAGGGAGATTCTATTATCCAAACTCAAAATCTAGAAAGAAAAAAAGAGAACTAGATCAAAAAAATAAAATAAAAGACATATTGTCTAGGAATTTAATTCCTTCACAAACAGGGTTTAATCCTACATAAAGAACTTTGTTCTTACCAAAAAATAGAAGAACTTAGTTCTCAAATGAAACCGGTCTCAGATCATCAAAACAGAGATTTAACTCACAGTCGTCATGGACGCTTGGGTCTGTAATACTGACACTACACTTCGGGCTGCTCGTCATTGACATTAAATTTCATGTCATTGACGCTAAGATTTGCTATAACGCTTTGCTCGGCAGGCCTTGGTTACATGAGTACAACGTCATCCCTTCTACACGACATCAGTGTATGAAGTATTTCAAGGATAGCTCGAAGTACACCTTCACGGGAGAGCTAAATCCGTTCTCTGTAAACGAAGTCCGGAAATACGAAGATGTAAAGTACTTCGTACCAGACTTCGAGGATACTGAAAGGTGCCACAAGCCGGAGAATAAACAGAAATCCGTCTCCACTATCCCGATCTTTGGGAGCAATACCGAGGAAGACGAATAAATAGTCTACTCAAGGCAACCCCAAAAATAAAACAATAAGCCCGAACCATCTACTCCTATTTTAGTCTTTGGTAGTGACTCCGAGGACGAGGCCAATGCAGTGTTCTCTATCCGCCCGTTGATGCAGGCTTTTACCGAAGTGGATCAGAGTTTACAAATTACAATAGCTCCGCCTCGGCATCACAAGGAACTGGATGTGCTTGATACACGCAGCGTACAAGAACTGCAAACTTTCTACGTACCTCCCAGGCGAAGAGGTGAAAATGCGATCATCTTCTACCAATTTACGGAGACCAAAGTAGAGAAAGAAATTTAGCACGGTGTTGATTTTGCACTCGACATGATTCAACCCATCCATGCCAAGATATTATGTGGAAGGATTGAAAGAGCTGTTAAGATGATAAGGCGTACCCTTCGAACAAACTGTTTGACAAGCCCAATTATACAAAAAGATTTGGGATATTCCCGGGACTCAACGAAGGAAGCCCAACGGGAAGATGGAGACAACCTGGTTTGGATATGTTCGGTCTAACAAATGGGAGAAAATCTACAGTTGACATGTCATAAATAGCTTGAGTGTAAAAAAAAATGCTCTTTCTGATAGTTGTGACGTCAAATTGGAGCGAGATCCCACTCTAAGAACGTTAAGTCCGTCGCTTGAAAAGCAAATTGATAAGCTAATAAAAGAAGCTTGCCAAGAAAGCTGGGGCAACCACAACCATGAAATGGCCATTTATGAAAAGGCCAGGACACGGTGTCTCAGTCAGCAATATGCGGAGAAAGTAGGCCGTAATGCTCTTCATCCCTAGCCCGCTATATGTTCTCGCGAAAGGGGAAAACCCTGAAATGGAGGTAAAAATAGGGCAAAGAACACAAACAACGCTCGAAGACAACAAAGCGGATCCAAGACGCCGTGCAATCAAGAAAAACTCAATTGGACCCCATCCTTTATAAAGAAGATGGGTCGGGAATACTCTTTCCCTTAAGACAAGACAAAGAAAATATTCAACCTTGTCATGAAGTATCAAATGATGACGCTTCCGGAGTCTCGGCACCCCGAACAAATAAACGAGGTCCATCATCCGGATTATTGCTCCTATTACCAAGCAATAGGTCATCCCTTTGAAGACTGCTTCACCTTCAAAGACTGGGTAGAAGATCGGTATCGACAATGCAGGTTTACGTTATCCGACTGCTATAGAGTAACCCTGCCACAAAATCATGAGCTAAAAAGGACTTATACCATCAGGATAGGACCGGCTCGATATCGAGAATGGAAGTGAACTCATACCTTCCTTATGATAACACTTTCAAAAGTGGGAGGGCACGACACCATGAATGACTTCTACAGGTGCTTCGCAAATGAAGACGTGGACGAGGTGATCTAAGAGTTTCCACCAGCACCAAAAGAGCTGGAAGATGGGATACATACCATGGCGGACAACCTAAGGAAAATTGACTTAGGGACGGAAAATAATCCGGGGCCAACATTCGTCAGTGAGCTACTATCTGAAAAACAGGTAGCCACATTAAAAGACGTGCTCATGCAGTATAAATATTGCTTCGCCTGGAACTACTCTGAAATGCCGGATCTAGATTCAAAAGTAGCTGTACATAAACTGGTTATATCGCCAGGTATAAATTCAATCAAACAGGCGCCAAGAAGGATGCGACTCGAGCTTGAGATGAGTATCTTTTGGGTTCCCTAATGCCGCCGCTGGGTTTCAGGAGGCATCGACCATGCCGTTTTCAAAAAATTGGCACGCTAAAGAACCCTAACGCTAGAATCTTAACTAGAGAATTAGACAAACTAGCATGTAAACATCTTTACATCTAAGTGAATAAGGAATACAACCTTTGTAGACCGGTCCTTCACTTCAATAGCTCCGTATAGTAGTCCCTTCGCTCCAAGTAGTGATCTCCCGGACTCTAGTGAGGCTCCATAAGGTAAAATGAATAAGCTTGCTTGAAGTCTTTGAGGCCGAAGATGATCTACGTCGAGAAGACGCTAACTCAAGCTACCTCTTCACTAAGTGATGAACTAGTGAAGAAACAACCCAATCTAAATGGCTAGTAGAGAAGAGGTTGATAAAGTAGGAATTTTGCTCACTTTAGAAATAATTTTCTCACTAATTTTCTTCACCTCCCAAAAAGCTAGAGAGCTCTTGGAGATGAGAAAGAAGATGAAGTTTGAATGGAATAATGAGTGAGAATAGAAACCATGGGTGAGTTGGTATCATATACTAACTCATGTAGAGACTAAACCATGGCTAAACAATAATGGTTGGGTTAATAAATATCTTCAAGTAAAACAAAACTAGTGGATTTGGTTAATGGTTCCACAAGCTTCTACAAGCATCAACCATGTGACTAATTTCCAACTAATTTGATTTATTTTAAATAAATAAAACCCATCATTATTATAAGCATGGTGTGAGTCTCATACACCCATGTAGCATGTGGCATCAAGCATGACACAAAAGATATACATTAATATATATCACATATATACCAAGTATACACTAGTGAGAAAAAGAAATCTTAAGTGAGCTAATATTAGTTAATGTAAGATAATATATCAATATATAATTATATATTAAATTATTAAATCAATACTTGATTTAATAATCCGGCTATATCATATACAACCGACTAATACAAATGTATCAATTTATCGAATCAACACTTGATTCGACAGCCCGGTTATATCACATATAACCGACCGTATCACATATCGCGAGAATAGAATACGGTATCACATATGCATATTAATCTCGGTCCCGCACATATCACATATGTGCTCCTACTTCGTTTCGCTTGAGCCAGAAAACCTCTGTGTAGGACTTTAAAGACTCGTCAATATGCCGGCAGTAGGTGGTGATCATATCAGTCACCCACAAGCCGCAAGCGGTCTGCTAAACGTAAAGGCTATCCGGGTATTGAGCGATCAGAAGATCAACAAGCAAGCCTGCTCATACTCTTGCGAATCCATCAAGTAACACTACCGTACAGTCCGGTCTCTTCGTCAGATATGTCGCATATCACAGCCTGGGGGTGGTAAACGTCAGACCCCAATAGCTTGATAAGTCATGCCGATGCAAGATCCATAATGGTTCGAGAAACTACTAATAACACTTACCAGTAAATCTCAGCAACCCTGCCTAGGGATTTCTTGTTATGGCCAATCGAGCATAACGCAACATCAACCCCCAATATCAGGAGAGACGAAATCCCCTCCTATCGCTTAATGCCTTCATGTGACTCGGGACTGTACCCAAAAACCACCTGTTTGCACGACTCAGTAGAGCCGTAGTAGGGTGGAAATCAAATCACAGTGGGAGACACACAAGACTCTATGACAATCTCGGGTCGACAGACTAACCTGTACCAGTGTCACCAGAGAACCGCTATCTGACGATAGGTATAATATCATCTAGGAGTTCTCAGCGAGTCCGTTCAGTGTACCCAGTCTCTACTGAGCATCCGTTTACCTTCTCTGATGTCAAACACCAATGGATGTGGGATCATCCATCGCCCATCATATGGGTCAAGAAGCGTATACGCTAGTCTACTCTGAAATATCGATGCCCCGTCTCGATACTCCCACGACTAGGAACAATTGAAGGATGTACTTACCGACTACCTTGTCCCCACTAGTATGATCTGTATCATAATCCTGGTAGTCAAGTACTCATCTTAAGGGCTTTATCAACATGTAACAGAGAGAAAATAAGCATACATGTCAAGATAAAGAGCAACCAGATAGAATACTATCATGTCGAGCAAGAAAGTCCTCCCTATATATGTCCAAGCATCCACTATAATATACATAATATATACAATAATGGCCTCTAGGGTATACATATAACTAACAGCATCAACGTTGAAGTCAAGAAACTAATCAACTCTGTATTCATCCAAGAGGTTCAATATCATGACTGGATTGCTAACATCATTCCAGTAATGAAGAAAAACGGGACGGTTCGCATCTGCATGGACTTTCGGGACCTCAACAAAGCTTGCTCGAAGGATGATTTCCCAGTACCCGTTACCGAGATGATGATTGATAACACTCTACCCATGAGGTCTTCTCCTTCATGGATGGATCTTCAAGATACAACCAAATAAAAATGCATCCTGAAGACCAGAAGCATACCTCCTTTCGAACCCCGCTGGGCATATTCTGCTACAACGTGATGCCCTTTGGTTTGAAGAACACTGGCGCTACTTACCAGAGGGCAATGGAAAAGATTTTCGATGACCTCATACACAAGATTGTCGAATGTTATATCGACGACCTTGTAGTGAAGAGCAAATCTCATGAGGAGCATTAGGAACATCTAAAAATAGTGTTACAATGTCTTCGGAAGTATAATCTAAAAATGAACCCTCTAAAATGCGCGTTTGGAATTTCCTCAGACAAATTCCTGGGACTCATCATACGTCACCGGGGTATTGAAATTGATCCCTTAAAGATTAAGGCGATTATGGAATGCCCATGCTGAGAACCCTCAAACAGTTGTGATCTCTCCAATGAAAGCTCGCGTATATCCAGCGGTTCATAGCCAATCTCTCCGGAAAATATCGTCCCTACAGTCATCTGATGAAGAAAGGGACCCCATTCGTCTGGGATCAGAAATGCCAAAACGCACTAGAAGAAATCTAACAATACCTGCAAAATCCGCTCATATTGGCCGCTCCGGTCAAAGGAAAACCCCTTATCCTATATACAACGGCCCTTGAGGGTTCTCTAGGCGCATTGTGGGCACAAGAGAACAATCAGGGAAAGGAGAGAGCTTTATACTTTTTAAGTCGAGTTCTTCTGGGGACAGAAAACAACTATTCCCCTATCGAAAAGCACTGCCTGGCGCCGATCTTTGCAATAACGAAACTCAGACATTACGCCTTGGCACATGAGGTCCATCTCATATCGAAGGTAGATCCTCTCAAATATCTAATGTCAAGGGACATACTAACAGGAAGGCTTGCTAAATAGGCCCTCTCCTGATGGAGTTCTCGGTAACGTATCCCCCTCAAAGCGGTGAAAGGGCAGGCCATCGCCGACTTTCTAGCGAAGAATCCGATACCAGCCGTGTAACGTTTTAAAAATAATTAAATAAATAAATAAATAAATAAAATCGTTTAAGTGAATTTTATGATTTTCGGTAAAGTAAAACGTATTTTTCGTAAAACTAAACCGTAATTATTTTTCACTATAAATTTAAAAATACCTATTTTAATTATTTTATTACTAGTAAATGGTGTTTATTTAATCACTTATAAATTTTTAGTTTAATTAAATATTTTTCCTAAATTAATTATTTTAAATATTAACATAAGCTTTATTTATACACTAAATTAGTGTAAATTTCAAATTTGAAGGGGTTTAATTTGCAAAAATGAACCATTGCATATAAGAATCTAGTGTGTATCATGCAAAATTTATTTACAAATTTTTCCATGATTCTAGACATTTCTTTGGTTTAATTAGATTAGAAATGAAAGAAATTAAATAAAAATCATGAAAAGACATAAAGAAGTTGATATTTTGGGTGAAGTTTCTACACTTTTCTTCACTTTTCTCACTCTCCTCTCCCTCCTCCATGGTGTGGCCGGCCTCAACCCCCCATGGCAGCCCCCCATCTTCAAAATTTAATTTACCTCCAAAAATCATCAAAAATCCTACAAAAATCCAAATAAAAATCCACAAAATCCTAATTAATTCCTACCCTCTATTCTTTGCTCATTTTTACATAGATTTTGGAGATGGAAAGCATTCATTTTGGAGGCTTGTTTGCATGTTTGGGTTTCTTGTTATGAAGGTATAAATTTTCTTCTTTTGATTTATTGTTATTAAATGTTTCATTTAAGCATAATTAGATTTAATAAATTAATTCTCTTTACAAGTTTTAAAATTCAAGTTATGGTTTGTAAAATCAAGTTAGGGTTTTTAATAATTAAGTGGGGTTATTATAACTAGTCTAACATTTTAGAAATGGGAAAAATCATGCATGGTTGATATATTGTAATTTGTTCATTCAAATTGTTTAAATTAAGTAAATTTGCAAACTAGATTTATGTATATTATATTTATTGGTGAAATAAAATTCCAATTAATGTTTATAACACTAGAGTGTGTTTTTAAAGAGGATATTAACTTGTTGGTGGAATGAAAAACTCAATTTGGTTACTAGTTTTTGTTGATAATTGAAAAATACTAATACAAATGCTATTTTTGTTAACTAAATTTTAGAAATTCTTAAATAAATGAGATTTAAAATCTAATTTATGGTTTCGTTATATTATTATCATCATGAATTGTAGTTTAGTAAGTTAATTCATATAAAATCATGTTTGGTTGTGATATTGTGAAATTTTGCTTAAAAGTATCGAAATCGGGCAAGTTTGCAAACTAGAATTTTCAAACTAATATAAATTAGGGTGTTAAAAATATAGTAATGGTTCCTATAATCTAGTTAGGTTATTTAATGAGTATTATGACAATTAGTTTCATATAAACAGTAAGTTTTAAAGTAAAATGGTAAATTGGCATTTTCGGGTTTTTCGAAATCGGACGATTTGATCGATTTTTAGGGTTTCGATGAATTAAATAATGTTTATATTATAAGAAATGAGTTTTAAAACTATGAGTTGTTTGTTGATGTTTATCTCGATCGATCTGCGTTTGTATGCCGATATCGAGCGATATTTGGTTCTTTTGCATGAGCGGGACATAGGTTTTAACCTATGCGCGTTTCGTGCGCCGTTTTGGTTTTGTCCGTGATTCAGTTTACGATATTATATGTGTTTGCGTATAGGTAACCCTTACGTAGACTGCGGGCGATGAAGAAGAGGATGGCGACACCGTCTTCGGCAGACAAGGACCAGGTGAGTAGATGTATATCTACGGGGGGAAGTCGGGTGGATGGCGTTTAGCACTCCCGCAAGCGTAGAATAGGAATAAGTACTTATTGACATTAGGAAGTCAGACGTGACCTTAGAATTTCGGTGAGTAGGACCCTAGTAGTGACCTTAGGTTGGACTAGATTGATTTAGAAAGACCTTACCCGAGAATGAATATCTTGGAGGAGATTCGTAGGTTTCAGGTAGATACACACACATGCACACACTGAAACTCGACGTGGTGTATACGTGCATGTACATATATATAGAACTAGGTGTAGGTATATATATATACACACACAATACGTTTAGGTGATACAAGGATGTGATATGATACACGGGGATGAAACTATATAACTGGGCTGATGCCGTGATTCTTGGCTATACAGTCGTGTTATGATGTTAGCGGATCATTAGAAAATGAGATAATGGATTTGTATACATAAACAATAATAAAGGGTGGTGATGATATTGAAGTATATGGGACTCTAAAATAGAACCCGGACCGTAACCTGTGTCTGAAATTCTGATATGATATATGTGTGACTTGATTACGACATCATATAGGTGTGACTTGATTTCGATATGATATATATGTGTAACTTGATTACGATATCATATAGGTGTGACTTGATTACGATATGATTTAAGTGTGACTTAATCACAATATGATACATATACATGATATTTCTGAGGATAAAGTAACGATGTACATTTATGTTGACAATGATATATGATTGATGTATGCGATTACAGTATGGTACCTTGATTATGACATGTGTTGATGATGATATTATACGAATGATGAGACACGTAGGTGATACTTGACCCGTACCCCGATTTTGGGATGCCGTATGATGGATTTTACCGTACGAGGTATAGACGTGATGATTGATCCGCACTCTTGATTCGAGGAAGCCGTACTATATACGTGACGCTATTGAGGCTGGATCGCCGACTATTAGAGATATGGACTCAGACTTTAGGTGTACTTTTATTTCTTATCGACTAGTTTCTTAGGTTTAGTTCCTTAGGAGGTTAGATGGATACTATTGTAAGTTCGAGTCATATAGTTGTAGTTTTACTTGTATATCACAGATGAGTGGTTATTACACATCCGTCTTTACATTCATACTATAATCATAATGTTGCATGTTCATACATATGTTTCTATAATCAGTATAAAACTCTGCCTGTTAGGACACCAGCACCATTACCGATGATGCGCATATTCCACGAACACTTATTTGCCGGCTCACACATATCATCATCGGTAATTGCTATGTCACGTACATTTTAGATCATATTATCTTTTAGTGATAGAATCAGCTAACAGCTAGATCGATATTACTTCGTGATTACTCTATGGTGTTAGTATAGACATGGCATTTATTATTTAGACATTTCTTGCATTCGCATTTTCATGTTATCATGCAGTATTATGGGGCATATGCCGACACTTATCATATACTTACTCATGATTTTAGGATTTTGGATTTCTATGCGATTTCTGGATTTTTGGGGAAAACCGCAAGAATACATAAAAACTTCTCTCTCTCTCCTCCTCTCTTTTTTAAAAACATAAGATGCGGTTTTCTCGTGATGTATGTGTCGTCCACCATGAGATTTCATATTTTCTGTTGGATTTCGAGACCCGATTCGAGGAGTGGATGAACCGTCTCGGATACATGGTGGGCCTGGTATGGTACCCCGGGATAAGAAGATCGAGTTGTAGACGATGAGCCTGGCAGGGGAGGACTACCTACCGGTGATGTCTGGCTCGGCGGATATCCGGAGGATACCGACCGTTGTCGTGAGATTTGATGATATGGGCCGATCCGGACTGACGGAGCCCGAGATATTGAGACTATGAGACATTGAGATTATGAGGTATTGAGACTTGAGATTTACATGTTTTGTGTCGATACTTGACACGGATTTCTATGGATTTCATCGTTGATATTTCAGATTTCTATACACATTTTACCATGATAAAAGCTAAAGATTTCTTATACAGATATATCTAGATTTCAGGATTGGTTATTTTACATTCATGGTGCATGCATACTCATTCACATGACATAGTACTATATGAGGCACTGATACGAGCATGGAGCATTTGCACTTACACGTAGTTTATTATCCTGCCTTTACTTGATGACTAGTGGTATATTAGCATATTATTATGACCTAGGATAGCGTCGTGCATTTGATTTCTTTTCGCAGATATCTTCTACTCACGAGTTGGCAACTCACCCCCGTTGTACCAAATTTTATTACAGGTTCGATGAACAGGTTTCCCTGGCAGCTTGCTGGCACATCTTTTCATTCAGGGTGATTTGCACGGTAGGTTGGTTCACTTGTATCTGAATCGCCATTGTACTTTTATTATTTCATTTGTATCTAGAAAGCTCCATCAACCAAACTTGTATTACTTGATAGTTTACTGGATCAGTTGTTTATTTCGACCTTAGAGTCGCGCTTGTATTATTATGATATCTGGTGGTTTGTTTTCTTTTTTTAAGTTTTGAGCCTCGCCCTTTGGCATTGTATACTACTGTGCATTGGTGTGGTTGTTTCCGCCTGTTGGCGTAGAGCTTGCTCCCGTTTGGGGATGCTTTTTATTGTTTATATGTATTTATACTTGTTTGTACCTGTTTGGGGCCAGTTTTTACAAAGGAGACTCTGCCGAAATTTTTGAGAAAATTTGATCTTGTTTTTTTTTAAACTTGTTTTCTACATGTTTTCCTTCTTCTTCTTCTTTTATGGTTTAGATTTCTGAGCTTCGGCTTACTTAGGTTACGTTGCGCCTCTAGACGCTTTGTAATCTAAGTGCCCCGAAAGTACGGAACGTGACCAGCCGACTCCCCCTTAAATTGCGAGCTGCCGGATGAGCACGCGTTCAATGCAATTGAAAAAGAAAAAGAAGAAGATAAGCCTCAATGGGTGCTTTACTTCGATGGAGCATCCTCCATGAAGCGTCGAAAGCAAAATATCCCCATAATCAAAGCTGGGGTGGGCCTTATCTTCGTGACCCTACAAGGAGGGATACTTCGTTACGCCCTCTCCTTAACAGAGCTAGGACTAACAACAAAACTGAATATGAAACTTTAATAGCAGGTCTTGAGATCGCTATCGACATGGGAATCAAATACCTCCTCATATATGGAGACTCGCAGCTGAGCGTTAGCCAAGTAAATAGCGATTATCAGATATGCAAACCAGAGCTGATAAAATATGGCGAAAGGGTGCAGCAACTGCTGACCCAAATCCTTTCCTATACCCTGGAAAGCATACTGTGAGCGGAAAACAACAAGGTGGATGCATTGGCCAAATTGGCTAAGAAATTGGACGATGAAGACCTCAATGACGTGAGGATCATTGTGCAAAGCCCCAGAGTTCTCACGCCAACAGATATATCTTTGGAAGACCTGATAGAGCCATCCGAAGGAAAAGAAATGACCGAACAAGTGTCGCTTCACGGGATGAAGAAAAGGTCAAGAACTGGAAGGAAGTATTTATAAACTATTTCAAGTCCCAACGAATGCCCGAAAATACGCCGTCTAGACATCGGCTCATGAAACAAGCTTTATCTTTCACCTTCGTCAATGATACCCTTTATAAAAGATCATTTGACCTCCTATAGCTGAGGTGCCTGGGGCCGGAAGAAGCAAAGAAAGTCTTCCGAGAAATACACGATGGATTTTGCGGCTCCCATCAGGCAGGTCTGAAGATGAAGATCAAGATAAAAAGAATGGGTTACTATTGGTCTACAATGATCCAGGACTGCCTCAAATACGCGAAACAGTGTCACTCATGCCAAATTCATGGTGACTTCATCCATCAACATCCAAATCCTCTACACCCGACAATGGCTAGCTCACCGTTCGAAATGTAGGGAACCGATATAATTGGCCCTATCGAACCGGTATCATCCAAAAGACATCGGTTCATACTAGCAACAACCGACTACTTCTCTAAGTGGGCAAAAGCAGTACAGCTAAGGGAAGTGAAGATAGAGAATACCCTCCATTTCTTCAAGACCTATGTCATATACCGGTTTGGAACTCCGCAATGGATAATCTCGTATAATGGGCTAGCTTACAGAAGCCATAAAATAAGATGCTTTGCACAACAGCATAAAATAGATTGGAGATACTCTTCAGTCTATAATTCTCGGGCCAACGATCTAGTAGAAGATTTCAACAAGACCTTGACAAAGATTATAAAAAAGACGGTGTCCAGAAACAAAAAGGACTGACACGAAAGGATTCATGAAGCTCTCTAGGCGTACCGAACAACGTTCAAGACAGCTTCGACACAGAAGCAGTGCTCCCATTGGAAATAGAACTCCCTTCTCTATGAGTAGCGGTTCGATACGAGCTGACAAATAAAGAAAATGCTCATCTTAAGCTTGAGGAGCTCGACGGCCTTGATGAAACTCGCCTTATAGCACAACAAAATCTGGAGGCTTATAAGGCAAGGATGACACAGTCATATGAAAGATTGACCAGGCCGAGAATATTCCGCCAAGGCAAACTTGTACTAGTTGTCAAAAGACCAATGATCTCCAATCATGCAAAACGGGGAAAGTTCAAGCCGAACTATGAAGGCCTGTACATCATAGATAAATTCTACCAGGATGGAGCCTACCTGCTCATGGATATGCATGGTGAAAGACCCTTCCGGCCAATAAACGCCCGATTTCTAAAAAAGTACTACGTCTAATGAGCCATGAATTAGGTCAATGATAGATGACGACGCTTGTGTCCGCTCGCTATCTTCTTGAGTCAGAACTTTGAGAGTACCTAAAAAGCTCCGTCTCCCCAAAACACGGCAATATTAGACCGAAATATCCTTAAACTAATAATGGACCGAAACGTCCTTAAACTAACAATGAACCGAAAAGTCCTTAAACTAATACTCGTCCCGAAATATGGCGAAATTGGACCGAAATGTCCTTAAACTAACATTCACCCCAAAACACGGCGATATTGGACCGAAACGTCCCTAAACTAACTAATACTCGCCCCGAAATACGACAATAATGGACCGAAATGTCCTTAAACTAACATTTGTCCTTAAAATAGGAATGTTAGACCAGAACGTCCCTAAACTAGCATTTCGCCCTAAAATACGGCCATAATGGACCGTCATGTCCTTAAAACTCACACGTTTAGCCCTACGGTGAATCCTCATATCGATTACTGTATACAATCCACGGGCATAAACGATTTATAACTCTTTCAGGTCCTACATCATGTAGTCGTTTGAAGAAGATTGGGGCCTATGGCTAATGGTCTGTTACCTTACGGGCTGCTTAAAAAAAGGAATGTCCACAAGCAAAATGGGCATGAATGAAAACCCGAAAGGGCGCCGTGAGTAAAAACAGTAGGACTGCCAGCGAGTTAGTGAAAACCCGAAAGGACGCGGACTCGTTAGAAAAAAAAGGTATGTCCACAATGAAATGGGCACGAATGAAAACCCGAAAGGGCCTTGTGGGTAAAAACAGCAGGATTGCCAGCGAGCTAGTGCAAACCCAAAAGGGCGCGAACTCGTTAAAAAAAGCACTTATAAAGCACTCACGACTTTGTAAGGAGAAAACACCTGCGTAGGATCCTTATGACTCGCAAAGGAGTAACACACTTAGGAATCCATACGATTCTTAAGGAGAAAATGCATTTACAAGATCCTCACGACTCGTAAGGAGAATATACCCTCTATAAGACCCTCACGGCTTATAGAATTCAAAAGCCTTGAGATACAGAGACCTGAACCCGTTCTTAAACCATCAACCATATAAAACTCTTTTGCTGTACAAGTGGTCCAGTATTGATTCTTGTATACAATCCATGGGCATAAATAAATATATCTCTCACCAAGTTTTACTAATGGCGAGAAGTGTCCCCATATGGCGAACGACACTTGTAAGTCCTCTTGACTTACAAGGAGAAAATACTCTCGTAAGATCCTTACAACTTATAAGAGAAAACACATTTTGGAATCTTCACGACTCCTAAGGAGAAAATACACATACAAGATCCTCTCGACTCGTAGGGAGAAATACTTTTATGAGACCCATACGGCTCATAAAGTCAAAAGCCTTAGTCGACAGGATCCTATCCCTGTTTGCTAAGCCACCTTTGTTCAAATCGATAAAGGAAAAAGATGATTCGCTCCTGGCAATATCTCAGTTGTAGCGATGCTGATACCTAAATAGGTATCAAACTTTAAGTTCTCTCACGGCAAATGATAATTCGCTCCTGGAAATATTTGATTTGCAGCGATAATGATGCCAAGATTGACATCAGATCTCAAGTTCCTGATTTATAATAAAACTTAAAAAACTGCATATGATATAGCCGAAATGATTGGGCACCACTAAAAATAGCCGAAATGATTGGGCAATCGCGACTTTCGCGATATGAAAAGCTGAGAAGATAAAGCATCGCGGAAATAAAAAAAATAAAAAAAATAAAACTTTTCTGCCCTGCAAGTATGTCCATATTAACTCTTGTATACGATCCATGGGCACAAATGAAAGAAAGGGAACCATATTTTCTTACCGCTTCGTCAAAAGAAGAACCGAGTCTGGACGCCACATTTACAGCCTAGAGACTATTTGGACGTCCTTCCTACTTCAGCGAAGTATAGACGTGACATCAACAAAGACCTAAAGGTCAAAGCAAAAATTGGGTAATGGCAAAATCCTAGCTCCAAGTCTTGATGGTACATATACAACCTAAAGACTATCTCGGCGTCCCCCCTCATTCCAGCAGGGTGCTGATGCAACAATCAAATAAAAGTGAAGTGACGGAAAAATCCTAACTTTAGGTCTTAATAACAACATCTATAGCCTAGAGATCATCCCGGCGTTTCCCTTCATTCCAGCAGGGTGCAGACGCAACAATCAAATAAAAGTGAAGTGACGACAAAATCCTAGCTTCAGGTCTTAATAGCAACATTTATAGCTTAGAGATCATCTCGACGTTCCTCCTCATTCTAGCACGGTGCGGACGCAACTACCAAATGAAATTGGTGCAATAACATATTCCTACCTCCAGACCTCAATTGCAATACATACAGCATAGAGGTTCTACGGATGTCTACCCTACTTCAGCAAAGAATCAGCGCGACATCATCAAAGCAAAAATGAAGTGATGACATATTTCTAGCTTTGGGTCTTAATGGCAACATCTACAGCCTAAAGACCATTGGAGATCATCCCATCTCAGAAGGGTGTGGTTATGACTCATCGGGGCTCCAAATTGAGCCTAATCTTAAGTAAAAAGCGCCACGACAAATACCTAATGCTTGTTCTTCTGACGATAATACATATACACCAACTTAAAGACGATTACTTGAAGGCATCTTGTCCAATCTCAGAAGGGATCAGAGACACGACAGTCGCACGGCTACTTGAACAGCAGCTTAAGGATTGCATATCGATGAATACATCAGCCAACGCGATGGTACTATGGAATAAAGCCTTAGTACCACAAATCTAACGGACCCCTGTCAAAAAAATAGGGGTTATCTACATCCAACGTTAGGACAAGTTTTCCTGTAAACCCAAGGGAGGTAAACTAAAAACACTCCGAAATGAGTACGTAAACTAGAGACTCCGAAATGAGCGAATAAACTATAAACTCTAAAATGAATAAATAAACTAGAGACTTCAAAATGAGTGAATAAATTACAAACTCCGAAATGAGTGAATAAACTAGAGACTCCGAAATGAGTGAATAAACTAGAAACTCCGAAATGAGTTCAGAAACTACTTCGCGCCAGATCAAGACATCAAGAAATAGAAAGGTGCTACTCATGAGCCTCAGGGCTTAGAACTACATTTCTTAGGAATTGAGATCTGATTAACGATAGATGACGATGCTTGTGTCCGCTCGCTATCTTCTCAAATCAAAATTCTAAAAGCTGTGTACGATAGGCCAGCCTGAAACTAGCCGTATGCTATGCATTACTCTACAATACTTCACTCACACATATACCTCCGTGAGCAAGGTAGTGCGGGGAGCATTTGTTCACACCCGTTTGAGTGCTCACTTACAAATACATGCATATTTGGATGGAAATAGCATTGAAAGTATTCCGATTTATATACGCATGTGGGTTAGTGCATGACACGTGCATATCAGTGGCGTTTGCACTTAGCAAAAAAATCCCTAAGGGTGAAGTACACGTGCGCACATGCAGGTTACACGTATGTTTAAACAATACAATCAGAGGAAGAGCATGTGTTAGATATGAAGCACTCGACAGTCAATGATAAAAGGAATACATTTAAATAAACATTTTATTCTACAGGTAAGAGATCACAAACACGGGATAAAAAATACAAGGGTTTACAAAACTATAAACAAAGTTTTCTGAAGCCCTCTCAGCCTTCTCCACCATGTCGAAGCGGCGATCTTCTCGAGGAGTCGCTCCCCACTGGTCAGAGCCGTGCTCATCGGCGAAAGCAGACATGATGGCCCGCTGAGCCCTTATCCGGTTTAGCAACTGAACAGAGCGATCCTTCAGAGGCTTGGTCATCAAACGTGCCTTATGAAAGCACTCGATCTTGTCCTCCGCTGCGTCGAGCATCGCCGGAGTAATCTCCGCTGGACGAAGGGGAATGTCATCGAGCATAGACAGGAAGATCATCCGGAGCCAAATGGAGCCGATGGGAAGAGAAGATTCTTTACGAGTCAGGAGCTTATATATTACCGTATCGAATTGGTCATCCGTGAGAGCGTGATTCACCAAGCGTGCAACAAAACGAGGAATAATTTCCCCGATAGACATCTCCCATGGTTATCGATGAGCATGTGTACGATTGCAAGCTATGACTCTTGATTTTTTAAAATGGTTGTTTCCTTGTGAAGGAGAAGAAGAACATTGCTTCAGATTATAAAGAGAAGGATTTAAGTGTAGGCACAGAAAATGTTGTGTATGGTGGAACTATTTTCAAGCTCTGACAAAAAAGGCATTGGAAAAGAAAGAATTGACTCAGAAAAAGTAGAGCAAGAAAACGAAACGATTCCCTCGTATAATAAGGCAGTGCCTCACGTGAAGTAGACGTGAGCGCTGGCGCTAGTTTTTTCCTTTAGCAGCGCCTCACGTGCATAACACGTGAGCATCGGTGCTAGTTTTTTTTATATAGGATTAAATCCTATAATAGTGCCTCACGTGAAGCACATGCGAGCATTGGCGTAAAATTTTTTTTGTCATTCATGCTTTAAAGAAATTTATACATCGGTAATGAGGATGATAACAAAACAAAGAAAGAAACAAAAATTATCAAAGGTCTACAATGGCAAGATGCTAAATTCTGGACATGGATTCTCAAACATAAAGGCAAATTTGAGTAAAGCACTCCTAGCTTCTTTGATCATCTTCTTATGCGTCCTCTCCCGAATGCAAGCTTCGGGATCCCCGCTGATGTCTTCCATCCTCTGGTATGCGGATAGTATCGCTTTCTGTTGGAAGACGCGATGCAAAACAGCGACGAGATCATCTTTCTGCTTCTTCGAGATCAGGCCCATCAAAGATACTGAATGCACCTTATCTTCAGTGTCATCAAGTGCCTCGAGCGGCATAGCCTCATCAAGCTCAGGAAGTGCTTCGCAGATCGATCCAACGATAATCTTCAAAAGGGAAGAATGGCAAGGGAGCAATCAACCATTGTGATCATCAAAGCGACGCATCACCTCATTGCATTGGGCATCAGCGTACTCTTGGCCTTGAAAGCGACCTTGTATGCAGATTTTTTCGTAGGAGACAATTTCCTTGATATCGTATAGATGACCAGTCATGGTACCTGAAAAGAAACCCAGTGGAAAGTTAGCAATAAAAAACGCTAGTATCATAAAATCAAGATGGTGGCTCCTTAATGATTGGAACATGCGCCCAATGGAGAAATCTAAAAAGATTCTCTAAGGCTATTTTTAATAATAAAATTTCTGTGCCGAGCTTTGCTTTATCAAAATTGTATAAAATACCAAAAACTTCAAGCAAATCACCAAAGAGATTTGATATTCAGAGCAAAGCTCTGATTAAACTGAAGAGAGATCTGATATTAAATTGCCAGAGCAAATCTATGATCTCAAGAAAATCCCCAAATGGGAAAAGATCAAAAAAAAAATCAGAACCAAGTTTTGTAGAAAATTACCTGAGCAAAGCTCAAAGCTCTGATTAAAATCTCAAAAAATCCCCAAAAAGGAAAGATCTAGATCAGAATTAAGTTCTATGATAAATCGCTAGAGCAAAATTATGATTAAAATCTCCGGAAAATCCCCAAAGGTAAAAAAGATCAAAAAAAAATCAGAACTAAGTTCTGTAAATTCCTAAAGGGAATATATTAGAGCTAAGCTCTATAATTAAAAATGAAGTAATCTTCCCAGGAGAAGACTCTTACCAAAGAAAATTTTGGCAGAGTGGGTTTACATTGTAGATCTAGAAAAGAGTGAAGAACTAAACTTCAAGAAAAAAGAGCTAAGCTCTAATGGAGAATAAAATTCTCAAGAAAGAAGATAAAAGCATAGCAGTTGTCTAGGGCTTGAAGCCCTATTTAAAGGATAGGAGTCGGTTCAGATTCCCTGAATCCTAAGACGGATCGGATGGCTCAAAATTGCGAACTGTTGCACTCATGTATAAGCCACGTGAGAACAACGGTGGGGGGCATTTGTTCCCTTATTTATTAAACACAATAATAAGAGCTAAGCTCCGTTTAAACACAATAAAGCAGCGCCTCACGTGCTCCCCACATGAGCGCCAACACCGACCTCTTATAGGATTAAATCTTACAGCGGCGCCTCATGTGAAGTTCACGTGAGCGCCGACATGCAAAGCACGTGGTGCTTGTTATATAAGAATTAAATTCTTAAGTGGCGCCCACATGTATAACACGTGAGCGCCAACGCCCAAACTAAAACAGGTAGAATTAAATTCTACATGAGGAATATTTGCCCAAAATTCGGGATATTCTCTGTTAAACAGAGTCGTTCGATCAAAGATCCAATGGTGATGATAAATCATCCAATGATAGAATTAAATTCTATTTGGGGAATATATTTTCTCAATTTTTCTAAACAAAGAAAGATTGTGCTCTGTTAAACAAAGCACCCTTAGATTAAAAATCCAATGATAATTAAAAATTCAATGATAATTAAAAATCATTGATTGATAGAAATAAAATTCTATCTATAGGAAAATATTTCCCTAATCTTATTAAAAACTAGAATATATATATTCTGTGAAATAAAACTCACTGGATCAAAAATCCTACGGTGGATAAAATCCCCCAAATAATTTTTAAGACCAAGTAAATCAATTAGTATCTCTCAAATGAGAGATTTTCTCAAACTAGTCAACAAATTTGACTCTCCTATATAAAAGATAGGAGACTTCAAAAAAATATCAACCCCACAAGCTTCTTTCTACAACAAAAACTGAGAATTCAATTCTCTTTTGAAGGAAAAAGATCCTTGCTCTTCAAAACCTAAGGTAAAGAAAAGAAGATATAGAACTTATCTCTTTTGGCCTAACAAAAGGGAAACAAGG
This sequence comes from Agapanthus africanus, assembly GCA_030015575.1. NCBI lineage: Eukaryota > Viridiplantae > Streptophyta > Magnoliopsida > Asparagales > Amaryllidaceae > Agapanthus > Agapanthus africanus. The sequence continues at coordinate 441,125,709 of CM057350.1, read as the reverse complement.
GTTTAATCCTCCATAAAAAGAACTTAGTTCTTCCCCTGATCTGAGATTTGAAAAGCAAATCTCTCCTTAAGTTGAGAATTTAATTCTTATCGGAGAGATTCTGTTCTCCAAACTCAAAATCTAGAAAGAAAAAAAAAGAACCGGATCAAAAAGAAATAAAAGACACATTGTCCAGGAATTTAATTCCTTCACAAATAGGGTTTAACCTTACATAAAGAACATTGTTCTTACAAAAAAAATAGAAGAACTTAGTTCTCCAATGAAACCGGTCTCAGATCTTCAAAACAGAGATCATTAATGGTCAAAATGCCATTAACAGAAGTCAAAACTTCTTCAGAAAATATCAACAAAGAAAAAGACTTGGCGGCTCACGTACTTCCCGCGTGAGCACTCAAAAGATTCACTTAAATGGAATCCAGCGTCCACGTGCTTCCTATACGAGTACCTAAAAGATTCTCTTAAATGGAACCCAGCGTCTCGCGTGCTTCCTATGTGACTACCCAAAAGATTCCCTTAAATGAAATCCAGCGCCTTACGTGCTTCCCACGTGAACGTCCAAAACAAAGGACTTATCGCCTCACGTGCTTCCCACACGGGCGCTCAAAATAGAAGGCCCAGCGTCTCACGTGAAATACATATGAGCGCTATATAAAAGTGCGGAAGCACTATAAAGTTAGTCTAAATGAGTAAGCATTGATTGGGCAGCGTCCATATCTGAGCACCTCATATGAAACACACGTGAGCGCCCAATAAATAAATGAGGCAGCGCCTCACGTGCCCCTCATGTGAGAGCCATACAAAGTGCTTATCACTCTATATTTAGTCAAAATGACTAAAATGATTAGCACTGATTGGGCAGCGCCCATGTCTGAGCGCTTCATGTATTTTACATATGAGCGCCAGAGCCCCAAACAAGTGTTTAGCACTTGAGTATAGAAGGAAAATGGCTGGGCAAATAGAACAACAAATAAGTGCTTAGCACTTTTGAATAAAAAAAGGAGAGAAAACAAAAACTGAGCAGACCAAGCCCAAATTGGCTAAGTCCCTTTGAAAGTTTCTTGCAGCTAAGCCCAAATGCTCTGTTGTTGGATTTTAATAAAATTTAATGATTCCGAAAATATTGCTAAGTTGATCTTAGTCTAAAATAAGACTAACGTATTCTTAGTTAAAATAAATTGAGCCCAAATGCTCACACATATATTTAAGTTGACCTTAATTTCAAATTAGATTAACGGTGCTTAAATAAAACAAAATATTTTCAAACCCAAATCTAAAATATACGAATTTAGACTAATCCGCGCCCTACGGACGATGACATAAACTAGTCTCCGTATACAATCCATGGGCAACCTAAACAAACAAAAAAACGCACGACACGAAGTGAACTACTAGAGAAGGAGAAAGTTGTTGTCGCAATGCGGTAATGTAATTAACTGCAGGGGCTTGCGCCTGCAGGGAAGAGTGTCCCCATAATAAAAAAAACCCCTCACAAACGAGGGGGGATTTGATAAAGTCTGCTACAATGGTCGCATCTGTCCAAACCTCCAATATATGGTGCCATAAATCAACTTGGTATTTACGAAGAGGTGGATGGATATGTCCGAATAGTATCTGCCCCTAAATTCAGGCTAGACACTGCCCAAGCGTCTCGGTCCGGTTTTCGGCGGTAAACAGTAGCGCAGATGGATCTTGAATTAGTCCAGATGGATATCAAGACAACTTTTCTTCATGGAGAACTGGAAGAGGAGATCTATATGGATCAGCCCATTAGTTTCAAAGCCAAAGGCCTTGAGCGCAAGGTGTGCAAATTGAGAAGGTCTATCTATGGCTTGAAACAGTCTTTTTGGGTATAGTATTTTCGATTTCATTAAACCGTGTTGGGTTATGGTTTTAAGATGATCGATGGGGAAAATTGTGTCTACCTACAACAAGCTGGTAAGAGTTTCGAGATTCTATCGTTTTATGTCGACGATATCTTGCTGGCAGGGAACAACATAGAGACCATAAATGCCACTCGGAGTTGGCTGTCTTCCACCTTTGAGAAGAAGGGCATGGGCGATGCCCAGTTCATGCTCGGGATTCGGATTCTGTGGGATCGTTCTAAGAAGACTCCAGGTTTGTCTCTGGAGACTTACATCAAGAAAATCTTGGAACAGTTCGGCATGAACGGAAGCAAACCATTGGGACTCCAATCGCAAAGAATCATGCGCTAAGTCTTGAGAAGTGTCCGAAGAACGAAACAGAGAAAATACAGATGCAGAACGTTCCTTATAGAAGCGCTATTAGGAGTCTCATGTATGCTATGGTGTGTATGGGACCTGATATATCTTATGCAGTGGGACTAATGAGCAAATATCAGTCCAACCTCGGTGTTGTTCATTAGAAGGGGGTAAAGCAGATCTTGCGGTACCTAAGTCGGACAACCTACTATATTTTGTGTTATGGAGGATCAGACACTCGCCTGTAGGGCTATACAGATGCCAACCGGGCCGGCAATGTAGATGAGCGAGCGTCCACGTCGGGATATGCCTTTTTACTCAATGTTGGGGCCATCTCTTGGTGTAGTAAGAAGCAGGATTGCATTTCCCTTTCCACCATGGAGGCGGAATACTTGGCAGCCAGTGTAGTGGCACAAGAGGCAATTTGGTTACGAAAATTCTTGGAGAATCTGACTATGGTGTCATATGCAAAGGACAAGCTGATCCTTAATTGTGATAGCATGTTAGCAATTGCGTACTCAAAAGATCTGAATACCACAGGAAATAAAAGCACATTCAGATACGGTACCATTTTATTAGGAAGTAAGGGGAAGAGGAAGTCAAGCTGCAGTACATCCCTACGGATCAGATGGTCGTGGACCCACTGACAAAGGGAATAGCCGAGAAGCGCTTAATACCACAGACTAAAGCCTTGGGGCTACATCCATGGTGACGTACATGTATTTAGACATGTAGTGACTTTCAATTATGTTTGGCATTATATATTTATGAGTGGCGATTTTTATAGATGCATATTTTGAGATTGATTGTGCTGTTTTCTTTCTTGATTATCTGTGATAGGTATTTATACATTTTGTTTGACTATTTTAGGCATGGAATACAAGTGTACAAGATACACAAAGTGTACGGGATGCATGTTCAGTGGATAAAACCGCACATTTGTTATTACATTTTTCCTACCATTTCCATATTTAAAAAGGTCTTTATTATAATATATCATACATATGAGGGTTTATTTGTAAAAATACTATTTTCTATGTGTTGATATATTATAATTAGCATTTGGTAGGAAAATGTATATAATATTATTGACCTAATCCTAGTAGAACTAAGTCTACTAAATATTATTTGTTGAGTTGTTGTGCAGAATTTTCAGGTCTAAAATCAAGGAAATTAAGTTGTTAAAGCTAACCTGCCTAATTAAGAAATCAAAATTAAGAAATCAATTCTGGCAGAAGAAAAGAGAAGATTTCCAAATTCTGAAGGTTCCAAGGATCGCCACAAGTCACAACGAGCCAGCCCCTGAAGTTTGATCAATGGAGCTGATTATCAGGCCGCGGATCCGCGGCATGAGTCCCTTATGCCGCAGATCCGCCGCGTTAATGTGGAATTAGGTGCTGGAATTTTCCTGGTGTAATCTTAACTACTATTCCCCATTTTAGGCATCTAAATTTCTGGCCTTGGGACTATAAATAGAGACCGAGAGCCTCTTGGAAAAATTTATCAAGTCGACGAGATCACGAAGTCCAAGTCGGCTCACGCATCCAGACTGATCATCAACTGTTCGTCTACCTCATTAGAAGAGATCGAGAAGCAAACTAGTCTTTGTAATCATTTTCTAAGGAATCAAAATGTAATGAATATTGTTGATTAATAAAGGTAGCTTTCTTTTTCTTATTCTATTTCTTCGTAGTTTAATTATGCAATTTCTTTCCATCTCTTTTTCTCCCAACATGCGCGAGTAATTCTCCGCTTGTTAGGGTTCGTAGGATTAGGGTAAGCTAATGGATGATGAATATCTCTAAACCCTTTTTAAGTCCTATAAAGTTTATGAACTTTATCAAAGGAATCATTAACATCCTAATCGGGTGTGGTAACAATTCTTTGCTAGTTCCGACCGCGATTAGAGTTTAGATTAATGATTGTTTTGGTAAAGGCTAGATATGAACGGAGTTCCGTGTCGAGATAAGGGTTGAGAGTGGGATTCCTTTTCCCTCCAGAAACCCTAATCTACACGCATCACCGTCGTTCTAGTTTTAAATCTATTAAAGGATAAAAAGGGTAATATTTAATTAATCGTCCATGACTACTAAATCCTAATGAACCCTACAAGCCCTCTTATTATATTATCTACATCCCTAAAATAATCTAGATCTATATTTTTGCATTCTTGCTTAACGTAGATATAGAAACTTTTCACAAAACTCTTTATTCCTCCTCTCTTTCTCAACATATCTAAAGTAAGAGTAAAGGATTCAACGTTTTCCTGAGGACGACCCGTACTCATCTCGGTCTAGCTACGCGCAACACTGTTATTGATTGCGGTTATTCTACAAACACACTTTTTAAATACCAATCAAATGGCGCCGTTGCCGGGGAGACGTGCGTAATTTTTTATTCTTGCTATTTGTGTTGAATTCTTAGACGATTCATATCATTATTAAAACAAAACTGCAAATTGCATATTTAACGATTTGTGTGTGAATTTTGCGAGGGAATCTGGAGTCACGGACTTGAGGAAACAGGAGATCTAGGGTTTCACACTTCTCTGGTATCTTTCTTAACCCCTTCTCTCTCCTCTCAAATCCAATAAAATCTATTTTCTGCAGGATTCCTTGCAAAATATCGCCGCTCAAAAATCTTTTTGCAAAGTTTTGTTTTGCGGTTTGTTTTTGCATATTTTAATACGGATTTTAAGGGGCAAGACCAAATCCAGATTAGGTGGGGATTTCATCACCCTTCCTAAGCCCCACAAATCACAAACCGAGCATCTGCATCAACCCTTTATTAATTTAAAAAATATCTAGACCAGACTCTAAGGACTGTCGCGCTCATTAAGGACAGAGGAAGGTCGTGGGTAATCTATCGCTTATCCGCATTACTTTTGTAGTGCCTAGGCAAGTGTGTCTAAGGCTAGTGGTTTTTAATTAGGCCCACTACTGTGGTTCCTTCCCACTTACCTGGCACTTACCTGGCTACAAGGGTAGTACGGAGGCGGTAGAGAATTGATCCTGCGGCTTGTCCTTTGGAAGTCTAGGAGCGGTCTAGAGATTGGACCTAGGTAACCTTAGTTCTAGGGTTGTTTGTGCATTTTTGTGTGATTTGTCTAAATCCGTCATTTTTCAAAACAAACCAATTATTTTCTTCCCTTTTTACCTCTTCCCCCTTCTTCTCTTCTTATAATGGGTGACCTAAACAGAAGAACACTTGCCGAGCTTAGCTGTCCACAACCAGATATCTCTTGTTTTCGTAATCCCTTCGGTATACCGTCCGGCTCTTCCATGTCCTTAAGAGATCATATAGAACAAGCAGGAAGAAACAGTTGGCCACCTCGGTCTAGGTCTTATCAACCGTATCCTAATGCTATACCTGTTTTAGTTGATACCCAGAGTGAGGAAGCCCCTAGACGAATGTCCATTGCTGAGCACATAGCTAGGGCTAGAGGCCAAAGTTTAAACCCGGACCAATATCAACCATCACCACCACTGTCCAGAGAAGAGTTTGATATGCGGTTTGTGGCATATAAGATGTCTATTGAGAATAACCAACCAACCAACCCATATCAATATTCTTCTTATCATAATATTTATCCTACTCCTACCCAAGTTCCGCAACCATTCTATTCCTATCAATCCAATCTGACTTTTCTACCTACTCTAGACAGTTCTTCTAATCAGTCATTTGGGAGTTTTAATTATCCACAGGAATTTCAATCTTATACTGAAACCCCTTATCTACCCAAGACTAGTTTGGAGCAGACATTAGAAAAATTTCTGGAACTGTCGAACCAAATTAGGAAGGATTTGGGTAGTAAGACAGAACTATACACCCTTCCTAATCAAACCTCCCCATTCCAAACTGAAATCCATAACTCCAGTTTCATAGATTCATCAAGTACACCAAATAGAATGTCTGATAAGTTGTGTGACTTTGTAGTGTTTGATTTACCCGACTGTGAAGGGTCCATTTCAAGTGAAACCATACCCAACCCTTGTGATCTCTACACATCCACTCTTGAACCAAAACAGATTAAAAACCATACTTTTGATGAGGTGTTTGAGAATTCTAACTTTCACTTGAATGAGGTGATTGACGTTGGGGATATATTGATTGATGCACCCGGAAATTTGGATGATTTTGTCCCACCAATTCATCAAATCCTTTCACTTCCTTGTGGTCGTCATCATCTTGAGCCTTTAATTCTTCCCGAACCCCAAATATGTCTTGAAGTTGATGATAATGGTATACTCGAAGATCAGACTGAAATACAGCCTCTATCTTCCACATCTGGTTCAGCAACACTCGACACACCAATTTTTTTACCCATTTCACCTTCTACTTTCTCCGGTTCTTTTTCTGTTCCTATAGTTTCAGTGAGTTTTGATGAATCACAATCCGTTAATTCAAGTTCAATAATACCAGAAATTCAATTTGATATGGATATTTTTGAAAATGAGGTAGATGGGTTTTTCGAGTCCTCTACCTCAATAATTTTTGAATCAAGTAGGATAAATTCTGGCACAAAACTCTTTGACAGCAAAATGTTCAATCACACCATTGATAAAAGTTTTGAAGAACTTTTTGCCGACGAACTTGAATTTTTAAACAATACGGATTTTGTGATTAATGAATCTCCACCTATAGAGGTTGAACCGTCACCATTCCTTCTTCCTAATCTTTCATATTCATCCCCATTCTTTCTTTTCTCTAATTTCAAACCCTTTCCAGACCACCTCTTGTCCCTTCCCCATTTTTTCTTGACTCGATACAACACATTCTTTCACCAACTTATACGCTATACTGATAAAATCTTTGAATGGTTGGTGTTAACTTTTGGTCTTTGTAAAGTCTTACTTTGACCAAATGACTCACCCCCTCTTAAAATGCTTCGTATTGTCTAACTCATGTTTGAGGGTCATGTTTGAGGGGGGGTATATTTTTGGCTCTTGAACATAACTTTTGTCCTCAAACTTGTGAGCCAAAAATAAGTTTGGGGGAGGATTTTCACTTTCATATATTCTTGCCCCCATTAATAATATCCTCTTAAGCTTACAGGTTTTTGTGATCCAGCAGATAGCAACAGTGAGGACACTGTTGAAAACAAGTTTGGGGGAGGTTTGTGCTTATTTACGCATCAATTTGCATCATATTTTGCATAAGCACAACATTTTCAAAAAAAATTAAATTTTTTTTTATAACAAAAGAGTAGAAAGTGAAAAATTGCATCCAAAAGATAGGAATAGTTTAAGAAAACCAACAAAATTAGAAGTTTTCTTTAACGAACTAGTAATAAGTAGTTATGAGCTGTTGTCCCAAGGGTTAGTAAGATGAAGGAATTTACTAATTTGAGGATAAAAAGAAGTCTGAAAAATAGTTTCTATTCTGAAAGCCAAACATTTGAATGTTGATACCCTACTATATATACTTACACATGTCTTGAAACTCGGGATAGTAGAGGATATCTTGAAATGCTCTTGTCTAAAAGCCAAAATATGAAGAAAAAAAATGAAGAAAATATAAAAATGGTGAAAAGAAAAAAAAATAAACACTGGTTTTATATCGCCAAGGCAGCAATAAAAAAATATGGCGAGGGTGCCTCTTCACCTAGTGCCCTAAGGCCAACTGGTCTGAGAGCCACTGCTAAGCCTTAGGTGGTGCAAGACGAGGAAAATATTATCACCTAATCAGCAAGCACATAAGTAATCGGTCGATTAGTACCTCAAGAAGTATTAACGGTCGCATGAAAATGTGTGAGCAAATCCATAAAATATTCATTATCTTAAAAAGTACTAAGGTAGATGGACAAGAGTATAATAGCTTGAATTGAATTCTCCGAGTATAGAGATGTTCTATACACACACGTAGGGGTATATGATCAATATTTGGAAGAAAGATAGGAATGAAGAATAAAGACGATGTTTTATTGAGGGATGATGTGATTTCTAACATTTTTTCATGACTATTAAGATAGGGCTCATGACAACTGAAAAACTAGTATAGTTGGAAACTCTTATTTTCAAAGTCTTTCTTTTATGCTTCTTATCTTTATATGTAAATTTCACCATCTCTCTTTTATTATAAGATTTTGTGGGTGTAATCCGCTGAAAACCCTCAGGAGACAACACTCCTCCTACTAGGGACACCTAGAGGTTTAACGGCTTGTTGTACGTGCTCAGTGCAATCGTGCTTGCCTATGAAAGTGTGCTTAGTTTTCTCCTTTCTTTTTTCTTCTTCTCTTGAATAAACTAGTTTGCTCGGGACGATCAAAGATAAGTTTGGGGGTATTTGTTCAGTTGATAAAACTGCACATTTGTTATTACATTTTTCCTACCATTTCCATATTTAAAAAGGTCTTTATTATAATATATCATACATATGAGGGTTTATTTGTAAAAATACTATTTTCCATGTGTTGATATATTATAATTAGCATTTGGTAGGAAAATGTATATAATATTATTGATCTAATGCTAGTAGAACTAAGTCTACTAAATATTATTTGTTGAGTTGTTGTGCAGAATTTTCAGATCTAAAATCAAGGAAATCAAGTTGTTAAAGCTAACCTGCCTAATTAAGAAATCAAAATTAAGAAATCAATTCTGGAAGAAGAAAAGAGAAGATTTCCAAATTCTGAAGGTTCCAAGGATCTCCACATGTCATAATGAGCCAGCTCCTGAAGTTTGATCAATGGAGCTGATTATCAGGCCGCGGATCCGCGGCATGAGTCCCTTGATGCCGCGGATCGGCCGCGTTAATTTGGAATTAGGTGCTGGAATTTTCCTGGTGTAATCTTAACTACTATTCCCCAATTTAGGCATCTAAATTTCTGGCCTTAGGACTATAAATAGAGACCGAGAGCCTCTTGGAAAAATTTATCAAGTCGACGAGATCACGAAGTCCAAGACGGCTCACGCATCCAGACTGATCATCAACTGTTCGTCTACCTCATTAGAAGAGATCGAGAAGCAAACTAGTCTTTGTAATCATTTTCTAAGGAATCAAAGTGTAATGAATATTGTTGATTAATAAAGGTAGCTTTCTTTTTCTTATTCTATTTCTTCGTAGTTTAATTATGCAATTTCTTTCCATCTCTTTTTCTCCCAACATGCGCGAGTAATTCTCCGCTTGTTAGGGTTCGTAGGATTAGGGTAAGCTAATGGATGATGAATATCTCTAAACCCTTTTTAAGTCCTATAAAGTTTATGAACTTTATCAAAGGAATCATTAACATCCTAATCGGGCGCGCTAACAATTCTTTGCTAGTTCCGACCGCGATTAGAGTTTAGATTAATGATTGTTTTGGTAAAGGCTAGATATGAGCGAAGTTCCGTGTCGAGATAAGGGTTGAGAGTGGGATTCCATTTCCCTCCAGAAACCCTAATCTACACGCATCACCGTCGTTCTAGTTTTAAATCTATTAAAGGATAAAAATGGTAACTTTTAATTAATCGTCCATGACTACTAAATCCTAACGAACCCTACAAGCCCTCTTATTATATTATCTACATCCCTAAAATAATCTAGAGCTATATTTTTGCATTCTTGCTTAATGTAGATCTAGAAACTTTTCACAAAACTCTTTATTCCTCCTCTCTTTCTCAACACATCTAAAGTAAGAGTAAAAGATTCAACGTTTCTCTGATGACGACCCGTACTCATCTCGGTCTAGCGACGCACGACACCGTTATTGATTGCGGTTATTCTACAAACACACTTTTTAAACACCAATCAATGCACGATGTGTGCAGGGCACACATTTGACAAAGATGCGTCAGCAAGTAGGAACTCTCCCTCACGCGAGAGATTCCCTTTATGCTTGGAAAGTATACGAAAGTTAGACTAAGTGCTAGACTTCATCTGCTTGGAGCAATGACTGTTATATTGCATACTGGTATAGCAATGGTGGGAGCACTTAAAATAGTCATCTTGACTAGGTCAGGATGAGCTTGCCACGTGCTATAGGCCGAGCGATCGAAGTGGGTATCCTATGGCCACTTTACCTGCTTACATATAGCCGGACTAGGGGTTTGACTCGTCGCACGGGGTGCGAGCTTGTCGGAAGACCGCAGGCATATTGCGGGGCGATATGGTCGTGTAAGTCAATCACAGGGTGATTGGACTTTGGTCCATACGGTATAACTTTAATGGTATACGCTTTCAGGGAGAGAATTTTATACCGTAGCATGTTGACATACTATGTGCGCTTGGATCGTGCACATAAGGAGCTTGAGGGATGGATCCTATCTCTCTCACCGTGTGAGCCCTTATGACGACCTCTTTCACGGAAGGACGGACGGTCTATATACTCTTAGCGACACTGGGCTGTCTGGATAGGCATGTTATGAGCGTCTGCTACTTTGGCTACTATTTTCTGCTGCGATGACAATATACCGCACATACGGAGCATTGTCAGGAAAGCAGGTGAATAGCAGACCTAACTGTCCAGAGCCGGAGGAAGATCGATTGGAATGCCTTCTGATTGTATCGCATGGCCAACTCTTATTGACGCCATGGTGACGAAATTTAAGAGTGCGATGAATCAAGAAACTACCGCAGTGTTCAAGTATACTTCTGAGAGAGATCGAAGGTGCTTGGGCAGACATGTCTAATCAGATCCGAGGTATGAGATTTCGCGAGCCTAACATATTTGGTTTATTTTTTTCTTTTAGGAAGATCCTTGTGTCGGTCCTGACGGATCTGGCTGCAAGGCTACCCGTTTGCAGCTTCTCAACGGTCCATAACGCACCAACATATGATTATGGGTATGAATGAAGAAGAGAAGAAGAAGATTCTCAGGAAGACAATTGATTCTGGGAATCAATGGTTCAGGAAGCTATGGACGAGACCAACTCGAATGTGCGAGTGGGAGTATGCTAGCTACTAGGTCCGATCCGATCCAATACCCGCCCATATGAGTGGATACCCTATATATACATATATGGGGGCTGGGGTTTTATATGAGACATATGTATACAATATAGAGAGTTTTTCTAAAAAGAAAAACAAGAGAGCCGTCGTCTCCTTTCCTCATCATCATCTATTTTGGGTTGGCTTACGGGGAGATCAAGAGAGAGATTCTCGCTTTCTACCAAAGTGTGATTTCCCTCCGTTCGTTACTTAGAGGTACTAAAGTTCGGATCTTTTATTTGACTTGGGAAGGTGAACGATCATACAATCAATACAAGATATATCGTAAATCTCATACGTAGATAAATAGTATTTCCGCTGCTAAATATGTTTATATTGCATCTACGCACCATAGCTGAACAATCACAAACAAACACACAAACATCTCCTTAAATTAAACTTTAACCGCAGGTTTAAAAGAAATGAGCTTCATAGATGTTCCTTGATCTTCTCCAAAACAATGGCCTCATAATTACTCCCACCTTTTTCACCAACTTCCTCAGCCTGCATCACAATCTTAAAATTGACCCTATGATCAACAACCTCTTGGGTCTCACCTTTGATCAATCTCACAAACATAAGGTTTGTGTTGGTCTCTTTAATTATAATGCTCATAGAGTGCAAAGTACGCAAGTTGGAGCACATGAGGGTCATCTGAGATGTTCTTGATTGGCTTCCATTGGCCTTCACCCAAGGCAAGCACAAGAAGAGAAGCAACAACAACAATGGAGATTGAGGCTCTCCTTTTTTTATTATCTTTTATTCACTTGTGTTTTTTTTTTCTTTTTTCTTTTTCTTTTTCTTTTTCTGAATGCAAGTGATCAGCTTGAAGGTATGTGGGAAACATGTGACTTGCTTTGGCTGTTTGTGTTAATGATGACTAATTATATGCGAAACATGTGACCTATTTATTTAATACTCGATTGGTGCAAATGAAGAAAAATGATTATTATTATTATTATTTGTCTACATATGAGTTCGAATGGTTATTTTTCGATAGGAATTAGAAAAAAAACTGATTCAATTTGTGGTACTTAAATTTACATCGAAATGATCATTAGCAATTAATGTAAGAGTTACTCAAAACTCATATCATGATTCTGCTCTATATAAGAAAGAAATTTCATAGGAGGTTACTCAAAACTCGACCTTGTGTTACCATGATGCGAAAAGATGGAAACAGAATAATTAGGCATGATATGTGGTAGTTACAATAAATATTTTAGCTATAATTTTAATTCCTATTTGGACACAATTATTTATAATACTAATTAGTTACGAATTAAGTTTGCAAAATCTATTTCCGAAATCCAAGTCAGATGTTGCGTGATGCCATATATTAAATACTTGAATGGATTGGAATCAATCAATTAAAAAATTGATTTAATAGTGCAGGTTTCAAGATGCAGCCCAGTTAGCCGGGGCATGTTTGGATATTTAAATAAAAAGTTTAGATTCCATTTTTATTTTGGATCAGCTAAACCGGCCGAATTGTTTGTTTGGATAGGATTTTTTAAAAGTAAATCGGAGGGGAAAAAGACTCCAAGCGGTCTATTCCTCCGGTTTAGAAAAATTAGCTCAAAGCTACTTTTTTTTATCTTAAGTTTAAATGTTTTTTACTTTCTTGAAACTTGAACCGCTTATTATGTCTTTCTTTTATTTTTCTTATCTCTACTATCCTAACAAGAAGCCATGCCTAATAGAACAGAACCGCATGGCATTTTCTCAATTTTTGGAACAAAATATCCAAAAAACCCCAAAATTCCGTCAAACTTATCTCAACCCTCAAAATGTCACCTCACCGCTCCCTCCCTCTCCCTCCCCTCTCTCACCTCCCAACGGACCTTTCATCTTACCAAGACTTGAATTTGTTTTTAATTCCATAAAGGAAAAAAAAAACCCGTGCGGAGCATGTGCAGCTTACTAGCCTTCTTTAATTAAAACAAACAAACAATCTTTTTTATATTTCAACTTTTATTAGTTCTAATATAGTTATAATGAGGAAATCCTTATCCTAAATTAACCAAATATGCATTTGACATGAAACTCTCTGGCATTTTTGACTTCAAGTCATATAGATTCCTTCTGGGACATTATTATCCAAAACTCAACCCGTCGGACTTTAATCCAGACCATCTAAACATGTACTATGTAAGGTACACAGGTGTTAATCAAATCTTAGGATGGCACGGTTTTATAGAGCCCACTATAAATCATATATAATTAGGCTTTGGAGAAACTCTTGGGGTGACCACCCCACACAAAAAAGAGAGAATATTGTTCCGTCTTGGTCTGTATATTTGTATTTGTATCTGGAAAAAATATTTACTGTATTGTATCAGTATCCGGAAAATATCTGGATGCTAATGCAACCTTAGTTATAATTCTATCATCTAGGGTTTTGTATTATTAAATATTTTTTAAATGAGCATATAATTTAATTTAAAATGATGTTGTAAGTCGACGCCGCATACTTCACAGGGTTTGTAGAGAAGCGGAATTAACAAAAAATAATTTTATAACAAGCAACATCGACTAAACTTCCAAAATCGACCATAAGCCTTAACTAGCTAAATGAACAAAGGTTCTAATCTACTATGAAGTAATTTATACCTTTGTGTTCAAGTCCTTCGGGTCTTCTTATCCACTTCTTAAGCTCCTCATTTGTATGGATCGAGCTTGGTTATCGGCCTCCTCCTGTCGAAGAAGATCCATCCGAGAGTCTATGGTTTAAGCTCTAACCTCTAAATTGAGGTAACTAAATTACCTAGTTTGCTAATCTAGGTAGCTTAGATGATGTAAAGAGTTAATTGGACTAATTTATCTCAATCACCCTATGATTCTCAACACATGAGAGTGTTTAGGGTTTGGGGAAGAAGAAGAGAGCAAAAGATGAAAGAGAGTGTCAAGTGAAGAATGAGAATGAAGAATGGCTAAGTGTTGATAATTATGAAGCATCTCTTTTCAATAATAATAATAATAACAATAATACAACTATGCTTCAATAGTCATCCAAAGTGAATGAGTCATTCAAAGTAGCCATGCTTCAACCATACTCTAATAACACCTCATTTCTCCACCTCATTATCCATTTGAATAAATGGATTAATCACAAATGAGGTGTCTTCTTCTAGAAGCACTCTTGTGAAAATACAAGAATACCCTTCACCGTATATACATACCTGTATTCGTACCACGAATACCAAGAGATGAAAATAGTCCAATATTATAATACTAGAATCCGGCTTAATTCTAAGCCCGCTAGTATTATCCGTCCGATCAAAAATACGTGTAGCTAGTACATGTATATGATTGAAACCCTACACGTAAAACTATACGGCCTCTATATCGTTTCGCCTGAACCAGGGAAACCCTCCGTGTGGGACTCTAAAGACTCGACGGTACGCTGGCAGTAGCTTTAACCACAAGCACGTCAGTGGCACTAGCTGTACGTAACGGCTACCAAGTATCTGTCGAAAAGAAGGCCGATGAGCAAACTCATATGAACTCCTACCGAGCCTGTCCGTGACAATCTCCATACAGTCCGGTCTATTCGTCTGAGAGTATCGCATGCCGGGTCTAACGGGTGGAAAACATCAAATCCCTAATAATCTGACAAGTCGTGCTGATGTGGCTTAAGACTATCCGAGAATCTACTGATCTAACTATCAGTAATTCTCAATCCGCCATGGCCAGGGACTTATGGTGTTAGCCAACTGAACATGGCACGCCATCGACTCCCTATACCGAGAGAGACGAATCTCTAACAATCGCTCACTGCCTCCATGTGGCTTGGGACTGTACCCAACTAAAACCTGTTTGCACGACTCAGTAGAGCCGTAGTAGGGTAGTAATCAAAGCACAATGGGAACTTACACGAGACATATGACGAGCTCAGGTCGACAGACTATCTGTACTCATGTCACGTGAGAACTGCTATCTGACGATAGGTATAATACCATCTAGCTAGTTCTTTGCGAGTCCATCCAGTGTACTCACCCCAAGTGAGCACCTGTATACAATCTTAGGTGCATCATACCAATGGCCGTGGGACCAACCATCGCCCCTCGTCAGGGTCTAGAAATGTATACACTAGTCTACTGTGGAGTATCGATGCTCAGTCTCGATACTCCCACGATTATGGACATTTAAGGATGTGCTTATCGACTATCCATCTCCCACAAGTATGATTGCCATCATAAAGCTAGTAGTCAAGTAAGGATCCTAAGGGCTTTATCAACATGTATAACCGATATGAAATAACAAGTAAAACATATCACATGTTAAGATAAAGGCAAACCAAATAGCATACTATCATATTGAGCAAGATTGTCCTGTACATACATATCTCTAGCCTTCCATACAATGAAGGCCTTTAGGACACACATATCCAACAGATGTGCCCATCAAATTGTTGTTTTCTTTTCATATTTTTTGGTAGTGGGGAAGAGGGAGGGAGCAAGGATGGTGAGGTGGTGTAACGACCCCAAAATTCTCATACCTTTATATTTCATTTTTTAAACGTTCGCTTCCTTTTCAAATGTTTGTATGTATTCCATTCTTGTTGAACATAAGCAAGAGTAAGTTTGTATTTAATTGGTAAGACCTTCCATTGTTATTTCATAAGTCACATGTTTGATCTTTGGATCTTACAATTATTTTTTTCTATTTTTTTAAAAACTCTTTCATAACATACAAATGAATTATGGCCTTTCAATTCCTTTTCTTTTTTAACTCCCATAATGAATTCAAAATTAATTGGAATTAATATGACATTAACACAACTTTTATATGTTCATTTTCCTCATTCTTCTTCCATCTCAAATCTCCATACAAATTCATAAATTCTATATCTAAAATCATAGCGCTCTCCATCTCTCTTGTTCCTTCAAGTCTCGATGTCGCCTCCTTTCGTTTAGGACAAATCGGCAAGGACGGTTGCTAGACCGCCTTGCAAAATCAGTAAGTTCCCTTTCATCCTTCTTCTCTCTTATTGAATCTCCCTTCTCTTGCCACGTCGCCAACATACCTATACCTATGTACTATGTTGACATATCTCATGCCTAAATAACTCAAATAAAATGAAATCTTAGTCTCATACATAGTTAGTTCGTAATTTTTACCCTCATGAATCGAGTACATACTAGAAAATCTTTGTTTCCTCGTCTCATGTTTATGAATAAATGTTTACACATTGAATCATATCGTAACATATAATATAAATTTTGAATGATATTAAGTTTTGAATCACATTGGTTTTTTTTCTTTGCCACTTGCTAGATAAATCCCCTTTTTTGTCGATATTGATATCATGTTCTCTTGCTATGGTTATACTTGAGATAAAGATAGACACCTTATTTTGAGCCAAGAACCAAAGTCGTATGATAATATATTTCCAGAAAATTAGGTCTAAAAATTAGATAGATTTTTACACGCGCTTTAAACAAAATTTCAGAATCGAAACAGAACATGGTTAGGCTTTACGTTGCATTTTAGTCGCTGTTTTGCAAAACCTGAAAACTGTTTTAAAGGGCATATTTGGAGAGCCATAACTCTGTCTTTAGAGATCCAAACTAAGCGTTTTCAAATTGTTTTGACAAGTAGATTGAAACATCTAGATTTTTTTTAATTCAACCCGACATCTGAAAACTGACGGAATTAACCTAATTCTGTCTTTTTAAATCGTGTCTCGAATCTGGACAGATTCTGTCCTAATTTGCGCACTATTTTTAAAAAGAACGTAATTCGATCTACAGATCTTGTCTTTTGACAAATCTTAGATGTATGGATGCAAAATTGATAGCCCAGCAACTTTTCTATACAACCCGAGACTCAGAACTGTGTACATTGACACGATACACGCACTACAAGTTACCCTCTTCTTGCGGTCCAGAAAATAAAAACTGTTTTAAACTATTAAATTAAACTATTCATAACTTGAGTTTCAGATATCCAAATCATACAAACTCAAGTTGTTTAGATAACTAGAATGAAATACCTACCTTTTCCTACAGATTATGATCTATTCTGCACAGCGATACGAAAACGTGTCTAACTCCCAAACCAGTAGTCGGAATTAGGAAAGAATTGAACATGAGTGTGTATAACACTTAAGATTATGTTTCTTGTTTTATTCCTGAGATCATATGAATTGAGTAATCAATAGTTTCCAGCACTCCTATAGGATACTATTTCTGGTTTATTTAGAAATAATCCTAGATGGGGTGAATAGGATTAATATACGATTATGCCCAAATTAAAAATTCTAAACACTTGCAAGTATAAAACATAATTGCAAATAGAATCAAGACTAAGAAAATTTACAATGGTGAACAAAGAACATAAATCAAACGAGAGTAAATAGGAAGTGTGAGCAATCAAATGAGCATAAAATAGAAAAAGTGCAAACTCAAGTAATCGCAAACACAAGCTCTTTTAGAGAGATTCGGCAACCGATAATGTCTCGGTTCCTAGTCCTCTTTCTTTAGGCCCTCGAGCCCGTTCCCTTTAACTTTCTCGTCTTCTCCAAAGACTACACGTTGCGCACTCGCAACCCAAATACATCACTCGACACATAAGCGACTTCTCTCTATAAGATGATCTATTCTCTTCTTACCAAGGTACCTTTGGACTCAAGAGCCCTCACACAAAGAAAAGAAAAGAAAATTACAAGCCTAAATACTTTAAAAAGAGTTTCTCTCAAAGCTCAAACTAATACTCAAAGAGTATAGATATTCAAATTAAGCTCTTGATGATTTCAGTGTGTGAGAAAGTTGAAAGACAATCAAAATCAATTTTTTCTCTCACAAGAAATGAGTAAATTCCTTTTGGAAATGTTGGTAAACTTCAGCACTCAAAACTTAATGAAAACCCCAAAGGAAAACTAATATATACCACTCAAAACAAAATTAGCCGTTATGGATGACATCAACAATTTTTACCGTTACGAGACGTCTGCAGTTTAAGAGGGTAGACGTTTGAAGAAGGGATGTCACGGTTGAATTTTCACTGTAGATGTCTACAGATATCTGGCCATAGTTTTCAAATAACAAATCAAAACCCAGACGTCTGAAGTGTCAAATAGGCAGACATCTGAACAAGAAAAAGTTTGGCTAAAAAATATCATTTGACGTCTGCCTGTATGAACTTCAGACGCCTGGGGTCTTGATGCAAAATAACAGAGCAAAAACCAGATGTCTGAAGTTTAAAATCGCAGACATCTGAAGTTTAAAATATCCATTGTTTACCGCCGAAAATTGAACTGAGACGTAGAGACGTCTAGCTTAAATTTGGGGGCAGATACTATTTGCACATATCCATCCACATCTTCAATGATACCAAGTTGATTTTGTAGGGTTACCTAGCACGACAGTAAGGTTTCGGGAGGCATCGTCCATACCGTTTTCAAAAATTTGCCGTACTAAAGAACCCTAATCCTAGAATCTTAACTATAGATTTAAACAATACAATATGCAAACAACTTTGCATACAAAGTGACTGAGGAATACAACCTTTGTAGACCGGTCCTTCACTTCTAAAGCTCCGTGTAGTAGTCATTTCTCTCCAAGTAGTGAACACCCGAACTCTAGTAAGGGTTCACATGAAGAAATGAATAAGCTTGCTCGAAGTTTTCGAGGCCGAAGATGATCTACGTCGAGGAGACTCAAGCTCATGCTACCTCTTCACTAATGGTAGATTAGTGAAGCAAACAACCTAAACTAAATGGCTAATATAGTAGAGGATGATGAAGTAGGAATTAGGCTCGCTTTAGATTTAATTTTCTCACAATATTTTCTCACTTAGAAAAAAGCTTGAAAGCTTTTTCTCAATGAAGAAGAAGATGAAGTGATGAAGAGAAATGAAACTCATGAGATGAGAATAGCAACCATGGGTGTGTTTCCTCCAATCAGAGCAAAGCTCTGTTCAAATTTCAAAATTTGAAATGAAGCAGCGCCAAGAGCGCTGCACCCTAAGCAGCACACCACGTGCAAAGCATATGAGCGCCAGCGCTAAGAGCGCTGCACTCTAAGCAATGCACCACGTGCAAAGCACGTAAGCGCCAGCG
This sequence comes from Agapanthus africanus, assembly GCA_030015575.1. Classification (NCBI taxonomy): domain Eukaryota; kingdom Viridiplantae; phylum Streptophyta; class Magnoliopsida; order Asparagales; family Amaryllidaceae; genus Agapanthus; species Agapanthus africanus. The sequence goes on along the minus strand of CM057350.1, from coordinate 441,106,518 downwards.
CTAAGAGCGCTGCACTTTAAGCAGCGCACCACGTGCAAAGCATGTGAGCGCTAGCGCAAAGAGCGCCAACGCTCTGAAGCAGTGCTCACGTGCAAAGCACAAGTGCGCCAGCGCTAGAACTAAATGTTACCCACCGTTGGATCAAAGATCCAACGAACATGATTAAAAATCATCAATTGACCAGAATAAAATTATGTTAAGGAAACATTCTTCAGAATCTTTCCAGACAGGAAAGATTGTGCACTGAAAATCAGAGCACCGTTGGATCAATGATCCAATAGTAATTAAAAATCACCAACATACAGAATAAATTTCTGAATGGGAAAATATTTCCTAATCTTGTTAAAAACAAGAAGATTGTCTTCTGTAAATCAGAAGCCCTTGGATCAAAGACCCAACGGTGGGGAAATCCCCAAATCAATTAGAGAAAAGATCTCCTTAACCGATTTAACAAATCAGCTTGCTCTATATAAAGGTCCCAAGACTTCAAGTCTAAAAGAGAGGAACCCCCCCATAAACTTTGAGAAATTTCAAAGACAAAGAGCAAGTTCTCAGAAGAAGAAAATTTTCTTCAAGGTAAAAAAGAACAGAGAGATGAAATCATCTCATATAAAAAGAAAAATTTACTTCTTTTTCTAAGATCATAGATCTGTAAGACCAAGGTCTTTCACAAAAAGAGATCAAAGTATCTCATTATAAAAAATAAGGGGAAGAACTTAATCTTCTTCAGATCATAGATCTATCAGAAAAATTGTCTTTCAGAGATCGTAATATCTCATTATAAAAAGGGGGGAGAATAATTCAATTCTTTTAGGATCATAGACCCATAAAGGCGGAGCCTTTCACCAAAAACATAAGAGATTGAAGTATCTCCTATAAAAAATAATAAGAACTTTGTTCTTAAATCCATGAGACAAAGTCTTTTATAGAGAGAATTTAATTCTTAGGGCGCAAAGCTGTCTAAAAAGAGCCTTAGCGCGCCAATTAAAGAAGAGCGCCTCAGCGCTCCAAATCTAGCATATAGCGCTGCAGAGCCTTAGCGCTCCAAGCTTAAACAGAAGCATATTGCGCTCTTTGAACTGGCGCTCACTGCCAAGCGCGCCGCGTGCTCCTCACGTGTGCGCTACTGCGCTCTTTGAACTGGTGCTCACCGCCAAGCGCGCCATGTGCTCCCCATGGGTGCGCTACTTAAACAGAAGCGCTTTGCGCTCTTTGGACTGGCCCTCAGCACCAAGCGCGCCATGTGCTTCTCACGTGTGCGCTACTTCACAATAAGCGCATTGCGTTCATTAACTGACGCACAACACCAAGCGCGCCACGTGCTCCTCACGTGTGCGCTAAAAGAACATAAATTGTTCTATAAATAAAGCCCATAGCCATAATGAATGCTCAGCATTCAATAAAAGACAAAAAGATTGTCAGAACTCAAACCAATGCTCAGTATTGTTAAATGTTTAACATTTTAACTGAATGGACCGAGCCCAAGTGGGCCACAGAAACCTACCTCAGATTAATTGAGCCCATATGCTAAAAAATCTTTGATCTTAGTCCCAAATTGGACTACAGATCCCAACCAATACTGGTTCAAGGGTACATCTCTTCACTCCTTTGATATTTGTCGCTGTAATCCTTCACCGTCTTCAGAGAGGTGACGGGTCCCGACAACCAGACATTCCATGGACTGTGGGGTCCTTAAACACATGTACAATGACGTCTTTAAACTTTACGGACTGTGGGGTCGTTAAACTCATAGACTATGATGTCCTTAAACTTTACAGACTATGATGTCTCTAAACTAGACTATGATGTCTTTAAACTCCATGGACTATGACGTCCTTAAACTTCTGGACCGCAATATCCCTAAACTAAAACAATAGATCCCAAATGCTCTTTTGTTGGATCTAAATGATCCTGTTAAGTAGATCTTAGTCTAAAATTAGACTAACGTATCCTTAACAAACGTATAAGTTGATCTTAGTCTCAAATGAGATTAACGATCCTTAAATCCAACCCAAACCTAATCTAAGAAAATACGGATTTGGACTAATCCACGCCATACGGGCAACAACATATATTAGTCTCTTTATAGAATCCATGGGTAACCAAAAACAAAACAAACACACACGACACGAAGTGACCATCTGGAGAAGGAGAAAGTGGTTACCGCGATGCGGTAGCGTAATTAACTGCAGGGGATTGCGCCTGCAAGGAAGAGCGTCCCCACAATCAAAAACCCCTCAATGAGGAAGAATCCGACGAAGTCTGCTATATCGGCCGCATCCGTCTAAACCTTCGATATATGGTGTCATAAATCAACTTGGAATCATCGGAGAGGTGGACGGATAAAACCAAATAGCATCTGCCCCCAAATTCAAGCAAGACGTTTGTCTTCCCGGTCTTTCGGCGGAGAACATGGTGAGTTAGTGTCATACACTAACTCATGTAGAGAATTAACCATGGCTAAGCATAATGGTTAGGTTAATAAATATCTACAAGTAAAACAAAACTAGTGGACTAAGTCAATGGTTATCAACAAGCTTCTCCAAGCTTCTAGACATGAGATAATTCCACCAATTTTGAATTACTTTGATAAATAAAAACCCTAGGATTATCCTAAGTATAGTGTAAGTCTCATACACCCATGAAGCATGTGGCATCAAGCATGACACAATAAAATGTACATTAATATATATCAGATATATACTATATGCACACAAGTGAGAAAAAGAAATGTTTAGTGAGATAATATTAGTTAATCTAAGTTAATATATCAAATATATAATTATACATTAAATTATCAAATCAACACTTGATTTAATAATCTGGCTATATCACATACAACTGACTAATATCATATGAATCAACTTATCGAATCAACACTTGATCCGATAACCCAGCTATATCTCATATAACCGTCCGATATCACATATCGCGAGAATAGAATGCGGTATCACATACGTGCATTAATCTCGGTCCCGCACATATCACATATGTGCTCCTACTTTGTTTTGCATGAACCAGGAAACCTCTGTGTAGGTTTCTAAAGACTCGTCAATACGCCGGCAGTATGTGATGATCATATCAAACACCCACAAGCCGCAAGCGGTCTGCTAAACGTAACGGCCACCCGAGTATTGAGCGATCAGAAGATCAACAAGCAAGCCTGCGAATCGAATCAGTAACACTACCGTACAGTCCTGTCTCTTTGTCAGATATGTCACATATCGCAGCCTGGGGGTGGTATAACGTCAGACCCTAATAGCCTGATAAGTCATGCCAATGCAAGGTCCATAACGGTTCGAGAAATTACTGATAACTCTTACCAGTAGATCTCAGCAATCCTGGCCAGGTATCTCCTGTTATGGCCAATCGAGCATAGCGCAACATAAACTCCCTATACCGGGAGAGATGAATCCCCTCCTATCGCTCATTGCCTCCATGTGACTCGGGACTGTACCCGAAAACCACATTTTTGCACGATCTCTTGACCGTGGTATGGTGGAAATCAAAGCACAATGGGAATCACACAAGACTCTATGACGATCTTGGGTCAACAGACTAATCTGTATCAGTGTCACCAGAGAACTGCTATCTGATGATAGGTATAATACCATCTAGGAGTTCTCGGTGAGTCCGTCCAGTGTTCCCAGTCTCCACTGAGCACCCATATACCTTCTCTGGTGTCAAACACCAATGGATATGGGATCATCCATCGCCCATCATATGGGTCAAGAAGCGCATACACTAGTCTACTCTGGAGTATCGATGCCCTGTCTCGATACTCCTATGACTAGGAACATTTGAAGGATGTACTTACCGACTACCCATGTCCCCATTAGTATGATCTGCATCACAATCCTGGTAGTCAAGTACTCATCCTAAGGGCTTTATCAACATGTAACAGAGAGATAATAAGTGTACATGTTAAGATAGAGAGCAACCAGATAGCATTCTATCATGTCGAGCAAGAAAGTTCTCCCTATATATGTCCAAGCATCCACTACAATATACATTGTATGTACAGCAATGGCCTCTAGGGCATACATATAATTAACAATCTCCCACTTGCACTAAGGCTATTTGATGTAGTATCTCATACTCAACGTCCTATAGAAGTTTCTCTAGGGAAATTCCTTTGTGAGTGGATCCGCCGTGTTGTCTTTTGTGTCAACTCTCCTAATCTCGATCCCTTGGAGATAACCTATCTCCCTGATCAGGTGATACTATCCTCAGAATATGTCTGGAATGCTGATGGGACCTGCGTTCCTAGGCCAAAACCACAACTCCATTGTTGTCACAATAACAATTATTGGGTGCTCAATGGTAGGAACCTTGTTCATCTCATGAACAAGAAATGTCCAGACAACCTCTTTGGTAGCATCGTTGGTAGCAATGTATCTACCCTTTATCATCTAGTATGCCTCGGTATATAGCTTGGAACTCTTCTAACATACCGTCTCTCTACTGAGGGTAAAGACAATCCCTGTGACTAATTTTCAGTCGACCTTATCACTTTGGAAGCTTGAACCAAGAATATTCTTTTAGTGCTTCTCAAGTACTTAAGAATGTCCTCCACAGCTGTCCAGTGATTCACCCAAGATCCGATTAATTCCTGATCACTACACCTAGTGAGTTAGCTACATCTGGTCTGGTACATAATATCACATACATGATAGAGCATACTGCCGAAACATAGGGTATCCCTTGCACGCGAGCTCTCTTCAAATCAGTCTTGGAAGACATCTTTTTGGAGATAGTGATTCCTGAGTAAGTGGACGAACCACCACGCTTAGAATCTTCCATACTAAACCCTTTAGTATGGTGTTAATGTACCTGATTTGGGACTATCCCAACATCCACTTAGATCTATCACCATAGATCATAATCTACAAGATATAGTAGGTATCATCCAGATCTTCTATTGAGAATCCTCGTGATAAGAGGAGCTTGACCGAGTGTAGCATAGGAAACCATTTCCTATCAAGAGTATGTCATCTACGTACAATACGTGTAAGACAACCTCACTCTCTACAACCTTCTTGTATATACAAGGTTCACCTACTTTTTGATGAAGTCAAACACTTTGACTGCCACATCAAAACAGATGTTCCAACTCCGCGATACTTACTTTAATCCTGATGGACTTAAGCATAGTTTTGAAAGTCTCAACTTTTCCATTTACACCAAGAATCTTCTCAAGATCCATTTGCTCCCAATGGGTTTTACCCTTTCAGGTGCAACCTTCAAAGTCATACTTTGTTGGTGTACATGGATTCCATCTTTGATCGCATAGCATCCAGCCATTTCACAAAGTCTCCACTTATGATGGCCTGTATGAACCTAGTTGGGCCATCATCTAACATGATGCAATCCTCGCTCCCACTGTCACTGAGAAGACCGTAGTATCTCTCAAGTGGATGAGGAACCCTACCAGATTCGCGGAGAGGCTGAGCTTCGTTGGAGACTATTGAATCCTTTGGTTCCACTAAATCATCAGCTGTTAGTTTGTCAAGCTGGAACAACTTCTAGTTCTACCTCATGACCACAAATTTCTTCACAAGAAATTCCTTTTCTAAAAAGGTGGAATGCTGAGAAACAACACCTTTTGCTCCTCGGTTAGGTAGAAGATATACCCTCGCAAATTTTTAGGATATCCTAACAAACTTACAAAACTGATCTTGCCTTGAGCTTATCCGGATTCTGCCTTTCAACATAGGTCGGACAACCCATATCTTAACTCGTTTATGACATGGTCTCTTCCCATTCCATATCTCATATGTAGTGGTAGGCCCTGATTTGGATGGAACCCCATTCAATATGTATGCAGCTTCTCAAGTGCATAACACCCAAAAGAAAACAGGTAACTCAGCAGTACTTATCATAGAGCGGGCCATATCTTATAGGGTGCGATACCTCCGTCCTGATATACCGTTGTGCTGTGGTGTATACGAAGGAGTAAGCTGAGAGAGAATCCCATTCTCCTTTTAGAAACTCCAGGAACTCCATGCGCAAGTATTCCCTTCTCCGATCACATCGAAGGACTTATCTTTTACCCGTCTGGTTCTTAACGTCAAGCTTATATTCTTTGAATTTCTCAAAAGTTTCAGACTTGTGTTTCAATAGGAACATATGTCCGAATCCTGAGAGAAAATCACTGAATATAATGAAGTACAAAGAACCAGCCTTGGCAATTGTAGACATAAGACCGTATACATCATCATGTATCCGTCCCAAGAGTTCAGTAACTCTTTCTCTGTTTCGAGTAAACGGAGTATTGGTCATTTTACCTTTGAGACAAGACTGGAAAGTAGCATAAGATGAAAATTTGAACAGATTCTCATATTCATCCTTATATAACTTAGCTGGTCATGTCGCATTAATATGACCTAGTCTAGAATGCCACAAGAAGGATTCGTTCATTTCTGAACTACTCCTCTTGTGTGTGTTCTATATACTTTGCACTGACACATGGACTCTAATATCATGCGCGAACTGGAGTCTAAACCTTCGTAGACAATCTGACACAACCTCTACTGTTCTAACCTGTGATAGGGACATTTAATTAAGATATCCTTCAATCTTTCTAAGCATTTCCAAAAAATTTCACCCTCTTTTTGTTTGAAATTATGGATTTCATTCCGAACTCGCACGGTTTTTTGAATAGGGTAAAAAAATTTAGAAATACTTTCACAAAGTCGTCCCATGTCGTGATTGATCGAGCTGGCAAACTGTTTAACCTACCTTTCGCATTGTCTTTAAGCATAAAAGGAATGAATTTGAGCTTAACGACATCCTCACCCACTCCGTGAATTTTCATCATAGCACATACTCCCACAAATTCACTGATTGGAAGGTAAGCATCCTCGGACTCGAGTCCGTGGAATTTTTGGCATAGTGGTATGAATTGCGGCTTGATTTCATAGTTGTTTACCGCAATGGTGGGCAACATTATGCATGAAGGTAGGGATGAACGGTGTGGGTAGCATCTGTCCTGTAACGCCGCCTCCTGCTGCTCTACGATCGTTTGTTCCGTCATTGTCGGTGTTGTAGGAGAAGAATGTGAGGGTGAACGAAGTGTAGTATCGGACGGCTCCGATAAAGCAGAAGGTAAGAAAGTCTCGGAAGGTTCCGAAGAATCAGAAGGTGTAGAAGAGTCTGAAGATACAGTCACAAAACGGACTAATTGAGATTGTGAATCTCTAGTCTAAGTTGACATGCACTATCCGGAAGTGGTAAAGACAGACTAAGGAAATGGAAGAAAAGGTGATACTAAAAAATATATTCACAACAACAAATATCATACAAAAAGGTACAATAAGAACACAAACATGACGCACTGCACACACCTAAATCGTCTAGGGTTACCTAGGTCAACTAGACCTGCTCAAAAACTTGTTTTGTGAAGTAAAAATGTACCGCGAAACAGGCCCAAGATAGTCTGATCAAGAAGCCAGGTAAGTGCAGAGAAGAAGGGAGGTTGTCCCTCGCTTTCGCGAGATTCCTTAATTAGAATAACCTTCTCTCTTTCGGCGGTTGTGCCTTTCACACTTTCCTAGACACTTCTTGAACAATGTACCGATGGGCGGTGTTCGAAATACACTTAACTTTCCCTATTGAGTGCAAAGTCCTTAGAGACTGAAAGTCTAATTTCTTTTAATATTAATGGTGGTGTGAAAATGCTCTTTCTTTGTGGTTTGTGGGCCACGGAGAAAGGTGATGAAATCCCTTACCGTATCTTGTTGGGGTTCTTTTGCCCTTAAGTCCGTATTAAAGTTATGCAATGCGCAATTCAATGAAAAAGTTGTTCAAAACATCAAACAATCATTTTTTATGTTTAAACGCGGTGCTGCAACAAATATGGGTTAGTTCTTTTAGAGTTTGGCAATGTACTTGCAAAGAATCCTGCAAAGATAGAGTAGTGGACGCGTCGGATTTTAAGAAGAAGGTGTTTAAGGAATACGTACCGATGGATTTTTGGGTTAAGAACCCCCGTTTGACTTGAATCCAATTGGGTTGAAAAGTTTATTTGCGCGGGTCAATCTACCCGGATCTTTGGCACTGTATTTTGTTATCACCTTGGCTTTGAGAGCACCCCTTTCTTCGCACAATCGCTATTCGTAAATCCCTCGAATCTGAAAATGTCGCAAAAACGACAATTTTAGTACGAAAAGTGATAAATGTGGCCAAATGCCTACACACTAAAAATTATGAAAATCAAACAATAAATTTGAGATAATAATTAAGCAATAGAGCACATGAGAAAATTTTCGGAGGCAGATGATAAGGTGAGACCGGCGGCGCCGGTGATTTTAACGATGTCGCCGGGTGAACAAGTGAACTGGGGCTCCAATATTCTTTTATGGTCTCCTTGTTATAGTATTTTCTCAATTATGTTATTTTATTTTTCTAAATAGTTTCGTGGTGTTACCAGGTCCAAAGAACAGAGAACAAAATGTCAAAAAATTGATTTTTATGTTTTGGTTTTAAAGGTATATACAAAAATAACTCAAAATAGCTTAGTGATGTCGCCAATCCCCGGCAACGGCGCCAAAAACTTGTTGAAAACTCACGGTGTCGTGCTTTTGGATGAGTTTTGTCAATTTAGGATATGTCGGTTTTGTTGATGAAAATAGTGCATGACGTGAGTCTCGAGTTCTAAAAATACTGCAAGTGCACGGTGCGTTGATGCAAGCCGGCAAGTACGGGTCGATCCACAGGGAGTGTATATCATGACATCAATTTGAGTTATAAAACAATGGGTTGGAGCTGGAATTTGTCACGTTTTTACAATAATTAAATGAAGAAAGGTTTATGGTTGTTTAGGGAAAGCTTAGGCTAAGGTTTGGTATGGTTGAAATACGTCTTTTACCCCCAACTCTCCGTCTTGATACAAGGTCCATTTTTAGTTTCTATTTGATTTACGAAAGCATATCGCATCTATCCGAAACAAGTATCGGTTTAGAATACGCTATCAAAGTTAAGTTAAAAAGAAACTAAAAATTTAAGTTCTTAGAATGAAATGATTATGGAATTAGTTAAGTGAAGTTAACAAGCATAGAACATATACTTGTATGCTATATATCCTATCTAGCTAGTTTTCGACACTTAACTTAATTTCGTATTCCTTTCAACTTCAAATCGTAATATAGCAACAATAAAATGTAAAGAATGAATAGGATATATGTTAAAGGTTGATTTGCAACCATTCAAAACAATATATCCTATCAAGCAAAACATAATAAAATTGCATATATTAAGTTAAGAAGTGTAAAATGCAAGAATCAAGAAGGAGGGTTGGAACGCAAGACATTCCACAACCTACCTCACCATAGCCCAAGAACAAACTACTCATACATCATAAATTGAAATTACAAAAAGAAAAAAAAGAAGCAAACGTGAAAAGATACAAGAATCAACTTGAGATAAATGAAGCTTTGATTGCAACGGTTCCAAGTACAAACAAATGAATTTAAATACCAAAATCTAATCTTGCAAGCTCAAGAAAGAGGTTGCAAGACTAGAGGAAGGCAAATAACTCACACTAAGAGTTACAAGATCAACTAGTTACAATGTTACAAAGTTTTCTCTCTAAAAAAAGTAGTGCCCTCTAACTTTCCTATAGGTCTGGTATTTATAGACTCAAAACAAAAATAAAAAAATAATAAAAACAGGATGATGGGACAACAATGACTGACCAGACAAAATACGAAGTGAATTAGGCAAAGGGGACCCGGCGGCGCCGGGTTTTGGGGGTGTCTCGCCGGTCATGATCTGAGCTAAGGGGCTCGTTTTAGTGTGGTGAAGTCTAGTGCACTCAACAAGTCAACTGGTGTTGTTTGATTTCTTCATATCAGCTCAGGTTATACTCAGTAGTTTTGGAGGGAACTTGATGCATTAAGTCACATCACATCTTTTAGCATTTAATGCACATCACACTCATTTATGCTCATTTTGTGCCAAGGCAGCCCCCATTATGGTCTAGTGTTCACTTGTATTATGTTGGACCAAAATTGTATACACATTGTTGCTTGCAAAAGAACTCTTTGGATATCGATCGGTTTTCTGTTCTGTTTGCAGTGTCGGCTCCCAAACGTTATATCCGTGATTTTGAATGTGTTTCCAGTATTTTATCATGAACAGCTGTAATCTGTATTTTCTGAGCAGACACTGGTTAATAGTACCGATATATAACAGAATATATACTGAATGAGTGGTATTAAAATGCAGTTTACTGTGATAAACATTGTCTAGTGAAAAATATGTTAGGCAAGCCACCATGGCTTCTCACGTGAAGCATTTCATAAAAAAAACAAGGGAAAATGCTAAATGTTAAAGGGATAAAGTATTTAAGTTGATCGAGTGATGGGTTTATATCAGTACACATGGGCCTTTGATATAAGTGGGTTCCAATAATAAGACTCAAGTTTTGTTAAGATTTGACTCATCTTATATTTTATACCCATGTGTTTCTTTTGTTGTTTCTAATATGGGACTATCATTAAAGTTTTTCCATCATTTGGGTTTTACTTTCAACACTCCTCCTCATGTGTAACCATCACTTTTTTTTTGTGGTTGCCACGTGGAAAGTACGAGACGAGTTACGTGCAACCATCACTTTTTCTTGGTGTGGTTATCACGTCGAGAAAACAAGTTTGGATCGAGCCATAGGCTCAGATACCATGTTAAAGAGATATAATATTTAAGTTGAGAGAGTGATGGGTTTTTATAGGTACACATGAGGCTTTGATATAAGTGGACTTCCAACAATAAGACTCAAACCTTTTTGAGATTTGACACATTTTATATCTTATACCTATGTGTTTCTTTTGTTGTTTCCAATGTGGGACTGTCATTAAATTTTCTCATCATTTGGTTTTTAGCTTTCAACACTAAATAACCCATTTATTATAAATCATCAATCTCAGCACATCCATAACTTCCTTTCTCTCCATCACTGTTAGCTATTAGGCCCGATCCGGCCCAATACCCGCCCATTTGAGTAGGTACCCTACATATATGGGGGCTAAGGTTTTATATGAGACAAATGCTTACAATATAAAGAGTTTTTCTAAAGAGATAAACAAGAGAGCCGTCGTCTCTTTTTCTCATCCTCTTCTACTTTGGGTTGGCTTACGGGATGATCAAGAGAGAGATTCTCGCTTTCTATCAAAGTGTGGTTTCCCTTTAGCCGTTGCTCGGAGGCACTAAATATCAGATCTTCTACGTGACATGGGCAATGTGAATGATTATACAACCAATACAAGGTATATCGTAAATCTCTTGCATAGGTAGATAGTATTTTCGCTGCTATATGTGTTTATATTGCATCTACACACCATAATTGAACATTGGTATCAGAGCCATGCATCCCGCGTTTATAGAATTATAGATCTGTGACGTTTAAAATATTTGCAACTCAAATGTTGCGTTTTTCTTAATCTAAACCTAGATCAAGTTTTTTATAAAAATTATTTTTATGACAGATCTATATTTTTTAGGGTTATCGTTTTGATGGATCTTCATAGATCTATCAATTTTGCATCATATTGCAACCATAGATTAGATCTAATTTTATGACTCTTATAATATAGTTTTTTTAGTTCGTTGTTGTGAAATTACCCATGAAATAATATATGAGATAAAATTTATTTTAAAAGATTGGATCTTTTTTTTAGTAAAAATATTAATTTTTTTCTCTTTTGGTGAGCATTTATGGCGGCAACATCGCAAATTTTTTCCCTTAAACCCCAACCCTATTTTTTTTCTGATGAAAGGAAACATGTAGGATATTTTTAATTTTTTTTTGGGCTTTGGTGATAGCACCAAATATTTTTCAGATTTTAGTTTGGAACCAAATATATTTTTGGATTTTGGTTGAGAACCAACTATTTTTTGATTTTGGTAGAGGGCCAAATATTTTTTTTAACAAAAAATATTTCTGGAAAATTTATTTTATTATTATTATTATTTTCGGATTTTTTAAATCCATGAATTTTTAAAATAAAAAAACAAAAAACAAAAAGAAGTTTTTTTTGGGGCCAACCCCTAGCCTGAGCTGGGCTCAGGCCGGCCCCTCAGGCCCGAGCTGGTCTCGAGCCGGCGGGCCGGGCTCAGGCCAGTTGGAATTTTTTTAAAAAAGAAAAAAAAAAAATATATATATATATATATATATATATATATAATTTCCAGAAAATCCGAAAAAATTCCAGAAAATTCAATTTTTTTTTGAGTTTTCTTATTTTTGGGGAGTTTCCCACTCAAGTTTTGAATTAATTAAGGGTTTTGCTATTAATTCTGGGAGTTATATTTTTTTATATAAAAAAAACCTGTTTGTTCAACAAAAGTTTCTAAATTTATTCTCACACAAAGTTTTGAAGATTTGTAGGGTAGTTGTTCCAGTGGGAGTGCGTGGGGCTCGTGTGAATTTCATGAATAAAATGAAAAGCCTAATAAAACGGATAAGATTAAATAGGGTAGTTTAATCAGAAAATGAAATTATGTTAGATTATATAAAAGACGGATGCTGCATTAATCTAAAAAATTTCATGTGGGAAATTTCGAGAGGAGACGGGAGTCTAGATTTAACTACCCAATCTATCCCGTTTCTAGGATACCAGTATTCTGTCGTTCAATTATTTTAACATGATTTTAAATTTAATATTTCTGAAGGATGTGGTTGAGGCTTTAGACTCTTCTTCTCTTTCTTCGGAGTGTGAAATTTATTATTTTTGTTAAGATGGGTTAAAGATAAAGCGTTCTTTTTGGAAAGAATGGTACTCCATTATATAACCTATAGTCTTAACGCACTCATAAATATTTTTTTCTTTTTATCAGATGTCTTCCAAATCTGTTCTTGCCGATGTCACCAAGGGTGACAAATTGAACGACGATAACTTCTTCGACTGGCGTCGAAAGATCCACTTCCTACTAAATGAGCAAGAGCTGAAGGATTGTACTGAGACAGAAATGCCTGAATCGGAGAAGGGCTCCACTCAGCAACATAGGTGGGCTGCAGAGGTGTACAAGAAATAGGTCCAAAAGGATCGTTCAGTGCGGTATATCATATTAGCCGCGATGTGGAACGATTTTATTGGTGAGTTTGAGAATTATCCAACAACGAAGAGACTCTGGAAGGCTCTCGAGACTCGCTATGGACATATTTCACCAATGAGGATCCGTTCACATCATAATATTTTAATACCACCCATTCTTTATAATATTGCATGTACTTTGGTGCTTTTAATCTTGTTTTCTACATAACTACATGAGAACATGTTTGGAGTAGATAACGGACCTTTCAGATTAAACCGGATCGATTCAAACCCAATCAAAATCAAAATCAACTACTCAGACATGCAATTTTCAATGTCAGTGCAATCAAGATATTATGTGCTTAGAGACCATCTAAAATAATGAGGACGCAACACAAAAAGTTTGGAAGTCTAAATCCAACATTCGACTGCGGAACCGCCGCCATATGCATGCAAACTTTGCGAATTCGCCACCTCTTCAGCACCGCACGAGTTAGAGTTTCAAGGCAGTTCGGTATTTTCGTATACAGTGATTTTGACGCTAGGATTTCATATTTCAAGGCTTATCAATGGCAACGAGAGCACCCAATAGAGAGGCATTTAGGGTTTCATGTTTTTTTAGGGTTTTTATTTTGTTTATAATTTGTAGCCTCCTTCTCATTACCCATTAAAATTGTAATAAAGCTTCATGTTTGATTAATAATAGGTAGAGTAGTTCATTTTATTCTTGTCTTTTTTATGCAATTTAATTCTCCGCATTTATTTATCGCACTTTAACTTTTATAGATGATTGTTTTTTAATGAATTCTCTTTCTTCTCTTAATGTTGTCAAAGCGATGATGCCAAAAAGAATCTCCTTGCAATAGCGAGGGATCTAAGGGCTAGCTTTCCCAAAAGAAATTCTTCAGATCCTTTTTCATATCTTTTTACTCCGCAATGATACTCAATGGCTGTTTCTCGCTTTTGTGAGAACCCTAGTGGTTAGCGTTTAGTATTTTTCAGATCCTTTTTCATATCTTTTTATCATTTTATTTCAATGAGCGAGTAAATTCTCGCTTGTTAGGGTAGTATAAGGGATGGTAAATCCCTTACATTCTTCTTATATTTTAATTTTTATAAACTTCAACGGAGTGAGTATTAACCCCCTATTTGGGCGCACTATCAATTCATGATAGTCGCGACCCCAAGTTAAGAATAAGTTAATACTTGTTTTGTTGGAGGCTTGAGTTTAATATGGATCAATGGAAGGACAAGCGTCAATAGAGGAAATCCCTAGTACCCCTCTAAATACCCTAATCCACATTCATTCCTATTCCTCTAGCAATAAATAATTAAAAGATAAAAAGAATCATTTTTATCACCAACCTTTAACTACCCAATCCTAAAACCTTAATAAGCCTCTTTTCTCATTGTTATCTTATCTCACTTTTAGAATAAAAACAAAATCCAACCTTTTCTGAATTAACTCGTCTTAAACATGATTATTAGTATTACTATCTCTCTGTGGACGACTCGTACTCACCACGGCTAGCTATTGCGAACCGTGTTGATTGTAGTATTTAAAACACTAAAAGAAACAATTTTTCACACCAATCAAATGGTGTCGTTGCCGGAGAGACGGTAGTATTATTTTTCTTGTTATTCCTGTTAATTTCATTAAAAAAATTAAACCGCATATTGATATGATTTATGATGTTTGTTTGAGTTGTGCAAGAAATCTAGAGCATTTGGGTGAACCTACGGTAAATATAATTGCTTGAATCAGGAGAACAGAGGATAAGGAGGTCAGTGCCAAAGAATTGGACAGTTCGGTCCAAAGGAGTCGGCAGAACCACGGCGGAAGAGAGCACTTAGCGGTGGAAGCGCGGTGGTTTGGTGGTCTCTCCTATCCAAATTTTTTTGGCATCTTTCTTTCTTACTTTCACCCCCTCTGAAGCTCCAATAAACTGTTTCTACCTGCAGAATTCTTTGCAAACAACGCCGCAAATAAAAATATATCTTTTTGCATGTTTTGTTGTGTTTTTGCTTTGCGTTATTTAAATGGATATTAAGGGGAAAAAACCCAAATTCAGATTAGGTGGGGAGTTCATTACCCTTCCAAAGCCCCAAAAATCACAAATGAGCATACACATCACTCTACATTAATAAAAAATATTTAGGCCAAACCTCTAAGGACAATCATGTTCAATTAGGACAGAGGAGGGTCGCGGGTAATTTGTTACTTATCCGCATGTTTCTTGCAGTGTCTAAAGCAAGTGTGTCTAAGGCAAGTGGTTTATTTAATTAGGCCCACTATTTCGGTGATTCATATAGCGAATACTTTCCATTTACCTGGCACTTACCTGGTTGCAAGAAAGATAAGGAGGTGATAGAGGATTTATCCTAAGTCTTGTCCTTTGGAAGTTTAGGAGCGGTCTAGTGATTTGACCTAAGTGATCCTAGATGTAGGGACTGTCTGTGCATCTTTTTATGATTGGTTGAGTCGAGTCTTGCGTCCGTCATTTTGACAAAGCAAAGCATCCTAAAAATATTTCTCCCCACCTTCTCATACGCTGCCATATATACTAAACTCGCTTAGTGTATGTTCGGCTAGACACGGGATTCTAACGCCTGTTTAGTCCGTGTAATCTCTATCGACTCCGAAGTCGATACTTCTTCACCTTCTTCTTCTCCTTCACCTATCACGTCTCCCGAGATGGACGGACCTCCACCGGGTTTTAACATAAACAACCCCATGATACCACCACCTCATGGTACACAAATTCCACCTTCCACAAAAATGCCAACACACATCGCTCTTTAAGACCGATGCTACCCCACACGCGGACCCCTTCCTACGTGTCTGTCTCTTCCACCAGCCAATAGGGATAACTTCGAAATTAAACCCCGCTTCATCAACTTATTGCCCAAATTTCACGGGCTTGAATCTGAGAATGCCTACGTTTTTATAACCAAATTTCAAAACGTATGTCCAATGATGAGCACCACCCAACTGTCGAGAGATGCTATAAGATTATGTATTCTCCTTTTTCCCTGTGCGATCTTGCAGAGAAGTGGCTTTATAGCACCTTCTCAAATTCCATCACCAGTTGGGATGAATTTGTTAAGGCATTCCTTAAAAAATTCTATCCTAATAATAAAATTGCCCGCATTAGAAGTGAGATCAACCAATTTGCCTGGCTTCCCATCGAACCCTTTTGAAAATACTTTGAAAGGTTCAAAGATCTCTTCGTCCAATGCCCGCATCACGGATTCAAAAAATGGCAACTTTGCCAAATTATGTATGAGGGCGTCAATTCTGCGACAAAACAAATGCTAGAAACCATTTGTCAATGTCATTTTATGTCTAAATCGGATGAGGAGGCGTGGCAATTTCTTGAAGATCTCGTCGAGGAAACACTTTATGGGAGAGCACAAGACCGACGACGTCATCTTCATCTTCATCTAGGCCAGGTGTCCATCAGCTTGACGCTTCCATCGCAATGAAAACCGAAATGGCTGTGATGCAAAAGAAACTCAAATCTATTTAAAGCAAATTCTCTTCAGCCTCCCTAAATCAAGTTTCTCTCCCCAAAACCGTGTGTGGATGTTATTTTGACCCATCACATTTGACTGAAGAGTGTCTTTTGAATCCTCCGTCTCAAGGTCAAGAACAAACTAATGCTACTTTTCAGCAACGACCTAGAAATGATCCTTATTCTTTCACATATAATCCAGGATGGAAGAATCATCCTAATTTTTCTTGGAACCAAAACCAAAACCCCAATCAGTTCCAAAATCAAAACAACTATCAAAGATTTCCTCAACAACAACAACTACCACCATAACAACAAATTCAGCAGCCCCTTCAACTACAACGATTCCAAAATCCGACCAATAACTTTGCTCTTCATAACAATTCTTTTCAACCACAAAACAACGTTTCTCCTGCCGGCACCGACAAAGTCTCTGCAGTCGAGAGAAGCATAAAAGCTTTTATTAAACAACCCTCTTAAACAACGGCTAGTTTAAATTCTTTTATCCAATCATTAGTACAACACACTGCGTCCCATGGTGAAGGCATCAAATTAATCGAAGCACAAATAGCACAGTTGAACGCAGCAATGAGTGAAAGAGAGAAAGGAAAACTTCCATCTCAATCTTTACCAAATCCCGGCCACCCAAAAAACGCTAATGCTATTCTTAACCAACAAAATCATAATGTGAGTGTCGTAACTATGTTGAGATCAGGAAGAATGTTGAACAACCACGTTGGAGAATAAGTTGATGACATCGATGACACTCCAACCACCACCACCACCACCACCACTCCTTCTTCTTCTAATTAATCATCTTCTTCCAAGCCCATTCACCGTTCTCCACTGGGCACTAACTCTCCTTCCACTTTCTTGAATGGATTCCCCTATCATGCTACCCCAACTCCAGTTTTAGGATTCATTCCATCTCCACAAACTTCTCCCTAAGTGTTGGACCCAACTACTTTTAATAAAGCTCCTTTTCCAAATCGGTTGAGGCCCAACAAACCAAGTCCATAGATAGAGAAGGTAGTGGAAATGTTTAAACAAGTTAACATTAATTTTCCTCTCTTAGATGCTATCCAACAAATCCCACCCCATGCAAAAATTCTTAAGGACCTGTGCACTTAAAAAAGGAAAACTCAAGTACCTAAAAAAGTTTCTTAACGAATAATGTGAGTGATACTCTTACCCAAAATTTACCAAAAAAACGTAAGGACCCCGGTTGTCCTACAATTTCTATAACTATTTAGGGGTCTGACGATTATCGGGCCTTCGGGGGGCGGTAATCGTTAGACCCCTAATAGCGCAATAAGTCGTGTCGGAGAGTAGCCCAATACACCATGAGAAACTATTGGAATACCTACCCGTAAATCTCGCTTGTCTTGGCCAAGGACTTTGTGTAATGGCCTTCCGAACACAGCACGATATCAACCCCCAATACCGGGAGAGACGAATCCTATCTAACCGCCACTGCCTCCAAGTTCTTCGGGACTGCACCCAACTACTACCTGTTTGCACGACTCCTTTGAGCCATGGTAAGGTAGTAATCAAAGTACAGTAGGAACACACTCGAGGCGAAGTAGCAGTGTCAAGTCGACGGACTAAGCTGTACTCATGTCACCTGGGAACTGCTACCCGACGATAGGTATAATACCCACAAACAGTTCCCGACGAGTCTTGTCCAGTGTACTCATAACCTAATGAGCATCTGCATACTATCTCCAGTACTACGTACTAATGACTGTGGGACAGAACATCTCCCCTGCTGGGATGAGAAGCGTATACACTAGTTTACTGTGGAATATCGATGTCCTGTCTCGATAATCCTACGACTAGGGACCTATATAGGATGTGCTTATAGATTACCTAGCCCCCGCTAGTATGACTGCTATCACAACGCTGGTAATCAACCAAAGATCCTAAGAGCTCTACCAATATATATAAGATAGAGAGGAGCCAACGTTCCCTAGCACAGTATAATAAGCAGGTTCGGTCAATGCATCCATATTATTATCTTGATTAAGGCGTGAAATGGTCGCTACCAGGAGAGAGAGAGAGAAGAAAACACTCAGCGTATGCTCTTGCAATATCAGATTGGTTATTATTTTATCTAACCAGGATGGCTCCCACTGTTTTTTATCAAATCTTCCTTCAAACCCTAAAATGTAAGACTAGCCGGGATTAATTACACCCTACAAGTTCGCCAATCTTTCGGACAGGCCAGTGTCGGTACTTTGTGAGAGTTTCCCCGTGCTTTCGCACGGACCTAATTAAAATAAACCTCATTTTCCCAGGGGTGTAACCCTGTTAACACCTTTCTAGACACCTACTTGATCGGCTAATTGTAATGTGTAAAACTCTCCTAGAAGTAACTCTTACCCACAGTGTGTATCGGGATCCAACTATCTCATAGAAGGTATGCAATCTCATTGCAAATTTCAACACTTGAAATTCCCGATAATAGTTTTGCCCCTAGCGTCCTATGACCTTGACGAATGCCAACAAACCATAGTCCGCAAGTCAAGTTCAACACGTACATTTCATGATTGAATTAAACCCACCCGCATGACCCTTGACGAAAGCCAACAAAGCCGTACAAATACCCTAATCCAATCGCATCATATGCTTAAGCAGATAAGCACTAATCAGCTACTGCACACTACGCCTTGACGAAAGCCAACAAACGTAGCACGAATACTAAATACTACTTATCTGAAATGACGGAGGGTTACGACAGGTTTTTATGAAAACCTTTTGCATAATGAACTTGATCTCGTTGTAGAATCGAGTGATTTTGGAAAGGAGTGTTTTTGAGGCTTTTACTAGTTCCGCTAAAGAGGTCACTCCCGGTGAAGGGATCTCGGCTCTTTCCTTATTGAATAAGGTGCAGGATATTTCACAAATACCACTATGCAAAACAAAAACTATAGAAGCAATCAAAAGACAAACCGAGTTGGTTGTAGCATCTGCTAGTTTCGCTAAAGTGATCACTTCCGGTGAAGAGATTTCGGCTCTTTCCTTATCGAATAAGGTGCTGGATATTCTACAAGGAATACCGCTATGTAAAGCAAGAACTAGAGCTACCAGTTTTTAAAACAAGTTTCTTCAATATCTTTAGGTTTCTTTTATTTAATTAATCTCATTAATGAAGTCCCATCAATTATGCTTCACAAGAATCACAGAACAAACGAAAGCATCAATAGTTATTATATATCATATATATAATATAGGCATTCTTCTCAGAACATATCAAGTGATCACATCACAGAATATCAGCAGCAGAAGAACACATATGAAATATTGGATATACTAGGAATTTCGTGTTTTAATTAAGCCAATAAAAAACGCGGATTCCACGGTCGTGATGAATAGCCAAACCCACATCCCTAGACCCCTACGAGAGTGGTAAGCAACCCTACCAATTCTAGACTTAAGAGACCCGGTCTCGACTCCTCGAGATGGTCTCCCACTGGACCCTAGAATCCGGTTACTTGTACTCCCCGCCTTGGGTCTATTATAATGCGGAAAAGTAAATAATATACATCAATGGTGACATCATCCTCAACCCGGAAGTGCCCCAATAAAAGAATATTACATACAAGTTTTTACATGAATGAAAATGAAAAACTCTCATCTCATATAAAAAAAACCCCCGGCTATTCAAAACACGACGATCCAATATAACATATCACAGCAACACATAACATCACATGTCATCAACGTAAGTAAATATGCGTATCCCAATTGTCGTTGACGTATAGCAACGAAACCGGCGATACACCACATATTACACTTACGGTCGCAGAAAAGAAAGTGAAAAACTACAACAATTAGAATCCGCAACCACCTTAAACATCATAAACCCGATGTATCACATACTTTGGATTTCATGCCTAACCAAATGAATTCCTTAGACATCACATGCCTAACAATTATAAACCCCGCATTTTAGTCTCGATATTGAAAACACTTTCCAATAACATGTCGGGTAATTCAACAAGATTCCTGATAACCTTATCGAATGCTCGTCGGAAACTTTAATAGACGGCCGCACCCCCGATGCCGTCGACAAAGTGCCCTAAGGCAGAACACCACGGCCGTGAGCATCCGAATGGATGCTTTTGGCGACGGGGTTCTCCTACAGTTACTTAGTCGGGGCTATGGGGCGTGGCTATCTAGTAAGGTCACCCGGCGAGAATCCGCCTACACTACATAATTGCGATGGACTTTTGATCCTCATCAAAATTTCATGGCAACCGATCAAATGAGACTAAACTGCTAGATTTATAGAATTCAAACTAGTTATCACATAACTAATTATTGTGGATTCCAAATATTGTATCATAATCACAGATAACTAGACGATGTTAAACTTTTCGATCGAATAAACAAACAACCAAAATTTCCCAAAGAGCTCAACACTTGAGCGGAGTTTAAAAAGTACCCCGAACATGACACAACACCTATGAACCATCCATAGAAGGGCCGACCCATGCCTTACTCATGTCGCCGCGGAACTGCCGCAAACTCTAGGATATGACCGCGGTTCCGCGATCCAAAAAGTCGAGTTTGGGTATCGTTCTTCTAGAGGGTCCACGGAATCGCTTGCATGATTTTCTGAAGATTTTAAACTTTGAAAAAAAATCCAACTCTTGGAAAATTTCCAGCGAGAGAAAATATGGGTTATTGATATCCGTTCGAACTTTTTAACGTCGTCTAAATAACCTGAATAGATGTTAGAATTACGATTACGAAACACTCCGAATTGCCTTTGCACAAAGTTAACATCACATGCAAATTTAGCAAAAACAAGCAACACCTGAAACACCAAAACCCAGAGACTGGAACACCCTAAAAAACTCAACCCCAAACTGCTCCAAAAAACCGAGCAGGCCAGATATTTAAGGCATGTGGCCGGCCAAATTCCGGCGAGGGGAGGGGGGTGAATTTTCTACTGTGTTCATGTTCTATCACATACAACATTCTGCCGTTGCTAAAAATTTTTTTAGAGGCCATTTAAAATTCGACAGAAATTGGATTTCGTAGTTTTAAGTTTCGGAGTAGTTTCGGTTTCGTAATCTAATAAATATCGTTTAAATCCGTATCTTGGCTCTGATACCACTGTAGGGTTACCTAGCATGAAAGCAAGGTTTCGGAAGGCATCGTCCATGCCGTTTTCAAAAATTTTCCGTACTAAAGAACCCTAACCCTAGAATCTTAACTAGAGATTTAAACAATACAACATGCAAACAACTTTGCATACAAAGTGAATGAGGAATACAACCTTTGTAGACCGGTCCTTCACTTCTAAAGCTCTATGTATTAGTCCATTCTCTTCAAGTAGTGAACACCCGAACTCTAGTAAGAGTTCACATGAAGAAATGAACAAGCTTGCTCGAAGTATTCAAGGCCGAAGATGATCTACGTCGAGGAGACTCAAGTCATGCTACCTCTTCACTAATGGTAGATTAGTGAAGCAAACACCCTAAACTAAATGGCTAATATAGTAGAGGATGATGAAATAGGAATTGGGCTCACTTTAGATTTAATTTTCTCACAATATTTTCTCACTTAGAAAAAAGCTAGCAAGCTTTTTCTCAATGAAGAAGAAGATGAAATAATAAAGAGAAATGAAACTCATGAGGTGAGAATAGCAACCATGGGTGAGTTAGTGTCATACACTAACTCATGTAGATAATTAACCATGGCTAAGGATAATGGTTAGGTTAATAAATATCTACAAGTAAAACAAAACTAGTGGACTAAGTCAATGGTTATCAACAAGCTTCTCCAAGCTTCTAGCTATGAGATAATTCCACCAATTTTGAATTACTTTGATAAATAAAAACCCTAGGATTATCCTAAGTATAGTGTAAGTCTCATACACCCATGAAGCATGTGGCATCAAGCATGACACAATAAAATGTACATTAATATATATCATATATATACTATATGCACACAAGTGAGAAAAAGAAATGTTTAGTGAGCTAATATTAGTTAATGTAAGTTAATATATCAAATATATAATTATACATTAAATTATCAAATCAACACTTGATTTAATAATCCGGTTATATCACATACAACCAACTAATATCATATGAATCAACTTATCGAATAAACACTTGATCCGATAAACCGACTATATCTCATATAACCGTCCGATATCACATATCGCGAGAATAGAATGCGGTATCACATACGCGCATTAATCTCGGTCCCGCACATATTACATATGTGCTCCTACTTCGTTTCGCATGAACTATGAAACCTCTGTGTAGGACTCTAAAGACTCGTCAATACGCCTGCAGTAGGTGATGATCATATCAAACACCCACAAGCCGCCAGCGGTCTGCTAAACATAACGGTCACCCGGGTATTGAGCGATCAGAAGATCAACAAGCAAGCCTGATCATACTCCTGCGAATCCAATCTGTAACACTACCGTACAGTCTGGTCTCTTCGTCAGATATGTCGCATTTTGCATCCTGGGGTGGTATAACGTCATATCCCAATAGCCTGATAAGTCATGCTGATGCAAGGTCTATAACGGTTCGAGAAACTACTAATAACACTTACCAGTAGATCTCAGCAGCCCTGGCCAGGGATTTCATGTTATGGCCAATCGAGCATAGCGCAACATTAACTCCCTATACCGGGAGAGACGAATCACTTTCTATCGCTCATTGCCACCATGTGACTCGGAACTGTACCCAAAAACCATCTTTTTTTCATGATCTCTTGACCTTGGTATGGTGGAAATCAAAGCACAGTAGGAATCACACAAGATTCAATGACGATCTCGGGTCGACAGACTAACCTGTACCAGTGTCACCAGAGAACTGCTATCTGACGATAGGTATAATACCATCTAGGAGTTCTCGGCGAGTCCGTCCAGTGTACCCAGTCTCCACTGAGCACCCGTATACCTTCTTTGATGTCAAACACCAATGGATATGGGATCATCCATCGCCCATCACATGGGTCAAGAAGCGCATACGCTAGTCTACTCTGGAGTATAGATGCCCTGTCTCGATACTCCCACGACTAGGAACATTTGAAGGATGTACTTACCGACTACCCATGTCCCCACTAGTATAATCTGCGTCACAATCCTGGTAGTTAAGTACTCATCCTAAGGGCTTTATCAACATGTAACAGAGAGACAATAAGTGTACATGTTAAGATAGAGAGCAACCAGATAGCATACTATCATGTCAAGCAAGAAAGTTCTCCCTATATATGTCCAAGCATCCACTACAATATACATCGTATGTATAGTAATGGCCTCTACGGCATACATATAACTAACAGATTTATGGTATCGTATATTGGAAGTTTAGATAGATGCGACTGATGTAACAGACTTTATCAGATTCCCTCTCATTTGTGAGGGGTTTTTGATTGTGGAAACGCTCTTCCCTGCAGGCGCAAGCCTCTGCAGTTAATTACGATATTGCATTGTGATAACCATTTTTGTAGGACTACGGTAGCGCCCCGGCCGTCTTTCCGAGGCCAAAATGTGGAAACGAAAATTTTTCTTGACTTTAAACCGGCACTACCGCATCCTAAAATCCGGATCGGACCATTAACCTACTACTAGTAAACTAGAGAAAGGGTAGAGAGCTATACCGAGCGATCCGTGTCCTTCGGTCTTCGGCCTCCACTCCGATCTCCTCGCAGAATCTCCGGTCTTCATCTCCTCGTCGGAACGGGCACCACATCCCCGGGTTCTTTTACGGGCTCCTACCTCTGGACCGAGGCAACTCGGGCACGAAGTTGGCGAGCCGACATGCCCAAGAATACTGTAGGTGAAGTGTAGGATGGTTTGTCTCTCGCGGATATGAAGTTGCCATATGTGATGGAGGAGAAGAATGATGAGCAAGAGGGAATGAGCTTTTGGATTTTTGATACAAGCATAGAATGAGATGAATGATTTTCTCCCCACCAAAAATAATCCTCTCTATCCCCCAAAGAGTGGCCGGCCAAATGAATGAGGAGGGGAAAAACTACAAGGGGGTGAGTGTAGGGATAGCAAATGGTGACCATAAGCCAATGTGATGATAATGAGATTACAATGTCACATCCATTTCTAATCTAATCCAAATCAATTCTTATCTTATTAATGCTAGCCATGATGCAAGAAAAAGCAAAGATGCTTTGAATTACCATAATCTCTCCATTTACAAGAAACCCCCTCCACAAAGCTAATTTGCACATTTGCAAATTAGCCCCTCCATCAGAAAAATCCGGCCATGAAGGAACAAAGGAAAACTGGCCGAAACGGAATACAAAATGGCAGCTTCAAAAAAACTGATCCCGTAATAAATTACAGGAAAACCCCGCGAGTGTATATACATACCCGCATTTGTATTCCGACCGAATACAAATGCAAAGAGACAAAATCTACACTGTACAATACAAAGATTCGGCTTAAACCAAAGCCCGCTAGTATTATCCGTCCGATCATGATCCATGCAATACCACACGTATCTGATCGAACCCTGCCATATCTCCATACGGCCTCTACAGCGTTTCGCCCGAAACTTGAGAAACTGTCTGTGGGGGACTCTAAAAACTCGTCAATACTTTGGCTGTGGATTTAACTACTAGCACGTCAGAGATATTAGCCATACGTGATGGGCTACCAGCTATTGATTAAAAGGGACGTCTGTGAGCGAACTCACCCTGACACCTTACTGAGCCTGTCAGTGACAATATCCGTACAGTCCGGTCTGTTCATCTATGAGTAACGTATGGCGGGCCTAGAGGGTTGGTAAAAGTCAGACCCCCAAAAGCGGTACAAGTTGTGTCGGAGTGTAGCCCAGAACACCCTGAGATACTACTGGAATACCTACCAGTAAATCTCCTGTCTCGGTCGAGGGCTTTGTGTAATGGCTCTCCTAGACACAGCGCGACCTCACCCCCAATACCGGGAGAGACGAACCCCTGCAGATCCGCTCACTGCCTCCATGTGGCTCGGGACTGTACCCAACTAAAACCTGTTTGCACGACTCCTTTGAGCCGTGGTAGGGTAGTAATCAAAGTACAGTGGGAACTCACACGAGATAAATGACGATCTCAGGTCGATGAACTAACCTGTACACAAGTCACCAGGGAACTGCTATCTGACGTCTGGTATAAGACCAACTAGCATGTTCCCGGCGAGTCCTGTCCGGTGTACTCATAACCCAATGAGCACCTGTATACATCTTAGGTGAACCAACTGACACCAGTGGCTTGTGAGACCGGCCACCGCCCCTCGTCGGGGTCTCGACTATATACACTAGTCTACTCTGGAGTATCGATGCCCTGTCTCAAAAACTCCCACGACTAGGGACCTTTTAAGGATGTGCTTATAGACCCCAGCTCCCACGTATATGATCACCATCATACTGCTGGCCGTCAAGCAAGAATCCTAAGGGTTCTATCAACATGCAATAGTGACCTGTAAGGTCACCTTAAACAGTACACGATGATAAAGATAAACCAGATAGCATACTATCATCTTGAGTAAGACTGTTCTAACGGTATAGGTCCTCTCTCAATCATTGCAATCACGTGCCCGTGATCCAATAATTGACTCTGAGGCCACTATCTCCAACAATCTCCCACTTGCACTCAAGGATAATTATTGCGATGTCGCATACTCACAGCCCGTATGATACCGAACACCCAACTCCTCTACTAATCAGTCTCACAAAACCCTCTTGCGAAACTAATGCGTTCGAGGAATAGCCTCAGTGAGTGGATCCGCTCTAATGTTTCTTTCTATGTCTCTCTTTATCTCAAGTTCGCGGAGAAAGCCATCTCCCGAAATGAGCAATACCTGTCTTAGAATATGTCTGGATATCTGATGGGACCTAGTTCATAAATGAACTCCAAATCTAAACCTTTTAGACTGTATCGTCAACTGAAACCAATCAGTATCCTGCGCCATGCCTCCCTCAGTATCCACCTGGACCACCTGTCCAAAATACTGCCCCTCGTCAGAGGGAAAACTATAACTCTGACAGTCACTCTGTCATTCAGGTCACCTTGGAAGCCTGGAGTGATAACTGTCTCCCGAAGGAGGAGGATGTTATCATATCCCTAGAACATCCACTTTTGTTCTAAAACTGTTTCCGATCGTTTCTCCAGGACTGGATTAATATCCTATGTGGAGAAACCACTGTGTGACAACCAAAGTATAACCGACCGTAGTATAGGAATTTCACTTCCTACTCTATGTATGTCATCCAAATACCAGGACATCACACCCTACTACCTTCTTAACGGATCCATCCCCTATTCTGATGAAGTCAAACCTATGACCGTGACATCAGAAATAGATGATTTATCTCCGCTATATCTGCTTTAGTTTATAAATAGACATAAGCTACTTGTCCACTATACTTCCGCTGCTCCCACTGACTACGACAACCCTCTGGCAGAGTCATATACATGTGCACTTCTAAAGCTAGTTTAGAACGACGCTATACTCATCCTCCTGCCGGGTCTCATAGCCTGGAACAACAGTAGTGTCAAGTCGGGGTAAATAAGAACCTCCCTGTCACCGTCTTTGAGCATACCGAAGTACCTCTCGAGTGCCTGAGGTTACCCACCATATCTGCGGAGTGGCCAATGAAATGTCAAATCAGATTGAATCTTTAGGTTCTTATCAAATTTTCAGTAATCGTTTGCGGTTCTGGAATCACTTCCAGTTCTACCATACTCCCACTACTGTTTTCTGAAAAAAAAATTCATTTTTATTAAAACTGTGGCGAGTCAAGAACAATATCACTATTGATCTTCCAGATGGTAGAAAATCAACCCTCGTCATAGCCCGGGTCAACCCACAAACAACCATTACAGAAACGTGCCTTGAGTTATCCAGAGTCTGGTTTTAAGCATAAGCCGGACAACTCCCCGTACCTTAACATTGTTAAGATATGAACTATTCTATATCCAATATAGAAACAGAGGCACTGATTTAATTGGAACCAGATTCAAATCATGCAGCTGTTTCCAGTGCATGTCCACTAAATGGAAAGAGGCCGATCAGTATTACTCAACTTAGGAGTACTTCCAATTATGAGTAACCTGAAAGAGAAGCAAGTTCTCTTAATCATTACTATCATCTGAATACCATACACAAGTATCTACATCTTCGATCACCTTGAAGAATCATGATACTTGCAATACCTGGTTCTCTACTCTATTCTTATACCTATAACTTCTCAAAACTTGGACCTTGTGCTTCTACGAAACACATGTCTAAGACCCAGAGAAGTCACAAGTAAACAGAATCTAGTACGAGTACCAACCCCTCTGTCCTAATGGACAGTAGACAACATACAATACTCTGTATAAGTCCCTTGTGTCTAATGACTCATTCCCTGTGTGTCGTAGGTTGAAAACTGTATTTATGGTTAAGAAGAATTACACCGCTGTTTAATGCTCCTTACCTAACCATCCACTGATATAGGTAAATGTCATGGACATAATTTCAAAAAGGTATATCTCACTCTATAAAAATAGACGTACAGATATATCAATTTGAAATTGGTGCATAGCAACGGATATTCAAAACCAAATATTTGCCGACCGGCAAACTACCCAGGTGATTTCCTCAAATATCACCAATTACAACGAGTTCCGATATAATGAGGATGATCACCTAAATCCCAATAACTTCCACTCATCATCTGTAAAACCATACAGATGTGAGAATCATATCTGGTAAATACATACCCTGGAGTAAGTGTCTAATTGGGAAATCAGTTTTCTTTTAACAATACACAGTGAAACTGAAACATTGAAATGTTTCGAAGGGGTATCCGGGTATTCCTAGTAATGCCTCTTCCATTTTCCAGATTCACAACTGTAACCGTATATTTCTTTTCCATCTCTCCAAATCCCTTCATATTTCTTTAGTCATTACCTTCTGTACACCTCTTTAGGCCAAATGGTTTTCTTCCTTCCCTACCGCTCGACACCAGCCTATGGTTTGGAAGAAGACTATCCAATAAGCATAATGGGTGTACTGTCCTAATCCTAGGAGCACTCGCAATGCGAGAGAAGGTGAAGATAAAAGACAACTGAATAAACCTTATTCCTATTTCTCCCGAACCAGAATCCATCCCCGAACTGGAACAAGTTCCTTTCGAGTTCGTATATAACCATACGATGGAGTATCCAAATAACTGTGGATCTTCGTAGTGATACGGAGTGTTCTGGAGAAATACAAAGGTGAAATGGGAGTGGTAATGAAATACTTGGTTTGGTTGTGAATAGCAGTCGCAATTTACTTTGCCCTCTTACTAATCCCTTTATTTGTCTTTACTTAATACCTTCTGTACACCATCGTTAGGCTAATTGGTTTTATTCATTCCCTACCGGTCGGCACCTGCCTATGGTTTGGAAGAAGACTATCCAATTAGCGTAATAGGTGTGCCGTCCTAATCCAAGGAGCACTTGCAACTTGAGAGAAGGTAAAAGGAAAAGACAACTGAATAGTCCTATTCGTTTTCTCCAGAACTGGAAACCATCCTCGAATAAATTCCTTCGAGTTCGTATATAACCAAACGATGGTTTTATCCAATGGAAGTGGACGTTCGTAGTAATACGGGGTATTCTGGAGAAAAGGGTAAAAGTAGGAGTGGCAAAGAGGTTTGCAACTATGACAATTCAAAAGCCAGTGTTTAAGAAGGTTCGATCAACTTGGTCACTGAGTCATAGTCAAGGGTCAGGTCATGGTCGCTGCCAAAGAGAGAGAGAAAAGAAACACTCAGCGTGCACTCTAACCTAGATCAGAATGGTTATCACTTTATCTAATCCGGAAACCTCCAACTGTATCCTCAAATTCTCCTCCAAACCTGAAAGAAGAATTAGTCGGGATCACCCGAGGAGTAAACCAACTCATCGGTGGGAATCGAGATCCAACTATCATCACATGATAACGTAACGGAATCCACTCACGTTATCACACTCCAGAAGGTATGCGCATGCCTGGCAAGTTTCAGTTTCTTTAGAAACTCCCGATGTGATTTTTACCCCAAGCGGCTTATGACCTTGACTAGGTCAACAAACCATAAACTGCCAGTCAAGTTCAACCCGTCATTATTCTGGATTGCATTAAACCCACCCGTACGTGCCCTTGACTAGGTCAACAAGGCCGCACGACTGTCTTAACCAATCCCATTTATGCAACAAACAAGTACCACTTAGCTACCGAACACTACGTCTTGACTAGGTCAACAAACGCAGCACTAATACTAAATAATACCCGTAAGAAAAGACGGAGGTCTACGGCTGGTTTTTGGCGAAAAACCTTTGACGTAATGAACTTGATGTCGTTGAAGGAACTGCATAGCTTTTTATAAAAATATAGTGACAAAAACCTTTTGCTAAAGAGGTCACTCCCGGTGAAGGGATCTCGGCTCTTTCCCCGTAGAATGAGGTGCAGGATATTCCAAATGAATACCACGATGCAAAGCAAAAGGCAATCGGCTATAGAGAAGTTATTACCCTGACGCAAACTTCTGTCCAAGGGGTCACTTCCGGTGAAGAGATCTTGGCCCTTGCCTCGTCGACTGAGGTGCTGGATATTCATAACCGAATACCACTGTGCAAAACAAAACAGAACATCCTTGCAATAACAGTGTAACGTTTCAAAATAATAAAATATGATTTTTAGGAATTTTTATAATTTAATATTATTTTAATGAATATTTTAATATTCTGGTATAATTAAATACAAATAAATGGGGAAAAATTATGGAAAATTCAAAAATAGGGTATTTTATGGAATTATGCTGTTTTAAAGTTTTTATGATTAGTTATGTGCTAATTTAGTGCTAATCGCGATTAAAAATCGCTAATCGGATTTTTAGAATTTTTGTGCAAAAATGTGCACATATCATTTTCAACACTTGTTACACTTGTTACATGTTTTGGGTGCATGGTTTCTTAGGGTTCACCATGGTGGGAAAAGAAAAGGAAAAGAAAAGAAAAGGTAAGTATGATGATGAGAGAGAGAGAGAGACCGAGTCAACCCTCACTTTATGAACCATACTCCCATCATTTTCCCCTTCTCATTCTCTCTCCTCTTCCTCTCCTTGAGCTGCTGCTGCTCTCTCTCCCTCTCACTCTCTCTCTTCACAAACACCCTAGATCCACAATGAAATCAACCCCAAAATCCTATTCCCGTTTCACAAAAAGTGTTCCCGAGCTCACTAGCTACACATTGAACCTAGCAAGATTGGATTTGGAGGATTTTGAGCAACTCAAGAATTTTCTTGAGTTGCCAAAGGAGGTAAATTCTGGACCTATTAGAGTAGTATTTCATTTCCTTGTTCATCTATGCTAGTTTCATATCGATATTGTGTTGTTTGTGGACTTTAGAGATTTCTAGTTAGGGTAAATCTGAAATCAAAGATGAAATTGAGGATTGTGGTGACCTTAGAACCCCTGGTGTGATGTTATTTTGGATCAAACTAGAGACTAGAACACAGAATATGGATTTATGAGACGATGTCGGGGGAAAAACTGTGAATCTGTGATCGTATTTAGGAATCTGCTATCACCCCGAGACCCCAAAAATAAAACTGAGTTTACCGTGAGATGTGCATGCACCATGGAACCACCACACCAAACCCTAGCCCCCAACTCCAAACCACGGCCGCCAATTAATTCCTTCTGGCCGCAAATTGCAGCCAGAGCAGGAGGAAATCGTCTCGATTTTTGTGCATGGCTCTATTTCCAGTAGTCTTGACCCTGGGTATGTTTAATTTTGTCTGGTTCCATCTAGGGTAAAATCTGGGTTGATTTTCCTATGTTGGTGCATGGGTTATGACTTGTTTTTAGCATGGATTTTGGTATTTGGTGATTCGTTTCTGTCGGGTGGCGTTTGGACGTCAACGACAAGTGGATATTGATCGTGTTTACATGCGAGACGATAGGTTTTTACCTATGCGAGTAGCGTGTGCTGTTTTGGTTTTCCGATGTGATTTTCATGTGCTTTAGCATTTGTGATATACTTGTAGGTACCCTACGTAATGTTGAGGCGAAGAAGATGAAGATGGCGACATCGGCATCGGCACACGAGAAGCAAGGTGAGTAGATTTATATCTACGGGGAGAAGTCGGGTGGATGGCGTATAGCACCCCCACAGTCCGTGGTGATGTATACGAATACGTATATACACATATATTTATTATGTGTTGTTAGCATTATTGATGGTGATAATAGAATTATTGAGGATAAGGATGTATTGGTTTAGTATAGTGCGAAACCCGAGAGTAGTGGTTGCACTCACACATACACGTACACATATACTTGCATACATTCTTTATTTTACCTGTGTGCATATGGAGGTGTGTATATCTACACATGGGTATGGGACTATGTGTTCATATACGGGATTGAGGATGATACGTGGGATTGAGATGAGTCGATGAGGTTTGATTGAGGCCATGAGATTCGACGATATGAAAGAGTTCGTATTTGAGATGTGATATGATGGTAGTGATAGCTGTTACGTGATGAGATAATGTGATATTGACTCAGATTTAGGTGGTTTTCATACCCTTCCCGATTGACTGATAGTTGGGTCCGTAGTTCGCATAGTAGGCGTTAAACTAGACCCGAGTCATATCTATTTCAAAACTAACGAATCGGGAATATTTTAAAGATAGGCAAAAAGGATTCTACGGATATTTTCAAACGACGCATCTTTTCTTAAAACCCCGTAGCCCTTATTTTACCAAATACCCCGATTCGTCTTATTTCAAAAGGCAAGGCTGCATGATATAATTATTGAGGCAGGTTCTTTACTGTTGCGTTGATTATTCGATTCCGCATATTCATGCTATTTGCATTGCATTGCTTGTGTTTATTGATATATTACAGTCATGCTGCTAGGACACCAGCACCATTATCGATGATGCGTATGTTCCACGTACACTTGTTTGCCGGCTCACACACTTCATCATCGATAATTTCCATGTCACTACACTGTAGTACTGTTGCATTCAGGATATGATTCTTGCATGACAGACTGATATGCTTACATTTCTTTTACATGTCACATACATCATGCTTTCTGATTATACGCATTGAGAGTTGCTATTTCCATGATATTTCTGGATTTGGGAACTGTGGGTATTTCAAAAGAGAATATGTCATTGCTTTAAAAACCCGGTTACCCTTGATATGATATTTCAGTGCGTCCACCATGTGTTTTCTCGGTGCTGAGAGCGACATGTGAAACCCGATTCGAGGAGTGGACGAGCCGATTGCGGGTACATGGTGGACCCGGTATGGTTCCCCTCGGCAAGATGATCGAAGGATTTTTCCGATTGAGCCTGGAGGCGGGCGAGTACCTATCGGTGATTGGTTGGACCTGGCGGTTATCCGGAGGATACCGACCAGAGTCGATAGATGGATATGGGCGTACTGCTGGGGCCGAGGGCCGATTCCGCAGATGGAGCCCGATATATGAGGATTTACGTGCCGATGCTGGGCACAGTTTTCATGATGTTTTCGAGTGTCGATGCTGGGCACTCCGATTCCATGATTTTGACATGTCGCGAGGGACACAGGTAGTTTATATCCTCATATTTCCATGCATATGCTGATGATATTTACATGCATGATGGTTATTGTCATTGGGTGACGAGTGAACGGGATCCACGTACATGCAGATTGATTTCATTGATCTTACCTCACATTTATGATATGCTATTACCTGAGGCACTGGAACGAGCACTTGGCACTACACTTATGTATAGAGATTACATTGCCAGTTTAGCATACTGCAGGCTTATTCATATTGAGGTTTATATTTATCTGATCGTATTGACCTAGGATAGGTCATACATTCGATCTCTGCTTGTAGATATTTTCTATTCACGAGTTGGCAACTCACCCCTGTTGTGCCACAGTCCTTGCAGGTTTTTGCCGTACAGATTCCATAGCGGCATTTCTGGCACACTGTTTCCATATGGGTGACTTGCGTTGGTAGGTGGGTTCTTTTGCATCAGAACCACCCTTGTACATGTACTTTCAGTTGTATCTAGTCATTCCATCAACCAAAACTTGTATATTGTTCCAGACTTAGAAACAGTGATGTATTATTTCGACCTTAGAGTCGCTCTTGTAGTATTATGGTTTTCTGGCTGTTTTGAGTTTCTTTTTGGGTTTTGATCCTCGCCCTTTGGCGTTGTATATTATTATTGCTTGCGTGGTTGTGACCGTCGATTGACGAAGAGCTAGCTCCCGCTTGGAGATGCATTTTATCATTTCATATTTATTATTCTTGTTGTACCCCGTTCGGGGCCATTTTTTACAAAGGAAACTCTGCCGAAATTTTCAGGAAAGGTTACACATTTTAAAAGTGCATATTCGGCTTAGTTATTTGAAAACTTTGATTTTCAAAACATGATTTCTTTACTTCTTAAAACCAGTTTTCCTTATTTACTTCTTAAAATGGTTTTAGATTTCTGGGCTTTTGGCTTACTTGGATCAGATGGGGTTCTATAGACTTTATATGGTTCAAGGGCCAGTCAAGTGCTCTTTCGGGTCATGACAAAGTTGGTATCAGAGCGCTAGGTTGACCTTGGTTCGAGTCTAAGTTTGACTATGTGGAGCCTAGGGCGTTTATATATACGGAACTTAGGCTTGACCTTACGGAACTTAGACTTAATCGAGGGGGTATTATTCCCGAACTTTCGTCGCATAGGATGACCCTTGGTTGATGGAGTAGGTAGCTTGAGTAGAGGGACGTACCGTACGTATGTTCCGCGGCATACTTACGACACGCCACTCCGCATAAGAAACCTTAGGATGTACATTTCCTTGCACAGTATTATATTCCTTCCTATGATCTATCCTTATCGAGACTGGTTATGGTTTTGCTGCCACGATTGCACGGGCAGAGTGAGCTACGGCTCAAGTTGCGTCAGCATGAGCTCGTCGTGGACGAGGACTGACCACGGCGTGTTTCCAGAGACATACGATTGCATATAGAGGCGTCATCTTATTATGCTTTCGCGCCATGAGCGTTGGACTGATCGCTTTTGCGAGATTTCTCGGGCGTACCGATCGGTACCAGAGGATTGAGCCACTGATAGAGGCCAACCAGGATGTGATGACCATTGATATATCGCTTATTCATGATGATTGAGGCACTGTTTAGCGTACGGACGGATGAGCCAGTTGTTGCTGCGAATGACGAGATATCGCCCCAGATGTTGGAGCTACTGCAGCTTGAGCATATACTTGGAGATATGATGGCGAGTCGCTAGTCACCGAGGATGAATGATTAGGACATGTGGTTCGTTCGCTTACCCCGATACGAGGTCATCAGGTAGATTGATTCCAGTTAGAGACGACTTCACGCAGATTCGTTGAGAGTCGATTGAGACGATCGAATGTCAGGAATCCATTTTCCAAGTTTAAGTATTCGGAAAGACATGCAAGCGATTCTATGGACCCTCTAGAAGAATGAAACACTAACTCGACATAATGACCGTGTGAAAGCCTTTGAACCTTAGGGTTTGCGGCAATTCCGCGGCGCCATTAGTGAGGCTTGGGTTTGCCTTTCTACGGCTGGACCACCGATGCTGTGGTATGTACTCGATACTATTAAACTGTACTCAAGATGTTGATCTCTTAGGGGATTATGAGGTTCTGACGAGTCGATCGGATGGTTCGACATCTTTCGGATATTGTGATGGGACACTGCTTGGGAGACTCCAGATACGAGTATAGCCGTTGGAGCGCAGTCTGTGTAGCCACGATGAGATGAGTCCGGATCAGTCGATATTGAAGCAGAGTGGAGTAAAGAGTTCGCACGAGATGACGTTCCACTCCGCTGACATCAGAGATGCGATATGCACGCTGAGGACGTGTTCGGCTAGATATCTTTTACTGAGTGATGAAGAATACTGAGTTCGTGATTTCGAGTCCGTGTGAGGGACTTCGGATGGACCGTAGCCGAGGGCATTGCAATGCGCAGATAGAGACGCGACGTCGAAATGGACGATGATACAGACAAGCGGGACAAGAAGTTCGTGCGAGATGCAGACGAGCTGTTATTACACCCCGTTAAGATTAAAGGTCGGATATGCCTACAGAGGCGCTGGGATGCGACCAGCTTCCGAGTAGATGTTGTACTGCGAATGCAGATGTCCAGACATCGAGAAAAGATTACGCCAGAGTACCGGCCTCCGTACAGTTTGGCTTAGGCGAGATCATAAGAGACCTTGAGAAGGATTCCTTCCAGTACACTGCTGCAATAAGATTTGCACCAGGAGCCGATGTGTGATGTGCCTTCAGAGGACCAGTGGTCGGCGCCAGAGATGTGTTGCTTTACGAGCGGTCGTGAGAATTGACCGAGAGATGACCAGAAAATTGCCAGAACGGAATCGTTCCTGTTAGCACACCTGACCGAGCCAATGAGCCGATGGATTACGAGATTGGTAATCCACAGGGAAGATAAGGAACCAGAGGCAGAGGACGCCAGCCGCGAGCAAGAGGCAAGTAGATATCTTGCGCCGCTAGCATTAGATGTACCGACACCTTCTCGACTTCGAAGGAGGATATACCGACGGCGGTATTTACGATTTGTGATTTTGTGATTTGACTATCACGTATCCGTCACTTTGGATTTCGGTATTTTGGGCGATCTATTCGCATGATTTAGTTTTGATGACTGAGTTTCATGGTATTTGTTTTCTTGCACCATGGTTGCACCTACCGGGTGTGTATATCTTATGCATAGTTATTACACTTGAGATGTGCTTTTCACACCGTTGTGTTGATTTATGATTTGCGCACAGTTATTGCACCTGATACGTTTCGTGCCTTGGCTGCACCTGCTTATGACTTCATGGATTTCATACGGTTGATTTGATATTGTGCATATGTTACGCACACGATTTGATTTTGCACTTGGTATAGCTTATATGTACTTGTAGTGCATTGATATGTGTTTTGTGCACGCAGTTGCACACGTTTATGATTTTCTTTATACCTGGGTACACTTGGTGTTGTTGCTTACGCATTTGAGTTATTGCTTGATATTTATGCATGGGATGCACCAGTTTTATGTTTCTTGCGTTTATCGCATCAGATTTATATTTCGTGCCTTTGTTGCATCAGATTTATATTTTGTGCACTACGGTTGCACCTGACTTCGATTTGATGTCATTCGATATGTCGATTTTGATTCTGATATTGATGTTGATTCTTGCACTCCGTGCTTTTGACTAGACTTACGCATGTTCGGCGTTGCCATTGGATTTCGTGATTCCGTGCATGTTAAGTGTGCAGGGTTTAGACTTTCATTCGTGCACGATGGATGCATCGATTTGGATTTTCGCGCATGTTGGGCGCATGTTTTGAGATACGATTTTGGTGCACACCAGATGCACTAAATCGAGATTCTTCGTGCATGTCAGATGCACCTGATTTGGCTGTCAGGCAAACACGTTGCCTATGACAGATACTTCGTGCACACCCGTTGCACCTAGATATTGTTTTGTGCACCTGTATGGCACATATATGGATTTTGATTTCCGTGCGCACCAGACGCACAGGGTGGTGTTATGTGCATTTTTGGGATTTATTCCTTCTGGAGCAGTACATTTTTATGATATTTGATATTCGTTTTATACTGAGCGGGACTAGTCAAAAGACAGTACCTGGATATATTTTGCTTACATTGATAGTTATTGAAGGGATTTCCAAAAAGGCGAGCTATAGTCTCAGTATATATACCTACGTGTCCGATATGACATGAAACGTTTTAAAAACAAGGAAACCCTTCTAAATTGTTTTCAAAACGGCGGAACGTACATAGTAAACAAAAGATATATACATATATGGTTATTTTCTTATGAAAAACGCCCGCCACTGTGCAGTGTTACGTGCATCGCACGGCGATTTAAAAAGATTTGGCATGCATTTACATCAGCTATTCATATGTATAGACTGGATGTCTACATGTATAGTTCTGATCTATATCATATTGGTTTTGTATTGGATTTGACATTTGTGTCTTTACCATGACTCCGATGATTGCGGGATGCTTGACGGAGTCTTGCTTTTGAGTTATCTGCTCAGTACTCATGCGCATGCATTGCGCTATGATGTTTTATGTATTGATGATTTCGGAGCCCCGATGACTTGGAATTTGTATTGAAATATTTTAGTATTTGGGGGTTTAAATTTAAATTCGGGGACCGAATTTCTTTAAGGGGGTAGATTGTAACGTTTCAAAATAATAAAATATGATTTTTAGGAATTTTTATAATTTAATATTATTTTAATGAATATTTTAATATTCTGGTATAATTAAATACAAATAAATGGGGAAAAATTATGGAAAATTCAAAAATAGGGTATTTTATGGAATTATGCCGATTTAAAGTTTTTATGATTAGTTATGTGCTAATTTAGTGCTAATCGCGATTAAAAATCGCTAATCGGATTTTTAGCATTTTTGTGCAAAAATATGCACATATCATTTTCCACACTTGTTACACTTGTTACATGTTTTGGGTGCATGGTTGCTTAGGGTTCACCATGGTGGGAAAAGAAAAGGAAAAGAAAAGAAAAGGTAAGTATGATGATGAGAGAGAGAGAGAGACCGAGTCAACCCTCACTTTATGAACCATACTCCCATCATTTTCCCCTTCTCATTCTCTCTCCTCTCCCTCTCCTTGAGCTGCTGCTGCTCTCTCTCCCTCTCACTCTCCCTCTTCACAAACACCCTAGATCCACAATGAAATCAACCCCAAAACCCTATTCCCGTTTCACAAAAAGTGTTCCCGAGCTCACTAGCTACACATTGAATCTAGCAAGATTGGATTTGGAGGACTTTGAGCAACTCAAGAATTTTCTTGAGTTGCCAAAGGAGGTAAATTCTCGACCTATTAGAGTAGTATTTCATTTCCTTATGCATCTATGCTAGTTTCATATCGATATTGTGTTGTTTGTGGACTTTAGAGATTTCTAGTTAGGGTTTAGGGTAAATCTGAAATCAAAGATGAAATTGAGGATTGTGGTGACCTTAGAACCCTTGGTGTGATGTTATTTTGGATCAAACTAGAGACTAGAACACAGAATATGGATTTATGAGACGATGTCGGGGGAAAAACTGTGAATCTGTGATCGTATTTAGGAATCTGCTATCACCCCGAGACCCCAAAAATAAAACTGAGTTTACAGTGAGATGTGCAGGCACCATGGAACCACCACACCAAACCCTAGCCCCCAACTCCAAACCCCGGCCGCCAATTAATTCCTTCTGGCCGTAAATTGCGGCCAGAGCAGGAGGAAACCATCTCGATTTTTGTGCATGGCCCTATTTCCAGTAGTCTTGACCCTGGGTATGTTTAATTTTGTATGGTTCCATCTAGGGTAAAATCTGGGTTGATTTTCCTATGTTGGTGCATGGGTTATGACTTGTTTTTAGCATGGATTTTGGTATTTGGTGATTCGTTTCTGTCGGGTGGCGTTTGGACGTCAACAACAAGTGGATATTGATCGTGTTTACATACGAGATGATAGGTTTTTACCTATGCGAGTAGCGTGTGCTGTTTTGGTTTTCCGATGTGATTTTCATGTGCTTTAGCGTTTGTGATATACTTGTAGGTACCCTACGTAATGTTGAGGCGAAGAAGATGAAGATGGCGACATCGGCATCGGCACACGAGAAGTAAGGTGAGTAGATTTATATCTACGGGGAGAAGTCGGGTGGATGGCGTATAGCACCCCTGCAGTCCGTGGTGATGTATACGAATACGTATACACACATATATTTATTATGTGTTGTTAGCATTATTGATGGTGATAATAGAATTATTGAGGATAAGGATGTATTGGTTTAGTATAGTGCGAAACCCTAGAGTAGTGGTTGCACTCACACATACACGTACACATATACTTGCATACATTCTTTATTTTACTTGTGTGCATATGGAGGTGTGTATATCTACACATGGGTATGGGACTATGTGTTCATATACGGGATTGAGGATGATACGTGGGATTGAGATGAGTCGATGAGGTTTGATTGAGGCCGCGAGATTCGGCGATATGACAGAGTTCATATTTGAGATGTGATATGATGGTAGTGATACCTGTTACGTGATGAGATAATGTGATATTGACTCAGATTTAGGTGGTTTTCATACCCCTCCCGATTGACTGATAGTTGGGTCCATAGTTCGCATAGTAGAAGTTAAACTAGACCCGAGTCATACCTATTTCAAAACTAAAGAATCGGGAATATTTTAAAGATAGGTAAAAGGGATTCTACGGATATTTTCAAACGACGCATCTTTTCATAAAACCCCGTAGCCCTTATTTTTCCAAAAACCCCGATTCGTCTTATTTCAAAAGGCAAGGCTGCATGATATAATTATTGAGGCAGGTTCTTTACTGTTGCGTTGATTATTCGATTCCGCATATTCATGCTATTTGCATTGCATTGCTTGTGTTTATTGATATATTACAGTCATGTTGTTAGGACACCAGCACCATTATCGATGATGCGTATGTTCCATGTACACTTGTTTGCCGGCTCACACACTTCATCATCGATAATTGCCATGTCACTACACTGTAGTACTGTTGCATTCAAGATATGATTCTTGCATGACAGACTGATATGCTTACATTTCTTTTACATGTCACATACATCATGCTTTCTGATTATACGCATTGAGAGTTGCTATTTCCATGATATTTCTGGATTTGGGAACCGTGGGTATTTCAAAAGAGAATATGTCATTGCTTTAAAAACCCGGTTACCCTTGATATGATATTTCAGTGCGTCCACCATATGTTTTCTCGGTGCTGAGAGCGGCATGTGAAACCCGATTCGAGGAGTGGACGAGCCGATTCCGGGTACATGGTGGACCCGGTATGGTTCCCCTCGGCAAGATGATCGAAGGATATTGCCGATTAAGCCTGGAGGTGGGTGAGTACCTACCGGTGATTGGTTGGACCTGGCGGTTATCCGGAGGATACCGACCGGAGTCGATAGATGGATATGGGCGTATTGCTGGAGCCGAAGGCCGATTCCGCAGATGGAGCCCGATATATGAGGATTTACATGTCGATGCTGGGCACAGTTTTCATGATCTTTTCGAGTGTCGATGCTGGGCACTCCGATTCCATGATTTTGACATGTCGCGAGGCACACTGCTTCCATATGGGTGACTTGCGTTGGTAGGTGGGTTCTTTTGCATCAGAACCACCCTTGTACATGTACTTTCAGTTGTATCTAGTCATTCCATCAACCAAAACTTGTATATTGTTCCAGACTTAGAGACAGTGATGTATTATTTCGACCTTAGAGTCGTGCATGTAGTATTATGGTTTTTCTGGCTGTTTTGAGTTTCTTTTGGGTTTTGATCCTCGCCCTTTGGCGTTGTATATTATTATTGCTTGCGTGGTTGTGACCGTCGATTGACGAAGAGCTAGCTCCCGCTTGGGGTTGCCTTTTATCATTTCATATGTATTATTCTTGTTGTACCCCGTTCGGGACCAGTTTTTACAAAGGAAACTCTGCCGAAATTTTCAGGAAAGATTACACATTTTAAAAGTGCATATTCGGCTTAGTTATTTAAAAACTTTGATTTTCAAAACATGATTTCTTTACTTCTTAAAACCAGTTTTCCTTATTTACTCCTTAAAATGGTTTTAGATTTCTTGGCTTTTGGCTTACTTGGATCAGATGGGGTCCTATAGACTTCATATGGTTCAAGGGCCAGTCATGTGCTCTTTCGGGTCGTGACAAACAGCTTTTTGAAAAATGTTCCAACAACATCAGAATAGGTTTGTTTAGCTTGCATTGATCCGAATCAACGCAGTCCCATCAATTGATCACACTACAAAAGAAAGAAAATAATGATGTACGTATATGCCATCCGCATTCGCCACTGGGTCCCGTCATCACCCGTTAGGTTACTTAACTAACGACAGAGCGGGGACTGGACTAGCGCAGGTGCAAAACATATACAACATCTAGTAGTATATATATCAATATATAATATTCGCTCAAGGCGTAATAAAATGCAACATCACAGAAATGTAATAAGCATCACAGAACAATACAGATAATCTGGGATCCCCGGGTTTCATAGAGCCGCTACCGAAACCCGACGTTCCCCTGGTCGTGTGGATAGCCTGTGCAATGAAATCCTAGACCCCTACGGGCGCGGCAAGTTACCCGCCAAAACCTGAAGCGAGGCAGCCCCCTTCAACAACGTGAATAGACCACCCAGCACTTCACAGAATCTGGTAACTTGGGCACCCCTCCTTAGGTCAACCTGTACCCCCTACGAGTGCGGCGAATAGCCCGCCAATTCTAGAGTAAAGCCCCCTCCGTCTCAAAGCCATAAGATGCGGGCCCGTTGCCCTCTAGAACCTGGCTATCCGTGCAACCCAACGCGGGGTAATCCTAGTACAGAAAGTAAAATATACAACGGGTACATCGACATCAGCCCGGTCGTGCCCCAAAAGAATAATATACAAACTGGCAGTGACGGCAGTCCACATGTCGGACGCTCGCCCCGCAATATCAAATGTACATATACAATGAAACTGTACTACCATTGCATCTAGGCTATGCACCACGACAATCCGCAACAACACAGCACAACACAGAATATCAAAGTGAATGTCACGTTCGCAAATCCGTCTAAAAGGGCTATAGCAGTTAGACAGGATTTACCGATCAAATGACATTCACGGTCGCAGATATAATGTAAATACTGTGAACTAACATATTTAAAATTTTAGATCGACTAAATTTCCCGAAGTGGGCCCCAAGCACAACTGTAGCACTCAAAGAAAATCTGGGCCCAAACAGAACATACCAAAAACCCTATTTCCATGTCAGAGAGCCACTGTAGAAATCTGGTACATTGATGACACTGTTCCACGGCGGAACCGCGGCCAAAGTGGGGTTACGGCCGCGGTTCCACGGCGCTACAGTAAGATCATGGTGCCAAATTTTTGTAGTGTTCTCTAAAAAGCCTGCACATATTTCTGCAATACACCAAATATTTTTTTGAGCACAAAACAGAATCGACAGAAACTGTGTTTTTGAAATCGGGTTTTCGGAATTTTTGTTCGATCGAAGTTCTAAACACGTTAGAGCAAGCTAGACTAGGTTAATGGCGTGGCTCTGATACCATGTAGGACTACGGTAGCGCCCCGGCCGTCTTTCCGAGGCAAAAATGCGGAAACGAAAATTTTTCTTGACTTTAAACAGGCACTACCGCATCCTAAAAACCCGGATCGGACCATTAACCTACTACTAGCAAACTAGAGAAAGGGTAGAGAGCTATACCGAGCGATCCGTGTCCTTCGGTCTTCGGCCTCCACTCCGATCTCCTCGCGGAATCTCCGGTCTTCATCTCCTCGTCGGAACGGGCACCACATCGCCGGGTTCTTTTACGGGCTCCCACCTCTGGACCAAAGCAACTCGGGCACGAAGTTGGCGAGCTGCCGTGCCCAAGAATACTGTAGGTGAAGTGTAGGATGGTTTGTCTCTCGCGGATATGAAGTTGCCATATGTGATGGAGGAGAAGAATGATGAGCAAGAGGGAATGAGCTTTTGGATTTTTTATACAAGCATAGAATTAGATGAATGATTTTCTCCCCACCAAAAATAATCCTCTCTATCCCCCAAAGAGTGGCTGGCCAAATGAATGAGGAGGGGAAAAACTACAAGGGGGTGAGTATAGGGATATCAAATGGTGACCATATGCCAATGTGATGATAATGAGGTTACAATATCACATCCATTTCTAATCTAATTCAAATTAATTCTTATCTCATTAATGCTAGCCATGATGCAAGAAAAAGCAAAGATGCTTTGAATTATCATAATCTCTCCATTTACAAAAAAACCCCTCCACAAAACTAATTTGCATATTTGCAAATTAGCCCCTCCATCAGAAAAATCCGGCCATGAAGGAACAAAGGAAAACTGGCCGAAACGGAATACAAAATGGAAACTTCAAAAAACTGATCCCGTAATAAATTACAGGAAAACCTCGCGACTGTATATACATACCTGCATTTGTATTCCGACCGAATACAAATGCAAAGAGACAAAATTTACACTGTACAATACTAGGATCCGGCTTAAACCAAAGCCCGCTAGTATTATCCGTCCGATCATGATCCGTGCAATACCGCACATATCTGATCGAACCCTGCCATATCTCCATACGGCCTCTACAGCGTTTCGCCCGAAACTTGAGAAACTGTCTGTGGGGGACTCTAAAGACTCGTCAATACTTTGGCTGTGGATTTAACCACTAGCACGTCAGAGGTATTAGCCATATGTGACGGGCTACCGGCTATTGACCAAAAAGGACGTCTGTGAGCGAACTCATCCTGACACCCTACTGAGCCTGTTAGTGACAATATCCGTACAGTCCGGTCCGTTCGTCAATGAGTATCGCATGGCGAGCCTAGGGGGTTGGTAAAAGTCAGACCCCCAAAAGCGGTACAAGTAGTGTCGGAGTGTAGCCCAGAACACCCTGAGATACTACTGGAATACCTACCAGTAAATCTCCTGCATCGGCCGAGGGCTTTATGTAATGGCTTTCCTAGACACAGCGCGACCTCACCCCCAATACCGGGAGAGACAAACCCCTGCAGATCCGCTCACTGCCTCCATGTGGCTCGGGACTGTACCC
Source organism: Agapanthus africanus (assembly GCA_030015575.1). Taxonomy (NCBI): domain Eukaryota; kingdom Viridiplantae; phylum Streptophyta; class Magnoliopsida; order Asparagales; family Amaryllidaceae; genus Agapanthus; species Agapanthus africanus. The sequence goes on along the minus strand of CM057350.1, from coordinate 441,062,256 downwards.
AACTAAAACCTGTTTGCACGACTCCTTTGAGCCGTGGTAGGGTAGTAATCAAAGTACAGTGGGAACTCACACGAGACAAATGACGATCTCAGGTCGATGAACTAACCTGTACACATGTCACCAGGGAACTGCTATCTGACTTCTGGTATAAGACCAACTAGCATGTTCCCGGCGAGTCCTGTCCGGTGTACTCATAACCCAATGAGCACCTGTATACATCTTAGGTGAACCAACTGATACCAGTGGCTTATGAGACCGGCCACCGTCCCTCGTCGGGGTCTCGACTATATACACTAGTCTACTCTGGAGTATCGATGCCCTGTCTCGAAAACTCCCACGACTAGGGACCTTTTAAGGATGTGCTTATAGACCCCAGCTCCCACGTATATGATCGCCATCATACTGTTGGCCGTTAAGCAAGAATCCTAAGGGCTCTATCAACGTGCAATAGTGACCTGTAAGGTCACCTTAAACAGTACACGATGATAAAGATAAACCAGATAGCATACTATCATCTTGAGTAAGACTGTTCTAACGGTATAGGTCCTCTCTCAATCATTGCAATCACGTGCCCGTGATCCAATAATTGACTCTGAGGGCACTATCTCCAACAATTTTCTCCTTCTCCAGTAGGTCACTTCGTGTCGTTTTGTATTTGTTTATATTGGTTGCCCTTGGATTGTATACGGAGACTAATTTATGTCGTCGCCTGTAGGGCACGGATTAGTCCAAATCCGTACATATATTTTCAGCATTTGCTTGACGGGGTCCATGTTGGTAGCTTGGTTTGCCAACGGGAATAATCTTATGACACATTTCTCATATTTGTGAGGTCCATCCGTTCATATGAAACTTGGGTTTTATTTAAGGGTCGTTAGTTTTATTTGAGACTAAGATCAACTTAGATGTTTTGGGTCAAACAATTACTTGACATGGTCTGCGTTGGTAGCTTGATTTGCCAACAGAAATGAATTTAGGACGCATTTCTCACATTTGTGAGGTCCATCCGTTCACGAGAAACTTGGGTTTGATCTAAAGATCATTAGTCATGTATGAAACTAAGACTGACTTAAGAACAATGAGCATATGGGCTTGACTGATCATTAGATCATATATGAATAACTTATGGATAGTATATGGTAGTCAGTATGGAGATAGTCCGCAGGGAAAAACATGTTAGTTTAAACACGTCGCGGTCCAACATCACAGCATTTAGGGCGACGCGCTAGTTTAGGGACATTTCGGTCCATCATTCCTATGTTTGGGATGAAGGAAGAGGAGTTGTTGGTTGTTAGGACCCGCCACCTCTCCGAAGACGTTGAGAAATTACAACGACATATATCAAAGGTGTGGAAAGATATACCCTTGAACCAAATCCTGTATTTGAGGGAAAAGATCATGGTGGATCTAAGAATCGTTAGTCTTATATGAGACTAAGATTAACTTAGAAGATACGGGATGAAGATCATTAGTCGTATATGGGACTAAAATCAGTTTGGATATCATTGATGAAAGATCATTAGTCGTATGTGGGACTAAGACCAAATTGGATATCACGAGCATATGAGCTCAGTTGATTTAAGAAGAAGCTTAAGCTTCACAGTCTTAGATAATTTGGGCTAAGATTGGGTTTCTATACCACTCAACAGTGCCAAGCACTCAGTCACGTAGCATTCACGTATGTATAACGTGAGGCGTTGAGTTTTTGAGCACTCATGTGTATTTCACGTGAGGCGCTGAGTTCTTGGGTGCTCACGTGTATTTCACGTGTGACGCTACAATAGTGCTAAGTACTAATATGTTGTGCTTTCTGACGCTCACGTGCTATCATGTGAGGCGTTGTCTTCATGGGCCTTGCGCACTCACGCGTTTTTCTCGTGAGGCGTTTTCTTCATGCTTTCTTTTGAATGCTCAAGTGCTTTTCGCGTGAGCTGCTGTTTTGGGTGCTCACGTGCTTTTCATGTGAGGCGCTTTTTCCCTAGAGATTTAATCTCTGCTTATCTTTTGAATTTCAGAGAAAGTTAGCTTCTGTTAATGGTATTTTGACCATCAACGATCACCAATATCATCATTTTGATGATCTGAGATCAGGTTCTTTAAGAACTAAGTTCTTGTTTATGAGAGAACTAAGTTTCTGGAGTATAAACTCTATCTTCTTCATGTTCTTCTCTAATGTCCTTTTTAACCTTGTTTTTCTCTGAATCCTTGATTTCCGAGAACGAGATTGTTCCGATGAGAATAAAATTCTCAACTTATGGAAGACTTCTCTTATGGATCTCAGATCCAGAGAAAAAACTAAGTTCTTTTAAAAGGTTAAACCCTTAGATATGATATGATAGGTAAAGAAGATATTTTGATCTCTGTTTTTTTTCTTTACCTAGAGTTTGAGAGGAGAAAGATCTTCTTCATCGAAGAGAATTAAATTCTTTATTGCCGAACCTTTTGAAGAGCCTTATGTATTTTTTTACAGAAGCTTATAAGGGGTCTCCTCTTTTTAAGATTTAATCTCTTTACTCCTATTTATAGGAGAAGAGAAAAATCAATCTGTTTGAGAAAATCTCTTACTGAAAGATCATGATTGATTTTATAATCAATCAAATTGATTTTAAAGATCAACTGGTGAATTTTATTCACCGTTGGTTTTTTAATCCAATTGCTCTTTGTTTAACAGAGAAGATTTCTTATTTGTTTTAAAAAGATTAGGAGAATATTTTTCTAAGATAGAATTTAATTCTATCATATGTTATCTTGTTAAGAAGATATTTTTCTAATCATAGAATTTAATTCTGTTTACAGAAAAGATCTTTATTATTTTAGAAAGATAAAGGAAATATTTTTCACATAGAATTTAATTCTATTATATGAATATCTTGTTTGTTTAACAAGATTAGGAAAATATTTTTCTAACATAGAATTTAATTTTATCATATGATATCTTGTTAGTTTAACAAGATTATGAAGATATTTTCTAAGTATAGAATTTAATTCTGTTTAACAGAGAATTTAATTCTATTAGATAGTTTAATCGGTGAATATGATATGTTATAAAGAACAAATCCATAACCGGGCTCTCCTAAAAGGGTTGCAGAATCCGTTTGGCATTATAAGACAAAAGGAAATATGTATGAAACTAATTGAGCTCATAATAATTTTCATATATCCAATAAGAAATTAAAAGAGAAGTTAGATATACCACTATTGCGCAATGTTTTCCTATAATATTGTATGTGGCTCCATTAAATCCCTGTAACTCATACACTGATGAAATAATCATCATTAAGCATGAATCATATGAGTATAGATGTTCTCAAAGCAAGCCAAAAGCAGTTATGCACAACAATGCCATCAATGATCACAACAACTCTTAAAATGCGCAAAACTGCCCAAAAATACCATCGGTATATAAAACCAATGAATGTCTAACAAAGCGCTCAAGTTCGGTAAGGAAATAAATAGGCATCACAAGTAATCATCTCATGCCAAGAGAATCCATCACAAATTCAAAATATCATCCATGATTCATAAAGAAAATAACATAATATCCATTGAAAATACTAAAAAGTCTACTACATCATAAGCAGTCATCAAAATCTTCGGTTTCAAACCATAAGTATTTTTGAACCAAAAAACATGAGCTGTCTTGCAAGAAAAAACATTGTTAAGAATATCACTATTTAAAACACAATGCAAAACTTCAAGAGATTTAATATTCAAAACAAAAGAATCTTTTTTATGAGTACTTCACATACATTTTGTAGTAGTAGGAATACAGTATCCACGATCAGTAATTAACCACATACTTCCTACCAAGAAATTCAAAAAAACATTGCATCTTATTTTCCAAATATCGAAATTCTTTTCATCTTAATTCAGGAAAATTGTTTGGAAAATTAAGATGTAATGTTTGGAAAATTAAGATTCAAGAAAACATTGCATTCTTGACAGTTACGAGACGTTGCAGTTCAAGAGGGCAGACGTTTGAAGAAGGGATGTCATGGTTGAATTTTCACTGCAGACGTCTGCCATGATGAGCTGCAGACGTTTGACCAATGTTTTCAAATAACAGATCAAAATCCAGACGTCTGAAGTGTCAAATAAGCAGACGTCTGAACAAGAAAAATTTTGGCTAAAAAATATCATCAAACGTCTGCCCGTATGAGCTTCAGACGTCTGGAGTCTTGATGCAAAATAACAGAGAAAAATTAGACCTCTGAAGTTTAAAATATCCATTTCGAAACCCTTATTCAGACGTTTGCCAGAAATAACTGCAAACGTCTGCAAGCAGACCAAAAACATGTAAGCAAAATTGATAATGTTAAGATACAGTAGCCAGACATCTGAATGCATTTTGGGCAGACACCTGGATCTGCACAAAAGCTGAAACTTGGGAATTTTTGAAAATGGAAAACTTTGCAAACTTACGTCCGTTGTTTTGAACAAATGCAAAAACACTTTTTGTGCAGGTGAGTGTAAAATCATGAGCTCTAATGATATACCTATAAACTAATGAGTACTTATATTCGATCTTATGTCGATGTCGTAAATTTCTTAATTCTTGAATCTTCGATCTTCGACACGAGCTCTCAAAACTCGGCGTCTTTCACGAATCTTGAACTTTGACGCATCCACTCACTTATTCACGTCTTGAACTTGATCTTTTGATCTTCAACTCTTAAATGCTTAATCGTTGACACTCAAATCTCGAACTTTAACTCCTTAGCTTTATGAAGCTTGAAATTTGCAATTTTGAGAAGCTAATCATCCGTATTCCTCCAACCTCTTTTGTATTCACCATTTAAACTCATTAACTACCATCCTCCATTCCTATGCTTGTGTTGTGAAAATTTCCTGCAAATCCAATCTCACACGACCTAGCTCATATACAATGTTATTAAATATACGCAAAAAAAAAAAAGTTCAAACATAGTATATAGATATCTATTAATATTATGATAACATCATCAAAACCAAATAATTGGATTACGATAATCCACAAGTCATCATATGCTTGAATATTGCACTTTTCTTATTTCAGGTCATGCGACTTTCTCATTATATTTGTATCTACATGAGCTACTTGATTAGATATATTGCATGCCTGATATGAACTTGACTCGATCCATGAATACGTGTTGATATGAACTCGACATGAATCTGACATGAACTCGACATGAACTTGCAACATCTTAACGTATTTATGGATTCGTGTAAGGCTTGTGTCAGTTTTATAACTTAACATATGCGGAGAAAGGGGCACTATGGTATTGAGCGTATGCCACAGTATGAGATTCCACTAAAAATCACCTAACTTGAATCTCGTGTGCCGTTATTCCATGGGTTTGACGGAGCTTAACTCTACGTGTTTTTGGTCCGTGAGTTTGACAGACTACTCTCGTATACACACACACCTTCTCTATTACACTACAACAAATATGTAATCGTAGAATTGTCATGCTTATATAGAACTGTTATGCTTATATAGACCTATAGAACTACCATTCATATAGTTTGCCCTATCAACTTGACATATCTTCATCTCAATATATTATTTTTCATACATGTTCATATATTTGTCATTATATCACCATATTTTATTAGCATGCTTTTATTGGGGACTTACCGAGCGCAAGATCACTGATGAACATTCTATTATTTTTTCTTCTTTTGAGAATGTTCGTTAGGCGGTTTTGAGACATGAGAGATTGAGTCGACTGAGGAGGACTATTCCTAGATTTCTAGTCGTCCGCCAGTCCTTATTTCTATCAGTATCCCTATTGTTCAGGATTTGCTTAGTTCTATTTTCGTTGTATTTGAATTCCAGACTTGCTGTCTTTTATTTTGAATATTGTGATTTGGAAATGTAATAGTGTAGTTGGATATATGCTCTCGTTTAATTCTTGTTTATTATATATTGCTTATGATACGCTTAACGTATTATTTCGAGAAGGACTCTTCTAATATAAATACGTCGCGGATCTCATCACATGCCTGCCGTCGTCTTTTGGGAAGTGGGACGTGACTGGTGGTCATTTGGAGGTTTAAGCATAAACTTCAGAAAAAAATTGTTGCATCCACTTCAAAACTTAAATGCTTTCTAAATTCAAACTATTAAAATAAATAGCTGAAATAAAATAAATATGAAAAATTTATAAGATTGTATGTTGTATATGATTATTTTTTCGTTTGGAGTGTTTTTTCTGGGTGGGAGGGGGAGAGGGGTTTTGGGTTGGGGGTGGGGAGATTATAAATCCATGCATGCAGTGTATTTATTGATTTTTTGATGGTGACGGAGGAGGGGGAGGTAATGCGTACATCTTAAGATTGAGTATAACATGAAAAATTGTTAATCTGGAAAAATGAGGAAGACAAATGCATCATATAATGATCATCGAAAGTTGATTTCACTTACTGTCGGTGACCTAAAAGTTGTTGAATCCAATAAAGATCTTAATGAGGACTTACCAAAGCTTCACTTCGCGTCTTCTCAACCGAAGAACTCAATCGGAGCTCTTTGAAACCCTATAACAATTGCTTTCGGTACCATTCCGCTCGTGCCGGGGACCCGAGCTTTACATGTGGCTAGAGGTGTCAAAGGGGCACATGTAGGCAGGTCATTACGTGTAGCGGGTTAAATGAGTGCGGGTAAAATATCTAGATTTAAATGGTTCATAATTTTTGTTCCTGGCAACCGACCTATATACGACAGGTGAGTGTGCGGATAACCTATATATGAATAAATGAGTCATCCATGAACAACTTAATGGGTTAATAGATAACTTATTTTTTTTATGTTTGTTTCCTAGGGGTTTGCAATTTAATATAAGAAATTTTATTTTAGATTTTTGGGTTTAAATAGCTTAATGATAATTGCATTTTAATGTACTTACTAAGAACGACTTAATATTCATAATATAATTTTAATACGAAAAGTTTATTGAAAATAGATAGAAAAAGAATATGAAAAATTGCTTGATTTTTTATTTTCGATACGAGCTGGATAAAACCTATGAGCCCGCGGGGCAGGTCAAAAAATGGGTAAACCAATGAACCCGGAGGTCGGGTTGACCCGATGATACTTTTAAGCGGCCGGGAAGGATACATGCATTAGTAAAAACTGTACACATTAGGGTCGGTGTGTAATTGCGACCGTATAAATATATACAGACGCTAATAACTTATTAGCGACCGTATATTTTGTACGGTCACTATTGGACGGTCACCTATGTATTGGTGACCGTCCAAAAAGTATTAGCCGCCGTTTATAAACGGTCGCTAATACTGTGATCAGATTTAGCCCGCGAGTAGCACTCTTCCTCCTCATTCTCCCCAAATTTCACCCGGGGTAAATTCCCTATCCCCTTTTCATCAAAATTTTATGAAAAATTATCAAGTTTAACTTAAAATATTTCTTTCAACTTTATTGTTGGAGGAGTTGTTATTGGAGCTTGCAATATCTTCCTTCTTTTACAAATCCGGTCTAAGGTTAGTGTTTTTTTCTCTCCTAACCCTAAAATTTTCAATTAGATTATTAAAATCGTATATCAGGTGATTCTAATTTTTGATTTATGTTGGTTTTGAGATGTTAAATATGGATAATAATGAATTGAATCGGTTGTAGGACGATGAATTATAAACCATAATGAAAACCTATGAACCCTAATCTAATCCTGAAAACCCCTAATGAAAACTTATAAAATCTAATTAATAAACCCTAAAATTTTGGTAATTTAGTGTTAGAGTTGAAAATATATGGATTATAGGTAATCAAGGTTAATTGTTAGATGAATTTTGAGAAGGGTTCAACGAATTTACTTAGATTAATTTAGGGCAAGATGGGTTGTAAGATTATATTAGATGAATTTAGGGTAAGATGAATTATAGATAATTGAGGGTGTGTGTGAATGAGTATGCACGCACACATGTGTGTTTGTGCGTATTTGTTAGTGTGTGTCCGCACGTACGCATGTGAGCGAGTGTGTTTGAGTGTGAGCGAGTGACTGTATGAGTGTTTGAGTGCGCATGCGTATGTGTGAGTGTGTGAGAGTGTATATGTGCGCGCGCGCGCCCATGCACCCGCATATGAAATATTTCAAAAATATATTCATTCTAATTTTTACCTTGTATTTTGTAAATTTAATGACTTGATATCCTGTATTTTGTAAATTTAATGATTCAATATCTTGTTGGCTTTGATTTATTGTTTAGATTTTTAAATTGTACCATAATCTATAAACCATATCAAAATAAAAATCAAATCCTTTAATACCAATTAAACTATACTAGATGCATAAATTAAAAATAAAATCAAACCCAATAAGATAAAATAATACTAAAATAACACTAATTAAGATATAACATTAATTACACTGACTAAGAAACTTTAATAAAATCTAGATATTAGTGAACCGACTCTAATTAAAAAACGATTAAATAGAAAGTTAAGGGAAACCCTAAAATTATTATTAGAAAATTAAGTAGGGTTTTATTTTTCATTTAATTAGTAAGTTTAAGATCAAAAGGTCTTAAACTTGTTTAGGATTGACCTATAGTTTCCCTTTTGACAGTTAGTGTATGTCAAATCTTTTAACCGTCGAATACGATCACAAATGTTTGCGAGAGTTGAGCGTTATGTTCAATTTTTTCAAACGTATGTGTAGCATTCGACAAAGGGATTTGACATACAATAATTGTTGGATTTGTCCAGTTTGGATATGTTACGAATGTAACAAGACTCACATCTCACTTTATCCAGTATTTTCGTCCATTTCGAGAAGTTTCGACGGTGCTTTCTGTTAGATATATATTCCCTAAAGACCATTATTATATGATATAGTGGATACTTGGACATATATATGTACATGACAGCCTTGCTCGATATAATAGTATGCTATTTGGTTTGTCTTTATCATTCATGTGAAATTTTTTTGCTTGTTATTGTTATCGCTAATACATGTTGATAAAGCCCAAAAAATCTTTGCTTGACTATCAGGATTATGATAGGGATCATACTAGTAGGGTTTGGTTAATTTATAAGCATATCTTTAAATGTTCCTAGTCATAGGAATATCAAGACTGAGCAACGATATTCCAGAGAAGACTAGTGTATACGTTTCTTAACCCCGATTGGGACGATGGCCGTTCCCATAGCTATTGGTGTTTGACACCAAATATTGTATACATGTGCTCACTGGAGAATAAGTTTCACCGAACGGACTCACAGAGAACTTCTGGATGGTATTATACATATCTTCAGATAGCAGTTCTCTGATGACATGAGTACAGGGTAGTCTGTAGACCTGAGATCGCCATAGTGTCTTGTGTGTTTCCCACTGTGCTTTTATTATTACCGTAACATGGCTTTAAAGAGCCATGCAAACAGGTTTTAGTTTTGTACAATTCCGAATCACATGGAGGTAGTGAGCGATCGTAAGGGTTTCATCTCTCCGGTATAGAGAGTTGATGTCATGATGTGACAGATCGAATGTAACCATAAGTCTCTGGCCAGGACGGATGAGATAAACTAATAAGTTTTATCAGTTGTATCTATTGTGGTTACAGGTTACTGATTGGCACGACTTATCAGGTTACTGGGGGTCTGACGGATAACACCCTCCAGACTTGATATGCGACAATCTCAGACGAAGAGACTGGACTGTACGGAGAATGTGACTTATTGGCTCTGTAGGATTTAAGATGAGCTAGCTTGTCGATCTTCTTTTCGCTCAATACATGGGTAGCCGTTACGTGCACTTAGTACCGTTGATGTGCTTGTGGACTATGGATATAATCCTAACCTATTGCCAGCGTATTTTCGAGTATTTAGAGTCTCATACAAAGCTTTTCTAGCACAGGAGAAATGATGTGGGGCATGTATAGGGATACGTGCAGGAGTTCGATCAAACACGTGTATGTGATACACGTATTATAATCGGACATCTAATGATATTAGCTGGGTATATATTGATATGACCGGATTATTAAATCAAGTGTTGAGTTAATATATATGTATTTATACTAATATCATGCTCACTTTATCTTTCTCTTTCTCTTTTATAATGTTTATATTTGATATAAATGTTATTATCTATTTGTTATGTATGTATATACATACAAGTGGGATATATAAGAATCACATTGGTTTAAGGATAAGAACTAAGATTTCTTTTTAGAATAAAAGAGATGACTCATTTCTTCAGTTTTGTGTATAAAAGAGTGAGTCATTCTTGTTTTATTCTTTTAGATAAAGATGGTTATCTTGGTTCTGATCTTTTAATTCTAAGCCATTCTTATCAACTCTTTCTCTCTCTTGACTTGAGAATTCGTGTGAGAAGAAAGGCAAAGAGAAGAAAACTAGGAAGCAAAATTCTTACATCATCTTTCTAAGCTCTTTTACCAAATTAGTTTAGTTAGTTGTTTCACTACTAGTTGTAGTTTGTGATATAGAAGCTTGTGTTGGTGCAATCTCAAGGTGGATCATCTTTGACTTGAAGGATCCTCTACCTAGCTTGTTCTAAGGATCAAAATGTTGGATATGTATGCCCTAGAGGTCTTCATTGTGAAGGATGCTAGGGATATGTATGTACAGGACAATCTTGCTCGATATGATAGTACGCTATTTGGTTTGTCTTTATCTTAACATGTGATGTGTTTTACTTTGTATTTCATATCTTATATACATGTTGATAAAGCCCGTAGGATCTTTACCTGACTACTAGCGTTGTGATGGCAATCATATTTGTGGGAGCTGGGTAGTCGATATGCACATCCTTAAGGGGTCCTTAGTCGTAGGAGTATCGAGACTGGGCATCGATGCTCCAGAGTAGACTAGTGTATACATATCTAGACCCTGATGAGGGGCGATGGATTGGTCCCGCAGCCATTGGTGAGGTGCACCTAAGATTGTATACAGGTGCTCACTGGGGTGAGTACACCGGACGGACTCGCCGAGGATTGGCTAGATGGTATTATACCTAGCGTCAGATAGCAGTTCTCTGGTGACATGAGTGTAGATAGTCTGTCGACCTGAGGTCTTCATTTGTCTCGTGTGAGTTCCCATTATGCTTTGATTACTATCCTACCACGGCTCTAGTCGTGCAAACAGGTTTTAGTTGGGTACAGTCCCGAGCCACATGGAGGCAGTAAGCGACTGTTGGGGATTCGTCTCTCCCGGTATGGGGAGTCAATGTCGCGCTGTGATCGGTTAGTCAAAACCATAAGTCTCTGACCAGGACGGATTGAGAATTACTGATAGTTGGACCAGTAGATTCTCGGATGGTCTTAAGCCACACCGACATGACTTGTTTGGTTATGAGGGGTCTGATATTTTCCACCCCTAGACCTGGCATGCGATACTCTCAGACGAATAGACCGGACTGCATGGAGATTGTCATGGACAGGCTCAGTAGGGGTTCAGATGAGTTCGCTCATTGGCCTTCTTTTTTGACAGATACCTGGGTAACCGTTACGTACAGCTAGAGCCGCTGACGGACTTGTGGTTAAACCCACTGCCAGCGTATTGTCGAGTCTTTAGAGTCCCACAGAGAGGGTTTCACTGGTTCAGGCGAAACAATGTAGAGGCCGTATGGTTTTACGGCAGGGTTCCGATCATATACGTGTACTGGCCACACGGATGTTGTTCGGACGGATAAAAATAGCGGGCTTTGGTTTAAGCCGGATCCTAGTATTATATTTTTGGATTATTATTATCTCATTGTATTCGTATTTTTCGGAATACAAATACGGGTATGTGTATACGGTGAGGGCATTCTTGTAATTTCACAAGACATGCTTTGAGGAGGAGACGCCTCATTATTAGATTTATCTATTTGTGGAAATAGATTAATGAGGTAGAAAATGGAGATATTTGTGGTATGGGTGAAGCATGGCTAGTTGATTTGTTTATTGCCTTTGACTTTACTATTCTAGCATGGGTCATTATTTTCTATAGAAAATATTGCATGCTTAATGATTGTGGATGACTAAGCCATTCTTCACTTGCCACAACACAAGACTTGAGCTCATTTGTGTTTGTTCATTCTCTCTCCATTTTTCCTCTCCTCCTTCCTCAAGCCCTAACCCTCACATGTGTTGTGAATCCTGGGGCTCTTGAGATAAAATACCCCATTCATCTTTCTCTACATCTTCTAAGTTGTCTAGTCTAGCAAACTAGACATCTTAATTACCTCACACTTAAGGTTGAAGCTTGAACTATAGGCTCTCGGGTGGATCATCATCGACAAAGAGGAGACCAACGATCGAGTTCCATTCAAGCTTTCTAGGAGCCAAGAAGAGGAGAAGAAGATTCAATCTTGAACCAAGGAGCTAAGAAGAAAACAAGAAGACCCGAAGGACTAGATCAACAAGGTATAAACTCTCACCAAGTAGTTAGGACTTCTTCGTAGTTAGTCGTAGCTAGTTATAGTTTAATTAAGATCCTGAGTTGTCTTGGTCGATATTGCGAAGCCACACTTTTGAAATAGAAAAAAAATTGTTTTTTGTGTATTCCACTTCCCCGCAGACTCGCGGAGTGCGCGACATCGACTTACACTCGTATTAGAGCCACTTAAACCTTAACTAGCTAGTTACCAAGTAGTTAGAACTTCGATCGTCGGAAAAATTACCCGAAATCGCATTTCCACGTCATGCTTGCTGTCGATTTTCAAAATCGCTCAAAAAATTATTTCAGTGGGCTTAAAAATACATGCAGGCTTTTGTAAGAACACAGAAAAAATTCGAGCTTGTAATCGCCTAAGATCGTCGTGGATCCGCGGCCAAACTCACATTTTAGCCGCGGATCCGCGGCCGAGTCAAGGCTGATCCACTTCGATTTTTTCCTGTGGGTCTTTACTTTAGAAATATGATTTCTTGCATATTTTGTTTCTGTCCAGTATTGTCTGTGTACTGGTTTGTACATTGGGTAGACACAGAAAATATTTTCGATCGAAATTCTAAGTTGGCTAATATGGGTTTTCTGTGTTTGTATATATATGTTGCTAAACGTATGCTACTTGCTATACGTCGATTAGTAGGGATTGCACATATCTGTGATTTGGTGATGGTTTGTATATACGGAGTATTGGATCGTCGTGAATGAATAGCCGGGGGATGTGACAAGAGTGTTTTCTTTTCTTTCATTCATGTAAATTTGTAAATTGATGTAATATTATTTTTGCGGGACACATCCAGGTTGAGGTTGTATCCACCGTTGTATTATTTCATTTACTTTTCTTGCACCTAAGATAGACCCAAGGCGGGGTGCACAAACTACCGGGTTCTTGAAGTGCCGAGTGGCCTACTCATTTTATTGAGGGAGGTTGCTTCACTTCGGGAATTTGGCGGGTAGTTTGCCGCACCCGTAGGGGTCAAGGGTAGGGTTTTGGCTATTCATCACGACCATGGAATTCGTGTTTCGTTATAGGCTAAACGAAACACGGAAATCCTAGTATATCCAATATATTCATCTGTGATTCTCTGATCTGGAATGCTTATTATTGCATGAGACGAATGACTATATATATTATATAATAAACGTTGCTTATGTTTTTCACCCGCACTAGTCCAGCCTCCGCTCTGCCGTTAGTTAAGTAACCTAACGGTGCATGACGGGCCCCCGTGGCGAATGCGGATGGCATAAGCGTACGTTCTATTTTCGTTTTTTTCTACAATGATAAAGTTAATTGATGGGACCGCATTAATTTTGATTAATGCAAAGGAAATAAACCTAAAATCTGATGTCGTTGGAACAATTACAAAACCACCCGGTTTTCTTCAAAAAGAAAATTTTAAAAGCGGATCTTAAACCACTCCTTTTCAAAAGCTATTCGGTTCCTTCGACTATATCAAGTTCATTACGTTAAAGGTTTTCGCCAAAACCAGTCGTAGCCCTCCGTCATTTCAGATATGCATCTACTAGTATTCATACTATGTGTTTTGACCTTCGCCAAGGCATAGTGTTTGGTAGCTAGCAGGTGCTTATCTGTAGCATAGATAGATGCATTAGTCTAGGACAGGCGTATAGCTGTTTTGGCCTTCGTCAAGGGCTTGTATTTTTTGGGTCTAGATTAATCTGGATAATGACGGGTTGAACTTGACTTGTGACTTATGATGTTTTGACCTTCGTCAAGGTTATAAGCACTCGAGGCAAAAATCACATCGGGAGTTTCAAACATAAAAGAAACTTGCTAGTGCTGCATACCTTCTTGAGTATGGTGTTTTTGGTAGGCTTCCTTCAAATTCATCACACAATGATAGTTGGGTCCTGATCCTACTGTGAGTATCTGCTACTCTTCGGGAAATTTTTTCACTTAATAATCAATGCTATAAACTAAGTAGGTGCCTAGAACAGTGTTAGCGAGGCTACGCCTCCAGGGAAAAGAGATTATGTAATTAAGGAACTTCGCGAAAGCATTGGAAAACCTCCCTCGAAGTACCGACACTAGCCTGGCCGAAAGGTTAAGCAAGTATTGTGACGTGCGATTAATCTTGACTAATTCTTCTTTTAGGGTTTGAAGAAGAATTCGAGGAAACAATGGGAGCCACCCTGTTTAGATAAACTAATAACCAATCTAAACTTGCAAGAGAATATGCTGAGTGTTTCTTTTCTCTCTCTCCTAATTGCAGCGACCATGACGGGACTTAAGCTAATACTAGATAAAAATAAACTCGCTGGGCCAAACTATAAAGACTGACTGAGGAATGTCCATATGGCTCTTACATATAATAAGGTTGCATACCTCCTCACGGCGAAAGCTCCCCTTGTTCCCGGTCCAGAATCCTAGGTTGTGGATATTGAGGTCCGTAAGACCTAGGATCTTGATTGTGCGAAATCCAAGTGCCTCGTGCTGGCCTCCATGGATAATGAACATCAGAGGCGGCATGAGAAGATGGACCTTGCTTCCATCTTTCTCCACACCAAAGAATTATATGGAGAGCAATTTCGTATCGCAAGATATGAGACCTCGAAGAAATTGTTTCAAGCGAGATTGGCTATCGGATCATCTGTTGGGGACCACGTCCTGAAGATGATTTCTCTCATTGAAGGGCTCACGAACCTCAGAACTACGTTGGAGAACGATTTGTATATCGACTTGATTCTACAGTCCCTTCCCTCAACCTATGCCTAGTTCATATTGAATTTCAATATGAATAGTATGGAAGTTTCACTTCCTGAGCTTCTCAACATGTTGAGGATGGCAGAGGGCACCTTGAACAAAAAGAAGGAAACATCCGCTCTTTTTTTTGGGGGGGGATCTTCTTCTGCTAAATCCAAGGCTAAGGCTAATGGGAAGAAGAAGAAAGCCCCCACTAAACTGAGGGGAGGTGTGCAGAAGGTGCAGGGAAAGGGAAAGGAAAAGATAGGGGGCAGCCACAAAGGAAGAGTGCTTCTATTGTCGGAAAAATGGACATTGGAAGAAGGACTACAGTGCCTTAAAGGCCAGAAATCAGGACATGAAGCAAGTTGTGGTTTCGGCTTCAAGCATGTTTGTGATTGAAAATTGTTTCTCTATAAACATATTTCCTGGGTATTGGATACCGGATTAGGATCTCACATCTATAATTCATTGCAGGCACTGAGAAGCCGTAGAGTTTTGAGGAAAGGTGATATGTCCCTCAGGGTTGGCAATGAAGCCGGTGTGGACGTTGTTGCAGTAGGAGAATATCACCTAGGATTGGCGAGTGGACATATTTTTTTATTGCGTAACTGCTTTTGTGTACCCAGTTTGGTGTATAATATTATATCAGTATTTTTATTATCAAATGAAGGATATAATTTTGCACTTGTAAGCAATGTTATAAACATTCACCTAAATCATGAAATTGTCGGGTCGGGTACACTTTGTAATGGAATATATATTCTCAATCAACATCAAGTTTTCAACGTCCAAAACATACTAAAAAGAAAGGCTTCAAAATCAAACCAAGCTTTCTTATGGTATTGTAGACCTAGTCATATCAGTGAAACATGACTGACTAAGTTACATAAAGAAGGATACTTAGATCCGTTTGAGTATCAGTAACTTGTCAATCATGTATCAAAGGAAAGATGACAAAAACTCTGTTCACTGGACATGGAGAAAGAGCCACTGAGCTCCTGGGACTCATACACAGTGACGTGTGTAGGCCAATGTCTACACATGCAAGAAGTGGCTATTCCTACTTCATTACTTTCACAGATGATTTCTTAAGGTATGGACATGTATTCTTAATAAAACATAAATCCGAGGCCTTTAAGAAATTCAAAGAGTATAAGAATGAAGCGGAAAAGCAAACCGGCAAAAGTATCAAGATGCTCCGATCCGATCGGGGCGGTGAATACTTAAGTGCCGAGTTCCTGGAATATTTAAAAGAGAATGGAATTCTCTCACAGCTTACTTCTCTATACACACAATAACACAACGGTGTATCAGAAAGACGGAATAGCACCTTACTTGATATGGTGCGTTCTATGATGAGTAATGCTAAGTTGCCGCTCTCCTTCTGGGGTTATGCACTGGAAGCTGCTGCATACCTATTGAACAAGGTTTGAACTAAGTCTGTGCCTACCACTCTATATGAAATGTGGAGTGGGAATAAACCCAGTTTTATGGATCTAAAGATATGGGTCTGTCTTGCCTTTGTCAAAAAGGTTCATCCGGACAAACTAGAGGAACGTTCAGTACCGTGTAAGTTTGTGTTGGAGATAGTGCCCTCAGAGTCAATTATTAGGTCACAGGTACGTGATTGCAATGATTGATGGAGGACCTATCCCGGTAGGACAGTCTTACTCGAGATGATAGTACGCTATCTGGTTTACCTTTATCATCGTGTACTGCTTTAGGTGACCTGACAAGTTGCTATTACACGTTGATAGAGCCCCTAGGATTCTTGCTTGACCACCAGCAGTATGAGGGCGATCATATAAGTGGGAGCTGGGGTCCATAGGCATATCCTTAAATGGTCCCTAGTCGTGTGAGTTTCGAGACAGGGCATCGATACTCCAGAGTAGACTAGTGTATACAGTCGAGACCCCGACGAGGGGCGGTGGCCGGTCTCACAAGCCACTGGTGTCAGTTGGATCACCTAAGATGTATACAGGTGCTCATTGGGTTATGAGTACACCGGACAGGACTCGCCGGGAACATGCTAGTTGGTCATATACCAGACGTCAGATGGCAGTTCCCTGGTGACATGTGTGCAGGTTAGTTCATCGACCTGGGGATCTTCATTTGTCTTGTGTGAGTTCCCACTGTACTTTGATTACTACCCTACCACGGCTCAAAGGAGTCGTGCAAACAGGTTTTAGTTGGGTACAGTCCCGAGCCACATGGAGGCAGTGAGCGTATCTTCAGGGGTTTGTCTCTCCCGGTATTGGGGGTGAGGTCGTGCTGTGTCTAGGAGAGCCATTACACGAAGCCCTCGGCCGAGGCAAGGAGATTTACTGGTAGGTATTCCAGTAGTATCTCAGGGTGTTCTGGGCTACACTCCGACACGACTTGTACCGCTTTTGGGGGTCTGACTTTTACCAACCCCCTAGGCCCGCCATGCGATGCTCATAGACGAACGGACCGGACTGTACGAATATTGTCACTGACAGGCTCAGTAGGGAGTCAGGCTGAGTTCGCTCACAGACGTCCCTTTTGGTCAATACCTGGTAGCCCGTTATGTATTGGCTTATACCTCTAACGTGCTAGTGGTTAAATCCACAACCAAGGTGTTGATGAGTCTTTAGAGTCCCCCACATTCTGTTACTCAGCTTTCGGGCGAAAGGTTGTAGAGGCCGTATGGAGATATGGCAAGGTCCGATCAGATACGTGCGGTATTGCACGGATCAGGATCGGACAGTTTGTACTATAGGCCGTATGGATATATGGCAGGGTTCGATCAGATACGTGCGGTATTGCACGGATCAGGATCGAACGGATATTACTGGCCGGCTTTGGTTTAAGCCGGATCTTAGTATAGTACAGTGTAGATTTTGTCTCATTGCATTTGTATTTCGGTCGAAATACAGATGCGGGTGTGTATGCACAGTATCGGGGTTTTTCCTGTAATATATTACGGGACCAGTTTTCTGGAGTTGCCAGTTTGCTTTCCGTTACGGCCGATTTCTATTGTTCCGTTCATTGGCCGAAGTTTGGTGGAGGAGGGCTTATTTGCATTGTTGCAAATAAGTATTTGTGGAGGGGTTCTTTGTATATTCTTGTGTCATGATAGCTTTTCATTGACCTTGACTTCTTGACATTCCTTTTTCATGATTGCTTGACTTTGGATGTCATCATGGTTGTTGATGATGATGAGGGGTGAGGTTGGTGGAGTGTAGTTTTGTTTGAGTGATCATTTTCCTTTTCCATTTGATAGCCTTCTCTCTCTCTCCCTTTTGGATGATGAGATGGCTCCCATTATTTTTGTGGCTCCTTCTCATTCTCACTCTCCCTCTCCTCTAGTGATGGCCGGCCACCATGAGGGTGGGCTGTCCAAGTTTTTGTGGTGTGGGGTTTTGTTCATTTCATGTTCCAAAATCCCCAAAAGTCCCTCCACATTGTTCTTGTATCATTCCTCCACCAAAAAGGCAATTCCACATACCCCAAATGAGACTTCTTCACTACACATTCTACAACGAATCTTGGGCACGTCGACTAGCCAGCTTCGTGCCCGAGTTGCCTCGGCATTGAGGTGGGAGCCTGTAAAAGAAGTAGGCGATGTGGTGCACTTCCGACGACGAGGTGGAGACCGGAGCTTCCGCAGGAGATCGGGACGACGACGAGAAGACCGGAGGACTTGGATCGTCGGTATATCTCTCTTCCCTTTCTTGTAGATAGCTAGGACTAGTTAATGGTTCGATCCGGGTATTAGTGCGCGGCGGTTTGCCAGTTAAAGTAAAAATTAAAGTTTATCACCGCTTCCGCATTTGGCCGTCGGATTGACGGCCGGGGCGCCGCCGTGCACTTACAGTGGTATCAGAGCCTCGCCATTAACTTAGTCTAGCTTGGTTTAATGTGTTTTGCATTTCCGATCGACGAAAATTCCAAAATCTACATTTTTGCTAGCATCAGTTTTCTGTTGAAATTTTTTGGTCTCGAAATTTTTTTCAGGTTGTAAAATAGTGATGCACTGGATGTTATAAGCATACTGTAGAAATTCGACACAGTAAGTCGACTAACAGAGAGCGGAACCGCGGCAAACCCCCCCTTGGGCCGCGGTTCCGCCGCTGAACAGTGTCCTTGCTGTGTCAAATTTCTTCAGTAGCTTTCTGGGCTTAAAATATGGGTTTTGGAATATTAATTTTGGGCCCAGAATTTCTTGATGTGCTACAGTAGTACTTGGGGGCCCACTTGTTAAAGTTTGATCGATCGGATATTTTAAACACATTATTTCACAGTATTTACATTATATCTGCGACCGTGAATGTCACTTGATCGGTAAATCCGGTCTAACTGCTATAGCCCGGTTAGACGGATTTGCGAACGTGACTTTCACGTTGATATTCTGTTTTTGCTGTGATGTTGCGGATCGGTCGTGGGGGATAGCCTGGATGCAATGCTAGTACAGTTGTGGTTGTATTATGTACATTTGATATTGCGGGGCGAGCGTCCGACATGTGGACTGCCGTCACTGCCTGATTGTATTATTATTTTGGGGCACGGCCAGGTTGCGGTCGATGTACCCGTTGTATGTATATTTTACTTTCTATACTAGGATTGCCCCGCGGAGGGGTGCACGGATAGCCGGGTTCTAGAGGGCAGCAAGCCCGCATCTCATGGCATTGGGACGGAGGGGGCTTCACTCTAGGATTGGCGGGCTATTCGCCGCACTCGTAGGGGTACAGGTTGACCCAGGAGGGGTGCCCAAGTTACCGGATTCCGTGAAGTGCTGGGTGGTCCATTCACGGCGCTGAAGGGGGCTGCCTCGCTTCAGGTTTTGGCGGGTGACTTGCCGCGCCCGTAGGGGTCTAGGATTTCATTGCACAGGCTATCCACACGACCAGGGGAACGTCGGGTTTCAGCGGCTCTGTGAAACCCGGGGATCCCAGATATCTGTATTGTTTCTGTGATGCTGTACATTTCTGTGATGTTGCATTTTATTCACGCCTTGAGCGAAATATAATATATTGGTATATATATTAGTAGATGTTGCATATGTTTTACAACCGCGCTAGTCCAGTCCCCGCTCTGTCGTTAGTTAGCTAACCTAACGGGTAATGACGGGACCCAGTGGCGAATGCGGATGGCATATACGTACATCAGTATATTTTCGTTCTTTTTGGTGTGATCAATTGATGGGACTGCGTTGATTCGGATCAATGCAAGTTAAAAACAAACCTTATCTGATGTTGTTGGAACACTTTTCAAAAAGCTGTTATTGCAAGGACGTTCACTTTTGTTTTGCATCGTGGTATTCAGTTAGAATATCATGCTCCTCAGTCGACTTGGCAAGGGCCGAGATCCCTTCACCGGGAGTGACCCCTTGGACAGAAGTTTGCGTCAGGGCATTAACTTCACTATAGCCGATTACTTTTGCTTTGCACCGTGGTATTCAGTTGGAATATCCTGCACCTCATTCTACGGGGAAAGAGCCGAGATCCCTTCACCGGGAGTGACCTCTTTAGCAAAGGTTTTCGTCACTATATTTTTAAAAGCTATCCGTTCCTTCAACGATATCAAGTTCATTACGTTAAAGGTTTTCGCCAGAAACCATTCGTAGCCCTCCGTCGTTTCATATGGGTAGTCAATAGTATTCAAGCTGTGTATGTTGGCCAAAGTCAAGGCACAGTGATTGGTAGCTATTGGATATTCATATGCAGCATAGATAGATGCGTTGGTTTGGGACAGTCGTACTGCCATTTTGGCCAAAGTCAAGGGTAGGTACGGGTGGATTCAAATAAACCTGGAGAATGACGGGTTGAACTTGACATGTGACTTATGATATGTTGGCCAAAGTCAAGATCATAAGAGCATGGGGTAAAAATCACATCGGGAGTTTCAAAAGAACTGAAACTTGCCAGCTATGCGCATACCTTCTGGAGTGTGATGACGTGAGCGGATTCCGTCACGTTATCGTGCGATGAGAGTTGGATCCCGATTCCCACTGATGAGTTGGTTTACTCCTCGGGTGATCCCGACTAATTCTTCTTTTAGGTTTGGAGGAGAATTTGAGGTACAGTGGGAGGTTTCCAGATTAGATAAATTGGTAACCATTCTGATCTAGGTTAGAGTGCACGCTAAGTGTTTCTTTTCTCTCTCTCTTTGGCAGCGACCATTGACCCGACCCTAAGACTATGACTCAGTGACCAAAATTAACCGAACCTTCTCAAACACCGGCTTTTGGATTGTCAGAGTTGCAAACCTCATTGCCACTCCTACTTTTACCCTTTTCTCCAGGACACCCCGTTTTACCACGAACGTCCACTTCCATTGGACAAAACCATCGTATGGTTAGATACGAACTCGAAAGAATTTATTCGAGGATGGTTTCCGGTTCTGGAGAAAACGGATAGGACTATTCAGTTGTCTTTTCCTTTTACCTTCTCTCAGGTTGCGAGTACTCCTTGGTTTAGGAGATAGTACACCTATTACGCAAATTGGATAGTCTTCTTCCAAACCATAGGCTGGTGCCGACTGGTAGGGAATGAAGAAAACCAATTAGCATAACGATGGTGTACAGAAGGTATTAAGTTAAGACAAAGCAAGGGATTAGTAAGAGGGCAAAGTAAATTGCAACAGATATTCACGACCAAACCAAGTATTCCTTCGCCAATCCTAAAATCACCTTTGTATTTCTCCAGGACACTCCGTATCACTACGAAGATCCACAGTTTATTGGATACTCCATCGTATGGTTATATATGAACTCGAAAGGAACTTGTTCCAGTTCGGGGATGGATTCTGGTCCAGGAGAAATAGGAATAAGGTTTATTCGGTTGTCTTTTATCTTCACCCTCTCTCATTGCGAGTGTTCCTAGGATTGGGACAGTACACCCATTATGCTTATTGGATAGTCTTCTTCCAAACCATAGGCTGGTGCCGAACGGTAGGGAAGGAAGAAAACCATTTGGCCTAAAGGGGTGTGCAGAAGGTAAAGACTAAAGACATATGAAGGGATTTGGAGAGGTGGCAAAGAATTATACGGTTACAGTCGTGAATCTGGAAGAGGCATTACTAGGAATACCAGGATACCCCATCGAAACATTTCGATGTTTCAGTCTCACTGTGTACTGTTAAAGGAAAAACTGATTTCCCGATTAGACACTTGCTCCAGGGTATGTATTTACCAGGTATGATTCTCACATCTGTATGGTTTTACAGATGATGAGTGGGAGTAGGTTATTGGGAATTGGGTGATCATCCTCAGGATTCGTTGTAATCGGTGATATTTGAGGAAATCACCTGGGCTGTTTGCCGGTCGGCAAATATTTGGTTTTGAATATCCGCTGTTATGCACCAATTTCAAATTGATATATCTGTACGTCTATTTTTATAGAGTGAGATATACCTTTTTGATATTATGTCGATGACATTTACCTATATCAGTGGATGGTTAGGTAAGGAGCATTAAACAGCGGTGTAATTCTTCTTAACCATAGGTACAGTTTTCAATCTACGACACGCAGTGAATGAGTTATCAGACTCAAGGGACTTATACAGAGTATTGTATGTTGTCCAGCGTCCATCAGGACAGAGGGGATGGTCCTCGTACTATATTCGGTTTACTTATGACTTCTCTAGTTTTTTAGACAGGTGTTTCGTGGAAACACAGGGTCCGAATTTTGAGAAGTTATTGGTATTTGAATAGAGTAGAGAACCATGTGTAGAAAGTATCGGGATTCTTCAAAGTGATCGAAGATGTAGATACTTGTCAATGGTATTCAGTTGACAGTAATGATTAAGAGATCTTGCTTCTCTTTCAGGTTACTCATAATTGGAAGCATTCCTAAGTTGAGTAACGCTGATCCGCCTCCTTCCATTTAGTTGACATGCACTGGAGACAGTTGCATGATTTGGATCTGGTTCAGTTAAATCAGTGCCTCTGGTTCTATATTGGATATAGAACAGTTCGTATCTTAACGATATTAAGGTACGGGGAGTTATCCGGATTATGCTTAAAACCAGACTCTGGATAACTCAAGGCACGTTTCTGTAATGGCTGTTTGTGGGTTGACCCAGGCTATGACGCGGGCTGACTTTCTACCATCTGGATGAACAATAGCAATATTGTTCTAGACTCGCCACAGTTTTAATAAAAATGGATTTTTTCAGAAAACAGTAGTGGGAGTATGGTAGAACTGGAAGTAATTCCAGAACCACAAACGATTACTGAAGATTTCAAAGGAACCTAAAGATTCAATCTGGATTGACATTCCATTGGCCACTCCGCAAATAAGGTGGGTAACTTCAGGCACCCGAGAGGTACTCCGGTAGCCTCAAGGACGGTGACAGGGAAGTTCTTGTTTACCCACACTTTCCATTGCTGTTGTTCCAGGTTGCGAGACCCGGCGGGAGGATGAGTATAGCGTCGTTCTAAACTAGCTTTAGAAGTGTACGTGTATATGACTCTGCCAGAGGGTTGTCGTAGTCAGTGGGAGCAGCGGAAGCATTGGTGGACAGGTAGCTTATGTCTATTTATAGACTAAAGCAGATGTAGCGGAGATAGATCATCAATTTCTGATGTGACAGTCATAGGTTTGACTTCATCAGAATAACGGATGGATCTGTTGAGAAGGTAGTAGGGTGTGATATCCTGGTATTTGGATGACATACACTACACAGAGTAGGAAAGGAAACTCCTATACTACAGTCGGTTATACTTTGGTCGTCACACAGTGGTTTCTCCATAAAGGAAATGGACTTTATATCAGACATACTGGTTACTAGATCTATGGTTTTAGATCTAGATTTGGGTGGTTTCCCAATCAGGGTACTTGACAGCATTCTAAGAGTATTTAGAATGGACGACTCCTGGTACGTAGTGTACCTGCAGGTAATGGAGTCACCCTCTCTAAAGGTGTCTTGCAGACTAAAGTAGAGAGGGACGTGCATGATTGGCAGATCACTTGCTCTGGCAATTGAGTCAATCGTGAGATGTCAAGTACCACACCAGATGTTGTTCTTGCACTAGATGCAATAAGTTGACATTAATCCAATCTTGGAGAAACAGTCGGAAGCAGTTTTAGAACATAAGTGGATGTTCTAGGGATATGATAACGACAGCCTTATTCGGGAGACAGTTATCATTCCAGGCTTCCAAGGTGACCTGGACGACAAGGAGGTTGTCAGAGTTATAGTTCTCCTTCTAACGAAGGGCAGTATTTTGGACAGGTGGTCCAAGGCAATACTGAGGGTGGCATGGCGCAGGATACTGATTAAGTTCAGTTGACGATACAGTCTAAGAAGTTTGGATTTGGAGTTCATTTATGAGCTATGTCCCATCAGACATCCAGACACATTCTAAGACAGGTATTGCTCATTTCGGGAGATGGGTTTCTCCGCGAATTTGAGATATAGAGAGACATAGAAAGAAACATCAAGGCGGATCCACTCACTGAGGTTATTCCTCGAACGCAGTAGTTTCGCAAACAAGCTTTGTGAGACTGACTAGTAGAGGAGTTGGGTGTTCGGTATCACACGGGCTGTGAGTATGCGACATCGCAATAATTAGCCTTGAGTGCAAGTGGGAGATTGTTGGAGATAGTGCCCTCAGAGTCAATTATTAGGTCACAGGTACGTGATTGCAATGATTGATAGAGGACCTATCCCGGTAGGACAGTCTTACTCGAGATGATAGTACGCTATCTGGTTTACCTTTATCATCGTGTACTGCTTTAGGTGACCTGACAAGTTGCTATTACACGTTGATAGAGCCCCTAGGATTCTTGCTTAACCACCAGCAGTATGAGGGCGATCATATAAGTGGGAGCTGGGGTCCATAGGCATATCCTTAAATGGTCCCTAGTCGTGTGAGTTTCGAGACAGGGCATCGATACTCCAGAGTAGACTAGTGTATACAGTCGAGACCCCGACGAGGGGCGGTGGCCGGTCTCACAAGCCACTGGTGTCAGTTGGATCATCTAAGATGTATACAGGTGCTCATTGGGTTATGAGTACACCGGACAGGACTCGCCGGGAACATGCTAGTTGGTCATATACCAGACGTCAGATGGCAGTTCCCTGGTGACATGTGTGCAGGTTAGTTCATCGACCTGGGGATCGTCATTTGTCTTGTGTGAGTTCCCACTGTACTTTGATTACTACCCTACCACGGCTCAAAGGAGTTGTGCAAACAGGTTTTAGTTGGGTACAGTCCCGAGCCACATGGAGGCAGTGAGCGTATCTTCAGGGGTTCGTCTCTCCCGGTATTGGGGGTGAGGTCGTGCTGTGTCTAGGAGAGCCATTACACGAAGCCCTCGGCTGAGGCAAGGAGATTTACTGGTAGGTATTCCAGTAGTATCTCAGGGTTTTCTGGGCTACACTCCGACACGACTTGTACCGCTTTTGGGGGTCTGACTTTTACCAACCCCCTAGGCCCGCCATGCGATGCTCATAGACGAACGGACCGGACTGTACGGATATTGTCACTGACAGGCTCAGTAGGGAGTCAGGCTGAGTTCGCTCACAGACGTCCCTTTTGGTCAATACCTGGTAGCCCGTTATGTATTGGCTTATACCTCTAACGTGCTAGTGGTTAAATCCACAACCAAGGTGTTGATGAGTCTTTAGAGTCCCCCACATTCTGTTACTCAGCTTTCGGGCGAAAGGTTGTAGAGGCCGTATGGAGATATGGTAAGGTCCGATCAGATACGTGCGGTATTGCACGGATCAGGATCGGACAGTTTGTACTATAGGCCGTATGGATATATGGCAGGGTTCGATCAGATACGTGCGGTATTGCACGGATCAGGATCGAACGGATATTACTGGCCGGCTTTGGTTTAAGCCGGATCCTAGTATAGTACAGTGTAGATTTTGTCTCATTGCATTTGTATTTCGGTCGAAATACAGATGCGGGTGTGTATGCACAGTATCGGGGTTTTTCCTGTAATATATTACGGGACCAGTTTTCTGGAGTTGCCAGTTTGCTTTCCGTTTCGGCCGATTTCCATTGTTCCGTTCATTGGCCGAAGTTTGGTGGAGGAGGGCTTATTTGCATTGTTGCAAATAAGTATTTGTGGAGGGGTTCTTTGTATATTCTTGTGTCATGATAGCTTTTCATTGACCTTGACTTCTTGACATTCCTTTTTCATGATTGCTTGACTTTGGATGTCATCATGGTTGTTGATGATGATGAGGGGTGAGGTTGGTGGAGTGTAGTTTTGTTTGAGTGATCATTTTCCTTTTCCATATGATAGCCTTCTCTCTCTCTCCCTTTTGGATGATGAGATGGCTCCCATTATTTTTGTGGCTCCTTCTCATTCTCACTCTCCCTCTCCTCTAGTGATGGCCGGCCACCATGAGGGTGGGCTGTCCAAGTTTTTGTGGTGTGGGGTTTTGTTCATTTCATGTTCCAAAATCCCCAAAAGTCCCTCCACATTATTCTTGTATCATTCCTCCACCAAAAAGGCAATTCCACATACCCCAAATGAGACTTCTTCACTACACATTCTACAGCGAATCTTGGGCACGTCGACTAGCCAGCTTCGTGCCCGAGTTGCCTCGGCATTGAGGTGGGAGCCCGTAAAATAAGTAGGCGATGTGGTGCACTTCCGGCGACGAGGTGGAGACCGGAGCTTCCGCAGGAGATCGGGACGACGACGAGAAGACCGGAGGACTTGGATCGTCGGTATATCTCTCTTCCCTTTCTTGTAGATAGCTAGGACTAGTTAATGGTTCGATCCGGGTATTAGTGCGCGGCGGTTTTCCAGTTAAAGTAAAAATTAAAGTTTATCACCGCTTCCGCATTTGGCCGTCGGATTGACGGCCGGGGCGCCGCCGTGCACTTACATGTGGGATACCCCAGAAATTCTAGGGGGTATTATTTATATCATGCTGAGGAACAAAAGGTCTTTGTTTCTCATCATGCCCACTTCATGGAAACTCAATTTCTCAAAAAAGATAAGTGGGAGCGCAATAGAGCTGGAAGAAATTCCAGAACCACAAACTATTACTGAAACCTTAGTAGAACCTGAGATTTCAATGGAAAAGGATGTACCCACGCTACTCCGCAGATCTAGTAGCTAGTTTCATCCGCCCGAGAGATACTACGGTTTTCTCATAGATGGAGATCAAGAGGATTGCATCATCGACGATGATGAGCCGACTAGTTTTCAGCAAGCCATCACGAGTAAAGACTTGGTGAAGTGGCTAGATGCTATGCGGTCCGAGATGGAATCCATGTAAACAGACCAAGTTTGTACTTTGGATTTTGCTCCTACTGGGGTAAAACCCGTAGGATGCAAATTGATTTTCAAAAAGAATATTGATGTAGATGGTCAGGTAGAAACCTACAAAGCTAGACTTGTTGCTAAAGGTTTTTCGTCAAAAACCAGGATTGGACTATGACGAAACTTTTTCACCAGTGGCTATGCTTAAATCCATTCGGATCCTACTTGCCATTGCTGCCTTCCATGACTATGATATCTGGTAGATGGATGTTAAAACTGCTTTTTCTAAATGGAAGTTTAGAAGAGTGTGTTTTCATGGATC
This sequence comes from Agapanthus africanus, assembly GCA_030015575.1. Classification (NCBI taxonomy): domain Eukaryota; kingdom Viridiplantae; phylum Streptophyta; class Magnoliopsida; order Asparagales; family Amaryllidaceae; genus Agapanthus; species Agapanthus africanus. Next base: position 441,034,645 of record CM057350.1, on the reverse strand, counting down.
AACTAGAGGGTTTCGTAGACAGTGGGAGCAGCGGAAAGGTGTGCAAGTTGCCCAAATCCATTTATGGATTAAAGCAGGCATTGCGGAGTTAGAACATCTGTTTTGATGAGACAATCAAGAAATTTGACTTTATCAAAAATATAGATGAAGCTTGTATTTATAAGAAAATTGTAGGGAGAACTGTGGTATTCCTCGTTTTATACGTTGATGACATTCTCCTGATAGGAAATGATATTCCTATGCTACAATCGGCCAAGCTGTTCTTGTCACAGAAGTTCTCTATGAAAGACCTGGATGATGCCTCATACATTCTGGGAATTAAGATCTATCGTGACAGATCTAAAAGAATATTGGGACTTTCACAGTCGAGGTATATTGACACCGTACTAAAGAGGTTTAGTATGGAAGATTCTAAGCGCGGTAATTTACCCGCTTGTCACGGAATTATCCTATCCAAAGAGATGTCTTCCAAGACTGATGAGGAGAGGGCTCGCATGAGCATAGTACCCTACGCTTCGGCGGTAGGGTCGATAATGTATGCGGTGTTACGTACCAGACTAGATGTAGCTTACGCACTTAGCATGGTAAGCAGGTATCAGTCTAACCCAGGTGTGAAACATTGGATAGCAGTAAAGAACATTCTTAGGTAGCTGAGAAGGACTAAGGAGATGTTCCTTGTGTACGGTAATGGGGACCTCCAGATCGAGGCTTTTACCGACTCTGGCTTCCAAAGTGACAAGGATGACTTTAAATCTGTCTCGGGCTACGTGTTTACCCTCAACGGAGGGGCGGTCTGTTTGAAGAGTTCCAAACAGTACACGTAGCAGACTTGACGATGGAGGCTGAGTACATCGTTGCAAATGATGCCGCAAAAGAGGCAGTCTGGATGAGGAAGTTCGTTTCTGAACTTCAGGTGGTTCCATCCATTGCTAATCCAATACCTTTGTATTGCGATAACAACAGAGCCATGGCTTTGGTAAAGGAACCACGGTCCTATCAGAAATCCAGACATTGAGGCGGTATCATCTGATCAGGGAGATCGTTGATTGCCAAGAGATCGAGGTGTGGAGAGTAGATACAAAAGACAACATGGCAGATCCATTCACCAAGGCCATCTCTTAAGTCCAGTTTGAGAGACTATTCAAGATGTTGGGCATGTGGTACGCCAGCAACCGGATCTAGTGCAGATAGTGGGTACTTAATGCGCCAATTACAGGCCTCAGTGCAAGTGGGAGATTGTTGGATATGTATGCCCTAGAGGCCTTCATTGTATAGGATGCTAGGAATATGCATGTACATGACAATCTTGCTCGATATGATAGTATGATATTTGGTTTGTCTTTATCTTAACATGTGATGTATTTTACTTTGTATTTCATATCTTGTATACATGTTGATAAAACCGGTAGGATCTTTTCCTGACTACCAGTGTTGTGATGGCAATCATACTTGTGGGAGATGGGTAGTTGATAGGCACATCCTTAAAGTGTCCCTAGTCGTAGGAGTATCGAGACTGGGTATCGATGCTCCAGAGTAGACTAGTGTATACATATTTAGACCCTGACGAGGGGCGATGGATTGGTCCCGTGGCCATTGGTGAGGTGCACCTAAGATTGTATACAGGTGCTCATTGGGAATAAGTACACCGGACGGATTCGCCGAGGACTGGCTAGATGGTATTATACCTAGCATCAGATAGCAGTTCTCTGGTGACACAAGTGCAGATAGTTTGTCGACCTGAGGTCGTCATTTGTCTCGTGTGAGTTCCCACTATGCTTTGATTACCACCCTACCACGGCTCTACTGAGTCGTGCAAACAGGTTTTAGTTGGGTACAGTTCCGAGCCACATGGAGGCAGTGAGTGACTGTTGAGGATTCGTCTCTCCCGGTATAGGGAGTCGATGTCGCGCTATGATCGGTTGGTCAACACCATAAGTCCCTGGCCAGGGCCGATTGAGAATTACTGGTAGTTGGACCGGTAGATTCTCAGATGATCTTGAGCCATACCGACATGACTTGTCTAGTTATTAGGGGTTTGACATTTTCCACCCCCTAGACCTGGCATGTGATATTCTCAGACGAACAGACCGGACTGCACGGAGATTGTTATGGACAGGCTCAGCAGGGGTTCGGATTAGTTCGCTCGTTGGCCTTCTTTTTCGACAGATACCTGGGTAGCCATTACGTACAGCTAGTGCCGCTGACGAACTTGTGGATAAACCCACTGCCAGTGTACTATCGAGTCTTTAGAGTCCCACATAAAGGGTTTTTCTGGTTCAGGGGAAACGATGTACAGACCGTATGGTTTTACGGCAGGTTCCGATCATATACATGTACCGGTTACACGAATGTTGTTCGGACGGATAAAACTAGTGGGCTTTGGTTTAAGTCGGATCCTAGTGTTATAATTTTGGATTATTTTTATCTCATTGTATTCATATTTTCGGAATACAAATACGGGTATGTATATACGGTAAGGGCATTCTTGTAATTTCACAAGACATTCTTCTAGAAAGAGACACCTCATTATTAGATTTATCTATTTGTGGAAATAGATTAATGAGGTGGAAAATGGAGATATTTGTGGTATGGGTGAAGCATGGCTAGTTGATTTGTTTATTGCCTTTGACTTTACTATTCAAGCATGGATCATTATTTTCTATTGAAAATATTGCATGCTTGATGATTGTGGATGACTAAGCCATTCCTCACTTGCCACAACACAAGACTTGAGCTCATTTGTGTTTGTTCATTCTCTCTCCATTTTTCCTCTTCTCTTTCTTCCTCAAGCCCTAACCCTCACATGTGTTGTGACTCCTAAGGCTCTTGAGATAAAATACTCCATTCAACTTTCCCTAGATCTTCTAAGTTGTCTAGTCTAGCAAACTAGACATCTTAGTTACCTCACACTTGAGATTGAAACTTGAACCATAGGCTCTCGGGTGGATCATCTTCGACAAAGAGGAGACCGACGATCAAGTTACATTCAAGCTTTCTAGGAGCCAAGAAGAGGAGAAGAAGATTCAAGCTTGAACAAAGGAGCTAAGAAGAAAACAAGAAGACCCAAAGGACTAGATCAACGAGGTATAAACTCTCACCGGGTAGTTAGAACCTCTTCATAGTTAGTAGTAGCTAGTTATGGTTTACTTAAGATCCTGAGTTTTCTTGGTCGATATTGCGAAGCCACTCTTTTGAAATAGAATTTTTTTTTTTTTGGTATTCCGCCTCCTCGCGGACTCGCGGGGTGCGCGACATCGACTTACACAAAAGGAGCTTTTGAAGAGAAGGACTTGACTATAAAGGTTGTAGTTCTAATTATAGTAGTTTAAAACTCCTAATTTAGTCCAAGTTTTAGTATTTAGGCGTGTATCCTTATATGATTGAGTTTGCTTCTTTTGGAAATTTTTTAAAATCGCTTCCATGCATACTTTCACATTCAAGAGAGCCTAATCAAACTTACACTTTCCACTTGTTCCCCGTGTACAAATTTATATACTACCGTGAGGAACAGGGGGAAAGTGCTACCGAAATTTTATCGAAATGAACGAAAAACAGAAGGATGCGAGATTTTAGTGTTGCATTCGTAATGAGAATTAGGACCTTTAGCCAAGACAGCCGTGAAACTAATTATTCATCCCGACCTTTTGCCCTGACTTACGCCAATCTTAAATGACATCAGATGCTTTAATGCGTCCACACCTTTAAATCTAATTTAAGATTTAAAAATTTATTTAATGAACATCTTGTAATAAACTCCTAAGATATGTTAAACCCATATTATTATCTGTATAATAACATATGCGAATTCTTCTTGATTAATCGTTTATTCTTATGGGGAAAAAAGATAGGTATAGTTTGAGAGACATCTGATTTAAAGATGGTCTTAAAGCTTTTTTAGATTATGCGGAGCTTAACCTAAAGCGTAGAAAAGACGATCTCATGTTCTGTCCTTGTAAGAAAAGTACGAATAGAGAACGTCTTCGACCTGTAGAGATAGAAGAACATGTGTATGTAGAAGGTTTTGAACCAAACTATATTCATTGGAATTAACATGGCGAGGGAATACGTGTCGAGGAAGTGATGGCGGATAATGAGACCGCAGCTTCGCAATATGAGTTGCCGACAGATGACAGGATAGATGATACGCATGAGATATTGGAAGATTTATTTGCTGGCAAGGAAATGAATGGCGTCCCCAAGCTAGTCCATTACATCTTAACAGTGGAGCCATAAGGTAACAGGGGAGGCACCCCTTCTTTAAGGATATTCTGCAAGTGTTGCTGGAGTTTGCATTTTACATAAGTTGTTACCTGCCAAACAGCCACCGAGGAGGGTGGGGGTTGTAGACCACCAAAAGGATCGTTCGCTTCGCTCTCTTGTCCGGAAGCGAGGTTTAAGTCAGCGGTGAACTCATTACTAAGACTTGACTTGAAGACACCGGTGGAGAAGAGGAATTGAAGAAACTTCTGAAGAAAAATGAACAAGATCTATATGAAGGCTGTACGGAATTTAGTGGGTTGTTTTTCGTAATAAGGCTCCTCCTTCAGAAGATGATTAGCGGGATGCTAACGAGCAATTTGATGTGCTTCTTGATCTCTTACACAATGTAGTTCCTAAAGGAACGAAAAGCATTCCAGAGAATCATTACCAGGCGTAAAAGATTGTTAAGACATTTGGTTTCTTGTATGAGAAGATCGATGCATGTTCCAATGACTATGTACTGTATCGCAAGGATTATGTGTCTCTTGATGAGTGTCCCACTTGCAACTTGTCAAGGTGGAAAAATGTTAAGCGAAATTCAATTGCAGAAATATCCGACGTCAGTAGCAAGAGCAAAAAAACTGCAGCTAAAGTCCTTCGTTATTTCCCCGTGGCTATGAGGTTTCAAAATTTATATATTTCAAAGGACCTGGCGAAGAGCATGCGATAGCATTCCGATCATCGGATCAAAGACGGGAAGTTGAGGCACTCGGCTATTGCAGAAGCATGTAAGCGATTAGACAGTGTTGATCATTTTAGGGATGTACCGAGAATATTCCTGCCTAAAATTTGGGTGTTCATATCGCACAAGCACAATATGTAGGCAAAAGAGCACAAAAAGCCCCAAAGCATCAAATGGCCTCAATATGTTCAAGGGAATGTAAAGAAGATTTTTCCGGACTATATTTTGCCATACTCTCAATTGAGAATCAGGTAGATTATGATATTATCGAAAGAGTTTCGAAAAGTGCTTCGATTTGATATATTATGGGCCTCATAACTCTTCCGAAGTCAAAAGTTGTGAACAAACGTGCGATGCAAGTATAGTTTAAGCAAAGCTTTAAGCAAAACTCTCTCACAAGAGGGGATGCATTTTAGTCCCATATCGGCCAAACCAAAGAATTGAGAAGTGTTTATATAACACTTGCACCTTTCATTGCGTTAAGACCAATGAAAGAGGATATGTTAAAACCACACGCGCGCCGCCGCCGTGCCGAGCCGCGTGTGCCTACACCTGTGGACACGAATACCGCTCCGATTCCATTTCACAAAATCTTGAGCATTCTTTTCGCAGAAAATTGTTTTAAAAATATTTCAAGTGCTAAGTTCGCAACGACACGTTTACACCTATTAATGAATTTGAATCAACAAGTGCGCAACGATGCGTGCAATGCACGTGTGCACCTATTAATGAAGCTGAATTAACAAGTGTGCAACGACGCGTGCAATACACGTGCGCACCTATTAATAAATCTGAATCAACTTGTGCTCAACGGTACGTGCAATGCACGTGCGCACTACAGTAGTTGCTTCCACCAGCAAACTTATTAATGAATCTGGATCAACATGTGCGCAACGGTATGTGCAATGTACGTGTGCACCTATTAATGAATCTGAATCAATAGGTGCGCACTAAAACGTGCAATGCACGTGCGCACTATCTTAAAGCGTGCAGCCGCCCAAACAAAGCAGATACTTCTAAACGAAGAAAAAAAATCTTTTTGTTGAAATAAATTTAACAGATCAAACTAAATTGATTTGGGATCAAAAATCCAACGATGCGTATGTCACCATTAATTAATATAAATCAATTAGATATTTTTTATATCAATCTAAAATCAGATTGAGATAGAAACAAATTAAAACAAACCGAACAAATCCAAATTTCTTCTCTCCTATAAATATGAGCCTCATATGAAGAAATCGAAAGAAGAACCTCCTATAAGCTCGAGAAAAATCTTAAATCTTCATTGTCTCCTAAGCCATCAGTGAACAAGTGCGTAAGGTAGAGATAAAAGAGAAAAAACTTCTCTTTTCCTCTATAAAAGGTGGCCTTTGCTTCTTCATCGAATCCATTGATTTATAAACAAAAGATCTTAAATCGAAGCTTTTGGTTCTTAGAAAATAAAAGAAGAAGGAAAAGAACAAAAAATAAAAAAGAAACAGAAGCCATTGCTTCTCTATGAAAGCTTTTGCTTTCTGCCTCAAACTAGCGCGCACTTAATAAAACCGTCCATGGAAAAGCCCCCTGGAGATGTGCACACTTGTTGGATGCTGCCTTTGTTGTCTTCATCGAATCTATTGATTCATAGACAAAAGATCAAAAGATCTTAAATTGATACTTTTGCTTCTTATAAAATAAAAGAAGAAGGAAAAGAACAAAAAATAAAAAAGAAACAGAATCCATTGCTTCTCTATGAAAGCTTTTGCTTTTTACCTCAAACTAGTGCGTACTTAATAAATCGTCCATGGGAAAGCCCAAGCGCACTTGTTGGACGCTGCCTCTGTAGGCATGTGCGCGCACTTGATGGATATTGCATACAGATGTGATATGCACTTTGACCTTTAAACACATGCGCACATATATACATGCGCGCATATGATTCTGAAGCCATTGCGAGCTGCGTGATATGCACGTGCACAACACATTGACTTGAAACAAGTGCGTAACCACGTGTACACTCCCTTTTCAGATAACAAATTTGCATGTACGTCATATGCACTTGCGCACTTGGACAGCAAGCCTTAGCTTGACTACTCAGTTAAAATAAACTAAGTATAGAAACTTTTGTTTCTCATACATGATCGATTGATCAACATATCAATGGTGTCCAAATTGATTTTAGTCTCATATATGACTGATGATCGTTCATCCATATTCTTCTCCCTCAAATACGGGATTTGGTTCAAGGGTACATCTTTCCATACCTTTAATATATGTCATTATAATTTCTCAACGTCTTCAGAGAGGTGGCGGGTCCCAACAACCAACAACTCCTCTTCCATCATCCCAAACATGGGAATGATGGACCGAAATGTCCCTAAACTAGTGCGTCACCCCAAACACAGTGATGTTGGACAGCGATGTCCTTAAACTAATATGTTTTTCCCTATGGACTGTCTCCATACTGACTACCGTATACTATCCATGGGCTATTTTTATATGATCTAATGATCAGTTGAGCCCATATGCTCATTTTTTCATAAGTCGATCTTAGTCTTATACATGACTAACGATCCTTAGATCAAACCCAAGTTTCTCGTGAACGGATGGACCTTACAAATGTGAGAAATGCGTTCTAAGTTCATTCCCATTAGCAAACCAAGTTACCAACGTGGACCCTGTCAAGTAAATTCTTTAACCAAAACATATAAGTTGATCTTAGTCTCATACATGACTAACGATCCTTAGATCAAACCCAAGTTTCCCGTGAACGGATGGACCTCACAAATGTGAGAAATGCGTCCTAAGTTCATTCCCATTTACAATCTAAGTTACTAACGCAAACCCTGTCAAGTAAATGCTTGACCCAAAACATCTAAGTTGATCTTAGTCTCAAATATGACTAATGATCCTTAAATCAAGCCCAAGTTTCATATGAACCGATGGACCTCACAAATGTGAGAAATGCGTCCTAAGTTCATTTCCTTTGGCAAACCAAACTACCAACATGGACCCCGTCAAGCAAATACTTGATTCAAATCATGAAAATATATGTACGGATTTAGACTAATCCGTGCCCTACGGGCGACGACATAAAATAGTATTTGTATATAATCCATGGGCAACTATAATAAACAAAATAACACACGACACGAAATGAACTACCGGAGCAGGAGAAAGTGGTTATCGCAACGCGATAACGTAATTAACTACAGGGGCTTGCGCCTGCAGGGAAGAGCGTCCCCACAATCAAAAACCTCTCACAAACGAGGAGGGATCTGATAAAGTCTACTATATCTGTCACATCTATCCAAACTTCCATTATACGGTGCTATAAAGCAACTTGATATCTTCGGAGAGGTGGATGGATATGCCCAAATAGCATCTGCCCCCAAATTCAGGCTAGACGTTGCAACGTATCGGTCCAGTTTTCGGCTGTAAACGGATTCTTGCATGCTCGATGGGACCTCTTCCACTTTCCACTCCACACTTCGTGTGTCATGTTTTTCTGCGATCAAATAATCGCAGTATATATGTTTGTAGTTGCCCTTGGATGATGAGATACTGAAGCCAGCGTTTCGTCTTTTTATAGAATGACGTTTGCTTCCACTCACCACAACTCAGGCTTTGTCACACCTGGTGGAGTCAAGTATGGGCCACTTGCAGCCTCCAATTTCTGCAATCCGGCTCTTCATGAAATCAATGGGCTTTTCTTTAGGACAATGGTCCCACTTCCTACCCTTGGTGCCTCAACACCAAAAGGGAAAGCCTAAAAGAAGTCCGCCTTCAAAAAGATGAATCTTCATACGACTGGCACCCACTGAGGACCAAAGTCAACACAAGGAGCATAATATTCATGCTCTTAAGGAAAACATGGGGCAGACTCAGCAAATTCCTGAGATTGAAGAAACTCCGGTCGAAAGACATGATCGACGTCAATATGGGCATCAAATAAAACAAGCTGGGGGCAGTTCTCTGTCCGTGTTGACTCCACCCGCTTCAATTCCGATGGCAAATGCTGATGTTCCAACCGGGAACATTTTCGATCTGCCGCGAAGGGTCAGGCAAAATTCCCCCACCGCAGTACTAAAGAAATCTCCGTAATCCGTAGAGATCCAACAAGAGCAGAAAACAGTTCGCTCCCTAAAAGAACTTTGCTCATCTATATATAAGGTGTGAAAAGAGGTGAAGAACTCTGTCGTCCGCGGCCTTTCCTCTAGGTGCCAACTAAACTCTGAAAACTTCCCTTCCAAATACAAGGGGACTCATCCCAAAGCGGTTCCTACATTGACGTTTCCTCCTAAAGCAACTTCTCACAAAAAAGAGAGGCCCGATAAAGCCCAAGTGCATGAGGCAAACTTCGAGGGTCAAAACTCCAAACGCCCCAAGTCTGGGGGCATGGTAGTTCATATAGTCTATATAGTGAACTCCAAAGACAAAATTCATGCTTCTATTAGTCACGAATCACAAACTCGGTCTCAAACAAAATCTCTGCAGAAACATAAAAAGTTGCGGGAGATGCTTGCTGTAAGTGTATATGTGCTCCTTGCCGTGTCAACTATGGCTTTGCAGAATCAAAAACTTTAAAAACTTGAGCACATAACACTAAATCCCCAGGATACAAGCCCAAACACTAAACTAAACAAACCTTAATTAGAGTTTTAACTACTCGGTTGAAATTACAACTTTTATAGACGGTCCTTTGGGTCTTGAAAGTTGACTCCTCAAGCTCCTTGGGTTAATGGAACGAGTTCTCGAAGCCGGTCTTTCATGTCAAAGACGATCCACCCGAGTATGCCAATTCAAGCGATAGGTTCGTCCGAAGCAACTAAACATCAAGTCTTGCTAATACAAGATGCTTAGATTGGTGTAGTTTGTGAAACTAAATGCTCTCTTTTAATACTCACAACTCAAGAGTAATGATTGAAGAAGAAGATGAAGATGGCTAGTAACTAGAGAAAATTCTCTAAGTGAAAAGAACAACCATGCTCACAAAATATCTCACACTCTCTCATCTTATTTCTTCTCACCTTAAACAAAAGAGTGGGTGGGCTTAGTGACTCACTACGGCGAGTCAGAAGCCCACACACTTCTATGTTTAATGGTGAAGAGAAAAGAGAGTGTGTGTGTAGCCATCTCACTAGATACATACAAACACTTATAAATATAAATGTAAGTATATAAACAAGTATACCCATACCCGTATAAATATGTATACCGTATTTCTACCAAAATACGAATACCATATTTGTACCGAAAATACAAAATACGCGTATTCATATTTAGAAAGAAATACTTGTATTTGTATCAAAACACAAATACCCGTGTTTATACAAATGCACGTATTCGTATAAATACCGTATTCGTGTTAAAATAAAAATACCCAAAATAGAGCAATATAATACTAGTATCAAAACTGGCCGTCTTTCAAACTTGCTAGTAATACTAAACCGTCTAATTAAAGTACGTACATAAATACACGTGTTCAATCGAACACCCCTGCGTAAAACCATACGCAAACTACACCGTTTCGCCTGAACCGGGAAACCCTCTATGAGGGGTGTTCACCGTCGAAAACAGAGACGAACCGGGATGGATCGTCATGCCTGAATTTAGAGGCAGAAGCTATTTGGATTTATCTATCCACCTCTTCGAAGATGCCAAGTTGATTTATGACACCATATATCGGAGGTTTGAACGAATGCGACCGTTGTAGCAGACTTTATCAGATTCCCCTTCATTTGATAGGGTTTTTTGATCGTGGGCACGCTCTTCTCTGCAGGCGCAAGCCCCTGCAGTTAATTACGTTACCGCATCGCTATAACTACTTTCTCCTGCTCCGGAGGTTCACTTCGTGCCGTGTGTTTGTTTTTTTTTTGTTAGGGTTGCCCGTGGATTGTATACGGAGACTAATTTATATTGTCGCCCGTAGGGCGTGGATTAGTCCAAATCCTTATATCTTAGATTTGGGGTTTTTATTTAAGGACCTCTAATCTATTTTGAGATTAAGATCGACTTAAATGTATTTGAGCATTTGGGGCTCGATTTGTTTTTGTTAAGGATACATTAGTCCAATTTGAGGCTAAGATCCACTTGACGAGGTTTTAGGATCATTTTTATTTAGGATCCAAAAAAAGAGCGTCTGGGCTCTATTATTTTAGTTTAAGGACATTTCGGTCCATTATCGCCATTTTGGAGGCGAATATTAGTTTAGGGACACTTCGGTTCATTGTTAGTTTAGGGACATCTCGGTCCATTATCGCCATTTTGGAGGCGAATATTAGTTTAAGGACTTCTCGGTCCTTTATCCATCTTGTGCACATGTGTATTTGTTATGTGATAAAGCGAATAATGGTGATATGGAATGCACCCAATTTGGGGTGCGATCCGATTTGAGGTGTGTACGTCAATTTGGAAGTGCATCAACGTGGGATGTATCATTCCCAGTCTTGATGAAGTTTTATATCAAGTTAGGAAAAGAAAGGAGTTATTGGTTATCGGGACCCGCCACCTCTCCGAAGACGTTGAAGAATTACAACGACATATATCAGAGGTGTGGAGAGATGTACCTTTAAACCAAATCCCGTGTTTTAGGGAAAAAGGGGGTTATTGTGGCCTTAAGAATTTTTTGTTAAGGATACGTCAGTCCAATTTGAGACTAAGATTCACTTAACAACATTTTAGGATCTTTTTTATTTAAGACCCAGCAACAGAGCATTTGGACTCATTTGCAGTACTTTAGCAACTTAGCCAATTTGGGCTTTCGTCTGCTTAGTCTCCCTCCCCTCTTTTCTGAAAAAGTGCTAAGCACTTATTTGGGCTCTGTTTAATCAGTCCCTTTTTGTTATGCAGAAAGTGCTGAGCACTAATATGAGTTCTGACGCCCACATATGATCATGTGGAGCTTTCAGTCATGGGTATTGCCCAATAAGTGTTAAACACTTTACTCCTTTTGTCATTATATGGAGTGCTAGGCACTCTTTATGGCATCCACATGGGGAGCGCGTGAGGCGCTGGGCGCTTCCCAATGAGTGTTGAATACTCAGCCATTTTGGACTGCTTATGGAGTTCTAAGCACTCTTTTTTTATTTTTCGTCGTACACATGGGGAGTACGTGAGGCGCTACCCAGTGAGTGCTAACCACTCTTCCCTTCTGTAGCACCCACGTGAGGATCACGTGCGGCGCTGTGTGCTGCCCAGTGAGTGCTAAGCACTCTTCTCTTCTGTGGCGCCCATGTGAGGAATACATGTGGCGCTGGGTGCTACCCAGTGAGTGCTAAGCACTCTTCTCTTCTGTGGTGCTCACGTGAGGAACACGTGCGGTGCTGGGCGCTTTTCTCCTCTGCTGATAGCATTTTTGCCCTTTAATGATCAATAGGATCTTTTTTTTGTAGATCTAGGATCAAGCTTCATTTTCAAGAACCAAGTTCTTTCCCAAGAACTAGGTTTCTCTTATATGCTTTGTTTTGAGGAATTTGATTCCTAGTTCTTTTCTGAATCTTTGATTCTCAAGAACAAGTTCTTCCCGATGAGAATTAAATTCTCAACTTGTGGGAGAGTTGTCTTATGGATCTCAGATCCAGAGAAAGAACTAAGTTCTTTGAGAAGAGTTAAACCCTTTAGATATATAAATGAGATGTTTTTATCTCTATATATTTTTTCGTTTACCTATAGTTTTTAAGGAGGGAGATCTTCTTTCTTGAAAATTTAATTCTCTGTTCCTTTTTGAAGTCTTTCTGTTTTTGTTTTTGGAAGCTTATGGGGGGGTTCCTCTCTATCAGACTTAAAGTCTTCGGTCCTTTATATAGTGGAGGCAAGTTTGTTAATTAGTTTTGAAGAAATCTCTCATTAAGAGATCCCAATTGATTTGGGGAATTTTACCCACTATTGGATCTTTGATCCAAGGGTTTCTGTTTTTACAGAACATATTTTCTTGTTTTTAACAAGATTGGGGAAATATTTTTCATATGCGAAGTTTTACTCTGTGAAATGGTGATTTTTAATCACCAATGGATTTTCAATCCAAGGGTTCTCTATTTTACAGAGGGCATAGAATTTTATTCTATGATCCAACCGAAGGTACCTTTCTTATTTTAGAAAGATCTGTATCTTGATGATTTATCATCTCCGTTAGATCTTTGATCCAACGACTCTTTTTAACAGAGAGTAGAATTTAATTCTACCTAGGCGCCGACGCTCACATGTTCCTCACATGGGCGCCACTTAAGAATTTGGTCCTCAGGGTGGGCATTATGTGCTTTGCACACTGGCGCCCGCGTGAAGAGCACGTGCGGCACTATATGAGAGTTTTAACTCTTATTTAATTTAATAAATTCTTTTGTGCTTTGTGTAGGGTTCCGAGGCACACTCAAGAGGTTCTACAAGGCATCAACCATGCCAAAATCAAATTTTTTATGTGCCTAACAACTCTATGCAAGATCGTTTACTAGAGGTAAGGCGAAACTACAAAATAGCAAACTATTTAGCTACTAAGTGAATGGGAATACAACCTTTGTAGATCCGGTCTTTCACTTCTAAAGCTCCGTGTTGACGTCCCTTCGCTGCGGTCATCGGGATCCCGGACCCTAGCATTGGTTTTATCGGAGAAATGAGCGGACTAGGTCGTTGACTTCGAGGCCGAAGATGATCTACGTCGGGGAGACTCAAACTCAAGCTCCATCTTCACTTGGTCATGAAATTTGTGAAGAGAACATCCTATACTACATGGCAAGTGGTAGAGGATGAAGAAATAGGAAGTGGGTTCACTTTGGATTTGGATTTCTCACTCTAAATCTTCACTTAAAAATTTCAAGCAAGCTTTTTTCTTCTTGAAGAAGAAGAAGAAGAAAGAAAAGAATAAAATGAATAATCAAGTGAAGTCTATCATGATGCAACCATGGGTGAGTAAACTAATGTAGAGCTAAACTAGAGTTTAAGTTAATGGTTAGGTTAACAAAAATCTCATGCAAAACAAAAATGGTGGACTTTATCAAAGATGCTTGAAAGCTCATGAAGCTTCAAGCACAAAACAAAGAAAGCCACCATTTTGTATTTGCCAAAATAAATAAAATAATTAAAACCCTAACCATTAACCTAAACATGGTGTAAGTCATACACACACCCAAGTTTGCATGTATCATCAATCATGATACAAACTAGTGCACAAACATATATCATATATACAACTTGTGCACATCAAGTGAGAAAATCAATCTTAAGTGAACAAATACTAGTTAATGTAAAGTAATATATCAAATATATAATTATACATTAAATCATTAAATCGATACTTGATTTAATGATCCGGTCATATCGCATATAACCGACTAATATCAAGTGTATCAATATATCGAATCAACACTTGATTCGGTAACCCGGCTATATCACATATAACCGACCGATGATACAAATCGCGAGAGTAGAATACAGTATCACATAATGGTATTATTCTCGGTCCCGTACATATCTCATATGCGCTCCTATTTCGTTTCGCTTGAGCCAGGAAACCCCTGTGTAGGACTCTAAAGACTCGTCAATACGCCAGCAGTAGGTGATGATCATATCAAATACCCACAAGCCGCAAGCGGTCTGCTAAACGTAACGGCCATCCGAGTATTGAGCGATCAGAAGATCAACGAGCAAGCCTGCTCACACTCCTGTGAATCCAACCAGTAACACTTACCGCACAGTCCGGTCTGTTCGTCTAATATGTCGCATATCTCTCCTAGGGGTGGTAAACGTCAGACCCCAGTAGCTCGATAAGTCATGCTGATGTAAGGTCCATAATAAGCACGAAACTACTGATAACACTTACCAGTAAATCAGTGCAACCCTGGCCAGGGATTTCCAGTTATGGCCAGTCGAGCATAGCGCAACATCAACCCCCAATACCGGGAGAGACGAATCCCCTCCTATCGCTCATTGCCTCCATGTGAATCAGGACTGTACCCAAAAACCAGCTGTTTGCACGACTCAGTAGAGCCATGGTAGGGTGGAAATCAAAGCACAGTGGGAGACACACAAGACTCTATGACGATCTTGGGTCAACAGACTAAGCTGTACCAGTGTCACCAGAGAACTGCCATCTGACGTGAGGTATAATACCATCTGGGAGTTCTCGGCGAGTCCGTTCAGTGTACCCAGTCTCCACTGAGCACCCGCATACTGTTTCTGATGTCAAACACCAATGGATATGGGATCATCCATCGCCCATCACATGGATCAAGAAGATATACGCTAGTCTACTCTGGAATATCGATGCCCCGTCTCGATATTCCCACGACTAGGAACATTGAAGGATGTACTCATGGACTACCCAAGCCCCACTAGTATGATCTACATCATAGTCCTGGAAGTCGAGCACACATCCTAAGGGCTTTATCAACATGTAATAGAGAGACTGCAAGTATACATGTTAAGATAAAGTGCAACCAGATAGCGTACTATCATGTCGAGCAAGAAAGTCCTACCTATTTATGTCCCAGCATCCATTACAGTATACATCTCATGTACAATAATGGCCTCTAGGGCATACATATAACTAACAATCTCCCACTTGCACTAGGGCCATCTGTAGCAGTGGTTGTAGTATCTCATACTCAACCATCCCATAAAAGTCTCTCTCTAGGAAAATGCCTTTGTGAGTGGATCCGCCGTATTGTCCTCTGAGTCTACTCTCCTAACCTCGATCACCATGGAGATCAACTATCTCCACGATCAGGTGATGCTGCCTTAGAATATGTCTGGGTCACTGATGGGACCAGGGTTCCTCGGCCAAAACCACACTTCCATTGTCACACAATGGTAGGAACCTAGTTCATCTCATGAACTAATATACACCCAAACTGCCTCTTTGGTAGCATCTTTGATAGCGATGCCACCAGCCTTTATCGTCTAGTTTTCCCCGGTATCTAGCTTGGAACTCTTCCAACATACCGTCCCTCCACTGTGGGTAAAGATAATGCCTGCGACTGACATTCAGTCGTCCTTATCACCCTGGAACCTTTTCCAGCGATTCTCCCCAGGATCCATTGATACCATCTTACTATACCTAGTGAGAATCCTAACATCCATTTAGATCTATCTCATAGATCCAAATCCCAAGATTTAGGAGGTATCACGTTTATCCTATATGGAGAATTCATGTGATAAGAGGAGATTGACCGTGCGTAGCATAGGAAACTCTTTTCCTATCAAGAGTATGTCATCCGCGTACTCTATGAGGATCACCACCTTACACTCTACTATCTTTTTGTATATACAAGATTCATCTACCATTTTGATGAAGTCAAACTCTTTGACTATCACATCAAAATAGACGTTTCAACTACGCGATGCCTGCTTTAATCTGTAAAGCAACTTGCACACGTTTCCGCTGCTCCCACTGTTTACGAAGCCCTCTGGCTGTGTACTTATAGACGTTCTCTTCTAAATCAGTATTTAGAAAAGAAGTCATGACACCCAACCGCCAGATATCGTAGTCATGGTATGTAGCCGTGGCAAGTAGGATCCGGATGGACTTAAGCATAGCCACTGGAAAAGGTTTCATCATTTTCCACGCCTGGTCGATGACGAAAACCACTAACAAGTCTAGCTTTGAAAGTCTCAACTTTTCCATCTACACCAAGTAATCTTCTCAAGATATACTTGCTCCTGATGGGGATTTAACCCTTCAGATATATCATCCAAAGTCCATACTTTGTTGGTGTACATGGATTCCATCTCAGATTGCTAAGCACCCAGCCATTCTTACAGAGTCCCCACTCTTGATGGCCTGCTCGAAACTAGTTGGGTCATCATCTCATGATGCAATCCTCACTCCCACTGTCATCGAGAAACCGAAGTATCTCTCAGGTGGATGAGGAACCCTACCAGATCGGCGGAGAGGCTGAGGTTCGTCGGGGACTATTGAATCCTTTGGTTCTATCAAATCATCAGCTGTAGTTTGTATAGCTGGAACTCCTTCCAGTTCAACAGAACTGACCTTGCCTCGATCTTGTCCGGATTTTGCTTCTAACATAGACCGGACAACCCCAAATCTTAATTTACTTAAGAGATGGGCTCTTCCCATACCATATCTCATATGGAGTGGTAGGCAGTGATCTGATTCGAACCTAATTCAATAGGTATGCAGCTTCTTAAGTGCATAACCCCCAAAAGGAAACAGGTAACTCAGCAGTACTCATCATAGAGCGCACCATATCATATAGGGTATGATTGCTCTGCCCCGATACACCGACGTGCTGTGGTGTATACAGAGGAGTAATGCTGAGAGAGAATCTCATTCTCCTTTAGAATAGTCCAGGAATCCCGTGCTCAAGTATTCTCCTCCACGATTACATCAAAGGACATAATACTTATACCCGTTTTTGGTTCTCTACTTCTGACTTATATTCGGTGATTATCTCAAAAGTTTCGAACTTGTATTTCAACAGGAACGTATGTCTGAATCTAGAGAGATCATCAGTGAATGTAATGAAGTACAAAGAACCGGTCCTGGCATATGTAGACTGGGGACCTTCACACATCACTATGTATCAGTCCCAAGAGTTCACTAACTCTTTCTCTGTTTCTAGTAAACAGAGCTATGGTCATCTTATCTTTGTGACATGACTGGCAAGTTTCATAAGATGTAAATTTAAACTGATTTAAATATGCATCTAAATGTAACTTAGCTAGTCATGTCGCATTGATATGACCTAGTCTATAATGCCTTAAGAAGAATTCGTTCATTTCTGAACTCTTCCTCTTTTGTGTGTTCTGTATACTAAGAACTGTAGTTTGATTTAGAACGTCAATGCTTTTAGATAACATGCCTGAACCGATCAATTATTGATATACGAAATGTTCAAAACATTATCCAACAATACAAAATTATATCCTTTCTTTATTAATAAAGAGACTGATATGATGTTGTATATCAGGTTCGGTATCTAATAACATTTGTTCAGAATCAATGTATTTGGAAACACAGGGTGATAGTGACCAACAGACTTGGCTGCAACACTTGCACCGTTTTCTGTCTCATGAAACTTATCACCTGTTCTCAGTTCTCTATCTTTCTGTAGCCCATGTAACAGATCACATATCTGGGATCCTGATCTGGTATCAAATACCCAGGACGCAGAGGATACTGAGAAACAGTTCTTTGTAATGAACGCACTCGAAGGAGATGCATCTTATGCACTTTCTTCGTTTGGGCGGCATGGGAATTCTGGTAATCCCCAATTTTCTGCTCGGTCTTATAACAATTATAAGTTGGAGCGGGACCAACGTTCCCCAGCTCAGTATAACAAGCGGGTTCGGTCAATACATCCATATGATTATCTTGATTAAGGCGTGACATGGTTGCTACCTAGAGAGAGAGAGAAGAAAACACTCTGCGTGCGCTCTTGCAAGATTAGATTGGTTATATATTTTATCTAATCAGGATGGCTCCCACTGTTTTTATCAAATCTTCCTTCAAACCTTAAAAGGAAAGACTAGCCGGGATTAATTATACTCTACAAGTTCGCCAATCTTTCAGCCAGGCCAGTGCCGGTACTTTGAGGGAGGTTCTCCGTGCTTTCGCACGGACCTAATTAAAGTAAACCTCGTTTTCCTAGGGGCGTAACCCCGTTGACACCTTTCTAGACACCTACTTGATCGGCTAATTGTAAAGTGCAAAACTCTCCCAGGAGTAACAATTACTCGCAGTGGGTATCAGGATCCGACTATCATATAGAAGGTATGCAATCTCATTGCAAATTTCAACACTTGAAATTCCTGATAATGGTTTTTACCCCTAGCACCTATGACCTTGGCTAAGGTCAACAAATCATAAGCACTAGTCAAGTTCTACCCGTCATTTCGTGATTAATTAGATCCACCCACATGACCCTTGGCTAAGGTCAACATAGCCATATGACTGTCCTAACTAATCGCATCATATGCGGTGTAGGAAGACATCACTTAGCTACCGTACACTGTGCCTTGACTATGGTCAACAAACACAGCACGAATACTAAGTACTCTACTTCCTAAAATGACGGAGGGTTGCGGATGGTTTTTATGAAAACCTTTAACGCTTTGAACTTGATCTCATTGCGAAATCAAATGGTTTTTAAATGGAGTGTTTTTGAGGCTTTTGCTAGTTTCGCTAAAGAGGTCACTCCCGGTGAAGGGATCTCGGCTCTTTCCTCGTCGAATGAGGTGCAGGATATTCATAATACCACTATGCAAAGCAAGAACTAGAAAAGCAGTCAAAAGACAAACCGAAGGTTGTAGCATCTGCTAGTTATTGCTAAAGAGGTCACTCCCGGTGAAGGGATCGTCGGCTCTTTCCTTATCGAATAAGGTGCTGGATGTTCTACAAGGAACACCGCTATGCAAAGCAACAACTAGAGCTACCTAATTTTATTTTTGAAATTTGATTCCACAACATCTTTTAGGTTTATTTTCTTTCATTAATCTCATTAATGAATGTCCCATCATTTATGTCCACCTAAACATCACAGATAAATACAACGTACACTTATGCCATCCGCATTCGCCTCGATGTCCCGTCTGCACCGTTAGGTTAGGTAACTAACGGCAGAGCGGGGCAGGGCTAGCACGGGTGTAAAACATAAGCAACGTCTATATAATATATCATATATACTATATATAGTATCAATCTGAACATATCACATGATCACATCACAGATAACGCAGCAGAAAATATCATATGAAATATTGGATATACTAGGACGTCCATGTTTTATTTTGAGCCTGTATAAAACACGGATTCCACGGTCGTGATGAATAGCCAATCCTACACCCCTAGACCCCTACGAGAGCGGCAAGTAACCCTACCAATTCTAGAGTTAGGAGACCCGGACTCGACTCCTCGAGATGGTCTCCCACTGGACCCTAGAACCCGGTTACTTGTGCTCCTCGCCTTGGGTCTATCCTAATGCGGAAAAGTAAATAATATACAACACTGGTGACATCAATCTCAACCCGGAAGTGCCCCAAATAAAAGAATATTACATACAAGTTTTTTACATGAATGAAAAAGAAAAACACTCATTTCACATAAAAACCCCCGGCTATTCAAACACGACGATCCAGTATAACATATCCAGCAACACATAACATCACATGTCATCAACGTAAGTAAATATGCTTATCCCAATTGTTGTTGACATATAGCAATGAAACCGGCGATATCACATATTACACTTACGGTCGCAGAAAAGAAAGTGTAAAACTACAACAGTTGGAATCCACAATCTTTTTAGACATCGCATGCCTAACAATTATAAACCCCGCATTCCAGTCTCAAAATCGAAAACACTTTTCAATACCAAGTCGGGCAATTCAACAAGATTCCCGACATCCTGATCGAATGCTCGTCGCAAACTTCAGTAGACGGCCGTACCCCCGAATGCCGTCGACGAAGTGCACTAAGGCGGAACACCTCTACCGCGAGCACCTGAACGGATGCTTTTGGCTACGGAGTTCTCCTACAGTCACTTGGTCGGGGCTATGGGGCGTGGCTGTCTATTAAGTTTACTGGCGAGTATCCGCGTACGCTACGTGATTGCGACGGACTTTTGATCACATCAAAATCCCGTGGTAACCGATCAAGTGAGACTAAACTGCTAGATTTATAATATTCAAATGTTGTTGATTCCAATTATTGTATCACATTCCAGATAAATAGACAATGTTAAACTTTCCGATCGAATAATCAAACACCCAAGTTTTCCCGAAAAGCTCAACACTTGAGAGGAGTTTAAAAAACATCCATTTCATGCCACAGTACCAACGGTCCAGCCGTAGAAGGGTCAAGCCAAAGCCTCACATGTGGCACGCCGTACTGCCCTAAACCCTAAGGTTCAAAGGGCAGTTCAAGACGGTCACATAATCGAGTTAAGCTTTGTTGTCTTCGAGAGGGTCCATCGCGTTACTTGCACTACTTAGACGTTCTTAAACTACGGAAAAATCCAACACTTGGAAATTTTCCGGCAGGAGAAAATGTGAGATATTGATATCCGGTCGAACATTTTAACACGTTCTAAAATACCCGGAAAAACAAAATAAAAAAAGTTAAATAATTCGATCGAATCATCTAGTCCCCAATACAACCCAGAAAACTCAACTCTTGAGATAAATTAAAAATACCCAGAAAACACAGGAATTACATACGGGCATTACTGTGCAAACCGTGACTAATGAAGCTACAGTATGGCCGTGGAACCGCCGCTCAAGCCAGGGTGGGGCCGCGGTTCCGCGGCGCCTTGATTGAGTTACGGTCACGTGCTGCACAGTAATTCCTATTAAACCCTACCGATTTTTTTGAGTATTTTTAATTTGGAAAAATCCACAGTTTCAAAAAAAGTACAGAGAAGGGTATCGATTAGGGTTTCGGGGTTCGATCGGCTTTCTAACTTCGTCTACATTTCGGCTAAAGCTCTAGCTAGGCTCTGTTAGTTATATGTATGCCCTAGAGGCCATTACTGTACACAGGATGTATATTGTAATGGATGCTGGGACATATATAGGTATGACTTTCTTGCTTAATATGATAGTATGCTATCTGATTACTCTTTATCTTAACATGTATACTTGCTGTCTCTCTATTACATGTTGATAAAGCCCTTAGGATATGTGCTCGACTTTCAGGACTTTGATGTAGATCATACTAGTGGGGCCTGGGTAGTCCATGAGTACATCCTTCAATGTTCCTAGTCGTGAGAATATCGAGACGGGGCATCGATATTCCAGAGTACACTAGTGTATATCTTCTCGACCCATGTGATAGGCGATGGATGATCCCATATCCATTGGTGTTTGACATCATAGATGGTATACGGGTGCTCAGTGGAGACTGGGTACACTGAACGGACTCGCCGAGAACTCCCAGATGGTATTATACCTCACGTCAGATGGCAGTTCACTGGTGACACTGGTACAACTTAGTCTGTTGACCCGAGATCGTCATAGAGTCTTGTGTGTCTCCCATTGTGCTTTGATTTCCACCCTACCATGGCTCTACTGAGTCGTGCAAACAGGTGGTTTTTGGGTACAGTCCCGATTCACATGGAGGCAATGAGCGATAGGAGGGGATTCGTCTCTCCCGGTTTGGGGGTTGATGTTGCGCTATACTCGACTGGCCATAACTGGAAATCCCTGGCCAGGGTTGTAGTGATATACTGGTAAGAGTTATCAGTAGTTTCACGCTTGTTGTGGACCTTACATCGGCATGACTTATCAAGCTATTGGGGTCTGACGTTTACCACCCTTAGGCGAGATATGCGACATATCAGACGAACAGACCGGACTGTACGGTAAGTGTTACTGGTTGGATTCACAGGAGTGTGAGTGGGCTTGCTCGTTGATCTTCTGATCGCTCAATACTCGGGTGGCCGTTACGTTTAGCAGACCGCTTGCGGCTTGTGGGTGTTTGATATGATCATCACCTACTGCCGGCGTATTGACGAGTCTTTAGAGTCCTACACAGAGGTTTCCTGGCTCAAGCGAAACGAAATAGGAGCGCATATGAGATATGTGCGGGACCGAGGATAATACCAGTATGTGATACTGAATTCTATTCTCGCGATTAGTATCATCGGACGATTATATAAGATATAGCCGGGTTACCGAATCAAATGTTGATTCGTTATATTGATGCACTTGATATTAGTCGGTTATATGCAGTATGACCGGATCATTAAATCAAGTGTTGATTTAATGTATAATTATATATTTGATATATTACTTTACATTAACTAGTATTTGTTCACTTAAGATTATTTTTCTCACTAGATTGTGCACATTGTATATATGATATATGTTTGTGCACTAGTTTGTATCATGTTTGATGATACATGCAAACTTGGGTGTGTGTATGCTTTAAACTATGTTTAGGTTAATGGTTAGGGTTTTAACTTATTTATTTATTTTATTTATTTTTGGCAAAAAAATAAAATGGTTGTTTTCTTTCTTTGCTTCAAGCTTCATGAAGTTTCTTAGCATCTTTGATCATTTTGTTTTTTCCTTTAACCTAACCATTACACCTAAACCCTAGTTTATTCTCTACATGTGTTAACTTACCCATGGTTGCAATATGATAAGCTTCACTTGAATTTTCTTTTAGAAAGAATTCATTTTCTTTTCTTCTTCTTCATCTTCTTCAAGAAGTGAAGAAAGCTTTCTCGAAAAATTCCAAGTGAAGAAATTAAGTGAGAAATCCAATTTTAAAGTGAACCCACTTCCTATTTCTTCATCCTCTACCACTTGCCATGTAGTAGAGTGTGTTATCTTCACAAGTTTCATGACCTAGTGAAGATGGAGCTTGAGTTTGAGTCGCCTCGACGTAGATCATCTTCGGCATCGAAGTCAACGACCTAGCCCGATTATTTCTCCGACGAAACCATCGCTAGAGTCCGGGATCCCGATGATCGCAGCGAAGGGACGTCGTCACGGAGCTTTGGAGGTGGAGGACTGGATCTACAAAGGTTGTAGTCCCTTTCACTTGTAGTTAACGTAGTTAACTTGCTTTGTTTCGCCTTTACCTCTAGTAACGATCTTGCATTAGGGTTTCTCGGCACATAGAAAAATTTGATTTTGGCATTGTTGATGCCTTGTGGAACCTCTTGAGTGTGCCTAGGAACCATACAGTGGTATCAGAGCCTAACTAGAGCTTTAGGCGAAGTGTAGACGATGTTAGAAATCCGATCGAACCCCGAAACCCTAAACTTTACCCCTCTCTGTACATTTTCTGAAACCGTGGAATTTTGTAAATTAAAAATATGAAGAAAAATTAGCAGGGTTTTGTAAGAATTACTGTGCAGAACGTGACCCCAACTCATCCAAGGCGCCGCGGAACCGCGGCCTTACCCTAGGTCGTGCGGCGGTTCCGCGGCCATAAAGTGTCCTCTTGCTTCACTGTTTGCACAGTAATGTCCCTTTGTGATTCCTGTGTTTTCTGGGTAATTTTAATTTCTACTCAAGAGTTGAGTTTTCTGGGTTGTTTTGGGGACTCGATGTTTCGATCGGATTGTTTAACTTTGTCTATGTGTTTTTCCGGGTAATTTTAGAACATGTTAAAAAGTTCGACCGGATATAAATACCCACTTTTTCCCCTGCCGGGAAATTTCCAAGTGTTGGATTTTTCCGTAGTTTAAAAACGTTCTAAGTAGTGCAAGTAACGCGATGGACCCTCTAGAAGACAACAAAACTTAACTCGATTATGTGACCGTCTTGAACTGCCCTTTGAACCTTAGGGTTTGGGGCAGTACGGCGTGCCACATGTGAGGCGTTGGCTTAACCCTTCTACGGCTGGACCGTTGGTATTGTGGCATGAAATGGATGTTTTAAAACTTATTTCATGTGTTGAGCTTTTCGGGAAAACTTGGGTGTTTGATTGTTCGATTGGAAAGTTTAACATTGTCTATTTATCTTGAATGTGATACAATATTTGGAATCCACAAATAGTTATGAGATAACTGATTTGAATGTTATAAATCTAGCAGTTTAGTCTCACTTGATCGGTTGCCACGGGATTTTTATGTGATCAAAAGTCCGTCGCAATCACGTTGCGTACGCGGATACTCGCCGATAAACTTAATAGACAGCTACACCCCATAGCCCCGACCAAGTGACTGTAGGAGAACCCCGTCGCCAAAAAGCATCCGTTTGGGTGCTCGCGGCAGCGGTGTTCCGCCTTAGTGCACTTCGTCGACGGTATCGGGGGTGCGGCCGTCTACTAAATTTTGCGACGAGCATTCGTTCTGGATGTCGGGAATCTTGTTGAATTGCCCGATTTGATATTGAAAAGTGTTTTCGATAATGAGACTAAAATGCGGGGTTTATAATTGTTAGGCATGTGATGTCTAAGGAATTCATTTGATTAGGCATGCGATGTCTAAAGAGGCTGCGGATTCCAACTGTTGTAGTTTTACACTTTCTTTTCTGCGACCGTAAGTGTAATATGTGATATCGCCGGTTTCGTTGCTATATGTCAACGACAATTGGGATGGGCATATTTACTTACGTTGATGACATGTGATGTTATGTGTTGCTTCATATGTTATATTGGATCGTCGTGTTTGAATAGCCGGGGTTTTTTTTTATGTGAGATGAGTGTTTTTCATTTTCATTCATGTAAAAACTTGTATGTAATATTCTTTTATTAGGGCACTTCCGGGTTGAGGATGATGTCACCATTGTATATTATTTACTTTTCCGCATTAGGATAGAACCAAGGAGGGGAGTACAAGTAACCGGGTTCTAGGGTCCAGTGGGAGACCATCTCGAGGAGTTTAGTCCGGGTCTCCTAACCCTAGAATTGGTAGGGTTGCTTGCCGCTCTCGTAGGGGTCTAGGGGTGTGGGATTGGCTATTCATCACGACCGTGGAATCCATATTTTATACAGGCTCAAAATAAAACACGGACGTCCTAGTATATCCAATATTTCATATGATATTTTTCTGCTGCGTTATCTGTGATGTGATCATGTGATTTGTTCAGATTGATACTGTATATAGTATATATGATATATTATATAGACGTTGCTTATGTTTTACACCCGCGCTAGCCCTGCCCCGCTCTGCCGTTAGTTACCTAACCTAACAGTGCAGACGGCACATCGAGGCGAATGCGGATGGCATAAGCGTACGTTATATTTATCTGTGATGTTTAGGTGGACTTAAATGATGGGACATTCATTAATGAGATTAATGAAAGAAAATAAACCTAAAAAATGTTGTGGAATCAAATTTCAAAAATAAAAACATGTAGCTACAGTTCTTGCTTTGCATCGCGGTGTTCCTTGTAGAACATCCTGCACCTTATTCGATAAGGAAAGGGCCGAGATCTCTTCACCAGGAGTGACCCCTTTAGCAATAACTGGCAGATACTACTGTTCCCCTCCGAATGGCGGCGCGCAGGACTGCGGTGTCTTGGCGCTGAGATTCGGGGCAGATGCTAATTGGTGCTATCCGTCCACCTCTCCGAAGATGCCAAGTTGATTTATGGCACCGTGTATCGAAGGTTTAGACAGATGCATCCGATGTAGCAGACTTCGTCAGATTCCCCCTCGTTTGAGGGGTTTTTGATTGTGGGGACGCTCTTCCCTGCAGACGCAAGCCCTTGCAGTTAATTACGCTACCGCATTGCGGTAACAACTTTCTTCTTCTCCAGATGGTCACTTCGTGTCGTGGGTGTTTGTTTTGTTTTGTTGCCCGTGGATTGTTTACGGAGACCGAGTTATGTCGTCGCCCGTAGGGCGTGGACTAGTCCAAATCCGTATTATCTTAGATTTGGGTTTGGGGGTTTGGTTTGAGGATACGTTAGCCATATTTGAGGCTAAGATCAACTCAAACGTTTGTTAAGGATACGTTAGTCCAGTTTGAGACTAAGATCAACTTAACGGTATCGTTTAGATCCGACAAAAGAGCAATTGGCTCTAATGTTCCAGTTTAGGGACATAGTGGTCCATTAAATGTATGGCCGTCGGGACCCGTCACCTCTCTGACGACGTTGAAGGATTACAACGATGGATGTCAGAGGAGCTCAGAGATGTACCCTCGAGCCAGAGTTAATTGGGGGGATTTATAGTCCACTCTGTTTGAAGGTTTTAAGGATACGTTAGCTATCTTTGAGGCTAAGATCAACTTAAACGGGACCGTTTAGATCCGACAAAAGAGCATACGGGGCTCTATTGTTCTAGTTTAAGGACATTGCGGTCCATTGTTAGTTTTAAGATATCTCGGTCAAGGTTAAGGACGTCGTAGTCCATGGGTTTAAGGACCCCACAGTCCATTGTTAGTTTTAAGACATCTCGGTCAAGGTTAAGGACGTCGTAGTCCATGGGTTTAAGGACCCCACAGTCCGGTATGTGCTCTGGATGCTTCACACGGGTTCACTGCCGTGCTTGGCGAGGACCAGGCTCCGCTCTGGACGTTTTCCACGGGGTCAAAAAGTGACATTATCCGCGTTCCACGTAACCAGGAATTTTGCATTAGACGCGGGTTTAAGGACCCCGCAGTCCCTATCAATGTGTGGTCGTCGGGACCCGTCACCTCTTTGAAGACATTGAGGGATTACAATGCCAAGTATCAAAGGAGTGAAGAGATGTACCCTAGAACCGGAGTGGATTAAATAGTCCTTGGCCCAATTTGGGATCAAGACCGATTAATTATGTTATGAGTCCATTGGCCCAGTTAATCACAAATTGAGGACTTATGGCCATCTTGGGCTAAGTCCAATCAGGAGAGGCTTTGCCTCCATCCATTTAGCCAATTGGGCCAATGTCTAGTGTTAAACACTACAGAGCAATCAGTGTTGAACACTGGGAATGAGGTTGACAAGTTAGTGTTTAACACTAAAAGATAATTGGTGTTAAACACCAGCAACAAGGCTTTCAAATTAGTGTTAAACACTAAAACAGATCAGTGTTGAACACTGCAAATAAAGCTTTTTAATTAGTGTTTAACACTAAGGCCCAACAGTGTTTTAACACTGGGTTCGAGAGTTTCAATTTAGTGTTAAACACTAAGGTAAGAGGGGTCACGTGGCAACACGTGAGAGCGCCCTCCCTTTATTTATTCTGCTGAGATTACTGCGTCTTTCAGAGCGTCACGTGCCATCACGTGATAGGCATTCAAACGCTTATATGTTAAAGCTTCTGCCGGGGGTCACGTGGGTCACGTGGGGGACTGCCTCAAAGGGGCTTTCTGTAGATCTTTTAGGGGGGTCACGTGGTGGCACGTGACCCTGCCTTCATGTATTTTGTTTAGAGGCTCTGTTAATCTCTTTTCAGGAATTAAATTCCTCGAGCTTTAAATTTCAGAGGAATTAAATTCTTACTTCCTTTTGAAGACTTATATTCTGGAGTAGAGTTGAACTCTGAATCTTCCGTAGGAATTAAATTCCTCGTATATGTGAAGAACTGAATAGGGTTAAACCCTAATAAAAGCTTTTAAGGAATTGAATTCCCATTCCCTGTTAAATGATGATTAAGGGAATTAAATTCCCATTGTTTCAACAGAACTAAGTTCTTAATTAGGGTTAAACCCTGTTTCTCTCTGTTCTGAAGGAATTAAATTCCCATGACACAGGGTCAAGCCCTAATTTTATTTCAAAGGAATTAAATTCCTATAGTTCTGTGAGAATTAAATTCTCGCGTTTCCATTCCCTCTCTATGTTTTGGATCTGCATGGCAGGATCTCAACCCATTGAGAATTAAATTCTCAACCTAAAGGGGAGATGCGCACTTTGCAAATCCTCTATCAAAGAGAGAAGAAATATGTTCTTCTGTTTTTATATTATCAGAGTTAAACTCTGTCGAGAATTAAATTCTCCTTCTTTCAAAAAGCCTTCCCTTTCTTACCTAGGGTTTTCTTTTGCAGAAGATCCAAGTTCCTCGAAGTATCAAGGCTCTCTCTCTCTTTTTCTTCCCTCTGCGTATATATGTCCCTTTTTTGTATATCTTGGCTCCTATTTATAGGAGAAGCAGCCGACTCAATTAGTTTTTGACGAATCTTCATTGAGAGATTTGATTTGCATCCATCATTCGTTTTGGACCTTTGGATTATTAGGTGAATTTTATTCACCATTGGATTTCAAATCCAGGGATTCTCCTTTGTTATTTCGGTTAGATTTAAAGGGGAAATCTTTCCAAACTCGAGATTTTTCCATAGATAGATGATATTTCATCACCTCTGAATCTTTAATTCGATTGGTTCCAGATAATCGCTTTCCTTTGGAAAGATTTGATTCTCCTTCAGAATTTAATTCTGTTAACAAAATGGGCTTTGAAAGCCGGTCACGTGTGACCACGTGACCCATGGTCACGTGTGACCACGTGACCCATGGTCACGTGTGGGCACGTGACCCCCTTGGAACGAGCCTTCCTCTTTCTTTTGCGCTCTGTCTTCTGATTGCTGCTTAACCGTCACGTGCCATCACGTGACCCCTGGTCACGTGTGAGCACGTGACCCTTGTCTGGAGCCTTTTTCCTTGGTTCAACTGGAGAACGAGTCTGCTGCTTTGAACGTCACGTGCCAACACGTGACCCTGGTCACGTGGGAGTACGTGACCTCTTCTGAAGCCTTTTCCTTGACTTGATCAGGGGACCGGTGTGCCTTTGACGCTTGCATTTAAATGTCACGTGTCGCCACGTGACCCTGGTCACGTGGGAGCACGTGACTCTTTCTGAAGCCCCTTTTCTTCAACGTAGTCAGGAAACTGAACATGCCTTGATGATGTGCTTCGGTGTCACGTGCCAACACGTGACCGCTAGTCACGTGTAAGCACGTGACCCTCTTCTGAAGCTTTTCCCAGAAGCTTTCCTGATTTTAAATCAGGAAAGAAATGCCCCCACAGCGTTGTTCTCACGTGTCTGCACGTGAGTGCAACGCTGTCACCTCTTGTGACCGTTGGATTCCTCTAGGGATCTGGGGAGATGAAACGTTTCCATTGCCTTCTATAAATACCTCTGTCTCTTCATAGGAGCCTTCACTTTGCTCATCTTCTTCTTCTGAGAACCTTTTCCTTGAGAATTTAATTCTCGCTTTCAGAGCTTAGTTCTCTGTCTTGAAACAATCTTCAGAGTTTAACTCTGTTCGAAAAGAATCCTTTTTCCTCAGGTAATGTTCTTGGACAACGATGGATCTTCACATTTCTCCGGATTTTAAATCCAAAACAAGGGTTTTTACCCTTTTTTCTTCATGTTTTCCCATAAGAACCGCTTAACCTTCAAACTGTAGATCTTTTAGGGTTTAGATGATCTTTGGGGCGATGATGATGGCGTTTCAACTCCATGGAATTTAATTTCCATCCAAAATGTTTCTGGGAATTTAATTCCCTTTTCTTAATAAGGAATTTTAATTCCAATGAAGAACTCGATTTCTTCACACAGAGGCTTCCTGGGGTCTCTTGGCCCGAGGTTGTTCTTCTGCAATTAATGAAATGGTGGTTTTGTAATGAATCTCACGACCTTTATTTCAGGTATCATGGATGCCCATCTGTATGGTCTTGACGAGATCATTTCCTATGGGAATATTCGTGCACTGGGCCGCAGTCAGAACCAGGAGTTCACCGACGCTCAATATGCCGAGATTATGAGCCGCTTTGATGAGTACAACCATCGGCTACTCCCCCGTCGCTCTTCTTTTCTGAGGCTGATTGTGCTGGCGATCAGGGAGGCTCTCCCTCTATTCTATGCTGGTGTGCCGCTTGGGGCATTGGACGCCGCCGAGGATAAAGTACACTCGGTGTATCTGATGCACTTGATCTCAAAGAGAAGGCGAGATAATCTTATTGATCTCCTGCATCAGATGTTCCAGCAGTCGGCCATACTTGCCGCCTATCGGAGGGTGGAGGACATTCGTGAGGACCCCGATGCTTGTGATCGTGAGAGGAAGCATACTCGGGAGGTTCGAAACGCTTGGAAAATCTTAAATACAGTTAATTTTGAGTTTCTCAACCCATGTCCCGCATCTGAAGTTTTACCATTGTAAATGTGTCCTCTGTATTTTGTATGAACCCCTTGAAGTATGAGTGACAATTGTTATTATGTCTTTCTATGTTTGCATGTCTTTTCTCTGGGATTTTATCATTTTGCTACTGTTGTTGTTGGTGCTTTCAATATGCAGGGTGCTACTCCATTTTTTTAGTGTACATCAGGTTTAGGCCTCACGTGGTCTGCACGTGGGGTCTCTTGATGTGGCTGTTCACAAAATCTTCTCATGCCCTATTTTCAGCGCACAATATTAGACGCCGAAAAAAAAAGGCCTTGGAAATAGTTCCATCTCCTTGATTTTCGATGCCTTTCCTTTTTTGGGCCTTGGAAATAGCTTTACCATGCAAGATTTTCCGCGCACAGCACTTAATATACTTCTTTATATATGAGGCTATAGCTTTCTTTTCCCTTCACAAAGAGATTTATATTATTATTATTTTATCTAGGAGTAACTTGTCTTGAGAAACAAACGAGCGCCATGGCCTGCAATCGCCCTCATGCTCGTCAACAGCCCTGGGAAGTTCCTATTGAGGAGATGGTCCCCCGCTTTGCTGCTCGATTTGTGGATCCCCTCCTTACCGACAACGAATGCGACTCAGCCATGCATGAACTCTCGATCCGTAGGGGGTCCCCCCTCCCGATAGGTTCTCTCTGGCTCCGGATGATTCTCACGGCCGTGCTTGCCGACATCCCTCCTCACCCGGCGGAGATGACCCTGGCGATGCTCGACGCGGCAGAAGAAAAGCTCGAGGGTTTTCATGAAGCGTGCCTGATTACTCAGGCTTTGAAGGATTGCTCAATTCATCTGCTGAGCCAGATCAAGGCCCGGCGAGCTATTATGTCTGCTTTCGCGGACGAACACGGCGCCAATCGATGGGGAGCGACTCCTCGTGAGAACCGTCGCTTTGACGTGCTGGAGAAAGCAGAGAGAGAGATGGAGAATTTTGTCCTCTGCTTCATTAACCCTTGTGCCGTTGATCCCATGTTTGGTGACCTTTTCCGTTAGCGTAGAACATTTTTAAATTAATCCCTCCTTTTTTACGCTTTTTGCCGAAATTCCATGTAGGCTTGATGCTAGTATGTATGTTTCCGCTTGCATAAATAAACTTTGTATTCTTCTCATGAGAACTTTCTTTAATTGCAAATGCTTTCCTGCGCATCAGACCTTTTTAGGCATTATGAATGTTCATGCGATTGCAAATGCTATTATTATTATTTTTTTTGAATACTCATATGATTGCGAACGCATGCTTGAAATATGTCGGAAACCTTTCTTGTTGCCTTTCACGTCAGGTGATGTGAGCGCGTTTTAGATCGATTATTCCCGTCGACTGGAAGCCCATTTATACGGTCTTGTAAATGTCTTGTTTCCAAGGCCGCGGTCACGAAAGCGAGCTTACGTGGCCTGATAGAGCGACACGTAGCGAACATATTGTTGTGCGAGAAAAGGGCTCGGCCGCAAATTTTCGGAGAGGGAATTGGCTTCTAAGGCGTTGAGCGAGCTTCAGGCCAGCCTCACAGCCAAGGCCAACAAAGCATACGAACTCTGGCGGGCGCTTCAGGAGTCCATCAAAGAGGTGGTGGCTCTCGATAAAGCTGCCACGTTCACTCGTGAGAGGGTCGAGGCTCATAAGGCCACTGAGAAAGAGCTTGAAGCCCGGCTCGCTTCGTATCAGGCTCAGCAAGCTCAATTGGAGGCTCGTCTTCTGGAGATCTTGCGTCATGAAGCCGTGGCTCAGCAACAGAATGAAGAGCTGGTAAAATTATTGCACCGCCCGCCGGCTTGAGGACTTGTATCTTTTTTCCCTTTTTTGTACATACTCATGGATGAGAGTATCTTTCTCTTTTGTTTCTTTCATGAATTGTACTTTGTACCCATCTTGGTTTATGAATAAAAGATACATTTTTCTTCTCAATGATGTGTTTCCTTTTCATTGAATGTATTCTGCGAATATTCTATCTTGATCTCCTTGCAGGACAGCAATGGCTCAGGACTCAGGGTTAAGATCTGCTTCCTAAGACTTTTGCTTTTTACGAGCCACGAATGTCTCATAAAGAGTTTTTCTCCTACAGGTCGAGAGGATCCCATAGGTGTGAGTTCCTCTTAGAGATCGTGAGGATTCTTAAGCGGGTTTTCCCTTGAGAGTCGTAAGGATCTCACAAGAGAGTTTTTCTTCCTTACAGGTCGTGAGGGCCTGCAAGTGCCGGATGTGATCATCCTTATCCGTGTTTCATGGATTCAGGGGTCTATCAAGGTATCGTAGTTTAAAGACGTCACGGTCAAGGTTAAGGACCTCATAGTCCGTGGATTTAAGGACTCCACAGTCCGCTGTTAGTTTTAAGATATCACGGTCAAGGTTAAGGACCTCATAGTCCGTGGATTTAGGGACTCCACAGTCCGGTGTTTGGTTGCAGGGACCCGTCACCTCTTTGAAGACGTTGAGGAATTACAACGCTGGGCATCAAAGGAGTGAAGAGATGTACCCTTAAACCAAGGCAAAATCTGTAGGGAATCGGGGTGGTTGATCGTTAGTTTTAAGACATCACGGTCGAGGTTAAGGACGTCATAGTCCGTGGATTTTAAGGACTCCACAGTCCGGTATTTGCTCTGGATGCTTCACACGGGTTCACTGCCGTGCTTGGCGAGGACCAGGCTCCGCTCTGGACGTTTTTCACGGGGTCAAAGAGTGACATTATCCGCGTTCCACGTAACCAGGAATTTTGCACTAGATGCTTCACACGGGTTCACTGCCGTGCTCGGCGAGGACTAGGCTCCACTCTGGATGCTTCGCACGGGTTCACTGCCATGCTCTGCGAGGACCAGGATCCGCTCTGGACGTTTTCCACGGGGTCAAAGAGTGACATTATCCGCGTTCCACGTGACCAGGAATTTTGCACTAGATGCTTCACACGGGTTCACTGCCGCGTTAGGCGAGGACTAGGCTCCGCTCTGGATGCTTCGCACGGGTTCACTGCCATGCTCTGCGAGGACCAGGATCCGCTCTGGACGTTTTCCACGGGGTCAAAGAGTGACATTATCCGCGTTCCACGTGACCAGGAATTTTGCACTAGAAGCTTCACACGGGTTCACTGCCGCGTTAGGCGAGGACTAGGCTCCGCTCTGGATGCTTCACACGGGTTCACTGCCATGCTCTGCGAGGACCAGGATCCGCTCTGGACGTTTTCCACGGGGTCAAAGAGTGACATTATCCGCGTTCTACGTGACCAGGAATTTTGCACTAGATGCTTCACACGGGTTCACTGCCGCGTTAGGCGAGGACTAGGCTCCGCTCTGGATGCTTCGCACGGGTTCACTGCCATGCTCTGCGAGGACCAGGATCCGCTCTGGACATTTTCTACGGGGTCAAAGAGTGACATTATCCGCGTTCCACGTAACCAGGAATTTTGCTGAATATATCCGCATTTCACGGGGTGAAGGTTTGACTGTTGGCGATATGTATACCACCGAGCCATGGAACTGGGAGTTGCCGCTGTTCCGCTTAGCTTGAAGTTGTGTCCGTTGTTACGAGACGAGTGTTGGGATGATCT
The DNA here is from genome assembly GCA_030015575.1 of Agapanthus africanus. NCBI lineage: Eukaryota > Viridiplantae > Streptophyta > Magnoliopsida > Asparagales > Amaryllidaceae > Agapanthus > Agapanthus africanus. Next base: position 441,000,680 of record CM057350.1, on the reverse strand, counting down.
CTAGGTCGCTTGTGGCCCGTCGAGATTTAGCTTCTTTCTTTGGTGAAACCTGGGGGAGGGAGGTACGTTCCCTTTTTGTTTATGCCATTGGATTGTATACAGGGTGTGATGGAACATCACCTGTAAGGCATACATTTTATTTTTATTTTATTTCTTTTTCCGCGATGCTCTATCGTTTCAGCTTTTATGTCGCGAAGGTCGCGATTGCCCCATCATTTCGGCTATTTTTCGCGGTGCCCAATCATTTCGGCTATTTATTTATTTTCTACTCGCTGCTTTTTATTGCGAGTTGCCCCATCATTTCGGCTATTTTGTAGGCATGTGTGGCTTGCTAGCTTTTTCGCCGCGAGCTCGGATTTTGGACACCGATTTCGGCATCAGCATCGCTGCAACTGGGATGTTGCCAGGAGCGAATCATCATTTGCCTCTGTCGATGTTGAACAAAGGTGGCTTAGCAAACAGGGTTAAGGTCCTGTCGACTAAGGCTTTTGACTTCATGAGCCATAAGGGTCTCACAAAGGTATTTCTCCCTACAAGTCGTGAGGATCTTGCAGGTGTATTTTCTCCTTAGGGATCGTGAGGATTCCTAAGTGTATGTTCCTCTGTAAGTCGTAAGGATCCTACAAGAGGGTTTTCTCCTTATGGGTCGAGAGGACCTACAAGGGTTGGACTTTGCTGGGGAAATGTTTATTCGCGCCCGTGGATTGTATACAAGGGTCAGTATTGAGCCTCTTGTAGGGCAATATCGAAGGTTGCGGAGGATTTGCTTAAGAACAGGTTCAGGTTTCTGTAACTTAAGACTTTCAAATCTCATGAGCCGTGAGGGTCCCATAAGAGAATTCTCCTTACGAGTCGTGAGGATCTCGTAAGTGTATTTTCTCCTTAGGAATCGTGAGGATCCCTAAGTGTGCTGCTCCTTTGTGAGTCGTAAGGATCTCACGCCGGTGGTTTCTCCCTACAAGGTCGAGAGGACCCTACAAGTGTCTTTTAACGAGGTTGCGCCTTTTCGGGTTTTCACAAACACTCGCCGGTAGTCCTGCTGTTTTTACTCACGGAGCCCTTTTGGGTTTTCATCCGTGCCCATTTTGCTTATGGACATACCGTTTTTTTTTCTTTTTCACTTTTTTTTACAAGGTCGCGCCCTTTCGGGTTTTCACGAACACTTGCCGGCAGCCCTGCTTTTTTTACTCACGGAGCCCTTTCGGGTTTTCATCCGTGCCCATTTTGCTTATGGACATACCGTTTTTTTTTATCATTTTTTTTTATCTTCTTCTTTTTTTTTTATCCATCTCGTCAACCTAAAGATGTTGCGGTAGTAGTTTAGGGACGTTTCGGTCCGTCGATAGTTTAGGGACGTTTCGGTCCGCCGATAGTTTAAGGACGTTTCGGTCCGTCGATAGTTTAAGGACGTTTCGGTCCGCCGCTAGTTTAAGGACGTTTCGGTCCGTCGTTATGGGAAGGCCGGCTGTTGCTTGTAAAGTCTGAGCCTAGGAAGATAGTGAGCGGACATAGTCGTCGTCATCTATCATTGACCCAGGCTGCGGCTTATTAAGCGTAGTATTTCTTCAAGAAGCGGCCGTTTATTGGCCTGAAAGGCCTTTCACCGTGCATGTCCATGAGTAGGTAGGCTCCACCCTGGTAAACCTTGTCTATGATGTACGGGCCTTCATAGTTTGGCTCAAATTTTCCCCGCTTGGCACGATTGGGGATCATAGGTCTTTTGACCACTAGTACGAGTTCGCCTTGGCGGAATGTACTCGGCCTGGTCAATCTTTCGTACGAGCGCGTCATCTTTGCTTTGTAGGCCTCTAGATGTTGTTGCGCTATGAGCCGGGTTTCGTCGAGGGCATCAAGCTCCTCAAGCCGAAGGTGAGCATTTTCTTCGTTCGTCAGCTCGTGATGGACTGCTATTCGTAGAGAGGGTAACTCTATCTCGAGGGGGAGCACTGCTTCCGTCCCAAATACCAACACGTACGGCGTTGTGTTTGTGGCCGTCTTGAATGTAGTTCGATAAGCCCAAAGGGATTCTTGCAGCCTTTCGTGCCAGTCTCTCTTATTCCTGGAAACGGTCTTTTTTATGATCTTCGTCAAGGTCTTATTGAAGGCCTCGGCCAGACCGTTAGCTCGTGGGTTGTAAACCGAAGAATATCTCCAGTCTATACTGTGCTGCTGTGCGAAGCGGCTAATCTTATGGCTTCGGTAGGCCGGCCCATTATCGGAGATAATCTGCCGTGGAGTTCCGAACCGATAAATGACGTGCGTCTTGAAGAAATGGAGGATATTCTCCGTCTTCACTTCCTTCAGTGGTACTGCTTCTGTCCATTTGGAGAAGTAATCAGTCGTTGCCAGGATAAAACGGTGTCCCCGGGATGATGCTGGCTCAATGGGGCCGACTATGTCAGTCCCCCACATTTCGAATGGCCAACTAGCCACCGTTGGGTGCAGTGGATTCGGATGTTGGTGGATGAAGTCTCCATGAATCTGGCATGAGTGGCATTGCTTCGCATACTCGAGACAGTCCTGGATCATCGTGGGCCAGTAATAACCCATCCGTTTAATTTTTAACTTCATCTTTGGGCCTGCTTGGTGAGAACCGCAAAGTCCGTCATGCACTTCCTGAATGACTCTTTCTGCTTCGTCAGGTCCTAAGCATCTCAGCCATAGAGAATCAAACGATCTTTTGTATAGAATATCGTTGACGAGAGCGAAAGATAGAGCTCGTTTCATGAGCTGATGTCTTGAGGACGCTTCTTCGGGCACTCGGTGGGACTTAAAGTAGTCTATGAAGACTTCCCTCCAGTCTTCGGCCTTCTCATGGTCTTTTATTTGTAGGGTCGTCTGCTCAGTCGCTCCCTTCTCTTCGCATGATTCCGGAGACATTTCTGTCGGGGCGAGCACTCGACGGCTTTGTACCACGATTCTGACGTCATCGAGGTTCTCGTCAGCCAGTTCTTTAGCAAGTTTAGCCAACGCGTCTGCTTTGCTGTTTTCCGCGCGCGGTATGTTCTCCAAAGTATAGGAGGGAATTTGGGTCAATAGTTGTTGCACCCTTTCGCCGTACTTCACCAACTCCGGCTTGCACGTTTGGTAATCACCATTTACTTGACTAACGACCAGCTGAGAATCCCCGTATATAAGGAGGTCTTCAATTCCCATGTCGATGGCGATCTCGAGGCCTGCTATCAGAGCTTCGTATTCATCTTCATTGTTTGTCCTCGGCTCTGTTAAGGAGAAGGCGAAGCGCATTATCCCTCCTTGTGGAGTTGCAAAGATGAGGCCTATCCCTGATTTGATCATTGGGATACCTTGTTTTTGTTTCTTTATAGAGGACGCTCCATCGAAATAGAGTTCCCATCGAGTGCTTCCGCTGCTAATCGCATCAAATGCATGCTCGTCCGGCAAATCACAGTTCAGAGGAGAATCGGCCGGTATCGGGTGCTCAGCGAGGAAGTCGGCAATGGCCTGGCCTTTCACTGCCTTGAGAGGTTGATACGTTATCGAGAACTCCATCAAGAGCAGGGCCCACTTAGCGAGTCGTCCCGTCAATATGGCTTTCGACATCAAGTACTTAAGAGGGTCCACCTTCGAAATAAGACGGACTTCATGTGCTAATGCGTAATGTCTAAGCTTTGTTATTGCGAAGATCAACGCCAGGCAGTGCTTTTCAATGGGGGAATAGTTGCTTTCTGCCCCCAGCAGCACTCGACTTAAGTAGTAAAGTGCTCTTTCTTTCCTCTGATCGTTCTCTTGCGCCCATAATGCGCCTAAGGAACCTTCGAGGGCGGTTGTATAAAGAATGAGGGGTTTCCCCTTGACCGGCGCAGCCAACACCGGAGGGTTCTGCAGATACTGCTTGATCTCGTCTAGTGCACCTTGGCATTTGTGATCCCAAACGAATGGAGTTCCCTTCTTCATCAGGTGGCTGTAAGGACGGCATTTGCCTGAAAGATTGGCGATAAATCGCCGGATGTATGCGAGCTTCCCTTGGAGAGACCGCAACTGCTTGAGGGTTCTTGGCGGAGGCATTTCCATGATCGCCTTAATCTTTGACGGATCTATTTCAATACCTCGGTGTCGAACGATGAATCCCAGAAATCTGCCCGAGGAGACTCCAAACGCGCATTTGAGGGGATTCATTTTCAAATTATATTGCCAAAGGCGTCGAAATACAGTCTCTAGATGCTTTAAATGATCTTCGTATGACATGCTCTTTACTACGAGGTCATCGATATAGCACTCGACGATGTCGTGTATGAGGTCGTCAAAGATCTTTGTCATGGCCCTTTGATAGGTAGCGCCAGCGTTCTTTAGACCAAAGGGCATAACCCTGTAGCAAAATATACCCAAAGGGGTGCGGAAAGCGGTGTGCTTCTGGTCTTCGGGATGCATCTTTATCTGATTGTATCCTGACGAACCATCCATAAAGGAGAAAACCTCATGAGTGGACGTGTTATCTATCATTAGCTCGGTTACTGGTACTGGGAAATCATCCTTTGGACAGGCTTTATTGAGATCCCTGAAATCCACGCATATGCGTACCGTCCCATTCTTCTTCATTACCGGGACGATATTGGCGATCCAGTCGGGATATTGGACTTCTTGGATAAATCCAGAATCAATCAACTTCTTGACTTCGGCGTTGATGCTCATCTCAAGCTCGAGTCGCATCCTCCTTGGCGCCTGCTTAACTGGCTTGATATCTGGGGATATTGCTAATCTATGCACAGCAATCTCCGGGTCTAATCCTGGCATCTCGGAGTAATTCCACGCGAAGCTGTCTTTATGCCGTAAAAGCACGTTCTTTAACGCAGCCACCCTCTCTTCGGATAACAGCTCGCTGACGAATGTCGGTCGCGGGTCGTCTGCCGATCCCAACTCAATCTTCTTGAGGTTATCTGCAGTAGTATGTATACCATCTTCCAGTTCTTTCGGAGCGGGCGGAAATTCCGAGATCACCTCATCATCGCTGTTCTCAAAGCACCGGGGAAGGTCATCTACGTTCTCGAGCTCTTCTCCTAATATCGTAATCGTATAGCAAGTGCGAACCCGCTCCCCGGACTAAGGTGGACCCGATTCTGCTCTTGCGGCCTTGGGCTCATGCTTTTGCGGCGGCGTTACCTTCCAGCCGTCGGATAAAGCGAATCTGCCCCGTTGGTACTGGTCCTCGACCCAGTTCTTGAAGGTGACGCAGTCTTCGGTTGGATGTCCTATGGCTTGGTGATAAGAGCAATAACTCAGATGAGAAGCCTTGTTAGGTTGCTCAGGATGTCTAGACTCTGGAAGCGTGATCATTTGATGTTTTATAGCGAGGTTGAGTAACCTCTCCGTCTTGTCTCAGGGGAAGGAGTACGCTCGACTCATCTTCTTCATGAGGGACAAACCCGAGCCGCTTCTTGATTTATTTCCGTCTCTGCGTCGGGCCCTTCGTACAGCGGATTGACGAGGATAAGCATCTTTGTCTTTTGCAGCACGTTGAAATAGACGTTGCGTCCTGGCCTTCTCGTAGATGGCCATTTCGCGGTTGTGGTCTTCCCAAGCTTTCTGACCCACTTTCCTGATAGGCTTGCCTATTCGTTCCTCAAACGACGGACTCGGCGCTTTAATCGCGGGGTCTAGTTTTGATGGGGGGTTGGCATCTCCTGATAGGGCGTCCTCCTCTTCATCAAAGGTATATATAGCGTAGCTGCTGTGAGCCCGTTCCCGTTTTTCGGCTCTTGCGTATCCAAGCCCGAGTGTTTCCATCTTCCCGTTGGGCAATTTGCGTTGAGTCCCGGGGACATCCCAAATCCTGTTGTAGAACCGCGCCTGCTGAACGGTCTGTTCTAAGGGTACTCTTTGGCGCTTCAATAGCTTCTTTAATCCATTTGTATAGTATCTGGGCAGACGGATGGGTTGGAGCCTGTCAAGTGTAGCATCCGCGCCATGCCAGATTTCTTTCTCTATTTTCGACTCTGGGGATCGGTAGAATAGGATCACCTTCTCACCCCTTCGCCTGGGAGGGACGTAGAACGTTTGCAGGTCCTGCACATTGTGAGCCTGAAGCGTGTCGAGATCCTTGTAGTGTTCTCGCGGTACCATGGTGATTTGCAAACTATGGTCATCGCCAGGGGGTGCTTGTATTGACAGCCGATTGGAGAACACAGCATTAACTTCATCTTCTGAATCACTTCCGAAGACCAACACGGGGGCGGGCGTCCCCAGGTTGTTGCGTTGAGATGGCCCTGGATAAACTATCTCTTCCTCTTCTTCGGTGTCGCTTCCGAAAACGGGGATGGTGGCGACGGTTTTGTTCTCCGGGTTGCGACACCTTTCTGTATCCTCGAAATCTGGCAAAAAGTACTTCGCATCTTCGTATTTGCGGACTTCGTTCACGGAAAATGGGTTTAACTCACCTGTTACGGTATACTCGAAACCATCCTTAAAGTACTTCATACACTGATGTTGTGTAGAAGGGATGATATTGTACTCGTGCAGCCAAGGACGGCCGAGCAAGGCGTTGTAGCAGGTCTTGGCGTCAATGACATGGAATTTGATGTCTGTGACGAGAAGTCCAAAGCGTAATGTTAGTATCACAGATCCGAGAGTCCGTGACGATTGTGAATCGAAACCGGAGATAGTAATTTTGTCACGAGCGAGGTGTTGCACGCTCATGCAGATTTCTTTCAACACCCGAACATTAAGGAGGTTGACGGAGGATCCATTATCCACCAGGATCATGCCTATCTTGATATCATGGCAGTATCCGGAGACATATAGGGGACGGTTGTGGTCGCACGTCCCGAGAAGGAGGTCTTCATCACCGAAAGTGATGTCGGCCGTATGCACTTCCTCCAGTTCATCCTTCATCTTTTCAGTGGCGAGGAAGGCTTGGAATTGCTCAGGTTCTTGTAACGCCTTAATTAGTGAGTTTCGCGCTTCTTTTGATAATAGGAGGGCATCGAGAATGCTAAGCTGAGAAGGTAGTTTCCTTAGGTGCGCGAGGATGTTATAGTCCACTTTACTCTTCCTAGGAGGGTCTTTGGCAGCCAGCTCTCTCATGACTTGGTCATCTAAAGTGATATCTTCATTGACCTTTTCCTTTCCCTTATCCTTTCTATTCCCGGGCCTGAGATTCTTTTCTGGGAGTGTGCGATTGCGCAGCTGAATGTTCTCGCAGATCTCCGATTCCTCTTCTTTCCCCAACACGGATTCTTTGAAGAGAGGGCCCAGAGCGATTTCTTCATCAGAGTCGCTCCCAAAGGTGAGAACTTGTGACCCCCTGGCGTTTACCATGTAACAGTTGCCAGTAGCTCTGTCGTGCCCATCGATAGTACTTCTTCGCTCCCGACGGCTCTTGCGTTTCATGCGCTTAACATGTTGCCGACGAGCGACATATCCTTGCCACCATATCTTAAAGGCGTCGCACTCCTCCGTGGGGTGTGAGATTTTCCGGTGATATGCGCAATAGTCAGGGTGCCTCTCCACCCCATCGTGTGTGTTTCCTTCCGAGGGTGGTAGCTTCATTCCCATTGACATGGCTTTGGCAAACATTTTCTTCGTCTTGAATATCTTCTTGTCTACTTCGGATGCCTTTCGCTCTGGTAGTTCAACTCTTTCGTTCAGCCGCCCGCATTTGGCTCCTTCCGATGTGGCCATCTCACGCTCCTGGTCTGCTTTACATTTTAGATGAATCTCATCTAGAAAAGCGTCGATCATTTCGTCTGTTGGCCATGCACGCTCTGGTACAGGCTCTGCCTCCAGCTTTTTAGTGCCCGGAGTTTTCCCATCATCGGTAAACGAGTGGGAGATTACGTTACAGCTCGCCACATATCCTTCGGATTCATCCGACGAGTTTTCTCCATCATCTTCCTCTTGAAAGATGTGGTTGAGGAACTCTTGCAGTGTGACAGGAGTTCGCGCATTTTGATTGTATTCTTCCAACGCGTCGATTTGCTTCTGCAAGTTCGTGTGTTCGTTTCCAAGCTTCACGGGCTTCTTGGATTTCTTCTTCTTTTTCTTCGAAGATTTTGACGGTTGGGCGTGAGTATTTGGGCCCTTATCGTGAATCTTCGTAATTGGGCGGGGCTTCAACATTCCTTCGATAATTTGAGGTTCAAGAGGGTCCTTCCATTCGATCGCAGGGCACGCATGAAGGTCTCTCAGCATTCTTTTGGTTTTAGTTGATAGCACGACCTCCCATGGAGCTTCTTCAATAAAAGAACATGTTGCCCCCGGTGTATCCGCTTTCCTCGGAGCGTGCGGCTATGGTGGGTTCACCTTCCACTTTTCGGACAGTACAAACTTCCCCTGGAGGTACTGGTCTTCAATCCATCCTTTGAAGACGAAGCAATCTTCAATCGGATGGCCTACCGTTTGATGGTAAGGGCAATAGTTAGGGTTATTCACCTCGGCGGGTTGCGGCGGTCGCCTTGGATTTGGCAGGTTTATAAGTCTGTTGCGTATTGCCAGCTCGAATAGCCATTTCGTCTTGTCCCGTGAGAACGAGTAGGGACGCTTCATCTTCTCATTATAATACCGACACCTTTCCTCCAGTTGATCTGCCGGTTTCGGGGCGTTAGGTTGCTGTTGGGCATTCGCGACAAAGGTTGCCCTTCCTTTACCCTTGTCATTCCGAGGTTCCGACTTCGGGGGAGGTGGTCTATGACCCATCTGGTCCATCTAAGCCAACTTGTCGATTAAAGCCTGGAATGTGGTTGGCTTAAAGAACATCATAAACTGGGAGATAGTTGCGTGGGGGTCTAGGGTTCCCACAAACATGCCCACTGCGGGTGCTTCCTCAATGCGTTGTTCACATCTCGACCACAAATTCCGCCAGCGTATAGCATACTGGACCCAGGTTTCGCCTGGTTTTACCCTGGCGTTAATCAATGCAGTTATTGGAGTGCGTTCGCTGGCACTTGCGAATCGCTGAGTGAATAACAACTCCATTTCAGCTAACATTTTGATAGAATCGTTCGGGAGTTCCGAATACCATTCGAACGCAGTTTCCGATAAGCTGCCCACGAACTGGCGGAGCAACAGTTTATCATCACCGCCGGTGTTACCGCAGAGGGCCCGGAACTGGGCGACATGTTGATGGGGATTGCCGGTCCCCTTATACACGTGGAATTTTGGTATCGTATAGCCTTGCGGGTATTTGATTTGGTCATACCAGCTCGGATACGGCCGCCCCGTTTTCACGACTTGACCAGCTGCCTCAGTCGCGTGATGAACCCGGATTTGCTGGGCTATGTAGTCAGCCAAGTCAGCCTTAGAGATTGCCTCCTCCTTGGCCGTTGAGAGGGCTGGTGGTGGATTTGACGTTTCTCTTCGGTCGTCTTCAAGAACGATTGGGGGATCCTCGGCGGGTAAGTCCTGCTGGATCATCATTCCTATCATATCTTGGAAGAGAAGGCCCATCCGTTGTATGTTGGCCGCTTGTTCAGCAGCCTCTTTGTCCTTTTTCTCCAGTGTCCGGCGAAGGAATTCAGCGTCGGTTTCTTCCTCCCGGCGTGCGTCTGAGGACGTTTCTGGGTTTTCTTTTGGCCCGGTGAGCGCGGCCATAGCATTCATCATTTCTTGAAGCTTTTGTTGCTGCTCCTGGGCCTTCGTCACGGATCGGGTTAGCGGTCGGTGGCCCGTAGAAGTGCGGCTTTCCTCTTTTCCAGAGGCCATGTAAACAGTGTGCACCACCATGCCCCCAGACTTAGGGCGTCTGGGCTCAGTGCTTTTAGCCGTCGTTGCATGCTGTGGGGTCTTCTTTGGCCTCCTCCTTTTATGAGTCAGTTGATCAACAGCCTTTTGGGGTTTAGCCTGGTGACCAGCTTCCGGTTGGATTTTCAGCTTCTTGTGCTGGCGGGAGAAGTTTGGATCGATGATCGAGTCTCGGGCCTGCCGCCAAACCTTATAGATTTTGGAAGACAGCCGTTGAGGAGATCGGGGCTGTTCGGGTTTTATTTCCACAACCTTTTTTAATGGAGGAGGAGACCTCTTCAGCACTGCAGTAGCAGAATTCCTTCGCACCTTATTTAGCATTTCGAAGCTGTTCCCAGTTGGAACAGCAGCATTCACTTCTGCCACTGGGGCCGATGGAGTCAACCCGGAGGGGGAGTTGCCCCCAGCCTTCCTTACTCGGCGCCAATGGCAACGTCGAGCGTGTCGAGCGGACGGCGTAGGGTCAGCGGTAAGAATGGTTTCGTCTTGCCCCCTGTGTAGGTGGGGGGTCGCTGTTGGTGTTAGCCTGTCAAAGACCGACGTCCTTTGGGCAGCAGGAGAGGGAGCTGGAGCCGTCAATCTTGTAAAGACCGACCTTTTGGCCGGAGAAGCCGCCTTGACGATTTCGGGAGCAGGAGCAGCCACTTTCTTAGAAGCAGCCTTCTCTGAGATTGTAGGCCCCATGATGGGTTTGCAGGATTTCTGGCCCAATCTAGAGAAGACCGAGGCGTTGACGTTGGGCGACTCGTTGAGAGGAGCCGCGACAGGGGTAAGACGATCAAAGACCGACTTCTTGAGAGCTTCCGTTGTCAGCACTGGAGTGGTGAAGTTTGTCGGCGGGAGCATGGTCCCAAAGAACAATCCTGTGGTGGCGCGAGTGACCTGTTCCATGGGCATTGTGAATAGCGAAGCAGCTTGGGGTCCGTAGGCTATACCTCCTGGCGAGGCAGAGCGTTGGTTGCAATTGCAGTCTGAGCAGTTGGAGAATTTCACGGAAGTAGAAGCCATCGATCCTTTGCTTTCTGCAATAAGCGAGACGCCAATTCTTAGTATCTTGAAACCCAAGGGCAACCATTAGCGAACCGCGATTGGTTCGCGAGTCACGACACACGAAGTGTGGAGTGGAAAGAGGAAAAGGTCCCACCGGGCGTGCCAGAATCTGTTCCCCTCCGAATGGCGGCGCGCAGGACTGCGGTGTCTTGGTGCTGAGATTTAGGGCAGATGCTAATTGGTGCTATCCGTCCACCTCTCCGAAGATGCCAAGTTGATTTATGGCACCGTGTATCGAAGGTTTAGACAGATGCGTCCGATGTAGCAGACTTCGTCAGATTCCCCCTCGTTTGAGGGGTTTTTGATTGTAGGGACGCTCTTCCCTGCATGCGCAAGCCCCTGCAGTTAATTACGCTACCGCATTGCGGTAACAACTTTCTCCTTCTCCAGATGGTCACTTCGTGTCATGGGTGTTTGTTTTGTTTTGTTGCCCGTGGATTGTTTACGGAGACCGAGTTATGTCGTCGCCCGTAGGGCGTGGACTAGTCCAAATCCGTATTATCTTAGATTTGGGTTTGGGGGTTTGGTTTGAGAATACGTTAGCCATATTTGAGGCTAAGATCAACTCAAACGTTTGTTAAGGATACGTTAGTCCAGTTTGAGACTAAGATCAACTTAACGGGATCGTTTAGATCCGACAAAAGAGCAATTGGCTCTAATGTTCCAGTTTAGGGACATAGTGGTCCATTAAATGTATGGCCGTCGGGACCCGTCACCTCTCTGACGACGTTGAAGGATTACAACGACGGATGTCAGAGGAGCTCAGAGATGTACCCTCGAGCCAGAGTTAATTGGGGGGATTTATAGTCCACTCTGTTTGAAGGTTTTAAGGATACGTTAGCCATCTTTGAGGCTAAGATCAACTTAAACGGGACCGTTTAGATCCGACAAAAGAGCATACGGGGCTCTATTGTTCTAGTTTAAGGACATTGCGGTCCATGGGTAGTTTAAGGACATTGCGGTCCATTGTTAGTTTTAAGACATCTCGGTCAAGGTTAAGGACGTCGTAGTCCATGGGTTTAAGGACCCCACAGTCCATTGTTAGTTTTAAGACATCTCGGTCAAGGTTAAGGACGTCGTAGTCCATGGGTTTAAGGACCCCACAGTCCGGTATATGCTCTGGATGCTTCACACGGGTTCACTGCCGTGCTTGGCGAGGACCAGGCTCCGCTCTGGACGTTTTCCACGGGGTCAAAGAGTGACATTATCCGCGTTCCACGTAACCAGGAATTTTGCATTAGACGCGGGTTTAAGGACCCCGCAGTCCATATCAATGTGTGGTCGTCGGGACCCGTCACCTCTTTGAAGACATTGAGGGATTACAATGCCAAGTATCAAAGGAGTGAAGAGATGTACCCTAGAACCGGAGTGGATTAAATAGTCCTTGGCCCAATTTGGGATCAAGACCGATTAATTATGTTATGAGTCCGTTGGCCCAGTTAATCACAAATTGAGGACTTATGGCCATCTTGGGCTAAGTCCAATCAGGAGAGGCTTTGCCTCCATCCATTTAGCCAATTGGGCCAATGTCTAGTGTTAAACACTACAGAGCAATCAGTGTTGAACACTGGGAATGAGGTTGACAAGTTAGTGTTTAACACTAAAAGATAATTGGTGTTAAACACCAGCAACAAGGCTTTCAAATTAGTGTTAAACACTAAAACAGATCAGTGTTGAACACTGCAAATAAAGCTTTTTAATTAGTGTTGAACACTAAGGCCCAACAGTATTTTAACACTGGGTTCGAGAGTTTCAATTTAGTGTTAAACACTAAGGCCAGAGGGGTCACGTGGCAACACGTGAGAGCGCCCTCCCTTTATTTATTCTGCTGAGATTACTGCGTCTTTCAGAGCGTCACGTGCCATCACGTGATAGGCATTCTAACGCTTATATGTTAAAGCTTCTGCCGGGGGTCACGTGGGTCACGTGGGAGACTGCCTCAAAGGGGCTTTCTGTAGATCTTTTAGGGGGGTCACGTGGTGGAACGTGACCCTGCCTTCATGTATTTTGTTTAGAGGCTCTGTTAATCTCTTTTCAGGAATTAAATTCCTCGAGCTTTAAATTTCAGAGGAATTAAATTCCTACTTCCTTTTGAAGACTTATATTCTGGAGTAGAGTTGAACTCTGAATCTTCCGTAGGAATTAAATTCCTCGTATATGTGAAGAACTGAATAGGGTTAAACCCTAATAAAAGCTTTTAAGGAATTGAATTCCCATTCCCTGTTAAATGATGATTAAGGGAATTAAATTCCCGTTGTTTCAACAGAACTAAGTTCTTAATTAGGGTTAAACCCTGTTTCTCTCTGTTCTGAAGGAATTAAATTCCCATGACACAGGGTCAAGCCCTAATTTTATTTCAAAGGAATTAAATTCCTATAGTTCTGTGAGAATTAAATTCTCGCGTTTCCATTCCCTCTCTATGTTTTGGATCTGCATGGCAGGATCTCAACCCATTGAGAATTAAATTCTCAACCTAAAGGGGAGATGTGCACTTTGCAAATCCTCTATCAAAGAGAGAAGAAATATGTTCTTCTGTTTTTATATTATCAGAGTTAAACTCTGTCGAGAATTAAATTCTCCTTCTTTCAAAAAGCCTTCCCTTTCTTACCTAGGGTTTTCTTTTGCAGAAGATCCAAGTTCCTCGAAGTATCAAGGCTCTCTCTCTCTTTTTCTTCCCTCTGCGTATATATGTCCCTTTTTTTTGTATATCTTGGCTCCTATTTATAGGAGAAGCAGCCGAGTCAATTAGTTTTTGACGAATCTTCATTGAGAGATTTGATTTGCATCCATCATTCGTTTTGGACCTTTGGATTATTAGGTGAATTTTATTCACCATTGGATTTCAAATCCAGGGATTCTCCTTTGTTATTTCGGTTAGATTTAAAGGGGAAATCTTTCCAAACTCGAGATTTTTCCATAGATAGATGATATTTCATCACCTCTGAATCTTTAATTCGATTGGTTCCAGATAATCGCTTTCCTTTGGAAAGATTTGATTCTCCTTCAGAATTTAATTCTGTTAACAAAATGGGCTTTGAAAGCCGGTCACGTGTGACCACGTGACCCATGGTCACGTGTGGGCACGTGACCCCCTTGGAACGAGCCTTCCTCTTTCTTTTGTGCTCTGTCTTCTGATTGCTGCTTAACCGTCACGTGCCATCACGTGACCCCTGGTCACGTGTGAGCACGTGACCCTTTTCTGGAGCCTCTTTCCTTGGTTCAACTGGAGAACGAGTTTGCTGCTTTGAACATCACGTGCCAACACGTGACCCTGGTCACGTAGGAGCACGTGACCTCTTCTGAAGCCTTTTCCTTGACTTGATCAGGGGACCGGTGTGCCTTTGACGCTTGCATTTAAATGTCACGTGTCGCCACGTGACCCTGGTTACGTGGGAGCACGTGACTCTTTCTGAAGCCCCTTTTCTTCAACGTAGTCAGGAAACTGAACTTGCCTTGATGATGTGCTTAGGTGTCACGTGCCAACACGTGACCGCTAGTCACGTGTAAGCACGTGACCCTCTTCTGAAGCTTTTCCCAGAAGCTTTCCTGATTTTAAATCAGGAAACAACTACAACCCTCGGTTTGTCTTTTGAATGCTTCTATAGTTTTTGCTTTGCACAGCGGTATATATGATATATCCTGCACCTTATTCGATGAGGAAAGGGCCGACGATCCCTTCACCGGGAGTGACCCCTTTAGCAAAACTAGAAAAGCCTCAAAAACACTCCATTTAAAAACCATTTGATTCCGCAACGAGATCAAGTTCAAAGCGTTAAAGGTTTTCTTAAAAACCATCCGCAACCCTCCGTCATTTTAGGAAGTAGAGTACTTAGTATTCGTGCTGTGTTTGTTGACCATAGTCAAGGCACAGTGTACGGTAGCTAAGTGATGTCTTCCTACACCGCATATGATGCGATTAGTTAGGACAGTCGCGTGACTTTATTGACCTTAGTTAAGGGTCATGTGTTAGTTATGTATATGCCCTAGAGGCCATTGTTGTACATATGATGTATATTATAATGGATGCTTGGATATATATAGAGATGACTTTCTTGCTCGTCATGATAGTATGCTATTTGGTTTCACTTTATCTTAACATGTTGACTTGTATTGGTTTACTGTTTTACTCTCACATGTTGATAAAGCCCTTAGGATTTGTACTCGACTACTGGGACTATGATGAGATCATACTAGTGGGGCCGCGGTAGTCGATGAGTACATCCTATAACTGTTCCTAGTCGAGGGTATATCGAGACAGGGCATCGATACACCAGAGTAGACTAGCGTATACGCATCTTGACCCATATGATGGGCGATGGATGATCCCATATCCATCGATGTTAGACATCAGAGATGGTGTACGGGTGCTCAGTGGAGACTGGGTACACTGGACGGACTCGCCGAGAACTCCCAGATGGTGATATACCACACGTCAGATGGCAGTTCTCCGGTGACACTGGTACAGGGTAGTCTGTAGACCCGAGATCGTCATAGAGTCTTGTGTGATTCCCACTGTGCTTTGATTTCCACCTTACCACGTCCAAGAGGGCGTGCAAAATGGTGGCTTTTTGGTACAGTCCCGAATCACATGGAGGCAATGAACGATAGGAGGGGATTCGTCTCTCCCGGTATAGGGAGTTGATGTTGTGCTGTGTTCGATTGGCTATAACTGGAAGTTCCTGGCCAGGGCTGATATAGAGATTTTCTGGTAAGTGTTACTAGTAGTTTCTCGACCCGTTATGAGCCACACATCGACACGACTTATCGGTTACTGGGGTCTGACGTATACCACCCCTAGACTTGATATGCGACATATCAGACGAACAGACCGGACTGTACGGGAGTGTTACTGGTTGGATTCACAGGAGAACGCACAGGCTAGCTTGTTGATCTTCTGATCGCTCAATACCTGTGTGGCTGTTACGTTTAGCTGACCGCTTGCAGCTTGTGGGTGTTTGATAAGATCATCACCTGCTACCGGCGTATTGACGATTCTTTAGAGTCCTACACAGAGGTTTCTTGGCTCAGGCGAAACAGAGTAAAGGCACATATGTGATATGTGCAGGACCGAGAATAATGCGATATGGGATACCGTATTATATTCTCGCGATATTTAGTTATGAACCGGGTCATCGGATCAAGTGTTGATTCGATGAATCGGTACATGATATATTAGTCGGTAATATTCGATATAGCCGGATCGTCGGATCAAGTGTTGATTCGATGATTTAAAGTATAATAATATATATGATATATTGTATTACATTATCTAATATTTGGCTCGCTTTATTATTTCATTTTCTCACTGGATGATACATTGATATATATGCGATATATGTTAATTGTATTATTTTCTTTTGTTACAAATATATAATATATATGCGATATATATTATTATGACATGATATGATTAATTGTTAAACATGTTTAAGGATGATTAATTGAGGTTAGGGTTTGATTTGGGTTAGATGCTTCATGCACCTTCTAGAAGCTTTTTCTTTTGTCATTGTAAAGATATTTTAGGATGACACATTCTTAACCCAACCAAACCCTAACTCTAGTTTATTCTCTACTAAATCCTAGCCACTCATCCTTGACCATGGTTTACATCAATCATATACTTTCTTTCTATTCATCACAAAAGAAAATAATCATTATTTTTTCCATTATCATCTTCTTCTCTCTTGAAAAAGCTTACTTGATTTTCTTTATGTGATGAATAAATATGAGAAAATGATTTAAAAAGAAAGCAAAAATACTACTCTCTCATCCTCATCTCATCTAGCCCATGAGATTAGTGTGTTCATCTCTTTAGAGTGAGATAGCTTGAGTCTTTGCAACTTCGAGGTAGATCATCGGAGATTTGGAATACTTCAAGCTAGCATGGATCGTTCGAGTCGTGGAGCCTCTCATGAGTCCGGGAGATCGTGGATCGCGGCAAAGGGACTTCTACTCGGAGCTTGTGAAGCAAAGGAGCGGACTACAAAGGTTGTAATCCCTCACACTTAGATAAAAGTTATCATCTTGCATGTTTAACCCTAATAATCTAGCAAAGATCCCGGCTTTGGGTTGTTCGGCACGTCTAAATTTTTATCCGGGCATGTTTGATGCCTTATGAACCTTCACAAGAGTGTCTAGGAACCCTACAGTGGTATCAGAGCCTAGCTAGAGCATTAGGCGATGTGTTTACGAAGTTAAAACTCCGATCGAACCCGGAACGACAAAATTGGACCCCTCTCTGGAAATTTTTTAAATTTTGGGATTTTTCTGAATTAAAAATATGTAAAAAAATTAGCAGGGAATTCTAAGAATTACCATAAAACCCGAGCCCCCAATTCGACCAAACGGCGGCGGAACCGCGGCGCAAGCATGCTTGTGCGGCGGTTCCGCGGCGGATTGATGGATTGGCGACACGTGGCTTTTGTGGTAATGTCCGTAGGTGCTTGTTGATGCTTCTGGGTATTTTTAATCTGTTTCAGGTGTTGAATCTTCTGGGGTTTATTTTGTAATAGTAGATTCGATCGGAATATTTAAATTCGTATTTCTTTCCGGATATTTAGAAACTGTTAAACTATTTGAACGGATATCATTAACTCACTGTTTCCCGGTACGGCAAACTTTCAAGTGTTGAATTTTTATTGGGTTTAAATCTTTCGGAAAAATTGTACAAGTTAAGAGGTGGACCCTCTAGAAGACAACAAACCTTAACTCGATTATGTGACCGTCTTGAACTGCCTTTTGAACCTTCGGGTTTGGGGCAGTACGGCGTGCCACATGTGAGGCGTTGGCTTGACCCTTCTACGGCTGGATCACCGGTACTGTGACATATTCTGGGATTATTTGAACTCCGCTCAAGTGTTGAGCACTTTGGGAAATTTTGGGTATTTGATTATCTGTTCGGAAAGTTTAATACTGTCTATTTATCTGGAATGTGATACAATATGTGGAATTCATAGAGTTAGGCATGAAATGCGAAGTATGTGATATTTCGGATTTACGATGTCTAAAGTGATTGTGGATTCCAAATGTTGTAGTTTTACACTTTCTTTTCTGTGACCGTAAGTATAATATGTGATATCGCCGGTTTCGTTGCTATATGTCAACGACAATTGGGATGCGCATATTTACTTACGTTGATGATATGTGATATTATGTGTTGCTGTGATTTGTTATATTGGATCGTCGCGTTCAGAATAGCCGGGGGTTTTATGTGAGATGAGGGTTTTTATTTTCATTCATGTAAAATTCATTTGTAATGTAATATTCTTTTATTTGGGGCGCTTCCAGGTTGCGGTTGCTGTCACCAGTGTATATTATTTACTTTTCCGCATTAGGTAGACCCAAGGTGGGGAGCACAAGTAACCGGGTTCTAGGGTCCAGTGGGAGGCCATCTCGAGGAGTCGAGACCGGGTCTTCTAACCCTAGAATTGGCAGTGTTACTTGCCGCTCTCGTAGGGGTCTTGGGATGTGGGTTTGGCTATTCGTCGCGACCGTGGAATCCGTGTTTTATACAGGCTCGTATTGAAAACACGGACGTCCTAGTATATCCAATATTTCATATATGTTCTTCTGCTGCAATGTTCTGTGATGAGATCATATTACTGCCTGAGACGAATGCTTATACTATATATATATATGCTGATATATAAATATTACTGCTTTCGATTCTTCTGTGATGCTTAGGAAGCATAAGCTGATGGGATATTTATTAATGAGATTAATAAAAAGAAAAGAAACCTAAAGATGTTGTAGAATCAAAAACTTTATAAAAGGGGTAGCTACAGTTTTGCTTTGCACAGTGATATATATGATATATCCTGCACCTTATTCGATGGGGAAAGGGCCGACGATCCCTTCACCGGGAGTGACCCCTTTAGCAAAACTGGCAGATGCTACAAAACACGGTTTGTCTTTTGATTGCTTTTAGTGTTTTGCTTTGCACAGCGGTATATATGATATATCCTGCACCTTATTCGATGAGGAAAGGGCCGACGATCCCTTCACCGGGAGTGACCCCTTTAGCGAAACTAAGAAAAGCCTAAAAAACACTCCTTTTCAAAACTTCACTCGATTCTACGACGATATCAAGTTCATTACGCTCAGGGTTTTCTGAAAAACCTGCGTAGCCTTCCGTCATTTTAGGAAAATAGAGTACTTAGTATTCGTACTGCGTTTGTTGACCATAGTTAAGGCGCAGTGTACGGTAGCTAAGTGATGTTTTCCTATATATAACATAAGATGTGATTAATTAGGACAGTCATATGACTTTGTAGACCATAGTTAAGGGTCATGTGGGTGGGTCTAAATTAATCAAGAAATGACGGGTAGAACTTGACTAGTGCTTATGATTTGTTGACCATAGTTAAGGTCATAAGACACTAGGGGTAAAAATATTATCGGGAATTTCAAGCATTGAAATTTGTAATGAGATTGCATACCTCCTATGAGATAGATGGATTCCGATACCCACTGCGAATAAGTGTTACTCCTGGGAGAGTTTTACACAGGACAATTAGTCATTCAAGTAGGTGTCTAGAAAAGTGTTAACGGGGTTACGCCTCTGGGAAAACGAGGTTTACTTTAATTAGGTCCGTGCGAAAACACGGGGAACCTCCCTCAAAGTACCGACACTGATCTGGCTGAAAGATTGACGAAATTGTAGGGTGTAATTAATCCCGGCTAATCTTACCTTTTAGGGTTTTAAGGTAGATTTGATAAAAACAGTGGGAGACATCCTGATTAGATAAGATAATAACCAATCTAATCTTGCAAGAGCATAAGCTAAAGTGTTTTCTTCTCTCTCTCTCCAGGTAGCGACCATGTCATGCCATAATCAAGATAATAATATGGATGTATTGACTGAACCCTATTATTGTACTATGCTAGGGAATGTTGGACCCGTTCTTTCTTATAAGAGTTATAAGACTGAACAGGAAACAGGAGAATATCTGGATTCTCACGCCGCCCAAAAGAACATACATGTTGATGCATCTTCTTCGGGTGTGTTAGTTATTGAGAACTGTTTCTCAGTTCACCCTACGTCCTGGGTATTAGATACCGGATCAGGATCCCACATATGTAAACAGTTACATGGGCTACGTAAAGGTAGAGAACTGGGAAAAGGTGATCATTCCGTTCAAGTAGGGAACGGTGCAAGTATTGTAGCCAAAGCAGTTGGCGAATATCACCTTGTATTACCAAGTCGTAGTACACTGATTCTAAATGAGTGCTATTATATACCGAACATGATGTGCAACATTATATCAGTCTCCTTATTAAGTAAAGAAGGATATAATTTTGTAGTACAGGATAATGTTATGAACATATTCCTAGATCAAAAGTTGATTGCATCAGGCTCGTTACATAATGGCATATTCATTCTAAATCAGAATACAGTCCTGAATATACAAAACACACACAAGAGGAAAAGTTCGGATATGAACGAATCCTACTTGTGGCATTGTAGACTTGGTCATATCAATGCGACACGACTGGCTAAGTTACATAAGGATGGTTATTTGAATCCGTTCGAATTATCATCTTATGATACTTGCCATTCATGTCTCAAAGGAAAAATGACCAAAGCTCCGTTTAGTGGACACGGAGAAAGAGTTACCGAACTCTTAGGACTGATACATAGTGATGTATGCGGTCCCATGTCTACGCATGCCAGGAACGGTTCTTCCTACTTCATTACATTCACTGACGATCTCTCTAGATTCGGACATGTGTTCCTGATAAAACACAAGTCTGAAGCTTTTGAGAAATTCAGAGAATATAAGCACGAAGTAGAGAATCAAACGGGAAAAAGTATTAAGATTCTTCGATCTGATCGATGAGGTGAATACTTAAGTAATGAGTTTCGGGATTATCTAAAAGAGAATGGGATTCTCTCTCAGCTTACTCCTCCTTATACACCACAGCACAACGGTGTATCGGAGCGGAGGAATCGCACCCTATTAGATATGGTGCGCTCTATGATGAGCACTGCTGAGTTACCTATCTCCTTTTGGGGTTATGCGCTGGAAACAGCCACATATCTATTGAATAGAGTTCCAACTAAATCGGTGCCTACCACTCCATATGAGATATGGAATGGGAAGAGACCATCTCTTAAACGAGTTAAGATATGGGGTTGTCCGGCCTATGTTAAAAAGCAAAATCCGGACAAACTCGAGGCAAGATCAGGTATATGTAAGTTTGTAGGATATCCAAAAGATTCTTATGGGTATATATTCTATCACGCTGAGGAAAAAAAAGTGTTTGTTTCTCAATATGCCACTTTTTTAGAAAAAGAATTTCTTGAAAAAGAAATTAGTGGCTCTGAGGTAGAACTGGAAGAAGTTCCAGCAGAACAAACTACAACAGATGATTTATTGGAACCAGAGGATTCAGTAGTACCCGACGAACCCCAGCCTCTCCGCCGATCTACTAGGGTTTCTCGTCCACCTGAGAGATACTACGGTTTTCTCATTGATGGTGGAAGCGAGGATTACATCATGGATGATGATGACCCCACTAGTTTCGAGCAGGCCATCACGAGTGGTGACTCTGTGAAATGGCTGGATGCAATGCGATCTGAGATGGAATCCATGTACAGCAATAAAGTATGGATTTTGGAAAATGCTCCTGAAGGGGTAAAACCCATTGGGAGCAAGTGGATTTTTAAAAAGAAATTTGGTGTAGATGGAAAAGTTGAGACTTTCAAAGCTAGACTTGTAGCAAAGGGTTTTCGTCAACGACCAGGTGTGGATTATGACGAAACCTTTTCTCCAGTGGCTATGCTTAAGTCCATCCGGATCTTACTTGCCGTTGCTGCATACCATGACTACGAAATCTGGCAAATGGATGTTAAGACCGCCTTTCTAAACGGTGATTTAGAAGAGAGCGTGTACATGACTCAGCCAGAGGGCTTCATAGATAGTGGGAGCAGCGGAAAGGTGTGCAAGCTGCTTAAATCCATTTATGGGTTAAAGAAAGCATCGCGGAGTTGGAACATCTGTTTTGATGTTGTAGTCAAAGAGTTTGACTTCATCAAAAATATAGATGAACCTTGTATCTATAAGAAGGTAGCAGAGGGTATGGTTGTCTTCCTCGTATTGTACGTGGATGACATACTCTTGATAGGAAATGATATTCCTATGCTGCAATCAGTAAAGCTTTTCTTATCACAGAGATTCTCAATGAAAGATCTAGGTGATGCCTCCTGCGTATTGGGAATCATGATCTATAGAGATAGATCTAAACGGATACTGGGATTGTCCCAATCCAGGTACATTGACACCATACTAAAAAGGTTTAGTATGGAAGAAGCCAAGCGTGGGAACCAACCCACGATCTCTGGACTCACTCTCTCCAAAGAGATGTCTCCCAAGACTGATTTGGAGAGAGCTCGCATGCAAGGGATACCCTATGCTTCGGCAGTAGGCTCTATCATGTATGCAATGCTATGTACCATACCCGATGTAGCATACTCACTAAGTGTAGTGAGTCGGTATCAAGCAGATCCTGGAGAGAGTCATTGGACAGCTGTGAAGAACATTCTCAAGTACTTGCGAAGGACTAAGGAGATGTTCTTGGTGTATGGTAACGAAGAACTCCAGGTGGAGTCCTTTACCGATTCCAGCTTCCAAAGTGATAAGGACGACTCTAAGTCGCATTCGGGTTTTGTCTTTTCCCTCAATGGAGGGGCGGTATGTTGGAAGAGTTCCAAATAGGATACCGTTGCAGACTCAACGATGGAGGCTGAATACATCGCCGCCAACGATGCTGCCAAAGAGGCTGTCTGGATCAAGAAGTTCATTAGTGAACTTGGTGTGGTTCCATCCATTAGGCATCCAATACCTCTGTATTGCGATAACAATGGAGCTGTGGCGTTAGCCAAGGAACCCAGGTCCCATCAAAAGTCCAGACATATTCTGAGGCGGTATCACCTGATCAGGGAGATAGTTGATCGCCGGGAGATCGAGGTCAGGAGAGTAGATACGAAGGACAACACTGCGGATCCATTCACGAAGGCTATTCCCCAGATACAGTTTGAGAGATTATTCGGGATGCTAGGTATGAGATACTACAGCAGCTGGCCTTAGTGCAAGTGGGAGATTGTTAGTTATGTATATGCCCTAGAGGCCATTGTTGTACATATGATGTATATTATAATGGATGCTTGGATATATATAGAGATGACTTTCTTGCTCGTCATGATAGTATGCTATTTGGTTTCACTTTATCTTAACATGTTGACTTGTATTGGTTTACTGTTTTACTCTCACATGTTGATAAAGCCCTTAGGATCTGTACTCGACTACTGGGACTATGATGAGATCATACTAGTGGGGCCGCTGTAGTCGATGAGTACATCCTATAACTGTTCCTAGTCGAGGGTATATCGAGATAGGGCATCGATACACCAGAGTAGACTAGCGTATACGCATCTTGACCCATATGATGGGCGATGGATGATCCCATATCCATCGATGTTAGACATCAGAGATGGTGTACGGGTGCTCAGTGGAGACTGGGTATACTGGACGGACTCGCCGAGAACTCCCAGATGGTGATATACCACACGTCAGATGGCAGTTCTCCGGTGACACTGGTACAGGGTAGTTTGTAGACCCGAGATCGTCATAGAGTCTTGTGTGATTCCCACTGTGCTTTGATTTCCACCTTACCACGTCCAAGAGGGCGTGCAAAACGGTGGCTTTTGGGTACAGTCCCGAATCACATGGAGGCAATGAGCGATAGGAGGGGATTCGTCTCTCCCGGTATAGGGAGTTGATGTTGTGCTGTGTTCGATTGGCTATAACTGGAAGTCC
Organism: Agapanthus africanus; assembly: GCA_030015575.1. Taxonomy (NCBI): domain Eukaryota; kingdom Viridiplantae; phylum Streptophyta; class Magnoliopsida; order Asparagales; family Amaryllidaceae; genus Agapanthus; species Agapanthus africanus. The sequence continues at coordinate 440,977,119 of CM057350.1, read as the reverse complement.
CTGGCCAGGGCTGATATAGAGATTTACTGGTAAGTGTTACTAGTAGTTTATCGACCCGTTATGAGCCACACATCGACACGACTTATCGGTTACTGGGGTCTGACGTATACCACCCCTAGACTTGATATGCGACATATCAGACGAACAGACCGGACTGTACGGGAGTGTTACTGGTTGGATTCACAGGAGAATGCACAGGCTAGCTTGTTGATCTTCTGATCGCTCAATACCTAGATGGCTGTTACGTTTAGCTGACCGCTTGCAGCTTGTGGGTGTTTGATATGATCATCACCTGCTACCGGCGTATTGACGATTCTTTAGAGTCCTACACAGAGGTTTCTTGGCTCAGGCGAAACAGAGTAGAGGCACATATGTGATATGTGCAGGACCGAGAATAATGCGATATGGGATACCGTATTATATTCTCGCGATATTTAGTTATGAACCGGGTCATCGGATCAAGTGTTGATTCGATGAATTGGTACATGATATATTAGTCGGTAATATTCGATATAGCCGGATCGTCGGATCAAGTGTTGATTCGATAATTTAATGTATAATAATACATATGATATATTGTATTACATTATCTAATATTTGGCTCGCTTTATTATTTCATTTTCTCACTGGATGATACATTGATATATATGCGATATATGTTAATTGTATTATTTTCTTTTGTTACAAATATATAATATATATACGATATATATTATTGTGACATGATATGATTAATTGTTAAACATGTTTAAGGATGATTAATTGAGGTTAGGGTTTGATTTGGGTTAGATGCTTCATGCACCTTCTAGAAGCTTTTTCTTTTGTCATTGTAAAGATATTTTAGGATGACACATTCTTAACCCAACCAAACCCTAACTCTAGTTTATTCTCTACTAAATCCTAGCCACTCATCCTTGACCATGGTTTACATCAATCATATACTTTCTTTCTATTCATCACAAAAGAAAATAATCATTATTTTTTCCATTATCATCTTCTTCTCTCTTGAAAAAGCTTACTTGATTTTCTTTATGTGATGAATAAATATGAGAAAATGATTTAAAAAGAAAGCAAAAATACTACTCTCTCATCCTCATCTCATCTAGCCCATGAGATTAGTGTGTTCATCTCTTTAGAGTGAGATAGCTTGAGTCTTTGCAACTTCGAGGTAGATCATCGGAGATTTGGAATACTTCAAGCTAGCATGGATCGTTCAAGTCGTGGAGCCTCTCATGAGTCCGGGAGATCGTGGATCGCGGCAAAGGGACTTCTACTCGGAGCTTGTGAAGCGAAGGAGCGGACCACAAAGGTTGTAATCCCTCACACTTAGATAAAAGTTATCATCTTGCATGTTTAACCCTAATAATCTAGCAAAGATCCCGGCTTTGGGTTGTTCGGCACGTCTAAATTTTTATCCGGGCATATTTGATGCCTTATGAACCTTCACAAGAGTGCCTAGGAACCCTACATCATGTGGGTGGGTCTAATTAATCACGAAATGACGGGTAGAACTTGACTAGTGCTTATGATTTGTTGACCATAGTTAAGGTCATAAGTGCTTGGGGTAAAAACCTTTATCGGGAGTTTCAAGTATTGAAATTTGCAATGAGATTGCATACCTTCTATATGATAGTTGGACCCTGATACCCACTGCGAGTAATTGTTACTCCAGGGAGAGTCTTGCACTTTACAATTAGCCGATCAAGTAGGTGTCCAGAAAGGTGTCAACGGGGTTACGCCCCTGGGAAAACGAGGTTTACTTTAGTTAGGTCCGTGCGAAAGCACGGGGAACCTCCCTCAAAGTACCGGCACTGGCCTGGCTGAAAGATTGGCAAACTTGTAGAGTGTAATTAATCCCGGCTAGTCTTTCCTTTTAAGGTTTGAAGGAAGATTTGATAAAAACAGTAGGAGCCATCCTGATTAGATAAAAAATATAACCAATCTAATCTTGCAAGAGCGCACACAGAGTGTTTTCTTCTCTCTCTCTCTTCAGATAGCGACCATGTCACACCTTAATCAAGATAATAATATGGATGTATTGACCGAACCCGCTTGTTATACTGAGTTGGGGAACGTTGTTCCCGCTCCAACTTATAATTGTTATAAGACAGAGCAGGAATTAGGGGAATACCAGGATTCCCATGCCGCCCAAACGAAGAAAGTGCATAATGATGCATCTTCTTCGGGTGTGTTCATTACAAAGAACTGTTTCTCTGTATCCTCCACGTCCTAGGTATTAGATACCGGATCAAGATTCCGCATATGTAATCTGTTACATGGGCTAAAGAAAGGTAGAGAACTGAGAACGGGTGATAAGTTTCATGAGACAGAAAACGGTACAAGTGTTGCAGCCAAGTCTGTCGGTCACTATCACCCTGTATTTCTAAATACATTGATTCTGAACGAATGTTATTAGATACCGAACCTGATATACAACATTATACCAGTCTCTTTATTAGTAATGAAATGATATAATTTTTTATTGTTGGATAATGTTTTGAACATTTCCTATATCAAGAGTTGATCAGTTCAGGCACGTTATCTAAAAGTATTGACGTTCTAAATCAAACTACAGTTCTTAGTATACAGAACACACATAAGAGAAAGTGTTCAGAAATGAACGATTCCTTCTTGAGGTATTGTAGACTAGGTCATATCAATGTGACCCGACTTGCTTAATTTACATTCTAGATGAATATTTAAAACAGTTTAAATTTACATCTTGTGAAACTTGCCAGTCATGTCACAAAGATAAGATGACCATAGCTCTGTTTATTTGAAACAGAGAAAGAGTTAGTGAACTCTTGGGACTGATACAAAGTGATGTGTAAAGGTCCCCGGGCTACATATGCCAGGACTGGTTCTTTGTACTTCCTTACATTCACTGATGATCTCTCAAGATTCGGACACATGTTCCTGTTGAAACACATGTCTGAAGCTTTTGAGAAATTCAATGAATATAAGTTAGAAGTAGAGAACCAATAAAGGTATAAGTATTATGTCCTATGATGAGATCAGGGAGGAGAATACTTGTGCATGGAATTCTTGGACTATTCTAAAGTAGAATGAGATTCTCTCTCAGTGTTACTCCTCTGTATACACCACAGCACAACGGTGTATCGGGGCGGAGCAATCGCACCCTATATGATATGGTGCGCTCTATGATGAGTGCTTCTGAGTTACCTATTCCTTTTTGGGGGTTGTGCACTTGAGAAGCTGCATACCTATTGAATTAGGTTCGAATCAGATCACTGCCTACCACTCCATATGAGATATGGTATGGGAAGAGCCCATCTCTTAAGTAAATTAAGATTTGGGATTGTCCGGCCTATGTCAAAAGAATAATCCGGACAAGATCGAGGCGAGGTCAATTCTGTAGAACTGGAAGGAGTTCCAGCTATACAAATTACAGCTGATGATTTGATAGAACCAAAAGATTCAATAGTCCCCGACGAACCTCAGCCTCTCCGCCGATCTAGCAGGCTTCCTCACCTGCCTGAGAGATACTTTGGTTTCTCGATGACAGTGGGAGCGAGGATTGCATCATGAGATGATGACCCAACTAGTTTCGAGCAGGCCATCAAGAGTAGGGACTCTGTAAAAATGGCTGGATGCTAAGCGATCTGAGATGGAATCCATGTACACCAACAAAGTATGGACTTTGGATGCTATATCTGAAGGGTTAAATCCCTATCAGGAGCAAGTATATCTTGAGAAGATTACCTGGTGTAGATGGAAAAGTTGAGACTTTCAAAGCTAGACATGTTAAAGGTTTTCATCATCGACCAGGCGTGGATAATGATGAAACCTTTTCCAGTGGCTATGCTTAAGTCCATCCGGATCCTACTTGCCATTGCTACATACCATGAATACGATATCTGGTGGTTGGGTGCCATGACTGCTTTTCTAAATAATGATTTAGAAGAGAACGTCTATAAGAACACAGCCAGAGGGCTTCGTAAATAGTGGGAGCAACGGAAACATGTGCAAGTTGCTTTACGGATTAAAGCAGGCATCGCGGAGTTGGAACATCTGTTTTGATGTGGTAGTCAAAGCCTTTGACTTCATCAAAATGGTAGATGAACCTTGTATATACAAAAGGGTAGTAGAGAGTAAGGTGGTCATCCTCGTATTGTACGTAGACAACATACTCTTGATAGGAAAAAAGTTTCCTATGCTACGCTCGATCAATCTCCTCTTATCACATGGATTCTCCATATAGGATCAAAGTAATACCTCCTAAATCCTGCGTTTTGGATCTATGAGATAGATCTAAATGGATGTTAAGATTCTCACTAGTTGTAGTGAGATGGTATCAATGCATCCTGGGGAGAATCACTGGAAAGGTTCCAGGGTGATAAGGACGACTGAATGTCAGTCGCAGGCATTGTCTTTACCCTCAGTGGAGGGATGGTATGTTGGAAGAGTTCCAAGCGAGATACCGTGGCAGACTAGACGATAAAGGCTGGTGACATCGCTATCAAAGATACTACCAAAGAGGTAGTTTGGGTGTATATTAGTTCATAAGATGAACTAGGTTCCTACCATTGTGTGACAATGGAAGTGTGGCTTTGGCCCAAGAACCCTGGTCCCATCAGTGACCCAGACATATTCTGAGGCAGCATCACCTGATCATGGAGATAGTTGATCTCCAGGGTGATCGAGGTTAGGAGAGTAGACTAAGAGGACAACACGGCGGATCCACTCACAAAGGCCTTTTCCCAAAGAGAGACATTTATGGGATGGTTGAGTATTAGATACTGCAACCACTAATACAGATGGCCCTAATGCAAGTGGGAGATTGTTAGTTATATGTATGCCTTAGAGGCCATCTGTACACAGGATGTATATTGTAGTGGATGCTGGGACATATATAGGTATGACTTTCTTGCCTGACATGATAGTATGCTATCTGGTTACTCTTTATCTTAACATGTATACTTGCTGTCTCTCTATTACATGTTGATAAAGCCCTTAGGATATGTGCTCGACTTCCAGGACTGTGATGTAGATCATACTAGTGGGGCCTGGGTAGTCCATGAGTACATCCTTCAATGTTCCTAGTCGTGGGAATATCGAGACGGGGCATCGATATTCCAGAGTAGACTAGCGTATATCTTCTCGACCCATGTGATGGGCGATGGATGATCCCATATCCATTGGTGTTTGACATCAGAGATGGTATGCGAGTGCTCAGTGGAGACTGGGTACACTGAACGGACTCGCCGAGAACTCCCAGATAGTATTATACCTCACGTCAGAAGGCAGTTCTCTGATGACACTGGTACAACTTAGTCTGTTGACCCAAGATCGTCATAGAGTCTTGTGTGTCTCCCACTGTGCTTTGATTTCCACCCTACCACGATTCTACTGAGTCGTGCAAACAGGTGGTTTTTGGGTACAGTCCCGATTCACATGGAGGCAATAAGCGATAGGAGGGTATTCGTCTCTCCCGGTTTGGGGGTTGATGTTGCGCTATGCTCGACTGGCCATAACTGGAAATCCCTGGCCAGGGTTGCAGTGATATACTGGTAAGAGTTATCAGTAGTTTCACGCTTGTTGTGGACCTTACATCGGCATGATTTATCAAGCTATTGGGGTCTGACGTTTACCACCCCTAGGCGAGATATGCGACATATCAGACGAACAGACCAGACTGTACGGTAAGTGTTACTGGTTGGATTCACAGGAGTGTGAGCGGGCTTGCTCGTTGATCTTCTGATCGCTCAATACCCGGGTGGCCGTTACGTTTAGCAGACCGCTTGCGGCTTGTGGGTGTTTGATATGATCATCACCTGCTGCCGGCGTATTGACGAGTCTTTAGAGTCCTACACAGAGGTTTCCTGGCTCAAGCGAAACGAAATAGGAGCGCATATGAGATATGTGCGGGACCGAGAATAATACCAGTATGTGATACTGAATTCTATTCTCGCAATTAGTATCATCGGACGGTTATATAAGATATAGCCGGGTTACCGAATCAAATGTTGATTCGTTATATTGATACACTTGATATTAGTCGGTTATATGCAGTATGACCGGATCATTAAATCAAGTGTTGATTTAATGTATAATTATATATTTGATATATTACTTTACATTAACTAGTATTTGTTCACTTAAGATTATTTTTCTCACTAGATTGTGCACATTGTATATATGATATATGTTTGTGCACTAGTTTGTATCATGTTTGATGATACATGCAAACTTGGGTGTGTGTATGCTTTAAACCATGTTTAGGTTAATGGTTAGGGTTTTAACTTATTTATTTATTTTATTTATTTTTGGCAAAAAAATAAAATGGTGGTTTTCTTTTTTTGCTTCAAGCTTCATGAAGCTTCTTAGCATTTTTGACCATTTTGTTTTTTCCTTTAACCTAACCATTACACCTAAACCCTAGTTTATTCTCTACATGTGTTAACTTACCCATGGTTGCAATATTATAAGCTTCACTTGAATTTTCTTTTAGAAAGAATTCATTTTATTTTCTTCTTCTTCATCTTCTTCATGAAGTGAAGAAAGCTTTCTTGAAAAATTCCAAGTGAAGAAATCAAGTGAGAAATCCAATATTAAAGTGAACCCACTTCCTATTTCTCCATCCTCTACCACTTGCCATGTAGTAGAGTGTGTTATCTTCACAAGTTTCATGACCTAGTGAAGATGGAGCTTGAGTTTGAGTCGCCTCGACGTAGATCATCTTCGGCATCGAAGTCAACGACCTAGCCCGATTATTTCTTCGATAAAACCATCGCTAGAGTCCGGGATCCCGATGATCGCAGCGAAGGGACGTCGTCACGGAGCTTTGGAGGTGGAGGACCGGATCTACAAAGGTTGTAGTCCCTTTCACTTATAGTTAAAGTAGTTAACTTACTTTGTTTCGCCTTTACCTTTAGTAACGATCTTGCATTAGGGTTTCTCGGCATATAGAAAAATTTGATTTTGGCATGGTTGATGCCCTGTGGAACCTCTTGAGTGTGCCTAGGAACCCTATAGGCTCTGATACCACTGTAGGGTTCCGAGGCGCACTCAAGAGGTTCTACAAGGCATCAACCATGCCAAAATCAAATTTTTTATGTGCCTAACAACTCTATGCAAGATCGTTTACTAGAGGTAAGGCAAAACTACAAGCAAGCAAACTACTTTGCTACTAAGTGAATGGGAATACAACCTTTGTAGATCCGGTCCTTCACTTCTAAAGCTCCGTGTTGACGTCCCTTCGCTGCGATCATCGGGATCCTGGACCCTAGCGTTAGTTTCATCGGAGAAATGAGCGGACTAGGTCGTTGACTTCGAGGCCGAAGATGATCTACGTCGGGGAGACTCAAACTCAAGCTCCATCTTCACTTGGTTATGAACTTTGTGAAGAGAACACCCTATACTACATGGCAAGTGGTAGAGGATGAAGAAATAGGAAGTGAGTTCACTTTGGATTTGGATTTCTCACTCTAAATCTTCACTTAAAAATTTCAAGCAAGCTTTCTTCTTCTTGAAGAAGAAGAAGAAGAAAGAAAAGAATAAAATGAATAATAGAATGAATAATCAAGTGAAGTCTATCATGATGCAACCATGGGTGAGTAAACTAATGTAGAGACTAAACTAGAGTTTAAGTTAATTGTTAGGTTAACAAAAATCTCATGCAAAACAAAAATGGTGGACTTTGTCAAAGATGCTTGAAAGCTTTATGAAGCTTCAAGCACAAAACAAAGAAAGCCACCATTTTGTATTTGCCAAAATAAATAAAATAATTAAAACCCTAACCATTAACCTAAACATGGTGTAAGTCATACACAAACCCAAGTTTGCATGTATCATCAATCATGATACAAACTAGTGCACAAACATATATCATATATACAACTTGTGCACATCAAGTGAGAAAATCAATCTTAAGTGAACAAATACTAGTTAATGTAAAGTAATATATCAAATATATAATTATACATTAAATCATTAAATCGATACTTGATTTAATGATCCGGTCATATCGTATATAACCGACTAATATTAAGTGTATCAATATATCGAATCAACACTTGATTCACTAACCCGGCTATATCACATATAACCGACCGATGATAAAAATCGTGAGAGTAGAATACAGTATCATATACTGGTATTATTCTCGGTCCCGCACATATCTCATATGCGCTCCTATTTCGTTTCGCTTGAGCCAGGAAACCCCTGTGTAGGACTCTAAAGACTCGTCAATACGCCGGCAGTAGCTGATGATCATATCAAACACCCACAAGCCACAAGAGGTCTGCTAAACGTAACGGCCACCCGTGTATTGAGCGATCGGAAGATCAACGAGCAAGCCTGCTCACACTCTTGTGAATCCAACCAGTAACACTTACTGCACAGTCCGGTCTGTTCGTCTGATATGTCGCATATCTCGCCTAGGGGTGGTAAACGTCAGACCCCAGTAGCTCGATAAGTCATGCCGATGTAAGGTCCATAACAAGTTCGAAACTACTGATAACACTTACCAGTAAATCAGTGCAACCCTGGCCAGGGATTTCCAGTTATGGCCAGTCGAGCATAGCGCAACATCAACCCCCAATACCGGGAGAGACGAATCCCCTCCTATCGCTCATTGCCTCCATGTGAATCGGGACTGTACCCAAAAACCACCTGTTTGCACGATTCAGTAGAGCTGTGGTAGGGTGGAAATCAAAGCACAGTGGGAGACACACAAGACTCTATGACGATCTCGGGTCAACAGACTAAGCTGTATCAGTGTCACCAGAGAACTGCCATCCGACGTGAGGTATAATACCATCTGGGAGTTCTCGGCGAGTCCGTTCAGTGTACCTAGTCTCCACTGAGCACCCGCATACCGTCTCTGATGTCAAACACCAATGGATATGGGATCATCCATCGCCCATCACATGGATCAAGAAGATATACGCTAGTCTACTCTGGAATATCGATGCCCCGTCTCGATATTCCCACGACTAGGAACATTGAAGGATGTACTCATGGACTATCCAGGCCCCACTAGTATGGTCTACATCATAGTCCTGGAAGTCGAGCACACATCCTAAGGGCTTTATCAACATGTAATAGAGAGACTGCAAGTATACATGTTAAGATAAAGTGCAACCAGATAGCGTACTATCATGTCGAGCAAGAAAGTCCTACTTATATATGTCCCAGCATCCACTACAGTATACATCTCATGTACAGTAATGGCCTCTAGGGCATACATATAACTAACACTTTGCATACTGGCGCCCACGTGAGGAGCACATTAGGCGCTACCATAGGATTTAATCCTATCGGCACTGGCACCCTTGTGGAAGGCACGTGAGGCGCTGCTTCATTAATTTTGAACAGAGCTTTACTCTTTTATTGGGGAAACAAATTCCCCCCACCGTTGCGGTTACGTGGCTCGTACGTGAGTGCAGTGGTGGCATCTTTTCCACCATTCGATCTCCTGGGGAGTTGAACCGTCTCCTTGTATTTATAAGTAGGGCCTTTGGCCCTTGAGATGACCGTTATTCATCTTCTTTAGTCTTCTTCCTTTCTTGAGAATTTAATTCTCTTTTCAGAGCTCAGCTCTCTGTTCAAAGAAACTCCTTCAGAGTTAAAACTCTGTCAAAATTGGTAAGAATCATGACCATGTCTTAACTCCTGAAGAAACCTTTGAAGGAATCTCTTCATGTTCTAGGGTTTTTAACCCATTAACAGAGCTTTGCTCTTCTTTTGTAATGATCTCTTAGAGATCTAAACTTTTACTTGAGTAGCCCATAGATCTTAAAGATCTTTAGGGTTTTACCCTATTATTAACTTTGATTTTTGAAGGTTATTTTCCATTTCTCGAGCAGATTTCTGTATTGTTATCCCGTTGTTCTACAGAGCTTGGCTCTGAAAAATTTGTTTTAAAGAAATTCTTTTGGGAATTTTATTCCCTTTCTTATTTTCCTTGCAGATTTGAAATCTGTTTGCAGAACACATTTCTCGAGGGAGTTTAACTCCAGAGTTCAATGATATTTTCTCATTAAATGAGAATCCTTTTGGATTGTTTCAATGAGTGACTGCTTCATCATTGATAGGGTGTTACCTTGATTTTTTGGGCCCCTTGTTATTTTCTCTTTGAACTATGACGCAGTACTATTTTAGGTGTAAAAGAATATTGTGTCGATAATTAACCCCTCCCTTTTTTTGTGTGCAGGTACTATGGCTTTTGATTCCTCCTTTCTCTTCGTCCGCTCGGAGAGTGATTTCGCCGACACACCTACAGATCGAGAACTCTTCGCACTTATTTGGGACCATGACCCAGAGAAAAAGTCTCTTTATTTGTAGGGGTTATAGTATAGTCAAATTATCCAGGGTCGGCGCAGTTTTACTTGCGCAACGCCTTCAGAACTGATCACGGTGATCCATTATGCCGATCCGTCGCCGGTAGCTTACGTAGTAGAAGAGCTCAACTGGTCCTCAGAAGGTCGTCTTCAACCTTCCATGGCATCAATACTAGTATAGCAGCGGATGGCCTTGGACATTTTAGGGCGACGATTGTTAGTGATATGTATGCCCTAGAGGCCATTACTGTAGGGTTCCTAGGCACACTCAAGAGGTTCCACAAGGCATCAACCATGCCAAATTCAAATTTTATATGCCGAGAAACCCTAATGCTAGATCGTTAACTAGAGGTAAAGGCGAAACAAAATGAAAGTAAATCACATTTACACTAAGTGAACGGAAATACAACCTTTGTAGATCCGGTCCTCCACCTCCATAGCTCCATGACGATGTCCCTTCGCTGTGATCATCAGATCCTAGACTCTTGCGGTGGTTTCATCGGAGAAAACATCGGGCTAGGTCGTTGACTTCGATGCCGAAGATGATCTACGTCGAGGCAACTCAAGATCAAGCTCCAACTTCACCAAGTCATAAAACTTGTGAAGAAAACACCCTATACTACATGGCAAGTGGTAGAGGATGAAGAAATAGGAAGTGGGTTCACTTTGGATTTGGATTTCTCACTTGGATTGATCACTTGAAAATTTCTAGCAAAGCTTTTCTTTCTTCATCAAAAAGAAGAAGAAGAAAGAAATGAAAATGAATGAATAATATTAAAATAGAAAATCAAGTGACCCTTATCATAATGCAACCTTGGGTTAGTTTAACTCATGTAGAGAGCAAACCCTAGTTTAGCTAATGGTTAGGTTTAAAGATAAAACAAAATGGTTACTTATTCAAAGCTTCATGAAGCTTCAACAAAACAACAAAGAAAGCCACCATTTCATTTATCTTTCCAAAAATGAATTAAAGAAAATAAATAAACCAAATAAAATAATGGAAACCCTAACCATTAACTAAACATGGTTTGAAGCAAACACACACCCAAGTTTGCATGTATCATCAAACATGATACAAACTAGTGCACAAAACTATATCATATATACAATGTGCACAACGAGTGAGAAAATCCATCATAAGTGAACAAATACTAGTTAATGTAAAGTGATATATCAAATATATAATTATACATTAAATCATTAAATCAACACTTGATTTAACGATCCGGTCATATCGCATATGACCGACTAATATCCAATGTATCGACTTATCAAATCAATGCTCGATTCGATAACTAGGTTATATCGCATACAACCAATCGATACATTCATCGCGAGAATAGAATACGGTATCACATACACGCATTATTCTCGGTCCCGCACATATCTCATATGCGCTCCTATTTCGTTTCGCTTGAGCCAGGAAACCTCTGTGTAGGACTCTAAAGACTCGTCAATACGCCGGCAGCAGGTGATGATCATATCAAACACCCACAAGCCGCAAGCGGTCTGCTAAACGTAACGGCCACCCGGGTATTGAGCGATCAGAAGATCAACGAGCAAGCCCGCTCACACTCCTGTGAATCCAACCAGTAGCACTTACCGTACAGTCCGGTCTGTTCGTCTGATATGTCGCATATCTTGCCTAGGGGTGGTAAACGTCAGACCCCAATAGCTCGATAAGTCGTGTCGATATGAGGTCTATAACAGTTCGAGAAACTACTGGTAACACTTACCAGTAAATCTCAGCAACCCTGGCCAGGGATTTCTGGTTATAGCCAATCGAACACAGCGCAATATCAACTCCCTATACCGGGAGAGACGAATCCCCTCCTATCGCTCATTGCCTCCATATGATTCGGGACTGTACCCAAAAACCACCGTTTTGCACGCCCTCTTGGACGTGGTAAGGTGGATATCAAAGCACAGTGGGAATCACACAAGACTCTATGACGATCTCGGGTCAACAGACTACTCTGTACCAGTGTCACCAGAGAACTGCCATCTGACGTAAGGTATAAAACCATCTGGGAGTTCTCGGCGAGTCCGTCCAGTGTACCCAGTCTCCACTGAGCACCTGTATATCATCTCTGATGTCAAACACCAATGGATATGGGATCATCCATCGCCCATCTGTATGGGTTGAGAAGGTATACGCTAGTTTACTCTGGTATATTGATGCCCCGTCTCGATACACCTACGACTAGGGACCTTGAAGGATGTACTTATGGACTACCATGTCCCCACTAGTATGATCCGCATCATAGTCCAGGTAGTCAAGTACACATCCTAAGGGCTTTACCAACATGTAACAGAGAGACAATCAGTGTACACGTTAAGGTAAAGTGCAACCAGATAGCATACTATCATGTGGATCAAGAAAGTCCTCCCTATGTATGTCCAAGCATCCACTACAATATACATCCTATGTATAGTAATGGCCTCTAGGGTATACATATAACTAACAATCTCCCACTTGCACTAGGGCCATCTGATAGCAGTGGTTGTAGTATCTCGTACTCAACCATCCCATAATAGTCTCTCTCTGTGAAAAGGCCTTTGTTAGTGGATCCGCCGTGTTGTCCTCTGAGTCTACTCTCTTGACCTTGATCCCTTTGGAGATCAACCATCTCCATGATCAGGTGATACTGCCTTAGAATATGTCTGGATCACTGATGGGACGGACGTTCCTTGGCATAGGCCACAACTCCATTGTCACACAATGGGAGGAAGAAAATTCATCTCATGAACAAATATACACCCAGACAGCCTCTTTGGTAGCATCTTAAATAGCGATGTATCCAGCCGTTATCGTCTAGTTTTCCACCGTATCTAGCTTGGAACTCTTCCAACATACCGTCCCTTCACTGAGGGTAAAGACAATGCTTGTGACTTACATTCAGTCGTCCTTATCACTCTGGAACCTTTCCAGTGATTCTCCCCAGGATCGATTGATACCATCTCACTACAACTAGTGAGAATCCTAACATCCAATTACTTCTATCTCATAGATCTGAACTCAGGATTTAGGAGGTATCACTTTGATCCTTTATGGAGAATCCTTGTGATGAGCGGAGATTGACCGAGCGTAGCATAGGAAACTCCTTCCGTATCAAGAGTATGTTATCCACGTACTCTACGAGGATCATCACCATACTCTCTACTACCTTTTTGTACATACAAGGTTCATCTACCATTTTGATGAAGTCAAACTCTTTGACTACCACATCAAAACAGATGTTCCAACTCCGCGATGCCTGCTTTATCACATAAAACATCTTGCTCACGTTTCCGCTGCTCCGACTGTCTACGAAGCCCTCTGGCTGTGTACTTACAGACTCATTCTTCTAAAACGTCATTTAGAAAAGCAGTCATGGCACCCAACCGCCAGATATCGTAGTCATGGTATGTAGCCGTGGCAAGTAGGATTTGGATGGACTTAAGCATAGCTACTTAGAAAAGGTTTCAACAAAATCCATACCTGGTCAATGATGCAAACGTTTAACAGGTCTAGCTTTGAAAGTCTCAACTTTTCCATCTACACCAAGTAATCTTCTCAAGATATACTTGCTCCTGATGGGGATTTAACCCTTCAGATATAGCAACCAAAGTCCATACTTTGTTGGTGTACATGGATTCCATCTCAGATCGCTAAGCATCCAGTCATTCTTACAGAGTCCCTACTCTCGATGGCCTGCTCGAAACTAGTTGGGTCATCATCTCATGATGCAATCCTCGCTCCCACTGTCATAGAGAAACAGAAGTATCTCTTAGGTGGATGAGAAACCCTACTAGATCGGCGGAGAGGCTGAGGTTCGTTGGTAACTATTGAATCCTTTGGTTTTATCAAATCATCTGCTGTAGTTTGTATAGCTGGAACCTTTCCAGTTCTACATAACTGATCTTGCCTCGAGCTTGTCCGGATTTTGCTTTTAGACATAGGCCGGACAACCCTAAATCTTAACAAACTTAAGATATGGACTCTTCCCTTTCCATATCACATATGAAGTGGTAGGCAGTTGATTTGATTGGAACCCTATTCAATAGGTATGCAGCTTCTCAAGCGCATAACTCCCAAATGGAAATAGGTAACTCAGTAGTACTCATCATAGAGCACACTTTATCATATAGGGTGTGATTGCTCCGCCCCGATTCATCGAGGTGCGGTGGTGTATACGGAGGAGTAATGCTGAGAGAGAATCTTATTCTCCTTTAGAATAGTCCAGGATTTCCGTGCTTAAGTATTCTCCTCCCTGATCACATCAAATGACATAATACTTATACCCTTATTTTGGTTCTCTACTTCTAACTTATATTCTGTGAATATCTCAAAAGTTTCGGACTTGTGTTTCAACAGGAACATATGTCTGAATCTTGAGAGATTATCAGAGAATGTAATGAAGTACAAAGAACCGGTCCTGGCATGTGTAGACAGGGGACCTTACACACATCATCATGTATCAGTCCCAAGAGTTTACTAACTCTTTCTCTGTTTCCAGTAAACGGAGCTATGGTCAACTTATTTTTGTGACATGACTGGCAAGTTTCACAAGATGTAAATTCAAACTGATTTAAATATGCATCTATATGTAACTTCAGCTAGTCGGGTCGCATTGCTATGACCTAGTCTACAATACCTTAAGAAGAATTCGTTCATTTCTGAACTTTTCCTCTTGTGTGTGTTCTGTATATTAAGAACTGTAGTTTGATTTAGAACATCAATACTTTTAGATAACGTGCCTGAACCGATCAACTTTTGATATAGGAAATGTTCAAAACATAATGCAACAATACAAAATTATATCCTTTCTTTATTAATAAAGAGACTGATATGATTTTGTACATCAGGTTCGGTATCTAATAACATTTGTTCAGAATCAATGTATTTTGGTAATACAGGGTGACAGTGACCAACAGACTTGGCTGCAACACTTGCACCATTTTCTGTCTCATGAAACTTATCACCCGTTCTCAGTTCTCTACCTTTCTGTAGCCCTATGTATCAGATTACATATGTGGGATCCTGATCCGTTATCTAATACCCAGGACGTAGAGGATACAGAGAAACAGTTCTTTGTAATGAACACACCCGAAGGAGATGCATCATATGCACTTTCTTCGTTTGGGCGGCATGGGAAATCTGGTATTCCCCAATTTCCTGCTCGGTCTTATAACAATTATAAGTTGGAGCGGGACCAACGTTCCCCAGCTCAGTATAACAAGCGGGTTCGGTCAATATATCCGTATTATTATCTTGATTAAGGCGTGATATGGTCGCTACCTGGAGAGAGAGAAGAAAACACTCAGTGTGCGCTCTTGCAAGAATAGATTGGTTATTATTTTATCTAATCAGGATGGCTCCTACTGTTTTTATCAAATCTTCCTTCAAACCCTAAAAGGAAAGACTAGCCGGGATTAATTACACACTACAAGTTCGCCAATCTTTCAGCCAGGCCAGTGTCGGTACTTTGAGGGAGGTCCCCCGTGCTTTCGCACGAACCTAATTAATGTAAACCTCGTTTACCCAGAGGCGTAACCTCGTTGACACCTTTCTAGACACCTACTTGATCGGCTAATTGTAATGTGTAAAACTCTCCCAGGAGTAACTCTTACTCGCAGCGGGTATCGGGATCCAACTATCTCATAGAAGGTATGCAATCTCATTGCAAATTTCAACACTTGAAATTCCCGATAATATTTTGCCCCTAGCGTCCTATGACCTTGACGGAGGCCAAACTACCCATAGTCCGCTAGTCAAGTTCAACTCGTCATTTTCTGATTGAATTAAACCCACCCGCACGACCCTTGACGGAGGCCAAACAACGCCGTACGAATACCCTAATCCAATCGCATCATATGCTAGCAGATAAGCACTAGTTAGCTACCGTACACTACGCCTTGACGGAGGCCAAACTACCGCATCACGAATACTTACTAGTACTTATCTGAAATGACGGAGGGCTACGACAGGTTTTTCTGAAAACCTATTGCGTAATGAACTTGATATCGTTGTAGAATCAAATGATTTTAAAATGGAGTGTTTTTGAGGCTTTTCTAGTTTTGCTAAAGGGGTCACTCCCGGTGAAGGAATCGTCGGCCCTTTCCTCGTCGAATGAGGTGCGGGATATATCATATATATCACTGTGCAATGCAGAAACTATAGAAGCAATCAAAAGACAAACCGACAGTTGTAGCATCTACCAGTTATTGCTAAAGGGGTCACTCCCAGTGAAGGGATCGTCGACCCTTTCCTCATCGAATAAGGTGCAGGATATATCATATATACCGCTGTGCAAAGCAAGAACTGTAGCTACCTGTTTTATTTTTGAAATTCGATTCCACAACATCTTTAGGTTTCTTTTATTTTATTAATCTCATTAATGAAGTCCCATCATTTAAGTACCTAAACATCACAGATAAGTACGACGTACACTTATGCCATCCGCATTCACCTCGATGTCCCCTCGTGCACCGTTAGGTTAGGTAACTAACGGCAGAGCGGGGCAGGGCTAGCGCGGGTGTAAAACATAAGTAACGTCTATATAATATATCATATATACTATATACAGTATCTATCACAACATATCAAATGATCACATCACAGATATCGCTGCAGAAGAATCATATGAAACATTGGATATACTAGGACGTCCGTGTTCTCAATACGAACCAGTATAAAACACGGATTCCACGGTCGTGATGAATAGCCAAACCCACACCCTTAGACCCCTACGAGAGCGGCAAGCAACCCTACCAATTCTAGAGTTAGGAGACCCGGACTCGACTCCTCGAGTTGGTCTCCCACTGGACTCCAGAACCCGGTTACTTGTGCCCTCCTCCTTGGGTCTATCCTAGTGCGGAAAAGTAAATAATATACAAATGGTGACAACATCCGCAACCTGGAAGTGCCCCAATAAAAGAATATTTCAAACAAGTTTTTTACATGAATAAAAACGAAAAACACTCATCTCACATAAAAAAAACCCCGGCTATTCAAACACGACGATCCAATATAACATATCCAGCAACACATAACATCACATGTCATCAACGTAAGTAAATATGCGCATCCCAATTGTCGTTGACATATCGCAACGAAATCGGCGATATCACGTATTACACTTACGGTCACAGAAAAGAAAGTGTAAAACTACAACAGTTGGAATCCGCAACCTCTTTAGACATCGCATGCCTAACCAAATGAATTCCTTAGACATCACATGCCTAACAATTATAAACCCCGCATTTTAGTCTCAAAATCGAAAAAACTTTTCAATATCAAGTCGGGCAATTCAACAAGATTCCCGACATCCTGATCGAATGCTCGTCGCAAACTTTAGTAGACGGCCGCACCCCCGATACCATCGACGAAGTGCACCAAGGCGGAACACCGCTACCGCGAGCACCCGAACGGATGCTTTCGGCGACGGGGTTCTCCTACAGTCACTTGGTCGGGGCTAAGGGGTGTAGCTGTCTATTAAGTTTAACTGGCGAGTATCCGCGTACGCTACGTGATTGCGACGGACTTTTGATCACATCAAAATTCCGTGGCAACCGATCAATTGAGACTAAAGTGCTATGTTTATAACATTCAAATCAGTTATCTCATAACTCCTTGTGGATTCCAAATATTGTATCACATTCCAGATAAATAGAAAATGTTAAACTTTCCGATCGAACAATCAAACACCCAAGTTTTCCCGAAACAGCTCAACACATGAAATAAGTTTAAAAACATCCATTTCATGCCTCAGTACCAACGGTCCAGCCATAGAAGGGTCAAGCCAACGCCTCACATGTGGCACGCCGTACTGCCCCAAACCCTAAGGTTCAAAGGGCAGTTCAAGACGGTCACATAATCGAGTTAAGGTTTGTTGTCTTCTAGAGGGTCCATCGTGTTACTTGGACTACTTAGAACGTTATTAAACTACGGAAAAATCCAACAATTGGAAATTTCCCGGCAGGGGAAAAATTGGGTATTTATATCCGGTCGAACTTTTTAACATATTCTAAATTACCCGGAAAAACTCATAGACGCAGTTAAAGATTCCGATCGAATCATCGAATCCCCAATACAGCCCAGAAAACTTAACTCTTGAATAAAGATTAAAATTACCCAGAAAACACAGGAGTCAAATAGAAACATTACTGTGCAAAGTTTGGTTAATAAAGCAACAGTATGGCCGCGGAACCGCCGCACCAAGTGGGGTAAGGCCGCGGTTCCACGGCACTTTGATGGAGTTAGGACCCCGTTTTGCACAGTAATTCATATAAAACCCTGCTTATTTTTCTGCAAATTTTTAATATGGAAAAAACCACTTTTTCAGAAAATGTACAAAGAGTGGTTTTGAATTAGGGTTTCGGGTTCGATCGGGTTTCTAACATCGTCTACACATCGCCTAAAGCTCTAGTTAGGCTCTGATACCACTATAGGGTTCCTAGGCACACTCAAGAGGTTCCACAAGGCATCAACCATGCCAAATTCAAATTTTATATGCCGAGAAACCCTAATGCTAGATCGTTAACTAGAGGTAAAGGCGAAACAAAATGAAAGTAAATCACATTTACACTAAGTGAACGGATATACAACCTTTGTAGATCCGGTCCTCCACCTCCATAGCTCCATGACGATGTCCCTTCGCTGCGATCATCGAATCCTAGACTCTCGCGGTGGTTTCATCGGAGAAAAGATCGGGCTAGGTCATTGACTTCGATGCCGAAGATGATCTACGTCGAGGCAACTCAAGATCAAGCTCCAACTTCACCAAGTCATGAAACTTGTGAAGAAAACACCCTATACTATATGGAAAGTGGTAGAGGATGAAGAAATAGGAAGTGGGTTCACTTTGGATTTGGATTTCTCACTTGGATTGATCACTTGAAAATTTCTAGCAAAGCTTTTCTTTCTTCATCAAGAAGAAGAAGAAGAAAGAAATGAAAATGAATGAATAATATTAAAATAGAAAATTAAGTGACCCTTATCATAATGCAACCTTGGGTTAGTTTAACTCATGTAGAGAGCAAACCCTAGTTTAGGTAATGGTTAGGTTTAAAGATAAAACAAAATGGTTATTTATTCAAAGCTTCATGAAGCTTCAACAAAACAACAAAGCAAGCCACCATTTCATTTATCTTTCCAAAAATGAATTAAAGAAAATAAATAAACCAAATAAAATAATGGAAACCCTAACCATTAACTAAACATGGTTTGAAGCAAACACACACCCAAGTTTGCATGTATCATCAAACATGATACAAACTAGTGCACAAAACTATATCATATATACAACGTGCACAACGAGTGAGAAAATCCATCATAAGTGAACAAATACTAGTTAATGTAAAGTGATATATCAAATATATAATTATACATTAAATCATTAAATCAACACTTGATTTAACGATCCGGTCATATCGCATATGACCGACTAATATTCAATGTATCGACTTATCAAATCAATCCTCGATTCGATAACTAGGTTATATCGCATACAACCAATCGATACGTTCATCGCGAGAATAGAATACGGTATCACATACACGCATTATTCTCGGTCCCGCACATATCTTATATGCGCTCCTATTTCGTTTCGCTTGAGCCAGGAAACCTCTGTGTAGGACTCTAAAGACTCGTCAATACGCCGGCAGCAGGTGATGATCATATCAAACACCCATAAGCCGCAAGCGTTCTGCTAAACGTAACGGCCACCCGGGTATTGAGTGATCAGAAGATCAACGAGCAAGCCCGCTCACACTTCTGTGAATCCAACCAGTAACACTTACCGTACTGTCCGGTCTGTTCGTCTGATATGTCGCATATCTTGCCTAGGGGTGGTAAACGTCAGACCCCAATAGCTCGATAAGTCGTGTCGATATGAGGTCTATAACAGTTCGAGAAACTATTGGTAACACTTACCAGTAAATCTCAGCAACCCTGGCCAGGGATTTCTGGTTATAGCCAATCGAACACAGCGCAACATCAACTCCCTATACCGGGAGAGACGAATCCCCTCCTATCGCTCATTGCCTCCATGTGATTCGGGACTGTACCCAAAAACCACCGTTTTGCATGCCCTCTTGGACATGGTAAGGTGGAAATCAAAACACAGTGGGAATCACACAAGA
The DNA here is from genome assembly GCA_030015575.1 of Agapanthus africanus. Lineage (NCBI taxonomy): Eukaryota > Viridiplantae > Streptophyta > Magnoliopsida > Asparagales > Amaryllidaceae > Agapanthus > Agapanthus africanus. Next base: position 440,956,690 of record CM057350.1, on the reverse strand, counting down.
CTCTATGGCGATCTCGAGTCAACAGACTACTCTGTACCAGTGTCACCAGAGAACTGCCATCTGACGTAAGGTATAAAACCATCTGGGAGTTCTCGGCGAGTCCGTCCAGTGTACCCAGTCTCCACTGAGCACCCGTATATCATCTCTGATGTCAAACACCAATGGATATGGGATCATCCATCACCCATCTGTATGGGTCGAGAAAGTATACGCTAGTCTACTCTGGTATATTGATGCCCCGTCTCGATACACCTACGACTAGGGATCTTGAAGGATGTACTTATGGACTACCATGTCCCCACTAGTATGATCCGCATCATAGTCCAGGTAGTCAAGTACACATCCTAAGGGCTTTACCATCATGTAACAGAGAGACAATCAGTGTACACGTTAAGGTAAAGTGCAACCAGATAGCATACTATCATGTCGAGCAAGAAAGTCCTCCCTATATATGTCCAAGCATCCACTACAATATACATCCTATGTATAGTAATGGCCTCTAGGGCATACATATAATTAACAATTATTGTACATACGATGTATATTGTAGTGGATCCTTGGACATATATATGGAGGACTTTCTTGCTCGACATGATAGTATGCTATCTGGTTGCTCTTTATCTTAACATGTGCATGTCTCTATGTTACATGTTGCTAAAGCCCTTAAGATGAGTACTTGACTACCACGATTATGATGCAGATCATACTAGTGGCGACAGAGTAGTCGTTAAGTACATCCTTCAAATGTTTCTAGTCGTGGGTGTATCGAGACAGGGCATCGATATACCAGAGTAGACTAGCGTATAGCTTCTCAATCCATGTAGATGGGCGATGGATGATCCCATATCCATTGGTGTTTGATATCAGAGATAGTATACGGGTGCTCAGTGGAGACTGGGTACACCGAACGGACTCGCCGAGAACTCCCAGATGGTATTATACCTAACGTCAGATGGCAGTTCTCTGGTGACACTGGTACAGGTTAGTCTGTAGACCCGAGATCGTCATAGAGTCTTGTTTGATTCCCACTGTGCTTTGATTTCCACCATACCACGTTCAAGAGAACGTGCAAAACGGTGGATTTTGGGTACAGTCCCGAGTCACATGGAGGCAATGAACGATAGGAGGGGTTTCGTCTCTCCCGGTATTGGGAGTTGATGTTGCGCTGTGCTCGATTGGCTATAACAGGAAGTCCTTGGCCAAGGCTGCTTCAGAAATATACTGGTAAGTGTTATCAGTAGTTTCTCGACCCGTTATGAGCCTCATATCGACACGACTTATCGAGTTACTGGGGTTTGACGTTTACCACCCCTAGATGAGATATGCGACATATCAGACGAAGAGACCGGACTGTACGGTAGTGTTACTGATTAGATTCGCAGGAGTGTGAGCAGGCTTGCTTGTTGATCTTTTGATCGCTCAATACCCGGGTGGCCGTTACGTTTAGTAGACCGCTTGCGGCTTTTGGGTGTTTGATATGATTATCACCTACGGCCGGCGTATTGACGAGTCTTTAGAGTCCTACATAGGAGTTTCCTGGCTCAAGCGAAACGGAGTAGGAACACATATGTGATATGTGCGGGACCGAGATTAATACGATATGTGATACCATATTCTATTCTCGTGAATTATGACATTGGTCGGTTATATGCGATATAGCCGGGTTATCGGATCAAGTGTTGATTCGATAAGTTGTTACACATAATATTAGTCGATTATATGTTATATAGACGGATTATTAAATCAAGAGTTGATTTGATAATCTAATGTATAATTATATATTAGATATATTACATTACATTAACTAGTATTAGCTCACTTAAGATTTCTTTTCTCACTTGATGTGCACATTGTATATATGTGATATGTATATTTGTGTACATGAATTGTGTCATGCTTGATGATACATGCAAGATGGGTGTATGGGACTTATACCATAGTAGGGTTTGTGTTTGGGTTTTATTTATCAGTAAGTAATTTACAAAACATTTGAATTAGTCAAGGATAAGCTTGTAGAAGCTTATAGACTTATTGACTTTTTCAACTCTTTTGTCATTGCTTAAGATATCTGTTAACCCTACCCTTAACCATAGCCCTTGATTAATTCTCTACATGAGTTAGGTATGAGGGCTTAACTCACCCATGGTTGCAATAATTGATTTGGATGAGGATTAATTCATTGGATGAGTTCATCATCATCATCATCTTCTTCTTCCTCAAAAGCTTTCTAGCTTCAATGGAGGTATGAGAAAAAGTGTGAGAAAATCAAATTTAAAGTAAGCCCACTTCCTGCTTCATCATCCTCTACTACTTGCCATTTAGTATAGGGTGTTTGCTTCACTAATTCTATGATTAGTGAAGAGATAGCTTGGATTAGTGTCTCCTCGACGTAGATCATCTTCGGCCTTGAAGTCTTCGAAGTAAGCATGTTCGTTTCTTCAAGGGAGCCTCTCCAGAGTCCGGAGTTCACGATCGCAGCGAAGGGGACTACTACACGGAGCTATTGAAGTAAAGGACCGGTCTAAAAATATTGTATTCCTTGCTCACTTTACTTGCAAAGTGTTTGCATTTATATTTCCGTCGATTTCTAGTTAACGATTCTTAGTTAGGGTTAGCTAGAACGGTAAATTTTTGAATTTGGCATGGACGATACCTCCCGAAACCTTGCTGCCGTCCTAGGTAACCCTACAGTGGTATCAGAGCCATGCTAGAAATTTATACGGATTTTGTTAAGATTACGAAACCGAAATACTCCGAAACTTGCATCGCCAAAACCTGCTTGCTGTCGATTTTAAAATGTTGTCAAAAACTTTTTTAAACAAGTACAGAGTGATGTATAGGATATATCATGAACAAACACAAAATTTCAGGGCATTCCAAGAAAATTTGGCCGGCCACCTATAGCTTGATCTCGACCAAATCCGAGCCCCCTCCCCTGAAATTTTTTGTGTGTTCCAGTGACTTGGTTTTGGTGTTTCAGGTGTTGTTTGTTTTTGCTAATTTTGCATGTGATGTAATCTTACACTTTAAGCAATTCGGAGTGTTTCGTATTCGTAGTTTTAACATTGTTTCGGGTTATTCGCATGTTATCTAGACGAAGTTAAAAAGTTCGATCGAATGTCAAAAACCCATTTTTCCATGTTTAACGTATTCGGAAAAACATGCAAGTAAGTCTATGAACCCTCTAGAAGAATGAAACCCTAACTCGACTTTTTTGATAGCGGAACCGCGGCCAAACCCTAGGATTTGCCGTAGTTCCGTGGCAACATGAGTGAGGCTTGGGTTTGCCCATCTACGGCTGGTGTATAGGTACTGTGGCATATTCTGGGTATTATTGAACTGTGCTCAAGTGTTGAGCTGCCGGGAAATTGTGGGACTTTGATGAATCGATAGAAAAGTTTAACGTTTTTCCGGATATTATGTGATGTGATACAATATTTGAAATCCACAAAAGTAGTTATGAGATAACTAGTTTGAATTTTATAAATCTAGCAGTTTAGTCTCATTTGATCGGTTGCCACGGGATTTTGATGTGATCAAAAATCCGTCGCAATCACGTAGCATACGCGGATACTCGCCGGGTAAATTTAATAGATAGCCACGCCCCATAGCCCCGACCAAGTGACTGTAGAAGAACCCCGTCGCCAGAAGCATCCGTTCGAGTGCTCACGGCAGCGGTGTTCCGCCTTAGTGCACTTCGTCGATGGCATCGGGGGGTGCGGCCGTCTACTGAAGTTTCCGACGAGCATTCGATCAGGATGTCGGGAATCTTGTTGAATTTCCCGACTAGATATTGAAAAGTGTTTTCAAGATCGAGACTAAAATGCGGGATTTATAATTGTTAGGCATGCAATGTCTAAGGAATTCATTTGGTTAGGCATGCAATGTCTAAGGTGGTTGCGGATTCTAACTATTGTAGTTTTTCACTTTCTTTTCTGCTACCGTAAGTGTAATATGTGGTGTATCGCCGGTTTCGGTGCTATATGTCAACGACAATTGGGATACGCATATTTACTTACGTTGATGACATGTGATGTTATGTGTTGCTGGGATATGTTATATTAGATCGTCATGTTTGAATAGCTGGGGTTTTTATGTGAGATGAGAGTTTTTCATTTTCATTCATGTAAAATTCATTGTATGTAATATTCTTTTATTGGGGCACTTCCGGGTTGAGGATGATGTCACCATTGTATATTATTTACTTTTCCGCACTAGGATAGACCTAAGGCGAGGAGCATAAGTAACCGGGTTCTAGGGTCCAGTGGGAGACCATCTCGAGGAGTCGAGACCGAGTTTCCTAACTCTAGAATTGGTAGGGTTGCTTACCACTCTCGTAGGGGTCTAGAGGTATGGGATTGGCTATTCATCACGACCGTGGAATCCGTGTTTTATACAGGCTTAAAATAAAACCCGGAAATCCTAGTATATCAAATATTTCATATGTTGTTTTCTGCTGCGATATCTGTGATGTGATCATTTGATATATTGATGAGATAGATACTGGATATAGTATATGTGATATATTATATAGACGTTGCTTATATTTTACACCCGCGCTAGCACTGCCCGCTCTGCCGTTAGTTACCTAATCTAAAGGTGCACGAGGGGACATCGAGGCGAATGCGGATGACATAAGCGTATGTTGCATTTATCTGTGATGTTTAGGTAACTTAAAATGATGGGACTTCATTAATGAGATTAATGAAATAAAAGAAATCTAAAGATGTTGTAGAAACTTTTCTCGAAAAATGGTAGCTCTAGTTCATGCTTTGCATAGCGGTATTCCTTATAGAATATCCAGCACCTTATTCGATAAGGAAAGAGCCGAGATCCCTTCACCGGGAGTGACCTCTTTAGCAAAACTAGCAGATGCTACAAACTCGGTTTGCCTTTTGATTGCTTTTATAGTTTTTGCTTTGCATATTGGTATTTGTGAAATATCCTGCACCTTATTCGATAAGGAAAGAGCCGAGATCCCTTCACCGGGAGTGACCTCTTTAGCAAAACTAGTAAAAGCCTAAAAAACACTCCATTTCAAAATCACTCGATTCTACGACAATATCAAGTTCATTACGCAAAGGGTTTTCTTAAAACCTGTCGTAGCCCTCCGTCATTTTAGATAAGTACTTCATAGAATTCATGCTACATTTCTTGGCTTTCGTCAAGGCGTAGTGTGCGGTAGCTATTTATGCTTATCGCATAAGCATATGATGCGATTGAGTTGGGGTAGTCGTGCGACTTTGTTGGCTTTCATCAAGGGTCGTGTGGGTGGGTTTAATTCAATCAGGAAATGTACGGGTTGAACTTGACTAGTAGCCTATGGTTTGTTGGCTTTCGTCAAGGTCATAGGATGCTAGGGGCAAAATATTATCGAGAATTTCAAGTGTTGAAATTTGCAATGAGATTGCATACCTCCTATGAGATAGTTGGATCCCGATACCCACTGTGAGTAAGAGTTATTCCTGGGAGAGTTTTACACATTACAATTAGCCGATCAAGTAGGTGTCTAGAAAGGTGTCAACAGGGTTACGCCCCTGGAAAAACGAGGTTTATTTTAATTAGGTCCGTGTGAAAGCACGGGGAACCTCCCTCAAAGTACTGGCACTGGCCTGGCTAAAAAATTGGCGAAATTGTAGGGTGTAATTAATCCCGGATAGTCTTTCCTTTTAGGGTTTGAAGGAAGATTTGACTAAAACAGTGGGAGCCATCCTGATTAGATAAAATAATAACCAATCTAATCTTGCAAGAGCATACGCTGTGTGTTTTCTTCTCCCTCTCTCTCCAGGTAGCGACCATGTCACGCCTTAATCAAGATAATAATACGGATGTATTGACCGAACCCGCTTGTTATACTGAGCTAAGGAACGTTAGTCCCGCTCCAACTTATAATTGTTATAAGACCGAGCAGGAAATAAGGGATTACCAGGACCCGTGCCACCCAAACGAAGAAAGTGCATGATGATGCATCTTCTTCGGGTGTGTTTATTACAGAGAACTGTTTCTCAGTATCCTTTACGTCCTGGGTATGAGATACCGGATCAGGATCCCATATATGTAATCAGTTACATGGGCTACAGATAGATAGAGAACTGAGAATGGGTGATAAGTTTCAAGAGTTGGAAACGGCGCAATTGTTGTAGCCAAGTTTGTTGGCAGTTATCACCCTGTATTACCAAATATGTTGATTCTGAACGAATGTTATTAGATACCGAACCTGATATACAACATCATATCAGTATCTTTATTTAATAAAGAAGGATATAAATTTGTATTGATGGATAATGTTTTGAACATTTCCTATATAAAGTGTTGATCGGTTCAGGCACGTTATCTAAAAGTATATACGTTCTAAATCAAACTAGAGTTCTTAACGTACAGAACACATACAAGGGGATGAATTCAGAAATGAATGAATCCTTCTTGAGGCATTGTAGACTATGTCATATCAATGCGACCCGACTAGCTAAGTTACATTTAGATGCATATTTAAATCAGTTTGAATCTACATCTTGTGAAACTTGCCAGTCATGTCACAAAGATAAGATGACCATAGCTCTGTTTATTGGAAACAGAGAAAGAGTTAATGAACTCTTGGGATTGATACATGATGATGTATGTAGGTCTCCTGTTTACACATGCCAGAACTGGTTCTTTGTACTTCGTTACATTCACTGATGATCTCTCAAGATTCGCACATGTGTTCCTGTTGAAACACAAGTCTGAAGTTTTTGAGAAATTCAAAGAATATAAGTTAGAAGTAGAGAACCAAAACGGGAATAAGTATTATGTCCTTTGATGTGATCAGGAAGGAGAATACTTGAGCACGGAATTCTTGGACTATTCTAAAGGAGAATGAGATTCTCTCTCAGCATTACTCCTTCGTATACACCACAGCATGTTGGTATATCGGGGCGGAGCAATCGCACCCTATGTGATAAGGTGTGCTCTATGATGAGTACTACTGAGAAGCCTATTTCCTTTTGGGGGTTATGAACTTGAGAAGCTGCATACCTATTGAATAGGGTTCCAACCAAATCAGATGCCTACCATTCTATATGTGATATAGTATGGGAAGAGCCCATCTCTTAAGGATGTTAAGATTTGGGGTTGTCCGGCCTATGTCTAAAATCAATATCCGGACAAACTCGAGGCAAGGTCAGTTCTGTGGAAGTTTGTTGGATATCCCAAGCATTCGCAAGGGAATATCTTCTACCACACCGAGGAACAAAAGGTATTTTATTTCTCGTCATGCCACCTTTTTAGAAAAGGAATTTCTTTTGAAGAAATTTATGGTCATGAGGCAGAACTGGAAGGAGTTCCAGCTATACAAACTACAGCTGACGATTTGATAGAACCGGAGGATTCAATAGTTCCCAACGAACCTCAGCCTCTTCGCCGATCTGGTAGGGTTCCTCATCCACCTGAGAGATACTTCAGTTTCTCTATGACAGTGGGAGTGAGAATTGCATCATGAGATGATGACCTAACTAGTTTCGAGCAGGCCATCAAGAGTAGGGACTCTGTGAGAATGGCTGGATGCTAAGCGATTTGAGATGGAATCTGTGTGCACCAACAAAGTATGAACTTTGGTTTCTTTATCTGAAGGGTAACCTCCCCATCAGAAGCAAGTATATCTTGACAAGATTACTTGGTGTAGATGGAAAAGTTGAGACTTTCAAAACTAGACTTATTGCAAAAGGTTCTCGTCATCAACCAAGAGTGGTTTATGATGAAACCTTTTCTCCAGTAGCTTGCTTAAGTCCATCTGGATCCTACTTGCCATCGCTACGTACCATGACTACGATATCTGGCGATTGGGTGTCATGAATGCTTTTCTAAATAATGATTTAGAAGAAAGCGTCTATAAGTACACAGCCAGAGGGCTTCGTAGACAGCGGGAGCAGCAGAAACGTGTGCACGTTGCTTTACGGGTTAAAGCAGGTATCACGGAGTTGGAACATCTATTTTGATGTGGTAGTCAAAGAGTTTGACTTCATCAAAATGGTAGATGATATATACAAAAAGATAGTAGGGAGTATGGTGATGATCCTCGTATTGTACGTGAATGACATACTCTTGATAGGACAGGAGTTTCCTAGGCTACGATCGGTCAATCTCCTCTTATCACATGGATTCTCCATACAGGATCAATGTGATACCTCCTAAATCCTGGGTTTTAGATCTATGATATAGATCTAAATAGAAGTTAGAATTCTCACTAGGTGTAGTGAGATGGTATCAATCGATCCTGGGGAGAATCACTGGATAGCTTCCAGGGTGGTATGGTCGACTGAATGTCAGTCATAGGCATTGTCTTCACCCTCAGTGGAGGGATGGTATGTTGGAAGAATTCTAAGCTAGATACCATGGAAAACTGGACGACAAAGGATAGATACATTGCTACCAAGGATACTACCAAAGAGGTAGTTTAGATGTATATTAGTTCATGAGATGAACTTTGTTCCTACCATTGTATGACAATGGAGTTGTGGCTTAGGCCTAGCCATCAGAATTCCAGACATATTCTTAGGCAGTATCACCTGATCATGGAGATGGATGATCTCCAGGGAGATCGAGGTTAGGAGAGTAGACACAGAGGACAACAACACGGATCCACTCACAAAGGCCTATTTCCCAGTAGAGACTTTTATGGGATGGTTAAGTATGAGATACTTCAACCACTGCTGATTGTTGGATATGAGATACTACAACAGATGGCCCTAGCGCAAGTGGGAGATTGTTAGTGATATGTATGCCTTAGAGGCCATTACTGTACATACGATGTATATTGTAGTGGATGCTTGGACATATATATGGAGGACTTTCTTGCTCGACATGATAGTATGCTATCTCGTTGTTCTTTATCTTAACATGTACACTGATTGTCTCTATGTTAAATGCTGCTAAAGCCCTTAGGATGAGTACTTGACTACCAGGATTATGATGCAGATCATACTAGTGGGGACAGAGTAGTTATTAAGTACATCCTTCAAATGTTCCTAGTCGTGGGTGTATCGAGACAGGGCATCGATATACCAGAGTAGACTAGCGTATAGCTTCTCGACCCATGTAGATGGGCAATGGATTATCCCATATCCATTGGTGTTTGACATCAGAGATAGTATACGGGTGCTCAGTGGAGACTGGGTACACTGAACGGACTTGCCGAGAACTCCCAGATGGTATTATACCTAATGTCAGATGGCAGTTCTATGGTGACACTGGTACAGGTTAGTCTGTAGACCTGAGATCGTCATAGAGTCTTGTGTGATTCCCACTGTGCTTTGATTTCCACCTTACCACGTTCAAGAGAACGTGAAAAACGGTGGCTTTTGGGTACAGTCCAAAGTCACATGGAGGCAATGAGCGATAGGAGGGGTTTCGTCTCTCCCGGTATTGGGAGTTGATGTTGCGTTGTGCTCGATTGGATATAACAGGAAGTCCTTGGCCAAGGCTGCTTCAGAAATATACTGGTAAGTGTTATCAGTAGTTTCTCGACCCGTTATGAGACTCATATCGACATGACTTATCGAGTTACTGGGGTCTGACATTTACCACCCCTAGATGAGATATGCGACATATCAGACGAAGAGAGCGGACTGTACGGTAGTGTTACTGATTGGATTCGCAGTAGAGTGAGCAGGCTTGCTTGTTGATCTTCTGATCGCTCAATACCCGGGTGGCCAATACGTTTAGCAGACCGCTTGCGGCTTGTGGGTGTTTGATATGATCATCACCTGCTGCCAGCATATTGACGAGTCTTTAGAGTCCCACATAGAGGTTTCCTGGCTCAAGCGAAACGGAGTAGGAGCACATATGTGATATGTGCGGGACCGAGATTAATACGATATGTGATACCGTATTCTATTCTCGCGAATTGTGACATTGGTCGGTTATATGCGATATAGCCGGGTTATCGGATCAAGTGTTGATTCGATAAGTTGTTACACATAATATTAGTCGGTTATATGTGATATAGCCGGATTATTAAATCAAGAGTTGATTTGATAATTTAATGTATAATTATATATTAGATATATTACATTACATTAACTAGTATTAGCTCACTTAAGATTTCTTTTCTCACTTGATGTGCACATTATATATATGTGATATGTATATTTGTGTACATGAATTGTGTCATACTTGATGATACATGAAAGATGGGTGTATGAGACTTATACCATACTAGGGTTTGTGTTTAGGTTTTATTTATCATTAAGTAATTTACAAAACATTTGAATTAGTCAAGGATAAGCTTGTAGAAGCTTATGGACTCATTGACTTTTTCAACTCTTTTGTCATTGCTTAAGATATTTGTTAACCCTACCCTTAAGCTTTGCCCTTGGTTAATTCTCTACATGAGTTAAGCCTGAGGGCTTAACTCATCCATGGTTGCAATAATTGATTTGGATGAGGATTAATTCATAGGATGAGTTCATCATCATCTTCTTCTTCTTCTTCCTCAAAAGCTTTCTAGCTTCAATGGAGGTATGAGAAAAAGTATGAGAAAATCAAATCTAAAGTGAGCCCACTTCCTACTTCATCATCCTCTACTACTTGCCATTTAGTATAGGGTGTTTGCTGTTAGTTTATATACCCTAGGGGCCATTATTGTATCATACTAGTTTGTATATTACTTAATAGAAGCTTGGGATATTAACATGTATATAACAGTCTTGCTAAACATGGTAGTATGCTACATGGTTTTTCTATCTTAATATGTGAGTATACGTATTGATAGAGCTCTTAGGATCTTGCTTGACTACCAGCGTTGTGATGGTAGTCACACTAGTGGGGGCTTGGTAGTCTACAATCACATCCTTTTTCAGGTCCCTAGTCGTAGGATTATCGAGACAGGGCATCGATACTCCGGAGTAGACTAGTGTGTACGCTTCTCATCCCAGTTGGGGAGATGGTCTGTCCCACAGCCGTCAGTACGTCGTACTGGAGATAGTATATAGGTGCTCGTTGGGTTACGGGTACACCGGACAGGACTCGCAGGGAACTGTTGGTTGGTTTTATACCAGTCATCAGTTAACAGTTCCCAGGTGACATGAGTACAGCATAGTCCGCAGACTTGACATTGCTACTTTGCCTCGAGTGTGTCCCACTGTTCTTAGATTGCTACCCTGCCACGGCTCAAAGGAGTCGTGCAAACAGGTAGTAGTTGGGTGCAGTCCTGAGCACTTGGAGGCAGTGGCGGTTAGACAGGATTCGTCTCTCCCGGTATTGGGAGATGATATCGTGCTGTGTCAGAGAGCCATTACGCAAAGTCCCTGGCCAGGGCAAGCGAGATTTACTGGTAGGTTCCAGTAGTTTCTCAGGGTGTAATGGGCTTCACTCCGACACGACTTATACCGCTATTAGGGGACTGATGCTTGCCGCCCCCTAGGCCCGATATGCGATAGTCTTAGACGAATAGACCGGACTGTACGGAGATTGTCACATCAGACTTAGTAGGAGTTCAGATGAGTTTCCTCATCGGCCTTCTTATCGACATCTACCTGGGGACCGTTACGTACAGCTAGTGCCGCTTGCAGTCTTTGGTTAAACCCACTGCCAGGGTAGTAGTCGAGTTATTAGAGTCCCACACAGAGAGTTTCTCTGCTCCAGGCGAAACGATATAGAGGTCGTATGGTTTTACGACAAGGGTTCGGACGCATACGTGTGTTTACGCATGTACGACATTCGGACAGTTTTTACAAGCCGGCTTTGGTTTAAGCCAGATTCTAGTATCGGGATATTGGATTTATACAGTCTAAAGTTTTTCCGTGTTTTCACGGATAGGAGGGGCGTTATCGAAATTTCGCGAGAAGCTTCTAGAAAGATGGTGACTTGGGGGTTTAGGTGGCATATGCATTAAATGAGATTAGTGACTCATTTGTGTGATTCATCCTTGTCATTAATGCATCATAATTGATTAATGACTCATGTAGATGAATCACTCATTTGTATTTATGAAGCATGGTTGTTAAATCCTTTATTTTATTTATTTGATAAATATAATGCTTCATATATATCATGAGAGATCATTATCTCATTTCTATTCTCATGCTCACCTTCTCTCTCTTCAAACCCTAATCTTCCCCTCTCATGTGTTGAGATCAAGGATTAGAATAGACTAATCAATCCATAATCCAACTCTATATCACCTAGGTTACTTAGATTACCACTTTAAGAAACCTAGTTACCTCAAGTTAGAGGTGAAGCTTGAAGTAAAGCTCTCGGGTGGATCGTCTACTACTTAGGCCGAGGAGGAGGTGGAGATCGAAAAGACGAAGGACACGGTTCATTAGGTATAATCACTTTTCATAGTAGTTTAGAACTCCTATGTTTTTGTTAGTTATCGTTTAGCAACGATTCTTTCGGTTAGTCGATGTTTACGCAAAGAATAAGATCGTTTTTTAAATTTCCGTCTCCCCGCAAGTTGTGGGGTGTTGTACATCGATTTACAGTGGTATCCGAGCCTCGCTAAACAATAATTAACTCATTAGCAAAGTCGTATGAATTTCGAACGCAAAATGAACCGAAAAAGACATCGATATCACATAGTTTCTGTCGATTTTAAAACTGGCTCTAAAAATTTTTTAGGGAGCTGCAGAATAACAAGTAGAGAAATATGAGAACACTGGAGAAAAATGGGTTTCTGAATCGGCCATACAGCCGGGGAACCGCGGCCGATCCCACCGATCCGCCGCGGATCCGCGGCCGAGTTGGGGCCGATTCAACCCAGTTTGCTCCAGTAACTCTTCTATGATATTTTTGTATTTTCTGGAATGTTTATTTTCTGCTCAAGTCTCAGGTGCACAGAGGAGTTTTGGGAGTAGAATCTGATATGTTTGCTCGATCGAAATTATACGATGTTTGCTAATTTGATTATATCTGTGATTGTATAATGTGTTCGTAAACCTCCCCTAACTGCTAGTATGTCAGTTGGCAGGGGGTTGCACATTTCTGTAATGGTTTTTACTGTTTGTGGTTATGAACTGTATTGGACTGTTGTGATGATTAGCCGGAGTTTGAGATGGGTTGTTATATTCATTCATTCAATATAATTGTAATATGTTGTAATATTATTTTGCGGGGCACATCCAGGTTGCGGTTGTTGCCACCGTTGTATTATTTCATTTTACTGTTTTTGCTCCTAAGATAGACCTAAGATGGGGTGCATAAACTACCTGGTACTTTGAAGTGTTTAGTGGCCTACTCACGTTGTTGAGGGAGACCGCTTCACTTCGGATACTTGGCGGGTAGTTTGCCGTACCCGTAGGGGTCTAGGGTCGGTAATGGCTATTCATCACAACTGTGTAATCCGTCTTTTGTTGCAGGCTCTAAACAAACGCGGATTGCTTGCAAATCCAATAATGTTCATATGAGATCTGGAATTCCTATTATTGCGTCTGACGAATGTACAATATCTATATATGATAGCTATTTAGACGTCACTTATGTTTTACACCCGCGCTAGCCCAGCCCACGCTCTGCCGTTAGTTAAGTAACCTAACGGGTGATGACGGGACCCAGTGGCGAATGCGGATGGCATAAGAGGACGTTGTATTTTCGTTGTTTTCTACAATGATAGGTTAATGATGGGACGCATTATTATTAATGCAAAGAAAATAAACCAAAAGTTGAATCGTTGGAACAATTTAAAAGAAACCACTTGGTTATTTTAAAACAGATGATATTTTTAATTGTGGAGCTTTAACCACTCCTTTTAAAACCTATCAGGTTCCTTCGGTCATATCAAGTTCACTATGTTCACGGTTTCGCCAAAACCATTCGTAGCCCTCCGTCATTTTATTTGGGTATTCAGTAGTATTCAAGCTATGTATTTTGATCAACGCCAAGGCATAGTGTTTGGTAGTTGCTGGGTATTCATTTGTTGCATAGATAGATGAGTTAGTTTGGGACAGTCGTATTATCATTTTGGCCAACGTCAATGATATGTACGGATGGGTTCAAATTAACAAGATAATGATGGGTAGAACTTGACATGTGACTTATGATATTTTGACCAACGCCAAGGTCATAAGAGCATGGGGCAAAAATATATATCGGGAATTTCTAAAGAAACTGAAATTTGCAAAGAGATGCATACCATTTGGAGTTTGATGAATGTTGGTAGGATTCCTTCAACATTATCATACGATGATATTTGAATCCCGATCCTACTGTGAGTATATACTACTCATCAGGAGATTCGTCACTTAACGATCAATGCTATAAACCAAGTAGGTGTCAAGAAAGGTGTCAACGGGGTTACGCCCCCAGAGAAAAGAGGTTATTTAATTAAGGAACTTCGCGAAAGCATTGGAAAACCTCCCTCGAAGTACCGACACCAGCCTGGCTGAACGGTTAAGCAAGTATTGTACAGTGAGAATAGTCCTGGCTAATTCTTCTTTTATGGTTTGAGGAAGGATTCGAGAAACAGTGTGAGCCATCCAGTTTAGATAAATTAAAAACCACTCTAAACTTGCAAGAGCATCAAGCTAAAGTGTTTCTTCTCTCTCTCCTACTTGCAGCGACCCTGAAAATGACTGGACTTAAGTTACTTTTAGAAAAAAATATACTGACAGGGCCAAACTATAAAGATTGGCTGCGGAATGTCAAAATGGCTTTGACCTATGACAAATTGGGGTACATCCTCATCGCTAAGGCACCTGCAGTCCCATGTCCCAAATCCAGTAATGCGGATAAGGAAATCCGCAAAACCTGGGAGTATGATTGCGCGAAGGCCAAGTGCATCGTGCTTGCCTCGATGAACAATGAACATGAGAGGAGGCACGAGGTTATGGATCTTGATGCCATATTTCTCCATACAAAGGAACTTTATGGAGAGCAATCTCGTATAGCAAGATACGAGACCTCTAAGAACTTGTTTCGAGCGAGGTTGGCCGTCAGATCATCGGTAGGAGAACATGTCCTAAAGATGATAGGCTATATAGAAGAGCTCGCAGACCTTGGGACGACTTTGGATAATGAGCTCTATACAGACCTTATTCTCCAGTCCCTTCCTTCCACCTACGCCCAGTTTATTCTGAACTTTAACATTTAAAGAAAAGAAGTTGAACTTCTGGAACTCCTTAACATATTGAGGAGTGCAGAGGGCACCTTGTAGAAGGCAAGGGAAACACCCGCTATGTTTGTTAGCGGTGCTTCTTCTTCCGGGTCTAAGGCTAGGGCCAAAGGAAGGAAGAAGAAGGCCGCCACCAAACCTAGAGGAGGTGTAAGTAAGGTGGGAGCGAAGGGAAAGAAAAATTTTGCGGTACCAGTAGTGGCCCAGGATGAGTGTTTCCATTGTCATAGGAAAGGGCACTGGAAGAAAGATTGCAAGGCGTGGAACGCCAAGAACCAGGAACCGAAGCAAGCTGTGGCTTCGACTTTAGGTGTGTTTGTAATTGAGAATTGTCTGTCAATCAACTCTACTTCCTGGGTATTGGATACCGGATCAGGATCTCATATATGCAATTCATTGCAGGAACTGGGAAACCGCAGAGTGCTGAAGGATGGTGATATGACCCTGATGGTTGCTAACGGAGCTAGCGTGGGAGCTGTGTCCGTAGGGGATTATCACCTGGGATTGACGAGTGGACACATTTTGGTTTTACAAAACTGTTTTTGTGTACTCAGCTTAACGTGTAATATCATATCAGTTTCCTTGTTATCAAATAAAGGTTATGATTTCACGTTTGTAAGTGATATTGTTAACATCCACCTTAATCATAGTTTGATTGGGTCCGGTACACTGGATAACGGTATATATGTCTTAAACCAACTCCAAATTTTCAATGTCCAGAACACACTAAAAAGAAAGTCTCCAGATTTAAACAAAGCTTTCTTATGGCATTGTAGACTGGGTCACATCAATGAGAGAAGGTTGACTAAGTTACATAAAGAAGGATATTTGGACTCGTTCGAATATCAAACTTATGCCACTTGTCAATCATGTCTCAAAGGAAAGATGACAAAGACTCCATTCACTAGACATAGAGTAAGAGCGAGCGAGCTCTTAGGACTCATACACAGCGATGTATGTGGTCCAATGTCTACACATGCAAGAGGTGGTTTTTCCTATTTCATTACTTTTACGGATGATTACTCAAGGCACGGATTCATTTATCTGATGAAACATAAATCCGAGGCTTTTAAGAAATTCCAAGAGTAGAAGAATGAAGTAGAAAACCAAACCGGCAAAAGTATCAAGACACTAAGATCTGATCGAGGTGGTGAATACTTAAGTGTCGAGTTCCTAGGTTACCTAAAAAAGAAAGGAATTCTCTCCCAGCTTACTCCTCCATACACTCCACAGCATAACGGTGTATCGGAGAGACGGAATCGAACCCTATTGGATATGGTACGTTCCATGATGAGTAATGCTGAGTTACCGCGATCTTTTTGGGGTTATGCGCTAGAATCAGCAGCATATCTTTTGAACATGGTTCCTACCAAGACTGTGCCTACCACGCCATATCAGATGTGGAGTGAGAAGAAACCCTATCTTCAGTATCTAAAGATATGGGGATGCCCAGCTTTTGTTAAAAGGCAGCATGTTTACAAGCTCGAGGCACGATCAGTACAGTGTAAGTTTGTGGGATATCCAAAGAACTCCAAGGGGTATCTATTCTATTACGCAGAGGAACAAAAGGTTTTTATTTCTCGTAATGCCCATTTTCTAGAATATCAGGTTTTAGAAAAGGAAATAAGTGGGAGCGAAATAGAACTGGAAGAAATTCCAGAACCACAAACTACTACTGAAAGTTTGGTAGAACCAGTAGTTCAAGAAGAACAGGACATTCCCGCACCCCTCCGCAGGAGTAGTAGGCCGTCTCATCCGCCTGAGAGATACTACGGTTTTCTCATAGATGGGGATAGAGAGGGTTGCATCATAGGTGATGGTGAACCTACTAGCTTCCAGCAGGCCATCCAGAGCGGTGACTCGGTACGATGGCTAGATGTAATGCGGACCGAAATGGAGTCCATGTACACCAACAAAGTATGGACTTTGGACTTTGCTCTAGATGGGGTAAAACCCATAGGATGCAAATGGATCTTCAAGAAAAAGATTGGTGTAGATGGACAGGTGGAAACCTATAAGGCTAGACTTGTTGCAAAGGGTTTTCGTCAAAGACCTGCTTTGGACTATGACGAAACTTTTTCTCCAGTGGCTATGCTCAAATCCATTCGGGTCCTTCTTGCTATTGCTGCCTTCCATGATTATGAAATCTGGCAGATGGACGTAAAGACGACTTTTCTGAATGGTAATTTAGAAGAGTGCGTCTATATGGATCAGCCAGAGGGTTTCAATCAGAGTGGGAGCAGCGGGAAAGTATGCAAGTTGCTTAAATCCATTTATGGATTAAAGCAGGCATCGCGGAGTTGGAACATCTGTTTTGATGAAACAGTCAAAGAATATGACTTTATCAAAAATCCAGATGAACCATGTATATATAGTAAAGTTGTAGCAAGAACTGTCGTATTCCTCGTCTTGTACGTGGATGACATTCTATTGATAGGAAATGACATTCCTATGCTACAATCTGTCAAAGGATTCTTGTCACACAGGTTCTCCATGAAAGACCTGGGTGATGCCTCTTACATTCTGGGGATCCGGATCTATCATGATAGATCCAAGAGGATGTTGGGACTTTTACAGTCCAGGTATATCGACACTATACTGAAATGATTCAGTATGGAAGATTCTAAGCGCGGTAATCTACCGGCTTGTCACGGAATCACCCTCTCTAAAGAGATGTCTCCCAAGACTGATTTGGAAAGGGAACGCATGTCTATTATACCCTACGCTTCTGCGGTAGGCTCTATAATGTATGCGATGTTGTGCACCAGACCAGATGTAGCTTATGCACTGAGCGTGGTAAGCCGGTATCAGTCACACCCATGGGAGAAGCACTGGATAGCAGTAAAGAACATTCTCAAGTACCTGAGAAGGACTAAGGAGATGTTCTTGGTTTACGGTGGAAAAGACTTCAAGATGGAGGCTTTTACTAATTCCGGCTTCCACAGTGATAAGGACGATTCCAAGTCCATGTCAGGTTATGTCTTTACCCTCAATGGAGGGGCGGTGTGCTGGAAGAGTTCCAAGCAGGACACCGTTGCTAACTCGACGATGGAAGCGGAGTATATTGCTGCTTGCGATGCCGCAAAAGAAGCGGTCTGGATGAAGAAGTTCCTAACAGAACTTCAGGTGGTTCCTACCATTGTTGATCCAATATCTCTGTATTGCGACAACAACGGAGCTATAGCTTTAGCGAAGGAACCAAGGTCCCATCAGAAGTCCAGACACATCTTAAGGCGGTATCACCTGATCAGGGAGATCATTGATCGTCGGGAGATCGAGGTTCGGAGAGTTGCTACTGAAGAGAACATTGCTGATCCATTCACGAAGGCCCTATCTCAGATTCAGTTCGAGAGGCTACTCGAGATCACCTGTCTTCGATATGCCAGTACATGGCCCTAGTGCAAGTGGGAGATTGTTAGTGTATATTCCCTAGGGGCCATTATTGTATCATACTAGTTTGTATATTACTTAATGGAAGCTTGGGATATTCACATGTATATAACGGTCTTGCTAAACATGGTAGTATGCTACTTGGTTTTTCTATCTTAATATGTGAGTATACGTATTGATAGAGCTTTTAGGATCTTGCTTGACTACCAACGTTGTGATGGCAGTCACACTAGTGGGGGCTGGGTAGTCTACAAGCACATCCTTTTTCAGGTCCCTAGTCGTAGGATTATCGAGACAGGGCATCGATACTCCGGAGTAGACTAGTGTGTACGCTTCTCATCCCAGTTGGGGAGATGGTCTGTCCCACAGCCGTCAGTACGTCGTACTAGAGATAGTATATGTTGGAGATAGTGCCCTCAGAGTCAATTATTGGATCACAGGCACGTGATTGCAATGATTGAGGGGAGGACCTATCCCGATAGGACAGTCTTACTCGAGATGATAGTATGCTATCTGGTTTATCTTTATCATCGTGTACTGCTTTAGGTGACCTTACGAGTCGCTATTACACGTTGATAAAGCCCCTAGGATTCTTGCTTGACTTCCAGCAGTATGAGGGCGATCATATAAGTGGGAGCTGGGGTCTATAAGCACATCCTTAAATGGTCCCTAGTCGTGGGAGATTCGAGACAGGGCATCGTTTCTCCAGAGTAGACTAGTGTATACAGTCGAGACCCCGACGAGGGGCGGTGGCCGGTCTCACAAGCCACTGGTGTCAGTTGGTTCACCTAAGATGTATACAGGTGCTCATTGGGTTATGAGTACACCGGACAGGACTCGCCGGGAACCTGCTAGTTGGGATATACCAGACGTCAGATAGCAGTTCCCTGGTGACATGTGTACAGGTTAGTTCATCGACCTGGGATCGTCATTTGTCTCGTGTGAGTTCCCACTGTACTTTGATTACTACCCTACCACGGCTCAAAGGAGTCGTGCAAACAGGTTTTAGTTGGGTACAGTCCCGAGCCACATGGAGGCAGTGAGCGGATCTGCAGGGGTTCGTCTCTCCCGGTATTGGGGGTGAGGTCGTGCTGTGTCTAGGAGAGCCAGAACATGAAAAGTCCTTGGCCAAGGCAGGAGATTTGCTGGTAGGTATTCCAGTAGTATCTCAGGGTGTTCTGGGCTACACTCCGACACGACTTGTACCGCTTTTGGGGGTCTGACTTTTACCAACCCCCTAGGCCCGCCATGCGATGCTCATAGACGAACGGACCGGACTGTACGGATATTGTCACTGACAGGCTCAGTTGGGTGTCGGGGTGAGCTTCCTCATCGACGTCCCATTTGGTCAATACCTGGTGGCCCGTTACGTATTGGCTTATACCTCTGACGTGCTAGTGGTTAAATCTACAGCCATAGTATTGACGAGTCTTTAGAGTCCACCACACAGACAGTTACTCAAGTTTCGGGCGAAACGCTGTAGAGGCCGTATGGAGATATGGCAGGGTTCGATCAGATACGTGCGGTATTGCACGGATCGTGATCGGACGGTTTTTTACTAGCCGGCTTTGGCTTAAGCCGGATTCTAGTATTTGATAGTGTAGTTTTGTCTCTTTGCATTTGTGTTCAGTGGGAATACAAATGCGGGCATGTATTTGCTGTAGCGGGGTTTTCCTGTAATTTATTACGGGATCAGTTTTCTGAAGTTGCCAGTTTGCATTCCGTTCCGGCCGGTTTTCCTTCATTCCTTCTCGGTCGGACTTTCTTGTTGGAGGGGGTTATTTGCAATTTGCAAATAACTCTTTTGTGGAGGGCTTCCTTGCTTTTGTTCCTTCTTATCATCATGAGATGCCTTTCTTGTCCCTTTCTTAGCTTTTCATGTGATGGTTATGTGATGATGAGATTAGATGAAGGATTGATTTGGATTGGAGTTGATGTGAGCCTTTTGTTGATTTATCTTTTCTTTTTCCACATGATAATTCTTGTAGAGTCATTCTTTTTCTCTCTCCAATCCCATTCTTGAGAGGTAGGGGCCGGCCACTTCAAGAGAGGAGAGAAGAGAGGATTTCATTTTGGGGTGAGAAAAAAGATTCATATCATTTTATGCTACCAAAATTCCAAAGCACCATTTTCTTTAGTTGCTTTTCTTCTCCTCCTCACATCCTTCCATCAAGGCAACTTCCATAAACCCAAAAGAGACAAGTATTCCACACTATTCTATAGCAAGTCTTGGACGCGTCGGCTAGCCAACTTCGCGCCCGAGTTGCCTCGGTCAAGAGGCTGGAGCCCGTAAAAGATTCCGGCTACGTGGTGCCCTTTCCGACGAGCGAGGAGGTGACGGAGATTCCGCGGGAGATCGGAGCGGAGACGAAGACCGAAGGACACGGATCGCTTGGTATAGCTTCTCTACTCTTTTCTTTTCGCTAGCTAGCTAGGTTAATGGCCCGATCCGGGTGAAAAGTCCGCGGTGGTGCCGTTTTGCAAAGTTCGCAAAGTTTTTGTTTTCCGCGTTTCCGGCGTCGGATCGACGGCCGGGGCGCCCCCGCGGGCTTACAATGGTATCAGAGCCACGCCATTAACTTACCCTAGCTTGCTCTAGCGCGTTTAGAACCCGATCGAACAAAATCCCCAAAAACCGTATTTTTGTGCACATGTGTTCTCTGTTGAAATTTTTTGAGCTCCTAAAATTTTTCAGGTTGTTGCAGAGGCATGTACAAGCAATTATAAGAAATCTGGGAAAATACGATCCACCAATTCCTCAGTTCCACCGCGGAAGCGCGGCCAAAACCCTGGTTTGGCCGCGCTTGCGCGGCGGATAAGAGGAATTGTGGCACCAAATTTTCCCAGTAAGCTTGTGGTATAGAAATAGGGCTTTTGGGATATTTTATTTGGGCCCAGGTTTTCTGTAAGTGCTACAGTTCTTTTTGGGGGCCCACTTTGATAAATTTGTTCGATCGGATATTTTAAACATGCTAGTTCACAGTTTTTACATTATATCTGCGACCGTGAATGTCACTTGATCGGTAAATCCCGTCTAACTGCTATAGCCCGGTTAGACGGATTTGCGAACGTGACTTTCACGTTGATGTTCTGTGATTGTACTGTGTTGTTGCGGATCGGTCGTGGGGGATAGCCTGGTTGCAGTGGTAGTACAGTTTTGTTTTATATGTACATTTGATATTGCGGGGCGAGCGTCCGACATGTGGACTGCCGTCACTGCCTGTTTGTATTATTATTTTGGGGCACGACCTGGTTGCGGTCGATGTACCCGTTGTATGTATATTTTACTTTCTGTACTAGGATTACCCCGCGGAGGGGTGCACGGATATCCGGGTTCTAGAAGGCAACAAGCCCGCATCTCATGGCATTGAGACGGAGGGGGCTTCACTCTAGAATTGGCGGGCTATTCGCCGCACTCGTAGGGGGTATAGGGTTGACCCAGGAGGGGTGCCCAAGTTACCGGATTCCGTGAAGTGCTGGGTGGTCCATTCACGTTGCTGAAGGGGGCTGCCTCGCTTCAGGTTTTGGCGGGTAACTTGCCGCGCCCGTAGGGGTCTAGGATTTCATTGCACAGGCTATCCACACGACCAGGGGAACGTCGGGTTTCAGCGGCTCTGTGAAACCCGGGGATCCCAGATATCTGTATTGATCTGTGTTGCTATACTTTTCTGTGTTGCTTTTTATCACGCCATGAGCGAAAATTATATATTATATATATATTAGTAGATGTTGTATATGTTTTTCATCCGCGCTAGTCCAGTCCCCGCTCTGTCGTTAGTTAGCTAACCTAACGGGTGATGACGGGACCCAGTGGCGAATGCGGATGGCATATACGTACATCAGTATATTTTCGTTATTTGTGGTGTGATCAATTGATGGGACTGCATTGATTCGGATCAATGCAAGTTAAACAAACCTAATCAGATGTTGTTGGAACACTTTTTCAAAAAGCTGTTATTGCAAGGGCGTTCTCTTTTGTTTTGCACAGTGGTATTCATTTGGAATATCCTGCTCCTCAGTCGACGAGGCAAGGGCCGAGATCCCTTCACCGGGAGTGACCCCTTGGACAAAAGTTTGCGTCAGGGCAGTAACTTCACTATAGCCGATTACTTTTGCTTTGCATCGTGGTATTCAGTTGGAATATCCTGCACCTCATTCTACGGGGAAAGAGCCGAGATCCCTTCACCGGGAGTGACCTCTTTAGCAAAGGTTTTCGTCACTATATTTTTAAAAGCTATCAGTTCCTTCAACGATATCAAGTTCATTACGTTAAAGGTTTTCGCCAGAAACCATTCGTAGCCCTCCGTCATTTCAGTTAAATATTCGGTAGTATTCAAGCTATGTATTTTGACCTCACGCCAAGGCATAGTGTTTGGTAGCTGCCGGGTATTTATCTGTTGCATAGATAGATGCGTTGGTTTGGGACAGTCGTACTACTATTTTGGCCTACGTCAAGGGTATGTACGGGTGGGTTCAAATTAACCAGGATAATGACGGGTAGAACTTGACATGTGACTTATGATATTTTGACCTCACGCCAAGGTCATAAGAGCATGGGGTAAAAATCCACATCGGGAGTTTCAAAAGTACTGAAACTTGCCAGATATGCGCATACCTTCTGGAGTGTGATAACGTGAGCGGATTCCGTCACGTTATCATGCGATGAGAGTTGGATCCCGATTCCCACTGATGAGTTGGTTTACTCCTCGGGTTATCCCGGCTAATTCTTCTTTCAGGTTTGGGGAAGAATTTGACGTTACAGTGGGAGGTTTCCAGATTAGATAAATTGGTAACCATTCTGATCTAGGTTAGAGTGCACGCTGAGTGTTTCTTTTCTCTCTCTCTCTGGCAGCGACCATTGACCCGACCCTAGACTATGACTCAGTGACCAAGTTGACCGAACCTTCTTAACACTGGCTTTTGGATTGTCAGAGTTGCAAACCTCTTTGCCACTCCTACTTTTACCCTTTTCTCCGGGACACCCCGTATTACTACGAACGTCCACTTCCATTGGACAAAACCATCGTATGGTTATATACGAACTCGAAGGACTTCGAGGATGGTTTCCGGTTCGGGAGAAAACGAATAGGACTATTCAGTTGTCTTTACCTTTTACCTTCTCTCAGGTTGCGAGTACTCCTTGGTTTAGGAGATAGTACACCTATTACGCAAATTGGATAGTCTTCTTCCAAACCTTAGGCTGGTGCCGAACGGTAGGGAATGAAGAAAGCCAATTAGCCTAAACGGTGTACAGAAGGTATTAAGTTCAGACAAAGCAAGGGATTAGTAAGAGGGCAAAGTAAATTGCGACTGCTATTCACGACCAAACCATGTACTTCTTTGTCAATCCCAAATCACCTATGAATTAAGTACATTCGGTTGTCTTTTATCCTCACCTTCTCTCGCATTGCGAGTGCTCCTCGGATTAGGACAGTACACCCATTATGCTTTTTGGATAGTCTTCTTCCAAACCATAGGCTGGTGCCGAACGGTAGGGAAGGAAGAAAACCATTTGGCCTAAAGGGGTGTACAGAAGGTAATGACTAAAGACATATAAAGGGATTTGGAGAGGTGGCAAAGAATTATACAGTTATAGTTGTGAATCTGGATAATGGAAGAGGCATTACTATGAATACCAGGATACCCCATCGAAACATCTCAATGTTTCAGTTTCACTGTGTACTGTTAAATGAAAACTGATTTCCCGATTAGATACTTACTCCAGGGTATGTATTTACCAGGTATGACTCTCACATCTGTATGGTTTTACAGATGATGAGAGGGAGTAAGTTATTGGGAATTAGGTGACCATCCTCATTATATCGGGATTCGTTGTAATCGGTGATATTTGAGGAAGTCACCTGGGTTGTTTGCCGGTCGGCAAATATTTGATTTTGAATATCCGTTGTTATGCACCAATTTCAAATTGATATATCTGTACGTCTATTTTTATAGAGTGAGACATACCTTTTTGAAATTATGTCTATGACATTTACCTATACCAGTGGATGGTTAGGTAAGGAGCATTGAACAGCGGTGTAATTCTTCTTAACCATAAGTACAGTTTTCAACCTACGACACACAGTGAATGAGTCACCAGACTCAGGGGACTTATACAGAGTATTGTATATTGTCCAGTGTCCATTAGGACAGAGGGGTTGGTCCTCGTACTATATTCTGTTTACTTTTAACTTCTCTAGTTCTTAGACATGTGTTTCGTAGAAACACAGGGTCTAAGTTTAGAGGAGTTATAGGTATAAGAATACAGTAGAGAACCAGGTATCGCAAGTATCGGGATTCTTCAAGCTGATCGAAGATGTAGATACTTGTGTATGGTATTCAGTTGATAGTAATGATTAAGAGAACTTGCTTCTTTTTCAGGTTACTCATAATTGGAAGTACTCCTAAGTTGAGTAACGCTGATCGGCCTCTCTTCCATTTACTTGACATGCACTGGAGACAGCTGCATGATTTGGATCTGGTTCAATTAAATCAGTGCCTCTGTTTCTTAGATATAGAACAGTTCATATCTTGACATTGTTAAGATACGGGGAGTTGTCTGGCTTATGCTTAAAACCAGACTCTGGACAACTCAAGGCACGTTTCAGTAGTGGCTGTTTGTGGGTTGACCCGGGCTATGACGAGGGTTGACTTTCTACCATCTGGAAGATCAATAGAGATATTGTTCTTGACTCGCCACAGTTTTAATAAAAATGGACTTTTTCAGAAAACAACAGTGGGAGTATGGTAGAACTGGAAGTGATTCCAGAACCGCAAACGATTACTGAAGATTTGATAAGAACCTAAAGATTCAATCTGGTTTGACATTCCATTGGCCACTCCGCAGATAAGGTGGGTAACCTCAGGCACCCGAGAGGTACTTCGGTATGCTCAAGGACGGTGGCAGGGAGGTTCTTGTTTACCCAGACTTGCCATTGCTGTTGTTCCAGGCTGCGAGACCCGGCGGGAGGATGAGTATAGCGTCGTTCTAAACTGGCTTTAGAAGTGCACGTCTATATGACTCTGCCAGAGGGTTGTCGTAGTCAGTGGGAGCAGCGGAAGCATTGGTGGACATCAGGCTTATGTCTATTTATAGACTATAGCAGATATTGCGGAGATAGATCATCTATTTCTGATGTGACAGTCAGAGGTTTGACTTCATCAGAATAAGGGATGGATCTGTTAAAAAGGTAGTAGGGTGTGATGTCCTGGTATTTGATGACATACACAGAGTAGGAAGTGATATTCCTATACTACGATCGGTTATACTTTGGTCGTCACACAGTAGTTTCTCCACATAGGATTTGGATATTATATCAGACATTCTGGTTACTAGATCTATAGTTTTAGATCTAGATTTGGGTGGTTTCCCAATCTGGGTACTTTGACAGCATTCTATGAGTATTTAGAATGAACGACTCCTGGCACGGTAGTATACCTGCAGGTAATGGAGTCACCCTCTCTAAAGGTGTCTTACAGACTAAAGGGGAGAGGGATACGCATGATTGACAGATCACTTGCTTAGGCAATTGAGTCAATCATGAGATGTCAAGTACCACACCAGATATTGTTCTTGCAGTAGGTGCAATAAGTTGATATTAATCCAATCTTGGAGAAACAGTCGGAAGCAGTTTTAGAACATAAGTTGATGTTCTAAGGAATTGATAACGACAACCTCCTTTAGGAGACGGTTATTATTCCAGGCTTCCAAGGTGACCTGGATGGCAGAGTGGCTGTCAGAGTTATAGTTTTCCCTCTGACGAGGGGCAGTATTTTGGACAGTTGGTCCAGGTGGATACTGAGGGAAGGCATGGCGCAGGACACTGATTAAGTTCAGTTGTCGATACAGTCTAAGAAGTTTGGATTTGGAGTTCACTTATGAGCTAGGTCCCATCAGACATCCAGACATTCTAAGACAGGTATTGCTCATTTCGGGAGATGGCTTTCTCCGCGAACTTGAGATTTAGAGAGACATAGAAAGAAACATCAAAGCGGATCCACTCACTGAGGCTATTCCTCGAACGCAATAGTTTCGCAAACGGGCTTTGTGAGACTGACTAGTAGAGGAGTTGGGTGTTCGGTATCACACGGGCTGTGAGTATGCGACATCGCAATAATTAGCCTTGAGTGCAAGTGGGAGATTGTTGGAGATAGTGCCCTCAGAGTCAATTATTGGATCACAGGCACGTGATTGCAATGATTGAGGGGAGGACCTATCCCGATAGGACAGTCTTACTCGAGATGATAGTATGCTATCTGGTTTATCTTTATCATCGTGTACTGCTTTAGGTGACCTTACGAGTCGCTATTACACGTTGATAAAGCCCCTAGGATTCTTGCTTGACTTCCAGCAGTATGAGGGCGATCATATAAGTGGGAGCTGGGGTCTATAAGCACATCCTTAAATGGTCCCTAGTCGTGGGAGATTCGAGACAGGGCATCGTTTCTCCAGAGTAGACTAGTGTATACAGTCGAGACCCCGACGAGGGGCGGTGGCCGGTCTCACAAGCCACTGGTGTCAGTTGGTTCACCTAAGATGTATACAGGTGCTCATTGGGTTATGAGTACACCGGACAGGACTCGCCGGGAACCTGCTAGTTGGGATATACCAGACGTCAGATAGCAGTTCCCTGGTGACATGTGTACAGGTTAGTTCATCGACCTGGGATCGTCATTTGTCTCGTGTGAGTTCCCACTGTACTTTGATTACTACCCTACCACGGCTCAAAGGAGTCGTGCAAACAGGTTTTAGTTGGGTACAGTCCCGAGCCACATGGAGGCAGTGAGCGGATCTGCAGGGGTTCGTCTCTCCCGGTATTGGGGGTGAGGTCGTGCTGTGTCTAGGAGAGCCAGAACATGAAAAGTCCTTGGCCAAGGCAGGAGATTTGCTGGTAGGTATTCCAGTAGTATCTCAGGGTGTTCTGGGCTACACTCCGACACGACTTGTACCGCTTTTGGGGGTCTGACTTTTACCAACCCCCTAGGCCCGCCATGCGATGCTCATAGACGAACGGACCGGACTGTACGGATATTGTCACTGACAGGCTCAGTTGGGTGTCGGGGTGAGCTTCCTCATCGACGTCCCATTTGGTCAATACCTGGTGGCCCGTTACGTATTGGCTTATACCTCTGACGTGCTAGTGGTTAAATCTACAGCCATAGTATTGACGAGTCTTTAGAGTCCACCACACAGACAGTTACTCAAGTTTCGGGCGAAACGCTGTAGAGGCCGTATGGAGATATGGCAGGGTTCGATCAGATACGTGCGGTATTGCACGGATCGTGATCGGACGGTTTTTTACTAGCCGGCTTTGGCTTAAGCCGGATTCTAGTATTTGATAGTGTAGTTTTGTCTCTTTGCATTTGTGTTCAGTGGGAATACAAATGCGGGCATGTATTTGCTGTAGCGGGGTTTTCCTGTAATTTATTACGGGATCAGTTTTCTGAAGTTGCCAGTTTGCATTCCGTTCCGGCCGGTTTTCCTTCATTCCTTCTCGGTCGGACTTTCTTGTTGGAGGGGGTTATTTGCAATTTGCAAATAACTCTTTTGTGGAGGGCTTCCTTGCTTTTGTTCCTTCTTATCATCATGAGATGCCTTTCTTGTCCCTTTCTTAGCTTTTCATGTGATGGTTATGTGATGATGAGATTAGATGAAGGATTGATTTGGATTGGAGTTGATGTGAGCCTTTTGTTGATTTATCTTTTCTTTTTCCACATGATAATTCTTGTAGAGTCATTCTTTTTCTCTCTCCAATCCCATTCTTGAGAGGTAGGGGCCGGCCACTTCAAGAGAGGAGAGAAGAGAGGATTTCATTTTGGGGTGAGAAAAAAGATTCATATCATTTTATGCTACCAAAATTCCAAAGCACCATTTTCTTTAGTTGCTTTTCTTCTCCTCCTCACATCCTTCCATCAAGGCAACTTCCATAAACCCAAAAGAGACAAGTATTCCACACTATTCTATAGCAAGTCTTGGACGCGTCGGCTAGCCAACTTCGCGCCCGAGTTGCCTCGGTCAAGAGGCGGGAGCCCGTAAAAGATTCCGGCTACGTGGTGCCCTTTCCGACGAGCGAGGAGGTGACGGAGATTCCGCGGGAGATCGGAGCGGAGACGAAGACCGAAGGACACGGATCGCTTGGTATAGCTTCTCTACTCTTTTCTTTTCGCTAGCTAGCTAGGTTAATGGCCCGATCCGGGTGAAAAGTCCGCGGTGGTGCCGTTTTGCAAAGTTCGCAAAGTTTTTGTTTTCCGCGTTTCCGGCGTCGGATCGACGGCCGGGGCGCCCCCGCGGGCTTACAGTATACAGGTGCTGGTTGGGTTACGGGTACACCGGACGGGACTCGCAGGGTACTGTTGGTTGGTTTTATACCAGTCGTCAGTTAACTGTTCCCAGGTGACATGAGTACAGCATAGTCCGCAGACTTGACACTGCTACTTCGCCTCAAGTGTGTCCCACTGTTCTTAGATTGCTACCCTACCACGGCTCAAAGGAGTCGTGCAAACAGGTAGCAGTTGGGTGCAGTCCCGAGCACTTGGAGGCAGTGGCGGTTAGACAGGATTCGTCTCTCCCGGTATTGGGAGATGATATCGCGTTGTGTCAGAGAGCCATTACGCAAAGTCCCTAGCTAAGGCAAGCGAGATTTACTGGTAGGCTCCAGTAGTTTCTCAGGGTGTAATGGGCTTCACTCCGACATGACTTATACCGCTATTAGGGGACTGACGCTTGCCGCCCCCCTAGGCCCGATATGCGATAGTCTTAGACGAACAGACCGGACTGTACGGAGATTGTAACATCAGACTCAGTAGGAGTTCGGATGGGTTTCCTCATCGGCCTTCTTATCGACATCTACCTAGGGACCGTTACGTACAGCTAGTGCCGCTTGCGGTCTGTGGTTAAACCCACTGCCAGCGTAGTAGTCGAGTTACTAGAGTCCCACACAGAGAGTTTCCCTGCTCCAGGCAAAATGATATAGAGGTCGTATGGTTTTACGATAAGGGTTTGGACGCATACGTGTGTTTACGCACGTACGACATTCGGACAGTTTTTACTAGCCGGCTTTGGTTTAAGCCAGATTCTAGTATCGGGATATTGGATTTATACAGTCGAAATTTTTTCCGTGTTTTCACGGATAGGAGGGGCGTTCTCATAATTTCGCGAGAAGCTTCTAGAAGGATGGTGACTTGGGGGTTTAGGTGGCATATGCATTAAATGAGATTAGTGACTCATTTGTGTGATTCATCCTTGTCATTAATGCATCATAAATGATTAATGACTCATGTAGATGAATCACTCATTTGTATTTATGAAGCATGGTTGTTAAGTCCTTTTTTTTATTTATTTGATAAATATAATGCTTCATATATATCATGAGAGATCATTATCTCATTTCTATTCTCATGCTCACCTTCTCTCTCCTCAAGCTCTCTCTCTTCAAGCCCTAATCCTTCCCTCTCATGTGTTGAGATCAAGGATTAGAATAGACTAATCAATCCATAATCCAACTCTATATCACCTAGGTTACTTAGATTAGCACTTTAAGAAACTTAGTTACCTCAAGTTAGAGGTGAAGCTTGAAGTAAAGCTCTCAGGTGGATCGTCTACTACTTGGAGAAGGCCGAGGAAGAGGTGGAGATCGAAAAGACGAAGGACACGGTTCATTAGGTATAATCACTTTTCATAGTATTTTAGAACTCCGATGTTTTTGTTAGTTATCGTTTAGCAACGATTCTTTCGGTTAGTCGATGTTTACGCAAAGAATAAGATCGTTTTTTAAATTTCCGCCTCCCCGCAAGTCGTGGGGTGTTGTACTCGACTTAAATTTGCTTCACTAAATCTATGATTAGTGAAGAGATAGCTTGGATTAGTGTTTCCTCGACGTAGATCATCTTCGGCCTCAAAGTCTTCGAAGCAAGCATGTTCGTTTCTTTATGGGAGCCTCTTTAGAGTCTGAGGTTCACGATCGCAGCGAAGGGGACTACTACACGGAGCTATTGAAGTGAAGGACCGGTCTACAAAGGTTGTATTCTTTGCTCACGTTACTTGCAAAGTGTTTGCATTTATATTTCCGTCGATTTCTAGTTAACGATTCTTAGTTAGGGTTAGCTAGAACGGCAAATTTTTGAATTTGGCATGGACGATGCCTCCCAAAACCTTGCTGCCATCCTAGGTAACGCTGCAACGATATGCCAAGGAGAGTCACGTCCTTGGCGGTAGGTTTACATGATAGGAATGACTCCCAGTCATTCAGCTGTCTATCTGCAGTGAGCTCGATATATCCTGTTGGCCAAGAAATCGCTGTTACTGATGACCGGCTGTATCCCGCGATCTATGCATCCCTCTTTCACTACCATACTCCTCATGTGTGGTGGGTCAAATCTTTCTTAGAACAGTGGAACATCCCGACCCGCACCTTTTTCTTATCAGATCGAGAGGTTTCAATCTCATTGGAGGAGTTTGCGGAGATATCCGGATTACCCATCAGAGGGGAATATTATGAAGAGATGCTTCCTTTCGACGAGTCTATCTTTGCCACCAAATCTGTGGTGATGGGTCTTACCCCAGAGAATGCCATTCAACACAAGTTTCCAAGCTTGATTAAGGCGTTGAACATATATGAGAGCATATTCCTAGAGTTAGGTAGGCACGGAGTTGGCTTTACAGATTTCATCGCCCGCTTCCTTCGTCCGGAGGCTTTGCCGAAGGAAGCTGCCAAGTTCGCCAAGCTTGATGATCTATTCGGATTTGGATTGGACAAACTACCGACCGCAGAAGAAGATTTAAAGCAGTTTTTTTTATTCTGGATACTCCGATCGTTTCCTTCGCAGAGATCACTGCTCCTGACATTGATGAGGAGACATTCTTCCTGGGGTTCATTAGCATGTGGTTGAGCTGGTTTGCACTCTCGATGCATCCTTATTATATGAGGCCATCTTTCTTTTATCCGGCTCACCGTATTGTGATGGGGACGCGCTTGGCTGTTGGGGTTGCAGGTCTGGCTCACTTATACCACGGCTTGAGTCTAGCTGCTGACACTACTCAGCCGGATCTGAAGCCCGTCAATCTCCCACTGCATTACTTCACCTCATGGATTGAGATGCATGTACTGGGTTCCTTTGGGGTGGAATAAATGACCTAAATTTTATGAGGGATACAATTTTCCTTGGGTCATGCACTTAGTCGATGCTTCTTCACCCGACTTGACACAACGGGAGGCTCGGCGACTCCTTCTTCGCCCGCGCATGGTCGGGGATAGCATGACCTTCGTTGAAAAAGTCCTGACCATAAGCAAAGAATCTTTAACAGCGATCCAGCCAATGCACGATGTTCTAAAGGACGGAGGTTCTGTGTTGAGGGTTCGTTAGATCGTCCATCTGTATTCTACAAGGCCAGGTTTCCTGGTATTCAAACAAAACGCCTCAGTTTTATTTATGAGATATAACCCACACCACTTTTCTCGGCAATTGGGTTACAACCAAGGGGTTCCTCTCGAGGCTTTCATCATGGACCCAGTTACTACTGAGGAAGGTGTTCTTAATGTGACACATCACTTCATGCGTCTAAATACGTGGTCCCACTTCCTTGTCAGTAAGCCGGGTTATACTCCAAAGGCATCGAATGCTTACGCTGCTTGGTACCAACATGCAACGGGTGCTATCGTTATGGAGGAGAGGCGGCTGCTGCTTGACCATAAGGATGCCATTCCCGTTAGTAATCCAGCGGTTCCGTTGAAGCGATGGACAATCGTTCATCCTTCTTTAATAGATATTGCTACGGATGTAGTCTCATGAGCTTTTCCTGATAATCGTCGACCGGATGTTTCTGCGACTGCGGTAGCCGTGGTATCCCCGGAGTCGGGCATTGGTTCGGAGATTGGGACTCGTCGTCCAAAGAGACCCCTCAAGCAAAAACTCTTATCATTGGGTGTTGGTGCCAGCTCGCAAAAGAGAAAGAATCCTTATTTTCTGCTGACATCGTATTCGACCAGGAGCCCCATGCCCCTTATTGACAGGGCTTGTGCGAGTATGGCACCAATGTCGGTTTGTTCGATATGCCTGTGACTGATACCGATCTTCAGGCTGCCATTGAAGCTTCCAAACGACTGTCCCGTGAACAGGCGGTGTTAGCCTTTATTGCGGAGTCCGATATACTTCATTTATACTCTCCTGTATATATATCCTTTTTTTTGAATATATTATGTTTTACTAATGCTCTCTTCTTTAATAGGTATTTCTGCTGAAGAGGCTCTCTCGACTTCCCTCAAGACGTTTGAAGAGGAGGAGAGGCTCCGTGCCTCCTTGGGCCTTAGTATGATTCGCTTCACTACACCTTTATATTTTAGTTCCTTTTATTTATGATCTGACCCTTTTCTTTATCCTATTATAGGAACCACCACAACCCAGGTTGTTCCGAATATAGTGCCAACCCTGGGTGGTGATGTAGCAAAGCCTTCAGAGCCATCGGCTATGGCTGAGGCCTTCCCAAGGCCATCGTAGGAAGTGTTGCTGAAGCAGCTGATGATGGATGCCACAGCGAATCCGGAGGCCGAGCTCAATTTGGACGATGATGTCCCTTTATCAGAAGTTTTGAAGCGATCGGCTCATACAGCCCAGGCTAAGGGGAAGCATAGAAAGCATGCTATGAGGGAACGTCAGGCTCTTTTGGCTGTGGGTGCGCGTTTGAGTAATGCTCAACCTTCTGGCATTCCTATGGTGAACGTTCCTTCTGTCCTGTCTACTGCCCATAGACAGGTTGCGCGTGTGGCCCGAGAAGAGATTGAACGACTACTTCAAGGTAGAACAATGCACGGTTCTTAGTAACAGCCTTTTTCTTGCTTCATAACACACACATTTCTTAACAGGTCCAAATTTAGGAGATGGCGTGGCAAGTGAAGTGCCGGCGACTAAAGAGCCTGAAGTGGCCAACCTTTCTCTGGAATCTAGGATCATTCCGACTGTCGCTTCTTCTCCCTATGGATCCTTGATATCGGTGGGCGATGCAAGCATTACAATGGCCCTTATCGAGTCAGGGGATGAAAGTGTGGGTGCTGAATCCACTTTCCTAATGAAAACCGCGGAAGCCGTCACAACTGGTGACGCTTCAGGAACTGTCTCAGTTTCTGCTCTGTCAGGTACTCCTTGAGTTATTATCTTTGAGTTTTTAATCCCACTAGACATCTAACGATATCTACTTTATTTTGATTATAGGCGCGGTAGACCCTGATGCTGTACCGACTGAAGAATTGCTGCCGGTCATTGCTCTGACTGCCACGGTTCCACCCCTTTCTTCTGCGTCTCTCCGAACTCTGGAATGTGAAGATTTTTCATTTCTTTACTTCAGTGTAGATACCATTTACTTGCATTAACCATATATTGTCGTATTACTGCAGGAGTGCTCTTTGATCGCTTACACCAGTTGTTAAGCCCGCATTTTGCCTTCCAGTCCGAATTCGTTCCCCTTTCCGGCATTGGTTAGTATACTACTCACTTGGTGTTTCTTCTTTTCATTCTGTGTCTAAGCTTTTCTCATATTGGCCATAGTACTATGGCTCAAGAGAGGGAGCAAAGGAATAGCCGAGCCTCCTGTGCTCCCTGTCGTGCCACTTTTAACAGCTGGTATGGTAGAACTCGTCCATCAACCTTTTATCTTTCAAGTTGTAATCTGACCCTTATTCGTGCACGATTTATTTTGCAGCAACTATTCTGGCTTCGGTCCCTTTTGATTCTCGCATTCCTATGCCTACAGTACCTTTTGCTAAGCGTCAATCTTCCAGGAGCGCTGTGACTAGCAGGCGGATGTTAAGCGAATTAATCAAAAATCTTGATGCCGAGGCTCTCACCTCTGCTGTGGATTTTGCTGACGAAGTCAATTCTATGCTGGCGACGCTTGTGAATTTCCACAACGAAGATTTCGTCGGCTTTTGGGTTGACTTTTGTAAGAGGATTGAAGCTTGTCTGTATGAGATCGAGCTCAAGCGTCTCGCTCTTGATGTATTGACCTTGAAGGCTCAGCGGGTCGCATGGATCAAGCAAAGTGCCGATTTCATTCAATATTTTGAACAAAAGTTGACCCTTAAGCGAAAGGAGCATGAGACGGCTTCTAGCGAATCCATCCAATTGTGCGCCCAGACCGAGGCGAATGCCGCGCAGCTGCAAGTCATTTTCGAAAACCTCTAACAATGTATTTCTGATGGGCTACCACCGAGGTGGAAACTTGACTTTACCGAGCGGGTCATGCAAGATTGCGAAGTTGCCAAGCAGGAGATCGCTGAGAAGATTTCATCATGTTTGCAACAACGGGCTCAAATTGAAGTGGGGCTGGCCGCAGTAGTAGCATGCGAGGAGGAGCTGCTGGGTGCGTGTGAACGGGTTGCCAATTTGTTGAAAGCCCCGCCTTCTTAACAATTGTAATTGTATTCCCTCTTTTGTATTAATTGTATCTCTAAAACACTTTGATTCGTGAATAAGAATATACATTTTTTTTGCATGCGCTTATCTGTGTTTTGATGTCTTAATGTGGCGCTAATTAGTTTACTTACTCGTTTCAGAGTCCATAGTTTATTCACTCGTTTTGGAGTCACTAGTTTATGTACTCATTTCGGAGTTTGTAGTTTATTCACTCGTTTCGGAGTTTCTAGTTTAAGGACTCATTTCGGAGTTTGTTTTGTTTATGAACTTATTTCGGAGTTTGTTTAGTTTACCTCTCTTGGGTTTACAGGCAAACTTATCCTAACGTTATATATAGATAACCCTTGCTCTTTGCGAAAGAGGTCCATTAGGTTTTGTGGTACTAGGGCTTTGGTCCGTGGTACCACCGCGTTACTGATCTATTCCTCGATATGCATTCTGTAAGCCGTTGTTCGAGTATCCCCACGACTGTCGTGTCTCTGATCCCTTCGGGGGCTGGACAAGACGTCTTCAGGTAATCTCGTTAGGCTATATGACCGTTGGAAGAACAAGCGTTAGGAATTTTCCATGTCGCTTTGTACTTGAGGTTAAGCTCAATTTAGAGCCTCGATGAGTCATAACCACTCCACGCTGGTGTGGGATGATCCCCGATAGTCTTTTAGGCTTTATATAAGTTGCCGTCGAGACCTTGAAGCTAGGAATTTGCCATTGCTTCATTTTCGTTTGACGATGCCATGGCGTTTCTTTGCTGAAGTATGGTAGACATCTGTAGGACCTCTATGCTGTATGTATTGCAGTTGAAGTCCGGAGCTAGGAATATGCCTTTGCTCCAATTTGATTTGGTTCGTTGGAGCTTTTGTCGACGTCGCGTCTACACCCTGATGGAATGAGATGGAACGCCGAGGTAGTCTTTAGGTTGTATATGAACCGTCAAGACTTGGAGCTAGGAGTTTGTCGTTGCTCCATCTTGATTTGGTTATTTGGAGCCTTTGTTAACATTGTGTCTGTTGTAACAAGAAGAATGTCGAGCTGGAGCTGGGATTTTGCCGTCACTCCTTTTTGATTCGGCACATTGGAGCCTTTGTTGACGTCGCATCTGCACCATGATAGAATGAGAAGGTACGCCGGAGGAGTCTTTAGGTTGTATGTGAACCGTCAAGACTTGGAGCTAGGAATTCGCCATAGCTCCATTTTGTTTCAACCCTTGGGCCTTTTGTTGACGTCGTGTCTGCATCCTGTCGGAATGAGAAGGTACGTCGGGTAGTCTTTATGTTGTCTATGGAACGTCATGACTTGGAGTTAGGGTTTTGCCATGACTCCACTTTTGATTTGACCTTTGAGTCTTTGTCGACATCGTGTCTGCATCCTGATAGAATGAGAAGAAATTCCAGGGTTGTCTCTATGCTGTATATGAACCGTCAAGACTTAGAGCTAGGAATTTGCCATGGCACTATTTTGTTTCAACCTTTGGGCCTTTGTTGATGTTGCGTCTGCATCCTGATGGAATGAGAAGGAAAGCTGGGATTTTCTCTAGGTTGTATATGTTGCCATCAAGATCTGGCTCTCCCTTTGACGGAGCCTGGTGAGAAAACATGGTTCCCTTTTTCATTTGTGCCCATGGATTGTATACAGGGGTCGGTGTAGACTCACCTACAGGGCAAAGAAAATTTTCTTTTCTTTTATTTTATTTTTGATTTCCGCGATGCTCTATCTTTTCATCTTTTCATATCGCAAAAGTCGCGATTGCCCAATCATTTCGGCTTTTTATTTGCGGTCCCCAATCATTTCGGGTATATCGGTTTTTTACTCGCTATTTTTTTATTGCGAGTTGCCCAAACATTTTGGCTGTTTCATATGCACATTTTTTTGCTCGCTGATTTTTA
Organism: Agapanthus africanus; assembly: GCA_030015575.1. NCBI lineage: Eukaryota > Viridiplantae > Streptophyta > Magnoliopsida > Asparagales > Amaryllidaceae > Agapanthus > Agapanthus africanus. The sequence continues at coordinate 440,919,928 of CM057350.1, read as the reverse complement.
TTCCGAGTTGCTCCATCATTTCAGCTATTTCATATGCATTTTTTCTCGCTAATTTTTATTGCGAGTTTGGAATCTGATACCAACTTTGGCATCAACATCGCTATAACTGGAATATTGCCAGGAGTGAATCATCATGTGCCGTGAAAGGACTTAGAATTTGACACCTGTTTAGGCATCAGCATTGCTACCACTGGAAAATTGCCAGGAGCGAATCATCATGTGCCTTTGTCGATTTGAATAAAGATGGCTTAGTAAACAGGGTTAGGATCCTGTCGATTAAGACTTTTCGACTTTATGAGCCGTAAGGGTCTCATAAAGTTATTTCTCCCTACGAGTCATGAGGATCTCGTAGGTGTATTTTCTCCTTAGGAATCGTGGGGATTCTTAAGTGTGTGTTCTCCCTTGCAAGTCGTAAGGATCTTGTAATAGTGTTTTCTCCTTATAAGTTGAGAGGGCTTACAAGTGTCGTTCACCATATAAGGACATTTCACCCCATTGGTGGAAGTAGGTGAGGGCTATATTTATTTGTGCCCGTGGATTGTATATAAGGGCCAATATTGGACCGCCTGTAGGGCAACTTGAGGAATGCGATAGCTTAAGAACAGGTTTGGATCTCTGTAGCTTAAGGCTTTTGAATCCTATGAGCCGTGAGGGTCTCATAGGGGGAGTTCTCCTTATGAGTCGAGAGGATCTCGTAAGTGAAAATTTTTAAGATTGCGCCCTTCCGGGTTTTCACAAACTCGCCGGTAACCCTGCTATTTTTACTCACGGCGTCCATTCGGGTTTTCATCCGTACTCATTTTGCTTGTGGACATACCGTTTTTTTAACGAGATCGCGCCCTTCCGGGTTTTCAAAAACTCGCCGGTAGCCCTGCTGTTTTTACTCATGGCGCCCTTTCGGGTTTTCCTCCATGCCCATTTTGCTTGTGGACATATCGTTTTTTTTGCGAGATTGCTCCCTTCCGGGTTTTCACAAACTCGCCAGTAGCCCTACTGTTTTTAATCACGGCGCCCTTTCGGGTTTTCATCCATGCCTATTTTGCTTGTAGACATACCATTATTTTGACCCATCTGTTTTCCAATGGGAGTTAGGGGTGACTTCACCACTAGAGTAGCTGTGTAGCCAGTGGAACTTGAGTTGCAATCTTCGCCGTTGGCGCTTCGATTGCAATGTAGATCTCAAGGAAGCATATCACCGTTTTGGAGGCGACATGCTAGTTTAGGGACATGTCGGTCCGTTATCTTCATGTTTGAGGCAGATAATTTCTAGTTTAAGGACTTCTTGGTCCAATGTCGCCATGTTTGAGGCGAATTTTTAGTTTAAGGACATCTCAGTCCGTTGTCGCCATTTTTGAGGCGAATTTTTAGTTTAAGGACATCTCGGTCCGATGTCGCCATGTTTGAGGCGAATTTTTAGTTTAAGGACATCTCGGTCCGTCATCGCCATGTTTGAGGCGCCGTTTAGTTTAAGGACATCTCGATCCGTAATCGCCATTTTTGAGGCGACGGAGATTCTTCACATACAACTCTCAGAGTTTTTGACTCAGGAAGGTAGCGAGTGGACACAAGCGTCGTCATCTATCATTGACCTAAGCCATGACTCGTCAAGCGTAGTATTTTTTGAGGATCAGTCATTTATTGGCCTGAAGGGTTTTTCACCATGCATATCCATGCGTGGTAGGCTCCACCTTGGTAGACTTTGTCTATAATGTATGAACCTTCATAGTTCGGCTCGAATTTCCCCCGTTTTGCACGATTGGGGATCATCGATCTTTTGATGACTGGCACGAGCTCGCCTTGGAAGAATTCTTTCGGCCTAGTCAGTCTTTCATATGACCGCGTCATCCTTGCTTTATAAGCCTCCAGGTTCCGCTGTGCTATAAGGCGAGTTTTGTCGAGGGCGTCGAGCTCCTCAAGCCAGAGATGAGCATTTTCTTCATCTGTCAGCTCGTATCGAACCGCTACTCGAAGAGAAGGGAGTTCTATTTCTAAAGGAAGCACTGCTTTCGTGCCGAATACTAACACGTATGGGGTCGTATTCATGGTTGTTTTGAACGTCGTTCGGTACGCCCAGAGAGCTTCATGCAGCCTTTCGTACCAGTCTTTTTTGTTTCTCGACACCGTTTTCTTTATAATCTTTGTTAAGGTCTTATTAAAAGTTTCAGCTAGTCCGTTAGCTCGGGGATTATAGACGGAAGAGTTTCTCTAGTCTATTTTATGCTATTCTACGAAACGACTGATTTTATGGCTTCTATAGGCCGGTCCATTATCTGAGATTATCCGTCGTGGAGTGCCGAACCGGTAGATGACATGTATCTTAAAGAAATGGAGAATATTCTTTGTCTTCACTTCCTTTAATGGTACTGCTTCTGCCCACTTAGAAAAGTAATCGGTCATTTCTAGTATGAACCGATGTCTTTTGGATGACCGGTTCAATAGGGCCAATTATGTCGGTTCCCCACATTTCAAACGGCCAGCTAGTTACCGTTGGGTGTAGCGGATTTGGATGTTGGTGGATGAAGTTCCCGTGAATCTGGCACGAGTGACACTGTAGGATTGCTAGGCACGACAGCAAGGGTTCGGGAGGCATCGTCCATGCCATTTTCAAAATTTTGCCATGCTAAACAATCCTAACCCTAGAATCTTAACTAGAGATTTATACAATACAACATGTAAACTACTTTATATCTAAGTGAATATGGAATACAACTTTTGTAGACCGGTCCTTCACTTCAATAGCTCCAAGTGGTAGTCCCTTCGCTCCAAGTAGTGATCTTGCGGACTCTAGAATGGCTCCACAAGATGAAAGGAACAAGCTTGCACGAAGTCTTCGAGGCCGAAAATGATCTACGTCGAGGAGTCACTAACCCAAGCTACCTCTTCACTAATTAGGGATTAGTGAAGCAAACACCCTAAACTAAATGGCTAATCTAGTAGAGATGATGAAGTAGGATTTTTGCTCATTTTAGAATTAGTTTTCTCACTATTTTTATTCTCCTCTCAAAAACCTAGAGAGCTCTCTCTTGAGCTTGAAAAAGATGAAGCAAATAATAGATGAGAGAGTGAATGGCATCCATGGGTGAGAAATATCTCATATAACTTATGTAGAGACTTAACCATGAGTTTAGATAATGGTTGGGTTAATAAATATCTAGTGCAAGACAAAACTAGTGGACTAAGTCAATGGATCTCCAAGTTTCTACAAGCTTCATGCCATGTGACCAATTTCCAACTAATATTTATTTTACTCTAAATAAATAAACCCTACATTATCATTAGCATGGTGTAAGTCTCATACACCCTTGTTGCATGTGGCATCAAGCATGACACAAAAAGAAAACACAATATATATTAAATATATATTAAGTGTGCAAATGTGAGAAAAAGAAATGCTTAAGTGAGCTAATATTAGTTAATGTATCAAATATATATTTATACATTAAATCATTAAATCAACACTTGATTTAATAATCCGGCTATATCTCATATGACCGACTAATATTATTTGTATCATCTTATCGAATAAACACTTGATTCGATAACCCGACTATATCTCATACAACCGACTGATACATTATCAACTTATCGAATCAATATTTGATTCGATAACCCGGCTATATCTCATATAACCGACCGATGACATATATCGCGGGAATAGAATACGGTATCACATACTTGTATTAATCTCAGTCCCGCACATATCACATATGTTCTCCTACTTCATTTTGCCCGAGCCAGTAAAACCTCTATGTAGGACTCTAAAGACTCGTCAATACACCGGCAGTAGGTGATGATCATATCAGGCACCCACAAGCCGTCAGCGGTACTAGCCGGACGTAACGGCTAACCGGGTATTGAGCGATCAGAAGATCAACAAGCCTGCTCTAACTCCTGTAAAGCCTGTCAGTAACACTACCGTATAGTCCGGTCTCTTCGTCTGATATGTCGCATATTTAGCCTAGGGGTGGTAAACGTTAGACCCTAGTAACCGATAAGTCATGCCGATGTGAGGCTCATAACGGATCAAGAAACTACTGATAACACTTATCAGTAAATCTCCGTATCAGCCCTGGCCAGGGACTTCCTGTTATTGCCAATCGAGCACAGCGCAACATCAACCCCCAATACCGGGAGAGACGAATCCCCTCCTATCGATCATTGCCTCCATGTGATCGGGACTGTACCTAAAAGCCACCGTTTTGCACATTCTCTTGAACGTGGTAAGGTGGAAATCAAAGCACAGTAGGAATCACACAAGACTCTATGACGATCTCGGGTCTACAGACTAACCTGTACCAGTGTCACCAGAGAACTGTTATCTGATGATATGCATAATACCAACTAGGAGTTCTCAGCGAGCCCGTTCAGTGTACCCAGTCTCCACTGAGCACCCGTATACCATCTTTTATGTCAAACACCAATGGATGTGGTATCATCAATTGCCCATCATATGGGTTAAGATGCATATACGCTAGTCTACTCTGAAATATCGATGCCCTGTCTCGATACACCCTCGACTAGGAACAATTATAGGGTGTACTTATGGACTACCCTTGGCCCCACTTGTATGATCTCCATCATAGTCCTGGTGGTCAGGTTCATATCCTAAGGGCTTTATTAACATGTGAGAGCAAGACATCATCACTTTTACAAGTCAACATGTTAAGACAAAGTGCAACCAGATAGCATACTATCATGTCGAGTAAGAAAGTCCGCTCTATATATATCTAAGCATCCACTAAAATATACATCACATATACAATAATGGCCTCTAGGGCATACATATAACTAACAATCTCCCACTTGCACTAAGGCTAGTTGTTGTAGTATCTCATACCGAACATCCCGAAGAGTCTCTCAAATTGTATCTGGGGTATGGCCTTTGTAAGTGGATCCGCCGTGTTGTCCTTCGTGTCAACTCTTCTGATCTCGATCTTCCGGCGATCAACTATCTCCCGGATCAGGTGATACTGCCTCAGAATATGCCTGGATCGCTGATGGGACCTGGGTTCCTTAGCCAATGCCACTGCTCTGTTGTTATTACAATACAAAGGTATTGGATGCTCAATGGACGGAACCACTCCAAGTTCAGTTATGAACTTCTTCATCCATACAACCTTTTTGGCCGCATTGTTGGCAGCGATGTATTCAGCCTCCATCTTCGAGTCTGCCACGGTTTCCTGCTTGGAACTTTTCCAACAAACTGCCCCTCCATTGAGGGTAAAGAAAAATCCCGAGACTGACTTAGAGTCTTCCTTATCACTCTGGAAGCTCGAATCGGTAAAGGACTCCACTTGGAGTTCACCATTACCATATACCAAGAATATCTCTTTAGTCCTTCTCAAGTACTTGAGAATGTTCTATACAGCTTTCCAGTGACTCTCTCTTGGATCTGCTTGATACCTACTCACTACACTTAGTGAGTATGCTACATTAGGTCTGGTACATAACATCGCATACATGATAGAGCCTACTGCCAAAGAATAGGGTATCCCTTGCATGCGAGCTCTCTCCAAATCAGTCTTGGGAGACATCTCTTTGGAGAGAGTGAGTCCTGTGATCGTGGGTAAATTCCCACGCTTGGATTCTTCCATACTAAACCTCTTTAGTATGGTGTCAATGTACCTGCATTGGGACAATCCCAGTATCCGTTTAGATCTATCTCTATAGATCTTAATCCCCAAGATGTAGGAGGCATCACCTAGATCTTTCATTGAGAATCTATGTGATAAGAAGAGCTTGACCGAGTGCAGCATAGGAACATCATTTCCTATCAAGAGTATGTCATCCACGCACAATACGAGGAAGGAAACCTTACTCTCTGCCACCTTCTTGTATATACAGGGTTCATCTACATTTGTGATGAAGTCAAACTTTTTGACTACCACATCAAAATAGATGTTCCAACTCTGCGATGCCTGCTTTAACCCGTAGATGGATTTAAGCAGCTTGCACACCTTCCCGCTGCTCCCACTGTCCACGAAGCCCTCTGGCTGAGTCATGTACACGCACTCTTCTAAATCACCATTTAGAAAGGCGGTCTTAACATCTATTTTCCAGATTTCATAGTCATGGTATGCAGCAATGGCAAGTAGGATCCGGATGGACTTAAGAATAGCCACTGGAGAAAAGGTTTCATCATAGTCCACACCTGGTTGTTGACGAAAACCTTTTGCAATAAGTCTAGTTTTGAAAGTCTCAACTTTTCCATTTACTCCAAGTTTCTTCTTAAAGATCCATTTGCTCCCGATGGGTTTTACCCCTTCAGGAGCATCTTCCAAAGTCCATACTTTGTTGGTGTACATGGATTCCATCTCAGATCGCATTGCATCCAGCTATTTCACAGAGTCCCCACTCTTGATGGCCTTCTCGAAACTAGTTGGGTCATCATCTTCCATGATGCAATCCTCGTCCCACCATCAATGAGAAAACTGTAGTATCTCTCAGGTGGATGAGGAACCCTACTAGATCGGTGGAGAGGCTGAGGTTCGTTGGGGACTATCGAATCCTCTTGTTCTACTAAATCTTCAGTTGTAGTTTGTGCTACTGGAACTTCTTCCTGCTCCACCTCTTCGCCACTAATTTCTTTTGCAAGAAATTCCTTTTCAAAAAAGGTGGCATGTTGAGCAACAAACACCTTTTTTTGTTCACTGTGGTAGAATAGATATCCATTTGAATGTTTTGGATATCCAACAAACTTACAGAGAACTGATCGTGCCTCGAGTTTGTTCGGATTTTGCCTTTTGACATAGGCCAGACAACTCTATATCTTAACATAATTAAGACATGGTCTCTTCCCCTTCCATATCTCATATGGAATGGTAGGCACTGATTTGGTAGGGCCATATTCAATTGGTGTATGGCTTTCTCAAGAGCATACCCCAAAAGAAAATAGGTAACTTAGCGTTGCTCATCATAGAGCGCACCATATCTAATAGGGTGCGCTTCCTCCTCTCCGATACACCATTGAGCTGTGGTGTATACGGAGGAGTAAGGTGAGAGAGAATCCCATTCTCTTTTAGATAGTTCAGGAACTCATTGCTCAAGTATTATCCTCCTCGATCGGATTGTAGGATTTTAATACTTTTGTCCGTCTGGTTCTCGACTTCATGCTTATATTCTTTGAATTTCTCAAAAGCTTCAGACTTGTGTTCCAACAAGAACACTTGTCCGTATCTTGAGAGATTTTCAGTGAATGTAATGAAGTATGAGGAACCATTCTTGGTATGTGTAGACATGGGACCGCATACATCACTATGTATCGGTCCCAAGAGTTCCGTAACTCTTTCTCCGTGTCCAGTAAACGGAGTTTTAGTCATCTTTCTTTTGAGACATGACTGGCAAATTTCATAAGATGATAATTCGAACGGATTCAAATATCCATCCTTATGTAACTTAGCTAGTCGTGTCGCATTGATATGACCTAGTCTACAATGCCCCAAGAAGGATTCGTTCATTTCTGAACTCTTCCTCTTGTGTTTGTTTTGTACGTTAAGAACCGTGTTTTGATTCAGAACGTATAACCCGTTACATAACGCACCAAACTCAATCAACACTTGATTTAGGTAAATGTTCATAACATTATTCTCTACTGCAAAGTTATATCCTTCTTTATCTAATAAAGAAACTGATATTAAATTGCATATCATAGAGGGCACGTAATAACATTCGTTCAAGATCAAAGTATTCCCATTTGGTAATACTAGGTGATAATCACTAACCGCTTTGGCTGCAACACTTGCTCCATTCCCTACCTTTAGAGAATGATCACCTATTCCCAGTTCTCTACCTTTCTTTAGCCTAAAGTAACATATTACATATGTGGGATCCTGATCCGTTATCTAATACCCAGGATGTAGAGTGTACTGAAAAACAGTTCTCTGTAACTAACACATCCGAAGAAGATGCATCAACTTGCTCATTCTTCGTTTGGGTGGCGTGGAATTGGGCGGCGTGGAATTCCGGATATTTTCCTATTTCCAGCTCAGACTTATAACAATTATAAGTTGGAGCAGAACCAACATTCCCCTGCTCAGCATAAGAAGCGGGTTCGGTCAATACATCCATATTATTATCTTGATTAAGGCTTGACATGGTCGCTACCTGGAGAGAGAGAGCAGAAAACACTTAGCGTATGCTCTTACAAGATTAGATTGGTTTTATTATCTTATCTAATCAGGATGGCTCCCACTGTTTTTATTAAATCTTACTTCAAACTCTAAAAGGTAAGACAAGTCGGGATTAATTACACCTTACAAGTTCGCCAATCTTTCGGCCAGGCCAGTGTTGATACTTTGAGGGAGGTTCCCCGTGCTTTCGCACGGACCTAATTAAAATAGACCTCGTTTACCCAGGGGCGTAACCCTATTAACACCTTTCTAGACACCTACTTTATTGACTAATTGTGATGTGTAAAACTCTCCCAGGAGTAACTCTTACTCGCAGTGGGTATCGGGATCCAACTATCTCATAGAAGGTATGCAATCTCATTGCAAATTTCAATACTTGAAATTCCCAATAATAGTTTTTACCCCAAGCGTCCTATGACCTTGACAGAGGTCAACAAACCATAATGCGCTACTCAAGTTCAACCTGCCATTTCATGATTGAATTAAACCCACCCGCACGACCCTTGACAGAGGTCAAAAAATTCATACGACTACCCTAATCCAATCATATCACATGCTTTACAGATAAGCACTAATCAGCTACCGCACACTACGCCTTGACGGAGGTCAACAAACGTAGCACGAATACTAAGTGTCACTTATCTGAAATGACGGAGGGCTACGACAGGTTTTTAAGAAAACCTTTTGCGTAATGAACTTGATATCATTGTAGAAACAAGTGATTTTTGAAAAGGAGTGTTTTTGAGGCTTTTACTAGTTTTGATAAAGTGGTCACTCTCGGTGAAGGGATCTCGGCTCTTTCCTTATCGAATAAGGTGCAGGATATTTCACAAATACCTCTATGCAAAGCAAAAACTATAGAAGCAGTCAAAAACAAAACCGAGTGGGTTGTAGCATCTGCTAGCTTTTGCTAAAGAGGTCACTCCCGATGAAGGGATCTCGGCTCTTTCCTTATCGAATAAGGTGCTGGATATTCTACAAGGAATACTGCTATGCAAAGCAAAAACTAGAGCTATCCTTTTTGAAAATATGATTCTACAACATCTTTTAGATTTGATTCTTTTTCTTTTTCATTAATCTCATTAATGAAATACCATCATTTATGCTTCCAAAGAATCACAGAAACGAAAATACAACATACGCTTATGCCATACGCATTCACCAAAGTGTCCCGTTATGCACCGTTAGGTTACTTAACTAACGGCATAGCGGGGCGGGACTAGCCCGGGTGCAAAACACAAGCAACATTTTTTATATATCATATATACAATAATAAAGCATTCGTCTCACGCATATAAAGTGATCACATCACATAATATCAGCAGCAGAAGATAACATATGAAATATTGGATATACTAGGAATTCCGTGTTTTAAATTAAGCCAGTATAAAACACGGATTCCACAGTCACGATGAATAGCCAAACCCACATCCCTAGTCCCCTACGAGAGCGGCAAGCAACCCTACCAATTCTAGAGCTAGGAGACCCGGACTCGACTCCTCGAGATGGTCTCCCACTGGACTCTAGAACTCGGTTACTTGTGCTCCCTACCTTGGGTCTATCCTAATACGGAAAAGTAAATAATATACAACAATGGTGATATCATCCTCAACGCGAAAGTTGCCCAATAAAAGAATATTACATACAAGTTTTTACATGAATGAAAATAAAAATTCTCATCTCACATAAAACCCTCTGCTATTCAAAACATGACGATCCAATATAACATATCGCAGCAACACATAATATCACATGTCATCAACGTAAGTAAATATGCGTATCACAATTGTCGTTGACATATAGCAACGAAAACAGTGATACGCCACATATTACACTTACAGTCGCAGAAAAGAAAATGTCAAACTACAACATTTGGAATCCACAATCACCTTAGACATCATAAACCCTGTAGGCTTCCTAGGCACTCTTGTAAAGGTTCATAAGGCATCAAACATGCCCGAATAAAATTTTAGACGTGCCGAACAACCCAAAGCCGGGATCTTTGCAACATTATTAGGGTTTAACATGCAAGTAAACATCTTTACCACTAAGTGTGAGGGATTACTACCTTTGTAGTCCGCTCCTTCACTTCATAAGCTCCGAGTAGAAGTCCCTTCACCGCGATCCACGATCTCCCGGACTCAAGAGAGGCTCCACGACTCGAACGATCCATGCTAGCTTGTAGTGTTCCGTTTCTCCGATGATCTACGTCGAAGTTGCTATAACTCAAGCTCTCTCACTCTAATGAGGTGAACACCCTAATCTAATGGTCTAGATTAGATGAGGATGATGGAGTAGTATTTATGCTATCTTTTTATATCATTTTCTCACAAGAAATCATCACAAAATGAATAAGTAGTAAGCTTTCTCAAAGCTAATGAGAGAAGAAGATGATGGAAAAAGAGTTAAACCTTTTGTGATGAATAATGAAAAGTATATATGAATTAATAATGTAACCATAGTTTAGTATGACAAGGATAACCCTTGTAGAGAATAAACTAGAGCTAGGGTTTGGTTAGGTTAAAGAATGAGTCATGGATAAATATCAACCATAATATCTTAACTAAGACAAAAGGAATTCCTTCTAGAATGAGCAAGAAGGAGCTAACCCTAATCAAACCCTAATCTTGTTTAATCTTCACTAAACAAGTTCCATTATTAATCATATCATGTCACAATAATATATGTCATATATATATCATATATTTGCAACAAAAGAAAATAATACAATTAACATATATCGCATATATATCAATGTATTATCCGGTGAGAAAATGAAATAATAAAGCGAGCAAATATTTGATAAAGTAATACAATATATCATATATATTATTATACATTAAATCATCGAATCAACGCTTGATCCGACAATCCGGCTATATCGAATATAACCGACTAATATATCATGTACCGATTTATCGAATCAACACTTGATCCGATGTCCCGGTTCATATCTAAATATCGCGAGAATATAATACGGTATCTCATATCGCATTATCCTCGGTCCTGCGCATATATCATATGTGCTTCTACTCCGTTTTGCCTGAGCCAAGAAACCTCTAAGTAGGACTCTAAAGAATCGTCAATACGCCGGTAGCAGGTGATGATCATATCAAACACCCACAAGCTGCAAGCGGTCAGCTAAACGTAACAGCTACCTAGGTATTGAGCGATCAGAAGATCAACAAGCTAGCCTGTACGTTCTCCTGTGAATCCAATCAGAAACACTCCCGTACAGTCCGGTCTGTTCGTCTGATATGTCGCATATCAAGTCTAGGGGTGGTATACGTCAGACCCCAATACCGATAAGTCGTGTCGATGTGAGGGTCATAACGGGTCGAGAAACTACTGGTAACACTTACCAGTAAATCTCTATATCAGCCCTGGCCAGGGACTTCCAGTTATAGCCAATCGAACACAGCACAACATCAACTCCCTATACCGGGAGAGACGAATCCCCTCCTATCGCTCATTGCCTCCATGTGATTCGGGACTGTACCCAAAAGCCACCGTTTTGCACGCCCTCTTGGACGTGGTAAGGTGGAAATCAAAGCACAGTAGGAATCACACAAGACTCTATGACGATCTCGGGTCTACAGACTACCCGGTACCAGTGTCACCGGAGAACTGCCATCTGACGTGTGGTATATCACCATCTGGGAGTTCTCGGCGAGTCCGTCCAGTGTACCCAGTCTCCACTGAGCACCCGTATACCATCTCTGATGTCAAACACCGATGGATATGGGATCATCCATCGCCCATCATATGGGTCAAGATGCGTATACGCTAGTCTACTCTGGTGTATCGATGCCCTGTCTCGATATACCCTCGACTAGGAACAGTTATAGGATGTACTCATCGACTACCGTGGCCCCACTAGTATGATCTCATCATAGTCCCAGTAGTCGAGTACAGATCCTAAGGGCTTTATCAACATGTGAGAGAAAGACAGTAAACCAGTACAAGTCAAAATGTTAAGATAAAGTGAAACCAAATAGCATACTATCATGACGAGCAAGAAAGTCCTCTCTATATATATCCAAGCATCCATCATAACATACATCAAATGGACAACAATGGCCTCTAGGGCATATACATAATTAACAATCTCCCACTTGCACTAAGGCCAGCTGCTGTAGTATCTCATACCTAGCATCCCGAATAATCTCTCAAACTGTATCTGGGGAATGGCCTTCGTTAGTGGATCCGCAGTGTTGTCCTTCGTATCTACTCTCCTGACCTCGATCTCCCGGCGATCAACTATCTCCCTGATCAGGTGATACCGCCTCAGAATATGTCTGGACTTCTGATGGGACCTGGGTTCCTTAGCCAAAGCCACAGCTCCATTGTTATCGCAGTACAGAGGTATTGGATGCTCAATGGATGGAACCACACCAAGTTCACTAATGAACTTCTTTATCCAGATAGCCTCTTTGGCAGCATCGTTGGCAGCGATGTATTCAGCCTCCATCGTCGAGTCTGCAACGGTATCCTGTTTGGAACTCTTCCAACATACCGCCCCTCTATTGAGGGTAAAGACAAATCCCGAGTGCGACTTAGAGTCGTCCTTATCACTTTGGAAGCTGGAATCGGTAAAGGACTCCACCCGGAGTTCTCCGTTACCATACACCAAGAACATGTCTCTAGTCCTTCGTAAGTACTTGAGAATGTTCTTCACAGCTGTCCAGTGACTCTTTCCAGGATCTGCTTGATACCGACTCACTACACTTAGTGAGTATGCTACATCAGGTCTGGTACATAGCATCGCATACATGATAGAGCCTACTGCCGAAGCATAGGGTATCCCTTGCATGCGAGCTCTCTCCAAATCAGTCTTGGGAGGCATCTTTTTGGAGAGAGTGAGTCCAGAGATCGTGGGTTGGTTCCCACTCTTGGATTCTTCTATACTAAAGCTCTTTTGTATGGTGTCAATGTACCTGGATTGGGACAATCCCAGTATCCATTTAGATCTATCTCTATAGATCATGATTCCCAATATGCATGAGGCATCACCTAGATCTTTCATTGAGAATCTTTGTGATAAGAAGAGCTTGACTGATTGCAGCATAGTAATATCATTTCCTATCAAGAGTATGTCATCCACGTACAATACGAGGAAGACTACCTTACTCTCTGCTACCTTCTTATAGATACAAGGTTCATCTATATTTTTGATGAAGTCAAACTCTTTGACTACAACATCAAAACAGATGTTCCAACTCCGTGATGCTTGCTTTAACCCATAAATGGATTTAAGCAGCTTGCACACCTTTCCGCTGCTCCCACTATCTACGAAGCCCTCTGGCTGAGTCATGTACACGCACTCTTCTAAATCACTATTTAGAAAGGCGGTCTTAAAATCCATTTGCCAGATTTCGTAGTCATGGTATGCAGCAATGGCAAGTAAGATCCGGATGGACTTAAGCATAGCCACAGGAGAAAAGGTTTCGTCATAATCCACACCTGGTCGTTGACGAAAACCCTTTGCAGTAAGTCTAGCTTTGAAAGTCTCAACTTTTCCATCTACACCAAATTTCTTTTTAAAGATCCACTTGCTCCCAATGGGTTTTACCCCTTCAGGAGCATTTTCCAAAGTCCATACTTTGTTGGTGTGCATGGATTCCATCTCAGATCGCATTGCATCCAGCTATTTCACAGAGTCACCACTTGTGATGGCCTTCTCGAAACTAGTCGGGTCATCATCTTCAATCCTCGCTTCCACCATCAATGAGAAAACCGTAGTATCTCTTAGGTGGATGAGAAACCTTACTAGATCGGCGGAGAGGCTGGGGTTCGTCGGGTACTACTAAATCCTCTGGTTCCACTAAATCTTCAGTTGTAGTTTGTGTTGCTGGAACCTCTTCCAGCTCTACCTCATCGCCACTAATTTCTTTTGCAAGAAATTCCTTTTTTAAAAAGGTGGCATGTTGAGCAACAAACACCTTTTGTTGTTCACTGTGGTAGAATAGATATCCATACGAATTGCTTGGATATCCTACAAACTTACAAAGAACTGATCGTGCCTCGAGTTTGTCCGGATTTTGCTTTTTAACATAGGCCGGACAACCCCATATCTTAACTCTTTTAAGAGATGGTCTCTTCCCATTCCATATCTCATATGGAGTGGTAGGCACAGATTTAGTTGGAACTCTATTCAATAGGTATATGGCTGTCTCCAGCGCATACCCCCAGAAGGAAATTGGTAACTCAGCTGTACTCATCATAGAGCGTACCATATCTAATAGGGTGTGATTCCTCCGCTCCGATACACCGTTGTGCTGTGGTGTATAAGGAGGAGTAAGCTGAGAGAGAATCCCATTCTCTTTTAGATAATCTAGGAACTCATTGCTTAAGTATTCACCTCCTTGATCAGATCGAAGAATCTTAATACTTTTGCCCGTTTGGTTCTCTACTTCGTGCTTATATTCTCTGAATTTCTCAAAAGCTTCAGACTTGTGTTTCATCAGGAACACATATCCGAATCTTGAGAGATCGTCAGTGAATGTAACGAAGTAGGAAGAACCGTTCCTGGCATGCGTAGACATGGGACCGCATACATCACTATGTACCAGTCCTAAGAGTTCGGTAACTCTTTCTCCGTGTCCACTAAACGGAGCTTTGGTCATTTTACCTTTGAGACATGAATGGCAAGTATCATAAGATGATAATTCGAACGGGTTCAAATATCCATCCTTATGTAACTTAGCCAGTCGTGTCGCATTGATATGACCAAGTCTACAATGCCACAAGAAGGATTCGTTCATTTCTGAACGTTTCCTCTTGTGTGTGTTTTGTATATTGAGGACAGTATTTTGATTGAGAATGAATATGCCATTATGTAACGAGCCTGATGCAATCAACTTTTGATCTAGGAATATGTTCATAACATTATCCTTTACTACAAAATTATATCCTTCTTTACTTAATAAAGAAACTGATATAATGTTGCACATCATGTTCGGTATATAATAGCACTCATTTAGAATCAGTGTATTATGACTTGGTAATACTAGATGATATTCGCCAACTACTTTGGCTGCAATATTTGCACCATTCCCTACTTGAACGGAATGATCATCTTTTCCCAGTTCTCTACCTTTACGTAGCCTATGTAACAATTTACATATGTGGGATCCTGATACTGTATCTAATACCCAGGACGTAGGGTGAATTGAGAAACGGTTCTCAATAACTAACACACCTGAAGAAGATGCATCAACATGCATGTTCTTTTGGGCGGCGTGAGAATCCAGATATTCTACTATTCCCTGTTCAGTCTTATAACTCTTATAAGAAAGAACGGGTCCAACGTTCCCCTGCTTAGTATAATAAGCGGGTTCAGTCAATACATCCATATTATTATCTTGATTATGGCCTGACATGGTCGCTACCTGGAGAGGGAGAGAAGAAAACACTTTAGCGTACGTATGCTCTTGCAAGATTAGATTGGTTATTATCTTATCTAATCAGGATGTCTTCCACTGTTTTTATCAAATCTTCCTCCAAACCCTAAAAGGTAAGATTAGCCGGGATTAATTACACCCTACAATTTCGTCAATCTTTCAGCCAGATCAGTGTCGGTACTTGAGGGAGGTTTCCCGTGCTTTCGCACGGACCTAATTAAAGTAAACCTCGTTTTCCCAGAGGCGTAACCCCGTTAACACTTTTTCTAGACACCTACTTGATCGGCTAATTGTCCTGTGTAAAACTCTCCCAGGAGTAACACTTACTCGCAGTGGGTATCGGGATCCCACTATCTCATAGGAGGTATGCAATCTCATTGCAAATTTCAACACTTGAAATTCCCGATAATGCTTTTACCCCTAGCAACTTATGACCTTGGCTAAGGTCAACAAATCATAAGTGCTAGTCAAGTTCAACCCGTCATTTCCTGATTGAATTAAACCCACCCGTACGACCCTTGGCTAAGGTCAACAAAGTCGTACGACTACCCTAACTCAATCACATATCATGTTTTAACAGATAAATGCTAATTAGCTACCGTACACCATGCATTGGCTAAGGTCAACAAACGCTGCACGAATACTAACTAGTCTCTATCTGAAATGACGGAGGGCTACGCAGGTTTTTCAGAAAACCCTGAGCGTAATGAAGTTGATATCGTCGTAGAATCTAGTAGTTTTTGAAAAAAAGGAGTGTTTTTGAGGCTTTTCTAGTTTCTCTAAAGAGGTCACTCCCGGTGAAGGGATCTCGGCTCTTTCCCCATCGAATAAGGTGCAGGGTATATCATATATACCGCTGTGCAAAGCAAAAACTATATAAGCTGTCAAAAACTAAACCGCGAGTTTGTAGCATCTGCCAGTTTCGCTAAAGAGGTCACTCCCGGTAAAGGGATCTCGGCTCTTTCCTCATCGAATAAGTGTTAGTTATTTGTATGCCCTAGAGGCCATTACTGTACATTGGATGTATATTGTAGTGGATGCTGGGACATATATAGGGAGGACTTTCTTGCTCGACATGATAGTATGCTATCTGGTTACTCTTTACCTTAACGTGCACACTGATTGTCTCTCTGTTACATGTTGGTAAAGCCCTTAGGATGTGTACTTGACTGTCTGGACTATGATGCGGATCATACTAGTGGGGACATGGTAGTCCATAAGTACATCCTTCAAGGTCCCTAGTCGTGGGTGTATCGAGACGGGGCATCGATATACCAGAGTAGACTAGCGTATACCTTTTCGACCCATACAGATGGGCAATGGATGATCCCATATCCATTGGTGTTTGACATCAGAGATGATATACGGGTGCTCAGTAGAGACTGGGTACACTGGACGGACTCGCCGAGAACTCCCAGATGGTCTTATACCTTACGTCAGATGGCAGTTCTCTGGTGACACTGGTACAGAGTAGTCTGTTGACCCGAGATCGTCATAGAGTCTTGTGTGGTTCCCACTGTGCTTTTATTTCCATCTTACCACATCCAAGAGGGCGTGCAAAACGGTGGTTTTTTGGTACAGTCCCGAATCACATGGAGGCAATGAGCGATAGGAGGGGATTCGTCTCTCCCGGTATAGGGAGTTGATGTTGCGCTGTGTTCGATTGGCTATAACCGGAAATCCCTGGTCAGGGTTGCTGAGATTTACTGGTAAGTGTTACCAGTAGTTTCTCGAATTGTTATAGACCTCATATCGACACGACTTATCGAGTTATTGGGGTCTGACGTTTACCACCCCTAGGCGAGATATGCGACATATCAGACGATCAGACCGGACTGTACGGTAAGTGTTACTGGTTGGATTCACAGGAGTGTGAGCAGGCTTGCTCGTCGATCTTCTGATCGCTCAATACCCGGGTGGCCATTACGTTTAGCAGACCACTTGCGGTTTGCGGTTGTTTGATATGATCATCACCTGCTGCCGGCATATTGACGAGTCTTTAGAGTCCTACACAGATGTTTCCTGGCTCAAGAAAAACGAAATAGGAGCGCATATGAGATATGTGCGGGACCGAGAATAATGCGTGTATGTGATACCGTATTCTATTCTCGCGATGATTGTATCGAATGGTTGTATGCGATATAACCTAGTTATCGAATCGAGGATTGATTCGATAAGCCGATACATTGTATACTAGTCGGTTGTGTGCGATATGGCCGGATCGTTAAATCAATTGTTGATTTAATGATTTAATGTATAATTATATATTTGATATATTACTTTGCATTAACTAGTATCGGTTCACGTTTAAATGGATTTTCTCACTTGTTTGTGCATATTGTATATATGATATATTTTTCTGTGCACAAGATTGTATCATGTTTGATGATACATGCTAGTTTGGGTTTGTGTAAAGAATTAAACCATGGTTACTTAAGTGGTTAGGGTTTCATTTCCTTTTCTCATTTATTTATCTATTTATTCCTTTTGGAAAAATATTTAGCATAATGCAAAATGGTGGCTTTCTTTGGATGCATGTTGAAGCTTCATGAAGCTTTGACCAAGTGACCATTTTGTCTCCATGCTTAACCCTAACCATTCCCACTAACCATGATTTATTCTCTACACTTGACCATGGTTATGATTATGATAAGTATTGATTTACTTTTTGTTTTTGAATTAACTTATGATAATATTATCTTCTTCTTCTTCATCTTCTTCTTGAAGAAAAAGCTTGCCTCATCAATGGCAACTTGATGAAAAGAGTGAGAAATCCAATTCTAAAGTGAACCCACCTCCTATTTCTTCATCCTATACCTCTTGCCAAGTAGTATAGGGTGTTTCCTTCACAAGTTTTCTTGACTTGGTGAAGTTGGAGCTTGATCTAGTGATGCCTCGACGTAGATCATCTTCGGCATCGTCGTCGATGACCTAGCCCGATTTTTCTCTGATGAAGCCGATGCTAGAGTCATGGTTCGATTTGGACAGCGGAGGAGACATCATCACGGAGCTATGGAGGTGGAGTACCGGATCTACAAAGGTTGTATTTCCGTTCTCTTAGTAAAGTAGTTTACTAGTTCTTGTTTCGCCTAGATTTCTAGTTAACGATCCGTAGTCTAGGGTTTCTCGGCACCGTAATTTTTGAAATTGGCATGGTTGATGCCTTGTATGACCTCTTGAGAGTGCCTAGGAACCCTACAATAAGGTGCAGGGTATATCATATATACCGCTATGCAAAGCAAGACTGTAGCTACCCTTTTTTATAAAGTTTTGATTCTACAACATCTTTTAGGTTTCTTTTCTTTTTATTAATCTCATTAATAAAATCCCATCAGCTTATGCTTCCTAAGCATCACAGAAGTAACGAAAGCAGTAATATTTATATATCAGCATATATATACATAGTATAAGCATTCGTCTCAAGCAGTAATATGATCTCATCACAGAACATTGCAGCAGAAGAACATATATGAAATATTGGATATACTAGGACGTCCGTGTTTTCAATACGAGCCTGTATAAAACACGGATTCCACGGTCGCGATGAATAGCCAAACCCACATCCCTAAACCCCTATGAGAGCGGCAAGTAACACTGCCAATTCTAGGGTTAGGAGACCCGGTCTCGACTCCTCGAGATGGCCTCCCACTGGACCCTAGAACCCGGTTACTTGTGCTCCCCTTCTTAGGTCTACCTAATGCGGAAAGGTAAATAATATACACTGGTGACAGCAACCTCATCTCGGAAGTGCCCCAATAAAAGAATATTACATACAAATGAATTTTACATGAATGAAAATAAAAACCCTCATCTCACATAAAATCCCCGGCTATTCAGAACACGACGATCCAATATAACATATCACAGCAACACATAATATCACATATCATCAATGTAAGTAAGTATGCATACACCGATCGTCGTAGATGTATAGCAACGAAGACCGGCAATACAACTACATACTACGCTTACGGTCACAGAAAAGAAATTGTAAAACTACAATATTTGGAATCCACAATCACTTTAGACATCGTAAATCCGAAATATCACATACTTCGCATTTCATGCCTAACTCTATGAATTCCACATATTGTATCACATTCCAGATAAATAGACAGTATTAAACTTTCCGAACAGATAATCAAATACCCAAAATTTCCTAAATTACTCAACACTTGAGCGGAGTTCAAATAATCCCAGAATATGTCACAGTACCGGTGATCTAGCCGTAGAAGGGTCAAGCCAACGCCTCACATGTGGCACGCCGTATTGCCCCAAACCCTAAGGTTTAGAGGCAGTTCAAGACGGTCACATAATCGAGTTAAGGTTTGTGTTCTTCTAGAGGGTCCACCGTGTTACTTGCACATTTTTCCGAAAGATTTAAACTCGATAAAAATTCAACACATGAAAGTTTTTCGTGCCGAGAAAAAGTGGGTTAATGATATCCGCTCGAACTTTTTAACAGTTTCTAAATATCCGGAAAACATCACAAAATTAAATTTTCCGATCGAATCAACGATTAAAAAATAAACCCCAGAACACTTAACACTTGAGCCAGATTAAAAGTACCCAGAAAAATAAATAATCACCTACGGATATAACCATGGAAAAACGAGTCAACGAAATGTCTGTACGGCCGCGGATCTACGGCAGGAGCAAGGTATTGCCGCGGTTCCGTGGCGGATTGTGCGGATCATTGACACGTGTTTCACAGAGATGCTTATATTTTCCTGCTAGTATTTTTAAGCATTTTTAATTCTGAAAAATCATAGTTTTTAAAAAATATCCAGAGAGGGGTTCATTTCGTAGTTTCGGGGTTCGTTCGGAGTTTTAACTTCGTATACACGTCGCCTAATGCTCTAGCTAGGCTCTGATACCAGTGTAGGGTTCCTAGGCACTCTTGTGAAGGTTCATAAGGCATCAAACATGCCCGAATAAAATTTTAGACGTGCCGAACAACCCAAAGCCGGGATCTTTCCTAGATTATTAGGGTTTAACATGCAAGTAAACATCTTTACCACTAAGTGTGAGGGATTACAACCTTTGTAGTCCGCTCCTTCGCTTCATAAGCTCCGAGTAGAAGTCCCTTCGCCGTGATCCACGATCTCCCGAACTCAAGAGAGGCTCCACGACTCGAACGATCCATGCTAGCTTGTAGTGTTCCGTTTCTCCGATGATCTACGTCGAAGTTGCTATAACTCAAGCTCTCTCACTCTAATGAGGTGAACACCCTAATCTAATGGGCTAGATTAGATGAGGATGATGGAGTAGTATTTATGCTATCTTTTTATATCATTTTCTCACAAGAAATCATCACAAAATGAATAAGTAGTAAGCTTTCTCAAAGCTAATGAGAGAAGAAGATGATGGAAAAAGAGTTAAACCTTTTGTGATGAATAATGAAAAGTATATATGAATTAATAATGTAACCATAGTTTAGTATGACAAGGATAACCCTTGTAGAGAATAAACTAGAGCTAGGGTTTGGTTAGGTTAAAGAATGAGTCATGGATAAATATCAACCATAATATCTTAACTAAGACAAAAGGAATTCCTTCTAGAATGAGCAAGAAGGAGCTAACCCTAATCAAACCCTAACCATGTTTAATCTTCACTAAACAAGTTCCATTATTAATCATATCATGTCACAATAATATATATCACATATATATCATATATTTGCAACAAAAGAAAATAATACAATTAACATATATCGCATATATATCAATGAATATAGAAGGCGATATTGGTTTGAATAATGTATTCAAAACTTGCATATAATCCGTTTTCTTGCGGGTATTATCCGGTGAGAAAATGAAAAAATAAAGCGAGCCAATATTAGATAATGTAATACAATATATCATATATATTATTATACATTAAATCATCGAATCAACACTTGATCCGACAATCCGGCTATATCAAATATAACCGACTAATATATCATATACCGATTCATCGAATCAACACTTGATCCGATGTCCCGGTTCATATCTAAATATCGCGAGAATATAATACGGTATCTCATATCGCATTATCCTCGGTCCTGCGCATATCTCATATGTGCTTCTACTCCGTTTTGCCTGAGCCAAGAAACCTCTGTGTAGGACTCTAAAGAATCGTCAATACGCCGGTAGCAGGTGATGATCATATCAAACACCCACAAGCTGCAAGCGGTCAGCTAAACGTAACAGCCACCCAGGTATTGAGCGATCAGAAGATCAACAAGCTAGCCTGTACGTTCTCCTGTGAATCCAATCAGTAACACTCCCATACAGTCCGGTCTGTTCGTCTGATATGTCGCATATCAAGTCTAGGGGTGGTATACGTCTAACCCCAGTAACCGATAAGTCATGTCGATGTGAGGCTCATATGTAAGTGCACGGCGGCGCCCCGGCCGTCAATCCGACGGCCAAATGCGGAAGCGGTGATAAACTTTAATTTTACTTGAACTGGCAAACCGCCGCGCACTAATACCCGGATCGAACCATTAATTAGTCCTAGCTATCTACAAGAAGGGGAAGAGAGATATACCGACAGATCCGAGTCCTCCGGTCTTCTCGTCGTCGTCCCGATCTCCTGCGGAATGTCCCGTCTCCTCCTCGTCGCCGGAAGTGCACCACATCGCCTACTTCTTTTACGGGCTCCCACCTCAATGCCGAGGCAACTCGGGCACGAAGCTGGCTAGTCGACGTGCCCAAGATTTGCTGTAGAATATCTAGAGAAGAAGTCTCATTTGGGGTTGTAGGAATTGCCTTTTGGTGGAGGGATTGAACTTGGAGCTTTTTGGATTGATCTTGTGGGATTTTTGCAACATGAAATGAAGCAAAATCCCACACCAAGAATTTGGGACAGCCCACTATGGGAGTGGCCGGCCATGCTCAAAAGAGAGGAGAGAATGAGAGTGTAGTGTATCAAAAGATAATGGGAGCCCCTCTCATATCATCCAAGAGAGAGAAAGGAAAAGGTTATCATGAAAAAGCAATGATCACAAAATAATTCCAACACTCATCCAACAACCATCACTCATCATCAACCATCATGTCCTACAAAAGTCAAGGCATGATGAAGCTAGAAGTCAAGGTCAAGGAAAGGCTATCATGATACAACAAAATGCAAAGACCCCCTCCACAAATCCTTATTTGCAATAATGCAAATAAGCCCTCCTCCACCAATCTTCGGCCAATGAACGATACAAAGGAAATTGGCCGAAACGGAAAGCAAACTGGCAACTCCAGAAAACTGGTCCTGTAATAAATTACAGGAAAACCCCGATACTGTACATACACACTCGCATTTGTATTCCGACCGAAATACAAATGCAATGAGACAAAATCTGCACTGTACTATACTAGGATCCGGCTCATACCAAAGCCGGCTAGTAATATCCGTTCGATCCCGATCCGTGCAATACCGCACGTATCTGATCGAACCCTGTCATATATCAATACGGCCTATAGTACAAAATGTCCGATCCTAATCCGTGCAATACCGCACGTATCTGATCGGACCTTGCCATATCTCCATACGGCCTCTACAACCTTTCGCCCGAAAGCTGAGTAACAGAATGTGGGGGACTCTAAAGACTCGTCAACACCTTGGTTGTGGATTTAACCACTAGCACGTCAGAGGTATAAGCCAATACGTAACGGGCTACCAGGTATTGACTAAAAGGGACGTCTGTGAGCGAACTCAGCCTGACAACCCTACTGAGCCTGTCAGTGACAATATCCGTACAGTCCGGTCCGTTCGTCTATGAGCATCGCATGGCGGGCCTAGGGGGTTGGTAAAAGTCAGACCCCCAAAAGCGGTATAAGTCGTGTCGGAGTGTAGCCCAGAACACCCTGAGATACTACTGGAATACCTACCAGTAAATCTCCTGCCTTGGCCAAGGACTTCGTGTAATGGCTCTCCTAGACACAGCGCGACCTCACCCCCAATACCGGGAGAGACGAACCCCTGAAGATACGCTCACTGCCTCCATGTGGCTCGGGACTGTACCCAACTAAAACCTGTTTGCACGACTCCTTTGAGCCGTGGTAGGGTAGTAATCAAAGTACAGTGGGAACTCACACGAGACAATGACGATCCCCAGGTCGATGAACTAACCTGTACACATGTCACCAGGGAACTGCCATCTGACGTCGGGTATATGACCAACTAGCATGTTCCCGGCGAGTCCTGTCCGGTGTACTCATAACCCAATGAGCACCTGTATACATCTTAGGTGATCCAACTGACACCAGTGGCTTGTGAGACCGGCCACCGCCCCTCGTCGGGGTCTCGAATGTACACACTAGTCTACTCTGGAGTATCGATGCCCTGTCTCGAAACTCACACGACTAGGGACCATTTAAGGATATGCTTATAGACCCCAGCTCCCACTTATACGATCGCCCTCATACTGCTGATGGTCAAGCAAGAATCCTAGGGGCTCTATCAACGTGTAATAGCAACTTGTCAGGTCACCTAAAACAGTACACGATGATAAAGGTAAACCAGATAGCATACTATCATCTCGAGTAAGACTGTCCTACCGGGATAGGTCCTCCATCAATCATTGCAATCACGTACCTGTGACCTAATAATTGACTCTGAGGGCACTATCTCCAACAATCTTCCACTTGCACTCAAGGCTAATTATTGCGATGTCGCATACTCACAGCCCGTGTGATACCGAACACCCAACTCCTGTACTAGTCAGTCTCACAAAGCTCGTTTGCGAAACTATTGCGTTCGAGGAATAGCCTTAGTGAGTGGATCCGCTTTGTTGTATCTTTCTATGTCTCTCTATATCTCAAGTTCGCGGAGAAAGCCATCTCCCGAAATGAGCAATACCTGTCTTAGAATGTGTCTGGATGTCTGATGGGACATAGCTCATAAATGAACTCCAAATCCAAACTTCTTAGACTGTATCGTCAACTGAACTTAATCAGTATCCTGCGCCAAGCCACCCTCAGTATTGCCTTGGACCACCTGTCCAAAATACTGCCCCTCGTCAGAAGGAAAAACTATAACTCTGACAACCTCCTTGTCGTCCATGTCACCTTGGAAGCCTGGAATGATAACTGTCTCCTGAATAAGGCTGTCGTTATCATATCCCTAGAACATCCACTTATGTTCTAAAACCGCTTCTGACTGTTTCTCCAGGATTGGATCAATGTCAACTTATTACATCTAGTGCAAGAACAATGTCTGGTGTGGTACTTGACATCTCATGATTGACTCAATTGCCTGAGCAAGTGATCTGCCAATTATGCACATCCCTCTCCCCTTTAGTCTGTAAGACACCTTTAGAGAGGGTGACTCCATTACCTGCAGGTACACTACCGTGCATGGAGTCGTCCATGCTAAATACTCTTAGAATGCTGTCTAAGTACCCTGATTGGGAAACCACCCAAATCTAGATCTAAAACCATAGATCTAGTAACCAGTATGTCTGATACAAAATCCATTTCCCATATGGAGAAAACACTGTGTAACGACCAAAGTATAACCGACTGTAGTATAGGAGTTTCCTTTCCTACTCTGTGTATGTCATCCAAATACCAGGATATCACACCCCACTACCTTCTCAACAGATCCATCCCCTATTCTGATGAAGTCAAACCCATGACTGTCACGTCGGAAATAGATGATCTATCTCCGCTACATCTGCTTTAGTCTATAAATAGACATAAGCTATCTGTCCACCAATGCTTCCGCTGCTCCCACTGACTACGACAACCCTCTGGCAGAGTCATATAGACGTACACTTTTAAAACTACTTTAGAACGACGCTATACTCATCCTCCCGCCGGGTCTCGCAGCCTGGAACAACAGCAATGGTAATTGTGGGTAAACAAGAACTTCCCTGTCACCGTCCTTGAGGCTACCGTAGTACCTCTCGGGTGCCTGAAGTTACCCACCTTATCTGCGGAGTGGCCAATGGAATGTCAATCCAGATTGAATCTTTAGGTTCCTTATCAAATCTTCAGTAATCGTTTGTGGTTCTGGAATCACTTCCAGTTCTATCATACTCCCACTACTATTTTCTGAAAAAATCGATTTTTATTAAAACTGTGGCGATTCTAGAACAATATTGCTATTGTTCATCCAGATGGTAGAAAGTCATCCCGCGTCATAGCCTGGGTCAACCCACAAACAGCCATTACAGAAACGTTCCTTGAGTTGTCCAGTGTCTGGTTTTAAGCATAAACCGGACAACTCCCCGTACCTTAACATCGTTAAGATATGAACTGTTCTATATCCAATATAGAAACAGAGGCACTGATTTAATTGAACCAGATTCAAATCATGCAGCTGTCTCCAGTGCATGTCAACTATATGGAAAAAGACCGATCAGCGTTACTCAACTTAGGAATGCTTCCAATTATGAGTAACCTGAAAGAGAAGCAAGATCTCTTTATCATTACTATCAACTGAATACCATTCACAAGTATCTACGTCTTCGATCACTTTGAAGAATCCCGATACTTGCTACACCTGGTTCTCTACTCTATTCAAATACCTATAACTTCTCCAAATTCGGACCCTGTGTTTCCACGAAACACCTGTCTAAAAACTAGAGAAGTCATAAGTAAACCGAATATAGTACGAAGACCAACCCCTCTGTCCTGATGGACCCTGGATAACATACAATACTCTGTATAAGTCCCTTGAGTCTGAAAACTCATTCACTGTGTGTCGTAGGTTGAAAAATGTACTTATGGTTAAGAAGAATTACACCGCTGTTTAATGCTCCTTACCTAACCATCCACTGATATAGGTAAATGTCGTAGACATAATTTCAGAAAGGTATATCTCACTCTATGAAAATAGACGTACAGATATATCAATTTGAAATTGGTGCATAAAAGCGGATATTCAAAACCAAATATTTGCCGACCGGCAAACAACGCAGGTGACTTCCTCAAATATCACCGATTACAACGAATCCCGATATAATGAGGATGATCACCCAATTCCCAATAACTTACTCCCACTCATCATCTGTAAAACCATACAGATGTGAGAATCATACCTGGTAAATACATACCCTGGAGCAAGTGCCTAATCGGGAAATCAGTTTTCCTTTAACATTACACAGTGAAACTGAAACATTGAAATGTTTCGTTGGGGTATCCTGGTATTCCTAGTAATGCCTCTTCCAGATTCACGACTGTAACCGTATAATTCTTTGCCTCCTCTCTAAATCCCTTCATATGTCTTTAGTCTTTACCTTCTGCACACCCCTTTAGGCCAAATGGTTTTCTTCCTTCCCTACCGTTCGGCACCAGCCTATGGTTTGGAAGAAGACTATCCAATAAGCATAATGGGTGTACTGTCCTAATCCTAGGAACAATCGCAATGCGAGAGAAGGTGAAGATAGAAGACACCTGAATAAATCTTATTCCTATTTCTCCTGAACCAGAATCCATCCCGGAACTGGAACAAGTTCCTTTCGAGTTCGTATATAACCATACGATGGAGTATCCAATAAACTGTGGATCTTCGTAGTGATACGGAGTGTCCTGGAGAAATACAAAGGTGATTTGGGAGTGGTAAAGGAATACTTGGTATGGTCGTGAATATCTGTAGCAGTTTACTTTGCCCTCTTACTAATCCGTTGCTTTGTCTTAACTTAATACCTTCTGTACACCATCGTCATGCTAATTGGTTTTCTTCATTCCCTACCGGTCGGCACCTGCCTATGGTTTGGAAGAAGACTATCCAATTTGCGTAATAGGTGTACCATCTCCTAAACCAAGGAGTACTCGCAACTTGAGAGAAGGTGAAAGGAAAAAACAACTGAATAATCCTATCCGTTTTCTCCAGAACCGGAAACCATCCTCGAATAAATTCTTTCGAGTTCGTATCTAACCATACGATGGTTGTGTCCAATGGAAGTGGACGTTCGTAGTAAAACGGGGTGTCCTGGAGAAAAGGGTAAAAGTAGGAGTGGCAATGAGGTTTGCAACTCTGACAATCCAAAAGCCAGTGTTAAGAAGGTTCGGTCAACTTGGTCACTGAGTCATAGTCTTAGGGTCGGGTCAATGGTCGCTGCCAAAGAGAGAGAGAAAAGAAACACTCAGCGTGCACTCTAACCTAGATCAGAATGGTTACCAATTTATCTAATCTGGAAACCTCCCACTGTACCGTCAAATTTTCCTCCAAACCTGAAAGAAGAATTAGTCGGGAATACCCGAGGAGTAAACCAACTCATCAGTGGGAATCGGGATCCAACTATCATCGCATGTTAACGTGACGGAATCCGCTCACGTCATCATACTCCAGAAGGTATGCGCATATCTGGCAAGTTTCAGTTCTTTTGAAACTCCCGATGTGATTTCTGCCCCATGCTCTTATGACCTTGGCATGAGGTCAAAATATCATAAGTCACATGTCAAGTTCTGCCCGTCATTATCCAGGTTAATCTGAACCCACCCGTAGATACCCTTGACGTAGGCCAAAATAGTAGTACGACTGTCCCAAACCAACGCATCTATCTATGCAACAGATAAATACCCGGCAGCTACCAATCACTATGCCTTGGCGTGAGGTCAAAATACATAGCTTGAATACTACCGAATATTTAACTGAAATGACGGAGGGCTACGAATGGTTTCTGGCGAAAACCTTTAACGTAATGAACTTGATATCGTTAAAGGAACGGATAGCTTTTAAAAATATAGTGACGAGAACCGTTGCTAAAGAGGTCACTCCCGGTGAAGGGATCTCGGCTCTTTCCCCGTAGAATGAGGTGCAGGATATTCCAACTGAATACCACGGTGCAAAGCAAAAGTAATCGGCTATAGTGAAGTCATTGCCCTGACGCAAACTTTTTGTCCAAGAGGTCACTCCCGGTGAAGGGATCTCGGCCCTTGCCTCGTCGACTGAGGAGCAAGATATTCCAACTGAATACCACGATGCAAAACAAAAGTGAACGTCCTTGCAATAACAGCTTTTGAAAAGTGTTCCAACAACATCAAATTAGGTTTGTTTTTAACTTGCATTGATCCGAATCAACGCAGTCCCATCAATTGATCACACCAAAAAGAACGAAAATATACTGATGTACGTATATGCCATCCGCATTCGCCACTGGGTCCCGTCATTACCCGTTAGGTTAGCTAACTAACGACAGAGCGGGGACTGGACTAGCGCGGATGCAAAACATATACAACATCTACTAATATATATACCAATATATTATATTCGCTCAAGGCGTGATAAGAAATGCAACATCACAGAAAATGTACAGCATCACAGAAACAATACAGATATCTGGGATCCCCGGGTTTCACAGAGCCACTACTGAAACCCGACGTTCCCCTGGTCGTGTGGATAGCCTGTGCAATGAAATCCTAGACCCCTACGGGCGCGGCAAGTCACCTGCCAAAACCTGAAGCGAGGCAGCCCCCTTCAGCATCGTGAATGGACCACCCAGCACTTCACGGAATCCGGTAACTTGGGCACCCCTCCTGGGTCAACCTGTACCCCCTACGAGTGCGGCGAATAGCCCGCCAATCCTAGAGTGAAGCCCCCTCCGTCTCAATGCCATGAGATGCGGGCTTGTTGCCCTCTAGAACCCGGCTATCCGTGCACCCCTCCGCGGGGTAATCCTAGTACAGAAAGTAAAATATACATACAACGGGTACATCGACCGCAACCTGGCCGTGCCCCAAAAAAAATAATACAAACAGGCAGTGACGGCAGTCCACATGTCGGACGCTCGCCCCGCAATATCAAATGTACATAATACAACCACAACTGTACTAGCTTTGCATCCTGGCTATCCCCACGACCGATCCGCAACATCACAGCAAAAACAGAACATCAACGTGAAAGTCACGTTCGCAAATCCGTCTAACCGGGCTATAGCAGTTAGACCGGATTTACCGATCAAGTGACATTCACGGTCGCAGATATAATGTAAATACTGTGAAATAATGTGTTTAAAATATCCGATCAATCAAATTTTAACAAGTGGGCCCCCAAGCATTACTGTAGCAGATCAGGAAATTCTGGGCCCAATGTTATTATTCCAAAACCCCTAAAATCACCCATAAAGCCTACTGGAAAAATTGTACAAACTGATCCATCAATACTGCGGCGGAACCGCGGCAACAAGTAGGTTTTGCCGCGGTTCCGTACTCCTCAGAAGAGATCAGTGTCTCGAATTTCTACAGTAGTCTTAGGTCTTCTAGCACAGTACTTTTATACAACCTGAAAAATTTTTGGAGACAAAAAAATTTCAACAGAAAACTGTCGCTAGCAAAAATGTAGATTTTGGAATTTTGGTCGATCGGAAATGCAAAACACATTAAACCAAGCTAGACTAAGTTAATGGCGAGGCTCTGATACCACTGTAAGTGCACGGCGGCGCCCCGGCCGTCAATCCGACGGCCAAATGCGAAAGCGGTGATAAACTTTAATTTTACTTGAACTGGCAAACCGCCGCGCACTAATACCCGGATCGAACCATTAATTAGTCCTAGCTATCTACAAGAAGGGGAAGAGAGATATACCGACAGATCCGAGTCCTCCGGTCTTCTCGTCGTCGTCCCGATCTCCTGCGGAATGTCCCGTCTCCTCCTCGTCGCCGGAAGTGCACCACATCGCCTACTTCTTTTACGGGCTCCCACCTCAATGCCGAGGCAACTCGGGCACGAAGCTGGCTAGTCGACGTGCCCAAGATTTGCTGTAGAATATCTAGAGAAGAAGTCTTATTTGGGGTTGTAGGAATTGCCTTTTGGTGGAGGGATTGAACTTGGAGCTTTTTGGATTGATCTTGTGGGATTTTTGCAACATGAAATGAAGCAAAATCCCACGACAGCCCACTATGGGAGTGGCCGGCCATGCTCAAAAGAGATGAGAGAATGAGAGTGTAGTGTATCAAAAGATAATGGGAGCCCCTCTCATATCATCCAAGAGAGAGAAAGGAAAAGGTTATCATGAAAAAGCAATGATCACAAAATAATTCCAACACTCATCCAACAACCATCACTCATCATCAACCATCATGTCCTACAAAAGTCAAGGCATGATGAAGCTAGAAGTCAAGGTCAAGGAAAGGCTATCATGATACAACAAAATGCAAAGACCCCCTCCACAAATCCTTATTTGCAACAATGCAAATAAGCCCTCCTCCACCAATCTTCGGCCAATGAACGATACAAAGGAAATTGGCCGAAACGGAAAGCAAACTGGCAACTCCAGAAAACTGGTCTTGTAATAAATTATAGGAAAACCCCGATACTGTGCATACACACCCGCATTTGTATTCCGACCGAAATACAAATGCAATGAGACAAAATCTGCACTGTACTATACTAGGATCCGGCTCATACCAAAGCCGGCTAGTAATATCCGTTCGATCCCGATCCGTGCAATACCGCACGTATCTGATAGAACCCTGTCATATATCAATACGGCCTATAGTACAAAATGTCCTATCCTGATCCGTGCAATACCGCACGTATCTGATCGGACCTTGCCATATCTCCATACGGCCTCTACAACTTTTCGCCCGAAAGCTGAGTAACAGAATGTGGGGGACTCTAAAGACTCGTCAACACCTTGGTTGTGGATTTAACCACTAGCACGTCAGAGGTATAAGCCAATACGTAACGGGCTACCAGGTATTGACTAAAAGGGACGTCTGTGAGCGAACTCAGCCTGACAACCCTACTGAGCCTGTCAGTGACAATATCCGTACAGTCCGGTCCGTTCGTCTATGAGCATCGCATGGCGGGCCTAGGGGGTTGGTAAAAGTCAGACCCCCAAAAGCGGTACAAGTCGTGTCGGAGTGTAGCCCAGAACACCCTGAGATACTACTGGAATACCTACCAGTAAATCTCCTGCCTTGGCCAAGGACTTCGTGTAATGGCTCTCCTAGACACAGCGCGACCTCACCCCCAATACCGGGAGAGACGAACCCCTGAAGATACGCTCACTGCCTCCATGTGGCTCGGGACTGTACCCAACTAAAACCTGTTTGCACGACTCCTTTGAGCCGTGGTAGGGTAGTAATCAAAGTACAGTGGGAACTCACACGAGACAAATGACGATCCCCAGGTCGATGAACTAACCTGTACACATGTCACCAGGGAACAGCCATCTGACGTCTGGTATATGACCAACTAGCATGTTCCCGGCGAGTCCTGTCCGGTGTACTCATAACCCAATGAGCACCTGTATACATCTTAGGTGATCCAACTGACACCAGTGGCTTGTGAGACCGGCCACCGCCCCTCGTCGGGGTCTCGAATGTACACACTAGTCTACTCTGGAGTATCGATGCCCTGTCTCGAAACTCACACGACTAGGGACCATTTAAGGATATGCTTATAGACCCCAGCTCCCACTTATATGATCGCCCTCATACTGCTGGTGGTCAAGCAAGAATCCTAGGGGCTCTATCAACGTGTAATAGCAACTTGTCAGGTCACCTAAAACAGTACACGATGATAAAGGTAAACCAGATAGCATACTATCATCTCGAGTAAGACTGTCCTACCGGGATAGGTCCTCCATCAATCATTGCAATCACGTACCTGTGACCTAATAATTGACTCTAAGGGCACTATCTCCAACATCATAACGGGTCGAGAAACTACTGGTAACACTTACCAGTAAATCTCTATATCATCCCTGGCCAGGGACTTCCAGTTATAGCCAATCGAACACAGCACAACATCAACTCCCTATACCGGGAGAGACGAATCCCCTCCTATCGCTCATTTCCTCCATGTGATTCGGGACTGTACCCAAAAGCCACTATTTTGCACGCCCTCTTTGACGTGGTAAGGTGGAAATCAAAGCACGGTGGGAATCATACAAGACTCTATGACGATCTCGGGTCTACAGACTACCCTGTACCAGTGTCACCGGAGAACTACCATCTGACGTGTGGCATATCACCATCTGGGAGTTCTCGGCGAGTCCGTCCAGTGTATCCAGTCTCCACTGAGCACCCGTATACCATCTCTGATGTCAAACACTGATGGATATGGGATCATCTATCGCCCATCATATGGGTCAAGATGCGTATACGCTAGTATACTCTGGTGTATCGATGCCCTGTCTCGATATACGCTCGACTAGGAACAGTTATTGGATGTACTCATCGACTACCGTGGCCCCACTAGTATGATCTCATCATAGTCCCAGTAGTCGAGTACAGATCCTAAGGGCTTTATCAACATGTGAGAGAAAGACAGTAAACCAGTACAAGTCAACATGTTAAGATAAAGTGAAACCAAATAGCATACTATCATGACGAGCAAGAAAGTCTTCTCTCTATATATCCAAGCATCCATCATAATATACATCAAATGTACAACAATGGCCTCTAGGGCATATACATAACTAACAAACCCGAAATATCACATAATTCGGATTTCATGCCTAACTATATGAATCCCACATATTGTATCACATTCCACAAATAGCTAGACGATGTTAAACATTCCGATCGAATCAACAAACACCCAAAATTTTCCAAAAAGTTCAACACTTGAGCGTAGTTTAAAAGTACCCATCACATGCCACAGTACCTATGGACGAACCGTAGAAGGGTCAACCCCTGCCTTACCTATGGTGCCGCGGAACTACCGTAAACCCTAGGGTTTGGCGGTGGTTCTTATGGTCATAGAATCAAGTTAGGGTTTTGTTCTTCTAGAGGGTCCATTGAATCACTTCCATGAAATTTGAATGTTTCAAACTTGGAAAAATCCAACTCTTGGAAAATTTCCAGCGAGGGTTAAAATGGTTATTTGATATCCGTTCGAACTTTTTAACGCCGTCTAAAACAACCCGAAATATAGTTAGAATTACGACTAAGAAACACTCCGAATTGCCTTTATAGAAAATTAACATCTCATGCAATTTTAGAAAAACACAAGCAACACCTGAAACACCAAAACCTAGAGAGCAGAACACCAGATAAATACGAACCACAATTTAGCAGTGGGGGCCGGCCAGGCCGGATTTTATGGCTATGTGCTTGGGTCAAATCTAGTGGAATTGGTTCGTATTTGTTTAGTGTTCATGTTATATCTCATATAACATTCTGCAGTTGCTTAAATTTTTTTTCGACGACTTAAAAATATTGACAGAATCTAGGTTTTAGTTTCGAGTGTTCCGGAGTTATTTCGGTTTCGTAATTCTACAAATATCGTCTAAATTTCTAACCTGGCTCTGATACCACTGTAGGATTGCTTAGCACGACAGCAAGGGTTCGGGAGGCATCGTCCATGACATTTTCAAAATTTTACCATGCTAAACAATCCTAACCCTAGAATCTTAACTATACATTTATACAATACAATATGTAAACTACTTTATATCTAAGTGAATATAGAATACAACCTTTGTAGACCGGTCCTTAACTTCAATAGCTCCGAGTGATAGTCCCTTTGCTCCAAGTAGTGATCTTGCGGACTCTAGAACGGCTCCACAAGATGAAAGGAACAAGTTTGCACGAAGTCTTCGAGGCCGAAGATGATCTACGTCGAGGAGTCACTAACCTAAGCTACCTCATCACTAATTAAGGATTAGTGAAGCAAACACCCTAAACTAAATGGCTAATTTAGTAGAGGATGATGAAG
The DNA here is from genome assembly GCA_030015575.1 of Agapanthus africanus. NCBI lineage: Eukaryota > Viridiplantae > Streptophyta > Magnoliopsida > Asparagales > Amaryllidaceae > Agapanthus > Agapanthus africanus. Next base: position 440,885,803 of record CM057350.1, on the reverse strand, counting down.
TAGGATTTTTGCCCACTTTAGAATTAATTTTCTCACTATTTTTATTCTCCTCTCAAAAACCTAGAGAGCTCTCTCTTAAGCTTGAAGAAGATGAAGTAAATAATAGATGAGAGAGTGAATGGCAACCATGGGTGAGAAATATCTCATATAACTCATGTAGAGACTTAACCATGAGTTTAGATAATGGTTGGGTTAATAAATATTTAGTGCAAGACAAAACTAGTAGACTAAATCAATAGATCTCCAAGCTTCTACAAGTTTCATACCATGTGACCAATTTCCAACTAATATTTGATTTACTCTAAATAAATAAACCTTACATTATTATTAGCATGGTGTAAGTCTCATAGACCCATGTAGCATATGGTATCAAGCATGACACAAAAAGAAAACACAATATATATCACATATATATTAAGTGTGCACATGTGAGAAAAAGAAATGCTTAAGTGAGCTAATATTAGTTAATGTAAATTAATATATCAAATATATAATTATACATTAAATCATTAAATCAATACTTGATTTAATAATCTGGCTATATCTCATATGACTGACTAATATTATTTGTATCATTTTATCGAATCAACACTTGATTCGATAACCCGGCTATATCTCATATAACCGACCGATATATTATCGACTTATCGAATCAACATTTGATTCGATAACCTGGCTATATCTCATATAACCGACCGATAACATATATCACGAGAATAGAATACGGTATCACATACTCATATTAATCTCGGTCCCGCACATATCACATATGTGCTCCTACTTCGTTTTTCCCGAGCCAGTAAAACCTCTATGTAGGACTCTAAAGACTCGTCAATACGCCGGCAGTAGGTGATGATCATATCAAGCACCCACAAGCCGTCAGCGGTACTAGCTGGACGTAACGGCTACCCGGGTATTGAGCGATCAGAAGATCAACAAGCAAGCCTGCTCTAACTCCTGTAAAGCTTATCAGTAACACTACCGTACAGTCCGGTCTCTTCGTCTGATATGTCGCATATCTAGCCTAGGGGTGGTAAACGTCAGAACCTAGTAATCGATATGTCGTGCCGATGTGAGGCTCATAACGGGTCAAGAAACTACTGATAACACTTATCAGTAAATCTCCGTATCAGCCCTGCCCAGGGACTTCCTGTTATGGCCAATCGAGCACAGCGCAACATCAACCCCCAATACCGGGAGAGACGAATCCCCTCCTATCGATCATTGCCTCCATGTGATCGGGACTGTACCCAAAAGCCACCGTTTTGCACATTCTCTTGAATGTGATATGGTGGAAATCAAAGCACAGAGGGAATCACACAAGACTCTATGACGATATCGGGTCTACAGACTAACCTATACCAGTATCACCAGAGAACACCTATCTGACAATAGTTATAATACTAACTAGGAGTTCTCGGTAAGTCTGTTCAACGTACACAGTCTCCACTGAGTACCCGTATACCATCTTTGATGTCAAACACCAATGGGTGTTAGATCATCAATCACCCATCATATTGGTCAAGATGCGCATACGCTAGTCTACTCTGGAATATCGATGCCCTGTCTCGATACACCCTCGACTAGGAACAATTATAGGGTGTACTTGTTGACTACCATTGGCCCCACTAGTATGATCTCCATCATAGTCCTGGAAGTCAAGTACACATCCTATGGGCTTTATCAACATGTGAGAGCAAGACAACATCACTTATACAAGTCAACATTTTAAGACAAAAAGCAACCAGATAGCATACTATCATGTCGAGCAAGAAGGTCCTCTCTATATATATCCAAACATCCACTATAATATACATCACATGTACAATATTGAGCTCTAGGGCATACATATAACTAACAGACATTGCTTCGCATATTCGAGGCAGTCCTGAATCCTTGTGGGCCAATAGTAACCCATTCTTTTGATCTTCCGTTTTATCTTTGGCCTGGCTTGATGAGAACCGCAAAATCAATCGTGAGTTTCTTGGACGACTCTCTTTGCTTCTTCTGGCCCCAAGAACCTTAACTACAAACAGTCAAGCGACTTCTTGTATAGAATATTATTGATGAAGGCGAAAGACAGAGCTCGTTTCATGAGCTGTTGTCTAGACGACGCATTTTCGGGCGTTCGTCGAGATTTGAAGTAGTCTATGAAGACTTCCCTCCAATCATTGACCTTTTCTTCGTCCTCTATTTGGAGGGCTGCTTGTTTGGTCGTTTCTTTTCCTTTGGATGGCTCTATTGAATCCTCCGAAGATATTTCTGCTGGTGTGAGAATTCTACGGGTTTGCACAGTGATCCTTATGTTGTCGAGGTCTTCATCAGCTAATTCCTTAGCCAGCTTGGCCAATGCAACCGCCTTACTATTTTTTGCACACGGTATGCTCTCCAAGATGTAAGAGGTGATTTGCGTTAGCAGTTGTTGCACTCTTTCACCGTATTTTATCAACTGTGGTTTGCACGTCTGATAGCCGCTATTTACTTGGCCAACGATCAGCTGGGAGTCTCTTTATATAAGGAGGTCTTTGATTCCCATGTCAGCAGCGATCTCGAGACCTTCTAGTAAAGCTTCATATTTAGCTTCGTTATTATTCCTTGGCTCTGTTAAAGAGAAAACATAGCGTAGTATCCCTCCTTGCGGAGTCATGAAGATAAGGCCCACCCCAGCTTTGATTATGGGGGTGTTGTGCTTTCGTCTTTTCATGGAAGATGCTACATCGAAGTAGAGTTCCCATCGGGCATCATTCTCTTCTTCCTTTGTGTCGAACGCTTGTTCATTCGGCAACTCGCAATTTAAGGGGGAGTCAGCTGGTATCGGATGATCGGCGAGAAATTCGGCGATGGTCTGGCCTTTCACTGCTTTGAGGGGTCGATACGTTATCGAGAACTGTAAGTCCACGGTAGCGCCCCGGCCGTCTAACAGACGCCAAATGCGGAACAAAAACTTTTACAACTGGCGCTATCGCGTACTATAACCCGGATCTGCCATTAAAGCTAAACTAACAAACTACAAAGTGGGTAGAAGAGTTATACCGAACGATCCGAGTCCTTCGGTCTTCAACCATCATCCCACGCTTTGTTGCGGCTGCTCCGATCTCCTGAATCTCCAATCTTCTCGTCCAGATAGCACCACGTCGACGGATCTTTAAACGGGCTCCCTCCTCTGAACCGAGGCAACTCGGTCGTCAAGTTTGCCAAATGAGACGACCAAGATGAAGTAGAGAATGAGTAGAACACTTTGTCTCGTTACGTCTAAGGCTATGGACGAACGGTTAATGAAGTTGCCTTTGAATCGGGTAAATGAGAAGTTGGTATATGAAACTATCATGAACCAAAACTAAAATCTTTTTCCAAATCAACAACCTTAATCCTTTCCAAAGAGGGGCCGGCCATATATGTAAAAGGAGGGAGGTGAGTGTAGGAGCAAGTGGTGACCATTAGAAAAATCTTCTCACAAAAGATCAAGAGGAAATATCTAAGCAAGAACAAAAATCATTAATGAAAAGGTGACATACTAATTACACCTCATCATTCAATTAATGCAAAATGGTGACTCACAAATCTAGTCACCAATACTAGAAGCTTCCACTAATGACTCACCTCATGACTCACCCTCAAGAAGAAAAGATAAATCCGTTTTTAACCGAATGTTAAAAGACGGGTGATAGAAAACTGGAAACTGGCAACTTCCAAAAGTGATCTTGAAACGAATTTCAGGATAACCCCGTAATGGTATAAACATACCCGCATTTGTATTACGACCGAATACAAATGCAACTGAGACAAAGATATTATATCTACACAGTATAATACTGGGTTCCGGCTTAAACCAAAGCTTACCAGTATTATCTGCCCGAAAAATGACACGTGCGAAAACGCACGTGCATTTTCCGAACCTTTCCATAAAACCATACGGTCTCTACAACGTTTCGCCCGAACTTGGGAAAGTGTCTGTGGGGGACTCTAATGACTCATTAACACACTGGCACTGGGTATAACCTCTAGCACGTCAGAGGTACAAGCTGTACGTAACGGTTTGCCTATGTATTGATTGGAAGGGAAGCTGACGAGCGAACTCATCCATAAACCCTACTGAGCCTAACAGTGACAATATACATACAGTCCGGTCCGTTCGTCTATGAGTATCGTATATCTGTCTAGGGGGCTGGTAACATCAGACCCCCATTAGCGGTATAAGTCGTGTCAGAGAGTGGCCCAGAACACCCTGAGATACTACTGGAGTACCTACCAGTAAATCTCCTGCCTCGGCCGAGGGCTTTGTGTAATGGCTCTTCTAGACACAGCGCGATCTCACCCCCAATACCGGGAGAGACGGATCCCTTGCCGATCCGCTCACTTGCCTCCATGTGGCTCGGGACTGTACCCAAAAAAGACCTATTTGCATGACTCCTTTGAGCCGTGGTAGGGTAGAAATCAAAGCACAGTGGGAACTCACACGAGACAAATGACGACCTCAGGTCGATGAACTAACCTGTACACATGTCACCAGGGAACTGCTATCTGACAATATGTATAATACCAACAAGCATGTTCCCGGCGAGTCCTGTCCGGTGTACTCATAACCTAATGAGCACCTGTATACATCTTAGGTGATCCTACTGACACCAATGGCTTGTGAGACCGGCCATCGCCCCTCGTCGGGGTCTCGACTGTATACACTAGTCTACTCTGGAGTATCGATGCCCTGTCTCGGAACTCCTACTACTAGGGACACTTTAAGGATGTGCTTACAGACCCCAGCTCCCACGTATATGATCGCCATCATACTGCTGGTAGTTCAGCAAGAATCCTATGGCCTCTATCTTCATGCAATAGTGAACTAAAGCATGTATACGATGATAAAGACAAACCAGATAGCAAACTATCATCTCGAGCAAGACTGTCATATCGATATAGGTCCTGCCTCAATCATTGCAATCATGTACCTGCGATCTAATAATTGACTTTGAGGGCACTATCTCCAACAAGAACTCCATTAAGAGGAGGGCCCATTTGGTAAGCCTTCATGTTAGAATGGCCCTTGACATCAGATATTTGAGGGGATCCACCTTTGATATGAGATGGACCTCATGTGCCAAGGCGTAATGTCTGAGCTTCATTATCGCGAAGATCAGTGCCAGACAATGCTTTTCGATGGGGGAGTAGTTGTTTTCTACCCCCAGCAGAACTCGACTCAAATAGTATAGAGCTCTCTCCTTTCCGTGGTCGTTCTCTTGTGCCCATAGCGCACCCAGAGAACCTTCAAGGGCCGTTATGTATAGGATGAGGGACCTTCCTCTAATCGGGGCGGTCAGTACTGGTGGATTTTGCAGGTACTGCTTAATCTCGTCTAGTGCATTCTGACATTTTTGATCCCAGGCGAATGGGGTCCCCTTCTTCATTAGATGATTACAGGGACGACATTTTCCCGAGAGGTTGGCTATGAACCGTCGGATATACGTGAGTTTTCCTTGAAGGGATCACAACTGCTTGAGAGTCCTTGGCATGGGCATCTCCATAATCACTTTGATCTTAGAATTGTCGATTTCGATTCCCCGGTGTCGTATGATGATTCCTAAGAATTTGCCTGAGGAGACTCCAAACGTGCATTTTAAAGGATTCATCTTCAGATTATACTTTCGAAGACGTCGGAACACTATGTCTAGATGTTCCTAATGTTCCTCGTAAGACTTGCTTTTCACCACCAGGTCGTCGATGTAGCATTCGACAATCTCATGGATGGAGTTTTAAGTGCATGGCAGCGCCCCGGCCGTCAATCCGAGGCCAAAATACGGAAATGAAACTTTTACAAAACTTGTAAACCGGCACTACCGCGTACTATAAACCCGGATCGGGCCATTAACCTACTCCTAGCAAACTAGAGAATGGGTAGAAAGCTATACCACGCGATCCGTGTCCTTCGATTTTCGGCCTCCATCCCGATCTCTTCACGGAATCTCCGGTCTTCACCTCCTCGTCAGAAAGGGCACCACATCGCTGGGTTCTTTTACGGGCTCCCACCTCTGGACCGAGGCAACTCGGGCACGAAGTTGGCGAGCCGACGTGTCCAAGAAATGCTGTAGGTGAAGTGTAGAAAGCTTTGTCTTATTGGGGTATGAAGTTGCCATTTGATGGAGGTGTGAACAATGGAAAATGAGCTTAGGATTTTTGGTGTATGTAAAAATGAGAACAAGAATTTTTCCCACACCAAAAATTAATCCTCTCCGTCTAGAAGTGGCCGGCCATAACAATAAGAATGAAGAAGAGAGAGCAAAAGCAATGAAGGAAGGTGAGTGTAGTAAAAGTAAGAGGTGATCATAACAAATGTGATGATAATGAGGTTACAATGTCACTTCCATTTCTAATCCCATCCTTTCTCATAAATGCAAAGAAATGATCATTAGAAAAAGCAAAGATGCTATATCCATCATATAATCCAAATGCCACATACAACCCTCCACATTTGCTAATTTGCGAATATGCAAATTAGCCCCTCCATCATAAAAATTCGGCCGTGAAGGAACAAAAGAAAACTGGCCGAAACGGAATGCAAACTGGCAACTTCAAAAAAGTGATCCTATAATAAATTACAGGAAAACCCCACGACTGTATATACATACCCGCATTTGTATTCCCACTGAATACAAATGCAATGAAACAAAATCCACACTGTACAATACTAGGATCCGGCTTAAACCAAAGCCCGCTAGTATTATCCGTCCGATCATGATCCGTGCAATACCGCACGTATCTGATCGAACCCTGCCATATCTCCATATCGCCTCTACAGCGTTTCGCCCGAAACTTGAGAAACTGTCTGTGGGGGACTCTAAAGACTCGTCAATACTTTGGCTGTGGATTTAACCACTAGCACGTCAGAGGTATTAGCCATACGTGACGGGCTACCAGCTATTGACCAAAAGGGACATCTGTGAGTGAACTCAACCTGACACCCTACTGAGCTTGTCAGTGATAATATCCGTACAGTCCGGTCCGTTCGTCTATGAGCATCGCATGGCGGGCCTAGGGGGTTGGTAAAAGTTAGACCCCCAATAGCGGTACAAGTCGTATCGGAGTGTAGCCCAAAACACCCTGAGATATTACTGGAATACCTACCAGTAAATCTCCTGCTTTGGCCAAGGACTTCGTGTAATGGCTCTCCTAGACACAGCGCGACCTCACCCCTAATACCGGGAGAGACGAACCCCTGCAGATCCGCTCACTGCCTCCATGTGGCTCGGGACTGTACCCAACTAAAACCTGTTTGCACGACTCCTTTGAGCCGTGGTAGGGTAGTAATAAAAGTACAGTGGGAACTCACACGAGACAAATGACGATCTCAGGTTGATGAACTAACTTGTACACATGTCACCAGGGAACTGCTATCTGACGTCTGGTATAACACTAACTAGCATGTTCCCGGCGAGTCTTGTCCGGTGTACTCATAACCCAATGAGCACCTGTATACATCTTAGGTGAACCAACTGACACCAGTGGCTTATGAGACCGGCCACCACCCCTCGTCGGGGTCTCGACTGTATACACTAGTCTACTCTGGAGTATCGATGCCCTGTCTCGAAAACTCCCACGACTAGGGACCTTTTAAGGATGTGCTTATAGACCCCAGCTCCCATGTATATGATCGCCCTCATACTGTTGGCAGTCAAGAAAGAATCCTAGGGGCTCTATCAACATGCAATAGTGATCAGTAATGTCACCAAAAGCGGTACACGATGATAAAGATAAACCAGATAGCATACTATCATCTTGAGTAAGACTGTTCTAACGGTATAAGTCCTCTCTCAATCATTGCAATCACGTGCCTGTGATCCAATAATTGACTCTGAGGGCACTATCTCCAACAATCTCCTACTTGCACTCAAGGGTAATTATTGTGATGTCGCATACTCATAGCCCGTGTGATACCGAACACCCAACTCCTCTACTTATCAGTCTCACAAAAACTGTTTGCGAAACTAATGCGTTCGAGGAATAGCCTCAGTGAGTGGATCCGCTCAAATGTTTCTTTCTATGTCTCTCTTTATCTCAAGTTTGTGGAAAAAGCCATCTTCCGAAATGAGCAATACCTGTCTTAGAATGTGTCTGGATATCTGATGGGACCTAGTTCATAAATGAACTCCAAATCCAAACTTCTTAGACTGTATCGTCAACTGAACTTAACCAGTATCATGCACCTTGCCTCCCTCAGTATCCGCCTGGACCACCTGTCCATAGTACTGCCCCTCGTCAGAGGGAAAATTATAACTCTGACAGTCACTCTGCCGTCCAGGTCACCTTGGAAGTCTGGAATGATAACCGTCTCCTAAATGAGGCTGATGTTATCATATCCCTAGAACATCCACTTATGTTCTAAAACTGCTTCCGAATGTTTCTTCAGGATAGGATCAATATCAACTTATTGCATCTACTGCAAAAACAACATCTGGTGTGGTACTTGACATCTCATGATTGACTCAATTGCCTAAGCAAGTGATCTGCCAATCATGTACATCCCTCTCCCCATTAGTCTGTAAGACACCTTTAGAGAGGGTGACTCCATCACCTGCAGGTATACTACCGTGCCAGGAGTCGTCCATTCTAAAACACCTTTAGAATGCAGTCTAAGTACCCTGATTGGGACACTTCCCAAATCTAGATATAAAACTATAGATCCAGTAACCAGAATGTCTGACATAATATCCAAGTCCTATTTGGATAAACCACTGTGTGACAATAAAGTATAACCGATCGTAGTATAGGAATTTCACTTCCTGCTCTGTGTATGTCATCCAAATACCAGGACATAATACCCTACTACCTTCTTAACAGATCCATCCCCTATTCTGATGAAGTCAAACCTATGACTGTGACATCAGAAATAGATGATCTATCTCCGCTATATCTGCTTTAGTCTATAAATAGACATAAGCTACTTGTCCACTATACTCCCGCTGCTCCCACTGACTACAACAACCCTCTGGCAGAGTCATATAGACATGCACTTCTAAATCTAGTTTAGAACGACGCTATACTCATCCTCCTGCCGGGTCTCATAGTCTGGAACAACAGCAATGGCAAGTCTGGGTAAACAAGAACCTCCCGGCCACCGTCCTTGAGCATACCGAAGTACCTCTCGAGCGCCTGAGGTTACCCACCATATCTGCGGAGTGGCCAATGGAATGTCAAACTAGATTGAATTTTTTGGTTCTTATCAAATTTTCAGTAATCGTTTGCGGTTCTGGAATCACTTCCAGTTCTACCATACTCCCACTACTGTTTTCTGAAAAAATCCATTTTTATTAAAATTGTGGCGAGTCAAGAACAATATCACTATTGATCTTCTAGATGGTAGAAAGTCAACCCTCGTCATAGCCTGGGTCAACCCACAAACAGCCACTACAGAAACGTGCCTTGAGTCATCCAGAGTCTGGTTTTAAGCATAAGCTGGACAACTCCCCGTATCTTAACAATGTCGAGATATGAACTGTTCTATATCCAATACAGAAACAGAGGCACTGATTTAATTGAACCAGATTCAAATCATGCAGCTGTCTCCTGTGCATGTCAAGTAAATGGAGAGAGGCCGATCAGCGTTACTCAATTTAGGAGTGCTTCCAATTATGAGTAACCTGAAAGAGAAGTAAGTTCTCTCAATCATTACTATCAACTGAATACCATACACAAGTATCTACATCTTCGATCACCTTGAAGAATCCTGATACTTTCAACATCTGGTTCTCTACTTTATTCTTATATCTATAACTCCTCAAAACTTAGACCTTGCATTTCTACGAAACACATGTCTAAGAACTAGAGAAGTCATAAGTAAACAGAATATAGTACGTGGACCAACCCCTCTGTCCTAATGGACACTGGACAATATACAATACTCTGTATAAGTCCCCTGAGTCTAATAACTCATTCCCTGTGTGCTGTAGATTGAAAACTGTACTTATGGTTATGAAGAATTACACCGCTGTTTATTGCTCCTTACCTAACCATCCACTGATATAGGTAAATGTCATAGACATAATTTCAAAAAGGTATATCTCACTCTATAAAAATAGACGTACAGATATATCAATTTGAAATTGGTACACAACGACAGATATTCAAAACCAAATATTTGTCGTCCGGCAAACAACCCAGGCGATTTTCTCAAATATCACCAATTACAACGAATTCCGATATAATGAGGATGATCACCTAATTCCCAATAACTTACTCCCACTCATCATCTGTAAAACCATATAGATATGAGAATCAGACCTAGTAAATACATACCCTGGAGCAAGGACTAATTGGGAAATCTGTTTTCTTTTAACAGTACACAGTGAAACTGAAACATGAATATGTTTCAAAGGGGTATCCGGGTATTCCTCGTAATGCCTTTTCCATTATCGGATTCACAACTATAACCGTATATTTCTTTTGCCATCTCTCCAAATCCCTTCATATGTCTTTAGTCGTTTACCTTCTGTACACCCTCTTAGGCTAAATGGTTTTCTTCCTTCCCTACCGCTCGGCACCAGCCTATGGTTTGGAAGAAGACTATCCAATAAGCATAATGGGTGTACTGTCCTAATCCTAGGAGCACTCACAATGCGAGAGAAGGTGAAGATAAAAAACAACCGAATAAACCTTATTCATATTTCTCCTGAACCAGAATCCATCCCCGAACTGGAACAAGTTCCTTTCGAGTTCGTATATAACCATACGATGGAATATCCAATAAACTGTGGATCTTCATAGTGATACGGAGTGTTCTAGAGAAATACAAAGGTGATGTAGGATTGGCGAAGAAATACTTGGTTTGGTCGTGAATAGCAGTCGCAGTTTACTTTGCCCTCCTTCTAATCCCTTCATTTGTCTTAACTTAATACCTTCTGTACACCGTTTAGGCTAATTGGTTTTCTTCATTCCCTACCGGTCGACACATGCCTATGGTTTGGAAGAAGACTATCCAATTTGCGTAATAGGTGTACTGTCTTAATCTAAGGAGCACTCGCAACCTGAGAGAAGGTAAAAGGAAAAGACAACTGAATAGTCGTATTCGTTTTCTCCAGAACCGAAAACCATCCTCGAATAAATTCCTTCGAGTTCGTATATAACCATACGATGGTTTTATCCAATGAAAGTGGATGTTCGTAGTAATACGGGGTGTTCTGGAGAAAAGGGTAAAAGTAGGAGTGGCAATGAGGTATGCAACTCTGACAATCCAAAAGCTAGTGTTTAAGAAGGTTCGGTTAATTTTGGTCACTGAGTCATAGTAAAGGGTTGGGTCATGGTCGCTGCCAAAGAGAGAGACAAAAGAAACACTCAGCGTGCACTCTAACCTAGATCAGAATGGTTATCACTTTATCTAATTAGGAAACCTCCCACTGTAACGTCAAATTCTCCTCCAAACCTGAAAGAAGAATTAGTCGGGATCACCCGAGGAGTAAACCAACTCATCAGTGGGAATCGGGATTTAACTATCATCGCATGGTAACGTGATGGAATCCACTCACGTTATCACACTCCAGAAGGTATGCGCATATCTGGCAAGTTTCAGTTTCTTTAGAAACTCCGGATGTGATTTTTACCCCATGCTCTTATGACCTTGACTTTGGCCAACAAATCATAAATCACATGTCAAGTTCTACCCGTCATTCTCCAGGTTGATTTGAACCCACCCGTACCTACCCTTGACTTTGGCCAACAAGGCAGTACGGCTGTCCCAAACCAACGCATCTATCTATACTGCATATGAATATCTAATAGCTACCAATCACCGTGCCTTGACTTTGGCCAACAAACACGGCTTGAATACTATTGACTATCCATATGAAATGACAGAGGGCTACGAATGGTTTTTGGCAAAAAACCTTTAACGTAATGAACTTGATATCGTTGAAGGAACCGGATAGCTTTTATAAAAATATAGTGGCGAAAACCTTTGCTAAAGAGGTCACTCCCGGTGAAGGGATCTCGGCTCTTTCCCCATAGAATGAGGTGCAGGATATTCCAACTGAATACCACAATGCATAGAAAAAGTAATCGGCTATAGTGAAGTTATTACCCTGACGCAAAATTCTGTCCAAGGAGTCACTCCCGGTGAAGAGATCTCGGTCCTTGCCTCATCGACTGAAGTGCTGGATATTCATAACCGAATACCACTGTGCAAAACAAAAGAGAACGTCCTTGCCATAACAGCTTTTTGAAAAGTGTTCCAACAACATCAAACAGGTTTGTTTAGTTTGCATTGATCCGAATCAACGCAGTCCCATCAATTGATCACACCACAAAAGAACGAAAATAATGATGTACGTATATGCCATCCGTATTCGCCACTGGGTCCCGTCATCACCCGTTAGGTTACTTAACTAACGACAGAGCGGGGACTGGACTAGCGCGGATGCAAAACATATACAACATCTACTAGTATATATATCAATATATAATATTCGCTCAAGGCGTGATATAATGCAACATCACAGAAATGTAATAAGCATCACAGAACAATACAGAAAATCTGGGATCCTCGGGTTTCATAGAGCCGCTCCTGAAACCCGACGTTCCCCTGGTCATGTGGATAGCCTGTGCAATGAAATCCTAGACCCCTACGGGCGCGGCAAGTTACCCGCCAAAACCTGAAGAGAGGCAGCCCCCTTCAACAACGTGAATGGACCACCCAGCACTTCACGGAATCCGGTAACTTGGGCACCCCTCCTTGGGTCAACCTATACCCCCTACAAGTGCGGCAAATAGCCCGCCAATTCTAGAGTAAAGCCCCCTCCGTCTTAAAGCCATGAGATGCGGGCCCGTTGCCCTCTTGAACCCGGCTACCCGTGTACCCCTCCGTGGGGTAATCCTAGTACAGAAAGTAAAATATACAACGGGTACATCGACCTCAGCCCGGTCGTGACCTAAAAGAATAATATACAAACAGGCAGTGACGGCAGTCCACATGTCGGACGCTCGCCCCGCAATACAAAATGTACATAATGAACCAAACTGTACTAACATTGCATCCATGCTATCCCCACACAAATCCGCAACATCATAGCACAACACAGAACATCAACGTGAATGTCACGTCCGCAAATCCGTCTAAATGGGCTATAGTAGTTAGACAGGATTTACCGATCAAATGACATTCACGGTCGCAGATATAATGTAAATACTGTGAACTGACATGTTTAAAATTTTTCGATCGACTAAATTTCCCGAAGTGGGCCCCAAGCACAACTGTAGCACTCAAAGAAAATCAGGGCCCAAACAGAACATGCCAAAAACCCTATTTCCATGTCAGAGAGCCAATGTAAAAATTTGATGCAGTGAAGCCCCATTTCGGCGGCGGAACCGCCGCCAAAATGGGGTTATGGCCGCGGTTCCGTGGCTCTACAGTAGGATCAGGGTACCAAATTTTCACAGAATGCATAAAAAACCCTGCACGTATTTTTACAATGTACCAAATGATTTTTAGAGCACTGGAAAAATTCGACAGAAACTTGACATGGAAACGCGGTTTTTGGAAAATCCGTTCGATCGAACTTATAAACACGTTAGAGCAAGCTAGACAAGGTTAATGGCGTGGCTCTGATACCAGTGTATGTGCACGGCAGCGCCCCGGCCGTCAATCCGAGACCAAAATGCGGAAACGAAACTTTTACAAAACTTGTAAACCGGCACTACCGCGCACTATAAACCCGGATCGGGCCATTAACCTACTCCTAGCAAACTAGAGAATAGGTAGAAAGCTATACCGAGCGATCCGTGTCCTTCGGTCTTCGGCCTCCATCCCGATCTCCTCGCGGAATCTCCGGTCTTCACCTCCTAGTCGGAAAGGGCACCACATCGCCGGGTTCTTTTACGGGCTCCCACCTCTGGATCGAGGCAACTCGGGCACGAAGTTGGCGAGCCGACGTGTCCATGAAATGCTGTAGGTGAAGTGTAGAAAGCTTTGTCTCATTGGGGTATGAAGTTGCCATTTGATAGAGGTGTGAACAATGGAAAATGAGCTTAGGATTTTTGGTGTATGTAAAAACGAGAACAAGAATTTTTCCCACACCAAAAATTAATCCTCTCCCCCCTAGAAGTGGCCGGCCATAACAATAAGAATGAAGAGGAGAGAGCAAAAGCAATGAAGGAAGGTGAGTGTAGTAAAAGCAAGAGGTGATCATAACAAATGTGATGATAATGAGGTTACAATGTCACTTCCATTTCTAATCCCATCCTTTCTCATAAATGCAAAGAAATGATCATTAGAAAAAGCAAAGATGCTATATCCATCATATAATCCAAATGCCACATACAACCCTCTACATTTGCTAATTTGCGAATATGCAAATTAGCCCCTCCATCATAAAATTCCGGCCGTGAAGGAACAAAAGAAAACTGGCCGAAACGGAATGCAAACTGGCAACTTCAAAAAACTGATCCCGTAATAAATTACAGGAAAACCCCACGACTGTATATACATACCCGCATTTGTATTCCTACTGAATACAAATGCAATGAGAACAAATCCACACTGTACAATACTAGGATCCGACATAAACCAAAGCCCGCTAGTATTATCCGTCCGATCATGATCTGTGCAATACCGCACGTATCTAATCGAACCCTGCCATATCTCCATACCGCCTCTACAGCGTTTCACCCGAAACTTGAGAAACTGTCTGTGGGGGACTCTAACGACTCGTCAATACTTTGGCTGTGGATTTAACCACTAGCACGTCAGAGGTATTAGCCATACGTGACAGGCTACCAGCTATTGACCAAAAGGGACGTCTGTGAGCGAACTCATCCTGACCCCCTACTGAGCCTGTCAGTGACAATATCCGTACAGTCCGGTCCGTTCGTCTATGAGCATCGCATGGCGGGCCTAGGGGGTTGGTAAAAGTCAGACTCCCAATAGCGGTACAAGTCATATCGGAGTGTAGCCCAGAACACCCTGAGATATTACTGGAATACCTACCAGTAAATCTCCTGCCATGGCCAAGGCTTCGTGTAATGGCTCTCCTAGACACCGCGCGACCTCACCCGCAATACTGGGAGAGACGAACCCCTGCAGATCCGCTCACTGCCTCCATGTGGCTCGGGACTGTACCCAACTAAAACCTGTTTGCACGACTCCTTTGAGCCGTGGTAGGGTAGTAATAAAAGTACAGTGGGAACTCACACAAGATAAATGACGATCTCAGGTCGATGAACTAACATGTACACATGTCACCAGGGAACTGCTATCTGACGTCTGGTATAAGACCAACTAGTATGTTCCCGGCGAGTCCTGTCCGGTGTACTCATAACCCAATGAGCACCTGTATACATCTTAGGTGAACCAACTGACACCAGTAGCTTGTGAGACCGGCCACCGCCCCTCGTCGGGGTCTCGACTGTATACACTAGTCTACTCTGGAGTATCGATGCCCTGTCTCGAAAACTCCCACGACTAGGGACCTTTTAAGGATGTGCTTATAGACCCCAGCTCCCACGTATATGATCGCCCTCATACTGCTGGCAGTCAAGAAAGAATTCTAAGGGCTCTATCAACATGCAATAGTGATCAGTAATGTCACCTAAAGCAGTACACGATGATAAAGATAAACCAGATAGCATACTATCATCTTGAGTAAGACTGTTCTAACGGTATAGGTCATCTCTCAATCATTGCTATCACGTGCCTGTGATCCAATAATTGACTCTGAGGGCACTATCTCCAACAGGGTCATCGAAGATCTTCGTCATGGCCCTCTGGTAGGTAGCGCCAGCAATCTTTAAACTAAAAAGGCATCACTTTATAGCAGAATATGTTCAGCAGAGTCTGAACGACAGTATGCTTTTGGTTTTCAGGATACATTTTTATTTGATTGTACCCCGAAGATCTATCCATGAAAGTGAAAACCTTGTGGGTAGACGTGTTATCGATCATCAGCTCGATAACAGGTACTGGGAAGTCATCCTTCGGGCAAGCTTTGTTGAGGTCCCGAAAGTCCACGCAGATATGCACTGTCCTATTTTTTCATCACTGGAATGATGTTAGTGATCCAGTTAGGGTATTGAAATTCCTGGATAAAGCCGGAGTTGATTAGCTTCTTGAATTCAGCATTGATGCTCATCTCGAGTTCGAGCCGCATTCTTCTTGGCTCTTGCTTGACGGTTTTTATGTTCGGCGATATGGCCAGTTTATGTACTGCTACTTCTGGATCTAGACCTGGCATTTCAGAATAGTTCCACGCGAAGCAATCTTTATACTGTATGAGTACATCTTTAAAAGTGGCCACCTGCTTTTTAGACAGCAGCTCACTGACGAACGTCGGCTTCGGATCATTTTCCGTCCCTAAGTCAATTTTCCTTAGGCTGTCCGCCGTAGTGTGTATCCCATGTTCCAGCTATTTTGGTGCTGGTGGAAACTCTGAGACCACCTCGTCCTCATCTTCATTTGCGAAGCACTTGAAGGGGTCATCTATAGTCTCATGCCCTCCCTCCTTTGAGAGTGTTACCGCATGGCAGGTATGAGTTTGCTTCCCTTCTTGATGTTGAACTTGTCCTGTCCTCACGACATAGGTCCTCTTTGGCTCATACTTTTGCAGTGGGGATACCCTCCAATTGTTAGACAAAGTGAACCTGCCTTGTTGATACTAGTCTTCGACCCAGTCTTTGAAAGTGAAGCAGTCTTCAAGGGAATGACCTATTGCTCTGTGATAGGAACAATAATCCGGATGCTGGACCTCGTTTACTTGTTTGGGATGCTGAGACTCCGGAAGCGTCATCATTTTATACTTCATGACAAGGTTGAATATTTTCCTTTATCTTGTCTTGAGGGAAAGAGTATTCTCGACCCATCTTCCTCATAAAGGATAGGTTCCGACCATGTTTTTCTTGACTATACGGCTTCTTGGATCCGCTTCGCTATTTCCGAACGTTATTCGTGTTCTTAACCTTGTTTTTTGTATTAGAACATACAGCGGGATAGGGATGACGGACATTATTTCCGAACGTTATTCCCGACCCACTGGAGTCTAAACCTTCATAGACAATCTAATACAACCTCCACTGTTCTAACTCGTGATAGGGAAATTTGATTAAGATGTCTTTGAATCTTTCTAAGGATTTCCAAAAAATTTCACCCTCTTTTTATTTGAAATTGTGGAGTTCATTTCTAATTCGCATGGTTTTATGAATAAGGTAAAAAAAATTTTAAAAAAACTTTCGAAAAACTTTCACAAAGTCGTCTCATGTCGTGATTGATCTAGCTGGCAAACTGTTTAACCAACTTTTCGCATTGTCCTTAAGCGCAAAGGGAATGAATTTGAGCTTAACGACATCCTTACCCACTCCGTGAATTTTCATCATAGCACACACTCCTTCAAATTCACTGATTAGAAGGTAAGCATTCTCAGACTCGAGTCCGTGGAATTTCAGGAGTAGTGGTATGAATTGCGGCTTGATTTCATAGTTGTTTATCGCAATGGTGGGCAACACTATGCATCAAGGTAGGGATGAATGGTGTGGGTAGCATCTGTCCTGTAGCACCTCCTCCTACTGTTCCACGATCGTTTGTTTCGTAATTTTCGGTGGTGTAGGAAAAGAAGGTGAGGGTGAACGAAGTGTAGGATCGGACGGCTCCGATGAAGCAGAAGGTAAGAAGGTCTCGGAAGGTTTCGAGAAATCAGATGGTGTAGAAGAGTCGGAGGATACAGTCACAAACCGGACTAATCGAGATTGTGAATCTCTAGTCCAAGCTGACATGCACTATCCGGAAGTGATAGGGAAAGACTGAGGAAATGGAGGAAAAAGGTGATGTTTACCAAAAATATTCACAAAAAAAAATATCACACAAAAATGTGTAACAAGAACACAAACAAGACACACTGCACACACCTAAACAGTCTAGGGTTACCAAGGTCAACTAGACCTACTCAAAAAACTTGCATTGCGAAGTAAAAATGTACTGTGAAACGGGCCCAAGATAGACTGATCGAGAAGCTAGGTAAGTGCAGAGAAGAAGGGAGGTTGTCCGTTGCTTTCATGAGGTTCCTTTATTAGAATAACCTTCTCTCTTTCGGCGGTTGCGCCTTTCTCACTTTCTTAGACACTTCTTGAACAATGTACCGATGGGCGGTATTCGAAATACACTTAACTTTCTTTAGTGAGAGCGAAGTCCTTAGAGCCTGAAAGTCTAATTTCTTTTAAAGTCAATGGGGGTGTGAAAAATGCACGTTCTTTGTGATTTGGGCTACGGAGAAGGGTGATGAAATCCCTTACCATATCTTGTTGGGGTTCTTTTGCCTTTAAGCACATATTAAAGTTATGCAATGCGCAATACAAATAAAGTTGTTCAAAACATCAAACAATCATTTTTTATTTTATGTTCAAACGCGGCGCTGCAAAAAATACGGGTTAGTTCTTTTAGTGCTTGGCAATGTGCTTGCAAAGAATCCTGCAAAGATAGAGTAATGGACGCATCGGGATTTGAGAAGAAGGTGTTTAAGGAATACGTACCGGTGGATTTTTAGGTTAAGAAACCCCCGTTTGAATTGAATCCGTTTGGGTTGAAAGATTCGCTTGCGGGTCAATCTACCCGGATCTTTGGCACTGTATTTTGTTATCACCTTGGTGTTGAGCACACCCCTTCCTTTGTGCAATCGCTATTCGCAATTTCCTTGAATCTGAAAATGTCGCAAACACGGCAATTTTAGTACGAAAAGAGATATATGTGGCCAAATCCCTACATACTAAGAATTATAAAATAAAACAATACCAAAAGAATAATAACAGTGCATTGGAGACACCACCACAAGAAAAATTTCAAAATTCACTCAATAGGCCGGTTAGATCGGATTTTGTATTGATGTCGCCAGTCGATTTCAGGAGTTAGGTGCTCGGATTGTTGGTGGGTTCTCTAGTCTATTTAATTGTTCTGTTGGTATACTTTGATTTTTTAATTTGATCACAGAGTGATAGAAGGTCCAAGGAACAGAGAGCACAATGTCAAAAAAGTTTGATTTTTATGTTTTGGTTTTAAAGGTATATACAAAGATAACTCAAAATGGCTTAATGATGTTGCCACTCCCCGGCAACGGCGCCAAAAACTTGTTCGAAACTCACGATGTCGTGCTTTTGTCGAGTTGTGTTTAATTAAGATATGTCGGTTTCGTTGGTGAAAAATAGTGCATGATGTGAGTCTCGAGTTTTAAAATACCGCAAGTGCACAGTGCGTTGAAGCAGCCGGCAAGCACGGGTCGAACCACAAAGAGTGGATATCACGACATTAATTTGAGTTATAAATCAAGAGGTTGGAAATTGATTTTTGTCATGTATTGCAAGAATTAAAAGAAGAAAGGTTTTATAGGAAAACTTAGGCTAAGGTTTAGTATGAGTGAAATACGATTTTTACCCCCAACTCTCCGTTTTGATTCAAGGTTCACTTTTTAGTTTCTATTTGAATTGCGAAAGCATGCCGCATCTATCCGAATCATGAGTCGGGTTAGAATACGATATCAAGGTTATGTAAAACAGAAACTAAAAAAATTGAGTTTGAGAATGAAATGAATATGGAGTTAGTTAAGTGAAGTTAGCAAGTATAGAATATATGCTTGTGTGCTATATATCCTATCTAGCTAATTGCAACACTTAACATAATTCCGTATTCATTTCAACTTCAAATCTTAATATAGCAACAATAAAATGTAAAGAAGGAATATGACATATGTTAAAGGTTGATTTGCAACCATTCAAAACGATATATCCTATCAAGAAAAACATAATAAAATTGCATAATTAAGAAAAGAAGTGTACAATACAAGAATTAAAAGGGAGGGTATGGAAGAAAAGTCATTCCACAACCTACCTCACCATAGCCCAAGAACAACTACTCACACATCATAATTTAAAATAACAACAAAAAGAAAAGATGCAAAAGAGAAGATATAGAAGAAACAACTTATATAAATGAAGCTTGATTACAATGGTTCCAAGTACAAACTAGTGAATTCAAATACCAAAATCTAATCTTGCAAGCTCAAGAAAAGAGATTGCAACACTAGAGGAAGGCAAGGAATTCACACCAAGAGCTACAAGATCACTAGTAACAATGTTACAAATCTTTCTCTCTCAAAAGAAGTTGTGCCCTCATACTTACCCAATGGCCTGGTATTTATAGGCTAAAAACAAAATTAAGCAAACAATAAAAATGAGATGATGCTACTTCAAGAAATGACCAGAAGAAGAATGAGGCAGTATGGAGCTAGGGGGCCGGCGAGCTCGGTTTTCATGGGGTCTTGGCCGGTCCAAATCCGAGCATAGGGGCTCGTTTTGGTGCTATGGTCTTGTGCTCTCTCTACAAGTCCAATGGTGCTGCTTGATTTGCTTATATAAACCTGGTTTGCCTTTAGAGGTTTGGAGGGAAACTAGATGCTGCAAATCACATCATAATCTTTAGCATTCAGTGCATATTTAATGCACATCACACCCATAGATGCTCCTTTTGTGCCAAGGCAGCCACCCCATCATGGTCTAGTGCACATGCATTGTGTTGGACCAAAAATTTTGTGCACACTTGTTTATTGCAAAAAGAATCCTTTGGATATCGGTTCTCTGTTCCGATTGCAGTTTCGGATCCCAAACGCTATATCCGTGATATTGAGTGTTTTTTCAGTGTTGTATCACGAATGCCTATAATTTGTAATTACTGAGCAGACACTGGTTAATAGTACCGATATATACAAAAATAGATAACGAATGAGTGGTATTAAAATGCAGTTTTCTGTGATGCAAAAATACTCCTAAACTTATCTTTTGCTCGTCCCGAACAAAATAAAAATTCCTAGCCTCACTTTCGCAGGGAACGCGATTGCACTGAGCATATGCAACAAGCCGTTAAATTTCTAGGTGTCCCTAGTAGGAGGAGTGTTGTCTCCTGAGGGTTTTCAGCGGATACTACCAACAAAATCCCGTCAAGTTAGTTTCATTAGTTAACATCGACTTTTACTCCTACAGTTTAGTATTTACATTAGAAATTCTATTATCCTAAGTTAGATGTTTTCAACCCCTATGTTTCACGACTCCTATTTATTAAATCTCGGATCATATACGTTTTGACAGTTTAAGAAAGATCTCGGTTTCTCTTGAGTTGTCCTTCTAAAGCGCAGTCTCCAATCCAGAATTTTTATCACCTTTACGGAAAACATAAGTCCTATTCTTTATTCTTATCTTTCCTCCAAATATCAATTGTATACCCCTACGTGTGTGTAAATTTTCACCCTTACACTTAAGAATTCAATTCAAGCTATAGTACCCTTGCCCTAATACCTAATACTACTTCATTTCGTTAAGGATGAACGGCGTTGCTCACACATCTTTCATGCGATTATTAATGCTTCTTAAGGCACTAACAGCCGATTACTGAATGTATGAGCTTAAAGCGTAATTAGCAGTTTCCAGGTCTTGATTTTATTTCTTTTTCTTTTATTTCTTTTATTTATTTTTCAAGACCGGATATATTTTTCAATGATACTCATTTTGGTGGTTAGCTTTAATTACCGTTTTTTTCTTTCATACAAGGCTTTCAGGCAAGAGTACTTCTAGGTATCTTTTACTATCTCAAGTTTCAAGGTGTGTGTAAGTGCGATTTGTCGAGTATATACTTTTTGAATTTGGACTCACGAATAGGAACTATTTTTTCAGATTTATCTTTCAATAAAGTTTTCAATACTTTCCCTTCATTTCGACTTAACTCAAGAACTAAACTCAAGATTACCTACCTCTTTACAAAACTGCAAGGATGTATATTTACCAAGGTTGAACGGAAGGAAGGTTATTTTTAGGGTTTTCAACTTCTTGGCCTAGGATTTAGTTATTCCTAAAGTATCAACTAAAGTTTCGGAAAAAATCTAAGTTATCCTACTAACTAATTTGATGACAATGTTTTTATATTTTTGAATTTTTTTCAATTTTTGTGTGTTTTTAATAAGTGTGCAAATGCAAAAATATATATATGAATGTGAAGGTAGAAGGTAGAAAGCTTACTGAGCAAAAATATACCCCAAAACTTAAAGTTGACAGTGTCCTCATTGTCATGCTATATAACAAGAGCCAAAATAGTTAAGGGGTAAAAAATAATAAACAATGATTTACAAAAAAGAATATACAAGTTTTTTAGGGGAAGTGATTTAATCAAGATAATGTGGCTCATATAAAAACATGAACTCCCCTGTTTCCGCAGGTAATCCTAAGAATGGCTTCAGAC
Organism: Agapanthus africanus; assembly: GCA_030015575.1. Taxonomy (NCBI): domain Eukaryota; kingdom Viridiplantae; phylum Streptophyta; class Magnoliopsida; order Asparagales; family Amaryllidaceae; genus Agapanthus; species Agapanthus africanus. Next base: position 440,863,569 of record CM057350.1, on the reverse strand, counting down.
ATTGGCCATTGACCTTGAAAGTATTACCCGAGTGCTGATCTTCAATGTTGACTGCACCGTGCAGAAAGACGGTGCGCACAATAAACGGACCTGTCCAACTTGATTTCAATTTCCCAGGGAACAGATGAAGCCTGGAGTCGTAAAGTAAAACCTTTTGTCCTACAGTGAAAGTTTTCCTGAGAATCGCCCTGTTGTGAAAAACCTTTGTTTTTTCTTTGTACATTTTGGCGTTCTCATACGCGTCATTGCATATCTCGTCGAGCTCATTCAATTGAAGTTTTCGAGTCTCACCGGCCTTTTCTGAGTCAATATTGAGCTGTTTGATTGCCCAGAACGTGCGGTGTTCCAATTCAACAGGCAAATGACATACTTTTCCAAAGATGAGTCGGTATGGGGACATACCTAGATTTGTTTTGAAGGCGCTGCGAAATGCCCAAAGCACGGTGGTGGCTGACTGTCTTTTCCAGAATCTGTTTAATTTGTTTATTAGCAATTTCAACCTGACCATAAGTCTGAGGATGGTAGAGTGTTGACAATTTGTGGCTGATGGAGTACTTCTTCATCAGTGCTTCGAAAGATCGGTTGCAAAAACATGTTCCATTATCACTGATGATGGTGCGAGGCATACCGATCCGAGAAAAGATATTCTCTTTTAAAAATTTTACGACAACCTTGTTATCGTTGGTTCGACAAGGGACAGCCTCCACCCATTTTAACACTTAATCCACAACCAGCAAAATGTACATATTCCTAAAAGAGTTTGATAATGACCCCATGAAATCGATACACCAGACGTCGAAAATTTCTACAATCAGAATGGATTGTAGGGGCATATGATTCCATTTTTCAATTTTTCCCATATGTTGGCAGCGGCCACAGGTTTTGAAATATTCAAAAGCATCCTTAAAAAGCGTCGGCCAGTAGAAGCCGCTTTGCAAAATCTTTTCAGCCGACTTTCTGGGTCCAAAATGGCCCTCACAAGCTTGATCATGACAGAAGGACAGAACACTTCTTGTTTCAGAGATAGAGATGCACCTTTTAATAATATGATCAGGACAGTACTTGAACAAGTATGGTTCATCCCAATAAAAGAATTTGACTTGGGAGAGAAATTTTGACTTGTCCTGATTGGAACAAAAGGAAGGTGTTTCTCCGGTTACAAGAAAGTTGACAATATCAGCGAACCAGGGTTCGATTGATACAGAGATAAGTTGTTCGTCAGGGAACTTCTCGTTGATTGGAATTTCCTCAGTTGGTGCATTTGTTAAGCGAGACAAATAATCGGCGACAACATTTTCGGTTCCCTTCTTATCTTTGATGGTTAAGTCAAATTCTTGAAGAAGGAGAATCCAACGTATCAATCTGGCTTTGGCATCCATTTTTGCAAAGTGGTGCTTAAGCGCAGAATGATCAGTGTAAATCGTGGCGTGGGTTCCGATCAAGTAAGGACAGAATTTCTCAAGCGCGTACACAACAGCTAAGAATTCTTTTTCTGTGGTGGTGTAATTCAGTTGTGCGTCATTCAACGTCCTGCTCGCATAATAGATAGCATGCGGCTTCTTTTCAAATCACTGTCCTAAGACAGCACCTATCGCAAAGTCAGAAGCATCGCATATTAGTTCAAAAGGTTTACTCCAGTCTGGTGCACTTAAAATAGGAGCAGAAGTGAGTTCCGATTTTAGAAGCTTGAACGCATGAAGACACTCAGAATTGAAATCAAAGGGAGTTTCTTTAGCCAGCAAAGAAGTCAAGGGTCTAGCCATTTTACTAAAATTCTTGATGAAACGCCTGTAAAAACCGGCGTGGCCTAAGAACGCCGTAATGTCACGGACAGTCCGTGGAGGTGGGAGGCTTGAAATGACGTCGATTTTTTCCTTATCGACTTCAATACCTTTTTCAGAAATTATATGGCTTAACACGATGTCGTGTTTGATTATGAAATGACACTTCTCCCAGTTGAGTGTGAGGTGTTTTTCTTTACATTGTAACATGACTAACTCAAGATGCCTCAAACACTCAGAAAATGAATCTCCAAAGACGGAGAAATCATCCATGAAAACTTCTAAGAATCGCTCTACCATATCAGAGAAAATGCTCATCATGCACCGCTGAAATGTTGCAGGTGCATTGCACAGCCCAAAGGGCTTGCGACGGTAGGCGAAGGTACCAAAATGACAAATGAAGGTTGTTTTGTCCTGGTCTTCTGGATCATTCGGGATTTGATTGTAGCCGGAATACCCATCTAAGAAACAATAGTAGGCATGTCTGGCCAGGCGTTCATGCATTTGATCAATGAAGGGCAGCGGGAAATGATCCTTGCGAGTGGCTGCGTTGAGCTTTCTGTAATCAATACAGACTCTCCATCTTGTTTGTGTGCGGGTTGGGATTAGCTCGTTTGCTTCATTCATGATTACAGCGAGTCCCGATTTCTTTGGTACCACGTGAATGAGGCTTACCCATTTGTTATCAGATATGGGATAGATGATCCTATTGTCCAGACACTTCGGTATTTCATTCCGTACCGCTTCTTTCACCACCGGGTTAAGCCGGCGTTGAGGATCTTTGAAGGGTTTGTAATCATGAGTCATATGGATTCTGTGCTGGCAGATAGCAGGGCTGATTCCTTTGATATCAGCCATTGACCACCCGATCGCTTCCATGTTCTTTCTCAGAACTTCCATGAGGGCCAACTCTTGCTCAAGCGCAAGGTTGGTTACGATTATAACTCGAAGAATTTCGTTATTTCCCAAGTATGCATACTTGAGGTGGTCAGGAAGAACTTTGAGGTCGAGTTTTGGTGGCTCCTCCACAGATGGTCGCATTTCAGGGGCCGGTTCGTTATGAAGTGGTTCAAATTGGGGCCCCCAGTGTGCGTAGGAAGCCTGTTCAAGACTTAGCTTCTCAAGGAAAAGAAGCTCCTCAGAAAATAGTTCTTCAAACGTTTCTTCAAGACACTCTTTGTTGAAGTCAAATGTCCCCTCCTCAGACATATCGTATACAGCGTTGACTTCAAATGTGTCGTCGTGTTTCTCGGTTTCTTGGTTTCCTAGAGTGAAGATGTTGAGGTCAACTGTCATGTTTCCAAATGAGAGTTTCATGGATCCATTACGACAATTGATCAACGCGTTGGATGTGGCTTGGAAAGGCCGTTCCAGTATGACTGGAATTTGACCAATGGGATTGGTGACGGGATCAGTCTCCAACACAATAAAATCTACGGGGAATATAAATTCCCTGACCTTGATTAGAACATCATCGATTTCTCCCCTCAGTACCTTCGTTGATCGATCTTCCAGTTGCAGAGTCACTCTGGTCGGCTTGAGTTCTCCCAATCCCAGTTGTTTGTAAACAGAGTAGTGGAGGAGGTTCACGCTTGCCCCTAAGTCTAACAAGGCACGATTGATTTGCTTGTCCCCGATAGTGCAAGAAATAGTCGGACAACCAAGGTCTTTATCTTTTACCGGAATGGATTTGGACAAGATATCGCTCAGAGTGGTGGCCAAGAAGACAGTTTTGGGCACATTCGTGTGTCGTTTTTATGTGCACAAGTCCTTCAGAAATTTCGCATATGCTGGAACTTGTTGGACCACGTCCAACAAAGGAATGTTGACTTCACAGCGTTTGAAAACTTCTAACACCTTTTCCATATTTGCAGAAGACTTCAACCTATTAGGATAGGGAGCCTTAGGCCCAAACACTATGTTTGGAGAAGTTGCAGATGGAACAGGTGCAGAAGGCGGGAATGTTCTTGCTGGATCATCAGGGTGGTCTTGTGGCGAATTCTCAAGCTGCTTTGAAGGAGGTGTAGAAGACAACGACGAAGAAGAAGAAGAAGAAAGTGATGAAGATGACGACGGATCACAATGAGGAACAGAAGATGAGATACGTGCTGGTAAACTGACAACCACACGTTTGGATGAGTTGTTGGGGTTGACAACCTTGTTGTCGATCGTTCGTCCTGATCTGAGGACGGTGACGGCGTTCGCATTCTCAATAATGTTCTGCTGAACAATATGAGCGTTGTTGTTTCTCTGCTCTCTTGGATTCATCACGGGTTGAGAGGGAAATGTTCCCTTTTCACGTTCATTAACTGCAGCAGCCAGTTGACTAATTTGGATTTCTAGTATGGCTATCGCTTGAGTGTTAACGCTATGCAACTGACCGGATGTTTGCATAAAAGTAGCCAGACTAGATGAAGTCTGCACAGAAGTTATAATCAAATTTTCCAACCCTTTTTCAATGGATGACACCCTCTTGTCGTCTTGGGCAAACCCAGGGGGTGTAAAGGTTGGGTTGTGCTGATTTGACTGTTGGGGCTATTGGGGCTGGTTGTTTGAATATCCCAATTTCTGGTTTTGAAAATTTGAATTTTGAAATTGTTGGAAAGGCAGATTTGAATTGTTGTTTTGAAAGGGTGCCTGATTCCAAGCTAAATTGGGATGATTCTTCCAACCAAGGTTGTACGTCTGTGCGAAGGGATCGTTCCTGGGACGCTGGTTTTGATATAGCGCATTAACATTTTCAGGTCCCTGGGACCCAACGAGAAATGGACATTCTTCCGTTATGTGGCTAGGATGCTGACAGTTAGCACGCAAAGTCGGAGAAATTTGATTGACCGGTAGCGGTGAATTTTTGCCCTCTGAAGCTTCCATTCGCCGTACAAGAGCGGCGATTTTTGTTTCGGCAGCTATAGAGGTGTCAACTATATGTGCATCGCTCCTATTCACAGATGGTTTCTCACTCACACTCTCCCACTGAATGGTCTTGTCAGCCAGTTCCTCTAAAAAGTTCCATGCGTCCTTATCACCATAGCTCAAAAATTTGCACTGACACATGGACTCTAACATCATGCGTGAACTGGAGTCAAAACCTTCATAGACAATCTGACACAACCTCTACTGTTCTAACCCATGATGGGGACATTTGATTAAGATGTCTTTGAATCTTTCTAAGCATTTCCAAAAAATTTCACCCTCTTTTTGTTTGAAATTGTGGAGTTCAGTTTGAATTTGCACAGTTTTACGAATAGGGTAAAAATTTTTTAGAAAAAACTTTCACAAAGTCGTCCCATGTCGTGATTGAACTAGCTGGCAAACTGTTTAACCAACTTTTCACATTGTCCTTAAGCGCAAGAGAATGAATTTGTGCTTAACGACATCCTCACCCACTCCGTGAATTTTCATCATAGCACACACTCCTTCAAATTCACTGATTAGAAGGTAAGCATCCTCGGACTCGAGTCCGTGGAATTTCGGGAGTAGTGTTATGAATTGCGGCTTGATTTCATAGTTTTTTGCCGCAATGGTAGGCAACACTATTCATGAAGGTAGGGATGAATAGTGTGGGTAACATCTGTCCTGTAGCGCCGCTTTCTGCTGTTCCATGATCGTTTGTTCCGTCATTGTCGGTAGTGTAGGAGAAGAAGCTGAGGGTGAACTAAGTGTAGGATTGGACATCTCCGATGAAGCAGAAGGTAAGAAGGTCTCGGAAGGTTCCGAAGAATCAGAAGGTGTAGAAGAGTCGGAGGATACAGTCATAAACTGGACTAATCGAGATTGTGAATCTCTAGTCGAAGCTGACATGCACTATCTGGATGTGATAGGGAATGACTGAGGAAATGGAGGAAAAAGGTGTTGTTTACCAAAAATATTCACAACAACAAATATCATACAAAAAGGTTTAACAAGAACACAAACAAGAGACACTGCACACACCTAAACAGTCTAGGGTTACCTAGGTCAACTAGACCTGCTCAAAAAACTTGCTTGGTGAAGTAAAAATATACTGCGAAACGGGCCCAAGATAGACTGATCGAGAAGCCAGGTAACCGCAGAGAAAAAGGAAGGTTGTCCCTTGTTTTCGTGAGATTCCTTAATTAGAATAACCTTCTCTCTTTCGGCGGTTGCGCCTTTCACACTTTCCTAGACATTTCTTGAACAATGTACCGATGGGCGGTGTTCGAAATACACTTAACTTTCCCTAGTGAGCACGAAGTCCTTAGAGGCTGAAAGTCTAATTTCTTTTAAAGTTAATGGGGGTGTGAAAAATGCTCGTTCTTTTTGGTTTGTGGGCCACGGAGAAGGGTGATGAAATCCCTTACCATATCTTGTTGGGGTTCTTTTGCCCTTAAGTCCATATTAAAGTTATGCAATGCGCAATACAAAATAAGTTGTTCAAAAACATCAAACAATCATTTTTTATTTTATGTTCAAACGTGGCGCTGCAAAAAATATGGGTTAGTTCTTTTAGTGCTTGGCAATGTGCTTGCAAAGAATCCTGCAAAGATAGAGTAGTGGACGCGTCGGGATTTGAGAAGAAAGTGTTTAAGGAATACGTACCGGTGGATTTTTGGGTTAAGAAACCCCCGTTTGAATTGAATCCGTTTGGGTTGAAAGGTTTGCTTGCGCGGGTCAATCTACCCGGATCTTTGGCACTGTATTTTATTATCACCTTGGTGTTGAGCGTACCCCTTCTTTTGTGCAATCGCTATTCGCAATTTCCTTGAATCTGAAAATGTTGTAAACACGGCAATTTTAGTATAAAAAGCGATATATGTGGCCAAATCCATGCACACTAAGAATTATAAAAATCAAACAATACCAAAAGAATAATAACAGTGCATTGGAGACACCACCACATGAAAATTTTCAAAATTCCCTCAATAGGCCGGTGACATTGGATTTTGTATTGATGTCGCCGGTCGACTTTAGGAGTTAGGTGCTCGGATTATTGGTGGGTTCTCTAGTCTAGTTAATTGTTCTGTTGGTATACTTTGATTTTTTAATTTGATCACAGAGTGATAGCAGGTCTAAAGAATAGAGAGCACAATGTCAAAAAATTTTGATTTTTATGTATTGGTTTTAAAAGTATATACAAAGATAACTCAAAATGGCTTAGTGATGTTGCCACTCCCCGGCAACGGCGCCAAAAACTTGTTCGAAACTCACGGTGTGTTGCTTTTGTCGGGTTGTGTTTAATTAAGATATGTCGGTTTCGTTGGTGAAAAATAGTGCACGATGTGAGTCTCGAGTTTTAAAATACCGCAAGTGCATGGTGCGTTGAAGCAAGCCGGCAAGTACGGGTCGAACCACAAGGAGTGGATATCATGACATCAATTTGATTTATAAATCGAGAGGTTGGAAATTGATTTTTGTCATGTATTGCAAGAATTAAAAGAAGAAAGGTTTTAAGGGAAAACTTAGGCTAAGGTTTATTATGAGTGAAATACGACTTTTACCCCCCCCCCAACTCTCTGTTTTGATTCAAGGTTCACTTTTTAGTTTCTATTTGAATTGCGAAAGCATGCCGCATCTATCCAAATCATGAGTCGGGTTAGAATACGATATCAAGGTTAAGTAAAACAGAAACTAAAAAAATGAGTTTGAGAATGAAATGAATATGGAGTTAGTTAAGTGAAGTTAGCAAGTATAGAATATATGCTTGTGTGTTATATATCCTATCTAGCTAATTGCGACACTTAACATAATTCCGTATTCATTTCAACTTCAAATCTTAATATAGCAACAATAAAATGTAAAGAAGGAATAGGATATATGTTAAAGGTTGATTTGCAACCATTCAAAACGATATATCCTATCAAGCAAAACATAATAAAATTGCATAATTAAGAAAAGAAGTGTAAAATGCAAGAATCAAAATGGAGGGGTTGAAAGTAAAGTCATTCCACAACCTACCTCACTATAGCCCAAGAACAACTACTCACACATCATAATTTGAAATAACAACAAAAAGAAAAGATGCAAAAGAGAAGATATACAAGAAACAACTTATATAAATGAAGCTTGATTACAATGGTTCCAAGTACAAACTAGTGAATTCAAATACCAAAATCAAATCTTGTAAGCTCAAGAAAAGAGCTTGCAAGACAAGAGGAAGGCAATGAATTCACACCAAGAGCTACAAGATCACTAGTTACAATATTACAAATCTTTATCTCACAAAAAAGTAGTGCCTACATACTTGCCCAATGGCCTGGTATTTATAGGCTCAAAACAAAATTAAACAAACAATAAAAATGAGATGATGTGTCACGACCCAAAAATTTGGCCCGTAACCGGTACTTAAACTACATAACGTCTACAGGCGTACGCAACTCAAGTAAGCCGAAACCCAGAAATCTAAACCACCCAAATCTGGATCAACGGAGAGAAACATAGTTTTTAAACATTCGAAAAAAATCTCAAGTAAAATCTCTAACTCTAGCTTTCTTTCTTGAAAATTTCGGCAGCACCTCCTTTGTAAAAACTAGCCCCGAAAACGGGTACAACATAGATAAAATATAAAGCATCCCAAATGGGAGCAAAATCATGCCCAACGGCGGAGACAACCACCACAAGATATAAATATGACGCCGAAGCGAAGAATATAAAGGAAAATTGCATAAAGAAGTAAACTTTTCAACAAAACCGGCTCCCACGAGCACGGCACCCAAAGTCACCAAAATAATACAACACCGAATCCTCACAAGTCATCTCTAGGTCACATACAAACAGTGGTTGATGGATAATACTAGATCCAACAAAAATATATACAATGTACAAGCAGATAACCGCAAACCCATCTAAAAGCAAAGGCCTCACTGCCTAACGTAGCGGTATCCGCAAAAGTAGAGATGATAAGACACCCTGCCACGACTACTCTGAGGGTAAGTCCTGCAAAACACTGTGGCACAATGGGGGTGAGTTGCCAACTCGTGAATAGTAAATAATATCATACTGTAATCGCAGGTACGCACGAACAACGATTTATCTATCATATGTAATCCGATAGCATAAGTATGCCAAGAGAATATGCAACAATCATGTAAAGGTACATCATCAGGGTACTACAACTACATGGAACAATGCATATAAAAAATAATCCTGAGTGTGTGGGATGATATAATAAAATCTCATGCAAAATCATCCGCATGGAAAAACACCAGTGTCCCTCACTGACATATCAAATCCCAAATCCTCAGGCATCGTATCCTCAGATCGGCCCTCACATCCTGTAAGTCTCATGGAACCTGAGTGTCTAACATTGACACCCGAAACATCATGAAAACCCGTGTCTAGCATCGACACGTAAATCCCCATAACTCAGGCGCCGTCACCACGACTGGCCCTGACGATATGTCATACTTCACTCCGGTTGGTATCCCCACAATTACCGCCGAGTCCAAATACTATCACCGGTAGGTAGTGGTCCCACCGCCAGGCTTATCGTCTACACCATGAAATCACCACTCGCAGACGGTGCCTCCCGCTCTTCGAATCGGGTATCACAAGCCAAATCTCTGAACCGAGAAATCACTTGGTGGACGCACTGAAATATCATATCAAGAGAAACCGGGTTTTCAAACAATACATAGTTTTCTTGAAATACCCCTACGGTTCTAAAATCCATAAATCATATGAAATCCATATCTCAATGCGTAAATCCATGAAAACTGATATATGCATCATTAAACAACAATATTAGTATATCAAGGGAAAGCCGCTCTTTTAAATGAATCTTCTTTTAAATATATATCTTGCGGTTCCCCAAAATCCTCCGAAAAACAAGTGCAGCATCATATGAAGAGTACATGTAAGTGTAGCAAGATTTAAATATCTACATGTAAGAAAGTAGGTATGATGCATTTCATAGCGCAATGATCAACAACTCAAAATCATATATCAAAACAATACCACTTAGGGTATATACAACTATAGCAAAAATATGCGGTATACATGTCTGTATGTGTGCATGGTGTACATGTAATTGTAATCGAGTATGTGGGTGTACATGTCAATATGTATGCATGATGTACAAGTAGCTATAGTAGGGTACACGTGAAAAGGATTAAGGTTCACTATCTTAACTATCCATGTCAAACATAATAACACGTATACATGTGTTAACAATATCTCCTATGCACCAAGGAATAAGAATTACTACCTCCACTATCCCTATCCACTACCATATCACGTATGAAGGTGGTTGGTGCGTGTCATGGCAATTACTGATGGTGTGGGTGTAGCATACAAATAGTGCTCGTGCAACATGAACCGTCAGTAATGTGTTATATCTAAAGGTACAACAGATACTACTATGCAATGACATTCATATGAAATTAACCAATATGCAATAACATGCAGCTATCCTATCATATCAGTCCCGATGCATAACGCCATACGGGCGATTTCCCAGTAGATGTTAAATCTACTCACCAATGGCCTCCAGCTATGAAAATCCAACCACCTGCTTCCCTTTGTTCGCAGCATCCGAAGTCCCCACTTGCGACGCTATAAATTCACAAACACACAAATAGTGCAAACATCTCAGAATCGACTAATATAACGTAGAACTACACTTTAAACGACGCACCAACACTAAACTAACTCACAAGTCTCCGTCTAGTGGCTAACATGCGTTGCGACACTACTAAACCAAACTGAGTACAGCAGCTGCATCAGAATACGATTCGTGTCGCATACGTAACACACAGACACAAAAACACTAGATTAAAGGTAAACGATTCTAGATTTTTCATACTGCAATTACTAAAAAAGTAAACAGTTCCAAACACCCGTAACCAACAGCAGATAGCTACCCTCAAAAACCAAACCCTAGCACCTCCCTACATCGCCGGCGTCGCCGGAATTCGCCGAAGGGGTCGCCGGCCCCGGCCGGTGGGGTGGTCCTCGTCTCTCAGGTGGTGCTCCAGGGTCACTAGTACATCACTATAATTTTGTTTGATTTTTCTGTAAAAATCCTAGGTCACAGCAGGCACAGAGGTTCTAAAAAGACACTAAAAACCCGATATTGCACTAAACGATATTGAAAGTGTTCTAAACCATATTCAACGAGCTATACAACATAAAAACTACTATTTATCAGTGTAGAGATTATACCTATCAACTTTAGCTCACAAGATCCAAGCTTTTCCTAGTTTCCAAGTGATCAAAGAGCAAGAACAAGGACTTGGTGTATTTTTGTGATTTATTTTAGGATTTTGGAGATTTAAAAGCTTTGAATTGTTGCAAATTGGAAAGGAAACGATCAAGAACAGAAGGGGGAGGAAGGATCTCGGCCAAGTGAGTAGGAGGAGGAGTTGTGTGGAGTTTCCTAGCTTAATTCATCATAAATGCCATTAAATGAACATGCATGCACATGCCACCTCTTATTCTTTCATTTCTTTTCTTTTCTTTTACTTTTAAACCAAGTCAACACAAGGATCTAGATATTGTGGGAAGGGTTGAATTAACTCAAACTTAATTTATGGAAAAGATTACATAGAGAAATTTCCCCAAAAGCGAATACCGCATTAAAATAATATTAAAATTAGGAAAAATTTTAATTGAACCAAAACGTCCCATATACCCCCAAAGCTTGCGGATTAGTTTTATTTTAGCTAAACTAGGTGCTGGCAATTCTATATGGTCGTTTGAACACAGTCGGGTTAAAACGGAAAATACCGACAATTTAACCCTAAAACGGAAAAAATTGCATAACGATTTCTAAAACGTTACAATCTCCCCCCTTATAGAAATTCGGTCCCTGAATTAAAATTTCATACTAAGCGTACCTTCAAAGAGATGAGGGAATTTCTTCCACATCTCACTCTCGGCCTGCCAAGTGATCTCCTCACTAGTAGGGCTACGCCATAGAATCTTCACAGACGGCAATACCTTTGATCAAAGTTTCTTCACCTACCGATCCAAAATAACTACCGGCTGCTCGGTGAACGAAAGATCGCACTCAAGCTAAACGGTCTCGTGCTGAATCATGTGAGAAGGATCATGAAGGTATCTACGAAGCAACGACACATAGAAAATAGGGTGAACATCCGGAAAACTGGGCGGGAGCGCCAAACGATAAGCAACAGAACCCATTCGTTCATGGATCTCGAAAGGACCAACAAACCTGGGACTGAGCTTCCCCCTCTTCCCAAATCGCATAACGCCCTTCATCGGAGAAATCCTCAGGAATACATGATCCCCCAATGTGAACTCAAGTCTGCAACGACGACGGTGTAGGGTTCCTAGGCACTCTCAAGAGGTCACACAAGGCATCAACCATGCCAATTTCAAATTTTACAAGTGCCGAGAAACTCTAATACGGATCGTTAACTAGAATTTTAGGCGAAAAAGGAAACTAGTTAACATCTTAACTAAAAGTAGGAAACTACAACCTTTGTAGATCCGGTTATCCACTTCCTTAGCTCCACGTAGTTGTCCCCTCGCTGTCCATCTCGAATATCGGACTCTCGCATCGGCTTCATCGGAGAAATGAGCGGAACAGTCGTCGGCTACGATGCCGAAGATTGTTAGTGTATATGCCCTAGAGGCCATTACTGTATCATACTAGTTTGTATATTACTTGATGGAAGCTTGGGATATTCACCTTGTATAAACAATCTTGCTCAATATAGTAGTATGCTACTTGGTTTGTTTCTACTTCAATGTGTACTTGTGTTTATTTCAGTATATCACTTATACGCATTAGTGGAGCCCTTAGGATCTTTGCTTGATTACCAGCGTTGTGATGGCAGTCACACTAGTGGGGGCTGGGTAATCTATAAGCACATCCTTATACAGGTCCCTAGTCGCAGGACTATCGAGACAGGGCATCGATACTCCGGAGTAGACTAGCGTATGCGCTTCTCATCCCAGTGTGGGAGATGGTCTGTCCCACAGCCATCAGTACGTCGTACTGGAGATAGTATACGGGTGCTCGTTAGGTTACGAGTACACTGGACAGGACTCGTCGGGAACTGACAGGTTGGTACTATACCTATCGTCAGTTATCAGTTCCCAGGTGACATGAGTACAGCTTAGTCCGCTGACTTGACACTGGCACTTCGCCTCGAGTGTGTTCCCACTGCACTTTGATCACTACCCTACCACGGCTCAAAGGAGTCGTGCAAACAGGTGGTGGTTGGGTGCAGTCCCGAAGCACTTGGAGGCAGTGACGGTTAGACAGGATTCGTCTCTCCCGGTATTGGGGGTTGACATCGCGCTGTGTCTAGGAGAGCCATTACACGAGTAGTCCCTGGCCAGGGCAAGCGAGATATACTGGTAGGTTTCCAGTGTTATCTCAGGGTGTTTTGGGCTTCACTCCAACACGACTTGTACCGCTATTGGGGGACTGACGTTTTACCGCCCCCTAGGCCCGACATGCGATGTATCAGACGAACAGACCGGACTGTACGGAGACTGTCACATTCAGACTCAGTAGGAGTTCAGATGGGGTTTCACCTCGTCAGCCTTCTTGTCGACATCTACCTGGGGACCGTTACGCACAGCTAGTGCCGCTTGCGGTCTGTGGTTAAACCCACTGCCAGCGTAGTGTCGAGTCTTTAGAGTCCCACACAGAGGGTATTAGCCTCTGGGCAAAACAGAGTAGAGGTCGCATGGTTTTGCGACAGGGTTCGTTCTCATCCGCGCACTTGTGCACGTTTAGAGTCCGGACGGATATTACTGGCTGGCTCTGGTTTGAGTCAGATACTGGTATATGTTTTTGGGGTTGCTTTTATCTCAGTATTCATGTTCCTCGGAACGAGGATGCAGGTGTGTATGCACGGTTATTTGAGGAAGAGGAAGATGACTTTCATTAGGGTTTCGGAACGGGTGCGTATGCACAGTTGACAGTCGTCTTTTTCCAAACCCTAATGGATTTGTATTATATCAATTAATAATATATAATAAAATGAAATTGTGTCATGGTTGGTTTTTGTTGACTTGTTGACCATGGTTGACTTGTTGACCATGGTTGAAGTTTTGACCATCATCATTACAAAAGAAAGATGCTCTTTGATTCTAGCAAATTCATTTAATGTTTGAAATGATAATGGTCATTCTAAAACTTTCCATCAACCTTTTCATTTTCATTATTATTATTATTGATAATTCTTTTTCTTTTGCATTATGGTTGCAAGAAAGAAAAAGGATAGCTCATTTCTATCATATTCATTCTCTCTCTTCACTTCATCTTCTTCTTCCTCTAGCTAAAGAGAAACTTTCTCATGTGTTGAGAATCCTTCTCTTTAAAAAGAAAAGCACCCCTTAGACACTCTCTACTTATTCTAGGTTCAAGGTTTAGCAAGCCGGAAACCCTAGTTCACTCAAAGCACGAGGAAGAGCCCAAAGGTTGAACTCTCGAGGTGGATCCATCTTCGACGGAAGAAGGAGACAAAAAGAGAACCATCAACCTCTACAAAGTTTGAAGAAGAAGGAGTTCAAGTTTAGGTATAACCATCTTCATCCGAGTAGCTAACTCTCTTTAGCAAAGTATGCTAGTTTTAGTTTAGTTAAAGATCCCGACTTTGCTTAGTCCATGTTGCCCCTTGCGCTAAAAATTTGATTTTTATACCATTTCCGCCTCCCCATAAGAACCGGGGGTCGCAACGTGGACTTACAGTGGTATCAGAGCCAGGTTAAACTTAAACTAGCTTGGTAGTGAAGTGTAACGAAGTTCGGAACCGAAAAAAATCACAAAACCGGAAAAACAAAACCCTAAGTTTCTGTTGAAATTTTTTCTGCTCTAAATGAAATACTTTATACTTGTAAATTCGGCTCAGGGTTTTGTGTGAACACCCAAGAAAAACGATGCAGTGATTCGTTCAAACCGCCGCGCTTCAGCCGCACGAGGTAGGCATGTGTCGCGGAAGCACCGCGGTTTGTCGTCTTCTGTGCATCGTTTTTCGTGCAGTGTGTGTCTTTGTTGGTTTTGGGATTTTTAAAATATATTATATGTGCCCAGATTTTCCAGAACTGAAATTCACTTTTGGGGTCCTATAATTCCGTATTTTTTTCCGAACTTCACTGCACTTTGACTATGATGGTTATATCTGTGATGCTTGCATGTATTGAACGTCGGCTAATCGCTATAAGACGATTAGTCGGGGTTATACATGATCTGTGTTTGACATTGGAATGTGTATATGAATATGTTGGACTGTCGCGGGTGAATAGCCGGGGTGGATGTGAGATGAGCTTTTGTTTTTCTTTCATTTATTGTAAATGTAAATTGATGTAATAATTATTATTTGTTTGGCCGCACAACCGGGTCGGGGTTGTAGCCGTCAGTGTATAATTCTTTTTACTGTTTTGCTCCTAGGATAGACCCATGGAGGGGTGCACAAACTGCCGGGTACTTGGCGGGTAGTTTGCCGCACCCGTAGGGGTCTTGGGTGGGGTATTTGGCTATTCACCGCGACCGTGTTATCCGCTTTTCGTTCCAGGCTCGAAAGGATTGCGGATTGCTAGTATATCCAATGTATTCATCTGTGATCTGTAATGTCTATCATTGCTTTCTATTTAGGCGTTGCTTATGTTTTACAGCCGCGCTAGCCCAGCCCCCGCTCTGTCGTTAGTTAAGTAACCTAACGAGTGATGACGGGACCCCGTGGCGAATGCGAATGGCATAAGCGTGCGTCATATTTTGGTTGTTTTCTGCAATGGTAGGAATTAAATGATGGGACGCATTAAAAGTACTAATGCAAGAATATCACGCATTAAAAGAACTAATGCAAGATAATAAACCAAGTTAAAATCGTTGGAACTCTTTCGAAAAACCACTCGGTTCTTTTCAAAACTAACTTTTAAATGCGGAGCTTGAGCCACTCCTTCTAAAAGCTATCTCGTTCCATCGATTATATCAAGTTCACTACGTTCACGGTTTCGCCAAAACCATTCGTAGCCCTCCGTCGTTTCGTATGAATGTTCAATAGTATTCAAGCTATGTTTGTTGACCTTCGTCAAGACATAGAGATTGGTAGCTGTTGGGTGTTCATATGTAGCATAGATAGATGCGTTGGTTTGGGACAGTCGTATTGCCTTGTTGACCTTCGTCAAGGGCATATACGGGTGGGTTCAAATTAACCTGGATAATGACGGGCAGAACTTGACATGTGACTTATGATTTATTGACCTTCGTCAAGGTCATAAGAGCATGGGGCAAAAATCCACATCGGGAGTTTCATAAGTACTGAAACTTGCTAGATTTGCATACCATTTGGAGTGTGGTGATTCTGGTAGGATTCCTTCAGTTTCGTCACACGATGATATTTGGATCCCGATCCTACTGTGAGTATATGCTGCTCCTCGGGAAATTTCTCACTAAACGATCAATGCTATAAACCTAGTAGGTGCCTAGAAAGGTGTTAGCGGGGCTACGCCCCCAGGGAAAAGAGGTTATTTAATTAAGGAACTTCGCGAAAGCGTTGGAAAACCTCCCTCGAAGTACCAACACTGGCCTGGCTGAACGGTTAAGCAAGTATTGTGCGGTGGGATTGATCCTGACTAATTCTTCCTTTATGGTTTGAGGAGGGATTCGAGAGACAGTGGGAGCCATCCTGTTTAGACAAATTAAAAACCATTCTAAACTTTCAAGAGCATCGTGCTAAAGTGTTTCTTCTCTCCCCCCCTGCAGCAACCAAATCGAAATGACTGGACTTAAGTTACTTCTAGATAAAAACATATTGACAGGGCCAAACTACAAAGATTGGCTCAGGAATGTCAAGTTGGCAATCTCTTACGACAAGCTGGGGTATCTTCTTACCACCAAAGCTCCCCCCGTCCCAGGTCCCACCTCCAGCATCGCGGATAAGGAAATCCGTAAGACTTGGGAGATTGACAGCGCGAAGGCCAGATGCCTCGTACTTGCCTCGATGGACAACGACCATCAGAGGAGGCACGAGAATATGGATTTGGAATCCATATTTCTTCATACAAAAGAACTGTATGGAGAGCAGTCTCGTATCGCAAGATACGAAGTGTCGAAGAAGTTATTTTCGACAAAGTTGGCCGTCGGATCATCGGTAGCGGACCACGTGCTTAAGATGATTGGCTACACTGAGGAGCTCGCGGAACTTGGGACCACGTTGGACAGTGAACTCTATACGGATATAATTCTCCAGTCCCTTCCATCCACTTACGCCCAGTTCATACTGAACTTCAACTTGCAAGAAAAGGAAGTTGAACTTTCAGAACTCCTCAACCTGCTGAGGAGCGCAGAGGGCACCCTACAGAAGGGTAGGGAAACACCCGCTTTGTTTGTAGGAGGATCTTCTTCCTCTAGGTCCAAGGCGAAAGCCAAGGGAAAGAGGAAGAAAGCCCCCGCCAAACCAAGAGGCAGTGTTAGTAAAGTGGGTGCAAAGGGAAAGGAAAAGGCAACAAAGATTGCGGGGAAGCTTGTTGGAAAGGAAGAGTGCTTCTATTGTCATAAGAGTGGACACTGGAAGAAAGATTGCAGGGCTTGGAAAGCCAGGACACAGGAACTGAAGCAGGTTGCAGCTTCAGCTTCAGGTGTGTTTGTTATTGAAAACTGTCTTTCTATAAACTCTACTTCCAGGGTATTGGATACCGGATCAGGATCTCATATCTGTAATTCTTTGCAGGCGTTGAGAAACCGTAGTGTTTTGAAGGCAGGTGACATGACCCTCAGAGTTGCAAACGGAGCTAGCATGGACGCTAAAGCCGTGGGGGACTATCACCTGGGAATGTCAGATGGGCATGTTTTGGTTTTGCGTAATTGCTTTTTTGTACCCAACGCAACTTGTAATATCATTTCTGTATCTTTGGTTTCTAAAGAAGGTTATGAATTTGCGTTTGTAAGTAATGTTGTAAACATTCACCTTAATCAAGTTCTGATTGGGTCAGGTACACTGAGCAATGGTATATACGTATTGAACCAACCACAGATTTTCAATGTCCAGAATACACACAAAAGAAAGTCACCAGATATTAATCAGGCTTTCTTATGGCATTGTAGACTGGGTCACATCAATGAGACACGGTTGACTAAGTTACATAAAGAAGGATACTTGGATCCGTTCGAGTATCAGTCTTATGCCACTTGTGAATCTTGTCTCATGGGAAAGATGACAAAAACTCCGTTCACTGGACACGGAGAAAGAGCGAGCGAGCTCTTGGGACTCATACACAGTGACGTGTGTGGTCCAATGTCTACACATGCGCGAAGCGGTTATTCATTCTTCATTACTTTCACAGATGATTTCTCTAGGTATGGACATGTCTTCTTAATGAAGCACAAATCCGAGGTCTTTGAGAAATTTTGGGATTACAAGAATGAAGTTGAAAAACAAACAGGCAAAAGTATTAAGATTCTAAGATCGGATCGAGGTGGAGAATACTTGAGTGCCGAGTTCTTGGACTATTTAAAAGAGAATGGAATTCTCTCTCAGCGTACTCCTCCATACACTCCGCAACATAACGGTGTATCGGAAAGGAGGAATCGAACCCTATTGGATATGGTTCGTTCCATGATGAGTAAGGCTGAGTTACCGCGATCTTTTTGGGGCTATGCACTAGAAGCAGCTGCATATCTGTTGAACAAGGCTCCTACCAAGACAGTGCCTACCACTCCATATCAGATATGGAGTGGGAAGAAACCCTGTCTTAAGTACCTTAAGATATGGGGATGTCCAGCTTTTGTAAAAAAGTAGCATGCGGACAAGCTCGAGGCACGTTCAGTACAGTGTAAGTTTGTGGGATACCCAAAGAACTCCAGGGGGTATCTGTTCTATTCCATTGAGGAACAAAAGGTTTTTGTTTCTCAACATGCCCGCTTCTTGGAAACTGAGTTTTTGGAAACCCAGATAAGTGGGAACGCAATAGAACTGGAAGAAATTCCAGAACCACAAGCTATTACTGAAAACTTGGAAGAGCCAGTAAGTTCAAAAGAACAGGACATTCCTATGCCGCTCCGCAGGAGTAGTAGGCAGTCTCATCCGCCCGAGAGATACTACGGTTTTCTCATAGACGGGGATAGAGAGGATTGCATCATAGATTATGATGAGCCTACTAGCTTCCAGCAGGCCGTTCAGAGCGTTGACTCGGTAAAATGGCTGGATGCAATGCGGACCGAAATGGAGTCCATGTACACCAACAAAGTATGGACGTTGGACATTGCTCCAGACGGGGTAAAACCCGTAGGATGCAAGTGGATCTTCAAAAGGAAGATTGGTGTAGATGGACAGGTTGAGACCTATAAAGCTAGACTTGTAGCAAAGGGTTTCCGTCAAAGACCTGGCTTGGACTATGACGAAACCTTTTCTCCAGTGGCTATGCTGAAATCCATTCGGATCCTTCTTGCCATTGCTGCCTTCCACGATTATGAGATTTGGCAGATGGACGTAAAGACCGCTTTTCTGAATGGAAATTTAGAGGAGTGTGTCTATATGGATCAGCCAGAGGGTTTCATTCAGAGTGGGAGCAGCGGAAAGGTGTGCAAGTTGCTTAAGTCCATCTATGGACTAAAGCAGGCATCGCGGAGTTGGAACATCTGTTTTGATGAGACGGTCAAGGAATTTGGCTTTATCAAAAATCCAGATGAACCATGCATCTATAGTAGATTTGTAGCAAGAACTGTAGTATTCCTCGTTTTATACGTGGATGACATTCTCTTAATAGGAAATGACATTCCTATGCTACAATCTGTCAAGGGGTTCTTGTCACACAGGTTCTCCATGAAAGACCTGGGTGATGCCTCATACATCCTGGGGATCCGGATCCATCGTGATAGATCCAAGAGGATATTAGGACTTTCTCAGTCCAGGTACATCGACACCATAGTGAAGAGATTCAGTATGGAAGATTCCAAGCGCGGTAACCTACCGGCTTGTCACGGGATCACCCTCTCTAAAGAGATGTCTCCCAAGACTGATTTGGAGAGGGATCGCATGTCTATTATACCCTACGCTTCTGCGGTAGGCTCTATAATGTATGCGATGTTATGTACCAGACCGGATGTAGCTTATGCACTAAGTGTGGTAAGCCGGTATCAGTCAAACCCTGGGGAGAAACACTGGATAGCGGTAAAGAACATTCTCAAGTACCTGAGAAGGACTAAGGAGATGTTCTTGGTGTATGGCGGAAAAGACCTCCAGATCGAGGCCTTTGCTGACTCCAGCTTCCAGAGTGACAAGGATGATTCCAAGTCCATGTCGGGTTTTGTCTTTACCCTCAATGGAGGGGCGGTGTGTTGGAAGAGCTCCAAACAGGAAACCGTTGCAGACTCGACTATGGAAGCGGAATACATTGCTGCATCTGATGCCGCAAAAGAAGCTGTCTGGATAAGGAAGTTCTTGAAAGAACTTCAGGTGGTTCCGTCCATTGTTGACCCAATACCTCTGTATTGCGACAACAACGGGGCTATAGCTTTAGCGAAGGAACCCAGGTCCCATCAGAGATCCAGGCACATCTTGAGGCGGTATCACCTGATCAGGGAGATCGTGGATCGCAAGGAGATCGAGGTTCGGAGGGTTGCTTCAGAAGAGAACACTGCAGATCCATTCACCAAGGCCTTACCCCAGACTCAGTTCGAGCGGCTGATCGAGATGATAGGTCTTCGATACGCCAGTACATGGCCTTAGTGCAAGTGGGAGATTGTTAGTGTATATGCCCTAGAGGCCATTACTGTATCATACTAGTTTGTATATTACTTGATGGAAGCTTGGGATATTCACCTTGTATAAACAATCTTGCTCAATATAGTAGTATGCTACTTGGTTTGTTTCTACTTCAATGTGTACTTGTGTTTATTTCAGTATATCACTTATACGCATTAGTGGAGCCCTTAGGATCTTTGCTTGATTACCAGCGTTGTGATGGCAGTCACACTAGTGGGGGCTGGGTAATCTATAAGCACATCCTTATACAGGTCCCTAGTCGCAGGACTATCGAGACAGGGCATCGATACTCCGGAGTAGACTAGCGTATGCGCTTCTCATCCCAGTGTGGGAGATGGTCTGTCCCACAGCCATCAGTACGTCGTACTGGAGATAGTATACGGGTGCTCGTTAGGTTACGAGTACACTGGACAGGACTCGTCGGGAACTGACAGGTTGGTACTATACCTATCGTCAGTTATCAGTTCCCAGGTGACATGAGTACAGCTTAGTCCGCTGACTTGACACTGGCACTTCACCTCGAGTGTGTTCTCACTGCACTTTGATCACTACCCTACCACGGCTCAAAGGAGTCGTGCAAACAGGTGGTGGTTGGGTGCAGTCCCGAAGCACTTGGAGGCAGTGACGGTTAGACAGGATTCGTCTCTCCCGGTATTGGGGGTTGACATCGCGCTGTGTCTAGGAGAGCCATTACACGAGTAGTCCCTGGCCAGGACAAGCGAGATATACTGGTAGGTTTCCAGTGTTATCTCAGGGTGTTTTGGGCTTCACTCCAACACGACTTGTACCGCTATTGGGGGACTGACGTTTTACCGCCCCCTAGGCCCGACATGCGATGTATCAGACGAACAGACCGGACTGTACGGAGACTGTCACATTCAGACTCAGTAGGAGTTCAGATGGGGTTTCACCTCGTCAGCCTTCTTGTCGACATCTACCTGGGGACCGTTACGCACAGCTAGTGCCGCTTGCGGTCTGTGGTTAAACCCACTGCCAGCGTAGTGTCGAGTCTTTAGAGTCCCACACAGAGGGTATTAGCCTCTGGGCAAAACAGAGTAGAGGTCGCATGGTTTTGCGACAGGGTTCGTTCTCATCCGCGCACTTGTGCACGTTTAGAGTCCGGACGGATATTACTGGCTGGCTCTGGTTTGAGTCAGATACTGGTATATGTTTTTGGGGTTGCTTTTATCTCAGTATTCATGTTCCTCGGAACGAGGATGCAGGTGTGTATGCACGGTTATTTGAGGAAGAGGAAGATGACTTTCATTAGGGTTTCGGAACGGGTGCGTATGCACAGTTGACAGTCGTCTTTTTCCAAACCCTAATGGATTTGTATTATATCAATTAATAATATATAATAAAATGAAATTGTGTCATGGTTGGTTTTTGTTGACTTGTTGACCATGGTTGACTTGTTGACCATGGTTGAAGTTTTGACCATCATCATTACAAAAGAAAGATGCTCTTTGATTCTTGCAAATTCATTTAATGTTTGAAATGATAATGGTCATTCTAAAACTTTCCATCAACCTTTTCATTTTCATTATTATTATTATTGATAATTCTTTTTCTTTTGCATTATGGTTGCAAGAAAGAAAAAGGATAGCTCATTTCTATCATATTCATTCTCTCTCTTCACTTCATCTTCTTCTTCCTCTAGCTAAAGAGAAACCTTCTCATGTGTTGAGAATCCTTCTCTTTAAAAAGAAAAGCACCCCTTAGACACTCTCTACTTATTCTAGGTTCAAGGTTTAGCAAGCCGGAAACCCTAGTTCACTCAAAGCACGAGAAAGAGCCCAAAGGTTGAACTCTCGAGGTGGATCCATCTTCGACGGAAGAAGGCGACAAAAAGAGAACCATCAACCTCTACAAAGTTTGAAGAAGAAGGAGTTCAAGTTTAGGTATAACCATCTTCATCCGAGTAGCTAACTCTCTTTAGCAAAGTATGCTAGTTTTAGTTTAGTTAAAGATCCCGACTTTGCTTAGTCCATGTTGCCCCTTGCGCTAAAAATTTGATTTTTATACCGTTTCCGCCTCCCCGTAAGAACCGGGGGTCGCAACGTGGACTTACAAAGATGATCTACGTCGAGGTTACACAAGATCAAGCTCCAACTTCACCAAGTTGTGAAACTTGTGAAGAAAACACCCTATACTACTTGGCAAGAGGTAGAGGGTGAAGAAATAGGAGGTGGGTTCACTTTAGAATTGGATTTCTCACACTTTTGCTCAAGAAGCCATTGATGATGGCAAGCTTTTTCTTGAAGAAGAAGAAGAAGCTCAAGATAGAATATGATGAGTATTCTTTTAAAATGGAAAAGAAATGAATACATATCATAATATGAACCATGGTTAGGTGTAGAGAATTGACTAAGGTTAGATGAATGGTTTGGGTTAAGCATGAAGACAAAATGGTCACTTTGGTCAAAGCTTCATGAAGGTTCAACAAGCTTCAAGAATGATAACAACCATTTTGTTTTCTTTTGCAATTTCTTTTTAATCCAAATTAAAAAGATAAATGAATGAATAAATAAAAACCATAACCATTTACTTAACCAAGGTTTAATTCTTTACACTTAACCAAATGAGCAAGTATCATCAAACATGATACAAACATGTGCACAAAAGTATATCACATATACAACTTGCACATCAAGTGAGAAAATCCATTTAAAGTGAACCAATACTAGTTAATGCAAAGTAATATATCAAATATATAATTATACATTAAATCATTAAATCAACACTTGATTTAACGATCCGGTCATATCGAATACAACCGACTAGTATCCTATATATCGGCTTATCGAATCAATCCTTGATTCGATATCTAGGTTATATCGCATATAACCAATCGATACATTCATCGTGAGAATGGAATACGGTATCACATACACGCATTATTCTCGGTCCTGCACATATCTCATATGCGCTCCTATTTTGTTACGCTTGAGCCAGGAAATCTCTGTGTAGGACTCTAAAGACTCGTCAATACGCCGGCAGCAGATGATGATCATATCAAGCACCCACAAGCCGCAAGCGGTCTGCTAAACGTAACGGCCATCCGGGTATTGAGCGATCAGAAGATCGACGAGCTAGCCCTCTCACACTCCTGTGAATCCAACCAGTAACACTTACCGTACAGTCCGGTCTGTTCGTCTGATATGTCGCATATCAAGTCTAGGGGTGGTAAGCGTCAGACCCCAATAACCGATAAGTCATGCCGATGTGAGGCTCATAACGGGTCGAGAAAGTACTGGTAACACTTACCAGCAAATCTCTGATCAGCCCTGGCCAGGGACTTCCCTGTTACGGCCAATCGAGCACAGCGCAACATCAACTCCCAATACCGGGAGAGACGAAACCCCTCCTATCGCTCATTGCCTCCATATGACTCGGGACTGTACCCAAAAACCACCGTTTTGCACGCCCTCATGGACGTGGTAAGGTAGAGATCAAAGCACAGTGGGAATCACACAAGACTCTATGACGATCTCGGGTCTACAGACTAACCTGCACAAGTGTCACCTAAGAACTGCCATCTGACATGAGGTATAATACCATCTGGGAGTTCTTTGCGAGTCCGTCCAGTGTACCCAGTCTCCACTGAGCACCCATATACCATCTCTGATGTTAAACACCAATGGATATGGGATCATCCATCGCCCATCTCATGGGTCGAGAAGCGTATACGCTAGTCTACACTGGTATATCGATGCCCCGTCTCGATACACCCACGACTAGGGACCTTGAAGGATGTACCTATGGACTACCATGTCCCCACTAGTATTATCTGCATCATAGTCCAGGTACTCAAGTACACATCCTAAGGGCTTTACCAACATGTAACTATAAGACAGTTTAAAGAGACAAGTGTACATGTTAAGATAAAGAGCAACCAGATAGCATACTATCATATCGAGAAAGAAAGTCATCTCTATATATGTCCAAGCATCCAATATAATATACAACATCTGTACAATACTGGCCTCTAGGGCATACATACAACTAACAATCTCCCACTTGCACTAGGGCCAGCTGCTGTAGTATCGCATACCGAGCATCCCGAAGAGTCTCTCAAACTGTATCTGGGGAATGGCCTTCGTGAGTGGATCCGCCGTGTTGTTCTTCGTGTCAACCCTCCTGACCTCGATCTCCCGGCGATCAACTATCTCCCGGATCAGGTGATACCGCCTCAGAATATGCCTGGATCGCTGATGGGACCTAGGTTCCTTGGCCAAAGCCACCGCTCCATTGTTATCGCAATACAAAGGTATTGGATGCTCAATGGATGGAACCACTCCAAGTTCAATAATGAACTTCTTGATCCAGACAGCCTCTTTAGCAGCATCGTTGGCAGCGATGTATTCAGCCTCCATCGTCGAGTCTGCCACGGTTTCCTGCTTGGAACTTTTCCAGCTAACCGCCCCTCCGTAAAGGGTAAAGACAAATCCCGACTGCGACTTAGAGTCGTCCTTATCACTCTGGAAGCTCGAATCGGTAAAGGACTCCACTTGGAGTTCTCCATTACCATACACCAAGAGCATCTCTTTAGTCCTTCGTAAGTACTTGAGAATGCTCTTCACAGCTGTCCAGTGACTCTCTCCAGGATCAGCTTGATACCTACTCACTATACTTAGTGAGTATGCTACATCGGGTCTGGTACATAGTATTGCATACATGATAGAGCCTACAGCCGAAGCATAGGGTATCCCTTGCATGCGAGCTCTCTCCAAATCAGTCTTGGGAGACATCTCTTTAGAGAGAGTGACTCCAGAGATAGTGGGCAAGTTCCCACGCTTGGATTCTTCCATACTAAACCTCTTTAGTATGGTGTCAATGTACCTGGATTGGGACAATCCCAATATCCGTTTGGATCTATCTCTATAGATCTTAATTCCCAATATGCAGGAGGCATCACCAAGATCTTTCATCGAGAATCTTTGTGATAAGAAGAGCTTGACTGATTGCAGCATAGGAATATCATTTCCTATCAAGAGTATGTCGTCCACGTACAATACGAGGAAGACAACCTTACTCTCTGCTACCTTCTTGTAGATACAAGGTTCATCTGGGTTTTTGACGAAATCAAACTCTTTGATAACGACATCAAAGCAGATGTTCCAACTCCGCGATGCTTGCTTTAATTCATAAATGGATTTAAGCAGCTTGCACACCTTCCCGCTGCTCCCACTGTCTACGAAGCCCTCTGGCTGAGTCATGTACACGCACTCTTCTAAATCACCGTTTAGAAAGGCGGCCTTAACATCCATTTGCCAGATTTCATAGTCATGATACGCAGCGATGGCAAGCATGATCCGGATGGATTTAAGCATAGCCACTGGAGAAAAGCTTTCGTCATAGTCCACACCTGGTCTTTGACGAAAACCCTTTGCAACAAGTCTAGCTTTGAAAGTCTCCACTTTCCCATCTACACCAAGTTTTTTCTTGAAGATCCACTTGCTCCCAATGGGTTTTACCCCTTCAGGAGCAACATCCAAAGTCCATACTTTGTTGATGTACATGGATTCCATCTCGGACCGCATTGCATCCAGCCATTTCACTGAGTCTCTACTCGTGATGGCCTGCTGATTGAAAGAATTAAAGTTAACCGCAATCAAGACGGTGTCGCTATGCAGCTAGCCGATTAAGCACGGGTCGATCCATAGGGAGATGGTTGTATTTCCGTTCTTGTTTTAGACGAGTCAATGAAGAATTTGTATGAGTTTGTTCAATCTAACCTACGTGTATTATTTGCAAGTATAAAGTTGTTAAGAAAAAGATACGAGATTGTAAGCTAAAGAAATCCGTACTCAAAACCTTTGAGCCGAGTTTTGACCAATTGAAGCTAAAGCAATCGGCAACAACGTGGATTAGGGGATTTAAGCGCGGTATTCGTGGAATACGGCTTATTTATCCTTGTCCTTCCGTTCTTGTCTCTTGCTTTCGCCTCCGGCCAAACCGAACGCAACCGGTCGCGGTTAGGAATCACCATTACCTTGTTAGGGTAGGGTGCCTAACGGAGCGCTTGCGTATGGTTTGGGCGAAGTTCAATGGAAAATAACGGGAAAAGGAAATGAGAAAGAAGATATTAACTTACAATACCGTATTTCATCTTAACAACAATAATTACATTCATTCACAAGAAAGAACCAAAAAGAGAGAACAAAAAGAAAAGAACAAAGAAAAGAAAAGATTACAAACAAGTAATTAAAGTGCATGAATATAAATTGCAAGAAAGTAAAGCAAGGTAATAAAAAGCAAGTAATAAATAAGCAAATAAAAAGAACAAGAAACTAGAACTCAAGACAAGCATGTGATCAATAGCCAACCCTTAAACTTGCAAGCTCAATCAAGAGGTTGCAAGATCAAGGGAAGGGTAGAGAACGCAAGTGAAATGAAGTGCTAATTCCATGAAAGAATACGACCCTTGAGATCAATAACTAACCCTTAACCATTCAAGCTCAATGAAGAGGTTGAATGATCAAGAGAAAGCAAGAATCTCAAGGGGAAGAAGAAACAAAAGAGAATGATACAAAAAGCCCTCATCTTCATTGATCTCCCACTCAAAGAGCTCTCACTACAATTTTCATGGAAAAAGAATGAAGAAGAAGAAGAAAAAAGACTAAATCCTAACAAAAAGAAGAACAAAAGAATGACCCTTGGCTTTGGCAAGTTCTGCTGTATTTATAGGCAGGGAAATGAAACCCTAGGGGCAAATTCTGACATAAAATGAAGTACCCAAAGTGCCCATGAAAAACGACAGAATGAAGACCCCACATGGCCGCGGATCCGCGGCCAATACCCCTCTTTGGCCGCGGATCCGCGGCCGTCTTGATGAGTTGGGTCGTCGTATTTTTGGTGCTTCCCTGGTTTCTTGTCCCTTGTTGTCTGGTACATATATTTTCTGAAAATACTTTCACATTTCTTCCAGAATTTCTGTTGAGGAAAGGTGGACTTTTGTGGGTGCTTTTGTCATGATTGCCTCGAGCTCCGTGTAGATTTCTTGGAACTTATTGTTGCCATTGAGCCTTGTGCATGAAGGTGACATTGATTTGACATTTTGTCTTCCTAAACTGGTATCTGGCAACATACGGATGACGAGCGGAGACCGTGTTTTCTCAGTGGTTGGCAGGAACCCGGATTTTGTCGTGTTTTCCATGAATTTCACCGTTTTAGAACCGAGAACCTGTATCCTGCAAATATGTAATAAACACGGATTAAAAGTACCTACCTATAAACAACCGAGCGTAAGAATGGGCGGTATAAAATGCAGTATTCTGTGATGAACAAATACCCCCAAACTTAACTTTTGCTCGTCCCGAGCAAAACCAATTATTCAAAAAAAATAAAATCCTAACCGCACTTTCGCAGGGAACGCGATTGCACTGAGCGCGTGCAACAAGCCGTTAAACCTCTAGGTGTCTCTAGTAGGAGGAGTGTTGTCTCCTGAGGGTTTTCAGCGGATACTACCCATAAAATCCCGTCAAGCTAGTGTCATAAGTTAACGTCGATTCTACTCCTACAGTTTAGTATTTACGTTAGAAATTCTATCATCCTAAGTTAGAAATATCCAACCCTTATTTTTCACACCTCCTATCTATTTACCCTTAGATTATATACGTTCCAAAAAAGTTTAGAAAGATGTCGGTTCTCCTGAGTTTTCCTTCTAAAGCGTGGCCTCAAATCAGGGATTTTTATCAACTTTACAGAAAACATAAGTCTTATTCTTCATTTCTATCTCTTATTCAAACATCGATTGTATACCCCTACGTGTGTGTGTATTTGCACCCCTACGCTCAAGAATTCAATTCAAGCTATAATACCCTTGCCCTAATACCTAATACTACTTCTTTTCATTAAGGATGGACGGATTTGCTCACACACCTTTCATGCGACTATTAATGCTTCTTGAGGCACTAACGACCGATTACTGAATGTGTGAACTTTAAAGCGTAAATAGCAGTTTCCAGGTCTTGACTTTATTCTATTTTTCTTTTTCTTTTTCTTTTTCTTTTTCTTTTTCAAGACCGGATATATTTTTCAACATGCTCTTTTGGTGTTTAGCTTTAAATACCGTTTTTTCTTTCATACTAGGCTTTTAGGCAAGAGTATTTCTAGGTATCCTCTACTATCCCAAGTTTCAAGGTGCGTGTAAGTGCAGTTTGTAGGGTATATACTTTCTAAATTTAAACTCAAGAAAAGAAACTATTTTTCAGACTTATCCTTCAGTAGAGTATCAATACTTTCCCTTCATCTTGACTTAACTAAAGAACTGAACTCAAGATTACCTATTTCTCAAAAAAAACTGTAAGGACGTATACTTACCAAGTTTAAACAGAATGAGGGTTATTTTTAGGGTTTTCAATTCCTAAATCTAGAATTTAGTTATTTCTATCATATCAACTAAACTTTCGGAATAAAGATCAAAGTTACCCTATTAGCTAACTTGACGACAAAGTTTTTATATTTTTTGGAAAATTTTCAATTTTTTTTTTGGGTTTTTAATAAGGTATGCAAATGCAAAATATACAAATGAATGCGAAGGAAGAAAGCTTACCGAGCACACCCCCAAACTTAAACTTGACAGTGCCCTCACTGTCAGGCTATACCAAGAGGGTCAAAATTGCCGGCGCTCCCTAAAAACAAATTATATACAAAACAAAAAGGAAAACAAAAATATATACAAAAAAAGTGTCCCCCCCAAACTTAAGTAAAACAGTGTTTCCACTGTTAAGCGTTGAAGTTCAGGATTAGGGGGGAAAGAGAACAGTATCAAGCTATACAAGGCTTTACACAGGCCAAAAGTTAACACCAACCATTCAAAGATTTTATCGCTATAATGTACCGGTTGGTGGAAGAAGGCGTAGAGAAAAGAGATGGAGAATACGCGAGACCATATGCGAAGAGAAGCGGGATACGGTCTCGGTATATGAGAGGAAGAAGAATGGCGGAAGGGAAAAAGAAGCGGAATACGAACTTGAGGGTGCAAATGGAGTAAATAGATTAGCACAATTTGTGATGACCGATGTGTGAAAAGCGATTGTGCTAATATATTTATCCGTCGAGAAATGGGGTCATATCCCTCAAGATTCGTGAGAAACCATGGGTACGCCGAACTTGGTAAACCAGACACAGGAAGTGAAAATGATACGGTTTCTTGCATGGTCGGAACGATGGAAAGGATAGGGGGAGGTGATTGAGGAAGGGTATCAGTTAAGGTTTCGGGAGGGTGTACACAGTCAATGACAGGGACAGGATGAATGGGAAAATCCGACTCATCAATTAAAACTGGTTCATCCTCAAAACTATCCTCAATATTCTCCTCAAAATTTAGCACATCCATGCACTTCTCTTCAAAATCCAGACGCATATGGGGTTCGGGAAAAACATTTAATGACTCGGGATGATGATTTGAAGAGACAAACTCAGCCAAATCTACGGGTTCATCATCCAAAATATTCCCGGCGTCAATATCCTTAATCAAGTGAAAATCAAAATTCTCTGACACCTCAAAAGCATGGATATCAATCGATTCAGGTTCTAAAGTGGAGGTGTAGAGGTCAAAAGGTTTGGGTGTGGTTTCACTTGGCAAGGTCCCTTCACAATTTGGCAAATCAAACACTACAAAGTCGCACAACTCATTAAACATTCTATCTTCAACTAATAATTCATTTGAGACACTTGATAGACTTTCAATACAGGAGTTGTGGGATTCAAATTGGACCGGGTAGGCTTGATTCAGAAGGGGGTACAACTCACTCTCTCCACTCAAATTCACAGCCTGTCTTACCGCCTCATCATACATTGGAAAATTTGGAGCTAGCTCGAAACTAGCTACCGGGTCAGTTGGTTGTATGAGAGCGGCCATGGACGCATTCAATTCCATCATCTGTTGGCTTGACGCTACCCTAAAGTCTTCCAAGGACTGTTCTAGACTAGACATTGGTTGTGAAGGGGTTTCAGTAAAAGATTCAAAGTTGTTTGGATACTGAAAACTCCCAAATGGCGGTTTTGATGCAATGTCTAGGGAAGGTGCAAAAGTAGGGTAGGATTGGTAGGAATTGAATGGCTGGACAGGAGCAGGATCAACATTTGGATAGGAAGGTGAATGGCATTGTTGATCCCAAGAATTTGAAGTGGTGAAAGGAGTGAAAGATCGGCTACGAGATAGTTCAATTCGTTCAGCAAGAGACATTGGTCTCGGGGCTACAACTGGATTTTCAAAAGGTGTATCAACGCAAGAAGGGGTGAATGTTTGAAATGGTTGATACGAAGTGGATTGCGGGGTCCAGTTGTTCGTCCTAGACGCGTCTATCCGATCTTTCAAAGAAATTTTTGGCATGGATGGATCGTTCGAAGTTCGGCCAAAGCAAGAACCGTAAGAAGTAATGTCTGGTTGGGGGTACCAAAGTTCGGCAATAGTTTTTCGAGGTGGGGTACCCATGATATGAAGAGAGAGAAAGAAAGGTAGAGAAAAGGAGGGGAAAAAGAATGTGGTATTTTTTTTTTTATAATTTTTTTTTTAGTTTATATATTAACAGAAGAATGAAATATACACACAAAAAGAATATTGACAAAAATAATCACGACACAAAAATACCACACACCTAATCGTTCTAGGGTTCACCTAGGTCAACTAGACCTGCTCCAGAACTTGATTGTCGAAGTAAAACTGTGTCGAGAAACGGGCTCAAGATACACTGATCACGAGGCCAGGTAAGTGCAGAGATAAGGGGAGGTTTTCCAACGCTTTCGCGAAGTTCCTTAATTAAATAACCCTTTCTCTTTTGGCGGTTGCGCCGTTAACACTTTCCTAGACACCCCGTAAACAATATACCGTGAAGCAAGGTTCTAAACAAAGTTAACTTCTCCTAGTGAGCGCGAAGTCCTTAAGGCTTAAAGTCTAGTTTCTTTTAAATTTGTGCGGGTAAACGTTATGCTCAAGTTCGTGATTTGTGGGCCACGGAAAAGGTGATGAAATCCTTTACCGTATCTTGTGGGGTTCGCTTGCCCTTAAGTCCGTATTAATGTATGCAATGCACAATTCAATAAAAATTCTATAAAGAATCAAAAAATTGTTTTTTTTTTATTTTAGCACGGCACTGCAACAAATACGGGTTAGTCAATTTTGGCGTTTGCTAGCGAACTTGCAAAGAATCCTGCAAAGAATAGTATATGGGAAGCGTCGGATTTGAGAAGAAGGTGTTAGTAAAGTACGTACCGTTAAAATTTTGGGTTAGGAAACCCCCGTTGAATCAAATCCGGTAAGCTTGAAAGGTTCGCTTGCGCGGGTCAAACTACCCAGATCTTTGGCACTGTACTTCGTAATCACCTTAACTTTGAACGTACACTTTGCTCCCCACAATCGCAGTTTGCAAATCTGCAAAAATCTGCACTCTTGCCCACAAAAATGATCAAAAAAACAAAAAGAATATTTTTTTTTCTTTTTTTATATATATATATATACAAAAAGAATATTAACCCGAATAACAAGAAAAAAAATACGCTACCGTCTTCCCGGCAACGGCGCCATTTGATTGAAAGAATTAAAGTTAACCGCAATCAAGACGGTGTCGCTATGCAGCTAGCCGATTGAGCACGGGTCGATCCACAGGGAGATGGTTGTATTTCCGTTCTTGTTTTAGACAAGTCAATAAAGAATTTATATGAGTTTGTTCAATCTAACCTATGTGTATTATTTGCAAGTATAAAGTTGTTAAGAAAAAGATACGAGATTGTAAGCTAAAGAAATCCGTACTCAAAACCTTTGAGCCGAGTTTTGACCAATTGAAGCTAAAGCAATCGGCAACAACGTGGATTAGGGGATTTAAGCGCGGTATTCGTGGAATACGGCTTATTTACCCTTGTCCTTCCGTTCTTGTCTCTTGCTTTCGCCTCCGGCCAAACCGAACGCAACCAGTCGCGGTTAGGAATCACCGTTACCTTGTTAGGGTAGGCTGCCTAACGGAGCGCTTGCGTATGGTTTGGGCGAAGTTCAATGGAAAATAACGGGAAAAGGAAATGAGAAAGAAGATATTAACTTACAATACCGTATTTCATCTTAACAACAATAATTACATTCATTCACAAGAAAGAACCAAAAAGAGAGAACAAAAAGAAAAGAACAAAGAAAAGAAAAGATTACAAACAAGTAATTAAAGTGCATGAATATAAATTGCAAGAAAGTAAAGCAAGGTAATAAAAAGAAAGTAATAAATAAGCAAATAAAAAGAACAAGAAACTAGAACTCAAGACAAGCATGTGATCAATAACCAACCCTTAAACTTGCAAGCTCAATCAAGAGGTTGCAAGATCAAGGGAAGGGTAGAGAACGCATGTGAAATGAAGTGCTAATTCCATGAAAGAATACGACCCTTGAGATCAATAACTAACCCTTAACCATTCAAGCTCAATGAAGAGGTTGAATGATCAAGAGAAAGCAAGAATCTCAAGGGGAAGAAGAAACAAAAGAGAATGATACAAAAAGCCCTCATCTTCATTGATCTCCCACTCAAAGAGCTCTCACTACAATTTTCATGGAAAAAGAATGAAGAAGAAGAAGAAAAAAGACTAAATCCTAACAAAAAGAAGAACAAAAGAATGACCCTTGGCTTTGGCAAGTTCTGCTGTATTTATAGGCAGGGAAATGAAACCCTAGGGGCAAATTCTGACATAAAATGAAGTACCCAAAGTGCCCATGAAAAACGACAGAATGAAGACCCCACATGGCCGCGGATCCGCAGCCAATACCCCTCTTTGGCCGCGGATCCGCGGCCGTCTTGATGAGTTGGGTCGTCGTATTTTTGGTGCTTCCCTGGTTTCTTGTCCCTTGTTGTCTGGTACATATATTTTCTGAAAATACTTTCACATTTCTTCCAGAATTTCTGTTGAGGAAAGGTGGACTTTTGTGGGTGCTTTTGTCATGATTGCCTCGAGCTCCGCGTAGATTTCTTGGAACTTGTTGTTGCCATTGAGCCTTGTGCATGAAGGTGACATTGATTTGACATTTTGTCTTCCTAAACTGGTATCTGGCAACATACGGATGACGAGCGGAGACCGTGTTTTCTCAGTGGTTGGCAGGAACCCGGATTTTGTCGTGTTTTCCATGAATTTCACCGTTTTAGAACCGAGAACCTGTATCCTGCAAATATGTAACAAACACGGATTAAAAGTACCTACCTATAAACAACCGAGCGTAAGAATGGGCGGTATAAAATGCAGTATTCTGTGATGAACACCTGCTCGAAACTAGTTGGGTCATCATCCTCCATGATGCAATCTTCGCTTCCACCGTCAATGAGAAAACCGTAGTATCTCTCAGGTGGACGAGAAACCCTGCTAGATCGGCGGAGAGGCTGGGGTTCGACGGGTACTACTGAATCCTCTGGTTCTACTAAATCTTCAGTTATAGTTTGTGTTGCTGGAACCTCTTCCAGTTCTACCTCAATGCCACTAATCTGTTTCATAAGAAAACCTTTTTCTAAGAAAGTGGCATGTCGAGAAACAAACACCTTTTGTTCCTCGGGGTGGTAGAAGATATACCCTTGTGAATTTTTGGGATATCCTATAAACTTACATAAGATTGATCTTGCCTCGAGTTTGTCCGGATTTTGTCTTTTGACATAGGCTGGACAACCCCATATCTTAACTTACTTAAGAGATGGTCTCTTCCCTTTCCATATCTCATATGGAGTGGTAGGCACTGATTTGGTAGGAACCATATTCAATAGGTGTATGGCTGTCTCAAGCGTATACCCCCAGAAGGAAATAGGTAACTCAGCTATACTCATCATTGAACGCACCATATCTAATAGGGTGCGATTCTTTCTTTCCGATACACCGTTGTGTTGTGGTGTATAAGGTGGAGTAAGCTGAGAGAGAATCCCATTCTCTTTTAGATAATCTTGGAACTCATTGCTCAAGTATTCTCCTCCTCGATCAGATCGATGGATCTTAATACTTTTGCCCGTTTGGTTCTCTACTTCTTGCTTATATTCTCTGAATTTCTCAAAAGTTTCAGACTTGTGTTTCAATAGGAACACATGCCCGTATCTAGAGAGATCGTCAGTGAATGTAATGAAGTAGGAAGAACCGTTCCTGGCATGGGTAGACATGGGACCGCATACATCACTATGTACCAGTCCTAAGAGTTCAGTAACTCTTTCTCCGTGTCCACTAAACGGAGCTTTGGTCATTTTTCCTTTGAGACATGAATGGCAAGTATCATAAGATGATAATTCGAACGGATTCAAATAACCATCCTTATGTAACTTAGCCAGTCGTGTCGCATTGATATGACCAAGTCTACAATGCCACAAGTAGGATTCGTTCATTTCTGAACTTTTCCTCTTGTGTGTGTTTTGTGTATTAAGGATTGTATTTTGATTTAGAATGAATATGCCATTATGTAACGAGCCTGATGCAATCAACTTTTGATCTAGGAATATGTTCATAACATTATCCTGTACTATAAAATTATATCCTTCTTTACTCAATAAAGAAACTGATATAATGTTGCACATCATGTTCAGTATATATAATAGCACTCATTCAGAATCATTGTATCACCACTTGGTAATACTAGGTGATATTCGCCAACTGCTTTGGCTGCAACATTTGCACCGTTCCCTACTTGAACGGAATGATCACCTTTTCCCAGTTCTCTACCTTTACGTAGCCCATGTAACTGTTTACATATGTGGGATCCTGATCCGGTATCTAATACCCAGGACGTAGGGTGAACTGAGAAACAGTTCTTAATAACTAACACACCTGAAGAAAATGTATCAACATGCATGTTCTTTTGGGCGGCTTGAGAATCCAGATATTCTTCTATTCCCTGTTCAGTCTTATAACTCTTATAAGAAAGAACGGGTCCAACGTTTCCCTGCTCAGTATAATAAGCGGGTTCAGTCAATACATCCATATTATTATCTTTGTTAGGGCATGAAATGGTCGCTACCTGGAGAGAGAGAGAAGAAAACACTTTAGCGTATGCTCTTGCAAGATCAGATTGGTTATTATCTTATCTAATCAGGATGGCTCCCACTGGTTTTTATCAAATCTTCCTTCAAACCCTGAAAGGAAAGACTAGCCGGGATTAATTACACACTACAAGTTCGCTAATCTTTCAGCCAGGCCAGTGTCGGTACTTTGAGGGAGGTCCCCCATGCTTTCGCACGAACCTAATTAATGTAAACCTCATTTTCCCAGAGGCGTAACCCCGTTGACACCTTTCTAGACACCTACTTGATTAGCTAATTGCAATGTGTAAAACTCTCCCAGGAGTAACTCTTACTCGCAGTGGGTATCGGGATCCAACTATCTCATAGAAGGTATGCAATCTCATTGCAAATTTCAACACTTGAAATTCCCAAAAATATTTTACCCCTAGTGTTCTATAACCTTGACGAATGCCAAACAACCCATAGTCCACTAGTCAAGTTCAATCCGTACATTTCTTGATTGAATTAAACCCACCCGCACGACCCTTGACGAATGCCAAACAACGCCGTACGAATACCCTAATCCAATCTGCATCATATGCATAAGCAGATAAATACTAGTTAGCTACCGTACACTACGCCTTGACGAATGCCAAACTACCGTAGCACGAATACTAAGTAGTACTTATCTGAAATGACGGAGGGCTACGCAGGTTTTCAGAAAACCATGAGCGTAATGAACTTGATATCGTCGTAGAATCATGTGAAACTTTTAAATGGAGTGTTTTTGAGGCTTTTCTAGTTTTGCTAAAGGGGTCACTCCCGGTGAAGGGATCGTCGGCCCTTTCCTCGTCGAATGAGGTGCGGGATAATCATATATATCGCTATGCAAAGCAGAAACTATAAAAGCAATCAAAAGACAAACCGAGTGTGTACCATCTGCCAGTTATTGCTAAAGGAGTCACTCCCGGTGAAGGGATCTCGGTCCTTTCCTCATCTAATAAGGTGCAGGGTATATCATATATACCGCTATGCAAAGCAAGAACTGTAGCTACCTGTTTTGTTTAAAATTTGATTCTACAACATCTTAGGTTTCTTTTCATACATTAATCACATTAATGAAGTCCCATCAATTATGTACCTAAACATCACAGATAAATACAACGTACACTTATGCCATCTGCATTCGCCTCGATGTCCTCTCGTGCACCGTTAGGTTAGGTAACTAACGACAGAGCAGGGCAGGGCTAGTGCGGGTGCAAAACATAAGTAACGTCTATATAATATATCATATATACTATATACTGTATCCATCAGAACATATCAAATGATCACATCACAGATATCGCAGCAGAATATATCATATGAAATATTGCATATACTAGGACGTCCGTGTTTTCAATACGAGCCAGTATAAAACACGGATTCCACGGTCGTGATGAATAGCCAATCCCACACCCCTAGACCCCTACGAGAGCGGCAAGCAACCCTACCAATTCTAGGGTTAGGAGACCCGGACTCGACTCCTCGAGATGGTCTCCCACTGGACCCTAGAACCCGGTTACTTGTGCTCCCCTCCTTGGGTCTATCCTAATGCGGAAAAGTAAATAATATACAAAGGGTGACATCTTCCGCAACCTGGAAGTGCCCCAATAAAAGAATATTACATACAAGTTTTTACATGAATGAAAATGAAAAACACTCATCTCACATAAAAACCCCCGGCTATTCAAACACGACAATCCAATATAACATATCCAGCAACACATAACATCACATGTCATCAACGTAAGTAAATATGCGCATCCCAATTGTCGTTGACATATAGCAACGAAACCGGCGATACTACATATTACACTTACGGTCACAGAAAAGAAAGTGTAACACTACAACAGTTGGAATTCACAACCTCTTTAGACATCGCATGTCTAATCAAATGAAATACTTAGACATCACATGCCTAACAATTATAAACCCCGCATTTTAGTCCCATTATCGAAAACTCTTTTCAATATCTAGTGAGACTAAACCGCTAGATTTATAACATTCATTCAGTTATCTCATAACTGTTTGTGAATTCCAATTATTGTATCCCATTCCGGATAAATAGAAAATATTAAACTTTCCGATCGAACATTCGAACACCCAAGTTTTCCCGAAACCGTTCAACACATGAAATAAGTTCAAAGACATTCACTTCATGCCTCAGTACCAACGGTCCAGCCGTAGAAGGGTCAAGCCAACGCCTCACATGTGGCACGCCGTACTGCCCCCAAACCCGAAGGTTCAAAGGGCAGTTCAAGACGGTCACATAATCGAGTTAAGGTTTGTTGTCTTCTAGAGGGACCATCGCGTTACTTGCACTACTCAGAACGTCTTTAAACCACAGAAAAATCCAACACTTGGAAATTTTCCGGCAGGGGAAAAGTTGGGTATTTATATCCGGTCGAACTTTTTAACATATTCTTAAATTATCCAGAAAAACACACAGACAAAATTTGATAATCCGATCGAATCAACGATTTCCAATGCAACTCCAGAACACTCAACACTTGAGTCAAATTAAAAATTCCCAGAAAACTCAGCATCATAATGTAGGAATTACTGTGCAAAAAGGGAATGATGATGTCATCATATGGCCGCGGAACCGCTGCATAAGCCAGGCTTCTGCCGCGGTTCCGCCGCGCTTTGAACTCATCTCTTGGAAAAATTTGCACCGTAATTCTTAGAATTCCCTGCTGAATTTTTTAAGCATTTTTAATCTGGAAAAAACCCAGTTTTTAGAAAAAGTCCAGAGAGCGTGGAAAAAATAGGGTTTCGGGTTCGACCGGGTTTCAAACATCGTCAAAGCATCGCCTAAGGCTCTAGCTAGGCTCTGATACCACTGTAGGGTTCCTAGGCACTCTCAAGAGGTCTCACAAGGCATCAACCATGCCAATTTCAAATTTTACAAGTGCCGAGAAACTCTAATACGGATCGTTAACTAGAATTTTAGGCGAAAAAGGAAACTAGTTAACATCTTAACTAAAAGTAGGAAACTACAACCTTTGTAGATCCGGTTATCCACTTCCTTAGCTCCACGTAGTTGTCCCCTCGCTGTCCATCTCGAATCTCGGACTCTCGCATCGGCTTCATCGGAGAAATGAGCGGAACAGTCGTCGGCTACGATGCCGAAGATGATCTACGTTGAGGTTACACAAGATCAAGCTCCAACTTCACCAAGTTGTGAAACTTGTGAAGAAAACACCCTATACTACTTGGCAAGAGATAGAGGGTGAAGAAATAGGAGGTGGGTTCACTTTAGAATTGGATTTCTCACAATTTTGCTCAAGAAGCCATTGATGATGGCAAGCTTTTTCTTGAAGAAGAAGAAGAAGCTCAAGATAGAATATGATGAGTATTCTTTTAAAATGGAAAAGAAATGAATACTTATCATAATATGAACCATGGTTAGGTGTAGAGAATTGACTAAGGTTAGATGAATGGTTAGGGTTAAGCATGAAGACAAAATGGTCACTTTGGTCAAAGCTTCATGAAGCTTCAACAAGCTTCAAGAATGATAGCAACCATTTTGTTTTCTTTTGCAATTTCTTTTTAATCCAAATTAAAAAGATAAATGAATGAATAAATAAAAACCCTAACCATTTACTTAACCAAGGTTTAATTCTTTACACTTAACCAAATGAGCAAGTATCATCAAACATGATACAAACATGTGCACAAAAGTATATCACATATACAACTTGCACATCAAGTGAGAAAATCCATTTAAAGTGAACCAATACTAGTTAATGCAAAGTAATATATCAAATATATAATTATACATTAAATCATTAAATCAACACTTGATTTAACGATCTGGTCATATCGCATACAACCGACTAGTATCCTATATATCGGCTTATCGAATCAATCCTTGATTCGATATCTAGGTTATATCGCATATAACCAATCGATACATTCATCGCGAGAATGGAATACGGTATCACATACACGCATTATTCTCGGTCCTGCACATATCTCATATGCGCTCCTATTTCGTTTCGCTTGAGCCAGGAAACCTCTGTGTAGGACTCTAAAGACACGTCAATACGCCGGCAGCAGATGATGATCATATCAAGCATCCACAAGCCGCAAGCGGTCTGCTAAACGTAACGGCCATCCGGGTATTGAGCGATCAGAAGATCGACGAGCTAGCCCGCTCACTCCTGTGAATCCAACCAGTAACACTTACCGTACAGTCCGGTCTGTTCGTCTGATATGTCGCATATCAAATCTAGGGGTGGTAAGCGTCAGACCCCAATAACCGATAAGTCGTGCCGATGTGAGGCTCATAACGGGTCGAGAAACTACTGGTAACACTTACCAGCAAATCTCTGATCAGCCCTGGCCAGGACTTCCCTGTTACGGCCAATCGAGCACAGCGCAACATCAACCCCCAATACCGGGAGAGACGAAACCCCTCCTATCGCTCATTGCCTCCATGTGACTCGGGACTGTACCCAAAAACCACCGTTTTGCACGCCCTCATGGACGTGGTAAGGTGGAGATCAAAGCATAGTGGGAATCACACAAGACTCTATGACGATTTCGGGTCTACAGACTAACCTGCACAAGTGTCACCTGAGAACTGCCATCTGACGTGAGGTATAATACCATCTGGGAGTTCTCGGCGAGTCCGTCCAGTGTACCCAGTCTCCACTGAGCACCCGTATACCATCTCTGATGTCAAACACCAATGGATATGGGATCATCCATCGCCCATCTCATGGGTCGAGAAGCGTATACGCTAGTCTACACTGGTATATCGATGCCCCGTCTCGATACACCCACGACTAGGGACCTTGAAGGATGTACCTATGGACTACCATGTCCCCACTAGTATGATCTGCATCATAGTCCAGGTAGTCAAGTACACATCCTAAGGGCTTTACCAACATGTAACTATAAGACAGTTTAAAGAGATAAGTGTACATGTTAAGATAAAGAGCAACCAGATAGCATACTATCATATCGAGCAAGAAAGTCATCTCTATATATGTCCAAGCATCCAATATAATATACATCATCTGTACAATACTGGCCTCAAGGGCATACATACAACTAACAGACGGTTGGCATAAGACTTCTGCCTGAACTGGGCTGCCCTCATCCTGTCCTGAATCAGCTGGATCTTCTCCTATAAGTCTACGGTAGCACCCCGGCCGTCTGTCCGAGGCCAAAATACGGAAACAAAAACTTTTTCAAACTAGAGAACCGGCACTATCACGGGCTTAAAACCCGGATCGGACCATTAACCTACTACTAGCTAACTAGAGAAATGGTAGAATGCTATACCGAGCGATCCGTGTCCTTCGGTCTTCGGCCACCATCCCGATCTCCCCACGGCAACTCCGGTCTTCATCTCCTCGTTGGAAAGGGCACCACATCGAGAAGTCTTTTTACGGGCTCCCGCTTCATCCGAAGCAGCTCGGGCGCGAAGTGTGCTAGCGACGCGTCCAAGGTGTTGTAGAGAATGTTTGTGATCACTTTGCCTCTTGCATCCATTGCTTTGGATGGAGATTGAAGGTGTTGCCATTGATGAAGACAATGAGCTAGAGGAAGAAGAAGAAGAGAATGCTTTCTTTTTCTTTTCTTGAGTTGTATGATAATGAGAGAGTGAGAATGTGATCAAGAAAATAATACAAGAGTAAACTTCAACCATATGGTTGCCTTTCTCTCTCTCCTTATCATTTCAACTCACACATCCAAAACAAATGTGACATTTGCACAATAAAAAGGACCATGAGTCACTAAACTTGGTCATGTCACATTTAATGCATGTCATGATTAATTCTAGCTCATTATTTCCAAATACAAACATTAATCCAAATGTTTGTAACAATAAAAAGAGACGGCAACATCTAAAGTAAACTCGTGACGGATCACAAGGATACCCATCACCTGTATATACTTATCTGCATCCGCATTCCTACCGAATGCAAATGCGATGAGACTAAATTAATCCAACAAATCTAATAGTAGGACCCGGCTTAAACCAAAGCCCACTAGTATGATCCGTCCGATCATGATCCGTGCAATACCGCACGTATAAGATCGAACCCTGCCATATATCATACGGCCTCTACAACGTTTCGCCCGAAACTGGAGAAACTGTCTGTGGGGGATTCTAAAGACTCGTCAATACTTTGGCTGTGGATTTAACCACTAGCACGTCAGTGGTACTAGCTGTACGTAACGGGCTACCAGGTATTGACCAAAAGGGAGGTCGATGAGCGAACTCATCCTGACAGCTTACTGAGCCTGTCAGTGACAATATCCGTACAGTTCGGTCCGTTCGTCTATGAGTATTGCATGGCGGGCTTAGGGGGTTGGTAAAAGTCAGACCCCCAAAAGCGGTACAAGTCGTGTCGGAGTGTAACCCAGAACACCCTGAGATACTACTGGAATACCTACCAGTTTATCTCCTGCCTTGGCCAAGGACTTCGTGTAATGGCTCTCCTAGACACAGCGCGACCTCACCCCCAATACCGAGAGAGACGAACCCCTGTAGATCCGCTCACTGCCTCCATGTGGCTCGGGACTATACCCAACTAAAACATGTTTGCACGACTCTTTTGAGCCGTGGTAGGGTAGTAATCAAAGTACAGTGGGAACTCATACGAGACAAATGATGATCTCAGGTCGATGAACTAACCTGTACACATGTCACCAGGGAACTGCTATCTGACGTCAGGTATAATACCAACTAACAGGTTCCCGGCGAGTCCTGTCCGGTGTACTCATAACCTAATAAGCACCTGTATACATCTTAGGTGAACCAACTGACATCAGTGGCTTATGAGACCGGCCACCGCCCCTCGTCGGGGTCTCGACTGTATACACTACTCTACTCCGAAGTATCGATGCCCCGTCTCGAAACTCCCACGACTAGAGACCACTTTTAAGGATGTGCTTATAGTCTACCAGCTCCCACGTATATGATCACCATCATACTGCTGGCCGTCAAGCAAGAATCCTAAGGGCTCTACCAACGTGCAATAGTGATCAGTAATGTCACCTAAAGCAGTACACGATGATAAAGATAAACCAGATAGTATACTATCATCTTGAGTAAGACTGTCCTACCGGTATAGGTCCTCCCTCAATCATTTCAATCACGTGCCTGTGATCCAATAATTGACTCTGAGGGCACTATATCCAACAATCTCCCACTTGCACTCAAGGCTAATTATTGCGATGCCGCATACTCACAGCCCGTGTGATACCGAACACCCAACTCCTCTACTAATCAGTCTCACAAAGCCCGTTTGCGAAACTATTGCGTTCGAGGAATAGCCTCAGTGAGTGGATCCGCCCTGATGTTTCTTTCTATGTCTCTCTTTATCTCAAGATCGCGGAGAAAACCATCTCCCGAAATGAGCAATACCTGTCTTAGA
Source organism: Agapanthus africanus (assembly GCA_030015575.1). NCBI lineage: Eukaryota > Viridiplantae > Streptophyta > Magnoliopsida > Asparagales > Amaryllidaceae > Agapanthus > Agapanthus africanus. Next base: position 440,820,766 of record CM057350.1, on the reverse strand, counting down.
ATATGTCTGGATATCTGATGGGACCTAGCTCATAAATGAACTCCAAATCCAAACTTCTTAGACTGTATCGTCAACTGAACTTAATCAGTATCCTGCGCCATGCCTCCCTCAGTATCCTCTTGGACCACCTGTCCAAAATGCTGCCCCTCGTCAGAGGGAAAACTATAACTCTGACAGTCACTCTGTCATCCAGGTCACCTTGGAAGCCTGGAATGATAACCGTCTCCTAAAAGAGGCTGTTGTTATCATATCCCTAGAACATCCACTTATGTTCTAAAACTGCTTCAGAATGTTTCTTCAGGATTGGATCAATATTAACTTATTGCATCTACTACAAAAACAACATCTGGTGTGATACTTGACATCTCATGATTAACTCAATTGCCTAAGCAAGTGATCTGTCAATCATGTACATCCCTCTTCCCTTTCAGTCTGTAAGACACCTTTAGATAGGGTGACTCCATCACCTGTAGGTACACTACCATGCCTGGACTCGTCCATTCTAAATACCTTTAGAATGCTGTCTAAGTACCCTGATTAGGAAACTACCCAAATCTAGATCTAAAACCATAGATCTAGTAACCAGAATATCTGATATAATATCCATATCCTTTATGGAGAAACCACTGTGTGACAACCAAAGTATAACCGATCGTAGTATAGGAATTTCACTTGCTACTCTGTGTATGTCATCCAAATACCAGGACATCACACCCTACTACCTTCTTAACAGATCCATCCCCTATTCTGACCAAGTCAAACCTATGACTGTCACATTGTAAGTCCACGTTGCCCACCCCGGTGCTTGCGGGGAGGCGGAAACGTTATGAAAAATCGGATTTTAACAACACTAGGCAACATGGACTATGCTAAAGGAGGGATCTTTGCTAAACAAAACTAACTAACAAGCTAAAAGAGTTAGCTACTCGGAAAGGGGGTTATACCTAGGTCTTCAAATCCTTCTCTTCTTGCTCCTTGGAGTGAAAGAACGGGTTCTCCTTGTCGCCTTCTCTTGCAGAAGAAAGATCCATCCGAGGGCCTCTGCCTTTGGCTCCAACCTCAAACTAGAAGTAACTAAGGTGCTTGGTGTGCTAAACCTAGGACCTTAGAAAGAGTAGAGAGTATTTTTGAGGGTTTTATCTCAATCTCAAATGGTTCTCAACTCATGAGAGGGGAGAGCTAGAGAGAGAGGAAGAGGAGGAGAGAGAATGAGAATCATAGAATGAGAAGAAAAATCCAACCTTCTCCCAAATATGTGAATTATGAAAAATAGAAAATTAGCTAAAGATAATTGTGATGGTTAATCAAGAAATGACCATTATCATTTCACATTAAATGCTTTTGCAAGGATCAAAGAGCATCTTTCATATGGAATGATGATGGTCAACTTGTCAACCTAGATCAACAAGTCAAGTATAGTCAAATGGTCAACAACCCTAACCATGCACAATTATAATTAGCCAATATAAATCATATTTCACTCATAAACATTAGGGTTAAGAAAATGACAATGGTCATCAACCCTAATGAAAGTCCTATGCCTCTGCCTCAGTCAACTGTGCATACACACCCGTATCCGTGTTCCGAGGAACACGGATACAATGAGATAAAACCAATCCCAAAACATATACTAGGATCTGGCTTAAACCAAAGCCTGCTAGTATAAGCTGTCCGGACACCAAACGTGCACAAGTGCGCGGATGTGAATGAACCCCGTCGCAAAACCATGCGACCTCTACTCATTTTGCCTAAAGGCGAATAACCCTCTGTGTGGGACTCTAAAGACTCGACACCACGCTGGCAGTGAGTTTAACCACAGACCGCAAGTGGCACTAGCTGTACGTAACGGTCCCCAGGTAGATGCCGATAAGAAGACTGACGAGATAAACCCATCTGAACTCCTACTGAGCCTGAAAGTGACAGTCTCCATACAGTCCGGTCTGTTCGTCTAAGAACATCGCATGGCGGGCCTAGAGGGCGGTAAACGTCAGTCCCCTACTAGCGGTACAAGTCGTGTCGGAGTGTAGCCCAAAACACCTGAGATAACACTGGAAACCTACCAGTCTATCTCGCTTGCCCTGGCCAGGGACTTTGTGTAATGGCTCTCCTAGACACAGCGCGATATCAACCCCCAATACCGGGAGAGATGAATTCTGTCTAACCGTTACTGCCTCCAAGTGCTTCAGGACTGCACCCAAAAACTACCTGTTTGCACGACTCCTTTGAGCCGTGGTAGGGTAGTAATCAAAGTACAGTGGGAACACACTCGAGGCGAAGTGACAGTGTCAAGTCAACGGACTAAGCTGTACTCATGTCACCAGGAAACTGATAACTGACGATAGGTATAATACCAACCAACAGTTCCCGACGAGTCCTGTCCAGTGTACTCGTAACCTAATGAGCACCCGCATACTATCCCAAGTACGACGTATTGACGGCTGTGGGACAGGCCGTCTCCCAAGCTGGGATGAGAAGCGCATACGCTAGTCTACTCTGGAGTATCGATGCCCTGTCTCGATAGTCCTACGACTAGGGACCTACGTAAGGATGTGCTTGTAGATTACCCAGCCCCCACGAGTGTGACTGCCATCACAACGCTGGTAATCAAGCAAAGATCCTAAGGGCTCCACTAATGTGTAAAGGCGATATGCTAAAAGAAACACATGCACACATTAAAGCATAAACAAACCAAGTAGCATACTACTATTTTGAGCAAGATAGTCAATACAAGGTGAATATCCCAAGCTTCCATCAAGTAATATACATACTAGTATGATACAGTAATGGCCTCTAGGGCATATACACTAACACACATCAGAAATAGATGATTTATCTCCGCTATTTCTGCTTTAGTCTATAAATAGACATAAGCTACTTGTCCACTATACTTCCGCTGCTCCCACTGACTACTACAACCTTCTGGCAGAATAATATACACGTGCACTTCTAAAGCTAGTTTAGAACGACGCTATACTCATCCTCCTGGCTGGTCTCACAGTCTAGAACAACAGCAATGGCAAGTCTGGGTAAACAAGAACCTCCCTGTCACCGTCTTTGAGCATACCGAAGTACCTCTCGAGTGTCTGAGGTTACCCACCTTATCTGCGGAGTGGCCAATGGAATGTCAAACCAGATTGAATCTTTAGGTTCTTATCAAATTTTCAGTAATCGTTTGCGGTTCTGGAGTCACTTCCAGTTCTACCATACTCCCACTACTGTTTTCTGAAAAAATCCATTTTTATTAAAACTGTGGCGAGTCTAGAACAATATTACTATTGATCTTCCAGATGGTAGAAAGTCAACCCTCGTCATAGCCCGGGTCAACCCACAAACAGCCATTACAGAAACGTGCCTTGAGTTATCCAGAGTCTGGTTTTAAGCATAAGCCGGACAACTCCCCATACCTTAACATCGTTAAGATATGAACTATTCTATATCCAATACAGAAACAGAGGCACTGATTTAATTGGAACCAGATTCAAATCATGCAGCTGTCTCCAGTGCATGTCAACTTAATGGAAAGAGGCCGATCAGCATTACTTAACTTAGGAGTGCTTCCAATTATGAGTAACCTGAAAGAGAAGCAAGTTCTCTTAATCATTACTATCAACTGAATACCATATACAAGTATCTACATCTTCGATCACCTTGAAGAATCCCGATACTTGCAACATCTGGTTCTCTACTTTACTCTTATAGCTATAACTTCTCAAAACTTGGACCTTGTGTTTTCTACGAAACACTTTTCTAAAAACTAAAGAAGTCATAAGTAAACAGAATATAGTACAAGGACCAACCCCTCTGTCCTAATGGACACTGGACAACATACAATACTTTGTACAAGTCCCTTGAGTCTAATAACTCATTCCCTGTGTGTCGTAGGTTGAAAACTGTACTTATGGTTAAGAAGAATTACACCGCTGTTTAATGCTCCTTACCTAACCATCCACTGATATAGGTAAATGTCATGGACATAATTTCAAAAAGTTATATCTCACTCTATAAAAATAGACGTACAGATATATCAATTTTAAATTGGTGCATAATAATGGATATTCAAAACCAAACATCTGCCGTTCGGCAAACAGCCTAGGCGATTTTCTCAAATTTCACCAATTACAACGAATCCCGATATAATGAGGAAAATCACCTAATTCCCAATAACTTACTCCCACACATCATCTGTAAAACCATACAGATGTGATAATCAAACCTGGTAAATACATACCCTGGAGCAAGGACTAATTGGGAAATCAGTTTTCTTTTAACAATACACAGTGAAACTGAAACATGTAAATGTTTCGAAGGGGTATCCGGGTATTCCTCATAATGCCTCTTCCATTATCAGATTCACAACTGTAACCGTATATTTCTTTGCCATCTCTCCAAATCCCTTTATATGTCTTTAGTCATTACCTTCTGCATACCCCTTTAGGCTGAATGGTTTTATTCTCTTCCTACCGTTCGGCACCAGCCTATGGTTTGGAAGAAGACTATCCAATATGCATAATGGGTGTACTCTCCTAATCCTAGGAGTACTCGTAACCCGAGAGAAGGTGAAGATAAAAGACAACTGAATAAACCTTATTCCTATTTCTCCTGAACCAGAATCCATCCCCGAACTGGAACAAGTTCCTTCGAGTTCGTATATAACCATACGATGGAGTATCCAATAAACTGTGGATCTTCGTAGTGATACGAAGTGTTCTGGAGAAATACAAAGGTGATGCAGGATTGGCGAAGAAATACTTGGTTTGGTCGTGAACAGCAGTCGCAATTTACTTTGCCATCTTACTAATCCCTTTATATGCCTTAACTTATTACCTTATGTACACCATCGTAAGGCTAATTGGTTTTCCTCATTCCCTACTGTTCGGAACCTGCCTATGGTTTGGAAGAAGACTATCCAATTTGCGTAATGGGTGTACCGTCCTAATCCAAGGAGCACTCGCAACCTGAGAGAAGGTAAAAGGAAAAGATAACTGAATAGTCCTATTCGTTTTCTCCAGAACCGGAAACCATCCTTGAATAATTTCCTTCGAGTTTGTATATAACCATACGATAGTTTTATCCAATGGAAGTGGATGTTCGTAGTAATACGTGTATTCTGGAGAAAAGGGTAAAAGTAGGAGTGGCAATGAGGTATGCAACTCTGACAATCCAAAAGCCAGTGTTTTAAGAAGGTTCGGTCAACTTGGTCACTGAGTCATAGTCAAGGGTCGGGTCATGGTCGCTGCCAAAGAGAGAGAGAAAAGAAACACTCAGCGTGCACTCAAACCTAGATCAGAATGGTTATCAATTTATCTAATCAGGAAACCTCCCACTGTTATCTCAAAATCCCCTTCGAAACCTGAAAGAAGAATTAGTCGGGATCACCCGAGGAGTAAACCAACTCATCAGTGGGAATCGGGATCCAACTATCATCGCATGATAACGTGATGGAATCCACTCACGTTATCACACTCCAGAAGGTATGCGCATATCTGGCAAGTTTCAGTTTCTTTAGAAACTCCCGATGTGATTTTTACCCCATGCTCTTATGACCTTGACTAAGGACAACAAATCATAAGTCACATATCAAGTTCTACCCGTCATTGTCCAGGTTAATTTGAACCCACCCGTACAAGCCCTTGACTAGGGCCAACAAGGCTGTGCGACTGTCCCAAACCAACGCATCTATCTATATTGTAGAAAAGTAACAAATAGCTACCATACACTATGCTTTGACTACGGCCAACAAACATAGCATGAATACTAAGTGCTACCCGTCTGAAATGACGGAGGGCTATGAATGGTTTTTGGAGAAAAACCTTTAACGTAATGAACTTGATATCGTTGAAGGAACCGGATAGCTTTTTATAAAATTATAGTGGCGAAAACCTTTGCTAAAGAGGTCACTCCCGGTGAAAAGATCTCGGCTCTTTCCCCGTAGAATGAGGTGCAGGATATTCCAACTGAATACCACGATGCAAAGAAAAATGCAATCGGCTATAGTAAAGTTATTACCCTGACGCAAACTTCTGTCCAAGGAGTCACTCCCGGTGAAGGGATCTCGGCCCTTGCCTCGTCGACTGAGGTGCTGGATATTCATAACCGAACACCACTGTGCAAAACAAAAGAGAACGCCCTTGCAATAACAGCTTTTTGAAAAATGTTCCAACAACATCAGAATAGGTTTGTTTAGCTTGCATTGATCCGAATCAACGCAGTCCCATCAATTGATCACACCACAAAAGAACGAAAATAATGATGTACGTATATGCCATCCGCATTCGCCACTGGGTCCCGTCATCACCCGTTAGATTACTTAACTAACGACAGAGCGGGGACTGGACTAGCGCGGATGCAAAACATATACAACATCTACTAGTATATATATCAATATATAATATTCGCTCAAGGCATGATAAAATGCAACATCACAGAAATGTAATAAGCATCACAGAACAATATATATATCTGGGATCCTCGGGTTTCATAGAGCCGCTACTGAAACCCAACGTTCCCCTGGTCGTGTGGATAGCCTGTGTAATGAAATCCTAGACCCCTACGGGCGCGGCAAGTCACCCGCCAAAACCTGAAGCGAGGCAGACCCCTTCAACAACGTGAATAGACCGTCCAGCACTTCACGGAATCCGGTAACTTGAGCATCCCTCATTGGGTCAACCTATACCCCCTACGAATGCGGCGAATAGCCCGCCAATTCTAGAGTAAAGCCCCCTCCGTCTCAAAGCCATGAGATGCGGGCTCGTTGCCCTCTAGAACCCGGCTATCCGTGCACCCCTCCGCGGGGTAATCCTAGTACAGAAAGTAAAATATATACAACGGGTACATCGACCTCAGCCCGGTCGTGCCCCAAAAGAATAATATACAAGTAGGCAGTGACGGCAGTCCACATGTCGGACGCTCGCCCCGCAATATCAAATGTACATAAATAACCAAACTGTACTACCATTGCATCCAGGCTATCAACCACGACAAATCCTCAACATCACAGCACAACACAGAACAGCAACGTGAATGTCACGTTCGCAAATTCGTCTAAAAGAACTATAGCAATTAGACAGGATTTACCGATCAAATAATATTCACGGTCGCAGATACAATGTAAATACTGTGAACTAACATGTTTAAAATTTTCGATCGACTAAATTTTCCGAAGTGGGCCCCAAGCACAACTGTAGCACTCAAAATAAATCTGGGCCCAAATAGAATATACCAAAAATCCCATTTCCAAGAAAGAAAACTACTGAAGAAATTTGGTGCACAGAAGAGGTAAAGTGGCGGCGGAACCGCGGCCAGAGCATGGGTTTGGCCGCGGTTCCGCGGCGGAACAGTAACTTCATGCAACCAAATTTTTTCAGAATTCTTAAAATCGCCTGCACGTATTTCTGCAATGTACCAAATAATTTTTTGAGCACAAATAAAATTCGAGAGAAAGTGCAACTTGGAAACGCGATTTTTGGAAAATTTGTTCGATCGAAGTTCTAAACACGTTAGCGCAAGCTAGACTAGGTTAATGGCGTGGCTCTGATACCATGTAAGTCTACGGTAGCGTCCCGGCCGTCTGTCCGAGGCCAAAATGCGGAAACGAAAACTTTTTCAAACTAGAAAACCGGGGCTACCGCGGGCTTAAAACCCGGATCGGACCATTAACCTACTACTAGCTAACTAGAGAAAGGGTAGAATGCTATACCGAGCGATCCGTGTCCTTCGGTCTTCGACCACCATCCCGATCTCACCGCGGAAACTCCGGTCTTCATCTCCTCGTCGGAAAGGGCACCACATCGAGAAGTCTTTTTACGGGCTCCCGCTTCATCCGAAGAAACTCGGGCACGAAGTGTGCTAGCCGACGTGTCCAAGATGTTGTAGAGAATGTTTGTGATCACTTTGCCTCTTGCATCCATTTCTTTGGATAGAGGTTGAAGGTGTTGCCATTGATGAAGACAATGAGCTAGAGGAAGAAGAAGAAGAAGAGAAGGCTTTCTTTTTCTTTTCTCGAGTTGTATGATAATGAGAGAGTGAGAATATGATCAAGAAAACAATACAAGAGTAAACTTCAACCATATGGTCGCCTTTCTCTCTCTCCTTATCATTTCAACTCACACATCCAAAACAAATGTGACATTTGCATAATAAAAAAGACCATGAGTCACTAAACTTGGTCATGTCACATTTAATGCATGTCATGATTAATTCTAGCTCATTATTTCCAAATACAAACATTAATCCAAATGTTTGTAACAATAAAAAGATACGGCAACATCTACGGCAACATCTAAAGTAAACTCGTGACGGATCACAAGGATACCCCTCACCTGTATATACATACCTGCATCCGCATTCCTATCGAATGCGAATGCGATGAGACTAAAGTAATCCAACAAATCTAATAGTAGAATCCGGCTTAAACCAAAGCCCACTAGTATGATCCGTCCGATCATGATCCGTGCAATACCGCAAGTATAAGATCGAACCCTGCCATATATCATACTGCCTCTACAACGTTTCGCCCGAAACTGGAGAAACTGTCTGTGGGGGACTCTAAAGACTCGTCAATATTTTGGCTGTGGATTTAACCACTAGCATGTCAGTGGTACTAGCTGTACGTAACGGGCTACCAGGTATTGACCAAAAGGGAGGTCGATGAGCGAACTCATCCTGACACCCTACTGAGCCTGTCAGTGACAATATCCGTACAGTCCAGTCTGTTCGTCTATGAGCATCGCATGGCGGGCCTAGGGGGTTGGTAAAAGTTAGACCCCCAAAAGCGGTACAAGTCATGTCGGAGTGTAGCCTAGAACACCCTGAGATACTACTGGAATACCTACCAGTAAATCTCCTGTCTTGGCCCAGGACTTCGTGTAATGGCTCTCCTAGACACAGCGCGACCTCACCCCCAATACCGGGAGAGACGAACCCCTGCAGATCCGCTAACTGCCTCCATGTGGCTCGGGACTGTACCCAACTAAAACCTGTTTGTACGACTCCTTTGAGCCGTAGTAGGGTAGTAATCAAAGTACAGTAGGAACTCACACGAGACAAATGACGATCTCAGGTCGATGAACTAACCTGTACACATGTTACCAGGGAACTGCTATCTGACGTCCGGTATAATACCAACTAGCAGGTTCCCAGCGAGTCCTGTCCGGTGTACTCATAACCCAATGTGCACCTGTATACATCTTAGGTGAACCAACTGACACCAGTGGCTTATGAGACCGGCCACCGCCCCTCGTCGGGGTCTCGACTGTATACACTAGTCTACTCCGGAGTATCGATGCCTTGTTTCGAAACTCCCACGACTAGGGACCACTTTTAAGGATCGCCATCATACTGCTGGCCGTCAAGCAAGAATTCTAAGGGCTCTACCAACGTGCAATAGTGATCAGTAATTTCACCTAAAGCAGTACACGATGATAAAGATAAACCAGATAGCATACTATCATCTTGAGTAAGACTGTCCTACCGGTATAGGTCCTCCCTCAATTATTGCAATCACGTGCCTGTGATCCAATAATTGACTCTGAGGGCACTATATCCAACATCTCCGTAGTCTCCTGAACTAGCTGGGGTCCCAAAACCAGACTCTCGCTAAGTTCGGTCCAACAGACTGGCGATCGACACTTCATACCATATAAAGCCTCAAAAGGTGCCATCTGAATAGTCTCCTGGAAGCTGTTGTTGTAGGAGAACTCAATCAACGGCAAGTGACGATCCCAACTGCCACCAAAATCAAGCACACATGCACTGAGCATATCCTCCAGAGTCTGAATAGTCCACTCCGACTGACCATCGGTCTGTGGATGAAAAGCGGTGCTAAAACTCAACCGGGTACCCAAACCTTCCTGAAGTTTCTGCCAAAGACGGCTAGTAAACTGGGAACCCCTGTCGGATACTATGCATGTGGGAACACCGTGCAAACGCACAATATCATCTATGTACAACCGAGCATACTGAGCATAACCGAAAGTGGCCTTCACTAGAAGGAAGTGAGTCGCTTTCGTCAACTGGTCAACAATCACCCAAATGGAGTCATACCCCCTACTGGTCCTGGGTAGACCCACAATGAAGTCCATGGAAATCTTCTCCCATTTCCACTCTGGAACTGGTAAAGGCTGCAACTCTCCAGCCAGTCTCTGATGCTCAGCCTTGACTTGCTGACAAGTCAGGCACCTCGAAACGAAGTCTGAAATATCACGTTTCATCCCTTCCCACCAGTAAAAGTCTCTCAAATCACGGTACATCTTGGTGGAACCTGGATGATCGCTAAAGGCCGACTGATGTGCCTGCTCTAGGATCTTGCGTCTTAACCCATCAGCATCTGGTACACACAAGCGAGTCCCGCATCGTAGCACACCCTGGTCATCAATCATGAACTCTGAAATTGTGCCCTGTAGAACAAGCTCAAGAATCTCGGACAAACGGGTATCACTGGGTTGTGCCTCACGGATACGATCAAATAGTAGTGGACGGGCGCGGACATGAGAAAACTGTCCCCAGCGGAAGTGAACTCGAGCTGCACTCTACCATCACACAAAAGCTGCCAATCTGCAGAAGACTGATGCTGAACTGCGCTCAACTGGGATAAGCTACCCCCGGGCCTACGACTCAAAGCATCAGCTACCACATTCGCCTTGCCCGGGTGATAAAGGATCTCACAATAATAATCCTTCACTAGCTCCATCCATCGGCTCTGTCTCAGGTTCAGATCTCGCTGCTGGAAGATATACTTCAAGCTCTTGTAATCCGTGAAGATCTGACACGACTCCCCGTACAAGTAGTGTCTCCAAATCTTCAACGCAAAGACCACCGTGGCCATCTCAAGATCGTGAGTGGGGTAATTCTGCTCATGCTTCTTCAGCTGCCTAGAAGTATAAGCAATCACTCTGTCGTGCTGCATCAATACACAGCCGAGCCCCACTCGAGAAGCATCACAATAAACAACATTGCCGCCCGATCCAGAAGGTAAAGAAAGAACTGGTGCTGTCATCAACCGAGCCTTCAACTGCTGAAAACTCTGCTCACACGCATCAGTCCAGAGAAAAGGAACTCCCTTCTGGGTCAATCCAGTAAGCGGTGCAGCGATACTCAAGAAATTCTGCACAAAACGGCGATAATAACCAGCTAAGCCCAAAAAGCTGCGGACCTCAGTCACCGATACAGGTCTAGGCCAAAGCTGTACAGCCTCAATCTTCCTCGAGTCTACAAGAATACCATCACCCGTCACCACATGACCCAGGAAGTCAACACTATCAAACCAAAACGCGCACTTTGAGAATTTAGCATACAACTGGTGCACTTTCAAAATCTGCAAAGTAATCCCCAAGTGCTGCTCATGCTCCTCATGACTCCTAGAGTAGACCAGTATGTCATCAATAAACACTATAATAAACTGGTCGAGGAACGGCCTGAAAATCCGGTTCATCAGATCCATTAACGCTGCTGGCGCATTGGTGAGTCCGAACGACATCACCAAAATCTCATAATGCCCATAGCGCGTACGAAAAGCAGTCTTCGGAATGTCATCATTCCGAACCCGCAACTGATGATAACCCGAACGTAAATCAATCTTAGAAAAATGTTTCGCACCCTAGAGCCGATCAAATAAATCGTCAATGCGAGGTAAAGGATACTTATTCCGCACCGTAACTCGGTTCAATTGATGATAATCCACACACAGCCTCAAACTGCCGTCCTTCTTCTTGACGAACAGAACAGGAGCTCCCCACAGAGAAACACTCGGACGTACAAGTCCCAAATCAAGCAACTCTTGCAATTGATCTTTAAGCACTCTCAGCTCTGCTGGAGCCTTCCGATAAGGTGGTATAGAAATAGGCTCCGTGCCAGGAATTAGATCAATGCAGAACTCAATATCGCGCTCTGGCGGCAACCCAGGTAACTCATCGGGAAAGACATCGGAAAACTCTCGCACGGTAGAAACCTGGTCCAACAACTCCACTGTGGCCCCAGTATCATGAATAAAAGCCAAGAATTCTCGACATCCCCTCCTAAAAAGCCGACTAGCGCACAGAACAGAAATCAAACTGTGAGGGGCGGCACCACGGCCCCCCTGCACAACAAACACTGACTCGCCAGGAAAACAAAACCTAACTGTCTTCTCGCGGCAGTCCACTGACGCGTAGTAAGTAGCTAGCCAGTCCATGCCCAACAGAACGTCGAAGTCCAACATCTCAAGAAGGATCAAGTCGACGGACAGATCTCTATCACCTAAACGGACAACACACGACCGGAACACGTGTCGTGCAACAAACGACTCTCCCACAGGAATAGTCACGACAAGCGGCTGATCTAGCAAATACGACTCTCGGCCTAACCTTGGCACGAAGTGCGTAGAAACATACGAATGCGTAGATCCCAGATCGAAAAGAACATGTGCATCAAAGGAGCATACAGAAAGGGTACCTGAAACTACAGCATTGGACGCCTGAGCGTCCTTGTGAGTCATGGCAAAAACCCGTGCCTGCCCTCTACCGGCTACTGGCTGTCCTCTGCTTCCGCCACCCTGTCCTCTCGGCACAAAACCCCCACAACCATGACCTCTCTGAACAGGAGTATGACGCGGCGCAACAACAGGAATAAGAGGCAACGCTCTCTGAGGCGGAGAAGGAGGCAAGGTAACCTGGGGTACTGCTGGCCCTCTCTGACGCACCACAGTGCAATCCCGAACAAGGTGATGTAGACTGCCACACCCAAAGCACCCATAAGACGGTCGCTGGCCCTCCTGGGAGTAAGAACTGAATAACTGGCCCCGTCCCATGTCTCTGCTACTCCCCGAGTCTGAAGGAACTCTGTCTCGGCGTGAAAACCTCTGTCTCCGTGCTGGTACGTCCGTACGAGTCCTCTTCAGTTCCGGAACAACCGATGACTCAGCAAGAAGTTCCTCCACTAATAGGGCTGTATCGACAGCTGCCGCATACGTGTCGCAATGCTGAATGCTGATAGCTAGGAACAACTGGGTAAGTAGGCCTCGAACAAACCTCTTCACCCTCATCTCCTCATTCGCCACCAGGTATAGAGCATACACAGACAGCTCGGTAAACAGTACATCATACTCAGACACCGTCATCCCCGGAGTCTGACGTAACGACTCAAATTGGCGTGCTCGCGCATCTCTGACGCTCGATGGAAGAAAACGGGCAAGAAACGACGTCACAAACTTAGCCCAGGTCATAGGAGCAAGACCCGCGACTCTACCCCTCTCCAATGACTCACACCACTTCTGGGCCATACCCACCAGACAAAAACTGGCAAACTCCACCCATCTCTCGTCGGAGGATCGGAGCGAACGACAAATCCTTGCCATCCAGTCGATAAACGACTGCGGATCCTCAGTAGCATCTGTGCCAGTGAACACCGGAGGCCTCAGCCTCATGAACTATGTCAGTGACACGGTAATAACCTCCGGAGCTGTAACTGCGACTGCCGGAACTGTAGGTACCATCGTGGTCCCTGCAATGAGGGGAACAACTGCCTGCCCCTGCGCTCGAATGGCCTCTACTAAAGTCCCCATCATCTGGCACATGTCCTGCATACCAGCCCCAATCATAGCAATATGCTCCGGTACAACAGGCATACCGCCCTGGTCAGTCCTCGCCTCAGACGAGTCAACTCTTACCTCGGACCTCACGGCCGCTCTCTGTGCCCTCGTAGTCTTCGGCGGCATATAGGCTGGAAATTGAAACAAGATTCGATAGGGAAACAGGAATCGAATCACAAGGATGTATATCATCATGGAAGAATATCAATCAATAAGTCCTGAGGTCACATAGGCGGAGTACCATGTCGTAAGTATGTCACGGAACATACACACACTACGTCACTCTGCTTAAGCTACCTACTCCATCATACCAAGGTCATCCTACACTCCGAAAGGTAAAACCTAGCGCTCTGATACCAACTTTGTCACGACCCAAAAATTTGGCCCGTAACCGGCACTTAAACTACGTAACGTCTACAGGCGTACGCAACTCAAGTAAGCCGAAACCCAGAAATATAAACCACCCAAATCTGGATCAACGGAGAAAAAAATAGTTTTTAAACATTCGAAAAAAAATCACAAGTAAAATCTCCAACTCTAGTTTTCTTTCTTGAAAATTTCGGCAGCACCTCCTTTGTAAAAACTAGCCCCGAAAACGGGTACAATATATATAAAATATAAAGCATCCCAAATGGGAGTAAAATCACGCCCAACGGCGGAGACAACCACCACAAGATATAAATACGACGCCGAAGCGAAGAATATAAAGGAAAATTGCATAAAGAAGTAAACTTTTCAACAAAACCGGCTCCCACGAGCACGGCACCCAAAGTCACCAAAATAATACAACACTGAATCCTCATAAGTCGTCTCTAGGTCATATACAAACAGTGGTAGATGGAGAATACTAGATCCAACAAAAAAAAATATAATGTACAAGCAGATAACCGCAAACCCACCTAAAAGCAAAGGCCTCACTGCCTAACGTAGTGGTATCCGCAAAAGTAGAGATGATAAGTCGCCCTGCCGCGACTACTCTGAAGGTAAGTCCTGCAAAACACTGTGGCACAACGGTGGTGAGTTTCCAACTCGTGAATAGTAAATAACATCATACTGTAATTGCAGGTATGCACGAACAGCGATTTATCCATCACATGTAATCCGATAGCATAAGTATGACAAGAGAATATGCAACAATCATGTAAAGGTACATCATCAGGGTACTACAACTACATGAAACAATGCATATCAAAAATAATCCTGAGTGTTTAGGATGATATAATAAAATCTCATGCAAAATCATTAGCATGGAAAAACACCACTTTCCCTCACTGACACATCAAATCCCAAATCCTCAGGCACCGTATCCTCAGATCGGCCCTCACATCCTATAAGTCTCATGGAACCTGAGTGTCTAACATCGACACCCGAAACATCATGAAAACCCGTGTCTAGCATCGACACGTAAATCCCCATAACTCAGGCGCCGTCACCACGATTGGCCCTGACGATATGTCATACCTCACTCTGGTCGGTATCCCCATAATAACCGCCGAGTCCAAATACTATCACCGTTAGGTAGTGGTCTCACCGCCAGGCTTATCGTCTACACCACGAAATCACCACTTGCCCCGGGGTACCATACCGGGTCCACCATGTACCCGCAGACGGTGCCTCCCGCTTCTCGAATCGGGTATCACAAGCCAAATCTCTGAACCGAGAAATCACATGGTGGACGCACTGAAATATCATATCAAGAGAAACTGGGTTTTCAAACATTACATAGTTTTCTTAAAATACCCCGACGGTTCTCAAATTCATAAATCATATGAAATCCATATCTCAATGCGTAAATCCATGAAAACTGATATATGCATCATAAAACAACAATATGAGTATATCAAGGGAAAGCCACTTTTTTAAATGAATCTTCCTTTAAAAATATATCTTGCGGTTCCCCAAAATCCTCCAAAAAATAAGTGCAGCATCATATGAAGAGTACATGTAAGTGTAGCAAGGTTTAAGTATCTACATGTAAGGAAGTAGGCATGATGCATTTCATAGCGCAATGATCAACAACTCAAAATCACATATCAAAACAATACCACTTTGGGTATATACAACTATAGCAAAAATATGCGGTATACATGTCAGTATGTGTGCATGGTGTACTTGTAACTGTAATCGAGTATATGGGTGTACATGACAATATGTATGCATGATGTACAAGTAGCTATAGTAGGGTACACGTGAAAAGGATTAAGGTTCACTATCTTAACTATCCATGTCAAACACAATAACACGTATGTAGGTGTCAACAATATCTCCTATGCACCAAGGAATAAGAATTACTTCCTCCACTATCCCTATCCACTACCATATCACGTATGAAGGTAGTTGGTGCGTGTCATGGCAATTACTGACGGTGTGGGTGTAGTATACAAATAGTGCTCGTGCAACATGAACCGTCAGTAATGTGTTATATCTAAAGGTACAACAGATACTACTATGCAATGACATTCATATGAAATTAACCAATATGCAATAACATTCAGCTATCCTATCATATCAGCCCCGACGCATAATGCCATACGGGCGATTTCCCCGTAGATGTTAAATCTACTCACCAATGGCCTCCAGCTATGAAAATCCAACCACCTGCTTCCCCTTGTTCGCAGCGTCCGAAGTCCCCGCTTGCGACGCTATAAATTCAAAAACACACAAATAGTACAAACATCTCAGAATCGACTAATATAACGTAAAACTACACTTTAAACGACGCACCAACACTAAACTAACTCACAAGTCTCCGTCTAGTGGCTAACGTGCGTTGCGACACTACTAAACCAAACTGAGTACAGCAGCTGCATCAGAACACGATTCGTGTCGGATACGTAACACGCGGACACAAAAACACTAGATTAAACGTAAACGATTCCAGATTTTTCATACTGCAATTACTAAAAAAGTAAACAGTACCAAACACCCCTAACCAACAGCAGACAACTACCCACAAAAACCAAACCCCAGCACCTCCCTACATCGCCGGCGTCGCCGGAATTCGCCGAAGGGGTCGCCGGCCCCGGCCGGTGGGGTGGTCCTCGTCTCTCAGGTGGTACTCCAGGGTTACTAATACATCACTATAATTTTGTTTGATTTTTCTGTAAAAATCCTAGGTCACAGCAGGTACAAAGGTTCTAAAAAGACACTAAAAACCCAATATTGCACTAAACGATATTGAAAGTGTTCTAAACCATATTCAACGAGCTATACAACATAAAAACTCCTATTTATAAGTGTAGGGATTATACCTATCAATTTTAGCTCACAAGATCCAAGCTTTTCCTAGTTTCCAAGTGATCAAAGAGCAAGAACAAGGACTTGGTGTATTTTTGTGATTTATTTTGGGATTTTGGAGATTTAAAAGCTTTGAATTGTTGCAAATTGGAAAGGAAATGATCAAGAACAGAAGGGGGAGGAAGGATCTTGGCCAAGTGAGTAGTAGGAGGAGTTGTGTGGAGTTTCCTAGCTTAATTCATCATAAATGCACATAAATGCCATTAAATGAACATGCATGCACATGCCACCTCTTATTCTTTCATTTCTTTTCTTTTATTTTACTTTTAAACCAAGTCAACACAAGGATCTAGATATTGTGGGAAGGGTTGAATTAACTCAAACTTAATTTATGGAAAAGATTACATAGAGAAATATCCCAAAAAGCGAATACCGCATTAAAATATTATTAAAATTGGGAAAAATTCTAATTGAACCAAAACGTCCCATATACCCCCAAAGCTTACGCACTAGCTTTATTTAGCTAAACTAGGTGCTGGCAAGTCTATATGGTCGTTTGAACACAGTCGGGTTAAAACGGAAAATACCGACAATTTAACCCTAAAACAGAAAAAATTGCATAACGATTTCTAAAACGTTACATGATGTGACTTGAAGAAATGACCAGAAGAAGAATGAGGTAGTATAGAGCTAGGGGCTGGCGAACTCGGTTTTCATGGGGTCTTGGCCGGTCCAAATCCAAGCATAAGGGCTCATTTTGGTGCTGTGGTCTTGTGCTATCTCTACAAGTCCAATGGTGCTGCTTGATTTGCTTATATAAACCTGGTTTGCCTTTAGAGATTTGGAGGGAAACTAGATACTTCAAATCACATCATAATCTTTAGCATTCAATGCATATTTAGTGCACATCACACCTATAGATGCTCCTTTTATGCCAAGGCAGCCACCCCATCTTGGTCTAGTGCACATGCATTGTGTTGGACAAAAAATTGTATGCACACTTGTTTATTGCAAAAAGAATCTTTTGGATATCGGTTCTCTGTTCCGATTGCAGTGTCGACTCCAAAATTCTATATCCATGATATTGAGTGTGTTTTCAGTGTTGTATCACGAATATCTGTAATATGTAATTACTGAGCAGACACTGGTAAATATTATCGATATATACAAAATTAGATAACGAATGAGTGGTATTAAAATGCTGTTTTCAGTGATGAATAATTATAGTCTTCTTTCTCCACGGATTGTTGCTTGAGACGCTATGTCCTGGCCTTTTCATAGATAGCCATTTCGCGACTGCGGTCGTTCCGTTTCTTTTGACAAGCTTCTTGTATTAGCCTATCAACTTGTTCTTCGAACGATGAACTTGACATTCTTAGAACGGGATTTTGCTCTGTTTTAACATCACAACTATTTGGAAGAGCATTCTCTTCTTCACCGGAGTTGTTTATGACGTGGCAGCTGCGGAATCGCTCCCGTTTCTTAGACCAAACGTATCCGAGCTCAGTTGTTTCCATCTTCCCATTGGGCATCTTTTGCTGGGTCCCAGGGATATCCCAAATATTCTTGTAGAATTGGGCTTGTCGAACAGTCTGCTCGAGTGGTACACCTTGACATCTCAACAACCTTTTCAGTCTCTCCGCGTAGTATCTTGGCAGACGGATTGGTTGAAGCCTATCAAATAAAAAATCGGCACCGTGCCAGACTTCTTTTTCTACTCTGGTCTCCGTAGATTAGTCGAAGAGGATCTCCTTTTCACCTCTTCCCCTGGGAGGTACGTAGAAAGTCTGTAGCTCTTGTACGCTATATGTATCGAGCGCATCGAGTTACTTATAATTCCGAGACGGAACCATTGTGATTTGTAAACTTTGATCGGCTCCGGCAAAGGTTTGCTCTGACGAGCGGATTGAGAACACTGCGTTGGTCATGTCCTCAGAGTCGCTGCTAAATACCAGAATAGGGGTAGATGGTCCAGGCCTGCTGCCTTGGGGTTTTCCCGAGTAGGCCATTTCTTCATCTTCCTCGGTATCGCTCCCAAAGATTGGGATGGTGGCAACTGTAACACCTTAGAATGTGTTTTGTGGATAATTATATTGTAATGTATGGTTTTTAATAAAAAGTTTACCAAATTGATTTCCAATTATTTTATCCTATTTTAATGAATATTTTATTAGATTTTTCTAGGCTTGCACACACTTGTGTATGTTAACTAGGGTGTAATTTGGGGTTAAACCATAATTAGCAACATGGTGAACTAACCATTTTCCCTAATCTAGTTTAATAATTTGTTTTAAATGTTTTGGGTTTTAATTATGCATGGCTGTTTTAAAATGAAAAAAATGAAAATAAAAAGGGTTTTAAATTGATTTGATTATTGGGTTGAATGTTGACCTTGAGAGAGAGAGAAAGCATGGGGCAACATGGCATGAGCCATGCTCATTTAATGATGAGAGAGAGTGAGAAGGGGAGGGGTTTTGTGTTGCTCTCATTTCTCCCTCTCATATTCTTTTCACTCATTCTCTCACACTCTCACATACACACACCCACAGCAGCTCCAGCAGCAGCAGAGGCAAGCAGCAGCTGCAGCAGAGGCAAGCAGCAGCAACAGCAACAACAACATCAGCAGCAACAACAAAACAGCATCAGCAGCAGCTTCTGGGAGCAGCAGTAGGAACTCCAGCTCCTTGCAGCAGCTCTTCCTCCCCCATACACTTCTTCTCCTGCTTCCTAGGGTCCTTTAGGGTATAACTCTTAAACTCAATTCCCTTTCTTTTTAAGCTTATGTGTTAATTAGCTTCGGTTTGTGTTAAGTAGTGAGTTTAGTGCTATATATGGTGATTTGTGAGAGGTTGTGGCAAATTGATGATTGTGTTGGTTAACCCTGCCTATTTTAGTATTATTAGGGTCACCCCAACTGGGAATTAACCCAGGTTTCACTAAAATACCATAAGGTTTGCTTTTTGTGCAAAATTAGCGTTTTTAAGCGACATTGTGGCATTCTGTGATCTGCTATTGACCCAGACCCTTCAGGATAAAATTGAGAAAACTGGCGCATGCACACTAGGTCTAGAATACACCACCGGAATACGAGCCTCAAAGGCTTCACCATGGCCGTAGATTTAATAGGATTGGCCGCAGATTGCGGCCAGGTTAGGGGATGGGGTGTTGGGGTTTTTCCTATGGTTCTTTACAGTGTTATCTAGTGTTTTGGCATGTATAGTTTTGTACGATTTGACCTGTAGAAAAATCTAGGACAATATATCGTATTGCATGTCTGTTTTTTTTGCGCGATACGCGCGATACGTGAGTGGGTTCTGTGATCCAGCGTGTCGCGGCGTGCTGCGGTAGTTTTAGACGCGTATACACACGTTTCAGCGTATCGTGCACACGCACGTTTAGTTCGCGACGCGGGTTTCTCGTTTGGTGTCGATATCACGTTTTGCGAGATATTTGCTTATATATATGTTTTCCTTGTCTAATTTTCAGGTTTGCAGGCGGGGACTACGGACACAGCTACAAGGAGAAACAGGTGGTAGGATTCACCTAGCTTGGAGCGTAGGTGAGTAGATTTAACATCTACAGGGGAATCGCCCGCATGGCGTTATGCGTCCGGGCTAGAATTCAAATACTTGTCGCATATTCTACGTCATTGTTAGAAATGTGCCTTTACCCTATTTACTTAGATATAGTTGTATGACTAGTAGCCGTAAGACACTGCACATATTATTGACGGTTCATGTTGCACGACCACGGATTGTATGCTACACACACACCGTCAATAATTGCCATGTCACACACAAACCATTATAGACATTATATTACTTATCACATTTGACATTTAGCTACATAGATACCTTGCTCATATTTTACTTATACCCAGGGGGTATACTGCATCTTCTACCTATACCCACGGGGGGTATACTATATCCTTTACTTATAGCTAGACACCTATACTTACCTATACCTTGTTGATCTCGCATACATTTGGTTTTAGCTACTGATATACCTTACTCACATATTCCACTTATACCCAGGGGGTATACTTCATCAGTTCTTATAGGTAGATACCTATACATTGCTATACCTGTATGTTACACATATATTCAGTTGCAGTTACATATTTACCTTTACTGATGTTACTTAGCAGTTTTCCTTTTATATGCTCGCATTTCAGTTTTTGTCGCATATATTCTATTCATAGATTTGCGCATTGATATTTGGATTTTACATGATGTTTTCTGGATTTGGGAACCGCGGGAGTTCATGAAATTATGCATACATTGAAAAAACCCGGTTTCCTTGATATGATATTTGCGCATCCACCATGAGTTTTATCGGTGCTGATATATATATATATATATATATTATATATATATATATATATACACCCCTACGAGGAGGCGTCGAGGCCGTAGAGGGTATATGGTGGGGCCCGGAGGTACCCCGGGGCAAGAAAGGGAGGTCGATGTACCACGCCGATGAGCCCGGCAGGGGAGCCATACCATCCGGTGAAAATACCAACGACTCGGCGGGGATCAGGGAGATACCGTTGGGAGTCATGTACGTATGGATATGTGGGAAGGCGGGGGTCAAAGCTAGGCAGTCGTGCTTTCCGGGATAGCGTATGATACGTACCTATCAGGATGCTAGTCTTGGTGACGGTATCTGATAGATCAGGATTTCTGTGTCGATGCTTGGCACATTGTTTTCATGATATTTCTTTTAACACCTTTGTATATATAACAGGGGATTTAGCCGTTGTTATATATACCCTTACACCAATATTAGTGGAGTGGGACACTAATATGTGTATTGACCCCATCATATTTATTTCTGCAAATATATATTTAGGATGCTAGAATCTTACTTGAGATTTGACTTGGGATATTCGGTGATTCATTAAGATTGGATACCGGATACATATGAGATTGCTGATTGTACATTCGGGATATAGGAGATTATTCGATATTGTACATTGAGGAGATGTGAGACTTATATGATGTGAGAGCCCGATTTGGGGGCTGATTTGAGGAATTGGGATTTGAGTGTCTTGATAGATTGTGATCCTATCACGATGTCAGGATTCCGTGGGAATGACATATTTCACTCCATACCTCATACTTATCTACTTATGCACTGTTCCATGTATTAGGAGTACTTGTTAATGTACCATTCATGATTGCTGCATATCTACATTCTCATATCCCTATTGCATGATTATTGCATACTATTGTCATGTTATTATTGCTTCACATATTGATTGTACCTGCTAGTGTACTTTCCATTATTCTGCATTCACATGACCTGTTATTACTGTAAATTGCATATCTTAGATTCATGCTGTACGTACATACCTGTGATTACCCGCATATGTTATCTACTATTCATGAGTTGGCAACTCACTCTCGTTGTGCCACAGTTGTTTTGCAGGGTGTTTCCCCAGAGTAGTCGAGGCAGGCTATTCATCTATCATCTTTTGCTACAGATATCGCATCGGCTCACAGTGTACTATTTTACTTAGGTGGGTTTTGATGATTATCTGTATTTCATATTGTACATTCGTTGTATCTTGTCCTCTCCATCTACTATTATGTTGTTGACTTAGAGACTTGGTGAGGACGATATTGTATATTATTTGTGGATTTGTTGTCTTTTATATACAGTTTCCTTCCTATTATCTTTTATTTCTTCGCTACGGCGTCGTATATTTGTGATGTGATTGTTTTCCGCCTTTGGGCCAGTTTTTACAAAATGGGGAGTTGCCAAATTTTTAAAGAAAGAAGTTGCACTTTTAAAGAATTTGGGTTGTGATTTCAAATATTTCAAAAACTTTTATTATCCTTTCCGTATTTTCATAGTTTAGATTTCTGGGTTTTGGCTTTCTTTTACCGCGTTACGTCTTTAGGCGTTGCGTAGTATTAGGGCCGTCACGTGCCAATTTCGGGTCGTGACAAAGTTGGTATCAGAGTGCTAGGTTTTACCTTTCGGAGTGTAGGATGACCTTGGTATGATGGAGTAGGTAGCTTAAGCAGAGTAACGTAGTGTGTGTATGTGTGCAGCATACCCACGATGCGGTACTTCGTCTTAAATGACCTAAGTACAAATTGCTTGAAATTCCTTCCTTGATGATTCTTATCCTTGTGATTCGATTTCCTTATTCTTATCGAATCTTATATCTATTTATAGCCTTGCCGCCGATGACTATGGGGACTCAGAGTGATGCAGCCAGGGCCGAGGTCAGAGTTGGCTCGGGTGAGACGAGCACTGACCAGGATGGCACTCTAGTTGCACAGGTGCAGACGGATCAGCCTTCAACATATAGTATCGATAGGCTTTTGGCAGAGATGCAAGACTTGCGCCAGATGATGAGTTCATTTGTTGAAACCGTACGAGCGCTACGACAGGAGGTTGTCACCCCTGTTACTCAGTTGTTCCTTGGGATCAGCATGCAGCAGTCAGTCACCTACATAGCACCAGTGGATGCAGCTCCAGTTGACGAGGCACATATTCCAGAGACTCGGAGGGCTCCAGGACAAAGGAGGACTCGTACCAGTGTACCAGCCCAGAGACAAAGGTTTAGGCATCGAGACAGATTTCATGGCCGTAGTAGGAGTAGCAGAGGCTTAGGACGAGGACAGCCGTCCAGTTCTCATCCCCAGGAGGGCCAGTAGTCACCACTTGGATGTTTTCGATGCGGAAGCCTTCAACACTTAGTCAGACATTGTTCCTTAGAACCTCTTCAGGGACATGTGCAGAGAGGTCGTGGACGTGGAAGGTTAGCTCAGAGGGGTCAGTCTACCAGAGGAGTTTAGCCAGTTGCGGGTAGGGGCAGACACAGGAGTTTGCTTCTACTCATCGGGACGCGCAGGCGTCCAATTCAGAGTTTTCAGGTATCCTTAATTCACATGTTCTTTTGAGGTATCTGTTTGTTTATCACACTTGTGCCATGGTTGGGATGAGAGTCGTGTTGGGTAGATTAGTTGTTTGTTTGTGTTAACTTCTATCAGCGATTCTTTTGTTGCGCGACACGTATTTCAGTTGTGTGCCAATCGGATTGGAGATAGAGATTCGTCCGTCATTTTGA
This sequence comes from Agapanthus africanus, assembly GCA_030015575.1. Lineage (NCBI taxonomy): Eukaryota > Viridiplantae > Streptophyta > Magnoliopsida > Asparagales > Amaryllidaceae > Agapanthus > Agapanthus africanus. The sequence goes on along the minus strand of CM057350.1, from coordinate 440,796,884 downwards.
TCGTTCTAGAGATGTTGGATTTGACGTTCTCCTGGGCACGGACTGGTTAGTTACGTGCTAGGCGTCTGTGGACTACCGTGAGGGAAACAGTTAGGTTTTGTTTTCCCCGGCGAGTCGGTTCTTGTTGTACAGATGGATAGTTGTGCCGCCTCTCACAGCTTGAATTCAGCCTGTTTCGCTAGTCGGCTTTTGAGGAGATGTCGTGGATTCTTGACGTTCATTCGTGATGCCGTAGTCACAGTTGGTTTGTTGGACCGGTTTTCTTTCGTACGAGGGTTTCCGACGTTGTTCCAGATGAGCCGGCAAAGCATAGGGAGCTAAAGGATCAGCTGCAGAGTTGTTTGTTGGGAAGTTTCGTGCGTCTGAGTGTTTTTCATTAGGAAGCTCCTATTTCTGTTCGTCAAAGAGAAAGACGGCAGTTTTAGGTTGTGTATCGACGGATCGTCAATTGAACCGGCTTACGGTGCGGATAGGTATCCTTTACCTCGCATTGACGATTTCTTCGATCAACTTCACAGTGCGAGACATTTTCTAAGTTTGTTCGGGATCAGGTCATCATTGTTGCGGGTTCAGAGTGATGGCATTCCGAAGACTGCCTTGTGCGTACTACGGGCTTTGTGTGTATTAGTGAGTCATTGGATTCACTGATGCCCTAGCAGCTTTCGTAGATATGATGAACCGGATTTCTTCAGGCCGTTCCTCGACCAGTTATTGTTGTATTATTTACGACATCCTGGTCTTTTTAATGTGTCTTAAGGAACAGGAGCAGCACTTGAGGATTTGTTATGCAGATGCTGGGAGAGCCCCAGCGGTTGCTAGATTCTCGGAGTGTTTCTTTAGGCTTGTTTGTGTTGACTCCTAGGTCTTGTTGTCACGGGAGATGGTTTTGTATGGTCCCGAGGGAGATTGTGGCCGTACAGCTTAGGTCCAGACTTGTGTGTAGGACGGAGGTCCGCAGATTTTTGGGCCTAGCAGGTTCTTACCGCCGTTTCGTGCAGGATTGCTAGAGTAGTGCTGCACCGTCGACTGAATGAACCGGAAGGGAGGTTTCTTTTCTTTGGACCGAGGCATGTGTGCAGAGTTTCGACAGTTGAAGATTCTGTTAACAACTGCACCAATTCTTTCTTTGCTTTCTGGTTCGGGCGATCTTGTTGTTTAACTATAATGTTTCTTGAGTGTGCTCGAGTATGTACTGAGGTGACACTATAGAGTTATCACTTTTGCTTCCTTACATTTGGAGGAAGTACGAGAAGGATATTCCACTCATGATTTGGAGATGGCCGTGGTGGTTTTGCGTTGGAGATTTGGAGACACTACTTGTTCGAGAGTCGTGTTAGATTTTCACGGACCACTAGAGCTTAATGTGCATCTTCCTGCAGCGGATTTTGATTGTTGTGATAGTCTTCTGCAGATTTACAGTTCTTTTGCGATCGCTGAGTATAGCTTAAGTTCGTCTCTACCGAGGGGACAGCATGCTCATGTCCGCGCCCGACCACTTTTCTTTAATCGCTTTCGCGAGACACTGCCCGCCGGTGCTCATTCGTCAGAGATACATGAGCATACTCGGCTGGGTATTGATTCGGAGTCCTTGATTTGTGGCAATGGTGTGCTAAGTTAGGGACGCGTTGTGTACCTGATATTATCGGGTAGAGACGTGAAATCCTAGAGCAAGCACATCAGTCAACTCTCTGTATTCATTCAAGTTCCACCAATATTGACGTGACTTGTGAGATAGTTACGGGTGGGCAGGGATGTAAAGAGAAGTTTCAGGTTTCATTTCAAAGTGTTTGTCTTGTTGTGTGCTTGGGTCGAGCATCTGAGGCCGGCTTGAGAGTTGCAACCTTTAACCGTTCCGAAGTAGGAGTGGGAGCAGATCTCCATGAATTTCGTTATGGTATCTACCCAGGGATAGTCAGGGTCTGACTCCATTCGGATTCTTGTCGTCCAGTTATACTCAGTTTTCTCAGTTGTTCTTTGTTAAGTTGTGCGTTTGTGTTAATTGTTGTCAGCAGTTGGGATCGTCACTCGCCATTGTTAGGGTTCTCCTTCGATAGCTGTTATCAGGAGACACTCCAATTGGCAACCTTTAGGTTTAGGGGTTAGGTCGTGTTGATCACCAGTCTGTTATTTTTCTGACTCTGCGTAAGTAGGATTTTGGACCCCAGTTAGTCTAGAGACTTCGGAGATGATCCAGTTAATTCAGGTCAGGATGAGAGTAGCCCGGTGCAAATAGAGGTTTTATGCCGACTGTGTTGGTCGTAGACTTAAGTGCGCAATGGCAAATCATGTATTCCTGCGGATTTTTCCGATAGATGACGTGTTGAGTTTTGGGAAGCTTATCCCAGGATTGTAGGTCCTTTCGAGATCCTATAAGCGAGTTAGTTTCGTTGCCTTTAATTTGGCACTTCCGCCCAGATTATTGAGTTTTCATCCCGTATTCCTTGTGATGATGCTTTACAATTACCTTCATGACCTTTCTTACATGATTTGGCACCAGACCATTTGGCTTGGACGCGATCGTTTCGCTCACCGGCAGCCATTTGTGTTAATGGCCCGACAGGTGGAGAAACGTCGGTCAAGGGTCTTGCCATCTGTGAAGGGCTTTCTTGGACGTAGCCGTATGGTGAGGTAATCACTTGGGAGGTTGCGAGCGAGATTGAGAGTTGCAATCTTCTCTTTGAAGGTATGCGTAGCAGTATATTTTTAAAATTCGGGGACGAATTTCTTTTAAGGGGGGAAGATTGTAACACCTTAGAATTTGTTTTGTGGATAATTATATTGTATGTATGGTTTTAAATAAAAAGTTTACCAAATTGATTTCCAATTATTTTATCCTATTTTAATGAATATTTTATTAGATTTTTCCTAGGCTTACGCACACTTGTGCATGTTAACTAGGGTGTAATTTGGGGTTAAGCCATGATTAGCAACATGGTGAACTAACCATTTTCCCTAATCTAGTTTAATAATTTGTTTTAAATGTTCTGGGTTTTAATTATGCATGGTTGTTTTAAAATGAAAAAAATGGAAATAAAAAGGGTTTTAAATTTATTTGATTATTGGGTTGAATGTTGACCTTGAGAGAGAGAGAGAGAAAGCATGGGGCAACATGGCATGAGCCATGCTCATTTAATGACGAGAGAGAGTGAGAAGGGGAGGGGTTTTGTGTTGCTCTCATTTCTCCCTCTCATATTCTTTTATCTCATTCTCTCACACTCTCACACACACACACACCTACAGCAGCTCCAGCAGCACCAAGTGCAGCAGCAGCAGAGGCAAGCAGCAGCAACAGCAACAGAAACAACAGCATCAGCAGCAACAGCAAAACAGCATCAACAGCAGCTTCTGGGAGCAGCAGTAGGAGCTCCAGCTACTTGCAGCAGCTCTTCCTCCCCCATACACTTCTTCTCCTGCTTCCTAGGGTCCTTTAGGGTATAACTCTTAAACTCAATTCCCTTTCTTTTTAAGCTTATGTGTTAATTAGCTTCGGTTTGTGTTAAATAGTGAGTTTAGTGCTATATATGGTGATTTGTTAGAGGTTGTGGCAAATTGATGATTGTGTTGGTTAACCCTGCCTATTTTAGTGTTATTAGGGTCACCCCAACTGGGAATTAACCCAGGTTTCACTAAAATACCATAGGGTTTGCTTTTTGTGCAAAATTAGCGTTTTTAAGCGACATTGTGGCATTCTGTGATCTGCTATTGACCCAGACCCTTCAGGATAAAATTGAGAAAACTGGGGCATGCACACTAGGTCCAGAACACACCACCAGAACATGAGCCCCAAAGGCTTCACCAAGGGCGCAGATTTAATAGGATTGGCCGCAGATTGCGGCCAGGTTAGGGGCTGGGGTGTTGGGGTTTTTCCTATGGTTCTTTGCAGTGTTATCTAGTGTTTTGGCATGTATAGTTTTGTAAGATTTGACCTGTATAAAATCTGGGACATTATATCATATTGCATGTTCGTTTTGTTTGCGCGATACGCGCGATACGTGAGTGGGTTCTGCGATTCAGCATGTCGCGGCGTGCCGCGGTAGTTTTAGACGCGTATACACACGTTTTAGCGTATCGTGCACACGCGCGTTTAGTTCGCGATGCGGGTTTCTCGTTTAGTGTCGATATCGCGTTTTGCGAGATATTTACTTATATATATGTTTTCCTTGTCTAATTTTCAGGTTTGCAGGTGGGGACTACGGACACTGCTACAGAGAGAAACAGGTGGTAGGATTCACCCAGCTTGGAGCGTAGGTGAGTAGATTTAACATCTACAGGGGAATCGCCCACATGGCGTTTTGCGTCTGGGCTAGAATTCAAATACTTGTCGCATATTCTACGTCATTGTTAGAAATGCGCCTTTACCCTATTTACTTAGATATAGTTGTACTGTGACTAGTAGCCGTAGGACACTGCACATATTATTGACGGTTCATGTTGCACGAGCACGGATTGTATGCTACACACACACCGTCAATAATTGCCATGTCACACACAAACCATTATAGACATTATATTACTTATCACATTTGACATTTAGCTACATAGATAACTTGCACATATTTTACTTATATCCAGGGGGTATACTGCATCTTCTACCTATACCCAGGGGGTATACTACATCCTTTACTTATAGCTAGACACCTATACTTTGCTATACCTTGTTGATCTCACTTACATTTGGTTTTAGCTACAGATATACCTTACTCACATATTCCACTTATACCCAGGGGGTATACTTCATCAGTTCTTATAGGTGGATACCTATACATTGCTACACCTGTATGTTACACATATATTCAGTTGCAGTTATATATTTACCTTTACTGATGTTACTTAGCAGTTTTCATTTTATATTCTCGCATTTCAGTTTATGTCGCATATATTCTATTCATAGATTTGCGCATTGATATTTGGATTTTACATGATGTTTTCTGGATTTGGGAACCGCGGGAGTTCATGAAATTATGCATACATTGAAAAACCCGGTTTTCTTGATATGATATTTGCGCATCCACCACGAGTTTTATCGGTGCTGATATATATATATATACCCCTACGAGGAGGCGACGAGGCCGTAGAGGGTACATGGTGGGGCCCGGAGGTACCCCGGGGTAAGAAAGGGATGTCGATTTACCACGCCGATGAGCCTGGCAGGGGAGCCATACCATCCGGTGACAGTACCAATGACTCGGCAAGGATCAGGGAGATACCGTTGGGAGTCATGTACGTATGGATACGGGGGAAGGCGAGGGTCAGAGCTAGGCACTCGTGCTTTCTGGGATAGCGTATGATACGTACCTATCAGGATGCTAGTCTTGGTGACGGCATCTGATAGATCAGGATTTCTGTGTCGATGCTTGGCACATTGTTTTCATGATATTTCTTTTAACACCTTTGTATATATATAACAGGGGATTTAGCCGTTGTTATATATACCCTTACACCAATATTAGTGGAGTGGGACGCTAATATATGTGTATTGACCCCATCATATTTATTTCTGCAAATATATATTTAGGATGCTAGAATCTTACTTAAGATTTGACTTGGGATATTCGGTGATTCATTGAGATTGGATACCGGATACATATGAGATTGCCGATTGTACATTCGGGATATAGGAGATTATTCGATATTGTACATTGAGGAGATGTGAGACTTATATGATGTGAGAGCCCAATTTGGGGGCTGATTTGAGGAATTGGGATTTGAGTGTCTTGATGGATTGTGATCCTACCACGATGTCAGGATTCCGTGGGAATGACATATTTCACTCCATATCTCATACTTATCTACTTATGCACTGTTCCATGTATTAGGAGTACCTGTTAGTGTACCCTTCATGATTGCTGCATATCTACATTCTCATATCCCTATTGCATGATTATTGCATACTATTGTCATGTTATTATTGCTTCATATATCGATAGTACCTGCTAGAGTACTTTCCATTATTCTGCATTCACATGATCTGTTATTACTGTAAATTGCATATCTTAGATTCATGTTGTACGTACATACCTGCGATTACCTGCATATGTTATCTACTATTCACGAGTTGGCAACTCACCCTCGTTGTGCCACAGTTGTTTTATAGGGTGTTTCCCCAGAGTAGTCGAGGCAGGCTATTCATCTATCATCTTTTGCTACAGATACCGCATCGGCTCACAATGTACTATTTTGCTTAGGTGGGTTTTGATGATTATCTGTATTTCATATTGTACATTCGTTGTATCTTGTACTCTCCATCTACTATTATGTTGTTGACTTAGAGACTTGGTGAGGACGATATTGTATATTATCTGTGGATTTGTTGTCTTTTATATACAGTTTCCTTCCTATTATCTTTTATTTCTTCGCTACGGCGTCGTATATTTGTGATGTGATTGTTTTCCGCCTTTGGGCCAATTTTTACAAAAAGGGGTGTTGCCAAATTTTTAAAGAAAGAAGTTGGACTTTTAAAGAATTTGGGTTGTGATTTCAAATATTTCAAAAACTTTTATTATCCTTTCCGTATTTTCATGGTCTAGATTTCTAGGTTTTGGCTTTCTTTTACTGCGTTACGTCTTTAGGCGTTGCGTAGTATTAGGGCCGTCACGTGCCAATTTCGGGTCGTGACAGCAACGGACTTCCATTTATCCTCCGGCTTATGACACCTCTCCGTATCTTCAAGGTCTGGTAGGAAGTACTCTGCATCTTCATATTTTCGGACCTCGTTTATGGAGAACGGATTTAGCTCTCCCGTGATGGTATATTCCAAACCATCTTTGAAATACTTCATACATTGATATTGTGTAGAAGGGATAGCGTTGTAATCATGCAGCCAGGGCCTGCCGAGAAAAGCGTTATAGCAAGTCTTGGCGTCAATGACGTGAAATTTGAGTATCGATGCCCAGTCTCAATAATCCTACGACTAAGGATAAGTTTAAGGATGTGCATATAGACTACCCAGCTACCACTAACGTGACTGCCATCATAACGCTGGTAGTCAAGCAAAGATCCTATAGGCTCTATCAACATGTATTAGCGATACGTTAAAAGAAACATATACATATGTTAAGATAGAATCAAACCAGATAGCATACTATCATGTTGAGCAAGACTGTTATTATATTTGTATATATCCCAAGCTCCCAAAATGTAATATACAATCCAGTACTATAAAATAATGGCCTCTAGGGCATATATCACTAACAATCTCCCACTTGCACTAAGGCCATGTATTGACATATCGCAGACCTAACATCTCGAATAGCCTCTTGAACTGTGTCTGAGGGATGACATTTGTGAGTGGATCTGCAGTGTTGTTCTCCGTGTCTACTCTCCGCTCCTCGATCTCCCGGCGATCCACGATCTCCCTGATCAGGTGATACCGCCTCAAAATATGTCTGTACTTTTGATGGGATCTTGGTTCCTTCACTAAAGCTATAGCCCCGTTGTTGTCACAATACAAAGGTTTTGGGTCAACAATGGAAGGAACCACCTGAAGTTCTGTAATGAACTTCTTCATCCAGACTGCTTCTTTCGCGGCGTCACATGCAATGATATATTCTTCCTCCATCGTCAAGTCTGCAACGGTATCCTGTTTGGAGCTCTTCCAACAGACCGCCCCTCCATTGAAGGTGAAGACATAACCCGACATGGATTTTGAGTCATCCTTGTCACTCTGGAAGCTGGAGTCAGCGAATGCCTCGATCTGTAGGTCTTTACAGCCGTATGCTAAGAACATCTCCTTAGTCTTTCTAAGGTACTTGAGAATGTTCTTTACTGCTGTCCAGTGCTTCTCCCCAGGGTTTGACTCATACCTGCTTACTACGCTCAGTGCGTAAGAAACATCTGGCCTGGTACATAACATTGCATACATTATTGATCCTACCACAGAAGCGTAGGGTATAATACTCATGCGATACATTTTCAAATCAGTCTAGGGAGACATCTCATTGGAGAGGGAGATCACGCGACAAGCCGGTACATTACCGCTCTTGGAATCTTCTATACTAAATCTTTTCAGTATGATGTCAATGTACCTGGACTGTGAAAGTCCCAACATCCTCTTAGATCTATCATGATAGATCTGGATCCCCAGAATGTACGAGCTATCACCCAGGTCTTTCATGGAGAACTTCTGTGACAAGAATCTTTTGACTGATTGTAGCATAGGAATGTCATTTCCTATCAGGAGAATGTCATCCACGTACAAGACGAGGAATACCACAGTTCTCGCTACAATCTTACTATAAATATATGGTTCATCTAGATTTTTGATAAAGTAAAATTCTTTGACTGTCTCATTAGAGCAGATGTTCCAACTCCGCGATGCCTACTTTAATCCATAAATCGATTTAAGCAACTTGCACACTCTTCCGCTGCTCCCACTCTCTATGAAGCCTTCTGGCTGATCCATATAAACACACTCTTCTAAATTTCCATTCAGAAAAGTGGTCTTTACATCTATCTGCCAAATTTCATAATCATGGAAGGCAGCAATGGCAAGTAGGATCCGAATGGATTTAAGCATATCTACTGGAGAAAAGGTTTCATCATAAGTCTAAGCCAGGTCTTTGACGAAAACCTTTTGCTATAAATCTAGCCTTATAGGTTTCAACCTGTCCATCTGCACCAATCTTCTTTCTAAAGATCCATTTGCACCCTGCGGGTTTTATCCCTTGATGTGCAATGTCCAAAGTTCAAACTTTTTAGGTGTACATGGATTCTATTTCGGTCCTCATTGCATCCAGCCACTTTACTAAGTCTCTACTCGTAATAGCCTGTTGGAAACTAGTCGGCTCATCATCATTGATGATGCAATCCTCTCTATCCCCATCTATGAGAAAACCGTAGTATCTCTCTGGCAGATGAGACTGCTTACTAGACATGCGTAGTGGTGCAGGGACGTCCGGTTCTTCTGAAACTTTTGGTTCCACTATGTTTTCAGTAATAGTTTGTGGTTCTGAAATTTCTTCCAGTTTTATTGTGCTCTCATTTATTTCTTTTTCAAGATATTGAGTCTCTAGAAAGTGGGCATGCCGAGAAACAAAAACATTTTGTTCCTCTGCGTAATAGAAAAGATACCCCCTAGAATTCTTTGGGTATCCCACAAACTTACACAGTACTGATCGTGCCTTGAGCTTGTCCGCATGCTGCTTTTTGACAAAAGCTGGACATCCCCATATCTTAAGATACTTAAGATAGGGTTTCTTCCCATTCCATATTTCATATGGTGTGTTAGGCACTGACTTAGTAGGAACTTTATTCAAAAGATATGTAGCAGATTCCAGTGCATAATCTCAGAAAGATCGCGGTAACTCAGCATTACTCATCATGGAACGTACCATATCTAATAAGGTGCTGTTCCGCCTTTCTGATACACCATTGTGTTGAGTTGTGTATGGAGGAGTAAGCTGACAGAGAATTCCATTCTCTTTTAAATAATCCAGGAACTCAGTATTTAAGTATTCACCATCTCGATCAGATCGAAGTGTCTTGATACTTTTTCCTGTTTGTTTTTCCACTTCATTCTTGTATTTCTTTAATTTCTCAAAGGCCTCGGATTTATGTTTCATCAAGAATACATGTCCATACCTTGAGAAATCATCCGTAAAAGTAATGAAGTAGGAATAACCACTTCTTACATGTGTACACATTGGACCACACATGTCGCTGCGTATGATTCCTAAGAGCTCGGTGGCTCTTACTCCGTGTCCAGTGAACGGAGTCTTTATCATCTTTCCTTTGAGAAATGATTGAAAAATTGCATAAGACATATTCAAACGGATCCAAGTTTCCCTCTTCATGTAATTTCGTCAACCGTGTTTCATTAATGTGACCTAGTCTACAATGCCATAAGCAATCTTGATTTAATTTTGGAGACTTTCTTTTGAGTGTGTTCTGGACGTTGAAAACCTTGTGTTGATTTAATACGTATATACCGCTGTCTAGTGTACCTAACCCAATCAAACCATGATTATGGTGAATGTTTACAACATCGCTTACAAATGTAAAATCATAACCTTCTCTAGATAGTAAAGATACAGAGTTGATATTACATGTCAAACTAGGTACACAAAAACAGTTACGCAAAACCAAAATGTGTCCACTTGTCAATCCTATGTGATATTCCCCTACGGAAACAACATCCACGCTTGCTCCGTTAGCAACCCTGAGGGTCATATCACCTGCTTTTATAACTCTATGGCTTCTCAGTTCCTGTAATGAATTACAGATATGAGATCCTGAACCGGTATCCAATACCCAGGAAGTAGAGTTGATTAACATACAGTTTTCAATCATAAACACACCTGAAACCGAAACGATAACTTGCTTCGAATCTTGGTTCCTGGCTTTCCAATCCCTACAGTCCTTCTTTCAATGGCCTTTCTTATGAAAATAGAAACATTCTTCTTTCCTTATTGTCGGCCCCAAAACTTTTGCCTTGCCCTTTCCCTGTACCTTATTGACACCACCTTTCGGCTTGGTGGGGGCCTTCTTCTTCTTCCCCTTGGCTTTCGCCTTGGATCTAGAGGAAGAAGATTACCCAATAAGCAGAGCGGGTGTCTCCCTGGTTTTCTTTAGTTTTCCTTCTGCACTCCTCAACATGTTGAGAAGTTCTGGAAGTGTAACTTCATTCCCTTGAATATTGAATTTCAATATAAACTGGGCATAGGTAGAGGGAAGAGACTGTAGAATCAAGTCCATATACAACTCATTCTCCAACGTGGTACCAAGGTCCGCGAGCTCTTCAATATAGCTGATCATCTTAAGGATGTGGTCCCCTACAGATGACTCGATAGCCAACCTCGCGTGAAATAATTTCTTCGAGGTCTCGTATCTTGCGATAAGAGATTGCTCTCTATATAAATCTTTGGTATGGAGGAAGACGGAAGATAAGTCCATCTTCTCGTTCCGCCTCTGGTGTTCATTATCTATTGAGTCCAGTATGGGACACTTGGCTTTCGCACAGTCTATTTCCCATGTCTTACGGATTTCAATATCCGTAACGGTGGAATCTGGACCAGGGACGGCGGGGGCTTTATTAGTAAGGAGATAACCCAGCTTGTCATAGGTAAGGGCCATCTGGACATTTCTTAGCCAATATTTATAGTTTGGCCCCGTCAATATATTTTTATCTAGTAGTGACTTAAGCTCGGTCATCTTGGTCGCTGCAATTAGGAGAGATAGAAGAAACACTCAGCATGATGCTCTTGCAAGTTTAGATTGATTATTAGTTTATCTAAACAGGATGGCTCCCACCGTTTCCTCAAATCCTCCTTCAAACCATAAAAGAAGAATTAGTCAGGATTAATCGCAACCTGCAATTCTTGCTTAACCTTTTGGCTAGGCTAGTTTCAGTACTTCGAGGGAGGTTTTACAACGCTTTCACAAAGTTCCTTAATTAAATAACCTCTTTTCTCTGGAGGCGTAGCCCCACTAATACCGTTCTAGACACCTACTTGGTTTATAGCATTGATTGCAAAGTGAAAAATTCTCCCGGGGAGTAATAAAACTCACGGTGGGATCGGGATCCAACTATCATTGTGTGATAAATTTGAAGGAATCCTACCAAAATCATCACACTCCAGATGGTATGCAAAACTAGCAGGTTTACTTTTCCTTTGAAACCCCCGATGTGGATTTTTCCCCCGGGTGCTTATGACCTTGACGAAGGCCAACATATCATAAGACGCAAGTCAAGTTCGACCTGTCATTGTCCAGGTTAATCTGAACCCATTCATACAAATCCTTGACGAAGGCCAAAACAGCAGTACGTCTGTCCCAGATTAACGCATCTATTTATGCTACACATGAATACTCAGCAGCTACCAATCACAATATCTTGGCGAAGATCAAAATACATAACTTGAATACTACTGAATACCCATCTGAAATGATGGAGGGCTACGGCTTGTTTTGGAAAAAACCGTGAATGTGATGTACTTGATATAGTCGAAGGAACCATGATAGCTTTTAAAAGGAGTGGTTTAGGCTCCGCATTTAAAAGTTATTTTTAAATAAAATCGAGTGGTTTTGAAATTGTTCCAACGATTTAACTTTGGTTTGTTTTCTTTGCATTAAACAATATTAATGATGTCCCATCATTTTGTTGGGTTATGTAAGTGCCCTGGCCATCAAACCATGGCTGATTGCGGAACAAAATTTTAAAAACCGGCGCTAGAACAACCCCATAATACAGATCAACCATTAACCCTAAGCTAGCAAACATAAATAGAGAAGTTAAGAATGGTTATACCGAATGATCTGTGTCCTTCGGTCTTTAACCATCATCCCAAGCTCCTAGTAGCCTCCATGATCTAACTTGATCTCTGATCTTCCTCCGTCGAAGATGATCCACCTGAGGATTTGTATTCCGAGCTCCTACCTCAATAGCCGAGGTAACTAGGGTACCTAGTTCGCTAAACTAGATAGCCTAGAGAATGTCGAGTATAGTGATGGATTAATTTGTCTCATAACACCCTAAGTTTCTCAACACATAAGACTTGAAGGATGGAGGTAGAAGAAGAAGCTTGAGGATGAGAGTGTGAGGCAACCCAAGAAAAATGGCTATGTCTTGTGAGCAATAATCAAGCATACAATAAATATCTCAAGTCTCCAAAATATCTTACACCCAAACACAAATATCAAGCATGCCACAATAGTAACCATGAGTCACTCCATGAGTCACCAAGTGAGCCATGCTACAATAAATGCATACAACACCTCATCCTCTCCATCTCATTAACCATTTAATCCTAAATAGTTAAAACTAAATGAGGTAGAATCTTCTAGAAGCACCTTGTAATATATTATAAGAATACCCCTCATCCGTATATACATACCCGTATCCGTATTCCGAAAAATACGAATACAAAGAGACGAAAATAATCCATCAATCCAATACTAGAATCCAGTTTAAACCAAAGCCCACTAGTATAATCCGTCCGAATTATGATACGTGCACAAGTGCATGTATATGATCGAACCCTGCCATAAAACCATACGACCTCTACATCGTTTTACCCGAAGCAGGGAAACCCTCTGTGTAGGACTCTAAAGATCCATCAATACGCTGGCAGTAGGTTTAACCACAAGTACGTCAGTGACACTAGTTGTACGTAACGGCTACCCAGGTATTGAGCGAAAGGAAGGCCGATGCGCAAACTCATCCGAGCCCCTACTGAGCCTGTCCGTGACAATATTCGTCCAGTCCGGTCTGTTCGTCTAAAATTATCGCATATCACGTCTAGGGGGTGGATAAAGTCAGACCCCTAATAACTTGACATTTCGTGTCGGTATGAAACCCATCACCGCCTGAGAAACTATTAATCCCTGATCAGTAATTCTCGACTATCTTGGCCAAGGATTTCTAGTGATGGTCACCCGTGCACAATGCAACATCAACCCCCAATACCGGGAGAGACGAATCCCCGACGATCCGCTCACTGCCTCCATGTGGCTCGGGACTGTACCCAACTAAAACCTGTTTGCACGACTCCTTTGAGCCGTGGTAGGGTAGTAATCAAAGCACAGTGGGAACTCACACGAGACAAATGACGATCTCAGGCCGGCAGACTAACCTATACACATGTCATCTGGGAACTGCTATCTGACAGTACATATAATACCAACTATTATATTCCCGGTGAGTCCATCCAGTGTACTCATAACCCAATGAGCACCTGCATACTATCTTAGGTGACAAATAGACACTAATGGCTTGTAAGACCGACCACCGCCCCTCGTCGGGGTCTCGATAAGAACACACTAGTTTACTCTGGAGTATCAATGCCCAGTCTCGATACTCCCATGACTAGGGACATTTAAGGATGTGCTTTTAGACCACCCAGCTCCTACGTATATGATCGTCATCATAATGCTGGTAGTCAAGCAAGAATCCTTTTGGCTCTATCAAGATATAATAGTGATCTGTAATACCACATAATGCATGTACAAGATGATAAAGGCAAACCAGATAGCATACTATCATTTTGAGTAAGACTGTTCTATCCGTATAGATCCTCTCTTAATCATCATAATCACCTGTCCGTGATTACAATAATTGCCTTGAGGGCACTATAGCCAACAATCTCCCACTTGAACGGTGTCGCATACTCACATCCCGCGTGATACCGAATACCCAACTTCTCTACTAATCAGTCTCACAAAGCTCGTTTGTGAAACTATTGCGTTCGAGAAATAGCCTCAGTGAGTGGATCCGCTCCAATGTTTCTATCTTTATCTCTCTCTATATCTCAACTTCACGGAGAAAGACTATCTCCCGAAATGAGCAATACCTATCTTTGAATTTGTTTGGATATCTGATGGGACCCAGTTCACAAATGAACTCCAAATCCAACAAACTTCTTAGACTGTATCATCCACTGAATTAAATCAATATCCTATGCCATGCCTTCCACAGTATCTTCTTGGACCACCTGTCCAACATACTGCCCCTCAAAAGAGGGAAAAATATAATTCTGACAGCCACTCCGTCATCTAGGTCACCTTGGAAGCCAGAAAAGATAACCGTCTCCTGAAGGAGGCTGCCGTTATCATATACCAAGAACTTCGACTTATGTTCATAACTGCTTCCCAATGTTTCTCCAAGATTGGATTAATATATACTTATTGCAGCCTGTGCAAAATCAATATCTGGTGTTGTACTTGGTATCTCATGATTGACTCAATTGCCTAAGCAAGTGATATGCTAATCATGCAAATCCCTCTCCTCATCAGTCTAGAAGACATCTCTTTAGAGAGGGTGATTCCATCACCTGCAGTTACACTACCACGCCGGAGTCGTCCATTCTAAAATACTTTTAGAATAGTGTCAAGTACCCTAACCGGGACACTTCCCAAATCTAGATCTAAAACCATAAATCTAGTGACCAGAATCCCTGATATTTTATCAATATCCTATGTGGAGAAACACCTTGTAACAACCACAGTATAACCGATCGTAATATTGGAAGATCTCTTCCTATAAAGTGCATGTCATCCAAATACCTGGACATCACTCTCTACTACCTTCTTACCAGATCCATCTCTTGTTCTGATGAAGTCAAACTCTATGACTGTCACATCAAAACTAGATGATCTATTTCCGCTATAACTGCTTTATTCTATAAATAGACATAAGCAACTTGCCCACTATACTTCCACTGCTCCCACTGACTACAACAATCCTCTGGCAGAGTCATATACACGTGCACTTTTAAAGCAATTTAGAATGACGTTATATTCATCCTCCTGCCAGATCTCATACTCTAGAACAATAGTAGTGTCAAGTTTGGGTCATCAAAAACTTCCCTGTCACCGTCTTTGAGAAAACCGAAGTACCTCTCAGGCGCCTAAGGTTACCCACCAAATCTGTGGAGTGGCTAATAGATTATCGAAATAATTTGAATCTTTAGGTTCTACTAAATTTTCAGTAATCGTTTGTTTTTCTGGAATCACTTCCAGTTCTACCATACTCCCACTAATGTTTTCTAAAAAGAATCTATTTTACTAAAACTGTGGTGAGTCAAGAACAATATAACCATTGATCTTCCAGATGGTAGAAAATTAACCCTCGTCGAAGCCTGGGCTAACCCACAAACTGCCATTACTGAAACGTGCCTAGAGTTTATCCGGATTCTGGTTTTAAGCATAAGCTGGACAACTCCATATACCTTAACATCGCTAAGATATGAATCCATTCTATATATCCAATATAGACTTAAAGACACTAATTTAATTGGAACCAGATTCAAAATACATGCAACAATTTCCAATGCATATCAGCTAAATGGAAGGAGGCCAAGCAGCATTACACATCAAGAAATGCACCCACGCATGAGTAATCTGAAAGAGAAGCAATTTCTCAAAACTATTACTTACAACGGAATACCTAACACAAGTATCTACATCTTCGACCACCTTAAAGAATTTTGATACTTGTAACATATGGTTCTCTACTTTATTCTTATACCTATATCTTCTCAAAATCTGGACCTTGTATTTTAACAAAATACTTGTCTAAAACTAGAGAAGTCATGAGTAAACAGAATATAGTACGAGCACCAACCCTTTTGTCTTAACGAACACTGGACAACATACAATACTCTGTATAAGTCCACTGAGTTTAATAACTCAAACCCTGAGCGTCGTAGGCTGAAAAACTGTACTATGGTTAAGAAGAATTACACCGTTGTTGAATGCTCCTTACCTATCCATCAACTGATATAGGTGAATTTCATAGACATAATTTCAAAAGGTTATATATCACTTTATAAAATAAACTTACAGATATATCAGTTTGAAATTGGTGCATAACGACGGATATTCAAAACCAAATATTTGCCGTCAGGCAAAACCCACGTGATTTCCTCAAATATCACCAATTACAAAGAATTCTGATATATATTGAGGATCCAATCATCCAATTCCAAATATCTTACTCCTACTCACCATCCGTAACGCCATACAAATGTGAGAATCAAGTCTGGTAAATACATACCCTGGAGTCAGAATCTAATTAGGAAAACATTTTTCAATTAACACCGCACAATAAAACTGAAACATGAAAATGTTTCGAAGGGGTAGCCGGGTATTCCTAGTAATGCATCTTCCACTATCCAGATTCATGACAGTAACCGTATACTTCCTTTCCCTCACTCCAATCCCTTTATATGTCTTTACTTATTACCTTCTGTACACCACACTTAGGCTAATTGATTTTCTTCCTTCCCTACCCTTCGGCACCAGCATAAGGTTTGGAAGAAGACTATCCAATAAGCGCAATAGGTGTACTCTCCTAATACCAGGAGCTCTTGCAACCTAAGAGAAGGTAAAGAAAAAGACAACTGAATAATCCTATTCTATTTCTCCCGAACCAGAATCCATTCTCGAACTGGAACAAGTTCCTTCGAGTTCGTATGTAACTATACGATGGCATATCCAAGAAATATGGATCTTCGTAGTGATACGAAGTGTTCTAGAGAAATCTAAAGTGGATGTAGGAGTGGCAGGGGTATACGTGGTTTTGTCGTGAATGATAGCAGTCGCAATTTCCTTTGCCTTTATTCTAATCCCTTTATATGTCTTTACTTATTACCTTCTGTACACCACACTTAGGCTAATTGGTTTTCTTCCTTCCCTACCTTTTTTCACCTGCCTATGGTTTGGAAGAAGACTATCCAATAAGCGCAATAGGTGTACTCTCCTAATCCTAGGAGGTCTCGCAACCTGAGAGAAGGTAAAGGGAAAAGACAACCGAATAATCCTATTCAATTTCTTCAGAACCATAATCCATCCTCGAACCGGAACAAGTTCCTTCGAGTTCGTATGTAACTATACGATGGAATATCCAACCAATATGGATTATCGTAGTGATACAAAGTGTTCTGGAGAAATGCAAAGGGGATGTAGGATAGGCAATGATATATGCGACTCCGTGACAATCTAAAAACCAAAGTTTTTTTTAAGATGGTTCGGTTAACTTAGTTCATGAGTTTTAGTTTGAGGTCGGGCCATGGTTGCTGCCAAAGAGAGAGAGAGAGAGAGAAAAGAAACACTCAGCTTGCACTCTAACCTAGATTAGATTGGTTAATCACTTTATCTAATCAGAATGGCTCCCACCGTTTCCTCGAATTCTCCTTCAAACCCTAAAAGGAGAATTAGTCGGGATCATCTAAAATCTCCCGAGGATTAACACCTACTCATCAGTAGGAATCAAGATCCAACTATCATCGCATGGTAACTTGATGGAAGCCACTCAAGTCACCACACTCCAGAAGGTATGCGCATGCTTGGCAAGTTTTCTGTAGGTTTGAAACCCCCGATGTGGTTTTTACCCCTAACGATTTATGACCTTGACTAGGTCAACAAACCATAAACTGTTAGTCAAGTTCAACCCTTCATTTTCTTGATTGCATTAAACCCACCCATACATACCCTTGACTAGGTCAACAAAGCCGCATGATTGTCCTAACCAATCGCATTTCCAATGCACAGAAAAGTACCACTTAGCTACCGTACACTATACCTTAACTAGGTCAACAAACACATCATGAATACTAAATAATACTAATCTAAAATGACGGAGGGCTATGGCTGGTTTTTGGCGAAAAACCTTTAACGTAATGAACTTGATTTCGTTGAAGGAACCAGAGTGATTTTACAAATATATGTAGTGGTGCAAACTTTTGCTAAAGAGGTCACTCCCTGTGAAGGGATCTCGGCTCTTTCCTCATTGAATGAGGTGCATGATATTCCAAACTGAATACTACGATGCAAAGAAAAAGAATAGACTATAGTGAAGTTATTACGATGATGCAAAATTTTTCTAAAGAGGCCACTCCCGGTGAAGGGATCTCGGCTCTTTCCTCGTCGAATAAGGTGCAGGATATTCCCAATTGAATACCACTGTGCAAAGCAGAAAGAAAACGTCTGTAATATCAGTTTTTAAAAAACTTGGTTCCAACAACATCATATAGGTTTGTTTTCCTTGCATTAATTGGAATTAATGCAGTCCCATCAATTAAACATATCACACCAGATAAAGGAACGAAAAATATAATGTACGTATATGCCATCCGCATTCACCACTGGGCCCCATCATCACCTGTTAGGTTACTTAACTAACGGCAGAGCGGAGGCTGGACTAGCGCGGGTGCAAAACATATACAATATCTATTAGTATATATATAAATATATATAACATTCATCCCATGCATGATATAAAGCAACATCCCCGAATCTCAGCCAACAACACAGAGTGGTAGATAATCTTGGAGCCTCAGATTTCACTTGAGCCGCAAATGAGACCTGACGTTCCCTGTCATTTGGATAGCCTGTACAACGAAAACCTAAACCCCTACAAGTGTGGCAAGTTACCCGCCAATCACAGAAGCGAGGCAACCCCAATCAACAACGTGAATGGGCCACCCAGCACTTCACGGAATCCGGTAACTTGGGCACCCTTCCATGGGTCAACCTATACCCCCTACGAGTGCGGCGAATAACCCGCCAATTCTAAAGTAAGGTCCCCTCCGTCTCAACGCCATGAGATGCGGACCCGTTGCCTTCTAGAACCCGGCTATTCGTGCACTCCGCCGCAGGGTAATCCTAGTACAGAAAATAAAAAGAATATGTACAAGGGTGACATCGACCTCAACCTGGTCGTGTCCCAAACAAATAATATACAAACTGGCAGAGACGGCAGTCCATGTCGGACGCTTACCCTACAATATCAAATGTACAAATGAATCTGAACTATACAACTATCATTGCACCACCGGCTATCCACCACGACGATCCAACCATAACCACAGCACAACACAGAACATCAACATGAATGTCATGTTCGCAAACCCGTCTAAAAGACATATAGCAATTAGACGAGTTGTACCGCTCTAATGACATTCATGGCCGCAGATAGTAATGTATGTACTGAAAACTTTTAAACGGTGTTAAAAATAGCGACTTTGAAATACCCTGGATTGCCCTTAAACCAAAGATAACACTATATGCAATCTGGGAAAAAACAAACAATACCAAAATATCAATATTCCAGAGCCTAGAACACCAAAAAAATTTCAAGACCAAATGCCCAAGTAGGACGGGCCAAGCCGGGTATATTTACAATCTCGCCGGCCACATTTTGAAATTTGGGGCTCGTATTTTGAGGGTGTTCTAGATACATCATAAATAGCTTTCTGCAATAGTTTAAAAAAAATTTGAAGACTAGAAAAAATCAACAGAAACTGGAATATTTCCCGTATTGTTTCGGATTTGTTTCTGTTTAGATATTTAAAACATCGTTTAAACTTCTAGTATAGGGTTAATGACCTGGCTCTGATACCATGTTGGGTTAGCAAGCGCACTGGCCATCAAACCGTGGCTGATTGCGGAACAAAATTTTTTAAAACTGGCGCTAGAACAACTCCATAATATGAATCGACCATTAACCCTAAGTTAGCAAAGATAAAGAGAGGAGTTAAGAATGGTTATACCGAATGATCCATGTCATTCGGTCTTTAACCGTCATCCTAAGCTCCTAGAGGGCTCCATGATCTAGCTTGATCTTCGGTCTCCCTCCATCAAAGATGATCTACCTGAGGATTTGTATTCCGAGCTCCTATCTCAATAGCCGAGATAACTAGGGTACCTAGTTCGCTAAACTAGATAGCCTATAGGATTTAGAGTGTAGTGGTGGATTAATTTGTCTCATAACACCCTAGGTTTCTCAATACATGAGACTTGAAGGGTAGAGTTAGAAGAAGAAACTTGAGGATGAGAGTGTGAGGCAACCCAAGAAAAATGGCTAAGTCTTGTGAGCAATAATGAAGCATACAATAAATATCTCAAGTCTCCAAAATATCTTACACCCAAACACAAATATCAAGCATTCTACAATAGTAACCATGAGTTACCCCATGAGTCACCAAGTGAGCCATGCTACAATAAATGCATACAAGACCTCATCTTCTCCACCTCACTAACCATTTAATCCTAAATGGTTAAAACTAAATGAGGTGGTTATAAGAATACCCCTCATCCGTATATACATACACGTATCCGTATTCCGAAAAATACGAATACAAAGAGACGAAAATAATCCATCAATCCAATACTAGAATCCGACTTAAACCAAAGCCTACTAGTATAATCCGTTTGAATCATGATACGTGTATAAGTGCACGTATATGATCGAACCCTTCCGTAAAACCATATGGCCTCTACATCGTTTCACTCGAAGCAGGGAAACCCTCTGTGTGGGACTCTAAAGACTCGTCAATATGCTGGCAGTGGGTAACCACAAGAACGTCAGCGGCACTAGCTGTACGTAACGGTTACCCAGGTATTGAGCGAAAGGAAGGCCGACGAGCAAACTCATCCGAACCCTTACTGAGCCTGTCCGTGATAATATCCGTCCAGTCTGTTCTGTTTGTCTAAGAGTATCGCATATCGCGTCTAGGGGGTGGATAAAGTCAGACCCCTAATAACGTGACATTTCGTGTCAGTATGAAACCCATCACCACCTGAGAAACTATTGATCCCTGATCAGTAATTCTCGACTATCTTGGACAAGGATTTCTGGTGATGGTCACCCATGCACAACGCGACATCAACCCCCAATACCGGGAGAGACGAATCCCCGACGATCCGCTCACTACCGCCATGTGTCTCGGGACTGTACTCAACTAAAACCTGTTTGCACGACTCCTTTGAGTCGTGGTAGGGTATTAATCAAAGCACAGTAGGAACTCACACGAGGCAAATGATGATCTCAGGTCGACAGACTAACCTGTAGATATAATACCAACTAGCATGTTCCCGGCGAGTCCGTCCAGTGTACTCATAACCCAATGAGCACCTGTATACTATCTTAGGTGACAAACAGACACTAATAGCTTGTGAGACCGGCCACCGCCCCTTGTCGGGGTCTCGATAAGTACACACTGGTCTACACTGGAGTATCAATGCCTAGTCTCGATACTCTCATGACTAGGGATATTTAAGGATGTGCTTATAGACCACCCAGCTTCCACGTATATGATCGCCATCATAATGCTGGTAGCCAAGCAAGAATCCTATGGGTTCTATCAAAATATAATAGTGATCTGTAATACCACATAATTCATGTACATGATGATAAAGACAAATCAGATAGCATAATATCATTTTGAGTAAGACTGTTCTATCCGTATAGGTCTTCCTTCAATCATCATAACCACCTGCCTGTGATTACAATAATTTCCTTGAGGGCACTATAGCCAACACATTTAACCCTATCATTGTAGAAAGAAACGAAAATAGAATATACGCTTATGCCATCCGCATTCGCCACGGGGCCCCGTCATGCACCGTTAGGTTACTTAACTAACGGCAGAGCGGGGGCAAGGTTAGCGCGAGTGCAAAACATAAGCAACGTTTATTATATATAATTTAGATATATAGCCATTCGTCTCACGCAATAATAGCCATTCCAGATCACAGATCATAGCATAAGTAACACAGATGAATATATTGGATATACTAGGATTTCCGTGTTTCATTTAAGCTTAGAATGAAAAGAGGATTCCACGGTCGTGATGAATAGCCAAACCTTCACCCTAGACCCTTATGGGTGCGGCAAACTGTAAGTCGATGTCACGCACCCCGCGGGTTCGCGGGGAGGCGGAATACGCAAAAAAAATAATTTTACGGGCTTCGCAACACCGACTAAACTCCAAGATCGATACTAAACCCAAACTAGCTAAACTACTATGAGGTTTAACTACTATGAAGAAAGTTATACCTCCTAGTATCAAGTCCTTCGGTTCTTCTTGTTCTCCTCCTCCTCGTCTTAAGCTCCTCGAAGTGCACGGATCGCGCTTGCTAAGTTGGCCTCCTTGAGTCAAAGACGATCCACCCGAGAGTCTATAGTTAGAGCTCCAATCTCAATACCGAGGTAACTAGGGTATCTAGTTCGCTAAACTAGATAGCCTAGATGATGTAGAGAGTGATGATGGATTGATTTGTCTCAAAATACCCTACGTTTCTCAACACATGAGACTTTTAGGGTTGAGGAAGAAGAAGAGAGCTTGGAGGAGAGAGAGTGTTGAAGATAATAATGAAATGAAGATAACTAAGTCTTGTGATGAATGAAGCATACCAATAATTCACAAAATGAAAATATCAAGTATGCTTCAATAGTCACAAGATGAGTCACCCCATGAGTCACCAAGTAGCCATGCCTCATTAAATGATAATCCACACCCCATACCTCCACCTCATTAATCATTTAATCTAAATGGATATACAAGAAATGAGGTGTCTTCTTCTAGAAGCACTCTTGAGTAAATTACAACCATACCCCTCACCGTATATACATACCCGTATCCGTATTCCAAAAAATACGAATACAAAGAGATGAAAATAATCCAAGAGTATAATATTAGGATCTGGCTTAAACCAAAGCCCAATAGTATTATCCGCCCGAATCATGATCCGTGCACAAGTACACGTATATGATCGAACCCTGCCGTAAAACTATACGACCTCTACATCGTTTCGCTTAAAGCAGGGAAACCCTCTCTATGGGACTCTGAAGACTCGACAGTACGCTGGCAGTGGGTTTAACCACAAACACATCATCGGTACTAGCTGCACGTAACGGCTACCCAGGTATCGGTCGATAAGAAGGCCGATGAGAAAACTCATCCGAACTCCTACTGAGCCTATCTGTGACAATCTCCATACAGTCCGGTCTGTTCATCTAAGAGTATCGCATATCGGGCCTAGGGGTGGTAACCGTCAGACCCCTAATAGCCCAATAAGTCATGCCGGAGCAGAGCCCAAAACACCCTGAGAAACTACTGGACTACCTACCAGTAAATCTCGCTTGCCCTGGCCAGGGACTTTATGTAATAGCTTTCCGAACACAGCGCGATATCAACCCACAATACCGGGAGAGATGAATCCTATCTAACCGTTACTGCCTCCAAGTGCTTGGGACTGCACCCAATTAGTACCTGTTTGCACGACTCCTTTGAGCCGTGGTAGGGTAGTAATCTAAAAACAGTGGGAACACACTCGAGGCGAAGTAGCGATGTCAAGTCAACGGACTAAGCTGTACTCATGTCACCTGGGAACTGCTACCTAGGTATAATACCAACCAGCAGTTCTCCACGAGTCCTTTCCAGTGTACTCATAACCTGATGAGCACCTGCATATTATCTCTAGTACGATGTACTAATGGCTGTGGGACAGACTATCTCCCCTGCTGGGATAAGAAGCGTATACATTAGTCTACTCTGGAGTATCGATGCCCCGTATCGATAATCCTATAACTAGGGACCTGTATAAGGATGTGCTTATAGACTACCCTGCCCCCACTAGTGTGACTGCCATCACAACGCTGGTATTCAAGCAAAGCTCCTAAGGGCTCTACCAATATGTATAAGCGATATGCTAAAAGAAACACATGCACATATTGAGGTAGAATCAAACCAAGTAGCATACTACCATATTGAGCAAGACTGTTAATATATCTGTGTATATCCCAATCTTCGAAAATGTAATATACAAACCATTATGATACAATAATGGCCTCTAGGGAATATATCACTAACAATCTCTCACTTTCAAAAAGGCCATGTATTGGCATATCGTAGACCTATCATCTTGAATAGCCTCTTGAACTGTGTTTGAGGGATGGCCTTTGTGAGTGGATCTGTAGTGTTTTTCTCCGTATCTACTCCCGCACCTTGATCTCCCAGCGATTAATGATCTCCCTGATTAGGTGGTACCGCCTCAAGATGTATCTGGACATCTGATGGGACCTGGGTTCCTTCGCTAAAGCTATAGTGCCGTTGTTGTCGCAATACAGCGGTATTGGATCAACAATGGACGGAACTACCTGAAGTTATGTTATGAACTTCCTCATCCAGACGGCTTCTTTCGCGGCGTCACATGCAGCGATATACTCCGCTTCCATCGTCGAGATAGCAACGGTGTCTTGCTTGGAGCTCTTCTAACAGACCGCCCCTCCATTGAGGGTAAAGACATAACCCGACATGGACTTGGAGTCATCCTTGTCACTCAGGAAGCTAGAGTCAGCAAAGCCCTCAATCTGGAGGTCTTTTTTGTCGTATACCAAGAACATCTCCTTAGCCCTTCTCAGGTACTTAAGAATGTTCTTTACTGCTATCCAGTACTTCTCCCCTAGGTTTGACTGATACTGGATTACAACACTCAGTGCGTAAGCTACATCTGGTCTGGTACACAACATCGCATACATTATAGAGCATACCGAAGAAGCGTAGGGTATAATAGACATGCGATCCCTTTCCAAATCAATCTTGGGAGACATCTTTTTGGAAAGGGTGATTCCATGACAAGCCGGTAAATTATCGCGCATTGAATCTTCCATACTGAATCTTTTCAGTATGGTGTCGATGTACCTTTACTGTGAAAGTCCCAACATCCGTTTAGATCTATCACGATAGATCTGGATTCCAAGAATGTATGAGGCATCACCCAGGTCTTTCATGGAGAACTTCTGTGACAAGAATCCTTTGACTGATTGTATCATAGGAATGTCATTTCCTATCAGGAGAATGTCATCTACGTACAAGACGAGTAATACTATAGTTCTCGCTACAATATTACTATAAATGCATGGTTCATCTGGATTTTTGATAAAGTCGCATTCTTTGACCGTCTCATCAAAATAGATGTTCCAACTCCGCGATGCCTTCTTTAGTCCATAAATGAACTTAAGCAACTTGCACATTTTTCCGCTTCTCCCACTCTGGAATGAAACCCTCCGGTTGATCCATATAGACACACTCTTCCAAATTTCCATTCAGAAAAGCGGTCTTTACGTCCAACTGCCAAATTTTATAATCGTGGAATGCATCAACGGCAAGAAGGATCCGAATGGATTTGAGCATAGCCACTGGAGAAAAGGTTTTATTATAGTCCAAACCAGGTCTTTTACGAAAACCTTTTGCAACAAGTCTAACCTTATAGATTTCAACCTGTCCATCTACACCAATCTTCTTTCTGAAGATCCATTTGCAGCCTACGGGTTTTACCCCTTCTGGAGCAATGTCCAAAGTCCATACTTTGTTGGTGTACATGGAATCCATTTCGGTCCGCATTACATCCAGCCATTTTACCAAGTCTCTGCTTTGAATGCCTACTGGAAGCTAGTTGGTTCATCATCGTCGATGATGCAATCCTCTCTATCCCCGTCTATGAGAAAACCGTAGTATCTCTCGGGCAGATGAAACTGCCTACTAGTCCTGCGGAGTGGCGCGAGGATGTCTGGTTCTTTCGAAACTTCTGGTTCCACCATGCTTTTAGTAATAGCTTTTGGTTCTGGAATTTCTTCCAGTTCTATTGCGCTCCCACTTATCTCTTTTTCTAAAAAATTGATTTTCTAAAAAGTGGGCATGACGAGAAACAAAAACTTTTTGTTCCTACACGTAATAGAAAATATACCCCCTGGAGTTCTTTGGGTATCCCACAAACATACACAGTACTGAGCGTGCCTCGAGCTTGTCCGCATGCTGCTTTTTTACAAAAACTGGACATCCCCATTTCTTCAGATACTGAAAATAAGGTTTCTTCCCACTCCACATCTGATATGATGTGGTAGGCACAGTCTTGGTTGGAACCTTGTTCAAAAGATATGCAGCAGATTCTAGTGCATAACCACAGAAGGATCGCTACAACTCAGCGTTTCTCATCATGGAACGTACCATATCCAATAAGATTCTGTTCCTCCCCCTCGTCGGGGTCTCGAAATGTATACGCAAGTCTACTCTGGAGTATTGATGCCCCATCTCGATACTCCTTCGACTTGGGACTTTTAAGGATTTGCTTATAGACTACCCAGCTCCCACAAGTATGATCGCCATCATAACGCTGGTAGTCAAGCAAGATCCTATGGGCTTTATCAACATGTGGTCGACATATATAACATATGCACATGTTAAGATAAAGACAAACCATAATAGTATACTACTTTATCGAATCTTTATCAATATGTGCAAGCAACATAAAGCATCGGTAAAAACAAATACACATATCCTGATAAAGACAACTCAAATAATATACTATATAACTGAGCAAGATTATCCTGTACATATATATCCCCAACATCCATATGTATACATATACAATAATGGCCTCTAGGGCATACATATCCAACAATCTCCCACTTGCACTAAAGGCCAGTTATTGGCGTACCGAATACCTAATGTCTGCTCTAAGGCGATCTACTGGCGTACCGCATACCCAACATCTCAAAAATTTTCTTGAACTGTGCTTGAAGGAGGGCTTTTGTAAAAGGATCCGCCGTGTTCTCTTTTGTATCCACTCTCTGGACCTCGATCTCCTGGCGATCTATGATCTCCCTAATCAGGTGATACCGCTTTAAGACGTGTCTGGATTTTTGATGGAACCATGGTTCCTTTGCTAAAGATATAGCCCCATTGTTATCGCAATACAAAACTATCGGATCAACAATGGATGGAACTACCTGAAGTTCAGTAATGAACTTCTTCATTCAGACCGCTTCTTTTGCGGCATCGTTTGCAGCAATGTATTCAGCCTCCATCATCGAGTCTGTGACGGTGTCCTGTTTGGAACTCCTCTAACACACCGCCCCTCCATTGAGGGTAAACACAAAACCCAAGATAGACTTTCTGTCATCCTTATCACCCTGGAAGCTTGAATCGGTAAAGGACTTGACCTTAAGGTCTCCATTACCGAAAACCAAGAACATCTCCTTAGTCCTTCTCCGGTACTTGAGAATGTTCTTCACTGCTGTCCTGTGGCTCTCACCTGGGTTCGACTGATACCGGTTCACCACGCTAAGCGCATAAGCTACATCTGGTCTAGTAAATAGCATCGCATACATTATAGATCTTACCGCTGAAGCATAGGGTATAGTTCTCATGCGAACCCTCTCATCATCAGTCTTGGGAGACATCTCCTTGGAGAGGTTAATTCTGTGCAATGCGGGTATATTACCGCTCTTGGAATCTTCCATACTAAATCTCTTTAGTACGGTCTCTATGTACCTGGACTGTGAAAGTCCCAATAATATCTTGGATCTATCTCTGTAGATCTTGATCCCCAGAATGTACGAGGCATCACCCAGGTGTATCATGGAGAACCTTTGTGACAAGAACAACTTGACCGATTATAGCATAGGAATATCATTTCCTATCAAAAGAATGTCGTCCACATACAAGACTAGGAATACGACAGTTCATCCTACAATCTTCTTATATATACATGGCTCAACCTCGTTCTTGATGAAGTCAAATTCCTTGACTGTCTCATCAAAACAGATGTTCCAGCTCCGCGATGCCTGCTTCCATCCATAAATGGATTTAAGAAACTTGCACACCTTCCCGCTGCTACCACTGTCTACAAAACCTTCTGACTAATCTATATAAACGCACTCTTCCAAATTTCCATTTAGAAAAGCCTTTTTTACGTCCATCTGCTAGATTTCATAGTCATGGAAGGCAGCAATGGCAAGTAGGATCCGAATGGATTTGAGCATAGCCACTGGAGAAAAGGTTTCGTCATAGCCCACTCCTGGTCTTTGACGAAAACCTTTTGCAACGAGTCTAGCCTTATAGGTTTTCACCTCTCCATCTACACCAATCTTCCTTTTGTAGATCCATTTGCATCCAACGGGTTTTACCCCATGTGGAGCAATATCCAAGGTCCACACTTTATTGGCGTACATGGACTCCATTTCGGATTGCATAGCATCCAGCCACTTATCAGAGTTCCTACTGATAATGGCTTGCCTGAAACTAGTAGGATCATTTTCTTCCAAGATGCAATACTCTCTATCCTCGTCTATGATAAAACCGTAGTATCTCTCGGGCGGATGAGAAATCCTACTAGATCTGCGGAGTGGTTGAGGTTCGTCTGGGATTATTGAATCCTGTCATTCTATCAGTTCTTCAATTGTTGTTTATGTATCTAGAATTTCTTCCAGTTCTACCATGCTTCCTCTGGTTTCTTTTGCAAGAAACTGCTATTCCAGAAAGGTGGCATTCCAAGAAACAATAATCCTTTGTTCCTCAGCATGGTAGAAAAGGTATCCTCGCCAATGTTTGGAATATCCCATAAATTTACACAACACTGATCGTGCCTCAAGTTTGTCCGGATTGTGCTTCTTCACATAAACTTGATAACCCCATATCTTAATGAATTTAAGACACAGCCTTTTACCACTCCATATTTCATATGGAGTCATAGGAAATGATTTAGACAGAACCTGATTCAATAGATACGCTGCTATTTCAAGCGCAAGTCCCCAAAATAAAAGAGGCAATTCTGCATTACTCATCATGGAGTGAACCATATTCAATAGGGTACGGTTCCTCTGCTTCGATACACCGTTGTGCTGTGGTGTATACGGAGGAGTAAGCTGAGAGAGAATTCCATTCTCTTTCAGGTAATATAGGAATTCCATGCTCAGGTACTCCCCACCTTTATCAGACCAGAGGATCTTGATACTTTAGCTTGTCTGGTTCTCTACTTCCTGTCTAAATTCTTTGAATTTCTCAAAAGCTTCAGATTTGTGTTTCATAAGATACATATACTCGAACCTAGAGAGATCGTCAGTGAATGTGATGAAGTACGAGAACCCACCCCTTGCATGTATAGATATCAGACCACACACATCCCTATGTATGAGTCCCAAGAGCTCTGCTGCTCTTTCTCTGTGTCCGGTGAATGGAGATTTGGTCATCTTTCTCTTGAGACAAGACTGACAAGTTTCATAAGATGAAAATTCGAACGTATTTAAATGTCCATCCTTATGCAACTCACTTAGTCTTTTCTCTCCGATATGACCAAGTCTACAATGCCACAAGTAGGATTCATTCGTATCTGAACTCTTCTTCTTGTGTGTGTTTTGTATATTGAAAACTGTGTTTTGAACTAGAACATAGATACCATTACACAGTGTACCTTCTGCAACCAATACCTGATTAAGGTAAATGTTCATGATATTTCTATCAAGAAAAAACTTATATCCATCTTTATCAAGTAAAGAAACTGATATGATGTTGCAAACCATGGAAGGTACATAGTAGCAATTTTTCAAAATCATAGTATTGCCTTTTGGCAACACTAGGTGATATTCACCGACAGCAGCAGCATTAACTTGTTCTCCGTTCCCTACTCTGAGAGACATATTACCAGGTCCAACTATCCTACTTTTTCTCAGTCCCTGCAATAAATTTCAGATATGAGATCCTGATCCGGTATCTAGTACCCAGGAGGCAGGACTGACCGAAAAACGGTTCTCAATAACAAGAACACCTGAAGGAGACGCAATAGTATGCTTCTTCTTCGTTGAGGTCATCAAGGAATTCATGCAATCCTCTTTCCCTTGCTCATACTCATAACAGCTATCATAGTTTAGAGCCGAACTGACGTTTCCCAGCCCCGAATAAGAATTCGGATCGGTCAAGCGATACATTTTATTATCTTGATTAGGGTATGAAATGGTTGCTACCTGGAGAGAGAGAAAGGAAACACTTAGCATGCGCTCTTGCAAAATTAGATTGGTTATTAATTTATCTAATCAAGATGGCTCCCACTGTTTCCTCGAATTCTTCTTCAAACCTAAAAAGAAGAACTAGTCAGGATTAATCGCACGTCACAATACTTGCTTAGCCTTTTGGCCAGGCTAGTGTCGGTATTTCAAGGGAGGTTTTAAAACGCTTTCGCGAAGTTCCTTAATTATGTAACCTCTTTTCCCTAGAGGCGTACCCTCGCTAACACCGTTCTAGACACCTACTTGGTTTATAGTATTGATTTTTAAGTGAAGTAATCTCCCAAGGGTAATCCTACTCATCAGTGGGATCGGGATCCAACTATCATTGTGCGATGACCTAGATGGAATCCACTCTAGTCACCACACTTCAGAAGGTATGCCAAAACTGCAAGTTTCTTGTATATTTGAAACTCCCGATGTGGTTTTTGCCCATTGGACCCAAGTGACCTTGACTAAAGATCAAAATGTCAAAAGGTCCTAGTCAAGTTATACCCGTCATTATCTTGATTGCATTAGACCCACCGGTATGAGCCTTGACTAAAGATCAAAATGATCGTACGACTGTCTTGACCAATCGCATTTCCATGCAACAGAAAAGTATTACATAGCTACCGAATACTACGCCGCGACTAAAGATCGAAATGTGTAACACGAATACTAAGCACTACCAATCTAAAATGATGGAGGGCTATGGCTGGGTTTTTGGCGAAAAAACCCTTTAACGTAATGAATTTGATATCGTTGAAGGAACCTGAGCAGTTTTGAAAAGGAGTGATTTATGCTCCGCTTTTGAAAACTTATGGTTTTGAAAAAAACCGAGTAATCTACAGTATAAACTTTTTCTTAAGGGGTCACTCCCCATGAAAGGATCTCGGCTCTTGCCTCCTGGAATGAGGTGCTAGATATTCATGACCGAATACCACTATGCCAAGCGAAAGAATATAACTATAGTTTTTCAAAATTTGTTCCAACAACATATTTTTAGGTTTCTTTTCTGGCATTAATCAAAATTAATGCGATCCCATCAATTAACCTATCACACTAGAAAAGAACGAAAATACAATGTACGCATATGCCATCCGCATTCGCCATGGGGCTCCGTCATGTACTGTTAGATTACTTAACCAACGGCAGAGCGGGGGCTGGACTAGAGCGGGCGCAAAACATGTACAACATCTACTATTATATATATAAATATATATAACATTCGTCCCAAGCATGATATAATCAACATCACAAAATCTCAGCAAGTAACACAGAATGGCGGATAATCTTGGAGCCTCGGGTTTCACTTGAGCCGCAAATAAAATCCGACGTTCTTGGTTGTGTGGATAGCCTGTGCAATGAAAACCTGGACCCCTACGAGCACGCTAAGTTAACCACCAATTCCAGAAATGAGGCAACCCCAATCAACAAAGTGAATGGGCCACCCAGCACTCCATGGGATCCGGTAAATTGAGCGCCCCTCCGTGGGTCATCATATACCCTCTACAAGTGCGGCGAATAGTCTGCCAATTCTAGAGTGAAGCCCCCTCCGTCTCAACAGTATGAGATGCGGGCTTGTTGCCTTCTAGAACCCGTCTATTCGGGCACTCCACCGCGGGGTAATCCTAGTACAGAAAATAAAAATAATATGTACAATGGTGACATCTGTCACGACCCGAATGTACGGAACGTGACTGGTACTTAAATTATGCAACGTCTCGAGGCGTAACGTAATCTAAGTAAACCAAAGACCAGGAATCTAAACCGTAAAATAAATAGAGTGAAGGAAAACTTGTTTTAAAGAAAGCGATTTTAACAAAATAAGGTCGCATTAAACATTTTTAAAATATCAAATTTTTCCGAAAATTTCGGCAGAATCTCCTTCGTAAATACTGGCCGCAAACGGGTACAAAACAAGAATATACATAAGTAATGAATAAGGCATCCCCAAGCGGGAGTTAGCTCTTCGCCAATAACGGAATCACAACCACATGCAACATATATCATCATAATATGAGAAAAACATCTGAAAACAAGAAATAAGAAAATACCACGTCGGCTCAAGTGAACATCGACACCAGAAATAGAATGCATACAAGTCTCACAAGCTCACCATCTAAGTCCAATACACAACTGGTGGAAAACGGTAGATAAGGTAGATGGAGAGTACTAGATACAGTAATAATACACAAGGCGGGATCAAAAACATCCTTGCAACCCACCTATGAGCAAACCGCAAGTCAATGCAAATGAAGCAAAATGAGGAAGTACGCTCGTCGCTACTGTGCTGACGGGTCACACCTGCAAGATACTGTGGCACAACGGGGGTGATTTTCCAACTCGTGAGTAGTAAGTAACATCTAATAAGGCTATCGTAAGCATGACGCAAATGCGTCACAGCCTACATATACCAATATGATGCGATGCACTAGTATGAATGCAATATGAATGGATGATCAACACGAAATCCAGATATAACTGATATGAGAAGATCTGTATCCTTATCTCAGTAAAAATTTTGTGTAATAAAAACTGGAGTATCATCAGTGAAATCGAAAGAAAATTCCATGTCAAGCATCGACACAATATCCTCAATATCTCGGGATCCGTCAGTCCGGATCGGCCCATAACATCAAATCTCATGATTACGATTGGTGTCCTCCGGATATCCGCCGCGCCAGACATCACCGGTAAGTAGTCCTTCCCTGCCAGGCTCATCGTCTACAACTCGAGCTTATTGCCCCGGGGTACCTTACTAGGCCCACCATGTACCCGAGACGGTTCATCCTACTCCTCGAATCGGGTCTTGAAAACCAACAGAAATTAGGAAAACTCATGGTGGACGACACATACATCATATCATGAGAAAACCGCAACTTGCATTTTTAAAATGATAATTGGTTTATAAATTCTTGCAGTTTTCCCCAAAATACTGAAACCTCATAAATACTGAAATCTCCAAGAAGAATCACAATATATGAACATGTCGGTAATAATGGATGTCTATGATATCGATAATATACAATGCGATGTACGACTAGGAGCTATGCATGAATGATGATGCGATGAGGTATATGACTAACAACCTACATACCCATTCTGATGCAATGAGTATACAACTAAAATCTATATATAATACATGATGCAAATGCACAGATACCGATTTTTTGCAAGTTCTATAGTGTTCGTGACATAGCAATTACCAATGGCATGTGTGTTCGCATAAATAGTGCATGTGCGGCATGAACCAATGGTAATGGTGCAAGTATCCTATGAGATAATATCATATATATAAGTTGATGCAATGCAATGAGATGAATGATAAGGAGACTACGCATATAAATACAAGCACTACTAGTAATCCTAATTATCGGGCGCCTTGCGCCATCCAGACGATCCCTCCATAGATGTGTATATCTACTCACAGAAAAATCTCGTCTAGTCGAATCCAATCATCTCCTTGCCCTTCCGTGCCGCATCCGACGCCTCCGCAGCCGATCCTAAAATTGCACAATAAGTATATATGAGGTTAGACATATAAATGGACGCGAAGTCAAGGCGATACGAAGTAACTAACGCGAACTAACTAGATGCGCACACATGGTGCTCAAAACGTGCACGACATCGCCACGAACCACGATTAGGGGTCGCTATGCGTAGCAACCACCAAATCTAGAACCCAATCGTACCAATCGCGTATTCACATCACACTAAATATTATGAGAAGTAAGTTGTAGATCATCACGACTTCAAATTTAATTAAAACCTTTTTATTTTAAAAACCTAGTAAGCAACAATTAACCATTTTAGTGCAAAACCAGATGTTTTAGCATTCCTAGTGGTCACAAATTACACTTAAATATCTTAATTAAGCCACACCAATATTTACAAATTTTAAATCTCACTTTTTTACACACTAATCATGAAATTACTTGCATGAACATTTAATTAAGATGATTAAAGCAAAGATTTGCAAGTTTAACAACTAGATTATATTTGATAGCACCATTAGATGTTAACTACACTTAGCTAATCTAAATAAATGATAAGAACCTTAACTCAACCTCAAACCCTTCTTCGTAAAATTATATTTTTCAATTAAAGCTATATTAACATCTAATTAAAATTAGATTTAAGCAAAAATTAACAAGTAACAACTTGGATTAAGTTTTCATACCTCAAGATTTTGGAGATCTAACTTGCTAATTTGGCCATCCAAAATGCTAACGTGCATCAAGATTCAAGCTAGTTTAGGCAAAGAAATCTTGTGATTAATTTTGATAGGAAATTGAATTAATTTTGTGGATTTTTGAGATTAGTTTTTGTGTGGTTTTTTTTGGAAATGAAAGAAGATGAAGAAGTGGAGGGCGGCAGATTTGGCGGAAAGTGAGGGAGGGGCTGTTGTTGTGAGGAGGTGGAGAGTGAGAGAGGTGTGTATAATCAAGTCGAACTCCCCCCATACCTCATTAATATACACCATGCCCCTCTTTCCTATTCTTTTCATTTTTCTTTTATTCATATAAAAGTTTAACATAATAGAGAACCATGGTCAAACCTTGTTTAAGACAACATGTTACAATTTAGTTTAATTGTGTCATGGTGCTCAAAATGTATTAACCCATTCTAATTTTTAATTAACATTAATTTAGTGTGCAAGTGAAAACTTAAAATAGTATTTAAAAATAAATAATTAAGAAAAATAATTAAGTAAACTAGATATCAAAAAGCGACTAATTAAATACCAATACTAGCAATTGCATAGTTAAAATAGGTGTATTTAAGTTTATGTGGAAAAATAATTATAACAAAGTTTTATGGAAAACACGAGTTGTATTACTAATTATCGGACAATTAACCTAAACGATTTTTAAAACGTTACAACATCGACCTCAACCCGGTCGTGCCCCAAACAAATAATATACAATCCGGCAAAGACGGCAGTCCACATGTCGAACGCTCGCCCCGCAATATGAATATACAACTGAATCTAAACTATACTATTATCATTGCACCCCAAGCTATCCACCACGACAATCCAACCACAACCTCAGCACAAACACAGAACATTAACGTGAATGTCATGTTCATAAATCCGTCTAAAGGAACTTTTGTAGTTTCATAGCACATCTACTAGGGTTTCAAGGTGTATCAAGTATACAATTTTAAAAAGTATAGTGTGTTAATGAACTTAAACTTAGAATCAAACTAGAGAATTAGGGTTTAACTACAAGTAAGCAAGCATAAACCTAAGTGATTATGGAATACAAGCTTTGTAGATCGGTCCATCACTTCAAATGCTCCGTGTAGAAGTCCCTTCGCTCCAAGTAGTGGTGTTCCGAACTCTCCGTAGGCTTCACTAGTAAAAATGAACGAGCTTGCTTAATGATCTTCGAGGCCGAAGATGATCTACTTTGAGGAGACTCAACTCAAGCTACCTCTTCACTAATGTATGAATAAGTAAAGCAAACAACCTATACAAAATGGCTAATAGGGTATAGATTGATGAAGTAGGAATTTAGCTCACTTTAGAATATTTTTCCTCTCATTCTTTTTCACCTCAAGAAAAATCAAGTAAAGAAAAATGAGATGAAGAAGATGAAGCATCTCTTGAACCATGGGTGAGAATAATATCTAATATAAACTCATGTAGAGACTTAACTAAGGCTAGGATAAGGTTAGGTTAAATAATATCTAGAGTAAAACAAAAACAAGTGGAGTTTAGTCAAGGTTTCTATAAGCTTCTCCAAGCTTAACAACCATGCTAATTTCCACCTCCTTTTTAGTTTTATCTAAATAATTAAAACCATACATTATTTTAACTTAAGTGTTAGTCTCATATACCCAAGTTCCATATATCATCAAGTATGATACAATATTCTAAATGCATTTAAATATATATATATATATATATATATATATATATCATATATATACATATGTGTTAAATGTAAATGAAGAAAAGAAAATTCTTTAGTGAGCTAATTTATATTAGTTAATATATATATATATATTAATATATCTAATATATATATATATATTAAATTATTAAATCAACACTTGATTTAACAATCCTGCTATATCACATATACCGATTAATATTAAATCATCGAATCAACACTTGATCCAATAATCCGGTTATATCAGATATAACCAATATCGCGAAAACAGAATACGGTATCATATACACGTATCTATCTCGGTCCCGCACGTATCACATATGTGCCCTACTTCGTTTAGCTTGAGCCAGGAAACCACTGTGTAGGACTCTAAAGACTCGTCAATACGCCGGCAGCAGGTGGTGATCATATCAGTCACCCATAAGCCGCAAGCGGTCTGCTAAACGTAACGGCCACCCAGGTATTGAACGATCAGAAGATCAACAAGGAAGCCTGCTCATACTCCCGCGAATCCAATCAGTAACACTACCGCACAGTCCGGTCTCTTCGTCTGATATGTCGCATATCGAGTCTAGGGGTGGTTAACATCAGACCCAAGTAACTTAATAATTCATGCCGATTTAAGGCCCATAACGGTTTGAGAAACTACTGATAACATTTATCAGTAAATATCAGCAACCCTGGCCAGGGATTTCCTGTTATGGCCAATCGAGCACAGCGCAACATCAACCCCTAATACTGGGAGAGACGAAACCCCTCTTATCACTCATTGCCTCCATATGATTCGGGACTGTACCCAAAAGCCACCGATTTGCACGTTCTCTTGAACATGGTATGTGGAAATCAAAGCACAGTGGAAATCACACAAGACTCTATGACGATCTCGGGTCTACAGACTAACCTGTACCAGTGTCACCAGAGAACTGCTATCTGACATTAGGTACAATACCATCTAGAAGTTCTCGACGAGTCCTATTCGGTGTACCCATTCTTTAATGAGCACCTTTGCACATTCTCTGATGTCAAACACCAATGGTTGTGGGATCAACTATCACCCCATACAGGGTCAAGAATCGTACACATTAGTCTACTCTGGAATATTGATGCCCCGTCTCGATACTCTCTCGACTAGGAACAATTAAAGGATGTACTTGTGGACTTCCATGGCCCCACTAGTATGATCTACATCATAGTCCTGGTAGTCATGTACACATGCTAAGAGCTTTATCAACATGTAACAGAGAGACAGTATAAAGATACATAAGCATACATGTTAAGATAAAGTGCAACCGGATAGAATACTATCATGTCGAGCAAGAAAGTCCTCTCTCTATATGTCCAAGCATCCACTATAGTATACAATCATGTACAACAATGGTCTCTAGGGTATACATATAACTAACAATCTCCCACTTGGACTAAGGCCAACTGTTGTAGTATCTCATACCCAACATCCCGAAAAGTCTCTCAAACTGTATCTGGGGTATGGCCTTCGTGAGTGGATCCGCTGTGTTATTCTTCGTGTCAACTCTCCTGACCTCGATCTCCCGGCGATCAACTATTGTTCCCCTCCGAACGACGGCGCGACGTGACGTCTTGCCTGAGATTCGGGGCAGATGCTAATTGGTGCTATCCGTCTACCTCTCCGAAGATGCCAAGTTGATTTATGGCACCATGTATCGAAGGTTTAGACGGATGCGTCCGATGTAGCAGACTTCGTCAGATTCCCCCTCGCTTGAGGGGTTTTTGATTGGGGGGACGCTCTTCCCTGCAGGCGCAAGCCCCTGCAGTTAATTACGCTACCGCATTGCGGTAACAACTTTCTCCTTCTCCAGATGGTCACTTCGTGTCGTGGGTGTTTATTATGTTTTTGGTTGCCCGTGGATTGTATACGGAGACTGAGTTATGTCGTCGCCCGTAGGGCGTGGACTAGTCCAAATCCGTATTTATCTTAGATTTGGGTTTGGAGGTTTGGTTTGAGGATACGTTAGCCATATTTGAGGCTAAGATCAACTCAAACGTTTGTTAAGGATACGTTAGTCTAACTTGAGACTAAGATCAACTTAACGGGATCGTTTAGATCCGACAAAAGAGCATTTGGGGCTCTATTGTTCCAGTTTAGGGACATAGTGGTCCATTGAATGTATGGCCGTCGGGACCCGTCACCTCTCTGACGACGTTGAAGGATTACAACGACAAATATCAGAGGAGTTCAGAGATGTACCCTTGAACCGAAGTTGATTGGGGGGATTCATAGTCCAGTCTGTTTGAAGGTTTAAGGATACGTTAGCCATATTTGAGGCTAAGATCAACTTAAACGGGATCGTTTAGATCCGACAAAAGAGCGTTTGGGCTCTATTGTTCCAGTTTAAGGACATAGTGGTCCATCTCCAGTTTAGGGACATAGTGGTCCATTTCCAGTTTAGGGACGTAGTGGTCCATTGCCAGTTTAGGGACGTAGTGGTCCAATACCAGTTTAAGGACATAGTGGTCCATGTTCCAGTTTAGGGACATAGTGGTCCAATGGTAGTTTAAGGACGCATAAGTCCATGGGTTTAAGGACCCCACAGTCCATGTTGATGTATGGTTGTCGGAACCCGTTACCTCTCTGAAGACGTTGAAGGATTACAACGACAAATATCAGAGGAGTTCCGAGATGTACCCTTGAACCAATGAATTAGTTGAAAGAGCAGATGTGCTCAGATCAAGATGATTTGAGGACTTATGGCCAGTTTGGGCTAAGTCCAATTATGTTTGAAATATTGGCCCTTTGTTGGCTCATTGAAGGAGAGGCTTTGCCTCTAGAAACTTAGCCAATTGGGCTAAAGCTAGTGTTAAACACTAAAGACCAGCAAGTTAGTGTTAAACACTAAAAGATAATCAGTGTTAAACACTGGGAACAGAGTTTTCAAATTAGTGTTAAACACTAAGCAAATCAGTGTTAAACACTGCCAATAGAGTTTTCCAAATTAGTGTTAAACACTAAGAAAATCAGTGTTAAACACCGAGGACAAAGTCTTCAGATTAGTGTTAAACACTAAGGAGAGAGGGGTCACGTGTGGACATGTGAGAGCGCCCTGATTCCCTTTATTTTATTCTGCAGATCAGTGTTTAACTCTTTTAATTCTGGCGGCCATCATGTGTGAGCACGTGATGAAGGCCCCCGCTCTGGTCTGTTAGAATGCTCATTAGGGGTCACGTGGTGACACGTGAGGGCGCCCTAAATGTGGAGCCAGATCTCCTTTTGGTTTATCCTCAAATCTGCGAACAAGTGTTAAACACTTTTATTTTTATTTTAGAGCATCACGTGTTGGGCACGTGATGGGGATCTGTGCGCTAATTGTTAAAGCATTTGCTGAGGGGTCACGTGATAACACGTGAGAGCGCCCAAAGCTTTCATTTCCTTTGCTTTTTCTTTCTGTGTTTCGGGGGTCACGTGGAGCACGTGATGGCATCAAAAAGTGGGGCCAGATCCCCATTATTTTGTTCTGCAAACAAGGGTTAAACACTTTTAATTTTCATAGCCATCACGTATGGGCACGTGATGTATACTCATGCCCTGATTTATTAAAACATTTATTAGGGGTCACGTGGTAACACGTGAGAGCGCCCAGAATTGTTTCTGCCTTTGCTTTTGTTCCATATATAATGAGGGTCACGTGGGAGCACGTGAGGCATTGCCTCAAAGCTTTCCTCTTCTCATTTTTGGGGGATCTGTTCAGGGGTCACGTGGGGCACGTGACCTTAGTCTTTTCATGCACAGAGATCTTTTTAAGAATTGAATTCTCCTTATCTTTAAGAATTAAATTCTTATTTAGGATAAAACCCTAATTTTTGTTTTGGAGGAATTAAATTTCTATTGTGAAAGAATTAAATTCTTATTTAGGGTAAAACCCTAATTTTATCCCAAAGGAATTAAATTCCTATAATATTATGACCATTGAATTCTCAAAACTTAATTCCTCTTCTATGTTTTGGATCTGCATGGCAGGATCTCAACCCAATGAGAATTAAATTCTCAATTCATGGGGAGATGTGCACTTTGCAGATCCTCCACCAGAGAAAGAACTAAGTTCTTTTCTTTATATAAGAGTTAAACTCTTTTGAGAATTAAATTCTCTTTTTTTAAGCCTCTCTTTTCTTACCTAGGGTTTTTCTTTCGCAGAGAATTAAATTCTCCTCCCTCTGTTTCTTCTCTCCCAAA
Organism: Agapanthus africanus; assembly: GCA_030015575.1. Taxonomy (NCBI): domain Eukaryota; kingdom Viridiplantae; phylum Streptophyta; class Magnoliopsida; order Asparagales; family Amaryllidaceae; genus Agapanthus; species Agapanthus africanus. The sequence goes on along the minus strand of CM057350.1, from coordinate 440,756,737 downwards.
AAAGTAGATCTCTTCTCTTCTCTTCTTGGCTCCTATTTATAGGAGAAGACAGAGAATCAATTTGTTTAGCAAATTTCTCATTAAGAGATTTGATTTGTATGTTGAGAGATTTGATTTGCATTCATCATTAATCTGGGCCTTTAGATTGTTAAGTGAATTTTATTGACCATTGGATTTTAAATCCAAAGATATTCTATTTGTTATCTCGGTCAGATTTAGGGGGGAAATCTTTCCAAGTCCAAGATTTTTCCATAAATTGGTGATTTTTAATCACCCTTGGATTTTTAATTCAACGGTCCCCATAGACCTTTTCCATTTGGAAAGATTTGGAAGCTTTTTAGAATTTAATTCTATTAACTGTAAGGCTTTCGAAGCCAGTCACGTGCTGACACGTGACCCTTGGTCACGTATGAGCACGTGACCCCCAAATTGGTTCCTTTAACAGCCGTTTGTTTATGTTCTTGTTTTAACCATCACGTGTCAACACGTGACCATTGGTCACGTGTAAGCACGAGATACCTCGTTGAGGTATTTTCTGACTTTTAGAATTAAATTCTATTCATTATTTTAGAGGTCTTAAAAGCCCATCACGTGTCTGCACGTGATCCATGGTCACGTGATGCCCCATTGGGGTCTTTTCTGAGTTTTTATTATATTTTTTAACTCCTCCAGCGGGTTCTTAACAGTCCATCACGTGTGGACACGTAATTCCTCATAACTTTTGATCCCGGATGAATTACGATGCCCATAATATATCAAATCGAAGGGTTTTTCGAGCCGCTTTCGATACCATCAGAATTTATCTGTTTCTCATTTGGGAGTTTGTCAAAAAAACAGCCCGGAAGATACTGGTTCCCATTTTCTTAAACGTATCGCTGCCATTTGATACCTTGGACTCTTTTGCACAGAAATTTTTGGCGGGAACAAATGCCCCCCACTAATTTGCCCACGTAAGCATATACGTGGGTGAAGTAGTGCAGAGTAATGCATAGCGTATGACCAATTTCGGGTTGGTATATAACTTTCAGAATCTTGATCTGAGAAGATAACGAGCGGACACAAGCGTCGTCATTTATCATTAACTCAAATCTTGACTCTTAAGAGATATAGTTGCAAACCCTGAACTCCATGAGCCGCACCCTTCTATCTTTTTATGTCTTACTCTGGCGGGAAGTAGTTTATATGCTCATGAGCTTCTCCATTTCAGTGGCATGTAGCTTTGGCAAGTGTGGCTCATAGATGGTCCATCTTGACCTCTTTGCAGGGCAGTGATGGCTTGGGAGACAGGGGTAGGATCTGCCACCTAAGACTTTTCAACTTTACGAGCCGTGAGGGTCTCATAAAGACTTTTCTCCCTACGAGTCGTGAGGATCTCGTAGGTGTATTTTCTCCTTAGGAGTCGTGAGGATTCCTAAGTGTGTTTTCTCTTATAAGTCGTAAGGATCCTATAAGAGAGTTTTCCCTCTTACGAGTCGAGAGGACCCGTAAGTGGTTGTTTCCCTCCTTGTCGAGATTCGACTTTGGAGAGTGTGACCCGTGGATAGTATGCAAGAGACCGTTTTGGGCCGACTTGCAGGGTCCCAGTGCTTAGGAAACAGGTTTTTTAATCCCTATTGCCTAAGGCTTTATCTCACGAGTCGAGACGAATCGAGAAGTTCTCGCAAAGACATCAATTTCCTCACGAGTCGAAACGGATCGAGCAGATCTCGCAAGAATATCCTAACGTCACAGTTAACCTCTGCTCTTTACGACAGAAGTCCGTTAGGGTCTGTGGTACTTAGGGTTTTGGCCGTCGTACCGTCGCATGAGCTGATATATTCCTCGATAGGCAATCATGCTGTTCGAGTAGCCCTGCGACTGCCGTGTCTCTGATCCCTTCGGGGGCTGGACAAGACGTCTTCAAGCAATCCTCCTTGGCAGTTTGACCGTCGGAAGGGCAAGCGTTAGGGATTTGTCATGCCGCTTTTTACTTGAGGTTAGGCTCATTTTGGAGAGCCCCGATGAGTCATAACCACTCCGTGCTGGTGTGGGATGATCTCCGATAGTCTTTCAGGCTTTATATGACTTGCCGTTAAGACCCTGAAGCTAGGAATTTGGCCTTTGCTTCGTTTTGCTGGCATTGCGTCCTCTGTATCGAGACGAATGTCGCGGTTGTCTCTAGGTTGCCGGTGAACCGTCGAGCTTTGGAACTAGGGATTTTGCCGTGGCTCCTTTTGGTGATGTTGCGTCTGCTGTATCGAGACGAACGTCGAGGTGGTGACCACTCTATATGGGATGATCTCCGGTGGTCTTTCAGGCTTTATATGACTTGCCGTCAAGACCCTGAAACTAGGAATTTAGCCTTCGCTTCATTTGCTGGCATCGCGTCCTCTGTATCGAGACGAATGTCGCGGTTGTCCCTAGGTTGCTGGTGAACCGTCGAGGTTTGGAACCAGGGATTTTGCCGTGACTCCTTTTGGTGATGTTGCGTCTGCTGTGTCGAGACGAACGTCGAGGTGGTGACCACTCCGTGCTGGTGCGAGATGATCTCCGATTGTCTTTCAGGCTTTATATGACTTGCCGTTAAGACCCTGAAGCTAGGAATTTGGCCTTCGCTTCGTTTGCTTGGTGTGTCCTAATCCTTTTGGAGGAAGAACGTTGTTGTTGATATCTTATCTGCTGTATCGAGACGAATGTCGTGGTGGTGACCACTCCATGTTGGATGATCTCTGATTGTCTTTTCGGTTTTATATGAGTTACCGTCAAGATGTTGAAGCTAGGAATTTGGCCTTCGCTTCGTTTGCTTTGGCGCGTCCGAATCCTGCTTGGGGAAGAACGCTGGGGTGACATTTCATCTGCTGTATCGAAACGATCGTCGAGGTGGTGACCACTCCACGCTGGTGCGAGATGATCTCCGATTGTCTTTCCGGTTTATATGAGTTACCGTCAAGACGTTGAAGCTAGGAATGTGGCCTTCACTTTGTTTACTTTGACTGTGTCTACTGTATCGAGACGAATGCTGAGGTGGAGCTGGGATTTTGCCATCACTCCGCTTTGTTTCGACCATGAGGTCTTTTGTTGATGTTGCTTCTGCATTCTGTTGGACTGCGAAGGAACGCCATTGTTGACATCTCGTCTACTGTATCAAGACGAATGTTGAGGTAGAGCTGGGATTTTGCCGTCGCTCCGCTTTGTTTCGACCGTGAGGTCTTTTATTGACATAGCATCTGCATCCTGCTGGACTGTGGAGGAAAGCCATTGTTGACATCTCGTCTGCTGTATTGAGATGAATGCTGAGGTGGAGCTGGGATTTTGCCGTCGCTCCGCTTGATGGTGTAACATCTGTGTCATGCTGGAAGGAGGAGGCCCACCGTTGTTGGTCTCCAGGCTGTAAATGTGGCCATTCAGATTTGGAACTAGGGCCTTTACCATGGCTCCCTTTCGTTGCGACTCTGAGGTCGATTGTTGACGTCATGTCTGTATCTGGTTGGAGTGAGGAGAAACGCCGTTTGTGATCTCTAAGTTGTCGATGTTGACGTCGAGACCCTGAACCCATGGATCTTCCTTCGCTTCATTTGTTGACATTGTGTCTGCAATATTGCGACAAATGTCAAGGTTGTCTCTAGGTTGTCTATGAACCGTCGAGATTTGGCTTCGCTTTCTGATGGAGCTTATCGGGAAGGTATAGTTCCCTCTTTGTTTGTGCCCCTGGATTGTATACAGCGATCGATGTGATCTCACCTGGGCAAAAAGTCTCATTCTTTCATTTTTTTATTCTTTTCGCGATGCTCTATCATTTCAGCTTTTTATATCGCGAAAATCGCGATTGCCCAATCATTTCGGCTATTTTTCGCGGTGCCCAATCATTTCGGCTATTTTTACTCGTTGCTTTTTATTGCGAGTTGCCCAATTATTTCGGCTGTTTTTATATGCATACATTTTTACTTGCTGCTTTTTATTGCAAGTTGCCCCATCATTTCGGCTATTTCGTATACATTTTTTTTTTGGCTCGCTGATTTTTTTTTTTTGCGAGTAGGGGATTTGGGATCTGATACCAATCTTGGCATCAGCATCGCTGCGACTGGAATATTGCCAGGAGCGAATCATCATTTGCCGTAAAGGACTTGGAATTTGATATCGATTTAGGCATCAGCATCGCTACGACTGGGATATTGCCAGGAGCGAATCATCATTTGCTATGACAGGACTTGGAATTTGATACTCGTTTAGGCATCAGCATCGCTACAACTGGGATATTGCCAGGAGCGAATCATCATTTGCCACTGTTGATATTGAACAAAGGTGGCTTAGCAAACAGGGTTAGGATCCTGTCGACTAAGGCTTTTGACTTCATGAGCCGTAAGGGTCTCACAAAGGTATTTCTCCCTTCGAGTCGTGAGGATCTCGCAGGTGCGTTTTCTCCTTAGGAATCGTGAGGACTCCTAAGTGTATGTTCCCCTGTAAGTCGTAAGGATCTTACAAAAGGATTTTCTCCTTATAAGTCGAGAGGACTTACAAGGGTTGTTTACCATATGGACATATCCCCAGTCAAGGGTGGGACTTTGTTAGGGAAATGTTTATTCGTGCCCGTGGATTGTATACAAGGGCCAGTATTGAGCCGCTTATAGGGCAGTATCGAAGGTTGTGGGGGATTTGCTTAAGAACAGGTTTAGGTTTCTGTAACTTAAGACTTTCAAATCTCATGAGCCGTGAGGGTCCCATAAGAGAATTCTCCTTACGAGTCGTAAGGATCTCGCAAGTGTAATTTTCTCCTTAGGAATCGTGAGGATTCCTAAGTGAGTTGCTCCCTTATGAGTCGTAAGGATCTTACGCGGGTGGTTTCTTCTTACAAGGTCGAGAGGACCCTATAAGTGTCTTTTAACGAGGTTGCGCCCTTTCGGGTTTTCATCCGTACCCACTTTGCTTATGGACATACCATTTTTTTTTTATTCTTTTTCTTTTCTTTTTTTTCTCTCTTTTTTTTTTAAAAAAAAACGAGGTCGCGCCCTTTCGGGTTTTCACGAACACTCGCCGGTAGCCCTGCTGTTTTTACTCACGGAGCCCTTTCGGGTTTTCAACCGTGCCCATTTTGCTTATGGACATACCCTTTTATTTTTATTTTTTATTTTTTTTACCACGTCAGCCTGAAAATGCTGCGGGTTGAGAGTAGTTTAACGACGTTTCGGTCATTTGCAAGTTTTAGGACATTGCGGTCCGCCGTTAGTTTAAGGACGTTTTGGTCCGCCGTCGCTGTATTTGAGAAGCATCTCTAGTTCACTGACTTTTCGGTCTATGGGGCTTTCCCTATGAATGAGCATGATGCCCCCGGCATATCCACCTTTTTCGAAGCATGTTGTTGTGGAGGGTTTACTTTCCATTTTTCGGGCAGCGCGAACTTGCCCTGTTGGTATTGGTCTTCAACCCAGTTTTTGAAGACGTAGCAATTGTCGAGTGGGTGACCCATTACTCTGTGGTAGGGACAATAGTTAGGATTGTTAACGTCACCTGGTTGCAATGGACGTTTTGGATCTGGCAAAGTGATAAGCCCGCTGCGCACTGCTAGCTCAAACAATCTCTTTGTTTTATCTTTGGGAAACGAGTAAGGATGTTTCAACTTCTCATTGAGGTATCGCGGCTTGTTGTTTTGACGAAAAAACGGTGTCGGGTTACTCGGCTGTTGTTGAGTGTTGGTAACAAAGGCCGTTTTTTCCTTTTCCTTTCTCATTTCGTTTGCTCCGTCGTTTGCGGGTCCGAGATTCTTTCCGGGTAGCGTGAGATTGTACTGCTGAACGTTCTCGCAACTCTCCAATTCTTTTGTTTTAGAAATGAATTCCTTGAAGAGAGGGTTGAGGGCGGCTTTTTCGTCAGAATCACTTCTAAAGGTGAGAACTCATGATCCCCCGGGCTCGTCCCTATGACAATTGCCGGCAACTCTTTTATGCTCATCTGTCGTATTTTTTCGCTGTCTACGAGCTTCCCGCTTTATTCTATTGACGTGTTGTCTATGAGCGACATATCCTTGCCACCAACGCTTAAAGGAGTTGCAGTCTTCAGTAGGATGTGCGATCCTCTGATGATATAGGCAGAAGTTAGGGTGTACGTCCGTTTCATCAAAATGTATACCACCAGGAGAATTTTTTCTGAAAGAGGGCGGCCTCATCCCCATTGATATGGCTTTGGCGAATCGTTTCCTTGTCTTGATCCTGCTTTTATTTGCGGCGGATGTACTTTGATCTGGTGGGAGTGTTTCGACCCTTTTGTCCAGTCGCCGGCGTTTGGCCTTTTCAAATATGGCCATCTCACGCTCCCGGTCGGCTTTACTTTTCAAACGAATCTCATTCAGGAAGGCATCGATCATTTCGTCTGACGGCCACATGAATTCCGGCTCAGGCTCTGCCCCCAGTTTCTCAGTGCAAGGAGTTCTTTCATCGTCCGTAAATGAGTGGGAGATCACGTGACAAGTTGCCCCCGGTGCGTCCGTCTTCTTTGGAGTGTGCGGCTGTGGTGGGTTTACTTTCCACTTTTTAGATAGCACGACCTTTCCTTGTAGGTATTGATCCTCGATCCATCCTTTAAAGACGAAGCAATCCTTGATCGGGTGACTTATCGTTTGGTGGTAAGGACAATAATTGGGATCGTTGACATCGCCTGGCTGCAACGGACGCTTTGGACTCGGCAGATTGATGAGTCTGTTGCGCACTGCCAGCTCGAACAGTCTTCTCGTTTTATCCTGAAGAAACAAGTAAGGACATCCCAGTCTCTCCTCGAGGGATGGGCGTGGACGCATATTGTTTTGACGGGCAACCGGCTTTAAGTTGCTCGGCCGTTGCTGAGTATTGGCAACGAAGGTTGCCTTCCCTTTCGCCTTTTCATTCCGAGGCTGTATCTTTGAAGAAGAAGGCTTATGGCCCATCTGGTCCATTTGGGCCAGCTTGTCAATCAAGGCCTGGAAGGTGGTCGGCTTGAAAAACATCATGAACTGGGAGATGGCCGCTTGCGGATCGAGAGTGCCCACAAACATGCCTACCGCCGGTGCCTCTTCTATGCGTTGTTCGCATTTCGACCATAGGTTCCGCCATCGTGTTGCGTATTGAACCCACGTTTCGCTTGGCCTTATCCTGGCATTTATTAGTGCTGTTATCGGGATGCGTTCACTAGCACTCGCGAATCTTTGTGTAAACAGCAGTTCCATCTCTGCAAATGTTTTGACAGAGTCGTTAGGTAGCTCCGAATACCATTCAAAGGCTGTTTCTGCTAAGCTGCCGACGAATTGACGTAGCAACAATTTGTCATCGCCTCCAGTATTGCCGCATAAGGCCCTGAATTGAGCGACATGCTGATGCGGATTCCCTGTCCCTTTATATACGTGGAACTTAGGGATCGTATATCCCGGCGGATATTTTATCTGATCATACCACCCTGGATACGGTCGCCCAGTTCTAACAACTTGTTCAGCCGCTTCGTTTTCCTGGTGAACTCGTATCTGCTGAGCTATATAGTCATCCAGGGCAGCTTTAGAGATTGTATCCTCTTTGGCTGTTGACAGAGCCGGTGGAGGATTCGACGTTTCTCCTTTGTCATCTTCGAGGACGATCGGGGGATCTTCAGCAGGAGGATCTTGTTGGATCATCATACCTACCATATCCTGAAACAGAAGGGCCATTCGCTTTGTATTGGCTGCTTGTTCTGTTGCTTCTCTGTTCTTCTTTTCGAGGACTCTGCGTAGGAAGTCAGCGTCAGTTTCCCGTTCGTGACGCTGTTCTGATGATGTTTCCGGGCTTTCTTTTGGCCCGGTGAGTGCGGCCATCGCAGTCATCATCTCTTGAAACTTCTGCTGTTCCTCCTGGGCTTTTGTCAGGGATCGGGTGAGCGGTCGGTGACTCGTCGAAGCACGGCTTTCCTCCTTTCCGGCAGCCATATAAACAGTGTGCACCACCATGCCCCCAGACTTGGGGCGTTTAGATTCAGCGCTTTTACGGTTCACCATGTTCACAGGGGCTTTTTGCGACCTCCTTTTCTTTTGAGTGATTGACGTTGAGGGAGCCGTTGCAGTGGGCACCCATCCAGCTGTTGCATTTTCCGGCTTGACAGAGTAATTCTTCTCCTGCCGAACCTTCATCTTTTTCTGTCGGTGGAGATAGTCTTGATCTATTACGGAGTCTTGGACTTGACACCAGACCTTGTAAATTTTAGAGGACAGCCGTTGAGGGGGCTGCTCTAGCTTCTTTTCCGTATCATTCTCCACGGGTGGAGGAGATCTCTTCAGCACTGCAGTAGGAAAGTTTCTGCGCACCCTGTTCAGCAGCTCAAAGATGTTCCCAGTTGGAACAGCAACATCGATCCCCACCGTTGGAGCTGGTGGAGTAAATCCAGAAGGGGAGTTGCCCCCAGCCTTCCTTACTCGGCGCCAGTGGCGACGTCGAGCGCGTCGTGCGGATGGAATTGTTTCGGCCGTAGGGGAGACTTCGTCATGCCCCCTGCTTTGAGGAGAGACCGTTATTGGTGCTAGCCTGTCAAAGACTGACACCCGTTGAGAAGCAATGTCTAATCTGTCAAAGACAGACCTCTGGGCAGGGGAAGCAGCTTTGAGGACCTCGCCTGGAGCAGCAACCGGAATGGCCAGCCTTGTAAAAATTGACTTCTTGGAAAGAGGAGCCTTTCCAGTAATTTTGTCCGCTTGAGCCGGGATGGCTATCCGCTTTGGGATGCCAGCTTCGGGTATCGCGGGCTTATAGACATTCTGGCCCAGTCTGTTGAAAACTGAGGTATTGAAGTTGGACGACCCGTTGAGAGGGGCCGCGGTAGTTATAAGCCGATCAAAGACCGATTTCTTTGGAGCTTCTTGCGACGTCGTTGGGGTATCGAAGCTCATTGGTGGGAGCATGGTCCCGAAGAATAGTCCAGTGGTGGCTTGAATTACCTGCTCCACTGGCATCTTAAAAAGGGAGGCCGCTTGGGGCCCATAAGTCACTCCTCTAGCAAGGACGGAGCGAGAGTTGCAGTTGTAGGTAGTGCAGTTTGAAGCCATTGATCTTCTGTTTTCTGCACGGAGCAAGACACCAAATCTTAGTACCTCGAATCCACAGGCAACCACAGCAAACCGCGATTTGTTCGCGAACACGACACACGAAGTGTGGAGTGGAAAGAGGAAAAGGTCCCACCGGGCGTGCCAGAATCTGTTCCCCTCCGAACGGCGGCGCGACGTGACGTCTTGCCTGAGATTCGGGGCAGATGCTAATTGGTGCTATCCGTCTACCTCTCCGAAGATGCCAAGTTGATTTATGGCACCATGTATCGAAGGTTTAGACGGATGCGTCCGATGTAGCAGACTTCGTCAGATTCCCCCTCGCTTGAGGGGTTTTTGATTGTGGGGACGCTCTTCCCTGCAGGCGCAAGCCCCTGCAGTTAATTACGCTACCGCATTGCGGTAACAACTTTCTCCTTCTCCAGATGGTCACTTCGTGTCGTGGGTGTTTATTATGTTTTTGGTTGCTCGTGGATTGTATACGGAGACTGAGTTATGTCGTCGCCCGTAGGGCGTGGACTAGTCCAAATCCGTATTTATCTTAGATTTGGGTTTGGGGGTTTGGTTTGAGGATACGTTAGCCATATTTGAGGCTAAGATCAACTCAAACGTTTGTTAAGGATACGTTAGTCTAACTTGAGACTAAGATCAACTTAACGGGATCGTTTAGATCCGACAAAAGAGCATTTGGGGCTCTATTGTTCCAGTTTAGGGACATAGTGGTCCATTGAATGTATGGCCGTCGGGACCCGTCACCTCTCTGACGACGTTGAAGGATTACAACGACAAATATCAGAGGAGTTCAGAGATGTACCCTTGAACCGAAGTTGATTGGGGGGATTCATAGTCCAGTCTGTTTGAAGGTTTAAGGATACGTTAGCCATATTTGAGGCTAAGATCAACTTAAACGGGATCGTTTAGATCCGACAAAAGAGCGTTTGGGCTCTATTGTTCCAGTTTAAGGACATAGTGGTCCATCTCCAGTTTAGGGACATAGTGGTCCATTTCCAGTTTAGGGACGTAGTGGTCCATTGCCAGTTTAGGGACATGGTGGTCCAATACCAGTTTAAGGACATAGTGGTCCATGTTCCAGTTTAGGGACATAGTGGTCCAATGGTAGTTTAAGGACGCATAAGTCCATGGGTTTAAGGACCCCACAGTCCATGTTGATGTATGGTTGTCGGGACCCGTTACCTCTCTGAAGACGTTGAAGGATTAGAACGACAAATATCAGAGGAGTTCCGAGATGTACCCTTGAACCAATGAATTAGTTGAAAGAGCAGATGTGCTCAGATCAAGATGATTTGAGGACTTATGGCCAGTTTGGGCTAAGTCCAAGTATGTTTGAAATATTGGCCCTTTGTTGGCTCATTGAAGGAGAGGCTTTGCCTCTAGAAACTTAGCCAATTGGGCTAAAGCTAGTGTTAAACACTAAAGACCAGCAAGTTAGTGTTAAACACTAAAAGATAATCAGTGTTAAACACTGGGAACAGAGTTTTCAAATTAGTGTTAAACACTAAGCAAATCAGTGTTAAACACTGCCAATAGAGTTTTCCAAATTAGTGTTAAACACTAAGAAAATCAGTGTTAAACACCGAGGACAAAGTCTTCAGATTAGTGTTAAACACTAAGGAGAGAGGGGTCACGTGTGGACATGTGAGAGCGCCCTGATTCCCTTTATTTTATTCTGCAGATCAGTGTTTAACTCTTTTAATTCTGGTGGCCATCACGTGTGAGCACGTGATGAAGGCCCCCGCTCTTGTCTGTTAGAATGCTCATTAGGGGTCACGTGGTGACACGTGAGGGCGCCCTAAATGTGGAGCCAGATCTCCTTTTGGTTTATCCTCAAATCTGCGAACAAGTGTTAAACACTTTTATTTTTATTTTAGAGCATCACGTGTTGGGCACGTGATGGGGATCTGTGCGCTAATTGTTAAAGCATTTGCTGAGGGGTCACGTGATAACACGTGAGAGCGCCCAAAGCTTTCATTTCCTTTGCTTTTTCTTTCTGTGTTTCGGGGGTCACGTGGAGCACGTGATGGCATCAAAAAGTGGGGCCAGATCCCCTTTATTTTGTTCTGCAAACAAGTGTTAAACACTTTTAATTTTCATAGCCATCACGTGTGGGCACGTGATGTATACTCATGCCCTGATTTATTAAAACATTTATTAGGGGTCACGTGGTAACACGTGAGAGCGCCCAGAATTGTTTCTGCCTTTGCTTTTGTTCCATATATAATGAGGGTCACGTGGGAGCACGTGAGGCATTGCCTCAAAGCTTTCCTCTTCTCATTTTTGGGGGATCTGTTCAGGGGTCACGTGGGGCACGTGACCTTAGTCTTTTCATGCACAGAGATCTTTTTAAGAATTGAATTCTCCTTATCTTTAAGAATTAAATTCTTATTTAGGATAAAACCCTAATTTTTGTTTTGGAGGAATTAAATTCCTATTGTGAAAGAATTAAATTCTTATTTAGGGTAAAACCCTAATTTTATCCCAAAGGAATTAAATTCCTATAATATTATGACCATTGAATTCTCAAAACTTAATTCCTCTTCTATGTTTTGGATCTGCATGGCAGGATCTCAACCCAATGAGAATTAAATTCTCAATTCATGGGGAGATGTGCACTTTGCAGATCCTCCACCAGAGAAAGAACTAAGTTCTTTTCTTTATATAAGAGTTAAACTCTTTTGAGAATTAAATTCTCTTTTTTTAAGCCTCTCTTTTCTTACCTAGGGTTTTTCTTTTGCAGAGAATTAAATTCTCCTCCCTCTGTTTCTTCTCTCCCAAAAAAGTAGATCCCTTCTCTTCTCTTCTTGGCTCCTATTTATAGGAGAAGGCAGAGAATCAATTTGTTTAGCAAATTTCTCATTAAGAGATTTGATTTGTATGTTGAGAGATTTGATTTGCATTCATCATTAATCTGGGCATTTAGATTGTTAAGTGAATTTTATTGACCATTGGATTTTAAATCCAAAGATATTCTATTTGTTATCTCGGTCAGATTTAGGGGGGAAATCTTTCCAAGTCCAAGATTTTTCCATAAATTGGTGATTTTTAATCATCTTTGGATTTTTAATCCAACGGTCCCCATAGACCTTTTCCATTTGGAAAGATTTGGAAGCTTTTTAGAATTTAATTCTATTAACTGTAAGGCTTTCGAAGCCAGTCACGTGCTGACACGTGACCCTTGGTCACGTGTGAGCATGTGACCCCCAAATTGGTTCCTTTAACAGCCGTTTGTTTATGTTCTTGTTTTAACCATCACGTGTCAACACGTGACTATTGGTCACATGTAAGCACGTGATACCTCGTTGAGGTATTTTTTGACTTTTAGAATTAAATTCTATTCATTATTTTAGAGGCCTTAAAAGCCCATCACGTGTCTGCACGTGACCCATGGTCACGTGTGAGCACGTGATGCCCCATTGGGGTCTTTTCTGAGTTTTTATTATATTTTTTAACTCCTCCAGCGGGTTCTTAACAGTCCATCACGTGTGGACACGTAATTCCTCATAACTTTTGATCCCGGATGAATTACGAGGCCCATAATATATCAAATCGAAGGGTTTTTCGAGCCGCTTTCGATACCATCAGAATATATCTGTTTCTCATTCGGGAGTTTGTCAAAAAAACAGCCCGGAAGATACTGGTTCCCATTTTCTTAAACGTATCGCTGCCATTTGATACCTTGGACTCTTTTGCGCAGAAATTTTTGGCGGGAACAACTATCTCCCAGATCAGGTGATACCGTCGAAGAATATGTCTGGACTTCTAATGGGACCTGGGTTCCTTGGCCAAAGCTATTGCTCCATTGTTATCACAATACAAAGGTATTGGATACTCGATGGATGGAACCTCACCAAGTTCAGTTATGAACTTCTTTATCCAGACAGCCTCTTTGGCGGTATCGTTGGCAGCGATGTATTCAGCCTCCATCGTCGAGTCTGCCACGGTATCTTGCTTGGAACTCTTCCAACAGACTGCCCCTCTATTGAGGGTGAAGACAAAGCCCGAGACCGATTTACTGTCGTCCCTATCACTCTGGAAGCTCGAATCGGTAAAGGACTCCATTTGGAGTTCACCGTTACCATACACCAAGAACATTTCTTTAGTCATTCTTAAGTACTTAAGAATGTTCTTCACAACTGTCCAGTGATTCTCCCCAGGATGCGATTGATACCTGCTCACTACACCTAGTGAATAAGCTATATCTGGTCTGGTATATAGCATCGCATACATGATAGAGCCTACTGCCGAAGCATAGGATATCCCTTGCATGCGGGCCCTCTCCAAATAAGTCTTGGAAGACATCTCTTTGGAGAGAGTGATTCCAGAGATTATGGGTAAACTACTGCGCTTGGAATTTTCCATACTAAACCTCTTTAGTATGGTGTCAATATACTTGGATTGAGACAATCCCAGTACCCGTTTAGATCTATCTCTATAGATCTGAATCCCCAGAATGCAGGAGGCATCACCCAGATCTTTCATGGAGAATCTGTGTGATAAGAAGAGTTTGACCGAGTGCAGCATAGGAACATCATTTCCTATCAAGAGTATTTCATCCACGTACAATACGAGGAAGACAATCTTACTTTCTGCAACTTTCTTGTATATACAAGGTTCATCTATGTTTATGATGAAGTCAAACTCTTTGACTGCAACATCAAAACATATATTCCAACTCCGCGATGCCTGCTTTAATCCATAGATTGATTTAAGCAGCTTGTACACCTTTCCGCTGCACCCACTTTATACGAAGCCCTATGGCTGAGTCATGTACACGCTCTCTTCTAAATCCCCATTTAGAAAAGCGGTCTTGACGTCCATCTACAGATTTCGTAGTCATGGTATGCAGCGATGGCAAGTAGGATCCGGATGGACTTAAGTATAGCCACTTGAGAAAAGGTTTCGTCATAATCCATACCTGGTTGTTGACGAAAACCCTTTGCTACAAGTCTAGCTTTGAAAGTCTCAACTTTTCCATCTACACCAAATTTCTTCTTGAAGATCCACTTGCTCCCGAGGGGTTTTACCCCTTCAGGAGCATCATCCAAAGTCTATACTTTGTTGGTGTATATGGATTCCATCTCAGATCGCATTGCATCCAGCCATTTCACAGAGTCTCTACTTGTGATGGCCTGCTCGAAGCTACTAGGGTCATCATATTCCATGATGTAATCCTCGCTCCTACCGTCTATGAGAAAACAGTAGTATCTCTCAGGCGGATGAGAAACCCTAGTAGATCGGCGGAGAGGCTGAGGTTCATTGGGGACTATCGAATCCTCTGGATCTACTAAATCATTAGTCGCAGTTTGTGTAGATGGAACTTCTTCCAGTTCTACCTCATGAACACTAATTTCTTTTTCAAGAATTTCCTTTTCTATAAAGGTGGCATTCCGTGAAACAAACACCTTTTGTTCCTCGGTTTGGTAGAAGATATACCCTCGCGAATGTTTGGGATATCCAACAAACTTGCACAGAACAGATCTTGCCTCGAGTTTATCCGGATTTTGCTTGTTAACATAGGCCGGACAACCCCATATCCTAACATAATTAAGACATGCCCTCTTTCCTTTCCATATCTCATATGGAGTGGTAGGCACGGATTTGGTAGGAACCGTATTCAATAAGTCTGCAGCTGTCTCCAGTGCATAACCCCAAAAGGAGATAGGTAACTCAACAATACTCATCATAGAGCGCACCATATCTAATAGGGTGCGATTCATCCACTCCGATACACCATTGTGCTGTGGTGTATACGGAGGAGTAAGCTGAAAGAGAATCCCATTCACTTTTAAATAGTCCAGGACTCCGTGCTCAAGTATTCTCCTCCCCGATCAGACCGAAGGATTTTAATACTTTTACCCGTTTGGTTCTCTACTTCGCTTTTATATTCCTTTAATTTCTTAAAAGTTTCAGACTTGTGTTTCAACAGGAACACATGTCCAAATCTTGAGAGATCGTCGGTGAATGTAATGAAGTACGAGAAACCATTCCTAACATGTATAGACATAGGACCGCATACATCACTATGTATCAGTCCCAAGAGTTCAGTAGCTCTTTCTCCGTATCCAGTAAACGGAGTTTTGGTCATTTTTCCTTTGAGACATGACTGGAAAGTTTCATAAGATGAAAGTTCAAACGGATTTAAATATCTATCCTTATGTAACTTAGCTAGCCGTGTCGCATTGATATGACCTAGTCTACAATGTCACAAGAAGGATTCGTTCATTTCTAAACTTTTCCTCTTGTTTATGTTCTGTACATTAAGAACTGTATTCTGATTCATAACATATAATCCGTTATATAGTGCAACAAACCCAATCAACACTTGATTTAGGAAAATGTTCATAACTTTTTTCTCTACTACAAAGTTATATCCTTCTTTATCTAATAAAGAAATTGATATTAAATTGCACATCATAGATGGTACGTAGTAACAGTCGTTCAAGATCAGTGTATTACCGTTTGACAATACAAGATGACATTCGCCAACTATTTTGGCTGCAACAGTTGCACCATTCCCAACTTTTAGAGAATGTTCACCTTTTTCCCAGTTCTCTACCTATTCTCAGCCCTTGTAATATATTACATATATGGATCCTGATCCGGTATCTAATACCCAGGTCGTAGAGTGTACTGAGAAACAGTTCTCAGTAACGAACACACCCGAAGAAGACGAATCAATATGCTCATTCCTCATTTGGGTGGCATGGGAATCCTGGTATTCCCTTATTTCTTGCTCAGTCTTATAATAGTTATAAGGAAAAGCAGAACTAATGTCCCCCAGCTCAGTATAATAAGCAGGTTCGGCAATACATCCATATTATTATCCTGATTAAGGCATGTCATGGTCGCTACCTTGAGAGAGAGAGAGAAGAAATATACTTTAGCGTATGCTCTTGCAAGATTAGATTGGTTATTATCTTATCTAATCAGGATGGCTCCCACTACTTTTTATTAAGTCTTCCTTCAAACCCTAAAAGGTAAGACTAGCCGGGATTAATTACACCGTACAAGTTCGCTGACCGGCCAGCCAGGACAGTGTCGGTACTTTTAGGGAGGTTCCCTGTGTTTTTGCACGGACCTAATTAAAATAAACCTTGTTTTCCCAGAGGCATAATCCCATTGACACCTTTCTAGACACCTAATAGGTTAGCTAATTGTATAGTGCAAAACCCTCCCTGGAGTAACTCTTACTCGTAGTGGGTATCGGGATCCAACTATCTTATAGAAGGTATGCAATCTCATTGCAAATTTCAACACTTGAAATTCCCGATAATCTTTTGCCCCTAGCGTCCTATGACCTTGACGCAGGCTAACAAACCATAGGACACTAGTTAAGTTCAGTCCGTACACTTCTTGATTGAATTAAGCCCACCCGCACGACCCTTGACGCAGGCCAACAAAGTCGTACGACTACCCTAATCCAATCGCATCACATGCTAACAGATAAGTACTAATCAGCTGCCGCACACTACGCCTTGACGTAGGCCAACAAACGCTGCACGAATACTAAATAGTACTTATTTGAAATGACGGAGGGCAACGACGGGTTTTTAAGAAAACCTTTTACGTAATGAACTTGATATCGTTGCAGAATCCAGTGAGTTTGAAAAAGGAGTGCTTTTGAGGCTTTTACTAGTTTCACTAAAGAGGTCACTCCCGGTGAAGAGATCTCGGCTCTTTCCTCATCGAGTAAAGTGCTGGATATTCTACAAAGAATACCACTATGCAAAGCAAAAACTAAAAAAGCAATCAAAAACGAAACCGCGTGGCTTGTAGCATCTTCTAGTTTCGCAAAAGAGGTCTCTCTCGGTGAAGGGATCTTGTCTCTTTCCTTATCGAATAAGGTGCTGGATATTCTACAAGGAATACCACTATGTAAAGAAAAAACTAGAGTTACCTTTTAAAAAATTTAATTCCACAACATCTTTAGCTTTCTTTTTTTTTCATTAATCTCATTAATGATGTCCTATCATTTATGCTTCCTAAGAATCATAGATAAAGAAACGAAAATACAACGTGCGCTTATGCCATCCGCATTGGCCACTTTGTCCCGTTATGCACCGTTAGGTTACTTAACTAACGGCATAGAGGGGCGGGACTAGCGCGGATACAAAACATAAGCAACGTCTATTATATATCATATATATAATAATAAAACATTCATCTCAGGAAGTAATATGATCTCATCACAGAACATTGCAGCAGAAGTCAACATATGAAATATTGGATATACTAGAATTTCTGTGTTTTAAATCAAGCCAGTAAAAAACACGGATTCCACATTCGTGATGAATAGCCAAACCCACATCCATAGACCCCTATGAGAGCGGCAAGCAACCGTGCCAATTATAGGGTTAGGAGACCCAGTCTCGACTCCTCGAGATGGTCTCCCATTGGACCCTCGAACCCGGTTACTTGTGCTCCCCACCTTGGGTCTATCCTAATGCGGAAAAGTAAATAATACACATCAATGGTGACATCATCCTCAACCCGGAAGTATCCCAATAAAAGAATATTACATACAATTAATTTTACATAAATGAAAAAAAACTCTCATCTCACATAAAACTCCCGGCCATTCAATCACGATGATCCAATATATCATATCACAACAACACATAACAACACATATCATCAACGTAAGTAAATATGCGTATCCCAATTGTCTTTGTCATATAGCAACGAAACCGGCGATACACCATATATTACACTTATGGTCGCAGAATAGAAATGTGAACTACAATAATTAGAATCCGCAATCACCCTTAGACATCATAAGCCCGAAATATCACATACTTTGGATTTCTTGCCTAACACAGTCAATTTCTTAGACATCATAAACTCGGAACATCACATATTCCGAATTTCATGCCTAACTATATAAACCCTGCATTTTAGTCTCATCTTGGAAACAATTTTCAATTGTTAGTCGGGTAATTCAACAGGATTCCCGACAACATGATCGAATGCGCGTCGAAAACATTAGTAGACGGCCGCACCCCCGATGCCGTCGACGAAGTGCACTTAGGCGGAACACCGTGGCCGCGAGCACCCGAATGGATGATTTTGGCAACGGGGTTCTCCTATAGTCACTTGGTTGGGGCGTTGGGGCGTGGCTATCTAGTAATGGTACCCGGTGAGTATCCGCATACGCTACGCAATTGTGAAGAAGTTTTGATCCAAATCGAAACTTCGTGGAAACTGATGATTTGAGACTAAATTGCTAGATTTATAAAATTTAAACCAGTTTTCATAAAACTAATTATTGTGGATTTCAAATATTGTATCACAAATCATAAATAGCTAGGTGACGTTAAAGATTTCGACCGAATCAACGAATTCCCAAAATTACCAGAAAACTCAACAGTTGAGCACAGTTGAAAATACCAAGAACATGCCACGGTACCTATAGACCAGCTGTTGAAGTGCCAACCCAAGCCTCACACTTGGCGCCGTGGAACAGCCATAAATACAACTATTTGGCCGCGGTTCCGCGGTCAAGTAATCGAGTTAGGGTTTCGTTCTTAAAGAGGGTCCATAGAATTACCTGCATGATTTTTTGAATATTTTTAATCTAAAATATTCCAACGTATGGAAAAATTCCAGAGAGTATGGGAAATTAGGGTTTTCGGTGTTCGTTCGGACTTCTAACTTCGCCTAGACGACGCCTAATGCTCTAGCTTGGCTCTGATATCATGTTGGAGTTTCTTAGCACATCTACTAGGGTTTCAAGGTGTATCAAGTATACAATTTTAAAAAATATAGTGTGCTAATGAACTCAAATTTAGAATTGAACTAGAGAATTAGGGTTTAACAACAAGTAAGCAAGCATAAACCTAAGTGATTATGAAATACAACCTTTGTAGACCGGTCCATCACTTCAAATGCTCCGTGTAAAAGTCTTTTCGCTCCAAGTAATGGTATTCCGGACTCTCAGTAAGCTCCACTAGTCGAAATGAACGAGCTTGCTTAATGATCTTCGAGGCCGAAGATAATCTACTTTGAGGAGACTCAACTCAAGCTACCTCTTTACTAATGTATGAATAAGTAAAGCAAACAACCTATACAAAATGGCTAATAGGGTATAGATTGATGAAGTAGGAATTTAGCTCACTTTAGAATATTTTTCCTCTCATTCTTTTTCACCTCAAGAAAAATCAAGTAAAGAAAAATGAGATGAAGAAGATGAAGCATCTCTTGAACCATGGGTGAGAATAATATCTAATATAAACTCATGTAGATACTTAACTAAGGCTAGGATAAGGTTAGGTTATATAATATCTAGAGTAAAACAAAAACAAGTGGAGTTTAGTCAAGGTTTCTACAAGCTTCACCAAGTTTTACAACCATGCTAATTTCCACCTCATTTTTAGTTTTATCTAAATAATTAAAACCATACATTATCTTTACTTAAGTGTTAGTCTCATATACCCAAGTTCCATGTATTATCAAGCATGATACAATATTCTAAATACATTTATATATATATATATATATCATATATATATACATATGTGTTAAATGTAAATGAAGAAAAGAAAATTCTTTAATGAGCTAATTTATATTAGTTAATATATATATATATATATTAATATATCTAATATATATATATATATTAAATTATTAAATCAACACTTGATTTAACAATCCGGCTATATCACATATACCCGACTAATATTAAATCATCGAATCAACACTTGATCCAAAATCCCGGTTATATCAGATATAACCAATATCGCGAAAAAAGAATACGGTATCGTATAAACGTATCTATGTCGGTCTCGCATGTTTCACATATGTGCCCTACTTCGTTTCGCTTGAGCCAGGAAACCTCTGTGTAGGATTCTAAAGACTCGTCAATACGCCGGCTGCAGGTGGTGATCATATTAGTCACCCACAAGCCGCAAACGGTCTGCTAAACATAAAGGCCACCCGGGTATTGAACGATCAGAAGATCAACAAGCAAGCATGCTCATACTCCTGCGAATCCAATCGGTAACACTACCGTACAGTCCAGTCTCTTCATCTGATATGTCGCATATCGAGTCTAGGGGTAGTTAACGTCAGACCCCAGTAACTTGATAAGTCATGCTGATTTGAGGCACATAACGGTTCGAGAAACTACCGATAACACTTATCTGTAAATCTCAGCAACCCTGACCAAGGATTTCCTGTTATGGCTAATCGAGCACAGCGCAACATCAACCCTCAATACCAGGAGAGATGAAACCTCTCCTATTGCTCATTGCCTCTATGTGATTCGGGACTGTACCCAAAAGCCACCGGTTTGCACATTCTATTGAACGTGGTATGATGGAAATCAAAGCACAGTGGGAATCACACAAGACTCTATGACGATCTCGAGTCTACAGACTAACCTGTACCAGTGTCACTAGAGAACTACTATCTGACGTTAAGTATAATACCATCTAGGAGTTCTTAGCGAGTCATTTTCGGTGTACCCATTCTCTAATGAGCATATGTGCACATTCTCTGATGTCAAACAACAATGGTTGTGGGATCAACCATCGCCCCATACAGGGTCAAGAATCGTACACACTAGTCTACTCTAGAATATCGATGCCCTGTCTCGATACTCTCTCGACTAGGAACAATTAAAAGATGTACTTGTGGACTACCCTGGCCCCACTAGTATGATCTAAATCATAGTCCTGGTAGTCAAGTACACATCCTAAGGGCTTTATTAACATATAACAGAGAGACAGTATAAAGATACATAAGCGTACATGTTAAGATAAAGTACAACCAGATAGCATACTATCATGTCGAGCAAGAAAGTCCTCTCTATATATGTCCAAGCATCCACTATAATATACAATCATGTACAACAATGGCCTCTTGGGCATACATATAACTAACATGAACATATAGCAGTTAGACGAGTTATACCGCTCAAATGACATTCACGGTAGCAGTTAGAAGTGTGTGTACTAAAACTATTAAACAGTGTTAAAAAAATAACGATTTCGAAATACTCTGAGTTTCCCCAATCACAAAGATAACAGAATATCCAACCTGGTCAAAAACAAACATGTCCTGAAACCCTAAATCCAAGTGATACAGAGCACAAAACAAAAACGAAAATTTTTCATAATAGAAGAACCGGCCAGGCCGGCCAAAACTAAAATCTCGCTGGCCAAAATTTTGAATTATATGCTCGTTTTTCTCTGGTGTTCTAGTTGTCACATAAATAGTCTTCTGCAATTGTTTAAAATTTTTTTGAAGACTTTAAAAATTCAACAAAAACTTGAAATTTGGGTTTCATATTTCTGAGTTGTTTCGGTTTTATTACATTAACATCGTTTAAAACTGATAGTATAGGTTTTATGGGCTGGCTCTGATACCATATTGGGTTACACTAACGTCATGGCCATCAACCAAGGCCGATTGCGGAACAAAAATTTTACAACGATTCAAAACTGGCGCTAGAATAACCCTAAACCAGATCTACCATAAACCTAACTAGCATAACTTGAGAAGATATCTACTATGAAAAGAGTTTATCGCAAGAGGTTCAAGTCCTTCGGGTTTTCACTCCTCTCCTTTAGCATTCTCCTGGTGTCCTCCATGATCGAGCTTGATCGACGGCTTTCTCATGTCAAACATGATCCACCCGAGAGTGTCTACATTGAGCTCAGCCTCTAAACTGAGGTAACTAGGTTACTTAGTATGCTAATATAAGTACCCTGGATGATGTAGAGAGTGATGAAGGATTGATTTGTCTTAAGAACCCTAGATTTCTCAACACATGAGACTATTAGGGTTTGAGGTAGGAGAAGAGAAGCTAGGAGGAGATGGGAGTGTTGTAGTGAGCATAAATAGAATGAAGAATGGCTAAGTGTTGTGACTAATAAAGAAAACACAAAATATCTAGCATGCTTAAAATATCTAAAAAATATCTTCACAACAAAATATCTAGCATACTCAAATAGTAAACCATGAGTCATCCCATGAGTCACTACATGAGTCACCAAGTAGCCATGCTTCATTCAATGAATGATAACACCTTACCCTCCATCTCATTAACCATTTAACTAAATGGTTAAAACAAATAATGAGGTGTCTTCTTCTAGAAGCACTCTTGTAACAAATTACAAGAATACTCCTCATCGTATATGAAAGTGTTTACTAGAACCACGGTAGGGTTAAAACGGGCATCACACTTGCAATTTTCAAATTTTAGAGGTGCTAATGAACACTTACCAAGATCTAACTCGAATATTAGGGAATAACAATGATGATGTGATAAACTAAGAGAAAGGAAGGGGGCTAATAACCGTGTCCTTCTCTTCTAATGCTCTGGGTAGTAGTCCACACGACTCCACTAGGCTTCACTTGAAGAAGGTGCAAGCTTCCTCCGATGACCTTCGTGCTGAAGATGATCCACCCGAAGTCCACCAATCCAAACTACCTCTTCACTATACTTTTTAGTGAAGGAAACACACTACACTTGATTGCTAATCAAGTGTAGGATGGTGAAGTATGGGTTTTGTTTTGCTCACTTGGGTTTCAAGCTCTATGGTTCACAACACATGTGATTGCTAGTGCTTGAAGCAAGAGATGAAGAAAATGTATAATGCTAAAGAGCAAGAGCTCAAGAAGAATGGCTAAGGCATCAAGCATAGAGTGAAGAATGGCTCACCAATATATCTCACTCACTGAAGCATGAATATTCACATAGAAAATATGCACCATGCTTCAATAGTGAAGTCAAAGTAATAAACTATAATATGTGACATGCCTTCAACCCATGCCTTGCCCATGCTCTCAAAAGTCTCCCTATTTTTCTTTTCATTTTCTATTTTCTAAAAATAGAAAATCCATGCCATGCTTCATTTTAATATATATATATATATATATTATGAAGAATGATTAGTGAGCTAATAATATTAGTTAATATATAAATATATCAAATATAATATATATCAAATTATTAAATCAACACTTGATTTAATAATCTTGTTATATCACATATAACCGACTAATATCATCTATCTGTATATCACATTATCAAATCAACACTTGATTCGATAAACCGGTTATATCATATATAACCTAATCGATACCAAATAACCGCCAGATCAGAATACGGTATCACATACACGTATCTCATCAGTCCCCCCGCTCATATTCTTCATTTGTTTCTTTTATGCATGGTTTTTATGTTTTGTGTTTCTTTAAAAAGAAAAGGATTTTAAAAAGAAAAGAAAAGAATAAAGAAATGGTAGCATGGAATGAGGTATGGGAAGAGAGAGAGAGAGGGGGGGTGAGGGGTCATTGACCTTAGCTCATTTCTTCTTCTCTTCATTTTCTTCCTTCTTCTTCTCCCTCTCCTCATCTTGGCTGCCTTCTCCCTCCACCACCTCTACCTATTCACAACACCCTCAAAAACCCCACTCAAAACCTTATACTCTTTTCACTAAAAATGACTATAACATCATTACAAACCCTATGGACTAAGCAAGTTAAGGTTTTTTAAGACTTTGAGCGACTCAAGAATTTTCTTGAGTTGCCAAATGAGATAATATCTACACCATTAGTTTAGTAATTGAGTTTCTTTAGTTTCTATGTTAGTTTAGAATTGGTTAAGTAAGGATTAGCAAGCTTTGGAAATTCCAAGATGAGATTTAGGATAGTGTTATGAATTGTGATTGTGTATTGAGGTGCAATTAGTGATTACAAACCCTGTAGGGTTAATATTGTGAACTAAACCAGAGACTAAAACCCCAAGACATGAACTTTGAATCTCCGATGTCGGGTTTTGTGAGGAGTTGTGGTGATAATTGGAGTTCTGCTATAACTCGGGAACTCTAGAATATATTTAGCGATTACTGAGAGGTATGCAGACACTCCAGAAGCTATACCTAGGACCTGAGGACCCAACTTCTTACTGTGGCCACAAATTATCTCATTTTGGCCGTAAATTACGGCTTTGGTACGATGGAATCTCCTCGTGCTTGGTCCATGGCTCCATTTTAGGCAAACTAGACCTACCCTATATGCAGAATTGGCTAACTTCACCTGGAACAAAATCTGGAAATGTTTTCTGGAGTTGCTATTTTGGTTTTGTGACTTTTTAATGACTTTAGTTTTAGCATTTTGTTTTATCTCGGTCACTTGACATTTGTACATCGATATCTGGAGTTGTTTGATTATTCATGCATGCGTAGACCATACGTTCTAACCTATGTGTGATTCATGAGCCTTCTTGGTTTTCATCCGCGATTTCGGTTTACGATACTATATGTTTATATGTAAGAACCTTCACGTGGACTTCAGATGATGATGAAGAGCATGGCGACATCGACTTCGGCAAGCAAGGATCAAGGTGAGTAGATGCATATCTACGAGGGAAGTCAGGTGGATGGCGTATAGTACCTCCACAATTTCATAGGATATGCCACGTTATGATATATATATATATATATATATACATATGTGTTTGTGAGATGCGTATACTTAGCAAGAGAGGCTTTAGGTGACTTTGGGTTGGATTTAGTATAGTTTGATGAATGCGTTTTTAGTATAGTTTCTTAGTCGCGAAACCCTAGAGTATAGGTTGATACACACACACACACATGCACACACATGATATGTCTTGGTGTATATGATTATATGTATATATATGTGTGTGTGTGGATGTGTTTATATATACACACACACACACACACACACACACACACATATACGTATACACGGGTGATGAGGATAGTATATGATGCTCGGAAGAGAGTCGATATGATCGGGCATGATGCAGTGAGATCGGTTATGTGTTTTGGGTCGTGTTATGATATACGACATGATATTATAGTGGATCGATGGGCGATGTGTTTTCATACACACGCGGATATATGTTGATGGTATTGGAATTTACTTGACTTTAGATCAGTACCCCTAGTTCATGATATTATGACAATGATACCATATGAATAATGAGATATATGTGATATTTGACCCGTACTCCGATTTTGGGATGCCGTACGATGGATTTTAACGTATGAGGTATAAATATGATGATTGATCTACACTCTTGATTTGAGGATGTCGTATTATATATTTTACCGTACGTGACGCTATTGAGGCTGGATCATCGACTACTAGATATATCGACTCAGATTTTAGGTGGATTTTCTTACCCTTTCGATTAGTCCTGTATTTTATTAGGTAGATGTTAGACTGGGCTTGAGTCATACTTATTTTCAAAACTAACAAATCTTGAGTAATTTCAAAGACAACCCGAAAGATATTACGGATTTTTCAAAGGATGTACCTTTTCCTAAAAACACCGTAGCCCCTATTTTCTAAAAACCACGATTTGTGCTATTTCAAATGCCAAGACCGTATGAGTCGTATATAGAAATGTATATTCTTCATTGTTGCGTTTACTATTCATTTTCCATATATTCTTGCTGTTCGCATCGCATTGCATACTTAAATGTGTTCTCGTTAGTTATTATGAAACCCTGTTGTCAGGACACTAGCACCATTACCGATGATGCGTATTCTCCACGTACACTTGCTTGCCGGCTCACACACATCATCATCGGTAATTTTCATGTCACGTACATATTAGAAAATATTACTTCATTAGTGTAAATTGCTAGCTGGTAGTTTCGACATAGTACTAGTACGCTTGCTTTCATATGGTAGTTTAGATATTGCATTTATTATTGAGATACTTCATGCATTTATACGTTCATTTGTCATGAAATATTATGGGGCTTTATGCCTGTAATTCACTGTTTATTTACTCTCGAGTTTGAGATTTCGGATTTTCCATGAGATTTCTAGATTTGGAGAAACCGCAAGGATTTTATAAACTCATTTTCATTTCTAAAAGATAGAAAATTGCGGTTTTCTCGTGATATGATGTGAGATGTGTCCACCATGAGTTTTCTCGGCTCTTAAGCGATATCATACACCCGATTCGAAGAGGAGGAAGAACCGTCTGCGGGTGCATGGTGGACCCGGTGCGTACCCCGGGACAAGATGGTCGCAGATGATGGCGTTGAGCCCGGCAGGGAAGCACTACTGACCGGTTATTTATGATGCGGCGGATATCCGAAAGACACCGACGTAGTCGTGAGATTTGATGTTATGGGCCAGTCCGGATTGCCGGAGCCCGGGGCCAGTCCGGATTGCCGGAGCCCGACATATTGAGATTTGATGATATGGGCCAGTCCTGATTGCCGGTGCCCGAGATTTTGAGATATTGAGATACATGTTTTGTATCGATACTTGACACGGATTCTCTGTTGATTTCATTGATGATACTTCGGGTTTTATACAAAAATCTCATTGAGATAAGAAAACAGATTTCTTGTACATGATGTATTTTACTTTCATTCTTAATACATTTGTAAATCATATATGTGACATGTTACTACCTGAGGCACTTACACGAGCACTTGGTATTATATGCTTGTTTGATTATTACATTGCCATAATTAGATGCTTCAGGTTATATTTTTATGAGGATATTATTGTATGACTTAGGATAGAGTCATACATGCAATTTCTGCTCGGTGATGTCTTCTACTCATGAGTTGGCAACCCATCCCCGTTGTTCCATAGTTTCTTGCAGGTTTGGCCATACAGGTTTTGTTGAGGCTTGCTGGCACACTGCTTCCTTCCGGGTGATTGTTAGTTGTATGTATGCCCTAGAGGCCAGTATTGTACAGATTATGTATATTATATTGGATGCTTGGACATATATAGAGATGACTTTCTTGCTCGACATGATAGTATGCTATCTGGTTACTCTTTATCTTAACATGTACACTAGTCTCTTTATACTGTCTTATAGTTACATGTTGGTAAAGCCCTTAGGATTTGTACTTGACTACCTGGATTGTGATGCAGATCATACTAGTGGGGACATGGTAGTCCATAAGTACATCCTTCAAGGTCCCTAGTCGTGGGTGTATCGAGACGGGGCATCGATATACCAGAGTAGACTAGCGTATACGCTTCTCGACCCATGTGATGGGCGATGGATGATCCCATATCCATTGGTGTTTGACATCAGAGATGGTATACGGGTGCTCAGTGGAGACTGGGTACACTGGACGGACTCGCCGAGAACTCCCAGATGGTATTATACCTCACGTCAGATGGCAGTTCTCAGGTGACACTTGTACAGGTTAGTCTGTAGACCCGAGATCGTCATAGAGTCTTGTGTGATTCCCACTGTGCTTTGATCTCCACCTTACCACGTCCATGAGGGCGTGCAAAACGGTGGTCTTTGGGTACAGTCTCGAGTCACATGGAGGCAATGAGCGATAGGAGGGGTTTCGTCTCTCCCGGTATTGGGGGTTGATGTTGCGCTGTGCTCGATTGGCCGTAACAGGGAAGTCCCTGGCCAGGGCTGATCAGAGATTTGCTGGTAAGTGTTACCAGTAGTTTCTCGACCCGTTATGAGCCTCACATCGGCATGACTTATCGGGTTATTGGGGTCTGACGTATACCACCCCTAGACTTGATATGCGACGTATCAGACGAAGAGACCGGACTGTATGGTAAGTGTTACTGGTCGGATTCGCAGGAGTGTGAGCGGGCTAGCTCGTCGATCTTCTGATCGCTCAATACCCGGGTGGCCGTTACGTTTAGCAGACCGCTTGCGGCTTGTGGGTGCTTGATATGATCATCATCTGCTACCGGCGTATTGACGAGTCTTTAGAGTCCTACACAGAGGTTTCCTGGCTCAAGCGAAACGAAATAGGAGCGCATATGAGATATGTGCAGGACCGAGAATAATGCGTGTATGTGATACCGCATTTCATTCTCGCGAAATATGCTTCGAATGGTTATATTCGATATGACCTAGTTATCGAATCATTGATTCGATAAATCGATGCATTGAATACTAGTCGGTTATGTGCGACATGACCGGATCATTGAATCAAGTGTTGATTTAATGATTTAATGTATAATTATATATTTGATATATTACTTTGCATTAACTAGTATTGGTTCACTTTAAACGGATTTTTCTCACTTGATGCACATTGTATATGTGATATGCTTTCGTGCACTTTTTTGTATCATGTTTGATGATACTTGATCATTAAGTTAAGTGTATAGAATTAATCCATGGTTAATTTGATAATTAGGGTTTTGCATATTCATTTATTTATTTATTTGTTTATTTATTTATTTGAAATGGATTATGATGAGAATGGTGGCTCTTTTTGTTTTAAGTTGAAGCTTCATGAAGCTTTGACTTTTGTAACCATCCTTATCTTCATGCTTAACCCTAACCCTCTAAAGTGACCATGGTTTATTCTCTACACTTAACCCTAGTTTAGTTATGATAAGTATTTGATTTTCTATTTTCTTTTCATCATAACTTATCATAACTAGCTCATCTTCTTCTTCTTCTTCAAGCTTGCTACAACAATGGCAACTTGAGATCTAGTGAGATAAATCCAATTCTAAAGTGAACCCACCTCCTATTTCTTCACCCTCTACCTCTTGCCAAGTTGTTTTGGGTGTTTACTTCACAAGTTTCACAAGTTTGTGAAGTCGGAGCTTGAGTTTGTGCAACCTCGACGTAGATCGTCTTTGACACGAAGCCGACGACCTATTCCGCACGTTTCTCCGATGAAGCCGTCACGAGAGTCCAAGCTTCAAGATGGACAGCGAGAAGACTTCGTTGCGGAGCCGTGGAGGTGGATATCCGGATCTACAAAGGTTGTAATTTCCGTATCCTAGTAGTTAAGTGTTAACTAGCTTTTAGTTTCGCCTAGAATTCTAGCGACGATCCGTAGTTTAAGGTTTCTCGGCACCATAATTTTTAAATTGGCATGTTCGATGCCTTGTGAGACTTCATTAGGATGCCTAGGAACCCCTACAGTGGTATCAGAGCCTAGCTAGAGCCTTAGGCGAAGCGTAGACGGAATTTGAAGTCCGAACGACCCAAAACCGAAACCCAAAATATGCTCTCTGTACTTTTTTGAAAACAGTGGATTTTTCCATATTAAAAATTGCTAAAAAATTCAGCAGGAAAAAATAAGAATTACGGTGCAAAATTTTTCTGGTGAACAGTATTTTTCGCGGCGGATCAGCGGCAGAAGCATGGCTTCTGCGGCTGATCAGCGGCCAATTGGTGACGTCAGCCCACTTTGTTTGCACAGTAACTCCTGATAAATTCTGCTGAGTTTTCTGGGAATTTTTAATATTGATTCAAGAGTTGAATTTTCTGTAATTGTTTTGGGGATTCGGTGTTTCGATCGGGGTATCAAATTTTGTCTATTTGGCTTTCCGGATAAATTTTAGAATATGTTAAAAGGTTCGACCGGATATAAATACCCAATTTTTCCCCTGTCGGGAAATTTCCAAGTGTTGGATTTTTCCGTAGTTTAACGACGTTCTAAGTAGTGCAAGTAACTCGACGGTCCCTCTAGAAGGCAACAAACCTTAACTCGATTATGTGACCGTCTTGAACTGCCCTTTGAACCTTCGGGTTTGGGGCAGTACGGCGTGCCACATGTGAGGCGTTGGCTTGACCCTTCTACGGCTGGACCGTTGGTACTGAGGTACGAACTGAATGTTGTTAGACTTATTTCATGTGTTGATCTGTATTGGGAAAACTTGGGTGTTCGATTTTTCGATCGGAAAGTTTAACATTTTCTGTTTATCTGGAATGTGATACAATAATTGGAATTCACAAGTAGTTATGAGATAACTGAATGAATGTTATAAATCTAGCAATTTAGTCCCATATGATATTGAAAAGAGTTTTCGATAATGAGACTAAAATGCGGGATTTATATCTGATTAGGCATGTGATGTCTAAAGCAGTTGCGGATTCCAATTGTTGTAGTTTTACACTTTCTTTTCTGTGACCGTAAGTGTAGTATTTTCATATCGCCGGTTTCGTTGCTATACGTCAACGACAATTGGGGTATGCATTCTTACTTACGTTGATGACATGTGATGTTATGTGTTGCTGGATATGTTATATTGGATCGTCGTGTTTGAATAGCCGGGGGTTTTTATGTGAGATGAGTGTTTTTCATTTTCATTCATGTATAAAAACTTGTATGTAATATTCTTTCATCTGGGGCGCTTCCAGGTAGCGGAAGTTGTCACCCTTTGTATATTATTTACTTTTCCGCATTAGGATAGACCCAAGGAGGGGAGCACAAGTAACCGGGTTCTGGGGTCCAGTGGGAGACCAACTCGAGGAGTCGAGTCCGGGTCTCCTAACCCTAGAATTGGCAGGGTTGCTTGCCGCTCTCGTAGGGGTCTAGAGGTGTGGGATTGGCTATTCATCACGACCGTGGAATCCGTGTTTTATACTGGCTCGTATTGAAAACACGGACGTCCTAGTATATCCAATATTTCATATGTTTATTCTGCTGCGATATCTGTGTTGTGACTCTGTGATGGATATAGTATATAGTATATATGATATATTATATAGACGTTACTTATGTTTTACACCCGCGCTAGCCCTGCCCTGCTCTGTCGTTAGTTACCTAACCTAACGGTGCACGAGGGGACATCGAGGCGAATGCAGATGGCATAAGTGTACGTCATATCTATCTGTGATATTTAGGTATTTAAATGATGGGACTTCATTAATGTGATTAATGAAAGATAAGAAACCTAAGATGTTGTAGAATCGAATTTTAAAATAAAACAGGTAGCTACAGTTCTTGCTTTGCACAGCGGTATATATGATATACCCCGCACCTTATTCGATGAGGAAAGGACCGAGATCCCTTCACCGGGAGTGACTCCTTTAGCAATAACTGGCAGATGCTACACACTCGGTTTGGCTTTGATTGCTTTTAAGAGTTTTTGCTTTGCACAGTGATATATATGATATATCCTGCACCTCATTCGACGAGGAAAGGGCCGACGATCCCTTCACCGGGAGTGACCCCTTTAGCAAAACTAGAAAAGCCTCAAAATCACTCCATTTTTAAAACTCCATTTGATTCTACAACGATATCAAGTTCATTACGCTCATGGTTTTATGAAAACCTGCGTAGCCCTCCGTCATTTCAGATAAGTACTAATTAGTATTCGTGCTACGGTAGTTTGGCATTCGTCAAGGCGTAGTGTACGGTAGCTAACTAGTATTTATCTGCTTATGCATATGATGCAGATTGGATTAGGGTATTCGTACGGCGTTGTTTGGCATTTGTCAAGGGTCGTGCGGGTGGGTTTAATTCAATCAAGAAATGTACGGGTTGAACTTGACTAGTGGACTATGGGTTGTTTGGCATTCGTCAAGGTCATAGAACACTAGGGGTAAAATATTATCGGGAATTTCAAGTGTTGAAATTTGCAATGAGATTGCATACCTTCTATGAGATAGTTGGATCCCGATACCCACTGCGAGTAAGAGTTACTCCTGGGAGAGTTTTACACAGTGCAATTAGCCGATCAAGTAGGTGTCTAGAAAGGTGTTAACGAGGTTACGCCTCTGGGAAAACGAGGTTTAAAGTAATTAGGTTCGTGCGAAAGCACGGGGGACCTCCCTCAAAGTACCGACACTGGCCTGGCTGAAAGATTGGCGAACTTGTAGTGTGTAATTAATCCCGGCTAGTCTTTCCTTTTTGGGTTTGAAGGAAGATTTGATAAAAAGCAGTGGGAGCCATCCTGATTAGATAAGATAATAACCAATCTGATCTTGCACGAGCTTACGCTAAAGTGTTTTCTTCTCTCTCTCTCCAGGTAGCGACCATTTCATGCCTTAATCAAGATAATAATATGGATGTATTGACCGAACCCGCATGTTATACTGTGCAG
The DNA here is from genome assembly GCA_030015575.1 of Agapanthus africanus. Classification (NCBI taxonomy): domain Eukaryota; kingdom Viridiplantae; phylum Streptophyta; class Magnoliopsida; order Asparagales; family Amaryllidaceae; genus Agapanthus; species Agapanthus africanus. Next base: position 440,724,930 of record CM057350.1, on the reverse strand, counting down.
GGGAACGTTGAACCCGTTCTATCTTATAAGTGTTATAAGAATGAACAGGAAACAGGAGAATATCTGGATTCTCACACCGCCCAAACGGAGAACATGCATGTTGATGCATCATCTTCGGGTGTGTTTGTCATTGAGAACTGTTTCTCAGTTCACCCTACATCCTGGGTATTAGATACCGGATCAGGATCCCACATATGTAAGATGTTACATGGGCTGCGAAAAGGTAGAGAACTGGGAAAAGGTGATCATTCCGTTCAAGTAGGGAACGGTGCAAATGTTGCAGCCAAAGCAGTTGGCGAATTTCACCTTGTATTACCAAGTGGTGATACAATAATTCTGAATGAGTGCTATTATATACCAAACATGATGTGCAACATTATATCAGTTTCTTTATTGAGTAAAGAAGGATATAATTTTGTAGTAAAGGAAAATGTTATGAACATATTCCTAGATCAAAAGTTGATTGCATCAGGCTCGCTACATAATGGCATATTCATTCTAAATCAAAATACAGTCCTCAATATACAAAACACACACAAGAGGAAGAGTTCAGAAATGAACGAATCCTTCTTGTGGCATTGTAGACTTGGTCACATCAATGCGACACGACTAGCTAAGTTGCATAAGGATGGGTATTTAAATCCGTTTGAATTTTCATCTTATGACACTTGCCAGTCATGTCTCAAAGGAAAGATGACCAAAACTCCGTTTATGGGACACGGAGAAAGAGTTACTGAACTATTAGGACTGATACATAGTGATGTATGCGGTCCTATGTCTACACATGCCAGGGATGGTTCTTCCTACTTCATTACATTCACTGACGATCTCTCTAGATACGGGCATGTGTTCCTGTTGAAACACAAGTCTGAAGCTTTTGAGAAATTCAGAGAATATAAGCACGAAGTAGAGAACCAAACGGGCAAAAGTATTAAGATCCTTCGATCTGATCGAGGAGGAGAATACTTGAGCAATGAGTTCCAAGATTATCTAAAAGAGAATGGGATTCTCTCTCAGCTTACTCCACCTTATACACCACAGCACAACGGTGTATCGGAACGAAGGAATCGCACCCTATTAGATATGGTGCGTTCAATGATGAGTACAGCTGAGTTACCTATTTCCTTCTGGGGGTATGCGCTTGAGACAGCCATACACCTATTGAATATGGTTCCTACCAAATCTGTGCCTACCACTCCATATGAGATATGGAAAGGGAAGAGACCATCTCTTAAGTATGTTTAGATATGGGGTTGTCCAGCCTATGTCAAAAGACAAAATCCGGACAAACTCGAGGCAAGATCTATCTTATGTAAGTTTGTAGGATATCCCAAGAATTCACAAGGGTATATCTTCTACCACCCCGAGGAACAAAAAGTGTTTGTTTCTCGACATGCCACTTTCTTAGAAAAAGGTTTTCTTATGAAACAGATTAGTGGCATTGAGGTAGAACTGGAAGAGGTTCCAGCAACACAAACTGTAACAGAAGACTTGGTAGAACCAGAGGATTCAGTAGAACCCGACGAATCCCAGCCTCTCCGCCGATCTAGTAGGGTTTCTCGTCCACCTGAGAGATACTACGGTTTTCTCATTGACGGTGGAAGCGAGGATTGCATCATGGAGGATGATGACCCAACTAGCTTCGAGCAGGCCATCACGAGTAGGGACTCAGTGAAATGGCTGGATGCTATGCGGTCCGAGATGGAATCCATGTACACCAACAAAGTATGGACTTTGGAAGTTGCTCCTGAAGGGGTAAAACCCATTGGGAGCAAGTGGATCTTCAAGAAGAAATTTGGTGTAGATGGGAAAGTGGAGACTTTCAAAGCTAGACTAGTAGCAAATGGTTTTCGTCAAAGACCAGGTGTGGACTATGACGAAACCTTTTCTCCAGTGGCTATGCTTAAATCCATCCGAATCATGCTTGCCATTGCTGCCTTTCATGACTACGAAATCTGGCAAATGGATGTTAAGACCGCCTTTCTAAATGGTGATTTAGAAGAGTGCGTGTACATGACTCAGCCAGAGGGCTTCGTAGACAGTGGGAGCAGCGGGAAGGTGTGCAAGCTGCTTAAATCCATTTATGGATTAAAGCAAGCATCGCGGAGTTGGAACATCTGCTTTGACGTCGTTATCAAAGAGTTTGATTTCGTCAAAAATCCAGATAAACCTTGTATCTACAAGAAGGTGGCAGAGAGTAAGGTTGTCTTCCTCGTATTGTACGTGGACGACATACTCTTGATAGGAAATGATATTCCTATGCTGCAATCGGTCAAGCTCTTCTTATCACAAAGATTCTCAATGAAAGATCTTGGTGATGCCTCCTGCATATTGGGGATCAGGATCTATAGAGATAGATCCAAACGGATTTTGGGATTGTCCCAATCCAGGTACATTGACACCATACTAAAGAGGTTTAGTATGGAAGAGTCCAAGCGTGGGAATATGCCCACGATCTCTGGAGTCACTCTCTCCAAAGAGATGTCTCCCAAGACTGATTTGGAGAGAGCTCGCATGCAAGGGATACCCTATGCTTCGGCGGTAGGCTCTATCATGTATGCGATGCTATGTACCAGACCCGATGTAGCATACTCACTAAGTGTAGTGAGCAGGTATCAAGCTGATCCTGGAGAGAGTCACTGGACAGCTGTGAAGAGCATTCTCAAGTACTTGCGAATGACTAGAGATATGTTCTTGGTGTATGGTAACGGAGAACTCCAAGTGGAGTCCTTTACCGATTCCATCTTCCAGAGTGATAAGGACGACTTTAAGTCGCAGTCGGGTTTTGTCTTTACCCTTTACGGAGGGGCGGTTAGCTGGAAGAGTTCCAAGCAGGAAACCGTGGCAGACTCGACGATGGAGGCTGAATACATCGCTGCCAACGATGCTGCTAAAGAAGCTGTCTGGGTCAAGAAGTTCATTACTGAACTTGGAGTGGTTCCATCCATTGAGCATCCAATACCTTTGTATTGCGATAACAATGGAGCGGTGGCTTTGGCCAAGGAACCCAGGTCCCATCAGCGATCCAGGCATATTCTGAGGCGGTATCACCTGATCCGGGAGATAGTTGATCGCCGGGAGATCGAGGTCAGGAGAGTTGACACGAAGAACAACACGGCGGATCCACTCACGAAGGCCATTCCCCAGATACAGTTTGAGAGACTCTTCGGGATGCTCGGTATGAGATACTACAGCAGCTGGCCCTAGTGCAAGTGGGAGATTGTTAGTTGTATGTATGCCCTAGAGGCCAGTATTGTACAGATTATGTATATTATATTGGATGCTTGGACATATATAGAGATGACTTTCTTGCTCGACATGATAGTATGCTATCTGGTTACTCTTTATCTTAACATGTACACTAGTCTCTTTATACTGTCTTATAGTTACATGTTGGTAAAGCCCTTAGGATTTGTACTTGACTACCTGGATTGTGATGCAGATCATACTAGTGGGGACATGGTAGTCCATAAGTACATCCTTCAAGGTCCCTAGTCGTGGGTGTATCGAGACGGGGCATCGATATACCAGAGTAGACTAGCGTATACGCTTCTCGACCCATGTGATGGGCGATGGATGATCCCATATCCATTGGTGTTTGACATCAGAGATGGTATACGGGTGCTCAGTGGAGACTGGGTACACTGGACGGACTCGCCGAGAACTCCCAGATGGTATTATACCTCACGTCAGATGGCAGTTCTCAGGTGACACTTGTACAGGTTAGTCTGTAGACCCGAGATCGTCAGAGAGTCTTGTGTGATTCCCACTGTGCTTTGATCTCCACCTTACCACGTCCATGAGGGCGTGCAAAACGGTGGTCTTTGGGTACAGTCCCGAGTCACATGGAGGCAATGAGCGATAGGAGGGGTTTCGTCTCTCCCGGTATTGGGGGTTGATGTTGCGCTGTGCTCGATTGGCCGTAACAGGGAAGTCCCTGGCCAGGGCTGATCAGAGATTTGCTGGTAAGTGTTACCAGTAGTTTCTCGACCCGTTATGAGCCTCACATCGGCATGACTTATCGGGTTATTGGGGTCTGACGTATACCACCCCTAGACTTGATATGCGACGTATCAGACGAAGAGACCGGACTGTATGGTAAGTGTTACTGGTCGGATTCGCAGGAGTGTGAGCGGGCTAGCTCGTCGATCTTCTGATCGCTCAATACCCGGGTGGCCGTTACGTTTAGCAGACCGCTTGCGGCTTGTGGGTGCTTGATATGATCATCATCTGCTACCGGCGTATTGACGAGTCTTTAGAGTCCTACACAGAGGTTTCCTGGCTCAAGCGAAACGAAATAGGAGCGCATATGAGATATGTGCAGGACCGAGAATAATGCGTGTATGTGATACCGCATTTCATTCTCGCGAAATATGCTTCGAATGGTTATATTCGATATGACCTAGTTATCGAATCATTGATTCGATAAATCGATGCATTGAATACTAGTCGGTTATGTACGACATGACCGGATCATTGAATCAAGTGTTGATTTAATGATTTAATGTATAATTATATATTTGATATATTACTTTGCATTAACTAGTATTGGTTCACTTTAAACAGATTTTTCTCACTTGATGCACATTGTATATGTGATATGCTTTCGTGCACTTTTTTGTATCATGTTTGATGATACTTGATCATTAAGTTAAGTGTATAGAATTAATCCATGGTTAATTTGATAATTAGGGTTTTGCATATTCATTTATTTATTTATTTGTTTATTTATTTATTTGAAATGGATTATGATGAGAATGGTGGCTCTTTTTGTTTTAAGTTGAAGCTTCATGAAGCTTTGACTTTTGTAACCATCCTTATCTTCATGCTTAACCCTAACCCTCTAAAGTGACCATGGTTTATTCTCTACACTTAACCCTAGTTTAGTTATGATAAGTATTTGATTTTCTATTTTCTTTTCATCATAACTTATCATAACTAGCTCATCTTCTTCTTCTTCTTCAAGCTTGCTACAACAATGGCAACTTGAGATCTAGTGAGATAAATCCAATTCTAAAGTGAACCCACCTCCTATTTCTTCACCCTCTACCTCTTGCCAAGTTGTTTTGGGTGTTTACTTCACAAGTTTCACAAGTTTGTGAAGTCGGAGCTTGAGTTTGTGCAACCTCGACGTAGATCGTCTTTGACACGAAGCCGACGACCTATTCCGCACGTTTCTCCGATGAAGCCATCATGAGAGTCCAAGCTTCAAGATGGACAGCGAGAAGACTTCGTTGCGGAGCCGTGGAGGTGGATATCCGGATCTACAAAGGTTGTAATTTCCGTATCCTAGTAGTTAAGTGTTAACTAGCTTTTAGTTTCGCCTAGAATTCTAGCGACGATCCGTAGTCTAGGGTTTCTCGGCACCATAATTTTTAAATTGGCATGTTCGATGCCTTGTGAGACTTCATTAGGATGCCTAGGAACCCCTACAGTGATTTCTTTGGTAGGTGGGTTCACTTGCATCGTAACCACCATTGTACTTTTATTTATATTCAGTTGTATCTAGTAAACTCCATCAACCAGACTTGTATTATTTGATAGACTTAGAAGACCAGTTGTATATTCTTTCGACCTTAGAGTCGCGCGCTTGTATTATTATGATTCTTTTCCGGTTTTCTTGAGGATGTTGGTTTTCTTTCTAAGGTTTGATCTTTGCCCTTCGGCGTTGTATATTATATTGCTTGCGTGGTTGTTTCCGCCAATTGGCGAAGAGCTAGCTCCCGCTTGGGGATGCCTTTACTCATTACTTGTATATTCATGTTTGTACTCATTTGGGGTCAGTATTTACAAAGGAGACTCTGCCGAAATTTTTGGGAAAATATGATGTTGCTTTTAAATGTTTAATGCCGCTTATTTTATTAAAACCACTTTCCTTAAAACAAGTTTTCCTTCACTTCATCTTTTAAATGGTTTAGATCTCTGGGCTTTTGGCTTACTTGAATTTAGTGGGGTCCTATAGACTTCACATGATTCAAGTGCCAGTCACGTGCTATTTCGGGTCGTGACAAAGTAGGTATCAGAGTGCTAGGTTTAACCTTGGTTCGAGTCTAGGTTTGACTATGTGGAGTCTAGGGAGTGTGTGTGTGTTTATATATATATATATATATATATATATATATATATATATATATATATATATTCGGAACCTAGGTTTGACCTTATGGAACTTAGACTTGGTCGAGAGGGTATTAGACCCGAACTTTCGTCGCATAGGTTGACCATGGTTGATGGAGTAGGTGACTTAAGTAGTGTGACGTACCATGTGTATGTTCCGCGGTATTCTTACGATACGCTACTCCGCTTAAGAAGCCTTAGGATGTAAATTTCCTTGCACAGTATTCTATTCGTTTCCTTGATCTATCCTCATCGATATCGGTTTGTGGTTTCTGTTACCACGGTTGGACGAGAAGAGAGAGAGCTGCGGCTTGAGTTGCGGTCAGCTTGAGCTCGTCATGGACGAGGACTGACCCGAGCGTAATTTCGGTGGCACACGATTGCATAGATGTGTCGTTTTATTGTGTTTTTGTAAAATGAGCGTTTTGATGAATTGCTTTTACTAAGATTTCTCGAACGTTCAGATCAGCATAAGAGGATTGGGCCACTGCTAGCGGCCGGCTAGAATGTGATGACCATTAATGTATCTTCTATTCTCGAGTATTGAGGCATTGTTTAGCATGCGGACGAATGAGCTAGTTGTTGCTGCGACTGACAAGATATCGCCTCAGATGTTTGAAGTTATTGCAGCATGAGTTTGTACTTAGGGATATTGTTGGATATAGTGTCCTCAGAGTCAATTATTGAATCACAGGCACGCGATTGCAATGATTGAGGGCGGACATATACCGGTAGGACAATCTTACTCAAGATGATAGTAAGCTATCTGGTTTATCTTTATCATCGTGTACTGGTTTAGGTGACCTTACAAGTCACTATTGCACGTTGATAGAGCCCTTAGGATTCTTGCTTGACGGCCAACAGTATGATGGCGATCATATACGTGGGAACTGGGGTCTATAAGCACATCCTTAAAAGGTCCCTAGTCGTGGGAGTTTTCGAGACAGGGCATCGATACTCCAGAGTAGACTAGTGTATACAGTCGAGACCGCGACGAGGGGCGGTGGCCGGTCTCACAAGCCACTGGTGTCAGTTGGTTCACATAAGATGTATACAGGTGCTCATTGGGTTATGAGTATACCGGACAGGACTCGCCGGGAACATGCTAGTTGGTATTATACCTAACGTCAGATAGCAGTTCCCTGGTGACATGTGCACAGGTTAGTTCATCGACCTGAGATCGTCATTTGTCTCGTGTGAGTTCCTACTGTACTTTGATTACTACCCTACCACGGCTCAAAGGAGTCGTGCAAACAGATTTTAGTTGGGTACAGTCCCGAGCCACATGGAGGCAGTGAGTGGATCGGCAGGGGTTCGTCTCTCCCGGTATTGGGGGTGAGATCGCGCTGTGTCTAGGAGAGCCATTACATGAAGTCCTTAGCCAAGGCTCTGGGCTACACTCCAACACGACTAGTACCGCTTTTGGGGGTCTGACTTTTACCAACCCCGTAAGGCCGACATGCGATGCTCATAGACGAACGGACCGGACTGTACGGATATTGTCACTGACAGGCTCAGTAGGGTGTCAGGATGAGTTCGCTCAACGACCTCCTTTTTGGTCAATACCTGGTAGCCCGTCACATACGGCTAATACCTCTGACGTGCTAGTGGTTAAATCCACAGCCAAAGTATTGACGAGTCTTTAGAGTCCCCTACAGACAGTTTCTCAAGTTTCGGGCGAAACGCTGTAGAGGCCGTATGGATTTATGACAGGGTTCGAACGTACACATGCACTTGTGCACGTGTTATGGTTCGGACGGATAATACTAGAGGGCTTTGGCTTAAGCCGGATCCTAGTATTATACAGTGCAGATTTTGTCTCATTGCATTTGCATTCGGTCGGAATACAAATGCGGGTATGCATATACTATCGCGGGGTTTTCCAGTAATTTATTACCCGATCGCTTTTTGAAGTTGCCAGTTTGCATTCCGTTTTGACCATTTTCCTTTCTTTCTTTCTTTGGCTAAAAATTGATGGGAGGGGCTTATTTGTAAAAGTGGCATTGACAAAATGGAAGGTGGTTTTTGTGGCACATGGTTGCTTCATGATGGTTCATCATTACTTGCTTTTTGAGATGGGATTGGTGATGGGTTTTTGATTGGACTTTGTTGTGACTCATTTTCATTATTATCATCCATTTCCTTTTTGCTCATGATCACCTTTTTCTCCCTCCTCTATTATCATGGCCGGCCACTATTGTGAGGAGTGGGATATACATTTTGGTGTGAGGAATTTTTGGTTGACTCTCATGGAAAAAGAAAAATTCCTCAAGCTCATTCCTCTTGCTCATTTTCATTCCTCCATCCAAAAATTGGCAACTTCATTAACCCTCGAGACATAGCGTTCTACACTCAGTCTACAGCAATCTTGGACACGTCGTCTTGCCAACTTCGTGTCTGAGTTGCCTCGGTTCAGAGGTGGGAGCCCGTAAAAAGACTCGGTGATGTGGTGCCCTTTCCGACGAGGAGATCGAGACCGGAGATTCCGCGAGGAGATCGGGATGGTGGCCGAAGACCGAAGGACACGGATCGCTCGGTATAGCCTCTTTACCCTTTCTCTAGTTAGTTAGTAGTAGGTTAATGGTCCGATCCGGGTTTATAGTCCGCGGTAGCGCCGGTTTCTAGTTTAAAGAAAAGTTTTTGTTTCCGCATTTTGGCCTCGGACATACGGCCGGGGCGCTACCGTAGACTTAAATGGTATCAGAGCCACGCCATTAACCTTTTCTAGCTTGCTCTAACGTGTTTAGAACTTCGATCGAACAAAAATTCGAAAACCACAATTTCAAAAACACTGTTTTTGTCGATTCTGTTTTGTGCTCAAAAAATTATTTGGTGTATTGCAAAAATACGTGCTGGGTTTTCTAGGAGTTTTGGGAAATTTTGGTTCACTGCCATCCCTGTAGCACCGCGGAACCATGGCCAAACCCACATTCTGGCCGCGGTTCCGCCGCCGCGTTGAAACAACAGTGCACCAAAATTTCCAGATTTTCCCCTGACTTGGAATTAGAGTTTTTGGTATATTCTGTTTGGGCCCAGATTTATGTTGAGTGCTACAGTTGTGCTTGGGGCCCACTTCGGGAAATTTAGTCGATCGAAAATTTTAAACATGTTAGTTCACAGTATTTACATTATATCTGCGACCGTGAATGTCATTTGATCGATAAATCATGTCTAATTGCTATAGCCCTTTTAGACGGATTTGCGAACGTGGCATTCACGTTGATGTTCTGTGTTGTGCTGTGATGTTGCGGATCTGTCATGGTGGATAGCCTGGTTGCAATAGTATTACAGTTTGGTTTTATATGTACATTTGATATTGAGGGTCTAGCGTCTGACATGTGGACTGCCGTCACTGCCTGTTTGTATATTATTCTTTTGGGGCACGACCGGGCTGAGGTCGATGTACCCGTTGTATTTATTTTACTTTCTGTACTAGGATTACCCCGCGGAGGGGTGCACGGATAGCCGGGTTCTAGAGGGCAACCGGCCCGCATTTCATGGCTTTTAGACGGAGGAGGCTTCACTCTAGAATTGGCGGGCTATTCGCCGCACTCGTAGGGGGACAGGTTGACCCAAGGAGGGGTGCTCAAGTTACCGGATTCCGTGAAGTACTGGGTGGTCCATTCACGTTGTTGAAGGGGGCTGCCTCGCTTCAGGTTTTGGCGGGTAACTTTCCGTGCCCTTAGGGGTCTAGGATTTCATTGCACAGGCTATCCACATGACCAGGGGAACGTCGGGTTTCAGTAGCGGCTCTGTGAAACCCGGGGCTTCCAGATTATCTGTATTGTTCTGTGATGCTTATTACATTTCTATGATGTTGCATTTTTATCATGTCTTGAGTGATTATTATATATTGATATCTATACTAGTAGATGTTGTATATGTTTTACACCCGCGCTAGTCCAGTCCCCGCTCTGTCGTTAGTTAAGTAACCTAACGGGTGATGACGGGACATAGTGGCGAAAGCGGGTGGCATATACGTACATCGTATTTTCGTTCTTTTTTGGTGTGATCAATTGATGGGACTGCGTTGATTTAGATCAATGCAAGCTAAACAAACCTATTCTGATGTTGTTGGAACAATTTTCAAAAAGCTGTTATTGTAAGGACGTTCTCTTTTATTTTGCACAGTGGTATTCGGTTATGAATATCCAGCACCTCAGTCGACGAGGCAAGGGCCGAGATCCCTTCACCGGGAGTGACCCCTTGGACAGAATTTTGCGTCAGGGCAATAACTTCACTATAGTCGATTACTTTTGCTTTGCATCGTGGTATTCAGTTGGAATATCCTGCACCTCATTCTACGGGGAAAGAGCCGAGATCCCTTCACTGGGAGTGACCTCTTTAGCAAAGGTTTTCACCACTATATTTTTATAAAAGCTATCCAGTTCCTTTAACGATATCAAGTTCATTACGTTAAAGGTTTTTCGCCAAAAACCATTCGTAGCCCTCTGTCATTTCAGACGGGTAGCACTTAGTATTCATGCTATGTTTGTTGGCCTTCGTCAAGGCATAGTGTATGGTAGCTATTTATTATCTTTCTGCTGCATAGATATATGCGTTGGTTTGGGACAGTCATATAGCCTTGTTGGCCTTCGTCAAGGGCTTGTACGGGTGGGTTCAAATTAACCTGGACAATGACGGGTAGAACTTGACATGTGACTTATGATTTGTTGACCTTCGTCAAGGTCATAAGAGCGTGGGGTAAAAATCACATCGGGAGTTTCTAAAGAAACTGAAACTTGCCAGATATGCGCATACCTTCTGGAGTGTAATGATGTGAGTGGATTCCATCACGTTATCATGCGATGATAGTTGGATCCCGATTCCCACTGATGAGTTGGTTTACTCCTCGGGTGATCCCGACTAATTCTTCTTTCAGGTTTGGAGGAGAATTTGAGGTTACAGTGGGAGGTTACTTGATTGGATAAATTGGTAACCATTCTGATCTAGGTTAGAGTGCACACAGAGTGTTTCTTTTCTCTCTCTCTTTGGTAGCGACCATGACGCGATCCTTGACTATGACTCAGTGACCAAGTTAACCGAACCTTCTTATAACAATTGTCAGAGTTGCATACCTCATTGACACTCCTACACTTACCTTTTTCTCCAGGACACCCCGTATTATTATGAACATCCACTTCCTTTGGATAAAACCATCGTATGGTTATTTACGAACTCGAAGGAACTTGTTCCAGATTCGAGGATGGTTTCTGGTTCTGGACAAAACGAATAGGACTATTCAGTTGTCTTTTCCTTTTACCATCTCTCAGGTTGCGAGTGCTCCTTGGATTAGGACGGTACACCTATTATTCTAATTGGATAGTCTTCTTCCAAACCATAGGCAGGTGCCGAAAGGTAGGGAAGGAAGAAAATCATTTAGCATAACGATGGTGTACAGAAGGTAATAAGTTAAGACAAATAAAGAGATTAGTAAGAGGGCAAAGTAAATTGCGACTGCTATTCACGACCAAGCCAAGTATTTCATCGCCACTCCTACTTCACCTTTTTACTTCTCCAGGACACTCTATATCACTACGAAGATCCACAGTTATTTGGATACTCCATCGTATGGTTATATACGAACTCGAAAGGAACTTGTTCCAGTTCGGGGATGGATTCTGTTTCAAGAGAAATAAGAATAAGGTTTATTCGGTTGTCTTTTATCTTCACCTTCTCTCGCATTGCGAGTGCTCCTAGGATTAGGACAATACACCTATTATGGTTATTGAATAGTCTTCTTCCAAACCATAGGCTGGTACCGAACGGTAGGGAAGGAAGAAAACCATTTAGCCTAAGAGGGTGTACAGAAGGTAATGACTAAAGACATATGAAGGGATTTGGAGAGATGGCAAAAAAATATACGGTTACAGTTGTGAATATGGATAATGGAAGAGGCATTACTAGGAATACCCGGATACCCCTTCGAAACATTTACATGTTTCAGTTTCACTGTGTATTGTCAAAAGAAAACTGATTTCCCAATTAGTCCTTACTCCAGGGTATGTATCTACCAGGTATGATTCTCACATCTGTATGGTTTTACAGATGATGAGTGGGAGTAGGCTATTGAGAATTAGGTGATTATCCTCATTATATCGGAATTCGTTGTAATTGGTGATATTTGAGGAAATCACCTAGGTAGTTTGCCGGACGACAAATTTATGGTTTTGAATATCCGTTGTAATGCACCAATTTTAAATTGATATATTTATACGTTTATTTTTATAAAGTGAGATATAAGTTTTTGAAATTATGTCTATGACATTTACCTATATCAGTAGATGGTTAGGTAAGGAGCATTAAACAGCGGTGTAATTCTTCTTAACCATAAGTACAGTTTTCAACCTACGACACACAAAGTTTAAGTTATTAGACTCAGGGGACTTATACAGAGTATTGTATGTTGTCCAGTGTCCATTAGGACAGAGGGGTTGGTCATCGTACTACATTCTGTTTACTTATGACTTCTCTAGTTCTTAGACAAGTGTTTCGTAGAAACACAAGGTCCAAGTTTTGAGAAGTTATAGGTATAAGAGTAAAGTAGAGAACCAGGTGTTGCAAGTATCGGAATTCTTCAAGGTGATCGAAGATGTGGATACTTGTATCTGGTATTCAGTTGACAGTAATGGTTTTAAGAGAACTTGCTTCTCTTTCAGATTACTCATAATTGGAAGCACTCCTAAGTTGAGAAATGCTGATCGGCCTCTCTCCATTTAGTTGACATGTACTGGAGACAGCTGCATGATTTGAATCTGGTTCCAATTAAATCAGTGCCTCTGTTTCTATATTCGATATAGAACAATTCATATCTTAACGATGTTAAGGTACGGGGAGTTGTCCGGCTTATGCTTAAAACCAGACTCTGGATAACTTAAGGCACGTTTCTGTAATGGCTGTTTGTGGGTTGACCCGGGCTATAACGAGGGTTGGCTTTTTACCATCTGGAAGATCAATAGTGATATTGTTCTTAACTCGCCACAGTTTTATTAAAAATGGATTTTTTTAGAAAACAGAAGTGGGAGTATGGTAGAACTGGAAGTGATTCCAGAACCGCAAACGATTACTGAAAATTTGATAAGAACCTAAAGATTCAATCTGGTTTGACATTCCATTAGCCACTCCGTAGATATGGTGGGTAGCCTCAGGCACTCTAGAGGTACTTCGGTATGCTCAAAGACGGCTCAAAGACGGTGATAGGGAGATTCTTGTTTACCCAGACTTGCCATTGCTGTTGTTCCAGACTATGAGACCCGGCAGGAGGATGAGTATAGCGTCGTTCTGAACTGGCTTCAGAAGTGTATGTGTATATGACTCTGCCAGAGGGTTGTCATAGTCAGTGGGAGCAGCGGAAGCATAGTGGACAAGTAGCTTATGTCTATTTATGGACTAAAGCAGATATAGCAGAGATAGATCATCCATTTCTGATGTGACAGTCATAAGTTTGACTTCATCAGAATAGGGGATGGATCTGTTAAGAAGGTAGTAGGGTGTGATGTCCTGGTATTTGGATGACATACATAGAGTAGGAAGTGTAATTCCTATACTACGGTCGGTTATACTTTGGTTGTCACACAGTGGTTTCTCCACATAAGGCTTGGATATTATATCAGACATTCTGGTTACTAGATCTATGGTTTTAGATCTAGATTTGGGAAGTGTCCCAATCTGGGTACTTAGACAGCATTCTAAAGGTGTTTTAGAATGGACGACTCCTGGCACGGTAGTGTACCTGCAGGTGATGGAGTCACCCTCTCTGAAGGTGTTTTACAGACTAAAGGGGAGAGGGATGTGCATGATTGGCAGATCACTTGCTTAGGCAATTGAGTCAATCATGAGATGTCAAGTACCACACCAGATATTGTTTTTGCACGAGATGCAGTAAGTTGATATTGATCCAATCCTGGAGAAACATTCGGAAGCAGTTTTAGAACATAAGTGAATGTTCTAAGGATATGATAACAACAGCCTCTTTTAGGAGACAGTTATCATTCCAAGCTTCCAAGGTGACCTGGATGACAGAGTGACTGTTAGAGTTATAGTTTTCCCTCTGACGAGGGGCAGTGTTTTGGACAGGTGATCCAAGCGGACACTGAGGGAGGCATTACGTAGGATACTGATTAAGTTCAGTTGACGATACAGTCTAAGAAGTTTGGATTTGGAGTTCATTTATGAGCTAGGTCCTATCAGATATACTTAGACATATTCTGAGACAGGTATTGCTCATTTCGGGAGATGGGTTTCTCCGCGAACTTGAGATAAAGAGAGACATAGAAAGAAACATCAGAGTGGATCCACTCACTGAGGCTATTTCTCGAACGCATTAGTTTCGTAAACAGGTTTTGTGAGACTGACTAGTAGAGGAGTTGGGTGTTCGGTATCACACGGGCTGTGAGTATGTGACATCGCAATAATTAGCCTTTAGTGCAAGTGGGAGATTGTTGGATATAGTGCCCTCAGAGTCAATTATTGGATCACAGGAACGTGATTGCAATGATTGAGGGAGGATATATACGGGTAGGACAGTCTTACTCAAGATGATAGTAGGCTATCTGGTTTATCTTTATCATCGTGTACTGCTATAGATGACCTTACAAGTCACTATTGCGCGTTGATAGAGCCCTTAGGATTCTTTCTTGACGGCCAGCAGTATGATGGCGATTATATACGTGTTAGTTATATGTATGCCCTAGAGGCCATTACTGTACATAGGATGTATATTGTAGTGGATGCTGGGACATATATAGGGAGGACTTTCTTGCTCGACATGATAGTATGCTATCTGGTTGAACTTTACCTTAACGTGTATACTGATTGTCTCTCTGTTACATGTTGGTAAAGCCCTTAGGATGTATGCTTGACTACCTGGACTATGATGCGGATCATACTAGTGGGGACATGGTAGTCCATGAGTACATCCTTCAAAGTCCCTAGTCGAGGGTGTATCGAGACGGGGCATCGATATACCAGAGTAGACTAGCGTATACCTTCTTGACCCATACAGATGGGCGATGGATGATCCCATATCCATCGGTATTTGACATCAGAGATGATATACGGGTGCTCAGTAGAGACTGGGTACACTGGACGGACTCGCCGAGAACTCCCAGATGGTATTATACCTCACGTCAGATGGCAGTTCTCTGGTGACACTGGTACAGAGTAGTCTGTTGACCCGAGATCGTCATAGAGTCTTGTGTGGTTCCCACTGTGCTTTGATTTCCATCTTAACACGTCCAAGAGGGCGTGCAAAACGGTGGTTTTTGGGTACAGTCCCGAGTTACATGGAGGCAATGAGCGATAGGAGGGGATTCGTCTCTCCCGGTATAGGGGGTTGATGTTGCGCTGTGTTCGATTGGCTATAACAGGAAATCCCTGGCCAGGGTTGCTGAGATTTACTGGTAAGTGTTACCAGTAGTTTCTCGAACAGTTATAGACCTCATATCGACACGACTTATTGAGCTATTGGGGTCTGACGTTTACCACCCCTAGGCGAGATATGCGACATATCAGACGATCAGACCGGACTGTACGGTAGTGTTACTGGTCGGATTCACTGGAGTGTGAGCGGGCTTGCTCGTCGATCTTCAGATCGCTCAATACCCGGGTGGCCGTTACGTTTAGCAGACCGCTTGCGGCTTGTGGATGTTTGATATGATCATCATCCGCTGCCGGCGTATTGACGAGTCTTTAGAGTCCTACACAGAGGTTTCCTGGCTCAAGCGAAACGAAATAGGAGCGCATATGAGATATGTGCGGGACCGAGAATAATGCGTGTATGTGATACCGTATTCTATTCTCGTGATAAATGTATCGAATGGTTGTATGCGATATAACCTAGTTATCGATTCAAGCGTTGATTCGATAAACCGATATATTGTATACTAGTCGGTTGTGTGCGACATAACCGGATCATTGAATCAAGTGTTGATTTAATGATTTAATGCATATTTATATATTTGATATATTACTTTGCATCAACTAGTATCGGTTTACTTAAGATGGATTTTCTCACTCGGATGTGCGCATTACATATGCGATATGATTTTGTGCATTTGATTGTATCATGTTTGATGATACATGTTTACTTGGTTAAGTGCAAAGATTTAAACCATGGTTAAAAGAATGGTTAGGGTTTCATTTCCTTTATTTATCTATTTATTTATTTATTTTCTTTTTGGAAAAGGAAATGAGGATAATGGTGGCTTGTTTTGGATTGTAGTTGAAGATTCATGAACCTTTGACTTTGTCCACCATTCTTATCTCATGCTTAACCTAACCATTTGATTTAACCCTAGTTCAATCTCTACACTTTACCATGGTTTAGTCATGATAAGTTTTGATTATTCTTTTCTTTTTATTTTAACTTATCATAACATTTTCTTCTTCTTCTTCCTTGCTTCAAGTGAAGAAAAGCTTACCTCATCAATGGTGATTGATGTTTTTGAGTGAGAAATCCAATTCTAAAGTTAACCTACTTCCTATTTCTTCATCCTCTACCTCTTGCCAAGTAGTAGAGTGTGTTTACTTCACAAGTTTCTTGACTTGGTGAAGTCGGAGCTTGATTTAGCGATGCCTCGACGTAGATCATCTTCGGCATGGACATCGACGACCTAGCTTACCCATTCTCCGACGAAGCCGATCCTAGAGCCCGGATTTGACTTGGACAGCGGAGAGGACTTCGTTGCGGAGCTATGGAGGTGGAGCACCGGATCTACAAAGGTTGTATTTCCGTTTTCTCATTAGTTAAGTGTTAACTAGTTCAATGTTCGCCTAGACATCTAGTTATCGATCCGTAGTTTAGGGTTTGTAGGCACCGTAAAAATTTAAATTGCCATGGTTGATGGCTTGGGAGACCTCACTAGGGTGCCTAGGAACCCTACAGTTGTATCAGAGCCTAGCTAGAGCCTTAGGCGAAGTCTAGACGCGATTTGAAGTCCGATCGAACCGAAACCCCACCCGGGAAATTGCTCTCTGTACTTTTTTCAAAAACAGTGATTTTTCCAAATTAAAAATATGCAGAGAACTCAGTAGGAAATTATAAGAATTACGGTGGAATTATTTTTCCATGAACAGTGCACTGAGGCGCGGATCCGCGGCATATTCCTTATTTAGGCGGCGGTTCAGCGGCTGATTGCTGACGTCAGCCCTAACTTCTTACACAGTAATTCATTGTTTCAGCTTCTGAGTTCTCTGGATATTTTTAAAAATTATTCAAGAGTTGAATTTTCTGCAGTTATTTTGGGGATTCGGTGTTTCGATCGGAGTATCAAATTTTGTCTGTGTGGCTTTCCGGATAAATTTTAGAATATGTTAAAAAAGGTTCGACCGGATATAAATACCCAACTTTTCCCCTGTCGGGAAATTTCCAAGAGTTGGATTTTTCCGAAGTTTAACGACGTTCTAAGTAGTGCAAGTAACGCGATGGACCCTCTAGAAGACACAAACCTTAACTCGATTATGTGACCGTCTTGAACTGCCCTTTGAACCTTCGGGTTTGGGGCAGTACGGCGTGCCACATGTGAGGCGTTGGCTTGACCCTTCTACGGCTGGACCGTTGCTACTGAGGCACGAACTGAATGTTGTTAGACTTGTTTCATGTGTTGATCTGTATCGGGAAAACTTGGGTGTTCGATTGTTCGATCGAAAAGTTTAACATTTTATGTTTATCTGGAATGGGATACAATAATTGGAATTCACAAAAGTTATGTGATAACTGAATGAATGTTATAAACGTAGCAATTTAGTCTCACTTGATCGGTTGCCACGGAATTTTGATGTGATCAAAAGTCCGTCGCAATCACGTAGCGTACGCGGATACTCGCCGGGTAAACTTAATAGACAGCTTCACTCCATAGCCCCGACCAAGTGACTGTAGGAGAACCCCATCGCCGAAAGCATCCGTTCGGGTGCTCGCGGTAGCGGTGTTCCGCTTTGGTGCACTTCGTCGACGGTATCAGGGGTGCTGCCGCTTACTGAAGTTTGCGACGAGTATTCGATCAGACTGTCGGGAATCCTGTTGAATTGCCCGACTTGATATTGAAAAGTGTTTTCGATTTTGAGACTAAAATGCGGGGTTTATAATTGTTAGGCATGCGATGTCTAAGGAATTCATTTGGTCAGGCATGCGATGTCTGAGGTGGTTGCGGATTCCAACTGTTGTAGTTTTACACTTTCTTTTCTGTGACCGTAAGTGTAATATGTGATATCGCCGGTTTCGTTGCTATATGTCAACGACAGTTGGGATGCGCATATTTACTTACGTTGATGACATGTGATGTTATGTGTTGCTGGATATGTTATATTGGATCGTCGTGTTTGAATAGCCGGGGGTTTTTATGTGAGATGAGTGTTTTTCATTTTCATTCATGTAAAAACTTGTATGTAATATTCTTTTATTGGGACACTTCCAGGTTGCGGAAGTTATCACCGTTGTTGTATATTATTTACTTTTCTGCACTAGGATAGACCCAAGGAGGGGAGCACAAGTAACCGGGTTCTGGGGTCCAGTGGGAGACCAACTCGAGGAGTCGAGTCCGGGTCTCCTAACCCTAGAATTGGTACGGTTGCTTGCCGCTCTCGTAGGGGTCTAGGGGTGTGGGATTGGCTATTCATCACGACCGTGGAATCCGTGTTTTATACTGGCTCGTATTGAAAACACGGACGTCCTAGTATATCCAATATTTCATATGTTTCTTCTGCTGTGTTTTATCTTTGATCATGTGATGTTCTGTGACAGGTATTATATATAGTATATATGATATATTATATAGGCGTTGCTTATGTTTTACACCCGCGCTAGCCCTGCCCCGCTCTGCCGTTAGTTACCTAACCTAACGGTGCAGACGGGACATCAAGGCGAATGCGGATGGCATAAGCGTACGTTAAATTTATCTGTGATGGTTAGGTGGACTTAAATGATGGGATATTCATTAATGAGATTAATGAAAGAAAATAAACCTAATTGATGTTGTGGAATCGAATTTCAAAATAAAAACAGGTAGCTACAGTTCTTGCTTTGCATCGCGGTGTTCATTATAGAACATCCTGCACCTTATTCGATGAGGAAAGGACCGAGATCCCTTCACCGGGAGTGACTCCTTTAGCAATAACTGGCAGATACTACAACCCTCGGTTTGTCTTTGATCGCTTCTATAGTTTCCGCTTTGCACAGTGATATATATGATATATCCCGCACCTCATTCGACGAGGAAAGGGCCGACGATCCCTTCACCGGGAGTGACCCCTTTAGCAAAACTAGAAAAGCTTCAAAAATATTCCATTTAAAAACCATTTGATTCCGCAACGAGATCAAGTTCAAAGCGTTAAAGGTTTTTCACAAAAACCAGCCGCAACCCTCCGTCATTTTAGGAAGTAGAGTACTTAGTATTCGTGCTACGTTTGTCGACCATAGCCGAGGCGTAGTGTGCGGTAGCTAAGTGATGTCTTCCTACACCGCATATGATGCGATTAGTTAGGACAGTCATGTGGCTTTGTTGACCTTAGCCAAGGGTCATGTGGGTGGGTCTAATTAATCACGAAATGACGGGTAGAACTTGACTAGTACCTATGATTTGTTGACCTTAGCCAAGGTCATAGGTGCTAGGGGTAAAAACCATTATCGGGAGTTTCAAGTGTTGAAATTTGCAATGAGATTGCATACCTTCTATGTGATAGTTGGATCCCGATACCCACTGCGAGTAATTGTTACTCCTGGGAGAGTTTTATACATTACAATTAGCCGATCAAGTAGGTGTCTAGAAAGGTGTCAACGGGGTTACGCCTCTGGGAAAACGAGGTTTACATTAATTAGGTTCGTGCGAAAGCACGGGGGACCTCCCTCAAAGTACCGACACTGGCCTGGCTGAAAGATTGGCGAACTTGTAGTGTGTAATTAATCCCGGCTAGTCTTTCCTTTTAGGGTTTGAAGGAAGATTTGATAAAATGCAGTGGGAGCCATCCTGATTAGATAAAATAATAACCAATCTATTCTTGACAGAGCGCACGCTGAGTGTTTTCTTCTCTCTCTCTCCTGGTAGCGACCATATCACGCCTTAATCAAGATAATAATACGGATTATTGACCGAACCCGCTTGTTATACTGAGCTGGGGAACATTGGTCCCGCTCCAACTTATAATTGTTATAAGACAGAGCAGGAAATTGGGGATTACCAGAATTCCCGTGCCGCCCAAACGAAGAGAGTGCATGCTGATACATCATCTTCGGGTGTGTTCATTACAGAACTGTTTCTCAGTGTCCTTTACGTCCTGGGTATGTGATACCAGATCAGGATCCCAGATATGTAATCTGTTACATAGGGCTACAGAAAGGTAGAAGAACTGAGAACGGGTGATAAGTTTCATGAGGCAGAAAACGGGGCAAGAGTTGCAGCCAAGTCTGTCGGTCACTGTCACCCTGTATTACCGATACATTGATTCTGAACGAATGTTATTAGATACCGAACCTGATATACAAAATCATATCAGTCTCTTTATCAGTAAAGAAATGATAAAATTTTGTATTGTTGGATAATGTTTTGAACATTTCCTATATCAAAAGTTGATCGGTTCAGGCATGTTATCTAAAAGCATTAATGTTCTAAATCAAACTACAGTTCTTAATATACGGAACACACACAAGAGGAAGAGTTCAGAAATGAACGAATCCTTCTTGAGGTATTGTAGACTAGGTCAGATCAATGCGACCCGACTGGCTAGAGTTACATAAAGATGCATATTTAAATTAGTTTGAACTTACATCTTGTGAAACTCGCCAGTAATGTCACAAAGATAAGATGACCATAGCTCTGTTTATTGGAAACAGAGAAAGAGTTAGTGAACTCTTGGGATGATACATGTTGATATATGTAGGTCCCCTGTCTACACATGCCAAGACCGGTTCTTTGTACTTCATTACATTCTCTGATAATCTCTCAAGATTCAGTCATATGTTCCCGTTGAAACATGAGTCCGAACCTTTTGAGATATTCACAGAATATAAGTTAGAAGTAGAGAACCAAAATACGGGTATAAGTATTATGTCCTTTGATGAGATCAAGGAGGAGAATACTTGTGCACGGAAATCCTGGATTATACTAAAGGAGCATGAGATTCTCTCTCAGAATTACTCCTCCGTATACACCATAACACGATGGTATATCGGGGTGGAGCAATTACACCCTATGTGATAAGGTGTGCTCTATGATGAGTAATACTGAGCTACCTATTTCCTTATGGGAGTTATGCGCTTATGAAGCTGCATACCTATTGAATAGGATTCGAATCAAATCAGTTGCCTACCCCTTCATATATGATATGGAAAGGGAAGAGCCCATGTCTTAAGCTAGTTAAGATTTGGGGTTGTCCGGCCTATGTCTAAAAGAAAAATCCGGACAAGCTCGAGGCAAGGTCTGTTATGTAGAACTGGAAGTGTTCCAGCTATACAAACTACAGCAGATGATTTGGTACAACCAGAGGATTCAGTAGATTCCAACGAACCTCAGCCTCTCCGCCGATCTAATAGAGTTCCTTACCCACCTGAGAGATACTTCGGTTTCTCTATGACAGTGGGAGCGAGGATTACATCATGAGATGATGACCCAACTAGTTTCGAGCTGGCCATCAGGAGTAAGACTCTGTAAGAATGGCTGGATGTTTAGCGATCTGAGATGGAATCCTTATACACCAACAAAGTATGGACTTTGGTTGCTATATCTGAAGGGTTAAATCCCCATCAGGAGCAAGTATATCTTGAGAAGATTACTTGGTGTACATGGAAAAGTTGAGACTTTCAAAGCTAGACTTGTTAAAAGTTTGCATCATTGACCAGGTACGGATAATAATGAAACCTTTTCAAGTAGCTATGCTTAAGTCCATCCAGATCCTACTTGCCACGGCTACATACCATGACTGCGATATCTGGTGGTTGGGTGTCTTGACTGCTTTTCTAAATGATGATTTAGAAGAAAGCGTCTATAAGTACACAGCCAGAGGGCTTCGTAGACAGTGGGAGCAGCGGAAACGTGTGCAAGATGTTTTATAGGATAAAGCAGGCATCGCGGAGTTGGAACATCTGTTTTGATGAATTAGTCAAAGAGTTTGACATCATCAAAATGGTAGATGAACCTTGTATAAACAAAAAGGTAGTAGGGAGTATGGTGACGATCCTCGTAGAGTACGTGGATGACATACTCTTGATAGGGAAGGAGTTTCCTATGCTACGCTCGATCAATCTCCGCTTATCACGATGATTCTCCATATAGGATCAAGATGATACCTCCTAAATCCTGGATTTTTGGATCTATGAGATAGATCTAATTGGATGTTAGGACTCTCACTAGTTGTAGTGAGACGGTATCAACCGATCCAGGGGAGAATCACTGGAAGGGTTCCAGGGTGATAATGACGACTGAGTGTCAGTCGCAGGCATTGTCTTTACCCTCAGTAAAGGGACGGTATGTTGGAAGAGTTCCAAGCTAGATACCGTGACATACTAGACGATAAAGGCACGATACATCGCTACTTAAGATGCTACCAAAGAGGCAGTCTGGGTGTATATTGGTTCATGAGATGAACTTAGTTCCTCCCATTGTGTGACAATGGAGTTATGGCTTATGCCAAGGAACGTCCGTCCCATCAGTGATCCAGACATATTCTAAGGCAGTATCACTTGATCATGGAGATGGTTGATCTCCAGGGTGATCGACGTTTGGAGAGTAGACTCAGAGGACAACACAGCGGATCCACTCACAAAGGCCTGTTCCCAGAGAGAGACTTTTATGGGATGGTTGAGTATGAGATACTGCAACCACTGCTACAGATGGCCCTAGTGCAAGTGGGAGATTGTTAGTTATATGTATGCCCTAGAGGCCATTACTGTACATAGGATGTATATTGTAGTGGATGCTGGGACATATATAGGGAGGACTTTCTTGCTCGACATGATAGTATGCTATCTGGTTGAACTTTACCTTAACGTGTATACTGATTGTCTCTCTGTTACATGTTGGTAAAGCCCTTAGGATGTATGCTTGACTACCTGGACTATGATGCGGATCATACTAGTGGGGACATGGTAGTCCATGAGTACATCCTTCAAAGTCCCTAGTCGAGGGTGTATCGAGACGGGGCATCGATATACCAGAGTAGACTAGCGTATACCTTCTTGACCCATACAGATGGGCGATGGATGATCCCATATCCATCGGTGTTTGACATCAGAGATGATATACGGGTGCTCAGTAGAGACTGGGTACACTGGACGGACTCGCCGAGAACTCCCAGATGGTATTATACCTCACGTCAGATGGCAGTTCTCTGGTGACACTGGTACAGAGTAGTCTGTTGACCCGAGATCGTCATAGAGTCTTGTGTGGTTCCCACTGTGCTTTGATTTCCATCTTACCACGTCCAAGAGGGCGTGCAAAACGGTGGTTTTTGGGTACAGTCCCGAGTCACATGGAGGCAATGAGCGATAGGAGGGGATTCGTCTCTCCCGGTATAGGGGGTTGATGTTGCGCTGTGTTCGATTGGCTATAACAGGAAATCCCTGGCCAGGGTTGCTGAGATTTACTGGTAAGTGTTACCAGTAGTTTCTCGAACAGTTATAGACCTCATATCGACACGACTTATTGAGCTATTGGGGTCTGACGTTTACCACCCCTAGGCGAGATATGCGACATATCAGACGATCAGACCGGACTGTACGGTAGTGTTACTGGTCGGATTCACTGGAGTGTGAGCGGGCTTACTCGTCGATCTTCAGATCGCTCAATACCCGGGTGGCCGTTACGTTTAGCAGACTGCTTGCGGCTTGTGGATGTTTGATATGATCATCATCCGCTGCCGGCGTATTGACGAGTCTTTAGAGTCCTACACAGAGGTTTCCTGGCTCAAGCGAAACGAAATAGGAGCGCATATGAGATATGTGCGGGACCGAGAATAATGCGTGTATGTGATACCGTATTCTATTCTCGCGATAAATGTATCGAATGGTTGTATGCGATATAACCTAGTTATCGATTCAAGCGTTGATTCGATAAGCCGATATATTGTATACTAGTCGGTTGTGTGCGACATAACCGGATCATTGAATCAAGTGTTGATTTAATGATTTAATGCATATTTATATATTTGATATATTACTTTGCATCAACTAGTATCGGTTTACTTAAGATGGATTTTCTCACTCGGATGTGCGCATTACATATGCGATATGATTTTGTGCATTTGATTGTATCATGTTTGATGATACATGTTTACTTGGTTAAGTGCAAAGATTTAAACCATGGTTAAAAGAATGGTTAGGGTTTCATTTCCTTTATTTATCTATTTATTTATTTATTTTCTTTTTGGAAAAGGAAATGAGGATAATGGTGGCTTGTTTTGGATTGTAGTTGAAGATTCATGAACCTTTGACTTTGTCCACCATTCTTATCTCATGCTTAACCTAACCATTTGATTTAACCCTAGTTCAATCTCTACACTTTACCATGGTTTAGTCATGATAATTTTTGATTATTCTTTTCTTTTTCTTTTAACTTATCATAACATTTTCTTCTTCTTCTTCCTTGCTTCAAGTGAAGAAAAGCTTACCTCATCAATGGTGATTGATGTTTTTGAGTGAGAAATCCAATTCTAAAGTTAACCTACTTCCTATTTCTTCATCCTCTACCTCTTGCCAAGTAGTAGAGTGTGTTTACTTCACAAGTTTCTTGACTTGGTGAAGTCGGAGCTTGATTTAGCGATGCCTCGACGTAGATCATCTTCGGCATGGACATCGACGACCTAGCTTACCCATTCTCTGACGAAGCCGATCCTAGAGCCCGGATTTGACTTGGACAGCGGAGAGGACTTCGTTGCGGAGCTATGGAGGTGGAGCACCGGATCTACAAAGGTTGTATTTCCGTTTTCTCATTAGTTAAGTGTTAACTAGTTCAATGTTCGCCTAGACATCTAGTTATCGATCCGTAGTTTAGGGTTTGTAGGCACAGTAAAAATTTAAATTGCCATGGTTGATGGCTTGGGAGACCTCACTAGGGTGCCTAGGAACCCTACAATACGTGGGAGCTGGGGTCTATAAGCACATCGTTAAAAGGTCCCTAGTCGTGGGAGTTTTGGAGACATGGCATTGATACTCCAGAGTAGACTAGTGTATACAGTCGAGACCCCGATGAGGGGCGGTGGCCGGTCTCACAAGCCACTGATGTCAGTTGGTTCACCTAAGATGTATACAGGTGCTCATTGGGTTATGAGTACAACGGACAGGACTCGCCGGGAACATGTTAGTTGGTATTATACCTGACGTCAGATAACAGTTCCCTAGTGACATGTGTACATGTTAGTTCATCGACCTGAGATCGTCATTTGTCTCGTGTGAATTCCCACTGTACTTTGATTACTACCCTACCACGTCTCAAAGGAGTCGTGCAAACAGGTTTTAGTTGGGTACAGTCCCGAGCCACATGGAGGCAGTGAGCGGATCGGCAGGGGTTCGTCTCTCCCGGTATTGGGGGTGAGATCGCGCTGTGTCTAGGAGAGCCATTACACGAAGTCCTTGGCCAAGACAGGAGATTTACTGGTAGGAATTCCAGTAGTATCTCAGGGTGTTCTGGGCTACACTCCGACACGACTTGTACCGCTTTTGGGGGTCTGACTTTTACCAACCCCCTAGGCCCGACATGTGATGCTCATAGACGAACAGACCGAACTGTACGAATATTGTCACTGACAGGCTCAGTAGGGTGTCAGGATGAGTTCGCTCATCGACCTCCTTTTTGGTCAATACCTGGTAGCCTGTCACGTACGGCTAATACCTCTGACGTGCTAGTGGTTAAATCCACAGCCAAAGTATTGACGAGTCTTTAGAGTCCCCAAGAGACAGTTTCTCAAGTTTCGGGCAAAACGCTGTAGAGGCCGTATGGATTTATGGCAGGGTTTGAACGTACGCGTGCACTTGTGCACGTGTTATGGTTTGGACGGATAATACTAGCGGGCTTTGGCTTAAGCCGGATCCTAGTATTATACAGTGTAGATTTTGTCTCAATGCATTTGCATTCGGTCGGAATACAAATGCTGGTATGCATATACTGTCGCGGGGTTTTTCTGTAATTTATTACCGGATCACTTTTTGAAGTTGTCAGTTTGCATTCCGTTTCGGCCATTTTCCTTTCTTTCTTTCTTTGGCTGAAAATTAATGGGAGAGGCTTATTTGTAAAAGTGGCTTTGACAAAATGGAGGGTGGTTTTTGTGGCACATGGTGGCTTCATGTTGGTTCATCATTACTTGCTTTTTGAGATGGGATTGGTGATGGGTTTTTGATTGGACTTTGTTGTGACTCATTTTCATTATTATCATCCATTTCCTTTTGCTCATGATCACCTTTTTCTCCCTCCTCTATTATCATGGCCTGCCACTATTGTGATGAGTGGGATATACATTTTGGTGTGAGGAATTTTTGGTTGACTCTCATGGCGAAAGAAAAATTCCTCAAGCTCATTCCTCTTCCTCATTTTCATTCCTCCATCCAAAAATTGGCAACTTCATTAACCCTCGAGACATAGCGTTCTACACTCAGTCTACAACAATCTTGGACACGTCAGCTTGCCAACTTCGTGTCCGAGTTGCCTCGGTTCAGAGGTGGGAGCCCGTAAAAAGACTCGGTGATGTGGTGCCCTTTCCGACGAGGAGATCGAGACCGGAGATTCCACGAGGAGATCGGGATGGTGGCCGAAGACCGAATGATACGGATCGCTCGGTATAGCCTCTCTACCCTTTCTCTAGTTAGCTAGTAGTAGGTTAATAGTCCGATCCGGGTTTATAGTCCGCGGTAGCGCCGGTTTCTAGTTTAAAAAAAAGTTTTTGTTTCCACATTTTGGCCTCGAACAGACGGCCAGAGCGCTACCGTAGACTTACAGATATGATAGATGATCGCTAGTCGCCTATGGATGAATAACTAGGACATGTGCTTCGTTTGCTTACCCCGATGCGAGGTCATCAGATTGATTGATTTCAGCTAGAGAAGAATTACAGAGGCACGTTGAGAGTCGATAGAAAACAGACGAATGAATAGTATTCCTCGGATGAATTGGAAGAGTTTCCGAGGGCGTAGTTGTCCAGATGCCTACCACAAGATATTGAGCTGTTAAGTTAGAAGTTTCGGATTGGAGACTCCAGATATGAGTATATCCGTTTGTAGTGCAGTCCATACAGCTATGAAGAGAGACCGATTCAGTCGACATTAGAGAAAAGTGGAGTAAGATGTTCGTACGAGATTTTGACGAGATGGCGTTCCACTCCGTTGACATCAGAGATGTGATACGCATGCAGAGGCGTTGAGTATGGATATATGTTTTAGAAGAAGTCATGATGAGTATGCAGCTGTTCCGGAACAAGAAATGGATTTAGTAAATGGTGATAACTTCCGGGCAGTTCGGTAGGAACAAGATTTGGGAGAGACCCCGACAGATTCTTTCTGGAATACTACATGAGAAGAATTGGACCCAGGATCGGTCGTATCACGCACACATAGTAGGCCAGAGTTCGGCATCATCTACGAGACATGTTACTAGTGACCATGATAGCTGGGCAGAGATTTTAGAGGTTATATCAAAGCGGAACTATTTCCGTCATCATTCCATATTGGGTCTTTGAGCCGAGGAGCTATGTAACTGACAATCCGCAGTGAGAGACGAGAGCCTAAGGGTACAAGGTGCCAGACCATGAACATGAGACAAATAGATATCTTGCTCCGCTAGCTTTGGATGCACCGACACCTTTTCGACTTTGATGGAAGGACATATAGACGACAGTGTTTACGATTTACGATTTGGTGATTCGAATATCACGTGTCCGTCATTTTGGATTTTGGTATTTTGGGCGATTTATTTGCATGATTGAGTTTTTGTGCACCACAGTTGCACTCGATTTCGATTTGATGTCGTTCGAGATGTTGGATTTGATTTCATGCCTATGGTATGTATGTGATTTGACTTGTGCCTTTGGTGTAGTTTTCATGCACTTTTAGTACTTGATTCGATTTTGTGCACACTGATACACGTGGTTGTGAGACTATATACCACGGTATACCTGATTTGGATTGAGGTATGTTATATACCGTCGATTTCGATTGTGATATTCGATATTTGTTTTTGTGCACCTTGTGCACGTGATTTGGATTCTTGCGCATACTTGGCGCGCTTGATGCGATTTTGGTGCACACCAGATGCACTAAATCGGGGTTCTTCATGCATATCAGATGCACCTGATATTGTTGTCAGGTACACCTGTTGCCCTTGACAGGTGTTTTCGTACACACCCGTTGCACTTAGATTTTGTTTCTGTGCACCTGTATGGCACATTCATCGATTTCGATTTCTATGCGCACAAGACGCACGTGGCATTATTACTTATACTATTGAGTATAAATTCCATTGAGAAGTACGTTTTCATGATATTTACTATTTGGTTTAGTAACTGAGCAGGACTATTCTGAGAATAGTACCCAGGTGTTTTTGTATACATCGATAGTTATCGAAGAGATTTCCAAGAAGGAGCTACAATCTCAATATTTTTCCTATGTGTCCGAGATGACACGAAAAGTTTTACAAAGGAAACCCTTATAAATTATTTTCAAAACGGCGGGACGTGTATGTTAAACAAAGGATATAGTTATAGTTATAGTTATTTTCTTACAATAAATGTCCGCTACTTGTGCCGTAATATGCGCATCGCACAACGACTTGAAAAAGGTTTGGCATGCATTTTTTTCCAGATGTTTTGACGAGTTTACAACGATGCGTACTATGTACAAGTTATAGTTTTGAGTATATCATGTTGGTTTTCGTATATCTTCGCCATGACTCTGATAATTGCGTGATACTTGACGGAGTTTTGATTTGAGTTATATTCTCATTTTTCATACGCATGCATTGCGCTAAGATGTGTTTTAAGTATTTATGATTTCGGAGCCCCGACAAATTGATTGTTTTTGCTGAAATGTTTTAGTATTTGGGAGGATTAAATTTAAATTCGGAGACCAAATTTATTTAAGGGGGGAAGACTGTAACATTTCAGAAAATATAAAATATTATTTTGGGAAGTTAAATAATTAAAAAAATAAATCTTATGAATATTTAGAGTAAGGAGATTAGTTTTAACAAAAAAGGGTATAACTATATACCGATAATTTGGAAAATTAATAATAATTGTTGATTTGAAGGTATAAAGGTGATTTGGGTATTTTATGAATTATCATACTATTATTTGTAAGGGGATTATTTACTAAACTCGATTAGTGTTTACTAATTTTTCATTAAGTATGGTATGTGCATGTGACATGCACCATGTCATGTTACACACTTACTACATTTCCATTGACCATGTCTTAATTCTTCATTTGTTTCTTTTATGCATGGTTTTTATGTTTTTTTATTTCTTTAAAAAGAAAAAGGATTTCAAAAAGAAAAGAAAAGAATAAAGAAATAGTGGCATGGCATGAGGTATAGGGAGAGAGAGGGAGAGAGAGAGAAAGAGAGAGAGAGAGAGAAAGAGAGAGAGGGTGAGGGGTCATTGACCTTAGCTCATTTCTTCTTCCCTTCATTTTCTTCCTTCTTCTTCTCCCTCTCCTCACCTTGGCCCTCTCCCTCCACCACCTCTACCTCCTCACAACACCCTCAATAACGCACTCAAAACCTTATACTCCTTTCACTAAAAATGACTATAACATCATTACAAACCCTATGGACTAAGCAAGTTAAGGTTTTGAAGACTTTGAGAAACTCAAGAATTTTCTTAACTTGCCAAATGAGATAATATCTACACCATTAGTTTAGTAATTGAGTTTCTTTAGTTTCTATGTTAGTTTAGAGTTGGTTAAGTAAGGATTAGTGAGCTTTGGAAATTCCAAGATGAGATTTAGGATGGTATTTTGAATTGTGATTGTGTATTGAGGTGCAATTAGTGAATACAAACCCTGTAGAGTTAATATTGTGAACTAAACCAGAGACGTAAAACCCCAAGACATGAACTTTGAACCTCCGATGTCAAGTTTTGGGAGGAATTGTGGTGATATTTGGAGTTCTGCTATAACCCGGGAACTCTAGAATATATTTAGCGATTACTGAGAGGTATGCAGACACCCTAGAAGCTATCCCCAATACCCGAGGACCCAACTCCTTACCGTGGCCACAAATTATCTCATTTTGGCTGCAAATTGCGGCCTTGGTACGATGGAATCGCCTCGTGCTTGGTCCATGGCTCCATTTTAGGCAAATTAGACCTACCCCATATGCAGAATTGGCTAATTTTACCTGGAACAAAATCTAGAAATGATTTCTGGAGTTGCTATTTTGGTTTCGTGAATTTCTAATGACTTTAGTTTTAGTATTGTTTTTTTTATCTCGGTCACTTGACGTTTGTACGTCGATATCGGGAGTTGTTTGATTATTCTTGCATACGTAGACCATAGGTTCTAACCTATGTGTGATTCGTGTGTCGTCTTGGTTTTCATCCGCGATTTTGGTTTACGATACTATATGTTTATATCTAGGCACCTTCACGTGGACTTCAGACGATGAGGAAGAGCTTGGCGACATCGACTTCGGCAACCAAGGATCAAGGTGAGTAGAAGTATATCTACGGGGGAAGTCGGGTGGATGTCGTATGGCACCCCCGAAATTTCATAGGATATGCCACGTTATGATATATATATATATACATTTGTGTTTGTGAGATGCGTATACTTAGCAAGAGTGGCTTTAGTGACTTTGGGTTGGATTTAGTATAGTTGGATGAATGCGTTTTTAGTTTAGTTTCTTAGTCGCGAAACCCTATGAAACCCTAGAGTATAGGTTGACACACACACACATATGCACACACGTGATATGTCTTGGTGTATATGATTATATGTATATGTGTGTGTGTGTTGATGTGTTGATATATATATATATATATATATATATATATATACATATACATATACATATACACGGGTGATGAGGATAGTATATGATACTCGGAGGAGAGTCGATATGATCGGGCATGATGCCGTGAGATCGGTTATGTGTTTTGGGTCGTGTTATGATACACGACATGATATTATAGTGGATCGATGGGCGATGTGTTTTCATACACACGCGGATATATATTGATGGTATTGGAATTTACTTGACTTTATATCAGTACACCTAGTTCATGATATTATGACAATGATACCATATGAATAATGAGATATATGTGATATTTGACCCGTACCCCAATTTTGGGATGCCGTACGATGGATTTTACCGTACGAGATAAAAATATGATGATTGATCCGCACTCTTGATTCGAGAATATCGTATTATATATTTTACCGTACGTGACGCTATTGAGGCGGGATCGTCGACTACTAGATATATCGACTCGAACTTTAGGTAGATTTCCTTAACCTTTCGATTAGTCCTGCATTTTATTAGGTAGATGTTAGACCGGGCTCGAGTCATACTTATTTTCAAAACTAACAAATCGTGAGTATTTTCAAAGACAACCCGAGAGATATTACGTATTTTTCAAGGGATGTCCTTTTCATAAAAACACCGTAGCCCCTATATTGTAAAAACCACGATTCATGCTATTTCGAATGCCAAGATCGTATGACTCGTATATCGAAATGTATATTCTTCATTGTTGCATTTCTTATTCATTTTCCATATATTCTTGCTGTTCGCATCGCATGCTTAAATGTGTTCTCGTTTGTTATTATGAAACCCTGTTGGCAGGACACCAGCACCGTTACCGATGATGCGTATGCTCTACGTACACTTGCTTGCCGGCTCACACATATAATTATCGGTAATTTTCATTTCACGTACACATTAGAAAACACTACTTCATTGGTATAAATTGCTAGCTGGTAGTTTCGATATTGTACTAGTACGCTTGTTTTCATATGGTAGTTTAGATATAACATTTATTACTGAGATACTTCATGCATTTATACGTTCATTTATCATGAAATATTATGGGGCTTTATCCCGGTAACTCACTGTTATTTACTCTCGAGTTTGAGATTTTGGATTTTCCATGAGATTTCTGGATTTGGAGAAATAACAAGGATTTTATAAACTCATTTTCATTTCTAAAAGATAGAAAATTGCGATTTTCTCGTGATATGATGTGAGATGTGTCCATCATGAGTTTTCTCGGCTGTTGAGCGATATCATACACCCGATTCGAGGAAGAGGATGAACCGTCTGTAGGTGCATGGTGGACCCGGTGCGGTACCTCGGGGCAATATGGTCGCAGATGATGGCGTTGAGCCCGGCAGGGGAGCACTACCGACCGATTATTTATAACACGGCGGATATCCGGAGGAAACCGACGTAGTCATGATATTTGTTGATATGGGCCAGTCCGGATTGCCAGAGCCCGAGATATTGAGATTTGATTATATGGGCTAGTCCGGATTGCCGGAGCCCGAGATATCAAGATATTGAGATATTGAGATATATGTTTTGTGTCGATACTTGACACGGATTCTCTGTTGATTTCATTGATGATACTTCGGTTTTTATACCAAAATCTCATTGAGATAAGAAAACAGATTTCTAGTACATGATGTATTTTACTTTCATTCTTAATACATTTGTACATCATATATTTGACATGTTACTACATGAGGCACTGACACGAGCACTTGGTATTATACGCTTGTTTGATGATTACCTTGCCATAATTAGATGCTTTAAGTTATATTTTTATGAGGATATTATTGTATGACCTAGGATAGAGTCATACATACGATTTCTGCTCGGTGATGTCTTTTACTCATGAGTTGGCAACTCACCCCCGTTGTGCCACAATTTCTTGCAGGTTTGGCTGTACAAGTTTCGTTGCGGTTTGCTGGCACACCGCTTCCTTCCGGGTGATTGCTTTGGTAGGTGGGTTCACTTGCATCGTGACCACCATTGTACTTTTATTTATATTCAGTTGTATCTAGTAAACTCCATCAACCAGCCTTGTATTATTTGATAGACTTAGAAGACCAGTTGTATATTCTTTCAACCTTAGAGTCACGCGCTTGTATTATTATGATTCATCTCTGGTTTTCTTGAGGATGTTGGTTTTCTTTCTGAGTTTTGATCTTCGACCTTCGGCGTTGTATATTATATTGCTTGCGTGGTTGTTTCCGCCAATTAGCGAAGAGCTAGCTCCCGCTTGGGGTTGCCTTTACTCATTACTTGTATATTCATGTTTGTACCCGATTGGGGCCAGTATTTACAAAGGAGACTCTGCCGAAATTTTCGTGAAAATATGATGTTGCTTTTAAATGTTTAATGACACTTATTTTTTTAAAACCACTTTCCTTAAAACAAGTTTTCCTTCACTTCTTCTTTTAAATGGTTTAGATTTCTGGGCTTTTGGCTTATTTGAATTAGGTGGGGTCCTATAGACTTCACATGATTCAAGTGCCAGTCACGTGCTACTTCAGGCCGTGACAAAATTGGTATCAGAGGTTCGAGTCTAGATTTGACTATGCGGTATATATATATATATATTCGGAACCTAGGCTTGAACTTACGAAACTTAGACTTGGTCGAGGGGGTATTAGACCCGAACTTTCGTCGCTTAGGTTAACCTTGGTTGATAGAGTAGGTGATTTAAGTAGAGTGACATACCGTGTGTATGTTCCGCGACATACTTATGATATGCTACTCCACTTAATAAGCCTTAGGATGTACATTTCCTTGCACAGTATTCTATTCGTTTTCTTGATCTATCCTCATCGATATCGGTTTGTGGTTTTTGTAACCACGGTTGCACGAGCAGAGAGAGAGCTGCGGCTAGAGTTGCGGTCAGCACGAGCTCGTCATGGACGAGGACTGACCCGGGCATAATTTCGGTGACACACGATTGCATAGATGTGTCGTTTTATTGTGTTTTTGCGACATGAGCGTTTTGATGAATTGTTTTTACTATGATTTCTCGAACGTTCAGATCAGCACCAGAGGATTGGGCCACTGGTAGAGGCCGGCTAGAATGTGATGACCGTTAATGTATCGTCTATTCTCGAGGATTGAGGCATTTTTTAGCGTGCAGATGAATGACCTAGTTGCTGCTGCGACTGACAAGATATCGCCCCAGATGTTTGAAGTTATTGCAGCACGAGTTTGTACTTAAGGATATGATAGAAGATCGCTATTCACCCATGGATGAATGACTAGGACATGTGCTTCATTTGCTTACCCCGATGTGAGGTCATCAGATTGATTGATTTCAGCTAGAGAAGACTTCACACAGACACGTTGAGAGTCGATATAAAATGCATGAATGAAGAGTATTTCTCCGACGAATTGGAAGAGTTTCCGAGGGCGTAGTTGGCCAGATGCCTACCACAAGATATTGAGCCGTCA
Organism: Agapanthus africanus; assembly: GCA_030015575.1. Classification (NCBI taxonomy): domain Eukaryota; kingdom Viridiplantae; phylum Streptophyta; class Magnoliopsida; order Asparagales; family Amaryllidaceae; genus Agapanthus; species Agapanthus africanus. The sequence continues at coordinate 440,690,422 of CM057350.1, read as the reverse complement.
AGTTCGTAGTTTCGGAAGGGAGACTCCAGATATCAGTATAGCCATTTGTAGCACAGTCCATACAGCTACGAAGAGACGAGTCCGAATCAGTTGACATTAGAGAAAAGTGGAGTAAGAGGTTCGTACGAGATTTTGATGAGATGGCGTTCCACTCCGTTGACATTAGAGATGCGATATGCATGCAGAGGCGTTGAATATGGATATATCTTTTATAAGAAGTCGTGATGAGTATGCAGCTGTTCCGGAACAAGAAATGGATTTAGTAAATGGTGATAACTTCCGGGCACTTCGGTAGGAACAAGATTTGGGAGAGACCCCGACAGAATTTTTCTGGAATACTACACAAGAAGAATTGGACCCAGGATCGGTCGTATCACGTACACCCAGTAGACCAGAGTTCGGCATCATCGACGAGACATGTTACGAGTGACCATGATAGTTGGCCAGAGATTTTAGAGGATGTGCCAGAGCGGAACTGTTTCCGTCATCATTCCATATTGGGCCGTTGAGCCGAGGAGCTATGTAACTGACAATCCGCAGTATGAGACGAGAGCCTAAGGGTACAAGGTGCCAGACCATGAACAGGAGACAAATAGATATCTTGCTCTGCTAGCTTTGGATCCACCGACACCTTCTCGACTTTGAAGAAAGGACATATCAACGACAGTGTTTACGATTTATGATTTGGTGATTCGAATATCACGTGTCCGTCATTTTGGATGTCGGTATTTTTGGCGGTTTATTTGCATGATTGAGTTTTCGTGCACCACAGTTGCACTCGATTTCGATTTGATGTCGTTCGAGATGTTGGATTTTATTTCATGCCTATGGTATGTATATGATTTGACTTATGACTTCGGTGTAGTTTTCATGCACTTTTAGTACTTGATTCGATTTTGTGCACACTGATGCACGTGGTTGTGAGACTATATACCACGGTTTACCTGATTTGGATTGAGGAATATTGTATACCGTCGATTTCGATTGTGATATTCGATATTTTTTTTCATGCACCTTGTGCTCGTGATTAAGATTATTACGCATACTTGGCGTGCTTGATGCGATTTTGGTGCACACCAGATGCACTAAATCGGGATTCTTCATGCATATCAGATGCACCTGATATTGTTGTCAGGCACACCCGTTGCCCTTGACAGGTATTTTCGTGCACACGCGTTGCACTTAGATTTTGTTTCTGTGCACCTGTATGGCACATTCATCGATTTCGATTTCAGTGCGCACCAGACGCACGTGGCATTATTACTTATACTATTGCGTATAAATTCTTTTGAGCAGTACGTTTTCATGATATTTACTATTTGGTTTAGTAACCAAGCAGGACTGTTATGAGAATAGTACCTATGTGTTTTTGCATACATCGATAGTTATCGAAGGGATTTCCAAGAAGGAGCTTCAGCCTCAATATTTTTCCTATGTGTCCGAGATGACACCAAACATTTTACAAAGGAAACCCTTCTAAATTATTTTCAAAACGGCGGGACGTGTATGTTAAACAAAAGATATATATATATAGTTATAGTTAATTTCTTACATTAAACGTCCCCTACTTGTGCCGTGATACGCGCATCGCACAGTGGCTTGAAAAAGGTTTGGCATGCAATTTTTTCCAGATATTTTGACGAGTTTACAATGATGCGTACTATGTACAAGTTATAGTTTTGAGTATATCATGTTGGTTTTCGTATATCTTCACCATGACTCCGATGATTGTATGATGCTTGACGGAGTTTTGATTTGAGTTATTTACTCATTTTTCATGCGCATGCATTGTGCTAAGATGTGTTTTAATTATTTATGATTCGGATCCCCGACAACTTGATTGTTTTTGCTGAAATGTTTTAGTATTTAGGGGTTTAAATTCGGAGACTGAATTTATTTAAGGGGTGAAGACTGTAACATTTCAGAAAAAATAAAATATTATTTTGAGAAGATAAATAATTAAAATAATAAATATTATGAATATTTAGAATATGGAGATTAGTTTTAACAAAAAAGGGTATAACTATATACCGATAATTTGGAAAATTAATAAGAATTGTTGATTTGAAAGTATAAAGGTGATTTGGGTATTTTATGAATTATCATACTATTATTTGTAAAGGGATTATTTACTAAACTCGATTAGTGTTTACTAATTTTTCATTAAGTATGGTATGTGCATGTGACATGCTCCATGTCATGTTACACACGTACTACATTTTCATTGACCATGTCTTAATTCTTCATTTGTTTCTTTTATGCATGGTTTTTACGTTTTGTGTTTCTTTAAAAAGAAAAAGGATTTAAAAAAGAAAAGAAAAGAATAAATAAATGGTTGCATGGCATGAGGTATGGGGAGAGGGAGGGGGGAGAGAGAGAGGGTGAGAGGGTGAGGGGTCATTGGCCTTAGCTTATTTCTTCTTCCCTTCATTTTCTTCCTTCTTCTTCTCACTCTCCTCACCTTGGCTGCCCTCTCCCTCCACCACCTCTACCTCCTCACAACACCCTCAAAAACCCACTCAAAACCTTATACTTCTTTCATTAAATATGACTATAACATTATTACAAACCCTATGGACTAAGCAAGTTAAGGTTTTGAAGACTTTGAGCAACTTAAGAATTTTCTTGAGTTGCCAAATGAGATAATATCTACACTATTAGTTTAGTAATTGAGTTTCTTTAGTTTCTATGTTAGTTAAGAATTGGTTAAGTAAGGATTAGTGAGCTTTGGAAATTTCAAGATGAGATTTAGGATGGTATTAAGAATTGTTATTGTGTATTGAGGTGCAATTAGTGATTGCAAACCCTGTAGGGTTAATATTGTGAACTAAACCAGAGACTAAAACCCCAATACATGAACTTTGAATCTCCGATGTCGGGTTTTGTGAGGAATTGTGGTGATAATTGGAGAATGTCGTATTATATATTTTACCGTACGTGATTCGAGAATGTCGTATTATATATTTTACCGTACGTGACGCTATTGAGGCGGGATCGTCGACTACTAGATATATCTACTCGGACATTGGGTGGATTTCCTTACCCTTTCGATTAGTCCTGTATTTTATTAGGTAGATGTTAGACTGGGATCGAGTCATACTTATTTTCAAAACTAACAAATCGTGAGTATTTTCAAAGACAACCCGAGGGATATTACGGATTTTTTAAAGGATGTACCTTTTCATAAAAACACCGTAGCCCCTATTTTCTAAAAACCACGATTCATGCTATTTCAAATGCCAAGACCGTATGACTTGTATATAGAAATGTATATTTTTCATTGTTGCGTTTACTATTCATTTTTCGTATATTCTTGTTGTTCGCATTGCATTGCATTCTTAAATGTGTTCTCGTTAGTTATTATGAAACCCTGTTGTCAGGACACCAGCACCATTACCGATGATGCGTACGCTCTACGTACACTTGCTTGCCATCTCACACACATCATCATCAGTAATTTTCATGTCATTTACACATTAGAAAACACTACTTCATTGGTATAAATTGCTAGTTGGTAGTTTCGACATAGTACTAGTGCGCTTGCTTTCATATGGTAGTTTAGATATTGCATTTATTACTGAGATACTTCATGCATTTATACGTTCATTTGTCATGAAATATTATGGGTCTTTATGCCGGTAATTCACTGTTTATTTACTTTCGAGTTTGAGATTTTGGATTCTCCATGAGATTTCTGGATTTGGAGAAATCGCAAGAATTTTATAAACTCATTTTCATTTCTAAAAGATAGAAAATTGCAGTTTTCTCATGATATGATGTGAGATGTGTCCACCATTAATTTTCTCGGCTCTTAAGCGATATCATACACCCGATTTGAGGAGGAGGATGAACCGTTTGCGGGTGCATGGTAGATCCGGTGCGGTACCCTGGGGCAAGATGGTCACAGATGATAGCGTTGAGCCCGGTAGGGGAGCACTACCGACCGGTTATTTATGACACGGCGGATATCCGGAGGATACCGACGTAGTCGTGAGATTTGAAGATGGGCCAGTCCGGATTGCCGGAGCCCGGGGCCAGTTCGGATTGCTGGAGCCCGAGATATTGAGATTTGATGATATGGGCCAGTCCGGATTGCCGGAGCCCGAGATATTGAAACATTAAGATATTGAGATATATGTTTTGTATCAATACTTGACACGGATTCTCTGTTGATTTCATTGATGATACTTCGGTTTTTATACAAAAATCTCATTGAGATAAGAAAACAGATTTCTCGTACATGATGTATTTTACTTTCATTCTTAATACAATTGTACATCATATATATGACATGTTACTACCTGAGGCACTGACATGAGCACTTGGTATTATACGATTGTTTGATGATTACCTTACCATAATTAGATGCTTCAGGTTATATTTTTATGAGGATATTATTGTATGACCTAGGATAGAGTCATATATGCGATTTCTGCTCGGTGATGTCCTCTACTCACGAGTTGGCAACTCACCCCCGTTGTGCCATAGTTTCTTGCAGGTTTGGCCGTACATGTTTCATTGCGGCTTGCTGGTACACTGCTTCCTTCCGGGTGATTGCTTTGGTAGGCGGGTTCACTTGTATCGTGACCACCATTGTACTTTTATTTATATTCAGTTGTATCTAGTAAACTCCATCAACCAGACTTGTATTATTTGATAGACTTAGAAGAACAGTTGTATATTCTTTCGATATTAGAGTCGCACGCTTGTATTATTATGATTCTTCTCTGGCTTTCTTGAGGATGTTGGTTTTCTTTCTGAGTTTTGATCCTCGTCTTTCGGCGTTGTATATTATATTGCTTGCATGGTTGTTTCCGCCAATTGGCGAAGTGCTAGCTCCCGCTTAGGGATGCCTTTACTCATTACTTGTATATTCATGTTTGTACCCGTTTGGGGCCAGTATTTACAAAGGAGACTCTGCCGAAATTTTTGGGAAAATATGATGTTGCTTTTAAATGTTTAATGCCACTTATTTTCTTAAAACCACTTTCCTTAAAACAAGTTTTCCTTCACTTCTTCTTTGAAATGGTTTAGATTTCTCGGATTTTGGCTTACTTGAATTAGGTGGGGTCCTATAGACTTCACATGATTCAAGTACCAGTCACGTACTATTTCGGGTCGTGACACAGTGTCACCTGAGAACTGCTATCTGACGATAGGTATAGTGCCAACTAAGAGTTCTCGGTGAGTCCTGTTCGGTGTACCCATTCTCTAATGAGCATCTGTGTACAATCTTTGATATCATACACCAATGGTTGTGGGACCAACCATCGCCCTACAAAGGGTCAAGAAACGTACACACTAGTTTACTCTGGAATATCGATGCCCTGTCTCGATATCCCCTCGACTAGGAACTGTTTAAAGGATGTACTTATGGACCACTCTGGCCCCACTAGTATGATCTGCATCATAGTCCTGGTAGTCAAGTACATATCTTAAGGGCTTTATCAACATGTAAGAGAAAGACAGTATAATAATACCAGTCTACATATTAAGATAAAGGCAACCAGAGAGCATAATATCATGTCGAGCAAGAAAGTCCTCTATATATATGTCCAAGCATCCACTATAATATACATCAATGCACAATAATGGCCTCTAGGGCATACATATTCCTAACAGTATATACATACCCGTATCCGTTTTCCGAAAAATACGAATACAAAAGAGACGAAAATAATCCAACAATATAATACTAGGATCCGGCTTAAACCAAAGCCCGCTAGTATTATCCGCCCGAACATCATACGTGCACAAGTACATGTATATGATCGAACCCTACCGTAAAACCATACGACCTCTATATCATTTCACCCGAAGTAAAGAAACCCTCTGTGTGGGACTCTAAAGACTCGACAGTACACCGGCAGTGCGTTACTGGATAAATCCATAACCATAAGCATATCAGCTGCACTAGCTGTATGTAACGGCTACTCGGGAACCTGTCGAAAAGGAAAGCCGACGAGCAAACTCATCCAGATCACAACTGAGCCTATTCGTGACAATCTCCGTACAGTCCGGTCTCTTCTACTAAGAGTATCGCATACTGGATCTAGGGGTGGTAAGCATCGGACCTTAATAATCTGATAATTCATGGTGATGTGGATCAGGACCAATCTGGGAAACTACTGATCAATCTATCAGTAAATCCCAACTTCCTTGGCCAAGGTCTTATGGTCCTAGCCAATCGAACACTGTGCGACACCGACTCCCAATACCTGGAGAGACGAATCCCTGACAAACACTCACTGTCTCCATGTGGCTCGGGACTGCACCTAACCAAAACCTATTTTCACGACTCAGTAGAGCCGTGGTAGGGTAGTGATCAAAGTACAGTAGGAACTCACATGAGACAAATGACGATCTCAGGTCCAAAGAATAACCTGTACACATGTCATAAAAGAACCGCTATCTGACGATAAGTATAATACCATCTAGAGGTTCTCGGCGAGTCCGTCCAGTGTACTCACCCCTAGTGAGCACCTGTATACAATCTTAGGTGATCACACCAATGGTTGTGGGACCAACCACCCTCCCCGTCAGGGTCTCGAAACTTATACGCAAGTCTACTTTGGAGTATTGATGCCCGATCTCGATACTCCTATGACTTGGGACTTTTAAGGATTTGCTTATAGACTATCCAGCTCGCACAAGTATGATCACCATCATAACACTGGTAGTCAAGCAAGAACCTACGGGCTTTATCAACATGTGGTCGACATATATAACATATACACATGTTAAGATAAAGACAACCCATAATAGTATACTACTGCATCGAGTCTTTATCAATATGTGCAAGCAACATAAAGCATTAGTAAAAACAAATATACATATCTTGATAAAGACAACTTAAATAATATACTATATAACTGAGCAAGATTTTCTTATACATACATATCTCCAGCATCCATATGTATACATATACAATAACGGCCTCTAGGGCATACATATCCAACAAGACCATCTCCCCTGCTGGAATGAGAAGCGTATACACTAGTTTACTCTGGAGTTTCGATGCCCCATCTCTAAATTTCTACGACTAGGGACCTGTATAAGGATGTGCTTATAGGCTACCCAGCCCCCACTAGTGTGACTGCCATCACAATGCTGGTAACCAAGCAAAGATCCTAAGGGATTTTCCAATATGTATAAGAGATATGCTAAAAGAAACACATGCACATATAGAGGTATAATCAAACCAAGTAGCATACTACCATATTGAGCAAGACTGTTAATATATCTGTGTATATCCCAAACTTCCAAAATGTAATATACAAACCAATATGATACAATAATGGCCTCTAGGGCATATATCACTAACACAAACTACCCGCCAAATCCCTGAAGTGAAGCAACCTCCCTCAATGAGACGAGTAGGCCACTCGGCACTTCAAGAACCCGGTAGTTTGTGTACCCCACCTTGGGTCTATCCTAGGTGCAAAAAAAGTAAATGAAATAATACAACGGTGGCTACAAGCTCAACCCGGATGTGCCCCACAAAATAATATTACACCACATTACAAATTACATGAATGAAAGAAAAGAACACTCTTCTCACATCCCCCGGCTATTCAATCACGACGATCCAATACTTCATATCCACAAACCACAATCACAAAATACTAGATATGTGCAACCCCCGCTAATCGATGTATAGCAATTAGTCGACGTTTCGAAACACGTATTCGAACTTAAAGCGAATAAAAGTTGTTAAAATTTCGATTTAGAAACACTCCGTATTGCCCAAGCACAAAGATAACATTAGATGAAATCTGGGCAAAATCAAACAATACCATAAATTCTAATTCCAAGAGTCCAAAACACCACAAGAAACACGAGACCCAACTCCCCGACAAAACCGGGGAGGGCGGGAAAAATTCCATTTCCGGCGGTTTTGTTTTGGACTGAGTGGCTCATTTTTCTCTGGTGTTCTAATTACTTTATGAGGAGCATTCGGTACTTGTTTAAAAAAATTTTAGAAGCCTTTTTAAAATCGACAGAAACTTGGATCTAGATTTTATCGTTTCGGAGTTGTTTCGGTTTCGAAACTCTAAACATTGTCTATTCAGTTAGTTAAGTGTTTGGGTAGGCTCTAATACCAGTGTAAGTGTATATGTACTCCTTGCCGTGTCAACTACGGCTATGCAGAATCAAAACATTAAAACTTGAGCACAATAAACTAAAATTCCTAGGACACAAGCCCAAACACTACACTAAACAAACCCTAACTAGTGTTTTAACTACTCGGTTGAAATTACAACCTTTATAGACGGTCCTTCGGGTCTTGAAAGTTAACTCCTTAAGTTCGTTAGGTTGATAGAACTAGCTCTCGAAGCCGATCTTCCATGTCAAAGAAGATCCATCCAAAGATGCCGATTCAAGCGATAGTTTCGTCCGAAGCAATTAAAGATCAAGTCTTGCTAAGACAAGATACATAGAGTGATGTAGTATGTGAAAATAAATGCTCTGTTTTAATCCTCACAACTCAAGAGAAAGAATTGAGGAAGATGATGAAGATGGTGGCAACTAAAGAATTTTCTTCACTTGAAAATATTAACCATGCTATGAAAAATATCTCACACACTCTCTCTTATCTATTCATCACAAACAAAAGAAGTGGGTGGGCTTAGTGACTCACTAGGGTGAGTCACAAGCTCACACACTTCCATGTTTAAATGGTGAAGAGAAGAGAGAGAGAGAGAGAGAGAGAGTGTAGCCACCTCACCATGATATACATACACATACAAATACTAGTATGTGTATAATCAAGTATACCAAAGCTGTATTTATAATAAATGCGTATACCGTATTTCTACCAAAATACAAATACCGTATTTGTACCGAAAATACAAAATACGCGTATTCATATTTAGAAAGAAATACATGTATTTGTATCAAAGCAGAAATACCCGTATTTATATAAATACACGTATTCGTATAAATAACGTATTTGTGTTAAAATACAAATATCCAAAAGAGAGCAATATAATACTAGCATCTAAACTGGCTTTCTTTCAAACCTGCTAGTACTACTAAACTTCCCGATTAAAGCATGCGCATAAATACACGTGTTCAATCGAACACCGGTCTATAAAGGTTGTAAACCCTCTTCACTTATGTACAACTTGTTTGTTTTACTCAAAACCCTAATTCTCTAGTTAGATTCTAGGTTAGTATTGCTTAGCACTTTAGATTTTTTAAAATTGCATACTTGATACTTGTAGAAAACTGGTTGAGGTGCTAAGACATACTTTCATGGTATCAGAGCCAAGTTAGAGACTTAGGTGTTGTCTAGACGACGTTAAAGTGTTCGATCGACATTTTGAAACCGGGTTTTTGGAGTTTCTTTCCAATTTTTCAAATGCTGAAATCTTCCAGATTAAAAATTCGCAGATAATTCTATGGAGCCCCAAGAAGTACGAGGACCTAACTCCTTGATGTGGCCGTGGATCCACCGCCTAAACCATGTTTTGGCCGCGGTTCCGCCGCCAACGTGAGGAGTTGTTGAGGTCTCTGTTATTTGCTGATGTTTGAACTATCGATCGAAATGTTTAATATCGTCTAGATAGTTATGGATATGTGATACAAATTTTGGAATCCACATTGATTAGTTTTGTGAAAACGAATTAACGATTTGTAAATCTCACGTTTTAGTCTCATTTGATGGATTTCCACGGAGTTTCGATTCAGATCAAAATTCCGTCGCAATCTCGTATTGTACGCGAATAGTCGCCGGCAGACACTATTATTCAGCCACGCCCCAAGCCCCGACCAAGTGACTATAGGAGAACCCCATGGCCAAAAGCATCCACTCAGATGCTTGCGGCCACGGTGTTCCGCCCAAGTGCACTTCGTAGACGGCATCAGGGGTGCGACCATCTACTAAAGTTCCCGACGAGCATTCAATCATTTTATCAGAAATCTTGTTGAGTTACCCGACTTATATTTGAAAAATGTTTTCAACTCGTGACTTAAATGCAAGGTTTGTTGGGTTAGGCATGATATCCGGAATATGTGATAATCCGGGTTTATGATGTCTAAGGATGATGCGGATTCTAATTATTGTAGTTTTCATTTCTTTTCTGCGGCCGTAAGTGTAATGTATGGCAGTATCCCCGATCTCGTTGCTATATGTCAACGGCATTAGGGATACGTATATTTACTTACGTTGATGGCATGTGATGTTATTGTGTTGCTGGTTGATATATTATATTGGATCGTCGTGATTGAATAGCCATGGGGTTTTGCGTGAGATGAGAGTTTTTCAATCTTCATTCTTGTAAAAATTTATATGTAATAATCTTTTATTGGGACACTTCTGGGATGAGGTTGTTTTCTCCATTGATGTATATTATTTACTTTTCCTCATTAAGATAGACCCAAGGCGGGGAGCACAAGTAACCGGGTTCTAGAGTCCAGTGGGAGGCCATCTCGAGGAGTCGAGACCCGTTGCCTAACTTTAGAATTGGCAGGGTTGCTTGCCGCTCTTATAGGGGTATAGGGATGTGGGCTTGGCTATTCATCACGACCGTGGAATCCTTGTTTTTCATTACTGGCTTAATCTAAAACACAGACTTCCTAATATATCCTATATTTCATATGTTTGCTTCTGCTGTTTTTTGTGATATAATGTGATCATATAACTACGTGAGACGAATACTACTTATATATATGATATACTAGTAGACACTATATATGTTTTGCATCCGCGCTAGTCCTGACCCCGCCCTGCCGTAAGTTAAGTAACCTTACGGTGAAGACCCAGGTCCTTGTGGCGAATGCCGATGGTATATACGTGTGTTTTATTTTCATTTCTTCTGTGATATTTAGGAAACATAAATGATGGGACGTCATTAATGAGATTAATGAAAAGAAAAGAAACCTGAAAGATGTTGTAGAATCAAATTTTTTAAAAAGGTAGCTCTAGTTCTTGCTTTGCATAGCAGTATTCCATTATGAATATCCAGCACCTCATTCGATGAGGAAAGAGCTTAGATCTCTTCACCGAGAATGACCTTTTTAGTAAAACTAGCATATGCTACAACCCACTCGGTTTATTTTGAAAACTACTCGATTTTAAAGCGGGGCTTAAACCACTCCTTTTCAAATCACTAGATTCTACAACGATATCAAGTTCATTACACTAAAGGTTTTCTTCAAAACCACTCGTAGCCCTCCATCATTTCAGATAAGTACTATTTAGTATTCGTGCTGTGTTTGTTGATCTTGTCAAGGCGTAGTGTGCGGTAGCTGATTAGTGTTTATCTGTCGTATATTGATGCGATTGGATTACGGTAGTCGTACGGCCTTGTTGACCTTGTCAAGGGTCGTGCGGGTGGGTTTAATTCAATGAAGAAATGACAGGTTGAACTTGACTTGCGGTTTATGGTTTGTTGACCTTTTCAAAGTCATAAACTGCATGGGCGTAAAAACAGATATTGGGAATTGCAAGTGTTGAAATTTGCAATGAGATTGCATACCTTCTATATGATAGTTAGATCCCGATACCCACTGCGAGTAAAAGTTACTCCTGGGGGAGTTTTCCACTTTACAATTAGCTAATCTAGTAGGTGTCTAGAAAGGTGTTAACGGGGTTACGCCCCTGGGAAAATGAGGTTTATTTTAATTAGGTCCGTGCGAAAGCATGGGGAACCTCCCTCAAAGTACCGGCACTTACCTGGCTGAAAGATCGGCGAAATTGTAGGGTGTAATTAATCCCGGCTAGTCTTTCCTTTTAGGGTTTGAAGGAAGATTTGATAAAAATAGTGGGATCCATCCTGATTAGATAAAATTATAACCAATCTGATCTTGCAAGAGCATACGCTGAGTGTTTTCTTCTCTCTCTCTCCAGGTAGCGACCATATTACGCCTTAATCAAGATAATAATATGGATGTATTGACCGAACTCACTTATTATACTGGGCTGGGGAACGTTGGTTCCGCTCTATCTTATGACACCTTTCATAAGTCTGGGCAAGGGATAGGGGAATGCAAGGATTTCCGCGCAACCCGAACGAAGAAAGAGCATGTTGATTCTTCTACTTCGGGTGTGTTAGTTATTGATAACTGTTTCTCAGTCTGCTCTATGTCCTGGGTATTAGATACCGGATCAGGATCCCATATTTGTAATCTGTTACATAGGTTAAAGAGAAGTAGAGAACCAGGAAAGGGTTATATGTCTCTCAGAGTAGGGAATGGAGCAATTATTGCTGCCAGAGGTGTCGGCGAATATCACCTTGTATTGCCGAATGGTAATACATTGATTTTGAACTACAGTTATTTCGTACCAAAGAAGATGTGCAATATAATATCCATTTCTTTATTACATAAAGAAGGATATAACTTTGCATTAGAGGAAAATGTTATGAACATTTTCCTAAATCAAGTGTTGATTGGATTTGGTACGTTATGTAATGGTATATACGTTCTAAATCAAAATACAGTTCTAATTATACAGAACACGCATAAGAGGAAAAGTTCAGAAATGAACGAAACCTTCTTGTGGCATTGTAGACTTGGTCATATCAATGTGACCAGACTAGCTAAGTTGCATAAAGATGGATATGTGAATCCGTTAGAATTTACTTCTTATGAAACTTGTCAGTCATGTCTCAAAAGCAAGATGACCAAAACTCCGTTTACGGGACACGAAGAAAGAGCTACTGAACTCGTGGGACTGATACATAATGATGTATGTGGACCTATATCTACACATGTTAGGAATGGTTCCTCGTGCTTCATTACATTCACCGATGATCTCTCAAGATTTGAACATGTATTCCTGTTGAAACACAAATCCGAAGTTTTTGAGAAATTCAAGGAATATAAGAACGCAATAGAGAACCAGACAAGTAAAAATATTAAAATCCTTCGATCTGATCGAGGGGGAGAATACTTAAGCACGGAATTCCGAGATTATCTAAAAGAGAATGGGATTCTCTCTCAGCTTACTCCTCCGTATACACCACAGCACAATGGAGTATCGGAGCGGAGGAATCACACCCTATTAGATATGGTGCGCTCTATGATGAGTACTACTAAGTTACCTATTTCCTTTTAGAGTTATGCACTTGAGACAGCTGAATACCTATTGAATCAAGTTCCATCAAAATCCGTGCCTAAAACACCATATGAGATATGGAATGGAAAGAAACCATATCATAAACGAGTTAGATATGGGGTTGTCCATCCTATGTTAAAAATAGAATCCGGACAAACTCGAAGCACAATCAGTTCTTTGCAAGTTTATAGGATATCCAAAGATTCACATGGATAACTATTCTACCACAGTGAGGAACAAAAGGTGTTTTTTTCTCAGCATGCTACCATTTTAGAAAAGGAATTTCGTGTAAAAGAAATTAGTGGTAATGAGGTAGAGCTGGAAGAAGTTCCAGAATCACAAACTACAACTGATGATTTGGTAGAACCGGAGGATTCAATAGTCCCCGACGAACCTCAGCCACTCCGCAGATCTACTAGGGTTCCTCATCCACCTGAGAGATACTACGGTTTTCTCACAGACGGTGGGAGTGAGGATTACATCATTGAAGATGATGACCCAACTAGTTTCAAGAAGGCCATCACAAGTGGAGACTCTGTGAAATGGCTGGATGCTATACGATCTGAGATGGAATCTATGTACACCAACAATGTATGGACTTTGAAAGTTGCTCCTGAAGGGGTAAAACCCATTGGGAGCAAGTTGATCTTCAAGAAGAAAATTAGTGTAGATGGAAAGGTTGAGACCTTCAAAGCTATACTTGTAGCAAAAGTTTTTCGTCAACGACCAGGTATCGATTATGATAATACCTTTTCTCTAGTGGCTATGCTTAAGTCCATAAGGATCCTACTTGCCATTGCTGCATACCATGACTACGAAATCTGGCAGATGGACATCAATACCGATTTTCTAAATAGTGATTTAGAAGAGAGCATGTATATGACACAGCCAGAGGGCTTCGTATACAGAGGGAGCAGCGGAAAGGTGTCCAAGCTGCTTAAATCAATCTACGGATTAAAGCAGACGTCGCAGAGCTGGAACATCTATTTTGATGTAGCAGTCAAAGAGTTTGACCTTATCAAAAACGTAGATGGACTTTATATATATAAAAAGATTGTAGAGAGTAAGGTTTCCTTCCTTATATTGTACGTGGATGACATACTCTTGATAGGAAATGATGTTCTTATGCTGGACTCGGTCATACTCCCTATAAAAAAAGTTCTCCATGAAAAATTTGGGTGATGCCTCCTACATCCTGGGAATAAAGATCTATAGAGATAGATCTAAAAGTATGTTGGGATTGTCCCAATCCAGATATATAGACACCATACTAAAGAGATTTAGTGTCATGACCTAGAAATGGCAATGACTGGTACTTGAATCACGTGACGTTTATAGGACCCCACTGTGATCCAAGTAAGCCAAAAGCCTGGAATCTAAACCTTTTTGGGAAAATAGTGGAGGTGAAGTTTTGAAATAAAGGTAAAATAAAATCAAGTTCTTTAATTGCATGAGTAATGTTATATGAAAATAAAAGTGGATTATATACTATACTTGAAAACATTTTCATCATTTGAAATTTGGGCTGCACCTCCTTTGTAAATTTTAATCCGAAACGAATACAAAGCAATAATAATAGGCATCCCCAAGCAAGAGCTTGCTCCTCACTAATTAGCGGGATCACAACCACACAAATGATATATATACGGTGCCCTAAGGCGAAGATCAAACATAGAAAAGAAAGAAAACAAAAACATCATCAAAGAAAACAGAAATAAAGAATAAATACATAACTGCAGCTCTAGGTCCGAAAGAATATACAATCTGCGGTTATCTAAGTCTAATAAATACACAAAGTCTGGTTGATGGATCTTTTAACTAGATACAACTGAATAAATATACAAGTACAAATGGTGGTCACGATGCAAGTGTACCCCATCTACGAAAGCAAATCACCTAGAAGGAAACTGTGTGCCAGCAAACCGCTACTTAATCCATGCGGTCAACCTGCAAGAAAACTGTGGCACAACGGGGGTGAGTTGCCATCTCGTGAGTAGAAGACATCACCGGGTAGAAATCGAATGTATGACGATCTTCTAGGTCATACAGTAAAATAATAATAACAATAACATTGAGTGGTAACAAGGGTGATATTGTTAACCTAAGTATAGTACTAATATAATAGTGTCTGTGTCATAATGTTGTACCATGTCGTATGTATCATATATATATTTATATATATAAGTATAATATATATATATATATATATATATGAGTATAAATGTATCATCCAACGTGTGTCCATCAACGACACCAAATCATGATAAAAATCTTAGTGCCCAGCATCGACACTCGAAAACATCATAAAAACCGTGTCCAGCAGCGACACATAAATCCTCATATCTCGGGCGCTGTCTCATCGGTTCGGCCCTCAAATCCATCTGATCACATGATTCCGGTCGGTATCCTCCGGATATCCGCCGAGCCAAACTATCACCGGTCGGTAGTGCTCCCCTGCCGGGCTCAACGTCTCTCTATACGTTCTTCTTGCCCCGGGGTACCATACCGGGTTCATAATGTACCCGTAGACGATGCCTCCTCTCTCCTCGAATCGGGTATACATATAGCTCAAAACCGAGAAAACTCATGGTGGACGCCACACATCATATCAAGAAAAACCACATTTTCTTTTAAAATGATCATAAGTTTTCAAAATTCACATGTGGTTTCCCAAATCCAGAAATCTCATGAAAACCGAAATCTCATAAACATGAGCCAATAATTAAACAACGAATACCAGCACAACGCCAATCTACAGTGCATAACCAGAATGTATATATAAATGTGGCATCTAACTAAGTAAGAAATGCAATATATAAACTAGCATGTGAGGTGATAAGTACTAAGCAATACTGGTAAGCTACAAGTTATTAGGTTATACGATGAAGTAACGATTTCTAATGTGTACATGGTATGGCAATTACCGATGAGTGTGCCGATGAGTATGTCTACGTGCAACATGCGCATCATCGGTAATGTTGCATGTGTCATAGCAGACGATGTCATATAAGATAATGAAAAGAACATGTATGTAAAACGCAAACGAGAATAATACGAGCATAGCAAAAAAGTAAACAGTAAACACAAAAATATAAAATATATATAGCTACATACAAGCCATACAGTTATGGTATTTAAAATAGTACGAATCGTCGTTCTTAGAAAATTAAGAGCTACGGTGTTTTTGAGAAAATGATACCATTTGAAAGTCCATAACGTCCTTTGGGGTTGTCTTTTAAAAATGCATAACGATTCGTTAGTTTTATAAGTAGGTATGGCTCTAATTATATTCTAATATCTACTTATATGATTAGAAGACTAAAAAATTTCCAAGTCGAAAGTGATTAGAAGACTATAACATTTTCGAGTCGATACATCTATCAGTCAGCGATCCAACCTCATAGTATCGCGTACGGTATAGTCCATCGTACGGCATCCTCGAGTCAATAATGCAGATCAATCATTATATATATCATATCTCGTACGGTATAATCTATCGTATGGCATCCTCGAAGCAAGAGTATGGGTCAATTATCATATATATCATATCTCGTACGGTATAATCCGTCGTACGATATCATAAATCAGGGGTACTGATCTGTGGTCACGTACATTCTATCATCTTATCTAGTCACATGTCATGTGTATATCGCCCAATGATTATTTAATAAATCATATCATAATATGATGTTTCAATCTCAAATTATATATCATAATCTCATGACATCATGTCCGATCATATCGACTTATATCATTCTAACATGTCATATCCTCATCTCATGATATCATATCGAAATCATCCTCAAATTTACATGTGTATATACATATATGTACACGCACGCGTACCTGCATGTACATGTACGCGTACGTATACCTGCGCGTACGCGTACCCATACGTGCGCATGAGCGTACCCGTACATGAGCATGCCCGTACCCGTACCTATACATCAGCATGCGTACGTGTACGCGTACCCATACGTGCACGTGCGTACACGTACACGTACACGTACAGGTAAGTATATGTATACGTACATATGTATATGTAGGTGTACGTGCACGTGCACGTGCACGTGCATGCATGTGTACGTGCACATGCACGTACATACACGTATACGTACCTGTACGTACGCGTACACATACACGTACCTGTACGTATGCGTACACATACACATACATGTACATGTATGTATACATGTACATGTACGCGTACAGGTACGTACGTGTACACGTACGCGTACAGGTATGCACGTGTACACGTACGCGTATATGTACATGTACATATATATATACTCACATATCATACCAAGTGTGTGTATGTGTGACAACATATATATCAAAGGCTCAACGCTAAGAGAATAAGAACTAAGGGCAATCCTTCCTATGTGTATGCCTACTATAACCTAAAATCTCCTAGAACCCTATTAACTAAGTATACCCATCTAATAACTACCTATATAGCTATATACCTAATATCCTAATACTACGGTTGCGGGGGTGCTATACGCCATCCACCCTGTTAGTTATATTTATGCCCTAAAGGCCATTACTATACATAAGATGTATATTGTAGTGGATGCTTGGACATATATAGGGAGGACTTTCTTGCTCGACATGATAGTATGCTATCTGGTTGCTCTTTAGCTTAACGTGTACACTGATTGTCTCTCTGTTACATGTTGGTAAAGCCCTTAGGATGTGTACTTGACTACCTGGACTATGATGCGGATCATACTAGTGGGGACATGGTAGTCCATAAGTACATCCTTCAAGGTCCCTAGTCGTGGGTGTATCGAGACGGGGCATCGATATACCAGAGTAGACTAGCGTATACCTTCTCGACCCATACACATGGGCGATGGATGATCCCATATCCATTGGTGTTTGACATCAGAGATGATATACGGGTGCTCAGTGGAGACTGGGTACACTGGACGGACTCGCCGAGAACTCCCAGATGGTAATATACCTTACGTCAGATGGCAGTTCTCTGGTGACACTGGTACAGAGTAGTCTGTTGACCCGAGATCGTCATAGAGTCTTGTGTGATTCCCACTGTGCTTTGATTTCCACCTTACCACGTCCAAGAGGGCGTGCAAAACGGTGGCTTTTGGGTATAGTCCCGAATCACATGGAGGCAATGAGCGATAGGAAGGGATTCGTCTCTACCGGTATAGGGAGTTGATGTTGCGCTGTGTTCGATTGGCTATAACCGGAAATCCCTGGCCAGGGTTGCTGAGATTTACTGGTAAGTATTACCAGTGGTTTCTCGAACTGTTATAGACCTCATATCGACACGACTTATCGAGCTATTGGGGTCATTCGTTTACCACCCTTAGGCGAGATATGCGGCATATCAGACGATCAGACCGGACTGTACGGTAAGTGTTACTGGTTGGATTCACAGGAGTGTGAGCGGGCTTGCTCGTCGATCTTCTGATCACTCAATACCCGGGTGGCCGTTACGTTTAGCAGACCGCTTGCGGCTTGTGGGTGTTTGATATGATCATCACCTGCTGCCGGCGTATTGACGAGTCTTTAGAGTCCTACACAGAGGTTTCCTGGCTCAAGCGAAATGAAATAGGAGCGCATATGAGATATGTGCGGGACCGAGAATAATGCGTGTATATGATACCATATTCTATTCTCGCGATGAATATATCGAATGGTTGTATGCGATATAACCTAGTTATCGAATCAAGGATTGATTCGATAAGTCGATACATTGGATATTAGTCGGTCATATGCGATATGACCGGATCGTTAAATCAAGCGTTGATTTAATGATTTAATGTATAATTATATATTTGATATATTACTTTGCATTAACTAGTATTTTTTCACTTTAAATGGATTTTCTCACTTGAAATACACAAGTTGTATATGTGATATACTTTTGTGCACTTGTTTGTATCATGTTTGATGATACATGCAAACTTGGATTTGTGTAAAGACTTAAACCATGTTTAGTGAATGGTTAGGGTTTCATTTCACTTATTTATTTATATATTCTTTTTGGTTAAAAGATAAAAGAAAAGCAAAATGGTTGCTTTCAAACATGAAGCTTGTTGAAGCTTCATGAAACTTTGACCAAGTGACCATTTTGTCTTCATTTCCTTTAACCTAACCATTCACCAAAACCATAGTTAATTCTCTACACTCAACCATGGTTGGATTATGATAACCATCACTTGAATTTTCATTTTAAAAGATAATTCTTTTTTCCTTCTTCTTCTTCATCTTCCTCATGAAGAAAAAGAAAACCCTTTCTTGAAAATTCTTAAGTGATGAATCCAAGTGAGAAAACCAAATCCAAAGTGAACCCACTTCCTATTTCTTCATCCTCTACCACTTGCCAAGTAGTATAGGGTGTTTTCTTTACATGTTTCATGATTTGGTGAAGTGGGAGCTTGATCTTGTGTTGCCTCGACGTAGATCATCTTCGGCATCGAAGTCGACGACCTAGCCCGATCATTTCTTCGATGAAACCACCGCGAGAGTCCGGGATCCGATGGGTACAGCGGAAGGACTTCATCACGGAGCTATGGAGGTAGAGGACCGGATCTACAAAGTTTGTAGCCCCTTCCCTTTTAGTTAAAGTAGTTAACTTGCATTGCATCGCCTATACATCTAGTTAACAATCCGTATTAGGGTTTGTAGGAACAAGGAAAAATTTGAAATTGGCATGGTTGATGCCTTGTGAGACCTCATTAGTGTGCCTAGGAACCCTACAGTGGTATCAGAGCCTAGCTAGAGCCTTAGGCGATGCGTAGACGGAGTTTGAAGTCCGATCGAACCGAAACCCTGATTCCAAAATGCTCTCTGGACATTTTTCAAAAACTGGTTTTTTTCTAGATTAAAAATATTCAGAAACTCAGCAGGAATATTTAGGAGTTACTGTAAAATTCGGGCGGCTGAATCCATCAAACCGCCGCGGTTCCACGGCACGAGCATGGCTCGTGCGGCGGTTCCGCGGCCGTACGGTCGCATCTCCCATTATTTTTGGCACAGCAATTTCTATATTTGGGTGCTGTATTTTCTGGGAATTTTTAATTTGAACTCAAGAGTTGAGTTTTCTGGGTTGTATTGGGAGTTCGTAGATTCGATCGGATTGTCAAACTTTGTCTATGTGTTTTTCCGGGTAATTTTAGAACATGTTGAAAAGTTCGACCGGATATAAATACCCACTTTTTCCCATACCGGGAAATTTCCAATTGTTGGATTTTTCCGTAGTTTAACGACGTTCTAAGTAGTGCAAGTAACACGATGGTCCCTTTAGAAGACAACAAACCTTAACTCGATTATGTGACCGTCTTGAACTGCCCTTTGAACCTTTGGGTTTGGGGCAGTACGGCGTGCCACATGTGAGGCGTTGGCTTGACCCTTCTACTGCTGGACCGTTGGTACTGAGGCACGAAGTGAATGTTTTTAAACTTATTTCATGTGTTGAGCTGTTTCGGGAAAACTTGGGTGTTCGATTGTTCGATCGGAAAGTTTAATATTTTCTATTTATTCGGAATGTGATACAATAATTGGAATTCACAAGAAGTTATGAGATAACTGATTTGAATGTTATAAACACAGCACTTTAGTCTCACTTGATCGGTTGCCACGGAATTTTGATGTGATCAAAAGTCCGTCGCAATCACGTAGCGTACGCGGATACTCGCCGGTAAACTTAATAGACAACCTCACCCCATAGCCCCAACCAAGCGACTGTAGGAGAACCCCGTCGCCGAAAGCATCCATTCGGGTGCTCGCGGCAGCGGTGTTCCGCCTTGGTGCACTTCGTCGACGGCGTCGGGGGTGCGGCCGCCTACTAAAGTTTGCGATGAGCATTCGATCAGGATGTCGGGAATCTTGTTGAATTGCCCGACTTGATATTGAAAAGTGTTTTTGATAATGAGACTAAAATGCGGGGTTTATAATTGTTAGGCATGCGATGTCTAAGGAATTCATTTGATTAGGCATGCGATGTCTAAAGAGTTTGCGGATTCCAACTGTTGTAGTTTTACACTTTCTTTTCTGTGACCGTAAGTGTAATATGTGATATTGCTGGTTTCGTTGCTATATATCAATGACAATTGGGATACGCATGTTTACTTACGTTGATGACATGTGATGTTATGTGTTGCTGGATATGTTATATTGGATCGTCGTGTTTGAATAGCCGGGGGGTTTTATGTGAGATGAGTGTTTTTCATTTTCATTCATGTAAAAACTTGTATGTAATATTCTTTTATTGGGGCACTTCCAGGTTGCGGAAGATGTCACCCATTGTATATTATTTACTTTTCCGCACTAGGATAGACCCAAGGAGGAGGGCACAAGTAACCGGGTTCTGGAGTCCAGTGGGAGACCAACTCGAGGAGTCGAGTCCGGGTCTCCTAACCCTAGAATTGGTAGGGCTGCTTGCCGCTCTCGTAGGGGTCTAGGGGTATGGGTTTGGCTATTCATCGCGACCGTGGAATCCGTGTTTTATACTGGCTCGTATTGAAAACACGGACGTCCTAGTATATCCAATGTTTCATATGATTCTTTTGCTGCGATATCTGTGATGTGATCATGTGATGTTCTGTGATAAATGTTGTATATAGTATATATGATATATTATATAGATGTTACTTATGTTTTACACCCGCGCTAGCCCTGCCCTGCTCTGCCGTTAGTTACCTAACCTAACGGTGCACGAGAGGACATCGAGGCGAATGCGGATGGATAAGTGTACGTCGTATTTATCTGTGATGTTTAGGTAA
Source organism: Agapanthus africanus (assembly GCA_030015575.1). NCBI lineage: Eukaryota > Viridiplantae > Streptophyta > Magnoliopsida > Asparagales > Amaryllidaceae > Agapanthus > Agapanthus africanus. The sequence goes on along the minus strand of CM057350.1, from coordinate 440,668,606 downwards.
CTTAATTGATGGGACTTCATTAATATGATTAATGAAAGAAAAAGAAACCTAAGATGTTGTGGAATCGAATTTCAAAAATAAAACAGGTAGCTACAGTTCTTGCTTTGCACAGCGGTATATATGATATATCCTGCACCTTATTCGATGAGGAAAGGGCCGACGATCCCTTCACCGGGAGTAACCCCTTTAGCAATAACTAGCAGATGCTACACACTCGGTTTGTCTTTTGATAGCTTCTATAGTTTCTGCTTTGCACAGTGATATATATGATATATCCCGCACCTCACTCGACGAGGAAAGGGCCGACGATCCCTTCACCGGGAGTGACCCCTTTAGCAAAACTAGAAAAGCCTCAAAACACTCCATTTTAAAATCATTTGATTCTACAACGATATAAAGTTCATTACGCAAAAGGTTTTCTTAAAAACCTGTCGTAGCCCTCCGTCATTTCAGATAAGTAATAGTTAGTATTCGTGCTGCGTTTGTTGACTCAGTCAAGGCGTAGTGTGCGGTAGCTGATTAGTGCTTATCTGCAAAGCATATGATGCGATTGGATTAGGGTAGTCGTGCGGCCTTGTTGACTCAGTCAAGGGTCGTGCGGGTGGGTTTAATTCAATTGAGAAATGACGGGTTGAACTTTACTTCCGGTCTATGGTTTGTTGACTCAGTCAAGGTCATAGATCGCTTGGGGCAAAATTATCGGGAATTTCAAGTGTTGAAATTTGCAATGAGATTGCATACCTTCTATGAGATAGTTGGATCCCGATACCCACTGCGAGTAAGAGTTACTCCTGGGAGAGTTTTACACATTACAATTAGCCGATCAAGTAGGTGTCTAGAAAGGTGTTAACGAGGTTACGCCTCTGGAAAAACGAGGTTTACATTAATTAGGTTCGTGCGAAAGTACGGGGGACCTCCCTCAAAGTACCGATACTGGCCTGGCTGAAAGATTGGCGAACTTGTAGTGTGTAATTAATCCCGGCTAGTCTTTCCTTTTAGGGTTTGAAGGAAGATTTGATAAAAACAGTGGGAGCCATCCTGATTAGATAAAATAATAACCAATCTATTCTTGCAAGAGCGCACGCTGAGTGTTTTCTTCTCTCTCTCTCCAGGTAGCGACCATATCACGCCTTAATCAAGATAATAATACGGATGTATTGACCAAACCCGCTTATTATACTGAGCTAGGAAACGTTGGTCCCGCTCCAACTTATAAGTGTTATAAGACAGAGCAGGAAATTGGGGATTACCATAATTCCCGTGCCGCCCAAACGAAGAGAGTGCATGCTGATGCATCATCTTCGGGTGTGTTCATTACAAAGAACTGTTTCTCAGTATCCTCCGCATCCTGGGTATATGATACCGGATCAGGATCCCAGATATGTAATCTGTTACATAGGGTTGCAAAAAGGTAGAAAAACTGAGAACGGGTGATAAGTTTCATGAGACAGAAAACGGGGCAAGTGTTGCAGCCAAGTCTGTTGGTCACTGTCACCCTGTATTACCAATACATTGATTCTGAACAAATGCTATTAGATACCGAACCTGATATACAAAATCATATCAGTCTCTTTATTAGTAAAGAAATGATAAAATTTTGTATTGTTGGATAATGTTTTGAACATTTCCTATATCAAAAGTTGATCGGTTCAGGCACGTTATCTAAAAGCGTTGATGTTCTAAATCAAAGTACAGTTCGTAGTATACAGAACACACACAAGAGGATGAGTTCAGAAATGAACGAATTTTTCTTGAGGTATTGTAGACTAGGTCATATCAATGCGACCTGACTAGCTGAAGTTACATTTAAATGCATATTTAAATCTGTTTGAATTTACATCTTATGAAACTTGTCAGTCATGTCACAAAGATACGATGACCATAGCTCTGTTTACTGGAAACAGAGAAAGAGTTAGTGAACTCTTGGGATGATACATGTTGATGTATGTCCCCTGTCTACATATGCCAAGACTGGTTCTTTGTATTTCATTACATTCTCTGATAATCTCTCAAGATTCAGACATATGTTCCTGTTGAAACACAAGTCCGAACCTTTTGAGATATTCACAGAATATAAGTTAGAAGTAGAGAACCAAAATGAGGGTATAAGTATTATGTCCTTTGATGCGATCAGGGAGGAGAATACTTGAGCACGGAATTCCTGGACTATTCTAAAGGAGAATGAGATTCTCTCTCAGGATTACTCCTCCGTATACACCATATCACGATGGTATATCGGGGCGGAGCAATCACACCCTATATGATAAGGTGTGCTCTATGATGAGTACTACTGAGTTACCTATTTCCTTTTTGGGAGTTATGCACTTGAGAAGCTGCATACCTATTGAATAGGGTTCAAATCAAATCAGTTGCCTACCACTTCATATTTGATATGATAAGAGAAGAGCCCATCTCTTAAGTTAGTTAAGATTTGGGGTTGTCCGGCCTATGTCTAAAAACAAAATCCGGACAAGCTCGAGGCAAGGTCTGTTATGTAGAACTGGAAATGTTCCATCCTTACAAACTGCAGCTGATGATTTGATAGAACCAAAGGATTCATTAGATTCCAACGAACCTCAGCCTCTCCGCCGATCTAGTAGGGTTCCTCACCCATTTGAGAGATTCTTCGGTTTCTCTATGACAGTGGAAGCGAGGATTGCATCATGAGATGATGACCCAACTAGTTTCGAGCTGGCCATCAGGAGTAAGACTCTGTAAGAATGGCTGGATGCTTAGTGATCTGAGATGGAATCCATATACACCAACAAAGTATGGTCTTTGGTTGCTATATCTGAAGGGTTAAATCCCCATCAGGAGCAAGTATATCTTGAGAAGATTACTTGGTGTAGATGGAAAAGTTGAGACTTTCAAAACTAAACTTGTTAAACGTTTTCGTCATCGACCAGGCATGGACAATGATGAAACCTTTTCAAGTGGCTATGCTTAAGTCCATCCAGATCCTACTTGCCACGGCTACTGTTCATATCATAATATTGCAATTTATATTCCCCAATTCTTATTCGTTTTATAATTAAACAGGTGCGTTTGACGCATGTCTGCTGCATATTACAGGATACAGGTTCTTGGAGCGAATACAGTGAAAAAGACAGAAAACGATACAAAAGAGTGACTTTTGACCAACAAGTAGAGGGATCCTAGTCAAGCCTAGATGAAGAACAGTGCAAGGTCCAAAATGTCAAGACAAACGGTTAAAAGATCGCTACAAGTTTTTACTGAAAGATCTGGAGAAGAATAAGAAGCCATACAGAGAAAAGAATTATGGAAATAAAAAGCCCAAAGTGTAAAGAACCAGCCCAGGAAGTTTGGTGAGATGATCTCACCAAAGGGCCGCGGAACCGCGGCCCAAGCCCACTAATGCCGCGGTTCCGCGGCCATTTAAAGCCCGTGTCGGTGTATTTTTTTGGTGTCGGTGCGGGGGTTTGGATTTTTCGGGGGCAAATCTGTAATTGCGCATGTGCGAGAGTCTGTAACCCTAGTTTCCCTGTTTTCTTATAAATTGTAATCAAAAATTGTAAAACCCTATGCCTCTTTTCAATCAATAAAATTCAGAATTGCTGGGAGTATTATTCAGATCTGTTCTATATTGCTTGGAGGGAGCCGTCAACCTAGTAAGCTATTTTATGTCTTTGTTTTAATTCTTTTAATTAGTATGTCTTATCATCCCCTAATGAGCGAGTAGTCTCCTCGCTTGTTAGGGTTAGCCTCAGGGAAAGGTTTGAGAGATGAGATCTCTCACCCCTTTCATGCCATCCATTGTAAGTGCACGGCGGCGCCCCGGCCGTCAATCCGACGGCCAAATGCGGAAGCGGTGATAAACTTTAATTTTCTTGGACTGGCAAACCGCCGCGCACTAATACCCGGATCGAACCACTAACTAGTCCTAGCTATTTACAAGAAAGGGAAGAGAGATATACCGACAGATCCGAGTCCTCCGGTCTTCTCGTCGTCGTCCCAATCTCCTGCGGAATGTCCCGTCTCCTCATCGTCGCCGGAAGTGCACCACATCGCCTACTTCTTTTACGGGCTCCCACCTCAATGCCGAGGCAACTCGGGCACGAAGCTGGCTAGTCGACGTGCCCAAGATATGCTATAGAATATCTAGAGAAGAAGTCTCATTTGGGGTTGTAGGATAGTTGCCATGATGGAGGAATTTGTGCAAAAGAAGAAGCCATGGAGGCTTGCAGGAAGAATGGAGCATTCTCTGTAAATGGCTCGGCCAGAAAAACCCATCAGCCCCTTGGAACAAAACAGTCCCTGCACCCCATTTAAATCTCAATGCAACCTCCTTTATAAATTAATTAATCCATTATCATGATACAAACAGCACACTAAAGGGGGGGGCCCCACGAAATTGAAGAAAGGAAATATTCCCTGCACACTCCCTTTTTAAGCTCAATGAAACCATCATTATTAATTAAAGCATCAACCTCCAGCACACTCATGTTTGGCTCATTCCTCACTAAATAACCATACCATCTCCCATCATCAACAATCATCAAGCATGATGACTTCAAAAAGTCAAGCCATCATGAAGAGGTCAAGGTCAAGGAATGGTGCAACCATCATGACATAAGAATATGCAAAGAACCCCTCCACTAATGCCTATTTGCAACAATGCAAATAAACCCTCCTCCACCAAACTTCGGCCAATGAACGGAACAAAGGAAATCGGCCGAAACGGAAAGCAAACTGGCAACTCCAGAAAACTGGTCCCGTAATAAATTACAGGAAAACCCCGATACTGTGCATACACACTCGCATCTGTATTTCGACCGAAATACAAATGCAATGAGACAAAATCTCCACTGTACTATACTAGAATCCGGCTTATACCAAAACCGGCTAGTAATATCTGTTCGATCCTGATCCGTGCAATACCGCACGTATCTGATCGAACCCTGCCATATATCCATACGGCCTATAGTACAAACTGTCCGATCCTGATCCGTGCAATACCGCACGTATCTGATCGGACCTTGCCATATCTCCATACGGCCTCTACAACCTTTCGCCCGAAAGCTGAGTAACTGAATGCGGGGGACTCTAAAGACTCGTCAACACCTTGGTTGTGGATTTAACCACTAGCACGTCAGAGGTATAAGCCAATACGTAACGGGCTACCAGGTATTGACTAAAAAGGACGTCTGTGAGTGAACTCAGCCAGACAACCCTACTGAGCCTGTCAGTGACAATATCCGTGCAGTCCGGTCCGTTCGTCTATGAGCATCGCATGGCGGGCCTAGGGGGTTGGTAAAAGTCAGACCCCCAAAAGCGGTACAAGTCGTGTCGGAGTGTAGCCCAGAACACCCTGAGATACTACTGGAATACCTACCAGTAAATCTCCTTGCCTCGGCCGAGGGCTTCGTGTAATGGCTCTCCTAGACACAGCACGACCTCACCCCCAATACCGGGAGAGACGAACCCCTGAAGATACGCTCACTGCCTCCATGTGGCTCGGGACTGTACCCAACTAAAACCTGTTTGCACGACTCCTTTGAGCCGTGGTAGGGTAGTAATCAAAGTACAGTGGGAACTCACACGAGACAAATGACGATCCCCAGGTCGATGAACTAACCTGCATACATGTCACCAGGGAACTGCCATCTGACGTCTGGTATATGACCAACTAGCATGTTCCCGGCGAGTCCTGTCCGGTGTACTCATAACCCAATGAGCACCTGTATACATCTTAGGTGATCCAACTGACACCAGTGGCTTGTGAGACCGGCCACCGCCCCTCGTCGGGGTCTCGACTGTATACACTAGTCTACTAATGGAGTATCGATGCCCAGTCTCGAAACTCCCACGACTAGGGACCTTTTAAGGATAAGCTTATAGACCCCCAGCTCCCACTTATATGATCGCCCTCATACTGCTGGTGGTGAAGCAAGAATCCTAGGGGCTCTATCAACGTGTAATAGCGACGTGTCAGGTCGCCTAAAGCAGTACACGATGATAAAGGTAAACCAGATAGCATACTATCATCTCGAGTAAGACTGTCCTACCGGGATAGGTCCTCCCTCAATCATTACAATCACGTACCTGTGACCTAATAATTGACTCTGAGGGCACTATCTCCAACAATCTCCCACTTGCACTCAAGGCTAATTATTGCGATGTCGCATACTCACAGCCCGTGTGATACCGAACATCCAACTCCTCTACTAGTCAGTCTCACAAAGCTCGTTTGCGGAACTATTGCGTTCGAGGAATAGCCTCAGTGAGTAGATCCTCTTAGTTGTTTCTTTCCATGTCTCTCTATATCTCATGTTCGCGCAGAAACCCATCTCCCGAAATGAGCAATACCTGTCTTAGAATGTGTCTGGATGTCTGATGGGACATAGCTCATAAATGAACTCCAAATCCAAACTTCTTAGACTGTATCGTCAACTGAACTTAATCAGTATCTTGCGCCATGCCTCCCTCAGTATTGCCTTGGACCACCTGTCCAAAATACTGCCCCTCGTCAGAAGGAAAAACTATAACTCTGACAACCTCCTTGTCGTCCATGTCACCTTGGAAGCCTGGAATGATAACTGTTTCCCGAATAAGGCTGTCGTTATCATATCCCTAGAACATCCACTTATGTTCTAAAACTGCTTCCGACTGTTTTTCCAGGATTGGATCAAATGTCAACTTGTTGCATCTTGTGCAAGAACAACATCTGGTGTGGTACTTGACATCTCATGATTGACTCAATTGCCTGAGCAAGTGATCTGCCAATCATGCACGTCCCTCTCCCTTTTAGTCTGTAAGACACCTTCGGAGAGGGTGACCCCATTACCTGCAGGTACACTACCGTGCCAGGAGTCCATTCTAAATACTCTTAGAATGCTGTCAAAGTACCCTGATCGGGAAACCACCCAAATCTAGATCTAAAACCATAGATCTAGTAACCAATATGTCTGATATAATACCCAATTCCTATGTGGAGAAACTACTGTGTGACGACCAAAGTATGACCGATTGTAGTATAGGAGTTTCTTTTCCTACTTTATGTATGTCATCCAAATACCAGGATATCACACCCTACTACCTTCTCAACAGATCCATCCCCTATTCTGATGAAGTCAAACCTATGACTGTCACGTCAGAAATAGATGATCTATCTCCGCTATATCTGCTTTAGTCTATAAATAGACATAAGCTTCCTGTCCACCAATGCTTCCGCTGCTCCCACTGACTACGACAACCCTCTGGCAGAGTCATATAGACGTCCACTTCTAAAACTAGTTTAGAACGACGCTATACTCATCCTCCCGCCGGGTCTCGCAGCCTGGAACAACAGCAATGGTAATTGTGGGTAAACAAGAACTTCCCTGTCACCGTCCTTGAGGCTACCGTAGTACCTCTCGGGTGCCTGAAGTTACCCACCTTATCTGCGGAGTGGCCAATGGAATGTCAATCCAGATTGAATCTTTAGGTTCCTTATCAAATCTTCAGTAATCGTTTGTGGTTCTGGAATCACTTCCAGTTCTACCATACTCCCACTACTGTTTTCTGAAAAAATCCATTTTTAATAAAACTGTGGCGAGTATAGAACAATATTGCTATTGTTCATCCAGATGGTAGAAGGTCAACCCTCGTCATAGCCTGGGTTAACCCACAAACAGCCATTACAGAATCGTGCCTTGAGTTGTCCAATGTCTGGTTTTAAGCATAAACCGGACAACTCCCCGTACCTTAACAATGTTAAGATATGAACTGTACTATATCCAATATAGAACCAGAGGCACTGATTTAATTGAACCAGATTCAAATCATGCATCTGTTCCCAGTGCATGTCAACAAAATGGAAGGAGGCCGATCAGCGTTAATCAACTTAGGAATGCTTCCAATTATGAGTAACCTGAAGGAGAAGCAAGATCTCTTAATCATTACTATCAACTGAATACCATACACAAATATCTACATCTTCGATCTCTTTGAAGAATCCCGATACTTGCTACACCTGGTTCTCTACTCTATTCAAATACCCATAACTTCTCAAAATTCGGACCCTGTGTTTCCACGAAACACTTTTCTAAAAACCAGAGAAGTCATAAGTAAACCGAATATAGTACGAGGACCAACCCCTCTGTCCTGATGGATCCTGGACAACATACAATACTCTGTATAAGTCCCTTGAGTCTGATAACTCATTCACTGTGTGTCGTAGGTTGAAAACTGTACTTATGGTTAAGAAGAATTACACCACTGTTTAATGCTCCTTACCTAACCATCTACTGATATAGGTAAATGTCGTAGACATAATTTCAGAAAGGTATATCTCACTCTATGAAAATAGACGTACAGATATATCAATTTGAAATTGGTGCATAAAAGCGGATATTCAAAACCAAATATTTGCCGACCGGCAAACAACCCAGGTGATTTCCTCAAATATCACCGATTACAACGAATCCCGATATAATGAGGATGATCACCCAATTCCCAATAACCTACTCCCATTCATCATCTGTAAAACCATACAGATGTGAGAATCATACTTGGTAAATACATACCCTGGAGTAAGTATCTAATCGGGAAATCAGTTTTCTCTTAACATTACACAGTGAAACTGAAACATCGAAATGTTTCGATAGGGTATCCTGGTATTCCTAGTAATGCCTCTTCCAGATTCACGACTGTAACCGTATAGTTCTTTGCCACCTCATCAAATCCCTTCACATGTCTTTAGTCATTACCTTCTGCACACCCCTTTAGGCCAAATGGTTTTCTTCCTTCCCTACCGTTCGGCACCAGCCTATGGTTTGGAAGAAGACTATCCAATAAGCATAATGGGTGTACTGTCCCAATCCTAGGAACACTCGCAACACGAGAGAAGGTGAAGATAAAAGACACCTGAATGTACTTTATTCCTATTTCTCCTGAACCAGGATCCATCCCCGAACTGGAACAAGTTCCTTTCGAGTTCGTATATAACCATACGATGGAATATCCAATAAACTGTGGATCTTCATAGTGATACGGAGTGTCCTGGAGAAATACAAAGGTGATTTTAGGATTGGCGAAGAAATACCTGGTTTGGTCGTGAATATCTGTTGCAATTTACTTTGCCCTCTTACTAATCCCTTGCTTTGTCTTAACTTAATACCTTCTGCACACCATCGTTATGCTAATTGGTTTTCTTCATTCCCTACCGGTCGGCACCAGCCTAAGGTTTGGAAGAAGACTATCCAATTTGCGTAATAGGTGTACTACCTCCTAAACCAAGAAGTACTCACAACTTGAGAGAAGGTAAAAGGAAAAGACAACTGGATAGTCCTATCCGTTTCCTCCAGAACCTGAAACCATCCTCGAATAAATTCCTTCGAGTTCGTATCTAACCATACGATGGTTTTGTCCAATGGAAGTGGACGTTCGTAGTAATACGGGGTGTCCTGGAGAAAAGGGTAAAAGTAGGAGTGGCAATGAGGCTTGCAACTCTGACAGTCCAAAAGCCGGTGTTTAAGAAGGTTCGGTCAACTTGGTCACTGAGTCATAGTCTTAGGGTCGGGTCAATGGTCGCTGCCAAAGAGAGAGATAAAAGAAACACTCAACGTGCACTCTAACCTAGATCAGAATGGTTACCAATTTATCTAATCTGGAAACCTCCCACTGTACCGTCAAATTCTCCTCCAAACCTAAAAGAAGAATTAGTCGGGAACACCCGAGGAGTATACCAACTCATCAGTGGGAATCGGGATCCAACTATCATCGCATGATAACGTGACGGAATCCGCTCACGGTATCACACTCCAGAAGGTATGCGCATATCTGGCAAGTTTCAGTACTTTTGAAACTCCCGATGTGGATTTTTGCCCCATGCTCTTATGACCTTGGCGAAGGTCAACAAATCATAAGTCACATGTCAAGTTCTACCCGTCATTATCCAGGTTAATTTGAATCCACCCGTACAAGCCCTTGACGAAGGTCAACAAGGCTATACGACTATCCCAAATCAACGCATCTATCTATGCAACAGAAAGGTAACAAGCAGCTACCATACACTATGCCTTGACGAAGGTCAACAAACACAGCATGAATACTACGTGCTACCCGTCTGAAACGACGGAGGGCTACGAATGGTTTCTGGCGAAAACCTTTAACGTAAAGAACTTGATATCGTCGAAGGAACGGATAGCCTTTTTAAAAATATAGTAACGAAAACCGTTGCTAAAGAGGTCACTCCCGGTGAAGGGATCTCGGCTCTTTCCCCGTAGAATGGGGTGCAGGATATTCCAACTGAATACCGCGATGCAAAGCAAAAGTAATCGGCTATAGTGAAGTTAATGCCCTGACGCAAACTTCTTTCCAAGGGGTCACTCCCGGTGAAGGGATCTCGGCCCTTGCCTCGTCGACTGAGGAGCAGGATATTCCAACTGAATATCACGATGCAAAACAAAAGTGAACGTCCTTGCAATAACAGCTTTTTTGAAAAAGTGTTCCAACAACATCAGATTAGGTTTGTTTTTAACTTGCATTGATCCGAATCAATGCAGTCCCATCAATTGATCACACCAAAAAGAACGAAAATATACTGATGTACGTATATGCCATCCGCATTCGCCACTGGGTCCCGTCATTACCCGTTAGGTTAGCTAACTAACGACAGAGCGGGGACTGGACTAGCGCGGATGTAAAACATATACAACATCTACTAATATATATACCAATATATTATATTTCGCTCAAGGCGTGAAAGAAATGCAACATCACAGAGAATGAACAGCATCACAGAAACAATATAGATATCTGGGATCCCCGGGTTTCACAGAGCCACTGCTGAAACCCGACGTTCCCCTGGTCGTGTGGATAGCCTGTGCAATGAAATCCTAGACCCCTACGGGCGCGGCAAGTTACCCGCCAAAACCTGAAGCGAGGCAGCCCCCTTCAGCGACGTGAATGGACCACCCGGCACTTCACGGAATCCGGTAACTTGGGCACCCCTCCTGGGTCAACCTGTACCCCCTACGAGTGCGGCGAATAGCCCACCAATCCTAGAGTGAAGCCCCCTCCGTCTCAATGCCATGAGATGCGGGCTTGTTGCCCTCCAGAACCCGGCTATCCGTGCACCCCTCCGCGGGGCAATCCTAGTACAGAAAGTAAAATATACATACAACGGGTACATCGACCGCAACCAGGTCGTGCCCTAAAATAATAATACAAACAGGCAGTGACGGCAGTCCACATGTCGGACGCTCGTCCCGCAATATCAAATGTACATAATACAACCACAACTGTACTAGCATTGCATCCAGGCTATCCCCCACGACCGATCCGCAACATCACAGCAAAAACAAAACATCAACGTGAAAGTCACGTTCGCAAATCCGTCTAACCGGGCTATAGCAGTTAGACCGGATTTACCGATCAAGTGACATTCACGGTCACAGATATAATGTAAATACTGTGAAATAATGTGTTTAAAATATCCGACCGATCAAATTTTTAACAAGTGGGCCCCAAGTGTTACTGCAGCACATCAAGAATTTCTAGGCCCAATATTAATATTCCAAAAACCATGTTTCCTGCCCAGAAGCCCACTGGAAAATTTTGACCAACTGAAGATTCCAAACTGCGGCGGAACAGCGGCCCAGAGTAGGATTTGGCCGCGGTTCCGCGCTCCACTTAAAAGATCACTTTGTCGAATTTTTCCAGAGAGCTTAGAACTTCCTGTACAGTACTTTTATACAACCTGAAAAAATTTTCGAGACTGAAAAATTTCAACAGAAAACTGTCACTTTGAAAACCACGGTTTTGGAACTTTTTGATCGATCGGAAATGGAAACACATTAAACCAAGCTAGACTAAGTTAATGGCGAGGCTCTGATACCACTGTAAGTGCACGGCGGCGCCCCGGCCGTCAATCCGACGGCCAAATGCGGAAGTGGTGATAAACTTTAATTTTCTTGGACTGGCAAACCGCCGCGCACTAATACCCGGATCGAACCACTAACTAGTCCTAGCTATTTACAAGAAAGGGAAGAGAGATATACCGACAGATCCGAGTCCTCCGGTCTTCTCGTCGTCGTCCCAATCTCCTGCGGAATGTCCCGTCTCCTCATCGTCGCCGGAAGTGCACCACATCGCCTACTTCTTTTACGGGCTCCCACCTCAATGCCGAGGCAACTCGGGCACGAAGCTGGCTAGTCGACGTGCCCAAGATATGCTGTAGAATATCTAGAGAAGAAGTCTCATTTGGGGTTGTAGGATAGTTGCCATGATGGAGGAATTTGTGCAAAAGAAGAAGCCATGGAGGCTTGCAGGAAGAATGGAGCATTCTCTGTAAATGGCTCGGCCAGAAAAACCCATCAGCCCCTTGGAACAAAACAGTCCCTGCACCCCATTTAAATCTCAATGCAACCTCCTTTATAAATTAATTAATCCATTATCATGATACAAACAGCACACTAAAGGGGGGGGCCCACGAAATTGAAGAAAGGAAATATTCCCTGCACACTCCCTTTTTAAGCTCAATGAAACCATCATTATTAATTAAAGCATCAACCTCCAGCACACTCATGTTTGGCTCATTCCTCACTAAATAACCATACCATCTCCCATCATCAACAATCATCAAGCATGATGACTTCAAAAAGTCAAGCCATCATGAAGAGGTCAAGGTCAAGGAATGGTGCAACCATCATGACATAAGAATATGCAAAGAACCCCTCCACTAATGCCTATTTGCAACAATGCAAATAAACCCTCCTCCACCAAACTTCGGCCAATGAACGGAACAAAGGAAATCGGCTGAAACGGAAAGCAAACTGGCAACTCCAGAAAACTGGTCCCGTAATAAATTACAGGAAAACCCCGATACTGTGCATACACACCCGCATCTGTATTTCGACCGAAATACAAATGCAATGAGACAAAATCTCCACTGTACTATACTAGAATCCGGCTTATACCAAAACCGGCTAGTAATATCTGTTCGATCCTGATCCGTGCAATACCGCACGTATCTGATCGAACCCTGCCATATATCCATACGGCCTATAGTACAAACTATCCGATCCTGATCCGTGCAATACCGCACGTATCTGATCGGACCTTGCCATATCTCCATACGGCCTCTACAACCTTTCGCCCGAAAGCTGAGTAACTGAATGTGGGGGACTCTAAAGACTCGTCAACACCTTGGTTGTGGATTTAACCACTAGCACGTCAGAGGTATAAGCCAATACGTAACGGGCTACCAGGTATTGACTAAAAAGGACGTCTATGAGTGAACTCAGCCAGACAACCCTACTGAGCCTGTCAGTGACAATATCCGTGCAGTCCGGTCCGTTCGTCTATGAGCATCGCATGGCGGGCCTAGGGTGTTGGTAAAAGTCAGACCCCCAAAAGCGGTACAAGTCGTGTCGGAGTGTAGCCCAGAACACCCTGAGATACTACTGGAATACCTACCAGTAAATCTCCTTGCCTCGGCCGAGGGCTTCGTGTAATGGCTCTCCTAGACACAGCACGACCTCACCCCCAATACCGGGAGAGACGAACCCCTGAAGATACGCTCACTGCCTCCATGTGGCTCGGGACTGTACCCAACTAAAACCTGTTTGCACGACTCCTTTGAGCCGTGGTAGGGTAGTAATCAAAGTACAGTGGGAACTCACACGAGACAAATGACGATCCCCAGGTCGATGAACTAACCTGCACACATGTCACCAGGGAACTGCCATCTGACGTCTGGTATATGACCAACTAGCATGTTCCCGGCGAGTCCTGTCCGGTGTACTCATAACCCAATGAGCACCTGTATACATCTTAGGTGATCCAACTGACACCAGTGGCTTGTGAGACCGGCCACCGCCCCTCGTCGGGGTCTCGACTGTATACACTAGTCTACTAATGGAGTATCGATGCCCAGTCTCGAAACTCCCACGACTAGGGACCTTTTAAGGATAAGCTTATAGACCCCCAGCTCCCACTTATATGATCGCCCTCATACTGCTGGTGGTCAAGCAAGAATCCTAGGGGCTCTATCAACGTGTAATAGCGACGTGTCAGGTCGCCTAAAGCAGTACACGATGATAAAGGTAAACCAGATAGCATACTATCATCTCGAGTAAGACTGTCCTACCGGGATAGGTCCTCCCTCAATCATTACAATCACGTACCTGTGACCTAATAATTGACTCTGAGGGCACTATCTCCAACATCCATACCTAAGAATTAGAACTCCAAGCATGCACACACAACCGCTCCCTACGGCATTCTACCCCTCGAGGTAACGATGAACCGTAGTATAAAGGGCCGGTTGCACGTGTTTTCCATGGGGGTTAGGGTAATTATCAACAAAGGAAGGATACTAATCTAGAGGAAGAAACATCTTCCCAAAAGATTCGGATCCACTTTATTGATAATTACCGTAACATCTAATAGATCTAAAATAGGGCAATGAAAGCGGTAAGGAAACCTTTAATCTCCAAACTTCCCCTAAACCTAACCCTAGCAAGACTTTAATTTAGATTAATTTAGTTTAGTGATAGATCTAGTATTTTAGATTAAATCAATCCAAACAATAATTGGAATCAACTCGTAAAGACACAATAAGAAATCTACCCATCTCTGTAGATCGACCCGTACTCACCGGCTAGCTGCAAAGCGACGCCGTTTCTGATTGCGGTAAATACAAGTTTTTGGAATAATCAAATGGCGCCGTGGCCGGGGATGGCGTAAAATTTCTTTCTGTGTAATTTCGGGTTGATATAAATTTTAAAAATCTGAAAATAAAAAAAAGAAATAAAAAATTATCAATTTTGATCTGTTTGAAGGGTGTATCTTTTGAATCTTGCAGGAACAGCGAAGAATCGCGGATTTAAAAATTTACAGAGGGCAAATCAGGAAAAATCACATCATAACAGAGAAGGAGTGGTACAAGGGTGCAGCACAAATTTTTTGGCCACTTCCAATGCCGTAATAAATTGTCGCAATAGCTCCATGACTCTATCCTTTGGGAAGATGTCTAGTGAGTTCAATATTTATAAGATGAGAAGTCTGCCCCCCGTGCCTAAAACTAGTACACGAGAAGTTTGCTCTATTCACGAAATCACGCAGGAGGACTGCGAGCTTGAAAGATTCTTGTTTGATGAAAACCGTTTTGACGCCACTAGTGCGTCCCTCCTTGAGCCTACCACCGTTGACATAACCGATATTGATTATGAATGTTTCACTTTTTCGGATGATGACGACTCACAACCTGAATATGAGTCTTTTGAATTTGTGGATGAGTTAGTTGAACCATCCGAATCGGTTGTTTGCAGTGATTTCGAACCTGTGTTGGAGTCCTTTGAGTTCGAGTTAGATTCCGCAATGATTCTTTCGCCTCCAAAACTCGAACTCATGTCCTTACCGCCTCACCTTAAATATGCTTACATAGGTGAGAATGAGACTTTTCCCATTATAATATCAGCCTCTCTAGCCTTCGAGCAAGAGAACGCTATTTTAAAAGTCTTACAAGATAGGCGGCAAGTTGTCGGTTGGACTATGGCGGACATCGAGGAGATCAGTTCCCTTATAATTGAATATCATATTGTTAGTTATATGTATGCCCTAGAGGCCATTACTATACATTGGATGTATATTGTAGTGGATGCTGGGACATATATAGGTAGGACTTTCTTGCTCGACATGATAGTACGCTATCTGGTTGCTCTTTATCTTAACATGTATACTCTTTGTCTCTCTGATTACATGTTGATAAAGCCCTTAGGATGTGTACTCGACTTCCAAGACTATGATGCAGATCATACTAGTGGGGCCTGGGTAGTCCATGAGTACATCCTTCAATGTTCCTAGTCATGGGAATATCGAGACGGGGCATCGATATTCCAGAGTAGACTAGCGTATATCTTTTCGACCCATGTGATGGGCGATGGATGATCCCACATCCATTGGTGTTTGACATCAGAGATGGTATGCGGGTGCTCAGTGGAGACTGGGTACACTGAACGGACTCGCCTAGAACTCCCAGATGGTATTATACCTCACGTCAGATGGCAGTTCTCTGGTGACACCGGTACAGCTTAGTCTGTTGACCCGAGATCGTCATAGAGTCTTTTGTGTCTCCCACTGTGCTTTGATTTCCACCCTACCACGGCTCTACTGAGTCATGAAAACAGGTGGTTTTTGGGTACAGTCCCGATTCAAATGGAGGCAATGAGCGATAGGAGGGGATTCGTCTCTCCCGGTATTGGGGGTTGATGTTGCGCTATGCTCGACTGGCCATAACAGGAAATCCCTGGCCAGGGTTGCAGTGATATACTGGTAAGAGTTATCAGTAGTTTCACGAATGTTATGGACCTCAAGTCGGCATGACTTATCGAGCTACTGGGGTCTGACGTTTACCACCCCTAGGCGAGATATGCGACATATCAGACGAACAGACCGGACTGTACGGTAAGTGTTACTGGTTGGATTCACGGGAGTGTGAGCGGGCTTGCTCGTCGATCTTCTGATCGCTCAATACCCGGGTGGCCGTTACGTTTAGCAGACCGCTTGCGGCTTGTGGGTGTTTGATATGATCATCATCTGCTGCCGGCGTATTGACGAGTCTTTAGAGTCCTACACAGAGGTTTCCTGGCTCAAGCGAAATGAAATAGGAGCGCATATGAGATATATGCAGGACCGAGAATAATGCGTGTATGTGATACCGTATTACATTCTCGCGATGAATGTATCGATTGGTTGTATGCGATATAACCTAGTTATCGAATCGAAGATTGATTCGATAAGCCGATAGATTGGATACTAGTCAGTTATATGCGATATGACCGGATCGTTAAATCAAGTATTGATT
Source organism: Agapanthus africanus (assembly GCA_030015575.1). NCBI lineage: Eukaryota > Viridiplantae > Streptophyta > Magnoliopsida > Asparagales > Amaryllidaceae > Agapanthus > Agapanthus africanus. Next base: position 440,651,796 of record CM057350.1, on the reverse strand, counting down.
TAATGATTTAATGTATAATTATATATTTGATATATTACTTTGCATTAACTAGTATTGGTTCACTTTAAAAGGATTTTCTCACTTGAAATACACAAGTTGTATATGTGATATACTTTTGTGCACAAGATTGTATCATGTTTGATGATACATGCTAGTTTGGGTGTATGTTTAGTTTAAATCATGTTTAAGTGAATGGTTAGGGTTTTATAATCTTCTCTTGATTATTTAGTTTATTTATTTATTCATTTATTTCCTTTTAAGGCAAGAAAAGAAATGGTTGCTTTTTGGATTTACTTAAAGCTTCATGAAGCTTTGAAAAAGTTCAACCATTTTTGTTTCTTTGCCTAACCTAACCATTCACCTAACCTTGGTTTATTCTCTACACATAACCATGGTTGCAATATGATACTTATCATATTATTTTCTATTAGAAAATAACTTATGATATTATCTTCATCTTCTTCATCTTCAACATGAAGAAAGCTTGCCTCCATCAATGGCAACTAGCCAAAATGAGTGAGAAATCCAATTCTAAAGTGAACCCACTTCCTATTTCTTCATCCTCTACCTCTTGCCTAGTAGTATAGGGTGTTTTCTTCACAAGTTTCATGACTTGGTGGAGTGGGAGCTTGATCTTGTGATGCCTCGACGTAGATCATCTTCGGCATCGAAGCCGACGACCAAGCCCGCCCATTTCTCCGATGAAGTCGACGCTAGAGCCCGAGATCCAATGATCGTAGCGAGGAGACTTCTTCATGGAGCTATGGAGGTGGAGGACCGGATCTACAAAGGTTGTAGCCCCTTTACTTTAGCATTAAATTCGTTTACTCGCATTGCATCGCCTCATTATCTAGTTAACGATCCGTATTAGGGTTTGTAGGCACATGAAATTTTTTAATTGGGCATGTTTGATCACTTGTGAGACTTCATTAGTGTGCCTAGGAACCCTACAGTGGTATCAGATCCTAGCTAGAGCCTTAGGCGATGCGTAGACGGAGTTAGAAGTCCGATCGAACCGAAACCCTAACTCCAAAATGCTCTCTGTACATTTTTGTAATTCGTGGAATTTTGTAAATTAAAAATGCTTAAAAAATTCAGCAGGAAATTCTAAGAATTATAGTGCAAAAATTACTTAATGATGTGTCTAAAGCGCGGCGGAACCGCGGCATTAGCAGGCTAATGCGGCGGTTCCGCGCCGATTTAGCCTCTTCAGTCAACCATTTTTGCACAGTAACTTATTTATTTAAATGCTGAGTTTTATGAGATTTTTTAATATTTATTCAAGAGTTGAATATTCTGGGTTGTATTAGGAGTTCGTAGATTCGATCGGATTATCAAACTTTGTCTATGTGTTTTCCGGATATTTTAGAATATGTTAAAAGGTTCGACCGGATATAAATACCCACTTTTTTCCCTGCCGGGAAATTTCCAATTGTTGGACTTTTCCGTAGTTTAATGATGTTCCAAGTAGTGCAAGTAACACGATGGTCCCTCTAGAAGACAACAAACCTTAACTCGATTATGTGACCGTCTTGAACTGCCCTTTGAACCATAAGGTTTGGGGCAGTACGGCGTGCCACATGTGAGGCGTTGGCTTGACCCTTCTACGGCTGGACCGTTGGTACTGAGGCATGAACTGAATGTTTTTAAACTTATTTCATGTATTGAGCTGTTTCGGGAAAACTTGGGTGTTCGATTGTTCGATCGGAAAATTTAACATTTTCTATTTATCCGGAATGTGATACAACATTTGGAATTCACAAGTAGTTATAAGATAACTGAATGAATGTTATAAACATAGCAGTTTAGTCTCACTTGATCGGTTGCCACGAAATTTTGATGCGATCAAAAGTCCGTCGCAGTCACGTAGTGTACGCTGATACTCGCCGGGTAAACTTAATAGACAGCCTCACTCCATAGCCCCGACCAAGTGACTGTAGGAGAACCCCGTCGCCGAAAGCATCCGTTTGGGTGCTCGCGGCAGCGGTGTTCCGCCTTGGTGCACTTCGTCGACGGCATCGGGGGTGTAGCTGCCTACTAAAGTTTGCGACGAGCATTCGATCAGAATGTCGGGAATCCTGTTGAATTGCCCGACTTGATATTGAAAAGAGTTTTCGATAATGAGACTAAAATGCGGGGTTTATAATTGTTAGGCATGTGATGTCTAAGGAATTCACTGGTCTAGGCATGCGATGTCTAAAGAGGATGCGGATTCCAACTGTTGTAGTTTTACACTTTCTTTTCTGTGACCGTAAGTGTAATATGTGATATCGCCGGTTTCGTTGCTATATGTCAACGACAATTGGGATGCGCATATTTACTTACGTTGATAACATGTGATGTTATGTGTTGCTGGATATGTTATATTGGATCGTCGTGTTCGAATAGCCGGGCGTTTTTATGTGAGATGAGTGTTTTTTTTTCATTCATGTAAAAACTTGTATGTAATATTCTTTTATTGGGGCACTTCCAGGTTGCGGATGATGTCACCTTTTGTATATTATTTACTTTTCCGCATTAGGATAGACCCAAGGAGGGGAGCACAAGTAACCGGGTTCTAGGGTCCAGTGGGAGACCATCTCGAGGAGTCGAGTCCGGGTCTCCTAACCCTAGAATTGGTAGGGTTGCTTGCCGCTCTCGTAGGGGTCTAGGGTGTGGGTTTGGCTATTCATCGCGACCGTGGAATCCGTGTTTTATACTGGCTCGTATTGAAAACACGGACGTCCTAGTATATCCAATATTTCATATGATATTTTCTGCTGCGTTATCTGTGATGTGATCATGTGATGTGTTCAGATAGATATTATATATAGTATATATGATATATTATATAGACGTTGCTTATGTTTTACACCCACACTAGCCCTGCCTCGCTCTGGCGTTAGTTACCTAACCTAACGGTGAAGACGGGACATCGAGGCGAATGCGGATGGCATAAGCGTACGTTATATTTATCTGTGATGTTTAGGTGGACTTAAATGATGGGATATTCATTAATGAGATTAATGAAAGAAAATAAACCTAATTGATGTTGTGGAATCGAATTTCAAAATAAAACAGGTAGCTACAGTTCTTGCTTTGCATCGCGGTGTTCCTTGTAGAACATCCTGCACCTTATTCGATGAGGAAAGGACCGAGATCCCTTCACCGGGAGTGACTCCTTTAGCAATAACTGGCAGATGCTACACATTCGGTTTGTTTTTGATTGCTTCTATAGTTTCTGCTTTGCACAGTGATATATATGATATATCCCGCACCTCATTCGAGGAGGAAAGGGCCGACGATCCCCTCACCGGGAGTGACCCCTTTAGCAAAACTAGAAAAGCCTCAAAAACATTCCATTTAAAAACCATTCGATTCCGCAACGAGATCAAGTTCAAACCGTTAAAGGTTTTCACAAAAACCATTCGCAACCCTCCGTCATTTTAGGAAGTAGAGTACTTAGTATTCGTGCTACGTTTGTCGACCATAGCCGAGGCGTAGTGTGCGGTAGCTAAGTGATGTCTTCCTACACCGCATATGATGCGATTAGTTAGGACAGTCATGTGGCTTTGTTGACCTTAGCCAAGGGTCATGTGGGTGGGTCTAATTAATCACGAAATGACGGGTAGAACTTGACTAGTACCTATGATTTGTTGACCTTAGCCAAGGTCATAGGTGCTAGGGGTAAAAACCATTATCAGGAGTTTCAAGTGTTGAAATTTGCAATGAGATTGCATACCTTCTATGTGATAGTTGGATCCTGATACCCACTGTGAGTAATTGTTACCCCTGGGAGAGTTTTGCACTTTACAATTAGCCGATCAAGTAGGTGTATAGAAAGGTGTCAACGGGGTTACGCCTCTGGGAAAATGAGGTTTACTGTAATTAGGTCCGTGTGAAAGCACGGGGAACCTCCCTCAAAGTACCGACACTGGCCTGGATGAAAGATTGGCGAACTTGTAGAGTGTAATTAATCCCGGCTAGTCTTTCCTTTAAAGGTTTGAAGGAAGATTTGATAAAAACAGTGGGAGCCATCCTGATTAGCTAAAATATATAACCAATCTGATCTTGCAAGAGCGCACGCAGAGTGTTTTCTTCTCTCTCTCTCCAGGTAGCGACCATATCACGCCTTAATCAAGATAATAATACGGATGTACTGACCGAACCTGCTTGTTATACTGAGCTGGGGAACGTTGGTCCCGCTCCAACTTATAATTGTTATAAGACAGAGCAGGAAATAGGGGGAAAACCAGAATTCCTATGCCGCCCAAACGAAGAAAGTGCATATGATGCATCTCCTTCGGGTGTGTTCATTATGCAGAACTGTTTCTCAGTATCCTCTGCATCCTGGGTATTTGATACCGGATCAGGATCCCAGATATGTAATCTCTTACATAGGGCTACAAAAGGGTAGAAAAACTGAGAACGGGTGATAAGTTTCATGAGACAGAAAACGGGGCAAGTGTTGCAGCCAAGTCTGTTGGTCACTGTCACCCTGTATTACCAATACATTGATTCTGAACAAATGCTATTAGATACCGAACCTGATATACAAAATCATATCCGTCTCTTTATAAGTAAAGAAATGATAAAATTTTGTATTGTTGGATAATGTTTTGAACATTTCCTATATCAAAAGTTGATCGGTTCAGGCACGTTATCTAAAAGCATTGACGTTCTAAATCAAACTACAGTTCTTAGTATACGGAACACACACAAGAGGAAGAGTTCAGAATTGAACGATTCCTTCTTGAGGTATTGTAGACTAGGTCAGATCAATATGACCCGACTAGCTAGAGTTATATAAAGATGCATATTTAAATTAGTTTGAATTTACATCTTGTGAAACTCGCCAGTCATGTCACAAAGATAAGATGACCATAGCTCCGTTTACTGGAAACAGAGAAAGAGTTAATGAACTCTTGGGATGATACATGTTGATGTATGTAGGTCCCCTGTCTACACATTCCAAGACCGGTTCTTTGTACTTCATTACATTCTCTGATGATCTCTTTAGATTCAGACATATGTTCTTGTTGAAACACAAGTCCGAACCTTTTGAGATATTCACAGAATATAAGTTAGAAGTAGAGAGCCAATACGGGTATAAGTATTATGTCCTTTGATGAGATCAAGGAGGAGAATACTTGAGCACGGAATTTCTGGACTATTCTAAAGGAGAATGAGATTCTCTCTCAGCATTACTCCTCCGTATACACCATAGCACGATGGTATATCGGGGCGGAGCAATCACACCCTATATGATAAGGTGTGCTCTATGATGAGTACTACTGAGTTACCTATTTCCTTTTTGGAAGTTATGCACTTGAGAAGCTGCATACCTATTGAATTGGGTTCAATTCAAATCAGTGCCTACCACTCCATATAAGATATGGTATGGGAAGAGCCTATCTCTTAAGTAAGTTAAGATTTGGGATTGTCCGGCCTGTGTCAAAAGCTAAATCCGGACAAGATCGAGGCAATGTCAGATCTGTAAAACTGGAAACGTTCCAGCTATACAAAACTGCAGCTGATGATTTGACAGAACCGAAGGATTCAATAGTTCCCGACGAACCTCAGCCTCTCCGCCGATCTGGTAGGGTTCCTCATCCGCCTGAGAGATACTTCGGTTTCTCGATGACAGTGCGAGTGAGGAATGCATCATGAGATGATGACCCAACTAGATTCGAGCAGGTCATCGAGAGTAGGGACTCTGTAAGAATGGCTGGATGCTTAGCGATCTGAGATGGAATCCATGTACACCAACAAAGTATGGACTTTGGGTGCTATATCTGAAGGGTTAAATCCCCATCTGGAGCAAGTATATCTTGAGAAGATTACTTGGTGTAGATGGAAAAGTTCAGACTTTCAAAGCTAGACTTGTTAAAGGTTTTCGTCATCGACCAGGCGTGGATAATGATGAAATCTTTTCCAGGGACTATGCTTAAGTCCATCCGGATCCTACTTGCCACGGCTACATACCATGACTACGATATCTGGCGGTTGGGTGTCATGACTGCTTTTCTAAATGATGTTTTAGAAGAGAGAGAGTCTATAAGTACACAGTCAGAGGGTTTCGTAAACAGTGGGAGCAGCGGAAACGTGTACAAGATGCTTTATAAGATAAAGCAGGTATCGCGGAGTTGGAACGTCTATTTTGATGTGGTAGTCACAGTGTTTGACTTCATCAAAATGGTAGATGAACCTTGTATATACAAAACGGTAGTAGAGAGTAAGGTGGTCATCCTCGTATTGTACGTGGACAACATACTCTTGATAAGAAAAGAGTTTCCTATACTACGCTCGGTCAATCTCCGCTTATCACAAGGATTCTCCAATAGGATCAAAGTGATACCTCCTAAATCCTGAGTTTTCATCTATGAGATAGATCTAATTGGATGCTAGAATTCTCACTAGATGTATATTGTAGTGAGATGGTATCAATCGATCCTGGGGAGAATCACTAGAAGGGTTCCAGGGTGATAAAGACGACTGAATGTCAGTCATAGGCATTGTCTTTACCCTCAGTAAAGGGACGGTATGTTGGAAGAGTTCCAAGCTAGATACCGTGGCAAACTAGACGATAAAGGCTGGTAACATCGCTATTAAAGATACTACCAAAGAGGCAGTTTGGGTGTATATTGGTTCATGAGATGAACTAGGTTCCTACCATTGTATGACAATGGAAGTGTGGCTTCGGCCCAGGAACCCTCGTTCCATCAGTGACCCAGACAAATTCTGAGGCAGCATCACCTGATTATGGAGATAGTTGATCTCCAGGGTGATCGAGGTTAGGAGAGTAGACTCAGAGGACAACATGGCGGATCCACTCACAAAGGCCTTTTCCCAAAGAGAGACTTTTAGGGGATGGTTGAGTATTAGATACTACAACTACTGCTACAGATGGCCCTAGTGCAAGTGGGAGATTGTTAGTTATATGTATGCCCTAGAGGCCATTACTGTACATTGGATGTATATTGTAGTGGATGCTGGGACACATATAGGTAGGACTTTCTTGCTCGACATGATAGTACGCTATCTGGTTGCTCTTTATCTTAACATGTATACTCTCTGTCTCTCTGATTACATGTTGATAAAGCCCTTAGGATGTGTACTCGACTTCCAAGACTATGATGCAGATCATACTAGTGGGGCCTGGGTAGTCCATGACTACATCCTTCAATGTTCCTAGTCGTGGGAATATCGAGACGGGGCATCGATATTCCAGAGTAGACTAGCGTATATCTTCTCGACCCATGTGATGGGCGATGGATGATCCCACATCCATTGGTGTTTGACATCAGAGATGGTATGCGGGTGCTCAGTGGAGACTGGGTACACTGAACGGACTCGCCGAGAACTCCCAGATGGTATTATACCTCACGTCAGATGGCAGTTCTCTGGTGACACTGGTACAGCTTAGTCTGTTGACCCGAGATCGTCATAGAGTCTTGTGTATCTCCCACTGTGCTTTGATTTCCACCCTACCACGGCTCTACTGAGTCGTGCAAACAGGTGGTTTTTAGGTACAGTCCCGATTCACATGGAGGCAATGAGCGATAGAATGGGATTCGTCTCTCCCGGTATTGGGGGTTGATGTTGCGCTATGCTCGACTGGCCATAACAGGAAATCCCTGGCCAGGGTTGCAGTGATATACTGGTAAGAGTTATCAGTAGTTTCACGAATGTTATGGACCTCAAGTCGGCATGACCTATCGAGCTACTGGGGTCTGACGTTTACCACCCCTAGGCGAAATATGCGACATTTCAGACGAATAGACCGGACTGTACGGTAAGTGTTACTGGTTGGATTCACAGGAGTGTGAGCGGGCTTGCTCGTCGATCTTCTGATCGCTCAATACCCGGGTGGCCGTTACGTTTTGCAGACCGCTTGCGGCTTGTGGGTGTTTGATATGATCATCATCTGCTGCCGGCGTATTAACGAGTCTTTAGAGTCCTACACAGAGGTTTCCTGGCTCAAGCGAAACGAAATAGGAGCGCATATGAGATATGTGCAGGACCGATAATAATGCGTGTATGTGATACCGTATTACATTCTCGCGATGAATGTATCGATTGGTTGTATGCGATATAACCTAGTTATCGAATCGAAGATTGATTCGATAAGCCGATACATTGGATACTAGTCGGTTATATGCGATATGACCGGATCGTTAAATCAAGTATTGATTTAATGATTTAATGTATAATTATATATTTGATATATTACTTTGCATTAACTAGTATTGGTTCACTTTAAAAGGATTTTCTCACTTGAAATACACAAGTTGTATATGTGATATACTTTTGTGCACAAGATTGTATCATGTTTGATGATACATGCTAGTTTGGGTGTATGTTTAGTTTAAATCATGTTTAAGTGAATGGTTAGGGTTTTATAATCTTCTCTTGATTATTTAGTTTATTTATTTATTCATTTATTTGTTTATTTCCATTTAAGGCAAGAAAAGAAATGGTTGCTTTTTGGATTTACTTGAAGCTTCATGAAGCTTTGAAAAAGTTCAACCATTTTTATTTCTTTGCCTAACCTAACCATTCACCTAACCTTGGTTTATTCTCTACACATAACCATGGTTGCAATATGAAACTTATCATATTATTTTCTATTAGAAAATAACTTATGATATTATCTTCATCTTCTTCATCTTCAACATGAAGAGAGCTTGCCTCCATCAATGGCAACTAGCCAAAATGAGTGAGAAATCCAATTCTAAAGTGAACCCACTTCCTATTTCTTCATCCTCTACCTCTTGCCTAGTAGTATAGGGTGTTTTCTTCACAAGTTTCATGACTTGGTGAAGTGGGAGCTTGATCTTGTGATGCCTCGACGTAGATCATCTTCGGCATCGAAGCCGACGACCAAGCCCGCCCATTTCTCCGATGAAGTCGACGCTAGAGCCTGGGATCCGATGATCGCAGCGAGGAGACTTCATCATGGAGCTATGGAGGTGGAGGACCGGATCTACAAAGGTTGTAGCCCCTTTACTTTAGCATTAAATTCGTTTACTCGCATTGCATCGCCTCATTATCTAGTTAACGATCCGTATTAGGGTTTGTAGGCACATGAAATTTTTTAATTGGGCATGTTTGATCACTTGTGAGACTTCATTAGTGTGCCTAGGAACCCTACACATATGCAATTAATGGATGATGCCAAGTCAATAGAGGACCCACAGGACATTTTGGGGGTATTGTGGTTAATCAACCTCCTCCTTTAGAAGTTGAACCACCCCCATTTCTTTTAATAAGCTACGAGAATGCCAATATTCCACTGATTGCTGATCATTCACATTCTCGTTTAGATGCATCAGCACCTCCTGTCTATTCACCTTCATACCTTCCATACCACCACTTCTATCTTCCCCAATTCTTTTTGGACCGCCACAACTTATTCTTCCACCAACCAATACTCTTTACTGATAAATTTTTCAACTGGTTGGTGTTGACTTTTGGTCTATGCAAAGTTTGGCAGTAATGTTTAACTTAGTTTAAATGAAGTTTGGGGGAGGGCCTTTCTGTATATATTTTTGTTTTCCTTAACAATAAAAAATTATAAATAAATAAACAGGGAAGTGCCGGTATTTTGACCTTCTTGGTTTAGCATGACAGTGAGGACACTGTCAAGTTCAAGTTTGCGGGTATGCTCGGTACGTTTTCTTCCTTCGCATTCATTTGTACATATTTTTGCATTTGCATACTTATTTGAAAACCCATAAAAATTGAAAATTTTCAAAAATTATAAAAATTAATGTATTCAATTCTGGCTAATTGACATGAGTTTGACAAATAGGCCAACTAACTAGGAACAACTAGATCTTAGACTTAGTGAATTAAAAACCCTAAAAATAACATTCCTCAAAGTTTAACAGTAGAAAGTATATGCCTTGTAGTTTATTTAGAAATAGGCAAATTTTGGGTTCACTTCTTAGGCTAAGTCAAAACGAAGGAAAAATATTGAAGCTTTTATTAGAGTATAAGTTTGAAAAATAGTTCCTAATTTAAGTCTAGATTCTGAAAATGTATACCCTACAATTTGCACAATCACACACCTTGAAACTTGGAATAGTAGAAGAGACCTTGAAATGCTCTTGTCTAAAGTCCTTAGTACAATGAAAATAAAGAAAAAAAATAAAGAAAAAAATGGACACTGGTTTTTGTGATTACTTAAGAAAAATATTTAGCGAGGGTGCTTCATCACCTAGTGCCTTAGACCAACTGGTTTGGGAGTCACTGCTAAAGCCTTGGGTGTTGCAAAACTAGGAAGTACGCTTTAAAGTGCTAACGCATCTTATAATCGGTTGTTGGTACCTCAAGAAGTATTAACGGTCGCATGAAGGATGTGTAAGCAAATTTCATTTAAAAATTCACTAATTAATAAGTGCTTTGGACAATGGACGAGAGTACGATTGCTTGATTTGAATTTTCAAGTGTAGGGGTGATATTTACACACACGTGGGGATATGTGATTGGAATTTAGATAAGAGAAATGAATGAAGAATAGAACTTGTATCTTTAATAGAGTTGATAAAAATTCCTAAGTGGAGATGGAACCCTACAAGGAAAACTTAAGAGATGCCGAAAGCTAAGTAGGTCTACTTACCATATATAATCTTAAGTTAAATAATGAGGAAGCGTGAAGAATATGGGTGGATAATTTACGGGTCGACGATAATAGAATTCCTTGTTAGAAAACCTAATTGGAGAACAATAGTCAATGGGCCGAGTTGATAGGATTTTGTGGGTGTAATCCGCTGAAAACCCTCAGGAGACAACACTCCTCCTACTAGGGACACCTAGAGGTTTAACGGCTTGTTGCACGTGCTCAGTGCAATCGCTTTTCCCTGCGAAAATGTGGTTAGGATTTTAGTGAATAAAATAATAAGTTTGCTCGAGGACAAGCAAAAGGTAAGTTTGGGGGTATTTGTTCATATCATAATATTGCAATTTATATTCCCCAATTCTTATTCGTTTTATAATTAAACAGGTGCTTTTGACGCATGTCTGCTGCATATTACAGGATACAGGTTCTTGGAACGAATACAGTGAAAAAGACAGAAAACGATACAAAAGAGTGACTTTTGACCAACAAGTAGAGGGATCCTAGTCAAGCCTAGATGAAGAACAGTGCAAGGTCCAAAATGTCAAGACAAACGGTTAAAAGATCGCTACAAGTTTTCACTGAAAGATCTGGAGAAGAATAAGAAGCCAAACAGAGAAAAGAATTATGGAAATAAAAAGCCCAAAGTGTAAAGAACCAGCCCAGGAAGTTTGGTGAGATGATCTCACCAAAAGGCCGCGGAACCGCGGCCCAAGCCCACTAATGCCGCGGTTCCGCGGCCATTTAAAGCCTGTGTCGGTGTATTTTTTGGTGTCGGTGCGTCGGTGCGGGGGTTTGGATTTTGCGGGGGCAAATCTGTAATTGCGCATGTGCGAGAGTCTGTAACCCTAGTTTCCCTGTTTTCTTATAAATTGTAATCAAAAATTGTAAAACCCTATGCCTCTTTTCAATCAATAAAATTCAGAATTGCTGGGAGTATTATTCAGATCTGTTCTATATTGCTTGGAGGGAGCCGTCAACCTAGTAAGCTATTTTATGTCTTTGTTTTAATTCTTTTAATTAGTATGTCTTATCATCCCCTAATGAGCGAGTAGTCTCCTCGCTTGTTAGGGTTAGCCTCAGGGAAAGGTTTGAGAGATGAGATCTCTCACCCCTTTCATGCCATCCATACCTAAGAGTTAGAACTCCATGCATGCACACACAACCGCTCCCTACGGCATCCTACCCCTCGAGGTAACGATGAACCGTAGTATAAAGGGCCGGTTGCACGTGTTTTCCATGGGGGTTAGGGTAATTATCAACAAAGGAAGGATACGAATCTAGAGGAAGAAACGTCTTCCCAAAAGATTCGGATCCACTTTATTGATAATTACCGTAACATCTAATAGATCTAAAATAGGGCAATGAAAGCGGTAAGGAAACCTTTAATCTCCAAACTTCCCCTAAACCTAACCCTAGAAAGACTTTAATTTAGATTAATTTAGTTTTGTGATAGATCTAGTATTTTAGATTAAATCAATCCAAACAACAATTGGAATCAACTCGTAAACACACAATAAGAAATCTACCCATCTCTGTGGATCGACCCGTACTCACCGGCTAGCTACAAAGCGACGCCGTTTCTGATTGCGGTAAATACAAGTTTTTGGAATAATCAGCTACATACCATGACTACGATATCTGGCGGTTGTGTGCCATGACTGCTTTTCTAAATGATGTTTTAGAAGAGAACGTCTATAAGTACACAGCCAGAGGGCTTCGTAGACAGTGGGAGCAGCGGAAACGTGTACAAGATGCTTTATAGGATAAAGCAGGCATCGCAGAGTTAGAACATCTGTTTTGATGTGTTAGTCAAAGAGTTTGACATCATCAAAATGGTAGATGAACCTTGTATAAACAAAAGGGAAGTAGGGAGTATAGTGACGATCCTCGTAGAGTATGTAGATGATATGCTCTTGATAGGGAAGGAGTTTCCTATGCTATGCTCGATCAATCTCCGCTTATCACAATGATTCTCCATATAGGATCAAAGTGATACCTCCTAAATCCTGGGTTTTGGATCTATGAGATAGATCTAAATGGATGTTAGGACTCTCACTAGATGTAGTGAGATGGTATCAATCGATCCTGGGGAGAATCACTGGAAGTGTTCCAGGGTGATGAGAACGACTGAATGTCAGTCACAGGCATTGTCTTTACCCTCAGTAAAGGGACGGTATGTTGGAAGAGTTCCAAGCTAAATACCGTGGCATACTAGACGATTAAAGACAAGATACATCGCTACTTAAGATGCTACCAAAGAGGCAGTCTGGATGTATATTTGTTCATGAGATGAACTTAGTTCCTCCCATTGTGTGACAATGGAGTTGTGGCTTATGCCAAGGAACGTCCGTCCTATCAGTGATCCAGACATATTCTAAGGCAGTGTCACCTGATCATGGAGATGGTTGATCTCCAGGGTGATCGAGGTAAGGAGAGTTGACTCAGAGGACAACATGGCGAATCCACTCACAAAGGCCTTTTTCCAGAGAGAGACTTTTATGGGATGGTTGAGTAAGAGATACTACAACCACTGCTATCAGATGGCCCTAGTGCAAGTGGGAAATTGTTAGTTATATGTATGCCCTAGAGGCCATTACTATACATAAGATGTATATTATAGTGGATGCTTGGACATATATAGGGAGGACTTTCTTGCTCGACATGATAGTATGCTATCTGGTTGCTCTTTACCTTAACATGTACACTGATTGTCTCTCTGTTACATGTTGGTAAAGCCCTTAGGATGTGTACTTGACTACCTGGACTATGATGCGGATCATACTAGTGGGGACATGTGTAGCGTTTTGAAAATCGTTTCGGTGAAATTTCGAAAAAATCGGTAAAATAAGTGGGTTTTCTGTAAAAAGTCAAAATGCAAATATCTTATTATAAAAATTAAATATACATATTCTAGCTATGTAATTGCTATTATTTGGTGTTTATTGAGCCGCTGGTGAAATTTCAAATTTTCTGAAAAAAAATATTATTTTATTATTATTTAAGCCGTCACTAATACATTTAATTAGGGAAAATTACAAAGTGGAATGAGTTGAAACAAATTTTGTGCATCATAAAACATTAAATAAAATTTTAACATGTGGTTTTTGGAACGAAATCATTTGCCAAAACGGTTTAGAAATTATTGAAGAAAAAAGGCTTTTTTTTAGCGTAAATGGATGTTTGGGGTATTGTATTTATCATTTTTCACCACCCCACACCCGTGCCCACACCCACACACCCCCACTTACCCCTCCCCATGGCTGAATTCAGCACCCACCATATCTTTTCCCCACTTTATTTTCAAGGAAAAAGAAATGAAAGAAAAGGAAAGAAAATGAGTGAAGTAGTTAGACTTTTGACTTTGTTTGACCTTGACTTTGCCCCACTTTCTCTACCTCCCTCTCTCTCCTCCCCCACTCCCATTTCTGGTCGAAATTCCTTCTCCATACAGCAGCAGCCCCCCTCCATTTTCCCCTCTCCTTTCTCTTCAAAACTTCATCAAAAATTGCTCAAAATCCATCAAAAAAAATCCCAAAACCCAAATCCGACTCCTACCCATTTTAGCTTAGCCTGTATAGCATGGATCCTTGTGAAAAGAGAGCATTTTGGGAGGCCATGGAGTCTTGTGGACCTTCATATATTTTTGGGTATAATTCTAAAACTTTTTGCTTAAATTGTTACTTGTTTCTTAAAGCTAATTTAAATTAAGTGTTAACTTGGATATGTGAGTTTAATTGCAAGTTTTGGATTTCAAGTTAGGGTTTGTTATGGAAATGAGTTGTGTTTGATTGTGCATGGTTTAGTGAAGTGGTTTAACATAATTAGTTTTGTAGAAAACTAATCTAGTTGTTAATCACAAGTTGTTACTTGAAAAATTGTGTTAATTTGCTAATTGCTTACTAGGTTTTTGAAATTTGTTAAATTCTTGGGATTAAAAATGTGATTAGGGTTTTCTTGGCTTCATTAACTTTATTAAGTGTGGTTTAATGCTTTGGATCATGCAAATCTAAGCTAGATTGTAGTTTGTGCATTTTTGCTTTGAAATTGTTAAAAAAGGGTATTTTTGTAAACTAGAATATTAGGATTTTTGGAATTTAATAAGATTAAATTCCGGAAATTTTTTATACGACTTATTTAAGATATTTAATAAGTATATTGGCCCCGACTTTCATTTAAACATCATGTTTTGTACAAAAACGGCGAATTGTGCTTGCTAGATTTTCGGAAAAATGACTTTTTAAGTGAAAATGGGGTTTTTGTGAGTTTTAACCTAGTTTATATTAAAATTAGTGTTCGTGAATGTGCAAATGAGTGTGATTGGATTTTTCTCGATGGTTTGACGTTTGTACATCGACATCGAGGGTTGGTTTTACTATTCTTGCATGCGTGGGCGATAGGTTTGGACCTATGCGTGATACGCGTGCCGATTTGATTTTCGTATGCCGTTTCGATTTCGAATTTAGTTTTAATGCGATATGGTACGTTATGATATGTAGGTACCCCCATGTGGACTTCGAGACGACAAGCAAGCGCGTGGCGACGTCGGCACCGGCTAGCGAGGACCAGGTGAGTAGATTTATATCTACGGGAAGAAGTCGGGTGGATGGCGTATAGCACCCCCGCAGTCCGTGGTGGTGTATACGGATGCGTATACACACCAACAATTATTATATGTTTTTGGGATTAATAACGGTGCTTAGGATGGATATTAGTGTGTTGGATTATTTTAGCATTGCGAACCCTAGGGTAGTGTTGCACTACACATACACACATACATACTTGTATACATTCCTATTGATATGTGCTCATGGGAGTCATTATAGCTATGTGTTCACATTGGTATGGGACTATGTGTTCACATACGGATTGAGGATGATACTTGGGATTGAACTGAGTCGATGAGATTCGATTTGAGGCCGTGAGATCGGTGATATAGCAGGGTTCGTATCTTAGATACGACATGACGTTGTAGCGGGTCCTTGACGTAGTGTTTCACGCACGTCCATGCTTACGTAGGCGGTATCAGTATGGTACTAGACGTAGATCAGTACCCCGATCATGATATTTGATAAAGAGGATACCAGGTGAATAGTATGATGAATGTGATATTGACCCGTACCCAGATTGGGATGCCGTACGACGGATTTACGTACGAGCTATATTGATGATTGATCCGCACTCTTGACTTGGGATGCCTGATTATAGATATGGTATCGGATATGATATTATTGAGGCGAGATCACCGACTATACATATACAGGTATGTATATGTATCGACTCAGATGATAGGCGGTTTCCTTACCTGTAGTTCAGCTTGTAGTTCAGCCGTATAGTTTAGTGTAGTTGTTAGGTTAGATTAGACTTCTTACTTATTTCAAAAACTAACGAATCGTGTGCATTTTTAAAGACAGCTCAAGGGAATCTACGGATATTTCAAAAACGACGTATCTTTTCATAAAAACACCGTAGCCCCTATTTTCAAAACCCCATGATTCGTGTTATTTCAAAAGGCACCATTCCTAGGACTTATATTAGATTATTGCTGATTAGTTATCGTTGTGTCTAGTATTCAGCTCCCGCACATTATTGCTGTTCGCTCTGCCTCGCATATTTATTTTGCTGCATATTCCATTATTGATATCATGCTGTTAGGACACCAGCACCATTACCGATGATGCCTATGTACCACGTACACCTACTTGCCGGCTCACACACATCTTCATCGGTAATTGCCATGTCACGTATACTTTAGAGAATATAATTGCTTGACTTAGATTGTTAGCTAGTAGTGTTGACATGATATTAGTGTACTTCCCTTATATGCCATATTAGACATTATAGTTATTACCTACCACTTCATGCATACTGTTATTCAGTTGTTCATGCCTAGTTCATTATCATTGACATATGCACTTGTGATGATTTCTTGAGATTTATGATATTTCTGGATTTCGGGGAAAGCCGCAAAATTTACAACTTATGATCTTTTAAAATATAAAATGTTGCGGTTTTCTAGTGATGTAAAGTGTCGTCCACCATGAGTTTGCTGTGGTTTTGGAGATCCGTGTCGAGGAGTGGAGGAACCGTCACGGGTACATGGTGGGCCCGGTATGGTACCCCGGGGCAAGAGGAATGTGGTGTTGACGTTGAGCCTGGCTGGGTAGCACTACCTACCGGTGATATTACCCGACGCGTCGGATATCCGGAGGATACCGTCGTGGTCTTGAGATGGATGGTAGGGGCCGGTCCGGACTGACGGCGCCCTAGATATTGAGATTGAGACATTGATATTTCGAGACAGTGAGATTTATGTTTTGTGTCGATGCTAGACACTGTTGATACTGATTTCATTATGATACCTCAGTTTAAAAATACGAAGGAAATCTCACTAATTTATGAAAACAGTTTCTTCATTTACATGTATTCTGTTTCATGCATTCATACCTCATTCATATGATATATTGCTACCTGAGGCACTGACACGGGCACATGAAATTATACTCGGGTTAGATATTACCCTAGTCATTGTTATAGGCTGCCTGTTATACTTATATTTGAGGATATATTATGATCATTGACCTAGGTTGCGTTATTTATGCGATTTCTGTGCGTAGATGTTTTTCTATTCACGAGTTGGCAACTCACCCCCGTTGTGCCCCAGTTTCTTGCAGATTTGCCGTACATGTTTCATTACGGCTTGCGGGCTCAGTTTCATTCGGGTGATTTGCTAGTAGGTGGGTTTACTTGTATCATACCCCCATTATTTATCTTGTATATCATTATTCTGTTGTATCTAGAATTCCATCAACCAACCATGTATTTATTGAGATAGAGACCAGTGTTGGTTATTCTTTCGACCTTAGAGTCGCTCGTTATTTTTCTGGTGGTTTTGAGTTTCCTTTTGAGTTTTGATCCTCGCCGTTGGCGTTGTATATTATATTGTTTGTGTGGTTGTGACCGTCGATTGACGAAGAGCTAGCTCCCGCTTGGGGATGCCCTTTTCTTGATTTCGTATACTATTCATGTTGTATTCCGTTTGGGGGCCAGTATTTACAAAGGAGACTCTGCCGAAATTTTCAGTAAATTTTTTTGATGTTTTAAAAACCGCATAATTCGGCTTATGCTATTGAAATTACTTGCTTTAAGTTGTTTTTCCTGCACTCTACTATTTTCTTGGTTTGGATTTCTGGGTTTTCGGTTTACTTAGATTACGTACGCCTCGAGACGTTCGTAGTTTAAGTGCCGGTCATGTTCCGTACTTTCGGGTCGTGACAAAGTTGGTATCAGAGCGTTAGGTTTTAACCTTCGGAGCGTAGGATGACCCTTGGTTGATGGAATAGGTGACTAAAGTAGAGTGACGTACCGTTGGTATGTTCCGCGGCATATTTACGACACGCCACTCCACTTATGAAGCCTTAGGATGTGCATTTCCTTGTTCAGTATTATATTCATTCCGTTCTAGCCTCATCGGTATCAATTTGGTTTTGCTGCTACGGTTACGGCAGGGAGAGCTACGGCTAGAGTTACGGTCAGCACAAGCTCGTCACGAACGAGGACTGACCAGGGCGAAATTCCGGCGACACACGATTGCAGAGATGTGTCTTTTTACTGTGTTTCCGCGCCACGAGCGTTTGGCGGATCGCCTTTATGAGGTTACTCGGATGTGCTGATCGACACTAGAGGATTGAGCCACTGACAGAGGCCAGCCAGATTTTGATGACCGTTGGTGTGTTGCTTACTCCTGATGATTGAGGCACTGTTCAGCGTGCAGACGAGCGAGCCAGTTGTTGCTGCGAGCGACGAGATATCGCCCCATATGTTGGAACTATGGCGGGGCGAGTTGTACGAATAGATGATAGAAGGTCGCTAGTCACCCGATGATGAATGACTAGGAAAGGTGGTTCGTTCGCTTACCCCGATGCGAGGTCATCAGATAGATTGATTCCAGCTAGAGACGACTTCACACGGAGACGTTGGGAGTCGATAGAGACGATCGAATGTCAGAAACCTATTTATCCAAGTTTAAAGTAGTCGGAAAGACATGCAGGCAATTCTATGGTCCATCTAGAAGAATGAAACCCTAACTCGACTTAATGACCGTGTGAAAGCCTTTGAACCTTCGGCTTTGCGGCAGTTCTACGGCGCCATTAGTGAGGCTTGGGTTTGCCCTTCTACGGCTGGACCACCGATGCTGTGGTATGTACTCGATACTATTAAACTGTGCCCAAGAGGTTGAGCTCTTGGGGGATTATAAGGTTTTGACGACTCGATCGGATGGCTCGACTCAATTCGGATGCTAGGTGGTGAGATGCATTCTTGGGAGACTCCAGATACGAGGATAGTCGTTGGAGCTCAGTCCATGCAGCCGCGACGAGACGAGTCCAAAGCAGACAACAGTAGAGAAAAGTGAAGTAAGAGGCTTGTACCAGATCTAGATGAGATGACGTTCCACTCCGCCGACATCAGAGAGGCGATGCGCATGCCGAGGCATGGTACTTGGACTTACCTTCCAGAAGGAGTCGCGATGAGTATGCAGTCGTTCCAGAGCAAGATGCAGATATAGGAAAGGACAACGACTTCCGGAAAGTTGGCAGAGACGAGACATGGAAGAGACCGTGAGCAGGATTCCTTCCAGGACACTGCTGCAATGATACTTACACCCAGGATCAGATGTGTCACGTACATTCAGAGAGCCAGAGGCCGACGCCAGTGATATGCTGTCTTACGAGTGGTCGCGATGATTGACCAAGAGATGACCAGAGAAGTGCCAGAACGGAATCGTCCCCGTTAGCACACCTGATAGGGCCGATGAGCCGATGGACCGAAAGATCGGTAATTCATAGTGGAGACCTTGACCCAGGAGTGGTCATGGTTACGCACGCCAGCAGGACAGAGTTCATGATCATCGACGAGACGTTCCACTAGTGACCGCGACAGTTGGCCGAGATTCTTAGAGGATGCGCTTGAGCAGTACTATTCCGCCATTATTGATTACGATGTTTTGGGTGATTTATTCGTATGATTTGATTTTGATGATTGAGGATTTACGATCTTTGCACAGTGTTGCACTTGATATCGTTTTCGTTCTTTAGTTTCACATGTTTGTGATTTTACGGTTTTAAACAGTTGAGTTGGTTTTGTGCGTATGCATGCACACGATTTCGTTCCTGCACTCGGTATAGTTTATATATGCTTGCAGTGCAGTGATACGCCTTTTGTGCACTTAGATGCACTGGACTTCGATTTTGATTGTGATACTCGATATTTGTTTTGTGCACCTTGTGCACCTGATTGCTTTTGCGCACGTTCGGCGCTTGATATTGGATTTCATGATTTCATGCACGATAGATGCACCTGATTTGGATTTTCGCGCATGTGGGGCGCATGTTTTGAAGGGTGATTTTGGTGCACACCAGAGGCACTAAATCGAGACTTTTTTTTCGTGCATGTCAGATGCACCTGATTTTGCTGTCAGGCACACATGTTGCCTACGACAGATGTTTCGTGCACACCTGATGCACTTAGATGTTGTTTCTGTGCGCATGTATGGCACATTCATGGATTTTGATTTCCGTGCGCACCAGACGCACGTAGTATTCATGTGCATATTTTGGGATTGATTTCTTATAGAGCAGTACGTTTTTATGATATTGCTATGTGTTTTCGTACTGAGCAGGACTAGTCAGAGGACAGTACCTGAATACATTTTGCATGCATTGATAGTTATTGAAGGGATTTCCAAAAAGCGAGCTATAGCCTCAGTATTTACCTACGCGTCTGATATGACACAAAATGTTCAAAATAAGGAGACCCTTCTAAATTGTTTCCAAAATGGCGGAACGTACATTTCAAACAAAGGTATATATATATAGTTATTTTCTTATGATAGACGTCCGCCACTGTGCAGTGTTATACGCGTTGCACAGCGACTTAAAGAGATTGGCATGCATTTCCTTCAGACACTTACAGATATAGATTCGATATTTACATGTTTAGTTTCGAGTTATGTCATATCGGTTTTGATTTGGATTTGGCATTGATGTCTTCTCCATGACTCCGATGATTGCGGGATGCTTGACGGAGTTTTGATTTGAGTTATATGCTCATTTTCAAGCGCATGCGCTGCGCTACGATTTGTTTTATGTATTTACAATTTCGGAGCCCCGACGACTTGATGGGTTTTCTTAGATATTTTAGTATTTGGGGGAGTTTGAATTTAAATTCGGGGACCGAATTTCTTTAAGGGGGGAAGATTGTAGCGTTTTGAAAATCGTTTCGGTGAAATTTCGAAAAAATCGGTAAAATAAGGGGGTTTTCTGTAAAAAGTCAAAATGCAAATATCTTATTATAAAAATTAAATATACATATTCTAGCTATATAATTGCTATTATTTGGTGTTTATTGAGCCGCTGGTGAAATTTCAAATTTTCTGAAAAAAATATTATTTTATTATTATTTAAGCCGTCACTAATACATTTAATTAGGGAAAATTACAAATTGGAATGAGTTGAAACAAATTTTGTGCATCATAAAACATTAAATAAAATTTTAACATGTGGTTTTTGGAACGAAATCATTTGCCAAAACGGTTTAGAAATTATTGAAGAAAAAAGGCTTTTTTTTAGCGTAAATGGATGTTTGGGGTATTGTATTTATCATTTTTCACCACCCCACACCCGTGCCCACACCCACACACCCCCACTTACCCCTCCCCATGGCTGAATTCAGCACCCACCATATCTTTTCCCCACTTGATTTTCAAGGAAAAAGAAATGAAAGAAAAGGAAAGAAAATGAGTGAAGTAGTTAGACTTTTGACTTTGTTTGACCTTGACTTTGCCCCACTTTCTCTACCTCCCTCTCTCTCCTCCCCCACTCCCATTTCTGGTCGAAATCCCTTCTCCATACAGCAGCAGCCCCCCTCCATTTTCCCCTCTCCTTTCTCTTCAAAACTTCATCAAAAATTGCTCAAAATCCATCAAAAAAAATCCCAAAACCCAAATCCGACTCCTACCCATTTTAGCATAGCCCGTATAGCATGGATCCTTATGAAAAGAGAGTATTTTGGGAGGCCATGGAGTCTTGTGGACCTTCATATATTTTTGGGTATAATTCTAAAACTTTTTGCTTAAATTGTTACTTGTTTCTTAAAGCTAATTTAAATTAAGTGTTAACTTGGATATGTGAGTTTAATTGCAAGTTTTGGATTTCAAGTTAGGGTTTGTTGTGGAAATGAGTTGTGTTTGATTGTGCATGGTTTAGTGAAGTGGTTTAACATAATTAGTTTTGTAGAAAACTAATCTAGTTGTTAATTACAAGTTGTTACTTGAAAAATTGTGTTAATTTGCTAATTGCTTACTAGGTTTTTGAAATTTGTTAAATTCTTGGGATTAAAAATGTGATTAGGGTTTTCTTGGCTTCATTAACTTTATTAAGTGTGGTTTAATTCTTTGGATCATGCAAATCTAAGCTAGATTGTAGTTTGTGCATTTTTGCTTTGAAATTGTTAAAAAAGGGTATTTTTGTAAACTAGAATATTAGGATTCTTGGAATTTAATGAGATTAAATTCCGGAAATTTTTTATACGACTTATTTAAGATATTTAATAAGTATATTAGCCGCGACTTTCATTTAAACATCATGTTTTGTACAAAAACGGCGAATTGTGCTAGCTAGATTTTCGGAAAAATGACTTTTTAAGTGAAAATGGGGTTTTTGTGAGTTCTAACCTAGTTTATATTAAAATTAGTGTTCGTGAATGTGCAAATGAGTGTGATTGGATTTTTCTCGATGGTTTGACGTTTGTACATCGACATCGAGGGTTGGTTTTACTATTCTTGCATGCGTGGGCGATAGGTTTGGACCTATGCGTGATACGCGTGCCGATTTGATTTTCGTATGCCGTTTCGATTTCGAATTTAGTTTTAATGCGATATGGTACGTTATGATATGTAGGTACCCCCATGTGGACTTCGAGACGACAAGCAAGCGCGTGGCGACGTCGGCACCGGCTAGCGAGGACCAGGTGAGTAGATTTATATCTACGGGGAGAAGTCGGGTGGATGGCGTATAGCACCCCCGCAGTCCGTGGTGGTGTATACGGATGCGTATACACACCAACAATTATTATATGTTTTTGGGATTAATAACGGTGCTTAGGATGGATATTAGTGTGTTGGATTATTTTAGCATTGCGAACCCTAGGGTAGTGTTGCACTACACATACACACATACATACTTGTATACATTCCTATTGATATGTGCTCATGGGAGTCATTATAGCTATGTGTTCACATTGGTATGGGACTATGTGTTCACATACGGATTGAGGATGATACTTGGGATTGAACTGAGTCGATGAGATTCGATTTGAGGCCGTGAGATCGGTGATATAGCAGGGTTCGTATCTTAGATACGACATGACGTTGTAGCGGGTCCTTGACGTAGTGTTTCACACACGTCCATGCTTACGTAGGCGGTATCAGTATGGTACTAGACGTAGATCAATACCCCGATCATGATATTTGATAAAGAGGATACCAGGTGAATAGTATGATGAATGTGATATTGACCCGTACCCAGATTGGGATGCCGTACGACGGATTTATGTACGAGCTATATTGATGATTGATCCGCACTCTTGACTTGGGATGCCTGATTATAGATATGGTATCGGATATGATATTATTGAGGCGAGATCACCGACTATACATATACAGGTATGTATATGTATCGACTCAGATGATAGGCGGTTTCCTTACCTGTAGTTCAGCTTGTAGTTCAGCCGTATAGTTTAGTGTAGTTGTTAGATTAGATTAGACTTCTTACTTATTTCAAAAACTAACGAATCGTGGGCATTTTTAAAGACAGCTCAAGGGAATCTACGGATATTTCAAAAACGACGTATCTTTTCATAAAAACACCGTAGCCCCTATTTTCAAAACCCCATGATTCGTGTTATTTCAAAAGGCACCATTCCTAGGACTTATATTAGATTATTGTTGATTAGTTATCGTTGTGTCTAGTATTCAGCTCCCGCACATTATTGCTGTTCGCTCTGCCTCGCATATTTATTTTGCTGCATATTCCATTATTGATATCATGCTGTTAGGACACCAGTACCATTACCGATGATGCCTATGTACCACGTACACCTACTTGCCGGCTCACACACATCTTCATCGGTAATTGCCATGTCACGTATACTTTAGAGAATATAATTGCTTGACTTAGATTGTTAGCTAGTAGTGTTGACATGATATTAGTGTACTTCCCTTATATGCCATATTAGACATTGTAGTTATTACCTACCACTTCATGCATACTGTTATTCAGTTGTTCATGCCTAGTTCATTATCATTGACATATGCACTTGTGATGATTTCTTGAGATTTATGATATTTCTGGATTTCGGGGAAAGCCGCAAAATTTACAACTTATGATCTTTTAAAATATAAAATGTTGCGGTTTTCTAGTGATGTAAAGTGTCGTCCACCATGAGTTTGCTGTGGTTTTGGAGATCCGTGTCGAGGAGTGGAGGAACCGTCACGGATACATGGTGGGCCCGGTATGGTACCCCGGGGCAAGAGGAATGTGGTGTTGACGTTGAGCCTAGCTGGGGAGCACTACCTACCGGTGATATTACCCGACGCGTCGGATATCCGGAGGATACCGTCGTGCTCTTGAGATGGATGGTAGGGGCCGGTCCGGACTGACGGCGCCCTAGATATTGAGATTGAGACATTGATATTTCGAGACAGTGAGATTTATGTTTTGTGTCGATGCTAGACACTGTTGATACTGATTTCATTATGATACCTCAGTTTAAAAATACGAAGGAAATCTCACTAATTTATGAAAACAGTTTCTTCATTTACATGTATTCTGTTTCATGCATTCATACCTCATTCATATGATATATTGCTACCTGAGGCACTGACACGGGCACATGAAATTATACTCGGGTTAGATATTACCCTAGTCATTGTTATAGGCTGCCTGTTATACTTATATTTGAGGATATATTATGATCATTGACCTAGGTTGCGTTATTTATGCGATTTCTGTACGTAGATGTTTTTCTATTCACGAGTTGGCAACTCACCCCCGTTGTGCCCCAGTTTCTTGCAGATTTGCCGTACAGGTTTCATTACGGCTTGCGGGCTCAGTTTCATTCGGGTGATTTGCTAGTAGGTGGGTTTACTTGTATCATACCCCCATTATTTATCTTGTATATCATTATTCTGTTGTATCTAGAATTCCATCAACCAACCATGTATTTATTGAGATAGAGACCAGTGTTGGTTATTCTTTCGACCTTAGAGTCGCTCGTTATTTTTCTGGTGGTTTTGAGTTTCCTTTTGAGTTTTGATCCTCGCCGTTGGCGTTGTATATTATATTGTTTGTGTGGTTGTGACCGTCGATTGACGAAGAGCTAGCTCCCGCTTGGGGATGCCCTTTTCTTGATTTCGTATACTATTCATGTTGTATCCCGTTTGGGGGCCAGTATTTACAAAGGAGACTCTGCCGAAATTTTCAGTAAATTTTTTTGATGTTTTAAAAACCGCATAATTCGGCTTATGCTATTGAAATTACTTGCTTTAAGTTGTTTTTCCTGCACTCTACTATTTTCTTGGTTTGGATTTCTGGGTTTTCGGTTTACTTAGATTACGTACGCCTCGAGACGTTCGTAGTTTAAGTGCCGGTCATGTTTCGTACTTTCGGGTCGTGACAACATGGTAGTCCATAAGTACATCCTTCAAGGTCCCTAGTCGTGGGTGTATCGAGACGGGGCATCGATATACCAGAGTAGACTAGCGTATACCTTCTCGACCCATACAGATGGGCGATGGATGATCCTATATCCATTGGTGTTTGACATCAGAGATGATATACGGGTGCTCAGTGGAGACTGGGTATACTGGACGGACTCGCCGAGAACTCCCAGATGGTAATATACCTTATGTCATATGGCAGTTCTCTGCTGACACTGGTACTGAGTAGTCTGTTGACCCGAGATCGTCATAGAGTCTTGTGTGATTCCCACTGTGCTTTGATTTCCACCTTACCACGTCCAAGAGGGCGTGCAAAACGGTGGCTTTTGGGTACAGTCCCGAATCACATGGAGGCAATGAGCGATAGGAGGGGATTCGTCTCTCCCGGTATAGGGAGTTGATGTTGCGCTGTGTTCGATTGGCTATAACCAAAAATCCCTGGCCAGGATTGCTGAGATTTACTGGTAAGTGTTACCAGTAGTTTCTCGAACTGTTAAAGACCTCATATCGACACGACTTATCGAGCTATTGGGGACTGACGTTTACCACCCCTAGGCGAGATATGCGACATATCAGACGATCAGACCGGACTGTACGGTAAGTGTTACTGGTTGGATTCACAGGAGTGTGAGCGGGCTTGCTCGTCGATCTTCTGATCGCTCAATACCCGGGTGGCCGTTACGTTTAGAAGACAGCTTGTGGCTTGTGGGTGTTTGATTTGATCATTACCTGCTGCCGGCGTATTGACGAGTCTTTAGAGTTCTACACAGAGGTTTCCTGGCTCAAGCGAAACGAAATAGGAGCGCATATGAGATATGTGCGGGACCGAGAATAATGGATGTATGTGATACCGTATTCTATTCTCGCGATGAATGTATCGAATGGTTGTATGCGATATAACCTAGTTATCGAATCAAAAATTGATTCGATAAGTCGATACATTGGATATTAGTCGGTCATATGCGATATGACCGGATCGTTAAATCAAGCGTTGATTTAATGATTTAATGCTTAATTATATATTTGATATATTACTTTGCATTAACTAGTATTTGTTCACTTTAAATGGATTTTCTCACTTGAAATACACAAGTTGTATATGTGATATACTTTTGTACACTTGTTTGTATCATGTTTGATGATACATGCAAACTTGGATTTGTGTAAAGACTTAAACCATGTTTAGTGAATGGTTAGGGTTTCATTTCACTTATTTATTTATCTGTTCTTTTTGGTTAAAAGATAAAAGAAAAGCAAAATGGTTGCTTTCAAACATGAAGCTTGTTGAAGCTTCATGAAGCTTTGACCAAGTGACCATTTTGTCTTCATTTCCTTTAACCTAACCATTCACCAAAACCATAGTTAATTCTCTACACTCAACCATGGTTGGATTATGATAACCATCACTTGAATTTTCCTTTTAAAAGATAATTTTTTTTTCGTTCTTCTTCTTCATCTTCTTCATGAAGAAAAAGAAAACCCTTTCTTGAAAATTCTTAAGTGATGAATCCAAGTGAGAAAACCAAATCCAAAGTGAACCCACTTCCTATTTCTTCATCCTCTACCACTTGCCAAGTAGTATAGGGTGTTTTATTCACAAGTTTCATGACTTGGTGAAGTGGGAGCTTGATCTTGTGTTGCCTCGACGTAGATCATCTTCAGCATCGAAGTCGACGACCTAGCCCGATCATTTCTTCGATGAAACCACCGCGAGAGTCCGGGATCCGATGGGTACAGCGGAGGGACTTCATCACGGAGCTATGGAGGTGGAGGACCGGATCTACAAAGGTTGTAGCCCTTTCCCTTTTAGTTAAAGAAGTTAACTTGCATTGCATCGCCTATACATCTAGTTAACGATCCGTATTAGGGTTTGTAGGCACAAGGAAAAATTTGAAATTGGCATGGTTGATGCCTTTTGAGACCTCATTAGTGTGCCTAGGAACCCTACACACCCGACTTCCTCCGTAGATATACATTTACTCACCTACTATCCTCGCTCTAGCCGAAGTCGATGAACGCCTTTCCCTCCTTCGTCGTACCGGATGTCCACGCGAAAGTGCCTACGACTCAAGGAATATCGTATCGTAAACAAAATCAAGTCCGAAATCCGACACGACAAGCGATACGTACATAGGTAAGAACCTATGGTCCATGCATGTAAGAATAACCAACAATTCCCGACGTTGACGGACAAACGTCAAACGACCGAGTCAAAACTCGAATTCCAAAACTCAAGTTAACAAAAGTCGCAAAATGAAATCGGCAACTAGGAAAAACACTCCCAGATTTTACCCTAGATGAAATTAAGACATTTTGCATATAGGGTAGGCCTAGATTGTAAGTCCATGCTACCTCTCCGGTACTTACGGGCTTGCGGAATTTGGTGAAAAACGATTTTCTAGAGGCGGTAACATGGACTCAAAACCCGGATCTTTGTTAAACATCTAACTAACAACCTAACTAGGAGTTGTTAACTACACGGTTAGGGGGTTTATACCTTTCTTATCTTGAACTCCTTCGTCTTCAAGCCTCGATGGTTGTCCGAATCGGCTTCTCCCCGTCGTCTCCTTGCGCCGAAAATAGATCCACCTGAAAGCTTCTACCTATGGCTCCTTCTTCGAACTTTGAAGAAACTAGTTCACTCGGTTTGCTAAACCTTGTGAACTAGAGTGAGTAGAGAAGAGTTTGTTTGGGATTTTATCTCTGGTTCTTGGTTCTCAACTCATGAGACAAGTGAACCATAGACTCAAGAGAGGGAGAGCAAGAGGAGGAAGATGAGAGCTCAAGAACAAGAGAGAGAATGAAAATGATAGAATGAGAAAAGACTTTTCTCTCTTGGCTCTCATAATCCAAAACCATCATCATAAAAATAGTAATCAAGTATTGTGTAAAATGGTTTAAGTCAAAATGGCTAAATCATTTCATGCACTCATATTGCATAAGAGAACAAGCAAGTGAAAAGTCTTTGCCATAAAATGACAGCCATTGTCATCATGATGGTCAACTAGTCCAACCTAGTCAACCGGTCAACAAAGTCAACAAGTCAACAAAGTCAACCCCTCAACAACCATGTCACCACAATACTTAATTAATATTATTGTTAATCATATATCATATTCTTATTAGGGTTGAGCAAAAAGTCAATAGTCAACAGTCAACGGTCAACAACCCTAATGAGAATCCTCTGCCTCTGTCTCTCCGCCAACTGTGCATACACACCCGCATCTGCGTTCCGAGGAACACGAATACAAACTGGATAAAACCAATCCCAATATGTACACTAGGATCTGGGTTAAACCAAAGCCCGCTAGTGTAAACTGTCCGGACACTAAACGTGCACAAGTGCCCGGATGTGACTGAACCCTGTCGCAAAACCATGCGACCTGTCGCAAAACCATGCGACCTCTACTCTTTTGCCAAAAGGCGAATAGCTTTCTGTATGGGACTCTAAAGACTCGACACTACGCTGGCAGTGGGTTTAACCACAGATCGCAAGCGGCACTAGCTGTGCGTAACGGTCCCCAGGTAGATGCCGACAAGAAGACTGACGAGGTGAAACCCATCTGAACTCCTACTGAGCCTGAATGTGACAATCTCCATACAGTCCGGTCTGTTCGTCTGATACATCGCATGGCGGGCCTAGGGGGCGGTAAACGTCAGTCCCCTAATAGCGGTACAAGTCGTGTCGGAGTGAAGCCCAATACACCCTGAGATAACACTGGAAGCCTACCAGTATATCCCGCTTGCCCTGGCCAGGGACTACTCGTGTAATGGCTCTCCTAGACACAGCACGATGTCAACCCCCAATACTGGGAGAGACGAATCCTGTCTAACCGTCACTGCCTCGAAGTGCTTCGGGACTGCACCCAACTACCACCTGTTTGCACGACTCCTTTGAGCCGTCGTAGGGTAGTAATCAAAGTACAGTGGGAACACACTCGAGGCGAAGTGACAGTGTCAAGTCAGCGGACTAAGCTGTACTCATGTCACCTGGGAACTGATAACTGACGATAGGTATAATACCAACCGTTCAGTTCCCGACGAGTCCTGTCCAGTGTACTCATAACCCAACGAGCACCCGCATACTATCTCCAGTACGACGTACTGATGGATGTGGGACAGACCATCTCCCACACTGGGATGAGAAGCGCATGCGCTAGTCTACTCCGGAGTATCGATGCCCTGTCTCTATAGTCCTGCGACTAGGGACCTGCATAAGGATGTGCTTATAGATTACCCAGCCCCCACTAGTGTGACTGCCATCACAACGCTGGTAATCAAGCAAAGATCCTAAGGGCTCCACTAATGTGTATAGGCGATATACTAAAATAAACACATGTACACATTGAAGTAGAAACAAACCAAGTAGCATACTACTATTTTGAGCAAGATTGTCTATACAACTGTGAATATCTCAAGCTTCCATCAAGTAATATACAAACTAGTATGATATAGTAATGGCCTCTAGGGCATATACACTAACAATCTCCCACTTGCACTAAGGCCATGTACTGGCGTATCGAAGACCTATCATCTCGATCAGCCGCTCGAACTGAGTCTGGGGAAAGGCCTTGGTGAATGGATCTGCAGTGTTATCTTCTGAAGCAACCCTCCGAACCTCGATCTCCTGGCGATCCACGATCTCCCTGATCAGGTGATACCGCCTCAAGATGTGTCTGGATCTCTGATGGGACCTGGGTTCCTTCGCTAAAGCTATAGCCTCGTTGTTGTCACAATACAGAGGTATTGGATCAACAATGGACGGAACCACCTGAAGTTCTTTCAAGAACTTCCTCATCCAGACAGCTTCCTTTGCGGCATCAGATGCAGCGATGTATTCCGCTTCCATAGTCGAGTCAGCAACGGTTTCCTGTTTGGAACTCTTCCAACACACCGCCCCTCCATTGAGGGTAAAGACAAAACCCGACATGGACTTGGAATCATCCTTGTCACTCTGGAAGCTGGAGTCAGCAAAGGCCTCGATCTGGAGGTCTTTTCCGCCATACACCAAGAACAACTCCTTAGTCCTTCTCAGGTACTTGAGAATGTTCTTTACCGCTATCCAGTGTTTCTCCCCAGGGTTTGACTGATACCTGCTTACCACACTCAGTGCATAAGCTACATCCGGTCTGGTACACAACATCGCATACATTATAGAGCCTACCGCAGAAGCGTAGGGTATAATAGACATGTGATCCCTCTCCAAATCAGTCTTGGGAGACATCTCTTTAGAGAGGGTGATCCCGTGACAAGCCGGTAGGTTACCGCGCTTGGAATCTTCCATACTGAATCTTTTCAGTATGGTGTCGATGTACCTGGACTGTGAAAGTCCTAATATCCTCTTGGATCTATCACGATGGATCCGGATCCCCAGGATGTATGAGGCATCACCCAGGTCTTTCATAGAGAACCTGTGTGACAAGAACCCCTTGACAGATTGTAGCATAGGAATGTCATTTCCTATTAAGAGAATGTCATCCACGTACAAAACGAGGAATACTACAGTTCTCGCTACAAATCTACTATAGATGCATGGTTCATCTGGATTTTTGATAAAGCCAAATTCCTTGACCGTCTCATCAAAACAGATGTTCCAACTCCGCGATGCCTGCTTTAGTCCATAGATGGACTTAAGCAACTTGCACACCTTTCCGCTGCTCCCACTCTGAATGAAATCTTCTGGTTGGTCCATATAAACACACTCCTCTAAATTTCCATTTAGAAAAGCGGTCTTTATGTCCATCTGCCAGATCTCATAATCGTGGAAGGCAGCAATGGCAAGAAGGATCCGAATGGATTTCAGCATAGCTACTGGAGAAAAGGTCTCGTCATAGTCCAAACCAGGTCTTTGACGAAAACCCTTTGCAACCACTCTAGCTTTATAGGTCTCAACCTGTCCATCTACACCAATCTTCCTTTTGAAGATCCACTTGCATCCTACGGGTTTTACCCCGTTTGGAGCAATGTCCAACGTCCATACCTTGTTGGTGTACATGGACTCCATTTCGGTCCGCATTGCATCCAGCCATTTTACCGAGTCAACGCTCTGAACGGCCTGCTGGAAGCTAGTAGGCTCATCATAATCTATGATGCAATCCTCTCTATCCCCGTCTATGAGAAAACCGTAGTATCTCTCGGGCGGATAAGACAGCCTACTACTCCTGCGGAGCGGCGTAGGAATGTTCTGTTCTTTTGAACCCTCTGGTTCCACTAAGCTTTCAGTAATAGCTCGAGGTTCTGGAATTTCTTCCAGTTTTACTGTGCTCCCACTTATCTGGGTTTCTAAAAACTCAGTTTCCAAGAAGTAGGCATGACGAGAAACAAGAACTTTTTGTTCCTCTTCGCAGTAGAAGAAATATCCCTTGGAGTTCTTTGGATATCCTACGAACTTACACTGTACTGAGCGTGCCTCGAGCTTGTCCACATGCTTCTTTTTAACAAAAGCTGGACATCCCCATGTCTTAATGAGCTTAAGATAGGGTCTCTTCCCACACCACATTTCATATGGTGTAGTAGGCACAGTCTTAGTTGAAACTCGGTTCAAAAGGTATGCAGCTGATTCTAGCGCATACCACCCAGAATGATCGCGGTAACTCAGCGTTACTCATCATGGACCATACCATATCCAATAGGATTCGGTTCCGTCTCTCTGATACACCGTTATGTTGCGGAGTGTATGGAGGAGTAACCTGAGAGAGAATTCCGTTCTCTTTTAAATAGTCCAGGAACTCGGCACTCAAGTATTCACCACCTCGATCCGATCTTAGGATCTTGATACTTTTGCCGGTTTGTTTTTCTACTTCATTCTTATATTCCTGGAATTTTCCAAAGGCTTCGGACTTATGTTTCATTAAGAAGACATAACCGTACCTTGAAAAGTCATCCGTAAAAGTAATGAAGTAAGAATAACCGCTTCGCGCATGTGTAGACATTGGACCGCACACGTCGCTGTGTACGAGTCCCACGAGCTCGCTTGCTCTTACTCCGTATCCAGTGAATGGAGTCTTTGTCATCTTTCCTTTGAGACAGGATTGACAAGTGGCATACGATTGATATTCGAACACATTCAAATATCCTTCTGTATGTAACTTCGTCAACCTTCTCTCATTGATGTGACCCAGTCTACAATGCCACAAGAAAGTCTGATTTATTTTCGGAGACTTTCTTTTGTACGTATTCTGGACATTGAAAATCTGTGGTTGGTTTAATACGTATATACCATTGCTCAATGTACCTGACCCAATCAGAACTTGATTAAGGTGAATGTTTACAACATTGCTTACAAACGCAAATTCATAACCTTCTTTAGAAACTAAAGATACAGAAATGATATTACAAGTTGCGTTGGGTACAAAAAAGCAATTACGCAAAACCAAAACATGTCCATCTGACATTCCTAGGTGATAGTCCCCTACGGCTTTAGCATCCATGCTAGCTCCGTTCGCAACTCTGAGGGTCATGTCACCTGCTTTCAAAACCCTACGGTTTCTCAACGCCTGCAAAGAATTAAAGATATGAGATCCTGGGTTTCTCAACACCTCACGATACAAGTCCTTCGGGTCTTCTTCGCTGTCCTCCTCGTCATCGTAGGCTCCGAGGATCGTAACAGATCGATGCTTCCTTGTCGGCTTCCTCGAGTCAAAGACGATCCACCCGAAAGTCTATAGTCCGAACTCCTATCTCAAATCCGAAGTAACTAGGGCACCTAGCTCGCTAGACTAGATGACCTAGGTAATGTAGAGAGTGAAGATAGGTTAGTTTGTCTCTGGGAACCCTAGGTTTCTCAACTCATGAGACATTAAGGGTTGAGAGGAAGAAGAAGGAGAGCTTGAGGAATGAGAATATATTTTCATAATGATAATGGAGATAGCTCACTTGATTAGAGTATAAGCATGGCAAGAAATATCTCACACAAAATATCTAGTGCCACAAAATATCTCACAAAATATCTAAGTCAAACCAAGCCCCAAATAGTCAAACCAAGTAGCCATTCTACAATTATTATTTGTAAAAATAATAATCCATTTCCTCCGCCTCATAATTGTTTTAATCAAGTAAATGATCAAAACCCTAATGATGTGTCTCCTTCTAAAAGAAATCTTAAGTAATTATAAGAATGTCCCTCTCATCCGTATATACATACCCGTATCCGTATTTCGAGAAATACGAATACAATGAGACAAAACTAATCCATCAATATAATACTAGGATCTGGATTAAACCAAAGCCCACCAGTATTATCCGCCCGAACATCATACGCGCATAAGTGCACGTATGTGATCGAAGCCCTGCCGTAAAATCATACGGCCTCTACATCTTTCGCCCGATGTAGGGAAACTCTCTATGTTGGAATCTAAAGACTCGACAGTACGCCGGCAGTGGGTTTAACCACAAGACGCAAGCGGTACTAGCTGCACGTAACGGCTACCCAGGTATCTGTCGATAAGAAGGCCGATGAGAAAACTCATCCGAACTCCTACTGAGCATGTATGTGACAATCTCCGTACAGTCCGGTCTGTTTGTCTAAGAGTATCGCATATCGAGCCTATGGGGCGGTAATCGTCAGACCCCTAATAGCGCAATAGGTCGTGTCGGGGTATAGCCTAAAACACCCTGAGAAACTACTGGAATACCTACAGGTAAATCTCGCTTGCCCTGGCCAGGGACTTTGTGTAATGGCTCTCCGAACACAGCGCGATATCAACCCCCAATACCGGGAGAGACGAATCCTATCTAACCGCCACTGCCTCCAAGTGCTTCGGGACTGCACCTAACTACTACCTGTTTCACGACTCATTTGAGCCGTGGTAAGGTAGTAATCAAAGTACAGTGGGAACACACTCGAGGCGAAGTAACAGTGTCAAGTCGACGGACTAAGCTGTACTCATGTCACTTGGGAACTGCTACCCAACGATAGGTATAATACCCACCAGAAGTTCCCGACGAGTCATGTCCAGTGTATTCATAACCCAATGAGCACCTGCATACTATCTCCAGTACGATGTACTAACGGCTATGGGATAAGACATCTCCCCTGCTGGGATGAGAAACATATACACTAGTCTACTCTGGAGTATCGATGCCCCGTCGCGATAATCCTACCGACTAGGGACTTGTATAAGGATGTGCTTATGGACTACCCAGCCCCTACTAGTGTGAATGCCATCATAATGCTGGTAATCAAGCAAAGATCCTAAAGGATCTAACAATATGTATAAGCGATATGCTAAAAGAGACACATGCATAAATTGAGGTAGAAACAAACCAAGTAGCATACTTCAATTTTGAGTAAGACTGTCAATACAATTATGAATATCCCAAGCATCCATTATATAATATACAAACCAGTATGATACAATAATGGCCTCTAGGGCATATATCACTAAAAGTTTCTAGGGTTGATTCCTATTTGCCTGCACATATCTCTGTATTTGCTAAATATTTTTCAGAGTCCCCGAGTCAAAGCAGATCCTAATTGATCATCACATTTCTACAAAAAACCGATATCGGAAAATTCCAAGTTCATGTTTGGGACTTCTAAACTAAAGATTAGTCCAGAATTCTTTCACTAAAAGGTTTGTAGTCACTAACTAAGCCTCAAATACACTTCCACAACTCAAAACATCTAATAAATCTCATCCTAGAATTTTCCAAGATCACTAAACCTACACTTGTTTAACTCTAAATTACTATAGGAGATTAGGGAAGCATAACACTAAACTAAAAGTGAAGGATTTACCTTCCAAGAGCAACTCAAGAAATTTTTAGGATGGCCAAAGTGCTCAAAGTACCAACTTGACCCTACCATGGTGTTTGTAGTGATGTGAGGACCATTATTTATGAAAGGAACATGGGATTTTGTTGAGTATTTGTGAGGGTTGTATGGTGGTAGTAAGAGTGGATGAGGAGTTAGAGAAAATGTAGGAGATGAAGAAGAGAAAGAGGATGAAGAAAATGAAGAGAACGAGGAGGTGATGAAAGATACGGAAGGGTGTGGAAACTTCTCCCTCTCTCTCCCCCGCTCTCTCAACCATACTCTTGTCCCCACCCTCTTTCATTTATTCTTTTCGTTTTCTTATCTATAAAAAAACAAAACCAATTAAAAGCAAATGAAGGCATGGTTATCAATATGAACAATTGTCACAAAATATATGTTGCATGTCATGATACATGAACATGGTTAATACATAATTAGTAAAATATTAATTTAGTTTTGCATTAAACTCGTATACAAATAATTGTATAATAACTTATAAAATGTCTAAATCAAATATATACTTCCATAATCAATAATTCATATTAATTTCCAAATATTTTTCCAAAATAAAGGTATATAATTATACCATTCCATTAAAAATAATTTCCATACTTTTATAATATTCATAAAATTCATTATTTTATTATTTAAATTCCAAAAATAATATTTTATATCTCTGAAATGTTACAATCTTCCCCTCTTAAATAAATTCGGTCCCCGAAACTAAATTTAAACTCCCCAAATACTAAAACATTTCAGTAAATCAATCAAGTTATTGGGGTTCCGAAATCACGAATACATATGATATATCATAGCGCAACACATGCGCATAAAAATGAGTGCAAAACTAAAAATCGGAATTCCGTCAAGCGTCACGAAATCATGGGAGTTATGACGAACATACAAGTCTCGAAATCCACTGCAAAAATCAAATATACTATAATCAAGATCATAATACGTGTATAGTACGCATCCTCGTGAAATCATATAAATGACTGAATAAAAGTGCATGCAAAATCCTTTTCAAATCGCCGTGCGATGCGTATATCACGGCATAAGTAGCGTACGTTCATTTGTAGAAAAATAGCTATATATCTGTATATGTTTGTTTAACATATACATCCCGCCTTTTGAAAAAAAATTCGATTTGGAAGGGCTTTCTTTGTAAATTTTCGTGTCACTCATGGTAGGAAAATATTGAGACTATAGCTGGTTTTGAAATCCCCTCGGTAAATATCGATGCATGCAGAAATACTTAGGTACTGTCCTTAGATTCGTCCTGCTCGGTTACTATATAATATAATATATGTCATAAAAACACGATGGTCGAAATAAATCAATCACAAATAGTGTATACAAAAATGACACGTTGGTCTGGTGCGCACGGAAATCGAAATCAAATACATATGCCATGAATGTGCATAGAAGCAAAAACTAAGTGCAATGAGTGCACGAAAACTTCTGTCAAGTGCAACGGGTGTGCACGACAACAATATCAAGAGCATCTAATATGCACGAAGAATCTCGATCAAGTGCATCTGGTGTGCACAAAATCACATCAAGTGCGCCAAGTGTGTGGAAGAATCTAAATCAGGTGCGTCAGGTCCACATGAAAGCATATAGTGCAATAAGGTGCACGAATACGAATATCGAGTGCACATGGTGCATGAAAACATAATCTAGTGCACTATGGTGCATGGAAATGAATATCGAGTATCAAAATCTAAATCAACGGCATACAACATGCACCAATTCAAAATCAAGTATACTACGGTATATGAACTCGTAAATGCGTGCACCTGTATGCAAAAAACCCATATCAAAGTACTGAAAGCCTACGTAAACTACACCGAATGCATAAGTCAAAATCATGTGCATACTATATGCACGAAATCAAAATTAAGCATCTCGGAGTGCACAAAATCCAAATCGAATGCAAATGGGTATGCACAAAAACGAAAATCGGTACAACTGATATATAAAAATACGAATCAAGTGCAGCTGTAGTGCACGAAAATATCAATCATGAAACTAAATTATGAAAACTCAAAGATTAAAGTGATAAGAGCGTTATACTCGGACCGCTAAACACAATCAAAATAAATGACATTGGGATACATCTCCTTCAATGTCGAAAAGTGCCGGTGCACCCAAGGCTGGCAGAGCAAGAATATTTACTTGCCACCTGCCCACGGTCTGGAGTCCTCTTCTCTCAGGTTCTTGTTTCTCTCTGTGGATCACCATTTAAATGAATCCTTGGATCGACAGCCCGTTAGGGAGCAGCGACGGAAACGGTTCTGTTCAGACACTTCTCTGAACATCTCCTGGCCAATTTACATGACCACTCGTAATATAGCACATCAATGATGGTAGCCTCTAGGCCACTGAGTATGTGCGATACAACCGATCCTGGTTCCAAGTCTTTATCATATAGTATTCCAAAAAGAACTTGCCAAGGTTTCTCTCCCAATCCTATCTCTGCCGGACTGCCCGGAAGTTGGCAATCTTTACCAAATCGATTTCTCGTTCCGGAACAGCTGCATTCCAATCATGACCTTCCTCTGAAAATATGGTCGTATCTAACGCCTCTGCATGCGTATCAAGACTCTGACATCAACGGAGAGGAACGACAACTCGTTAAGATCTCGCACGAACCTCTTACTCCGCTTCGCTTCAATATGGACCAATTCGGAATCATTTCTTCGTAGCTGTGTGGACTGTGCTCAATTTTGGCTATAGTCATATCCAGAGTCTCTTTATAAGGAATCGAAGCTACGAATTCAGTATCTTCAACACTCTGTGGAAGACTGCTGGACAATTACGTCTTCGGAAACCCGTCCAAGTCATCGGAAGAATACGCTTTTGCTCGTCCTTTCTAGATCGACTCACAACACATCTGAGTGAGGTTCCGTTCTAACTGAAGCTAATCAATTTGATGACCTCGCATCGAAGCATCCAAACGAACTGTATGTCCACGTTACCTGTCTCGGTTCTTTCGGGGTTGCGGAAACGGTGCGAAAACGGTTATTAGGGCTAGGGTAACATGGACTAGAAACTGGATCTTTGCTAAACAACACACTAGCAACTAACTACAATCTTTACCTACTCGGTTAGAGGGTCATACCTAGTCTTGAACTCCTTCTCTTCTTCTCCTTGGAGTGGGTTGAATGGTTCCTCCTCGTCGCCTTCTCTTGCCGAAGAAAGATCCACCCGAGGGCCACTACCTTAAGCTCCTTCCTCAAACTTGAGGTAACTAAAGTGTTAGGTTTGCTAAACCTTGAACCTTAGGATGAGTAGAGAGTAATTTTGGTGTTTTATCTCAATGGAAAATGGTTCTCAACTCATGAGAGATATTTTGCCTTGAGAGATAGGAAGAGGATGAGAGAGAATGAGAATGAGAGAAATGAAATGAATTTTGCAACCATATTCACATATATGTGAATTATCAATTAACAATATTAATCATAAAGAAAAAGGTGATGCTTGATTTGAAAAGACCATTACCATTTCACATTTAATGAATTTTGCAAAGATCAAAGAGCATCTTTTGTGTGAAATGATGATGGTCAACATTTCAACTTTGGTCAACAAGTCAACCAAGGTCAAATGGTCAACAACCCTAACCATAACACAATTTTCTTTTAATTAACATTATTAATCATATTTCACATATTCATTAGGGTTTGGAAAAAGACAACAGTCATCAACCCTAATGAGAATCCTTTGCCTTTGCCTCAGTCTACTGTGCATACACACCCGCATCCATGTTCTGAGGAAAACGAATACAATGAGATAAAACCAATCCCAAAACATATACTAGGATCTGGCTTAAACCAAAGCATGCTAGTAATAACTGTCCGGACACCAAACGTGCACAAGTGCGCGGATGTGAATGAACCCCGTCGCAAAACCATGCGACCTCTACTCTGTTTTGCCCAAAGGCGAATAACCCTCTGTGTGGGACTCTAAAGACTCGACACTACGCTGGTAGTAGGTTTAACCACAGACCGCAAGCGGCACTAGCTGTACGTAACGGTCCCCAGGTAGATGCCGATAAGAAGACTGATGAGGTGAACCCATCCGAACTCCTATTGAGTCTGTATGTAACAATCTCCGTATAGTCCAGTCTGTTCGTCTGAGAGTATCGCATGGCGGGCCTAAGGGGTGGTAAACGTAAGTCCCCTAGTAGCGGTACAAGTCGTGTCGGAGTGTAGCCCAGAACACCCTGAGATATCACTGGAAACGCTACCAGTATATCTCGCTAGCCCTGGCCAGGGACTTTGTGTAATGGCTCTCCAAGACACAGCGCGATATCAACCCCCAATACCGGGAGAGACGAATCCTATCTAACCGTCACTGCCTCTAAGTGCTTCGGTACTGCACCCAACTACTACCTGTTTTCACGACTCCTTTGAGCCATGGTAGGGTAGTAATCAAAGTACAGTGGGAACACACTCAAGGCGAAGTGACGGTGTCAAGTCAGCGGACTAAGCTGTACTCATGTCACCTGGGAACTGATAACTGACGATAGGTATAGTACTAACCAACCGTTCCCGACGAGTCCTGTCCAGTGTACTCGTAACCTAACGAGCACCCGCATACTATCTCAAGTACGACGTACTGACGGCTGTGGGACAGACCATCTCCCCTGCTGGGATGAGAAGCGTATACGCTAGTCTACTCCGGAGTATCGATGCCCCGTCTCGATAATCCCACGACTAGGGACCTGTATATAAGGATGTGCTTGTAGATTACCCAGCCCCCACTAGTGTGACTGCCATCACAACGCTGGTAATCAAGCAAAGATCCTAAGGGTTCTACTAATGTGTATAGGTGATATGTTAAAAGAAACACATGTACACATTAAAGTAGAGACAAACCAAGTAGCATACTACCATTTCGAGCAAGATTGTCTATACAACTGTGAATATCTCAAGCTTCCATCAAGTAATATACAAACTAGTATGATATAGTAATGGCCTCTAGGGCATATACACTAACAATCTCCCACTTGCACTAAGGCCATGTACTGGCGTATCGAAGAACTATCATCTCGATCCGCC
Organism: Agapanthus africanus; assembly: GCA_030015575.1. Lineage (NCBI taxonomy): Eukaryota > Viridiplantae > Streptophyta > Magnoliopsida > Asparagales > Amaryllidaceae > Agapanthus > Agapanthus africanus. The sequence goes on along the minus strand of CM057350.1, from coordinate 440,611,600 downwards.
GCTCGAACTGAGTCTGGGGTAAGGTCTTCATGAGTGGATCTGCAGTGTTATCTTCTGAAGCAACCCTCCGAACCTCGATCTCCCGGCGATCCACGATCTCCCTGATGAGGTGATACCGCCTTAAATTGTGTCTGGACTTCTGATGGGACCTGGGTTCCTTCGCTAAAGCTATAGCCCCGTTGTTGTCACAATACAGAGGTATTGGATCAACAATGGACGGAACCACCTGAAGTTCTTTCAAGAACTTCCTCATCCAGACGGCTTCTTTTGCGGCATCAGAAGCAGCGATATATTCCGCTTCCATCGTCGAGTCAGCAACGGTTTCCTGTTTGGAACTCTTCGAACACACCGCCCCTCCATTGAGGGTAAAGACATAACCCGACATAGACTTGGAATCATCCTTGTCACTCTGAAAGCTGGAGTCAGCAAAGGCCTCGATCTGGAGGTCTTTTCCGCCATACACCAAGAACATCTCCTTAGTCCTTCTCAGGTACTTGAGAATGTTCTTTACCGCTATCCAGTGCTTCTCCCCAGGGTTTGACTGATACCGGCTTACCACACTCAGTGCATAAGCTACATCTGGTCTCGTACACAACATCGCATACATTATAGAGCCTACCCAGAAGCGTAGGGTATAATAGACATGCGATCCCTTTCCAAATCAGTCTTGGGAGACATCTCTTTGGTGAGGGTGATCCCGTGACAAGCCGGTAGATTACCGCGCTTGGAATCTTCCATACTGAATCTTTTTAGTATGGTGTCGATGTACCTGGACTGTGAAAGTCCTAATATCCTCTTGGATCTATCATGATGGATCCGGATCCCCAGAATGTAAGAGGCATCACCCAGGTCTTTCATGGAGAACCTGTGTGACAAGAACCCTTTGACAGATTGTAGCATAGGAATGTCATTTCCTATCAAGATAATGTCATCCACGTATAAAACGAGGAATACGACAATTCGTGCTACAATTTTACTATAGATGCATGGTTCATCTGGATTTTTGATAAAGCCAAAATCTTTGACCGTCTCATCAAAACAGATGTTCCAACTCCGCGATGCCTGCTTCAGTCCATAAATGGACTCAAGCAACTTGCACACCTTTCCATTGCTCCCACTCCGAATGAAACCCTATGGCTGGTCTATATAGACACACTCCTCTAAATTTCCATTTAGAAAAGCGGTCTTTACGTCCATCTGCCAAATCACATAATCGTGGAAGGCAGCAATGGCAAGAAGGATCCGAATGGATTTGAGCATAGCCACTGGAGAAAATGTTTCGTCATAGTCCAAACCAGGTCTTTGACGAAAACCCTTTGCAACAAGTCTAGCCTTATAGGTCTCAACCTGCCCATCTACACCAATCTTCCTTTTGAAGATCCATTTGCATCCTACGGGTTTTACCCCTTCTGGAGCAACGTCCAAAGTCCATACTTTGTTGGTGTACATGGACTCCATTTCGGTCCGCATTGCATCCAGCCATTTTGCCGAGTCAACGCTCTGAATGGCCTGCTGGAAGCTAGTCGGCTCATCATTATCAATGATGCAATCCTCCCTATCCCCGTCTATGAGAAAACCGTAGTATCTCTCGGGCGGATGAGACTGCCTACTACTCCTGCGGAGCGGCGTAGGAATGTCCTGTTCTTTCGAACCCTCTGGTTCTACTAAGCTTTCAGTAATAGCTCGTGGTTCTGGAATTTCTTCCAGTTTTATTACGCTCCCACTTATCTGATTTTCCAAAAATTCAGTTTCCAAGAAGCAGGCATGACGAGAAACAAAAACCTTTTGTTCCTCTTCGCAATAGAAGAAATATCCCTTGGAGTTCTTTGGATATCCCACAAACTTGCACTGTACTTAGCGTGCCTCGAGTTTGTCCGCATGCTGCTTTTTGACAAAAGCTGGACATCCCCATGTCTTAATGTGCTTAAGATAGGGTTTCTTCCCACACCACATCTCATATGGTGTGGTAGGCACAGCCTTAGTTGGAACTCGGTTCAAAAGGTATGCAGCTGATTCTAGTGCATATCCCCAGAATGATCGCGGCAACTCAGCGTTACTCATTATGGAACGTACCATATCCAATAGGGTTCGGTTCCGTCTCTCCGATACACTGTTATGTTGTGGAGTGTAAGGAGGAGTAAGCTGAGAGAGAATTCCATTCTCTTTTATGTAATCCAGGAACTCGGCACTCAAGTATTCACCATCTCGATCAGATCTCAGTGTCTTGATACTTTTGCCTGTTTGTTTTTCTACTTCATTCTTGTATTCCTGAAATTTTTCGAAGGCTTCAGATTTATGTTTCATTAAGAAGACATATCCATACCTCGAAAAGTCATCCGTAAAAGTAATGAAGTAAGAATAACCGCTTCGCGCATGTGTAGACATTGGACCGCACACATTACTGTGTACGAGTCACAAGAGCTCGCTTGTTCTTACTCCGTGTCCAGTAAATGGAGTCTTTGTCATCTTTCCTTTGAGACAGGATTGACAAGTTGCATATGAATGATATTCGAACGGATCCAAATATCCTTCTGTATGTAACTTAGTCAACCTTCTCTCATTGATGTGACCCAGTCTACAATGCCATAAGAAAGCATGATTGATTTCTGGAGACTTTCTTTTGTGTGTATTCTGGACATTGAAAATCTATGGTTGGTTTAATACGTATATACCATTGCTTAATGTACCCGACCCAATCAGAACTTGATTAAGGTGAATATTTACAACATTGCTTACAAATGCAAATTCATAACCTTCTTTAGACATTAAAGATACAGATATGAAATTACAAGTTGCATTGGGTACAAAATAACAATCACGCAAAACTAAAACATGTCCATCTGACAATCCCAAGTGATAGCCCCTCACGGACTCAGCATCCATGCTAGCTCCGTTTGCAACTCTGAGGGTCATATCACCTGCCTTCAAAACCCTACACTTTCTTAGTGCCTGCAAAGAATTACAGATATGAGATCCTGATCCAGTATCCAATACCCAGGAAGTAGAGTTTATTGATAGACAGTTTTCAATAACATACACACCTGAAGCCGAAGCCACAACTTGCTTCGGGTCCTGATTTCTGGCCTTCCAAGCCCTGCAATCCTTTTTCCAGTGTCCACTCTTGTGACAGTAAAAGCACTCTTCCTTTCCCACAAGTTTTCCTACTACTTTTGTTGCTTTTCCCTTTCCCTTCGTTTCCACTTTACTAACACCGCCCTTTGGTTTGGTGGGGGTTTTCTTCTTGTTTCCCTTGGCTTTCGCCTTGGACCTAGAAGAGGAAGGTCCTCCAACAAACAAAGTGGATCTTTTCCTACCTTTCTGTAGGGTGCCCTCTGCACTCCTCAACATGTTCAGAAGTTCGGAAAGTTCAACCTCCTTTCCTTACATGTTGAAGTTCAGGATAAACTGGGCGTAAGTGGAAGGAAGGGACTGGAGAATCAAGTCAATGTAGAGCTCGTTCTCTAACGTGGTCCCTAGGTCCATGAGCTCTTCAATGTAGCCAATCATCTTAAGCACGTGTTCCGCTACGGATGATCCTACGACCAATCTCGCCGAAAATAACTTTTTCGAGACTTTGTATCTGGTGATACAGGATTGCTCTCCATATAGTTCCTTAGTATGGAGAAATATGGATTTTATGTCCATACTCTGATGTTCATTGTCCATAAAGGCAAGCACGAGGCACTTGTCCTTCGCGCAGTCGATCTCCCATGTCTTACGGATTTTTATATCCGCGACGCTGGAGGTGGGACCTGGGACAGGGGGAGCTTTGGTGGTAAGGAGATACCCCAACTTGTCATAAGTGATTGCCATTTTGACATTCCTGAGCCAATCTTTGTAGTTTGGCCCTGTCAGTATATTTTTATCTAGTAGTAACTTAAGTCCGGTCATGACGATTGGTCGCTGCAATTAGGAGAGAGAGAAGAAACACTTTATCATGATGCTCTTGCAAGTTTAGAGTGGTTTTTAGTTTGTCTAAACAGGATGGCTCCAACTGTCTCTCGAATCCTTCCTCAAACCAAAAAGGAAGAATTAGTCGGGATCAATCTCACCGTACAATACTTGCTTAACCGTTCAGCCAGGCCAGTGTCGGTACTTCGAGGGAGGTTTTCCAACGCTTTCGCGAAGTTCCTTAATTAAAGAACCTCTTTTCCCTGGGGGCGTAGCCCCGCTAACACCTTTCTAGACACCTACTTGGTTTATAGCATTGATCGTTAAGTGAGAAATTTCCCGAGGAGTAGCATATACTCACAGTAGGATCGGGATCCAAATATCATCGTGTGACAAAACTGAAGGAATCCTACTAGAATCATCACACTCCAAATGGTATACAGCACTAGCAAGTTTCAGTTTCTTTAGAAACTCCCGATGTGGATTTTTGCCCCATGCTCTTATGACCTTGACTTTGGCCAACAAATCATAAGTCACATGTCAAGTTCTATCCGTCATTCTCCAGGTTAATTTGAACCCACCCGTACCTACCCTTGACTTTGGCCAACAAGGCAGTACGACTGTCCCAAACCAACGCATCTATCTTTGCTACATATGAATATCCAATAGCTACCAATCATTGTGCCTTGACTTTGGCCAAAAAACACAGCTTGAATAATATTGACTATCCATATGAAATGACGGAGGGCTACGAATGGTTTTGGCGAAACCATGAACGCGGTGAACTTTATATAATCGATGGAACGAGATAGCTTTTAAAAGGAGTGGTTCAAGCTCCGCGTTTAAAAGTTGGTTTTGAAAAAGAACCGAGTGGTTTTGAAAGTGTTCCAATGACTTTACTTGGTTTATTTTCTTGCATTAATTTAATGCGTCCCATCATTGCAGAAAATAACGAAAATATGACGTACGCTTATGCCATCCGCATTCGCCACGGGGCCCCGTCATCACCTGTTAGGTTACTTAACTAACGACAGAGCGGGGGCTGGACTAGCGCGGATGCAAAACATAAGCAGCGCCTAAATAGATATCATATATAGATATATACATTCGTCAGATGCAATGATAGCCATTCCAGATCATAGATGAACACATTGGATATACTAGGAATCCGCGTTTCCTTCGAGCCTGTAACGAAAAGCGGATTACACGGTCGCGATGAATAGCCAATACCCCACCTTAGACCCCTACGGGTGCGGCAAACTACCCGCCAAGTACCCGAAGCGAAGCAACCTCCCTCAACAACGTGAGTAGGCCACTCGGCACTTCGAGATACCCGGTAGTTTGTGCATCCCACCTTGGGTCTATCCTAGGAGCAAAAAACAGTAAAAAGAAATTATACAATAGCGGCTACACCCTTATCCCGGATGTGCGGCCATACAAATAATATTACATCAAATTACATATTACATGAATTAAAAGATAAAGAAAACTCTCATCTCACAACCCCCGGCTATTCATCCACGACAATCCAACGAATTCATATACACAAACCATCAAAATTACAGATCACAGATATGTATGACCCCCACTAATCGACGTATAGCGATTAGCAGGCGTTCAATACATATATCACATCACAGATATAACCCATTAGCCAAAGTCTACAGAAGTTCGATCAAAATACGGATTTATAACCACCCCAAACACAAATTTGTTCTCTGGAAAATCTGGGCAGAAACAACATATTCCAAAAATTCCAAAACACCCTTCTAAGAACACTGCAGGAAAAATGACCCACGGCCGAGTCAACTCGGCCGCGGATCCGTGGCACGAAGCATGTTCTTGCCGCGGTTCCGCGGCACGTTGACCGAGTCAGTGGACCATTTTTCTTGTGTGTTCTTTAAAAACCCTGAGCTGATTTTTAGTGTATGTTAAATTATTGTTTGAACAAGTTTAAAAATCGGCAGAAAGTTAACCTTTTCGGCGTGTTTTGCGGTTTTTTTTTCCGATCGAAATTCTAAATACTTTGCTAATATGCTAGTGTGTGTTTAGCCAGTCTCTGATACCACTGTAAGTCCACGTTACCTGTCCCGATTCTTTCGGGGTTGCGGAAACGGTGAAAAAAACGATTTTTAGGGCTAGGGTAACATGGACTAGAAACGGGATCTTTGCTAAACAACACACTAGCAACTAACTACAAGCTTTACCTACTCGGTTAGAGGGTTATACATAGTCTTGAACTCCTTCTCTTCTTCTCCATGGAGTGGGTTGAATGGTTCCTCCTCGTCGCCTTCTCTTGCCGAAGAAAGATCCACCCGAGGGCCTCTACCTTGAGCTCCTTCCTCAAACTTGAGGTAACTAAAGTGTTAGGTTTGCTAAACCTTGAACCTTAGGATGAGTAGAGAGTAATTTTGGTGTTTTATCTCAATGGCAAATGGTTCTCAACTCATGAGAGATGTTTTGCCTTGAGAGAGAGGAAGAGGATGAGAGAGAATGAGAATGAGAGAAATGAAATGAATTTTGCAACCATATTCACATATATGTGAATTATCAATTAACAATATTAATCAAAAAGAAAAAGGTGATGGTTGATTTGAAAAGACCATTATCATTTCACATTTAATGAATTTTGCAAAGATCAAAGAGCATCTTTTGTGTGAAATGATGATGGTCAACATTTCAACTTTGGTCAACAAGTCAACCAAGGTCAAATGGTCAACAACCCTAACCATAATACAATTTCCTTTTAATTAACATTATTAATCATATTTCACATATTCATTAGGATTTGGAAAAAGACAACAGTCATCAACCCTAATGAGAATCCTCTGCCTCTGCCTCAGTCAACTGTGCATACACACCCGCGTCCATGTTTGAGGAACATGAATACAATGAGATAAAACCAATCCCAAAACATATACTAGGATCTGGCTTAAACCAAAGACCGCTAGTAATAACTGTCCGGACACCAAACGTGCTTAAGTGCGCGGATGTGAACGAACCCCGTCGCAAAACCATACGACCTCTACTCTGTTTTGCCCAAAGGTGAATAACCCTCTGTGTGGGACTCTAAAGACCCGACAGTACGCTGGCAGTGGGTTTAACCACAGATCGCAAGCGGCACTAGCTGTACGTAACGGTCCCCAGGTAGATGCCGATAAGAAGACTGATTAGGTGAACCCATCCGAACTCTTACTGAGACTGTATGTGACAATCTCCATACAGTCCGGTCTGTTCGTCTGAGAGTATCGCATGGCGGGCCTAGGGGATGGTAAACGTCAGTCCCCTAATAGCAGTACAAGTCGTGCCGGAGTGTAGCCCAGAACACCCTGAGATATCACTGGAAACGCTACCAATATATCTCGCTAGCCCTGGCCAGGGACTTTATGTAATGGCTCTCCTAGACACAGCGTGATATCAACCCCCAATACCGGGAGAGACGAGTCCTGTCTAATCGTCACTGCCTCCAAGTGCTTCGAGACTGCACCCAACTACTACCTGTTTCCACGACTCCTTTGAGCCGTGGTAGGGTAGTAATCAAAGTACAGTGGGAACACACTCGAGGCGAAGTGACGGTGTCAAGTCAGCAGACTAAGCTGTACTCATGTCACCTGGGAACTGATAACTGACGATAGGTATAGTACCAACCAACAGTTCCCGATGAGTCCTGTCCAGTGTACTCGTAACCTAACGAGCACCCACATACTATCTCAAGTACGACGTACTGACGGCTGTGGGACAGACCATCTCCCCTGCTGGGATGAGAAGCGTATACGCTAGTCTACTCCGGAGTATCGATGCCCCGTCTCTATAATCCCATGACTAGGGACCTGTATATAAGGATGTGCTTGTAGATTATCCAGCCCCCACTAGTGTGACTGCCATCACAACGCTGGTAATCAAGCAAAGATCCTAAGGGCTCCACTAATGTGTATAGGTGATATGCTAAAAGTAACACATGTACACATTAAAGTAGAGACAAACCAAGTAGCATACTACCATTTCGAGCAAGATTGTCTATACAACTGTGAATATCCCAAGCTTCCATTAAGTAATATACAAACTAGTATGATACAGAAATGGCCTCTAGGGCATATACACTAACACGAACAAAATGTCCTAGTCACTTACCCAAGGGTGACTAGTGATCTTCTGTCACATTCCTGCCAGTAAACTCATGTGGCTTCAGCTTATAAAATTTAGAGACGATATCTTATCAAACCCAGCAACATTCGGTTCATTTGTCCGCACGGTAAACAACATATAAATCTTCTAGAGTAGACGGTACATCAATAGTCTTCACAATTTGGCTGGCCTCTAGCAACGGCCCGATCATCTGGTGCAGAACCCAAACGTTCGTGTCAATGAGAAATCCTAGTAAAACAATAAATCAATGCGTTCGTATATCACCGGAATACATCCTGTTCAGTCCTCATCCCTAACAAGCTCGCTCTAACCGCATCTTTAGCCCCAGCTCTCTCTACTTGTGTAGCCAAGGTAACAGAAACCGCAATCAAATATCGATGAGGATAGATCATAGGAATGAATATAAATACATTGCCTAAGAAACGTACATCCTAATGCTACTTAAGCGGAGTAGCGTATCGTAAGTATGCCGTGGAACATACACACGGTACGTCACTCTATTTAAGTTACCTACTCCATCAACCAAGGTAAACCTATGGGACGAAAGTTTAGTTTTAATACCCCCTCAACCAAGTCTAAGTTCCGTAAGGTCAAGCCTAGGTTCCGAAATATATATACGTCCAAGACTCCGCATAGTTAAACCTAGAATCGAACTAAGGTTAAACTTAATGCTCCGATACCAACTTGTCACGACTTGGAAATGGCACGTGACTAGCACTTGAATCACATGAATTTTATAGAACCCCACCGTGATCCAAGTAAGCCAAAAGCCCAGAAATCTATACCTTTTTGGTAAAATAGTGGAGGTGAAGTTTTGAAATAGAGGTATAATGAAATCAGGTTCTTTGATTGCATGCGTAATGTTATATGAAAACAAGTGGATTATATACTATAGTTGAAAACATTTTCATCATTTTAAATTTAGGCAGCACCTACTTTGTAAATTTTAATTCGAAACCAATATTGTTCGCAGGTCCGTCTCGCCTGAATTTCGGGGCAGATGCTAATTGTTGCTATCCGTCCACCTCTCCGAAGATGTCAAGTTGATTTATGACACCATGTATCGAAGGTTTAAACGGATGCGGCCGATATAGCAGATTTCGTCAGATTCCCCCTCGTTGAGGGGTTTTTGATTATGGGGACGCTCTTTCCTGCAGGCGTAAGCCACTGCAGTTAATTACGCTACCGCATCGCGGTAACAACTTTCTCCTTCTCCAGATGGTCATTTCGTGTCGTGGGTGTTTGTTTTGGTTTTGGTTGCCCATGGATTGTATACGGAGACTAATGAATGTTGTCGCCCGTAGGGTGTGGATTAGTCCAAGTCCGTATTTTCTTAGATTTAGGTTTGGGGTTGGGATTAAGGATACGTTAGTCTCATTTGAGACTAAGATCAACTTAAACGTATGTTAAGGATACGTTAGTCTAATTTTTAGACTAAGATCAACTTGACAGGATCATTTAGATCCAACAAAAGAGCATTTGAACTCTATTGTTTAGTTTAGGAATATTGCGGTCGATTAGTTTAGGGACATTACGGTCCAAGGTTAAGGACATCATAGTGCGTGAGTTTAAAGACCTCACAGTCAAGGCTAAGGACATCATAGTCCATGAGTTTAAAGACCTCACAGTCAAGGTTAAGGACATCATAGTCCGTGAGTTTAAAGACCTCACAGTCAAGGTTAAGGACATCATAGTCCGTGAGTTTAAAGACCTCACAGTCAAGATTAAGGACATCAAAGTCCATGGGTTTTAAAGGACCCCACACTCCGTAGAATGTTTGGTTGTCGGGACTCGTCACCTCTCTGAAGATGTTGAAGGATTACAACGACAAATATCAGAGAAGGAAAGAGATGTACCCTCGAACCGATGTGAGTTAGTTGAAAGATCTGTAGTCCAATTTGGGGCCAAGATCTGTTAACATATTTATGAGCAGATGAGCTCAATTAATATGAGTTGAGGAGTTATGGCCAATCTTGGGCTAAGTCCAATAAATGTTTAACATTTTATTTTGGGCTGTTGAGCTTTTATTTGGGCTTGGCCCTTTTGACAATGTTTTTGTCCTTTATTGAATGCTGAGCATTCATCCGAGCTCTGGGCTTATTAAAGAACAATTTATGTTCTGTCAGCGCAACACGTGGTGCGCTAGGCGCTTTGCTCCAGTCAAAGAGCGCAGTGCGCTTCTGCCACGTGACGCACATGTAAGGGACACGTGTCGCGCTTGGTGCTAGGCACCAGATGATGAGCACATGATGCTAGTTTATAAGCGTTGAGCGCTAATCCATGAGCGCATTGCACTTTCAGTTTAGTGGCGCACACGTGAGTGACACATGGTGCGCTTGGCGCTGAGCGCCAGCCCATGAACGCAGTGCGCTATTTCAAGAGCGTAAAGTGCTAGTGGTTAATTGGCGCATTCGTGGTTGACGCGTGGCGCATTTGGTGCTGAGCGCCAGTCCAGAGAGCGCAGAAGCGCGGTTCAAGAGCGCAAAGCGCAGTTCAAGAGCGCAAAGCGCATCTGGTCAATTTTATGATCTGGGAAACAAATTTATGTTCTTTTAAAAGAGACTTTGTCTCAAGATCTAAGAATAACAGTTCTTATTTTGCAGGAGATATTTCCAATCTCTTATGTTGATGAAAGGCTTTGCCTTTATAGATCCATGATCTGTGAGAAGAATTATGTTCTTCTTCTATTTTATGATGAGATCTTCTGATCTTTTTTATGAAAGACTTTTTGTCTTTGTAGATCTATGATCTTTTTAAAGAAATGAATTATTCTTTTTATAAGATGATTTCATCTCTATGTTCATCATCATCATTTTTACCTTGAAGAAAGATCTTCTTGCAAGAGCTTGCTCTTTGAATTTTCTCAAAGTTTTTGGGGAGGTTTCTCTCTTTTTTTTTTCTCTTTCTCTTCTTTTTTTTGTGTCAGCCTTGGGATGCTGCAGTTCACAGTAGTTTATCGACGTCTCGGTCAATAACTAGTTTTAGGATATAGTGGTCCATCGTTAGTTTAAGGACGTTTCGGTCCGACGCCAGTTTTAGGACATAGTGGTCCAATGTTAGTTTTAGGACATTTCGGTCCGTTGTTAGTTTTAGGACATTTCGGTCTGTTTTTAAGGAAGCCGGCTACTACTTATAGAGTTTGGGCTTAGGAAGATAGCGAGCGGACATAGGCATCGCCATCTATCGTTAACCTAGGCCGTGACTTGTTAGGCGTGGTATTTTTTTAGGAAGCGACCGTTTATTGGCCTGAAAGGTCTTTCACCATGCATGTCCATGAGTAGGTAAGCTCCACCCTGGTAAATTTTGTCTATGATATATGGGCCTTCATAGTTCGGCTCGAATTTCCCCCGCTTGGCACGATTAGGGATCATAGGTCTTTTGACCACTAGCACGAGTTCGTCTTGGCAGAATGTTCTCGGCCTGGTCAATCTCTCATATGAGCGCGTCATCTTTGCTTTATAAGCCTCCAGACTCTGTTGCTCCACGAGCCGGTTTTCATCAAGGGCATCAAGCTCTTCAAGCCGAAGGTGAGCATTCTCTTCATCTGTTAGCTCGTAGTGAACCGCCACTCATAGAGAGGGTAACACTATCTCAAGGGGAAGTACCGCTTCTGTGCCGAATACCAATGCGTACGACGTTGTGTTCGTGGCCGTTTTGAACGTAGTTAAATACTCCCAGAGAGCTTCATGTAGTCTCTTGTGCCAGTCCTTCTTATTTCGAGACACCGTATTTTTCACGATCTTCGTCAAGGTCTTGTTGAAAGCCTCTGCTAGACCATTAGCTCGAGGATTATAGACTGAAGAGTATCTCCAGTCTATGTTATGCTGTTGTGCGAAGCGGCTGATCTTGTGGCTTCTGTAGGCTGGCCCGTTATCAGAGATGATCCATCGCGGAGTTCCAAACCGATAAATGATGTGCGTCTTGAAGAAATGGAGGATATTCTCTGTCTTTACATCCCTCAGCGGTACTGCTTCTGCCTACTTAGAGAAGTAATCAGTTGTCGCCAAAATGAACCGATGCCCAGTGGACGATGCTGGCTCGATGGGGCCAATTATGTCATTTCCCCACATTTCAAACGGCCAGCTAGCCACCGTTGGATGTAGTGGATTCGGATGCTGATGGATAAAATCTCCGTGAATCTGGCATGAGTGGCACTGCTTCGCGTATTCGAAACGGTCTTGGATCATCATGGGCCAATAGTAGCCCATCCTTTTGATCTTCAGCTTCATCTTCGGGCCAGCTTGGTGAGAACCACAGAGTCCGTCATGAGTTTCTTGGACGACTCTCTTTGCCTCTTCAGGTCCCAGGCATCTTAAACATAAAGAGTCAAATGATCTCTTATAAAGGGTATCATTGACGAAAGCAAAAGACAGAGCTCGTTTCATAAGCTGATGTCTTGAGGACGCATCTTCAGGTGTTCGACGGGATTTGAAGTAGTCTATAAAGACTTCTCTCCAATCTGTAACCCTTTCCCGGTCTTTTATTTGTAGAGTCATTTGCTCGGTCGCTCCCTTCTCCTCGGATGATTCTGGAGACATTTCTGCTGGTGCAAGAACCCGACGGCTTTGCACAACGATCCTCACGTCATCGAGGTTTTCGTCGGCCAATTCTTTAGCGAGCTTAACTAATGCATCTGCCTTTCTATTTTCCACACGCGGTATACTTTCCAGGATGTAGGAAGGAATTTGAGTCAGCAATTGTTGCACTTTCTCGCCGTACTTCACTAACTCAGGCTTGCACGTCTGATAGTCGCCATTTACTTGACTAACGACCAGCTGGGAGTCTCCGTATATGAGGAGGTCTTCAATTCCCATGTCGAAGGCGATCTCAAGGCCTGCTATCAAAGCTTCATATTCGGCTTCATTGTTCGTCCTCGGCTTTGTTAAGGAGAAGGCAAAGCGCATTATCCCTCTTTGTGGAGTCACGAAGATGAGGCCTACCCCTGATTTGATTATGGGGGTTCTTTGTTTGCGCCTTTTCATAGAAGATGCTCCATCGAAGTAGAGTTCCCATCGGGTATCATTCTCTCTTCTCTCCCCGTCGATCGTGTCAAACGCATGTTCATATGGCAATTCGCAGTTTAAGAGAGATTCGGCAGGTATCGGATGCTCAGCAAGGAAGTCGGCGATGGCCTAGCCTTTCACTGCCTTAAGAGGCCGATAAGTTATCGAAAATTCCATCAAGAGTATGGTCCATTTAGCGAGATGCCCCGTTAATATGGCTTTTGACATCAGATACTTGAGAGGATCCACTTTTGATATGAGATGGACCTCATGCGCCAACGTGTAGTGTCTGAGCTTTGTTACCGTGAAGAACAACGCTAGGCAGTGTTTTTCGATGGGGGAGTAGCCCCTAGGAGAGCTCGAATCAGATATTAGAGAGCTCTTTCTTTCCCTTGATCGTTCTCTTATGCCCACAGCGCGCCTAAAGAACCTTCGAGGGCTTTCGTATACAGGACGAGAGATTTTCCTTTAACGGGAGCGGCCAGCACTGGTGGATTCTGCAGGTATTGCTTGATTTCGTCCAGTGCGCTTTGGCATTTGTGATCCCAGACGAACGGGGTTTCCTTTTTCATCAAGTGACTGTAGGGGCGGCACTTGCCAGAATGATTGGCTATGAATCACCGGATATATGCGAGCTTTCCTTAGAGATCGCAGCTGCTTGAGAGTCTTTGGCGGAGGCATTTCTATGATTGCCTTAATCTTTGACGGATCTATCTCGATGCCTCGGTGTCGGATGATGAATCCTAGGAATTTGCTTGAGGACACTCCGAACGTGCATTTGAGAGGGTTCATCTTCAAGTTGTATTTCCGAAGGCGCTGGAACACGATCTTCAAATGCTTTAAATGTTCCTCATATAATTTGCTTTTAACTACGAGGTCGTCAATATAGTATTCGACGATTTCATGTATGAGGTCATCAAAAATCTTGGTCATGGCCCTCTGATAGGTGGCACCGGCGTTCTTTAGACCGAAGGGCATCACCTTGTAGCAGAATATACCCAAAGGGGTCCGGAAGGCGGTATGCTTTTGGTCCTCGGGATGCATCTTTATCTGATTGTAACCTGACGAGCCGTCCATGAAGGAGAAAACTTCATGAGTGGACGTATTGTCTATCATCAGCTCGGTAACTGGCACTGGGAAGTCGTCTTTTGGGCAAGCTTTATTGAGATCCCGAAAGTCCACACATATGCACACCGTCCCATTTTTCTTCATCACTAGGACGATATTGGCGATCCAGTCAGGGTACTGAACCTCTTGGATGAAGCCGGAGTCGATTAGCTTCTTGACCTCGGCGTTGATGCTTATCTCAAGCTCGAGCCGCATTCTTCTTGGTGCTTGTTTGATCGGCTTGATGTCCAGAGATATCTCCAATTTGTGTATAGCAATCTCTGGATCCAGTCCTGGCATCTCGAAATAGTCCCATGCGAAGCAATCTCTATGCTGCATGAGCACGTCCTTTAGCGTAGCCACCCTTTCTTCAGACAACAGCTCACTGACGAATGTCGGCCATGGGTCACTTACCATCCCCAAATCAATTTTCTTGAGGTTATCTGCAGTATGGCTCCGGTGGAAACTCTGAGATCACCTCGCCATCATCGTTTTCGAAGCACCAGGGGAGGTCATCCATATTCTCGGGCTTTTCTTCTGACAGCGTTATCACGTAGCAAGTACGAGATCGCTTCCATGACCGATGTTGATCCGGTTCTACTCTCGCTACAGGCGCGGCTTTTGGTTCATGCTTCTGTGGCGGAATTACCTTCCAGCTGCTGGATAGAGCGAACCTGCCTTGCTGATACTGGTCTTCTACCCAGTCTTTGAATGTGAAGCAGCCTTCGAGAGGATGTCCTATTGCTTGGTGATAGGAGCAATAATCTGGGTGATTAACTTCACCTGCTTGCTCGGGGTGCTTGGACACTGGGAGGGTAATCATTTGATATTTTATGGCAAGATCAAGTATCCTCCGTGTTTTGTCCTGGGGAAAAGAGTATGCTCGACCCATCTTCTTTATAAGAGACGAATCCGGATTGCTCGATTCCCGATCGCGTGGCTTCTTGGTCCCGCTTTGTCGCTGTTGAAAGCCTTTCCTGCTTTTTGATTTATTTTTGCCACTGTGTCGGGCCTTTTGTATGACGGGTTGACAAGGAAGAGTATTTTCATTTTTCGCAACCTGCTGAAGGAGGTTCTGCGTTCTGGCTTTCTCATAGATGGCCATTTCGCGATTATGATCGTCTCGCACCTTTTGACCCACTTCCCTTATAAGCTTGTCCATCTGTTCTTTAAACGACGGACTTGGCATTTTCACGGTGGGAGCTCGTTCTGGTTTAGGGTTAGCATCTTCCCATAGAGCATCTCCTTCTTCATCAAAGTCATGTATGACGTAGCAGTCGCGGAATAGCTCCCGTTTCTTGGATCGAACATATCCAAGCCTGATCGTTTCCATTCTCCCGTTGGGCAACTTTCGTTGAGTTTCGAGAACGTTCCAGATCCTGTTATAGAACCGTGCTTGTCGCACGGTTTGCTTAATGGGTACACCTTGGCGTCTCAAGAGTCTCTTTAGTCCTTCTGTGTAATATCTGGGCAAATGGATGGGCTGGATCCCGTCAAGTGTAGAATCCGCACCATGCCAAATTTCTTTCTCCACTTTGGTCTCCGTTGATCGGTAAAAGAGGATCGCCTTTTCATCTCTTCGCCTGGGAGGGACGTAGAATGTCTGCAGTTCTTCCACACTGTAGGTATCAAGCGCGTCTAGCTCTTTATGATGCTTTGGCGGAACCATGGCAACTTGCAAACTTTGATCTTCATCAGCGAAGGCATGTATTGATGGCCGAGCATAGAATGCGGCATTGACTTCATCTTCCGAGTCGCTGCCGAAGATCAACATAGGGCTGGACGGACCTGGCTTGTTGCATTGGGGCGGCCCCGAATAAACCATCTCTTCTTCTTCCTCGGTATCACTCCCGAAAAATGGAATAGTGGTGATAGCTTTGTTCTTCGGTTTGTGAAATCTTTCCGTGTCCTCAAAATCTGGTAAGAAGTATTTTGCATCTTCGTATTTTCAGATTTCGTTCATGGAGAATGGGTTCAGCTCCCCTATTACAGTGTATTCGAGACCATCCTTGAAATATTTCATACACTGATGTTGTGTAGAGGGGATGATATTGTACTCGTGTAACCAAGGCCTGCCGAGCAAAGCGTTGTAGCATGTCTTGGCGTCAATGACGTGAAATTTAATGTCAGTGACTAGCAGCTCAAAGCGCAGCGTTAATATTACAGACCCGAGCGTCCGTGACGACTGGGAGTCAAAACCGGAGATGGTGATTTTGTCACGAGCGAGGTGTTGAACGCTCATGCAAATTTCCTTCAACACCCTTACATTGAGGAGGTTAACGGAGGACCCATTGTCGACCAAGATTTTGCCTATCTTGATGTCATGACAGTATCCGGAGACATATAGGGGACAGTTATGCTCACACGTCCTGAGGAGGAGATCTTCATCGCCGAAGATGATATCGGCTGTGTGCAGTTCTTCAAGTTCGTCCTTCATCTTTTCTTCGGCTAGGAAAGCTTAGAATTGTTCAGGCTCTTGTAACGTCTTGATCAGCGAATCTCTCGCCTCTTTGGATAGCAGAAGGGCGTCGAGAATACTGAGCTGCGAGGGTATCTTTCTCAGGTTTGCAAGAACGTTGTAATCCACCTTACTTTTCTTGGGCGGGTCCTTGGCTGCCAGCTCTTCGACGACTCAATCATCGAGGGTGATATCCTCAGGAACCTTTTCTTTCCCCTTATCCTTTTTGTTTGAACCTTTGTTCGTAAGTCTGAGATTCTTTTCAGGTAATGTGTGATTGCGCAGCTGAATGCTTTCGCAGTTCTTTGGTTCTTCCTCTTTTCCTGAGGTGGATTGTTTGAAGAGAGTGCCGAGAGTCATTTCTTCGTCAGAGTCGCTCCCGAAGGTGAGAACTTGCGATCCTCTAGCGTCAACCATGTGACAGTTGCCGGTAGTTCTTTTACGCTCCTCGGTCGTATTTCTTTGCTCCCGACGAGTTTTGCTTTACATCCGCTTGAAATTTTGCCGGTAAGCAACATATCCCTGCCACCATCTTTTAAAAGCGTTTCACTCTTCGGTGGGGTGTGCAATCATTCGATGATATAAGCAGTAGCTAGGATGTATATCCGCTTCACTAGGAGTGTTTCCTTCGGAGGGTGGCAGCTTCATCCCTATCGATATAGCTTTGGCGAACCTCTTCCTCGTCTTGCACCTACTTTTATTTGCGGTGGATGTACTTTGATCTTGTAGGAGTGTTTCAACCCTTTCGTCCAGTCGTCGGCGTTTGGCTTTTTCAAATATGGCCATCTCACACTCTCGAGCAGCTTTTCTTTTAAGAAGAGCTTTGTCCAGGAATGCATCAATCATTTCCTCTGATGGCCCTAGAAGTTCCGGCTCAGGATTTGCCCCCATTTTCTCTGTGTAAGGAGCTTCTCTATTGTCTATCGACGAGTGAGAGATCACATGGCAGCTTGCTACATAACCTTCAGATTCATCCGACAAGTCTTCTCCATTATCATCATCTCCGTCCTCATGGACGTGGCTGAGAAATTCTTGGAGTGTGACTGGAGTCCGCGCTTTTTGATTATATTCTTCCAACGCGTCAATCTGTTTTTCCAGGTCCGTGTGCTTGTCACCAGGCTTCACGGGCTTTTTGGTCTTCTTCTTCTTCTTTGAAGACTTTGACGGCTGGGTGTGAGTGCTTTAGCTATCACCACCAATCTTTGGAGTTGGGCACGGTTTCAGCATTCCCTCGATGATCTCGGGTTCCAGTGGATTTTTCCACCTGATCGCCGGGCATGTTTGGAGATCCTTCAGCACTCTTTTCGTCTTGGCTGATAGAGCGACCTCCCATGGAGCTTCTTCTATGAAGGAGCATGATGCCCCCGGTGTATCCATCTTCTTAGGAGCGTGTGGCTGTGGTGGGTTCACTTTCCAGTTCTCGGACAGGGCAAATTTGCCCTGTTGATACTGGTATTCAATCCAGCCCTTGAAGACGAAGCAATCTTCAATTGGATGGCTTACCGTTTGATGGTAGGGACAATAATTGGGACTATTAGCCTCACCGGGTTGCAATGGGCGTTTTGGATTTGGAAGATTGATGAGCCTGTTGCACACCGCTAGCTCAAACACGGGCGCTTCATCTTCTCATTATAGTATCGCCGTCTTTCCTCTAGGCGATCCATTAATTTTGGACCATTGGGCTGCTGTTGAGCATTTGCGATGAATGTCGCTTTCTCATTGCCCTTTTCATTCCATGGCTCCGACTTTGAAGGAGACGGTCTATGACCCATCTGGTCCATTTAGGCTAGTTTGTCGATCAAGGCTTGGAACGTGGTCAGCTTGAAAAACATCATGAATTGGGAGATGGTCGCTTGAGGGTCAAGAGTGCTTATGAACATGCCCATGGCCGGCGCTTCTTCGATGCGCTGCTCACATTTCGACCATAAATTCCGCCATCGTATTGCGTATTGAACCCATGTCTCGCCAGGTTTCACCCTGGCATTGATCAATGTCGTTATTGGGGTGCATTCACTAGCACTCGCGAAATGCTGGGTGAATAGTAGCTCCATCTCTGCAAAAGTTTTGACGGAGTCATTCGGGAGTTCAGAGTACCATTCGAACGCTGTCTCCGACAAGCTGCTGATGAACTGGCGAAATAGCAGTTTATCGTCGCCTCCGGTGTTGCCACATAGAGCCCTGAACTGGGCAACATGCTGATGCGGATTTCCCGTCCCTTTATATACATGGAATTTGGGGATCGTGTATCTTGGCGGATATCTTATTTGGTCATACCAGCCTGGATATGGTCGCCCAGTTTTAACAATTTGACCGGTCGCTTCATTCGCCTGGTGGGATCGTATTTGCTGAGCGATGTAATCATCCAAGGTGGCTTTAGAGATTGTCTCTTCTTTGGCTGCTGAAAGAGCCAGAGGGGGGTTCAATGTCTCCCCTCTGCCATCTTCAATGATGATCGGAGGGTCTTCAACTGGAGGTTCCGGCTGTAACATCATCCCAGCCATGTCTTGGAACAAGAGAGCCATTCGTTTTATGTTGGCCGCCTGTTCCGCGGCCTCATTTTCTTTCCTCTCAAGCATTCTTCGGAGGAACTCGTTATCAGTTTCTTGTTCCCGACACTGCTCCGAGGTTTCTGGACTTTCTTTTGGCCCAGTGAGTGCGGCCATTGCAGTCAGCATCTCCTGAAGTTTCTGCTGCTGTTGTTCCTGAGCCTTCGTTATCGATCAGGTAAGCGGTCGATGACCCATAGAAGCACGGCTTTCTTCCTTCCCGGAAGCCATATAAACCGTATGTATCACTATGCCCCCAGACTTTGGGCGTTTAGATTCAACATCCTTGCGGTTTGCCATGTTCACAGAGGCTTTCTCTGGCCTCCTTCTCTTGTGAGCAGTTGAAATTGAGGGGGCCGCTGCAGCGGGCACCCAGAAGGATGACGTCTTCTGTGGTACCATGGGATGGCTCTTTTCTTGCTGAGCTTTGAGCTTCTTTGGCCGGCAAGAGTAGTCCTGGTTAATCACCGATTCCTGGACCTGTCGCCAGACTTTATAAATTTTGGAGGACCGCCGCTAAGGGGGCTGCTCCGTCTTCCTTCCTATAGTAATCTCCATAGGTGGGGGAGATCTCTTCAGCACAGCAGTCGGAGAGTTCTTAAGAACCCTCCTAAGCGGTTCAAAGTTGTTCCCAGTCGGAACAGAAGTGTTGATTTCCACCATGGGAACTGGCGGAGTTAGTCCAGAAGGGGAGCTGCTCCCAGCCTTCCTTACTCGGTGCCAGTGATAACGGCGAGCATGTCGTGCGGATGGAGTTGGTTCAGCTATGGAGATGGCTTCGTCATGCCCCCTGTCTTGACGGAGGGTTGTCGCCGGTGTCATCCTTTTGAAGGCTGATGTTCGCCGAGCAGTAATGTCCAACCTATCGAATACAGACCTCTGGGCAGAGGTGACTTCGCCTGGAATGGGAGCCGGAGTGGCCAGCCTTGTGAAGACTGACTTCTTGTCAGGAGAAGCCTTTCCAATGATTTCGTCCACCTGAGCCGGGATGGCTATCCGCTTTGGGATGGCTGCTTCAGGTATTGCGGGCTTGTTAGTATTCTGGCCCAGTCTATTGAAAACTGAGGCGTTAGACTTGGGCGACCCGTTGAGAGGGGCCGCGGCAGTGGTAAGTCGATCAAAGACCGACTTCTTTGGGGCTTCTTGCAGCAGCATCGGGGCATTGAAGCTCATGGGTGGGATCATAGTCCCAAAGAACAGCCCAGTGGTAGCCTGAGTTGCTTGGTCCACCGGCATCGTGAACAGGGAGGCCGCCTCTGGCCCGTAGGTTCTGTAGGGTTGCTAGGCACGTGCACAAGGGTCTACGAGGAATCAACCATGCCCGATTAAAATTTTAGCCGTGCCGAACAACCCAAAGCCGGATCTTTAACTAGGGTTTAGGCGAAAACAAGCATGTTAAACTCTTTAACACTAAGTGAGAGGGATTACAACCTTTGTAGATCCGGTCCTTCACTTCTTAAGCTTCGTGTTGAGGTCCCTTCGCTGCGATCATCGTGTTCTGGACTCTCGAGAGGCTTCACGAAGAGAAAGATGCAGTCTTGCTTCCGATCTTCGATAACAAAGATGATCTACCTTGAAGTTTCATTAACACAAGCTAACACTCACTAAATGAAGTGAACACCTTCATCTAAATGGCAAGGATAGATGAGGATGATGAAGTAGGATTTTTGCCCTCTTTTATAATCTTATTCTCACTCATTTTCATCACTTGGAAAAAAAGCTAGAAAGTCTTTTCCATGAAAGGAAGAAGGAAGAAGAAGATGAATAATCATTAGAATCCTTTTGGGATGAATAATGAAAAGATAAATATGATGAATAATGCAACCATGGTCAACTAAACCCATGTAGAGAATTAACTAGGGTTAGGGTTTGGGTTGGGTTAAAGCATGAGTCATTTGAAAATATCTTGCACAAAACAAAAAGAAACCTTCTAGAATCATCAAGAAGGAACTAACCCAAAAAAACCCTAACCTTATTTAATCTCCACTAATCATGTTGCATTAGTTATCATATCATGTTACAATAATATATATCACATATATAATATTTATCGTAACAATATAAAATAATACCATTAACATATATCGCATATATATCAATGTATTACCCGAGTGAGAAAAATAATCTTTTAGTGAGCTAATATTAGTTAATGTAATTTAATATATCATATATATTATTATACATTAAATTATCGAATCAACACTTGATCCGACAATCCGGCTATATCGCATATAACCGACTAATACGATGACCCGGCTATATCACATATACCCGGTCGATATCTCATATCGCGAGAATCCAATACGGTATCATATACCGCATTATCCTCGGTCCCGTACATATCACATATGTGCTCCTACTCCGTTTTGCCTGAGTCAAGAAACCTCTGTGTAGGACTCTAAAGAATCGTCAATACGCCGGCAGTAGGTGATGATCATATCAAACACCCATAAGCTGCAAGCGGTCAGCTAAACGTAACAGCTACCCAGGTATTGAGCACTCAGAAGATCAACAAGCAACCCTGTATATTCTCCTGTGAATCCAATCAGTAACACTCCCGTACAGTCCGGTCTCGTCGTCTGATATATCGCATATCTCGCCTAGGGGTGGTAAACGTCAGACCCCGGTAGCTTGATAAGTCGTGTCGATATGAGGTCTATAACAGTTCGAGAAACTACTGATAACACTTACCAGTAAATCTCAGCAACCCTGGCCAGGGATTTTCGGTTATAGCCAATCGAACAAAGCGCAACATCAACTCCCTATACCGGGGGAGACGAATCCCCTCCTATCGCTCATTGCCTCCATGTGATTCGGGACTGTACCCAAAAGCCACCTTTTTGCATGCCCTCTTGGACGTGGTATGATGGAAATCAAAGCACAGTGGGAATCACACAAGACTCTATGACGATCTCGGGTCAACAGACTACTCTGTACCAGTGTCACCGGAGAACTGCCATCTGACGTGAGGTATAATACCATCTGGGAGTTCTCGGCGAGTCCGTCCAGTGTACCCAGTCTCTACTGAGCACCCGTACACCATCCTTGATGTCAAACACCGATGGATATGGGATCATCCATCGCCCATCATATGGGTCAAGATGCGTATACGCTAGTCTACTCTGGTGCATCGATGCCCTGTCTCGATACACCCTCGACTAGGAACGGTTATAGGATGTACTCGTCGACTACCGTGGCCCCACTAGTATGATCTCATCATAGTCCCAGTAGTCGAGTACATATCATAAGGGCTTTATCAACATGTAACATAGAGACAATCAGAGTACATGTTAAGATAAAGTACAACCAGATAGCATACTATCATATCGAGCTAGAAAGTCCTCCCTATATATGTCCAAGCATCCACTACAATATACATCAAATGTACAGTAATGGACTCTAGGGCATACATATAATTAACAATCTCCCACTTGCACTAGGGCCATCTGTTGTGGTATCACATACCCAACAATTAGCTGTGGTTGAAGTATCTCATACTCAACCATCCCATAAAAGTCTCGACTGGGAAAAAGGCCTTTGTGAGTGGATCTGCGCAGTTGTCCTCTGTGTCTACTCTCCTAACCTCGATCTCCCTGGAGATCATCCATCCCCATGATCAGGTGATACTGCCTAAGAATTATATCTGGATTTCTGATGGGACGGTAGTTCTTTGGCAAATGCCATAATTCTATTGTCACACAATGGTAGGAACGAAGTTCATCTCATGAACTTATATATATCCAGACTGCCTCTTTGGTAGCATCTTTGGTAACGATGTATCTTGCTTTTAATCATCTAGTATGTCACAGTATCTAACTTAGAACTTTTCCAACATACCGTCCCTCCACTGAGGGTATAGACAATGCCTGCGACTGACATTCAGTCGTCCTTATCACCCTGGAACCTTTCCAGTGATTCTCCCCAGGATCGATTGATACCATCTCACTACAACTAGTGAGAATCCTAACATCCATTTAGATCTATCTCATAGATCCAAAACCCTGGATTTAGGAGGTATCGTTTTGATCCTATATAGAGAATCCTTGTGATAAGCGGAGATTGACCGAGCGTAGCATAGGAAACTCCTTCCCTATCAAGAGTATGTCATCCACGTACTCTACGAGGATCATCATCATACTCCTTACTACCTTTTTGTATATACAAGGTTCATCTACCATTTTGATGAAGTCAAACTCTTTGACTACCAAATCAAAACAGATGTTCCAACTCCGCGATGCCTGTTTTATCACATAAAACATCTTGTACACGTTTTCGCTGCTCCCACTGTATACGAAGACCTCTGGCTGTGTACTTATAGATGCTTTCTTCAAAATCATCATTTAGAAAAGCAGTCATGACACCCAACCGCCAGATATCGTAGTCATGGTATGTAGCCGTGGCAAGTAGGATCTAGATGGACTTAAGCATAGCTTTGAAAGTCTCAACTTTTCCATGTACACCAAGTAAACTTCTCAGGATATACTCTCTCCTGATGGGGATTTAACCCTTCAGATAAAGCAACCAAAGTCCATACTTTGTTGGTGTATAAGGATTCCATCTCAGATCGATAAGCATCCAGCCATTCTTACAGAGTCCCACTCCTGATGGCCAGCTCGAAACTAGTTAGGTCATCATCTCATGATGCAATCCCCGCTCCCACTGTCATAGAGAAACCGAAGTATCTCTCAGGTGGGTGAGGAACCCTACTAGATCGGCGAAGAGGCTGAGGTTCGTTGGTTACTATTGAATCCTTTGGTTCTATCAATTCATCTGCTGTAGTTTGTATAGCTGGAACCTTTCCAGTTCTACATAACAGACCTTGCCTCGAGCTTGTCCGGATTTTGCTTTTAGACATAGGCCGGACAACCCCAAATCTTAACAAACTTAAGATATGGGCTCTTCCATTTCCATATCACATATGAAGTGGTAGGCAACGGATTTGATTTGAACCCTATTCAATAGGTATGCAGCTTCTCAAGCGCATAACACCCAAAAGAAAATAGGAAACTCAGTAGTACTCATCATAGAGCACACCATATCACATAGGGTGCTATTGCTCCGCCCCGATTCACCGACGTGTTGTGGGGTATACGGAGGAGTAATGCTGAGAGAGAATCTCATTCTCCTTTAGAATAGTCCAGGAACTCCGTGCTCAAGTATTATCCCCCTTGATCTCATCAAAGGACATAATACTTATACCCGTTTTTGGTTCTCTACTTCTAACTTATATTCCAGGAATATCTCAAAAGGTTCGGACTTGTGTTTCAACAGAAACATATGTCGGAATCTTGAGAGATCATCAGAGAATGCAATGAAGTAGAAAGAACCGGTCTTGGCATGTGTAGACAGGGGACTTTCATACATCAGCATGTATCAATCCCAAGAGTTCACTAACTCTTTCTCTGTTTCCAATAAACAGAGATGTGGTCATTTTATCTTTGTGACATGACCGGCATGTTTCACAAGATGTAAATTCAAACAAATTTAAATATGCATCTAAATGTAACTTAGCTAGTCGGGTCGCATTGATATGACCTAGTCTACAATGCCTCAAGAAGTATCCGTTCATTTCTGAACTCTTCCTCTTGTGTGTGTTCTATATACTAAAAACTGTAGTTTGATTTTGAACGTCTATGCTTTTAGATAACGTGCCTGAACCGATCAACTCTTGATATAGGAAATGTTCAAAACATTATTCAACAATACAAAATTATATCCTTCTTTACTAATAAAGAGATTGATATGATGTTGTATATCAGGTTCGGTATCTAATAACATTCGTTCAGAATTAATGTATTCTGGTAATACAGGGTGATAGTGACCAACAGACTTGGCTGCAACACTTTCAAACTTATCACCCGTTCTCAGTTCTCTACCTATCTGTAGCCCATGTAACAGATTACATATGTGGGATCCTGATCCGGTATCACATACCCAGGACGTAAAGGATACTGAGAAACAGTTCTCTGTAATGAACACACCCGAAGATGATGCATCAACATGCACTTTCTTCGTTTGGGCGGCACGGGAAATCTGGTATTCCCCAATTTCCTGCTCTGTCTTATAACAATTATAACTTGGTGCGGGACCAACGTTCCCCAGCTCAGTATAACAAGCGGGTTCGGTCAATATATCCGTTTTCTTATCTTGATTAAGGCATGATATGGTCGCTACTTGGAGAGAGAGAGAGAAGAAAACACTCAGCGTTTGCTCTTGCAAGATTAGATTGGTTATCTAATATATCTAATCAGGATGTCTCCTACTGTTTTAATCAAATCTTCCTTCAAACCCTAAAATGAAAGACTAGCCGGGATTAATTACACGCTACAAGTTCGCCAATCTTTCGGCCAGGCCAGTGTCGGTACTTTGAGGAAGGTCCCCCGTGCTTTCGCACGAACCTAATTAAAGTAAACCTCGTTTTCCCAGAGGCGTAACCCCGTTAACACCTTTCTAGACACCTACTTGATCGGCTAATTGTAATGTGTAAAACTCTCCCAGGAGTAACTCTTACTCGCAGCGGGTATCGGGATCCAACTATCTCATAGAAGGTATGCAATCTTATTGCAAATTTCAACACTTGAAATTCCCAATAATATTTTGCCGCAAGCGATCTATGACCTTGACTGAGTCAACAAACCATAGACCGCAAGTAAAGTTCAACCCGTCATTTCCCGATTGAATTAAACCCACCCGCACGACCCTTGACTGAGTCAACAAGGCCGCACGACTACCCTAATCCAATCGCATCATATGCTTTGCAGATAAGCACTAATCAGCTACCGCACACTACGCCTTGACTGAATGAACAAACGCAGCACGAATACTAACTATTACTTATCTGAAATGACGGAGGGCTACGACAGGTTTTTAAGAAAACCCTTTGCGTAATGAACTTTATATCGTTGTAGAATCGAGTGATTTTAAATGGAGTGTTTTTTAGGCTTTTCTAGTTTTGCTAAAGGGGTCACTCCCGGTGAAGGGATCGTCGGCCCTTTCCTCATCGAATAAGGTGCAGGATATTTCACAAATATCACTATGCAAAGCAAGAACTATAGAAGCAATAAAAAGACAAACCGAGTTTGTAGCATCTGCTAGTTTCACTAAAGAGGTCACTCCCGGTGAAGGGATCTCGGCTCTTTCCTTATCGAATAAGGTGCCGGATGTTCTACAAGGAACACCGCTATGCAAAGCAAGAACTAGAGCTACCAGTTTTTAAACAAGTTTCTACAACATCTTTAGGTTTCTTTTATTTCAGTAATCTCATTAATGATGTCACATTTTAATATGCTTCATAAGCATCAGATATGAAATGAAATCAACAATATATAATATATATCTCATATATATAATATAAACATTCATCTCAGGCAGTAATATGATCTCATCACAGAACATTGCAGCAGAAGAACATATATGAAATATTGGATATACTAGGACATCCGTGTTTTTAATACGAGCCTGTATAAAACACGGATTCCACGGTCGCGATGAATAGCCAAACCCACATCCCTAGACCCCTATGAAAGCGGCAAGCAACACTGCCAATTCTAGGGTTAGGAGACCGGGTCTCGACTCCTTGAGATGGTCTCCCACTGGACCCTAGAACCCGGTTACTTGTGCTCCCCGCCTTGGGTCTACCTAATGCAGAAAAGTAAATAATATACAATGGTGACATCATCCTCAGCCCGGAAGTGCCCCAATAAAAGAATATTACATACAAATGAATTTTACATGAATGAAAAAGAAAAACTCTCATCTCACATAAAACCCCCGGCTATTCAGAACACGACGATCCAATATAATATATCACAGCAACACATAATATCTCATATCATCAACGTAAGCAAGTATGCGTATCCCGATTGTCGTTGATGTGTAGCAACGAAGCCGGCGATACACCACATACTACGCTTACGGTCACAGAAAAGAAAGTGTAAAACTACAACAGTTGGAATCCGCAACCTTCTTAGACATCGCATGCCTAACCAAATGAATTTCTTAGACATCGCATGCCTAACAATTATAAACCCCGCATTTTAGTCTCATTATCGAAAACTCTTTTCAATATCAAGTCGGGCAATTCAACAAGATTCCCGACAACCTGATCGAATGCTCGTCGCAAACTTTAGTAGACGGCCGCATCAACAGATGCCGTCGATGAAGTGCACTAAGGCGGAACACCGCTGCCGCGAGCATCCGAACGGATGCTTTTGGCGACGGGGTTCTCCTCCAGTCACTTGGTCGGGGATATGGGGCGTCGCTGTCTATTAAGTTTACCCAGCGAGTATCCGCGTACGCTACGTGATTGCGACGGACTTTTGATCACATCAAAATCCCGTGGCAACCGATCATCTGAGACTAAAATGCTATGTTTATAATATTCAAATTAGTTATCTCATAACTTCTTGTGGATTCCAAATATTGTATCACAATCCAGATAAATAGACAATGTTAAACTTTCCGATCGAATAATCAAACACCCAAGATTTCCCCAATATATCTCAACACTTGAAATCAGTTTAAAAACATCCAACACGTGCCACAGTACCGATGGTCCAGCCGTAGAAGGATCAAGCCAATGCCTCACATGTGGCACGCCGTACTGCCCTAAACCCTAAGGTTTATAGGCAGTTCAAGACGGTCACATAATCGAGTTAAGGTTTGTTGTCTTCTAAAGGGTCCACCGTGTTACTTGCATGACTT
This sequence comes from Agapanthus africanus, assembly GCA_030015575.1. Classification (NCBI taxonomy): domain Eukaryota; kingdom Viridiplantae; phylum Streptophyta; class Magnoliopsida; order Asparagales; family Amaryllidaceae; genus Agapanthus; species Agapanthus africanus. The sequence goes on along the minus strand of CM057350.1, from coordinate 440,583,746 downwards.
TACGAAAGTTTCAAACACGAGAAAAAATCCAACTTTTGAAAATTTTACGACAGGGAAAAAAGTGAGTTATTGATATCCGTTCGAACTTTTTAACAGTTTCTAAAAATTACCCGGACAAAACTAAACGAAGTTAAATTATCCGATCGAATCAACGAGTCCCCAATACAACCCTAGAAAACTCAACACTTGAGTGGAATTAAAAAATTCCCAGAACCAAATGACAAGAAAGGACCTAAGAATAAATATATGAAATATGACGGACTAAGTCCAAATTTTGGCCGCGGTTCCGCGGTCACGTGAGCGACTTAGTAGACTGTACTTCGCAGTAATTCTTAGTTTTTCCTGCTTGTTTTTCTGAGCATTTTTAATTCATAAAAATACACATTTTTGAAAAATGTACAGAGAGGGGTAAACATTAGGGTTTCCGGGTTCAATCGGACTTTAAACTTCGTCTAGACTTCGCCTAAAGCTCTAGTTTGGCTCTGATACCACTGTAGGGTTGCTAAGCACGCGCAAAAGGGTCTACGAGGCATCAACCATGCCCGATTATAATTTTAGTCGTGCCGAACAATCCAAAGCCGGATCATTAAACTAGGGTTTAGGCGAAAACAAGCATGTTACACTCTTTACCACTAAGTGAGAGGGATTACAAACTTTGTAGATCCAGTCCTTCACTTCTTAAGCTCCGTGTTGATGTCCCTTCGCTACGATCATCGTGTTCCGGACTCTCGAGAGACTTCACGAAGAGAAAGATGCAGTCTTGCTTCCGATCTTCGATAACAAAGATGATCTACCTTGAAGTTTCATTAACACAAGCTAACACTCACTAAATGAAGTGAACACCCTCATCTAAATGGCAAGGATAGATGAGGATGATGAAGTAGGATTTTTGCTCTCTTTTATAATCTTATTCTCACTTATTTTCATCACTTAGAAAAAAGCTAGAAAGCTTTTTCCATGAAAGAAAGAAGGAAGAAGAAGATGAATAATCATTAGAATCCTTTTGTGATGAATAATGAAAAGATAAATATGATGAATAATGCAATCATGGTCAACTAAACCCATGTAGAGAATTAACTAGGGTTAGGGTTTGGGTTGGGTTAAAGCATGAGTCATTTGCAAATATCTTGCACAAAACAAAAAGAAACCTTCTAGAATCATCAAGAAGGAACTAACCCAAAACAAACCCTAACCTTGTTTAATCTCCACTAATGATGTTGCATAAGTTATCATATCATGTTACAATATTATATATCACATATATAATTTTTATCGTAACAATATAAAATAATATCATTAACATATATCGCATATATATCAATGTATTACCCGAGTGAGAAAAAGAATCTTTTAGTGAGCTAATATTAGTTAATGTAATTTAATATATCATATATATTATTATACATTAAATTATCGAATCAACACTTGATCCGACAATCCGGCTATATCGCATATAACCGACTAATACGATGACCCGGCTATATCACATATACCCGGCCGATATCTCATATCGCGAGAATCCAATACGGTATCATATACCACATTATCCTCGGTCCGGCACATATCACATATGTGCTCCTACTCCGTTTTGCCTGAGTCAAGAAACCTCTGTGTAGGACTCTAAAGAATCGTCAATACGCCGGCAGTAGGTGATGATCATATCAACCACCCATAAGCTGCAAGCGGTCAGCTAAACGTAACAGCTACCCAGGTATTGAGCACTCAGAAGATCAACAAGCAACCCTGTACATTCTCCTGTGAATCCAATCAGTAACACTCCCGTACAGTCCGGTCTCGTCGTCTGATATGTCGCATATCTCGCCTAGGGGTAGTAAACGTGAGACCCCGGTAGCTTGATAAGTTGTGTCGATATGAGGTCTATAACAGTTCGAGAAACTACTGATAACACTTACCAGTAAATCTCAGCAACCCTGGCCAGGGATTTCCGGTTATAGCCAATCGAACAAAGCGCAACATCAACTTCCTATACCGGGGGACACGAATCCCCTCCTATCGCTCATTGCCTCCACATGATTCGGGACTGTACCCAAAAGCCACCTTTTTGCATGCCCTCTTGGACGTTGTATGATGGAAATCAAAGCACAGTTGGAATCACACAAGACTCTATGACGATCTCGGGTCAACAGACTACTCTGTACCAGTGTCACCGGAGAACTGCCATCTAACGTGAGGTATAATACCATCTGGGAGTTCTCGGCGAGTCCGTCCAGTGTACCCAGTCTCTACTGAGCACCCATACACCATCCTTGATCTCAAACACCGATGGATATGGGATCATCCATCGCCCATCATATGGGTCAAGATGCGTATATGTTAGTCTACTCTGGTTCATCGATGCCCTGTCTCGATACACCCTCGACTAGGAACGGTTATAGGATGTACTCGTCGACTATCGTGGCCCCACTAGTATGATCTCATCATAGTCCCAGTAGTCGAGTACATATCCTAAGGGCTTTATCAACATGTAACATAGAGACAATTAGAATACATGTTAAGATAAAGTACAACCAGATAGAATACTATCATGTCGAGCAATAAAGTCCTCCCTATATATGTCCAAGCATCTACTACAATATACATCAAATGTACAGTAATAGCCTCTAGGGCATATATATAACTAACAGGTTCCACCTCCAGATGAGGCGGAACGGGAGTTGCAGTTGCAGCTAGAACATTTTGTGCAGGTAGACGCCATTGATCTTTCGTTTTCTGCATGGTGCAAGACACCAAATCTTAGTACCTCGAACCCAAGGGCAACCATAGCAAATCGCGATTCGTTCACGAACACGACACACGAAGTGTGGAGTGGAAAGAGCAAAAGGTCCCACCGGGCGTGCCAGAATCTGTTCCTCGCCGAAACACGGAGATGCGACCTCGCGGGTCTGTCTCGCCTGAATTTCGGGTCAGATGCTAATTGGTGCTATCCGTCCACCTCTCCGAAGTTGTCAAGTTGATTTATGACACCATGTATCGAAGGTTTAAACGGATGCGGCTGATGTAGTAGACTTTGTCAGATTCCCCCTCGTTGAGGGGTTTTTGATTGTATGGACGCTCTTCCCTGCAGGCGCAAGCCCCTGCAGTTAATTACGCTACCGCGTCGCGGTAACCCATTTCTCCTTCTCCAGATGGTCACTTCGTGTCGTGGGTGTTAGTTTTGTTTTTGGTTGCCCATGGATTGTATACGGAGACTAATTTATATTGTCGCCCGTAGGGCGTGGATTAGTCTAAATCCGTATCTTCTTAGATTTGGGTTTGGGTGTTGGGTTTAAGGATACGTTAGCCTCATTTGGGACTAAGATCAACTTAAACGTATGTTAAGGATACGTTAGTCTAATTTTTAGACTAATATCAACTTAACAGGATCATTTAGATCCAACAAAAGAGCATTTGAACTCTATTGTTTAGTTTAGGGACATTGCGGTCGATTAGTTTAGGGACATTACGGTCCAAGGTTAAGGGCATCATAGTCCGTGAGTTTAAAAACCTCACAGTCAAGGTTAAGGACATCATAGTCCGTGAGTTTAAAGACCTCACAATCAAGGTTAAGGACATCATAGTTCGTGAGTTTAAAGACCTCACAGTCAAGGTTAAGGACATCATAGTCCATAGGTTTTAAAGGACCCCACAGTCTGTAGAATGTTTGGTTATCGGGACCCGTCACCTTTCTGAAGATGTTGAAGGATTACAATGACAAATATCAGAGGAGTAAAGAGATGTACCCTTGAACCGACGTGAGTTGGTTGAAAGATCTGTAGTCCAATTTGGGGCTAAGATCTGTTAACATATTTATGAGCAGATGAGCTCAATTAATTTGGGTTGAGGACTTATGGCCAATCTTGGGCTAAGTCCAATAAATGTTTAACATTTTATTTTGGGCTGTTAAGCCTTTATTTGGGCTTGGCCCTTTTAACAATGCTGAGCATTGATTTATATCTTGACAATGTTTTTGTCTTTTAATGAATGCAGAGCATTCATCAGAGCTCTGGGCTTATTAAAGAACAATTTATGTTCTGCCAGCACAACACGTGGTGCGCTTGGCGCTTTGCGCCAGTCAAAGGGCGCAGTGCGCTTCTGCCACGTGGCGCATATGTAAGGGACACGTGTCGCGCTTGGCGCTAGGCGCCAGATGATGAGCGCATGATGCTAGTTTATGAGCGCTAATCCATGAGCGCATTGCGCTTTCAATTTAGTGGCGCACACGTGAGTGACACGTGGTGTGCTTGGCGCTGAGCGCCAGCCCATGAGCGCAGTTCGCTATTTCAAGAGTGCAAAGCGCTAGAGGTTAATTGGTGCATACGTGATTGACACGTGGCGCATTTGGCGCTGAGTGCCAGTCCAGAGAGCGTAGAAGCGCAGTTCAAGAGCGCAAAGCGCAGTCAAGAGCGCAAAGTGAATCTGATCAATTTTATGATCTGGGAAATAATTTTATACTCTTTTAAAAGAGACATTGTCTCAAGATCTAAGAACAACAGTTCTTATTTTGCAGAAGATATTTCCAATCTCTTATGTTGATGAAAGGCTTTGCCTTTATAGATCCATGATCTGTGAGAAGAATTATGTTCTTTTTCTATTTTTTGATGAGATCTTTTGATCCTTTTTATGAAAAACTTTTTGTCTTTGTAGATCTATGATCTTTTTTAAAAAACGAATTCTTCTTTTTATGACATGATTTCATCTCTATGTTCATCATCATCATTTTTACCTTGAAGAAAGATCTTCTTACAAGAGCTTGCTCTTTGAATTTTCTCAAAGTTTTAGGGAGGTTTCTCTCTCTCTCTCTCTCTTTTGTACCTCTATATTTATCTGTGAGACTTGAAGTCTAGGGGCCTTTTTATAGGGTAGGCTGATTTGTTGAATCAGTTAAAGAGATCTTTCTCTGATTGATTTGGGGATGTTTCCCCACCATTTGATCTTTGATCCTAGGACTTCTGTTTTACAGAAGGCAATCTTCTTGTTTATAACAAGATTGGAAAATCTTTCCATACAGAATTTATTCTGTCTTTTGGTAATTTTTATTTACCATTAGATCATTGATCCAACGGTGCTCTGATTTACGGAGCACAATCTTGTTATTTAGAAAGATTTTGAGGAATCTTTCCTTAACAGAATTTAATTTTGATTAATTAATGATTCATCATTATTATTACATTTTTGATCTAACGGTGGGGAATTTTTAATTCCATCGTTAGCGCACCCGTGCTTTGCACGTGGTGCGCTGCTTAAAAGGCAGCACACATTGCGCTAGCGCACCTGTGTTTGACACGTGGTGCGCTGTTCGGAGGCAGCGCATCTAGCGCTAGCGCACACGTGGCGTGCTGCTTAGAGCACAGCGTACCTAGTGCTAGCGCCCACATGCTTTGCATGTGGTGCGCTGCTTAGGGCACAGCGCACTTGGCGCTGCATCTGAAACGTTGCTTCATTTCTAAATTTGAATTTTTGAACAGAGCTTTTCTCTTATTGGGGGAAACAAATACAAAGCAATAACAGTAGGCATCCCCAAGCGGGAGCAAGCTCTTCGCCAATTGGCAGGATCACAACCACATAAATGATATATATAAGACGCCCTAAGGCGAAGATCAAACACAGAAAAGAGAGAAAACCAAAACATCATCAAAGAAAATAGATATATATAATAAATATATAACCGCAGCTCTAGGTCCGAAAGAATATACAATCTGTGGTTTTCTAAGTCTATTAAATACACAAAGTCTGTTTGATGGAGCTTTTAACTAGATACAACTGAATAAATATACAAGTACAAATGGTGGTCACGTTGCAAGTGTACCCCACCTACCAAAGCAAATCACCTAGAAGGAAACTGTGTGCCAGCAAGCCGCTATTGAATCCGTGCGGTCAACCTGCAAGAAAACCGTGGCACAACGGGGGTGAGTTTCCAACTCGTGAGTAGAAGACATCACCGGGTAGAAATCAAATGTATGACGATCTCCTATGTCATACAGTAAAATAATAATAATAACAACATTGAGTGGTAACAAGGGTGATAGTGTTAATATAAGTATAGTACTAATATAACCGTTTCTGTGTCATAATGTTGTACCATGTCGTATGTATCATATATATATATATATACATATATATATATATATATGAGTATAAATGTATCATCCAACGTGTGTCCATCAACGACACACCAAATCATGATGAAAACCTGAGTGCCCAGCATCGATACTCGAAAACATCATAAAAACCGTGTCTAGCAGCGACACATAAATCCTTATATCTCGGGCGCCGTCTCATCGGATCGGCTCTCAAATCCATTAAATCACACAACTGTGGTCGGTATCCTCCGGATATCCACCGAGCCAAACTATCATTGATCGGTAGTGCTCCCCTGCTGGGCTCAACGTCTCTCTATACGATCTTCTTGCCCCGGGATACCGTACCGGGTCCACCATATACCCGCAGATGGTGCCTCCTCTCTCCTCGAATCGGGTATACATATAGCTCAGAACCGAGAAAACTCATGGTGGATGCCAGACATCATATCAAGAAAAACCACATTTTTCCTTTAAAATGATCATGAGTTTTCAAAATTCACATGTAGTTTATCAAATTCAGAAATCTTATGAAAACCGAAATCTCATAAACATGAGCCAATAATGAAACAATGTATACCGGCACTGAGCCAATCTAGCCAATCTACAGTGCATAACCAGAATGCATATATAAATGTAGCATCTATGGTGACATCATCCTCAACCCGGAAATGCCCCAATAAAAGAATATTACATACAAGCTTTTACATGAATGAAAATGAAAAACTCTCATCTCACATAAAAAAAAACCTGGCTATTCAGAACACGACGATCCAACATAACATATCACATCACAACACAACATCACATGTTATCAACGTAAGTAAATATGCATATCCCAATTGGCGTTGACGTATAGCAACAAAACCGGCGATACACCACATATTACACTTACGGTCACAGAAAAGAAAGTGAAAAACTACAACAATTGGAATCCGCAACCACCTTAGACATCATAAACCCAATGTATCACATACTTTGGATTTCATGCCCAACCAAATGAATTCCTTACACATCACATGCCTAACAATTATAAACCCCGCATTTTAGTCTCGATATTGAAAACACTTTCCAATAACCTGTCGGGTAATTCAACAAGATTCCCGATAACCTGATCGAATGCTCTTCGGAAACTTTAGTAGATGCCCGCACCCCCGATACCGTTGACGAAGTGCACTAAGGCGGAATACCGCAGCCGCAAGCACCCGAATGGATGCTTTTGGCGACAGGGTTCTCCTACAGTCACTTGGTCGGGGCTATGGGGCATGGCTATCTAGTAAGGCTACCCGGAGAGTATCCGCGTACGCTACGTAATTGCGACGGACTTTTGATCCACATCAAAATTTCTTGGCAACCGATCAAATAAGACTAAACTGCTAGATTTATAAAATTCAAACTAGTTATCTCATAAATAATTATGTGGATATTGTATTACAATCACAAATAGCCAGACGATGTTAAACTTTTCGATCGAATAAACAAACACCCAAAATTTCCCAAAGAGCTCAACACTTGAGCGGGGTTCAAAAAGTACCCAGAACATGCCACAGCTCCTATGAACCATCCGTAGAAGGGCCGACCCATGCCTCACTCATGTCGCAACGGAACTGCAGTAAACCCTAAGGTATGACCGCGGTTTCGCGATCCAAAAAGTCGAGTTTGGGTATCATTCTTCTAGAGGGTCCACAGAATCGCTTGCATGATTTTCTGAAGATTTTAAACTTTGAAAAAATCCAACTCTTGGAAAATTTCCAGCGAGGGAAAATATGAGTTATTGATATCCGGTCGAACTTTTTAACGTCGGTTAAATAACCCAAATAGATGTTAGAATTACGACTACAAAACACTCCGAATTGCCTTTGCCGAAAGTTAACATCACATGAAAATTTAGCAAAAACAAGCAACACCTGAAACACCAAAACCCAGAGACTGGAACACCCTAAAAATTTGAAGCCCCAAACACACCACTGAACCGGTGAGCTCGGTTTTTACACTTATGTGGCCGGCCATATTTCATCCAAATAGCTTCAAATTTCTATGGTGTTCATGTTATATCACATACAATATTCTGCAGTTGCTAAAAAAATTTTTAGAGGCCATTTAAAATTCGACAGAAACTAGGAATGTGTATCGGGTGTTTCGGAGTTGTTTCGGTTTCGTAATCTAACAAAAATCGTTTAAATCTATAGCCTAACTCTGATACGACTGTAGGATTGCTTGACATGACAGCAAGTTTTTGGGAGCCATCGTCCATGCCTTTTTCAAATTTTTTCCGTTCTAAAAAGCCTAACCCTAGAATCTTAACTAGAAATTTAAACGAGCTAGCAATACAAACCACTTAACATCTAAAGTGAAGGAGGAATACAACCTTTGTAGACCGGTCCATCACTTCTAAAGCTCTGTGTAGTAGTCCCTTCGCTCCAATTAGTGAACATCCGAACTCTAGTAAGGGTTCACTTGAAGAAATGAACAACCTTGATCGAAATCTTCGAGGCCGAAGATGATCTACGTTGAGGAGACTCAAGCTCATGCTATCTCTTCACTAATGATAGATTAGTGAAGCAAACAGCCTAAACTAAATGGCTAATACAGTAGAGGATGATGAAGTAGGAAATGGGCTCACTTAAGATTTAATTTTCTCACAATATATTCTCACTTAGGAAAAAGCTAGCAAGCTTTTTCTCAAAATGAAGATGAAGATGAAGATGGAGATGAGAATGAACTCATGATATGAGAATAGCAAACCATGGGTGAGTTAGTGTCATACACTAACTCATGTAGAGAATAAACCATGGCTAAACAATAATGGTTGGGTTAATAAATATCTTCAAGTTAAACAAAAAGAGTTGACTTGGTGAATGGTTCCACAAGCTTCTACAAGTTTCAACCATATGACAATTTCCAACCAATTTTGATTTACTTTAAATAAATAAAACCCTTTATTATTATTTGCATGGTGTGAGTCTCATACACCCATGTAGCATGTGGTCAAGCATGACACATAAATAATGTATATTAATATATATCACATATATACTAAATGTACATAAGTGAGAAAAAGAAAACTTAAGTGAGCTAATTTTAGTTAATGTAATTTAATATATCAAATATATAATTATATATTAAATCATTAAATTAACACTTGATTTAATAATCCAGCTATATCACATACAACCAGCTACTATCAAATGTAACTACCTATCGAATCAACACTTGATCCTATTGGATATAGTGCCCTCAAAGTCAATTATTGGATCGCATGTACGTGATTACAATGATTGAGGGGGGACATATACCGGTAGGACAGTCTTACTCGAGATGATAGTATGCTATCTGGTTTGCCTTTGTCAGTCGTGTACAGCTTTAGGTGACATTACTGTTCACTATTACATGTTGATAGAGCCCTTAGGATTCTTACTTGACTACCAACAGTATGATGGTGATCATATACGTGAGAGTTGGGTAGCCTATAAGCACGTCCTTAAAAGCGGACCCTAGTCGTAGGAGTTTCGAGACAGGGCATCGATACTTCGGAGTAGACTAGTGTATACAGTCAAGACCCCGATGAGGGGCGGTGACCAGTCTCACAAGCCATTGGTGTTAGTTGGATCACCTAAGATGTATACAGGTGCTCATTGGGTTATGAGTGCACCGGACAGGACTCGCCGAGAACCTGCTAGTTGGTATTATACCTAGCGTCAGATAGCAGTTCCCTGGTGACATGTGTATAGGTTAGTTCATCGACCTGAGCTCGTCATTTGTCTCGTGTGAGTTCCCACTGTACTTAGATTACTACCCTACCACGGCTCAAAGGAGTCGTGCAAACAGGTTTTAGTTGGATATAGTCCCAAGCCACATAGAGGCAGTGAGCGGATCGGCAGGGTATTCGTCTCTCCCGGTATTGAAGGGTTACCCAAAACGGCAGCAAGGTTTCGGGAGGCATCGTCCATGCCAAATTAAAATTTTGCCGTTTTAGCTAACCCTAAACTAGATCGTCTACTAGAAATATACGGAAAGATATATGCAAACACTTTGCAAAAGTAAAGAGAGCAAGGAATACAACCTTTGTAGACCGGTCCTTCACTTCAAATAGCTACGTGTAGTAGTCCCCTCCGCTGTGATCTCAAGCTCCGGACTCTAGAGAGGCTCCGTAGAAGAAACGAACGTGCTTGCTTCGAAGACTTCGAGGCCGAAGATGATCTACGTCGGGGAGACACTAACTCAAGCTATTCCTTCACTAGGTCATGAACTTTGTGAAGAGAACACCCTATACTACATGGCAAGTAGTAGAGGATGATGAAGTAGGAGTGGGATCACTTTAGCATTGATTTTCTCACACTTTTTCTCATTCCACCATTAGAGCTAGCAAGCTTTTCATAGAGTTTGATGAAGAAGAAGAAAAAAGAATAAATCATCATATGAATTATTCCCCTCAATCATGTAACCATGGGTGAGTTAAGCTATCATGCTTAACTCATGTAGAGAATTGACCAAGGTATAAGGTTAAGGGTCGGGTTAACTAAATATTCTAAAGAATGACAAAAGAGTTGACTTTGTCAATGTTTCCACAAGCTTCGTGAAAGCTTGAGAACTTTGACTAAGTCTTTCTCTTTTGTTATTCTTCAGACATAAACAAAGCCCTAATTTAACCTAATCATGGTATAAGTCTCATACACCGATCTTGTATGTATCATCAAGCATGATACAAACATGTACACTTGCATATATCACGTATAAACAATGTGCACAATCTAGTGAGAAAAAAATCATAAGTGAGCTAATACTAGCTAATGTAATGTAATATATCAAATATATAATTATACATTAAATTATTAAATCAACTCTTAATTTAATAATCCGGCTATAACCGACTAATATCATGTGTAACAACTTATCGAATCAACACTTGATCCGATAACCCGGCTATATCGCATACAACCGATCAATGTCAAAAATCGCTAGAATAGAATACGGTATCACATATCGTATCAATCTTGGTCCCGCACATATCACATATTTGCTCCTACTCCGTTTCTCTTGAGCCAGAAAACTCTTGTGTAAGACTCTAAAGACTCGTCAATACGCCGGCAGTAGAGGATGATCATATCAAACACCCACAAGCCGCAAGCAATCTGCTAAACGTAACGGCCACCCGGGTATTGAGCGATTAGAAGATCAACAAGCAAGCATGCTCACACTCCTGCGAATCCAGTCAGTAACACTACCGTACAGTCCGGTCTCTTCGTCTGATATGTCCCATATCTCGTCAAGGGGTGGTAAACATCAGACCCAGTAACTCGATAAGTCGTGTCGATATAAGACTCATAACGGGTAGAGAAACTATTGATAACACTTACCATTATATCTCTGAAGCTGCCTTGGCCAAGGACTTCCTGTTATAGCCAATCGAACACAGCGCAACATCAACTCCCTATACCGGGAGAGACGAAAGCCCTCCTATCTCTCATTGCCTCCATGTGACTCGGGACTGTACCCAAAAGCCACCATTTTGCACGCCCTCTTGGACGTGGTATGATGGAAATCAAAGCACAGTGGGAATCACACAAGACTTTATGACGATCTCGGGTCTACAGACTAACCTGTACCAGTGTCACTAGAGAACTACCATCTGACGTAAGGTATAATATCATTTCGGAGTTCTCGGCGAGTCCGTCCAGTGTACCCAGTCTCTACTGAGCACCCGTATACTATCTCTGATTTCAAACACCAATGGATATGGGATCATCCATCTCCCATTTACATGGGTCGAGAAGCTATATGCTAGTCTACTCTGGTATATCGATGCCCTGTCTCGATACACCTACGACTAGGAACTTTTGAAGGATGTACTTAACGACTACACTGTCCCCACTAGTATGATCTGCATCATTGTCCTGGTACTCAAGTACTCATCCTAAGGGCTTTATCAACTTGTAACATAGAGACAATCATAGCACATGTTAAGATAAAAAGCAAACAGATAGCATACTATCATGTCGAGCAAGAAAGTCCTCCCTATATATGTCCAAGCATCCACTACAATATACATTGTATGTACAGTAATGGCCTCTAGGGCATACATATTACTAACAATCTCCCACTTGCACTAGGGCCATCTGTTGTAGTATCTCATACCCAACAATCAGCAGTGGTTGAAATATCTCATACTCAACCTCCCATAAAAGTCTCTACTAGGAATGGGCCTTTGTGAGTGGATTCGCCCTGTTCTCCTCTGTATCTACTCTCCTAACCTCGATCTCCCTGGAGATCAACCATCTCCATGATCAGGTGATACTGTCCAAGAATATGTCTGGATCACAAACGGGACGGGGGTTCCTAGGCCAGAGCCACAACTCCATTGTCACATAATGGTAGGAACGAAGTTCATCTCATGAACTAATATACATCAAGACTACATCTTAGGTAGCATCTTAGGTAGCAATGTATTAGCCTTTATCGTCTAGTATGCCACGATATCTACCTTGGAACTCTTCCAACATACCGTCCCTCCACTGAGGGTAAAGATAATGCCTGTGACTGACATTCAGTCGACCTTACCACCCTGGATCCTATCTAGTGATTCTCCCCAGGATCGATTGATACCATCTCACTACGCCTGGTAAGAATCCTAACATCCAATTAGATCTATCTCATAGATCCAAAACCCAGGATTTAGGAGGTATCACCTTGATCCTATATGGAGAATCCTTGTGATAAGAGGAGATTGACCGAGCGTAGCATAGGAAACTCCTTTCCTATCAAGAGCATGTCATCCGCGTACAATACGAGGATCATCACCATACTCCCTACTACCTTTTTGTATATATAAGGTTCATCTACTATTTTGATGAAGTCAAACACTTTGACTACCACATCAAAACAGATGTTCCAACTCCGCGATGCCTGCTTTAACCCATAAAGCAACTTGCACACGTTTCCGCTGCTCCCACTGTCTACGAAGGCCTCTGGCTGTGTACTTATAGACTCTCTCTTCTAAATCACTATTTAGAAAAGCTGTCATGACACCCAACCGCCAGATATCGTAGTTATGGTATGTAGCAATAGCAAGTAGGATCTGGATGGATTAAGCATAGCTTTGAAAGTCTCAACTTTTCCATGTACACCTAGTAATCTTCTCAAGATATACTTGCTCCTGATGGGGATTTAACCCTTCAGATAAAGCAACCAAAGTCCATACTTTGTTGGTGTATATAGATTCCATCTCAGATCGCTTAGCATCCAGCCATTCTAACAGAGTCCCCACTCCTGATGACCTGCTTGAAACTAGTTGGGTCATCATCTCATGATGCCATCCTCGCTCCCACTGTCATAGAGATACCGAAGTACCTCTCAAGTGGATGAGGAAACCTACTAGATCGGCGTAGAGGCTGAGGTACTTCGGAAGTTATTGAATCCTCCGGGTTTACCAGATCATCAGCTGCAGTTTGTATAGCTGGATCTCCTTCCAGTTCTACCTCATGACCACTAATTTCTTCATAAGAAATTCTCTTTCTCAAAGGTGGCATGCTGAGAAACAAAACAACTTTTGCTCCTCAGAGTGGTAGAAGATATTCCCTTGCGAATGTTTAGCATATCCAACAACTTCCACAGAACTGACCTTGCCTCGAGTTTGTCCGGATTTTGCTTTTGACATAGGCCGGACAACCCAAAATCTTAACATCCTTAAGAGATAAGCTCTTCCCATACCATATCACATATGAAATGGTAAGCACCTGATTTGATTGGAACCCTATTCAATAGGTATGCAGCTTCACAAGTTCATAAGCCCCAAAAAGAAATAGGTAACTCAGTAGTACTCATTATAGAGCACACCATATCAAATAGGGTGAGATTGCTCCGCCCCGATATACCAATGTGCTGTGGTGTATACGGAGGAGTAATGCTGAGAGAGAATCTCATTCTCCTTTAGAATAGTCCAGGAATTCCGTGCTCAAGTATTCTCCTCCCTGATCTTATCATATGACATAATACTTATACCTATTTTGGTTTTCTACTTCTAACTTATATTCCGTGAATATCTCAAAAGGTTCAGACTTGTGTTTCAACAGGAACACATGTGCGAATCTTGAGAGATCATCAGTAAATGTAATGAAGTACGAAGAACCATTCCTGGCATATGTAAACAGGGGACTAACATACATCAACATGTATCAATCCCAAGAGTTCACTAACTCTTTCTCTGTTTCTAACAAACAGAGCTATGGTCATCTTATCTTTGTGACATGACTGGAAAGTTTCACAAGATGTAAATTTAAACCAATTTAAATATGCATCTTTATGTAACTTCATCTAGTCGGGTTGCATTGATATGACCTAGTCTACAATGTCTCAAGAAGAATTCGTTCATTTCTGAACTCTTCCCCTTGTGTGTGTCCCGTACATTAAGAACTGTAGTTTGACTTAGAACATATACGCTTTTAGATAACGTGCCTGAACCGATCAACTCTTGATATAGGAAATGTTCAGATACAAAATTATATCCTTCTTTACTAATAAAGAGACTGATATGATGTTGTATATCAGGTTCGGTATCTAATAACATTCGTTCAGAATCAATGTATTTGGTAATACAAGGTGATAACTGCCAACATACTTGGCTGCAACACTTGTATCGTTTCCAACTCTTGAAACTTATCACCCGTTCTCAGTTCTCTACCTGTCTTATAGCCCATGTAACTTATTACATATGCGGGATCCTGATCCGGTATCTCATACCCAGGACGTAAAGGATACCGAGAAACAGTTCTCTGTAATGAACACACCCGAAGAAGATGCTGTTATTGTATATGCTCTAGAGGCCATTACTGTATCATACTAGTTTGTATATTACTTGATGGAAGCTTGGGATATTCACAGTTGTATAGACAATCTTACTTGAAATGGTAGTATGCTACTTGGTTTGTTTCTACTTTAATGTGTGCATGCGTTTCTTTTAGCATATCGCCTATACACATTAGTGGAGCCCTTAGGATCTTTGCTTGATTACCAGCTGATTGGTACGAAAGAGTGTGTTTGTAGAATAACCGCAATCAGAACGGTGTCGCGCGTAGCTAGATGTCACGACTCAAAATTGGTCCGTGACGGCCCTAGTACTACGCAACGCCCTAAGACGTAACGTAGTAAAAGAAAGCCAAAACCCAGAAATCTAAACCATAAAAATACGGAAAAGATAATATAAGTTTTTGAAACATTTGAAATCGCAACCCAAATTCTTTAAAAGTCCTACTTTATTTCTTTAAAATTTTGGCAACACCCCTTTTTGTAAAAACTAGCCCAAGATGAATACAACACAAAAATATGAAGCTATAGCGAAGAAATAAAGACAATAGAGAGAAAGCTGTATATAAAAGACAACAAACCCACAAATAATATACAGTAACGTCCTCACCAAGTCTCTAAGTCAACAACATAATAGTAGATGGAGAGTACAAGATACAACGAATGTACAATACAAAATACAGATAACCACCAAAACCCACCTAAGCAAAATAGTACTGTGAGCTGATGCGGTATCTGTAGCAAAAGATGATAGCTGAATAGCGGAATAGCCTGCCTCGACTACTCTGGGGAACAACCTGAAACACCTGTGGCACAACGGGGGTGAGTTGCCAACCCGTGAATAGTAGATAACATATGCAGGTAATCGCAGGAATGCACGTACAGCATGAATCTAAGATATGCGATTATAGTAATAACATGTCATGCAAATGCTGAATAAAGGGAAGTACACTAGCAGGTACAATCAATATGTGAAACAATAGTAACATGACAATAATATGCAATAACCATGCAATAGGGATATGAGAATGTAAATATGCAACTATCATAAGGGTACACTAATAGGTACTGCCAATATATGAATCCGTGCATAGAATAGATAAGTGTGAGGTATGGGGTGGAATATGTCATTTCCACGGAAACCTGACATCGTGGTAGGATCACAATCTATCAAGACACTCAAATCCCAAATCCTCAAATCAGCCCCCAAACTGGGCTCTCACATCATAAGTCTCACATCACCTCAATGAACAATATCGAGTAGCTCTCCTATATCTCGAATGTACAAATCAACGATCTCTTTCATATCCAATATCCAATGTCAATGAATCACCTATATCCCAAGTCGAATCTCAAGTAAGTTTCTAACATCTTAAAGGTATATATATTTGCAGAAATAAATATGATGGGGGCAATACACATATATTAGCATCCCATTCCACTAATATTACTGTAAGGGTATATATAACAACGGCTAATCCCCTGTTATATATATAAAGGTGTTTAAAAGAAATATCATGAAAACAATGTGCCAAGCATCGACACAGAAATCCTGATAGGTACGTATCATACGCTGTCCCGGAAGCACGATGGCCTAGCTCTGACCCTCGCCTTTCGACGTATGCATACGTACAAGACTCCGGTCGGTATCCCCAAGATAACTGCCGAGTAAAAGGTAATATCACCGGACAGTATGGTTCCCCTGACAGGCTCACCGTCTAACAAATCCAGCGATCCGTTCTCGCCCCGGGATACCTCCGGGCCCCACCATGTACCCTCATGCGGCCTCTACGCCTCCTCGCATGTGGTATAAATAATCAGCACCGATAAAACTCATGGTGGATGCGCAAATGTCATATCAAGGAAACCGGGTTTTTCAATGTATGCATAATTTCATGAACTCCCGCGGTTCCCAAATCCAGAAAACATCATGTAAAATCCAAATAATAATGCGCAATCCAGAAATAAACATATACGATATATCTGAAATGCGAGCATATAACAGAGAATATGTAGCTGAAACCAGATGTATGCGAAATCAATAAGGTACAGCTAAGTAACATCAGTAAAGGTAAATATGTGACTGCAACTGAATATGTGTATAGCAACGTATAGGTATCTACCTATAAGAACTGATGTCGTATACCCCCCTGGGTATAACTAAAATATGTAGGATATCCCCCCGGTATAAGTAAAATGTGTTCAAGGTATACCGATAAGCTAGATGTCATGTGTGATAAGCAATAGTATCTATAATGGTTAGTGTGTGACATGGCAATTATTGACGGTGTGTGTGTAGCATACAATCCGTGCTTGTGCAACAAGAACCGTCAATAATGTGTGCAGTGCCCTACGGCTACTAGTCATAGTACAACTATATCTGAGTAAATAGGGTAAAGGCGCAATTCTAACAATGACGTAGAATATGCGACAAGTATTGAATCCTAGCCCAGACGCATAACGCCATGCGGGCAATTCCCCTATAGATGTTAAATCTACACACCTACGCTCCACGCTAGGTGAATCCTACCATCTGCTCCCCTCTGTAGTAGTGTCCGTAGTCCCTGCCTGCAAACCTGCAAATAAGACATGGAAATCATATATAAGCCAAATATCTCGCAAAACGCGATATCGAACCAAAACGAGAAACTCGCGTCGCGAACTAAACGCGCGTGTGCACGATACGCTGAATCGTGTGTATACGCGTATAAAACCGTCGCGACACGCCGCGATGCGCTGGATCACAGAACCCTCTCACGTATCGCGCAAACACAACGAACACCAAACACGATATATAGTCCCAGATTTTACTACAGGTCAAATATTACAAAACTATACATGCCAAAACACTAGACTACACAGCATAGAACCCTAGCCAGGACCCCAATACCCGAGCCCCCAACTTGGCCGCAATTTGCGGCCAAACTCAATAAATCTGCGGCCAGAAACTAGAATGAGGGGCTCGTGTTCTTGTGGTGGGTTCTAGACCTAGTGTGCATGTCCCAGTTTTCTCTATTTTATCCTGAAGTGTCTGGGTCAAAAGCAGATCACAGAAACCCAATATATCGCTTTAAAAACGCTAATTTGCACAAAACACAAACCCTATGGTATTTTAGTGTAATCTGGGTTAAATCTCAGTTCAAGTGACCCTAATAACACTTAAATGGGTAGGGTTTACCAACACGATCACCAATTTGCCACCACATCTCACAAATCACTAAAACTAGCACAAAACTAGCTAATTAACACAAATCGAAGCTAAACTAACACATAAACTTAGCAACTAGGGATAGAGTTCAGAAAATATACCCTAGAGAACCCTATGAAGCAGGAGAAGAAGTGGATGGAGGAGGTAAGCTGCTGTTGCAGGTTGCTGGAGCTGTTGCTGCGGCAAGCTGAGGCTGCTGCTACTGATGCTGATGCTGTTTCTGGTGCTGCTGCTTGCTTCTTGAGCTGCTGCAGTTGCTTCTGCTGATGGTGCTGCTGTGTTTGTGTGTGTTTGAGAGAGTGAGGGAATGAGAAATGAAAATGAGAGGAAGAAATGAAAGCAACACTAAACCCCTCCCTTCTCTTTCTCTTTCCTCATTAATGAGGTATGGTTTACACCATGCTCCCCATGCCCTCTCTCTCACACAAAGTCAACATTCAACCCAAAATAAAACCCTTTTAAATTCATTTTTTTTTCATTTTCTTTTTAAAAGAACAACCATAACTATTTAACCCAAAACACCTAAACAATAATAAAACTAGATTAAGCAATGGTTAAACCACAATTAACACCCTAGTTTACATGCACAAGTGTGTGTGTGCGTAGAAAAATTCTAATAAAATACTCATTAAATAGGATAAAATATTTAAAAACCAAATCAGTAAACATTTTATTAAAAACTATATATATAAAATATAATTAGCTACAAAACACATTCTAAGGTGTTACAATCTCCCCCCTTAAAAGAAATTCGTCCCCGAATTTAAAAATATACCGATACGCGTACCTTCAAAGAGAAGATTAAAATCCTCAAATCTCGCTCGCAGCCTCCCAAGTGAGTATCTCACTATACGGCTACGTCCAAGGAAACCTTCCACAGATAGCAAGACCCTTGACCGATGTTCCTTCACATGCTGAGCCATTAACACAATTGGCTGCTGGTGAACGAAAGATCGCGTCTAAGCTAAATGGTCTGGTGCTAAATCATGTGAGAAAGGTCAAGAAGGTAATTGTAGAGTATCATCACAAGGAATACGGGGTGAAATTCAATAATCTGGGCGGAAGTGCCAAATTAAAGGCAACGAAACTAACTCGCTTATAGGATCTCAGAAGGATCTAAATCCTGGGACAAGCTTCCCAAAATCCAACACGTCATTCATCGGAAAGTCCGTAGGAATAAATGATCTGTCCCTGCGAGCTCGAGTCTATGACCAACGCATTCGGCATAAGACCTCAGTTCGCAATGGACAATTCCCATCCTGTCCTAACACAACTGGACCATCTCCGAAATCTCTAGACTAGCTGGGGTCCAAATCCTACTTACGCAGAGTCAGAAAAACAACAGACTGGTGATCGACACGACTTAACCCCTAAACCTAAAGGTGGCTAATTGGAGTGTCTCCTGATAACAGCTATCGAAGGAGAACCCTAACAATGGCGAGTGACGATCCCCAACCACCGACAACAAACAAAACAAACACACCACTTAACAAGAAACAACTGAGCACATTGAGTATAACCGGACGACAAGAATCCGAATGGAGTCACACCCTGACTAAACTTGGTTAGAAAACATAACGAAATTCGTGGAGATCTGATCCCACTCCTACTTCGGAACGGTAAAAGATTGCAACTTTCCAGCCGGCCTCAGATGCTCGACCCAAGCACACAACAAGACAGACACCTTGAAACGAAACCTGAAACTTCTCTTTACATCCCTGTCCACCCGTAACTATCTCACAAGTCACGTTAAATGCTGGTGGAACTTGAATGCATAGAGAAAGTTGACAGATGTGTATGTTCTAGGATTACACGTCTCTACCCGATGATACCAGGTACACAAACCCGTCCCTAACTTAGTACACCATTTTCACAAATCAAGGTCTCCGAATCATTACCCAGCCGAGTATGCTCAAGTATCACTGACGAACGAGTATCGGCGGGCAGTGTCTCGTGAAAACGATTTAAGGAAAGTGGTCGGGCGCGGACATGAGCAAGCTGTCCCCTCTGTAGAGACGAACTTAAGCTATACTCAACGATCACACAAAAACTGTAAATCTGCAGAAGACTACCATAACAATCAAAATCCGCTGCAGGAAGATGTTCATTAAGCTCTAGTGGTCCGTGGAAAATCTGACACGACTCTCAAACAAGTAGTGTCCCCAAATCTCCAACGCAAAACCACCGCGGCCATCTCCAGATCATGAGTGGAATATCCTTCTCGTACTTCCTCCAAATGTGGAGAAGCAAAAGCGATGATTCTGTAGTGTTACCTCAGTACACACTCGAGCCCACTCAAGAAACATTACAGTTAAACAACAAAGTCGCCCGAACCAAAAGCAAAGAAAGGACTAATGCAGTTGTTAACAGAATCTTCAACTGTCGAAAACTCCGTATACATGCCTCAGTCCAAAGAAAAGAAACCTCCCTTCCGGTCCATTCAGTCGACGGTGCAGCACTATTCTAGCAATCCTGCAAGAAACGGCGGTAAAAACCTGCTAAGCCCAACAATCTGCGGATCTCCATCCTGCACACAAGTCTGGGCCTCGCTGTACGGCCATGATCCTCCCTCGGAACCATACGAAACCGTCTCCCGCGACTATAACACCTAGGAGTCAACACAAAACAAGCCTGAAGAAACACTCCGAGAATTTAGCAACTGCTGGTGCTCTCCCAGTATCTGCATAACAAATCCTCAAGTGGTGCTCCTGTTCCTCAAGACACATTAAGTAGACCAGAATGTCTTAAATAACACAACAGTAACTGGTCGAGGAACGGCCTGAAGAAATCTGGTTCATCACATCTATGAATACAACTAGGGCATCAGTGAATCCAATGACTCACCAAAACACACAAAGCCCGTAGCACGAACAAGGCAGTCTTCGGAATTCCATCACCCCGAATCCGCAATAATGATGACCTGATCCCGAACAAACTTAGAAAATGTCTCGTACTCTGGAGCTGATCGAAGAAATCGTCACGGCAAGGTGAAGGATACCTATCCGCACTGTAAGCTGGTTCAATTGACGATCCATCGATACACACCCTCAAACTGCCGTCTTCCTCCTCGACGAACAGAAATAGGAGCTTCCAAAAGCGAAACACTCAGACGCACAAACTCCCCAAACCATAACTCTGCAGCTGATCCTTTAGCTCCCAAGCTTCGCCGGCTCATCCGGAACAACGTCGGAAAAACTCTCGCACAAAAGGAACCCGATCCAACAATCCCACTGTGGCTCCGGTATCACAAATGAACGCCAAGAATCCACGACATCTCCTCAGTAGCCGACTAGCGAAAAAGGCTGAATTCAAGCTGTGAGAGGCGGCACAACTATCCACCTGCACAACAAGAACTGACTTGCCGGGAAAACAATTCTTGATTGTTTCCTCACGGTAGCCCACAGATGCCTAGCACGTAGTTAAACAGTCTGTGCCCAGGAGAACGTCAAATCCAACATCTCTAGAAGGATCAAAACGACGGACGAATCTCTATCTCCTATCCGATTGGCACACAACTGAATACGTGTCGCGCAACAAAAGAATCGCTGACAGAAGTTAACACAATTACGACTAATCTACCCAACCACGGTACAAGCATGAAAACAAACGAATACATGAAAAGAACATATAAATCAAGGGTACCTGAAAACTCCACATTGGACGTCTGCGCGTCCCGATGAGTAGAAGCGAACTCCTATGTCTGCCCTCTACCTGCAGCTAGCTGAACTCCTCTGGTAGACTATGCCCTCTGAGCGAACCTTCCACGTCCATGGCCTCTCTGAGTACGATCATGACGAGGTGCTAAGGAACAATCCCTGACGAAGTGCTGAAGGCTTCCGCATCGAAAACATCCACACGCTGACTGCTGACCATCCTGCGGATGAGAGCTGAATGACTGTCCTCGTCCTAAGCCTCTGCTACTCCCACGACGGCCACGAAATCTGTCTCGATGACCAAACCTCTGCCTCTGGGCTGGTACGCTGGTACGATTCCTCCACTATCCTGGAATATATGCCTCGTCAACTGGAGCTGCAACCACTGGTGCTATATAGGTGACGGACTGCTGCATACTGATCGCAAGTGACAACTGAGTAACAGGGGTGACAACCTCCTGTCGTAGCTCCCGAACGACATCAACCAAAGAACTCATAGTCTGGCGGAAGTACTGCATCTCTGCCAAAAGTCTATCAATAGTATATGTCGTAGGCTGATCCGTCTGCACCTGTGCAACTAGAGTGCCATCCTGGTCAGTACTCGTCTCACCCGAGCCAACTCTGACCTCGGCCCTCGCTGCATCACTCTGAGTGCCCATAGTCATCGGCGGCAAGGTTATAATAGATATAAGATTCGATGAGAATAAGGAATCGAATCTCAAGGATATGAATCATCAAGGAAGGAATTTCAAGCAAATTGTACTTAGGTTACTTAATGCAAGGTACCGCATCGTGGGTATGCTGCAGACATACACACACTACGTTACTCTTCTTAAGCTACCTACTCCATCATACTAAGGTCATCCTACACTCCGAAAGGTAAAACCTAGCGTTCTGATACCAACTTTATCACGACCTGAAATTGGCCCGTGACAGCCCTAGTACTACGCAACGCCCTAAGACGTAACGTAGTAAAAGAAAGCCAAAACGCAGAAATCTAAACCATAAAAATACGGAAAAGATAATATAAGTTTTTGAAACATTTGAAATCGCAACCCAAATTCTTTAAAAGTCCTACTTTATTTCTTTAAAATTTTGGCAACACCCCTTTTGTAAAAACTAACCCAAGATGAATACAACACAAAAATATGAAGCTATAGCGAAGAAATAAAGACAATAGAGAGAAAGCTGTATATAAAAGACAACAAACCCACAAATAATATACAGTAACGTCCTCACCAAGTCTCTAAGTCAACAACATAATAGTAGATGGAGAGTACAAGATACAATGAATGTACAATACAAAATACAGATAACCACCAAAACCCACCTAAGCAAAATAGTACTGTGAGCTGATGCGGTATCTGTAGCAAAAGATGATAGCTGAATAGCGGAATAGCCTGCCTCGACTAATCTGGGGAACAACCTGAAACACCTGTGGCACAACGGGGGTGAGTTGCCAACTCGTGAATAGTAGATAACATATGCAGGTAATCGCAGGAATGCGCGTACAACATGAATCTAAGATATGCGATTACAGTAATAACATGTCATGCAAATGCTGAATAAAGGGAAGTACACTAGCAGGTACAATCAATATGTGAAGCAATAGTAACATGACAATAATATGCAATAACCATGCAATAGGGATATGAGAATGTAAATATGCAACTATCATAAGGGTACACTAACAGGTACTGCCAATATATGAATCTGTGCATAGAATAGATAAGTGTGAGGTATAGGGTGGAATATGTCATTTCCATGGAAACCTGACATCGTGGTAGGATCACAATCCATCAAGACACTCAAATCCCAAATCCTCAAATCAGCCCCCAAACTGGGCTCTCACATCATAAGTCTCACATCACCTCAATGTACAATATCGAGTAGCTCTCCTATATCTCGAATGTACAAATCAACAATCTCTTTCATATCCAATATCCAATGTCAATGAATCACCTATATCCCAAGTCGAATCTCAAGTAAGTTTCTAACATCCTAAAGGTATATATATTTGCAGAAATAAATATGATGGGGGCAATACACATATATTAGCGTCCCATTCCACTAATATTAGTGTAAGGGTATATATAACAACGGCTAATCCCCTGTTATATATACAAAGGTGTTTAAAAGAAATATCATGAAAACAATGTGCCAAGCATCGACACAGAAATCCTGATAGGTACGTATCATACGCTGTCCCGGAAGCACGAGAGCCTAGCTCTGACCCTCGCCTTTCGACGTATGCATACGTATAAGACTCCGGTCGGTATCCCCAAGATAACCGCCGAGTAAAAGGTAATATCACCGGACGGTATGGTTCCCCTGACAGGCTCACTGTCTAACAAATCCAGCGATCCGTTCTCGCCCCGGGGTATCTCCGGGCCCCACCATGTACCCCATGCGACCTCTACGCCTCCTCGCATGGGGTATAAATAATCAGCACCGATAAAACTCATGGTGGATGCGCAAATGTCATATCAAGAAAACCGGGTTTTTCAATATATGCATAATTTCATGAACTCCCGCGGTTCCCAAATCCAGAAAACATCATGTAAAATCCAAATAATAATGCGCAATCCAGAAATAAACATATACGATATATCTGAAATGCGAGCATATAACAGAGAATATGTAGCTGAAACCAGATGTATGCGAAATCAATAAGGTACAGCTAAGTAACATCAGTAAAGGTAAATATGTGTCTGCAACTGAATATGTGTGTAGCAATGTATAGGTATCTACCTATAAAAACTGATGTCGTATACCCTCCTGGGTATAACTAAAATATGTAGGATATCCCCCCGGTATAAGTAAAATGTGTGCAAGGTATACCGATAAGCTAGATATCATGTGTGATAAGCAATAGTATCTATAATGGTTAGTGTGTGACATGGCAATTATTGACGGTGTGTGTGTAGCATACAATCCGTGCTCGTGCAACATGAACCGTCAATGTAACACCTTAGGATGTGTTTTGTGACTATTATATTTAAATAAAGGGTTTTTAATAAAAAGTCTACCAAATTGTGTTTCAAGTAAGTTTCCTAATTTAATAAATATTTTTCTAGAATTTTCCTAGGCTTGCACACACAGTGCATGTAAACTAGGGTTTTTCAATGAGTTATTACCATGATTAGTAACCATGGTGGGTTAATCATGGGGATTAAGTCTTTTGGGTTTTAATTAAGTTTAATTAGTTAATTAATAGTTGCTTTAATTTGAATTTCCTTAGGGTGTTGACTTGGTGAGAGAGAGAGAGTGCATCATGGCTTAAGCAATGCTTGCAATTAATGAGGAGAGAGAGAGCGAGGGGTTGACATTGGTGGTTATGATTTCCTCTCATTTGTTTTGTTCTTTTCTCTCAACCTCACTCTCCCTCTCACACACACACACACACTTACCTCACAGCAGCAGCAGCAGCAACCCTCTCATCTCAGCAGCAGCCAGAAGCAGCAACAGCAGCAGCAGAGAGCAGCAGCAGCAGCATCAGTGAGCAGCAACAGCATCAGTGAGCAGCAGCAACAGCACAACTTCGACTGCAGCTCCTTCCCTTCACTTCTTCTTCTTCCTCCAGCTCCCTAGGGTCGAGTGTGGGGTATATTTCCTAAACTTACTCCCTAGTTTACTTGTTTAGTGTAGTTTTGCTTCGGTTAGTGGTTTTTGGTGCGATTTAGTGCGATATGAGGTGTTTAATGAGAACCTTGGCCAAGTGATGTGTGTTTTGGTTTCAGTAGGTTGATAGAGTGTTGTTAGGGCCATTTTAACCCAGCTTAAACCCCAATTGCACTAAAATACCACCAGATCCCTATTTGATGCAAATTCATCGTTTTTAAGCAAAATTTGAGTTCTGTAAACTGCTATCGACCCGGTGAGTTCAGAATAATTTTGAGAAGACTGCAGTATAGTTGTTAGGTGCTGATCCCCCAGGTAGAACCCGACCCCCTTTCTTCATGTTCAGGCCGCCGGAATATTGTTTCTTGCCGCAAATTGCGGCCAGATAGGGAGGGAATGGGTTAGGGTTTGGTCTTATAGGCGTCTGTTGCAACCCTTAAACTCCTGGCATGTACAATTTTATTTGAGTCTTGCTGCAGAAAAATCTGGAACTATATACCTGTTTCTCATATTTTAAACCTTCGCGACACGCGTGATACGCGTGTGGGTTTGGGGTTTCTGCGTATCGCGACGCGTCAGGGTAGTTTCTGGCGCGTCATCACACGTTTTAGCGTATCGCGCACACGCACGATTGGTTTACGACACGGGTCTCTAGGTTGACCCTAATATCATGTTTTTGTGAAATTGAGCTTATTTGTGATATATGTTATGTGATTCTAGGTTCGCAGGCGAGTGAGACGGACGCTGCGAAGAAGGGCAAGCAAGTCGTCGGCTATACTTAGCGCGAGACTTCGGTGAGTAGATTTAACATCTACGGGGATATCGCCCGCATGGCGTTATGCGTCAGGGCTGATAGGACCTTATTATTATATGTTGCATTTACCTCATGGACTGTCATTGCATATTGCATTCCCTGCTGTATGTATGCTTAGAATTGATATAACACCGCACTATTACTAACGGTTCATGTTGTACGAGCACTAATCTGCATGCTACACACATACCGTTAGTAATTGCCATGACACGCTCACTGTAGAACTGCCATGATTATATTGCTGTAGTTCATTTCATATATGATTCGATATGACTTTCATGGAAATTAAGAGCCGCATGATATCTTTAAAAACGGAAACTAATTTTAAAAGCGGTTTTCCCTTATACCTAAATCATGGATTGATGTACATAGCACATCGCATTGGATTTACTTCTTGGTGTTGGATTTTCATGTGATTTCTGGGTTTTGAGGACCGTGGGATTTTTAAGAAAAGATGCACTATTTGAAAACCCGGTTCCTCGTGATATGATATTTTGGTGCGTCCACCACGCGTTTTCTCGGTGCTGAGACGTGTGCTTGAAACCCGATTCGAGGAGATGGATGATCCGTTTGTGGGTTCGTGGTGGACCCGGTATGGTTCCCCGGGGCGAGAAATGTTTTTCGTGGAGTAGACGATGAGCCTGGCAGGGTGGCGAGTATCTACCGGTGATTGGTTGGACCTGGCGGTTATCCAGAGGATACTGACCAGAGTCGAGAGATGGATGCGGGATGATCCGTACTGCCGGGGCCGAGGGCCGATACCGCAGACGGAGCCCGTGGGCTGATCCGGACTGACGCAGCCCGATATATGAGGATTTGCGTGTCGTTGCTGGACACGAGTATTTTATGATATTTTGGGTGCCGATGTTGGGCACTCGTGATTTCTCAGAGATTTATAGGATTTGAGGGCCGATGGGTGTGCCGGCGCCTGAGTTATTTGGGATTTGGGTGCAGTTGTGGGCACCGATTGTTTTCCACGTTGATATTCCGTGTAGATGTTGTTTATCCCATGCTCAGCATTGATTACCATATATCTCATCCTGTAGTTATTTTACCTGACAGAGCATCTGCAAGATTATTGCACATACTGCTTATTTCGCATTGATATCATCTGCTGGCATTTGTTAGAGTAGCGCAGTACGTGCATGCTCGCGATTACCTTTATATGTTATTTCTATTCATGAGTTGGCAACTCACCCCCGTTGTGCCACAGTATTTGCAGGTTGCCCTTCAGAGTAGTCGCGGGAGGCTGTCTTTTGCATCTTTTGGCTACAGATACCACTACAGTTGCGGCGAGAGCTGTTTTGCATTTAGGTGGGTTGTGGTATCTGATTACTTTTATTGTATCCCTTTTTGTATCTAGTACTCTCCATCTACCATTTATGTACTGGACGTAGATACTGTGTGAGGACGATGATGTATATTTTGTATTCTGGTGTCGAGCTCGTGGGAGCCGACTGTTTTTATATGCATTTTATATTCTGTGATGTTTACTTATTGCTCATTCTTCGCTACGGCGTCGTATATTACTCTTGTGATGATGGTTTCCACCGTTGGGCGTGATTGCTCCCGTTTGGGATTGTTTTGTTCCATTATATCTCATTTTTACTCATATCCTCTTTTATACCCGGTCTCGGGGCTACTTTTACAAAGGAAATGCTGCCAAAATTATTTAAATGATTAAGTAACTTTAAAAAGAACTTATTGAACTAATTAAGGTTTTCTAAATGTTTTAACTAAATGTTTTCAGCACTCACTATGTTTAAATGGTTTTGATTTCTGGGTTCGGCTTACTTAGTCGCGTTACGCCAGTAGATGTAGCGTGGCTAAGTGCCGGTCACGAGTCGAAATATTCGGGTCGTGACAAAGTTGGTATCATAGCGTAGGTTTTACCTTCGGAGTGTAGGATGACCCTTGTATGATGGAGTAGGTAGCTGAAGCAGAGTAGCGTAGCGTGTGTATGTTCCGCGGCATACTCACGACACGGTACTCCGCCAAGGCGACCTTAGGACTTATTGATTTAAATTCCTTCTTGAGTATATATATTCTTGTGATTCGATTTCTGTATTCTTATCGAATCCTAATTTCCTTTCAGCCATTATGCCGCCAAAGACTACGAGGGCGCAGAGAGCGGCCGCGAGGGCCGAGATTTGAGTTGACTCGTCCGAGACGAGGACTGATCCGGGCAGTACACCGGTTGTGCCCGAGCACGCTGTTCCTACCATGACAGATCAGATCGCCACGCTAGGGGCTGGTGTGCAGGAGATACTCCAGACGGTGGGATCCAGCATGCAGGAGATGCGCCAAATGATTGGATCGCTAGTTAAGACGCTTCGAGCGCAGCGACCAGAGGTAGCTCCACCAGTTCCAGAGACCGCGATGGTACCTACCGCACAACCAGTTGTCCCTGCAGCCACGGAGGTGATTACAGTATCGCTGTCAGAGTTCATGAGGCTGAAGCCTCCGGTCTTCACAGGCACCGATACAGCCGAGGACCCACAGTCTTTCATCGACAGGATGGCCCGGATATGCCGTTCCCTCAGATGCGCAGATGCGAGATGGGTTGAGTTCGCGAGCTTTCTCCTGGAAGGTCTTGCGCAGAAGTGGTGTGATTCAGTTGAGAAGGGCAGAACAGCAGGTCTTCCTCCTATGACCTGGACGGAGTTCGTGACAGTATTTCTAGCCCGTTTCCTTCCCCAGAGTGTTAAGGATGCCCGAGCACGCAGATTTGAGTCCTTGCGCCAGACGCCAAGGATGACAGTAGCAGAGTATGACGTGCTGTTTACAGAGCGAGCAGCTTATGCCCCGTATTTAGTGGCTACGGAGGAGTTGCGAGTCAAGAGATTTGTTCGAGGCTTGCTTACACCATTATTCCTTGCGATCAGCGCGCAGCACTACGAGACCTATGCAGCAGCTGTAGAGCAGCCCTATTAGTCGAGGAGCGCCTTGCTGAGACTTCGGTAGTTCCAGAGCCGAAGAGAGTTCGTACTAGTATATCCGCACGGAGGCAGTCATTCAGATGCCGCGAAAGGTATCGTTCTGGTACGAGGAGTAGCAGAGATTCGGGACGAGGCCAGATGTTTAGTTCGTATCCCCAGGAGAGTCAGCAATCGCCGTGGGGTTGCTTTAGATGCGGCAGTCTACTTCACCTCGTTAGAGATTTTCCTGAGATACACCAGAGGGAGGCGGCAGCACCGCATGTTACCTTACCACCTTCACCACCCCAGAGGGCGTTGCCTGTTGTACCTACCGTTGCTCTACGCCAGACTCATACACAGAGAGGTCATGGGCATGGAGGAGTTGCTCAGAGAGGACGGGATGACCGAGGCAGAGGGCAGTCAGTCATAGGTGGTGGACAGGCACGTGTTTTTGCTTTGACGCATCAGGACGCGCAGGCGTCCAATGCGGTGGTTTCAGGTATCCTTTCAGTATGTTCAGTTGATGCACATGTTTTGTTCGATCCCGGATCTACGCACTCGTATGTGTCCACACACTTTGTGCCGAGTTTGGGTAGAGAGTCCGGTTTGCTTGATCAGCCACTTGTTGTGACCACTCCTGTGGGAGAGTCGTTTGTCGCTAGGCATGTGTTCCGGTCCTGCACCGTCTGTATTGGCGAGAGAGAGTTGCCTGTCGACTTGATCCTTCTGGAGATGTTGGACTTCGACGTTCTTTTGGGCATGGATGGCTGGCCACCTGCTATGCTTCTGTGGACTGCCGTGAGAAGACAGTAAGGTTTTGTTTTCCCGGCGAGTCGGTTTTTGTTGTGTTGGGGGACCGTGGTGCCGCCCCTCACAGTGTGATTTCTTCTTTTCGTGCTGGACATCTTTTGAGGAAGGGATGTCAGGGATTTCTCGCCTATGTTTGCGATGCTAGTGCTACACAGGTTCCATCAGGTTCCGGTTGTTAGCGAGTTCCCTGATGTGTTCCCTGACGAGCTTCCTGGGCTACCGCCCGAGCGCAACATTTCTTTCTGTATTAATTTGGTTCCTGGCACGGGGCCTATTTCCATACCGCCTTATCGGATGGCCCCAGCGGAACTTAGAGAATTTAAGGGCCAGTTGTAAGATTTGCTGGACAAGGGACTTATTCGATCCAGTGTTTCTCCTTGGGGTGCTCCAGTCCTGTTCGTCAAGAAGAAGGACGGCAGTTTGCGTCTGTGTATCGACTACCGCCAGCTGAACAGGGTGACAGTGCGGAACAGGTATCCTTTGCCGCGCATCGACGATTTGTTCGACCAGCTTCAGGGGGCAGGGTACTTTTCGAGGATCGATTTACGATCGGGCTATCATCAGCTGCGGGTTCGGCAGGAGGACATTCCCAGGACAGCGTTCCGTACGTGCTACGGCCATTATGAGTTTTTGGTGATGTCGTTCGGACTCACCAATGCGCCAGCAGCATTCATGGACTTGATGAACCGTATTTTTCGGCCATATTTGGATCTGTTCATCATAGTCTTCATTGACGATATCTTGGTGTATTCCCGGAGTAGTGAGGAGCACGAGCAGCACCTACGGATTACACTGCAGACTTTGAGGGAGCACCAGCTTTATGCGAAATTCTCCAAGTGTGCTTTCTGGCTGGACAGCGTAGACTTCTTGGGCATGTGATTTCACGAGACGGTATATGTGTGGACCCGAGGAAGATCGAGGCAGTG
The DNA here is from genome assembly GCA_030015575.1 of Agapanthus africanus. Taxonomy (NCBI): domain Eukaryota; kingdom Viridiplantae; phylum Streptophyta; class Magnoliopsida; order Asparagales; family Amaryllidaceae; genus Agapanthus; species Agapanthus africanus. The sequence continues at coordinate 440,552,920 of CM057350.1, read as the reverse complement.
CAGCGTTGGCCCAGACCCACATCGGTTACGGAGATTCGCAGCTTTTTGGGGTTGGCCGGTTACTACAGGCGATTTGTGCAGGACTTCTCCAGTATTGCTACACCTTTGACCGGGTTGACCCGAAAAGGAGTTCCTTTCGATTGGACGGAGGAGTGCGAGCACAGTTTTCAGCAGCTACGGACTCGGCTGACGACGGCACCGGTATTATCATTACCTTCAGGCTCAGGCGGGTTTGTGGTCTATTGTGATGCCTCTCGAGTGGGGCTAGGGTGCGTTTTGATGCAGCATGATAGGGTGATCGCGTATGCTTCGCGACAATTGAAGAAACATGAACAGAACTATCCCACTCATGATTTGGAGATGGCTGCAGTGGTCTTTGCACTTAAGATCTGGCGACATTACCTATACGGCGAGTCGTGCCAGATATTCACTGATCACAAGAGTTTAAAGTATATATTTCAGCAGCGAGACCTGAACCTTAGACTGCGCCGATGGATGGAGTTAGTGAAGGATTACGACTATGAGATCTTGTATCACCCGGGCAAGGCGAATGTGGTGGCAGATGCTTTGAGCAGGAGGCCCGGGGGTAGTCTATCATGTTTGATCGCAATACAGGGACAGTCGTCGGCAGATTGGCAGATATTATGCGACAGCCGGATACAGTTCGAGTTCATGCCGATTGGAGGACAGATCGTGCATGTTCGTGCACGCCCACAGTTACTTGACCGCATACATGAGGCACGGCGCAGTGATGACCGATGTTCAGAGATCATGGCACAGATTGGACAGGGCAGATTTTCTGAGTTCGTGATCGATGATCAGGGGGTACTACGATTTGGGACTAGACTGTGCGTACCAGATGCTGAGGGACTGCGGCGTGAGATTCTTGAGGAGGCACATCGATCGGTATATAGTGTCCATCCCGGTTCCACCAAGATGTATCATGATATGAGAGGTGTTTACTGGTGGGACGGAATGAAGAGAGACATCGCAGATTTTGTGTCGAGATGCCTGACTTGTCAGCATGTCAAGGCTGAGCACCAGAGGCCCGTGGGAGAGCTACAGCCGTTACCCATTCCGGAGTGGAAATGGGAGCAGATTTCGATGGATTTCGTTGTGGGTCTACCCAGGACTAGTCGAGGGTATGACTCCATCTGGGTGATCATGGATCGTTTGACGAAAGCGGCTCACTTCCTGCCAGTGAAGACGACTTTCGGATTTGCTCAGTACGCCTAGATTTACATTGACGAGATAATACGACTGCACGGAGTCCCGACGTGTATTGTGTCCGACAGAGGCACCCAATTTACCAGCCGATTATGGTAGAGGCTTCAGGAGGCCTTAGGCATTCGCTTGAGTTTCAGCACAGCATTTCATCCGCAGACCGATGGACAGTCAGAGCGGACTATTCAGACTCTCGAGGACAAAGCTCAGAGCTTGTGTATTAGATTTCGGAGGTAGCTGGGATCATCACTTACCCTTAGTAGAGTTCTCCTACAATAACAGCTACCAGGAGACCATTCAGATGGCACCATTTGAGGCTCTTTATGGAAGGAGATGCAGATCGCCAGCCTGTTGGACAGAGCTCAGTGAGAGCAGTATCTTAGGGCCACAGATTGTTGAGGAGACGACCGCGAAGATCCAGTTGATTCGCAATAGGATGAGAGCAGCCCAGAGTAGGCAGAGATCTTATGCGGACCGTCGGTGACACAGACTTGAGTTTTCTGTTGGTGATCATGTTTTCTTGAGGGTCTCCCCAATGAAAGGTGTGATGAGGTTTGGGAAGAAGGGGAAGCTCAGTCCCAGATATGTGGGCCCCTTCGAGATCCTCGAGCGTGTTGGTGCAGTTACGTACCGGTTAGCCCTTCCGCCCAGTTTTCCAGATGTGCACCCCTTATTTCACGTATCGATGCTCCGTAGATATCTTCATGATCCCTCGCATGCGATTCAGCATCCGACGATCCAGCTTGAGCGCGACCTTTCCTATGCAGAGCAGCCGGTGATGATCTTGGATCGATAAGTGAAGAAATTGATATCAAAGGACATTCCATCAGTCAAGGTACTTTGGCGTGGTTAGGGCCGTGAGGAGGTCACTTGGAAGACCGAAAGCGAGATGAAGAAGAATTATCCCCATCTTTACGAAGGTACGTATAGTTAGATTTTGAAATTCGGGGACGAATTTCTTTAACGGGGAGAGATTGTAACACCTTAGGATGTGTTTTGTGACTATTATATTTAAATAAAGGGTTTTTAAAAAAAAGTCTACCAAATTGTGTTTCAAGTAATTTTCCTAATTTAATAAATATTTTTCTAGAATTTTCCTAGGCTTGCACACACATGTGCATGTAAACTAGGGTTTTTAAATGAGTTAGTAACCATGGTGGGTTAATCATGGGGATTAAGTCTTTTGGGTTTTAATTAAGTTTAATTAGTTAATTAATAGTTGCTTTAATTTGAATTTCCTTAGGGTGTTGACTTGGTGAGAGAGAGAGAGAGTGCATCATGGCTTAAGCTATACTTGCAATTAATGAGGAGAGAGAGAGTGAGGGGTTGACATTGGTGGTTATGATTTCCTCTCATTTGTTTTGTTCTTTTCTCTCAACCTCACTCTCTCTCTCTCACACACACACACACACTTACCTCACAGCAGCAGCAGCAGCAACCCTCTCATCTCAGCAGCAGCCAGAAGTAGCAACAGCAGCAACAGAGAGCAGCAGCAGCAGCATCAGTGAGCAGCAACAGCATCAGTGAGCAGCAGCAACAGCACAACTTCGACTGCAGCTCCTTCCCTTCACTTCTTCTTCTTCCTCCAGCTCCCTAGGGTCGAGTGTAGGGTATATTTCCTAAACTTACTCCCTAGTTTACTTGTTTAGTGTAGTTTTGCTTCGGTTAGTGGTTTTTGGTGCGATTTAGTACGATATGAGGTGTTTAATGAGAACCTTGGCCAAGTGATGTGTGTTTTGGTTTCAGTAGGTTGATAGAGTGTTGTTAGGGCCATTTTAACCCAGCTTAAACCCCAATTGCACTAAAATACCACCAGATCCCTATTTGATGCAAATTCATCGTTTTTAAGCAAAATTTGAGTTCTGTAAACTGCTATCGACCCGGTGAGTTCAGAATAATTTTGAGAAGACTGCAGTATAGTTGTTAGGTGCTGATCCCCAGGTAGAACCCGACCCGCTTTCTTCATGTTCAGGCCGCCGGAATATTGTTTCTGGCAGCAAATTGCGGCCAGATGGGGAGGGAATGGGTTAGGGTTTGGTCCTATAGGCGTCTGTTGCAACCCTTAAACTCCTGGCATGTATAATTTTATTTGATTCTTGCTGCAGAAAAATCTGGAACTATATACCTGTTTCTTGTATTTTAAACCTTTGCGACACGCGTGATACGCGTGTGGGTTTGGGGTTTCTGCGTATCGTGACGCGTCAGGGTAGTTTCAGGCGCGTCATCACATGTTTTAGCGTATCGCGCACACGCACGATTGGTTTACGACACGGGTCTCTAGGTTGACCCGAATATCATGTTTTTGTGAAATTGAGCTTATGTGTGATATATGTTATGTGATTCTAGGTTCGCAGGCGAGTGAGACGGACGCTGCGAAGAAGGGCAAGCAAGTCGTCGGCTACACTTAGCGCGAGACTTCGGTGAGTAGATTTAACATCTACGGGGATATCGCCCGCATGGCGTTATGCGTCAGGGCTGATAGGACCTTATTATTATATGTTGCATTTACCTCATGGACTGTCATTGCATATTGCATTCCCTGCTGTATGTATGCTTAGAATTGATATAATACCGCACTATTACTAACGGTTCATGTTGCACGAGCACTAATGTGCATGCTACACACACACCGTTAGTAATTGCCATGACATACTCACTGTAGAACTGCCATGATTATATTGCTGTAGTTCATTTCATATATGATTCGATATGACTTTCATGGAAATTGGGAGCCGCATGATATCTTTAAAAACGGAAACTAATTTTAAAAGCGGTTTTCCCTGATACCTATATCATGGATTGATGTACATAGCACATCGCATTAGATTTACTTCTTAGTGTTGGATTTTCATGTGATTTCTGGGATTTGAGGACCGTGGGATTTTTAAGAAAAGATGCACTATTTGAAAACCCGGTTCCCCGTGATATGATATTTTGGTGCGTCCACCACGCGTTTTCTCGGTGCTGAGACATGTGCTTGAAACCCGATTCGAGGAGATGGATGATCCGTTTGCGGGTTCGTGGTACACCCGGTATGGTTCCCCGGGACGAGAAATGTTTTTCGTGGAGTAGACGATGAGCCTGGAAGGGTGGCGAGTACCTACCGGTGATTGGTTGGACCTGGCGGTTATCCGGAGGATACTGACCAGAGTCGAGAGATAGATGCGGGATGATCCGTACTGCCGGGGCCGAGCGCCGATACCGCAGACGGAGCTCGTAGGCTGATCCGGACTGACGGAGCCCGATATATGATGATTTGCGTGTCGATGCTGGACACGAGTATTTTATGATATTTTGGGTGCCGATGTTGGGCACTCGTGATTTCTCAGAGATTTACAAGATTTGAGGGCCGATGGGTGTGCCGGCGCCTGAGTTATTTGGGATTTGGGTGCAGTTGTGGGCACCGATTGTTTTCCACGTTGATATTCTGTGTAGATGTTGTTTATCCCATGCTCAGCATTGATTACCATATATCTCATCCTGTAGTTATTTTACTTGACAGAGCATCTGCAAGATTATTGCACATACTGCTTATTTCGCATTGATATCATCTGCTGGCATTTGTTAGAGTAGCGCAGTACGTGCATACTCGCGATTACCTTTATATGTTATCTCTATTCACGAGTTGGCAACTCACCCCCGTTGTGCCACAGTATTTGCAGGTTGCCCTTCAGAGTAGTCGCGGGAGGCTGTCTTTTGCATCTTTTGGCTACAGATATCACTACAGTTGCGACGAGAGCTGTTTTGCATTTAGGTGGGTTGTGGTATCTGATTACTTTTATTGTATCCCTTTTTGTATCTAGTACTCTCCATCTGCCATTTATGTACTGGACTTAGATACTGTGTGAGGACGATGATGTATATTTTGTATTCTGGTGTCGAGCTCGTGGGAGCCGACTGTTTTTATATGCAGTTTATATTCTGTGATGTTTACTTATTGCTCATTCTTCGCTACGACGTCGTATATTACTCTTGTGATGATGATTTCCGCCGGTGGGCGTGATTGCTCTCGTTTGGGAATGTTTTGTTCCTTTATATCTCATTTTTACTCATATCCTCTTTTATACCCGGTCTCAGGGCTACTTTTATAAAGGAAATGCTGCCAAAATTATTTAAATGATTAAGTAACTTTAAAATGAACTTATTGAACTAATTAAGGTTTTCTAAATGTTTTAACTAAATGTTTTCAACACTCACTATGTTTAAATGGTTTTGATTTCTGGGTTCGGCTTACTTAGTCGCGTTACACCAGTAGACGTAGCGCGGCTAAGTGCCGGTCATGAGTCGAAATATTCGGGCCGTGACAGTCAATAATGCGTGCAGTGCCCTACCGTTACTAGTCACAGTACAACTATATCTGAGTAAATAGGGTAAAGGCGCAATTCTAACAATGACGTAGAATATGCGACAAGTATTGAATCCTAGCCCAGACGCATAACGCCATGCGGGCGATTCCCCTGTAGATGTTAAATCTACTCACCTACGTTCCACGCTAGGCGAATCCTACCATCTGCTCCCCCATGTTGTAGTGTCCGTAGTCCCTGCCTGCAAACCTGCAAATAAGACATGGAAATCATATATAAGCCAAATATCTCGCAAAACGCGATATCGAACCAAAACGAGAAACTCGCGTCTCGAACTAAACGCGCGTGTGCACGATACGATGAATCGTGTGTATACGCGTCTAAAACGATCGCGACACGCCGCGATACGCTGGATCACAGAACCCTCTCACGTATCGCGCAAACACAACGAACACCAAACACGATATATAGTCCCATATTTTACTACAGGTCAAATATTACAAAACTATACATGCCAAAACACTAGACTACACAGCATAGAACCCTAGCCAAGACCACAACACCCCAGCCCCCAACTTGGCCGCAATTTGCGGCCAAACTCAATAAATCTGCGGCCAGAAACTAGAATGTGGGGCTTGTGTTCTTGTGGTGTGTTCTAGACCTAGTGTGCATGTCCCAGTTTTCTCAATTTTATCCTGAAGTGTCTGGGTCAAAAGCAGATCACAGAAACCCAATATATCGCTTTAAAAACGCTAATTTGCACAAAACACAAACCCTATGGTATTTTAGTGTAATCTGGGTTAAATCTCAGTTCAAGTGACCCTAATAACACTTAAATGGGTAGGGTTTACCAACACGATCACCAATTTGCCACCACATCTCACAAATCACCAAAACTAGCACAAAACTAGCTAATTAACACAAATCGAAGCTAAACTAACACATAAACTTAGCAGCTAGGGATAGAGTTCAGAAAATATACCCTACAGAACCCTATGAAGCAGGAGAAGAAGTGGATGGAGGAGGTAAGCTGCTGTTGCTGGTTGCTGGAGCTGTTGCTGGTTGCTGGAGCTGTTGCTGCGACAAGCTGAGGCTGCTGCTGCTGATGCTGATGCTGTTTCTGGTGTTGCTGCTTGCTTCTTGAGCTGCTGCAGTTGCTTCTGCTGATGGTGCTACTGTGTGTGTGTGTGTGTGTGTGTTTGAGAGAGTGAGGGAATGAGAAATGAAAATGAGAGGAAGAAATGAGAGCAACACTAAACCCCTCCCTTCTCTTTCTCTTTCCTCATTAATGAGGTATAGTTCACACCATGCTCCCCATGCCCTCTCTCTCACACAAAGTCAACATTCAACCCAAAATAAAACCCTTTTAAATTCATTTTTTTCATTTACTTTTTAAAAGAACAACCATAACTATTTAACCCAAAACACCTAAACAATAATAAAACTAGATTAAGCAATGGTTAAACAACAATTAACACCCTAGTTTACATGCACAAGTGTGTGTGTGCCTAGAAAAATTCTAATAAAATACTCATTAAATAGGATAAAATATTTAAAAACCAAATTGGTAAAATTTTTATTAAAAACTATATATATAAAATATAATTAGCTACAAAACACATTCTAAGGTGTTACACTAGACCGAGGTGAGTACGGGTCGTCCTCAGGGAAACGTTGTATATTTTAATCTTAATTTAGATGTGTTGAGAAAGAAAGGAGGGATAAAGAATATTGAAGAATGGTTGTAGGATCTAGATTTACGTTTAAACACTGATGCAAAATATAGATCTAAATTAACTACGGAGGTAAGTTTATATAATAAGGGGGCTTGTTGGGTTCGTTAGGATTTAGTAGTCATGGACGATTAATTAAAAATTACCCTTTTTATCTTTTAATAGATTTAAAACTAGAACGACGGTGATGCGTGTAGATTAGGGTTTCTAGAGGGAAAAGGAATCCCACTCTTAACCCTTATCTCGACACGGAACTTCGTTCATATCTAGCCTTTACCAAAACAATCATTAATCTAATCTCTAATCGCGGTCGGAACTAACAAAGAATTGTTAGTGCGCCCGATTAGGATGTTAATGATTCCTTTGATAAAGTTCATAAACTTTATAGGACTTAAAAAGGGTTAGGGATGTTCATCATCCATGAGCCTACCCTAATCCTACGAACCCTAACAAGCGGAGAATTACTCGCGCATGTTGGGAAAAGAAGATGAAAAGACAGAGAGGGAAAACATAATGTAAAATGCAAAAGAATTAAATAAAATAACTACCTTTATTAATCAACTTGAACAATCTACACTTTATTCTGTAAAAATGATTACAAAATCTTGATTTGCTTCTCGATCTTTCCTAAGGAGGTAGACGAACAGTTGATGACCAGCCTGGATGCGTGAGCGTCTGGGACTTCGTGATCTCGTCGGCTTGATAAATTTTCAAAGAGGCTCTCGGTCCCTTTTTATAGTGCCAAAGCCAGAACCCAAGCTTCTAAATTTGGTAAAATATAGCATAGATTCATCACCCAAAATTTCAGCATGTAATCTTTTAATATTGCCGCGGATCCGCAGCATCAAGGAGCTTAGGCCGCAAATCCGCGGCCTGATGATCTCCTCCGTTGATCAAAACTTTATGGTTGGCTTCTTGTGACATGTGGCGATCCTTGGAACCTTTGTATCATGGAAATCTTCTCGTGGTTGCTGTCAGACTTGGTCTCTAAGTTTTGCTTCTTAATTAGGCAAGTCTTCTTCAACAACTTAATTTCCATGTTTTTAGTCTTGGAAAAATTCTGCACAACAACTCAAATAATATTTAGTAGACTTTGTTCCACTAGGATTTGGTCAATGAAATTATTTGCATATATTTTCCTACCAAATGCTAATTATAATATATCAACACATGGAAAATAGTATTTTTACAGATAAACCCTCATATGTATGATATCTTATAATAAAGATCTTTTTAAATATGAAAATGGTAGGAAAAATGTAATACAAATGTGCAGTGTTATCAACTGAACAAATACCCCCAAACTTATCTTTGATCGTCCCGAGCAATCTAGTTTATTCAAGAGAAGGAGAAAAAAGAAAGGAGAAAACTAAGCACACTTTCGTAGGCAAATACGATTGCACTGAGCACGTGCAACAAGCCGTTAAACCTCTAGGTGTCCCTAGTAGGAGAAGTGTTGTCTCCTGAGGGTTTTTAGCGGATTACACCCACAAAATCCTATAATAAAAGAGAGATGGTGAAATTTACATATAAAGATACGAACCATAAAAGAAAGACTTTGAAAATAAGAGTTTCCAACTACACTAGCTTTTCAGTTGTCATGAGCCCTATCTTAATAGTCATGAAAAGATGTTAGAAATCACATCATCCCTCAATAAAATATCGTCTTATTCTTCATTCCTACCTTTCATCCAAACATTGATCATATAACCCTACGTGTGTGTAATGGACATCCCTACATTCGGAGAATTCAATTCAAGCTATCATACTCTTGTCCATCTACCTCAGTACTTTTTAACTTGATGAATATTTATGGATTTGCTCACACATTTTCATGCGACCGTTAATACTTCTTGAGGTACTAACCGACCGATTACTCATGTGCTTGCTGATTAGGTGATAATATTTTCCTCGTCTTGCACCACCTAAGGCATAGCAGTGACTCCCAGACTAGTTGACCTTAGGGCACTAGGTGAAGAGTCACCCTCGCTATATTTTTTTATTGCTGCCTTGGCGATAACAAAACCAGTGTTCATTTTTTTCTCTTCACCATTTTTTTCTTTTCTTCATTTTTTTTAATCTCCTTCATACTTTGGCTTTTAGACAAGAGCATTTCAAGGTATCCTCTACTTTCCCGAGTTTCAAGACGTGTGTAAGTGCATATAGTAGGGTATCAACATTCAAATGTTTGGCTTCCAGAATAGAAACTATTTTTCAGACTTACTTTTATCCTCAGATTAGTGACTTCCTTCATCTTACTAACCCTTGGGACAACAGCTCATAACTACTTATTACTAGTTCGTTTAAGAAAACTTCTAATTTTCTTGGTTTTCTTAAACTATTCCTATCTTTTGGATGTAATTTTTCACTTTCTACTCTTTTGTTATCAAAAAAAAAATTTGTGCTTAAATATAGTATAATGCAAAGTATTCGTAAATAAGCACAAACCTCCCCCAAACTTGTTTTCAACAGTGTCCTCACTGTTGCTATCTGTTGGATCACAAAAACCTGTAAGCATGAGGGGACATTATTAATGGGGGCAAAAATATATATAAGTGAAAATCCTCCTCCAAACTTATTTTTGGCTCATAAATTTGAGGACAAAAGTTATGTTCAAGAGCAAAAAATATACCCCCCCTCAAACATGAGTTAGACAATATGAAGCATTTTAAGAGGGGGTGAGTCATTTGGTCAAAATAAGACTTTACAAAGACCAAAAGTTAACACCAACCATTCAAACATTTTATCAGTATAGCGTATAGGTTGGTGGAAGAATGTGTTGTATCGAGTCAAGAAAAAGTGGGGAAGGGATAAGAGGTGGTCTGGAAAGGGTTTGAAATTAGAGAAAAGAAAGAATGAGGATAAATGTGAATGATTAGGAAGAAGGAATGGTGACGGTTCAACCTCTATAGGTGGAGATTGATTAATCACAAAATCCGTATTGTTTAAAAGTTCAAGTTCGTCAGCAAAAAGTTCTTCAAAACTTTTATCAATGGTATGATTCAACCTTTTGCTGTCAAAGAGTTTTGTGCCAGAATTTATCCTACTTGATTCATCAAAAATTATTGAGGTAGAGGACTCGAAAAACTCATCTACCTCATTTTCAAAAATATCCAAATCAATTTGAATTTCTGGTATTATTGAACTTGAATTAACGGATTGTGATTTATCAAAACTCACTGAAAGTATAGGAACAGAAGAAGAACCGGAGAAAGTAGAAGGTAAAATGGGTAAACAAATTGGTGTGTCGAGTGTTGCTGAACCAGATGTGGAAGATGGAGGCTGTATTTCGGTCTGATCTTCGGGTATACCATCATCATCAACTTCAAGACGTATTTGGGATTCGGGAAGAATTAAAGGCTCAAGATGATGACCACACGGAAGTGAAAGGATTTGATAAATTGGTGGAACAAAATCATCCAAAATTTTGGGTTCATCAATCAATATATCCCCAACGTCAATCATCTCATTCAAGTGAAGGTTAGAATTCTCAAACTCCTCATCAAAAGTATGGTTTTCAATCAGTTTTGGTTCAAGAGTGGAGGTGTAGAGATCACAAGGGTTGGGTATGGTTTCACTTGAAATGGACCCTTCACAGTCGGGTAAATCAAACACTACAAAGTCACACAACTTATCAGACATTGTACTTGATGAATTTATGAAACTGGAGTTGTGGATTTCAGTTTGGAATGGGGAGGTTTGATTAGGAAGGGTGTACAGTTCTTTCTTACTACCCAAATCCTTCATAATTTGGTTTGACATTTCCAGAAATTTTTCTAATGTCTGCTCCAGACTAGTCTTGGGTTGATAAGGAGTTTCAGTATAAGATTGAAATTCCTGTAGATAATTAAAACTCCCAAATGACTGATTAGAAGAACTGTCTAGAGTAGGTGGAAAAGTCGGATTCGATTGATAGGAATAGAATGGTTGCGGAACTTGGGTAGGAGTAGGATCAATATTATGATAAGAAGAATATTGATATGGGTTGGTTGGTTGGCTATTTTCAACAGACCTCTTATATGCCACAAACCGCATATCAAACTCTTCTCCGGACAGTGGTGGTGATGGTTGATATTGGTCCGGGTTAAAACTTTGGCCTCTAGACCTAGCTATGTGCTCAGCAATGGACATTCGTCTAGGGGCTTCCTCACTCTGGGTATGAACTGAAACAGGTGTAGGATTAGGATATGGTTGATAAGACCTAGACTTAGGTGGCCAACTGTTTCTTCCTGATTGTTCTATATGATCTCTTAAGGACATAGAAGAGCCGGACGGTATACCGAAGGGATTACGAAAATAAGAGATATCTGGTTGTGGACAGCAAAGCTCGGCAAGTGTTCTTCTGTTTAGTTCACCCATTATAAGAAGAGAAGAAGGGGGAAGGGGTAAAAAGGGGAGAAAATAATTGGTTTGTTTTGAAAAATGACGGATTTAGACAAATCACACAAAAATGCACAAACAACCCTAAAACTAAGGTTACCTAGGTCAGTCTCTAGACCGCTCCTATACTTCCAAAGGACAAGCCGCAGGATAAATCCTCTACCGCCTCCTTACTACTCTTGAAGCCAGGTAAGTGCCAGGTGAGTGGGAGGCTCCCCACTACGAAAGTAGTGGTCCTAATTAAGTAACCACTCGCCTTAGACACACTTGCCTAGACACTACAAAAGTAATGCGGATAAGCGATAGATTACCCACGACCTTCCTCTATCCTTATTGAGCGCGACAGTCCTTAGAGTCTGGTCTAGATATTTTTTTAAATTAATGTAGGGTTGATGCAGATGCTCGGTTTGTGATTTGTGGGGCTTAGGAAGGGTGATGAAATCCCCACATAATCTGGATTTTGGTCTTGCCCCTTAAAAATCCATATTAAAATATGCAAAAACAAACCGTAAAACAAAACTTTGCAAAAAGATTTTCGAGCGGCGATATTTTGCAAAGAATCCTGCAGAAAAGATATTTTATTGGATTTCAGAGGAGAGAGAAAGAGGTTAGAATCTTACCAGAGAAGTTTTGAACCCTAGATCCTCTAACTGGCCGCGCTTCCGCCGCCAATGTGCACTTTCGGCTGCGGTTCCGCCGCAAGGAAGAATGGATCACTTGATGAATTTTTTTCTGTGGTCTTCTGTACTCCTCTGGATCTTGATGAATGTCTCTGAATCTCTGTTTCCTCAATTCTGTGACTCCAGATCCCCTCGCAAAATTCACACGACAATTGTTAAATATATAATTTGCAGTTTTGTTTTATTTATGATATGGATCGTATAAGAATTCAACACAAATAGTAAGAATAAAAAATTACGCACGTATCCCCGGCAACGGCGCCATTTGATTGGTACGAAAGAATGTTTGTAGAATAACCGCAATCAGAACGGTGTCGCGCGTAGCTAGACCGAGGTGAGTACGGGTCATTCTCAGGGAAACGTTGAATATTTTAATCTTACCTTAGATGTGTTGAGAAAGAGAGGAGGGATAAAGAATATTGAAGAATGGTTGTAGGACCTAGATCTACGTTTAAACACTGATACAAAATATAGATCTAGATTAACTACGGAGGTAAGTTTATATAATAAGGGGGCTTGTAGGGTTCGTTAGGATTTAGTAGTCATGGACAATTAATTAAAAATTACCCTTTTTATCCTTTAATAGATTTAAAATTAGAATGACGGTGATGCGTGTAGATTAGGGTTTCTGGAGGGAAAAGGAATTCCACTCTTAACCCTTATCTCGACACGGAACTCCGTTCATATCTAGCCTTTACCAAAACAATCATTAATCTAATCTCTAATCGCGGTCGGAACTAACAAAGAATTGTTAGCGCGCCCGATTAGGATGTTAATGATTCATTTGATAAAGTTCATAAACTTTATAGAACTTAAAAAGGGTTTAGGGATGTTCATCATCCATTAGCCTACCCTAATCCTACGAATCCTAACAAGCGGAGAATTACTCTCGCATATTGGGAAAAGAAGATGAAAAGACAGAAAGGGAAAACATAATGTAAAATGCAAAAGAATTAAATAAAATAACTACCTTTATTAATCAACTTTAACAATCTACACTTTATTCCGTAGAAAATTATTACAAAAACTTGATTTGCTTCTCGATCTTTCCTAAGGAGGTAGACGAACAGTTGATGCCCAGCCTGGATGCGTGAGCGTTTGGGACTTCGTGATCTCGTCGGCTTGATAAATTTTCCAAGAGGCTCTCGGTCCCTTTTTATAGTGCCAAAGCAAGAACCCAAGCTTCTAAATTTGGTAAAATATAACATAGATTCATCGCCCAAAATTTCAGCATGTAATCTTTTAATATTGCCGCGGATCCGCGGCATCGAGGAGCTTAAGCCGCGGATCCGCGGCCTGATGATCTCCTCCGTTGATCAAAACTTTATGGTTGGCTTCTTGTGACATGTGGCGATCCTTGGACCCTCTGTATCATGGAAATCTTCTCGTGGTTGCTGTCAGACTTGGTCTCCAAGTTTTGCTTCTTAATTAGGCAAGTCTTCTTCAACAACTTAATTTCCTTGATTTTAGTCTTGGAAAAATTCTGCGCAACAACTCAAATAATATTTAGTAGACTTTGTTCCACTAGGATTTAGTCAATGAAATTATTTGCATACATTTTCCTACCAAATGCTAATTAAAATATATCAACACATGGAAAATAGTAATTTTACAGAAAACCCTCATATGTATGATATATTATAATAAAGATCTTTTTAAATATGAAAATGGTAGGAAAAATGTAATACAAATGTGCAGTGTTATCAACTGAACACCAGCGTTGTGATGGTAGTCACACTAGTGGAGGCTGGGTAATCTACAAGCACATCCTTATACAGGTCCCTAGTCGTTGGATTATCGAGACGGGGCATCGATACTCCGTAGTAGACTAGCGTATGCGCTTCTCATCCCAGCAGGGGAGATGGTCTGTCCCACAGCCATTAGTTCGTTGTACTTGAGATAGTATGCGAGTGCTCGTTAGGTTACGAGTACACTGGACAGGACTCGTCGGGAACTGTTGGTTGGTACTATACCTATCGTCAGTTATCAGTTCCCAGGTGACATGAGTACAGCTTAGTCCGCTGACTTGACACTGTCACGTCGCCTCGAGTGTGTCCCCACTGTTCTTAGATTTCTACCCTACCACGGCTCAAATGAGTCGTGCAAACAGGTAGCAGTTGGGTGCAGTCCCGAAGCACTTAGAGGCAGTGACGGTTAGACAGGTATCTTCTTTCCCGGTATTGGGGGTTGATATCGCGCTGTGTCTAGGAGAGCCATTACACAAAGTCCCTGGTCAGGGCAAGCGAGATATACTGGTAGGTTTTCCAGTGTTATCTCAGAGAGTTCTGGGCTACACTCTGACACGACTTGTACCGCTATTAGGGGACTGACGTTTACTGCCCCCTAGGCCCGCCATGCGATATTTTCAGACGAACAGACCGGACTGTACGGAGATTGTCACATTCAGGCTCAGTAGGAGTTCGGATGGGTTCACCTCATCAGTCTTCTTATCGGCATCTACCTGGGGACCGTTACGTACAGCTAGTACCGCTTGCGGCCTGTGGTTAAACCTACTGCCAGCGTAGTGTCAAGTCTTTAGAGTCCCACACAGAGGGCTATTCGCCTTTGGGCAAAACAGAGTAGAGGTCGCATAGTTTTGTAACGGGGTTCGTTCACATCCGCGCACTTGTGCACGTTTGGTGTCCGGGAAGTTATTACTAGCGGGCTTTGGTTTAAGCCAGATCCTAGTATTTGTTTTGGGATTGGTTTTGTCTCAGTGTATTCGTGTTCTTCGGAACACGGATGCGGGTGTGTATGCACAGTTGACAGAGGCAGAGGCAGAGGATTCTCATTAGGGTTGTTGACCGTTGCCTTTTTCCAAACCCGAATGAGAATGAGAAATATGATTAATGGTATTAATTAAGGATAATTGTGCCATGGTTAGGGTTGTTGACCGTTTGACTTTGGCTGGCTTATTGACCTATGTCGACATATTGACCATCATCATTTCACATTAAAGATGCTCCTTGATTCTTGCAAAATTCATTTAATGTGAAATGATAATGATCATTCAAAATGAACCATCACAATTTCCTTGATTATTATTATTTTTCATAATTCACTAATATGAGAGTATGGTTGCTAAAATATCCTCATTCTTTCTTGCTTTTTCTCTCTCATATGTTTAGCCAATCCTCTTCTTCTCTCTCAAAGCTCTCATCTCTCATGTGTTGAGAACCATGAGCTCTTGAGATAAAACCACCATAACTCCTCTCTACTCATTCTAGGATTCTAGATTTAGCAAGCCAAGCACTTTAGTTACCTCTAGGTTGAGGTAGGAGCTCAAGGTAGAGGCCTTCGGGTGGATCCTTCTTCGGCAAAGAGAAGACTACGAGGAGGACCCGTTCAAACCACTCCAAGGAGCAAGAAGAGAAGGAGTTCAAGACCTAGGTATAACCTTCTAACCGAGTAGCTAAACTTGTAGTTAGTTTGCTAGGTTTTTGTTTAGCAAAGATCCTCTTTTTCTAGTCCATGTTACCTTGTGTCAAAAAATCGTTTTTACCTATTCCGCCTCCCCATAAGAACTGGGGTGGGTAACGTGGACTTACAGTGGTATCAGAGCCTAGCTGAACAACAACTAGCATGTTAGCAAAGTGATTAGAACTTCGATCCGGAAAAAATCACGAAACATGTCCAAAAACTAAACTTTCTGCCGATTTTTAAAACTGCTCTAAAAATAATTCCACATACCTTAAAAATCAGTGCAGGGTTTTTTTTAGAAATAACCAGAAAAACTGAGCCCACGACTCGGTCAATGCGCCGCTGAACCGCGGCGAAACCACGTGTTTCGCAGCGGATCCGCGGTCGAGTTAACTCAGCCGCGAGTCGGGTTTGCTGCAGTTTGTTAAGTTTGGTGTTCTGTGATTTCTAAAATATTTTGTTTCTGCCCAGAATTTCTAGAGAACAATGTTGTGTTTGGGGTAGTTGCAAATTGGTATTTTGATCGAAGTTCTACAAACTTTTGCTAACTGGTTATATCTGTAATGTGATATATGCACTGAACGTCGGCTAATTGCTGTACGTCGATTAGTGGGGGTTGTGTATATCTATGATCTGTAATGTTGTTGGATTGTGTATATGAACTTGTTGGATTGTCGCGGATGAATAGCCGGGGTTTTGTAAGGCAAGAGTTTCTTTTTCTTTCATTCGATGTAATATGTAAATTGATGTAATATTATTTTTATGGCCGCACATCCGGGATGAGGTTGTAGCCGCCATTGTATATTATTACTTTTACTATTTTTTCTTCTAGGATAGACCCAAGGTGGGGTGCACAAACTACCGGGTACCTCGATGTGCCGAGTGGCCTACTCACGTTGTTGAGGGAGGTTGCTTCCCTTCGGGTACTTGGCGGGTAGTTTGCCGCACCCGTAGGGGTCTAGGGTGGGGTTTGGCTATTCACCACGACCGTGTAATCCGTCTTTCGTTGCAGGCTCGAGCGAAACGCGGATTCCTAGCATATCCAATGTGTTCATCTGTGATCTGGAATGGATATCATTGCATCTGACGAATGTATATATCTATATATGATATCTATTTAGGCGTTGCTTATGTTTTGCATCCGCGCTAGTCCAGCCCCCGCTCTGTCGTTAGTTAAGTAACCTAACGGGTGATGACGGGGCCCGTGGCGAATGCGGATGGCATAAGCGTACGTCATATTTTCGTTGTTTTCTGCAATGGTAGGATTAATTGATGGGACGCATTAAATTAATGCAAGAAAATAAACAAAAGTTAAGTCGTTGGAACAATTTCAAAACCACTCGGTTTCTTTTCAAAATAGAAAACTTTTAAAATGCGGAGCTTGAACCACTCCTTTTAAAAGCTATCACGTTCCTTCGATTATATCAAGTTCACTACGTTCACGGTTTCACCAAAACCATTCGTAGCCCTCCATCATTTCATATGGATAGTCAATAGTATTCAAGCTGTGTTTGTTGGCCAAATTCAAGGCATAGTGATTGGTAGCTATTGGATATTCATATGTAGCATAGATAGATGCGTTGGTTTAGGATAGTCGTACTGCATTGTTGGCCAAAATCAAGGGTATGTACGGGTAGGTTCAAATTAACCTGGAAAATGACGGGTAGAATTTGACATGTGACTTATGATTTTTTGGCCAAAGTCATGGTCATAAGAGCATGGGGCAAAAATCCACATCGGGAGTTTCTAAAGAAACTGAAACTTGCTAGTGCTGCATACCATTTGGAGTATGATGATTCTAGTAGGATTCCTTCAGTTTTATCATACGATGATATTTGGATCCCGATCCTACTGTGAGTATATGCTACTCCTCGGGAAACTTTCTCACTTAACGATCAATGCTATAAACCAAGTAGGTGTCTAGAAAGGTGTTAGCGGGGCTAAGCCCACAGGGAAAAAAGGTTATTTAATTAAGGAAGTTCGCGAAAGCGTCGTAAAACCTCCCTCAAAGTACCAACACTGGCCTGGCTGAATGGTTAAGCAAGTACTGTACGGTGAGATTGATCCCGATTAATTCTTCTTTTTTTTGGTTTGAGGAAGGATTCGAGAAACTGTGGGAGCCATCCTGTTTAGATAAACTAAAAACCAATCTAAACTTGCAAGAGCATCATGCTAGGTGTTTTCTTCTCTCTCTCTTAATTACAGCGACCCTGTGACCAGACATAGGTTACATCTAGATAATAAAATGACTGAATCTGACTGTTATGACTGGCAAAGGTCTGTCCAGATGACCATTACCCATGACAAGCTGGGACACCTCCTGACTAATCAAACTCCTGCCGTCTCAGGACCAGTTTCCCCTGTCACGGATATTGATATCCGTAAGACATCGGAAAAAGACTGTACGAATGCCAAGTGCCTCATGTTGGCCTCAGTTGATGGTGCATACCAAAGGCAGCACGAGAAGATGGACTTAGCTTCTGTCTTCCTCCATAACAAAGATTTATATGGAGAGCAATCTCGTATCGCGAGATATGAGAGCTCGAACGAATTGCTTCAAGCGAGGTTGGTATTCGGGTCATTTGTAGGGGACAACGTCCTTACAGAGACTAGCTATTTTGATGAGCTCACGGACCTGAAAACCACGTTGAAGAACGGGTCAAGTACCGACTTGATTCTACAGTCTCTGCCCTTTACTTATACCCTGAAGGAAACCAGGGAAGAAGAAGGAAAGGGAAGGGCAAAAGTTTCGGGACTAGATGTAGTGAAGGAGGGACGTTCCTATTGTTTTGGGAAAGGACATTGGCAGAAGGATTGCACGGTTAGCAAAACCAGTAGCCAGGATTCGAAGCATGTTGTGGCTTCGGTTTCGGGTGTGTTTGTAATAGAAAACTGTATGTCAATTAACCCTACTTCCTGGGTATTGGATACCGGATCAGGATCTCACATCTGTAATTCATTACAGCCTCCGAGAAACCGTAGAGTTATCAGGATAGGTGATATGACTCTCAGGGTTGCCAACGAAATGAGTGTGGATGCTGAATCCGTAGGGGAATATCGCCTTGGATTGACAAGTGGGCAAATATTGATTCTGCGTAACTGTTTGTATGTACCAAGTATGGCTTGTAATATCATATATGTATCCTTACTTTCTAAGGAAGGATATGATTTTACTTTTGTAAGCGATGTGGTCCACATCCACCTAAATCAAGTTCTGATTGGGTCAGGTATATTAGAAAACGGAATATACGTACTGAATCAAGCTCAGGTTTTCAGTGTCCAGAACACACTTAAAAGAATGTCTCCAGACACAAATCAGGCTTTCTTATGGCATTGTAGACTGGGTCACATTAATGAGACATGGTTAACAAAGTTACATAAAGAGGGATACTTGAATCCGTTCGAGTATCAGTCTTATGCTATTTGTGAATCTTGTCTCATGGGAAAGATGACAAAAACTCCGTTCACTGGACACGGAGTAAGAGTGAGCGAGCACTTAGGACTTATACACAGTAACGTATGTGGTTCAATGTCTACACATGAGTGAAGTGGTTATTCATACTTCATTACTTTTACGGATGATTTCTCTAGGTATGGACATGTCTTCCTGATGAAGCATAAATCCGAGACCTTTGAGAAATTTCGGGAATACAAGAATGAAGTTGAAAAACAAACAGGCAAAAGTATCATGACACTGAGATTTGATCGAGGTGGTGAATACTTAAGTGCCGAGTTTCTGGACTACTTAAAAGAGAATGGAATTCTCTCTCAGCTTACTCCTCCATACACACAACACAACGGTGTATCAGAAAGGCAGAATCGAACCCTATTGGATATGGTTCGTTCCATGATGAGTAAAGCTGAGTTACCGTGATCTTTCTGGGGTTATGCACGAGAAACAGCTGCATATCTTTTGAACCGAGTTCCAACTAAGTCAGTGCCTACCACACCATATCAGATGTGGAGTGGGAAGAGACCCTATCTTAAACACATTAAGACATGGGGATGTCCAGCTTTTGTTAAAAAGCAGCATGCGGACAAACTCGAGGCACGCTCAGTACAATGCAAGTTTGTGGGATATCCAAAGAACTCCAAGGGATATTTTTTCTATTACGCAGAGGAACAAAAGGTATTTGTTTCTCGTCATGCCTGCTTCTTGGAAACTGAATTTTTAGAAAATCAGATAAGTGGGAGCGCAATAGAACTGGAAGAAATTCCAAAACCACAAGCTATTACTGAAAGCTTAACAGAACCAGAAGGTTCGAAAGAACAGGACATTCCTGCGCCACTCCGTAGGAGTAGTAGGCAGTCTCATCCGCCCGAGAGATACTACAGTTTTCTCATAGACGGGGATAGAGAGGATTGCGTAATTGAAAATGATGAGCCTACTGGCTTCCAGCAAACCATTCAGAGCGGTGACTCAGTAAAATGGCTGGATGCAATGCGGACCGAAATGGAGTCCATGTACACCAATAAAGTTTGGACTTTGGACATTACTCCAGAAAGGGTAAAACCCGTAGGCTGCAAATGGATCTTCAGAAAGAAGATTGGTGTAGATGGGCAGGTTGAAACCTATAAAGCTAGACTTGTTGCAAAGGGTTTTCGTCAAAGACCTGGTTTGGACTATGACAAAACCTTTTCTCCAGTAGCTATGCTCAAATCCATTTGGATCCTTCTTGCCATTGCTGCCTTCCACGATTATGAGATCTGGCAGATGGACGTAAAGACGGCTTTTCTGAATGGAAATTTGGAAGAGTGCGTCTATATGGATCAGCCAGAGGGTTTCATTCGGAGTGGGAGCAGCAGTAAAGTGTGTAAGTTGCTTAAATCCATTTATGGACTGAAGCAGGCATCGCGGAGCTGGAACATCTGCTTTGATGATACTGTCAAAGAATTCGACTTTATCAAAAATCCGGATGAACCATGCATTTACAGTAAGATTGTAGGGAGAACTGTGGTATTCCTCGTCTTATACGTGGATGACATTCTCCTAATAGGAAATGACATTCTTATGCTACAGTCAGTCGAAGGATTCTTGTCACAGAGGTTCTCCATGAAGGACCTGGGCGATGCCAACTACATTATGGGGATCCAGATCTATCGAGATAGATCTAAGAGGATGTTGGGACTTTCGCAGTCTAGGTACAACGACACCATACTAAAACGATTCAGTATGGAAGATTCAAAGCGCGGTAATCTACCTGCTTGTCACGGAATCACCCTCTCCAACGAGATGTCTCCCAAGACTGATTTGGAAAGGGCTCGCATGTCATCTATACCCTACGCATTTGCGGTAGGCTCTATAATGTATGTGATGTTGTGTACAAGACCAGATGTAGCATACGCATTAAGCGTTGTTAGCCGGTATCAGTCGGACCCAGGGGAGAAACACTGGATAGCAGTAAAGAACATTCTTAAGTACCTGAGAAGGACTAAGGATATGTTTTTGGTTTACGGCAGAAAAGACCTCCAAATGGAGGCCTTTGTTGACTCCAGCTTCCAGAGTAACAAGGATGACTCCAAATCCATGTCGGGTTATGTATTTACCCTCAATGGAGGGGCGGTGTGTTGGAAGAGTTCCAAACAGGAAACCATTGCTGACTCGACGATGGAAGCGGAATATATGGCTGCATCTGATGCCGCAAAAGAAGCCATCTGGATGAGGAAGTTCTTGACAGAACTTCAGGTGATTCCGTCCATTGTTGATCCAATACCTCTGTATTGTGACAAAAATGGGGCTATAGCTTTAGCGAAGGAACCCAGGTCCCATCAGAAGTCCAGACACATCTTGAGGCGGTATCACCTGATCAGGGAGATCGTGGATCGTCGGGAGATCGAGGTTCGGAGGGTTGCTACAGAAGATAACATTACAGATCCATTCACGAAGGCCATACCCCAGACTCAGTTCGAGCGGCTGATCGAGATGATAGGTCTTCGATATGCCAGTAAATGACCTTAGTGCAAGTGGGAGATTGTTAGTGTATATGCTCTAGAGGCCATTACTGTATCATACTAGTTTGTATATTACTTGATGGAAGCTTGGGATATTCACAGTTGTATAGACAATCTTGCTCGAAATGGTAGTATGCTACTTGGTTTGTTTCTACTTTAATGTGTGCATGTGTTTCTTTTAGCATATCGCCTATACACATTAGTGGAGCCCTTAGGATCTTTGCTTGATACCTGCGTTGTGATGGCAGTCACACTAGTGGGGGCTGGGTAATCTACAAGCACATCCTTATACAGGTCCCTAGTCGTTGGATTATCGAGACGGGGCATTGATACTCCGGAGTAGACTAGCATATGCGCTTCTCATCCCAGCATGGGAGATGGTCTGTCCCACAGCCATTAGTATGTCGTACTTGAGATAGTATGTGGGTGCTCGTTAGGTTACGAGTACACTGGACAAGACTCGTCGGGAACTGTTGGTTGGTACTATACCTATCGTCAGTTATCAGTTCTCAGGTGACATGAGTATAGCTTAGTTCGCTGACTTGACACCGTCACTTCGCCTCGAGTGTGTTCCCACTGTTCTTAGATTGCTACCCTACCACGGCTCAAATGAGTCGTCCAAACAGGTAGCAGTTGGGTGCAGTCCCGAAGCACTTGGAGGCAGTGACGGTTAGACAGGATTCGTCTCTCCCGGTATTGGGGGTTGATATCGCTCTGTGTCTAGGAGAGCCATTGCACAAAGTCCGTGGTCAGGGCAAGCGAGATATACTGATAGATTTTCCAGTGTTATCTCAGGGTGTTCTGGGCTACACTCTGACACGACTTGTACCGCTATTAGGGGACTGACGTTTACCGCCCCCTAGGCCCGCCATGCGATATTCTCAGACGAACAGACCGGACTGTACGGAGATTGTCACATTCAGGCTCAGTAGGAGTTCGGATGGGTTCACCTCATCAGTCTTCTTATCGGCATCTACCTGGGGACCGTTACATATATTAAACCCACTGCCAGCGTAGTGAAGAGTCTTTAGAGTCCCACACAGAGGGCTATTCGCCTTTGGGCAATACAGAGTAGAGGTCGCATTGTTTTGCGACGGGGTTCGTTCACATCCACGCACTTATGCACGTTTGGTGTCCGGGCAGTTATTACTAGCGGGCTTTGGTTTAAGACAGCTCCTAGTATTTGTTTTCGGATTGGTTTTGTCTCAGTGTATTCGTGTTCCTCGGAACACGGATGCGGGTGCGTATGCACAGTTGACAGAGGCAAAGGCAGAGGATTCTCATTAGGGTTGTTGACCGTTGACTTTTTCCAAACCCGAATGAGAATGAGATATATGATTAATGGTATTAATTGAAGATAATTGTGCCATGGTTAGGGTTGTTGACCGTTTGACTTTGGTTGACTTGTTGACCTATGTTGACATATTGACCATCATCATTTCACATGAAAGATGCTCCTTGATTCTTGCAAAATTCATTTAATGTGAAATGATAATGGTCATTCCAAATGAACCATCACAATTTCCTTGATTATTATTATTTTTCATAATTCACTAATATTAGAGTATGGTTGCTAAAATATCCTCATTCTTTCTTGCTCTTTCTCTTTCATATGTTTAGCTCATCCTCTTCCTCTCTCTCAAAGCTCTCATCTCTCATGTGTTGAGAACCATGAGCTCTTGAGATAAAACTACCATAACTCCTCTCTACTCATTCTAGGTTTAGCAAGCCAAGCACTTTAGTTACCTCTAGGTTGAGGTAGGAGCTCAAAGTAGAGGCCTTCGGATGGATCCTTCTTCGGCAAAGAGAAAACTACGAGGAGGAGCCGTTCAAACCACTCCAAGGAGCAAGAAGAGAAGGAGTTCAACACCTAGGTATAACCTTCTAAACTTGTAGTTGGTTTGCTAGGTTTTTGTTTAGCAAAGATCCTCTTTTTCTAGTCCATGTTACCTTGTGTCAAAAAATCGTTTTTACCTATTCCGCCTCCCCGTAAGAACCGGAGTGGGTAACGTGGACCTATAGATGCTTCATCATGTACTTTCTTCATTTGGGCGGCACGGGAATTTTGGTAATCCCCTATTTCCTGCTTTGTTTTATAAAAATTATAAGTTAGAGCGGGACCAACGTTCCCTAGCGCGGTATAACAAGCGGGTTCGGTCAATACACCCGTATTATTATCTTGATTAAGGCGTGACATGGTCGCTACCTGGAGAGAGAGAGAAGAAAACACTCAGCGTATGCTTTTGCAAGATTAGATTGGTTATCAATATATCTAATCAGGACGGCTCCCACTGTTTTAGTCAAATCTTCCTTCAAACCCTAAAAGGAAAGACTAGCCGGGATTAATTACACTCTACAATTTCACCAATCTTTCAGCCAGGCCAGTGCCAGTACTTTGAGGGAGGTTCCCCGTGCTTTCGCACGGACCTAATTAAAATAAACCTCGTTTTCCCAAAGGCGTAACCCCGTTGACACCTACTTGATCGCCTAATTGTAATGTGTAAAACTCTCCCAGGAGTAACACTTACTCGCAGTGGGTATCTGTAACGTTTCCAAAATAATAAAATATGATTTTTGGGAAATTTTATAATTTAATATTATATTAATAAATATTTTAATATTCTGGTTTAATTAAATACAAATAAATGGGGAAAAATTATGAAAATTCAAAAAATAGGGTATTTCATGGAATTATGCCATTTTAAAGTTTTTAAGATTAGTTATATGCTAATATAGAGCTAATCGCGATTAAAAATCGCTAATTGGATTTTTAGCTTTTTTTGTGCAAAAATGTGCACATATCATTTTCCACACTTGTTACACTTGTGTTGCTTGTGCATTTCTACCATGGTTGTTCTTTTGGATCTACTATTCAAGTGAGAAGAGTTTAGTGAAGAAAAGAAAAGATAAGTGATGATGAGAGAGAGAGAGAGAGTAGGTTGCTTTTGAGTTTGACCCTTTCCTCCATCATTTCTCCATCTCATTTCTCTCTCCCCCTCCATGAGCTACTGCTGCTCCTCCCTCTCCCTCACTCTCCCTCTTCACAAAAACCCTAGATCCACCATGAAAACAAAGCCAAAACCCTATTCCCACTTCACAAAAAGTGTTCCCGAGCTCACTAGCTACACTTTGAACCAAGCAAGATTGGATTTGGAGAACTTTGAGCAACTCAAGAATTTTCTTGAGTTGCCAAAGGAGGTAATTTCTGCACCCTCTTGTAGTATTTCAATTTCCTTGTGCATCAATTCTAGTTTCATATCGATATTGTGTCGTTTTGTGGACTTTAGAGAATTCAAGTTAGGGTTTACGGTAAAACTGAAATCAAAGATGGAATTGAGGATTGTGGTGACCTTAGAATCCCTTGTGTGATGCTAATTTGGACCCGAACCTGAACTTGAAACCAGAATACGGAATTACGGAATCGATATCGGGGAAAACTGTAAATCTGAAAGTGTTTTGTGTAATCTGCTATTACCCCGAGACCCCATAAATAAAACTGAGTTGACAGTGAGATGTGCAGGCACCATGGAACCACCACACCAAACTCTAGCCCCCAACTCCAAGGTGAGGCCGCCAATTATTCCCTTCTGGCCGCAAATTGCGGCCAGAGCAGGAGGAAACCGTCTCGATTTTTGTGCATGGCCCCATTTCCTATATTCTTGACCCTGGGTATGTCTAGTTTTGACTGATTCCATCTAGGGTGAAATCTGGGTCGATTTTCCTATGTTGGTGCATGGTTTACGACTTGATTTAGCATGGATTTTGGTGTTTGGTGATTCATTCCTGTCGGGTGGCGTTTGGACGTCAACGACACGTGGATATTGATCGTATTTACATGGGAGTCGATAGGTTTTTACCTGTGCGAGTAGCGTGTGTCGTTTTGGTTTCCGATGTGATTTTCATGTGCTTTAGCGTTTGTGATATCCTTGTAGGTACCCTACGAGATGTGAGGCAAAGAAGATGAAGATGGCGACATCGGCACCGACACATGAGAAGCAAGGTGAGTAGATTATATCTGCGGGGAGAAGTCGGGTGGATGGCGTATAGCACCCCCGCAGTCCGTGGTGATGTATACGAATACGTATACACACATATATTTATTATGTGTTGTTTAGGATTATTGATGGTAATAATGGATTATTGGTGATAAGGATGTATTGGTTGAGTATAGTGCGACACCCTAGAGTAGTGGTTGCACCCACACTCACACATACACACATACTTGCATACATCCTTTCATATATTTGTGCGCATATGATGGTGTGTATATCTACACATGGGTATGGGACTATGTGTTTATATACGGGTTTTGAGGATGATACGTGGGATTGAGATGAGTCGATGAGATTCGATTGAGGCCGTGAAATTTGGCGACATGACAGAGTTCGTATTGGAGATGTGATATGATGGTAGTGATGCCTGTCATGTGATGAGATATTGTGATATCGACTCAGATTTAGGTGGTTTTCATACCTTTCTCGATTGGCTTGATTGTTGGGTTCGTAGTTCGCATAGTTGGCGTTAGGCTAGACCCGAGTCATACCTATTTCAAAAGTAACGAATCGGGGATATTTTAAAGATAGGCAAAAAGGGTTTATACGGATATTTTCAAAAGGCGTATCTTTTCTTAAAACACCGTAGCCCTTATTTTACCAAAAGCCCTGATTCGTCTTATTTCAAAAGGCAAGGTTGCATGATATATCTATTGAGGCAGGTTCTTTACTGTTGCGTGATTACTCGATTCCGCATATTCATGCTGTTTGCATTGCATCGCTTATATTGTGGATATATTTCAGTCATGCTGCTAGGACACCAGCACAATTATCGATGATGCGTATGTTTCACGTACACTTGTTTGCCGACTCACACACTTCATCATCGATAATTGCCATGTCACTACACTGTAGTACTGTTGCATTCAGGATATGACCCTTGCACGACATATTGATATGCTTACCTTTCCGCTATATGCCGCATACATGCTGTTTTCTGATTATACGTATTGAGATATGCTGTTTCCATGATATTTCTGGTTTTGGGAACCGTGGGTGTTTCAAAGAGAATATGTAATTGTTTTAAAAACCCGGTTACCCGTGATATGATATTTCAGTGCGTCCACCATGTGTTTTCTCGGTGCTGAGAGCGACATGTGAAACCCGATTCGAGGAGTGGACGAGCCGAGTGCGGGTACATGGTGGACCCGGTATGGTTCCCCTCGGCAAGATGATCGAAGGATTTTGCCGATTGAGCCTGGAGGCGGGCGAGTACCTACCGGTGATTGGTTAGACCTGGCAGTTATCCGAAGGATACTGACCAGAGTCGATAGATGGATATGGACGTACTGCCGGGGCCGAGGGCCGATACCACAGACAGAGCCCGTGGGCCGATCCGGACTGACGGAGCCCGATGTATGAGGATTTATGTGCCGATGCTGGGCACAGTTTTCATGATGTTTTCGAGTGCCGATGCTGGGCACTCCGGTTCCATGATTTTGACGTGTCGCGAGGGACACGAGTGGTTTATATACTCATATTTCCATGCATATGCTGATGATATTTACATGCATGATGGTTATTGTCATTGGGTGACGAGTGGACGGGATCCACGTATATGCAGATTTGATTACATTGATCATACCTCACATTCATGATATGCTATTACCTGAGGCACTAGCACGAGCACTTGGCACTACACTCATGTATAGAGATTACATTGCCAGTTAGCATGCTTCAGCTTTATTCATACTGAGGTTTATTTATATCTGATCGTATTGACCTAGGATGGGTCATTCATTCGATCTCTGCTTGTAGATATTTTCTATTCTCGAGTTGGCAACTCACCCCCTTTGTGCCACAGTCCTTGCAGGTTTTTGCCGTACAGATTCTATAGCGGCATTTCTGGCACACTGCTTCCTTATGGGTGACTTGCGTTGGTAGGTGGGTTCCTTGTATCAGAACCGCCATTGCTCCTGTATTATTCATTGTATCTAGTAATTCCATCAACCAAAACTTGTATATTGTCTCAGACGTAGAAAGCAGTGTTGTATTATTTCGACCTTAGAGTCGCGCTTGTAGTATTACGGTTTTCTGGCTGTTTTGAGTTCTTTTTGGGTTTTGATCCTCGCCCTTTGGCGTTGTATATTATTATTGCTTGCGTGGTTGTGACCGTCGATTGACGAAGAGCTAGCTCCCGCTTGGGGATGCCTTTTATCATCTCATATATATTATTCTTGTTGTACCCCGTTCGGGGCCAGTTTTTACAAAGGAAACTCTGCCGAAATTTTCAGGAAAGGTTACACATTTTAAAAATACACATTCGGCTTAGTTATTTAAAAACTTTGATTTTCGAAACATGATTTCTTTACTTTTCAAAACCAGTTTTCCTTATTTACTCCTTAAATGGTTTTAGATTGCTGGGCTTTGGCTTACTTGGATCAGATGGGGTCCTATAGACTTCATATGGTTCAAGGGCCAGTCACGTGCTCTTTCGGGTCGTGACAGTATTTGGTATCAGAGCGCTAGGTTGACCTTAGTTCGAGTCTGAGTTTGACTATGTGGAGCCTAGGGCGTTATTTATATACGGAACTTAGGCTTGACCTTACGGAACTTAGACTTAGTTGAGGGGGTATTAGACCCGAACTTTCATCGTATAGGATGACCCTTGGTTGATGGAATAGGTGACTAAAGTAGAGTGACGTACCGTGGGTATGTTCCGCGGCATACTTACGACACGCCACTCCCCTTAAGAAACCTTAGGTTGTACATTTCCTTGCACCGTATTATATTTCTTCCTATGATCTACCTTCATCGATACTGGTTATGGTTTTGCTGCCGCGATTGCATGGGCAGAGTGAGCTACGGCTTGAGTTGTGTCAGCATGAGCTCGTCTAGGACGAGGGCTGACCGGGGCATGATTCCAGAGACATACGGTTGCATTGAGGCTTCGTATTTTGTGTTTCCGCACTATGAGCGTTTGACAGATCGCTGTTGCGAGATTTCTCAGATGTACCGGTCGGTACCAGAGGATTGAGCCACTGATAGAGGCCAGCCAGGATGTGATGACCGTTAGTATATCGCTTATTCATGATGGTTGAGGCGCTGCTTAGCGTACCGACGAATGAGCCAGTTGTTGCTGCGAATGATGAGATATCGCCCAGATGATTGGAGCTACTGCAGCATGAGCATATTCTTAGAGATATGATGGTGAGTCGCTAGTCACCGAGGATGAATGACTAGGACATGTGGTTCGTTCGCTTACCCCGATGCGAGGTCATCAGATAGATTGATTCCAGCTAGAGGCGACTTCACGCAGATTCGTTGAGAGTCGATTGAGACGATCGAATGTCAGGAACCCATTTTCCAAGTTTAAAGTATTCGGAAAGACATGCAAGCGATTCTATGTACCCTCTAGAAGAATGAAACCCTAACTCGACATAATGACCGTGTGAAAGCCTTTGAACCTTAGGGTTTGCGGCAGTTCCGCGGCACCATTTGTGAGGCTTGGGTTTGCCCTTCTACGGCTGGACCACCGATGCTCTGGTATGTACTCGATACTATTAAACTGTACCCGAGATGTTGAGCTCTTGGGGATTATGAGGTTCTGACGAGTCGATCGGACGATTCGACATCATTCGGATATCATGTGATGGGACACTACTTGGGAGACTCCAGATACGAGCATAGCCGTTGGAGCGCAGTCTGTGTAGCCACGATGAGATGAGTCCGAATCAGTCGATATTGGAGCAGGGTGGAGTAAAGAGTTTGCACGAGATTTCGACGAGATGACGTTTCACTCCGCTGACATCAGAGATGTGATATGCACGCTGAGGACGTGTTCGGCTAGATATCTCCTATTGAGTGATGAAGCTACTGAGTTCGTGATTTCGAGTCCGTGTTAGAGACTTCGGAGGGAACGTAGCCGATGGCATTGAAGTGCGCAAATAGAGACGCGATGTCGAAATGGTCGATGGTACAGACAAGCGGGATAAGAAGTTCGTGCGAGAAGCAGACGAGCTGCTACTACACCCCGTTAAGATTAAAAGTCGGATATGCATACAGAGGCACAGGGATGCGACCGGCTTCCGAGGAGATGTTGTACTAAGGACGCAGATGTCCAGAGAGCGAGAAAAGATTATGCCAGAGTACCAGCCTCCTTACAGTTTGGCTTAGGCAAGATCAGAAGAGACCTTGAATAGGATTCCTTCCAGTACACTGCTGCAATAAGAGTTGCACCCAGGATCGGATGTGTGATGGGTATTCAGAGGACCAGAGGTCGGCGCCGGAGATGTGCTGCTTTACGAGCGGTCGTGAGGATTGACCGAGAGATGACCTGAAAAGTGCCAGAACGGAATCGTTCCTGTCAGCACACCTGACCGGGCCGATGAGCCGATAGATTGCGAGATTGGTAATCTACAGGAAAGATCAAGAACCAGAGGCAGAGGACGCCAGCCGCGAGCAAGAGGCAAGTAGATATCTTGCGCCGCTAGCATTGGATGTACCGGAACCTTCTCGACTTCGAAGGAGGATATACCGACGAAGATATTTATGATTTGTGATTTTGTGATTCGACTATCACGTATCCGTCACTTTGGGATTTCGGTATTTTGGCGATATATTTGCATGATTGGTTTTGGTGACCGAGTTCTATGATATTTGATTTTGTGCACCATGGTTGCACTTACTGGGTATTTATACCTTGCACATAGTTATTACTCTTGAGATGTTGATTGTGATTTCATGCCTATTTTATGGCGGTGATTTGATTTACGCTTCCAGCATAGTTTCATGTACTCTTAGTATTTTGATTTGTGCACGCTGATGCACGCGGTTGTGAGTTTTTCCATCGCGGTACACCTGATTTGATTAAGCCGCGTTGTATGTTGTTTCGTGCCTTGGCTGCACCTGCCTATGACTTTATGGATTTCATATGGTTGATTTGATGTTGTGCGTATGTTACGCACACGATTTGATTTTTGCACTCGGTATAGCTTATATGTGCTTGTAGTGCATTGATATGTGTTTTGTGCACGCAGTTGCGCACGTTTATGATTTTCTTTATATCTGGGTACACTTAGTGTTGCTGCTTACGCATTTGAGTTATTGCTTGTATTTGTGCATGGGATGCACCAGTTCTATACTTCGTGCGTTTGTCGCACCAGTTTTATGTTTCTTGCGTTTATCGCATCAGATTTATATTTCGTGCCTTTGTTGCACCGGATTTACATTTTGTGCATTACGGTTGCACCTGACTTCGATTTGATGTCTTTCGATATGTCGATTTTGATTGTGATATTGATGTGGATTCTTGCACTCCGTGCTTTTGACTGGATTTACGCATGTTCGGCGTTGCTATTGGATTTTGTGATTCCGTGCATGTTGAGTGCTCAGGGTTTAGATTTTCATTCGTGCACGATGGATGCACCGATTTGGATTTTCGCGCATGTTGGGCGCATGTTTTGAGATACGATTTTGGGGCACACCAGATGCACTAAATCGAGATTCTTCGTGCATGTCAGATGCACATGTTTGGGCTGTCAGGCACACACGTTGCCTATGATAGATGTTTCGTGCACACCCGTTGCACCTAGATGTTGTTTTGTGCACTTGTATGGCACATATATGGATTTTGATTTCCGTGCGCACCAGACGCACAGGGTGGTGTTATGTGCATTTTTATGATTTATTCCTTTTGGAGCAGTACATTTCTATGATATCTGATATTCGTTTGTACCGAGCAGGACTAGTCAGAGGACAGTACCTGGATATATTTTGCATGCATTGATAGTTCGAAGGGATTTCCAAAGAGCGAGCTATGGTCTCAATATATATATACCTACGTGTCCGATATGACACGAAACGTTTAAAGACAAGGAAACCCTTCAAAATTGTTTTCAAAACGGCGGAACGTACCTATTAAACAAAGGATATATATATATATATATATAGTTATTTTCTTGTGAAAAACGTCTGCCACTGTGCAGTGTTACGCGCATCGCACAGCGACTTAAAAAGATTGGGCATGCATTTACATCAGCTATTTACATGTATAGATTGGATGTCTACACGTATAGTTCTGATCTATATCATATTGGTTTTGTATTGGATTTGACATTTTTGTCTTTACCATGACTCCGATGATTGCAGGATGCTTGATGGAGTGTTTCTTTTGAGTTATCTGCTCAGTACTCATGCGCATGCATTGCGCTATGATACGTTTTATGTATTGCTGATTTCGGAGCCCCGATGATTTGGAATTTGTATTGCAATATTTTAGTATTTGGGGGTTTAAATTTAAATTCGGGGACCGAATTTCTTTAAGGGGGGTAGATTGTAACGTTTCCAAAATAATAAAATATGATTTTTGGGAAATTTTATAATTTATTATTATTTTAATAAATATTTTAATATTCGGGTTTAATTAAATACAAATAAATGGGGAAAAATTATGAAAATTCTAAAAATAGGGTATTTCATGGAATTATGCCATTTTAAAGTTTTTAAGATTAGTTATATGCTAATATAGAGCTAATCGCGATTAAAAATCGGTAATTGGATTTTTAGCTTTTTTTGTGCAAAAATGTGCACATATCATTTTCCACACTTGTTACACTTGTGTTGCTTGTGCATTTCTACCATGGTTGTTCTTTTGGATCTACTATTCAAGTGAGAAGAGTTTAGTGAAGAAAAGAAAAGATAAGTGATGATGAGAGAGAGAGAGAGAGTAGGTTGCTTTTGAGTTTGACCCTTTCCTCCATCATTTCCCCATCTCATTTCTCTCTCCCCCTCCATGAGCTACTGCTGCTCCTCCCTCTCCCTCACTCTCCCTCTTCACAAAAACCCTAGATCCACCATGAAAACAAAGCCAAAACCCTATTCCCACTTCACAAAAAGTGTTCCCGAGCTCACTAGCTACACTTTGAACCAAGCAAGATTGGATTTGGAGAACTTTGAGCAACTCAAGAATTTTCTTGAGTTGCCAAAGGAGGTAATTTCTGCACCCTCTTGTAGTATTTCAATTTCCTTGTGCATCAATTCTAGTTTCATATCGATATTGTGTCGTTTTGTGGACTTTAGAGAATTCAAGTTAGGGTTTACGGTAAAACTGAAATCAAAGATGGAATTGAGGATTGTGGTGACCTTAGAATCCCTTGTGTGATGCTAATTTGGACCCGAACCTGAACTTGAAACCAGAATACGGAATTACGGAATCGATATCGGGGAAAACTGTAAATCTAGAAGTGTTTTGTGTAATCTGCTATTACCCCGAGACCCCATAAATAAAACTGAGTTGACAGTGAGATGTGCAGGCACCATGGAACCACCACACCAAACTCTAGCCCCCAACTCCAAGGTGAGGCCGCCAATTATTCCCTTCTGGCCGCAAATTGCGGCCAGAGCAGGAGGAAACCGTCTCGATTTTTGTGCATGGCCCCATTTCCTATATTCTTGACCCTGGGTATGTCTAGTTTTGACTGATTCCATCTAGGGTGAAATCTGGGTCGATTTTCCTATGTTGGTGCATGGTTTACGACTTGATTTAGCATGGATTTTGGTGTTTGGTGATTCATTCCTGTCGGGTGGCGTTTGGACGTCAACGACACGTGGATATTGATCGTATTTACATGGGAGTCGATAGGTTTTTACCTTTGCGAGTAGCGTGTGCCATTTTGGTTTCCGATGTGATTTTCATGTGCTTTAGCATTTGTGATATCCTTGTAGGTACCCTACGAGATGTGAGGCAAAGAAGATGAAGATGGAGACATCGGCACCGACACATGAGAAGCAAGGTGAGTAGATTATATCTACGGGGAGAAGTCGGGTGGATTGCGTATAGCACCCCCGCAGTCCGTGGTGATGTATACGAATACGTATACACACATATATTTATTATGTGTTGTTTAGGATTATTGATGGTAATAATGGATTATTGGTGATAAGGATGTATTGGTTGAGTATAGTGCGACACCCTAGAGTAGTGGTTG
This sequence comes from Agapanthus africanus, assembly GCA_030015575.1. Lineage (NCBI taxonomy): Eukaryota > Viridiplantae > Streptophyta > Magnoliopsida > Asparagales > Amaryllidaceae > Agapanthus > Agapanthus africanus. The sequence continues at coordinate 440,519,247 of CM057350.1, read as the reverse complement.
CACCCACACTCACACATACACACATACTTGCATACATCCTTTCATATATCTGTGTGCATATGATGGTGTGTATATCTACACATGGGTATGGGACTATGTGTTTATATACGGGTTTTGAAGATGATACGTGGGATTGAGATGAGTCGATGAGATTCGATTGAGGCCGTGAAATTTGGCGACATGACAGAGTTCGTATTGGAGATGTGATATGATGGTAGTGATGCCTGTCATGTGATGAGATATTGTGATATCGACTCAGATTTAGGTGGTTTTCATACCCCTCTCGATTGGCTTGATTGTTGGGTTCGTAGTTCGCATAGTAGGCGTTAGGCTAGACCGAGTCATAACTTTTTCAAAAGTAACGAATCGGGGATATTTTAAAGATAGGCAAAAAGGGTTTATACGGATATTTTCAAAAGGCGCATCTTTTCTTAAAACACCGTAGCCCTTATTTTACCAAAAGCCCTGATTCGTCTTATTTCAAAAGGCAAGGTTGCATGATATATCTATTGAGGCAGGTTCTTTACTATTGCGTGATTACTCGATTCCGCATATTGATGCTGTTTGCATTGCATCGCTTATATTGTGGATATATTTCAGTCATGCTGCTAGGACACCAGCACAATTATCGATGATGCGTATGTTCCACGTACACTTGTTTGCCGGCTCACACACTTCATCATCGATAATTGCCATGTCACTACACTGTAGTACTGTTGCATTCAGGATATGACCCTTGCACGACATATTGATATGCTTACCTTTCCGCTATATGCCGCATACATGCTGTTTTCTGATTATACGTATTGAGATATGCTGTTTCCATGATATTTCTGGTTTTGGGAACCGTGGGTGTTTCAAAGAGGATATGTAATTGTTTTAAAAACCCGGTTACCCGTGATATGATATTTCAGTGCGTCCACCATGTGTTTTCTCGGTGCTGAGAACGACATGTGAAACCCGATTCGAGGAGTGGACGAGCCGAGTGCGGGTACATGGTGGACCCGGTATGGTTCCCCTCGGCAAGATGATCGAAGGATTTTGCCGATTGAGCCTGGAGGCGGGCGAGTACCTACCGGTGATTGGTTAGACCTGGCAGTTATCCGGAGGATACTGACCAGAGTCGATAGATGGATATGGGCGTACTGCCGGGGCCGAGGGCGGATACCGCAGACAGAGCCCGTGGGCCGATCCGGACTGACGGAGCCCGATGTATGAGGATTTATGTGCCGATGCTGGGCACAGTTTTCATGATGTTTTCGAGTGCCGATGCTGGGCACTCCGGTTCCATGATTTTGACGTGTCGCGAGGGACACGGGTGGTTTATATACTCATATTTCCATGCATATGCTGATGATATTTACATGCATGATGGTTATTGTCATTGGGTGACGAGTGGACGGGATCCACGTATATGCAGATTTGATTACATTGATCATACCTCACATTCATGATATGCTATTACCTGAGGCACTAGCACGAGCACTTGGCACTACACTCATGTATAGAGATTACATTGCCAGTTAGCATGCTTCAGCTTTATTCATACTGAGGTTTATTTATATCTGATCGTATTGACCTAGGATGGGTCATACATTTGATCTCTGCTTGTAGATATTTTCTATTCACGAGTTGGCAACTCACCCCCGTTGTGCCACAGTCCTTGCAGGTTTTTGCCGTACAGATTCCATAGCGGCATTTCTGGCACACTGCGTCCTTATGGGTGACTTGCGTTGGTAGGTGGGTTCCTTGTATCAGAACCGCCATTGCTCCTGTATTATTCATTGTATCTAGTAATTCCATCAACCAAAACTTGTATATTGTCTCAGACTTAGAAAGTAGTGTTGTATTATTTCGACCTTAGAGTCGCGCTTGTAGTATTACGGTTTTCTGGCTGTTTTGAGTTCTTTTTGGGTTTTGATCCTCGCCCTTTGGCGTTGTATATTATTATTGCTTGCATGGTTGTGACCGTCGATTGACGAAGAGCTAGCTCCCGCTTGGGGATGCCTTTTATCATCTCATATATATTATTCTTGTTGTACCCCGTTCGGGGCCAGTTTTTACAAAGGAAACTCTGCCGAAATTTTCAGGAAAGGTTACACATTTTAAAAATACACATTCGGCTTAGTTATTTAAAAACTTTGATTTTCGAAACATGATTTCTTTACTTTTCAAAACCAGTTTTCCTTATTTACTCCTTAAATGGTTTTAGATTGCTGGGCTTTGGCTTACTTGGATCAGATTGGGTCCTATAGACTTCATATGGTTCAAGGGCCAGTCACGTGCTCTTTCGGGTCGTGACAGTATCAGGATCCAACTATCTCATAGGAGGTATGCAATCTCATTGCAAATTTCAACACTTGAAATTCCCGATAATATTTTACCCCTAGCATCATATGACCTTGGCGCAGGCCAACAAACCATAGTCCGCTAGTCAAGTTCAACCCGTCAAGGCGTAGTATTCGTGCTACCCTAACTCAATCGCATCTTATACTTTAGCAGATAAGCATAAATAGCTACCGAACACTACGCCTTGACGCAGGCCAACAAACGTAGCACGAATACTATGAAGTACTTATCTGAAATGACGGAGGGCTACGCAAGTTTTTGGGAAAACCATGAGCGTAATGAACTTGATATCGTTGTAGAATCAAATGATTTAAAATGGAGATTTTTTGAGGCTTTTACTAGTTTTGCTAAAGTGGTCACTCCTGATGAAGGGATCGTCGGCTCTTTCCTTATCGAATAAGGTGCATGATATTTCATAAATACCACTATGCAAAGCAAAAACTATAAAAACAATCAAAAGACAAACCGAGGGTTGTAGCATCTACCAGTTATTGCTAAAGAGGTCACTCCCGGTGAAGGGATCTCGGCTCTTTCCTTATCGAATAAGGTGCTGGATGTTCTACAAGGAACACCGCTATGCAAAACAACAACTAGAGCTACCTGTTTTTTGAAAATTCGATTCTACAACATCTTTAGGTTTCTTTAATTTCATTAATCTCATTAATGAAGTCCCATTATTTTAAGTTACCTAAACATCACAGATAAATACAACGTACGCTTATGCCATCCGCATTCGCCTCGATGTCCTCTCGTGCACCGTTAGGTTAGGTAACTAACGGCAGAGTGGGGTAGTGCTAGCGCGGGTGTAAAACATAAGCAATATCTATATAATATATCATATATACTATATCCTATATCCATCTAAGCATATCAAATGACCACATCATAGATATCGCAGCAGAAGAACAACATATGAAATATTGGATATACTAGGATTTCCGTGTATTATTTTAATCCTGTATAAAACACGGATTCCACGGTCGTGATGAATAGCCAATCCCACACCCCTAGACCCCTACAAGAGCGGAAAGCAACCCTACCAATTCTAGAGTTAGGAGACCCGGTCTCGACTCCTTGAGATGGTCTCCCACTGGACTCCAGAACCCGGTTACTTATGCTCCCCGCCTTGGGTCTATCCTAATGCGGAAAAGTAAATAATATACAATGGTGACATCATCCTCAACCCGGAAGTGCCCTAATAAAAGAATATTATATACAATGAATTTTACATGAATGAAAAAGAAAACTCTTATCTCACATAAAACCCCCGGCTATTCGAAACACGACGATCCAATATAACATATCCAAGCAACACATAACATCACATGTCATCAACGTAAGTAAATATGCGTATCCCAATTGTCGTTGACATATAGCATCGAAACCGGCGATACACCACATATTACACTTACGGTCGCAGAAAAGAAAGTGAAAAACTACAACAGTAGGAATCCGCAACCTCCTTAGACATCGCATGCCTAACCAAATGAATTCCTTAGACATCACATGCCTAACAATTATAAACCCCGCATTTTAGTCTCGATCTCGAAAACACTTTTCAATATCTATTCAGGCAATTCAACAAGATTCCCGAAATCCTGATCGAATTCTCATCGGAAACTTTAGTAGACGGCCGCACCCCCGATACCGTCGATGAAGTGCACTAAGGCGGAACACCACTGCCGTGAGCACCCGAACGGATGCTTTTGGTGACGGGGTTCTCCTATAGTCACTTGGTCGGGTCTATGGGGTGTGGATATCTATTAAGTTTACCCGGCGAGTATCCGCGTACACTACGTGATTGCGACGGACTTTTGATCACATCAAAATCCCGTGGAAACCGATCAACTGAGACTAAACTGCTAGATTTATAACATTCAAACTAGTTATCTCATAACTATTTGTGGATTCCAAATATTGTGTCCAATCATATAATATCCGGACGAAGTTAAACCCTTCGATCGATTCATCAAATTCCCATAATTTCCCGACAGCTCAACACGTGAGCACAGTTTTAGTAATACCCAGAAGATGCCACAGTACCTATGAACCAGCCGTAGAATGGTCAAACCAACGCCTCACATGTGAAATGCTAAACTATCACAAACCCTAGGGTTCAAGTTATGGTTTTGACGGCCACATAATCGAGTTAAGGTTTCATTCTTCTAGAGGGTCCACGGAATCACTTGCATGTTTTTCCGAATACGTTAAACTTGGAAAAATGGGTTTTTGACATTCGATCGAACTTTTTAACATTGTCTAGACAATATGTGAAACACCCGAAATAATGTTAAAACTACGAATACGAAACACTCTGAATTTCTTATAGTGTAAAATTACATCCAATGCAAAATTAGCAAAAATAAACAACACCCGAAACATCAAAACCAAGTCACAGGAACGCAGGCAAAATTTCAAGGGAGGGGGCTCGGTTTTGGCCGATATAGGACCTATTGTGGCCGGCCCATTTTTCACCAAGTGTCTTGAAATTTTTCCAGTGTTCATGATATATCCCACACATCACTCTGTACTTATTTAAAAAAAAATATGACAACTTTTTGAAATCGACAGCAAGCAGGTTTTGGCGATGCAAGTTTCGGAGTTGTTTCGGTTTCGTAATTCTAACAAAATCCGTATTAATTTCTAGCATGGATCTGATACCACTGAAGGGTTACCCAAGACGGCAACAAGGTTTCGGAAGGCATCGTCCATGCCAAATTAAAATTTTGCCGTTTTAGCTAACCCTAAACTAGATCGTCTACTAGAAATATATGGAAACATATATGCAAACACTTTGCAAAAGTAAAGAGAGCAAGGAATACAACCTTTGTAGACCGGTCCTTCACTTCAAATAGCTATGTGTAGTAGTCCCCTCCGCCGCGATCTCAAGCTCCGGACTCTAGAGAGGCTCCGTAGAAGAAACGAACATGCATGCTTCGAAGACTTCAAGGCCGAAGATGATCTACGTCGGCAAGACACTAACTCAAGCTATTCCTTCACTAGGTCATGAACTTTGTGAAGAGAACACCCTATACTACATGGCAAGTAGTAGAGGATGATGAAGTAGGAAGTGGGCTCACTTTAGAATTGATTTTCTCACACTTTTTCTCATTCCACCATTAGAGCTAGCAAGCTTTTCATGGAGCTTGATGAAGAAGAAGAAGAAAGAATAAATCATCATATGAATTATTCCCCTCAATCATGTAACCATGGGTGAGTTAAGCTATCATTCTTAACTCATGTAGAGAATTGACCAAGGTATAAGGTTAAGGGTTGGGTTAAATAAATATCCTAAAGAATGACAAAAGTGTTAACTTTGTCAATGTTTCCACAAGCTTCATGAAAGCTTGAGAACTTTGACTAAGTCTTTCTCTTTTGTTATTCTTTAGACATAAACAAAACCCTAATTTAACCTAATCATGGTATAAGTCTCATACACCCATCTTGTATGTATCATCAAGCATGATACAAACATGTACACTTGCATATATCACATATAAACAATGTGCACAATCTAGTGAGAAAATAAATCATAAGTGAGCTAATACTAGTTAATGTAATGTAATATATCAAATATATAATTATACATTAAATTATTAAATCAACTTTTGATTTAATAATCCGGCTATAACCGACTAATATCATGTGTAACAACTTATCGAATCAACACTTGATCCGATAACCCGGCTATATCGCATACAACCGATCAATGTCACAAATCGCGAGAATAGAATACGGTATCACATATCGTATCAATCTCAGTCCCGCACAAATCATATATGTGCTCCTACTCCGTTTCGCTTGAGCCAGGAAACCCCTGTGTAGGACTCTAAAGACTCGTCAATACGCCGGCAGTAGGGGATGATCATATCAAACACCCACAAGCCGCAAGCGGTCTGCTAAACGTAATGGCCACCCGGGTATTGAGCGATCAGAAGATCAACAAGCAAGCCTGCTAACACTCCTGCGAATCCAGTCAGTAACACTATCGTACAGTCCGGTCTTTTCGTCTGATATGTCGCATATCTCGTCTTGGGGTGGTAAACGTCAGACCCCATTCACGACCCAAAGTTCGGCCCGTGACCGGCACTTAACCACGTAACGTCTACAGGCGTAACGCGACTAAGTAAGCCGAAACCCAGAAATCAAAACCATTAAAAGTATTGAGTGTTAAAACATTTAATAGAAACATTTGTTAAAACGTTTAGAAACCTTAAGTAATTTAGTAAAATTCTTTAAAGTTCAAGTTATTATCTTAAAAATTTTGGCAGCATTTCCTTTGTAAAAACTAGCCCCGAAATCGGGTACAAGAAAATATATGAGTAAAATTATATACAATAGAAATAAAGCATCCCAAACGGGAGCAACATGCCCAACGGTGGAAACAATCACCACAATGATAATATACGACACCGAAGCGAAGAAATGAGCAGTATAAGTGAAAACAAATATCATGAAAGATAAAGCTGCATAAATAAAGTCGGCTCACAACGAGCTCGACACCAGAGTACAAAATAATATATATCGTCCTCACAACTGGTCTCTAAGTCAATACATGAAAAGTACTAGATACATCAGTGTATACAACTGGAAAATAAACAGATACCGCAAAAACCCACCTATCAGCAAAAGGGCTCACGCGCCAACAGCAATGGTATCCGTATCAAAAGATGCAAGGAAGAAGCCTGTCGCAACTACTCTGAGGGGCAACCTGCAAACATTGCGGCACAACGGGTGTGAGTTGCCAACTCGTGAATAGTAGATAACATATAAAGATAATCGCGAGTATGCACGTACTGCGATACTCTAACCTATACCAACAGATAACATCTAAAAGATGAGCTGGATGCGCAAAATCATGCAACAAGTGCGATCTAATAACATCTCTATATGATGAGCAGGGTATGCAATAATCGTGCATAGCATGTGCAATCTAATAAAATCTATATAGGATGAGCAGGGTATGCATTAATCATGCATAGCAAGTGTACTCTATCAGATACTACAGATACAGGATGAGATGTATAACACTGAAAACTGAGCATGGGAATAAATAACATCTACATGGAATGTCAACGTGGAAAATAACCGGTGTCCATCAATACACCCAAATCCCAGTAAAACTCTGGCGCCGTCACTTTAATCGGCCCTCAAATCCTGTAAATCTCATAGAATCGTGAGTGCCCAATATCGGCACTCAAAATATCATAAATAATCGTGTCCAGCATCGACACGCAAATCCTCATGTATCAGGCTCCGTCAATCCGGATCGGCCCATGGGCTCCGTCTGCGGAATCGGCCCTCGGCCCCGGCAGTACAGGTCGGCCCGTATCCATCTCTCATCTCTGGTCAGTATCCTCCGGATAACCGCCAGGTCCAACCAATCACCGGTAGGTAGTAGTCCCTCCGCCGGGCTCACCGTCTAACAATACGAGTCTTCTTGCCCCGGGGTACCATACCGGGTCCACCATGTACCCGCAATCGGTGCCTACCACTCCTCTAATCGGGTATACTCACACAAGCTCTCTGGAACCGAGAAAACTCATGGTGGACGCACTGAAATATCATATCAAGAGAAACAGAGTTTTTAAAACAGTGTGTATTTTCTTAAAATAATACCACGGTTCTCAAATCCAGAAATCCCATAAATCCAAACTCAATGCGTAAATCCATGCAATGTGTCGTATGACACTAAGAGTAAAAAGGGAAAACCACTTTTTTAAAAGAATCCAGTTTTGAAAATATCTCATGCGGTCCCGATCTCTTTGAAATCAAATCAATATCATCCATGTATGTAACATATGTATGTATGTAGGTATGGATGTGCAAATGGATATATACATGAATATGAGTGTGCCAATATATATGTGCACTGGTATGAATATAGTGTGTGCATGTGCGCAAGTATGAAGATATCAATATAGGTGTGCACGGGTATGAATATACAGTGTGCATGTGAGCAAGTATGAAGATATCAATATATGTGTGCACGGGTATGAATATACAGTGGACATGAGCGCAAGTATGAAGATATCAATATATGTGTGCACTGGTATGAATATACAGTGTGCATGTGCGAAGATATCAAAATATGTGTGCACTGGCATGAATATACAGTATGCATGTGCGCAAGTATGAAGATATCAATATATGTGTGTACTGGTATGAATATACAGTGTGTATGTGCGCAAGTATGAAGATATCAATATATGTGTGCACTGGTATGAATACATAGTGTGCATGTATGCAAGTATGAAGATATCAATATATGTATGCACTAATATGAATACACAGTGTGCATGTGCGCAAGTATGAAGATATCAATATATGTATGCACTAATATGCGACAAGTCATGACAATCATCAATGATGCGGTAATCAAGACGATATATAATTCGTAGCAATCCTATAGTGCGAGTGTCATGGTAATCACTAACGGTGTGAGTGTAACATACAAATAGTGATCGTGCAGCTTGAACCGTTAGTGACAGTGCAGTGTTATATACTACCATTTCTATATGCAACAAGGAAGGTATGCTACAATAGTACACATAAACATCTACGACTAAATATCCTATCACTCCCTGACGCTTAACGCCATACGGGCGATTTCCCCGTAGATGTTAAATCTACTCACCTGGTCGCGTGCTAAGCGTAGCCGACCACCTGTTTCCCTTTCTTCGCGGCGTCCAACGTACCCGCCTGCGAACCTAGAATTTACATAATGAATCCACATAAGCAAATATCTCGCAAAAACACGATATCGAAATCAAACGAGAAACTCGCGTCGCGAACTAAACGCTCGTGTGTACGATACGCTAGATCGTGTGTATACGTGTCTTAAACTACCCCGACACGTCGCGATATGCAGCAACCACAGAACCCACTCACGTATCACACGTGTCGCGCAAACTAAACGTATAGGAAAAACGATACTACGCTCCAGATTTTGACTCGGGCACAAAAGTGAAAAGTTGCATATGCCAAAACACTAGAATATGCAGCAGACTACCCCAGCCAAAACCCCAGCACCCAAGTCCCCTACCTGGCCGCAATTTGCGGCCAGAACGATTTAATTGGCGGCCAGAGTGTGGAATTAGGGGTTCGTGCTTGGTGTGTGTGGTCCAGACCTAGTGTACATGCTCCAGTTTTCCCAGATTTTCTCTGAAGAAGCCGGGTCAAAAGCAGATCACAGAAAGGCCAAATTTTGCTTTAAAACGTTAAATTTTGCACTAAATGAAACCCTATGGTTTTTAAGTGAAATCTGGGGTTGAACTAAGTTTATGTGGCCCTAATAACACTTAATTAGGCTAGGCTAACCACCAGAAACATCACTTAGCCAAAAGTCCACACTAATCACTATTTTAGCACTAAAATGCATATTTAACACTAATCGAAGCTAATTACACACAAGTTTAGCAAGCTAGGAAGTTGGGCTCAGATTTATACCTCGCTTGACCCTAGGTGCAAGGAGAAAGGAGAAGAAGAGGAAGAGAAGTGCTGCTGCAGCTGCTGGGGCTCCTGCTGCTGCCTGCTACAGCTGCTGCTGCTTGTATTGCTGCTGCTGCCTCTTGTTGTTGTTGTTGTTCTTCTTGCTTGCTGCTGCTGCTGGAGCTCCTGCTGCTGCTTCTTCTTCTGCTGCAGCAGTTGGTGTGTGTGTGTGTGAGTGAGAGTGAAAGAGTTGTGAGGAAAAGAGTTAGCAAAAGAAAAGAATGAGAGCCATGCTAGTCAACCCCCCCTCTCTCTCTCTTCATTAAATGTAGGCATGGCTCAAGCCATGATGCCATTCTCTCTCTTCCCCTCTCTCTCTCTCTCTCCAAGTCAACTAAAACAAATCATTTTCCAATTTAAAAAAAACAACCCAAAACACTTAATTCAAATATTAAATTAGCTTAAGGAAAATGGTTAGTGCACCATGGTTGCTAACCATGGTTTAACCCCAATTTAACCCTAGTTTACATGCACATGTTTGTGCAAGGCTAAATAAATTCTAATAAAATATTCATTAATTTTGATAAAATATTTAAAAATTGTTTTGCTAAACTTTTTATTAAAAACCATATATTAAAATATAATTAGCCACTAATCACATCCTAAGGTGTTACAATCTTCCCCCCTTAAAGAAATTCGTCCCCGAATTTAAAATATATAGCTACGCGTACCTTCAAAGAGATGAGGGAATTTCTTCCGCATCTCTCCCTTGGCCTCCCAAGTGACCTCTTAACCATTCGGGCTACTCTAAAGCACCTTCACAGATGGCAAGACCTTCGATCGAAGTTTCTTCACCTGCCGGTCCAATATCACGACTGGCTGCTCGGTGAACGAAAGATCGCGCTCGAGCTGAACGGTCTGATGCTGAATCATGTGCGAAGGGTCATGTAGGTATCTGCGAAGCATCGACACGTGGAATACGGGGTGAACATCTGGGGCTAAGCTGCCCCTTTCATCCAAACCTCATCACTCCCTTCATCGGAGAGACCCTCAGAAAAACGTGATCACCAACTGCGAACTCGAATCTGCTGTGGCGTCTGTCAGCATACGATTTCTGCCTGCTCTGAGCTGTCCTCATCCTATCTCGAATCAGCTGTATCTTTCCAGTCGTCTCCTATACGATCTGTGGCCCCAAAACACTGCTCTTACTGAGCTATGTGCAACAGATGGGTGATCTACATCTCCTCCCATACAAGGCCTCGAAAGGTGCCATCTGAATAGTATCCTGGAAACTATTGTTGTAAAAGAACTCCACCAAGGGTAAATGATGATCGCAGCTACCACCAAAGTCTAAAATGCACGCTCGGAGCATGTCCTCGAGAGACTGAATAGTCCGCTCAGACCGGCCGTCGGTCTGCGGATGAAATGCTGTGCTGATACTCAAGCGGGTACCCAAATCCTCCTGAAGCCTCTGCCATAGTCGTCTGGTAAACTGGGTGCCTCGGTCGGACACGATACATGTCGGGACTCCATGCAGTCGTATAATCTCGTCGATGTATATCTTGTTGGATATATATGCCCTAGAGGCCTTTATTGTATAGGATGTTAAGGATATGTATGTACATGACAATCTTTCTTGATATGATAGTACGCTATTTGGTTTGTCTTTATCTTAACTTGTGATATATTTTACTTTGTATTTATATACATGTTGATAAAGCCCGTAGGGTGTTTTCCTGACTACCGGCGTTGTGATGGCAGTCATACTTGTGGGAGCTGGATAGTCAATAGGCACATCTTTGAATGTCCCTGGTCGCAGGAGTATCGAGACTGGGCATCGATGCTCCAGAGTAGACTAGTGTATACATATCTAGACCCTGACGAGGGGTGATGGATTGGTCCCGCAGCCATTGGTGATGTGCTCCTAAGATTGTATACAGATACTCACTAAGTGTGAGTACACCGGACAGGACTCGCCGAGAACTGACTGGATGGTATTATACCTAACGTCAGATAGCAATTCTCAGGTGACATGTGTGCAGATAGTCTGTCGACTTGAGGTCGTCATTTGTCTCATGTGAGTTCCCACTATACTTTGATTACTACCCTACCACGGCTCAAAGGAGTCATGCAAACAGGTTTTAGTTGGGTACAGTTCCGAGCCACATGGAGGCAGTGAGCGACTGTTAGGGATTCGTCTCTCCCGGTATAGGGAGTCGATATCGCACTGTGATCGGTTGGTCCTTACCATAAGTCCCTGGCCAGGGCTGATAGAGAATTACTGGTGGACTGACCAGTAGATTCTCGGATGGTCTTGAGCCACACCGTCATGACTTGTACGGTTGTTAGGGGTCTGACGTTTACCACCTCCTTAGACCATGCACGCGATACTCTCAGACGAACAGACTGGACTGCAAGGATGTTGTCACGGACAGGCTCAGTAGGGGTTACGGACGAGTTCGCTCGTCGGCCTCCTTTTCGACACGTACCTGGGTTGCCATTAAGTACAGCTAGTTACACTGACGGACTTGTGGTTAAACCCACTGCCAGCGTACTGTCGAGTCTTTAGAGTCCCACACAGAGGGTTTCCCTGGATCAGGCGAGACGATGTAGACGCCGTACAGTCTTACGGCATGGTTTCGATCGCATTCGTGTACTGGGTACTCGAATGACGATTGGACGGATTATACTGGTATGCTTTGGTTTAAGCCGGATACTTGTATTGTAGTATTGGATTATACTGATCTCTGTATATCCGTATTTTTCGGAATATGGATACGGGTATGAAAATACGGAAAAGGGGCATTCTTGTAAATTCACAAGATTGACCTTTTAGAAGGAGACACCTCATTATTGTTTTATTCTTTTTCATTAAAGAATTAATGAGGTGGAAATTAGGAGGCATGGGTTGAAGAATGGTTATGTATTTGTTTATTTCATTTGGATCCACTATTCAAGTATGGTTGTAGATTATATGATTTAATAATGCCATGGTTGAATTATTGGCTCAAGACTTAACCATTCTTCTTCTCATTTCTATTATCATTATCACAAAAGCATTCTCTCTCCTAGGTTTTCTTCTCTCCTTCTTCCTCAAGCTCATACACTTGCATGTGTTGCAAAACAATGAGCTTTGAGATCAAATAATCCAATACACTCACTCTACATCTACTTAGCCTTCTCTCTTAGCAAGTTAGATCACTAAGTTATCTCATAGAGGTTGGATCTTGACCATAGCCCTCGGGTGGATCCATCTTCGACACAAAGGAGACCGGAAACCGAGATCGTTCAAAAGCCAAAGCAAGGAGATCAAGAAGAAGGAGCTTGAACCAAGGAGCAAGGAGCAACTTGAAGACCCGAAGGACTAGGAACGAGGGTGTAACTCCTTTACTTAGTAGTTAGTTCTCTCTCTTGGTCTAGTTTTTTGTTAGCTAAGCTTTAAACAAGATCCTAAAGTGGAACAAGTTCATGATGCAAAGCTAAAACATGTTTCTTTTGTGGTGAGAAAATCGTTTTTAAAGTATTCCGCCTCCCCACGAGCCGTGGGGTGTGCATCATAGACTTACACTGGTATCAGAGCCATATTAAACCTTAACTAACTTATTAGCAAAGTGTTAGAAATTCGATCGCCGGAAATATCCCGAAATCACATCCGAAAATGCATGTTTCTGTCGATTTTGAAATGTGGTCTAAAAATTTATTCAGTAGGCTTAAAAATTCGTGCAGGCTTTTTTAAGAACACAGAAAAAATTTGGACTCCTGAATCGGTCAGATCGCCGCGGATCCGCGACAGAACCATGCGTTCTGCCACCGATCCGCGGCCGAGTCGACTCCGATTCAGTCCAAACTTTTTCTGTTATTCTTATTTTCTGGAATTGTTATTTTTGGGATATTTTGTTTCTGCCCAGATATTTTGTGTACTGTGTTAAACTGGGGATAGATTCAAATTTGCTTAATCGATCGAAATTCTAATTGCTTTAGCTAATCGGTTCTTCTGTAATGTTATATGTGTTTCGAAACGTCTGCTAATCGCTATACGACGATTAGTGGGGTTGCACATATCTGTGATGATTGGTTTGTGTAAATGAATCTTATTGGATCGTCGTGATGAATAGCCAGGGGTGTGAGACGAGTGTTTTCTTTTCTTTCATTCAATGTAATTTGTAAAATTGATGTAATATTATTTTTGCGGGGCACATCCGGGTTGAGGTTGTAGCCACCGTTGTATTATTTTCTTTTACTGTTTTTGCTCCTAGGATAGACCCAAGGTGGGGTGCACAAACTATCGGGTACTTTGAAGTGCCTAGTGGCCTACTCACGTTGTTGAGGGAGACTGCTTCACTTCTGGTACTTGGCAGGTAGTTTGCCGCACCCGTAGGGGTCTAGGGTAGGGTTTTGGCTATTCATCACGACCGTGGAACCCGTCCTTCGTTATGGGCTTAAACAAAGTGCGGAATTCGTAGTATATCCAATATGTTCATATGTGATCTGGAATGCCTATTATTGCGTGTGACGAATGGATATATCTATATATGATATTTATTAGGTGTTGCTTATGTTTTACACCCGCGCTAGTCCAGCCCCTGCTCTGTCGTTAGTTAAGTAACCTAACGGGTGATGACGGGGCCCAGTGGCGAATGCGGATGGCATAAGCGTACGTTGTATTTTCGTTGTTTTCTGCAATGGTAGGATTAAATGATGGGACAACATTAATTCATTAATGCAAAGAAATAAACCTAAACTAAATCATTGGAATAATTTCAAAACCACTCGGTTTTCTTCAAAAAGAAAATTTTAAATGCGGAGCTTAAACCACTCCTTTTAAAAAGCTATCATGGTTCCTTCGATCATATCAAGTTCATTACGTTAACGGTTTTGCCAAAAACCAGCCGTAATCCTCCGTCATTTCAAATAAACAGCACATTGTATTCATGCTATGTTTGTTGGCCTACGTCAAGGCATAGTGTATGGTAGCAATATATTGCTTATTTGTTGCACAGATAGATGCATTATTTTAGTACAGTCGTACAGCTTTGTTGGCCTACGTCAAGGGCGAGTACGGATGGATCTAAATTAATCAGGACAATAACGGGTAGAACTTGACTTGCAACTTATGATTTGTTGGCCTACGTTAAGATCATAAGAGCTTGGGGTAAAAATCACATCGGGAGTTTCAAACATAAAGGAAACTTGCAGATTTAGCATACCTTCTGGAGTGTGGTGACTAGAGTGGCTTCCATCTAGGGCATCATGCGATGATAGTTGGATCCCGATCCCACTGATGTGTAGGACTACTCTCGGGAGATTTTCTCACTTAACAATCAATGCTATAAACCAAGTAGGTGTCTAGAAAGGTGTTAGTGGGGCTACGCCTCCAGTGAAAAGAGGTTACATAATTAAGGAACTTCGCGAAAGCGTTGGAAAACCTCCCTCGAAGTACCAACACTGTCCTGGCTGAAATGTTAAGCAAGTATTGTGACGTGTGATTAATCCTGACTAATTCTTCTTTTAGGGTTTGAAGAAGGATTTGAGAAAACAGTGTGAGCCATCCTGTTTAGATAAACTAATAAACCAATCTAAACTTTCAAGAGCATATGCTGAGTGTTTCTTTTCTCTCTTTCTGACAGCTACCATGACAGGACTAAAACTATTACTTGAAAAGAATACACTGACCGGGCCAAACTATAAAGATTGGCTAAGGAACGTCAACATTGCACTGACTTATGACAAAGTTGCATATGTTACTATCGCTGTTCCTCCCCCTATCCCAAGACCAAATTCCTCAGTTGCGGACAAAGAGGTTCGCAAAACTTGGGATCTAGACTGTGGGAGAGCTAAGTGTATCGTGCTGGCGTCCATGAACAATGAACTCCAGAAACAGCACGAGAGTATGGATATTATATCCATCTTTCTCCATTGCAAGGATATGTATGGAGAGCACTCCCGTATCGTGAGGTACGAGACCTCAAGGAAACTGTTCCAGATGAGGTTATCTCCAGGATCACCTGTAGGAGAGCACGTTTTGAAAATGATCAGCCTCATTGAGGAACTCACAAACCTAGGATGCGTGCTAGAGAATGATTTGTGCATCGACTTGATTTTGCAGTCCTTTCCCCACACCTTCTCTCAGTTCGTGCTGAACTTCAATATCCACAAAATGGAAGCTGATCTTCCAAAGCTCCTCAATATGCTGAGGGTAGCAGAGACCTCCTTGAAAAAGGAGAAGACCCCCGTTCTGTATGTTGGCCAATCATCCTCTTCTAAATCTAAAGTGAAAGATAAAGGGAAGAAGAAGATGAAAGCCACCAAACCGAAAGGCAGGGTCAAGAAGGTGCAGGGAACGAACAAGGCAGGAAGGGTGAAGGTGGATAAGAACGAATGCTACTATTGTCACAAGCAAGGGCATTGGAAGAAGGATTGCATGGCTTTCAAAGCCAAGGACATGAAGCAAGCTTCTGCTTCTGCTTCAGGTGTGTTTGAAATCGAAAATTGTCTTTCAATAAACTCTACATCATGGGTACTTAATACCGGTTCTTGTTCTCACATCTGTAATTCTTTGCAGGCTGTGAGAAACCGCAGAGCACTGAAGATGGGTGATATTACTCTCCGGATGGGCAATGGAATGCACGTAGATGTTGCAATTGGGGAATATCACCTGGAGTTGACTAGTGGGCACATTTTGGTGTTGTACAGCTGTTTTTGTATTCCCAATATGCTGTGTAATATTATATCAGTATCTTTGTTATCTAATGAAGGATATAATTTTGCAGTTGAAAGAAATATCATGAACATTCTCCTAAATCAAGAAATGATTGGGTTTGGCACACTGGAAAATGGCATATACATACTTAATAAACCTCAAGTTTTCAATATTCAAAACACGCTTAAAAGGAAGGCTCCAGATTCGAACCAAGCCTTCCTATGGCATTATAGACTTGGTCATATAAATGAAACAAGGTTGACTAAGTTACATAAAGATGGATATTTAGATCCGTTTGAATATTCATCATATGCAACTTGTCAATCATGTATCAAAGGACAGATGACCAAATCTCCGTTCACCGGACACGGAGAAAGAGCCATGGAACTCTTGGGACTTGTACAGCGATGTATGTGGTCCGATGTCTACACATGCACGAAGCGGTCACTCCTACTTCATCACTTTTACTGATGATTTCTCGAGGTATGGACATGTGTTTTTGATGAAGCATAAATCCGAGGCTTTTGAGAAATTTAATAAGTATAAAAATGAAGTGGAGAAACAGACTGGTAAAAGCATCAAGACACTTCGATCTGATTGAGGTGGAGAATACTTAAGTACCAGTTTCCTTGAATGCTTAAAAGAGAATGGAATTCTCTCTCAGCTTACTCCACCGTATACACCTCAGCATAATGGTGTATCAGAAAGGAGGAATCGCACGCTACTGGACATGGTGCGTTCAATGATGAGTAGTGCTGAGTTGCAACTTTTTTTCTGGGGTTTTGCGCTAGAATCAGCTGCATACCTATTGAATAGAGTTCCAACTAAGTC
This sequence comes from Agapanthus africanus, assembly GCA_030015575.1. NCBI lineage: Eukaryota > Viridiplantae > Streptophyta > Magnoliopsida > Asparagales > Amaryllidaceae > Agapanthus > Agapanthus africanus. The sequence goes on along the minus strand of CM057350.1, from coordinate 440,501,936 downwards.
TGTGCCTACCACTCCATATAAAATGTGGAGCGGGAAGAGACCATGTCTCAAGTATATCAAGATATGAGGGTGTCCAGCATTTGTTAAGAAACATAATCCGGACAAGCTCGAGGCGCGATCGGTTTTGTGCAAGTTTGTGGGATACCCCAAGCATTCAAGGGGATATCTGGTCTACCACACTGAAGAACAAAAGTTGTTTGTCGCTCGCCACATTGTCTTCTTAGAGAGCGAATTTCTTGCAAAAGAAATTAGTGGGAGCGCAGCAGAGCTGGAAGAAATTCCAGAACCTCAAACTACTGCCGAGGACTTAGTAGAACCTCAGGTTTCAATAGAGCCCGACGAACCAACGCCGCTCCGCAGATCTGGTAGGCTTTCTCATCCTCCTGAAAGATACTATGGGTTTCTTGTAGATGGGGATCGAGAGGATTGCATCATCGATGATGATGAGCCTACTAATTTTTAGCAGGCTATCACAAGTAAAGACTCGGTGAAGTAGATGGATGCTATGAGATCCGAAATGGAATCCATGTACACCAATAAAGTTTGGACTTTAGATGTTGCTCCTCCTGGGGTGAAACCAGTTGGATGCAAATGGATCTTCAAAAAGAAGATTAGTGCATTTGGACAAGTGGAAACCTACAAAGCTTGACTCGTTGCAAAAGGTTTTCGTCAAAGACCAGGATTGGACTATGATGAAACCTTTTCCCCAGTAGCTATACTTAAATCCATTCGGATCCTGCTTTCCATTGCTGCCTTCCATGACTATGAAATCTGGCAGATGGACATAAAAACAGCTTTTCTAAATGGACATTTAGAAGAAAGTGTTTACATGGATCAACCAGAAGGTTTCTTAGACAGTGGGAGCAGCGGAAAGGTGTGCAAGTTGCTTAAATCCATTTATGGATTAAAGCAAGTATCGCGGAGTTAGAACATCTGCTTTGATGAGACGGTCAAAGAATTTGACTTTATCAAAAATGTAGATGAACCATGCATTTATAGGAAGATTATAGAAGGAGCAGTAGTCTTCCTCGTTTTGTACGTCGACGACATACTACTGATAGGGAATGATGTCCCTATGCTACAATCAGTAAAGCTCTTCTTGTCACAGAAATTCTCCATGAAAGACTTGGGAGATGCATCCTACATTCTGGGCATTAAGATCTATCGTGATAGATCCAAAAGGATGTTGGGACTTTCACAGTCCGGGTATATTGACACTATACTAAAGAGATTTAGTATGGAAGATTCCAAGCGCGGTAATTTACCCGCTTCTTACGGGATCACCCTCTCCAAAGAGATGTTTCCAAAGACTGATGAAGAAAGAGTTCGCATGGGCATTATACCCTACGCTTCGGCAATATGATCCATAATGTATGCGATGTTATGTATCAGACCAGATGTAGCTTACGCACTTAGTGTGGTAAGCAGGTATCAGTCTGACCCAGGTGAGAGGAATTGGATAGTGGTAAAGAACATTCTCAAGTACCTGAGAAGGACTAAGGAGATGTTCTTGATTTACGGTAATGGGGACCTACAGGTCGAGGCCTTTACCGACTCCAGCTTCCAAAATGACAAAGATGACTCTAAATCTGTTTTGGGTTTTGTGTTTACCCTCAATGGAGGGGCGGTATGTTGGAGGAGTTCCAAACAAGATACCGTCGTAGAATCAACTATGGAGGCTGAGTATATAGCTGCTAACGATGCCGCAAAAGAGGCTGCCTGGATGAAGAAGTTCATCTCTGAACTTCAGCTGGTTCCGTCCATTGCCAATCCAATACCTTTATATTGTGATAACAATGGGGCTGTATCATTAGCGAAGGAACCAAGGTCCCATCAGAAATCCAGGCATATCTTGAGGCGGTATCACCTGATCAGGGAGATCGTGGATCGCCGGGAGATCGAGATACGGAGAGTGGATACAAAAGACAACACGGCAGATCCATTCACCAAGGCCATCCCTCAAGTCCAGTTCGAGAGGCTGTTTGAGATGTTGGGCATGCGGTACGCTAGCAACTGGATCTAGTGCAGACAGTGGGTACTCATTATGCCAATTATAGGCCTTAGTGCAAGTGAGAGATTGTTGGATATATATGCCCTAGAGGCCTTCATTGTATAGGATGCTAGGGATATGTATGTACATGACAATCTTGCTTGATATGATAGTATGCTATTTGGTTTGTCTTTATCTTAACGTGTGATATATTTTACTTTGTATTTATATACATGTTGATAAAGCCCGTAGGGTGTTTGCCTGACTACCGGCGTTATGATGGCAGTCATATTTGTGGGAGCTGGATAGTCAATAGGCACATCCTTGAATGTCCCTGGTCGCAGGAGTATCGAGACTGGGCATCGATGCTCCAGAGTAGACTAGTGTATACATATCTAGTCCCTGACGAGGGGCGATGGATTGGTCCCGCAGCCATTGGTGATGTGCACCTAAGATTGTATACAGATGCTCACTGAGTGTGAGTACACCGGACAGGACTCGCCGAGAACTAACTGGATGGTATTATACCTAACGTCAGATAGCAGTTCTCAGGTGACATGTGTGCAGATAGTCTGTCGACTTGAGGTCATCATTTGTCTCGTGTGAGTTCCCACTGTACTTTGATTACTACCCTACCACGGGTCAAAGGAGTCGTGCAAACAGGTTTTAGTTGGGAACAGTCCCGATCCACATGGAGGAAGTGAGTGACTGTTAGGGATTCGTCTATCCCGGTATAGGGAGTCGATATCGCACTGTGATCGGTTGGTCATTACCATATATCCCTGGCCAGGGCTGATAGAGAATTACTGGTGGACTGACCAGTAGATTCTCGGATGGTCTTGAGCCACACCGGCATGACTTGTACGGTTGTTAGGGGTCTGATGTTTACCACCTCCCTAGACCATACATGCGATACTCTCCGACGAACAGACTGGACTGCACGGATATTGTCACCGACATGCTCAGTAGGGGTTACGGACGAGTTCGCTCGTCGGCCTCCTTTTCGACACATACCTGGGTTGCCGTTACGTACAGCTAGTGCCACTGACGAACTTGTGGTTAAACCCACTGCCAGCGTAAAGTCGAGTCTTTAGAGTCCCACACAGAGGGTTTCCCTGGATCAGGCGAGACGATGTAGACGCCGTATGGTCTTACGACATGGTTTCGATCGCATTCGTGTACTGGGTACTCGAATGACGATCGGATGGATTATACCGGTAGGCTTTGGTTTAAGCCGGATACTAGTATTGTAGTATTGGATAATACTGATCTCGGTGTATCCATATTTTTCGGAATACGGATACGGGTATGAAAATACGGAAAAAAGGGCATTCTTGTAAATTCACAAGATTGACCTTCTAGAAGGAGACACCTCATTATTGTTTTATTCTTTTTCATTAAATAATTAATGAGGTGGAAATTAGGAGGCATGAGTTGAAGAATGGCTAAGTATTTGTTTATTTCATTTGGAGCCACTATTCAAGCATGGTTGTAGATTATATGATTTAATAATGCCATGGTTGAATTATTGGCTTAAGACTTAACCATTCTTCTTCTCATTTCTATTATCATTATCACAAAAGCATTCTCTCTCCTAGGTTTTCTACTCTCCTTCTTCCTCAAGCTCATACACTTGTATGTGTTGCAAAACAATGAGCTTTGAGATCAAATAATCCAATACACTCACTCTACATCTACTTAGTCTTCTCTCTTAGCAAGTTAGATCACTAAATTATCTCATGGAGGTTGGAGCTTAACCATAGCCCTCGGGTGGATCCATCTTCGACACAAAAGAGACCGGCAACCGAGATCGTTCAAAAGCTAAAGCAAGGAGATCAAGAAGAAGGAGCTTGAACCAAGGAGTAAGGAGCAACTTGAAGACCCGAAGGACCAGGAACGAGGGTATAACTCCTTTACTTAGTAGTTAGCCCTCTCTCTTAGTCTAGTTTTTTGTTAGCTAAGGTTTAAACAAGATCCTAAAGTGGAACAAGTTCATGATGCAAAGCTAAAACATGTTTCTTTTGAGGTGAGAAAATCGTTTTTAAAGTATTCCGCCTCCCCGCGAGCCGTAGGGTGTGCATCATGGACTTACACATCTGGGCATACTGAGCAAATCCGAAAGTCGTCTTCACCGGCAGGAAGTGAGCCGCTTTCGTCAAACAATCCACGATCACCCAAATGGAGTCATACCCTCGCCTAGTCCTGGGTAGACCCACAACGAAATTGTTAGTTATATGTATGCCCTAGAGGCCATTACTGTACATACGATGTATATTGTAATGGATGCTTGGACATATATAGGGAGGACTTTCTTGCCCGACATGATAGTATGCTATCTGGTTGTACTTTATCTTAACATGTATTCTGATTGTCTCTGTGTTACATGTTGATAAAGCCCTTAGGAAATGTACTCGACTACTAGGACTATGATGAGATCATACTAGTGGGGCCACGGTAGTCGACGAGTACATCCTATAACTGTTCCTAGTCGAAGGTGTATCGAGACAGGGCATCGATACACCAGAGTAGACTAGCATATACGCATCTTGACCCATATGATAGGCGATGGATGATCCCATATCCATCGGTGTTTGACATCAAGGATGGTCTACGGGTGCTCAGTAGAGACTGGGTCACTGGACGGACTCGCCGAGAACTCCCAGATGGTATTATACCTCACGTCAGATGGCAGTTCTCCGGTGACACTGGTACAGAGTAGTCTGTTGACCCGAGATCGTCATAGAGTCTTGTGTGATTCCTACTGTGCTTTGATTTCCATCATACCACGTCCAATGGGGCGTGCAAAACGGTGGCTTCTGGGTACAGTCCCGAATCACATGGAGGCAATGAGCGATAGGAGGGGATTCGTCTCTCCCGTTATAGGGAGTTGATGTTGTGCTGCGTTCGATTGGCTATAACAGGAAATCCCTGGCCAGGGTTGCTGAGATTTACTGGTAAGTGTTATCAGTAGTTTCTCGAACTGTTATAGACCTCACATCGACACGACTTATCAAGCTACTGGGGTCTGACGTATACCACCCCTAGGCGAGATATGCGACATATCAGACGACGAGACCGGACTGTATGGGAGTGTTACTGATTGGATTCACAGGAGAATGTACAGGCTTCCTTGTTGATCTTCTGATCGCTCAATACCTGGGTGGCTGTTACGTTTAGCTGACCGCTTGCAGCTTGTGGGTGTTTGACATGATCATCACCTACTGCTGGCGTATTGACGATTCTTTAGAGTCCTACACAGAGATTTCTTGGCTCAGGCAAAACAGAGTAGGGGCACGTATGTGATATGTGCGGGACCGAGGATAATGCGATATGAGATACCGTATTCTATTCTCGCGATATTTGATATCAGCCGGGTCATCGGATCAAGTGTTGTTTCGATGAATCGGTTCGGATAAATATTAGTCGGTTATATGCGATATAGCCGGATTGTCGGATCAAGTGTTGATTCGATAATTTAATGTAAAATGATATATATGATATACTAAATTACATTAACTAATATTAGCTCACTAAAAGATTCTTTTTCTCACTCGGGTAATACATTGATATATATGCGATATATGTTAATTGTATTATTTAATTTTGTTACAATAAATATTATATATGTGATAGATAATATTGTAACATGATATGATTACTAATGCAACATATTTAGTGAAGATTAAACAAGGTTAGGGTTTGATTTGGGTTAAGCAATTCTAGAATTTTCTAGAATGTTTCATTTTGTTTTGTGTTAAGATATTTACAAGTGACTCATCTTTAACCTAACCCAAACCCTTCACCCTTGGTTAATTCTCTACAAAGGTTTAGCAACCATGGTTGCATTATTCATCATTATCCTTTCATTATTCATCACAAAAGGATGATGATCATTATTCATTCATCTTCTTCTTCCTTCTTCTTTCCTTCATGGAAAAAGCTTACTAGCTTTTTTCCAAGTGATGGATGAGTGTGAGAAAAAGATAATAAATGAGAGTAAAAATCCTACTTCATCATCCTCATCTACCCTTGCCATTTAGATGAGGGTGTTCACTTCATTTAGTGACTGTTAGCTTGTGTTAATGAAACTTCAAGGTAAATCATCTTTGTTATCGAAGATCGGAAGCAAGCTTGCATCTTTCTCTTCGCGGAGCCTCTCGAGAGTCCGGAACACGATGATCGCAGCGAAGGGATCTCAACACGGAGCTTAAGAAGTGAAGGAACGGATCTACAAAGGTTGTAATCCCTCTCGCTTAGTGTTAAAGTGTTTAACATGCTTATTTTCGCCTAATCTCTAGTTTAAAGATCCGGCTTTGGGTTGTTCGGCACGGCTAATTTTTAAATCAGGCGTGGTTGATACCTCATAGACCCTTGTGCGTGTGCCTATCAACCCTACAGTGGTATCAGAGCCAAGCTAGAGCTTTAGGCGAAGTCTAGGCGAAATTTAAAGTCCGATCGAACACGGATAACCCCGATTAAACCCTTCTCTGGACATTTTTTGAAATCATGATTTTTTCAACATTAAAAATACCCAAAAAAATCAGCAGGGTATTATAGGAATTACTACCAAAAACGAGACATTAATTCCATTATATAGTCGCGGAACCGCGGCCAAGACCTACCTTTGGCCGCGGATCCGCGGCCGTACAGTGAGATGATGCTTTGTTTTTTGCACAGTAATTATCCTAGTTACTTCCTGATTCTTCTGGGAATTTTTAATTATACTCAAGAGTTGAGATTTCTGGGTTGTACAGGGGACTCATTGATTCGATCGGATAATTTAACTTTGTTTAGTTTGTCCGGGTAATTTTCAGAACGTGTTAAAAAGTTCGAACGGATATCAATAACTCACTTTTTCCCCTGCCGGAAAATTTCCAAGCGTTGGATTTTTCCGTAGTTTGAGAATGTTCTAAGTCGTGCAAGTAACTCGGTGGACCCTCTAGAAGACAACAAAGCTTAACTCGATTATGTGACCGTCTTGAACTGCCTCTAAACCTTAGGGTTTGGGGCAGTACGGCGTGCCACATGTGAGGCGTTGGCTTGACCCTTCTACGGCTGGACCATTGGTACTGTAGCATGTGATGGATGTTTTAAAACTAATTTCAAGTGTTGAGAACTATTTTGGAAAACATCGGTGTTTGATTATTCGATCGGAAATTTTAACACTGTCTTTTTATCTAGAATGTGATACAATATTTGGAATCCACAGGTAGTTATGAGATAATTAATTTGAATGTTATAAATCTAGCAGTTTAGTCTCAATTGATCGGTTGCCACGGAATTTTGATGTGATCAAAAGTCCGTCGCAATCACGTAGCGTACGCGGATACTTGCCAGATAAACTTAATAGACAGCCACGCCCCATAGCCCCGACTAAGTGACTGTAGGAGAACCCCATCGCTAAAAGCATCTGTGAGGGTGCTCGCGGCAGCGGTGTTCCGTCTTAGTGCACTTCGTCGACGGCATCCGGGGGTGCGGCCGTCTACTAAAGTTACGACGAGCATTCGATCAGAATGTCGGGAATCTTGTTGAATTTCCCGACTTGATATTGAAAAGAGTTTTCGATAATGAGACTAAAATGCGGGGTTTATAATTGTTAGGCATGAGATGTCTAAGGTATTCACTTGGTTAGGCATGAGATGTCTAAGGAGGTTGTGGATTCCAACTGTTGTAGTTTTACACTTTCTTTTCTATGACTGTAAGCGTAGTATGTGGTGTATCGCCGGCTTCGTTGCTATACATCAACGACAATCGGTATACGCATACTTGCTTACGTTGATGATATGAGATATTATGTGTTGCTGTGATATGTTATATTGGATCGTCATGTTTTGAATAGCCGGGGGTTTTATGTGAGATGAGAGTTTTTCTTTTTCATTCATGTAAAATTCATTTGTATGTAATATTCTTTTATTGGGGCACTTTCGGGCTGAGGATGATGTCACCATTGTATATTATTTACTTTTCCGTATTAGGTAGACCCAAGGCGGGGAGCACAAGTAACCGGGTTCTAGGGTCCAGTGGGAGACCATCTCGAGGAGTCGAGACCGGGTCTCCTAACCCTAGAATTGGCAGTGTTGCTTGCAGCTCTCGTAGGGGTCTAGGGATGTGGGTTTGGCTATTCATCGCGACCGTGGAATCCATGTTTTATACATGCTCGTATTAAAACACGGATGTCCTAGTATATCCAATATTTCATATATGTTCTTCTGCTGCAATGTTCTGTGATGAGATCATATTACTGCCTGAGACGAATGTTTATATTATATATATGAGATATATATTATATATTGTTGATTTTGTTGCATATCTGATGCTTGTGTAGCATAATTAAAATGGGACTTCAATAATGAGATTAATGAAATAAAAGAAACCTAAAGATGTTGTAGAAACTTGTTTAAAAAACTGGTAGCTCTAGTTCTTACTTTGCATAGCGGTGTTCCTTGTAGAACATCCAGCACCTTATTCGATAAGGAAAGAGCCGAGATCCCTTCACCTGGAGTGACCTCTTTAGTGAATCTAGCAGATGCTACAAACTCGGTTTGTCTTTTAATTGCTTCTATAGTTCTTGCTTTGCATAATGGTATATATGATATACCCAGCACCTTATTCGATGAGGAAATGGCCGACGATCCCTTCACCGGGAGTGACCCCTTAAGCAAAACTAGAAAGGCCTCAGAAACATTCCATTTAAAAATTACTTGATTCTACAATGATATCAAGTTCATTACGCAAAGGGTTTTCTTAAAAACCTGACATAGCCCTCCGTCATTTTAGGAAGTAGAGTACTTAGTATTCGTGCTGCGTATGTCGACTTTAGTTGAGGCATAGTGTACGGTAGCTAAGTGATGTCTTCCTACACAGCATATGATGCGATTAGTTAGGATATTCATGTGATTATATCGACCATAGTTGAGGGTCATGTAGGGTGGGTCTGATTAATCATGAAATGACGGGTAGAACTTGACTAGTGCTTATGATATGTTGACCTTAGTTAAGGTCATAAGTGCTAGGGGCAAAATATTATTAGGAATTTCAAGAGTTGAAATTTGCAATGAGATTGCATACCTTCTATGAGATAGTTGGATCCCGATACCTGCTGCGAGTAAGAGTTACTCCTGGGAGAGTTTTACACATTACAATTTGCCGATCAAGTAGATGTCTAGAAAGGTGTTAACGGGATTACGCCTCTGGGAAAATGAGGTTTATTTTAATTAGGTCGGTGCAAAAGCACGGGGAACCTCCCTCAAAGTACCGGCACTGGCCTGGTTGAAAGATTGGCGAACTTGTAGAGTGCAATTAATCCCGGCTAGTCTTTCCTTTTAGGGTTTGAAGGAAGATTTGACTAAAACAGTGGGAGACATCCTGTTTAGATAAATTGATAACCAATCTAATCTTGTAAAAGCGCACGCTGTGTGTTTTCTTCTCTCTCTCTCCTGGTTGCGACCATGTCACGCCTTAATCAAGATAATATTACGGATGTATTGACCGAACCCGCTTGTTAACCTGTGCCAGGGAACGTTGGTCCCGCTCCAACTTATAATTTGTAGGGTTCCTAGGCACGCTAATGAAGTCTCACAAGGCATCAACCATGCCAACTTCAAATTTTATGAGTGCCGAGAAACCCTAATACGGATCGTTAACTAGAATTTTAGGCGAAACAATAAGCTAGTTAACATCTTAACTAAAAGTGAGAAGCTACAACCTTTGTAGATCTGGTTCTCCACTTCCTTAGCTCCACGTAGACGTCCTCTTGCTGTCCTAGTCGGATCTCGGACTCTAGCATCGGCTTCATCGGAGAAATGAGCGGACAAGTCGTCGGCTATGATGCCGAAGATGATCTACGTCGAGGTTACACAAGATCAAGCTCCAACTTCACCAAGTTGTGAAACTTGTGAAGAAAACACCCTATACTACTTGGCAAGAGGTAGAGGGTGAAGAAATAGGAGGTGGGTTCACTTTAGAATTGGATTTCTCACACTTTAGCTCAAGATGCCATTGTTGGTAGCAAGCTTTTTCTTTGAAGAAGAAGATGAAGAAGATGATAGAATATGATAAGTGTTGAATTATCTAGAAAATAAATGAAATACTTATCATATACTAACCTTAGTTGAGTGTAGAGAATAGACCATGGTTAACTTGAATGGTTAGGGTTAAGTATAAGATAAGAATGATGACTTAGTCAAAGCTTCATGAAGCTTCAACTAACAAACAAACCAATTCACCATTCATTTATCCTTTCCAAAATGAAAATGTAAATAAATAAATGAATAAATAAGTAATGGATAAACAAAACCCTAATCATTAGTTTAACCATGGTTTAATTCTTTATACTTAACCAAGTAAGCATGCATCATCAAACACGATACAATCATGTGCACAAAAGTATATCACATATACAACTTGCACATCAAGTGAGAAAATCCTTTTAAAGTGAACCAATACTAGTTAATGCAAAGTAATATATCAAATATATAATTATACATTAAATCATTAAATCAACACTTGATTCAATGATCCGGTCATGTCGCACATAACCGACTAGTATCCAATGAATCGACTTATCGAATCAATCTTTGATTCGATAACTAGGTTATATCGCATACAACCAATCGAAACATTCATCGCGAGAATGAAATAAGGTATCACATACACGCATTATTCTCGGTCCTGCACATATCTCATATGCGCTCCTATTTCGTTTCGCTTGAGCCAGGAAACCTCTGTGTAGGACTCTAAAGACTCGTCAATACGCCGGTAGCAGATGATGATCATATCGATCACCCACAATCCGCAAGTGGTCTGCTAAACGTAACGGCCACCCGGGTATTGAGCGATCAGAAGATCGACGAGCTAGCCCGCTCACACTCTTGTGAATCCAACCAGTAACACTTACCGTACAGTCCGGTCTGTTCGTCTGATATGTCGCATATCAATTCTAGGGGTGGTAAACGTCAGACTCCAGTAACCGATAAGTCGTGCCGATGTGAGGCTCATAACGGGTCGAGAAACTACTGGTAACATTTACCAGCAAATCTCTGATCAGCCCTGGCCAGGGACTTCCCTGTTACGGCCAATCGAGCACAGCGCAACATCAACCCCCAATACCGGGAGAGACGAAACCCCTCCTATCGCTCATTGCCTCCATATGACTCGGGACTGTACCCAAAGACCACCGTTTTGCACGCCCTCATGGACGTTGTAAGGTGGAGATCAAAGCACAGTGGGAATCACATAAGACTCTATGACGATCTCGGGTCTACAGACTAACCTGCACAAGTGTCACCTGAGAACTGCCATCTGACGTGAGGTATAATACCATCTGGGAGTTCTCGGCGAGTCCGTCCAGTGTACCCAGTCTCCACTGAGCACCCGTATACCATCTCTGATGTCAAACACCAATGGATATGGGATCATCCATCGCCCATCTCATGGGTCGAGAGGCGTATACGCTAATCTACACTGGTATATCGATGCCCCGTCTCGATACACCCACGACTAGGGACCTTGAAGGATGTACTTATGGACTACCATGTCCCCACTAGTATGATCTGCATCATAGTCCAGGTAGTCAAGTACACATCCTATGGGCTTTATCAACATGTAACTATAAGACAGTTTAAAGAGACTAGTAAACATGTTAAGATAAAGAGCAACCAGATAGCATACTATCATATCGAGCAAGAAAGTCATCTCTATATATGTCCAAGCATCCAATATAATATACATCATCTGTACAATACTGGCCTCTAGGGCATACATACAACTAACAATCTCCCACTTGCACTAGGGCCAGCTGCTGTAGTATCGCATACCGAGCATCCCGAAGAGTCTCTCAAACTGTATCTGGGGAATGGCCTTCGTGAGTGGATCCGCCGTGTTGTTCTTCGTGTCAACCCTCCTGACCTCGATCTCCCGGCGATCAACTATCTCCCGGATTAGGTGATACCGTCTCAGAATATGCCTGGATCGCTGATGGGACCTAGGTTCCTTGGCCAAAGCCACCGCTCCATTGTTATCGCAATACAAAGGTATTGGATGCTCAATGGATGGAACCACTCCAAGTTCAGTAATGAACTTCTTGATCTAGACAGCCTCTTTGGCAGCATCGTTGGCAGCGATGTATTCAGCCTCCATCGTCGAGTCTGCCACGGTTTCTAGCTTGGAACTCTTCCAGCTAACCGCCCCTCCGTAAAGGGTAAAGACAAATCCCGACTGCGACTTAGAGTCGTCCTTATCACTCTGGAAGCTTGAATCGGTAAAGGACTCCATTTGGAGTTCTCCGTTACCATACACCAAGAGCATCTCTTTAGTCCTTCGTAAGTACTTAAGAATGCTCTTCACAGCTGTCCAGTGACTCTCTCCAGGATCAGCTTGATACCTGCTCACTACACTTAGTGAGTATGCTACATCGGGTCTAGTACATAGCATCGCGTACATGATAGAGCCTACAACCGAAGCATAGGGTATCCCTTGCATGCGAGCTCTCTCCAAATCAGTCTTGGGAGTCATCTCTTTGGAGAGAGTGACTCCAGAGATCGTGGGCAAGTTCTCACGCTTGGATTCTTCCATACTAAACCTCTTTAGTATGGTGTCAATGTACCTGGATTGGGACAATCCCAAAATCCGTTTGGATCTATCTCTATAGATCCTAATTCCCAATATGCAGGAGGCATCACCAAGATCTTTCATTGAGAATCGTTGTGATAAGAAGAGCTTGACTGATTGCAGCATAGGAATATCATTTCCTATCAAGAGTATGTCGTCCACGTACAATATGAGGAAGACAACCTTACTCTCTGCCACCTCTTGTAGATACAAGGTTCATCTGGATTTTTGATGAAATCAAACTCTTTGATAACGACGTCAAAGCAGATGTTCCAACTCCGCGATGCTTGCTTTAATCCATAAATGGATTTAAGCAGCTTGCACACCTTCCCGCTGCTCCCACTGTCTACGAAGCCCTCTGGCTGAGTCATGTACACGCACTCTTCTAAATCACCATTTAGAAAGGCGGTCTTAACATCCAATTGCCAGATTTCGTAGTCATGATATGCAGCGATGGCAAGCATGATCCGGATGGATTTAAGAATAGCCACTGGAGAAAAGGTTTCGTCATAGTCCACACCTGGTCTTTGACGAAAACCCTTTGCAACAAGTCTAGCTTTGAAAGTCTCCACTTTCCCATCTACACCAAGTTTCTTCTTGAAGATCCACTTGCTCCCAATGGGTTTTACCCCTTCAGGAGCAACATCCAAGGTCCATACTTTGTTGGTGTACATGGATTCCATCTCAGACCGCATAGCATCCAGCCATTTCACTGAGTCCCTACTCGTGATGGCCTGCTCGAAGCTAGTTGGGTCATCATCCTCCATGATGCAATCCTCGCTCCCACCATCCATGAGAAAACCGTAGTATCTCTCAGGTGGGCGAGGAACCCTACTAGATCGGCGGAGAGGCTGAGGTTCATCGGGAACTACTGAATCCTCTGGTTCAACCAAATCTTCTGTTGTAGTCTGTATTGCTGGAACCTCTTCCAGTTCTACCTCCTTGCCACTAATCTCTTTTTCAAGAAATTCCTTTTCTAAAAAGGTGGCATGTCGAGAAACAAACACCTTTTGTTCCTCGGTGTGGTAGAAGATATACCCGCGCGAATGTTTGGGATATCCAATAAACTTACACAAAATGGACCTTTCCGCGAGTTTGTCCGGATTTTGCGTTTTTACATATGCCGGACAACCCCATATCTTAACATAATTAAGACATGGTCTCTTTCCTTTCCATATCTCATATGGAGTGGTTGGCACGGTTTTGGTAGGAACCATATTCAATAGGTCTGCAGCTGTTTCCAGTGCATATCCCCAGAAGGAAATAGGTAACTCAGCTGTGCTCATCATAGAGCGCACCATATCTAATAGGGTGCGGTTCCTCCGTTCTGATACACCGTTGTATTGTGGTTTATATGGAGGAGTCAGCTGAGAGAGAATCCCATTCTCTTTTAGGAAGTCCAGGAATTCATTACTTAAGTATTCTCCTCCTCGATCAGATCGAAGGATTTTAATACTTTTTCCGGTTTGGTTTTCGACTTCTTGTTTATATTCTCTAAATTTCTCAAAAGCTTCTGATTTGTGTTTCATCAGGAACACATATCCGAATCTAGAGAGATCGTCAGTGAATGTAATGAAGTACGAAGAACCATCCCTGGCATGTGTAGACATGGGACCACATACATCACTATGTATAAGTCCCAAGAGTTCGGTAACTCTTTCTCCGTGTCCCGTAAACGGAGTTTTGGTCATCTTGCCTTTGAGACATGACTGGCAAGTGTCATAAGATGAAAATTTGAACGGATTCAAATATCCATCCTTATGCAACTTAGCCAGTCGTGTCACATTGATGTGACCCAGTCTACAATGCCACAAGAAGGATTCGTTCAGTTCTGAACTCTTCCTCTTGTGTGTGTTTGTTATGCTCAGAACTGTTGATTGATTTAGAATATAAATGCCATTGAACAACGTGCCTGATCCAACCAACTTTTGGTTACGGAAAATGTTCATAACATTGTCCTGTAATACAAAATTATATCCCTCTTTACTCAATAAAGAAACCGATATAATGTTGCATATCAGGTTCGGCATGTAATAGCATTCGTTCAGAACCAATGTATTACCAGTTGGTAATATAAGGTGATATTCCCCGACAGTCTTAGCTGCAACAATTGCACAATTTCCAACTCTAATGTCTTTATCACCTTCTCTAAGCTCTCTACCTTTCCTAAGCCCATGTAACTGATTACATATATGGGATCCTGACCCGGTATCTAATACCCAGGACGTAGAGCAAATGGAGAAACAGTTCTCTGTAACGAACACACCCGAAGAAAATGCATCAACATGTACTTTCTTCATTCGGGTGGCATGGGAATCCTGGTATTCCCCTATATCCTGTTCATTCCTATAACTTTTATAAGAAAGAACGGAACCAACGTTCCCCAGCACAGTATAACATGCGGGTTCGGTCAATACATCCATATTATTATCTTGATTAGGGCATGAAGTGGTCGCTACCTGAAGAAAGAGAGAAGAAAACACTTTAGCGTATGCTCGTGCAAGATCAGATTGGTTATTATCTTATCTAATCAGGATGGCTCCCACTGGTTTTTATCAAATCTTCCTTCAAACCCTAAAAGGAAAGACTAGCCGGGATTAATTACACACTACAAGTTCGCCAATCTTTCAGCCAGGCCAGTGTCGGTACTTTGAGGGAGGTCCCCGGTGCTTTCGCACGAACCTAATTAATGTAAACCTCATTTTCCTAGAGGCGTAACCCCATTGACACCTTTCTAGACACCTACTTGATCAGCTAATTGCAATGTGTAAAACTCTCCCAGGAGTAACTCTTACTCGCAGTGGGTATCGGGATCCAACTATCTCATAGAAGGTATGCAATCTCATTGCAAATTTCAACACTTGAAATTCCCGATAATATTTTGCCCCTAGCGTCCTATGACCTTGACGCAGGCCAACAAACCATAGTGCGCTAGTCAAGTTCAACCCGTCATTTCCTGAATGAATTAAACCCACCCGCACGATCCTTGACGCAGGCCAACAAAGTCGCACGACTACCCTAATCCAATCTGCATCATATGCATAAGCAGATAAATACTAGTTAGCTACCGCACACTACGCCTTGACGCAGGCCAACAAACGTAGCACGAATACTAACTACTACTTATCTGAAATGACGGAGGGCTACGACAGGTTTTTCTGAAAACCTATTGCGTAATGAACTTGATATCGTTGTAGAATCAAATGAAGTTTTGAAATGGAGTGATTTTGAGGCTTTTCTAGTTTTGCTAAAGGGGTCACTCCCGGTGAAGGGATCGTCGGCCCTTTCCTCGTCGAATGAGGTGCGGGATATATCATATATATCACTGTGCAAAGCATAAACTATAGAAGCAATCAAAAGTCAAACCGAGTGTGTAGCATCTGCCAGTTATTGCTAAAGGAGTCACTCCCGGTGAAGGGATCTCGGTCCTTTCCTCATCGAATAAGGTGCAGGGTATATCATATATACCGCTATGCAAAGCAAGAACTGTAGCTACCTGTTTTGTTTAAAATTTGATTCTACAACATCTTAGGTTTCTTTTCTTTCATTAATCACATTAATGAAGTCCCATCATTTAAGTCACCTAAACATCACAGATAAATACGACGTACACTTATGCCATCCACATTCGCCTGGATGTCCCCTCGTGCACCGTTAGGTTAGGTAACTAACGACAGAGCAGGGCAGGGCTAGTGCGGATGCAAAACATAAGTAACGTCTATATAATATATCATATATACTATATACTGTATCTATCACAGAACATCATATGATCACATCACAGATATCGCAGCAGAAGAAACATATGAAACATTGGATATACTAGGACGTCCGTGTTTTCAATACGAGCCAGTATAAAACACGGATTACACGGTCGTGATGAATAGCCAATCCCACACCCCTAGACCCTTACGAGAGCGGCAAGCAACCCTACCAATTCTAGGGTTAGGAGACCCGGACTCGACTCCTCGAGATGGTCTCCCACTGGACCCTAGAACCCGGTTACTTGTGCTCCCTTCCTTGGGTCTATCCTAATACGGAAAAGTAAATAATATACAAAAGGTGACAACTTCCGCAACCTGGAAGTGCCCCAAATAAAAGAATATTACATACTAGTTTTTACATGAATGAAAATGAAAAACACTCATCTCACATAAAAACCCCCGGCTATTCAAACACGACAATCCAATATAACATATCCAGCAACACATAACATCACATCTCATCAACGTAAGTAAATATGCGCATCCCAATTGTCGTTGACATATAGCAACGAAACCGGCGATATCACATATTACACTTACGGTCACAGAAAAGAAAGTGTAAAACTACAACAGTTGGAATCCGCAACCTCTTTAGACATCGCATGCCTAATCAAATGAAATACTTAGACATCACATGCCTAAGAATTATAAACCCCGCATTTTAGTCCCATTATCGAAAACTCTTTTCAATATCAAATGAGACTAAACCGCTAGATTTATAACATTCATTCAATTATCTCATAACTGTTTGTGAATTCCAATTATTGTATCCCATTCCGGATAAATAGAAAATATTAAACTTTCCGATCGAACATTCGAACACCCAAGTTTTCCCGAAACCGTTCAACACATGAAATAGGTTCAAAGACATTCACTTCATGCCTCAGTACCAACGGTCCAGCTGTAGAAGGGTTCAGCCAACGCCTCACATGTGGCACGCCGTACTGCCCCAAACCCGAAGTTCAAAGGGCAGTTCAAGACGGTCACATAATCGAGTTAAGGTTTGTTGTCTTCTAGAGGGACCATCGCGTTACTTGCACTACTCAGAACATCCTTAAACCACAGAAAAATCCAACACTTGGATATTTTCCGGCAGGGGAAAGATTGGGTATTTACATCCGGTCGAACTTTTTAACATATTCCAAAATATCCGGAAAGCCACATAGACAAAGTCTGATAATCCGATCGAATCAGCGAACTCCCAAAACACCCCAGAAAATTCAACTCTTGAATAAATATTAAAAATTCCCATAAAACTCAGCACTGTAAATTAGGAATTACTGTGCAAATTTGGAGGGCTGACGTCATCATGTCGCCGCGGAACCGCCGCAGAAGCTAGGCTTCTGCCGCGGTTCCGCCGCAGAAGCTAGGCTTCTGCCGCGGTTCCGCCGCAGGTTGGAGGCATCACTTGTCCAATTTTGCACCGTAATTCTTACAACTTCCTGCTGAATTTTTTAAGCATTTTTAATATGGAGAAAACCCAGTTTTTAGAAAAAGTCCAGAGAGCGATTTGGTTTTAGGGTTTCGGTTTCGATCGGGTTTCAAACATCGTCTAAGCATCGCCTAAGGCTCTAGCTAGGCTCTGATACCACTGTAGGGTTCCTAGGCACGCTAATGAAGTCTGACAAGGCATCAACCATGCCAACTTCAAATTTTATGAGTGCCGAGAAATCCTAATACGGATCGTTAACTAGAATTTTAGGCGAAACAATAAGCTAGTTAACATCTTAACTAAAAGTGAGAAGCTACAACCTTTGTAGATCCAGTTCTCCACTTCCTTAGCTCCACGTAGACGTTCTCTCGCTGTCCTAGTCGGATCTCGGACTCTAGCATCGGCTTCATCGGAGAAATGAGCGGACAAGTCGTCGGCTACGATGCCGAAGATGATCTACGTCGAGCTTACATAAGATCAAGCTCCAACTTCACCAAGTTGTGAAAATTGTGAAGAAAACACCCTATACTACTTGGCAAGAGGTAGAGGGTGAAGAAATAGGAGGTGGGTTCACTTTAGAATTGGATTTCTCACACTTTAGCTCAAGATGCCATTGTTGGTAGCAAGCTTTTTCTTTGAAGAAGAAGATGAAGAAGATGATAGAATATGATAAGTGTTGAATTATCTAGAAAATAAATGAAATAATTATCATATACTAACCTTAGTTGAGTGTAGAGAATAGACCATGGTTAACTTGAATGGTTAGGGTTAAGTATAAGATAAGAATGATGACTTAGTCAAAGCTTCATGAAGCTTCAACTAACAAACAAACCAATTCACCATTCATTTATCCTTTCCAAAATGAAAATGTAAATAAATAAATGAATAAATAAGTAATGGATAAACAAAACCCTAATCATTAGTTTAACCATGGTTTAATTCTTTATACTTAACCAAGTAAGCATGCATCATCAAACACGATACAATCATGTGCACAAAAGTATATCACATATACAACTTGCACATCAAGTGAGAAAATCCTTTTAAAGTGAACCAATACTAATTAATGCAAAGTAATATATCAAATATATAATTATACATTAAATCATTAAATCAACACTTGATTCAATGATCCGGTCATATCGCACATAACCGACTAGTATCCAATGAATCGACTTATCGAATCAATCTTTGATTCGATAACTAGGTTATATCGCATACAACCAATCGAAACATTCATCGCGAGAATGAAATACGGTATCACATACACGCATTATTCTCGGTCCTTGTAACACCTTAGGATAAGGGTTAGTGAATAATTATAATTAAATAATGGTTCTTAAAAAAAAAAAAGTTTACCAAACTGTGTTTTAAATATTTTTCCTAATTTAATAAATATTTTTCCAAAATTTTCCTAGGCTTGCACACACATGTGCATGTAAACTAGGGTTTTTAAATTTAGTAAATACCATAATTATTAACCATGGTGGGTTAATCTTGAGGGTTAAAAGTCTTTTGGGTTTTAAGTGGGTTTATGTAGATAGTTAAAATTACTTTAATTTGAATTTGAGGTGGGTGTTGACTTGTGAGAGAGAGGGAGTGGGCATCATAGCTTAGCCCATGCTTGCCATTAATGATGAGAGAGAGAGAGGGTTGAAAATTGGAAGCTAATTGTTTCCTCTCATTTCTTTTCTTTGTTTTCTCTCAAAACTCACACACACACACACACTTACCTTTTCCCCAGCTCCAGAACCTGCACCAAGCAGCAGCAGCAAGCACTCAGCAGCAACAGCAGCAAGCATTGGCAGCAGCAGCAGTGAGCAGTAGCAGCTCCAGCACCAAGTGCAGCCCCTTCTCTTCACTTCTTCACCTTCTTGCAGCTCCCTAGGGTTAAGTATGAGGTATATTTCCTAAACTTATTCCCTAGATTGCTTAGTTAGTGTGGTTTTGCTTCGGTTAGTGGATTTTAGTGCGTTTTAGTACGATATGGGGTATTTAGAGGGAACTTTGTGCTAAGGTGTTGTGTTATGGTTTCAGTAGCTTGTTAGTGAGTTAGTGAGACCATTGTAACCTAATTTAACCCCTATTACACTAAAATACCACCAGTTTCACTAATTGTTGCATTATGTCGTATTTGTGCAAATGTGAGTTTTCTGGAACTGCTTTTGACTCGGTGATTTCAGAATTATTTTGAGAAGACTGTAGTATGGTAGTGATGTGCTGATACCCCAGTTTTAACCCGACCCCCATATTGCTACAGTAGGCCGCCAATTTTCCCTTTCTGGCCGCAATTTGCGGCCAGATGGGTGGGGTTTTGGGTGATGTTGTTCCTGTAGGTGTCTGCTTTGGTGTAGGGTGTTTTTATATATATAGTTTTGTAAATATAGCCCTTTGTAGAAATCTGGGACCAAATACCTATTTTGCCGTTTTTCTAAACCTTCGCGACACGCGTGATACGTGGGTTGGTTTGGGTTTCTGCGTATCGCGGCGCGTCGGGGTAGTTTCATGGCGCGTGATCACACGTTATAGCGTATCGCGCACACGCGCGATTGGTTTGCGACACGAGTGTCTAGTTGGACCGTAATGTCGCGTTTTTGTGAAATGAGCTTATGTGTGATATATGTTATGTGATTCTAGGTTCGCAGGCCAGTGAGACGAACGCTGCGAAGAAGGGCAAGCAGGTGGTTGGATACACTTAGCGCGAGACACGGTGAGTAGATTTCACATCTACGGGGATATCGCCCGCATGGCGTTATGCGTCAGGGCTGATAGGACCTTATTGTATATACTGCATATACCATACCCTGGATTGTCATCACATATTGCATTCCCTGATATATATATATACATTGCTTAGAACTGATAGAACTGCCATGATCATATTGTTATGTATTGTTGTAGCTCATCTATATATGACATGACTTGAATTTCATACTTGATACCTATATCACATTGGATCGTTGCATTGTAGCTCATTTTTCTGTGATATGACTAGATATACATACTTGATGCACATATCACATCACAATTACTTGTATTACTGGTTGAGATTTCTTGTGATTTCTGGATTTGGGAACCGTGGCCCTTTTCAAATAAGTAATCATTTAAAAACCCGGTTCCCTTGATATGATATTTTGGGGCGTCGCCCCATGTTTTCTCGGTGCTAGAGGCATGTACTGAGAGAGGGCTGACCCGGAATGACGGATGCCCGATGTATTGAGAGAGGGATGACCCGGATTGACGGATTCCCGATATATCCTTTGAGAGAGGGCTAACCCGGAATGACGGATGCCCGATGGATTGATATAGGGCTGACCCGGAATGACGGATGCCCGATGTATTGAGAGAGGGATGACCCGGACTGACGGATTCCCGATATATACCTTGTGAGAGGGCTGACCCGGAATGACGGATGCCCGATACAGGATGTTTTACGTGTCGATGCTAGACACGAGTATTTATGATATTTGGGTGCCGATGTTGGGCACTCGGGATTTTCAAGGATATACAGGATATGAGGGCCGATGGAGTACCGGCGTTTGGGATGTTGGGATTTGTGGTGCATACATACATGTGTAGTCCACCTTGATACTTCATGTAGATACTATATTCCCATGCTCAGCATTTATTATCACACCTCATCCTGTAGTTATATCACCTGATAGAGGACTTGCATTATTATTACGCATACTGCTTACCCGCATTGATATCATCTGCTGGCATTGGTTAGAGTAGCGCTGTACGTGCATGCTCGCGATTACCTTTACATGTTATCTCTATTCACGAGTTGGCAACTCACCCCGTTGTGCCACAGTATTTGCAGGTTGCCCATGGGAGTAGTCACGGCTGGCTGTTACCGCATCTTTTGGCACAGATACCCTTTTTGAGCAGAGATAGCCTTTTGCTGATAGGTGGGTTTTGTACGGTATCTGTTATCTTTCAGTTGTATATTGATGTATCTAGTATTCTCCTTCTACCTTTCTGTATTGACTTAGAGACAGTTGAGAGGACGATATGTATGATTTTATATTCTGGTGTCGAGCTCGCATGTGAGCCGACTTTACTTTATGCAGTCTCATCTTTTATGATATTGTCCTTGCTTTACTGAGTATTCTTCTCTACGGCGTCGTATATCTTATTGTGATGCTTCATTCATTTTACTCGTCATTTCTGCTACACCTTACTTTTAACCGACTTGTGGGACAAATATTTTAAAAAGGAAATGTTACCAAAATTATAAAACTTATAACTTTTGAACTTAAAAAGGATTTCTACTAAATAATTGGAAGTTTTTCAGACATGTACGATTGTTTTTACAAAATGTTTTAAAATCGCTCTATATTTATTGGTTTTGATTTCTGGGTTCGGCTTACTTAGCCGCGTTATGCCTGTAGACGTTGCGTGGTTAAGTGCCGGTCACGAGTCGAATTCTCGGGTCGTGACAGTCCTGCACATATCTCATATGTGCTCCTATTTCGTTTCACTTGAGCCAGGAAACCTCTGTGTAGAACTCTAAAGACTCGTCAATACGCCGGTAGCAGATGATGATCATATCAATCACCCACAATCCGCAAGAGGTCTGCTAAACGTAACGGCCACCCGGGTATTGAGCGATCAGAAGATCGACGAGCTAGCCCGCTCACACTCCTGTGAATCCAACCAGTAACACTTACCGTACAGTCCGGTCTGTTCGTCTGATATGTCGCATATCAAGTCTAGGGGTGGTAAACGTCAGACCCCAGTAACCGATAAGTCGTGCCAATGTGAGGCTCATAACGGGTCGAGAAACTACTGGTAACACTTACCAGCAAATCTTTGATCAGCCCTGGCCAGGGACTTCCCTGTTACGGCCAATCGAGCACAGCGCAACATCAACCCCCAATACCGAGAGAGACGAAACCCCTCCTATCGCTCATTGCCTCCATGTGACTCGGGACTGTACCCAAAGACCACCGTTTTGCACGCCCTCATGGACGTGGTAAGGTGGAGATCAAAGCACAGTGGGAATCACACAAGACTCTATGACAATCTCGGGTCTACAGACTAACCTGCATAAGTGTCACCTGAGAACTGCCATCTGACGTGAGGTATAATACCATCTGGGAGTTCTCGGCGAGTCCGTCTATTGTACCCAGTCACCACTGAGCACCCGTATACCATCTCTGATGTCAAACACCAATGGATATGGGATCATCCATCGCCCATCTCATGGGTCGAGAGGCGTATACGCTAGTCTACACTGGTATATCGATGCCCCGTCTCGATACACCCACGACTAGGGACCTTGAAGGATGTACTTATGGACTACCATGTCCCCACTAGTATGATCTGCATCATAGTCCAGGTAGTCAAGTACACATCCTAAGGGCTTTATCAACATGTAACTATAAGACAGTTTAAAGAGACTAGTAAACATGTTAAGATAAAGAGCAACCAGATAGCATACTATCATATCGAGCAAGAAAGTCATCTCTATATATGTCCAAGCATCCATTATAATATACATCATCTGTACAATACTGGCCTCTAGGGCATACATACAACTAACATAATTGTTATAAGACAGAGCGGGAAATAGGGGATTACCTGAATTCCCGTGCCGCCCAAACGAAGAAAGTACATGTTGATGCATCTTCTTCGGGTGTGTTCATTACACAGAACTGTTTCTCAATATCCTTTACGTCCTGGGTATTTGATACCGTATTAGGATCCCACATATGTAATTTGTTACATGGGCTACAGATAGGTAGAGAACTGAGAACGGGTGATAAGTTTCATGAGATAGAAACGGTGCAAGTGTTGCAGCCAAGTCTGTTGGTCACTATCACCCTGTATTACCAGAATACATTGATTCTGAACGAATGTTATTAGCTACCGAACCTGATGTACAACATCATATCAGTCTCTTTATTAGTAAAGAAAGAATATAATTTTGTATTGTTGGATAATGTTTTGAACATTTCCTATATCAAGAGTTGATCGGTTCAGGCACGTTATTTAAAAGCATTGACGTTCTAAATCAAACTGCAGTTCTTAGTATACAGAACACACACAAGAGGAAGAGTTCAGAAATGAACGAATCCTTCTTGAGGCATTGTAGACTAGGTCATATCAATGCGACCCGACTAGCTGAAGTTACATAAAGATGCATATTTAAATTAGTTTGAATTTACATCTTGTGAAACTTGCCGGTCATGTCACAGAGATAAGATGACCACATCTCCGTTTATTAGAAACAGAGAAAGAGTTAGTGAACTCTTGGGAATAATATATGCTGATGTATGATGGTCCCCTGTCTGCACATACGAAGACCGGTTCTTTATACTTCAATAGATTCACTGATGATCTCTCAAGATTCAAACATATGTTCCTGTTGAAACACAAGTCCGAAACTTTTGAGATATTCAATGAATATGAGTTAGAAGTAGAGAACCAAAACGGGTATAAGTATTATGTCCTTTGATGAGATCAAAGGAGGAGAATACTTGAGCACGGAATCCCTGGACTATTCTAAAGGAGAATGAGATTCTCTCTCAGCATTACTCCTCCGTATACACCATAGCACGATGGTATATCGGGGCGGAGCAATAGCACCCTATGTGATATGGTGTGTTCAATGATGAGTACTACTGAGTTTCCTATTTCCTTTCGGGAGTTGCGCATTTAAGAAGCTGCATACCTATTGAATGTGGATTCAATAGTTTCCAACGAACCTCAGCCTCTCCGCCGATCTAGCAGGGTTCCTCACCCAACTGACAGATACTTCGGTTTCTCTATGACAGTGGGAGCGAGGATTGCATCATGAGATGACGACCCAACTAGTTTCGAGCTGGCCATCAAGAGTGGGACTCTGTAAGAATGGCTGGATGCTTAGCGATCTGAGATGGAATCCTTATACACCAACAAAGTATGGACTTTGGTTGCTTTATCTGAAGGGTTAAATCCCCATCAGGAGCAAGTATATCTTGAGAAGATTACTTGGTGTACATGGAAAAGTTGAGACTTTCAAAGCTATGCTTAAGTCCTTCTAGATCCTACTTGCCATGGCTACATACCATGACTACGATATCTGGCGGTTGGGTGTCATGACTGCTTTTCTAAATGATGTTTTAGAAGAGAACGTCTATAAGTACACAGCCAGAGGGCTTCGTAGACAGTGGGAGCAGCGGAAACGTGAGCAAGATGTTTTATGTGATAAATCAGGCATCGCGTAGTTGGAACGTCTGTTTTGATGTGGTAGTCAAAGAGTTTGACTTCATCAAAATGGTAGATGAACCTTGTATATACCAAAAGGGAGTAGGGAGTATGGTGGTGATGCTCGTAGAGTACGTGGATAACATACTCTTGATAGGGAAGGAGTTTCCTATGCTACGCTCGGTCAATCTCTGCTTATCACAAGGATTTTCCATATAGAATCAAAGTGATACCTACTAAATCCTGGGTTTTGGATATATAAGATAGATCTAATTGGATGTTAGGATACTCAATAGTTGTAGTGAGATGGTATCAATCGATCCTGGGGAGAATCACTGGAAAGGTTTCAGGGTGATAAGGACGACTGAATGTCAGTCGCAGGCATTGTCTTTACCCTCAGGGGAGGGACGGTATGTTGGAAGAGTTCCAAGCTAGATACCGTGACTTACTAGACGATTAAAGGTAAGATACATCGTTACCTAGGATGCTACCAAAGAGGCAGTCTGGATATATAAGTTCATAAGATGAACTTCGTTCCTACCATTCTGAGACAATGGAGTTGTGGCTTATGCCAAGGAACCCCCGTCCCATCAGAAATCCAGATATAATTCTTAGGTAGTATCACCTGATCATAGAGATGGTTGATCTCTAGGGAGATCGAGGTAAAGAGAGTAGACATAGAGGAAAACAGCGCGGATCCACTCACAAAGGCCTTTTTACCAGTAGAGATATTTATAGGATGGTTGAGTATGAGATAATTCAACCACAGCTAATTGTTGGGTATGCGATACCACAACAGATGGCCCTAGTGCAAGTGGGAGATTGTTAGTTATATGTATGCCCTAGAGGCCATTACTTTACATACGATGTATATTGTAATGGATGCTTGGACATATATAGGGAGGACTTTCTTGCCCGACATGATAGTATGCTATCTAGTTGTACTTTATCCTAACATGTATTCTGATTGTCTCTGTGTTACATGTTCATAAAGCCCTTAGGATATGTACTCGACTACTGGGACTATGATGAGATCATACTAGTGGGGCCACGGTAGTCGACGAGTACATCCTATAACTATTCCTAGTCGAGGGTGTATCGAGACAGGGCATCGATACACAAGAGTAGACTAGCGTATACGCATCTTGACCCATATGATGGGCGAAGGATGATCCCATATCCATCGGTGTTTAACATCAAGGATAGTGTACGGGTGCTCAGTAAAGACTGGGTACACTGGACGGACTCGCCAAGAACTCCCAGATGGTATTATACCTCACGTCAGATGGCGGTTCTCCGGTGACACTGGTACAGAGTAGTCTGTTGACCCGAGATCGTCAAAGAGTCTTATGTGATTCCCATTGTGCTTTGATTTCCATCATACCACGTCTAATAGGGCGTGCAAAACGGTGGCTTTTGGGTACAGTCCCGAATCACATAGAGGCAATGAGCGATAGGAGGGGATTCGTCTCTCCCGGTATAGGGAGTTGATGTTGTGCTGTGTTCGATTGGCTATAACTGGAAATCCCTGGCCAGAGTTGCTGAGATTTACTGGTAAGTGTTATCAGTAGTTTCTCGAACTATTATAGACCTCACATCAACATGACTTATCAAGCTACTGGGGTCTGACGTATACCACCCCTAGGCGAGATATGCGACATATTAGACGACGAGACCGGACTGTACGGGGGTGTTACTGATTGGATTCACAGGTGAATGTATAGTCTTGCTTGTTGATCTTCCGATCGCTCAATACCTGGGCGGCTGTTACGTTTAGCTGACCGCTTGCAGCTTGTGGGTGTTTGATATGATCATCACCTACTGCCGGCATATTGACGATTCTTTAGAGTCCTACACAGAGGTTTCTTGGCTCAGGAAAAATGGAGTAGGAGCACGTATGTGATATGGCGGGACCGAGGATAATGCGATATGAGATATCGTATTCTATTCTCGCGATATTTGATATCCGCCGGGTCATCGGATCAAGTGTTGATTCGATGAATCGGTACGGATAAATATTAGTTGGTTATATGCGATATAACCGGATTGTCGGATCAAGTGTTGATTCAATAATTTAATTTAAAATTATATATATGATATATTAAATTGCATTAACTAATATTAGCTCACTAAAAGATTCTTTTTCTCACTCGGGTAATATATTGATATATATGCGATATATGTTAATTGTATTATTTTATTTTGTTACAATAAATATTATATATGTGATATATAATATTGTAATATGATATGATTACTAATGCAACATGTTTAGTGGAGATTAAACAAGGTTAGGGTTTGATTTGGGTTAAGCAATTCTAGAAGTTTCTAGAAGGTTTCATTTTGTTTTGTGTTAAGATATTTACAAGTGACTCATCTTTAACCTAACCCAAACCCTTCACCCTTGGTTAATTCTCTACAAAGGTTTAGCAACCATGGTTGCATTATTCATCATTATCCTTTCATTATTCATCACAAAAAGATGATGATCATTATTCATTCATCTTCTTCTTCCTTCTTCTTTCCTTCATGGAAAAAGCTTATTAGCTTTTTTCCAAGTGATGAATGAGTGTGAGAAAAAGATAATAAATGAGAGTAAAAATCCTACTTCATCATTCTCATCTACCCTTGCCATTTAGATGAGGGTGTTCACTTCATTTAGTGAGTGTTAGCTTGTGTTAATGAAACTTTAAGGCAGATCATCTTTGTTATCGATGATCGGAAGCAAGCTTGCATCTTTCTCTTCGCAGAACCTCTCGAAAGTCCGGAACACGATGATCGCAGCGAAGGGACCTCAACATGGAGCTTAACAAGTGAAGGACCGGATTTACAAAGGTTGTAATCCCTCTCACTTAGTGTTAAAGTGTTTAACATGCTTGTTTTCGCCTAATCTCTAGTTTAAAGATCCGGCTTTGGGTTGTTCGGCATGGCTAATTTTTAAATCGGGCATGGTTGATGCCTCGTAGACCCTTGTGCGTGTGCCTAGCAACCCTACAGAAATCCATAGAAATCTGCTCCCATTTCCACTCCGGAATGGGTAACGGCTGTAGCTCTCCCGCTGGCCTCTGGTGCTCGGCCTTGACTTGCTAACAAGTCAGGCATCACGACACGAAGTCTGTGATGTCCCTCTTCATTCCGTCCCACCAGTAAACATCTCTCATATCATGGTACATCTTGGTGGAACCCGGATGAACACTATACACCGATCGATGTGCCTCCTCAAGAATCTCACGCCGTAATCTCTCAGCATATGGTACGCACAGTCTAGTCCCAAATCACAATATCCCCTGATCATCGATCACGAACTCGGAAAACCTGCCATGTCCAATCTGTGCCATGATCTCTGAACAATGGTCATCACTGTACTGTGCCTCATGTATACGGTCAAGCAACTGTGGGCGTGCACGAACATGCGCAAGCTGTCCCCCAATCGGCGTAAACTCGAACTGCACTCGGCTGTCGTATAAAATCTGCCAATCTGCCGACGACTGCTTCTGTCCTGCGCTCAAACAAGAAAGACTACCCCCGGGCCTCCAGCTCAAAGCATCCGCCACTACATTAGCCTTGCCCGGGTGATATAAGATCTCGCAATCATAGTCCTTTACTAGTTCCATCCAACGGCACTGTCTAAGATTCAGGTCTCGCTGCTGAAAAATATACTTTAAGCTCTTATGATCAGTGAATATCTGGCATGACTCGCCGTATAGGTAATGTCGCCAGATCTTGAGTGCAAAGACCACTGCAGCCATCTCCAAATCATGAGTGGGGTAGTTCTGTTCATGTTTCTTCAACTGCCGTGAAGCATACGCGATCACTTTGTCATGCTGCATCAATACGCACCCTAGCCCCACTCGAGAAGCGTCACAATAGACCACAAATCCGCCCGATCCTGAAGGCAATGATAACACCGGCGCCGTAGTCAAACAAGTCCGTAGCTGCTGAAAGCTATGCTCGCACTCCTCCGTCCAATCGAAAGGAACTCCCTTCCGGGTCAACCCGGTCAAAGGTGCGGCAATACGGGAGAAATCCTGTACAAATCGTTTATAGTAGCCGGCTAGTCTTAGAAAGCTGCGGATCTCCGTAACTGATGTGGGTTTGGGCCAACTCTGAACGTCCTCGATCTTTTTCGGGTCCACACATATACCATCTCGTGTAATCACGTGACCTAAGAAGTCTACGCTGTCAAGCAAGAATGCGCACTAGGAGAATTTTGCGAAAAGCTGGTGCTCCCTCAAAGTCTGCAGTATGATCCGCAGGTGCTGC
Source organism: Agapanthus africanus (assembly GCA_030015575.1). Classification (NCBI taxonomy): domain Eukaryota; kingdom Viridiplantae; phylum Streptophyta; class Magnoliopsida; order Asparagales; family Amaryllidaceae; genus Agapanthus; species Agapanthus africanus. The sequence continues at coordinate 440,472,685 of CM057350.1, read as the reverse complement.
TCGTGCTCCTCTCGGCTCCGAGAATACACCAAAATATCGTCAATGAAAACGATGATGAACAAATCAAGATACGAACTGAATATACGGTTCATCAAGTCCATAAATGCTGCTGGGGCGTTGGTGAGTCCGAACGACATCACCAAAAACTCATAATGGCTGTAATGCGTGCGGAAAGCTGTCCTCGGTATATCCTCCTGTCGAACCCGCAGCTGATGGTATCCTGATCGCAAGTCGATCCTCGAAAAATATCCTGCCGCCTGAAGCTAGTCGAACAAATCATCGATGCGTGGCAAAGGATATCTGTTCTCCACGGTAACTCTGTTCAGCTGGCGGTAGTCGATACACAAATGCAAATTGCCGTCCTTCTTCTTGACAAACAGGACTGGAGCACCCCAAGGAAACACACTGGGTCGAATAAGTCCCTTATCCAGCAAATCTTGCAGCTGACCCTTCAACTCTCTAAGTGTTAGTTATATGTATGCCCTAGAGGCCATTACTGTACATACGATGTATATTGTAATGGATGCTTGGACATATATAGGGAGGACTTTCTTGCTCGACATGATAGTATGCTATCTGGTTGAACTTTATCTTAACATGTACTCTGATTGTCTATATGTTACATGTTGATAAAGCCCTTACGAAATGTACTCGACTACTGGGACTATAATGAGATCATACTAGTGGGGCCACGGTAGTCGACGAGTACATCCTATAAATGTTCCTGGTCAAGGGTGTATCGAGACAGGGCATCGATACACCAGAGTAGACTAGCGTATACGCATCTTGACCTATATGATGGGCGATGGATGAACCCATATCTATCGGTGTTTGACATCAAGGATGGTGTACGGGTGCTCAGTGGAGACTGGGTACACTGGACGGACTCGCCGAGAACTCGCAGATGGTATTATACCTCACGTCAGATAGCAGTTCTCCGGTGACACTGGTACAGAGTAGTCTGTTGACCCGAGATCATCATAGAGTCTTGTGTGATTCCCACCATGCTTTGATTTCCATCATACCACGTCCAAGAGGGCGTGCAAACAAGTGGCTTTTGGGTACAGTCCCGAATCACATGGAGGCAATGAGCGATATGAGGGGATTCGTCTCTCCCGGTATAGGGAGTTGATGTTGTGCTATGTTCGATTGGCTATAACTGGAAATCCCTGGCCAGGGTTGCTGAGATTTACTGGTAAGTGTTATCGGTAGTTTCTCGAACTGTTATAGACCTCATATCGACACGACTTATTAAGCTATTGGGGTCTGACGTTCACCACCCCTAGGCGAGATATGCGACATATCAGACGACGAGACCGAACTGTATGGGAGTGTTACTGTTTGGATTCATAGTAGAATGTACTGTCTTGGTTGTTGATCTTCTGAGCGGTCAATACCTGGGTGGCTGTTACGTTTACCTGACCGCTTGCAGCTTGTGGGTGTTTGATATGATCATCGCCTACTGCCGGCGTATTGACGATTCTTTAGAGTCCTACACAGAGGTTTCTTGGCTCAGGCAAAATGGAGTAGGAGCACATATGTGATATGTGCAGGACCAAGGATAATGCGATATGTGATACCGTATTCTATTCTCACGATATTTGATATCAGCCGGGTCATCGGATCAAGTGTTGATTCGATGAATCGGTAAATGAGATATTAGTCGGTTATATGCGATATAGCCGGATTGTCGGATCAAGTGTTGATTCGATAATTTAATGTACAATAATATATGTGATATATTAAATTACATTAACTGATATTAGCTCCCTAAAAGATTCTTTTTCTCACTCGGGTAATACATTGATATATATGCGATATATGTTAATTGTATTATTTTATTTTGTTACAATAAATATTATATATGTGATATATAATATTGTAACATGATATGGTTATTAATGCAACATGTTTAGTGGAGATTAAACATGGTTAGAGTTTGATTTGGATTAATCTTTTCTAGAAGTTTCTAGAAGGTTTTCTTTTTTGTTTTGGAAAAGATATTTTGCAAGATATTTCTTTAACTAAACCCTAACCCTTAACCCTAGTAAAATCTCTTCAATGGTTACTTGAACCATGGTTGCATTTCTAACCTTATCAAGTCTATCATTATTCATCACAAAAGGATTAAGGCTTCTTCTTCTTCCTTCTTCTCTTCATGGAAAAAGCTTTCTAGCTTTTTCTAAGTGATGATTATGTGTGAGAAAAAGATTATAAATGAGAGCAAAATCCTACTTCATCATCCTCATCTATCCTTGCCCTTTAGATGAGAGTGTTCACTTCATTTAGTGAGTGTTACCTTGTGTTAATGAATCTTCAAGGTAGATCATCTTTGTTATCGAAGATCGGAAGCAAGACTGCATCTTTCTCTTCGTGAAGCCTCTCGAGAGTCCGGAACACGATGATCGCAGCGAAGGGACCTCAACACGGAGCTTAAGAAGTGAAGAACCGGAACTACAAAGGTTGTAATGCCTCTCACTTAGTGTTAAAGAGTTTAACATGCTTGTTTTCGCCTAATCTCTAGTTTAAAGATCTCGTATCGGGTTGTTCGGCACGGCTAATTTTTAAAATCGGGCATGGTTGATGCCTCATAGACCCTTGTGCGTGTGCCTAGCAACCCTACAGTGGTATCAGAGCCAAGCTAGAGCTTTAGGCGAAGTCTAGGCGAAGTTTAAAGTCCGATCGAATCAGGAAACCCAGATATTTACCCCTCTCTGGAAATTTTTCAAAACTGTGATTTTTTGTGAATTAAAAATGATCAAAAAAATCAGCAGGCAAAAATAGGAATTACTGTAAAATACGATCACCTAATTCCACTGTAGCGCCGTGGAACTGCGGCAATACCCTGCTTTTCGCGGCGGTTCCGCGGCCATATGTGAAGATTAGGCAATCAATTTTACACAGTAATATCCGTAGGTGTCTCTGCATGTTTCTGGGAATTTTTAATTCTACTCAAGTGTTGAGTTTTCTGGGTTGTATTGGGGACTCGTTGATTCGATCGGATAGTTTAACTTCGTTCAGTTTGTCCAGGTAATTTATAGAAACTGTTAAAAAGTTTGAACGGATATCAATAACTTACTTTTTCCCCTGTCGGAAAATTTTCAAAAGTTGGATTTTTTGTCGAGTTTGAAACTTTCGGGAAATCGTGCAAGTAACACGGTGGACCCTCTAGAAGACAACAAACCTTAACTCGATTATGTGACCGTCTTGAACTGCCTCTAAACTTTAGGGTTTGCGGCAGTACCGCGTGCCACATGTGAGGCGTTGGCTTGACCCTTCTACGGCTGGACCATTGGTACTGTGGCATGTGATGGATATTATTTTGAACTCCGCTCAAGTGTTGATCTATTTGGGAAATCTTGGGTGTTTGATTATTCGATCGGAAAGTTTAACACTGTCTTTTTATCTGGAATGTCATACAATATTTGGAATCCACAGGTAGTTATGAGATAACTAATTTGAATGTTATAAATCTAGCAGTTCAGTCTCAGATGATCGGTTGCCACGGAATTTTGATGTGATCAAAAGTCCGTTGCAATCACGTAGCGTACGTGGATACTCGCCGGGTAAACATAACAGACAGCCACGCCACATAGCCCTGACCAAGTGACTGTAGGAGAACCCCGTCGCCAAAAGCATCCGTTTGGGTGCTCGCGGCAGCGGTGTTCCGCCTTAGTGCACTTTGTCGACGGAATCGAGGGTGCGGCCGTCTACTAATGTTTGCGACGAGCATTCGATCAAGATGTCGGGAATCTTGTTGAATTGCCCGACTTGATATTGAAAAGTGTTTTTGATAAAGAGACTAAAATGCGGGGTTTATAATTGTTAGGCATACGATGTCTAAGGAATTCATTTGGTTAGGTATGCGATGTCTAAGGAAGTTGCGGATTCCAACTGTTGTAGTTTTACACTTTCTTTTCTGTGTCCGTAAGCGTAGTATGTTGTGTATCGCCGGCTTCGTTGTTATACATCAACGACAATCGGGATACACATACTTGCTTACGTTGATGATATGGGATATTATGTGTTGCTGTGATATGTTATATTGGATCGTCATGTTTTGAATAGCCGGGGGTTTTATGTGAGATGAGAGTTTTTCTTTTTCATTCATGTAAAATTCATTTGTATGTAATATTCTTTTATTGGGGTACTTCCGGGCTGAGAATGATGTCACCATTGTATATTATTTACTTTTCCGCATTAGGTAGACCCAAGGCGGGGAGCACAAGTAACCGGGTTCTATGGTCCAGTGGGAGACCATCTCGAGGAGTCGAGACCGGGTCGCCTAACCCCAGAATTGGCAGTGTTGCTTTCCGCTCTCGTAGGGGTCTAGGGATGTGGGTTTGGCTATTCATCGCGACCGTGGAATCCGTATTTTATACAGGCTCGTATTAAAATACGGACGTCCTAGTATATCCAATATTTCATATATGTTATTCTGCTGCAATGTTCTGTGATGAGATCATATTACTGCCTGAGACGGATGTTTATATTATATATATGAGAAATATGTTATATTGTAGATTTCGTTTCAAATGTGATGCTTGTGAAGCATAATAAAATGGGACTTCATTAATGAGTTTAATGAAACTAAAAGAAACCTAAAGATGTTGTAGAAACTTGTTTAAAAACTGGTAGCTCTAGTTCTTACTTTGCATAGCGGTGTTCCTTGTAGAACATTCAGCACCTTATTCGATAAGGAAAGAGCCGAGATCCCTTCACCGGGAGTGACCTCTTTAGTGAAACTAGCAGATGCTACAAACTCGGTTTGTTTTTTGATTGCTTCAATAGTTCTTACTTTGCGTAGTGGTATATATGATATACCCTGCACCTTATTCGATAAGGAAAGGGCCGACGATCCCTTCACCGGGAGTTACCCCTTTAGCAAAACTAGAAAAGCCTAAAAAACACTCCATTTAAAATCACTCGATTCTACAACGATATCAAGTTCATCACGCAAAGGGTTTTCTTAAAAACCTGTCGTAGCCCTCCGTCTTTTCAGATAAGCACTGTTTAGTATTCGTGCTGCGTTTGTTGGCCTTTGTCAAGGTGTAGTGTGCGGTAGCTGAATAGTACTTATCTGCTTATACATATGATGTAGATTGAATTAGGGTAGTCGTGCGACCTTGTTGGCCTTTGTCAAGGACCGTGCGGATGGGTTTAATTCAATCAAGAAATGACGGGTTGAATTTGACTAGCAGCCTATGGTTTGTTGGCCTTTGTCAAGGTCATAGAAGGCTTGGGGTAAAATATTATTGGGAATTTCAAGTGTTGAAATTTGCAATGAGATTGCATACCTTCAATGAGATAGTTGGATCCCGATACCCGCTGCGAGTAAGAGTTACTCCTGGGAGAGTTTTACACATTACAATTAGCCGATCAAGTAGGTGTCTAGAAAGGTGTCAACGGGTTACGCCCCTGGGAAAACCAGGTTTACTTTAATTAGGTCTGTACGAAAGCACGGGGAACCTCCCTCAAAGTACCGGCACTGGCCTGGCTGAAAGATTGGCGAACTTGTAGGGTGTAATTAATCCCGGCTAGTCTTTCCTTTTAGGGTTTGAAGGAAGATTTGACTAAAACAGTGGGAGACATCCTGATTAGATAAATTGATAACCATTCTAATCTTGTAAAAGCGCATGCTGAGTGTTTTCTTCTCTCTCTCTCCTGGTAGCGACCATGTCACGCCTTAATCAAGATAATAATACAGATGTATTGACCGAACCCGCTTGTTATACTGCGCCAGGGAATGTTGGTCCCGCTCCAACTTATAATTGTTATAAGATAGAGCAGGAAATAGGGGATTACCAGAATTCCCGTGCCGCCCAAACGAAAAAAGTGCATGCTGATGCATCTTCTTCGGGTGTGTTCATTACATAGAACTGTTTCTCAGTATCCTTTACGTCCTGGGTATGAGATACCGGATCAGGATCTCATATATGTAATCTGTTACATGGGCTTCAGATAGGTAGAGAACTGAGAACGGGTGATAAGTTTCATGAGATAGAAACGGTGCAAGTGTTGCAGCCAAGTCTGTTGGTCACTATCACCCTGTATTACCAGAATACATTGATTCTGAACGAATGTTATTAAATACTGAACCTGATATACAACATCATATCATTCTCTTTATTAGTAAAGAAAGGATATAATTTTGTATTGTTGGATAATGTTTTGAACATTTCCTATATCAAGAGTTGATCGGTTCAGGTACGTAATCTAAAAGCATTGAAATTCTAAATCAAACTACAGTTCTTAGTATACGGAACACACACAAGAAGAAGAGTTCAGAAATGAATGAATCCTTCTTGAGGCATTGTAGACTAGGTCATGTCAATGCGACCCGACTAGCGAAGTTACATTTAGATGCATATTTAAATTAGTTTGAATTTACATCTTGTGAAACTTACCAGTCATGTCACAAAGATAAGATGACCACATCTCTGTTTATTGGAAACAAAGAAAGAGTTAGTGAACTCTTGGGATTGATACATGCTGATGTATGAAAGTCCCCTGTCTACACATGCGAAGACCGGTTCTTTGTACTTCATTATATTCACTGATGATCTCTCTAGATTCAGACATATGTTCCTGTTGAAACACAAGTCCGAAACTTTTCAGATAATCACAGAATATAAGTTAGAAGTAGAGAACCAAAACGGGTATAAGTATTATGTCCTTTGATGAGATCAAGGAGGAGAATACTTGAGCACGGAATTCCTGGACTATTCTAAGGGAGAATGAGATTCTCTGTCAGCATTACTCCTCCGTATACACCATAGCACGATGGTATATCGGGGCGAAGCAAAAGCACCCTATGTGATATGGTGTGCTCTATGATGAGTACTACTGAGTTTCCTATTTCCTTTTGGGAGTTGTGCACTTGAGAAGCTGCATACCTATTGAATGTGGATTCAATAGTTTCTAACGAACCTCAGCTTCTCCGCCGATCTAGCAGGGTTCCTCACCCACCTGAGAAATACTTCGGTTTCTCTATGACAGTGGGAGTGAGGATTGCATCATGAGATGATGACCCAACTAGTTTCGAGCTGGCCATCAGGAGTGGGACTCTGTAAGAATGGCTGGATGCTTAGCAATCTGAGATGGAATCCTTATACACCAACAAAGTATGGACTTTGGTTTCTTTATCTGAAGAGTTAAATCCCCATCAGGAGCAAGTATATCTTGAGAAGATTACTTGGTGTACATGGAAATGTTAAGACTTTCAAAGCTATGCTTAAGTCCATCCAGATCCTACTTGCCACGGCTACATACCATGACTACGATATCTGGCGGTTGGGTGTCATGACTGCTTTTCTAAATAATGTTTTGGAAGAGAGAGTCTATAAGTACACAGCCAGAGGGCTTCGTAAACAGTGGGAGAAGCGGAAACGTGTGCAAGATGTTTTATGTGATAAAGCAGACATTGCGGAGTTGGAACATCTGTTTTGATGTGGTAGTCAAAGAGTTTGACTTCATCAAAATGGTAGATGAACTTTGTATATATAAAAAGGTAGTAGGGAGTATAGTGATGATCTTCGTAGAGTACGTGGATGATATACTCATGATAGGGAAGGAGTTTCCTATGCTACGCTCGGTCAATCTCCGCTTATCACAAGGATTCTCCATTTAGGATCAAGATGACACCTCCTAAATCCTGGATTTTGGATCTATGAGATAGATCTAATTGGATGTTAGGATACTCACTAGTTGTAGTGAGATGGTATCAATCGATCCTTGGGAGAATCACTGGAAAAGTTCTAGGGTGATAAGGACCATTGAATGTCAGTCGCAGGCATTGTCTTTACCCTCTGTGGAGGGACAGTATGTTGGAAGAGTTCCAAGCTAGATACCATGACTTACTAGACGATTAAAGGAAAGATACATCGTTACCAAAGATGCTACCAAAGAGGCAGTCTGGATACATATAAGTTCATGAGATGAACTTCGTTCCTACCATTGTGTGACAATGGAGTTATGGCTTTGGCCTAGGAACGCCCGTCCCATAAGAAATCTAGATATAATTCTTAGGCAGTATCACCTGATCATGGAGATGGTTGATCTCCAGGGAGATCGAGGTTAGGAGAGTAGACACAGAGGACAACAGCGCGGATCCACTCACAAAGGCTATTTTCCCGGTAGAGACTCTTATGGGATTGTTGAGTATGAGATACTTCAACCGCAGCTAATTGTTGGGTATGTGATACCACAACAGATGGCCCTAGTGCAAGTGGGAGATTGTTAGTTATATGTATGCCCTAGAGGCCATTATTGTACATATGATGTATATTGTAATGGATGCTTAGACATATATAGGGAGGACTTTCTTGCTCGACATGATAGTATGCTATCTGGTTGAACTTTATCTTAACATGTACTCTGATTGTCTCTATGTTACCTGTTGATAAAGCCCTTAGGAAATGTACTCGGCTACTGGGACTATGATGAGATCATACTAGTGGGTCCATGGTAGTCGATGAGTACATCCTATAACTGTTCCTAGTCGAGAGTGTATCGAGACAGGGCATCGACACACCAGAATAGACTAGCGTATACGCATCTTGACCCATATGATGGGCGATGGATGATCCCATATCCATCAGTGTTTGACATCAAGGATGGTGTACGGGTGCTCAGTGGAGACTGGGTACACTGGACGGACTCGCCGAGAACTCCCAGATGGTATTATACCTCACGTCAGATGGCAGTTCTCCGGTGACACTGGTACAGAGTAGTCTGTTGACCCGAGATCGTCATAGTGTCTTGTGTGATTCCTACAATGCTTTGATTTCCATCATACCACGTCCAAGAGGGCGTGCAAAAAGTTGGCTTTTGGGTACAGTCCCGAATCATATGGAGGCAACGAGCGATAGGAGGGGATTCGTCTCTCCCGGTATAGGGAGTTGATGTTGTGCTGTGTTCGATTGGCTATAACTGGAAATCCCTGGCCAGGGTTGCTGAGATTTACAGGTAAGTATTATCAGTAGTTTCTCGAACTGTTATAGACCTCATATCGACACGACATAGCAAGCTATTAGGGTCTGACGTTTACCACCCCTAGGCGAGATATGCGACATATCAGACGACGAGACCGGACTGTACGGGAGTGTTACTGTTTGGATTCACAGGAGAATGCGCAGGCTTGCTTGTTGATTTTCTGAGCGCTCAATACCTGGGTGGCTGTTACGTTTAGCTGACCGCTTGCAGTTTGTGGGTGTTTGATATGACCATCACCTACTGCCGGCGTATTGACGATTCTTTAGAGTCCTACACAGAGATTTCTTGGCTCAGGCGAAATGGAGTAGGAGCACATATGTGATATGTGCAGGACCGAGGATAATACGATATGTGATACCGTATTCTATTCTCACGATATTTGATATCAGCCGGGTCATCGGATCAAGTGTTGATTCGATGAATCGGTAAATGAGATATTAGTCGGTTATATGCGATATAGCCGGATTGTCGGATCAAGTGTTGATTCGATAATTTAATGTATAATAATATATATGATATATTAAATTACATTAACTAATATTATCTCACTAAAAGATTCTTTTTCTCACTCGGGTAATACATTGATATATATGCGATATATGTTAATTGTATTATTTTATTTTGTTACAATAAATATTATATATGTGATATATAATATTGTAACATGATATGGTTATTAATGCAACATGTTTAGTGGAGATTAAACATGGTTAGGGTTTTATTTGGGTTAATCTTTTCTAGAAATTTCTAGAAGGTTTTCTTTTTTGTTTTGGAAAAGATATTTTGCAAGATATTTCTTTAACTAAACCCTAACCCATAACCCTAGTAAAATCTCTACAATGGTTACTTGAGCCATGGTTGCATTTCTAACCTTATCAAGTCTATCATTATTCATCACAAAAGGATTAAGGCTTCTTCTTCTTCCTTCTTCTCTTCATGGAAAAAGCTTTTCAGCATTCTCTAAGTGATGATTTTGTTTGAGAAAAAGATTTTAAATGAGAGCAAAAATCCTACTTCATCATCCTCATCTATCCTTGCCCTTTAGATGAGAGTGTTCACTTCATTTAGTGAGTGTTAGCTTGTGTTAATGAAACTTCAAGGTAGATCATCTTTGTTATCGAAGATCGGAAGCAAGACTGCATCTTTCTCTTCGTGAAGCCTCTCGAGAGTCCGGAACACGATGATCGCAGCGAAGGGACCTCAACACGGAGCTTAAGAAGTGAAGGACCGGATCTACAAAGGTTGTAATCCCTCTCACTTAGTGTTAAAGAGTTTAACATGCTTGTTTTCGCCTAATCTCTAGTTTAAAGATCTCGTATCGGGTTGTTCGGCACGGCTAATTTTTAAATCGGGCATGGTTGGTGCCTTGTAGACCCTTGTGCGTATGCCTAGCAACCCTACATTAAGCTCCGCCGGGGCCATCCGATAAGGCGGTATAGAAATAGGCCTCGTGCCGGGCATCAAATCAATACAGAAAGCAATATCGTGCTCAGGCGGTAGCCCAGGAAGCTCGTCAGGGAAAACATTAGGGAACTCACAAACAATCGGAACCTGGTCCAACGGAACATCTGTAACTCTAGTATCGCAAACATAGGCTAGAAATCCCTGACATCCCTTCCTCAACAGCTGTCCAGCGCGAAGAGAAGAAATCAACCTGTGAGGGGCGGCACAACAAAAGCCGGCTCGCCAGGAAAACAAAATCTAACTGTCTTCTCGCGGCAGTCCACAGACACATAGCATGTGGCTAACCAATCCATGCCCAAACGAACGTCAAAGTCCAAACACGGCACGAAGTGTATGGAAACGTACGAGTGTATGGATCCGGGATCAAACAACACGTGTGCGTCAACAGAACATACTGATAGGGTACCTGAGACCACCGCATTGGACGCCTACGCGTCCTGATGCGTCAACGCGAAAACCCATGCCTATCCTCCACCTGCGACTGGCAGTCCCCTACTAGCAACTGGCTATACTCTGCCGGCAGCTGGCTGTCCTCTGCTTCGGCCACCTGGTCCTCTATGAGTAAACCCTCCGCGACCATGGCTTCTCTGTGCATGAGTCTGACGCGGAACAACAGTAGGTACAATAGGCAACGCCCTATGGGGTGGGGAAGGTGGAAGTGTGACATGTGGTATTGCTGCCTCCCTCCTGCGTATCTCGGTACAATCTCTGATGCGGTGACGGGGACTACCACACCCAAAGCATCCACGCGACGACTGCTGACCATCCTGGGGATAAGAGCTAAACATCTGACCTCACCCTGAGTCTCTGCCACCTGTACGACGTCTATCACGGCGTCCGAATGGAAGTATCTGTGTTGCTGTATCAGTACAAACCCTTTTCGGCCCTGGAACTACCGAAATCTCTGCAAGGCACTCTTCGACTAATAGGGCTGCGTCTACAGCTGCTGCATATGTATCGCAATGCTACGCGCTGATTGTGAGGAACAGTGGGTTAAGTAAGCCTCGAACAAATCTCTTGACTCTCATCTCCTCAGTAGCCACTAGGTATGGGGCATAAACAGATAGCTCGGTGAATAGTACATCGTACTCTGCCACTGTCATTTCTGGCGTCTGGCGTAAGGACTCGAATCTGCGCGCTCGGGCATCCCTGACACTCTGGGGAAGGAAACGGGCTAGAAACACCGTCACAAACTCGGTCCAGGTCATAGGAGGAATACCTACTGCTCTGCCCTTCTCGATCGATTCATACCATTTCTGCACAAGACCTTCCAGGCAAAAGCTCGCGAACTCTACCCATCTCGCATCTGAGCATCTGAGTGAACGACATATCCGGGCCATCCTATCAATAAAAGACAGTGGGTCCTCGGCTGCATCGGTGCCTGTGAAGACCGGAGGCTTCATCCTCATAAACTCTGATAGCGATACTGTGATGACCTCTGTAGCTGCAGGGGCAACTGCCTGTACTGTAGGCACCATCACGGTCCCCGTAACGGGTAGAACTACCTCTGGTCGCGGCGCTCGATGCATCTCGACTAACGACCCTATCATCTGGCGCATCTCCTGCATACCGGCCCCTCGCATGGCGATCTGATCTATTGTAGGAGTCAGTCCTCGTCTCGGACGAGTCAACTCGAATCTCGGCTCTCGCGGCCGCTCTCTGCGCCCTCGTAGTCTTTGGCGGCATAATGGCTGAAAAGAAAGTAGGATTCGATAAGGATACGAAAATCGAATCACAAGAATGTATACAATCATGAAGGAATTTCAAATCAATAAGTCCTAAGGTCACTTTGGCGGAGTATTGTGTCGTGAGTATGCAGCGGAACATACGCACGCTACACCACTCTGCTTCAGCTACCTACTTCATCATACCAGGGTCATCCTACACTCCGAAAGGTAAAACCTATGCTCTGATACCAACTTTGTCACGACCCAAAGTTCGGCCCGTGACCTGCACTTAACCACATAACGTCTACATGCGTAACGCGACTAAGTAAGCCGAAACCCAGAAATCAAAACTATTAAATGTATTGAGTGTTAAAACATTTAATAGAAATATTTGTTAAAACGTTTAGAAAACCTTAAGTAATTTAGTAAAATTCTTTAAAGTTCAAGTTATTATCTTAAAAATTTTGGCAGCATTTCCTTTGTAAAAACTAGCTCCGAAATCGGGTACAAGACAATATATGAGTAAAATGATATACAATAGGAATAAAGCATCCAAAACGGGAGCAATCACGCCCAACAGCGGAAATAATCACCACAATGATAATATACGACGCCGAAGCAAAGAAATGAGCAGTATAAGTGAAAAAAATCATGAAAGATAAAGCTGCATAAATAAAGTCGGCTCACAACGAGCTCGACACCAGAGTACAAAATAATATATATCGTCCTCATAACTGGTCTCTAAGTCAATATAAGAAAAGTAGATGGAGAGTACTAGATACAACAATGTATACAACTGGAAAATAAACGGATACCGCAAAAACCTACCTATCAGCAAAAGGGCTCACGCGCCAACAGCAATGGTATCCGTATCAAAAGATGCAAGGAAGCAGCCTGCCGTAACTACTCTGAAGGGCAACCTGAAAACACTGTGGCACAACGGGGGTGAGTTGCCAACTCGTGAATAGTAGATAGCATATAAAGGTAATCGCGAGTATGCACGTACTGCGATCTCTAATCTATGCCACCAGATAACATCTAAAAGATGAGCTGGATGCGCAAAATCATGCAACAAATGCGATCTAATAACATCTCTATATGATGAGCAGGGTATGCAATAATCGTGCATAGCAAGTGCAATCTAATAACATCTATATAGGATGAGCAGGGTATGCAATAATCATGCATCGCAAGTGTACTCTATTAGGTACTACAGATACAGGATGGGATGTATAACACTGAAAGCTGAGCATGGGAATAAATAACATCTACACGGAATGTCAACATAGAAAATAACCGGTGTCCATCAATACACCTAAATCCTAATAAAACTCAGGCGCCGTCACTCTAATCGGCCCTCAAATCCTGTAAATCTCATAGAATCGTGAGTGCCCAACATCGGCACTCAAAATATCATAAATAATCGTGTCCAGCATCGACACGCAAATCCTTATGTATCAGGCTCCGTCAATCCGGATCGGCGCACGGGCTCTGTCTGCGGAATCGGCCCTCGGCCCCGGCAGTACGGGTCGGCCCGTATCCATCTCTCAGCTCTGGTCAGTATCCTCCGGATAACCGCCAAGTCCAACCAATCACCGGTAGGTAGTAGTCCCTCCGCCGGGCTCACCGTCTAACAATACGAGTCTTCTTATCCCGGGGTACCATACCGGGTCCACCATGTACCCGCAATCGGTGCCTACCACTCCTCGAATCTGGTATACTCACACAAGCTCTCTAGAACCGAGAAAACTCATGGTGGACGCACTGAAATATCATATCAAGAGAAACCGGGTTTTTAAAACAGTGCGTATTTTCTTAAAATAATACCACGGTTCTCAAATCCAGAAATCCCATAAATCCAAACTCAATGCGTAAATCCATGCAATGTGTCATATGACACTAAGAGTAAAAAGGGATAACCGCTTTTTTAAAAGAATCCAGTTTTGAAAATATCTCATGCGGTCCCTATCTCCTTGAAATCAAATCAATATCATCCATGTATGTAACATATGTATGCAGGTAGGTATAGATGTGCAAATGGATATATACGCAAATATGAGTGTGCCAATATATATGTGCACTGGTATGAATATACAGTGTGCATGTGCGCAAGTATGAAGATATCAATATATATGTGCACTGGTATGAATATACAGTGTGCATGTGCGCAAGTATGAAGATATCAATATATGTGTACACGGGTATGAATATACAGTGTGCATGTGCGCAAGTATGAAGATATCAATATGTGTGTGCACTTGTCATGACCCGAAATTGGTACGTGACGACCCTAATACTACGCAACGTCTAAAGGCGTAACGCAGTAAAAGAAAGCCAAAACCCAAAAATCTAAACCATTAAAAAAGACAAGAAAAGATAATAGATGCTTTGAAACATTTGAAATCACAACCCAAATTCTTTAAAAGTCCAACTTTTCTTTCTTTAAAATTTTGGCAGCACCTCCTTTGTAAAAACTATCCCCAAAAATGGATACAACATAAATATAAATGAAGCATCCCCAAACGGGAGCAAATACATGCCCAAAGGTGGAAAACAACCACCACAACAAATATACGACGCCGTAGCGAAGAAATAAAAGACGATAGAAAGAATGCTGTATAAAAAACAAACAAGTCACAAATAATATACAATATCGTCCTCACCAAGTCTCTAAGTGAACAAAATAATAGCAGATGGAGAGTACAAGGATACAACGAATATACAATACAACAATACGGATAACCATAAAACCCACCTAAGTAAAACTGCACACTATGAGCTGAAGCGGTATCCGTAGCAAAAGATGATCTGATAGATGAATAGCCAGCATCGACAACTCTGGGGAACACCCTGCAAAACAACTGTGGCACAACAGGGGTGAGTTGCCAACTCATGAATAGTAAATAACATATGAAGGTAATCGCAAGTATGCATGTACAGCGTGAATCTAACATATGCAATTAAGAGCAATA
Source organism: Agapanthus africanus (assembly GCA_030015575.1). NCBI lineage: Eukaryota > Viridiplantae > Streptophyta > Magnoliopsida > Asparagales > Amaryllidaceae > Agapanthus > Agapanthus africanus. The sequence goes on along the minus strand of CM057350.1, from coordinate 440,457,588 downwards.
ATAATATGACAATCAGTATGCAATAATAATGCAATAATGATATGAAAATGTGCATATGCAATAATCAAGAAAAGTACACTAACAGGTACTACTAATACATGAAACAGTGCATAAACAATAAATGTGGAGTATGGAATGAAATATGTCATTTCCACGGAATCCTGATATCGTGGTAGGATCACAATTCATCAAGACAATCCAAATCCCAATTCCTCAAATCAGCCCCCAAATTGGCTCTCATATCATATAAGTCTCACAACTCCTCAATGTACAATATCGAATAAATCTCCTATATCCTGAATGTACAAAATCAAGTAAGTCTCAAATATCCTTTACGTACAATAACAAGTAAATGTCATATGTCCTAGATCCAATATCAAGTGAATCTCTTATAATCTAGGTATATTTGCATGAATAAATATGATGTATATAGAACTAATGTCAATACACATATATGAGCGTCCCATTCCACTAATATTGGTGTAAGGGCGTATATAACAGCGGCCTAATCCCCTGTTATATATACAAAGGAGTAAATAAAAATATCATGAAACCAATGTGCCAAGCATTGACACAGAAATGCTGATCTATCAGGTGTTGTCACCAAGACTGGCACCCTGATAGGTATGTATTATACGCTATACCGAAAGATCGAGTGCCTAGCTCTGACCCTCGCCTTTCGACGTATCCATACGCACATGACTCCCGTCGGTATCCCCATGATAACCTCCGAGTCATAGGTAATGTCACCGGATGGTATGGTTCCCCTGCCGGGCTCATCGGCGTGGTACATCGACATCCCTTTCTTGCCCTGGGATACCTCCGGGCCCCACCATGTACCCTCATAGGGCCTCAGCGCCTCCTCATAGGGGTATATATATCAGAACCGATAAAACTCATGGTGGATGCTGAAATATCATATCAAGGAAACCGGGTTTTTCAAATAATGCATAATTTCATGAACTCCCACGGTTCCCAAATCCAGAAAACATCATGAAAAATCCATATAACAATGCGAAAATCCATGAATATAATATATGCAACACAAGCTGAAATGTAAGCATATAAAGGAAAAGCCGCTAATTAACTGCAACAAGTTAATACAAAATATCATGCGGTTCCTATTTTATCCAATTTAAATAACATCAAGTGAAGGTAAATATGTAGTTATAACTGATATATATATGTGTAAACACAAAGGTATAGCAAGATATATGTATCTACCTATAAGTAAATGATGTAGTATACCCCCTGGGTATAAGTGAAATATATGCAAGGTATACCTGTCGCTATGTCTTAAAGTGTGTATGTATCTATCACTAATGGTACAATACTCTATAGGTATACGGGTATCTAGCATATAAGTATATGAAGGCATATGTGTAAGCATGTAGATATATAGGTATGTTATATGTCATATGCGATAAGAAATATTAATCAATGTCACAATGTCCCTAACCAAGCAATATCCTAACTATAAGTGATTTGTGTGTGACATGGCAATTATTGACGGTGTGTGTAGCATACAATCAGTGCTCGTGCAAAATGAATCGTCAATAATATGTGCAGTGTCCTAAGGCTACTAGTCCAAGCACAACAACATCTAAATAATAGGGTAAATGTGCAATTCTAAATATGACATAGAATATGCGACAAGTATTAACATTTCTAGCCCAGACGCATAACGTCATGCGGGCGATTTGTCACGACCCGAAAGTACGGAACGTGACCGGCACTTAGATTACGAAGCGTCTAGAGGCGCCACGTGACCTAAGTAAGCCGAAGCCCAGAAATCTAAACCATAAAAGAAGAAAAAGAAGAAAAGAAAATAAAACAAGTATAAAAACATCAGCAAATTTTACCAAAAATTTCGGCAGAGTCTCCTCTGCAAAACTGGCCCCCAAACGGGTACAACAAGTATAATTTGAATAAACAATAAAAAGCATCCCCAAACGGGTGCTAGCTCAACGCCAACGGGCGGAGACAACCACAACAATCACAAAAATATACAACGCCAAAGGGCGAGGCTCAAATCTCAAAAGAAAACACAAACCACCAGATCAGAATAATACATGCGCGACTCTAAGGTCGAAATAAAAGACTGGTCCAATAAACTTATCAAGTAATACAAATATGGTTGATGGAGCTTTCTAGATACAAATGAAATAATAAAAATACAACGGCGGTTCAGATACAAATGAACCAACCTACCGTGCAAATCACCCGAAATGAAAATGATGTGCCAGCAACTACCAAGGGAGACCTGTACATCGCACCTGAAAAGAATTTGGCACAACGGGGGTGAGTTGCCAACTCGTGAGTAGAAGACATCTACGAAAAGAAATCGAATGCACGACGCTATCCTAGGTCATAATAATACACTACTATATCTTAAACATCTAGTAAAAGCAGGGTAATACTACGTGTAAGTGCAGATAATCCGTGTTCGTGTCAGTGCTTAATATAATACTGTCATATGAAATGAAATGCATGCACCATGAATGTAAAGTAACAAATCCTGAAATCCAGATATACATGTATAAGAACTTTTTATCTATTATCATAGTAAAGTGTGTATAAGCATCTAAAATCTCAACAATGAAATCCATAGAAATCCGTGTCAAGCATCGACACAACACATGTAATCTCAAGTCTCAATATGTCGGGCTCCGTCAGTCCGGATCGGCCCATATCATCAAATCTCACGACAACGGTCGGTATCCTCCGGATATCCGCCGCGCCAGACATCACCGGTAGGTAGCCTTCCCCTGCCAGGCTCATCGTCTACAACTCGATCTTCTTGCCCCGGGGTACCATACCGGGCCCACCATGTACCCGAGACGGTTCATCCACTCCTCGAATCGGGTCTCGAAATCCATCAGAAAACATGAAATACTCATGGTGGACGACACATACATCACGAGAAAACCGCATCTTATTTTAAAAAGAGAAGAGAAGAGAGAGAGAAGTCTTTATATATGTTCTTGCGGTTTTCCCCAAAAATCCAGAAATCTCACAGAATCCAAATCTCAAAATCATGAGTAGTATATGATAAATGTCGGCATATGCTCATAATACTGTGCGATAACATGAAAATATGAATGCAGGAATGTCTAAGTTATGAATATCATGTCTATACTAACATCAGAGAGTAATCACAATATTATATCGGTTTAGTTGTTAACTGATTCTATCAACAAAATATAATGTGATCTAAAGTGTACGTGACATAGCAATTACCGATGATGATGTGTGTGAGCCGGCAAATAAGTGTGTGTGGAATATGCGCATCATCGGTAATGGTGCTGGTGTCCTAACCGGTAAAGTTTATATTGATTATAGCAACATATAAAAGAACATGCACCATGATGATTATAGTATGAATGTAAATGCAGGTGTGCATTATCCACTCCTCTGCGAGATACGAGTACAACTACCACTGTGTGAGTCGAACCTAAACCAGTATCCATCTAACATCCTAAGGAACTAAACCTAAGAGACTAGTCAGTAGGAAACTAGAATCTACCTAAGGTCTGAATCATTATCTCCAATAGTCGGCGATTCCGCCTCAATAGCATCACGTACGTAGTACGGCTTCCTCGAATCAAGAGTGCGGATCAATCACCAAATCTAAGCCTCGTACGGTAAGATCCCTCGTACGGCATCCCAATATCGGGGTACGGTCAAGTATCTCCTGGGTGTCCCCTCATTCGTATAATGTCATATGTATCTTATTGTGATTAAGTTATACGTATATGATATCGACATCAGGTCACACCAATATAATGTCGTAATCAAGTTATACATATATCATATAGTGATCAGTCACAAGTTACAGTCCGGGTACTATTCTAGCGTCCCATGTACATCAATATCACCACCACTCCTTATAACTTATATAATCATGATCATTATCTCATTCTCTAATGATCCGCTAACACTCAATACGACTGTATAGTCAAGAATCACGGCATCAAGCCAGTTATACTGTTTCATCATATCTCGGATATCATATCACATCAATGAATCACCTATACGTGTTGTATATATATGTATATACCTATACCAATTTCTATATACATACATATACACGTACCCCAAATCGAGTTTCAGTGTGTGCGAGGGTGTGTTTCTATCTAAAACATACGAATCTCTTCCAAGGTACTCATCCTCTGATATGGCTTTCCTAAATCGGTCTAGTCCAGCCTAGGGCCAATACTAGGGTCCTACTAGGGTCACGTCTGGTTTCCTAATGTCAATAGGTACTAATCCTATTCTACGTGGCGGGGGTGCTAAACGCCATCCACCCGACTTCCCCCCGTAGATAGCATCTACTCACCTGGTCCATGTCAGCCGAAGACGGTGTCGCCATCCTCCTCTTCATCGCCCGTAGTCCACCTGAAGGGTACCTAAACGCAAACATATAAATAACATCGTAAACCGAATCACATACAAAAGTCAAACGATACAAGGAACAAGCATAGGTTAAAACCTATGTCTCGTCCACGCAAAAGCACCAAATACCGCTCGATATCGGTGTACAAACGCCGACTGATCGAGGTAGAAACCAATAAACAACCCGTAGTTTCAAAACCCATTACTTATAATATTAAACTTGGTTCAAATCATCGGAACCCTAAAATCGATCAAATCATCCAATTCCGAAAACCTTGAAAATGTCAATTCACCGTTTTACTTCAAAACTTGACGTTTAACGAAACTAAAGGTCATAATATTCATTAAATAACATAACTAAGTTATAGAAACCTTTACCATATTTTTATTACACTAATATATATTACAAATAACTTTCTAGTTTGCAATTTTATCAATTTTCCACAACTTACAAGCAAAATTCCACAATTCCACAACAACACTTGATGTTGTATGAATTAATGTATCAAACTACACTTTACAATGATAATGATATAATGAAACCTTAATTTATATTTTAAATCTCATTTATTTAATAATTTCCAAAAACTAGTTAGCAAAATAGCAATTTTTATCAAAATTTATCAATTATCAATAATACTAGTAACTAAACTAAGTTTTTCCATTCCTTTAACATGTCAATATCCTCATTTAAACAATAATCTATTGTTACAAACATTCATTGGAATTTATCTCACCAATATATAAAATATATAGAAATCTAGTTTGCTAAAAAAAGGTTTAATTTAAGAAATTTGGATCACACTTTGCAATATATCAACTATGCATGATTTTCCATTTGTAAAAGTGCTAATCTAGTTATTATAAACCTAATGATATAATAAAACCCCAACTTAATTTTACAAACCCTCACTTGAATTTTTAAAAGTAGTAAATAGAATTAACATATTAAATCTAATTAAGCTTAATGAAACATTTAATAAAAATTAAAACAAAAGAAGAGAATTTATACCTCCAAAATTATGAAATCCAACTTGAAAATGAGCCTCCAAAATTCATGCTTCCCATCTCCAAAATCCATGTAAAAATGAGAAAAGAATAAAGGGTAGAGAATAAATATGATTTTGTGCACTTTTTATTGAATTTTGGTGGATTTTTAATGATTTTGTGTAATAAAATGAGGTGGGAAATTGGGGGGGCTGCCATGGGGATCATGGCCGGCCACAAGAGGAAGAAAGGGAGAAAAAGAAAGAGGAAAGAATTGTGTAGAAGGTTCACACAATATGATGTATACATATGTCTTTTCATGATTTATTAATTTTCTTTTCATTTCTTCACTAAAATAACCTAGAAAACTCTAGAAAAATGGGAAAATTTGCAAATAAATTTTGCATGATACACACTAATTTCTAATATGCCATGGTTCATTTTCACAAATTAAAACCATTTAAATTTGTAATTTACACTAATTTAGTGTAAAAATAAAGTTTATGTTAATATTTAAAATAATTAATTTAGGAAAAATATTTTATTAAACTAAAAATTTATAAGTGGCTAAATAAACACTATTTACTAGTAATTACATAATTAAATAGGTATTTTTGAATTTATAATGAAAAACAATTGCGGTTTGATTTTACGAAAAATACATTTTATTTTACCGAAAATCATAAAATTCACTTGCACAATTTTATTCATTTAATTAATTATTTAATTATTTTTAAAACGTTACAATCTTCCCCCCTTTAGGAAATTCGGTCCCCGAATTTAAATTAAAACTCCCCCTCCAAACACTAAAACATTTAGCAAACACTCAAATCGTCGGGGCTCCGAAATTATCAATACATAACAAAAATCAACTCCGTCAAGCATAATGCAATCATCGGAGTTATGGCGAGAATAAAATATCATAACCCAATATGAAAACCATTATAATATACATCAATCTATAACTTATATATAGTGTGCATCATAGTGAAACCGTACAAATATCCGGATAAGGAAATATGCAAACCCCCTTTTTGAAAATTGCCATGTGATGCACAGGTCACGGCATAAGTAGCGGACGTTTATTTTTTTAAAAAAAATAGCTATATATATATCTTTTATTTAACATACACGTCCCGCCTGGTTACTAAATCAAATAATAATGATTATGAAAATATACTGCTCAAACTGAAATCAACCCCAATCACATCAATAAAATGTCATGTGCGTCCGGTGCGCACTGAAATCGAAACCAAATGCAGAAACCATGAATACCCACAAAACAAAACTAAGTGCAACAGGTGTGCACCAAAAACATCTGTCAAGTGCAACGGGCGTGCACGACTCAAAATCAGGTGCATCTAATCTGCACAAAACCCCGATTTAGTGCATCTGGTGTGCACAAAATCGCATCAAGTGCGCCAAGTATGCGCAAGAATCCTAATCAGGTGCACATGGAGCACGAAACATACATCGAATATCAAAATCGAAATCACAGCACAAAAATGCATGAAAACTAGGTCGAAACATATGTCAAAATCATGTGTAACCCCTATGCACGAAGTCAAATCAAAAATCTCAATATATATATAAAACCAAATCAAGTGTACTGGGTGTGTACTAAACAACATCAATACAACTGGTATATGAAACACAACTAGAATGTAATGAAGGTACACACATGAAATACCAATCGTAAAACAAGGTCCTCAAAATACAAAAATCCAATCAACGAAAATAGAAAATTCAAATCACTAAATCACAATTGTAACCACTATCGTCAATGTGCGCCTCTTTCCTCTGATGCCGACCGCTTCGAACTCGTTCTTTCATAGGTGTGCTGACTGCGCTACCAACGGCCATACTCATGTCTAGAGCCTCCCACATAGTCGATCCCTTCACTTGATATCCGGACTACATTAAACTTTTCGATCGATCCATCAAAATCCCATAAATCCCCGAGAGCTCAAAACTCAAGTACAGTTTAAAAATATCCGGTACATACCCCAGCATCGATGATCCAGCTGTAGAAGGGCAAACCCAAGCCTCACTAATGGCACAGCGGAACAGCCGTAAACCCTAAGGTTCAAGGGCGTTCTCGTGGTCATTATGTCGAGTTAGGGTTTCATTCTTCTAGAGGGTCCATCGAAATACCTGCATGTTCTTCCGAATACTTTAAACTTGGGAAAATGGTTTCCTGATAATCGTTCGAACCCTTTAACTTCATCCGGACGGCATGTGACTACCCTTCGTCCGCACGTTAAGCAATGCTTCAATCCTCAAGAATAACCAATACTCTAATGGTTATCGCATTCGAGCCGCAACTTCCTCTGCCCGCGCGCCCGTGGTAACAAAAACCACCCTCCGACATCGACGAAGATAGATCAAAGGAGCGAATGAAATACGGTGCAAACAAATGTACATCCTAAGGTTCCTTAAGCAGAGTAGCGTATCGTAAGTATGCCGCGGACCATACCCACGGTACGTTACTCTACCTAAATCGCCTACTCCATCAACCAAGGCTCACCTAGACTTATACAGGGTTAAACCTAGCGCTCTGATACCAACTTTGTCACGACCCGAAAGTACGGAACGTGACCGGCACTTAGATTACGAAGCGTCTAGAGGCGCCACGTGACCTAAGTAAGCCGAAGCCCAGAAATCTAAACCATAAAAGAAGAAAAAGAAGAAAAGAAAATAAAACAAGTATAAAAACATCAGCAAATTTTACCAAAAATTTCGGCAGAGTCTCCTCTGCAAAACTGGCCCCCAAACGGGTACAACAAGTATAATCTGAATAAACAATAAAAAGCATCCCCAAACGGGTGCTAGCTCAACGCCAACGGGCGGAGACAACCACAACAATCACAAAAATATACAACGCCAAAGGGCGAGGCTCAAATCTCAAAAGAAAACACAAACCACCAGATCAGAATAATACATGCGCGACTCTAAGGTCGAAATAAAAGACTGGTCCAATAAACTTATCAAGTAATACAAATATGGTTGATGGAGCTTTCTAGATACAAATGAAATAATAAAAATACAACGGCGGTTCAGATACAAATGAACCAACCTACCGTGCAAATCACCCGAAATGAAAATGATGTGCCAGCAACTACCAAGGGAGACCTGTACATCGCACCTGAAAAGAATTTGGCACAACGGAGGTGAGTTGCCAACTCGTGAGTAGAAGACATCTACGAAAAGAAATCGAATGCACGACGCTATCCTAGGTCATAATAATACACTACTATATCTTAAACATCTAGTAAAAGCAGGGTAATACTACGTGTAAGTGCAGATAATCCGTGTTCGTGTCAGTGCTTAATATAATACTGTCATATGAAATGAAATGCATGCACCATGAATGTAAAGTAACAAATCCTGAAATCCAGATATACATGTATAAGAACTTTTTATCTATTATCATAGTAAAGTGTGTATAAGCATCTAAAATCTCAACAATGAAATCCATAGAAATCCGTGTCAAGCATCGACACAACACATGTAATCTCAAGTCTCAATATGTCGGGCTCCGTCAGTCCGGATCGGCCCATATCATCAAATCTCACGACAACGGTCGGTATCCTCCGGATATCCGCCGCGCCAGACATCACCGGTAGGTAGCCTTCCCCTGCCAGGCTCATCGTCTACAACTCGATCTTCTTGCCCCGGGGTACCATACCGGGCCCACCATGTACCCGAGACGGTTCATCCACTCCTCGAATCGGGTCTCGAAATCCATCAGAAAACATGAAATACTCATGGTGGACGACACATACATCACGAGAAAACCGCATCTTATTTTAAAAAGAGAAGAGAAGAGAGAGAGAAGTCTTTATATATGTTCTTGCGGTTTTCCCCAAAAATCCAGAAATCTCACAGAATCCAAATCTCAAAATCATGAGTAGTATATGATAAATGTCGGCATATGCTCATAATACTGTGCGATAACATGAAAATATGAATGCAGGAATGTCTAAGTTATGAATATCATGTCTATACTAACATCAGAGAGTAATCACAATATTATATCGGTTTAGTTGTTAACTGATTCTATCAACAAAATATAATGTGATCTAAAGTGTACGTGACATAGCAATTACCGATGATGATGTGTGTGAGCCGGCAAATAAGTGTGTGTGGAATATGCGCATCATCGGTAATGGTGCTGGTGTCCTAACCGGTAAAGTTTATATTGATTATAGCAACATATAAAAGAACATGCACCATGATGATTATAGTATGAATGTAAATGCAGGTGTGCATTATCCACTCCTCTGCGAGATACGAGTACAACTACCACTGTGTGAGTCGAACCTAAACCAGTATCCATCTAACATCCTAAGGAACTAAACCTAAGAGACTAGTCAGTAGGAAACTAGAATCTACCTAAGGTCTGAATCATTATCTCCAATAGTCGGCGATTCCGCCTCAATAGCATCACGTACGTAGTACGGCTTCCTCGAATCAAGAGTGCGGATCAATCACCAAATCTAAGCCTCGTACGGTAAGATCCCTCGTACGGCATCCCAATATCGGGGTACGGTCAAGTATCTCCTGGGTGTCCCCTCATTCGTATAATGTCATATGTATCTTATTGTGATTAAGTTATACGTATATGATATCGACATCAGGTCACACCAATATAATGTCGTAATCAAGTTATACATATATCATATAGTGATCAGTCACAAGTTACAGTCCGGGTACTATTCTAGCGTCCCATGTACATCAATATCACCACCACTCCTTATAACTTATATAATCATGATCATTATCTCATTCTCTAATGATCCGCTAACACTCAATACGACTGTATAGTCAAGAATCACTTCATCAAGCCAGTTATACTGTTTCATCATATCTCGGATATCATATCACATCAATGAATCACCTATACGTGTTGTATATATATGTATATACCTATACCAATTTCTATATACATACATATACACGTACCCCAAATCGAGTTTCAGTGTGTGCGAGGGTGTGTTTCTATCTAAAACATACGAATCTCTTCCAAGGTACTCATCCTCTGATATGGCTTTCCTAAATCGGTCTAGTCCAGCCTAGGGCCAATACTAGGGTCCTACTAGGGTCACGTCTGGTTTCCTAATGTCAATAGGTACTAATCCTATTCTACGTGGCGGGGGTGCTAAACGCCATCCACCCGACTTCCCCCCGTAGATAGTATCTACTCACCTGGTCCATGTCAGCCGAAGACGGTGTCGCCATCCTCCTCTTCATCGCCCGTAGTCCACCTGAAGGGTACCTAAACGCAAACATATAAATAACATCGTAAACCGAATCACATACAAAAGTCAAACGATACAAGGAACAAGCATAGGTTAAAACCTATGTCTCGTCCACGCAAAAGCACCAAATACCGCTCGATATCGGTGTACAAACGCCGACTGATCGAGGTAGAAACCAATAAACAACCCGTAGTTTCAAAACCCATTACTTATAATATTAAACTTGGTTCAAATCATCGGAACCCTAAAATCGATCAAATCATTCAATTCCGAAAACCTTGAAAATGTCAATTCACCGTTTTACTTCAAAACTTGACGTTTAACGAAACTAAAGGTCATAATATTCATTAAATAACATAACTAAGTTATAGAAACCTTTACCATATTTTTATTACACTAATATATATTACAAATAACTTTCTAGTTTGCAATTTTATCAATTTTCCACAACTTACAAGCAAAATTCCACAATTCCACAACAACACTTGATGTTGTATGAATTAATGTATCAAACTACACTTTACAATGATAATGATATAATGAAACCTTAATTTATATTTTAAATCTCATTTATTTAATAATTTCCAAAAACTAGTTAGCAAAATAGCAATTTTTATCAAAATTTATCAATTATCAATAATACTAGTAACTAAACTAAGTTTTTCCATTCCTTTAACATGTCAATATCCTCATTTAAACAATAATCTATTGTTACAAACATTCATTGGAATTTATCTCACCAATATATAAAATATATAGAAATCTAGTTTGCTAAAAAAAGGTTTAATTTAAGAAATTTGGATCACACTTTGCAATATATCAACTATGCATGATTTTCCATTTGTAAAAGTGCTAATCTAGTTATTATAAACCTAATGATATAATAAAACCCCAACTTAATTTTACAAACCCTCACTTGAATTTTTAAAAGTAGTAAATAGAATTAACATATTAAATCTAATTAAGCTTAATGAAACATTTAATAAAAATTAAAACAAAAGAAGAGAATTTATACCTCCAAAATTATGAAATCCAACTTGAAAATGAGCCTCCAAAATTCATGCTTCCCATCTCCAAAATCCATGTAAAAATGAGAAAAGAATAAAGGGTAGAGAATAAATATGATTTTGTGCACTTTTTATTGAATTTTGGTGGATTTTTAATGATTTTGTGTAATAAAATGAGGTGGGAAATTGGGGGGGGGCTGCCATGGGGATCATGGCCGGCCACAAGAGGAAGAAAGGGAGAAAAAGAAAGAGGAAAGAATTGTGTAGAAGGTTCACACAATATGATGTATACATATGTCTTTTCATGATTTATTAATTTTCTTTTCATTTCTTCACTAAAATAACCTAGAAAACTCTAGAAAAATGGGAAAATTTGCAAATAAATTTTGCATGATACACACTAATTTCTAATATGCCATGGTTCATTTTCACAAATTAAAACCATTTAAATTTGTAATTTACACTAATTTAGTGTAAAAATAAAGTTTATGTTAATATTTAAAATAATTAATTTAGGAAAAATATTTTATTAAACTAAAAATTTATAAGTGGCTAAATAAACACTATTTACTAGTAATTACATAATTAAATAGGTATTTTTGAATTTATAATGAAAAACAATTGCGGTTTGATTTTACGAAAAATACATTTTATTTTACCGAAAATCATAAAATTCACTTGCACAATTTTATTCATTTAATTAATTATTTAATTATTTTTAAAACGTTACACGATTCCCCTGTAGATGTTAAATCTACTCACCAACGCTCCAAGCTAGGTGAATCCTACCACCTGTTTTCCTTTCGTAGCAGCGTCCGAAGTCCCCGCCTGCGAACCTGCGACATTAAAACAAACAAGCAAATATATATTAATAATAGACCTAAAATACATACAATCTACACGGACCAACACGACACACCTACGTACTCTAAAGGGTTCGTATTGTAGCTAACGTATAGTGACACTACGAAACCAACTCAGCGCAACAGTAACACGTAACATGCATCGTTTCGGATAACGTATCGCGTGAAACGAAACACTAGAAATATGCAAAGTGATCCCAGATTTTTCGGTGCTAACAATTTGTAAAAATTGCAAGTTCCGTGAGACTACAATTAACCCCAGAGACCCCTACACCAAAAACCCAACACCCAATTCCCCAGTCTGGCCGCAATTTGCCGCCAGAACTAAAAAAACTGCGGCGTGAACAAGAAGGAATTGGCTCGTATTTTGAGGGTAGGTTCTAAAATACATACAATCTATACTAAAAATACTTAGTTTAACAGCAGATCATCCGAGACCCCAAATCGACACTAAAAATACGATATTTATCCTAAACGATACGATATGCGATAAAAACAACAACTAACAAGCTAAGCTACACAAAAATAACCTAAAGAACAGATAGGAAACATTACCTACACAAAAGAACTCAAAGATCCAAGCTTTGTACCCTCCATGGCATCCAAGAGGAAAAATGTGAACAAAGATGTGATTTTGATGAAGTTTTGGTGAATTTGTGATGGATTTTGAGATGGAGTGAGAGAGAGTGTTCAGAATTTGTTGAGGGAGATAGAGAAAAAGAGTTAGAGAAAAAGAGAGAGGGTGTGAGGAAATGAGAGAGGGAGGTTAGTGTAGGGTGAGAGATGAGGGTGAGTGTATAAAAGCCATTAATGCACCATGCCTTCTCATTAATGCACCATACCTAATCATGCCACTACAATTATCTCTCTCTCTCTCTCTCACAAAAGATTAATGGTAAATTCAAGGCAAAGGATTAAAGCAAAGGGATAAGATTAAGGTTAAGTGTCATGGTTGCTAAGACTAGATTAGCACAAACAAAACTCACATTTTACGTGCACATGTGCGTGCATGCATATAACAAATAAAAATAAATTATTAATTAAATGTTATAAAATGTGAGGAACCCGAATTGGTAAACTTTTTACAGTAAACCCGTATTAACGTCTAAACGAATACTAACCGAAATCTAAGGCGTTACAGCACTGGTATGAATATACAGTGTGCATGTGCGCAAGTATGAAGATATCAATATATGTGTGCACTGGTATGAATATACAGTGTGCATGTGCGCAAGTATGAAGATATCAATATATGTGTGTACTGGTATGAATATACACTGTGCATGTACGCAAGTATGAAGATATCAATATATGTGTGCACTAATATGAATACACAGTATGCATGTGCGCAAGTATGAAAATATCAATATATGTATGCACTAATAGGCGACAAGTCATGACAATCATCAATGATGCGGTACTCAAGACGATATATAATTCGTAGCAATCCTATAGTGCGAGTGTCATGGAAATCACTAGCGGTGTGAGTGTAACATACAAGTAGTGCTCGTGCAGCTTGAACCATTAGTGACAGTGCAGTGTTATATACTACCATTTCTATATGCAACAAGGAAGGTATACTACAATAGTACACATAAACATCTACGACTAAATATCCTATCACTCCCTGACGCTTAACGCCATACGGGCGATTTCCCCGTAGATGCTAAATCTACTCACCTGGTCGCGTGCTAAGCGTAGCCGACAAGCTGTTTCCCTTTCTTTGCGGCGTCTGACGTACCCGCCTGTGAACCTAGAATTTACATAATGAATCCACATAAGCAAATATCTCGCAAAAACACGATATCGAAATCAAACGAGAAACTCGCGTCACGAACTAAACGCGTGTGTGTCCAATACGCTATATCGTGTGTATACGCGTCTTAAACTACCCCGACACGTCGCGATACGTAGCAACCACAAAACCCACTCACGTATCACACGTGTCACACAAGCTAAACGTATAGGAAAAACGATACTACGCTCCAGATTTTGACTTGGGCACAAAAGTGAAAAGTTGCATATGCCAAAACACTAGAATATGCAGCAGACTACCCTAGCCAAAACCCCGGCACCTAAATCCCCTACCTGGCCGCAATTTGCAGCCAGAATGATTTAATTAGCGGCCAGAGTGTGGAATTAGGGGTTTGTGCTTGTTGTGTGTGGTCCAGACCTAGTGTACATGCTCCAGTTTTCCCAGATTTTCTCTGAAGAAGCCGGGAAAACGCAGATCACAGAAAGGCTAAATTATCCTTTAAATCGTTAAATTTTGCACTAAATGAAACCCTATGGTATTTTAGTGAAATCTGGGGTTAAACTAAGTTTATGTGGCCCTAATAACACTTAATTAGGCTGGGCTAACCACCAAAAACATCACTTAGCCAAAAGTCCACACTAATCACCATTTTAGCACTAAAATGCACATTTAACACTAATCGAAGCTAATTACACACAAGTTTAGCAAGCTAGGAAGTTGGGCTCAGATTTATACCTCGCATGACCCTAGGTGCAAGGAGAAAGAAGGAGAAGAGGAAGAGAAGTGCTGCTGCAGCTGCTGGGACTTTTGCTGCTGCCTGCTACAGCTGCTGATGCTGATGGTGTTGCTGCTTGTGTTGCTGCTGCTGCCTCTTGTTGTTGTTGTTGCTTGTTGCTGCCACTGGAGCTCCTGCTGCTGCTTCTTCTGCTGCTGCAGCAGTTGGTGTGTGTGTGTGTGAGTGAGAGTGAGAGAGTTTTGAGGAAAAGAGTTATCAAAGGAAAAGAATGAGAGCTATGCTAGTCAACCCCCCCCCCTCTCTCTTCATTAAATGTAGGCATGGCTCAAGATATGATGCCATTCTCTCCCCCCCCCCCTTTCTCTCTCTCCAAGTCAACTAAAACAAATCATTTTCCAATTTAAAAAAAAACAACCCAAAACACTTAATTCAAATTTTAAATTAGCTTAAGGAAAATGGTTAGTCCACCATGGTTGCTAACCATGGTTTAACCCTAATTTAACCCTAGTTTACATGCACATGTTTGTGCAAGGCTAAATAAATTCTAATAAAATATTCATTAATTTTGATAAAATATTTAAAAATTATTTTGGTAAACTTTTTATTAAAAACCATATATTAAAATATAATTAGCCACTAATCACATCCTAAGGTGTTACACCCCAGTAACTCGATAAGTCGTGTCGATATGAGGCTCATAACGGGTCGAGAAACTACTGATAACATTTACCAGTATATCTCTGAAGCTGCCTTGGCCAAGGACTTCCTGTTATAGACAATCGAACACAGCGCAACATCAACTCCCTATACCGGGAGAGACGAAACCCCTCCTATCGCTCATTGCCTCCATGTAACTCGGGACTGTACCCAAAAGCCACCGTTTTTCACGCCCGCTTAGACGTGGTATGATGGAAATCAAAGCACAGTGGGAATCACACAAGACTCTATAAAGATCTCGGGTCTACAGACTAACCTGTACCAGTGTTACCAGAGAACTGCCATCTGACGTGAGGTATAATACCATCTGGGAGTTCTCGGCGAGTCCGTCCTGTAAGTCCATGTCACGCACCCCACTAAATTGCAGGGAGGCGGAATAAATGAAAAACGATTATCAAAGCTTCGTAACACGGACTTGAGCGCATGAATCGTTTCTAAACCATTGCTAACTATCTACTAGAGGTTTAACTACTCGGATACGAAGTTATACCTCATGATACTAGTCCTTCGGGTCTTCATCGCGGTCCTCCACTCCTCGTAGGCTCCTTGGAATATCGGCACCTCAACGGCCTCCTCGAATCAAAGACGATCCACCTGAAAGCTCCTACGCCAAGCTTAATCTCAAACTTGAGATAACTAGGTTGCTTAAAGTGCTAATCTAAGCTACCTAGGGGATATAGAGTGAGGTTATGGAAGTATTTGTCTAGCTAACCCTTGATCTCAACACATGAGAGGCTAGGGTTAGGGTTTGAAGAGAGAGTGAGCTTAAGGAGAGAGAAGGTGAAGATGAGAATGAAATGAGATAATGAACTTATCATAATATATATGAAGCATTATTATTTATCCAAAAATCAAATAATAGAATTAACAACCATGCTTCATAAATATCTATGAGTGATTCATCACCATGAGTCATTAAGCATTTATGATGCATTAATGACTTAGATGAATCACACAAATGAGTCACTAATCTCATTTAATGCAATGCCACCTTAACCCCTTAGTCACCACTCTTCTAGAAGCTTCCCGACAAATTACGAGAATGCCCCTCCAATCTGTGAAAACACGGAAAGACTTTAGACTGTATAAATCCAATAACCTGATACTAGAATCTCGCTTAAACCAAAGCCGACTAGTAAAAACTGTCTGAAAAGTCGTACGTGCGTAAACACACGTACGCGTCCGAACCCTTGTCGTAAAACCATACGACCTCTATATCGTTTCGCCTGGAGCAGGGAAACCCTCTGTGTGGAACTCTAAAGACTCGACACTACGCTGGCGGTGGGTTTAACCACAGACCGTAAGCGGCACTAGCTGTACGTAACGGTCCCCAGGTAGATGTCGATAAGAAGGCCGATGAGGAAAATCATCCGAACTCCCACTGAGCCTGATGTGACAATCTCCGTACAGTCCGGTCTGTTCGTCTAAGACTATCGCATATCAAGCCTAGGGGAGGCAAGCGTCAGTCCTCTAATAGCTATATAAGGCGTGTCGGAGCGAAGCCCATTACACCCTGAGAAGCTACTGGAACCTACCAGTATATCTCGCTTGCCCTGGCCAGGGACTTTGCGTAATGGCTCTCTGACACAGCGCGATATCATCTCCCAATACCGGGAGAGATGAATCCTGTCTAACCACTACTGCCTCCAAGTGCTCGGGACTGCACCCAACTGCTACCTGTTTGCACGACTCCTTTGAGCCGTGGTAGGGTAGCAATCTAAGAACAGTGGAACACACTCGAGGCGAAGTAGCAGTGTCAAGTCTGCGGACTATGCTGCACTCATGTCATCTGGGAACTGTTAACTGGCGATGGGTATAATACCAACCAATCAGTTCCCCTGCGAGTCC
Organism: Agapanthus africanus; assembly: GCA_030015575.1. NCBI lineage: Eukaryota > Viridiplantae > Streptophyta > Magnoliopsida > Asparagales > Amaryllidaceae > Agapanthus > Agapanthus africanus. The sequence continues at coordinate 440,440,018 of CM057350.1, read as the reverse complement.
TATCCGGTGTACCCGTAACCTAACGAGCACCTGTATACTATCTCCAGTACGACGTACTGATGGCTATGGGACAGACCATCTCCCCAACTGGGATAAGAAGCGTACACACCAGTCTACTCTGGAATATCGATGCCCTGTCTCGATAATCCTACGACTAGGGACATATATAGGATGTTGCTTATAGACTCCCCAGCCCCCACTAGTGTGACTGCCATCACGACGCTGGTAATCAAGCAATGATCCTATGGGCTCTACTAATATGTATAAGTGATACGTTACAAGAAACATATGCACATATTAAAGTAGACACAAACCAAGTAGCATACTACCATTTTTAGCAAGACTGTATATATAACTGTGAATATCCCAAGCTTCCATTAAGTAATATACAATCTAGTATGATACAATAATGGCTCCTAGGGCATATACACTAACAATCTCCCACTTGCACTAGGGCCATGAGCTGGCATATCGTAGACCTATCATCTCGAATAACCTCTCGAACTGCGTCTGAGGAAGGGCCTTTGTGAATGGATCAGCAATGTTATTCTCTGTCTCTACTCTTTTCACCTCGATCTCCCGGCGATCTACGATCTCTCTGATCAGGTGATACCGCCTTAAGATGTGTCTGGATTTCTGATGGGACCTGGGTTCCTTCGCTAAAGCTATAGCGCCGTTATTGTCACAATACAGAGGTATTGGACCAACACTGGAAGGAACCACCTGAAGTTCTGTGAGGAACTTCTTCATCCAGACAGCCTCTTTTGCGGCATCGCAAGCAGCTATGTACTCCGCTTCCATTGTTGAGTCAGCAACGGTCTCCTGCTTGGAACTCTTCCAACAGACCGTCCCTCCATTGAGGGTAAAGACATAACCCGACATGGACTTGGAGTCATCTTTGTCACTCTGGAAGCCGGAGTCGGCAAAGGCCTCCATCTGGAGGTCTTTTCCGCCATATACCAAGAACATCTCCATAGTCCTTCTTAGGTACTTGAGAATGTTCTTTACTGCTATCCAGTGCTTCTCCCCTAGGTTTGCCTGATACCGGCTTACAACGCTCAGCGCGTATGCTACATCTGGTCTGGTACATAACATCGCATACATTATAGAGCCTGCCGCAGAAGCGTAGGGTATAATTGACATGCGATCCCTTTCCAAATCAGTCTTGGGAGACATCTCTTTGGAGAGGGTGACTCCGTGACAAGCCGGTAGATTACCGCGCTTAGAATCATCCATACTGAATCTCTTCACTATGGTGTCTATGTACCTGGACTGTGAAAGTCCCAACATCCTCTTTGATCTATCACGATAGATCCGGATTCCCAGAATGTAGGTGGCATCACCCAGGTCTTTCATGGAGAATTTATGTGACAAGAATCTTTCGACTGACTGTAACATAGGAATATCATTTCCTATTAGGAGAATGTCGTCCACATACAAGACGAGGAATACTACAGCTCTCCCTACAATCTTACTGTATATGCATGGTTCATCTGGATTTTTGATAAAGTCAAATTCTTTGACAGCATCATCAAAATAGATGTTCCAACTCCGCGATGCCTGCTTTAGTCCATAAATGGACTTAAGCAGCTTGCATACTTTACTGCTGCTCCCACTCTGAATGAATCCCTCTGGCTGATCCACATAGACGCTTTCTTCCAAATTACCATTTAGAAAGGCCGTCTTTACGTCCATCTGCCAGATCTCATAATCGTGGAAGGCAGCAATAGCAAGAAGGACCCGAATAGATTTAAGCATAGCCACTGGAGAAAAGGTTTCGTCATAGTCGAAACCAGGTCTTTGACGGAAACCCTTTGCAACAAGTCTAGCCTTATAGGTTTCAACCTGTCTATCTACACCAATCTTCTTTTTGAGGATCCATTTGCATCCTACGGGTTTTACCCCATCTGGAGCAACGTCCAAAGTCCATACTTTGTTAGTGTACATGGACTCCATTTCGGTCCGCATTGCATCCAGCCATTTTACTGAGTCACCGCTCTGAATGGCTTGCTGGAAGCTAGTAGGCTCATCATAGTCTATAGTGCAATCCACTCTATTCCTGTCTATGAGAAAACCGTAGTATCTCTCGGGCGGATGAGACTGCCTACTACTCCTGCGGAGTGGCGTCGGGATGTCCCTTTCTTCTGAAACCTCTGGTTCTACCATACTTTCAGTAACAGCTTGTGGTTCTGGAATTTCTTCCAGTTCTACTACGCTCTCACTTGTTTCTTTTTCTAAAAACTGATGTTCCAGAAAGTGAGTATGACGAGAAACAAAAACTTTTTGTTCCTCTGCGTAATAGATAGATACCCCTTGGAGTTCTTTGGATATCCCACAAACTTATAATGTACTGATCGTGCCTCGAGCTTCTCCGCATGCTGCTTTTTAACAAAAGCCGGACATCCCCAAATCTTTAGATACTGAAGATAGGGTTTCTTCCCACTCCACATCTGATATGGTGTGGTAGGCACAGTCTTGGTAGGAACTAGGTTCAAAAGATATGCAGCTGATTCTAGTGCATATCCCCAGAATGATCGTGGTAACTCAGCGTTACTCATCATGGAACGAACCATATCCAATAGGGTTCGATTCCTCCTTTCCGATACACCGTTATGTTGTGGCGTGTATGGAGGAGTAAGCTGAGAGAGAATTCCATTCTCTTTCAAGTAACCCAAGAACTCGGCACTTAAGTATTCACCACCTCGATGAGATCTCAGTGTCTTTATACTCTTGCCTGTTTGTTTTTCCACTTCATTCTTGTATTCTTGGAATTTCTCAAAAGCCTCGGATTTATGCTTTATTAAGAAGACATATCCATACCTAGAGAAATCATCTGTAAAAGTAATGAAGTAGGAATAACCACCTCGCGCATGTGTAGACATTGGACCGCACACGTCACTGTGTATGAGTCCCAAGAGCTCGCTTGCTCTTACTCCGTGTCCAGTGAACGGAGTTTTTGTCATCTTTCTCATGAAACAAGATTCACAAGTAGCATAAGATTGATATTCGAACGGATTCAAATATCCTTCTCTTTGTAACTTAGTCAACCTTCTTTCATTGATGTGACCTAGTCTACAGTGCCATGAGAAAGCCTGATTTAATTCCGGAGACTTTCTTTTAAGTGTATTCTGGATATTGAAAACCTGAGCTTGACTTAATACGTATATGCCGTTATCTAATGTACCTGACCCAATCAGAACTTGATTTAGGTGGATGTTTACTACATCGCTTTCGAATGTAAAATTATATCCCTCTCTTGAAAGTGAGGACACTGATATGATATTACAATTCATACTAGGTACATACAGACAGTTACGTAAAATCAATATCTGCCCACTTGTCAAACCTAGGCGATATTCTCCCACGGATTCAGCATTCACTGTCATTCCGTTTGCAACTTTGAGAGACCAATCACCTACCTTTATAACTTTACGGTTTCTCAAAGCATGTAATGAATTACAGATATGAGATCCTGCTCCGGTATCTAATACTTAGGAAGTAGAGTTAATTGACAAACAGTTCTCAATAACAAACACACTTGAGGCTGAAGCCACAACATGCTTTGTATCTTGGCTACTGGCTTCCAAAGCCCTGCAATCATTCTGCCTATGCCCAATCCCATAACAATAGGAACGTACTTCTTTTACTATTTTAAGTCCCGAAACTTTTGCCCTTCTCTTTCCTTCTACTTCCCTGGTTTCCTTCAGGGTAGGAGGCAGAGACTGTAGAATCAAGTCAGTATTTGACTCGTTTCCCAACGCGGTCTCCAGGTCCTGGAGCTCATCAATACAGCTAGTCATTGTAAGGACGTTGTCCCGTACAGATGACCCGTCAACCAACCTCGCTTGAATTAATTCGTTCGAGGTTTCATATCTCGTGATATGAGATTGCTCTCCATATAAATCTTTATTATGGAGAAAGATGGAAAATAAGTCCATCTTCTCGTGCTGCTTCTGGTATACACCATCATCTGAAGCTAACACGAGGCACTTTGCTTACGCGTTATCTTTTTCCCTTGCCTGACGGATATCCATATCCGCAACAGTGGAAACTGGACCTAGGTCAGCGGGATCTTGAGTAGTAATAGGGTGGTCCAGCTTGTCATAGGCAATGGACATCTGGACATGTTAGTTATATGTATGCCCTAGAGGCCATTACTGTACATAGGATGTATATTGTAGTGGATGCTGGGACATATATAGGGAGGACTTTCTTGCTCGACATGATAGTATGCTATCCGGTTGATCTTTACCTTAACGTGTTTACTGATTGTCTCTCTGTTACATGTTGGTAAAGCCCTTAGGATCTGTACTTGACTACCTGGACTATGATAAGGATCATACTAGTGGGGACATGGTAGTCCATAAGTACATCCTTCAAAGTCCCTAGTCGTGGGTGTATCGAGATGGGGCATCGATATACCAGAGTAGACTAGCGTGTACCTTCTCGACCCATACAGATGGGCGATGGATGATCCCATATCCATCGGTGTTTGACATCAGAGATGATATACGGGTGCTCAGTAGAGACTGGGTACACTGGACGGACTCGCCGAGAACTCCCAGATGGTATTATACCTCACGTCAGATGGCAGTTCTCTGGTGACACTGGTACAGAGTAGTCTGTTGACCCGAGATCGTCATAGAGTCTTGTGTGGTTCCCACTGTGCTTTGATTTCCATCTTACCACGTCCAAGAGGGCGTGCAAAACGGTGGTTTTTGGGTACAGTCCCGAGTCACAAGGAGGCAATGAGCGATAGGAGGGGATTCGTCTCTCCCGGTATAGGGGGTTGATGTTGCGCTGTGTTCGATTGGCTATAACAGGAAATCCCTGGCCAGGGTTGCTGAGATTTACTGGTAAGTGTTACCAGTAGTTTCTCGAACAGTTATAGACCTCATATCGACACGACATATTGAGCTATTGGGGTCTGACGTTTACCACCCATAGGCGAGATATGCGACATATCAGACGATCAGACCGGACTGTACGGTAGTGTTACTGGTCGGATTCACTGGAGTGTGAGCGGGCTTGCTCGTCGATCTTCAGATCGCTCAATACCCGGGTGGCCGTTACGTTTAGCAGACCGCTTGCGGCTTGTGGATGCTTGATATGATCATCATCTGCTGCCGGCGTATTGACGAGTCTTTAGAGTCCTACACAGAGGTTTCCTGGCTCAAGCGAAACGAAATAGGAGCGCATATGACATATGTGCGGGACCGAGAATAATGCGTGTATGTGATACCGTATTCTATTCTCGCGATAAATGTATCGAATGGTTGTATGCGATATAACCTAGTTATCGATTCAAGCGTTGATTCGATAAGCCGATATATTGTATACTAGTCGGTTGTGTGCGACATAACCGGATCATTGAATCAAGTGTTGATTTAATGATTTAATGCATATTTATATATTTGATATATTACTTTGCATCAACTAGTATCGGTTTACTTTAAATGGATTTTCTCACTCGGGTGTGCGCATTACATATGCGATATGATTTTGTGCACTTGCTTGTATCATGTTTGATGATACATCCTTTTTGGTTAAGTGTAAAGTATTAAACCTTGGTTAATGAAATGGTAAGGGTTTCTTATTTATTATTCATTTATCTTATTTAATTATCCTTTTTATTTTTGATAAATGAATAAAAGAAAAGAGAAAGAATGGTGGCTAATTTTGTTCTTTAGTTGAAGCTTCATGAAGCTTTGTTCAAGTCAACCATTCTTATCTCATCCTTAACCCTAACCATTCCCACTAACCCTAGTTAAGTCTCTACACTTGATCATGGTTAACTTATGATAAGAATTAATTTTCTTTTCTTTTTCTAATAACTTATCATATAACATTTCTTCTTCTTCTTCATTCTTCAAGTGAAGAAAAGCAAGGTCCATCAATGGTGATTGTTGGAAAAGAGTGAGAAATCCAAAACTAAAGTCTACCCACTTCCTATTTCTTCATCCTCTACCTCTTGCCAAGTAGTAGAGTGTGTTTTCTTCACAAGTTTCATGACTTGGTGAAGTGAGAGCTTGATCTTGCGATGCTTCGACGTAGATCATCTTCGGCATGGACATCGACGACCTAACTTGCCCATTCTCCGACGAAGCCGATCCTAGAGCCCGGATTTGACTTGGACAGCGGAGAGGACCTCGTTGCGGAGCTATGGAGGTGGAGCACCGGATCTACAAAGGTTGTATTTCCGTTTTCTCATTAGTTAAGTGTTAACTAGTTCTTGTTCGCCTAGAAATCTAGTTATCGATCCGTACTTTAGGGTTTGTAGGCAACATAATTTTTGAAATTGCCATGGTTGATGGCTTAGGAGACCTCACTAGTGTGTCTAGGAACCCTACAGTGGTATCAGAGCCTAGCTAGAGCCTTAGGCGAAGTCCAGACGGAATTCGAAGTCCGAACGAACCCGAAATCCCAAACCAATCTTGCTCTCTGTACATTTTTGAAAACAGTGAGTTTTTCCAAATTAAAAATATGTAGAGAACTCAGCAGGGAATTATAAGAATTACGGATAAAATTTTTTTTGATGAACAGTTAAAACCGCGGCGGAAGGGCGGCATAAGACATGTTTATGCGGCGGTTCCGCCGCACATTGATGACGTCAGCCCTAAATTTTTTCACTGTAATTCATTGTTTCTGGTTCTGAGTTCTCTGGATATTTTGATATTTTATTCCAGAGTTGAAACTTCTGCAGTTGTTTTGGGGATTCGGTGTTTCGATCGGGATATCAAATTTTGTCTGTGTGGCTTTCCGGATAAATTTTAGAATATGTTAAAAAGTTCGACCGGATATAAATACCCAACTTTTCCCCTGTCGGGAAATTTCCAAGTGTTGGATTTTTCCGTAGTGTAACGACGTTCTAAGTAGTGCAAGTAACGCGATGGTCCCTCTAGAAGACACAAACCTTAACTCGATTATGTGACCGTCTTGAACTGCCCTTTGAACCTTCGGGTTTGGGGCAGTACGGCGTGCCACATGTGAGGCGTTGGCTTGACCCTTCTACGGCTGGACCATTGGTACTGAGGCACGAACTGAATGTTTTTAGACTTGTTTCATGTGTTGATCAGTTTCGGGAAAACTTGGGTGTTCGATTGTTCGATCGAAAAGTTTAACATTTTCTGTTTATCTGGAATGGGATACAATAATTGGAATTCACAAAAGTTATGTGATAACTGAATGAATATTATAAACGTAGCAATTTAGTCTCACTTGATCGGTTGCCACGGAATTTTGATGTGATCAAAAGTCCGTCGCAATCACGTAGCGTACGCGGATACTCGCCGGGTAAACTTAATAGACAGCCTCACTCCATAGCCCCGACCAAGTGACTGTAGGAGAACCCCGTCGCCGAAAGCATCCCTCCGGGTGCTCGCGGTAGCGGTGTTCCGCCTTGGTGCACTTCGTCGACGGTATCGGGGGTGTGGCCGTCTACTGAAGTTTGCGACGAGCATTCGAGCAAAATGTCGGGAATCCTATTGAATTGCCCGACTTGGTATTGAAAAGTGTTTTCGATAAAGAGACTAAAATGCGGGGTTTATAATTGTTAGGCATGCGATGTCTAAGTAATTCATTTGGTCAGGCATGTGATGTCTGAGGTGGTTGCGGATTCCAACTGTTGTAGTTTTACACTTTCTTTTCTGTGACCGTAAGTGTAATATGTGATATCGCCGGTTTCGTTGCTATATGTCAATGACAATTGGGATGGACATATTTACTTACGTTGATGACATGTGTTGTTATGTGTTGCTGGATATGTTATATTGGATCGTCGTGTTTGAATAGCCGGGGTTTTTTTTATGTGAGATGAGTGTTTTTCATTTTCATTCATGTAAAAACTTGTATGTAATATTCTTTTATTGGGGCGCTTCCAGGTTGCGGGAGTTGTCACCTGTTGTATATTATTTACTTTTCCGCACTAGGATAGACCCAAGGAGGGGAGCACAAGTAACCGGGTTCTGGAGTCCAGTGGGAGACCAACTCGAGGAGTCGAGTCCGGGTCTCCTAACTCTAGAATTGGCAGGGTTGCTTGCCGCTCTCGTAGGGGTCTAGGGGTGTGGGTTTGGCTATTCATCACGACCGTGGAATCCGTGTTTTATACTGGCTCGTATTGAAAACACGGACGTCCTAGTATATCCAATATTTCATATGATTCTTCTGCTGCGATATCTGTGATGTGATCATGTGATGTTCTGTGATAGATATTGTATATAGTATATATGATATATTATATAGATGTTACTTATGTTTTACACCCGCGCTAGCCCTGCCCTGCTCTGTCGTTAGTTACCTAACCTAACGGTGCACGAGGGGACATCGAGGCGAATGCGGATGGCATAAGTGTACGTCGTATTTATCTGTGATGTTTAGGTACTTAAATGATGGGACTTCATTAATGAGATTAATGAAATAAAAGAAACCTAAAGATGTTGTAGAATTGAATTTCAAAATAAAACAGGTAGCTACAGTTCTTGCTTTGCACAGCGGTATATGTGATATATCCTGCACCTTATTCGATGAGGAAAGGACCGAGATCCCTTCACCGGGAGTGACTCCTTTAGCAATAACTGGTCGATGCTACGCCCTCGGTTTGTCTTTTGATTGCTTTTAAGAGTTTTTGCTTTGCACAGTGATATATATGATATATCCCGCACCTCATTCGACGAGGAAAGGACCGACGATCCCTTCACCGGGAGTGACTCCTTTAGCAAAACTAGAAAAGCCTCAAAAACACTCCATTTCAAAATTCATTTGATTCTACAACGATATCAAGTTCATTACGCAATAGGTTTTCAGAAAAACCTGTCGTAGCCTCCGTCATTTCAGATAAGTAGTAGTTAGTATTCGTGCTGCGTTTGTTGGCCTTTGTCAAGGCGCAGTGTGCAGTAGCTAACTGGTGCTTATCTGCTTATGCATATGATGCAGATTGGGTTAGGGTAGTCGTGCGACCTTGTTGGCCTTTGTCAAGGGCCGTGCGGGTGGGTTTAATTCAATCAGGAAATGACGGGTTGAACTTGACTAGCATCCTATGGTTTGTTGGCCTTTGTCAAGGTCATAGGAGGTTAGGGGCAAAATATTATCGGGAATTTCAAGTGTTGAAATTTGCAATGAGATTGCATACCTTCTATGAGATAGTTGGATCCCGATACCCGCTGCGAGTAAGAGTTACTCCTGGGAGAGTTTTACACATTACAATTAGCCGATCAAGTAGGTGTCTAGAAAGGTGTCAACGGGGTTACGCCTCTGGGAAAACGAGGTTTACATTAATTAGGTTCGTGCGAAAGCACGGGGGACCTCCCTCAAAGTACCGACACTGGCCTGGCTGAAAGATTGGCGAACTTGTAGTGTGTAATTAATCCCGGCTAGTCTTTCCTTTTAGGGTTTGAAGGAAGATTTGATAAAAAGCAGTGGGAGCCATCCTGATTAGATAAAATAATAACCAATCTATTCTTGACAGAGCGCACGCTGAGTGTTTTCTTCTCTCTCTCTCCAGGTAGCGACCATATCACGCCTTAATCAAGATAATAATACGGATTATTGACCGAACCCGCTTGTTATTCTGAGCTGGGGAACGTTGGTCCCGCTCCAACTTATAATTGTTATAAGACAGAGCAGGAAATTGGGGATTACCAGAATTCCCGTGCCGCCTAAACGAAGAGAGTGCATGATGATGCATCATCTTCGGGTGTGTTCATTACAGAGAACTGTTTCTCAGTATCCTTTACGTCCTGGGTATGTGATACCAGATCAGGATCCCAGATATGTAATCTGTTACATAGGGCTACAGAAAGGTAGAGAACTGAGAACGGTTGATAAGTTTCATGAGGCAGAAAACGGGGCAAGTGTTGCAACCAAGTCTGTTGGTCACTGTCACCCTGTATTACAAATACATTGATTCTGAACGAATGTTATTAGATGCCGAACCTGTTATGCAAAATCATATCTATCTCTTTATTAGTAAAGAAATGATAAAATTTTGTATAGTTGGATAATGTTTTGAACATTTCCTATATCAAAAGTTGATCGGATCAGGCACGTTATCTAAAAGCATTGATGTTCTAAATCAAACTACAGTTCTTTAGTATACGGAACACACACAAGAGGATGAGTTCAGAAATGAACGAATTCTTCTTGAGGCATTGTAGACTAGGTCATATCAATGCGACCCGACTAGCTAGAGTTACATATAGATGTATATTTAAATCAGTTTGAATTTACATCTTGTGAAACTCGCCAGTCATGTCACAAAGATAAGATGACCATAGCTCCGTTTATTGGAAACAGAGAAAGAGTTAGTGAACTCTTGGGATGATACATGTTGATGTATATAGGTCCCCTGTCTACACATGCCAAGACTGGTTCTTTGTACTTCATTACATTCTCTGATAATCTCTCGAGATTCAGACATATGTTCCTGTTGAAACACAAGTCCGAACCTTTTGAGATATTCACAGAATATAAGTTAGAAGTAGAAAACCAAAATACGGGTATAAGTATTATGTCCTTTGATGAGATCAAGGAGGAGAATACTTGAGCACGGAATTCCTGGACTTTTCTAAAAGAGAATGAGATTCTCTCTCAGCATTACTCCTCTGCATACACCATGGCACGATGGTATATCGGGGTGGAGCAATTACACCCTATGTGATAAGGTGTGCTCTATGATGAGTACTACTGAGTTGCCTATTTCCTTTTAGGGAGTTATGCACTTGAGAAGATGCATACCTATTGAATAGGGTTCCAATCAAATCAGTTGCCTACCATTTCATATGTGATATGGAAAGGGAAGAGCCCATGTCTTAAGCTAGTTAAGATTTGGGGTTGTCCGGCCTATGTCTAAAAGCAAAATCCGGACAAGCTCGAGGCAAGATCTGTAATGTAGAACTGGAAAAGTTCCAGCCATACAAACTACAGCTGATGATTTGATAGAACCAAAGGATTCAGTAGATTCCAACGAACCTCAGCCTCTCCGCCGATCTAGTAGGGTTTCTCACCCACCTGAGAGATACTTCGGTTTCTCTATGACAGTGGGAGCGAGGATTTCATCATGAGATGATGACCCAACTATTTTCGAGCTGGCCATCAGGAGTGAGACTCTGTAAGAATGGCTGGATGTTTATCGATCTGAGATGGAATCCTTATACACCAGCAAAGTATGGACTTTAGTTGCTATATCTGAAGGGTTAAATCCCCATCAGGAGCAAGTATATCTTGAGAAGATTACTTGGTGTACATGGAAAAGTTGAGACTTTCAAAGCTAGACTTGTTAAAGTTTTCGTCATTGACCAGGCGTGGATAATGATGAAACCTTTTCAAGTAGCTATGCTTAAGTCCATCCAGATCCTACTTGCCACGGCTACATACCATAACTGCGATATCTGGTGGTTGGGTGTCTTGACTGCTTTTCTAAATGATGATTTAGAAGAGAGCGTCTATAAGTACACAGCCAGAGGGCCTCGTAGACAGTGGGAGCAGCGGAAACGTGTGCAAGATGTTTTATATGATAAAGCAGGCATCGCGGAGTTGGAACATCTGTTTTGATGAATTAGTCAAAGAGTTTGACATCATCAAAATGGTAGATGAACCTTGTATAAACAAAAAGGTAGTAGGGAGTATGGTGGTGATCCTCGTAGAGTACGTGGATGACATACTCTTGATAGGGAAGGAGTTTCCTATGCTACGCTCGATCAATCTCCGCTTATCACAATGATTCTCCATATAGGATCAAAGTGATACCTCCTAAATCCTGGATTTTGGATCTATGAGATAGATCTAAATGGATGTTAGGATTCTCACTAGTTGTAGTGAGATGGTATCAATTGATCCTGGGGAGAATCACTGGAAGGGTTCCAGGGTGATAAAGACGACTGAATGTCAGTCGCAGGCATTGTCTTTACCCTCAGTAAAGGGACGGTATGTTGGAAGAGTTCCAAGTTAAATACCGTGACATACTAGACGATAAAGGCTGGATACATCGCTACTTAAGATGCTACCAAAGAGGCTGTTTGGGTGTATATTGGTTCATGAGATGAACTACGTTCCCACCATTGTGTGACAATGGAGTTGTGGCTTATGCCAAGGAACGCCCGTCCCATCAGTGATCCAGACATATTCTAAGGCAGTATCACTTGATCATGGAGATGGTTGATCTTCAGGGAGATCGAGGTTAGGAGAGTAGACTCAGAGGACAACACATCGGATCCACTCACGAAAGGCCTTTTCCCAGAGAGAGACTTTTATGGGATGGTTGAGTATGAGATACTGCAACCACTGCTACAGATGGCCCTAGTGCAAGTGGGAGATTGTTAGTTATATGTATGCCCTAGAGGCCATTACTGTACATAGGATGTATATTGTAGTGGATGCTGGGACATATATAGGGAGGACTTTCTTGCTCGACATGATAGTATGCTATCCGGTTGATCTTTACCTTAACGTGTTTACTGATTGTCTCTCTGTTACATGTTGGTAAAGCCCTTAGGATCTGTACTTGACTACCTGGACTATGATAAGGATCATACTAGTGGGGACATGGTAGTCCATAAGTACATCCTTCAAAGTCCCTAGTCGTGGGTGTATCGAGATGGGGCATCGATACACCAGAGTAGACTAGCGTGTACCTTCTCGACCCATACAGATGGGCGATGGATGATCCCATATCCATCGGTGTTTGACATCAGAGATGATATACGGGTGCTCAGTAGAGACTGGGTACACTGGACGGACTCGCCGAGAACTCCCAGATGGTATTATACCTCACGTCAGATGGCAGTTCTCTGGTGACACTGGTACAGAGTAGTCTGTTGACCCGAGATCGTCATAGAGTCTTGTGTGGTTCCCACTGTGCTTTGATTTCCATCTTACCACGTCCAAGAGGGCGTGCAAAACGGTGGTTTTTGGGTACAGTCCCGAGTCACAAGGAGGCAATGAGCGATAGGAGGGGATTCGTCTCTCCCGGTATAGGGGGTTGATGTTGCGCTGTGTTCGATTGGCTATAACAGGAAATCCCTGGCCAGGGTTGCTGAGATTTACTGGTAAGTGTTACCAGTAGTTTCTCGAACAGTTATAGACCTCATATCGACACGACATATTGAGCTATTGGGGTCTGACGTTTACCACCCATAGGCGAGATATGCGACATATCAGACGATCAGACCGGACTGTACGGTAGTGTTACTGGTCGGATTCACTGGAGTGTGAGCGGGCTTGCTCGTCGATCTTCAGATCGCTCAATACCCGGGTGGCCGTTACGTTTAGCAGACCGCTTGCGGCTTGTGGATGCTTGATATGATCATCATCTGCTGCCGGCGTATTGACGAGTCTTTAGAGTCCTACACAGAGGTTTCCTGGCTCAAGCGAAACGAAATAGGAGCGCATATGACATATGTGCGGGACCGAGAATAATGCGTGTATGTGATACCGTATTCTATTCTCGCGATAAATGTATCGAATGGTTGTATGCGATATAACCTAGTTATCGATTCAAGCGTTGATTCGATAAGCCGATATATTGTATACTAGTCGGTTGTGTGCGACATAACCGGATCATTGAATCAAGTGTTGATTTAATGATTTAATGCATATTTATATATTTGATATATTACTTTGCATCAACTAGTATCGGTTTACTTTAAATGGATTTTCTCACTCGGGTGTGCGCATTACATATGCGATATGATTTTGTGCACTTGCTTGTATCATGTTTGATGATACATCCTTTTTGGTTAAGTGTAAAGTATTAAACCTTGGTTAATGAAATGGTAAGGGTTTCTTATTTATTATTCATTTATCTTATTTAATTATCCTTTTTATTTTTGATAAATGAATAAAAGAAAAGAGAAAGAATGGTGGCTAATTTTGTTCTTTAGTTGAAGCTTCATGAAGCTTTGTTCAAGTCAACCATTCTTATCTCATCCTTAACCCTAACCATTCCCACTAACCCTAGTTAAGTCTCTACACTTGATCATGGTTAACTTATGATAAGAATTAATTTTCTTTTCTTTTTCTAATAACTTATCATATAACATTTCTTCTTCTTCTTCATTCTTCAAGTGAAGAAAAGCAAGGTCCATCAATGGTGATTGTTGGAAAAGAGTGAGAAATCCAAAACTAAAGTCTACCCACTTCCTATTTCTTCATCCTCTACCTCTTGCCAAGTAGTAGAGTGTGTTTTCTTCACAAGTTTCATGACTTGGTGAAGTGAGAGCTTGATCTTGCGATGCTTCGACGTAGATCATCTTCGGCATGGACATCGACGACCTAACTTGCCCATTCTCCGACGAAGCCGATCCTAGAGCCCGGATTTGACTTGGACAGCGGAGAGGACCTCGTTGCGGAGCTATGGAGGTGGAGCACCGGATCTACAAAGGTTGTATTTCCGTTTTCTCATTAGTTAAGTGTTAACTAGTTCTTGTTCGCCTAGAAATCTAGTTATCGATCCGTACTTTAGGGTTTGTAGGCAACATAATTTTTGAAATTGCCATGGTTGATGGCTTGGGAGACCTCACTAGTGTGCCTAGGAACCCTACAGGATAGACCTTTGCCAGTCATATAAGTCAGATTCAGTCAATTTGTTATCTAGATGTAACCTATGTGTGGTCACAAGGTCGCTGCAATTAAGAGAGAGAAAAGAAAACATTTTAGCATGATGCTGTTGCATGTTTAGATTGGTTTTTAATTTATCTAAATAGGATGGCTCCCACTGTTTCTCAAATCCTTCCTTAAACCATAAAAGAAGAATTAGCCAGGACAATTCTCACCGTACAATACTTGCTTAACCGTTCAGCCAGGCCAGTGTCGATACTTCGAGGGAGGTTTTCCAACGCTTTCGCGAAGTTCCTTAATTAAATAACCTCTTTTCTCTGGGGGCGTAACCCCGCTGACACCTTTCTAGGCACCTACCTGGTTTATAGCATTGATCGTTAAGTGACGAATCCCCTGATAAGTAGTATATACTCACAGTAGGATCGGGATCCAAAATATCATCGTATGATAATGTTGAAGGAATCCTACCAATATTCATCAAACTCCAGAATGGTATGCATCTCTCTGCAAATTTCAGTTTCTTTAGAAATTCCCGATGTATATTTTTGCCCCATGCTTTTATGACCTTGGCATTGGTCAAAATGTCATAAGTCACATGTCAAGTTCTACCGAGTGCTTTCTTTTAAATTTGTTCCAACGTTTTAACTTTGGTTTATTTTCTTTGCATTATAATAATGCGTCCCATCATTTATCCTATCATTGCAGAAAACAACGAAAATACCACGTCCTCTTATGCCATCCGCATTCGCCACTGGGTCCCGTCATCACCCATTATGTTACTTAACTAACGACAGAGCGGGGGTTGGGCTAGCGCGGGTGTAAAACATAAGTGACGTCTAATAGCTATCATATATAGATATTGTACATTCGTCAGACGCAATAATAAGCATTCCAGATCACAGATGAACTTTATTGGATTTATTAGCAATCCGCATTTGCTCTGAGCCTGCAATAAAAGACGGATTACACAGTTGTGATAAATAGCCATTACCCCACCCTAGACCCCTGCGGGTACGGCAAACTACCCGCCAAGTACCCAAAGTGAAGCGGTCTCCCTCAACAACGTGAGTAGTCCACTAAACACTTCGACGTACCCGGTAGTTTGTGTACCCCACCTTGGGTCTATCCTAGGAGCAAAAACAGTAAAAAGAAATAATACAACGGTGGCTACAACCGCAACCTGGATGTGCCCCGCAAAAGAATATTACATCAAATTACATTTACATTGAATGAATATTAAACACATCTCAAACCCCGGCTAATCATCACAACAGTCCAACATAGTTCATATACACAAACAGTAAACATTTCAGAAATGTGCAACCCCCTGCCAACCGACATACTATCAGTTAGGGGAGGTTTACGAACATATTAAACATTACAGATAAAGATCCAATTAGCAAATAGTTTAGAACATCGATCGATTACCTATATCCATGTCTACCCCAAAAGCAAATCATCACAGAGGCAACCTGGGCAGAAACAGAATATACAAGAAAACAGAAAACAACAAAATAGGAATTACTGAGCAAATCCGAGTCAACTCGGCGTTGACTCGGCGGCGGTTCCGCGGCACAAGCTCTCTATTGCCGCGGAACCGCGGCCGTTTAGACGATTCACTGACTCGTTTTTTTCCAGTATTCTTAAAATACCCTGGTGTGAATTTTAAGGCATGTCAAATATTTTTTTAGACAAGTTTAAAATTAACAGAAACTTAGGGTTTTCGGTTTTTTGTTTTCGTGTTTACCGTCGATCGAACTTCTAATCAGTTGCTAACAAGCTAGTAATGGTTTAGTTGGCTCTGATACCACTGTAAGTCCATGTCACGCACCCCACTAAATTGCGGGGAGGCGGAATATATGAAAAACGATTATCAAAGCTTCGTAACACGGACTTGAGCGCATGAATCGTTTCTAAACCATTGCTAACTATCTACTAGAGGTTTAACTACTGGGATACGAAGTTATACCTCATGATACTAGTCCTTCGGGTCTTCATCGCGGTCCTCCACTCTTCATAGGCTCCTTGGAATATCTGTAAGTCCATGCTACCTCTCCCGGTACTTTCGGGCATGCGGAATTTGGTGAAAAACAATTTTCTTAGAGGTGGTAACATGGACTCAAAACCGGATCTTTGTTAAACATCTAACTAACAACCTAACTACGAGTTGCTAACTACTCGGTTAGGGGGTTATACTTTTCTTTTTCTCGAACTCCTTCGTCTTCAAGCTTCGATGGTCGTCCGAATCGGCTTCTCCCCGCCGTCTCCTTGCGCTGAAGATAGATCCACCTGAAAGCTTCAACCTTTGGCTCCTTCTTCGAACTTTGAAGAAACTAATTCACTCGGTTTGCTAAACCTTATGAACTAGAGTGAGTAGAGAAGAGTTTGTATGGGATTTTATCTATGGTTCTTGGTTCTCAACTCATGAGACAAGTGAACCATAGAGTCAAGAGAGGGAGAGCAAGAGGAGGAGATGAGAGCTCAAGAACAAGAGAGAGAATGAGCATGAAAGAATGAGAGAAGACTTTTCTCATTTGGCTCTCATAATCCAAAACAATCATAACACCTCATATCAATCAAGTATTATGTGATGGTTTAAGCAACCATAGCCATATCATTTCATACACTCATTTTGCACAAAAGAGCAAGCAAGCAAAAGTCTTTGCCACGAAATGATAGCTATAGTTATCATGATGGTCAACTAGTCAAGCCTAGTCAACCGGTCAACAAAGTCAACAAGTCAACAAAAGTCAACAAGTCAACAAAGTCAATCCCTCAACAACCATGTCACCATAATACTTAATTAATATAATTGTTAATCACATATCATATTCTCATTAGGGTTGAGCAAAAAGTCAATAGTCAACTGTCAACGGTCAACAACCCTAATGAGAATCCTCTGCCTCTGTCTCTCCGTCAACTGTGCATACACACCCGCATCCGCGTTCCGAGGAACATGAATGCATACTGGATAAATCCAATCCCAAAAGGTACACTAGGATCTGCCTTAAACCAAAGCCCGTTAGTGAAAACTGTCCGGACACTGTACGTGCACAAGTGCACGGATATGACCGAACCCTGTCGCAAAACCATGCGACCTGTCGCAAAACCATGCGACCTCTACTCTTTTGCCTAAAGGCGAATAGCTTTCTGTGTGGGACTCTAAAGACTCGACACTACGCTGGCAGTGGGTTTAACCACAGACCGCAAGCGGCACTAGCTGTGCGTAACGGTCCACAGGTAGATGCCGACAAGAAGACTGACGAGGCGAAACCCATCTGAACTCCTACTGAGCCTGAATGTGACATTCTTCGTACAGCCCGGTCTGTTCGTCTGATACATCGCATGGCAGACCTAGGGGGCGGTAAACGTCAGTCCCCCAATAGCGGTACAAGTCGTGTCGAAGTGAAGTCCAGAACACCCTGAGATAACACTGGAAGCCTACCAGTATATCTCGCTTGCCCTGGCCAGGGACTACTCGTGTAATGGCTCTCCTAGACAAAGCGCGATGTCAACCCCCAATACCAGGAGAGACGAATCCTGTCTAACCGTCACTGCCTCCAAGTGCTTCGGGACTGCACCCAACTACCACCTGTTTGCACGACTCCTTTGAGCCGTGGTAGGGTAGTTATCAAAGTACAGTGGGAACACACTCGAGGCGAAGTGACAGTGTCAAGTCAGCGGACTAAGCTGTACTCATGTCACCTGGGAACTGATAACTGACGATAGGCATAATACCAACTAGTCAGTTCCCGACGAGTCCTGTCCAGTGTACTCGTAACCCAACGAGCACCCACATACTCTCTCAAGTACGACGTACCGACGGCTGTGGGACAGACCGTCTCCCACACTGGGATGAGAAGCGCATGCACTAGTCTACTCCGGAGTATCGATGCCCTGTCTCGATAGTCCTGCGACCAGGGACCTGCATAAGGATGTGCTTATAGATTACCCAGCCCCACTAGTGTGACTGCCATCACAACGCTGGTAATCAAGCAAGGATCCTAAGGGCTCCACTAATGTGTATAGGCGATATACTGAAATAAACACATGTACACATTGAAGTAGAAACAAACCAAGTAGCATACTACTATTTTGAGCAATATTGTTTATACAAGGTGAATATCCCAAGCTTCCATTAAGTAATATACAAACTAGTATGATACAGTAATGGCCTCTAGGGCATATACACTAACAATCTCCCACTTGCACTAAGGCCATGTACTGGCGTATCGAAGACCTATCATCTCGATCAGCCGCTCGAACTGAGTCTGGGGCAAGGCCTTGGTGAATGGATCTGCAGTGTTATCTTCTAAAGCGACTCTCCGAACCTCGATCTCCTGGCGATCCATGATCTCCCTGATCAGGTGATACCGCCTCAAGATGTGTCTGGATCTATGATGGGACCTGGGTTCCTTCGCTAAAGCTATAGCCTCGTTGTTGTCGCAATACAGAGGTATTGGATCAACAATGGACGGAACCACCTGAAGCTCTTTCAAGAACTTCCTCATCCAGACAGCTTCTTTTGCGGCATCAGATGCAGCGATGTATTCTGCTTCCATCGTCGAGTCTGCAACGGTTTCCTGTTTGGAACTCTTCCAACACACCGCCCCTCCATTGAGGGTAAAGACAAAACCCGACATGGACTTGGAATCATCCTTGTCACTCTGGAAGCTGGAGTCAGCAAAGGCCTCGATTCCGCCATACACCAAGAACATCTCCTTAGTCCTTCTCAGGTACTTGAGAATGTTCTTTACTGCTATCCAGTGTTTCTCCCCAGGGTTTGACTGATACCGGCTTACCACACTCAGTGCATAAGCTACATCCGGTCTGGTACACAACATCGCATACATTATAGAGCCTACCGCAGAAGCGTAGGGTATAATAGACATGCAATCCCTCTCCAAATCAGTCTTGGGAGACATCTCTTTAGAGAGGGTGATCCCGTGACAAGCCGGTAGGTTACCGCGCTTGGAATCTTCCATACTGAATCTTTTCAGTATGGTGTCGATGTACCTAGACTGTGAAAGTCCTAATATCCTCTTGGATCTATCACGATGGATCCGGATCCCCAGGATGTATGAGGCATCACCCAGGTCTTTCATGGAGAACCTGTGTGACAAGAACCCCTTGACAGATTGTAGCATAGGAATGTCATTTCCTATTAAGAGAATGTCATCCACGTACAAAACGAGGAATACTACAGTTCTCGCTACAAATCTACTATAGATGCATGGTTCATCTGGATTTTTGATAAAGCCAAATTCCTTGATCGTCTCATCAAAACAGATGTTCCAACTCCGCGATGCCTGCTTTAGTCCATAGATGGACTTAAGCAACTTGCACACCTTTCCGCTGCTCCCACTCTGAATGAAACCTTCTGGTTGGTCCATATAGACACACTCCTCTAAATTTCCATTTAGAAAAGCGGTCTTTACGTCCATCTGCCAGATCTCATAATCGTGGAAGGCAGCAATGGCAAGAAGGATCCGAATGGATTTCAGCATAGCCACTGGAGAAAAGGTTTCGTCATAGTCCAAACCAGGTCTTTGACGAAAACCCTTTGCAACAAGTCTAGCTTTATAGGTCTCAACCTGTCCATCTACACCAATCTTCCTTTTGAAGATCCACTTGCATCCTACGGGTTTTACCCCGTCTGGAGCAATGTCCAACGTCCATACCTTGTTGGTGTACATGGACTCCATTTCGGCCCGCATTGCATCCAGCCATTTTACCGAGTCAACGCTCTGAACGGCCTGCTGGAAGCTAGTAGGCTCATCATAATCTATGATGCAATCCTCTCTATCCCCGTCTATGAGAAAACCGTAGTATCTCTCGGGCGGATGAGACTGCCTACTACTCCTGCGGAGCGGCGTAGGAATGTCCTGTTCTCTTGAACCCTCTGGTTCCACTAAGCTTTCAGTAATAGCTCGAGGTTCTGGAATTTCTTCCAGTTCTACTGTGCTCCCACTTATCTGGGTTTCTAAAAACTCAGTTTCCAAGAAGTAGGCATGACGAGAAACAAGAACTTTTTGTTCCTCTTCGCAGTAGATGAAATATCCCTTGGAGTTCTTTGGATATCCCACGAACTTACACTGTATTGAGCGTGCCTCGAGCTTGTCCGCATGCTACTTTTTAACAAAAGCTGGACATCCTCATGTCTTAATGTGCTTAAGATAGGGTCTCTTCCCACACCACATCTCATATGGTGTAGTAGGCACAGTCTTAGTTGGAACTCGGTTCAAAAGGTATGCAGCTGATTCTAGCGCATACCCCCCAGAATGATCACGGTAACTCAGCATTACTCATCATCGACCGTACCATATCCAATAGGGTTCGGTTCCGTCTCTCCGATACACCGTTATGTTGCGGAGTGTATGGAGGAGTAAGCTGAGAGAGAATTCCGTTCTCTTTTAAATAGTCCAGGAACTCGGCACTCAAGTATTCACCACCTCGATCCGATCTTAGGATCTTGATACTTTTGCCGGTTTGTTTTTCTACTTCATTCTTATATTCCTGGAATTTTCCAAAGGCTTCGGACTTATGTTTCATTAAGAAGACATAACCGTACCTTGAAAAGTCATCCGTAAAAGTAATGAAGTAAGAATAACCGCTTCGCGCATGTGTAGACATTGGACCGCACACGTCGCTGTGTACGAGTCCCAAGAGCTCGCTCGCTCTTACTCCGTGTCCAGTGAACGGAGTCCTTGTCATCTTTCCTTTGAGACAGGATTGACAAGTGGCATACGATTGATATTCGAACGCATTCAAATATCCTTCTGTATGTAACTTCGTCAACCTTCTCTCATTGATGTGACCCAGTCTACAATGCCACAAGAAAGTCTGATTTATTTCCGGAGACTTTCTTTTATGCGTATTCTGGACATTGAAAATCTGTGGTTGGTTTAATACGTATATACCATTGCTCAATGTACCTGACCCAATCAGAACTTGATTAAGGTGAATCTTTACAACATTGCTTACAAACGCAAATTCATAACCTTCTTTAGAAACTAAAGATACAGAAATGATATTACAAGTTGCGTTGGGTACAAAAAAGCAATTACGCAAAACCAAAACATGTCCATCTGACATTCCCAGGTGATAGTCCCCCACGGCTTTAGCATCCATGCTAGCTCCGTTCGCAACTCTGAGGGTCATATCACCTGCTTTCAAAACCCTACGGTTTCTCAACGCCTGCAAAGAATTACAGATATGTGATCCTGATCCGGTATCCAATACCCAGGAAGTAGAGTTTATTGAAAAACAGTTTTCAATAACATACACACCTGAAGCTGAAGCTGCAACCTGCTTCAATTCCTGTGTTCTGTCCTTCCAGGCCCTGCAATCATTCTTCCAGTGTCCTTTCTTATGACAATAGAAGCATTCTTCCTTATCCATAAGTTTCCCCGCTTTCTTTGTTGCTTTAGCTTTTCCCTTCGTATCCACTTTACTAACACCGCCTCTTGGTTTGGCGGGGGCTTTCTTCTTCTTTCCCTTGGCTTTCGCCTTGGACCTAGAAGAAGATGATCCTCCTACAAACAAAGTGGATGTTTCCCTACCTTTCTGTAGGGTGCCCTCTGCGCTCCTCAGCATGTTGAGGAGCTCTGGAAGTTCAACTTCTTTTTCATGTAAGTTGAAGTTCAGTATAAACTGGGCGTAAGTGGAAGGAAGGGACTGGAGAACTAAGTCCGTATGGAGCTCACTCTCCAATGTGGTCCCTAGGTCCGTGAGCTCCTCAATGTAGCCGATCATCTTAAGCACGTGTTCTGCTACTGATGATCCAACGGCCATCCTTGCCGAAAATAACCTTTTCGACGCTTCGTATCTTGCGATACGAGATTGCTCTCCATACAGTTCTTTTGTATGAAGAAATATGGATTCCAGGTCCATATTCTCGTGCCTCCTCTGATGTTCATTGTCCATAGAGGCAAGTACGAGGCACTTGGCCTTCGCGCTATCAATCTCCCAAGTCTTACGGATTTCCTTATCCGCGACGCTGGAAGTGGGACCAGGGACAGGGGGAGCTTTGGTGGTAAGAAGATACCCCAGCTTGTCGTAAGTGATTGCCATCTTGACATTCCTGAGCCAATCTTTGTAGTTTGGCCCTGTCAATATGTTTTTATCTAGAAGTAACTTAAGTCCAGTCATGTCGATTGGTCGCTGCAATTAGGAGAGAGAAGAAACACTCAGCTTGATGCTCTTGCAAGTTTATAGTGGTTTTTAGTTTGTCTAAACAGGATGGCTCCCACTGTTTCTCGAATCCCTCCTCAAACCAAAAAGGAAGAATTAGTCAGGATCAATCTCACCGTACAATACTTGCTTAACCGTTCAGCCAGGCCAGTGTCGGTACTTCGAGGGAGGTTTTCCAACGCTTTCGCGAAGTTCCTTAATTAAATAACCTCTTTTCCCTGGGGGCGTAGCCCCGCTAACACCTTTCTAGACACCTACTTGGTTTATAGCATTGATCGTTAAGTGGGAAATTTCCCGAGGAGTAGCATATACTCACAGTAGGATCGGGATCCAAATATCATCGCGTGACGAGACTGAAGGAATCCTACCAGAATCATCACACTCCAAATAGTATGCAACACCAGCAAGTTTCAGTTCTTTTGAAACTCCCGATGTGGATTTTTGCCCCATGCTCTTATGACCTTGACTTTGGCCAACAAATCATAAGTCACATGTCAAGTTCTACCCGTCGTTCTCCAGGTTAATTTGAATCCACCCGTACCTACCCTTGACTTTGGCCAACAAGGCAGTACGACTGTTCCAAACCAACGCATCTATCTATGCTGCACATGAATACCCAATAGCTACCAATCACTATACCTTGACTTTGGCCAACAAACACAGCTTGAATACTATTGACTATTCATGTGAAACGACGGAGGGCTACGAATGGTTTTGGCGAAACCGTGAACGTAGAGAACTTGATATAATCGATGGAACGAGATAGCTTTTAAAAGGAGTGGCTCAAACTCCGCATTTTAAAAGTTTGTTTTGAAAAGAACCGAGTTGTTTTTCGAAAGTGTTCCAACGATTTTAACTTGGTTTATTTTCTTGCATTAGTTCTTTTAATGCGTGATATTCTTGCATTAGTTCTTTTAATGCGTCCCATCATTTAATCCTACCATTGCAGAAAATAACTAAAATATGACGTACGCTTATGCCATTCGCATTCGCCACGGGGCCCCGTCATTACCCGTTAGGTTACTTAACTAACGACAGAGCGGGGGCTGGGCTAGCGCGGCTGTAAAACATAAGCAACGCCTAAATAATATCATATATAGATATATTGCAATGATAGCCATTTCAGATCACAGATGAACATATTGGATATACTAGGAAGCTGCAATTCGTACGAGCCTGTAACGAAAAGCAGATTACACGGTCGCGGTGAATAGCCAATACCCCATCCAAGACCCCTACGGGTGCGGCAAACTACCCGCCAAGTCCCCGAAGCGAAGCAACCTCCCTCATCCCCGTGAGTAGGCCACTCGGCACTTCGGCATACCCGATAGTTTGTGCACCCCCTCCATAGGTCTATCCTAGGAGCAAAAACAGTAAAAAGAAATTATACAATGACGGCTACAACCCCGACCCGGTTGTGCGGCCATACAAATAATTATTACATCAATTTACAAATTTACATATATTGAAAGAAAAGAAAACTCTCGTCTCACAACCCCCGGCTATTCACCCGCGACAATCCAATGAATTCATATACACATTCCAATAACATTACAGATCACAGATTTGTATAACCCCCACTAATCGACATATAGCGATTAGCAGACGTTCAATACAAATATCACATCACAGAAAAACCCGTCAGCTTAAGTCTTTTAGAAGTTCGATCAAAAATACGGATTTTCAGGACCCCAAAAATAAAATTTTTGTTCTGGAAAATCTGGGCAGAAAATATATATTCCAAAAATCCCAAAACAACCCCAGAAAAACACTGCACCAAACTTGGACCTCGGCCGAGTCAACTCGGCCGCGGATCCGCGGCGGGTGCGTGCTCCCGCCGCGTTTCCGCGGCGCTTTGACTCGATCGTTGGACCAAATTTGGTGGGTGATCAACCAAAAGCCTGAGCCGATTTTTAAGATAAAATTTATCAATTTTTGAACAGAATAAAAATCGGCAGAAACTTGAAAATCTCGGGTTCGTTTCGTGACTTTTCTTTGATCGATCTTCTAGCAACTTTGCTAACATGTTAGATAGAGTTTAACTAGGCTCTGATACCACTGTAAGTCCATGCTACCTCTCCTGGTATTTTCGGGCATGCGGAATTTGGTGAAAAACAATTTTCTTAGAGGTGGTAACATGGACTCAAAACCGGATCTTTGTTAAACATCTAACTAACAACCTAACTACGAGTTGCTAACTACTCGGTTAGGGGGTTATACCTTTCTTTTTCTCGAACTCCTTCGTCTTCAAGCTTCGATGGTCGTCCGAATCGGCTTCTCCCCGTCGTCTCCTTGCGCCGAAGATAGATCCACCTGAAAGCTTCAACCTTTGGCTCCTTCTTCGAACTTTGAAGAAACTAGTTCACTCGGTTTACTAAACCTTATGAACTAGAGTGAGTAGAGAAGAGTTTGTATGGGATTTTATCTATGGTTCTTGGTTCTCAACTCATGAGACAAGTGAACCATAGAGTCAAGAGAGGGAGAGCAAGAGGAGGAGATGAGAGCTCAAGAACAAGAGAGAGAATGAGCATGAAAGAATGAGAGAAGACTTTTCTCATTTGGCTCTCATAATCCAAAACAATCATAACACCTCATATCAATCAAGTATTATGTGATGGTTTAAGCAACCATAGCCATATCATTTCATGCACTCATTTTGCACAAAAGAGCAAGCAAGCAAAAGTCTTTGCCATGAAATGATAGCTATAGTTATCATGATGGTCAACTAGTCAAGCCTAGTCAACCGGTCAACAAAGTCAACAAGTCAACAAAAGCCAACAAGTCAACAAAGTCAATCCCTCAACAACCATGTCACCATAATACTTAATTAATATAATTGTTAATCACATATCATATTCTCATTAGGGTTGAGCAAAAAGTCAATAGTCAACTGTCAACGGTCAACAACCCTAATGAGAATCCTCTGCCTCTGTCTCTCCGTCAACTGTGCATACACACCCGCATCCGCGTTCCGAGGAACACGAATGCATACTGGATAAATCCAATCCCAAAAGGTACACTAGGATCTGGCTTAAACCAAAGCCCGCTAGTGAAAACTGTCCGGACACTGTACGTGCATAAGTTCACGGATGTGACCGAACCCTGTCGCAAAACCAT
This sequence comes from Agapanthus africanus, assembly GCA_030015575.1. Taxonomy (NCBI): domain Eukaryota; kingdom Viridiplantae; phylum Streptophyta; class Magnoliopsida; order Asparagales; family Amaryllidaceae; genus Agapanthus; species Agapanthus africanus. The sequence goes on along the minus strand of CM057350.1, from coordinate 440,414,158 downwards.
GCGACCTATCGCAAAACCATGCGACCTCTACTCGTTTGCCTAAAGGCGAATAGCTTTCTGTGTAGGACTCTAAAGACTCGACACTACGCTGGTAGTGGGTTTAACCACAGACCGCAAGCGGCACTAGCTGTGCGTAACGGTCCCCAGGTAGATGCCGACAAGAAGACTGACGAGGAGAAACCCATCTGAACTCCTACTGAGCTTGAATGTGACATTCTTCGTACAGTCCGGTCTGTTCGTCTGATACATCGCATAGCGGGCCTAGGGGGCGGTAAACATCAGTCCCCCAATAGCGGTACAAGTCGTGTCGGAGTGAAGCCCAGAACACCCTGAGATAACACTGGAAGCCTACCTGTATATCTCGTTTGCCCTGGCCAGGGACTACTCGTGTAATGGCTCTCCTAGACACAGCGCGATGTCAACCCCTAATACAGGGAGAGACGAATCCTGTCTAACCGTCACTGCCTCCAAGTGCTTCGGGACTGCACCCAACTACCACCTGTTTGCACGACTCCTTTGAGCCGTGGTAGGGTAGTAATCAAAGTACAGTGGGAACACACTCGAGGCGAAGTGACAGTGTCAAGTCAGCGGACTAAGCTGTACTCATGTCACCTGGGAACTGATAACTGACGATAGGCATAATACCAACTAGTCAGTTCCCGACGAGTCCTGTCCAGTATACTCGTAACCCAACGAGCACCCGCATACTCTCTCAAGTACGACGTACCGACGGCTGTAGGACAGACCGTCTCCCATACTGGGATGAGAAGCGCATGCGCTAGTCTACTCCGGAGTATCGATGCCCTGTCTCGATAGTCCTACGACCAGGGACCTGCATAAGAATGTGCTTATAGATTACCCAGCCCCACTAGTGTGACTGCCATCACAACGCTGGTAATCAAGCAAGGATCCTAAGGGCTCCACTAATGTGTATAGGCGATATACTGAAATAAACACATGTACACATTGAAGTAGAAACAAACCAAGTAGCATACTACTATTTTGAGCAAGATTGTATATACAAGGTGAATATCCCAAGCTTCCATTAAGTAATATACAAACTAGTATGATACAGTAATGGCCTCTAGGGAATATACACTAACAATATCGGCACATCAATGGCCTCCTCGAATCAAAGACGATCCACCCGAAAGCTCCTACGCCAAGCTTAATCTCAAACTTGAGATAACTAGCTTGCTTAAAGTGCTAATCTAAGCTACCTAGGGGATATAGAGTGAGGTTATGGAAGTATTAGTCTAGCCAACCCTTGATCTCAACACATGAGAGGCTAGGGTTAGGGTTTGAAGAGAGAGTGAGCTTGAGGAGAGAGAAGGTGAAGATGAGAATGAAATGAGATAATGAACTTATCATAATATATATGAAGCATTATTATTTATCCAAAAATCAAATAATAGAATTAACAACCATGCTTCATAAATATCTATGAGTGATTCATCACCATGAGTCATTAAGCATTTATGATGCATTAATGACTTGGATGAATCACACAAATGAGTCACTAAACTCATTTAATGCAATGCCACCTTAACCCCTTAGTCACCACACTTCTAGAAGCTTCCCGACAAATTACGAGAATGCCCCTCCAATCCGTGAAAACACGGAAAGACTTTAGACTGTATAAATCCAATAACCCGATACTAGAATCTGGCTTAAACCAAAGCCGACTAGTAAAAATTGTCCGAAAAGTCGTACGTGCGTAAACACACGTACGCGTCCGAACCCTTGTCGTAAAACCATACGACCTCTATATCGTTTCGCCTGGAGCAGGGAAACTCTCTGTGTGGGACTTTAAAGACTCGACACTACGCTGGCGGTGGGTTTAACCACAGACCGCAAGCGGCACTAGCTGTACGTAACGGTCTTCCGGTAGATGTCGATAAGAAGGCCGATGAGGAAAATCATCCGAACTCCCACTGAGCCTGATGTGACAATCTCCGTACAGTCCGGTCTGTTCGTCTAATACTATCGCATATCAAGCCTTGGGGCGGCAAGCGTCAGTCCCCTAATAGCTATATAAGCCGTGTCGGAGCGAAGCCCATTACACCCTGAGAAGCTACTGGAACCTACCAGTATATCTCGCTTGCCCTGGCCAGGGACTTTGCGTAATGGCTCTCTGACACAGCGCGATATCATCTCCCAATACCGGAAGAGACGAATCCTGTCTAACCACTACTGCCTCCAAGTACTCGGGATTGCACCCAACTGCTACCTGTTTGCACGACTCCTTTGAGCCGTGGTAGGGTAGCAATCTAAGAACAGTGGGACACACTCGAGGCGAAGTAGCAGTGTCAAGTCTGCGGACTATGCAGTACTCATGTCATCTGGGAACTGTTAACTGGCGATGGGTATAATACCAACCAATCAGTTCCCCTGCGAGTCCTATCCGATGTACCCGTAACCTAACGAGCACCTGTATAGTATCTCCAGTACGACGTACTGATGGCTATGGGACAGACCATCTCCCCAACTGGGATGAGAAGCGTACACACCAGTCTACTCTGGAATATCGATGCCCTGTCTCGATAATCATACGACTAGGGACATGTATAGGATGTTGCTTATAGACTACCCATCCTCCACTAGTGTGACTGCCATCACGACGCTGGTAATCAAGCAAAGATCCTATGGGCTCTGCTAATATGTATAAGTGATACGTTACAAGAAACATATGCGCATATTAAAGTAGACACAAACCAAGTAGCATACTACCATTTTTAGCAAGACTGTATATATAACTGTGAATATCCCAAGCTTCTATTAAGTAATATACAATATAGTATGATACAATAATGGCCCCTAGGGCATATACACTAACATGTCCAATGTACCCAGTCTCCACTGAGCACCCGTATACTATCTCTGATGTCAAACACCAATGGATATAGGATCATCCATCGTCCATCTACATAGGTCGAGAAGCTATACGCTAGTCTACTCTGGTATATCGATGCCCTGTCTCGATATACCTATGACTAGGAACATTTGAAGGATGTACTTAACGACTACACTGTCCCCACTAGTATGATCTGCATCATAGTTCTGGTAGTCAAGTACTCATCCTAAGGGCTTTATCAACATGTAACATAGAGACAATCATAAAACATGTTAAGATAAAGAGCAACCAGATAGCATACTATCATGTCGAGCAAGAAAGTCCTCCCTATATATGTCCAACCATCAACTACAATATACATCGTATATACAGTAATGGCCTCTAGGGCATACATATTACTAACAGGTATTGGGGGTGAGATCACGTTGTGTCTAGGAGAGCCATTACACCAAGTCCTTGGCCAAGGAAGGTGAGAATTACTGGTAGGTATTCCAGTAGTTTCTCAGGGTGTTCAGGGCTACCCTCTGACATGACTTATACCGCTATTGGGGGTCTGACGTTACCAGCCCCCTAGGCCCGATATGTGATGCTCATAGACGAACGGACGGGACTGTACGGATATTGTCACTGATAGGCTCAGTAGGGTTCCAGGATGAGTTTGCTCATCGGCTTCCCTTTCGGTCAGTATATGGGCAGCTGTTACGCACAGCCAGTGCCGCTGACGTGCTTGTGGTTAAACCCACTGCCAGAGTATTGACGAGTCTTTAGAGTTCCCCACAGATAGTTTCCCAAGTTTGGGCGAAACGTTGTAGAGGCCGTATGGTTTTATGGCAGGGTTCGAACATGCACGTGCACTTGTGCACGTGTCATGTTTCGGACAGATAATACTGGTGGGCTTTGGTTTAATCCGGATCCAAGTATTATACTATGTTGGATTACTTTCGTCTTGTGGTATTCGTATTCGGTCGGAATATGGATACAGGTATGTATATACAGGTGAGGGGTATTCTCGTAATCCGTTACGAGATTACTTTAGAAGATGCATTTCCTTTTGGGTAATCATTTTAGTTTAAATGATTAATGGATTTGGAAAGTGTGACTCATTGTTATGACACATTTATTCTAGAATGTTCACTAATGACTCTTGTAATGAGTCATCTAGTGAGTCATTAAAGAATTAATGGTGTTTGTTTTGGGTAGGATATTTTTAGGGTTTGTGGAGATATTTTGGTAAGATTTTTCCCTTGATATTTCAACACAAAACCTAATATATATCACACCCAAAATTAGTGGACAACCAAGGTTGATTTTTTGAGACTTGGTTTTTTGCTCACTTGATTATCTTGAGCTCACACTCTTTATCCCTCTAGCATTTTCTTCGACCTCCACTCTTACCCTCTCATGTGATGAGAACCAAAGAGTGTGCTGAGACAAAGTATTCACACTTCACTCTACTTCATCTTGGACACGTCGGCTAGAAAACTTCATGTTCGAGTTGCTTCGGTTCGAAGCGGGAGCCCGTATAAAGAATCGATGACGTGGTGCCACCTCGACGAGCGAGATCGGAGAGCGGACTTCGTCGGCGCAGCAGCGGGAGTTTGGTGCGGAGATTGAAGACCGAAGGACACGGATCGATCGGTATAATCTCGTCAAACTCTTTTACAGTTTCTAGTTTATGGTTAATGGTACGATCCGGGTTTTATGTTTGCGTTAGTGCTAGTTTCAAAAGTTTTTGTTCTGCAATTGGCGTCGGATTGACGGCCGGGACGCTAGTGTAGACTTACATGGTATCAGAGCTAAACTATTAACCATTAACTAGTTGGTTTAGACAATGTTAAAGTATCGAAACCGAAACAAAACCCAAACGATACCAATGAATTGACAGTTTCTGTTGTTTTTCAAAAGTTCCAGAAAAATTATTTAAACATGTGCAGAAGACTATTCTAGATGACACAAGAACACACCCCAAGCACGAACCTCCCTCGCCTGATTTTGGCCGATCGCCAAGTGGTTTTTTCCGGCATCGCCAGTTGTAGGAAGGGCTATGGGATTTGTGTTTTGGGTGTGGTTTTGGTCTCTGGGGAGTTGGTTCAGTGGTATTATTTATTTGGCCCAGTTTGGATATAGTTTTATCAGGTTGTTTGGGCTATTCGGGGGTTATTTCAGAGTCGATAATATCTAACATCGTTTAAAGTTTTGCAGTGCTTACATTATATCTGTGACCGTGAATGTCATTCGAGCGGTAAATCGTGTCTAATTGCTATAGCTCTTTTAGATGGGTTTGCGAACGTGACATTCGTGTTGATGTTCTGTGGTGTGCTGTGATGTTGCGGATTTTTCGTGGTGGACAGCTATGTGCAATGGTAGTGCAGTTTGGATTTATTTATACATTTGATATTGCTGACCGAGCGTCCAACATGTGGACTGTCGTCACTGCCTGTTTGTATATTATTCTTTTGGGGCACGACCGGGTTGAGGTCGATATACCCGTTGTATATATTTTCATTTCTGTACTAGGTTTACCCCGCGACGGAGTGCACGGATAGCCAGGTTCTAGAGGGCAACAGGTCCGCATCTCATTGCTTTGAGAGGCAGGGGCCTCACTCTAGAATTGGCAGACTATTCGCCGCACTCGTAGGGGGTACAGGTTGACCCAAGATGGAGTGCCCAAGTTACCGGATTCCGTGAAGTGCTGGGTGGTCCATTCACTTATAGAGGGCTGCCTTGCTTCAGGTTTTGGCGGGTAACTTGCCGCACTCATAGGGGTCTAGGTTTCATTGCACTGGCTATCCACACGACCAGGGGAACGTCGGGTTTCAGTAGCGGCTCTGTGAAACCTGGGGCTCCCAGATTATCTGTATTGTTCTGTAATGCTTATTACTTTTCTGGGATGTTGCATTTATCACGCCTGGAGCGATTATTGTATATTGATATATATACTAGATGTTGTATATGTTTTTCACCCGCGCTAGTCCAGTCCCCGCTCTGTCGTTAGTTAAGTAACCTAACGGGTGATGACGGGACCCAGTGACGAATGTTGATGGCATATACGTACATTTTATTTTCGTTCTTTTCTGGTGTGATTAATTGATGGGACTGCGTTGATTCTGATCAATGCAAAGGAAAACAAACCTGTTTGACGTTGTTGGAACAATTTTCAAAATGTGTTATTACAAAGACGTTTTCTTTCGTTTTGCACAGCGGTATTCAGTTGGAATATCCTGCACCTCATTCGACGAGGCAAGGGCCGAGATCCCTTCACCAGGAGTGACCCCTTGGGCAGAAGTTTGCGTCAGGGTAATAACTTCACTATAGTCGATTACTTGTTGCTTTGCATCGCGGTATTCAGTTGGAATATCCTGCACCTCATTCTACGAGGAAAGAGCCGAGATCTCTTCACCGGGAGTGACCTCTTTAGCAAGGGTTTTCGCCACTATATTTTTGTAAAAAGCTATCAGGTTCCTTCAGCAATATCAAGTTCGTTATGTTAAAGGTTTTTGCCAAAAATCAGTCGTAGCCCTCTGTCATTTCAGTTGGGTATTCAGTAGTATTCAAGCTATGTATTTTGATCAACGCCAAGGCATAGTGTTTAGTAGCTACTGGGTATTCATCTGTTGCATAGATAGATGAGTTGGTTTGGGATAGTCGTTCTGCCAATTGGCCAACGTCAGGGGTATGTACGGGTGGGTTCAAATTAACAAGATAATGATGGGTAGAACTTGACATGTGACTTATGACAATTTGGCCAACATCAAGGTCATAAGAGCATGGGGCAAAAATCCACATCGGGAGTTTCTAAAGAAACTGAAATTTGCCAAGCATGCGCATACCTTCTGGAGTGTGATAACGTGAGTGGATTCCTTCACGTTATCATGCGATGATAGTTGGATCCCGATTCCCACTGATGAGTTGTCTTACTCTTCGGGTGATCCCGACTAATTCTTGTTAGTTGTATGTATGCCCTAGAGGCCAGTATTGTACAGATGATGTATATTATATTGGATGCTTGGACATATATAGAGATGACTTTCTTGCTCGATATGATAGTATGCTATCTGGTTGCCCTTTATCTTAACATGTACACTTGTCTCTTTAAACTGTCTTATAGTTATATGTTGGTAAAGCCCTTAGGATGTGTACTTGACCACCTGGACTATGATGCAGATCATACTAGTGGGGACATGGTTGTCCATAGGTACATCCTTCAAGGTCCCTAGTCATGGGTGTATCAAGACGGGGCATCGATATACCAGAGTAGACTAGCGTATACGCTTCTCGACCCATGAGATGGGCGATGGATGATCCCATATCCATTGGTGTTTGACATCAGAGATGGTATACGGGTGCTCAGTGGAGACTGGATACACTGGACGGACTCGCCGAGAACTCCCAGATGGTATTATACCTCACGTCGGATGGCAGTTCTCAGGTGACACTTGTACAGGTTAGTCTGTAGACCCGAGATCGTCATAGAGTCTTGTGTGATTCCCACTGTGCTTTGATCTCCACCTTACCACGTCCATGAGGGCGTGCAAAACGGTGGTCTTTGGGTACAGTCCCGAGTCATATGGAGGCAATGAGCAATAGAAGGGGTTTCGTCTCTCCCGGTATTGGGGGTTGATGTTGCGCTGTGCTCGATTGGCCGTAACAGGGAAGTCCCTGGCCAGGGCTGATCAGAGATTTGCTGGTAAGTGTTACTAGTAGTTTCTCGACCCGTTATGAGCCTCACATCGGCACGACTTATCGGTTATTGGGGTCTGACGTTTACCACCCCTAGACTTGATATGCGACATATCAGACGAACAGACCGGACTGTACGGTAAGTGTTACTGGTTGGATTCACAGGAGTGTGAGCGGGCTAGCTCATCGATCTTCTGATCGCTCAATACCCGTATGGCCGTTACGTTTAGCAGACCGCTTGCGGCTTGAAGGTGCTTGATATGATCATCATCTGCTACCGGCGTATTGACGAGTCTTTAGAGTCCTACACAGAGGTTTCCTGGCTCAAGCGAAACGAAATAGGAGCGCATATGAGATATATGCAGCACCGAGAATAATGCGTGTATGTGATACAGTATTCCATTCTCGCGATGAATGTATCGATTGGTTATATTCGATATAACCTAGATATCGAATCAAGGATTGATTCGATAAGCCGATACATAAGATACTAGTCGGTTATATGCGATATGACCGGATCGTTAAATCAAGCGTTGATTTAATGATTTAATGTATAATTATATATTTGATATATTACTTTGCATTAACTAGTATTGGTTCACTTTAAATGGATTTTCTCACTTGATGTGCAAGTTGTATATGTGATATACTTTTGTGCACATGTTTGTATCATGTTTGATGATGCATGTTTAATTGGTTAAGTGTAAAGAATCAAACCATGGTTAAAAAGATGATTAGGGTTTTGCTTATTCATTTATTTATTTATTTGTTTGTTTATTTATTTGGAAAAGATTTTGATGAGAATGGTGGCTTTCTTTGTTTCTAGTTGAAGCTTCATGAAGCTTTGACTTTGTAACCATTCTTGTCTTCATACTTAACCCTAACCCTTCCAAGCAACCATGGTCAATTCTCTACACTCTACCTTAGTTAGTATATGATAAGTATTCATTTTACTTTTCATTTTTAATTCAAGACTTATCATATTCTAGCTTCATCTTCTTCTTCATCTTCAAAGAAAAAGCTTAAGTCCATTAATGGCAACTTGAGCTAAAGTGTGAGAAATCCAATTCTAAAGTGAACCCACCCCCTATTTCTTAATCCTCTACCTCTTTCCAAGTAGTATAGGGTGTTTACTTCACAAGTTTCACAACTTGGTGAAGTTGGAGCTTGATCTTATGTAACCTCGACGTAGATCATCTTCGGCACAAAGCCGACGACCTAGCCCGCCCATTTCTCCGATGAAGCCGATGCTTGAGTCCGGGATTCGAGACGGACAGCGAGAGGACTTCTACGTGGAGCTAAGGAAGTGGAGAACCGGATCTACAAAGGTTGTAGCATCTTTCTTTTAGTTAAGTAGTTAACTAGTTTCACTTTTTCGCCTAAAATTCTAGTCGACGATCCGTATTTGGGTTTCTCGGCACTCATAAAATTTAAAATTGGCATGGTTGATGCCTTGTGAGACCTCTTGAGAGAAATAGGAACCCTACAGTGGTATCAGAGCCTAGCCAGAGCCTTAGGCGAAGTCTAGACGACGTTTGAAACCCGAATACACATCGAAACCCTAACACATCATGCTCTCTGGACTTTTTCCAAAAACTGGGATTTTTCTAGATTAAAAATGCTTAAAAAATTCAGCAGGGAATTCTAAGAACTACGGTGCAAAATTTACCTCATGAACAGTCAAAGGTGCGGCGGAACTGCGGCAGAAGCTTGGCTTCTGCGGCAGTTCCGCGGCCAACTAATAGGATTTTCCTGTAATATTTGCACAGTAATTCATCATTTCAGCAGCTGAGTTTTCTGGGAATTTTTAATATGCACTAAAGAGTTGAGTTTTCTGAGGTGTTTTAGAGCTTCGATGTTTCGACCGGTAATTTCAAACGTCGTCAATGTGTTTTCCGGGTATTTGGAATACGTTAAAAAGTTCGACCGGATATAAATACCCAACTTTTCCCCTGCCGGAAAATTTCCAAGTGTTGGATTTTTCTGTGGTTTAAGGACGTTCTGAGTAGTGCAAGTAACGCGATGGTCCCTCTAGAAGACAACAAACCTTAACTCGATTATGTGACCGTCTTGAATTGCCCTTTGAACCTTAGGGTTTGGGGCAGTACGGCGTGCCACATGTGAGGCGTTGGCTTGACCCTTCTACGGCTGGACCGTTGGTACTGAGGCATGAAGTGAACGTCTTTAAACTTATTTCATGTGTTGAACGGTTTCGGGAAAACTTGGGTGTTCGAATGTTTGATCGGAAAGTTTAATATTTTCTATTTATCCGGAATGGGATACAATAATTGGAATTCACAAACAGTTATGAGATAACTGAATGAATGTTATAAATCTAGCGGTTTAGTCTCACTTGATATTGAAAAGAGTTTTCGGTAATGAGATTAAAATGCGGGGTTTATAATTGTTAGGCATGTGATGTCTAAGTATTTCATTTGATTAGGCATGCGATGTCTAATGAGGTTGCGGATTCCAATTGTTGTAGTTTTACACTTTCTTTTCTGTGACCGTAAGTGTAATATGTGATATCGCCGGTTTCGTTGCTATATGTCAACGACAATTGGGATGCGCATATTTACTTAGGTTGATGACATGTGATGTTATGTGTTGCTGGATATGTTATATTGGATTGTCGTGTTTGAATAGCCGGGGGTTTTTATGTGAGATGAGTGTTTTTCATTTTCATTCATGTAAAAACTTGTATGTAATATTCTTTTATTGGGGCACTTCCAGGTTGCGGAAGTTGTCACCTTTTGTATATTATTTACTTTTCCGCATTAGGATAGACCCAAGGAGGGGAGCACAAGTAACCGGGTTCTAGGGTCCAGTGGGAGACCATCTCGAGGAGTCGAGTCCGGGTCTCCTAACCCTAGAATTGGTAGGGTTGTTTGCCGCTCTCGTAGGGGTCTAGGGGTGTGGGTTTGGCTGTTCATCACGACCGTGGAATCCGTGTTTTATACTGGCTCGTATTGAAAACACGGACGTCTTAGTATATCCAATGTTTCATATGTTTCTTCTGCTGCGATATCTGTGATATGATCATGTGATGTTCTGTGATAGATACAGTATATAGTATATATATGATATATTATATAGGCGTTACTTATGTTTTACACCCGCGCTAGCCCTGCCCCGCTCTGCCGTTAGTTACCTAACCTAACGGTGCACGAGGGGACATCGAGGCGAATGCGGATGGCATAAGTGTACGTCGTATTTATCTATGATGTTTAGGTATTTAAATGATGGGACTTCATTAATGTGATTAATGAAATAAAAGAAACCAAAAGATGTTGTAGAATCAAATTTTAAACAAAACAGGTAGCTACAGTTCTTGCTTTGCATAGCGGTATATATGATATACCCTGCACCTTATTCGATGAGGAAAGGACCGAGATCCCTTCACCGGGAGTGACTCCTTTAGCAATAACTTGCAGATGCTATATGCTCGGTTTGTTTTTGATTGCTTCTATAGTTTCTGCTTTGCACAGTGATATATATGATATATCCCGCACCTCATTCGACGAGGAAAGGGCCGACGATCCCTTCACCGGGAGTGACCCCTTTAGCAAAACTAGAAAAGCCTCAAAATCGCTCCATTTCAAAACTTCATTTGATTCTACAACGATATCAAGTTCATTACGCAATAGGTTTTCAGAAAAACCTGTCGTAGCCCTCCGTCATTTCAGATAAATCCTACTTAGTATTCGTGCTACGTTTGTTGACCTCTATCAAGGCGTAGTGTGCGGTAGCTAACTAGTATTTATCTGCTTATGCATGTGATGCAGATTGGATTAGGGTAGTCGTACGACCTTGTTGACCTCCGTCAAGGGTCGTGCGGGTGGGTTTGATTCTATCAAGAAATGACGGGTTGAACTTGACTTGCACCCTGTGGTTTGTTGACCTCCGTCAAGGTCATAGGATGCTTGGGGCAAAATATTATCGGGAATTTCAAGTGTTGAAATTTGCAATGAGATTGCATACCTTCTATGAGATAGTTGGATCCCGATACCCACTGCGAGTAAGAGTTACTCCTGGGAGAGTTTTGCACATTACAATTAGCCGATCAAGTAGGTGTCTAGAAAGGTGTCAACGGGGTTACGCCTCTGGGAAAACGAGGTTTACATTAATTAGGTTCATGCGAAAGCACGGGGGACCTCCCTCAAAGTACCGACACTGGCCTGGCTGAAAGATCGACGAAGTTGTAGGGTGTAATTAATCCCAGCTAGTCTTTCCTTTTAGGGTTTGAAGGAAGATTTGATAAAAACCAGTAGGAGCCATCCTGATTAGATAAGATAATAACCAATCTGATCTTGCAAGAGCATACGCTAAAGTGTTTTCTTCTCTCTCTCTCCAGGTAGCGACTATGTCATGCCCTAATAAAGATAATAATATGGATGTATTGACCGAACCCGCATGTTATACTGTGTTGGGGAACGTTGGTTCCGTTCTTTCCTATAAGAGTTATAGGACTGAACAGGATATAGGGGAATACCAGGATTCTCATGCCACCCGAATGAAGAAAGTACATAATGATGCATTTTCTTCGGGTGTGTTCGTTACAGAGAACTGTTTCTCCATTTGCTCTACGTCCTGGGTATTAGATACCGGGTCAGGATCCCATATATGTAATCAGTTACATGGGCTTAGAAAAGGTAGAGAACTTGGAGAAGGTGATAAAGACATTAGAGTTGGAAATGGTGCAATTGTTGCAGCTAAGACTGTCGGAGAATATCACCTTGTATTACCAATTGGTAATACATTGGTTCTGAACGAATGTTATTACATGCCGAACCTGATATGCAACATTATATCGGTTTCTTTATTGAGTAAAGAAGGATATAATTTTGTATTACAGGACAATGTTATGAACATTTTCCGTAACCAAAAGTTGGTTGGATCAGGCACATTGTGCAATGGCATTTATGTTCTAAATCAATCAACAGTTCTGAGCATAACAAACACACACAAGAGGAAGAGTTCTGAACTGAACGAATCCTTCTTGTGGCATTGTAGACTGGGTCACCTCAATGCGACACGATTGGCTAAGTTGCATAAGGATGGATATTTGAATCCGTTTGAATTTTCATCTTATGACACTTGCCAGTCATGTCTCAAAGGCAAGATGACCAAAACTCCGTTTACGGGACACGGAGAAAGAGTTACTGAACTCTTAGGACTGATACATAGTGATGTATGCAGTCCTATGTCTACACATGCCAGGGATGGTTCTTCGTACTTCATTACATTCACTGACGATCTCTCTAGATTCGGATTTGTGTTCCTGATGAAACACAAATCAGAAGCTTTTGAGAAATTTAGAGAATATAAACAAGAAGTCGAGAACCAAACCGGAAAAAGTATTAAAATCCTACGATCTGATCGAGGAGGTGAATACTTGAGCATTGAATTCCTGGACTTCCTAAAAGAGAATGGGATTCTCTCTCAGCTAACTCCTCCATATACACCACAGCACAACGGTGTATCAGAACGGAGGAACCGCACCCTATTGGATATGGTGCGCTCTATGATGAGTGTAGCTGAGTTACCTGTTTCCTTCTGGGGATATGCACTGGAAACAGTAGCATACCTACTGAATAGGGTTCCCACCAAATCTGTGCCTACCACACCATATGAGATATGGGAAGGGAAGAGACCATATCTTAATTTTATTAAGATATGGGGTTGCCCGGCCTATGTCAAAAGACAAAAACCGGACAAACTCGAGGCAAGGTCTGTTTTGTGTAAATTTGTTGGATATCCCAAACATTCGCGGGAGTATATCTTCTACCACAGTGAGGAACAAAGAGTATTTGTTGCTCAACATGCCACCTTTTTAGAAAAGGAATTTCTTGCAAAAGAGATTAGTGGCTCTGAGGTAGAACTGGAAGAGGTTCCAGCTGAACAAAACACAACAGAAGATTTAGTGGAACCAGAGGATTCAGTAGCTCCCAATGAACCTCAGCCACTCCGCCGATCTAGTAGGGTTCCTCGCCAACCTGAGAGATACTACGGTTTTCTCATGGATGGTGGGAGCGAGGATTGCATCATGGAGGATGATGACCCAACTAGCTTCGAGCAGGCCATCACGAGTAGGGACTCAGTGAAATGGCTGGATGCAATGCGGTCCGAGATGGAATCCATGTACACCAACAAAGTATGGACTTTGGATGTTGCTCCTGAAGGGGTAAAACCCATCGGGAGCAAGTGGATCTTCAAGAAAAAACTTGGTGTAGATGGGAAAGTGGAGACTTTCAAAGCTAGACTTGTAGCAAAGGGTTTTCGTCAAAGACCAGGTGTGGACTATGACGAAACCTTTTCTCCAGTGGCTATGCTTAAATCCATCCGGATCATGCTTGCCATCGCTGCATATCATGATTACGAAATCTGGCAAATGGATGTTAAGACCGCCTTTCTAAATGGTGATTTAGAAGAGTGCGTGTACATGACTCAGCCAGAGGGCTTCGTAGACAGTGGGAGCAGCGGGAAGGTGTGCAAGCTGCTTAAATCCATTTATGGATTAAAGCATGCATCGCGGAGTTGGAACATCTGCTTTGACGTCGTTATCAAAGAGTTTGATTTCGTCAAAAACCCAGATGAACCTTGTATCTACAAGAAGGTAGCAGAGAGTAAGGTTGTCTTCCTCGTATTGTACGTGGACGACATACTCTTGATAGGAAATGATATTCCTATGCTGCAATCGGTCAAGCTCTTCTTATCACAAAGATTCTCGATGAAAGATCTTGGTGATGCCTCCTGTATATTGGGAATCAGGATCTATAGAGATAGATCCAAACGGATATTGGGATTGTCCCAATTCAGGTACATTGACACCATACTAAAGAGGTTTAGTATGGAAGAATCCAAGCGTGGAAACTTGCCCACGATCTCTGGAGTCACTCTCTCCAAAGAGATGTCTCCCAAGACTGATTTGGAGAGAGCTCGCATGCAAGGGATACCCTATGCTTCAGCTGTAGGCTCTATCATGTACGCGATGCTATGTACCAGACCCGATGTAGCATACTCACTAAGTGTAGTGAGCAGGTATCAAGCTGATCCTGGAGAGAGTCACTGGACAGCTGTGAAGAGCATTCTCAAGTACTTACGAAGGACTAAAGAGATGCTCTTGGTGTATGGTAACGTAGAACTCCAAGTGGAGTCCTTTACCGATTCGAGCTTCCAGAGTGATAAGGACGACTCTAAGTCACTGTCGGGATTTGTCTTTACCCTTTACGGAGGGGCGGTTAGCTGGAAGAGTTCCAAGCAGGAAACCGTGGCAGACTCGACGATGGAGGCTGAATACATCGCTGCCAACGATGCTGCTAAAGAGGCTGTCTGGATCAAGAAGTTCATTACTGAACTTGGAGTGGTTCCATCCATTGAGCATCCAATACCTTTGTATTGTGATAACAATGGAGCGGTGGCTTTGGCCAAGGAACCCAGGTCCCATCAGCGATCTAGGCATATTCTGAGGCGGTATCACCTGATTCGGGAGATAGTTGATCGCCGGGAGATCGAGGTTAGGAGGGTTGACACGAAGAACAACACGGCGGATCCACTCACGAAGGCCATTCCCCAGATACAGTTTGAGAGACTCTTCGGGATGCTCGGTATGCGATACTACAGCAGCTGGCCCTAGTGCAAGTGGGAGATTGTTAGTTGTATGTATGCCCTAGAGGCCAGTATTGTACAGATGATGTATATTATATTGGATGCTTGGACATATATAGAGATGACTTTCTTGCTCGATATGATAGTATGCTATCTGGTTGCTCTTTATCTTAACATGTACACTTGTCTCTTTAAACTGTCTTATAGTTACATGTTGGTAAAGCCCTTAGGATGTGTACTTGACCACCTGGACTACGATGCAGATCATACTAGTGGGGACATGGTTGTCCATAGGTACATCCTTCAAGGTCCCTAGTCGTGGGTGTATCGAGACGGGGCATCGATATACCAGAGTACACTAGCGTATACGCTTCTCGACCCATGAGATGGGCGATGGATGATCCCATATCCATTGGTGTTTGACATCAGAGATGGTATACGGGTGCTCAGTGGAGACTGGGTACACTGGACGGACTCGCCGAGAACTCCCAGATGATATTATACCTCACGTCGGATGGCAGTTCTCAGGTGACACTTGTACAGATTAGTCTGTAGACCCGAGATCGTCATAGAGTCTTGTGTGATTCCCACTGTGCTTTGATCTCCACCTTACCACGTCCATGAGGGCGTGAAAAACGGTGGTCTTTGGGTACAGTCCCGAGTCATATGGAGGCAATGCGCGATAGGAGGGGTTTCGTCTCTCCCGGTATTGGGGGTTGATGTTGCGCTGTGCTCGATTGGCCGTAACAGGGAAGTCCCTGGCCAGGGCTGATCAGAGATTTGCTGGTAAGTGTTACCAGTAGTTTCTCGACCCGTTATGAGCCTCACATCGGCACGACTTATCGGTTATTGGGGTCTGACGTTTACCACCCCTAGACTTGATATGCGACATATCAGACGAACAGACCGGACTGTACGGTAAGTGTTACTGGTTGGATTCACAGGAGTGTGAGCGGGCTAGCTCGTCGATCTTCTGATCGCTCAATACCCGGATGGCCGTTACGTTTAGCAGACCGCTTGCGGCTTGAAGGTGCTTGATATGATCGTCATCTGCTACCGGCGTATTGACGAATCTTTAGAGTCCTACACAGAGGTTTCCTGGCTCAAGCGAAACGAAATAGGAGCGCATATGAGATATGTGCAGCACCGAGAATAATGCGTGTATGTGATACCGTATTCCATTCTCGTGATGAATGTATCGATTGGTTATATTCGATATAACCTAGATATCGAATCAAGGATTGATTCGATAAGCCGATACATAAGATACTAGTCGGTTATATGCGATATGACCGGATCGTTAAATCAAGCGTTGATTTAATAATTTAATGTATAATTATATATTTGATATATTACTTTGCATTAACTAGTATTGGTTCACTTTAAATGGATTTTCTCACTTGATGTGCAAGTTGTATATGTGATATACTTTTGTGCACATGTTTGTATCATGTTTGATGATGCATGTTTAATTGGTTAAGTGTAAAGAATCAAACCATGGTTAAAAAGATGATTAGGGTTTTGCTTATTCATTTATTTATTTATTTGTTTGTTTATTTATTTGGAAAAGATTTTGATGAGAATGGTGGCTTTCTTTGTTTCTAGTTGAAGCTTCATGAAGCTTTGACTTTGTAACCATTCTTGTCTTCATACTTAACCCTAACCCTTCCAAGCAACCATGGTCAATTCTCTACACTCTACCTTAGTTAGTATATGATAAGTATTCATTTTACTTTTCATTTTTAATTCAAGACTTATCATATTCTAGCTTCATCTTCTTCTTCATCTTCAAAGAAAAAGCCTAAGTCCATTAATGGCAACTTGAGCTAAAGTGTGAGAAATCCAATTCTAAAGTGAACCCACATCCTATTTCTTCATCCTCTACCTCTTGCCAAGTAGTATAGGGTGTTTACTTCACAAGTTTCACAACTTGGTGAAGTTGGAGCTTGATCTTGTGTAACCTCGACGTAGATCATCTTCGGCACAAAGCCGACGACCTAGCCCGCCCATTTCTCCGATGAAGCCGATGCTTGAGTCCGGGATTCGAGACGGACAGCGAGAGGACTTCTACGTGAAGCTAAGGAAGTGGAGAACCGGATCTACAAAGCTTGTAGCATCTTTCTTTTACTTAAGTAGTTAACTAGTTTCACTTTTTCGCCTAAAATTCTAGTCGACGATCCGTATTAGGGTTTCTCGGCACTCATAAAATTTAAAATTGGCATGGTTGATGCCTTGTGAGACCTCTTGAGAGAAATAGGAACCCTACAATTCTTCTTTCAGGTTTGGAGGAGAATTTGATGGTACAGTGGGAGGTTTCCTGATTAGATAAAGTGATAACCATTCTGATCTAGGTTAGAGTGCACGCAGAGTGTTTCTTTTCTCTCTCTCTTTGGCAGCGACCCTTGACCGACCCTAGACTATGACTCAGTGACCAAGTTGACCGAACTTTCTTAAAATACTGACCTTTAGATTGTCTGAGTTGCATACATCATTGCCACTGCTTCTTTTACCCTTTGCATTTCTCCAAAACACCTCGTATCACTACGAACATCCACTTCCATTGGATAAATCCGTCGTATGGTTATATACGAACTCGAAGGGACTTCTTCAGGGATGGATTCAGGTTCAGGAGAAATTGAATTGGTTTATACAGTTGTCTTTTATTATCACCTTCTATCAGATTGCGAAGGATCCTTAGTTTAGGAGAGTACACCTATTACGCTTATTGGATAGTCGTCTTCCAAACCAAAGGTAAGTGCCGAAAGGTAGGGAAAGGCGAAAACCAATTAGCCTAAGTAGGGTGTACAGAAGGTAATAAGTAAAGACAAAATAAAGGGATTAGAAAAAAGGCAAAATAAATTGCGACTGCTATCATTCAGAATAGGGGACTGCTATCATTCAGAATAGGGAAAGTTGACATGCACTTTTGTAAAAAGCTATTAGCCTAAGTAGGGTGTACAGAAGGTAATAAGTAAAGACAAAATAAAGGGATTAGAAAGAAGGCAAAGTAAATTGCGACTGCTATCATTCATGACCAAACTGCGTATTTCATCGCTACTCCTACTTCAACTTTGCATTTCTCCAGAACACCCCGTATTATTACGGACATCCACTTCCATTAGATAAATCCATCGTATGGTTATATACGAACTCGAAGGAACTTATTCCAGATTCGAGGATGGATTCAGGTTCAGGAGAAATAGAATAAGGTTTTATTCATTTGTCTTTTATCATCACCTTCTCTCAGGTTGCGAGTACTCCTAGGATTAGGAGAGTACACTTATTATGCTTACTGGATAGTCTTCTTCCAAACCATAGGCCGGTGCCGAACGGTAGGGAAGGAAGAAAACCATTAAACCTAACGATGGTGTACAGAAGGTAATAACTAAAGACAAATAAAGGGATTTGGAGATATGGCAATGAAATATACGGTTATAGTCATGAATCTGGATTATAGAAGAGGCATTACTACGAATACCCGGATACCCCTTCGAAACATTTTCATGTTTCAGTTTCACTGTGCATTGTTAATTGAAAACTAATTTCCCAATTAGACACTTGCTCAAGGGTATGTATTTACCAGGTATGATTCTCATATTTTATGGTTTTACAGATGATGAGTGGGAGTAAGTTATTGGGAATAAGGTGATCATCCTCATTATATCGGAATTCGTTGTAATTGGTGATATTTGAGGAAATCGCCTGGGTTTTTGCCTGACGGCAAGTATTTGGTTTTGAATATCCGTTGTTATGCACCAATTTCAAATTGATATATCTGTACGTTTATTTTAATAAAGTGAGATATAACTTTTTGAAATCATATCGGTGACATTTACCTATATCAGTTGACGATTGGGTAAGGAGCATTCAACAGCGGAGTAGTTCTTAACCATAGTACAGTTTTCAACCTACGACGCACAGAGTTTGAGTTATTCAACTCAGCAGACTTATACAGAGTATTGTATGTTGTCCAGTGTCCATTAGGACAAAGGGGTTGTTCATCGTACTATGTTTTGTTTACTTGTAACTTCTCTAGTTTTTAGACAAGTGTTTCGTAGAAATACAAGGTCTATGTTTTGAGAAGTTATAGGTAAAAGAATAAAGTAGAGAACCAGGTGTTGCAAGTATCAGGATTCTTCAAGGTGATCGAAGATGTAGATACTTGTGTATGGTATTCAGTTGATAGTAATGGTTATGAGAAACTTTTTTCTCTTTCGGGTTACTCATAATTGGATGCATTCCTAAGTTGAGTAATGTTGATCAGCCTCTCTCCATTTTGTTGATATGCACTGGAAACAGCTGCATAATTTGAATCTGGTTCGAATTAAATAAGTGCCAAAGTTTCTATATTGGATATAGAATGGTTCATATCTTAACGATGTTAAGGTATGGGGAGTTGTCCGGCTTATGCTTAAAACCAGACTCTGGATAACTCAAGGCACGTTTCTTTAATGGCTGTTTGTGGGTTGATCCAGGCTATGACGAGGGTTGACTTTCTACCATCTGGAATATCAATGGTGATATTATTCTTAACTCGCCACGGTTTTAGTAAAATGGATTTTTTCAGAAAACAGTGGTGGGGGTATGGTAGAACTGGAAGTGATTCCAGAACCGCAAACGATTACGGAAAATTTAATAGAACCTGATGATTCAATCAGGTTTGACATTCCATTAGCCACTCCGCAGATATGGTGGGTAACCTCAGACACTCGAGAGGTATTCCGGTAGCCTCAAGGATGGTGACAGGGAGGTTCTTGTTTACCCAGACTTGACGCTACTGTTGTTCCAGGCTATGAGACCCGGCAGGAGGATGAGTATAGCATCGTTCTAAACTAACTTTAGAAGTGCACGTATATATTATTCTGCCAGAGGGTTGTTATGGTCAGTGGGAGCAGCGGAAGTATAGTGGACAAGTAGCTTATGTCTATTTATAAACTAAAGCAGATATAGCGGAGATGGATCATCTATTTTTGATGTGACAGTCATGGGTTTGACTTCACCAGAATAGGGGATGGATCTGTTAAGAAGGTAGTAAGGTATGATGTCCTGGTATTTGGATGACATGCACTAGATGCAATAAGTTTATATTAATCCAATCCTGGAGAAACATACGGAAGCAGATTTAGAACATAAGTGGATGTTCTAGGGATTTGATAACGGCAGCCTCCTTCCAGAGACGGTTATCATTCCAGGCTTCCAAGGTGACATGGATGACAGAGTGATTGTCAGAGTTATAGTTTTCACTCTGACGAAGGGGGCAATATTATGGACAGGTGGTCTAAGAGGATACTGTGGGAGGCAAGGTGCAGAATACTGATTAGGTTCAGTTATCGATACAGTCTAAGAAGTTTGGATTTGGAGTTCATTTATGAACTAGGTCCCCTCAGATATCCAGATATATTCTAAGACAGGTATTACTCAATTCGGGAGATGGCTTTCTCCGCGAACCTGAGATTAAGAGAGACATAGAAAGAAACATCACGGTGGATCCACTCATTGAGGCTATTTCTCGAATACAAGAGTTTTACAAACGAGCTTTATGAAACTGATTAGTAGAGCAGTTGGGTGTTCGTGTCACGACCCAAATGTGGCACGTGAACGGCACTTAAATTACGTGACATCTAAAGACATCGACGCTGTTCAAGTAAGCCAAGACCCGGAATCCAAACCTTTTCAAAAATATTGGAGGTGAGTTTAAATTAGTCATCAGATGGAATCGGTTTAGATAACATTTAAATTTAACTAAATATGTTTGAAAAGCATCTGTGACGTTTTGAAATCTGACCGCACCTCCTTTGAAAATTTTATATAAAAACCCAATACAACTACCAAGAAAATAACATCCCAACGGGAGCCATCTTTAACGTCCAAAAGACGGAACAGCCAAACAATCTAAATTAGAAGTCGACTCTAAAGAGTGCGACATCACCACACATAGACTCTAAGTCTCGCTTCTAAGTTCATAATATATCATTTCTAAGTTGATGGAGTTCCGCTAGATACAAGAATATATGAATAATCAAGAGTGAGTATGATACAATAATAACTCACTTACCCATCAATCCCTAAAAGAATAGGTGCCCAAGCCGCCGATAATCCAAGCGGTAAAACCTGCAAGAAACTGTGGCACAACGGGGATGAGTTGCCAACTCAGTGAATAAAAGTACATCTAAAGGTAGAAATCAATGCATGACGATACCTAGGTCATAAGTATAGTCCTATCATAATCAATACCAATACATTATATGATCTGTATATATGCAATACTAACTATCATGCAATTCCGAGTAAAATATCTCAATATCGTATGAGTCAAAATCATGAATCTATAGTTCGTATTTAAATCCCTTTTTGTATATGAATGTCTATACCAATGATGCAGGTACTGTCCTCCGGATCAGTCCTGATTGAATCCACTAATAATATCTAAAGGTGTACCTCATGATAATGATCATATCAATATATATTAATATATATAGATGTCCAGCATCGATATCGAAATCCGAAATCTCTCGTGTCCATCATCGACACGTAAATACAGATATCGTCGACACCACCTCAATAGATGATCACCACCCGATATCCTGGCTACGATCAATATCCCCTGGATATCTGCCGTACCCTATTGAACCCCGGTCAGTATCCCCTAGATAGCTGCCGTGCTCAAATCTATCTCCGGAATCGAGTATCCTCGTTAGGCTCCCCCGCCTCAATGCGGCTATCTTGCCCCTCGGTCTCGATCCGGGTCCACCATATATCCGACTGTATATCTCCACCACTCAGTCTAGATATTTCACAAATCTAGAACCGTATAGCTACCCCACCCGGTCCGGAATCAAAATCAGGAAACACAAAACTCATGGTGGACGTTTAACTCATCATATCAAAATATCAAGTAAGAAATAAGAATACTTGCATAGATTATATTGATGATATATTATATATATACATACATAACAGTGTCCCATACCACCGATATATATCATCATGAGTAAAATTTCCAGAAAATCCATAAGAACCAAATACATCATCTATAATACTAATATTCGTAATTTAGAATAGAAATAAAGAAAGACTACGTAATTATATCACATATGCATAGATTTCAATTCTACTGTGACATGGTACTACTAATGATGTGTAGTGTAGTATATGCGTCTGTGCTCGTGCAACATGGCAATTATTAGTATTTATGCAAGTGTTCTACAGTGTAACAACCTATTTATTTTAATACATATATAATAGCACGATTCTATAGTGACATGGCAGTACCAATAAGGAGTAGTGTAACATATATTCACGTATTCGTGCAGCATAGTACTCATTGGTATTTGTGCGGTGTTCTATCAGAGTGTGCGTAACGCAGAAACATATAATATAGATAATATGATGCAAACCTGTAAAGGAATCTAAACTTACTTATTGTAATTACTTGTTATGAGCTATACCATTATCTTTAGAAGTGGTCGGAACGTTAATTTTGAAATAAGGAAGCATGCCTTAGATTTAAAATAGATGTTTGTTTTAGAAACTGGCACGCGTCCTGGTAATTTATTTAAAAGACAACGATCCATGGTTTTTAAAAGAATATAACTCATACCAGTATTATGTCCCAAAACAGACATAATCTATCTCTACGAGTCAAAGAATAATTTGGCCATTATTCGGCATACAAAGTTCATTATTTACGATATATATAAATCCTTGTATTATAGCTCATCATATCGCTATATCCATATCATCTTAAGTACGGCATAATCCCTCGTGCATCAAATCACACCCATATCATACGGATCAAATATAACGTATATCTGTATGCAAATAGAGGGTATATAAAATGAAATACCAAGTCAATGCTTTGATGAACCGCTAATCTTAAATAGATATTATAATAATAGTTATAAGGTTGCGGGGGTGCTATACGCCATCCACCCGACTTCCCCAGTAGATGTAAATCTACTCACCAACTTAGAAGCTTGCTGAATCCACGCTGCTACATCGCCAACTCCTTCTCGGAATCCTCGAATCGTACCTATATTCGTATTTAAATCGCTTAGAAGTAAATATCATATTGAAAACCAAAACAACAAACTAAACGTCCGTAGGTTAGAACCTACAGCACACTTAACCCAAAAACGATAATATACTTCTGTCGTTAACGTATAAACGTCAACGGTTCAACTGCAACATCAAAATACAAAAACTTCATATCATAAATATCTGAATTTTTTGATAAAACCATTTTAAAACATTCCCAGATTTCTCTATATGAATAATTAGACAAAACAAACAATACAGAGATATATAAATTACCAAAACAGATTTATAGGAGATAAACCAACACCAAACTCTCAAGGGGGGCCGGCGTCGCCGGAATTTTTAAGGCGGTCGCCGGATTTTGTGTTGAGTTTAGGGTTCTAGTTTAAAGTGTAATCTTCTAGTTTGCTCATTATACTTTTAATCTTGCTAGTTTTTCAAGTGACTATACTTATTAGTTCCAGATTCACTTTCTGTGGTTAAATTAACACAAAAACTTAGCTTAGGATACTGCAGAACTAAACATGCTATGTGTTGTATATATATAATTTCACTCCTAAACTGATATTAGCTTATAGATTTAACCCATTAAAAACCTAACTTGTTTAAACAATACCAATTATCCTAGTATAGATATATGGAGTTACCCTAAAATTTCCAACACCCAATTCCCTATAAAAACCGGCGAGATCGGAATTTTGCTAAGGGTCGCCGACCAAAATCCGAGGTCATGTGCTCGTATTCCTATGGTTTATTATAAGTCTAGTATATAAGATTTTGTAGTTGTTTGATTAGTTTATTTATCAACTAAACTACAGCAGATTCAAACAGAGGCTAATCTTTAGCAAAATACGATATCCAATTTCAAACAGAAACTGAATTGAACAGAACAGCATAATTTGAAAGGAGAGGAAGATATACCTATGGATAATCGTGTATAGTAGAACACCATCTTCTAATTTGTATGTTGAACCATCTAGGATTGGTAATAGATCAAGCTTGATGATGTGCACAAGTTGATAAAGGGACTTATATATTTTCACTTGGATTTAAGAATACTTAGGAGTTTATTGATTTTGGGCTGAAGAATGAATTGTTTTCAGTTGGAATTGCTACTGAAATTCTATGTGTTATGAGTAAATGAAGTGAGGAGCTTCGTAGAGAAAGCATTATGTGTGGAGGGAGAGGTGGAGGTGGCATGAGAGGAAGGAGGTTGTGGCACTTGGTGAAGCATGGATGATTCATGCAAAGAGGAGGTGTTAGATTGGAAGGATGGGGTGTAAAGATAGGAAGAAGGAGATGTAAGGTTATAAGTAAGAGTGAAAATGAGGTGTTTGTATGTAATATAGCATAAATGTTATATGCTAACCTTAAAAAAATTATAATAATAAGTAAAAACCTTCATATCATAATTTAATTTCATATAACATAAAGGATATGAAATGATAACTCTATTACTTAATTATTACTAACTTAGTGACAAATACCATGTCATGATAAAATATAAATAAAATATCATTTTCTTGATATCACCCGCTTTATTCATAAGAGATATCATTTCGCATAAACTTATCGATTTTATTATTTTTATAATAAAAAGAAATTAAATACTCTTAATTTTCCAAAACGTTACAGTCTCTCCCCCTTAAAGAAATTCGGTCCCCGAATTTAAATTAAAGCTCTTTCTTAAAACATTTTCTCAATCCCATCAACTCATTTCAAAACAATTTCCTGGGGCACACATGAAAATGGCTCGTTATAATAAGATTCTAAAGTCCCATATGAGCTAAAATACATCGCAACACAATAGTGTGCGTGAAAACTCAAAAGATAATCTTCCATAACTGTAACTCTAGCGGTTGCTATGAGGATTGCTCCAGTTACGACAAAAACTGTGCTAAATATAAAAACTGTTGTGTATCCTAAGTACACAATTCAATGCCATAATCGTAATGCAATATCAGTGCATACGACCAAGCTAAAAATCAAATCTATCACATATCCTATCCAGTGCAAATCATTAAAACCAAATCAACCTGTAATGGTTTTGCGACTGCTGTCATTCAGAATAGGGGACTGAAATCATTCAGAATAGGGAAAGTTGACATGCACTTTTGTAAAAAGCTATTAGCCTAAGTAGGGTGTACAGAAGGTAATAAGTAAAGACAAAATAAAGGGATTAGAAAGAAGGCAAAGTAAATTACGACTGCTATCATTCACGACCAAACTGCGTATTTCATCGCTACAAAGTGCATGTCATCCAAATATGGTGTGTGTGTATGTTTCAAACCACACTTCACGGTGTGCACAAAAACAACAGCGCCAAGTGCAACAGGCATGCACGAAATGATATCCACTGCATCCACTGTGCATGGAATAAAAGTATATAAAATAATACCAAGTGCATCAGGGTGCACAAAATCAAAACCAATTGCATCAGGGTGCACTATTATATCTCAAGTGTATCGAGGTGCACAAAACTAAAATCAAGTAAATTAGAGTGCACAAAATCAAAACGTGCAACTGGTGTGCACGAAATCAACCCAAGTATACCTAGAATATATATATATAAATTCTTAACCATGTGCATCTGATGTGCACGGAAAATCAGTGTAGTGCATCTGGTACACACAACACTCCAATGGAGAGCAGTCAACTCGCACTAAAATCTCAACAAGTGCACATGGTGTGCACAAAGCATAAGTCAAATGAAATTACTATACATAAAATCCCATCAAGTGCACTTAGTGTGCACAAAACATAAATTGATCCTCCAATTCTTAAAATACATATATCAAAATTACGGAAGTTAAATTGTCCTTTCTCCAACGTTTGTAAATGAAACTTATATATAAAAAAAACGTAAATCGAACTCAAAGGACATCGAAGCACATTTTCTTCAATGTGGGAAGGTGTTTATACCACCGGAATTGGCATAGCAAGAATTACAACTTGCCGTCTGCCACGTTCTAACGTTCTCTGTTTCTGAATTCAGGTTCTTCTTGCGGATCTCTAATACCATAGCTTATTTACACGATTTCCCGGTGAGGAGCAACAACACCACCCGTCTTATTATGGATACATCCCATCACACCTTCTTGACCCGTAATCCAGTCCTTTATAACGCAGCATGTTGATAATAGAAATCTCTGTCCTCTGCGTGTGTGCTAACAAATAATCCTAGTCAAATCTCATTTATTATAAGCTCGTGGAAAATCAAGTCTTCTACTAAAATCATTTATCCAGCCTACCGGAAACTAGTACTTATTACTGAATCCACTTTTCCTTTGATAACCACTGTCATTTCTTTTTGGTTTCCTCCTTAAAGTGTAGTCGTACGCATCATCAATTCTTCAATATCCACTATGTAGAGCAACTGTCCACTGAAACTTCGTACCAATCTCCTGTCCTATAAATTCCTTATATCGAACACTTAAGGAACGTATCTGCATCGTCACGCGAATTTGCAAGCCATACTTAGTTATGACCCACTCGGAGTCCTTCAACTCGGAAACACGAATCCGTCATCTCTGCTCCTCTATAGATGAATCTAGCTAATCTCACCTTCAAAGACTCATCCCAATTTGTCTGAGGAATACTTACTGCACGATCTCCTTCTTGAACTACTTGCATCTGGTCTAACTAACTCCATCAAAAGAAGTATATCAATTTCACCGATCTCATATCGAAGCGCCACAATGGATTAAAAATCCTAACCATCCCACACCTGAACGGTTATGAATCCTGCTGATCCATCTACACATATAACATCGTTAACCTTTAGCTTCATGAACTCTGGAACAAACATCTCGACAATCTCAACTAAGATTTGTACTGTTGTCTGAACAGTACACAACACCTTGATCGTCGGAGAGGGGAAAACATCATGTCATCAAGTTGCCTGAGCTCTAATAATGACTCTACCACCTGGTGCGGATCCCGAAGAAACTCGCTCCACCATTAGAACTCAATCAAATATGAATAAATGACGTGTCTCTATATCATCGAAAAGTCACCCCGGTCAGTCCTTGTCCCAGACAAGTCTGTCCTGACCGCATCTCTAACTGTAGCCCTCTCGGCCCTCATAAACATGGTGATCGAAACAATCAATCATGCACTGACGAAGATATATCAACGAAAAGAATAGAAGGAAGATATCAAGATATAAATCCTAAGGTAACTTAGGTGGAGTATCATATCGTAAATATGCCGCGGAACATATGTACGGTATGTCACTCTACTTAGTACCTACTCTATCAACAAGGGTCATCCTATATAACGAAAGTTCGGGTATAAGACCCCCAAGGTCAAGTCTAAGTCCAATAATGTCAAGCCCAGGTAACAAATATATTCCCAGACTTCATATAGTCAACCTAGACTCGAACAAAGGTTAAACCAAACGCTCTGATACCAACTTTATCACGACCCAAATATGGCACGTGACCGGCACTTAAATCACGTGACATCTAAAGACATCGACACGGTTCAAGTAAGCCAAGACCCGGAATCTAAACCTTTTCGAAAATATTGGAGGTAAGTTTAAATTAGTCATCAGATGGAATCAGTTTAGATAACATTTAAATTTAACTAAATATGTTTGAAAAGCATCTGTGACGTTTTGAAATCTGACCGCACCTCCTTTGAAAATTTTATATAAAAACCGAATACAATTACCAAAAAAGTAGCATCCAAACGGGTGCCAGCTTTCACGTCTAAAAGACAGAACAGCCAAACAATCTAAATCAGAAGTCGACTCTAAAGAGTGCGACATCACAACACATAGACTCTAAGTCTCGCTTCTAAGTCCATAATATATCATTTCTAGGTTGATGGATTTCCGCTAGATACAAGAAAATATGAATAATCAAGAGTGAGTATGATACAATAATAACTCACTTACCCATCAATCCCCAAAAGAATAGGTGCCCAAGCCGCCGATAATCCAAGCGGTAAAACCTGCAAGAAACTGTGGCACAACGGGGATGAGTTGCCAACTCATTGAATAAAAGTACATCTAAAGGTAGAAATCGAAATGCATGACGATACCTAGGTCATAAATATAGTCCTATCATAATCAGTACCAATACACTATATGATATGTATATATGCAATACTAATTATCATGCAATTCCGAGTAAAATATCTTAATATCGTATGAGTCAAAATCATGAATCTATAGTTCGTATTTAAATCCCTTTTTGTATATGAATGTCTATACCAATAGATGCAGGTACTGTCCTCCGGATCAGTCCTGATTGAATCCACTAATAATATCTAAAGGTGTACCTCATGATAATGATCATATCAATATATATCAATATATATAGATGTCCAGTATCGACATCGAAATCTGAATCTCTTGTTTCTATCATCGACACGTAAATACAGATATCATCGACACCACCTCAATAGATGATCGCCACCCTATATCCTGGCTACGATCAGTATCCCCTGGATATCTGTCGTACCCTATTGAACCCCGGTCAGTATCCCCTGGATAGCTGCCGTTCTTAAATCTATCTCCGGAATCGAGTATCCTCGTTAGGCTTCCTCACCTCAATGCGACTATCCTGCCTCTTGGTCTCAATCCGGGTCCACCATGTATCCGACTGTATATCTCCACCACTTAGTCCGGATATTTCACAAATCCAAAACCGTATAGCTACCCCACCCGGTCCGGAATCAAAATCAGGAAACACAAAACTCATGGTGGACGTTTAACTCATCATATCAAAATATCAAGTAAGAAATAAGAATACTTGCATAGATTATATTGATGATTTATTATATATATACATATATAACAGTGTCCCATACCACCGATATATATCATCAGGAGTAAAATATCCAGAAAATACATTAGAACCAAATACAGTATCTATAATACTAATATTCATTATTTAGAATAGAAATAAAGAAAGACTACGTAATTATATCACATATGTATAGATTTCAATTCTACTATGACATGGTACTACTAATGATGTGTAGTGTAGCATATGCGTCTGTGCTCGTGCAACATGGCAATCATTAGTATTTGTGCAAGTTTTCTACGGTGTAACAACCTATTTATTTTAATACATATATAATAGCACGATTCTATAGTGACATTGCTGTACTAATGAGGTGTAGTGTAACATATATTCACGTGTTTGTGCAGCATAGTACTCATTGGTATTTGTGCGGTGTTCTATCAGAGCGTGCGTAATGCAGAAACATATAACATAGATAATATGATGCAAACCTGTAAAGGAATCTAAACGTACTTATTGTAATTATTTTTTATGAGCTATACCATTATCTTTAGAAGTGGTCAGAAAGTTAATTTTGAAATAAGGAAGCATGCCTTAGATTTAAAATAGATGTATTTTTTAGAAACAGGCACGCGACCTGGTAATTTATTTAAAAGACAACGATTCGTGGTTTTTAAAAGAATATAGCTCATACTAGTATTACATCCTAAAACAGACATAATCTATCTCTACGGGTCAAAGAATAAATTGTTCGTCATTCGGCATACAAAGTTCATTATTTACGATATATATAAATCCTTGTATTATAGCTCATCATATCGCTATATCCATATCATCTTAAGTACGGCATAATCGCTCATACAAACTCATCAAATCACACCCATATCATACGGATCAAATATCACGTATATCTCATTTAAAGCTACCTGTGAAACTTTATGCAAATGGAGGGTATATAAAATGAAATACCAAGTCAATGCTTTGACGAACCGCTAATCTTAAATAGATATTATAATAATAGTTATAAGGTTGCGGGGGTGCTATTCGCCATCTACCCGACTTCCCCTGTAGATGTAAATCTACTCACCAACTTAGAAGCTCGCTGAATCCACGCTGCTCCATCGCCAACTCCGTCTCGGAATTCTCGAATCGTACCTATATTCGTATTTAAATCGCATAGAAGTAAATATCATATTGAAAACCAAAACAACAAACTAAACGTCCGTAGGTTAGAACCTACAACACACTTAACCCAAAAACGATAATATACTTCTGTCGTTAACGTATAAACGTCAACGGTTCAACTGCAACATCAAAATACGAAAACTTCGTATCGTAAATATCTGAATTTTTTGATAAAACCATTTTAAAACATTCCCAGATTTCTCTGTATGAATAATTAGACAAAACAAACAATACAGAGATATATAAATTACCAAAACAAAGTTACAGGAGATAAACCAACACCAAACTCTCAAGGGGAGCCGGCGTCGCCGGAATTTTTAAGGTGGTCGCCGGATTTTGTGTTGAGTTTGGGGGTCTGGTTTAAAGTGTAATCTTCTAGTTTGCTCATTATACTTTTGATCTTGCTAGTTTTTCTAGTGACTATACTTATTAGTTCCACATTCACTTTCAGTGGTTAAATTAACACAAAAACTTAGCTTAGGATACTGCAGAACTAAACATGCTATGTGTTGTATATATATAATTTCACTCCTAAATTGATATTAGCTTATAGATTTAACCCACTGAAAATCTAACTTGTTTAAACAATACCAATTATCCTAGTATAGATATATGGAGTTACCCTAAAATTTCCAACACCCAATTCCCTATAAAAACCGGCGAGATCGGAATTTTGCTAAGGGTTGCCGGCCAAAATCCGAGGTCATGTGCTCGTATTCCTATGGTTTATTATAAGTCTAGTATATAAGATTTTGTAGTCTTTTGATTAGTTTATTTATCAACTAAACTACAGCAGATTCAAACAGAGACTAATTTTAGCAAAATACGATATCCAATTTCAAACAGAAATTGAATTGAACATAACTGCATAATTTGAAAGGAGGGGAAGATATACCTATGGATAATTGTGTAAAGTGGAACACCATCTTCTAATTTGTATGTTAAACTATCTAGGATTGGTAATATATCAAGCTTGATGATGTGCACAAGTTGATGAAGGGACTTATATATTTTCACTTGGATTTAAGAATACTTAGGAGTTTCTTGATTTTGGGTTGAAGAATGAATTGTTTTCAGTTGGAATTGCTACTGAAATTCTATGTGTTATGAGTAAATGAAGTGAGGAGCTTTGTAGGGAAAGCATGATGTGTGGAAGGAGAGGTGGAGGTGGCATGAGAGGAAGGAGGTTGTGGCACTTGGTGAAGCATGGATGATTCATGCAAGGAGGAGGTGTTAGATTGGAAGAATGACGTGTAAAGCTAGGAAGAAGGAGGTGTAAGGTTATAAGTAAGGGTGAAAATGAGGTGTTTGTATGTAATTTAGCTTAAATGTTATATTCCAACCTTAATAAAAATATAACAATAAGTAAAAACCTTCATATCATAATTTAATTTCATATAACATAAAGGATATGAAATGATAAATCTATTACTTAATTATTACTAACTTAGTGACAAATACCATGTCATGATAAAATATAAATAAAATATCATTTTCTTGATATCACCCGCTTTATTCATAAGCGATATCATTTCGCATAAACTTATCGATTTTATTATTTTTATAATAAAAAGAAATTAAATACTCTTAATTTTCCAAAACGTTACAGTTCGGTATCACACGGGCTGTGAGTATGCGACATCGCAATAATTAGCCTTAAGTACAAGTGGGAGATTGTTGAATATAGTGCCCTCAAATTCAATTATTGGATCGCTGGTACGTGACTGCAATGAATGAGGGAGGACCTATACCGGTAGGATAGTCTTACTCGAGATGATAGTATGCTATCTGGTTTGCCTTTGTCAGTCGTGTACAGCTTTAGGTGACATTACTGTTCACTATTACACGTTGATAGAGCCCTTATGATTCTTTCTTGACTACCAACAGTATGATGGTGATCATATACGTGAGAGTTGGGTAGTCTATAAGCACATCCTTAAAAGTGGTACCTTGTCGTAGGAGTTTCGAGACAGGGTATCGATACTCTGGAGTAGACTAGTGTATAGAGTCGAGACCCCGACGAGGGGCGGTGGCCAGTCTCATAAGCCATTTGTGTCAGTTGAATCACCTAAGAAGTATACAGGTGCTCATTGGGTTATGAGTGCACCGGACAGGACTCGCCGGGAACCTGCTAGTTGGTATTATACCTAGCGTCAGATAGCAGTTCCTTGTTGACATGTGTACAGGTTAGTTCATCGACCTGAGGTTGTCATTTGTCTCGTGTGAGTTCCCACTGTGCTTTGATTACTACCCTACCACGGCTCAAAGGAGTCGTGCAAACAGGTTTTAGTTGGATACAGTCCCGAGCCACATAGAGGCAGTGAGTGGATCGGCAGGGGATTCGTCTCTCCCGGTATTAGGGGTGAGATCGCGCTGTGTCTAGGAGAGCCATTACACCAAGTCCTTAGCCAAGGCAGGTGAGAATTACTGGTAGGTATTCCAGTAGTTTCTCAGGGTGTTCAGGGCTACCCTCCGACACGACTCATACCGCTATTGGGGGTCTGACGTTACCAGCCCCCTAGGCCCGATATGCGATGCTTATAGACGAACGAACCGGACTGTACGGATATTGTCACTGATAGGCTCAGTAGGTTTCTAGGATGAGTTCGCTCATCGGCTTCCCTTTCGGTCAGTACATGGGCAGCCGTTACGCACAGCCAGTGCCGCTGACGTGCTTGTGGTTAAACCCACTGCCAGAATATTGACGAGTCTTTAGAGTTCCCCACAGATAGTTTCCCAAGTTCAGGAGAAATGTTGTAGAGGCTGTATGATTTTATGGCTGGGTTCGAACATGCACGTGCACTTGTGCACGTGTCATGTTTCGGACAGATAATACTGGTGGGCTTTGGTTTAAGCCGGATCCAAGTATTATACTGTGTTGGATTACTTTCGTCTCATGGTATTCGTATTCGGTCGGAATACGGATACAGGTTTGTATATCAGGTGAGAGGTATTCTCATAATCCGTTACGAGATTACTTTAGAAGATGCATTTCCTTTTGGTTAATCATTTTAGTTTAAATGATTAATGGATTTGGCAAGTGTGACTCATTGTTATGACACATTTGTTCTAGAATGTTCACTATTGACTCATGTAATGAGTCATCTAGTGAGTCATTAAAAAATTAATGGTGTTTGTTTTGGGTAGGATATTTTTAGGGTTTGTGGAGATATTTTGGTAAGATTTTTTCCTTGATATTTCAACACAAAACCTAATATATATCACACCCAAAATTAGTGCACAGCCAAGGTTGATTTTTTGAGACTTGGTTTTTTGCTCACTTGATTATCTTGAGCTCACACTCTTCATCCCTCTAGCATCTTCTTCAACCTCCACTCTTACCCTCTCATGTGATGAGAACCAAAGAGTGTTTTGAGACAAAGTATTCACACTTCTCTCTACTTCATCATGGACACGTCGGCTAGCAAACTTCGTGTTCGAGTTGCTTCGGTTCGAAGCGAGAGCCCGTATAAAGAATCGATGACGTGGTGCCACCTCGACGAGCAAGATCGGAGAGCGGACTTCGTCGGCGCAGCAGCGCGAGTTTGGTGCGGAGATTGAAGATCGAAGGACACGGATCGATCGGTATAATCTCGTCAAACTTTTTTACAATTTCTAGTTTATAGTTAATGGTACGATCCGGGTTTTAAGTTTTCGTTAGCGCTAGTTTCAAAAGTTTTTGTTCCGCAATTGGCGTCGGATTGACGGCCTGGGCGCTAACATAGACTTACAGATCCGACCACCCGGCTATATCATATATAACCGACCGATATCATATATCGCGAGAATAGAAAGCGGTATCACATACGCGCATTAATCTCGGTCCCGCACATATCACATATGTGCTCCTACTTCATTTCACATGAACCAGGAAACCTCTGTGTAGGACTCTAAAGACTCGTCAATACGCCGACAGTAGGTGATGATCATATTAAACACCCACAAGCCGCAAGCGGTCTACTAAACGTAACGGCCACCCAGGTATTGAGCGATCAGAAGATCAACAAGAAAGCCTGCTCATACTCCTGCGAATCCAATCAGTAACACTACCATACTGTCCGGTCTCTTCGTCAAATATGTCGCATATCGCAGCCTGGGGGTGGTAAAACGTCAGACCCCAATAGCCTGATAAGTCATGCCGATGTGAGCTCCATAACGGTTCGAGAAACTACTGATAACACTTACCAGTAAAAATCAGCAACCCTTGCCAGGGATTTCCTGTTATGGCCAATCAAGCATAGCGCAACATCAACTCCCAATACCGGGAGAAACGAATCCCTTCCTATCGCTCATTGCCTCCATGTGACTCGGGACTGTACCCAAAACCACCTTTTTGCATGATCTTTTGACAATTGTATGGTGGAAATCAAAGCACAGTGGGAATCACACAAGACTCTATGACTATCTCAGGTCGACAGACTAACCTGTACCAGTGTCACCAGAGAACTGCTATCTGACGATAGGTATAATATCATCTAGGAGTTCTCGGCGAGTCCGTTCAGTGTACCCAGTCTCCACTGAGCACCCGTATACCATCTTTGATGTCAAACACTGATGGATTTAGGATCATCCATCGCCCATCATATGGGTCGAGAAGCGTATACGCTAGTATACTCTGGAATATCGATGCTCTGTCTCGATACACCCTCGACTAGAAACAATTATAGGGTTTACTTGTGGACTACCCTTTGGCTCACTAGTATGATCTCCATCATAGTGCTGGTAGTCAAGTATACATCCTAAGGGCTTTATCAACATGTGAGAGCAAGACAACATCACTTATACAAGTCAACATGTTAAGACAAAGAGCAACCAGATAGCATACTATCATGTCGAGCAAGAAAGTCCTCCCTATATATGTCCAAGCATCCATTATAATATACATCTCATGTAAATAATGGCCTCTAGGGCATACATATAACTAACAATCTCCCACTTGCACTAAGGCCATCTGTTATAGTATCCAATACCCAACAATATAGCAGTGGTTGTAGTA
This sequence comes from Agapanthus africanus, assembly GCA_030015575.1. Lineage (NCBI taxonomy): Eukaryota > Viridiplantae > Streptophyta > Magnoliopsida > Asparagales > Amaryllidaceae > Agapanthus > Agapanthus africanus. The sequence goes on along the minus strand of CM057350.1, from coordinate 440,379,045 downwards.
TCCCATACTCAACCATCCCAAAATCTCTCAAATAGTATTTAGGGAAGCAGGCCTTGGTAAGTGGATCCTCCGTGTTATCCTTCGTGTCAACTCTCTTGACCTCGATCCGTTGGAGATTAACCATCTCCCTGAATAGGTGATACTAGCCTCAGAATATATCTGGATCGCTGATAGGACCGGTGTTCCTAGGCTAAACATACAACTCCATTGTAGTCACAATAACAGTTATTGGACGCTCAATGGAAGAAACCTTGTTCATCTCATGAACAAGAAATGCCCAGACAGCCACATTGGTAGCAATGCATTCAGCCTTCATCATCTAGTATGTCACGGTATCTAGCTTGGAACTCTTCCAACATACCGTTCCTCCACTGAGGGTAAAGACAATGCCTGTGACTGACTCTCAGTCGACCTTATCACTCTGAAAGCTCGAACCAAGAACATTTTTAAAGTGCTTCTCAAGTACTTAAGAATATCCTCCACAGCTTTCTAGTGATTCTCCCAAGATCCGATTGATTCCTGAATACTACACCTAGTGAGTCATCTACATCTGGTCTGGTACATAATATCGCATACATGATAGAGCCTACTGCCGAAGCATGGGGTATCCCTTGCACCCGAGCTCTCTCCAAATCAGTCTTGGAAGATATCTTTTTGGAGAAGTGATTCCTGAGTAAGTAGGCATACCACCACGCTTAGAATCTTCCATACTAAACCCCTTTAGTACGGTGTTAATGTACCTGGATTTGGGACACTCCCAACATGCACTTAGATCTATCATCATAGATCATAATCCACAAGATGTATTAGGTATCATCCAGATCTTACTTGGAGAATCCTTGTGATAAGAGGAGCTTGATCAAGTGTAGCATAGGAAACCATTTCCTATCAAGAGTATGTCATCTACGTACAATACGTGTAAGACAACCTCACTCTCTACAACTTTCTTGTATATACAAGGTTCATCTACCATTTTGATGAAGTCAAACTCTTTGACTATCACATCAAAACAGATGTTCCAACTCCGCGATGCGCGCATTGATCCTAATGGACTTCAGCATAGCTTTGAAAGTCTCAAGTTTTCCATCTGCACCAAGAATCTTCTCAAGATCCATTTGCTCCCAATAGAATTTACCCCTTCAGGTGCAATATGCAAAGTCATACTTTGTTGGTGTATATGGATTCCATCTTTGATCGCATAGCAACCAGCCTTTTCACAGAGTCGCCACTCGTGATGGCCTGCCTGAACCTAGTTGGGCCATCATCAACCATGATGCAATCCCCGCTCCCACTGTCACCGAGAAGACCGTACTATCTCTCAAGTGGATGAGGAACCCTACCAGATTCGCGGAGAGGCTGAGGTTCGTCGGAGACTTTGAATCATTTGGTTTCACCAAATCATCAGCTGTTAGTTTGTCTAGCTGGAAATCCTTCCAGTTCTACCTCATGACCACAAATTTTATCATAAGAAATTCCTTTTCTAAAAAAGGTGGCGTGCTGAGAAACAAAACATCTTTTGCTCCTCAGTTTGGTAGAAGTTATTCCCTCGCAAATGTTTGGGATATCCTAACAAACTTATACAGAACTGACCTTGCCTCGAGCTTTTCCGGATTTTGTTTTCCAACATAGGCCGGAAAACCCCTTATCTTAACTCGTTTAAGACACGGTTTCTTCCCATTCCATATCTCATATGGAGTGGTAGGCACTGATTTGGATGGAACTCCACTCAATAAGTTTGCAGCTTCTTAAGTGCATAACTCCAAAAGGAAACAGGCAATTCAACAGTACTCATCATAGAGCGCACTATATCTCATAGGGTGCGATACCTCCGTCCCGATACACCGTTGTGCTGTGGTGTATACGAAGGAGTAAGCTGAGAGAGAATCACATTCTCCTATTAGAAAATCCAGGAACTCCATGCCCAAGTATTCTCCTCCTCGATCACATCGAAGGACTTAATGCTTCTACCCTTTTGGTTCTTAATTTCAAACTTATATTCCTTGAATTTCTCAAAAGTTTTAGACTTGTGTTTCAACAGGAACACATGTTCGAATCATAAGAGATAGTCGATGAATATAATAAAGTACAAAGAACCAACCTTGGCATTTGTAGACACAGGACCGTATACATCATCATGTATCCGTCCCAAGAGTTCAGTAACTCTTTCTCTGTTTCCAGTAAACGGAGTATTGGTCACTTTACCTTAGAGACAAGACTAGCAAGTAGCATATGATGAAAATTCGAACAAATTCTCATATTCATCCTTATGTAACTTAGCTGGTCATGTTGCATTGATATGACCTAGTCTATAATCCTACAAGAAGGATTCGTTCATTTCTGAACTATTACTCTTGTGTGTATTCTATATACTTTGAACTGTGGTTTGATTTAGAACGTATATGCTATTATATAACGTGCCTGATCTAATCAACTCCTAATTCAGGAAATTTTTCACAACATTATCCTCCAATACAGAATCATATCCTTCTTTAACTCATTAAAGAAACCGATGTAATGTTGTATATCAGGTTTATTATGTAATAACATTCGTTCAGAATCAATGTATCAATACAAGGTGATATTTTCCAACTGACTTGGCTACAACAATTGCACCATTCTCTAATACTTAGAGATATATCACCCATTCCCAGTTCATTACCTTTCTGTAGCTCATGTAACATATTACATATGCGGGATCCTGATCCGGTATCACATACGCAGGACGTAGAGGATACTGAGAAACAGTTCTCAGTAATGAACACACCCGAAGAAGATGCATCAACATGCACTTTCTTCGATTGGGTGGCATGGGAGTCCGGATATTCTCCTATTTCCTGTTCAGACTTATAACAATTATAAGAAAGAATGGAACCAACGTTCCCTAGCTCAGTATAATAAGCAGGTTCGGTCAATGCATCTATATTATTATCTTGATTAAGGTGTGACATGGTCGCTACCTGGAGAGAGAGAGAGAGAGAAGAAAACACTCTGTGTGCGCTCTTACAAGATCAGATTGGTTATTAGTTTATCGAATCAGGATGGCTCCCACTGTTTTTATCAAATCTTCCTTCAAACCCTAAAAGATAAGACTAGCTGGGATTAATTACACCTTACAAGTTCGCCAATCTTTCGGCCAGGCCAGTGTCCGTACTTTGAGGGAGGTTCCCCGTGCTTTCGCACGAACCTAATTAAAACAAACCTCGTTTTCCCAGGGGCGTAACCCCGTTAACACCTTTCTAGACACCTACTTGATCAGCTATTTGTAATGTGTAAAACTCTCTCAGGAGTAACTCTTACTCGCAGTGGGTATCGGGATCTAACTATCTCATAGAAGGTATGCAATCTCATTGCAAATTTCAACACTTGAAATTCTCGATAACATTTTACCCCAAGCGATCTATGACCTTGATAAGGTCAACAAACCATAGACCGCAAGTCAAGTTCAACCCGTCATTTCCTGATTGAATTAAATCCACCGGCACGACCCTTGACAAGGTCAACAAGGCCGCACGACTACCCTAATCCAATCGCATCATATGCTTTGCAGATAATCACTAATCAGCTACCGCACACTACGCCTTGACAAGGTCAACAAACACAGCACGAAAACTAAATACTACTTATCTGAAATGACGGAGGGCTACGACAGGTTTTTAAGAAAACCCTTTGCGTAATGAACTTGATATCGTTGTAGAATCGAGTGATTTTGAAAAGGAGCATTTTTTAGGGTTTTACTAGTTTTGCAAAAGAGGTCTCTCCCGGTGAAGAGATCTCGGCTCTTTCCTTATCGAATAAGGTGCGGGATATTTCATAAATACCACTATGGAAAGCAAAAACTATAGAAGTAATCAAAAGACAAACTGAGTGGGTTGTAGCTTCTGCTAGTTTCGCTAAAGTGGTCACTCCCGGTGAAGGGATCTCGGCTCTTTCCTTATCGAATAAGGTGCTGGATATTCTACAAGGAATATCGCTATGCAAAGCAAGAACTAGAGCTACCAGTTTTTAAACAAGTTTCTACAACATCTTTAGATTTCTTTTTCTTTTATTAATCTCATTAATGAAGTCCCATCAATTATGTTTCCCAAACATCACAGAAGAAACGAAAGCATCAATAGTTATTATATATCATATATATAATATAGGCATTCGTCTCAGAACATTTCAAGTGATCACATCACAAAATATCAGCAGCAGAAGAACACATATGAAATATTGGATATACTAGGAATTCCGTGTTTTAAATTAAGCCTGTATAAAATACGGATTCCACGGTCGCAATGAATAGCCAAACCCACATCCCTAGACCTATATGAGAGCGGCAAGCAACCCTACCAATTCTAGAGTAAGGAGACCCGGTCTTGACTCCTCGAGATGGTCTCCCACTGGACCCTAGAACCTGGTTACTTGTGCTCTCCTCCTTGGGTCTATCCTTATATGGAAAGTAAATAATATACATCAATGGTGACATCATCCTCAACCCATAAGTGCCCCAATAAAAGAATATTACATACAAGCTTTTACATGAATGAAAATGAAAAACTCTCATCTCATATAAAAAAAACATGGCTATTCAGAACACGACGATCCAATATAACATATCACATCAACACACAACATCACATGTCATCAATGTAAGTAAATATGCATATCCCAATTGGCGTTGACGTATAGCAACGAAACCGGCGATGCAACACATATTACACTTACGGTCACAGAAAAGAAAGTGAAAAACTACAACAATTGGAATCCGCAACCACCTTAGACATCATAAACCCAATGTATCACATACTTTGGATTTCATGCCCAACCAAATGAATTCCTTAGACATCACATGCTTAACAATTATAAACCCCGCATTTTAGTCTCGATATTGAAAACACTTTCCAATAACCTGTCGGGTAATTCAACAAGATTCCCGATAACCTGATCGAATGCTCTTCGGAAACTTTAGTAGACGGCCGCACCCCCGATGCCGTTGACGAAGTGTACTAAGGCGGAATACCGCAGCCGCGAGCACCCGAACGGATGCTTTTGGCGACGGGGTTCTCCTACAGTCACTTGATCGGGGCTATAGGACGTGGCTATCTAGTAAGGTTACCCGGCGAGTATCTGTGTACGCTATGTAATTGCGACGGACTTTTGATCCACATCAAAATTTCGTGGCAACCGATCAAATAAGACTAAACTTCTAGATTTATAAAATTCAAACTAGTTATTTCATAAATAATTATGTGGATATTGTATTACAATCACAAATAGCCAGACGATGTTAAACTTTTCGATCGAATAAAAAAACACCCAAAATTTCCCAAAGAGCTCAACACTTGAGCGGGGTTCAAAAAGTACCCAAAACATGCCACAGCTCCTATGAACCATCCGTAGAAGGGCCGACCCATGCCTCACTCATGTCGCCACGGAATTGCCGCAAACCCTAAGGTATGACCGCGGTTTCGCGATCCAAAAAGTCGAGTTTGGGTATCATTCTTCTAGAGGGTCTACAGAATCGCTTGCATGATTTTCTGAAGATTTTAAACTTTGAAAAAATCCAACTCTTGGAAAATTTCCAGCGAGGGAAAATATGAGTTATTGATATCCGGTCGAACTTTTTAACGTCGGTTAAATAACCTGAATAGATGTTAGAATTACGACTACGAAACACTCCGAATTGCCTTTGCAGAAAGTTAACATCACATGAAAATTTAGCAAAAACAAGCAACACGTGAAACTACAAAACCCAGAGACTGGAACACCCTAAAAATTTGAAGCCCAAAACACACCATTGAACCGGTGAGCTCGGTTTTTACACCTATGTGGCCGGCCATATTTCATCCAAATAGCTTCAAATTTCTATGGTGTTCATGTTATCTCACATATAACATTTTGCAGTTGCTAAAAAAATTTTTAGAGGCCATTTAAAATTCGACAGAAACTAGGAATGTGTATCGGGTGTTTCGGAGTTGTTTCGGTTTCGTAATCTAACAAAAATCATTTAAATCTCTAGCCTGACTCTGATACCACTGTAGGATTGCTTGGCACGACAGCAAGGTTTTGGGAGCCATCGTCCATGCCTTTTCCAAATTTTTTTCGTTCTAAAGAACCCTAATCCTAGAATCTTAACCAGAAATTTAAACGAGCTAGCAATACAAACCACTTTACATCTAAAGTAAATGAGGAATACAACCTTTGTAGAACGGTCCTTCACTTCTAAAGCTTTGTGTAGTAGTCCCTTCGCTCCAATTAGTGAACATCCGAACTCTAGTAAGGGTTCACTTGAAGAAATGAACAATCTTGCTCGAAATCTTCGAGGCCGAAGATGATCTACGTTAAGGAGACTCAAGCTCATGCTACCTCTTCACCAATGATAGATTAATGAAGTAAACAGCCTAAACTAAATGCTAATACAGTAGAGGATGATGAAGTAGGAAATGGGCTCACTTTAGATTTAATTTTCTCACAATATTTTCTCACTTAGGAAAAAGCTAGCAAGCTTTTTCTCAAAATGAAGATGAAGATGAAGATGAAGATGGAGATGAGAATGAACTCATGAGGTGAGAATAGCAAACCATGGGTGAGTTAGTGTCATACACTAACTCATGTACAGAATAAACCATGGCTAAACAATAATGGTTTGGTTAATAAATATCTTCAAGTAAAAAAAAAGAGTGGACTTGGTCAATGGCTCTACAAGCTTCAACCATGTGACAATTTCCAACCAATTTTGATTTACTTTAAATAAACAAAAACCCATCATTATTATTTGCATGGTATGAGTCTCATACACCCATGTAGCATGTGGCATCAAGCATGACACATAAATAATGTAAATTAATATATATCACATATATACTAAATATACACAAGTGAGAAAAAGAAAACTTATGTGAGCTAATATTAGTTAATACAATTCAATATATCAAATATATAATTATACATTAAATTATTAAATCAACACTTGAATTAATAATACGGCTATATCACATACAACTGGCTAATATCAAATGTAACTATCTATCGAATCAACACTTGATCCGACAACCCGGCTATATCACATATAACTGACCGATATCACATATCGCGAGAATAGAATGCGGTATCACATACACGCATTAATCTCGGTCCCGCACATATCATATATGTGCTCCTACTTCGTTTCGCATGAACCAGGAAACCTCTGTGTAGGACTCTAAAGACTCGTCAATACGCCGACAGTAGGTGATGATCATATCAAACACCCACAAGCCGCAAGCGGACTGCTAAACGTAACGGCCACCCAGGTATTGAGTGATCAGAAGATCAACAAGCAAGCCTGCTCATACTCCTGTGAATCCAATCAGTAACACTACCGTACAATCCGGTCTCTTCGTCAGATATGTCGCATATCGCAGCCTGGGGGTGGTAAAACGTCAGACCCGAATAGCCTGATAAGTCATGCCGATGTGAGGTCCATAACGGTTCGAGAAACTACTGATAACACTTATCAAAAAATATCAGTAACCCTTGCCATGGATTTCCTGTTATGGCCAATCGAGCATAGCGCAACATCAACTCCCAATACCGAGAGAGACGAATCCCTTCGTATCGCTCATTGCCTCCATGTGGCTCGGGACTGTACCAAAAAACCACCTTTTTGCACAATCTTTTGACCGTGGTATGGTGGAAATAAAAACACAGTGGGAATCACACAAGACTCTATGACGATCTCGGGTCGACAGATGAACCTGTACCAGTGTCACCAGAGAACTGCTATCTGACGATTGGTATAATGTCATCTAGAAGTCTTCGCTGTAGGGTTCCTAGGCACTCTAATGAGGTCTCACAAGGCATCAACCATGCCAATTTCAAAAATTACAAGTGCCGAGAAACCCTAATACGGATCGTTGGCTAGAATTTTAGGCGAAACAATGAATCTAGTTTACAACTAAACTAAAAGAACGGAAATACAACCTTTTTAGATCCGTTTCTCCACCTCCATAGCTCCATGATGAAGTCCTCTCCACTGTCCAAATCGAACCATGACTCTAGCATCGGCTTCATCGGAGAAAAAGCGGGCTAGGTCATCGACGATGATGCCGAAGATGATCTACGTCGAGGCATCACTAGATCAAGCTCCACCTTCACCAAGCCATGAAAACTTGTGAAGGAAACACCCTATACTACTTTGCAAGAGGTAGAGGATGAAGAAATAGGAAGTGGGTTCACTTTAGAATTGGATTTCTCACTCTTTTTCATCAATCACCATTGATGAGGCAAGCTTTCTTCATATAGATGAAGAAGAAGAAGAAGATGATAATCTTATGATAAGTTAATTAGAAATAGAAAAGAAAAAGAATACTTATCATAACATTAACTATAGTTAGGTGTAGAGAATTGACTAAGGTTAAAAGAATGGTTAGGGTTAAGCTTGAAGACAAAATGGTCATATGGTCAAAACTTCATGAAGCTTCATGAAAGAAAGAATGAATGAAACCATTTTGTTTTCTTTTGTCATTTCATTTTAATCCAAAATAAAAAGATAAATGAATGGACAAATAAATAGAAACCTTAACCATTTACTTAACCTAGGTTTAATTCTTTACACAAACCAATTATACATGCATCATCAAACATGATACAATCAAGTGCACAAAAGAATATCACATATACAACTTGTGCAATGCAAGTGAGAAAATCCATTTAAAGTGAACCAATACTAGTTAATGCAAAGTAATATATCATATATATAATTATGCATTAAATCATTAAATCAACACTTGATTTAATGATCCGGTCATATCGCATATAACCGACTAATATCTACAGTAACAACTTATCGAATCAACACTTGATCCGATAACCCGGCTATATCGCATATAACCGATCAATATCACAAATCGCGAGAATCGAATATAGTATCACATACTGGTATCATTCTCTGTCCCGCACATATCTCATATGCGCTCCTATTTCGTTTCGCTTGAGCCAGGAAACCTCTGTGTAGGACTCTAAAGACTCGTCAATACGCCGGCAGCAGGTGATGATCATATCAAGCACCCACAAGCCGCAAGCGGTCTGCTAAACGTAACGGCCACCCGGGTATTGAGCGATCAGAAGATCGACGAGCAAGTCCGCTCACACTCCTGTGAATCCAACCAGTAACACTTACCGTACAGTCCGGTCTGATCGTCTGATATGTCGCATATCTCGCCTAGGGGTGGTAAACGTCAGACCACAATAGCTCGATAAGTCGTGTCGATATGAGGTCTATAACAATTCGAGAAACTACTGGTAACACTTATCAGTAAATCTCAGCAACCCTGGCCAGGGATTTCCGGTTATAGCCAATCGAACACAGCGCAACATCAACTCCCTATACCGGGAGAGACGAATCCCCTCCTATCGCTCATTGCCTCCATGTGATTCGGGACTGTACCCAAAAACCACCGTTTTGCACGCCCTCTTGGACGTGGTAAGGTGGAAATCAAAGCACAGTGTGAACCACACAAGACTCTATGACGATCTCTGGTCAACAGACTACTCTGTACCAGTGTCACCAGAGAACTGTCATCTGACGTAAGGTATAATACCATCTGGGAGTTCTCGGCGAGTCCGTCCAGTGTACCCAGTCTCCACTGAGCACCCGTATATCATCTCTGATGTCAAACACCAATGGATATGGGATCATCCATCGCCCATCTTTATGGGTCGAGAAGGTATACGCTAGTCTACTCTGGTATATCGATGCCCCGTCTCGATACACCCACGACTAGGGACTTTAAAGGATGTACTTATGGACTACCATGTCCCCACTAGTATGATCCGCATCATAGTCCAGGTAGTCAAGTACACATCCTAAGGGCTTTACCAACATGTAACAGAGAGACAATCAGTGTACATGTTAAGGTAAAGATCAATCAGATAGCATACTATCATGTCGAGCAAGAAAGTCCTCCCTATATATGTCCAAGCACCCACTACAATATACATCCTATGTATAGTAATGGCCTCTAGGGCATACATATAACTAACAATCTCCCACTTGCTCTAGGGCCATCTGATAGCAGTGGTTGTAGTATCTCATACTCAACCATCCCATAAAAATCTCTCTCTGGGAACAGGCCTTTGTGAGTGGATCCGCTGTGTTGTCCTCTGAGTCTTCTCTCCTAACCTCGATCTCCTTGGAGATCAACCATCTCCATGATTAGGTGACACTGCCTTAGAATATGTCTGGATCACTGATGGGACCGGCGTTCCTTGGCATAAGCCACAACTCCATTGTCTCACAATGGTTGGAACCTAGTTCATCTCATGAACCACTATACACCCAAACAGCATCTTTGGTAGCATCTTAAGTAGCGATGTATCCTGCCTTAATCATCTAGTATGTCACGGTATCTAGCTTGGAACTCTTCCAACATACCGTCCCTTTACTGAGGGTAAAGACAATGCCTGTGACTGACATTCAGTCGTCTTTATCACTCTGGAACCCTTCCAGTGATTCTCCCCAGGATCGATTGATACCATCTCACTACAACTAGTGAGTATCCTAACATCCAATTAAATCTATCTCATAGATCCAAAACTCAGGATTTAGGAGGTATCATTTTGATCCTATATGGAGAATCATTGGGATAGGCGGAGATTGATCGAGCGTAGCATAGGAAACTCTTTCCCTATCAAGAGTATGTCATCCACGTACTCTACGAGGATCATCACCATACTCCCTACTACCTTTTTGTATATACAAGGTTCATCTACCATTTTGATGATGTCAAACTCTTTGACTAATTCATCAAAACAGACGTTCCAACTCCGCGATGCCTGCTTTATCCTATAAAACATCTTGCACACGTTTCCGCTGCTCCCACTGTCTACGAGGCCCTCTGGCTGTGTACTTATAGACTCCTTCTTCTAAAACATCATTTAGAAAAGCTGTCATGACACCCAACCGCCAGATATCGTAGTCATGGTATGAAGCCGTGGCAAGTAGGATCCGGATGGACTTAAGCATAGCTACTTGAAAAGGTTTCATCATTATCCACACCTGGTCGATGACGAAAACCTTTAACAAGTCTAGCTTTGAAAGTCTCTACTTTTCCATCTACACCAAGTAATTTTCTCAAGATATACTTGCTCTTGATGGGGATTTAACCCTTCAGATATAGCAACTAAAGTCCATACTTTGTTGGTGTATAAGGATTCCATCTCAGATCACTAAGCATTCAGCCATTCTTACAGAGTCTCACTCCTGATGGCCAGCTTGAAACTAGTTGGGTCATCATCTCATGATGCAATCCTCGCTCCCACTGTCATAGAGAAACCAAAGTATCTCTCAGGTGGGTGAGAAACCCTACTAGATCGGCGGAGAGGCTGAGGTTCGTTGGCATCTACTGAATCCTTTGGTTCTACCAAATCAGCTTCTGTAGTTTGTATAGCTGGAACCTTTCCAATTCTACTTTACAGACCTTGCATCGAGTTTGTTCGGATTTTGCTTTTAGACATAGGCCGGACAACCCCAAATCTTAACTAGCTTAAGACATGGGCTCTTCCCTTTCCATATCGCATATGAAATGGTAGGCAATTGATTTGATTGGAACCCTATTCAATAGGTATGCAGCTTCTCATGCGCATAACTCCCAAAAGGAAATAGGTAACTCAGTAGTACTCATCATAGAGCACACCTTATCATATAGGGTGTGATTGCTCTGCCCCGATATACCATCGTGCTATGGTGCATTTGGAGGAGTAATGCTGAGAGAGAATCTCATTCTCCTTTAGAATAGTCCAGGAATTCCGTGCTCAAGTATTCTCCTCCCTGATCACATCAAAGGACATAATACTTGTACCCTTATTGGTTCTCTACTTCTAACTTATATTCTGTGAATATCTCAAAAGGTTCAGACTTGTGTTTCAACAGGAACATATGTCTGAATCTTGAGAGATTATCAGAGAACGTAATGAAGTATAAAGAATCAGTCCTGGCATGTGTAGACAGGGGACCTTACATACATCATCATGTATCAGTCCCAAGAGTTCACTAACTCTTTCTCTGTTTCCATTAAACAGAGCTCTGGTCATCTTATCTTTGTGACATGACTGGCAAGTTTCACAAGATGTAAATTCAAACCGATTTAAATATGCATCTACATGTAACTTCAGCTAGTCGGGTCGCAGTGATATGACCTAGTCTACAATGCCTCAAGAAGGATTCGTTCATTTCTGAACTCTTCCTCTTGTGTGTGTTCCGTATACTAAGAACTGTAGTTTGATTTAGAACATCAACGCTTTTAGATAACGTGCCTGAACCGATCAATTTTTGATATAGGAAATGTTCAAAACATTATCCAACAATACAAAATTTTATCATTTCTTTACTAATAAAGAGAGTGATATGATTTTGTATATCAGGTTCGGTATCTAATAACATTCGTTCAGAATCAATGTATTGGTAATACAGGGTGACAGTGACCAACAGACTTGGCTGGAATACTTGCCCCGTTTTCTGCCTCATGAAACTTATCACCCGTTCTCAGTTCTCTACTTATCTGTAGCCCTATGTAACAGATTACATATCTGGGATCCTGATCTGGTATCACATACCCAGGACGTAGAGGATACAGAGAAACAGTTCTTTGTAATGAACACACCCGAAGATGATGCATCAGTATGCACTCTCTTCGTTTGGGCGGCATAGGAATTCTGGTATTCCCTATTTCCTGCTCTGTCTTATAACAATTATAAGTTGGAGCGGGACCAACATTCCCCAGCTCAGTATAACAAGCGGGTTCGGTCAATAATCCGTATTATTATCTTGATTAAGGCGTGATATGGTCGCTACCTGGAGAGAGAGAGAAGAAAACACTCAGCGTGCGCTCTTGCAAGAATAGATTGGTTATTATTTTATCTAATCAGGATGGCTCCCACTGCTTTTTATCAAATCTTCCTTCAAACCCTAAAAGGAAATACTAGCCGGGATTAATTACACACTACAAGTTCACCAATCTTTCAGCCAGGCCAGTGTCGGTACTTTGAGGGAGGTCCCCCGTGCTTTCGCACGATCCTAATTAATGTAAACCTCGTTTTCCCAGAGGCGTAACCCCGTTGACACCTTTCTAGACACCTACTTGATCGGCTAATTGTAATGTGTAAAACTCTCCCAGGAGTAACTCTTACTCGCAGTGGGTATCGGGATCCAACTATCTCATAGAAGGTATGCAATCTCATTGCAAATTTCAACACTTGAAATTCCCGATAATATTTTGCCCCATGCGATCTATGACCTTGACTGAGTCAACAAACCATAGACCGCAAGTAAAGTTCAACCCGTCATTTCTCGATTGAATTAAACCCACCCGCACGACCCTTGACTGAGTCAACAAGGCCGCACGACTACCCTAATCCAATCGCATCATATGCTTTACAGATAAGCAATAATCAGCTACCGCACACTACGCCTTGACTGAGTCAACAAACGCAGCACGAATACTAACTATTACCTATCTGAAATGACGGAGGGCTACGACAGGTTTTTAAGAAAACCTTTTGCGTAATGAACTTTATATCGTTGTAGAATCAAATGATTTTAAAAATGGAGTGTTTTTGAGGCTTTTCTAGTTTTGCTAAAGGGGTCACTCCCGGTGAAGGGATCGTCGGCCCTTTCCTCGTCGAATGAGGTGCGGGATATATCATATATATCACTGTGCAAAGCAAAAACTCTTAAAAGCAATCAAAAGACAAACCGAGTGTGTAGCATCTGCCAGTTATTGCTAAAGGAGTCACTCCCGGTGAAGGGATCTCGGTCCTTTCCTCATCGAACAATGTGCAGGATATATCATATATACCGCTGTGCAAAGCAAGAACTGTAGCTACCTGTTTTATTTTGAAATTCAATTCTACAACATCTTAGGTTTCTTTTACTTTCATTAATCACATTAATGAAGTCCCATCATCTAAGTACCTAAACATCACAGATAAATACGACGTACACTTATGCCATCCGCATTCGCCTCGATGTCCCCTCGTGCACCGTTAGGTTAGGTAACTAACGGCAGAGCGGGGCAGGGCTAACACGGGTGTAAAACATAAGTAACGTCTATATAATATATCATATATACTATATACAGTATCCATCACAGAACATCACATGATCACATCACAGATATCGCAGCAGAAGAAACATATGAAATATTGGATATACTAGGACGTCCGTGTTTTCAATACGAGCCAGTATAAAACACGGATTCCACGGTCGTGATGAATAGCCAAACCCACACCCCTAGACCCCTACGAGAGCGGCAAGCAACCCTACCAATTCTAGAGTTAGGAGACCCGGACTCGACTCCTCGAGTTGGTCTCCCACTGGACTCCAGAACCCGGTTACTTGTGCTCCCCTCCTTGGGTCTATCCTAGTGCGGAAAAGTAAATAATATACAAAAGGTGACATCTTCCGCAACCTGGAAGTGCCCCAATAAAAGAATATTACATACCAGTTTTTACATGAATGAAAATGAAAAACACTCATCTCACATAAAAACCCCCGGCTATTCAAACACGACGATCCAATATAACATATCCAGCAACACATAACATCACATGTCATCAACGTAAGTAAACAAGCGTATCCCAATTGTCGTTGGCATATAGCAACGAAACCGGCGATATCACATATTACACTTACGGTCACAGAAAAGAAAGTGTAAAACTACAACAGTTGGAATCCGCAACCACCTCAGACATCGCATGCCTGACCAAATGAATTACTTAGACATCACATGCCTAACAATTATAAACCCCGTATTTTAGTCTCAAAATCGAAAACACTTTTCAATACCAAGTCGGGTAATTCAACAAGATTCCCGACACCCTGATCGAATGCTCGTCGCAAACTTCAGTAGACGGCTGCACCCCCGATACCGTCGACGAAGTGAACCAAGGCGGAACACCGCTACCGCGAGCACCCGAACGGATGCTTTCGGCGACGGGGTTCTCCTACAGTCACTTGGTCGGGGATATGGAGTGAGGCTGTCTATTAAGTTTACCCGACGAGTATCCGCGTACGCTACGTGATTGCGACGGACTTTTGATCACATCAAAATTCCGTGGCAACCGATCAAGTGAGACTAAACTGCTATGTTAATAACATTCATTCAGTTATCTCATAACTACTTGTGAATTCCAATTATTGTATCCCGTTCCAGATAATTAGAAAATGTTAAACTTTCCGATCGAACATTCAAACACCCAAGTTTTCCCGATACAGGTCAACACATGAAACAAGTCTAAAAACATTCAGTTCGTGCCTCAGTACCAACGGTCCAGCCGTAGAAGGGTCAAGCCAACGCCTCACATGTGGCACGCCGTACTGCCCCAAACCCGAAGGTTCAAAGGGCAGTTCAAGACGGTCACATAATCGAGTTAAGGTTTGTTGTCTTCTAGAGGGTCCATCGCATTACTTGCACTACTTAGAACGTCGTTAAACTACGGAAAAATCCAACACTTGGAAATTTCCCGACAGGGGAAAAATTGGGTATTTATATCCGGTCGAACTTTTTAACATATTCAAAAATTATCCGGAAAGCCACATAGACAAAATCTGATACTCCAATCGAAACACCGAATCCCCAAAACAACCCCAGAAAATTCAACTCTTGAATAAATATTAAAAATTCCTAGAAAATCCAGCATAATAAAATAGGAGTTACTGTGCAAACAGGGGATGATGATGTCATCCTTTGGCCGCGGAACCGCCGCAGAAGGCATGCTTCTGCCGCGGTTCCGCCGCACAATGTACTGTTCATGAGTCAAATTTTGCACCGTAATTCTTATAATTCCCTTCTGAATTTTTTAAGCATTTTTAATGTGGAAAAATCCCAGATTTTAGAAAAAATCCAGAGAGCATGTTTGGTTTAGGGTTTCGGGTTCGTTCGGGTTTCAAACATCGTCTACGCATCGCCTAAGGCTCTAGCTAGGCTCTGATACTACTGTAGGGTTCCTAGGCACTCTAATGAGATCTCACAAGGTATCAACCATGCCAATTTCAAAAATTACAAGTGCCGAGAAACCCTAATACGGATCGTTGGCTAGAATTTTAGGCGAAACAATGAATCTAGTTTACAACTAAACTAAAAGAACGGAAATACAACCTTTGTAGATCCGTTTCTCCACCTCCATAGCTCCATGATGAAGTCCTCTCCGCTGTCCAAATCGAACCATGACTCTAGCATCGGCTTCATCGGAGAAAAAGTGGGCTAGGTCATCGACGACGATGCCGAAGATGATCAACGTCGAGGCATCACTAGATCAAGCTCCACCTTCACCAAGCCATGAAAACTTGTGAAGGAAACACCCTATACTACTTGGCAAGAGGTAGAGGATGAAGAAATAGGAAGTGGGTTCACTTTAGAATTGGATTTCTCACTCTTTTTCATCAATCACCATTGATGAGGCAAGCTTTCTTCATATAGATGAAGAAGAAGAAGACGATGATAATCTTATGATAAGTTAATTAGAAATAGAAAAGAAAAAGAATACTTATCATAACATTAACTATAGTTAGGTGTAGAGAATTGACTAAGGTTAAAAGAATGGTTAGGGTTAAGCTTGAAGACAAAATGGTCATATGGTCAAAGCTTCATGAAGCTTCATCAAGCTTCATGAAAGAAAGAAAGAATGAAACCATTTTTTTTTCTTTTGTCATTTCATTTTAATCCAAAATAAAAAGATAAATGAATGGACAAATAAATAGAAACCTTAACCATTTACTTAACCTAGGTTTAATTCTTTACACAAACCAATTATACATGCATCATCAAACATGATACAATCAAGTGCACAAAAGAATATCACATATACAACTTGTGCAATGCAAGTGAGAAAATCCATTTAAAGTGAACCAATACTAGTTAATGCAAAGTAATATATCATATATATAATTATGCATTAAATCATTAAATCAACACTTGATTTAATGATCCGGTCATATCGCATATAACCGACTAATATCTACAATAACAACTTATCGAATCAACACTTGATCCGATAACCCGGCTATATCGCATATAACCGATCAATGTCACAAATCGCGAGAATCGAATACAGTATCACATACTGGTATCATTCTCGGTCCCACACATATCTCATATGCGCTCCTATTTCGTTTCGCTTGAGCCAGGAAACCTCTGTGTAGGACTCTAAAGACTCGTCAATACGCCGGCAGCAGGTGATGATCATATCAAGCACCCACAAGCCGCAAGCGGTCTGCTAAACGTAACGGCCACCCGGGTATTGAGCGATCAGAAGATCGACGAGCAAGCCCGCTCACACTCCTGTGAATCCAACCAGTAACACTTACCATACAGTCCGGTCTGATCGTCTGATATGTCGCATATCTCGCCTAGGGGTGGTAAACGTCAGACCCCAATAGCTCGATAAGTCGTGTCGATATGAGGTCTATAACAATTCGAGAAACTACTGGTAACACTTATCAGTAAATCTCAGCAACCCTGGCCTGGGATTTCCGGTTATAGCCAATCGAACACAGCGCAACATCAACTCCCTATACCGGGAGAGACGAATCCCCTCCTATCGCTCATTGCATCCATGTGATTCGGGACTGTACCCAAAAACCACCGTTTTGCACGCCCTCTTGGACGTGGTAAGGTGGAAATCAAAGCACAGTAGGAAACACACAAGACTCTATGACGATCTCAGGTCAACAGACTACTCTGTACCAGTGTCACCAGAGAACTGTCATCTGACGTAAGGTATAATACCATCTGGGAGTTCTCGGCGAGTCCGTCCAGTGTACCCAGTCTCCACTGAGCACCCGTATATCATCTCTGATGTCAAACACCAATGGATATGGGATGATCCATCGCCCATCTGTATGGGTGGAGAAGGTATACGCTAGTCTACTCTGGTATATCAATGCCCCGTCTCGATACACCCACGACTAGGGACTTTGAAGGATGTACTTATGGACTACCATGTCCCCACTAGTATGATCCGCATCATAGTCCAGGTAGTCAAGTACACATCCTAAGGGCTTTACCAACATGTAACAGAGAGACAATCAGTGTACACGTTAAGGTAAAGATCAACCAGATAGCATACTATCATGTCGAGCAAGAAAGTCCTCCCTATATATGTCCAAGCACCCACTACAATATACATCCTATGTATAGTAATGGCCTCTAGGGCATACATATAACTAACATTCGCCGAGTTCGTTCAGTGTACCCAGTCTCCACTGAGCACCCGTACACCATCTTTGATGTCAAACACCAATGGATGTGGGATCATCCATCACCCATCATATGGGTCAAGATGCGTATACGCTAGTATACTCTGGAATATCGATGCCCTGTCTCGATACACCATCGACTAGGAACAATTATATGGTATACTTGTGGACTACCCTTAGCCCCACTAGTATGATCTCCATCATAGTCCTGGTAGTCAAGTACACATCCTAAGAGCTTTATCAACATGTTAGAGTAAGACAGCATCACTTATACAAGTCAACATGTTAAGACAAAGAGCAACCAGATAGCATACTATCAAGTCGAGCAAGAAAGTCCTCCCTATATATGTCCAAACATCCATTATAATATAAATCTCATGTACAATGGCCTCTAGGGCATACATATAACTAACACATACGATCCATATAGTTATGGTATTTAAAATAGTATGAATCGTCGTTCTTAGAAAAATAGGGGATACGATGTTTTTGAGAAAAGGATACCATTTGAAAATCCATAGAGTCCCTTGGGGCTGTCATTTAAAAATGCATTATGATTCGTTAGTTTTAAAAGTAGGTATGGCTCTAATTATATTCTAATATCTACTTATATGATTGGAAGACTAAAATATTTCTAAGTCGAAAGTGATTAGAACACTATAACATTTTTGAGTCGATACATCCTTCAGTAAGCGATCCAGCCTCATAGTATCACGTACAGTATAGTCCATCGTATAGTATCCTTGAGTCAATAGTGCAGATCAATCATCATATATATCATATCTCATACGGTATAATCCGTCGTACGGCATCCTCGAAGCAAGAGTACGGGTCAATTATCATATATATCATATCTCTTACATTATAATCCGTCATACGATATCATAAATATGGGGTACGGATCTATGGTCATGTACATTCTATCATATCATCTAGTCATATGTCATGTATATATCGCCCAATGATTATTTAATATATCATATCATAACATGATGTTTCAATCTCAAATCGTATATCATAATCTCGTGACACCATGTCTGATCATATCGACTCATATCATTCTAACATGTCATATCATCATCTCATGATATCATATCGAAATCATCCTCAAATTTACATGTGTGTGTGTGTGTATACATACATACATACATACATATACACCCATATATCATACCAAGTGTGTGTGTGTGTGACAACATATATATATCAAAGGCTCAACGCTAAGAGAATAAGAACTAAGGGTAATCCTTCCTACGTGTATGCCTACTATAGCCTAAAATCTCATAGAACCCTATTAACTAAGTATACCCATCTAATATCTACCTATATAGCTATATACCTAATATCCTAATACTACGGTTACGGGGGGTGCTATACGCCATCCACCTGACTTCCCTCGTAGATATACATTTACTCACTTACTATCCTCGCTCTAACTGAATTCGATGAACGCCTTGCCCTCATTCGTTGTTCCAGATGTCCACGCGAAGGTACCTACAATTCAAGGAATATTGTATCGTAAACAAAATCAAATCCGAAAACCGACGCGGCAAGCAAAACGTACATAGGTTAGAAATTATGGTCCACGCATGCAAGAATAACCAAAAATTCCCGACGTTGACATATAAACGTCAAACGACCGAATCAAAACTCGAATACCAAACTCAAGTTAACAAAAGTCATAAAATGAAATCAACAACTTAGAAAAACACTCCCAGATTTTACCCTAGATGAAATTAGGACATTTTGCATATAGGGTAGGCCTAGATATCAGATAATAGAGCTATGGACCAAACCTGGGACCCATTCTTATAGGCCAGACCGCAATTTGCGGCCATATAGCATTTTCTGGCGGCCGGGTTAGGGAATTGTAGTCTCGGGTTTCTAGGGTAGATTACAATTTGCCTGCACATCTCTCTGTGTTTGCTAAATATTTTTCAGAGTCCCCGAGTCAAAGCATATCCTAATTGATCATCACATTTTCAGAAAAACCCGATATCGGAAAATTCTAAGTTCATATTTGGGACTTCTAAACTCAAGATTAGTCCAGAATTCTTTCACTAAAAGGTTTTTAGTCACTAACTAAGCCTCAAATACACTTCCACAACTCAAAACTTCCAATAAATCTCATCCTAGAATTTTCTAAGATCACTAAACTTATACTTGTTTAACTCTAAATTACTATAGAAGATTAGGGAAACATAACAGTTAACTAAAAGTGAAGGATTTACCTTCCAAGAGCAACTCAAGAAATTTTTAGGATGGCCAAAGTGCTCAAAGTCCTACCTTAATCCTACCATCGTAGTGAACTGAGGACCATTATTTATGAAGGGAACATGGGATTTTGTTGAGTATTTGGGAGGGTTGTATAGTGGTAGTAAGGATGGATGATGAGTTAGAGAAAATGGAGGAGTTGAAGAAGAGAAAGAGGATGAAGAAAATGAAGAGAACGAGGAGGTGAGGAAAGATATGGAAGGGTGTGGAAAGTCCCCCTCCCCTCTCTCCCCCTCTCTCAACCATACTCTTGTCCCCACCCTCTTTCATTTATTCTTTTCTTTTTCTTTCCTAAAAAAAACAAAACCAATTAAAAGTAAATGAAGCCATGGTTATCAATATGAACAATTGTCACAATATGATATGTTGCATGTCATGATACATGAACATGGTTAATACATAATTAGTAAAATATTAATTAAGTTTTGCATTAAACTTGTATACAAATAATTGTATAATAACTTATAAAATGTCCAAATCAAATTAATACTTCCATAATCAATAATTCATATTAATTTCCAAATATTTTTCCAAAATATAGGTATATAATTATACCATTCCATTAAAACTAATTTCCATACTTCTATAATATTCATAAATTCATTATTTTATTATTTAAATTCCAAAAATAAAATTTTATATCTTCGAAATGTTACAATCTTCCCCTCATAAATAAATTCGGTCCCCGAATTTAAATTTAAACTCCCCAAATACAAAAATATTTCTGTAAATCAATCAAGTCATCGGGGCTCCGAAATCACTAATACATATGATATATCATAGCGCAACGCATGCGCATAAAAACAAGTGCAAAACTCAAAATTGGAACTCCGTCATGAGTCATACAATCATGAAAGTTATGACGAACATACAAGTCTCGAAATCCATTGCAAAAATCAAATATACTATAATCAAGATCATAATACGTGTATAGTATGCATCCTCGTGAAATCATATAAATGACTGAATAAAAGTGCATGCAAAATCCTTTTCAAATCACCGTGCGATGCGTATATCACCGCATAAGTAGAGGACATTCATTTGTAGAGAAATAGCTATATATCTGTATATGTTTGTTTAACATATATGTCTCGCCTTTTGAAAAAAATTTGATTTGGAAGGGCTTTCTTTGTAAATTTTCGTGTCACTCATGTACACGTAGGAAAATATTGAGACTATAGCTCTTTTTAAAATCCCCTCGGTAAATATCGATGCATGCAGAAATACTCAGGTACTGTCCTCAGACTCGTCCTACTCAGTTACTATATAATATAATATATGTCATAATAACACGTTGCTCGAAAGAAATCAATCACAAATAGTGTAAACAAAAATGCCACGTGCGTCTAGTGCGCACGGAAATTGAAATCAAATACATGTGCCATGAATATGCACTGAAGCAAAAACTAAGTGCAACAGGTGCGCACGAAAATGTCTGTCAAGTGCAACGGGTGTGCACGACAACAATATCAAGAGCATCTAATATGCATGAAGAATCTCGATCAAACGCATCTGGTGTGCACAAAATCACATAAAGTGCGCCAAGTGTTTGCAAGAATCTAAATCAGGTGTGTCAGATCCGAATGAAAGCATATAGTGCAATAGGTTTCACGAAAAGGAATATCGAGCGCACATGGTGCACGAAAACATAATCTAGTGCACTATGGTGCACGAAAACGAATATTGAGTATCAAAATCAAAATTAAGGGTATACAATATGCACCAATTCAAAATCATGTATACCGCGGTATATGAACTCGTAAACGTGTGCAACTGTGTGCAAAAAACCCATATCAAAGTATTGAAAGCCCACGTAAACTACACCGAATGCATAAGTCAAAATCATGTGCATACTATATGCACGAAATCAAAATCAAGTATCTCGGAGTGCATAAAATCAAAATCGAATGCAAATGGGTATGCAAAAAAACGAAAATCAGTACAACTGTTATATAAAAATATGAATCAAGTGCAGCTGTAGTGCACGAAAATATCAATCATGAAACTATATTATCAAAACTAAAAGCCTTAAGTGATAAGAGCGTTATACTCGGATCACTAAACACAATCAAAATAAATGACATTGAGGTACACCTCCTTCAATGTCGAAAAGTGCTGGTGCACCCAAGGCTGGCAGAGCAAGAATATTTACTTGCCTCCTGCCCATGGTCAGGCGTCCTCTGCTCTTAGGTCCTCGTTTCTCTCTGTGGATCACTATTTGCATGAATCCTCGTCTCGACAGCCCGTTAGGGGGTGGCGACGGAAACGGTCCTGTTCAGACACTTCTCTGAACATCTCCTGGCCAATTTACATGGACACTCGTAATATAGCACATCAATGATGTCAGCCTCTACAACCGATCCTGGTTCCAAGCCTTTATCATGTATTATTCCAAAAAGAACCTGCTAAAGTTTCTCTCCCAATCTCATCTCTGCCGGACTGTCCGGAAGTTGGCACTCTTTACCTAATCCATTTCTCGTTCCGGAACAGCTGCATTCTTATCATGACCTTCCTCTGAAAATATGGCCGTATCTAATGCCTCTGCGTGCGTATCAAGTCTCTGACATCAACGGAAAGGAACGACAACTCGTTAAGATCTCGCACAAACCTCTTACTCCGCTTTGCTTCAATATGGACCAATTCGGAATCATCTCTTCGTAGCTGTGTGGACTGTGCTCAATTTTGGCTATAGTCATATCTAGAGTCTCTTTATAAGGAATCGAAGCTACGAATTCAGTATCTTCAACACTTTATGGAAGACTGCTGGACAATTACGTCCTCGGAAACTCGTCCAAGTCATCGGAGGAATACGCTTTTGCTCTTCCTTTGTTGATCGACTCACAACACGTCTCAGTGAGGTTCCTTTCTAACTGAAGCTAATCAATTTGATGACCACGCATCGAAGGATCCAAACGAACAAAATGTCCTAGTCACTTACCTAAGGGTGACTAGTGATCTTCTATCTCATCCCTGCCAGTAAACTCATGTGGCTTCAACTTATAAAATTTAGAGACGATATCTTATTAAACACAGCAGCAGCCGTTTCATCTGTTCGCACGGTAAACAATATATAAATCTTCTGGAGTAGACGGTACATCAATAGTCTTCATAATTTGGCTGGCCTGTAGCAATGGCCCGATCATCTGGTGCAAAACCCAAACATTCGTGTCAACGAGAAATCCTAGTAAAAAATTAAATCAATGTATTCGTACATCACTTGAATACATCCTATTCAATCCTCATCCCTGACGAGCTCGCTCTGACCACATCTCTAGCCGCAGCTCTCTCTGCTTGTGTTTCCAAGGTAACAGAAACTACAATCAAATATCGATGAGGATAGATTATAGGAATGAACAGAAGTACGGTGCCTAAGAAATGTGCATCCTAAGGCTACTTAAGCGGAGTAGCATATCGTAAGTATGCCGTGGAAATTACACATGGTACGTCACTTTACTTAAGTTACCTACTCCATCAACCAAGATAAACCTACGCGACGAAAGTTTGGTTTTAATACCCCCTCAGCCAAGTCTAAGTTCCATAAGGTCAAGCCTAGGTTCCGAAATATATATACGCCCAAGACTCCGCATAGTCAAACCTAGACTTGAACCAAGGTTAAACTTAACGCTCTGATACCAATTTGTCACGACCTGGAAATGGCACGTGACTAGCACTTGAATCACGTGAACTTTATAGGACCCCACCGTGATCCAAGTAAGCCAAAAGCCCAGAAATCTAAATATTTTTGGGAAAATAGAGGAGGTGAAGTTTTGAAATAGAGGTATAATGAAATCAGGTTCTTTGATTGCATGTGTAATGTTATATGAAAATACAAGTGGATTATATACTATAGTTGAAAATATTTTCGTCATTTGAAATTTGGGCAGCACCTCCTTTGTAAATTTTAATCCGAAACCAATACAAAGAAATAATAATAGGCATCCCCAAGCGGAGCTAGCTCTTCACCAATTGGTGTGATCACAACCACACAAATGATATATATAAGACGCCCTAAGGCGATGATCAAACACAGAAAAGAAAGAAAACCAAAACATCATGAAAGAAAATAGAAATAAAGAATAAATACATAACCGCAGCTCTAAGTCTGAAAGAATATACAATCTGTGGTTTTCTAAGTCTACTAAATACACAAAGTCTGGTTGATGGAGCTTTTAACTAGATACAACTGAATAAATATACAAGTACAAATGATGGTCACGATGCAAGTGTACCCCACATACCAAAGCAAATCACCCAAAAGGAAACTGTGTGCCAGGAAGCCGCTACTGAATCCATGCGGTCAACCTGCAAGAAAACTGTGGCACAACGGGGGTGAGTTGCCAACTCATGAGTAGAAGGCATCATTGGGTAGAAATCGAATGTATGACGATCTCTTAGGTCATATAGTAAAATAACAACAACAACAACATTGAGTGGTAACAAGGGTGATAGTGTTAACATAAGTATAGTACTAATATAACCGTGTCCGTGTCATAATGTTGTACCATGTCGTATGTATCATATATATATATATATGAGTATAAATGTATCATCCAACGTGTGTCCATCAACGACACACCAAATCATGATAAAAACCTGAGTGTCCAGTATCGATACTCGAAAACATCATAAAAACCGCGTCCAGCAGCGACATATAAATCCTCATATCTCGAGCGCCGTCTCATTGGATCGGCTCTCAAATCCATCAAATCACATGACTCTGGTTGGTATCCTCCGGATAACCACCGAGCCAAGCTATCATCGGTCGGTAGTGCTCCCCTGCCGGGCTCAATGTCTCTCTATATGATCTTCTTGCCCCGGGGTACCGTACCGGGTCCACCATGTACCCGCAGATGGTGCTCCTCTCTCCTCGAATCGGGTATACATATAGCTCAGAACCAAGAAAACTCATGGTGGACGCCACACATCATATCAAGGAAAACGGCATTTTTCTTTTAAAATGATCATAAGTTTTCAAAATTCACATGCGGTTTCCCAAATCCAGAAATCTTATGAAAACCGAAATCTCATAAACATGAGGCAATAATGAAACAATTAATACCGGCACAGAGACAATCTACAGTGCATAACCATAATTTATATATAAATGTGGCATCTAACTAAATAATAAATGCAATATCTAAACTAGCATGTGAGGTAATAAGTACTAAGCAATACTAATAAGCAACAAGTTATTAGGTTATACGATGAAGTAACGATTTCTAATGTGTACATGGCATGGCAATTACGAATGATGAGTGTGTGAGCCGGCGAGTATGTGTACGTACAACATGTGCATCATCGGTAATGGTGAATGTGTCCTAGCAGACGATGTCATATAAGATAATGAAAAGAACATGTATGTAAAATGCAAACGAGAATAATACGAGCATAGCAGAAAAGTAAACAGTAAACACAAAAATATAATATATATATAGCTACATACGAGCCATACAGTTATGGTATTTAAAATTGTACGAATCGTCGTTCTTAGAAAAATAGGGGCTACGGTGTTTTTGAGAAAAGGATACCATTTGAAAATCCATAGAGTCCCTTGGGGTTGTCCTTTAAAAATGCATAACGGTTCGTTAGTTTTAAAAATAGGTATGGCTCTAATTATATTCTAATATTAACTTATATGATTGGAAGACTAAAATATTTCCAGGTTGAAAGTGATTAGTGCAGGGTTGTCTAGCACGGCAGCAAGGTTTCGGGATGTATCGTCCTTGCCAATTTCAAAAGTTTGCCATTCTAGCTAACCCTAACCCTAGAATCGTAACTAGAAAATGCGACGAAACAATATGCAAACAACTTTGCAACTAAAGTGAACAAGGAATACAACCTTTGTAGACCGGTCCATCACTTCTATAGCTCCATGTAGTAGTCCCTTCGCTGCGATCATGAACTCCCGGACTGTGGAAAGGCTCCCATGAAGAAATGAAGAAGCTTGCATCGAAGTCTTCGAGGCCGAAGATGATCTACGTCGAAGAGACACTAACCCAAGCTATTTCTTCACTAATTGTGGAATTAGTGAAGCAAACACCCTATACTAAATGGCAAGTAGTAGAGGATGATGAATTAGGAAGTGGGCTCACTTTAGATTTATTTTTCTCACACTAATTCTTCACATAGAAAAAACCTAGTGAGCTTTTTCTTTGATGAAGAAGAAGAAGAATGAACTCATGACAGAGCAAATGGCAACCATGGGTGAGTTAGTATCAAATATTAACCCTTGTAGAGACATAACCATGGTTAGGATAAATGGTTGGGTTAATAAATATCTCAGGCAAAACAAAAGAGTGGACTTTGTCAATGAACACTACAAGCTTCTACAACATCGTGTGTGCACGGAAAACCCAACACAACGGTGTGCACGAAAACAAAATCAGCCCCCAAATGCTAAAACATTTGGGTGCTGAAAACCCAATCCCCAATGCTAAAACATTTCAATAATCAGCTCAAATCAACGGGGCTCCGAAATCACGGAAGATACAGAAATACCACAGCGCATCGTGTGCGCCTGAAAACGAGTATGAAACTCAAAAATCGAACTCCGTCAAGTGCAACGCAATCACTGGAGTTATAATAGAGATAAAAATCTCGAAATCCACTACTGAAATCCAATATACACTAGTCGAATACTATAATACGTATATAGTACACATCCTTGGAAAAATCTCATAAAACGGAATAAAACACATGAAAAATATTTCTTGAGTCGTCGTGTAATGCGTAACTCACGGCACAAGTGACCAATGCTCAATTGTAAAAATAGTAAATATACTTATATATGTTTTGCTCAAATATATGTTCCGTCGTTTTTGAAATATCCCAAAAAGGTCTTCCTTTATAAACGTTTGTGTCGCTCGCGGACACATAGGAAATAGCGAGACTATAGCTCTTTTTTGAAAACTTCTTGGTAAACCTTTTATGCATGCAAAGTACTCAGGTACTGTCCTCGGATCCGTCCTGTTCGGCAACTACTTAATATAGTGCCCATCATGAAAACAAAGCGCTCAAAAGTGAAATCAGCCTCAAAAGGCGTATCCAATATCACATGCATCTGGTGCGCACGGAAAACCAAATCGAATACAAGTGCTATGAATGTGCACAAAAGCAAAACTAAGTGCAATGGGTGTGCACGAAAGCATCTGTCCAGTGCAACGGATGTACTTGACAACAATATCTAGTGCATCTATAGTGCACGAAAATCTCAATCCAGTACAATTAGCATGCACGAAAGAATATCCCAATCGAGTGCACCCGGTATGCACAAAATCACATCTCATATCATGCGCCCCACGTGCGCGAAATCCAAACCAAGTGCATCCGTCATGCACAAATGAAATCTAAATCAAGTGCATCCGATATGCACGAAATAAAATCTAGGTCAAGTGCATCCAACATGCACGAATAAAACCTAACTCAAGTGCATCGATGCGCACAAAACCCAATACCAAGTGCCTAACATGCGCAAAATTCCAACCCGTGCGCGTCAAGTCCGTAATAAGCATCTAGTGCAGTAGCATGCACGAAAATGAACATCAAGTGCAAACGCGTACAAAAACATAAATCTAGTGAAACGAATGCCCACAGACATAAATTGGGTGCAACCAAGGTACGGAGTTTAAATATAGTGCAACCAATGCACAAAATATCAATCTGGTGCAACAAATGCACGAAACACAAATCCGGTGCATCCAGTGCACGAAATACAAATTCGGTGCAACAAATGCACGGCGTAAAAATCTAGTGCAACAAATGCACAAAATACAAATTGGGTGCAATAAATGCACGGAAACGTATCAATAACTTAAATGCGTATAAAAAAAACAACACTGAGTGTACCAAGGTGTATAAAATCAAAAACGTGTGCAACTATATGCACAAATCCGTATCAATGCACTGCAAGCACATGTGAGCTATACCGAGTGCAAAAATCAAATCGAGTGCATACCACATGCACAAATCAAATCAACCGTATGAAATCCACAAAATCATAAACGCGTGCAGCCAAGGCACAAAATCAATATCAAGTGCAATAGATATGCACAAATCGCAACCCAACACAACGGTGCATAAAACGTATAACAAGTGCAATAACTATGCACAAAATGTAAATACCCAGTAGGTGCAGCTATGGTGCACGAAAACAATATCATGAAACTCAATTATCAAAACTCAAATTCAAACGATATAAGCGTGATACTCGGATCATAAACGCAAATCGCCACAAATGACATTGAGGTATACCTCCTTCAATGTCGAAAAAAAATATTGGTGCGCCCAAAACTGGCAAAGCAAGAACATCTGCTTGCCTCCTGCTCATGGTCTGGCGTCCTCTGTCTCTGGATCCTCATTTCTTTGCGGATTACCAATCTCGCAATCCATCGGCTCGTCGTCCCGGTCAGGTGTGCTAACGGAAATGATTCCGCTCTGGCACTCCTCTGGTCATCTCTTGGCCAATTTGTATGACCACTCGTAAACAAGCACGTCACTGGCGTCGGCCTCTAGCCCTCTGAATACATGTGACACAACTGATCTTTGGTGCAAATCTTATCGCAGCAGTGTCCTGGAAGGAACATGCTCGGGGTCTCTTCCGATCTCGCCTATACCGAACTGTACGAAGGCTGATACTCTTGGATAATCTTTTCTTGCTTTCTGGACATCTGCGTTCTTAGCACACATTTCCTCGGGAACTGGCCGTATCCCAACGCCTCTGTATACATATCAGATCTCTAATCTCAATGGAGAGTAACAACAGCTCGTTAACATCTCGCACGAACATCTTGTTCCACTCGTCTTTATTTTCGTCCACTTTGACGTCACGTCTTGCTATCTGTATACTACAATTGTTCTCGGCTACAGTCAATCCGGAGTCTCTCACACGGACTCGAAATTACGAACTCGGTATCTTCATTCCTCAGTAGAAGATATCTATCCGAACACGTCCTCGGGAAGTCGCCCCAATCATCGAAGGAACACTCTATATTCGTCCATTCTCGATGAACTCACAACGCATCTGGGTGGGGTCCTCTAGTCATCTTACTGATCTCCTATCGGATCATCGAGCGAACAACGTCATCTCTGGATCAATCTACTCTAGATCTGAGTAAAATTCTCCACACTGGAAATCTTCAACTTAACTGGGCCTGCGTCGGCGCATCAAATCTGACGAATCACCTTCGTCTCTCAACTTAAGATAAACTAGTTATCACCTGTCGCATCTCTGCCTGAAAGCTCTAGCGATCTCAGCTCATAAGCTCTGGAAGTAGCATCTCGTCAATCTCAGCAACAGCTGGGTCATCTGTCTGCACGGTAGACGACATCACAATCCCTGAGGTAGGCTGTACATCAACAGTCCTCTCCCAACAGGCAGCCTCTAACAATGACCCGATCATCCGGTACAAAACCGTACACTCGCTTCAACCGAGAGGTCACAACAAAAACACTAAATCGATACATTCCCATGTCACCAGAAAACACAATGGTCGGTCCTCGTCCATGACAAGCTTGCCCTGACCGCATCACTAGCAGTAGCTCAATCTGTACTCAAACCATGGTGACAGGAACCTCAAGAAAGTATCAACGAAAATAGATCAAAGGGATGAAATGACTCAACAGATCCAGAACGAATACATGATCATAAGGAGGAACGGAATTAGTGAGAGTATGATCATGGAAACGAATAGAATCAAGGATCTCAAATGGACGTAAAATCAAGGGAACAAAGAGAATCACAAGTCTTAAGATATGTACATCCTAAAGTCACTTAAGTGGAGTATCATATCGTAAATATGCCGCGGAACATGCGTACGTTACGTCACTCTACTCAAGCTACCTACTCCATCAATCAGGGTCTGCTTATAAAACGAAAGTTCGGGTCTAATACCCCCATGTTCAAGTCTAAGTTCCGTAAGGTCAATCCTATGCAACGAAATAAATTACGCCCCAGACTCCACATAGTCAAACCTAGACTCGAACCATGGTTAAACCTAGCGCTTTGATACAAACTTTGTCACGACCCGAAAATATTAGCTCGTGACTGGCACTTAAATCATGCAACGTCTACAGGCGTAACGTAACTTAAGTAAGACGAAGCCCGGAAATCTAAACCCTTCAAAAGAATTAAGTAATGAAACATTTGGAAACCTTAAGTAAAAATCCTTGAACTTATTTTTTTCTCTTGTTTTCTTAAAAATTTCGGCAGCACCTCCTTTGTAAAAACTAGCCCCGAAACGGGTACAACATAGAATATAAAGAAAGTATCCCCAAACGGGAGCAAATCACACCCAACAGCGGAAACAATCACCACAAGCATATATATGTATACGACGCCCAACTGCGAATATCAACACAAAGGAAAATGAAAAGAAAGACATCAAATGTTGATGTGTAGTAGCACCTCTAGTTAGGTTACAACATCATAAAGTAGTGAACTTTTAAATTTTAGAGGGCTATTACAAACGAACTACAAATCGTAATTAGAGTTTAGGGTAACAACAACAATATAGGAAGTCTAAACTAAAGGAAAAGAGAATACAACCTTTGTAGCCAACTCCTTCACTCTTTTGGACTCCTATGGCTTTGCTCAAAGCTTCGATCAACTCCGCTTGAGGTCCTTCGTCGTCTACGATGATCCACCCAGAGATTTCTAGGTCAAGCTCTTTGCTTCACAAAAACTAGATGAACTGGAGCAAACACACTACACTAAAAGGCTAGGGTAGTATAGAATGGTTATGTGGTTTGTATACTCTCTTAAAAACCCTTTCTTTTTAATTTCCTCACTCTTTTTAAAACTCAAGAGAGCTTGAAGAAGGAGGAAGATGAAGATGGCAAAAGCTTTTGTCAATATTGTGAAAAACTTAATCCAAAATGAAAAAAAAGAATATATATGAGACACTCTCAAATATAATCATGGTAACATAATATCTAGATATTTTGTAGATGAGTCAAAGAACAAAAGGAAATATGACTAGGGTTAAAGTAAAAGGGTCAACAAGAAGTGTGTGGAAGAAATGAGTCATGTAGCTAATTTCCTTTTTCTTTAATTCATTACAAATATGTAGATATTTGTCAACCATGTGAGTCTTATATTGCCATCTCCTATGTATCAACAACCATGATACAAGTGTATGTATGTATGTGTGCATTCACATCATCATGTGCATGTATAAACATATATGCATACATCCATCCATACAATCAAAAGAAAAGGTTTAATTAAAAGTGAGCTAAATGTCAGTATTAAATCAACACTTGATTTAATAAATCGGTCGCATCAAATACGACCTGACCAATAGTAAACTCCCGATTAAAATGCGATATCATATACTCGCATTTAATCGAGCTCCCGCACATATCTCAAATGCACACCACATTGTTTCGCCTGAGCTAGAAAAATCCTGTGTGGGACTCTAAGACTCGTCAATACGCTGGCAGTAGGCGATGATCATATCAAAACACCTACAAGCCGCAAGTGGTCAGCTAAACGTAACGGCCACCCGGGTATTGAGCAATTAGAAGAAAAACAAGCGAACCCGTCAAAACTCCCGTCGAGCCATTAGCAACACTTACCGTACAGTCCGGTCTCTTCGTCTGATATGCTGCATATCAAGTCTAGGGATGGAATCGTCGAGCCCTAATAACTCAATAAGTCATGTCGATATGGACTATGACCGGTCGAGAAACTACTGATAACACTTATCAGTAAATCTCATCAGCCCTGACCAGGGACTTCAAGTCAGAGCCAATCGCACATTGCACAACATCAACTCCCAATACCGGGAGAGACGAAACCCCTCCTATCGCTCACTGTCTCCATGTGTCTTGGGACTATACCCAAAAGCCACCTGTTTGCATGACTTAGTAGAGCTGTGGTAGGGTGGAAATCAAAATACAGTGGGAGAACACACAAGACTCTATGACGATCTCGGGTCTACAGACTAACCTGTACCAGTGTCACTAGAGAACTGCTATCCGACGATAGATATAATACAATATAGGAATTCTTGGTGAGTCCGTTCAGTGTACCCAGTCTCTACTGAGCACCCGTATACAATCTTCAATGTCACAACATCAATGGATATGGGATCATCCATCGCCCATCATATGGGTCAAGAAACGTATACTCTAGTCTACTCTGGAATATCGATGCCCTATCTCGATATACCTACGACTAGGAACATTTAAGGATATGCTTATAGACCACACATGCCCCACTAGTATGATCTCCATCATAGCCATGGAAGTTAAGCAAATATCCTCACGGCTTTATCAACAAGCATCAAATGAACTGTTGGATATAGTGCCCTCAGAGTCAATTATTGGATCACAGGCACGTGATTGTAATGATTGAGGAAGGACCTATACCGATAGGACAGTCTTACTCAAGATGATAGTATGCTATCTGGTTTATCTTTATCATCGTGTACATGCTTTAGGTGACATTACAGGTCACCTATTGCACGTTGATAGAGCCCATAGGATTCTTGCTTGACGGCCAACAGTATGATGGCGATCATATACGTCGGAGCTGGGGTCTATAAGCACATCCTTAAAGTGGTCCCTAGTCGTGGGAGTTTCGAGACTGGGCATCGATACTCCATTAGTAGACTAGTGTATAGAGTCAAGACCCCGACGAGGGGAGGTGGCCGGTCTCACAAGCCATTGGTGTCCGTTGGTTCACCTAAGATATATACAGGTGCTCATTGGGTTATAAGGACACCGGACAGGACTCGCCGGGAACATGCTAGTTGGTATTATAGCTAACGTCAGATAGTAGTTTCCTGGTGACATGTGTACAGGTTAGTTCATCGACCTGAGATCTTCATTTGTCTCGTGTGAGTTCCCACTGTGCTTTGATTACTACCCTACCACGGCTCAAAGGAGTCGTGCAAACAGGTTTTAGTTGGGTACACTCCCGAGCCACATGGAGGCAGTGAGCGGATCGGCAGGGGTTTCGTCTCTCCCGGTATTGGGGGTGAGATCGCGCTGTGTCTAGGAGAGCCATTACACGAAGTCCTTGGCCAAGGCAGGAGATTTACTTGTAGGTATTCCAGTAGTATCTCAGGGTGTTCTGGGCTACACTCCGACACGACTTGTACCGCTTTTGGGGGTCTGACTTTTACCAACCCCCTAGGCCCGACATGCGATACTCATAGACGAACGGACCGGACTGTATGGGTATTGTCACTGACAGGCTCAGTAGGGTGTCAGGATGAGTTCGCTCATCGACCTCCCTTTTGGTCAATACCTGGTAGCCCGTTACGTACAGCTAGTACCACTGGCATGCTAGTGGTTAAATCCACAGCCAAACTATTGACGAGTCTTTAGAGTCCCCCACAGACAGTTTCTCAAGTTTCGGGCGAAACGTTGTAGAGGCCGTATGGTATTATGGCAGGGTTCGATCATATACGTGTAAGTCCATGCTACCTCTCCCGGTACTTACGGGCTTGCGGAATTTGATGAAAAACAATTTTCTAGAGACGGTAACATGGACTCAAAACGGATCTTTGTTAAACTATCTATCTAACAACCTAACTAGGAGTTGTTAACTACTCGGTTAGGGCGTTATACCTTTCTTTTCTTAAACTCCTTCGTCTTCAAGCCTCGATGGTGTACGGATCGGCTTCACCCCGTCGTCTCCTTGGGCCGAAGATCGATCCACCCGGAAGCTTCTACCTTTGGCTTCTTCTTCGAACTTTGAAGAAACTAGTTCACTCGGTTTGCTAAACCTTGTGAACTAGAGTGAGTAGAGGAGAGTGTGTTGGGATTTTTCTCTATGGTTCTTGCTTCTCAACACATGAGACAAGTGAACCATAGACTAGAGAAAGAGAGAGAGCAAGAGGAAGAGGATGAGAGCTCAAGCCAAGAGAGAGAAAGGAAATGAGAGAATGAGCAAGACTTTTTTCTCTTGGCTCTCATAATCCAAAGCCATCATAACAAATCATAGCAATCAAGTATTATGTGATGGTTTAAACTACAATAGCCATATCATTTCATGCACTCATTTTTCACAAAAGAAACAAGCAAGCAAAAAGTCTTTGCCATGAAATGATAGCCATTGTCATCATGATGGTCAACTAGTCCAACCCAGTCAACCGGTCAAACAAAGTCAACAAGTCAACTAAGTCAACCCCTCAACAACCATGTCACCATAATACTTAATTAATATTATTGTTAATCATATATCATATTCTCATTAGGGTTTAGCAAAAAGTCAATGGTCAACAGTCAACAGTCAACAACCCTAATGAGAATCCTCTGCCTCTGTCTCTCCGTCAACTGTGCATACACATCCGCATCTGCGTTCCGAGGAACGCGAATACATACTGGAAAAAACCAATCCCAAAATTTACACTAGGATCTGGCTTAAACCATAGCCCGCTAGTGTTAACTGTCCGGACACTAAACGTGCACAAGTGCACGGATGTGACCGAACCCTGTCGTAAAACCATGCGACCTATCGCAAAACCATGCGACCTTTGCTCTTTTGCCTAAAGGCGAATAGCTTTCTGTGTGGGACTCTAAAGACTCGACACTACGCTGGCAGTGGGTTTAACCACAGACCGCAAGCGGCACTAGCTGTGCGTAACGGTCCCCAGGTAGATGCCGACAAGAAGACTGACGGGGTGAAACCCATCTGAACTCCTACTGAGCCTGAATGTGACAGTCTCCGTAAAGTCCGGTCTGTTCGTCTGATACATCGCATGGCGGGCCTAGGGGGCGGTAAACGTCAGTCCCCTAATAGCGGTACAAGTGGTGTCGGAGTGAAGCCAAAAACACCCTGAGATAACACTGGAAGCCTACCAGTATATCTCGCTTGCCCTGGCCAGGGACTACTCGTGTAATGGCTCTCCTAGACACAGCGCATTGTCAACCCCCAATACCGGGAGAGACGAATCCTGTCTAACCGTCACTGCCTCCAAGTGCTTCGGGACTGCACCCAACTACTACCTGTTTGCACGACTCCTTTGAGCCGTGGTAGGGTAGTAATCAAAGTACAGTGGGAACACACTCGAGGCGAAGTGACAGTGTCAAGTCAGCGGACTAAGCTGTACTCATGTCACCTGGGAACTGATAACTGACGATAGGTATAACACCAACCAATCAGTTCCCGACGAGTCCTGTCCAGTATACTCGTAACCTAACGAGCACCCGCATACTATCTCAAGTACGACGTACTGACGGCTGTGGGACAGACCGTCTCCCCTGCTGGGATGAGAAGCGCATACGCTAGTCTACTCTGGAGTATCGATGCCCTGTCTCGATAGTCCTGCGACTAGGGACCTGCATAAGGATGTGCTTATAGATTACCCAGCCCCCACTAGTGTGACTGCCATCACAACGCTGGTAATCAAGCAAAGATCCTAAGGGCTCCACTAATACGTATAGGTGATATAATAAAATAAACACATGTACACATTGAAGTAGAAACAAACCAAGTAGCATACTACTATTTTGAGCAAGATTGTATATACAACTGTGAATATCCCAAGCTTCCATTAAGTAATATACAAACTAGTATGATACAGTAATGGCCTCTAGGGCATATACAGTAACAATCTCCCACTTGCACTAAGGCCATGTACTGGCGTATCGAAGACCTATCATCTCGATCAGCCGCTCGAACTGAGTCTGGGGCAAGGCCTTGGTGAATGGATCTGCAGTGTTATCTTCTGAAGCAAACCTCCAAACCTAGATCTCCTGGCGATCTACGATCTCCCTGATCAGGTGATACCGCCTCAAGATGTGTCTGGATTTCTGATGGGACCTTGGTTCCTTCGCTAAAGCTATAGCCCCGTTGTTGTCGCAATACAGAGGTATTGGATCAACAATGGACGGAACCACCTGAAGTTCTTTCAAGAACTTCCTCATCCAGACGGCTTCTTTTGCGGCATCAGATGCAGCGATGTATTCCGGTTCCATAGTCGAGTCAGCAACGGTTTCCTGTTTGGAACTCTTCCAACACACCGCCCCTCCATTGAGGGTAAAGACAAAACCCGACATGGACTTGGAATCATCCTTGTCACTCTGGAAGATGGAGTCAGCAAAGGCCTCGATCTGGAGGTCTTTTCCACCATACACCAAGAACATCTCCTTAGTCCTTCTCAGGTACTTGAGAATGTTCTTTACCGCTATCCAGTGTTTCTCCCCAGGGTTTGACTAATACCGGCTTACTACACTAAGTGCATAAGCTACATCCGGTCTGGTACACAACATCGCATACATTATAGAGCCTACCGCAGAAGCGTAGGGTATAATAGACATGCGATCCCTCTCCAAATCAGTCTTGGGAGACATCTCTTTAGAGAGGGTGATCCCGTGACAAGCCGGTAGGTTACCGCGCTTGGAATCTTCCATACTGAATCTTTTCAGTATGGTGTCAATGTACCTGGACTGCGAAAGTCCTAATATCCTCTTGGATCTATCACGATGGATCCGGATCCCCAGGATGTATGAGGCATCACCCAGGTCTTTCATGGAGAACCTGTGTGACAAGAACCCCTTGACAGATTGTAGCATAGGAATGTCATTTCCTATTAAGAGAATGTCATCCACGTATAAAACGAGGAATACTACAGTTCTCGCTACAAATCTACTATAGATGCATGGTTCATCTTGATTTTTGATAAAGCCAAATTCTTTGACCGTCTCATCAAAGCAGATGTTCCAACTCCGCGATGCCTGCTTTAGTCCATAGATGGACTTAAGCAACTTGCACACCTTTCCGCTGCTCCCACTCTGAATGAAACCCTCTGGCTGGTCCATATAGACACACTCCTCTAAATTTCCATTTAGAAAAGCGGTCTTTACGTCCATCTGCCAAATCTCATAATCGTGGAAGGCAGCAATGGCAAGAAGGATCCGAATGGATTTCAGCATAGCCACTGGAGAAAAGGTTTCGTCATAGTCCAAACCAGGTCTTTGACGAAAACCCTTTGCAATAAGTCTAGCTTTATAGGTCTCAACCTGTCCATCTACACCAATCATCCTCTTGAAGATCCACTTGCATCCTACGGGTTTTACCCCGCCTGGAGCAATGTCCAACGTCCATACTTTGTTGGTGTACATGGACTCCATTTCGGTCCGCATTGCATCCAGCCATTTTACCGAGTCAACGCTCTGAACGGCCTGCTGGAAGCTAGTAGGCTCATCATAATCTATGATGCAATCCTCTCTATCCCCGTCTATGAGAAAACTGTAGTATCTCTCGGGCGGATGAGACTGCCTACTACTCCTGCGGAGCGGCGTAGGAATGTCCTGTTCTTTTGAACCCTCTGGTTCTACTAAGCTTTCAGTAATAGTCTGTGGTTCTGGAATTTCTTCCAGTTCTACTGCGCTCCCACTAATTTCCTTTTCCAAGATCTGGTGTTCTAGAAAGTGGGCATTACGAGAAACAAGGACTTTTTGTTCCTCTGCGTGGTAGAAAAGATACCCCCTGGTGTTCTTTGGGTATCCCACAAACTTGCACAGTACTGAGCATGCCTCGAGTTTGTCCGCATGCTGCTTTTTGACAAAAGCTGGACATCCCCAGAACTTCAGATATTGAAGATAGGGTTTCTTCCCACTCCATAACTCATATGGTGTGGTAGGCACAGTCTTAGTGGGAACTCAGTTCAAAAGGTATGCGGCTGATTCTAGCGCATATCCCCAGAATGATCGCGGTAACTCAGCGTTACTCATCATGGACCGTACCATATCCAATAGGGTTCGGTTCCGTCTCTCCGATACACCGTTATGTTGCGGAGTGTATGGAGGAGTAAGCTGAGAGAGAATTCCATTCTCTTTTAAATAGTCCAGGAACTCGGCACTCAAGTATTCACCACCTCGATCCGATCTTAGAATCTTGATGCTTTTGCCGGTTTGTTTTTCTACTTCATTCTTATATTCCTGGAACTTTCCAAAGGCTTCGGACTTATGTTTCATTAAGAAGACTTGTCTGAATCTTGAAAAATCATCCGTAAAAGTAATGAAGTAAGAAAAACCGCTTCGCGCATGTGTAGACATTGGACCGCACACGTCGCTGTGTACGAGTCCCAAGAGCTCGCTCGCTCTTACTCCGTGTCCAGTGAACGGAGTCTTTGTCATCTTTCCTTTGAAACAGGATTGACAAGTGGCATACGATTGATATTCGAACGGATTCAAATATCCTTCTGTAAGTAACTTCGTCAACCTTCTCTCATTGATGTGACCCAGTCTACAATGCCATAAGAAAGTCTGATTGATTTCTGGAGACTTTCTTTTGTGTGTATTCTGGACATTGAAAATCTATGGTTGGTTTAATACGTATATACCATTGCTCAATGTACCTGACCCAATCAAAACTTGATTAAGGTGAATGTTTACAACATTGCTTACAAACGCAAATTCATAACCTTCTTTAGAAACCAAAGATACAGAAA
Organism: Agapanthus africanus; assembly: GCA_030015575.1. NCBI lineage: Eukaryota > Viridiplantae > Streptophyta > Magnoliopsida > Asparagales > Amaryllidaceae > Agapanthus > Agapanthus africanus. Next base: position 440,340,150 of record CM057350.1, on the reverse strand, counting down.
TGATATTACAAGTTGCGTTGGGTACAAAATAGCAATTACGCAAAACCAAAACATGTCCATCTGACATTCCCAGGTGATAGTCCCCCACGGCCTTAGCATCCATGCTAGCTCCGTTTGCAACTTTGAGGGTCATGTCACCTGCCTTCAAAACCTTACGGTTTCTCAACGCCTGCAAAGAATTACAGATATGAGATCCTGATCTGGTATCCAATACCCAGGAAGTAGAGTTTATTGAAAGACAGTTTTCAATAACATACACACCTGAAGCTGAAGCCACAACCTGCTTCAGATCCTGTGTTCTGGCCTTCTAAGCCCTGCAATCTTTCTTCCAGTGTCCACTCTTATGACAATAGAAGCATTCTTCTTTATCCACAAGCTTCCCCACTTTCTTTGTTGCTTTTGCCTTTCCCTTCGTATCCACTTTACTAACACCGCCCCTTGGTTTGGCGGGGGCTTTCTTCTTCTTTCCCTTGGCTTTCGCTTTGGACCTAGAAGAAGAAGATCCTCCTACAAACAAAGTAGATGTTTCCCTACCTTTCTGTAGGGTGCCCTCTGCGCTCCTTAGCATGTTGAGGAGTTTTGAAAGTTCAACTTCCTTTTCTTGTAAGTTGAAGTTCAGTATAAACTGGGCGTAAGTGGAAGGAAGGGACTGGAGAATCAAGTCCGTATAGAGTTCATTCTCCAACGTGGTCCTAAGGTCCGCGAGCTCTTCTATATAGCCAATCATCTTAAGCACGTGTTCCGCTACCGATGATCCGATGGCTAACCTTGCCGAAAATAACTTCTTCGACACTTCGTATCTTGCGATACGAGATTGCTCTCCATACAGTTCTTTTGTATAGAGAAATATGGATTCGAGGTCCATATTCCCGTGCCTCCTCTGATGTTTGTTGTCCATAGAGGCAAGCACGAGGCACTTGGCCTTCGTGCAGTCTAGTTCCCAGGTCTTACGGATTTCCTTATCCGCGACGCTGGTTTTGGGACCTGGGACAGGGGGAGCTTTGGTGGTAAGAAGATACCCCAGCTTGTCGTAAGTGATTGCCATCTTGACATTCCTGAGCCAATCTTTGTAGTTTGGCCCTGTCAGTATGTTTTTATCTAGAAGTAACTTAAGTCTAGTCATGTCGATTGGTCGCTGCAATTAGGAGAGAGAGAAGAAACACTCAGCATGATGCTCTTGCAAGTTTAGAGTGGTTTTTAGTTTGTCTAAACAGGATGGCTCCCACTGTCTCTCGAATCCCTCCTCAAACCAAAAAGGAAGAATTAGTCAGGATCAATCTCATCGTACAATTCTTGCTTAACCGTTCGGCCAGGCTGGTGTCGGTACTTCGAGGGAGGTTTTCCAACGCTTTCGCGAAGTTCCTTAATTAAATAACCTCTTTTCCCTGTGGCCGTAGCCCCGCTAACACCTTTCTAGACACCTACTTAGTTTATAGCATTGATCGTTAAGTGAGAAATTTCCCGAGGAGTAGCATATACTCACAGTAGGATCGGGATCCAAATATCATCGCGTGACGAAACTGAAGGAATCCTACCAGAATCATCACACTCCAAATGGTATGCAACTCTAGCAAGTTTCAGTACTATGAAGCTCCCGATGTGGATTTTTGCCCCATGCTCTTATGACCTTGGCGTGAGGTCAAAATGTCAAAAGTCACATGTCAAGTTCTACCCATCATTATCCAGGTTAATTTGAACCCACCCGTACCTACCCTTGACGTAGGCCAAAATGGCAGTACGGCTGTCCCAAACCAACGCATTCTATCTATGCAACAGATAAATATCCGGCAGCTACCAATCACTATGCCTTGGCGCGATGTCAAAATACATAGCTTGAATACTACCGAATATTTAACTGAAATGATGGAGGACTACGGATGGTTTTGGCGAAACCGTGAACGTAGTGAACTTGATATAATCGATGGAACGAGATAGCTTTTAAAAGGAGTGGCTCAAGCTCCGCATTTAAAAGTTGGTTTTGAAAAGAACCGAGTGGTTTTTCGAAAGTGTTCCAACGACTTTTACTTGGTTTATTTTCTTGCATTAGTTCTTTTAATGCATATTTTTCTTGTATTAGTTCTTTTAATGCGTCCCATCATTTAATCCTACCATTGCAGAAAACAACCAAAATATGACGTACGCTTATGCCATTCGCATTCGCCACGGGGCCCCGTCATTACCAGTTAGGTTACTTAACTAACGACAGAGTGGGGGCTGGGCTAGAGCGGCTGTAAAACATAAGCAACGCCTAAATAATATCATATATAGATATATTGCAATGATAGCCATTTCAGATCACAGATGAATACATTGGATATAGTAGGAATCCGCAATTCGTACGAGCCTATAACGAAAAGCAGATTACACGGTCGCGGTGAATAGCCAATACCCCACCCAAGACCCCTACGGGTGCGGCAAACTACCCGCCAAGTACCCGAAGCGAAGCAACCTTCCTGAACTCCGTAAGTAGGCCACTCGGCACTTCGGGATACCCGGTAGTTTGTGCACCCCCTCCATGGGTCTATCCTAGGAGCTAAACAGTAAAAAGAAATTATACAATGACGGCTACAACCCCGACCCGGTTGTGCGGCCATACAAATAATTATTACATCAATTTACAAAATTACATGAATTGAAAGAAAAGAAAACACTCGTCTCACAACCCCCGGCTATTCACCCGCGACAATCCAATGAATTCATATACACATTCCAGCAACATTACAGATCACAGATTTGTATAACCCCCACTAATCGACATATATCACATTACAGAAATACCCGTCAGCTTAAGTCTTTAGAAACTCGATCAAAATACTGTTTTTAAAGCCCCAAAAACAAAATTTCCTTTCTGGAAAATCTGGGCTGAAAAAACATATACCAAAATTCCCAAAATACCCCACTAATTATTCTGCAGTGAAGAAAATCTACAGAGGAGTTCAATCGGCCGCGGAACCGCGGCAAGAGCAAGCTCTTGTCGCGTTTCCGCGGCGCTTTGATGAGATCTCTTGATCGTTTTTCTTCAGTGCACTATAAAAACCCTGAGTCGATTTTTGAAGCATGATTTATAATTTTTACAAAACTTTAAAAATCGACAGCAAACATGAAATCCGGGTGTATTTCGCGACTTTTTCTCCGATCGAATTTCTAGTTACTATGCTAACATGTTAGGTAGTGTTTAACTAGGCTCTGATACCACTGTAAGTCCATGCTACCTCACCCGGTACTTACGGGCATGCGGAATTTGATGAAAAACAATTTTCTAGAGGCGGTAACATGGACTCAAAACGGATCTTTGTTAAACTATCTACCTAACAACCTAACTAGGAGTTGTTAACTACTCGGTTAGGGGGTTATACCTTTCTTTTCTTGAACTCCTTCGTCTTCAAGCCTCGATGGTGTACGGATCGGCTTCACCCCGTCGTCTCCTTGCGCCGAAGATCGATCCACCCGAAAGCTTCTACCTTTGGCTTCTTCTTCGAACTTTGAAGAAACTTGTTCACTCGGTTTGCTAAACCTTGTGAACTAGAGTGAGTAGAGGAGAGTGTGTTGGGATTTTTCTCTATGGTTCTTGCTTCTCAACACATGAGACAAGTGAACCATAGACCAGAGAAAGAGAGAGAGCAAGAGGAAGAGGATAAGAGCTCAAGCCAAGAGAGAGAAAGGAAATGAGAGAATGAGCAAGACTTTTTTCTCTTGGTTCTCATAATCCAAAGCCATCATAACAAATCATAGCAATCAAGTATTATGTGATGGTTTAAGCTACAATAGCCATATCATTTCATGCACTCATTTTTCACAAAAGAAACAAGCAGCAAAAAGTCTTTGCCATGAAATGATAGCCATTGTCATCATGATGGTCAACTAGTCCAACCTAGTCAACCGGTCAATAAAGTCAACAAGTCAACAAAGTCAACCCCTCAACAACCATGTCACCATAATACTTAATTAATATTATTGTTAATCATATATCATATTCTAATTAGGGTTTAGCAAAAAGTCAACAGTCAACAGTCAACAACCCTAATGAGAATCCTCTGCCTTTGTCTCTCCGTCAACTGTGCATACATACCCGCATCCGCGTTCCGAGGAATGCGAATACATACTGGAAAAAACCAATCCCAAAACGTACACTAGGATCTGGCTTAAACCAAAGCCTGCTAGTGTTAACTGTCCAGACACTAAATGTGCACAAGTGCACGGATGTGACCGAACCCTGTCGCAAAACCATGCGACCTGTCGCAAAACCATGCGACCTCTACTCTTTTGCCTAAAGGAAAATAGCTTTCTGTGTGGGACTCTAAAGACTCGACACTACGCTGGCAGTGGGTTTAACCACAGACCGCAAGCGGCACTAGCTGTGCGTAACGGTCCCCATATAGATGCCGACAAGAAGACTGACGAGGTGAAACCCATCTGAACTCCTACTGAGCCTGAATGTGACAGTCTCCGTACAGTCCGGTCTGTTCGTCTGATACATCGCATGGTGGGCCTAGGAGGCGGTAAACGTCAGTCCCCTAATAGCAGTACAAGTCGTGTCGGAGTGAAGCCCTAAACACCCTGAGATAACACTGGAAGCCTACCAGTATATCTCGCTTGCCCTGGCCAGGGACTACTCGTGTAATGGCTCTCTTAGACACAGCGTGATGTCAACCCCCAATACCGGGGGAGACGAATCCTGTCTAACCGTCACTGCCTTCAAGTGCTTCGGGACTGCACCCAACTACTACCTGTTTGCACGACTCCTTTGAGCCGTGGTAGGGTAGTAATCAAAGTACAGTGGGAACACACTCGAGGCGAAGTGACAGTGTCAAGTCAGCGGACTAAGCTGTACTCATGTCACCTGGGAACTGATAACTGACGATAGGTATAAGACCAACCAATCAGTTCTCGACGAGTCCTGTCCAGTGTACTCGTAACCTAACGAGCACCCGCATACTATCTCAAGTACGATGTACTGACGGCTGTGGGACAGACCGTCTCCCCTGCTGGGATGAGAAGCGCATACGCTAGTCTACTCCGGAGTATCGATGCCCTGTCTCGATAGTCCTGCGACTAGGGACCTGCATAAGGATGTGCTTATAGATTACACAGCCCCCACTAGTGTGACTGCCATCACAACGCTGGTAATCAAGAAAAGATCCTAAGGGCTCCACTAATGCGTATAGGTGATATAATAAAATAAACACATGTACACATTGAAGTAAAAACAAACCAAGTAGCAAACTACTATTTTGAGCAAGATTGTATATACAACTGTGAATATCCCAAGCTTCCATTAAGTAATATACAAACTAGTATGATACAGTAATGGCCTCTAGGGCATATACACTAACAATACGTGCAGTAGTGCATGGATCATAATCGGACGGATCATACTAGTGGGCTTTGGTTTAAGCCGGATCCTAGTATTAGATTTGTTGGATTACTTTAGTCTCATCGTATTCGCATTCAGTCGGAATGCAGATGCATGTATGTATATACAGGTGAGGGGTATCCTTGTGATCCGTCACGAGTTTACTTTAGATATTGCCATATCTTTTTATTGTTGTAAACATTTGGATTATGTTTACATGTGAAAATTATGAGTGGAAATGATCATGAGGTGCAATTAATGTGACATGGACATGTTTAGTAACTCATGGTCTCTTTATTTGTGCTAATGTCATATTAGGAGTTGTTTATTGTGTTGATATGATGTTTAGAAAGAGAGTGGACAGCAATATAAGGTTGGGTTTGCTCTTGGATTTCTTATGCTAGCTCTCATTTTATCATCTCAACACAATAACACAAAGGGCTCCTCTTCTTCTTCTTTTTCTAGCTCACCATTTCCACTAATGGCATCATCTTCAACCTCTATCCATACACTCTCATGCGTTGAGAATCAATGGATGCTTGAGACAAAGTGATCGCACACATTCTCTACTTCACCTTGGACACGTCGGCTAGCAAACTTCCTGTCCGAGTTGCTTCGGACGAAGTGGGAGCCCGTAAAAAGACTCATTGATGTGGTGCCCTTCCGACGAGAAGACCGGAGATCGGAGATGCCGCGAGGAGCTTGGGTTGGTGGCCAAAGACCGAAGGACACGGATCGACCGGTATAGCTTTTCTAACCCTTCTCTAGTTAGCTAGTTATAGGTTAATGGTTATATCCGGGATTAAAGTCTGCGATAGCGCCGGTTTCAAGTTTAGAAAAAGTTTTCGTTTCCGCATTTTGGCCTCGGATCGATGGCCGGGGCGCTACCGTAGACTTACATGGTATCAGAGCCACGCCATTAACCTTTACTAGCTTGTTCTAACGTATTTAAAATATCGATCGAACGAAATTTCCGAAACCGCGATTCCATTTCATGAAGTTTCTGTCGAAATTTTTTTGTCATCGAAAAATTATTTTGAATGTGTCAGAAAATCAGGCAGGCTTTTCTAAGACCACTGCAGAAATTTTGTAGAATGATCTCACTGTAGCGCTGCGGAACCACGGCCGTACCCACGTTTTGGCCGCGGTTCCGCCGCAGTACTGTAGCTTCACTGCACCAAATTTTCTACAGTGGTCTCTGACTTGGAATTGGGGTTTCTGGTATTTTTAGTTTTGGCCCAGATTATTTTGAGTGCTGGATTTGTGCTTGGGGCACACTTCGGGAAATTTTGTCGATTGAAAAATTTAAATATGTTAGTTTACAGTACTTACATTATATCCACGACCGTGAATGTCATTTGATCGGTAAATCTTGTCTAATTGCTATAGCCCTTTAAGACGGATTTGCGAACGTGACATTCACGTTGATGTTCTGTGTTGTGCTGTGATGTTGCGGATTTGTCATGGTGGATAGCCTGGATGCAATGGTAGTATAGTTTTGTTATTTTTGTACATTTGATATTGCGGGGCGAGCGTCCGACATGTGGACTGCCGTCACTGCCTGTTTGTATATTATTCTTTTGGGGCACGACCGGGCTGAGGTCTATGTACCCGTTGTATATATATTTTACTTTCTATACTAGGATTACCCCGCGGAGGGGTATGTAGGGTTCCTAGGCACACTCAAGAGGTCTCACAAGGCATCAACCATGCCAATTTCAAAATTTACGGGTGCCGAGAAACCCTAATACGGATCGTTGGCTAGAAATTTAGGCGACAAAGAAAACTAGTTAGCACTTAACTACAAGAATACGGAAATATAACCTTTGTAGATCCGGTTCTCCACCTCCATAGCTCCGCAATGAAGTCTCCTCGCTTTCCAAATGGAAACCCGGGCTCTAGCGTCGGCTTCATCGGAGAAATGGGCGGGCAAGGTCGTCGGCTTCGTGCCGAAGATGATCTACGTCGAGGCATCGCAAGATCAAGCTCCCACTTCACCAAGTCATGAAACTTGTGAAGAAAACACACTCTACTACTTGGCAAGAGGTAGAGGATGAAGAAATAGGAAGTGGGTAGACTTTAGAATTGGATTTCTCACTCTTTTTCATCAATCACCATTGATGAAGCAAGCTTTCTTCTTTGAAGATGAAGAAGAAGAAGATGAATATTATCTTATGATAAGTATTATCCTCAAAGAAAATAATATGAATACTTATCATAATATAACCATGGTCAAGTGTAGAGAATGAATCATGGTTGAGTGGAATGGTTAGGGTTAAGCATGAGACAAAATGGTCACTTGGTCAAAGTCTTCATGAAGCTTCAAGAAAGAACAAAGAAAGCCACCATTTTTCTCTTTTGCTATTATTTTCCAAAACTAATAAATAAATAAATGAATGAATAAATAATCATAACCCTAACCATTCATATAACCATGGTTCAATCTTCACACAAACACAAGTAAACATGTATCATCAAACATGATACAATCAAGTGCACAAAACTATATCGAATATACAATGTGCACATCCGAGCGAGAAAATCCATTTAAAGTGAACCAATATTAGTTAATGCAAAGTAATATATCAAATATATAATTATACATTAAATCATTAAATCAACACTTGATTTAACGATCCGGTCATATCGCATATAACCGACTAATATCCAATGTATCGATTTATCGAATCAATCCTTGATTCGATAACTAGGTTATATCGCATACAATCATTCGACACATTCATCGCGAGAATAGAATACGGTATCACATACACGCATTATTCTCGGTCCCGCACATATCTCATATGCACTCCTATTTCGTTTTGCTTGAGCCAGGAAACCTCTGTGTAAGACTCTAAAGACTCGTCAATACGCCGGCAGCAGGTGATGATCATATCAAACACCCACAAGCCGCAAGCGGTCTGCTAAACGTAACGGCCACCCGGGTATTGAGCGATCAGAAGATCGACGAGCAAGCCCGCTCACACTCCTGTGAATCCAACCAGTAACACTTACCGTACAGTCCGGTCTCGTCGTCTGATATGTCGCATATCTTGCCTAGGGGTGGTAAACGTCAGACCCCAATAGCTCGATAAGTCGTGTCGATATGAGGTCTATAACATTTCGAGAAACTACTGGTAACACTTACCAGTAAATCTCAGCAACCCTGGCCAGGGATTTCCTTTTATAGCCAATCGAACACAGCGCAACATCAACCCCCTATACCAGGAGAGACGAATCCCCTCCTATCGCTCATTGCCTCCATGTGACTCGGGACTGTACCCAAAAACCACCGTTTTGCATGCCCTCTTGGACGTGGTAAGATGGAAATCAAAGCACAGTGGGAACCACACAAGACTCTATGACGATCTCGGGTCAACAGACTACTCTGTACCAGTGTCACCAGAGAACTGCCATCTGACGTAAGGTATAATACCATCTGGGAGTTCTCGGCGAGTCCGTCCAGTGTACCCAGTCTCCACTGAGCACCCGTATATCATCTCTGATGTCAAACACCAATGGATATGGGATCATCCATCGCCCATCTGTATGGGTCGAGAAGGTATACGCTAGTCTACTCTGGTATATCGATGCCCCGTCTCGATACACCCACGACTAGGGACTTTGAAGGATGTACTTATGGACTACCATGTCCCCACTAGTATGATCCGCATCATAGTCCAGGTAGTCAAGTACACATCCTAAGGGCTTTACCAACATGTAACAGAGAGACAATTAGTATACACGTTAATGTAAAGTTCAACCAGATAGCATACTATCAGGTCGAACAAGAAAGTCCTCCCTATATATGTCCCAGCATCCACTGCAATATACATCCAATGTACAGTAATGGCCTCTAGGGCATACATATAACTAACAATCTCCCATTTGCACTAGGGCCATCTGATAGTAGTGGTTGTAGTATCTCATACTCAACCATACCATAAAAATCTCTCTCTGGGAACAGGCCTTTGTGAGTGGATCCGCTGTGTTGTCCTCTGAGTCTACTCTCCTGACCTCGATCCCCTGGAGATCAACCATCTCCATGATCAGGTGATACTGCCTTAGAATATGTCTGGATCACTGATGGGACCGGCGTTCCTTGGCATAAGCCACAACTCCATTGTCACACAATGGGAGGAACGTAGTTCATCTCATGAACCAATATACACCCAAACAGCCTCTTCGGTAGCATCTTAAGTAGCGATATATCCAGCCTTTATCGTCTAGTATGTCGCGGTATCTAGCTTGGAACTCTTCCAACATACCGTCCCTTTACTGAGGGTAAAGACAATGCCTGTGACTGACTTTCAGTCGTCCTTATCACTCTGGAACCCTTCCAGTGATTCTCCCCAGGATCGATTGATACCATCTCACTACAACTAGTGAGAATCCTAACATCCATTTAGATCTATCTCATAGATCCAAAACCCAGGATTTAGGAGGTATCACTTTGATCATATATGGAGAATCATTGTGATGAGCGGAGATTGACCGAGCGTAGCATAGGAAACTCCTTCCCTATCAAGAGCATGTCATCCACGTACTCTACGAGGATCGTCACCATACTCCCTACTACCTTTTTGTTTATACAAGGTTCATCTACCATTTTGATGATGTCAAACTCTTTGACTACCACATCAAAACAGATGTTCCAACTACGCGATGCCTGCTTTATCCTATAAAGCATCTTGCACACGTTTCCGCTGCTCTCATTGTCTACGAAGCCCTCTGGCTGTGTACTTATAGACGCTCTCTTCTAAAACATCATTTAGAAAAGCAGTCAGGGCACCCAACCGCCAGATATCGTAGTCATGGTACGTAGCCGTGGCAAGTAGGATCTGGATGGACTTAAGCATAGCTACTTGAAAAGGTTTCATCATTATCCACGCCTGGTTGATGACGAAAACCTTTAACAATTCTAGCTTTGAAAGTCTTAACTTTTCCATCTACACCAAGTAATCTTCTCAAGATATACTTGCTCCTGATGGGGATTTAACCCTTCAGATATAGCAACCAAAGTCCATACTTTGTTGGTGTTTGAGGATTCCATCTCAGTTCACTAAGCATCCAGCCATTCTTACAGAGTCCCACTCCTGATGGCCAGCTCGAAACTAGTTGGGTCATCATCTTATGATGCAATCCTCGCTCCCACTGTCATAGAGAAACCAAAATATCTCTCGGGTTGGTGAGGAACCCTACTAGATCGGCGGAGAGGCCGAGGTTCGTTGGAATCTACTGAATCCTTTGGTTCTTTCAAATCTTCTGTTGTAGTTTGTATATGTTGCGCCACGACAGCGCCCCGGCCGTCTATCCGAGGCCAAAATGCGGAATCAAAATTTTTCCTTACTTGGAAACCGGCGCTACCGCGGACAATGAAAACCCGGATCGTTAACCATTAACCTATACTAGCTAACAAGAAATGGGAAGAGAAGTATACCGAGTGATCCGAATCCTCCGGTCTTCTCGTCATCGTCCCGATCTCCCGCGGAAAGTCTTGTCTCCTCATCGTCGCCTCCTCGCCGGAAGGGCACCACATCGCCTGCGTCTTTTACGGGCTCCCGCCTCAATCCCGAGGCAACTCGGGCATGAAGCCGGCAACTCGACATGCTCAAGATATGCTGTAGAATGTGTAGTAGATCATGCTAGTCTCATTTGGGGTTTGTAGTTGCCTTGATGGAGGAATGGGGTTAGGAAAAATGGTGCTTTCATTTTTCCAAAACAAGAAGAAGAAGGAGATGAAGAATTCCTCACAAAACAAAGATGAACTCTCTCATTCTTTTCTTTCTCTCAAGTGTTCTTTCTTTCATCTAGTGAGAATGATCATATGGTGGAGGAATGAGAATACCAACCATAAGAAGGGAGGTGAGTGTAGGATAAAGAGAATGGTGACTATATCCAAAGCATCATGATAACAATCTCACATCAACACCAATCAAAGATCAAATCCTTTCTCATCACTTCTAATCTTAAAAAGGCAAGCCATCATGAAAAGCAAAGATGCTTAATCTTTCATAATGCCACAAAAACAAAGAACCCCTCCACAAATGGTTATTTGCAAACTTGCAAATAACCCCCCTCCATCGGGAAAGTCCGGCCGGGAAAGAACAAAGAAAAACCGGCCGGAACGGAATGCAAACTGGCAACTCCAGAAAACTGGTCCCGTAATAAATTACAGGAAAACCCCGATACTGTGCATACACACCCGCATCTGTATTCCGACCGGATACAAATGCAATGAGACAAAATCTACACTGTACTAAACTAGTACCGGCTTAAACCAAAGCCGGCTAGTAAAATCCGTTCGATCCTGATCCGTGCAATACCGCACGTATCTGATCGAACCCTGCCCTATAACTATACGGCCACTAGTACAAAACTGTCCGATCCTGATCCGTGCAATACCGCACGTATCTGATCGGACCCTGCCATATCTCCATACGGCCTCTACAGCGTTTCGCCCGTAAGCTTGAGTAACTGAAAGTGTGGTGGACTCTAAAGACTCGTCAATACAATGGCTGTGGATTTAACCACTAGGACATCAGAGGTATTAGCCAATACGTGACGGGCCACCAGCTATTGACCAAAAGGAACGTCGATGAGCGAACTCATCCTGACACCCTACTGAGCCTGTCAGTGACAATATCCGTACAGTCCGGTCTGTTCGTCTATGAGGATCGCATGTCGGGCCTAGGGGGTTGGTAAAAGTCAGACCCCCAAAGGCGGTACAAGTCGTGTCGGAGTGTAGCCCAGAACGCCCTGAGATACTACTGGAATACCTACCAGTAAATCTCCTGCCTCGGCCGAGGGCTTTGCATAATGGCTCTCCTAGACACAGCGCGACCTCACCCCCAATACCGGGAGAGACGAACCCCTGCAGATCCGCTCACTGCCTCCATGTGGCTCGGGACTGTACCCAACTAAAACCTGTTTGCATGACTCCTTTGAGCCGTGGTAGGGTAGTAATCAAAGCACAGTGGGAACTCACACGAGACAAATGACGATCTCAGGTCGATGAACTAACCTGTACACATGTCACCAGGGAACTGTTATCTGACGTCTGGTATAATCCCAACTAGCAGGTTCCCGGCGAGTCCTGTCCGGTGTACTCATAACCTAATGAGCACCTGTATACATCTTAGGTGAACCAACTGACACCAGTGGCTTATGAGACCGGCCATCGCCCCTCGTCGGGGTCTCGACTGTATACACTAGTCTACTCTGGAGAATCGATGCCCTGTCTCGAAACTCCCACGACTAGGGACCTTTTAAGGATGTGCTTGTAGACCACTAGCTCTCACGTATATGATCGCCATCATACTGCCGGCAGTCAAGCAAGAATCCCAGGGGCTCTATCAGCGTGTAATAGCGACCTGTAAGGTCACCTGAAGCAGTACACGATGATAAAGGTAAACCAGATAGCATACTATCATCTTGAGTAAGACTGTCCTACCGGGATAGGTCCTCCCTCAATCATTGCAATCACGTGCCTGTGATCCAATAATTGACTCTGAGGGCACTATCTCCAACAATCTCCCACTTGCACTCAAGGCTAATTATTGCGATGTCGCATACTCACAGCCCGTGTGATACCGAACACCCAACTCCTCTACTAGTCAGTCTCACAAAGCTCGTTTGCGAAACTATTGCGTTCGAGGAATAGCCTCAGTGAGTGGATCCGCTGCGATGTTTCTTTCTATGTCTCTCTATATCTCAAGTTCGCGGAGAAAACCATCTCCCGAAATGAGCAATACCTGTCTTAGAATATGTCTGGATATCTGATGGGACCTAGCTCATAAATGAACTCCAAATCCAAACTTCTTAGACTGTATCGATAACTGAACTTAATCAGTATCCTGCGCCATACCTCCCTCAGTATTGCCTTGGATCACCTGTCCAAAATACTGTCCCTCGTCAGAGGGAGAACTATAACTCTGACAACCTCCTTGTCGTCCATGTCACCTTGGAAGCCTGGAGTGATAACCGTCTCCTAAAGGAGGCAGCCGTTATCATATCCCTAGAACATTCACTTATGTTCTAAAACTGCTTCCGACTGTTCCTCCAGGATTGGATCAATATCAACTTATTGCATCTAGTGCAAGAACAACATCTGGTGTGGTACTTGACATGTCATGGTTGACTCAATTGCCTAAGCAAGTGATCTGCCAATCATGCACATCCCTCTCTACTTTAGTCTATAAGACACCTTTAGAGAGGGTGACTCCATTACCTGCAGGTAGACTACCATGCCAGGAGTCGTCCATTCTAAATACTCATAGAATGCTGTCAAAGTACCCAGATTGGGAAACCACCCAAATCTAGATCTAAAACCATAGATCTAGTAACCAGAATGTCTGATATAATATCCAAGTCCTGTGTAGAGAAACCACTGTGTGACAACCAAAGTATAACCGATCGCAGTATAGGAGTTTCCTTTCCTACTCTGTGTATGTCATCCAAATACCAGGACATCACACCCTACTACCTTCTTAACAGATCCATCCCTTATTCTGATGAAGTCAAACCTATGACTGTCATCAGAAATAGATGATCTATCTCCGCTATATCTGCTTTAGTCTATAAATAGACATAAGCCTGATATCCACCAATGCTTCCGCTGCTCCCACTGACTACGACAACCCTCTGGCAGAGTCATATAGACGTGCACTTCTAAAGCTAGTTTAGAACGACGCTATACTCATCCTCCTGCCGGGTCTCGCAGCCTGGAACAACAACAATGGCAAGTGTGGGTAAACAAGAACTTCCATGTCACCGTCCTTGAGGCTACCGGAGTACCTCTCGGGTGCCTGAAGTTACCCACCTCCTCTGCAGAGTGGCCAATGGAATGTCAAATCAGATTGAATCTTTAGGTTCCTTATCAAATCTTCAGTAATCGTTTGCGGTTCTGGAATCACTTCCAGTTCTACCATACTCCCACTGCTGATTTTGAAAAATCCATTTTTAATAAAACTGTGGCGAGTCTAGAACAATATCACTATTGATCTTCCAGATGGTAGAAAGTCAACCCTCGTCATAGCCTGGGTCAACCCACAAACAGCCATTACAGAAACGTGCCTTGAGTTATCCGGAGTCTGGGTTTAAGCATAAGCCGGACAACTCCCCGTACCTTAACATCGTTAAGATATGAACTGTTCTATATCCAATATAGAACCAGAGGCACTGATTTAATTGAACCAGATTCAAATCATGCAGCTGTCTCCAGTGCATGTCAACTAAATGGAGAGAGGCCGATCAGCGTTACTCAACTTAGGAATGCTTCCAATTATGAGTAACCTGAAAGAGAAGCAAGTTCTCTTTATCATTACTATCAACTGAATACCATACACAAGTATCTACATCTTCGATCACTTTGAAGAATCCCGATACTTGCAATACCTGGTTCTCTACTCTATTCAAATACCTATAACACCTCAAAAACTTAGACCCTGTGTTTCTACGAAACACATGTCTAAGAACTAGAGAAGTTAAAAGTAAACAGAATATAGTATGAGGACCAACCCCTCTGTCCTAATGGACACTGGACAACATACAATACTCTGTATAAGTCCGCTGAGTCTAACAACTCTTTCACTGTGTGTCGTAGGTTGAAAACTGTACTTATGGTTAAGAAGAATTACACCGCTGTTTAATGCTCCTTACCTAACCATCCACTGATATAGGTAAATGTGATCGACATAATATCAAAAGGTATATCTCACTCTATGAAAATAGACGTACAGATATATCAATTTGAAATTGGTGCACAACAGCGGATATTCAAAACCAAATATTTGCCGACCGGCAAACAGCCCAGGTGATCTCCTCAAATATCACCGATTACAACGAATCCCGATATAATGAGGATGATTACCCAATTCATAATAACTTACTCCCACTCATCATCTGTAAAACCATACAGATGTGAGAATCAAACCTGGTAAATACATACCCTGGAGCAAGTGTCTAATCGGGAAATCAGTTTTCTTTTAACAGTACACAGTTGAAACTGAAACATTAAAATGTTTCGATAGGGTATCCTGGTATTCCTAGTAATGCCTCTACCATTATCCAGATTCACAACTGTAACCGTATATCTCTTTGCCATCTCTCCAAATCCCTTTATATGTCTTTAGTCATTACCTTCTGTACACCCCTTTAGGCCAAATGGTTTTCTTCTTCCCCTACCGTTCGGCACCAGCCTATGGTTTGGAAGAAGACTATCCAAAAAGCATAAAGGGTGTACTGTCCTAATCCTAGGAGCACTCGCAACGCGAGAGAAGGTGAAGATAAAAGACACCTGAATGTACTTTATTCCTATTTCTCCTGAACTAGGATCCATCCCCGAACTGGAACAAGTTCCTTTCGAGTTCGTATATAACCATACGATGGATTATCCAATAAACTGGGATCTTCGTAGTAATACGGAGTGTCCTGGAGAAATACAAAGGTGATTTAGGATTGGCGAAGAAATACTTGGATTGGTCGTGAATATCAGTCGCAATTTACTTTGCCCTCTTACTAATCCCTTGCTTTGTCTTAACTTAATACCTTCTGCACACCATCGTTATGCTAATTGGTTTTCTTCATTCCCCGCCGTTCGGCACCAGCCTATGGTTTGGAAGAAGACTATCCAATTTGCATAATAGGTCTACTATTTCCTAAACCAAGGAGTACTCGCAACTTGAGAGAAGGTAAAAGGGAAAAGACAACTGAATAATCCTATTCGTTTTCTCCAGAACCAGAAACCATCCTCGAATTCCTTCGAGTTCGTATATAACCATACGATGGTTTTGTCCAATGGAAGTGGACGTTCGTAGTAATACGGGGTGTCCTGGAGAAAAGGATAAAATTAGGAGTGGCAATGAGGTCTGCAATTCTGACAATCCAAAAGCCAGTGTTAAGAAGGTTCGGTCAACTTGGTCACTGAGTCATAGTCCAGGGTCGGGTCAATGGTCGCTGCCAGAGAGAGAGAAAAGAAACACTCAGCGTGCACTCTAACCTAGATCAGAATGGTTATCACTTTATCTAATCTGGAAACCTCCCACTGTACCTCAAATTCTCCTCCAAACCTGAAAGAAGAATTAGTCGGGGTCACCCGAGGAGTAAACTAACTCATCAGTGGGAATCGGGATCCAACTATCATCGCATGATAACGTGACGGAATCCACTCACGTCACCACACTCCAGAAGGTATGCGCATACCTGGCAAGTTTCAGTTCTTTTGAAACTCCCGATGTGATATTTTACCCCTAGGACCCAAGTGACCTTGACGAATAATCAACAAATCAAAAGGTCCTAGTCAAGTTCAGCCCGTCATTATCTTGATTGCGTTAAACCCACCCGCACGACCCTTGACGAATAATCAACAAAGTCGTACGACTGTCCTAACCAATCCACATATCCATACGACAGAAAGCATTACAGAGCTACCGCACACTACGCCTCGGCGAATAGCAACGACAAACGTAGCGCGAATACTAAGCAATACTAATCTGAAATGACGGAGGGCTACGACTGGTTTTTGGCGAAAAACCTTTAACGTAATGAACTTGATATCGTTGAAGGAACTGGATAACCTTTTATAAAATATAGTGACGAAAACCTTTGCTAAAGAGGTCACTCCCGGTGAAGGGATCTCGGCTCTTTCCCCGTAGAATGAGGTGCAGGATATTCCAACTGAATACCACGATGCAAAGCAAAAGCAATCGGCTATAGTGAAGTTAATGCCCTGACGCAAACTTCTGTCCAAGGGGTCACTCCCGGTGAAGGGATCTCGGCCCTTGCCTCGTCGACTGAGGAGCAGGATATTCCAAATGAATACCACGATGCAAAACAAAAGTGAACGTCCTTGCAATAACAGCTTTTTGAAAAATGTTCCAACAACATCAGAATAGGTTTGCTTAGCTTGCATTGATCCGAATCAACGCAGTCCCATCAATTGATCACACCACAAAGAACGAAAATATACTGACGTACGTATATGCCATCTGCATTCGCCACTGGGTCCCGTCATCACCCGTTAGGTTAGCTAACTAACGGCAGAGCGGGGACTGGACTAGCGCGGATGAAAAACATATACAACATCTACTAATATATATACCAATATATAGTATTTCGCTCAAGGCGTGAATAAAATGCAACATCACAGAAATATGCAGCATCACAGAACAATACAGATATCTGGAAGCCCCGGGTTTCACAGAGCCGCTGCTGAAACCCGACGTTCCCCTGGTCGTGTGGATAGCCTGTGCAATGAAAACCTAGACCCCTACGGGTGCGGCAAGTCACCCGCCAAAACTTGAAGCGAGGCAGCCCCCTTCAGCACCGTGAATGGACCATCCAGCACTTCACGGAATCCGGTAACTTGGGCACCCCTCCTGGGTCAACCTGTACCCCCTACGAGTGCGGCGAATAGCCCGCCAATTCCAGACTGAAGCCCCCTCCGTCCCAATGCCATGAGATGCGGGCTTGTTGTCTTCCAGAACTCGGCTATCCGTGCACCCCACCACGGGGCAATCCTAGTACAGAAAATAAAATATACATACAACGGGTACATCGACCGCAACCAGGCCGTGCCCCAAAAGAATAATACAAACAGGCAGTGACGGCAGTCCACATGTCGGACGCTCGCCCCGCAATATCAAATGTACATAATACAACAAAACAGTACTAGCATTGCATCCAGGCTATCCCCCACGACCGATCCGCAACAACACAGCATAAACATAGAACATCAACGTGAAAGTCACGTTCGTAAATCCGTCTAACCGGGCTATAGCAGTTAGACGGGATTTACCGATCAAGTGACATTCACGGTCGCAGATATAATGTAAATACTGTGAAAAAATGTGTTTAAAAATATCCGATCGATCAAACAATTAACAAGTGGGCCCCCAAGTAAAACTGTAGCAGTCACAGAAGATCTGGGCCCAAATTTAATATCCCAAAACCTCTAAAATAAGCCCATAAGGCCACTGTATAAATTGGACAAAGTGAGCACAGTAGAGTGCGGCGGAACCGCGGCCCAAGGGGGGGTTTGGCCGCGGTTCCGTGCTCCACTCAGCGACTGACACTGTCGAATTTTAACAGAAGTCTTAGAATGTCTTGTACAGCAGTTTTCTACAACCTGAAAAATTTTTTGACACCAAAAAATTCCAACAGAATACTGATGTGAAGGAAAATGTGGTTTTTGGGATTTTGGTCGATCGGATAAGCAAAACGCATTAGAACAAGCTAGGAAAGGTTAATGGCGTGGCTCTGATACCATGTTGCGCCACGGCAGCGCCCCGGCCGTCTATCCGAGGCCAAAATGCGGAATCAAAATTTTTCCTTACTTGGAAACCGGCGCTACCGCGGACAATGAAAACCCGGATCGTTAACCATTAACCTATACTAGCTAACAAGAGATGGGAAGAGAAGTATACCGAGTGATCCGAGTCCTCCGGTCTTCTCGTCATCGTCCCGATCTCCCGCGGAAAGTCTTGTCTCCTCATCGTCGCCTCCTCGCCGGAAGGGCACCACATCGCCTGCGTCTTTTACGGGCTCCCGCCTCAATCCCGAGGCAACTCGGGCATGAAGCCGGCAACTCGACATGCTCAAGATATGCTGTAGAATGTGTAGTAGATCATGCTAGTCTCATTTGGGGTTTGTAGTTGCCTTGATGGAGGAATGGGGTTAGGAAAAATGGTGCTTTCATTTTTCCAAAACAAGAAGAAGAAGGAGATGAAGAATTCCTCACAAAACAAAGATGAACTCTCTCATTCTTTTCTTTCTCTCAAGTGTTCTTTCTTTCATCTAGTGAGAATGATCATATGGTGGAGGAATGAGAATACCAACCATAAGAAGGGAGGTGAGTGTAGGATAAAGAGAATGGTGACTATATCCAAAGCATCATGATAACAATCTCACATCAACACCAATCAAAGATCAATTCCTTTCTCATCACTTCTAATCTTAAAAAGGCAAGCCATCATGAAAAGCAAAGATGCTTAATCTTTCATAATGCCACAAAAACAAAGAACCCCTCCACAAATGGTTATTTGCAAACTTGCAAATAACCCCCTTCCATCGGGAAAGTCCGGCCGGGAAAGAACAAAGAAAAACCGGCCGGAACGGAATGCAAACTGGCAACTCCAGAAAACTGGTCCCGTAATAAATTACAGGAAAACCCCGATACTGTGCATACACACCCGCATCTGTATTCCGACCGGATACAAATGCAATGAGACAAAATCTACACTGTACTAAACTAGTACCGGCTTAAACCAAAGCCGGCTAGTAAAATCCGTTCGATCCTGATCCGTGCAATACCGCACGTATCTGATCGAACCCTGCCATATAACTATACGGCCACTAGTACAAAACTGTCCGATCCTGATCCGTGCAATACCGCACGTATCTGATCGGACCCTGCCATATCTCCATACGGCCTCTACAGCGTTTCGCCCGTAAGCTTGAGTAACTGAAAGTGTGGTGGACTCTAAAGACTCGTCAATACAATGGCTGTGGATTTAACCACTAGCACATCAGAGGTATTAGCCAATACGTGACGGGCCACCAGCTATTGACCAAAAGGAACGTCGATGAGCGAACTCATCCTGACACCCTACTGAGCCTGTCAGTGACAATATCCGTACAGTCCGGTCCGTTCGTCTATGAGGATCGCATGTCGGGCCTAGGGGGTTGGTAAAAGTCAGACCCCCAAAGGCGGTACAAGTCGTGTCGGAGTGTAGCCCAGAACGCCCTGAGATACTACTGGAATACCTACCAGTAAATCTCCTGCCTCGGCCGAGGGCTTTGCATAATGGCTCTCCTAGACACAGCGCGACCTCACTCCCAATACCGGGAGAGACGAACCCCTGCAGATCCGCTCACTGCCTCCATATGGCTCGGGACTGTACCTAACTAAAACCTGTTTGCATAACTCCTTTGAGCCGTGGTAGGGTAGTAATCAAAGCACAGTGGGAACTCACACGAGACAAATGACGATCTCAGGTCGATGAACTAACCTGTACAAATGTCACCAGGGAACTGTTATCTGACGTCTGGTATAATCCCAACTAGCAGGTTCCCGGCGAGTCCTGTCCGGTGTACTCATAACCTAATGAGCACCTGTATACATCTTAGGTGAACCAACTGACACCAGTGGCTTATGAGACCGGCCACCGCCCCTCGTCGGGGTCTCGACTGTATACACTAGTCTACTCTGGAGAATCGATGCCCTGTCTCGAAACTCCCACGACTAGGGACCTTTTAAGGATGTGCTTGTAGACCACCAGCTCTCACGTATATGATCGCCATCATACTGCCGGCAGTCAAGCAAGAATCCCAGGGGCTCTATCAGCGTGTAATAGCGACCTGTAAGGTCACCTGAAGCAGTACACGATGATAAAGGTAAACCAGATAGCATACTATCATCTTGAGTAAGACTGTCCTACCGGGATAGGTCCTCCCTCAATCATTGCAATCACATGCCTGTGATCCAATAATTGACTCTGAGGGCACTATCTCCAACAGTATAGCTGGAACCTTTCCAGTTCTACATAACTGACCTTGCCTCGAGCTTGTCCAGATTATGCTTTTAGACATAGCCCGGACAACCCCAAATCTTAACCAACTTAAGATATGGGCTCTTCCCTTATCATATCAAATATGAAGTGGTAGGTAACTGATTTGATTTGAACCCTGTTCAGACTTGTGTTTCAACAGGAACATATGTCTGAATCTTGAGAGATTATCAGAGAACGTAATGAAGTATAAAGAACCGGTCCTGGCATGTGTAGACAGGGGACCTACATACATCAACATGTATCATCCCAAGAGTTCATTAACTCTTTCTCTGTTTCCAATAAACAGAGCTTTGGTCATCTTATCTCTGTGACATGACTGGCAAGTTTCACAAGATGTAAATTCAAACTCATTTAAATATGCATCTTTATGTAACTTCAGCTAGTCGGGTCACATTGATATGACCTAGTCTACAATGCCTCAAGAAGGATTCGTTCATTTCTGAACTCTTCCTCTTGTGTGTGTTCCGTATACTAAAGAACTGTAGTTTGATTTAGAACATCAACGCTTTTAGATAACGTGCCTGAACCGATCAACTTTTGATATAGGAAATGTTCAAAACATTATCCAACAATACAAAATTTTATCATTTCTTTACTTGTAAAGAGACTGATATGATTTTGTATATCATGTTCGGTATCTAATAACATTCGTTCAGAATCAATGTATTGGTAATACAGGGTGACAGTGACCAACAGACTTGGCTGCAACACTTGCCCCGTTTTCTGTCTCATGAAACTTATCACCCGTTCTCAGTTCTCTACCTTTCTGCAGCCCTATGTAACAGATTACATATCTGGGATCCTGATCTGGTATCACATACCCAGGACGTAGAGGATACTGAGAAACAGTTCTTTGTAATGAACACACCCGAAGATGATGCATCAACATGCACTCTCTTCGTTTGGGCGGTACGGGAATTCTGGTAATCCCCAATTTCCTGCTCTGTCTTATAACAATTATAAGTTGGAGCGGGACCAACGTTCCCCAGCTCAGTATAACAAGCGGGTTCGGTCAATATTCCGTATTATTATCTTGATTAAGGCCTGATATGGTCGCTACCTGGAGAGAGAGAGAAGAAAACACTCAGCGTGCGCTCTTTCAAGAATAGATTGGTTATTATTTTATCTAATCAGGATGGCTCCCACTGCTTTTTATCAAATCTTCCTTCAAACCCTAAAAGGAAAGACTAGCCGGGATTAATTACACACTACAAGTTCGCCAATCTTTCAGCCAGGCCAGTGTCGGTACTTTGAGGGAGGTCCCCCGTGCTTTCGCACGAACCTAATTAATGTAAACCACATTTTCCCAGAGACGTAACCTCGTTAACACCTTTCTAGACACCTACTTGATCGGCTAATTGTAATGTGTAAAACTCTCCCAGGAGTAACTCTTACTCGCAGCGGGTATCGGGATCCAACTATCTCATAGAAGGTATGCAATCTTATTGCAAATTTCAACACTTGAAATTCCCGATAATATTTTGCCCCTAGCAACTATATGACCTTAACATAGTCAACAAATCATAAGTGCTAGTCAAGTTCAACCCGTCATTTTTCGATTGAATTAAACCCACCCGCACGACCCTTAACATAGTCAACAAAGTCGCACGACTACCCTAATCCAATCACATCATATGCTTATGCAGATAAGCACTAATTAGCTACCGCACACTACGCCTTAACATAGTCAACAAACGTAGCACGAATAATAACCAGTACTTATCTGAAATGACGGAGGGCTACGACAGGTTTTTCTGAAAACCTATTGCGTAATGAACTTGATATCGTTGTAGAATCAAATGAATTTTGAAATGGAGTGCTTTTGAGGCTTTTCTTGTTTTGCTAAAGGAGTCACTCCTGGTGAAGGGATCGTCGGTCCTTTCCTCGTCGAATAAGGTGCGGGATATATCATATATATCACTGTACAAAGCAAAACTCTTAAAAGCAACCAAAAGACAAACCGAGTGTGTAGCATCTGCCAGTTATTGCTAAAGGAGTCACTCCCGGTGAAGGGATCTCGGTCCTTTCCTCATCGAATAAGGTGCAGGATATATCATATATACCGCTGTGCAAAGCAAGAACTGTAGCTACCTATTTTATTTTGAAATTCGATTCTACAACATCATAGGTTTCTTTTATTTCATTAATCACATTAATGAAGTCCCATCATTTAAGTACCTAAACATCACAGATAAATACGACGTACACTTATGCCATCCGCATTCGCCTCGATATCCCCTCGCGCACCGTTAGGTTAGGTAACTAACGGCAGAGTGGGGCAGGGCTAGCGCGGGTGTAAAACATAAGTAACGCCTATATAATATATCATATATACTATATAAAGTATCTATCACAGAACATCACATGATCACATCACAGATATCGCAGCAGAAGAATCATATGAAATATTGGATATACTAGAACGTCCGTGTTTTCAATACGAGCCAGTATAAAACACGGATTCCACGGTCGCGATGAATAGCCAAACCCACACCCCTAGACCCCTACGAGAGCGGCAAGTAACCCTACCAATTCTAGAGTTAGGAGACCCGGACTCGACTCCTTGAGTTGGTCTCCCACTGGACTCCAGAACCCGGTTACTTGTGCTCCCCTCCTTGGGTCTATCCTAGTGCGGAAAAGTAAATAATATACAAATGGTGACATCTTCCGCAACCTGGAAGTGCCCCAATAAAAGAATATTACATACAAGTTTTTACATGAATGAAAATGAAAAACACTCATCTCATATAAAAAACCCCGGCTATTCAAACACGACGATCCAATATAACATATCCAGCAACACATAACATCACATGTCATCAACGTAAGTAAATATGTCCATCCCAATTGTCGTTGACATATAGCAACGAAACCGGCGATATCACATATTACACTTACGGTCACAGAAAAGAAAGTGTAAAACTACAACAGTTGGAATCCGCAACCTCCATAGACATCGCATGCCTAATCAAATGAATTCCTTAGACATCGCATGCCTAACAATTATAAACCCCGCATTTTAGTCTCATTATCGAAAACTCTTTTCAATATCAAGTCGGGCAATTCAACAAGATTCCCGACATCCTGATCGAATGCTCGTCGCAAACTTCAGTAGACGGCTGCACCCCCGATACCGTCGATGAAGTGCACCAAGGCGGAACACCGCTACCGCGAGCACCCGGACGGATGCTTTCGGCGACGGGGTTCTCCTACAGTCACTTGGTCGGGGCTATGGAGTGAGGCTGTCTATTAAGTTTACCCGACGAGTATCCGCGTACGCTACGTGATTGCGATGGACTTTTGATCACATCAAAATTCTGTGGCAACCAATCAAGTGAGACTAAACTGCTATGTTTATAACATTCATTCAGTTATCTCATAACTTCTTGTGAATTCCAATTATTGTATCACATTCCAGATAATTAGAAAATGTTAAACTTTCCGATTGAACATTCGAACACCCAAGTTTTCCCGAAACAGCTCAACACATGATATATGAGTCTAACAACATTCAGTTCGTGCCTCAGTACCAACGGTCCAGCCGTAGAAGGGTCAAGCCAACGCCTCACATGTGGCACGCCGTACTGCCCCAAACCCGAAGGTTCAAAGGGTAGTTCAAGACGGTCACATAATCGAGTTAAGGTTTGTTGTCTTCTAGAGGGTCCATCGCGTTACTTGCACTACTTAGAACGTCGTTAAACCACGGAAAAATCCAACACTTGGAAATTTCCCGACAAGGGAAAAATTAGGTATTTATATCCGGTCGAACTTTTTAATATATTCTAAAATTTATCCGGAAAGCCACATAGACAAAATCTGATACTCCGATCGAAACACCGAATCCTCAAAACAACCCCAGAAAATCCAACTCTTGAATAATTATTAAAAATTCCCAGGAAAACGAGAACAACAAAATAAGAGTTACTGTGCAAATCAAATGGGGAAAAGAGACCATTAGGCCGCGGAACCGCCGCACGAGGCATACTCGTGCCGCGGAACCGCTGCTGTTTAATGGAATTAGGTCATCAAATTTCACCGTAACTCTTAGATATCCCTGCTGGTTTTTCTGCATATTTTTAATCTGGAAAAAACCCAGTTTTTAGAAAAAGTCCAGAGAGCATTTTTTGAGTTGGGGTTTCGGGTCGATCGGACTTCAAACTCCGTCTAGACTTCGCCTAAGGCTTTAGCTAGGCTCTGATACCACTGTAGGGTTCTTAGGCACTCTCAAGAGGTCTCACAAGGCATCAACCATGCCAATTTCAAAATTTACGGGTGCCGAGAAACCCTAATACGGATCGTTGGCTAGAAATTTAGGCGACAAAGCAAACTAGTTAACACTTAACTACAAGAATACGGAAATACAACCTTTGTAGATCCGGTTCTCCACCTCCATAGCTCCGCAATGAAGTCTCCTCGCTGTCCAAATGGAAACCCGGGCTCTAGCGTCGGCTTCATCTGAGAAATGGGCGGGCAAGGTCGTCGGCTTCGTGCCGAAGATGATCTACGTCGAGGCATCGCAAGATCAAGCTCCCACTTCACCAAGTCATGAAACTTGTGAAGAAAACACACTCTACTACTTGGAAAGAGGTAGAGGATGAAGAAATAGGAAGCGGGTAGACTTTAGAATTGGATTTCTCACTCTTTTTCATCAATCACCATTGATGAAGCAAGCTTTCTTCTTTGAAGATGAAGAAGAAGAAGATGAATATTATCTTATGATAAGTATTATCCTCAAAGAAAATAATATGAATACTTATCATAATATAACCATGGTCAAGTGTAGAGAATGAATCATGGTTGAGTGGAATGGTTAGGGTTAAGCATGAGACAAAATGGTCACTTGGTCAAAGTCTTCATGAAGCTTCAAGAAAGAACAAAGAAAGCCACCATTTTTCTCTTTTGCTATTATTTTCCAAAACTAATAAATAAATGAATGAATGAATAAATAATCATAACCCTAACCATTCATATAACCATGGTTCAATCTTCACACAAACACAAGTAAACATGTATCATCAAACATGATACAATCAAGTGCACAAAACTATATCGAATATACAATGTGCACATCCGAGCGAGAAAATCCATTTAAAGTGAACCAATATTAGTTAATGCAAAGTAATATATCAAATATATAATTATACATTAAATCATTAAATCAACACTTGATTTAACGATCCGGTCATATCGCATATAACCGACTAATATCCAATGTATCGATTTATCGAATCAATCCTTGATTCGATAACTAGGTTATATCGCATACAACCATTCGACACATTCATCGCGAGAATAGAATACGATATCACATACACGCATTATTCTCAGTCCCGCACATATCTCATATGCGCTCCTATTTCGTTTCGCTTGAGCCAGGAAACCTCTGTGTAGGACTCTAAAGACTCGTCAATACGCCGGCAGCAGGTGATGATCATATCAAACACCCACAAGCCGCAAGCGGTCTGCTAAACGTAACGGCCACCCGGGTATTGAGCGATCAGAAGATCGACGAGCAAGCCCGCTCACACTCCTGTGAATCCAACCAGTAACACTTACCGTACAGTCCGGTCTCGTCGTCTGATATGTCGCATATCTTGCCTAGGGGTGGTAAACGTCAGACCCCAATAGCTCGATAAGTCGTGTCGATATGAGGTCTATAACATTTCGAGAAACTACTGTTAACACTTACCAGTAAATCTCAGCAACCCTGGCCAGGGATTTCCTGTTATAGCCAATCGAACACAGCGCAACATCAACCCCCTATACCGGGAGAGACGAATCCCCTCCTATCGCTCATTGCCTCCATGTGACTCGGGACTGTACCCAAAAACCACCGTTTTGCACGCCCTCTTGGACGTGGTAAGATGGAAATCAAAGCACAGTGGGAACCACACAAGACTCTATGACGATCTCGGGTCAACAGACTACTCTGTACCAGTGTCACCAGAGAACTGCCATCTGACGTAAGGTATAATACCATCTGGGAGTTCTCGGCGAGTCCGTCCAGTGTACCCAGTCTCCACTGAGCACCCGTATATCATCTCTGATGTCAAACACCAATGGATATGGGATCATCCATCGCCCATCTGTATGGGTCGAGAAGGTATACGCTAGTCTACTCTGGTATATTGATGCCCCGTCTCGATACACCCACGACTATGGACTTTGAAGGATGTACTTATGGACTACCATGTCCCCACTAGTATGATCCGCATCATAGTCCAGGTAGTCAAGTACACATCCTAAGGGCTTTACCAACATGTAACAGAGAGACAATTAGTATACACGTTAAGGTAAAGTTCAACCAGATAGCATACTATCATGTCGAGCAAGAAAGTCCTCCCTATATATATCCCAGCATCCACTGCAATATACATCCAATATACAGTAATGGCCTCTAGGGCATACATATAACTAACAATCTCCCACTTGCACTAGGGCCATCTGATAGCAGTGGTTGTAGTATCTCATACTCAACCATCCCATAAAAATCTCTCTATGGGAACAGGCCTTTGTGAGTGGATCCGCTGTGTTGTCCTCTGAGTCTACTCTCCTGACCTCGATCCCCTAGAGATCAATCATCTCCATGATCAGGTGATACTGCCTTAGAATATGTCTGGATCACTGATGGGACCGGCGTTCCTTGGCATAAGCCACAACTCCATTGTCACACAATGGGAGGAACGTAGTTCATCTCATGAACCAATATACACCCAAACAGCCTCTTCGGTAGCATCTTAAGTAGCGATATATCCAGCCTTTATCGTCTAGTATGTCGCGGTATCTAGCTTGGAACTCTTCCAACATACCGTCCCTTTACTGAGGGTAAAGACAATGCCTGTGACTGACTTTCAGTCGTCCTTATCACTCTGGAACCCTTCCAGTGATTCTCCCCAGGATCGATTGATACCATCTCACTACAACTAGTGAGAATCCTAACATCCATTTAGATCTATCTCATAGATCCAAAACCCAGGATTTAGGAGGTATCACTTTGATCCTATATGGAGAATCATTGTGATGAGCGGAGATTGACCGAGCGTAGCATAGGAAACTCCTTCCCTATCAAGAGCATGTCATCCACGTACTCTACGAGGATCGTCACCATACTCCCTACTACCTTTTTGTTTATACAAGGTTCATCTACCATTTTGATGATGTCAAACTCTTTGACTACCACATCAAAATAGATGTTCCAACTCCGCGATGCCTGCTTTATCCTATAAAGCATCTTGCACACGTTTCCGCTGCTCTCATTGTCTACGAAGCCCTCTGGCTGTGTACTTATAGACGCTCTCTTCTAAAACATCATTTAGAAAAGCAGTCAGGGCACCCAACCGCCAGTTATCGTAGTCATGGTACGTAGCCGTGGCAAGTAGGATCTGGATGGACTTAAGCATAGCTACTTGAAAAGGTTTCATCATTATCCACGCCTGGTTGATGACGAAAACCTTTAACAAGTCTAGCTTTGAAAGTCTTAACTTTTCCATCTACACCAAGTAATCTTCTCAAGATATACTTGCTCCTGATGGGGATTTAACCCTTCAGATATAGCAACCAAAGTCCATACTTTGTTGGTGTATGAGGATTCCATCTCAGTTCACTAAGCATCCAGCCATTCTTACAGAGTCCCACTCCTGATGGCCAGCTCGAAACTAGTTGGGTCATCATCTTATGATGCAATCCTCGCTCCCACTGTCATAGAGAAACCGAAATATCTCTCAGGTAGGTGAGGAACCCTACTAGATCGGCGGAGAGGCCGAGGTTCGTTGGAATCTACTGAATCCTTTGGTTCTTTCAAATCTTCTGCTGTAGTTTGTATAGCTGGAACCTTTCCAGTTCTACATAACTGACCTTGCCTCGAGCTTGTCCGGATTATGCTTTTAGACATAGCCCGGACAACCCCAAATCTTAACCAACTTAAGATATGGGCTCTTCCCTTATCATATCAAATATGAAGTGGTAGGCAACTGATTTGATTTGAACCCTATTCAATAGGTATGCAGCTTCTCAAGTGCATAACTCCCAAAAGGAAATAGGTATATCAGTAGTACTCATCATAGAGCACACCTTATCATATAGGGTGTGATTGCTCCGCCCCGATATACCATCGTGCTATGGTGTATACAGAGGAGTAATGCTGAGAGAGAATCTCATTCTCCTTTAGAATAGTCCAGGATTTCCGTGCTCAAGTATTCTCCTCCTTGATCTCATCATAGGACATAATACTTATACCCGTATTGGTTCTCTACTTCTAACTTATATTCTGTGAATATCTCAAAAGGTTCAGACTTGTGTTTCAACAGGAACATATGTCTGAATCTTGAGAGATTATCAGAGAACGTAATGAAGTATAAAGAACCGGTCCTGGCATGTGTAGACAGGGGACCTACATACATCAACATGTATCATCCCAAGAGTTCATTAACTCTTTCTCTGTTTCCAATAAACAGAGCTTTGGTCATCTTATCTCTGTGACATGACTGGCAAGTTTCACAAGATGTAAATTCAAACTCATTTAAATATGCATCTTTATGTAACTTCAGCTAGTCGGGTCACATTGATATGACCTAGTCTACAATGCCTCAAGAAGGATTCGTTCATTTCTGAACTCTTCCTCTTGTGTGTGTTCCGTATACTAAAGAACTGTAGTTTGATTTAGAACATCAACGCTTTTAGATAACGTGCCTGAACCGATCAACTTTTGATATAGGAAATGTTCAAAACATTATCCAACAATACAAAATTTTATCATTTCTTTACTTGTAAAGAGACTGATATGATTTTGTATATCATGTTCGGTATCTAATAACATTCAGTCAGAATCAATGTATTGGTAATACAGGGTGACAGTGACCAACAGACTTGGCTGCAACACTTGCCCCGTTTTCTGTCTCATGAAACTTATCACCCGTTCTCAGTTCTCTACCTTTCTGCAGCCCTATGTAACAGATTACATATCTGGGATCCTGATCTGGTATCACATACCCAGGACGTAGAGGATACTGAGAAACAGTTCTTTGTACACGCTATCCACACGACCAGGGGAATGTTGGGTTTCACTTGCGGCTCAAAGGAAACCCGGGGATCCTAGATTATCTGTATTGTTCTGTGATGCTTATTACATTTCTATGATGTTGCATTTTATCACGCCTTGAGCGATTATTATATATTGCTATATATATACTAGTAGATGTTGTAAGTCCATGTCACGCACCCTACGAACTTGCGGGGAGGCGGAATATATGAAAAACGATTATCAAAGCTTCGTAACACGGACTTGAGTGCATGAATCGTTTCTAAACCGTTACTAGCAAACTACGAAAGGTTTAACTACTCGGATTCGATGTTATACCTCACGTTACTTGTCCTTCAGGTCTTCATCGCGGTCCTCCACTCCCCGTAGGCTCCTTGGAAGATCGGCACCACAACGGCCTCCTCGAGTCAAAGACGATCCACCCGAGAGCTCCTACGCCAAGGTTTATCTCTAACTTGAGATAACTAGGTTGCTCAATGTGCTAATCTAAGCTACCTAAAGGATATAGAGTGAGGTTATGGATGTATTAGTCTAGCTAACCCTTGATCTCAACACATGAGAGGTTAGGGTTAGGGTTTCAAGAATGAGAGAGCTTGACGAGAGAGAAGGTGGTGATAAGAATGAATTGAAATTGTTTCTCACTTCTAATATATTATGAAGCATAAAGAATTATCAAATGAATAATTCAAATGCATTATCATCACGCTTCATTGAATATGTGCAATGAATCATCAAGTGAGTCATTAAGCAATAAATGCTTCATTAACTCACTTGAATGATTCATCTCATGAGTCACAAAATCAATTAATGCTAATGCCACCTTACCCTCCAAGTCACCATGCATCTAGAAGCTTCCCGGAAAATTACGAGAACGCCCCTCCAATCCGTGAAAACACGGAAATACTTTAGACTGTATAAATCCAATAACCTGATACTAGAATCTAGCTTAAACCAAAGCCGACTAGTAAAAACTGTCCGAACGTCGTACGTGCGTAAACAAACGTATGCGTCCGAACCCTTGTCGTAAAACCATACGACCTCTATATCATTTCGCCTGGAGCAGGGAAACTCTCTATGTGGGACTCTAAAGACTCGACACTACGCTGGCAGTGGGTTTAACCACAGACCGCAAGCGGCACTAGCTGTACGTAACGGTCCCCAGGTAGTTGTCGATAAGAAAGCCGATGATGAAACCCATCCGAACTCCTACTGAGCCTGATGTGACAATCTACGTACAGTCCGGTCTGTTCGTCTAAGAATATCGCATATCGAACCTAGGGGGCGGCAAGCGTCAGTCCCCTAATAGCGGTATAAGTCGTGTCAGAGCGTAGCCCATTACACCCTGAGAAAACTACTGGAACTTACCAGTAAATCTCGCTTGCCCTGGCCAGGGACTTTGCGTAATGGCTATCTGACACAGCACGATATCAACTCCCAATACCGGGAGAGACGAATACTGTCTAACCGCCACTGCCTCCAAGTGCTCGGGCCTGCACCCAACGTCTACCTGTTTGCATGACTCCTTTGAGCCGTGGTAGGGTAGCAATCTAAGAACAGTGGGACACACTCGAGGCGAAGTAGCAGTGTCAAGTCTACGGACTATGCTGTACTCATGTTACCTCGGAACTATTTAACTGACGATGGGTATTATACCAACCAACAGTTCCCCTGCGAGTCCTGTCCGGTGTACCCGTAACCTAACGAGCACCTGTATACTATCTCCAGTACGACGTACTGATGGCTGTGGGACAGACCATTTCCCCAGCTGGGATGAGAAGCGTACACACTTAGTCTACTCCGGAATATCGATGCCCTATCTCGATAATCCAACGACCAGGGACCTGTATAGGATGTTGCTTACAGACTACCCAGCCTCCACCAGTGTGACTGCCATCACAACGCTGGTAATCAAGCAAAGATCCTATGGGCTCTACTAATATGTATAAGTGATACGTAATAAGAAACATATGCACATATTAAAGTAGACACAAACCAAGTAGCATACTACCATATTTAGCAAGACTGTTATATACAACTGTGAATATCCCAAGCTTCCATTAAGTAATTTACAACCTAGTATGATACAATAATGGCCGCTAAGGCATATACACTAACAATTTCCCACTTGCACTAGGGCCTTGAGCTGGCATATCGTAGACCTATCATCTCGAATAGCCTCTCGAACTGCGTCTGAGGAATGGCCTTTGTGAATGGATCAGCAATGTTATTCTCCGTCTCTACTCTCTTCACCTCGATCTCCCGGCGATCGACGATCTCCCTGATCAGGTGATACCGCCTTAAGATGTGTCTGGACTTCTGATGGGACCTGGGTTCCTTCACTAAAGCTATAGCGCCGTTGTTGTCACAATACAGAGGTATTGGATCAACACTGGTAGGAACCACCTGAAGTTCTGTGAGGAACTTCTTCATCCAGAAAGCTTCTTTTGCGGCATCGCAAGCAGCTATGTGCTCCGCTTCCATTATTGAGTCAGCAACGGTCTCCTGCTTGGAACTCTTCCAACGGACCGCCCCTCCATTGAGGGTAAAGACATAACCCGACATGGATTTGGAGTCATCCTTGTCACTCTGGAAGCCGGAGTCGGCAAAGGCCTCCATCTGGAGGTCTTTTCCGCCATATACCAAGAACATCTCCTTAGTCCTCCTTAGGTACTTGAGAATGTTCTTTACGGCTATCCAGTACTTCTCCCCTGGGTTTGCTTGATACCGGCTTACTACGCTCAATGTGTATGCTACATCTGGTCTGGTACACAACATCGCATACATTATAGAGCCTACCGCAGAAGCGTAGGGTATAATCGACATGCGATCCCTTTCCAAATCAGTCTTGGGAAACATCTCTTTGGAGAGGGTGATTCCGTGACAAGTCGGTAGGTTACCGCGCTTAGAATCATCCATACTGAATCTTTTCACTATGGTGTCTATGTACCTGGACTGTGAAAGTCCCAATATCCTTTTTGATCTATCACGATAGATCCGGATCCCCAGAATGTAGGTGGCATCACCTAGGTCATTCATGGAGAATTTCTGTGACAAGAATCTTTTGACTGACTGTAACATAGGAATATCATTTCCTATTAGGAGAATGTCATCCACGTACAAGACGAGGAATACTACAGCTCTCCCTACAATCTTACTGTATATGCAAGGTTCATCTGGATTTTTGATAAAGTCGAATTCTTTGACAGCATCATCAAAACAGATGTTCCAACTCCGCGATGCCTGCTTTAGTCCATAAATGGACTTAAGCAACTTGCATACTTTACCGCTGCTCCCACTCTGAATGAATCCCTCTGGCTGATCCATATAGACGCACTCTTCTAAATTACAATTTAGAAAAGCCGTCTTTACATCCATCTGCCAGATCTCATAATCGTGGAAGGTAGCAATAGCAAGAAGGACCCTAATGGATTTGAGCATAGCCACTGGAGAAAAGGTTTCGTCATAGTCCAAACCAGGTCTTTGACGAAAACCCTTTGCAACAAGTCTAGCCTTATAGGTTTCAACCTGTCTATCTACACCAATCTTCATTTTGAAGATCCATTTGCATCCTACGGGTTTTACCCTATCTGGAGCAATGTCCAAAGTCCATACTTTGTTAGTGTACATGGACTCCATTTCGGTCCGCATTGCATCCAGCCATTTTATTGAGTCACCACTCTGAATGGCTTGCTGGAAGCTAGTAGGCTCATCATAGTCAATAGTGCAATCCTCTCTATCCCCATCTATGAGAAAACCGTAGTATCTCTCGGGCGGATGAGACTGCCTACTACTCCTGCGGATAGGTGCTGGTATGTCCCTTTCTTCTGAAACCTCTGGTTCTACCATACTTTCAGTTGTAGTTTGTGGTTCTGGAATTTCTTTCAGTTCTATTTCGCTCCCATTTGTTTCCTTTTCTAAAAACTGATGTTCTAGAGAATGGGCATTACGAGAAACAAAAACTTTTTGTTCCTCTGCGTAATAGAATAGATATCCCCTGGAGTTCTTTGGATATCCCACAAACTTACACTGTACTGATCGTGCCTCGAGTTTGTCCGCATGCTGCTTTTTAACAAAAGACGGACATCCCCAAATCTTCAGATACTGAAGATAGGGTTTCTTTCCACTCCACATCTGATATGGTGTGGTAGGCACAGTCTTAGTAGGAACTATGTTCAAAAGATACGCTGCTGATTCTAGCGCATAACCCCAAAAAGATCGCGGTAACTCAGCCTTACTCATCATGGAACGAACCATATCCAATAGGGTTTGATTCCTCCTTTCTGATACACCGTTGTGTTGTGGTGTGTATGGAGGAGTAAGCCGAGAGAGAATTCCATTCTCTTTTAAGTAACCTAGGAACTCGGCACTCAAGTATTCACCACCTCGATCAGATCTCAATGTCTTGATACTTTTGCCGGTTTGGTTTTCCACTTCATTCTTGTATTCTTGGAATTTCGCAAAGGCCTCGGATTTATGCTTCATTAAGAAGACATATCCATACCTAGAGAAATCATCCGTAAAAGTAATGAAGTAGGAATAACCACCTCGCGCATGTGCACGTCACTGTGTACGAGTCCCAAGAGCTCGCTTGCTCTTACTCCGTTTCCAGTAAACGGAGTCTTTCTCATCTTTCCTATGAGACAAGATTCACAAGTAGCATAAGATTGATATTCGAACGGATTCAAATATCCTTCTCTATGTAACTTAGTTAACCATCTCTCATTGATGTGACCTAGTCTACAATGCCATAAGAAAGCCCGATTTAATTCTGGAGACTTTCTTTTAAGTGTGTTCTGGACACTGAAAATCTGAGCTTGATTTAATACGTATATCCCGTTTTTTAATGTACCTGACCCAATCATAACTTGATTTTGGTGGATGTGAACTACATCACTTACGAATGTAAAATCATATCCTTCTTTAGAAAGTAAGGATACAGATATGATATTACAAGTCGTACCTGGTACATAAAAACAGTTACGCAGAATCAATATCTGCCCAGTTGTCAGTCCAAGATGATATTCCCCTACGGATTCAGCATTCATGCTCATTCCGTTAGCAACCGTGAGGGTCATGTCACCTATCCTGATAACCCTACGGTTTCACAGAGCCTGTAAAGAATTACAGATGTGAGTTCCTGACCCGGTATCCAATACCCAGGAAGCAGGGTTAACTGACATACAGTTCTCTATTACAAACACACCCGAAGTTGAAGCCACAACATGCTTCGAATCCTGGCTACTGGCTTTGTTAGCCATGCAATCCTTCTGCCAATGCTCAATCCCATAACAATAGGAACGTCCCACTTTTACTACTTCCAGTCCCGAAACTTTTGCCCTTCCCTTTCCTTCTATTTTCCTGGTTTCCATCAGGGTAGAAGGCAGAGACTGTAGAATCAAGTCAGTATCTGACTCGTTTCCCAACGTGGTCTCCAGGTCCTGGAGCTCATCAATATAGCTAGTCATTGTGAGGACGTTGTCCCCTACAGATGACCCGACGGCCAACCTCGCTTGATTTAATTCGGTCGAGATCTCATATCTTGCGATATGAGATTGCTCTCCATATAAATCTTTGTTATAGAGAAAGATAGAAACTAAGTCCATCTTCTCGTGCTGCTTCTGGTATACACCATCAACTGAAGCTGACACGAGGCACTTGGCTTTCGTTTTATCCTTTTCCCTTGTCTGACGGATATCCATATCCGTGACGGTGGAAACTGGACCTGGGATGGCGGGATCTTGAGTAGTAATAGGGTGATCCAGTTTGTCATAGGCAATGGACATCTGGACAGACCTTTGCCAGTCATATAAGTCAGATTCAGTCAATTTGTTATCTAGATGTAACCTATGTGTGGTCACAAGGTCGCTGCAATGAGAGAAAGAGAAAAACACTATTAGCATGATGCTCTTGCAAGTTTAGAGTGGTTTTTAATTTATCTAAACAGGATGGCTCCCACTGTTTCTCGAATCCCTCCTCAAACCATAAAAGAAGAATTAGCCAGGACTATTGTCACCGTACAATACTTGCTTAACCGTTCAGCCAGGTCAGTGTCGATACTTCGAGGGAGGTTTTCCAACGCTTTCGCGAAGTTCTTTAATTAAATAACCTCTTTTCTCTGGGGGCGTAGCCCCGCTGACACCTTTCTAGGCACCTACTTGGTTTATAGCATTGATCGTTAAGTGACGAATCTCTTGATAAGTAGCATGTATTCACAGTAGGATCGGAATCCAAAATATCATCGTATGATAATGTTGAAGGAATCCTACCAACATTCATCAAACTCCAAAATGGTATGCTCTCTCTGCAAATTTCAGTTTCTTTAGAAATTCCCGATATATATTTTTGCCCCATGCTCTTATGACCTTAGCGTTAGGTCAAAATGTCATAAGTCACATGTCAAGTTCTACCCATCATTGTCCTTGTTAATTTGAACTCATCCGTACATATCCTTGACGTTAGGCCAAAATGATAATACGACTGTCCAAAACTAACACATCTATCTATGCAACAAATGAATACCCAGCAGCTACCAAACACTATGCTTTGGCGTTAGGTCAAAATGCATAGCTTGAATACTACTGAATACCCAAATGAAATGACGGAGGGCTACGAATGGGTTTGGCAAAACCGTGAACGTAGTGAACTTGATATAATCGAAGGAACCTGATACTTTTTAAAAGGAGTGGTTAAAGCTCCGTAATTAAAAATTCCGATCTTTTAAAATAACCGAGTGGTTTCTTTTAAATTTGTTCCAATGAATAAACTTTGGTTTATTTTCTTTGCATTATAATAATGCGTCCCATCATTAATCCTATCATTGCAGAAAACAACGAAAATACCACGTCCTCTTATGCCATCCGCATTCGCCACTGGGTCCCGTCATCACCCGTTAGGTTACTTAACTAATGACAGAGCGGGGGCTAGGCTAGCGCGGGTGTAAAACATAAGTGACGTCTAATAGCTATCATATATAAATATTGTACATTCGTCGGACGCAATAATAAGCATTCCAGATCACAGATGAACTTAATTGGATATACTAGCAATCCGCATTTGCTTTGAGCCTACAATAAAAAACGGATTACACAGTTGTGATGAATAGCCATTACCCCACCCTAGACCCCTACGGGTACGGCAAACTACCCGCCAAGTACCCAAAGTGAAGCGGCCTCCCTCAACGACGTGAGTAGGCCACTAAACAATTCAACGTACCCGGTAGCTTGTGTACCCCACCTTGGATCTATCCTAGGAGCAAAAACAGTAAAAAGAAATAATACAATGGTGGCGACAACCGCAACCTGGATGTGCCCCGCAAAAGAATATTACATCATATTACATTTACATCGAATGAATGAATATTAAACCTATCTCAAACCCCGGCTAATCATCACAACATTCCAATCAAGTCCATATACACAAACAGAAAACATTACAGAAATGTGCAACCCCCTGCCAACCGACATACTAGCAGTTAGGGGAGGTTTACGAACACATTAAACATTACAGATAATAACCCGATTAGCAATTAGTTTAGAACATCGATCGACTACCTTTATCCGTTTCTACCCCAAAAGCAAACCTGTGCTGAAGTAACCTGGGTAGAAAACAGAATAAACAGGAAAATAAAACACCAGAAACAATGAATTACTGTGAAACTACGAGTCAACTCGGCGTTGACTCGGTGGCGGATCCGCGGCCAAAAGCACCATTTGGCCGCGGTTCCGCGGCCGTCTTGCCGAGTTGTGTCCTCGTATTTTCCCAAAACTCTTATAATACCCGGCTGTGAATTTTAAGGCATATCAAAATATTTTTTAGACACGTTTAAAATTTACAGAAACTGTTAGGGTGTTAGGGTTTTGTTTTCGTGTTTTCCGTCGATCGAACTTCTAATTAGTTGCTAACAAGCTAGTAATGGTTTAGTTGGCTCTGATACCACTGTAAGTCCATATCACGCACCCCACGAACTTGCGGGGAGGCGGAATATATGAAAAACGATTATCAAAGTTTCGTAACACGGACTTGAGCGCATGAATCATTTCTAAACTGTTACTAGCAAACTACGAAATGTTTAACTACTCGAATTCAAAGTTATACCTCACGTTACTTGTCCTTCGGGTCATCATCGTGGTCCTCCACTCCTCATAGGCTCCTTGGAAGATCGGCACCTCAGCGGCCTCCTCGAGTCAAAGACGATCAACCCGAGAGCTCCTACGCCAAGCTTTATCTCTAACTTGAGATAACTAGGTTGCTCAAAGTGCTAATCTAAGCTACCTAGGGGATATAGAGTGAGGTTATGGATGTATTAGTCTAGCTAACCCTTGATCTCAACACATGAGAGGTTAGGGTTAGGGTTTCAAGAATGAGAGAGCTTGAGGAGAGAGAAGGTAGTGATAAGAATGAATTGAAATTGTTTCTCACTTCTAATATATTATGAAGCATAAAGAATTATCAAATGAATAATTCAAATGCATTATCATCATGCTTCATTGAATATGTGCAATGAATCATCAAGTGAGTCATTAAGCAATAAATGCTTCATTAACTCACTTGAATGATTCATCTCATGAGTCCCAAAATCAATTAATGCTAATGCCACCTTACCCTCCAAGTCACCATGCTT
This sequence comes from Agapanthus africanus, assembly GCA_030015575.1. Lineage (NCBI taxonomy): Eukaryota > Viridiplantae > Streptophyta > Magnoliopsida > Asparagales > Amaryllidaceae > Agapanthus > Agapanthus africanus. The sequence goes on along the minus strand of CM057350.1, from coordinate 440,301,571 downwards.
CTAGAAGCTTACCGGAAAATTACGAGAACGCCCCTCCAATCCGTGAAAACACGGAAATACTTTAGACTGTATAAATCCAATAACCTGATACTAGAATCTGGCTTAAACCAAAGCCGACTAGTAAAAACTGTCCGAACGTCGTACGTGCGTAAACACACGTATGCGTCCGAACCCTTGTCGTAAAACCATACGACCTCTATATCGTTTCGCCTGGAGCAGGGAAACTCTCTGTGTGGGACTCTAAAGACTCGACACTACGCTGGCAGTGGGTTTAACCACAGACCGCAAGCGGCACTAGCTGTACGTAACGGTCCCCAGGTAGATGTCGATAAGAAAGCCGATAAGGAAACCCATCCGAACTCCTACTGAGCCTGTTGTGATAATCTACGTACAGTCCGGTCTGTTCGTCTAAGACTATCGCATATCGAGCCTAGGGGGCGGCAAGCGTCAGTCCCCTAATAGCGGTATAAGTCGTGTCGGAGCGTAGCCCATTACACCATGAGAAAACTACTGGAACCTTCCAGTAAATCTCGCTTGCTCTGGCCAGGGACTTTGCGTAATGGCTCTCTGACACAGCGCGATATCAACTCCCAATACCGGGAGAGTCGAATCCTGTCTAACCGCTACTGCCTCCAAATTCTCGGGACTGCACCCAACTGCTACCTGTTTGCACGACTCTTTTGAGCCGTGGTAAGGTAGCAATCTAAGAACAGTAGGACACACTCGAGGCGAAGTAGCAGTGTCAAGTCTGCGGACTATGCTGTACTCATGTTACTTTGGAACTGTTTAACTGACAATGGGTATAATACTAACCAGCAGTTCCCCTGCGAGTCATGTCCGGTGTACCCGTAACCTAACGAGCACCTGTATACTATCTCCAGTACGACGTACTGATGGCTGTGGGACAGACCATTTCCCCAGCTGGGATAAGAAGCGTACACACTTTGTCTACTCCGGAATATCGATGTCCTATCTCGATAATCTAACGACCAGGGACCTGTATAGGATGTTTCTTACAGACTACCCAGCCCCCACTAGTGTGGCTGCCATCACAACGCTGGTAATCAAGCAAAGATCCTATGGACTCTACTAATATGTATAAGTGATACGTAACAAGAAACATATGTACATATTAAAGTAGACACAAACCAAGTAGCATACTACCATGTTTAGCAAGACTGTTATATACAACTGTGAATATCCCAAGCTTCCATTAAGTAATATACAACCTAGTATGATACAATAATGGCCCCTAGGGCATATACACTAACAGATGTTGTATATGTTTTACACCCGCGCTAGTCCAGTCCCCGCTCTGTCGTTAGTTAAGTAACCTAACGGGTGATGACGGGACCCAATGGCGAATGCGGATGGCATATACGTATATAATATTTTTGTTCTTTTGTGGTGTGATTAATTGATTGGACTGCGTTGATTCGGATCAATGCAAGCTAAACAAACCTGTTTGATGTTGTTGGAACATTTTTCAAAAAGCTGTTATTGTAAGGACATTTTCTTTTGTTTTGCACAGTGGTATTCGGTTATGAATATCCAGCACCTCAGTCGACGAGGTAATGGTCGAGATCCCTTCACCGGGAGTGACCCCTTGGACAGATATTTGCGTCAGGGTAATAACTTCACTATAGTCGATTACTTTTTGCTTTGCATCATGGTATTCAGTTGGAATATCCTGCACTTCATTCTATGGGGAAAGAGCCGAGATCCCTTCACCGGGAGTGAACTCTTTAGCAAAGGTTTTCGCCACTATATTTTTATAAAAAGCTATCCGGTTCCTTCAACGATATAAAGTTCATTACGTTAAAGGTTTTTCGCCAAAAACCATTCGTAGCCCTCCGTCATTTCAGACAGGTAGCACTTAGTATTCATGCTATATTTGTTGGCCTTCACCATGGCATAGTGTATGGTAGCTATTTATTACTTTTCTGCTGCATAGATAGATGCGTTGGTTTGGGACAGTCGTACTACTATTTTGGCCTTCGTCAAGGGTATGTGATAGATATGAATTCTCGGTGTGTATGTAGAAAATGTGTAGAAATCACAACCAAAAATATTTTGACCGCAATCAATAACGGTGTCGATTGTAGCGCGTTAGCGAGTGCGGATCGTCCACAGGGAAAGTGAGATCCGTTCGTAATTGAATTAGATGAATTGAAAATTAAAGAAAAGAGAAAAGACAATTCAATTCAAGATTTATAAAATGAAGTTCAAGAATTATCTAGATCTAAATCTAAAATCAAGAAAAACATTAAAAATCAAGAATCAAGAAGTGATGATATCCAATCCAATAATCAAGAATCGAAGTGAAGCTCGTACGAATCGATCGAATCTATAGATGTGATGAAATCTATTGATTACGTATTCTTATCCATCGATGAAATTGATACTAGATCGATGATAATCAACAAGAATTAAGGATTTCTTGCGGAAACTAAAGTTTCATCATCTATCCCTTGTCCTTTCGTTGATTTTATTCATATTCTAGCCTCTAGTAAATTCAAGAATCGATCGTGGATCCCTAATTAAGAGCGAACACAATCAAGAAAGCATCGCTCGAAACTAGATCGTCGATTCTTCAATTTACAAAAGTTTACAAAACTCATGGAACTTAAGAATCGTTTCAAGATTTGTAACATCATCATCTATTGATCGTCTCGACTTCTTCACGAGCAGAGTTTTACTCAAACATCATAATAAGACACACAATCAAGAATTGAGATCGAATCATGATGCAAGAATGTAAAGAAAGCAAGATAAAGAATTTCACCTTTTATTTATCAACAATTTCGTTACAATTCTCTCAAGAACTATAATGAGGAAAGAACTCGATCGTCAATTTGGCTTCACTCGTCTTCGTGAGTCGCGGATCGTCTTAGATCACTTGCTCGGATGAAGATCGGCATCGCTCCTAAAAGGTTGAAGGCTTCTCGCTTGAATTGGTACTCGGTGTTTTTGAATTTGGCTTTGGATTTGAGTGGATTAGGGTTAGGGTTTGAATGCACAAGTTGTGTCACTCAACTTGTGTTAGGAATTGATGATGGAATGAACAACCCAAAATCTTAGATCTAGCTTTCCTTTTATAAGCATCTCAACCTTAGATCTAGAATTCAAATTTCAAATTTCCCTCCAAAATGAACCACTTTTCCCTCCAAAATGAACAACTTTTCCCTCCAAAATAAACTAGCTCATTTGAATTTTCCCTTCCAAAAGAACCACCTCATTTGAATTTTCCCTCCAAAATGAGGTTGTTAGGAAGAATCTTCTAGAAGAAGTTTGTTGGAGGGAATATTCTAGAATGAGGTTGTTACAAGGAGACTTCTAGAAGAAGGTTGTTATAAGGAGGCTTCTAGAAGAAGTTTGTTGGAGGGAATATTCTAGAATGAGGAATATTCTTGGATAAGGTTGTTAGGCCGAGCCTTCTGGATGAAGCCACGTGGCGTTTCTGGAGTCTTCTGGAAGCTTTGTTAGTTACAGGAAGCACATGGGGAAAATACGCAGCTCTGACATTATCAACTTGCCGTGGATCCGCAGCAGGAATGGGTATTGGGCCGCGAATCCACGGCCTAATAATAGCCTTGCTGCTTCAGATTTCTTTGCTTGTTTTGGGATTTCATTCTGGCCTTTTTCTGATATGTTGAATATCATTTTGCTTTCTCGATTTCTGCCAGATCTCAAGTCTTGGACTTGGCGCATTTTTCTCAGCACTTTTCACAATTTGGGCTTTGTTCCTGAAATTTCCTGCACAGATTCTCGAAACAAGTGTTGCGCTATACAAAGATGATGCGATGCCATAATAAACACTCAATTTCCCTCAGAAATGTCGGTTTTAATATATAACACATGTTATTTGGTATTTTTACGTACAATTTGCCAATCTGTGCTATATTAATACCGAGCACCTCTAGATGAGTGCAAATGGTAGAGAAATTGTCGTGTTAAAAATACAATATTTTCAACTGATCAAATTCCCCCAAACTTATTTTCGGTCGTCTCGAGCGAACTGTTTTATTAAAAAGAGAAGGTGAAAATAAAGAAAGAGAAAAACTAACTAGCACACTTCCGTAGGCAACACGATTGCACTGAGCACGTGCAACAAGCCTTTAAACCTCTAGGTGTCCCTAGTAGAAGGAGTGTTGTCTCCTGAGGGTTTTCAGCAGATTGCACCCACAAAATCCAATAATAAAAGGAAGACCGTGAAAGTTATATTTAAAGACAAGAATTGTAAAAGAAAAGATTTGAAAATTAGAGTTTCCAACTATGCTAGCTTTTCGGTTGTCATGAGCCATATCTTAGAAATCACATCATCCCTCAATAAAACATTGTCTTTATTCTTCATTCCTATTTTTCTTCCAAACATCGATCATATAACCCTACGTGTGTGTAATATACATCCCTACACCCAGAGAATTCAATTCAAGCTATCAAACTCTTGTCCTTCCACCTCAGTACTTTTTAATTAATGAATATTTAGATGAAATTGCTTATACACTTTCATGCGGCCGTTAATACTTCTTGAGGTAATAACCGACCTATTACTCATGTGCTTGCTTATTAGGTGTTTTTCCTCGTCTTGCACCACCTAAGGCTTAGCAGTGACTCCCAGACCAGTTGGTCTAAGGCACTAGGTAAAGAGGCACCCTCGCTATATTTTTTTATTGCTGCCTTGGCGATAACAAAACCAGTGTTCATTTTTCTCACTATTTATTTTTTTTATTTTTCTTCATACTTTGGCTTTTAGACAAGAGCATTTCAAGGTATCCTCTACTATCCCGAGTTTCAAGACGTGTGTAAGTGCGAATAGTAGGGTATCAACGTTCAAAATGTTTGGCTTCCAGACAAGGAACTATTTTTCAGACTTATTTTTATCCTCAGATTAGTGACTTCCTTCATCTAACTAACCCTTGGGACAACGGCTCATAACTACTTTTTACTAGTTCGTTTAAGAAAACTTATAATTTTCTAGGTTTTCTTAAATTTTTCCAATCTTTTGGATGTAATTTTTCACTATCTAATCTTTTATTATCTTCTTTATGTACAAAATTTTTTATTTTTTTTTATAAAATTTTTAAATTTTTATAGGTTTTGAAAATGTATTGTGCTTATGCAAATTATGATGCAAATGATGCGAAAATAAGCACAAACCTCCCCCAAACTTGTTTTCAACAGTGTCCTCACTGTTGGCATCCGCTAAACCTCAAAAACCTGTAAGCTTGGGAGGAAATTTATTAACGGGGGCAAAATATTTAAGTGAAGATCTTCCCCCAAACTTATTTTAGGCTCATCATTTTGTGTAAAAATTTTCTTTTCAAGAGACAGATTATACCCCCCCCCCAAACTTGAGTTAAACAATGTTAAGCTTTAAAAATCATATGAGGGGGTCAAGATCATTGGTCGATGCCAAGCTTTGCAAAGACCGAAGGTTAACACCAACCATTCGAAAATTTTATCAATGCAGTGCTCTGGTTGGTGGAAGAAGAAGTGGGGAAAGGGTAAGTGGCGGAATAGAATGTGTGTGCGTCTCATTTTAGAGAGACGATGCAGTGATTGTGACGGATTGCTCGCATTTTTTTTACAGTCCAGAAGAAAGGGTGGAGGTTCAATTTCAATGACTGGGAGATGATTCATCTCAACACCCGTGTTTTTCAGAAATGCAAGTTCATCGGCGATGATTTCCTCAAAAGTTTCATCAATACCCCGGAGAATAAAGCCATCACAAAGCCCGGGGTGATCTTCAGACTCTAAAAGTAGTTCATAATCAGTGTTAGTTGTTGACCCGGACAGCTCGGTGGAAGAGTCCGTATGTGTATGATACATAGTTGAGTCAAACAACAACATATGAAAAGAGTCAAGATCAGTATCTTGAGGATCGTCAAATTCGCTGCTGTCGACATCCATTAATTCGACAGAACAGACCTAAGCAGTAGGTTCGAAGGGTACACTTCCCAACTTGTAAATGTTCAGCTCAATTGACCTATTCCCGAAAGATAGGGTCATAGAGCCATTACGACGGTTGATGATAGCATTGGAAGTGGCCAAAAAGAGGCGACCTAAAATCACCGGAATTCGATTCCGTGGGTTCGCTACAGGCTGTGTATCAAGTACAATAAAATCCATAGGGAATACAAATTCCCCGATTTTTATTAACACATCCTCCAGTTCACCCCTAGGTTTGGTGATTGATCGGTCAGCCATCTGGAGGGTTATGCTCGAGGGCTTTAACACTCCGATACCTAACTGCTCGTAAACCGAGTATGGAAGTAAGTTAACACTAGCGCCAAGGTCAAGTAGAGCACGGTTGATGTGTTTTTCCCCAATAGAAATGGAAATAGTAGGACAGCCAGGGTCCTTACGTTTTCTTGGTAATTGTTGGGGGAAGCCGTGTCTACAGTCTTTGCCATGAATATTTTCTTAGGAACTTGAGTCTTTCTCTTCCTAGTGCATAAGTTCTTAAGAGTTTTCACATAGGACGGAACTTGTTGGATAGAATCTAGGAGAGGGATGTTGATGTTAACTTGCTTAAACATGTCTACAAGCTTCTCCATTTAGGCATTGGGTTTGTTGGGCCTCAACCTATTTGGAAATGGAGCTCTATCAATGAGTGTTGGGTCCAACATTTGTGGAGAAGTTTGTGGGGGTGGAAAAGGTGAGGTGGGTGGAGGGCTTGAGCCTTTGGGAAAACGGAGAATAAGCTCGGAAGAAGACGGTAAATTAGACGAAATGGGATAAGAAGTAGAAGTGTGAGTGGAAGTGGAAGTGGAAGCCTGGGTTTACTTGATTCCTCAACATCAATCTATTTACCCACATGATTGTCTAGCACTCTTCCAGATCTCAACGTGGTAAGTGCATCCATATTTATGTAATGTGAAGGTCCAGGATCAGGTTAGGGTTGAGCTGGAAGATTCCCTTTCTCTCTTGCACTCATTTCGGCTTTTAATTGTGCAATTTGAGCTTCCATCGATTTAATACTCTCACTTTGGGAGTCAGAGTTTTTCTGGATTTTATCGACAGAAGACTGAATTGTCAAAAGCAAGTTCATGAATGGAGAGGATTCATCAGTACCGGTCAACTGTAAAGGGTTAGACGGTGCAGGTGTGCTGACCGGATTTTGAAAGTTTTGTGTTTGGAAGGGGTGCTGACTCAATTGAAGTGGTTGCTGTTGTGGTGGAAGAGCCCTTTGGAAATTGTTTTGGGTTGGAACCGTGTTTTGAGTTTGTGATTGGTTCCAAGCAAAAGGACATTCTTCCGTTAAATGTGAAGGGTTTGAAAAGCAGCCACACACGGTTTTGGGAAGTGTGTATTGGTTTAGGGAGGCTGAAGAGATTTTGTTTTCTATAGCGTCGAGTTTCCTTTGTATTGTGGCCATTTCGGCTCTCATTATGACGGAAACATCGAGCTGATTGACATCTTCCCTAGGCGGTGGTAGTCTAACACTTTCCCATTGTAATGTGTTTTGAGCTAAATCTTCTAGATATTTCCAGGATTCACCATCATCTTTGGTCATGAAAGTGCCTTGACACATGCTTTCAAGCATCTGTCTAGTAGCGAGATCAATACCCTCATAGATAATTCGACTCAAATCCCATCTGGAGATTCCGTGATGAGGGCATTGTAAAAGAAGATCCTTGAACCGTTCAAAGCATTTCCAAAATGGTTCATTGGGAAGTTGGGTAAATTTTAAGATTTCGCTCCGAACACGGCTGGTCTTGTGATTGGAATAAAATTTCTTAAGGAATGCTTTTACTAATTCATCCCATTTTGAAATAGAATGTGCGGTTGTATTATAAAGCCACTTCTCGGCTAAATCGCACAAAGTGAATGGGAGAAAACGTAAACGCAGAGCATCCCCAGACAGTTGTGACGTTCCAATCATTGCGCATACGTTTTCGAATTTGGAGATAAAAACGTATGCGTCTTCAGAATCATGACCGTGAAATTTAGGTAACAGTTCGATGAATTGGGTGTTAATTTCAAAATTTTCCCCGTTGGTAGGTGGTATAGAAAGACAGGTGGAAAGGGGAACACGTGAAGGATAGCATCTCTCTTGGAGAGAAATGCGTGGAGGATTCTGCGCACCTGCGGGCGGTGGCAGAGTGGTGTAAAAGTTTGATGGATAACCGTCCATCGCGGTGGTGGTGGGAAAAAGAAAAGGTAGAAATACCGACTTTGGGGTCGATAAGGGAAAACGTGGACAAGACGGGCACTAGAATCCCGTGTCCAGCCGAGCTTGCACTAAAGGGTTTAGTACAAGTAGCAGCGTTGATATAATTAGGGGAAATGAATGAAGTGGTGTTTGTTTTGAAAAAAATACGGACTTTTGAAAAAAATGATGCAAATCACAACAAATGCAACAAGCAACCCTAAGTCTAGTGGTCACCTAGGTCAAGGTCTAGACCACTCCTAACTGCCAAAAGACAAGTTACAAGATCAATCCTCCACTGCCTCTTTGTCCCTCCTGTGGCCAGGTAAGTGCCAGGTAAGTGGGAGGTTCTCCACTACGTAAGTAGTGGGCCTAATTAAGTAACCACTTGCCTTAGACACACTTGCCTTAGACACCACAAAAGAAACGCGGATAAGCAATAGATTACCCACGGCCTCCTTCTGTCCTAAGTGAGCGCGACGGTCCTTAGAGTCATGTCTAGATCTTTTTTAGTTAATGAGGGTAATGCGGATACAAGTTTGTGATTTTCGGGGCTTAGGAAGGGTAATGAACTCCCCACCTAATATGAATTTTGTCGCGCCCCTTAAATTTCCGTATTAAAAAATGCAAACAACTAAGATCAAACACGCACAATTTTTATTTTTGCGGCACTGCGAATTTTTGAAAAGAAACCTGCAGAAAATTGTTATTGGAGCAGATAAGGAAAGAGATAAGAAAGTGAGGGAGTTACTGAGCAATTTTCGTGCACTGTTGCTACAGTGATGCCGCGTTTCTGCCGCGGGCGGCTGCTAACGCCCGGATCCGCCGCGGTTCTACAAGATCACTGCACACAAATTTTACAGAATGCCTCTGTTCACCTCCTGAGCTCTCTGGAAAATTCAAAATATTGTTCCTCAAGCTCCACAGTTTCCAGATTTCCTCGCAACAAACCACAACGAATCGTTTAGTGTTTGCGCGAATTTAGATCTAAAAATTTTGATGGAATAAATTTTTCAACTCAAATTTCAAAAACGAACAAATTAGCACACGATCCCCGGCAACGGCGCCATTTGATTGATATGAATTCTCGGTGTGTATGTAGAAAATGTGTAGAAATCACAACCAAAAATATTTTGACCGCAATCAATAACGGTGTCGATTGTAGCGCGTTAGCGAGTGCGGATCGTCCACAAGGAAAGTGAGATCCGTTCGTAATTGAATTAGATGAATTGAAAATTAAAGAAAAGAGAAAAGACAATTCAATTCAAGATTTATAAAATGAAGTTCAAGAATTATCTAGATCTAAATCTAAAATCAAGAAAAACATTAAAAATCAAGAATCAAGAAGTGATGATATCCAATCCAATAATCAAGAATCGAAGTGAGACTCGTAGGAATCGATCGAATCTATAGATGTGATGAAATCTATTGATTATGTATTCTTATCCATCGATGAAATTGATACTAGATCGATGATGATCAACAAGAATTAGGGATTTCTTGCAAAAACTAAAGTTTCATCATCTATCCCTTGTCATTTCGTTGATTTCATTCATATTCTAGCCTCTAATAAATTCAAGAATCGATCGTGGATCCCTAATTAAGAGCGAACACAATCAAGAAAGTATCGCTCGAAACTAAGTCGTCGATTCTTCAATTTACAAGAGTTTACAAAACTCATGGAACTTAAGAATCGTTTCAAGATTTGTAACATCATCATCCATTGATTGTCTCGACTCCTTCACGAGCGGAGTTTTACTCAAACATCATAACAAGACACACAATCAATAATTGAGATCGAATCATGATGCAAGAATGTAAAGAAAGCAAGATAAAGAATTTCACCTTTTATTTATCAACAATTTCGTTACAATTCTCTCAAGAACTGCAATGAGGAAAGAACTCGATCGTCGATTTGGCTTCGCTCATCTTCATAAGTCGCGGATCGTCTTGGATCAGTTGCTCGGATGAAGATCGGCTTCGCTCCTAAAAGGTTGAAGGCTTCTCGCTTGAATTGGTACTCGGTGTTCTTGAATTTGGATAGGGTTAGGGTTTGAATGCACAAGTTGTGTCACTCAACTTGTGTTAGGAATTGATGATAGAATGAACAACTAATAAACAACCCAAAATCCTAGATCTAGCTTTCCTTTTATAAGCATCTCAACCTTAGATCTAGAATTCAAATTTCAAATTTCCCCCCAAAATGAACCACTTTTCCCTCCAAAATGAACTACCTCATTTGAATTTTCCCTCCAAAATGAACTACCTCATTTGAATTTTCCCTCCAAAATGAGGTTGTTAGAAAGAATCTTCTAGAAGAACTTTGTTGGAAGGAATATTCTAGAATGAGGTTGTTACAAGGAGTCTTCTAGAAGAAGGTTGTTATAAGGAGGCTTCTAGAAAAAGTTTGTTGGACGGAATATTCTAGAATGAGGAATATTCTTGGGTAAGGTTGTGAGGCCGAGCCTTCTGGATGAAGCCACGTGGCGTTTCTGGAGTCTTTTGGAAGCTTTTTTAGTTACAGGAAGCACATGGGGAAAATACGCAGCTCTGACGTCATCATCTTACCGCGGATCCGCGGCGGGAATGGGTATTAGGCCGCGGATTCACGGCCTAATAATAGCCTTGCTGCTTTAGATTTCTTTGCTTGTTTGGGGATGACATTCTGGTCTTTTTCTGATATGTTGAATATCATTTTGCTTTCTTGATTTCTGCCAGATCTCAAGTCTTGGACTTGGCGCATTTTTCTCAGCACTTGTCACAATTTAGGCTCTGTTCCTGAAATTTCCTGCACAGATTCTCGAAACAAGTATTGCGCTATACAAAGATGATGCGATGCCATGATAAACACTCAATTTCCCTCAGAAATGTCGATTTTAATATATAACACATGTTATTTGGTATTTTACGGACAATTTGCTAATATGTGCTATATTAATACCGAACACCTCTAGATGAGTGCAAATGGTAGGGAAATTGTCGTGTTAAAAATGCAATATTTTCGACTGATCAGTATGTACGGGTGGGTTCAAATTAACCTGGATAATGACGGGTAGAACTTGACATGTGACTTATGATATGTTGGCCTTTGTCAAGGTCATAAGAGCATAGGGTAAAAATCACATCGGGTTTCTAAAGAAACTGAAACTTGCCAGATATGCACATACCTTCTGGAGTGTGATAACGTGAGTGGATTCCAACACGTTATCATGCGATGATAGTTGGATCCCGATACGCACTGATGAGTTGGTTTACTCCTCGGGTGTTCCCGCCTAATTCTTCTTTCAGGTTTGGAGGAGAATTTGACGATACAGTGGGAGGTTTCCTGATTAGATAAATTGATAACCATTCTGATCTAGGTTAGAGTGCACGCAGAGTGTTTCTTTTCTCTCTCTCTTTGGCAGCGACCATTACCCGACCCTTGACTATGACTCAGTGACCAAGTTAACCGAACCTTCTTAAAACACTGGCTTTTGGATTGTCTGAGTTGCATACCTCATTGCCACTCCTACTTTTACCCTTTTCTCCAGAACACCCCGTATTACTACGAACATCCACTTCCATTGGATAAAACCATCGGATGTTTATATACGAACTCGAAGAAACTTGTTCCAGATTCGAGGATGGTTTCCGGTTCTGGAGAAAATGAATAGGACTATTCAGTTTCCTTTTCCTTTTTCATTCTCTCAGGTTGCGAGTACTCCTTGCATTAGGACGATGCACCTATTACGCTAATTGGATAGTCTTCTTCCAAACCATAGGCAGGTACCGAACGGTAGGGAATGAAGAAAACCAATTAGCCTAACGATGGTGTACAGAAGGTAATAAGTTAAGACAAATAAAGGGATTAGAAAGAAGGCAAAGTAAACTGCGACTACTATTCACGACCAAACCAAGTATTTCATCGCCACTCCTACTTCACCTTTGTATTTCTCCAGGACACTCCGTATCACTACGAAGATCCACAGTTATTTGGATACTCCATCGTATGGTTATATACGAACTCGAAGGAACTTGTTCCAGTTTGGGGATGGATTCTGGTTCAGGAGAAATAGGAATAAGGTTTTATTCAGTTGTATTTTATCTTTACCTTCTCTCGGGTTGCGAGTGCTCCTAGGATTAGGACAGTACACCTATTATGCTTATTGGATAGTCTTCTTCCAAACCATAGGCTGGTGCCGAATGGTAGGGAAGGAAGAAAACCATTTAGCCTAAAGGGGTGTACAGAAGGTAATGACTAAAGACATATAAAGGGATTTGGAGAGATGGCAAAGAAATATATGGTTACAGTTGTGAATCTGATAATGGAAGAGGCATTACTAGGAATACCCCCTCCGAAACATTTACATGTTTCTGTTTCACTGTGTATTGTTAAAAGAAAACTGATTTCCCAATTAGCCCTTGCTCCTAGGTATGTATTTACTAGGTTTGATTCTCACATCTGTATGGTTTTACAGATGATGAGTGGGTGTAAGTTATTGGGAATTGGGCGATCATCCTCATTATATCGGGATTCGTTGTAATTGGTGATATTTGAGAAAATCGCCTGGGTTGTTTTGCCGGACGACAAATATTTGGTTTTGAATATCCGTTGTTATGCACCAATTTCAAATTGATATATCAGTACGTTTATTTTTATAAAGTGAGATATAACTTTTTGAAATTATGTCTATGACATTTACCTATATCAGTGGATGGTTAGGTAAGGAGCATTAAACAGCGGTGTAATTCTTCTTAGCCATAAGTACAGTTTTCAACCTACGATACACAGGGAATGAGTTATTAGACTCAGGAGACTTAGACAGAGGGGTTGGTACTCGTACTATATTCTGTTTACTTGTGACTTCACTAGTTCTTAGACATGTGTTTCGTAGAAATGCAAGGTCTAAGTTTTGAGAAGTTATACGTATACGAATAAAGTAGAGAACCAGGTATTGCAAGTATCAGGATTCTTCAAGGTGATCGAAGATGTAGATACTTGTGTATGGTATTCAGTTGATAGTAATGATTATGAGAACTTGCTTCTCTTTCAGGTTATTCATATCTGGATGTATTCCTAAGTTGAGTAATGCTGATAGGCCTCTCTCCATTTAGTTGACATGCATTGGAGACAGCTGCATGATTTGAATCTGGTTCTAATTAAATCAGTGCCTCTGTTTCTATATTGGATATAGAATAGTTCATATCTTAACAATGTTAAGGTACGGGGAGTTGTCCGGCTTATGCTTAAAACCAAACTCTGGATAACTCAAGGCGCGTTTCTGTAATGGCTGTTTGTGGGCTGACCCGGATTATGACGAGGGTTGACTTTCTACCATCTGGAAGATCAATAGTGATATTGCTCTTGACTCGCCACGGTTTTGATAAAAATGGATTTTTCAGAAAACAGTAGTGGAAGTATGGTAGAACTGGAAGTAATTCCAGAACCACAAACGATTACTGAAAATTTGATAAGAACCTAAAAATTCGATCTGGTTTGACATTCCATTGGCCACTCCGCAGATATGGTGGGTAACCTCAGGTACCCGAGAGGTACTATGGTAGCCTCAAGGACGGTGACAGGGAGGTTCTTGTTTACCCAGACTTGCCATTGCTGTTGTTCCAGAATGTGATACCCGGCAGGAGGATGAGTATAGCGTCGTTCTAAACTAGCTTTAGAAGTGTACGTGTATATGACTCTGCCAGAGGGTTGTCGTAGTCAGTGGGAGCAGCGGAAGCATAGTGGAAAAGTAGCTTATGTCTATTTATAGACTAAAGCAGATATAGCGGAGATAGATCATCTATTTCTGATGTGGCAGTCATAGGTTTGACTTCATCAGAATAGGGGATGGATCTGTTAAGAAGGTAGTAGGGCGTGATGTCCTGATACATGGATGACATACACATGGTAGGAAGTGAAAATCCTATACTACGATCGGTTATACTTTGGTTGTCACACAGTGCTTTCTCCACATAGGATATAGATATAATATCAGGCACTCTGGTTACCAGATCTATAGTTTTAGATCTAGATTTGGGTAGTTTCCCAATCTGGGTACTTAGACAGCATTCTAAAGGTGTTTTAGAATGGACGACTCCTGGCACGGTAGTGTACCTGCAGGTGATGGAGTCACCCTCTCTAAAGCTGTCTTACAGACTAAAGGGGAAAGGGATGTGCATGATTAGCAGATCACTTACTTAGGCAATTGAGTCAATCATGAGATGTCAAGTACCACACCAGACGTTGTTTTTGCACTAGATGCAAAAAGTTGATATTAATCCTCTCCTGGAGAAACGTTAGGAAGTAGTTTTAGAACATAAGTGGATGTCCTAAGGATATGATAACGACAGCCTCCTTCGGGAGACGGTTATCATTCTAAGTTTCCAAGGTGACCTGGATGACAGAGTGACTGTCAGAGTTATAGTTTTCCCTCTGACGAGGGGCAGTATTTTTGACAGGTGGTCTAAGTGGATACTGAGGGGGGTGTGGCGCAGGATAATGATTAGGTTAAGTTGACGATACATTCTAAAGAAGTTTTAATTTGGAGTTCATTTATGAACTAGGTCTCATCAGATATCCAGAAATATTCTAAGACAGGTATTGCTCATTTCGGGAGATGGTTTTCTCCGCGAACTTGAGATAAAGAAAGACATAGAAAGAAACATTAGGACGGATCCACTCACTGAGGCTATTCCTCGAACGCAATAGTTTCGCAAACGGGCTTTGTGAAACAGATTAGTAAAGGAGTTGGGTGTTCGGTATCACACGGGCTGTGAGTATGCGCCATCGCAATAATTAGCCTTGAGTGCAAGTGGGAGATTGTTGGATATAGTGCCCTCAGAGTCAATTATTGGATCACAAGCACGTGATTGCAATGATTGAGGGAGGACCTATACCGATAGGATAGTCTTACTCAAGATGATAGTATACTATCTGGTTTATCTTTATCATCATGTACATGCTTTAGGTGACATTACAGGTCACTATTGCACGTTGATAGAGCCCATAGGATTCTTGCTTGACGGCCAGCAGTATGATGGCGATCATATACGTGGGAGCTGGGGTCTATAAGCACATCCTTAAAGTGGTCCCTAGTCGTGGGAGTTTCGAGACTGGGCATCGATACTCCATTAGTAGACAAGTGTATACGGTCGAGACCCCGACGAGGGGCGGTGGCCGGTCTCACAAGCCATTGGTGTCAGTTGGTTCACCTAAGATGTATACAGGTGCTCATTAGGTTATGAGTACACCGGACAGGACTCGCCGGGAACATGCTAATCGGTATTATACCTGACATCGGATAGTAGTTCCCTTATGACATGTGTACAGGTTAGTTCATCGACCTGAGATCGTCATTTGTCTCGTGTGATTTCCCACTGTGCTTTGATTACTACCCTACCATGGCTCAAAGGAGTCGTGCAAATAGGTTTGGGTACAGTCCCGAACCACATGGAGGCAGTGAGAGGATCGGCAGGGGTTTCGTCTCTCCCGGTATTGGGGGTGAGATCGCGCTGTGTCTAGGAGAGCCATCACACGAAGTCCTTGGCCAAAGTAGGAGATTTACTGGTAGGTATTCCAGTAGTATCTCAGGGTGTTCTGGGCTACACTCCGACACGACTTGTACCGCTTTTGGGGGTCTGACTTTTACCAACCCCTAGGCCCGACATGCGATACTCATAGACGAACGGACCGGACTGTACGGGTATTGTCACTGACAGGCTCAGTAGGGTGTCAGGATGAGTTCGCCCATCGACCTCCCTTTTGGTCAATACCTGGTAGCCCGTTACGTACAGCTAGTACCACTGACGTGCTAGTGGTTAAATCCACAGACAAAGTATTGACGAGTCTTTAGAGTCCCCCACAGACAGTTTCTCAAGTTTTGGGCGAAACGTTGTAGAGGCCGTATGGTATTATGGCAGGGTTCGATCATATACGTGCAGTAGTGCATGGATCATGATCGGGCGGATCATATTAGTGGGCTTTGGTTTAAGCCGGATCGTACTAGTAGATTTGTTAGATTACTTTAGTCTCATCGCATTCGCATTCAGTCGGAATGCGAATGCAGGTATGTATATACAGGTGAGGGGTATCCTTGTGATCCGTCACGAGTTTACTTTAGATGTTGCCATATCTTTTTATTGTTATAAACATTTGGATTAATGTTTACATGTGAAAATTGTGAGTGGAAATGATCATGAGGTGCAATTAATGTGACATGGATATGTTTAATGACTCATGGTCTCTTTATTTGTGCTAATGTCACATTATGAGTTGTTTATTGTGTTGATATGATGCTTGGAGAGAGAGTGGACAGCAATATAGGCTTGGGTTTGCTCTTGGATTTCTTATGCTAGCTATCATTTTATCAACTCAACACAATAACACAAAAGGCTCATCTTCTTCTTCTTCCTCTAGCTCACCATTTCCACTAATGGCATCATCTTCAACCTCCATCCATACACTCTCATGCGTTGAGAATCAATAGATGCTTGAGACAAAGTGATCGCACACATTCTCTACTTCACCTTGGATACGTCGGCTAGCAAACTTCATGTCCGAGTTGCTTCGGATGAAGTGGGAGCCCGTAAAAAGACTCATTGATGTGGTGCCCTTCCGACGAGAAGACCAGAGATCGAAGATGCCGTGAGGAGCTTGGGTTGGTGGCCAAAGACCGAAGGACACAGATCGACCGGTATAGCTTTTCTAACCCTTCTCTAGTTAGCTAGTTATAGCTTAATGGTTCGATCTGGGATTAAATTCTGCGATAGCGCCGGTTTCAAGTTTAGAAAAAGTTTTCGTTTCCGCATTTTGGCCTCGGATCGACGGCCGGGGCGCTACCGTAGACTTACATGAACAGTATCAAGTAAACATGTCAGATAAACTAAAACCAGATAGCAAACTATCATGTTGAGCAAGAAAGTTATCTATACATATATACATGACCAAGCATCTATTATACATATAATGGCCTCTAGGGCATACATATATCTAACAAAACCCACCAAGCGAACATATAACCCATCGCTCTAAGTCTCGCAACTACAAGTCTTGCTAAGTCTTGCTAAGTCTTACTAAATACACAAACACTAGTTTCTGATTGATGGAGTTGACTAGATACAATAGGAATAATAATACAAGAGTGGCACGAGCCAATATGCATAACCTACCAAATGCAAATCACCCAAATGTAGCTGTGTGCCGGCGATGCCGCTACTGATCCATGCGGTCAACCTGCAAGAACTGTAGCACAACGGGGGTGAGTTGCCAACTCGTAAGTAGAAATATCATTAGGTAGAAATCGAAATAAACAACGATTCCTAGGTCAACTATATCATAAAGGTAATACTATGATATCTAGGGTGACCGTATCTACATATATGCCGATAATAATCAATGCCTATATGCAGGTGGATCTCGTCCAACAATATAATCAATGCATGTATGCAGGTGGATCTCGTCCAACAATATAATCAATGCATGTATGCAGGTGGATCTCGTCCAACAATATAATCAATTCCTGTAAATATATGAGGATATCAAAGAATATTAGCAGCGCTTAGGATGATTTTAGGCGCGCCGTATTCCCTTTGGCTATATAATCGTGTAGTTTCTGGGAATTTAAAACCCGATTTCCTCCATAAATTCTCCGATCTAAATGGCAGAGAAGTTTCCATATTTCTACCTTTTCTTGTTGGAGGGGCGACCTTCTGTTGAACTACCAAAAAAGGGTACGTGTTTCCATCAATGACACATCAAATCATGGAACCTGAGTGTCCAACATCGACACTAGAAACATCATGAAACCCGTGCCCAGCATCGACACGTAAATCCTCATATCTCAGGCGCCGCATCCTCAGATCGGTCTTCATATCCATCTCATATCATAAATCCAAAACGGTGTCCTCCGAACATCCGCCGAGTTCTATACAATCACCGGTAGGTAGTACTTCCTCTACCAGTCTCATCTTCTACACCACGAAAATAACCTCTTGCCCCGGGGAACCATACCGGGTCCACCATGTACCCGCAAACGGTGCCTCCCGCTCCTCGAATTAGGTTCTAACACAAGTCTTAGAACAGAGAAAACTCATGGTGGACGCATCGAAATATCATATCAAGAGAAACCGGGTTTATAAACAATACATATTTTCCTTTGAAATATAACCACGGTTCTCAAATCCAAAATCTCATGAAAACAACATCTCAATGCGTAATATCATAAAACATGATGTATGCAACATATCACCGAAATGTTAGCATATCAAGTATATCATGCAACCAAGTATAGTGATGTGAGAATAGCAAATATATCATGAAACCAAGTATAGTGATGTGAGCATAGCAAGTATGTCATACAACCAAGTATAGTAATGTGACAATACTGAATAATCCAGAGTAGCAGCATGATGCTGCAATTCTACTGTGTAAGTGATATAGCAATTATCGATGATAAAGTGCGTGAGCCGGCCAATATGTGTAAGTGTAATATACGCATCATAGATAATGGTATAGGTGTACTAGCACAGATATATATAATGCAATGAGAATGACATGAACGTAGCATAAGGTACATCGTAAGCGAAATGCTAAAAGGTATACGTATCTATAATATATCCGAGTCGGTAAATCTATCAATCGGCATCCAGCCTCAGAACATCACGTACGGTATAATCTATCATACGACATCCTCTAATCAAGGGTATGGATCAATCAATAGGTAAAACTCATCGCGTACGGTAATCCATCGTATGACGGCATTAGACAATTAGGGATTCTATCAACCTATGCAACAACGGGGGTACAGATCTAAGTCTCGTATGGCATATCACTCATTATGCACATCATTATCCATATATATATACCTATCTCTCAGGTCACCTCCATATCAATCTCGTATTAGGGGACCGGCAAGGTATCAACTATCTCTTATCGACTCGCATCCATATAATGACATATCAACCAAGTCATCATATCTCATCGTATACTCTTTTCATCATATCAATCTCTCACATCAAGTCATTTTTCATATGCATTCTATCATATGAATCTCATGTCATGCTACACTAAATCTCATGCTTAATCTCGTACAACTACATATCTATAGTTTTCTAATATAGGTTTCTCCGACTGTATTATATATATATCGGTTTCCATTCATAATTTGCGGGGTGCTATACGCTATCCACCCGACTTTCCCTATAGATATAAATCTACTCACCTATGGAACTCCTTGTCCAGTCGTAGTCGATGTGCTTCGTCGTCTTGGAATCCACGCGAGGGTCCCTACAAATCAACACATATCGCAATGTTATGAAAACAAAGTCCGAAAACTGATACGGCACACGGTGCGCTCATAGGTTAGAACCTATAGCCTACGCATGCAAAAACAACCAAACAACCCTTGTTGTTGACGTACAAACGTCCAACGACCAAATGCAATATCAAGTCTCAAAACCAAGAATCCCAATACCGGAAAACATAGCCAAAACCCTAACTAGGGTCGCTATTCATGAAAACCGCCAAGCCTAAAAGCCAATCGTACCAATATTCATTCACAACACAATAAATATCGTACAAGACAATATATTTTTCATCACTATGCCAAATAAAACTCACGTCTAATTTTATCGAAAACCTAGTAAGCATCTTTTAACCATTTTAGCAAAAATCCATATATTTGAACAAATCTAGTGGCCACAATCATCACATAATGGCATAATTAAGCCTCACAAACCCTTACTATAATTTTAATCTCACCCAAATAAGATTTAGTAAAAGTTAGTTTGCAATCAAGCTTAATTAGACAATTAGGAAAAATATCATTTAACAATCTCACAACTAGGTTAAGTTTTCCAAGTCTAAACTACTCAATTAACCATTTCAAACAATAAAAACCCTAACTTGATCTTCGTAACCCTTTCTAGAAATTCTAAAATATGCTAATTAAAGCCATATTTCACCATCTAATAACTAGATTAAGGTATTTAAACAGCACTAAAGTTTAGGGTTAAAATTTTATACCTCACACTAGATTCACAAACTTACAACTAGACTTCCAAATTAGCCTCTAAAATACTAACTTTCATGAAGATCCAAGCTTGATTAAGGCTAAAGAATAATGATATGGATTTGTTTTAGAGTTTGTGGAATTATTTGTTGATTTTTGATGAATTTTTAGAGCTTTTAAAAGTCAAAATGGAGTGGAAAAAGAAATGGGGCAGCAAGGGGGGCTCGGCCACTTGGAGAAAATAGGGAGGTTGTGGAAGTGTGTGGAAGGAAACTAGGGTAAAACATCATTAAAGCTTAATAATAAACATTACTTTATGCCACCTCTTAATTCTTTTAATTAGAATTTCATTAACCTTCAAAATATCTAGATATTTCTAGGATATTTTAGAAACAAGACAAAATGCTTAATCTTGTGATTAAGTTGACATGGTTCACATTAGCATAATTAACCCAAACCAAATTGTAATTACCACTAATTAAGTGTATAATTAAAAGCTTATAATAATATTTTAATTAAGGAAAAATATTTAAGTGAACTAAAGATTTTAAGCGACTAAACAAATACCGCATACTAGCAATTTCCTAGTTAAACTAGGAGCATTTACGTCTATATTGAAAAATGATTATATTTCGGTTTTTACGGAAAACACAAATTATTTACCGATTAACGGAAAATCCGCCTAAACGATTTCTGAAACGTTACAATCTTCCCCCCTAAAGAAATTCGGTCCCCGAATTTAAATTTAAACACCCAAATGCTAAAACATTTTAATAATCAGCTCAAATCAACGGCGCTCCGAAATCACGGAAGATACAGAAATACCACAGCGCATCGTGTGCGCCTGAAAACGAGTATGAAACTCAAAAATCGAACTCCGTCAAGCGTAGCGCAATCACTGAGTTATAATGGAGATACAAATCTCAAAATCCACTACTGAAATCCAATATACACTAGTCGAATACTATAATACGTATATAGTATGCATCCTTGGAAAAATCTCATAAAACGAAATAAAACACATGAAATATCTTTCCTGATTCGTCGTGTTATGCGTAACTCATGGCACAAGTGACGGATGCTCAATTGTAAAAATAGTAAATACACTTATATATGTTTTGCTCAAATATATGTTCCGTTGTATTTGAAATATCCCAAAAAGGTCTTCCTTTATAATTGTTTGTGTCGCTCACGGACACGTAAGAAATAGCGAGACTATAGCTCCTTTTTGAAAACCTCTTGGTAAACTTTTTATGCATGCAAAATACTCAGGTACTGTCCTCGGTTAGCCCTATCCGGCTACTACTTAATATAGTGCACATCATGAAGATAAAGCACTCAAAAGCGAAATCAGCCTCAAAAGGCGTATCCCACATCACATGCATCTGGTGTGCACGGAAAACCAAATCCAATACAAGTGTTACGAATGTGCACAATAGCAAAAATAAGTGCAATGGGTATGCACGAAAGCATCTGTCTAGTGCAACGGATGTGCACGACAACAACATCTAGTGCATCTATAGTGCACGAAAATCTCAATCCAGTGCAACTAGCATGCACGAAAGAAAATCCCAATCGAGTGCACCCGGTGTGCACAAAATCACATCCCATACCACATGCGCGAAATCCAAATCAAGTGCATCCGTCATGCATAAATGAAATCTAAATCAAGTGCATCCGATATGCACGAATAAAATCAAAGACAAGTGCATCCAACAAGCACGAATAAAACCTAACTCAAGTACATCGATGCGCAAAAAACCCAATACCAAGCACCTAACATGCGCAAAATTCCAACCCGAGCGCGTCAAGTCCGTAATAAGCATCTAGTACTGCAACATGCACGAAAACGAACATCAAGTGCAAACATGCACAAAAACATAAATCTGGTGAAACGAATGCTCAAAGACATAAATCGGGTGCAATCAAGGTACGGAGTTTAAATCTAATGCAACCAATGCATGAAATATCAATCTGGTGCAACAAATGCACGAAACACAAATCCGGTGCAACAAATGCACGGCATAAAAATCTAGGGCAACAAATGCACAAAATACAAATCGGGTGCAACAAGTACACGGAAACGCATCAATAACTCAAATGCGTATAAAGTAAAAGAACACCAAGTGTACCAAGGTGTATAAAATCAAAAACGTGTGCAACTATGTGCACAAATCCTTATCAATGCACTGCAAGCACATGTGAGCTATACCGAGTGCAAAAATAAAATCGAGTGCGTACCACATGCATAAATCAAATCAACCGTATGAAATCCACGAAATCATAAACGCGTGCAGCCAAGGCACAAAATCAATATCAAGTGCAATAGATATGCACAAATCGCAACCCAACACAACGGTGTATAAGACGTATATCAAGTGCAATAACTATGCACAAAATATAAATACCCAGTAGGTGCAGCCATGGTGCACGAAAACAATATCATGAAACTCAATCATCAAAACTCAAATCCAAGCGATATAAGCGTGATACTCGGATCACAAATGCAAATCGCCACAAAAGATATTTAGTTATACCTCCTTCAATGTCAAAAAAAATGTTGGTGCGCCTAAAACTGGCAGAGCAAGAACATCCGCTTGCCTCCTGCTCACGGTCTGGCGTCCTCTGTCTCTGGGTCCTCATTTCTCTACGAATACCGATCTCGCAATCAATCGGCTCGTCGGCCCGGTCAGGTGTGCTAACGGAAATGATTCCGCTGTGGAACTCCTCTGGTCATCTCTCGTCCAATTAGTATGACCACTCGTAAAGCAGCATGTCACTGGCGTCGGCCTCTGGCCCTCTGAATACATGTGACACAACTGATCTTCAGTGCAAATCTTATCGAAGTAGTGTCCTGGAAGGAACCTGCTCGGGGTCTCTTCCGATCTCGCCTATGCCGAACTGTACAGAGACTGGTACTCATGCATAATCTTTTCTCACTTTCTGGACATCTGCGTTCTTAGCACACATTTCCTCGGGAACTGGCCGTATCCCAACGCCTCTGTATACATATCAGATTTCTAATCTTAACGGGGAGTAACAATAGCTCGTTAACATCTTGCACGAACATCTTGTTCCACTCGTCTTTATTTTCGTCCACCTCGACGTCACGTCTTGCTATCTGCGTACTGCAATTATTCTCGGCTATAATCAATCCGGAGTCTCTCACACGGACTCGAAATTACAAACTCGGTATCTTCATCACTCGGTAGAAGATATCTAGCCGAACACGTCCTTGGGAACTCGCCCCAGTCATCGAAGGAACACTCTATATTCGTCCGTTCTCGATCAACGCACAATGTATCTGGGTGAGGTCCTCTATCCATAACTGGTCATCTTACCGATCTCCTATCGGATCATCGAGCGAACAACGTCATCTCTGGATCGATCTACTCTAGATCTGAGTAAGATTCTCCATACTGGAAATATTCAACTTAACTGGGCCTGCGTCAGCTCATCAAATCTGACGAATCACCTTCGTCTCTCAACTCAAGATAAACTAGCTATCACCTGTCGCCTCTCTGCCTGAAAGCTCCAGCGATCTAAGCTCGTAAGTTCTGGAAGCGGCATCTCGTCAATCTCAGCAACAGCCGGGTCATCTGTCTGCACGGTAGACGACATCATAATCCCTGAGGTAGGCTGTACATCAACAGTCCTCTCCCAATAGGCAGCCTCTAATAATGGCCCGATCATCCGGTAAAAAACCGTACACTCGCTTCAATCGAGAGGTCATAACAAAAACACTAAATCGATACATTCCCATGTCACCAGAAAACACGATAGTTGGTTCTCGTCCATGACGAGCTTGCCCTGACCGCATCACCAGCAGCAGCTCAATCTGCGCTCAAACCATGGTGACAGGAACCTCAAGCAAGTATCGACAAAAACAGATTAAAGGGATGAAATGACTCAACAGATCTAGAACGAATACATGATCATAAGGAGGAACGGAATCAGTGAGAGTATGATCATGGAAACGAATAGAATCAAGGATCTTAAATGGACGTAAAAACAAGGGAACGAAGAGAATCACAAGTCTCAAGATATGTACATCCTAAGGTTACTTAAGTGGAGTATAATATCGTAAATATGCCGTGGAACATACGTACGGTATATTACTCTACTCAAGCTACCTACTCCATCAATCAGAGTCTGCCAATGAAACGAAAATTCGGGTCTAATACCCCCCTGTTCAAGTCTAAGTTCCGTAAGGTCAAGCCTATGTAACGAAATAAATTACGCCCCAGACTCCAAATAGTCAAACCTAGACTCGAACCAAGGTTAAACCTAGCGCTTTGATACCAACTTTGTCACGACCCGAAAATATTAGCTCGTGACCGGCACTTAAATCACGCAACGTCTACAGGCGTAACGTAACTTAAGTAAGAAATTTAAACCCTTCAAAAGAAGTAAGTAATTAAACATTTAGAAACCTTAAGTAAAAATCCTTGAACTTGTTTTTTTTCTCTTGTTTTCTTAAAAATTTCGGCAGTACCTCCTTTGTAAAAACTAGCCCCGAAACGGGTACAACATAGAATCTAAAGAAAGCATCCCCAAACGGAAGAAAATCATGCCCAACGGTGGAAACAACCACCACAAGCATTAAAATGTATACGACGCCCAACGGCGAAGATCAACACAAAGGAAAATGAAAAGCAAGACATTAAACCCACCAAGCGAACATATAACTCATCGCTCTAAGTCTCGCAACTACAAGTCTTGCTAAGTCTTACTACATATACAAACACTAGTTTCTGATTGATGGAGTTGACTAGATACAATAGGAATAATAATACAAGAGTGGCACGAGCCAATGTGTACCACCTACCAAATGCAAATCACCAAAATGTAGCTGTGTGCCGGCAATGCCGTTACTGATCCATGCGGTCAACCTGCAAGAACTGTGGCACAATGGGGGTGAGTTGCCAACTTGTGAGTAGAAAACATCATCAGGTAGAAATCGAAATAAACAACGATTCCTAGGTCAACTATATCATAAAGGTAATACTATGATATCTAGGGTGACCGTGTCTATATATATGCCGATAATAATCAATGCATGTATGCATGTGGATCTCGTCCAACAATATAATCAATGCATGTATGCAGGTGGATCTCGTCCAACAATATAATCAATGCATGTATGAAGGTGGATCTCGTCCAACAATATAATCAATGCCTGTAAATATATGAGGATATCAAAGAACGTGTGTCCATCAATGACACATCAAATCATGGAACCTGAGTGTCCAACACCGACACTCGAAACATCATGAGACATGTGTCCAGTATCGACACGTAAATCCTCATATCTTAGGCGCCGCATCCTCAGATCGGTCCTTATATCCATCTCATATCATAACTCCAAAACGGTGTCCTCCGGACATCCGCCGAGTTCTATACAATCACCGGTAGGTAGTACTCCATCTGCCAGGCTCATCGTCTACACCCCGAAAATCACCTCTTGCCCCAGGGAACCATACTGGGTCCACCATGTACCCGTAGACGGTGCCTACCGCTCCTCGAATCGGGTTTCTAACACAAGTCTCAGAACCGAAAAATCTCTTGGTGGACGCATCGAAATATCATATCAAGAGAAACTGGCTTTTTAAAACAATACATATTTTCCTTTGAAATATAACCATGGTTCTCAAATCCAAAATCTCATGAAAATAGTAACTTAATGCATAATATCATAAAACATGATGTATGCAACATATCACTGAAATGTGAGCATATCAAGTATATCATGAAACCAAGTATAGTGATGTGAGCATAGCAAGTATATCATGCAACCAAGTATAGTGATGTGAGCATAGCAAGTATATCATGCAACCAAGTATAGTGATGTGAAGATAGCAAGTATATCATGAAACCAAGTATAGTGATGTGACAATACTAAACAATCCAGAGTAGTAGCATGATGCTGCAATTCTACTGTGTAAGTGACATAGCAATTTTCGATGATAAAGTGTGTGAGCCGGCCAATCTGTGTAAGTGTAACATACGCATTATCGATAATGGTGTAGGTGTACTAGCACAGGTATATGTAATGCAATGAGAATGATATGAACGTAGCATAAGGTACATCGTAAGCGAAATGCTAACCGGTATACGTATCTATAATATATTCGAGTCGGTAAATCTATCAATCGACATCCAGCCTTACAACATCACGTACGGTATAATCTATCATACGACATCCTCTAATTAAGGGTATGGATCAATCAACAGGTAAAACTCATCGCGTACGGTAATCCATCGTACGGCGGTATTAGACAATTAGGGATTCTATCAACTTATACAACAACGGGGGTACGAATCTAAGTCTCGTACGACATATCACTCATTATGCACATCATTATCCATACACACACACACACACCTATCTCTCAGGTCACCTCCATATCAACCTCGTATCAGGGGACCGGCAAGGTGTCAACTATCTCTTAACAATTCGCATCCATATAACGATATATCAACCAAGTCATCATATCTCATCGTATACTCTTTTCATCGCATCAATCTCTCACATCAAGTCATTTTACATATGCATTCTATCATATGAATCTCATGTCACGCTACTCTAAATTTCATGCTTAATCTTATGCAACTACATATCTATAGTTTTCTAATATAGGTTTCTCCGACTGTATTCTATATATATCGGTTTCCATTCATAATTTGCGGGGGTGCTATTTTCCATCCACCCGACTTCCTCCGTTGATATAAATCTACTCACCTGTGTAACTTCTCGTCCAGGCGTAGTCGATGTGCTTCGTCGTCTCGGAATCCACGCGAGGGTACCTACAAATCAACACATATCGCAATGTTATGAAAACCAAGTTTGAAAACCGATACGGCACACGGTGCACTCATAGGTTAGAACCTATAGCCTACACATGAAAAAACAACCAAACAACTCTCGTCTTTGACGTACAAACGTCCAACGACCAAATACAATATCAAGTCTCAAAACCAAGAATCCTAATACCGGAAAACATAGCCAAAACCCTAACTAGGGTCGCTATTCATGAAAACCGCCAAGCCTAAAACCCAATCGTACCAATACTCATTCATAACACAATAAATATCGTACAAGACAATATATTTTTCATCACTAAGTCAAATAAAACTCACGTCTAATTTTATCGAAAACCTAGTAAGCATCTTTTAACCATTTTAGCACAAATCCAGATATTTGAACAAATCTAGTGGCCAAAATCATCACATAATGGCATAATTAAGCCTCACAAACCCTTACTACAATTTTAATCTCACCCAAATAAGATTTAGTAAAAGTTAGTTTTCAATCAAGCTTAATTAGACAATTAGGAAAAATATCATTTAACAATCTCATAACTAGGTTATGTTTTCCAAGTCTAAACTACTCAATTAACCATTTCAAACAATAAAAACCCTAACTTGATCTTCATAACCCTTTCTAGAAATTCCAAAACATGCTAATTAAAGCCATATTTAACAATCTAATAACTAGATTAAGGTATTTAAACAACACTAAAGCTTAGGGTTATGATTTTATACCTCACACTAGATTCACAAACTTGCAACTAGACTTCCAAATTAGCCTCCAAAATGCTAACTTTCATGAAGATCCAAGCTTGATTAAGGCTAAAGAATAATGGGTATGGATTTGTTTTAGAGTTTGTGGGATTATTTGTTCTTTTTTGATGAATTTTTGGAGCTTTTAAAAGTAAAAATGGAGTGGAAAAAGAAATGGGGCAGCAGGGGGGCTCGGCAACTTGGAGAAAATAGGGAGGTTGTGGAAGTGTGTGGAAGGAAACTAGGTTAAAACATCATTAAAGCTTAATAATAAACATTACTGCATGCCACCTCTTAATTCTTTTAATTAGAATTTCATTAACCTTCAAAATATCCAGATATTTCTAGGATATTTTGGAAACAAGACAAAATGCTTAATCTTGTGATTAAGTTGACATGGTTCACATTATCATAATTAACCCAAACCAAATTGGAATTACCACTAATTAAGTGTATAATTAAAAGCTTATAATAAAATTTTAATTAAGGAATAATATTTAAGTGAACTCAAGATTATAAGCGACTAACCAAATACCGCATACTAGCAATTTCCTAGTTAAATTAGGTGCATTTACGTCTATACTGAAAAATGATTATATTCCGATTTTTACGGAAAACACAAATTATTTACCGATTAACGGAAAATCCTCCTAAACGATTTCTGAAACGTTATATGCCGGTACTTTGAGGGAGGTTCCTCATGTTTTCGTACGGACCTAATTAAAATAAAGCTCGTTTTCCCATGGGCCTAACCCCGTTGACACCTTTCTAGACACCTACTTGATCGGCTAATTGTAAAGTGCAAAACTCTTCCAGGAGTAACTATTACTCGCAGTGGGTATCGGGATCCAACTATCTTATAGAAGGTATGCAATCTCATTGCAAATTTCAACACTTGAAATTCCTGATAATTTTGCCCCTAGTATCCTATGACCTTGACGAAAGCCAACAAACCATAGGCTGCTAGTCAAGTTCGACCCGTACATTTCATGATTGAATTAAACCCACCCGCACAACCCTTGACGAAAGCCAACAAAGTCGCACGACTACCCTAACTCAATCGCATCATATGCTTTTGCAGATAAGCATAAATAGCTACCGCACACTACGCTTTGACGAAAGCCAACAAACGTAGCACGAATACGATGAAGTACTTATCTGAAATGACGGAGGGCTATGACAGGTTTTTAAGAAAACCTATTGCGTAATGAACTTTATATCGTTGTAGAATCAAATGATTTAAATGGAGTGCTTTTTAGGCTTTTGTCAGTTTCGCTAAAAAGGTCACTCCCGGTGAAGGGATCTCGGCTCTTTCCTTATCGAATAAGGTGCAGGATATTTCACAAATACCACTATGAAAAGCAAGAACTAGAGCTACCTTTTTTTCTGAAAATTCGATTCCACAACATTTTTAGGTTTATTTTCTTTCATTAATCTCATTAATGAAGTCCCATCATTTAAGTTACCTAAGCATCACAGATAAATACAACGTACGCTTATGCCATCCGCATTCGCCCTGATGTCCCGTCATGCACCGTTAGGTTAGGTTACTAACGGCAGAGCGGGGCAGGGCTAGCGTGGGTGAAAAACATAAGCAATGTCTATATAATATATCACATATACTATATACAGTATCTATCATATCATATAAAGTGATCACATCACAGAATATCACAGCAGAAAACAACATATGAAATATTGGATATACTACGATTTCCGGGTTTTAAATTAAGCCTGTATAAAATACGGATTCCACGGTCGTGACGAATAGCCAATCCCACATTCCTAGACCCCTACGAGAGCGGCAAGCAACCCTACCAATTCTAGAGTTAGGAGACCCGGACTCGACGCCTCGAGATGGTCTCCCACTGGACTCTAGAACCCGGTTACTTGTTATACCCTCCTTGGGTCTATCCTAATGCGGAAAAGTAAATAATATACATCAACGGTGACATCTTCCTCAACCCGGAAGTGCCCCAATAAAAGAATATTACATACAAGTTTTTACATGAATGAAAATGAAAAACTCTCATCTCACATAAAAACCCCCGGCTATTCAAAACACGACGATCCAATATAACATATCACTGCAACACATAACATCACATGTCATCAACGCAAGTAAATATACGTATCCCAGTTGTCGTTGACATATAGCACCGAAACCGGCGATACACCACATATTATATTTACGGTCGCAGAAAAAAAAGTGAAAAACTACAACAGTTGGAATCCGCAACGACCTTAAACATCATAAACCCAATATATCACATATATTGGATTTCATGCCTAACCAAATGAATTCCTTAGATATCACATGCCTAACAATTATAAACCCTGCATTTTAGTCTCGATATTGAAAACACTTTCCAATAACCTGTCGGGTAATTCAACAAGATTCCCGATAACCTGATCGAATGCTCGTCGGAAACTTTAGTAGACGGCCGCACCTCCCGATGCCTTCTATGAAGTGCACTAAGGTGGAACACCGCGGCCGCAAGCAAGCGAACGGATGCTTTTGGCGATGGGGTTCTCCTACAGTCACTTGGTCGGGGCTATGGGGCGTAGCTATCTATTAAGATTACCCAACGGACTTTTGATCAACATCAAAATCCCGTAGCAACCGATCAAATGAGACTAAACTGCTAGATTTATAAAATTCAAACTAGTTATCACATAACTACTTGTGGATTCCAAATATTGTATCACAATCACAGATAGCTAGACGAAGTTAAACTTTTCGATCAAATAAGGAAGCACCCAAAATTTCTCAACAAGCTCAACACTTGAGTGGAGTTCAAAAAGTACCCAGAACATGCCACAGCTCCTGTGAACCAGCCGTAGAAGGGTCAACCAATGCCTCACCTGTGGCACCGCTGAACTACCACAAACCCTAGGTTTTGATGGCGGTTCTGACGGTCACAGAATCGAGTTAGGGTTTCGTTCTTCTAGAAGGTCCACAGAATCACTTGCAAGATTTTCTGAAAATTTTAAACTCAGAAAAAATCCAACTCTTGAAAAATTTCCTACGGGGGAAAATTGGGTTATTGATATCCGTTCGAACTTTTTAACATTGTCTAAATAACCCGAATACATGTTAGAATTATGACTACGAAACACTCCAAGTTGCTTTTGCAGAAAGTTAACATCACATAAAAATTAAGCAAAAACAAACAACACCTGAAACCCTAAAACCCAGATCCAATTTTGACCCGAGGAGACCGGTTTTAAGCATGATGTGGCCCATTTTTTTCCACAAAACACCCTCAAATTTTCTTGGTGTTCATGTCATATCTCATACAACATTCTGCAGTTGTTTAAAAAAATTTTTTGAAGACTTTTTAAATTCGACAGAAACCAAGTTTTCGTATCGGGTGTTTCAGAGTTGTTTTGGTTTCGTAATCCTAGCAAAGATCGTCTAATTTTCTAGCATGGCTCTGATACTGCTGCAGGGTTATCTAGCATAGCTGCAAGGTTTTGGGAGGCATCGTTCATGTCAATTTCAAAAAAATTCCGTTCTAGCTAACCCTAACCCTAGAATCGTAACTAAAAAATGCGACGAAACAATATGCAAAAACTTTGCAACTAAAGTGAACAAAGAATACAACCTTTATAGACCGGTCCTTCACTTTAATAGCTCCGTGTAGTAGTCCCTTCTCTGTGATCATGAACTCCCGGACTCTAGAGAGGCTCCCATGAAGAAATGAACAAGTTTGCATCGAAGTCTTCGAGGCCGAAGATGATCTACGTCGAGGAGACACTAACCCAAGCTACCTCTTCACTAATTATGGAATTAGTGAAGCAAACACCCTATACTAAATGGTAAGTAGTAGAGGATGATGAATTAGGAAGTAGGCTCAATTTAGATTTATTTTTCTCATACTAATTCTTCACTTAGAAAAAACCTAGTGAGCTTTTTCTTTGATGAAAAAGAAGAAGAATGAACTCATGAGAGAGCAAATGGCAACCATGGGTGAGTTAGTATCAAATACTAACCCTTACAGAGACGTAACCATGGTTAGGATAAATGGTTGGGTTAATAAATATCTTAGGCAAAACAAAAGAGTGGACTTAGTCAATGAACACTATAAGCTTCTACATGCTATTAGCCATGAAAAAATCCTACCATTTTGTAATTACCAAAATAATTAAAAACCTTAGCAATTAAATCAAGCATGGTGTCAGTCATACACACACAAGTTGCATGTATCATCAAACATGACACAATTATATGTACACAAATATATATCACATATATACATATGCACAAATCAAGTGAGAAAAGAAATCTTAAGTGAATTAATATTAGTTAATGTCATTTAATATATCAAATATATAATTATATATTAAATCATTAAATCAACACTTGATTTAATAATCCGGCTATATTATATATAACCGACTAATATCAAATGTAACAACTTATCGAATCAACACTTGATCCGATAATCCGGCTATATCACATAAATCCAACCATTGTCACATATCACGAGAATAGAATATGGTATCTCATATCGTATTAATCTCGGTCCAGCACATATCACATATGTGCTCCTAATCCGTTTCTCTTGAGCCAGGAAACCTCTGTGTAGGACTCTAAAGACTCATCAATACGTTGGCAGTAGGTGATGATCATATCAAACACCCATAAGCCGCAAGCGGTCTGCTAAACGTAACAGCCACCCGGGTATTGAGCGATCGGAAGATCAACATGAAAGTATGCTCAGACTCCTACGAATCCAATCAGTAACACTACCGTACAGTCCGGTCTCTTCGTATGATATGTCGCATATCTCGTCTAAGGGTGGTAAATGTCAGACCCCAGTAACTCGATAAGACATGCCGATATGAGGCTCATAACGGGTCGAGAAACTACTGATAACACTTACCAGTATATCTCAGAATCATCCTTGGCCAGGGACTTCCTGTTATAGCCAATTGAGCACTGCGCAACATCAACTTCCTATACCGGGAGAGACGAATTCCCTCCTATCGCTCATTGCCTCCATGTGACTCGGGACTGTACCCAAAAACCGCCTTTTTGCATGATCTCTTGACCGTGGTATGGTGGAAATCAAAGCACGGTGGGAATCACACAAGACTCTATGACGATCTCAGGTCGACAGACTAACCTCTACCAGTGTCACCAGAGAACTGGCATCTAACGTGAGGTATAATACCATCTGGGAGTTCTCGGCGAGTCCGTCCAGTGTACTCAGTCTCCACTGAGCACCCGTATACCATCTCTGATGTCAAACACCAATGGATATTGGATCATCCATCGCCCATCACATGGGTCAAGAAGCGTATACGCTAGTATACTCTGGAGTATCGATGCCCTGTCTCGATACTCCCACGACTAGGAACATTTGAAGGTTGTACCTGCCAATTACCTATGCCCCACTAGTATGATCCGCATCATAATCCTGGTAGTCAAGTACTCATCCTATGGGCTTTATCAATATGTAATAGAGAGATAATAAGTGTACATGTTAAGATAAAGAGCAACCAGATAGCATACTATCGTGTTGAGCAAGAAAGTCCTCTATATGTATGTCCAAGCATCCACTACAATATACATCGCATGTACAGTAATGGCCTCTAGGGCATACATAACTAACAATTAGAAGACTATAACATTTCCGAGTCGATACATCCATCAGTAGGCGATCCAGTCTCATAGTATCACGTACGGTATAGTCCATCGTACGGCATCCTCGAGTCAATAGTGCGGATCAATCATCATATATATCATAACTCATACGGTATAATCCGTCGTACGGCATCCTCGAAGCAAGAGTACGGGTCAATTATCATATATATCATATCTCTTACATTATAATCCTTCGTACGATATCATAAATCAGGGGTACGGATCTATGGTCATGTACATTCTATCATCTCATCTAGTCACATGTCATGTGTATATCGCCCAATGATTATTTAATATATCATATCATAACATGATGTTTCAATCTCAAATCATATATCATAATCTCATGACATCATGTCTGATCATATCGACTCATATCATTCTAACATGTCATATCATCATCTCGTGATATCATATCGAAATATTCCTCAAATTTACATGGTGTGTGTGTGTGTATACATATACATGCATACATACATACATATATATATATATGTACATATACTGACACACACACACACATATACACACCCACATATCATACCAAGTGTGTGTGTGTGACAACATATATATCAAAAGCGTAATGCTAAGAGAATAAGATCTAAGGGTAATCCTTCCTACGTGTATGCCTACTATAGCCTAAAATCTCATAGAACCCTATTAACTAAGTATACCCATCTAATATCTACTTATAGAGCCATATACCTAATATCCTAATACTACGGTTGCGGGGGGTGCTATACGCCATCCACCTGACTTCCCCCGTAGATATACATCTACTCACCTACTATCCTCGCTCTAACCGAAGTCGATGATCGCCTTGTCCTCCTTCGTCGTCCCGGATGTCCACGCGAAGGTACCTACAATTCAAGGAATATCGTATCGTAAACAAAATCAAATCCGAAAACCGACGCGGCAAGCATAACGTTCATAGGTTAGAACCTATGGTCCACGCATACAGGAATAACAAAAAATTCCCGACATTCACGTACAAACGTCAAACGACCGAATCAAAACTCGAATACCAAACTCAAGTTAACAAAAGTCGCAAAACGAAATCAGCATCTTGGAAAAACACTCCCAGATTTTACCCTAGGTGAAATTAGGACATCTTGCATATAGAGTAGGCCTAGATATCAGATAATAGAGCTATGGACCAAACCTGGGACCCATTCTTATAGGCCAGGCCGCAATTTGCAGCCATATAGCATTTTCTGGCAGCCAAGTTAGGGAATTATGAGCTCGGGTATCTAGGGTAGATTCATATCTTGGAAAAACACTCTCTGTGTTTGCTAAATATTTTTCAGAGTCCCCGATTCAAAGCAGATCCTAATTGATCATCACATTTCCATAAAAACCCGATATCGGAAAATTCCAAGTTCATGTTTGGGACTTCTAAACTCAAGATTAGTCCAGAATTCTTTCACTAAAAGGTTTGTAGTCACTAACTAAGCCTCAAATACACTTCCACAACTCAAAACATCCAATAAATCTCATCCTAAAATTTTCTAAGATCACTAAACCTACACTTGTTTAACTCTAAATTACTATAGGAGATTAGGGAAACATAACACTTAACTAAAAGTGAAGGATTTACCTTCCAAGAGCAACTCAAGAAATTTTAGGATGGACAAAGTGCTCAAAATCCCAACTTGATCCTACCATGGTGTTTGTAGTGATGTGAAGACCATTATTTATGATGGGAACATAGGATTTTATTGAGTATTTGGGAGGGTTGTATGGTGGTAGTAAGGGTGGATGAGGAGTTAGAGAAAATGGAGGAGATGAAGAAGAGAAAGATGATGAAAAAAATGAAGAGAACGAGGAGGTGATGAAAGATATGGAAGGGTGTAGAAACTTCTCCATCCCTTTCTCTCTCTCTTCTCTCCCTCTCTCAACCATACTCATGTCCCCACCCTCTTTCATTTATTCTTTTCCTTTTCTTTTCTAAAAAAACCCATTTAAAAGAAAATGAAGCCATGGTTATCAATATGATATGTTGCATGTCATGATACATGAACATGGTTAATACATAATTAGTAAAATATTAATTAAATTTAGCATTAAACTCATATACAAATAAATGTATAATAAATTATAAAATGTCCAAATCGAATAAATACTTCCATAATCAATAATTCATATTAATTTCCAAATATTTTTCCAAAATATAAGTATATAATTATACCATTCCATTAAAACTAATTTCCATACTTTTATAATATTCATAAAATTAATTATTTTATTATTTAAATTCCAAAAATAATATTTTATATCTTTGAAATGTTACATTTTGTATGGAAGATTCTAAGCATGGTAATTTATCTGTTTGTTCCGGAATCACTCTCTCCAAAGAGATGTCTCTCAAAGCTGATTTGGAGAGCGCTCGCATGCAAGTGATACTCTATACTTCTGCAGTTGGGTCTATCATTTACGCGATGTTATGCACCAGACCGGATGTAGCTTACGCATTTGGTGTGGTAAGTAGGTATCAATCAAACCTAGGGGAGAAACACTGGACAGCTGTGAAGAACATTCTTAAGTACATGAGAAGGACTAAAGAAATGTTCTTGGTGTATGGTAACGGAGAACTCCAGGTGAAGTCCTCTACCGATTCGAGCTTCCAGAGTGATATGGACGATAGAAAGTCTGTCTCGGTTTTGACTTCACCGTCAATGGAGGGGCGGTATGTTGGAAAAGTTCCAAGCAAGATACCATTGCAGAATCGACGATGGAAGCTGAATACATCGCTGCCAATGTTGCTGCCAAAGAAGCTGTCTGGATGAAGAAGTTTATTGCTGAACTTGGTGTGGTTTCATCCATTGAGGATCCAATACCCTTGTATTGTGATAACAATGAAGCTGTGGTTCTGGCCAAGGAACCCCGGTCCCATCAGCGATCCATACATATTCTGAGGTGGTATCACCTGATTCGGGAGATAATTGATGTAACATTTCAGAAAAATAAAATATTATTTTTGGGAATTTTTATAATTAAATAATAAATATTATGAATATTTTAATGGTGCGGTATAATTAAATACAGATAAATTGGGGAAAACTTGGAAAATTATAAGAATTACTGAAATGAGGGTGTTTTATGTGATTTGGGCAAATTATAGAATTTTATAATTAATTATACACTATTTTAATGCTAATCGCGATTAAATATCGCTAATCATGCCTTAAGCTTGAATTGTGCACATGACATGCACCATGTCACATTTTAGCACTTGTTACATTTTTATCATGGCTTTCTCTTCATTTTCTTGCATTGTTGTTGTTTTAAATGAGAAGAGTAAATAGAAAAGAAAAAGAAAAGGTTAAAAAATAGAGTATGGGCAAGAGAGAGAAAGGAGAGAGAGGTGAGGGGTCAATTGACCAAGCTCCCATTTGGGTTCCCTCATTTTTTTCTACATCATTTCCCACTTCATTTCACCCTTGGCTGCCCCCTCTCCTCCACCACCTTCACCACCTCAAAACATCACCAAAAACACATCAAAACTTCATCCCCCTTTCACTAAAAACATGCACAAGCTCACTACAAAAACTTTGGACCAAGAAAGTTTGAATTTTGAAGACTTGGGGCAACTCAAGAAATTTCTTGAGTTGCCAAATGAGGTATATTCATTAACCATTAGTGTAGTATTTGGTTTATTTTAGCATCTATGTTAGTTTAGATTGGTTTAAGTGTAGATTAGTGTACTTGGAAAATTCCAAGTTGAGGTTAGGGTTTGTTTGACTTGTGATGGTGCAATTGAGGTATTCTAAGTGACTACAACCCCTATATTGATAAAACCTGAGACTTAAACCCCCAATTCACAAACTTAGAAACACCGATATCGTATTTTGTAGACTTTGGTGATGGTATATTGACATCTGCTATGACCCGGGGCACCTAAAAATTTTATAGCGATCACAGTGAGTCATGCAGGAAAGCTAGAAGCTACCCTGAAGACCCGAGACCAAACCCATCAATCCAGGCCGCAGATTTATTCACTTGGGCCGCAAATTGCATACTGGGTACTTCCAAATTGGTTCATGTTTTTTCCAGGGCTTTATCTCTAGTAAATTAGACCCTCCACATATGCAAAATTGGCTAATTTCACCTAGGGTAAAATCTGGGACCATTTTCTTGAGTTGCTGCATTGTTTTGCGACTTCGTTTTAATTTGGGATTTGGTATGTGATATTGTGTTCCATCGTCTGATATTTGTACATCAGCGATGGCGGTTGTTTGGTGGTTTTGCAGGCGTAGGCTATAGGTTCTAACTTATAAGCGATTCGCATGCCGTTTTGGTTTTCATGTTCGATTCTTGATACTATATGACGCATTGGAAATTGTAGGTACCCCCACATGGACTTTGAGACGACGAGGATGAGCATGGCATCATCGACTCCAGCAAAAGAGGATCGAAGTGAGTAGATATATATCTACCGGGGAAGTCGGGTGGATGGCGTATAGCACCCCCGCAGTTTCGTAGTATAAAACGCGTATGCGTTATGATATTTATATATATATATACTTATGTGTTATGAGATACGCATATGTAGCTAGACATGTTTTAGATGACTTTGGGTTAGTTTAGTGTATTTGGATGATAGTGTCATTAGTTACTTTCTTAGTCGCGAACCCTAGAATAAGGTTTACATACACGCGCGCGCACACTTGCATACATTTTATTTACTTGTGCGTATATGGGGATATGTATATATATGTACGCATAGGTATGGGATTATGTATGTATGTGTGTGTGTGTGTGTGTGTGTGTGTATACGTATACATATACTTGGATGATGAGGATAGTACATGGTATTTGCAGATGAGTCGATGAGATTGGGCATGGTGCCATAAGATCGGTGATGTGATATGGTTCGTATTATGAGATACGACATAATGTGATAGCGGGTTCTTAGGCGATGTGTTTTCAGACATACGCATATATATTATTGATGGTATCAGTATGTACTAGACGTAGATTAATACCCAACTCATGATATATGATGATAAGCATACCAGTTGAATAATGAGATAAATGTGATATTTGAGCAGTACCCAGATTTGGGAGGCTGTAAGATCAATTTACCGTATGAGCTATATTGATGATAGATCCACACTCTTGACTTGAGGATGTCATATGATATATATATTGTATCGTACGCGATGCTATTGAGGTGACATCACCGACTATTATATATATATATATATATATATATATATATAGATCGACTCATATTTAGGTGGATTTTCTTACCCTTTTGATTTGCCTTTTAGTTTAGTCCTGTAGTTTACTTGTAGATGTTTGACTAGACTCGAGTCAGATCTATTTCAAAACCAACGAATCGTGAGTATTTTAAAGACAGGCCAAGGGATCCTACGGATATTTCAAAGGACGTACCTTTTTTTAAAAACACCGTAGCCCTATTTTCAAAACACCATGATTCGTATTATTTCAAATGGCAAAACGATATGACACATATATAGTAATGTAGATTCTTTATTGTTGCGTTATTATTCATGCTCCGCATATTATTGCTATATTTACTATTCATTTGCCATTTATTCTGTTGTTTGCATTGCATTGCATGTCTATATGTATTTTCGTGAGAAATGATGAAACCTGTTGTTAGGACACCTGCACCATTACCGATGATGCGTATACTCCACGTACACTTGCTTGCCGGCTCACACACATCTTCATCGGTAATTGCTATATCACGTACACTTTAGAGAACATTACTTCATTGACATAGCTTGATAACTGATAGTTCCTATATGTTATTGTTTTCATATGCTAGTTTAGACATTGCATTTATTACTGTGATTTTCATGTTTATTTATATGTTCATTCGCCTTGACATTTGGGTCAGTCCGGATTGCCGGAGCCCAGTATTCATTATTTATTTACATCGTGATTTATGATTTCGGATTTCCATGAGATTTCTGGATTTAGAGAAACCGCAAAGATTTTATAAACTAATTATCATTTTTAAAGATAAAAATGCGGTTTTCTCATGATATGATATGAGATATGTCCACCATGAGTTTTCTCGGTTCTTGAGCGATATCATACACCCGATTTGAGGAGGAGGAGGAACCGTGTGTGGGTGCATAGTGGACCTGGTGCGGTATCCCGGGGCGAGAAGGTCGCAGATGATGGCGTTGAGCCTGTGACAGGGGAGCACTATTGACTGGTGATTTTATTTGTGACTCGACGGATATCCGGAGGATACCGATCGGAGTACAGGCCAGTCCGGATAGCCGGAGCCTGAGGTTTTGAGATTTGATGATATGGGCCAGTCCGGATAGCAGGAGCCCTGGATATTGAGATTCGAGGTTGCAGGCCAGTCTGGATTGCCGGAGCCTGAGATATTGAGATATTAGATTTATGTTTTATGTCGATGCTTGACACTGATTCTATGTTGATTTCATTGATGATACCTCAATTTTAAATGTATACAGAAATCTCACTAAATTAAGAAAACAGTTTCACATTCATGATGCATTCAGTTTTCATTATATTGCATACATACCTCATACTTATGATACGTTGCTACCTGAGGCACTGACACGAGCACTTGGCAGTACACTTATGTATAGATGTTTACCTTTGCCACCTTATCATGCTTCAGACCTTATCATTTTGAGGATATTTATATTATGATCGTATTGACCTAAGATTGAGTCATACATACGATTTCTGCTCTGTGATGTTTTTTACTCATGAGTTGGCAACTCACCCCCGTTGTGCCACAGTTCTTGCAGGTTTTTCCGTACAGGGTTCGTTGCGGCTTTGCTGGCACACTGCTTTATTTCGGGTGATTACTTTGGTAGGTGGATTCACTTACATCGTGACCACCATATTTATTTATTCATTTGTATCTATTAAACTCCATCAACCAGACTTGTATATTATTTAATCTTAGAAGACCAGTTGTATATTATTTCGACCTTAGAGTCGCGCTAGTAGTATTGTGGTTTTCTTGATTTTATTAGTTTCCTTTTAGTTTTGATCCTCGCCTTTCGGCGTTGTATATTATATTGTTTGCGTGGTTGTGACCGCCAATTGGCGAAGAGCTAGCTCCCGCTTGGGGATGCCTTT
The DNA here is from genome assembly GCA_030015575.1 of Agapanthus africanus. NCBI lineage: Eukaryota > Viridiplantae > Streptophyta > Magnoliopsida > Asparagales > Amaryllidaceae > Agapanthus > Agapanthus africanus. The sequence continues at coordinate 440,261,112 of CM057350.1, read as the reverse complement.
ATACATATTATATTTATTATACCCATTTGGGGCCAGTATTTACAAAGGAAACTCTGTCGAAATTTTCAAAAAAGACTTGAGATTTTAAAAATGCATACTTCGGCTTATGTTATTAAAACCACTTGCTCAAAAATAATTTTTCTTCACTTCTTCCTTAAAATGGTTTAGATTTCTGGGATTTTTGGCTTACTTGAATTAGATGGGGTCTTATAGACTTCATATGATTCAAGTGCCAGTCACGTGCCATTTCGGGTTGTGACAAAGTTGGTATCAGAGCGCTAGGTTAAGCTTGGCTCGAGTCTATGTTTGACTATGCGGAGCCTAGGGTGTTTGTATATATACGAAATCTAGGCTTGACCTTACAGAACTTAGACTTGGTCGAGGGAGTATTAGACTCGAAATTTCGTCGCGTAGGTTGACCTTGGTTGATGGAGTAGGTGACTTAAGGAGAGTGACGTACCGTGTATATGTTCAGCGGCATACTTACGATACGCTACTCCGTTTAAGAAGCCTTAGGATGTACATTTCCTTGCACATTATTATATTCATTCTTATGATCTATCATCATCGTTATCGGTTTATGGTTTTTGCTGCTATGATTACTCGGGTAGAGAGAGAGCTACGGCTAGAGTTGCGTCAGCATGAGCTCGTCACGTATGAGGACTGACCAGGGCATGATTCCAGGGACACACGATTGCATAGAGGCGTCGTTTTATTGTGTTTTCGCGCCATGAGCGTTTGATGGATCGCTTTTACGAGATTTCTCGGACGTGCAGATCAGCTCCAAAGAATTGGGCCACTGCTAGAGGCCAGCCAGAATGTGATGACCGTCAATGCACCGACTATTCGTGATGATTGAAGCACTGTTCAGCGTGCGGACGAATGAGCAAGTTGCTGCTGCGAATGATGAGATATCGCCCCAAATGTTTTGAGCTATTGCCGCACAAGTACACTTAGAGATATGATAAAAGATTGCTAGTCACCCAAGGAGGAATGACTAGGACATGTGATTCATTGCCTACCTCGATGCGAGGTCATCAGACTGATTGATTCCAGCTAGAGACGACTTCACACAGGTATGTTGGGAGTCGAAGAAAACGATCAAATGTCAGAAACCCATTTTCCAAGTTTAAAGTATTCGGAAAAACATCCAAGTAATTCTATGGACCCTTTAGAAGAATGAAACCCTAACTCGATATAATGACCATGAGAACGGTTGGAAACCTTAGGGTTTGCAGCAGTTCAGTGGTGCCATTGATGAGACTTGGGTTTGCCCTTCTACGGTTGGTCCACAGGTACTGTGGTATGTACTGAAATACTATTAAACTGTACTCAAGATATTGAGCTCTTGGGGAATTATGGAACCCTGAAAAATCGATCGAAAGGTTCGACATCATTCGGATATCATGTGATAGGATACATTGCTTGGGAGACTCCAGATACGAGTATAGCCGTTGGAGCGCAGTCCATGCAGCCACGAAGAGACGAGTCCGAAGCAGTCGACATTAGAGAAAAGTGGAGTAAGAGGTTCGTATGAGATCTTGATGAGATGATGTTCCACTCCGCTGACATCGGAGATGTGATACGCATGCAGAGGCATTGTATATGGATATATCTTCCAGAAGGAGTCGTGATGAGTATGCAGCCATTCCGGAACAAGAAATAGATATAACAAAAGGATGATAGCTTCTGGTCATTTCAGCATAAATGAGTTTTAGGAGAGACTTCGATAGGACCTTTGTGGAATACTATACGAGAAGACTTGGACCCAGGATCGGTCATATTATGCACACCCAGTAGGCCAGAGTTCGGCACCGTCGACGAGACATGTTATGAGTGACCATGACAGTGAGCCAGAGATCTTTAGAGGATGTGCTAGAGCGGGACTGTTTCCTCTATCTTTGATTTTGGTAATTTGGGTGATTTATTTGCATGATGGAGATTTTGTGCACCATAGTTGCACTTGACTTCGATTTGATGTCATTCGAGATGTTGATTTTGATTTCATGCCTTTGGTATGCATGTGATTGACTTATATTTTCGGCATAGCTTTCATGCACTTTTAGTATTTTGATTCGATTTTGTGCACACTGATGCACATGGTTATGAGAGTATATACCACGATATACTTGATTTGGATTTGGATTGAAATGGGTTGTATACCGTTGATTTCGATTGTGATACTCGATATTTGTTTTCGTGCACCTGGTGCACTTGAGTTAGATTTTGCGCAGGCTTAACGTGCTTGATCCGATTTTGGTGCGCGCCAGATGCACTAAATCGGGATTCTTCATGCATATCAGATGCTCCTGATATTGCTGTCAGGCACACCCGTTGCCTTTGACAGGTGTTTCGTGCACACCCGTTGCACTTAGATTTTGTTTCTGTGCACATGTATGGCATATTCATGTATTTCGATTTCCGTGCACACCATACTCACACGGCATTCTATATATATTTTGGGATTGATTTTCCCTTGAGTAGCATGTTTTATGATATTTACTATTTGATATAATAGCTGAGCAGGACGAGTCCGAGGATAGTACCTGGATATATTTTTGCATGCATTGGTAGTTATCGAAGGAATTTCCAAAAAGGAGCTATAATCTAAGTATTTACCTACGTGTCTGAGATGACACAAGACATTTAACAAAGGGAACCCTTCTAAATTACTTTTCAAAACGGCGGGACGTATGTTGAACGAAGGACATATATATGTATATAGAATTATTTTCTTACAATTAAACGTCCGCTACTTGTGTCGTGATTCACGCATCGCGCAGCTACTTGCAAAAGATTTGGCATGCATTTCTTTCCGATGTTTTGACGAATTTACCACGATATTTACATGTATAGTTTTGATGTATATCATGTCGGTTTTCATATTGGATTTAGACATTGGTGTCTTCACCATAAATCCGATGATTGCGGGATGCTTGACGGAGTTTTGATTTTGTATTATATGCTCATTTTTCATGCGCATGTATTGCGCTACGATTCGTATTATATATTTTTGATTTCGGAGCCCCGATGACTAGATCATTTTACTGGAATGTTTTAGAAATTGGGGGAGTTTAAATTTAAATTTGGGGACTAAATTTCTTTAATAGGGGAAGACTAACATTTCAGAAAAATAAAATATTATTTTTGGGAATTTTTATAATTAAATAATAAATATTATGAATGTTTTAATGGTGCGGTATAATTAAATACAGATAAATTGGGGAAAATTTGGAAAATAATAAGAATTACTGAAATGAGGGTGTATTATGTGATTTGGGCAAATTATAGATTTTTATAATTAATTATACACTATTTTAATGCTAATCGCGATTAAATATCGCTAATCGTGCCTTAAGCTTGAATTGTGCACATGACATGCACCATGTCACATTTTAGCACTTGTTATATTTTTATCATGGCTTTCTCTTCATTTTCTTGCATGGTTGTTATTTTAAATGAGAAGATTAAATAGAAAAGAAAAAGAAAAGGTTAAAAAATAGAGTATGAGCAAGAGAGAGAAAGGAGAGAGAGGTGAGGGGTCAATTGACCAAGCTCCCATTTGGGTTCTCTAATTTTTTTCTACATCATTTCCTTCCTCATTTCACCCTTAGCTACCCCCTCTCCTCCACCACCTTCACCACCATAAAACATCACCAAAAACACATCAAAACTTCATCCCCCTTTCACTAAAAACATGCACAAGCTCACTACAAACACTTTGAACCAAGAAAGTTTGAATTTTGAAGACTTGGGGCAACTTGAGTTTCCAAATGAGGTATATTCCTTAACCATTAGCGTAGTATTTGGTTTATTTTAGCATCCATGTTAGTTTAGATTAGTTTAAGTGTAGATTAGTGAACTTGGAAAATTCCAAGTTGAGGTTAGGGTTTGTTTGACCTGTGATGGTGCAATTGAGGTATTCTAAGTGACTACAACCTCTATATTGATAAAACCTGAGACTTAAACCCCTAATTCACAAACTTAGAAACCCCGATATCGTATTTTGTAGACTTTGGTGATTGTATATTGACATCTGCTATGACCCGGGGCACCTGAAAATTTTATAGCGATCACAGTGAGTCATGCAGGCAACCTAGAAGCTACCCTGAAGACCCGAGACAAAACCCATCAATCCAGGCCGCAGATTTATTCACTTGGACCGCAAATTGCAGCCTGGGTACTTCCAAATTGGTTCATGTTTGTTCCAGGTCTTTATCTCCAGTAAATTAGACCCTCCACATATGCAAAATTGGCTCATTTCACCTAGGGTAAAATCTGGGACCATTTTCCTGAGTTGCTGCATTGTTTTGCGACTTCTTTTTAATTTGGGATTTGGTATTTGAAATTGTGTTCTGTCGTCTGATTTTTCAACTTCAGCGAAGGGGGTTGTTTGGTGGTTTTGCAGGCGTAGGCTATAGGTTCTAACCTATAAGCGATTCGCATGCCATTTTGGTTTTCATGTTCGATTCTTGATACTATATGACGCATTGGAAATTGTAGGTACCCCCACGTAGACTTTGAGACGACGAGGATGAGTGTGGCGTCATCGACTCCAGCAAGCGAGGATCGAGGTGAGTAGATATATTTCTACGGTGGAAGTCGGGTGGATGGAGTATAGCACCCCCGCAGTTTCGTAGTATAAAACGAGTATGCGTTATGATATATATATATATATACATATATATATATACATATATATATATATATATATAGACACACACACACACACTTATGTATTATGAGATGTGCATATGTAGCTAGACATGTTTTAGATGACTTTAGGTTAGTTTAGTGTATTTGGATGATAGTGTCGTTAGTTACTTTCTTAGTCGCAAACCCTAGAATAAGGTTTACATACACGCACACACACACTTGCATACATTTTATTTACTTGTGCGTATATGGGGAGATGCATATATATATATATATATACGCATAGGTATGGGACTGTGTGTGTGTGTGTGTGAGTGTGTGTGTATATGTATACATATACTTGGATGATGAGGATAATACATGGTATTTGGAGATGGGTCGATGAGATTAGGCATGGTGCCATGAGATCGGTGATGTGATATGGTTCGTATTATGAGATACGACATGATGTGATAGCGGGTCCTTAGGTGATCTGTTTTCAGACACACGCATATATATTATTGATGGTATCAGTATGTACTAGACGTAGATCTGTACCCAGCTCATGATATATGATGATAAGGATACCAGTTGAATAATGAGATAAATATGATATTTGACCAGTACCCAGATTTGGGAGGTCGTACGATGGATTTACCGTACGAGCTATATTGATAATAGATCTGCACTCTTGACTCGAGAATGTCATATGATATATATATATTGTATCGTATGCGATACTATTAAGGCGAGATCACCGAATATATATATATATATATATATATATATATATATATATCGACTCAGATTTAGGTGGATTTCCTGACCCTTTCGATTTGCCTGTAAGTTTAGTCCTGTTGTTTACTTGTAGATGTTAGACTAGACTCGTGTCGGACCTATTTCAAAAGCAACGAATCATGAGTATTTTAAAGACAGGCCAAGCGATTCTACGGATATTTCAAAGGACGTACCTTTTCTTAAAAACACCGTAGCCCTATTTTCAAAACACCACGATTCGTATTATTTCAAATGGAAAAACGGTATGAAACATATATAGTAATGTAGATTCTTTATTGTTGCATTATTATTCATGTTCCGCATATTATTGCTGCATTTACTATTCATTTGCCATTTATTCTGCTGTTTGCATTGCATTGCATGTCTATATGTATTTTCGTGAGAAATGATGAAACCTGTTGTTAGGATACCAGCACCATTACCGATGATGCGTATGCTCCACGTACACTTGCTTGCCGGCTCACACACATCTGCATCGGTAATTGCTATGTCGCGTACACTTTAGAGAACATTACTTCATTGACATAGCTTGCTAACTGATAGTTCCTATATGTTATTGTTTTCATATGCTAATTTAGTCATTGCATTTATTACTGTGATTTTCATGTTTATTTATATGTTCATTCACCTTGACATTTGGGCCAGTCCGGATTGCCGGAGCTCATTATTCATTATTTATTTACATCGTGATTTATGATTTCGGATTTCCATGAGATTTCTGGATTTAGAAAAACCACAAAGATTTTATAAACTGATTATCATTTTTAAAGATAAAAATGTGGTTTTCTCATGATATGATATGAGATATGTCCACCATGAGTTTTCTCGGCTCTTGAGCGATATCATACACCCGATTCGAGGAGGAGGAGGAACCTTCTGTGGGTGCACGGTGGACCTGGTGTAGTACCCCGGGGTGAGAAGGTCGCAGGTGATGGAGTTGAGCCTGTGACAGGGGAGCACTACTGACCAGTGATTTTATTTATGACTCGACGGATATTCGAAGGATACCGATCGAAGTACAGGCCAGTCCGGATAGCCGGAGCCTGAGGTTTTGAGATTTGATGATATGGGCCAGTCCGGATAGCCGGAGCCCTAGATATTGAGATTCGAGGTTGCAGGCCAGTCCGGATTGCCAGAGCCTGAGATATTGAGATATCAGATTTATGTTTTGTGTCCATGCTTGATACTGATTCTATGTTGATTTCATTGATGATACCTCGATTTTAAATGTATACAGAAATCTCACTAAATTAAGAAAACAGTTTCACATTCATGATTCATTCTGTTTTCATTATATTGCATTCATACCTCATACTTATGATACGTTGCTACCTGAGGCGCTGACACGAGCACTTGTTAGTACACTTATGTATAGATGTTTACCTTTTCCACCTTTTCACGCTTCAGACCTTATCATTTTGAGGATATTTATATTATGATCGTATTGAACTAGGATTGAATCATACATATGATTTCTGCTCTATGATGTTTTCTACTCACAAGTTAGCAACTCACCCCCATTGTGCTACAGTTCTTGCAGGTTTTGCCGTACAGGTTTCGTTGCGGCTTTGCTGGAAGACTGCTTCATTTCGGGTGATTGCTTTGGTGGGTGGATTCACTTGCATCGTGATCACCATTGTACATTTATTTATTCATTTGTATCTATTAAACTCCATCAACCAGACTTGTATATATTTAACCTCAGAAGACCAGTTGTATGTTATTTCGACCTTAGAGTCGTGCTTGTAGTATTGTGGTTTTCATGATTTTATTGGTTTCCTTTGAGTTTTGGTCCTCGCCCTTCGGCGTTGTATATTATATTGCTTGCATCGTTATGACTGCCAATTGGCGAAGAGCTAGCTCCCGCTTGGGGATACCTTTATACATATTATACTTTTTATACTCATTTGGGGCCAGTATTTACAAAGGAAACTCTGCCGAAGTTTTCAGAAAAGACTTGAGATTTTAAAAATGCATACTTCGGCTTATGTTATTAAAACCACTTGCTTAAAAATAAGTTTTCTTCACTTCTTCCTTAAAATGGATTAGATTTCTGGGATTTTTGGCTTACTTGAATTAGATGGGGTCCTATAGACTTCATATGATTCAAGTGCCAGTCACGTGCCATTTCGGGTCGTAACAGTTGATCGTCGGGAGATTGAGGTTAGAAGAGTAGATACGAAGGACAACACGACGGATCCTCTTACGAAGACCCTCCCCTTGAAGCGGTTTGAGAGACTTTTTGGGATGTTGGGTATGCGATACTACAGCAACTGACCTTAGTGCAAATGGGAGATTGTTAGAAATATGTATGCCCTAGATGATATTATTGTATGATATAGTGAATGCTTAGACATATATATAGAGGACTTTCTTGCTCGACATGATAGTATGCTATCTGGTTGCTCTTTATATTAAAATGTACACTTGTATTAGTATATTGTCTCTCTGATACATGTTGATAAAGCCCTTAGGATGTTGGCTTGACTACCTAGACTATGATGAAGTTCATATTAGTAGGGCCTGTGTAGTCCGCAAGCACATCCTTTAAACAGTTCCTAGTCGAGAGAGTATCGAGATAGGGCATAGATTTTCCAGAGTAGACTAGTGTGTACGTTTCTTGACCCTGTATGGGGCGATGGTTGATCTCATAACCATTGGTGTTTGACATCAAAGATTGTACACAGATGCTCATTAAAGAATGGGTACACCGAATAGGACTCGCCGAGAACTCCTAGATGGTACCATACCTATCGTCAGATAGCAGTTCTCTAGTGACACTTGTACAAGTTAGTCTGTAGACCCGAGATTGTCATAGAGTCTTGTGTGGTTCCCACTGTGCTTTGATTTCCTCCTTACTACGGCACAAAGGAGTCATGCAAGCAGGTGGATTTTGGGTACAGTCCCGAGTCACATGGAGGCTATGAGCGATATGACGGGTTTCGTCTCTCCCGGTATTGGGAGTTAATGTTGCGCTATACTCGATTGTCTATAACAGCAAGTCCCAGACTAGGGCTGATGAGATTTACTGGTAAGTGTTATCAGTAGTTTCTCGAACGGTTATAGGCCACACATCGACATGACTTATCAAGTTACTGGGGTTTGACGATTCCATCCCAGACTCGATATGCGACATATCAGATGAAGAGACCGGACTGTATGGTAAGTGTTTATTATAGGCTCTACGAGAGTTTGGACAAGTTTGCTTGTTGATCTTCTATTCGTTTTATATCTGGGTAGCCGTTACGTCCAGCTAGTACCGCTGACGGCTGTAGGGTGTTTTTCATCACCCCATTGAGATGGGAATACGCGTCGCTTGTCAGGCATACTACAGATTCCTCCTGCCTATGGTAGGCAGGGGTTTATTGATTATAGGGATCTGAATTGCCGACAGTCGTGGACTAAGCTGTCGTTAATTACCCCTCGCCTTTGGAGCGAGGGAACCTTCGATTGATGGGTCAAACTGGTCATGCGAACTCAATGTGCAGTGTGTGTATGTGTGTCTTGAGGGTTTTTGGATATATCGGGGGCCTCGTAGAGTTTACGGGGGTCCCTCTACCTGGTTAGCGGGCTGGGGGTCAAGGAGGCTAGCAGCCCCCTTGCGGGGTGCGGGGCAGCGCCCTTTTAGAAATTTTTTCTAACAGGGAAAGTGTTGTGGAGTGTGTATATATATATATATATAAAAAGAGGGATAATAGCATCCAAAGGACGCATGGACGCCAGTGCCTCACGTGCTTGGCACGCGGGCGCTAGGCGCCGACGGGAAAAAGGGTCTTAGCCCCTATACTGGGAGTTATACTCCCAATTGACTTTTGGAATTAAACTCCTGAAAAAAGGACAGAAGGGCTTAGCCTCTGCACTGGGATTTGTATTCCCAAAAAGAAAGATTTATTATTTTATATATGTATATATATATATATGGAGTTAAACTCCCAAGATATTTTCGGAGATGATGAAAGGGGACTCCTTTCTTCTCCCTTGAGCTCTAGATCTTCTCTTGAGCTTTGGATCTTCCCAAAGTGGGATTTTTGGAGATGGGTCTCCTTCTTCCTCTTCTTTATTGGCTGGATCTTGAAGAAAAATGGGGATGAGACTTAAAAACCTCCCCTTTAGAGATTTGATGGGTGATTTGAGTTCCCCTTCAAGGGTTTTATGATGAAAAACTATTTATTTTTGGGAAAGAAAGGGTGGAACTCTTGATTTAATTCAGAAAAGGGGAAGAAGGTTTAGAACCTTGAGAAAGGGGAAGGATGCACAAACCCTAACTTTTGAGGGGAATGGAAAAAAGTTTTTTTCATCATTATCATGTTGCCTTATATAGGCTTAAAAATTTACACATATCCCCTTGGGCTATACAAAATGGCATTTTACCCATCCCATACCTCATGTGCTCATTTCTTTTGCACATGAGCCATGGGCTTTACAAAAACTTGGCTTTTGCCCATTTATTTTACATTCATGCATGAAAATCATATCAAACTTATTTATTACATAATCATCTTCTTGGCATGGGGGAGGCCAGTCACTTCATGTTTAGGCTTGACTTGGGCATGGGCCCACTTGGCCTGGGCTTAGGCCCGTTTGGCTTGGGGTTGACTTTGACTTTGACTTTGACTTGGTCAACCGGGGTGTAATTTTTGACCCCAACAAAGTGCCCCCAATCAATAAATGCACACCGCGTATATGAGTTGTGTGCATGAAATTGATAGATCTTGGAGTTGGACTTCGAGGTGGAACATCATTCTAGGGACGGAGCATCATTTCGAAGAGCGGAGTATAATTTCGGAGGTCGGAGCATCGTTCCGATTTGCGGAGCATAATTCCGAAGGTCAGAGCATCGTTCCGATTTGCGAAGCATAAATCTGGTATATCCTGAGACGAAGCATAATTCTGGTGCAAGGGTAAACATTCCGAACAAAACATAGTTCTGATGCAGAGGTTGATTCCAGGACGAAACATGATTCCGACATGGAAAGCGGACACTCCGAGGAGAAGCATGATTTCGACACGGGGTATATTCTAAGACGAAACGTGATTCAGACGCAGAGGCTGTTGGTTGATTCTGAGGCGGAGCATAATTCCGACAGGGAAGGCAGATACTCCGAGGCGAAGCATGATTTCGACATGGGGTGCATTCTGAGACGAAACGTGATTCCGACGCAGAGATTGTTGGTTGACTTGATTCCGAAGCGGAGCATAATTCTGACAGGGAGGTTGACAATGCCCTTTTTGTGACTTAGACGGTCGGTGCTCGATGTGTCTCCGAGATGGAGTGTCGTTGGTTGACTTGTCCCCAGCATGGAGTTTCGCTGGTTAACTTGTCCCTGCACGGAGTGTCTGTTTGACGTTTTCCTGGCATGGAGTTTCGCTGATTGACTTATCTCCGAGACGAAGTGTATATTTGATGTTTCCCCGGCACGGAGTTTCTGTTTTGGATGTTTCCCCAAGACAGAGTGTCGTTGGTCTACGAATCCCCGAGGAGGAGTGTCTGTTTGACGTTAGTTGGGACATTACCCGTGCGTGCCTTTACGGTTTTGAAAGGAAATGGTTTTAGAAATAGTGCGCACACGAGCTCGGTCTCATTTTAAAATTTATAAACTGCAAGTGCACGGTGCGTTGTAGCGAGCCGGCAAGTACGAGTCGATCCGCAAGGAATTGGAGATTAGGTGTTGTCGCTTATGGTTCGAAAACAAAAAATTGGGTTTGTTTTGTCACAAAAAATAAAAAACGGAAGTATAGAAACAAGAATAGAAAGAAAGGCGGCCGTGGCTTTGGCTCGAATGGTTGAATCGCGGCGATTCCTTCATCACTCCCTTGATCATGAGTTGTCCGTTCTTTTGTCAATCCCGGTGTGAAGCATGACTTGTCAAGGCGACTGCGAAGCACAAATCATCAAAAATACCGATATTCGACGCAAAACACGAAATGAGTCCGTTTTGTTCACTTACTGTTTGTATGTCCAAGCTTGAGGTATGAACACTAAGCACAAGTGTTATCAAGCATACCACAACATCAAAAACACAATTTAGTTAGTGAGAGCAAATGATTTTAGTGTTAAGTTTGCTAAGTGTCTGTGATAGTATAAGGTATATGAAACCGAGAGGTTTTTCAAGCCACTAGATAACAAGATACCCTATCTAAACTTAGCAACCTTAACCCTAAATTGATTTTAACTTTAGGCTTGCAAAATCGGGTTTTTGGAGAGAATATGGTATGTGATGAGGTTACCAAGTAACCATGGAATCAACATACCATATCAAACCAATCCAAGTCATAATACTAAGTTTAGAATCACATTAAAGCATATTAAACATTAACAAGAGGAGGAGGAAGGCAAAGCCATTCATCTCACATCCTCACCATCACCACAACCAAAGATTAGTTACACATTATAACAAAAGAAATAAAAACACAAAAGAAAGCAAATAAACAAAGCAAAGACAAACAAATATATTAACACTTGAATGAGTTGAGATACAAAGTTTTGGTTACTTGTTCAACCTCCATAATGAAGCTCTCAAAAGAAATCTTCAAGAGGGAAGAAGAAGAAGAAACCAAGTTAGGCTCACACAACTCTCAAGCTAAACCAAAAACAAAAAAAACTATGGAATATATATATATACATGAAGCCCTTGGCTCAATATCTTTTCTTGTATTTATAGGCTCAACTCCAGAATAAATAAACAATATAAATGGACTGATGTGACCCTAAGAAATGACTAGAAGAAAAATGGGGACAAGAGAGGCAAGGGGGCCGGCGACGCCGGAGTTTTGGGGATTCTAGCCGGTCAGGGTCTGAGCAATGGGGCTCATGTTGGTGTGCTGATCTCGAGTGCACTCAACAAGTTCACTGGTATTGTTTGATTTCTTCATATCAGCTTGGGTTATACTCAGTAGTCTTGGAGGGAAACTTGATGCTTTAAATCACATCACATCTTTTTAGCATTAATCACACATCAATTCACACATGCCCACTTGCACAAGTTGTTCCAAGGAAGCCCCACCATGGTCCAAGTCTTCAAAGAGCTATGTGCACACTTGTATTATGTTGGACCAAAACTGTGTACCCATGTTTATTGCAAAAGAACTCATTGGATATCGATCGGTTCTCTGTTCTGATTACAGTGTCGGCAAACAAATGTTATATCCGTGAATTTGAGTATGTATTCTAGTGTTTTTTCATGAATACATGTTATCTGTATTTACTGAGCAGACACTGGTTAATAATGCCGATAAATAACAAAATTGATTTGAATGAGTGGTATTACAATGCAGTTTTCTGAGATGAACAAATACCCCCAAACCTATCTTATGCTCATCCCGAGCAAAACTAAAAATCCTAACCTCACTTTCGCAGGGAACGTGATTTCCCTGAGCACGTGCAACAAGCCATTAAACCTCTAGGTGTCCCTAGTAGGAGGTTTGTTGTCTCCTGAGGGTTTTCAGCGGATTGCACCCAAAAAATCCAGTCAAGTTAGTGTCGTGAAGAAATTGTTGATTCTAATCTTAAGGTTAAGGATAAAAGCTAGAAGTTCTATCATTCTATTTGGAATCGTCAAACCCTATTTTTCACCCCTCGCAATTTATTTAACCTAAGCTTATACGCGTCATCTCGTTGTTGTGCGAATAGTGTCGACAAGTTTTTAAGAACTTGATTAGGGTCATCATGTCATAAATACGGACCTGGATAGACTTCTAAAAGATCATACGAGTTTGAAAAGATTTAAGATTTTCTCAAGTTTTGTTCTCCAGTTAGGTTTCAAGTCAGAATTTATATCATTTTTAACAGAGAACCAAGTCTTATTCTTCACTCCTACCTTTCACCTGTTGTTGTTCATACACACCTTTCGTGATCGTGCAAAACGTCTTTGTAAATATAAACCTTCATATCTCCACTAAAAACTGTTTATAATCGAAAACTCGTCTCCGCCAAGATTATTCTCCCACAAAGAACCGTGAGAATTTTTAACTCGGTGAAAACACTTTCTTATCTTGTTTTATTTGGCGATTGGAAACTTAGCGAGCTTTGGGTCAATGACCCCCAAACCAGATGGTTTTAGGGCATTAGGTGTGGAAACACCCCAAGGACTTAATTACCCAATTTACCAAAGCTACAAAACAAAAGACTCATTTTATTTGCGTTTAAAATATTCTGAAAGCGGTGAAAACGGAGATATTGCCAACTTTTCTTTTTTAATCCGAAGACGTGTTCATGTGGATAAGGTGTGTAATTACTCCAACAAGGTTCCAGATGGGTTATTTTTCAGACTTATAGCTTCTAGTAAAACCTCAATAATATCCTTCATATCCACTTCACCTTGTAAACTAATCTTGATATTACTTAATTCAGAACAAACATGTTTGATCCTAAAGATATTTATTAATTTCAAAAAGGTTAAAGACATGTCATACATTCATCTAATTCTCAAAAACTCATGACACGTGTAAAGTGATATACAAGACGTATATTAGCTACGGTTAAACTCAAAGGAGGGTTAGCTTTCGAGTTTTCAATCTTACGAAAGGATTTAGTTATTTCTATCTTATTAACCGAACCATCAGACTTCGAGTCTAAGTTCCCCCGTTAGCTAACATGGCGAAAAAGTTTTTATGTTTTTGAAGATTTTTTTTAAATTTTTATAGGTTTTTTTAATATGTATGCAATACATTATATACACATGATGCAGCAAAATAAACGCAGTGCTCACCCCCAAACCTGAGTTTTACGATGTCCTCATCGTTGCCCCCATCTCTGGTAGGTAGACTTAGACATTAGGGTGAGAATTTTATTAAAAAAAAAGAAAAAACCTAAGACTAATTATAGTATATACAAGTTAAAAGATTGGGTTAGTCCAGAAATTAATACCAGCCATTTAAAATTTTTGTCTATATAATGCAAGGGCTGGTAAAAGAATATGTATATAAAAAAGAAAAAGAAAAAGAAAATGTATATGTTAGTTGTTAGTGAAGGGCATGGGGGTGTGAAAGTAGGGATCGGAAGATGTTGAAGGTGAAGATGAAGTTTTGAAGAGGTCAAAGAATTGTTACCCGGATGAATTGAATTTTCAAGAAGCACGTGTTGAGTTTCAAAGTCAAGTTCGTTTAATAACTGGAGTTCATCCGCAAAAAATTCAGAAAAGGAAAGGTTCATAGGATGTTCCCGAATTGATCCTGACTCAAACTCACCAAGAATATCAAGTTCATCAGCAAATATCTCCTCAAAACTAGACATGAAGGAATATTTTTCAAGGCTGCCTTCCTCCCTATAATCCTGCACAATCCTATTCTCATCGTTACAGCTCACTAACTCACCTAAAACTAGTTCTCCTTCATCACATTCATATCTGGGTCATGTCATCTAAGAAACTAGGTTCCCACACTAACATTTTTTCCGAAATAATATCAACAGGTGATACAAAAATTATGGGTTCCTGATCATTGATTTCTTTTAACAATTTATCCCAACCATACCCGTCAAAATCACAAGCTTCCTCCTCTAAAATTCGATTGAAAAAATCAGTCGGTTCAAGAATTTCCTTTTCACGTAGTACGTCGGTTAAATCAACCTCTAAATCACAAGTGACAAGAGTTTCAGTTGGTACCTAAAGGCTAGTGTCGGACTGACTCGAAGGGTTTTCTTTTGTGTCCTGATAACACTCAGTCAATTCAATCGTATCATCACCTATGAAATCATCAAAATTTGTTAGATCGTTTATCTCCCTCGGGTGACTTCTTAGATGACAGACATTGACATTATTTAGTTCCAATTGACCGTGTTCACTCCCTAGAATCCTCACAGCTACATGCTCTTCGATTCTAGCCAAACATTAAGCTTGAGCATGAAACAATTACTCAGACTGCTGTATGAACAGGGCTAGCGTCATGGCTGTTTGATTCTCGACCGCAGTCATTACTTCAATACCGTTCTCTAAAGCGGTCAACCTAGCATCCATCTCACTATCATACCCTAATGATGTGTCAGTTGTTTCAGGAAGGGAGGGTTGTGACGGTGGTGATGCTAAAGCTGTTACCCTGTCGACCTCTTTCTCTAAACTTTCAATCATTTGATCTAGGTTTGAAGTGGGACTGGGTTCGATAGTGTTAAGTGGGTGACCATTATCAAAACTCTGGGACTGTTGGCCACCCCTAGGAAAGGACAGTTTTCATGAATGTGGGAAGAATTGTGGCAATTTGAACAAACGAATTGGGATTGAGTAAAAACAAAAGAATAGGAATCGTGAAAAATTGTATTGAATTGTGTATCACCTATATCTACAAGAATTCATAAATATCACAAAAACAAAGAATATCACACCCCTAGCAGTCTATGTTATACTAAGTCAACTAGACCTACTCAAGAACCTGATTGTCGAAGTAAAATTGTGTCGAGAAACGGGCTCAAGATATACAGATCACAAAACCAGGTAAGTGCAGAGATAAGGGGAGGTTTTCCAACGCTTTCGCGAATTTCCTTAATTAGAATAACCCTTTCTCGTGAACACTTGCCTAGACACCCTGTGAACAATATACCGTTAAGCGGTGTTCTAAACTCAATTAATTTCTCCTAATGAGCACGAAGTCCTTAAAGTCAAAATTCTAGTTGATTTTAAAATTACTGGGGGTATGCAAGAATTCAGTTTTGTGATTTGTGGGCTACGAAGAAAAGTAATGAAATCCTTTACCGTATCTTGTTTTGTTTCGTGCCCTTAATATCCGTATTAAGATGCAAATGTGCAATTCAATAAAAGAATTCAAGAATTCAATCAATAAAGCAATTATTTTTCCGTTTTATGTTTTTTAAGCACTACAACAAATACGGGTTAGTTCTCTGTGCAATTGTTGCACATTGTGCAAAGAATCCTGCAGAAGATAGAATATTGGAATGTGTCGGATTTGAGCGAAGGTGTTAGAAAAATACGTACCGATGTGATTTTGGTTTAAGAAAAACCCTTTGAAGTGATTACGGGTATTTGATTGTTCGCTTGCGCGGGTCAAACTACTCGAATCTTTTGCACTATACTTCACTAACGCCTTGCACTGAAATTTGAAGCTTGCTACGCACAATCGCTGGTCGTAATTCCGTGAAAATCTGCAAATGTTGGAAAATACGATATTTAGTGTCAAAAGAGATATATCAGCCCTAATTCCTGCACACTCAAAATTATAAAACTCAAACAATACCAACAGAGTACTAACAATGCACTGGAGACACCACAGAAGAAAATATTCAAAAACACCTAAATAGGGCCAGCGGCGCCAGATTTTTGAGGAATGTCGCCGGCCAATTGTAAAGCTTTGGTGCTTGAATTTTGTGTGGGATCTCCTGGCTATATTACTATTATAATAGTAAACTTTTATTTTTATGTTTAATTGCAGGGTGATAGAAGGTCACAAAAACATAGAGCAAAGTAAAAGAATGTGTATTATGTTAGTTTTGAAAAAAATTGAGTTAATAGTTAGTTTGTTAGTACGAACCAGAAATAACAATACCTAATGACTACTAACTCACCGACAACGGTGCCAAAAACTTGTTGGGACTTTACCCGCGCGCGCCTTTACGGTTTTGAAAGGAAATGGTTTTAGAAATAGTGCGCACGCGAGCTCGGTCTCGTTCTAAAATTTATAAACCGCAAGTGCACGGTGCGTTATAGTGAGCCGGCAAGTATGGGTCGATCCATATGGAATTGGAGATTAGGTGTTGTCGCTTATGGTTCGAAAACAAAGAATTGGGTTTGGTTTGTCACAAAAAATAAAAAACGGAAGTATAGAAACTAGAATTGAAAGAAAGGTGGCCGTGGCTTTGGCTAGGATGGTTGAATCGCGGCGATTCTTTCGTCGCTCCCTTGATCATGAAGCATGACTTGTCAAGGCGGTTGCGAAGCACAAATCATCAAAAATACCGATATTCGACGCAAAACTAAACGAGTCCGTTTTGTTCACTTACCGTTTATATGTCCAATCTTGAGGTATCAACACTAAGCACAAGGGTTAGCAAGCATACCACAACATCAAAAACACAAATTAGTGAGTGAGAGAAAATGATTTTAGTGTTAATTTTGCTAAGTTTTTGTGATAGTATAAGGTATATGAAACCGATAGGTTTGTGAAGCCACTAGATAACAAGATACCCTATCTAAACTTAGCAACCTTAACCCTAAATTGATTTTAACCTTAGGCTTGCAAAATGGGGTTTTTGGAGAGAATATGGTATGTGATGAGGTTACCAAGTAACTATGGAATCAACATACCATATCAAACTAATCCAAGTTACAATACTAAGTTTAGAATCACATTAAAGTATATTAATCATTAACAAGAGGAGGAGGAAGGCAAAGCCATTCATCTTACATTCCCACCATCACCACAAACAAAGATTAGTTACACATTATAACAAAAGAAATGAAAACACAAAAGAAAGCAAATAAACAAAGCAAAGACAAACAAATATATTAACATTTGAATGAGTTGAGATACAAAGTGTTGGTTACTTGATCAAGCTCCATAATGAAGCTTTCAAAAGAAAGCTTCAAGAGGGAAGAAGAAGAAGAAACCAAGTTAGGCTCACACAACTCTCAAGCTAAACCAAAAACAAAAGAAAACTATGGAATATATATACATGAGGCCCTTGGCTCAATATTTGTTCCGGTATTTATAGGCTCAACTCCAGAATAAATAAACAATATAGATAGACTGATGTGACCCTAAGAAATGACCAAAAGAAAAATGGGGACAAGAGAGGCAAGGGGGCCGGCGACGCCGGACTTTTGGGGATTCTCGCCGGTCTGGGTCCGAGCAATGGGGCTCGTGTTGGTGTGGTGATCTCGAGTACACTCAACAAGTCCACTGGTATTGTTTGATTTCTTCCTATCAGCTTGGGTTATACTCAGTAGTCTTGGAGGGAAACTTGATGTTTTAAATCACATCACATCCTTTTAGCATTAATCACACAACAATTCACACATGCCCACTTGCACATGTTGTGCTAAGGCATCCCCACCATGGTCCAAGTCTTCAAAGAGCTATGTGCACACTTGTATTGTGTTGGACCAAAATTGTGTACATATTTTTATTGCAAAAGAACTCTTTGGATATCGATCGGTTCTCTTTTCTGATTGCAGTGTCGGCTCACAAATGTTATATCCATGACTTTGAGTATGGTTTCCAATGTTTTGTCACGAATACCTGTTATCTGTTTTTACTGAGCAGATACTGGTTAATAATACCGATAAATAACAAAATTGATATGAATGAGTGGTATTACTTTGCAGTTTTCTGAGATGAACAACATTTCCGCAGCACGGAGTGTCACTGGTTGACGTATCCACGAGGCTGAGTGTCTGTTTGACATTTCTCCGGCACGGAGTGTCTGTTTGACGTTTCTCCAGAACGGAGTGCCGCTGGTTGACGTGTCCCCGAGGCGGAGTGTCTATTTGACGTTTCCCTGGCACGGAGTGTCTGTTTGACGTTTTCTCGAGACGGAGTGTCAGTTTGACATTTCCCCGAGACGGAGTGTCACTATTTTTGTTGTAGAGGCCGTTGGTTGACTTGATTCCGAGTTGGAGCATACTTCCGACATGGAGGTTAATACTGCCCTTTTTGCGACTTTAACGGTCAGTGCTTGACGTGTCTCCGAGATAGAGTGTTGCGGGTCAACGTTTCCCGTCATGGAGTTTCGCTGGTTGACTTGTCCCCGAGGCAGAGCTTGATCCCGATGGGGAGGTCTTTGGTCGACTTAATTCCGAGGCGCGGCATAATTCCGGCAGGGAAGGCAGATAACCCGAAGCGAAGCATGATTTCGAAATGGAGTACATTCTGAGAAGAAACATAATTCCGACTCAGAGATTGTTGATCTGATTTGATTTGGGAGTTTGTTATCCGTCCAGCGGGGCTTTTGAGCCTGGGACTTAGAATTTGGGTTTTGTTTGGCGTCAGCATCGCTACACTGGAATATGGTACCAGGAGCGAATCATCATTTGCCAAGAGTGTATTTGGGGATTTTGGTTTTAGTTCGACATCAGCACCGCTTACACTGGAATATGGCACCAGGAGCGAATCATCATTTTCCATGAGGGGATTTCCTTCGTTCCCAGTTTAACGACATAGAGGTCATCTGTTCCCAGTTTAAAGACTTAGGGGTCTATTGGGTCGAAAGTTTGGAATTTTGGGGTTAGGGTTGGCATCAGCATTGCTAACACTGAAGCACATGTGCCAGGAGCAATTCAGCAATTTCCTTTCCCTGTGTTGTGTTACAGCAGCGCTGATTAATGTGATTTATGTGTAGTAGTTAACCGCAATCAATAACGGTGTCGTGTGTAGCTAGACTGAGATGAGTACGGGTCGTCCTCGGGGAAACGTTGAATCTTTCAATCTTACTTTAGACGTGTTGAAAAAGAGAGAGGAAGAATAAAGAATGGTGAAGAATGGTTGTAGGTTCTAGATCTATGTTAAACATGGATGCAAAACATAGATCTAGATTAACTACGGATTTAGGTTTTATAGTAGAAGGGGGCTTGTAGGGTTCGTTAAGATTTAGTAGTCATGGATGATTAATTAAATATTACTCTTTTTATCCTTTAATATATTTAAAACTAGATCGACAGTGATGCATGTAAATTAGGATTTCTGGAGGGAAAAGGGTTCCTACTCTTAACCCCTATCTTGACATGGATCTCCGTTCATGTCTAGCCTTTACCAAAACAATTGGTAATCTAATCTCTAATCGTGGTCGTGACTATCAATGAATTGATAGCGCGCCCGATTAAGATGTTAACTATTCTTTTGATAAAGTTTATAAACTTTATAGGATATAAAAAGAGTTTAAGAATCTTCATCATCCATTAATCTACCCTAATCCTACGAACCCTAACAAGCAAAGAATTACTCGTGCATGTTGGGATAAGAAAAGATAGAGAGGGAAAACATAATGAGAAACTACAAAGAAATAAAATAAGAAAACAACTACCATTATTAATCAACAAGATCAATTACACTTTGTTCCCTTAGAAAATGATTACAAAATGCTAGTTTGCTTCTCTTTCTCTTTTAAGGAGGTAGATGAGCTGTTGATGATCAACCAGGATTCTTGAGCCGTCGTGGACTTCGTGATCGCGTCGGTTTGATAATTTTCCAAGAGACACTCGGTCCTTATTTATAGTAAGAAAGCCAGAACCCTAGTTTCCTAATATGGAAACTAGTTGTTAGGATCCCAACCACCAAAATCCCGAGCCCTAAATCCTTATAAGTGCGGCGGAACCGCGGACATTGGATAGGTTTGGCCGTGGATCCGCCGTCTTTTGGTGAGATCACGGCCACTAATTTTTGTAGCTTCATATCTGTAACACTTGGTGATCTTTTGAGTATCTTGACTTTGAAAATCTTCTCTAAGTTTCTGCCAGAATTAGTTTCTTCAATTTACTTGAATATTTTCGGCAGATTTGATCTTGCCAACTCAGATTTTCTTGATTTCAGTCATGATATAATTCTTGCACAATTATCTCAATAAATGATGTTAGTAGAAATTTTTTTATTGAGATATTATCTTTAACCATTTGTTGTGATATTTTAGTTTTAAGAGAATTGGTCAAAGGTATTTAATAAGGTAAGCATATTAAATGGGCCAAATGTTACATGGATATTATATGCTTACATTTTCCTTTATAATGTTAATTATAATATAGAAACATATGATAATAGATATATTGCAGATAAACCCTCATATATTTCATATTTATAATAAACACCTTTTATTATATAAAAATAGTAGGGAAAATGTCATATTAAAAGTACAGTTTTATCAGCTGAACAAATACCCCCAAACTTATCTTTGATCGTCCCGAGCAAACCAGTTATTCAAGAGAAAGGGAAAAAGAAAAAGAACTAAGTAGCACACTTTCGTAGGAAGCACGATTGCACTAAGCACGTGCAACAAGCCGTTAAACCCCTAGGCGTCCCTTGTAAGAGAAGTGTTGTCTCCTGAGGGTTTTCAGCGGATTACATCCACAAAATCCTATAATAAAAGAAAGATGGTGAAAATTACATATAAATATAAGAACTATAAAAGAAAGAACTTGAAAAGAAGAGTTTCCAACTATACTAGCTTTTCAGTTGCCATGAGCCCTATCTTAATGGTCGTGAAAAAATGTTAGAAATCAGATCATCTCTCAATAAAATATCACCTTAAGTCTTCCTCCCTATCTTTCATCCAAACATTGATCATATACCCCCTACGTGTGTAAAAGACATCCCTACACTTAGAGAATTCAATTTAAGCTATCATACTCTTGTCCATCTTCTAAAGTACCTTATAGTTGATGAATATTTTCGATAAAATTGCTCACACATTCTTCATGCGACCGTTAATACTTCTTGAGATACTAACCGACCGATTACAAAATGTGCTCACGCATTCAGGCATAATTCCTCGTCATGCAACACCTAAGGCTTAGCAGTGACTCCCAAACCAGTTAGTCTAAGGCACTAGGTGATAAAGCACCCTCGCTATATTTTTTTATGTTGCCTTGGTAATTACGAAACCAGTGTTCATTTTTTTTCACCACTTATATTTATTTATTTATTTATTTTTAATTTTTAATTTTATTTTTTATAATAAGGCTTTTAGACAAGAGCATTGTAAGGTATCCTCTACTATCCCAAGTTTCAAGATGTGTGTAAGTGTGTATAGTAGTGTATCAACGTTTAAATGTTTGGCCTCAAGAATAGGGACAATTTTTCAGACTTATTTTTATCCTCAGATTAGTAATTTCCTTCAGCTTACTAACCCTTGGGACAACTGCTCATAACTGTAGGGTTACTAGGCACTCTAACAAGGGTTAAGAAAGCATCAACCATGCCCGATTAGATTTTTAGCCGTGCCTAACAACCCTAAACAAGATCTTTGCTAGAAAATTAGGGTTTCACATGCAGGTAAATAGCATCTATGACTAAGTGAATACAAAATACAACCTTTGTAGATCGGTCATTCACTTCTTTAGCTCCTTGTTGAAGTCCCTTCGCTGCGATCGTGGTTCTCCCGGACTCTTGCATGGCTTCACGAGGCTAAAGGAGCGTCCTTGCTTGAAGTCTTCGAGGCCGAAGATGATCTACATCGAGAGGATGCCAACTCAAGCTTCTACTTCACCAACTAGAGAATTAGTGAAGCAAACACCCTAAACTAAAGTGCTAGTCTAGTAGAGGATGGAGAAATAGGAAGTGGGTTCACTTTAGAATTTAGTTTCTCACAGTGTTTCTCACTTTGGATCAAACCCTAGAAAGCTTTTTAGCTCAAGGAAGAAGATGAAGAAAATAAAATGAGAAGAGATAATAATCAAGTGAGAAAGCTAACCATGGTGAGTGAGTATCATATACTAACTCATGTAGAGACATAACCATGACTAATCCTTATGGTTGGGTTAACAAATATCCATAGTAAAAACAAACTTAGTGGACTTAGTCAATGCATCCACAAGCTTCCACAAGCTTCATGCATTTTGCTAATCCTCCATTAATTTTGTAATTACTTTAAATATTAAAACCCAACATAATAAATAGCATGGTGTAAGTCTCATACACCCAAGTCATGTGTATCATCAACCATGATACAAAAAGAAAACACATTTTTAATATATATCACATATATATTAAAGTTGTGCACATGTGAGAAAAATCCTTAAGTGAACAAGTGTTAGTTAATGTAAACTAGTATATCTAATATACAATTATACACTAAATTATTAAATCAACACTTGACTTAATAATCCGGTCATATCTCATATAACCGACTAACATCCATTGTATCGACTTATCGAATCAACTCTTGATTCGATAACCCGGCTATATCACATATAACCGACCGATACAAAAAGTCGCGAGAATAGAATATGGTATCACATATACGCATTATTCTCGGTCCTGCACATATCACATACGTGCTCCTATTTCATTTTGCCTGAGCCAGTAAAACCTCTATGTATGACTCTAAAGACTCGTCAATACGCCGGCAGTAGGTGATGATCACATCAAGCACCCACAAGCCGTCAACGGTACTAGCTGGACATAACGGCCACCCGGTATTGAGCGATCAGAAGATCAGCAAGCAAGCCCGCTCCAACTCCTGTAAAAGCCTGTCGGTAACACTTCCCGTACAGTCCGGTCTCCTCGTCTGATATGTCGCATATCAAGTCTAGGGGTGGTAATCGTCAGACCCCAATAACCAATAAGTCGTGCTGATGTGAGGCTCATAACGGGTCGAGAAACTACTGGTAACACTTATGAGTAAATCTCCAAATCAGCCCTGGCCAGGGACTTCCCTGTTACGGCCAATCGAGCACAGCGCAACATCAACCACCAATACCGGGAGAGACAAAACCCCTCCTATCGCTCATTGCCTCCATGTGACTCGGGACTGTACCCAAAAACCACCGTTTTGCATGCCCTCTTGGACGTGGTAAGGTGGAAATCAAAGCACAGTGGGAATCACACAAGACTCTATGACGATCTCGGGTCTACAGACTAACCTGCACAAGTGTCACCAGAGAACTGACATCTGACGTGAGGTATAATACCATCTGGGAGTTCTCGGCGAGTCCGTCCAGTATACCCAGTCTCCACTGAGTACCTGTATACCATCTCTGATGTCAAACACCAATGGATATGGGATCATCCATCGCCCATCTCATGGGTCGAGAAGTGTATACGCTAGTGTACTCTGGTATATCGATGCCCTGTCTCGATACACCTACGACTAGGAACATTAAAAGATGTACTTATGGACTACCATGGCCCCACTAGTATGATCTGCATCATAGTCCAGGTAGTCAAGTACACATCCTAAGGGCTTTACCAACATGTAACTATAAGACAGTATCAAGAGACAAGTATACATGTTAAGATAAAGAGTAACCAGATAGCATACTATCATATCGAGCAAGAAAGTCCTCTCTATATATATGTCCAAGCATCCAATATAATATACATCATCTGTACAATACTGGCCTCTAGGGCATACATACAACTAATAATAACTACTTATTACTAGTTTCGTTTAAGAAAACATCTAACGTTCTTGCTTTTCTGGAACTATTTCTATCTTTCAAATGTAATTTTTCACTTTCTACTATTTTATTATAAAAAAAAATTTAATGCCCAGTTCCAAAGATAATTCAGTTAAGTCCTTTTTCACTCCCCTCCATTCTTTAAGATGATACAATGTTACCGAAATATGGAGGTGAGGCGGAGGAAATTTAGTTATGATAAAACGGCTCCTGTAAAAACAGGAGCTCCTCCGTTGGGACAGCAGAGAAATACGGTTTTAATCTATGCCCATTTACTTTAAAAATTGAACCATTTTTCATATTTTCAACTTCTACTGCCCCGTGCGGGTGTACATACCGCACCACAAAAGGTCCTTTCCAACGAGATTTAAGCTTACCTGGATGAAGATAGAGTCGTGAGTCGTAAAGAAGGACTTGTTGTCCCGGTGTGAAAGTTTTTCGAAAAAGGTTTTTATCGTGGAACACTTTAGTCCGGTTCTTTACTATCACCGTATTATCGTAAGCTTCATCGCGGAGTTCGCTTAGCTCATTCAATTGCAGTTTCCGATAACTGCTAGCTTGATCAAAATTGAAGTTTAGCTCTTTAATAGCCCACATTGCCTTATGTTCGATCTCGACAGGAAGGTTGCATTCTTTCCCAAACATAAGGCGGTATGGAGACATACCAAGATCGGTCTTATAAGCGGTGCGAAATACCCAAAGAGCATCCGTCAATTTGGTTGACCAATCTTTACAGTTTTTTGAAACCATCTTCTCCAAAAAAATTTTGATTTGCCTATTCGAGATCTCAGCTTGCCCGCTTATTTGGGGATGATAGGGCATAGAAAGTTTGTGGATGATTGCATATTTCCACCTCAAAGCCTTAAAAGACTGGTTACAGAAATGAGTCCCGTTGTCACTAATTATAGCGCGAGAGTGTCCGAATCGCGAAAAGATGTTTTCTTTAAGGAACTTAATGGCAACTTTGTTGTCATTAGTGCGACACGGTATTGCTTCTACCCATTTTGAGACGTAATCAACCGCTAGAAAGATTTATAAATTCCCAAAAGAATTGGGAAAAGGGCCCATAAAATCAATACCCCAAATATCGAATATTTCCACAACCAAGATAGGTTGGAGCGGCATCTCATTTCATCTTGAAATTCGACCCAAGTGCTGACACCGCGGGCAAGTTTTGCAATGATCATATGCATCTTTAAATAGTGTTGACAAATAAAAGCCGCATTGCAAAACTTTCTCCACCGTTTTTCGAGGTCCAAAGTGACCGCCGCATGCCTGATCATGACAAAATGATAACACACTATTGAATTCATCATTAAGGACACACCTGCGAATGATTTGATCGGAACAATACTTAAACAAATAAGGTTCATCCCAGTAAAAGTATTTTACTTGGGATAGAAATCGAAGTTTGTCTTGTTTCGACCAATTGCTAGGAATAAGTCTTGTCGCTAGATAATTCACAATATCTACGAACCAAGGTTCGTTGGATACAGTCAAGAGTTGTTCATCAGGAAATGAGTCATTTATAGGCACGGTCAACGTTGGTGAAGAAGAGATGCGTGAAAAATGGTCAGCTACTACGTTTTCACATCCACTCTTGTCTCGGATGACAAGGTCAAATTCTTGTAACAACAGGATCCAACGTATTAGCCTGGCCTTAGCATCCTTCTTCGATAAAAGGTGTCGTAGGACGGAGTGATTAGTGTAAACCACTATTGGTGAGCTAATAAAGTAGGGCCTGAATTTTTCTAATGTAAATACAACTGCCAAGAGCTCTTTTTCGGTGGTTGTGTAATTAATTTATGCATCGTTCAAGGTCCTACTTGCATAGTAAATTACATGTGGCATCTTATAAATGTGTTGTCCTAAGACCGCACCAATAGCAAAATCTGATGCATCACACATAAGCTCGAAAGGGTGGTTCCAATCTGGAGATGATAAAATGGGGGCTGTCGTGAGAGTTCTTTTAAGCGACTCAAACGCAGCATCACAATCCGAATAGAAGTGAAATGCAGTATTCTTGGCCAAGAGAAGAATTGAGGGTCTAGCAATTTTGCTAAAGTCCTTAATGAATCTCTTATAAAATCCTGCATGACTAAGGAAAGATCATATATCTTTGCGCATTTGGGACGAGGGAGGTTATGGATGACATCTATTTTAGCTCTGTCTACCTCAATACTTTTTTGTGAAATTATATGTCCAAAGGCAATACCTTCTTGGACCATAAAATGGCATTTTTCCGAATTAAAAATTAAGTTCTTATCCTTACAGTGGGTAAGAACCGCGTCAAGATTATGAAGACAGTCCTCAAAGGAGTCCCCAAATATGGAGAAATCGTTCATAAATATTTCTAGAAAATTCTCAGCTATGTCTGAGAATATCCCCATCATACACCGCTGAAATGTAGCGGGAGCGTTGCATAACCCAAAGGGCATGCGTCTATAAGCAAACGTACCGAAAGGACAAGTAAATGTGGTTTTATCTTGATCCTTTTCGGCGATGGGGCCTGGTTATAGCCAGAGTATCCGTCCAAGAAACAATAGTATTCATGTCCAGCTAATCGTTCTAACATCTGGTCAATGAAAGGTAGAGGGAAGTGATCTTTCCTCGTTGCGGCATTGAGTTTCCTGTAATCAATACATACGCGCCATCCTGTTTGGATGTGTGTTTGGATTAACTCATTTGCCTCATTGGTTATGACTGTGATGCCAAACTTTTTAGGGACCACGTGAATAGGACTTACCCATTGGCTATCAGATATTGGGTAAATTATACCACTATCAAGGCACTTGACGATTTCTTTCTTTACCGCCTCCTTCATAACGGGATTTAACCGTCTTTGTAGGTCTCGGGTTGGTTTGGCTTCATCCATCAAATGTATATAATTTTCAACAATTAAGGGACTAATTCCTTTGATGTCAGCCATTGTCCAACCAAATGCTTGCCGATTTGATCTCAATACCGTGAAAAGTGCGTTCTCTTGCTCTAAACCTAAAGAAGAGGATATAATCACAGGTAAAGACTCATTCTCACCTAAATATGCATATTTAAGATGAGAAGGTAGCGGTTTGAGATCTAGTATTAGCGGAGAGACAATAGAAGGTGGAGTAAGAGAATGATACTCGGATTCCCTAAGAGGTTCAAAACTTGCATAGGATATTGACTCGGAAAGTGCTACTGACTTTTGCGACGAGTCAACTGATTCAAACTCGGGGACAGACTCATCGATGATATCCTCACTATGATTTTTTGCAAGATCAAACAATGTCGCACTAGTGTTGTCTAGATCATCAAAGCAAAGTTCCTCATCCATGCAGCTTTCGGGAGCTATCTCGTGGATGGAACAGACATCAGGTAAATGAGCAGAAGGTTCAGATGGTTGACTTCCTAGCTTGTAAATATTAAGCTCAATTATCATCTTCCCGAAGGATAAGTTCATAGAACCGTTACGACAATTAATTACAGCGTTGGAAGTTGCTAGAAAAGGTCGACCGAGTATCACCGGGATTTGATTGCGTGGGTTTGCCACAGGCTGTGTATCTAAAACAATAAAGTCAACAAGGAATATGAATTCCCTGACTTTAATTAACACATCCTCTAGTTCACCCCTAGGTTTGGTGATTGATCGGTCTGCCATCTGGAGAGTACAATGGGCGGGTTTCAACTCTTCAATCCCTAACTGCTCATATACGGAATATGGAAGCAAGTTAACGCTAGCGCCAAGGTCGAGTAAAGCACGATTAATATTTTTACCCCCAATAGAAATAGAGATGGTAGGACAGCCAGGGTCCTTACGTTTCTTTGGTAATTACTGGGTAAAAGCTGTGCTAACATTACTCGTCATGAAAACCTTTTTCGGCACTTGAGTTTTTCTCTTCCTAGTGCACAAGTCTTTAAGGATTCTTGCATAAGATGGGACTTGTTGAATAGCATCTAGAAGAGGTGTATTTACATTAACTTGCTTAAACATTTCCACAATCTTCTCCATTTATGGGTTAGGTTTGTTGGCCCTCAATCTGTTTAGAAACGGAGTTTTATCAATAAGTTTTGGGTCCAACATTTGTGGAGAAGATTGTGGGGAAGGATTCGATCCCATAATTGGAGTGGGAATCGTCTTAGATAGATTCGAGGAAGTGGGCAAAGTATTTGAGCCTTGGGGAAAATGTAGAATAGGCTCAGAAGTAGGTGGAAGACTAGACGAATTAGGGGAAGAAGTAGAAGACGGGGTATCATTGGTATCACTCATGTCATCAACTTGTTCACCCACTCGGTTATCCAGCACTCTTCCTGATCTCAACGTAGTAACGACACTCACATTATGATGTTGTGAGTGGCCAGGATTCGGTAGGGGTTGAGATGGGAGTTTCCCTTTTTCTCTCACACTCATCGCGGCATTCAACTGTGCAATTTGGGCTTCTATTGATTTAATACTCTCACCATGGGAGGCGGAGTCTTTCTTTATGGAATCAATAGAAGACCTCATATCAGCCGACATTTGGATCGAATGTTTCATAAATAAATTCAAAGTTTGTGCGAGTGAAGAGGAGTTATCGGCACCGATCGTTTGTAAAGAATTAGTGGCCGGGTTTTGAACAGGTTGCGATTGAAAGGGGTGATGACTCTGTGGTGGTGGTTGTTGTTGCTGTGGAGGAGGTCTTTGGTAATTGCTTTGGAACTGGTTTTGATTTTGGGGTTGGTTTTGGTTCCAAGCAAAGTTAGGATGATTCCTCCATCCCTAATTGTATGTAGAAGAATAAGGATCATTTCTAGGTCACTGCTGAAAAGTAGCATTTGTTTGGTCATGACCTTCAAACGATGCATTCATAGGATATTCTTCCGTCAAGTGTGACGGATCGGAATAGCAACCACACACGGTTTTGAGAAGCGTTACCTGATTTAGGGAGACTGATGAGAATTTGTTCTCAATAGCGTCGAGTTTCTTTTGTATCGCTGCCATTTCATCTTTTACTGCGATGGAAACATCGAGCTGATGAATACCTCCCCTAGATGAAGGTGGTCTAACTCTTTCCCACTGCAAAGTGTTCTCGGCGAGATCTTCCAGATATTTCCAGGCTTCGCCATCGTCTTTTGACATGAAATTGCATTGACACATTGTTTCAAGCATCTGCTTTGTCGCTGGATTAATACCCTCATATATAATTCGGTACAAATCCTATCTATGTATTCCATGATGAGGACATTGGATAAGCAATCCTTAAAACATTCAAAGCACTTCCAAAATGGTTCATTGGGAAGCTGGGTGAACTAGTTGATTTTGCTCCTAACACGGGCGGTCTTATGATTTGGGTAAAATTTCTCAAGGAATGCTATCACGAATTCATCCCAATTGGAAATAGAGTGTGTGGCAGTATTATAAAGCTATTTTTCTGCCAAGTCGCACAAAGTGAATGGGAGAAGACGCAAGCGCATAGCATCCACGGACAATTGTGAAGTACCCATCATTGCGCATACGTTTTCGAATTTAGTGATGAAAACGTATGCGTCTTCAGACTCCAGCCCGTGAAATTTGGGCAACAGATTGATGTAGTGGAGTTTAATTTCAAAATTATCCCCGTTGGCTGGTAGAATGGATAGACAGGTAGGAAGGGGACTACGGATAGGATAGCATCTCTCTTGGAGAGAGATGCGCGGTGGATTCTGCTCACGTACAAGCGGTGACAGCGTGATGTTATAATTTGATGGAGTACCGTCCATCTCGGTCGATGTGGTGGGTGGTGGGGAAAAAGAAAATGAAGAAGCACTGACTTCGGAATCGATAGCAAGAACACGGACAAGACAGGCACTAGAATCCCATGTCCAGCCGAGCATGCACTAAGCGGGTTTAGCGCAAGTGGCAGCGTATGTCTTATTTAAAAATTGGTTTGTTTTGAAAAAGTGGGACTTAAGACAAATCACACAAAAATGCACAAACAACCCTAGAACTAAGGTTACCTAGGTCAATTCTCTAGACCGCTCCTAGACTTCCAAAGGACAAGCCGCGGGATCAAACTTCTAACACCTCTTTACTACTCTTGTGGCCTGGTAAGTGCCAGGTAAGTGGGAGGTATCCGCTATACGAATCACCGAAAATAGCAGGCCTAATTAAATAACCACTTGCCTAGACACCACAAAAAGTAATGCAGATAAGCGATAGATTACCTACGACCTTCCTCTGTCCTTATTGAGCGCGACAGTCCTTAGAGTCATGTCTAGATATTTTTTAAATTAATATAGGGTTGATGCGGATGCTCGTTTTGTGATTTGTAGGGCTTAGGAAGGGTGATAAAATCCCCCCTGATCTGAATTTTGGTCTTGCCCCTTAAAATCCGTATTAAAATATGAATAAACAAATCAAGTACAAAACTTTGCAAAAAGATTCTTTTGAGCGGAGATATTTTGCAAAGAATCCTGCAGAAAAGATATTTTATTGGATTTCAGAGGAGAGACAAAGAGTTGAGAAATTTACCAGAGAAGTTTGGAACCCTAATCCCTCTCTTGCGCCGTGCTTCCGCCGCGATTTGGCCTATTTTCCGCGGTTCCGCCGGGAGAAAAAGGTATCTCATGATGAGTTTTGCTACGTGGCCTCCTGTGCTCCTCTGGATCTTGATGAGTGTCTCTGGCTCTCTGTTTCCTCAATTCTGTGACTACAGATCCCCTTGCAAAATCCACACAATAATCGTTAAATATACAATTTGCAGTTTTATTTTATTTATGATATGGATCGAATAAGAATTCAATACAAATATTAAGAATAAAAAAATTACACACGTATCCCCGGCAACGGCGCCATTTGATTAATATGATTTATGTGTAGTAGTTAACTGCAATCAATAACGGTGTCGCGTGTAGCTAGAGCGAGATGAGTACGGGTCGTCCTCAGGGAAACGTTGAATCTTTTAATCTTAATTTAGACGTGTTGAAAAAGAAAGAGGAAGAATAAAGAATGGTGAAAAATGGTTGTAGGTTCTAGATCTACGCTAAACACGGATGCAAAACATAGATCTAGATTAACTACGGATGTAGGTTTTATAGTAGAAGGAGGCTTGTAGGGTTCGTTAAGATTTAGTAGTCATGGATGATTAATTAAAGATTACTCTTTTTATCCTTTAATATATTTAAAACTAGATCGACAGCGATGCATGTAAATTAGGATTTCTGGAGGGAAAAGGGTTCCCACTCTTAACCCCTATCTTGACATGGATCTCCGTTCATGTCTAGCCTTTACCAAAACAATTGGTAATCTAATCTCTAATCGTGGTCGTGACTATCAATGAATTGATAGCTCGACCGATTAAGATGTTAACTATTCTTTTGATAAAGTTTATAAACTTTATAGGATATAAAAAGAGTTTAAGAATCTTCATCATCCATTAATCTACCCTAATCCTACGAACCCTAACAAGCAAAGAATTACTCGTGCATGTTGGGATAAGAAAAGATAGAGAGGGAAAACATAATGAAAAACTACAAAGAAATAAAATAAGAAAACAACTGCCATTATTAATCAACAAGATAAATTACACTTTGTTCCCTTAGAAAATGATTACAAAATGCTAGTTTGCTTCTCGATCTCTTTTAAGGAGGTAGATGAGCTGTTGATGATCAACCAGGATTCTTGAGCCGTCGTGGACTTCGTGATCGCGTCGGTTTGATAATTTTCCAAGGGACACTCGGTCCTTATTTATAGTCAGAAAGCCAGAACCCTAGTTTCCTAATATGGAAAATAGTTGTTAGGATCCCAACCACCAAAATCCCAAGCCCTAAATCCTTATAAGTGCGGCGGAACCGCGGCCATTGGATAGGTTTGGCCGCGGATCCGCCGTCTTTTGGTGAGATCATGGCCACTAATTTTTGTAGCTTCATATCTGTAACATTTAGTGATCTTTTGAGTATCTTGACTTTGAAAATCTTCTC
Source organism: Agapanthus africanus (assembly GCA_030015575.1). Taxonomy (NCBI): domain Eukaryota; kingdom Viridiplantae; phylum Streptophyta; class Magnoliopsida; order Asparagales; family Amaryllidaceae; genus Agapanthus; species Agapanthus africanus. The sequence continues at coordinate 440,228,713 of CM057350.1, read as the reverse complement.
TACGTTTCTTCCAGAATTAGTTTCTTCAATTTACTTGAATATCTTCGGCAGATTTGATCTTGCCAACTCGGATTTCCTTGATTTCAGTCATGATATAATTCCTGCACAATGATCTCAATAAATGATGTTAGTAGAATTTGTTTTTATTGAGATATTATCTTTAACCATTTGTCACGATATTTTAGTTTTAAGAGAATTGGTCAAAGGTATTTAATAAGGTAAGCATATTAAATGGGCCAAATGTTACATGGATATTATATGCTTACATTTTTCTTTATAATGTTAATTATAATATAGAATCATATGATAATAGATATTTTGCAGATAAACCCTCATATGTTTCATATTCATAATAAACACCTTTTATTATATAAAAATAGTAGGAAAAATGTCATAGTAAAAGTGCAGTTTTATCAACTGAACAAATATGAAAACGTATGCGTCTTCAGATTCTAGCCCGTGAAATTTGGGTAACAGATTCATGTAGTGGGGTTTAATTTCAAAATTATCCCCGTTGGCTGGTGGAATGGATAGACAGGTAGGAAGGGGACCACGGATAGGATAACATCTCTCCTGGAGAGAGATGCGTGTTGGATTCTGCTCACCTACGGGCGGTGGTAGCGTGGCGTTATAATTTGATGGAGTACCGTCAATCTCGATCGATGTGGAGGGTGGTGGGGAAAAAGAAAATGAAGAAGCACTGACTTCGGAGTCGACAGCAGGAACGCGGACAAGACGGGCACTAGAATCCCGTGTCCAGCCGAGCATGCACTAAGCGGGTTTAGCGCAAGTGGCAGCGTGTGTGTTATTTAAAAATTGGTTTGTTTTGAAAAGGCGGGACTTAAGAAAAATCACACAAAAATGCACAAACAACCCTAGAACTAAGGTTACCTAGGTCAAGTCTCTAGACCACTCCTAGACTTCCAAAGGACAAGCCACAGGATCAATCCTCTAACACCTCTTTACTACTCTTGTGGCCAGGTAAGTGCCAGGTAAGTGGGAGGTATCCGCTATACGAATCACCGAAAATAGCGGGCCTAATTAAATAACCACTTGCCTTAGACACACTTGCCTAGATACCACAAAAAGTAATGCAGATAAGAGATAGATTACCCATGACCTTCCTCTGTCCTTATTGAGCGCGACAGTCCTTAGAGTCTTGTCTAGGTATTTTTTAAATTAATGTAGGGTTGATGCGGATGCTCGTTTTGTGATTTGTGGGGTTTAGGAAGGGTGATAAAATCCCCTCCTAATCTGAATTTGGGTCTTACCCCTTAAAATCCGTATTAAAATATGAATAAACAAACCAAGTACAAAGCTTTGCAAAAAGATTTTTTTGAGCGGCGATATTTTGCAAAGAATTCTGCAGAGAAGATATTTTATTGCATTTCAGAGGAAAGAGAAAGAATTGAGAGATTTACCAGAGAAGTTTGGAACCCTAATCCCTCTCTTGCGCCGCGCTTCCACGGCGATTTGGCCTATTTGCCGCGGTTCCGCCGCGAGAAAGAGGTATATCGTGATGAGTTTTTCTACGTAGCCTCCTGTGCTCCTCTGGATCTTGATGAGTGTCTATGGCTCTCTCTTTCCTCAATTCTGTGACTCCAGACCCCCTTGCAAAATTCACACAATAATCGTTAAATATACAATTTGCAGTTTTGTTTTGTTTATGATATGGATCGAATAAGAATTCAACACAAATAGTAAGAATAAAAAAATTATGCACGTATCCCCGGCAACGGCTCCATTTGATTAATGTGATTTATGTGTAATAGTTAACCGCAATCAATAACGGTGTCGCGTGTAGCTAGACCCAGATGAGTACAGGTCGTCCTCAGGGAAACATTGCATCTTTCAATCTTACTTTAGACGTGTTGAAAAAGAGAGAGGAAGAATAAAGAATGGTGAAAAATGGTTGTAGGTTCTAGATCTACGATAAACACGGTTGCAAAATATAGATCTAGATTAACTACGGATGTAGGTTTTATAGTAGAAGGGGGCTTGTAGGGTTCGTTAAGATTTAGTAGTCATGGATGATTAATTAAAGATTACTCTTTTTATCCTTTAATAGATTTAAAACTAGATCGACAGTGATGCATGTAGATCAGGGTTTCTAGAGGGAAAACAGTTCCCACTCTTAACCCCTATCTTGACATGGATCTCCGTTCATGTCTAGCCTTTACCAAAACAATTGTTAATCTAATCTCTAATCGTGGTCTTGACTATCAATGAATTGATAGCGCGCCCGATTAGGATGTTAACTGTTCTTTTGATAAAGTTTATAAACTTTATAGGACGTAAAAAGAGTTTAAAGATCTTCATCATCCATTAATCCACCCTAATCCTACGAATCCTAACAAGCAAAGAATTACTCGTGCATGTTGGGATAAGAAAAGATAGAGAGGGAAAACATAATGAAAAACTACAATGAAATAAAATAAGAAAACAACTACCTTTATTAATCAACAAGATCAATTAAACTTTGTTCCCTTAGAAAATGATTACAAAATGGTAGTTTGCTTCTCGATCTCTTCTAAGGAGGTAGATGAGCTGTTGATGATCAACCAGGATTCTTGAGCCATCGTGGACTTCGTGATCGTGTCGGTTTGATAATTTTCCAAGAGGCTCCTGGTCCTTATTTATAGTCACAAAGTCAGAACCCTAGTTTCCTAATATGGAAACTAGTTCTTAGGATCCCAACCACCAAAATCCTGAGCCCTAAATCCTTATAAGTGCGGCTGAAACGCGGCCATTGGATAGATTTGGCTGCGGATCCGCCGTCTTTTGGTGAGATCATGGACACTAATTTTTGTAGCTTCATATCTGTAACACATGGTGATCTTTTGAGTATCTTGACTTTGAAAATCTTCTCTACGTTTCTGCCAGAATTAGTTTCTTCAATTTACTTGAATATCTTCGACAGATTTGATCTTGCCAACTCGGATTTCCTTGAGTTTAGTCATGATATAATTCCTGCACAATTATCTCAATAAATGATGTTAGTAGAATTTGTTTTTATTGAGATATTATCTTTAACCATTTGTCGTGATATTTTAGTTTTAAGAGAATTGGTCAAAGGTATTTAATAAGGTAAGCATATTAAATGGGCCAAATGTTACAAGGATATTATATGCTTACATTTTCCTTTATAATGTTAATTATAATATAGAAACTTATGATAATAGATATTTTGCAGATAAACCCCATATGTTTCATATTTATAATAAACACCTTTTATTATATAAAAATACTAGGAAAAATATCATATTAAAAGTGCAGTTTTATCAACTGAACAAGCGCCCCGGCCATCAAACCGTTGCCAAATGCGGAACAAAAATTTTCTAAACTGGCGCTACCACAACCCGATACCCGGATCTACCATAAACCCTATACTAGCAAGCAATATAAAGAAGTTAGAATGGTTATACCGGGTTGATCCGTGTTCTTCGGTCTTCAACCATCTTCCTAAGCTCCTAGAGGCTCATTGATCAAACTTGGTTGCCGATCTCCCTCCATCGGAGATGATCCACCCGAGGGATGTAGTTATAGCTCTAGCTTCACATAATGGATGCAAGTGAAGCAACTAAGCTTTCTAGGATGCTAATCCAGAAAGCCTAGGATGTAGTGTGTGAACTAAGTGTAGGTCTATCTCATCTCACCTCCTCTCATGAGAGGGTTGAGAAGAGGTGGAGAATGAAGATGGAGGCAACCATGGAAAATCAAGAGAGGAGTGAAGCACAAAATGGTGAAGAGAACAAAGCATACTCAAGAGAAAACCAACCATCAAAAATAATGAAGCTCTCATGAGAGAGAAAATCAAGCATGGTAGGTTTTGTAAAACAATATCTTTTATTTTTAAAAACCACACATACTTGAATAGTATGCACAAATGAATTAATAATTCTTTTGTGCACACTATGCAAGCATGGTCATCACTATACTCCCCATTTTCCAATTTCCACCTCATTTACCATTTTCTAAAAATGGTCAAATCCAAAAATGAGGTGGCCACCTTCTAGAATGTTTTCCGGATAAAATACGGATTGCATTCTACTGTATATACATACTTGCATTCGTACCGAAATACGAATACCCTAAAAGATAGAATAACACAAAGAACATAATACTAAAATATACGTATCTAAATACATATACATAAATTATTAAATCAATACATGATTTAATAATCCGGCTCAAACCCGAGCCGGCTAGTGTTATCAACTGTCCGATCGAAAGTCCGGGTACAAAGTATATCAATCGATCGGAACCCTGCACGTATCCAATATGGCTACTATATCATTTTGCCAGAACCATGGAAACCCTCTGTGTGGGACTCTAAAGACTCGTCAATACGCTGGCAGTGGGTTTAACCAAAAGCACGTTAGCGGCACTAGCTGTACATAACGGCTACCTAGGTATTGAGCGAAAAGGAGGCCGATGAGCAAACTCATCCTGAACCCCTACTGAGCCTAACAGTGACAATGTCTATACAGTCCGGTCTGTTTGTCTATGAGTATCGCATATCGAGTCTAGGGAGGTGGATAAAGTTAGACCCCTACTGACGCGATAATTCGTGTCGGTATGTAACCCATCACAACCTAAGAAAATATCGATCCTGAATCGTTAATTCTCGACTACCCCGGCCGAGGATTTCTGGTGATGGCCATCCATGCACAACGCGACATCAACCCCCAATACCGGAAGAGACGAATCCCCGACAATCCGCTCACTGCCTCCATGTGGCTCGGGACTGTGCCCAACTAAAACCTGTTTGCACGAATCCTTTGAGCCGTGGTAGGGTAGTAATCAAAGCATAGTGGGAACTCATACGAGACAAATGATGATCTCAGGTCGACATACTAACCTGTACACATGTCACCTAGGAACTGCCACATGACAATAGGTATAATACCCTCTAGCAGGTTCCTGACGAGTCCGTCCAGTGTACTCATAACCCAATGAGCACCTGTATACTATCTTAGGTGAGAAAACTGAAAGCAATGGCTTATGAGACCTAGCCACCGCCCCTCATCGGGGTCTCGATCAGTATACACTAGTCTGTTGGATATAGTGCCCTCAGAGTCAATTATTAGATCACAGGCACGTGATTGCAATGATTGAGGGAGGACCTATACCGATAGGACAGTCTTACTCAAGATGATAGTATGCTATCTGGTTTATCTTTATCATCGTGTACATGCTTTAGGTGACATTACAGGTCACTATTGCACGTTGATAGAGCCCATAGGATTCTTGCTTGACGGCCAGCAGTATGATGGCGATCATATACGTGGGAGCTGGGGTCTATAAGCACATCCTTAAAGTGGTCCCTAGTCATGGGAGTTTCGAGACTGGGCATCGATATTCCATTAGTAGACTAGTGTATACAGTCGAGACCCCGACGAGGGGCGGTGGCCGGTCTCACAAGCCATTGGTGTCAGTTGATTCACCTAAGATGTATACAGGTGCTCATTGGGTTATGATTACACCGGACAGAACTCACCGGGAACATGCTAGTTGGTATTATACCTGACGTCAGATAGCAGTTCCCTGGTGACATGTGTACAGGTTAGTTCATCGACCTGAGATCGTCATTTGTCTCGTGTGAGTTCCCACTGTGCTTTGATTACTACCCTACCACGGCTCAAAGGAGTCATGCAAACAGGTTTTAGTTGGGTACAGTCACGAGCCACATGGAGGCAGTGAGCGGATCGGCAGGGGTTTCGTCTCTCCCGGTATTGGGGGTGAGATCGCGCTGTGTCTAGGAGAGCCATTACACGAAGTCCTTGGCCAAGGCAAGAGATTTACTGGTAGATATTCCAGTAGTATCTCAGGGTGTTCTGGGCTACACTCCGACATGACTTGTACCGCTTTTGGGGGTCTGACTTTTACCAACCCTCTAAGCTCGACAAGCAATGCTCATAGACGAATGGACCGGACTGTATGGATATTGTCACTGACAGGCTTAGTAGGGTGTCAGGACGAGTTCGCTCATCGACCTCCCTTTTGGTCAATACCTGGTAGCCCGTTACGTACAGCTAGTACCACTGACGTGCTAGTGGTTAAATCCACAGCCAAAGTATTGACGAGTCTTTAGAGTCCCCCACAGATAGTTTCTCAAGCTTCGTGCGAAACGTTGTAGAGGCCGTATGATATATGGCAGGGTTCGATCATATACGTGCAGTAGTACACGGATCATGATCGGGCGCATCATACTAGTGGGCTTTGGTTTAAGCCGGATCCTAATATTAGATTTATTGGATTACTTTAGTCTCATCGCATTCGAATTCAGTCAGAATGCGGATGCAGGTATGTATATACAGGTGAGGGGTATCCTTATGATCCGTCACGAGTTTACTTTAGATGTTGCCATATCTTTTTATTGTTGTAAACATTTGGGTTAATGTTTACAAATGGAAATAATGAGCTCAAAGTCATGATTAGGAGCATTAATTATGACACATGCACAAGTGATGACTCATGGTCTCTTTCTTTATGCATGTGTCACATTATTTGATTGATTTATAAGTTGAAATGATAAGAAGAGAGCGAAGGGCAGCCATATGAGAGGTTAGCTCTTGTATTATTTCATCTAACTCTCACTTTATCATTGTAACAACACACAAAAGAAAACTCTTCTTCTTCCTCCTTCTTTCTTGAGCTCACTATCTCCATTAATGGCATCATCTTCAACCTCCATCCATACACTCTCATGTGTTAAGAATCAATGGATACTTGAGACAAAGTTATCACACACATTCTCTACTTCACCTTGCATACGTCGGCTAGCAAACTTCGTGTCCGAGTTGCTTCGGATGAAGCGGGAGCCCGTAAAAGGATTCGAAGATGTGGTGCCCTTTCCGACGAGGAGACCGGAGACCGGAGATGCCACGAGGAGCTTGGGTTGGTGGCCAAAGACCGAAGGACACGGATCGACCGGTATAGCTTTTCTAACCCTTCTCTAGTTTGCTAGTTATAGGTTAATGGTTCGATCCGGGATTAAAGACTGTGATAGTGCCGGTTTCAAGTTTAGAAAAAGTTTTCGTTTCCGCATTTTGGCCTCGGATAGACGGCCGAGGCGCTACCGTAGACTTACATGGTATCAGAGCTATGCCATTAACCTTTAATAGCTTGCTCTAACGTGTTTAAAATATCGATCGAACGAAATTTCCGAAACCGTGATTCCATTTCATGAAGTTTCTGTTGAATTTTTTTTGTGGTCTAAAAATTATTTTGGGTACGTCAGAAAATCAGGCAAGCTTTTCTAAGACCACTGTAGAAATTTGGAAGCGTAACTCCACCATAGCGCCGCGGAACCGCGGCATTACCCACGTTTTGGCCGCGGTTCCGCCGCACTACTGTAGCTTCAGTGCACCAATTTTTCTACTGTGGTCTCTGACTTGGAATTGGGGTTTCTGGTATTTTTATTTTTGGCCTAGATTATTTTGATTGCTGGATTTGTGCTTGGGGCCCACTTCGGGAAATTTTGTCGATCGAATATTTTAAATACGTTAGTTTACAGTACTTACATTATATCTGCGACCATGAATGTCATTTGATCGGTAAATCTTGTCTAATTGCTATAGCTCTTTTAGACGGATTTGCGAACGTGACATTCACGTTGATGCTCTGTGTTGTGCTGTGGTGTTGCAGATTTGTCGTGGTGGATAGCCTAGATGCAATGGTAGTACAGTTTGGTTGTATTTGTATATTTGATATTGCGGGGCGAGCGTCCGACGTGTGGACTGCCGTCACTGTCTGTTTGTATATTATTCTTTTAGGGCACGACCGGGCTGAGGTCGATGTACCCGTTGTATATATTTTACTTTCTGTACTGGGATTACCCCGCGGTAGGGTGCACGGATAGCCGGGTTTTAGAGGGCAACGAGCCCGCATCTCATGTCTTTGAGACGGAAGGGGCTTCACTCTAGAATTGGCGGGCTATTCACCGCACTCATAGGGGGTATAGGTTGACCCAAGGAGGGGTGCTCAGGTTACCGGATTCCGTGAAGTGCTTAGTGGTCTATTCACTTTGTTGAAGGGGGCTGCCTCGCTTCAGGTTTTGGCGGGTAACTTGCCGTACCCGTAGGGGTCTAGGATCTTATTGCACAGGCTATCCACACGACCAGGGGAACGTCGGGTTTCACTTGCGGCTCAAAGGAAACCCGGGGATCCCAGATTATCTGTATTGTTCTGTGATGCTTATTACATTTCTGTGATGTTGCATTTTATCATGCCTCGAGCGATTATTATATATTGATATATATACTAGTAGATGTTGTATATGTTTTACACCCGTGCTAGTCCAGTCCCCGCTCTGTCGTTAGTTAAGTAACCTAACGGGTGATGACGGGACCCAATGGCGAATGCGGATGGCATATACGTACATCATATTTTCGTTCTATTGTGGTGTGATTAATTGATGGTACTGCATTGATTCGGATCAATGCAAGCTAAACAAACTTATTCTGATGTTGTTGGAACATTTTTCAAAAAGCTGTTATTGCAAAGACGTTTTCTTTTGTTTTGCACAGTGGTATTCGGTTATGAATATCCAGCACCTCAGTCGATGAGGCAAGGGCCGAGATCCCTTCACCGGGAGTGACCCCTCGGACAGAAGTTTGCGTCAGGGTAATAACTTCACTATAGCCGATTGCCTTTTTGCTTTGCATTGTGGTATTCAGTTGGAATATCCTGCACCTCATTCTATGGGGAAAGAGCCGAGATCCCTTCACCGAGAGTGACCTCTTTAGCAAAGGTTTTTGCAGGGTTGCTAGGCACACGCACAAGGGTCTACGAGGCATCAACCATGCCCGATTTAAAATTTAGCCGTGCCGAACAACCCAAAGCCGGATCATTAAACTAGAGATTAGGTGAAAACTAGCATGTTAAACATTTTAACACTAAGTGAGAGGGATTACAACTTTTGTAGATCCGGTCATTCACTTCTTAAGCTCCGTGTTGAGGTCCCTTCGCTGTGATCATCGTGTTCCGGACTCTCGAGAGGCTCCACGAAGAGAAAGATGCAAGCTTGCTTCCGATCTTCGATAACAAAGATGATCTACCTTGAAGTTTCATTAACACAAGCTAACACTCACTAAATGAAGTGAACACCCTCATCTAAATGGAAAGGGTAGATGAGGATGATGAAGTAGGATTTTTGCTCTCTTTTATTTTCTTATTCTTACTCATTTTCATCACTTGGAAAAAAGCTAGAAAGCTTTTTCCATGAAAGAAAGAAGAAGGAAGAAGAAGATGAATAATCATTAGAATTCTTTTATGATGAATAATGCAAGAAGATAATGATCAATAATGCAACCATGGTTGCTAAACCTTTGTAGAGAATTAACCAAGGGTGTAGGGTTTGGGTTAGGTTAAAGATGAGTCATTTGTAAATATCTTTTTCATGACAAAATAAAAACCTTCTAGAAACTTCTAGAAAGCATTAACCCAAATCAAACCCTAATCTTGTTTAATCTCCACTAATCATGTTGCATTAGTTATTATATCGTGTTACAGTATTATATATCACATATATAATATTTATTGTAACAAAATAAAATAATACAATTAACATATATCGCATATATATCAATGTATTACCCGAGTGAGAAAAAGAACTTTTTATTGAGCTAATATTAGTTAATGCAATTTAATATATCATATATATATATATATATTATACATTAAATTATCGAATCAACACTTGATCCGATAATCCGGCTATTTCACAAATAACCAACTAATACGATGACCCGGGTATATCACATATACCCGGCCGATATCTCATATCGCGAGAATCCAATACGGCATCACATACCGTATTATCCTCGGTCCCACACATATCACATATGTGCTCCTACTCCGTTTTGCCTGAGTCAAGAAACCACTTTGTAGGACTCTAAAGAATCATCAATACGCCGGCAGTAGGTGATGATCATATTAAACACCCACAAGCTGCAAGCGGTCATCTAAACGTAACAGCCATCCAAGTATTGAGCGATCAGAAGATCATAAAGCAAGTCTGTACATTCTCCTGCGAATCCAATCAGTAACACTCCCGTACAGTCTGGTCTCATTGTCTGATATGTCGCATATCTTGCCTAGGGGTGGTATACGTCAGACCCCAATAGCTCGATTAGTCGTATCGATATGAGGTCTATAACAGTTCAAGAAACTACTGATAATACTTACCAGTAAATCTCAGCAACCCTGGCCAGGGATTTCCAGTTATAGCCAATCGAACACAGCACAACATCAACTCCCTATACCGGGAGAGACGAATCCCCTCCTATCGCTCATTGCCTCTGTAGGGTTACTAGGCACACTAACAAGGCTCTACAAGGCATCGACCATGCCAAAATTAAATTTTTATGTGCCGAACAACCCTAAGCAAGATCGTATACTAGAGTTTAGGCGAATCTAATAGTAAGTAAACAACTTTACTTCTAAGGGAACACGAAATACAACCTTTGTAGATCGGTCCTTCACTTCATTTGCTCCTTGTTGAAGTCCCTTCGCTGTGATCAAGGTACTCCCGGGCACTTGCATGGCTTCACGAGGCGAAAGATGCGACCTTGCTTGAAGTCTCTGAGGCCGAAGATGATCTACGTCGAGCGAATTCCGACTCAAGCTACTACTTCACAAATTTGAGAATTAGTGAAGTAAACACCCTATACTAATGTGCTAGTCTAGTAAAGGATGGAGAAATAGGAAGTGGGTTCTCTTTAGAATTTTATTTCTCACAAGCTTTCTCACTTTTGATCAAATCCTAGCAAACTTTTTTCTTTTAACAAATGAAGAAGAAGGTGAACTCAAGAAAGAGAGGATAATGATCAAGTGAGAAGTCTAACCATGGTGAGTGAGTATCATATACTAACTCTTGTAGAGACATAACCATAGCTAATTGAAAATGGTTAGGTTAATAAAAATCTAAAGTAAAACTAATTTAGTGGACTTTGTCAAAGCATCCACAAGCTTCTACAAGCTTCATGCTTATGACCTAAGCACCACTAATTTGTAATTACCTTAAATAAATATTAACCACCATTTTATATAGTATGGTGTTTGTCTTACACACCCATGTTTAGTGTATCATCAACCATGATACAAAAGAAAACACTTTTAATATATATATCACACACACATATATATATATATATATTCAAGTGTGCATATGAGAAAAAACCTAAAGTGAACAAGTGTTAGTAAATGTAAATTAGTATATCTAATATACAATTATACACTTAATTATTAAATCAACACTTGACTTAATAATCCGGTCATATCTCATATAACCGGCTAACATCCATTGTATCGACTTATCGAATCAACACTTGATTCGATAACCCGGCTATATCATATATAACCGACCGATACAAAAAGTCGCGAGAATAGAATATGGTATCACATACACGCATTATTCTCGGTCTCGCACATATCACATATGCGCTCCTATTTCGTTTTGCCTGAGCCAGTAAAACCTCTATGTAGGACTCTAAAGACTCGTCAATACACCGGCAGTAGGTGATGATCACATCAAGCACCCACAAGCCGTCAGCGGTACTAGCTGGACGTAACGGCTACCTGGGTATTGAGCGATCAGAAGATCAGCAAGCAAGCCCGCTCCAACTCCTGTATAAAGCCTGCCGGTAACACTTCCCGTACAGTCCGGTCTCCTCGTCTGATATGTCGCATATCAAGTCTAGGGGTGGTAAACGTCAGACCCCAATAACCGATAAGTCGTGCCGATGTGAGGCTCATAACGGGTCGAGAAAGTACTGGTAACACTTACCAGTAAATCTCTAAATTAGCCCTGGCCAGGGACTTCCTGTTACGGCCAATCGAGCACAGCGCAACATCAACCCCTAATACCGGGAGAGACGAAACCCCTCCTATCGCTCATTGGCTTCATGTGACTCGGGACTGTACCCAAAAACCACCGTTTTGCACGCCCTCATGGACGTGGTAAGGTGTAAATCAAAGCACAGTGGGAATCACACAAGACTCTATGACGATCTCGGGTCTACAGACTAACCTGCATAAGTGTCACCAGAGAACTGCCATCTGACGTGAGGTATAATACCATCTGGGAGTTCTCGGTGAGTCCGTCCAGTGTACCCAGTCTCCACTGAGCACCCGTATACCATCTCTAAGTTCAAACACCGATGGATATAGGATCATCCATCGCCCATCTCAAGGGTCGAGAAGCGTATACGCTAGTCTACACTGGTATATCGATGCCCCGTCTCGATACACCTACGACTAGGGACCTTAAAGGATGTACTTATGGACTACCATGTCCCCACCAGTATGATCCGCATCATAGTCCAGGTAGTCAAGTACACATCCTAAGGGTTTTACCAATATGTAACTATAAGACAGTATAAAGAGACAAGTATACATATTAAAGTAAAGTCCTCTCTATATATGTCCAAGCATCCAATATAATATACATCATATGTACAATATTGGCATCAAGGGCATACATACAACTAACAATCTCCCACCTGCACTAGGGCCAGCTGCTGTAGTATCGCATACCAAGCATCCCGAAGAGTCTCTCAAACTGTATCTGGGGAATGGCCTTCGTGAGTGGATCCGCAATGTTGTTCTTCGTGTCAACCCTCCTGACCTTGATCTCCCGGCGATCAACTATCTCCCGGATCAGGTGATACCGCCTCAGAATATGCCTGGATCGCTGATGGGACCTGGGTTCCTTGGCCAAAGCCATCGCTCCATTGCTATCGCAATACAAAGGTATTGGATGCTCAATAGATGGAACCACTCCAAGTTCAGTAATGAACTTCTTCATCCAGACAGCCTCTTTGGCAGCATCGTTGGCAGCGATGTATTCAGCCTCCATCGTTGAGTCTGCCACGGTTTCCTGCATGGAACTCTTCCAGCTAACCGCCCCTCCGTAAAGGGTAAAGATAAATCCCGACTGCGACTTAGAGTCGTCCTTATCACTTTGGAAGCTCGAATCGGTAAAGGACTCCACTTGGAGTTCTCCGTTACCATACACATCTCTTTAGTCCTTCGCAAGTACTTGAGAATGCTCTTCACAGCTGTCCAGTGACTCTCTCCAGGATCAGCTTGATACCTACTCACTACACTTAGTGAGTATGCTACATCGGGTCCGGTACATAGCATCGAGTACATGATAGAGCCTACAACCGAAGCATAGGGTATCCCTTGCATGCGAGCTCTCTCCAAATCAGTCTTGGGAGACATCTCTTTGGAGAGAGTGAGTCCTGAGATCGTGGGTAAAAACCCACATTTGGACTCTTCCATACTAAACCTCTTTAGTATGGTGTCAATGTACCTGGATTGGGACAATCCCAATATCCTTTTAGATCTGTCTCTATAGATCATAATTCCCAATATGCAGGAGGCATCACCAAGATCTTTCATTGATAATCTTTGTGATAAGAAGAGCTTGACCGATTGTAGCATAGGAATGTCATTTCCTATCAAGAGTATGTCGTCCACGTACAATACGAGGAAGACAACCTTACTCTCTGCCACATTTTTGTAGATACAAGGTTCATCTACGTTTTTGACGAAATCAAACTCTTTGATAACGGCGTCAAAGCAGATGTTCCAACTCCGCGATACTTGCTTTAATCCATAAATGGATTTAAGCAGCTTGCACACCTTCCCGCTGCTCCCACTATCTACGAAGCCCTCTGGCTGAGTCATGTACACGCACTCTTCTAAATCACCGTTTAGAAAGCGGTCTTAACATCCATTTGCCAGATTTCGTAGTCATGATATGCAGCGATGGCAAGTATGATCCAGATGGATTTAAGCATAGCCACTGGAGAAAAGGTTTCGTCATAGTCCACACCTGGTCTTTGACGAAAACCCTTTGCAACAAGTCTAGCTTTGAAAGTCTCCACTTTCCTATCTACACCAAGTTTTTTCTTGAAGATCCACTTGCTCCTAATGGGTTTTACCCCTTCAGGAGCATCTTACAAAGTCCATACTTTGTTGGTGTACATGGATTCCATCTCGGACCGCATTGCATCCAGCCATTTCACTGAGTCCCCACTCGTGATGGCTTGCTCGAAGCTAGTTGGGTCACCATCAACCATGATGCAATCCTCGCTCCCACCATCCATGAGAAAACCGTAGTATCTCTCAGGTGGGTGAGGAACCCTACTAGATCGGCGGAGTGGCTGGGGTTCATCGGGAACTACCGAATCCTCTGGTTCCACCAGATCTTCTGTTGCAGCTTTTGTAGCTGGAACCTCTTCCAGTTCTACCTCATGACCACTAATCTCTTTTGCAAGAAATTCATTTTCTAAAAAGGTGGCATACCGAGAAACAAACACCCTTTGTTCCTCAGTGTGGTAGAAGATATACCCTTGAGAATTCTTGGGATATCCTACAAATTTGCATAGAACAGACGGTGCCTCGAGTTTGTCCGGATTTTGTCGTTTGACATAGGCTGGACAACCCCATATCTTTACATAGTTAAGATATGGTCTCTTCCCTTTCCATATCTCATATGGAGTGGTAGGCACAGATTTGGTGGGGGCCATATTCAATAGATGTATGGCTGTTTCTAGCGCATACCCCCAAAAGGAAATAGGTAACTCAGCTGTGCTCATCATAGAGCGCACCATATCTAATAGGGTGCGGTTCCTCCGTTCTGATACACCGTTGTGCTGTGGTGTATATGAAGGAGTCAGCTGAGAGAGAATCCCATTCTCTTTTAGGAAGTCCAGGAATTCATTGCTCAAGTATTCACCTCCTCGATCAGATCGTAGGATTTTAATACTTTTTCCGGTTTGGTTCTCGACTTCTTGTTTATATTCTCTAAATTTCTCAAAAGCTTCAGACTTGTGTCTTATCAAGAACACATGTCCGTATCTTGAGAGATCGTCAGTGAATGTAATGAAGTACAAAGAACCATCCCTGGCATGTGTAGATATGGGACCGCATACATCACTATGTATCAGTCCCAAGAGTTCGGTAACTCTTTCTCCGTGTCCCGTAAACGGAGTTTTGGTCATCTTGCCTTTGAGACATGACTGGCATGTGTCATAAGATGAAAATTCGAACGGTTTCAAATATCCATCCTTATGCAACTTAGCTAGTCGTGTCGCATTGATGTGACCCAGTCTACAATGCCACAAGAAGGATTCGTTTATTTCTGAACTCTTCCTCTTGTGTGTGTTTGTTATACTCAGAACTGTTGATTGATTTAGAACATAAATGCTATTGCACAACGTGCCTGATCCAACCAACTTTTGGTTAAGGAAAATGTTCATAACATTATCCTGTAATACAAAATTATATCCCTCTTTACTCAACAAAGAAACCGATATAATATCGCATATCAGGTTCGGCATGTAATAGCATTCGTTCAGAATCAATGTATTACCAGTTGGTAATACAAGGTGATATTCCCCGACGGTTTTAGCTGCAACAATTGCACCATTTCCAACCCTTATGTCTTTATCACCTTCTCCAAGTTCTCTACCTTTCCTAAGCCCATGTAACTGATTACATATATGGGATCCTGACCCGGTATCTAATACCCAGGACGTAGAGCAAATGGAGAAACAGTTCTCTGTAACGAACACAACCGAAGAAAATGCATCAACATGTACTTTCTTCATTCGGGTGGCATGGGAATCCTGGTATTCCCCTATATCCTGTTTAGTCCTATAACTCTTATAAGAAAGAACGGAACCAACGTTCCCCAGCACAGTATAACATGCGGGTTCGGTCAATACATCCATATTATTATCTTGATTAAAGCATGATATGGTCGCTACCTAGAGAGAGAGAGAAGAAAACACTTTAGCGTATGCTCTTGCAAGATCAGATTGGTTATTATTTTATTTAATCAGGATGGCTCCCACTGTTTTTATCAAATCTTCCTTCAAACCCTAAAAGGAAAGACTAGCCGGGATTAATTACACCCTACAACTTCGCCAATCTTTCAGCCAGGCCAGTGTCGGTACTTTGAGGGAGGTTCCCCATGCTTTCGCACGGACCTAATTAAAGTAAACCTCGTTTTCCCAGAGGCGTAACCCCGTTGACACCTTTCTAGACACCTACTTAATCGGCTAATTGTCCTGTGTAAAACTCTCCCGGGAGTAACAATTACTCGCAGTGGGTATCGGGATCCAACTATCTCATAGAAGGTATGCAATTTCATTGCAAATTTCAACACTTGAAATTTCCGATAATATTTTGCCCCTAACGTGCTATGACCTTGACGAAAGCCAACAAACCATAGCCCGCTAGTCAAGTTCAACCCATACATTTCTTGACTGAATTAAACCCACCCGCACGACCCTTGACGAAAGCCAACAAAGCCGTACGACTACCCTAATCCAGTCGCATCATATGCAGCAGATAAGCAGCATATAGCTACCGCACACTACACCTTGACGAAAGCCAACAAATGCAGCACGAATACTATATACAACTTATCTGAAATGACGGAGGGCTACGACAGGTTTTTCTGAAAACCTATTGCGTAATGAACTTGATATCGTTGTAGAATCATGTGAATTTTGAAATGGAGTGATTTTGAGGCTTTTATTAGTTTGCTAAAGAGGTCACTCCCGGTGAAGGGATCTCGGCTCTTTCCTTATGGAATAAGGTGCAGGATATATCATATACATCACTATGCAAAGCAAAACTCCAAAAGCAATCAAAAGCAAACCGAGTTTTGTAGCATCTGCCAGTTTTGCTAAAGAGGTCACTCCCGGTGAAGGGATCTCGGCTCTTTCCTCATCGAATAAGGTGCGGGATATATCATATATATCGCTATGTAAAGCAAAACTGTAGCTACCCTTTTTGAAAAATTTGATTCTACAACATCTTTTAGGTTTCTTTTCTTTCATTAATCTCATTAATGAATTCCCATCATTTAAGTCACCTAAACATCACAGATAAATACGACGTACACTTATGCCATCCGCATTCACCTCGATGTCCCCTCGTACACCGTTAGGTTAGGTAACTAACGGCAGAGTGGGGCAGGGCTAGCGCGGGTGTAAAACATAAGTGCCTATATAATATATCGTATATACTATATACAGTATTTATCACAGAATATCAAATGATCACATCACAGATATCGCAGCAGAAGAAACATATGATACATTGGATATACTAGGACGTCCGTGTTTTATTTCGAGCCTCTATAAAACACGGATTCCACAGTCGCGATGAATAGCCAAACCCACACCCCTAGACCCCTACGTGAGCGGCAAGCAACCCTACTAATTCTAGAGTTAGGAGACCCAGACTCGACTCCTCGAGTTGGTCTCCCACTGGACTCCAGAACCCAGTTACTTATGCTCTCCTCCTTGGGTCTATTCTAGTGCGGAAAAGTAAATAATATACAAAAGGTGACATCGACCTCATCCCGGAAGTGCCCCAATAAAAGAATATTGCATACATTTAATTTTACATGAATGAAAATAAAAACTCTCATCTCACATAAAAAAAACCCCGGCTATTCAGAACGCAACGATCCAATATAACATATCCAGCAACACATAACATCACATGTCATCAACGTAAGTAAATATGAGCATCCCAATTGTCGTTGACATATAGCAAGGAAACCGGCGATATCACATATTACACTTACGGTCACAGAAAAGAAAGTGTAAAACTACAACATTTGGAATCCACAATCTCTTTAGACATCGTAAATCCGAAATATCACATACTTCGCATTTCATGCCTAACATTGTGAATTCCATATATTGTATCACATTCCAGATAAATAGACAGTATTAAACTTTCCGATCGAATAATCAAATACCCGAGATTTCCTGAATAGCTCAACACTTGAGCGGAGTTCAAAAATTCCAGAATACGTCACAGTAGCAACGGTCCAGCCGTAGAAGGGTCAAGCCAACGCCTCACATGTGGCACGCCGTACTGCCTCAAACCCTAAGGTTCAAAAGGCAGTTCAAGACGGTCACATAATCGAGTTAAGGTTTGTTGTCTTCTAGAGGGTCCATCGCATCACATGCACGTGTTTCCGAAAGATTTAAACCCGAGAAAAATTCAACACTTGAATGTTTTTCGTGCCGGGAAAAATTGAGTTAATGATATCCGTTCGAACATTTTAATACTTTCTAAATTATCCGGAATAACAAAACAAAATTAAATTCTCCGATCGAATCAATGATTACAAAATAAACCCCAAAATACTCAACACTTGAGTTAATTTAAAAATACCCAGAAAATACAAATAACAGAAATAGAAATAACAGTGTAAAAACGAGCACATAAGTCCACTGAACTGCCGCGGTTCCGCTGCCCAAGCGCGGTACAGCCGCGGTTCCGCGGCGGTTTGGACGTATTATGTGTTCGTTTTTCACCACAATTCTTAGAAAACCCTGCTGAATGTTTTAGGTATTTTTAATTCTGAAAATACACAGATTTTAAAAAATGTACAGAGAGGGGTTCATTTGACGTGTTCGGGTTCGTTCAGAGTTTTAACTTTATTAACTCATCGCCAATGCTCTAGCTAGGCTCTGATACCAGTGTAGGGTTACTAGGCACACTAACAAGCCTCTACAAGGCATCGACCATGCCAAAATTAAATTTTTATGTGCCGAACAACCCTAAGCAAGATCATATACTAGAGTTTAGGCGAATCTAATAGTAAGTAAACAACTTTACTTCTAAGGGAACACGAAATACAACCTTTGTAGATCGGTCCTTCATTTCATTTGCTCCTATTTGAAGTCCTTTCGCTGCGATCAAGGTACTCCCGGGCTCTTGCATGGCTTCACGAGGCGAAAGATGCGACCTTGCTTGAAGTCTCCGAGGCCGAAGATGATCTACGTCGAGTGAATTCCGACTCAAGCTACTACTTAACAAATTTGAGAATTATTGAAGCAAACACCCTATACTAAAGTGCTAGTCTAGTAGAGGATGGAGAAATAGAAAGTGGGTTCTCTTTAGAATTTTATTTCTCACAAGCTTTCTCACTTTTGATCAAACCCTAGCAAGCTTTTTTCTTTTAACAAATGAAGAAGAAGATGAACTCAAGAAAGAGATGAGGATAATGATCAAGTGAGAAGTCTAACCATGGTGAGTGAGTATCATATACTAACTCTTGTAGAGACATAGCCATAGCTAATTGAAAATGGTTAGGTTAATAAAAATCTAAAGTAAAACTAATTTAGTGGACTTTGTCAAAGCATCCACAAGCTTCTACAAGCTTCATGCTTATGATCTAAGCACCACTAATTTGTAATTACCTTAATTAAATATTAACCACCATTTTATATAGTATGGTGTATGTCTTACACACCCATGTTTAGTGTATCATCAACCATGATACAAAAGAAAACACTTTTAATATATATATTACACACACACACACACACACACACACACACACACATATATATATATATATATATATTCATGTGTGCATATGAGAAAAACCCTAAAGTGAACAAGTGTTAGTAAATGTAAATTAGTAAATCTAATATACAATTATACACTTAATTATTAAATCAACACTTGACTTAATAATCCGGTCATATCTCATATAACCGGCTAACATCCATTGTATCGACTTATCGAATCAACACTTGATTCGATAACCCGGCTATATCATATATAACCGACCGATACAAAAAGTCACGAGAATAGAATATGGTATCACATACACGCATTATTCTCGGTCTCGCACATATCACATATGCGCTCCTATTTCGTTTTGCCTGAGCCAGTAAAATCTCTATGTAGGACTCTAAAGACTCGTCAATACGCCGGCAGTAGGTGATGATCACATCAAGCACCCACAAGCCGTCAGCGATACTAGCTGGACGTAACGGCTACCCCGGTATTGAGCGATCAGATGATCAGCAAGCAAGCCCGCTCCAACTCCTGTAAAAAGCCTGCCGGTAACACTTCCCGTACAGTCCGGTCTTCTTGTCTGATATGTCGCATATCAAGTCTAGGGGTGGTAAACGTCAGACCCAAATAACCGATAAGTCGTGCCGATGTGAGGCTCATAACGGGTCGAGAAACTACTGGTAACACTTACCAGTAAATCTCTAAATCAGCCCTGGCCAGGGACTTCCCTGTTACGGCCAATCGAGCACAGCGCAACTTAAACCCCATCCCGGGAGAGACGAAACCCCTCCTATCACTCATTTCTTTCATGTGACTCGGGACTGTACCCAAAAACCACCGTTTTGCACGCCCTCATGGACGTGGTAAGGTGGAAATCAAAGCACGGTAGGAATCACACAAGACTCTATGACGATCTTGGGTCTACAGACTAACCTGCACAAGTGTCACCAGAGAACTGCCATCTGACGTGAGGTATAATACCATCTGGGAGTTCTCAGCGAGTCCGTCCAGTGTACCCAGTCTCCACTGAGCACCCGTATACCATCTCTGATGTCAAACACCGATGGATATGGGATCATCCATCGCCCATCTCATGGGTCGAGAAGCGTATACGCTAGTCTACACTGGTATATCGATGCCCCGTCTCGATACACCTATGTCTAGGGACCTTAAAGGATGTATTTATGGACTACCATGTCCCCGCTAGTATGATCTGCATCATAGTCCAGGTAGTCAAGTACACATCCTAAGGGCTTTACCAACATGTAACTATAAGACAGTATAAAGAGACAAGTATACATGTTAAAGTAAAGTGCAACCAGATAGCATACTATCATATCGAGCAAGAAAGTCCTCTCTATATATGTCCAAGCATCCAATATAATATACATCATCTGTCCAATACTGGCCTCTAGGGCATACATACAACTAACAGCCTCCGTGTGATTCGGGACTGTACCCAAAAGCCACCTTTTTGCACGCCCTCTTGGACGTGGTATGATGGAAATCAAAGCACGGTGGGAATCACACAAGACTCTATGACGATCTCGGGTCAACAGACTACTTTGTACCAGTGTCACCGGAGAACTGCCATCTGACATGAGGTATAATACCATCTGGGAGTTCTCGGCGAGTCCGTCAAGTGTACCCAGTCTCTACTGAGCACCCGTACACCATCCTTGATGTCAAACACCGATGGATATGGGATCATCTATCGCCCATCATATGGGTCAAGATGCGTATACGCTAGTCTACTCTGGTGCATCAATGCCCTGTCTCGATACACCCTCGACTAGGAACAGTTATAGGATGTACTCGTCGACTACCGTGGCCCCACTAGTATGATCTCATCATAGTCCCAGTAGTCGAGTACATATCCTAAGGGCTTTATCAACATGTAACATAGAGACAATCAGAGTACATGTTAAGATAAAGTGCAACCAGATAGCGTACTATCATGTCGAGCAAGAAAGTCCTCCCTATATATGTCCAAGCATCCATTACAATATACATCGTATGTACAGTAATGGCCTCTAGGGCATACATATAACTAACAATCTCCCACTTGCACTAGGGCTATCTGTTGTGGTATCACATACCCAACAATTAGTTGTGGTTGAAGTATCTCATACTTAATCATCCCATAAAAGTCTCTACTGGGAAAAAGGCCTTTGTGAGTGGATCCGCGCTGTTGTCCTCTGTGTCTACTCTCCTAACCTCGATCTCCCTGGAGATCAACCATCTCCACGATCAGGTGATACTGCCTAAGAATTATATCTGGATTTCTATTGGGACGGGGGGTTCCTTAGCAAAAGCCACAACTCCATTGTCACACAATGGTAGGAATGAAGTTCATCTCATGAACTTATATATATCCAGACTGCCTCTTTGGTAGCATCCTTGGTAACAATGTATCTTGCCTTTAATCGTCTAGTAAGTCACGGTATCTAGCTCGGAACTCTTCCAACATACCGTCCCTCCACTAAGGGTAAAGACAATGCCTACGACTGACATTCAGTCGTCCTTATCACTCTGGAACCAGTCCAATGATTCTCCTTTAGATCGATTGATATTATCTCACTACAACTAGTGAGTATCCTAACATCCAATTAGATCTATCTCATAGATCCAAAACCCAGGATTTAGGAGGTATCAACTTCGATCCTATATGAAGAATCCTTGTGATAAGCAGAGATTGACTGAGCGTAGCATAGGAAACTCCTTCCCTATCAAGAGTATGTCATCCACGTACTCTACAAGGATCACCACCATACTCTCTACTACCTTTTTGTATATACAAGGTTCATCAACCATTTTGATGAAGTCAAACTCTTTGACTACCACATCAAAACAGATGTTCCAACTCCGCGATGCCTGCTTTATCACATAAAACATCTTGCTCACGTTTCCGCTGCTCCCACTATCTACGAAGCCCTCTGGCTGTGTACTTATAGACGCTTTCTTCTAAAACATCATTTAGAAAAGCAGTCATGACACCCAACCACCAGATATCGTAGTCATGGTATGTAGCATAGCAAGTAGGATCTGGATGGACTTAAGCATAGCTTTGAAAGTCTCAACTTTTCCATGTACACCAAGTAATCTTCTCAAGATATACTTGCTCCTGATGAGGATTTAACCCTTCAGATAAAGCAACCAAAGTCCATACTTTGTTGGTGTATAAGGATTCCATCTCAGATCGCTAAGCATCCAGCCATTCTTACAGAGTCTCGCTCCTGATGGCCTGCTCGAAACTAGTTTGGTCATCATCTCATGACGCAATCCTCGCTCCCACTGTCATAGAGAAACCGAAGTATCTCTCAGGTGGGTGAGGATCCGTGCTAGATCGGCGGAGAGGTTGAGGTTCGTTGGAAACTATTGAATCCACATTTAATAGGTATGCAGCTTCTCAAGTGCATAACTCCCAAAAGAAAATAGTAATCTCAGTATTACTCATCATAGAGCACACCATATCACATAGGGTGCTATTGCTCCGCCCCGATATACCATCGTGCTGTGGTGTATACGGAGGAGTAATGCTGAGAGAGAATCTCATTCTCCTTTAGAATAGTCCAGGAATCCCGTGCTCAAGTATTCACCTCCTTGATCTCATCAAAGGATATAATACTTATACCCGTTTTTATTTCTCTACTTCTAACTTATATTCTGTGAATATCTCAAAAGGTTCGGACTTGTGTTTCAACAGGAACATATGTCTGAATCTTGAGAGATCATCAGAGAATGTAATGAAGTACAAAGAACTGGTCTTGGCATGTATAGACAGGGGACCTTCATACATCAGCATGTATCAATCCCAAGAGTTCACTAACTCTTTCTCTGTTTCCAATAAACAGAGCAGTGGTCATCTTATCTTTGTGACATGACCGACAAGTTTCACAAGATGTAAATTCAAACTAATTTAAATATGCATCTTAATGTAACTTCAGCTAGTCGGGTCGCAATGATATGACCTAGTCTACAATACCTCAAGAAGGATTCGTTCATTTCTGAACTCTTCCACTTGTGTGTGTTCTATATGTTAAGAACTGTGGTTTGATTTAGAACGTCTATGCTTTTAGATAACGTGCCTGAACCGATCAACTCTTGATATAGGAAATGTTCAAAACATTATCCAACAATACAAAATTATATCCTTCTTTACTAATAAAGAGATTGATATGATGTTGTACATCAGGTTCGGTATCTAATAACATTCGTTCAAAATCAATGTATTCTAGTAATACAGGGTGATAGTGACCAACAGACTTGGCTGCAACTCTTGCACCGTTTCTATCTCATGAAACTTATCACCCGTTCTCAGTTCTCTACCTATCTGTAGCCCATGTAACAGATTACATATGCGGGATCCTGATCCGGTATCTCATACCCAGGACGTAAAGGATACTGAGAAACAGTTCTATGTAATGAACACACCCGAAGATGATGCATCAGCATGCACTTTCTTCGTTTGGGCGGTATGGGAAATCTGGTATTCCCCGATTTCCTGCTCTGCCTTATAACAATTATAAGTTGGAGAGGTACCAACATTCCCCAGCTCAGTATAACAAGCGGGTTCGGTCAATACATCCGTATTATTATCTTGACTAAGGCGTGATATGGTCGCTACCTAGAGAGAGAGAGAAGAAAACACTCAGCGTGCGCTTTTACATGATTAGATTGGTTATCAATTTATCTAATCAGTATGTCTCCCACTGTTTTAGTCAAATCTTCCTTCAAACCCTAAAAGGAAAGACTAGCCGGGATTAATTACACCCTACAAGTTCGCCAATCTTTCAGCCAGGCCAGTGCCGGTACTTTGAGGGAGGTTCCCCGTGCTTTCGCACGGACCTAATTAAAGTAAACCTCGTTTTCCCAGGGGCGTAACCCCGTTGACACCTTTCTAGACACCTACTTGATTGCCTAATTGTAATGTGTAAAACTCTCCCAGGAGTAACTCTTACTCGCAGCGGGTATCGGGATCCAACTATCTCATAGAAGGTATGCAATCTCATTGCAAATTTCAACACTTCAAATTCCCAATAATATTTTACCCCTAGCGTCCTATGACCTTGACAGAGGTCAACAAACCATAGGCTGCTAGTCAAGTTCAACCCGTTATTTCCTGATTGAAGTAAACCCACCCGCACGACCCTTGACAGAGGTCAACAAGGTCGCACGACTACCCTAAATCAATCACATCATATGTTTATACAGATAAGCACTAATCAGCTACCGCACACTACGCCTTGACAGAGGTCAACAAACGCAACACGAATACTAAATACTACTTATCTGAAATGACGGAGGGCTACGACAGGTTTTTAAGAAAACCCTTTGCATAATGAACTTGATATTGTTGTAGAATCGAGTGATTTTTAAATGGAGTGTTTTTTAGGCTTTTTCTAGATTTGCTAAAGGGGTCACTCCCGGTGAAGGGATCGTCGGCCCTTTCCTCATCGAATAAGGTGCAGGGTATATCATATATACCACTATGCAAAGCAAAAACTATAGAAGCAATCAAAAGACAAACCGAATTTGTAGCATATGCTAGTTTCACTAAAAAGGTCACTCCCGGTGAAGGGATCTCAGCTCTTTCCTTATCGAATAAGGTGCTAGATGTTCTACAAGGAACACCGCTATGCAAAGCAAGAACTAGAGCTACCAGTTTTTAAACAAGTTTCTACAACATGTTAGGTTTCTTTTAGTTTCATTAATCTCATTAATGAAGTCCCATTTTATTATGCTTCACAAGCATCACATTTGAAACGAAATCTGTAATATAACATATATCACATATATATAATATAAACATTCGTCTCAGGCAGTAATATGATCTCATCACAGAACATTGCAGCAGAAGAACATATATGAAATATTGGATATACTAGGACGTCCGTGTTTTAATACGAGCCTGTATAAACACGGATTCCACGGTCGCGATGCATAGCCAAACCCACATCCCTAGACCCCTACGAGAGCGGCAAGCAATACTGCCAATTCTAGGGTTAGGAGACTCGGTCTCGACTCCTCGAGATGGTCTCCCACTGGACCCCAGAACCCGGTTACTTGTGCTCCCCGCCTTGGGTCTACCAAATGCGGAAAAGTAAATAATATACGATGGTGACATCATCCTCAGCCCGGAAGTGCCCCAATAAAAGAATATTACATACAAATGAATTTTACATGAATGAAAAAGAAAAATTCTCATCTCACATAAAACCCCCGGCTATTCAGAACGCGACGATCCAATATAACATATCACAGCAACACATAATATCTTATATCATCAACGTAAGCAAGTATGCGTATCCCGATTGTCGTTGATGTATAGCAATGAAGCCGGCGATACACCACATACTACGCTTACGATCACAGAAAAGAAAGTGTAAAACTACAACAGTTGGAATCCGCAACCTTCTTAGACATCGCATGCCTAACCAAATGAATTTCTTAGACATCGCATGCCTAACAATTATAAACCCCGCATTTTAGTCTCAATTATCGAAAACACTTTTCAATACCTAGTCGGGCAATTCAACAAGATTCCCGACATCATGATCGAATGCTCGTCGCAGACTTTAGTAGACAGCCGCACCCCCGATGCCGTCGACGAAGTGCACTAAGGCGGAACACCGCTGCCGCGAGCACCCGAACGGATGCTTTTGGCGACGGGGTTCTCCTACAGTCACTTGGTAGGGACTATGGGGTGTGGCTGTCTATTAAGTTTACCCGGCGAGTATCCGCATACGCTACGTGATTGCAAAGGACTTTTGATCACATCAAAATTCCGTGGCAACCGATCATCTGAGACTGAACTGCTAGATTTATAACATTCAAATTAGTTATCTCATAACTACTTGTGGATTCCAAATATTGTATCACATGCCAGATAAATAGACAATGTTAAAATTTCCGATCGAATAATCAAACACCCAAGTTTTCCAAATAGCTCAACACTTGAGCGGAGTTCAAAAAAGTATCCATCATATGCCACAGTACCGATGGTCCAGCCGTAGAAGGGTCAAGCCAACGCCTCATATGTGGCACGCCGTACTGCCACAAACCCTAAGGTTTAGAGGCAGTTCAAGACGGTCACATAATCGAGTTAAGGTTTGTTGTCTTCTAGAGGGTCCACCGCTTGCACGACTTAGAAAATTTCAAACTCGAGAAAAAATCCAACTTTTGAAAAAATTTCCGACTAGGGAAAAAGTGAGTTATTGATATTCGTTCGAACCTTTTAACAGTTTCTAAAATTATCCGGAAAAACTAAACGAAGTTATATTATCCGATCGAATCAACGAGTCCCCAATACACCCCAGAAAACTCAACACTTGAGTAAATATAAAAATATCCAAAAGAATCAGGAATTACAGACGGACATTAATATGAAAACCACGTGCCATGATTCAACTTTTTGGCCGCGGAACCGCCGCGCAAGCCTTGGTACGGCCGCGGTTCTGCGGCGCTTTAAGGTGATCAGTGGCACGTGTTGCACAGAAATCCTTGTATTTCCCTGCTAATTTTTTTGAGTATTTTTAATTCACAAAAAATCACATTTTGAAAAAATTTCCTGAAACTAGGGTATATAGGGTTTTCCGGGTTCGATCGGACTTTAAACTTCGCCTAGACTTCGCTTAAAGCTCTAACTTGGCCCTGATACCACTGTAGCATTGCTAGGAACACGCACAAGGGTCTACGAGGCATCAACCATGCCCGATTTAAAATTTAGCCGTGCCGAACAACCCAAAGCCGAATCTTTAAACTAGAGATTAGGTGAAAACTAGCATGTTAAACATTTTAAGACTAAGTGAGAGGGATTACAACCTTTGTAGATCCGGTCCTTCACTTCTTAAGCTCCGTGTTGAGGTCCCTTCGCTACGATCATCGTGTTCCGGACTCTCGAGAGGCTCCACGAAGAGAAAGATGCAAGCTTGCTTCCGATCTTCGATAACAAAGATGATCTACCTTGAAGTTTCATTAACACAAGCTAACACTCACTAAATGAAGTGAACACCCTCATCTAAATGGCAAGGGTAGATGAGGATGATGAAGTAGGATTTTTGCTCTCTTTTATATTCTTATTCTCACTCATTTTCGTCACTTGGAAAAAAGCTAGAAAGCTTTTTTCATGAAAGAAAGAAGAAGGAAGAAGAAGATGAATAATCATTAGAATTCTTTTGTGATGAATAATGAAAGAAGATAATGATCAATAATGCAACCATGGTTGCTAAACTTTTGTAGAGAATTAATCAAAGGTGTAGGGTTTGGGTTAGGTTAAAGATGAGTCATTTGTAAATATCTTTTTCATGACAAAATAAAAACCTTTTAGAAACTTCTAGAAAGCATTAACCCACATCAAACCCTAATCTTGTTTAATCTCCACTAATCATGCTGCATTAGTTATCATATCATGTTACAATATTATATATTACATATATAATATTTATTGTAAGAAAATAAAATAATACAATTAACATATATCGCATATATATCAATGTATTACCCGAGTGAGAAAAAGAATCTTTTAGTGAGCTAATATTAGTTAATGTAATTTAATATATCATATATATATATTATTATACATTAAATTATCGAATCAACACTTGATCCGATAATCCGGCTATTTCACAAATAACCGACTAATACGATGACCCGGGTATATCACATATACCCGGCCGATGTCTCATATCGCGAGAATCCAATACTGCATCACATACCGCATTATCCTCGGTCCCGCACATATCACATATGTGCTCCTACTCCATTTTGCCTGGGTCAAGAAACCTCTGTGTAGGACTCTAAAGAATCGTCAATACGCCGGCAGTAGGTGATGATCATATCAAACACCCACAAGCTGCAAGCGTTCAGCTAAACGTAACAGCCACCCAGGTATTGAGCGATCAGAAGATCAACAAGCATGCCTATACATTCTCCTGCGAATCCAATCAGTAACACTCCCGTACAGCCCGGTCTCGTCGTCTTATATGTCGCATATCTCGCCTAGGGATGGTAAACGTCAGACCCCAGTAGCTCGATAAGTCGTGTCGATATGAGGTCTGTAACAGTTCGAGAAACTACTGATAACACTTACCAGTAAATCTCAGCAACCCTGGCCAGGGATTTCCAGTTATAGCCAATCGAACACAGCACAACATCAACTCCCTATACTGGGAGAGACGAATCCCCTCCTATCGCTCATTGCCTCCGTGTGATTCGGGACTGTACCCAAAAGCCACCTTTTTGCACGCCTTCTTGGACGTGGTATGATGGAAATCAAAGCACAGTGGGAATCACACAAGACTCTACGACGATCTCGGGTCAACAGACTACTCTGTACCGGTGTCACCAGAGAACTGCCATCTGACGTGAGGTATAATACCATCTGGGAATTCTCGGCGAGTCCGTCCAGTGTACCCAGTCTCTACTGAGCACCCGTACACCATCCTTGATGTCAAACACCGATAGATATGGGATCATCCATCGCCCATCATATGGGTCAAGATGTGTATACGCTAATCTACTCTGGTGCATCGATGCCCTGTCTCGATACACCCTCGACTAGGAACAGTTATAGGATGTACTCGTCGACTACCGTGGCCCCACTAGTATGATCTCATCATAGTCCCAGTAGTCGAGTACATATCCTAAGGGCTTCATCAACATGTAACATAGAGACAATCAAAGTACATGTTAAGATAAAGTGCAACCAGATAGCGTACTATCATGTCGAGCAAGAAAGTCCTCCCTATGTATGTCCAAGCATCCATTACAATATACATCATATGTACAGTAATGCATGGCCTCTAGGCCATACATATAACTAACTATTTTCGCCACTATATTTTTATAAAAAGCTATCCAGTTCCTTCAACGATATCAAGTTGATTACGTTAAAGGTTTTTCGCCAAAAACCATTCGTAGCCCTCCATCATTTCAGACAGGTAGCACTTAGTATTCATGCTATGTTTGTTGGCCAAAGTCAAGGAATAGTGTATGGTAGCTATTTGGTACCTTTCTGTCGCATAGATAGATGCGTTGGTTTGGGACAGTCGTACTGCTTTGTTGGCCAAAGTCAAGGGTAGGTACGAGTTGGTTCAAATTAACCTGGATAATGACGGGTAGAACTTGACATGTGACTTATGATTTGTTGGCCAAACTCAAGGTCATAAGAGCATGGGGTAAAAATCACATCGGGAGTTTCTAAAGAAACTGAAACTTTCCAGGCATGCGCATACCTTCTGGAGTGTGATAACGTGAGTGGATTCCATCATATTATCATGCGATGATAGTTGGATCCCGATTCCCACTGATGAGTTGGTTTACTCCTCGGGTGATCCCGACTAATTCTTCTTTCAGGTTTAGAGGAGAATTTGACGATACAGTAGGAGGTTTCCTGATTAGATAAAGTGATAACCATTCTGATCTAGGTTAGAGTGCACGCAGAGTGTTTCTTTTCTCTCTCTCTTTGGCAGCGACCATGACCCGACCCTTGACTATGACTCAGTAACCAAGTTAACCGAATCTTCTTAAAACACTGGCTTTTGGATTTTCTGAGTTGCATACCTCATTGCCACTCCTATTTTTACCCTTTTCTCCAGAAAATCTCGTATTACTACGAACATCCACTTCCATTGGATAAAGCCATCGTAAGCTTATATACGAACTCAAAGGAACTTGTTCCAGATTCGAGGATGGTTTCCGGTTCTGGGAAAATGAATAGGACTATTCAGTTGTCTTTTCCTTTTACCTTCTCTCAGGTTGCGAGTGCTCCTTGGATAAGGACAGTACACCTATTATGCTAATTGGATAGTCTTCTTCCAAACCATAGGCAGGTGCCGAACGGTAGGGAATGAAGAAAACCAATTAACCTAACGATGGTGTACAGAAGGTAATAAGTTAAGACAAATAAAGGGATTAGAAAGAGAGCAAAGTAAACTGTGACTACTATTCACGACCAAACCAAGTATTTCATCGCCACTCCTACTTCACTTTTGTATTTCTCCGAAACACCCCGTATCACTACGAAGATCCACAGTTTATTGGATACTCCATCGTATGGTTATATACGAACTCGAAAGAACTTGTTCCAGTTCGGGGATGGATTATGGTTCAGGAGAAATAGGAATAAGGTTTTATTCAGTTGTCTTTTATCTTCACATTCTCTCAGGTTACGAGTACTGCTAGGATTAGGAAAGTACACCCATTATGCTTATTGGACAGTCTTCTTCTAAACCATAGGCTGGTGCCGAACGGTAGGGAGGGAAGAAAACCTTTTAGCCTAAAGGGGTGTACAGAAGATAATGACTAAAGACATATAAAGGGATTTAGAGAGATGGCAAAGAAGTATACGGTTATAGTTGTGAATCTGATAATGGAAGAGGCATTACTAGGAATACCCGGATACCCCTTCGAAACATTTATATGTTTCAGTTTCACTGTGTATTGTTAAAAGAAAACTGATTTCCCAATTAGCCCTTGCTCCAGGGTATGTATTTACCAGGTTTGATTCTCACATCTGTATGGTTTTACAGATGTTGAGTGGGAGTAAGTTATTGGGAATTGAGTGATCATCCTCATTATATCTGGATTCGTTGTAATTGGTGATATTTGAGGAAATCGCCTGGGTTGTTTGCCGGACGGCAAATATTTGGTTCTGAATATCCGTTATTATGCACCAATTTCAAATTGATATATCTGTACGTTTATTTTTATAAAGTGAGATATAACTTTTTCAAATTATGTCTATGACATTTACCTATATCAGTGGATGGTTAGGTAAGGAGCATTAAACAGCGGTGTAATTCTTCTTAACCATAAGTACAGTTTTCAACCTACGACACACAGGGAATGAGTTATTAGACTAAGGGGACTTATACAGAGTATTGTATGTTGTCCAGTGTCCATGAGGACAGAGGGGTTGGTACTCATACTATATTCTGTCCACTTATGACTCCTCTAGTTCTTAGACATGTGTTTCGTAGAAATGCAAGGTCTAAGTTTTGAGAAGTTATAGGTATAAGAATAAAGTAGAGAACCAGGTGTTGTAAGTATCAGGATTCTTCAAGGTGATCGAAGATGTAGATACTTGTGTATGGTATTCAGTTGATAGTAATGATTATGAGAACTTGCTTCTCTTTCAGGTTACTCATAATTGGAAGCACTCCTAAGATGAGTAATGCAGATCAGCCTCTCTCCATTTAGTTGACATGCACTAGAGACAGCTGCATGATTTGAATCTGGTTCCAATTAAATCAGTGCCTCTGTTTCTATATTGGATATAGAATAGTTCATATCTTAACAATGTTAAGGTACAGGGAGTTGTCCGGCTTATGCTTAAAACCAGACTCTGGATAATTCAAGGCACGTTTCTATAATGGATGTTTGTGGGTTGACCCGGGCTATGACGAGGGTTAACTATCTATCATCTGGAAGATCAATAGTGATATTGTTCTTGACTCGCCACAGATTTAGTAAAATGGATTATTTCAGAAAACAGTAGTGGGAGTATGGTAGAACTGGAAGTGATTCCAGAACCGCAAACGATTACTGAAAATTTAATAGGACCTAAAGATTCAATCTGGATTGACATTCCATTGGCCACTCCGCAGATATGGTGGGTAACCTCAAGCACCCGAGAGGCACTCCGGTAGCCTCAAGGACGGTGACAGGGAGGTTCTTGTTTACCCAGACTTGCCATTGCTGTTGTTTCAGACTGTGAGACCCGGCAAGAGGATGAGTATAGCGTCGTTCTAAACTAGCTTTAGAAGTGTACGTGTATATAACTCTGCCAGAGGGTTGTCGTGCTCAGTGGGAGCAGCGGAAGCATAGTGGACAAGTAACTTATGTCTATTTATGGACTAAAGCAGATATAGCGGAGATAGATCATCTATTTCTGATGTGACAATCATAGGTTTGAATTCATCAGAATAGGGGATGGATCTGGTAAGAAGGTAGTAGGGTGTGATGTCCTGGTATTTGGATGATATACACAGAGTAGGAAGTTAAATTCCTATACTACGATCGGTTATACTTTGGTTGTCACACAGTGGTTTCTCTACATAGGATATAGATATAATATCAGACATTCTGGTTACTAGATCTATGGTTTTAGATCTAGATTTGGGTAGTTTCCCAATCAGGGTACTAAGACAGCATTCTAAAGGTGTTTTAGAATGGACGACTCCTGGCACGGTAGTGTACCTGCAGGTGATGGAGTCGCCCTCTCTAAAGGTGTCTTACAGACTAAAGGGGAGAGGGATGTGCATGATTGGCAAATCACTTGCTTAGGCAATTGAGTCAATCATGAGATGTCAAGTACCACACCAGACGTCGTTTTTTGCACTAGATGCAATAAGTTGATATTAATCGTATCCTGGAGAAACGTTCAGAAGCAGTTTTAGAACATAAGTGGATGTTCTAGGGATATGATAACAAACAGCCTCTTTCAGGAGACAGTTATCATTCCAGGCTTCCAAGGTGACCTGGATGACAAAGTGGCTGTCAGAGTTGTAGTTTCCCCTCTGACGAGGGGCAGTAGTTTGGACAGGTGATCCAAGCGGACACTGAGGGAGGCATGACGCAGGATACTGATTAAATTCAGTTGACGATACAGTCTAAGAAGTTTAGATTTGGAGTTCATTTATGAACTAGGTCCCATTAGATATCCAAACATATTCTAAGATAGGTATTGCTCATTTCGGGAGATGGCTTTCTCCGCGAACTTGAGATAAAGAGAGACATAGAAAGAAACATTAGGGCGAATCCACTCACTGAGGCTATTCCTCGAACGCAATAGTTTCGCAAACGGGCTTTGTGAAACTGATTACTAGAGGAGCAGGGTGTTCGGTATCACACGGGCTGTGAGTATGCGACATCGCAATAATTAGCCTTGAGTGCAAGTGGGAGATTGTTGGATATAGTGCCCTCAGAGTCAATTATTGGATCACAGGCACGTGATTGCAATGATTGAGGGAGGACCAATACCGATAGGACAGTCTTACTCAAGATGGTCTTATGCTATCTGGTTTATCTTTATCATCGTGTACATGCTTTAGATGACATTACATGTCACTATTGCACGTTGATAGAGCCCATAGGATTCTTGCTTGACGGCCAGCAGTATGATGGCAATCATATACGTGGGAGCTGGGGTCTATAAGCACATCCTTAAAGTGGTCCCTAGTCGTGGGAGTTTCGAAACTGGGCATCGATACTCCATTAGTAGACTAGTGTATACAGTCGAGACCCCGACGAGGGGCGATGGCCGGTCTAACAAGCCATTGGTGTCAGTTGGTTCACCTAAGATGTATACAGGTGCTCATTGGGTTATGAGTACACCGGACAGGACTTGCCGGGAACATGCTAGTTGGTATTATACCTGACGTCAGATAGCAGTTCCCTGGTAACATGTGTATAGGTTAGTTCATCGACCTGAGATTGTCATTTTTCTCGTGTGAGTTCCCACTGTGCTTTGATTGCTACCCTACCACGGCACAAAGTAGTCGTGCAAATAGGTTTTACTTGGGTGCAGTTCTAAGCCACATGGAGGCAGTGAGCGGATCGGCAGGGGTTTCGTCTCTCCCGGTATTGGGGGTGAGATCGCGCTGTGTCTAGGAGAGCCATTACACGAAGTCCTTGGCCAAGGCAGGAGATTTACTGGAAGGTATTCCAGTAGTATCTCAGGGTGTTCTGGGCTACACTCCGACACGACTTGTACCGCTTTTGGGGGTCTGACTTTTACCAACCCCTTAGGCCCGACATGCGATGCTCATAGACGAACGGACCGGACTGTACGGATATTGTCACTGACAGGCTCAGTAGGGTGTCAGGATGAGTTCGCTCATCGACCTCCCTTTTGGTCAATACCTGGTAGCCCATTACGTACAGATAGTACCACTGACGTGCTAGTGGTTAAATCTACAGCCAAAGTATTGACGAGTCTTTAGAGTCCCCTACAGACAGTTTCTCAAGCTTCGGGCGAAATGTTATAGAGGCCGTATGATATATAGCAGGGTTTGATCATATACGTGCAGTAGTGCACGGATCATGATCGGGCGGATCATACTAGTAGGGTTTGGTTTAAGCCGGATCCTTGTATTAGATTTGTTGGATTACTTTAGTCTCATCGCATTCGCATTCAGTCGGAATGCGGATGCAGGTATTTATATACAGGTGAGGGGTATCCTTGTGATCCGTCACGAGTTTAGTTTAAATGTTGCCATATCTTTTTATGGTTGTAAACATTTGGGTTAATGTTTACAAATGGAAATAATGAGCTCAAAGTCATGATTAGGAGCATTAATTATGACACATGCACAAGTGATGACTCATGGTCTCTTTCTTTGTGCATGTGTCACATTATTTGATTGATTTATGAGTTGAAATGATAAGAAGAGTGAGAAGGGCAGCCATATGAGAGGTTAGCTCTTGTATTATTTCATCTAACTCTCACTTTATCATTGCAACAACACACAAAAGAAAGCACTTCTTCTTCCTCCTTCTTTCTTGAGCTCACTATCTCCATTAATGGCATCATCTTCAACTTCCATTCATACACTCTCATGTATTGAGAATCAATGGATGCTTGAGACAAAGTTATCACACACATTCTCTACTTCACCTTGGACACGTCGGCTAGCAAACTTCACGTCCGAGTTGCTTCGGATGAAGCGGTAGCCCGTAAAAGGATTCGAAGATGTGGTGCCCTTTCCGACGAGGAGACCGGAGATCGGAGATGCCGCGAGGAGCTTCGGTTGGTGGCCAAAGACCGAAGGACACGGATCGACCGGTATAGCTTTTCTAACCCTTCTCTAGTTTGCTAGTAATAGGTTAATGGTTCGATCCGGGATTAAAGTCTGCGATAGCACCGGTTTCAAGTTTAGAAAAAGTTTTCGTTTCCGCATTTTGGCCTCGGATAGACGGCTGGGGCGCTACCGTAGACTTACATAGTCTACTCTGGAGTATCGATGCCCAGTCTCAAAACTCCCACGACTAGGGACATTTAAGGATGTACTTATAGACCATCCAACTCTCACGTATATGATCGCCATCATAATGCTGGTAGTCAAGCAAGAATCCTATGGGCTCTATCAACATGTAATAGTGATCTGTAATACCACCTGAAATATGTACATGATGATAAAGACAAACCAGATATCATACTATCATCTTGAGTAAGACTGTTCTACCGGTATAGGTCCTCCCTCAATCATCACAATCGCGTGCCTGAGACTCAATAATTGACTTGAGGGCATTGTAGCCAACAATCTCCCACTTGCACTTAAGGATAATTATTGCGGTGCCGCATACTCACAGCCCATGTGATACCGAACACCCAACTCCTCTACTAATCAGTCTCGCAAATCCCATTTGCGAAACTATTGCGTTCGAGAAATAGCCTGAGTGAGTGGATCTGCTCCGGTTTTTCTTTCTGTATCTCTCTATATCTCAACTTCGCGGAGAAATCTGTCTCCCGAAATGAGCAATACCTGTCTTAGAATATGTCTGGATATCTGATGGGACCCAGTTCACAAATTAACTCCAAATCAAGCAAACTTCTTAGACTGTATCGTCCACTAAACTTAATCAGTATACTGCGCCATGCCTTCCTCAGTATCAGCTTAGACCACCTATCCAACATACTGTCCCTCAGAAGAAGGAAAACTATAACTCTGACAGTCACTCTGTCATCCAAGTCATCTTGGAAGCCTGAAATGATAACCGTCTCCTGAAGGAGGCTGCCATTACTATATCCCAAGAATATCCACTTATGTTCATAACTACTTCCCAATATTTCTCCATGATTGGATTAATATATGCTTATTGCTGCTAGTGCAAAATCAATATCTGGTGTGGTACTTGACATCATATGATTGACTTAATTGCCTAAGCAAGTGATATGCCAATCATGCAAATCCCTTTCCCCTTTAGTCTGTAAGACATCCTTTAGAGAAGGTGACTCCATCACCTGCAGGTACATCACCATGCCATGAGTCGTTTATTCTAAAACACCTTTAGAATAGTGTCAAAGCACCCAAATTGGGAAATTTCCCAAATCTAGATCTAAAACCATAATCTGATGACCAGAAAACCTGATATTTTATCTATATCCTGCGTGGAGAAAAACCTTGTGACAACCACTGTATAACCGATCGTAATATAGAAAGATCTCTTCCTATCAAGAGTATGTCATCCAAATACCAGGACATCACTCCCTACTACCTTCTTACCAGATCCATGTCCCATTCTGATGAAGTCAAAACCTATGACTGTCACATAAAAAATAGATGATCTATTTCCGCTATACCTGCTTTAGTCTATAAATAGACATAAGCTACTTGCCCACTATGCATCCGCTGCTCCCACTGACTACAACAACCCTCTGGCAGAGTCATATACACGTGCACTTTTAAAGCCAGTTTAGAATGAAGCTATACTCATCCTCCTGCCGGGTCTTATAGTCTAGAACAGCAGCAATGGCAAGTCTGGGTAAACAAGAACCTCTCTTTCACCGTCTCTGAGAAGACCGAAGTACCTCTCGGGTGCCTGAGTTTACCCACCAAATCTGTGAAGTGGCTAATGGAATGTCAAATCCAATTGAATCCTCAGGTTCTATTAAATCTTCAGTGATCGTTTATGGTTCTGGAATCTCTTCCAGTTCTACCGTACTCCTACTTTTATTTTCTGAAAAGATCCATTTTACTAAAACTATGGCGAGTTAAGGACAATATCATTATTGATCTTCCTGATGGTA
The DNA here is from genome assembly GCA_030015575.1 of Agapanthus africanus. Taxonomy (NCBI): domain Eukaryota; kingdom Viridiplantae; phylum Streptophyta; class Magnoliopsida; order Asparagales; family Amaryllidaceae; genus Agapanthus; species Agapanthus africanus. The sequence goes on along the minus strand of CM057350.1, from coordinate 440,191,605 downwards.
GAAAGTTAACCCTCGTCAAAGCCCGGGATAACCCACAAACTTCCATTATTGAAACGTGCCTCGAGTTTATCCGGATTCTGGTTTTAAGCATCAGCCGGACAACTCCCTATACCTTAACATCGTTAAGATATAAATTGATTCTATATATATCCAATATAGAAACAAAAGCACTAATTTAATTGGAACCAGATTCAAAATCATTCAGCTGTCTCCAGTGCATATGAATCAAATGGAACGAGTCATATCAGCATTACTCATCAAGGAGTGCATCCATATATAAGTAACCTGAAAGAGAAGCAAGTTCTCAAAAACCATTACTATCAATGGAATACCAAACATAAGTATCTATATCTTCGACTACCTCGAAGAATCCTGATACTTCCAACAAATGGTTATCTTCTTTATTCTTATACCTATAGCTTCTCAAAATCTGGACCTTGTATTTCAACAAAATGCATGTCTAGAACTGGAGAAGTCATGAGCAAACAGAATATAGTATGAGTACCAACCCCATTTTCCTAATGGACACTGGACAACATACAATACTTTGTATAAGTCCACTGAGTTCAATAACTCAAACCTTGTGCGTTGTAGGTTGAAAACTGTACTATAGTTAAGAAGAATTACACCGCTGTTGAATGCACCTTACCTAATCACCAACTGATATAGGTAAATGTTATAGACATAATTTCAAAAATTTATATCTCACTTTATAAAATAAACGTAAAGATATATCAGTTTGAAATTGGTGCATAACAACGGATATTCAAAACTAAATATTTGCCATCCGGCAAAAACTAGATGATTTCCTCAAATATCACCAATTACAATGAATTCCGATATAATGAGGATCTAATCACCCAATTCCCAATATCTTACTCCCACTCACCATCTGTAACACCATACAGATGTGAGAAACTGATCTTGTAAATATATACTCTGGAGTTAGATTCCAATTGGGAAAACAGTTTTCAATTAACTTCGCACAGTCGGACTGAAACATGAAAATGTTTCGAAGGGGTCAACATGGTATTCCTAGTAACGCCTCTTCTACTATTCTGATTCATGACAGTAATCATATATTTACCCGCCCTCACTTCAATCCCTTTATTATGTTTTTACTTATTAGCTTATGTACACCTTCTTTAGGCTAATTGGTTTTCTTCCTTCCCTACTCTTCGGCACCAGCCTAAGGTTTAGAAGAAGACTATCCAATAAGCGTAATAGGTGTACACTTCTTATGCCAGGAGCCCTAGCAACCTTAGGGAAGGTAATGGGAAAAGACATCTGAATAATCCTATTCTATTTCTCCTGAACCGGAAACCATCCTCGAATCTGGAACGAATTCTTTCGAGTTTGTATGTAACTATACGATGGCATGTCCAAGTATTATGGACGTTCATAGTGATACGAAGTGTTTTGGAGAAATCTAAAGTAGATGTGGGAGTGAAAGGGGTATACAAGGTTTTCTTGTAAATGATAGCAGTCGCAATTTTCTTTGCCGTTATTCTAATCCCTTTATTTTTCTTTACTTATTACCTTCTGTACACCGCACTTAGGCTAATTCATTGTCTTCCTTCCCTACCGTTCGGCACCTTCCTATGGTTTGGAGGAAGACTATCCAATAATCTCAATAGTTGTACCATCTCCTAATCCTAGGAGCCCTCACAACCTGAGAGAAGGTAAAAGGAAAAGACAACCGAATAATCATATTCAATCTCTCCAGAACCAGAATCCATCCTCGAATCTGGAACAAGTACCTTCGAGTTCGTATGTAACTATACGATAGATTTATTCAATAGGAGTGGATGTTCATAGTGCTACGGGGTGTTCTGGAGAAATGTAAAGGTGATATAGAAGTGGCAAGGATATATGCGATACCGTGACATTCCAAAAATCCAAAATGTTTTAAGAAGGTTCGGTTAACTTGGTTTTCTGAGTTTTAGTCAAGGGTTGGGCCTTGGTCGCTGCCAAAGAGAGAGAGAAAAGAAACACTCAGCGTGTGCTCTAACCTAGATCAGAATGGTTATTTATTTATCTAATCAGTATGGCTCCCACTATTTCCTCGAATTCTCCTCCAAACCCAAAAGGAGAATTAGTCGGGATCATCTAAAATCACCCGAGGAGTAAACTTACTCATCAGTGGGAATCGAGATCCAACTATCATCCCATAATAACCTGATGGAAGCCACTCAAGTCACCACACTCCAGGAGATACGCGCATGCCTGGTAAGTTTCATGTATGTTTGAAACTCCCGATGTGTGTTTTTACCCCTAGAACCCAAGTGACCTTGACACGGTCAACAAATTCAAAGAGTCCTAGTCAAGTTCAACCCGTCATTATCCAGGATTAAATTAAACCCACCCGTACGAGCCCTTGACACAGTCAACAAGGCCGCACGACCGTCCTAACCAATCGCATTAATATGCCACAAACAAGCACTACTTAGCTACAGCAAACTTAGCCTTGACACAGTCAACAAACGCAGCACGAATACTAAGCAATACTTGTAAGAAATGACGGAGGGCAACTGCTGGTTTTTGGCGAAAAACCTTTAACGTGATGAACTTGATATCGTTGAAGGAACCGAATGGGTTTACAAATATATAGTGGCGAAAACTTTTGCTAAAGAGGTCACTCCGTGTGAAGGGATCTCGTCTTTTTCCTCGTCGAATGAGGTGCAGGATATTCCAAACTGAATACCATGATGCGAAGCAAAAGAATCGACTATAGTAAAGTTATTACGTTGACGCTAACTTTTACTCAAGGGGTCACTCCCGATGAAGGGATCTCGGCCCTTGTCTCGTCGAATGAGGTGCTGGATATTCATAACCGAATACCACTGTGCAAAGCAAAAGGAAACATCTGTAATGTCAGTTTTTAAAAACTTGGTTCCAACAACGTCATATATAGGTTTGTTTTATCCTTGCATTGATCAAAATCAACGCAGTCCCATCAATTAATCACACCAGAAAAGAACGAAAATATGATGTACGTATATGCTATCCGCATTCGCCACTGGGTCCCGTCATCACTCGTTAGGTTACTTAACTAATGACAGAGCGGGGACTAGACTACCGCGGGTGCAAAACATATACAACATCTACTAGTATATATATAAATATATATAACAATCATCCCAGGCATGATATAAAGCAACATCACAGAATCACAGAAGCAACACAGAATGGTGAATAATCTTGGAGCCCCGGGTTTCATTTGAGCCGCAAATGAGACCCGACGTTCCCTGTCGTATGGATAGCCTGTGCAATGAAAACCTAGACCCCTATGAGTGCGGAAAGTTACCCGTCAATCCTAGAAGCGAGGCAACCCCAATCATCAACGTGAATGGGCCACCAAGCACTTCACGGAATCCGGTAACTTGGGCACCCCTCCGTGGGTCAACTTATACTCCCTACGAGTGCGGCGAATAGCCTGCCAATTCTAGAGTAAGGTCCCCTCTGTCTCAACGCCATGAGATGCAGACCCGTTGCCCTCTAGAATCCGGCTATTCGTGCACTACACCGCGGGGTAATCCTAGTACAAAAAGAAAAGAATATGTACAAGGGTGACATTGACCTCAACCCGGTCGTGCCCCAAACAAATAATATACAAACTGGCAGTGACGACAGTCCACATGTCGGACGCTCGCCCCGCAATATCAAATGTACAAATGAAACTAAACAGTACTAACATTGCACCCAAGCTATCCACCACGACGATCCAACCACAACACAGCACAACACAGAACATCAACGTGAATGTCATGTTCGCAAACTCGTGTAAAAGAACATATATCAATTAGATGGGTTGTACCGCTCGAATGACATTCACGGTCGCAGATAGTAATGCATGTACTATAAACATTTAAACAGTGCTAAAATATTGACTTCGAAACACCCCGAATTGCCCCTGAGCAAAAGATAACATAATATCCAAAATGGGCAAAACAAGCAATACCACTGCACCAATATTCCAGAGACTAGAAAACACCAAAAATTTCAAGTCCAAACTCCAATGAAAAACCGGCCTTACCCGTTTTTTTGCAAATCTCGCCAGGTCAAATCCATCTGTTTGGGCTCGTATTTGTGGTGTGTTCTAGTGGTCACTCAAGTAGTCTACTGCAATTTCTAAAAAATTTTTTGAAGACTCTGAAAAATTGACAGAAACTGGAATGTGCAGTGCACTGTTTCAGGGTTGTTTCAGTTTCGATACTTTAACATCATCTAAACAAGCTAGCTATGGGTTTAACGGTTGGCTCTGATACGATGTTGGGTTACGGAAGCTCCCCGGCAATCATACTGTGGCCAAATGCGGAACAAAAATTTTCTAAATTGGCGCTACCACAACCCGATGCCCGGATCTACCCTAAACCCTATATTAGCAAGCAATATAAAGAAGTTAGAATGATTATACCGAGTTGATCTGCGTCCTTCAGTCTTCAACCATCTTCCCAAGCTCCTAGAGGCTCCTTGATCAAGCTTGGTCGCCGGTTTCCCTCCATCGAAGATGATCCACCCGAGGGATGTAGTTATAGCTCTAGCTTCACATAATGGATGCAAGTGAAGCAACTAAGGTTTCTAGGATGCTAATTTAGAAAGCCTAGGATGTAGTGAGTGAACTAAGTGTAGGTCTATCTCATCTCACCTCCTCTCATGTTTCTCAACTCATGAGATGGTTGAGAGGAGGTAGAGAATGAAGATGGGGGCAACCATGGAAAATCAAGAGAGGAGTGAAGCACAAAATGGTGAAGAGAACAAAGAATGCTCAAGAGAAAACCAACCATAAAAATAATGAAGCTCTCATTATTGAGAAAATCAAGCATGCTAGGTTTTGTAAAACAATATCTTTTATTTTAAAAAACCACAAATACTTGAATAGTATGCACAAATGAATTAATAATTCATTTGTGCACACTATGCAAGCATGGTCATCACCATACTCCCCATTTTTCAATTTCCACCTCATTTACCAATTTCTAAAAATGGTCAAATCCAAAAATGAGGTGGCCACATTCTAGAATGTTTTTCGGATAAAATACGGATTTTATTCTACTGTTTATACATACCTGCATTCGTACCGAAATACGAATACCCTAAGAGATAGAATAACACAAAGAATATAATACTAGAATATACGTATCAAAATACATATACGTAAATTATTAAATCAATACCTGATTTAATGATCCGTCTCAAACCCGAGCCAGCTAGTATTATCAACTGTCTGATTGAAAGTCTGGGTACAAAGCAAATCAATCGATCGGAACCCTCTGTGTGGGACTCTAAAGACTCGTATCCAATACGGCTACTACATCATTTCGCCAGAACCAGGGAAACCCTCTGTGTGGGACTCTAAAGACTCATCAATACGCTGGCAGTGGGTTTAACCACAAGCACGTCAGCGGCACTAGCTGTACGTAACGGCTACCCAGGTATTGAGCGAAAAGGAGGCCGACGAGCAAACTCATCCTGAACCCCTACTGAGCGTGACAGTGACAATATCCGTACAGTCTGGTCTGTTCGTCTAAGAGTATCGCATATCGAGTCTAGGGGGTGGATAAATTCAGACCCCTACTGACGCGATAATTCGTGTCGGTATGTAACCCATTACCACCTGAGAAAATATCGATCCTGGATCGGTAATTCTCGACTACCCCGGCCGAGGATTTCTTGTGATGGTCACCCGTGCACAATACGACATCACCCCCAATACCGGGGGTGACGAATCCTTGACAATCCGCTCACTGCCTCCATGTGGCTCAGGACTGTGCCCAACTAGAACCTGTTTGCATGGCTCTTTTGAGCCGTAGTAGGGTAATAATCAAAGCACAGTGGGAACTCATATGAGACAAATGACGATCTCAGGTCGACAGACTAACCTGTCCACATGTCACCAGGGAACTGCCATCTGACAATAGGTATAATACCCTCTAGCAGATTCCCGGCGAGTCCGTCCAGTGTACTCATAACCCAATGAGCACCTGTATACTATCTCAGGTGAAAAAACTAACACCAATGGCTTGTGAAACCTGGCCACCGTCCCTTGTCGGGGTCTTGATCAATATACACTAGTCTACTCTGAATTATCGATGCCCAGTCTCAAAACTCCCACGACTAGGGACATTTAAGGATGTGTTTATAGACCATCCAGCTCTCACGTATATGATCGCCATCATAATGCTGGTAATCAAGCAAGAATCCTATGGGCTCTATCAACATGTAATAGTGATCTGTAATACCACCTGAAGCATGTACATGATGATAAAGACAAACCGGATAGCATACTATCATCTCGAGTAAGACTGTTCTACCGGTATAGGTCATCCCTCAATCATCACAATCGCGTACCTGCGATTCAATAATTGACTTGATGGCACTATAGCCAACACCCTGTTAGGGAGCGATGGCTTAAGAGACAGGTTTAGATCCCTATCACCTAAGACTTTTTAATTTTATGAGCCGTAAAGTTCCCATAAAAGCATTTTCTCCCTACGAGTCGAAAGGATCTCGTAGGTGTAATTTCTCCTTAGGAGTCGAAGAGACTCCCAAGTGTGTTTTTCCTTTGTGAGTCATAAGGATCCCACGAAGGTGTTTTCTTACGAGTCGAGAGGATCTCGTAAGTTTATTCTCCTCATGTATCATGAGGACACATAAGTGGGTCTTCCCAAATGGAGCATAATCCCAAGGGCGGAGACCAGCCGCGTGACTGGTGATTGCGATGGGGTATGGGTGTGATGAGAATTATTTCCGCCCGTGGATTGTATACGGTAGTCAGTTCAGGGACCAACCGTAGGGCTGGGAGAATTTTGGGACTTTGTTGGCGTCTGCATCGCTGTACTGGAATATGGTACTAGGAGCGACTCATCATTCGTCGTTGGGACATTCAGAGATTTGAAATTTTGGTTCGCGTCTGCATCGCTGCCCTGGAATATGGTACCAGGAGCGACTCATCATTCGCCATTTGGAGATTTGGATTTTGATTGGCGTCTGCATTGCTAACACTGGAATGGTACCAGGAGCGACTCATCATTCGCCGTTAGAGTTTTTTTACCGCGATTGCTCTATCATTTTAGCTTTTCTTATCGCGAAGGTCGTGATTCCCTATTATTTCGGTTATTCATTTGCAGTTGCCCTATTATTTCGGCTATTCATTCGCGGTTGCCCCATCATTTCGACTGTTTATTTTCATTTTTATTTTACTCGCTGATTTTTATTGCGAGTTGCCCCATCATTTCAGTTTTATTTATTTATTTATTTACACATTTTTTTACATCCCCAGTTTAACGACTTAGAGGTCGATTGTTCCCAGTTTAACGACGTGGTGGTCTTGTATGTTTGCTTATCTCTGCTCTTCGAACTTTGATCTTGGCAGAGTTGTGTTGATGACCATAGCTCTGTGGCTTGTCGGTACATCTGACGACTATGAGGCTTTCCCAAGTTTGTCATGGTTCTCCACCCAATCTTTGAAAACATAGCAGTCTTCAATGGTATGACTCACCATTTTATGACATGGGCAGTATATGGGATTGCCGGTCATGTTCATTTCATATAGCCTCTTTGGAATATGCAGTTGCAGACCGTTGTTCAAGGCGTCCACGAATATTTTGCGGATTTCATCCCTCTTGAAAGAGTATACCTTCTTCTTTCTCTCCATTAAAATATGTGCCTTTACTGATGCTGGTCCTTAAGTCCGATCAGTCTTTGGTTTGCTTGCTTTCCGCTTAGCCTATTTAGTAAACGTATCGAAGAGACTGGAAGCTGATCGCGGCCGTTTTTCGCAAAAATGTTCTGCTCTTAGGCTGGAGGGAGTATCGATTGGCTGCTTCCGGACATCAATCCCTGGCTCACGAACCAAAATTTTATTTTGCTGTAATTGCAATCGGGTGACTTGGGTCGTGAGATCTGCCACGACGTTTGCCAGCTCGTCGACTTTGGAATGGACCTTAGCCATCTTCTCGTCCCTGTCCTGAAGCTGCTTTTGAAGCCATTGGAATAATGCTTGTTCTATAGTCCCGGGTACGACAACGGGGTCATCCTTACCGCCTGATCTTGATTCAAGAAGAACCACGGGTTCCTTTGGCTCAATGGCTTGAGCGGGCTCTTCATCATTTGGATCGAGCCGGTGTTGGCTGGCAACAACCATGTCATTGTCATGGCTATAAGGCGTAGGAGGACTTGTTCCTCTGAGCTCCATCATGTAGACCGTATGGGTTGTGTACACGTCTATTGCTTTTTCATTGGCATTGTTGCTCGCTTGGCTCTTAGCTTGTTGCCTTGGTATGCTCTTTTCAGATAATGGCAGATGTATGAGAGAATCAGGTTCTCGAAGAACTTCGGTCTCCGTTTGTATGAAATTGGCGGTCGCAGCTTGACTTTTTGCTAACACGCCTTTAGACAGTTCTATCTCTCCTGCCTTGTAATGCTTTTCGACCCAATCATTGAAGACGAAGCAGTCCCCAATAGTATGACCTATCACTCTGTGATAAGGGAAGTATTTGGGGTCATCAGTTATATTCGCTTCTTGCGGTCTTTTTGATTCTGGCAATTGTATACCGTTTCTTAGGGCATCTTTGAATATTTTATGGAATTTTTCCCTTCTGAAGGAATAGACCCTATCCAGCTTCTCTTTCAAAGGCGATTCTCCTCCCTCTCCGAACACAAGCTTCCGAGGCTGGTCGGCATTAGTCCTTCTTGCTCCTCGCCTGCTTTGGTCGGCAGATCTTTCGGACCATCGTCATGGCCCTTCCTCTTCTGGAAAAGACATGCGACTGAAGACTGTTGGTCTGACCGGGTCCTTTGGTGGCGCTTTCCATATTGCCGTTTTCTTGACTCTTGCGGTCATGGCATTCTTCTAGACCAATTTCAGTAGTTCAAAAGAGCTAGCTTTACAGCCGATTCAGCTGTTGTTGCAGGGTAACCCTGTTCTTGGAACCTCATGAAGTTCAGCCTAGCAGGATCCCTAACCCTTTTGTTGGCTCTGTATCTGAGCCTTTTCTGTCTTAGCTTCTCGATTTTGACGGATTGACGAGCATCCATCATCCAGGAATCCATCGTGAGTCGATTGATGGGGATCTTAGAGAAGATACCCGATTGAACAATTGTCAGGGGCACCGGTGGAGCTTGCCCAAGATGCCTTATTGCTTTGTTGGTGTTGATGGCTTTGCCCCCAGCTGGAGAAAAGGAGAGTCGTTCAGAAATGGATTTGTGCTTGGGCTAAGGTGCTTTTGCGACCATGACATTCAGCCTTTTCCCTTTTGAGGCTGGTTTACCCATCACCGGGGCTTGAAGAGCGGGGACGGCGTTAGCTGGCACAAACAAAATAGAGCCGGGTAGCAGTGGCTCCTCCTACTGTCATCCGAGACCGGCCGGTAGGACAGTCCTGGTGTTCATCTTCATCGTGTAGGAGATGGGAGCTGTGTTGAGACCTGAGCTTGTCCTTGGAGACATTGTTAAGGCTTGATCACTTGAAATCCTGCATGAAAGAGAATTATTTCAGTATTAATATGGATACATATGTTGATTGAGTTCGCATGAACGTTTAACCCGAAATATGGGAGGAGAGAAAAGGTCCCACCGGGCGTGCCAAAGTCTTAGGGTGTTTTTCGTCACCCTATTGAGATGGGAATACGCGTCACTTATTAGGCGTACTATAGATTCCCCCTGCCTAGGGTAGGTGGGGGTTTATTGATTATGGAGATCTGAATCTACGGCAGCCGCGGACTAAGCTGCCGTTAATTACCCCTCGCCTTTGGAGCGAGGGAACCTCCGATTGACGGGTCAAACTGGTCATGCGAACTCAATGTGCAGTGTGTGTATGTGTGTCTTGAGGGGTTTTGGATATATTAGGAGCCTCGCAGAGTTTACGGGGGTCCCTCTACCCCGGTTAGCTGGCTAAGGGTCAATGGGGCTAGCAGCCCCCTTGCACCATCATGAGGTTCTAGTGGCATCAAGCATGCCGAATTTAAATTTTTCCGGTGCTAAGTTAGACTTATCCAAAATCATGACTAGAATATTTAGGGTTAAACATGTGATGATATGTAAACTAAGAGAAGTGAAGATGGCTATACCCTCGTAGATCGAGTCCTTCACTACACAAGCTCCGGGTTGTAGTCCACGCCACTCCACTGGGCTCCACTTGAGAGTTTGGACGAGCTTCCACTAATGACCATCGTGCCAAAGATGATCCACGCGAAGCCCGCTACCTCAAGCTACCTTTTCACTAATCTCCTATTAGTGAAGGAAACGCGCCACACCAAAGTGATAGTTTAGTGTGGGATGGTGATGTAGGGGATTTCAGGCTCACTAATATGTGTTTAAGTTTCATGATTCACATCACATGTGAGGGTTGAAGCTTGAACCATGATGAGGTAGAAGAAGAAGAAAGCAACATGAGAGAAACACAAGAAATGACTAAGTGTTGGAATAAATGAAGTGAACCATGGCAACCCCTAGACCCCTCACTCATTCAAGCATGGAAAAATTGCAATATAAAATTGCAACCATGCTTGAATAGTGAGTCAAGATGAATAAACTAAATAAAAATGCCATGCCTCACCATGCTCCCATTTTCCACCTCAATTTCTATTGTTCTCAATAATAGAAAATAAGCCATGTTTCATATATATATTTATATAAATATATATATATATATATATATATATATATATATTAATACATATAAGAAAATAATTTGTGAGCTAATGATATTAGTTAAGATATAATTATATCAAATATAATATATATCACATTATTAAGTCAACAATTGATTTAATAATCTGGTTATATCATATATAACCGACTAATATCATTTATCTGTGTATCACATTATCAAATCAACACTTGATTCGATAATATGGTTATATCACATATAACCTAACTCGATAACAGATAACTGCCAGATTACAATACGGTATCACTTACACGTATTGAATCAGGCCCGCGCACATATCACATATGTGTCCTACTTCGTTTCGTTTGAACCAGGGAACTTCTGTGTGGGACTCTAAAGACTCATCATTATGCCAGCAGTAGGTGATGATCACATCAGTTACCCATAAGCCGTCAGTGGTACTAGCTGGACGTAACGGCTACCCGAGTATTGAGCGATATGAAGATCAACAAGCAAGTTTGTCCATACTCTCCATGAAGCCTATCAGTAACACTGTCGTACAGTCCGGTCTCTTCGTCTCATATGTCGCATATCATGTATAGGGGTGGTAAACGTCAGACCCCAGTAACGTGATAAGTTATGCCAATGTCTGGCCTATAACGGTTCGAGAAACTGCTGATAACTCTTATCAGTAAATCTCAGCAGCAACCCTGGCCAGGGACTCTCAGTTATAACCAATCGAGTATAGTGCAACATCAATCCCCAATATCGGGAGAGACGAAACCTCTCTTATCGCTCATTACCTCCATGTGACTCGGGACTGTACCCAAAATCCACTTGTTTGCACAACTCCTCTTGAGCGTGGTAGGGAGGAAATCAAAGCACGGTGGGGACCACACAAGACTCTATGACGATCTTGGGTCTACAGACTAACCTATACCAGTGTAACCAGAGGACTGCTATCTAACGATAGGTATACTACCAACTAGGAGTTCTCGGTGAGTCCTGTTTGGTGTACCCATTCTCCAATGAGCGCCTGTGTATATAATCTTTGATGTCACACTCCAATGGTTATGGGATCAACCATCGCCTTGTAAGGGACAAGAAACTTACACACTAGTCTACTCTGGAATATCGATGCCCTTGTCTCGATATCCTCTCGACTAGGAACGGTTAAAGGAAGTACTTTTGGACCACCCAGGCCCCACTAATATGATCTCATCATAATCCTGGTGGTCAAGTACATATCCTAAGGGCTTTATCAACATGTGAGAAAAAGACAGTAAAGAATACCAGTCTACATGTTAAGATAAAGGTAACCAGATAGTATACTATCATGTCGAGAAAGAAAGTCCTCTATATATATGTCCAAGCATCCACTATATCAACAATAATGGCCTCTAGGACATACATATTCCTAACAATCTCCAACTTATACTAAGGCCAGTTGTTGTAGTATCGCATACCCAAATCCCAAAAATCTCCCTAATCGCATTTGGGGGATAGGCCTTTGTGAGTGGATTCTCTATGTTATCCTCTGTGTCAACACTCCCGACCTCGATCTTCCAGAGATCAACTATCTCCCAAATCAGGTGATACTGCCTAAGAATATGTCTGGATTGCTGATGAGACCGGGGTTCCTAGGCCAAGGCCACAGCTCCATTATTACCACAATACACAGATATTGGATGCTCTGGTCGGAACCAAGTTCATCTTATGAACTTTATTCATCCAGAAAGCCTCTTTAACAGCATCGTTGGTAGCAATGTAATCAGCCTCTATCAACGAGTCTGCTATGGTATATAGCTTGGAACCCTTCCAACATACCGTCCCTCCACTGAGGGTAAAGAAAAAACCCGAGACTGACTTTTAGTCGTCCTTGTCACTCTGGAAGCTCGAATCGATAAAGGACTCGTCCTAAAGTTTTCGGTTACCATACACTTAGAACATCTCTTTAGTGTTTCTCAAGTACTTAAGAATGTTCTTCACAGCTGTCCAGTGCTTTTCCCCAAGATCTGATTGATACCTACTCACTACATCTACTGAGTAAGCTATATCCGGTCTGGTACACAGCATCGCATACATGATTGACCCGACTGCCGAAGCATAGGGTATCCCTTGTATGCGAATTCTCTCCAAATCAGTATTGGGAGACATCTTTTTGGAGAGAGTGATTTCTGAACAAGCGGGTACATTACCACGCTTAGAATCTTCTATCCTAAACCACTTTAGTATGGTGTCAATGTACCTGGATTGGGAAAATCCCAACGTCCATTTAGATCTATCTCTATAGATCTTTATCCTCAGGATGTAGGAGGCATCGGTTAGATCTTTCATGGAGAACTTACGTGACAAGTGGAGCTTGACCGAGTGTAGCATAGGAACATCGTTTTCTATCAAGAGTATGTCATCCGCGTACAATACGAGAAAGACAACCTTACTCTTTACAACTTTCTTATATATACATGGTTCATCTACCTTTTTGATGAAGTCGAACTCTTTGACAACTTCATCAAAATAGATGTTCCATCTCCGCGATGCCTGCTTTAATCCGTAGATGGATTTAAGCAGCTTGCACACGCTTCCGCTACTCCCTCTGTCTACGAAGCCCTCTGGAAGTGTCATATACACGCTCTCTTCTAAATCACCATTTAGAAAACCGGTTTAGACGTGCAATCTGCCAGATTTCGTAGTTATGGTATGCAGCAATGGAAAGTAGGATCCTGATGGACTTAAGCATAAAGACAAAAGAAAAAGGTTTCATCTTAGTCGACACCAGGTCATTGACGAAAACCTTTTGCTATAAGTCTAGCTTTGAAAGTCTCAACTTTTCCATCTACACCATTTATCTTTCTCAAAGATCCACTTGTTCCCAATGGGGTTTACCCCTTTAGGAGCAACATCCAAAGTCAATACTTTTTTGGTGTATATGGATTCCATCTCAGATCACATAGCATCCAGCCATTTCACATAGTCTCCACTTATGATGGCCTGCTCGAAACTATTTGGGTCATCATCTTCTATGATGCAATCCTTGCTCCCACCGTCTATGAGAAAACCGTAGTATCTCTCAGGTGGATGAGAAACCCTACTAGAACTGCAGAGTGGTTGTTGTTCATTGGGGACTATTGAATCCTCCGGTTCTACCAAATCGTCAGTCACAGTTTGTGTTGCTGGAAATTCTTCCAGTTCTACCTCATTGCCACTAATTTCTTTCACAAGAAATTCCTTTTCTAAAAATGCGGCATGTCGAAAAACAAACACCTTTTGTTCCTCGGTGTGGTAGAAGATATACCCTTGCGAATGTTTGGGATATCCTACAAACTTGCACAGAACTGATCTTGCCTCAAGCTTGTCCGGATTATGCTTTTCAATATAGGTCGGACAACCCAATTTCTTAACTCGTTTAAGAGATGGTTTCTTCCCATTCCATATCTTATATGGAGTGGTAAGAAATGGATTTTTTCGAAACTCTATTCAATAGGTATGCATCTATCTCAAGTGCATAACCCCAAAAAGGATAGGCAACTCAGCAATACTCATCATAGAGCGCACCATATCTAATAGGGTGCGATTCCTCCATCCCGATATACTGTTGTGCTGTGGTGTATACGGAGGAGTAAGCTGATAGAGAATCTCATTCTCTTTTAAATAGTCTTGGAATTCCGTGCTCAAGTATTTTCCTCCTCGATCATATCAAAGGATTTGAATACTTTTACCCGTCTGGTTCTCTACTTCGTACTTATATTCCTTTCATTTCTTAAAAGATTCAGATTTTTGTTTCAACAAGAACACATGTCCGTATCTTAAGAGATCATCGGTGAATGTAATAAAGTACGAGGAACCATTCCTGGCATGTGTACACATAGGACCACAGACATCACTGTATATCTGTCCAAGAGTTCAGTAGCTCTTTCTCCATTTCTAGTAAATGGAGATTTGGTCACCTAGTTTTTGAGACATGACTGGCAAGTTTTATAAGATGTAAATTTGAACGGATTCAAATATGCATCCCTATGCAACTTTAGCTAGTCTTGTCGCATTGACATGACCTAGTCTACAATGCCACAAGAAGATTTCGTTCATTTCTGAATTGTTCCTCTTGTGTGTTCTGTATAGTTAGAACTGTAGTTTGATTCAGAACGTATATACCGTTACATAACGTACCAAACCCAATCAACACTTGATTTAGGAAAATGTTCATAACATTTTTCTGTAATGCAAATTTTTATCTTTCTTTATCCAAATAAAGAGATAAATATTATATTGCACATCATCGAGGGAACGTAATAACAGTCGTTTTTAGAATCAATGTATTACTACTTAATACAATATGATATTTGCCAACTACTTTGGCTGCAACAATTTGCACCATTCCCTACTACTAGAGACATATCACCTTTTCCCAGTTCTCTACCTCTCTATAGCCCATGTAACAAATTGCATACGTGGGATCCTGATCCGGTATCAAATTCGTAGGACGCAGAGCAAACTGAGAAACAGTTATCGGTTACAAACACACCCGAAGTCAATGCATCAACATGCTTATTCTTCGTTTGGGTGGCATGGAAATTCGGATATTCCCCTATTCCTTGCTCAAACTTATGACAATCATAAGACAGAGCGGAACCTAGCCCAATATAATAAGTAGGTTCGGTCAATACATCCATATTATTATCTTGATTAAGGCATGTCATTGGTCGCTACCAGGAGAGAGAGAAGGATAATCGCTTTGCGTGCGCTCTTTGCAAGATTAGATTGGCTATTTTATCTAATCAGGATGGCTTCCACTGTTTTTATCAAATCTTCCTTCAAACCCTAAAAGGTAAGATTAGCCGAGATTAATTATATTCTACAAGTTCGCTAACCGGTTAGCCAGGAAAGTGTCGGTACTCCGAGAGAGGTTCCCCATGCTTTTGCACGGACCTAATTAATATAAACCTCGTTTCCCTAGAGGCATAACTCCGTTGACACCTTTTTAGACACCTACTGATTAGCTAATTGTAAATTGCGAAAATCTCCCAGGAGTAACTCTTACTCGCAGCGGGTATCGGGATCCAACTATCATATAGAAGGTATGCAATCTCATTACAAATTTCAACACTTGAAATTACTGATAAAGGTTTTTACCCCTAGCCACTGATGACCTTGACAAGGTCAACAAATCATAAGCGCTAGTCAAGTTCTACCCGTCATATCTTGATTGAATTAAATCCACCCGCACGACCCTTGACAAGGTCAACAAAGCCGCACGACTACCCTAATCCAATCGCATCACAAGCAGGCAGATAAGCACTAATCAGCTACCGCACACTACGCCTTGAAAAGGTCAACAAACGCAGCACGAATACTAAATAGTACTTATCTGAAATGACGGAGGGCTACGCAGGTTTTTAAGAAAACCATGAGCGTAATGAACTTGATATCGTTGTAGAATCTAGTGATTTTGAAAATGAGTGTTTTTTAGGCTTTTGCTAGTTTCGCTAAAGAGGTCACTCCCGGAGAATGGATCTCGGCTCTTTCCACATCGAATGAGGTGCTGGATATTCATGAATACTACTATGCAAAGAAAAAACTAGAGAAGCAATAAAAAAAACCGAGTGGGTTGTAGCATTTGCTAAGCTCACTCCCGTTGAAGGGATATCGGCTCTTTCCTCATCGAATGAGGTACTGGATATTCATGAATACCAGTATGCAAAGCAAAAACTAGAGCTACCCTTTTTGAAAATTTGATTCTACAATATCTTTAGGTTTCTTTCTTTTCATTAATCTCATTAATGAAGTCCCATCATTTAATGTTTCCGAAACATCATAGAAAAATGAAATGAAAATATAATGTACGCTTATGCTATCCGCATTCGCTACTGGGCCCCGTCATGCACCGTCAGGTTGCTTAACTGCCGGCAGAGCGGGGGCTGGACTAGCGCGGGTGCAAAACATAAGCAACGTTTATTATATAGCATATATATAATATAACATTCATCTCACGCAGTTATATGATCACATCACAGAACCAAGCAGCAGAAGCAACATATGAAATATTGGATATATTAGGATGTCAATGTTTTAAATTTAGCCAGTAATGTAAAATACGGATTCCACTGTCATGAAGAATAGCCAAACCCATATCTTTAGACCACTACGAGAGCGGCAAGTAACCCTACTAATTCTAGAGTTAGGAGACCCGGTCTCAACTCCTTGAGATGGTCTCCCACTGAACTCTAGAACCTGGTTACTTATGCTCCCCGCCTTGGGTCTATCCTAATGCGGAAAAGTAAATAATATACATCAATGGTGACATCATCCTCAACCCGGAAGTGCCCCAATAAAAGAATATTACATACAGATTTTACATGAATGAAAATAAAAAACTCTCATCTCACATAAAACCCTCGGCTATTCATTCACGACGATCCAATAAATCATATCAGCGACACATAATATCACATATCATCAACATAAGTAAATACGCGTATCCTGAATTCCGTTGACATATAGCAACGAGATTTAGGATACCCCACATATTACACGTACGGTCGCAGAAAAGAAATGAAAAACTACAATAATTAGAATCCGTATATGCTTAGAAATCATAAACCCGGAATGTCTCATATTCCGGATTTCATGCCTAACCTATAAACCTTATATTTTAGTCTCAAATTGAAAACACTTTTCAATTACTTTATTCGTGTAATTCAACAAGATTCCTGACTGCATTATCGAATACTCGTCGGAAACTTTAGCAGATGGCCGCACCCCCGATACCGTCGACGAAGTGCACTAAGACGAAACACCGTGGCCGCAAGCACCCGAGTGGGTGCTTTTTGCAACGGGGTTCTCCTACAGTCACTTAGTCGCGGTTATGAGGCGTGGCTGTCTACTAGAGTTACCCGGTGAGTGTTCGCGTACAATACGCAATTGCGACGGACTTTTGATCCGAATCAAAACTCCATAGCAACCGATTAACCGAGATTAAAACACTAGATTTACAATATACTAACTAGTTTTCATAAAACTAATTATTCCGGATTTTAACAATTGTATCGCATATCATCAAGATCAATAAAACATTAAACATTTCGATCGGTTTTAACAAACACCCACAAAATCCAGAGACTCAACAACTTGAGTATCATTAAAAACACCCATAAAGTGCTAAATTTACCAATGGAGCAGCACAGAGAAACACAGCCCATGACTCGACAAACGTGCGGCGGAACCGCGGCCAAACAGGGGTTTGGTCCGCGGTTCTGCGGTCGTTTGAAGGAATTAGAGGTTCGAATTTTCTGGGGCTCCATAAAAAACCCTGCACGATTTTTTGGATATTATTAATAATGAAAATTCCAACGTTTGAAAAATTCGACAGAAACATCAAAAATTTGCGGGTTTCGAAATCGATCGAACACTTTAATATCGTAAAGACCTACCCAAATATTCTAGCTTGGCTCTGATACCATGAAAGTATACCCTAGCACCATCATGAGGTTCTAGTGGCATCAAGCATGCCGAATTTAAATTTTTCCGATGCTAAGTTAGCCTTATCCAAGATCGTGACTAGAATATTTAGGGTTAAACATGTGATGATATGTAAAATAAGAGAAATAAAGACGGCTATACTCTCGTAGATCGAGTCCTTGACTTCACAAGCTCCGGGTTGTAGTCCACGCGACTCCACTAGGCGCCACTTGAGAGTTTGGACAAGCTTCCTCCGATGACCTTCATGCCGAAGATGATCCACATGAAGCACGCTAGCTCAAGCTTCCTCTTCACTAATCTCCTATTAGTGAAGGAAACACGCCATACCAAAGTGCTAGTTTCATATGGGATGGTGAAGTAGGGGATTTGAGGCTCACTAATATGTGTTCAAGCTTCATGATTTATATCACATGTGAGGGTTGAAGCTTGAACCATGATGAGGTAGAAGAAGAAGAGAGCAACACAAGAAATGACTAAGTGTTGGAATAAATGAAGTGAACCATGGCAACCCCTTAACCCCTCACTCATTCAAGGATGGAAAAATTGCAATATAAAATTGCAACCATGCTTGAATAATGAGTCAAGATAAATAAACTAAAGAAAAATGCCATGTCTCACCATGCTCCCATTTTCCACCTCAATTTCTATTTTTCTCAAAAATAGAAAATAAGCCATGCTTCATATATATATATATATATATATATATATATATATATATATATATATATATACACACACACATACATATAATAAAATATTTAGTGAGCTAATGATATTAGTTAAGATATAATTATATCAAATATAATATATATCACATTATTAAATCAACACTTGATTTAATAATCCGGTTATATCACATATAACCGACTAATATCATTTATCTATGTATCACATTATCAAATCAACACTTGATTCGATAATCTGGTTATATCATATATAACCTAACTCGATAACAGATAACTGCCAGATTACAATACGGTATCACATACACGTATTGAATCAGGCCCACACACATATCACATATGTGTCCTACTTCATTTCGCTTGAACCAGGGAACTTTTGTATGGGACTCTAAAGACTCGTCAATATGCCAGCAGTAGGTTATGATCACATCAGTCACCCACAAGCCGTCAGCGGTACTAGCTTGACGTAACGGCTACCCGGGTATTGAGCGATATGAAGATCAACAAGCAAGCTTGTCCATACTCTCCATGAAGCTTATCAGTAACAATGTCGTACAGTCCGGTCTCTTCGTCTGATATGTCGCATATCATGTCTAGGAGTGGTAAACATCAGACCCCAGTAACGTGATAAGTTATTCCGATGTCTGGCCTATAACGGTTCGAGAAACTACTAATAACTCTTATCAGCAAATCTCAACACCAGCCCTAGCCAGGGACTTTCTGTTATAGCCAATCGAGCATAGTGCAACATCAACCCCCAATACCGGGAGAGACGAAACCCCTCCTATCGCTCATTGCCTCCATATGACTCGGGACTGTACCCAAAATCAACCTGTTTGTACAACTCCTCTTGAGCGTGGTAGGGAGGAAATCAAAGCACAGTGAGAGTCACACAAGAATCTATGACGATCTTGAGTCTATAGATTAACTTGTACCAGTGTCACCAGAGGACTGCTATCTAACGATAGGTATACTACTAACTATGAGTCCTCGGCGGGTCATGTTCGGTATACCCATTCTCCAATAAGCACATGTGTATAATCTTTGATGTCACACACCAATGGTTGTGGGATCAACCATCGCCCTCTAAAGGACAAGAAACGTACACACTAGTTTACTTTGGAATATCGATGCCCTTGTCTCGATATCCCCTCGACTAGGAACTGTTAAAGGATATACTTTTGGACCACCTTAGCCCTACTAGTATGATCTCTTCATAATCCTGGTGGTCAAGTACATATCCTAAGGGCTTTATCAACATGTGAGAAAAATACAGTAAAAAATACCAGTCTACATGTTAAGATAAAAGTAACCAGATAGCATACTATCATGTCGAGCAAGAAAGTCCCTTATATATATGTCCAAGCATCCACTATATCAACAATAATGGCCTCTAGGGCATACATATTCCTAACAATCTCCCAGTTGCACTAAGGCCGGTGGTTGTAGTATCTCATACCCAACATCCCAAAAATCTCTCGAATCGCTTTTAGGGTGTGGGCCTTTGTGAATGGATCCGCTGTATTATCCTCTGTGTCATATCTCCTAACCTCGATCTCCCGGAGATCAACTATCTCCCTGATCAGGTGATACCGCCTAAGAATATGTCTGGATCGTTGATGGGACCGGGGTTCCTAGACCAAGGCCATAGCTCCATTGTTATCACAATACACAGGTATTGGATGCTCAATGGTAGGAACCAAGTATCACGATCTGAATTTAGCACGTGACCAGCACTTAAATTACACAACGTCTAAAGGCGTGACGTAAATCAAGTAAGCCGGAGCCCAGAAAATCTAAACTTTTTTGCGGAAAATAGTGCGGGTGCAGTTTTGAAATAAACGTATAATGAATCATGTTTTTCTGTAAATGCATAGCTAATAAAACATGAAAATGCAAGTGGATTATACTAGAGTTGAAAACATGTTTCGTATTTTAAAATTTCGGGCAGCACCTCCCTTGTATATTTTGGTCCAAAACCATATACACAACAATATTTTAGGCATCCCTAAGCGGGAGCTAGCTCTTCGCCAATGGGCGGAATCACAACCACGCAATAACATATATACGACGCCCAACGGCGAAGATCAACCCTGAAAGAACAATAAAAGAGCAAGACATCAAAACTCAAGAAAAGCGATCATAAACCCATCGCTCTAAGTCTCGCACAATACCCAAGTCTTGCTAGGTCTACCAATATACAATTTCTAGTCTCTGATTTTATTTGATGGAGTTTATCTAGATACAACGGAATATATAAAGTACGAGAGTGGGCACGATCCAACATGTGTCCCACCTACCAAAGCAAAACACCCTGGATAAAGCTGTATGCCAACGATACCGCAACTGATCCCAAGCGGTCAAACCTGCAAGAACTGCGGCACAACGGGATGAGTTGCCAACTCGTGAGTAGAAAACAACAGCAAGTAGAAATCGAATAAAACAACGATTTCCTAGGTCGCTATATCCTGAAGGTAATACTATGATATCTAGGGTGACCATGTATACAGATATGTCAACAACCGAGTCAATGCAATTACATAT
The DNA here is from genome assembly GCA_030015575.1 of Agapanthus africanus. Taxonomy (NCBI): domain Eukaryota; kingdom Viridiplantae; phylum Streptophyta; class Magnoliopsida; order Asparagales; family Amaryllidaceae; genus Agapanthus; species Agapanthus africanus. Next base: position 440,170,290 of record CM057350.1, on the reverse strand, counting down.
AAATAAACATCCGACATCATTTGCCTATATGCATGTGGATATCATCCACGTGTCCATCAACGACATAAACAATATCATGGAACCTGAGTGTCCTACACCGACACTCGAACATCATGAAAACATAAGCCTGCATATATATATATATATATATATATATATATATATATATATATATATATATATGAGGATATCAACCATGTTTGTCCATCAACGACACATCAAAATCATAGAACCTGAGTGTCCAACACCATCACTCAAAACATCATGAAAACCCGTGTCCAGTATCGACATGTAAATCCTCATATCTTAGACGCCGCATGCTCATATCTATCTCATCTCAGGCACCGCATTCTCAGATCGGTCATCATATCTATATCATATCATAACTCTAAAATAGTATCCTCCGGATATCCACCGAGTTCTATACAATCAACGGTAAGTAGTGCTCCCCTGCCAAGCTCATCGCCTAACAATACGAGTCTTCTTGCCCGGGGGTACCTCACCGGGTCCACCATGTACCCGCTGACAGTGTCTACCGCTCCTCAAATCAGGTATACTCACTGCTCAAAACTGAGAAAACTCATGGTGGACACCTCGAAATATCATATCAAGAGAAACCGCATTTTTAAAACAATATGCAATTTCCTTTGAAATTAAACTGTGGTTCTCAAATCCAGAGATCTCATAAAAACAGCATCTCAATGCATATAACCATAAAGTACGATATATGCAACATAGAGTAGTAATATGAGCATATCGAGTATATCATACAAGCATGTCTAGTGATAATACTGAACAATGAATGTACTTTTACGGTTAAGAATAATATCATGATAGGGCAGTTCTATTGTGTAAGTAGCATGGCAATTACCATTGATGAATGTGTGTGAGCCGGCAATCTATGTAAGTATAACATGCGCATCAACGATAATTGTGCAGGTGTACTAGCAGTTGATATCATATAACATTAAATACTGGAAACATGATAGGTATCACATGAGGAATAATCCAACATAAATATGAACTATGATAAGGTAGCCTCTTTATGTCAATGATCCCGCCTCATAGTATCAAGTGTCGTAATACTCTCGATCATCATTCTCAATTTACGAGCGTGGATCAAACATTTGGTAAACGTATCGCGTACGGTAATCCATCATACGGTGTCACAAACAGAGTAGGGAATCTATCATTATATTCATCAATAAGGGTACGGAACTAAAATCTCGTACGACATACCTTATCAATCACACAACACATCTATATCAATCTTATATCATGTCATCTTGCATATACGTCATATCTTGTTAATCTCAATTCATATCGATCTCGATCTCATATCCTATCATTATCAACTCATACTTGTCCATTTTCAATTCAAACTTATCATGATTCACTTCTCATTTCATATTCTCATATATCAATCCGAGTCATCTATATCTATCATCTCAATATCCCACATCATGTTATCTTGTATACCTATTTCATATTCTCAAGCCAATATATATATTCATTAGTGTCAACTTTTATCATATCATCTCTTTCTAAATCCTATAATCATGTTCGTGAGTTTGTAGCGTATCCTTTATCAAAATTATAGGTTATATAACAATCATTCCATATCAATGGTTGCGGGGGTGCTATACGCCATCCACCCGAGTTTCCCCGTAGATATAAATCTACTCACCTGCTAAACTCCTCGCTTAGCCGAAGTCGATGTGCTTCATCGTCTCGGAAGTCCATGCGAAGATACCTACAATCAATACACAATCGTAATGCAATTTTATTAAAACCACTATCCAAAAACCGATACGACACACGAATCGCTTATAGGTTAGAACCTATAGCCTACGCATGCAAAATCAACCAAATAACCCTCGTCAATTGACGTACAAACGTCAAACGACGGAATCCAAAATCAAATACCAAAACCAAGTTTCACAAATCGCATAACACGAAATCAGCAACTAAGGAAATCTATCCTAGATTTTACCCTAGGTCAAACTAGCTAATTTTGCATATAAGGTTGCTCTAGATATCACATGAGAAATCGACTGAACAAAAATCACCACATATCACCCTGATGTGGCCGCAATTTGCGGCCACAAGCATTAAATCTACGTCCTGGGAAAGAGGAGTGGGGTTCTCGGGTCTTGGGGTTAGCTTCTTGGTTACCTGCTCATCTCTCTGTGTACGCTAAATAATTTTTAGGGTCTCCGGGTTATAGCAGATCTCAGTATCCCATCACAAATTCCACAAAATACGATATCGGCCGATTTCAAAGTTCATGTTTTGGTTTCTATTCTCTGTTCTTGGCCAATAGAATGATCTCTAAGGTCTTGAAACACTCACTACACCTCAAATTATCACTTAACATCAACTTGGAAATTTCCAAGATCATATAACCTAACTAAATCAAATTCTAAACTAAACTAGGATATATAAACACGAACACTAATCTAAAAGCGAAGAGATTACCTCATTTGGCAATTTAGGAAAATTCTTGAGTTGCCTAAAATCTTCAAAATCCAAACTTGAATGGTTCAAAGGGTTTAGGATAGGCTTGTGCATCTTTATTGTGAAGGTGGCATGTGGTTTTGAAAAGGATTTGGAGATGATGCATGGAGGTAGTGAGATGAAGGATGCATGAAGAATGGTGAAGAAACAAAAGGAAGAAGGCAGCCAAGTCTTTCCCTCTCTCTTATACTCACTTTCTCACACTAAAATATCTCCTACACTCACTCTCTCAAATATCTCTTTTGTTTCATTCTCATTTTGTCTTTCCCTCATTACTTCTCTTTTCTTTTCATTTTCTTTTCTTTTCCCACAATTCATAAACACAATAACAACATGCACATGACATGGTTCACTAGCCATGGAAAAATGTAAAAATATGGATTTGGCTTAATCGCGTTAGTTGTGCACTAATCAAATTTAATTTAAATTTGCATATCATAAAATATAAAAATGCCAAAATCCGATAAATATCATTATAATAAATAAATCATTTTAATCTCAAATTATATTCCAAATATTGGCATATACTTATACCATTTTACGAAAAACCCCTATTCGCAAATCGAATAGTTTTCACGAAATATATTATTTTAATATTAAATTTCCAAAAATAATATTTTATATTTCTGAAATATTACACCAAGTTCATCTTATGAACTTCATTCATCCAGACAGCCTCTTTGGCAGCATTGTTGGTAGCGATGTAATCAGCCTCTATCAACGAGTCTGCTACAGTTTATAGCTTGGAACCCTTCCAACATACCGTCCCTCCACTGAGGTTAAAGACAAAACCCGAGACTGACTTTCAGTCATCCTTATCACTCTGGAAGCTCGAATCGGTAAAGGACTCGTCCTGGAGTTTTCCGTTACCATACACTGAGAACATCTCTTTAGTGCTTCTCAAGTACTTAAGAATGTTCTTCACATCTGTCCAGTGCTTTTCCCCAAGATCTGATTGATACATACTCACTACACCTAATGAGTAAGCCACATTTAGTCTGGAACTCAACATCGCATACATGATCGACCCGACTGCCGAAGCATAGGGTATCTCTTGTATGCGAGCTCTCTCCAAATCAGTCTTGGGAGATATCTTTTTGGATAGAGTGATTTCTGAACAAGCGGGTACATTACCACGCTTAGAATCTTTCATACTAAACCCCTTTAGTATGGCGTCAATGTATCTGGATTGGGACAATCCCAACATCCATTTAGATCTATCTCTATATATCTTTATTCCCAGCATGTAGGAGGCATCGGTTAGATCTTTCATGGAGAACTTGCGTGACAAAAGGAGCTTGACCGAGTGTAGCATAGGAACATCGTTTCCTATCAAGAGTATGTCATCCGCGTACAATACGAGGAAGACAACCTTACACTCTATAACCTTCTTATATATACATGGTTCATCTACCTTTTTGATGAAGTCAAACTCTTTGACAACTTCATCAAAACAGATGTTCCATCTCCGCGGTTCCTGGTTTAATCTGTAGATGGATTTAAGCAGCTTTCACACGCTTCCGCTGCTCCCGTTGTCTACAAAGCCCTCTGGAAGTGTCATATACACGCTCTTTTCTAAATCACCATTTAGAAAAGCGGTTTAGACGTGCAATCTGCCAGATTTCGTAGTTATGTATGCAACAATGGCAAGTAGGATCCTGATGGACTTAAAAATAGCGATAGGAGAAAATGGTTTCATCATAGTCGACACCGGGTCGTTGACGAAAACCTTTTGCTACAAGTATAGATTTGAAAGTCTCAACTTTTCCATCTACACCATTTATCTTTCTTAAAGATCCACTTGTTCGCGATGGGTTTTACCCCTTCAGGAACAATATCCAAAGTCAATACTTTGTTGGTGTATATGGATTCCATCTTAGATCACATAGCATCCAGCCATTTCACATAGTCTCCACTAATGATGGCCTGCTCGAAACTAGTTGGGTCATCATCTCCCATGATGCAATCTTCGCTCCCACCGTCTATGAGAAAACCGTAGTATCTCTCAGGTGGATGAGGAACCCTACTAGATCTGTGGAGTGGCTGCGGTTCGTTGGGGACTATTGAATCCTCCGGTTCTACCAAATTGTCAGTCATAGTTTGTGTTGCTGGAAATTCTTCTAGTTCTACCTCATTGCCACTAATTTCCTTCACAAGAAATTCCTTTTCTAAAACGGTGGCATGTCGAGAAACAAACACCTTTTGTTCCTCGGTGTGGTAGAAGATATACCCTTGCGAATGTTTGGGACATCCTACAAACTTGCACAGAACTGACATTGCCTCAAGCTTGTCCGGATTTTTCTTTTCAACATAGGCCGGACAACCCCATATCTTAACTCGTTTAAGAGATGATCTCTTCCCATTCCATATCTCATATGGAGTGGTAGGCAACGGATTTGGTCGGAACTCTATTCAATGGGTATGCAGTTATCTCAAGTGCATAACCCCAAAAAGGAATAGGCAACTCAGCAGTACTCATCATAGAGCGCACCATATCTAATAGGGTGTGATTCCTCCACTACGATATACTGTTGTGCTGTGGTGTATACAGAGAAGTAAGCTGAGAGAGAATCTCATTCTCTTTTAAAATAGTCTCGGAATTCCGTGCTCAAGTATTCTCCTCCCCGATCATATCGAAGGATTTGAATACTTTTACCCGTCTAGTTCTCTACTTCGTACTTATATTCCTTTAATTTCTCAAAAGATTCATATTTTTGTTTCAACAAGAACACTTGCCCGTATCTTGAGAGATCATCGGTGAATGTAATAAAGTACGAGGAACCATTCCTGGCATGTATAGACATAGGACCGCATACATCACTATGTATCTGTCCAAGAGTTCAGTAGCTCTTTCTCCATTTTCTTGGAAATGGAGATTTGGTCACCTAGTCTTTGAGACATGTCTGCCAAGTTTCATAAGATATAAATTCGAACGGATTCAGATATGCATCCATATGGAACTTTAGCTAGTCTTGTCGCATTGACATGACCTAGTCTACAATGCCACAAGACGACTTCGTTCATTTCTGAACGGTTCCTCTTGTGTGTGTTTAGTATACTTAGAACTGTAGTTTGATTTAATATACCGTTACATAATGTACCAAACCCAATCAACACTTGATTTAGGAAAATGTTCATAACATTTTTCTCTAATGCAATGTTATATCTTTCTTTATCCAAATAAAGAGATAAATATGATATTGCACATCATCGAGGGTACGTAATAACAGTCGTTTTTAGAATCAATGTATTACTACTTTATACAAGGTGATATTTACCAACTGCTTTGGCTGCAACAATTTGCACCGTTCCCTACTACTAGAGATATGTCACCTTTTCCAAGTTCTCTACCTCTATATAACCCATGTAAAAAAATTACATATGTGGGATCCTGATCCGGTATCAAATACCTAGGACGTAGAGCAAACTAAGAAATAGTTCTCGGTTACGAACACACCCGAAAACAATGCATCAACATGCTTATTCTTCGTTTGGGTGGCGTGGGAATCCGGATATTCCCCTATTCCTTGCGTAGACTTATGACAATCATAAGATAGAGCGGAACCTAGAGTATAATAAGTAGGTTCGGTAAATACATTCATATTATTATCTTGATTAAGGCATGTCATTGGTCGCTAACCGGTCAGCCAGGCAAGTGTCGGTACTCCGAGGCAAGTGTCGGTACTCCGAGCCAGGCAAGTGGCGAAGGATTTTAGGCGTGCTAATCACCTTTGCTTAGTCTGTTGTTCACCCACACATGATATTGGGTCTTGTCCTCATAGACTCAATCCAAATGCTGCACTCAGACCAGTAATTACATATCCGCAGCAGCCAGCTATCCAGGAACCTGCTCCACGTCTTGCTCTCCTTGCTCCACCTCCTAATTGACCGACTGTTGGAGATAGTGCCCTCAGAGTCAATTATTGGATCACAGGCACGTGATTGCAATGATTGAGGGAGGACCTATACCGTTAGAACGGTCTTACTCAAGATGATAGTATGCTATCTGGTTTATCTTTATCATCGTGTACTGCTTTAGGTGACCTTACAAGTCATAATTGCGCGTTGATAGAGCCCTTAGGATTCTTGCTTGACGGCCGGCAGTATGATGGCGATCATATACGTGGGAGCTGGGGTCTATAAGCACATCCTTAAAAGGTCCTTAGTCATGGGAGTTTTCGAGACAGGGCATCGATACTCCAGAGTAGACTAGTGTATACATTCGAGACCCCGACGAGGGGCGGTGGACGGTCTCACAAGCCACTGGTGTCAGTTGGTTCACCTAAGATGTATACAGGTGCTCATTTGGTTATGAGTACACCGGACAGGACTCGCCGGGAACATGCTAGTTGATCTTATACCAGACGTCAGATAGCAGTTCCCTGGTGACATGTGTACAGGTTAGTTCATCAACCTAAGATCGTCATTTGTCTTGTGTGATTTCCCACTGTACTTTGATTACTACCCTACCACGGCTCAAAGAAGTCGTGCAAACAGGTTTTAGTTGGGAACAGTCCCGAGCCACATGGAGGCAGTGAGCGGATCTGCAGGGGTTCGTCTCTCCCGGTATTGGGGGTGAGGTCGCGATGTGTCTAGGAGAGCCATTACATGAAGTCCTTGGCCAAGGAAGAAGATTTACTGGTAGGTATTCCAGTAGTATCTCAGGGTGTTCTAGGCTACACTCCGACACGACTTGTACCGCTTTTGGGGGTCTGACTTTTACCAATCCCCTAGGCCCGCCATGCGATGCTCATAGACGAACAGACCGGACTATACGGATATTGTCACTGACAGGCTCAGTAGGGTGTCAGGATGAGTTCGCTCATCGACGTCCCTTTTGGTCAATACCTGGTAGCCCGTTATTTATGGCTAATACCTCTGACGTGCTAGTAGTTAAATCCACAACGAAAGTATTGACGAGTCTTTAGAGTCCCCCATAGACCGTTTCTCAAGTTTTGGGCGAAACGCTGTAGAGGCCGTATGGAGATATGGCAGGGTTCGATCAGATACGTGCGGTATTGCACGGATCATAATCAGACGGATAATACTAGCGGGCTTTGGTTTAAGCCGGATCCTAGTATTGTACTATGTAGATTTTGTCTCATTGCATTTGTATTCGGTCTGAATACAAATGTGGGTATGTGTATACAGTCGTGGGGTTTTCCTGTAATTTATTACGGGATCGGTTTTTTGAAGTTGCCAGTTTGCTTTCCGTTTCGGCCATTTTCCTTTGTTTCTTTCTTTGGCTGAAAGTTGGTGGAGGGGGGTTATTTGCAATTGTGCATTTAACAAAAGAGAAGACTTTTTATACATCATGATGGTTTCATGATGGTGCACCATCCACTGACTTCATTGGTTCATCATTGCTTGACTTTGCTTGATGGTGATGGGATATGATTAGGTGATGGAGTGGGGATTTGGTAGTGATGATTATTCATCATGATCATCTCTTTTCTCTTCCTTGTATTATTTTCTCTCTCTCTCTCCTTTTTCACTAAAAGGGGTCGGCCATTCTCTTTGGGGGGCTGTCCCAATTTTTGGGTGTGGGATGGTTCTCATTTTGTTGGCACAAAATCCCTTTGTTCATCCAAAAACTTGCATCTCATTCCTCCACTAATACAAGGCAACTTCTAGTAAACCCATCGAGACAAAAGAGTTCTACATTAGCCTACAGCATTCTTGGACATGTCGACTCGCCAACTTCATGCCCGAGTTGCCTCGGTCCAGAGGTGGGAACCCGTAAAAGAACCCAGCGATGTGGTGCCCTTCCGACGAGGAGATGAAGATCGGAGATTCCGCGGGGAGATCGGGACGATGACGAGAAGACCGAAGGACACGGATCGCTCGGTATATCTCTCTACCCCTTCTTTAGTTAGCTAGGAATAGGTTAATGGCCCGATCCGGGTCTAAAAGTCCACGGTAGCGCCAGTTCTAGTTTTTAGAAAAGTCTTGTATTCCTCATTTTGGCCTCGTACAGATGGTCGGGGCGCTGCCGTGCACTTACATTGGTATCAGAGCCACGCCATTAACCTAGTCTAGCTTGCTCTAACGTGTTTACAAGTTCGATCGAACGGATTTTCAAAAAACCGCGTTTTCATGTCCAGTTTCTGTCGAATTTTTTGCAGTGCTCAAAAAATTATTTTGTACATTGTAAAAATACGTGCAGGGTTTTTTATGGAATCTGTAAAAATTTGGTCGCCTAATATCACTGTTCCACCGCGGAACCGCGGCCAAACCCATGCTTTGGCCGCGTTTCCGCGGCCATTATATGTCCTTGCTGCACCAAGTTTTTACAGAGGCTCTCTGACATGGAAATAGGGTTTTTGGCATATTCTGTTTGGGCCCAGATTTTCTTTGAGTGCTACAGTTGTGCTTGGGGCCCACTTCGGTAAATTTGGTCGATCGAAAATTTTAAACATGTTAGTTCACAGTATTTACATTATATCTGCGTCCGTGAATGTCATTTGATCGGTAAATCCTGTCTAACTGCTATAGCCCTTTGAGACGGATTTGCAAACGTGACATTCACGTTGATGTTCTGTGTTGTGCTGTGATGTTGCGGATTTGTCGTGGTGGATAGCCTGGATGCAATGGTAGTACAGTTTGGTTTATTATGTACATTTGATATTGCGGGGCGAGTATCCGACATGTGGACTGCCGTCACTGCCTGTTTGTATATTATTCTATTGGGGCACGACCGGGCTGAGGTCGATGTACCCGTTGTATGTATATTTTACTTTCTGTACTAGGATTACCCCGCGGAGGGGTGCACGGGTAGCCGGATTCTAGAGGGCAATGGGCCTGCATCTCATGGCGTTGAGACGGAGGGGGCTTCACTCTAGAATTGGCGGGCTATTCGCCGCACTCGTAGGGGGTATAGGTTGACCCAGGAGGGGTGCCCAAGTTACCGGATTCCGTGAAGTGCTGGGTGGTCCATTCACGTTGTTGAAGGGGGCTGACTCGCTTCAGGTTTTGGCGGGTAACTTGCCGCGCCCGTAGGGGTCTAGGATTTCGTTGCACAGGCTATCCACACGACCAGGGGAACGTCGGGTTTCAGTAGCGGCTCTATGAAACCCGGGGATCCCAGATATCTATATTGTTCTTTGATGCTTATTACATTTCTGTGATGTTGCATTTTATCACGCCTTGAGCGAATATTATATATTGATATATATACTAGTAGATGTTGTATATGTTTTACATCCGCGCTAGTCCAGTCCCCGCTCTGTCGTTAGTTAAGTAACCTAACGGGTAATGACGGGACCCAGTGGCGAATGCGGATGGCATATACGTACACCATTATTTTCGTTCTTTATTGGTGTGATCAATTGATGGGACTGCATTGATTCGGATCAATGCAAGTTAAACAAACCTATTCTGATGTTGTTGGAACATTTTTCAAAAAGCTGTTATTGCAAGGACGTTCTCTTTTGTTTTGCACAGTGGTATTCGGTTATGAATATACAGCACCTCAGTCGACGAGGCAAGGCCGAGATCCCTTCACCGGGAGTGACCCCTTGGACAGAAGTTTGCGTCAGGGCAATAACTTCACTATAGTCGATTACTTTTGCTTTGCATCGTGGTATTCAGTTGGAATATCCTGCACCTCATTCTACGGGGAAAGAGCCGAGATCCCTTCACCGGGAGTGACCTCTTTAGCAAAGGTTTTCGTCACTATATTTTTATAAAAAGCTATCCGGTTCCTTCAACGATATCAACTTCATTACGTTAAAGGTTTTTCGCCAAAAACCATTCATAGCCCTCCGTCATTTCAGAAAGGTAGCACTTAGTATTCATGTTATGTATGTTGGCCTTCGTCAAGGCATAGTGTATGGTAGCTATTTGTTACTTTTCTGCAGTATAGATAGATGCGTTGGTTTGGGACAGTCGTACTACTATTTTGGCCTTCGTCAAGGGTATGTACGGGTGGGTTCAAATTAACCTGGATAATGACGGGTAGAACTTGACGTGTGACTTATGATATGTTGGCCTTCGTCAAGGTCATAAGTGCATGGGGCAAAAATCACATCCGGAGTTTCTAAAGAAACTGAAACTTTCCAGATATTCGCATACCTTCTGTAGTGTGATAACGTGAGCAGATTCCGTCACGTTATCATGCGATGATAGTTGGATCCCGATTCTCACTGATGAGTTAGTTTACTTTTCGGGTGATCCCGACTAATTCTCCTTTCAGGTTTGGAGAAGAATTTGACGTTACAGTGGGAGGTTTCCTGATTAGATAAATTGATAACCATTCTGATCTAGGTTAGAGTACACGCTGAGTGTTTCTTTTCTCTCTCTCTTTGGCAGCGACCATGGCCCAACCCTAGACTATGACTCAGTGACCAAATTAACCGAACCTTTTTAAACACTGGCTTTTGGATTGTCAGAGTTGCAGACCTCATTGCCACTCCTACTTTTACCCTTTTCTCCAGGACACCCCGTATTACTACGAACGTCCACTTCCATTGGATAAAACCATCGTATGGTTATATACGAACTCGAAAGAATTTATTCGAGGATGATTTCCGGTTCTGGAGAAAACGAATAGGACTATTCAGTTGTCTTTTCCTTTTACCTTCTCTCGGGTTGTGAGTGCTCCTTGGATTAGGGGATAGTACACCCGTTACGCCTATTGGATAGTCTTCTTCCAAACCTTAGACTGGTGTCGAACGGAAGGGAATGAAGAAAGCCGATTAGCCAAAGTGTGGTGTACAGAAGGTATTAAGTTAAGACAAATAAAGGGATTAGAAGGAGGGCAAAGTAAATTGCGACTGCTATTCACGACCAAACCAAGTATTTCATTACCACTCCCACTTCACCTTTGTATTTCTCCAGGACACCCCGTATCACTACGAACATCCACAGTTATTTGGATACTCCATCGTATGGTTATATACGAACTCGAAAGGAACTTGTTCCGGTTCGGGGATGGATTCTGGTTCAGGAGAAATAGGAATAGGTTTATTCGGTTGTCTTTTATCTTCACCTTCTCTCGCATTGCGAGTGCTCCTAGGATTAGGACAGTACACCCATTATGCTTATTGGATAGTCTTCTTCCAAACCATAGGCTGGTGCCTAAAGGCAGGGAAGGAAGAAAACCATTTGGCCTAAAGGGGTGTACAGAAGGTAATGACTATAGACATATAAAGGGATTTGGAGAGATGGCAAAGAGATATACGGTTACAGTTGTGAATCTGATAATGGAAGAGGCATTACTAGGAATACCCGGATACCCCTTCGAAACATTTACATGTTTCAATTTCAATGTGTACTGTTAATAGAAAACTGATTTCCCAATTAGACACTTGCTCCAGGGTATGTATTTACCAGGTTTGATTCTCACATCTGTATGGTTTTACAGATGATGAGTGGGAGTAAGTTATTGGGAATTGGGTGATCATCCTCATTATATCGGAATTCGTTGTAATTGGTGATATTTGAAGAAATCATCTGGGTTGTTTGCCGGACGGCAGATTTTTGGTTTTGAATATCCGTTGTTATGCACCAATTTCAAATTGATATATCTGTACGTCTATTTTTATAGAGTGAGATATAACTTTTTGAAATTATGTCTATGACATTTACCTATATCAGTGGATGGTTAGGTAAGGAGCATTAAACAGCGGTGTAATTCTTCATAACCATAAGTACAGTTTTCAACCTACGACACACAGGGAATGAGTTATTAGACTCAAGGGACTTATACAGAGTATTGTATGTTGTCCAGCGTCCATGAGGGCAGAGGGGTTGGTTCTCGTAATATATTCGGTTTACTTATGACTTCTCTAGTTTTTAAACAAGTGTTTCGTAGAAACACAGGGTCCAAGTTTTGAGAAGTTATAGGTATGTGGATAAAGTAGAGAACCAGGTGTTGCAAGTATCGAGATCCTTCAAGGTGATCGAAGATGTAGATACTTGTGTATGGTATTCAGTTGATAGTAATGGTTAAGAGAACTTGCTTCTCTTTCAGGTTACTCATAATTGGAAGTACTCCTAAGTTGAGTAATGCTGATCGGCCTCTTTCCATTTAGTTAACATGCACTGGAGACAGTTGCATGATTTGAATCTGGTTCAATTAAATTAGTGCCTCTGTTTCTGTATTGGATATAGAACAGTTCATATCTTGACAGTGTTAAGGTACGGGGAGTTGTCCGGCTTATGCTTAAAACCAGACTCTGGATAACTCAAGGTACGTTTCTGTAATGGCTGTTTGTGGGTTGACCCAGGCTATGAAGAGGGTCGACTTTCTACCATCTGGAAGATCAATAGTGATATTGTTCTTGACTCGCCACAGTTTTAAAAGAAATGGATTTTTTCAGAAAACAGTAGTGGGAGTATGGTAGAACTGGAAGTGTTTCCAGAACCACAAACGATTACTGAAAATTTGATAAGAACCTAAAGATTCAATCTGGTTTGACATTCCATTAGCCACTCCGCAGATATGGTGGGTAACCTCAGGCACTCGAGAGGTACTTCGGTATGCTCAAAGACGGTGACAGGGAGGTTCTTGTTTACCCAGACTTAACACTATTGTTGTTCCAGGCCATGAAACCCGGCAGGAGGATGAGTATAGCGTTGTTCTGAAATGGCTTTAGAAGTGCACGTGTATATGTCTCTGCCAGAGGGTTGTCGTAGTCAGTGGGAGCAGCGGAAGCATAGTGAATAGATAGCTTATGTCTATTTATAGACTAAAGCGGATATAGCGGAGATATATTATCTATTTCTGATGTGACAGTCATAGGTTTTGTAGGGTTGCTAGGCACTCTAATAAGGTTCTTCAAGGCATCAACCATGCCCGATTCAAATTTTAACCGTGTCGAATAACCCTAACCAAGATCGTATACTAGAGATTAGGCGAAACTAATAACAAGCAAACAACTCTACTTCTAAGAGTTAGGGATTACAATCTTTGTAGATCCGGTCCTTCACTTCTAAAGCTCTGTGTTGATGTCCCTTCGCTGCGATCATCGAGATCCCGGACTCTTGTGACGGTTTCCTCGGAGAAATGAACGGGCTAGCTCGTTGACTTCGAGGCCAAAGATGATCTACGTCGAGAAGACTCAAACTCAAGCTCCATCTTCACTAGGTCATGAACTTTGTGAAGAGAACACCCTAAACTAAATGGCAAGTAGTAGAGGATGATGAAATAGGAAGTACGTTCACTTTGGATTTGGATTTCTCACTCTATTTCTTCACTTGAAAATTTTCTAGCAAGCTTTTCTTCTTCTTCATTTTCTTCTTCTTGAAGAAGAAGAAAAAGGAATAAGAATAATGAATTATCTAAAAAGAATAATCAAGTGAAGTCTATCATAATGCAACCATGGGTGAGTTAACCTTTGTAGAGACTAAACCATAGTTTGAGTTAATGGTTTGGTTAATAAAAATGTTATGCAAAACAAAATGAGTGGACTTTGTCAAAGATGCTTAAAAGCTTCATGAAGCTTCAATCCAAGACAAAGAAAGCCACCATTTTGTTTTACTAAAATAAATAAAAACCTAAATCATTATCTTAAATATGGTGTAATTCATACAAACACCCAAGTTTGCATGTATCATCAATCATGATACAAACTAGTGCACAAACATATATCACATATACAACTTGTGCACATAAAGTGAGAAAGTCAATCTTAAGTGAACAAATACTAGTTAATGTAAAATAATATATCAAATATATAATTATACATTAAATCATTAAATCGACACTTGATTTAATGATCCGGTCATATCGTATATAACCGACTAATATCTTGTGTATCAATATATCGAATCAACACTTGATTCGGTAACCCGGCTATATCTCATATAACCGACCGATGATACAAATCGCGAGAATAGAATACAGTATCACATACTGGTATTATTCTCGGTCCCGCACATATCTCATATGTGCTCCTATTTCGTTTCGCTTGAGCTAGGAAACCTCTGTGTAGGACTCTAAAGACTCGTCAATACGCCGGCAGTAGGTGGTGATCATATCAATCACCCACAAGCCGTAAGCGGTCTGCTAAACGTAACGGCCACCCGGGTATTGAGCGATCAGAAGATCAACAAGCAAGCCTGCTCACACTCCTGCGAATCCAATCAGTAACACTTACCGCACAGTCCAGTCTGTTCGTCTGATATGTCGCATATCTCGCCTAGGGGTGGTAAACGTCAGACCCCAGTAGCTTGATAAGTCATGCCGATGTAAGGTCCATAACAAGCATGAAACTACTGATAACACTTACTAGTAAATCACTGCAACCCTGTCCAGGGATTTCCGGTTATGGCCAGTCGAGCATAGCGCAACATCAACCCCCAATACCGGGAGAGACGAATCCCCTCCTATCGCTCATTGTCTCCATGTGAATCGGGACTGTACCCAAAAACCACCTGTTTGCACGACTCAGTAGAGCCGTGGTAGGGTGGAAATCAAAGCACAGTGGGAGACACACAAGACTCTATGACGATCTCGGGTCAACAGACTAAGCTGTACCAGTGTCACCAGAGAACTGCCATCTGACGTGAGGTATAATACCATCTGGGAGTTCTCGGCGAGTCCGTTCAGTGTACCCAGTCTCCACTGAGCACCCGCATACCATCTCTGATGTCAAACACCAATGGATATAGGATCATCCATCGCCCATCACATGGGTCAAGAAGATATATGCTAGTCTACTCTGGAATATTGATGCCCCGTCTCGATATTCCAACGACTAGGAACACTGAAGGATGTACTCATGGACTACCCAGGCCCCACTAGTATGATCTACATCATAGTCCTGCAAGTCGAGTACACATCCTAAGGGCTTTATCAACATGTAATAGAGAGACAGTAAGTATACATGTTAAGATAAAGAGCAACCAGATAGCGAACTATCATGTCGAGCAAGAAAGTCCTACCTATATATGTCCGAGCATCCACTATAATATACATCTCATGTACAGTAATAGCCTCTAGGGCATACATATAACTAACAATCTCCCACTTGCACTAGGGCCATCTGTAGCAGTGGTTGCAGTATCTCATACTCAACCATCCCATAAAAGTCTACTCTCCTAACCTCGATCACCCTAGAGATCAACTATCTCCATGATCAGGTGATACTTCCTTGGAATATGTCTGGGTCACTGATGGGACCGTGGTTCCTGGGTCAAAACCACACTTCCATTGTCTCACAATGGTAGGAACCTAGTTCATCTCATAAACTAATATAAACCCAAACTTCCTCTTTGGTAGTATCTTTGATAGCGATGTCACCAGCCTTTATCGTCTAGTTTGCTACGGTATCTAGTTTGGAACTCTTCCAACATACCGTCCTTCCACTGAGGGTAAAGACAATGCCTGTGACTGACATTCAGTCAACCTTACCATCCTGGAAGCTGTCCAGTGATTCTCCCCAGGATCGATTGATACCATCTCACTACACCTAGTGATAATCCTAACATCCATTTAGATTTATCTCATAGATCCAAAATCCAGGATTTAGGAGGTATCACCTTTATCCTATTTGGAGAATGCTTGTGATAAGAGGAGATTGACCGTGCGTAGCATAGGAAACTCTTTTCCTATCAAGAGTATGTCATCCACGCACAATACGAGGATCACCACCGTACTCCCTATTACCTTTTTGTATATACAAGGTTCATCTACTATTTTGATGAAGTCAAACTCTTTGACTACCGCATCAAAACAGATGTTCCAACTCCGCGATGCCTGCTTTATTACACAAAGCATCTTGCACATGTTTCCGTTGCTCCCAATGTTTACGAAGTCATTTGGCTGTGTTCTTATAGACGCTCTCTTCTAAATCAATATTTAGAAAAGCAGTCATGACACCCAACCACCAGATATCGTAGTCATGGTATGTAGCAATGGCAAGTGGGATCCAGATGGACTTAAGCACAGCCACTGGAAAAGGTTTCATCATTATCCACGCCTGGTCGATGACGAAGACCTTTAATAAGTCTAGCTTCGAAAGTCTCAACTTTTCCATCTACACCAAGTAATCTTCTCAAGATATACTTGCTCCTGATGGGGATTTAACCCTTCAGATATAGCAGCCAAAGTCCATACTTTGTTGGTGTACATGGATTCCATCTCAGACCGCTAAGCATCCAGCCATTCTTACAGAGTCCCTACTCTTGATGGCCTGCTCGAAACTAGTTGGGTCAACATCTCATGATGCAATCCTCGCTCCCACTGTCATCGAGAAACCGAAGTATCTCTCAGGCGGATGAGGAACCCTACCAGATCGGCGGAGAGGCTGAGGTTCGTCGGGGACTATTGAATCCTTTGGTTCTGTCAAATCATCAGATGTAGTTTGTATCGCTAGAAATCCTTCCAGTTCTACAGAACTGACCTTGCCTCGATCTTGTCCGGATTTTGCTTTTGACATGGGCCGGACAACCCCAAATCTCAACTTGCTTAAGAGATGGGCTCTTCCCATACCATATCTCATATGGAGTGGTAGGCACTGATTTGATTCAAACCCAATTCAATAGGTATACAGCTTCTCAAGTGCATAACCCTCAAAATGGAAACAGGTAACTCAGTAATACTCATCATAGAGCACACCATATCTAATATGGTGCGATTGCTCCTCCCTGATACACCTACGTGCTGTGGTGTATACGAAGGAGTAATGCTGAAAGAGAATCTCATTCTCCTTTAGAATAGTCCAAGAATTCTATGCACAAGTATTCTCCTCCCTGATCTCATCATAAGACATAATACTTCTACCCGGTTTTGGTTCTCTACTTCTGACTTATATTCTTTGAATTTCTCAAAAGCTTCAGACATGTGTTTCAACAGGAACATGTGTCCGAATCTTGAGAGATCATCAGTGAATGTAAGGAAGTACAAAGAACCAGTCCTGGCATATGTAGACTGGGGACCTATATACATCACTATGTATCAGTCCCAAGAGTTCACTAACTCTTTCTCTGTTTCCAGTAAACAGAGCTATGGTCATCTTATCTTTGTGACATAACTGGCAAGTTTCACAAGATATAAATTCAAACTAATTTAAATATGCATCTAAATGTAACTTTTCTAGTCGTGTCGCATTGATATGACCTAGTCTACAATGCCTCAAGAAGGATTCGTTCATTTCCGAACTCTTCCTCTTGTGTGTGTTCTGTACGTTAAGAACTGTGATCTGATTTAGAATGTATATGCTTCTAGATAATTTGCCTGAACCGATCAACTCTTGATATAGGAAATGTTCAAATCATTATCCAACAATACAAAATTATATCCTTTCTTTAGTAAATAAAGAGACTGATATGATGTTGTATATCAGGTTCGATATCTAATAACATTCGTTCAGAATCAGTGTATTTAGTAATACAGGGTGATAACTGCCAACATTTTGGCTGCAACAATTGCACTGTTTCCAACACTTGAAACTTATCACCCGTTCTCAATTCTCTACCTTTCTGTAGCCCATTTAACAGATTATATATTTAGGATCCTGATCCGGTATCAAATACTCAGGACGTAGAGGATACTGAGAAACAGTTCTTTGTAATGAACACACCCGAAGGAGATGCATCATCATGCACATTCTTCGTTTGGGCGGCATGGGAATCCTGGTATTCCCCTATTTCCTGCTCGGTCTTATAACAATTATAAGTTGGAGCGGGACCAACGTTCCCCAGCTCAGTATAACAAGCGGGTTTGGTCAATACATCCATATTATTATCTTGATTAAAGCGTGACATGGTCGCTACCTGGAGAGAGAGAGAAGAAAACACTCTGCGTGAGCTCTTGCAAGATTAGATTGGTTATATATTTTATATAATCAGGATGGCTCCTACTGTTTTTATCAAATCTTCCTTCAAACCTTAAAAGGAAAGACCGGCCGGGATTAATTACACTCTACAAGTTCGCCAATTTTTCAGCCAGGCCAGTGCCGGTACTTTGAGGGAGGTTCCCCGTGGCACGGACCTAATTAAAATAAACCTCATTTTCCCAGGGGCGTAACCCCGTTGACACCTTTCTAAACACCTACTTGATCGGCTAATTGTAAAGTGCAAAACTCTCCCAGGAGTAACAATTACCTACAGTGGTATCAGAGCCAAGCTAGAGCTTTAGGCGATGTCTAGGAGAAATTTAAAGTCCGATCGAACCCGGATAACCCCGATTAAACCCTTCTCTGGACATTTTTTGAAAATGTGATTTTTTCTGAATTAAAAATACTCAGAAAAACAAGCAGGAAAAACTAAGAATTACTGTGAAGTACGGACCACTAATTCACTCATTCGGCCGCGGAACCGCCGCGAAACCCTTGTTTTGGCCGAGGTTCCACGGCCAAAATTTTGAATTAGTCCCTGGAACTTCATATATTTATTCGTAGGTCCTTTCTTGTCATTTTTTTATGGTAATTTTTTAATTCCACTCAAATGTTGAGTTTTCTAGGGTTGTATTGGGGACTCGTTGATTCGATCGGATAATTTAACTTTGTTTAGTTTGTCCAGGTAATTTTTAGAACGTGTTAAAAAGTTCGAACGGATATCAATAACTCAATTTTTCCCCTGCCGGAAAATTTCCAATCGTTGGATTTTTTCGTAGTTTAAGAACGTTCTAATTCGTGCAAGTAACGCGGTGGACCCTCTAGAATGTAAGTCCATGCTACCTCTCCCGGTACTTACGGGCTTGCGGAATTTGGTGAAAAAACAATTTTCTAGAGGCGGCAACATGGACTCAAAACAGATCTTTGTTAAACTATCTACCTAACAACCTAACTAGGAGTTGTTAACTACTCGGTTAGGGGGTTATACCTTTCTTTCTTGAACTCCTTCGTCTTCAACTCTCGATGGTGTATGGATCGGCTTCACCCCGTCGTCTCCTTGCGCCGAAGATCGATCTACCCGAAAGCCTCTACCTTTGACTTCTTCATCGAACTTTGAAGAAACTAGTTCACTCGGTTTGCTAAACCTTATGAACTAGAGTGAGTAGAGAAGAGTGTGTTGGGATTTTTCTCTATGGTTCTTGTTTCTCAACACATGAGACAAGTGAACCATAGACTAGAGAAAGAGAGAGAGCAAGAGGAAGAGGATGAGAGCTCAAGCCAAGAGAGAGAAAGGAAATGAGAGAATGAGCAAGACTTTTCTCTCTTAGCTCTCATAATCCAAAGCCATCATAACAAATCATAGCAATCAAGTATTATGTGATGGTTTAAGCTACAATAGCCATATCATTTCATGCACTCATTTTGCACAAGAGAAACAAGCAAGCAAAAGTTTTTGCCATGAAATGATAGCCATTGTCATCATGATGGTCAACTAGTCCAACCTAGTCAACCGGTCAACAAAGTCAACAAGTCAACAAAGTCAACCCCTCAACAACCATGTCACCATAAAACCTAATTAATATTATTGTTAATCATATATCATATTCTCATTAGGGTTTAGCAAAAAGTCAATGGTCAACAGTCAACAGTCAACAACCCTAATGAGAATCCTCTGTCTCTACGTCAACTGTGCATACACACCCGCATCCGCGTTCCGAGGAACACGAATACATACGAGAAAAAACTAATCCCAAAACGTACACTAGGATCTGGCTTAAACCAAAGCCCGCTAGTGTTAACGGTCCGGACACTAAACGTGCACAAGTGCACGGATGTGACCGAACCCTGTCGCAAAACCATGCGACCTCTACTCTTTTGCCTAAAGGCGAATAGCTTTCTGTGTGGGTCTCTAAAGACTCGACACTACGCTGGCAGTGGGTTTAACCACCCGCAAACGGCACTAGCTGTGCGTAACGGTCCCCAGGTAGATGCCGATAAGAAGACTGACGAGGTGAAACCCATCTGAACTCCTACTGAGCCTGAATGTGACAGTCTCCGTACAGTCCGGTCTGTTCGTCTGATACATCGCATGGCGGGCCTAGGGGGTCGGTAAACGTCAGTCCCCTAATAGCGGTACAAGTCGTGTCGGAGTGAAGCCCAAAACACCCTGAGATAACACTGGAAGCCTACCAGTATATCTCGCTTGCCCTGGCCAGGAACTACTCGTGTAATGGCTCTCCTAGACACAGCGCGATGTCAACCCCCAATACCGGGAGAGATGAATCCTGTCTAACCGTCACTGCCTCCAAGTGCTTCGGGACTGCACCCACCTACTACCTGTTTGCACGACTCCTTTGAGCCGTGGTAGGGTAGTAATCAAAGTACAGTGGGAACACACTCGAGGCGAAGTGACAGTGTCAAGTCAGCGGACTAAGCTGTACTCATGTCACCTGGGAACTGATAACAGACGATAGGTATAATACCAACCAATCAGTTCCCGACGAGTCCTGTCCAGTGTACTCGTAACCTAACAAGCACCCGCATACTATCTCAAGTACGACGTACTGACGGCTGTGGGACAGACCGTCTCCCCTGCTGGGATGAGAAGCGCATACGCTAGTCTACTCCGGAGTATCGATGCCCTATCTCGATAGTCCTGCGACTAGGGACCTGTATAAGGATGTGCTTATGGATTACCCAGCCCCCACGAGTGTAACTGCCATCACAACGCTGGTAATCAAGCAAAGATCCTAAGGGCTCTACTAATGCGTATAGGTGATATAATAAAATAAACACATGTACACATTGAAGTAGAAACAAACCAAGTAGCATACTACCATTTTGAGCAAGATCGTCAATACAAGGTGAATATCCCAAGCTTCCATTAAGTAATATACATACTAGTATGATACAGTAATGGCCTCTAGGGCATATACACTAACAATCTCCCACTTGCACTAAGGCCATGTACTGGCGTATCGAAGACCTATCATCTCGATCAGCCGCTCGAACTGAGTCTGGGGCAAGGCCTTGGTGAATGGATCTGCAGTGTTATCTTCTGAAGCAACCCTCCGAACCTCGATCTCCTGGCGATCCACGATCTCCCTGATCAGGTGATACCGCCTCAAGATGTGTCTGGATTTCTGATGGGACCTGGGTTCCTTCGCTAAAGCTATAGCCCCGTTGTTGTCGCAATACAGAGGTATTGGGTCAACAATGGACGGAAACACCTGAAGTTCTTTCAAGAACTTTCTCATCCATACGGCTTCTTTTGCGGCATCAGATGCAGCGATGTATTCCGCTTCCATAGTCGAGTCAGCAACGGTTTCCTGTTTGGAACTCTTCCAACACACCGCCCCTCCATTGAGGGTAAAGACAAAACCCGACATGGACTTGGAATCATCCTTGTCATTCTGGAAGCTGGAGTCAGCAAAGGCCTCGATCTGGAGGTCTTTTCCGCCATACACCAAGAACATCTCCTTAGTCCGAGAATGTTCTTTACCGCTATCCAGTGTTTCTCCCCAGGGTTTGACTGATACCGGCTTACTACACTAAGTGCATAAGCTACATCCGGTCTGGTACACAACATCGCATACATTATAAAAGCCTACCGCAGAAGCATAGGGTATAATAGACATGCGATCCCTCTCTAAATCAGTCTTGGGAGACATCTCTTTGGAGAGGGTGATCCTGTGACAAGCCGGTAGGTTACCGCGCTTGGAATCTTTCATACTAAATCTTTTCAGTATGGTGTCGATGTACCTGGACTGCGAAAGTCCTAATATCCTCTTGGATCTATCACGATGGATCCGGATCCCCAGGATGTATGAGGCATCACCCAGGTCTTTCATGGAGAACCTGTGTGACAAGAACCCCTTGACAGATTGTAGCATAGGAATGTCATTTCCTATTAAGAGAATGTCATCCACGTATAAAATGAGGAATACTACAGTTCTCGCTACAAATCTACTATAGATGCATGGTTCATTTGGATTTTTGATAAAGCCAAATTCTTTGACCGTCTCATCAAAGCAGATGTTCCAACTCCGCGATGCCTGCTTTAGTCCATAGATAGACTTAAGCAACTTGCACACCTTTCCGCTGCTCCCACTCTGAATGAAACCCTCTGGCTGGTCCATATAGACACACTCCTCTAAATTTCCATTTAGAAAAGCGGTCTTTATGTCCATCTGCCAAATCTCATAATCGTGGAAGGCAGCAATGGCAAGAAGGATCCGAATGGATTTCAGCATAGCCACTAGAGAAAAGGTTTCGTCATAGTCCAAACCAGGTCTTTGACGAAAACCCTTTGCAACAAGTCTAGCTTTATAGGTCTCAACCTGTCCATCTACACCAATCTTCCTTTTGAAGATCCACTTGCATCCTACGGGTTTTACCCCGTCTGGAGCAATGTCCAACGTCCATACTTTGTTGGTGTACATGGACTCCATTTCGGTCCGCATTGCATCCAGCCATTTTACCGAGTCAACGCTCTGAACGGCCTGCTGGAAGCTAGTAGGCTCATCATAATCTATGATGCAATCCTCTCTATCCCCGTCTATGAGAAAACCGTAGTATCTCTCGGGCGGATGAGACTGCCTACTACTCCTGCGGAGCAGCGTAGGAATGTCTTGTTCTTTTGAACCCTCTGGTTCCACTAAGCTTTCAGTAATAGCTTATGGTTGTGGAATTTCTTCCAGTTCTACTGTGCTCCCACTTATCTGGTTTTCCAAAAACTCAGTTTCCAAGAAGTAGGCATGACGAGAAACAAAATCCTTTTGTTCCTCTTCGCAGTAGAATAAATATCCCTTGGAGTTCTTTGGATATCCTACGAACTTACATTGTACTGAGCGTGCCTCGAGTTTGTCCGCACGCTGCTTTTTAACAAAAGCTGGACATCCCTATGTCTTAATGTGCTTAAGATAGGGTTTCTTCCCACACCGCATCTCATATGGTGTGGTAGGCACAGTCTTAGTGGGAACTCGGTTCAAAAGGTATGCAGCTGATTCTAGCGCATACCCCCAGAATGATCGCGGTAACTCAGCGTTACTCATCATGGACCGTACCATATCCAATAGGGTTCGGTTCCGTCTCTCCGATACACCGTTATGTTGCGGAGTGTATGGAGGAGTAAGCTGAGAGAGAATTCCATTCTCTTTTAAATAGTCCAGGAACTCGGCACTCAAGTATTCACCACCTCGATCCGATCTTAGAATCTTGATACTTTTGCCGGTTTGTTTTTCTACTTCATTCTTATATTCCTGGAACTTTCCAAAGGCTTCGGATTTATGTTTCATTAAGAAGACATATCCATACCTTGAAAAGTCATCCGTAAAAGTAATGAAGTAAGAAAAACCGCTTCGTGCATGTGTAGACATTGGACCGCACACGTCGCTGTGTACGAGTCCCAGGAGCTCGTTCGCTCTTACTCCGTGTCCAGTGAACGGAGTCTTTGTCATCTTTCCTTTGAGACAGGATTGAAAGTGGCATACGATTGATATTCGAACAGATCCAAATATCCTTCTGTATGTAACTTAGTCAACCTTCTCTCATTGATGTGACCCAGTCTACAATGCCATAAAAAAGTCTGATTGATTTCTGGAGACTTTCTTTTGTGTGTATTCTGGACATTGAAAATCTGTGGTTGGTTTAATACGTATATACCATTGCTCAATGTACCTGACCCAATCAGAACTTGATTAAGATGAATGTTTACAACATTGCTTACAAACGCAAATTCATAACCTTCTTTAGAAACCAAAGATACAGAAATGATAGTACAAGTTGCGTTGGGTACAAAAAAGCAATTACGCAAAACCAAAACATGTCCATCTGACATTCCCAGGTGATAGTCCCCCACGGCCTTAGCATCCATGCTAGTTCCGTTTGCAACTTTGAGGGTCATGTCACCTGCCTTCAAAACCCTACGGTTTCTCAACGCCTACAAAGAATTACAGATATGAGATCCTGATCCGGCATCCAATACCCAGGAAGTAGAGTTTATTGATAGACAGTTTTCAATAACATACACACCTGAAGCTGAAGCTGCAACTTGCTTCAGTTCCTGTGTTCTGGCTTTCCAAGCCCAGCAATCATTCTTCCAGTGTCCACTTTTATGACAGTAGAAGCATCTTTCCTTATCCACAAGCTTCCCTACTTTCTTTGTTGCCTTTGCCTTTCCCTTCGTATCCACTTTACTAACACCGCCCCTTGGTTTGGCGGGGGCTTTCTTCTTCTTTCCCTTGGCTTTCGCCTTGGACCTAGAAGAGCAAGATCCTCCTACAAACAAAGTGGATGTTTCCCTACCTTTCTATAGGGTGCCCTCTGCACTCCTCAGCATGTTGAGGAGTTTTGAAAGTTCAACTTGCTTTTCTTATAAGTTGAAGTTCAGGATAAACTGGGCGTAAATGGAAGGAAGGGACTAGAGAATCAAGTCCGTATAGAGCTCATTCTCCAACGTGGTCCCAAGGTCCGCGAGCTCTTCTATGTAGCCAATCATCTTAAGCACATGTTCCGCTACCGATGATCCGATGGCCAACCTTGCCGAATATAACTTCTTCGACACTTTGTATCTTGCGATACGAGATTGCTCTCCATACAGTTCTTTTGTATGGAGAAATATGGATTCGAGGTCCATATTCTCGTGCCTCCTCTGATGTTCGTTGTCCATAGAGGCAAGCACGAGGCACTTGGCCTTCGCGCAGTCTAGTTCCCAGGTCTTACGGATTTCCTTATCCGCGACACTGGTTTTGAGACCTGGGACAGGGGGAGATTTGGTGGTAAGAAGATACCCCAGCTTGTCGTAAGTGATTGCCATCTTGACATTCCTGAGCCAATCTTTGTAGTTTGGCCCTGTCAGTATGTTTTTATCTAGAAGTAACTTAAGTCCAGTCATGTCGATTGGTCGCTGCAATTAGGAGAGAGAGAAGAAACGCTCAGCATGATGCTCTTGCAAGTTTAGAGTGGTTTTTAGTTTGGCTAAACCGGATGGCTCCCACTGTCTCTCGAATCCCTCCTCAAACCAAAAGGAAGAATTAGTCAGGATCAATCTCACCGTACAATTCTTGCTTAACCGTTCAGCCAGGCTGGTGTCGGTACTTCGAGGGAGGTTTTCCAACGCTTTCGCGAAGTTCCTTAATTAAATAACCTCTTTTCCCTGTGAGCGTAGCCCCGCTAACACCTTTCTAGACACCTACTTGGTTTACAGCATTGATCGTTAAGTGAGAAATTTCCCGAGGAGTACCATATACTCACAGTAGGATCGGGATCCAAATATCATCGCGTGACGAAACTGAAGGAATCCTACCAGAATCACCACACTCCAAATGGTATGCAAGACTAGCAAGTTTCAGTTCTTTTGAAACTCCCGATGTGGATTTTTGCCCCATGCTCTTATGACCTTGACTTTGGCCAACAAATCATAAGTCACATGTCAAGTTCTACGCATCATTCTCCAGGTTAATTTGAATCCACCCGTACCTACCCTTGACTTTGGCCAACAAAGCAGTACGACTGTTCCAAACCAACGCATCTATCTATGCTGCACATGAATACCCAATAGCTACCAATCACTATGCCTTGACTTTGGCCAACAAACATAGCTTGAATACTATTGACTATTCATGTGAAACGACGGAGGGCTACGAATGGTTTTGGCGAAACCGTGAACGTAGTGAACTTGATATAATCGATGGAACGAGATAGCTTTTAAAAGGAGTGGCTCAAGCTCCGCATTTAAAAGTTGGTTTTGAAAAGAACCGAGTGGTTTCTCGAAAGTGTTCCAACGACTTTTACTTGGTTTATTTTCTTGCATTAGTTCTTTTAATGCGTCCCATCATTTAATCCTACCATTGCAGAAAACAACCAAAATATGACGTACGCTTATGCCATTCGCATTCGCCACGGGGCCTCGTCATTACCCGTTAGGTTACTTAACTAACGACAGAGCGGGGGCTGGGCTAGCGCGGCTGTAAAACATAAGCAATGCCTAAATAATATCATATAGATATATATATTGCAATGATAGCCATTTCAGATCACAGATGAATACATTGGATATACTAGGAATCCGCAATTCGTACGAGCCTGTAACGAAAAGCAGATTACACGGTCGCGGTGAATAGCCAATACTCCACCCAAGACCCCTACGGGTGCGGCAAACTACCCGCCAAGTACCCAAAGCAGAGCAACCTCCCTCAACACAGTGAATAGGCCACTCGGCACTTCGAGATACCCGGTAGTTTGTGCACCCCCTCCATGGGTCTATCCTAGGAGCAAAAACAGTAAAAAGAAATTATACAATGACGGCTACAACCCCGACCCGGTTGTGCGGTCATACAAATAATTATTACATCAATTTACAAAATTATATGAATTGAAAGAAAAGAAAACACTCGTCTCACAACCCCCGGCTATTCACCCGCGACAATCCAACGAATTCATATACACATACCAGCAACATTACAGATCACAGATTTGTATAACCCCCACTAATCGACATATAGCGATTAGCAGACGTTCAATACAAATATCACATCACAGATAAATACCCGTCAGCTTAAGTCTTTAGAAACTCGATCAAAATACGGTTTTAAAGCCCCAATTACAAATTTTTCTTTCTTGAAAATCTAGGCGGAAAAAACATATACCAAAATTCGCAAAATACCCCACTGAGTATACTGCAGTAAAGAAGATCCAGAGAAGAGACAAGTCGGCCGCGGAACCGCGGCAATAGCAACCTATTGCCACATTTCCGCGGCGGTTTTATGGGTTCTCTGCACCGTTTTTCTACAGTATCTTATAAAAACCCTGAGTCGATTTTTAAAGTATGATTTATTATTTTTACAGAACTTAAAAAATCGACAGCAAGTTTGATTTCCGGGTTAATTTCGGGACTTTTTCTCTGATCGAATTTCTAGTTACTATGCTAACATGTTAAGTAGTGTTTAACTATGCTCTGATACCACTGTAAGTCCATGCTACCTCTCCCGGTACTTACGGGCTTGCGGAATTTGGTGAAAAAACGATTTTCTAGAGGCGGCAACATGGACTCAAAACGGATCTTTGTTAAACTACTTACCTAACAACCTAACTAGGAGTTGTTAACTACTCGGTTAGGGGGTTATACCTTTCTTTCTTGAACTCCTTCGTCTTCAACTCTCGATGGTGTACGGATCGATTTCACCCCGTCGTCTCCTTACGCCGAAGATCGATCCACCCGAAAGCTTCTACCTTTGGCTTCTTCTTCGAACTTTGAAGAAACTAGTTCACTCAGTTTGCTAAACCTTGTGAACTAGAGTGAGTAGAGAAGAGTGTGTTGGGATTTTTCTCTATGGTTCTTGCTTCTCAACACATGAGACAAGTGAACCATAGACTAGAGAAAGAGAGAGAGCAAGAGGAAGAGGATGAGAGCTCAAGCCAAGAGAGAGAAAGGAAATGAGAGAATGAGCAAGAATTTTCTCTCTGGGCTCTCATAATCCAAAGCCATCATAACAAATCATAGCAATCAAGTATTATGTGATGGTTTAAGCTACAATAGCCATATCATTTCATGCACTCATTTTGCACAAGAGAAACAAGCAAGCAAAAGTCTTTGCCATGAAATGATAGCCATTGTCATCATGATGGTCAACTAGTCCAACCTAGTCAACCGGTCAACAAAGTCAACCCCTCAACAACCATGTCACCATAATACTTAATTAATATTATTGTTAATCATATAACATATTCTCATTAGGGTTTAGCAGAAAGTCAATGGTCAACAGTCAACAGTCAACAACCCTAATGAGAATCCTCTGCCTCTGTCTCTCCGTCAACTGTGCATACACACCCGCATCCGCGTTCCGAGGAACACGAATACATACGAGATAAAACCAATCCCAAAACGTACACTAGGATCTGGCTTAAACCAAAGCCAGCTAGTGTTAACTGTCCGGACACTAAACGTGCACAAGTGCACGGATATGACCGAACCCTATCGCAAAACCATGCGACCTGTCGCAAAACCATGCGACCTCTACTCTTTTGCCTAAAGGCGAATAGCTTTCTGTGTGGGACTCTAAAGACTCGACACTACGCTGGCAGTGGGTTTAACCACAGACCGCAAGCGGCACTAGCTGTGCGTAACGGTCCCCAGGTAGATGCCGACAAGAAGACTGACGAGGTGAAACCCATCTGAACTCCTACTGAGCCTGAATGTGACAGTCTCCGTATAGTCTGGTCTGTTCGCCTGATATATAGCATGGCGGGCCTAGGGGCGGTAAACGTCAGTCCCCTAATAGCGGTACAAGTCGTGTCGGAGTGAAGCCCAAAACACCCTGAGATAACACTGGAAGCCTACCTGTATATCTCGCTTGCCCTGGCCAGGGACTACTCGTGTAATGGCTCTCCTAGACACAGCGCGATGTCAACCCCCAATACCGGGAGAGACGAATCGTGTCTAACCGTCACTGCCTCCAAGTGCTTCGGGACTGCACCCAACTACTACCTGTTTGCACGACTCCTTTGATCCGTGGTAGGGTAGTAATCAAAGTACAGTGGGAACACACTCGAGGCGAAGTGACAGTGTCAAGTCAGCGGACTAAGCTGTACTCATGTCGCCTGGGAACTGATAACTGAAGATAGGTATAATACCAACCAATCAGTTCCCGACGAGTCCTGTCCAGTGTACTCGTAACCTAACGAGCACCCGCATACTATCTCAAGTACGACGTACTGACGGCTGTGGGACAGACCGTCTCCCCTGCTGGGATGAGAAGCGCATATGCTAGTCTACTCCGGAGTATCGAAGCCCTGTCTCGATAGTCCTGTGACTAGGGACATGTATAAGGATGTGCTTATGGATTACCCAGCCCCCACGAGTGTGACTGCCATCACAACGCTGGTAATCAAGAAAAGATCCTAAGGGCTCCAATAATGCGTATAGGTGATATAATAAAATAAACACATGTACACATTGAAATAGAAACAAACCAAGTAGCATACTACCATTTTGAGCAAGATCGTCAATACAAGGTGAATATCCCAAGCTTCCATTAAGTAATATACATACTAGTATGATACAGTAATGGCCTCTAGGGCATATACACTAACATAGAAGACAACAAACCTTAACTCGATTATTTGACCGTTTTGAACTGCCTCTAAACCTTAGGGTTTGTGGCAGTACGGCGTGCCACATGTGAGGCGTTGGCTTGACCCTTCTATGGCTGGACCACTGGTACTGTGGCATGTGATGGATGTTTTAAAACTAATTTCAAGTGTTGAGAACTATTTGGGAAAACTTGGGTGTTTGATAATTCGATCGGAAAGTTTAACATTGTCTATTTATCTGGAATGTGATACAATATTTGGAATCCACATGTAGTTATGAGATAACTAATTTGAATGTTATAAACATAGCGGTTTAGTCTCAGATGATCGGTTGCCATGGAATTTTGATGTGATCAAAAGTCCGTCGCAATCACGTATCGTACGTGGATACTTGCCGGGTAAACTTAACAGACAGCCACGCCCTATAGCCCCGACCAAGTGACTGTAGGAGAACCCCGTCGCCAAAAACATCCGTTCGGGTGCTTGCGGCAGCGGTGTTCTGCCTTAGTGCACTTCGTCGACGGCATCCGGGGGTGCGGCCGTCTACTAAAGTTTGCGACGAGCATTCGATCAGGATGTCGGGAATCTTGTTGAATTGCCCGACTTGATATTGAAAAGAGTTTTCGATAATGAGACTAAAATGCGGGGTTTATAATTGTTAGGCATGAGATGTCTAAGGAATTCATTTGGTTAGGCATGAGATGTCCAAGGAGGTTGCGGATTCCAACTGTTGTAGTTTTACACTTTCTTTTCTGTGACCGTAAGCGTAGTATGTAGTGTATCGCCGGCTTCGTTGCTATACATCAACGACAATCGGGATACGCATACTTGCTTACATTGATGATATGTGATATTATGTGTTGCTGGATATGTTATATTGGATCGTCGTGTTTGAATAACTGGGGTTTTTTATGTGAGATGAGTGTTTTTCATTTTCATTCATGTAAAAACTTGTATGTAATATTCTTTTTTTGGGGCACTTCCGGGCTGAGGATGATGTCACCATTGTATATTATTTACTTTTCCGCATTAGGAAAGACCCAAGGCAGGGAGCACAAGTAACCGGGTTCTAGGGTCCAGTGGGAGACCATCTCGAGGAGTCGAGTCCGGGTCTCCTAACTCTAGAATTGGTAGGGTTGCTTGCCGCTCTCGTAGGGGTCTAGGGGTGTGGGATTGGTTGTTCATCACGACCGTGGAATCCGTGTTTTATACAGGCTCAAAATAAAATACGGACGTCCTAGTTTATCCAATATTTCATATGTTGTTTTCTGCTGTGTTATCTGTGATGTGATCATGTGATATGTTCAGATAGATACTGTATATAGTATATATGACATATTATATAGACGTTGCTTATGTTTTACACCCGCACTAGCCCTGCCCCGCTATGCCGTTAGTTACCTAACCTAACGGTGCATGACGGGACATCGAGACGAATGCGGATGGCATAAGCGTGCGTTGTACTTATCTGTGATGATTAGGTGGATTTAAATGATGGGACATTCATTAATGAGATTAATGAAAGAAAATAAACCTAAAAGATGTTGTGGAATCGAATTTCAAAAATTAGGTAGCTCTAGTTGTTGCTTTGCATAGCGGTATTCTTTGTAGAATATCCTACACCTCATTCGACGAGGAAAGAGCCGAGATCCCTTCACCGGGAGTGACCTCTTTAGCAATAATTAGCAGATGCTACAATCTTCGGTTTGTCTTTTGATTGCTTTTCTAGTTCTTGCTTTGCCTAGTGGTATTGTGAATATCCTGCACGTCATTCGACGAGGAAAGAGCCGAGATCCCTTCACCGGGAATGACCTCTTTAGCGAAACTAGCAAAAGCCTCAAAAGCACTCCATTTTAAAACCATTTGATTCTACAACGAGATCAAGTTCAAAGCGTTAAAGGTTTTCTTAAAAACCATCCGCAACCCTCCGTTATTTTAGGAAGTAGAGTACTTAGTATTCGTGCTGTGTTTGTTGACCTTAGTTAAGGCACAGTGTACGATAGCTAAGTGATGTCTTCATACACCCCATATGATGCAATTAGTTAGGACAGTTGCGTGACTTTGTTGACCTTAGTTAAGGGTCATGTGGGTGGCTCTAATTAATCACGAAATGACGGGTAGAACTTGACTAGTTCTCGGTCCTGCACATATCTCATATGCGCTCCTATTTCGTTTCGCTTGAGCTAGGAAACCTCTGTGTAGGACTCTAAAGACTCGTCAATACGCCGGCAGTAGGTGGTGATCATATCAATCACCCATAAGCCGTAAGCGGTCTGCTAAACGTAACGGCCACCCGGGTATTGAGTGATCAAAAGATCAACAAGCAAGCCTGCTCACACTCCTGCGAATCCAATCAGTAACACTTACCGCACAGTCCGGTCTGTTCGTCTGATATGTCGCATATCTCGCCTAGGGGTGGTAAACGTCAGACCCCAGTAGCTTGATAAGTCATGCCGATGTAAGGTCCATAACAAGCATGAAACTACTGATAACACTTACCAGTAAATCACTGCAACCCTGGCCAGGGATTTCCAGTTATTGCCAGTCGAGCATAGCGCAACATCAATCCCCAATACCGGGAGAGACGAATCCCCTCCTATCGCTCATTGTCTCCATGTGAATCGGGACTGTACCCAAAAACCACCTGTTTGTACGACTCAGTGGAGCCGTGGTAGGGTGGAAATCAAAGCACAGTGGGAGACACACAAGACTCTATGACGATCTCGAGTCAACAGACTAAGCTGTACCAGTGTCACCAGAGAACTGCCATCTGACGTGAGGTATAATACCATCTGGGAGTTCTCGGTGAGTCCGTTCAGTGTACCCAGTCTCCACTGAGCACCCGCAAACCATCTCTGATGTCAAACACCAATGGATATGGGATCATCCATCGCCCATCACATGGGTCGAGAAGATATACGCTAGTCTACTCTGGAATATCGATGCCCCGTCTCGATATTCCCACGACTAGGAACACTGAAGGATGTACTCATGGACTATCCAGGCCCCACTAGTATGATCTACATCATAGTCCTGCAAGTCGAGTACACATCCTAAGGGCTTTATCAACATGTAACAGAGAGACAGTAAGTATACATGTTAAGATAAAGAGCAACCAGATAGCGAACTATCATGTCGAGCAAGAAAGTCCTACCTATATATGTCCCAGCATCCACTACAATATACATCTCATGTACAGTAATGGCCTCTAGGGCATACATATAACTAACAAGTTTGACTTCATTAGAATAGGGGATGGATCTATTAAGAAGGTAGTAGGGTGTGATGTCCTGGTATTTGGATGATATACACAGAGTAGGAAGTGAAGTTCCTATACTACGATCGGTTATACTTCGGTTGTCACACAGTGGTTTCTCCACAAAAGATATGGATATTATATCAGACATGCTGGTTACTAGATCTATGGTTTTAGATTTAGATTTGGGTAGTTTCCCAATCTGGGTATTTAGACAGCATTCTAAAGATGTTTTAGAATGGACAACTCCTGGCACGGTAGTATACCTGCAGGTGATGGAGTCACCCTCTCTAAAGGAGTCTTACAGACTGAAGGGGAGAGGGATGTGCATGATTGGCAGATAACTTGCTTAGGTAATTGAGTCAATCATGAGATGTCAAGTGCCACACTAGATGTTGTTTTTGCTGTAGGTGCAATAAGTTGATATTGATCCAATCCTGGAGAAATATTCGGAAGCAGTTTTAGAACATAGTAGATGTTCTAGGGATATGATAACAACAGCCTCTTTTGGGAGACAGTTATCATTCCAGGCTTCCGTAGTGACCTGGATGACAGAGTGACTGTCAGAGTTATAGTTTTCCCTCTGACGAGGGGCAGTATTTTGGACAGGTGGTCCGGGAGGATACTGAGGGAGGCATAGCGCAGGATACTGATTAAGTTCAGTTGACGATACAGTCTGAGATGTTTGGATTTGGAGTTCATTTATGAACTAGGTCCTATCAGATATCCAAACATACTCTAAGACAGGTATTGCTCATTTCGGGAGATGGCTTTCTCCGCGAACTTGAGATAAAGAGAGACATAGAAAGAAACATTAGGGCGGATCCACTCACTGAGGTTATTCCTCGAACGCATTAGTTTCGCAAACGGGTTTTGTGAGACTGATTAGTAGAGGAGCTGGGTGTTCGGTATCACATGGGCTGTGAGTATGCGACATCGCAATAATTAGCCTTGAGTGCAAGTGGGAGATTGTTGGAGATAGTGCCCTAAGAGTCAACTATTGGATCACAGGCACCTGATTGCAATGATTGAGGGAGGACCTATACCGTTAGAACAGTCTTACTCAAGATGATAGTATGCTATCTGGTTTATCTTTATCATCGTGTATTGCTTTAGGTGACCTTACAAGTCACTATTGCGCATTGATAGAGCCCTTAGGATTCTTGCTTGACGGCCGGCAGTATGATGGCGATCATATACGTGGGAGCTGGGGTCTATAAGCACATCCATAAAAGGTCCCTAGTCGTGGGAGTTTTCGAGACAGGGCATAGATACTCCAGAGTAGACGAGTGTATACAGTCGAGACCCCGACGAGGGGCGGTGGCCGGTCTCACAAGCCACTGGTGTCAGTAGGTTCACCTAAGATGTATACAGGTGCTCATTGGGTTATGAGTACACCGGACAGGACTCACCGGGAACATGCTAGTTGGTCTTATACCAGACGTCAGATAGCAGTTCCCTGGTGACATGTGTACAGGTTAGTTCATCGACCTGAGATCGTCATTTGTCTCGTGTGAGTTCCCACTGTACTTTGATTAATACCCTACCACGGCTCAAAGGAGTCGTACAAAACAGGTTTTAGTTGGGTACAGTCCCGAGCCACATGGAAGCAGTGAGCGGATCTGCAAGGGTTCGTCTCTCCCGGTATTGGGGGTGAGGTCGCGCTGTGTCTAGGAGAGCCATTACACGAAGTCCTTGGCCAAGGCAGGAGATTTACTGGAAGGTATTCCAGTAGTATCTCAGGGTGTTCTGGGCTACACTCCGACACGACTTGTACCGCTTTTGGGGGTCTGACTTTTACCAACCCCCTAGGCCCGCCATGCGATGCTCATAGACGAACGGACCGGACTGTACGGATATTGTCACTGACAGGCTCAGTAGGGTGTCAGGATGAGTTCGCTCATCGACGTCCCTTTTGGTCAATACCTGGTAGCCCGTTACGTATGGCTAATACCTCTGACGTGCTAGTGGTTAAATCCACAACGAAAGTATTGACGAGTCTTTAGAGTCCCCCACAGACCGTTTCTCAAGTTTCGGGTGAAACGCTGTGAAGGCTGTATGGAGATATGGCAGGGTTCGATCAGATACGTGCGGTATTGCACGGATCATGATCGGACGGATAATACTAGCGGGCTTTGGTTTAAGCCAGATCCTAATATTGTACTGTGTTGATTTTGTCTCATTGCATGTGTATTCGGTCTGAATACAAATGCGGGTATGTGTATACAGTCGCGGGGTTTTCCTGTAATTTATTACGGGATCGGTTTTTTGAAATTGCCAGTTTGCTTTCCGTTTCGGCCATTTTCCTTTGTTTCTTTCTTTGGCTGAAAGTTGGTGGAGGGAGGTTATTTGCAATTGCGCATTTAACAAAAGAGAAGACATTTTATGCATCATGATGGTTTCATGATGGTGCACCATCCATTGACTTCATTGGTTCATCATTGCTTGACTTTGCTTGATGGTGATGGGATATGATTAGGTGATGGAGTGGGGATTTGGTAGTGATGATTATTCCTCATGATCATCTCTTTTCTCTTCCTTGTATTATTTTCTCTCTTTCTCCTTTTTCACTAAAAGCGTCCGGCCATTCTCTTTGGGGGGCTGTCCCAATTTTTGGGTGTGGGATGGTTCTCATTTTGTTGGCACAAAATCCCTTTGTTCATCCAAAATCTTGCATCTCATTCCTCCACCAATACAAGGCAACTTCTAGTAACCCCATCGAGACAAAAGAGTTCTACATTAGCCTACAGCATTCTTGGACACGTCGACTCGCCAACTTCGTGCCCGAGTTGCCTCGGTCTAGAGGTGGGAGCCCGTAAAAGAACCTGGCGATGTGGTGCTCTTCCGACGAGGAGATGAAGACCGGAGATTCCGCGGGGAGATCGGGACGATGGCGAGAAGACCGCAGGACACGGATCGCTCGGTATATCTCTCTACCCCTTCTCTAGTTAGCTAGGAATAGGTTAATGGCCCGATCCGGGTCTAAAAGTCTGCGGTAGCGCCGGTTCTAGTTTTTAGAAAAGTCTTGTATTCCGCATTTTGGCCTCGTACAGACGGCCGGGGCGGTGCCGTGCACTTACACCGACCGCACCTCCTCCTCGTCAGTTCCACCAAGCACAAAGGAACCTACCTCAAGGACAGAGGAATGCTCCTCCAGCAAAGAGGAATGTACCGAGGCGACAGGCTTTCACAATGACTGTGGAAGAAGCTGAGGCCACTGGCCAAGTCATCACTGGTAACTCTTTTCTTTCAAGTTTTCTTTCAATCTTTATACATACCCATATATCTTTTTCTATACCTAAACCTATCCCACATAACTTAGGTACGATCTTAGTAGCCTCACTTCCTGCACTAGCACTCTTCGATACTGGAGCATCTCATTGCTTTATGTCGCAACGGTTCGTCCGAACTCATGCGATTCCAGTCCAACCTCTCGTATCCAGCTGGAATGTCAGTCAGGGAACGACGTTCTAAAGGCAACAATGGGATACGACCTGTGTCCAGTAGTCATCTACAACAGAGAATTCTATGCTGACTTCAAGGTGCTGGACATACTGAATTTCGATGTCGTTTTGGATATGGATTGGCTAGGAACATTCTATGCTACCAATGACTGTCGTCAAAGGAAGGTAGTGTTTGAGATTCCAGAGCATCCGGTCTTTTATTTCAAAAGTAGAGACCGTACCCTGGAGCCAAACACATACAAAGAAAAACCGAAGAAGGCAGTGATTGCAACTCTACAGGTGGGAGAAGACAAACCAGAAGTAGTTCAAAAGTTCGACGATGTATTTCCTGAAGACATATCAGGTTTGCCTCCCGATTGAGCTCTTGAATTCAACATTGATTTAATACCTGGAGCATAACCGGTGATCAAAACTCCGTATCGCTTGAGTCCCAAAGGTTTGAAAGAGATCCGAACTCAGTTGGACGAATTATTGAAGAAATGATGGATTCGTCCCAGCACTTCAAGTTGGAGATCGCCAGTTCTGCTTGTGAAGAAGAAAGAAGGTTCATACAGAATGTGCATTAATTATAAAGCTCTGAACGAAGTAACTATAAAGAATAAGTATCCACTTCCGCACATCGACGATCTATTTGATCAGCTAAGTGGGTCTTGTGTATTCTCCAAGTTAGATCTTCATTCGGGTTATCATCAGGTGAAGGTCAAAGAGTCTGATATTCCGAAGATGGCATTCAGGACTCGCTATGGTCATTATGAGTTTCTTGTGATGCTATTTTGAGTGCCCAATGCACCAGCTATATTCATGAACCTAATGAATCAAGTTTTCCGGGAGTACCTAGACAGGTTTGTTGTCATTTTCATCGACGACATCCTGGTGTGCTCAAAGAGTCAGAAAGAACATGCTGAGCACCTACGAATTGTCCTGGTGACTTTACAACAGCATCAACTCTATGCCAAGTACAGCAAGTGTGAGTTTTGGCTAGATCAAGTCGGTTTTCTCGGACATATTGTATCAGGCGATGGAATTTTTGTAGATCCGGCTAAAGTATCAGCAGTAAGCGAATGGCCGACACCGAAGACAGTGAAGGACATTAGAAGTTTCTTGGGTTTAGCAGGATATTACAGAAGATTCATTAAAAGATTCTCAAAAATTGCAACACCCCTGACCAAGATTACACGTAAAGATGAAGAATTTGTGTGTCAGAAGCATGCGAACAAGCTTTCATAGAACTCAAGTCAAGATTGACATTAGCGCCTATTCTCGTAATACTGGACCAATCTGGAGGTTTTGAAGTGCATTGCGATGCACCCGGTAAGGGATTGGGATATGTTCTACATCAGCACGGTAAAGTTGTAGCTTATGCATCAAGACAGCTGAAAGTTCATGAGCGCAACTATCCGATGCATGATCTAGAGTTGGCAGCCGTTATCTTTGCTCTTATGATTTGGCGCCATTATCTTCTTGGAGAACGAGTGGACATATACACGGACCATAAGAGTCTGAAATATGTGTTGACTCAGAAAGAGTTGAATATACGGCAGAGAAGATGGTTAGAACTTATGGCGGACTTCGACATCAACCTACAATATCATCAAGGGAAGGTGAATGTAGTACCTGATGCACTTAGTCGCCAACCACTATCAATGAATCTCACCGCACAGTGGAAGCTTCAACAAGATTTGCAGATGGAGATAGAAGTGGTCATGACAGGTAACGCTTCAAGTTTGATGAACTTATAAGTTCAGTCTACTATTGTCAATCATATCAAAGCAGCTCATGCAAGTGATACCAAGTTGCAAAAGATAAGAGAACAAGTAGAAAGTGGACTTCAAACATACTTCATCATCCATGAAGACGGATCTTTGAGATACGGTAGTAGATTGTGTGTACCATAAGGTTCTGTTTGAGATGAATAGATGAAAGAAGCTTACAGCTCTCCCTATTCAGTACACCCTGGCGGTACAAAAATGTACAAAGATCTACATCAACAATACTAGTGGCATGGAATGATGCGTGAAGTAGCCAGAAGCGTCGCTAAATGTTTGGTGTGTCAGCAAGTGAAAGTTGAACATCACAGGACTGCTGGTTTACTTCAACCGTTACCTATCCCAGAATGGAAGTGGCAACACATCACTATGGATTTCGTGACTGCTCTTCCTCACAGCATGAAAGGTAATGATGTGGTATAGGTTATTGTGGATCGACTCACAAAGTCGGCTCACTTTATTCCCTTTCGAGTTGGCCAATCTACCGAGACACTAGAAAACAAGTACATGGAGGTAAGTTT
Organism: Agapanthus africanus; assembly: GCA_030015575.1. Taxonomy (NCBI): domain Eukaryota; kingdom Viridiplantae; phylum Streptophyta; class Magnoliopsida; order Asparagales; family Amaryllidaceae; genus Agapanthus; species Agapanthus africanus. The sequence goes on along the minus strand of CM057350.1, from coordinate 440,131,893 downwards.
GAATCAAAGTAAGATTTAACTCTTCATAGTGTACTATCTCTGATACCCATGAAATCATGCAGGAGATCGTAAGATTACATGGAGTACCGGTTTGCATTGTCTCCGATCGTGACACCATATTCCGATCGCAATTTCGGCAGAGTCTGCAAGCTAGCTTAGGAACAAGTCTGAACTTTAGCACAGCTTACCATCCACAAACAGATGGACAGTCTAAGCGAATGATTCAGATACTTAAAGATATGCTAACAGCGTGTATGTTAGACTTCGGAGTATCGTGGGAAGATCATCTACATCTTGTGGGGTTTTCATACAACAACAGCTACCAAGCAAGTATTGGAATGGCACCCTTTGCAGCTCTATATGGAAGGAAGTGTCGATCGCCATTAAGTTGGGACAACATCGGAGATAGAGAACTTCTTGGACCTGAGATGATAGTAGCAACAGTGGATGTAGTTCTCCTTATCAAGGAAAGAATGCGTATAGCCCAAGACCGACAGAAGCACTGGGCTGATGCAAAACGCCGTCACTTGGAGTTCCAACCGGGAGATCATGTCTTTCTAAAGATTTCTCCAAACCGTGGAGTGATTCGCTTTGGAAGGCGGGGTAAGCTAAGTCTGAGGTATATTGGACCATTCGACATATTAGAACGAGTCGGAGAAGTGGCATATCGCTTGGCACTTCCACCATCATTGGAAAGAGTGCACAATGTGTTCCACATATCCCAACTCAGAAGGTATGTGAGTGACCCCAGTCACATTCTTGATCACTACGAGCTCACTGTACAGACGGATCTATCTTGTGAGCAACAACCCGTTGAAATCCTGAACAGAAAGGTGAAGTCACTTCGGAATAAGGAAGTAAACTTGGGCCGGGTGATGTGGAAAAAAACACACCAGAAGAATCAACATAGGAAAAAGAAGTCGATATGCGTGCAAGATACCCTCACTTGTTTGTAAATTAGTCCTTAATAATTGGAAATTTCGACGACGAAATTTTTGTAAGGAGGGTAGAATGTAACGACTCTATTTTATACAGAAAAATTTGCTTAAAAGTTAATGTACAAATAGAGTATTTGCAATCCTGTGTATGCTATAAGTATTTAAATTGCTTTTGAACAGCAAGAAAGCACTTGTAGCTCATTGGTAAAGTCTTGCACTGCTGTGACATAGCCCCTGTGTTCAAATCCCCTCAGCCACATATTATTTTTAAATGATTTTTCTTTAAAATTTTTGGAAGCCCAACGGATTACACGTGCAATACACGTAAAAATGAAAAGTCTCATAAAACAAATATGTGCACTGAGCTATATGAAGCGACTAGGACACGTGGCCAAGATCTAGAGCCCCACCCCTCGGATTGGACCGGCGAGATTCGCCCCGAGACCGGCACCGCCGGGCCCCCCTCCCCCGTCCATAATGCTCCCAAACTTTTCCCTAGCACCCCTTGGCCTCCTCCCACTACTCCTATTCTGTTTGATTTTTCTGCACATTTACAGAGAGTGTTAATTCACCTCTTTAATCTAAGATTTAATACATTTTTAATTCTCTATTCACACCCTAAACCTTAATTCTATCCTATAAATACCACCCTATATTTTGGCCCTCCTTGTTCTAAAATCCATTGCCAAAACTCTCTAAAATTTCTAAGTCCAAAAGTTCTACAAGTGGAGTTAGCCAAGATCAAAGTTCCGGCGACATTTCGGGACAAATCTGGTGACGACGCGACTCCATGACGCCTTCGAAAGTTCCCTCTACCTTCTTTCTCTTCTACAAATCAATAAGTCCTCTCTCCCCTCCTCTATTTCTAATCTAAAACACTCACTTTTCAAAACACGTCGGAAGCGGAGTTATTCCGACTTCCGATTCTCTTTTCTTTAAAAACCCAAATTTTCTTAATAACAAATCTTCCAATTCATCATATATTGTTTATCAATCATAACAAAACGCTTTAGAACAAGTTTTATCTCAAAATAACATGTTGTGCAACTTTTATCACATTTTTACGAATAAATACCACAAACTTTACATTCTACATATTTCATCATATTTCTTTGTATTACCTTTAGAAAACTCACGAGGTAATGACCCACCTCATCACGACACTCATCCTTAATATAGCACGATGTCTTTTGGAACATTAGTTTGTGGGATAATTACAAGTTTACAATAAAATACCCTAAACTATTACAAAACCGTATTATTTAAATTGTCTTATTTAAATTCCATACGATTAAGTTCCTACAACCCATTTTGGGGAATCCGATTTGGTTGGTGCGGATTATCTCACATCCATCGGACTAGTAGGGCGAGATGCAGACCTCCTCACGGAGCATATGATCTCGATGGAATTTGTATTACAATTTTAAGAAAAACGTGATTTCTATTTAATAAATAAATTCTATTTTTAATAATTATATATATATAATATTACCAAAATATCTATTTTAAATATATAATATATTCCATATTTTCTAATCAAAAGAAAAGAATCACAAAAGTTCATGAAAATACCATCAAGAATCAATACAAGTCAAATTACATGAAAATACCATATACTGTTCAATTTAGGTTTATATCCACTAGAATATCTCATTTTATAAAAATTACATCTATGAAAACCCTAAAGACGATAAATAAATACTTGAGGTGTATTTTAAAAATATATCAAAACTATTTTTTCATAAAACCCCTCAAGTTATATTAATTTACAATAAGAACCCTAGTAAATATAGGTTTAAGAGAGATCAGTTCTCTTGAGCCTCATGGAACCGGAGAATATGGGTGCTTTCCTATCTAAGGTAGACAAACTAAGAACGGTGTTATCAATACGGTAATTGTCTTGGAAAAAAACACATATCCTGCCGTCCATGTGCAGCAGTTACCGATAACTCCAAAACTAATTCAGGACTTCAATTCTATTTAAGTGTCTGACTCAGGCAGAGTCTCGGTATAATCTGAAATCAATCAATCTACCCTTGAATATGATTCAAGTATAACTCCAATTCAACATGAATCCATTAATATCAGAATTCAATCTATATCAACATGAACATGATTTGACCGAACCATGGATATACATTTGACTGGTCTAGATGACTTTCCGTCTATATCCTTATCCGTTTACATGAACTACTGATATCATGGTTTCGGCAAGTCCATCTACAAATTACTACAAAACAATACAAAAGATATTACGGGATTTTAAAGGGGTAGACTGGTACGGAATGTGTTAGAAGTGGCACGAGACAGTCACTTTAATACACCTAATCTGAATATACATTGCTATTGTTCCATGGCTTAACGATTCCTTGTGCTCTGTATATCTTAGTCCACGGAATAGTTGGACTCCTCTCGTATACACTGGCATATTCTGTACCAAGCTACAAACAACTGCGTTAACATAACAAACTCATAATACACCAGTTATATTCTCATATCTGTCTATTTATCTGTCTATTCTATTTCTACTTTTCTTTGGGACTTACCGAGCGATTGTTCGCTGATGACATTTCTTCTCTCTTCATTCTTTGGAAATGTTGTCAGGTGAATCCGACTCACTGGTGATAGAGCCCAGTTCAGAGGACTTGGATCAGTTCAGCAAGGACCCCGAGCTCTAGACTTTTGTATATACTTTACTTTTATGTTCATGCCATTGTTTAGGTATTGCTTTCATCATTGTATTTATTTTTCAGTTGTATTGTAAAGAAATGTTTAATAAATAAAAAAGTTGTTGTTCATTTACATTTCATATCTTCTTGTGTATATTTACATTATATTGCTTTGTTACAGTTAGCGTGTTTACTTCTGAGTAAATAGGTAGCGGGCCAATCACGTCTCCTTACCGTACTCTGGGAAGCGGGGCGTGACAAACTCTAAACCTAAATTACCAAATTTATATTTCAATTTTTCATCTATTTTCAATTCTAAAACCCATCTAAACAATTTTCTTCGATTATATTTTAATAATAAAACCCATCAACCCCCAAAATCAAAATAAATTTCAAACCCATCATTCTACAACCGATTCAATTCATCATTAACCATATTTAATATATCAAAACCGACACAAATCACATATTATAATCACTTAATATCCAAATTTAATAATCTAATTGAAAAAATTAGGATTAGGAGAAAAAACAACAACCTTGACCCGAATTTGAAAAGAATAAGAGCGATTGCAAGTTTCTACACCACCAACTGCAACAATAACACCTACAAAAAAATTGGGGTTAGATTTTATAATTTTTCCGAAAATTTTGAGAAAAAGGAGGAAATAATCTCGGGAAATTTTTTGGGGGAATGAGGAGGAAGAAGGAGCCATCGCGGCTCTTATCTGTTCGACATATTAGCGACCGTTTAGAACGGTCGCTAATATTATGTGAACGGTTGCCAATACATTGGCGACCATTCATTAGAGACCTTATAATATATACGGTCTCTAATAATTTATTAGGGACCGTATATATTTACACGGTCTTTAATAAACGGTCTCTAATGTGTTCAGTTTTTACTAGTGATATCACCGAATAGAGAAGTGATACGTTTTGGTAAGAGGGGTAAACTTAGTCCAAGATATATCGGACCGTTCGACATACTCGAACGAGTTGGAGAAGTGTCATACCAATTGGCACTACCACTCTCATTGGAAGGAGTGCACAATGTGTTTCACATATCCCAACTAGGACGATATGTGAGCGACCCCAGCTATATACTTGATCACTCAGAGCTCACTGTACAGACCGATCTGACTTACGAGCAGCAACCAATCGAGATCTTGGATCAGAGGGTGGAGACACTACGGAACAAGGAGGTGAACTTGGTCTGAGTGATTTGGAAGAAGGATTCGCTAGGAGAATCAACTTGGGAGAGAGAAGACGATATGCGTGCGAGATACCCTCGCCTCTTTGAAAATTAGTCTTTATCTAAATTTTGAGGACGAAATTTTTATAAGGGTAGAATGTAACGATTCTGACATCCCTGTACAAAATTAACTTGATTAATGTATAGAAAGGATATTTCAGCCTGATTAGGAGTTATAAGATATTTTTGTTCAAAAGTAAGAAACAACTTACAGCTCACTGGTAAAGCCTCTACACTGCTATGACATAACCTGTGTGTTCGATTCCCATCAGTCCCAATTATTTTTAATATTTTTTCTTTTTAAACTTTTCGAAAGCCCAAGAGTTGCACATGCAATACACGGTGGAACGAAAAGTTTCAAAAAAATCAAACAAAATAAATAAGGTTTTAAATACGAGTTAAACACATGGCACGAATCTTGATACAAATGGCCTCAATCCAACTGTCCAAATGCTCTATCTGGCTGCCACCAGAGGTCCGATCTTGCCCAAACGACTCCATTCTTCGCCCATGCACCCCTTCAACTCTCTTCTACTCCTTTGTTCTATTTGATTTTCTTGAATTTAAACAAAGACCTTTCGTTTCCACCTTTAATCCTATTTTAATTATTTTTAATTCAAATTCTTTCACTCACACACCCTCATCCCTACACTACAAATACATCTCATCCCTTAGCACCCACCATTCTGAAAATTTCTATCAAAATTCTTTCAAAATTCTCTATGTTCAAAGTGGAGTTAAGCAAGCCAAGAGGAGTAGCGATTCAATTTCGACGACCGGAGCTTTTTCGACGATACCACGAAGACTTTCTCTCTTCCTTACTCTATTCTCAGCGCTACACAACTAGTAAATCTCTTTTTTTTCTCTATCAATTCATCTCAAAATGTGTTTATGAAGAAAAAACTATTCGACTAAAATGGAGTTAGCTTAGGTAAAACTTCTTTTAATGAGTTTTGCCACTTTTACTATGTTAAAATTCCCCTCTAACTCTTCTAAACATCACATCAAAATTATTCATCTAAATTACATTTGAATTGTCCAAAATTTTGGACTAAATAAATCATACAACAAAATTTTCATCAAAATACCATGAACTTTAACTATAACTCGTTATTCGATAATTAATTATACATACCTCTAGAACATTCACGGGATAACGACCTACCCACACACACACTTATAATTCATAGCACGATATTTGGTTAGAATTTTTCATCTAAATGAAACAATTGTCAATAAAATACCATCACTTTATAAAAATACATTTTTAATCGATATTTGATAGCCTTTCGCAATTATACCTCTACAATCCTCTTTAGGAGACCCACTTATGGATGTTACGTATTATCACACGTCTTTGGAATGATAGAGCGAGATGCAGAGCTCCTCACGGAGAATTTGGTCTCGAAAAGAATGAAAATACGATTTAAAATAAAACGACTTTTTCTTAAACAAAAAAAATTAAATTTCGAAAAATTATATAATATTATGAATCCATATTTTCAATGAGAACAAATTGTAAAACTATATTTTAAAATGAAAAATTAAAATTTTAATAAAATACCACCAAGTTTACAAAAGAAGTAGTTTTCATTAAAATATTATAAACATTTAAAAGGTAGGTTTCATCACTAAAACATCACCTAAACTAAAATACATGTTCATAAAAAACTTTAAATATTATAAACCACCCTCGATGTTTATTTTTAAATAATATTAAAATATTTTTGTAACGTTTTGAAAATCGTTTCGGTGAAATTTCAGAAAATCGGTAAAATAAGGGGGTTTTCTGTAAAAATTCAAAATACAAAAATCTTTATTATAAAATTAAATATACATATTCTAGCTGTGAAATTGCTAGTATTTGGTGTTTATTGAGCCACTGGTGAAATTTCAAATTTTCTGAAAATTTTCCGAAATTAATTATTTTAATATTATTTTAAGCCGTCAGTAATACATTTAATTGGGGAAAATTATAAATTAGAATGAGTTGAAACAATTTTTGTGCATCATAACACATTAAATAAAATTTTAACATGTTGTTTTTGAAACAAAATGAAACTGCCAAACGGTGTTAGAATTATTGAAGAAAAAAGGCTTTTTTTGGTGAGATTAGTGTAAATAGATATTGGGGTATAACATTTATCATTTTTTTTCTCACCCACACTCACCCACACCCTCCCTCCTCCCCACCTTGTGGCTGGCCGAAATTTGTAGGAAGACCCCCCCCCCCCGAAAGTTTGCCCCAATTCAAGTTTAAAAGAAAAGAAAACAATGAATTTAAAGAATAAAAGATTATATAAGTATGTGCTTTGACCTTGGGTTGACTTCATATCATTTTCCCCACTTGACTCTCTCTCTCTCCCTCTCACTGCTGGAAATTTCAGCAGCCCTCTCTCAAAAAAAATCCCACCCAATTTGCATCAAAAATCCACAAAAATGCTTCAAAATCCAAACAATTTCAAAGCTAATTCCAAATCCAACTCCTACCTATTTTTCCTTAGCCTCTCAAGCATGGTTTTGGTGAAAAGTTTTCAAATTGGAGGTCAAGATTTTCATGCTAGATCTCAAATCTTATGATGTAAAAATCTTGAGCTTTTTGTTAATTGTTGGTTATTGTTTTAATATAACTTAATTAGGATATGAATTGTGGTTCTAAGTGAAAGTTTTGAAATTCAAGAGAAGAATTTGAATGCAAGTTAGGGTTTTGTGAAATTGGTGTATGGTTGTGTGATGTATTTAGGCTCTTATGACATGTTAAAACAAGATTAGTAGCTAGTTGTTAATGGTTAGTTTAAAAATTGTGTTAATTATGCTAAATTGCTAACTAGGTTTTTGAAATTGGTTAAATAATTGGGATTAAAAATGTGATTAGGTTTTTCATGACTTCATTAACATTATAAAGTATAGTTTAACACTTTAGTTCATGGAAATCCAACCTAAATTGTTGTTTGTGCATTTTTGCTATAAAATTGTTAAAATTTGGGTATATTGTAACTAGAATTTTGGGGTTAATGAAATTTATTGGGATTAAATTATGGAAATTGTTTTTATGACTTATTTAAGATATTTAATAAGTATTATGGCCGCTAGATTTGTTTAAACGTCGAGTTTTGTACTAAAACGGGTAACTTTTGCTTGCTAGATTTTCGGAAAAATGGCTTTTAAGGTGAATTTGGGGTTTTTGTGAATTTTAACCTATTTTATATTATAGTTAGTGTTCGTGGATGCGCAAATGAGTGTGTTTGGGTTTTCTCGATGGTTTGACGTTTGTACATCGACATCGAGGATTGGTTTGACTATTCTTGCATGCGTAGGCGATAGGTTTTGACCTATGCATGATACGCGTGACGATTTGATTTTCGTATGCCGTTTCGATTTCGAATTTGGTTTTAATGCGATACGGTGCGTTATGATATGTAGGTACCCCATGTGGACTTCGAGACAACAAGCAAGCGCGTGGCGACGTCGGCACCGGCGAGCGAGGACCAGGTGAGTAGATTTATATCTATGGGGAGAAGTCGGGTGGATGGCGTATAGCACCCCCGCAGTTCGTGGTGATGTATACGAATACATATACACACATATATTTTGATTATATATTTTATGTTGATATGAGACTTGATGGTAAAGGTAGATTCTAGGTGTTCATGGATTAGTTTAGTGTTAGTTGCGAAACCCTAGAGTAGTCCTTACACCCACACACACACACGCACACATGCATACATCTATGTTATTACCTGTGCGTATATGGGGAGATGTGTTTATGTGTTCACCTGGGTATGGGACTAGGTGTTCACATACTGGTTTTGCGGATGATACTTGGGATTGAGATGAGATTTGAGTTGAGGCAGTGAGATCGGTGATATGGCAGGATTCGTACTTGAGATACGTCCTGATGTTATAGCGGATCTTTGGATGACGATGCCATATGAATAGTGATTTTAGTAGTGTACTAGACGTAGGTCAGTACCCCAGATGATGATCTTGATAAAGAGGATACCAGATGAACACTGTGTTGAGTATGATATTGACCCGTACCCAGATTTGGGGATGCCGTACGACGGATTTACGTACGAGCTATTTATTGATGATTGATCCGCACTCTTGACTTGGGATGTCTGATTTTAGATATGGTATCGGATATGATATTATTGAGGCGGGATCACCGACTAATATATATACAGGTTTGTATATGTATCGACTCAGATGTTAGGCGGTTTCCTTACCTGTAGTTCAGCTTGTTAGTTCAGCCGTATAGTTTAGTATAGTTGTTAGACTAGATTAGACTCCTACCTATTTCAAAACTAACGAATCGTGGGTATTTTAAAAGACAGGTCAAGGGATTCTACGGATATTTCAAAAGACGTATCTTTTCTTAAAAACACCGTAGCCCTTATTTTCAAAACACCGCGATTCGTGTTATTTCAAAAGGCCCTACTGTAGGACTTATATTAGGGTGATGCAGATTAGTTATCGTTGTGTCTAGTATTCAGCTCCCGCACATTATTGCTGTTGCTCCGCATCACATACGTATATTGTTATTTCATATTGCATTGTTGATATTATGCTGTTAGGACACCAGCACCATTACCGATGATGCGTATGTACCACGTACACTTACTTGCCGGCTCACACACATCTTCATCGGTAATTGCCATGTCACGTACACCTTAGGAAATATTATTGCTTAATTTAGCTTGATAGCTAGTAGTTGACATGATATTAGTGTACTTACCTTATATGCCAGCTTAAATATTGTAGTTATTACTTGTCACTTCATGCATACTGTTATTCATTGTTATGCCGTATTCATGGATTCTCATGCCTATATTCATGGTTTTACATGCTATTGATGATTTGGATTCGGATTTCCATGAGATTTTCTGGATTTGTGGGAAAACCGCAAAACTTGTATAAGCTTCTTTCCTCTCTTTTAAATAAAAAGTGCGGTTTTCCCATGATGTATGAGTCGTCCACCATGAGTTTGCTGATGGATTTCGAGACCCGATTCGAGGAGATAAATGAACCGTTTCGGGTACATGGTAGGCCCGGTGCGGTACCCCAGGGCAAGAAGATCGTGTTGTTGACGTTGAGCCTGTGCAGGGGAGCACGACCGACCGGTGATATTATCCGACGCGTCGGATATCCGGAGGATACCATCGTGGTCATGAGATGGATGGTAGGGGCCGGCCTGGACCGACGGCGCCCTAGTCATTGTGATTGAGACATTGAGATTTCGAGATATTGAGGTACAGAGACTGTGATACAGAGATATCGAGATATTAGGATTACGTTTTGTGCCGATGCTAGGCACTGTTTATGCTGATTTCATTATGATACCTCATTTTTAAAATACAGAAATCTCACTGATTTATGAAAGCAGTTTTCTTCAGTACATGCATTCTGTTTCATGCATTCATACATCATCCATATGATACATTGCTACCTGAGGCACTGACACGAGCACATGGGATTACACTTGGGTTAGATATTTTCCCTAACCATGGTTATGGGTTGCTGGTTATATATTTGAGGATTATATATTATGATCGTATGACCTAGGATTGCGTCATACATGCGATTTTTATTCGTAGATGTTTTTCTATTCACGAGTTGGCAACTCACCCCCGTTGTGCCCCAGTTTCTTGCAGGTTTGCCGTACAGGTTTCATTACGGCTTTGCGGGCACAGTTTTCGTTCGGGTGACTTGTTAGTAGGTGGGTTTATTGGTATCATACCCATCATATTACCTTGTATAATATTATTCAGTTGTATCTAGTAAATTCCATCAACCAAACATGTATTTATTTTGAGAAAGAGACCAGTGATGTTATTCTTTCGACCTTAGAGTCGCGCGTTATATTTCTGTGGATTTCTTATGGTTTTGAGTTTCCTTTTGAGTTTTGATCCTCGCCCTTGGCGTTGTATATTACATTACTTGTGTGGTTGTGACCGTCGATTGACGAAGAGCTAGCTCCCGCTTGGGGATGCCTTTTATTGATTTCGTATACTATTCATGTTGTATCCCGTTTGGGGGCCAGTATTTACAAAGGAGACTCTGCCGAAATTTTCAAGAAATATTTGATGTTTTAAAAAAAAACCGCATAATTCGGCTTATGCTAATAAAACTACTTGATTTAAATTTGTTTTTCCTTCACTCTACTACTTTTCTTGGTTTGGATTTCTGGGTTTTCGGCTTACTTAGATTGCGTACGCCTCGAGACGTTTCATAGTTTAAGTGCCGGTCATTTTCCGTACTTTCGGGACGTGACAAAGTTGGTATCAGAGCGCTAGGTTTACCTTCGAAGCGTAGGATAACCCATGGTTGATGGAATAGGTGACTAAAGTAGAGTGACGTACCGTGGCTATGTTCCGCGGCATACTTACGATACGCTACTCCACTTAAGGAGCCATAGGATGTACATTTCTTTGTTCAGTATTATATTCATTCCTGATCTAGCCTCATCGGTACCAGTTATGGTTTTGCTGCCACGATTACGGGCAGGGAGAGCTACGGCTAGAGTTGCGGTCAGCACGAGCTCGTTACAAACGAGGACTGACCAGGGCGTGATTCCGACGACATACGACTGCATTGAGAGGCGTCGTTTGATTGTGTTTCTGCGTCACGAGCATTTGGATGGATCGTTGTATGAGATTACTCGGACGTGCAGATCAGCGCCAGAGGATTGAGCCAATGATAGAGGCCAGCCAGATTTTGATGACCGTTGGCGTATTGCTTACTCCTGATGATTGAGGCACTGTTCAGCGTGTAGACGAGTGAGCCAGTCATTGCTGCGAATGACGAGATATCGCCCCAGATGTTGGAGCTTTTGCAGTACGAGTGGTACTAAGAGATGATAGAAGGTCGTTAGTCACCAAGGATGAATGACTAGGACATGCGGTTTGTTTGCTACCCCGATGCGAGGTCATCAGATAGATTGATTCCAGCTAGAGACGACTTCACGCGGAGACGTTAAGAGTCGACAGAGACGATCGAATGTCGGCAACCTATTATTCCAAGTTTAAAGTATTCGGAAAGACATGCAGGCAATTCTATGGACCCTCTAGAAGAATGAAACCCTAACTCGATATAATGACCGTGTGAAAGCCTTTGAACCTTAGGGTTTGCGGCAGTTCCGCGGCGCCATTAGTGAGGCTTGGGTTTGCCCTTCTACGGCTGGACCATCGATGCTGTGGTACGTACTCGATACTGTTAAACCGTACCCAAGATGTTGAGCTCTTGGGGGATTATGAGGTTTTGACAAATCGATCGGATGGTTCGACTTCATTCGGATGCCAGGTGGTGAGATGCATTTCTTGGGAGACTCCAGATACGAGGATAGCCGTAGGAGCTCAGTCCATGGAGCCACGACGAGATGAGTCCGAAGCAGTCGACATTAGAGAAAGTGGAGTAAGAGGTTCGTACGAGATCTTGATGAGACGATGTTCTACTCCGCCGACATCAGAGATGCGATACGCATGCCGAGACATTGTACTTGGATATACCTTCCAGAGTCACGATGAGTATGCAGCAGTTCCGGAACGAGAACAGATCTAGTAAAGGACGATGACTTCCGGACAGTTCGGCAGAGACGTGATTTGGGAGAGACCTCGACAGGACCTTTCTGGAATAAATTACGAGAAGACTTGGACCCAGGAGTGGTCATGTTATGCACACCGGCAGGCCAGAGTTCAGGATCGTCGACGAGACATGCTATGAGTGACCACGGCAGTTGGCCAGAGGTTCTTAGAGGAAGTGCTTGAGCGGGGACTATTCCGCCATTTTTGATTTCGGTATTTTGGGCGATCTATTCGCATGATTGATTTTGATGATTGAGTTTCATGATATTTGTTTTCATGGACCATGGTTGCACCTGCTGAGTATTTGCGATTTTGCACAGTTGTTGCACTTGATCTCGTTTTCGTGCCTTTGTTTCACACGTTTATGATTTTATGGGTTTCATACAGTTGAGTTGATTTCGTGCGTATATACGCACACGATTTGGTTTTTGCACTCAGTATGATTCACATATGCTTGCAGTGCAGTGATACGCATTTTGTGCACTTAGATGCACTGGACTTCGATTTCGATTATGATGCTCGATATTGGTTTTGTGCACCTTGTGCACCTGATTGGATTTTGCGCATGTTCGGCGCTTGATATTGGATTTCATGATTTCGTGCATGATAGATGCACCTGCCTTAGATTTTCGCACATGTTGAGCGCATGTTTTGAGATGTGATTTGGTGCACACTAGATACACTAAATCGAGATTTTTCGAGCATGTCAGATGCACCTGATTTTGCTGTCAGGCACACACATTGCCTATGACAGATGCTTCATGCGCACCCGATGCACTTAGATCTTGTTTCTGTGCACTTGTATAGCACGTATATGGATTTGATTTCCGTGCGCACCAGACGCACGTAGTATTCATATGCGTATTTTGGGATTAATTTCTTATAGAGCAGTACGTTTTTATGATATTTATATATATAGATTTGATATTTACGTGTATAGTTTCGAGTTATATCATATTGGTGTTGTATTGGATTTGACATTTGTGTCTTTACCATGACTCCGATGATTGCGAGATGCTTGACGGAGTTTGGATTTTGAGTTATATGCTCATTTTTCTTGCGCATGCGCTGCGCTACGATTTGTTTTGTGTATTTATGATTTCGGAGCCCCGACGACTTGATAGTTTTGCTTAGGTGTTTTAGTAATTGGGAGGAGTTTTAATTTAAATTCGGGGACCGAATTTCTTTAAGGGGGGAAGATTGTAACGTTTTGAAAATCGTTTCGGTGAAATTTCAGAAAATCGGTAAAATAAGGAGGTTTTCTGTAAAAATTCAAAATACAAAAATCTTTATTATAAAATTAAATATACATATTCTAGCTGTGAAATTGCTAGTATTTGGTGTTTATTGAGCCACTGGTGAAATTTCAAATTTTCTGAAAATTTTCCGAAATTAATTATTTTAATATTATTTTAAGCCGTCAGTAATACATTTAATTAGGGAAAATTATAAATTAGAATGAGTTGAAACAATTTTTGTGCATCATAACACATTAAATAAAATTTTAACATGTTGTTTTTGAAACAAAATGAAACTGCCAAACGGTGTTAGAATTATTGAAGAAAAAAGGCTTTTTTGGTGAGATTAGTGTAAATAGATATTGGGGTATAACATTTATCATTTTTTTTCTCACCCACACTCACCCACACCCTCTCTCCTCCCCACCTTGTGGCTGGCTGAAATTTGTAGGAAGACCCCCCCCCCCAAAAGTTTGCCCCAATTCAAGTTTAAAAGAAAAGAAAACAATGAATTTAAAGAATAAAAGATTATATAAGTATGTGCTTTGACCTTGGGTTGACTTCATATCATTTTCCCCACTTGACTCTCTCTCCTCTCTCCCTCTCACTGCTGGAAATTTCAGCAGCCCTCTCTCAAAAAAATCCCACCCAATTTGCATCAAAAATCCACAAAAATGCTTCAAAATCCAAACAATTTCAAAGCTAATTCCAAATCCAACTCCTACCTATTTTTCCTTAGCCTCTCAAGCATGGTTTTGGTGAAAAGTTTTCAAATTGGAGGTCAAGATTTTCATGCTAGATCTCAAATCTTATGATGTAAAAATCTTGAGTTTTTTTGTTAATTGTTGGTTATTGTTTTAATATAACTTAATTAGGATATGAATTGTGGTTCTAAGTGAAAGTTTTGAAATTCAAGAGTAGAATTTGAATGCAAGTTAGGATTTTGTGAAATTGGTGTATGGTTGTGTGATGTATTTAGGCTCTTATGACATGTTAAAACAAGATTAGTAGCTAGTTGTTAATGGTTAGTTTAAAAATTGTGTTAATTATGCTAAATTGCTAACTAGGTTTTTGAAATTGGTTAAATAATTGGGATTAAAAATGTGATTAGGTTTTTCATGACTTCATTAACATTATAAAGTGTAGTTTAACACTTTAGTTCATGGAAATCCAATCTAAATTGTTGTTTGTGCATTTTTGCTATAAAATTGTTAAAATTTGGGTATATTGTAAACTAGAATTTTGGGGTTAATGAAATTTATTGGGATTAAATTATGAAAATTGTTTTTATGACTTATTTAAGATATTTAATAAGTATTATGGCCGCTAGATTTGTTTAAACGTCGAGTTTTGTACTAAAACGGGTAACTTTTGCTTGCTAGATTTTCGGAAAAATGGCTTTTAAGGTGAATTTAGGGTTTTTGTGAATTTTAACCTATTTTATATTATAGTTAGTATTCGTGGATGCGCAAATGAGTGTGTTTGGGTTTTTTCGATGGTTTGACGTTTGTACATCGACATCGAGGGTTGGTTTGACTATTCTTGCATGCGTAGGCGATAGGTTTTGACCTATGCGTGATACGCGTGCCGATTTGATTTTCGTATGCCGTTTCGATTTCAAATTTGGTTTTAATGCGATACGGTGCGTTATGATATATAGGTACCCCATGTGGACTTCGAGACGACAAGCAAGCGCGTGGCGACGTCGGCACCGACGAGTGAGGACCAGGTGAGTAGATTTATATTTACGGGGAGAAGTCGGGTGGATGGCGTATAGCACCCCCGCAGTTCGTGGTGATGTATACGAATACATATACACACATATATTTTGATTATATATTTTATGTTGATATGAGACTTGATGGTAAAGGTAGATTCTAGGTGTTCATGGATTAGTTTAGTGTTAGTTGCGAAACCCTAGAGTAGTCCTTACACCCACACACGCGCGCACACACATGCATACATCTATCTTATTACCTGTGCGTATATGGGGAGATGTGTTTATGTGTTCACCTGGGTATGGGACTAGGTGTTCACATACTGGTTTTGCGGATGATACTTGGGATTGAGATGAGATTTGAGTTGAGGCAGTGAGATCGGTGATATGGCGGGATTCGTACTTGAGATACGTCCTGATGTTATATCGGATCTTTGGATGACGATGCCATGTGAATAGTGATTTTAGTAGTGTACTAGACGTAGGTCAGTACCCCAGATGATGATCTTGATAAAGAGGATACCAGATGAACACTGTGTTGAGTATGATATTGACCCGTACCCAGATTTGGGGATGCCGTACGACGGATTTACGTACGGGCTATATATTGATGATTGATCCGCACTCTTGACTTGGGATGTCTGATTTTAGATATGGTATCGGATATGATATTATTGAGGCGGGATCACCGACTAATATATATACAGGTATGTATATGTATCGACTCAGATGTTAGGCGGTTTCCTTACCTGTAGTTCAGCTTGTTAGTTCAGCCGTATAGTTTAGTGTAGTTGTTAGACTAGATTAGACTCCTACCTATTTCAAAACTAACGAATCGTGGGTATTTTAAAAGACAGGTCAAGGAATTCTACGGATATTTCAAAAGACGTATGTTTTCTTAAAAACACCGTAGCCCTTATTTTCAAAACACCGCGATTCGTGTTATTTCAAAAGGCCCTACTGTAGGACTTATATTAGGGTAATGCAGATTAGTTATCGTTGTGTCTAGTATTCAGTTCCCGCACATTATTGTTGTTGCTCCGCATCGCATACTTACATTGTTATTTCATATTGCATTGTTGATATTATACTGTTAGGACACCAGCACCATTACCGATGATGCGTATGTACCACGTACACTTACTTTCCGGCTCACACACATCTTCATCGGTAATTTCCATGTCACGTACACATTAGGAAATATTATTGCTTAATTTAGCTTGATAGCTAGTAGTTGACATGATATTAGTGTACTTAGCTTATATGCCAGCTTAGATATTGTAGTTATTACTTGTCACTTCATGCATACTGTTATTCATTGTTATGCCGTATTCATGGATTCTCATGCCTATATTCATGGTTTTACATGCTATTGATGATTTGGATTCGGATTTCCATGAGATTTTCTGGATTTGTGGGAAAACCGCAAAACTTGTATAAGCTTATTTCCTCTCTTTTAAATAAAAAGTGCGGTTTTCCCATGATGTATGAGTCGTCCACCATGAGTTTGCTGATGGATTTCGAGACCCGATTCGAGGAGATGGATGAACCGTTTCGGGTACATGGTGGGCCCGGTGCGGTGCCCCGGGGCAAGAAGATCGTGTTGTTGACGTTGAGCCTGTGCAGGGGAGCACGACCGACCGGTGATATTACCCGACGCGTCGGATATCCGGAGGATACCATCGTGGTCATGAGATGGATGGTAGGGGCCGGCCTGGACCGACGGCGCCCTAGTCATTGTGATTGAGACATTGAGATTTCGAGATATTGAGGTACAGAGACTGTGATACAGAGATATCGAGATATTGGGATTACATTTTGTGCCGATGCTAGGCACTGTTTATGCTGATTTCATTATGATACCTCATTTTTAAAATACAGAAATCTCACTGTTTTATGAAAGCAGTTTTCTTCAGTACATGCATTCTGTTTCATGCATTCATACATCATCCATATGATACATTGCTACCTGAGGCACTGACACGGGCACATGGGATTACACTTGGGTTAGATATTTGTCCTAACTATGGTTATGGGTTGCTGGTTATATATTTGAGGATTATATATTATGATCGTATGACCTAGGATTGCGTCATACATGCGATTTTTATTCGTAGATGTTTTTCTATTCACGAGTTGGCAACTCACCCCCGTTGTGCCCCAGTTTCTTGCAGGTTTGCCGCACAGGTTTCATTACGGCTTTGCGGGCACAGTTTCATTCGGGTGACTTGTTAATAGGTGGGTTTATTGGTATCATACCCAACATATTACCTTGTATAATATTATTCAGTTGTATCTAGTAAATTCCATCAACCAAACATGTATTTATTTTGAGATAGAGACCAGTGATGTTATTCTTTCGACCTTAGAGTCGCGCGTTATATTTTTGTGGATTTCTTGTGGTTTTGAGTTTCCTTTTGAGTTTTGATCCTCGCCCTTGGCGTTGTATATTACATTACTTGTGTGGTTGTGACCGTCGATTGACGAAGAGCTAGCTCCCGCTTGGGGATGCCTTTTATTGATTTCGTATACCATTCATGTTGTATCCCGTTTGGGGGCCAGTATTTACAAAGGAGACTCTGCCGAAATTTTCAAGAAATATTTGATGTTTTAAAAAAAACCGCATAATTCGGCTTATGCTAATAAAACTACTTGATTTAAATTGGTTTTTCCTTCACTCTACTACTTTTCTTGGTTTGGATTTCTGGGTTTTCGGCTTACTTAGATTACGTACGCCTCGAGACGTTTCGTAGTTTAGTGCCGGTCATGTTCCGTACTTTCGGGACGTGACAATTTTTCCTAAATCCCCCTCAAGAAATGCAAACAATATAAATACAATGTAAATAACAATAATAAATATTTAAGAGCTCTAAATTAATATAGGTTTAAGCGGTATCATTTTTCTTGAGCCTCAGGAAGCTGAAGAAAGTGAGTGCTTGCCTATTCAGGTTAGAAAACACTGTAATTAACAGAGTTATCAATGGCAATTGTCTTGAAAAAAGACACTAATCCTGCCGTCCATGTGCAGCAGTTGTCCGATTACTCCCGAACTTAAAAATTTCAACAGTTAAATCCATTCATAAGAAATATTTATAACTCGAATACAAACTCGAATCCAAACTTGAATTTAAAATCGAACTCGAATCCAAACTCGAACTTTAATCCAATTCGAATCTAAACTTGAACTTGAACTCAAACTCAATCTACTCGACTAACTTGACTATACCCAAAATTGCAACTGACATGACTCACATTATACTCGACTTACTCGACTTCATTCTTCAACTTTTGAAATCTATGGTTTTGATTAAGACATGTTATAATTGACCAAGCAAATCAACTAAGGATATCTAACAGTTATAATATATTATACTCGGGATGTTTGGAATAGTTTCTTATGTGAATCCAACGGAGCTTCAGGAGTCCCGTATTAAGCTATTTCTTTCTATTTACTCGAATTTCAGTCTGGTCAACTCCTCCACATCTTGGAGTCTCGATACTAACACATGAAATGGACCCATTTTTTCTTACTTCTGGAGTCCCACTCTTGAGTTCGTCAATACTTCTACGGTTGCGTTGACATTCACACTTGAAATTTGACGTTAACATGATGACCATATAGAGACCTGTAATATATATATAACCTTGTTCGTTTTACATAAACTTTTACTCGTCACATACATTATTTCATGGTTATTATATAGTTGTCACTTTTCACTCTTACTCTACTTTTGGGACTTACCGAGCGCTAGTTCGCTGACGGGTATTCCATCCACCTTTGTTTTCATGAAATGTTCGTCAGATACGGTCGAGACGGAGGAAGTAGACTCTACAGAGGAGGGTTACGACCAGATAGCTACTCAGAATTAGCTTAATTTCCTTTTTCTTTCAGCTTATGTATGCCACCTGTTTAGGCATTTATTTTATTGTATTTACTTTTTCAGTTGAACTCGTGTATCTGTAAATATTTCATGTTTGAATATAAATAAAAATGTTTGTTGAAAATTGTAAAGTCTCCATTTATTCTTACTTTGTGTATTATTGTTTTAATACACTTATTATATTTATTTAGAGAATGACATTCTCTGAATAAATATACCGTGGGCTTTCCACGTCATCGTTTCCATCTACTGGGAAGCGGGGCGTGACAATACTTCAACTAAAACTTTATCTGCTATTTACTACCAAACTACATGTTTATCAACAGAACAATTATTTTATATCAGTAAAATTATTAATGAGCATTTATTTGTTCCTTAATGTGCATTTTCTGGAATGTTAAATGGCATGGTTTTCAAATTGAATAAATATTGGGGGAAATTCCTGTATTGTTTTGATTAACTACAGTTTTTTATTCTAGATTTAAATTAGACAGTTTATTTGTTTTATTCGATGGATACTATAATAACGTAGGTACTGATATAAAAGATTATAAAAAATGTTTTAAATTCTTATTTGCATGCTATGTATACCTGGTACGACGCACAATACAGCCAAATCAGAACATCTTCTACATCTTCATCTCCACTTCAAACATCTGAAAAGGGAATTTTTGCATTTATAAGTAATAAGAAATAAAGAACCACTGTTTCTTCTTGTTCTTCTTCTAATGAAGTTACAATGTATTTACAAACTGATTTTCTTAGTTTTCTCACTATTGAACAAATAGATAATTTTGATATTTTAGATTGGTGGAAAACACATGAACAAATGCATTATGTACTTTCTGCCATGGCTTCTGATTTACTAACTCCGGTGTCCACAGTAACTTCGGAGTCTTCTTTTAGTGCAGGTAATAGAGTTTTGAGCAACAAGAAAGCGAGATTGTCGGATGAAGCAGTGGAGGTCGCTGTTTGCCAAAAAGATTGGTTCGATATTGAAGCTAGAGAACAACACATTAAAAGTATCGAAGACTCCGACACTAATGAAGAGTAAAGACTTTACAGAATTTCACTAATTGTATTTTTTTTTTTGGAAATTGTAAGAAGAATAAGATTTGCCAACTTATGTCCCTATGTTTAAAAGAAATTAATCAATAAAATATCTAGGTCTAACCGGGACCTATATGAATTTCGGGCTTAAAAAAATTCCCAAAAAAAATATTTTTGGAAAAAAAAATTTAATTGTGTTTGAGCCGGCCCGGCTCGGTCAGGCCGGGCTGGGATTTGGGCCATCCGGTCCAGGCCGAAGCCCGGTCAATGGGGCTTGGCCTGGCCCGTTGACCGGCTAAGCCCGTTGGGCCCGGCCCGTTGACCGGCTAAGCCCGTTGGGCCCGGCCCGTTTGCCACCTAAGCCCGTTGGGCCCGGCCCATTTGCCACCCTGGCGGCCATAATGATACTGGATGGTATAAAATAATTGTTGGCTCCAGGTAGTATAAAATTTCTTGGAAAAAAAAATAATCCAGTCTCCATACTAGTATATATGCAAGTCTCCTATGTCTTTTCAGTATATTAGATGGTTCAAAATAACTCTTGATAGCATGAGATATTGGTTAAATTGATCATCCACAGCACAATTATTTAGAGAGCACAGAGTACACCATACCAGGGAGCAGATTGCGGAAATTTTTTACGGATGGTTGACTTTTAGAGACGCCATGGTAGGATGTTCCCTATCATGCCACGGGTATACTCCTTTTTTGCACTACTTATTCCATAAATTTTTAATGAGTTGTTACCATGTTGTGTAGCAGTCACATGTTTACGAGTACAAATATCTCATCTGTTTGATGGATTGATTTTGTGATTGTGATTTCATCGTTCATGCAATTTATGATGCATGAATTTTTAACTTTTTGGAAGGGTGATCAGGTCAAACTTTATGAAAGTTGTTATACATGCACTGATAAGCAACATATTCAATTGGATAGATCACGGAACCTGTGTGGTGCTCTCCAGTATTCATGAAATGGTTATATATTTAACTATCCTAGTTGCACATAATTTCCTGGAAACCTCTTTAACTTTCATCTGGGTGGGCCAATTCACCAATCATGCTTTTTAAATGATAGATAACTGATCTCATAAATCGGGTTTAATGACATGCACACACGCTCCTTGAGTTTGCACCAATTTGGAAGTCATAACCGATCTCATATGTGTGCGCGCGCGCGTCCTTGATCAAGTTCTTCCAGCTTATGGGGATTCTAAAAATTCATAAGAGCTAAAGAACTGGTTAATTTGTATACAAACTGCTTTAAAGAAACACTGGAGACTATATATGAATCTAGAATAATTAAATGAACAATTTGTTATCGTAGATCAATAATCATGTATGGAAGCAACGTAACCTGTCAAAAATTCCTCATAGAAGAAAACATCACATGCGCCATTTTTTAAATCAAAGGAATTATGGATTAGTTTCTTAGAAATTGTTTGGTTGTAGGAGGTCTTGTGGATGTGTCTTGTGTCCATTTGCGCATCTAAAATGCCATTATTTGGACTGAAGAAAGTATATAAGCTTAGACGATTTTGAGCTGGGCTATTTACTGGTATGGGCTAACCAATAGCAGGATTGATAAAGGAGTCAAGCTTGAGTTTATTCACGCTCTTCAATTAGTAAACGAGCTTAGAAACTTGTTCATACGTGATGTATTTATATTGTCACTACTACAGAGGGGGTCATTCATAACGGCTAGAACCGCTACCTAAGCCCTTATTGGTAACGGTTCCAACCGTTAGGAATACCGCCGTCACCAGAATTATGGTAACGGTTCCAATTGTTACGATTGGCCTCATATGGTAATGGTTGGAACCGTTACCATATACGTGTACATGTTAATGATATCCGAAATATATCAGATATCTGCTAATTATTGGTAACGGTCCCAACCGTTTCCAATATGTATCCGTTACCAATATGTAGCGGGACATGATATATTTCAGATATCATTATTCAGTTCTAACCGTTAGTAACCACTCTGGTAACGGTTATAACCGTTACTAAAGAAGTAACGGTAACGGTTAGAACCGTTACTAATATGTACATATAATTTTTTTAAATCTGAAAAACCCTGCGCGCATGCTGCTTTCATTCACAAACAGCAATAGAAAATAATAATATCACAAAATCTCACGCAATTATAATAGTCAACAAATAATGTGATTCGATTACACACAATTATAATAATAAAAAAATAATATAATCAATAAATCGCACGCAATTATAAAAAAGTATGTATGTACAAATAATATAATCAATAAATCAACAAAACAAATGTTTATATTTAAGGTCGTTGGGACGATCCACCTCTATCGATGTCCCGTGACCTGAATATATTCCTTATCTCGTCCCATAACTTAAAATACAGAATTGACTTGATTATATGAAACTTATCATGTAGTCGCTGGTGCCCTTAGGTAATGCGGCACAGCCCTTAGCAGGAGTGTAGCCGGCAAGATCTTTCTTTTTTTGCGATAAAATTAGGATTTATTTTAGTAAGTAATTTGCGACAAAGAAAACATATACTTTTAAGCGTCGAAGTACTCACGAGGAGGTATTGTGCGCTGGTGTTCATCATGAAAAATGCATTTCAATACCGCTCATTCGATATCAATTTTGGGAATAATCGGTGCTATTAATCCATGTATGTTCAATACGTACAGGATACAAGTATTCGTAACAAAACACTGGAAATACACTCAAAATGCACGTATACGATATTTGTGAGCCAATA
Organism: Agapanthus africanus; assembly: GCA_030015575.1. Taxonomy (NCBI): domain Eukaryota; kingdom Viridiplantae; phylum Streptophyta; class Magnoliopsida; order Asparagales; family Amaryllidaceae; genus Agapanthus; species Agapanthus africanus. Next base: position 440,108,817 of record CM057350.1, on the reverse strand, counting down.
CTGCAACCCGGACAGAGAACCGATCAATATTCATGAGTTTTCGCAATAAACAAGTGTGCGCAACAAAAAGAATACAAGTGGTCCAATATGATACAAGTCATGTACTGTTGGCTATAGTGCTCTCAAGTCAATTATTGTAATCGCAGACACACGATTGTGATGATTGATGGATAACATATACGGGTAGAACAGTCTTACTCAAAATGATAGTATGATATCTGGCTTGTTTTTATCATCATGTACATGTATTATGTGGTATTACAGATCACTATTATATGTTGATAGAGCCTATAGGATTCTTACTTGACTACCAGTATTATAATAGCTATCATATACATGGGGGTTGGGTGGTCTATAAGCACATTCTTAAATGTCCCAAGTCGAGAGAGTATCGAGACTGGGCATCGATACTCCGGAGTAGACTAGTGTATACTTTTCGAGACCCTGACGAGGGGCGGTGGCTGGTCTCATAAGCCATTGGTGTCAGTCAGTCACCTAAGATAGTATACAAGTGCTCATTGGGTTATGAGTACACTGGACGGACTCGTCGGGAACATGTTAGATGGTATTATACCTATTGTCAAATAGGAGTTCCCAGGTGACATGAGTACAGATTAGTTTGTCGACCTTAGATTGTAATTTGTCTCGTGTGAGTTCTCACTGTGCTTTGATTACTACCTTACCACGACTCAAAGGAGTCTTGCAAACAGGTTTTAGTTGAGTACAGTCCCGAGCCACATGGAGGCAGCGAGCGGATTGTCGGGGATACGCCTCTCCCGGTATTGGGGGTTGATGTCGTGCGGTGTACGGGTGACCATCACCAGAAATTCTTGACCAAGGTAGACGAGAATTATTGATTTGGATCTGTAGTTTCTCAGTGGGTGATGAGCTTCATACCGATATGAAATATCGCGTTATTAGGGGTCTGACTTTATCCACCCCCTAGATTCGATATGCGATACTTTTAGACGAACAGACCGGACTGTACGAAGATTGTAAATGACAGGCTTAGTAGGGGTACGGATGACTTCGCTCGTCGGCTTTCCTTTCACTCAATACATGAGTGGCTGTTACGTACAGCTAGTGTCGCTGACGCGCCTGTGATTAAACCCACTACCAGCGTATTGACGAGTCTTTAGAGACCCATACAGAGGGTTTTCACGGTTCAGGCGATATGATATAGATGACGTATGTTGGTACATACAGGAGTCCGATTAAATATGTGTACAGGCTACACAGACTTTTATCGGACGGTTGATAATACTAACGGCTTAGGATTGAGCCAGATTATTAAATCAAGTTTTGATTTAATAATTTATATATATATATATATATATGTATTCTAGAATTACTGTTCACTATTCATTTTCTCTCTTGGCTATTCGTATTTTTATACGAATACGCGTATATGTATTTCGATACGTATACCAGGTTGTATTCCGTATTTATACGGAATATCTTCTAGAAGTTGGACACCTCATTATATGATTTTATTTTTAGAAAATCATTTATAAATGAGGTGGAGGGTGAGGTGGCATGAACATGGTGGAGGTATGTAAAGAAGTATGGCCTTAGATTGTTTGTTGAAAATAATGTGAGATATTTTTCCATGGTTGAAAAATTTAGGGCCATAATCTCTACATGACATTACCATAGATTGATCATTCATTCATTCTCTTTGACACTTAGCCACTTTTCTTGAGTTGCTCATACCCATGGTTCTCCTCACCTCCTCTTTCTTCTTCTTTGATTGCACACTTAAGCATGAGGTATGAGAGAAAAAGCTAGTGAAATATTCCTACATGTCCACTCTTTGTTGCTAGTGACCATGGAGCGTCGGTTGCTTCGCTTGGCGAAGCTAGAGCTTGCATCGTTTCCTTCGGGTGGATCATCTTCGACGGAGGAAGACTGGCAATCAAGCTTGATCCAGGACACATTTAGGAGCTAGGGATGATGGTAGAAGACCAAAGGACACAGATCATTCGGTATAACCATCTATCTCAGTAGCTAGAACTTCTTGTAGTTAGCTAGTGTAGGTTTATGGTTCGATCTTGACGGGTTCATTAGCGCCAAAAGTTTTAAACACCAATTTTTGATCCGCACCGGCCACAGAAGATAGCCAAGGCGCTATCGTAACCCAACATGGTATCAGAGCCACCCCATAAACCATTACAAGCTAGTTTGCATAAGGTTAAAATGTCGTTCGAACAATTTTTCCAAATCGTTTTCCATTTCGACATGCCCGCTGCCGATTTTAAAACCTGTTCAAAAAAAATATTTCAGAGTGTCTTAAAAATACGTGCAGGCATTTGTAGGACACCACAAGAAATTTGGATGCTTGAACCAACAAAATGGCCGCGGAAACGCCGCAATACTTGCCAATTGTCGACGGTTCCGCGGTCGTCATGTGGCCAAAGTGCACCAAATTTCTTCTGGCACTCTTATACTTGGAAATATGATTTTTGGGATATATGGTTTTGGCCCAGATTTGTTTGAGTGCTGGATTGCATTTAGGGCCAATATGGAAAAGTTTAGTTAATCGAAATTTTAAGTATGTGTTTATCAGTGCATGTGATAATATCTACGACCGTGAATATCATTGAGCGGTACAACCCGACTAGTTGCTATATGTTCAACTAGACAGTTTTGCGAACATAATATTCACGTTGATGTTCTATGTTGTACCGATATTGTGGTTGGATTGTCATGGTGGATAGCCTATGGTGCAATGGTTGTAGTACAGTTTAGATTTATTTATATACTCGTTATTGCAGTACGAGCATCCGTCAGGTGGACAGCCGTCTCTGTCAGATTGTATATTCTTTTATTGGGGCACGACCGGGTTGAGGTCGATGTCACCATTGTATATATAATTTTCTTTTCTATACTAGAATTGCCCCGTGGTGGAGTGCTCGAGTAGCCGGGTTCTAGAGGGAAATGGGCCCACATCTTATGGCGTTGAGACGGAGGGCGCCTTACTCTAGAATTGGCGGGCTATTTTGTTAGTGTATATGCCCTAGGGGACATTATTGTATCATACTAGGTTGTATATTACTTAATGGAAGCTTGGGATTTTCACAGTTGTATATACAGTCTTGCTAAAAATGGTAGTATGCTACTTGGTTTGTTTCTACTTTAATATATGAATATGTTTCTTGTAACGTATCACTTATACATATTAGTAGAGCCCATAGGATCTATGCTTGATTACCAGCGTTGTGATGGCAGTCACACTAGTGGGGGCTGGATAGTCTATAAGCAACATCCTATACTTGTCACTAGTCGTAGGATTATCGAGACAGGGCATCGATACTCCGGAGTAGACTAAGTGTGTACGCTTCTCATCCCAGTTGGGGAGATGGTCTGTCCCACAGCCATCAGTACGTTGTACTGGAGATAGTATACAGGTGCTCGTTAAGTTACGGGTACACCGGACAGGACTCGCAGGGGAACTGTTGGTTGGTATTATACCCATCGTCGGTTAACAGTTCCCAGGTGACATGAGTACAGTATAGTCCGCAGACTTGACACTGCTACTTCGCCTCGAGTGTGTCCCACTGTTCTTAGATTGCTACCCTACCACGGCTCAAAGGAGTCGTGCAAACAGGTAGCAGTTGGGTGCAGTCCCGAGCACTTGAAGGCAGTGGCGGTTAGATAAGATTCGTCTCTTCCGGTATTGGGAGATGATATCGCGCTGTGTCAGAGAGCCATTACGCAAAGTCCCTGGCCAGGGCAAGCGAGATTTACTAGTAGGTTCCAGTAGTTTCTCAGGGTGTAATGGGCTACGCTCCGACACGACTTATACCGCTATTAGGGGACTGATGCTTGCCGCCCCCTAGTCTTGATATGCGATAGTCTTAGACGAACAGACCGGATTGTACGGAGATTGTCACATCAGGCTCAGTAGGAGTTCGGATGAGTTTCCTCATCGGCCTTCTTATCGACATCTATCTGGGGACCGTTACGTACAGCTAGTGCCGCTTGCGGGCTGTGGTTAAATCCACTGCCAGCGTAGTGTCGAGTCTTTAGAGTCCCACACAGAGAGTTTCCCTGCTCCAGGTGAAACGATATAGAGGTCGTATGGTTTTACTATAAGGGTTCGGACGCGTACGTGTGTTTACGCACGTACGACTTTCGGACAGTTTTTACTAGCCGGCTTTGGTTTAAGCCAGATTCTAGTATCGGGTTATTGGATTTATACAGTCTAAAGTTTTTCTGTGTTTTCACGGATTGTAGGGGCGTTCTCGTAATTTGTCGGGAAGCTTCTAGAAGCATGGTGACTTGGGGGGGGGGGTAAGGTGGCATTGTCATTAAATGATATTGTGACTCATTATGTGTGATTCATCATGTCATTAATGCATTATTAAATGCTTAATGACTCACATAGTGAATCACTCATATTGCATTTATGTAGCATGATGAATAATCTCTTTTATTCATTATGCTTCATATATATCAAGTGAGAAACAATATCATTATCATTCTCATCATCACCTTCTCTCTCCTCAAGCTCTCTCATTCTTGAAACCTTAACCCTAACCTCTCATGTGTTGAGATCAAGGGTTAGCTAGACTAATACATCCATAACCTCACTCTATATCCCCTAGGTAGCTTAGATTAGCACTTTGAGCAACCTAGTAATCTCAAGTTAGAGATCAAGCTTGGCGTAGAAGCTCTCGGGTGGATCGTCTTTGACTCGAGGGGGCCGTTGAGGTGCCGATGTTCCAAGGAGCCTACGAGGAGTGGAGGACAGCGATGAAGACCCGAAGGACTTGTAACGTGAGGTATAACTTCGAATCCGAGTAGTTAAACCTCTCGTAGTTTGCTAGTAACGGTTTAGATACGATTCATGCGCTCAAGTCCGTGTTACGAAGCTTTGATAATCGTTTTTCATATATTCCGCCTCCCCGCAAGATCGTAGGGTGCGTGACATGGACTTACGGTGGTATCAGAGCCAACTAAACCATTACTAGCTTGTTAGCAACTAATTAGAAGTTCGATCGACGGAAAACACGAAAACAAAACCCTAACACCCTAACAGTTTCTGTTGATTTTAAAAGTGTCATAAAAATTATTTGATATGCCTTAAAATTCACAGCAGGGTATTATAAGAATACTGGGAAAATACGAGCCTCTAACTCGGCAAGACGGCCGCGGATCCACGGCAAGATGGTGCTTTTAGCCGCGGATCCGCCGCCGAGTTAACACCGAGTTGACTCGGATTTGCTCTGTTATTCATATATTTTGGTGTATTATTTTCCAGTATGTTCTGTTTTTACCCAAGTTACTTCAGTGCAGGTTTGCTTTTGGGGTAGACACGGATAAAGGAAGTCGATCGATGTTCTAAGTTATTTGCTAATTGGGTTTTTATCTGTAATGTTTAATGTGTTCGTAAACCTCCCCTAACTGCTAGTATGTCGGTTGGCAGGGGGTTGCACATTTCTGAAATGTTTACTGTTTGTGTATATGAATTGTATTGGACTGTTGTGATGATTAGTCGGGGTTTGAGATAGGTTTATTATTCATTCATTCGATGTAAATGTAATATGATGTAATATTCTTTTGCGGGGCATATCCAGGTTGCGGTTGTATCCACCATTGTATTATTTCTTTTTACTGTTTTTGCTCCTAGGATAGACCCAAGGTGGGGTGCATAAACTACCGGGTACGTTGAAGTGTTTAGTGGCCTACTCACATTGTTGAGGGAGACCGCTTCACTTCGGGTACTTGGCAGGTAGTTTGCCGTACCCGTAGGGGTCTAGGATGGGGTAATGGCTATTCATCACAATTGTGTAATCCGTCTTTTATTGCAGGCTCAAAGCAAATGCGGATTGCTAGTATATCCAATAAAGTTCATCAGTGATCTGGAATGCCTATTATTCCGTCTGACGAATGTACAATATCTATATATGATAGCTATTAGACACCACTTATGTTTTACACCCGCGCTAGCCCAGCCCCCGCTCTGTCATTAGTTAAGTAACCTAACGGGTGATGACGGGACCCAGTGGCGAATGCGGATGGCATAAGAGGACGTGGTATTTTCGTTGTTTTCTGCAATGATAGGATTAATGATGGGACGCATTATAATAATGCAAAGAAAAATAAAGAAAAGTTTAATCGTTGGAACAAATTTAAAAGAAACCACTCGGTTATTTTAAAAGATCAGAATTTTTAATTGCGGAGCTTTAACCACTCCTTTTAAAAAGTATCAGGTTCCTTCGATTATATCAAGTTCACTACGTTCACGGTTTTGCCAAAACCATTCGTAGCCCTCCGTCATTTCATATAGATAGTCAATAGTATTCAAGCTGTGTTTGTTGACTAAAGTCAAGGCACAGTGTTTGGTAGCTGTTGGATATTCATATGCAGCATAGATAGATGCGTTGGTTTGGGACAGTCGTATTACCTTGTTGACTAAAGTCAAGGGTATGTACGGGTGGGTTCAAATTAACCTGGATAATGACGGGTAGAACTTGACATGTGACTTATGATTTGTTGACTAAAGTCAAGGTCATAAGAGCATGGGGAAAAAATCTACATCGGGAATTTCTAAAGAAACTGAAATTTGCAGAGAGAGCATACCATTTTGGAGTTTGATGAATGTTGGTAGGATTCCTTCAACATTATCATACGACGATATTTTGGATCCCGATCCTACTATGAGTATATACTACTTATCAGGAGATTCGTCACTTAACGATCAATGCTATAAACCAAGTAGGTGTCGAGAAAGGTGTCAGCGGGGCTACGCCCCCCAGAGAAAAGAGGTTATTTAATTAAGGAACTTCGCGAAAGCGTTGGAAAACCTCTCTTGAAGTATCGACACTGGCCTGGTTGAACGGTTAAGCAAGTATTGTACGGTGAGAATTGTCCTGACTAATTCTTCTTTTATGGTTTGAGGAAGGATTCGAGAAATAGTGGGAGCCATCCTGTTTAGATAAACTTAAAACCAATCTAAAGTTGCAACAGCATCATGCTAAAATGTTTTCTTCTCTCTCTCTTAATTGCAGCGGCCTTGTGACCACACATAGGTTACATCTAGATAACAAATTGACTGAATCTGACTTATATGATTGGCAAAGGTCTGTCCAGATGTCCATTGCCTATGACAAGCTGGACCACCCTATTACTACTCAAGATCCCGCCGTCCCAGGTCCAGTTTGCACTGTCGCGGATATGGATATCCGTCAGACAAGGGAAAAAGATAAAGCGAAAGCTAAGTGCCTCGTGTTAGCTTCAGTTGATGGTGCATACCAGAAGCAGCACGAGAAGATGGACTTAGTTTCCATCTTTCTCCATAACAAAGATTTATATGGAAAGCAATCTCATATCACCAGATATGAAACCTCGAACGAATTAATTCAAGCGAGGTTGGCTGACAGGGCATCTATAGGGGACAACGTTCTTACAATGACTAGCTGTATTGATGCGCTCCAGGACCTGGAGACCGCGTTGGGAAACGAGTCAAATACTGACTTGATTCTACAGTCTCTGCCTCCTACCCTGAAGGAAACCAGGGAAGTAGAAAGAAAGAGAAGGGCAAAAGTTTCAGGACTGAATGTAGTAAAAGAGGAACGTTCCTATTGTTACGGGATTGGGCATTGGCAGAAAGATTGCAGGGCTTTTGAAGCCAGTAGCCAGGATATGAAGCATGTTGTGGCTTCAGCCTCTAGTGTATTTGTAATTGAGAACTGTTTGTCAATTAACTCTACTTCCTGGGTACTAGATACCGGAGCAGGATCTCATATCTGTAATTCATTACATGTTTTGAGAAACCGTAGAGTTATGAAGATAGGTGATTTGTCTCTCAAAGTTGCAAACGGAATGAGCGTGGACGCTGAATCCGTTGGAGAATATCGCCTAGGTTTAACAAGTGGGCAGATATTGATTCTACGTAACTGTCTGTATGTACCTAGTATGACTTGCAATATCATATCAGTGTCCTCACTTTCAAGAGAGGGATATGATTTTACATTCGTAAGCGATGTAGTTAACATCCACCTAAATCAAGTTCTGATTGGGTCAGGTACATTAGATAACGGTATATACGTATTAAGTCAAGCTCAGGTTTTCAATGTCCAGAATACACTTAAAAGAAAGTCTCCGGAATTAAATCAGGCTTTCTTATGGCATTGTAGACTAGGTCACATCAATGAGAGAAGGTTGACTAAGTTACATAGAGAAGGATATTTGAATCCGTTCGAATATCAATGTTATGCTACTTGTGAATCTTGTCTCATAGGAAAGATGACAAAGACTCCGTTTACTGGATACGGAGTAAGAGCAAGCGAGCTTTTGGGACTCGTACACAGTGACGTGTGCGGTCTAATGTCTACACATGCACGGGGTGGTGAATTCTTAAGTGCCAAGTTCCTGGGTTACTTAAAAGAGAATGGAATTCTCTCTCAGCTTACTCCTCCATACACACCACAACACAACGGTGTATCGGAAAGGAGGAATCGAACCCTATTAGATATGGTTCGTTCCATGATGAGTAACGCTGAGTTGCCGCGATCATTCTGGGGATATGCACTAGAATCAGCTGCATATCTTTTGAACCGAGTTCCAACCAAGACTGTGCCTACCACACCATATCAGATGTGGAGTGGGAAGAAACCCTGTCTTAAGTATCTTAAGACATGGGGATGTCCAGCTTTTGTAAAGAAGAAGCATACGGACAAACTCGAGGCACGCTCAGTACAGTGTAAGTTTGTGGGATATCCAAAGAACTCCATGGGATATTGTTTCTATTACGCTGAGGAACAAAAGGTCTTTGTTTCTCAACATGCCCGCTTCTTGGAAACTGAGTTTTTAGAAAATCAGAAGAGTGGGAGCGCAATAGAACTGGAAGAAATTCCAGAACCACAAGCTATTACTGAAACCTTGGTAGAACAAGAAGGCTCGGGAGAACAGGACATCCCGACGCCACTCCGTAGGAGTAGTAGGCATTTTCATCCGTCCGAGAGATACTACGGTTTTCTCATAGACGGGGATAGAGAGGATTGCACTATTGACTATGATGAACCTACTAGCTTCCAGCAAGCCATTCAGAGCGGTGACTCAATAAAATGGCTGGATGCAATGCGGACCGAAATAGAGTCCATGTACACTAACAAAGTATGGACTTTGGACATTGCTCCAGATGGGGTAAAACCCGTAGGATGCAAATGGATCTTTAAAAAGAAGATTGGTGTAGATAGACAGGTTGAAACCTATAAAGCTAGACTTGTTGCAAAGGGTTTCCGTCAAAGACCTGGTTTGGACTATGACGAAACCTTTTCTCCAGTAGCTATGCTTAAATCTATTCGGGTCCTTCTTGCTATTGCTGCCTTCCACGATTATGAAATCCGGCATATGGACGTAAAGACGGCCTTTCTAAATGGTAATTTGGAAGAGTGCGTCTATATGGATCAGCCAGAGGGATTCATTCAGAATGGGAGCAGCGGTAAAGTATGCAAGCTGCTTAAGTCCGTTTATGGACTAAAGCAAGCATCGCGGAGTTGGAACATCTGTTTTGATGATGCTGTCAAAGAATTCGACTTTATCAAAAATCCAGATGAACCATGCATATACAGTAAGATTGTAGGGAGAGCTGTAGTATTCCTCGTCTTCTATGTGGATGACATTCTCCTAATAGGAAATAATATTCCTATGTTACAGTCAGTCAAAAGATTCTTATCACAGAAATTCTCCATGAAAGACCTGGGTGATGCCACCTACATTCTGGGGATCCGGATCTGTCGTGATAGATCAAAAAGGATGTTGGGACTTTCACAGTCCAGGTACATAGACACCATAGTGAAGAGATTCAAAATGGATGATTCTAAGCGCGGTAACCTACCGGCTTGTCACGGAATCACCCTCTCCAAAGTGATGTCTCCCAAGACTGATTTGGAAAGGGATCGCATGTCGATTATACCCTACGCTTCTGCGGTAGGCTCTATAATGTATGCGATGTTATGTATCAGAACAAATATAGCATACGCATTGAGCGTTGTAAGCCGGTATCAGGCAAACCCAGGGGAGAATCACTAGATAGCAGTAAAGAACATTCTCAAGTACCTAAGGAGGACTAAGGAGATGTTCTTGGTGTATGGCGGAAAAGACCTCCAGATGGAGGCCTTTGCCGACTCCGGCTTCCAGAGTGACAAGGATGACTCCAAGTCCATGTCGGGTTATGTCTTTACCCTCAATGGAGGGGCGGTCTGTTGGAAGAGTTCCAAGCAGGAGACCGTTGCTGACTCAACAATGGAAGCGGAGTACATAGCTGCTTGCGATGCCGCAAAAGAAGCTGTCTGGATGAAGAAGTTCCTCACAGAACTTCAGGTGGTTCCTACCAGTGTTGATCCAATACCTCTGTATTGTGACAACAACGGCGCTATAGTTTTAGCGAAGGAACCCAGGTCCCATAAGAAGTCCAGACACATCTTAAGGCGGTATCACCTGATCAGGGAGATCGTTGATCGCCGGGAGATCGAGGTGAAAAGAGTAGAGACGGAGAATAACATTGCTGATCCATTCACAAAGGCCATTCCTCAGACGCAGTTCGAGAGGCTATTCGAGATGATAGGTCTACGATATGCCAGCTCATGGCCCTAGTGCAAGTGGGAGATTGTTAGTGTATATGCCCTAGGGGCCATTATTGTATCATACTAGATGTATATTACTTAATGGAAGCTTGGGATATTCACAGTTGTATATACAATCTTGCTAAAAATGGTAGTATGCTACTTGGTTTGTGTCTACTTTAATATGTGAATATGTTTCTTGTAACGTATCACTTATACATATTAGTAGAGCCCATAGGATCTTTGCTTAATTACCAGCGTTGTGATGGCAGTCACACTAGTGGGGGCTGGGTAGTCTATAAGCAACATCCTATACTTGTCCCTAGTCGTAGGATTATCGAGACAGGGCATCGATACTCCAGAGTAGACTAAGTGTGTACGCTTCTCATCCCAGTCGGGGAGATGGTATGTCCCACAGCCATCAGTACGTTGTACTGGAGATAGTATACAGGTGCTCATTAAGTTACGGGTACACCGGACAGGACTCACAGGGGAACTGTTGGTTGGTATTATACCCATCGTCAGTTAACAGTTCCCAGATGACATGAGTACAGCATAGTCCGCAGATTTGACACTGCTACTTCGCCTCGAGTGTGTCCCACTGTTCTTAGATTGCTATCCTACCACGGCTCAAAGGAGTCGTGCAAACAGGTAGCAGTTGGGTGCAGTCCCGAGCACTTGGAGGCAGTGGCGATTAGATAGGATTCATCTCTCCCGGTATTGGGAGATGATATCGCGCTGTGTCAGAGAGCCATTACGTAAAGTCCCTGGCCAGGGCAAGCGAGATTTACTGGTAGGTTCCAGTAGTTTCTCAGGGTGTAATGGGCTACGCTCCGACACGACTTATACCGCTATTAGGGGACTGATGCTTGCCGCCCCCTAGGCTTGATATGCGATAGTCTTAAACGAACAGACCGGACTGTATGGAGATTGTCACATCAGGCTCGGTAGGAGTTCGGATGAGTTTCCTCATCGGCCTTCTTATCGACATCTACCTGGGGACCGTTACGTACAGCTAGTGCCACTTGCGGTCTGTGGTTAAACCCACTGTCAGCGTAGTGTCGAGTCTTTAGAGTCCCACACAGAGAGTTTCCCAGCTCCAGGCGAAACGATATAGAGGTCGTATGGTTTTACGACAAGGGTTCGGACGCGTACGTGTGTTTACGCACGTACGACTTTCGGACAGTTTTTACTAGCCGGCTTTGGTTTAAGCCAGATTCTAGTATCGGGTTATTGGATTTATACAGTCTAAAGTTTTTCCGTGTTTTCACGGATTGTAGGGGTGTTCTCGTAATTTGTCGGGAAGCTTCTAGAAGCATGGTGACTTGGGGGGGTAAGGTGGCATTGTCATTAAATGATATTGTAACTCATTATGTGTGATTCATCATGTCATTAATGCATTATTAAATGCTTAATGACTCACATAGTGAATCACTCATATTGCATTTATGTAGCATGATGAATAATCTCTTTTATTCATTTATTCGTTATTCATTATGCTTCATATATATCAAGTGAGAAACAATATCATTATCATTCTCATCATTACCTTCTCTCTCCTCAAGCTCTCTCATTCTTGAAACCCTAACCCTAACCTCTCATGTGTTGAGATCAAGGGTTAGCTAGACTAATACATCCATAACCTCACTCTATATCCCCTAGGTAGCTTAGATTAGCACTTTGAGCAACCTAGTTATCTCAAGTTAGAGATCAAGCTTGGCGTAGAAGCTCTTGGGTGGATCGTCTTTGACTCGAGGAGGCCGTTGAGGTGCCGATGTTCTAAGGAGCCTACGTGGAGTGGAGGACAACGATGAAGACCCGAAGGACTTGTAACGTGAGGTATAACTTCGAATCCGAGTAGTTAAACCTCTCGTAGTTTGCTAGTAACGGTTTAGATACGATTCATGCGCTCAAGTCCGTGTTACGAAGCTTTGATAATCATTTTTCATATATTCCGCCTCCCCGCAAGATCATGGGGTGCGTGACATGGACTTACATATTTGTCGTACTCGTAGGGGGTATAGGATGACCCACGGTGGAGTACTCAACTTACCGGATTCCGTGAAGTGCTGGGTGGGCCATTCACTTTGTTGATTGGGGTTGCCTCACTTCTGGGATTGGCGGGTAACTTGTCATGCTTGTAGGGGTCCAGGTTTTCATTGCACGGGTTATCCACACGACCGGAAACGTCGGGTCTTATTTGCTGCTCAAATGAAATGTCATGACCCGAAATTTAGTTCGTGACCGGCACTTAAATCACGCAACGTCTAAAGGCGTAACGTAACTTAAATAAGCCGAAGCCCAGAAATCTAAACCTTTTAAAAGAAAATAAAAGAGGCGAAGTTTTGAAATAAAGGTATGATGAAATCAAACGTTTTCTTAAATGCATAGATAATGAAACATGAAAATGCAAGTGGATTATACTAGTTGAAAAACATTTTTAGTCTTTTTAAAAATTTGGGCAACACCTCCCTTGTATATTTTGATCCAAAACCACATATACAAGATAACAAATAGGCATCTCCAAGAGGGAGCTAGCTCTTCGTTAATCGGCAGAATCACAACCACGCAAGTCAGAAATATATGTATACGACGTCCAATGGAGAAAATCAACACAAAAGGATAATGTAAAGAAGCAAGACATCAAATCCCCCAATAGAGAACATATAATCCGTCGCTCTAAGTCTCGCAAGCACAAGTCTTTCTAAGTCTTACTAATTATACAAATACTAGTTTCTGATTGATGGAGTTGACTAGATACAACAGGAATAATAATACATGAGTGGGCACGATCCAATATGTCCTACCTACCAAAGCAAATCACTCGAATAGAAGCTGTGTGCCAGCGATACCGCTACTGATCAATGCGATCAACCTGCAAGAACTGTGGCACAATGGGGGTGGTTGCCAACTCGTGAGTAGAAAACATCAGCGGGTAGAAATCGAATAAAATAATGATTCCTAGGTCAACTATATCATAAAGTTAATATTATGATATTTAGGGTGACCGTATCTGCATATGAGCCAACAGTATAATCAATGCCTGTAAGCAAGTGGATATCATCCATGTGTTCATCAATGACACGACAACATCATGGAACCTGAGTGTCCAACATCGGCACTCGAAATATCATGAAAGCATATGCATGTAAATATGAGGATATCAACCAACGTCTGTACATCAATGACACATCAAATCATGGAACCTGAGTGTCTAACATCGACACTCGAAACATCATGAAACCCGTGCCCAACATCAACATGTAAATCTTCATATCTCGGGCTCCGTCGGTCCGGATCGGTCCACGGGATCCATTAGTCCAGATCGGCCCATATCATCTCACGACTCCGGTCGATATCCTCCGGATAACCGCCGAGCCCAATACTATCACTGGTAGCTAGTAGTCCTTCTGCCAGGCTCATCGTCTACTGCACAACATACCTTTCTTGCCCTGAAGTACCACACCGAGTCCACCATGTACCCGTAAACGGCTCATCCAGCTCCTCGAATCGGGTATCACATAGCACATAACCGAGAAAACTCATGGTGGACGCATCGAAATATCATATCAAGAGAAACCGGGTTTTTAAAACAATACATACTTTCCTTTGAAATACAACTATGATTCTTAAATCCAGAATCTCATGATAACAACATCTCAATGCGTATAATCGTAAAGCATGATGTATGCAAACATAGAACAGAAATGTGAGAATATCAGTATATCATGCAACATGGAATAGTGATGTGAGCATATCAGTATATTATGCAAACGAGTCATGTGATAATACTAAACAATTAAGAGTAATAGCATGATATAGCAATTTGACTGTGTAAGTGACATAGCAATTACCGATGATGAAAGTGTGTGAGCCGGCAATCTGTGTAAGTGTAACATACGCATCATCGATAATTGTGCAGAAGTACTACCACATGTATATGTAATGCAATGAGAATATAATGAACGTAGCAGAAAGTAAATCGTGAGCGCAATGCTATAAGATATACGTTTCTAATCTAACATCTATGTAAATGCTAAACTAAGCGGTGTAGACAGAGATTAAATATCTATAACATATCCGAGTCGGTGAATCTATTGATCGGCATCCAGCCTCACAACATCACTTACGGTATAATCCATCATACGGCATCCTCAAGTCAAGGGTATGGATCAATCATCAGGTAAAACTCATCGTGTATGGTAATCCATCGTACGGCGGCATTAAAAAAATAGGGATTCTATTAACCTATACAATAATGAGGGTATGGATTTAACGTCTTGTACGATATATCACTCATTATTCTCATAAATATAGATTTATCTTATTTTACCGATCTCATAATACATCTATCTCAATCTTATCATATTCATCGATCTCATGTCATATCCTTATACATCTCCTTTCATATCTTATATCAATCGTATTCGCTCGTATCATCTCATCTTATTTCATCGCCTACTAACTTTTTTAACCATATCCATAAGTTTCTCACATAGTTTCTCCAACCATATTCTATATATATATTAGTTTCCATTTATAATTTGCAGGGTTGCTATACGCCATCCACCCGACTTCCCCAGTAGATATAAATCTACTCACCTACAATCTCCTTGTTTAGCTGTAGTCGATGTGCTTCGTCGTCTCGGAATCCACACGAAGGTACCTACAATCACAACACATCATAATGCTATTAAAATCAACGTCCAGAAAACCGATACGGCACACGAAGTGCTCATAGGTTAGAACTTATAGCTTACGCATGCAACAACAACCAAATAACCATCGTCGTTGATGTACAAACGTCCAATGACCAAATACCATATCAAATACCAAAACCCAAGTTCATAAATCGCATATACTAAATTCAGCAACATAGGAAATTGCTCCCAGATTTCACCCTAGGCCAACTAGGGAATTTTGCATATAGAGTTAGTTAAGATATCTGATGAGGGAACCCTGGACCAAAAATCAACCAATTACACCACATTGTGGCCGCAATTTGCGTCCATCAAGAATAAATCTGCGGCCTGGTTTGGGTTGCAAGGGCTCGGGTTTCAAAGGTAGGTTCCTAGCTGCCTGCTCGTCTCACTGTCAAGGGAACTTATTTTATGATGGTCATGAGTCGTCCCAGATTCCCATATACCATCACAATCTGTCACAAATCCGACGTCGGGAAATCCTAAGTCCGTGTATTGGCTCTAGTCTCAGGTCTAGGCCAGTAAAAACACCACTCAAGTCTTCTAAACACTCACAACACTTCAAATATCACTTCACAAGTCAATTCTTCCACTAAACATCAACTTGGAAAATTCTAAGAACACAATTCCATACTTGTTTAACTCTAAACTATAACTAGGATATATTAAACACAATAACTTAACTAAAGGAAAGGAATAAGAGCTTATTTGGCAACTCAAGAAAAACCCTAGATTTCCAAAGTCTCCAAAATCCAAACTTGAAAGGTCCATAGGGTTTAGGAAGAGGTAGGGATCATTTTTAATGAAGGAAGTTTAGGGTTTTGGTGAAGGATTGGTGATGCTTTTATGGGGTAGAGGAGGTGATAGTGGAGATGAAGAAGATGAAGAAGGAGTTGAGGAAACAAATGAGGGTGAGATGAAGGAAAGGTTAAGGGTGCCATGCCATCCTCTCTCTCTCTCATGGCATGCTCTCATGCCATCATATGGCCCCCCCATTTCTCTCTCATCAATTATCCTCTCATGTCTTCTCTTTTCTTTTTCTTTCTCTCATTTCCCAAATAAATCGTAAGTCACAAATACAATGAAAACAACAGGTAACAAAATGCAACATGTCATGCCGCATTAGCCATGATTAATTAAAAATACGGATTTGGCATAATCGTGATTAGTAGTGCCCTAATCGAATTTAATTTAAACTTGCGTATAAATCATTATAAAAATGCCCAAATCCGATAAATATATTTTTAAATGAATAAATCATTTTAATCTCCAATTATTTCCTAAATATTGGAATATATTTATACCATTTTAAGAAAACCTTTAATTTGCAAATCGAATAATTTTCGCGAAATATATTATTTTATTATTAATTTCCAAAAATAATATTTTATATTTCTGAAATGTTACAATCTTCCCCCCTTAAATAAATTCGGTCCCCGAATTTAAATTTAAATCCACAAATACTAAAACATTTCAATAATCAGCTCAAATAAACGGGGCTCTGAAATCACGGAAGATACAGAAATACCACAGCGCATTGTATGCACCTAAAAACGAGTATGAAACTCAAAATCGAACTCCGTCAAGCGTCACGCAATCATCGAACTTATAATGGAGATACAGATCTCGAAATCCACTACTGAAATCCAATATACATTAGTCGAATACTATAATACGTATATAGTACGCATCCCTTTAAATTTCCTCTAAAAACTGGATAAAACACATGCAAATCCTTTCCGAATCACCGTGCGATGCGTAGCTCACGACACAAGTGGCGGACGATCATCTGTAAAGTAGAAGATATATCTATATATGTTTTTGCTCAAATTATATGTTCCGCCGTTTTGAAATATCCCAAAAGGTTTTCCTTTATAAACGTTCATGTCGCTCGCAGACACGTAGGTGTTCCCCTTCGAAGGACGGCGCGACAGGGACGTCTTGCCTTAGATTCGGGGCAGATGCTAATTGGTACTATCCGTCCACCTCTCCGAAGATGCCAAGTTGATTTATGGCACCATGTATCGAAAGTTTAAACGGATGCGGCCGATGTAGCAGACGTCATCAGATTCCCCCTAATTCGAGGGGTTTTTGATTGTGGGGACGCTCTTCCCTGCAGGCGCAAGCCCCTGCAGTTAATTACGCTACCGCACCGCGGTAACAACTTTCTCCTTCTCCAGATGGTCACTTCGTGTCGTGGGTGTTTGTTTTGTTTGTGGTTGCCCGTGGATTGTATACGGAGACTAATTTATGTGGTCGCCCGTAGGACGTTGATTAGTCCAAATCCGTATTTTCTTAGATTTGGGTTTGGGGTTTTGGTTTAAGGATACGTTAGCTATATTTGAGGCTAAGATCAACTTAAACGTTAGTTAAGGATACGTTAGTCTAATTTTAGACTAAGATCAACTTAACGGGATCGTTTAGATCCGACAAAAGAGCATTTGGGGGCTCTATTGTTCCAGTTTAGGGACATAGTGCTCCATTGCCAGTTTAGGGACATGGTGGTCCAACATTCCCATTTTGAGGATGCATATTGGTTTAAGAACGCATTAGTCCATGAGTTTAAGGACCCCACAGTCCATATTACCAGTTTAGGGACATGGTGGTCCAACATTCCCATTTTGGGGACGGATATTAGTTTAAGGACGCATTAGTCCATGAGTTTAAGGACCACACAGTTCGTAGCAGTGTGTGGTTGTCGAGACCCGTCACCTCTCTGACGACGTTGAAGGATTACAACGACAAATATCAGAGGAGTTCGGAGATGTACCCTTGAACCGGGTGTGAATTGATTTGAGAGAGCAGTCGTGCTCAGTTCAATTTAATTTGAGGACTTATGGCCAGAGTTGGGCTAAATCCAGTTGAGCATATTCAACATTTTATGTGTGTTTGGCCTGTCAGGCCTTTATTTGGGCTCTGCCCTCTTTAATAATGCACTGCATTTTTTTATTTGCATTGCATTTTTATTTGGTCTGATAGACCTTTTAATTGGGCTCTGCCCTTAATAATGCACTGCTTTAAATGTTCTGACAGTGCCCTACGTGGCTTGTCAGGCGCTTTGCGCCAATTGAAGAGCGCAAGGCGCAAATTCATGTGGAGGTGACACGTGTCACGCGCTGGTGAGCGCAAGTCTGTTAGCGCAGTGCGCTGCGCTAGTGCACTGTGCTAGTGCGCTGCTGACACGTGGCGCGCCCTGATGCAGTGCACCAAACCAAGAGCGCAGTGCGCTATATTTAGGAGCGCAGAGCGCAGATTGTTCTGTGATTGACACGTGGCTCTCTCTGGTGACTTGCGCTAGTCCAAGAAGCGCAAAGGCGCATTTCAAGAGTGCAAGGCACTGTTCAATAGCGTAGAGCGCATCTTGATCTAATTAAGATCAAAGAAACAAGTTTTTCTTGTTCTAAAGAGGTTCTACCTCATTATTCAAGAACCAATGGTTCTGATTCTCATCAAAAGGCAATGCCTTTATATAGATCAAATGATCTAGGAATGAAGTAAATTACTTCTTTTTTTTTAATCTTTTAGATCTTCTTGATT
Organism: Agapanthus africanus; assembly: GCA_030015575.1. Lineage (NCBI taxonomy): Eukaryota > Viridiplantae > Streptophyta > Magnoliopsida > Asparagales > Amaryllidaceae > Agapanthus > Agapanthus africanus. The sequence continues at coordinate 440,090,009 of CM057350.1, read as the reverse complement.
TTTTTATATTGAAGATCTTGATCTTGTTCTTAGATTTTTGATCTTTTTTAGAAGAAATTCTTCTTTTAATGAGATGTTTTTATCTCTGTTCTTCCAAAAATCAAATTCTTTACCTTTAAAGATGAAGAAGATGATCTTCTTTCTTCAAAGGCTTGCCTTTCAAATTTTTTAGAGAGTTTTCTCTTTTCTGTCTTTCTGTATATATCTGTATATCTTTTCTTCTTCTTTTTTTATTTTAGAAAGAAGAATCATTGGTCGTTGGGACCCACCACCTCTCCGACGACACTGAGAGATTACAGTGCCATATATCGAAGGTGTGGAGGGATGTACCCTTTGAACCATGTCTCACTCATTAGGGGGGATGAACAGGCTGGAGCTTAAGGTTCTCGCTGCTGAAAAAAGCTTCTTTGCGTTCGCGCATGTGTTGGGCGCTCATATTTGCACGTAGCGCATATGGAGCTTGCGCATATGCGCATTATAGGGGGGAGCAAGCTCCTATGGAGAACGAGTCTCCTTTTAATATTATTAAATGTTCTCATGTGGTGCGCACGTGCGTTGCACGTGGTGTGAGCGTGGCGGGCACACGTGCGTTGCACGTAGCGTACATGCGCATTATGGGGAGAAGCAGGGCTTCTATATATAGAGAACTAAGATCCTTTTAATATTATTAAATGTTCTCATGTGGTGCGCACGTACGTTGCACGTGGTGCGCGCGTGGCGGGCACACGTGCGTTGCACGTTGCGCACATGCGTATTATGAGGAGAAGCAGAGCTTCTATATATGGAGAACTAAGCTCCTTTTAATATTATTAAATGTTCTCATGTGGTGCGCACGTGCGTTGCATGTGGTGCGCGCGTGGCGGGCACGCGTGTGTTGCACGTACCGCACATGCGCATTATGAGGAGAAGCAAGGCTTCTATATATGGAGAACTAAGCTCCTTTGAGTATTGAATCCTTTGAGGATTGAACTCTACCCATTCTAAGAGGTATCCCCTTTTATTTATATGGGAGTGGTAGAGAAGCCATCTCTCCTGTTCCCGATGTGGGACTAAAAAATGCATTCCCCATGTAGTAGAGCATTACTTTAGATTACACGTGCATAGCACATTTGCTCATAACTTTTGATCCCGGATGAATTATGAGGCCCATAATATATCAAATCGAAGGGCTTTTCGAGATGCTTTCAATACCATAAAAATTTAGCTGTTTCCCATTCTGGAGTTTGTCAAAATACAGCTCGGAAAATACTGATTCGCATCTTCTTCCTTAGATCACATGTGCATAGACATTTGCTCATAACTTTTGATCCCGGATGAATTATGAAGCCCATAATATATCAAATCGAAGGGTTTTTCGAGATACTTTCAATACCATCAGAATTTAGGTGTTTCACATTTGGGAGTTTGTCAAAATACAGCCCGGAAAATACAGGTTCACATTTTCTTAAGCGTATCGCTGCCATTTGATGCCTTGGGCTCTTTTGTGCAGAAATTTTTGGTGGGAACAAATGCCCCCTACTAGTTTTCCCACGTAAGTATATACGTGGGTGAAGTAGTGCAGAGTAATTCATAGTGTATGACCAGTTTCGGGTTGATATATAATTTTCAGAATCTTGATCTGAGAAGATAACGCGCGGACACAAGCGTCGTCATTTATCATTGATTCAAATCTCGACTCTTAAGGGGTAGTCCCAAACCCTCAGCTCCATGAGCCGTACCCTTCTATTCCTTTATGTTTTACTCTGGCGTGAAGTAGTTTATATGCTCATGAGTAACTTCTCCATTTCAGTGACATGTAGCTTTGGCAAGTGTGGCCCATAGATGGTAGATAACAGTTAATCTTGAACTCTTTATAAAATAGTGATGGCTTAGGAGACAGGGGTAAGATCTATCTCCTATGACTTTTCAACTTTATGAGCCGTGAGAGTCTCATAAAGAATTTTCTCCCTACCGGTCGAGAGGATCCCGTAGGTGTATTTTCTCCTTAGGAATCATAAGGATTTCTAAGTGCGTTTTCCCTTATAAGTCGTAAGGATCTTATAAGAGAATTTTCCTTCTTACGAGTCGAGAGGACCCGTAAGCGGTTGTTTCCCTCCTTGTCGAGATTCGACTTTGGAGAGTGTGACCCGTGAATAGTGTGCAAGAGTCCATTTTGGATTGACTTGCAGGGTCCCAGTGCTTAGGAAACAGGTTTTTTAATCCCCGCTGCCTAAGGCTTTATCTCACAAGTCGAGACGATCCGAGAAGTTCTCACGAAGACACTAATTTCCTCATGAGTCGAGACGAATCGAGATGTTCTTGTCAAGGACGCTAATTTCCCTGAATCGAGGTATTTGCCAAGGACACTGATTTCCTCAGAGTTGAGATGAATCGAAGTATTCCTGCAAAGACACTGATTTCTCTACGGGTCGACGCGAATCAAGATGCTCTCGTCAAGGACGCTAATTTCCCTGAGTCAAGGTATTTGCCAAGGACACTGATTTCCTCGGAGTTGTGACGAATCGAGATATTCCCGCAAAGACACTGATTTCTCTGTGGGTCGACGCGAATCAAGATGTTCTCGTTAAGGACGCTGATTTCCCTGAATCGAGGTATTTGCCAAGGACACTGATTTCCCTGGGGTTGAGACGAATCGAGGTATTCCTGCAAAGACACTGATTTCTCTGCGAGTAGACGCGAATCAAGATGCTTTCATCAAGGACGCTGAGTTCCCTGAATCGAGGTATTTGCCAAGGACACTGATTTCCCTAGGGTTGAGATGAATCGAGGTATTCCTGCAAAGACACTGATTTCTCTGCGGGTCGACGCGAATCAAGATGCTCTCGTTGTAAGTCCACGTTACCCGTCCCCGGTTCTTTGGGGTTGCGGAAATGGTGAAAAACGATTTTTCTTTAGGGGGTAACATGGACTCAAAATACGGATCTTTGTTAAACAACTATCTAACAACCTAACTAAGAGTTTTACCTACTCGGTTAGAGGGTTATACCTTAACTTGAACTCCTTCTTCTTCAACTCCTTGCGGTGGTCGGATCGGCCTCACCTTGTCGTCTCCTTGCGCCGAAGATGGATCCACCCGAAAGCTTCTACCTTTGGCTTCAACTTCAAACTAGAAGAAAACTAGAACACTTGGCTTGCTAGACCTTGTGTACTAGGATGAGTAGAGAAGTGTAATGGTTTTTATCTCTATGGTTCTTGCTTCTCAACACATGAGATAATAGAACCATGAACTAGAGAGAGCAAGAGGAAGAGGGAGAGCTTGAGCATGAGAGAGAAAGGAAATGAAAGAATGAGCAAGACTTTTCTCACCCTTGCTCTCATAATCAAAAATAATCATAACACATAATAATACTTGAGTATTATGTGATGGTTGTTATCATATCAAATGGCAATATCATTTCATGCATTAAATGCAATTTGTGAACCATCAAGCAACCTAAAGTCAATGCCAAGAAATGATAGCCATTGTCATGATGGTGGTCAACAAGTCCAACCTAGTCAACAAAGTCAACAAGTCAACAAGGTCAACCTTTCAACCCAACCATGGCATAATAATACTCAATTAATATTATCATTAATCATATTTCTTATTCTCATTAGGGTTTAGCAAACGTCAACAGTCAACAACCCTAATGAGAATCCTCTGCCTCTGTCTCTGTCAACCGTGCATACACACCCGCATCCGCGTTCCGAGGAACACGAATGCAAACGAGATAAAATCAATCCCAAAACGTATGCTAGGATCTGGCTTAACCCAAAGCCCGCTAGTAATAACTGTCCGGACACCAAACGCGCACAAGTGCGCGGATGTGACCGAACCCTGTCGCAAAACCATGCGACCTCTACTCTTTTACCTAAAGGCGAATGGCTCTCTGTGTGGGACTCTAAAGACTTGACACTACGCTGGCAGTGGGTTTAACCACAGACCGCAAGCGGCACTAGCTGTGCGTAACGGCCCCCAGGTAGATGCCGATAAGAAGACGGACGAGGTGAAACCCATCTGAACTCCTACTGAGCCTGAATGTGACAGTCTCCGTACAGTCCGGTCTGTTCGTCTGAGAATATCGCATGGCGGGCCTAGGGGGCGGTAAACGTCAGTCCCCTAATAGCGGTACAAGTCGTGTCGGATTGTAGCCCAGAACACCCTGAGATAACACTAGAAACCTACCAGTATATCTCCCTTGCCCTGGCCAGGGACGACTATGTGTAATGGCTCTCCATGACACAGCGCGATATCAACTCCTAATACCGGGAGAGACGAAACCTGTCTAATCGTCCTTGCCTCCAAGTGCTTCGGGACTGCACCCAACTACTACCTGTTTGCATGACTCTTTTGAGCCGTGGTAGGGTAGTAATCAAAGTACAGTGGGAACACACTCGAGGCGAAGTGACAGTGTCAAGTCAGCGGACTAAGCTGTACTCATGTCACCTGGGAACAGATAACTGACGATAGGTATAGTACCAACCAATCAGTTCCCGACGAGTCCTGTCCAGTGTACTCGTGACCTAACGAGCACCCGCATACTATCTCAATTACGACGTACTGATGGCTGTGGGACAGACCGTCTCCCCAGCTGGGATAAGAAGCGTATACGCTAGTCTACTCCGGAGTATCGATGCCCTGTCTCGATAGTCCTATGACTAGGGACCTGTATAAGGATGTGCTTATGGATTACCCAGCCCCCACGAGTGTGACTGCCATCACAACACTGGTAATCAAGCAAAGATCCTAAGGGCTCCACTAATGTGTATAGGTGATATACTAAAAGAAACACATGTACACATTAAAGTAGAAACAAACCAAGTAGCATACTACCATTTTGAGCAAGATTGTCTATACAACTGTGAATATCCCAAGCTTCCATTAAGCAATATACAAACTAGTATGATACAGTAATGGCCTCTAGGGCATATACACTAACAATCTTCCACTTGCACTAAGGCCATGTACAGGCGTATCGAAGACCTATCATCTCGATCAGCCGCTCGAACTGAGTCTGGGGTAAAGCCTTTGTGAGTGAATCAGCAGTGTTATCTTCCGTAGCAACTCTCCGAACCTCGATCTCCTGGCGACCCATGATCTCCCTGATCAGGTGATACCGCCTCAAGATGTATCTGGACTTCTGATGGGACCTGGGTTCCTTTGCTAAAGCTATAGCCTCATTGTTGTCGCAATACAGAAGTATTGGATCAACAATGGACGGAACCACCTGAAGTTCTGTTACGAACTTCCTCATCCAGACGGCTTCTTTTGCGGCATCAGCAGCAGCGATATATTCCGCTTCCATCGTCGAGTCAGCAACGGTTTCCTGTTTGGAACTCTTCCAACACACCGCCCTTCCATTGAGGGTAAAGACATAACCCGACATGGACTTGGAATCATCCTTGTCACTCTGGAAACTGGAGTCAGCAAAGGCCTCGATCTGGAGGTCTTTTCCGCCGTACACCAAGAACATCTCCTTAGTCCTTCTCAGGTACTTGAGAATGTTCTTTACCGCTATCCAGTGTTTCTCCCTAGGGTTTGACTGATACCGGCTTACCACACTCAGTGCATAAGCTACATCTGGTCTGGTACACAACATCGCATACATTATAGAGCCTACCGCAGAAGCGTAGGGTATAATAGACATGCGATCCCTTTCCAAATTAGTCTTGGGAGACATCTCTTTGGAGAGGGTGTTCCCGTGACAAGCCGGTAGATTACCGCGCTTGGAATCTTCCATACTGAATCTTTTTAGTATGGTGTCGATGTACCTGGACTGCGAAAGTCCTAACATCCTCTTGGATCTATCACGATGGATCCGGATCCCCAGAATGTAAGTGGCATCTCCCAGGTCTTTCATGGAGAACCTGTGTGACAAGAACCCCTTGACAGATTGTAGCATAGGAATGTCATCTCCGATCAAAAGAATGTCATCCATGTATAATACGAGGAATATGACAGTTCTTGCAACAAATCTACTATAGATGCATGGTTCATCTGGATTTTTGATAAAGCCAAATTCTTTGACTGTCTCATCAAAGCAGATGTTCCAACTCCGCGATGCCTGCTTTAGTCCATAGATGGACTTAAGCAACTTGCACACCTTTTCGCTGCTCCCACTCTAAATGAAACCCTTTGGCTGGTCCATATAGACACACTCCTCTAAATTCCCATTTAGAAAAGCGGTCTTTACGTCCATCTGCCAAATCTCATAATCGTGGAAGGCAGCAATGGTAAGAAGGATCCGAATGGATTTCAGCATAGCCACTGGAGAAAATGTTTCGTCATAGTCCAAACCAGGTCTTTGACGAAAACCCTTTGCAACAAGTCTAGCCTTATAGGTCTCAACCTGTCCATTTACACCAATCTTCCTTTTGAAGATCCACTTGCATCCTACGGGTTTTACCCCATCTGGAGCAACGTCCAACGTCCATACTTTGTTGGTGTACATGGACTCCATTTCGGTCCGCATTGCATCCAGCCATTTTACTGAGTCAGCGCTCTGAATGGCCTGCTGGAAGCTAGTAGGCTCATCACTATCAATGATGCAATCCTCTCTATCCCCGTCTATGAGAAAACCGTAGTATCTCTCGGGCGGATGAGACTGCCTACTACTCCTGCGGAGCGGCGTAGGAATGTCCTGTTCTTTTGAACCCGCCGGTTCTACTAAGCTTTCAGTAATAGCTCGTGGTTCTCGAATTTCTTCCAGTTCTATTGCGCTCCCACTTATTTCCTTTTCTAAGAACTGGTGTTCCAGAAAGTGGGCATTACGAGAAACAAAGATCTTTTGTTCCTCTGCGTAATAGAAAAGATACCCCCTGGAATTCTTTGGGTATCCCACAAACTTGCACAGTACTGAGCGTGCCTCGAGTTTGTCTGCATGCTGCATTTTGACAAAAGCTGGACATCCCCAGATCTCCAGATATTGAAAATAGGGTTTCTTCCCACTCCATATTTCATATGGTGTGGTAGGCACAGTCTTAGTTGGAACTCGGTTCAAAAGGTATGCAGCTGATTCTTGCGCATATCCCCAGAATGATCGCGGCAACTCAGTGTTACTCATCATGGACCGTACCATATCCAATAGGGTTCGGTTCCGTCTCTCCGATACACCGTTATGTTGCGGAGTGTACGGAGGAGTAAGCTGAAAGAGAATTCCATTCTCTTTTAAGTAATCCAGGAACTCGGCACTTAAGTATTCACCACCTCGATCAGATCTCAGTTTCTTGATACTTTTGCCTGTTTGTTTTTCTATTTCATTCTTATATTCCTTGAATTTTTCAAAGGCTTCAGATTTATGCTTCATTAAGAAGACATGTCCGAACCTTGAAAAATCATCCGTAAAAGTAATGAAGTAAGAATAACCGCTTCGCGCATGCGTAGACATTGGACCGCACACGTCGCTGTGTACGAGTCCCAAGAGCTCGCTCGCTCTTACTCCGTGTCCAGTAAACGGAGTCTTTGTCATCTTTCCTTTGAGACAGGATTGACAAGTTGCATATGATTGATATTCGAACGGATCCAAATATCCTTCTGTATATAACTTTGTCAACCTTCTCTCATTGATGTGACCCAGTCTATAATGCCATAAGAAAACCTGATTTGTTTCCGGAGACTTTCTTTTATGTGTATTCTAGACATTGAAAATCTGTGGTTGGTTTAATACGTATATACCATTGCTTAATGTACCTGACCCAATCAAAACATGATTAAGGTGAATGTTTACAACATTGCTTACAAATGCAAATTCATAACTTTCTTTAGATAATAAAGATACAGAAATGATATTACAAGTTGCATTGGGTACAAAATAACAATTACACAAAACCAAAACGTGTCCATCTGACAATCCCAGGTGATAGTCCCCCACGGACTCAGCATCCATGCCAGCTCCGTTTGCAACTCTGAGGGTCATATCACCTGCCTTCAAAACCCTACGCTTTCTCAGTGCCTGCAAAGAATTACAGATATGAGATCCTGATACGGTATCCAATACCCAGGAAGTAGAGTTTATTGATAGACAGTTTTCAATAACATACACACCTGAAGCCGAAGCCGCAACTTGCTTCGGATCCTGGTTTCTGGCCTTCCAAGCCCTGCAATCTTTCTTCCAGTGTCCACTCTTATGACAATAAAAGCATTCCTCTTTCCCCATAAGCTTCCCCGCTACCTTTGTTGCTTTTGCCTTTCCCTTCGTATCCACTTTACTAACACCGCCCCTTGGTTTGGTGGGGGTTTTCTTCTTCTTTCCCTTGGCTTTCGCCTTGGACCTAGAAGAGGAAGATCCTCCTACAAACAAAGTGGATGTTTCCCTACCTTTCTATAGGGTGCCCTCTGCACTCCTCAGCATGTTGAGGAGTTCTGAAAGTTCAACTTCTTTTTCTTGCAAGTTGAAGTTCAGGATAAACTGGGCGTAAGTGGAAGGAAGGGACTGGAGAATCAAGTCCGTGTAGAGCTCGTTCTCTAATGTGGTCCCAAGGTCCGCGAGCTCCTCAATGAAGCCAATCATCTTAAGCACGTGTTCCGCTACCGATGATCCGACGGCCAATCTTGCCGAAAACAGCTTTTTCAAGACTTCGTATCTGGCGATACGAGATTGCTCTCCATACAGTTCTTTTGTATGGAGAAATATGTATTCGAGGTCCATATTCTCGTGCCTCCTCTGATGTTCATTGTCCATAGAGGCAAGCACGAGGCAATTGGCCTTCGCGCAATCGATCTCCCAAGTCTTACGGATTTCCTTATCCGCGACGCTGGAGGTGGGACCTGGGACAGGGGGAGCTTTGGTGGTAAGAAGATACCCCGGCTTGTCATAAGTGATTGCCATTTTGACATTCCTGAGCCAATCTTTGTAGTTTGGCCCTGTCAGTATGTTTTTATCTAGAAGTAACTTAAGTCCGGTCAAGACGATTGGTCGCTGCAATTAGGAGAGAGAGAAGAAACACTCAGCATGATGCTCTTGGAAGTTTAGAGTGGTTTTTAGTTTGTCTAAACAGGATGGCTCCCACTATCTTTCGAATCCCTCCTTAAACCATAAAGGAAGAATTAGTCGGGATCAATCTAACCGTACAATACTTGCTTAACCGTTCAGCCAGGCCAGTGTCGGTACTTCGAGGGAGGTTTTCCAACGCTTTCGCGAAGTTCCTTAATTAAATAACCTCTTTTCCCTGGGGGCGTAGCCCCGCTAACACCTTTTAGACACCTATTTGGTTTATAGCATTGATCGTTAAGTGAGAATTTTCCCGAGGAGTAGCATAAACTCACAGTAGGATCGGGATCCAAATATCATCACGTGATAAAACTGAAGGAATCCTACCAGAATCATCGCACTCCAAATGGTATGCAGCGCTAGCAAGTTTCAGGTTCTTTTGAAACTCCCGATGTGGATTTTTGCCCCATGCTCTTATGACCTTGGCGTGAGGTCAAAATGTTATAAGTCACATGTCAAGTTCTACCCATCATTATCCAGGTTAATTTGAACCCACCCGTACCTACCCTTGACGTAGGCCAAAATGGCAGTACGACTGTCTCAAACCAACGCATTCTATCTATGCAACAGATAAATATCCGGCAGCTACCAATCACTATGTCTTGGCGTGAGGTCAAAATACATAGCTTGAATACTACTGAATATTTAACTGAAATGATGGAGGGCTACGAATGGTTTTGGCGAAACCGTGAACGTAGTGAACTTGATATAATCGATGGAACGAGATAGCTTTTAAAAGGAGTGGTTCAAGCTCCGCATTTAAAAGTTGTTTTTTGAAAAGAACCGAGTGGTTTTTGAAAGTGTTCCAACGACTTTTACTTGGTTTATTTTCTTGCATTAATTTTAATGCGTCCCATCATTTAATCCTACCATTGCAGAAAACAACGAAAATATGACGTATGCTTATGCCATCCGCATTCGCCACGGGGCCCCGTCATTACCCGTTAGGTTACTTAACTAACGACAGAGCGGGGGCTGGACTAGCGCGGATGCAAAACATAAGCAACTCCTAAATAGATATCATATATAGATATATACATTCGTCAGATGCAATGATAGCCATTCCACATCACAGATGAACACATTGGATATACTAGGAATCCGCATTCCGTACGAGCCTGTAACGAAAAACGGATTACACGGTCGCGATGAATAGCCAATACCCCACTCTAGACCCCTACGGGTGCGGCAAACTACCCGCCAAATACCCGAAGTGAAGCAACCTCCCTCAACAACGTGAGTAGGCCACTCGGCACTTCGAGGTACCCGGTAGTTTGTGCACCCCCTCCATGGGTCTATCCTAGGAGCAAAAACAGTAAAAGAAATTATACAATGACGGCTACAACCTCATCCCGGTTGTGCGGCCATATAAATAATATTACATCAATTACAAATTACATCAATTACAATCTCACAACCCCCGACTATTCATCCGTGACAATCTAACGAATTCATATACACATACCATCAACATTACGGATCATAGATATGTATAACCCCCACTAATCGACGTATAGCGATTAGCAGATGTTCAATACATATATCACATCACAGATATAACCCGTTATCTTAAGTCTTTAGAAGTTCGATCAAAATACGTATTTTTAAACCCCAAAAACAAATTTGCTTTCTGGAAAATCTGGGCAGAAAAATCATATTGTAAAAATCCCAAAACACACCCATAAAAACACTGCAGCAAAATTGTGCCACGACCGAGTCAACTCAGTCGCGGATCCGCGGCACTTTGACCGAGTCGGTGGACCAATTTTCTTGTGTGGGTTTTAAAAAGCCTGAGCCGATTTTTAGTGTAAGATTAATTAATTTTTGAACAGAAAACAAATCGGCAGAAACATGATGTTTCGGGGATGTTACGCGACTTTTTCTCCGATCGAACTTCTAGTTACTTTGCTAACATGTTAGATAGTGTTTAACTAGGCTCTGATACCACTGTAAGTCCACGTTACCTGTCCCCGGTTCTTTGGGATTGCGGAAATGGTGAAAAATGATTTTTCTTTAGGGGGTAACATGGACTCAAAATACGGATCTTTGTTAAACAACTATCTAACAACCTAACTAGGAGTTTTACCTACTCGGTTAGGGGGTTATACCTTAACTTGAACTCCTTCTTCTTCAACTCCTTGCGGTGGTCGGATCGGCCTCACCTTGTCGTCTCCTTGCGCCGAAGATGGATCCACCCGAAAGCTTCTACCTTTGGCTTCAACTTCAAACTAGAAGAAAACTAGAACTCTTGGCATGCTAGACCTTGTGTACTAGGATGAGTAGAGAAGTGTAATGGTTTTTATCTCGATGGTTCTTACTTCTCAACACATGAGACAATAGAACAATGAACTAGAGAGAGAGCAAGAGGAAGAGGGAGAGCTTGAGCATGAGAGAGAAAGGAAATGAAAGAATGAGCAAGACTTTTCTCACCCTTGCTCTCATAATCAAAAATAATCATAAAACATAATAATAATTGAGTATTATGTGATGGTTGTTATCATATCAAATGGCAATATCATTTCATGCATTAAATGCAATTTGTGAACCATCAAGCAACCTAAAGTCAATGCCAAGAAATGATAGCCATTGTCATGATGGTGGTCAACAAGTCCAACCTAGTCAACCGGTCAACGAAGTCAACAAGTCAACAAGGTCAACCTTTCAACCCAACCATGGCACAATAATACTCAATTAATATTATCATTAATCATATTTCTTATTCTCATTAGGGTTTAGCAAACGTCAACAGTCAACAACCCTAATGAGAATCCTCTGCCTCTGTCTCTGTCAACCGTGCATACATACCCGCATCCGCGTTCCGAGGAACACGAATGCAAACGAGATAAAATCAATCCCAAAACGTATACTAGGATCTGGCTTAACCCAAAGCCCGCTAGTAATAACTGTCCGGACACCAAACGCGCACAAGTGCGCGGATGTGACCGAACCCTGTCGCAAAACCATGCGACCTCTACTCTTTTGCCTAAAGGCGAATAACTCTCTATGTGGGACTCTAAAGACTCGACACTACGCTGGCAGTGGGTTTAACCACAGACCGCAAGCGGCACTAGCTGTGCGTAACGGCCCCCAGGTAGATGCCGATAAGAAGACGGACGAGGTGAAACCCATCTGAACTCCTACTGAGCCTGAATGTGACAGTCTCCGTACAGTCCGGTCTGTTCGTCTGAGAATATCGCATGGCGGGCCTAGGGGGCGGTAAACGTCAGTCCCCTAATAGCGGTACAAGTCATGCCGGAGTGTAGCCCAGAACACCATAAGATAACACTGGAAACCTACCAGTATATCTTCCTTGCCCTGGCCAGGGACGACTATGTGTAATGGCTTTCCATAACACGGCGCGATATCAACTCCCAATACCGGGAGAGACGAATCCTGTCTAACCGTCACTGCCTCCAAGTTCTTCGGGACTGCACCCAACTACTACCTGTTTGCACGACTCCTTTGAGCCGTGGCAGGGTAGTAATCAAAGTACAGTGGGAACACACTCGAGGCGAAGTGACAGTGTCAAGTCAGCGGACTATGCTGTACTCATGTCACCTAGGAACTGATAACTGATGATAGGTATAGTACCAACCAATCAGTTCTCGACGATTCCTGTCCAGTGTACTCGTAACCTAACGAGCACCAGCATACTATCTCAAGTACGTCGTACTGACGGCTGTGGGACAGACCGTCTCCCCAGCTGGGATGAGAAGCGCATACGCTAGTCTACTCCGGAGTATCGATGCCCTGTCTCGATAGTCCTACGACTAGGGACCTGTATAAGGATGTGCTTATGGATTACCCAGCCCCCACGAGTGTGACTGCCATCACAACGCTGGTAATCAAGCAAAGATCCTAAGGGCTCCACTAATGTGTATAGGTGATATACTAAAAGAAACACATGTACACATTAAAGTAGAAACAAACCAAGTAGCATACTACCATTTTGAGCAAGATTGTCTATACAACTGTGAATATCCCAAGCTTCCATTAAGTAATATACAAACTAGTATGATACAGTAATGGCTTCTAGGGCATATACACTAACACTCGTCAAGGATGCTGATTTCCCTGAATCGAGGTATTTGCCAAAGACACTGATTTCCCTGGGGTTGAGACGAATCGCGGTATTCCTGCAAAGACACTGATTTCTCTGCGGGTCGACGCGAATCGAGGTGCTCTCGTCAAGGAAACTGGTTTCCCTGAATCGAGGAGCTTGCCAAGGACACTAATTTCCCTGGGGTTGAGACAAGTCGAGGTACTCCTGCAAAGACACTGGTTTCTCTGCGGGTCGACGCGAATCAAGATGCTCTCGTCAAGGACATTGGTTTCCCTGAATCGAGGAGGTTGCCAAGGACACTGATTTCCCTGGGGTTGAGACGAGTCGAGGTACTCCTGCAAAGACACTGGTTTCTCTGCGGGTCGACGCGAATCGAGATACTCTTGTCAAGGACACTGGTTTTCCTGAATCGAGGAGGTTGCCAAGGACACTGATTTCCCTGGGGTTGAGATGATCTCTGGTGGTCTTTCAGGTTTTATACGAGTTACCGTCAAGACCCTGAAGCTAGGAATTTAGCCTTCACTTCTCTTACTGTGGTGTGTCCGAATCCTGTTGGAGGAGGGACGCTGTAGCGACATTTCGTCTGTTGTTTAGAGACGAACGTCGAAGTGGTGATCACTCCACGCTGGGGTGAGGTGATCTCCGATTGTCTTTCGGGCTTTATATGAGTTGTCGTCAAGACCTGGCTCCGTTTTCTGATGGAGCATGGGGAGGAAAGATATGTTTCCTTCTTTGTTTGTGCCCCTAAATTATATACAGGGATTGCTATGATATCGCCTGTAGGGCATAAATTTCATCATATATATTTTTCATTTTATTTCTTTCCGCGATGCTCTATCATTTCAGCTTTTATATCGCGAAAGTCGCGATTGCCCAATCATTTCGGCTATTTTTCGCGGTGCTCAATCATTTCGGCTATTTATTTTATTTTCACTCGCTGCTTTTTATTGCGAGTCGCCCTATCATTTCGGCTATTTTGCATGCATACATTTTTACTTGCTGATTTTGTTGCAAGTTGCCCCATCATTTCGGCTATTTTGTATGCATGTGTGGCTCGCTGTTTTTTTTATCGCGAGTGTGGAACTTGGAATCTGGTGCCAATCTCAGCATTAGCATCGCTACAATTGGAATATTGCCAGGAGCGAATCATCATTTGCCATGAAAAGACTTGGAACTTGATACCGGTTTAGGCATCAGCATCGCTACAACTGGGATATTGCCAGGAGTGAATCATCATTTGCCTCTGTCGACGTTGAACAAAGGTGGCTTAGTAAACAGGGTTAGGATCCTGTCGACTAAGGCTTTTGACTTCATGAGCCGTAAGGGTCCCACAAAGGTATTTCTCCCGACAAGTCGTGAGGATCTCGTAGGTGTGTTTTCTCCTAAGGAATCGTGAGGATTCCTAAGTATATGTTCCCCTGTAAGTCCTAAGGATCTTACAAATGGGTTTTCTCCTCATAAGTCGAGAGGACTTACAAGGGTTGTTCACCGTATGGACATATCCCCAGTCACGGGTGTGACTTGGTTAGGGAAATGTTTATTCGCTCCCGTGGATTGTATACAAGGGTCAGTATTGAGCCGCTTGTAGGGAAGTATCGAAGGTTGTGGGAGTTGCTTAAGAACAGGTTCAGGTCTCTGTAACTTAAGACTTTCAAATCTTATGAGCCGTGAGGGTCCCATAAGAGAGTTCTCCTTACGAGTCGTGAGGATCTCGCAAGTGTAATTTCTCCTTAGGAATCGTGAGGATCCCTAAGTGTGTTGCTTCCCTGTGAGTCGTAAGGATCTCACGCGGGTGGTTTCTCCTTACAAGGTCGAGAGGACCCTGTAAGTGTCTTTTAACGAGTTTGCGCCCTTTTGGGTTTTCACAAACACTCGCCGGTAGCCCTGCTGTTTTTACTCACGGAGCCTTTTCGGGTTTTCATCTGTGCCCAGTTTGCTTATGGACATACCGTCTTTTTTTTATTTTATTGTTTTTATTCTTTTTTCTAACGAGGTCGCGCCCTTTCGGGTTTTCACGAACACTCGCCGGTAGCCCTGCTGTTTTTACTCACGGAGCCCTTTCGGGTTTTCATCCGTGCCCATTTTGCTTATGGACATACCGTTTCTTTTTTTTTATTCTTTTTTTATTCTTTATCCTTCTTTTTTTTTATCTCGTCAGCCTGAAGATGCTGCGGTAGTACTTTAAAGACGTTTCGATCATCAGCTAGTTTTAGGACGTAGTGGTCCGTCATTAGTTAAAGGACGTTTCGGTCCGTTGCTGAAGAAGGCCGGTTACTACTTATAGAGTTTTGAGCTTAGGAAGATAGCGAGCGGACATAGTCGTCGTCATCTATCATTGACCTAGGCTGTGACTCATTAAGCGTAGTATTTCTTTAGGAAGCGACCGTTTATTGGCCTGAGAGGCCTTTCACCGTGCATATCCATGAGTAGATAGGCTCCACCCTGGTAGACCTTGTCTATGATGTACAAGCCTTCATAGTTCGGCTCGAATTTTCCCCGCTTGGCGCAATTGGGGATCATAGGTCTTTTGACCACTAGCACGAGTTCGCCTTGGCGGAATGTCCTCGGCCTGGTCAATCTTTCATATGAGCGCGTCATCTTTGCTTTATAAGCCTCCAGATTTTGTTGCGCTATGAGCCGGGTTTCATCAAGGGCATCAAGCTCTTCAAGCCGAAGGTGAGCATTTTCTTCGTCCGTCAGCTCGTAGTGGACTGCCACTCATAGAGAAGGTAATTCTATTTTGAGGGGGAGTACTGCTTCTATACTGAAGACTAACGCATACGGCGTTGTGTTCGTAGCCGTCTTGAACGTAGTTCGATACGCCCAGAGAGCTTCTTGCAGTCTCTCATGCCAGTCCTTCTTATTTCGGGACACCGTCTTCTTCACAATCTTCGTCAAGGTCTTGTTGAAAGCCTCAGCTAGACCGTTAGCTCGGAGATTATAAACTGAGGAATATTTCCAGTCTATGTTGTGTTGTTCCGCGAAGCGGATGATCTTGTGGCTTCTGTAGGCTGGCCCATTATCGGAGATGATCCGTCGCGGAGTTCCAAACCGATAAATGACGTACGTCCTGAAGAAATGGAGGATATTCTCCATCTTCACTTCCCTCAGCGGTACTGCTTCTGCCCATTTGGAGAAGTAGTCAGTCGTCGCTAAGATGAATCGATGTCCCCTGGACGATACTGGTTCGATGGGGCCGATTACGTTAGTTCCCCACATTTCAAACGGCCAGCTAGCCACTGTTGGATGTAGAGGATTTGGGTGCTGATGGATAAAGTCCCCATGAATCTGGCATGAGTGGCATTGCTCCGCATATTCGAGGCAGTCCTGAATCATCGTGGGCCAATAGTAGCCCATCCGTTTAATCTTCAACTTCATCTTCGGGCCTGCTTGGTGAGAACCGTAGAGTCCGTCGTGAACTTCCCGAACGACTCTTTTCGCTTCGTCAGGTCCCAGACATCTCAGCCACAGAGAATCAAACGACCTCTTGTACAGAGTATCATTAATGAAGGCAAAAGACAGAGCTCGTTTCATGAGCTGATGTCTTGAGGACGCATCTTCATGCGTTCGACTGGATTTGAAGTAGTCTACAAAGACTTCTCTCCAATCCTTAGCCTTTTCCTGGTCTTTTAGTTGCATAGCTATTTGCCCAGTCGCTCCCTTTTCTTCGGATGATTCCGGAGATGTTTCTGCTGGGGCAAGCACCTGACGGCTTTGTACCACAATTCTTACGTCATCGAGGTTTTCGTCGGCCAGTTCTTCGGCGAGCCTGGCTAACGCGTCCGCCTTGCTATTTTCTGCACGCGGTATGTTTTCCAAAGTGTAGGAAGGAATTTGGGTCAACAGTTGTTGCACCTTTTCGCCGTACTTCACCAGCTCTGGCTTGCACGTCTGGTAGTCGCCGTTTACTTGACTAACGACCAGTTGGGAGTCTCCGTATATGAGGAGGTTTTCAATTCCCATATCGATGGCGATCTCGAGACCTGCTATCAAAGCTTCGTATTCGGCTTCATTGTTCGTCCTCGGCTCTGTCAAGGAGAAAGCAAAGCGCATTATCCCTCCTTGTGGAGTTACGAAGATGAGGCCTACCCCTGATTTGATTATGGGGGTGCTTTGTTTGCGCTTCTTCATGGAAGACGCTCCATCAAAATAGAGTTCCCATCGGGTATTGCTACCGTCGATCGCATCAAACGCATGTTCGTCTGGCAGCTCGCAATTCAAAGGGGAATCAGCCGGTATCGGATGCTCAGCGAGAAAATCGGCGATGGCCTGGCCTTTCACTGCCTTAAGAGGCTGATAAGTTACTGAAAACACCATCAAGAGAAGGGCCCATTTAGTGAGTCTCCCTGTCAATATGGCCTTCGACATTAAATATTTAAGGGGGTTCACCTTCGAAATGAGACGGACTTCATGCGCCAACGCATAGTGCCTGAGCTTTGTTATCGCAAAGATTAACGCCAGGTAATGTTTTTCGATGGGAGAATAGTTGCTTTCTGCCCCCAGGAGAACTCGACTTAAGTAATACAGAGCTCTTTCTTTCCCTTGTTCGTTCTCTTGTGCCCATAATATGCCTAAGGAACCTTCGAGGGCGGTTGTATAAAGAATAAGAGGCTTTCCCTTGACCGGAGCGGCCAACACTGGCAGATTCTGCAGGTATTGCTTGATTTCGTCCAGCGCGCTCTGGAATTTGTGATCCCAAACGAAAGGGATTCCCTTCTTCATCAGGTGACTGTAAGGGCGGCATTTGCCAGAGAGATTGGCTATAAAATGCCAGATATATGCGAGCTTCCCATGGAGAGACCGCAATTGCTTGAGAGTCCTTGGCGGAGGCATTTCCATGATCGCCTTGATCTTTGACGGATCTATCTCGATACCTCGGTGTCGGACGATAAATCATAGGAATTTGCCCGAGGAAACTCCGAATGCGCACTTGAGAGGGTTCATCTTCAAGTTGTATTGTCGAAGGCGTTGAAATACGGTCTTCAGATGCTCTAAATGCTCTTCGTATGATTTGCTCTTAACCACGAGGTCGTCGATATAGCATTCGACGATTTCATGTATAAGGTCATCGAAGATCTTTGTCATGGCCCTTTGATAGGTGGCACCGGCGTTCTTTAGACCGAAAGGCATCACCTTGTAGCAGAATATTCCCAAAGGGGTCCGAAAAGCGGTATGCTTCCGGTCTTCGGGGTGCATCTTTATCTGATTATATCCTGATGAGCCGTCCATGAAGGAGAAAACCTCGTGAGTGGACGTGTTATCTATCATCAGCTCGGTGACTGGCACTGGGAAATCGTCCTTCGGGCAGGCTTTATTGAGATCCCGAAAGTCTACACATATGCGCACAATCTTATTTTTCTTCATCACCGGGACAATGTTGGCGATCCAATCGGGATACTGAACTTCCTGGATAAACCCAGAGTCGATCAGCTTCTTAACTTCGGCGTTAATGCTCATCTCAAGCTCGAGCTGCTTTCTTCTCGGTGCTTGTTTGATTGGTTTAATGTCTGGGGATATCGCCAATTTATGGACAACAATTTCTGGATCTAGCCCTGGCATTTCGGAATAGTTCCATGCGAAGCAATCTTTATACTGTATAAGCACGTCTTTTAATGAAGTCACCCTATCTTCAGATAATAGTTCACTGACGAATGTCGGTCACGGGTCGTTTGCCGTCCCCAACTCAATTTTCTTGAGGTTGTCCGCAGTGGTGTGTATTCCATCTTCCAGCTCTTTCGGCAAGGTGGAAATTCTGAGATCACCCCGTCATTGCTGTTTTCGAAGCACCAGGGAAGGTCATCCATATTCTCGGGCTCTTCTTCTGATATTGTTATCATATAACAAGTACGAGCTCGCTTCCATGATTGATGCGGATCTGGTTCTGCTCTCATGGCCTTGGGCCCATGCTTCTGTGGCGGTGTTACCCTCCAGCTGTCAGATAAAGCGAACTTGCCGAGCTGATACTGATCTTCGACCCAATTCTTGAAGGTGAAGCAATCTTCGAGAGGGTGTCCTATTACCCTGTGATAAGAGCAATAGTTCGGGTGTGAGACTTCGCCTGCTTGTTCGGGGTGCTTGGACTCCGAAGCGTAATCATTTGGTGTTTTATAGCTAGGTCAAGTATCTTCTTCGTCTTGTCTTGAGGAAAAGAGTATGCTCGACTCATCTTCTTTATAAGGGACAAATCCGGACCGATCGCCTCCCGACTGCGTGGCTTCTTGATCCCGCTTTGTCGTTCCTGAATGGATTTTTCGCTTTTTTGACTTGTTTCTACCTCTGCATCGGGCCTTTCTTACAACCGACTGACAGGGAGAGACATTTTTGTCTTTTACAGCCTGTTGGAGGAGGCGTTGCGTCCTAGCTTTCTCATAGATTGCCATTTCGCGATTATGGCCGTCTCGAACTTTTTGACCAGCTTCCCTTATAAGCTTGTTCATTTGTTCTTCGAACGAAGGACTGGGCATTTTTGCATCGGGGACTTTTCTTGGCTCAGGATTGGCATCTTCCTATTGAGCATCCCCTTCTTCATTGAAGTCATGCACAACATAGCAGTCGTGAAGTAGCTCCCGTTTCTTGGACCGAACATATCCAAGCCTGATTGCTTCCATTCTCCTGCTGGGAAATTTGCTCTGAGTTCCGGGAATGCTCCAGATCCTATCATAGAACTTAGCTTTTCGAGCGGTCTGTTTGAAGGGTATCCCTTGACGCTTCAATAGCCTTTTCAAGCCTTCTGTATAATATCTAGGCAGACGGATGGGCTGAAGCCTGTCAAGCGTAGAGTCCGCACCATGCCAGATTTCTTTCTTCCCTTTGGTTTCCCCAGAGCGGTAGAATATAATCGCCTTTTCGCCTTCTCGCCTAGGAGGGACATAGAACGTCTGCAGCTCTTCTACACTGTAGGTATCAAGTGCGTCTAGTTCTTTATGATGTTTAAGTGGAACCATAGTGACTTGCAGAATTTGCCCTTCATCAGCGAAAGTTTGTATTGAGGGCCGAGCAGAGAATATAGCGTGCACTTCATCTTCCGAGTCACTGCCAAAGATCAACATGGGAGCGGACGGTCCCGGCTTGTTGTGTTGGGGTGGCCCGGAATAGACTATCTCTTCGTCCTCCTCGGTATTGCTCCCGAAGACAGGGATGGTGGCGTTAGCTTTGTTCTCTGGCTTGTGACACCTTTCCGTGTCTTCGAAATCCGGTAAGAAGTATTTTGCATCTCATATTTGCGGACTTCGTTCACGGAGAATGGGTTCAACTCTCCTGTTACGGTATACTCGAGACCATCCTTAAAATATTTCATACACTGATGCTGTGTAGAAGGGATGATGTTGTACTCATGTAACCAGGGTCGGCCGAGCAAAGCATTATAGCATGTCTTGGCGTCTATGATGTGGAATTTAATGTCCGTGACGAGTAGCCCAAAGCATAACGTCAGTATCACAGACCCGAGAGTTCGTGATGATTGAGAGTCGAACCCGGAGATGGTGATCTTATCCCGAGCGAGGTGCTGGACGCTCATGCAGATTTCTTTCAACACCCGTACATTGAGGAGATTGACGGAAGACCCATTGTCAACTAAGATTTTGCCTATCTTTATATCGTGGCAGTATCCCGAGATATAAAGGGGACGATTGTGTTCGCACGTCCCAAAGAGGAGGTCTTCATCACTGAAAGTGACATCAGCTGTATGCACTTCTTCCAGCTCGTCCTTCATCTTTTCTTCGGCGAGAAAATCTTGGAATTGCTCAGGTTCCTGTAGCTCTTTGATCAATGAATCTCTTACTTCTTTTGATAGTAAGAGGGCATCAAGAATGCTGAGCTGCGAGGGTAGCTTCCTCAAGTGTGCTAGAACGTTGTAATCCACCTTATTTATCTTTGGCGGGTCCTTGGCGGTTAGCTCTTCCACGACTTGGTCATCTAGGGCGATATCCTCAGAGACCTTCTCTTTTCCCTTATCTTTTTTATTTGAGGGTCCAAGATTCTTTTCTGGTAGCGTACGACTACGCAGCCGGATATTTTCGCAGGCCTTCGGCTCTTCCTCTTTTCCCGAGGTGGACTCTTTAAAGAGAGGGCTAAGCTCCATTTCTTCGTCAGAGTCGCTCCCGAATGTGAGAACTTGTGCTTCCCCGGCGTTAACCATGCGACAATCGCCGGTAACTCTTCCAAGCTCCTCGGTTGTACTTTTCTTCTCCCGACGAGTTTTGTGCTTTTCCTGCTTAAAATGTTGCCGGTGAACAACATACCCCTGCCACCATCTATTGAAAGCTTTGCACTCTTCGGTGGGGGTGCGAAATCTTTCGATGATACAAGCAATAGGAAGGGTGCATTTCTGCTTTGCCGGCAATGTTTCCTTCAGAGGGAGGTAGCTTCATCCCCATTGATATGGCTTTAGCAAACCTTTTCCTCGTCTTGAATTTGATTTTGTCCGCAACGGACGTCTTTTGATTTGACGGGAGTGTCTCGACTCTTTCGTCTAGTCGCCGACGCTTGGCCCTTTCAAATATGACTGTCTCGCGTTCCCGATCAGCTTTACTTTTCAAAAGAGCTTCGTTGAGGAATGCATCGATTGTTTCATCTGATGGCCCCAAAAGTTCCGGTCTAGGATCTGCCCCCAGCTTCTCAGTGCAAGGAGTTTTCTCATCGTCTGTAAACGAGTTGGAGATCATATGACAACTCGCCACATAACCCTCAGATTCATCTGACGAGCTTTCTTCATCATCTTCCTCCTGAAAGACGTGGCTGAGGAACTCTTGGAGCGTAATGGGAGTCCGTGCCTTCTGATTATATTCCTCCAGCGCGTCAATCTGTTTCTGTAAGTCCGTGCGCTTGTCGCCAGGCTTCACGGGCTTTTTGGATCTCTTCTTCTTCTTCTTTGAAGATTTTGACGGCTGGGCGTGAGTGCTTAGGCCATCACCACCGATCTTTGGAGTTGGGCGCGGCTTCAGCATCCCTTCGATGATCTGGGGTTCTAGCGGGCTCTTCCACCTGATTGCCGGGCATGTCTGGAGATCATTCAGCATCCTCTTGGTTTTGGCTGATAGCACAACCTCCCATGGAGCTTCTTCAACAAGGGAGCACGTTGCCCCCGGCGTATTCACCTTCTTAGGGGTATGAGGTTGCGGCGGGTTCACCTTTCATCTTTTAGACAACGCGAACTTACCCTGTTGGTATTGGTCTTCAATCCAGTTTTTGAAGACGTAGCAATCTTCGATCGGATGACCCAATACTCGGTGTTAGGGGCAGTAATTGGGATCATTGACGTCATTTGGCTGCAACGGACGTCTTGAATCCGGCAGATTGATGAGTCTGTTGCGCAGCGCCAGCTCGAACAGTCTTCTCGTTTTATCTTGAGGAAACGAGTAAGGACGTCCTAGCCTCTCCTCGAGGGATACGCATGGACGCATATTGTTTTGACGGACAACCGGTTTCAAGTTGCTCGGCTGTTGTTGAGCATTGGCGACAACGATTGCTTTTCCTTTTCCCTTCTCATTTCGAGAGTCCGGGTTTGGAGGAGACGGTCTATGGCCCATCTAGTACATTTGAGCTAGCTTGTCGATCAGGGCCTGGAACGTGGTTGGTTTAAAGAACATCATGAACTGTGAAATAGTTGCATGAGGATCTAAGGTGCCCACGAACAGGCCCACCGCTGGCGGTTCTTCGATGCGCTGTTCGCACTTCGACCACAAGTTCCGCCATCGGATTGCATATTGAACCCAAGTTTCACCCGACATTACTCTTGCATTAATCAAAGCTGTTACTGGAGTACGTTCGCTGGCGCTCGCGAATCGCTGAGTAAACAACAACTCCATTTCGGCGAAGGTTTTGACGGAGTCATTCGGAAGTTCAGAGCACCACTCAAATTCCGTCTCCGACAAGCTGCCGACGAACTGGCGAAGCAGGAGCTTATCATCGCCGCCGGTGTTGCCACAAAGATCCCTGAACTGGGCAACATGTTGATGGGGATTGCCTGTCCCCTTGTAGACATGTAACTTTAGGATCGTGTAGCCCGGCGGGTACTTGATCTGATCATACCAGCTCGGATATGGTCGCCCCGTTTTGACAACTTGACCGGCTGCCTCAGTTGCCTGGTGGACTCGTATCTGCTGGGCTATATATTCATCCAGGGAAGCTTTGGAAATTGTATCCTCCTTGGCTGTTAACAGAGCCGGTGGAGGATTCGACGTTTCTCCTCTGTCATCTTCAAGGACGATCGAAGGATCTTCAACAGGAGGATCTTGCTGGATCATCATACCCAACATGCCCTGGAACAGAAGGGCCATTCGTTTTATATTGGCTGCTTGTTCTGCAGCCTATTTGTCCTTCTTTTCCAGTATCCTGTGAAGGAATTCGGCGTCGGTTTCTTTCTCCTGGTGCTGATCCGAGGATGCTTCTGGGCTTTCTTTTGGCCCAGTGAGTGCGGCCATCGCAGTCGTCATTTCTTGGAGCATCTGCTGCTGCTCCTGAGTTTTAGTCACCGATCGCGTAAGCGGTCTATGACCTGTGGATATACGGCTGTCCTCTTTCCCGGACGCCATGTAGACAGTGTGTACCACAATACCCCCGGACTTAGGGCGTTTGGGCTCACTACCTTTGACATTTGCCGCAGGCGTGGGGACTTTCTCCAGCCTTCTTCTCTTATGGGCCATCGAAGTTGAGGGGGCCGTTGCTGTGGGCACCTAGGTGGCCGTCATCCTCCGTTGCTTGACAGGGGGGTTTTCCTCCCGTCGGCCCTTCGACTTCTTATGCTGGTGAGAGAAATTTGGATCAATCACCGATTCTCGGACTCGTCGCCAAGTCTTATAGACTCTGGAAGACAGCCGTTGAGGAGACTGCTCTGGCTTTTCTGATTTTTCTTTCACGACGGTCTCTACCGGTGGAGGAGATCTTTTGAGCACCGTAGTTGACGAATTTCTGCGTACCCTGTTTAGCAGCTCAAAGCTGTTCTTGGTTGGAACAGCAGCATTAATTTCCACCGTTGGGGCTGGTGGAGTTAGCCCAGAGGGGGAGTTGCCCCCAGTCTTCCTTATCCGGCGCCAGTGGCGACGTCGGGCATGACGGGTTGTTGGGATTGGTTCAGCGACGGCTTCGTCTAGCCCCTGTTCTGGGGAGGGGCTGCTGCCGGTGTCAGCCTCTTGAAGACTGATGTTCATTGAGAAGCTACGTCCAACCGATCAAAAACGGATTTCTGAGTGGGAGCGGGAACGGGAGCAGTTAGTCTCGTGAAGACCGACACTCTGGGAGGAGAAGCCGCCTTGACGACTTTAGGAGCAGCTATTTTTTTTGGGATGGCCACTTCAGGCATTATGGGCTTCTTGGTAGGCTCTTTGGAGCCCGAGCTCATTCTGATGAAGATCGAGGAGTTGGAATTGGACGGCCCGTTGAGAGGGGCCGTGGTAGTAGCAAGTCGATCGAAGAACGACTTCTTTGAAGCTTCCGGTACGGGCACTGGGATGGTGAAGCTTGCTGGCGGGAGCATGGTCCCGAAAAATAGACCGGTGGTAGCCTGAGTCACTTGTTCCACCGGCATAGCGAAGAGGGAGGCCGCTTGAGGCCCATAGGCTACACCTCCAGGTGAGGCGGAGCGTCGGTTGCATTTGTATTTAGAGCAGTTCGAGCAGTTGGACGCCATTGCTGTTTGATTTCTGCGCCAAGCAAGAGACCAAATCTTAGTAACTTGAAACCCGAGGGCAACCATTAACAAACCGTGATTCGTTCGCGAATACAACACACGAAGTGTTGAGTGGAAAGAGGAAAAGGTCCCACCGTGCGTGCCAGAATCTGTTCCCCTCCGAACGGCGGCCAAGACATGGATGTCTTGCCTGTGATTTGGGGCAGATGCTATTTGGTTTTATCCGTCCACCTCTCTGAAGATTCCAAGTTGATTTATGGCACCGTGTATCGGAGGTTTGGACGGATGCGGCCGATGTAGCAGACTTCGTCAGATTCCCCCTCGCTTGAGGGGTTTTTGATTGTGGGGACGCTCTTCCCTGCAGGCGCAAGCCCCTGCAGTTAATTATGCTACCGCATCGCGGTAACAGCTTTCTCCTTCTCCAGAATTTCACTTCATGTCGTGGGTGTTTGTTTTGTTTGTGGTTGCCCGTGGATTGTATACGGAGACTAATTTATGTCGTCGCCCGTAGGACGTGGATTAGTCCAAATCCGTATTTTCTTAGATTTGGGTTTGGGGTGTTGGTTTAAGGATGCGTTAGCCATATTTGAGGCTAAGATCAACTTAAACATTTGTTAAGGATACGTTAGTCTAATTTGGGACTAAGATCAACATAACGGGATCGTTTAGATCCAACAAAAGAGCATTTGGGGGCTCGATTGTTCCAGTTTAGGGACATGGTGGTCCATTGCCAGTTTAGGGACGAATACTGGTTTAAGGACGCATTAGTCCATGAGTTTAAAGACCCCACAGTCCGTATCGATGGTTTAAGGACGCATAAGTCCATGAGTTTAAGGACCCCACAGTCCGTATTGTAGGTTTAAGGACGCATAAGTCCATGAGTTTAAGGACCCCACAGTCCGTATTGTTGGTTTAAGGACGCATAAGTCCATGAGTTTAAGGACCCCACAGTCCGTATCGATGTGTGGTTGTCGGGACCCGTCACCTCTCTGACGACGTTGAAGGATTACAACGACGAATATCAGAGGAGTTCGGAGATGTACCCTTGAACCGGGTGTAAATTGATTTAAGCGAGCAGTCATGCTCAGTCAATTTTAATTTAAGGATTTACGGCCAGAATTGGGCTAAGTCCAGTTGAAAATGTTCAACATTTTATTTGTCTGGCCTGTTAGGCTTTTGATTGGGCTCTGCCCTTTGTTTAATAATGCAATGCATTTTTTATTTGGGCCCATTAGGCCCTTTTAATTAGGCTCTGTCCCCTTTTTTATAATGCAGAGCATTTGTTCTGGTCCATTAGACCTCTTAATTGGGCTCGGCCCCTTTTAATAGTGCATAGCACTTTTGTTTGGTCTGATAGACCCTTTTTTTTATTGGGCTCTGCCCTTTATAATGCATTGCATTAAATGCTCTGACAGCGCCCCACGTGGCTTGTCGGGCGCTTTGCGCTGATTGAGGAGCACAAGGCGCAAACTCACGTGGTGGTGACACATGTCACGCTCTGGTGAGCGCAAGCGCAGTGCGCTGTGCCGTTGCGCTGCTAACACGTGGCGCGCTCTGGTGAGTTACGCCAATCCAAGAGCGCAATGCTCATTTTTTTAAAGCGCAAGGTGCAGTTTGTTCTGGGGCTGACATGTAGCGCTCTCTGGTGACTTGCGCCAACCCAAGAGCGCAACAGTGCAAATTTCCAAAGTGCAAGGCACTGTTTAATATTTTGATCAAATTTAGATCAAAGAAAACAAGTTTTTCTTGTTTTCAAGAACCAGTGGTTCATCAAAAGGCAATGCCTTTATATAGATCAAAATGATCTAATGAAGAAGTAAATTACTTCTTTTTATTATTATTATTATTATTATTATTATATATATATATATATATATATATATATATTTTGTTCAAGATCTTGATCTTGTTCTTAGATCATTGATCTTTTTAGAAGAAAATTCTTCTTTTATTCAAAGGTTTTTACCTTTTCTTTCTCTGAGCACTTTCTCAAAGTTTTCAAAAGATTTCTCTGAGTTCTATCTGTGTTAATGTCAATGTGTTTTAGACTTGGAGTCTAGGGGCCTTTTTATAGTGCCAATTGATTTGTTAAATCAGTTAAAGAGATCTTTCACTGAGTGATTTTGGGATTTTCCCTACCGTTGGATCTTTAATCCAAGGGCTCCTGTTTTACAGAAGAGAATCTTATTGTTTTAATAAGATCAGAAAGATCTTTCCAGAATTTTAATTCTGTTTTAGTGCCGGCACAGTTGGCGCAAGCGCACTTGCGCTTGACACGTGTCGCGCAGCGCAGAGCGCAGCGCAACTGCGCTGCCACGTGTCGCGCAGCGTGAATGCGCTAGCGCAACTTCGCTGCCACGTGTCGCGCAGCACGACTGCGCTAGCGCAACTGCGCTGCCACGTGTCTCGCAGCGCAGAGCGCAGCGCGACTGCGCTAGCGCAACTGCGCTGCCATGTGTCGCGCAGCGCAGAGCGCAAATCATCTGAAGCGTTGCTTCCTTTATTTTCATTTTAAATAGAGCCTTGCTCTGATTGGGTGCGCTGCCTTGGGCGTGAAAGGTGTACGGTTCCTAGGCACACTAATGAGGTCTCACAAGGCATCAACCATACCAATTTCAAATTTTGCAAGTGCCGAGAAACTCTAATACGGATCGTTAACTAGATATATAGGCGACAAAGGAAACTAGTTTACAACTAAACTAAAGTGTAAACGGAAATACAACCTTTGTAGATCCGGTCCTCCATCTCCATAGCTCCGCAATGAAGTCTCCTCGCTGTCCAAATGGAATCCAGGGCTCTAGCGTCGGCTTCATCGGAGAAATGGGCGGGCAAGGTCGTCGGCTTCGTGCCGAAGATGATCTACGTCGAGGCATCTCAAGATCAAGCTCCCACTTCACCAAGTCATGAAACTTGAGAAGAAAACACACTCTACTACTTGGCAAGAGGTAGAGTATGAAGAAATAGGAAGTGGGTTCACTTTAGAATTGGATTTCTCACTAGTTTTCATCACTTGCCATTGATGTAGCAAGCTTTTCTTCCTTGCTCATGAAGAAGAAGAAGAAAGAAATGAATATGATAAGTTTTTTTAAATCCAAAAGAAAAATGAATACTTATCATATTCAAACCATGGTTAAGTGTAGAGAATGAATCATGGTTAAGTGGAATGGTTAGGGTTAAGCATGAGACAAAATGGTGACTAAGTCAAAGCTTCATGAAGCTTCAAAATCAAACAAAATTAGCCACCATTTTCTCTTTATGCTTTTCAATTTCCAAAAAGAATGAATAAATAAATAAATGAATAAGAAAATGAAAACCCTAACCAATATACAACCATGGTTTAATCTTTACACAAACCCTAGTGAGCATGTATCATCAAACATGATACAAACTTGTGTACAAAAGTATATCACATATACAATGTGCACAATCCAAGTGAGAAAATCCATTTAAAGTGAACCAATACTAGTTAATGCAAAGTAATATCAAATATATAATTATACATTAAATCATTAAATCAACACTTGATTCAATGATCCGGTCATGTCGCACACAACCGACTAGTAAACAATGTATCGATTTATCGAATCAATCCTTGATTCGATAACTAGGTTATATCGCATACAACCATTCGACACATTCATCGTGAGAATGAAATACGGTTTCACATACACGCATTATTCTCGGTCCCGCAAATATCTCATATGCGCTCCTATTTCGTTTCGCTTGAGCCAGGAAACCTCTGTATAGGACTCTAAAGACTCGTCAATACGCCGGCAGCAGATGATGATCATATCAAACACCCACAAGCCGCAAGCGGTCTGCTAAACGTAACGGCCACCCGGGTATTGAGCGATCAGAAGATCGACGAGCAAGCCCGCTCACACTCCTGTGAATCCAACCAGTAACACTTACCGTACAGTCCGGTCTGTTCGTCTGATATGTCGCATATCTTGCCTAGGGGTGGTAAACGTCAGACCCCAATAGCTCGATAAGTCGTGTCGATATGAGGTCTATAACAGTTCGAGAAACTACTGGTAACACTTACCAGTAAATCTCAGCAACCCTGGCCAGGGATTTCCGGTCATAGCCAATCGAACACAGCGCAACATCAACTCCCTATACCGGGAGAGACGAATCCCCTCCTATCGCTCTTTGCCTCCATGTGACTCGGGACTGTACCCAAAAACCACCATTTTGCA
The DNA here is from genome assembly GCA_030015575.1 of Agapanthus africanus. Taxonomy (NCBI): domain Eukaryota; kingdom Viridiplantae; phylum Streptophyta; class Magnoliopsida; order Asparagales; family Amaryllidaceae; genus Agapanthus; species Agapanthus africanus. The sequence continues at coordinate 440,061,152 of CM057350.1, read as the reverse complement.
TGCCCTCTTGGACGTGGTAAGGTGGAAATCAAAGCACAGTGGGAACCACACAAGACTCTATGACGATCTCGGGTCAACAGACTACTCTGTACCAGTGTCACCAGAGAACTGCCATCTGACGTAAGGTATAATACCATCTTGGAGTTCTCGGCGAGTCCGTCCAGTGTACCCAGTCTCCACTGAGCACCCGTAAATCATCTCTGATGTCAAACACCAATGGATATGGGATCATCCATCGCCCATCTGTATGGGTCGAGAAGGTATACGCTAGTCTACTCTGGTATATCGATGCCCTGTCTCGATACACCCATGACTAGGGTCCTTGAAGGATGTACTTATGGACTACTCTGTCCCCACTAGTATGATCCGCATCATAGTCCAGGTAGTCAAGTACACATCCTAAGGGCTTTACCAACATGTAACAGAGAGACAATCAGTGTACACGTTAAGGTAAAGATCAACCAGATAGCATACTATCATGTCGAGCAAGAAAGTCCTCCCTATATATGTCCCAGCATCCACTACAATATACATCCTATGTATAGTAATGGCCACTAGGGCATACATATAACTAACAATCTCCCACTTGCACTAGGGCCATCTGATAGCAGTGGTTGTAGTATCTCATACTCAACCATCCCATAAAAGTCTCTTTCTGGGAAAAGGCCTTTGTTAGTGGATCCGCCGTGTTGTCTTTAGAGTCTACTCTCCCAACCTCGATCACCCTGGAGATCAACTATCTCCATGATCAGGTGATACTGCCTTAGAATATGTCTGGATCACTGATGGGACCTTCGTTCCTTGGCATAAGCCTCAACTCCATTGTCTCACAATGGTTGGAACGTAGTTCATCTCATGAACCAATATACACCCAAACATCCTCCTTGGTAGCATCTTAAGTAGCGATGTATCCAGCCTTAATCGTCTAGTATGCCACGGTATCTAGCTTGGAACTCTTCCAATATACCGTCTCTTTACTGAGGGTAAAGACAATGCCTGTGACTGACATTCAGTCGTCTTTATCACCCTGGAACCCTTCCAGTGATTCTCCCCAGGATCGGTTGATACCATCTCACTACAACTAGTGAGAATCCTAACATCCATTTAGATCTATCTCATAGATCCAAAATCCAGGATTTAGTAGGTATCACTTTGATCCTATATAGAGAATCTTAGTGATAAGCGGAGATTGACCGAGCGTGGCATAGGAAACTCCTTCCCTATCAAGAGTATGTCATCCAGGTACTCTACGAGGATCACTACCATACTCCCTACTACCTTCTTGTATATACAAGGTTCATCTACCATTTTGATGATGTCAAACTCTTTGACTAATCCATCAAAACAGATGTTCCATCTCCGCGATGCCTGCTTTAACCTATAAAGCATCTTGTGCACGTTTCCGCTGCTCCCACTGTCTACGAAGCCCTCTGGCTGTGTACTTATAGACGTTCTATTCTAAAACATCATTTAGAAAAGCAGTCATGGCACCCAACCGCCAGATATCGTAGTCATGGTATGTAGCCGTGGCAAGTAGGATTTGGATGGACTTAAGCATAGCCACTTGAAAAGGTTTCATCATTATCCATGCCTGGTCGATGACGAAAAGGTTTAACAAGTCTAGCTTTAAAAGTCTCAACTTTTCCATCTACACCAAGTAATCTTCTCAAGATATACTTGCTCCTGATGGGGATTTAACCCTTCAGATATAGCAACCAAAGTCCATACTTTGTTGGTGTACATGGATTCCATCTCAGCTCACTAAGCATCCAGCCATTCTTACAGAGTCCCACTCCTGATGGCCAGTTCGAAACTAGTTGGGTCATCATCTCATGATGCAATCCTCGCTCCCACTGTCATCGAGAAACCAAAGTATCTCTCAGGTAGGTGAGGAACCCTATTAGATCGGCGGAGAGGCTGAGGTTCGTTGGTTACTATTGAATCCTTTGGTTCTATCAAATCATCAGCTGTTGTTTGTATAGCTGGAACATTTCCAGTTCTACATAACTGACCTTGCCTCGAGCTTGTCCGGATTATGCTTTTCAGACATAGGCTGGACAACCCCAAATCTTAACTTAAGAGATAGGCTCTTCCCTTATCATATCAAATATGAAGTGGCAGGCAACTGATTTGATTTGAACCCTATTCAATAGGTATGCAGCTTCTCAAGTGCATAACTCCCAAAAAGGAAATAGGTAACTCAGTAGTACTCATCATAGAGCACACCTTATCATATAGGGTGTGACTGCTCCACCCCGATATACTATCGTGCTATGGTGTATACGGAGGAGTAATGCTGAGAGAGAATCTCGTTCTCCTTTAGAATAGTCCAAGAATTCCGTGCTCAAGTATTCTCCTCCTTGATCTCATCAAAGGACATAATACTTATACCCGTATTTTGGTTCTCTACTTCTAAATCATATTCTGTGAATATCTCAAAAGGTTCGGACTTGTGTTTCAACAGGAACATAGGTCTGAATCTCGAAAGATCATCAGAGAATGTAATGAAGTACAAAGAACCAGTCCTGGCATATGTAGACAGGGGACCTTACATACATCAACATGTATCATCCCAAGAGTTCACTAACTCTTTCTCTGTTTCCAATAAACAGGGCTATGGTCATCTAATCTTTGTGACATGACTGGCAAGTTTCACAAGATGTAAATTCAAACTGATTTAAATATGCATCTAAAATGTAACTTCAGCCAGTCGGGTCGCATTGATATGACCTAGTCTACAATGCCTCAAGAAGGATTCGTTCATATCTGAACTCTTCCTCTTGTGTGTGTTCCGTATACAAAAGAACTGTAGTTTGATTTAGAACCTCAACGCTTTTAGATAACGTGCCTGATCTGATCAACTTTTGATATAGGAAATGTTCAAAACATTATCCAACAATACAAAATTTTATCATTTCTTTACTAATACAGAGATAGATATGATTTTGTATATCAGGCTCGGTATCTAATAACATTCGTTCAGAATCAATGTATTTGGAATACAGGGTGACAGTGACCAACAGACTTGGCTGCAACTCTTGCCCCGTTTTCTGCCTCATGAAACTTATCACCCGTTCTCAGTCCTCTACCTTTCTGTAGCCCTATGTAACAGATTACATATCTGGGATCTTGATCTGGTATCACATACTCAGGACGTAAAGGATATTGAGAAACAGTTCTCTGTAACGAACACACCCGAAGATGATGCATCAGCATGCACTCTCTTCGTTTGGGCGGCACGGGAATTCTGGTAATCCCCAATTTCCAGCTCTGTCTTATAACAATTATAAGTTGGAGCGGGACCAACGTTCCCCAGCTCAGTATAACAAGCGGGTTCGGTCAATAATCCGTATTATTATCTTGATTAAGGCGTGACATGGTCGCTACCTGGAGAGAGAGAGAAGAAAACACTCAGCATATGCTCTTGCAAGATCAGATTGGTTATTATTTTATCTAATCAGGATGGCTCCCACTGTTTTTATCAAATCTTCCTTCAAACCCTAAAAGGAAAGACTAGCCGGGATTAATTACACGCTACAAGTTCGCCAATCTTTCAGCCAGGCCAGTGTCGGTACTTTGAGGGAGGTCCCCGTGCTTTCGCACGAACCTAATTAATGTAAACCTCATTTTCCCAGAGGCGTAACCTCGTTGACACTTTTCTAGACACCTACTTGATTGGCTAATTGTAATGTGCAAAACTCTCCCAGGAGTAACTCTTACTCGCAGTGGGTATCGGGATCCAACTATCTCATAGAAGGTATGCAATCTCATTGCAAATTTCAACACTTGAAATTCCCGATAATATTTTGCCCCTAACCTCCTATGACCTTGATAAAGGCCAACAAACCATAGGATGCTAGTCAAGTTCAACCCGTCATTTCCTGATTGAATTAAACCCACCCGCACGGCCCTTGACAAAGGCCAACAAGGTCGCACGACTACCCTAATCCAATCTGCATCATATGCATAAGCAGATAAGCACCAGTTAGCTACCGCACACTGCGCCTTGACAAAGGCCAACAAACGCAGCACGAATACTAACTACTACTTATCTGAAATGACGGAGGGCTACGACAGGTTTTTCTGAAAACCTATTGCGTAATGAACTTGATATCGTTGTAGAATCAAATGATTTTAAAATGGAGTGTTTTTTAGGCTTTTCTAGTTTTGCTAAAGGAGTTACTCCCGGTGAAGGGATCGTCGGTCCTTTCCTCGTCGAATGAGGTGCAGGATATATCATATATATCACTGTGCAAAGCAAAAACTCTTAAAAGCAATCAAAAGACAAACCGAGTGTGTAGCATCTGCCAATTATTGCTAAAGGAGTCACTCCCGGTGAAGGGATCTCGGTCCTTTCCTCATCGAATAAGGTGTAGGATATATCATATACACCGCTGTGCAAAGCAAGAACTGTAGCTACCTGTTTTATTTTTGAAATTCAATTCTACAACATCTTTAGGTTTCTTTTTCTTTCATTAATCACATTAATGAAGTCCCATCATTTAAGTACCTAAACATCACAGATAAATACGACGTACACTTATGCCATCCGCATTCGCCTCGATGTCCCCTCGTGCACCGTTAGGTTAGGTAACTAACGGCAGAGCGGGGCAGGGCTAGCGCGGGTGTAAAACATAAGTAACGCCTATATAATATATCATATATACTATATAAAGTATCCATCACAGAACATATCACATGATCACATCACAGATATCGCAGCAGAAGAAACATATGAAATATTGGATATACTACGACGTCCGTGTTTTTGATATGAGCCAGTATAAAACACGGATTCCACGGTCGCGATGAATAGCCAAACCCACACCCCTAGACCCCTACGAGAGCGGCAAGCAACCCTACCAATTCTAGGGTTAGGAGACCCGGACTCGACTCCTCGAGATGGTTTCCCACTGGACCCTAGAACCCGGTTACTTGTGCTCCCCTCCTTGGGTCTATCCTAGTGCGGAAAAGTAAATAATATACAAAGGGTGACATCTTCCGCAACCTGGAAGTGCCCCAATAAAAGAATATTACATACAAGTTTTTACATGAATGAAAATGAAAAACACTCATCTCACATAAAAACCCCCGGCTATTCAAACACGACGATCCAATATAACATATCCAGCAACACATAACATCACATGTTATCAACGTAAGTAAACATGCATATCCCAATTGTCGTTGACATATAGCAATGAAACCGGCGATATCACATATTACACTTACGGTCACAGAAAAGAAAGTGTAAAACTACAACAGTTGGAATCCGCAACCACCTTAGACATCGCATGCCTGACCAAATGAATTCCTTAGACATCACATGCCTAACAATTATAAACCCCGCATTTCAGTCTCATTATCGAAAACACTTTTCAATATCAAGTCGGGCAATTCAACAGGATTCCCGAGATGCTGATCGAATACTCGTCGCAAACTTTAGTAGACGGCCGCACCCCCGATACCGTCGACGAAGTGCACCAAAGCGGAACACCGCTACCGTAAGCACCCGAACGGATGCTTTCGGCAACGGGGTTCTCCTACAGTCACTTGGTCGGGGTTAAGGGATGTAGCTGTCTAATAAGTTTACCCGGCGAGTATCCGCGTACGCTACGTGATTGCGACGGACTTTTGATCACATCAAAATTCCGTGGCAACCGATCAAGTGAGACTAAAGTGCTTGATTTATAACATTCATTCAGTTATCTCATAACTACTTATGAATTCCAATTATTGTATCACATTCCAGATAAATAGAAAATGTTAAATTTTCCGATCGAACATTCAAACACCCAAGTTTTCCGAAACAGATCAACACATGAAATAAGTTTAAAAACAATCACTTCGTGCCTCAGTACCAACGGTCCAGCCGTAGAAGGGTCAAGCCAACGCCTCACATGTGGCACGCCGTACTGCCCCAAACCCTAAGGTTCAAAGGGCAGTTCAAGACAGTCACATAATCGAGTTAAGGTTTGTTGTCTTCTAGAGGTACCATCGCTTTACTTGCACTACTTAGAACGTCTTTAAACCATGGAAAAAATCCAACACTTGGAAATTTCCCGGCAGGGGAAAAAGTGGGTATTTATATCCGGTCGAACTTTTTAACAGTTTCTAAAATATCCGGAAAAACATAAACGAAGTTAAATTATCCGATCAAATTAACGAATCCCCAATAAAACCCTAAAAAACTCAACACTTGAGTGGAATTAAAAAATTCACATAAAACATTGCCAAGAAAGGACCTAAGAATAAATATATGAAATTTGAGGGACTAAGTCCAAATTTGGGCCGCGGAAGCGCCGCCAAACCCCTGGTTTGGCCGCGGTTCAGCGGTCGAATTATGGAATTAGAGGCCCAAACTTCACAGTAATTCTTAGTTTTTCCTGCTCTATTTTCTGAGAATTTTTAATTCACAAAAATCCCTGTTTTTGAAAATTGTACAGAGAGCATGGAAAATTTGGGGTTTCGGGTTCGATCGGGTTTCTAACATCGTCTACGCATCGCCTAAGGCTCTAGTTAGTCTCTGATACCACTGTAGGGTTCCTAGGCACACTAATGAGGTCTCACAAGGCATCAACCATACCAATTTCAAATTTTGCAAGTGCCGAGAAACTCTAATACGGATCGTTAACTAGATATATAGGCGACAAAGGAAACTAGTTTACAACTAAACTAAAGTGTAAACGGAAATACAACCTTTGTAGATCCGGTCCTCCATCTCCATAGCTCCGCAATGAAGTCTCCTCGCTGTCCAAATGGAATCCAGGGCTCTAGCGTCGGCTTCATCGGAGAAATGGGCGGGCAAGGTCGTCGGCTTCGTGCCGAAGATGATCTACGTCGAGGCATCTCAAGATCAAGCTCCCACTTCACCAAGTCATGAAACTTGAGAAGAAAACACACTCTACTACTTGGCAAGAGGTAGAGTATGAAGAAATAGGAAGTGGGTTCACTTTAGAATTGGATTTCTCACTAGTTTTCATCACTTGCCATTGATGTAGCAAGCTTTTCTTCCTTGCTCATGAAGAAGAAGAAGAAAGAAATGAATATGATAAGTTTTTTTAAATCCAAAAGAAAAATGAATACTTATCATATTCAAACCATGGTTAAGTGTAGAGAATGAATCATGGTTAAGTGGAATGGTTAGGGTTAAGCATGAGACAAAATGGTGACTAAGTCAAAGCTTCATGAAGCTTCAAAATCAAACAAAATTAGCCACCATTTTCTCTTTATGCTTTTCAATTTCCAAAAAGAATGAATAAATAAATAAATGAATAAGAAAATGAAAACCCTAACAAATATACAACCATGGTTTAATCTTTACACAAACCCTAGTGAGCATGTATCATCAAACATGATACAAACTTGTGTACAAAAGTATATCACATATACAATGTGCACAATCCAAGTGAGAAAATCCATTTAAAGTGAACCAATACTAGTTAATGCAAAGTAATATCAAATATATAATTATACATTAAATCATTAAATCAACACTTGATTCAATGATCCGGTCATGTCGCACACAACCGACTAGTAAACAATGTATCGATTTATCGAATCAATCCTTGATTCGATAACTAGGTTATATCGCATACAACCATTCGACACATTCATCGTGAGAATGAAATACGGTTTCACATACACGCATTATTCTCGGTCCCGCAAATATCTCATATGCGCTCCTATTTCGTTTCGCTTGAGCCAGGAAACCTCTGTGTAGGACTCTAAAGACTCGTCAATACGCCGGCATTAGATGATGATCATATCAAACACCCACAAGCCGCAAGCGGTCTGCTAAACGTAACGGCCACCCGGGTATTGAGCGATCAGAAGATCGACGAGCAAGCCCGCTCACACTCCTGTGAATCCAACCAGTAACACTTACCGTACAGTCCGGTCTGTTCGTCTGATATGTCGCATATCTTGCCTAGGGGTGGTAAACGTCAGACCCCAATAGCTCGATAAGTCGTGTCGATATGAGGTCTATAACAGTTCAAGAAACTACTGGTAACACTTACCAGTAAATCTCAGCAACCCTGGCCAGGGATTTCCGGTCATAGCCAATCGAACACAGCGCAACATCAACTCCCTATACCGGGAGAGACGAATCCCCTCCTATCGCTCTTTGCCTCCATGTGACTCGGGACTGTACCCAAAAACCACCGTTTTGCACGCCCTCTTGGACGTGGTAAGGTGGAAATCAAAGCACAGTGGGAACCACACAAGACTCTATGACGATCTCGGGTCAACAGACTACTCTGTACCAGTATCACCAGAGAACTGCCATCTGACGTAAGGTATAATACCATCTGGGAGTTCTCGGCGAGTCCGTCCAGTGTACCCAGTCTCCACTGAGCACCCGTAAATCATCTCTGATGTCAAACACCAATGGATATGGGATCATCCATCGCCCATCTGTATGGGTCGAGAAGGTATACGCTAGTCTACTCTGGTATATCGATGCCCTGTCTCGATACACCCACGACTAGGGACCTTGAAGGATGTACTTATGGACTACTCTGTCCCCACTAGTATGATCCGCATCATAGTCCAGGTAGTCAAGTACACATCCTAAGGGCTTTACCAACATATAACAGAGAGACAATCAGTGTACACGTTAAGGTAAAGATCAACCAGATAGCATACTATCATGTCGAGCAAGAAAGTCCTCCCTATATATGTCCCAGCATCCACTACAATATACATCCTATGTATAGTAATGGCCTCTAGGGCATACATATAACTAACAAAAGGTTTGTCTAGCACCCTATGAAGAGTTTTGAAGCATCACATGTCCAAAAGTTTAAATTTTTATGGTGCTAAACGAACATGCAAAGGAATCGATCCTAGAAAATTAGGGTTTCGAAACTTTTAAGCTAATAAAGATAAGGGTTTTAAGGCTACAACCTTTGTAGCTCCCTTTTTGCTTGACTCCTTGATCTCTAGGGTGTTGGAAGAAGGTCCACTTGTAGTCCTCTTTCGTCCACGACGATCCACCCGAAGTTTCCCGTCCAAGCTTGTAACTTTGGAAAAGCAAAGAGAACACTCTAATCAAGTTGGCTAAACTTGAGTAGAATGATGTTGTGGCTATGGATCTCACTTCAAAAACCATTCTTTAATGGTGTTTAACTCACTATAAAAAACTAGAGAGGAAAAGGTGAAGGAGGATGAAGATGGTGGCTATTTTTTAACTAGAGGTGAAAAATAATAACCCTTAAGTGAAAAGAAATGAAATATAACCTTTTATATTTTATTCCTTCTCACTTTCAACCATGATTAAAATGATGGATAGTTAATTTAACTTGGGTTTTAAATGATAAAGAGAAGGATAACCCTAGGTTAGTGGTAGTTGAGCATGATTAGGTCAAAGGAAGAATGTAGAAGTTAGAATGATTATCCTTTCCTTTTCATTTTCTTTTAAATCCAAAATCAAATAATAATCCATAATTTAATCCATGGTGTGAGTCTTATATTGCCACCATTTCCATATGCTAACAACCATGATGGATGGGTGTATGTATGTATACATGTATGAACATCCACATGTGCATGAAACTAGAATGAAAGAAAGAAACACATGCATGCATGCATACATCCATCAAACCCTAGAAAGGTTTCAAGTGAGAAAACTAATGGTTAAATGATAAATCAACACTTGATTTATCTATCCGGTCATATCTCATATGACCCCACCAAAAGCAGTCCACCCGATCAATGTTTGGTATCATATACGCACATTTTAATCGGGTGCTTGCGCTATCGCATACGCGCACCACAAAGTTTCGCCTGGACTGGGTAACTCCTTTGTGGGACTCTAAGACTCGTCAATACGCCGGCAGAGGGTGATGATCATATCAGGTACCCCCAAGCCGCAAGCGGTCAGCTAAACGTAACGGCCACCTGGGTATTGAGCGATCAGAAGAAAACAAGCGAACCTGCTACAACTCCCGTCAAGCCATCCGGCAACACTACCGTACAGTCCGGTCTCTTCGTCAGATATGCTGCATATCGAGCCTAGGGATGGTCACGTCGTCCCCAATAACTCAATAAGTCGTGCCGGTGAATGGTCTATAACAGATCGAGAAACTACTGATAACACTTATCAGCAAATCTCAGCAGCCCTGGCCAGGGACTTGCTGTTATAACCAGTCGGGCACAGCACAACATCAACTCCCAATACCGGGAGAGACGAAAACCTCTCCTATCGCTCATCGTCTTCGTGTGTCTCGGGACTGTACCCAACGGCCACCTGTTTGCACGACTCAGTAGAGCCGTGGTAGGGTGGCAATCAAAGTACAGTGAGAGAACACACAAGACTCCATGACGATCTCGGGTCTACAGACTAACCTGTACCAGTGTCACCTGAGAACTGCTATCCGACGATACATATAATTCCATATAGGAGTTCTCGGTGAGTCCGTCCAGTGTACCCAGTCACCACTCAGCACCCGTATATGATCTTGATGTCAAACATCGATGAATGTGGGAACATTCATCGCCCATCGTATGGGTCTAGTATCATATACGCTAGTCTACTCTGGTATATCAATGCCCCTTCTCGATATACCTACGACTAGGGACGTTCCAGGATATGCTTATAGACTACAGATGTCCCACTAGTATGATCTCCATCATAATCAGAGTAGTCAAGCCGATATCCTCAGGGCTTTATCAGCATGTATGAATGAATAAAAGCATGATCAAATCAACATGTCAGATAAAGAAAAACCAGATAGCATACTATCATGTCGAGCAAGAATGCAAACTGAATATATATATATGTATAGATACATCCACTATCACATAATGGCCTCTAGGGCATACATATATCCAACAATCTCCCACTTGCACTAAGGCCAGTTATTGGCGTATCTCATACCCAACATCTCAAAAAGTCGCTCATGCTGTGGCTGTGGGAGGGCCTTGGTGAGTGGATCCGCGGCATTATTCTTTGTGTCTACTCTCTTAATCTCGATTCGCGGTGATCTACAATCTCCCGGATCAAATGAAAACGCCTCAGGATATGTCTGGACCGCTGATGGGATCTGGGCTCCTTGGCTAACGCCATCGCCCCATTATTGTCACAATACAAGGGTATTGGATCAATAATGGTTGGAACTACTCCTAGCTCCGAGACGAACTTCTTCATCCAGACGGCTTCCTTGGCGGCATCATTTGCAGCAATGTACTCAGCTTCCATCGTAGAGTCTGCAACGGTATCCTGTTTGGAACTCTTCCAACTTACCGCCCCTCCATTGAGGGTAAATACAAACCCTGAGATAGATTTGCTGTCATCCTTATCGCTCTGGAAGCTCGAATCGGTAAAGGCCTCCATTTGGAGATCTGTATTACCATACACCAAGAACAATTCTTTAGTCCTTCGTAAGTACTTAAGAATGTTCTTCACAGCTGTCCAGTGGTTCTCCCCTGGGTTGGATTGATACCTGCTTACAACACTAAGTGCATAAGCTACATCTGGGCGTGTACATAACATCGCGTACATTATAGATCCTACTGCCGAAGCATAAGGTATAATGCTCATGCGAGCTCTCTCTTCATCGGTCTTTGGAAAAGAATCCTTGGAGAGAGTGACTCCATGGCAAGCGGGTAAGGCACCCCGCTTGGAGTCTTCCATACTAAACCTTTTTAGGATGGTGTTAATGTACCTGGTTTGGGACAATCCCAATAACTTTTTGGATCTATCCCTATAGATCCTTATGCCCAGGATGTATGTGGCATCACCCAGGTCCTTCATGGAGAACCTCAGTGATAAGAATGATTTGACCGACTGCAGCATAGGAATATCATTTCCTATCAGAAGAATGTCATCCACGTACAATACGAGGAATGTGACAGCTCTTCCTACAGCCTTCTTATAAACACAAGGTTCATCTGGATTTTTGATGAAATCAAACTCTTTGATAACATCATCGAAACAGATGTTCCAACTCCGAGATGCCTGCTTTAACCCATATATGGATTTAAGCAATCTACATGCTTTCTCGCTGCTCCCACTGTCAATGAAGCCCTCTGGCTGATCCATATAAACGCATTCTTCTAAATCTCCATTTAGAAATGCTGTTTTAACGTCCATCTGCCAGATTTCATAGTCGTAGTGAGCAGCAATAGCAAGTAGGATCCGAATGGATTTAAGCATGGCTACGGGCGAAAAAGTTTAGTCATAGTCCAAACCTGGTCTTTGACGAAAACCTTTCGCCACAAGTCTTGCCTTATAGGTCTCTACCTGCCCATCCACACCAATCTTTCTTTTAAAGATCCATTTGCACCCTACAGGTTTTACCCCAGGGGGTACAACGTCCAAAGTCCATACTTTGTTGGTGTACATAGACTCCATTTCGGATCTCATGGCATCCAACCACTTCACAGAGTCACCACTCGTGATAGCTTGCTGAAAACTGGTAGGATCATCATCATCCATGATGCAATCTTCCCTGTCACCATCAATGAGGAAACCGTAGTACCTCTCCGGTGGGCGAGAAGTCCTACCAGACCTTCGGAGTGGCCGAGGTTCCTCAGTTTCTGTTGCAACAGCCGGTTCAACCAAATCGTCATTTGTAGTTTGTGTCTCTAGAACCTCTTCTAGATCCACCACTTTGCCATCATCTTTATCTGTGAAAAACTCTTTTTCCAAGAATGTGGCATACTGGGAAACAAACACCTTTTGTTCCTCTTTGTGGTAGAACAAATATCCATAAGAATTCTTTGGATATCCCACAAAGTTACACATGACTGACCGTGTCTCGAGTTTGTCCGGATTCTGCTTTTTAACATAGGCCGGGCAACCCCAAATCTTAATTCTCTTAAGAGATGGTCTCTTTCCATTCCATATTTCATATGGCGTGGTAGACACGGCTTTGGTTGGAACCCTGTTTAGCAGAAACGCTGCAGTCTCCAATGCATGCCCCCAAAACGAGACTGGTAACTCAGCGTCACTCATCATGGACCGGACCATATCTAATAGGGTCCTATTCCGTCGTTCTGACACACCGTTGTGCTGTGGTGTGTAAGGAGGAGTGAGCTGAGAGAGAATCCCATTCTCTTTTAGGAAGTTTGCAAATTCTGTACTGAGATACTCACCACCTCGATCTGATCGAAGCATCTTAATACTCAAGCCGGTTTGTTTTTCTACTTCTTGTTTATATTCAATGAATTTCTCGAAAGCGTCGGACTTGTGCTTTAATAAAAATACATGACCGAATCTTGAGAAGTCGTCAGTGAATGTAATGAAGTATGAAAAACCGCCTCTAGCCTGTGTAGACATTGGCCCACATACATCACTATATATGAGGCCAAGGAGCTGAGTAGCTCTTTCTCCGTGTCCGGTAAACGGAGTTTTGGTCATTTTACCCTTGATACAAGACTGGCAAGTCGCATAAGATTTATATTCAAAAGAGTTTAAATATCCATCTTTGTGTAACTTGTTTAGTCTTGTTTCGTTAATATGACCAAGTCTACAGTGCCAAAGAAAAGCTTCATTTAATTCTGAAAATTTTCTTTTATTAGTGTGTTGTATACTGAAAACTGTGTGTTGATTTAGGACATATATTCCGTTATTAAGCGTACCATACCCAACCAACATTTGATTCAGGTGAATGTTCATAACATTGTTTTGCAATACAAAATTATATCCTTCATTGTCCAACAAAGAAACGGATATTATATTACATAGCATACTTGGTACAAAATAACATGGATTCAAAATCAAAATACATCCAGATGGCAACCCCAAGTGATACTCTCCCACTGCTACTGTATGTACATTGGAACCATTTCCAACGCGGAGAGTATGGTCACCTGTCCTCAAAACCTTGCTATTTCTCAGCCCCTGCATAGAATTGCAAATGTGAGAACCTGAACCGGTATCCAATACCCAGGAAGCAGAGTTTATAGAAAAACAGTTTTCAGTCACAAACGCACCTGAAGCAGAAGCATCACCATGCTTCTTCTTGAGACTTAAGTACTCCGTGCAATTGCGCTTCCAATGTCCTGTCTTGTGGCAATGAAAACATTCGCCTTTCCCCGAGTCTCCAGCCTTGGACTTTCCCTTTCCCTTCACCTTTTTAACTCCTCCCTTAGGATTAGTGGGTTTCTTCTTTTTCTTTCCCTTGGCCTTGGCTTTCGGGCGAGAAGAGGAAGACTGTCCAATAGTCATAACGGGAGTTTTTGCTAACTTCATAGTGCTCTCTGCACTCCTTAACATATTAAGGAGTTCAGGGAGGTCCTTCTCCATGCTATGCATGTTGAAGTTCACTATGAACTGAGCAAAGGTGGAGGGGAGGGACTGCAGAATAATATCTATATATTGTTCATTGTCCATCGTCCATCCAAGGTCCTCAAGCTCTTCTATAAGAGCTATCATCTTCAGAACATGGTCTCCTACTGGTGTGCCAGGGGCCATTCGCATCTGAAACAATTTCTTTGATGCTTCGTATCGTAATACGCGGGATTGCTCCCCATACTACTCCTTTGTATGGAGCAATATACCGTGAATGTCCATGTCCTCGTGCTGCTTTTGATGTGTGTTATCCATCGATGCAAGCGCGAGGCATGTGGCCGTGGCACAGTCAGCGTCCCATGTCTTGCGGACTTCAATGTCCGCAACTGAGGATTTTGGACCAGGGACGGGCGGGGCTGAAGACGTGAGGACATATGATACTTTATCATAAGTCAAGGCGATTTTCAGATTCCTCAGCCAATCTTTATAATTGGTCCCATTCAGTTTGTTTTTATCTAGTAGAAGCTTAAGTCCAGTCATTGGTATCTGCCATTAAGAGAGAGAAAAGAATACACTCAGCGAAAGCTCTTGCACAGATTAGATTGGTTTATTATCTTGTCTAATCGATGTTTCCCACTGCTTTTTATCAAGTTTTTCTTTCAAACCTTAAAAAGAAAAACTAGCCAGGATTAATTACAGTCTACAACTTCGCTAACCGTTCAGCCAGGCCAGTGTCGGTACTTTGAGGGAGGTTCCCCGTGCTTTCGCACGGACCTAATTAGAGTAAACCTCGTTTTCCCAGAGGCGGAGCCCCGTTAACACCTTTCTAGACACCTAATGAGTTAGCTAATTGTAAACTGTAAAACTCTCCTAGGAGCAACTATTGCCCACAGTGGGATCGGGATCCAACCATCACATGGAAGGTATGCAATCTCATTGCAAATTTCAACACTTGAAATTCCCGATGTTATTTTTACCCCTAGTACTTATGACCTTAACTATGGTCAACAAATCATAAGTACCAGTCAAGTTCTACCCGTCATTTCTTGATCAATCAGACCCACCCATATGACCCTTAACTATGGTCAACAAAGTCGTATGAATGTCCTAATTAATCTGCATCATATGCAGTGTAGGAAGACATCACTTAGCTACCGTACACTACGCCTTAACTAAAGTCAACAAACGTAGCACGAATACTAAGTACTCTACTTCCTAAAATGACGGAGGGTTGCGAATGATTTTTAAGAAAATCTTTAACGCTTTGAACTTGATATCGTTGTAGAATCAAACAGTTTTCAAAAGGAGTGGCTTAAGCTCCGCAGTTTTGAAATGTAGCTTTTTCATAAATAGCCGAGTAGTTTTCAAATCCGATTCTACAACATCTTTTTAGGTTTATTTTCTTTACATTAATCATATTAATGTAATCCCATCATTTAAGTCCTAAAGCCAGTCACAGAAAAGAAACGAAAATAACACGTACGCTTATGCCATCCGCATTCGCCGCAATGTTCCTGTTATGCACCGTTAGGTTACTTAACTAACGGCATACCGGGACGGGACTAGCGCGGGTGTAAAACATAAGCAACGTCTACTATATATCATATATATAATATGTCATTCGTCTCAGATATCACAGAACACAGGCAGCAGAAACATAGATATAACGTGGGATATCCTAGGACGTCCGTATTTAGTATTTAGCCAGAATAGAAAATACGGATTCCACAGTCGCGATGAATAGCCAAGCCCACACCCTGGACCCCTACGAGAGCGGCAAGTGACCCTACCAATTCTGGAGTTTAGGAGACCCGGTCTCGACTCCTCGAGATGGCCTCCCACTGAACCCCAGAACCCGGTCACCTGTGCTCCCCTCCTTGGGTCCATCCTAATGCGGAAAAGTAAATAATATACAACACTGGTAACACAACCTCAACCCGGAAGTGCCCCAAATAAAAGAATATTACATTACATTTGAATTTACATGAATGAAAATATAAAACTCCCATCTCACATAAAACCCTCCGGCTATTCAATCGCGACAATCCTGCACATCATATCTCAGCAACACATAATATCACATATCATCAACGTAAGTAAGTATGCGTATCCCGATTGTTGTTGATGTATAGCAACGAAACCGGCGATATCGAATATACTACACTTACGGTCACAGAAAAGAAAGTGTAAAACTACAATATTTGGAATCCACATTCTCTTTAGACATCATAAATGCGAAATATCATATATTTCGTATTTCATGCTTAAACTATATGAATTCCACATATTGTATCAAAATCCAGATAAATAGACAGCATTGAAGTTTTCGAACGAACAACCAAATACCCAGGATTCACTAAAGCTCAACACTTGAGCAGAGTTCAAAAAACTTGGAGTGTGACATAGTAGTAGCGGTCCAGCTGTAGAAGGGTCAAGCCAACGCCTCACATGTGGCACGCCGTACTGCCCCAAACCCTAAGGTTCAAAGGGCAGTTCGAGACGGTCACATAATCGAGTTAAGGTTTGTTGTCTTCTAGAGGGACCACCGCAAAAAGACTTGCACGTATCTCCAAAGTATTTAAACCCCGTGAATAGTGAGCAAATGATATTCGTTCAAACACTTCAATACTTTCTAATTTACCCGGAAAAGCTACAAAATGAAAATCCCGATCGAATTGACGAATCCAAAACCATCTCCAGAATTTTTCAAAACTAAATACAGATTAAAAATATCCAAAAAATTATACAAGAAGATTCATGAATTACTGTAAAAAAATTATCCATCAATTAATATATACGGCCGCGGAACCGCGGCCTAAGCAAGCTTAGGCAGCGTTTCCGCGGCAATAATCACTGTTCATTGAATAATTTTTGTACCGTAATCCTTATTTTTTCCTGCTGTATTTTTTACATATTTTTAATTCTGAAAAATATCAAATTTTAGAAAATTTCCAGAGAGCACCCTAAAAAGCCGTATTTCGGTTCGATCGGAGTTTTAACTTCGTAAAAAGGTCGCCTAATGTTCTAGGTCGGCTCTGATACCAATGAAAGGTTTGTCTAGCACCCTATGAAGAGTTTTGAAGCATCAAATGTCCAAAAGTTTAAATTTTTATGGTGCTAAACGAACATGCAAAGGAATCGATCCTAGAAAATTAGGGTTTCGAAACTTTTAAGCTAATAAAGATAAGGGTTTTAAGGCTACAACCTTTGTAGCTCCCTTTTTGCTTGACTCCTTGATCTCTAAGGTGTTGGAAGAAGGTCCACTTGTAGTCCTCTTTCGTCCACGACGATCCACCCGAAGTTTCCCGTCCAAGCTTGCAACTTTGGAAAAGCAAAGAGAACACTCTAATCAAGTTGGCTAGACTTGAGTAGAATGATGTTGTGGCTATGGATCTCACTTCAAAAACCTTTCTTTAATGGTGTTTAACTCACTAGAAAAAACTAGAGAGGAAAAGGTGAAGGAGGATGAAGATGGTGGCTATTTTTTAACTAGAGGTGAAAAATAATAACCCTTAAGTGAAAAGAAATGAAATATAACCTTTTATATTTTATTCCTTCTCACTTTCAACCATGATTAAAATGATGGATAGTTAATTTAACTTGGGTTTTAAATGATAAAGAGAAGGATAACCCTAGGTTAGTGGTAGTTGAGCATGGTTAGGTCAAAGGAAGAATGTAGAAGCTAGAATGATTATCCTTTCCTTTTCATTTTCTTTTAAATCCAAAATCAAATAATAATCCATAATTTAATCCATGGTGTGAGTCTTATATTGCCACCATTTCCATATGCTAACAACCATGATGGATGGGTGTATGTATGTATACATGTATGCACATCCACATGTGCAAGAAACTAGAATGAAAGAAAGAAACACATGTATGCATGCATACATCCATCAAACCCTAGAAAGATTTCAAGTGAGAAAACTAATGGTTAAATGATAAATCAACACTTGATTTATCTATCCGGTCATATCTCATATGACCCCACCAAAAGCAGTCCATCCGATCAATGTTTGGTATCATATACGCACATTTTAATCGGGTGCTTGCGCATATCGCATACGCGCACCACAACGTTTCGCCTGGACTGGGTAACTCCTTTGTGGGACTCTAAGACTCGTCAATACGCCGGCAGAGGGTAATGATCATATCAGGTACCCCCAAGCCGCAAGCGGTCAGCTAAACGTAACGGCCACCCGGGTATTGAGCGATCAGAAGAAAACAAGCGAACCTGCTACAACTCCCGTCAAGCCATCCGGCAACACTACCGTACAGTCCGGTCTCTTCGTCAGATATGCTGCATATCGAGCCTATGGATGGTCACGTCGACCCCAATAACTCAATAAGTCATGCCGGTTAATGGTCTATAACAGATCGAGAAACTACTGATAACACTTATCAGCAAATCTCAGCAGCCCTGGCCAGGGACTTGCTGTTATAACCAGTCGGGCACAGCACAGCATCAACTCCCAATACCGGGAGAGACGAAAATCCCTCCTATCGCTCATCGTCTTCGTGTGTCTCGGGACTGTACCCAACGGCCACCTGTTTGCACGACTCAGTAGAGCCGTGGTAGGGTGGAAATCAAAGTACAGTAGGAGAACACACAAGACTCCATGACGATCTCGGGTCTACAGACTAACCTGTACCAGTGTCACCTGAGAACTGCTATCCGACGATAGATATAATTCCATATAGGAGTTCTCGGTGAGTCCGTCCAGTGTACCCAGTCACCACTCAGCACCCGTATATGATCTTGATGTCAAACATCGATGAATGTGGGAACATTCATCGCCCATCGTATGGGTCTAGTATCATATACGCTAGTCTACTCTGGTATATCAATGCCCCGTCTCGATATACCTACGACTAGGGACGTTCCAGGATATGCTTATAGACTACAGATGTCCCACTAGTATGATCTCCATCATAATCAGAGTAGTCAAGCCGATATCCTCAGGGCTTTATCAGCATGTATGAATGAATAAAAGCATGATCAAATCAACATGTCAGATAAAGAAAAACCAGATAGCATACTATCATGTCGAGTAAGAATGCAAACTGAATATATATATATATATGTATAGATACATCCACTATCACATAATGGCCTCTAGGGCATACATATATCCAACAGGGCGCTGCGCCGGCGTGTCTTCTTTTTACACGTGGCGCGTTGCGCGCAGCGCAAGGGATCTGAAGCGTTGCTTCAATTTTTGATTTTTTGAAATTAAAACAGAGCTTTGCTCAGATTGTGGGAAACAAATGCCCCCCACCGTTGCGCTCACATGGCGCACACGTGAGTGCAACAGTGGCAAGATCCCAACCGTCGGATCAACTGAGGAGTTGAAGGGGCGCAAGAGCCTATAAATAGGACCTTTGGTCCACCTCACATGTTCATCATCTTCAAGAATTTGAATTTCAGAGCCTTGCTCTTGCTTTTAAGAACTTCAGAGCCTTGCTCTCGTTTTTTCAAGAACTTCAAAGTTCAAACTTTAGCAAAAAACTTAGGTAAAATTTAACTTAAATTAAATTAAATTAATTTTAATTGACAGAGCCTTGCTCTCATAGATCTTTGATGTAAAGAAAACCCCTTTGGGGTTTCATCAATAGAGCCTTGCTCTCAAGAATCCATAGATCTAAAGAGATCTTGTTTCAGGGTTTTTAACCCATGAACAGAGCTTTGCTCATGGACCAAACATAGATCTTTTTGATCTAAAAATGAAGAATCTTTTTAAAAAATTTCATGGATCTTTAAGATCCCAAATTTTTAATCTTTAGGAGTTAATAATTTTTTTCTTTTAATAGATTTTCTCATCATTATTACAGAGCTAGGCACTTTTAAGGAATTTTATTCCCTTGAGACCAGAGTTTGACAAGTGTCACTCTGTGACAGAGCTTTGCTCTGAAAGGGGAGATTTTCTCCTTGTCTCTAGGGATTTCTCATTAATGAGAATATTCTTTTGGGGATCTCCTCATTAATTGACAGTCCCATCCAATGATAGGGCTATCTTATTACCTGATGCATTGTCATCTAGATTTTGTGGGTCCCCCTTTGGTCCCCTATCCACTGCATTGCAGTGTGGTACAAATTTTAAAATGCCAAGCGTTGGAATTACAACACTGACGGCTGATTTCTGTCCCTTTGTAGGAAACATGTCTGCTGATTTGTCATTCCCTTTCGTTCGCTCAGAGGAAGGATTTCCCGAGGCGCCGGTGGACCGGGAGGTGCTTGCTCTCATTAAGGATTATGACCCAGAGCATAAGAGCCTTCACCTGTGGGGTAGGTGGTACAGTGAGATCATCAAGGGTCGCCGAAGCTTTGGTTGCGCGATGCCGTCAGAGCCTATCTCATCGATCCCTATGCGGATGAACCCCCGGTGAAGTATGCCGTGGAGGACTCGAACTGGAATTCGGAGGATCTTCTCCAGCCTTCGATTGGCGCTATTCCCGTGCAGCCGCCGCCGGCCGTGGACATTTTAGGGCGGCGTATATGTCAGGGTGAGGCACGCCCTTGGGGACAACCTTACAATATTGGATTGACCCCTCGACAACCGGCCTGATACTTGCAATGGGCCAGGTATATTCTATCAGCGAAGAGGACGCATCTGATGAAGATCGGTCTGTACTCCGCCGTCTACGTCTCTTTGTTCGAGTACCCCGTTCCTCCGACGTGGTGGGTTAAGGCATTCATAAAACAATGGAAGATCCCCACCCACACCTTCCTTCTATCGGACAGGGAAGTCTCCATCTCCCTGGAGGAGTTCGCCGAGATCCCGGGTTTGCCGGTGAGAGGGGAGCATTACGAGGAGCTGCTTCCTCCTGACGAGTACGTCTTTGCCACCAAGCCACTGGTATTTGACTTGATGCCGGAGAATGCTATTCAGCACCAGTTTCCGAGTCTGGTGAAGGTGTTGAATATATATGAAGGTCTCTATCTGGAATCAGAAGTCCGGGGAGTCAGTTTCGTAGATTTTATCGCCCGCTTCCTTCGATCGGAAATTTTAACGCAGCGGAGTGAAAAGTTCGCCAAGCTCGACGACCCTTTCGGCTTCGGCTTAGATCGTCGACCAGTTTCGGAAGACGATCAAAAGGATTTCTATCTCCCTGATGCCGCCATCATGCCCTTATCAGAAATCGCCGCCCCGGGCATTGATGAGGAGACCTTCTTTTTAGGGTTCCTGGGATTGTGGCTGCCCTAGTTCGCGCTCCCAATGCACCCGCGATACATGAGGCCATCCGTTTTCTACCCAGCGCATCGGATGGTGGCTGGCCTACAGTTGTCGATCGGAATCGCCGGGCTGTCTCACCTATACAACAGACTCAGTGTGGCGACAGACGCTAATGAACCTAGGGTGCAGCCTGCCAATTTCCCGATGCACTACTTCACTTCATGGATGGAAATGCATGTGCTCGGGGTATTCGGCATTCATAAGACCCCATCGTTTTTCGAGAAGTGCAGACTCCCAAGAGTCATGCGGCTGATTGGCGCTTCGATCGTGAATCTGCCTCCGCGGGAGGCTAGGGGGTTGCTCCTTCGCCCACACCTGGTCGGAGCGAGGATTTCTTTTACGGACAAAGTTGTGACCATCGGCTCGGAGACCTCTAAGGCAGTGTTGGCGCTGCAGGATGGTTTTAAGGACGGGGCTTCTGTATTGAAAGCCCGGGAAATTCTTCACCTCTACTCCATCCGGCCGGGCTTCCTGGTATTCAGGAAGAACGACATGTCACTCTTCATGAGGTACAATCCCCATCGGTTCGCCCAACAATCACGCTACAACCAAGGGATCCCACTGGAGGCGTTTTTAGAAGAGCCCGCAGCCAGCATGGAGGGGATACGGAGCGCGATGCACCATTTTATGCGACTGAATACGGG
Organism: Agapanthus africanus; assembly: GCA_030015575.1. Taxonomy (NCBI): domain Eukaryota; kingdom Viridiplantae; phylum Streptophyta; class Magnoliopsida; order Asparagales; family Amaryllidaceae; genus Agapanthus; species Agapanthus africanus. Next base: position 440,039,034 of record CM057350.1, on the reverse strand, counting down.
CTCCCACTTTTTTATCAGCGAACCAAGCTGCGTCCCCTGGGTCCTTAACGTGTACGTGGCTTGTTATAGGCACGCCATGGGTTCAGTCATCCGTGAAGAGAAGCGCATTTTGGTCGACCGCAAGGGTGCTCCTCCCGGCAGCGACCGTAAGGCTCCACTGAAGCCAAGGACCCCGGTCATTCCTCCGTTGAAAGATGCTGGAGCTGGACCACCGCGCGTGCTGAGCCCTCCGCGCGGATTGCCGCCTCATGATATCGGGGACGCGCCCCCAGCGCCCCGTGCTCCAGTGAATGTAGTTTCGCCCAAGTCCGGAGTGGGAGCGGACATCGGGACCCACCGTCCCAAGGTGCCTGCGAAGAGTAAAATGATTTTGGCGCTGACCGGGGCCCGCGCGCAAAAGAAGATGAAGTCGGCTCTCTCTCTCGACGCCATCCTTGGTTTAAAGCCTCAGGTCCCTCTCCCCGAAGACCTGAGTGAGTATGGAAGCAACGAGGGTTTCTTGGTAAAACCAGAAGGCACCGACTTGGCGGCCGCCATTAAGGCTTTTGAGCGATCGGCCAGGCTCGAAGCGTGGTTGGCTAAACTTGCTCAGTCAGGTAATCATTGGTTGCACTCTTCGTCATTTCATTGTACCTTTATTATTGTCTTTGACTAATGCTTTTTCTCCCTTTTTTTAACAGGCGTCACCACTAAAGAAGCTATCGCTGCTTCCCTCCAAACTTTCCAGGAGGAGGAAAGGAAACGCGCTCTGTCGGGCGTTGGTATGTCTCGGCTCACCGAGTTTTTATTCTCACTTTTTTTTTTATAACTAATCTAATCTTCTCTCTGTCTTTTTTGCAGGGGCCGTACAAGCCGATGCGGGGACTTTCCCCGGGCCAACTACTGAAGTCCCGGCCTCATCAGGGCCGCCGCGAGAAACCCGACTTGAGAAGCCGATGAGAGATGCCTTGAAGGCTCTGGAGGCAACTCTATACGAGGACGAAGACGCCTTGATGAAGGAAGCGTTGAAGAGGTCCGTCGTGACGGCCCGGGAGGAGAGGAAGCGGTTGAGGCGCAAGGCGAAGGAGCGCAGAGCTGCTTTGGCCGTGGGAGCGGGCCCAAGCACCATTATTCCCGCTGCTTCTCCTTCCGAGGAGCCTCTAGTCGCCTTGTCTACCGCTCATAGACAGGCGGCGCGTGCAGTTCGGGAGGCCAACGATCAGTCCACCTCAGGTAATGTGTCTTTCAATACTTTGTTGTAAGAATTGTACTACTATCGGTCGTCATACATCCTTTCCTGCAGGACCAAGTCCAACTGAAGGAGCGGCGGAAACCGTCGAGCTTAAGGGGATAGTGGAGGAGGTACTGGCTGAACCTGAGCCGACGGTGGGCGACGTCGCCGGGGTTGCTGGACCTGAGCTAGGGGCCGAGGAGACTGTGCTAGAGAAGGCTGTCGATGCCGAGCCCGAGGAGGCGGCAAATGAGACGGCTGCTATAACCGAACCTGGGGCAGCAGCGGACGGGACACCTGAGACCGGCGACCCCATGGCGACGGAGGACGAGACAGCAGCGACCGCTGAGCCCGAGGGAGTAGTGGGTGAGACGGGCATGACTCCCGAGGACAAGCCAGCCGCTCTTTCTTAAGAGTCTGGCAATGCTCCAATCATTGCTCTCCCCGTCTACGGTCCTCCGCCGTCTCCTGGTCTCGCGAGCATGACGACGGCTCCCGTAGAGTCGGGCGATGAGGCGTCGGGAGGTGGTCTCATGTCAATGGAGGGAGACGCTGCCTTTTTGGCCGGCTCATCATCAGGTAAATTTTAGGTTACCGCCTTTCTTTTATTCTGCAACCTTTCCTGACAGGGCTTATCTTGTTTCTAACGCAGGTGCGGCCAGTGCTGATGCTCCACTGCTCGAGGGAGCGCCGTCAACTACTGCCTTGATGATGGCCACCTCTATACCTTCTCTCGCGCCATCGCAAATGTTGGAAGGTATGAATTTATAACCCATTAGTTTTATCTTTCGGTCGCATAATTTAAGTACTAATGTCGTATTATTGTGTCTTTGCAGGTGTGCTTTTTGATCACCTCTATCAGGTACTGCTGTTCCCCTCCGAAAGACGGCGCACAGGACGGCGATGTCCTAACGCTGAGATTCGGGGCAGATGCTATTTGGTTTTATCCGTCCACCTCTCCGAAGATGCCAAGTTGATTTATGGCACCGTGTATCGGAGGCTTAGACGGATGCGACCGATGTAGCAGACTTCTTCAGATTCCCCCTCAGGGTGAGGGGTTTTTGATTGTGGGGACGCTCTTCCCTGCAGGCGCAAGCCCCTGCAGTTAATTACACTACCGCATCGCGGTAACAACTTTCTCCTTCTCCAGAATTTCACTTCGTGTCGTGTGTGTTTGTTTTGTTTGTGGTTGCCCGTGGATTGTATACGGAGACTGAGTAATGCCGTCGCCCGTAGGACGTGGATTAGTCCAAATCCGCATTTACTTAGATTTGGGTTTGGTGTTTTTAGTTTAGGGATGCATTAGTCGCGTTGCGGCTAAGATCAACTAAAACGTTCGTCAAGGATACGTTAGTCCTGTTTTGGACTAAGATTCAACTTGACGTAGTGATTGATTTAATTATCCGGCCGTCGGGACTCGTCACCTCTCTGACGTCGTTGAGGGATTACAACGACAGGCGTCGGAGGAGTTCAAAGATGTACCCCTTGAACCGAAGTTGATTTGGAGTTTTGTTGTTTATTTAAAGATCTAAGGACACGTTAACCGTATTTGGGGTTAAGATCAACTTAGACGGGACCGTTTAGATCCAACAAAAGAGCGTTTGGGCCCTATTTTGCCAGTTTAGAGACGTGGTGGTCCATTGCCAGTTTAGGGACATGGTGGTCTATTATTGGTTTAAGGACGTTTCGGTCCGATGTTAGTTTAGGGACGTTTCGGTCCGATGTTAGTTTAGGGACGTTTCGGTCCGATATTAGTTTAGGGACGTTTCGGTCCGATTAGATAAGTGGTCGTTGGGACCCGTCACCTCTTTGACGTCGTTGAGGAATTACAACGAGGGATGTCAAAGGGGTTCGGAGATGCACCCTCGAACCGGTCGTGAATTGGTTTAGGGGAGCCATTTTGCTCAATCAATTTAATTTTAAGGACTTACAGCCAGGATTGGGTTAAGTCCAATTTTTTATTTATTTATTTTGGGCTTTGCCTGACTAGTCCAAATAGGGCTCTGCCCCTTTATTATTTTTGGCAATTTGATTTGGGTCAGACCCTCAAGAATTTGCCAACCAGGGCTCTGCCCTTTTACTATATTTTTTTTTTTGTGATTTGATTTGGGCTAGGCCCTCAAGAATTTTTCAAACAGGGCTCTGCCCTTTTATTATTTTTGTGATTTGATTTGGGCCAGGCCCCCAAGAATTTTTCAAACAGGGCTCTGCCCTTTTATTATTTTTTTGTGATTTGATTTGGGCCAGGCCCTTTTAAATAATGAGTTGCACTTGTGCAGAAACTCAAGAATTTTCCAGATTTAAGAACAAAAGTGCATAGCACTTTTGATCTAAATTTGGATCAAAGGAAAACAAGTTTTTCTTCTTGTTTTCCTTGATTTTACAGAACCAAGGGTTCGTATCAAGTGCAAGGCACTGTTTATTTCTTTTTATTTAATTATTCCTTTTTTTAATCCTCTGTTCTTCAGAGATTTTTCTCTTCTTCCAAAAGAAGTTTTTACCTCTTTTTTGTGTTCTTGATTAATCTTCAAGAGTTCTTTCTCTTTTATTTTTTTTACCAAAAGTTAATTCTTCTCTTGATGATGATCCTGCCTTTTGAATGAGGCCTGGGGTCTTATTTATAGTGCTCACAAATTTGTTGGATTTGTTAACAAAATCTTTCCTGAATGATTTTGGGAATTTTCCCACCATTGGATCTTTGATCCAAAGGTAGAAGAAAATCTTCTGGTTTTGGAAAGAACAGAAAAGATTTCATCAAATTTTCATTCTGTTTCTGCGCAACTCCCCACTGAATGACACGTGTCGCAACTGCGCAGACACGTGTCGCGCAGCAGTGAGCTTGCGCAACAGTGCTTGCGCAACTGCGCAGACACGTGTCGCGCAGCTGTGAGCTTGCGCAACAGTGCTTGCGCAACTGCGCAGACACGTGTCGCGCAGCGGTGCGCTTGCGCAACTGCGCAGACACGTGTCGCACTGTGGACCGCTTGCGCACTGCGCAACGTACGGAATTTGAAGCGTTGCTTCAGAAATTTTTGAATTTTCAAAATTCAAATGAGCCTTGCTCAGATTGGGGGAACAAATGCCCCCCCACCGTTGTGCTTACGTGGTGCGACGTAAGCGCAACGGTGGCCAGGGTCAGTTGAAGGGGCGCAGGCGCCTATAAATAAGACCCTTGGTCTTGTTAATTTCTTTACCATCTTCAAGATTTCTCATTTTCAGAGCCTTGCTCTTGCCTTCAAGAACTTCAGAGCCTTGCTCTTGTTTCCAAAGTTAGAACTTTTTAGAACAACTTTAGGTAAAAATTAATCTTAATTTAAATTAATTTTAATTAATAGAGCCTTGCTCTCATAGATCTTTTGATCTAAGGAAAACCCCTTTGGGGTTTCACCAACAGAGCCTTGCTCTCAAGAATCTGTTTCAGGGTTTCTTAACCCATGAACAGAGCTTTGCTCTTTGGCAAAACATAGATCTTTTGATCTAAAAAAAAAAGAATTCTTAAGAGTTTTCAGGGGTCTTTAAGATCCCCAATTTTTTTTAATTTTTAATTTTCAAAAATTAATTTTCCTTTGATGGATATTTCCATCATTATCACAGAGCCAAGCTCTTTTAAGGACTCTTGTTCCCCTGAGGCCAGAGTTTGACAAATGTCACTCTGTGACAGAGCTTTGCTCTAAAAGAGGAGATTTTCTCTTTGTCTCTGGGGACTCCCCACCAATGGGTGTATCCTATTGGGGAAATTTTTTTTTATGAGTTGACAGTCCCATCTAATGATGGGATTGTCTTATTAAATGATGCACATCATCCAGATTTTGTGGGTCCCCCTTTGGTCCCCTACCTACTGCATCACAGTGTGGAGCAAGATATATATATATATATATTTTTAACCGCCAAGCGTTAGGCCATTAATGATGTATGTTTCTTTGTCTTTCCACAGAACATGTCTGACGATTTGTCTTTTCCCTTCGTTCGCTCGGAAGGAGGGTTCCCCCATGCGCCAGTGGATCGGGTGGTATTCGCTCTTATTAAAGATCGCGATCCTGAGTGCAAACAGCTCCATCTGTGGGGAAGGTGGTATAGTCAGATCATCCAAGGCCGTCGCAGTTTTAGCTCCGCCGCGCCTTCTGAGCCCATAGTCACGCTTCCTTATGCGGACGAACCCCCGGTGAAATACGCCGTGGAGGTTAAGAATTGGAATTATGATGACCTCCTTCAACCTGCAATCGGCGCCATCCCCGTGCAGCCGCCGCCGGCGATAGATATTCTGGGAAGGCGAATCTGTCAGGGCGAAGCACGCCCTTGGGGACAAGCTTATAATATTGGAATGATCCCGCGACCCCCCGCCGGATATTTGCAATGGGCCCGGTACATTCTATCGGCGAAGAGGACCCACCTAACGAGGATTGGTCTATACTCAGCCGTCTTCGTCTCGCTCTTTGAGTACCCCTCCCCTCCAACGTGGTGGATAAAGGCTTTCGTTGAACAATGGAATATCCCCACCCATACCTTCCTGATGGCGGATAAGGAAGTTTCTATCTCTTTGGAGGAATTTGCCGAAATTTCAGGTCTGCCAATGAGGGGAGAGCACTATGAGGAGTTGCTTCCAACTGATGAGTATGTCTTTGCCACCAAGCAGCTGGTATTTGACTTAACCCCGGAGAATGCCATTCAGCATCAGCATCCGGGTTTGGTGAAAGTGTTGGAGATCTATGAGGAACTCCATTTGGAATCGGGAGACAAGGGCGTCAGTTTCGCAGCTTTCATCGCTCGCTTTATCCGCCCGGAGTTCTTATCAGAGTAGAGCGAGAAGTTCGCTCAGCTTGACGACCCTTTTGGCTTCGGTTTGGATCGCCGACCCGTATCGGAGAATGACCAGAAGGCTTTCTATCTCCCCAATGCTGCCGTCGTCGCTTTCTCGGAAATCGCCGTCCCCGGCATGGATGAGGAAACTTTCTTTATTGGGTTTCTGGGCTTGTGGTTATGCAACTTTGCGCTCCCTATGCACCCGCGCTTCATGCGGCCCTCTGTCTTTTACCCGGCACATCGGATGGTGGCCGGCCTGCAGTTGTCGGTAGGGATTGCTGGGTTAGCTTATCTTTATCATGGACTCAGCGTAGCGGCGGATGCCAATGATCCTGGGACACAGCCTGCTAATTTCCCAATGCATTACTTCGTTTCTTGGATGGAGATGCACGTGCGAGGGGTATTTGGCGCCCACAAGACTCCTCCATTCTTTGAGAAGTACAGACTCCCGAGAGTCATACGGTTAATCGGGGCTTCAATCGTGTTTGCATCCCCGCGGGATTCTAGGGGACTCCTCCTGCGCCCACATTTGGTCGGAGCGACGACTTCTTTCGTGGATAAGGTTATCACTATAGGCTCGGAGACTACTAAGTCGGTGGTTCCCCTACGTGATGAGTTCAAGGGCGGGGCTTCTGTGCTGAAGGCTCGGGAAATCGTCCACCTTTACTCCATTCGGCCGGGCTACCTAGTGTTTCGGCAGAATGAGACGGCTTTGTTCATGAGGTATAATCCGCATCGATTTGCCCAGCAATCAAACTACAATCAGGGGATCCCGATGGAAGCCTTCTTGGAAACGCCCGTGGTTGGTCCAGAGGGGGTAAAGAATGCGATGCATCACTTTATACGGCTTAACACGGGTTCCTATTTCTTCATTAGTGAACCCAGTTATGTCCCTAAGATGCTTAATTCATACGTGGCCTGGTATGCGCACGCTATGGGCCCAATCATTTCAATGGAGAAACGCCTATTGGTTAACCGTAGGGGTGCGCCTCCTGGCGGTGATCGCAAGGCCCCTTTGCAGCCAAGGCTCCCGGTCGTCCCTCCGTTAAAAGATGCTGGAGTTGATCGACCACGCGTGTTGAGTCCTCCGCGGGGATTGCCGTTGCCCGCTACGGTGGATGCACCATCGGCGCCTCGTGCTCCCACGAAGGCGGCTAAAGTAGTATCGCCAGAGTCAGGCGTAGGGGCAGATATTGGGACCCGCCGCCCTAAAGTGGCTTCCAAGCGCAAATCCGCTCCAGGTGGATCTAAAGCTGGTGGACAGCAGAAAAAGAAAAAGTCCGCCCTTTCCCTCGATGCGATCCTCGGGTTAAAGCCTGCGGCTTCTTCTGCCAAGACCATATGCGAGTACGGCAGCAATGAGGGCTTTGTGGTGGACCCTGCGGACACCAATTTGGCTGCCGCCATTGCAGCTTCAGAGCGATCGGCGAGGCTTGAAGCGATGTTGAGCAAACTCGCTGAGTCCGGTAATTATCAAACGCCTTATTTGTCATTCTATTGCATTTTATATTGTTATCCTTAACTAATATTCGCTCCATTTTCAACAGGTGTCTCCACTGAAGAGGCTATTGCTGCCTCCCTGAAAACCTTTCAGGAGGAGGAGGAGAAGCGTGCCCTAGCAGGCGTTGGTATGTTTCACCCCTTTCTCTTTTACAAGGAAAGTTTGTTGTCTTTTTTCTGATAGTCAACCTGACCTTCTTTTGTTTCTTTGCAGGCGCTGTATCAATTGACGCAGGGGTCCCTCCCAAGTCCGTTATCGAAGTCCCGGCTTCGTCAAAATTGCCACAAGAGTCTCGGCTTGACAAGATGATGAGGGATGCCTTGAAGAATCTAGAGGCATCCCTATATACGGACGAGGGAGCCCTACTCAAGGAAGCCCTAGTGGCATCCGTCTCAACGGCTCGAGAGGAGCGGAAGCGGTTGAGACGCGAAGCAAGGGCACGCCGAGCTGCTTTGGCCGCGGGAGCGGGCCCTAGCACTCTTCCTGGTGCCGACACTCCTTCTGAAGCAGAGGCGAGCAGAGCTGCTTTGGCCACGGGAGCGGGCCCTAGCACCATTCCTCGCGCTGACACTCCTTCTGAAGAGGCCCCTGTCGTCCTATCTACTGCTTATAGGCGAGCGGCGCGCGCGGCCCGAAGTGCAAATGATAAATCTTCTTCAGGTAGTACTTCTTTCAGAGCTTTGTTGTAAGAATTATAAAGCCATTGGCTCACATGCGTTTCATCTGGCAGGGCCTAGTCCGACTGAGGGGGAGGCGGAGACCGTTGGACCCCAGGAAACGGTGGAAGCGGCGCCTGCCGAACCTGAGCCGACGGTGGGCACCGTCGTCGGGGCCACGGTGCCTGAAACCGAGATTGAGGAACCTGCCGCGGAGAGGGTCATTGATGCCGCGCCTGAAGTGGCAGCAGATGAGATGATTGTCTCAACCGAGCCGAAGGCGGTAGAGGGCGAAGTGCTTGAGGCTGGGGACCTCGTGGTACCGATGGACGGGGCAGCTGTAATCGCCGATCCTGAGGGAGCAGCGGGTGAGGCGGCCATGATTCCTGAAGACGAGTTAGGCGCTCCTTCTCAGGAATCTGGCAATGTTCCTATCATAGCCCTCCCCGCCTATGGTCCCCCGCCGCCTGTAGAGCTTGAGAGCATAACAACGGTTCCCCTTGAGTCGGGCGATGAAGCTACAGGCGGTGGCCTTCCGTCAGTGGAGGAAGGGATTGCCTCTGTTTCTGCGGGCAGCTTGTCGGGTAAGTTTTAAATGGCCAATGTTCTTCATTTATATGTGCCTCACGATCTCTTTTAACCAGTTCGTCCTTGTTTTAAACGCAGGTGCGGCTAGTGCCGATGCTCCATTGCCTGAAGGCACACCTTCAACCATTGCCTTGGCGGTGGTTACTCCTCAGCCTTCCCTTGTGCCATCACGGATGTCGGAAGGTATGAATTTACGACTTATGCATTAATCTTTTAACGTGTAGCCTATGCACTAACATTATACCACTATGCTCTTTTCAGGAGTGTTCTTCGATCATCTGTATCGAGTGCTGCTCCCACACTTCCCCTTCCCATCCGAGCTCGCTTCTCCCTCTAGGGGTGCCAGTAAGTGCTGTCTTGGTCTCTTTTGAGGGAATATAGGATCGCATCTGACTTTTCCTCTTCTTGATTGCAGTGCCTCAAATCGAAGGAGTGGACACCAGGCCTGCGCTGCCACCGGCGCCTCCGGCTTTGCCGTCCGTTGCAAACGGTACAGATATTCCTTTCCCCTTTTTTATATGATCTTTCACCGACTTTTCGAATCGTTGTTTGACCATGTTTCGTTTTGCAGCCATTGTTCCAGCTCTGATCTCTTTTGATTCTCGCGTCCTCTCACCGGCGGGTCCTTTCTTGAGACGCCCGTCTTCAAAGGGTGCTGTAATGAGCCTGGGTATGCTGAGCGGGTACATCGAAGAGCTCAACATGGATGCCCTTCCTTCTGCCGTAGATTTCGCTGTGGATGTTAACCCAATGTTGGCGGCGTTCGTAACTTTCCATAATGAAGGCGTCGTCGAATCGTGGGTTAACCACTGCAGAGAGATCGAGGCTTGCCTGCATCGGTTGGCGTCGATACGCCCTTCCCCCGAGGTTTTGGCCGCGAGCGCCGAATGGACAGCTTGGCTTGAGCAAAGCGCCTCTTATCTCCGCCATTTGGAGCAGGAGGCAGCTTTACGGCTAAAGGCGCATCAGGAATCTTCAAACGCAACCGCTTGCCTTCGTGCTGAAGTCAGGACGAATGCTGCTGAGGTGAAAGCTGTCTTTGAAGGTCTTCTCAAGCGTATATCTAATGGGCTAGCACTGAGGCGGAAACTTGATGCTGCTGAACGTGATGCCCGAGGCCAAGAAGCAGCTCAGCAGGTTGTTGGGGAAGAGCTTGCATCCTTCACGCAGCAGCGGGCTCAAGTAGAGGCGGAACTGGCAGTGGTAGTTGCTCAGGAGAAGGCGTGGGAGGAAGTACGCGAGCAATTGATAGGGCTATTTAAGACGCTTCCTTCCCAGTAGTTGCCCTTGTATCAATATACTTGTAATTTTCTTTTTCGAATAAGATGTATACATTCTTTATTCTTTTGTACGATTCGCCATGTACTTGATTGAATTAATAAATAAAGAAACACATTTTTTTTTGCCATGTCTTGTATCATTTCTTTGCTCTCTCCCTTCGCTTATTATCAGCATGCTGCCTTGATAAACATGATTGACAGGTAATAGAGTAAGCATTTTGGTTTCTTCGAGATATAGCGATGGCTTAGGCCGCAGGTTCAGATCTGCTGCCTAAGACTTTTCAATTCTATGAGCCGTGAGGGTCTCATAGAGACTTTTCTCCTTACGGATCGAGAGGATCTCGTAAGTGGATTTTCTCCTTAGGAACCGTGAGGATTCCTAAGTGTGGTTTTCTCTCATAAGTCGAAAGGATCCTATAAGAGAATTTCTCCCTCTTACGAGTCGAGAGGGCTCGCAAGCGGTTGTTTCCCTCTTTGTCGAGAATCGACTTCAGAGAGTGAGACCCGTGAATAGTATGCAAGAGACCATCTAGGATTGACTTGCAGGATCCCACTGCCCTCTTACGAGTCAAGAGGGCTCGTAAGCGGTTGTTTCCCTCTTTGTCGAGAATCGACTTCAGAGAGTGAGACCCGTGAATAGTATGCAAGAGACCATCTAGGATTGACTTGCAGGGTCCCTTTGTTCAGGAAGCAAGTTTTTGAATCCTTACTGCCCGAGATGTGAGTCAAAGAAGCTCTCGTCACGGAGTGTTTGTATCCGTGAGTTGAGAAGTTTTGCGAGGGATTATTTGTTTCCTAAGCGCCAAGGATTATTTGTGTCCTTGGGGTTTGAAACGAGTCGATGGCTCTCACGGAGGCGCTGGTGGCTCTGCGAGTCGACGCGGATCAGAAGGCTCTCGTCAAGGAGTGTTTGTATCCGTGAGTTGAGAAGTTTTGCGAGGGATTATTTGTTTCCCAAGCGCCAAGGATTATTTGTGTCCTTGGGGTTTGAAACGAGTCGATGGTTCCCACGGAGGCGCTGGTGGCTCTGCGAGTCGACGCGGATCAGAAGGCTCTCGTCAAGGAGTGTTTGTATCCGTGAGTCGAGGATTTTGCGAGGGATTATTTGTTTCCCAAGCGCCAAGGATTATTTGTGTCCTTGGGGTTTGAAACGAGTCGATGGTTCCCACGGAGGCGCTGGTGGCTCTGCGAGTCGACGCGGATCAGAAGGCTCTCGTCAAGGAGTGTTTGTATCCGTGAGTCGAGGATTTTGCGAGGGATTATTGGTTTCCCAAGCGCCAAGGATTATTTGTGTCCTTGGGGTTTGAAACGAGTCGAGGATTCCTACGGAGGCACTGGTGGCTCTGCGGGTCGACGCGGATCAGGAGGCTCTCGTCAAGGAGTGTTTGTATCCGTGAGTCGAGGAGTTTGATGAAGATATTGATTTCTTCGGAGTTGGACTGAACTGTCGAGATTTGGCTTCGTCTTCTGGCGGAGCCAGTTGAGAAAGTATGGCTCCCTCTTTGTTTACGCCCTTGGATTGTATACAGGGATCGATGTGATCTTAACTGTAGGGCCAAAGTTTTATCATCATTTTTTTTTATTTTATTTCCGCTATGCTCCGTTATTTCAGCTTTTATATCGCGAAGGTCGCGATTGCCCAATCATTTCGGCTATTTCTCGCGGTGTCCAATCATTTCGGCTATTTTTTTTTTATTTTTACTCGCTGCTTTTTATTGCGAGTTGCCCAATCATTTCGGCTATTTTGCATGCATACATTTTACTTGCTGCTTTTTATTGCAACTTGCCCTATCATTTCGGCTATTTCGTATGCATGTGCGGCCTACTGGCTTTTCGCCGTAAACCTGAAATTGGACACCGATTTCGGCATCAGCACCGCTACAACTGGGATATTACCAGGAGCGACTCATCATTTGCCTCTGCCGTTGTCGAACAAAGGAGGCTTAGCGACCAGGGTTAGGGTCCTGTCGGCTAAGACTTTTGACTTCATGAGCCGTAAGGGTCTCGTGAAGGTATTTCTCCCTACAAGTCGTGAGGATCTTGTAGGTGTATTTTCTCCTTAGGAATCGTGAGGGTTCCTAAGTGTTTTGTTCCTCTGTAAGTCGTAAGGATCCTACAGGAGGGTTTTCTCCTCATAAATCGAGGGGATTTATAAGGGTTGTTCACCATGCGAACGTATTCCCAATTACGGATGAAATTTGGCTAGGGAAATGTTTATTCGCGCCCGTGGATTGTATACAAGGGTCAATACTGAGCCACTTGTAGGGCAATATTGAAAGTTTGTGGGGGTTTGCTTAAGCACAGGTTTAGGTCTCTGTGACTTAAGACTTTCAAATCCTATGAGCCGTGAGGGTCCCATAAGAGAGTTCTCCTTACGAGTCGTGAGGATCTCGCAAGTGTGTTTTCTCCTTAGGAATCGTGGGGATCCCTAAGTGTGTTGCTCCTTTATGAGTCGTAAGGATCTCACACAGGTGGTTTCTCCTTATAAGGTCGAGAGGACCCTATAAGTGTCTTTTAACGAGGTTGCGCCCTTTCGGGTTTTCACAAACACTCGCCGGTAGCCCTGCTGTTTTTACTCACGGAGCCCTTTCGGGTTTTCATCCGTGCCCTTTTTTTTGCTTATGGACATACTGTTTGTTTTTTTTTTTTTTTGTCAGCCTAAGAATGCTGCGGTATTAGTTTCAAGACGTTTTGGTCTGCTATTAGTTTAAGGACATTTTGGTCCGTCGTTGAGAAGGCCGGCTACTTTTTATAAAGCCTGAGCTAAGGAAGATAGCGAGCGGACATAGTCGTCGTCATCTATCATTGACCTAGGCTGTGGCTCATTAAGCGTAGTATTTCTTTAGGAAGCGGCCGTTTATTGGCCTGAAAGGTCTTTCACCGTGCATGTCCATGAGTAGATAGGCCCCACCCTGGTAAACTTTATCTACGATGTACGGGCCTTCATAGTTTGGCTCGAATTTTCCTCGCTTGGCGCGATTGGGGATCATAGGCCTTTTGACCACTAACACGAGTTCACCTTGGCGGAATGTCCTCGGTCGGGTCAATCTTTCATATGAGCGCGTCATCTTTGATTTATAAGCTTCTAGATTTTGTTGCGCGATGAGCCGTGTTTCTTCAAGGGCATCGAGCTCCTCAAGCCGGAGGTGAGCATTTTCTTCATCCGTCAGCTCGTAGTGAATTGCCACTCATAGAGAGGGTAATTCTATTTCGAGAGGGAGTACTGCTTCCGTCCCAAATACTAACGCGTACGGCGTTGTGTTTGTGGCCGTTTTAAATGTAGTTCGATACGCCCAAAGAGCCTCTTGCAATCTTTCGTGCCAATCTCTTTTATTTCATGACACTGTCTTTTTTATGATCTTCGTCAAGGTCTTATTGAAGGCCTCGGCCAGACCGTTAGCTCGTGGGTTGTAAACTGACGAATACCCCCAGTCTATATTGTGCTGCTGTGCGAAGCGGCTAATTTTATGACTTCGGTAGGCTGGCCCATTATCAGAGATGATCCTTCTCGGGGTTCCAAACCGGTATATGACATGCGTTTTGAAGAAATGGAGGATGTTCTCCGTCTTCACTTCCCTCAACGGTACCGCCTCTGCCCATTTGGAGAAGTAGTCAGTCGTTGCCAATATGAAACGATGTCCCTTTGATGATGCTGGTTCGATGGGGCCGACTATGTCAGTTCCCCACATTTCGAATGGCCAACTAGCCACTGTTGGATGCAGTGGATTGGGATGCTGATGGATGAAGTCCCCATGAATTTGGCATGAATGACATTGCCTCGCGTATTCCAGGCAATCCTGCATCATCGTGGGCCAATAGTAGCCCATCCGTTTTATCTTCAACTTCATCTTAGGGCCTGCTTGATGGGAACCGCAAAGTCCGTCGTGAACTTCTTGGACGACCCTTCTCGCTTCGTCAGGTCCTAAGCATCTCAACCACAGAGAATCAAATGTCCTCTTGTATAGAGTGTCATTGATGAAGGCGAAAGACAGAGCTCGTTTCACGAGCTGATGTCTTATGGACGCTTCTTTAGGCATTCGGTGGAACTTGAAGTAATCTATGAAGACTTCTCTCCAGTCTTCGGCGTTTTCCCAGTCTTTTATTTGCAGGGTTGTCTCCTCTTTCGCTCCTTTTTCTTCAGACGATTCCGGAGATATTTCTGTTGGGGCAAGCACTCGACGGCTTTGTACCACGATTCTAACGTCGTCGAGGTTCTCGTCAGCCAGTTCTTTAGCAAGTTTGGCTAGTGCGTCTGCTTTGCTGTTTTCCGCACGCGGTATGCTTTCCAACGTGTAGGAGGGAATTTGGGTTAGCAGTTGCTGTACTTTTTCACCGTATTTTATCAATTCCGGTTTGCATGTTTGGTAATCGCCGTTCACTTGACTGACGACCAGTTGGGAGTCCCCATATATGAGGAGGCTCTCAATTCCCATATCGATAGCGATTTCAAGGCCTGCTATCAGAGCTTCATATTCAGCTTCATTATTCGTTCTCGGCTCTGTTAAGGAGAAAGCGAAGCGCATTATTCCTCCTTGGGGAGTCACAAAGATGAGACCTACCCCTGATTTGATCATGGGCATACTTTGTTTGTGCTTTTTCATGGAAGATGCTCCATCGAAATAAAGCTCCCAACGGGTATCGCCACTGTCGATTGCGTCAAACGCATGTCTGTCTGGCAAATCACAATTTAAAGGAGAATCGGCGGGTATGGGATGCTCGGCAAGGAAGTCGGCGATGGCCTGGCCTTTTACTGCCCTGAGAGGTTGATATGTTATCGAAAATTCCATCAAGAGCAGGGCCCATTTAGCGAGTCGTCCTGTCAATATGGCTTTTGACATTAGATATTTGAGAGGGTCCACTTTTGAAATCAGACGGACCTCGTGCGCCAACGCATAGTGCCTAAGCTTTGTTATTGCGAAGATCAACGCCAGGCAGTGTTTTTCAATAGGGGAGTAGTTGCTTTCTGCCCCCAGCAGAACTCGACTTAAGTAATAGAGTGCTCTTTCTTTCCCTTGATCGTTCTCTTGCGCCCATAATGCGCCTAAGGAACCTTCGAGGGCGGTTGTATAAAGAATGAGAGGCTTCCCCTTAACCGGGGCAGCCAACACCGGCGGGTTCTGCAGGTATTGCTTGATCTCGTCTAGTGCGCCTTGGCATTTTTGATCCCAAACGAATGGGGTTCCCTTCTTCATCAGGTGACTGTAAGGACGGCACTTTCCTGAAAGATTAGCGATAAACCGCCGAATGTATGCGAGCTTTCCTTGGAGAGACCGCAGCTGTTTAAGAGTTCTCGGCGGAGGCATTTCCATGATCGCCTTGATTTTAGACGGATCTATCTCAATACCTCGGTGTCGGACCATGAATCCCAGGAACTTGCCCGAGGAAACCCCGAACGCACATTTAAGAGGATTCATCTTCAAATTGTATTGCCGAAGGCGTTGAAATACGGTCTTCAAATGCTCGAGATGTTCTTCGTATGATTTGCTTTTAACCATGAGATCGTCGATATAGCATTCAACGATTTCGTGTATAAGGTCGTCGAAGATCTTTGTCATGGCCCTCTGATAAGTAGCACCGGCGTTCTTCAAACCGAAGGGCATCACTTTATAACAAAATATACCAAGAGGAGTCCTGAAGGCTGTGTGCTTCTGGTCTTCGGGATGCATTTTTATCTGGTTATACCCCGACGAGCCGTCCATGAAGGAGAAAACCTCATGAGTGGATGTATTGTCTATCATAAGTTCAGTGACTGGCACTGGGAAATCATCTTTCGGGCAGGCTTTATTAAGATCCCGAAAATCCACGCATATACGCACCGTCCCATTTTTCTTCATCACTGGGACGATGTTGGTAATCCATTCAGGGTATTGAACTTCCTGGATGAAGCCAGAGTCTATCAGCTTTTTGACTTCGGCGTTGATGCTCATCTCAAGCTCGAGTCGCATTCTTCTCGGCGCTTGTTTGACCGGCTTGATGTCCGGGGATATCGCCAATTTGTGTACAGCAATTTCTGGATCTAGTCCCGGCATTTCGGAATAGTTCCACGCAAAGCAATCTTTGTGCTGTAAAAGCACATCCTTTAATGCAGCCACCATTTCTTCAGATAGCAGCTCGCTGATAAATGTCGGTCGCGGGTCATTTGCCGTCCCCAACTCAATTTTCTTGAGATTATCTGCAGTGGTATGGATTCCATCCTCCAGTTCTTTCGGAGCTGGGGGAAATTCTGAGATTACCTCATCGCTGCCGCTTTCAAAGCACCAAGGGAGGTTGTTCATGTCCTCGGACCTTTCTTTTAATATTGTTATCACATGGCAGGTGCGAATTTTCTGCCAATCCCAATGCGGAGTTGGTTCTATCCTTGTATTTTCGGGTTCGTGCTTTTGCGGCGGCGCTACCCTCCAGTTGTCAGACAACGCGAATTTGCCAAGCTGATATTGGTCCTCAACCCAATTCTTAAAGGTGAAACAATCTTCAAGCGGATGCCCTACTACTTGATGGTAAGAGCAATAATTTGGGTTGGAGACTTTGCCTGCTTGCTCAGGGTGTTTAGACTCTGGCAGTGTAAGCATTTGATGTTTTAGAGCAAGATCAAGTATTTTCCTTGTTTTGCTCCGAGGAAACGAGTATGCTCGACCCATTTTCTTCATGAGGGCTAGGTCAATAACGCTCGACTCTCGGATGCGTGGCTTCTTAGCTCTGTTTTGTGGTTGTCGAGCACCTTTTCGGCCATTCGACTTGTTTTTGCTTTCGCGTCGAACCCTTTTTGTAGCAGGCTGACGTGGGGCAGCATCTTCGTTCTTTACTACCTGTCGAAGGAGACGCTGTGTCTTGGCTTTCTCATAGATTGCCATTTCACGATCGTGATCATCTCGGGCTTTTTGACTCGCATCCTTTATAAGTTTGCTCATCTAGTCTTCAGACGATGGACTGGGCGGTTTTGTGTCAGGAACTTTTGCTGATTCAGGATTAGTGTCCTCCCATTGAGCGTCAGCCTCTTCATCGAAGTCATACATGGTATAACAGCTGTTTACTAGCTCCCGTTTCTTTGGCCGGATGTACCCAAGCCCTTTTGTTTCCGTTCTCCCGTTAGGCAGTTTGCATTGAGTCCCGGGAACGTTCCAGACCTTATCATAGAATTTGGCTTTTCTAACGGTCTGTGTGAAGGACATCCCCTGGCGCTTCAGTAGTTTCTTCAAACCTTCGGTTTAATATCTGGGAAGACGGATAGGCTGAAGCCCGTCGAGCGTGGGATCTGTGCCATGCCAAATTTCTTTTTCCGCCTTGTTTTCTTCAGAGCGGTAGAATAGGATTGCCTTCTCGCCTTTTCGTCTGGGAGGGATATAGAATATCTGTAATTCTTCTACGCTGTTGGCGTCGAGTGCATCCAGTTCTTTGTAATGTTCAGGCGGCACCATGGTTATCTGTAGACTTCGCCCTTCATCAGCGGAGACTCGTATTGAAGGCCGAGCAGGGAATACAGCATGAACTTCATCCTCTGAATCACTACCGAAGATCAATGAAGGAACGGATGGTCCTGGCCTGGTGGATTGGGGTGAACCTGAATAAATTATATCCTCCTCCTCCTAGGTGTCACTGCCGAAGACAGGGATGGTTGCGTTAGTTTTGTTCTCCGGTTTGTGGCACCTTTCCGTGTCTTCGAAACTCGGTAAGAAGTATTTGGCATCTTCATACTTGCGAACTTCGTTTACGGAAAACGGATTCAACTCTCCTGCCACTGTGTACTCGAGGCCATCCCTAGAATACTTCATGCACTGATGCTGTGTAGAAGGGATGATATTGTACTCGTGTAGCCATGGTCGGCCGAGCAGAGCATTGTAGCACGTCTTGGCGTCTATAACATGGAATTTGATGTCTGTGACGAGCAACCCGAAGCGTAGCGTCAATATCACAGATCCAAGAGTCTTTGAGGATTGAGAGTCAAAGCCGGAGATGGTGATTTTGTCTCGGGCGAGGTGTTGGACACTCATGCAAATCTCCTTTAACACTCGCACATTGAGTAAATTAACAGACGATCCGTTATCGACCAAGATTTTACCTATCTTTATGTCATGGCAGTATCCTGAGACATAAAGGGGGCGATTGTGTTCACACGTCCCGAGAAGAAGGTGTTCATCACTAAAAGCAACGTCGGCTGTATGCACCTCTTCCAATTCGTCTTTCATCTTTTGTTCGGCTAGGAAGGCTTGGAACTGGTCCGGATCTTGTAGGGCCTTAATCAAAGAATCCCTCGTCTCTTTTGATAGTAATAGGGCATCGAGAATGCTGAGTTGTGAGGGTAGCTTTTTCAGATGCGCCAAGACATTGTAATCTACTTTATTCCTCTTTGGGGGATTCTTGGCGGTTAACTCTTCCGCGACTCGGTCATCCAAGGAGATATCTTCAGAGACCTTCTCTTTCCCTTTGTCTTTTCTGTTCAAGGGTCCGAGGTTCTTTTCGGGTAATGTTCGATTGCGCAGCTGTATATTCTCGCAGGCCTTCGGTT
Source organism: Agapanthus africanus (assembly GCA_030015575.1). Taxonomy (NCBI): domain Eukaryota; kingdom Viridiplantae; phylum Streptophyta; class Magnoliopsida; order Asparagales; family Amaryllidaceae; genus Agapanthus; species Agapanthus africanus. Next base: position 440,020,496 of record CM057350.1, on the reverse strand, counting down.
CTTCTTCTTTTCCCGAAGTGGATTCTTTGAAGAGGGGGCCAAGCTCTAGCTCCTTATCGGAATCGCTCCCAAATGTAGGCACTTGTGACCTGGCGGTGTTAATCATGTGACAATTGTTGGTAGTTCTTTCAAGTTCTTTGGTCGTGTTTCTTTGTTCCCGACGAATTTTACGCTTTTCCCGTTTAAAGCGTTGTCGATTAGCGACGTATCCTTGCCACCACTTATCGAAAGCTTTGCAATCTTGGGCGGGATGCGAGACCTTCTGATGATATAAGCAATAAGAGAGGTGCATTTCTACCACGCTAGTAACTTTTTCTTCAGAGGGTGGTAGCTTCATGCCCATCGATATGGCCTTAGCAAACTTCTTTTTTATCTTGAATTGGCTTTTGTCAGCGGTGGAGGCATTTTGCTCCAGCGGGATCATTTCAGCTCCTTCCTCAAGTCGCTGACGCTTGGCCCTTTCGAATATAGCCGTCTCGCGTTCTCGATCAGCCTTGCTTTTCAACCGAGCTTCATTAAGAAACGCGCTAATCATTTCAACTGGTAACCCTGGGGTTCCTGATTCGGCATTTGCCCCCAGCGTTTCAGTGCCAGAAGTTCCTTCATCGTTCGTGGTCGAATGGGAGATCATATGACAGCTTGCCACATATTCGTCAGATTCATCCGATGAACTTTCTCCTTCATCTTCTTTTTGGAAGACGTGATCAAGGAAATCTTGGAGCGTAATGGGAGTTCGTGCCTTTTGGTTATATTCATCCAGCGCGTCAATTTGCTTTTGTAAGTCCGTGCGCTTGTCATCAGGCTTCACGGGCTTCTTAGATTTCTTCTTCTTCTTTTTCGAAGATTTTGACGGCTGACTATGAGCGCTTGAACTACCACCATCGGTCTTCGGAATTGGTCGTGGCTTCAACATCCCCTCAATAACCAGCGGTTCCAAGGGGTTCTTCCACTTGACCGCTGGACAGGTCTGAAGATCATTAAGCATTCTCCTCGTTTTGGCTGATAATACAACCTCCCAGGGAGTTTCTTCAATAACGGAGCATGTTTCCCCCGGCGTATTCGTCCCTTTAGAGGTGTGGGGCTGCGGAGGATTCACCTTCCATTTGTCAGATAGCGCAAATTGGCCCTGACGGTACTGGTTCTCAAGCCAATTCTTGAAAACGTAGCAATCCTCAATTGGATGGCCTAGCACTCGATGATAAGGGCAGTAATTGGGCTCGTTGACGTCACTCGGTTGTGACGGACGTTTTGGATCTGGCAGATTTATGAGCCTGTTGCGCAATGCCAGCTCGAATAGCCTCCTTGTTTTATCACGGGGGAAGGAGTAAGCGCGTCCCATCCTGTCCTCAAGGGGTACGTATGGGCGCGTATTGTTTGGACGAGCAACCGGCTTCGAGTCGCTCGGTTGTTGTTGGGCATTAGCGACAATGATCGCTTTTCCTTTTCCTTTATCGTTTCGGGAGTCCGGTTTCGGGAGAGGGGGTTTATGGCCCATCTGGTCCATCTGCGCTAATTTGTCGATCAAAGCCTGGAAGGAGGTCGGCTTGAAGAACATCATAAACTGTGAAATGGTTGCTTGTGGATCGAGTGTTCCAACAAACATTCCCACCACTGGAGCTTCTTCTATGCGCTGTTCGCACTTTGACCATAGATTTCGCCACCGTATAGCGTACTGAACCCACGTCTCGCCGGGTTTTACTCTTGCATTGATCAGTGCCGTCATCGGGGTACGCTCACTGGCACTTGCAAAACGTTGGGTGAAGAGCAGTTCCATCTCCGCAAAGGTTTTAATAGAGTCATTGGGAAGCTCAGAATACCATTCAAACGCTGTGTCTGATAAGCTTCCAACAAACTGGCGAAGTAACAACTTGTCGTCGCCGCCTGTATTACCGCAAAGCGCCCTGAATTGGGCAACATGTTGATGGGGATTGCCGGTCCCTTTGTAAACATGAAACTTGGGAATAGTGTAACCCGGCGGGTACTTGATTTGGTCATACCAGCCCGGATATGGCCGCCCCGTTTTCACGATCTGACCGGCTGCTTCAGTCGCCTGATGCACCCGTATTTGTTGGGCAATATATTCATCCAAATCAGCTTTTGATATGGTATCCTCTTTAGCTGCGGATAGAGCCGGTGGAGGATTCGATGTCTCTCCCCTATCATCTTCAAGAATGATCGGGGAATCTCCAGCAGGTGGATCTGGTTGAATCATCATACCCACCATATCCTGGAACAGGAGGGCCATTTTCTTTATGTTGGCTGCCTGTTCTGCAGCCTCTTTATCTTTCTTCTCTAGCACGCGCCGAAGGAATTCGGCGTCCGTTTCTTGTTCTTGACGTTCTTCTGAGGATGTTTCCGGGGTTTCTTTCGGCCCAGTGAGTGCCGCCATTGTGGTCATCATCTCCTGGAGCTTTTGTTGCTGCTCCTGAGCCTTGGTCACTGATCGGGTGAGCGGTCGGTGACCCGTAGATGTACGGCTTTCTTCTTTTCCAGAAGCCATATAAATCGTATGAACAATTATGCCCCCTGACTTGGGGCGTTTAGGTTCACCGCTTTCAAACTTTGCCGCTGGCGCGGGAGCTTTCCCTGGCCTCCTCCTTTTGTGGGCCATCGAGGTTAAAGGAGCCGTTGGAGTGGGCATCCTAGCAACTGTCACCCCCTGCTGTTTAATAGGGCAGTTTTTGTTATTTTCCACCTTCGCCTTTTTCTGGTGACGCAAGTAGTCTGGATCGATCACGGAGTCTTGAACCCTCCGCCATACTTTATAAACTTTTGAGGATAGCCGTTGAGGGGGCTGTTCTTGTTTTGTTTCTGGAACTCTCTCCGCAGGTGGAGGAGATCTTTTCAACGTAGCAATTGGAGAGTTCTTTCTCACCTTTCTCAGCAATTCAAAGCTGTTCCCAGTTGGAACAGCAGCGTTGACCTCCACCACTGGAGCAGGTGGGGTTAGCCCTGAGGGAGAGTTGCCCCCTGCTTTTCTCACTCGTCGCCAATGGCGACGTCGCGCACGACGAGCCGTTGGGACTGGCCCGGAAGTCGAGATGGTTTCTTGTTGCCCCCTATTTGAGTGTGGGGTAACTGCCGATGTCAGCCTATCGAAGACTGATGCCTTTTGACCAGCTGGGGGAGGATTGGGAGCCGTCAATCTTGTGAAGACCGACTCTCTGATGGGAGAAGCCGCTTTAACGACCTCCAAAGCAGCAGCCGTTGCCCTCTTTGGGACGGCCACTTTATAGTTCTGACCCAGCCTGGTAAAAACGGAGGCTGTTGGCTTAGTAGCGGGCGACCCGTTGATAGGGGTCGTGGTAGCGGTAAGCCGGTCGAATACCGACTTCTTGTTCGCTTCCGGTGCGGATATCGGCATAGAGAAGCTTGCAGGTGGGACCATGGTCCCGAAAAACAGGCCGGTGGTGGCCTGGGTCACCTGGTCTACCGGCAGAGTCAGGAAGGAAGCCGCTTGGGGCCCGTATGTTACACCTCCTGGTGAGGTGGAGCGTCCGTTGCAGCGGCATTTCGAGCAGCTGGTGTAGTTGGTGGCCATTGGATCTTGAATTCTGCGCCAGGTAAAAGACCAAATCTTAGTATCTTGAAATCCGAAGACAACCATTTAACAAACCTCGATTGGTTCGCGAAGACGACACACGAAGTGTGGAGTGGAAAGAGGAAGAGGTCCCACCGGGCGTGCCAGAATCTGTTCCCCTACGAAAGACGGCGCACAGGACGGCGATGTCCTAACGCTGAGATTCGGGGCAGATGCTATTTGGTTTTATCCGTCCACCTCTCCGAAGATGCCAAGTTGATTTATGGCACCGTGTATCGGAGGCTTAGACGGATGCGACCGATGTAGCAGACTTCGTCAGATTCCCCCTCAGGGTGAGGGGTTTTTGATTGTGGGGACGCTCTTCCCTGCAGGCGCAAGCCCCTGCAGTTAATTACGCTACCGCATCGCGGTAACAACTTTCTCCTTCTCCAGAATTTCACTTCGTGTCGTGTGTGTTTGTTTTGTTTGAGGTTGCCCGTGGATTGTATACGGAGACTGAGTAATGCTGTCACCCGTAGGACGTGGATTAGTCCAAATCCGCATTTACTTAGATTTGGGTTTGGTGTTTTTAGTTTAGGGATGCATTAGTCGCGTTGCGGCTAAGATCAACTTAAACGTTCGTCAAGGATACGTTATTCCTGTTTTGGACTAAGATTCAACTTGACGTAGTGATTGATTTAATTATCCGGCCGTCGGGACTCGTCACCTCTCTGACGTCGTTGAGGGATTACAACGACAGGCGTCAGAGGAGTTCAAAGATGTACCCCATGAACCGAAGTTGATTTGGAGTTTTGTTGTTTATTTAAAGATCTAAGGACACGTTAACCGTATTTGGGGTTAAGATCAACTTAGACGGGACCGTTTAGATCCAACAAAAGAGCGTTTGGGCCCTATTTTGCCAGTTTAGAGACGTGGTGGTCCATTGCCAGTTTAGAGACATGGTGGTCTATTATTGGTTTAAGGACGTTTCGGTCCGATCTTAGTTTAGGGACGTTTCGGTCCGATATTAGTTTAGGGACGTTTCGGTCCGATCTTAGTTTAGGGACGTTTCGGTCCGATATTAGTTTAGGGACGTTTCGGTCCGATCTTAGTTTAGGGACGTTTCGGTTCGATATTAGTTTAGGGACGTTTCGGTCCGATTAGATAAGTGGTCGTTGGGACCCGTCACCTCTTTGACGTCGTTGAGGAATTACAACGAGGGATGTCAAAGGAGTTCGGAGATGTACCCTCGAACCGGTCGTGAATTGGTTTAGGGGAGCCATTTTGCTCAATCAATTTAATTTTAAGGACTTACAGCCAGGATTGGGTTAAGTCCAATTTTTTATTTATTTATTTTGGGCTTTGCCTGACTAGTCCAAACAGGGCTCTGCCCCTTTATTATTTTTGGCAATTTGATTTGGGTCAGACCCTCAAGAATTTGCCAACTAGGGCTCTGCCCTTTTACTATATTTTTTTTTTGTGATTTGATTTGGGCTAGGCCCTCAAGAATTTTTCAAACAGGGCTCTGCCCTTTTATTATTTTTGTGATTTGATTTGGGCCAGGCCCTCAAGAATTTTTCAAACAGGGCTCTGCCCTTTTATTATTTTTTTGTGATTTGATTTGGGCCAAGCCCTTTTAAATAATGAGTTGCACTTGTGCAGAAACTCAAGAATTTTCTAGATTTAAGAACAAAAGTGCATAGCACTTTTGATCTAAATTTGGATCAAAGGAAAACAAGTTTTTCTTCTTGTTTTCCTTGATTTTACAGAACCAAGGGTTCGTATCAAGTGCAAGGCACTGTTTATTTCTTTTTATTTAATTATTCCTTTTTTTAATCCTCTGTTCTTCAGAGATTTTTCTCTTCTTCCAAAAGAAGTTTTTACCTCTTTTTTGTGTTCTTGATTAATCTTCAAGAGTTCTTTCTCTTTTTTTTTTACCAAAAGTTAATTCTTCTCTTGATGATGATCCTGCCTTTTGAATGAGGCCTGGGGTCTTATTTATAGTGCTCACAAATTTGTTGGATTTGTTAACAAAATCTTTCCTGAATGATTTTGGGAATTTTCCCACCATTGGATCTTTGATCCAAAGGTAGAAGAAAATCTTCTGGTTTTGGAAAGAACAGAAAAGATTTCATCAAATTTTCATTCTGTTTCTGCGCAACTCCCCACTGAATGACACGTGTCGCGCAGTGGAAGGCTTGCGCAACAGTGCTTGCGCAACTGCGCAGACACGTGTCGCGCAGCAGTGAGCTTGCGCAACCGTGCTTGCGCAACTGCGCAGACACGTGTCGCGCAGCTGTGCGCTTGCGCAACAGTGTCTGCGCAACTGCGCAGACACGTGTCGCGCAGCGGTGCGCTTGCGCAACTGCGCAGACACGTGTCGCGCTGTGGACCGCTTGCGCACTGCGCAACGCACGGAATTTGAAGCGTTGCTTCAGAAATTTTTGAATTTTCAAAATTCAAATGAGCCTTGCTCAGATTGGGGGAACAACTGCGCCCACACTTCTCCTTCCCATTGGAGATCGCTTCCTCCAGTGGTGCTGGTGAGTATAATTTTCAATTAATACTCTTTCTTTTTCCAACAATGGACTTGTTTCTGATTTTTCCTTACCCTGATTGCAGTGCTACAAATTGAAGGAAGAGATGCAAGATCGGTCGCGCCACCGGCCCTCCCGGCTTTGCCGCCTGCTGCAGCTGGTATAGTACACTCTCCTATTGATGACTTTCTTATATTTCTTGAACCGTCATCTGATCGCATTTTGTTTTTTCAGCTGTCGTCCCGATTCAGGCCCTCTCCGAGTCTCGCATCATAATGCCGGCTGGCCCCTTCTTGAGACGTCCATCTTCAAAGGGTGCTGCGATGAGTTTGGACATGTTGAGCGGATACATCGAAGAGCTTGACGCAAACGCTCCCGCATCTGCCGCAGATTTCGCTGCGGAGGTTAACCCGATGCTGGCGGCGCTTGTAAATTTTCATATTGAAGGCGTCGTCGAGTCTTGGGTTAATCACTACAGGGAGATCGAGGCCCGCCTGCATCAGCTGGAGCTTACGCGTCCTGCCCCTGTGACCTTGGCCGCAAGCACTCAACGGGCAGCATGGATCGAGCAGAGCGCTTCTTACTTCCTCCACTTGGAACAAGAAGCGGCTTTAAGGCTGAGGGAATGCCAAGAGACCTCAAGTGAGACAGCTCGCCTGCGTGCTGAGGTTGAGGCTAACGCTGCCCAGGTGAAGGCTATCTTCGAGGGCCATCTGCAAAGTATCTCTAATGGGCTAACACTGAAGCAGAAGCTCGATGTCACCGAGCGTGATGCCCAAGGCCGCGAAGCAGCTCAGCAAGCAGTTGAGGAGCAGCTTTCGTCCTTCTTACAGCAGCGGACTCAGGTGGAAGCAGAATTGGCGGTGGCAGCCGATCAGGAGAAGGCATGGAAGGAAGTGCGTGAGCAATTGATAGAGCTATTTAAGACTCTTCCTTCCCAGTAACTGCCTTTGTATCAGTTATACACTTGTAATTTTTTTTTATAAGTTGTATCCATTCTTTATTCTTTTATACGATTCACCTTGTACTTGACTGAATTCATGAATAAAGATACACACATTTTTTTTTGCAATGTCTTGTGTCATCTCTGCGCTTTCTCCCTTCTTCTATTATCAGCATGCTATCTTAGTAAACATAGTTGGCAGATGCTAGCGCGAGCATCTTGTCCTGGCTTCTTCAAGAGGTAATGATGGCTTAGGCCGCAGGTTCAGATCTGCTGCCTAAGACTTTTCAACTTTATGAGTCGTGAGGGTCACATAAAGACTTTTCTCCCTACGGATCGAGAGGATCTCGTAGGTGTATTTTCTCCCTAGGAATCGTGAGGATTCCTAAGTGCGTTTTCTCTTATAAGTCGTAAGGATCTTATAAGAGAATTTTCCCTCTTACGAGTCGAGAGAACTCGTAAGTGGTTGTTTCCCTCCTTGTCGAGATTCGACTTTGGAGAGTGAGACCCGTGGATAGTATGCAAGAGACCGTTTTAGACTGACTTGCAGGGTCCCAGTGTTTAAGAAACAAGTTTTTTAATCCCTGCTGCCTGAGGCTTTATGTTGCAAGTCGAGACGAATCGGGAAGCCCTCGCGAAGACACTAATTTCCTCACGAGCCGAGACGAATCGAGCAGCTCTCGTCAAGGACACTAATTTCCCTGAGTCGGGGTATTTGCCAAGGACACCGATTTCCTTAGGGTTGAAACGAATCGGGGTATTCCTGCAAAGACACTGGTTTCTCTGGGGTTGAAACGAATCGGGGTATTCCTGCAAAGACACTGGTTTCTTTGCGGGCCGACGCAAATCAAGATACTCTCATCAAGGATGCTAGTTTCCCTGAGTCGAAGTATTTTGCCAAGGACACTGGATTCCTCGAGGTTGAAACGAATCGAAGTGCTCCTGCAAAGACACTGGTTTCTCTGCGGGTCGACGCGAATCAAGAAGCTCTCATCAAGGATGCTAATTTCCCTGAGTTGAGGAGGTTGCCAAGGACACTGATTTCCCTGGAGTTGAAACGAATCGAAGTATTCCTGCAAAGACATTGATTTCTCTGCGGGTCGACGCGAATCAAGATGTTCTCGTCAAGGACACTGGTTTCCCTGAGTCGAAGTATTTTGCCGAGGACATTGGTTTCCTCTAGGTTGAAACGAATCGGGGTTTTCCTGCAAAGACACTGGTTTCTCTGCGGGCCGACGTGAATCGAGAAGCTCTCATCAAGGACGCTAGTTTCCCTGAATTGAGTTATTTGCCAAGGACACTGATTTCCCTGGGGTTGAAACGAATCAAGTTGTTCCTGCAAAGACACTGGTTTCTCTGCGGGTCGACGTGAATCAAGAAGCTCTCATCAAGGACGCTAGTTTCCCTGAGTTGAGGAGGTTGCCAAGGACACTGATTTCCCTGGAGTTGAAACGAATCGAAGTATTCCTGCAAAGACACTAATTTCTCTGCGAGTCGACACGAATCAAGATGTTCTCGTCAAGGACATTGGTTTCCCTGAGTCGAAGTATTTTACCGAGGACACTGGTTTCCTCGAGGTTGAAACGAATCGGGGTATTCTTGCAAAGACACTGGTTTCTCTGCGGGCCGACGCGAATCAAAAAGCTCTCATCAAGGACGCTAGTTTCCCTGAATTGAGGTATTTGCCAAGGACACTGATTTCCCTGGGGTTGAAACGAATCGAAATATTCCTGCAAAGACACTGATTTCTCTGCGGGTCGACGCGAATCAAGGTGTTCTCGTTAAGGACACGGGTTTCCCTGAATCGAGGAAGTGTGTCTTTCGAGTTTTATATGAGTTATCATCAAGACATGGCTCCGTTTTCTGATGGAGCATGGAGAGGAAAGATGTGTTTCCTTCTGTGTTTGCGCCCCTGGATTGTATACAGGGATTGCTATGATATCGCTTTTAAGGCATAAATTTCATTATATATATTTCATTTTATTTCTTTCCGCGATACTCTATCATTTCAGCTTTTATATCGCGAAAGTCGCGATTGCCCAATCATTTCGGCTATTTTTCGCCGTGCCCAATCATTTCGGCTATTTATTTTATTTTCACTCGCTGCTTTTTATTGCGAGTTGCCCCATCATTTCGGCTATTTTGCATGCATTCATTTTTTTTACCTGCTGATTTTGTTGCAAGTTGCCCCATCATTTGGGCTATTTCGTATACATGTATGGCTCGCTGATTTTTATTGCGAGTGTAGAACTTGAAATCTGGTGCCAATCTCAGCATCAGCATCGCTACAACTGGAACATTGCCAGGAGCGAATCATCATTTGCCATGAAAGGACTTGGAATTTGATACCGATTTAGGCATCAGCATCGCTACAACTGGGATATTACTAGGAGCGAATCATCATTTGCCTCTGTCGATGTCGAACAAAGGTTGCTTAGTAAACAGGGTTAGGATCATGTCGACTAAGGCTTTTGACTTCATGAGCCGTAAGGGTCTCACAAAGGTATTTCTCCCTACAAGTCGTGAGGATCTCGTAGGTGTGTTTTCTCCTTAGGAATCGTGAAGATTCCTAAGTGTATGTTCCCCTGTAAGTCATAAGGATCTTACAAAAGGGTTTTCTCCTTATAAGTCGAGAGGACTTACAAGAGTTGTTCACCGTATGGACATATCCCCAGTCACGGGTGGGACTTGGTTAGGGAAACGTTTATTCGCTCCCATGGATTGTTTACAAGGGTCAGTATTAAGCCGCTTGTAGGGCAATATTGAAGGTTGTGGGAGTTGCTTAAGAACAGGTTCAGGTCTCTGTAGCCTAAGACTTTCAAATCTTATGAGCCGTGAGGGTCCCATAAGAGAGTTCTCCTTACGAGTCGTGAGGATCTCGCAAGTGTAATTTCTCCTTAGGAATCGTGAAGATCCCTAAGTGTGTTGCTTCCTTGTGAGTCGTAAGGATCTCACGCGGGTGGTTTCTCCTTACAAGGTCGAGAGGACCCTGCAAGTGTCTTTTTAACGAGGTTGCGCCCTTTCGGGTTTTCATAAACACTCGCCGGTAGTCCTGCTGTTTTTACTCACGGAGCCCTTTCGGGTTTTCATCCGTGCCCATTTTGCTTATGGACATACCGTTCTTTTTTATTATTATTTTTTTATTCTTTATTCTTTATTCTAACGAGATCACGCCCTTTCGGGTTTTCACGAACGCTCGCCGGTAGCCCTGCTGTTTTTACTCACGGAGCCCTTTCGGGTTTTCATCCGTGCCCATTTTGCTTATGGACACACCGTTTTATTTTTATTTTTATTTTTATTTTTATTTATTATTCTTTTTTCTTTTTTTTTATCTCGTCAGCCTGAGGATGCTGCGGTAGTAGTTTAAAGACGCTTCGGTCGTCAGCTGGTTTTAGGACGTAGTGGTCCGTCATTAGTTTAAGGACGTTTCGGTCCATCATTGAAGAAGGCCAGCTACTACTTATAGAGTTTTGAGCTTAGGAAGATAGCGAGCGGACATAGTCGTCGTCATCTATCATTGACCTAGGCTGTGACTCATTAAGCGTAGTATTTCTTTAGGAAGCGACCGTTTATTGGCCTGGAAGGCCTTTCACCATGCATATCCATGAGTAGATAGGCTCCACCCTGGTAGACCTTGTCTATGATGTACGGGCCTTCATAATTCGGCTCAAATTTTCCCCGCTTGGCGCGATTGGGGATCATAGGTCTTTTGACCACCAGCACGAGTTCGCCTTGGAGGAATGTCCTAGGCCTGGTCAATCTTTCATATGAGCGCATCATCTTTGCTTTATAGGCTTCCAGATTTTGTTGCTCTATAAGCCGGGTTTCATCAAGGGCATCGAGCTCCTTAAGCCGAAGGTGAGCATTTTCTTCGTCCGTCAGCTCGTAGTGGACTGCCACTCTTAGAGAGGGTAACTCTATCTCGAGGGGGAGTACTGCTTCTGTACCGAATACCAACGCGTACGGCGTTGTGTTCGTGGCCATTTTGAACGTAGTTCGATACGCCCAGAGAGCTTCTTGCAGTCTCTCATGCCAGTCCTTCTTATTTCGGGCCACCGTCTTCTTCACGATCTTCGTCAAGGTCTCGTTGAAAGCCTCAGCTAGACCGTTAGCTCGGGGATTATAAACTGAAGAATATCTCCAGTCTATGTGGTGTTGTTGTGCGAAGCGGCTGATCTTGTGGCTTCTGTAGGCTGGCCCGTTATCGGAGATGGTCTGTCGCGGAATTCCAAACCGATAAATGACGTGCGTCTTGAAGAAATGGAGGATATTCTCCGTCTTCACTTCCCTCAGTGGTATTGCTTCTGCCCATTTGGAGAAGTAGTCAGTCGTCGCCAAGATGAATCGATGTCCCCTGGACGATGCTGGTTCAATGGGGCCGATTATGTCAGTCCCCCACATTTCAAACGGCCAGCTGGCCACTGTTGGATGCAGAGGATTTGGGTGTTGATGGATAAAGTCCCCATGAATCTGGCATGAGTGGCATTGCTTCGCATATTCGTGGCATTCCTGAATCATCGTGGGCCAATAGTAGCCCATCCGTTTAATTTTCAATTTCATCTTCGGGCCTGCTTGGTGAGAACCGCAGAGTCCATCATGAACTTCCTGGACGACTCTTTTCGCCTCTTCAGGTCCCAGACATCTCAACCACAGAGACTCAAACGACCTCTTGTACAGAGTATCATTGACGAAGGCGAAAGACAGAGCTCGTTTCATGAGCTGATGCCTTGAGGATGCATCTTCAGGCGTTCGACGGGATTTGAAGTAGTCTATAAAGACTTCTCTCCAATCCTCAGCCTTTTCTGAGTCTCTTACTTGCATAGCCATTTGCCCAGTCGCTCCCTTTTCTTCGGATGATTCCGGAGATATTTCTGCTGGGGCAAGCACCCGACGGCTTTGTACCACGATTCTTACGTCATCGAGGTTTTCGTCGGCCAGTTCTTTAGCGAGCTTGGCTAACGCGTCCGCCTTGCTATTTTCCGCAAGCGGTATATTTTCCAAAGTGTAGGAAGGAATTTGGGTCAACAGTTGTTGCACCTTTTCGCCGTACTTCACCAACTCCGGTTTGCACGTTTGGTAGTCGCCATTTACTTGACTGACGATCAGTTGAGAATCTTCATATATAAGGAGGTTTTCAATTCCTATGTCGATGGCGATCTCGAGGCCTGCTATCAAAGCTTCGTATTCGGCTTCATTGTTCGTCCTCGGCTCCGTTAAGGAGAAAGCAAAGCGCATTATCCCTCCTTGTGGAGTTAAGAAGATGAGGCCTACCCCTGATTTGATTATAGGGGTGCTTTGTTTGCGCTTCTTCATGGAAGACGCTCCATCAAAATAGAGTTCCCATCGGGTATCACTACCGTCGATCGCATCAAACGCATGTTCGTCTGGCAGCTCGCAATTCAAAGGGGAATCAGCCGGTATCGGATGCTCAGCGAGAAAGTCGGCGATGGCCTGGCCTTTCTTTGCTTTAAGAGGCTGATAGGTTATCGAAAACTCCATTAAGAGCAAGGCCCATTTAGCAAGTCTCCCTGTCAATATGGCCTTCGACATTAAATATTTAAGGGGGTCCACCTTCGAAATGAGATGGACTTCATGCGCCAACGCATAGTGCCTGAGCTTTGTTATCGCGAAGATCAACGCTAGGCAATTTTTTTTATCTTGGTCTGATAGACCTTTTTATTGGGCTCTTCCCTTTTAATAATGCAATGCATTTAATATTCTGACAGTGCCCTACGTGGCTTGTCAGGCGTTTTGCGCCAATTGAGGAGCGCAAGGAGCAAACTCATATGGGGTGACACGTGTCACGCTCTGGTGAGCGCAAGTCTGTTAGCGCAGTGCGCTGCGCCAGTGCGCTGCGCGAGCGCGCTGCTGGCACGTGGCGCGCTCTGATGACTTGCGCTAATTTAAGAGAGCAGTGCTCTGTTTTAGAAGCGCATAGCGCAGTTTGTTCTGGGGCCGACACGTGGTGCTCTCTGGTGGCTTGCGCCAACCCATGAGCGCAACAGTGCAAACCTTGAAAGTGCAAGGCACTGTTTAATATTTGGATCAAAGAAAAACAAGTTTTTCTTGTTTTCCAGAGAGATTTTACCTCAAATTCCAAGAACCAGTGGTTCATCAAAAGGCAATGCCTTTATATAGATCAAATGATCTAGGAATGAAGTAAATTACTTCTTTTTTTTAATCTTTTAGATCTTCTTGATTTTTTTATATTGAAGATCTTGATCTTGTTCTTAGATCTTTGATCTTTTTTAGAAGAAATTCCTCTTTTAATGAGATGTTTTTATCTCTGTTCTTCCAAAAATTAAATTTTTTACCTTTAAAGATGAAGAAGATGATCTTCTTTCTTCAAAGGTTTGCCTTTCAAATTTTTTAGAGAGTTTTCACTTTTCTGTCTTTCTGTATATATCTGTATATTTTTTCTTCTTTTTTTTATTTTAGAAAGAAGGATCATTGGTCGTTGGGACCCACCACCTCTCCGACGACACTGAGAGATTACAGTGCCATATATCGAAGGTGTGGAGGGATGTACCCTTTGAAACATGTCTCACTCATTAGGGGGAAGAACAGGCTGGAGCTTAAGCTTCCCGCTGCTGAAAAAGGCTTCTTTGCGTTCGCGCACGTGTTGGGCGCTCATATTTGCACGTAGCGCATATGGAGCTTGCGCATATGCGCATTATGGGGGGGGGAGAAAGCTCCTATGGAGAACGAGTCTCCTTTTAATATTATTAAATGTTCTCATATGGTGCGCACGTGCGTTGCACGTGGTGCGCGCGTGGCGGGCACACATGCGTTGCACGTAGCGCACATGCGCATTATGGGGAGAAGCAGGACTTCTATATATGCAGAACTAAGCTCTTATGGAGAACTAAGCTCCTTTTAATATTATTAAATGTTCTCATATGGTGCGCACGTACGTTGTACGTGGTGCGCGCGTGGCGGACACACGTGCATTGCACGTAGCGCACATGCGCATTATGAGGAGAAGCAGGGCTTCTATATATGGAGAACTAAGTTTCTATGGAGAACTAAGCTCCTTTTAATATTATTAAATGTTCTCATGTGGTGCGCACGTGCGTTGTACGTGGTGCCTACGTGGCGGGCACACGTGCGTTGCACGTAGCGCACATGTGCATTATGAGGAGAAGCAGGGCTTCTAAATATGGAGAACTAAGCTCCTTTGAGTATTGAATCCTTTGAGGATTGAACTCTACCCTTTCTAAGAGGTATCCCCTCTTATTTATATGGGAGTGGTAGAGAAGCCATCTCTCCTTTTCCCGATGTGGGACTAAAAAATGCATTTCCCATGTAGTAGAGCATTACTTTAGATTGCACGTGCATAGCACATTTGCTTATAACTTTTGATCCCGGATGAATTATGAGGCCCATAATATATCAAATCGAATGACTTTTCGAGATGCTTTCAATACCATCAGAATTTAGCTGTTTCTCATTCCGGAGTTTGTCGGAATACAGCTCGGAAAATACTGATTCGAATCTTCTTCCTTAGATCACATGTGCATAGACATTTGCTCATAACTTTTGATCCCGGATGAATTATGAGGCGCATAATATATCAAATCAAAGGTTTTTTCGAGATACTTTCAATACCATCAGAATTTAGCTGTTTCTCATTCGGGAGTTTATCAAAATACAGCCCGGAAAATACAGGTTCACATTTTCTTAAACGTATCGCTGCCATTTGATGCGTTGGGCTCTTTTGTGCAGAAATTTTTGGCGGGAACCGTAGGAAATAGCGAGACTAGAGCTCTTTTTTATAAACCTCTTGGTAAACTTTTTATGCATGCAAGGTACTCAGGTACTGTCCTCAGATCAGTCATGTTCGGCTACTACATAATATAGTGCCCGTCATGAAAACAAAGTGCTCAAGAGCAAAATCACCCTCAAAAGGCGTATCCAATATCACGTACGTCTGGTGAGCGCGGAAGTCAAATCCAATACAAGTGCCATGATATGCACAAAAGCAAAACTAAGTGCAACGAGTGTGCATGAAAGCATCTGTCCAGTGCAACAGATGTGCACGACAACAATATCAAGTGCATCTATAGTGCATAAAAATCTCAATCCAGTGCAACTATCATGCATGAATAAAAATCTCATTCAAGTGCAACTATCATGCACGAATAAAATCTCAATCAAGTGCAACTATCATGCACGAATAAAATCTCAATCAAGTGCGTCCGACATGCACGAATAAAATTTAAATCAAGTGCATCCGGCATGCACGAATAAAATCTAAATCAAGTGCATCCGGCATGCACGAATAACATCTAAATCAAGTTCATCCAACATGCATGAATAACATCTAAATCAAGTGCATTCGACATGCACGAATAAAAATCTAGGTCAAGTGCATACGGTGCGTACAAAATCCAACACCATGCGCCTAATATGCGCAAAAATCCAATCCAAGCATGTCAGGTCCCTATAAAGCATCTAGTGCAGTAGCATGCACGAAAACGAACGTCAAGTGCAAACGCGCACAAAAACATAAATCTAGTGAAACAAATACTCAAATACATAAATCGGGTGCAACCACTGTACGGAGTATAGATCTAGTGCAACAAATGCACGAAATACCAATCTGGTGCAACCAATGCACAAAATATAAATCTAGTGCAACAAATGCACGAAATACAAATCTGGTGTAACAAATGCACAAAATATAAATCTAGAGTAACAAATGCAAAAAATACAAATCTGGTGTAACAAATGCACAAAATATAAATTTAGTACAACAAATGCACGAAATACAAATCTGGTACAACAAATGCACAAAATATAAATCTAGTACAAACCAATGCACGAAATACAAATCCATATCTCAAATGCTCACAAAAACAACACCGTGCATGCCAATGTGTATTAAAATCGTAAGCGTGTGCAACTGCGTGCACAAAATACGTATCAATGCACTGCAAGCACATGTGAGCTATACCGAGTGCAAAAATCAAATCGAGTGCGTACCACATGCACAAAATCAAATCAACCATATGAAATCCACGAAATCATAACTACGTGCTACCAAGGCACAAAATCGACATCGAGTGCAATAGATATGCACAATTCATAAACCAACACAACGGTGTATAAAACATATATCAAGTGCAATAACTATGCACAAAATGTAAATACCCAGTAGGTGCAGCCATGGTGCACGAAAACAATATCATGAAACTCAATCATCAAAACTCAAATCCAAGCGATATAAGCGTGATACTCGGATCACCAACGCAAATCGCAACAAGTGACATTGAGGTACACCTCCTACAATGTCGAAAAAATGCCGGTGCACCCAAAACTAGCAGAGCAAGAACATCCGCCTGCCTCCTGCTCACGGTCTGGTGTCCTCTGTCCCTGGGTCCTCATTTTCTTTATGGACTACCCATCTCGCAATCCATCGGTTCATCGGCCCGGTTAGGTGTACTAACCAAAATGATTCCGCTCTGACACTCCTCTGGTCATCTATCAGCCAATTAGTACGACCACTCGTAAAGCAGCACGTCACTGGCTTCGGCCTCTGGCCCTCTGAATACACGTGACACAACTAATCCTGAGTGCAAATCTTATCGCAGCAGTGTCCGGGAAGGAACCTGCTCAAGATCTCTTCCGATCTCGCCTATGCCGAGCTATACGGGGGCTGGTACTCTTGCATAATTTTTTCTCGTTTTCTGGACATCTATGTTCTCAGCACAGAATTTCCTTGGGACTGGCCGTATCCAACGCCTCTGTATACATATCAGATCTCTAATCTCAACGGAGAGTAACAACAGCTCGTTAACATCTCGCACGAACCTTTTGTTTCACCCGTCTTCATTATCGTCCACATCGAAATCACGTCATGCTATCTGCGACTGTAATTGTTCTCGGCAACAGTCTATCCGTAGTCTCTCACACGGACTCGAAATTACGAACTCGGTATCTTCATCACTTTATACAAGATATCTAGCCGAACACGTCTACGGGAACCCATCCCAACCATCGGAGGAATATACTTTATTCATTCGTTCTCGATCAACTCACAATGCATCTGGATGAAGTCCTTTATCCGAAGCTGGTCAACATACTGATATCCTATCGGATCATCCAACGAACAAATCATCTCTGGATTGATCTATTCTAGATCTGAATAAGATTCTCCACACTAGAAATCTTCAACTCAACTGAGCCTGCTGTAAGTGCACGGCGGCGCCCCGGCCGTCAAACCGACGCCAAAAATGCGGAAGCGAAAAACTTTAATTTTGCAAACTAGCAAACCGGCACCACCGCGCACTAAGACCCGGATCGAACCATTAACAAGTTCTAGCTAACTACAAGATGGGGAAGAGAGATATACCGACTGATCCGAGTCTTCCGGTCTTCTCGTCGTTGTCCCGATCTCCCGCGGAAACTCCGGTCGTCGCCTCCTTGCCGGAAGGGCACCACATTGTCTGCATCTTTTACGGGATCCCACCTCTATGCCGAGGCAACTCGGGCACGAAGCTGGCTAGTCGACGTGCCCAAGGTTTGCTGTAGAATGTGTAGTGCTCAAGTCTTATTTGGGGTTCATGGAGGTTGCCACTGGTGGAGGAAATGGTACATGAACTTTTCCTAGGTGAACTTGGGGATTTTTCTTGCATGAAGAGAACCAAAATCCCCCCACCAAAATAATGGGCAGCCCCTCTAAGAGCATGGCCGGCCACTACCATGTGGTGGGAGAGGAGAGAATGAGAGAGAGGCAATCAAAAAGAACAAGCCCCCATGATACAAGAAAGAGAGAGAAGGTTACAATGATAACAAGAAATGATCACAAGTAAATCCAACACTCAATCCTATCATCATGTCCCTCCATCATCATACAAAAGTCAAGCCATGATGAGGTTATGAAGTCAAGAAAGTCAAGCAATGATGGTGCAAGTATCATGATACAACAAAATGCAAAGACCCCCTCCACAAAAGCTTATTTGCACAAATGCAAATAAACCCTCCTCCACCAATCTTCGGCCAATGAACGATACAAAGAAATATGGCCGAAACGGAAAGCAAACTGGCATCTCCAGAAAACTGGTCCCGTAATAAATTACAGGAAAACCCCACAACTGTGCATACACACCCGCATCTGTATTCCGACCGGAATACAAATGCAATGAGACAAATCTACACTGTACTATACTAGGATCCGGCTTAAAACAAAGCCGGCCAGTAAAATCCGTTCGATCCTGATCCGTGCAATACCGCACGTATCTGATCGAACCCTGCCATATAACCATACGGCCTGTAGTACAAACTGTCCGATCATGATCCGTGCAATACCGCACGTATCTGATCGGACCTTGCCATATCTCCATACGGCCTCTACAGCTTTTCGCCCGAAAGCTTGAGTAACTGAATGTGGGGGACTCTAAAGACTCGTCAACACCTTAGTTGTGGATTTAACCACTAGCACGTCAGAGGTATAAGCCAATACGTAACGGGCTACCAGGTGTTGACCAAAAGGGACGTCGATGAGCGAACCCATCCTGACACCCTACTGAGCCTGTCAGTGACAATATCCGTACAGTCCGGTCCGTTCGTCTATGAGCATCGCATGGCGGGCCTAGGGGGTTGGTAAAAGTCAGACCCCCAAAAGCGGTACAAGTCGTGTCGGAGTGTAGCCCAGAACACCCTGAGATACTACTGGAATACCTACCAGTAAATCTCCTTGCCTCGGCCGTGGGCTTCGTGTAATGGCTCTCCTAGACACAGTGCGACCTCACCCCCAATACCGGAAGAGACGAACCCCTGAAGATACGCTCACTGCCTCCATGTGGCTCGGGACTGTACCCAACTAAAACCTGTTTGCACGACTCCTTTGAGCCGTGGTAGGGTAGTAATCAAAGTACAGTGGGAACTCACACGAGACAAATGACGATCCCCAGGTCGATGAACTAACCTGTACACATGTCACCTGGGAACTGCTATCTGACGTCTGGTATAAGACCAACTAGCATATTCCCGGCGAGTCCTGTCCGGTGTACTCATAACCCAATGAGCACCTGTATACATCTTAGGTGATCTAACTGACACCAATGGCTTGTGAGACCGGCCACCGCCCCTCGTCGGGGTCTCGACTGTATACACTAGTCTACTCTGGAGTATCGATGCCCTGTCTCGAAACTCGCACGACTAGGGACCTTTTAAGGATGTGCTTATAGACCCCAGCTCCCACTTATATGATCGCCCTCATACTGCTGGTGGTCAAGCAAGAATCCTAGGGGCTCTATCAACGTGTAATAGCGACCTGTCAGGTCACCTAAGCAGTACACGATGATAAAGATAAACCAGATAGCATACTATCATCTCGAGTAAGACTGTCCTACCGGGACAGGTCCTCTCTCAATCATTGCAATCACGTGCCTGTGATCCAATAATTGACTCTGAGGGCACTATCTCCAACAATCTCCCACTTGCACTCAAGGCTAATTATTACGATGTCGCATACTCACAGCCTGTGTGATACCGAACACCCAACTCCTCTACTTGTCAGTCTCACAAAGCTCGTTTGTGAAACTATTGCGTTCGAGGAATAGCCTCAGTGAGTGGATCCGCTTTGATGTTTCTTTCTATGTCTCTCTATATGTCAAGTTCGCGGAGAAAACCATCTCTCGAAATGAGCAATACCTGTCTTAGAATATGTCTGGATGTCTGATGGGACCTAGCTCATAAATGAACTCCAAATCCAAACTTCTTAGACTGTATCGTCAACTGAACTTAATCAGTATCCTGCGCCATGCCTCCCTCAGCATTGCCTTAGACCACCTGTCCAAAAATACTGCCCCTCGACAGAAGGAAAACTATAACTCTGACAACCTCCTTGTCGTCCATGTCACCTTGGAAGCCTGGAATGATAACTGTCTCCCGAAAGAGGCTGTCGTTATCATATCCCTAGAACATCCACTTATGTTCTAAAACTGCTTCCAACTGTTTCTCCAGGATTGGATCAATATCAACTTATTGCATCTACCGCAAAAACAACATCTGGTGTGGTACTTGACATCTCATGATTGACTCAATTGCCTAAGCAAGTGATCTGCCAATCATGCACATCCCTCTCCATTTTAGTCTGTAAGACACCTTTAGAGAGGGTGACTCCATTACCTGCAGGTATAATACCGTGCCAGGAGTCGTCCATTCTAAATACTCTTAGAATGCTGTCTAAGTACCCTGATTGGGAAACTACCCAAATCTAGATCTAAAACCATAGATCTAGTAACCAGTATGTCTGATATAATGTCCAAGTCCCATGTGGAGAAACTACTGTGTGACGACCAAAGTATAACCGATCGTAGTATAGGAATATCACTTCCTACTCTGTGTATGTCATCCAAATACCAGGACATCACACCCTACTACCTTCTCAACAGATCCATCCCCTATTCTGATGAAGTCAAACCTATGACTGTCACGTCAGAAATAGATGATCCTTCTCCGCTACATATGCTTTAGTCTATAAATAGACATAAGCCACTTGTCCACCAATACTTCCGCTGCTCCCACTGACTATGACAACCCTCTGGCAGAGTCATATACACGTACACTTCTAAAGCAAGTTTAGAATGACGCTATACTCATCCTCCCGCCGGGTCTCGCAGCCTGGAACAACAGAAAAGACAAGTGTGGGTAAACAAGAACTTTCCTGTCACCGTCCTTGAGGCTACCGGAGTACCTCTTGGGTGCCTGAAGTTACCCACCTTATCTGCGGAGTGGCCAAATGGAATGTCAAACCAGATTGAATCTTTAGATTCCTATCAAATCTTCAGTAATCGTTTGTGGTTCTGGAATCACTTCTAGTTCTACCATACTCCCACTTACTGTTTTCTGAAAAAATCCATTTTTTATCAAAACTGTGGCGAGTCTAGAACAATATCGCTATTGTCCATCCAGATGGTAGAAAGTCAACCCTCGTCATAGCCTGGGTCAACCCACAAACAGCCATTACAGAAACGTGCCTTGAGTTATCCAGAGTCTGGATTTAATCATAAGCCAGACAACTCCCCGTACCTTAACATCGTTAAGATATGAACTGTTCTATATCCAATATAGGACCAGAGGCACTGATTTAATTGAACCAGATTCAAATCATGCAGCTGTCTCCAGTGCATGTCTACTAAATGGAAGGAGGCCTATCAGCGTTACTCAACTTAGGAATGCTTCCAATTATGATTAACCTGAAAGAGAAGAAAGTTCCCTAAATCATTACTATTAACTGAATACCATATACAAGTATCTACATCTTCGATCACTTTGAAGAATCCCGATACTCGCTACACCTGGTTCTCTACTTTATTCAAATACCTATAACTTCTCAAAATTCGGACCCTGTGTTTCCACGAAACACCTGTCTAAAAACTAGAGAAGTCATAAGTAAACCGAATATAGTACGAGGACCAACCCCTCTGTCCTGATGGACCCTGGACAACATACAATACTCTGTATAAGTCTCTTGAGTCTGATAACTCATTCACTGTGTGTCGTAGGTTGAAAACTGTACTTATGGTTAAGAAGAATTACACCGCTGTTTAATGCTCCTTACCTAACCATCCACTGATATAGGTAAATATCGTAGACATAATTTCAAAAAGGTATATCTCACTCTATGAAAATAGACGTACAGATATATCAATTTGAAATTGGTGCATGACAGCGGATATTCAAAACCAAATATTTGCCGACCGGCAAACAACCCAGGTGACTTTCTCAAATATCACCGATTACAACGAATCCCGATATAATGAGGACAATCACCCAATTCCCAATAACTTACTCCCACTCATCATCTATAAAACCATACAGATGTGAGAATCATACCTGGTAAATACATACCCTGGAGTAAGGACTAATTGGGAAATCAGTTTTCCTTTAACAGTACACAGTGAAACTGAAACATTGAAATGTTTCAACGGGGTATCCCGGTATTCCTAGTAATGCCTCTTCCAGATTCACGACTGTAACCGTATAATTCTTTGCCGCCTCTCCAAATCCCTTTATATGTCTTTAGTCATTACCTTCTGCACACCTCTTAGGCCAAATGGTTTTCTTCCTTCCCTACCGTTCGGCACCAGCCTATGGTTTGGAAGAAGACTATCCAATAAGCATAATGGGTGTACTATCCTAATCCTAGGAGCACTCGCAATGCGAGAGAAGGTGAAGATAAAAGACAACCGAATAAACCTTATTCCTATTTCTCCTGAACCAGAATCCATCCCCGAACTGGAACAAGTTCCTTTCGAGTTCGTATATAACCATACGATGGAGTATCCAATAAACTGTGGATCTTCGTAGTGATACGGAGTGTTCTGGAGAAATACAAAGGTGATTTGGGAGTGGTAATGAAATACCTGGTTGGGTCATGAATATCAGTTGCAATTTACTTTGCCCTCTTACTAATCCCTTGCTTTGTCTTAACTTAATACCTTCTGCACACCATTGTTATGCTAATTGGTTTTCTTCATTCCCCACCGTTCGGCACCAGCCTAAGGTTTGGAAGAAGACTATCCAATTTGCGTAATATGTGTACTATCTTCTAAACCAAGGAGTACTCGCAGCCTGAGAGAAGGTAAAAGGAAAAGACAACTGAATAGTCCTATTCGTTTTCTCCAGAACCGAAAACCATCCTCGAATAAATCCCTTCGAGTTCGTATATAACCATACGATGGTTTTGTTCAATAGAAGTGGACGTTCGTAGTAATACGGGGTGTCCTGGAGAAAAGGGTAAAAGTAGGAGTGGCAATAAGGTGTGCAACTCTGACAATCCAAAAGCCAGTGTTATAAGAAGGTTCGGTTAATTTTGGTCTCTGAGTCATAGTCTTAGGGTCGGGTCAATGGTCGCTGCCAGAGAGAGAGAAAAGAAACACTCAGCGTGCATTCTAACCTAGATCAGAATGGTTACCAATTTATCTAATCTGGAAACCTCCCACTGTACCGTCAAATTCTCCTCCAAACCTGAAAGAAGAATTAGTCGGGGTCACCCGAGGAGTAAACTAACTCATCAGTGGGAATCGGGATCCAACTATCATCGCACGACAACGTGACGGAATCCGCTCACGGTATCACACTCCAGAAGGTATACGCATATCTGGCAAGTTTCAGTTCTTTTGAAACTCCCGATGTGATTTTTGCCCCATGCTCTTATGACCTTGGCGTGAGGTCAAAATATCATAAGTCACATGTCAAGTCCTACACATCATTGTCCAGGATAATTTGAATCCACCCGTACATACCTTTGACGTAGGCCAAAATAGTAGTACGACTGTCCCAAACCAACGCATCTATCTATGCAACAGATAAATACCCGGCAGCTACCAAACACTATGCCTTGGCGTGAGGTCAAAATACATAGCTTGAATACTACCGAATATTTAACTGAAATGATGGAGGGCTACGAATGGTTTCTGGCGAAAACCTTTAACGTAGTGAACTTGATATCGTTGAAGGAACTGATAGCTTTATAAAAATATAGTGACGAAAACCTTTGCTAAAGAGGTCACTCCCGGTGAAGGGATCTCGGCTCTTTCCCCGTAGAATGAGGTGCAGGATTTTCCAACTGAATACCATGATGCAAAGCAAAAGTAATCGGCTATAGTGAAGTTAATGCCCTGACGCAAACTTCTGTCCAAGGGGTCACTCCCAGTGAAGGGATCTAGGCCCTTGCCTCGTCGACTGAGGAGCATGATATTCCAACTGAATACCACGATGCAAAAAAAAAGTGAACGTCCTTGCAATAACAGCTTTTTGAAAAGTGTTCCAACAACATCAGATTAGGTTTGTTTTTAACTTGCATTGATCCGAATCAACTCAGTCCCATCAATTGATCACACCACAAAGAACGAAAATATACTGATGTACGTATATGCCATCCGCATTCGCCACTGGGTCCCGTCATTACCCGTTAGGTTAGCTAACTAACGACAGAGCGGGGACATGACTAGCGCGGATGCAAAATATATACAACATCTACTAATATATATACCAATATATTATATTTCGCTCAAGGCGAGATAAAATGCAACATCAAAGAAATGTAGAGCATTACAGAACAATACAGATATCTGGGATCCCCGGGTTTCACAGAGCCGCTGAAACCCGACGTTCCCCTGGTCGTGTGGATAGCCTATGCAATGAAATCCTAGACCCCTACGGGCGCGGCAAGTCACCCGCCAAAACCTGAAGCGAAGCAGCCCCCTTCAGCAACATGAATGGACCACCCAGCACTTCACGGAATTCGGTAACTTGGGCACCCCTCCTGGGTCAACCTGTACCCTCTACGAGTGCGGCGAACAGCCCGCCAATTCTAGAGTAAAGCCCCCTCCGTCTCAATGCCATGAGACGCGGGCTTGTTGCCCGCTAGAACCCGGGTATCCGTGTACCCCTCCGTGGGGCAAACCTAGTACAGAAAGTAAAATATACATACAACGGGTACATCGACCGCAACCAGGTCGTGCCCCAAAATAATAATACAATCAGGCAGTGACGGCAGTCCACATGTCGGACGCTCGCCCCGCAATATCAAATGTACATAATACAACAAAAACAACTGTACTAGCATTGCACCCAGGCTATCCCCACGACCGATCCGCAACATCACAGCAATACACAGAACATCAACATGAAAGTCACGTTCGCAAATCCCTCTAACCGGGCCATAGCAGTTAGACAGGATTTACCGATCAAGTGACATTCACGGTCACAGATATAATGTAAATACTGTGAAATAATGTGTTTAAAATATCCGATCGATCAAATTTTAACAAGTGGGCCCCAAGTACTACTGTAGCACATCAAGAAATTCTGGACCCAAATTTAATATTCCAAAAACCCTAAAATCAGCCCAGAAGGGAACTGTAGAAATTGAATACAGTGATCACACTATAGTGCAGCGGAACCGCGGCCCATAGGGGGGTTTGGCCGCGGTTCCGCGCTCCTATGGTCGACTCACTGTGTCGAATTTCTACAGATCTCTTAGAACTTCCAGTACATCAATTTTATGCAACCTGAAAAATTTTTGGACTTCAAAAAATTTCGACAGAAAACTGATGTGAAGGAAACGCGGATTTTTGGAATTTTGGTCGATCGGAAATGTAAACACATTAAACAAAGCTAGACTAAGTTAATGGCGAGGCTCTGATACCACTGTAAGTGCACGGCGGCGCCCCGGCCGTCAATCCGACGCCAAAAATGCGGAAGCGAAAAACTTTAATTTTGCAAACTAGCAAACCGGCACCACCGCGCACTAAGACCCGGATCGAACCATTAATTAGTTCTAGCTAACTACAAGATGGGGAAGAGAGATATACCGACTGATCCGAGTCCTCCGGTC
The DNA here is from genome assembly GCA_030015575.1 of Agapanthus africanus. Taxonomy (NCBI): domain Eukaryota; kingdom Viridiplantae; phylum Streptophyta; class Magnoliopsida; order Asparagales; family Amaryllidaceae; genus Agapanthus; species Agapanthus africanus. Next base: position 439,995,144 of record CM057350.1, on the reverse strand, counting down.
TTCTCGTCGTCGTCCCGATCTCCCGCGGAAACTCCGGTCGTCGCCTCCTTGCCGGAAGGGCACCACATCGTCTGCATCTTTTACGGGATCCCACCTCTATGCCGCGGCAACTCGGGCACGAAGCTGGCTAGTCGACGTGCCCAAGGTTTGCTGTAGAATGTGTAGTGCTCAAGTCTCATTTGGGGTTCATGGAGGTTGCCACTGGTGGAGGAAATGGTACATGAACTTTTCCTAGGTGAACTTGGGGATTTTTCTTGCATGAAGAGAACCAAAATCCCTCTACCAAAATAATGGGCAGCCCCACTAGGAGCATGGCCGGCCACTACCATGTGGTGGGAGAGGAGAGAATGAGAGAGAGGCAATCAAAAAGAACAAGCCCCCATGATACAAGAAAGAGAGAGAAGGTTACAATGATAACAAGAAATGATCACAAGTAAATCCAACACTCAATCCTATCATCATGTCCCTCCATCATCATACAAAAGTCAAGCCATGATGAGGTTATGAAGTCAAGAAAGTCAAGCAATGATGGTGCAAGTATCATGATACAACAAAATGCAAAGACCCCCTCCACAAAAGCTTATTTGCACAAATGCAAATAAACCCTCCTCCACCAATCTTCGGCCAATGAACGATACAAAGAAATATGGCCGAAACGGAAAGCAAACTGGCAACTCCAGAAAACTGGTCCCGTAATAAATTACAGGAAAACCCCACAACTGTGCATACACACCCGTATCTGTATTCCGACCGGAATACAAATGCAATGAGACAAATCTACACTGTACTATACTAGGATCCGGCTTAAAACAAAGCCGGCCAGTAAAATCCGTTCGATCCTGATCCGTACAATACCGCACGTATCTGATCGAACCCTGCCATATAACCATACGGCCTGTAGTACAAACTGTCCGATCATGATCCGTGCAATACCGCACGTATCTGATCGAACCTTGCCATATCTCCATACGGCCTCTACAGCTTTTCGCCCGAAAGCTTGAGTAACTGAATGTGGGGGACTCTAAAGACTCGTCAATACCTTAGTTGTGGATTTAACCACTAGCACGTCAGAGGTATAAGCCAATACGTAACGGGCTATCAGGTGTTGACCAAAAGGGACGTCGATGAGCGAACCCATCCTGACACCCTACTGAGCCTGTCAGTGACAATATCCGTACAGTCCGGTCCGTTCGTCTATGAGCATCGCATGGCGGGCCTAGGGGGTTGGTAAAAGTCAGACCCCCAAAAGCGGTACAAGTCGTGTCGGAGTGTAGCCCAGAACACCCTGAGATACTACTGGAATACCTACCAGTAAATCTCCTTGCCTCGGCCGAGGGCTTCGTGTAATGGCTCTCCTAGACACAGCGTGACCTCACCCCCAATACCGGGTGAGACGAACCCCTGAAGATACGCTCACTGCCTCCTTGTGGCTCGGGACTGTACCCAACTAAAACCTGTTTGCACGACTCCTTTGAGCCGTGGTAGGGTAGTAATCAAAGTACAGTGGGAACTCACACGAGACAAATAACGATCCCCAGGTCGATGAACTAACCTGTACACATGTCACCTGGGAACTGCTATCTGACGTCTGGTATAAGACCAACTAGCATGTTCCCGACGAGTCATGTCCGGTGTACTCATAACCCAATGAGCACCTGTATACATCTTAGGTGATCCAACTGACACCAATGGCTTGTGAGACCGGCCACCGCCCCTCGTCGGGGTCTCGACTGTATACACTAGTCTACTCTGGAGTATCGATGCCCTGTCTCGAAACTCGCACGACTAAGGACCTTTTAAGGATGTGCTTATAGACCCCAGCTCCCACTTATATGATCGCCCTCATACTGCTGGTGGTCAAGCAAGAATCCTAGGGGCTCTATCAACGTGTAATAGCGACCTGTCAGGTCACCTGAGCAGTACACGATGATAAAGATAAACCAGATAGCATACTATCATCTCGAGTAAGACTGTCCTACCGGGACAGGTCCTCCCTCAATCATTGCAATCACGTGCCTGTGATCCAATAATTGACTCTGAGGGCACTATCTCCAACACCTGCGTCGGCGTATCAAATCAGACGAATCATCTCAGTCGCTCAACTCAACTCAAGATAGACTAGCTATCTTCTACCGCATCTCTGCCCGAAAGCTCCAGCGATCTCAGCTCATAAGCTCTGGAAGCGATATCCCATCAATCTCAGCAACGGCTGGGTCATCTGTCTACACAGCAGACAATATCGTAAGCTTTGAGGTAAGATGTATATCAACAGTCCTCTCACAATTGTAAGTCTACGGTAGCGCCCCGGCCGTCAATCCGAGGCCAAATGCGGAAACAAAAACTTTTTAGGAAACCGGCGCTATCATAGTCTTTCACCCGGATCGAACCATTAACGCTAAACTAGATTACTACTAAGAAGTGAGAGTGGCTATACCGATCGATCCGTGTCCTTCGGTCCTTGGCCAACATCCCAAGCTCCTCGCGGCATCTCCGATCTCCGGTCTCCTCGTCGGAAGGGCACCACATCAATGAGTCTTTTTACGGGCTCCCGCTTCATCCGAAGCAACTCGAACATGAAGTTTGCTAGCCGACATGTCCAAGGTGATGTAGAGAATGTGTGTGATAACTTTGTCTCAAGCATCCATTGATTCTCAATACATGAGAGTGTATGGATGGAGGTTGGAGATGATGCCATTGGTGGAAGTTGTGAGCTAAAGGAAGAAGAAGAAGAGGCTTGCTTTGTTATTGTGTTGGAATGATAAAAATGAGAGCAAGAATGATAATACAAGAGCTAACCCCAAGCCATTGGCTGCCCTCTCTCTCTCCATCCATCAATTCAACACAATAATCAAATCCTAATGTGACATTAGCACAAATAAAGAGACCATGAGTCACTAAACATGTCCATGTCGCATTAAATGCACCTCATCATGAAATCCACTCACAATTTCCACATGTAAACATTAATCCAAATGTTTAGTCCAACAAAAAGATACAGCAACATCTAAAGTAAACTTGTGATGGATCAAAAGGATACCCCTCACCTGTATATACATACCTGCATCCGCATTCCGACTGAATGCGAATGCGATGAGACAAAAGTAATCCAACAAATCTAATACTAGGATCCGGCTTAAACCAAAGCCATTAGTATGATCCGTCCGATCATGATCCAAGCATGACTGCACGTATATGATCGAACCCTGCCATAGTACCATATGGCCTCTAAAACGTTTCGCCTGAAACTTGAGAAACTGTCTGTGGGGGACTCTAAAGACTCGTCAATACTTTGGCTGTGGATTTAACCACTAGCACGTCAGTGGTACCAGCCGTACGTAACGGGCTACCAGGTATTGACCAAAAGGAAGGTCGATGAGCGAACTCATCCTGACACCCTACTGAGCCTGTCAGTGACAATATTCGTACAGTCCGGTCCGTTCGTCTATGAGTATCGCATGTCGGGCCTAGGGGGTTGGTAAAAGTCAGACCCCCAAAAGCAGTACAAGTAGTGTCGGAGTGTAGCCCAGAACACCCTGAGATACTACTGTAATACCTACCAGTAAATCTCCTGCCTTGGCCAAGGATTTCTTGTAATGGCTCTTCTAGACACAGCGCGATCTCACCCCCAATACCGGGAGAGACGAAACCCCTGCCGATCCGCTCACTGTCTCCATGTGGCTCGGGACTGTACCCAACTAAAACCTGTTTGCACGACTCCTTTGAGCCGTGGTACGGTAGTAATCAAAGCACAGTGGGAACTCACACGAGACAAATGACGATCTTAGGTCGATGAACTAACCTGTACATATGTCACCAGGGAACTGCTATTTAACGCTAGGTATAAAACCAACTAGCATGTTCCCGGCGAGTCCTGTCCGGTGTACTCATAACCCAATGAGCACCTGTATACGTCTTAGGTGAACCAACTGACACCAATGGCTTGTGAGACTAGCCACCGCCCCTCGTCGGGGTCTCGACCCGTATATACTAGTCTACTCTAGAGTATCGATGCCTTGTCACGAAACTCCCTCGACTAGGGACCTTTTAAAGATGTGCTTATAGACCCCAGCTCCCACGTATATGATCGCCATCATACTGCTGGCCGTCAAGCAAGAATCCTAAGGGCTCTATCAACGTGCAATAGTGACCTGTAATGTCACCTAAAGCATGTACACGATGGTAAAGATAAACCAGATAGCTTACTATTATCCTGAGTAAGACTATCCTTCCGGCACAGGTCCTCCCTCAATCATTGCAATCACGTGCCTGCGATCAAATAATTGACTTTGAGGGTACTATATCCAACAATCTCCCACTTGGACTCAAGGCTAATTATTACGATGCCGCATACTCACAGCCCGTATGATACCGAACACCCAACTCCTCTGCTGATCAGTCTCACAAAGCCCGTTTGTGAAACTATTGCGTTCGAGGAATAGCCTAAGTGAGTGGATCCGCTCTGATGTTTCTTTCTATGTCTCTCTTAATCTCAAGTTCGCGGAGAAAGCCATCTCCCGAAATGAGCAATACTTGACTTAGAATATGTCTGGATATCTGATGGGACCTAGTTCATAAATGAACTCCAAATCCAAATTTCTTAGACTGTATCATCAACTGAATTTAATCAGTATCCTGCGTCATGCCTCCCTCAGTGTCCGTTTGGACCACCTATCCAAACTACTGCCCCTCGTCAGAGAGAAAACTATAACTCTGACAGTCACTCTGTCATCCAGGTCACCTTGGAAGCATGGAATGATAACCGTCTCCCGAAAGAGGCTGTTGTTATCATATCCCTAGAAAATCCGCTTATGTTCATAAACTGCTTCCGAACGCTTCTCCAGGATTGGATTAATATCACAACTAATTGCATCTAGTGCAAAAACAACATCTGGTGTGGTACTTGACATCTCATGATTGACTCAATTGCCTAAGCAAGTGATGTGCCAATCATGCGCATCCCTCTCCCCTTTAGTCTGTAAGACACCTTTAGAGAGGGTGACTCCATCACCCGCAGGTACACTACCATGCCAGGAGTCATCCATTCTAAAACACCTTTAGAATGCTGTCTAAGTACCCAGATTGGGACTCTTCCCAAATCTAAATCTAAAACCATAGATCTAGTAACCAGAATGTCTGATATAATATCCAACCCCTATGTGGAGGAACCACTATGTGACAACCAAAGTATAACCGATCGTAGTATAGGAATTTCACTTCCTACTCTGTGTATGTCATCCAAATATCAGGACATCACACCCTACTACCTTCTTAACAGATCCATCCCCTATTCTGATGAAGTCAAACCTATGACTGTTACATCAAAAATAGATGATCTATCTCCGCTATATCCGCTTTAGTCTATAAATAGACATAAGCTACTTGTTGACTATGCTTCCACTGCTCCCACTGACTACAACAACCCTCTGGCTGAGTCATATACACGTGCACTTCTAAAGCTAGTTTAGAACGACACTATACTCATCCTCCTGCCGGGTCTTATAGCCTGAAACAACAGTAGTGTCAAGTCTGGGTAAACAAGAACCTCCCTGTCACCGTCCTTGAGGATACCGGAGTGCCTCTCGGGTGCTTGAGGTTACCCTACATATCTGCGGAGTGGCTAATGGAATGACAATCCAGATTGAATCTTTAGGTCCTATTAAATTTTCAGTAATCGTTTGCGGTTCTGGAATCACTTCCAGTTCTACCATACTCCCACTACTGTTTTCTGAAAAAAAATCCATTTTACTAAAACTGTGGTGAGTCAAGAACATTATCACTATTGATCTTCCAGATGGTAGAAAGTCAACCCTCGTCATAGCCCGGGTTAACCCACAAACAGCCATTACAGAAACGCGCCTTGAGTTATCCAGAGTCTGGTTTTAAGCATAAGCCGGAAAACTCCCCATACCTTAACATTGTTAAGATATGAACTATTCTATATCCAATATAGAAACAGAGGCACTGATTTAATTAGAACCAGATTCAAATCACACAGCTGTCTCCAGTGCATGTCAACTAAATGGAGAGAGGCCGATCAGCATTACTCAACTTAGGAATACATCCAGATATAAGTAACCTGAAAGAGAAGAAAGTTCTCATAATTATTACTATCAACTGAATACCATACACAAGTATCTACATCTTCGATCACCTTGAAGAATCCTGATACTTGCAATACCTGGTTCTCTACTTTATTCATATACCTATAAGTTCTCAAAACTTAGATTTTGCATTTCTACGAAACACTTGTCTAAAACTAGAGAAGTCATAAGTAAACAGAATATAGTATGAGGACCAACCCCTCTGTCCTAATGGACACTGGAAAACATACAATACTTTGTATAAGTCCGTTGAGTTGAATAACTCAAACCCTGTGCGTCGTAGGTTGAAAACTGTACTATGGTTATGAAGAATTACACCGCTGTTAAATGCTTCTTACCTAACCATCAACTGATATAGGTAAATGTCATGGACATAATTTCAAAAGGTTATATCTTACTTTATAAAAGTAAACGTATAGATATATCAGTTTGAAATGGTGCATAACAACGGATATTCAAAACCAGATATTTGCCGTCCGACATTAACCCAGGTGATTTCCTCAAATATCACCAATTACAACGAATCCCGATATAATGAGGATGATCACCTAATTCCCAATAACTTACTCCCACTCATCATCTGTAAAACCATACAGATGTGAGAATCAAATCTGGTAAATACATACCCTGGAGCAAGGGCTAATTGGGAAATCAGTTTTCTTTTAACAATACACAGTGAAACTGAAACATGTAAATGTTTCGAAGGGGTATCCGGGTATTCCTAGTAATGCCTCTTCCATTATCAGATTCACAACTATAACCGTATATCTCTTTACCATCTCTCCAAATCTCTTTATATGTCTTTAGTCATTACCTTCTGTATACCCCTTTAGGCTAAATGGTTTTCTTCCTTCCCTACCGTTCGGCACCAGCCTATGGTTTGGAAGAAGACTATCCAATAAACATAATGGGTGTACTCTCCTAATCTTAGGAGTACTCGCACTGCGAGAGAAGGTAAAGATAAAAGACAACTGAATAAACCTTATTCCTATTTCTCCTGAACCAGAATCCATCCCCGAACTGGAACAAGTTCCTTCGAGTTCGTATATAACCATACGATAGAATATCCAATAACCGTAGATCTTCATAGTGATACGGGGTGTTCTGGAGAAATACCAAGGTGAAGTAAGAGTGGCGATGAAATATGTGGTTTGGTCATAAATAATAACAGTTGCAATTTACTTTGCCCTCTTTCTAATCCCTTTATTTGTCTTAACTTATTACCTTCTGTACACCATCGTTAGGCTAATTGGTTTTCTTCATTCCCCACCGTTCGACACCTGCCTATGGTTTGGAAGAAGACTATCCAATTAGCGTAATAGGTGTACCGTCCTAATCCAAGGAGCACTCGCAACCTGAGAGAAGATAAAATGAAAAGACAACTGAATAGTCCTACTCAATCTCTCCAGAACCAGAGTCCATCCTCGAATCTGGAACAAGTTCCTTCGAGTTCGTATATAACCATACGATGGATTTATCTAATGGAAGTGGACGTTCGTAATAATATGGTGTGTTCTGGAGAAATGCAAAGAGTAAAAGAAGGAGTGGCAATGATGTATGCAACTCAGACAATCCAAAAGCCAGTGTTTTAAGAAAGTTCGGTTAATCTTGGTCACTGAGTCATAGTCTAAGGTCGGGCCATGGTCGCTGCCAAAGAGAGAGAAAAGGAACACTCTGCATGCACTCTAACCTAGATCAGAATGGTTATCAATTTATCTAATCAGGAAACCTCCCACTGTATCCTCAAATTCTCCTCCAAACCTGAAAGAAGAATTAGTCGGGATCACCCGAGGAGTAAACCAACTTATCAGTTGAAATCGGGATCCAACTATCATCGCATGATAACATGATGGAATCCACTCACGTTATCACACTCAAGAAGGTATGCGCATGCCTGGCAAGTTTCAGTTTCTTTAGAAACTCCCGATGTATGTTTTTACCCCAAGCGGTTTATGATCTTGACTTTGGCCAACAAATCATAACCCGCAAATCAAGTTCTACCCATCATTGTCCTGATTGATTTAGACCCACCTGCACACACCCTTGACTTTGGCCAACAAAGTGGTACGACTGTCCTAAACCAATGCATCTATCTATGCAACGGACAAGCAATACACAGCTACCGCACACGATGCCTTGACTTTGGCCAACAAACACTGCACGAATACTATGCGCTACTTATCCAAAATAACGGAAGCCTACGGCTAGTTTTTGGCGAAAAACCTTTAACTTAATGAAGTTGATATCGTTGAAGGAACCGGATAGCTTTTTATAAAAATATAGTGGCGAAAATTTTTGCTAAAGAGGTCACTCCCGGTGAAGGGATCTCGGCTCTTTCCCCGTAGAATGAGGTGCAGGATATTCCAACTGAATACCGTGATGCAAAGCAAAATGTAATCGACTATAGTGAAGTTATTACCCTGACGCAAACTTCTGTCCAAGGGGTCACTCCCGGTGAAGGGATCTCGGCCCTTGCCTCATCGACTGAGGTGCTGGATATTCATAACCGAATACCACTGTGCAAAACAAAAGAGAACGTCCTAGTAATAACAGCTTTTCAAAATTATTCCAACAACATCGAATAGGTTTGTTTTCCTTGCATCGATCCGAATCAACGCAATCCCATCAATCAATCACACCAGAAAAGAACGAAAATAAAATGTATGTATATGCCATCCGCATTCGCCACTGGGTCCCGTCATCACCCGTTAGGTTACTTAACTAACGACAGAGCGGGGACTGGACTAGCGCGGGTGTAAAACATATACAATATCTACTAGTATATATATATATATATCAATATATAATAATCGCTCATGGCGTGATAAATACAACATCACAGAAATGTAATAAGCATCACAGAACAATACAGATAATCTGGGATCCCTGGGTTTCCTTTGAGCCACAAGTGAAACCCAACGTTCCCCTGGTCGTGTGGATAGCTTGTGCAATGAAATCCTAGACCCCTATGGGTGCGGCAAGTTACCCGCCAAAACCTGAAGTGAGGCATCCCCCTTCAACAGAGTGAATGGACCACCCAGCACTTCACGGAATCCGGTAACTTGAGCATCCCTCCTTGGGTCAACCTATACCGCCTATGAGGGCGGCGAATAGCCCGCCAATTCTAGAGTAAAACCCCCTCCGTCTCAAAGCCATGAGATGCGGGCCTGTTTCCCTCTAGAACCCGGCTATCCGTGCACCCCACCGCGGGGTAATCCTAGTACAGAAAATAAAAATATGTACAACGGGTGCAATGACCTCAACCCGGTCGTGCCCCAAAAGAATAATATACAAACAGGCAGTGACGGCAGTCCACATGTCGGACGCTCGCCCCGTAATACCAAATATACAAATGTAATCAAACTGTACTACCATTGCTCCAGGCTATCCACCACGACAAATCCACAACATCAGAGCATAACACTGAACATCAACGTGAATGTCACGTTCGCAAATCCGTCTAAAAGAGCTATAGCAATTAGACAAGATTTACCACTCGAATGACATTCACGGTCGCAGATATAATATAAGTACTATAAACTAGCGTATTTAAAATTCCGATCGACAAAACTTCCCGAAGTGGGCCCCAAGTACAATTCCAGCACTCAAAATAATCTAGGCCAAAACTATATATCACAAAAATCATATTTCCATGAACTAAACCCTCAAAAAAAATTTGGGGCACTGTAGCCAAAAAAGGGCCGCTGAAGAGCCGCCAAATGCGACATTTCGCGGCGGTTCCGTGGTGGAATTTTGGACTTAGGTCTCCAAATTTTTTCTGTAGCTTAAGTTATGCCTGCCTGATTTTCTGACATACCCAAAATAATTTTTCGACCACAAAAAAATTTCGACAGAAACTCAGAAAATGGAAATGCGGTTTCGGAAATTTCGATCGATTGATGTTTTAAACACGTTAGAACAAGCTAATAAAGGTTAATGGCGTGGCTTTGATACCATATAAGTCTACGGTAGTGCCCCGACCGTCAATCCGAGGCCAAATGCGGAAACAAAATTTTTTTAGGAAACCGGCGCTATCGTAGTCTTTCACCCGGATCGAACCATTAACGCTAAACTAGCTAACTACTAAGAAGTGAGAGTGGCTATACTGATCGATTCGTGTCCTTCGGTCTTTGTCCACCATCCCAACCTCCTCGTGGCATCTCTGATCTCCGGTCTCCTCGTTGGAAGGGCACCACATCAATGAGTCTTTTTACGGGCTCCCGCTTTATCCAAAACAACTCGAACATGAAGTTTGCTAGCCGACATGTCCAAGGTGATGTAGAGAATGTGTGTGATAAGTTTGTCTCAAGCATCCATTGATTCTCAACACATCAGAGTGTATGGATAGAGGTTGGAGATGATGCCATTGGTGGAAGTTGTGAGCTAGAGGAAAAAGAAGAAGAAGAAGAGGCTTGCTTTGTTATTGTGTTGGAATGATAAAAATGAGAGCAAGAATGATAATACAAGAGCTAACCCCAAGCCATTGGCTGCCCCCTCTCTCTCCATCCATCAATTCAACACAATAATCAAATCCTAATGTGACATTAGCACAAATAAAGAGACCATAAGTCACTAAACATGTCCATGTCACATTAAATGCACCTCATCATGAAATCCACTCACAATTTTCACACGTAAACATTAATCCAAATGTTTAGTCCAACAAATAGATACGACAACATCTAAAGTAAACTTGTGACGGGTCACAAGAATACCCCTCACCTGTATATACATACCGATATCCGCATTCCGACTGAATGCGAATGCGGTGAGACAAAAGTAATCCAACAAATCTAATACTAGGATCCGGCTTAAACTAAAGCCCACTAGTATGATCCGTCCGATCATGATCCGTGCACGACTGCACGTATATGATCGAACCCTGCCATAATACCATACGGCCTCTACAACGTTTCGCCCGAAACTTGAGAAATTGTCTGTGGGGGACTCTAAAGACTCGTCAATATTTTGGCTGTGGATTTAACCACTAGCACGTCAGTGGTACTAGCCGTACGTAACGGGCTACCAGGTATTGACCAAAAGGGAGGTCGATGAGCGAACTCATCCTGACACCCTACTGAGCCTGTCAGTGACAATATTCGTACAGTCCGGTCCGTTCGTCTATGAGTATCGCATGTCGGGCCTAGGGGGTTGGTAAAATTCAGACCCCCAAAAGCAGTACAAGTCATATCGAAGTGTAGCCCAGAACACCCTGAGATACTACTGGAATACCTACCAGTAAATCTCCTGCCTTGGCCAAGGACTTCGTGTAATGGCTCTCCTAGACACAGCGCGATCTCACTCCCAATACCGGGAGAGACGAAACCCCTGCCGATCCGCTCACTGTCTCCATGTGGCTCGGGACTGTACCCAACTAAAACGTGTTTGCATGACTCCTTTGAGCCATGGTAGGGTAGTAATCAAAGCACAGTGGGAACTCACATGAGACAAATGACGATCTCAGGTCGATGAACTAACCCATACACATGTCACCAGGGAACTGCTATCTGACGCTAGGTATAAAACCAACTAGCATGTTCCCGGCGAGTCCTGTCCGGTGTACTCATAACCCAATGAGCACCTGTATACGTCTTAGTTGAACCAACTAACACCAATGGTTTGTGAGTCCAGCCACCGCCCCTCGTCGGGGTCTCGACCGGTATACACTAGTCTACTTTGGAGTATCGATGCCTTGTCTCGAAACTCGCTCGACTAGGGACCTTTTAGGGATGTGCTTATAGACCCCAGCTCCCACGTATATGATCACCATCATACTGCTGGCCGTCAAGCAAGAATCCTAAGGGCTCTATCAATGTGCAATAGTGACCTGGAATGTCACCTAAAGCATGTACACGATGATAAAAATAAACCAGATAGCATACTATCATCTTAAGTAAGACTGTCATTCCGGTACAGGTCCTCCCTCAATCATTGCAATCACGTGCCTGCGATCCAATAATTGACTTTGAGGGCACTATATCCAACAACAACAGGCATCCTCTATTAGTGGCCTGATCATCCGGTGCAAAACCGAAAACTCGCCTCAAACGAGAGGTCACAACACAAACACTAAATCGAGACGTTCCTATGTCACCAGATAACACGATGGTCAGTACTCGTCCATGACGAGCTCGCCCTGACCGCATCACTAGCAGCAACTCGATCTGCGCTCAAACCATGGTGACAGGAACCTCAGGCATGTGTCAATGAAGATAGATTAAAGGAATGAAAGGAATCAACAGATCCAGAATGGTTACATGATCATAAGGAGGAACGGAATGAATAAGAGTATGATCATGGAAACGAATAGAATCAGGGATCTCAAGTATATACATCCTAAGGTCACTTAAGCGGAGTATCGTATCGTAAGTATGTCGCGGAACATACGCACGGTACGTCACTCTACTTGCGTTACCTACTCCATCAATCAGGGTCAACCTATGTAACGAAAGTTCGGGTCTAATACCCCTCTGTTCAAGTCTAAGTTCCGTAAGGTCAAGCCTTGGTTCCGAAATAGATTATGCCCCAGACTCCATATAGTCAAAGCTAGACTCGAACCAAGGTTAAACCTAGCGCTTTGATACCAACTTTGTCACGACCCAAAATTTAGTTCGTAAACGGCACTTAAATCATACAACATTTAAAGGCGTAACGTAACTTAAGTAAGCTGAAGCCCAGAAATCTAAACCTTTTTAAAGAAAATAAAAGAGGTGAAGTTTTGAAATAAAGGTATGATGAAATCAAACATTTTCTTAAATGCATAGATAATAGAACATGAAAATGCAAGTGGATTATACTAGTTAAAAACATTTTTAGTCTTTATAAAAATTTGGGTAGCACCTCCCTTGTATATTTTGATCCAAATCCATATATACAAGATAAAAAATAAGGCATACCCAAGCGGGAGCTAGCACTTTGCCAATCGGCGGAATCACAACCACGCAAGTCAGGAATATATGTATATAATGCCCAATGGCGAAGATCAACACAAAAGGATAATGTAAAGAAGCAAGACATCAAATCCCCCAATAGCGAACATATAATCCGCCGCTCTAAGTCTCGCAAGCACAAGTCTTTCTAAGTCTTACTAATTATATAAATACTAGTTTCTGATTAATGGAGTTGACTAGATACAACAGGAAGAATAATACAAGAGTGGGCACAATCCAAAATGTCCCACCTACCAAAGCAAATCACCCGAATGCAAGCTGTGTGCCAGCGATACTGTTACTGATCCATGCGATCAACCTGCAAGAACTGTGGCACAACGGGAGTGAGTTTCCAAATCGTGAGTAGAAAACATCAGCAGGTAGAAATCGAATAAAACAACGATTCCTAGTTCAACTATATCATAAAGATAATACTATGATATCTAGGGTGGCCGTATCTGCATATGAGCTAACAATATAATCAATGCCTGTATGCAAGTGGATATCATCCGCGTGTCCATCAATGACACGACAATATCATGGAACCTGAGTGTCCAACATCGACACTCGAAACATCATGAAAGCATATGCATGTAAATATAAGGATATCAACTAATGTGAGTCCATCAACACCACATCAAATCATGGAATCTGAGTGTCTAATATCGACACTCGAAATATCATGAAACCTGTGCCCAACATCGACACGTAAATCCCCATATCTTGGGCTCCGTCAGTCCGGATCGGCCCATATCATCTCACGACTCCGGTCGGTATCCTCTGGATAACCGCCGAGCCCAATACTATAACCGGTAGGTAGTAGTCTCTCTGCCAGGCTCATCGTCTATTGCACAACATACCTTTCTTACCCCGGGGTACCATACTGGGTCCACCATGTACCCACAAACGGCTCATCCAGCTCCTCGAATTGGGTATCACATAGCTCATAACAAAGAAAACTCATGGTGGATGCATTGAAATATCATATCAAGAGAAACCAGGTTTTTAAAACAATACATACTTTCCTTTGAAATACAACCACGGTTCTCAAATCTAGAATCTCATAAAAACAGCATCTTAATGCGTATAATCGTAAAGCATAATGTCTGCAAACATAGAACAGAAATGTGAGCATATCAGTATATCATGCAACATGGAATACTGATGTGAGCATATCAGTATATCATGAAAACGAGTCATGTGATAATACTAAATAATTAAGAGTAATAGCATGATATGGCAATTTGACTGATTTCAGTGTGCTCTCTGCACTCCTTAACATATTAAGGAGTTCAGGTAGTTCCTTCTCCATGTTGTGCATGTTGAAGTTAACTATGAATTGAGCAAAGGTGGAGGGGAGGGACTGCAGAATAATATCCGTATATTGTTCGCTGTCCATCGTCCATCCAAGGTCCTCAAGCTCTTCTATGAGAGCTATCATCTTCAGAACATGGTCTCCTACTGGTGTGCCAGGGGCCATTCGCATCTGAAACAATTTCTTTGATGCTTCGTATCGTAATACGCGGGATTACTCTCCATACAACTCCTTTGTATGGAGGAATATGTCATGAATGTCTATATTCTCGTGCTGCTTTTGATGTGTGTTATCCATCGATGCAAGCGTGAGGCATTTGACCGTGGCACAGTCAGCGTCCCATATCTTGCGGACTTCTTTGTCCGCAACTGAGGATTTTGGACCTGGGACGGGCGGGGCTGGAGCCGTGAGGACATACGATACTTTATCATAAGTCAAGGCAATTTTCAGATTCCTCAGCCAGTCTTTATAATTGGTCCCATTCAGTTTATTTTTATCTAGTAGAAGCTTGAGTCCAGTCATTGGTATCTGCCATTAAGAAAGAAAAGAATACACTCAGCGAAATCTCTTGCAAAGATCAGATTGGTTATTATCTTATCTAATCGATGTCTTCTACTGCTTTAATCAAGTTTTACTTTCAAACCTTAAAAAGAAAACTAGCCAGGATTAATTACAGTCTACAACTTCGCTAACTGTTCAACCAGGCCAGAGTCGGTACTTGAGGGAGGTTTCCCGTGCTTTCGCACGGACCTAATTATAGTAAACCTCATTTTCCCAGAGGCGTAGCCCCGTTAACACCTTTCTAGACACCTAGTGAGTTAGCTAATTGTAAACTGCAAAACTCTCCTGGGATCAACTATTGCCCACAGTGGGATCGGGATCTAACCATCATATGGAAGGTATGCAATCTCATTGCAAATCTCAACACTTTAAATTCCCAATGCGGTTTTTACCCCTAGTACCTATGGCCTTAACTATGGTCAACAAATCATAAGTACCAGTCAAGTTCTACCCGTCATTTCTTAATTAATTAGACCCACTCATATGACCCTTAACTAAGGTCAACAAAGTCGCATGAATGTCCTAATTAATCTGCATCATATGCAGTGTAGGAAGACATCACTTAGCTACCGTACACTATGCCTTAACTATGGTCAACAAACGTAGCACGAATACTAAGTACTCTACTTCCTAAAATGACGGAGGGTTGCGGATGATTTTTAAGAAAATATTTAACGCTTTGAACTTGATATCGTTGTAGAATCAAATGGTTTTCAAAAAGGAGTGGCTTGAGCTCCGCAGTTTTGAAATGTAGCTTTTTCATAAAGAGCCGAGTGGTTTTCAAATCCGATTCTACAATATCTTTTTAATTTTATTTTCTTTACATTAATCATATTAATGTAGTCCCATCATTTAAGTCCTTAAGCCAATCACAGAAAAGAAACGAAAATACCACGTACACTTATGCCATCCGCATTCGCCGCAATGTTCCGTTATGCACCGTTAGCTTACTTAACTAACGGCATACCGGGATGGGACTAGCGTGGGTGTAAAACATAACCAACGTCTACTATATATCTCATATATAATATATCATTCGTCTCAGATATCACATCACAGAATACAGGCAGCAGAAACACGGATATGATGGGATATACTAGGACGTCCGTATTTAGTATTTAGCCAGCAATAGAAAATACGGATTCCACAGTCGCGATGAATAGCCAAGCCCACACCCTGGACCCCTACGAGAGCGGCAAGCGACCCTATCAATTCTGGAGTTTAGGAGACCCGGTCTCGACTCCTCGAGATGGCCTCCCACTGAACCCCAGAACCCGGTCACCTGTGCTCCCCTCCTTGGGTCTATCCTAATGCGAAAAAGTAAAAAATATACAACACTGGTGACATCAACCTCAACCCGAAAGTGCCCCAAATAAAAGAATATTACATTACATTTGAATTTTACATGAATGAAAAGAAAACTCTCATCTCACATAAAAAAAACCAGGCTATTCAATCGCGACAATCCTGCACATCATATCTCAGCAACACATAATATCATATATCATCAACGTAAGTAAGTATGCGTACCCCGATTGTCGTTGATGTATAGAAACGAAACCGGCGATATGCGACATACTACACTTACGGTCACAAAAAAGAAAGTGTAAAACTACAACATTTGGAATCCACATTTTATTTAGACATCTTAAATCCGAAATATCACATACTTCGCATTTCATGCCTAACTACATGAATTCCACATATTGTATCACATTCCAGATAAATAGACAGTATTAAAGTTTTCGATCGAATGATCAAATACCTAAAATTTCCTAAATAGCTCAACACATAAGCGGAGTTCAAAAATCCCAGAATGTGTCACAGTAGCAGTGGTCCAGCCGTAGAAGGGTCAAGCCAACGCTTCACATGTGACACGCCGTACTGCCCCAAACCCTAAGGTTTAGAGGTAGTTCAGACGGTCACATAATCGAGTTAAGGTTTGTGTTCTTCTAGAGGGTCCACCACTTAACTTTCACGTATTTCCGAAAGATTTAAACTCGAGAAAAATCAACACTTGAAAATTTTTCGTGCCGGGAATAAGTGAGTTAATGATATTCGTTCGAACATTTTAATACTTTCTAAATTATTCGAAAAAGGCACGAAATTAAAATTCCGATCGAATCACCAAATACAAAACAATCCTCAGAACATTCAACACTTGAATCAGATTAAAAACACCCAAAAATATGTACAAGCAGATACTAACATTACTGTATAAAAACGAGGCCATAAATCTCCTGTACGGCCACGGATCCGCGGCCCAAGCAAGGTCTGGCCACGGTTCCGCGGCGGTTTACACGAATTATTGCGTCGTTTGTTACAGTGTTGCTTAGATTTCCCTGCTGAATTTTTTTACGTATTTTTACTTCTCAAAATAACACAGTTTCAAAAAATGTCCAGAGAGGGTTAAAAAATGCGTATTTTTGGTTCGATCGAAGTTTTAACTTCGCCAAAGCGTCGCCTAAAACTCTATCTTGGCACTGATACCATTGTTAGGTTTACCTAGCACCTCATGAAGGGTTTGGAAGCATCACATGTGCCAAAATCAAATTTTTTAAGGTGCTAAGTGAACATACAAAGAATCATCACTAGAAATTTAGGGTTTCATTACTTTGTCTTCATCACAAGTAGAAAAAGCTAGGGTTTTGAGAGTACTACCTTTGTAGCTCCCTACGCTAGACTCTTTGGTTACTTGAGGGTTGGAAAAAGGTCCGCTTGAGATCCTCTAGGTCCACGATGATCCACCCGGAGTCCTGTTTTTCCAAGCTTGAAGCTTCACAAGATCAAGAGAAGAAATGGAAGCTAACACTCTACGCTAATGGGCAAGACTAGTGTAGAATGGTGTTGTGGTTTGTTTTCTCACTTCAAAATCCTAACTTGGTCACTTTTTGGCTCACTTGAGAAAACTAGAGAGCAAGAGAGAAAGGAGGAAGAAGATGATAGCTTTCTAAAACTCAAGATAATGATAAGCTTGTGTAGAAAATGGGAAAATGAAAATATATATATTTTCACTCTCTCATTCTAAACCATGGTTGTAAAATATCTTAGATATTTTAGTTTGGAACAAAAATGACCATTGAAAATGAATCATGGTTAATTCAAGGGGTTAGTGCAAGAATAAAAGATTAAACCATGAAACGATTTCCATTTTCATTTTCCTTTTTCCAAATAAATAATATCCATATATTTTACATAAGGTGTGAGTCTTATATTGCCACCATCTACTATATCAACAACCATGATAACCATTATGTATGCATGTATGTGTGCATGCACATCCTATGTGCATGAATGAGAATGAATGCATACATGCATGCATACAACATAAAGACAAGAAAGGATTTCAAGTGAGAAACTAATGGTTAATGATAAATCAACACTTGATTTAGCAACCCGGTCGTATCACATACGACCCGACCAAAAGCAAGCCGCCCGATTAATATACGGTATCTCATACGCGCATTTTAACCGGGTCCATGCGCATATCTCATATGCGCACCACATCGTTTCGCCTGGACTAGGTAACTCCATTGTGGGACTCTAAGACTCGTCAATACGCCGGCAGTGGGTGATGATCATATCAAGAACCCCCAAGCCGCAAGCGGTCAGCTAAACGTAACGGCCACCCGGGTATTGAGCGATCAGAAGAAAACAAGCGAACCTGTTACAACTCCCGTCGAGCCAACCGACAACACTACCGAACAGTCCGGTCTCTTCGTCAGATATGCTGCACATCAAGTCTAGGGATGGTAACGTCGACCCCAATAACTCAATAAGTCGTGCCAATGAATGGTCTATAACATATCGAGAAACTACTGATAACACTTATCAGTAAATCTCAACAGCCCTGGCCAGGGACTTACTGATATAGCCAATCGAGCACAGCACAGCATCAATTCCCAATACCGGAAGAGACGAAACCCCTCCTATCGCTCATCGCCTTCATGTGTCTCGGGACTGTACCCAACGGCCACCTGTTTGCACGACTCAGTAGAGCCGTGGTAGGGTGGTAATCAAAGTACAGTGGGAGAGCACACAAGACTCTATGACGATCTCGGGTCTACAGACTAACCTGCACCAGTGTCACCTGAGAACTGCTATCCGACGATAGATATAATTCCATATAGGAGTTCTCGGTGAGTCCGTCCAGTGTACCCAGTCACCACTGAGCACCCGTATACGATCTCGATGTCAAACATCGATGAATGTGGGAACATCCATCGCCCATCATATGGGTCTAGTATCATATACGCTAGTCTACTCTGGTATATCGATGCCCCGTCTCGATATACCTACGACTAGGGACATTTCAGGATATGCTTATAAACTACAGATATCCCACTAGTATGATCTCCATCATAATCACAGTAGTCAAGCCTATATCCTCAGGGCTTTATCATCATGTGTGAATGAATAAAAGCATGATCAAATCAACATGTCAGATAAAGAAATACCAGATAGCATACTATCATGTCGAGCAAGAATGTACACTGAAAATATATATATACATCCACTATCATATAATGGCCTCTAGGGCATACAATATCCAACAATCTTCCACTTGCACTAAGGCCAGTTATTGGCGTATTTCATACCCAACATCTCAAAAAGTCGCTCATGCTGCGGCTGAGGGAGGGCCTTGGTGAATGGATCAACGGTGTTATTCTTTGTGTATACTCTCCTAATCTTGATCCCACGGCGATCTACAATCTTCCGGATCAAATGAAAATGCCTCAGGATGTGTCTGGACCGTTGATGGGACCTGGGCTCCTTGGCTAACGCCATAGCCCCATTATTATCACAATACAATGGTATTGGATCAATAATGGTTGGAACTACTCCTAGCTCCGAAACGAACTTCTTCATCCAGACGGCTTCCTTGGCGGCATCATTCGCAGCAATGTACTCAGCCTCCATCGTAGAGTCTGCAACGGTATCCTGTTTGGAACTCTTCCAACTTACCGCCCCTCCATTGAAGGTAAATACAAACCCGGAGATAGATTTGCTGTCGTCCTTATCGCTCTGGAAGCTCGAATCGGTAAAGGCATCCATTACCATACACCAAGAATAGTTCTTTAGTCCTTCGCAAGTACTTAAGAATGTTCTTCATAGCTATCCAGTGATTCTCCCCTAGGTTGGATTGATACCTGCTTACAACACTAAGTGCATAAGCTACATCTGGGCGTGTACATAACATCGCATACATTATAGATCCTACTGCCGAAGCATAGCGTATAATGCTCATGCGAGCTCTCTCTTCATCGGTCTTTGGGCAAGAGTCCTTGGAGAGAGTGACCCCATGGCAAGCGGGTAAGGCACCCCGCTTGGAGTCTTCCATACTAAACCTTTTTAGGATGGTTGTGATGTACCTGGTTTGGGACAATCCCAATAACCTCTTGGATCTATCCCTATAGATCCTTATGCCCAGAATGTATGTAGCATCACCCAGGTCCTTCATGGAGAACCTTAGTGATAAGAAAGATTTGACCGACTGTAGCATAGGAATGTCATTTCCTATCAGAAGAATGTCATCGACGTACAATACGAGGAATGTGACAGCTCTCCCTATAGCCTTCTTATAAACACAAGGTTCATCTGGGTTTTTGATGAAATCAAACTCTTTGATAACATCATCGAAACAGA
Organism: Agapanthus africanus; assembly: GCA_030015575.1. Lineage (NCBI taxonomy): Eukaryota > Viridiplantae > Streptophyta > Magnoliopsida > Asparagales > Amaryllidaceae > Agapanthus > Agapanthus africanus. The sequence goes on along the minus strand of CM057350.1, from coordinate 439,974,592 downwards.
TGTTCCAACTCCGTGATGCCTGCTTTAACCCATATATGGATTTAAGCAATTTACATGCTTTCCCGCTGCTCCCACTGTCAATGAAGCCCTCTGGTGATCCATATAAACGCATTCTTCCAAATTTCCATTTAGAAATGCTATTTTAACGTCCATTTGCCAGATTTCATAGTCGTAGTGAGCAGCAATAGCAAGAAGGATCCGAATGGATTTAAACATGGCTACGGGAGAAAAAGTCTCGTCATAGTCCAAACCTGGTCTCTGACGAAAACCCTTCACCACAAGTCTTGCCTTATAGGTCTCCACCTGCCTATCTACACCAATCTTTCTTTTAAAGATCCATTTGCACCCCACAGGTTTTACCCCAGGGGGTACAACGTCCAAAGTCCATACTTTGTTGGTGTACATAGACTCCATTTCGGATCTCATGGCATCCAGCCACTTCACAGAGTCTCCACTCGTGATAACTTGCTGAAAACTGGTAGGATCATCATCCTCCATGATGCAGTCTTCTCCGTCACCATCAATGAGGAAACCGTAATACCTCTCCGGTGGGCGAGAAGTCCTACCAGACCTACGGAGTGGCCGAGGCTCCTCAGTTTCTATTGCAACAGCCGGTTCAACCAAGTCGTCATTTGTAGTTTATGTCTCTAGAACCTCTTCTAGATCTACCACATTGCCATCAGCTTTATCTGTGAAAAACTCTTTTTCCAAGAATGTGGCATACTGAGAAACAAACACTTTTTGTTCCTCCTTGTGGTAGAATAGATATCCATAAGAATTCTTTGGATACCCTACAAAATTACACATGACCGACCGTGTCTCGAGTTTGTCCAGATTCTGCTTTTTAACATAGGCCGGGCAACCCCAAATCTTAATTCTTTTAAGAGATGGTCTTTTCCCATGCCATATCTCATATGGCGTGGTAGACACGGTTTTGGTTGGGACACTGTTCAGTAGAAACGCTGCAGTCTCCAATGCATGCCCCCAAAATGAGACGGATAACTCAGCATCACTCATCATGGAACGGACCATATCTAATAGGGTCCGACTCCGTCGTTCAGACACACCGTTGTGCTGTGGTGTGTAAGGAGGAGTGAGCTGAGAGAGAATCCCATTCTCTTTTAGGAAGTTTGCAAATTCTGTACTGAGATACTTACTACCTAGATCTGATCGAAGCATCTTGATTCCCAAACCGGTTTGTTTTTCTACTTCTTGTTTATATTCAGTGAATTTCTCGAAAGCTCGGATTTTTGCTTTAATAAAAATACATGACCGAATCTTGAGAAATCGTCAGTGAAAGTAATGAAGTATGAAAAACCGCCTCTATCCTGTGTAGACATTGGCCCACATACATCACTATGTATGAGGCCTAGGAGCTCAGTAGCTCTTTCTCCGTGTCCGGTAAACGGAGTTTTGGTCATTTTATCCTTGATACAAGATTGACAAGTTGCATAAGATTTATATTCAAAAGGGTTTAAATATCCATCTTTGTGTAACTTGTTTAGTCTTGTTTCGTTAATATGACCAAGTCTACAGTGCCAAAGAAAAGTTTCATTTTTTTCTGAAAGTTTTCTTTTATTAGTGTGTTGTATGGTGAAAACTGAGTGTTAATTTAGGACGTATATCCCGTTATTAAGCGTACCATACCCAACCAACATTTGATTCAGGTGAATGTTCATAACATTGTTCTGCAATACAAAATTATATCCTTCATTGTCTAACAAAGAAACAGATATTATATTACAAAGCATACTTGGTACAAAATAACATGGGTTCAAAACCAATATACACCCAGATGGCAACCCCAAGTGATACTCTCCCACTGCGACAGTATGTACATTGGAACCATTTCCAACGCGGAGAGTATGGTCACCTGTTTTCAAAACCATGCTATTTCTCAGCCCCTGTATAGAATTGCAAATATGAGAACCTGAACCGGTATCTAATACCCAGGAAGTAGAGTTTATTGAAAAACAGTTTTCTATCACAAACACACCTGAAGCGGAAGCATCCCCATGCTTCTTCTTGAGATTTAAGTACTCCGTGCAGTTGCGCTTCAAATGTCCTATTTTGTGGCAGTGAAAACATTCCCCTTTCCCTGATTCTCCAGCTTTGGACTTGTCCTTCCCCTAAACCTTTTTAACTCCACCCTTAGGATTGGTGGGTTTCTTCTTTTTCTTTCCCTTGGCCTTAGCCTTTGGACGAGAAGAGGAAGATTGCCCAACACTCAAAACGGGAGTTTTCACTGATTTCAGTGTGCTCTCTGCACTCGTTAACATATTAAGGAGTTCAGGTAGTTCCTTCTTCATGTTGTGCATGTTGAAGTTAACTATGAATTGAGCAAAGGTGGAGGGGATGGACTGCAAAATAATATCCGTATATTGTTTGCTGTCCATCGTCCATCCAAGGTCCTCAAGCTCTTCTATGAGAGCTATCATCTTCAGAACATGGTCTCCGACTGGTGTGTCAGGGGCCATTCGCATCTGAAACAATTTCTTTGATGCTTCGTATCGTAATACACGGGATTGCTCTCCATACAACTCCTTTGTATGGAGGAATATGTCATGAATGCCCATATTCTCGTGCTGCTTTTGATGTGTGTTATCCATCGATGCAAGCGCGAGGCATTTGGCCGTGGCACAGTCAGCGTCCCATGTCTTGCGGACTTCTTTGTCCGCAACTGAGGATTTTGGACCTGGGATGGGCGGGGCTGGAGCTGTGAGGACATATGATACTTTATCATAAGTCCAGGCAATTTTCAGATTCCTCAGCCAGTCTTTATAATTGGTCCCATTGAGTTTATTTTTATCTAGTAGAAGCTTGAGTCCAGTCATTGGTATCTGCCATTAAGAGAGAGAAAAGAATACACTCAGCGAAAGCTCTTGCAAAGATTAGATTGGTTATTATCTTATCTAATCGATGTCTCCGACTGCTTTAATCAAGTTTTTCTTTTAAACCTTAAAAAGAAAACTAGCCAGGATTAATTATAGTCTACAATTTCGCTAACCGTTCAGCCAGGACAGTGTCGGTTCTTGAGGGAGGTTCCCCGTGCTTTCGCACGGACCTAATTATAGTAAACATCATTTTCCTAGAGGCGTAGCCCCGTTAACACCTTTCTAGACACCTAGTGAGTTAGCTAATTGTAAACTGCAAAACTCTCCTGGGAGCAACTATTGCCCACAGTGGGATCGGGATCCAACCATCCTATGGAAGGTATGCAATCTCATTGCAAATCTCAACACTTGAAATTCCCGATGCGGTTTTTACCCCTAGTACCTATGACCTTAACTATGGTCAACAAATCATAAGTACCAATCAAGTTCTACCCGTCATTTCTTGATTAATTAGACCCACTCATATGACCCTTAACTAAGGTCAACAAAGTCGCATGAATGTCCTAATTAATCTGCATCATATGCAGTGTAGGAAGACATCACTTAGCTACCGTACACTATGCCTTAACTATAGTCAACAAACGTAGCAGGAATACTAAGTACTCTACTTCCTAAAATGACGGAGGGTAGCGGATGATTTTTAAGAAAATCTTTAACGCTTTGAACTTGATATCGTTGTAGAATCAAATGGTTTTCAAAAAGGAGTGGCTTGAGCTCCGCAGTTTTGAAATGTAGCTTTTTCATAAAGAGCCGAGTGGTTTTCAAATACGATTCTACAATATCTTTTTAGGTTTATTTTCTTTACATTAATCATATTAATGTAGTCCAATCATTTAAGTCCTTAAGCCAATCACAGAAAAGAAACGAAAATACCACGTACGCTTATGCCATCCGTATTCATCGCAATGTTCCGTTTTGCACCGTTAGGTTACTTAACTAACGGCATACCGGGACGGGACTAGCGCGGGTGTAAAACATAAGCAACGTCTACTATATATCTCATATATAATATATCATTCGTCTCAGATATCACATCACAGAATACAGGCAGCAGAAACACAGATATGATGGGATATATTAGGACGTCCGTATTTAGTATTTAGCCAGCAATAGAAAATACGGATTCCACAGTCGCGATGAATAGCCAAGCCCACACCCTGGACCCCTACGAGAGCGGCAAGCGACCCTATCAATTCTGGAGTTTAGGAGACCCGGTCTTGACTCCTCGAGATGGCCTCCCACTGAACCCCAGAACCCGGTCACCTGTGCTCCCCTCCTTGGGTCTATCCTAATGCGAAAAAGTAAAAAATATACAACACTGGTGACATCAACCTCAACCCGAAAGTGCCCCAAATAAAAGAATATTACATTACATTTGAATTTTACATGAATGAAAAGAAAACTCTCATCTCACATAAAAAAAACCAGGCTATTCAATCGCGACAATCCTGCACATCATATCTCAGCAACACATAATATCATATATCATCAACGTAAGTAAGTATGCGTACCCCGATTGTCGTTGATGTATAGAAACGAAACCGGCGATATGCGACATACTACACTTACGGTCACAAAAAAGAAAGTGTAAAACTACAACATTTGGAATCCACATTTTCTTTAGACATCGTAAATCCGAAATATCACATACTTCGCATTTCATGCCTAACTACATGAATTCCACATATTGTATCACATTCCAGATAAATAGACAGTATTAAAGTTTTCGATCGAATGATCAAATATCCAAAATTTCATAAATAGCCCAACACTTGAGCGGGGTTCAAAAATCCCAGAATGTGTCACAGTAGCAGTGGTCAAGCCGTAGAAGGGTCAAGCCAACGCCTCACATGTGGCACGCCGTACTGCCCCAAACCCTAAGCTTTAGAGGTAGTTCAGACGGTCACATAATCGAGTTAAGGTTTGTGTTCTTCTAGAGGGTCCACCACTTAACTTGCACGTATTTCCGAAAGATTTAAACCCGAGAAAAAATCAACACTTGAAAATTTTTCGTGCTGGGAAAAAGTGAGTTAATGATATTCGTTCGAACATTTTAATACTTTCTAAATTATCCGAAAAAGGCACGAAATTAAAATTCCGATCGAACCACCGAATCCAAAACAATCCCCAGAACATTCAACACTTGAATCAGATTAAAAATACCCAAAAATATGTACAAGCAGATACTAACATTACTGTATAAAAACGAGGCCATAAATCTCCTGTACGGCCGCGGATCCGCGGCCCAAGCAAGGTCTGGCGGTGGTTCCGCGGCGGTATATACGAACTATTGCGTTGTTTTTTACAGTGTTGCTTAGATTTCCCTGCTGAATTTTTTACGTATTTTTAATTCTCAAAATAACACAGTTTCAAAAAATGTCCAGAGAGGGTTAAAAAATGCGTATTTTTGGTTCGATCGGAGTTTTAACTTCGCCAAAGCATCGCCTAAAGCTCTAGCTTGGCTCTGATACCATTGTTAGGTTTACCTAGCACCTCATGAAGGGTTTGGAAGCATCACATGTGTAAGTGCACGGCGGCGCCCCGGCCGTCAATCCGATGCCGGAATGCGGAAGCGAAACTTTTTACGAACTTGTAAACTGGCACCACCGCGCACAAAAATCTCGGATCGGGCCATTAATCCAGTCCTGGGTAACAAGAGAAGGGGTAGAGAAATATACCGAGCGATCCGTGTCCTTCGGTCTTCTCGTCATCGTCCCGATCTCCCCGCGGAATCTCCGGTCTCCATCACGTCGCCGGAAGGGCACCACATCGCCGGCTTTTTTTACGGGCTCCCACCTCTGGACCGTGGCAACTCGGGCACGAAGTTGGCGAGCCGACTTGCCCAAGTTTGCTGTAGGTTGACAGTAGAACTCATGTCTCATTCGGGGTTTGTATGGAGTTGCCTTTTTTGGTGGAGGAAATGATATATGAACTTTTGTAGAGGAACTTGGGAATTTTGTAGCATCAAAAGAACAAAATTCCCACATGAAAATTTTGGACAGCCCTCCCCTTGCTTGGCCGGCCATGCCCATGGTGTAGGGAGAATGAAAAAAATGAGAGAAGAGAACAATAATGCAAGGGAGAGTCAAATGAGATCAAAAGAAGAAATCATCACAAGGAAAGTCCAACACTCAACCAACCAATCATAACTCCAAATGGTCAAGCCATCATGAACCATCATGAACTAAGAAGTCAATGTGATGGTGGAATTATCATGATACAATAATATGCAAATACCACCCTCCACAAATGCTTATTTGCACAAATGCAAATAAGCCCTCCTCCACCAATCTTCGGCCAATGAAAGATATAAAGAAAATTGGCCGAAACGGAAAACAAACTGGCAACTCCAAAAAACCGATCCCGTAATAAATTACAGGAAAACCCCGCTACTGTATATACATACCCGCATTTGTATTCCGACCGAATACAAATGCAATGAGACAAAATCTACACTGTACAATACTAGGATCCGGCTTAAACCAAAGCCCGCTAGTATTAACCGTCCGATCATGATCCGTGCAATACCGCATGTATCTGATCGAACCCTGCCATATCTCCATACGGCCTCTACAGCGTTTCGCCCGAAACTTGAGAAAACGGTCTGTGGGGGACTCTAAAGACTCGTCAACCCCTTGGTTGTGGATTTAACCACTAGCACGTCAGAGGTATTAGCCTATACGTAACGGGCTACCAGGTATTGACCAAAAGGGACGTCGATGAGCGAACTCATCCTGACACCCTACTGAGCCTGTCAGTGATAATATCCGTACAGTCCGGTCCGTTCGTCTATGAGCATCGCATGGCGGGCCTAGGGGTTGGTAAAAGTCAGACCCCCAAAAGCGGTACAAGTCGTGTCGGAGTGTAGCCCAGAACACCCTGAGATACTACTGGAATACCTACCAGTAAATCTCCTGGCTTGGCCAAGGACTTCGTGTAAGGGCACTCCTAGACACAGCGCGACCTCACCCCCAATACCGGGAGAGACGAACCCCTGAAGGTCCGTTCGTCTCCTTTGAGCGTAGTTGGGTAGTAATTAAAGTACAGTGGGAACTCACACGAGACAAATGACGATCTCAGGACGATGAACTAACCTGTACACATGTCACCAGGGAACTGCTATCTGACGTCAGGTATAAGACCAACTAGCATGTTCCCGGCGAGTCCTGTTCGGTGTACTCATAACCTAATGAGCACCTGTATACATCTTAGGTGAACCAACTGACACCAGTGGCTTGTGAGACTGGCCACCGCCCCTCGTCGGGGTCTCGACTGTATACACTAGTCTACTCTGGAGAATCGATGCCCTGTCTCGAAACTCCCACGACTAGGGACCTATTAAGGATTTGCTTATAGACTACCAGCTCCCACGTATATGATCGCCCTCATACTGCTGGCAGTCAAGCAAGAATCCTAGGGGCTCTATCAACGTGTAATAGCGACCTGTCAGGTCACTTAAAGCAGTACACGATGATAAAGATAAACCAGATAGTATACTATCATCTTGAGTAAGACTGTCCTGCTGGGACAGGTCTTCCCTCAATCATTGGAATCACGTGCCTGTGATCCAATAATTGACTCTGAGGGAACTATCTCCAACAATCTCCTACTTGCACTCAAGGCTAATTATTGCGATGTTGCATACTCACAGCCCGTGTGATACTGAATACCCAACTCCTCTACTAGTCAGTCTCACAAAACCCGTTTGCGAAACTATTGCGTTCGAGGAATAGCTTCAGTGAGTGGATCCGCTTTGATGTTTCTTTCTATATCTCTCAAAATATCAAGTTCGCGAAGAAACCCATCTCCCGAAATGAGCAATACCTGTCTTAGAATGTGTCTGGATGTCTGATGGGACCTAGCTCATAAATGAACTCCAAATCCAAACTTCTTAGACTGTATCGTCAACTGAACTTAATCAGTATCCTGCGCCATATCTCCCTCAGTGTCCGCTTGGATCACCTTTCCAAAACACTGCCCCTCGTTAGAGGGAAAACTATAACTCTGACGGCCACCCTGTTGTCCAGGTCACCTTGGAAGCCTGGAATGATAACTGTCTCCTGAATGAGGCTGATGTTATCATATCCCTAGAACATCCACTTATGTTCTAAAACTGCTTCCGCTCGTTTCTCCCGGATTGGATCAATATCAACTTATAGCACCTACTGCAAAAACAACATCTGGTATGGTACTTGACATCTCATGATTGACTCAATTGCCTAAGCAAGTGATCTGCCAATCATGCACATCCCTCTCCCCTTTAGTCTTTAAGACACCTTTAGAGAGGGTGACTCCATCACCTGCAGGTACACTACCGTGCCAGGAGTCGTCCATTCTAAAGCACCTTTAGAATGCTGTCTAAGTACCCAGATTGGGAAACCACCCAAATCTAGATCTAAAACCATAGATCCAGTAACCAGAATGTCTTATATAATATCCAAGTCCTATGTGGAGAAACCACTGTGTGAAAACCAAAGTATAACCGATCGTATTATAGGAATATTACTTCCTACTCTATGTATGTCATCCAAACACCAGGACATCACACCCTACTACCTTCTTAACAGATCCATCCCCTATTCTGATGAAGTCAAACCTATAACTGTCACATCAGAAATACATGATCTTTCTCCGCTATATCTGCTTTAGTCTATAAATAGAAATAAGCCACTTGTCCACTATGCTTCCACTGCTCCCACTGACTACGAAAACCCTCTGGCAGAGTCATATAGACGTACACTTCCAAAGCTAGTTCAGAACGACGCTATACTCATCCTCCTGCCGGGTCTCACAGCCTGGAACAATAGCAATGGCAAGTCTGGGTAAACAAGAACCTCCCTGCCACCGTCCTTGAGCATACCGAAGTACCTCTCGAGCGCCTGAAGTTACCCACCATATCTGCGGAGTGGCTAATGGAATGTCAAACCAGATTGAATCTTTAGGTTCTTATCAAATCTTCAGCAATCGTTCGTGGTTCTGGAATCACTTCCGGTTCTCCATACTCCCACTTCTGTTTTCTGAAAAAATCCATTTTTGTTAAAACTGTGGCGAGTTAAGAACAATATCACTATTGATCTTCTAGATGGTAGAAAGTCAACCCTCGTCATAGCCTGGGTCAACCCACAAACAGCCATTACAGAAACGTGCCTTGAGTTATCCAGAGTCTGGTTTTAAGCATAAGCCGCACAACTCCCCGTACCTTAACATCGTTAAGATACGAACTGTTCTATATCTAATATAGAACCAGAGGCACTGATTTAATTAAACCAGATTCAAATCATGCAGCTGTCTCCAGTGCATGTCAACTAAATGGAAAGAGGCCGATCAGCGTTACTCAACTTAGGAGCGCTTCCAATTATGAGTAACCTGAAAGAGAAGCAAGTTCTCTTAATCATTACTATCAACTGAATACCCTATACAAGTATCTAAATCTTCGATCACCTTGAAGAATCCCGATACTTGCAACGCCTGGTTCTCTACTTTATTCATATACCTATAACTTCTCAAAATTCGGACCTTGCGTTTCTACGAAACACTTGTCTAAAAATTAGAGAAGTCATAAGTAAACCGAATATAGTACGAGAACCAACCCCTATGTCCTAATGGACACTGGACAATATACAATCCTCTGTATAAGTCCCTTGAGTCTAATAACTCATTCCCTGTGTGTCGTAGGTTGAAAACTGTACTTATGGTTAAGAAGAATTACACCGCTGTTCAATGCTCCTTACCTAACCATCCACTGATATAGGTAAATGTCATAGACATAATTTCAAAAAGGTATATCTCACTCTATAAAAATAGACGTACAGATATATCAATTTGAAATTGGTGCATAGCAACGGATATTCAAAACCAAATATTTGCCGACCGGCAAATAGCCCAGGCGATTTCCTCAAATATCACCAATTACAACGAATTCCGATATAATGAGGATGATCACCTAATTCCCAATAACTTACTCCCACTCATCATCTGTAAAACCATACAGATGTGAGAATCATACCTGGTAAATACATACCCTGGAGTAAGGACTAATTGGGAAATCAGTTTTCTTTTAACAGTACACAGTGAAACAGAAACATTGAAATGTTTCATAGGGGTATCCGGGTATTCCTAGTAATGCCTCTTCCATTATCCAGATTCACAACTGTAACCGTATATTTCTTTGCCACCTCTCCAAATCCCTTTATATGTCTTTAGTCATTACCTTCTGTACACCCCTTTAGGCCAAATGGTTTTCTTCCTTCCCTACCGTTCGGCACCAGCCTATGGTTTGGAAGAAGACTATCCAATAAGCGTAATGGGTGTACTGCCCCAATCCTAGGAGCACTCGCAATGTGAGAGAAGGTGAAGATAAAAGACAACCGAATAAACCTTATTCCTATTTCTCCTGAACCAGAATCCATCCCCGAACTGGAACAAGTTCCTTTCGAGTTCGTATATAACCATACGATGGAGTATCCAATAAATTGTGGATCTTCGTAGTGATACGGAGTGTCCTGGAGAAATACAAAGGTGATTTAGGATTGGCGAAGAAATACTTGGTTTGGTCGTGAATAGCAGTCGCAATTTACTTTGCCCTCTTACTAATCCCTTGATATGTCTTTTCTTAATACCTTCTGTACACCATCGTTATGCTAATTGGTTTTCTTCATTCCCCACCGTTCGGCACCAGCCTAAGGTTTGGAAGAAGACTATCCAATTTGCGTAATAGGTGTACTATCCACTAAACCAAGGAGTACCCGCAACCTGAGAGAAGGTAAAAGGAAAAGACAACTGAATAGTCCTATTTGTTTTCTACAGAACCAGAAACCATCCTCGAATAAATTCCTTCGAGTTCGTATATAACCGTACGATGGTTTTGTCCGATGGAAGTGGACGTTCGTAGTAATACGGGGTGTCCTGGAGAAAAGGGTAAAAGTAGGAGTGGCAATGAGCTTTGCAACTCAGACAATCCAAAAGCCAGTCTTATAAGAAGGTTCGGTCAACTTGGTCTCTGAGTCATAGTCTAAGGTCGGGTCAATGGTCGCTGCCAAAGAGAGAGAGAAAAGAAACACTCAGCGTGCACTCTAACCTAGATCAGAATGGTTACCAATTTCTCTAATCAGGAAACCTCCCGCTGTACCGTCAAATTCTCCTCCTAACCTTAAAGAAGAATTAGTCGGGATCACCCGAGGAGTAAACCAACTCATCAGTGGGAATCGGGATCCAACTATCATCGCATGATAACGTGATGGAATCCGCTCACGTTATCACACTCCAGAAGGTATGCGCATATCTGGCAAGTTTCAGTTTCTTTAGAAACTCCCGATGTGATTTTTACCCCATGCTCTTATGACCTTGGCGTGAGGTCAAAATGTCATAAGTCACATGTCAAGTTCTACCCATCGTTATCCAGGTTAATTTGAACCCACCCGTACATACCCTTGACGTAGGCCAAATTAGTAGTACGACTGTCCCAAACCAACGCATCTATCTATACAACAGATAAATAACCGGCAGCTACAAATCACTATGCCTTGGCGTGAGGTCAAAATACATAGCTTGAATACTACCGAATATTTAACTGAAATGATGGAGGGCTACGAATGGTTTCTGGCGAAAACCTTTAACGTAATGAACTTGATATTGTTGAAGGAACCGAATAGCTTTATAAAAATATAGTGACGAAAACCTTTGCTAAAGAGGTCACTCCCGGTGAAGGGATCTCGGCTCTTTCCCCGTAGAATGAGGTGCAGGATATTCCAACTGAATACCACGATGCAAAGCAAAAGTAAACGACTATAGTGAAGTCATTGCCCTGACGCAAACTTCTGTCCAAGGGGTCACTCCCGGTGAAGGGATCTCGGCCCTTGCCTCGTCGACTGAGGTGCTGGATATTCATAACCGAATACCATTGTCCAAAACAAAAGAGAACGTCCTTGCAATAACAGCTTTTTGAAAAATTGCTCCAACAACATCAGATTAGGTTTGTTTTTAACTTGCATTGATCCGAATCAACGCAGTCCCATCAATTGATCACACCAATAAAGAACAAAAATAATGACGTACGTATATGCCATCCGCATTCGCCACTGGGTCCCGTCATTACCCGTTAGGTTAGTTAACTAACGACAGATCGGGGACTGGACTAGCGCCGATGCAAAACATATACAACATCTACTAGTATATATATCAATATATAATATTTCGCTCAAGGCGTGATAAAATGCAACATCACAGAAATGTAATAAGCATCACAGAACAATACAGATATCTGGGATCCCCGGGTTTCACAGAGCCGCTACTGAAACCCGACGTTCCCCTGGTCGTGTGGATAGCCTGTGCAATGAAATCCTAGACCCCTACGGGCGCGGCAAGCTACCCGCCAAAACCTGAAGCGAGGCAGCCCCCTTCAGCAATGTGAATGGACCACCCAGCACTTCACGGAATCCGGTAACTTGGGCACCCCTCCTGGGTCAACCTGTACCCCCTACGAGTGCGGCGAATTGCCCGCCAATTCTAGAGTGAAGCCCCCTCCGTCTCAATGCCATGAGATGCGGGCCCGTTGCCCTCTAGAACCCGGCTATCCGTGCACCCCACCGCGGGGTAATTCTAGTACAGAAAGTAAAATATACATACAACGGGTACAACGACCTCGACCCAGTCGTGCCCCAAAAGAATAATACAAACAGGCAGTGACGGCAGTCCACATGTCGGACGCTCGCCCCGCAATAACAAATGTACATAATACAACAAAATCTGTACTAACATTGCATCTAGGCTATCCCCCACGACCAATCCGCAACATCACAGAACATCAACGTGAATGTCACGTTCGCAAATCCGTCTAACCGGGCTATAGCAGTTAGACAGGATTTACCGATCAAGTGACATTCACGGTCGCAGATATAATGTAAATACTGTGAACTAATGTGTTTAAAATTTTCGATCGATCAAATTTACCCAAGTGGGCCCCCAAGCACTACTGTAGCACTTAAAGAAATTCTGGGCCCAAAAAGAATATGCCAAAACCCTAATTTCCCTGTCCAAGACCCTCTGTAAAAAATTGGTCAAGTGAGGAGGCTAAGTGGCAGCGGAACCGCAGCCCAAGCATGGGTTTGGCCGCGGTTCCGCGGTGGTATAGTGAGATCACGCAACCAAATTTTCACAGAGTGCTTAGAATTCCCTGCACAGTATTCTGCAACAACCTGAAAAATTTTTGGAGCCAAAAAAATTTCGACAGAAACCTGATGCTTTTGAAAATGCGGTTTTGGAATTTTGTTCGATCAGAAATGTAAACACATTAGACCAAGCTAGACTAGGCTAATGGCATGGCTCTGATACCAGTGTAAGTGCACGGCGGCGCCCCGGCCGTCAATCCGACGCCGGAATGCGGAAGCGAAAATTTTTACGAACTTGTAAACCGGCACCACCGCGCACAAAAATCCCGGATCGGGCCATTAATCTAGTCCTAGCTAACAAGAGAAGGGGTAGAGAGATATACCGAGCGATCCGTGTCCTTCGGTCTTCTCGTCATCGTCCCGATCTCCGCGCGGAATCTCCGGTCTCCATCACGTCGCCGGAAGGGCACCACATCCCCGGCTTCTTTTACGGGCTCCCACCTCTGAACCGAGGCAACTCGGGCACGAAGTTGGTGAGCCGACGTGCCTAAGGTTGCTGTAGGTTGACAGTAGAACTCATGTCTCATTCGGGGTTTGTATGGAGTTGCCTTTTTTGGTGGAGGAAATGATATATGAACTTTTGTAGAGGAACTTGGGAATTTTGTAGCATCAAAAGAACAAAATTCCCACATGCAAATTTTGGACAGCCCTCCCCTTTCTTGGCCGGCCATGCTCATGGTGTAGGGAGAATGAAAAAAATGAGAGAAGAGAACAATAAAGCAAGGGAGAGTCAAATGAGATCAAGAGAAGAAATCATCACAAGGAAAGTCCAACACTCAACCAACCAATCATAACTCCAAAAGGTCAAGCCATCATGAACCATCATGAACTAAGAAGTCAATGTGATGGTGGAACTATCATGATACAATAATATGCAAATACCACCCTCCACAAATGCTTATTTGCACAAATGCAAATAAGCCCTCCTCCACTAATTTTCGGCCAATGAAAGATACAAAGAAAATTGGCCGAAACGGAAAACAAACTGGCAACTCCGAAAAACCTATCCCGTAATAAATTACAGGAAAACCCCGCTACTGTATATACATACCAGCATTTGTTTTCCGACCGAATACAAATGCAATGAGACAAAATCTACACTGTACAATACTAGGATCCGGCTTAAACCAAAGCCCGCTAGTATTAACCGTCCGATCATGATCCGTGCAATACCGCACGTATCTGATCGAACCCTTCCATATCTCCATACGGCCTCTACAGCGTTTCGCTCGAAACTTGAGAAAACGGTCTTTGGGGGACTCTAAAGACTCGTCAACATCATGGTTGTGGATTTAACCACTAGCACGTCATAGGTATTAGCCTATACGTAACGGGCTACCAGGTATTGACCAAAAGGGACGTCGATGAGCGAACTCATCCTGATACCCTACTGAGCCTGTCAGTGACAATATCCATACAGTCCGGTCCGTTCGTCTATGAGCATCGCATGGCGGGCCTAGGGGGTTGGTAAAAGTCAGACCCCCAAAAGCGGTACAAGTCGTGTCGGAGTGTAGCCCAGAACACCCTGAGATACTACTGGAATACCTACCAGTAAATCTCCTGCCTTGGCCAAGGACTTCGAGTAAGGGCTTTCCTAGACACAGCGCGACCTCACCCCCAATACCGGGAGAGACGAACCCTGAAGATCCGCTCACTGCCTCCATGTGGCTCGGGACTGTACCCAACTAAAACCTGTTTGCATGTCTCCTTTGAGCGTGGTAGGTTAGTAATCAAAGTACAGTAAGAACTCACACGAGACAAATGACGATCTCAGGTCGATGAACTAACCTGTACACATGTCACCACGGAACTGCTATCTGACGTCAGGTATAAGACCAACTAGCATGTTCCCGGCGAGTCCTGTCCGATGTACTCATAACCCAATGAGCACCTGTATACATCTTAGGTGAACCAACTGACACCAGTGGCTTGTAAGACCGGCCACCGCCCCTCGTCGGGGGCTCGACTGTATACACTAGTCTACTCTGGAGAATCGATGCCCTGTCTCGAAACTCCCACGACTAGGGACCTATTATGGATTTGCTTATAGACTACCAGCTCCCACGTATATGATCGCCCTCATACTGCTGGCAGTCAAGCAAGAATCCTAGGGGCTCTATCTGTAAGTGCACGGCGGCGCCCCGGCCGTCAATCCGACGGCCAAATGCGGAAGCGGTGATAAACTTTAATTTTTCTTGAACTGGCAAACCGCCGCGCACTAATACCCGGATCGAACCATTAACTAGTCCTAGCTAACTACAAGATGGGGAAGAGAGATATACCGACTGATCCAAGTCCTCCGGTCTTCTCGTCGTCGTCCCGATCTCCTGCGGAAGCTCCGGTCTCCACCTCGTCGCCGGAAGTGCACCACATCGCCTATTTCTTTTATGGGCTCCCACCTCAATGCCGAGGCAACTCGGGCACGAAGCTGGCTAGTCGACGTGCCCAAGATGTGCTGTAGAATATTGTGTAGGACTTGTGTCTCATTTTGGGGTCGTAGGAATTGCCATATGGTGGAGGA
This sequence comes from Agapanthus africanus, assembly GCA_030015575.1. NCBI lineage: Eukaryota > Viridiplantae > Streptophyta > Magnoliopsida > Asparagales > Amaryllidaceae > Agapanthus > Agapanthus africanus. The sequence continues at coordinate 439,959,011 of CM057350.1, read as the reverse complement.
ATTGATACAAGCTTTTGGAGGAGGAGCTAATATGATTTTTGCCAAGCCAAAAGAGTGTAAATCCCTACACTAGAATTTTGGACAGCCCCCATCAAGAGCAAGGCCGGCCATGACTTGGTGAGTGGAGAGAATGAGAGTGTGTTCTCAAAAAGAGAGAGAGCCAACCATATCCAAGAGAGAGAGAGGAATGGTTATCATGTGAAAAGAAATGATAGCAAGGAAAGTCCAACACTCAAACACCAATGATCATCCATCATCAACAACAATCCCAACACTCAACTAACAACCATGACTAAAACCATGATGATAAAGAAAGTCAAGCAATCATGAGTTTAAGAAAGGTCAAGGGATGGGCTCCATCATGAAACCATCATGATACAAATATATGCAAAGACCCCCTCTACAAATACTTATTTGCAACAATGCAAACAAGCCCTCCTCCACCAATCTTCGGCCAATGAACGATACAAAGGAAATCGGCCGAAACGAAAAGCAAACCGGCAACTCCATAAAACTGGTCCCGTAATAAATTACAGGAAAACCCCGATACTATGCATACACACCCGCATTTGTATTCCGACCGAAATACAAATGCAATGAGACAAAATCTACACTGTACTATACTAGGATCCGGCTTAAACCAAAGCCGGCTAGTAATATCCGTTCGATCCTGATCCGTGCAATACCGCACGTATCTGATCGAACCCTGCCATATAACCATACGGCCTGTAGTACAAACTGTCCGATCCTGATCCGTGCAATACCGCACGTTTCTGATCGGACCTTGCCATATCTCCATACGGCCTCTACAACTTTTCGCCCGAAAGCTGAGTAACTGAATGTGGGGGACTCTAAAGACTCGTCAACACCTTGGTTGTGGATTTAACCACTAGCACGTCAGAGGTATAAGCCAATACGTAACGGGCTACCAGGTATTGACCAAAAGGGACGTCTGTGAGCGAACTCAGCCTGACACCCTACTGAGCCTGTCAGTGACAATATCCGTACAGTCCGGTCCGTTCGTCTATGAGCATCGCATGGCGGGCCTAGGGGGTTGGTAAAAGTCAGACCCCCAAAAGCGGTACAAGTCGTGTCGGAGTGTAGCCCAGAACACCCTGAGATACTACTGGAATACCTACCAGTAAATCTCCTTGCCTCGGCCGAGGGCTTCGTGTAATGGCTCTCATAGACACAGCGCGACCTCACCCCCAATACCGGGAGAGACGAACCCCTGAAGATACGCTCACTGCCTCCATGTGGCTCGGGACTGTACCCAACTAAAACCTGTTTGCATGACTCCTTTGAGCCGTGGTAGGGTAGTAATCAAAGTACAGTGGGAACTCACACAAGACAAATGACGATCCCCAGGTCGATGAACTAACCTGTACACATGTCACCAGGGAACTGCCATCTGACGTCTGGTATATGACCAACTAGCATGTTCCCGGCGAGTCCTGTCCGGTGTACTCATAACCCAATGAGCACCTGTATACATCTTAGGTGATCTAACTGACACCAATGGCTTGTGAGACCGGCCACCGCCCCTCGTCGGGGTCTCGACTGTATACACTAGTCTACTCTGGAGAATCGATGCCCTGTCTCGAAACTCTCACGACTAGGGACTATTTAAGGATGTGCTTATAGACCCCCAGCTCCCACTTATATGATCGTCCTCATACTGCTGGTGGTCAAGCAAGAATCCTAGGGGCTCTACCAACGTGTAATAGCGACTTGTCAGGTCACTTAAAGCAGTACACGATGATAAAGGTAAACTAGATAGCATACTATCATCTCGAGTAAGACTATCCTACCGGGATAGGTCCTCCATCAATCATTGCAATCACGTACCTGTGACCTAATAATTGACTCTGAGGGCACTATCTCCAACAATCTCCCACTTGCACTCAAGGCCAATTATTGCGATGTCGCATACTCACAGCCCGTGTGATACCGAACACCCAACTCCTCTACTAGTCAGTCTCACAAAGCTCGTTTGCGAAACTATTGCGTTCGAGGAATAACCTCAGTGAGTGGATCCGCCTTGATGTTTCTTTCTATGTCTCTCTATATCTCAAGTTCGCGGAGAAAGGCATCTCCCGAAATGAGCAATACCTGTCTTAGAATGTGTCTGGATGTCTGATGGGACCTAGCTCATAAATGAACTCCAAATCCAAAACTTCTTAGACTGTATCGTCAACTGAACTTAATCAGTATCCTGCGCCATGCCTCCCTCAGTATTGCCTTGGACCACCTGTCCAAAATACTGCCCCTCGTCAGAAGGAAAACTATAACTCTGACAACCTCCTTGTCGTCCATGTCACCTTGGAAGCCTGGAATGATAACTGTCTCCCGAATGAGGCTGTCGTTATCATATCCCTAGAACATCCACTTATGTTCTAAAACTGCTTCCGACTGTTTCTCCAGGATTGGATCAATATCAACTTATCGCACCTAGTGCAAGAACAACATCTGGTGTGGTACTTGACATCTCATGATTGACTCAATTGCCTAAGCAAGTGATCTGCCAATCATGCACATCCCTCTCCCCTTTAGTCTGTAAGACACCTTTAGAGAGGGTGACTCCATCACCTGCAGGTACACTACCGTGCCAGGAGTCGTCCATTCTAAATACTCTTAGAATGCTGTCTAAGTATCCAGATTGGGAGACTACCCAAATCTAGATCTAAAACCATAGATCTAGTAACCAGAATGTCTGATATAAAATCCATTTCTTTTGTGGAGAAACCACTGTGTGACGACCAAAGTATAATCGATCGTAGTATAGGAGTCTTTTTTCCTACTCTGTGTATGTCATCCAAATACCAGGACATCACACCCTACTACCTTCTCAACAGATCCATCCCCTATTCTGATGAAGTCAAACCTATGACTGTCACATCAGAAATGGATGATCTATCTCTGCTATATCTGCTTTAGTCTATAAATAGACATAAGCAACCTGTCCACCAATGCTTCCACTGCTCCCACTGACTACGACAACCCTCTGGCAGAGTCATATACACGTACACTTCTGAAGCGAGTTCAGAACGACGCTATACTCATCCTCCCGCCGGGTCTCGCAACCTGGAACAACAGCAATGGCAAGTGTGGGTAAACAAGAACTTCCCTGTCACCGTCCTTGAGGCTACCGTAGTACCTCTCGGGTGCCTGAAGTTACCCACCTTATCTGCGGAGTGGCCAATGGAATGTCAATCCAGATTGAATCTTTAGGTTCCTTATCAAATCTTCAGTAATCGTTTGTGGTTCTGGAATCACTTCCAGTTCTACCATACTCCCACTACTGTTTTCTGAAAAAATCCATTTTTAATAAAACTGTGGCGAGTCTAGAACAATATTGCTATTGTTCATCCAGATGGTAGAAAGTCAACCTTCGTCATAGCCTGGGTCAACCCACAAACAGCCATTACAGAAACGTGCCTTGAGTTGTCCAGTGTTTGGTTTTGAGCATAAACCGGACAACTCCCCGTACCTTAACATCGTTAAGATATGAACTGTTTTATATCCAATATAGAAACAGAGGCACTGATTTAATTGAACCAGATCCAAATCATGCAACTGTCTCCAGTGCATGTCTACTAAATGGAAGAAGGACGATCAGCGTTACTTAACTTAGGAATGCTTCCAATTATGAGTAACCTGAAAGAGAAGCAAGATCTCTTTATCATTACTATCAACTGAATACCATACGCAAGTATCTACATCTTCGATCTCTTTGAAGAATCCCGATACTTGCAATACTTGGTTCTCTACTTTATTCAAATACCTATAACTTCTCAAAATTCGGACCCTGTGTTTCCACGAAACACCTGTCTAAAAACTAGAGAAGTCATAAGTAAACCGAATATAGTACGAGGACCAACCCCTCTGTCCTGATGGACCCTGGACAACATACAGTACTCTGTATAAGTCCCTTGAGTCTGATAATTCATTCACTGTGTGTCGTAGGTTGAAAACTGTACTTATGGTCAAGAAGAATTACACCGCTGTTTAATGCTCCTTACCTAACCATCCACTTGTATAGGTAAATGTCACAGACATAATTTCAAAAAGGTATATCTCACTCTATGAAAATAGACGTACAGATATATCAATTTGAAATTGGTGCATAACAGCGGATATTCAAAACCAAATATTTGCCGACCGGCAAACGACCCAGGTGACTTCCTCAAGTATCACCGATTACAACGAATCCCGATATAATGAGGATGATCACCCAATTCCCAATAACTTACTCCCACTCATCATCTGTAAGACCATACAGATGTGAGAATCATACCTGGTAAATACATACCCTGGAGCAAGATCTGATTGGGAAATCAGTTTTCTTTTAACAGTACACAGTGAAACTGAAACATTGAAATGTTTCGATGGGGTATCTGGTATTCTTAGTAATGCCTCTTCCATTATCCAGATTCACAACTGTAACCGTGTGTTTCTTTGCCACCTTTCCAAATCCCTTTATATGTCTTTAGTCATTACCTTCTGCACACCCCTTTAGGCCAAATGGTTTTCTTCCTTCCCTACCGTTCGGCACCAGCCTATGGTTTGGAAGAAGACTATCCAATAAGCATAATGGGTGTACTGTCCCAATCCTAGGAACACTCGCAATACGAGAGAAGGTGAAGATAAAAGACACCTGAATAAACCTTATTCCTATTTCTCCTGAACCAGAATCCATCCCCGAACTGGAACAAGTTCCTTTCGAGTTCGTATATAACCATACGATGGAGTATCCAATAAACTGTGGATCTTCGTAGTGATACGGAGTGTCCTGGAGAAATACAAAGGTGAAGTGGGAGTGGTAATGAAATACTTGGTTTGGTCGTGAATATCAGTTGCAATTTACTTTGCCCTCTTACTAATCCCTTGCTTTGTCTTAACTTAATACCTTCTGTACACCATCGTTAGGCTAATTGGTTTTCTTCATTCCCTACCGGTGGGCACCAGCCTAAGGTTTGGAAGAAGACTATCCAATTTGCGTAATAGGTGTACTATCTCCTAAACCAAGGAGTACTCACAACTCGAGAGAAGGTAAAAGGAAAAGACAACTGAATAATTCTATCCGTTTTCTCCAGAACCGGAAACCATCCTCGAATAAATCCCTCCGAGTTCGTATATAACCATACGATGGTTTTGTCCAATGGAAGTGGACGTTCGTAGTAACACGGGGTGTCCTGGAGAAAAGGGTAAAAGTAGGAGTGGCAATGAGGTTCGCAACTCTGACAATCCAAAAGCCAGTGTTTAAGAAGGTTCGGTCAACTTGGTTACTGAGTCATAGTCTTAGGGTCGGGTCAATGGTCGCTGCCAAAGAGAGAGAGAAAAGAAACACTCAGCGTGCACTCTAACCTAGATCAGAATGGTTACCAATTTATCTAATCTGGAAACCTCCCACTGTACCTCAAATTCTCCTCCAAACCTAAAAGAAGAATTAGTCGGGGTCACCCGAGGAGTAAACTAACTCATCAGTGGGAATCGGGATCCAACTATCATCGCATGATAACGTGACGGAATCCGCTCACGTCATCACACTCCAGAAGGTATGCGCATATCTGGCAAGTTTCAGTTCTTTTGAAAACCCCGATGTGATTTTTGCCCCATTCTCTTATGACCTTGACTTTGGCCAACAAATCATAAGTCACATGTAAAGTTCTACCCGTCATTCTCCAGGTTGATTCGAATCCACCCGCACAAGCCCTTGACTTTGGCCAACAAGGCTATACGACTGTTCCAAACCAACGCATCTATCTATGCTGCATATGAATAACCAACAGCTACCAAACACTGTGCCTTGACTTTGGCCAACAAACACAGCTTGAATACTATTGACTACCCATATGAAACGACGGAGGGCTACGAATGGTTTCTGGCGAAAACCTTTAACGTAATGAACTTGATATCGTTGAAGGAACGGATAGCTTTTTGAAAATATAGTGACGAAAACCATTGCTAAAGAGGTCACTCCCGGTGAAGGGATCTCGGCTCTTTCCCCGTAGAATGAGGTGCAGGATATTCCAACTGAATACCACGATGCAAAGCAAAAGTAATCGGCTATAGTGAAGTCATTGCCCTGACGCAAACTTTTGTCCAAGGGGTCACTCCCGGTGAAGGGATCTCGGCCCTTGCCTCGTCGACTGAGGAGCAGGATAATCCAACTGAATACCACGATGAAAAACAAAAGTGAACGTCCTTGCAATAACAGCTTTTTGAAAAGTGTTCCAACAACATCAGATTAGGTTTGTTTTTAACTTGCATTGATCCGAATCAACGCAGTCCCATCAATTGATCACACCACAAAGAACGAAATTATACTGATGTACGTATATGCCATCCGCATTCGCCACTGGGTCCCGTCATTACCCGTTAGGTTAGCTAACTAACGACAGAGCGGGGACTGGACTAGCGCGGATGTAAAACATATACAACATCTATTAATATATATACCAATATATTATATTTTGCTCAAGGCGTGAATAAAAATGCAGCATCACAGAAATGTACAGCATCAAAGAACAATACAGATATCTGGGATCCCCGGGTTTCACAGAGCCACTACTGAAACCCGACGTTCCCCTGGTCGTGTGGATAGCCTGTGCAATGAGAACCTAGACCCCTACGGGCGCGGCAAGTCACCCGCCAAGACCTGAAGCGAGGTAGCCCCCTTCAGCGCCGTGAATGGACCACCCAGCACTTCACGGAATCCGGTAACTTGGGCACCCCTCCTGGGTCAACCTGTACCCCCTACGAGTGCGGCGAATAGCCCGCCAATTCTAGAGTGAAGCCCCTTCCGTCTCAATGCCATGAGATGCGGGCATGTTGCCCTCTAGAACCCGGCTATCTGTGCACCCCACCGCGGGGTAATCCTAGTACAGAAAGTAAAATATACATACAACGGGTACATCGACCGCAACCTGGCCGTGCCCCAAAATAATAATACAATCAGGCAGTGACGACAGTCCACATGTCGGACGCTCGCCCCGCAATATCAAATGTACATAATACAACCACAACTGTACTAGCATTGCATCCAGGCTATCCCCCACGACCGATCCGCAACATCACAGCAAAAACAGAACATCAACGTGAAAGTCACGTTCGCAAATCCGTCTAACCGGGCTATAGCAGTTAGACAGGATTTACCGATCAAGTGACATTCACGGTCGCAGATATAATGTAAATACTGTGAAATAATGTGTTTAAAATATCCGATCAATCAAATTTTAACAAGTGGGCCCCCAAGCATTACTGTAGCAGATCAAGAAATTCTGGGCCCAATGTTATTATTCCAAAACCCCAATTTCAACCCCAGAAAGATACTGTAGAAATTTGGTGCAGGGATCCCCACAGTGTGCAGCGGAACCGCGGCCCAAAGGGGGTTTTGGCCGCGGTTCCGCGCCTCCACTGTTGATTCACCCTGTCGAATTTCTACAGTAGCCTGTAGTCTCCAGTACATCAATGTTTTACAACCTGAAAAAATTTTCGAGACCAAAAATTTTCAACAGAAACTGATGTTAGTGAAAATGTAGATTTTGGAATTTTGCTCGATCGAAAATGCAAAACACATTACACAAAGCTAGACTAAGTTAATGGCGAGGCTCTGATACCACTGTAAGTGCACGGCGGCGCCCCGGCCGTCAATCCGACGGCCAAATGCGGAAGCGGTAATAAACTTTAATTTTTCTTGAACTGGCAAACCGCCGCGCACTAATACCCGGATCGAACCATTAACTAGTCCTAGCTAACTACAAGATGGGGAAGAGAGATACTGATCCAAGTCCTCCGGTCTTCTCGTCGTCGTCCCGATCTCCTGCGGAAGCTCCGGTCTCCACCTCGTCGCCGGAAGTGCACCACATCGCCTACTTCTTTTACGGGCTCCTACCTCAATGCCGAGGCAACTCGGGCACGAAGCTGGCTAGTCGACGTGCCCAAGATGTGCTGTAGAATATTGTGTAGGACTTGTGTCTCATTTTGGGGTCGTAGGAATTGCCATATGGTGGAGGAATTGATACAAGCTTTTGGAGGAGGAGCTAATATGATTTTTGCCAAGCCAAAAGAGTGTAAATCCCTACACTAGAATTTTGGACAGCCCCCATCAAGAGCAAGGCCGGCCATGACTTGGTGAGTGGAGAGAATGAGAGTGTGTTCTCAAAAAGAAAGAGAGCCAACCATATCCAAGAGAGAGAGAGGAATGGTTATCATGTGAAAATAAATGATAGCAAGGAAAGTCCAACACTCAAACACCAATGATCATCCATCATCAACAACAATCCCAACACTCAACTAACAACCATGATTAAAACCATGATGATAAAGAAAGTCAAGCAATCATGAGTTTAAGAAAGGTCAAGGGATGGGCTCCATCATGAAACCATCATGATACAAATATATGCAAAGACCCCCTCCACAAATACTTATTTGCAACAATGCAAACAAGCCCTCCTCCACCAATCTTCGGCCAATGAACGATACAAAGGAAATCGGCCGAAACGAAAAGCAAACCGGCAACTCCATAAAACTGGTCCCGTAATAAATTACAGGAAAACCCCGATACTATGCATACACACCCGCATTTGTATTCCGACCGAAATACAAATGCAATGAGACAAAATCTACACTGTACTATACTAGGATCCGGCTTAAACCAAAGCCGGCTAGTAATATCCGTTCGATCCTGATCCGTGCAATACCGCACGTATCTGATCGAACCCTGCCATATAACCATACGGCCTGTAGTACAAACTGTCCGATCCTGATCCGTGCAATACCGCACGTTTCTGATCGGACCTTGCCATATCTCCATACGGCCTCTACAACTTTTCGCCCGAAAGCTGAGTAACTGAATGTGGGGGACTCTAAAGACTCGTCAACACCTTGGTTGTGGATTTAACCACTAGCACGTCAGAGGTATAAGCCAATACGTAACGGGCTACCAGGTATTGACCAAAAGGGACGTCTGTGAGCGAACTCAGCCTGACACCCTACTGAGCCTGTCAGTGACAATATCCGTACAGTCCGGTCCGTTCGTCTATGAGCATCGCATGGCGGGCCTAGGGGGTTGGTAAAAGTCAGACCCCCAAAAGCGGTACAAGTCGTGTCGGAGTGTAGCCCAGAACACCCTGAGATACTACTGGAATACCTACCAGTAAATCTCCTTGCCTCGGCCGAGGGCTTCGTGTAATGGCTCTCATAGACACAGCGCGACCTCACCTCCAATACCGGGAGAGACGAACCCCTGAAGATACGCTCACTGCCTCCATGTGGCTCGGGACTGTACCCAACTAAAACCTGTTTGCATGACTCCTTTGAGCCGTGGTAGGGTAGTAATCAAAGTACAGTGGGAACTCACACAAGACAAATGACGATCCCCAGGTCGATGAACTAACCTGTACACATGTCACCAGGGAACTGCCATCTGACGTCTGGTATATGACCAACTAGCATGTTCCCGGCGAGTCCTGTCCGGTGTACTCATAACCCAATGAGCACCTGTATACATCTTAGGTGATCTAACTGACACCAATGGCTTGTGAGACTGGCCACCGCCCCTCGTCGGGGTCTCGACTGTATACACTAGTCTACTCTGGAGAATCGATGCCCTGTCTCGAAACTCTCACGACTAGGGACCATTTAAGGATGTGCTTATAGACCCCCAGCTCCCACTTATATGATCGCCCTCATACTGCTGGTGGTCAAGCAAGAATCCTAGGGGCTCTACCAACGTGTAATAGCGACTTGTCAGGTCACTTAAAGCAGTACACGATGATAAAGGTAAACCAGATAGCATACTATCATCTCGAGTAAGACTGTCCTACCGGGATAGGTTCTCCATCAATCATTGCAATCACGTACCTGTGACCTATTAATTGACTCTGAGGGCACTATCTCCAACACTATCAACGTGTAATAGCGACCTGTCAGGTCACCTAAAGTAGTACACGATGATAAAGATAAACCAGATAGCATACTATCATCTTGAGTAAGACTGTCCTGCTGGGACAGGTCCTCCCTCAATTATTGCAATCACGTGCCTGTGATCCAATAATTGACTCTGAGGGCTCTATCTCCAACAACATGTGCCAAAATCAAATTTTTTAAGGTGCTAAGTGAACATACAAAGAATCATCACTAGAAATTTAGGGTTTCATTACTTTGTCATCATCACAAGTAGAAAAAGCTAGGGTTTTGAGAGTACAACCTTTGTAGCTCCCTACGCTAGACTACTTGGCTACTTAAGGGTTGGAAAAAGGTCCACTTGAGATCCTCTAGGTCCACGATGATCTACCCGGAGTCCTCTTAGTCCAAGCTTGAAGCTTCACAAGATCAAGAGAAGAAATGGAAGCTAACACTCTACACTAATGGGCAAGACTAGTGTAGAATGGTGTTGTGGTAGGTTTTCTCACTTCAAAATCCTAACTTGGTCACTCTTTGGCTCACTTGAGAAAACAAGAGAGCAAGAGAGAAAGGAGGAAGAAGATGATGGCTTTCTAAAACTCAAGATAATGATAAGCTTGTGTAGAAAATGGGAAAATGAAAATATATATATTTTCACTCTCTCATTCTAAACCATGGTTGTAAAATATCTTAGATATTTTAGTTTGGAACAAAAATGACCATAGAAAATGAATCATGGTTAATTCAAGGGGTTAGTGCAAGAATAAAAGATTAAACCATGAAACAATTTCCATTTTCATTTTCCTTTTTCCAAATAAATAATATCCATATATTTTACATATGGTGTGAGTCTTATATTGCCACCATCTACTATATCAACAACCATGATAACCATTATGTATGCATGTATGTGTGCATGCACATCCTATGTGCATGAATGAGAATGAATGCATACATGCATGCATACAACATAAAGACAAGAAAGGATTTCAAGTGAGAAACTAATGGTTAATGATAAATCACCACTTGATTTAGCAACCCGGTCGTATCACATACGACCCGACCAAAAGCAAGCCGCCCGATTAATATACGGTATCTCACACGCGCATTTTAACCGGGTCCACGCGCATATCGCATATGCGCACCACATCGTTTCGTCTGGACTAGCTAACTCCATTGTAGAACTCTAAGACTCGTCAATACGCCGGCAGTGGGTGATGATCATATCAAGAACCCCCAAGCCGCAAGCGGTCAGCTAAACGTAGCGGCCATCCGGGTATTGAGCGATCAGAAGAAAACAAGCGAACCTGTTACAACTCCCGTCGAGCCAACCGGCAACACTACCGTACAGTCCGGTCTCTTCGTCAGATATGCTGCATATCAAGTCTAGGGATGGTAACGTCGACCCCAATAACTCAATAAGTCATGCCAATGAATGGTCTATAACAGATCGAGAAACTACTGATAACATTTATCAGTAAATCTCAACAGCCCTGGCCAGGGACTTACTGATATAGCCAATCGAGCACAGCACATCATCAATTCCCAATACCGGGAGAGACGAAACCCTTCCTATCTCTCATCGCCTTCGTGTGTCTCAGGACTGTACCCAACGGCCACCTGTTTGCACGACTCAGTAGAGCCGTGGTAGGGTGGTAATCAAAGTACAGTGGGAGAGCACACAAGACTCTATGACGATCTCGGGTCTACAGACTAACCTGCACCAGTGTCACCTGAGAACTGCTATCCGACGATAGATATAATTCCGTATAGGAGTTCTCGGTGAGTCTGTCCAGTGTACCCAGTCACCACTGAGCACCCGTATACGATCTCGATGTCAAACATCGATGAATGTGGGAACATCCATCGCCCATCATATGGGTCTAGTATCATATACGCTAGTCTACTCTAGTATATCGATGCCCCGTCTCGATATACCTACGACTAGGGACATTTCAGGATATGCATATAAACTACAGATGTCCCACTAGTATGATCTCCATCATAATCACAGTAGTCAAGCCTATATCCTCAGGGCTTTATCAACATGTGTGAATGAATAAAAGCATGATCAAATCAACATGTCAGATAAAGAAGAACCAGATAGCATACTATCATGTCGAGCAAGAATGTACACTGAATATATATATATATATATATATATATATATATATATGCATCCACTATCATATAATGGCCTATAGGGCATACATATATCCAACAATATCTTATATCAATCGTATCCGCTCGTATCATCTCATCTCATCTCATCGCCTACTAACTCTTTTAACCATATCCATAAGTTTCTCACATAGTTTCTCCAACCATATTCTATATATATTGGTTTCCATTTATAATTTGCGGGGTGTTATACGCCATACACCCGACTTCCCCTGTTAGTCTACGGTAGCGCCCCGGCCATCAATCCGAGGCCAAATGCGGAACAAAAACTTTTTACGAAACCGGCGCTATCATAGTCTTTCACCCGGATCGAACCATTAATACTAAACTAGCTATCTACAAGAAGTTAGAATGGCTATACCGATCGATACGTGTCCTTCAGTCTTTAGACACCATCTCTAGCTCCTCGCGGCATCTCCGATCTCGCGCGATCTCCGGTCTCCTCGTCGAAAAGGGCACCACATCAAGAAGTCTTTTTACGGGCTCCCGCTTCAAACCGAAGCAACTCGGATATGATGTTTGCTAGCTGACATGTCCAAGTTGAAGTAGAGACCGTGTGTGATAACTTTGTCTCAAGCATCCATTGATTCTCAACACATGAGAGTGTATGGATGGAGGTTGAAGATGATGCCATGGTGGAAGTAGTGAGCCAGAGGAAGAAGAAGAAGAAGAAGCTTTTCTTTTCTTATTATGATAGATAATAATGTGAGTGAGCACTAGAATAATTTCAAGAGCCAACCCCAACAATATGTGGCTGCCCTCTTTCTCCTCCTATCATAATCTCACCCAATAATCAATCAAGAAAAGGTGACATGCACAAAAAATAAGACCATGAGTCACTAAACATGCACATGCCACAATTAATGCTCTTAATGATGACTTGAGCTCACAATTTCCACTTGTAAAAATTAATCCAAATGTTTACAACAATAAATAGAATGGTATCTACTAAAGTAAACTCATGACGGATCACAAAAGTACCCATCACCTTGTAACGTTTTGAAAATCGTTTCGGTGAAATTTCGAAAAAAATCGGTAAAATAAGGGGGTTTTCGGTAAAAAGTCAAAATACAAATATCTTTATTATAAAATTAAATATACATATTCTAGCTATGAAATTGCTAGTATTTGGTGTTTATTGAGCCACTGGGGAAATTTCAAATTTTCTGAAAAATTTTCCGAAATTAATTATTTTAATATTATTTTAAGCCGTCACTAATACATTTAATTGGGGAAAATTACAAATTGGAATGAGTTGAAACAAATTTTGTGCATCATAAAACTTTAAATAAAATTTTATCATGTGATTTTTGAAATGAAATCGTTTGCCAAAACGGTTTAGAAAATATCGAAGAAAAGGGCTTTTTCGGTGAAATTTAGTGTTAACGGGAGTTGGGGTAATACATTTATCTTTTTCCCTAACCCACACACCCACACCTCACCCTCTCTCCCTCTCCCCATGTGGCCGGCCCCACCATGACAGCCCTCCCCCTCTCCCTCTCTCCAATCACTTCTTTTGTCAAAGAAAAGAAAAGAAAAGAGTAGAAAATGATAGAATTAGAGTGGACTTTGACTAGAGTGGACTTTCCCCACCTCACTCTCTCTCCTTCCTCACCCAATCCCCACCAATTCTGGCCGAAATCTGAACCCACAACAGCCCCCAAATTCTTCATCTCATTTTCCATCAAAATCCCCAAAATTTCTATCAAAAATCCACCCTTTTTCTCAAAAATTCAAAGCTAATTCTAAATCCAAGCTTTACCCATTATTCTTTAGCTATTCAAGCATGGATCTTGGAGCATGAAATCATTGTTGGAGGTTAAGATTTTTGCAAGTTTGATCTCAAGCTTGTGAGGTATAATCATAACCTTATGCTTAAATTGTTGTTAGATTACTTCAATCTAGCTATTAGGTGTTAAATTAGGGTTTTAAATTTCAAGTTTGATATTTAAAGAAAGGGTTTTGAATACTAAGTTAGGGTTTAGGTCATTTGATCATAATCTAATTGTGTGGTTATTATCTAGTGGGCATGCTAAAACAAAGTTAATTACTAGGTTACTAATTGTTTTTTTAAAATTGTTCAAATTATGCTAATTTGCTAACTAGGTTTTTGGAAATTTATTAAATGGTTTAGATTAAAATATGATTAAGGTTTCATGACATTATTAACATTATAAATTTTGGTTTAATACTATAGTATAGGCAAAACTAAGCTTAATTGATGAATTGTGAATTTTACTTTAAAACGTGTTAAAATTGATATGTTTGCAAACTAGAATTTTGGAGTTAATGAAATTTAATGAGATTAAATTATAGGAATGGTTTATATGACTTTGTTATGATTTTTAGTGGATATTGTGGCCTCTAGATTCGTTTATATATCGAGTTTTGTACCAAAACGGTTAATTTTTGCTTGCTTGATTTTCGGAAAAATGGCTTTTCAAGTAAGTTTGAGGTTTTTGTGAATTGCAACCTAATTCATATTATAATTAGTGTTTGGGAATGCGTAAATGGGTGTGTTTGGGTTTTTCTCGATGGTTTGACGTTTGTAGATCGACATCGAGGGTTGCTTTAGCTATTCTTGCATGCGTAGCCGATAGGTTTTGACCTCTGCGTGCTACGCGTGCCGAATTGGTTTTCATATACCGTATCGATTTCGGATTTGGTTTTTATGCGATACGATACGTTGTGATATGTAGGTACCCCCATGTGGACTTCGAGACGACAAGCAAGCGCGTGGCGACGTCGGCACCGGCGAGCGAGGACCTGGTGAGTAGATTTATATCTACGGGGAGAAGTCGGATGGATGGCGTATAGCACCCCCGCAGTCCGTCGTGTAGCTCATATATATATATATATATGTTTATATAGGTGTTTTATGATACGAGAATGTTTATTCATGTTATGTTTATGTGTTCATGGGTTACCTTTGGGTTAATTGCGAAAACCTAGAGTAGTTGTTATACCCACATACGCACACACAGAATTGCATACTTTACTTTCTTGTGCGCAGATTGGGATGTGTATATATGTATATATATGCGTGGGTATAGGACTATACATATGTACATTCATATACGCATGCATAGATAATGAGGATAGTACTTAGGATTTAAGATGAGTCGATGAGATTTGATTTGAGGCCGTGAGATCGGTGATATAGCAGGGTTCGTATTTGAGATACGACATGACGTTGTAGCGGGTCCTTGACGTAGTGTTTCACACATGTGCATGCATACTTAGGCGGTATCAGTATTGTACTAGACGTAGATCAGTACCCCGATCATGATATTTGATAAAGAGGATACCAGGTGAATAGTATGATGAATGTGATATTGACCCGTACCCAGATTTGGGATGCCGTACGACGGATTTACTTACGAGCTATATTGATGATTGATCCGCACTCTTGACTTGGGATGCCTGATTATAGATATGGTATCGGATATGATATTATTGAGGCGGGATCACCGACTATACATATACAGGTATGTATATGTATCGACTCAGATGATAGGCGGTTTCCTTACCTGTAGTTCAGCTTGTTAGTTCAGCCGTATAGTTTAGTGTAGTTGTTAGATTAGATTAGACTCCTACCTATTTCAAAACTAGCGGATCGTGGGTATTTTAAAAGACAGGTCAAGGGATCTACGGATATTTCAAAAAACGTATCCTTTCTTAAAAACCACCGTAGCCCCTATTTTCAAAACCCCGCGATTCGTGTTATTTCAAATGGCACCGTTGTTTAATATTTAGCTCCCGCTCATTTTGGTTGCTCGCTCCGCATCGCATACTTACATTGTTATTTCATATTGCATTGTTGACATTATGCTGTTAGGACACCAGCACCATTACCGATGATGCGTATGTACCACATACACTTACTTGCCGGCTCACACACATCTTCATCGGTAATTGCCATGTCACGTACACCTTAGAAAATATTATTGCTTAACTTAGCTTGATAGCTAGTAGTTTGATATAATATTAGTATACATACCTTATATGCCAGCTTAGATTTTGTAGTTATTACTTGTCGCTTCATGCATACTGTTATTCTTTGTTATGCCGTATTCATGGATTCTCATGCTTATATTCATGGTTTTATATGCTATTGATTATTCGGATTTCCATGATATTTTCTGAATTTGGAGGAAAACCGCAAAACATATATAAACTGTTTTCTCTCTTCTTAAATAAAAATGCGGTTTTCCCATGATATATGAGTCGTCCACCATGAGTTTACTGATGGATTTCGAGACCCGATTCGAGGAGATGGATGAACCGTTTCGGGTACATGGTGGGCCCGGTAAGGTACCCCGGGGTAAGAAGGTCGTGTTGCTGACGTTGAGCCTGGCAGGGGAGCACTACCTACCGGTGATATTACCCGACGCGTCGGATATCCGGAGGATACCGTCGTGGTCTTGAGATGGATGGTAGGGGCCGGTGTGGACTGACGGCGCCCTAGATATTGTGATTGAGACATTGAGATTTCGAGATATTGAGGTACAGAGACTGTGATACAGAGATATCGAGATATTGAGATTACGTTTTGTGCCGATGCTTGGCACTGTTTTATGCTGATTTCATTTATGATATCTCATTTTAAAAATACAAAGGAAATATCACTAAATTATGAAAACAGTTTCTTCATTTACATGTATTCTGTTTTCATGCATTCATACCTCATTCATATGATATATTGCTACCTGAGGCACTGACACGGGCACATGAGATTACACTCGGGTTAGATATTACCCTAGCCATTATTATAGGCTGTATGTTATACATATATTTGAGGATATATTATGATCATTGACCTAGGTTGCGTTATTTATGCGATTTCTATTCGTAGATGTTTTTCTATTCACGAGTTGGCAACTCACCCCCGTTGTGCCCCGGTTTCTTGCAGATTTGCCGTACAGGGTTCTTTACGGCTCTGCGGGCATAGTTTCGTTCGGGTGATTTGCTAGTAGGTGGGTTTACTTGTATCGTACCCCCATTATATATCTTGTATATCATTATTCTGTTGTATCTAGAAGTTTCATCAACCAAACATGTATTTATTTTTGAGATAGAGACCAGTGATGTTATTCTTTCGACCTTAGAGTCGCGCGTTGTATTTCTGTGGATTTCTTGTTGTTTTGCGTTTCCTTTTGAGTTTTGATCCTCGCCCTTGGCGTTGTATATTATATTACTTTTGTGGTTGTGACCGTAGATTGACGAAGAGCTAGCTCTCGCTTGGGGATGCCTTTTTATTGATTTCGTATACTATTCATATTGTATCCCGTTTGGGGGCCAGTTTTTACAAAGGAGACTCTGCCGAAATTTTCGGGAAATATTTGATGTTTTTTTTTTAAACTGCATAATTCGGCTTATGCTATTAAAACAACTTGTTTTAAATTGGTTTTCCTTCACTCTACTACCTTTCTTAGTTTGGATTTCTGGGTTTTCGGCTTACTTAGATTACGTACGCCTCGAGACGTTCGTAGTTTAAGTGCCGGTCATATTCCGTACTTTCGGGACGTGACACACCTGTATACACATACATGCATCCGCATTCCGACTGAATGCGAATGCAATGAAACTAAAGTAATCCAACAAATCTAATACTAGGATCCGGCTTAAACCAAAGCCCACTAATATGATCCGTCCGATCATGATCCGTGCATGAGTGCACGTATATGATCGAACCCTACCATAATGCCATACGGCTTCTACAACGTTTCGCTCGAACTTGGGAAAACTATCTGTGGGGGACTCTAAAAACTCGTAAATACACTGGCTGTGGATTTAACCACAAGCACGTCAGTGGTACTAGCTGTACGTAACGGCTATCCTTGTATTGACCAAAAGGGAGACCGATGAGCGAACTCATCCTGAAACCCTACTGAGCCTGTCAATGACAATATTCATATAGTCCGGTCCGTTTGTCTATGAGTATCGCATGTCGGGCCTAGGGGCTGGTAAACATCAGACCCCCAAAAGCGGTACAAGTCGTGTTGGAGTGTAGCCCAGAACACCCTGAGATACTACTGGAATACCTACCAGTAAATCTCACTTGCCTTGGCCAAGGATTTCGTGTAATGGCTCTCCTAGACACAGCGCGATCTCACCCCCAATACCGAAAGAGACGAAACCCCTGCCGATCCGCTTACTGTCTCCATGTGGCTCGGGACTGTACCCAACTAAAACCTGTTTGCACGACTCCTTTGAGCCGTGGTAGGGTAGTAATCAAAGCACAGTGGGAACTCACACGAGACAAATGACGATCTCAGGTCAATGAACTAACATGTACACATGTTACCAGGGAACTTCTATCTGACACTAGGTATAATACCAACTAGTATGTTCCCGGCGAGTCCGTCCGGTGTACTCATAACCCAATGAGAACCTGTATACGTCTTAGGTGAAGCAACTGAAACCAATGGCTTGTTACACCAGCTACCGCCTCTCGTCGGGGTCTCGATCATATACACTAGTTTACTCTGGAGTATCGATGCCCCTTCTCGAAACTCCCTCGACTAGAGACCTTTTAAGAATATGCTTATAGACTACCCAACTCTCACATATATGATCGCCATCATACTGCTGTGTCACGACCCGAAATATTAGCTCGTGACCAGTACTTGAATCACGCAACGTCTAAAGGCGTAACGGAATTCAAGTAAGCTGAAACCCAGAGATCTAAACCTTTTTAAGAGAATAAAGAAGGTGAAGTTTTGAAATAAAGGTATAATAAAATCAAGTTTTCTTAAATGCATGAAAAAGGAACAAGGAAAATGCAAGTTTATTTTACTAACTGAAAAACATGTTTCGTCTTTTTTTTTAAAATTTGGGCAGCACCTCCTTTGTATTTTTTAATCCAAAACCACAATACATAACAAGAATAATGGCATCCCCAAGCGGGAGCTAGCTCTTCGCCAACCGGCGGATCACAACCACGTAAAGCATAAATATAAGTATATGATGCCCAACGGCGAAGATCACCACAAAGATAAAAAAATAAGAAAGACATCAACCCAAAACGCGAACATAAAATCCATCGCTCAAGTCTCGCAACTACAAATCTTACTAAGTCTCATTACTTATACAAATGCTAGTTTGATTGATAGAGTTAACTAGATACAATATGAAATATAAATACAAGAGTGGGTATGATACAAATGTCCCACCTACCAAGGCAATCACCCGAAAGCAACTGTGTGCCAGCGATGCCGCTACTGATCCATGCGGTCAACTTGCATGAACTGTGGCACATCGGGGGTGAGTTGCCAACTCGTGAGTAGAAAACATCAACAAGTAGAAATCGAATAAACAACGACTCCTAGGTCAACTATATCATAAAGGTAATACTATGATATCTAGGGTGACCGGGTCTGTATATGTGCCAATACTAATATCAATATCAATCAGCATGTGGATATCATCTAACAATATAATCAATGTATGTATGCATGTGGATCTCGTCCAACCATATAATCAATGTATGTATGCATGTGTATCTCGTCCAATCATATAATCAATGTATGTATGCATCATAAAAGCATGTGCATGAAAGTATGAGGATATAAATCAACGTGTGTCCCTCACGACACCTCAAAAATCATGGAACCTGGGTGTCCAGTATCGACACCCAAAAACATCATGAAAGCCGTGTCCAGCATCGACACGTAAATCCTCATATCTCGGGCTCCGTCAGTCCGGATCGGCCCTCGGGCTTCGTCAGTCCGGATCGGCCCATCTTATCTCTCGACTCCGGTCGGTATCCTCCGGATATCCGCCGAGCCTAAATACTATCACCGGTAGGTAGTAGTCCCTCTGCCAGGCTCACCGTCTACTGCACAGCAATCCGTTCTCGCCTCGGGGCACCATACCGGGTCCACCATGTACCCGCAATCGGCCTCATCCAGCTCCTCGAATCGGGTTTCACATGTCATACGTCTCAGAACCGAGAAAACGCATGGTGGACGCACTGAAATATCATATCAAGAGAAATCGGGTTTTTAAAACAGTACATGCTTTCTTTTGAAATAGCCACAGTTCTCAAATCCATAAATCTCATGAAAACAAAATATCTCAATGCGTGTAATCATAAAGCATGATGTATGCGATATAAAACAGAAATGTAAGCATATCCGTATATCATGCAACATGGAACAGTAATATGCACATATCGAGGGAAAACCGCTTCTTTAAATGAATCCAGTTTTTAAAATATATCATGCGGTTCCCAAATCTCCAAAATCGAATGCAATATCGTATAAAGGTGCATATGTGTATATACGCAAGTATGGACGTACAAATGTGTATGCCCGCAAGTATGGGTGTACAATATGTATGTACGCAAGTATGGTGTACAATATGTATTTACGCAAGCATGGTGTACAATATGTATGTACGCAACCATGGTTTACAATATGTATGTACGCAACCATGGTGTACAATATGTATGTACGCAACCATGGTGTACAATATGTATGTGCGCAAGCATGGTGTATAATATGTATGTGCGCAAGCATGGTGTACAATATGTATGTGCGCAAGCATGGTGTACAATATGTATGTACGCAAGTATGGTGTACAATATGTATGTACGCAGTATGGGTGTACAATGTGTATGTACGCAAGTATGTCATGCAAGGAGTCATATCCTGATGCAACAATCCTACTGTGTAGTGACATGACAATTATCGATGATGAAGTGTGTGAGCCGGCAAATCTGTGTAAGTGTAACATACGCATCATAGATAATAGTGCAGGTGTACTAGCACAAGTATAAGTAATGCAATGCGAATAACATGAATGCAGCATAAGGTAAATCATATGCAAATGCAGATGGGTATACGTATCTATCTTGACCGAGTCGGTGAATCTATCAATCGGCATCTAGCCACACAATATCACGTACGGTATAATCCATCGTACGGCATCCTCTATTCAAGGGTATGGATCAAACCTCAAGTCACACTCATCACGTACGGAAAATCATCGTACGGCGACATTAAGCTATCAGGGATCCTATCAACCTATGCGACAATGAGGAGTAGGACCTAACGTCTCGTACGACATATCACACATGATTCACGACATTCTATATATATCTATATACCTATGTCCCAGGTCGCATCCATAACAAACTCATATCAGGGGACCGGCAAGGTTTCAAACATCTCAATTGACTCTCATCCGTATACCAACATATCACCAAGTCATCATATCGCATCGTACATTCTGTTCATCACATTTATATCTCACATCGAATCAATTCTATATAAACATTCTATGTTACTATAAGCAAACATATCTAATCTTAACATACACACCCGAACCATACACTCAGTTTTTAAAAGGTGCGAATCGTAGTTTTGAAAGTGGGGGTTACGGTGTTTTTAAGGAAAAGATATCGTTTGAAAATCCGTAACGTCCCTCAAGGTATCTGTTTAAAAGATGTATACGATTCTTCGGTTTGGAAATTTGTATGGTTCGGATGACACAATTATGTCGGCTATCTAGTCCTATAGTACCCTAAACGGCAATATCGTCAAACGTCATCCTCAAATTCCGTCATCACAAATAGGTCGTGTCAAAACACTTCTAACTATCCTTTAGTTTATAATACGGTTTCACTAACAATCTTTTAACTCTAACCCTAGTTTCCTAATCTAGGTTTTCTTAACCCTATGCTACAAATCGGTTTCTACCAAAACTTTGCGGGGGTGCTATACGCCATCCACCCGACTTCCTCCGTGGACCTCACCTTGATCCTTGCTTGCCGAAATCGATGACGTCATGTTCCGTCGCCTCGGAATCTACGTGAAGGTACCTACAATAATAGACAATCGCAATCGCTATTAAAATCGAATCCACAAAACCGATACGGCACACGGTGCGCTCATAGGTTTGAACCTATAGCCTACGCGTGCAAAAACAATCAAAAAACCCTTGTCGTTGATGTACAAACATCCAACGACCAAATACAACATCAAATACTAAAACAAAGAATTCCAAATATGGAAAACATAGCCAAAAACACACTAAAGTGCTCCCAGATTTTGACTTGGGTCAAACTAGCCAATTTTGCATATAGGGTTGCTCTAGATATCACCTAAGGGACTCACGAACCAAAATTCAACGCATTTCCTCCCTACATGGCCGCAAATTGCGGCCCATATGAATAAATCTGTGGCCAGAAAGTAGGGGTAGGGGCTCAGGTTTCAGGGGGTGGTCTATGGTTGCCTGCACGACTCCCAGTATTCGCTAAATAATTTTTAATGTCTCCGGGTTACTCCAGATTCCCATATACCTTCACAATTCAACACAAAACTGACATAATGAATTTCTAAATCCGTATTTTGGTTTCTATACTCAAACCCAGGTCTTGTAACAGCCACAAGAGTTCACCAAAATCCACTTTTTAAACCTAAACCCTCTCTAGGGATTTCTATCCTCACAACCACCATACCAATTCAACTTCTAAACTATCTAAAATACAAGAAAACTCAAAACAAACTAAATGGAAGGGATTATACCTCATGGATGAAACTCAAGAGAAACCCTAGCTTCTCAATGTCATCAAAATCCAATTTTGCTTGTTCCATTTTGTAGAGGATGAAGAGGTGGTCATTTTTTGTAAAAGGGGTTTAGGGTTTTGAGGAGTATTTTGAGATGGATCTAGGGTTGAAGGTGGAGGGAAGTGATGAAGAAGAAGGAGAAGAAAAATAATGGGGAGGGGAAAAAGAATGGCCGCCCCCTCTCTCTCTCCCCCCTACTTTCACTCTCTTATTCTCACCCTCCTTCTCTCTCTCCAATCATTCTAAACTTTAACCCTTTTCTCTTTTTCTTTTCTTTTTCTTTTCTCACCACAATAAAACCATAACACATAACACAAATGAAATGAAACAACATGTAACATGTCATGGTGCACTAGCCATGGAAAACTGTAGAAACACGGATTTGGCTTAATCGCGATTAGTAGTGCACTAATCGGGTTTTTACCAAAACTGCATATAATAAATTTTAAAAATGCCATATCCTTTAACTATATTTTTAAATGAATAAATTATTTTAATTTTCAATTATTGGTATGTATTTATACCTTTTTTCGAAAACCCCAATTTCGTAAATCAGCAGTTTTCGGGAAATATATTATTTTAATATTAAATTCTAAAAATAATATTTTATATTTTCTGAGATGTTGCATGCTGGTAGTCAAGAAAGAATTCTAAGGGCTCTATCAACGTGTAATAGTGATCTGTAATATCACCTAAAGCATGTACACGATGACAAAGATAAAGCAGATAGCATACTATCATCTCGAGTAAGACTGTCCAACCGGTATAGGTCTTCCCTCAATCATTGAAATCACGTGCCTGCGATCCAATAATTGATTTTGATGGCACTATATCCAACAATCTCCTACTTGCACTTAAGGCCAATTATTGCGATGTCGCATACTCACAACCCGTGTGATACCGAACACCCAACTTCCCTACTGATCAGTCTTACAAAGCCTGTTTGTGAAACTATTGCGTTCGAGAAATAGCCTCAGTGAATAGATCCGCCCTGATATTTCTTTCTATGTCTCTCTTTATCTCAAGTTCGCGGAGAAAGCCATCTCCCGAATTGAGCAATATATGTCTTAGAATATGTCTAGATACCTGATGGGACCTGGTTCACAAATGAACTCCAAATCCAGCAAACTTCTTAGACTGTATCGTCAACTGAAGTTAATCAGTATCATGCGTCATGCCTACCTCGGTATCCGCTTGGACCACCTGTCTAAACTACTGCCCCTCGTCAGAGGGAAATCTATAACTCTGACAGTCACTCTGTCATCCAGGTCACCTTGGAAGCCTGGAATGATAACCGTCTCCCAAAAGAGGCTGCCGTTATCGAATCCCTAGAACATCCACTTATGTTCTAAAACTGCTTCCGAATATTTCTCCAGGATTGGATTAATATAAACTTATTGCAGCTAGTGCAAAAACAACATCTGGTGTGGCAGTTGACATCTCATGATTGACTCAATTGCCTAAGCAAGTGATATGCCAATCATGCACATCCCTCTCCCCTTTAGTCTGTAAGACACCTTTAGAGAGGGTGACTCCATCACCTGTAGGTACACTACCATGCCAGGAGTCGTCCATTCTAAAACACCTTTAGAATACTGTCTAAGTACCCGGATTAGGACACTACCCAAATCTAGATCTAAAACCATAGATCTAGTAATCAGGATGTCTGATATAATATCCAAGCCCTATGCGGAGAAACCACTGTGTGACAACCACAGTATAACCGACTGTAGTATAGGAATATCACTTACTACTCTGTGTATGTCATCCATGTACCAGGACATCATACCCTACTACCTTCATAACAGATCCATCCCCTATTCTGATGAAATCAAAACCTATGACTGTCACATCAAAAATAGATGATCTATCCCCGCAATATTTTCTTTAGTCTATAAATAGACATAAGCCACTTGTCCACTATACTTCCGCTGCTCCAACTGACTACGACAATCCTCTGGCCGAGTCATATACACGTGCACTTCTAAAGCTAGTTCAGAACGAAGCTATACTCATCCTCCTGCCAGGTCTCATAGTCTGGGACAACAGTAGTGTCAAGTCTGGGTAAATAAGAATCTCTCTGTCACCGTCCTTGAGGCTACCGGAGTACCCTTGGATGCCTGAGGTTACCCACCATATTTGCGGAGTGGCTAATCGAATGTCAAATCTAGATTGAATTTTTAGGTCCTATTAAATTTTCCATAATCGTTTGTGGTTCTGGAATCACTTCCAGTTCTACCATACTCCCACTACTGTTTTCTAAAAAAGTCCATTTTACTAAAACTGTGGCGAGTCAATAACAATATCACTATTGATCTTCCAGATGGTAGAAAGTCAACCCTCGTCATAGCCCGGGTTAACCCACAAACTGCCATTACAGAAACGTGCCTTGAATTATCCAGGGTCTGGTTTTAAACATAAACCGGACAACTCCATATACCTTAACGTCGTTAAGATATGAGCCATTCTATATCTAATATAAAAACAGAGGCACTGATTTAATTGGAACCAGATTCAAATCATGCAGCTGTCTCAAGTGCATGTCAACAAAATGGAAAGAGGCCGATCAGCATTACTCAACTTAGGAATGCATCCAGATATGAGTAACCTGAAACAGAAGCAAGTTCTCAAAGCTATTACTATCAACTGAATACCGAATACAAGTATCTACATCTTCGATCACCTTGAAGAATCCTGATACTTGTAACACCTAGTTCTCTACTTTATTCTTATACCTATAACTTCTAAAAACTTAGACCTTATATTTCTACGAAACACATGTCTAAAACTGGAGAAATCATAAGTAAACAGCATATAGTATGAGGACCAACCCCTCTGTCCTAATGGACACTGGACAATATACAATACTCTGTATAAGTCCCCTGAGTTTAATAACTCAAAACCTTGTGTGTTGTAGGTTGAAAACTGTACTATGGTTATGAAGAATTACACCGTTGTTTAATGCTCCTTACCTAACCATCAACTGATATAGATACATGTCATGGACATAATTTCAAAAAGTTATATCTCACTTTATAAAAATAAAAGTATAGATATATTAGTTTGAAATTTGTGCACAACAACGGATATTCAAAACCAAATATTTGCCGTCCGGCAAAAACCCAGGCGATTTCCTCAAATATCACCAATTACAACGAATCCCGATATAATGAAGATGATCACCTAATTCCCAATAACTTACTCCCACTCATCATCTGTAAAACCATACAGATGTCAGAATCATACCTGGTAAATACATACCCTGGAGTAAGGATCTAATCGGGAAAGACAGTTTTCATTTAACAATACACAGTGAAACTGAAACATGAAAATGTTTCGAAAAGATATCCGGGTATTCTTAGTAATGCCTTTTCCATTATTAGATTCACAACCGTAACTACTTCTTTGCCATCTCTCCAAATCACTTTATTTGTCTTTAATCATTATCTTCTGTACACCTCTTTAGGCTAAATGGTTTTCTTCCTTCCCTACCGTTCGGCACCAGCCTATGGTTTGGAAGAAGACTATCCAATCAGCGTAATAGGTATACTGTCCTAATCTTAGGAGCACTCGCAACCTGAGAGAAGGTAAAGATAAAAAAAGACAACTGAATAAACCTTATTCCTATTTCTCCTTAACCAGAATCCATCCCGAACTGGAACAAGTTCCTTCGAATTCGTATATAACCATATGATGGAGTATCCAATAACTGTGGATCTTCATAGTGATACAGAGTGTTCTAGAGAAATACAAAGGTGAAATAGGAGTGGTGATGAAATACTTGGTTTGGTCGTGAATGATAGCAGTCGCAATTTACTTTGCCCTCTTACTAATCCCTTTATTTGTCTTTACTTATTACCTTCTGTACACCATACTTAAGCTAATCGGTTTTCTTCATTCCCTACCTTTCGGCACCTGCCTATGGTTTGGAAGAAGACTATCCAATTAGCATAATGGGTGTACCCTCTCCTAATCCTAGGAGCCCTCGCAACCTGAGAGAAGGTAAAAGAAACAGACAACTGAATAGTCCTATTCATTTTCTCCAGAACCGGAAACCATCCTCGAATCTGGAACAAGTTCCTTCAAGTTCGTATATAACCATACGATGGTTTTATCCAATGGAAGTGGATGTTCGTAGTGATATAAAATGTTCCAGAGAAAAAGGGTAAAAGTAGGAGTGGCAATGAGGTATGCAACTCAGACAATCCAAAAGTCAGTGTTTTAAGAAGGTTCGGTTAACTTGGTCACTGAGTCATAGTCTAGGGTCGGGCCATGGTCGCAGCCAAGGAGAGAGAGAAAAGAAACACCATGCGTGCACTCTAACCTAAATCAGAATGGTTATCACTTTATCTAATCAGGATGTCTCCCACTCTATCCTCAAATTCTCCTCCAAACCTGAAAGAAGAATTAGTCGGGATCACCCGAGGAGTAAACCAACTCATCAGTAGGAATCGGGATCCAACTATCATCGCATGATAACGTGATGGAATCCACTCACGTTATCATGCTCCAGAAGGAATGCGCATATCTGGCAAGTTTCAGTTTCTTTAGAAACTCCCGATGTGATTTTTACGCCATGCTCTTATGACCTTGACTAAGGCCAACAAATCATAAGTCACATGTCAAGTTCTACCCGTCATTGTCCAGGTTAATTTGAACCCACCCATACAAGCCCTTGACTAGGGCCAACAAGGCTGTACAACTGTCCCAAACCAACACATCTATCTATGCAACAGAAAAGTAACAAATAGCTACCATACACTATGCCTTGACTAAGGCCAACAAACATAGCATGAATACTAAGTGCAACCCGACTGAAATGACGGAGGGCTACGAATGGTTTTTGGCGAAAAACCTTTAACGTAATGAACTTGATATCGTTGAAGGAACCGGATAGTTTTTTACAAATATATAGTGGCAAAAACCTTTGCTAAAGAGGTCACTCCCGGTGAAGGGGTCTCGGCTCTTTCCCCGTAGAATGAGGTGCGGGATATTCCAACTGAATACCGCGATGCAAAGCAAAAAGTAATCGACTATAGTGAAGTTATTACCCTGACATAAACTTTTGTCCAAGGGGTCACTCCCGGTGAAGGGATCTCGGCCCTTGCCTTGTCGAATGAGGTGCTGGATATTCATAACCGAATACCACTGTGCAAAACAAAAGAGAACGTCCTTGCAATAACAGCTTTTTGAAAATTGTTCCAACAACGTCAAATAGGTTTGTTTTCCTTGCATTGATCTGAATCAATGCAGTCCTATCAATTGATCACACCACAAAAGAACGAAAATATGATGTACGTATATTCCATCCACATTCACCACTGGGTCCCGTCATCAACCGTTAGGTTACTTAACTAACGACAGAACGGGGACAGGACTAGTGCGGGTGTAGAACATATACAACATCTACTAGTATATATATCAATATATAATAATCGCTCTAGGTGTGATAAATGCAACATCACAGAAAAGTAATAAGCATCACAGAACAATACAGATAATCTAGGAGCCCCGGGTTTCCTTTGAGCCGCAACTGAAACACGACCTTCCCCTGATCGTGTGGATAGCTTGTGCAATGGAAACCTAGACCCCTACGGGCGCGGCAAGTTACCCGCCAAAACCAGAAGCGAGGCAGCCCCCTTCAGCAAAGTGAATGGGTCAACCAGCACTTCACGGAATCCGGTAACTTGAGCATCCCACCTTGGGTCAACTTATACCCCCTACGAGTGCGGCGAATAGCCCGCCAATTCTAGAGTGAAGCCCCCCCCGTCTCAAAGCCATGAGATGCGGGCCCGTTGCCCTCTAGAATCCGTCTATCCGTGCACTCCACCGCGGGGTAATCCTAGTACAGAAAAGGAAATATATACAGCGGGTGCATTGACCTCAACCCGGTCGTGCCCCAAAAGAATAATATACAAACAGGAAGTGACGACAGTCCACATGTCGGACGCTCGCCCAGCAATATCAAATGTACAAATATAACTAAACTGTACTAACATTGCATCCAGGCTATCCACCATGACAAATCCGCAACATCACAGCACAATACAGAACATCAACGTGAATGTCACGTTCGCAAATCTGTCTAAAAGGACTATAGCAATTAAACAAGATTTACTGATCAAATGACATTCACGGTCACAGATATAATGTAATGCACTGTAAACTAATGTTAGAAAATATCGAATTCGAAATAACCCCCGAATAGCCCAAACAACCTGATAAAACCATATCCAAATTGGGCTAAACAAACAACACCACTGAACAAACTTCCCAGAGAGCAGACCCCACCCAAAACATCAACCCCAAAAGCCTCAAATTGGCCGGCAACCTCGGATTTTGGGGGCTTAGGCTTGGCCAAAATCCGAGGGGTGGGGGTCGTCTTTGGGGTGTGGTCATATGGTCATCTGAGTAGTCTTCTGCACATGTTAAAATAATTTTTCGAGAACATTTTAAAAACAACAGAAAGTGCAAATTCAGTGGCAGTGTTTGGGTTTTGTTTCGGTTTCGATACTTTAACATTGTCTAAACAAGCTAGTAAACTGTTAATGGCGTGGCTCTGATACCATGTAAGTCTACGATAGTGCCCCGGCCATCAATCCGAGGCCAAATGAGGAACAAAAAATTTTTACGAAACCGGCGCTATCGTAGTCTTTCACCCGGATCGACCCATTAACACTAAACTAGCTATCTACAAGAAGTTAGAATGACTATATCGATCGATCCGTGTCCTTCGGTCTTTAGCCACCATCTCTAGCTCCTCGCGGCATCTCTGATCTCGCTCGATCTCCGGTCTCCTCGTCGAAAAGGACACCACATCAAGAAGTCTTTTTACGGGCTCCCTCTTCAAACCGAAGCAACTCGGACATGAAATTTGCTAGCCGACATGTCCAAAGTGAAGTAGAGAATGTGTGTGATAATTATGTCTCAAGCATCCATTGATTCTCAACACATGAGAGTGTATGGATGGAGGTTGAAGATGATGCCATGGTGGAAGTAGTGAGCTAGAAGAAGAAGAAGAAGAAGCTTTTCTTTTCTTATTGCGTAAGATAATAATGTGAGTGAGCACTAGAATAATTTCAAGAGCCAACCCCAACAATATGTAGCTTCCCTCTCTCTCCTCCCATCACAATCTCACCCAATAATCAATCAAGAAAAGGTGACATGCACAAAAAATAAACCATGAGTCACTAAACATGCACATGCCAAAATTAATGCTCTTAATGATGACTTGAGCCTACAATTTCCACTTGCAAACATTAATCCAAATGTTTACCACAATAAATAGAATAGCATCTACTAAAGTAAACTCGTGACGGATCACAAGAGTACCCCCCACCTATATATACATACCTGCATCCGCATTCAGACTGAATGCGAATGCAATGAGACTAAAGTAATCCAACAAATCTAATACTAGGATCCGGCTTAAACCAAAGCCCACTAGTATGATCCGTCAGATCATGATCCGTGCACGAGTGCACATATATGATCGAACCCTACCATAATGCCATACGGCCTCTACAACGTTTCGCCCGAACTTGGGAAAACTTTCGGTGGGGGACTCTAAAGACTCGTCAATACATTGGCTGTCGATTTAACCACAAGCACGTCAGTGGTGCTAGCTGTACGTAATAGCTACCCTTGTATTGACCAAAAGGGAGACCGATGAGCGAACTCATCCTGAAACCCTACTGAGCATGTCAGTGACAATATCCGTACAGTCCGGTCCGTTCGTCTATGAGTATCGCATGTCGGGCCTAGGGGGCTGGTAAACGTCAGACCCCCAAAAGCGGTACAAGTCATGTCGGAGTGTAGCCCAGAACACCCTGAGATACTACTGGAATACCTACCAGTAAATCTCACTTGCCTTGGCCAAGGAATTCGTGTAATGGCTCTCCTAGACAAAGCGCGATCTCACCCCCAATACCGGAAGAGACGAAACCCCTGCCGATCCACTCACTGCCTCCATGTGGCTCAGGACTGTACCCAACTAAAACCTGTTTGCACGACTCCTTTGAGCCGTGGTAGGGTAGTAATCAAAGCACAGTGGGAACTCACACGAGACAAATGATGATCTCAGGTCGATGAACTAACCGGTACACATGTCACCGGGGAACTGCTATCTGACGCTAGGTATAATACCAACTAGCATGTTCCCGGCGAGTCCGTCCGGTGTACTCATAACCCAATGAGCACCTGTATACGTCTTAGGTGAACCAACTGACACCAATGCCTTGTGAGACCAGCCACCCCCCTCGTCGGGGTCTTGATCGTATACACTAGTCTAATCTGGAGTATCGATGCCCCTTCTCGAAACTCCCTCGACTAGGGACCTTTTAAGGATGTGCTAATAGACTACCCAACTCTCACGAATATGATCGCCATCATACTGCTGGTAGTCAAGCAAGAATACTAAGGGCTCTATCAACGTGTAATAGTGATCTGTAATATCACCTAAAGCATGTACACGATGACAAAGATAAACAAGATAGCATACTATCATCTCGAGTAAGACTGTCCTACCGGTATAGGTCATCCCTCAATCATTGAAATCACGTGCCTGCGATCCAATAATTGACTTTGAGGGCACTATATCCAACATCCCCCATAGATATAAATTTACTCACCTACAATCTCCTTGTTTAGCTGTAGTCGATGTGCTTCATCGTCTCGGAATCCACACGAAGGTACCTACAATCACAACACAACATAATGCTATTAAAATCAATGTCCGAAAAACCGATACGGCACACGAAGTGCTCATAGGTTAGAACCTATAGCTTACGCATGCAGCAACAACCAACTAACCATCATCGTTGACGTACAAACGTCCAATGACCAAATAACATATCAAATACTAAAACCCAAGTTCATAAATCGCAAATACCAAATTCAGCAACATAGGAAATTGCTCTTAGATTTCACCCTAGGCCAAACTAGGGAATTTTGCATATAAGGTTAGTTAAGATATCTGATGAGGGAACCCTGGACCAAAAATAAACCAATTACACCATATTGTGGCCGCAATTTGCGGCCACCAAGAATAAATCTGCGGCCTGGTTTGGGTTGCAGGGGCTCGGGTTTCAAGGGTAGGTTCCTAGCTGCATGCTCGTCTCACTGTCAAGGGAACTTATTTTATGATGGTCTCGAGTCATCCCAGGTTCCCATATACCATCACAATCTGTCACAAATCCGACGTCGAGAAATCCTAAGTCTGTGAATTGGCTCTAGTCTCAGGTCTAGGCTAGTAAAAACACCACTCAAGTCTTCCAAACACTCACAACACTTCAAATATCACTTCACAAGTCAATTCTTCCACTAAACATCAACTTGGAAAATTCTAAGATCAAAATTCCACACTTGTTTAACTCTAAACTATAACTAGGATATATTAAACATAATAACTTAACTAAAGGAAAGGAATATTACCTCATTTGGCAACTCAAGAAAACCC
Source organism: Agapanthus africanus (assembly GCA_030015575.1). Taxonomy (NCBI): domain Eukaryota; kingdom Viridiplantae; phylum Streptophyta; class Magnoliopsida; order Asparagales; family Amaryllidaceae; genus Agapanthus; species Agapanthus africanus. The sequence goes on along the minus strand of CM057350.1, from coordinate 439,926,890 downwards.
TAGATTCCCAAAGTCTCCAAAATCCAAACTTGAAAGGTCCATAGGGTTTTGGAAGAGGTGGGGATCATTTTTAATGAAGCGAGTTTAGAGTTTTGGTGAAGGATTGGAGATGCTTTCATGGGGTAGAGGAGGTGATGGAGGAGATGAAGAAGATGAAGGAGGAGTTGAGGAAAAATATGAGGGTGAGATGAAGGAAAGGTCAAGGGTGACATGCCATCCTCTCTCTCTCTCATGGCATGCTTCCATGCCATCATGTGGTCCCCCCATTTCTCTCTCATCAATTATGCTCTCATGTCTTCTCTTTTCTTTTTCTTTCTCTCATTTCCCAAATAAATCGTAAGTCACAAATACAATGAAAACAACAGGTAACAAAATGCAACATGTCATGGTGCACTAGCCATAATTAATTAAAAATACGGATTTGGCAAAATCGTGATTAGTAGTGCCCTAATCGAGTTTAATTTAAACTTGCGTATAATTCATTATAAAAATTCCAAAATCCGATAAATATATTTTTAAATGAATAAATTATTTTAATCTCCAATTATTTCCTAAATGTTGGTATATATTTATACTATTTTACGAAAACCCCTAATTTGCAAATCGAATAATTTTCGCGAAATATATTATTTTAATATTAATTTCCAAAAATAATATTTTATATTTCTGAAATGTTACATGAAAGCCGAAGCTCCAAGATTATCCACCATTCTGTCTTGGTTGTGGATGTTCTGTGATGTTGCTTATATCATGCCTGGGACGAATACTATATATATATATATATATATTATATGTTTTGCATCTGCGCTAGTCCAGCCCCCGTTCTGCTGTTAGTTAAGTAACCTAACGGTGCATGACGATGCTCCGTGGCGAATGCGGATGGTATATACGTACATTGTATTTTCGTTCCTTTTTCTGGTGTGATATGGATTAATTGATGGGACTGCGTTAACTTTGATTAATGTAAGGAAAAAAACCTAAATTATGTTGTTGGAACCTATTTTTGAAAACTATTATTACAGACGTTTCATTTTCTTTGCATAGTGGTATTCGGTTATGAATATCCAGTACCTCATTCTACGAGACAAGAGCCGAGATCCCTTCATAAGGAGTGACCTCTTGCGCTAAAGTTTGCATTTTTGTAATAACTTCACTATAGTCGATTCTTTTGCTTTGCATCGTGATATTCAGTTAAGAATAACTTGCACCTCATTCGACGAGGAAAGAGCCGAGATCCCTTCACAGGGAGTGACCTCTTTAGCAAAAGTTTGCGCCACCGTATATTTGTAAAACCGCTCGGGTTCCTTCAACGATATCAAGTTCATTATGTTAAATGTTTTTTCACCAAAAAACCAGCCATAGCCCTCCGTCATTTCCTATGAGTAACGCTTAGTATTCGTGCTGCGTATGTTGATCTCGTCAAGGCGTAGTGTACGGTAGCTAAGTAGTTCTCGTTTGTAGCATGAGTTGCGATTGGTTAGGACAGTCATACAACCTTGTTGATCTCATCAAGGGTTGTGCGGGTGGGTTTACATTAATCAAGATAATGCCGGGTTGAACTTGACTAGAAACTTATGGTTTGTTGACCTCGTCAAGATCATAAGTTGTTAGGGGAAAAAACCACATCGGGAGTTTCAAATATATAGGAAACTTTCCAGGCATGCGCATACCTTCTGGAGTGTGGTGACTTGAGTGGATTCCATCAAGTTATCATGTGATGATAGTTGGATCCCGATTCCCACTGATGAGTAGGTGTTACTCCCTGGGTGATTTTAGATGATCCTGACTAATTCTCCTTTTAGAGTTTGAAGGAGAATTCGTGGAAACAGTGGGAGCCATCCTGATTAGATAAAATGATTAACCAATCTAATCTAGGTTATAGTGCAAGCTGATTGTTTCTTTTCTCTCTCTCTTTGGCAGCGACCATGGCCTAACCTTAAAAACTCATGAACCAAGTTAACCGAACCTTCTTAAAACACTTTGTCTTTGGGATTGTCATTAAGTCGCATATATCCCTGCCGCTCCTATTTTCCTTTTGCATTTTTCCAGAACACTCCGTATCACTACAAAGATCCATATTAATTGGATATTCCATCGTATAGTTACATACGAAAACGAAGAAATTTGTTTCAGTTCGAGGATGGATTCCGATTCTAAAAAAATTGAATAGGACTATTCTGTTGTCTTTTCTCTTTGCCTCCTCTCAGGTTGCGAGAGCTCCTAATATTAGGAGAGTACACCTATTGCGCTTATTGGATGGTCTTCTTCCAAACCATAGGTAGGTGCCGAAAGGTAGGGAAGGATGAAAACCAATTAGCCTAAGTGTGGTGTACATAAGGTAATAAGTACAGACATATAAAGGGATTAGAGTGAGGGCAAAGGAAATTTCGACTACTAGCATTCATGATGAAGCTGCGTATACCCCTGCCGCTCCTACTTCCCCTTTGCATTTCTCCATAACACTCCGTATCACTACGAAGATCCATATTGCTTGGATATTCCATCGTATAGTTACATACGAACTCGAAGGAACTTGTTTCAGTTCGAGGAAGGTTTCCGGTTCGGGAGAAATTGAATAGGATTATTCGGTTGTCTTTTATCTTTACCTTCTCTCAGATTGCGAGGGCTCCTAATATTAGGAGAGTACACCTATTGCGCTTATTGGATAGTCTTCTTCCAAAACATAGGCAGGTGCCGAAAGATAGGGAAGGAAGAAAACCAATTAGCCTAAGAATGGTGTACAGAAGGTTAGCAGTAAAGACATATGAAGGGATTGGAGTGAGGACAAGGAAATATACGGTTACTGTCATGAATCTGGATATTGGAAGAGGCATTACTAGGAATACCCAGCCACCCCTTCGAAACATTTTCATGTTTTAGTTTTACTGTGCGGTATTAATTGAAAACTGTTTTCCAAATTAGATTCTAACTCCAGGGTATATATTTACCAGATTTGATTCTCACATCTGTATGGCGTTACAGATGCTGAGTGGGAGTAAGAAATTGGGAATTGGGTGATTAGATCCTATATATATCGGAATTCTTGGGAATTTGTGTTATTTGAGGAAATCGCTTGGGTTTTGCCTTACGGCAAATATTTGGTTTTGAATATCCGTCGTTATGCACCAATTTCAAACCGATATATCTGTACATTTATTTTATAAAGTGAGATATAACTTTTTGAAATAATTTTTATAACATTTACCTATATCAGTTGATGGTTAGATAAGGAGCATTCAACAGTGATGTAATTCTTCTTAACCATAGTACAGTTTTCAACCTGCGACGCACAGGGTTTGAGTTATTGAACTCAGTGGACTTATACAAAGTATTGTATGTTGTCCGATGTCCGTTAGGATAAAGGGGTTGGTACTCGTACTATATTCTGTTTACTGATGACTTCTCTAGTTTTAGACAAATATTTCGTTAAAATACAAAAACCAGATTTTGAGAAGATATAGTTATAAGAATAAAGTAGAGAATCATATGTTGCAAGTATCAGGATTCTTTAAGGTGATCGAAGATGTAAATACTTATGTTAGGTATTCCGTTGTAAGTAATAGTTTTGATAACTTGTTTGTCTCTCAGGTTACTCATACGTGGGTGCATTCCTTGATGAGTAATTCTGCTTGACCACCTTCCATTTAGTTGATATGCACTGGAAACGGCTGCATGCATTTTGAATTTAGTTCTAATTAAATTAGTGCCTTTGTTTCTATATTGGATATAGAATGGATTCATATCTTAACAATGTTAAGGTATGGATTTGTCCGGCTTATGCTTAAAACCAGAATCCGGATAAACTCTAAGCGCGTTTCAGTAATGGCAGTTTGTGGGTTATCCCGGGCATTGACGAGGGTTAACATTCTACCATTTCGAAGATCAATAGTTATATTGTTCTTGACTCACCACCGTTTTAGTAAAATAGATTCTTTTCAGAAAACATTAGTGGGGGTATGGTAGAACTGGAAGTGATTCCATAACCACAAATGATTACTGAAAATTTAGTAGATCCTAAAGATTCAATTAGATTCGATAATCCATTAGCCATTCCACAGATTTGGTGGGTAACCTCAGGCATCCGAGAGGTACTTCGGTTTCCTTAAAGACGGTGACAGGGAGATTTTTTATTACCCAAACTTGCCACTGCTGCTGTTCTAGACTATGAGATCTGGCAGGAGGATGAGTATAACGTCTTTTTAAATTAGCTTTAGAAGTGCACGTGTATATGACTCTGCTAGAGGGTTGTTATAGTCAGTGGGAGTAGCGGAAGCATAGTAGGAAAGTAGCTTATGTCTATTTATAGACTAAAGCAGGTTTAGCGGAGATAGATCGTCTAGTTTTGATGTAACTATAATTGAGTTTGACTTCATCAGAACAACAGATGGACCTGGTAAGGAGGTAGTATGGAGTGATGTCCTGGTATTTAGATGACATGCTCTTGATAAGAAGTGATTTTCCTATACTACGATCGGTTATACTGTAGTTGTTACAAGGTGTTTCTCCACATAAGATCTGGATAAAATATCAGGGATTCTGTTAACCAGATCTATGGTTTTAGATCTAGATTTGGGAAGTGTCACAATTTAGGTACATGGCACTATTCTAAAGTGTTTTAAAATGGACGACTCCTAGCATGGTGGTGTACACGCAGGTGATGGATTCACCCTCTCTAAAGAGATGTTTTCCAGACTTATGAGGAGAGGGATTTGCATGATTGGCATATCTCTTGCTTAGGCAATTGAGTCAATCATGAGATGTCAAGTACCACACCAGATATTGCTTTTGCACTAGTTGCAATAATTATATATTAATTTAACCCTGGAGAAACATTGAGAAGAAGTTATGAACATAAGTGGATGTTCTTGGTATATGGTAATGGCAGCCTTCTTCAAGAGGCGGTTATCATTTCAGGCTTCCAAGGTGGCCTGGATGACAGAGTGGCTGTCAGAGTTATAGTTTTCCCTCTTTTTGAAGGACAGTATGTTGGACAGGTGGTCCAAGCGGATACCGAGGAAGGCATGGCGCAGGATAATGATTAAATTCAGTGGATGATATGGTCAAAAAGTTTGTTGGATATGGAGTTCATTTATGAACTGGATCATATCAGATATCCAGACAAATTCTAAGACAAGAATCGCTCATTTCGGGAGATATTCTTTCTCCGTGAAGTTGATATATAGAGAGATAAAGATAGAAACATTGGAGCGGATCCACTCACTGAGGCTATTTCTCGAACGCAATAGTTTCACAAACGGGCTTTGCGAGACTGATTAGTAGAGAAGTTGGGTGTTCGGTATCATACGGGCTGTGAGTATGCGACACCGCAATAATTATCCTTAAGTTCAGGTGGGAGATTGTTGGATATAGTGCCCTCAAGTCAATTATTGTAATCGTAGGCACGCGATTATGATGATTGAGGGAGGACCTATATGGGTAGAAAAGTCTTACTCAAAATGATAGTATGCTATCTGGTTTGTCTTTATCATCATGTACATGCATTATGTGGTATTACAGATCATTATTACATGTTGATAGAGCCCATAGGATTCTTGCTTGACTTCCAGCATTATGATGGCGATCATATATATGGGAGCTGGGTGGTCTATAAGCACATCCTTAAATGTCCCTGGTCGAGGGAGTATCGAGACTGGGTTTCGATACTCCGGAGTAGACGGGTGTATACTTTTCGAGACCCTGACGAGGGGCGGTGACCGGTCTCATAAGCCATTGGTGTCATTCTGTCACCTAAGATAGTATACAGGTGCTCAATGGGTTATGAGTATGCTAGACGGACTCGCCGGGAATATGCTAAATGGTATTATACCTATTATTAGATAGCAGTTCCCAGGTGACATAAGTACAGGTTAGTCTGTCGACCTGAGATCATCATTTTTCTTGTGTGAGTTCCTACCGTGCTTTGATTACTACGCTACCACGGCTCAATGGAGTCATGCAAACAGCTTTTAGTTGGGTACAGTCCCGAGCCACATGGAGGCAGTGAGCGGATCGTCAGGGATTCGTCTCTCCTGGTATTAGGTGTTGATGTCGCGCGGTGTACGGGTGGCCATCACCAGAAATTCTTGGCCAAGGTAAAAGAGAATTACTGATTTAGATCAATAGTTTCTCAGTAGGTGATAGGCTTCATACCGACACGAAATATCGTGTTATTAGGGGTCTGACTTTATCCACCCCCTAGACTCGATATGCGATACTCTTAGATGTTTAGACCGAACTGTACGGAGATTGTCACTGACAGGATCGGTAGGGGTACAGATGAGTTTGCACATCGGCCTTTCTTTCGCTCAATACCTGGGTGGCCATTACGTACAGCTAGTGCCGCTGACGTGCCTATGGTTAAACCCACCGCCAGCGTATTGACGAGTCTTTAGAGTCCGACACAGAGAGTTTTCATAGTTCAAGAGATATGATGTAGATGACAAATATTGGTACATACAGATGTCCGATTAAATATGTGTACATGCTACACAGACTTTTATCGGACGGTTGATAATACTGCCGGCTGAGGATTGAGCCAGATTATTAAATCAAGTTTTGATTTAATAATTTATATATATATATATTTATATATGTATTCTAGTATTATTGTGCACTATTCATTTTCTCTCTTGGCTATTCGTATTTTTATACGAATACGCGTATATGTATTTCGATACATATACCGGGTTGTATTCCTTATTTATACGGAATATCTTCTAGAAGTTGGACACCTCATTATATGATTTTCTTTTTTAGAAAATCATTTATAAATGAGGTGGAGGGTGAGATGGCATGAGCATGGTGGAGGTATGTCGAGAAGTATGGCCTTAGATTATTTATTGAAAATAATGTGAGATATTTTTCCATGGTTGAAAAATGTGGGGCCATAATCTCTATATGACATTCAACCATAGATTGATCATTCATTCATTCTCTTTGACACTTAGCCATTTTTCTTGAGTTGCCCATGCCCATGGTTCTCCTCACCTCCTCTTTCTTCTTCTTTGATTGCTCACTTGAGCATGAGGTATGAGAGAAAAAGATAGTGAAATATTCTTACATCTCCACTCTCCATTGCTAGTGACCATAGAGTGTCGGTTGCTTCGCTAGGTGAAGCTAGAGCTTGCATCGTTTCTCTCGGGTGGATCATCTTCGACGGAGGAAGACCGGCAATCAAGAACGCTCCAGGATGTTAGTGTATATGCCCTAGAGGCCATTACTGTATCATACTAGTTTGTATATTACTTAATGGAAGCTTGGGATATTAACAGTTGTATAGACAATCTTGCTCAAAATGGTAGTATGCTACTTGGTTTGTTTCTACTTTAATATGTGCATGTGTTTCTTTTAGCATATCGCTTATACATATTAGTAAAGCCCTTAGGATCTTTGCTTGATTACCAGTGTTGTGATGGCAGATACACTAGTGGGGGCTAGGTAATCAACAAGAACATCCTTATACAGGTCCCTAGTCGTAGGATTATCGAGACGGGGCATCGATACTCCGGAGTAGACTAGCGTATGCGCTTCTCATCCTAGCAGGGGAGAAGCAAAGGAAAGGGAAGTAGTGGGGGTGGGGTTATACAGCAGTTTCTCATGCTGATGGTCTGTCCTACAGCCATCAGTACATCGTATTGGAGATAGTATGCGGGTGCTCGTTAGGTTACGAGTACACTGGACAGGACTCGTCGGAAACCATTGGTTGTTACTATACCTATCGTCAGATAACAGTTCCCAGGTGACAGGAGTACAGCTTAGTCCGTCGACTTGACACTGCTACTTCGCCTCGAGTGTGTTCCTAATGTACTTTGATTACTACCCTACCACGGCTCAAAGGAGTCGTGCAAACAGGTAGTAGTTGGGTGCAGTCCCGAAACTCTTGGAGGCAGTAGTGGTTAGATAGGATCCGTCTCTCCCGGTATTGGGGGTTGATATCGCGCTGTGTCTAGGAGAGCCATTACACAAAGTCCCTGGCCAGGGCAAGCGAGAATTACTGGTAGTGTTTCCAGTAGTTTCTCAAGGTGTTCTGGGCTACACTCCGGCACGACTTGTACCGCTATTAGGGGTCTGACGTTTACCACCCCCTAGGCCCGACATGCGATACTCGTAGACGAACAGACCGGACTGTATGGAGATTGTCACATTCAGGCTCAGTAGGAGTTCGGATGGGTTTACCTCATCGGCCTTCTTATCGACATCTACCTGGGGACCGTTACGTACAGCTAGTGTCGTTTGCAGTCTGTGGTTAAACTCACTGCCAGCGTAGTGTCGAGTCTTTAGAGTCCCACATAGAGAGGTTCCCTGCACTGGGCGAAAGGTGTAAAGGCCGTATGGTTTTACGGCAGGACTACGATCACTTACGTGCACTTGTGTGCGTATACTGTTCAGGCAGACAATGCTAGTGGGCTTTGGTTTAAGCCGGATCCTAGTATTGTATGGATGGATTAGTTTTGTCTTCTGTGTATTCACATTCTACGGAATGCGGATGCGGGTGTGTATGCACGGTTGTGAGGAGCAAAGAAGAAGGAGGTGCCTCATTAGGGTTTTGACCGTTGGTTCGGTCAAAACCATTATGAGGTGAGGAAAATATTTACTAATCTTTTTAATGATAATTGTATTATGGCTAATTGCTTTGACCATTTGACCATGCTTGACCATTTGACCTAGTTGACCATTGTTGACTTGGACTTTTCTTGAGAGCACTAGATCCTTCTTTTGCTTTTTGCTTTGGATTTGATTTGAGATGGTAATGGTCAAATCAATGTAGCCATCAACTTTATCATGATAAGAGATTAGTAATTATTTAGTTTATGGATCATTATCTCTTGCTCATTCTCTCTCTCTTCAAGGGTGAGCTTCCATGGTTCCTCCTTCTTCTTCCTCTCTTGATTTTTCTATAGCTCTCATGTGTTGAGAAAAATAGAAACAAAATTGACAAACAAATCCACCACCATCTTCTACCCCACCTAGGACATCAAGAATAGCAAACTTGTTGCCCTAGTGACCTCGGCTTGAGGTGGAGCTTGGATTACAGACTCTCAGGTGGATCGTCTTCGACTTAAGGAGGCCGCGGAGGTAACCAAAATCCGGATCGACCCATGGAGCCTACGGAGACGAGGAGGGTAGCGGAGAAGACCCGAAGGACTAGTAGCATGAGGTATAATCTCCTTGCATAGTAGATAGAACTTCATGTAGTTTGTTAGCAATGATTTGGCAAATATCCTCAAGTCTTAGTCCATGTTACCTTGTGTTAAAAATTTGATTTTTACCTATTCCGCCTCCCCGTAAGCACCGGGATGGGTAACGTGGACTTAAAGTGGTATCCGAGCCTCGCTAAACTATTACTAACTTGTTGGCAAAGTGTTAGAAATTCGATCGCCGGAAAAATCGCAAAATTACGTCAAAAATGCACATTTTCTGTCGTTTTTAAAAACTGGTCCAAAAATTTTTCCACGGACCTTAAAAATACGTGCAGGCTTTTTTAAGGACAGACAAGAAAACTGAGCCCATGAATCGGTCAAACCGCCGCGGAAGCGCGGCCAAACCAAGGGTTTGGCCGCGGATCCGCGGCCGAGTTGACGCCGAGTCAACTCAGTTTTCCTGCATCATGTCCAGATTTCTATTTTGTGATTTTTATGATAGTTTGTTTCTGCCCATATTTTGCTGAGTACTGTGTTGTACTTAGGGTAGTTTCAAATCAAGTTATCGATCGAAATTCTAAGTACTTTTGCTAATCGGATCTTCTGTGATGTGATATATGTATTGAACGTCTACTAATTGCTATACGTCGATTAGTGGGGGTTATACATATCTGTGATCTGTGATGTTGGTTTGTGTATATGAACTTGTTGGATTATCGCGGATGAATAGCCGGGGATTATGAGATGAGAGTTTATTTATCTTTCATTCGATATAAAATATGTAATTTGATGTAATATTATTTTATGGCAGCACATCCAGGTTGAGGTTGTAGCCGTCATTGTATATTATTTCTTTTACTGTTTTTTCTCCTAGGATAAACCCAAGGAGGGGTGCACAAACTACCGGGTACTTTGAAGTGCCGAGTGGCTTACTCACATTGTTGAGGGAGGTTGCTTCACTTCGGGTACTTGGCGGGTAGTTTGCCGCACCCGTAGGGGTCTAGGGTAGGGTTTGGCTATTCATCGCGGCCGTGTAATCCGTCTTTCGTTGCAGGCTCGAACGAAACACGGATTCCTAGCATATCCAATGTGTTCATCTGTGATCTGGAATGGCTATCATTGCATCTGACGAATGTATATATCTATATATGATATCTAGTAGGCATTGCTTATGTTTTGCATCCGTGCTAGTCCATCCCCCGCTCTGTCGTTAGTTAAGTAACCTAACGGGTGATGACGGGGCCTAGTGGCGAATGCGGATGGCATAAACGTACGTCATATTTTCGTTGTTTTCTGCAATGGTAGGATTAATTGATGGGACACATTAATTAATGCAAAGAAAATAAACCAAAGTTGAATCGTTGGAACAATTTCAAAACCACTCGGTTTTTTCAAAACAGAAAAACTTTTAAAAACGCGGAGCTTAAACCACTCGTTTTAAAAGCTATCAGGTTCATTCGATTATATCAAATTCACTACGTTCACGGTTTCGCCAAAACCATTCGTAGCCCTCCGTCATTTCAGTTAAATATTCAGTAGTATTCAAGCTATGTATTTTGACCTTCGCCAAGGCATAGTGATTGGTAGCTGCTGAATAGTTATCTACAGCATAGACAGATGCGTTGGTTTGGGACAGTCGTACTACTATTTTGGCCTTCGTCAAGGGTATGTACGGGTGGGTTCAAATTAACCTGGATAATGACGGGTAGAACTTGACATGTGACTTATGATATGTTGGCCTTCGTCAAGGTCATAAGAGCATGGGGAAAAAATCCACATCGGGAGTTTCTAAGAAACTGAAACTTGCTAGTGCTGCATACCATTTGGAGTTTGATAATATTGGTAGGATTCCTTCAGCATTATCTCACAGTGATATTTGGATCCCGATCCTACTGTGAGTATCCGCTACTCCTCGGGAAACTTTTCACTTAACGATCAATGCTATAAACCAAGTAGGTGTCTAGAAAGGTGTTAGCGGGGCTACGCCCACAGGGAAAAGTGGTTATTTAATTAAAGAAGTTCGCGAAAGCGTCGTAAAACCTCCCTCGAAGTACCGACACCAGCCTGGCTGAACGGTTAAGCAAGTATTGTACGGTGAGATCAATACTGACTAATTCTTCTTTTATGGTTTGAGAAAGGATTCGAGAAACAGTGGGAGCCATCCTGTTTAGATAAACTAAAAACCAATCTAAACTTGCAAGAGCATCATGCTAAGTGTTTTTTCTCTCTCTCTTAATTGCAGCGACCCAGTGACCAGACATTGGTTACATCTAGATAATAAAATGACTGAATCTGACTGTTATGACTTGCAAAGGTCTGTCCAGATGTCCATTACCCATGACAAGATGGGACACCTCATAACTAATCAAACCCCTACCGTCTTAGGACCAGTTTCCCCTGTCACGGATATTGATATCCGTAAGACATCGGAAAAAAATATGCGAATGCCAAGTGCCTCGTGTTGGCCTCAGTTGATGGTGCATACCAGAGGCAGCACGAGAAGATGGATAGCTTCTGTCTTCCTCCATAACAAAGATTTATATGGAGAGTAATCTCGTATCGCAAGATATGAGATCTCGAACGAATTGCTTCAAGCGAGGTTGGCATTCGGGTCATCTGTAGGGGACAACGTCCTTACAGAGACTAGCTATTTTGATGAGCTCACGGACCTGAATACCACGTTGAAGAACGGGTTAAATACTGACTTGATTCTACAGTCTCTGCCCTCTAATAATACCCTGAAGGAAACCAGGGAAGAAGAAAGAAAGGGAAGGGCAAAAGATTCAGGACTGGATGTAGTAAAGGAGAGACGTTCCTATTGTTACGGGAATGAACATTGGCAGAAGGATTGCAAGGCTAGCAAAGCCAGTAGCCAGGATTCGAAGCATGTTGTAGCTTCGGCTTCGGGTGTGTTTGTAGTAGAAAACTGTATGTCAATTAACCCTACTTCCTGGGTATTGGATACTGGATCAGGATCTCACATCTGTAATTCATTACAGGCTCTGAGAAACCGTAGATTTATCAGGATATGTGATATGACTCTCAGGGTTGCCAACGGGATGAGCGTGGACGCTGAATCCGTAGGGGAATATCACCTTGGATTGACAAGTGGGCAGATATTGATTCTGCGTAACTGTTTGTATGTACCTAGTATGGCTTGTAATATCATATCTGTATCCATACTTTCTAAGGAAGGATATGATTTTACTTTTATAAGCGATGTGGTCCACATCCACCTAAATCAAGTTCTGATTGGGTTAGCTACATTAGAAAATGGGATATACGTACTGAATCAAGCTCAGGTTTTCAATGTCTAGAACACACTTAAAAGAAAGTCTCCGGAATTAAATCAGGCTTTCCTATGGCATTGTAGAATGGGTCATATTAATGAGACACGGTTAACAAAGTTGCATAAAGAGGGATACTTGAATCTGTTCGAGTATCAGTCTTATGCTACTTGTGAATCTTGTCTCATGGGAAAGATGACAAAGACTCCGTTCACTGGACCCGGAGTAAGAGCGAGCGAGCTCTTGGAACTCATACACAGTGACGTGTGTGGTCCAATGTCTACACATGCGTGAAGTGGTTATTCATACTTCATAACTTTACAGATGATTTCTCTAGGTATGGACATGTCTTCCTGATGAAGCATAAATCCGAGGCCTTTGAGAAATTTCGGGAATACAAGAATGAAGTTGAAAAACAAACAGGCAAAAGTATCAAGACACTGAGATCTGATCGAGGTGGTGAATACTTAAGTGGCGAATTTCTGGAATACTTAAAAGAGAATGTAATTCTCTCTCAGCTTAGTCCTCCATACACACCATAACACAACGGTGTATCTGAAAGGCGGAATCGAACCCTATTGGATATGGTTCGTTCCATGATGAGTAAGGCTGAGTTACCGCGATCTTCCTGGGGTTATGCACTAGAATCAACTGCATATCTTTTGAACAAGGTTCCTTCCAAGACTGTGCCTACCACACCATATCAGATGTGGTGTGGGAAAAAACCCTATCTTCAATATCTGAAGATTTGGTGATGTCCAGTTTTTGTTAAAAAGCAGCATGCAGACAAACTCGAAGCATGCTCAGTACTGTGTAAGTTTGTGGGATATCCAAAGAACTCCAGGGGGTATCTTTTCTACTACGCAGAGGAACAAAAGGTTTTTGTTTCTCGTCATGCCCACTTTCTGGAACATCAGTTTTTAGAAAAAGAAACAAGTGGGAGCGCAGTAGAACTGGAAGAAATTCTAGAACCATAAGCTATTGCTGAAAGCTTGGTAGAACCAGAAGTTTCAGGAGAACCAGACATCCCAGCGCCACTCCGCAGGAGTAGTAGGCAGTCTCATCCGCCCGAGAGATACTACGGTTTTCTCATAGACGGGGATCGAGAGGATTGCGTCATTGAAAATGATGAGCCTACTAGCTTCCAGCAAGCCATTCAGAGCGATGACTCGGTAAAATGGCTGGATGCAATGCGGACCGAGATGGAGTCCATGTACACCAACAAAGTTTGGACTTTGGACATTGCTCCAGAAGGGGTAAAACCCGTAGGCTGCAAATGGATCTTCAGAAAAAAGATTGGTATAGATGGGCTGGTTGAAACCTATAAAGCTAGACTTGTTGCTAAGGGTTTTTGTCAAAGACCTGGTTTGGACTATAACGAAACCTTTTCTCCAGTGGCTATGCTCAAATCCATTCGGGTCCTTCTTGCCATTGCTGCCTTCCACGATTATGAGATTTGGCAGATGGATGTGAAGACGGCTTTTCTAAATGGAAATTTGGAAGAGTGCGTCTATATGGATCACCCGGAGGATTTCATTCAGAGTGGGAGCAGCGGTAAAGTGTGCAACTTGTTTAAGTCCATTTATGGACTGAAGCAGGCATCGCGGAGCTGGAACATTTGCTTTGATGATACTGTCAAAGAATTCGACTTTATCAAAAATCCGGATGAACCATGCATTTACAGTAAGATTGTAAGGAGAACTGTGGTATTCCTCGTCTTGTATGTGGATGACATTCTCTTAATAGGAAATGACATTCCTATGCTACAGTTAGTCAAAGGATTTTGGTCACAGAGGTTCTCCATGAAGGACCTGGGCGATGCCAACTACATTCTAGGGATCCAGATCTATTGTGATAGATCTAAGAGGATGTTAGGACTTTCGCAGTCCAGGTACATCGACACCATACTGAAACGATTCAGTATGGAAGATTCAAAGCGCGGTAATCTACCGGCTTGTCACGGAATCACCCTCTCCAAAGAGATGTCTCCCAAAACTGATTTGGAAAGGGCTTGCATGTCATCTATACCCTACGCATTTGCAGTAGGCTCTATAATGTATGCGATGTTGTGTGCCAGACCAGATGTAGCATATGCATTAAGCGTTGTAAGCCGGTATCAGTCGGACCCAGGGGAGAAACACTGGATAGCAGTAAAGAACATTCTCAAGTATCTGAGAAGGACTAAGGAGATATTCTTGGTGTATGGCGGAAAAGACCTCCAGATCGAGGTCTTTGCTGACTCCGGCTTCCAGAGTGACAAGGATGACTCCAAGTCCATGTCGGGTTATATCTTTACCCTCAATGGAGGGGCGGTTTGCTGGAAGAGCTCCAAGCAGGAAACCGTTGCTGACTCAACTATGGAAGCGGAGTACATAACTGCTTGCGATGCCGCAAAGGAAGCTGTCTGGATGAAGAAGTTCCTCATGGAGCTTCAGGTGGTTCCTACCATTGTTAATCCAATACCGCTCTATTGTGACAACAACGGCGCTATAGCATTAGCGAAGGAACCCAGGTCCCATCAGAAGTCCAGACACATTTTGAGGCGGTATCACCTGATCAGGGAGATCGTAGATCGCCGGGAGATCGAGGTGAAGAGAGTAGATTTGGAGAATAACACTGCAGATCTATTCACGAAGGCCATACACCAGACTCAGTTCAAGCGGCAGATCGAGATGATAGGTCTTCGATACGCCAGTACATGGCCCTAGTGCAAGTGGGAGATTGTTAGTGTATAAGCCCTAGAGGCCATTACTGTATCATACTAGTTTGTATATTACTTAATGGAAGCTTGGGATATTCACAGTTCTATAGACAATCTTTCTCAAAATGGTAGTATGCTACTTGGTTTGTTTCTATTTTAATATATGCATGTGTTTCTTTTAGCATATCGCTTATACATATTAGTAGAGCCCTTAGGATCTTTGCTTGATTACCAGCGTTGTGATTGTTGGAGATAGTGCCCTCAGAGTCAATTATTAGGTCACAGGTACGTGATTGCAATGATTGAGGGAGGACTTATCCCGGTAGGACAGTTTTACTCGAGATGATAGTATGCTATCTGGTTTACCTTTATCATCGTGTACTGTTTTAAGTGACCTGACACGTCGCTATTACACGTTGATAGAGCCCCTAGGATTTTTGCTTGACCACCAGCAGTATGAGGGCGATCATATAAGTGGGAGCTGGGGGTCTATAAGCATGTCCTTAAATGGTCCCTAGTCGTGTGAGTTTCGAGACAGGGCATCGATACTCCAGAGTAGACTAGTGTCTACAGTCGAGACCCCGACGAGGGGCGGTGGCCGGTCTCACAAGCCATTGGTGTCAGTTGGATCACCTAAGATGTATACAGGTGCTCATTGGGTTATGAGTACACCGGACAGGACTCGCCGGGAACATGCTAGTTGGTCATATACCAGACGTCAGATGGCAGTTCCCTGGTGACATGTGTACAGGTTAGTTCATCGACCTGGGGATCGTCATTTGTCTCGTGTGAGTTCCCACTGTACTTTGATTACTACCCTACCACGGCTCAAAGGAGTCGTGCAAACAGGTTTTAGTTGGGTACAGTCCCGAGCCACATGGAGGCAGTGAGCGTATCTTCAGGGGTTCGTCTCTCCCGGTATTGGGGGTGAGGTCGTGCTGTGTCTAGGAGAGCCATTACACGAAGCCCTCGGCCGAGGCAAGGAGATTTACTGGTAGGTATTCCAGTAGTATCTCAGGGTGTTCTGGGCTACACTCCGACACGACTTGTACCGCTTTTGGGGGTCTGACGTTTACCAACCCCCTAGGCCCGCCATGCGATGCTCATAGACGAACGGACCGGACTGTATGGATATTGTCACTGACAGGCTCAGTAGGGTTGTCGGGCTGAGTTCGCTCACAGACGTCCCTTTTAGTCAGTACCTGGTAGCCCGTTACGTATTGGCTTATACCTCTGACGTGCTAGTGGTTAAATCCACAACCAAGGTGTTGACGAGTCTTTAGAGTCCCCCACATTCAGTTACTCAGCTTTCGGGCGAAAGGTTGTAGAGGTCGTATGGAGATATGGCAAGGTCCGATCAGATACGTGCGGTATTGCACGGATCAGGATCGGACAGTTTGTACTAGAGGCCGTATGGATATATGGCAGGGTTTGATCAGATACGTGCGGTATTGCATGGATCAGGATCGAACGGATCTTACTAGCCGGCTTTGGTTTAAGCCGGATCCTAGTATAGTACAGTGTAGACTTTGTCTCATTGCATTTGTATTTCGGTCGGAATACAAATGCGGGTGTGTATGCGCAGTATCGGGGTTTTCCTGTAATTTATTACGGGACCAGTTTTCTGGAGTTGCCAGTTTTCTTTTAGTTTCGGCCAATTTCCTTTGTATCGTTCATTGGCCGAAGATTGGTGGAGGAGGGCTTATTTGCATTGTGGCAAATAGGCAATTGTGGAGGGGGTCTTTTGCATATTGGTTGGATCATGATGGTTGCTCCATTGACCTTGACTTCTTGACTTCTTCATGATGGCTTGACCATTTAGAGTCATCATGGTTGTTTTTGGAGTGTTTGTTTTTGTTTGTGATGATATTGTTTTGATCATCACTCATTATTCTTCCTTGCATGATAGCTCACCCACTCCCTTGTCTTTCATTGACTTCACTCCATTCCCACCTACCATCATCATGCTTGGCCGCCATTAGTGAGGGTGGGGGCTTTTTCTTTTGGTAGTGAGAAAAATGTCACTCTCATTCTTTGGATGCTACATTTTTCCTCACCTCTCTCCAAGTCATTTTTCCTCCACCACAAAAGGCAATCTCCATGAACCCTAAATGAGACTTCTTCACTACACATTCTACAGCGAATCTTGGGCACGTCGAGTGGCCGGCTTCATGCCCGAGTTGCCTCGGCATTGAGGTGGGAGCCCGTAAAAGAAGTAGGCGATGTGGTGCACTTCCGGCGACGAGGTGGAGACCGGAGCTTCCGCAGGAGATCGGGACGACGACGAGAAGACCGGAGGACTCGGATCTGTCGGTATATCTCTCTTCCCCTTCTTGTAGATAGCTAGGACTAATTAACGGTTCGATCCGGGTATTAGTGCGCGGCGGTTTGCCAGTTCAAGAAAATTTAAAGTTTATCACCGCTTCCGCATTTGGCCGTCGGATTGACGGCCGGAGCGCCGCCGTGCACTTACAGTGGTATCAGAGCCTCGCCATTAACTTAGTCTAGCTTGCCTTAATGTGTTTTTCAGTTCCGATCGATCAAATGTTCCAAAACCCGTTTTTCCTTCGCATCAGTTTCTGTTGAAAATTTTTGGTCTCGAAAAATTTTTCAGGTTGTAAAACATTGATGTACTAGAAAATCTAAGAGCTCTGTTAAAATTCGATGAAGTGACTCCACTGTGGGAGCGCGGAACCGCCGCAAACACCCCCTTCTCGCCGCGGTTCCGCCGCGCATTTCAGTGATCACTGTGTCAAATTTCTGCAGTTGCCTCCTGAGTGGAATTTAGGGTTTTTGGAATATTAATATTGGGCCCAGAATTTCTTGATATGCTACAGTAATGCTTTGGGGCCCACTTGTTAAATTTTGATTGATCGGATATTTTAAACACATTATTTCACAGTATTTACATTATATCTGCGACCGTGAATGTCACTTGATCGGTAAATCCGGTCTAACTGCTATAGCCCGGTTAGACGGATTTGCGAACGTGACTTTCACGTTGATGTTCTGTTTTTGCTGTGATGTTGCGGATCGGTCGTGGGGGATAGCCTGGATGCAATGCTAGTACAGTTGTGGTTGTATTATGTACATTTGATATTGCGGGGCGAGCGTCCGACATGTGGACTGCCGTCACTGCCTGTTTGTATTATTATTTTGGGGCACGACCAGATTGCGGTCGATGTACCCGTTGTATGTATATTTTACTTTCTGTACTAGGATTGCCCCGCGGAGGGGTGCACGGATAGCCGGGTTCTAGAGGGCAGCAAGCCCGCATCTCATGGCATTGAGACGGAGGGGGCTTCACTCTAGGATTGACAGGCTATTCGCCGCACTCGTAGGGGGTACAGGTTGACCTAGGAGGGGTGCCCATGTTACCGGATTCCGTGAAGTGCTGGGTGGTCCATTCACGGTGCTGAAGGAGGCTGCCTCGCTTCAGGTTTTGGCGGGTGACTTGCCGCGCCCGTAGGGGTCTAGGATTTCATTGCACAGGCTATCCACACGACCAGGGGAACGTCGGGTTTCAGCTACTCTGTGAAACCCGGGGATCCCAGATATCTATATTGTTTCTGTGATGCTGTACATTTTCTGTGATGTTGCATTTTATTCACGCCTTGAACGAATATAATATATTGGTATATATATTAGTAGATGTTGTATATGTTTTACATCCGCGCTAGTCCAGTCCCCGCTCTGTCGTTAGTTAGCTAACCTAACGGGTAATGACGGGACCCAGTGGCGAATGCGGATGGCATATACGTACGTCATATATTTTCATTCTTTTTGGTGTGATCAATTGATGGGACTGCGTTGATTCGGATCAATGCAAGTTAAAAAAAAACCTAATCTGATGTTGTTGGAACACTTTTCAAAAAGCTGTTATTGCAAGGACGTTCACTTTTGTTTTGCATTGTGGTATTCAGTTGGAATATCCTGCTCCTCAGTCGACGAGGCAAGGGCCGAGATCCCTTCACCGGGAGTGACCCCTTGGACAGAAGTTTGCGTCAGGGCATTAACTTCACTATAGCCGATTACTTTTGCTTTGCATCGTGGTATTCATTTGGAATATCCTGCACCCCATTCTACGGGGAAAGAGCCGAGATCCCTTCACCGGGAGTGACCTCTTTAGCAACGGTTTTCGTCACTATATTTTCAAAAAGCTATCCGTTCCTTCGACGATATCAAGTTCTTTACGTTAAAGGTTTTCGCCAGAAACCATTCGTAGCCCTCCGTCGTTTCATATGGGTAGTCAATAGTATTCAAGCTATGTTTGTTGGCCAAAGTCAAGGCACAGTGTTTGGTAGCTGTTGGTTATTCATATGCAGCATAGATAGATGCGTTGGTTTGGAACAGTCGTATAGCCTTGTTGGCCAAAGTCAAGGGCTTGTGCGGGTGGATTCGAATCAACCTGGAGAATGACGGGTAGAACTTGACATGTGACTTATGATTTGTTGGCCAAAGTCAAGGTCATAAGAGCATGGGGCAGAAATCACATCGGGAGTTTCAAAAGAACTGAAACTTGCCAGATATGCGCATACCTTCTGGAGTGTGATACCGTGAGCGGATTCCGTCACGTTGTCATGCGATGAGAGTTGGATCCCGATTCCCACTGATGAATTAGTTTACTCCTCGGGTGACCCCGACTAATTCTTCTTTCAGGTTTGGAGGAGAATTTGACGGTACAGTGGGAGGTTTCCAGATTAGATAAAATGGTAACCATTCTGATCTAGGTTAGAGTGAACGCTGAGTGTTTCTTTTCTTTCTTTCTTTGGAAGCAACCATTGACCCGACCCTAAGACTATGACTCAGTGACCAAGTTGACCGAACCTTCTTAAACACTGGCTTTTGGATTGTCAGAGTTACAGACCTCATTGCCACTCCTACTTTTACCCTTTTCTCCAGGACACCCCGTTTTACTACGAACGTCCACTTCCATTGGACAAAACCATCGTATGGTTAGATACGAACTCGAAGGAATTTATTCGAGGATGGTTTCAGGTTCTGGAGAAAACGGATATGATTATTCAGTTGTCTTTTCCTTTTACCTTCTCTCAAGTTGTGAGTACTCCTTGGTTTAGGGGATAGTACACCTATTACGCAAATTGGATAGTCTTCTTCCAAACCTTAGGCTGGTGCCGACCGGTAGGGAATGAAGAAAACCAATTAGCCTAACGATGGTGTACAGAAGGTGTTAAGTTCAGACAAAGCAAGGGATTAGTAAGAGGGCAAAGTAAATTGCAACAGATATTCACGACCAAACCAAGTATTCCTTCGCCAATCCTAAATCACCTTTGTATTTCTCCAGGACGCTCCGTATCACTACGAAGATCCACAGTTTATTGGATACTCCATCGTATGGTTATATACGAACTCGAAAGGAACTTGTTCCACTTCGGGGATGGATTCTGGTCCAGGAGAAATAGGAATAAGGTTTATTCGGTTGTCTTTTATCTTCACCTTCTCTCGCTTTGCGAGTGCTCCTGGGATTAGGACAGTACACCCATTATGCTTATTGGATAGTCTTCTTCCAAACCATAGGCTGGTGCCGAACGGTAGGGAAGGAAGAAAACCATTTGGCCTAAGGGGTGTGCAAAAGGTGATGACTAAAGACATAAGAAGGGATTTGAAAAGGTGGCAAAAAACTATACAGTTACAGTCGTGAATCTGGAAGAGGCATTACTATGAATACCAGGATACCCCATCGAAACATTTCAATGTTTCAGTGTCACTGTGTACTGTTAAAGGAAAACTGATTTCCCGATTAAATACTTACTCCAGGGTATGTATTTACCAGGTTTGATTCTCACATCTGTATGGTTTTATAGATGATGAGTGGGAGTAAGTTATTGGGAATTGGGTGATCATCCTCATTATATCGGGATTCGTTGTAATCAGTGATATTTGAGGAAGTCACCTGGGTAGTTTGCCGGTCGGCAAATATTTGGTTTTGAATATCCGCTGTTATGCACCAATTTCAAATTGATATATCTGTACGTCTATTTTCATAGAGTGAGATATACCTTTTTGAAATTATGTCTGTGACATTTACCTATATCAGTGGATGGTTAGGTAAGGAGCATTAAACAGCGGTGTAATTCTTCTTAACCATAAGTACAGTTTTCAACCCACGACACACAGTGAATGAGTTATCAGACTCAAGGGACTTATACAGAGTATTGTATGTTGTCCAGGGTCCATCAGGACAGAGGGGTTGGTCCTCGTACTATATTCAGTTTACTTATGACTTCTCTAGTTTTTAGACAAGTGTTTCGTGGAAACACAAGGTCCGAATTTGGAGAAGTTATAGGTATTTGAATAGAGTAGAGAACCAGGTGTAGCAAGTATCGGGATTCTTCAAAGTGATCGAAGATGTAGACACTTGTGCATGGTATTCAGTTGACAGTAATGATTAAGAGATCTTGCTTCTCTTTCAGGTTACTCATAATTGGAAGCATTCCTAAGTTGAGTAACGCTGATCCGCCTCCTTCCATTTAGTTGACATGCACTGGAGATAGTTGCATGATTTGGATATGGTTCAATTAAATCAGTGCCTCTGTTTCTATATTGGATATAGAACAGTTCATATCTTAACGATGTTAAGGTACGGGGAGTTGTCCGGTTTATGCTTAAAACCAAACACTGGACATCTCAAGGCACGTTTCTGTAATGGCTGTTTGTGGGTTGACCCAGGTTATGACGAGGGTTGATTTTCTACCATCTGGATGAACAATAGCAATATTGTTCTAGACTCGCCACAGTTTTAATAAAAATGGATTTTTTCAGAAAACAGTAGTGGGAGTATGGTAGAACTGGAAGTGATTCCAGAACCACAAACGATTACTGAAGATTTGATAAGGAACCTAAAGATTCAATCTGGATTGACATTCCATTGGCCACTCCGCAGATAAGGTGGGTAACTTCAGGCACCCGAGAGGTACTACGGTAGCCTCAAGGACGGTGACAGGAAAGTTCTTGTTTACCCACAATTACCATTGCTGTTGTTCGAGGCTGTGAGACCCGGCGGGAGGATGAGTATAGCGTCGTTCTAAACTAGTTTTAGAAATGGACGTCTATATGACTCTGCCAGAGGGTTGTCGTAGTCAGTGGAGCAGCGGAAGCATTGGTAGACAGGAAGCTTATGTCTATTTATAGACTAAAGCAGATGTAGCGGAGATAGATCATCTATTTCTGACGTGACAGTCATAGGTTTGACTTCATCAGAATAGGGGATGGATCTGTTGAGAAGGTAGTAGGGTGTGATGTCATGGTATTTGGATGACATACACAGAGTAGGAAAGAAAACTCCTATACTACGATCGGTTATACTTTGGTCGTCACACAGTAGTTTCTCCACATGGGACTTGGACATTATATCAGACATACTGGTTACTAGATCTATGGTTTTAGATCTGGATTTGGGTGGTTTCCCAATCAGGGTACTTGACAGCATTCTAAGAGTATTTAGGATGGACGACTCCTGGAACGGTAGTGTACCTGCAGAAGATGGAGTCACCCTCTCCAAAGGTGTCTTACAGACTAAAGGGGAGAGGGACGTGCATGATTGGCAGATCACTTGCTCAGGCAATTGAGTC
Organism: Agapanthus africanus; assembly: GCA_030015575.1. NCBI lineage: Eukaryota > Viridiplantae > Streptophyta > Magnoliopsida > Asparagales > Amaryllidaceae > Agapanthus > Agapanthus africanus. The sequence goes on along the minus strand of CM057350.1, from coordinate 439,904,170 downwards.
AATCATGAGATGTCAAGTACCACACCAGATATTGTTCTTGCACTGGATGCAATAAGTTGACATTAATCCAATCCTGGAGAAACAGTCGGAAGCAGTTTTAGAACATAAGTGGATGTTCTAGGGATATGATAACGACAGCCTCATTCGGGAGACAGTTATCATTCCAGGCTTCCAAGGTGACATGGACGACAAGGAGGTTGTCAGAGTTATAGTTTTCCTTCTGACGAAGGGCAGTATTTTGGACAGATGGTCCAAGGCAATACTGAGGGTGGCATGGCGCAGGATACTGATTAAGTTCAGTTAAAGATACAGTCTAAGAAGTTTGGATTTGGAGTTCATTTATGAGCTAGGTCCCATCAGACATCCAGACATTCTAAGACAGGTATTACTCTTTTCGGGAGATGGCTTTCTCCGCGAACTTGAGATTTAGAGAGACATAGAAAGAAACATCAAAGCGGATCCACTCACTGAGGCTATTCCTCGAACGCAATAGTTTCGCAAACGAGCTTTGTGAGACTGACTAGTACAGGAGTTGGGTGTTCGGTATCACACGGGCTGTGAGTATGCGACATCGCAATAATTAGCCTTGAGTGCAAGTGGGAGATTGTTGGAGATAGTGCCCTCAGAGTCAATTATTAGGTCACAGGTACGTGATTGCAATGATTGAGGGAGGACCTATCCCGGTAGGACAGTTTTACTCGAGATGATAGTATGCTATCTGGTTTACCTTTATCATCGTGTACTGTTTTAAGTGACCTGACACGTCGCTATTACACGTTGATAGAGCCCCTAGGATTCTTGCTTGACCACCAGCAGTATGAGGGCGATCATATAAGTGGGAGCTGGGGGTCTATAAGCATGTCCTTAAATGGTCCCTAGTCGTGTGAGTTTCGAGACAGGGCATCGATACTCCAGAGTAGACTAGTGTATACAGTCGAGACCCCGACGAGGGGCGGTGGCCGGTCTCACAAGCCATTGGTGTCAGTTGGATCACCTAAGATGTATACAGGTGCTCATTGGGTTATGAGTACACCGGACAGGACTCGCCGGGAACATGCTGGTTGGTCATATACCAGACGTCAGATGGCAGTTCCCTGGTGACATGTGTACAGGTTAGTTCATCGACATGGGGATCGTCATTTGTCTTGTGTGAGTTCCCACTGTACTTTGATTACTACCCTACCACGGCTCAAAGGAGTCGTGGAAACAGGTTTTAGTTAGGTACAGTCCCGAGCCACATGAAGGCAGTGAGCGTATCTTCAGGGGTTCGTCTCTCCCGGTATTGGGGGTGAGGTCGTGCTGTGTCTAGGAGAGCCATTACACGAAGCCCTCGGCCGAGGTAAGGAGATTTACTGGTAGGTATTCCAGTAGTATCTCAGGGTGTTCTGGGCTACACTCCGACACGACTTGTACCGCTTTTGGGGGTCTGACTTTTACCAACCCCCTAGGCCCGCCATGCGATGCTCATAGACGAACGGACCGGACTGTACGGATATTGTCACTGACAGGCTCAGTAGGGTTGTCGGGCTAAGTTCGCTCACAGACGTCCCTTTTAGTCAGTACCTGGTAGCCCGTTACGTATTGGCTTATACCTCTGACGTGCTAGTGGTTAAATCCACAACCAAGGTGTTGACGAGTCTTTAGAGTCCCCCACATTCAGTTACTCAGCTTTCGGGCGAAAGGTTGTAGAGGCCGTATGGAGATATGGCAAGGTCCGATCAGATACGTGCGGTATTGCACGGATCAGGATCGGACAGTTTGTACTAGAGGCCGTATGGATATATGGCAGGGTTCGATCAGATACGTGCGGTATTGCATGGATCAGGATCGAACGGATCTTACTAGCCGGCTTTGGTTTAATTAAGCCGGATCCTAGTATAGTACAGTGTAGACTTTGTCTCATTGCATTTGTATTTCGGCCGGAATACAAATGCGGGTGTGTATGCGCAGTATCGGGGTTTTCCTGTAATTTATTACGGGACCAGTTTTCTGGAGCTGCCAGTTTGCTTTTAGTTTCGGCCAATTTCCTTTGTATCGTTCATTGGCCGAAGATTGGTGGAGGAGGGCTTATTTGCATTGTTGCAAATAGGCAATTGTGGAGGGGGTCTTTTGCATATTGGTTGGATCATGATGGTTGCTCCATTGACCTTGACTTCTTGACTTCTTCATGATGGCTTGACCATTTGGAGTCATCATGGTTGTTTTTGGAGTGTTTGTTTTTGTTTGTGATGATATTGTTTTGATCATCACTCATTATTCTTCCTTGCATGATAGCTCACCCACTCCCTTGTCTTTCATTGACTTCACTCCATTCCCACCTACCACCATCATGCTTGGCCGGCCACTAGTGAGGGTGGGGGCTTTTTCTTTTGGTAGTGAGAAAAATGTCACTCTCATTCTTTGGATGCTACATTTTTCCTCACCTCTCTCCAAGTCATTTTTCCTCCACCACAAAAGGCAATCTCCATGAACCCCAAATGAGACTTCTTCACTACACATTCTACAGCGAATCTTGGGCACGTCGAGTAGCCGGCTTCGTGCCCGAGTTGCCTCGGCATTGAGGTGGGAGCCCGTAAAAGAAGTAGGCGATGTGGTGCACTTCCGGCGACGAGGTGGAGACCGGAGCTTCCGCAGGAGATCGGGACGACGACGAGAAGACCGGAGGACTCGGATCTGTCGGTATATCTCTCTTCCCCTTCTTGTAGATAGCTAGGACTAATTAATGGTTCGATCCGGGTATTAGTGCGCGGCGGTTTGCCAGTTCAAGAAAATTTAAAGTTTATCACCGCTTCCGCATTTGGCCGTCGGATTGACGGCCGGGGCGCCGCCGTGCACTTACAGTGATGGCAATCACACTAGTGGGGGCTGGGTAATCTACAAGCACATCCTTATACAGGTCCCTAGTCGTAGGATTATTGTGACGGGGCATCGATACTCCGGAGTAGACTAGCGTATGCGCTTCTCATCCCTGCAGGGGAGATGGTCTGTCCCACAGCCATCAGTACGTCGTACTGGAGATAGTATGCGGGTGCTCGTTAGGTTATGAGTACACTGGACAGGACTCATCGGGAACTGTTGGTTGGTACTATACCTATCGTCAGATAACAGTTTCCAGATGACAGGAGTATAGCTTAGTCCGTCGACTTGACACTGCTACTTCGCCTCGAGTGTGTTCCCACTGTACTTTGATTACTACCCTACCACGGCTCAAAGGAGTCATGCAAACAGGTAGTAGTTGGGTGCAGTCCTGAAGCTCTTGGAGGCAGTAGTGGTTAGATAGGATTTGTCTCTCCCGGTATTGGGGGTTGATATCACGCTGTGTCTAGGAGAGCCATTACACAAAGTCCCTGGCCAGGACAAGCGAGAATTACTGGTAGTGTTTCCATTAGTTTCTCAGGGTGTTCTGGGCTACACTCCGGCACGACTTGTACCGCTATTAGGGGTCTGACGTTTAACGCCCCCTAGGCCCGACATGCAATAATCGTAGACGAACAGACCGGACTGTACGGAGATTGTCATATTCAGGCTCAGTAGGAGTTCGGATGGGTTTACCTCGTCGGCCTTCTTATCGACATCTACCTGGGGGCCGTTACCTACAGCTAGTGCCGCTTGCAGTCTGTGGTTAAACCCACTGCCAGCGTAGTGTCGAGTGTTTAGAGTCCTACACAGAGAATTTCCCTGCACTGGACGAAAGGTGTAGAGGCCGTATGGTTTTACGGCAGGGCTACGATCACTTATGTGCACTTGTGCGCGTATGCTGTTCGGGCAGACAATGCTACTAGGCTTTGGTTTAAGCCGGATCCTAGTATTGTATGGAAGGATTAGTTTTGTCTTCTGTGCATTCGTATTCTACGGAATGCGGATGCGGGCGTGTATGCACGGTTGTAAGGAGCGAAGAAGAAGGAGGTGCCTCATTAGGGTTATGACCGTTGGTTCGGTCAAAACCATTATGAGGTGAGGAAAATATTTACTGATCTTTTTAATGATAATTGTATTATGGCTAATTGCTTTGACCATTTGACCATGCTTGACCGTTTGACCTAGTTGACCATTGTTGACTTGGACTTTTCTTGAGAGCACTAGATCCTTCTTTTGCTTTTTACTTTAGATTTGATTTGAGATGATAATGGTCAAATCAATGTAGCCATCAACTTTATCATGATAAGAGATTAGTAATTATTTAGTTTATGGACCATTATCTCTTGCTCATTCTCTCTCTTCAAGGGTGAGCTCCCATGGTTCCTCTTTCTTCTTCCTCTCTTGATTTTTCTATAGCTCTCATGTGTTGAGAAAAATAGAAACAAAATAGACAAACAAATCCACCACCATCTAGGACATCAAGAATAGCAAACTTGTTGCCCTAGTGACCTCGGCTTGAGGTGGAGCTCGGATTACAGACACTCAGGTGGATCGTCTTCGACTTAAGGAGGCTGCGGAGGTGACCAAGATCCGGATCGACCCATGGAGCCTACGGAGACGAGGAGGGTAGCGGAGAAGACCCGAAGGACTAGTAGCATGAGGTATAATCTCCCTGCATAGTAGATAGAACCTCATGTAGTTTGTTAGCAATGGTTTGGCAAAGATCCTCAAGTCTTAGTCCATGTTACCTTGTGTTAAAATTTTGATTTTTACCTATTCCGCCTCCCCGTAAGCACCGGGGTAAGTAACGTGGACTTACACAGGACACCTCTAGGAGCTAGGAATGATGGTAAAAGACCAAAGGATACAGATCATTCAGTATAACCTTCTATCTCAGTAGTTAGAACTTCTTGTAGTTAGCTAGTGTAAGTTTATGGTTCGATCTTGACGAGTTCGTTAGCGCCAAAAGTTTTAAACGCCAATTTTTGTTCCGCACCGGGCACGGTAGATGACCAGGGTGCTATCGTAACCCAACATGTACAATATTTACAAGTGTGAACACAAGTTGGCCAGCCATGATATAGTGTGAAGACATTTGATGCAAGTGGGAAAATGGGTTTTGATGCAAGTAAGCAACTGGGTTTTGATGCAAGTGGGCTTGGTATGATGAATGATAAAGTTATGATGTAATTGTTTTAAAAGCTTGCAATTTCCCTCCAAATCTCCAGATTAAAACTCAAGTTGATATCAAAGAAACAAACAATACCGGAGAGATAATGGAGAGGTCATAAGATCATACAACAAAGACGGGCCCCACCACTCCTTTTCTGGCCGTTAATTAAATTCAAAATAGCCGCAATTGGCGGTCCAAAGTGCTTTATTCGGCTCTAATTTTCTTCTGGGCACTCGTCCTTGTCACATCACTTCATTTTTATAGTTTGTTTTTTTATGATGAAATACCTATAATAACCAGAATAGAGAGCAAGCCAAGGATCCTACTTTTTGCAACTTTGAATACAATTTTTATCTAAGATTTGTATATAGTAGTTAGGTTCATAACTTGTTATAGTTTTAGTTCTTTGCTTTTATCTGATCATGCAACCTCTTATGTGAGCTTGCAAGTTTAGATTCTAGTATTCGAACTCATTATCTTGTACCTTTTAATGAACTTCAATAAAGTTTTCATTCATACACTTTGGTTCTTAGTATTTCCTTACCTTTTACTTACATGCAATATTTCACATGATGTTCTTTACCTAACTTGCAATGTTTCCTTTGATGTCTTCTTCTCTCTTATGTTTGATTTTCATGTTTTGTGAATGGTTTCCTTTCTTGTTAAGGAAATAGAATGGTGATGTTTTTAGTTAGGATTTTCTTTACCTCTTCATTTTCCCGACATCTTTTAAATTGAACCCCGACCAAAACTCATGCAATCCGCTCCTTTAGGCACCTTATTCTACATGATAATGTAAACTGAACCCTGACCAAAACTCATGCAATCCGCTCCTTTAGGAACCTTATTCTACATGATAGCGGTGATTCCTAATTAAGACCGGTTGTGTTTGGTTTAACCAAAGGCGAGAGATAAGAGACAAGAACGGAAGAATAAGGGTCAATAAGTACAAATTTCGTGCACAATTGCAAATACTCTACTTAAGCACCCTAATCCACGTTATTGCCGATTACCCTAATGTTAATAGTCAAGAAAGACACAAAGGAAAGTGTACGGATCTTCCTAACTTGAACTAACCTAGTTATATCTCTAACAACCGTTCTTTTGAACATATACACAACACTTAGAATAGAATCGAACATTCCGACTTTTGGACTTAACTCGTGAGAACAATAACGAAAAACATACCTTCTCCATGCGGATGAACCGTACTCATCTTGGCTCGCTACGTACGACATCGTCTTAATTGTGGTACTTTAAAACTTAGAACGATATTGCAAAACTTGTAACAGTCAAATCACGCCGTTGCCGAGGAGACGGTAATGCTTTTCTTCTTGGTATTTCGGGTTAACTTTTATATAACTTGTGTATAAAACTAACCATTTTTCTGAAAAACAAAACAAAAATTGAAAATTTTCAAAAAACCAGAACAAAAATTTAACGCTTTGGACATTTTGTTCTCTGTATTTTTTATCTGCTATCACTCTGAGATTCATTGATATATTTAAAGTGTAAAAATAGGATTCTAGTAGAACAAAGAGAAGACCAAAAAAACTTGGAGCCTCAATTCTATGATTTGGCTACCGGTTTAATACATTTGGCCGCAATTGGCAGCCCAACATGCCCAGAATGCTTCATTTTTTTCTGATGCTCTCTTGTTTTGTTATTATCCCACTTTCATACTTTAAATTTCATAATTTTGTGTGTGTAGAACATTAGCGATGTATATCGTTTTCTTTCCAATAATATTCGTTTTTCCGACATTTGCAGATTTTACCGAATTGCGAACAATGATCGTGCGGAACAAAATGCATTTTCAAAACTAAGACGATAGTGAAGTACAGTGCCAAAGATCTTAGTAGTTTGACTCGCAAAAGAGAATATTCAAGCACTCATTGATCACTTCAATGGGGGTTTCTTAACCCGAAAAACTATCAGTGCTTATTTTTCTATCACCTTCTTTCTCAGATCCGACACTCCAATATTTTATCTCTGCAGAATTCTTTGCAAGTTCGCCGCCAAAAGCCTAAATGACTAACCAGTATTTGTTGCAGCACCACGCTTGAATTTAAAAAACGATTGCGTTATATTTTGAACAACTTTTTATTGATTGCGCATTGCATTCATTAATACGGACTTAAGAGCAAGCGAACCCCACAAGATATGGTAAAGAATTTCATCACCTTTCACTATGGTATACAAATCATGAAATAAGCATATCTTTCCCACACAAATTTTAAAAGAAATTAGTCTTTAAGCCTTTAAGGACTTCGCGCTCATTAGAAGAAGTTGACTGTGTTTAAAACACTGCTTAACGTTATATCGTTCACGGGGTGTTTAAGAAAGTGTTCACAGCACAACCGCCAAAAGAGGAAAGGTTATTCTAATTAAGGAATTTCGTAAAAGCGTTGGAAAACCTCCTCTTATCTCTGCACTTAGCTAGCTTCGTGATCAGTATATCTTGAGCTCGTTTCTTGACACAGTTTTTAGTTCGACAATCAAGTTATGGAGCAAGTCTAGTTGACCTAAGTAAATCCTAGACTGTTTATTTGTCTGGTTATCGAGTCATGATTTTTTTGTTAGTTGTGTATATGCCCTAGAGGCCATTGTTGTACATATGATGTATATTATAGCGGATGGTTGGATATATATAGAGAAGACTTTCTTGCTCGATATGATAGTATGCTATCTGGTTTTACTTTGTCTTAACATGTTGACTTGTGTTGGTTTATTGTCTTACTCTCATATGTTGATAAAGCCCTTAGGATATGTACTCGAGTACTAGGACTATGATGTAGATCATACTAGTAGGGCCAGGGTAGTCCAAGAGTACATCCTATAACTTTTCCTAGTCGAGGGTGTATCGAGACAGGGCATTGATACTCCAGAGTAGACTAGCGTATACGCATCTTGACCCATATGATGGGTGATGTATGGTCCTATATCCATCGGTGTTTGACATCAAAGATGGTGTACGAGTGCTCAGTAGAGACTGGGTACACTGAACGGACTCGCCGAGAACTCCTACCTGGTATTATACCTATCATCAGACAGCAGTTCTCTGGTGATACTGGTACAGGTTAGTCTGTAGACTCGAGATCGTCATAGAGTCTTGTGTGATTCCCACTGTGCTTTGATTTCCACCTTACCATGTTCATTAGAACGTGCAAAACGGCGGCTTTTGGGTATAGTCCCGAATCACATGGAGGCAATGAGCGATAGGAGGGGTTCATCTCTCCCAGTATTGGGAGTTGATGTTGCGCTGTGTTCGATTGGCTATAACTGGAAGTCCCTGGCCAGGGCTGCTATGGAGATCTACTGGTAAGTGTTATCAGTAGTTTCTCGACCCGTTATGAGCCTCACATCGACACGACTTATCGGTTACTCGGGTCTGACGTTTACCACCCCTAAACTGGATTTGTGACATATCAGACGAAGAGACCGGACTGTACGGTAGTGTTACTGAATGGATTCACAGGAGTGTGTGCATGCTTGTTTGTTGATCTTCTGATCGCTCAATACCCGGATGGCTATTAAGTTTAGCTGACCGCTTGCAGCTTGCAGGTGTTTGATATGATCATCACCTACTGCCGGCATATTAACGATTCTTTAGAGTCTTACAGAGAGGTATCCTGGCTCAGGCAAAATGGAGTAGGAGCACATATGTAATATGTGCGAGACCGAGACTAGTACGATATGAGATACCGTATTTTATTCTCGCGATATGTGATATCGGCCGGGTATATGTGATATAGCCAGGATATCGGATCAAGTGTTGATTCGATAAGATGATACATGTTATATTAGTCGGTTATATGTTATATAGCCGGATTATAGGATCAAGAGTTGATTCGATAATTTAATGTATAATTATATATGTGATATATTAAATTACATTAACTAATATAAGCTCACTTAAATGTTTTTTTTCTTACTTGATGATACATTGATATATATGTGATATATGTTAATTGTATTATTTTCTTTTGTTACAAAATATTGTATATGTGATATGTGATATTGTAACATGGTAGGTTATGAATACAACTAGGGTTTTGGAGATCAAACCATGCTAGAGTTAAGATTAGGGTTAAATATTTATTTTATAAGTTAAATCTAAATTGAGGATATTATGTTGAGATATTTTCTTTTGTTGACTAAGTCCACTCTTTAGATTTTTATGAAGATATTTATCTACCTAACCTTTAACCCTAGCTCATGGTTAAGTCTCTACAAGGGTTAAGCATGTCATGCTTAACCCATGGTTGCATTTCTAACCTCAACAATAATTCATTCATCACTCTTTTATCTTCATCTTCTTCTTGCTCAAGAAAAGAGCTTGCTTGATTTTTCTTTGTGGTGAATTAAAGTGAGAATTAGAAGACAAAAGAGAGCAAAATTCCTACTTCATCATTCTTATCTATTCTAGCCACTTAGATTAGGGTGTTTTCTTCACTAATACCTCATTAGTGAAGTGAGAGCTTGGGTTTGTGTTTCCTCAAGGTAGATCGTCTTGGATTTCGAAGACTTCAAGCAACATGCATCATTCACCTCATGGAGCCTCTCAAGAGTCCGAGAACTTGATGATCGCAATGAAGGGACCTCAACTTGGAGCTTATGAAGTGAAGGAATGGACTACAAAGGTTGTAATCCTTAACTCTTAGATGTTAAGTTGTTAACATATAGTTTAAATTTGATTCTCTAGTTAAAAATCTAGGGTTAAGGTTATCTAGAATGGCAAAATTTTGAAATTGGCATGGATGATGCCTCCCAAAACCTTGCTGCCGTTGTAGGTAACCCAACAGTTGTATCAGAGCCTAGCTAGAGAATTAGACGGATAAGTGTAGGATTACGAAACCGAAACAACTCCGAAACACCCGACGTAAAACCCTAGTTTCTATAAATTTTTTCAGAGTGTCAAAAAAAATTTCAAACAGTTGCAGAATGATGTATGTGATACAATATGAACACCTTACAAATTTTAGCCCATTCCCTCTGAAATTGACCGAGATCACCATGTCCAAAACCGGCCAGATCGGACCCCTTGGGGCTGAAATTTGCACAGTGTTTAAGGTTCTGGGTTTTGATACTTTAAGTGTTGTTTGTTTTTGCTAATTTTGCATGTGATGTTATCTTTTAGCAAAGGCAATTCGGAGTGTTTCGTATTCGTAATTCTAGGTTTTTTTTGGTTATTTTAGACGGTATTAAAAAGTTCGATCGGATGTCAAATACCCACTTTAACCCTTGATGGGAAATTTTCAAGTGTTGTATTTTTCCTTAGTTAAAGAATATTCAAATATCGTGCAAGTGATGCGGTGAACCCTCTAGAAGAACGAAACCTTAACTCGATTTTATGACCGTCAAAACCGCCACTAAACCCTAGGGTTTGTGGTAGTTTAGCGGTGCCACAAGTGAGGCATTGGTTGACCCTTCTACGGCTGGTTCATTGCTACTGTGGCATGTGATGGATACTTCTAAACTACGCTCAAGTGTTGAACATTTTAGGAAATTTTTGGTGTTTATTGATTCGATCGGAATGTTTAACATCGTCTAGCTTTTTCTGTAATGTAATACAATATGTGGAATTCATATAGTTAGGCATGAAATCCGTAATATGTGATATTTCGGGTTTACGATGTCTAAGATGATTGTGGATTCCAAATGTTGTAGTTTTTCACTTTTTTTTCTGCGGCCCTAAGTGTAATATATGGTGTATCGCCGGTTTCGTTGCTATACTTTAACGGCAATTGGGATACGCATATTTACTTACGTTGATGACATGTGATGTTATGTGTTGCTGTGATATGTTATATTGGATCGTCGTCTTTTGAATAACCGGGGATTTTATGTGAGATGAGGTTTTTTATTTTCATTCATATAAAATTCAATTTTATGTAATATTCTTTTATTGGGGCACTTCCGGGTTGAGGATGATGTCACCATTGTATATTATTTACTTTTCCGCATTAGGATAGACCCAAGGAAGAGAGCACAAGCAGCCGGGTTCTAGGGTCCAGTGGGAGGCCATCTCGAGGAGTCGAGAACGGGTCTCATAACCGTAGAATTGGGAGGGTTGCTTGCCGCTCTCATAGGGGTCTAGGGATGTGGGTTTGGCTATTGTAAGTGCACGGCGGCGCCCCGGCCGTCAATCCGACGTCGGAATGCGGAAGCGGTGATTTACTTTAAAATTTAAAACCGGCACCACCGCACACTATATACCCGGATCGGGCCATTAAACTAGTCCTAGCTAACAAGAAGGGGGAGGAGAGATATACCGAGTGATCCGAGTCCTCCGGTCTTCTCGTCGTCGTCCCGATCTCCCGCGGAATCTCCGGTCTCCATCACGTCGCCGGAAGGGCACCACATCATCGGCTTCTTTTATGGGCTCCCACCTCTGGTCCGAGGCAACTCGGGCACGAAGTTGGCGAGTCGACGTGCCCAAGATTTGCTGTAGAATAGTGTAGTGAGCTTTGTGTCTCTAGGGGTTTATGGAAGTTGCCCATTGAGTGGAGGAATGATATGAGCTTATGGAGATGGAACTTGTGGGATTTTACAAAGCCAAAAGAGCAAAAATCCTACACCAAAAATATGGGACAGCCCCCTCTAGAGCAAGGCCGGCCATCACAAGGTGAAGGGTGAGAATGGAGTGAAGTGAGGAATAATACCAAGGATAAGAATAATGCAAGGTAGAGTGTAAAGAAAAAAGGCAAGTCTCACATCTATCATCACACCCCTTCATCATAACCAAGCATGATAACAAACTAAATCCAACACTCCACCACAACCATCATGACATCCAAAAGTCATGCAATGATGCACTCAAGAAAGTCAAGGGTGGAAGAATCATCATCACCAGAATATGCAAAGACCACCCTCCACAAATGCTTATTTGCACAAATGCAAATAAGCCCTCCTCCACCAATCTTCGGCCAATGAAAGATACAAAGGAAATTGGCCGAAACGGAAAACAAACTGGCAACTCCACAAAACTGATCCCGTAATAAATTACAGGAAAACCTCGCTACTGTATATACATACCCGCATTTGTATTCCGACCGAATACAAATGCAAAGAGACAAAATCTACACTATACAATACTAGGATCCGGATTAAACCAACGCCCGCTAGTATAAACCGTCCGATCAGGATCCGTGCAATACCGCACGTATCTGATCGAACCCTGCCATATCTCTATACGGCCTCTACAGCGTTTCGCCCGAAAACTTGAGAAACTGGTCTGTGGGGGACTCTAAAGACTCGTCAATACATTGGTTGTGGATTTAACCACTAGCACGTCAAAGATATTAGCCTATACGTAACGGGCAACCAGGTATTGACCAAAAGGGACGTCTGTGAGCGAACTCATGCCGACACCCTACTGAGCCTGTCAGTGACAATATCCATACAGTCCAGTACGTTCGTCTATGAGCATCGCATGGCGGGCCTAGGGGGTTGGTAAAAGTCAGACCCCCAAAAGCGGTACAAGTCATGTCGGAGTGTAGCCCAGAACACCCTGAGATACTACTGGAATACCTACCAGTAAATCTCCTGCCTTGGCCAAGGACTTTAATGTACTGGCTCTCCTAGACACAGCGCGACCTCACCCCCAATACCGGGAGAGACGAACCCCTGCAGATCCGCTCACTGCCTCCATGTGGCTCGGGACTGTACCCAACTAAAACCTGTTTGCACGTCTCCTTTGAGCGTGGTAGGGTAGTAATCAAAGTACAGTGGGAACTCACACGAGACAAATGACGATCCCCAGGTCGATGAACTAACCTATACACATGTCACCAGGGAACTGCTATCTGACGTCAGGCATAAGACCAACTAGCATGTTCCCGGCGAGTCCTGTCCGGTGTACTCATAACCCAATGAGCACATGTATACATCTTAGGTAAACCAACTGACACCAGTGGCTTGTGAGACCGGCCACCGCCCCTCTTCTGGGTCTCGACTATATACACTAGTCTACTCTGGAGTATCGATGCCCTGTCTCGAAACTCCCACGACTAGGGACCTTTTAAGGATGTGCTTATAGACTACCAGCTCCCACGTATATGATCGCCCTCATACTGCTGGCAGTCAAGCATGAATCCTAGGGGCTCTATCAACGTGTAATAGCGACATTTCTGGTCACCTAAAGCAGTATACGATGATAAAGATAAACCAGATAGCATACTATCATCTTGAGTAAGACTGTCCTACCGGGATAGGTCCTCCCTCAATCATTGCAATCACGTGCCTGTGATCCAATAATTGACTCTGATGGCACTATCTCCAACAATTGCGACCGTGGAATCCTTGTTTTATACAGGCTCAAAATAAAACACAGACCTCCTAGTATATCCAATATTTCATATGTTATCTTCTGCTGCTGATATTATGTGATGTGATTATATTATATGCGTGAGACGAATGCTTTATTATTGTATATATGATATATAATAAACGTTGCTTATATTTTACACCCGCGCTAGTCCCGCCCCGGTATGCCGTTAGTTAAGCAACCTAACGGTGCATAACGGGACACAGTGGCGAATGCGGATGGCATAAGCGTACGTTGTATTTTCGTTTCTTCTGTGATGCTTAGGAAGATTAAATGATAGGATTCATTAATGAGATTAATGAAAGCAAAAGAAACCTAAAAGATGTTGTAGAATCAAATTTATAAAAAGGGTGTCTCTAGGTTTTTGCTTTGCATAGAGGTATTCCTTGTAGAATATCCAGCACCTTATTCGATAAGAAAAGAGTCGAGATCTCTTCACCGGGAATGACCTCTTTAGCGATACTAGCAGATGCTACAACTCACTCGGTTTTGTTTTTGATTACTTTTATAGTTCTTGCTTTGCATAGTTGAATTTGTGAAATATCCTGTACCTTATTTGATAAGGAAAGAGCCGAGATCCCTTCATCGGGAGTGACCTCTTTAGCGAAACTAGTAAAAACCTCAAAAACACTCCTTTTTTCAAAATCACTTGTTTCTACAACAATATCAAGTTCATTACGCTCATAGTTTTTTGAAAAACCTGCATAGCCCTCCGTCATTTCAAATAAACATTATTTAGTATTCGTGCTGCGTTTGTTGACCTCTGTCAAGGCTTAGTGTGCGGTAGCTGATTAGTACTTATCTGTAAAACATGAGATGAGATTTGATTAGGGTAGTCGTACGACCTTGTTGACCTCTGTCAAGGGTCGTGCGGATGGGTTTGATTCAATCAAGAAATGACAGGTTGAACTTGACTAGTGCACTATGGTTTGTTGACCTCTGTCAAGGTCATAGCACGCTAGGGGAAAATGTATTATCGGGAATTTCAAGAGTTGAAATCTGCAATGAGATTACATTCCTTCTATAAGATAGTTGGATCCTGATACCCACTGCGTGTAAGAGTTACTCCTGGGAGAATTTTACACATGACAATTAGCCGATCAAGTAGGTGTCTAGAAAGGTGTTAACGGGGTTATGCCTCTGGGAAAATGAGGTTTATTTTAATTAGTTCCCTGGGAAAGCAAGGGGAACCTCCCTCAAAGTACCAACACTAACCTGGCTGAAAGATTGGTGAACTTATAAGGTGTAATTAATCCCGGCTAGTCTTACCTTTTAGGGTTTGAAGGAAGATTTGATGAAAACAGTCGGAGCCATCCTGATTAGATTAGATAATAACCAATCTAATCTTGCAAGAGCATACGCTAAAGTGTTTTTCTTCTCTCTCTCTCCAGGTAGCGACCATGTCAGGCCTTAATCAAGATAATAATATGGATGTATTGACCGAACCCGCTTATTATACTGAGCAGGGGAACATTGGTCCTGCTCCAACTTATAATTGTTATAAGTCCGAGTAGGGAATAGGAGAATATCCGGATTCTCACGCCGTCCAAACGAAGAACAAGCATGCTGATGCATCTTCTTCGGGTGTGTTAGTTATCGAGAACTATTTCTCAGTTCACTCTACGTTCTGGGTATTAGATACCGGATCGAGATCCCATATATGTAATATGTTACATGGGCTACGTAAAGGTAGAGAACTGGGAGAGAGTGATCATTCCATAAGAGTAGGGAATGGTGCAAATGTTGCAGCCAAGGTTATTGGCGAGTATCACCTTGTATTACCGAATGGTAATACATTGATTCTGAACGAATGCTATTACATTCCGACCCTGATATACAATCTTATATCAGTTTCTTTATTGAGTAAAGAAGGATATAATTTTGTAGTACAGGATAATCTTATGAATATCTTTCTGAATCAAAAGTTGATTGGATCAGGCTCGTTAAATAATGGCATATTCGTTCTCAATCAAATTACGGTACTTAATGTACAAAACACACACAAGAGGAAGAGTTCAGAAATGAACGAATCCTTCTTGTGGTATTGTAGACTAGGTCATATCAATACGACACGACTAGATAAGTTACATAAAGGTGGATATTTGAATCTGTTCGAATTTTCATCTTATGACACTTTTCAGTCATGTCTCAAAGGCAAAATGACCAAAACTCCGTTTAGTAGACACAGAGAAAGAGTTACGGAACTCTTGGGACTGATACATAGTGATGTATGTGGTCCCATGTCTACACATGCCAAGGATGGTTTCTCGTACTTCATTACATTCACTGACGATCTCTCAAGATACGGACATGTATTCCTGTTGAAACACAAGTTTGAAACTTTTGAGAAATTCAAAGAATATAAACACGAAGTCGAGAACCAAAAGGTAAAAGTATTAAAATCCTTCGATCTGATCGAGGAGGAGAATACTTGAGCAATGAGTTCCAGGATTATCTAAAAGAGAATGGCATTCTCTCTCAGCTTACTCCTCTCTATACACCACAGCACAACGGTGTATCGGAGCGGAGGAATCGCGCCCTATTAGATATGGTGTGCTCTATGAAGAGCACCGCTGAGTTACTTATTTCTTTTTGGGGTTATGCGCTTGAAGCAGCAGCATACCTATTGAATCAGGTTCCATTTTGATCTGTACCTACCACACCATATGAGATATGGAGTGGGAAGAGACCACGTCTTAAACGAGTTAAGATATAGGGTTGTCCGGCCTATGTCAAAAGGCAAAATCTGGACAAACTCGAAGCACGATCAGTTATTTGTAAGCTTGTTGGATATCCTAAACATTCGAATGGATATATATTCTACCACGGTGAACAACAAAATGTGTTTGTTAACATGCTACCTTTTTAGAAAAGGAATTTCTTGCAAAAGATATTAGTGCCAAAGAGGTAGAGCTGGAAGAAGTTCCAGCAGAACAAGCTACAAATAAAGATTTAGTAGAACCAGAGGATTCGATAGCTCCCAACGAACCCCAGCCTCTCCATCGATGTAGAAGGGTTCCTCATCCACCTGAGAGATACTACGGTTTTCACATAGACGGTGTGAGCGAGGATTGCATCATGGAAGATGATGACCCGACTAGTTTCAAGCAGGCGATCACAAGTGGAGACACTATGAAATGGCTGGATGCAATGCGATCTGAGATGGAATCCATGTACACCAACAAAGTATGGACTTTGGAAGTTGCTCCTGAAGGGGTTAAACCCATTGGGAGCAAATGGATCTTTAAGAAGAAACATGGTGTAGATAGAAAAGTTGAGATTTTCAAAGCTAGACTTGTTGCAAAGGGTTTTCGTCAACGACCAGGTGTGGATTATGACGAAACCTTTTCTCCAGTGGCTATGCTTAAGTCCATCCGGATCCTACTTGCCATTGCTGCATACTATGACTACGAAATCTGCCAGATGGATGTTAAGACCGCCTTTCTAAATGGTGATTTAGAGGAGTGCGTGTACATGACTCAACCAGAGGGCTTCGTAGAGAGTGGGAGCAGTGGAAAGGTGTGCAAGCTTCTTAAATCCATCTATGGGTTAAAGCAAGCATCGCGGAGTTGGAACATCTGTTTTGATGTGGTAGTCAAAGAGTTTGACTTCATCAAGAACGTAGATGAACCTTGTATTTACAAGAAGGTTGCAGAGAGTAAGGTTGTCTTCCTCGTATTGTATGTAGATGACATACTCTTGATAGGAAATGATGTTCCTATGCTGCACTCGGTCAAGTTCTTCTTATCACATAGATTCTCAATGAAAGATCTAGTGATGCCTCCTGCATTTTGGAGATTAAGATCTATAGAGATAGATCTAAACGGATACTGGGATTGTCCCAATCCAGGTACATTGACACCATAATAAAGAGGTTTAGTAAGGAAGAATCCAAGCGTGGGTATTTACCCACGATCTCTGGACTCACTCTCTTTAAAGAGATGTCTCCTAAGGCTGATTTGGAGAGAGCTCGCATGCAAGGGATACCCTATGCTTCGGCAGTAGGCTCTATCATGTACGCGATGCTATGTACCAGATCCGATGTAGCATACTACCTAAGTTTAATGAGTAGATATCAAGCAGATCCTGGAGAGAATCACTGGACAGCTGTGAAGAACATTCTCAAGAACTTAAGAAGGACTAAGGAGATGTTCTAGGTGTATGGTAACGGAGAACTCCAGGTGGAGTTCTTTACCAATTCGAGCTTTCAAAGTGATAAGGACGACTCTAAGTCGCACTCGGGATTTGTCTTTACCCTCAATGGAGGGGCGGTTTATTAAAAGAGTTCCAAGCAAGAAACCGTGGCAGACTCGACGATGGAGGCTGAATACATCGCTGCCAACGATGCTACCAAAGAGGCTGTCTGGATGAAAAAGTTCATCACTGAATTTGGTGTGGTTCCATCAATTGTGCATCCAATACCTTTGTATTATGATAACAATGGAGCTGTGGTTTCGGCCAAGGAACCCAGGTCCCATCAGAGATCCAGACATATTCTGAGGCGGTATCACCTAATCCGGGAGATCGTTGATCGCCGAGAGATTGAGGTCAGGAGAGTTGACACGAAGGACAACACTGCGGATCCACTTACGAAGTCCATACCCCAGATACAATTTGAGAGACTCTTCGGAATGTTGGGTATGAGATAGTACAACAGCTGGCCTTAGTGCAAGTGGGAGATTGTTAGTTATGTATATGCCCCAAAGGCCATTGTTGTACATATGATGTATATTATAGTGGATGCTTGGATATATATAGAGAGAACTTTCTTACTCGATATGATAGTATGCTATCTGGTTTTACTTTGTCTTAACATGTTGACTTGTATTGGTTTATTGTCTTGCTCTCACATGTTGATAAAGCCCTTAGGATATGTACTCGAGTACTAGGACTATCATGTAGATTATACTAATGGGGCCAGGGTAATCCAAGAGTACATCCTATAACTGTTCCTAGTTGAGAGTGTATCGAGACAGGGCATCGATACTCCAGAGTAGACTAGCGTATACGCATCTTGACCTATATGATGGGCGATGGATGATCCCATATCCATCGGTGTTTGACATCATATATGGTGTACGGGTGCTTAGTGGAAATTGGGTATACTGAACGGACTCGCCGAGAACTCCTAGTTGGTATTATACCTATCGTCAGATAGCAGTTCTCTGGTGACACTGGTACAGGTTAGTCTGTAGACTCGAGATCGTCATAGAGTCTTGTGTGATTCCCACTGTGCTTTGATTTCCACCTTACCACATTCATGAGAACATGCAAAATGGTGGCTTTTGGGTACAGTCCCGAATCACATGGAGGCAATGAGCGATAAGAGGGGTTTCGCCTCTCCCGGTATTGGGGGTTGATAATGCGTTGTGTTCGATTGGTTATAACTGGAAGTCCCTGGTCAGGAGATCTACTGGTAAGTGTTATCAGTAGTTTCTCGACCCGTTATGAGACTCGCATCGACACAACTTATCGGTTACTGGGATCTAACGTTTACCACCTCTAGACTGGATATGCGACATATCATACGAAGAGACCGGACTGTACGATAGTGTTATTGAATGGATTCACAGAAGTGTGTGCAGGCTTTCTTGTTGATCTTCTAATCGCTCAATACCCGGGTGGCTGTTACGTTTAGCTGACCGCTTGCAGCTTGTGCGTGTTTGATATGATCATCACCTACTGCTGGCATATTGACGATTCTTTAGAGTCCTACACAGAGGTTTCCTGGCTCAGGCAAAACGGAGTAGGAGCACATATGTGATATGTGCGGGACCGAGATTAATGCTATATGAGATACCGTATTCTATTCTCGCGATATGTGATATCGGCCGGGTATATGTGATATAGCCGGGATATCGGATTAAGTGTTGATTCGATAAGATGATACATGTTATATTAGTCGGTTATATGTTATATTGCCGGATTATCGGATCAAGAGTTGATTCGATAATTTAATGTATAATTATATATGTGATGTATTACATTACATTAACTAATATAAGCTCACTTAAATGGTTCTTTTTCTCACTTGATGATACATTGATATATATGCGATATATGTTAATTGTATTATTTTCTTTTGTTACAAAATATTGTATATGTGATATGTGATATTGTAACATGTTAGGTTATGAATGCAACTAAGGTTTTGGAGATCAAACCATGCTAGGGTTAGATATTTATTTTATTAGTTAATTCTAAATTGATGATATTATGTTGAGATATTTTCTTTTGTTGACTAAGTCCACTCTTTAGATTTTTATGAAGATATTTATCTACCTAACCTTTAACTCTAGCTCATGGTTAGGTCTCTACAAGGGTTAAGCATGGCATGCTTAACCTATGGTTGCATTTCTAACCTCAAAAATAATTCATTTATCACCCTTTTATCTTCATCTTCTTCTTGCTCAAGAAAAGAGCTTGCTTGATTTTTCTTTGTGATGAATTAAAGTGAGAATTAGAAAACAAAAGAGAGCAAAATTCCTACTTCATCATCCTTATCTATTCTAGCCACTTAGATTAGGGTGTTTGCTTCACCGATACCTCATTAGTGAAGTGAGAGCTTGGGTTTGTGTTTCCTCAAGGTAGATCGTCTTGGATTTTGAAGAATTTAAGCAACATGCATCATTCACCTCATGGAGCCTCTCGAGAGACCGGGAAATTGATGATCACAGCGAAGGGACCTCAACTTAGAGCTTATGAAGCGAAGGAACGGACTACAAAGGTTGTAATTCCTAACTCTTAAATGTTATGTTGTTAACATATAGTTTATGTTTGATTCTCTAGTTAAAAATCTAGGGTTGGGGTTATCTAGAATGGCAAAATTTTGAAATTGCCATGGATGATGCCTCCCAAAACCTTGCTGCCGTTGTAGATAACCCAACATTTTTTTGTTTTACCATTTTTGTATATAACTTCAATTCATTCTTTTGTTAATAACTAACACAAAAAAACCTTCACGTCCTTTTTTATCCCCTTTTCTTTTCACTCTTCTTATCATGGGTATACTAAATCGACCAACTCTTACCGAACTTTGGTACCCTCAACCAGATATTTCATCATATAGTTCTTGCTACGGTAAAACTTCCAATAATGTATCCATACCCAAAATTTCTTTGAAAGATCGGATAGAATCGTCTAGAAAAACCAATTGGACACCGCAATCCACTTCCTGTCAACCGTATCAAACTTTCACACCTTCTTATGTTGATACCCCTTCTGAAGCTAATATGGTGATTCTTAAACCCATGTCCATTGCTGAACAAATTGAACAAGCTTGTCAATGATCTTTCACGCTTTTTACCACTCCGAATTCTTTAGGTCAGCAATTCCAATCATCTTCCTATCAAGGTGTTTATTCATCGCCGAAAACAAGGACGAACCGGGATGGATCGTCTAGCCTGAATTTAGGGGCAGATACTATTTGGATTTATCATTTCATCTTTCTGAAGATGCCAAGTTGATTTATGGCACCGTATATCGAAGGTTTAGACGGATGCAGCCGTTGTAGCTGACTTCGTCAGATTCCCCTTCGTTTGCGAGTGGTTTTTTATTGTGGAGACGCTCTTCCCTGCAGGCACAAGCCCCTACAGTTAATTACGTTACCGCATCGTGATAACTGCTTTCTCCTACTCCGGAAGTTCACTTCGTTCCATGTGTGTTTTTGTTTGTTTTCGTTACCCGTGGATTGTATACGGAGACTAATTTATGTTGTCGCACGTAGGGCATCGATTAGTCCAAATCAGTATTTCTTAGATTTGGTTTTTTTTATTTATTTAAGGATTGTTAATCTATTTTGATATTAAGATCGACTTAAATGTATGTAAGCATTTGGGGGCTCGATTTGTTTTTGTTAAGGATACATTAGTCCAGTTTGAGACTAAGATCCACTTAACCATTCAGGATCATTTTTATTTAAAATCCAACAAAAGAGCATTTGGGATCAATTGTTTTAGTTTAAGAACGTTTCGGTCCATTATCGCCATTTTGGAAGCGAATATTAGTTTAGGTACATTTCGGTCCATTATCGCCATTTTGGAAGCAAATATTAGTTTAAGGACGTTTCGGTCCATTATCACCATTTTGGAGGCGAATATTAGTTTAGGGACTTCTCGGTCCTTTTCCAGTTTAAGGACGTAGTGGTCCATTATGTTCATCTTGCGCGCACGTGTATTTGTTAAGTGACGGAATGAACAGGGGTGATATGGAATGCACCCAGTATGGGATGCGGTCTGATTTAAGGTGTGCACGTCGGTTTGGACGGTTTGGGAATGCACTGAAGAATTGTTGGTCGTCGGGACCCTCCACATCTCTGAAGACGCTGAAGAATTACAATGACGTATATCAGAGGTGTGGAGAGATGTACCCTTAAACCAAATTCCGTATTTGAAGCAAAAAAGGCTGCTGTGGACCTAAGAGCCATTAGTCATTTTTTAGACTAATATTATCTTAGGAGATATGGGATGAATATCATTTGGATATCATCAGTTGAATGATCATTAGTCATGTTTGGGACTAAGATCAGTTTGGGGAATCATGAGCACACGGGGGCTCGGTTGATTGGAAATCGAAGAGATTTTGATCTTGGGAAAACTCAGCCAATTTGGGCTATGTTTGAGTCTCCATAGTTACCCAACAGTGCTAAGCACTGGTATATGCAGCACTCACATGTATCCCACATGAGACGCTGGATCAGTGTTAAACACTGAACTCTGGAGGCGCTCACGTGTGAACACGTGAGGAACTCCAAATATGGGCGCTGCTCTTTAGGGTTTTATTCCCTTTTTTGTATAAGTGCTAAGCAGTTGGTTCTTGTGGCGCTCACGTGTGAAACACGTGAGGCGCCCCAAATATGGGCACTGCCTTACGAAGTACCTCTTGTTTTTCTTTTAAGCACTCGCATGGGAAACACGTGAGGCAGTCGGGGCCATTCTTGTTGTTCATTAAAGGCACTCATGTGGAAAACACGTGAGGTCTCATTATAGTGTTAAACACTAACAAATCCTCAGGCTTTCCTTCTATTTTCTTAAAGATCTTGATCTCTTATTAATGACATTTCTAGTCATTAGGATTTGGGATTGGAAGGTCTCACATTATTATCATCGTCTGGACTGAGGAATCAAGTTCTCCTCTCATTTTTACGAGAATCAAATTCTTTATATAGGGTTAAACCCTAGTTTTCAGAGGAATTAAATTCCCATATGTTTTTGTAAGAATTAAATTTCTTTGAACTCTGTTCTTTCCCCTAGTTTTTAAATCTGCAGGACAGAATCTCCCCGATGAGAATTAAATTCTCAACTTATGGGGAGATCTGCTTCTGTAAATCTCAACCAGAGGAAGAACTGGGTTCTTTATATGAAGGGTTAAACCCTTAAAGAGGCAGAGAAAAGATAGAACAATCTCTGTGTTTTTTTTACCTAGTGTGTTATAACGAAACAAGTCTTCACCGAGAATTAAATTCTCTTTTTTCTGTCTCTCTTTATGTTTCATCCTTTATCTCTTGTTCTCTCCGTGTCTTAGTATGTGAGACTTGAAATCTCGGGTCCTTTATATAGTGGAAGCAAGTTGTTAATTGGTTTTGAGAAAATCTCTCATTGAGAGATTCCAATTGATTTACTTGGTCTCAAAATTGATTTAGGGAATTTTACCCACCGTTGGATCTTTGATCCAAGGACTTCTGTTTTACATAAGATATAGTTCTTTTTTTTAACAAGCTTGGGAATATTCTCTGATATATAGAATAAAATTCTACCGAGCGGTGACATTTTAATCACCATTGGATTTTTAATCCAAGGGTGCTAAGTTTAACAGAGTATAATCTTTCCCTGTTTAGAAAGATATAAAAAATATTTTGGATCTTTGATCCACTAACTCTCTATTTAACAGAAAATATTCTTCCCAATAGAATTTAATTCTATGTTTAATCACCGTTGGATCCTTGATCCAATGGTTCATTAAGTAGAATTTAATTCTACGTAAGGAAGTGTCATCACGTGTTTAGCATATGGGACTTAGTTCAGCCCCTTAGCTGTTTGGTTGTAGCGCCTATATGCTTTGCATATAGGCGCTCACGTGTTTAACACGTGAGGCTTTGTTTAGCCTATCTGTTGTTTGATTGCAACGCCTATATGCTTTGCATATAGGCGCTCACGTGTTTAATACGTGAGGCTTTATTTATCCTATCAGTAGTTTAGTTGCAGCGCCTATATGCTCTGCATATAGGTGCCCACGTGTTTAATATATGAGGCTTGTTTAGCCTATCAGTAGTTTAGTTGCAGCACCTATATGCTCTGCATATAGGCGCTCACGTGTTTAACACGTGAGACTCGAATAGTGGGGATTTCCCCCCTTTCTTACTCTCCCTTTTCTTTTTTTATGAGGGAACAAATGCCCCCACAGCGTTGCTCTCACATGGCTTGCATATGAGTGCTATCCAATTTTACAACCGTTGGATTGCCTAGGGGAACGGGGAGATGAACCGCTCCCATCATGTTTTATAAATGCGAAGACTTGGCCCTTGAGATTACCACTGTTCTTTCATCTCCTTCCTTGCTTATTTTCTTTGAGAATTTAATTCTCTTTTTCAGAGCTTAGTTCTCTGTCTGCAAAACTCCAGAGTTAAACTCTGTAAGAACGCTTTCTCTGGAAAGGATCATGAACGGAATTCATTTCTCAGGAAACCCTTTTTGTTCTTGTCTTGGATTTTAAATCCATCAACAGAGCTTTGCTCTTTTTCTTGGAAAGATCTCTTAGAGATCCAAACAGACATTTTTTTATTGTAAACCCTAAGGTCTTGAGGATCGTGAGTTCTCCTCTGATCTTTGAGGATCTCTAGAATTTAATTCCATTTCCTTTGTTTCCCCATCATGAGGGTCCCTGGGATTTAATCCGGTTATTAAAGAAATCTAATTCCATATTACAGAGCTTAGCTCTGAAAGACTTGGAGGCTTTTAGGTGTTTTTTAGGATTTTAATACCCTTTTCACAGATTTTGAATATGTTGGGTATTTTAACAGAACTCGTTTTTCGAGAATGTTAGGAGTTGTTTAAACTCTACTAATGAGAATCCTTTTGGATTCTTACAATGATTATCTAGCCCCATCGTTGGTGAGCCGTCATTTTGATTTTGTAGGGCCCACTGACTTTGTAATTAGTGGTCCCATGAAACTGATTCACACTTTTCATTAATGGGTATTCTCCTCTCTTTTTTATAGATACAATGGCATCACTTCCTTACTTTCCTTACACGTGCTCAGAAGTCGCTTTTCCACAATCGCCTTCAGACGAGGAGGTTATGGCAATGATCAGGGAATTTGATAGGGACAATAAAAGCCTTCTCTTATAAGGGGTTTGGTACGGTCATATTATCAGGGGCCGCCGTAGTTTCACATGCGGAGTTCCAGCAGAACCTATCTGCTCGATGTCATTGATAGAGCGCCCACGTACTACTTATGCGGTGGAAGCGACCAATTGGACCCCCACGGGCCGGCTTGTGCCGTCGACGACTGGGATACTTAATCAACCTATGATGGCTATCGATATTTTAGGGTGCCGAATTTGCCAAGGCGAAGCTCGACCCTAGAGGAAAGTTTATAAGGTAGGTGTTACTCCGCGCCATCCAGTAGGCCCGGTACATTCTCTCCTCCCAACGCGCACAACTACAGAAGGTTGGGTTGTACCAAGTAGTATACGCATCACTATTCTACTATCACGCTCCCCGTGTCAGGTGGGTCAAGGCCTTCGTGAACCAATGGAATCTTCCTACGAACACGTTCTTGCTAGGGGATCGCGAAGTCTCGATCTCGCTGGAGGAGTTTCGTGAAATTCCAGGTTTATCGATTAGGGAAAGAATTACGAAGAATTACTGCCTCCTGATGAGTACATATTCGCTACGGTGCCAGCTATGCTTGAGGGCTTTACGACCGAGAATGCTGTTAGGCACAAGCATCTGAGTCTGATCAAAACCTTGGGTATCTTTGAGAAACTATTCGTTGCATCAGAAGGGCAAGGTGTCACTTTTGACGCTTACATTGCTTTCTTTCTTTGTGAAGATGTCTTATCTAAGAAAGCTCCGAAATTCATGAAGGTCAAATATCCTTTCGGATTTGGCTTGAAGAAATTGCCGGCCAAAGAAGAGGACCTGCCACAGTTTTATATTCCGAACTCGTCAGCCGTGGCCTTTGACGCGATCGCTGCTCCTGGGATGGATGAAGAAACTTTCTTTATCGGCTTTATCAGTCTTTGGCTTAGCTGGTTTGCCATGCCGATGCATCGCTGCTTCATGAGAGCCTCCGTCTTCTACCCTGCCCATCGCATAGCTGAAGGAGCGCGATTGGATGTTGGTGTTGCAGGATTGTCACACCTATACCATGGGTTAAGCACTGCCGCCAACACTTCGGACCCAGGTACGGATACCGTGAATTTCTCCCTCCACTACTTCACCTCGTGGATCGAGATGCACGCGTTAGGGGCGATTGCCATGCATCAGAGGCCTGCTTTCTATGAGTCATATACATTCCCATGAATTATGAGACTGGTTGATGCTTCCGCTCCTGACCCGACCCAGCTAGGGGCTTTACAAGTATTACTTAATCCGTATTCAAACGAAGGAGGGATGATTTTTAGCGATCGAGTCCTTTTTGCTCCTGCGGGACCCGTTCAACAGTTGTTTGATTTATCAAAGAATGGGGATCCAGCTTTAAAGCCAAAAGAGATCATGCACTTATACTCAATCAGGCCAGGGTATTTGGTGTTCCGCCTTAACAATGCTACTCTCTTCATGCGGTGTAATCCGCATCGCTTTGCCCAGCAGTTAGGCTACAACCAGGGCATCCCCCTCAAGCCTTTTTAGTTGAGCCTACTCCTTCTCTAGAGGTAGCCCGTGATGTTATCCATCTTCTCTTTTCATGATCCCGGATCCTGATTATCTTCCAAGGGCCGCAGGGCCCTTCAAAGGCTGGTATCGCCACCGGGTCAATCCCATCATCGCAAAGGAAAGACGGGTGCTCTTTGAGTGTAGATCTCCTATTCCAGATCAAGCTGTCAACGCCCTATTATGGCCACGGTCGGTTGTTTGACCTCCTCTGAGGGACAGCGGCTCAATGCTCATTCCTAAATCCGTCCAAGCTGAATCAACACCATGTACTGCTGGTATGCCGGTGCATACGAGAACCGAGATAATGACTCCTGATAAAGCACCAGTCGTTGCGTCCACAAAGGCAGATATCGAAGGCGATGTCGGGCAGCGCCGTGCAAAAGCGCAAAAGGGGAGGAAGTGCCCCTCTGCTAGTGTTAGCTCAGGCTCCAAAAGGAGAAAGAAATCAGTCATTGGCCTACTCGACGCTTTGCTTGAATCTGAGCCCCTTATCCAGGATGAGCCGATATCTATGCAGGAGTCGGAAGACGGTCTTCTCTTCCTTAGTTCATCTACTGAGGAAGCCGATCAGTTGGCCGAGGCTTTAAAGCGCTCACAAGACGAGACAGAAAACGTCCCCTCCAGGATAAGAAAACTTCCCGCTTTCATATTTCATGATGTCGATCCGGCTCAAGCCATGTTACCGAAGACTCCTTGACGCTGGAGGAGGAATGTGCTTTGAAACAGCTGGTGTAGGATGTCTCCAAAGATGAAGCTGCTTTGAAAGCGAGTAGGGATCCATTTTCGATTGAGGCCCGACGAGTGCATCTGAACAAAAAAGCACAGCAGCTCGAACAGAACATACTTCAAACTCCTTGGTGTGGGTGTGTGGGTGTGTGGGTGTGTGTGTTTTATGTCCCTTTCGGTAATTAATTGGTACTACTTTCACATTATCTCATCTTTACAAAAATTTTGTAGGGCCTTCTGCAGCGGGCGTAGTCTTGAGCCCAGATCGCGCCATGGATGTAGATTCTACAAATATCTCCCGTGACGCACCTGAGGGTGAAGAGGAGATTACTGAAACTGTTACCCCCGCCGTGGAGCTCCCAGTGACGGCTTCTATTCATTCAGCATCCGTTCATCCAGCAGAGGTGGCCTCACCGATCCCATGGACATCTTTAGTGATGCACCGGAGGGTGTAGAGAAGATTGTCGAAGACGCCATACCCGCCTTGGAGCCTTCAGCGGTGGCTTTTGTCCCTCTATTGGAGACCGCCATGCCGGCTATAGATTTCACGAATATCTCCAATGACGCACCTGAGGGTGTAGATGAGGCTGCTGAAGCTTCCATCCTTCCAGTTCAGGGCAGGCGAAGTATCGAAGGTAATCTTATAGACATATACATTTTTTTAAGGACCTCTCCATTATCTGAACCTTTCTCTCCCTAAGAATTGCAGGAGTTAGCGTCATCCATCGTGGATCTTTCTCCGAGGAAAACCTTGCAGCGTTTGCTTGACATGGCGGTCCCACAAGCGATACCCCCACAAAGCATAGTCCTTTCTTCTGGCCAAGGTCGGTATTCTTCTACCCTTTTTATTTTATATTTTTATAATGATACCGATATGCCCTTCATTTTAAACCCCAGTTCTGGAAGCTGACGACGAAGTCGAGATTCTTGATAGACCTGGGGATCTCTCAAACCCGCCTTGCATGACTGTCGGTAAGTGACTCTTTATCCTTGGCATCATTCTGCTCATTCTATATTTGGAAAAGGCAACTAACCGCACATATGTCTTCATAGCTTTTCCAGCCCTGACTCTATTAAAGTCCCGGATTTTCATGCCGCCGGGCCCTTATTATCGACGCGTGTCTGAGAGAATGGCAAAACAGAGCATTTATTCCCTGGCGGCTCTCATGGAAGACCTTCGCGCTGGTACTTCTGTCACTGTCGAAGAATTCGATGCTGAAGCCAATGCTTCCCTATTTTTTCTTGCCACTTATCATGACGAGGTATTGGTGTTTGCTTGGGTTGAGTACTGCCCCTGAGTCGAGGCCTGCCCATATAGGATTAAATGCATATGCCTTCCCTCCGACATCTTGTCTGTAAAGGCGAGCCTGCGTGGGTGGATCGAACGATGTGCGGCCAATCTCCAGTCGTGCGAGAAAAGTCTCAACCGGAAGTTTCGGCAAGGGAATTGGCTTCAAAGGCTTTAGGGGAACTCCAAGCCCAGCTCACTGCCAAGACCACTCATGCATACAAAATTTGGCGGGTGCTTCAAGAAGCCATTACAGAGGTGGTGGCTCTTGACAAAGTCGTTATTTTTACACGTGAGATGGTTGAAGCCTACAAGATTGCCGAGAAAGAGCTTGAAAGACGATTTGCTTCATATCAGAATCAACAGACACAGACAGGGACTCGTCTTGCGGCACTGATAGTCTCGAAGCAGAAGTCCAGCGGAAAAATGACGAACTTGCTGGCTTATTGAATCGTCCACCAACTTAGACATTTTTGTTGATGTATATTCTCCTCTTTTTGTAGTCATTTTGATCTCTGAATAAAAGTATCTTGTATTTACTTAAATTCATGAATAAAAACATATTTCATTTCATACTAGCGCTTCTCTTTCCTTCGATGTCTTGACTTGACGTAAAGTAGTTTATGTACTCATTTCGGAGCTTGTAGTTTATTTACTAATTTCGAAGTCTCTAGTTTATGAACTCATTTCGGAGTTTCTAGTTTATGAACTCATTTCGGAGCTTGTAGTTTATTCACTCATTTCGGAGTCTCTAGTTTATGAACTCATTTCGAAGTTTCTTTAGTTTACCTCCCTTGGGTTTACAGGAACACTTATCCTAACGTTATATATAGATAACCCCTGCTCTTTGCGACAGAGGTCCGTTAGGTTTCATGGTACTAGGGCTTTGGTCTGTGGTACCGTCGCGTTGGCTGATTTATTTCTCGATATACAGTCTTTAAACTGTTGTTCGAGTAGCCCTGCAACTGTCGTGCCTCTGATCCTTTCAGGGGCTGGACAAGACAACTTCAAGTAATCTCCTTAGGCTATATGACCGTCGGAAGAGCAAGCATTAGGAATTTGCCATGTCACTTTTTACTTGAGGTTAGGCTCAGTTTGGAGCCCCGACGAGTCATAACCACTCCGCGCTGGTGTGGGATGATCTCCGATAGTCTCTTAGGCTTTATATGACTTGCTGTCGAGACCCTGAAGCTAGGAATATGCCGTTACTTCGATTTGAATTAGCTATTTGAAGCCTTTGTTGACATTGCGTCTGCTGTAATGAGAAGAATGTCGGGCGGGAGTTGGGATTTTGCCGTCACCCCTTTTTGTTTTGGCTATTTGGAGCCTTTGTTGACGTTGCGTCTGC
Organism: Agapanthus africanus; assembly: GCA_030015575.1. Classification (NCBI taxonomy): domain Eukaryota; kingdom Viridiplantae; phylum Streptophyta; class Magnoliopsida; order Asparagales; family Amaryllidaceae; genus Agapanthus; species Agapanthus africanus. The sequence continues at coordinate 439,874,571 of CM057350.1, read as the reverse complement.
ATCCTGCTGGAATGAGAAGAATGCCGGGCTGGAGCTGGGATTTTGCCGTCACTCCTTTTTGTTTTGGCAATTTGGAGCCTTTGTTGACGTTGCATCTGCATCCTGCTGGAATGAGAAGGTATGCCAGGGTTGTCTCTAGGTTGTATATGAACCGTCAAGACTTGGAGATAGGAATTTGCCATGGCTCCGCTTTGTTTCGACTCTTGGGCCTTTTGTTGAAGCCGCTTCTACATCCTATTGGAATAAGAAAGTACGCCGAACCGATCTCTAGACTGTGGATGTTGCCGTCGAGATCTGGCTCTCCCTTTGACGGAGCCTGGTGGGAAAATATGGTTCTCTTTTTTCATTTGTGCCCATAGATTGCATACAGGGGTCGGTGTAGACTCACCTGCAGGGCACAGGAAATTTTATTTTATTTTATATTTTTTATTATTATTTTTTTATTTCCGCGATGCTCTATCTTTTCAGCTTTTCATTTCGCGAAAGTCGCGATTGACCGATCATTTCGGCTGTTTATCGCGGTGCCTAAACATTTAGTCTATTTTTATATTTTTATTCGCTGCTTTTTATTGTGAGTTGCCCAAACATTTCGGCTGTTTCATATGCATATTTTTTGCTCAGGTCGCCTGGAAAGAGCGGATTTGTCTCGGTTGATTTTTATTGCGAGTTGCCCCATCATTTCGGCTATTTTATATGCATTTTTTTGGCTCGTTGATTTTTTGTTGTGAGTATGGAACTTAAGATCTGATACCAATCTTGGCATCAGCATCGCTGCGACTGGAATATTACCAAGAGCGAATCATCATTTGCCTTGAAAGGACTTGGAGCTTGATACCTGTTTAGGCATCAACATCGCTACCACTGGAATATTGCCAGGAGCGAATCATCATTTGCCTTTGTCGATTTGAATAAAGACGGATTAGTAGACAGGGTTAGGATCCTTTTGACTAAGACTTTTCGACTTTATGAGACGTAAGGGTCTCATAAAGTTATTTCATCCTACGAGTCGTGAGGATCTCGTAGGTGTATTTTCTCTTTAGGAATTGTGCGGATTCCTAAGTGTGTGCTCTCCCTTGCAAGTCGTAAGGATCTTACAAGAGTTTTTTCTTCCTATAAGTCGAAGGGACTTACAAGTTTCATTCACCATATGGGGACATTTCGTGCCATTGGGGGAACTAGGTGAGGGCTATATTTATTTGTGCCCATAGATTGTATACAATGGCCAATATTGGACCACCTGTAGGGAAACTTAGAGAATATAATGGTTTAAGAACAGGTTTAAGTGCATGTAGCTTAAGGCTTTTGAATCCTATATGCCGGAGGGTCTCATAGGGGGAGTTCTCCTTACGAGTCGAAAGGATCTCGTAAGTGAAAATTTTACGAGATTGCGCCCTTCCGGGTTTTCACAAACTCGCCGGTAGCCCTGCTGTTTTTACTCACAGTGCCCTTTCGGGTTTTCATCCGTGCCCATTTTGCTTGTAGACATACCTTTTTTTAATGAGATTGCGTCTTTCCAGGTTTTCACAAACTCACCGGTCGCCCTGCAGTTTTTACTCACGGCGCTCTTTCGGGTTTTCATCCGTGCCCATTTTGCTTGTGGACATACTGTTTTTTTATCATCGGTTTGCCAATAGGACTTGAGTTGCAGTCTCCGCCGTTGGAGTTTTGATTGAAATATAGATCTCAAGAGAGGATATCACCGTATTTGGGGCAATCCACCATGTTTGAGGCGGCGCCTTAGTTTAAGAACATTCCGGTCCATTTTTAGTTTAGGGACATCTCGGTCCATAGCTAGTTTAAGGACGCAGTGGTCCATTGTCACCATTTTGGAGGCGAATATTAGTTTAGAGACATTTCGATCCATTACCAGTTTAAGGACGGAGTGGTCCATTACCAGTTTAAAGACGTAGTGGTCTATTGTCGCCATTTTAAAGGCGAATATTAGTTTAAGGTTATTTCGGTCCATTACCAGTTTAAGGACGTAGTGGTCCATTGCCAGTTTAAGGACGTAGAGATCCATTGTCGCCATTTTGGAGGCGAATATTAGTTTAGGGACATTTCGGTCCATTACCAGTTTAAAGACGTGGTGGTCCATTGCCAGTTTAAGGACGTAGTGATCCATTGCTAGTTTAATGACGTAGAGGTCCATTGTCACCATTTTAGAGGCAAATATTAGTTTAGGAACATTTCGGACCATTACCAGTTTAAGAACGTAGTGGTCCATTGTTACCATTTTCAAAGCAACAGATCTTCTTGATACTACTTTCAGGGTTCTGACTCAGGAAGATAGCGAGCGGACACGGGCATCGTCATCTATCATTGACCTGCATCGTAACCCATTAGGCGTAGTATCTTTTGAGGAATCGGCCATTTATCGGCCGGAAGGGTCTTTCACTATGCATATCCTTGAGCAGATAGGCCCCACCTTGGTAGACCTTGTCTATGATGTACGAGCCTTCATAGTTCGGCTCAAATTTCCCCCGTTTTGCACGATTGGGAATCATAGGTCGTTTGGAAACTAGCACGAGCTCGTCTTGGCAGAATTTTCTCGGCTGTAGGGTTCTTAGGAACTCTTACAAGGGTTAATAAGGCATCAACCATGCCCGAATAAAAATTTAGACGTGCCGAACAACCCAAAGCCGGGATCTTTGCTAGATTATTAGGGTTTATCATGCAAGTAAACATCTTTACAACTAAGAGTGAGGGATTACAACCTTTATAGTCCGCTCCTTCGCTTCATAAGCTCCGAGTAGAAGTCCCTTCGCCGCGATCCATGATCTCCCGGACTCAAGAGAGGCTCCACAACTCGAACGATCCATGCTAGCTTGTAGTCTTCTTTTTCTCTGATGATCTACCTCGAAGTTTCTATAACTCAAGCTCTCTCTCTCTAATGAGGTGAACACCCTAATCTAATTGGCTAGATTAGATGAGGATGATGGAGTAGTATTTATGCTTTCTTTTTATGTCAAATTCTCACACAAAATCATCAAATAAAGAAAACCTAGAAAGCTTTCTCAAAGCTCAAGGTTGAAGAAGAAGAAGAAAAATGAATTAATCCTTTTGTGATGAATAATGAAAAGATATATGATTAATAATGTAACAATGGTCAACCATGACTAGGCTAACCCATGTAGAGAATTAACTAAGGCTAAGGTTTGGTTTGAGTTAAAGAATGAGTCATAAGAAAATATCAACCATAATATCTTAACTCATGACAAAAGAAAACCTTCTAGAAGGTTCATGAAAGAACTAACCCAATTCAAACCCCAACCTTGTTTAATTTTCACTAAACATGTTTCATTAGTAATCATATCATGTTACAATAATATATATCACATATTTATTATATATTTGTAACAAAAGAAAATAATACAATTAATATATATCGCATATATATCAATGTATTATCCGGTGAGAAAATGAAATAATAAAGCGAGCCCATATTAGATAATGTAATGCAATATATCATATATATTATTATACATTAAATCATCGAATTAACACTTGATCCGACAATCCGGCTATATCGAATATAACCGACTAATATATCATGTACCGATTCATCGAATCAACACTTGATCCGATGACCCGGCTCATATCTAAATATCGCGAGAATATAATACGGTATCTCATATCGCATTATCCTCGGTCGTGCAAATATCACATATGTGTCCCTACTCCGTTTTGCCTGAGTCAAGAAATCTCTGTGTAGGACTCTAAAGAATCTTCAATACGCCGGTAGTAGGTGATGATCATATCAAACACCCACAAGTTGTAAGCGGTCAGCTAAACGTAACAGCCACCTAGGTATTGAGCGATCAGAAGATCAACAAGCTAGCCTGTACATTCTCCTGTGAATCCAATCAGTAACACTCCCGTACAGTCCGGTCTCTTCGTCTGATATGTTGCATATCTAGTCTAGAGGTGGTATACGTCAGACCCCAGTAACCGATAAGTTGTGTCGATGTGAGGCTCATAACGGGTCGAGAAACTACTGGTAACACTTACCAGTAAATCTCTATATCAGCCCTGGCCAGGGACTTCCAGTTATAGCCAATCGAACACAGCACAATATCAACTCCCTATACCGGGAGAGACGAATCCCCTCCTATCGCTTATTGCCTCCATGTGATTCGGGACTGCACCCAAAAGCCACCGTTTTGCACGCCTTCTTAGACGTGGTAAGGTGGAAATCAAAGCACAGTGGGAATCACACAAGACTCTATGACGATCTCGGGTCTACAGACTACCCTGTACCAGTGTCACCGGAGAACTGCCATCTGACGTGTGGTATATCACCATCTGGGAGTTCTCGGCGAGTCCGTCCAGTGTACCCAGTCTCCACTGAGCACCCGTATACCATCCTTGATGTCAAACACCGATGGATATGGGATCATCCATCGCCCATCATATGGGTCAAGATGCGTATACGCTAGTCTACTCTGGTGTATCGATGCCCTGTCTCGATATACCCTCGACTAGGAACAGTTATAGGATGTACTCATCAACTACCATGGCCCCACTAGTATGATCTCATCATAATCCCAGTAGTCGAGTACAGATCCTAAGGGCTTTATCAACATGTGAGAGTAAGACAATAAACTAATATAAATCAACATGTTAAGATAAAGTGAAACCAAATAGCATACTATCATAACGAGCAAGAAAGTCCTCTTTATATATATCCAAGCATCCATTATAATATACATCATATGTACAACAATGGCCTCTAGGGTATATACATAACTAACATCGGCCTAGTCAGTCTTTCACATGAGCGCGTCATCCTTGCCTTGTAAGCTTCTAGGTTTTGCTGCACCATGAGGCGAGTTTCATCGAGGGCGTAGAGCTCCTCTAGCCGAAGATGGGCATTTTCTTCATCCGTCAGTTTGTATCGAACTGCTACCCGCAGAGAAGGGAGTTCTATTTCCAAAGGAAGGACTGCTTATGTGCGGAATACCAACGCGTATGGCATTGTATTCGTAGCCATTTTGAACGTCATTCGGTATGCCCAGAGAGCTTCATGCAGTCTCTCGTGCCAGTCCTTTTTGTTTCTGGACATCGTTTTCTTTATAATCTTCGTCAAGGTCTTGTTGAAAGTTTCAGTTAGACCGTTGGCACGAGGATTGTAGACGGAAGAGTATCTCCAATCTCCTTTATGTTGTTCTGCGAAGCGGCTGATTTTATGGCTCATGTAGGCTAGCCCATTATCCAAGATTATCCATCGCGAAGTGCCGAACCGGTAGATGACATGTGTCTTGAAGAAATGGAGAATATTCTCCGTCTTCACCTCCCTTAGTGGTACTGCTTCGGCCCACTTAGAAAAGTAGTCAATTGTCGCCAGTATGAATCGATGTCCTTTGGATGATGCTGGCTCAATGGGGTTGATTATATTGGTTCCCCACATTACGAACGGTCAGGTAGCTACTGTTGGGTCTAGCGGATTTGGATGTTGGTGGATGAAGTCCCCGTGAATCTGGCACAAGTGACACTGCTTCGCGTATTCGAGGCAATCCTGAACCATTATGGGCCAATAGTAACCCATCCTTTTGATCTTCAGATTCATCTTTGGCCCAGCTTGATGAGAACCGCAGAGTCCATCGTGATTTTCATGAACGACTCTCCTTTCTTCTCCTGGCCCCAAGCACCTTAGCCACAAACCGTTAAGTGATCTCTTGTATAGAGAATCATTGACGAAAGATAAAGACAGAGCCCGTTTCATGAGCTGATGTCTTGACGACGCGTTATCGGGTGTTCGATGGGATTTGAAGTAGTCTATGAAGAATTCCCTCCAATCCTTTATTTTTTCTTCGTCTTCTATCTAGAGGACTGCTTGTTTAGTCGTTTCCTTTTCTTTAGATGACTCTGTTAAATCCTCCGAAGGTATCCCTGCTGGCGTAAGAACTCGGCGCTTTGCACGATGATCTTTACGTCGTCGAGGTCTTCGTCGGCTAATTCCTTAGCCATCTTGGCCAATGCATCCGCTTTGCTATTTTCTGCATGCAGTATACTCTCCAAGATGTAGGAAGGGATATATGTCAGCAGTTGCTGCACTCTTTCACGATACCTGATTAGTTCTGGCTTGTATGTCTGATAGTCGCCATTTACTTTGCTGACAATGAGCTGGGAGTCTCCATATATAAGTAGGTCTTTAATTCCCATGTCAACAGCGATCTCGAGACCTGTTATCAAAGCTTCATATTCAACTTCGTTGTTAGTCCTCGGCTCCGTCAGGGAAAAGGCGTAACGTAGTATCCCTCCTTGCAGAGTCACGAAGATGATACCCACCCCAGCTTTGACTATAGGGGTATTATGCTTCCGCCTTTTCATGGAAGATGCTCCATCAAAGTAGATTTTCCATCGGGCATCATTCTCTTCTTCCTTTGGGTCGAACGCATGTTCATCCGGTAACTCACAATTTAAGGGGGAGTCAGCGGGTATCGGATGCTCGGCGAAAAAGTCGGCGATGGCCTGGCCCTTCACTGCTTTGAGAGGTTGATATGTTATCGATAATTACATCATGAAGAAGGACAATTTGGTAAGCCTTCCTGTTAGTATGGCCTTCAACATCAAATATTTGAAAGGATCCACCTTTGATATGAGATGGACCTCATGTGCCAAGGCGTAGTGTCTGAGCTTCGTTATCGCGAAGATCAGCACCAGACAATGCTTTTCAATGGGGGGTAGTTGTTTTCTGCCCCCAGGAGAACTCGACTCAAGTAGTACAGAGCTCTCTCATTTCCCTGGTCATTCTCCTGTGCCCATAGCGCACGCAGAGAACCTTCAAGGGCCGTTGTGTATAGGATGAGGGGCCTTCCTCTAATCGAGGTGGTCAGCACTGGTGGATTTTGCAGGTACTGTTTAATCTCATCTAGTGCATTTTGGCATTTTTTATCCCAGACGAACAGGGATGCTATTTTCCGGAGAGGTTGGCTATGAACCGTCGGATATACGCAAGCTTTCCTCAGAGAGACCGCAGTTGTTTGAGAGTTCTCGGCATGGGAATTTTCGTAATCGCCTTGATCTTTGATGGGTCTATTTCGATGCCTCGGTGTCGTATGATGAATCCTATGAATTTGCCCAAAGAGACTCCAAACGCGCATTTTAGAGGATTCATCTTTAGATTATACTTCCGAAGACGTTGGAACATTATGTCTAGATGCTCCCAATGCTCCTCATAAGATTTGCTCTTCACCACAAGGTCGTCAACGTAGCATTCAACAACCTCATGAAAGAGATCATCAAAGATTTTCTTCATGGCCTTCTGGTAGGTAGCGCCAGCGTTCTTCAGACCAGCATTACCTTGTAGCAGAATATGCCCAACGGAGTCCGGAAGACGGTATGGTTTTGATCTTCAGGATGCATTTTTATTTGATTGTACCCTGAAGATCCATCCATGAAGGAGAAGACCTCATGGGTAGACGTGTCATCCTTTGAGCAAGCTTTGTTGAGGTCCCGAAAGTCTACACAAATGTGCAATGTCCCATTTTTCTTCATTACTGGAACAATGTTGGCAGTCCGGTCGGGATATTGAACTTCTTGGATGAAGCCGAAGTCCATTAGTTTCTTGACTTCGGCGTTGATACCCATCTCGAGTTCGAGCCGCATTCTTCTTGGCGCCTGTTTCACTGGCTTGACGTCCGGCGATATAGCCAGTTTATACACCGCTATTTTTAGATCTAGTCCCGGCATCTCGGAATAGTTCTATGTGAAACAGTCTTTATATTTCATAAGCACGTCCTTTAGTGTGGCCACCTGTTTTTTAGACAACAGCTCACTGACGAACGTGGTCCTCGGCTCGTTTTCCATCCCTAGGTCAATTTTTCTTAGCGTGTCCGCCGTGGTATGTATCCCATCTTCCAACTCTTTTGGTGCTGGTGGAAAATCTGAGATCACCTCCTCCTCGTCCTCATTTGCGATGCACTTGAAGAAGTCATCTATATTCTCGTGCTCTCCCTCCTTTAAAAGTGTTATCATGTGGCAAGTACGAGTTCGCTTCCATTCTTGGTGTTGTGCTGGTCCTACCTTCATGATATAGGTTCTCTTTGGCTCATGCTTTTGCAGTGGGGTCACCCTCCAGCTGTCGGATAAAACGAACCTGCCTTGTTGATATTGGTCTTCTACCCGGTCTTTAAAAGTGAAGCAGTCTTCAAGAGAATGTCCTATTGCTCGATAATAGGAGCAATAATCTGGGTGATGGACCTCATTTATCTGTTTGGGGTACCGAAGCTCTGGGAGCGTCATCATTTGATGCTTCATGACAAGATTGAATATTTTCCTTGTCTTGTCTTGAGGGAAAGAGTATTTGCGTCCCATCTTCTTCATAAAAGACAAATTCCAGCAGAAATTTTCTTGATTGCGTGGCTTCTTGGATCCGCTTCGCTGTTTCCGTACGGCATTCTCGTTCTTCACTTTGTTTTAACCCCTCTTTCGGGCTTTTCTCTTGTCACAAGAACGTACAGCGGGCTGAGGCTGAAGGGCATCGTAATCTTCTCTTTTTGCAGACTGGTGATTGAGACGCTGCGTCCTAGACTTTTCTTAAATAGCCATTTTGCGGTTGTGATCATCCCGAAACTTTTGACCGGCTTCTCTTATTAGCTTGTCAACTTACTCTTCGAACGACGGACTTGACATTCTTATAGCGGGATTTTGCTTCATTTTAACGGCACGGCCATCTGGAAAAGCATTATTTTCTCCACCGGAGTTATTTATGACACGGAAGTTATGGAATCGCTCCCGTTTATTTGACCAAACATATCCAAGCCCAGTCATCTCCATCCTTCCATTGGGCATCTTTCGCTGAGTCCCGGGAACGTCCCAGATCTTGTTGTAGAACTGGGCTTGTCGAACGGTTTGTTTAAAGGATACGCCTTGGCATCTGAATAGCCTTTTCAATCCCTCTGCGTAATATCTGAGCAGACGTATTGGTTGAAGCCTGTCAAGCGCAAGCTCGGCACCATGCCGGACTTCTTTCTCCACTTTGGTCTCCGTAGATTGATAGAAGAGGATTGTCTTTTCACCTCTTCTCTTGGGAGGGGCGTAAAAAGTCTGCAGCTCTTGTACGCTGTATGTATCAAGCGTATCAAGTTCTTTGTAATACTGTGGAAGAACCATGGTGATTTCTAAACTCTAATCAGCTCCAGTAATGTTTTGTGCTGACGGGCGAGTGGAGAACACGGCGTTAGCCTCGTCCTCAGAGTCACTGCCAAAGACCAAAATAAGAGTAGATGGTCCGGGCCTGTTGCATTGGGGTTGCCCCGAGTAGACTATTTCCTCATCTTCCTCGGTGTCACTCCCAAAGAACGGGATGGTGACAATGGACTTCCGTTTATCCTCCGGCTTATGACAACTTTCCGTATCTTTGAAGTCTGGTAGGAAGTACTTTGCGTCTTCATATTTTCGGACTTCGTTTACAGAGAATGGATTTAGCTCCCCCGTAATGGTGTACTCGAGGCCGTCTTTGAAATACTTCATACACTGGTGTTGTGTAGAATGGATGACGTTGTACTCGGTAACCAAGGCCTGCCGAGCAGAGCGCTGTAGCAAGTCTTGGCGTCAATGACATGAAATTTGATGTCAGTGACGAGCAGCCTGAAGTGTAACGTCAATATTATGGACCCGAGCATCCGTGATGACTGTGAATCGAAAGTGGAGATGGTAATTTTATCTCGGGCTAGGTGCTTAACGTTCATGCAAATCTCCTTCAGCACCTTCAGAGTGAGGAGGTTGACAGAAGACCCATTGTCGACAAGGATTTTGCCTATCTTGATATCGTGGCAGTACCCGGTGATGTATAACAGGCAGTTATACTCGCACATTCCGAGGAGGAGATCCTCATCGCTGAATGTGATGTCAGCTGTGTGAGCCTCTGCCAGTTCGTCCTTCATCCTTTCTTCAGCTAAGAAAGCTTGGAATTGATCAGATCTGGCAATGCCTTGATCAGAGAATCTCGTGCCTCTTTGGACAGGAGGAGAGCATCCGGTATGCTTAGTTGTGAAGGCATTTTCCTCAGATGTGCTAGGACATTGTAATCCACCTTGTTTTTCCTAGGTGGGTCCTTGGCTGCGAGCTCTTTAACGACTCCATCATCAAGGGTGATTTCCCCAAGGATTTTTTCTTTCCCCTTATCTCTTTTACTCAAACCTTTATTTGTAGGTCCGAGGTTCTTCTCAGGCAGCATGCAGTTATGCAGCTGAATGTTCTCATGGTTCTTCTCCTCCTCTTCTTTTTCGGAGGTGGAATTCTTGAAGAGAGGGCCGAGGGTCATTTCTTCCTCAGAATCGCTTCCGAAGGTAAGAATTTGGAGTTTTTTGCTTTCCCGACTGGTATTAACCATATGACAATTGCCAGTCATTTTCTCACGCGCACTTATCGAACTTCTTTATTGTCGACGTACTTTGCGTTTCATCCTCTTGAAGTGTTGTTGATGGACAACGTATCTTTGCCACCACTTCTTGAAGGCACTTCATTCCTCGGTGGTGTGGGTAACCCTCCGATGATATAGGTAGTAGTTTGGATGTATATCCGCTCCGTCAAAGCACATGACCCCGGAAGTGTTTTCTATGAGAGGGGGCAGCTTAATTCCTATTGATGGGGTTTTGACGAACCGCTTCTCTGCTTTGATCCTGCTCTTATTTGTGGCAGGTGTGCTTTAGCTTGGTTAGAGTACTTTACGACCCATCCTTACCACAGCTTCTTCATCCTGAAGCCGACTCTTAGCCTTTTCGTATATGGTTGTTTCGCGTTCTCGGTCAGCTTTTCTTTTTCGAAAGGTTACATTTAACAACCTATCGATTTGGTCTTCTAACAGTTCCGGGGATTTTGGCACCGATCATGCCCCCAGTTCCTTTGTGTTGTTTTCTGATGCCGAGGGAGCTTCTTCGCCATTTGACGATGAATGGGAGACCATGTGGCAACTTGCTACATAGTTTTCGAATTCTTCTGATGAGTTATTTTCCTCATCGTTGTCACTCTCTTCGTTCTTAAGAATATGTTTGAGGAACTCTTTGAAGGTAACCGGTGTCCGTGCCTTCTAGTTGTACTCCCCCAGCGCGTCAATATACCTCTGTAAGTCCATGCATTTGTCGTCAAACTCAGCAAGTTGCACAGGCTTCTTGGTCTTCTTATTTTTCTTCGAAGACTTTGAAGGCTTGACATTATGATTTTGCCCTTTGTCAACTGTTTTCGGTACGGGACGCCGTTTCAACATCCCTTCGATGATTTCCGATTCAATCGGGCTCTTCCACCTGATTGCCCGACATGCCTGGAGATCCTTCAGCATTCTTTTAGTTTTAGCTAAAAGGACAACTTCCTATGGAGCTTCTTCTATGAGCGAGCATGATGCCCCCGGTGTATCCACCTTTTTAGGAGCGTGCTTCTGTGGTGGGTTCACCTTCCTGTTCTTAGAAAGCGCAAATTTCCCCCGTTGATACTAGTCCTCGACCCAATTTTTGAAGACGTAGCAATCTTCCATTGGGTGGCTCACCATTCTATGATAGTGGCAGTAGTTAGGATTGTTGAAATCGCCGGGTTGCGGTGGACGTCGTGAGTCCGGTAATGTGATAAGTTTGTTGCGCACTGCCAGCTCGAACAGTCTTCTCGTCTTGTCATGGGGAAATGAATAGGTGCGTCCTAGCCTTTCTTCCAGGGATAAACGTGGACGTGCATTGTTTTGGCGAGCAACCAGTTTCGGGTCATTTGGTTGCTGTTGCGTATTAGCAACGAAGACCACTTTCCCTTTACCCTTGGCATTTCGAGGGTCCATTTTTGAGGAAGAAGGCCCGTGGCCCATGTGGTCCATTTGAGCCAGTTTGTCGATCAGAGCCTGGAAGGTGGTCGACTTGAAGAACACCATGAACTGGGACACCGTCATTTGAGGATCTAGTGTCCCGATGAACATACCCACGGCAAGAGATTCTTCGATGCGTTGTTCACATTTTGACCATAGGTTCCGCCACCGGATCGCGTATTGGACCCAGATTTCTCCTAACTTCACCCTAGCATTGATTAATGCCATGATCGGGGTGCGCTCGCTTGCACTGGCGAACCGCTATGTGAACAGCAGCTCCATCTCTATGAATGTCTTTACGGAGTCATTTGGGAGCTCCGAGTACCATTCAAAGGCTGTCTCTGACAGGCTACCAACGAATAAAGCAACAATTTCTCGTCGCCTACAGTGTTGCCGCACAAAGCTCTGAACTGTACGACGTGTTGCTGTGGGTTGCCTGTCCCCTTATACACATGGAACTTGGGGATCGTATATCCCGGCGGGTACTTGATTAGGTTATACCAGCCCGGATTTGGTCCCCCAGTTTTGACAGTTTGGCCAACCGCTTCATTCACTTGATGGGCTCGTATTTGTTGAGCTATATAGTCATCCAGAGAAGCATTGGAGATTGTTTCCTCCTTAGCTGTTGATAAAGCCAGAAGAGGGTTTGATGTTTCCCCTCTGTCATCCCCGACGATTATCGGTGGATCTTCGGCTGGAGGTTCTGGCTGGATCATCATTCCAATCATGTCCTGGAACAGAAGCGCCATCTGCTTTATGTTAGCAACTTGTTCCGTGGCCTCCTTATCCTTCCTTTCAAGCACCCTTCGCAGGAACTCTGTATCAGTCTCCTGCTCCTGGCACTGTTCAGATGTCGATTTCGGGTTTTCTTTCTACCTAGTGAGTGCTAACATTTTGATCAGCATTTTCTGGAGCTTTTGTTGTTGCTCCTGAGCTTTTGTCAACGACCGAGTTTGCGGCCGATGACCCGCGGAAGCACGATTTTCCTCTTTCCCGGAAGCCATGTAGACCGTGTGCACTATCATGCCTCCAGACTTAGGGCGTTTGGGTCCATCACCTTTGGAATTTGCCGCCGGTGGTGGGATTTGTCCAGCCTCATCCTTTTGTGGGAGGTTGAAGTTGAAGGAGCCGTTATAGCAGGCGCCTATGTAGAAGACGTCCCTCGCTGTATAACAGAGGGATAGCCTTTCTCTTTTCAAACCTTCAAATTCTTCAGTTGACGATAGTAGTTCTTGTTGATCACAGAATCTTGGACTTTCCGCCGGACACTGTGGGTTTGGGAAAAGAGCCGCTGAAGGGGCTGCTCCGGCTTTGCCTGCATCATGTTTTCAGCAGACGGGGGATATTTCTTCAGCACCGCGGTTGGAGAGTTCTTTCGCACCCTCCTAAGTAGATAAAAGTTGTTCTCAGTTGGAACAGCAGCGTCAACTTCCACCATTGGAGCTGGTGGGGTAAATCCAGAAGGGGATTTGCCCCTGGCTTTCCTCACTCGGCGCCAGTGACGATGTCGAGAGTTTCTTGCAGACAGGACTACCTCAGCTTTGGAAGCATCTCCGCCATGCCCCCGGCTTTGATGAGGGGCTACTGTTGGTGCCAGCCTGTCGAAGACTGTTGTCCGTTGAGAGGGAACGGCTAATCTTTCGAAGGCCGACTTCTTGGTAGGAGAAGCACTTTTGATAACTTCACCTGGCAGAGGAGTTGGGAGGGCTATCCATTTTGGGATAGTCCCTTCAGGTATCGCGAGCCTCTTTGCGGGCCCACTTGAGCTTCGGCTCAGCCTGTTGGCAGACTTGGACGACCTATGGAGAGGGGCCGTGGTGGTTGCAAGTCGATCGAAGACCGACTTCTTGGGAGTTTCCTGTGGTGGTACTGGGGTGCTGAAGCTTGTTAGCGGGAGCATGGTCCTGAAGAACAATCCAGTGGTGGCCTAAGTCACCTGCCCTACCAGCATTGAAAAGATGGAGGCCGTGTCGGGCCCATATGTCACTCCTCTAGTTGAGGCGGAGCGGGAGTTATTGCAGTTTGTGCAGCTGGAAGCCATTTATATTCACTTCTTCTTTCTGCAAAGGAACAAGATACCAAATCTTAGTCTTGAATCCAAGGGAAACCATAGCAAACCGTGATTTTGTTCGCGAACACAACACACGAAGTGTGGAGTGGAAAGAGGGAGAATGCCCCACCGGGCATGCCAGAATTTGTTCACCACCGAAAACAGGGACAAACCGGGATGGATCGTCTTTCCTGAATTTTGGGGCAGATGCTATTTGGATTTATCTGTCCACCTCTCCGAAGATGCCAAGTTGATTTATGGCACCGTATATCGGAGGTTTGGACGGATGCGGGCGTTGTAACAGACTTCGTCAGATTCCCCCTCGTTTGCGAGGAGTTTTTGATTATGGGGACGCTCTTCCCTACAGGCGCAAGCTCCTGCAGTTAATTACGTTACCACATCGCGATAACCACTTTCTCCTGCTCTGGAAGTTCACTTCGTATCGTGTGTGTTTTTATTTGTTTTGGTTGCCCGTGGATTGTATACGGAGACTAATTTATGTTGTCGCCCATAGGGCGTAGATTAGTCCAAATCAGTATTTCTTAGATTTTGGGTTTCTTTTATTTAAGGATCGTTAATCTATTTTGAGATTAAGATCGACTTAAAAGAATGTGATTATTTGGAGGCTCAATTTGTTTTTGTTAAGGATACATTAGTCCAATTTGAGACTAAGATCCACTTAACGAGATTTCATGATCATTTTTATTTCAGATCCAATAAAAGAGTATTTGAGTTCTATTGTTTTAGTTTAAGCACGTTTCGGTCCATTATTGCCATTTTGGAGGCGAATATTAGTTTAGGAACATTTTGGTCCATTATCACCGTTTTGGCAGCGAATATTAGTTTAAGGACGTTTCGGTCAATTATCGCCATTTTGGAGGCGCATATTAGTTTATGGACTTCTCGGTCCATTATCGCCATTTTGGACATGAATATTAGTTTAGGGACTTCTCGGTCCTTTATCGCCATTTTGGAAGCGAATATTAGTTTAGAGACTTCTCGGTCCTTTACCAGTTTAAAGACGTAGTGGTCCATTATGTTCATCCTGCGCGCACGTGTCTTTGTTACGTGGAAGAATGAATAAGGGTGATATGGAATGCACCTAGTATGGGGTGTGGTCTGATTTGAGGTGTGCACGTCAGTTTGGATGGTTTTGTAATGCACTGAAGAATTGTTGGTCATCGGGACCCGCCACATCTCTGAAGACGTTGAAGAATTACAACAACGTATATCAGAGATGTGGAGAGATGTGTAAGTCTACGGTAGCATCCCGGCCGTCAATCCGAGTCCAAACGCGGAAACAAACACTTTTTATGAAACTGGCGCTAACGCAGACTTTAGCCCGGATCGTACCATTAACCTATACTAGCTATCTACAAGAAGTTAGAATGGCTAAACTGATCGATCCGTGTCCTTCGGTCTTTAGCCACCATCCCTAGCTCCTCGCGGCATCTCCGATCTCGCTCGATCTCCGGTCTCCTCGTCGAAAAGGACACCACATCAAGAAGTCTTTTTACGGGCTCCTGCTTCAAACCGAAGCAACTCGAACATGAAGTTTGCTAGCCGATATGTCCAAGGTGAAGTAGAGAATGTGTGTAATAACCTTGTCTCAAGCATCCATTGATTCTCAACACTTGAGATTGTATGGATGGAGGTTAAAGATGATGCCATTGGAGAAGAATAAGTGAGCTCAAGAAGAAAGAAGAAATGGCTTATGTTATGTGTGTTATTTTGTGTGAGAGAGAGATATATATATCAAAAAAAAAAAACAAAGCCCCAACACATACATGGCAGCCCCTCTCTCTCCAAAATACCCCCACAAATCATAATTAGCTCCATAAATCAATCCATGTCACATTAATGGTCACACAATCCTAGACCATGAGTCACCATGTACATGTGGCATGAAAAGATGCTTACGGACAAAATCTTGCACTCATATTTTCCTCCACAAAAAATTTAAACCAAAATGTTTAATCCAACAAAAAGATATGGCATCAACTAAAGTAAACTCATGACGGATCACAAGGATACCCCTCACCTGTATATACATACCTGCATCCGCATTCCGACTGAATACGAATGCAATGAGACTAAAGTAATCTAACAAATCTAATACAAGGATCCGGCTTAAACCAAAGCCCACTAGTATGATCCGTCCGATCATAATCCGTGCATGAGTGCACGTATATGATCGAACTCTGCCATAATACCATACGGCCTCTACAACGTTTCGCCCAAAACTTGGGAAACTATCTGTTGTGGACTCTAAAGACTCGTCAATACGCTGGCAGTGGGTTTAACTACAAGCACGTCAGTGGTACTAGCTGTACATAACGGCTACCCTTGTATTGACCAAAGAGGAAGCTGATGAGCGAACTCATCCAGAACCCTACTGAGCCTGTCAGTGACAATATCCGTACAGTCCGGTCCATTCCTCTACGAGTATCGCATGTCGGGCCTACGGGGTTGGTAAAAGTCAGACCCCCAAAAGCGGTACAAGTCGTGTCGGAGTATAGCCCAGAACACCTTGAGATACTAATGGAATACCTACCAGTAAATCTCCTGCCTTGGCCAAGGACTTCGTGTAATGGCTCTCCTAGACACAGCGTGATCTCACCCCCAATACCGGGAGAGACAAAACCCCTACCGATCCACTCACTGCCTCCATGTGGCTCGGGACTGTACCCAACTAAAACATGTTTGCACGACTCCTTTGAGCCGTGGTAGGGTAGTAATCAAAGCATAGAGGGAACTCACACAAGACAAATGACGATCTCAGGTCGATGAACTAACCTGTACACATGTCACCAGGGAACTGCTATCTGACGCTAGGTATAATACCAACTAGCATGTTCCCGGCGAATCCTGTCCGGTGTACTCATAACCCAATGAGCACCTGTATACGTCTTAGGTGAACCAACTGACACCAATGGCTTGTGAGACCAGCCACCGCCCCTCGTCGGGGTCTCGATCGTATACACTAGTCTACCAATGGAGTATCGATGCCCAGTCTTAAAAACTCCAACGACTAGGGACCACTTTAGGGATGTGCTTATAGACTACCCAACTCTCACGTATATAATCTCCATCATACTGCTGGTAGTCAAGCAAGAATCCTAAAGGCTCTATCAACGTGTAATAGTGATCTGTAATACCACCTAAAACATGTACATGATGATAAAGATAAACTAGATAGCATACTATCATCTTGAGTAAGACTGTCCTACCGGTATAGATCCTCCCTCAATCATTGCAATCACATGCTTGCGATCCAATAATTGACTTTGAGGGCACTATATCCAACAATCTCCCACTTGCACTCAAGGCTAATTATTGCGGTGTCACATACTCACAGCCCGTGTGATATCGAACACCCAACTCCTCTATTGATCAGTTTCACAAATCTTGTTTTAAAAGTATTGCGTTCGAGAAATAGCCTCAGTGAGTGGATCCTCCCTGATGTTTCTTTCTATGCCTCTCTTAATCTCAAGTTCGCGGAGAAAGCCATCTCCCGAAATGAGCAACACCTGTCTTAGAATATGTCTGGATATCTGATAGGACCTAGTTCATAAATGAACTCCAAATCCAAACTTCTTAGACTGTATCGTCAACTGAACTTAATCAGTATCCTGCACCACGCCTCCCTCAGTATCTGCTTAGACCACCTGTCCAAACTACTGCCCCTCGTCAGAGGGAAAACTATAACTCTGACAGTCACTCTGTCATCCAAGTCACCTTGGAAGCCTGGAATGATAACTGTCTCGCAAAAGAGGATGTCGTTATCATTTCCCTATAACATCAACTTATGTTCTAAAACTGCTTCCGAACGTTTCTCCAGGATTGGATTAATATCAACTTATTGCAGCTAGTGCAAAAACAACATCTGGTGTGGTACTTGACATCTCATGATTGACTCAATTGCCTAAGCAAGGGATATGTCAATCATGCACATTCATCTCCCCTTTAGTCTGTAAGGCACCTTTAGAGAGGGTGACTCCTTCACCTGCAGGTACACTACCATACCAGGAGTCGTCCATTCTAAATACTTTTCGAATACTGTCTACGTACCCAGATTGGGAAACTACCCAAATCTAGATTTAAAACCATAGATGTAGTAACCAGAATGTCTGATATAATATCCAAGCCCTATGTAAAGAAACCACTGTGTGACAACCACAGTATGACCGATCGTAGTATAGGAATTTCACTTCCTACTATGTGCATGTCATCTAAATACCAGGACATCACACCCTACAACCTTCTTAACAGATCCATCTCCTATTCTGACGAAGTTAAATCTATGACTGTCGCATCAGAAATAGATGATCTATCTCCGCTATATCTGCTTTAGTCTATAAATAGACATAAGCTACTTGTCCACTATGCTTCCGCTGCTCCCACTGACTACGACAACCCTCTGACAGAGTCATATACACGTGCACTTCTAAAGCTAGTTTAGAACGACGCTATACTCATCCTCCTTGTTAGTTATATGTATGCCCTAGAGGCCATTACTGTACATTGGATGTATATTGTAGTGGATGCTGGGACATATATAGGGAGGACTTTCTTGCTCGACATGATAGTATGCTATCTGGTTGCTCTTTACCTTAACGTGTACACAGATTGTCTCTCTATTACATGTTGGTAAAGCCCTTAGGATGTGTACTTGACTACCTGGACTATGATGCGGATCATACTAGTGGGGACAAGGTAGTCCATAAGTACATCCTTCAAAGTCCCTAGTCGTGGGTGTATCGAGACGGGGCATCGATATACCAGAGTAGACTAGCGTGTACCTTCTCGACCCATACAGATGGGCGATGGATGATCCCATATCCATCGGTGTTTGACATCATAGATGATATACGGGTGCTCAGTAGAGACTGGGTACACTGGACGGACTCGCCGAGAACTCCCAGATGGTATTATACCTTACGTCAGATGGCAGTTCTCTGGTGACACTGGTACAGAGTAGTCTGTAGACCCGAGATCGTCATAGAGTCTTGTGTGGTTCCCACTGTGCTTTGATTTCCACCTTACCACGTCCAAGAGGGCGTGCAAAACGGTGGTTTTTGGGTACAGTCCCGAGTCACATGGAGGCAATGAGCGATAGGAGGGGATTCGTCTCTCCCGGTATAGGGAGTTGATGTTGCGCTGTGTTCGATTGGCTATAACCGGAAATCCCTGGCCAGGGTTGCTGAGATTTACTGGTAAGTGTTACCAGTAGTTTCTCGAACAGTTATAGACCTCATATCGACACGACTTATCGAGCTATTGGGGTCTGACATTTACCACCCCTAGGCAAGATATGCGACATATCAGACGATCAGACCGGACTGTACGGTAGTGTTACTGGTTGGATTCACTGGAGTGTGAGCGGGCTTGCTCGTCGATCTTCTGATCGTTCAATACCCGGGTGGCCGTTACGTTTAGCAGACCGCTTGCGGCTTGTGGGTGCTTGATATGATCATCATCTGCTGCCGGCGTATTGACGAGTCTTTAGAGTCCTACACAGAGGTTTCCTGGCTCAAGCGAAACGAAATAGGGGCGCATATGAGATATGTGCGGGACCGAGAATGATACCAGTATGTGATACTGTATTCGATTCTCGCGATTTGTGACATTGATCGGTTATATGCGATATAGCCGGGTTATCGGATCAAGTGTTGATTCGATAAATTGTTACTGTTAATATTAGTCGGTTATATGCGATATGACCGGATCGTTAAATCAAGTGTTGATTTAATGATTTAATGCATAATTATATATTTGATATATTACTCTGCATTAACTAGTATTGGTTCACTTTAAATGGTATTTCTCACTTGAATTGTGCAAGTTGTATATGTGATATACTTTTGTGCACATGTTTGTACCATGTTTGATGATACATGCTTCTTTGGTTAAGTGTATAGAATTGAACCATGGTTACCTTGATGATTAGGGTTTTGCTTTTTCATTTTATTATTTGTTTATTCATTTTGGATATTAATAAAAGCATAAAAAGAAAAGCAAAATGGTTTCTTTATTTTATTTTCTTTCATGAAGCTTATTGAAGCTTCATGAAGCTTTGACCAAGTGACCATTTTGTCTTGCTCTTTTAACCCTAACCATTCTTATAACCTTAGTTAGTTCTCTACACTTGACCATGGTTTATTATATGATAAGGATTATTTTCTTTTAACTTATTATATCATTCTCTTCATCTTCTTCTTCTTCAAAACAAATGAAAAAAGCTTGCCTCATCAATGGCAGGTGAAGAAATCAAGTGAGAAATCCAATTCTAAAGTCTACCCACTTCCTATTTCTTCATCCTCTACATCTTTCCAAGTAGTAGAGTGTGTTTTCTTCACAAGTTTCTTGACTTGGTGAAGTTGGAGCTTGATCTAGTGATGGCTCGACGTAGATCATCTTCGGCATCGTAATCGACGACCTAGCCCGGTCTTTTCTCCGATGAAACCACCGTGAGAGCCATGGTTCGATTTGGACAGCGGAGAGGACTTCATCACGGAGCTATGGAGGTGGCGAAAAGGATCTACAAAGGTTGTATGTTCGTTTACTTTTAGTTAAGATGTTAACTAGCTCGTTTTGTCGCCTAAAAATCTAGCCAACGATCTTGTTAGGGTTTCTCGGCACCGTTAAAATTTGAAATTGGCATGGTTGATGCCTTGTGAGACCTCATTTGTGTGCTTAGGAACCTTTCATTGGTATCAGAGCTTAGCTAGAGCCTTAGGCGAAGTCTAGACGGAGTTTGAAGTCCGATCGAACCCGAAACCCCATTTTTCCACGCTTTCTGGACTTTTTCTGAAAACGTGGATTTTTCCAAATTTAAAATTGCTAAAAAATTCAGCAGGGAATTCTAAGAATTACGACGCAAAATTTATCTCCTGAACCCTCTAATGCGCGGCGGAACCGCGGCATAAGCCTAGCTTATGCGGCGGTTCCGCGGCGAAAGTATGACGTCAGCCTTTAAAATTTGCACAGTAATTCATTGTTTCAGATGCTGAGTTTTCTGGGATTTTTTAATATTTATTCAAGAGTTGGATTTTCTGGGGTTGTTTTGGGGATTCGGTGTTTCGATCGGAGTATCAGATTTTGTCTATGTGGCTTTCCGGATAATTTTTTGAATATGTTAAAAAGTTCGACTGGATATAAATACCCAATTTTTCCCCTGTCGGGAAATTTCCAAGTGTTGGATTTTTCCGTGGTTTAAAGACGTTCTAAGTAGTACAAGTAACTCGATGGACCCTCTAAAAGACAGCAAACCTTAACTCGATTATGTGACCGTCTTGAACTGCCCTTTGAACCTTCGGGTTTGGGGCAGTACGGCGTGCCACATGTGAGGCGTTGGCTTGACCCTTCTACGGCTGGGCCGTTGGTACTGAGGCACGAACTGAATGTTTTTAGACTTGTTTCATGTGTTGATCTATATCGGGAAAACTTGGGTGTTCGATTGTTCGATCGGAAAGTTTGACATTTTCTATTTATCCGGAATGGGATACAATAATTGGAATTCACAAGAAGTTATGAGATAACTGAATGAATGTTATAAACATAGCAGTTTAGTCTCACTTGATCGGTTGCCACGGAATTTTGATGTGATCAAAAGTCCGTCGCAATCACGTAGCGTACGCGAATACTCGCCGGGTAAACTTAATAGACAGCCTCACTCCATAGCCCCGACCAAGTGACTGTAGGAGAACCCCGTCGCCGAAAGCATCTGTTCGGGTGCTCGCGGTAGCGGTGTTCCTCCTTGGTGCACTTCGTCGACGGCGTCGGGGGTGCAGCCGCCTACTGAAGTTTGCGACGAGCATTCGATCAGGATGTCGGGAATCTTGTTGAATTGCCCGACTTGATATTGAAAAGTGTTTTCGATTTTGAGACTAAAATGCGGGGTTTATAATTGTTAGGCATGCGATATCTAAGCAATTCATTTGGTCAGGCATGCGATGTCTGAGGTGATTGCGGATTCCAACTGTAGTAGTTTTACACTTTCTTTTCTGTGACCGTAAGTGTAATATGTGATATCGCCGATTTCGTTGCTATATGTCAACGACAATTGGGATGCGCATATTTACTTACTTTGATGACATGTGATGTTATGTGTTGCTGGATATGTTATATTGGATCGTCGTGTTTGAATAGCCGGGGAGTTTTTATGTGAGATGAGTGTTTTTCATTTTCATTCATATAAAAACTTGTATGTAATATTCTTTTATTGGGGCACTTCCAGGTTGCGGAAGTTGTCACCCTTTGTATATTATTTACTTTTCTGCACTAGGATAGACCCAAGGAGGAGGGCACAAGTAACCGGGTTCTGGAGTCCAGTGGGAGACCAACTCGAGGAGTCGAGTCCGGGTCTCCTAACTCTAGAATTGGTAGGGTTGCTTGCCGCTCTCGTAGGGGTCTAGGGGTGTGGGTTTGGCTATTCATCGCGACCGTGGAATCCGTGTTTTATACTGGCTCGTATTGAAAACACGGACGTCCTAGTATATCCAATATTTTATATGATTCTTCTGCTGCGATATCTGTGATGTGATCATGTGATGTTCTGTGATGGATACTGTATATAGTATATATGATATATTATATAGGTGTTACTTATGTTTTACACCCGCGCTAGCCCTGCCCCGCTCTGCCGTTAGTTACCTAACCTAACGGTGCATGAGGGGACATCGAGGCGAATGCGGATGGCATAAGTGTACGTCGTATTTATCTGTGATGTTTAGGTACTTAAATGATGGGACTTCATTAATGTGATTAATGAAATAAAAGAAACCTAAAGATGTTGTAGAATCGAATTTCAAAAATAAAACAGGTAGCTACAGTTCTTGCTTTGCACAGCGGTATATATGATATATCCTGCACCTTATTCGATAAGGAAAGGACCGAGATCCCTTCACCGGGAGTGACTCCTTTAGCAATAACTGGCAGATGCTACACACTCGGTTTGTCTTTTGATTGCTTTTAAGTGTTTTTGCTTTGCACAGTGATATATGTGATATATCCCGCACCTCATTCGACGAGGAAAGGACCGACGATCCCTTCACCGGGAGTGACTCCTTTAGCAAAACTAGAAAAGCCTCAAAAACACTCCATTTTAAAATTCATTCGATCCTACAACGATATCAAGTTCATTAAGCAATAGGTTTTCAAAAAAACCTGTCGTAGCCCTCCGTCATTTCAGATAAGTTGTATATAGTATTCGTGCTGCATTTGTTGGTTTTCGTCAAGGTGCAGTGTGCGGTAGCTATATGCTGCTTATCTGCTAGCATACGATGCGATTGGATTAGGGTAGTCGTGCGGCTTTGTTGGCTTTCGTCAAGGGTCGTGCGGGTGGGTTTAATTCAATCAAGAAATGTACGGGTTGAACTTGACTAGCGGGCTATGGTTTGTTGGCTTTCGTCAAGGTCATAGCACGTTAGGGGCAAAATATTATCGGGAATTTCAAGTGTTGAAATTTGCAATGAGATTGCATACCTTCTATGAGATAGTTGGATCCCGATACCCGCTGCGAGTAAGAGTTACTCCTGGGAGAGTTTTATACATTACAATTAGCCGATCAAGTAGGTGTCTAGAAAGGTGTTAACGAGGTTACGCCTCTGGGAAAACGAGGTTTACATTAATTAGGTTCGTGCGAAAGCACGGGGGACCTCCCTCAAAGTACCGACACTGGCCTGGCTGAAAGATTGGCGAACTTGTAGTGTGTAATTAATCCCGGCTAGTCTTTCCTTTTAGGGTTTGAAAGAAGATTTGATAAAAAGCAGTGGGAGCCATCCTGATTAGATAAAATAATAACCAATCTATTCTTGCAAGAGCGTACGCTGAGTGTTTTCTTCTCTCTCTCTCCTGGTAGCGACCATGTCACGCCTTAATCAAGATAATAAAACGGATTATTGACCGAACCCGCTTGTTATACTGAGCTGGGGAACGTTGGTCCCGCTCCAACTTATAATTGTAATAAGACAGAGCAGGAAATTGGGGAATACCAGATTTCCCGTGCCGCCCAAACGAAGAGAGTGCATGCTGATGCATCATCTTCGGGTGTGTTCATTATAAAGAACTGTTTCTCTGTATCCTCTACGTCCTGGGTATGTGATACCAGATCAGGATCCCAGATATGTAATCTGTTACATAGGGCTACAGAAAGGTAGAGAACTGAGAACGGGTGATAAGTTTCATGAGGCAGAAAACGGGGCAAGTGTTGCAGCCAAGTCTGTTGGTCACTGTCACCCTGTATTATCAATACATTGATTCTGAACAAATGCTATTAGATACCAAACCTGAGATACAAAATCATATCAGTCTCTTTATTAGTAAAGAAATGATAAAATTTTGTATTGTTGGATAATGTTTTGAACATTTCCTATATCAAAAGTTGATTGGATCAGGCACGTTATCTAAAAGCGTTGATGTTCTAAATCAAACTACAGTTCTTAGTATACGGAACACACACAAGAGGAAGAGTTCAGAAATGAACGAATCCTTCTTAAGGCATTGTAGACTAGGTCATATCTATGCGACCCGACTGGCTGTAGTTACATATAGATGCATATTTAAATTAGTTTGAATTTACATCTTGTGAAACTTGCCAGTCATGTCACAAAGATATAATGACACCAGCTCTGTTTATTGGAAACAGAGAAAGAGTTAATGAACTCTTGGGATGATACATGTTGATGAATGTAGGTCCCCTGTCTATACATGCCAGGACTGGTTCTTTATACTTCATTACATTCTCTGATAATCTCTTTAGATTCAGACATATGTTCTTGTTGAAACACAAGTCCGAACCTTTTAAGATATTCACAGAATATAAGTTAGAAGTAGAAAACCAAAATACGGGTATAAGTATTATGTCCTATGATGAGATCAAGGAGGAAAATACTTGAGCATGGAATTCCTGGACCATTCTAAAGGAGAATGAGATTCTCTCTCAGCATTACTCCTCCGTATACACCATAGCACGATGGTATATCGGGGCGGAGCAATCACACCCTATATGATATGGTGTGCTCTATGATGAGTACTACTGAGTTACCTATTTCCTTTTGGGGGTTTATGCACTTATGAAGTTGCATACCTATTGAATAGGGTTCGAATCAAATCAGTTGCCTACCACTTCATATGTGATATGGAAAGGGAAGCGCCCATATCTTAAGTTAGTTAAGATTTGGGGTTGTCCGGCCTATGTCTAAAAGCAAAATCCGGACAAGCTCGAGGCAAGGTCTGTAATGTAGAACTGGAAAGGTTCCAGCTATACAAACTACAGTAGATGATTTGGTAGAACCAAAGGATTCAATAGTAACCAACGAACCTCAGCCTCTCCGCCGATCTAGTAGGGTTCCTCACCCACCTGAGAGATACTTCTGTTTCTCTATGACAGTGGGAGGGAGGAATGCATCATAAGATGATGACCGAACTAGCTTCGAGCTGGCCATCAGGAGTAAGACTCTGTAAGAATGGCCGGATGCTTAGTGATCTGAGATGGAATCCATGTACACCAACAAAGTATGGACTTTAGTTGCTATATCTGAAGGGTTAAATCCCCATCAGGAGCAAGTATATCTTGAGAAGATTACTTGGTGTAGATGGAAAAGTTGAGACTTTCAAAGCTAGACTTGTTAAAAGTTTGCATCATTGACCAGGTGTGGATAATGATGAAACCTTTTCAAGTAGCTATGCTTAAGTCCATCCAGATCCTACTTGTCACGGCTACATACCATGACTACGATATCTGGTGGTTGGGTGTCATGACTGCTTTTCTAAATGATGTTTTAGAAGAGTGCATCTATAAGTACACAGCCAGAGGGCTTCGTAGACAGTGGGAGCAGCGGAAACGTATGCAAGATGCTTTATAGGATAAAGCAGGTATCGCGGAGTTGGAACGTCTGTTTTGATGTTTTAGTCAAAGAGTTTGACATCATCAAAATGGTAGATGATCCTTGTATAAACAAAAAGGTAGTAGGGAGTATGGTGGTGATCCTCGTAGAGTACGTGGATGACATACTCTTGATAGGGAAGAAGTTTCCTATGCTACGTTCGATCAATCTCCGCTTATCACAATGATTCTCCACATAGGATCAAAGTGATACCTACTAAATCCTGGGTTTTGGATCTATGAGATAGATCTAAATGGATGTTAGGATACTCACTAGTTGTAGTGAGATGGTATCAGTTGATCCTGGGGAAAATCACTGGAAGTGTTCCAGGGTGATAATGATGACTGAATATCAGTCGCAGGCATTGTCTTTACCCTTAGTAAAGGGACGGTATGTTGGAAGAGTTCCAAGCTAGATACCGTGACATACTAGACGATAAAGGCAGGATACATCGCTACTTAAGATGCTACCAAAGAGGCTGTTTGGGTGTATATTGGTTCATGAGATGAACTATGTTCCTACCATTGTGAGACAATGGAGTTGTGGCTTATGCCAAGGAACGAAGGTCCCATCAGTGATCCAGACATGTTCTAAGGCAGTATCACCTGATCATGGAGATGGTTGATCTCTAAGGGATCAAGGTTAGGAGAGTAGACTAAGAGGACAACACGGCGGATCCACTCGCGAAAGCCTATTCCCAGAGAGAGACTTTTATGGGATGGTTGAGTATGAGATACTACAACCACTGCTACAGATGACCCTAGTGCAAGTGGGAGATTGTTAGTTATATGTATGCCCTAGAGGCCATTACTGTACATTGGATGTATATTGTTGTGGATGCTGGGACATATATAGGGAGGACTTTCTTGCTCGACATGATAGTATGCTATCTGGTTGCTCTTTACCTTAACGTGTACACAGATTGTCTCTCTATTACATGTTGGTAAAGCCCTTAGGATGTGTACTTGACTACCTGGACTATGATGCGGATCATAGTAGTGGGGACAAGGTAGTCCATAAGTACATCCTTAAAAGTCCCTAGTCGTGGGTGTATCGAGACGGGGCATCGATATACCAGAGTAGACTAGCGTGTACCTTCTCGACCCATACAGATGGGCGATGGATGATCCCATATCCATCGGTGTTTGACATCAGAGATGATATACGAGTGCTCAGTAGAGACTGGGTACACTGGACGGACTCGCCGAGAACTCCCAGATGGTATTATACCTTACGTCAGATGGCAGTTCTCTGGTGACACTGGTACAGAGTAGTCTGTTGACCCGAGATCGTCATAGAGTCTTGTGTGGTTCCCACTGTGCTTTGATTTCCACCTTACCACGTCCAAGAGGGCGTGCAAAACGGTGGTTTTTGGGTACAGTCCCGAGTCACATGGAGGCAATGAGCGATAGGAGGGGATTCGTCTCTCCCGGTATAGGGAGTTGATGTTGCGCTGTGTTCGATTGGCTATAACCGGAAATCCCTGGCCAGGGTTGGTGAGATTTACTGGTAAGTGTTACCAGTAGTTTCTCGAACAGTTATAGACCTCATAACGACACGACTTATCGAGCTATTGGGGTCTGACGTTTACCACCCCTAGGCAAGATATGCGACATATCAGACGATCAGACCGGACTGTACGGTAGTGTTACTGGTTGGATTCACTGGAGTGTGAGCGGGCTTGCTCGTCGATCTTCTGATCGTTCAATACCCGGGTGGCCGTTACGTTTAGCAGACCGCTTGCGGCTTGTGGGTGCTTGATATGATCATCATCTGCTGCCGGCGTATTGACGAGTCTTTAGAGTCCTACACAGAGGTTTCCTGGCTCAAGCGAAACGAAATAGGAGCGCATATGAGATATGTGCGGGACCGAGAATGATACCAGTATGTGATACTGTATTCGATTCTCGCGATTTGTGACATTGATCGGTTATATGCGATATAGCCGGGTTATCGGATCAAGTGTTGATTCGATAAATTGTTACTGTTAATATTAGTCGGTTATATGCGATATGACCGGATCGTTAAATCAAGTGTTGATTTAATGATTTAATGCATAATTATATATTTGATATATTACTCGTTATTAACTAGTATTGGTTCACTTTAAATGGTATTTCTCACTTGAATTGTGCAAGTTGTATATGTGATATACTTTTGTGCACATGTTTGTATCATGTTTGATGATACATGCTTCTTTGGTTAAGTGTATAGAATTGAACCATGGTTACCTTGATGATTAGGGTTTTGCTTTTTCATTTTATTATTTGTTTATTCATTTTGGATATTAATAAAAGCATAAAAAGAAAAGCAAAATGGTTTCTTTATTTTATTTTCTTTCATGAAGCTTCATGAAGCTTTGACCAAGTGACCATTTTGTCTTGTTCTTTTAACCCTAACCATTCTTATAACCTTAGTTAGTTCTCTACACTTGACCATGGTTTATTATATGATAAGGATTATTTTCTTTTAACTTATTATATCATTCTCTTCATCTTCTTCTTCTTCAAAACAAATGAAAAAAGCTTGCCTCATCAATGGCAGGTGAAGAAATCAAGTGAGAAATCCAATTCTAAAGTCTACCCACTTCCTATTTCTTCATCCTCTACCTCTTGCCAAGTAGTAGAGTGTGTTTTCTTCACAAGTTTCTTGACTTGGTGAAGTTGGAGCTTGATCTAGTGATGGCTCGACGTAGATCATCTTCGGCATCGTAATCGACGACCTAGTCCGGTCTTTTCTCCGATGAAACCACCGTGAGAGCCATGGTTCGATTTGGACAACGGAGAGGCTTCATCACGGAGCTATGGAGGTGGCGAAACGGATCTACAAAGGTTGTATGTTCGTTTACTTTTAGTTAAGATGTTAACTAGCTCGTTTTGTCGCCTAAAAATCTAGCCAACGATCTTGTTAGGGTTTCTCGGCACCGTTAAAATTTGAAATTGGCATGGTTGATGCCTTATGAGACCTCATTTGTGTGCCTAGGAACCTTTCACTCCTGCCGGGTCTCATAACCTAGAACAACAGTAATGTCAAGTCTGGGAGAAATATGAACCTCCCTGTCACCATCTTTGAGCATACCGAAGTACCTCTCGAGTGCCTGAGGTTACCCAGCATCTCTGCGGAGTGGCCAATGGAATGTTAAACCTGATTGAATTTTTAGGTTCTTATCAAATTTTCAGTAATCGTTTGTGGTTCTGGAATCACTTCCGGTTCTACCATACTCCCACTACAGTTTTCTGAAAAATCCCATTTTACTAAAACTGTGGCGAGTCAAGAAAATATCACTATTGATCTTCCTGATGGTAGAAAATCAACCCTCATCATAGCCCGGGTTAACCCACAAACTGCCATTATAGAAACGTGCCTTTGAGTTATCCAGAGTCTGGTTTTAAGCATAAACCGGACAACTCCATATACCTTAACATCGTTAAGATATGAGCCATTCTATATACAATATAGAAACAGAAGTACTGATTTAATTGGAAGCAGATTCAAACCATGAAGCTGTCTCCAGTGCGTGTCAACTAAATAGAGAGAAGCTGATCAGCATTACTCAACTTAGGAGTGCATCCAAACATGAGTAACCTGAAAGAGAAACAGGTTTCTCAAAACCATTACTATCAACTGAATACCATACACAAGTATCTACATCTTCGATTACCTTGAAGAATCCCGATACTTGCGACACCTGATTCTCTACTTTATTCTTATACCTATAACTTCTCAAAATTTAGACCTTGTATTTCTACGAAACACTTATCAAAAAACTAGAGAATTCACAAGTAAACAGAATATAGTACGAGGACCAACCTATCTGTCTTAATGGACAATGGACAATATACAATGCTTTGTATAAGTTCCCTGAGTTGAATAACTCAAACCCTGTGCGTCGTAGGTTGAAAACTGTACTTATGGTTAAGAAGAATTACACCGCTGTTGAATGCTCCTTACCTAACCATCAACTGATATAGGTAAATGTCATGGACATAATCTCAAAAAGTTATATCTCACTTTATAAAAATAAACGTATAGATATATCAATTTGAAATTGGTGCATAACAACGGATATTCAAAACCAAATATTTTCCGTCCGGCAAACAACCCAGGCGATTTCCTCAAATATCACCAATTACAATGAATCCCGATATAATGAGGATTATCACCTAATTCCCAATAATTTACTCCCACTCATCATCTATAAAACCATACAGATGTGAGAATCATACCTGGTAAATACATACCCTGGAGCGAGGACTAATTGGGAAATCAGTTTTCTATTAACAATACACAGTGAAACTGAAACATGAAAATGCTTCGAAAGGGTATCCGGGTATTCCAAGTAAAGCCTCTTCCATGACTATAACCGTATATTTCTTTGCCATCTCTCCAAATCCCTTTATTTGTCTTTAGTCGTTACCTTCTGTACACCACCTTTAGGCTAAATGGTTTTCTTCCTTCCCTACCGTTCGGCACCAACCTATGGTTTGGAAGAAGACTATCCAATAAGAGTAATAGGTGTATTGTCCTAATCCTAGGAGCACTAGCAACGCGAGAGAAGGTAAAAATAAAAGACAACTGAATAAACCTTATTCTATTTCTCCTGAACCAGAATCCATCCCCGGACTGGAACAAGTTCCTTCGAGTTCGTATGTAACCATACGATGGATTATCCAAATAACTGTGGATCTTCGTAGTGATACGGGGTGTTCTGGAGAAATACAAAGGTGAAGTAGCAGTGGCGATGAAATACATGGTTTGGTCGTGAATAGCAGTCGCAATTTACTTTGCCCTTTTTCTAATCTCTTTATTTGTCTTTACTTATTACCTTATGTACACCTCACTTAGGATAATCGGTTTTCTTCATATCTTACCTTTCGGGACCTGCCTATGGTTTGGATGAAGACTATCCAATTAGCGTAATAGGCATACCGTCCTAATCCAAGGAGCACTCGCAACCTGAGAGAAGGTAAAAGGAAAAGACAACTGAATAATCCTATTCATTTTCTCCAGAACCGGAAACCATCCTCGAATCCGGAACAAGTTCCTTCGAGTTTGTATATAACCATACATGGTTTTATCCAATGGAAGTCCATATTCGTAGTGATACGAAATGTTCTGGAGAAAAAGGGTAAAAGTAGGAGTGGCAATGAGATATGCAACTCAGACAATCCAAAAGAAAGTATTTTAAAAAAAGTTCGGTCAACTTGGTTACTGAGTCATAGTCTAGGGACGGGCCATAGTCGCTGCCAGAGAGAGAGAGAGAGAGAGAGAGAGAAAACACTCTGTGTGCACTCTAGCCTAGATCAGAATGGTTATCAATTTATCTAATCAGGAAACCTTCCACTGTATCCTCAAATTCTCCTCCAAACCTGAAAGAAGAATTAGTCGGGATCACCCGAGGAGTAAACCAACTCATCAGTGGGAATCGGGATCCAACTATCATCGCAAGATAACGTGATGGAATCCACTCACGTTATCACACTCCAGAAGGTATGCGCATGCCTGGCAAGTTTCAGTTTCTTTAGAAACTCCCGATGTGATTTTTACCCCATGCTCTTATGACCTTGACGAAGGCCAACATATCATAAGTCACATGTCAAGTTCTACCCATCATTATCCAGGTTAATTTGAACCCACCCGTACATACCGTTGACAAAGGACAAAATAGTAGTACGACTGTCCCAAACCAACATGTAACACCCGAGTTCATTTATACCAATTTCAGTTTCTGTATCTATCTATCCACGGTCTATTCTTGATTTATCGTGTTTGGGTTCGAATGGTAGTTACATTTTACATTGCATTTGGCCCGACCCGCTTGCTTGAACCTGTTTGACTCTTATTTAGAAATTATCTTGACTTATTTCATGGACTAGTACCTCTCATGATTTAGTATACTGGTATTTTATCTAGTATCGCATCTTTCACATATAACAATTTAAATCACGTAAAAATAAATTAAAATTGCATTTCATGGCCTGCTTGATACCCCTAACCCTGTGGTAGCATCCTTGCATCGCGTTCTCGTCCCGTTCAGTGAAACGGGCGTGTTTGGATGGTTACGCGGATGTGCGTGCGTCCGTTCTTGGGGATACGCATTTCTGTCGTATAATCTTTCATTTTAAGTTTTGAAGCTGGCTAATAATTTTTATATTTCAAATCCAAACTTTTGGACCCGACCCGGGAGTTTTTCTGAATTATTTTATTTTCCGCCAAATCCTATTTATTTTTTTAAAATCTTTTAAATCAGTTCAAAAAATATTTTTTTTAAAACTTACAATATTTATTACGGCTAGCCTCAGATTTTCTTGGTAACAAATAAAATCCTTTTGATTTTTGTTAAAACCCTTTACCCAAATCATTCCCCACGAACCAATCAGAGTTTCCCCTTCAAACCCACGGGCCCCACATCTCCCTCTCTTTCTTTCTCCTTCTCTCTCTCTCTCTCTCTCTCCTTTCTCTCTCCTCTCGCGCCCTCTCTCGCTCATCTCGCGAATACTGTTCATTCCTCGACTCCCGTCACCGCCTTTGTGATCCGGTCACCTTCCTTCTTCACGCCTTCTCTTCTTCGTCTTAGAACCCTTCACGTGGAAACCGAACCCATCAACTCTCCTCTCCGCCGCCGCCTCCACCCTCTTCGTCGATCATCCCTAACCCTCGTCTCCACCCTCACAACCATCCTCTTCTCATCCTCCTCGTCTCCATCTTCATCCTCTTCATCCTCCGAGCCCCTGCACACACCAAGAACCATCACCCATGTTCACCTCATCTCGTGGAAACCCCTTGCCAAGCCTCACCGTCGTCTCCTCACGCCGACGACCTCCCTCACTGTTTTCTTATCTCCTCCCTCTCCTCTACGCTTCTCCCTCATCATTATCCCTGCACATCATGAAACCCAGACACCAAACCGAGCCTTAACCCAAACACCCCGAACCCTAGCCTCGCCGGCAACCCTCGTCGGTCTCCCCTCGTCATCTGCATCCCCAACTCCTCCTTGCCACCTCTTCTTCACCTCCCTCTCTCCCTCACTGCAACCTTAGAAGCTTCACTTCAAGGATCGCACATCCAATCCCTGGTGATCGGGAAACCCTCTGCCACCGCCGGAAAACCCATCATCGTCGCCCCTTGCCAACTCCTCTGACCCCATGGCGACTTCAGGGCGCAAACAAGTGAGCACATCCCTCTCCCTTCTTCTTTTCCTTTCTCTTTTCTTTATCATTTTGTAGAATCTGTTTTCCAGCGATCGCCGGAATACGGTCGTGCCGTCGACGATCCCGACGACCCAGCGAGGATACCTGACCCGTGTAACTCCATCGTGCGTTGTTTGGACTCGTTCCGTGTACCGTGCGCATGTCGCAACTTTTCCCGCCGACGCGTGACGTTCCGTATTCCTGTTCTTGATCCGTCCAGGCAAGTGAAACTTGCTACATGCTACTATATTATTTATACAGATTTATTTCATGATGGAACCTGTAAATTGATCAAATTGCTATTAGTTTCCATTCTTCCGTTTTTGATGTCAAATTATAGCATTAAAAGACTCGGGTTTAAATTATAACTTGTTGCACCTTGAAGTATAATATCACCTACTCACATACGTGGTTAGATTATTTACTAGTTAACTGCGTAATACATAGCACTGTTAAATAGTTTCTATCCAGAATAACCGGTGGCATCCATTGAGCATATTTTATATATCACTGCATCTTTAGACCAGTTAACCCATAATAACGAGATTTAACAATTCTATATTTGTTTAAGTGTAGGATATTTTAAAGTTGGAACCATAACCCTGACTCTAATCTATAACCGTGCATCCTCATGCTTTAATCTGCATCCTTGCATATATCATCACCGTATTTCATTTTTATTGTTTCATCTGTACCAATGCGTGTTTGGTTTATACAGGTTTATATTAGTTTGATTTGTGAGCACCCATATAGTATTTGGTGCTCCCTGACATGACTTATTACACACATATTACTTGACCCAACATGGTACCGTACACTACTTGACCTGACCTAATGTACCATGGCTTGACCTGTTACCTAATCTTGTGTCTAATGCCAACAAACCTGACATGTAGTCCTCACGGACTGTTCCTGTTGTCTATCCAGACAAGCCTGCTCTTACCTGATCCTGTGTTGGCATTAGTTCTCGATTACTGAATACCTGACTTGACATACATAACTTAGGGGTATGGGGAAATCAATGATGAAATCCTGACTTGTAACTCGACAGTTGCTTACTTTTACTGATCAGTTTTAGAGGCTAGGCCCGCCTCATAACGATGCTGCTGACATCGTTGGTCTGTACCCTTTTCCTGTTAGTGCCTAGCGGCACGTCTCGGTTTCAGCCCAAGAGTCTGAGACCGTGGTC
The DNA here is from genome assembly GCA_030015575.1 of Agapanthus africanus. Lineage (NCBI taxonomy): Eukaryota > Viridiplantae > Streptophyta > Magnoliopsida > Asparagales > Amaryllidaceae > Agapanthus > Agapanthus africanus. Next base: position 439,840,466 of record CM057350.1, on the reverse strand, counting down.
CCGGGCATGCACGGGACACTATTGAGTTATATCGATGATTCATCAAATTGATTTCAAAGACTTGAGAGTAGATAACCCAATAGAACAGTTTAGTTTACTCACTGCACACTACCCTTCACTGCCCTGATTTACATTACTGTTACACCTGCTTTTCATTCATGATTATATTTGTATTGCCTGTTACCCTGTTTATATTTTATTACTTGATGACATGACGCGCTGACGTCTGGGTTTTGCATGGCCCAAATTCTTCTACCTTGTTGCAGACTGATCAGGAGTATTGCCGCTGTTAGACCGAGCGGTGAAGTTCCTGTCGGTATGTAGTTTCACTTCCAGGTGCTTCATTTATTGTATCTTTTGGCTTCCGCATATTTTTATTTCTTGACTCTTTTACTCTGGCTTATGGACATGTACTAGATATTTGGTTTACTTTCCTGTTCTTGATATCTCTACAGCCGTAATGTGACTGTGGAAGGATTTTTTTCCTATCCACAGGTAGCATGGTTGGCTATGTCACGTGCCTATCTTAGCGTACTCTGGGAAGCGGGGCGGGACATGGTTCTTTTTGGTATCAGAGCCATAGGATATAGGTTAATCGGGTTGATTCTTTTGTAGTTGGGTATTGGACCCAATACACGAATCAGAATACTCGTGATTAGGAACATGTCCTGCCACCTTGATTATCGTGATTGTTGAATCATATCCTTCTCTTGATCCTTTGTTTAGGCGATATGCAAACCACTTTGCATTTCGACCTGAAATCTTTTTGGTTCTCTATTGTTTCTCCCTGTTTCTTGATTCTAATACTAGGATTTGGGCGACTTGGGTGGAGTTATGTAATTGTACCCATGAACTGCAGTATGGTTACAATGCGGTACTCTATTTAAGTAACTTAGAGTCCTGGTCTTGATTCACTTCCTTGTTCCATGATCGTTGTACTACCTTGTTCCTCTCGGTTTCATTGCTTACCAGTTATTTTTTCATCGCCAGCTTGAATCATGTTTACCGTGGTTAACCCTCTTCAGTACTTTGACTTCAGATGAAGTCATCTCGATATCTTACTCGTTCTTGTTTTCCCCGCATTAGGACTGTTCAATCCTAGTGCATTCCCTTGTTTGTTGTTGTCTTGGGAATGGATTTTTTCGCGGTACTTTTCACGCTCATATTGATTGTAAGGAAGGGAAGGTGATTCTCCAGATTCCCGGACTTTCGGACGTTGTTTTGCTGGAGGAAGCAGTTCTGTCGGGCCAGTCGAGTTAGGGCTAGGCCGACAAACAAGGTTCTTTCGTCAATGGCAGTGGATAAGGAAGAAGCGCCGGCTATATTTGAGAGTTTCATGGACGTGTTTGAAGACATATTGGGTTTACCGCCGAAACGAGACGTGGAGTTCCCAATTGAACTTGTTCCTGGTGCAGCGCCAATCTCAAGGGCATGTTACCCGATGGCACCAGTGAAGTTGGAAGGAGTCAGGAAGCATGTTGCTGAATTACTTGAGAAAGGTTGGTTTCGCCGCAGCAACTTAACTGGGGAAGCTCCAGTTCTTCTAGTAAAGAAGAAAGATGGCACAAGAAAGATGTGCATCGATTATCGAGAATTAAACCGGGTGACTATTAAGAACAAGTACCCGATCTCTCGCATTGGCGAAGTATTTGAGCAGCTTAGTAGCACGAGGGTATTCTTGAAGATGGATTTGCGGTTCGGATATCATCAGGTCCGAGTTAAAACAGAAGATATTTGCAAGACTGTGTTCCGAACTCAGTATGGACATTACGAGTATTAGTGATGCCCTTCGGAGTAACGAATACACCGGCAGTATTTGTGGACTTGATAAACTGAATCTTTTCACCATTCTTAGACCAGTTTATAGTGGTGTTCATTGAAGATATTCTGGTCTGCTCGAGGAACATTGAAGAGCATGCAGAACACTTAAAGATCGCACTGTAGACATTGAGACAAAAAGGATTATATGCAAAGATGAGCAAGTGCAAGTTTTGGCTTGAAGAGGTAAAATTTTGGGACATATCATAGCTGGAGATGGAATCGCCTTTTACCCAGGGAAGATTGCAGCAGTTCAAGACTGGCCGATTCCGAAGAACGTTGTAAAGATCAGAAGTTTCTTGGACTTGCAGGATACTATAGAAGGTTCGTGAAGAATTCTGCTCGTTTGACTGAGCCTTGACCAAGCTTATGTGCAAGGAAGAACCATTGGTGTGGACGGATAAGTGTACGTCAACCCTTGAGGCGTCGAGGCAAGAATGGATAACTGCTCTTATTTTGACCACACTAGATGGTTCCGGAGAATTGGTGTTTCATAGCGACGTACCTGGGAAAAGATTGGGATGTGTATTGGTACAGCATGAGAAGGTTGTAACTTACGCGTTGAGACAGTTGGAGACCTATGAGAAGAATTACTCAACTCATGACTTGGAGCTTGCGGCTGGGATTTTCGCTTGAAGATTTGGAGACACTACTTATCGGACGAAAGGGGCGAGGTTTTCCCGATCACAAAAATTTAAAGTACGTGTTCACACAGAAGGAGCTTAGTATGAGGCAGCATAAATGGTTGGAGCTGATGGCTGATTGCGATCTTAATCTTAAGTACCATCCGGGGAAAGTTAATGTTGTGCCAGATGCGCTTAGTCGGTTGCCAGCAATTCATATGTTGACTACACAGAAGGAATTTATTGAGGACTTTTGGAGATTCGAGTTGGAGATCGTGCTACCGCATTCTTCAGGACAGTTGATGCAGCTGCAAGTCCAGTCGTCGTTGATCGAAGATATTAAGGGAGTGAAATTGAAGGACTCAAGATTTCAAAGGTTTCGAGAACAGGTTGAAGCTGAAATTCGAACGGACTTATCGATTCATGAAGGTGTTTGTGGTAGCCGTTTGTGTGTGCCAAGGGGAGATATCCGTGAAGAAGTTATGAAGGAGGCACACAGTTCCGCGTGTTCCATACAACCAGGAGGCATGAAGATGTACCGAGTTATACGACAGCAATTCTGGTGGAAAGGCATGAAACGGGAGATTGCCGCTTTGTAGCAAAGTGCTTGGTGTGTCAGCAAGTTAAGGCTGAGCATCAACGGGTTGCTGATTTATTGCGACCACTTCCGATTGCTCAATGGAAGTGGGAACATATAGCCATGGATTTCATGACCGCTTTACCGCAGAGTCCAAGGAGCAACAGTGCAGTTTGGGCGATTGTTGACGGTTTGACCAAGGCAGATCGTTTCATCTCTTTTCGAGATGATCAATCAGCAGAAGTTTTGGCAGAACGGTGCATACAAGAGATAGTAAGATTACACGGAGTACCGGTGAGCATCGTAACCAACCGTGACAATCGTTTCTTATCACCCTTTTGGAGGAATTTACAGGAAGGTTTGGGGACTAGTTTGAAGTTCGGGATAACTTATCACTCTCAGACTGATGGCCAATCGGAGAACGATCCAAACCCTTGAGGACATATTGAGACCTTGTGTGTTGACTTCAAGGATTCATGGGAGGATCATCTACACTTGGTGGAGTTTTCTTACAACAACAGTTTCCAGGCGACTTTTGGATGGCTCCATTCGAAGCTTTATGTGGTCGCAAGTGTCGTTCACCTGTTTGTTGGGACGATATTGGTGAACGAAGAGTGTGGGACCAGATTTGGTGGCGCAGACAGTTGAGAAGATTATCAATATCTGGAAACATATGAAGGCAGCACAAGACCGACAGAAGAGTTGGGCTGATACGTCGAGAGGACCTCTAGAGTTTCGCTGCGGGTGATTTAGTATTCTCGAAGATGTCACCGACGAGAGGGGTGATCCGTTACGGAAGTCGAGGAAAGTTTAGTCCTCGATTCGTTGGACCTTTTGAGATTTTGGGGCGTATTGGAGAAGTGGCGCATCGTTTGGAGTTACCGCAATCTTTGGAGAATGTTCATGACGTGTTTCTTGTATCTCAACCCCGTAGGTATGCTCGAGATGAAATACATGTATTGGATCTTTCAGAGATGATTGTACGAGAAGATTTAACCTTTGAGGAGCGACCGATGAAAATCGTGGATCGAAGAAAAAAAAAAGGGTTCTTATGAACAAAGTTATCCCTCTTGTGCTTGTTTCCTTGGAGTAATCGCTTGCATGGAGAACCAACTTAGGAACGAGAAGATGAAATCTGGCAGAAGTTTCCATATCTATTCTTGAAATTTCTTGTTTGTTTATCCTGTCCTATTCTTGGAATTTCGAGGACGAAATTCTTTTGTAGTTGGGTATAATGTAACACCCGAGTTCATTTATACCAATTTCAGTTTCTGCATCTATCTATCCATGGTCTATTCTTGATTTATCGTGTTTGGGTTCGAATGGTAGTTACATTTTACATTGCATTCGGCCCAACCCGCTTGCTTGAACCTGTTTGACTCTTATTTAGAAATTATCTTGACTTGTTGCATGGACTAGTACCTCTCATGATTTAGTATACTGGTATTTTATCTAGTATCGCATCTTTCGCATATAACAATTTAAATCACTTAAAAATAAATTAAAATTGCATTTCATGGCCTGCTTGATACCCCTAACCCTGTGGTAGCATCCTTGCATCGCGTTCTCGTCCCGTTCAGTGAAACGGACGTGTTTGGATGGCTACGCGCACGTGCGTGCGTCCGTTCTTGGGGGTACGCATTTCTGTCGTATAATCTTTCATTTTAAGTTTTGAAGCAGGCTAATAATTTTTATATTTCAAATCCAAACTTTTGGACCCGACCAGGGCGTTTTTCTGAATTATTTTATTTTCCGCCAAATCCTATTTATTTTTTTAAAATCTCTTAAATCAGTTCAAAAAATATTTTTTTAAAACTTACAATATTTATTACGGCTAGCCTCTGATTTTCTTGGTAACAAATAAAATCCTTTTGATTTTTGTTAAAACCCTTTACCCAAATCTTTCCCCACGAACCAATCAGAGTTTCCCCTTCAAACCCACGGGCCCCACATCTCCCTCTCTTTCTTTCTCCTTCTCTCTTTTTCTTTCTCGCTCTCTCTCTCTCTCTCTCTCCTTTCTCTCTCCTCTCGCGCCCTCTCTCGCTCATCACACGAATATTGTTCATTCCTCGACTCCCGTCACCGCCTTTGTGATCCGGTCACCTTCCTTCTTCACGCCTTCTCTTCTTCGTCTTAGAACCCTTCACGTGGAAACCGAACCCATCAACTCTCCTCTCCGCTGCCGCCTCCACCCTCGTCATCGATCATCCCTAACCCTCGTCTCCACCCTCGCAACCATCCTCTTCTCATCCTCCTCGTCTCCATCTTCATCCTCTTCATCCCCCGAGCACCTGCACACACCAAGAACCATCACCCATGTTCACCTCATCTCGTGGAAACCCCTTGCCAAGCCTCACCGTCGTCTCCTCACGCCGACGACCTCCCTCACTGTTTTCTCATCTCCTCCCTCTCCTCTATGCTTCTCCCTCATCATTATCCCTGCACATCATGAAACCCAGACACCAAACCGAGCCTTAACCCTAACACCCCGAACCCTAGCCTCGCCGGCAACCCTCGTCGGTCTCCCCTCGTCATTTGCATCCCCAACTCCTCCTTGCCACCTCTTCTTCACCTCCCTCTCTCCCTCACTGGAACCTTAGAAGCTTCACTGCAAGGATCGCACATCCAATCCCTGGTGATCGGGAAACCCTCTGCCATCGCCGGAAAACCCATCGTCGTCGCCTCTTGCCAACTCCTCTGACCCCATGGCGACTTCAGGGCGCAAACAAGTGAGCACATCCCTCTCCCTTCTTCTTTCACTTCTTCTTTTCCTTTCTCTTTTCTTTATCATTTTGTAGAATCTGTTTTCCAGCGATCGCCGGAATACGGTCGTGCCGTCGACGATCCCGACGACCCAGCGAGGATACCTGACTCGTATGACTCCATCGTGCGTTGTTTGGACTCGTTCCGTGTACCATGCGCATGTCGCAACTTTTCCCGCCGACGCGTGACGTTCCGTATTCCCGTTCTTGATCCGTCCAGGCAAGTGAAACTTGCTACATGCTACTATATTATTTATACAGATTTATTTCATGATGGAACCTGTAAATTGATCAAATTGCTATTAGTTTCCATTCTTGCGTTTTCGATGTCAAATTATAACATTAAAAGACTCGGGTTTAAATTATAACTTGTTGCACCTTGAAGTATAATATCACCTACTCACATACGTGGTTAGATTATTTACTAGTTAACTGCGTAATACATAGCACTGTTAAATAGTTTCTATCCAGAATAACCGGTGGCATCCATTGAGCATATTTTATATATCACCGCATCTTTAGACCAGTTAACCCATAATAACGAGATTTAACAATTCTATATTTGTTAAAAGTGTAGGATATTTTAAAGTTGGAACCACAACCCTGACTCTAATCTATAACCGTGCATCCTCATGCTTTAATCTGCATCCTTGCATATATCATCACCGTATTTCATTTTTATTGTTTAATCTGTACCCATGCGTGTTTGGTTTATACAGGTTTATATTAGTTTGATTTGTGAGCACCCATATAGTATTTGGTGCTCCCTGACATGACTTGCTACACACATATTACTTGACCCAACTTGGTACCGTACACTACTTGACCTGACCTGATGTACCATGGTTTGACCTGTTACCTAATTTTGTGTCTAATGCCAACAAACCTGACATGTAGTCCTCACGGACGGTTCCTGTTGTCTATCCAGACAAACCTGCTCTTACCTGATCCTGTATTGGCATTAGTTCTCGATTACTGAATACCTGATTTGACATACATAACTTGGGGGTATGGAGAAATCAATGATGAAATCCTGACTTGTAACTCGACAGTTGCTTGCTTTTACTGATCAGTTTTAGAGGCTAGGCCCGCCTCGTGACGATGCTGCTGACATCGTTGGTCTGTACCATTTTCCTGTTAGTGCCTAGCGGCACGTCTCGGTTTCAGCCCGAGAGTCTGAGACCGTAGTCCCGCGCATGCACGGGATACTATTGAGTTACATCGATAATTCATCAAATTGATTTCAAAGACTTGAGAGTAGATAACCCAATAGAACAGTTTAGTTTACTCACTGCACACTTCCCTTCACTGCCCTGATTTACATTACTGTTACACCTGCTTTTCATTCATGATTATATTTGTATTGCCTGTTACCCTGTTTATATTTTATTACTTGATGACATGACGCGCTGACGTCTAGGTTTTGCATGACCCAGATTCTTCTACCTTGTTGCAGACTGATCAGGAGTATTGCCGCTGTTAGACCGAGCGGTGAAGTTCCTGTCGGTATGTAGTTTCACTTCCAGGTGTTTCATTTATAGTATCTTTTGGCTTCCGCATATTGTTATTTCTTTACTCTTTTATTCTGGCTTATGGACATGTACTAGATAGTTAGTTTACTTTCCTGTTCTTGATATCTCTACAGCCGTAATGTGACTGTGGAAGGATTTTTTTCCTATCCACAGGTAGCATGGTTGGCTATGTCACGTGCCCATCCTAGCGTACTCTGGGAAGCGGGGCGTGACACAACGCATCTATCTATGCAACAGAAAAGTAACAAATAGCTACCATACACTATGCCTTGATGAAGGCCAACATACATAGCATGAATACTAAGTGCTACCCGTCTGAAATGACGAAAGGCTACGAATGGTTTTTGGTGAAAAACCTTTAACGTAATGAACTTGATATCGTTGAAGGAACCGGATAGCTTTTTACAAATATATAGTAACGAAAACCTTTGCTAAAGAGATCACTCCCGGTGAAGGGATCTCGGCTCTTTCCCCGTAGAATGAGGTGCAGGATATTCTAAACTGAATACCACGATGCAAAGCAAAAAGTAATCGACTATAGTGAAGTTATTACCTTGACGCAAACCTCTGTCCAATGGGTCACTCCCGATGAAGGAATCTCAGCCCTTGCCTCGTCGAATGAGGTGCTGGATATTCATAACCGAATACCACTGTGCAAAATAAAAGAGAACGTCCTTGTAATAACAGCCTTTTGAAAAATGTTCCAATAACATCAAACAGGTGTGTTTTCCTTGCATTGATCCGAATCAACGCAGTCCTATCAATTGATCACACCATAAAAGAACGAAAATAAAATATACGTATATGCCATACGCATTCGCCACTGGGTCCCGTCATCACCCGTTAGGTTACTTAACTAACGACAGAGCGGGGACTGGACTAGCGCGGGTGTAAAACATATACAACATCTACTAGTATATATAGAAATATATAATAATCGCTCAAGGCGTGATAAATGCAACATCACATAAAGTAATAAGCATCACAGAACAATACAAATAATCTGGGAACCCCGGATTTCATTGAGCCGCAACTGAAACCCGACGTTCCCCTGGTCTTGTGGAGAGCTTGTGTTAGTTATATGTACGCCCTAGAGGCCATTACTATACATGAGATGTATATTGTAGTGGATGCTTGGACATATATAGGGAGGACTTTCTTGCTCGACATGATAGTATGCTATCGGGTTACCCTTTACCTTAACGTGTACATTGATTGTCTCTCTGTTACATGTTGGTAAAGCCCTTAGGATGTGTACTTGACTGCCTGGACTATGATGCGGATCATACTAGTGGGGACATGGTAGTCCATAAGTACATCCCTCAAGGTCCCTAGTCGTGGGTGTATCGAGACGGGGCATCGATATACCAGAGTAGACCAGCGTATACCTTCTCGACCCATATAGATGGGCGATGGATGATCCCATATCCATCGGTGTTTGACATCAGAGATGATATACGGGTGCTCAGTAGAGACTGGGTACACTGGACGGACTCGCCGAGAACTCCCAGATGGTATTATACCTTACGTCAGATGGCAGTTCTCTGGTGACACCGGTACAGGTTAGTCTGTAGACCCGATATCGTCATAGAGTCTTGTGTGATTCCCACTGTGCTTTGATTTCCACCTTACCATGTCCAAGAGGGCATGCAAAACGGTGGTTTTTGGGTACAGTCCCGAGTCACATGGAGGCAATGAGCGATAGGCGGGGTTTCGTCTCTCCTGGTATTGGGGGTTGATGTTGCGCTATGCTCGATTGGCCGTAACAGGGAAGTCCCGGGCCAGGGCTGGTTTAGAGATATACTGGTAAGTGTTACCAATAGTTTCTCGACCCGTTATGAGCCTCATATCGGCATGACTTATCGGTTATTGGGGTCTGACGTTTACCACCCCTAGACTTGATATGCGACATATCAGACGAGGAGACTGGACTGTACGGTAGTGTCACTGTCAGGCTTTTACAGGGGTTGGAGCGGGCTTACTTGCTGATCTTCTGATCGCTCAATACCCGGGTAGCCATTACGTCCAGCTAGTACCGCTGACGGCTTGTGGGTGCTTGATATGATCATCACCTACTACCGACGTATTGACGAGTCTTTAGAGTCCTACATAGAGGTTGTACTGGCTCAGGCAAAACGAAATAGGAGTGCATATGTGATATGTGCGGGACCGAGAATAATGCGTGTATGTGATACCGTATTCTATTCTCACGATGTTTGTATCGATCGGTTGTATGCGATATAACCTAGTTATCGAATCAAGGGTTGATTCGATAAGTCGATACATTGGATGTTAGTCGGTTATATGTGATATAACCGGATTATTAAGTCAAGTATTGATTTAATAATTTAGTGTATAATTGTATATGTGATATACTAATTTACATTAACTAACATTGGTTCACTTAAGCATTTATTTTTCTTTTTCTCACTTGTGCACAAGTTAATATATATGTGATATATATTTATTAGTGTACAAATTGTATCATGGTTGTTGATACACATGTCATGGGTGTATGAGACATACACCATTATATATATATATTGGTATGGTTTTTAATATTCAAAGTAAATACAAAATTAGTGAATATTTGTTAAATGCATGAAGCTTGTAGAAGCTTGTGAGTGCTTTGACAAATTCAACCCTTTTTGTTTTGCTTTGGATATTATTTAACCTAACCAATATATTTAGCCATGGTTATGTCTCTACATGAGTTAAGTATATGATACTCACTCACCATGGTTAGCTCATTCTCTCTCTTGAAAAGTTTCATTCTCATTTGAGCTCATCTTCTTCCTCCTTGATTTTCTTTCTAGGGTTTGAAAAAGAGAGAGATACAAAGTGAGAAAAGAAATTCTAAAGTGTACCCATTTCCTATCTCACCATCCTCTACTAGACTAGCACTTTAGTTTAGGGTGTTTGCTTCACTAATTCTTTGGTTAGTGAAGTAGAAGCTTGAGTTCGTATTCCCTCGACGTAGATCGTCTTCGGCCTCGAAGACTACAAGCAATTCCATTGCCTCTTCTCATGGAGCCGTCCAAGAGTCCGGATGTTCGATGATCGCAGCGAAGGGACTACTACAAGGAGCTTAAGAAGTCAAGGACCGATCTACAAAGGTTGTATTTCGTGTTCACTCAGTCGTAAAGTTGTTTACTTGCTATTTTATTCGCGTAATCTCTAGTATACGATCTTGCTTAGGGTTATTCGGCACATAAAAATTTAATTTTGGCATGGTCGATGCCTTGTAGAGCCTTGTTAGTGTGCCTAGTAACCCTACAGCTTGTGCAATGAAAACCTAGATCCCTACGGGCGCGGCAAGTTACTTGCCAAAACCAGAAGCGAGGCAGCCCCCTTCAGCAAAGTGAATGGACTACCCAGCATTTTACGGAATCCGGTAACTTGAGCACCCCTCCTTGGGTCAACCTATACCCTCTACGAGTGCGGCGAATAGCCCACCAATTCTAGAACCCGACTATCCGTGCACTCCACCGCGGGGCAATCCTAGTACAGAAAAGAAAATATATACAACGGGTACATCGACCTCAACTCGGTCGTGCCCTAAAAGAATAATATACAAGCAAGCAGTGACGGCAGTCCACATGTCGGATGCTCGCCCCGCAATATCAAATGTACAAATATATCTAAACTGCACACATTGCACCAAGCTATCCACCATGACAATCCACAACATCACAGAACATCAACGTGAATGTCACATTCGCAAATCCGTCTAAAAGGGCTATAGCGATTAGATAAGATTTACCGATCAAATGACATTCACGGTCGCAGATAGTAATGTAATGCACTATAAACTTTAAACAATATTAGAAAATATCGAATTCGAAATAACCCCCGAATAGCTCAAACAAACTGATAAAACCATATCCAAATTGGGCCAAACAAACAATACCATTGCACCAACTTTCCAGAGACCTGACTGCACCTAAAAATACGACCCCAGACACCCTATTTTGGTCGGCCTCCTCGGTTTTGGGAGCCATGTGCTCGGCCAAAAACAGAGGGGTGGGTGTCGTTTTGGGGTGCAGGCTTATGGTCCCTTCGGTAGTCTTCTGCACATGTTTAAAAAATTTTTGAAGACCAATTGAAAATCAACAGAAACTGTCAAGTGCAGTGCAGAGTATTGTAGTCGTTTCGATTTTGATACTTTAACATTGTCTAAACAAGCTAGCTATGGGTTAATGGCGTGGCTCTGATACCATGTAAGTCTACGGTAATGCCCCAGCCGTCAATCCGAGGCCAAACGTGGAAACAAAAACTTTTTACGAAACTGGCGCTAACGCAGACTTTAACCCGGATCGTACCATTAACCTATACTAGCTATCTACAAGAAGTTAGAATGGCTATACCGATCGATCCATGTCCTTCAGTCTTTAGCCTCCATCCCTAGCTCCTCGCAGCATCTCTTATCTCACTCGATCTCCGGTCTCCTCGTCGAAAAGGGCACCACATCAAGAAGTCTTTTTACGGGCTCCCGCTTCAAACCGAAGCAACTCGGACATGAAGTTTGCTAGCCGACATGTCCAAGGTGAAGTAGAGAATGTGCGCGATAACTTTGTCTCAAGCATCTATTGATTCTCAATACATGATATTATATGGATGGAGGTTGAAGATGATGCCATTGGAGAGGAAGAAGTGAGCTCAAGAAGAAAGAAGAAGTGGCTTATGTTATGTGTGTTATTTTGTGAGAGAGAGATAGCTATATATATCCAAAAAAAACCAAAGCCCGAACACATACATGGCAGCCCCTCTCTCCAATATACCCCCACAAATCATAATTAGCTCCATAAATCAATCCATGTCACATTAATAGTCACACAAACCTAGACCATAAGTCACCATGTACATGTGGCATGAAAAGATGCTTATGGACAAAACTTGCACTCACATTTTCCTCCACTAAATATTTAAACTTAAATGTTTAATCCAACAAAAAGATATGGAATCAACTAAAGTAAACTCGTGACGGATCACAAGGATACCGCTCACCTGTATATACATACCTGCATCCGCATTCCGACTGAATGCGAATGCAATGAGACTAAAGTAATCCAACAAATCTAATACTAGGATTCGGCTTAAACCAAAGCCCACTAGTATGATCCGTCCGATCATGATCTGTGCACGAGTGCTCGTATATGATCGAACCCTGCCATAATACCATACGGCCTCTACAACGTTTCTCCCGAAACTTAGGAAACTATCTGTGGTGGACTCTAAAGACTCGTCAATACGCTGGCAGTGGGTTTAACCACAAGCATGTCGGTGGTACTAGCTGTACGTAACGGCTACCCTTGTATTGACCAAAGGGGAAGCTGATGAGCGAACTCATCCAGAATCCTACTGAGCTTGTCAGTGACAATATCCGTACAGTCCGGTCCGTTCGTCTATGAGTATCGCATGTCGGGCCTACGGGTTGGTAAAAGTCAGACTCCCAAAAGCGGTACAAGTCGTGTCGGAGTTAGCCCAGAACACCCTGAGATACTACTGGAATACCTACCAGTAAATCATCTACCTTGGCCAAGGACTTCGTATAATGGCTCTCCTAGACACAGCGCGATCTCACCCCAAATACCGGGAGAGACGAAACCCCTGTTGATCCGCTCACTGCCTCCATGTGGCTCGAGACTGTACCCAACTAAAACCTGTTTGCACGACTCCTTTGAGCCGTGGTAGGGTAGTAATCAAAGCACAGTGGGAACTCATACGAGACAAATGACGATCTCAGGTCGATGAACTAACCTGTACATATGTCACCAGGGAACTGCTATCTGACGCTAGGTATAATACCAACTAGCATGTTCCCGGCGAGTCCTGTCCGGTGTACTCATAACCCAATGAGCACCTGTATACGTCTTAGGTGAACCAACTGACACCAATGGCTAATGGGACCAGCTACCGCCCCTCGTCAGGGTCTCAATCGTATACACTAGTCTACAAATGGAGTATCGATGCCCAGTCTTGAAAACTCCTACGACTAGGGACCACTTTAAGGATGTTCTTATAGACTACCCAACTCTCACGTATATGATCGCCATCATACTGCTGGTAGTCAAGCAAGAATCCTAAGGGCTCTATCAATGTGTAATAGTGATCTGTAATATCACCTAAAGCATGTACATGATGATAAAGATAAACCAGATAGCATACTATCATCTTGAGTAAGACTGTCCTACCGGTGTAGGTCCTCCCTCAATCACTGCAATCACGTGCCTACAATCCAATAATTGACTTTGAGGGCACTATATCCAACAAGATGTACCCTTAAACCAAATCCCGTTTTTGAGGGGGGAAAGGCTGTTGTGGACCTAAGAATCAATAGTCATTTTTAAGACTAATATTATCTTAGGAGACATGGGATGAATATCATTTGGATATCATCAGTTGAAGGATCATTAGTCATGTTTGGGACGAAGATCAATTTGGGGAATCATGAGCATGGGGGGCTCGGTTGATTGGAAATCGAAGAGGTATTGATCTTGGGAAAACTTAGCCAATTTGGGCTAGGTCTGGGTCTCCATAGTTACCCAACAGTGCTAAGCACTGGTATATGCAGCACTCACGTGTATCCCACATGAGACACTGGATCAGTGTTAAACACTGAACTCTGGAGGCGCTCACCTGTGAACACGTGAGGAACTCCAAATATGGGTGCTGCTCTTTGGGGTTTTATTCCCCCTTTTTGTATAAGTGCTAAGCGGTTAGTTCTTGTGGCGCTCACGTGTGAAATACGTGAGGCGCCCCGCCTTACGAAATACCTCTTGTTTTTCTTTTAAGCACTCGCATGGGAAATACGTAAGGCAGTCTGGGCCGTTCTTGTTGTTCATTAGAGGCACTCACGTGGAAAACATGTGAGGTCTCATTATAGTGTTAAACACTAATGAATCCCTAGGATTTCCTTCTGTTTTCTTAAAGATCTTGATCTCTTTTTAATGACATTTCTAGTCATTAAGATTTCGGTTTGGAAGGTCTCAGATTATTATCATCGTCTGGACTAAGGAATCAAGTTCTCCTCTCGTTTTTACAACAACAACAACTGAGCCTTTTATCCCAAGCATATGGGGTAGGCTACATGAACCAACATGAGAATCATGCCGGGTCCAGCACATGAATCCTCCGCCTCCACTCACTCCTATTGAACAATATACTTTCATTGAGGTATTTGGCAACCATATCATTTCGTATCCCCTCCATCCATGTTTTCTTCGGTTTCCCTTTTACCCTTTTGCCATTGCCCATATCGAGAGTATTTATTCGTCGAACCGGTGCTTCCGTAGGTTTGCGTCGCACATGACCAAACCATCTTAGTCAATTTTCCCACATCTTCTCCTCCACAGGTGCTTTACTAACTTTTGCACGAATATCCTCATTTCGCACCTTATCTTTTCTAGTGTTACCGCACATCCAACGAAGCATGCGCATCTCTGCTACGTGCATCTTCTGTGTATGATGCTTCTTAGGAGCCCAGCATTCTGTACCATATAATAAGGCAGGCCGAATAGCGCTCCGATAAAACTTCCCTATCAATTTTAACGGAAAGTTATGATCACACAAAATACCTATTGCACTCCTCCATTTCAACCAACCAGCTTGGATCCTTTGATTAACATCACTATCGATCTCCCCATACTTTTGGATGATGGAACCTAGATATCTAAACCGATCGCTCGGTGATACTCTTGCCCTTCCAATATTATAACAATATGGTTTTGACTACTCTGTTTACTAAATTTGCAATGCATATATGTTGTCTTGGACCTACTCAATTTGAACCCCCGAGATTCCAATGTTTGCCTCCATAATTCCAATTTGGCATTAACCCCTGCTTTCGTCTCATTTACTAGAACAATATCATCAGCGCATAGCATACACCAAGGTACCTCATCTTAGATAGTTCTAGTAAGCTCATCCATCACGATGGTAAATAGGAATGGACTTAATGCAGATCCTTGATGTAAACCAATTATAATCGGAAAATCACTCGTTAGGCTGCCGCAAGTTCTGACATTTGCCACTATTCCATCATACATATCCTTGATTATGTCAATATACTTGACGGGGACCCCCTTCTTCATCATTGTCCCCCATAATACCTCTCTAGGTACCTTGTCATATGCTTTCTCTAAATCAATAAATATCATATGCAAATCTCTTCTCCTCTCTCGAAAATGCTCGACAAGTTGACAAAGAAAATGAATAGGCTCTGTCGTCGACCGTTCAGGCATGAACCCAAACTGGTTCTCTGTTATCTTAATATCCTTCCTTAGCCTGTGTTCAATCACTCTCTCCTAAAGTTTCATGGTGTGACACATAAGTTTTATTCCACGGTAGTTTGAGCAACTTTGAATGTCACCCTTGTTCTTGTAGATAGGCACAAGGATACTTTTCCTCCATTCATTTGGTATCTTTTTTGTCTTCCAAATCTTATTAAACAGATCTGTCTGCCATTTAACGCCTATTTCTCCTAAGCATCTCCAAATCTCGATAGGAATCCCGTAAGGACCAACCACTTTTCTTAAACTCATTCTGTTCAAAACTTCTTCAATCTTAGGTAGTCTTATTTTACGTATGAAATCACGGTTTATATCTTGAGATTGAATGACAAGTCCATCTAAATTCTTAGTAAAGCTCTCATTGAAAAATTTGTCAAAATAATCTCTCCACCTTTCCTTGATATTCTCATCTCGAACTAAAACCTTCTGATTTTCATTTTTGACACACTTCACCGCACATAAGGAATGGGTTCTTTCACCGCACAATTTGTCGTACGTTTTTACAAGAATCAAATTCTTTATATAAGGTTAAACCCTAGTTTTCAGAGGAATTAAATTCCCATATGTTTTTGTAAGAATTAAATTCTTTGAACTCTGTTCTTTCCCCTATGTTTTAAATCTGCAGGACAGAATCTCCCCAATGAGAATTAAATTCTCAACTTATAAGGAGATCTGCTTCTGCAAATATCAACCAGAGGAAGAACTGGGTTCTTTATATGAAGGGTTAAACTCTTAAAGAGGCAAAGAAGAGATAGAACAATCTCTGTGTTTTTTTTCCTTTTTACCTAGTGTGTTATGACAAATAAGTCTTCACCAAGAATTAAATTCGCTTTTTTCTGTCTCTCTTTATGTCTCGTCCTTTTTCTCTTGTTCTCTCCATGTCTCTGTATGTGAGACTTGAATTCTCAGGTCCTTTATATAGTGGAAGCAAGTTGTTAATTGGTTTTTGAGAAAATCTCTCATTGAGAGATTCCAATTAATTAACTTGGTCTCAAAATTGATTTGGGGAATTTTACCCACCGTTGGATCTTTGATCCAAGGACTTCTGTTTTACAGAAGATATTGTTCTTGGTTTTATCAAGATTGGGAATATTCTCCCATATATAGAATAAAATTCTACCGAGTGGTGACATTTTAATCATCATTGGATTTTTAATCCAAGAGTGCTCAGTTTAACAGAGTATAATCTTTCTCTGTTTAGAAAGATATAAAAAATATTTTGAATCTTTGATCCACTAACTCTCTGTTTAACAGAAATATTCTTCCCAATAGAATTTAATTCTATATTTAATCACCGTTGGATCCTTGATCCAACGGTTCATTAAGTAGAATTTAATTCTACGTAAGGAAGTGTCCTCACGTGTTTAACATGTGGGACTTAGTTCGACCCCTTAGCTGTTTGGTTGTAGCGCCTATATGCTTTGCATATAGGCGTTCACTTGTTTAACACGTGAGGCTTTGTTTATCCTATTTGTTGTTTGATTGCAATGCCTATATGTTTTGCATATAGGCGCTCACGTGTTTAACACGCGAGGCTTTGTTTTGCCTATCAGTAGTTTAGTTGCAGCGCCTATATACTCTGCAAATAGGCGCCCACGTGTTTAACACGTGAGCCTTATTTAGCCTATCAGTAGTTCAGTTGCAGCGCCTATATGCTCTGCATATAGGCGCTCACGTGTTTAACACGTGAGACTCGAATAGTTGGGAGTTTCCCCCTTTCTTACTCTCCCTTTTCTTTTTTTTATGAGGGAACAGTGTTGATCCTAATCTTTCCCATTCGACACAACCATTCAATTCCTATCAATCCTACCCAACTTTCACACATTCTCTAGATATTACTTCTGAACACCAATTAGGCAGTTTCACGTATCCAAATGAATTCGAATTTTTTTATTGAAACCCCTTTACAAACCATGTCTAGCCTTGAAAGATCATTGGAAGAATTTCAGATAGTTTTGTGCCGACAGATAGAGGAATTGAATTCATCCATAGCCACGCTCATACATCCTTACGTACCATCTGCTAGTTCCTAACTAGCATAAAATTTTATAATGTATGATGCGGCGATAGGACAAATTGATGATTTGAGTAGTGAAACTGAGCCTTACACCCTTCAAAATCAAATCTACCCGTTTCCAATAGAAATTCACATCTCTAGTTCTGAAAATCTATCGAATACACCAAATGATTCACCAATTGAGGATAGCAAGTTTGATGAATTGTGCAACTAAGTTGTGTTTGATTTACCCGATTATGAGGAGACCCTTTCAAGTGAAACCAACACCACACATTTTGATCTCTACATCTCCAATCTAGGAAAACAACCAAGTGAGAATTGTGATCCACCAATTGAAAACCATGCTGTTGATGAGGTACTTGAGAAATTTAGGTTTGTCTTGATTGAGGATATCGATATTAGGGATAATTTTGATGATGAACCAACAATTTTGGATGAGTTTTTCTCACCAATTCAACACGTTCCTTCATATTCGTGTGGACATCATCCCGAACCATTAACTATTTTATCAAACCCCATTTGCGTCTCGATATTATTGATGATGATTTGAATGAATGCATGGATGATCTTAATTTTGAGGAAATTTTTGAGGATATGTTTATGGATAAACTAGTTTTATTAGATGAGTAAGATTTTCCAATTCATCATGTCCCTTCCATTGACTATGAATATCCTCCTGAACTTTTAACCGATACTATTCCTCGATTACTTCACTCCATCTTTTCTATCGTTTCTAAACTGCAAGACAACTTAATAACTTTATCTCATACATCTGGTTCACCAAGTTCGGTCGGCCCATGTTTTCTTACAAATTTTGAAATATTTGACCCCATTCCCCAAAGTATTGATAAATTAGTATAATTAGAAAAATCCAGTCTTACACTTCAATTATTATAGACTGTAATAATTTATTCAATCAATTTCTAATCTCAAGTTCGTGCTCCATTTCTTTCTCCCTTTCGTTCATCTTTTTATTTCCATCTACCGAGACCTTATACCACGTCCATCCACACACGGACTCGCGTATCCTTCATTTTCTTCCTTCACACGTTCTTTCACCAACCATGGTCTAATCATGATAACATTTTTGAATGGTTGGTGTTAATTTTTTGTCTGTGTAAAGCCTTGTATAGACTGATGATGTTCCCTTTCCCTAACTTTGAATTTCTATGCTTAAATAACGGAAACACTGTTTCACTTAAGTTTGGAGGGGATCTTTTTGTGTATATATTTTTTGTCAGCCGTTTTCTTGTATAAAAAAGGAACCGACAAATTTTGATCTCTCAACAATTTTGACCCACTTTGTGTGGCATGACAGTGAGAGAACTGTCAAGTTTAAGTTTGGGGGTATGCTCGGTAAGATTTCTATCTTTGCATTCATGTGTAAATTCAGCATTTGCATAAATATTTGAAAAACCCATAAAAATCAAAAAAAATTCCAAAAAACAAAAAAAAACTTTATCGTCAAGTTAGCTAGTGGGAAAGCTTAAATTCAAAATACCGGCGGTTTAGTTTGATAATATAAAAACATCTAAATCCTATTTTGGATTTTGAAAACCTGAAAGAAAACCCTCCTTTTAGTTTAACCGTAGCTAATATACATGTTTGCATCACACTACACGTGTCGTGAGTTTTGAAAATTAGGTGACAAGTTTGATATGTCTTAAAACTTTTAGAAATTGATAAACTTCTTTAGAATCAAACAGGTTTTTTCTAAAATAAGTAATATCAAGAATAATTTATAAAGCGAAGTGGATATGAAAGGATTTTATTGAAGTTTCAATAGAAGCTGTGTCTGAAAAAAATAACCCATCTGGAACTTGATTGGAGTGATTACATATCTTATCTACACAAACACATTTTTTGTCTTAAAAATAAATGAACAACTGGCTATATCTCCATTCGCACTGAATTCTTATGATTTTCATGCATAAAATGAGTCTTTTTGTTTTAGGGCCTAGGTGACTGTAACAACCCTAAATTTTCTGTACAAATTCTTCAAAAGTATAGAGAGGATTACCTAAGCTTGAGTACAAGTTATAAACTTAAATTGCTTTTGAACAGCAAGAAAGCACTTGTAGCTCATTGGTAAAGCCTTGCACTGCTGTGACGTAGCTCCTGTGTTTGAATCCCCCCAGCCACATATATTTTTTAATTGATTTTTCTTTTAATCTTTTAGAAGCCCAAAGGTTTACCTGTGCACTGCACGCAAAATGAAAAATCATAAAGTAATCAAACACGTGTACTGAGGTATACCAAGCGATAGGGACATGTGGCCAAGATCCCACCCTCCGCCACCGGACTTGGGCCGGCGAGATTCATCCCAAGACCGGCACCGCCGGGCCCTCCATACCCAATACTCTCCAAACTGTAACCCTACCACCCTTTGGCCTACCCCACTACCTCTATACTGTTTGTTTTCTCTGAACATTTCCAGAGAATTAAAAATAGGCATTTATCCATATTTTAATGCACATTTTAATTCTATTCTTCATTATGATAAACCCTAGTTTTCCTTATAAATACCACACTAAATTTCACCCATCCTCATTCAGAAATTCTAAACAAAAACTCTCTAAGATTTCCAACTCCAAAGTTGTACAAGTGGAGTTAGCAAAGGTCGAAGTTTCGGCGACGTTTCGGGAAGATTCTGGCAACGAAACGACTCCCTTACGATCTTAAAATCTCCCCTACCTCTTCTTTCTAATTCTAACCTGTAAATCCCCTCTCCCCTCCTCTTTTTCTATTCTAAAACTTCTCCTTTTCAAATCTCGTCGGAAGCGAAGTTATTCCAGCTTCCGATTCTCTTTTCTTTAAAAATTTAATTTTTTCTTAAAAAAAACCTACAAATTTTCAATATATCGTCTAGTAATCATTAACAAACACTTTAAAATAAGTTATGTTGCGCCTTTAGACGTTGTGTGATTTAAGTGCCGGTCACGAACTAAATTTCGGGTCGTGACAAAGTTGGTATCAAAGCCAAATACAAGTGCTACGAATGGGTACAAAACCAAACTAAATGCAACAGGTGTGCACAAAAGCATCTGTCCAGTGCAACGGATGTGCACGAAAATAATATCAAGTGCATCTATAGTGCACGAGAATCTTAACCCAGTGCAACTAACATGAACGAATGAAAATCCAATCAAGTGCATCCGTTGTGCACAAATCACATCTCATATCATGCGTCCAACATGCGCAAAAATCCAAATCGAGTGCATCTGTCATGCACGAATGAAATCTAAATCAAGTGCATCCAACATGCATGAATAAAATCTCAATCAAGTGCATCCGACATGCACGAAATAAAAAAATCTAAATTAAGTGCATCCGGTGCGCACAAAATCCCGTACCATGTGCCTAATATGCGCAAAAATCCAATCCAAGTGCGTCAGGTCCGTATAAGGCATCAAGTGCAGTAGCATGCACGAAAACGAACATCAAGTGCAAACGCGCACAACAAACATAAATCTGGTGAAACAAATGCTCAAAGATATAAATCGGGTGCAACAAATGTACAGAGTATAAATCTAGTGCAACCAATGCACGAAATACCAATCTGGTGCAATCAATGCATAAAAATATAAATCTAGTGCAACAAATGCACAAAATACGAAACTGGTGCAACAAATGCACAGAGTATAGATCTAGTGCAAAAATCAAATCGAGTGCGTACCATATGCGCAAAATCAAATCAACCGTATGAAATCCACGAAATCATAAACATGTGCTACCAAATATGGAGCATACACAGATAGCTGGGTAAACTGAATATCGTACTCTGCCACCGTCATACCCGGAGTCTGGGGTAACGACTCAAAACTGCGAGCTCGAGCATCCCTGACGCTCTGTGGAAGAAAACGGGCAAGAAAAACCGTCACAAACTCAGCCCAGGTCATAGGAGAAAGACCTGCGGCTCTGCCCCTCTCTAAAGACTCGCACCAGGTCTGGGCAAGACCCTCTAGATAAAAACTCGCGAACTCTAACCATCTCGCGTCGGAGCATCTCAACGAATGACAGATCCTGACCATCCGATCGATAAATGACTGGGGATCCTCAACTGCATCAGTGCCAGTGAAAACAGGAGGCTTCGGCGTCATGAACTCAAATAATGATACGGTGATAACCTCTGTAGCTGCAGGTACGACTGCCGGAACAGTAAGCACCATCGCGGTCCCCATGACAGGTGGGACAATCTCCTGTCTCTGCGCTCGACTGGCCTTAACTAACGACCCCATCATCTGGCGTAAATCCTGCATACCGGCCTCTAGCCTAGTAATACGATCTAGTGAAGGTGGATCAACCTGCTCGTATACAACGGGTGTACCGCCCTGGTCAGTCCTCGTCTCCGACGAGCCTACCTTGACCTCAGCTCCCGCGGCCGCTCACTATGCCCTCGTAGTCTTCAGCGGCATAATGGCTGGAGATGAATACAGGATTCGATAAGAACATAGAAATCGAATCACAAGGATGTATATAATCACGGAAGGAATTTCAACCAACAAGTCCTAAGGTCACTTAGGTGGAGTACTATGTCGTAAGTATGCCGCGGAATATACACACACTACGCCACTCTGCTTAAACTACCTACTCCATCATACCAAGGTCATCCTACACTCCGAAAGGTAAAACTTAGCGCTATGATACCAACTTTGTCATAACCCGAAATTTAGTTTGTGACCGGCACTTAAATCACGCAACGTCTAAAGGCGCAACGTAACTTAAGTAAGCTGAAGCCCGGAAATCTAAACCTTTTTAAGAAAATAAAAGAGGTGAAGTTTTGAAATAAAGGTATGATGAAATCAAAAGTTTTCTTAAATACATAGATAATGGAACATGAAAATGCAAGTGGATTATACTAGTTGAAAAACATATTTCTTCTTTTATTTTCTTACAAAGGTTTAAATTTCTGGGCTTCGGCTTACTTAAGTTGCGTTGCGCCTTTAGACGTTGCGTGATTTAAGTGCCGATCAAAAACTAAATTTCGGGTCGTGACAAAGTATACAACTTAATTGAATGAGGGTTAATGTGCCATGGCTACTTAGTTTGGTTTTGTGCACATTCGTTGCACTTGTATTTGGCTTTGATACCAACTTTGTCACGACCCGAAATTTGATTCGTGACCAGCACTTAAATCTCACGATACCAACCTTTGGGTCATGACAAAGTTGGTATCAAAGCACTAGGTTTAACCTTGGTTCGAGTCTAGGTTTGACTATGTGGAGTCTGGGGCGTAATCTATTTCGGAACCTAGGCTTGACCTTACGGAACTTAGACTTAAACATGAGAGTATTAGACCCGAACTTTCGTTACATAGGTTGATCCTGATTGATGGAGTTGGTAACTCAAGTAGAGTAACGTACCGTGCGTATGTACTGATACTCTGCTTAAGTGACCTTAGGATGTATATACTTGAGATCCCTAATTCTATTCGTTTCCATGATCATACTCTCATTGATTCCGTTCATCCTTATGATCATGTATCCATTCTGGATCTGTTGATACCTTTCATCCCTTTGATCTATCTTCATTAATACACACTTGAGGTTCCTGTCACCATGGTGTGAGCTCAGATTGAGCTGCTGCTAGTGATGCGGTCAGGGCGAGCTCGTCATGGATGAGGACTGACCATCGTGTTTTCTGGTGACATAGGAATGTCTTGGTTTAGTATTTGTGTTGTGACCTCTCATTTGAGGCGAGTGTTCGGTTTTGCACCGGATGATCGGGCCACTGATAGAGGCTGCCGGTTGTGAAAGGACTGTTGATGTACAGCCTACCTCAGAGTTTATGATGTCGTCTACCTTGCAGACAGATGACCCAGCCGTTGCTGAAATTGATGGGATGTCGCTCCCAGAGCTTACGAGCTGAGATCACTGGAGCTTTCAGGAAAAGATGCGACAGTAGATAGCTAGTCTGTCTTGAGTTGAGTTGAGCGACTAAGATGATTCGTCTGATTTGATGCGCCAACGCAGGCCCAGTTGAGTTGAAAATTTCCAGTGTGGAGAATCTTATTCATATCTAGAGTAGATCGATCCAGTGATGACGTTATTCGTTGGATGATCCGATAGGAAATCAGTAAGTTGACTATCTTCAGATAGAGGACCTTACCCAGATGCATTGTGGGTTGGTCAAGAACGGATGAATAAAGTATATTCCTCCGATGGTTGGGAAGAGTTCCTGAGGACGTGTTCGGCTAGATATCTTCTATAGAGTGATGAAGATACCGAGTTCTTAATTTCAATTCCATGTGAGAGACTCCGGATTGACCGTAGCCGAGGACGAATTGCACAATGCAGACATCAAGAAATGACGTGATTTCGATGAGGACGATAATGAAGACGAGTGGAACAAGAGGTTCGTGCGAGATGTTAACGAGCTATTGTTACTCCCCGTTGAGATTAGAGATCGGATATGTATACAGAGGCGTTGGGATACGGCCAATTCCTAAGAAAATGCTGTGCTGAGAATGCAGATGTCCAGAAAACGAGAAAAGATTATGTAAGAGCACCAGCCTCCGTATAGTTCGGCATAGACGAGATCGGAAGATACCTTGAGCAGGTTCCTTCCAGGACACTGCTGTGATAAGATTTGCACCGAGGATCAATTGTGTCACGCGTATTCAGAGGGCCAGAGGCCGACGCAAGTGACGTGCTGCTTTACGAATGGTCATGCTAATTAGCCGAGAGATGACCAGAGGAGTGCCAGAGCGAAATCGTTTCCGTTAGCACACCTGACCGGACCGATGAGCCGATGGATTGCGAGATTGGTAATCCACAGAGAAAATAAGGACCCAGAGACAGAGAACGCCAGACCGTGAGTAGGAGGCAAGCGGATGTTCTTGCTCTGCCAGTTTTGGGCGCACCGGCATTTTTCGACATTGTAGGAGGTGTACCTCAATGTCATTTATTGCGATTTGCGTTTGTGATCTGAGTATCACGCTTATATCGCTTAGATTTGAGTTTTGATGATTGAGTTTCATGATATTGTTTTCGTGCACCATGACTGCACCTACTAGGTATTTACATTTTGTGCATAGTTATTGCACTTGAGATATGCTTTATACCCGTTGTGTTGGTTTATGATTTGTGCATACCTATTGCACTTGATGTCGATTTTGTGCCTTGGTATCATGTGTTTATGATTTCGTGGATTTCATACGGTTGATTTGATTTTGCGCATGTGGTACACACTCAATCTGATTTTTACACTCGGTATAGCTCACATGTGCTTGCAGTGCATTGATACGTATTTTGTCCACGCAGTGCACACGTTTATGATTTTATACACCTTGATACACTCGATGTTGTTTTTATATGCATTTGAGTTATTGATGAGTTTTCGTGCATTGGCTGCATCGGATTTGTATTTTGTGCATTGGTTGCACTAGATCTATACTCCGTGCATTTGTTGCACCAGATTCGTATTTCGTGTATTTGTTACCCTAGATTTATATTTTTGTGCATTGGTTACACCAGATTGGTATTTCGTGCATTGGTTGCACTAGATTTATACTCCGTACATTTGTTGCACCCGATTTATGTTTTTGAGCATTTGTTTCACCAGATTTATGTTTGTTGTGCGCGTTTGCACTTGACGTTCGTTTTTGTGCATGCTACTGCACTTGATGCCTTATACGGACCTGACGCGCTTGGGTTGGATTTTTGCGCATATTAGGCGCATGGTGCGGGATTTTGTGCGTACCGGATGCACTTAATTTAGATTTTTTTATTTCGTGCATGTCGGATGCACTTGATTGAGATTTTATTCATGCATGTTGGATGCACTTGATTTAGATTTCACTCATACATGACGGATGCACTCGATTTGGATTTTCGCGTATATTGAGCGCATGATATGAGATGTGATTTGTGCACACCAGATGGACTCGATTGGGATTTTCATTCGTAGATGTTAGTTGCACTGGGTTGAGATTATCGTGCACTATACATACACTTGATATTATTGTCATGCACATCCGTTGCACTGGACAGATGCTTTCGTGCACACCCTTGCACTTAGTTTGGTTTTGTGCACATTCGTAGCACTTGTATTTGGCTTTGATTTCCGTGCGCACTAGACGCACGTGATTGTTGGATATGCCTTTCGAGGCTGATTTGCTCTTGATCACTTTGTTTTCATGATGGGCACTATATTATGCAGTAGCCGAACATGACTGATCTGAGGAAAATACCTGAGTACTTTGCATGCATTAAAAGTTTAACAAGAGGTTTTAAAAAATGATATATAGTCTCGCTATTTCCTATATGTCCGCGAGCAACACGAACGTTTACAAAGGAAAACCTTTTGGGATACTTCAAAAGGGCGGAACGTATATTTGAGCAAAACATATATGAATGTATATTTATTACTTTACAAATGAGCGTCCGTCACTTATGCCGTGAGTTACGCATCACACGGCGATTCAAAAAAGATTTTGCATATGTTTTATTCAGTTTTAGGATATTTTTCCAAGGATGCGTACTATACACGTATTATAGTATTTGACTAGTGCATTTTGGATTTCAGTAGTGGATTTCGAAATCTGTAACTCCGATAATTTGCGTACAAATCCGATGATTTGCGTGACGCTTGATGGAGTTCGATTTTGAGTTTCGTACTCGTTTTCAGGCGCAAACGATGCGCTGTGGTATTCTATATCTTCCGTGATTTCGGAGCCCTGTTGATTTGAGCTGATTATTGAAATGTTTTTGCATTTGGGGGTTTAAATTTAAATTCGGGGACCGAATTTATTTAAGGGGGGAAGATTGTAACATTTCAGAAAATATAAAATATTATTTTTGGAATATAATATTAAAATAATATGTTTCGCGAAAACTATTCGAATTGCGAATTTGGGGCTTTCGTAAAATGGTATAAATATATACCAATATTTATGAAATAATTAGAAATTAAAATGATTTATTCATTTAAAAATATATTTACTCGATTTGGCATTTTTATAATTAATTATATGCAGTGTAAAATTAAACTTGATTAGTGCACTACTAATCGCGATTAGGCCAAATTCGTCTTTTTAATTAATCATGGTCAGTGCACCATGACATGTTATATTTTTGTTACATGTTTGTTCTTTGCATTTGATTTTATTTATTGTGAGAAGGAAAAAGAGAAAGGAAAGAAAATGAGAAGAAAAAGAGTGTATTATTGGAGAGAGAGGGGGGGACACACTTATGACATGAGACATGGGCTTGTGAGAGGGTGAGAAAGAGAGAGAGAGAGAGGGCTGCCTCATTTCCTCACCCCCATTGTTTTCCTTCATCCTCCTTCATGCTACCTCCACCACTTCTACCCTCAAGTATCATCTCCAAAACCTTGCCAAAACCCTATACCCTCTTAACTAAAAATGATCACAACCTCTCTACAAACTTATTAGACCTTTCAAAGTTGGATTTTGAAGATTTTGAGCAACTCAAGAAAATTCTTGAGTTGCCAAATGAGGTAATCCCTTCACTCTTAGATTAGTATGTGTGTTTATATATCCTAGTTTAGTTTAGAATTTGATTTGGTTAGGTTAAGTGATGTTTGGAAATTCTAAGAGAAGGTTTGTGTGATTGTATGGACTTGTGATGAGTAATGGGTGTTGCAAGACCTGAGAGATGTCTTTTCTGGCCTAGAACACTGAATAGAAACAAAAATACGAACTTTAGAAACTTTCCGTATCGGTTTTGTAGCTTGTGATGCCTACAGGAAATCTGAAGTGACCTGAGACCTTTACGAGAAAAACTAGTAACCCTAGAGACCTAGATGGACCACTAGAAAACCACCCTGAAAATACGAACCCAATCAAAGCACCCAAAACCGAGCAGGCCGGATTTAGGGGTGATCTCGCTGGGTCATTCGTGGGTGTTGGTGTTAGAATTGGTTCTGTAGCTCACATACCCCGTATACTACCCCATTGTATTGCTTGTTTAGCCTAATTTCACCTGACCAGAAATCTGGAACCATTTTCTTAAGTTGCTGTTTCGATTTGTGGCTTTTGTATGACTTGAACCTTGGATATGGGTGTTTTGTCTCGATCGATTGGCGTTTGTACGTCGATGTCGAGGGTTATTGGTTCTTTTTGCATACGTAGGCCGTAGGTTCTAACCTATGTGAGATTCGTGTGCCGTTTTGGTTTTCGTACGCGATTTCTGTTTACGATACCATGTGTTTATATATGCAGGCACCTTCACATAGACTTCGGGTAACAAGGAAGAGCGTGGAGACATCGACTTCGGCAAGCAAGGATCAAGGTGAGTAGATTTATATCTACGGGGGAAGTCGGGAGGATGGCGTATAGCACCCCCGCAAATATTGATATGTGATTTATAATTTGAAGACAAGATATGCTACGAATTAAGGTTATAGTTAATGGTTTTAGTGTGAAATGATATGATAGAAAGGAAGTCTCAAATTGATATATAAGGATATGAAACGTGAATGTGAATCACGATATATATAGATGTAGTTGCAAGAGAATAAGTATGAGATTATAGTGGCATGATATGAGGTCGATAAATACGACATGAGATTAATAAGATGACTTGATGTGATGAAAAGAGTATACGATGAGATATGATGACTTGATTTGGTATGTCATTAGACGGATGCGAGGCGATATGAGATAATTGATACCTTTGTCGGTCCCATGATATGAGATTGATACGGATGTGACCTGAGATATAGGTATATATATATAATTATGATAATAATGAGTGATATGCCGTACGAGACGTTAGGTCCGTACCTTAATTGTTATATAGATTGATAGAATCCCTAATTGTTTAATGCCGTCGTACGATGAATTACCGTACGTGATGAGTTTTACCTGATGATTGATCCATACCCTTGACTAGAGGATATCGTACGATGGATTATACCGTACGTGATGTTGTGAGGCTGGATGCCGATTGATAGATTCATCGACTCGGATATGTTATAGATACGTATACCTTATAGCATTTCGCTTACGATGTACTTTATGCTACGTTCATGATATTCTCATTGCATTACATATACCTATGCCGATACACCTACACAATTATCGATGATGCGTATGTTACACTTACACAGATTGCCGGCTCACACGCTTTCGTCAGCGATAATTGCTATGTCACTTACACGGTAGAATTGCTACATCATGCTATCATTCTTAATTGTTCAGTGCTGTCATATGACTCTTTGCCATGATATACTTGCTATGCTCACATCACTATTCTATGTTGCATGATATACTGATATGCTCACATTTCTGTTCTATGTTTTCATACATCATGCTTTACGATTATATGCATTGAGATGTTGTTTTCATGAGATTCTAGATTTGAGAACCGTGGTTATATTTCAAAAGAAAGTATGTATTGTTTTAAAAATCCGGTTTCGCTTGATATGATATTTCGAGACGTCCACCATGTTTTTTCTCGGTTATGAGTTATGTGATACATGATTCGAGGAGCTGTATGAGCCGTTTGCAGGTACATGGTGGACCCGGTATGGTACCCCGGGATAAGAAAGGTATATTGTGCAGTAGACGATGAACCTGGCAGAGGGACTACTACCTGCCGATGATAGTATTGGGCACGGCGGTTATCCGGAGGATACCGACCAGAGTCGTAAGATGATATGGGTCGATCCGGACTGACGGAGCCCGAGAGATGAGGATTTATGTGTCGATGATGGACATGGGTTTCATAATGTTTCGAGTGTCGGTGTTAGATACTCAGGTTCCATGATTTGATGTGTCGTTGATGGACACACGTTGGTCGATATCCTCATATTTATATGCATATGCTTTCATGATGTTTCGAGTGTCGATATTGGACACTCAGGTTCCATGATGTTGTTGTGTCATTGATGGACACGTGGATGATATCCACATGAATAAAGGCATTGATTATATTGTTGACATATATGCAGATACGATCACCCTAGATATTATAGTATTACCTTTACGATATAGTTGACCTAGGAAATCGTTGTTTTATTCGATTTCTACCTGCTGATGTTTTCTACTCATGAGTTGGAAACTCACTCCCGTTGTGCCACAATTCTTGTAGGTTGACCGTATGGATCAGTAACGGTATCACTGGCACACAGCTTGCTTTCGGGTGATTTGCTTTGATAGTGTAAGTGCACGACGGCGCCCCGGCCGTCAATCCGACGCCGGAATGCGGAAACGAAAAACTTTTCAAACTAGAAAACCGGCACCACCGCGCACTAAAATCCCGGATCGGGCCATTAACCTAACCCTAGCAAACATGAGAAAGGGGTAGAATGCTATACCAAGCGATCCGTGTCCTTCGGTCTTCGTCTCCACTCCGATCTCCTCGCGGAATCTCCGGTCGTCGCCTCCTCGTCGAAACGAGCACCTTATCGCCGGGTTCTTTTACGGGCTCCCACCTCTGGACCGAGGCAACTCGGGCACGAAGTTGGCGAGCCGACGTGCCCAAGAAATGCTGTAGATGAAGTGTAGGTTCACTTGTCTCTTTTGGGGTTATTGAAGTTGCCTTGGTGATGGAGGAATGAGCAATGGACTTTGGAGTGAGGTTGATGAATTTTTGTAGCATGCAAAAATGAGATGATCAAATTTCCCTCATCAAAAATGAACCCCTCCCTCTCTCCCAAAGTGGCCGGCCCCGCTATCATCAAAATGGTGAAGGGAATAATCAAAACCAAGAAGGGAGGTGAGTGTAGTAAAAGCAAAGGGTGACCATAACCAAAAATGATGATAACAATATCATATCAATTTCTAATCCTTTCTAATCTCATTTAATGCAAGTGATTGGATGGAAAAAGAATCTCATCATGAAGCCAAAAATGCAAATAACACCCTCCACAAAGATAGTTTCCACAACTGCAAATAACCCCCTCCATCGGAAAAGTCCGGCCGGGAAGGAACAAAGGAAAACTGGCCAGAACGGAATGCAAACTGGCAACTTCAGAAAACTGATCCCGTAATAAATTACAGGAAAACCCCGTGACTGCATATACATACCCGCATTTGTATTCCTACTGAATACAAATGCAAAGAGACAAAATCTACACTGTCTAATACTAGGATCCGGCTTAAACCAAAGCCCGCTAGTAAAATCCGTCCGATCACGATCCGTGCAATACCGCACGTATCAGATCGAACCCTGCCATATCTCCATATGGCCTCTGCAGCGTTTCGCCCTAAACTTGAGAAACTGGTCTGTGGGGGACTCTAAAAACTCGTCAATACTTTGGTTGTGGATTTAACCACTAGCATGTCAGAGATATTAGCCTATACGTAACAGGCTAATAGGTATTGACCAAAAGGGACGTTGATGAGCGAACTCATCCTGACACCCTCCTGAGCCTGTCAGTGACAATATCCGTACAGTCCGGTCCGTTCGTCTATGAGTATCGCATGGCGGGCCTAGGGGGTTGGTAAAGTCAGACCCCTAAAAGCGGTACAAGTCGTGTCGGATTGTAGCCCAGAACACCCTGAGATACTACTGGAATACCTACCAGTAAATCTCCTGCCTTAGCCAAGGACTTTCATGTACTGGCTCTCCTAGACACAGCGCGACCTCACCCCCAATACTGGGAGAGACGAACCCCTGCAGATCCGCTCACTGCCTCCATATGGCTCGGGACTGTACCCAACTAAAACCTGTTTGCACGTCTCCTTTGAGCGTGGTAGGGTAGTAATCAAAGCACAGTGGGAACTCACACGAGACAAATGACGATCTCAGGTCGATGAACTAACCTGTACACATGTCACCAGGGAACTGCTATCTGACGTCTGGTATAATCCCAACTAGCAGGTTCCCGGCGAGTCCTGTCCGGTGTACTCATAACCCAATGAGCACATGTATACATCTTAGGTGAACCAACTGACACCAGTGTCTTGTGAGACCGACCACCGCCCCTCGTCGGGGTCTCGACTGTATACACTAGTCTACTCTGGAGAATCGATGCCCTGTCTCGAAACTCCCACGACTAGGGACCTTTTAAGGATTTGCTTATAGACCCCAGCTCTCACGTATATGATCGCCCTCATACTGCTGGTAGTCAAGCAAGAATCCTAGGGGTTCTATCAACATGTAATAGCGACCTGTAAGGTCACCTAAAGCAGTACACGATGATAAAGATAAACCAGATAGCATACTATCATCTTGAGTAAGACTGTCCTACTGGGACAGGTCCTCCCTCCATCATTGCAATCACGTGCCTGTGATCCAATAATTGACTCTGAGGGCACTATCTCCAACAATCTCCCACTTGCACTCAAGGCTAATTATTGCGATGTCGCATACTCACAGCCCGTGTGATACCGAACAACCAACTCCTCTACTAGTCAGTCTCACAAAGCTCGTTTACGAAACTATTGCATTCGAGGAATAGCCTCAGTGAGTGGATCCGCTGTGATGTTTCTTTCTATGTCTCTCTTTATCTCAAGTTCGCGGAGAAAGCCATCTCCCGAAATGAGCAATACCTGTCTTAGAATATGTTTGGATGTCTGATGGGACCTAGTTCATAAATGAACTCCAAATCCAAACATCTTAGACTGTATCGTCAACTGAACTTAATCAGTATCCTGCGCCATGCCTCCCTCAGTATCCGCTTGGACCTCCTGTCCAAACTACTGCCCCTCGTCAGAAGGAAAACTATAACTCTGACAACCTCTCTGTCATCCAGGTCACCTTGGAAGCCTGGAATGATAACCGTCTCCTAAAAGAAGGCTGTCGTTATCATCTCTCTAGAACATCCACTTATGTTCTAAAATTGCTTCCGATTGTTTCCCCAGGATTGGATTAATATCAACTTATTGCAGCTCATACAAAAACATCTGGTGTGGTACTTGACATCTCATGATTGACTCAATTGCCTAAGCAAGTGATCTGCCAATCATGCACATCCCTCTCCCCTTTAGTCTGTAAGACACCTTCAGAGAGGCTGACTCCATCACCTGCAGGTATACTACTGTGCCAGGAGTCGTCCATTCTAAATACCTTTAGAATGCTGTCAAGTACCCTGATTGGGACACTTCCCAAATCTAGATCTAAAACCATAGATCTAGTAACCAGAATGTATGATATAATATCCAAGTCCTATGTGGAGAAACTACTGTGTGACAACCAAAGTATAACCGATCTGTAGCGCCTTGAAAAGTCGTTTTGGTGTTTTCCTGAAAATCG
The DNA here is from genome assembly GCA_030015575.1 of Agapanthus africanus. NCBI lineage: Eukaryota > Viridiplantae > Streptophyta > Magnoliopsida > Asparagales > Amaryllidaceae > Agapanthus > Agapanthus africanus. The sequence goes on along the minus strand of CM057350.1, from coordinate 439,807,682 downwards.
GTGAAAATTCGGTATTTTTCCGAAAACCGTCTTTCTTGTTATTTTGCAGTTTAGGACTAATTATACCTAAAATGGATAGGTAATTGCTTTTTTTTAGTAGCTAATGAGTTACTTATGAAATTCTGGTCGTTTAAAAATTTTCCCTAATTTTTCAATTTTTTAATATTATTTTAAGCCGGTAAGAAAATACATTAAATTAGCGATAAATACAAATTTTTCTGGGCTAATTTTAATCTTTAAAATTATGTTAATTAAAATCTAGTTGTAACATAAATTTTTAGTATTTTATTTTGTTTTTTAACTAATTTTTATTATAGAAAACGAAATTTATTGAATTTAAGCTTAAACTTGCAATTTTGGACTTGTAGGGGGTCTTTTTGCATAAAAAATTTTTTGTGCACTCCCTCTCACTTCTCCCTCACCCTAGGCCGGCCATTTCCAGCAGCACATGGGAAAAAAAAATTCCATGCTCTTTGACTTGTGTTATTGTGTGGAAATGAGGGTTTTTTTAAAGGTTTTTGAATTGTTAAATGGGGTATGGTGCTTTGACTTTGGGGGAGTTTGACTGGAGACTTTTTCCCACACCCACACCACTACCCTCTCCCTCATTTCTGTCCAGAAAATCAGCAGCTCCCCCCCTTCATTTTCCTCTCTATTTTGTTCACAAATTCATCTCAAAAACCATCAAAAATCAACAAATCCTTTACAATTTCAAAGCAAAACCTTATTCCCTCTCTTCTCAAACCCAAATTGGCTCAAATCTTGGAGAAAGATGGCATCTTGGGAGGCTTTAGCAACATAGGGTTTGAACTTTTGAGGTATAACTTCTAATCAAATGGTTACATTGTAGTTGAAGTATGCTAATTAGAACTTTGAAAATTGTTTTAGTGTTAATTTTAGTGTTAATTGCATACTAGTTTTTTAAAGTTTTTGGTTTGAAATTAATTTAGGGTTTAGATCACCATTAAGAGATTAATTAAGCTATTTTGTTATCTAGTTATTTTGTTAGCTTAATCTAAGTGGTTAAATTGCTAATTGGGCTAAAATCTAGTGTTAATTTAGTGTTAGATTCTAATCTTGTTTTTAAAGGTTTATGGTTAGAGTTAAACTAGGGTTTTTAGGAACCATTATTTAGTTAATTAAAGCTAATTAGATATCTAGTTAATTACTAAACCAATTTTTAAGGTTACTTTGCTTAAGTGGCTTCATATTATGCTAATCTATGTTAAGCTTGTGTGAAATTTTCATTAAGATTGCTAATTACCAAATTCAAGAAGAGGTTTGTGTATGGAATGTGGGTTTTGTAGCATGGTAAATAAGTTAAAATTTGTGTTTTTGGTGGCTAACTAGTTGTGTGGATTGGATGGTTGTGTTGGACCGTGATAACTTTGTCGCTATTGTCGATGTTTGCACCAAATTGCTATTCTAGCTTACTAGTTTTTACTAAAATGTTGTGATGAATTAATTGCGATGTCTTGATGACATTTTTAGCGTATCCTATGACATTTAGGATGCGTGAGTGCGGATTTTTGAGTAGTCGGGTTTTAGTTTTGCCGGGCGACCAAATCGGCGATTTTTGCAGTTTTTGCGATTTTCGCGTGTGTTCCGCGCACTTTGTGCACGTTGTACCTAGCTAGTGAACATTAGTATTTTCGTTTGGGTTTTGCGTCATTCTTGATATGTAACCTTATGTTTGGTATTGATGTAAATTCCAGGTTCGGTCGCGGAGACGTCAGACGCGGCACGAAAGGGGAAAGCGGTGATTGGACACAGCTAGCTAGGGATTCCGGTGAGTAGATGTAACATCTACGGGGGACTATCGTTGGATGGCGCAAGCCGCCCGATAGTTTTAGTAACTTAAAAGATTCTTAGTGATGTTAGTAATTAGGGGTGTAATACTTATATGATTATTTGCTGCATCCATGCCTTATATTGACATACATATGCGAACCCATTTTATAGGACACCTGCACCATTGCCAGGGTTTTTATATGCAGCACGAGCACTATTCATGCTTACACACACGCCCTGGTAATTGCCATGCCACCACACTAGATAACCTATAATTTGAAACCTTTTACTAATTGATGCTTAAACCTGTGCTATTGCCTTTAATTCCTTAAAATGAAATCGTAGGATTGCTATTCATGTGCATGTACCTCATCATATTATTTGTTCATGCCTAGTCTATTAATCATACATCGTAGCTTAATTATTGATACCATATGCATTCATCACCATTGATATATGCACTTATGAGGATTTCTTGAGATCTTATGATATTTCTGGATTTCGGGGGAAAGCCGCAAAATTTCTAAACTTATTATGTTTTTAAAATATGTAATTACGGTTTTCTAGTGATGTAAAGCGTCGTCCACCATGAGTTTGCTGTGGTTTTCGAGATCCGTGTCGAGGAGTGGAAGAACCGTCACGGGTACATGGTGGGCCCGGTATGGTACCCCGGGGCAAGATGAATGTGGTGTTGACGTTGAGCCTGGCAGGGGACGGATTACCTACCGGTGACTGTTTGGCACAGCGGATATCCAGAGGATACCGACCGTGGCCGCGAGATGATGAGATTTTGATATTGAGCTGGGTCAGCCGGATGGCTGAGGCCAGAGATACTATGACATGGATTTATGAGATTTGAGACAGTTTTTAGGTGTCGTTGCTGGACACAGATTGTTGTCGATTCAATGAGTATTATGCTGGCATTTTAAAAGAGTTTCAAAAACAAAAAGAGATAAAATGTTTCTTATATATATACCTATCGAGACCTCAGATATTCATGTTGCATACATACACCTGCTAGTACACTAATGTTGTATACACACCTGCTAGTGCATCCAGTCATACCTGTATTTTAGATGCTAGGATGCTTGTGTGCATGCATACGATAGCCTTTGTAGATGTTATTTATTACTCACGAGTTGGCAACTCACCCCCGTTGTGCTACAGCCTTTTGCAGGTCCGCTCCGTCAGTACAGTAGCGGCGGGCGCACTTGTTCTTTTGTCTCCTTTGCCTGGACTCGAGGTTTTGCTCTTAGGTGGGTTATATCATTATTTTTGTACCACCTTGTATATTCTTTGTATCTAGTGCACTCCATCTACTGTATCTACCAGTATTATTGTATATTGACCTAGAGATGAGACGGTGAGGTTTGTGGACTTTTATGCTGTATTTTGGGGTCGAACTCACTTGAGTCGACATGCTGTTTTTCTTATGCTTCATTTTGATTATTTCGCATGTTGTTGCTTTATTTTGTGTGGGATTGTGACCGCCTTGTGGCGAAGAGCTAGCTCCCGCTTGGGGATGCCTTATTTGTTGGATTCATACATATTTTTGTTGTACCCATTTTGGGGGCCAGTATTTACAAAGGAGACTCTGCCGAAATTTTCGGAAAAATTGATATTGTTTTCAAAAAAGGGTTTTATATGACTTATTGATAAACTTGTTTTCAATTGATTGGGTTCTCTTCACTCTTTTGCTTATTTGGTTTGGTTTTCTGGGCTTTGGCTTACTTATTTTACGGACGTCTTTAGATGTTTCGTAAACTTAAGTGCCAGTCACGTTCCGTACCCTGCGGGTCGTGACAAAGTTGGTATCAGAGCGATAGGTTTTACCTTTTTGAGTGTAGGATGACCCTTGGTAGATGGAGTAAGTGACTTAAGCAGGGTAACGTAGCGTGCGTATGTCCGCGGCATACTTACGATACGGTACTCCGCCTAAGTGACTTTAGGATATACTTGCTTGAAAATTCCTTCTTCTATTCCGTGTATCCTATGATCCTATTGCACTGTTCTTACTATCCGTTTTCCTGTAATAGCCACTATGCCGCCGAAGGCTATGAGGGCACAGAGGGCTGCCGCCCGAGACGAGATTCGAGCTGGCTCGTCCGAGACTAGGACTGAGCAGGGTGGTATGCCTACGCCGCAGGGACAGACCGATCCACCTTCCCCAGGCCGTATGGATAGGCTTGAGACTGGTATGGCGGAGTTGCGACAGATGATGGGGGGTATGCAGGAGCTACGTCAGATGGTAGGATCCCTAGTTGCAGCCAGTCGTACACCGAGGCCGGATGACGCACCTACTACATCACAGATGACCATGATACCTGCTCATACTACTACCACCGTGACCATCCCGGTTTCACTACAGGATTTCATGAGGCTGAGACCTCCAGTATTCACCGGCACCGAGGCAGCGGAGGACCCACAGACGTTCCTTGACAATTTAGCCAGGATCTGCCGTTCGCTGAGATGTTCGGATGATCGATGGGTAGAGCTTGCGAGTTTCCGACTAGAGGGTCTCGCGCAGACATGGTGGGAGTCAGTCTTGAGAGGTCGAGCTGCAGGTCTACCGCCTATGACTTGGGCCGAGTTTACAGCGGTCTTTCTAGCTCGTTTCCTCCCAGAGAGCGTTCGTGACGCCAGAGCTCGTAGCTTCGAGGCCTTAGTTAAGACACCTGGGATGACGGTGTCTGAGTATGACATCCAGTTTACACAGTTATCCCGATATGCTCCGTATTTGGTGGATACCGAAGAGAAGATGGTGAAGAGGTTTGTATAGAGACTTGATGCCCAGCTATATCTTTCCATTGGCGCCAAGCACTACGACACGTATTCAGCTGCTATGGATACGGCATTACGGATGGAGGCACGCATATCGCAGACTTCGGCCGTTTCTGGGCCGAAGAGGATTCGCACCGATGTACCGTCTCAGAGGCAGCGCGCCAGATTCTTTCCGAGAGATAGCCCTGGCAGAGGATTTGGGCGGGGACAGTTATATGGTTCTTATCCCCAGAGGCAGCAGCCATCGCCAGGGTGTTTTGGGTGCGGGAGTCCGCACCATCTTGTCAGAGACTGTCCGGCGAGACGACAGGGAGCGGCGACAGTTCCGCATGTGACCCTACCACCATCACCACCCCCTCCTCAGAGAGCCCTACTTCCTATCACTGGCGATGCTCCACGCCAGTTAGGTGCACCCAGAGGCCGTGGACGCGGCGGTCCTGTTCAGAGAGGACGAGGAGGCAGAGGCCGAGGTCGAGGTCAGCCCGCTATCGGTGGAGGACAGGCCCGAGTATTTGCTTTGACACCGCAGGATGCGCAGGCATCCAATGCCGTTGTGACAGGTACCTTGCCAGTTTGTCCTTTCGACGCGCGGGTATTATTTGACCCAGGTTCCACACATTCGTACGTCTCTACACACTTTGCACCGATGTTGGGCCGTGAGTCGTCGTCGTTAGATCATCCGCTTGTTGTTAGTACTCCGGTAGGCGAGTCGTTTGTCGCTCGTTTTGTTTTTCGATTGTGTTCCGTTCGTATCGGGAAGAGGGATTCATCGGTTGATTTGATTCTCCTCGATATGTTGGACTTTAACGTGCTTCTGGGCATGGATTGGCTAGCCACTTGTTATGCTTTGGTGGACTGCCGTGAGAAGGCAGTCAGATTTAGCTTTCCGGGAGAGCCAGTCCTTGTTATTCAGGGAGACCGCAGCGTCACCCTTCCCAGCTTGATTTCGTCTCTTCGCGCTGGTCAGCTCTTGCAGAAGGGATGTCAGGGATTCTTAGCGTATATTTGTGCGAGATGCAGAGGTTCCGTTGGACCGGGTCCCGGTTGTTTGTGTTTTCCCTGATGTTTTCCCTGATGAGCTACCTGGGCTACCACCTGAGCGCGATGTTGAGTTCTGCATTGATTTGATTCCCGGCTCGGGGCCTATTTCTATACCGCCTTATCGGATGGCCCCGGCAGAGCTTCGAGAGCTGAAGGATCAGTTGCAGGATTTGTTAGATAAGGGGCTTATTCGACCTAGTGTTTCTCCGTGGGGTGCTCCGGTCTTGTTTGTCAAGAAGAAGGATGGAAGTTTGCGCTTATGTATCGACTACCGCCAGCTGAACAAAGTTACCGTTCGGAACAGATATCCGTTGCCACGCATTGATGATTTGTTCGACCAGCTTCAGGGTGCGGGGTATTTTTCGAGGATCGACTTGCGATCAGGATACCATCAGCTGCGACTTCGACAGGAGGATATACCGAGGACAGCTTTCCGCACGCGCTATGGCCACTATGAGTTTTTGGTGATGTCGTTCGGTCTCACCAACGCCCCAGCAGCATTCATGGATTTGATGAACCGTACATTCAGGCCGTATCTTGACTTGTTCATCATCGTGTTTATCGACGATATCTTGGTGTACTCCCGGAGCAGAGAGGAGCACGAGCAGCACTTGCGGATTACGTTACAGACTCTGAGGGAGCACCAGCTGTTCGCAAAGTTCTCCAAGTGTGCATTCTGGCTGGACAGCGTCGGATTCTTGGGTCACGTGGTTATGAGAGACGGCATTTGTGTGGACCCGAAGAAGATTGAGGCTGTTCAGCAGTGGCCCCGACCTACATCGGTTACTGAGATCCGTAGTTTTCTAGGCCTGGCGGGCTACTACAGGCGTTTTGTTCAGGACTTCTCCCGTATAGCTGCACCGTTGACCGGTTTGACCCGGAAGGGAGTTCCTTTCGTCTGGATGGAGGAGTGCGAGCGCAGTTTTCAGCAGCTGCGGACATGTTTGACTACGGCGCCGGTATTATCTTTGCCTTCGGGATCAGGCGGATTTGTGGTCTACTGTGATGCTTCGCGAGTGGGATTAGGATGCGTATTGATGCAGCATGGCCGGGTGATCGCTTAAGCTTCTCGGCAGTTGAAGAAGCATGAACAGAACTACCCCACTCATGATTTGGAGATGGCTGCAGTGGTCTTTGCACTGAAGATTTGGCGACATTACCTATACGGCGAGTCGTGTCAGATATTCACCGATCACAAGAGCTTAAAGTACATATTTCAGCAGCGAGACCTGAACCTCAGACAGCGTCGTTGGATGGAGTTGGTGAAAGACTACGACTGCGAGATCTTATATCACCCGGGCAAGGAGAATGTGGTGGCAGATGCGTTGAGTAGGAGGCCCGGGGGTAGTCTATCCTTTTTGCGCGCAGTGCAGAGGCAGTCGTCAGCAGATTGGCAGATGTTATGCGACAGCCGAGTTGAGTTCGAGTTCACTCAGACAGGAGGACAGCTTGCGCATGTTCGTGCACGCCCACAGTTGCTTGACTGTATATATGAGGCACAGCGCAGTGACGACCGTTGCTCAGAGATCATGGCACAGATGGGTCAGGGCAGATTTTCCAAGTTCGTGATTGACGATCAGGGGATTTTACGCTATGGATCTAGACTGTGCGTACCAGATGCTGATGGATTGCGGCGTGACATTCTTGAGGAGGCACACCGATCAGCGTATAGTGTCCACCCCGGTTCCACCAAGATGTACCATGATATGAGAGAGACCTACTGGTGGGACGGGATGAAGAGGGACATTGCGGAGTTCGTTTCGAGATGCCTGACTTGTCAGCAAGTCAAGGCCGAGCACCAGAGGCCCGCAGGAGAGCTACAGCCGTTACCCATTCCAGAGTGGAAATGGGAGCAGATTTCGATGGACTTCGTTGTGGGTCTACCCAGGACCAGTCGAGGGTACGACTCCATCTGGGTGATCGTGGATAGATTGACGAAAGCGGCTCACTTCCTGCCAGTGAAGACCACTTTCAGCTTCGCTCAGTATGCCCAGCTTTACATCGACGAGATCGTGCGGTTGCATGGCGTACCGACTTGTATCGTGTCAGATCGAGGCACCCAGTTCACCAGCCGACTTTGGCAGAGACTTCAGGAGGCTTTGGGCACTCGTTTGAGCTTCAGCACAGCATTTCATCCGCAGACCGACGGACAGTCAGAGCGGACCATTCAGACTCTCGAGGACATGCTCAGAGCATGCGTTTTAGACTTCGGTGGTAGCTGGGATCGTCATTTACCGTTAGTGGAGTTCTCCTACAATAACAGCTTCCAGGATACTATTCAGATGGCGCCTTTCGAGACATTGTATGGGAGGAGATGCAGATCGCCCGTCTGTTGGACAGAGCTCAGCGAGTGCAGTATTTTGGGGCCGCAGCTTGTTGAGGAGACGACAGCGAAGATTCAGTTGATTCGAGACCGGATGAGGGCAGCTCAGAGCAGACAGAAATCCTATGCAGACAGGCGTCATCGCAGATTGGAGTTCGCAGTTGGCGACCATGTTTTTCTGAGGGTCTCTCCGATGAAGGGCGTGATGCGTTTTGGGCGAAAGGGGAAGCTTAGCCCTAGATTCATAGGTCCCTTCGAGATCCTCGAGCGTGTCGGCGCTGTTGCATATCGTTTGGCCCTTCCACCCAGCTTTCCCGATGTTCACCCCGTCTTCCATGTTTCGATGCTCCGTAAGTACCTTCACGACCCTTCGCATGCGATTCAGCACCCGACAGTCCAGCTAGAGCGCGACCTTTCATTTGCAGAGCAGCCGGTGGCCATCCTGGATCGGCAGGTGAAGAAGTTGAGATCGAAGATTATACCAACCGTCAAGGTCCTTTGGCGTAGCCCGAGCAGCGAGGAGGTTACCTGGGAGACCGAGGGCGAGATGAGAAAGAAATATCCCCATCTCTTTGAAGGTACGCGTAGTTATATTTTTAAATTCGGGGACCGAATTTCTTTAAGGGGGGAAGATTGTAGCGCCTTGAAAAGTCGTTTTGGTGTTTTCCTGAAAATCGGTGAAAATTCGGTATTTTTCCGAAAACCGTCTTTCTTGTTATTTTGCAGTTTAGGACTAATTATACCTAAAATGGATAGGTAATTGCTTGTTTTTAGTAGCTAATGAGTTACTTATGAAATTCTGGTCGTTTAAAAATTTTCCCTAATTTTTCAATTTTTTAATATTATTTTAAGCCGGTAAGAAAATACATTAAATTAGCGATAAATACAAATTTTTCTGGGATAATTTTAATCTTTAAAATTATGTTAATTAAAATCTAGTTGTAACATAAATTTTTAGTATTTTATTTTGATTTTTAACTAATTTTTATTATAGAAAACGAAATTTATTGAATTTAAGCTTAAACTTGCAATTTTGGACTTGTAGGGGGTCTTTTTGCATAAAAAATTTTTTGTGCACTCCCTCTCACTTCTCCCTCACCCTAGGCCGGCCATTTCCAGCAGCACATGGGAAAAAAAAATTCCATGCTCTTTGACTTGTGTTATTGTGTGGAAATGAGGGTTTTTTTAAAGGTTTTTGAATTGTTAAATGGGGTATGGTGCTTTGACTTTGGGGGAGTTTGACTAGAGACTTTTTCCCACACCCACACCACTCCCCTCTCCCTCATTTCTGTCCAGAAAATCAGCAGCTCCCCCCCCACCCCTTCATTTTCCTCTCTATTTTGTTCACAAATTCATCTCAAAAACCATCAAAAATCAACAAATCCTTTACAATTTCAAAGCAAAACCTTATTCCCTCTCTTCTCAAACCCAAATTGGCTCAAATCTTGGAGAAAGATGGCATCTTGGGAGGCTTTAGCAACATAGGGTTTGAACTTTTGAGGTATAACTTCTAATCAAATGGTTACATTGTAGTTGAAGTATGCTAATTAGAACTTTGAAAATTGTTTTAGTGTTAATTTTAGTGTTAATTGCATACTAGTTTTTTAAAGTTTGTGGTTTGAAATTAATTTAGGGTTTAGATTACCATTAAGAGATTAATTAAGCTATTTTGTTATCTAGTTATTTTGTTAGCTTAATCTAAGTGGTTAAATTGCTAATTGGGCTAAAATCTAGTGTTAATTTAGTGTTAGATTCTAATCTTGTTTTTAAAGGTTTATGGTTAGAGTTAAACTAGGGTTTTTAGGAATCATTATTTAGTTAATTAAAGCTAATTAGATATCTAGTTAATTACTAAACCAATCTTTAAGGTTACTTTGCTTAAGTGGCTTCATATTATGCTAATCTATGTTAAGCTTGTGTGAAATTTTCATTAAGATTGCTAATTACCAAATTCAAGAAGAGGTTTGTGTATGGAATGTGGGTTTTGTAGCATGGTAAATAAGTTAAAATTTGTGTTTTTGGTGGCTAACTAGTTGTGTGGATTGGATGGTTGTGTTGGACCGTGATAACTTTGTCGCTATTGTCGATGTTTGCACCAAATTGCTATTCTAGCTTACTAGTTTTTACTAAAATGTTGTGATGAATTAATTGCGATGTCTTGATGATATTTTTAGCGTATCCTATGACATTTAGGATGCGTGAGTGCGGATTTTTGAGTAGTCGGGTTTTAGTTTTGCTGGGCGACCAAATCGGCGATTTTTGCAGTTTTTGCGATTTTCGCGTGTGTTCCGCGCACTTTGTGCACGTTGTACATAGCTAGTGAACATTTGTATTTTCGTTTGGGTTTTGCGTCATTCTTGATATGTAACCTTATGTTTGGTATTGATGTAAATTCCAGGTTCGGTCGCGGAGACGTCAGACGCGGCACGAAAGGGGAAAGCGGTGATTGGACACAGCTAGCTAGGGATTCCGGTGAGTAGATGTAACATCTACGGGGGACTATCGTTGGATGGCGCAAGCCGCCCGATAGTTTTAGTAACTTAAAAGATTCTTAGTGATGTTAGTAATTAGGGGTGTAATACTTATATGATTATTTGCTGCATCCATGCCTTATATTGACATACATATGCGAACCCATTTTATAGGACACCTGCACCATTGCCAGGGTTTTTATATGCAGCACGAGCACTATTCATGCTTACACACACGCCCTGGTAATTGCCATGCCACCACACTAGATAACCTATAATTTGAAACATTTTACTAATTGATGCTTAAACCTGTGCTATTGCCTTTAATTCCTTAAAATGAAATCGTAGGATTGCTATTCATGTGCATGTACCTCATCATATTATTTGTTCATGCCTAGTCTATTAATCATACATCGTAGCTTAATTATTGATACCATATGCATTCATCACCATTGATATATGCACTTATGAGGATATCTTGAGATCTTATGATATTTCTGGATTTCGGGGGAAAGCCGCAAAATTTCTAAACTTATTATGTTTTTAAAATATGTAATTGCGGTTTTCTAGTGATGTAAAGCGTCGTCCACCATGAGTTTGCTGTGGTTTTCGAGATCCGTGTCGAGGAGTGGAGGAACCGTCACGGGTACATGGTGGGCCCGGTATGGTACCCCGGGGCAAGATGAATGTAGTGTTGACGTTGAGCCTGGCAGGGGACGGATTACCTACCGGTGACTGTTTGGCACGGCGGATATCCAGAGGATACCGACCGTGGCCGCGAGATGATGAGATTTTGATATTGAGCTGGGTCAGCCGGATGGCTGAGGCCAGAGATACTATGACATGGATTTATGAGATTTGAGACAGTTTTTAGGTGTCGTTGCTGGACACAGATTGTTGTCGATTCAATGAGTATTATGCTGGCATTTTAAAAGAGTTTCAAAAACAAAAAGAGATAAAATGTTTCTTATATATATACCTATCGAGACCTCAGATATTCATGTTGCATACATACACCTGCTAGTACACTAATGTTGTATACACACCTGCTAGTGCATCCAGTCATACCTGTATTTTAGATGCTAGGATGCTTGTGTGCATGCATACGATAGCCTTTGTAGATGTTATTTATTACTCACGAGTTGGCTACTCACCCCCGTTATGCCACAGCCTTTTGCAGGTCTGCTCCGTCGGTACAGTAGCGGCGGGCGCACTTGTTCTTTTGTCTCCTTTGCCTGGACTCGAGGTTTTGCTCTTAGGTGGGTTATATCATTATTTTTGTACCACCTTGTATATTCTTTGTATCTAGTGCACTCCATCTACTGTATCTACCAGTATTATTGTATATTGACCTAGAGATGAGACGGTGAGGTTTGTGGACTTTTATGCTGTATTTTGGGGTCGAACTCACTTGAGTCGACATGCTGTTTTTCTTATGCTTCATTTTGATTATTTCGCATGTTGTTGCTTTATTTTGCGGGGGATTGTGACCGCCTTATGGCGAAGAGCTAGCTCTCGCTTGGGGATGCCTTATTTGTTGGATTCATACATATTTTTGTTGTACCCATTTTGGGGGCCAGTATTTACAAAGGAGACTCTGCCGAAATTTTCGGAAAAATTGATATTGTTTTCAAAAAAGGGTTTTATATGACTTATTGATAAACTTGTTTTCAATTGATTGGGTTCTCTTCACTGTTTTGCTTATTTGGTTTGGTTTTCTAGGCTTTGGCTTACTTATTTTACGGACGTCTTTAGACGTTTCGTAAACTTAAGTGCCAGTCACGTTCCGTACCCTGCGGGTCGTGACACGATCGTAGTATAGGAATATCACTTCCTACTCTGTGTATGTCATCCAAATACCAGGACATCACACCCTACTACCTTCTTAATAGATCCATCCCCTATTCTGATGAAGTCAAACCTATGACTGTCACATCAGAAATAGATGATCTATCTCCGCTATATCTGCTTTAGTCTATAAATAGACATAAGCCACCTATCCACCAATGCTTCCGCTGCTCCCACTGATCACGACAACCCTCTGGCAGAGTCATATACACGTGCACTTCCAAAGCTAGTTTAGAACGACGCTATACTCATCCTCCTACCGGGTCTCACAGTCTGGAACAACAGCAATGGCAAGTCTGGGTAAACAAGAACCTCCCTGCCACTGTCCTTGAGCATAGCGAAGTACCTCTCGAGCGCCTGAGGTTACCCACCATATCTGCGGAGTGGCCAATGGAATGTCAAACCAGATTGAATCTTTAGGTTCTTTATCAAATCTTCAGTAATCGTTTACGGTTCTGGAATCACTTCCAGTTCTACCATACTCCCACTACTGTTTTCTGAAAAAATCCATTTTTATTAAAACTGTGGCGAGTCAAGAACAATATCACTAATGATCTTCCAGATGGTAGAAAGTCAACCCTCGTCATAGCCCGGGTCAACCCATAAACAGCCATTACAGAAACGTGCCTTGAGTCATCCAGAGTCTGGTTTTAAGCATAAGCTGGACGACTCCCCGTATCTTAACAATGTCAAGATATGAACTGTTCTATATCCAATACAGAAACAGAGGCACTGATTTAATTGAACCAGATTCAAATCATGCAGCTGTCTCCAGTGCATGTCAAGTAAATGGAAGGAGGCCGATCGGCGTTACTCAACTTAGGAATGCTTCCAATTATGAGTAACCTGAAAGAGAAGCAAGTTCTCTTAATCATTACTATTAACTGAATACCATACACAAGTATCTACATCCTCGATCACCTTGAAGAATCCCGATACTTGCAACACCTGGGTCTCTACTTTACTCTTATACCTATAACTTCTCAAAACTCAGAACATGCATTTCTACGAAACACATGTCTAAGATCTAAAGAAGTCACAAGTAAACAGAATATAGTACGATTACCAACCCCTCTGTCCTAATAGACACTGAACAATATACAATACTCTGTATAAGTCCTCAGAGTCTAATAACTCATTCCCTGTGTGTCGTAGGTTGAAAACTATACTTATGGTTAATTAGAATTACACCGCTGTTCAATGCTCCTTACCATTCACTGATATAGATAAATGTCATAGACATAATTTTAGAAAGGTATAACTCACTCTATAAAAATAGACGTACAGATATATTAATTTGAAATTGGTGCATAACAACGGATATTCAAAACCAAATATTTGCCGTCCGGCAAACAACCCAGGCGATTTCCTCAAATATCACCAATTACAACGAATTCCGATATAATGAAGATGATCACCTAATTCCCAATGACTTACTCCCACTCATCATCTGTAAAGCCATACAGATGTGAGAATCATACCTGGTAAATACATACCCTGGAGCAAGTGCTAATTGGGAAATCAGTTTTCTTTTAACAGTACACGGTGAAACTGAAACATTGAAATGTTTCGAAGGGGTATCCGGGTATTCCTAGTAATGCCTCTTCCATTATCCAGATTCACAACAGTAACCGTATATCTCTTTACTATCTCTCCAAATCCCTTTATATGTCTTTAGTCATTACTTTTTGTACACCCCTTTAGGCCAAATGGTTTTCTTCCTTCCCTATCGTTCGGCACCAGCCTATGGTTTGGAAGAAGACTATCCAATAAGCATAATGGGTGTACCGTCCTAATCTTAGGAACACTCGCAATGCGAGAGAAGGTGAAGATAAAAGACACCTGAATAAACCTTATTCTTATTTCTCCTGAACCAGAATCCATCCCCGAACTGGAACAAGTTCCTTTCAAGTTCGTATATAACCATACGATGGAGTATCCAAACAAACTGTGGATCTTCATAGTGATACGGAGTGTCTTGGAGAAATACAAAGGTGATGTAGGATTGGCGAAGAAATGCTTGGTTTGGTAATGAATAGCAGTTGCAATTTACTTTGCTCTCTTACTAATCCCTTGATATGTCTTTACTTAATACCTTCTGTACACCATCGTTATGCTAATTGGTTTTCTTCATTCCCCACCGTTCGGCACCAGCCTAAGTTTGGAAGAAGACTATCCAATTTGCGTAATAGGTGTACTATCCCCTAATTTAAGGGGCACTCGCAACCTGAGAGAAGGTAAAAGGAAAAAACAACTGAATAGTCCTATTCGTTTTCTCCAGAACCGGAAACCATCCTCGAATAAATTCCTTCGAGTTCGTATATAACCATACGATGGTTTTGTCCAATGGAAGTAGACGTTCGTAGTAATACGGGGTGTCCTGGAGAAAAGGGTAAAAGTAGGAGTGGCAATGAGGTATGCAACTCAGACAATCCAAAAGCCAGTCTTACAAGAAGGTTCGGTCAATTTGGTCACTGAGTCATAGTCTAGGGTCGGGTCATGGTCGCTACCAAAGAGAGAGAGAAAAGAAACACTCAGCGTGCACTCTAACCTAGATCAGAATGGTTATCACTTTATCTAATCAGGAAACCTCCCACTGTACCGTCAAATTCTCCTCCAAACCTGAAAGAAGAATTAGTCGGGATCACCCGAGGAGTAAACCAACTCATCAGTGGGAATCGGGATCCAAATATCATCGCATGATAATGTGACAGAATCCGCTCACGTTATCACACTCCAGAAGGTATGCGCATATCTGGCAAGTTTCAGTTTCTTTAGAAACTCCCGATGTGATTTTTGCCCCATGCTCTTATGACCTTGACGAAGGCCAACATATCATAAGTCACATGTCAAGTTCTACCCGTCATTGTCCAGGTTAATTTGAACCCACCCATACATACCCTTGAGGAAATCCAAAATAGTAGTACGACTGTCCCAAACCAACGCATCTATCTATACTGCAGAAAAGTAACAAATAGCTACCATACATTATGCCTTGACGAAGGCCAACATACATTGCATGAATACTAAGTGCTACCTTCCTGAAATGACGGAGGGCTACGAATGGTTTCTGACGAAAAACCTTTAACGTAATGAACTTGATATCATTGAAGGAACCGGATAGCTTTTATAAAAATATAGTGACGAAAACCTTTGCTAAAGAGGTCACTTCCGGTGAAGGGATCTCGGCTCTTTCCCCGTAGAATGAGGTGCAGGATATTCCAACTGAATACCAAGATGCAAAGCAAAAGTAAACGACTATAGTGAAGTTATTGCCCTGACGCAAACTTTTGTCCAAGGGGTCACTCCCGGTGAAGGGATCTCGGCCCTTGCCTCGTCGACTGAGGAGCTGGATATTCATAACCGAATACCACTGTGCAAAACAAAAGAGAACGTCCTTGCAATAACAGTTTTTTGAAAAATATTCCAACAACATCAAAATAGGTTTGTTTAGCTTGCATTGATCCGAATCAACGCAGTCCCATCAATAGATCACACCTCAAAAGAACGAAAATAATGATGTACGTATATACCATCCGCATTCGCCATTGGGTCCCGTTATCACCCGTTAGGTTACTTAACTAACGACAGAGCGGGGACTGGACTAGCGCGGATGCAAAACATATACAACATCTACTAGTATATATATCAATATATAATATTCGCTCAAGGCGTGATAAAATGCAACATCACAGATGTAACCAGCATCACAGAACAATACAGATATCTGGGATCCCCGGGTTTCACAGAGCCGCTACTGAAACCCGACGTTCCCCTGGTCGTGTGGATAGCCTGTGTAATAAAATCCTAGACCCTTATGGGCGCGGCAAGTTACCCGCCAAAACCTGAAGCGAAGCAGCCCCCTTCAGCTACGTGAATGGACCACCCAGCACTTCACGGAATCCGGTAACTTGGGCACCCCTCCTTGGGTCAACCTATACCCTCCTACGAGTGCGGCGAATAGCCCGCCAATTCTAAAGTAAAGCCCCCTCCGTCTCAATGCCATGAGATGCGGGCCCGTTGCCCTCTAAAACCCGGCTATCCGTGCACCCCTCCGCGGGGTAATCCTAGTACAGAAAGTAAAATATACATACAACGGGTACATCGACCTCGACCCGGTCGTGCCCCAAAAGAATAATACAAACAGGCAGTGACGGCAGTCCACATGTCGGACGCTCGCCCCGCAATATCAAATGTACATATAAAACGAAACTGTACTAACATTGCATTCAGGCTATCCCCCATGACCAATCCGCAACATCACAGCACAACACAGAACATCAACGTGAATGTCACGTTCGCAAATCCGTCTAAAAGGGCTATTGCAGTTAGACAGGATTTACCGATCAAATGACATTCACGGTCGCAGATATAATGTAAATACTATGAACTAACATGTTTAAAAAAAATTTATATCGATCAAATTTACCGAAGTAGGCTCCAAGCACTTCTGTAGCACTCAAAGAAAATCTGGGCCCAAACAGAACATTCCAAAACCCCAATTTCCCTGTAAAAAGATCACTGTGCAAAAATGGTGCAGTGAAGGCACTGTGCTGTGGCGGAACCGCGGCCTGAACAGGGGTTTGGCCGGGTTCGGCGGTCGTGCTACAGTGTCACACCACCATTTTTTCACAGAAGTCTTAAAATTTCCTGCATGTATTTCTGCAATATACTGAAAAAAAATTCGAGCCAAAAACAAATCGACAGAGAACAGATTCATATGAAATCGGGTTTTCGGAAAATCCGTTCGATCGAAGCTTTAAACATACTAGAGCAAGCTAGACTAAGTTAATGGCCTGACTCTGATACCAATGTAAGTGCACGGCGGCGCCCCGGACGTCAATTAGACGCCGGAATGCGGAAACGAAAAACTTTTCAAACTAGAAAACCGGCACCACCGTGCACTAAAATCCCGGATCGGGCCATTAACCTAACCCTAGCAAACATGAGAAAGGGGTAGAATGCTATACCAAGCGATCCGTGTCCTTCGGTCTTCGTCTCCACTCCGATCTCCTCGTGGAATCTCCGGTCGTCGCCTCCTCGTCGAAACGAGCACCACATCGCTGGGTTCTATTACAAGCTCCCACCTCTGGACCGAGGCAACTCGGGCACGAAGTTGGCTAGCCGACGTGCCCAAGAAATGCTGTAGATGAAGTGTAGGTTCACTTGTCTCTTTTGGGGTTATTGAAGTTGCCTTGGTGATGGAGGAATGAGCAATGCACTTTGGAGTGAGGTTGATGAATTTTTGTAGCATGCAAAAATGAGATGATCAAATTTCCCTCATCAAAAATGAACCCCTCCCTCTCTCCCAAAGTGGCCGGCCCCCTATCATCAAAATGGTGGAGGGAATAATCAAAACCAAGAAGAGAGGTGAGTGTAGTAAAAGCAAAGGGTGACCATAACCAAATATGATGATAACAATATCATATCAATTTCTAATCCTTTCTAATCTCATTTAATGCAAATGAGTGG
This sequence comes from Agapanthus africanus, assembly GCA_030015575.1. Classification (NCBI taxonomy): domain Eukaryota; kingdom Viridiplantae; phylum Streptophyta; class Magnoliopsida; order Asparagales; family Amaryllidaceae; genus Agapanthus; species Agapanthus africanus. Next base: position 439,789,955 of record CM057350.1, on the reverse strand, counting down.
ATGGAAAAAGAATCACATCATGAAGCCACAAATGCAAATAACACCCTCCACAAAGATAGTTTGCACAACTGCAAATAACCCCATCCATCGGAAAAGTCCGGCCGGGAAGGAACAAAGGAAAACTGGCCGGAACGGAATGCAAACTGGCAACTTCAGAAAACTGATCCCGTAATAAATTACAGGAAAACCCCGTGACTGCATATACATACCCGCATTTGTATTCCCACTGAATACAAATGCAAAGAGACAAAATCTACACTGTCTAATACTAGGATCCGGCTTAAACCAAAGCCCGCTAGTAAAATCCGTCCGATCACGATCCGTGCAATACCGCACGTATCTGATCGAACCCTGCCATATCTCCATACGGCCTCTGCAGCGTTTTGCCCGAAACTTGAGAAACTGGTCTGTGGGGGACTCTAAAGACTCGTCAATACTTTAGTTATGGATTTAACCACTAGCACGTCAGAGGTATTAGCCTATACGTAACGGGCTACCAGGTATTGACCAAAAGGGACGTCGATGAGAGAACTCATCCTGACACCCTCCTGAGCCTGTCAGTGACAATATCCGTACAGTCCGGTCCGTTCGTCTATAAGCATCGCATGGCGGGCCTAGGGGGTTGGTAAAGTCAGACCCCCAAAAGCGGTACAAGTCGTGTCGGTGTGTAGCCCAGAACACCCTGAGATACTACTGGAATACCTACCAGTAAATCTCCTGCCTTGGCCAAGGACTTTCATGTACTGGCTCTCCTAGACACAGCGCGACCTCACCCCCAATACCGGGAGAGACGAACCCCTGCAGATCCGCTCACTGCCCCCATGTGGCTCGGGACTGTACCCAACTAAAACCTGTTTGCACGTCTCCTTTGAGCGTGGTAGGGTAGTAACCAAAGCACAGTGGGAACTCACACGAGACAAATGACGATCTCAGGTCGATGAACTAACCTGTACACATGTCACCAGGGAACTGCTATCTGACGTCTGGTATAATCCCAACTAGCAGGTTCCCGGCGAGTCCTGTCCGGTGTACTCATAACCCAATAAGCACCTGTATACATCTTAGGTGAACCAACTGACACCAGTGGCTTGTGAGACCGGCCACCGCCCCTCGTCGGGGTCTCGACTGTATACACCAGTCTACTCTGGAGAATCGATGCTCTGTCTCGAAACTCCCACGACTAGGGACCTTTTAAGGATTTGCTTATAGACCCTAGCTCTCACGTATATGATCACCCTCATATTGCTGGTAGTCAAGCAAGAATCCTAGGGGTTCTATCAACGTGTAATAGCGACCTGTAAGGTCACCTAAAGCAGTACACGATGATAAAAATAAACCAGATAGCATACTATCATCTTGAGTAAGACTGTCCTACTGGGACAGGTCCTCCCTCAATCATTGCAATCATGTGCCTGTGATCCAATAATTGACTCTGAGGGCACTATCTCCAACAGATAGGTGGGACATATTGGATCATGCCACTCATTTATCGCTATTCCTGTTGTATCTAGTCAACTCTATCAATTCGAAACTAGTATTTGTATAAATAGTAAAACTTAGAAAGATTTGTGGTAATGAGACTTAGAGCGATGGGTTATATGTTCACTTGGTGGATTTGAGGTCTTGCTTTATTTACATTATTCCTTTGTGTTGATCTTCGCCGCTGGGCGTCGTATACATATATTTTTGACTTGCGTAGTTATGATTCAGCCGATTGGCGAAAATCTAGCTTTCGCTTGGGGATTCCTTTATTGTTGTTTTGTATATGTGGTTTTGGATCAAAATATACAAGGAAGGTGCTGCCTAAATTTTTAAAAGACGAAACATGTTTTTCAACTAGTATAATCCACTTGAATTTTCATGTTCCATTATCTATGCATTTAAGAAAACTTTTGATTTCATCATACCTTTATTTCAAAACTTCACCTCTTTTATTTTCCTAAAACGGTTTAAATTTATGGTTTACGGCTTACTTAAGTTACGTTGCGCCTTTAGACGTTGCGTGATTTAAGTGCCGGTCACGAACTAAATTTCAGGTCGTGACAATGTTAAACACATAGTATCATAAACAGAAATCGCGTACGAAAACCAAAACGGCACACGAATCTGACATATGTTAAAACCTACGGCCTACGTATGCAAGAAGAACCAATAACCCTCGACATCGATGTACAAACGCCAATCGATAAAGACAAAACACCCATATCCAAGGTTCAAGTCATGCAAAAGCCACAAATCAAAACAGCAAATCAAGAAAATGGTTCCAGATTTCTGGTCAGGTGAAATTAGGCTAAACAAGCAATACAGTGGGGTAGTATATGGGGTATATGAGGTACAGAACCAATTCTAACACCAACACCCACGAATGACCTGGCGAGATCACCCCTAAATCCGGCCTGCTCGGTTTTGAGTGCTTTGATTGGGTTCATATTTTCAGGATGGTCTTCTAGTGGTCCATCTAGGTCTCTGGAGTTGCTAGTTTTTCTCGTAAAAGTCTCAGGTCACTCCAGATTTCTTGTAGGCATCACAAGCTACAAAACCGATACGGAAAGTTTCTAAAGTTTGTATTTTGGTTTCTATTCAGTGTTCTAGGCCAGAAAAGACATCTCTCAGGTCTTGCAACACTCATTACTCATCACAAGTCCACACAATCACCCAAACCTTCTCTTGGAATTTCCAAACATCACATAACCTAACCAAATCATATTCTAAACTAAACTAGGATATATAAACACACATACTAATCTAAGAGTTAAGGGATTACCTTATTTGGCAACTCAAGAATTTTCTTGAGTTGCTCAAAATCTTCAAAATCCAACTTTGAAAGATCCAATGGGTTTGTAGAGAGGTTGTGATCATTTTTAGTTAAGAGGGTGTAGGGTTTTAGCAAGGTTTTGGAGATGATACTTGAGGGTAGAAGTGGTGGAGGTAGCATGAAAGAGGATGAAGGAAAACAATGGGGGTGAGGAAATGAGGCAGCCCTGTCTCTCTCTCTTATTCTCACCCTCTCACAAGCCCATGTCTCATGTCATAAGTGTGTCCCCCCCCTCTCTCTCTCCAATAATACACTCTTTTTCTTATCATTTTCTTCCTTTTCACTTTTTCCTTCTTACAATAAATAAACCAAATGCAAAGAACAAACATGTAACAAAAATAAACATGTCATGGTGCACTAACCATGATTAATTAAAAAGATGGATTTGGCCTGATTGCGATTAATAGTGCACTAATCAAGTTTAATTTTAAATGGCATATAATTAATTATAAAAATGCCAAATCCAATAAATATATAGCGCTAGGTTTTACCTTTCGGAGTGTAGGATGACCTTGGTATGATGGTGTAGGTAGCTTAAGCAGAGTGACGTAGCGTGTGTATGTTCCGCGGCATACTTACGGCACGGTACTCCGCCCAAGTGACCATAGCACTTGTTGGTTAAAATTCCTTCCATGATTATATACATCCTTGTGATTCGATTTCCGTGTTCTTATCGAATCCTGTTTTCATTTCCAACCATTATGCCGCCGAAGACTACAAGGGCGCAAAGAGCGAATTCGAGAGCCGAGGTCAGAATAGGCTCGTCGGAGACGAGGACTGACTAGGGCGGTACGCCCATTGTACAGGAGAAGATTGATCCACCTTTGCTAGATCGTATTACTAGGCTAGAGGCCAGTATGCAGGATTTGCGCCAGATGATAGGATTGTTAGTTGAGATCAGTTGAGCGCAGAGACAGGAGGTTGTCCCACCTGCAACGGGGACCGTGATGGTGCCTGCTGTTCAGGAAGTTGTACCTGCAGCTACGAAGGTTATCACCGTATCATTATCTGAGTTCATGAGGCTGAAGCCTCCGGTTTTCACAGGCACTGATGCAGTTGAGGATCCCCAGTCAGTTATCAATCAAATAGCCAGGATCTGTCGTTTGCTGAGATGCTCTGACGCGAGATGGATAGAGTTCGCGAGTTTTCGTCTGGAAGGTCTTACCCAGCTTTGGTGCGAGTCTTTGGAGAGGGACAGAGCCGCAGGTCCCTTCACTTATTCAATTACTCATCCTCAATTATTTTCCTTCTGCACTTCCCTCAACTGAACACTCATCTTGTGAAGGTTTTTAGTGGTGATTAGTGAGGATTTAGCTTTGGTTTAGTGAAGAACAAGATGAGTGTTCAGTTGAGGGAAGTGGAGAAGGAAAATAATTGAGGATGAGTAATTGAATAAGTGAAGGGTGAGAGGGGTTGAGTGTAGGGTGAGAGTTTTCCTTACACTTACTCTCTCTCTCTCTCTCTCCCCCTCGTTAAATGCAAGCCATGCTTGCCCTATGCACATCATTCCCATGTCAACCATGTCTCTCTCTTAAGTCAACCAAAATCAAACCCCTTATTTTAAAAACTAAATATTTTAAATAAATACATATAACATTATAGCATGAAGTTTAAGGTGACATGGCTACTTAACCATGGTTAACACTAATTAACCCTAAGTTAACATGCACAAGTGTTTGCAAGCCCAAAATAAATAATAATAAAATATTAATTAATTTTTATAAAATATGTGAAAACTATTTTGGTAAACTTTTTACTAAAAATCCACATTATCGCTTAATTAACACTAATCGCATTCTAAGGTGTTACAGGGACCAGTTCTCTTGAGCCTTAGGGAGCCGGAGAATATGGGTGCTTGCCTATCTAAGGTAGACAACCTAAAAACGGTGTTATCAATAAGGTAATTGTCTTGGAAAAATACACAAATTCGGTTGTCCATGTGCAGCAGTTACTGATAACTCCAAAACAATCAGGACTCCAATTCTGTTTAAAAGTCTGACAAAGTTCGAGTCAAGGTCAAATATGAATACAATCTGTCTTGAATTCAATTCAAGTATAATTACAATACAATATGAATTCATGAATGCCAGAATACAATCTATAACAATATGAACATGACTGAACCGAACCATGGATATACTCTAATTACATGACTATCCATTTATATCCATTCCGTTTACTGATATCATGGTTTCGGCAAATCTTCCATTTACTACAAGACAATACAATATAATCAGTACTGTCACGACCCGAAAAAGGCACGTGACTGACACTTGAATCACGTGAAGTCTGTAGGACCCCACCTAATTCAAGTAAGCCAAAAACCCAGAAATCTAAACCTTTTTAGCGAAAATAATGGAGGTGAAGTTTTGAAATAAGGTTTAATCAAATCAGGTTCCTTCTTTAAATGCATAAGTAATATAATATGAAAACAATGTTTTGTAGCTAATTGAAAACATTTTTTGACCATTGAAAATTTCGGCAGCACCTCCTTTGTAAATTTTAACCCGAAAAACGGTACAAGCAAAGATATATATAGGCATCCCCAAGCGGGAGCTAGCTCTTCGCCAAATGGCGGAAACAACCACGCAAGATAATATATAAGTATTCAACGCCGAAGACGAGGATCAAAACTCAGAAAGAAAACAAGAAAACTAAACATCATCAAGAAAAACCAGAAACGACAATAAATACATAAGCGCGACTCTAAGACCAAAAGAATATACAACTGTGGTTATCTAAGTCTACTAAATATACAAGTCTGGTTGATGGAGCTTTAAACTAGATACAACTTAAATAAATAAAAGTACAATGATGGTCACGATGTAAGTGAACCCACCTACCAAAGCAATCACCCGGAAGGAAGTGGTGTGCCAGCGAAGCCGCTATGGAACCTGTATAGCTAAACCTGCAAGAAACTGTGGCACAACGGAGGGTGAGTTGCCAACTCGTGAGTAGAAGGCATCACCGAGTAGAAATCGTATGTATGACGATCTCCTAAGTCATACAATAACATACTCAAATATAACACTGAAACATCTAGTAGTGGCAAGGGTAATCATCTAAGCATAAGTGTAATACCAAGTACTCGTGTCAGTGCCTCAAGTAGCAACATGTCATATATATGATGTATGAATGCCTCAAGAATGAAATTAGAATGTATCTGTATGAGAAAGCTGTGTTCTTATCTCAACAAGATTTTAGTATAAAAACTAGAGTATCATCAATGAAATCGACAGAAATCCGTGTCAAACATCAACACAAAATCCTCAAATCCTGGGCTCCGTCGGTCCGAATCGGCCCATATCATCCAATTTCATGACTACGGTCGGTATCCTCCGGATATCCGCCGCGCCAAATATCACCGGTAGGTAGTCTGCTCCTTCTAGGCTCATTGTCTACAACTCGAGCTTCTTGCCCCGGGATACCTTACCGGGTCCACCATGTACCTGAAACGGTTCATCCTACTCCTCGAATCGGGTCTCGAAAACCAACTCGATCAGGAAATCTCATGGTGGACGCTATATACATCATATCACGAGAAAATCGCAACTTGCATTTTTAAAATGATAATGAGTTTATAAAATTCTTGCAGTTTTCCCCCAAATCCAGAAATCTCATGGAAAACCCAAAATCCCAAAATCAAGAGTCAATAAGTAGTGAATATCGGCATAAAGCCCCACAATATTGCATAGCAGAATGAATATATAATGCATGGGGTATCTAAGTAAGTAATGCAATATCTAAACTAGCATATGAGAGTAAGCATACTAGTAATATGTTGAAATTACCAGGTAGCAGGTTATACCAATGAAGTAATATTTTCTAAAGTGTATATGACATGGCAATTACCGATGATGATGTGTGTGAGCCGGCAAACAAGTGTACGTGTAACATGCGCATCATCGGTAATAGTGCAGGTGTCTTAGCAAGAGAGATCATAACAGCTAGTAAAAACACAATTTAATCTAATATGCAATGGAAACAATTTGAATATAATGGAAAAATGAATAGTAAGTGCAGCATTAAAGAGTATACATATCTGTGTACGTGTCATATGGTTTTACTGTTTTGAAATAGCACGAATCCTAGTTTTTAGAAAAGTAGGGGCTACGGTGTTTTGAGAAAAGATATGTCCTTTGAAAAGTTTTGTAGCATCCCTCGAGTTGTCTTTTGAAATTACTCACGATTCGTTAGTTTTGAAAACAGGTATGACTCGAACCTAGTCTAGTATCTACCTAAACAACTAAAAGACTAACAGAGAAACTAGTCGGAAGGATAAGAAAATCTAAATATATATCCCGAGTTGATATACCTAGTAGTCGGCGATCCAGCCTCATAGCGTCACGTACTGTATAATACATAGTACGGAATTCTCGAGTCAAGAGTGCGGATCAATCATCTTATACGTCTCGTACGGTAATATCCATTGTACGGCATCCCCAAAATCGAGGGTACGGGTCAAATATCATATATACATCATCCTTTATACGGTATCATCATCATACAATATCATGATCAGGGGTACGGTTCTATAGTCTCGTACATTCAAATATTATCAACTCACATATTATCGTATGTATGAATACATATCTCCCAATGATCCATTATAATATTATATCATGTACCATATCACGAATCAATCACATATCAAAATCTCACGGCATCATACCCGATCATATCGACTCATCTCCACATATCACATACTATCCTCATCGCCCGTATGTATGTATGTATGTGTGTGTGTGTGTATCAACGCATCCATACACACATACACACACACACACAAACATATACACCCATATATCATATCTCGTGTGTGTGTATGTGTGTGTGACAACCTATACACTACAGTTCGCGACTAAGAAACTAAACTAAAAGCACTCTCTTCCAAGCATGCTTAATCTAACCTATGGTCTCCTATAAGACCCTATTTGCTAAGTATTTGTACTTCACATTAACCCACATATACATACTATACGCATCTTAATCTACGAATTTGCGGGGGTGCTATACACCATCCACCCGACTTCCCCCATAGATATACATCTACTCACCTTGATGCTCGCTTGATGAAGTCGATGACGCCACGCTCTCCTCGTCGTCCCAAAGTCCACATAAAGGTACCTACATTTCAAACATGTCACATCATAAACAAGAATCAACACGAGAAAACCGAAACGGCCTACGAAGAGCACATAAGTTAGAATCTACGGCCTACGCATGCAAGAATAGTCAAACAACTTTCGACGTTGTTGTGCAAACATCAATCGACCGAGATAAATCATAAATACCAAAATCCAAGTCATTAAAAGTCACAAAACCAAAACAATAATTCAAGAAAACACCTCCAGATTTTGCTCTAGGTTGAATTAACCAATTCTGCATATATAGGAGGTCTAATTATCAGATAAATGAACCATATACCAAGACCCAACCCCAGATTCCCCAATATGGCCACAATTTGCAGCCACAAGCATTAAAATAGCAGCCTTAAGTAGGAGGTGGGGTCTCGGGTTGCTATGGTAGCATCTAGGTTACCTGCACGACTCACAGTAATCGCTATATAATTTTTAGGTACTCCGGGTAATAGCAAATCCCTAAATATCAACACAGCTTCCACAATTTCCGATATCGGCCAATTCAAAGTTCAAGTTTTTGGAGCTAAGTCTCTGGTTTTGTCAAGAATTCTAACACTAAATGGGTTGTGGTCACTATCTAATTCTCAATTTCACCTTCACACATTAAGAAATCACCTAACCCTCAACTAAGAATTTTAAAAGATCGCCAAACCTTCACAAATTAACTCATAACTACACTAGAACATTAGAAATACTAAAACTTAACTAAAGACATGGGATTTACCTCATTTGGCAACTAAGGAAAAACCCTAGATGATCCCAAGTGCTCAAATTCCAATCTTGATTCCACCAAGGGGTTTGTAGTGACGTTGGGATCAATTTTTATGAAGGGGTTGTAGGGTTTTTGTGAGGATTTTGGTGGTGGCCATGGGTAGTAGAGGAGGTGATGGAGGATGAGGGAGTTGAAGGAGAAGAGGAATAATGAAGAAGGCAAATGAGGATATGAGGGAAATAAAAGAATGGCTCAAGACCTAGAAACTGTAGGGTTTCTAGGCATACTAGTGAGGTCTCACAAGCCATCGACCATGGCAATTTCAAAAATTCTAGGTGCCGAGAAGCCCGACTATGGATCGTTGGCTAGAAGTCTAGGCGAAAAAGTAAACTAGTTAACACTTAACTAAGGGATACGGAAATACAACCTTTGTAGATCCGGTGCTCCACCTCCATAGCTCCGCAACGAAGTCCCTTCGCTGTCCAAATGAACTCCCGGGCTCTAGCGTCGGCTTCGTCGAAGAATAAGCGAGCTAGGTCGTCGATGTGCATGCCGAAGATGATCTACGTCGAGGCATCGCTAAATCAAGCTCCGACTTCACCAAGTCAAGAAACTTGTGAAGAAAACACACTCTACTACTTGGCAAGAGGTAGAGGATGAAGAAATAGGAAGTGGGTTCACTTTAGAATTGGATTTCTCACTCAAATCATCAATCCACCATTGATGAAGAGAAGGTTTCTTCATTGAAGAAGAAGAAGAAGAAGAAGATGATAAAGCATGATAAGTTATTCCAAAAAAGAAAAGAATAATGAAATCTTATCATGACTAAACCATGGTCAAGTGTAGAGTATTAATCATGGTTAAAAGGAATGGTTAGGGTTAAGCATGAGACAAAATGGTCACATAGTCAATACTTCATGAATCTTCATGAATAAAACAAAGAATGCCACCATTTCATCTTATGTTAATATTTTCCAAAAATAAAAACAAATGAATAAATGAATAATCAAATAAAAACCCTAACCATTTCTTTAACCAAGGTTTAATTCTTTACACAAACCCTAATTTGCATGTATCATTAAACATGATACAAACAAGTGCACAAAATCATATCGCATATGCAATGCGCACAAGCGAGCGAGAAAATCCGTTTAAAGTGAACCGATACTAGTTAATGCAAAGTAATATATCAAATATATAATTATGCATTAAATCATTAAATCAACACTTGATTCAATGATCCGGTCATGTCGCACATAACCGACTGGTATCATTAGTAACAACTTATCGAATCAACACTTGATCCGATAACCCGGCTATATCACATACTGGTATTATTCTCGGTCCCGCACATATCTCATATGCGCTCCTATTTCGTTTCGCTTGAGCCAGGAAACCTCTGTGTAGGACTCTAAAGACTCGTCAATACGCCGGCAGCAGGTGATGATCATATCAAACACCCACAGGCCGCAAGCGGTCTGCTAAACGTAACGGCAACCCGGGTATTGAGCGATCTGAAGATCGACGAGCAAGCCCGCTCACACTCCAGTGAATCCAACCAGTAACACTACCGTACAGTCCGGTCTGATCGTCTGATATGTCGCATATCTTGCCTAGGGGTGGTAAACGTCAGACCCCAATAGCTCGATAAGTCGTGTCGATATGAGGTCTATAACAATTCGAGAAACTACTGGTAACACTTACCAGTAAATCTCAGCAACCCTGGCCAGGGATTTCCTGTTATAGCCAATCGAACACAGCGCAACATCAACCCCCTATACCGGGAGAGACGAATCCCCTCCTATCGCTCATTGCCTCCATGTGACTCGGGACTGTACCCAAAAACCACCGTTTTGCACGCCCTCTTGGACGTGGTAAGATGGAAATCAAAGCACAGTGGGAACCACACAAGACTCTATGACGATATCGGGTCAACAGACTACTCTGTACCAATGTCACCAGAGAACTGCCATCTGACGTGAGGTATAATACCATCTGGGAGTTCTCGGCGAGTCCGTCCAGTGTACCCAGTCTCTACTGAGCACCCGTATATCATCTCTGATGTCAAACACCGATGGATATGGGATCATCCATCGCCCATCTGTATGGGTCGAGAAGGTACACGCTAGTCTACTCTGGCATATCGATGCCCCGTCTCGATACACCCACGACTAGGGACTTTGAAGTATGTACTTATGGACTACCATGTCCCCACTAGTATGATCCGCATCATAGTCCAGGTAGTCAAGTACACATCCTAAGGGCTTTACCAACATGTAACAGGGAGACAAGCAGTGTACACGTTAAGGTAAAGATCAACCAGATAGCATACTATCATGTCGAGCAAGAAAGTCCTCCCTATATATGTCCCAGCATCCACTACAATATACATCCTATGTATAGTAATGGCCTCTAGGGCATACATATAACTAACAATCTCCCACTTGCACTAGGGCCATCTGATAGCAGTGGTTGCAGTATCTCATATTCAACCATCCCATAAAAGTCTCTCTCTGGGAACAGGCCTTTGTGAGTGGATCCGCTGTGTTGTCCTCTGAGTCTACTCTCCTAACCTCGATCTCCCTGGAGATCAACCATCTCCATGATCAGGTGACACTGCCTTAGAATATGTCTGGATCACTGATGGGACGGACGTTCCTTGGCATAAGCCACAACTCCATTGTCTCACAATGGTAGGAACGTAGTTCATCTCATGAACCAATATACACCCAAACAGCCTCTAGGGTAGCATCTTAAGTAGCGATGTATCTTGCCTTTATCGTCTAGTATGTCACGGTATCTAGCTTGGAACCCTTCCAACATACCGTCCCTTTACTGAGGGTAAAGACAATGCCTGCGACTGACATTCAATCGTCTTTATCATCCTGGAACCCTTCCAGTGATTCTCCCCAGGATCGATTGATACCATCTCACTACAACTAGTGAGAATCCTAACATCCATTTAGATCTATCTCATAGATCCAAAACCCAGGATTTAGGAGGTATCACTTTGATCCTATATGGAGAATCATTGTGATAAGCGGAGATTGACCGGGCGTAGCATAGGAAACTCCTTCCCTATCAAGAGCATGTCATCCACGTACTCTACGAGGATCATCACCATACTCCCTACTACCTTTTTGTTTATACAAGGTTCATCTACCATTTTGATGATGTCAAACTCTTTGACTAACACATCAAAACAGACGTTCCAACTCCGCGATGCCTGCTTTATCAGATAAAACATCTTGCACACGTTTCCGCTGCTCCCACTGTTTACGAAGCCCTCTGGCTGTGTACTTACAGACGTTCTCTTCTAAAACATCATTTAGAAAAGATGTCATGGCACCCAACCGCCAGATATCGTAGTCATGGTATGTAGCCGTGGTAAGTAGGATCTGGATGGACTTAAGCTTAGATCCTTAGAAAAAGTTTCATCATGATCCACACCTGGTCAATGATGCAAACCTTTAACAAGTCTAGCTTTGAAAGTCTCAACTTTTCCATGTACACCAAGTAATCTTCTCAAGATATACTTGCTCCTGATGGGGATTTAACCCTTCAGATATAGCAGCTAAAGTCCATACTTTGCTGGTGTATAAGGATTCCATCTCAGATCACTAAGCATCCAGCCATTCTTACAGAGTCACACTCCTGATGGCCAGCTCGAAACTAGTTGGGTCATCATCTCATGATGCAATCCTCGCTCCCACTGTCATAGAGAAACATAAGTATCTCTCAAGTGGGTGAGAAACCCTACTAGATCGGCGGAGAGGCTGAGGTTCGTTGGTAACTATTGAATCCTTTGGTTTTATCAAATCATCTGCTGTAGTTTGTATAGCTGGAACCTTTCCAGTTCTACATTACAGACCTTGCCTCGAGCATGTCCGGATTTTGCTTTTAGACATAGGCCGGAGAATCCCAAATCTTAACTAGCTTAAGACATGGGCTCTTCCCTTTCCATATCATATATGAAATGGTAGGCAACTTATTTGATTGGAACCCTATTCAATAGGTATGCAGCTTCATAAATGCATAACTCCCTAAAAGAAATAGGCAACTCAGTAGTACTCACCATAGAGCACACCTTATCATATAGGGTGTGATTGCTCCGCCCTGATATACCATCGTGCTATGATGTATACAGAGGAGTAATGCTGAGAGAGAATCTCATTCTCCTTTAGAATAGTCCAGTATTTCCGTGCTCAAGTATTCTCCTCCTTGATCTCATCATAGGACATAATACTTATACCTGTATTTTGGTCCTCTACTTCTAACTTATATTCTGTGAATATCTCAAAAGGTTCGGACTTGTGTTTCAACAGGAACATATGTATGAATCTTGAGAGATTTATCAGAGAATGTAACGAAGTACAAAGAACCAGTCGTGGCATATGTAGACAGGGGATTTGACATACATCAACATGTATCATCCCAAGAGTTTACTAACTCTTTCTCTGTTTCCAATAAACAGGGTTATGGTCATCTTATCTCTGTGACCTGACTGGCAAGTTTCACAAGATGTAGATTCAAACTGATTTAAATATGCATCTACATGTAACTTCAGCTAGTCGGGTCACATTGATCTGACCTAGTCTACAATACCTTAAGAAGGATCCGTTCATTTCTGAACTCTTCCTCTTATGTGTGTTCCATATACTAAGAACTGTAGTTTGATTTAGAACATCAACGCTTTTAGATAACGTGCCTGAACCGATCAACTTTTGATATAGGAAATGTTCAAAACATTATCCAACAATACAAAATTATATCCTTTCTTTACTAATAAAGAGACTGATATGATTTTGTATATCAGGTTCGGTATCTAATAACATTCGTTCAGAATCAATGTATTGGTAATACAGGGTGACAGTGACCAACAGACTTGGCTGCAACACTTGCCCCGTTTTCTGCCTCATGAAACTTATCACCCGTTCTCAGTTCTTTACCTTTCTGTAGCCCTATGTAACAGATTACATATCTGGGATCCTGATCTGGTATCAAATACCCAGGACGCAGAGGATACTGAGAAACAGTTCTGTATAATGAACACACCCGAAGATGATGCATCAGCATGCACTCTCTTCGTTTGGGCAGCACGGGAAATCTGGTATTCCCCAATTTCCTGCTCGGTCTTATAACAATTATAAGTTGGAGCGGGACCAACGTTCCCCAGCTCAGTATAACAAGCGGGTTCGGTCAATATTCCATATTATTATCTTGATTAAGGCGTGATATGGTCGCTACCTGGAGAGAGAGAGAAGAAAACACTCAGCGTGCGCTCTGTCAAGAATAGATTGGTTATTATTTTATCTAATCAGGATGGCTCCACTGCTTTTTATCAAATCTTCCTTCAAACCCTAAAAGGAAAGACTAGCCGGGATTAATTACACACTACAAGTTCGCCAATCTTTCAGCCAGGCCAGTGTCGGTACTTTGAGGGAGGTCCCCCGTGCTTTCGCACGAACCTAATTAATGCAAACCTCGTTTTCCCAGAGGCGTAACCTCGTTGACACCTTTCTAGACACCTACTTGATCGGCTAATTGTAATGTATAAAACTCTCCCAGGAGTAACACTTACTCGCAGCGGGTATCGGGATCCAACTATCTCATAGAAGGTATGCAATCTCATTGCAAATTTCAACACTTGAAATTCCCGATAATATTTTGCCCCTAACCTCCTATGACCTTGACAAAGGCCAACAAACTATAGGATGCTAGTCAAGTTCAACCCGTCATTTCCTGATTGAATTAAACCCACCCGCACGGCCCTTGACAAAGGCCAACAAGGTCGCACGACTACCCTAACTCAATCTGCATCATATGCATAAGCAAATAAGCACCAGTTAGCTACCGCACACTGCGCCTTGACAAAGGCCAACAAACGCAGCACGAATACTAACTACTACTTATCTGAAATGATGGAGGGCTACGACAGGTTTTTATGAAAACCTATTGCATAATGAACTTGATATCGTTGTAGGATCGAATAAATTTTGAAATGGAGTGCTTTTGAGGCTTTTCTAGTTTTGCTAAAGGAGTCACTCCCGGTGAAGGGATCGTCGGTCCTTTCCTCGTCGAATGAGGTGCGGGATATATCATATATATCACTGTGCAAAGCAAAAACTCTTAAAAGCAATCAAAAGACAAACCGAGTGTGTAGCATCTGCCAGTTATTGCTAAAGGATTCACTCCCGGTGAAGGGATCTCGGTCCTTTCCTCATCGAATAAGGTGCAGGATATATCACATATACCTCTGTGCAAAGCAAGAACTGTAGCTACCTGTTTTATTTTGAAATTCGATTCTACAACATCTTAGGTTTCTTTTATTTCATTAATCACATTAATGAAGTCCCATCATTTAAATACCTAAACATCACAGATAAATACGACGTACACTTATGCCATCCGCATTCGCCTCGATGTCCCCTCGTGCACCGTTAGGTTAGGTAACTAACGGCAGAGCGGGGCAGGGCTAGCACGGGTGTAAAACATAAGTAACGTCTATATAATATATCATATATACTATATACTGTATCTATCAAAGAACATCACATGATCACATCACAGATATCGCAGCAGAAGAATCATATGAAATATTGGATATACTAGGACGTCCGTGTTTTCAATACGAGCCAGTATAAAACACGGATTCCACGGTCGCGATGAATAGCCAAACCCACACCCCTAGACCCCTACGAGAGCGGCAAGCAACCCTACCAATTCTAGAGTTAGGAGACCCGGCCTCGACTCCTCGAGTTGGTCTCCCACTGGACTCCAGAACCCGGTTACTTGTGCTCCCCTCCTTGGGTCTATCCTAGTGCAGAAAAGTAAATAATATACAAAGGGTGACAACTTCCGCAACCTGGAAGTGCCCCAATAAAAGAATATTACATACAAGTTTTTACATGAATGAAAATGAAAAACACTCATCTCACATAAAAAAAAACCCGGCTATTCAAACACGACGATCCAATATAACATATCCAGCAACACATAACATCACTTGTCATCAACGTAAGTAAATATGCGCATCCCAATTGTCGTTGACATATAGCAACGAAACCGGCGATATCACATATTACACTTACGGTCACAGAAAAGAAAGTGTAAAACTACAACAGTTGGAATCCGCAATCACCTCAGACATCGCATGCCTGACCAAATGAATTCCTTAGACATCACATGTCTACCAATTATAAACCCCGCATTTTAGTCTCATTATCGAAAACACTTTTCAATATAGAGTCGGGCAATTCAACAAGATTCCCGACAGTCTGATCGAATACTCGTCGCAAACTTTAGTAGGCGGCCGCACCCCCGATACCGTCGACGAAGTGCACCAAGGCGGAACACCGCTGCCGCGAGCACCCGAACGGATGCTTTCGGCGACGGGGTTCTCCTACAGTCACTTGGTCGGGGCTATGGAGTGAGGCTGTCTATTAAGTTTACCGGCGAGTATCCGCGTACGCTACGTGATTGCGACGGACTTTTGATCACATCAAAATTCCGTGGCAACCGATCAAGTGAGACTAAACTGCTATGTTTATAACATTCATTCAGTTATCTCATAACTCTTTGTGAATTCCAATTATTGTATCCCATTCCAGATAAACAGAAAATGTTAAACTTTTCGATCGAACAATCAAACACCCAAGTTTTCCCAATACAGATCAACACATGAAATAAGTCTAACAACATTCAGTTCGTGCCTCAGTACCAACGGTCCAGCCGTAGAAGGGTCAAGCCAACGCCTCACATGTGGCACGCCATACTGCCCCAAACCCGAAGGTTCAAAGGGCAGTTCAAGATGGTCACATAATCGAGTTAAGGTTTGTTGTCTTCTAGAGGGACCATCGCGTTACTTGCACTACTTAGAACGTCGTTAAACTACGGAAAAATCCAACACTTGGAAATTTCCCGACAGGGGAAAAATTGGGTATTTATATCCGGTCGAACTTTTTAACATGTTCTAAAATTTATCCGGAAAGCCACATAGACAAAATCTGATATCCCGATCGAAACACCGAATCCCCAAAACAACTGCTGAAAATTCAACTCTTGAATAAAATTTAAAAATACCCAGAGAACTCAGCACTGAAAACAATGAATTACTGTGCAACTTTTAAAGGCTGACGTCATATTTTAGCCGCGGAACCGCCGCATAAGCTAGGCTTATGCCGCGGTTCCGCCGCCGATTTCACTGTTCATGGAAAAAAAATTGCACCGTAATTCTTATAATTCCCTGCTGAATTTTTTACGCATTTTTAATTTGGAAAAATCCCAGAATTTGGAAAAAGTCCAGAGAGCTATTTTGGGTTCGGATTTGTGTTTCGATCGGACTTCAAATTCCGTCTGGACTTCGCCTAAGTGTCTAGCTAGGCTCCGATACCACTGTAGGGTTCCTAGGCACACTAGTGAGGTCTCACAAGCCATCGACCATGGCAATTTCAAAAATTCTAGGTGCCGAGAAGCCCGACTACGGATCGTTGGCTAGAAGTCTAGGCGAAAAAGTAAACTAGTTAACACTTAACTAAGGGATACGGAAATACAACCTTTGTAGATCCGGTGCTCCACCTCCATAGCTCCGCAACGAAGTCCCTTCGCTGTCCAAATGAACTCCCGGGCTCTAGCGTCGGCTTCGTCGAAGAATAAGCGAGCTAGGTCGTCGATGTGCATGCCGAAGATGATCTACGTCGAGGCATCGCTAAATCAAGCTCCGACTTCACCAAGTCAAGAAACTTGTGAAGAAAACACACTCTACTACTTGGCAAGAGGTAGAGGATGAAGAAATAGGAAGTGGGTTCACTTTAGAATTGGATTTCTCACTCAAATCATCAATCCACCATTGATGAAGAGAAGGTTTCTTCATTGAAGAAGAAGAAGAAGAAGATGATAAAGCATGATAAGTTATTCCAAAAAAGAAAAGAATAATGAAATCTTATCATGACTAAACCATGGTCAAGTGTAGAGTATTAATCATGGTTAAAAGGAATGGTTAGGGTTAAGCATGAGACAAAATGGTCACATAGTCAATACTTCATGAATCTTCATGAATAAAACAAAGAATGCCACCATTTCATCTTATGTTAATATTTTCCAAAAATAAAAACAAATGAATAAATGAATAATCAAATAAAAACCCTAACCATTTCTTTAACCAAGGTTTAATTCTTTACACAAACCCTAATTTGCATGTATCATTAAACATGATACAAACAAGTGCACAAAATCATATCGCATATGCAATGCGCACAAGCGAGCGAGAAAATCCGTTTAAAGTGAACCGATACTAGTTAATGCAAAGTAATATATCAAATATATAATTATGCATTAAATCATTAAATCAACACTTGATTCAATGATCCGGTCATGTCGCACATAACCGACTGGTATCATTAGTAACAACTTATCGAATCAACACTTGATCCGATAACCCGGCTATATCACATATAACCGATCAATGTCACATCGCGAGAATCGAATACGGTATCACATACTGGTATTATTCTCGGTCCCGCACATATCTCATATGCGCTCCTATTTCGTTTCGCTTGAGCCAGGAAACCTCTGTGTAGGACTCTAAAGACTCGTCAATACGCCGGCAGCAGGTGATGATCATATCAAACACCCACAGGCCGCAAGCGGTCTGCTAAACGTAGCGGCAACCCGGGTATTGAGCGATCTGAAGATCGACGAGCAAGCCCGCTCACACTCCAGTGAATCCAACCAGTAACACTACCGTACAGTCCGGTCTGATCGTCTGATATGTCGCATATCTTGCCTAGGGGTGGTAAACGTCAGACCCCAATAGCTCGATAAGTCGTGTCGATATGAGGTCTATAACAATTCGAGAAACTACTGGTAACACTTACCAGTAAATCTCAGCAACCCTGGCCAGGGATTTCCTGTTATAGCCAATCGAACACAGCGCAACATCAACCCCCTATACCGGGAGAGACGAATCCCCTCCTATCGCTCATTGCCTCCATGTGACTCGGGACTGTACCCAAAAACCACCGTTTTGCACGCCCTCTTGGACGTGGTAAGATGGAAATCAAAGCACAGTGGGAACCACACAAGACTCTATGACGATCTCGGGTCAACAGACTACTCTGTACCAGTGTCACCAGAGAACTGCCATCTGACGTGAGGTATAATACCATCTGGGAGTTCTCGGCGAGTCCGTCCAGTGTACCCAGTCTCTACTGAGCACCCGTATATCATCTCTGATGTCAAACACCGATGGACATGGGATCATCCATCGCCCATCTGTATGGGTCGAGAAGGTACACGCTAGTCTACTCTGGCATATCGATGCCCCGTCTCGATACACCCACGACTAGGGACTTTGAAGGATGTACTTATGGACTACCATGTCCCCACTAGTATGATCCGCATCATAGTCCAGGTAGTCAAGTACACATCCTAAGGGCTTTACCAACATGTAACAGGGAGACAAGCAGTGTACACGTTAAGGTAAAGATCAACCAGATAGCATACTATCATGTCGAGCAAGAAAGTCCTCCCTATATATGTCCCAGCATCCACTACAATATACATCTTATGTATAGTAATGGCCTCTAGGGCATACATATAACTAACAGAAACTTCCTTCCCCCTCTCTCTCACCTAATGAACCCATGTCACATTTCCTCCCCACCCTCTCTCTCATCTTTATTCTTTACTTTTCATTTTTCTTTTTCTTTTTTATCTCCAAAACAAAACAAGACATGTAAATGCAATAAAGCATGGTTCAAAAACATGAAATAAGTGTTTGCAACATATTTTGTTGCATGCGATGAACATTAGCAAGATTAATGCATAATCAGTGAAATGCTAATCGAGTTTAGTATTAAACTCGTATACAAATAATTATAATAATTTATAAAATGTCCAAATCAACTAAACACTTTCAAAAAAAATAATTCCTACAAATTTTCTGAATATTTTCCAAATCATAGGTATATAATTATACCACTTCATTAAACCAATTTCCATATTTTTATTATATTCATAAAAATTAGTATTTTATATTTTTTAATTCCAAAAATAATATTTTATTTTTCTAAAATGTTACAAGTACAATCAGTACAATCAATACAATAAACATTACGAGATTTATAATGGGGTAGACTAGTACGGAATATGTTAAAGGTGGCACGAGGTGGTCACTAAAAGACGTAATTACATCCATGTCGTTATTCCGTGGTATTATCGACGGAGCCTTATACTACGGGTTACCAAAGTCCACGGTGTAAGTTGGACTCCTCTCATATACACTGGCATATTCTGTACCAACCTATAACAACTACGCTAGTATAATAAATATAACATTATCTACTTCAACTGTTCTATTCTCTGTCTATTCTTCTCCTTCTTTCTTTGGGACTTACCGAGCGATTGTTCGCTGACGACATTCCTATTTCTCTTCATCTTTGCAATATTGTCAGGGACACTGAGGAGTTCGAGACCAGCCAGGAGCACTTGGAGCAGTTCACAGAAGACCCTGAGCATTGACTTTACTTGTATATACTTTTCATTTTGGTTATGCCATTGTTTAGGTATTGCATTCCAAACTTGTATTTATATTTCTAGTTGTATTGTAAAGAAATGTTGAATAAATAAAAGTTGTTGTTCATTTACATTCATATCTCTTGTGTACATTTTACTTTATATTGCTTAGATACGCTTAGCGTGTTTACTTCGGAGTAAATACGTCGCGTAGCCCATCGCGTCTCCTTACCCGTACACTGGGAAGCAGGGCGTGACAGGTTTTGTTGGCGACCCATGCAGGTCAGTGCTGCATGGAACCCTACAATGCAGGTCAGTTCTGTATGGACATACAGGTCAATTCTGCATGAAGTCCTAAGAAATATAACACAATAATCAGTAACTAAAAACATTCTTTATATTTCATATTCCTTAAATCTTACAATTCCATATACTTTGAATCTATCCTAAACCTATTTTTCTTTCAAGGTTATGGATTCTCCAAACAATACCAGCACCAACTTCAACAACACACTACCACCTCTACCGCTTACGCCTACCGTTGTTGCTCCGATCAATGAGCAGACGGTACTGCTTGAGGCAATCCAAAGCCTCCTAGAAGGACAGCAGCAGCAGACTGCTATCTTACTGAACCGTCTAGAAGGGGAAGTGCTCGGAGTAAAGCAATTCCGGGCATTGCACCCAAGGCAATTTTCGGGAAAAGAGAGCCCTTTAGAAGCGGAAGAATGGGCTCAGTGCATTGAGGATGATCTGGCAGCAGCACAAGTGCCAGAGATCACTTGGGTACGAGTTGCGAAGCTGCAACTCACCGACAACGCCCGAGTTTGGTGGAAGGTAGAAGAAAGCCATCTTGACCAGCCGATCGAATGGAAAACTTTTCGCGACATGTTCGACGCGAGGGACTTTCCAGAGACCGCCCAATTTGACATGGAGCAGCAATTCATCCATCTACAACAGGGTTCAATGTGGACCAATATGTGGATGAGTATGATACTGAGTTTACCATACTCAATAGGTAAGATATGTTTCAATATTCGATTTTCTAATAACACATACTACACAACTAACACAAGACCTTAACAGGTTCGCGGCATACTTGATACCGACTGCTGAGATCAGGTCCAGATGATTTCAGCAAGGGTTAGATTCAGATATCCAAGCTGCCTTAGCTATAGGTGATTTCCCAACCTACGAACTAGCTCTGAAAGCTTCCCGTCGATATGAGGTAGTGGTGAAGATGAATGGTAGACCCCAATCTACTGGGATGAAGTGCCCTGCCACTCAGATGGCAGGAGGAGCCTCTTCAAGGCCAACTTTTGAACCCAGAAGACCGGAAGAAACAAATAATCGGCCAAGTCCAGATTTTTGCTTCTACTGCAAGTGGGATGGACACTTGTGGAAAGACTGTAGGCGCACAAAAGGCCTATGCTTAGTTTGTGGTGCATCCATGCATGGAATTGGAACATGTCCTTATAGGCGCAGCACAGTTCCAATTCACAACACTTATCCACAGCAGCCAGCTATCCAGGCTCCTGCACCTCGTCTTACTCTTACAGCTCCACCTCCACGTGGACCTCCAGCACAGCCTAATCACCAATTCCATTAAGCACTGAGAAACATGCCTCGAGGGCAGAGAAACATGCCTCGAGGGCAGAGGAATGTGCTTCCAGCTAGGAGAAATGCACCCCGGCGTCAGGCTTTCACATTAGCGGCTGTAAAAGCCGAGACTGTAGACCAAGATAACCCTGGTAATTCCCTTACATCTTTCTAAAACCTTTTCATTCTTTCATTCTTCCAAATATTTTTTATGCACTATCAATAGTTCTATCACCAAACTTTTCTTGAATCCGTTACACTTTCCTTCTACAAATTTCGATGACGAAATTTTTATAAGGAGGGTAGAATGTAACAACCCTAAACTTTCTGCACAAATTTTTCAAAAGTACAGAGAGGATTACCTAAGCCTGAGCATAGGTTATAAATTTAAATTGCTTTTGAACAGCAAGAAAGCACTTGTATCTTATTGGTAAAGCCTTGCACTGCTGTAACGTAGCCCCTGTGTTTGAATCCCTCCAGCCATATATATTTTTTAATTGATTTTTCTTTTAATCGTTTAGAAGCCTAAAGGTTTACATGTGCACTGCACGCAAAATGAAAAGTTAAAAAGTAATCAAACATGTGCACTGAGGTATACCAAGCGACAGAGACACGTGGCCAAGATCCCACCCTCCACCACCGGACTTGGGCCGAAGAGATTCACCCCAAGACCGGCACCGCCGGGCCCCCTGTACCCAATACTCTCCAAACTCTAACCCTAGCACCCCTTGGCCTACCCCACTACCCCCATGCTGTTTGATTTCTCTGAACATTTCCAGTGAATTAAAAATGGGCATTTATCCACATTTTAATGCACATTTTAATTCTATTATTCATTATCCTAAACCCTAATTTTTCCTATAAATACCACACTAAATTTCTCCCCTCCTCATTCAGAAATTATACATAAAAACTCTCTAAAATTTCCAAGTCCAAAGTTGTACAAGTGGAGTTAGCAAATGTCGATGTTCCGGCGACGTTTCGGGAAGATTCCGGCGACGAAATGACTCCCCGACGATCTCAAAATCTCCCCTACCTCTTATCTCTAATTCTAACCTGTATGTCCCCTCTCCCCTCCTCTTTTGCTATTCTAAAACTTCTCATTTTCAAAACTCGTCGGAAGCGGAGTTATTCCGACTTCCAATTCTCTTTTCTTTAAAAATCTAATTTTTTCTTAAAAACAAACCTACAAATTTTTAATATATTGTTTAGTAATCATTAACAAATATATTAGAACAAGTTTTATCTCAAAAGAATCTATTATGCAACTTTTATCGCATTTTTACGGTTAAATACCATTACTTTACTTTCAACACAATTCAACATATTCCCTTGTATTACCTTTAGAAAACTCACGAGGTAATGACCTATCTCATCACAACACATATTTTTGATATAGCACGATAACTCTTGGGACATTAGTTTATAGGAAAATACGAGTTTACGATTAAATACCATAAACATTCAAAAAAAGTTTTATTAAAAAATGTGTTATCTAATTCCTTACAAATACGCCTCTACAACCCATTTTTGGGAAGCCTGGTCGGGATGGTGTGGGTTATCGCATATTCTCGGGTCTAGTAGAGCGAGATACAGACCTCCGCAAGGAGCATTCGAGCTCGATGGAATTTTTAATGCAATTTTTAAGAAAAATATGATTTCTATTTAATAAATAAATTCTATTTTTTATAAATATTAGATATATATAAATATTATCAAAATATCTACTTTAAATATATTATATATGTATTCTAAATCAAAGGAATCACAAATTTCATGAAACTACCTTTACAATTCAATGACATTCTAAGATTATACTAAAATACCATATACAATATAATTTAGGTTCTATTCACTAGAAAACTTCTTTTTTATAAAAACTACATATATGAAAACCATAAAGACGATAATTAAATATTTGAGATGTATTTTGAAAATATATCAAAACTATTTTTCATAAAACCCCCTCAAGTTATATTAATTTACAATAAGGACCTAGTAAACATAGGTTAAAGCGGGACCAATTCTCTTGAGTCTCAGGGAGCCGGAGAATATGGGAGCTTGCCTATCTAAGGTAGACAACCTAAAAACGGTGTTATCAATATGGTAATTGTCTTGAAAAAAGACACAAATCCCGCCGTCAATGTGCAGCAGTTACCGATAACTCCAAAACAATCAGGACTCCAATTCTGTTTAAAAGTCTAACTCAGTTCGAGTCAAGGTCAAATCTGAATACAATCTGTCTTGAATTCAATTCAAGTATAACTACAATACAACATGAATCCATGAATGCCAGAATACAATCTATAACAACATGAACATGACTGAACCGAACCATGGATATATTTTGATTGCATGACTATCCATTTATATCTATTCCATTTACTAATATCATGATTTCGGAAAGTCTTCCATTTACTATAAGACAATACAATACAATCAACACAATAAATATTACGGGGTTTATAAAGGGGTAGACTGGTACGGAATATGTTAAAGGTGGCACGAGCTGGTCACTAAAAGACGTAATTACATCCATGCCGTTGTTCTGTGATATTATCGACGGAGCCTTGAACTACGGGTTACCAAAGTCCACGGTGTAAGTTGGACTCCTCTCGTATACACTGATATATTCTGTACTAAGCTACAACAACTACGTTAGTATAACAAATATAACATTATCTACTTCACATGTTCTATTCTCTGTTTATTCTTCTCCTTCTTTATTGGGACTTACCGAGCTATTGTTCGCTGACGAAATTCCGGTTTCTCTTCTTCTTTGGAATGTTGTCAGGAGGACACGATACTGAGGAGTTCGAGACCAGCCAAGAGCACTTGGAGCAGTTCACAAAAGACCCTAAGCATTGACTTTACTTGTATATACTTTTCATTTCCGTTATGCCATTGTTTAGGCATTGCATTCCAAACTAGTATTTATATTTCCAGTTGTATTGTAAAGAAATGTTGAATAAATAAAAGTTGATGTTCATTTATATTCATGTCTCTTGTGTACGTTTTACTTTATATTGCTTAGATACACTTAGCGTGTTTACTTTGGAGTAAATATGTCGCGTGGCCCGTCGCGTCTCCTTACCCGTACACTGGGAAACGGGGCGTGACAATGAATTGGGCAATTAAGTCCGTCGGGATGTTTTTATACCTAATGTCCTAAAATCATCTAATTTGGGTATATTAGCCCAAATCTCGCTAAGAAACCTAGAATGTCCAATTTAAAACAAATTCAAGCAAGTGTTCTCTCTAAATTAAAATTCCTCATGGTTCTTTGTGTGAGAATAATTTTGGCTTAAGACGAATTTTTTATAAAAATATTTTTAACGAAGATATGAAGGTTTTACTCGATGATAAAGACTATTGCACGTTCACGAAAGTGTGTATGAGCAAAAATAAGTAAAAGGTGGAGTGAAGAATAAGGGTTTGTTTTCTGTTAAAGATGATAGAAATTCTAAATTTGAATCCGGCCTGGAGAATGAAACTTAAGAAATGCTTAACTCTTTACAAACTCACATGATCCTTTTGAAATTTGATCCGGTCCGTATTTTGTGACATAATGACTCTAATCGAAGTTTTTGAAACGTAACGACGCTATTTGCACACGCACGTAAAGACGTATAGGATCTTAATTAAATAAGAAGTGAGGTGTGAAAAATAAGAATTCGATATTTCTAAATTAGGGTAATAGAATTTCTAGCTTGGATACTAAACCTTAAGATTTGAATCAACCGTCATCTCATGAAACTATCTTGACGGGATTTTGTGGGTGTAATTCGCTGAAAACCCTTAGGAGACAACACTCCTCCTATCAAGAACATCTAGAGGTTTAACAGGTTGTTGCATGGGCTCAGTGCAATCGCGTTCGCTGTAAAAGTGAGGTTAGGATTTTGTTTTGCTCAGAACAAGTAAAAGATAATTTTAGGGGTATTTGTTCATCACGAAAAACTGCATTTCAGTACCGCTCATTCAATATCATTTTTGTGAATAATCGATGCTATTAATCCGTGCCTGCTCAATAAGTACAGGATACAAGTATTCATGAAAAAACATTGGAAACACACTCAAAATGCATGAATACGACATTTGTGAGCCGATACTACAACCCGGACAGAGAACTGATCAATATTCAAGAATTTTTGAAATAAACAAGTGTGCACAACAAAAAGAATGCAAGTGGTCCAACATGATACAAGTCATGTACAATATTTACAGGTGTGAACACAAGTTGGCCAACCATGATATGATGTGAACACATTTGATGCAAGTGGGCAATGGGTTTTGATGCAAGTGGGCTTGGTATGATGAATGATAAAGTTATGATGTAATTGTTCTAAATGCTTGCAATTTCCCTCCAAATCTCCTGATTAAAACTCAAGTTGATATAAAAAAAACAAATAATGCCAAGTAGATGATGGAGAGGCTATGAGATCACACAACAAAGACGGGCCCCACCACTCCTTTCCTGGCCGCCAATTAATTCAAAATAACCGCAATTGGCGGCCTAAAGTGCTCCATTTGGCTCCAATTTTCTTCTGGGCACTCCTAATTTTCACATCACTTCATTTTTATAGTTTGTTTTTTATGATAAAATGCCTATAAATACCAGAACAGAGAGCAATCCAAGGATCCTACCTTTTGCAACTTTGAATACAACTTCTATCTAAGCTTTGTACATAGTAGTTAGGTCCATAACTTGTTATAGTTTGAATTCTTTGCTTTTATCTGATTTTAAAACCTCTTAAGTGAGCTTGTAAGTTTAGATTCTAGTATTTGAACTCATTATCTTGTATCTTTCATTGAACTTCAATAAAGCTTTCATTCATGCACTTTGGTTCCTAGTATTTCCTTACCTTTTACTTACTTGCAATGTTTCATATGATATTCTTTACTTAACTTGCAACGTTTCCTTTGATGTCTTCTTCTCTCTTGTGTTTCATTTTCATGTTTTGTGAGTAGTTTCCTTTCTTGTTAGGGAAAGAGAAGGGTGATGATTTTAGTTAGGATTTTCTTTATCTCTTCCTTTGCCCAACACCTTACAAATTGAACTCCGACCAAAACTCATGCAATCCTCTCCTTTAAACACCTTATCCTACATGATAGCGGTGATTCCTAATTGAGACCGGTTGTATTTAGTTTGGCCAGAGGTGAGAGATAAGAAACAAGAACGAAAGGACAATGGTCAATAAGTACAGATTTCACACACAATCGTAAATACCCTACTTAAGTACCCCAATCCACGTTGTTGCCAATTACCCTAGCGTCAATAATCAAGAGAGGCATAAAGAAAAGTGTACGGATCTTCCTAATTTGAACTAACCTAACTCTATCCCTAACAAGCATTCTTTTGAACATATACACAACACTTAGGATAGGATCGAACATTCTGACTTTTGGACTTAACTCGTGAGAACAAGAACGAAAAATGTACCTTCTCCCTGCGGATGACCTGTACTCATATTGGCTAGCTACATATGACACCGTCTTGATTGTAGTACTTTAAAACTTATAACGACATAGCAAAACTCGTAACAATCAACCGGCCTGCATGCGCTTCCCTTAGATCGTAATGGCGCGGGATATCTCACTGTTGTTTCGGTTCTACTTGTTCCGAACCGACTTCGCCTTGCAAATATAAAAAAGATTATATTTTATTTCAGAATATGATTTCATATTATATTGTTACAATCTTTAAAATTAAATTTAATCCTGAAAATCAGTGCAAGAAAGTACTCAACCAGCCACGGCCAATCGGGTCTCGGGACATCCAGGGCTATCCGTTCCATCATCTACCATCGCTACTCCTTAGTCGCCGTGACCCAGCCGTGATAGTAAAGCTTCTTTACATCACATCGGAATCTTCTCTTATCTTGATATTCTGCATCTCGTCTATGAACCAGGTAAGGGCGCGATATGCATCGAATGGAACATGCACGCCATCCTCGCTGGGAACGCCTCTGAACCTGTAATGTCGCCGGGTCTGAAATTACAAAATTAAATATGTGTGTGTGTGTGTGTGTGTGTGTGTAATGACGATTGAAATTGAAATGTTTGAAAGGATATGTGATACCGTGTCCGACTCAAAAAAAGCCCGGGCATTAGTAGTCTGGTGCAGGTCCCACCTAAGATGGAGCGGGTACCGATGGTATGTATGGATCTCGTGGCCTATATAATCCCCTACTTGGTGGCGTTTTCACCAACAAGCACACCCTTCTCTTTGAACATCAGCGTCCAGGGTCCAGTTCCATCGACTGGCCTGGAGCTGGCGGGCTGAGAATGACCCCTCCTCTTAGCACTGCTGGAGCCTGCAAAAAAATATGCAGACACGATATTATAATATTCAGATTATATATATATAATATTTGACAAATTTAAATTACAATCGTTATTTAAAAGCTTTTAGGCAATAACGATTATATCTGCCCCTGATGTCCTTAGTGTGCTGCTAGAACTGGCGCCAAACGCCATCTCACCAGTAGAACGTGGATTTACAAACACTAAACTGTTAGATGATTCAATAGAATTTAGTAGATAACTAAAAATTCAATAGATAATTACATTGTAATGATATATTAAATTTTAAATTAGTAAACTATATACCATGTGCAGGAGTGCTGAGGTGCCCGAATCAGCTGGTGCGCTAGTAGGGGATGTCGGGGCTGTTATGGTGCTAGTAAGGGTAGGCGGATCTACTGGGGCTGGTTGGACACTCTCAACGGTGGCCGGATCTACTGGGAATGGCATGAAGCTCTCGCCAAGCTCGACTAGACGTCTTTTCTTCTGACGTCCAGATCGATCTGGGCCTGCCATCAGACCCTATATATATATCCAAATATTATTTCATTACTTATAATTATTATACAATATAAAACATTTATTTCAATTTCGTTACCTAACACATTTCTTTGGTACATTAGCTAAAGATTCCCGGGGTGGATTCACAAAATCTTGATCGGTGACAATCAATTGGCTGACATCACGTCTTACTAACATATTATTCGACGGCGCAGATTCGTGATCATCAGTACGTTCAATAGAAAGATTGGGTTGTGTTAGCGCCTTTTCCTTGTCACTCTCATCTTCAGAGACATTTAACGTTGGCATATTATAATAATCTATCGGTTTCCAATGACAAACAACACTCCAGTCAATCTTCTTAAAGTTCTGAGAATAATAAATTTGTGTTTCCATTGAGGAAAAGATAAAGTTATCGTATTCGTAGGCTATCCACTGGGTATTAACCAAAGTGAAACTGTATTCATCGATCTTCATACCCTGTTCAGAATTGGTATCATACCATTTGCATTGGAATATATAAAATGGGATAGCCTTATGCATGTATGAGACCTCTATAACTTCCTCAAGAACACCGAAGCAGGGTTTTACTTTGCCGTCAAAGGTTAGGACGCCTTTATTTTGTGTAACTCTAATATGTTTCGTCCTTTCTATCTCAAATTTTTAGCCGGAAACCCCGTACCCGTTATAAAATGTAGCTGCAGTAATTGGACCGCTTCAAACGTTGTGAACCTCTTTATCAATTTTCTCTCCACGACTTAATTGTCCGTTGACTTCTTATCTACACCAAGCGGTGAAAGTGAGCCTCTATTTTTGTTCGATTCTATCGGCCGACCACCCAGGATTCAATTGCTTGAGTTTTTTTGTGTGAGTTGTTCGAAATTTACATAAGTTAGATCAGTTATATTAAATTTAATTTCGAATGTTTAAATGGATGAAATTATTACTTGTTGTGCATATATATTAAAACATCCGCTGGTTAGCAAGATGTATGCATGTACACTGCCAATGAAATGGTATGATATGTTTTTTAGTTTTCCTGCTCCAATTGAACCATCAGGCACACGCGACGGTTTGTTCAGCTTCGGCTAAATATCGTCGTTCAGGAAACGAGCACGGAAAAACGTGATTTCTTCCAAAAGATAACCTTCCGTAATCGAACCTTCAGGACGATACTTGTTGCAAATATAGTTTTTTAAAGTTAATAGGTATCTGTTGAAAAATTATAGATATTAATTTACCACAATGATATTTTTCAATTTAAATGATGAATAATAAACATTTTCATATCTCTCAATCGAATATATTCAACGGTACGGACCACCAATCTTGACCTCGGTTGCCAGATAGACAGACATGTAAACAATAATGTCGAAAAAGAAAGGTGGAAAGATAGTTTTGAGTTTGCAGTGGATCAAAAAAATAACTTTTTCGAGCTTCACTATCTTACTGACGTCTACATTTTTAGAACACAATTGGTGAAAATACATGCAAATTTCATTAAGCATGAAACCAACTTCTGATTTTACTGATACTCTGAGGCATAACAGAAGAATATGTTGCATCAATAAGTGGTAATCGTGGCTCTTAAGTCCTACGATTTTTCAGTTTTCTACCTGTACCTATTTGTCAATGTTTGATGAGAAACCGTCGGGGACTTTCAATTCTTTCAGTACCCGCAAGATCCGCAGCTTCTCCTTTTTGTTCAGCTTGTAGATTGCTGGTGGAATCTCGTAATAATCTAGTTTACCGGCCATAGGCCGAGCTTGCAATTCTTCTCTAATGGACAAACCATCCAAATTCATTAAATCATGATGGGCTTTGAGATTGTCCTTCGTTTTTCCATCCTCACACAACAGAAGATTGATGATGTGCTCAGAAACACGCTTCTCGATATGCATACATCTAAATTATGGTGCAGTGGTAGGTCAGACCAGTACAGAAGTTAAAATAAACAACTTCACTTCATCCAACCAGTTCGACATGGCATTATATTTTTATTTTGTGTCTTTTCAAATGTGATATTATGATAATCTCTCCATTGTTGCAGTATATCGTTGCCAAACAATGGTTTAGGAGGCCTACCGGTCTCCGTCTTACCATTGAACATTTCTTCATTCCTTCTGAATCTGTAAGGTATAGGCAAGAAATATCGGTGACCCATATACGACTCTTGCTCGCTAAACTTCAAGCATACGTGGCTTATATGAATATAAAAACAAGGGCACGCAAGCTTAACTTGAGTTGTCCATTTCGACAGCATGTCATAGGCAAGAAAATCATTAATTGTCCACAACAAAACTGCACGCATATGAAAAAAAATTACCGTGTGCATTATAGGTTCTCATGCTAGGTTCCTACATCGATTTTAACTCATCGATCAAGGATTGAAGGTACGCGTCGATTTGTTTCCCAGACGACAAGGAACCATCGATTAAAAGTGCCACCATAAAATAAGATTACGTCATAGCCCTCCATAGCGGCAGGTTATATATAGTCATCACAACGAACCAATTACTGTGAGTACGCCAGCCGCGCACCATCCCAAATGGACTGAAACCATCACTCGCAATTCCTACCCTCACGTTATGAGGGTCCGTGTTGAACGTAGGATATTTTTCATCTAAAACTTTCCATGATATCGAATCTCTAAGATAACTAATTTTTCCCTCTTCACAAGGCGCTTTATGGTGTCACTACATTACGGACGTCATTTCCTTACACATAAATAACCGTTGCAGTCTCGGTATTAGAAAAAAATGACGAAGAATCTTCACGGGCACATAACTAGAATGAGAGTATTTCTTAGACTTGAATCGATTGGTCTCGCACATGGGGCAGTTTCTGAGTCTTGCATGTTCATTCTGGAACAAAACACAGTTATCTCGCAAGCATGAATCTTGTCACAGTTTAGGCCGGTATTTGTGATTATCTTTTACGACTCGTATCAGTTCGGTGACACTTCATTTCTGTTGGGAAAAGCTTCCTTCAGTAATGCTAGGATATCAGTGAAAGACTGGTTACTCCATATATTCTTTCACTTGATCTGAAAGAGACGTACGAAAAATAACAGTTTTGAAAACCCTTTGCAATTTGGATATATTGAGATTCTTGACTCAGCCTTATACTTCTCCAATAATGAGGATCAAGTGCTTTCCATATCATCAGAAAGTCCCGTGACATTTATAAACCCATCTTTCATCGATCGGTTTAAATACAGAATTATCAGTTGTCTATAGTGCCCTCAAGACAGTTATTATAATCGCAGGCAGGCAATTATGATGATTGAAGGAGGACCTATACGGGTAGAACAGTCTTACTCGAGATGATAGAATGCTATCTGGTTTGACTTTATCATCATGTACATATATTATGTGGTATTACAGATCACTATTACATGTTGTTAGAGCCCATAAAATTCTTGCTTGACTATCAGGGTTATTGTGGCGATCACACTTGTGGAAACTAGGTAATCTATAACCAAATCTTTAAATGTCCCTAGTCGTAGGAATATCGAGACTGGGCATCGATATTCTAGAGTAGACTAGTGTATAAGTTTCTTGACCCTGACGATGGGCGATGGCCGGTCTCACAACCATTGGTGTTAGTTAGTCACCAAAGATTGTATACAGGTGCTCATTAGGTTATGAGTTATACTGGATGGACTCGCCGGGAACATGCTAGATGGTATTATACCTATTGTCAGCTAGCAGTTCTCTGGTGACATGAGTACAAATTAGTCTGTCAAACTGGGATCGTCATTTGTCTCATGTGAGTTCCCACTGTGCTTTGATTACTACCCTACCAC
Organism: Agapanthus africanus; assembly: GCA_030015575.1. Lineage (NCBI taxonomy): Eukaryota > Viridiplantae > Streptophyta > Magnoliopsida > Asparagales > Amaryllidaceae > Agapanthus > Agapanthus africanus. The sequence goes on along the minus strand of CM057350.1, from coordinate 439,757,565 downwards.
GGCTCTACTGAGTCGTGCAATCAAATTTTAGTTGGGTACAGTCCCGAGCCACATGGAGGCAGTGAGCGGATCGTGAGGGATTCGTCTCTCCCGGTATTGGGGGTAGATGTCGTGCAGTGCATACGTGGCCATCACCAGAAATATTTGGCCAAGGTGGACGAGATTTACTAATTTAGATCAGTAGTTTCTCAGTGATGATGGGCTTCACACCGATATAACTTATTGCATTATTAGGAGTCTGACTTTCTCCAACCCCCTAGATCTAATATGCGATCTCATAGACGATCAGACCGAACTGTACGGAGACTGTCACTTTCAGGCTCGGTAGAGATACGGACAAGTTTTCTTATCGACCATCTTTTCGTTCAATACCCGGATAGCCGTTACATACTGCTAATGTCGTTGACATGCTTGTGGTTAAACCCACTGCCAGCATATTGTCGAGTGTTTAGAGTCCCACACAGAGGGTTTTCTAGCTCAGGCCAAACGATGTAGTATACGTACTTAAGTTCGATTAAATACGTGTTTTTGTACACGTACTTTTAATCGGACATTTTGATAATACTAACCGGTTTGAAAGATAAGCAGATTATCATATTTGGATAAAATGTGAGCTAGTATATATATCTCTTTTTGGTATCTCTCTTTCTGGTATTTGTATTTTGACAGAATACAGTATTTATACGAATACGAGTATTTGTATAAATGTGTATTTGTGTCTTGATATAAATACGAGTATTTGTATCTTAATACAAATACGGGTATTCGTATTTTATACGAATATGGGTGTTTGTATTTTGATACGAATACGGGTGTATGTATTTGTGGCATATACATGTATTAGTGTGTGTGTGTATGTACACACACACATATGTATATGTGTATATTTGAGATGGCACTCTTCTCTTCTCATCTCTTCTTGTATATGTTGGAATGGTGTGAACTTGTGACTCACCATGGTGAGTCACAATTCCACATATTCAAACCATAAAAGAAAAGAAAAGAATATGAAGAGATAATGGTTTTCATTTGCCATGCTTGCTCATTTCTCATTACCTGTCACGCCTCGCTTCACAAAAGAGTGGTAACGGCACATGACGAGACCCGCGACGTATTTATTCCGATAAGGTCATTTCTCGAAGTAAATACGCTAAGCGTCTATAAGCAATATAAAGTAGTAAGAATAAACAAAAGAATGAAATCCAACTTTGATATATTACATTCAAAATTCACAATTGACAGAATATCTGAATACAAGATACGATAATATGATAATCCTTAATAAGGAGGCATACATAAATAAGCTGAAATGAAATGAAAAGTTGAATGAAACCAGACGTCCGGTTGTGATGCGAACTAGTTGTACTCCTCTTCGACCGCTTCTATCTCCTCTGTCTTAATACCACCTGACGAACATTCCAAGAAAGAAAGAAAGATGGAAGGAATGCCCGTCAGCGAACTAACGCTCGGTAAGTCCCCAAAAAGATGGCGTGAGGTATATAAATGAAATGTAAGGTGTAATGTGATATATAGTATAGCATGGATATAAATCATGAACATGTAAACAAGTATATTAGCGTGCATGGTAATGTGTATGTTAACTATATTACCATGGCAAACAAGTATAACATAGCCATGGAGTGTAGGTATAGTGAACATGAAGGGAATGTAAGTGTCCTAAAAGGTCTCTAAAAGGGTAAAAGTAACTAATATGAGTTCAAGGTGTGAGTGTCAACTAAATCTCAAGAGTTTTCTTAAACCCAACAGACTATAATCCAGGGATAAGGAACCGCGAGCCTTATGATAGTCAGTAATGGGACTTCGACCGTCGTCGAAGTATTCTAAACTCAACAGGCTATAATCTAAGAGTAAGGAAACACGGGCCTTCATGATTGTTAGTATTCATGATTGCTTGTATTCATGATTGTTAGTATGGGACTCTTGAGATTTTATTGGACTCACAACTCAAACTACTCCAACACTCCGTGTATATTAGTTTATAGTTAAAATTACAAGTCTTGCCATAATCCATGAATACATCAAGTTTTCAAGATTGAGTTCATATCAAGATCAAGTATTCATGTCACGTTTCAAGTATTCAAGTCAAGTTGTATTCATGGTTCGGATCAAGTCAAGTCTAGCATTTAATTGGATTATGTCAAATATATAATATCTAATTATGTTTTCATGTACATACAACAATTTAAAGATCAAGATAAACAAGGTATACATGTTCGAATAGCATGAAATAAGTCAAGTATATTATTCAAGTAACGGCCATAAACAATGCTGTTAAGAAGTGTTGTGTACGACTAATCAATTAAGTCAATCAATTTCAGAATATAAACAAAATTATATATCTAAGTGTTGTGCATGCGTGAGTTCTATTTGCGCCTAAATACGACTACCGGTTTGGGAGATATACACATTTTAGTTTCATCATGCAGAACAGATCAGAATCTGTCCAGCACCGTTGGATATTTTTAAAACACAGTTTGACTTAATTTCCATCAGGTTTCAGGTTACGATGATTATTAGAAAATTGTAGGTATTTCAATGTACTTATCCAAAACACTAAGTTTCTCACGATTTGGATTTTTGAAGCTCAAGTTATGATCATTTTAATATCAGCGTTTAAACCAGAAATTCAGATTTCTGGACAGCAACTATATGTTATATTGTAAAGCCTATATAGGGTTGTTTCATGCGTTTCTAAGTAATATAATATACAAGAAATTATATCTCTATCAATTTTGCATCTACACATCTAAATTTTGTCATGAACGGACATCGGGGGTTCGAGTTATGTCCTATTTAAAAACAGTGTGCAAATCAGGACAGATTCTGTCCAGATCCGTCACTTAATATTGTAACACAGTTTTCAATATTTTACGTCGGTTTTCAGTAAAAACTTAAAACTAAGAAAATATAGATCTTTCGATTTATATATTCAAAAAATCTAAAAAAACTTAATTTGAATCAACGATTACAGAGTTATGGTCTCTTGAAAAAGACCCTTAATGACAATTTTCTAGTTTTAAAAGCAGTGAATATAAAACTACGTAACTCCTAAACCGTTATTCTGTTTGAGATGAAATTTTTACTATAGATTTGGGACTCTATATATTATTTTATCCTAATGTTCCAAGAATTTTCAGAATTGGAAATTAATTTATAAAAATTATTTTAAAAATAAAGGTTTTGTAAGATCGTATTGAAAATGATAAATCTATGGTATTTATTTATAACCTTGTTTTCTTGTATACAAAAATAAATATAAATAATTAAAATTTCAGTGATAAATAACATTAATTAACATATGTGAAGCAAACATATGATCCGATCATGATTAACCGTCTAAAACAATAATACTTAACATGTTATCAACCATTGCATGCGGGATTTTATAACTAAACATATATGCTTTATTTCAACCATTTTTTAATTTAAAAAAAAATTATCATGCTACTAACAAGTTATCTCAAGATTCGACATAATGGAGATATAGTAAGAGCATGAATTTCAAGTAGAGAAAAGCAGGAGGGAAGGGGACTTATGGGTTGTGTGAGTTGGTATAACAACCGGTTCACCGATTCGATTCTAGCGGCAAAACACAAGCCAATGTGACGAGATTTTTGAATGGTACAATACTTCGGTCTTGAATTCCTAGGGACAAATTGAGCTCCGGTGGCGCCGAAACTTTGAGAGCTCTAAGAATGAAAATTTGAAATAATTTTTTTGAAGGAGGATGAACAATAAATGAGAGAACATATAAAACAATATTAATATGGTCATTATAATAATTCATAATCATAACCATACTAATTATTATATACATTCATTTTGAGAGTTAAAAGAAAGATGAAATGAAATGTCTCATTTGTAGGTTATGAGAGAGCTTAAAAATAGATTAAAATAATTGCAAGAATAGGGATTTGAACATGTGACTTATGGAATAACAATGTAAGAAGTAAACCAATGAGCTACAAGGTATTTCATGCACATTTTTAATTAGAATTAAATATATGCTGTTACTTGAAAAGAAAGTGGGCTTTTAGTTTTATAAAAAAAATGAAAATGAGATTGGATTTGGGTTATGGGCTTGGGTCAGGTCTTGCGTTTAATTTGAAATAGGTTAAAATTTAGTTTACAGAAATGGATTTGGGAAAAATAGATGGAATAATAAAATAATATATTTAATAGAAAACAAACTATACGGAAAAATACTAAGAATAAATTATTTTACTAAAGAAAGAAAACACGAAGGTATAGTAAAACTGGGGTCGTTACATTACCATCACCCTTAGTTTCTTCCTCCTCTCTTAGTTTTTTAGAAGTAGAGAAAGGGAAAAATAAAAAGAGAGAAAACATATAGATTGGCCACTAGTACAACCTAGCAATCAATTCTTAGTAAGTTTTGATCACTAGTTGCTTCACTTTGCTTTTAGTGTGAAGCTAGAGCCTAAGCTAGGGTTCCCTTAGATGGATCATCTTCGACAAGGAAGACCGACTCCCAAGCTCGTTCCCGACAATCTAGGAGCTAAAGAAGTGGAATATAAGATGAAGGACATGACTACAAAGGTTATAATTACTAATCAAGTAGCTAAACTCCTTCTAGTGTTACTAGTTTAGTGTTTGGATTCGATTCTAGGTCATAAAGTTCGTGCTCTTGTCTTTGAAAATTTTTGTTTTGTATTCCGCCTTGGCCGTAAGTTTGCAGCACGAGCACGAGTGTCTACCAATATGGTATCAGAGCCACCCAAACGCTTAAACTGGTATTAGACTACATTTACGTTTCAAAACTAAAAATTTCTGTTCTTTCAAAACTCAAAACCTAAGTTTCTGTCGAATTTTTTATAATCTCTGGAAAAAATTTAAACAAGTGCAAAGATCTTGTTATGAGATATGAAAACTTAGGAAGAAAAACGGGGACGTAACTCCAAGGAAAAACCGCCCATATTTGCTTTTCACCCGACTTAGTCGGTTTTGGAGTGTCTGCTGGTCCCCAGTTTTTCATGGGGCTTAATCTCATTAAAACTTGGTTTTTGGTTATATTTGTTTTGGCCTAGATTTCATCTAATGTTATCTTTCCATTCAGGCAACACGGAAAGTTTTTAAATTGAAACTTTTGCATCGTTTATATCTTTGTGTTTGTATATGTATTTGTATACGTCGTCTAATTGCTATAGGTCGATTAGACGGGGTTGAAAATACTTGCTTGTTTTGTTGAGATGTATATCTTGCGATGGTTTATCGGATAGTCGTTGTGGATAGCCCCTCATCATAGAATGTTTGTATATTCTTTTATTCGGGACGAGCGGACGGATTGCAGCCGTCGTTACCGCTCGATGTATATTATTTTGTTGGAACACAATCGGGTTGAGGTCGATATTACCACCATATATTCATTCATTCTTGTATTAGAATAACCCATGGAGAAGTACTCAAGTAGCCGAGTTCTAGAGTGTATTAGGTGGTCGTCTCATGGTGATGAGTTTGAACCGCCTCGCTCTAGAATGTAAGTCTACGGTAGCGCCCCGGCCGTCGATCCGAGGCCAAATGCGGAAACAAAAACTTTTTAGGAAACCGGCGCTATCGTAGTCTTTCACCCGGATCGAACCATTAACGCTAAACTAGCTAACTACTAAGAAGTGAGAGTGGCTATACCGATCGATCCGTGTCCTTCGGTCTTTGGCCACCATCCCAAGCTCCTCGCGGCATCTCCGATCTCCGGTCTCCTCATCGGAAGGGCACCACGTCAATAAGTCTTTTTACGGGCTCCCGCTTCATCCGAAGCAACTCGAACGTGAAGTTTGCTAGCCGACATGTCCAAGGTGAAGAGAATGTATGTGATAACTTTGTCTCTTGACACTCTAGAATTCTTAACACATGAGATTGGTAGAGTGGAGGTAGAAGATGATGCCAATGGAGGAACTTGTGAGCTAGACGAAGAAGAAGAAGAAGAGAGGCTTTTGTTGTTGTGTTGCAAATGAAAAATGAGAGCTTTCATTATAATCTCAAGAGCAAAACAGCCTCATATGGCTGCCCTCTCTCTCTCTCCACCTCACATTTCAACACAACAATCCATCAATTAACATGACATGTTCACAAAAAAAGAGACTATGAGTCACTAGATTGCACATGCCATATTAATTGCTCCTCATGATGAAATCCACTCATAATTTCCAAAAGCAAACATTAATCCAAATGTTTGCAACAATAAAAAGAACGGCATCATCTAAAGTAAACTCGTGACGGATCACAAGAATACCCCTCACCTGTATATACATACCTGCATCCGCATTCCGACTGAATGTAAATGCAATGAGACTAAAATAATCCAACAATCTAATACTAGCCCACTAGTATGATCCGCCCGATCATGATCCGTGCACGATTGCACGTATATGATCGAACCGTGCCATAATACCATACGGCCTCTACAACGTTTCGCCCGAAACTTGAGAAACTGTCTGTGGGGGACTCTAAAGACTCGTCAATACATTGGCTGTGGATTTAACCACTAGCACGTCAGTGGTACTAGCTGTACGTAACGGGCTATCAGGTATTGACCAAAAGGGAGGTCGATGAGCGAACTCATCCTGACACCCTACTGAGCCTGTCAGTGACAATATCCGTACAGTCCGGTCCATTCGTCTATGAGTATCACATGTCGGGCCTAGGGGGTTGGTAAAAGTCAGACCATTAAAAGCGATACAAGTCGTGTCGGAGTGTAGCCCAGAAAACCCTGAGATACTACTGGAATACCTACCAGTAAATCTCCTTTGCCTTAGCCAAGGACTTCATGTAATGGCTCTCCTAAACACAGCGCGATCTCACCCCCAATACCGGGAGAGACAAAACCCCTGCCGATCCGCTCACTGCCTCCATGTAGCTCGGGACTGTACCCAACTAAAACCTGTTTGCACGACTCCTTTGAGCCGTGGTAGGGTAGTAATCAAAGCACAGTGGGAACTCACACGAGACAAATGAAGATCTCAGGTCGATGAACTAACATGTACACATGTCACCAGGGAACTGCTATCGGACGTCAGGTATAATACCAACTAGCATGTTCCCGGCGAGTCCTGTCCGGTGTACTCATAACCCAATAAGCACCTGTATACATCTTAAGTGAACCAACTGACACCAATGACTTGTGAGACCGGCCAGCGCCCCTCGTTGGGGTTTCGACTGTATACTCTAGTCTACAAATGGAGTGTCGATGCCCAGTCTCGAAACTCCCACGAGTAGGGACCACTTTAAGGATGTGCTTATAGACTACCCAACTCTCACGTATATGATCGCCATCATACTGCTGGTAGTCAGGCAAGAATCCTAAGGGCTCTATCAACGTGTAATTGTGATCTGTAAGGTCACATAAATCATGTACACGATGATACAGATAAACCAGATAGCATACTATCATCTTGAGTAAGACTGTCCTTCCGGCATAGGTCCTCCCTCAATCATTGCAATCGCGTGCCTGCGATCCAATAATTGATTTTGAGGGCACTATATCCAATAATCTCCCACTTGCACTCAAGGCTAATTATTGCGATATCGCATACTCACAGCCCGTGTGATACCGAACACCCAACTCCTCTACTGATCAGTCTCACAAAGCCCGTTTGTGAAACTATTGTGTTCGAGGAATAGCCTCAGTAAGTGGATCCGCCCTGATGTTTCTTTCTATGTCTCTCTTTACCTCAAGTTCGTGGAGAAGGCCATCTCCCGAATTGAGCAATACCTGTCTTAGAATATATCTGGATATCTGATGGGACCTAGTTCACAAATGAACTCCAAATCCAAACTTCTTAGACTGTATTGTCAACTGAACTTAATCAGTATCCTGCGCCATGCCTCCCTCAGTATCCGCTTGGACCTCCTGTCCAAACTACTGCCCCTCGTCAGAGGGAAAACTTTAACTCTGACGGTCACTCTATCATCCATGTCACCTTGGAAGGCTGGAATGATAATCGTCACCTGAAGGAGGCTGTCATCATCATATCCCTAGAACATCCTCTTATGTTCATAAACTGCTTCCGAACGCTTCTCCGGGATTGGATTAATGTCAACTTATTGCATCTAGTGCAAAAACAACATCTGGTGTGGTATATGACATCTCATGATTGACTCAATTGCCTAAGCAAGTGATATGCCAATCATGCGCATCCCTCTCCTCTTTAATCTGTAAGACACCTTTAGAGAGGGTGACTCCATCACCTGCAAGTACACCACCATGCTGTTCATATCAGATTTTTGCATTTTTATACCGCCCAATTTTTATCACATTGCATGTCGGTAGATACTCTTGAGCCGTGTTTGCTAGTCAATTGCAGGATACAGGTTCCCGGTTCTCAAACGGAGAAATTCATGGAAAACACGACAAGAATCCGGTTCCTGCCAACTACAGATAAAACACGGTCTCCGCTCTTCATCCGTATGCTGCCAGATACCGGTTTAGGAAGACAAAATGTCAAGTCAATGTCGTTTTCAGGCACAAGGCTCAATGGTGGCACAAGATCCAAGAGATCTACGCGGCGCTCGAGACAATCATGACAAAATCTTAACAAAAAGTCCACCTTTCCTTCAACAGAAATTCTGGAAAAATCGTGAAAACAAATGGAGAAAATACATATGCCAGAATAAAGTACTCAGAAAACCAGGCTACCAGAAAAAGGCCCAAAGCCCAACTCCACAATACGGCCGCGGAAGAGCGGCCAAAGGGGGGTCTTGGCCGTGCTTCCGCGGCCGTTCTGGCGCCAGACAGTTAGGGTTTTTAGGGGGTGTTTGGTAATTTCATATGGGCCAGTATTTTTGCCCTAGTTTCTCATTCTCCAGCCTATAAATACCCCAGAATTCTGTGAAGGAAGGGGTCCATAATCTTGTATTTTTCTTTGATAGGTTTTAGTGCATGTTCTTCTTCCTCTTCTCACCTCTTCTCCATTAAACTTGTAAGTGAGCTTTTGAGTGAAGAGTGATGAATAAAGAAGACCATTTTTATTATCATGCTTGTCTCTTTCTTTACTTGTTATAATTGTTGTAATTTTAATTGTTAAGTAGTTGTTGTTATTTCCTTGTTGTTTGTTTCTTCTCTCTTTTTCTTTATCCTTTCATACGACAATGATACTTACGCTTGATCCTCGCCAAGGTGAGGTCGCAAACAGTTAGTCGTATTCTTCTAATCTCTTTCTTTCTATCTTCCTCTTTTGTGTTGTTTTATTTTTCCGTATTATGAAGTGTGAGTAGTTCTATACTTGTTAGGGTAGGATAAGGGAAGTTTGAGAGAAGGAAATCTCTCTCACTCTTTCCTTACCCAACAACTTAAATCAACTCCCGTTAACCCAACCACAATCCGCTCCTTACGGCACCCTATCCTACATGATAGCGGTGATTCCGTAGTGAGACCGGTTGTGGTTGAATTAACCGGAGGTTATGGATAAGAGCCAAGAACGGACGGACAAGCACCAAAAGGAAGGACTATGCGTTGGAAAGCCTAGCTTATACTCGCAAGTTCCTTCCTAGTCGTGCTAATCCCCGTTGTTGCCGATTACCGTAACACCGATATTAAGTGGGGCAACGAAAGATGTGGAGACTCCTAACTCAAACTAACCTAATCCTAACCCTAACAAGCTCTCTTTAAATATCAACTCAACACTTAGATAACTACAAACAAAATCTGAACAACCGGACTTAACTCGTCGAAAAACACATAGAAAAAGATTCCCATCTTCCTGCGGACGACCCGTACTCAACCGGCTAGCTACGTGCGAAACCGTCTTGATTGCGGTATTTAAACTAGAACTTGAACACGCTCGTATCCTAACAATCAAATGGCGCCGCTGCCGGGGAGACGGTAGTCTATTTCTAAGTGAAATTTCGGGTTAATTTGTGAATATAAAAACAACCAAAAAACCAAAAAAAAAAAATATACTTTGTAGAAACCATCTTGTTATTTTTGATTAGTTTTTGTGCAAGCGTGCAGGAAATACGAAGCTCAAGATCGACGCCAAAGACGTTGGAAATACGGAGTTCAAGTACAGTGCCAAAGACGTGGGAAGATAGACCCACAGTTCGCGGCTACACCGCGACGGACAAAAACGAAGCATCCGGTCTACTGTAGAAATCTGGAGCAGATACAGTGAGCATATTAGAATTCCACACATCCAGACAAGTATAGGAGATCAAACAGAGCCCACACCAGAAAAATTAAGCACCAATTCCTCATTTCCGCCGCGGAACCGCGGCATTAGGGCCTTTTTGCCGCCCTTCCGCGGCCACTTGGTGGGGTCAGTGTGCCATCTTCTCTCTGTAAGTCCCTCTGCCTCTCTCCACTCCTCTGAGCTCCACTGAATTGTGTTTTCTGCAGCCTTCTTTGCGCAAATTCTTCTCCCCCTTCCAATAAACTGTTCTTGTGCAGGATTCTTTGCGCCGCAAATAAAAATTGTTTGCTGTTGATATTGTTACTGTTTTGCATTCTTTAATACGGACTTAAGGGGCTTGAAACCAATCCAGATTGGGTGGGGATTTCATCACCCTTCCCAGGACCCCGGAAATCACTAAAGCATATGCATTGTCCATTGTAATTAAAAAAATACTAGACTTCAGCCCTAAGGACTTCGCGCTCATTAGGAGAAGATAAACCTTGTTTAGAACCTTGCTTAACCGTATATTGTTTACGGGGTGTCTAGGAAAGTGTTAAGGCGCAACCGCCGAAAGAGAAAGGGTTATTTAATTAAGGAACTTCGCGAAAGCGTTGGATAACCTCCCCTTATCTCTGCACTTACCTGGCCTCGTGATCAGTGTATTTTTAAGCCTGTTTCTCGACACTGTTTAACTTCGACAATCAAGTTCAGGAGCAGGTCTAGTAGACCTAGGTTATCCTAGATCTAGGTGTGATTGTGCATATCTTGTTTGTGATTGCTTAAGCCGTATTTCCGTACATACTTCTGTAAATCTCTTTCTAAAAACAAAATAAAAAAAGAAAAAATCAAAAACTTTTATAAAAACTTGCCATTTTTACGCCAAATCCATTTTTACCCAACACCCATCGCCTTTCTTCATTGACGTTTTCTTACCCTCACCTTCTCCGCTTTGACTATACTAAACTCGTTTAGTGTATGTCCGCTTGGACTCGGGACACTAGCGCCCGTCTAGTCCGCGTTACGTTAGTCGCGACCGACTACGCGATCGACTCCGAAGTCGATACTCCGTCCACTCCTCTTTCACCCCTTCCTTTGCCGGCCAACTCCGACGTTGACCGAAATTCTGTTCGTACATCTTCACCTTCACCTTCACCTTCACCAACCTCTTCTTCCGCGATGTCGGGATTTAATCCGAACATCTCGTTGACCACCCCGGGATTGGCTCCACCTCCTATGGAGACCAATCTCCCACCACCTCCGCCTGTTGTAGCGCCGCAGCGAATTGCGCTCCAGGATCGTTTCTACCCTACCCGTTCTGCACTTCCAACCTACATTTCTCTTCCTCCGGCCAATGGGGACAACTTTGAAATTAAGCCCCATTTCATCAACATGCTTCCACGTTTTCATGGGCTTGAATCTGAAGATGCCTATATCTTCATTAACAAATTTCAAAACGTCTGTGCCATGATGAAAACAACCCAGCTGTCGGACGATGCTATACGTCTACGGGTCATTCCGTTCACTTTATGCGATCTCGCAGAAAAATGGCTGTATAGCACCGCTTCCCACTCAATCACCAGCTGGGACGAGTTTGTTAAAGCGTTTCTAAAAAAATTCTACCCAAATCATAAGACCGCAAGAATTCGAAATGAGATCAACCAATTCTCCCAGCTTCCTTCTGAACCCTTTTGGAAGTGCTTTGACCGATACAAAGACCTTCTTGTTCAGTGTCCTCACCACGGTATAGAGAAATGGCAACTCTGCCAAACCTTATACGAGGGACTGAACCCAGCAACGAAGCAGTTGCTGGAAACCATCTGTCAGGGCCACTTCCTATCCAAATCTGACGAGGAAGCGTGGCAGTTCTTTGACGATCTTGCGGAGCAAACGCTACAGTGGGAGAGCACCAGACCGACTCCTTCTTCTTCTTCTCCCTCCACTTCTACCGGTCAGTCTAGGGTAGGAATTCACCAGCTTGATGTCTCTATTGCGATGAGAGCTGAAATGGCTGCAATCACAAAAAAACTTGAAGCAATAGAGAGCAAATTTTCTTCTCCTACTCCTGCCCCTGTTCTCCCCCTTCGTACCATCTGCGCTTGTTGTTCCGATCCGTCCCACTTAACTGAAGAGTGTCCTTACAATCCACCCTCGCAAGGACAGGATCAGGTTAATGCATTCCAGCAAAGACCAAGGAATGATCCATACTCTTCCACCTACAATCCCGGTTGGAGGAACCACCCCAATTTCGCCTGGAATCAGAATCAGAATCAATTCCAGGGCAACAATTTCCAAAAGGCCCCTCCACCGCAACAACAAGCGCAACAACAAACTCAGTATCAGCAGCCCTTCCAACCCCAGCCTTACCAAAACCAGACGAATAACTTTGCACCGAACAATTCCTTTCCACCAAACAACTTTGTTCCGTCGAACAATGATAAGGTTTCCTCGTTCGAGCGAAGTCTGGATGCGTTTGTTAAACAATCGACTCAATCCACCGCCAACATCCAGTCTTCGATCCAATCTTTAGTGCAACACACCGCCGCACACGGGCAGAGCATCAAGACCATCGAGGCCCAGATTGCACAGCTGAACGCGGCCTTGAGCGAGCGAGAGAAGGGGAAGCTCCCGTCCCAGCCACTTCCAAATCCCGGCCACCCACATAATGCACTTGTTGCTCTTGAACAACAAAACCATAATGTGAGTGCCGTGACCACACTGAGATCAGGGAGGGTGCTGCAAAACAACATTGGCAAGCAAATCAACGATGACACCCCGGCCGCTTCTTCTTCTTCTTCTCCTGCTTCTTCTTCTTCGTCTTCCGAGCCTATTCTCCGTTCTTCACAAGGCTCTCCTTCCTCTTCTTCTCTAAACGGACCCGCTTCTCACCCCACGAAAACACCTATTCTGGGATCCGTTTCAACTCCAAAATCTCCTCCTCCAGCATTAGACTCAACCAATTTTCAAAATGTTCCATTTCCAAACCGGTTGAGGTCTAACAAACAAAATCCACAAATGGAGAAGATTTTGGAGTTATTCAAGCAAGTTAACATTAACATTCCTCTTTTAGATGCTGTCCAACAAGTCCCTTCTTACGCGAAAATCTTAAAGGACTTGTGCACGAAAAAGAGGAAGTCTCAGGTACCCAAGAAAGTTTTCTTGGCTAGTGCTGTGAGTGATGCCCTTACCCAATCTTTACCACAAAAACGGAAGGACCCTGGCTGTCCTACGATTTCAATTACTATTGGGGATAAGAACATCAACCGCGCACTATTAGATCTTGGTGCCAGTGTTAACTTGCTTCCGTATTCAGTATACGAGCAATTAGGCGTCGGAGAGCTGAAACCCACACACTGCACTCTCCAGATGGCCGACCGATCGATCACCCATCCTAGGGGTGAGCTAGAGGATGTGTTAATCAAAGTCGGGGACTTCATATTCCCCGTCGACTTCATTGTCTTAGATACACAGCCTGTAGCTAACCCCCGGAATCAAATTCCGGTGATACTCGGTCGCCCATTTCTCGCAACCTCAAATGCTGTGATCAATTGTCGCAATGGTTCAATGAACCTCTCTTTTGGAAATATGACAATTGAACTCAACATTTTTAGGTTGGGGAATCAGCCCACCGAACCTAATGCTCATATACTGGATGTTTGCTCGATCCAGGAGATCACCCCCGAAGAGTGTGAATTCGAGGAGTTTTTGTTTGAATACGATAATCTTGACGCCACTAGTGCGTGTCTCTTCGAACCTGCTGCTGTTTCTGCGCCCGATAACGACTATGAGTGTTTCACGTTCACGAACGATCTTAGCCGCGCACAACCCGACTTTGAATCTTTCGACTTTTCGGATGAGTTACCTGAACCATCCGACTCGGTTGCCTACACTCGTTTTGAACCCTTGCTGGAGTCCTTTGAGTTCGAGACCTTTGCACCAGTCTTGCCTTCCATCATTTCACCTCCAACGCTCGAACTCAAGCCGTTGCCATCTCACCTTAAGTATGCTTACTTAGGTGAGAACGAGACCCTTCCTGTCATCATCTCGGCTTCTCTAGCTCCCGAGCAAGAGAAAGCCCTTCTCACGGTCTTGCACGGCAACAGGCAAGCTTTTGGCTGGTCCATGGCGGACATCAAGGGGATTAGTCCCCTCATCGTTGAGCATCACATTCATCTGATGGATGATGCCAAACCAGCCCGGGATCCACAAAGACGTCTTAATCCAGTCATGAAGGAGGCTGTGAAGAAGGAGATCGTCAAATGTCTAGATAGTGGTATCATTTACCCTATCTCTGATAGCCAGTGGGTTAGCCCCATTCACGTTGTCCCCAAGAAGTCGGGCATCACGGTCATAACCAACGAGGCGAATGAGTTAATCCCTACTCGCACCCAAACCGGGTGGCGAGTTTGCATTGATTACAGAAAACTCAACGCCGCAACGCGGAAAGACCACTTTCCGCTACCTTTTATTGACCAGATGCTCGAACGATTGGCCGGACATGAGTACTATTGCTTTCTAGATGGCTACTCTGGCTATAATCAAATTCCCATCGCCGAAAAAGACCAGGACAAGACCACTTTCACTTGTCCTTTCGGCACGTTTGCATATCGTCGCATGCCCTTTGGGTTATGCAATGCGCCCGCTACCTTCCAGCGGTGTATGATGGGAATTTTCTCAGACATGGTGGAGAAATTTCTGGAGATCTTCATGGACGACTTCTCCATCTTTGGCGATTCTTTTGACGAGTGTCTGCTGCATCTCGACGCTGTCCTTACCAGATGTAAGGACAAGAATCTCACTTTGAACTGGGAGAAATGCCACTTCATGGTGCGTGAAGGTATTGTCTTAGGACATATCATCTCGCAAAATGGCATAGAGGTTGACAAAGCAAAGATTGAGGTCATTTCCAATCTGCCTCCTCCCCGATGCGTCAGAGATATCCGAGCCTTCCTTGGCCATGCCGGTTTTTATAGACGGTTTATCAAGGACTTTAGCAAGATTGCTAGGCCCTTGACGCTTTTGCTGGCCAAGGACACGCCTTTCACCTTCGACTCGAGCTGTGTGACTGCATTCGAGTCACTGAAACTCTCACTCACTTCTGCTCCCGTTCTCTCTTCTCCTGACTGGACGCACCCATTCGAGATTATGTGCGATGCATCCGACTTTGCCATCGGTGCTGTCCTTGGACAGCACATCAACAAGATGCCGCATGTAATCTATTACGCAAGCCGAACCCTGAACGACGCACAACTCAATTATACAACAACTGAGAAGGAATTCTTAGCGGTTGTATTTGCCTTAGAAAAGTTCAGGCCCTACCTCATCGGCTCTCCAGTCATTGTCTACACTGACCACTCAGCTCTGCGCCATCTTTTTGCGAAGAAAGATGCCAAATCTCGGTTAATCCGTTGGATCCTCTTGCTTCAAGAGTTTGACCTTGTCATTAAGGACAAACGAGGATGTGAAAACGTGGTTGCCGACCATCTCTCGCGACTTCCTTCTTCGCCTTCGCTTCCAATTCCGATAAACGACGTTTTCCCGGATGAACAACTCTTGACAGTATCTTGCGAACCCTGGTTCGCAGATATTGTGAACTATTTGGCCACGGGATTGCTACCGACCGAATGGTCGAGTCAGGACAGACTTCGCTTCTTATCCCAAGTAAAACATTTTTACTGGGACGAACCCTACTTGTTCAAGTACTGTCCCGACCAGATTATTCGTCGGTGTGTCCCTGATGAGGAATTCAAGAGTGTGCTGTCATTTTGCCACGACCAAGCATGTGGCGGGCATTTTGGGCCCAGAAAGACAGCTGAGAAGATCTTGCAATGTGGTTTCTACTGGCCACAACTTTTCAAAGACGCTCACGACTATTGCAAGACTTGCTCCCGGTGCCAACACATGGGCCGGATATCCCGGAGGAATGAGATGCCGCTCCAACCGATCTTGGTTGTGGAGATTTTCGATGTTTGGGGGATAGACTTCATGGGGCCGTTTCCCAGCTCTTTTGGGAACTTGTACATTCTTCTAGCTGTTGATTACGTCTCTAAATGGGTCGAGGCTGTGCCCAGCCGAACTAACGACAACAAGGTTGTCGTTAGGTTCCTTAAAGAAAACATTTTCTCACGGTTTGGGCACCCCCGAGCGATCATTAGCGACAATGGAAGTCATTTCTGCAATAGGACTTTCGAGGCCTTGATGCGGAAATACTCCATTAATCATAAGCTTTCTACGCCCTACCACCCCCAAACCTGCGGGCAGGCCGAAGTTTCAAATCGGCAAATCAAGCAGATACTGGAGAAAACGGTTTCCAAGAACCGTAAGGATTGGTCTTTGAAACTCACTGATGCCCTTTGGGCATTTAGAACCGCTTATAAGACCGACCTTGGCATGTCTCCCTATCGGCTTGTGTACGGAAAAGCCTGCCACCTTCCTGTCGAAATCGAGCATCGCGCATTTTGGGCGATAAAGGAGCTGAATCTGTCTCTGGAGGACGCGGGCAGCCATCGGAAGCTGCAGCTGAACGAACTGAGCGAGCTTAGGGATGAGGCTTACGACAACGCGGTTGTCGTTAAGAATCGAACGAAGGTGTTTCATGATAAACACCTTGTGCGCAAAACCTTCGTACCTGGTCAACAGGTACTTCTTTACGACACCCGACTTCATTTCCATCCTGGAAAGCTCCGATCTCGCTGGAAAGGGCCGTATTTTGTGCGGACTGTGTATCCGCAGGGCGCTGTGGATTTGGAAAATCCAAAGGACGGTTCACTCTTCAAAGTGAACGGACACCGATGCAAACCGTACCTTAGCGCCGAACCAACAGAGGAGCTCCTGTTCTTACAGGAGCCGGTTTACCTTGCTTGATCTTCCTCTGCCTACCTCCAAACTTCGGTTATCCAGCCAAGAACAGTGGACACTGTTCCAAATAAGTTTGGGGGTATGTACAAACCATTTTGTTTATATTTGTGTATATTCTTTTTCTTTTCTTTCAAAACAAAAACAAATAAAACTTGTGTATCGCTAACCAACAATTTTGAACCTTCAAACTACTCTCTTCATGCAATGACAGTGAGGACACTGTCCAGTTTAAGTTTGGGGGTAAGCTCGGTACGCATTTCTTACCTTCGCATTCATATGTATATTTTGCATCTGCATATTAAAATCCATAAAAATTTGAAAATTTTCCAAAAATATAAAAACTTTTTTGTCAAGTTAGCTTGTGGAAGAACTCTGATTCAACATTCGACGGTTTTTGTTTGATAAAATAGGAATAACTAGATCTTATGTTTGGATTTTGAAAACCTGAAAGATAACTCTCCTTTGAAGTTAACTATAGCTAATATACGTCTTTACATCACACTACACGTGTCGTGAGTTTTGGGAAGTAGATGACAAGTCTTTCATGTTCAAACTTTTAAACAGATAAATGATTTTCTGAGAATCAAATAGGTTTGTTCTGAAATAAGTAATGACAAGAATAGTTTATGAAGTAAAGCGAATATGAAGGAATGTTATTGATGCCGTAATAGGAGCTAAGTCTGAAAAATAACCCATCTAAAACTTGATTGGAATGATTACACACCAAACCCACTAGACACGTCTTTTATCCAAAAAAAAATATTTGAACTGCCAGTTATATCTCCGTTCGTATTAAATCATCTGATTTTCACGCCAAACTGTCTTTTGTTTTTGGACCTAGGTAACTTGAGTAATTAAGTCCGCTGGGGTGTTTCTACACCTAATGCCCTAAAACCAACTGGTTTGGGTGCATTGGCCCAAAGCTCGCTAAGAAGCCTAGAAAGTCCAGTTTAAAACAAAGTCAAGCAAGTGTTCTCTCCGAGTTAAAATTCCTAACGGTTCTTTGTGTGAGAATAATCTTGATAAAAGACAGGCTTTTAAAAAAATTTTTAACGGAGATATGAAGGTTTTACTCTTTGATAAAGACTATTGCACGTTCACAGTGGTGTGTATGAAATGAAAACAAGAAAAAGATGGAGTGAAAAATACGACTTAGTTTCCTGTTAAGGAAGATAGAAATTCTAAAGTTGAAACCTTACTGCAAAACGAAACTTGAAAAATGCTTAACTCATTATAAAACTTATGTGATCCTTTTAAAATTGTTATCTAGGCTTTATTGTGCGACATGATGACTCTAATCGATCCTTCTGGAACTTAACGACACTATCCGCACTGCACGTAAAGACATATAAAATCTGTAGTTAAATAAGATGTGAGGTGTGAAAAATAAAGGTTCGATAGTCTAGACTAAGGATTATAGAATTGTTATTTTCTAAAACAAAACTTTAGGGTTTGAAACTTAGTCATTTTTACAAACCAACTTGACCGGATTTTGTGGGTAGTATCCGCTGAAAACCCTCAGGAGACAACACTCCTCCTACTAGGGACACCTAGAGGTTTAACGGCTTGTTGCACATGCTCAGTGCAATCGCGTTCCCTGCGAAAGTGAGGTTAGGAAATTTTTGTGAATAAATGGACTTTGCTCGGGACAAGCAAATGATAAGTTTGGGGGTATTTGTTCATATCAGATTTTTGCATTTTTATACCGCCCAATTTTTATCACATTGCATGTCGGTAGATACTCTTGAGCCGTGTTTGCTAGTCAATTGCAGGATACAGGTTCCCGGTTCTCAAACGGAGAAATTCATGGAAAACACGACAAGAATCCGGTTCCTGCCAACTACAGATAAAACACGGTCTCCGCTCTTCATCCGTATGCTGCCAGATACCGGTTTAGGAAGACAAAATGTCAAGTCAATGTCGTTTTCAGGCACAAGGCTCAATGGTCGCACAAGATCCAAGAGATCTACGCGGCGCTCGAGACAATCATGACAAAATCTTAACAAAAAGTCCACCTTTCCTTCAACAGAAATTCTGGAAAAATCGTGAAAACAAATGGAGAAAATACATATGCCAGAATAAAGTACTCAGAAAACCAGGCTACCAGAAAAAGGCCCAAAGCCCAACTCCACAATACGGCCGCGGAAGAGCGGCCAAAGGGGGGTCTTGGCCGCGCTTCCGCGGCCGTTCTGGCGCCAGACAGTTAGGGTTTTTAGGGGGTGTTTGGTAATTTCATATGGGCCAGTATTTTTGCCCTAGTTTCTCATTCTCCAGCCTATAAATACCCCAGAATTCTGTGAAGGAAGGGGTCCATAATCTTGTATTTTTCTTTGATAGGTTTTAGTGCATGTTCTTCTTCCTCTTCTCACCTCTTCTCCATTAAACTTGTAAGTGAGCTTTTGAGTGAAGAGTGATGAATAAAGAAGACCATTTTTATTATCATGCTTGTCTCTTTCTTTACTTGTTATAATTGTTGTAATTTTAATTGTTAAGTAGTTG
This sequence comes from Agapanthus africanus, assembly GCA_030015575.1. NCBI lineage: Eukaryota > Viridiplantae > Streptophyta > Magnoliopsida > Asparagales > Amaryllidaceae > Agapanthus > Agapanthus africanus. The sequence goes on along the minus strand of CM057350.1, from coordinate 439,738,063 downwards.
TTGTTATTTCCTTGTTGTTTGTTTCTTCTCTCTTTTTCTTTATCCTTTCATACGACAATGATACTTACGCTTGATCCTCGCCAAGGTGAGGTCGCAAACAGTTAGTCGTATTCTTCTAATCTCTTTCTTTCTATCTTCCTCTTTTGTGTTGTTTTATTTTTCCGTATTATGAAGTGTGAGTAGTTCTATACTTGTTAGGGTAGGATAAGGGAAGTTTGAGAGAAGGAAATCTCTCTCACTCTTTCCTTGCCCAACAACTTAAATCAACTCCCGTTAACCCAACCACAATCCGCTCCTTACGGCACCCTATCCTACATGATAGCGGTGATTCCGTAGTGAGACCGGTTGTGGTTGAATTAACCGGAGGTTATGGATAAGAGCCAAGAACGGACGGACAAGCACCAAAAGGAAGGACTATGCGTTGGAAAACCTAGCTTATACTCGCAAGTTCCTTCCTAGTCGTGCTAATCCCCGTTGTTGCCGATTACCGTAACACCGATATTAAGTGGGGCAACGAAAGATGTGGAGACTCCTAACTCAAACTAACCTAATCCTAACCCTAACAAGCTCTCTTTAAATATCAACTCAACACTTAGATAACTACAAACAAAATCTGAACAACCGGACTTAACTCGTCGAAAAACACATAGAAAAAGATTCCCATCTTCCTGCGGACGACCCGTACTCAACCGGCTAGCTACGTGCGAAACCGTCTTGATTGCGGTATTTAAACTAGAACTTGAACACGCTCGTATCCTAACAATCACATGCCAGGAGTCGTCCATTCTAAAACACCTTTAAAATACTGTCTAAGTACCTAAATTGGGACACTTCCCAAATCCATATCTAAAACCATAGATCTAATAACCAGAATATCTGATATTATATCTATATCCTATATGGAGAAACCACTGTGTGACAACCAAAGTATAACCGATCGTAGTATAGGAATTTCACTTCCTACTCTGTGTATGTCATCTAAATACCAGGACATCACACACTACTACCTTCTTAACAGATCCATCTCCTATTCTGATGAAGTCAAAGTCCATGACTGTCACATCAAAATAGATGATCTATCTCCGCTATATATGCTTTAGTCCATAAATAGACATAAGCTACTTGTCCACTATACTTCCGCTGCTCCCACTGACTAAGACAACCCTCTGGCAGAGTCATATACACGTGCACTTCTACAACTAGTTTAGAACGACGCTATACTCATCCTCCTGCCGGGTCTCACAGTCTGGAACAACAGCAATGGCAAGTCTGGGTAAACAAGAACCTCCCTGTCACCGTCCTTGAGCATACCGAAGTACCTCTCGAGTGCCTGAGGTTACCCACCATATCTGCGGAGTGGCTAATGGAATGTCAAACCTGATTGAATTTTTAGGTTCTTATCAAATTTCCAGTAATCGTTTGTGGTTCTGGAATCACTTCTAGTTCTACCATACTCCCACCACTGTTTTCTGAAAAAATCCATTTTTATCAAAACTGTGGCGAGTCAAGAACAATATCACTATTGATCTTCCAGATGGTAGAAAATCAACCCTCGTCATAGCCCGGGTCAACCCACAAACTGCCATTATAGAAACGTGCATTGAGTTATCCAGAGTCTAGTTTTAAGCATAAGCCGGACAACTCCCCGTACCTTAACATCGTTAAGATATGAATCGTTCTATATACAATATAAAAACAGAGGCACTGATTTAATTGGAACCAGATTCAAATCATGCAGCTGTCTCCAGTGCGTGTCAACTAAATGGAAGGAGGCCGATCGGCGTTACTCAACTAAGGAATACATCCAGATATGAGTAACCTGAAAGAGAAACAAGTTTCTTAAAATCATTACTATCAACTGAATACCATACACAAATATCTACATCTTCAATCACCTTGAAAAATACTGATACTTGCAACACCTGGTTCTCTACTTTATTCTTATACCTATAACTTCTCAAAACTTAGACCTTGCATTTCTACGAAACACATGTCTAAGAACTAGAGAAGTCACAAGTAAACAGAATATAGTACGAGTACCAACCCCTCTGTCCTAATGGACACTAGACAACATACAATACTCTGTATAAGTCCCCTGAGTCTAATAACTCATTCCTTGTGTGTCGTAGGTTGAAAACTGTACTTATGGTTAAGAAGAATTACACCGCTGTTTAATGCTCCTTACCTAACCATCCACTGATATAGGTAAATGTCATGGACATAATTTCAAAAAGTTATATCTCACTTTATAAAAATAAACGTACAGATATATCAATTTGAAATTGGTGCATAACAACGGATATTCAAAACCAAATATTTGCCGTCCGACAAACAACCCAGGCGATTTCCTCAAATATCACTAATTACAACGAATCCTGATATAATGAGGATGATCACCCAATTCCCAATAACTTACTCCCACTCATCATCTGTAAAACCATACAGATGTGAGAATCATACCTGGTAAATACATACCCTGGAGTAAGGGCTTATAGGGAAATCAGTTTTCTTTTAACAATACACAGTGAGACCGAAACATGAAAATGTTTCGAAGGGGTATCCAAGTATTCCTAGTAATGCCTCTTCCATTATCCAGATTCATGACTGTAACCGTATATTTCTCTGCCATCTCTCCAAATCCCTTTATATGTCTTTAGTCATTACCTTCTGTACACCACCTTTAGGCCAAATGGTTTTCTTCCTTCCCTACCGTTCGGCACCAGCCTATGGTTTGGAAGAAGACTATCCAATAAGCATAATGGGTGTAATCTCCTAATCCTAGGAGCACTCGCAAAGCAAGAGAAAGTAAAGATAAAAGACAACTGAATAAACCTTATTCCTATTTCTTCTGAACCAGAATCCATCTCCGAACTGGAACAAGTTCCTTCGAGTTCGTATATAACCATACGATGGATCATCCAATAAACTGTGGATCTTCGTAGTGATACAGAGTGTTCTGGAGAAATACAAAGGTGAAGTAGGAGTGGCGATGAAATACTTGGTTTGGTCGTGAATAGCAGTCGCAATTTACTTTGCCATCTTTCTAATCCCTTTATTTGTCTTTACTTATTACCTTCTGCACACCTCTCTTAGGCTAATCAGTTTTCTTCATTCCTCACCTTTTGGCACCTGCCTATGGTTTGGAAGAAGACTATCCAATAAGCATAATAGGTGTACCCTCTCCTAATCCTAGAAACCCTCACAACCTGAGAGAAGGTAAAAGGAAAAGACAACTAAATAGTCATATTCAATCTCTCCAGAACCAGAATCCATCCTCGAATCTGGAACAAGTTCCTTCGAGTTCGTATATAACCATACGATGGATTTATCCAATGGAAGTGGATGTTCGTAATAATACGGAGTGTTCTGGAGAAATGCATAGGGTAAAAGAAGGAGTGGCAATGATGTAAGCAACTCAGACAATCCAAAAGCCAGTGTTTTAAGAAAGTTCGGTCAACTTGGTCACTGAGTCATAGTCTAGGTCGGGCCATGGTCGTAGCCAAAGAGAGAGAGAGAAAAGAAACACTCTGCGTGCACTCTAACCTAGATCAGAATGGTTATCACTTTATCTAATCAGGAAACCTCCCACTGTATCCTCAAATTCTCCTCCAAACCTGAAATAAGAATTAGTCGGGATCACCCGAAGAGTAAACCAACTCATCAGTGGGAATCGGGATCCAACTATTATCGCATGATGACGTGATGGAATCCACTCACATTATCACACTCAAGAAGGTATGCGCATGCCTGGCAATTTTCAGTTTCTTTAGAAACTCCCGATGTGTGTTTTTACCCCTAGGACCTAAGTGACCTTGATTGAGCCAACATATCAAAGGATCCTAGTCAAGTTCAACCCGTCATTATCTTGATTGCATTAGACCCACCCGCACGAGTCCTTGACTGAGCCAAAATGACCGTACGACTGTCCTAACCAATCACATATCCATGAGACAGAAAAGCATTACAGAGCTACCGCACACTACGCCTCGGCTGAGAACGCCATACGTAGCACGAATACTAAGCAATACTAATCTGAAATGACAGAGGGCTACGACTGGTTTTTGGCGAAAAACCTTTAACGTAATGAACTTGATATCGTTGAAGGAACCGGATAGCCTTTTATAAAAATATAGTGGCGAAAACCTTTGCTAAAGAGGTCACTCCCGGTGAAGGGATCTCGGCTCTTTCCCCGTAGAATGAGGTGCAGGATATTCCAACTGAATACCGCGATGCAAAGCAAAAAGTAATCGACTATAGTGAAGTTATTATCCTGACGCAAACTCCTGCCCAAGGGGTCACTCCCGATGAAGGGATCTCGGCCCTTGCCTCGTAGAATGAGGTGCTGGATATTCATAACCGAATACCACTATGCAAAACAAAAGAGAATGTCCTTGTAATAACAGCTTTTTAAAATTGTTCCACAACATCAAACAAGTTTGCTTTCCTTGTATTGATCTGAATCAACGCAGTCCCATCAATTGATCACACCACAAAAGAACGAAAATATGATGTACGTATATGCCATCCGCATTCGCCACTGGGTCCCGTCATCACCCGTTAAGTTACTTAACTAACGACAGAGCGGGGACTGGACTAGCGTGGGTGTAAAACATATACAATATCTACTAGTATATATATATTAATATATAATAATCGCTCAAGGCGTGATAAATGCAACATCACAGAAAGTAATAAGCATCACAGAACAATACAGATAATCTGGGTCCCTGGGTTTCATTGAGCCACAACTGAAACCCGACGTTCCCCTGGTCGTGTGGATAGCTTGTGCAATGAAAACCTAGACCCCTACGGGCGCGGCAAGTTACCCGCCAAAACCTGAAGTGAGGCAGCCCCCTACAGCAAAGTGAATGGACCACCCAGCACTTCACGGAATCCGGTAACTTGAGCACCCCTCCTTGGGTCAACCTGTACTCCCTACGAGTGCGGCAAATAGCCCGCCAATTCTAGAGTGAAGCCCTCTCCATCTCAAAGCCATGAGATGTGGGCCCGTTGCCCTCTAGAACCCGGATATCCGTGCACTCCTCCGCGGGGTATGTAGGGTTCCTAGGCACCCTAATGAGGTCTCACAAGGCATCAACCATGCCAAATTCAAATTTAAACGGTGCCGAGAAACCCTAGAACGGATCGTTGGCTAGATTTCTAGGCGACAAAGCAAACTAGTTAACACTTAACTACAAGAATACGGAAATACAACCTTTGTAGATCCGGTGCTCCACCTCCATAGCTCCGCAATGAAGTCCTCCCGCTGTCCAAAACAAATCCCGGGCTCTAGCGTCGGCTTCATCGGAGAATAGGCGAGCTAGGTCGTCGATGTCCATGCCGAAGATGATCTACGTCGAGGCATCGCTAGATCAAGCTCCAACTTCACCAAGTCAAGAAAACTTGTGAAGGAAACACACTCTACTACTTGGCAAGAGGTAGAGGATGAAGAAATAGGAAGTGGGTTGACTTTAGAATTGGATTTCTCACTTTATTTCATCAATCACCATTGATGAAGAAAGGTTTTCTTCATGTGTCAAGATGAAGAAGAAGAAGAAAGTGTTATGATAAGTTAATTAATATTGAAAAGAAAATCAATACTTATCATATAATGAACCATGGTCAAGTGTAGAGAGTTAATCATGGTTAAATGGAATGGTTAGGGTTAAGCATGAGACAAAATGGTCACTTGGTCAAAGTCTTCAAGAAGCTTCAATATGAAACAAAACAAGCCACCATTTTCTTTTCATGCCCTTTTTATTTATTTCAAAAATGAATAAATAGATAAATAAATGATAAAAGGAAATAAAACCCTAATCATAAGTTTAACCATGGTTTAATTCTTTACACTTAACCAAGTAAACATGTATCATCAAACATGATACAATAATATGTACAAATGTATATCACATATACAATGTGCACAAACCAAGTGAGAAAATCCATTTAAAGTGAACCAATACTAGTTAATGCAAAGTAATATATCAAATATATAATTATGCATTAAATCATTAAATCAACACTTGATTCAATGATCCGGTCATGTCGCACACAACCGACTAGTATACAATGTATCGGCTTATCGAATCAATCCTTGATTCGATAACTAGGTTATATCGCATACAACCATTCGACACATTCATCGCGAGAATGAAATACGGTATCACATACACGCATTATTCTCGGTCCCGCACATATCTCATATGCGCTCCTATTTCGTTTCGCTTGAGCCAGGAAACCTCTGTGTAAGACTCTAAAGACTCGTCAATACGCCGGCAGCAGGTGATGATCATATCAAGCACCCACAAGCCGCAAGCGGTCTGCTAAACGTAACGGCCACCCGGGTATTGAGCGATCAGAAGATCGACGAGCAAGCCCGCTCACACTCCTGTGAATCCAACCAGTAACACTAACGTACAGTCCGGTCTGTTCGTCTGATATGTCGCATATCTCGCCTAGGGGTGGTAAACGTCAGACCCCAATAGCTCGATAAGTCGTGTCGATATGAGGTCTATAACTGTTCGAGAAACTACTGGTAACACTTACCAGTAAATCTCAGCAACCCTGGCCAGGGATTTCTGTTATAGCCAATCGAACACTGCGCAACATCAACTCCCTATACCGGGAGAGACGAATCCCCTCCTATCGCTCATTGCCTCCATGTGACTCGGGACTGTACCCAAAAACCACCGTTTTGCACGCCCTCTTGGACGTGGTAAGATGGAAATCAAAGCACAGTGGGAACCACACAAGACTCTATGACGATCTGGGGTCAACAGACTACTCTGTACCAGTGTCACCAGAGAACTGCCATCTGACGTGAGGTATAATACCATCTGGGAGTTCTCGGCGAGTCCGTCCAGTGTACCCAGTCTCTACTGAGCACCCTTATATCATCTCTGATGTCAAACACCAATGGATATGGGATCATCCATCGCCCATCTGTATGGGTCGAGAAGGTATACGCTAGTCTACTCTGGTATATCGATGCCCCGTCTCGATACACCTGCGACTAGGGACTTTGAAGGATGTACTTATAGACTACCATGTCCCCACTAGTATGATCCGCATCATAATCCAGGTAGTCAAATACACATCCTAAGGGCTTTACCAACATGTAACAGAGAGACAATCAGTATACACGTTAAGGTAAAGAGTAACCAGATAGCATACTATCATGTCGAGCAAGAAAGTCTTCCCTATATATGTCCCAGCATCCACTACAATATACATCCAATGTACAGTAATGGCCTCTAGGGCATACATATAACTAACAATCTCCCACTTGCACTAGGGCCATCTGTAGCAGTGGTTGTAGTATCTCATACTCAACCATCCCATAAAAGTCTCTCTCTGGGAACAGGCCTTTGTGAGTGGATCCGCTGTGTTGTCCTCTGAATCTACTCTCCAAACCTCGATCACCCTGGAGATCATCCATCTCCATGATCAGGTGACACTGCCTTAGAATATGTCTGGATCACTGACGGGATCTGCGTTCCTTGGCATAAGCCACAACTCCATTGTCACACAATGTGAGGAACATAGTTTATCTCATGAACCAATATACACCCAAACAGCCTCTTTGGTAGCATCTTAAGTAGCGATGTATCCTGCCTTTATCGTCTAGTATGTCACGGTATCTAGCTTGGAACTCTTCCAACATACCGTCCCTCGATTGAGGGTAAAGACAATGCCTGTGACTGACACTCAGTCGTCATTATCACCCTGGAACACTTCCAGTGATTCTTCCCAGGATCAATTGATACCATCTCACTACAGCTAGTGAGTATTCCTTCATCCATTTGGATCTATCTCATAGGTCCAAAACCCAGGATTTAGGAGGTATCACTTTCATCCTATATGGAGAATCATTGTGATAAGCGGAGATTGATCGAGCATAGCATAGGAAACTCTTTCCTTATCAAGAGTATGTCATCCACGTACTCTACAAGGATCGTCACCATACTCCCTACTACCTTCTTGTTTATACAAGGTTCATCTACCATTTTGATGATGTCAACTTCTTTGACTAATCCATCAAAACAGATGTTCCAACTCCGCGATGCCTGCTTTATCCTATAAAGCATCTTACACACGTTTCCGCCGCTCCCACTGTCTACGAGGCCCTCTGGCTGTGTACTTATAGACGCACTCTTCTAAAATATCATTTAGAAAAGATGTCATGACACCCAACCACCAGATATCGTAGTCATGGTATGTAGCCGTGGCAAGTAGGATCTGGATGGACTTAAGCATAGCTACTTAGAAAAGGTTTCATCATCATCCATACCTGGTCAATGATGTAGACCTTTAACAAGTCTAGCTTTGAAAGTCTCAACTCTTCCATGTACACCAAGTAATCTTCTCAAGATATACTTGCTCCTGATGGGGATTTAACCCTTCAGATATAGCAACCAAAGTCCATACTTTGTTGGTGTATAAGGATTCCATCTCAGATCGCTAAGCATCCAGCCATTCTTACAGAGTCCCACTCCTGATGGCCAGCTCGAAACTAGTTGGGTCATCATCTCATGATGCAATCCTCACTCCCACTGTCATAGAGAAACAGAAGTATCTCTCAGGTGGGTGAGGAACTCTACTAGATCGGCGGAGAGGCCGAGATTCGTTGGTAACTATTGAATCCTTTGGTTCTTTCAAATCATCTGCTGTAATTTGTATAGCTGGAACCTTTCCAGTTCTACATTACAGACTTTGCCTCGAGCTTGTCCGGATTTTGCTTTCAGACATAGGCCGGTCAACCCCAAATCTTAACTAGCTTAAGACATGTGTTCTTCCCTTTCCATATCACATATGAAATGGTAGGCATCTGATTTGATTCGAACCCTATTCAATAGGTATGCAACTTCTCAAGTGCATAACACCCAATAGGAAAAAGGTAACTCAGTAGTACTCATCATAGAGCACACCATATCATATAGGGTGTGATTGCTCCGCCCCGATATACCATCGTGCTATGGTGTATCCGGAGGAGTAATGCCGAGAGAGAATCTCATTCTCCTTTAGAATATTCCAGGAATTCCGTGCTCAAGTATTCTCCTCCTTGATCTCATCAAAGGACATAATACTTATACCCGTATTGGTTCTCTACTTCTAACTTATATTCTGTGAATATCTCAAAAGGTTCGGACTTGTGTTTCAACAGGAACATATGTCTAAATCTTGAGAGATTATCAGAGAATGTAATGAAGTACAAAGAACCGGTCTTGGCATGTGTAGACAGGGGACCTTTATACATCAACATGTATCATCCCAAGAGTTCACTAACTCTTTCTCTGTTTCCAATAAACGGAGCTATGGTCATCTCATCTCTGTGACATGACTGGCAAGTTTCACAAGATGTAAATTCAAACTAATTTAAATATGCATCTTTATGAAACTCTAGCTAGTCGGGTCGCATTGATATAACCTAGTCTACAATACCTCAAGAAGAATTCGTTCATTTCTGAACTCTTCCTCTTTTGTGTGTTCCGTATACTAAGAACTGTAGTTTGATTTAGAACATTAATGCTTTTAGATAACGTGCCTGAACCGATCAACTTTTGATGTAGGAAATGTTCAAAACATTATCCAACAATACAAAATTTTATCATTTCTTTACTAATAAAGAGACTGATATGATTTTATATATCAGGTTCGGTATCTAACAACATTCGTTCAGAATCAATGTATTGGTAATACAGGGTGACAGTGACCAACAGACTTGGCTGCAACACTTGCCCCGTTTTCTGCCTCATGAAACTTATCACCCGTTCTCAGTTCTCTACCTTTCTGTAGCCCTATGTAACATATTACATATCTGGGATCCTGATCTGGTATCACATACCCAGGACGTAAAGGATACTGAGAAACAGTTCTCTGTAATGAACACACCCGAAGATGATGCATCAGCATGCACTCTCTTCGTTTGGGCGGCACGGGAATTCTGGTAATCCCCTATTTCCTGCTCTGTCTTATAACAATTATAAGTTGGAGCGGGACCAACGTTCCCCAGCTCAGTATAACAAGCGGGTTCGGTCAATATTCCGTATTATTACCTTGATTAAGGCGTGATATGGTCGCTACATGGAGAGAGAGAGAAGAAAACACTCAGCGTGCGCTCTGTCAAGAATAGATTGGTTATTATTTTATCTAATCAGGATGGCTCCCACTGCTTTTTATCAAATCTTCCTTCAAACCCTAAAAGGAAAGACTAGCCGGGATTAATTATACACTACAAGTTCGCCAATCTTTCAGCCAGGCCAGTGTCGGTACTTTGAGGGAGGTCCCCCGTGCTTTCGCACGAACCTAATTAATGTAAACCTCGTTTTCCCAGAGGCGTAACCTCGTTGACACCTTTCTAGACACCTACTTGATCGGCTAATTGTAACGTGTAAAACTCTCCCAGGAGTAACTCTTACTCGCAGCGGGTATCGGGATCCAACTATCTCATAGAAGGTATGCAATCTCATTGCAAATTTCAACACTTGAAATTCCCGATAATATTTTGCCCCGAACGATCTATGACCTTGACAAGGTCAACAAACCATAGACCGCAAGTCAAGTTCAACCCGTCATTTCTTGATTGAATCAAACCCACCCGCACGACCCTTGACAAGGTCAACAAGGCCGCACGACTACCCTAACCCAATCTGCATCATATGCATAAGCAGATAAATACTGGTTAGCTACCGCACACTGCGCCTTGACAAGGTCAACAAACGCAGCACGAATACTAAACAGGATTTATCTGAAATGACGGAGGGCTACGACAGGTTTTTCTGAAAACCTATTGCGTAATGAACTTGATATCGTTGTAGAATCAAATGATTTTAAAATGGAGCGCTTTTGAGGCTTTTCTAGTTTTGCTAAAGGAGTCACTCCCGGTGAAGGGATCGTCGGTCCTTTCCTCGTCGAATGAGGTGCGGGATATATCATATATATCGCTGTGCAAAGCAAAAACACTTAAAAGCAATCAAAAGACAAACCGAGTGTGTAGCATCTGCCAGTTATTGCTAAAGGAGTCACTCCCGGTGAAGGGATCTCGGTCCTTTCCTCATCGAATAAGGTGCAGGATATATCACATATACCGCTGTGCAAAGCAAGAACTGTAGCTACCTGTTTTATTTTGAAATTCGATTCTACAACATCTTAGGTTTCTTTTATTTCATTAATCTCATTAATGAAGTCCCATCATTTAAATACCTAAACATCACAGATAAATACGACGTACACTTATGCCATCCGCATTCGCCTCGATGTCCCCTCGTGCACCGTTAGGTTAGGTAACTAACGGCAGAGCGGGGCAGGGCTAGCGCGGGTGTAAAACATAAGTACGTCTATATAATATATCATATATACTATATACTGTATCTATCACAGAACATCACATGATCACATCACAGATATCGCAGCAGAAGAAACATATGAAATATTGGATATACTAGGACGTCCGTGTTTTCAATACGAGCCAGTATAAAACACGGATTCCACGGTCGCGATGAATAGCCAAACCCACACCCCTAGACCCCTACGAGAGCGGCAAGCAACCCTACCAATTCTAGAGTTAGGAGACCCGGACTCGACTCCTCGAGTTGGTCTCCCACTGGACTCCAGAACCCGGCTACTTGTGCCCTCCTCCTTGGGTCTATCCTAGTGCGGAAAAGGAAATAATATACAAACGGTGACATCTTCCGCAACCTGGAAGTGCCCCAATAAAAGAATATTACATACAAGTTTTTACATGAATGAAAATGAAAAACACTCATCTCACATAAAAAACCCCGGCTATTCAAACACGACGATCCAATATAACATATCCAGCAACACATAACATCACATGTCATCAACGTAAGTAAATATGTCCATCCCAATTGTCGTTGACATATAGCAACGAAATCGGCGATATCACATATTACACTTACGGTCACAGAAAAGAAAATGTAAAACTACAACAGTTGGAATCCGCAACCACCTTAGACATCACATGTCTGACCAAATGAATTTCTTAGACATCGCATGCCTAACAATTATAAACCCCGCATTTTAGTCTCAAAATCGAAAAATCTTTTCAATATCAAGTCGGGTAATTCAACAAGATTCCCGACATCCTGATCGAATGCTCTTCGTAAACTTCAGTAGACGGCCGCACCCCCGACGCCGTCGACGAAGTGCACCAAGGCGGAACACCGCTGCCGCGAGCACCCGAACGGATGCTTTCGGCGACGGGGTTCTCCTACAGTCACTTGGTCGGGGCAATGAAGTGAGGCTGTCTATTAAGTTTACCCGGCGAGTATCCGCGTACGCTACGTGATTGCGACGGACTTTTGATCACATCAAAATTCCGTGACAACCGATCAAGTGAGACTAAACTGCTATGTTTATAACATTCATTCAGTTATCTCATAACTCTTTGTGAATTCCAATTATTGTATCCCATTCCGGATAATTAGAAAATGTTAAACTTTTCGATCGAACATCCAAACACCCAAATTTTCCCGATACAGATCAACACATGAAACAAGTCTAAAAACATTCAGTTTGTGCCTCAGTACCAACGGTCCAGCCGTAGAAGGGTCAAGCCAACGCCTCACATGTGGCACGCCGTACTGCCCCAAACCCGAAGGTTCAAAGGGTAGTTCAAGACGGTCACATAATCGAGTTAAGGTTTGTTGTCTTCTAGAGGGTCCATCGCGTTACTTGCACTACTTAGAACGTTATTAAACGACGGAAAAATCCAACACTTGGAAATTTCCCGGCAGGGGAAAAAGTGGGTATTTATATCCGATCGAACTTTTTAACATATTCAAAATATCCGGAAAGCCACATAGACAAAGTCTGATAATCCGATCGAATCGACGAACTCACAGTACACCCCAGAAAATTCAACTCTTGAATAAATTTTAAAAATTCCCAGAAAAACCAGCACTGGAAACCAAGAATTACTGTGTAACTTTCTGTGTATGTTAAGGCATTACGGCCGCGGAACCGCCGCACGAGCCAAGCTCGTGCCGCGGAACCGCGGCTCAATGAAGGAATTAGGGCATACGACTTCACAGTAACTCTTAGATATTCCTGCATGTTTTTTTGCATATTTTTAATATAGAAAAACTCACTGTTTTCAAAAATGTACAGAGAGCATGATCCGGGTTCGGGTTTTGGTTCGATCGGACTTCAAATTGCGTCTAGACTTCGCCTAAGGCTCTAGCTTGGCTCTGATACCACTGTAGGGTTCTTAGGCACCCTAATGAGGTCTCACAAGGCATCAACCATGCCAAATTCAAATTTAAACGGTGCCGAGAAACCCTAGAACGGATCGTTGGCTAGATTTCTAGGCGACAAAGCAAACTAGTTAACACTTAACTACAAGAATACGGAAATACAACCTTTGTAGATCCGGTGCTCCACCTCCATAGCTCCGCAATGAAGTCCTCCCGCTGTCCAAAATAAATCCCGGGCTCTAGCGTCGGCTTCATCAGAGAATAGGCGAGCTAGGTCGTCGATGTCCATGCCGAAGATGATCTACGTCGAGGCATCGCTAGATCAAGCTCCAACTTCACCAAGTCAAGAAAACTTGTGAAGGAAACACACTCTACTACTTGGCAAGAGGTAGAGGATGAAGAAATAGGAAGTGGGTTGACTTTAGAATTGGATTTCTCACTTTATTTCATCAATCACCATTGATGAAGAAAGGTTTTCTTCATGTGTCAAGATGAAGAAGAAGAAGAAAGTGTTATGATAAGTTAATTAATATTGAAAAGAAAATCAATACTTATCATATAATGAACCATGGTCAAGTGTAGAGAGTTAATCATGGTTAAATGGAATGGTTAGGGTTAAGCATGAGACAAAATGGTCACTTGGTCAAAGTCTTCAAGAAGCTTCAATATGAAACAAAACAAGCCACCATTTTCTTTTCATGCCCTTTTTATTTATTTCAAAAATGAATAAATAGATAAATAAATGAGAAAAGGAAATAAAACCCTAATCATAAGTTTAACCATGGTTTAATTCTTTACACTTAACCAAGTAAACATGTATCATCAAACATGATACAATAATATGTACAAATGTATATCACATATACAATGTGCACAAACCAAGTGAGAAAATCCATTTAAAGTGAACCAATACTAGTTAATGCAAAGTAATATATCAAATATATAATTATGCATTAAATCATTAAATCAACACTTGATTCAATGATCCGGTCATGTCGCACACAACCGACTAGTATACAATGTATCGGCTTATCGAATCAATCCTTGATTCGATAACTAGGTTATATCGCATACAACCATTCGACACATTCATCGCGAGAATGAAATACGGTATCACATACACGCATTATTCTCGGTCCCGCACATATCTCATATGCGCTCCTATTTCGTTTCGCTTGAGCCAGGAAACCTCTGTGTAGGACTCTAAAGACCCGTCAATACGCCGGCAGCAGGTGATGATCATATCAAGCACCCACAAGCCGCAAGCGGTCTGCTAAACGTAACGGCCACCCGGGTATTGAGCGATCAGAAGATCGACGAGCAAGCCCGCTCACACTCCTGTGAATCCAACCAGTAACACTAACGTACAGTCCGGTCTGTTCGTCTGATATGTCGCATATCTCGCCTAGGGGTGGTAAACGTCAGACCCCAATAGCTCGATAAGTCGTGTCGATATGAGGTCTATAAATGTTCGAGAAACTACTGGTAACACTTACCAGTAAATCTCAGCAACCCTGGCCAGGGATTTCCTGTTATAGCCAATCGAACACTGCGCAACATCAACTCCCTATACCGGGAGAGACGAATCCCCTCCTATCGCTCATTGCCTCCATGTGACTCGGGACTGTATCCAAAAACCACCATTTTGCACGCCCTCTTGGACGTGGTAAGATGGAAATCAAAGCACAGTGGGAACCACACAAGACTCTATGACGATCTCGGGTCAACAGACTACTCTGTACCAGTGTCACCAGAGAACTGCCATCTGACGTGAGGTATAATACCATCTGGGAGTTCTCGGCGAGTCCGTCCAGTGTACCCAGTCTCTACTGAGCACCTGTATATCATCTCTGATGTCAAACACCAATGGATATGGGATCATCCATCGCCCATCTATATGGGTCGAGAAGGTATACGCTAGTCTACTCTGGTATATCGATGCCCCGTCTCGATACACCTGCGACTAGGGACTTTGAAGGATGTACTTATAGACTACCATGTCCCCACTAGTATGATCCGCATCATAATCCAGGTAGTCAAGTACACATCCTAAGGGCTTTACCAACATGTAACAGAGAGACAATCAGTATACACGTTAAGGTAAAGAGTAACCAGATAGCATACTATCATGTCGAGCAAGAAAGTCTTCCCTATATATGTCCCAGCATCCACTACAATATACATCCAATGTACAGTAATGGCCTCTAGGGCATACATATAACTAATAGGGTAATCCTAGTACTGAAAAGAAAAATATATACAATGGGTGCATCGATCTCAACCCGGTCGTGCCCCAAAAGAATAATATACTAATAGGCAGTGACGGCAGTCCACATGTCGGACGCTCGTCCCGCAATATCAAATGTCCAAATAAAACTAAACTGTGCTAACATTGCACCAAGCTATCCACCACGACAAATCCGCAACATCACAGCACAACACAGAACATCAATGTGAATGTCACATTCGCAAATCCGTCTAAAAGAGGTATAGCAATTAGACAAGATTTACTGCTCAAATGACATTCACGGTCGCAGATATAATGTAAGTACTGTAAACTAACGTATTTAAAATTCCGATCGACAAAACTTCCCGAAGTGGGCCCCAAGTGCAAATCCAGCACTCAAATGAATCTGGGACAAACCTATATATCAAAAAAATCATATTTCCATGAACTAAAGCCGCAGAAAAAATTTGGGGCACTGTAGCCCAAAAAGAGCCGCGGAAGGGCTGCCAAATGCGACATTTCGCGGCGGTTCCGCGGTGTAATTTTGGAGTTAGGTCTCCAAACTTTTTCTGTAGCTTTAGTTATGCCTGCATGTATTTTTAAGATGCCTAAAATAATTTTTTGAACAACTTTGAAATTCGACAGCAAGCACACTGAAATGAAAATACGATTCGGAAATTTCGATCGATCGATGTTTTAAACACCTTAGAACAAGCTAGTAAAAGTTAATGGCATGGCTCTGATACCATGTAAATCTACAGTAGCGCCCCGGCCGTCGATACGAGGCCAAATGCGGAAACAAAAACTTTTTAGGAAACCGGCGCTATCGTAGTCTTTCACCCAGATTGAACCATTAACGCTAAACTAGCTAACTACTAAGAAGTGAGAGTGGCTATACCGATCGATCCGTGTCCTTAGGTCATTGGCCACCATCCCAAGCTCATCGCGGCATCTCTAATCTCCGGTCTCCTCGTCGGAAGGGCACCACATCAATAAGTCTTTTTACGGGCTCCCGCTTAATCCGAAGCAACTCAAACATGAAGTTTACCAGCCGACATGTCTAAGGTGAAGTAGAGAATGTATGTGATAACTTTGTCTCTTGGCACTCTAGCATTCTCAACACATGAGATGGGTAGAGTGGAGGTAGAAGATGATGCCAATGGAGGAACTTGTAAGCTAGAGGAAGAAGAAGAAGAGAGGCTTTTGTTGTTGTGTTGCAAATGAAAAATGAGAGCTTTCATCATAATCTCAAGAGCAAAACAACCTCATATGGCTGCCCTCTCTCTCTCTCTCTCCTCCTCTCATTTCAACACAACAATCTATCAATTAACATGACATGTTCACAAAAAAGAGACCATGAGTCACTAGATTGCACATGCCACATTAATTACTCCTCATGATGAAATCCACTCACAATTTCCACAAGCAAACATTAATCCAAATGTTTGCAACAATAAAAAGAACGGCATCATCTAAAGTAAACTCGTGACGAATCACAAGAATACCCCTCACCTGTATATACATACCTGCATCCGCATTCCGACTGAATGCAAATGCGATGAGACTAAAGTAATCCAACAAATCTAATATTAGGATCCGGCTTAAACCAAAACCCACTAGTATGATCCGCCCGATCATGATCCGTGCACGACTGCATGTATATGATCGAACCCTGCCATAATACCATACGGCCTCTACAACGTTTCGCCCGAAACATGAGAAACTGTCTATGGGGTACTCTAAAGACTCGCCAATACTTTGGCTGTGGATTTAACTACTAGCACGTCAATGGTACTAGCTGTACGTAACGGGCTACCAGGTATTGACCAAAAGGGAGGCCGATGAGCGAACTCATCCTGACACCCTACTGAGCCTGTCAGTGACAATATCCGTACAGTCCGGTCCGTTCGTCTATAAGTATCGCATGTCGGGCCTAGGGGGTTGGTAAAAGTCAGACCCTCAAAAGCGGTACAAGTCGTGTTGGAGTGTAGCCCAGAAAACCTTGAGATACTACTGGAATACCTACCAGTAAATCTCCTTTGTCTTGGCCAAGGACTTCGTGTATTGGCTCTCCTAGACACAGCGCAATCTCACCCCCAATACCGGGAGAGACAAAACCCCTGCCGATCCGCTCACTGCCTCCATGTGGCTCGGGACTGTACCCAACTAAAACCTGTTTGCACGACTCCTTTGTGCCATGGTAGGGTAGTAATCAAAGCACAGTGGGAACTCACACGAGAAAAATGACGATCTCAGGTCGATGAACTAACCTGTACACATGTCACCAGGGAACTGCTATCTGACGTCAGGTATAATACCAACTAGCATGTTCCCGGCGAGTCCTGTCCGGTGTACTCATAACCCAATGAGCACCTGTATACATCTTAGGTGAACCAACTGACACCAATGGCTTGTGAGACTGGTCACCCCTTCGCCGGGGTCTAGACTGTATACTCTAGTCTACTAATGGAGTGTCGATGCCCAGTCTCGAAACTCCTATGACTAGGGACCACATTAAGGATGTGCTTATAGACTACCCAACTCTCATGTATATGATCGCCATCATACTGCTGGTAGTCAAGCAAGAATCCTAAGGGCTCTATCAGCGTGTAATTGTGATCTGTAAGGTCACCTAAAACTTGTACACGATGATACAGATAAACCAGATAGCATACTATCATCTTGAGTAAGACTGTCCTTCCAGCATAGGTCCTCCCTCAATCATTGCAATCACGTGCCTGCGATCCAATAATTGAGTTTGAAGGCACTATATCCAACATAGAATTGGCGAGCAATTCGCCGCACTTATAGGGGTTTAGGATAGACCCACGGTGGAGTACTCAAGTTACCGGATTCTATGAAGTAGCGGGTAGTCCACTTATTTCATTGAGTGATGGTTGCCTCACTTCAAGAACTAACAGGTTGCTTGCCGCGCTCGTAAGGGTCTTTGTTTTAGGTGATGTTCGAGCTATCCACACGATCGGGGAACGTTGGTTTTTGTTTGGGGCTCAAAAGAAACATGGGGATCCTAGTTTATCCACTATTCCATCTTGTTTATCGCATGCATCAAATGTTTATTATTTGCCTGTGATGATATATATAAATTTTGTATATGTTTTGCACCCGTGCTAGACCTGCCCATGCACTGCCATAAGTTAAGTAACCTTACGGTGAAGTCCCTGGACCCCATGGCAAATGCGGGTAGCATATACATACATTCTATTTTGGTTGTTTTTATGATGCATAGGAACTTAATTGATGGGATCACATTATAGGTTTAATGTAAGAAAAACAAACCTAAATGATGTTATTGGAACAAAATTTTAAAACTACTCGGTTTTCTTCAAAACCGCTCGTTTAAAAAGCGGAGTCTAAACCACTCCTTTTCAAATTTATTCAGTTCCTTCAATGATATCAAGTTCATTATGTTCAACATTTTCGTCAAAAACCATCCGTAGCCCTCCGTCATTTCGAATAAGTAGCACATAGTATTCATGCAGTATTTGTTGGCCAAAATCAAGACATTATGAATAGTAGCTGTGTATTGCTTATCCGTAGCATAGATAGATGCATTAGTTTAGGACAGTCGTACCACCATGCTGACCAAAGTCAAGGGTGTATACGGGTGGGTCTAAATTAATCTAAATAATGATGGGTAGAACTTGATTTGTGTTTTATGATTTCTTGGCCAAAGTCATGAACATAAGCGTATGGGGTAAAAACTATATCGGGAGTTTCAAACATAAAGGAAATGCCAAGTATGCGCATACCTTCTGGAGTGTGGTGATTTTAGTCGTCTTCCATCAAAGTTATCACGCGATGATAGTTGGGTCCCGATTCCCACTGATGAGTAGGTATTACTTCTTGGGATATTTTCACTTCACAATTAGCTAACCTATTAGGTGTCTAGAAAGCATTAGCAAGGTTACGCCTCTGCGGAAACGGGGTTATTTAATTAGGTCAGTACAAAAGAATGGGGAGCCTCCCTTGGAGTACCAGCACTGGCCTGGCTGAACGGTTAGCGAACTTGTAAGGTGTTAATGATCCCAAATAGTTCTCTTTTTAGGATTTGAAGGAGAATTCAAGGAAACAATGGGAGTCATCCTGATTAGATAAAGTGATTAACCAATCTAATCTTTATAGAGTGCACGCTGAGTGTTTCTTTTCTCTCTCTCTCTCTCTTTGGCAGCGACTATAACCCGCCTTAACCCAAAACTCGTAAACCAAGTTGACCGAACCTTTTTACAAACCAGGCTTTGTTTTGTCACGATTCACGACAAAGTCTTAAATATCCATGTCGCTCCTGCTTTACCCTTTGTTTTCTCCAGAACATTCTGTATCACTACGAAGATCCACATAGAATGGATAAAACCATCTCGTATAGTTACATACAAACTCGCAGAAAATTATTTCAGTTCGAGGATGGATTCCGGTTCTGGGGAAATTGAATAGGATTATTCAGTTTTCTTTTCTCTTTGCCATCTCTCAGATTGTGAGGGCTCCTAGTATTAAGAGAGTATACCTATTATGCTTATTGGATAGTCTTTTTCCAAACCATAGATAGGTGTCGAAAGGTAGGGAAAGAAGAAAATCAATTAGCCTAAGTATAGTGTACAGAAGGTAAGAAGTAAAAACATATAAAAGGATTGGAGTAAGGGCAATGGAAATTGTTGTTAGTTGTATGTATGCCCTAGAGGCCAGTATTGTACAGATGATGTATATTATATTGGATGCTTGGACATATATAGAGAGGACTTTCTTGCTCCATATGATAGTATGCTATCTGGTTGCTCTTTATCTTAACATGTATACTTGTCTCTTGATACTGTCTTATAGCTACATGTTGATAAAGCCCTTAGGATGTGTACTTGACTACCTGGACTATGATGCAAATCATACTAGTGGGGCCATGGTAGTCCATAAGTACATCCTTTAATGTTCCTAGTCGTGGGTGTATCGAGACAGGGCATCGATATACCAGAGTAGACTAGCGTATACGCTTCTCGGCCCATGAGATGGGCGATGGATGATCCCATATCCATTGGTGTTTGACATCAGAGATGATATACGGGTGCTCAGTGGAGACTGGGTACACTGAACGAACTCGCCGAGAACTCCCAGATGGTATTATACCTCAGGTCAGATGGCAGTTCTCTGGTGACACTTGTGCAGGTTAGTCTGTAGACCCGAGATCGTCATAGAGTCTTGTGTGATTCCCACTGTGCTTTGATTTCCACCTTACCACGTCCATGAGGGCATGCAAAACGATGGTTTTTGGGTACAGTCCCGAGTCACATGGAGGCAATGAGCGATAGGAGGGGTTTCGTCTCTCCCGGTATTGGGGGTTGATGTTGCACTGTGCTCGATTGGCCGTAACAGGGAAGTCCCTGGCCAGGGCTGATTTAGAGATTTACTGGTAAGTGTTACCAGTAGTTTCTCGACCTGTTATGAGCCTCACATCGGCACGACTTATCGCTTATTGGGGTCTGACGTTTACCACCCCTAGACTTGATATGCGACATATCAGACAAAGAGACCGGACTGTACAGGAAGTGTTACCGGCAGGATTTTACAGGAGTTGGAGCGGACTTGCTTGCTGATCTTCTGATCGCTCAATATCCGGGTAGCCGTTACGTCCAGCTAGTACCGCTGACGGCTTGTGGGTGCTTGATGTGATCATCACCTACTGCTGGCGTATTGACGAGTCTTTAGAGTCCTACATAGAGGTTTTACTAGCTCAGGCAAAACGAAATAGGAGCACATATGTGATATGTGCGAGACCAAGAATAATGCGTGTATGTGATACCGTATTCTATTCTCGCGACTTTTTGTATCGGTCGGTTATATATGATATAGCCGGGTTATCAAATCAAGTGTTGATTCTATAAGTCGATACATTGGATGTTAGTCGGTTATATGTGATATGACCGGATTATTAAGTCAAGTGTTGATTTAATAATTTATTGTATAATTGTATATTTGATATACTAGTTTACATTAACTAACACTTGTTCACTTTAGGTATTTTCTCATATGCACACTTGAATATATATATATGTGTGATATATATATTAAAAGTGTTTTCTTTTGTATCATGGTTGATGATACACTAAACATGGGTGTGTAAGACATACACCATACTATATAAGATGGTGGTTAATATTTATTTAAGGTAATTACAAATTAGTGGTGCTTAGGTCATAAGCTTGAAGCTTGTAGAAACTTGTGGATGCTTTGACAAAGTCCACTAAATTTGTTTTACTTTAGATTTTTATTAACCTAACCATTTTCAATTAGCTATGGTTATGGCTCTACAAGAGTTAGTATATGATACTCACTCACCATGGTTAGACTACTCACTTGATCATTATCCTCTCCTCTTTCTTTTGTTCATCTTCTTCATTTGTTCAAAAGAAAAGCTAGCTAGGGTTTGATCCAAAGTGAGAAAGCTTGTGAGAAAACAAATTCTAAAGAGAACCCACTTCCTATTTCTCCATCCTCTACTAGACTAGCACTTTAGTATAGGGTGTTTGCTTCATTAATTCTCAAATTAGTGAAGTAGAAGCTTGAGTCGGAATTCCCTCGACGTAGATCATCTTCGGCCTCGGAGACTTCAAGCAAGGTCGCACCTTTCGCCTCATGAAGCCATGCAAGAGCCCGGGAAAACCATGATCGCAGCGAAGGAACTTCAACAAGGAGCAAATGAAGTGAAGGACTGATCTACAAAGGTTGTATTTCGTATTCACTTAGTCCTAAACGTAGTTTGCTTGCATATGAAACCCTAATCTCTAGTATACGATCTTGCTTAGGGTTGTTCGGCACATAAAAATTTTAATTTTGGCATGATCGATGCCTTGTAGAGCCTTGTTGGTGTGCCTAGTAACCCAACAATTGTAACTAATGTCATGAGTCTGGTATTGGAAGAGGCATTGCTAGGAATACCCGGACACCCCCTCGAAATAGTTTCATGTTTCAGTTTTACTGTGCGGTGTTAATTGAAAACTTCTTTCCCAATTCAATTCTGACTCTAGGGTATGTATTTACCGGACATGATTCTCGCATCTGTATGGCATTACAGATACTGAGTGGGAGTAGAATATTGGGAATTAGGTGATTAGATCCTCAATATCAGAATTCTTTGTAATTGGTATTTTTTTAGGAAATCACCTGGGTTTTGCCTAACAGCAAATATTTGGCTTAGAATATCCATTGTTATGCACTAATTTCAAATTGATATATCTGTACCTTTATTTTATAAAGTGAGATATAACCTTTTGAAATTATGTTTATAACATTTATCTTTATCTGTTGATGATTAGGTAAGGTGCATTCAATAACGGCATAATTTTTCTTAACCATTATACAGTTTTCAACCTACGACACACAGGGTTTGAGTTATTAAACTCAGATGACTTATACAAAGTATTGTATGTTGTCCAATATCCATAAGGACAAAGAGTTAGTACTCGTACTATATTCCGTTTACTTATGACTTCTTTGATTTTTAGACACGCATTTCGTTGAAATAAAAGGTCCAAATTTTGAGAAGTTATAATTATAAGAATAAAGTAGAGAACCGCACGTTAGAAGTATCAGGATTCTTATCGAAAATGTTGATACCTATGCTAAGTATTCCGTCATAAGTAATATATTTGGGAACTTGTTTCTCTCTTAGGTTACTCATCCGTAAATGCGCTCCTTGATGAGTAATGTTGCATGGCCTTCTTCCATTCAGTTGATATGCACTGGAAACAGCTGCATAATTTTTGAATCTTGTTCCAATTAAATTAGTGCATTTGTTTTTATATTGAATATAGAATGGATTCATATCTTAACAATGTTAAGGTATATGGAGTTGTCCGGGTAATACTTAAAATCAGAATTCGGATAAACTAGAGGCATGTTTCAGGCAGTTTGTGGGTTATCCCGGGCTTAGACGAGGGTTAATATTCTACTATTTGCAAGATCAATTGTTATATTGTTCTTGACTCGCCACCTTTATATTAAAATAAATTCTTTTCAGAAAACATTAGTGGGAGTATGGTAGAACTGGAAGAGATTCTAGAACCACAAAAGGTTACTGAATATTCAGTAGAATCTAAGAATTCAATTGGATTCAACAATCTATTAGCCACTCCACAGATTAAGTGGGTTAGCTCAGCCACCCAAGAGGTACTTCAGTTTCCTCAAAGACGGTAACAGGGAGGTTTTGATGACCCAAATTTATCACTACCGCTGTCCTTAACTATGAGATATGGAAGGTGGATGACTATAAAGTCATTCTAAATTGAATTTAGAAGTGCATGTGTATATGACTCTGCCAGAGGGTTGTTGTAATCAGTGGGAGCGGCGGAAATGTGGTGGGCAAGATGATTGTGTCTATTTACAAGGAGAGCAAAAATAGGTCATCTATTTTTGATATGACAGTCATAGTGTTTGACTTCATCAAGAATGACAGATAAAACTGGTAAGAATGTTAAGTAGGGAGTATTGTCCTGGTTTTTTGATGTCATTCCCCTGATAGGAAGTGTTGTTCCTTTATTACGATCGGTTAAACTGTGGTTATCATAGATGTTTCTTCACATAGAAACTGGATAAAATATCAGATATTCTGATGACTAGATCTATGGTTTTAGATCTAGATTTGGGAAGTGTCCTAATACGGGTACTTTGACACTATTATAAAGTGTTTTAGAATGGATGACTCCTGGCATGGTGGTATACCCGCAGGTGATGGAATCATCCTCTCTGAAGAGATATCTTCTGGGCTGATGAAGAGAGGGATTTGCATGATTGACATATCACTTGCTTATGCAAATGAGTCAATCTTGAGATGTCAAGTACCACACCAGATATTGCTTTTGTACTAACTGCAATAAGCATATATTAATCCAATCCTAGAGAAACATTAGGAAATAGTTATGAACATGAAAGAATGTTCTTGGTATATAGTAACGGAAGTCTCCTTTAGGAGGCTGTTATCATTTCAGGCTTTCAAGGTGACCTGGATGACAGAGTGGCAGTCGAGGTTAAAGTTTACCCTCTTCGAAGGGGCGGTATGTTGGAAAGTGATCCATGCGGACACTGAGGTAGGCATGGCACAGAATACTGATTAAATTCAGTGGAAGATACAGTCTAAGAAGTTTTTTGGATTTGGAGTTCATTTATGAACTTGGTCCCCTCAGATATCTAGACAAGTTCAGAGACAGGTATCGCTCATTTTGGGAGATAGTCGTTCTCCGCGAAGTTGAGATATAGAGAGATAAAGATAAAAACATTGGAGAGGATCCACTCACTGAGGTTATTTTTCGAACACGAATGTTTCGTAAACATGATTTGCAAAACTGATTAGTAGAAAAGTTGGATGTTCGGAAGCATACGGGCTGTGAGTATGCGACACCGCAATAATTATCCTTAAGTGCAAGTAGGAAATTGTTGGCTATAGTGCCCTCAAGGAAATTATTGTAATCATAGGCAGGCGATTATGATGACTGAGGGAGGACCTATATGAGTAAAACTGTAAGGTTACGCCAGTGCCCCGGCCATCAATCCGTGGTCAAACGCGGAACAAAAACTTTTAAAACCCGGCGGTGACGGAACCCAATTTCCGGATCGAACCATTAACCCTATACTAGTTAACTGTAAAAGGAGTTTAGAGAGGTTATACCGATCGATCCGTGTCCTTCGGTCTTCAACTTCTGTCCCAAACTCCTTGCGGCTTCCCCGATCAAGTTTGGTCTCCGGTCTCCCTCGTCGAAGACGATCCACGTCGAAGATTAGTAATACGGGCTCCCGCTTCAAAACCGAAGCAACTCAGGGATCCAGTTTGCTAGCCTAGATACCCAAGATGAAGTAGAGTGTGTTTGTGATTATTTTGTCTCATTACACCCATGGATTCTCAACTCATGAGAGGGAATGGATGGAGGTAAAGAAGTTGCCATGAGATGAAGAAGTGTGAGCAAAAGAATTTTAGCCAAGTCTTGAAAGGAAAAATGAAGTGGCTGTCATTTTTCTTGAGTGGGGTTGTGAGATGTTTTTGATTTGCAACTAAAGAAATTTCACTCCTCCAAAACAACAGCCACGAAAAATACCATGCACCCAAACAATAGCCACACTTGGTTTCCTCATTTGTGTTCTTTAAAGTTGTGAGGTATATGTGTTAAATATATTTGTGTGCAACTAAAGAAATTTCCCTGCTCACAAATATTAGCCACTAACCCCTCACAAATATCTCACAACTCACCAAAGACCATCAATGCACCAAAACAAAAGTTGCACTCACAATTTCCATCAAAACAATATTAAACATTAAACTAAATGTTTAAATCAAAGAAAAGAAATGGCAACCCTAAAGTAAACTCGTAACGAATTACAAGAATACCCTTCATCCGTATATACATACCTGCATCTGTATTCTGACTGAATATGAATACAACGAGACAAAAATAATCCAACAATATAATACTAGGATCCAGCTTAAACCAAAGCCCACTAGTATTATCCGTCCGATCATGATCCGTGCACAAGTGCACGTATATGATCGAACCCTGCCATAAAACCATACGGCCTCTACAACGTTTCGCCCGAATCAAGAAAACACTCTGTGTGGGACTCTAAAAACTCATCAATACGCTGGTAGTAGGTTTAACCACAAGCACATCAATGGCACTAGCTGTACGTAACGGCTACCCAGATATTGAGCGAAAGGGAGGCCGACGAGAAAACTCATCCTGAAACCCTACTGAGCCTAACAGTAACAATATATGTACAGTCCGGTCCGTTCGTCTATGAGTATCGCATATCGAGTCTAGGGGATGGATAAAGTCAGACCCCTAATAACTTGACATTTAGTGTCGGTATGAAACCTATCACCAACTGAGAAACTACCGATCCTAGATCGGTAATTCTCGTCTACCCTGGTCGAGGATTTCTGGTGATAGCCACCCGTGCACTCCGCGACATCAACCCCCAATACCGTGAGAGACGAATCCCCTGACGATCCGCTCACTGCCTCCATGTGGCTCAGGACTGTGCCCAACTAAAACCTGTTTGCATGACTCCTTTGAGCCATGGTAGGGTAGTAATCAAAGCACAATAGGAACTCACACGAGACAAATAACGATCTCAGGTCGATAGACTAACCTGTATACATGTCACCAGGGAACTGCTATATGACAATAGGTATAATACCAACTAGCATGTTCCCGGCGAGTCCGTCCGGTGTACTAAGAACCCAATGAGCACCTGTATTCACCTTAAGTGAACCAACTAACACCAATGGCTTGTGAGACCGGCCACCGCCCCTCGTCGGGGTCTCGATCCGTATACACTAGTCTATTCTTGTTGTATCGATGCCCTGTCTTGAAACTCTCATGACTAGGGACACTTTAAGTATGTGCTTATAGACCACCCAACTCCCATGTATATGATCGCCATCATATTGCTGGTGGTCAAGCAAGAATCCTATGGGCTCTATCAACATATAATAGTGATCTGTAATGTCACCTGAAGCATGTACACGATGATAAAGACAAACCAGATAACATACTATCATCTCGAGTAAGACTGTTCTACCGGTATAGGTCCTCCCTCAATCATTGCAATCACGTGCATGCGATCTAATAATTGACTTGAGGGCACTATAGCCAACAATCTCCCACTTGGACTTAAGGCTAATTATTGCGGTGTCACATACTCACAGCCCGTGTGATACTAAACACCCAACTTCTCTACTAATCAGTTTCACAAAGCCCGTTTGTGAAACTATTGCGTTCGAGAAATAGCCTCAGTGAGTGGATCCGCTCTAATGTTTTTTTCTATGTCTCTCTTTATTTTAAGTTCGTGGAGAAATCCATTTTCTGAAATGAGCAATACCTGTCTTAGAATATGTCTGGATATCTGATGGGACCCAGTTCACAAATGAACTCCAAATCCAGTAAACTTCTTAGACTGTATCGTCAACTAAATTTAATCAGTATCCTTCACCATGCCTCCCTCAGTATCCGCTTGGACCACCTGTCCAAACTACTGCCCCTCGTCAAGAAGGAAAACTATAACTCTGACAGTCACACTGTCATCCAGGTCACCTTGGAAGCCTGGAATGATAACCGTCTCCCGAAGGAGGCTGTCGTTACCATATCCCTAGATTATCCATTTATGTTCAAAAACTGCTTCCGAACGTTTCTTCAGGATTGGATTAATATATCAAATTATTGCAACTAGTGCAAAAACAATATCTGGTGTGGTACTTGACATCTCAAGATTGACTCAATTGCCTAAGCAAGTGATATGTCAAACATGCACATCCCTCTCCTCTTTAGTCTGTAAGACACCTTTAGAGAGGGTGACTCCATCACCTGCACGTACACTACCATGCCAGGAGTCGTCCATTCTAAAACTCCTTTATAATACTGTCTAAGTACCCAGATTGGGAAACTACCCAAATCTAGATCTAAAACCATAGATCTAGTAACCAGAATGCCAGATATAATATCCATATCCTATGTGGAGAAACCACTGTGTGACAACCACAGTATAACCGATTGTAGTATAGGAATTTCACTTCCTATAAAATGTATGTCATCTAAATATCAGGACATACCACCCTACTACCTTCTTAACAGATCCATCTTCTATTCTGATGAAAAGTCAAAGTCTATGACTGTCACATCAAAAATAGATGATCTGCCTCCGCTATACCTGCTTTTAGTCTATAAATAGACATAAGCAACTTGTCCACTATGCTTCTGCTGCTCCCACTGACTACAGCAACCCTCTGGCAGAGTCATATACACGTGCACTTCTAAAACTAGTTTAGAACGACGCTATACTCATCCTCCTGCTGGGTCTCATAATCTGGAACAACAATAGTGTCAAGTTTGGGTAAACAAGAACCTCCCTGCCACCATCTTAGAGGATACCGAAGTACCTCTCAGGCGCCTGAGGTTACCCAACATATCTGTGGAGTGGCTGTAGGGTTCCTAGGCACTCTAATGGAGTCTCACAAGTGATCAAACATGCACAAATCAAATTTTACGGGTGCCTACAAACCCTAATACGGATCGTCGACTAGATATATAGGCGATGCAAGCAAGTAAACGGAGATATAGCTAAAGGGAAGGGGCTACAACCTTTGTAGATCCGGTCCTCCACCTCCTAGGCTCCGTGATGAAGTCCTCTCCGCTGTCCAAATCGAACCATGACTCTCACGGTGGTTTCATCGGAGAAAAAGGCGGGCTAGGTCGTCGACAACGTGCCGAAGATGATCTACGTCGAGGCATCGCTAGATCAAGCTCCAACTTCACCAAGTCAAGAAAACTTGTGAAGGAAACACCCTATACTACTTGGCAAGAGGTAGAGGATGAAGAAATAGGAAGTGGGTAAACTTTAGATTTGGATTTCTCACACTTTTTCATCAATCACCATTGATGTAGCAAGCTTTCTTCTCATGAAAGAAGAAGATCAAGAAAAAGAAGAAGATATGATAAGTTATTTCTAAAATAGAAAAATGATATGATAAGTATCATATGGTAACCATGGTTATGTGTAGAGAGTTAACTCAAGTTAGTTGAATGGTTGGGTTTGGAGATGAAGACAAAATGGTTGCTTAGTCAAAGTTTCAAGAAACTTCAACTACAAACAAATCAAGCCACCATTTCATTTTCTCTATCATTTTCTTTTCCAAAATAAATAAACAAAAAGAATAAATAAAAGAATAAGTAAATAAAATGAAACCCTAACCATTCATATAACCATGGTCAATTCTTTACACAAACCCAAGCTTGCATGTATCATCAAATATGATACAATCTTATGCACAAAAGTATATCACATATACAACTTGCACAATTCAAGTGAGAAAATCCTTTTAAAGTGAACCAATACTAGTTAATGCAAAGTAATATATCAAATATATATAATTATACATTAAATCATTAAATCAACACTTGATTCAATGATCCGGTCATGTCGCATATAACCGGCTAGTATCCAATGCATCGGCTTATCGAATCAATCCTTGATTCGATAACTAGGTTATATCGCATACAACCATTCGACACATTCATCGCGAGAATGAAATACGGTATCACATACACGCATTATTCTCGGTCCCGCACATATTTCATATGCGCTCCTATTTCGTTTCGCTTGAGCCAGGAAACCTCTGTGTAGGACTCTAAAGACTCGTTAATACGCCGGCAGCAGGTGATGATCATATCAAACACCCACAAGCCGTAAGCGGTCTGCTAAACGTAACGGCCACCCGGGTATTGAGCGATCAGAAGATCGACGTGCAAGCCCACTCACACTCCTGTGAATCCAACTAGTAACACTTGTCGTACAGTCCGGTCTGTTCGTCTGATATGTCGCATATCTCGCCTAGGGGTGGTAAACGTCAGACCCCAGTAGCTCGATAAGTCATGCCGACTTGAGGTCCACAACATTCGTGAAACTACTGATAACTCTTACCAGTATATCACTGCAACCCTGGCCAGGATTTCCTGTTATGGCCAGTCGAGCATAGCGCAACATCAACCCCCAATACCGGGAGAGACGAATCCCCTCCTATCGCTCATTGCCTCCATGTGAATCGGGAATGTACCCAAAAACCACCTGCTTGCACGACTCAGTAGAGCCGTGGTAGGGTGGAAATCAAAGCACAGTGGGAGACACACAAGACTCTATGACGATCTCGGGTCAACAGACTAAGCTGTACCAGTGTCACCAGAGAACTGCCATCTGACGTGAGGTATAATACCATCTGGGAGTTCTCGGCGAGTCCGTTCAGTGTACCCAGTCTCCACTGAGCACCCGTATACCATCTCTGATGTCAAACACCAATGGATATAGGATCATCCATCGCCCATCGCATGGGTCGAGAAGATATACGCTAGTCTACTCTGGAATATCGATGCCCCGTCTCGATATTCCCTCGACTAGGAACATTGAAGGATGTACTCATGGACTATCCAGGCCCCACTAGTATGATCTGCATCACAGTCCTGGAAGTCGAGTACACATCCTAAGGGCTTTATCAACATGTAACAGAGAGACAGAAAGTATACACGTTAAGATAAAGAGCAACCAGATAGCGTACTATCATGTCGAGCAAGAAAGTCCTACCTATATATGTCCCAGCATCCACTACAATATACATCCAATGTACAGTAATGGCCTCTAGGGCATACATATAACTAACAATCTCCCACTTGCACTAGGGCCATCTGTAGCAGTGGTTGCAGTATCACATACTCAACCATCCCATAAAAGTCTCTCTCTGGGAATAGGCCTTCGTGAGTGGATCCGCCGTGTTATCCTCTGAGTCTGCTCTCCTTCCCTCGATCATCCTGGAGATCAACTATCTCCATGATCAGGTGATGCTGCCTCAGATTATGTCTGGGTCACTGATGGGACCAGGGTTCCTAGGCCAAAGCCATAGTTCCATTGTCACACAATGGTAGGAACCTAGTTCATCCTATGAACCAATATACACCCAAACTGCCTCTTTGGTAGTATCTTTAATAGCGATGTTACCAGCCTTTATCGTCTAGTTTGTCACGGTATCTGGCTTGGAAATCTTCCAACATACCGTCCCTTTACTAAGGGTAAAGACAATGCTTGTGACTGACATTCAGTCGTCTTTATCACTCTGGAACCCTTCCAGTGATTCTCCCCAGGATCGATTGATACCATCTCACTACAACTAGTGAGTATCCTAACATCCAATTAGATCTATCTCATAGATCCAAAGCTTAGGATTTAGTATGTATCACTTTGATCCTATATGGAAAATCATTGTGATAAGCGGAGATTGATCGAGCGTAGCATAGGAAACTCCTTCCCTAACAAGAGTATGTCATCCACGTATTCTACGAGGATCGTCACCATACTCCCTACTACCTTTTTGTTTATACAAGGTTCATCTACCATTTTGATGATGTCAACTTCTTTGACTAATCCATCAAAACAGATGTTCCAACTCCGCGATGCCTGCTTTATCCTATAAAGCATCTTGCACACGTTTCCGCTGCTCCCACTGTCTATGAGGCCCTCTGGCTGTGTTCTTATAGACGTTCTCTTCTAAATTAATATTTAGGAAAGTAGTCATGGCACCCAACCACCAGATATCGTAGTCATGGTATGTAGCCGTGGCAAGTAGGATCTGGATGGACTTAAACATAGTCCCTGGAAAAGGTTTCATCATTATCCGTGCCTGGTTGATGACGAAAAACTTTAACAAGTCTAGCTTTGAAAGTCTCAACTTTTCCATGTACACCAAGTAATCTTCTCAAGATATACTTGCTCCTGATGGGTATTTAACCCTTCAGATATAGCAACCAAAGTCCATACTTTGTTGGTGTATAAGGATTCCATCTCAGATCACTAAGCATCCAGCCATTCTTACAGAGTCCCTACTCTCGATGGCCTGCTCGAAACTGGTTGGGTCATCATCTCATGATGCAATCCTCGCTCCCACTGTCATCGAGAAACCGAGGTATCTCTCAGGCAGGCGAGGAACCCTACCAGATCGGCGGAGAGGCTGAGGTTCGTCGGGGACTATAAAATCCTTTGGTTCTGTCAAATCTTCAGCTGTAGTTTCGAATAGCTGGAACCTTTCCAGTTCTACAGAACTGACATTGCCTCGATCTTGTCCGGATTTTGCTTTTGACATAGGCCGGACAATCCCAAATCTTAACTTACTTAAGAGATAGGATCTTCCCACACCATATCTTATATGGAGTGGTAGGCACTGATTTGATTCGAACCTCATTCAATAGGTATGCAGCTTCTCAAGCGCATAACTCCTAAAAGGAAATAGGTAACTCAGTAATACTCATCATAGAGCACACGATATCTAATATTGTGTGATTGCTCCGCCCCGATACACCGTTGTGCTGTGGTGTATTCAGAGGAGTAATACTGAGAGAGAATCTCATTTTCCTTTAGAATAGTCCAAGGATTCCATGCACAAGTATTCTCCTCCCTGATCTCATCATAGGACATAATACTTATACCCGTATATTGGTTCTCTACTTCCTACTTATATTCTGTGAATACCTCAAAAGGTTCGGACTTATATTTCAACAGGAATATGTGACTGAATCTTGAGAGATTATCAGAGAATATAATGAAGTATAAAGAACCAGTCCTGGCATGTGTAGACAGAAGACCTTACATACATCATCATGCATCAGTCTCAAGAGTTTACTAACTCTTTCTCAGTTTCCAGTAAACAGAGCTGGTGTCATTATATCTTTGTGACATGACTGGCAAGTTTCACAAGATGTAAATTCAAAACTGATTTAAATATGCATCTAAATGTAACTTGAGCTAGTCAGGTCGCATTGATATGACCTAGTCTACAAAACCTCAAGAAGAATTCGTTCATTTCTGAACTCTTCCTCTTGTGTGTGTTCTGAATACTAAGAACTGTAGTTTGATTTAGAACGTCAATGCTTTTAGATAACGTGCCTGAACCGATCAACTTTTGATATAGGAAATGTTCAAAACATTATCAATCAATACAAAATTTTATCATTTCTTTACTAATAAAGAGACTGATATGATTTTGTATATCAGGTTCGGTATCTAATAGCATTTGTTCAGAATCAATGTATTGGTAATACAGGGTGACAGTGACCAACAGACTTGGCTGCAACACTTGCCCCGTTTTCTGCCGCATGAAACTTATCACCCGTTCTCAGTTTTTCTACCTTTTTGTAGCCCTATGTAACAGATTACATATCTGGGATCCTGATCCGGTATCAGATACCCAGGATGCAGAGGATACTGAGAAACAGTTCTGCATAATGAACACACCCGAAGGAGATGCATCATATGCACTTTCTTCGTTTGGGCGGCATAGGAATTCTGGTATTCCCCTATTTCATGCTCTGTCTTATAACAATTATAAGTTGGAGCGGGACCAACGTTCCCCAGCTCAGTATAACAAGCGGGTTCGGTCAATACATCCATTTTATTATCTTGATTAAGGCGTGATATGGTCGCTACCTGGAGAGAGAGAGAAGAAAACACTCCGCGTGCGCTCTTGCAAGATCAGATTGGTTATATATTTTATCTAATCAGGATGGCTCCCACTGTTTTTATCAAATCTTCCTTCAAACCTTAAAAGGAAAGACTAGCCGGGATTAATTACACTCTACAAGTTCGCCAATCTTTCAGCCAGGCCAGTGTCGGTACTTTGAGGGAGGTTCCCCGTGCTATCGTACGGACCTAATTACAGTAAACCTCGTTTTCCCAGAGGCGTAACCCCGTTGACACCTTTCTAGACACCTACTTGATCGGCTAATTGCAAAGTGCAAAACTCTCCCAGGAGTAACAATTACTCGCAGTGGGTATCGGGATCCAACTATCATATAGAAGGTATGCAATCTCATTGCAAGTTTCAACACTTGAAACTCCCGATAATGGTTTTTACCCCTAGCACTTATGACCTTAACTAAGGTCAACAAATCATAAGTACTAGTCAAGTTCTACCCGTCATTTCGTGATTAATTAGACCCACCCACATGACCCTTAACTAAGGTCAACAAAGTCACGCGACTGTCCTAACTAATTGCATCATATGCGGTGTAGGAAGACATCACTTAGCTACCGTACACTGTGCCTTGACTATGGTCAACAAACACAGCACGAATACTAAGTACTCTACTTCCTAAAATGACGGAGGGTTGCGAATGGTTTTTGTGAAAACCTTTAACGCTTTGAACTTGATCTCGTTGCGGAATCAAATGGTTTTTTAAATGGAATGTTTTCGAGGCTTTTCTAGTTTTGCTAAAGGGGTCACTCCCGGTGAAGGGATCGTCGGCCCTTTCCTCGTCGAATAAGGTGCGGGATATATCATATATATCACTGTGCAAAGCGGAAACTATAGAAGCAATCAAATGACAAACCGAGGGTTGTAGCATCTGCCAGTTATTGCTAAAGGAGTCACTCCCGGTGAAGGGATCTCGGTCCTTTCCTCATCGAATAAGGTGCAGGATGTTCTATAATGAACACCGCGGTGCAAAGCAAGAACTGTAGCTACCTGTTTTATTTTGAAATTCGATTCCACAACATCAATTAGGTTTATTTTCTTTCATTAATCTCATTAATGAATATCCCATCATTTAATTCCACCTAAACATCACAGATAAATATAACGTACGCTTATGCCATCCGCATTCGCCTCGATGTCCTGTCTGCACCGTTAGGTTAGGTAACTAACGCCAGAGCGAGGCAGGGCTAGTGCGGGTGTAAAACATAAGCAACGTCTATATAATATATCATATATACTATATACAATATCTGTCACAGAACATCACATGATCACATCACAGATAAATCACAGCAGAAGAAACATATGAAATATTGGATATACTAGGACGTCCGTGTTTTCAATACGAGCCAGTATAAAACACGGATTCCACGGTCGTGATGAATAGCCAATCCCACACCCCTAGACCCCTACGAGAGAGGCAAGCAACCCTACCAATTCTAGGGTTAGGAGACCCGGACTCGACTCCTCGAGATGGTCTCCCACTGGACCCTAGAACCCGGTTACTTGTACTCCCCTCCTTGGGTCTATCCTAGTGCAGAAAAGTAAATAATATACATCAACGGTGACAACTTCTGCAACCTGGAAGTGCCCCAATAAAAGAATATTGCATACAAGTTTTTACATGAATGAAAATGAAAAACACTCATCTCACATAAAAAACCCCGGCTATTCAAACACGACGATCCAATATAACATATCCAGCAACACATAACATCACATGTCATCAACGTAAGTAAATATGCGCATCCCAATTGTCGTTGACATATAGCAACGAAACCGGCGATATCACATATTACACTTACGGTCACAAAAAAGAAAGTGTAAAACTACAACAGTTGGAATCCGCAACCACCTCAGACATCGCATGCCTGATCAAATGAATTCTTTAGACATCGCATGCCTAACAATTATAAACCCCGCATTTTAGTCTCATTATCGAAAACTCTTTCCAATATCAAGTCGGGCAATTCAACAAGATTCCCGAAAAACTGATCGAATGCTCGTCGCAAACTTTAGTAGGCGGCCGCACCCCCGACGCCGTCGACAAAATGCACCAAGGCGGAACACCGCTGCCGCGAGCACCCGAACGGATGCTTTCGGCGACGGGGTTCTCCTACAGTCACTTGGTCGGGGCTATGGAGTGAGGCTGTCTATTAAGTTTACCCGGCGAGTATCCGCGTACGCTACGTGATTGCGACGGACTTTTGATCACATCAAAACTCCGTGGCAACCGATCAAGTGAGACTAAACTGCTATGTTTATAATATTCATTCCGTTATCTCATAACTTTTGTGAATTCCAATTGTTGTATCACATTCCGGATAAACAGAAAATGTTAAACTTTCCGATTGAACATTCGAACACCCAAGTTTTCCCGAAACAGCTCAACACATGAAACAAATCTAACAACATTCAGTTCGTGCCTCAGTACCAACGGTCCAGCCGTAGAAGGGTCAAGCCAACGCCTCACATGTGGCACGCCGTACTGCCCAAAACCCGAAGGTTCAAAGGGCAGTTCAAGACGGTCACATAATCGAGTTAAGATTTGTTGTCTTCTAGAGGGTCCATCGCGTTACTTGCACTACTTAGAACGTCGTTAAACTACGTAAAAATCCAACAATTGGAAATTTCCCGGCAGGGGGAAAAGTGGGTATTTATATCCAATCGAACTTTTTAACATATTCTAAAATTTATCCAGAAAGCCACATAGACAAAATTAGACAGTCCGATCGAAACACCGAGTTTCCAATACAACCCAGAAAATAAAACTCTGGAATAAATATTAAAATATTCCCAGGAAAACCAGCACTGCTTACTAAGAATTATGGTGCAAACTTCGATGCACAACAAGACAAAACTGCCGCGGAACCGCCGCATGAGCATACTCATGCCGCGGATCCGCGGCGCCTTTAAGGAATTAGGCTATCGAATTTTGCAGTAACCCTTACAATCACCTGCTGATTTTTCTGCATATTTTTAATCTACAAAAATCCACATTTTACAGAATTGTCCAGAGAGCATTTTAAAGTCGGGGTTTTGGGTCGATCGGACTTCTAACTCCGTCTACACATCGCCTAAGGCTCTAGCTAGGCTCTGATACCACTGTAGGTCAGGCAGCCACCCCATCCAATGGGGTCACCGTGGCACCAACGGGTCCCTCAGCCGCTACTTTTTACGCATGCCCCCTCGCGAGGACTACAACCCGCCGGAACACCTTCCAGTCTCGGGACACCCTGGGGGTAAGAGCCTATGCTTCGCCATACTGTCACACAGTGAGAACCCCCCATAGGTCGACATCCAATGCCTAGTAGCTCCGATACCACTGTAGGGTTCCTAGGCACTCTAATGGAGTCTCACAAGTGATCAAACATGCACAAATCAAATTTTACGGGTGCCTACAAACCCTAATACGGATCGTGGACTAGATATATAGGCGATGCAAGCAAGTAAACGGAGATATAGCTAAAGGGAAGGGGCTACAACCTTTGTAGATCCGGTCCTCCACCTCCTAGGCTCTGTGATGAAGTCCTCTCCGCTGTCCAAATCGAACCATGACTCTCACGGTGGTTTCATCGGAGAAAAAGGCGGGCTAGGTCGTCGACAACGTGCCGAAGATGATCTACGTCGAGGCATCGCTAGATCAAGCTCCAACTTCACCAAGTCAAGAAAACTTGTGAAGGAAACACCCTATACTACTTGGCAAGAGGTAGAGGATGAAGAAATAGGAAGTGGGTAAACTTTAGATTTGGATTTCTCACACTTTTTCATCAATCACCATTGATGTAGCAAGCTTTCTTCTCATGAAAGAAGAAGATCAAGAAAAAGAAGAAGATATGATAAGTTATTTCTAAAATAAAAAAATGATATGATAAGTATCATATGGTAACCATGGTTATGTGTAGAGAGTTAACTCAAGTTAGTTGAATGGTTGGGTTTGAAGATGAAGACAAAATGGTTGCTTAGTCAAAGTTTCAAGAAACTTCAACTACAAACAAATCAAGCCACCATTTCATTTTCTCTATCATTTTCTTTTTCCAAAATAAATAAACAAAAAGAAAAAATAAAAGAATAAGTAAATAAAATGAAACCCTAACCATTCATATAACCATAGTCAATTCTTTACACAAACCCAAGCTTGCATGTATCATCAAACATGATACAATCTTGTGCACAAAAGTATATCACATATACAACTTGCACAATTCAAGTGAGAAAATCCTTTTAAAGTGAACCAATACTAGTTAATGCAAAGTAATATATCAAATATATATAATTATACATTAAATCATTAAATCAACACTTGATTCAATGATCCGGTCATGTCGCATATAACCGGCTAGTATCCAATGCATCGGCTTATCGAATCAATCCTTGATTCGATAACTAGGTTATATCGCATACAACCATTCGACACATTCATCACGAGAATGAAATACGGTATCACATACACGCATTATTCTCGGTCCCGCACATATTTCATATGCGCTCCTATTTCGTTTCGCTTGAGCCAGGAAACCTCTGTGTAGGACTCTAAAGACTCGTCAATACGCCGGCAGCAGGTGATGATCATATCAAACACCCACAAGCCGCAAGCGGTCTGCTAAACATAACGGCCACCCGGGTATTGAGCGATCAGAAGATCGACGAGCAAGCCCCCTCACACTCCTGTGAATCCAACCAGTAACACTTGTCGTACAGTCCGGTCTGTTCGTCTGATATGTCGCATATCTCGCCTAGGGGTGGTAAACGTCAGACCCCAGTAGCTCGATAAGTCATGCCGACTTGAGGTCTACAACATTCGTGAAACTACTGATAACTCTTACCAGTATATCACTGCAACCCTGGCCAGGGATTTCCTGTTATGGCCAGTCGAGCATAGCGCAACATCAACCCCCAATACCGGGAGAGACGAATCCCCTCCTATCGCTCATTGCCTCCATGTGAATCGGGACTGTACCCAAAAACCACCTGCTTGCACGACTCAGTAGAGCCGTGGTAGGGTGGAAATCAAAGCACAGTGGGAGACACACAAGACTCTATGACGATCTCGGGTCAACAGACTAAGCTGTACCAGTGTCACCAGAGAACTGCCATCTGACGTGAGGTATAATACCATCTGGGAGTTCTCGGCGAGTCCGTTCAGTGTACCCAGTCTCCACTGAGCACCCGTATACCATCTCTGATGTCAAACACCAATGGATATAGGATCATCCATCGCCCATCGCATGGGTCGAGAAGATATACGCTAGTCTACTCTGGAATATCGATGCCCCGTCTCGATATTCCCTCGACTAGGAACATTGAAGGATGTACTCATGGACTATCCAAGCCCCACTAGTATGATCTGCATCACAGTCCTGGAAGTCGAGTACACATCCTAAGGGCTTTATCAACATGTAACAGAGAGACAGAAAGTATACACGTTAAGATAAAGAGCAACCAGATAGCGTACTATCATGTCGAGCAAGAAAGTCCTACCTATATATGTCCCAGCATCCACTACAATATACATCCAATGTACAGTAATGGCCTCTAGGGCATACATATAACTAACAGTGGCTAATGGAATGTCAAACCCGATTTTATTTTTAGGTTCTATTAAATATTCAGTAATCGTATGTGGTTCTGGAATCACTTCCAGTTCTACCATACTCCCACTACTGTTTTCTAAAAAATCCATTTTACTAAAACTGTGGCGAGTCAAGAACAATATCATTATTGATCTTCCAGATGGTAGAAAGTTAACCCTCATCATAACCCGGGATAACCCACAAACTGCCATTACAGAAACATGCCTTGAGTTATCTAGAGTCTGGTTTTAAGCATAAGCCGGACAACTCCATATACCTTAACATTATTAAGATATGAACCATTCTATATACAATATAAAAACAGAGGCACTGATTTAATTGGAACCAGATTCAAATCATGCAGCTGTCTCCAGTGCATGTTAACTAAATAGAGAGAGACCGATCAGCATTACTCAACTAGGAGTGCATCCAAATATGAGTAACCTGAAAGAGAAGCAAGTTCTCAAAACCATTACTATCAACTGAATACCATATACAAGTATCTATATCTTCGATCACCTTGAAGAATCCTGATACTTGCAACTCATAGTTCTCTACTTTATTCATATACCTACAACTTCTCAAAATTTGGACCTTGTATTTCAACGAAATACTTGTCTAAAAACTAGAGAAGTCACAAGTAAACAGAATATAGTACGAGCACCAACCCTTTTGTCCTAATGGATACTGGACAACATACAATACTTTGTATAAGTTCCCTGAGTTGAATAACTCAAACCATGTGCGTCGTAGGTTGAAAACTGTACTATGGTTAAGAAGAATTACACCGTTGTTTAATGCTCCTTACCCAATCATCAACTGATATAGGTAAATTTCATGAACATAATTTCAAAAGGTTATATCTCACTTTATAAAATAAACGTACAGATATATCAATTTGAAATTGGTGCATAACAACGGATATTCAAAACCAAATATTTGCCGTCAGGAAAAATCCCAGGTGATTTCCTCAAATATCACCAATTACAACGAACTCCGGTATAATGAGGATATGATCACCTAATTCCCAATAACTTACTCCCACTCATCATCTGTAAAACTATACAGATGAAAGAATCAAACCTGGTAAATACATACCCTAGAGTAAGGATCTAATTGGGAAATCAGTTTTTAATTAACAATGCATAGTGAAACTGAAACATGAAAATATTTCGAAGGGGTAGCCGGGTATTCCTAGCAATGCCTCTTCCATTATCCAGATTCATGATTGTAACCTTATATTTCCTTACCATCTCTCCAAATCCCTTTATTTGTCTTTACTCATTACCTTCTGTACACCACCCTTAGGCTAAATGGTTTTCTTCCTTCCCTACCGTTCGGCACCAGCCTATGGTTCGGAAGAAGACTATCTAATAAGCGTAATAGGTGTACTCTCCTAATCCTAGGAGTAATCGCAACTTGAGAGAAGGTAAAGATTAAAGACAACTGAATAAATATTATTTTCTTTCTCCTGAACCAGAATCCATCCTTGAACTGGAACAAGTTCCTTCGAGTTTGTATATAATTATACGATGGATTATCCAATAAATGTGGATCTTCATAGTGATACGGGGTGTTCTGGAGAAATGCAAAGGTGAAGTAGGAGTGACGATGATATACGCAGTTTGGTCGTGAATGATAGCAGTCGCAACTTACTTTGCCCTCTTTCTAATCCTTTTATTTGTCTTTACTTATTATCTTCTGTATACCCCACTTAGGTTAATTGGTTTTCTTCCTTCCCCGCCTTTCGGCACCTGCCTATGGTTTGGAAGAAGACTATCCAATAAACGCAATAAGCGTACCCTCTCCTAATCCTAGGAGCCCTCATAACCTGAAAGAAGGTAAAAGGAAAAAACAACTGAATGGTCCTATTCAATTTCTCCAAAACCGGAAACCATTCTCGAATCTGAAACGAGTTTTTTCGAGTTCGTATGTAACTATATGATGGTCATATCCAATAAATGTGGATCTTCGTAGTGATACGGAATGTTCCGGGGAAAAGTTAAGGGTAAAAGTAGGAGTGGCAATGAAGTATGCAACTCTGACAATCCAAAAGCCAGTGTGTTTTAAGAAGGTTCGGTTAACTAGGTTACTGAGTTATAGTCTAGGGTCGTGACATGGTCACTGCCAAAGAGAGAGAGAGAAAAGAAACACTCAGCGTGCACTCTAACCTAGATCAGAATGGTTAATCACTTTATCTAATCAGGATGTCTCCCACTGTATGCTCAAATTCTCCTCCAAACCCTAAAGAAGAATTAGTCGGGATCATCTAAAATCACCTGAAGAGTAAACCAACTCATCAATGGGAATCGGGATCCAACTATCATCGCATGATAACCTGATGGAATCCACGCAAGTTATCACACTCCAGAAGGTATGTGCATGCCTGGCAAGTTTCCTGTATGTTTGAAACTCCCGATGTGATTTTTACCCCATGCTCTTATGACCTTGATGAAGGCCAACAA
The DNA here is from genome assembly GCA_030015575.1 of Agapanthus africanus. Lineage (NCBI taxonomy): Eukaryota > Viridiplantae > Streptophyta > Magnoliopsida > Asparagales > Amaryllidaceae > Agapanthus > Agapanthus africanus. The sequence continues at coordinate 439,696,523 of CM057350.1, read as the reverse complement.
ATCATAAGTCACATGTCAAGTTCTACCCATCATTATCCAGGTTAGTTTGAATCCACTCATACTCACCCTTGACGAAGGACAACAAGGCTGTACGACTATCCCAAACCAACGCATCTATCTATGCAACAAAAAGATAACAAGCAACTACCATACACTATACCTTGACGAAAGCCAACAAACATAGCATGAATACTAAATGTTACCCGTCTGAAATGACGGAGAGCTACGAATGGTTTTTAGCGAAAAATCTTTAACGTAATGAACTTGATATCGTTGAAGGAACCGGATAGCTTTTTACAAATATATAGTGGCGAAAACCTTTGCTAAAGAGGTTACTCCCGGTGAAGGGATCTCGGCTCTTTCCTCGCCGAATGAGGTGCAGGATATTCCTACTGGATACCGCGATGCAAAGTAAAAAGTAATCGACTATAGTGAAGTTATTACCCTGACGCAAACTTCTACCCAAGAGGTCACTCCCTGTGAAGGGATCTCGGCTCTTGCCTCGTGGAATGAGGTGCCGGATATTCATAACCGGATATTTATAACCGAATACCGCTGTGCAAAACAAAAGAAAACGTCCTTGTAATAACAGCTTTATAAAAATTGTTCCAACAATATCGAATAGGTCTGTTTTCCTTGCATTGATCTGAATCAACGCAGTCCCATCAATTAATCACACCATAAAAGAACGAAAATATGATGTACGTATATGCCATCCGCATTCGCCACTGGGTCCCGTCATCACCCGTTAGGTTACTTAACTAACGACAGAGCGGGGACCTGGATTAGCACGGGAGTAAAACATATACAATATCTACTAGTATATATGTAGCAATATATAATAATAGCTCCAGGCGTGATAAATGCAACATCATAAATAAGCAATAAGAATCACAGAACAATACAGATAATATGGAAGCCCCGGGTTTCCTTTGAGCCGCAAGTGAAACCCGACGTTCCCCTGGCCGTGTGGATAGCCTGTGCAATGAAAATATAGACCCCTACGAGCGTGGAAAGTTACCCGTCAAAGCCAGAAGCAAGGCAGCCCCCTTCATCAAAGTGAATAGGCCACCCAGCACTTCACGGAATCCGGTAACTTGAGCACCCCTCCTTGGGTCAACCTGTACCCCCTACGATTGTAGCGAATAGCCCACCAATTCTAGAGTGAGGCCCCCTCCTTCTCAACGCCATGAGATGTGGATCCGTTGCCCTCTAGAACCCGGCTATCCGTGCACTCCATCGCAAGGTAATCCTAGTACAGAAAAGAAAAATATGTACAACGGTGACATCGACCTCAACCCGGTCATGCCCTAAACAAATAATATACAAGCAGGCAGTGACGGCAGTCCACATGTCGGACGCTCGCCCCACGATATCAAATGTATAAATAAATCTAAATTTTACTAACATTGCACCCAGGCTATCCACCACGACGATCCAGCCAACACACAGCACAACACAGAACATCAACGTGAATGTCACATTCGCAAACCCGTCTAAAAGAACTATAGCAATTAGAAAAGTTATACCGCTCTAATGATATTCATGGTTGCAGATAGTAATGTATGTACTTTAAACTACGACATTAGAATTCCACACACAATTAGCAAACCAAACCAATTTCCAAAACCGTGGAAAAATAAAACGGTGAGCTTAAGTTCCAAAAACCGACCGTTAAAAGCCAATCCGGAAGTCCGAATCAAAACGAAACGCGCCCAAACCTTCGTGGGGAGTTAGAGGATGAAATTAACTTCGAGTCAGGGGGCATATAGAAGGTACCCTACCCCTGAGGCCACCACGAGGTGGCAAGGGGTAAGGCAGACCCGAAACTGCCCAAGGTGGGGCAGTTTCGGGTCCCCACCGCCAAGACAACATTATGGTGGTCTTGGGGAGTGGGACTAGCCGTTCGGTCCTACCCAAGGGTCCCTAAGGTACCCATGCACCACCTCACGGCTTCTCGGTTCAAACCGTGAGCCCGCGGGGTGTACAAACATCTCAAACTTTCAGTTTTCGGAACAGTTTTTGTCGGCAGTTTTGCACGAAAAAAACGGTGGATTTCTAATGCCGCAATAAGTTAGTATGGGGTTAATGGGTTGTCTCTGATACCATGTAAGGTTATGCCAGTGCCCCGGCCATCAATCCGTGGCCAAACGCGAAACAAAAACTTTTAAAACCCGGCGCTGACGGAACCCGATTTCCGGATCAAACCATTAACCCTATACTAGTTAACTGTAAAAGGAGTTTAGAGAGGTTATACCGATCGCTCCGTGTCCTTTGATCTTCAACCTCTGTCTCAAGCTCCTCGCGGCTTCCCCGATCAAGTTTGGTCTCCGATCTCCCTCGTCGAAGGCGATCCACATCGAGGATTAGTAATACGGGCTCCCGGTTCAAAACCGAAGCAACTCGGGCATCCAGTTTACTAGCCTAGATACCCAAGATGAAATAAAGTGTGTTTGTGATTACTTTGTCTCATTACACCCATGGATTCTCAACTCATGAGAGGGAAAGGGTGGAGGTTAAAGAAGTTGCCATGAGATGAAGAAGTGTGAGCATAAGAATTTTGGCTAAGCCTTGAAAGGAAAAATGAATTGGCTGTCGTTTTTCTTGAGTGGGGTTGTAAGATGTTTTTGATTTGCAACTAAAGAAATTTCACACCTCAAAAACAACAGCCACGAAAAATACCCTGCACCCAAACAACAGCCACACTTGGTTTCCTCATTTGTGTCCTTTAAAGTTATGAGGTATATGTGTTAAATATATTTGTGTGCAACTAAAGAAATTTCCCTGCTCACAAATATCAGCCACTAACCCCTCACAAATATCTCACAACTCACCAAAAAACATCAATGCACCAAAACAAAAGTTGCACTCACAATTTCCATCAAAACAATATTAAACATTAAACTAAATGTTTAAATCAAAGAAAAGAAATGGCAACCCTAAACTAAACTCGTAACGAATTACAAGAATACCCCTCATCTGTATACACATACATGCATCCGTATTCCGACTGAATACGAATACAACGAGACAAAAATAATCCAACAATATAATACTAGGATCCGGCTTAAACAAAGGCCCACTAATATTATCAGTCCGATCATGATGTAGAGATTTTCTAGCACCATCCTAGATTTAGGGTTGCATCACACATGCTATAACAAAAATTTAGAGGGTGCTAAACAATTCCAAAAATGAATCGAACTAGAAAAATAGAGTAACAAACTATAGTATCACATACTATATAGTGTCTAACACTAAGTGGAGAGAGAATACAACATTTATAGACCTCCTCCTAAACTCCTTGGATCGATTGAGGTTTAAACCGATTGGCTTGTGTCCTTCCAAGTCCACAATGATCCACCACGAAGTCCCTTTGCACCAAGCTCCAAGCTTCACTTGATCAAGGATGAAGATGAAGCAAACACTCCATACTAGTGGGCTAGAATAAAGTGGAATGGTGATGTGGGTTTGGATCTCACTACAAAACCTTTTCTTTTTAATTCTTTCTCTTTCTTTTAAAACCCTAGTGAGCTTTTTGGAGAGAAAGGAAGAAAGAGATGGCACAAAACTAAACTCAAGAGAATAATGATAACCCTCTCTAAATCCAAGAGAGTAAGTGAAGTCATCCATGCTAAACCATGGTTACAAAATATTTAGATATTTTGTAAATTGAGTTTAAGCAAAACCATGCGCTAAAACCATGGGCAATAAAACCATTGACTTTGTCAACTCAAGAGAGTTGAATAGTCAACCATGATTTTAATCCCATTTTGCTTTTCTCAAATAATCAAAATATCTAAATATGTTACCACGTGAGTCTTGCATTGCCGCCACCAATGTATCATCAACCATGACACATGTATGCTTGCATATGTGCATCCATATCAATATATACATACACTCATGCATGCATCATAAAGAAATAGGTTTTAATAAATTAGCTAATGGACTTAATATTAAATCAACACTTGATTTAATAACCCGGTCATATCTCATACGACCCGTCCAATAGTAAACGCCCGATTAAAATACGGTATCCAATACACGCATTTAATCGAGCTCCCGCGAATATCACATATGCACCGCCACATCTTTTCGCCTGAGATAGGAAACCCCTTTGTGGGACTCTAAGACTCGTCAATACGCTAGCAGTAGGCAGTGATCACATCACATGCCCACAAATCATCAGTGGCATAAGCTGTACGTAACGACTCCCAGGTATTGAGCGATCAGAAAAAACACAAGCAAACCTGCTAAAACTCCCGTCGAGCCAACTGGTAACACTTACCGTACAGTCCGGTCTCTTCGTCAAATATGCTGCATATGTGAGTCTAGGAATGGTATCGTCGACCCGAATAACCCAATAAGTCATGCCGGTATATGGCTCATAACAGATCGAGAAACTACTGATAACATTTATCAGTAAATCTCAGTAGCCCAGGCCAGGGACTTCCTGTTATAGCCAATCGTACATGGTTCAACATCAACCGCCAATACCGAGAGAGACGAAACCCCTCCTATTGCTCATTGCCTCTATATGCCTCGGGACTGTACCCAAAATCCATCTGTTTGCATGACTCAGTAGAGCCGTGGTAGGTTAGAGATCAAAGTACAGTGGGAGGCACACAAGACTCTATGACGATCTCGGGTCTACAGACTAACCTGTACAAGTGTCACCTGAGAACTGCTATCCGACGATAGATATAATACCATTTAGGAGTTCTCGGCGAGTCCGTTCAGTATACCCAGTCTCACTGAGCACCCGTATACGGTCTTTGGTATCACCATACCAATGGATATGGGATCATCCATCGCCCATCATATGGGACAAGCAACATATACGCTAGTCTACTCTGGTGATATCGATGCCCCGTCTCGACACACCCACGACTAGGAACATTTTAAGGATATGCTCATGGTAACATTTTGGAAAATTAAGAATATTTAATTTTAATTTTTTTTATTATAAAAATAATGAAATTGATAAGTTTATGAAAATGATATCGCTTGTAAATTTGGGTATCGGAATCATATCCGAAAAATGTAATTATTTTGATAAATATGAATAAAGTGGGTGATATCAAGAAAATGATATTTTAATTATATTATCATGACATTGTATTTGTCATTAAGCTAATGATAGTTAAGTGATAGATTTACCATTTCATATCTTTTATGTTATATGAATTTGGATTTTTCAATATGAAGGGTTATCTTTATTTTTACATTCCTTTAAAATTATGGTTGGTATAACATAAGCTAGGTTATACCCTCATAACTCCTTACCCTCACCACACTCTCCTCCCTCCACCTCCTCCTTGCATGAAACCCTACCTCACTACTTGTATGACACATCCTCCTCCTTCCCTTTACACCACCACCTTGCACTTTCCACCTCCTCTTTTCTCTACCACAAATCCTCACTCTTTTCCTTATCTTACCCCATTGTTCAGTTCATAAGATCAGAAGTTTAAAGAAAGGGAAGAGAAAGGAAATATTAAGAACTCACAAAAGAAAACAAGAATGAGTGAAAAGAAGAGCTAAGTGCTAAGGCTTCACCATCACCCTCTAGCTAGGACCTTGAGCTTGTGCATCTCAGAGGAAGATTTTCCAGTGATCTTGTTGTAGGTATAATCCCTGAACACTGTATGATTTTAGTTCTGTACTTTTTAGTTTAGAGATCGAATATCGGAAATGTCGTATTTTGGGTGAATATAAGCTCTGTGTAAATCTGCTATAGTGTAGATGAAAATTTGAAAACCCAAACAGTGTCTTAACCTTGTAATCTGGACTTAGAATAACCCATAGGAAGACGGACCCCTCACCTCGGATTTTGGCCGGCGACCATTAAGGAAAATCCGATCTCGCCGGTTTTTCTACGAATTTGGGTGTTGGAAATTTTAGGGTAGCTCCATATATCTATATTAGGATGTTTGGTATTGTTTAAATAAGTTGATTATTCAGTAGGTTAAATCTGTAAGTTAATATCAGATTGGGGTAAAATTCTATATACGATATGTAGCATGTCTGGTTTGTGCCGTATCATAAATTGGGATTTTGTGTTATCTAGTTCACTGTAAGGTAATATGGAACTAAAACGTATAATCACTAGAAAAACTAACAAGACCAAAAGTATAATGAGCAAACTAGAAGATTACATTAAAAACCTGAGCCCCAAACTCACCACAAAATCCGGCGACCCACCCCAAAATTCCGGCGACGCCGGCCATCCTATGGATTTTGGTGTTGATTCTTCTTCTGTAGTTTTGAGTTGGTATTTTACAAGTCACTGTATTGTTTGTGTTGTCTAAATATTTACACAATAAAATTTGGGAATGTTTTAGAAATGGTTTTATCAAATTTCAGATATTTACAATACGGAGTTTTCGTGTTTTGATGTTGCAGCTGAACCGTTGACGTTTATACGTTAACGATAGAATTATATTGACGTTTTTGGGTTAACTATGCTGTAGGTTCTAACCTACGGGCGGTTAGCTTGTTGTTTTGGTTTTCGATATGATATTTACATCAATGCGATTTAAATACGAATATAGGTACAATTCGAGAATCCCGAGACGGAGTTGGCGATGTAGCAGCGTGGATTCAGCGAGCTTTTAAATTGGTGGGTAGATTTACATCTACTGAGGATGTCGGATGGATGGCGTATAGCACCCCTGCAACCTTACAAATAGTATTATGATATCTAATTAGTTTAGTATTTATTCATGATATTTATATAGTATCGCATCTAGTATGTCCTTCAATTTCATACAGTTTCATGCATAGTGATAGATGAGATGCAGTGATACGATATGGATATGGTTTGATGGATTTGTACGAGAGATCATGCCATACTTGTGATGATACAGATACAGTGATACGATATGGATATGGTTTAATGGATTTGTACGAGGGATCACGTTAGACTTGAGATGATACAGATACAATGATATGATGAGATATAATACAAGGATGTATACGTATTGGAAATGATGAACTTTGTATGCCGAATAACGGCCAATTTATCCTTTGACTCGTAGAGTTAGGTTATATTCTGTTTTAGGATGTAATACTTGTGTGAGCTATATTCTTTTAAAAACTACGATTCGTTTGTCTTTTAAATAAAATACTAGGATGCGTGCCAGTTTCTAAAACGGATATCTATTTTAAATCTAGGGCAACTTCCTTATTTCAAACTTAACGTTTCGATCATTTCTAAAGATAATGGTATAGCTCATAGCAAGTAATTGCAATAGTTACGTTTAGATTATTGTACATGTTTGCATTATATTATCCATATTATATATTTCTGCGTTACGCACACTCTGATAGAACACTGCACAACTACCAATGAGTACTATGCTGCACAAGCACGTGAATGTATGTTACACTACACCTCATTGGTACTGTCATGTCACAGTAGAACCGTGCTGTTATAAATGTATTAAAATAAATAGGTTGTTATACCGTAAAACACTTGCACAAATACTAATGATTGCCATATTGCACGAGCACAGACGCGTATGCTATACTACACATCATTAGTAGTGCCATGACACAGTAGAATTGAGATCATTATACCTATGTAATATAGTTAAGTAGTCTTTCTTTATTCCTGTTGTAACTTACGAATATTAGTGCTATGGATGTGTATTTGATTCTTATGGATTTTCTGGATATTTTACTCCTGATGATATATATCGGTGGTATGGGACACTGTTATATATGTATATATATAATATATCATCAATACAATCTATGCAAGTTTCTTATTTCTTACTTGATATTTTGATATTATGAGTTAAATGTCCACTATGAGTTTTGTGTTTACTGATTTTGATTCCGGACCGGGTAGGGTAGCTATACGGTTCCGGATTTGTGAAATATCCGTACTGAGTTGGAGGGCATACAGTCGGATACATGGTGGACCCGGTCAGGGCCGAGGGGCAGAATAGCCGCATTATAGGCGGGGAGCCTAACGAGGATACTCTATTCTGGAGATAGAAATGAGCACGGCAGATATCCAGGGGATACTGACCGGGGTTCGATTGGGCAATGCGGATATCCAGGGGATACTGATCGTAGCCAGGATATCGGGTGGCGATCATCTGTTGAGATGGTGTCGACGGTATCTGCATTTACGTGTCGATGATGGACATGAGAGATTTCGGATTTCGATGTCGATGCTGGACATCTCTATATATTGATATGATCATTATCATGAGATATACAGTTGGATATTATTTAGTGGATTCAACCAGGACTGATCCGGGGGACATTTCCTGCATATATTTGTACAGACATTCATATACAAAAAGGAATTCCAACACGAAATATAGATTCATGATTTTGACTCATATGACATGGAGATATTATACTTGGGATTGCATGAGAGATAGTATTGCACATATGCATATCATATAGTATATTGGTACAGATTATGATAGGACTATACTTATGACCTAGGTATCGTCATGCATTTCGATTTCTACCTTTAGATGTATTTTTATTCACTGAGTTGGAAACTCATCCCCGTTGTGCCACAGTTTCTTGCAGGTTTTACCGCTTGGATTATCAGTGGCTTGGGCACACATTCTTTTCGGGGATTGATTGGTAAGTGGGTTATTATTGTATCATACTCACTCTTGATTATTCATATATTCTTGTATCTAGTGGAAACTCCATCAACTTAGAAGTGGTATATTATGGACTTAGAAGCAAGACTTAGAGTTTATGTGTGGTGATGTCGCACTCTTTGGAGTCGATTGCTAATTTGGATTGTTGGTTGCTCCATCATTTGGATGTGGAGACTAGCTTCCGTTGGGATGCTATTTTATTAAGTTGTATCGGGTTTTTATAAAAATGTAAAGGAGGAGATGTCAAGTTTCAAAACGTCATAAATACTTTTCAACATACTTAGTTAAATCTAGATGTTATTTTAAATTGATTTTATCGGATGATTAATTAAACCTCACCTCCAATACTTTCAAAAAGGGTTTAGATTCCGGGTTTCGGCTTACTTAGATTGCGTCGATGTCTTTAGATGTCACGTGTTTTAAGTGCCGGTCACGTGCCACACTTGGGTCGTGAAAAAGTTGGTATCAGAGCGTTTGGTTTAACCTTTGTTCGAGTCTAGGTTGACTATATGGAATCTGGAAATACATTTTGTTACCTGGGCTTGACCTTATAGGACTTAGACTTGACTTTAGGGGTCTTATACCCGAGCTTTCGTTATATAGGATGACCTTTGTTGATGGAGTAGGTATTAAGTAGAGTGACGTACCGTACATATGTTCCGCGGCATATTTACGATATGATACTCCGCCTAAGTTACCTTAGGATTTATATCTTGAGATCTTCCTTCTATTCATTCCATTGATCTATCTTCGTCAATGCATGTTGATTGTTTCGGTCACCATGTTTATGGGAGCCGGGAAGGCTGCAGTTAGAGATACGGTCAGAGCAAACTTGTCTGGGACAAGGACTGACCGGGGTGACCTTCCGATGATATAGAGACACGTCGTTTATTCGTATTTGATCGATTTCTAATAGTGAAGCGAGTTTCTTCGGGATCCGCACAAGATGGTAGAGTTATTGCAAGAGATCAGTCGGACTTGAGACGTGATGTTTTCCCCTCTTCGAAGATCATGGTGTTGTGTACTGTTCAGACAGCGGCACCAATCATTGCTGAGATTATCGAGGTGTTGCTTCCAGAGTTCATGAAGTTAAAGGTTGACGATGTTACCAGTATAAATGGATCGAGAGGATTCATAGCCATTTAAGTGTGGGGTGGTTAAGACTTTTAATCCATGGTGGAGCTTCGATACGAGATCGGTGAAAGTGATGTACTTCTACAGATGGATCTTGCTTAGACCAAATGCAAGTCGTTCGAGACATAGATCGTGCAGTAAGTTTTCCTCCGACGAATTTGGGACGAGTCTTCGAAGGTGAGATTAGCTAGATTCTTCTACAGAGTATCAAAGATGACGGATTCGTGTTTCCGAGTTTGTAAGATTCCAAGTTTGGTCATAACCAAGTATGATTTGCAATTCGCGTAACTATGCAGATACGTTCCTTAAGTGATTGATATAGGAAATTTATAGGACAAGAGATTGGTACGAAGTTTCAGTGGACAGTTGTTCTACCCAGTAGATATTGAAGATTTGATGATGCGTGCAACTACACTTTTAGGAGGAAATAAAAAAGGAATGACAATGGTTATGAAAGGGAAAACAGGTCAAGAAATGAGTGCTAGTTCCAGGCAGGTTGGATAAATGATTTTAGCAAAAGCCTTGATGGATTCTCTTCCAGAAATTTATAATAAATAAGATTGGAGTGGGATTAGTTGTTAGCACATAAGCTGAGGACAAAGATTTCCGTTATCAACATGTTACGTCACTAAGTACTGGACTACTGGTCAAGAAGGTGTGATGGGATGTATCCGCAATAAGACGAATGGTGTTGTTGCTCCTCACCAGACGATCGCATCAAGAAGCCATGATATTAGAGATCCGCAAGGAGAACCTGAATTCAAAGACAGAGAATGTTAGAACGTGGCAGACGGCAAGGTAGTAATTCTTGCTATGCCAATTCCGGTGGTATAAACACATTCTGACATTGAAGAGAATATGCTTCGATGTCCTTTAAGTTCGGTTTACGATTTTAAAATCTAAAACTTTCTTTTTCAGCGTTGGAGAAAGAACAACTCGACGTCCGTGATTTTGATATTTGTATTTTAAAGATTTAAGGATCAAATTATGTTTTGTGCACGCCAGGTGCCCTTGATGAGATTTCTATGTACAGTAATTTCACTTTGACTTATGCTTTGTGCATACCAGGTGCACCTGTTGAGATTTTAGTGTGAGGTGACTGCCCTCGATTGGAGTGTGTGTACACTGGATGCACTACACTGATTTTCCATGCACATCAGATGCACATGGTTAAGAATTTATATATATATTCTAGTTATACTTGGGTTGATTTCGTGCACACTAGTTGCCCGTTTAATTTTGTGCACTCTGATGCATTTGATTTTAGTTTTGTACACCTGATGCACTTGAGATTTAAATTGTGCACCGTGATGCACTTGGATTTGATTTTGTGCACCCCGATGTGCTTGGTATTATTTTGTATAATTTTATTCCATGCACAGTGGATGCAGTGGATATCGTTTCGGGCACGCCTGTTGCACTTAGCGTTGTTGTTTTCGTGCACACCATGAAGTGTGGTTTGAGACTTACATGCAAACCCATTAGGGTTGATTTTGTTTTCGTTCTTTGCACTTGATAGGATATGTTATAGATTTGATTTATATAAAATAATTATTCGCTTGGTCGGGTGCACTGATATTGCACTACGATCATGGCATTGATTGTGTGTACTTAAGATACACAACGGTTTTCGTATTTGGCAAATTTTTTTGTCATAACTGGAGTAATTCTCATAACAACCGATAGAGTTATAGTTATAAGAGATTATATCTTTTGAGTTTTCACGAACACTGTTGCGATATGATGCATTTTAGCTCGTATGGGACTTTGGAGTCTTGCTATAACGAGCAATTTTCATATTTTAAAGTTTGACCCCAGGAAATTGTTTTGAAATGAGTTGATTGGATTGAGAAAATATTTTAAGAAAGAGATTTAATTTAAATTCCGGGACCGAATTTCTTTAAGGGGGGAGACTGTAATATTTTGGAAAATTAAGAATATTTAATTTTAATTTTTTTATTATAAAAATAGTGAAATTGATAAGTTTATGAAAATGATATCGCTTATAAATTTGGGTATCGGAATCATATCCGAAAAATGTAATTATTTTGATAAATATGAATAAAGTGGGTGATATCAAGAAAATGATACTTTAATTATATTATCATGACATTGTATTTGTCATTAAGCTAATGATAATTAAGTGATAGATTTACCATTTCATATCTTTTATGTTATATGAATTTGGATTTTTCAATATGAAGGGTTATCTTTATTTTTACATTCCTTTAAAATTATGGTTGGTATAACATAAGCTAGGTTATACCCTCATAACTCCTTACCCTCACCACACTCTCCTCCCTCCACCTCCTCCTTGCATGAAACACCACCTCACTACTTGTGTGACACCTCCTCCTCCTTCCCTTTACGCCACCACCTTGCACTTTCCACCTCCTCCTTTCTTACCACAAATCCTCACTCTTTTCCTTATCTTACCCCATTGTTCAGTTCATAAGATCAGAAATTTAAAGAAAGGGAAGAGAAAGGAAATATTAAGAACTCACAAAAGAAAACAAGAATGAGTGAAAAGAAGAGCTAAGTGCTAAGGCTTCACCATCACCCTCTAGCTAAGACCTTGAGCTTGTGAATCTTAGAGGAAGCTTTTCCAGTGATCTTGCTGTAGGTATAATCCTTGAACACTGTATGATTTTAGTTCTGTACTGTTTTAGTTTAGAGATCGAATATCGGAAATGTCGTATTTTGGGTGAATATAGGCTCTGTGTAAATCTGCTATAGTTTAGATGAAAATTTGAAAACCCAAACAATGTCTTAACCTTGTAATCTGAACTTAGAATAACCCATAGGAAGACGGACCCCTCACCTCGGATTTTGGCCGGCGACCATCAAAGAAAATCCGATCTCGCCGGTTTTTCTAAGGATTTGGGTGTTGGAAATTTTAGGATAGCTCCATATATCTATATTAGGATGTTTGGTATTATTTAAATAAGTTAATTATTCAGTAGGTTAAATATGTAAGTTAATATCAGATTGGGGTAAAATTCTATATACGATATGTAGCATGTCTAGTTTGTGCCGTATCATAAATTGGGATTTTGTGTTATCTAGTTCACTGTAAGGTAATATGGAACTAAAACGTATAATCACTAGAAAAACTAACAAGACCAAAAGTATAATGAGCAAACTAGAAGATTACATTAAAAACCTGAGCCCCAAACTCACCACAAAATCCGGCGACCCACCCCAAAATTCCGGCGACGCCGGCCATCCTATGGATTTTGGTGTTGATTCTTCTTCTGTAGTCTTGAGTTGGTATTTTACAAGTCACTGTATTGTTTGTGTTGTCTAAATATTTACACAATAAAATTTGGGAATGTTTTAGAAATGGTTTTATCAAATTTCAGATATTTACAATACGGAGTTTTCGTGTTTTGATGTTGCAGCTGAACCGTTGACGTTTATACGTTAACGATAGAATTATATTGACGTTTTTGGGTTAACTATGCTGTAGGTTCTAACCTACGGGCGGTTAGCTTGTTGTTTTGGTTTTCGATATGATATTTACATCAATGCGATTTAAATACGAATATAGGTACAATTCGAGAATCCGGAGACGGAGTTGGCGATGTAGCAGCGTGGATTCAGCGAGCTTTTAAGTTGGTGGGTAGATTTACATCTACAGGGGAAGTCGGGTGGATGGCGTATAGCACCCCCGCAACCTTACAAATAGTATTATGATATCTAGTTAGTTTAGTATTTATTCATGATATTTATATAGTATCGCATCTAGTATGTCCTTCAATTTCATACAGTTTCATGCATAGTGATAGATGAGATGCAGTGATACGATATGGATATGGTTTGATGGATTTGTACGAAGGATCATGACATACTTATGATGATACAGATACAGTGATACGATATGGATATGGTTTGATGGATTTGTACGAGGGATCACGCTAGACTTGAGATGATTCAGATACAGTGATATGATGAGATATAATATAAGGATTTATACGTATTGGAAATGATGAACTTTGTATGCCGAATAACGGCCAATTTATCCTTTGACTCGTAGAGTTAGGTTATATTCTGTTTTAAGATGTAATACTTGTGTGAGCTATATTCTTTTAAAAACTACGATTCGTTTGTCTTTTAAATAAAATACTAGGATGCGTGCCAATTTCTAAAACGGATATCTATTTTAAATCTAGGACAGCTTCCTTATTTCAAACTTAACGTTTCGATCATTTCTAAGGATAATGGTATAGCTCATAGTAAGTAATTACAATAGTCACGTTTAGATTACTGTACATGTTTGCATTATATTATCCATATTATACATTTCTGCGTTACGCACACTATGATAGAACACTGCATAACTACCATTGAGTACTATGCTGCACAAGCATGTGAATGTATATTACACTATACCTCATTGGTACTGCCATGTCACTATAGAACCGTGCTATTATATATGTATTAAAATAAATAGGTTGTTACACCGTAGAACACTTACACAAATACTAATGATTGCCATGTTGCACGTGCACAGACGCGTATACTAAACTACACATCATTAGTAGTGCCATGACACTGTAGAATTGAGATCGTTATACCTATGTGATATAGTTAAGTAGTCTTTCTTTATTCCTGTTGTAACTTATGAATATTAGTGCTATAGATGCGTATTTGATTCTTATGGATTTTCTGGATATCTTACTCCTGATGATATATATCGGTGGTATGGGACACTGTTATATATGTATATATATAATATATCATCAATACAATTTATGCAAGTTTCTTATTTCTTACTTGATATTTTGATATGATGAGTTAAACGTCCACCATGAGTTTTGTTTTTACTGATTTTGATTCCGGACCGGGTGGGGTAGCTATACGGTTCTGGATTTGTGAAATATCCGTACTGAGTTGGAGGGCATACAGTCGGATACATGGTGGACCCGGTCGGGGCCGAGGGGCAGGATAGCCGCATTATAGGCAGGGAGCCTAACGAGGATACTCGATTCCAGAGATAGAAATTAGCACGGCGGATATCCAGGGGATACTGACCGGGGTTTGATTGGGCACGGCGGATATCCAGGGGATACTGATCGTAGCCAGGATATCGGGTGGCGATCATCTGTTGAGATGGTGTCGACGGTATCTGCATTTACGTGTCGATGATGGACACGAGAGATTTCGGATTTCGATGTCGATGCTGGACATCTTTTTATATATTGATATGATCATTATCATGAGGTATACAGTTGGATATTATTTAGTGGATTCAACCAGGACTGATCCGGGGGACATTTCCTGCATATATTTGTACAGACATTCATATACAAAAAGGAATTCCAACACGAAATATAGATTCATGATTTTGACTCATATGACATGGAGATATTATACTTGGGATTGCATGAGAGATAGTATTGCACATATGCATATCATATAGTATATTGGTACAGATTATGATAGGACTATACTTATGACCTAGGTATCGTCATGCATTTCGATTTCTACCTTTAGATGTACTTTTATTCACTGAGTTGCCGACTCATCCCCGTTGTGCCACAGTTTCTTGCACGTTTTATCGCTTGGATTATCAGTGGCTTGGGTACACATTCTTTTCGGGGATTGATTGGTAAGTGGGTTGTTATTCTATCACACTCACTCTTGATTATTCATATATTCTTGTATCTAGTGGAAACTCCATCAACTTAGAAGTGGTATGTTATGGACTTAGAAGCAAGACTTAGAGTTTATGTGTGGTGATGTCGCACTCTTTAGAGTCGATTGCTAATTTGGATTGTTGGTTGCTCCATCGTTTGGACGTGGAGACTAGCATCCGTTGGGATGCTATTTTATTATGTTGTATCGGGTTTTATAAAAATGTAAAGGAGGTGATGTCAAGTTTCAAAACGTCATAAATACTTTTCAACATACTTAGTTAAATCTAGATGTTATTTTAAATTGATTTTTTCTGATGATTAATTAAACCTCACCTCCAATATTTTCAAAAAGGGTTTAGATTTCAGGTTTCGGCTTACTTAGATTGCGTCGATGTCTTTAGATGTCACGTGTTTTAAGTGCTGGTCACGTGCCACACTTGGGTCATGACACTCATAGACTACACATGTCCCACTAGTATGATCTGCATCATAATCTCAGTAGTCCTGCATATCCTAAGGGCTATATCAACATATACCAAATGAATGAAAGCACGATCAAATGAACATGTCAAGATAAAAGGTGCATCCAGATAGCATATTATCATGTCGAGAAGTAATGTCCCCTGAATACACACACACACACACATACCGGTACATACACTATCATATAATGGCCTAACACACACACACATACCGGTACATACACTATCATATAATGGCCTCTAGGGCATACATATATCCAACAATCTCTCACTTGCACTAAGGCCAATTATTGGCATATCTCATACCCAACCTCTCAAAAAGTTGCTCATGCTGCGGCAAAGGGAAGGCCTTGGTGAGTGGATCCACGGTGTTATCTTTTGTATCTACTCTCCGAATCTCGATCTCGCGGCGATCAACTATCTCCCGGATCAGATGATATCGCCTGAGGATGTGTCTGGATTGCTTATGGGACCTAGGCTCTTTGGCTAACGCCATAGCCCCATTATTATCACAATATAAAGGTATTGGATCAATAATGGTCGGAACTACTCCTAGCTCCAAGATGAACTTCCTCATCCAGACGGCTTCCTTGGCAACATCATTTGCAGCAATATACTCAGCTTCCATCGTGAAGTCTACAACGGTATCCTGTTTGGAACTCTTCCAACACACCGCCCCTCCATTAAGGGTAAAGACAAACCGTGAGATAGATTTGCTGTTATCATTATCACTCTGGAAGCTCGAATAGGTAAAGGCCTCCATTTGGGGATCCCCATTACCATACACCAAAAACATTTCTTTAGTCCTTCGCAAGTACTTAAGAATGTTCTTCACGGCAGTCCAGTGATTCTCCCCCGAGTTGGATTGATAAATGCTTACTACACCTAGTCCATAAGCTACATCAGGGCGTGTACATAACATCGCATACATTATAGATCCTACAGCAGAAGCGTAGGGTATAATACTCATGTGAGCTCTCTCTTCATCAGTTTTTGGGCAAAAGTCCTTGGAGAGAGTGACTCCATGACTAGCGGGTAAAGAACCCCGCTTGGAGTCTTCCATACTAAATCTTTTTAGGATGGTGTTAATGTACCTGGTTTGGGACAATTCCAGTAACCGTTTAGATCTATCCCTATAGATCTTTATGCCCAATATGTACGAGGCATCACCCAGGTCCTTTATGGAGAACCTTTGTGATAAGAACAGTTTGACCGATTGTAGTATAGGAACATCGTTTCCTATCAGAAGAATGTCATCCACGTACAATACGAGGAATGTGACAATACTTCCTACAATCTTCTTATAAACACAAAGTTCATCTGGATTTTTGACGAAATCAAACTCTTTGATAACATCATCAAAACAGTTGTTCCAACTTCGTGATGCCTGCTTTAATCCATAAATGGATTTAAGCAACCTACATGCTTTCCCGCTGCTCCCACTATCGATGAAGCCCTCTGCCTGATCTATATAAACGCACTCTTCTAAATCACCATTTAGAAAGGCCGTTTTAACGTCCATCTGCCAGATTTCATAGTCGTAGTGAGCAGCAATAGCAAGTAGGATCTGAATGGATTTAAGCATGGCTACAAGAGAAAAGGTTTCATCATAGTCCTGTCCTGGTCTTTGTCGAAATCCTTTCGCCACAAGCCTTGCCTTATAGGTCTCCACCTGCCCATCTACACCGATCTTTCTCTTAAAGATCCATTTGCACTCTACGAGTTTTACCCCAGAGGGTACAACATCCAAAGTCCATACTTTGTTGGTGTATATAGACTCCATTTCGGATCTCATGGCATCCAGCCACTTCACAGAGTCACCACTCGTGATAGCTTGCTGAAAACTGGTAGGGTCATCATCATCCATGATGCAATCTTCTCCATCACCATCAACGAGAAAACCGTAGTATCTCTCCGATGGGCGAGAAGTCCTACCAGATCTACAGAGTGGCTGAAGTTCATTAGGTTCTGTTGCAACTTCAGGTTCAACCAAGTCGTCATTTGTAACTTGTGTTTCTAGAATCTCTTCTAGATCTACCACATTGCCATCAACATCGTTTGAAAAAATCTCATTTTCCAAAAACATGGCATACTGAGAAACAAACATCTTTTGTTCCTCCTTGTGGTAGAAAAGATACCCAAACGAATGTTTCGGATATCCCACAAATATACACTTGACTGATCGTGTCTCGAGTTTGTCTGGATTCTGCTTTTTAACCAAATCTTAACTCGTTTAAGAGATGGTCTCTTCCCATACCATATCTCATATAGAGTAGTAGACACGATCTTGGTTGGAACTTTGTTCAACAGAAAAGCTGCAGTCTCCAATGCATGCCCCCAAAAGGAGAGGGGCAACTCAGCATCACTCACCATGGATCGTACTATATCTAATAGGGTTCGATTCTGTCGCTCTGACACACCGTTGTGCTGTGGTGTGTAAGGGGGGTGAGTTGAGAGAGAATCCCATTCTCTTTTAGGAAGTTCGAAAACTCAGTACTAAGATACTCTCCACCTCGATCTGATCGAAGTATCTTGATGCTCATTCCAGTTTGTTTTTCTACTTCAAGTTTGTACTCCTTGAATTTCTCGAAAGCTTCAGACTTATGCTTTAACAAAAACACATGACCGAATCTTGAGAAATCATCAGTAAAAGTTATGAAGTAAGAAAAACCATCTCTTGCATGTATAGACATTGGCCCACATACATCACTATGTATGAGGCCCAAGAGCTCAGTAGCTCTTTCTCCGTGTCCAGTAAACGGGGTTTTGGTCATTTTCCCTTTGATACAAGACTGACAAGTCGCATAAGATTTATACTCAAAAGAATTTAAATATCCATCTTTATGAAGCTTTTTTAGTTTTGTTTCATTAATATGACCAAGTCTACAATGCCAAAGAAAAGCTTCATTTATATCTGAAAACTTTCTTTTATTTGTGTGTTGTATGTTGAAAACTGTGTGTTGATTCAGGACGTATATCTCGTTATTAAGTGTACCATAACCAATCAACTCTTGATTCAGTTTAATGTTAATAACATTATGCTGCAATACAAAATGATATCCTTCATTATCTAACAAAGAAACGGATATTATAATACAAAGCATGCTTGGTATAAAATAACATGGGTTCAAAACCAATATGCAACCCGATGGCAACCTCAGATGATACTCTCCCACTGAAACTGCATGTATATTGGAACCATTTCCAACCCGGAGAGTATGATCACCCATCTTCAAAACTCTGCTATTTCTCAGCCCCTGCACAGAATTGCAGATATGAGAACCTGAACCGGTATCCAATACCCAGGAAGCAGAGTTTATAGAGAAACAGTTTTCAGTTACAAACACACCTAAAGCCGAAGCATCACCATGCTTCCCTTTCTTGAGACCAAGGTACTCAGTACAGTTCTGCTTCCAGTGTCCCGTCTTCTTGCAGTAGAAACATTCTCCTTTTCCCGACTCTGCAGCTTTGGATTTGTCTTTCCCCTTTGCTTTTTTTATTCCACCTTTTGGCTTGGTGGATTTCTTCTTGTTCTTTCCCTTGGCCTTGAATTTTGGGACGGAAAAAGAAGATTTTCCAACATGCAGAGAGGGAGACTTCGCCTTAAGCGTGCTCTCCGCATTTCTCAACATATTGAGAAGTTCGGGTAGTGACTTCTCCATGTTGTGCATGTTGAAGTTCACTATGAAAAGAGCAAAGGCAGAGGAAAGAGATTGTAGAACAATATCCATATATTGCTCGTTATCCATTGTCCATCCGAGGCCCTCAAGCTCTTCAATAAGAGCTATCATCTTCAGAATGTGGTCACCTACTGATGTGCCAGGAGCCATCCGCATCTGAAACAGCTTTCGAGATGCTTCGTTGAAGGACTACCTTAGCACCATGATGAGGTTATAGAAGCATCTACCATGCCAAATTCAAATTTTTCTTGGTGCTAAGCTAGACTCACAAGATCTTAACTAGATTATTAGGGTTTTCTTTAGATGATATGTCAACTAGAGAGAAGGAGAGATGTTTATATCTTGGTAGAACCAAGTCCTTCTCTTCAATATGCTCCGTGTAGTAGTCCCGCGACTCCACAAGGCTTCTCTTGAGACTTTGAACAAGCTCCCTTCGTAGCCTTCGCGCCAATGATGATCCACCCCGAAGCTCCTACTAGTTCAAGCTACCATTGCACTAAACCCTTTAGTGCATGAAACACATCACACTAATTTGCTAAAAGGTGTGAGATGATGAAGTAGGGAATGTTAAGAGCTCACTAATTTGTGCTCAAGTTTCATTATTCACATCTCATGTAAGGGTTGAAGCTTGAGAAAAAGCAAGAGGAGGAAGAAGAAGCAAGAGCAAGCATGAGCAAGTAAAAATGGCTAAGTCTTTTGGAATGAACAAGAATAAATGAGAGCTAAGCCAAGACCCCTCACTCATTCAAGCATGGAATTATGCAATATTAAATTGCAACCATGCTTGAATAGTGAGTCAAGAATCATTAAACACGTATTTAACCCATGCTTGCAACCATGCTTCATTTTACACCTCATTTCTATTTTCACAAAATAGAAAAGAAAATGCCATGCTTCATTTTAATATATATATATATATATATATATATCATATATATTAATATATATTTAATGAAGATTAATTAGTGAGCTAATGATATTAGTTAATATAAAATTATATCACATATAATTTATATTACATTATTAAATCAACACTTGATCTAATAATACGGTTATATTATATACAACTGTCTAATATCATTTATCTGTATATCACATTATCGAATCAACGCTTGATTCGACAATTTGGTTATATCACATATAACTGAACTGATAACAGATGACTGCCAGATTACAATACGGTATCACATACTCGTATTTAATTAGGCCCACATACATATCACATATGTGTCCTACCTCGTTTCGCTTAAACCAGGGAACTTCTGTGTGGGACTCTAAAGACTCGTCAATACGCCGGCAGTAGGTGATGATCATATCAGTCACCTACAAGCCGTCAGTGGTACTAGCTGGACGTAACGGCTACCCGGGTATTGAGCGATATGAAGGTCAGCAAGCAAGCATGTCCACAGTTTCCATGAAGCCTATCAGTAACACTACCGTACAGTCCGGTCTCTTCGTCTGATATGTCGCATATCATGTCTAGGGGTGGAAATCGTCAAACCCTAGTAACGTGATAAATTATGTCGATGTGAGGCTCATAACAGGTCGAGAAACTACTGATAACACTTATCAGTAGATCTCCATATCAGCTCTGGCCAGGGACTTCCAGTTATTGCCAATCGAGCATAGCGCAACATCAACCCTCAATACCGGGAGAGACGAAACCCCTCCTATCGCTCATTGTCTCCATACGACTCGGGACTATACCTAAAATCCACCTATTTGCACGACTCCTCTTGAGCGTGGTAGGGAGGAAATCAAAGCACAGTGGGAGTCGCATAAGACTCTATGACGATCTCGGGTCTACAGACTAACCTGTACCAGTGTCACCAGAGGACTGCTATCTGACGATAGGTATTCTACCACATAGGAGTCCTCGGCGAGTCCTGTTCGGTGTACCCAGTTTCCACTGAGCACCCGTATACGATCTTTGATGTCAAACACTAATGGATGTGGGATCATCCATCGCCTATCATATGGGTCAAGAAGCGTATACGCTAGTCTACTCTGGAATATCGATGCCCTGTCTCGATATTCCCTCGACTAGGAACAATTGAAGGATGTACTTGTGAACTACCATGGCCCCACCAGTATGATCCACATCATAGTCCTGGTAGTCAAGTACATATCCTAAGGGCTTTATCAACACGTGAGAGCACGACAGTATCACAATACAAGTCTACATGTTTAGATAAAGGTAACCAGATAGCATACTATCATGTCGAGCAAGAAAGTCTTCTCGGTATATACATATCCAAGTATCCACTATAATATACATCATATGTACAATAATGGCCTCTAGGGCATACACATAACTAACAATCTCCCACTTGCACTAAGGCCATGTGTTGTAGTATCTCATACCCAACATCCAAAAAGTCTCTCAAATTGCGTCTGAGGGGTAGCCTTCGTGAGTGGATCCGCTACATTATCCTTCGTGTCAACTCTCCTGACCTCGATCTCCTTGGAGATCAACCATCTCCATGATCAGGTGATGGTGCCTAAGAATATGTCTGGACTACAGATGGGACGGGGTTCCTTGGCCAAAACCATAACTCCATTGTCACACAATGGTAGGAACTAAGTTCATCTCATGAACTAATATATCCAGACTGCCTCTTTGGTAGTATCCTTGGTAACGATGTATCTAGCCTTTAATCGTCTAGTTTGCCACGGTATCTAGCTTGGAACTTTTCCAACATACCGTCCCTCTTCTGAGGGTGAAGACAATGCTTTTGACTGACATTCAGTCGTCCTTATCACCCTAGAACCTTTCCAGTGATTTTCCCCAGGATCCATTCATCTCATTACAGCTAGTGAGAATCCTAATATCCAAATAGATCTATCTCATAGATCTATAACCCAGGATTTAGGAGGTATCACCTCGATCCTATATGGAGAATCTTTGTGATAAGAAGAGATTGACCAAGCGTAGCATAGGAAACTCCTTTCCTATCAAGAGTATGTCATCCACATATAATACGAGGATCACCACCATACTCCCTACTACCTTTTTTGTATATACAAGGTTTATCTACCATTTTGATGAAGTCAAACTCTTTGACTACCACATCAAAACAGACGTTCCAACTCCGCGATGCCAGATTTATCTCATAAAACAACTCGCACACATTTTTGCTGCTCCTACTGTCTACGAAGCCCTCTGGCTGTGTACTTATAGACGCTCTTTTCTAAGCAGTCATGACACACAACCGCCAGATGTCGTAGTCATGATATGTAGCAGTGGCAAGTAAGATCTGGATGGACTTAAGCATAGCTTTGAAAATCTCAACTTTTCCATGTACACCAAGTAATCTTCTCAAGATATACTTGCTCCTAATGGGGATTTAACCCTTCAGATAAAGCAACCAAAGTCCATACTTTGTTGGTGTATAAGGATTCCATCTCAGATCGCTTAGCATCCAGCCATTCTTACAGAGTCACCACTCCTGATGACCTTCTCGAAAATAGTTGGGTCATCATCTCATGATGTAATCCTCGCTCCCACTGTCATAGAAAAAAACCGAAGTATCTCTCAGGTGGGTGAGGAACCCTACAAGATCGGCGGAGAGGCTAAGGTTCGTTGGAAACTATTGAATCCTTCGGTTCTACCAAATCATCAGCTGTAGTTTGTATACCTGGAACTCCTTCCAGTTCTACCTCATCTCCACTAGAAAAAAAACGGCATGCCGAGAAATAAAACACATTTGTTTCTCGGTTTGGTAGAAGATATTCCTTTGCAAATGCTTGGGATATCCAATAAACTTCCACAGAACTGACCTTGCCTCGAGCTTGTCCGGATCATGCTTTTGACATGGGCCGGACAACCCAAATCTTAATATTCTTAAGAGATGGGCTCTTCCCATACCATATCGCATATGGAGTGGTAGGCACCTGATTTGGTTGGAACCCTATTCAATAGGTATACAGCTTCTCAAGTGCATAACTCCCAAAAGGAAATAGGCTACTCAGTAGTACTCATCACAGAGCACACCATATCACATAGGGTGCGATTTGCTCCGCCCCGATATACCATCGTGCTATGGTGTATACGGAGGAGTAATGCTGGGAGAGAATCTCATTCTCCTTTAGAATAATCCAGGATCTCCGTGCTCAAGTATTCTCCTCCCTGATCTCATCATAGGACATAATACTTATACCCTTTTTGGTTCTCTACTTCTAACTTATATTCATTGAATTTCTCAAAAGGTTCAAACTTGAGTTTCAACAGGAACATATTGTCGAATCTTGAGAGATAATCAGTGAACGTAATGAAGTATAAAGAACCAGTCCTGGCATGTGTAGACAGGGGACCCACATACATCATCATGTATCAATCCCAAGAGTTCAATAACTCTTTTTCTGTTTCCAATAAACGGAGCTATGGTCATCTTATCTTTGTGACATGACTGGCAAGTTTCACAAGATGTAAATCCAAACTGATTTAAATATGCATCTTTATGTAACTTGAGCTAGTCGGGTCGCATTGTTATGACCTAGTCTACAATACCTCAAGAAGGATTTATTCATTTCTGAACTCTTCCTCTTGTGTGTGTTCTGTACGTTAAGAACTGTGGTTTGATTTAAAACGTCTATGCTTTTAGATAACGTGCCTGAACCAATCAACTTTTGATATAGGAAATGTTCAAAACATTATCCAATAGTACAAAATTATATCCTTCTTTACTAATAAAGAAACTGATATGATGTTGTATATCAGGTTCGGTATCTAATAACATTTGTTCAGAATCAATGTATTTGGTAATACAGGGTGATAACTGCCAACAAACTTAGCTGCAACACTTTGCACCATTTCCAACTCTTGAAACTTATCACCCGTTCTTAGTTCTCTACCTTACTGCAGCCCATGTAACTATTACATATCTGGGATCCTGATCCGGTATCACATACCCAGGACGTAGAGGATACTGCGAACAGTTCTCGGTAATGAACACACCCGAAGAAGATGCATCAGCATATACGTTTCTTCGTTTGGGCGGCACGGGATTCTGGTAATCCCCAATTTCCTGCTCTGTCTTATAACAATTATAAGTTGGAGCAGGACCAACGTTCTCTAGCACAGTATAACAAGCAGGTCCGGTCAATACATCCTTATTATTTATCTTGATTAAAGCGTGACATGGTCGCTACCTGGAGAGAGAGAGAGAGAGAGAGAAATATTCTAGCGTATGCTCTTGCAAGATTAGATTGCTTATTAATATATCTAATCAGGATGGCTCCGACTGTTTTAGTCAAATCTTCCTTCAAACTCTAAAAGGAAAGACTTGCCGGGATTAATTACACCGTACAAGTTCGCCAATCTTTCAGCCAGGCCAGTGCCGGTATTTTGAGGGAGGTTCCCCGTGCTTTCGCACAGACCTAATTAAAATAAACCTCGTTTTCCCAGAGGTGTAACCCCGTTGACACTTTTCTGGACACCTACTTGATCGACTAATTGTAATGTGTAAAATTCTCCCAGGAGTAACTCTTACTCGCAGTGGGTATCAAGATCCAACTATCTCATAGGAGGTATGCAATCTCATTGCAAATTTCAATACTTGAAATTCCCGATAATGCTTTTACCCCCAGCATTCTATGGCCTTGACGAAAGCCAACAAACCAAAGGACACTAGTCAAGCTCAACCCGTACATTTCTTGATTGAATTAAACCCACCCGCACGACCCTTGACGAAAGCCAACAAAGTCGTACGACTACCCTAATCCAATCGCATCTCATGCTTTAGCAGATAAGCACTAATTAGCTACCGCACACTACGCCTTGACGAAAGCCAACAAACGTAGCACGAATACTAAATAGTACCTATCTGAAATGACGGAGGGCTACGCAGGTTTTTCAGAAAAATCATGAGCGTAATGAACTTGATATCGTTGTAGAAACTAGTGATTTTGAAAAGGAGTGTTTTTGAGGCTTTTCTAGTTTCGCTAAAGAGGTCACTCCCGGTGAAGGGATCTCGGCTCTTTCCTTATCGAATAAGGTGCTGGATATTCTATAAGGAATACAGCTATGCAAAGCAAGAACTATAGAAGCAATCAAAAACTAAATCGAGTGTTTTATAGCATTTGCTATTTTTGCTAAAGAGGTCACTCCCGGAGAAGGGATCTCGGCTCTTTCCTTATCGAATAAGGTGCTGGATATTCTACAAGGAATACCGCTATGCAAAGCAAAAACTAGAGCTACCCTTTTTGAAAATTTGATTCTACAATATCTTTAGGTTTCTTTTCTTTCATTAATCTTATTAATGAAGTCCCATCAATTAATGTTTCCCTAAACATCACAGAAGAAATGAAACGAAAATAGAACGTACGCTTATGCCATCTGCATTCGCCACGGGGCCCCGTCATGCACTGTTAGGTTACTTAACTACCAGCAGAGCGGGGGCTGGAGTAGCGCGGGTGCAAAACATAAGCAACGTTTAATATATATCTTATATATAATATTACATTCGTCTCACGCAGTTATATGATCAACATCACAGAACACAGCAGCAGAAGATAAACATATGAAATATTGGATATACTAGGATGTCCGTGTTTTAAATTTAGCCAGTAATGTAAAACACGGATTCCACGGTCGTGAAGAATAGCCAAACCCACATCCCATAGACCCCTACGAGAGCGGCAAGTAACCCTGCCAATTCTAGAGTTAGGAGACCCGGTCTCAACTCCTTGAGATGGTCTCCTACTGAACTTTAGAACCCGGTTACTTGTGCTCCCCACCTTGGGTCTATCCTAATGCGGAATAGAAAATAATATACAACAATGGTGACATCATCCTCACCCCGGAAGTGCCCCAATAAAAGAATATTACATACAAATTTTACATGAATGAAAAAGAAAACTCTCATCTCACATAAAACCCCCGGCTATTCTTTCACGATGATCCAATAAGACATATCAGCAACACATGACATCACATATCATCAACGTAAGTAAATATGTGTATTCCGAAACTGGTTGACATATAGCAATAAGATCGGGATACCCACATATTACACTTACGGTCGCAGAAAAGAAATTGTAAAACTACAATAATTAGAATCCGTATATCCTTAGACATCATAAACCCGGAATATCGCATATTCCGGATTTCATGCCTAAACTGTAAACCTTGTATTTTAGTCTCAAATTGAAAACACTTTTCAATTATCTTAGTCGGGTAATTCAACAAGATTCCCGACTACAATATCGAATACTCGTCGGAAACTTTAGTAGATGGCCGCACCCCCGATGTCGGCGACGAAGTGCACTAAGACGGAACACCATGGCCGCGAGCACCCAAGTGGGTGCTTTTTGGCAACGGGATTCTCCTACAGTCACTTGGTTGCGGCTATGGGGCATGGCTGTCTACTAGAGTTACCCGGCGAGTGTTCGCATACAATACGCGATTGTGACGGAGTTTTGATCCGAATCAAAACTTCGTGGCAACCGATTAATCGAGAATAACATACTAGATTCACAATATACTATATACATTACCAGTTTTCACAAAACCAATAAGCCGGATTCTAACAATTGTATCACATATCATCAAGATCTATACGACGCCAAATATATCGATCAGTTTTACAAAATCCAGAGAACTCAACAACTTGAGAATCACAGTTAAAAATACCCAGAAAGTGCAATATACAAACATGGAGCAGCACAAGAAAAATGGAACCACATCTCCTCAAAACGGCGGCGGAACCGCGGCCAAACCAAGGTTTGCTCGGCGGTTCCGCGGCGCTTTGAAAGAGTTAGATCTCCAAATTTCTTAAGGCTCCATATAAAAGCCTGCACGTATTTCTGCATATTTTTAATTTCAAAAATTCGAACATTTGAAAAAATCGACAGAAACTTGCAAAAATACGGGTTTTGAAAACCGATCGAACTCTTTAACTTCGTAATGACCTTCCCCGATGATCTAGTACGGCTCTGATACCATAAAGGACTACCTTAGCACCATGATAAGGTTGTAGAAGCATCTACCATGCCAAATTCAAATTTTTCTTGGTGCTAAGCTAGACTCACAAGATCTTAACTAGATTATTAGGGTTTTCTTTAGATGATATGTCAACTAGAGAGAAGGAGAGATGTTTATACCTTGGTAGAACTAAGTCCTTCTCTTCAATATGCTCCGTGTAGTAGTCCCGCGACTCCACAAGGCTTCTCTTGAGACTTTGAACAAGCTCCCTTCGTAGCCTTCGCGCCAATGATGATCCACCCCGAAGCTCCTACTAGTTCAAGCTACCATTGCACTAAACCCCTTAGTGCATGAAACACATCACACTAATTTGCTAAAAGGTGTGAGATGATGAAGTAGGGGATGTTAAGAGCTCACTAATTTGTGCTCAAGCTTTATTATTCACATCTCATGTAAGGGTTGAAGCTTGAGAAAAAGCAAGAGGAGGAAGAAGAAGCAAGAGCAAGCATGAGCAAGTAAAAATGGCTGTCTTTTGGATATGAACAAGAATAAATGAGAGCTAAGCCAAGACCCCTCACTCATTCAAG
This sequence comes from Agapanthus africanus, assembly GCA_030015575.1. Classification (NCBI taxonomy): domain Eukaryota; kingdom Viridiplantae; phylum Streptophyta; class Magnoliopsida; order Asparagales; family Amaryllidaceae; genus Agapanthus; species Agapanthus africanus. The sequence goes on along the minus strand of CM057350.1, from coordinate 439,668,438 downwards.
CATGGAATTATGCAATATTAAATTGCAACCATGCTTGAATAGTGAGTCAAGAATCATTAAACAAGTATTTAACCCATGCTTGTAACCATGCTTCATTTTACACCTCATTTCTATTTTCACAAAATAGAAAAGAAAATGCCATGCTTCATTTTAATATATATATATATATATATATATATATATATATATATATATATATATATATCATATATATTAATATATATTTAATGAAGATTAATTAGTGAGCTAATGATATTAGTTAATATATAATTATATCACATATAATTTATATTACATTATTAAATCAACACTTGATCTAATAATACGGTTATATTATATACAGCCGTCTAATATCATTTATCTGTATATCACATTATCGAATCAACGCTTGATTCGACAATTTGGTTATATCACATATAACTGAACTGATAACAGATGACTGCCAGATTACAATACGGTATCACATACTCGTATTTAATCAGGCCCACACACATATCACATATGTGTCCTACCTCGTTTCGCTTGAACCAGGGAACTTCTGTGTGGGACTCTAAAGACTCGTCAATACGCCGGCAGTAGGTGATGATCATATCAGTCACCTACAAGCCATCAGCGGTACTAGCTGGACGTAACGGCTATCCGGGTATTGAGCGATATGAAGGTCAACAAGCAAGCCTGTCCACGGTCTCCATGAAGCCTATCAGTAACACTACCGTACAGTCCGGTCTCTTCGTCTGATATGTCGCATATCATGTCTAGGGGTGGAAATCGTCAAACCCTAGTAATGTGATAAGTCATGTCGATGTGAGGCTCATAACAGGTCGAGAAACTACTGATAGCACTTATCAGTAGATCTCCATATCAGCTCTGGCCAGGGACTTCCAGTTATTGCCAATCGAGCATAGCGCAACATCAACCCCCAATACCGGGAGAGATGAAACCCCTCCTATCGCTCATTGCCTCCATACGACTCGGGACTGTACCCAAAATCCACCTATTTACACGACTCCTCTTGAGCGTGGTAGGGAGGAAATCAAAGCACAGTGGGAGTCGCATAAGACTCTATGACGATCTCGGGTCTACAGACTAACCTGTACCAGTGTCACCAGAGGACTGCTATCTGACGATAGGTATTCTACCACATAGGAGTCCTCGGTGAGTCCTGTTCGGAGTACCCAGTTTCCACTGAGCACCCGTATACGATCTTTGATATCAAACACTAATGGATGTGGGATCATCCATCGCCTATCATATGGGTCAAGAAGCGTATACGCTAGTCTACTCTGGAATATCGATGCCCTGTCTCGATATTCCCTCGACTAGGAACAATTGAAGGATGTACTTGTGAACTACCATGGCCCCACCAGTATGATCCACATCATAGTCCTGGTAGTCAAGTACATATCCTAAGGGCTTTATCAACACGTGAGAGCACGACAGTATCACAATACAAGTCTACATGTTTAGATAAAGGTAACCAGATAGCATACTATCATGTCGAGCAAGAAAGTCTTCTCAGTATATACATATCCAAGTATCCACTATAATATACATCATATGTACAATAATGGACTCTAGGGCATACACATAACTAACATTCGTATCGTAAGATACGAGATTGCTCTCCATACAACTCCTTTGTATAGAGAAAGATGGATTGAACATCCATCTCCCCGTGCTGCTTTTGATGTGTATTGTCCATCGATGCAAGCGCGAGGCATTTGGCGGTGGCATAGTCAATATCCCACGTTTTGTGGATTTCCCTATCCGCAACAGAAGATTCAGGGCCTGGTTTGGGCGGGGCTATGGCAGTGAGGACATATGATACTTTATCATATATGAGAGCAATGTTAATGTTCCTCAGCCAGTCTTTATAATTCGGTCCGGTAAGCTTATTTTTTCTCTAATAGTAGCTTAAGTCCAGTCTTGGTTATCTGCCACTAGGAGAGAGAAAAGAATACACTCAGCGAAATCTCTTACAAAGATTAGATTGATTTATTATCTTATCTAATCGATATCTCCCACTGCTTTTATCAAATTTTCCTTCAAACCTTAAAAGGAAAAAATTAGCCAGAATTAATTATATTCTACAACTTCGCTAACCATTCAGCCAGGCCAGTGCCGGTACTTCTGAGGGAGGTTTCCCGTGCTTTCGCACGGACCTAATTAAAATAAACCTCATTTTCCCAGAGGCTTAGCCCCGTTGACACCTTTCTAGACACCTAATGAGTTAGCTAATTGTAAAGTGCAAAACTCTCCCGGGAGCAACTATTGCTCACAGTGGGATCGGGATCCTGCTATCATATAGAAGGTATGCAATCTCATTGCAAATTTCAACACTTGAAACTCCCGATATGGTTTTTACCCCTAGTACTCATGACCTTAACTATAGTCAACATATCATAAGTACTAGTCAAGTTCTTTCCGTCATTTCGTGATTAACTAGACCCACCCATATGACCCTTAACTATAATCAACATAATCATATGAATGTCCTAACTAATCGCATCATATGCGGTATAGGAAGACATCACTTAGCTACCGTATATTGCGTCTTAACTATAGTCAAAATACGCAGCACGAATACTAAGTACTCTATTTCCTAAAATGACGGAGGGTTGCGAATGGTTTTTAAGAAAACCTTTAACACTTCGAACTTGATATCGTTGTAGAATCTAATGGTTTAAAAAGAAGTGGCTTAAACTCGGCCTTTTGAAATCTTGCTTGTTCATAAAAAGGCGAGTAGGTTTCAAATTTGATTCTACAACATCTTCTTAGATTTCTTTTGTTTACATTAATTTTATTAATGTAGTCCATCATTTAAGTCCTAAGCCATCACAGAAAAGAAACGAAAATAGAACGTACGCATATGCCTCCGCATTCGCCACAATGTCCCGTTATGTACCGTTAGGTTACTTAACTAACGGCATAGCGGGGAGGGACTAACACGGATGCAAAACATAAGCAACGTTTATTATATATCATATATATAATACATCATTCGTCTCAGCATATAAAGTGATCACATCATAAAATATCAACAACAGAAGCACATATATGAAAATACAAGATATATTAGGATGTCCATATTTTGATTTAGCCAATAATAGAAAATACGGATTCCACGGTCGCAATGAATAGCCAAGCCCACACCCTTAGACCCCTATGAGAGCAGCAAGTGACCGTACCAATTCTAGAGTTTAGGAGACCCAGTCTCGACTCCTCGAGATGGCCTCCCACTGAATCCTAGAACCCGGTCACTTGTGCTCCCCTCCTTGGGTCTATCCTAATGCGGAAAAGTAAATAATATACAACAATGGTGACATCATCCTCAACCCGAAAGTGCCCCAATAAAAGAATATTACATCTAATTAATTTTACATGAATGAAAAGAAAAACTCTCATCTCATATAAAACCCCCGGCTATTCATTCGTGACGATCATGTACATCATATCTCAGCAACACATAATATCACATATTATCAATGTAAGTAACTATGCGTACCCCAATTGTCGTTGATGTATAACAACGAAATCAGCGATACACCACATACTACACTTACAGTCGCAGAAAAGAAAGTGAAAAACTACAACAATTGGAATCGACACTGCCTTTAAACATTATAAACCCGGAATATTACATATTCAGGATTTCATGCCTAACTATGCAAATCTTATATTTAGGTCTCAATTATGAAAACACCTTTTTAAAAGAAGCCGGGTAATTCAACAAGATTCCCGATTCTACCGAGACCGAAATATTAGACTTACACGCAACTAATTACTTTTCACAAAACTAATTAGTGTAGATTCCAATTATTGTATCACATCACAAAAATCTAGACAATGTTAAATATTTCGATCGAGTCAACAAACACCCTCAAATTACCCCGAGAGCTCAACACTTGAGCAAAAACTAAAATATCCAAAAACGTGCCACAGTGTCTATGGACCAGCCGTAAAAGGGTCAACCCTTGCCTCATCTATGGCGTCACAAGACTACGGAAAACCCTAAGGTTTAGCCGCGGTTCCATGGTCATAGAATCGAGTTATGGTTTTGTTCCTCTAGAGGGTCCATAGGGTTACTTGCACGAACATTCAAATATATTTAACTTGGAAAATTCCAACACTTGAAAATTTTCAGCGAGGGTAATGGGGGTGATTGATGTTCGCTCGAACTGTTAAATATCGTCCAAGTTACCAATACAATGTTAAAATATACGACTACGAAACACTCTGAATAAGCCCATAAGAAAAATTAGCATCACATGAAATTTTGGCTTAAACAAACAATACCTGAAACCCCAAAACCTAGACACCAGAAAACAAGAAAAATTCGAGGCAACTTATGGTTAAAGGGGCCGGCGACGCCGGATTTTGGGGTCGGGTGCTCGGCCAAAAACCGGTGGGTGAGCCTCAAATTTGTTCTGTGTTCTCAGTGCATTACTAGTAACCTTCTGAAGTTGTATGCAAATTTTTTCGAGAACTTTTAAAAATCGACAGAGAAGCTTTTTCAGGGTTACAGAAAATTTTAAATTTGGAGTTGTTTCGGTTTCGTAATATATTTAACATCGTCTAAGTTTCTAGCTTGGCTCTGATACCACTATAGGGATTCTTTAGCACCATCCTAGGTTTAGGGTTGTATCACACATGCTATAACAAAAATTTAGAGGGTGCTAAAAAATTCCAAACATGAATCGAACTAGAAAAATAGAGTAACAAACTATAGTATCACATAGTATATAGTGTCTAACACTAAGTGGGGAGAGAATACAACCTTTGTAAACCTCCTCCTAGACTTCTTGGATCGATTGAGGTTTAAACCGATTGGCTTGTGTCCTTCTAAGTACATGATGATCCACCATGAAGTCCCTTTGCACCAAGCTCCAAGCTTCACTTGATCAAGCATGAAAATGAAGCAAACACTCCACACTAGTGGGCTAGACTAAAGTGGAATGGTGATGTGGGTTTGGATCTCACTATAAAACCTTTTCTTTTTAATTTTTTCTCTTTCTTTTAAAACCCTAATGAGCTTTTTGGAGAGAGAGGAAGAAGGAGATGGCACAAAACTAAACTCAAGAGAATAATGATAACCCTCTCTAAACTCAAGAGAGTAAGTGAAGTCATCCATGCTAAACCATGGTTACAAAATATCTAGATATTTTGTAACTTGAGTTTAAGCAAAACCATGGGCTAAAACCATGGGCAATGAAACCATTGACTTTGTCAACTCAAGAGAGTTGAATAGTCAACCATAATTTTAATCCCATTTTGCTTTTCTCAAATAATCAAAATCTAAATATGTTACCATGTGAGTCTTGCATTACCGCCGCCAATGTATCATCAACCATGACACATATATACTTACATGTGTGCATCCATATCAACATATACATACACTCATGCATGCATCATAAAGAAATATGTTTTAATAAATGAGCTAATGGACTTAATATTAAATCAACACTTGATTTAATAACCCGGTCATATCTCATACGACCCGTCCAATAGTAAACGCCCGATTAAAATACGGTATCCAATACACGCATTTAATCGAGCTCCCGCGCATATCATAGCACCCCCACATCTTTTTGCCTGAGTTAGGAGACCCCTTTGTGGGACTCTAAGACTCGTCAATACGCCAGCAGTAGACAGTGATCACATCACATGCCCACAAACCGTCAGTGGCACAAGATGTACATAACGGCTCCCAGGTATTGAGCGATCAGAAGAAACATAAGCAAACCTACTAAAACTCCCGTCGAGCCAACTGGTAACACTTACCATACAGTCCGGTCTCTTCGTCAAATATGCTGCATATGTGAGTTTAGGGATGGTATCGTCGACCCCAATAACCCAATAAGTCAAGCCGGTATATAGCTCATAACAGATCGAGAAACTACTGATAACGCTTATCAGTAAATCTCAGCAGCCCTGGCCAGGGACTTCCTATTATAGCCAATCGTACATGGTGCAACATCAACCCCCAATACCGGGAGAGACGAAACCCCTCCTATCGCTCATTGCCTCCATGTGCCTCGGGACTGTACCCAAAATCCACCTATTTGCACGACTCAGTAGAGCCGTGGTAGGGTGGAGATCAAAGTACAGTGGGAGGCACACAAAACTCTATGACGATCTCGGGTCTACAGACTAACCTGTACCAGTGTCACCTGAGAACTGCTATCCGACGATAGATATAATACCACATAGGAGTTCTCGGCGAGTCCGTTCAGTGTACCCAGTCTCACTGAACACCCGTATACGGTCTTTGGTGTCACCACACCAATGGATATGGGATCATCCATCGCCCATCATATGGGACAAGCAACGTATACGCTAATCTACTCTGGTGATATCGATGCCCCGTCTCAACACACCCACGACTGGGAACATTTCAAGGATATGCTCATAGACTACACATGCCCCACTAGTATGATCCACATCATAATCTCAGTAATCCTGCATATCCTAAGGGCTATATCAACATGTACCAAATGAATGAAAGCACGAGCAAATGAACATGTCAAGTTAAAAGGTGCAACCAGATAGCATACTATCATGTCGAGCAAGAATGTCCCCTGAAAACACACACACACACACACACACACACACACACACACACACACACATACCGGTACATACACTATCATATAATGGCCTCTGGGGCATACAAATATCCAACACATGATCCATGCACAAGTGGACGTATATGATCGAACCCTGCCATAAAACCATACAGTCTCTACAACGTTTCGCCCGAATCTGGGAAACCCTCTGTGTGGGACTCTAAAAAACTCGTCAATACGCTGGCGGTGGGTTTAACCACAAGCACATCAGTGGCACTAGCTGTACGTAACGGCTACCCAGGTATTGAGTGAAAGGGAGGCCGACGAGCAAACTCATCCTGAAACCCTACTGAGCCTGACAGTGATAATATCCGTATAGTCCGGTCCGTTCGTCTATGAGTATCGCATATCAAGTCTAGGGGGTGGATAAAGTCAGACCCCTAATAACCTGACATTTAGTGTCGGCATGAAACTTATCACCAACTGAGAAACTACCGATCCTAGATCGGTAATTCTCGTCTACCCCGGCCGAGAATTTCTGGTGATGGCCATCAGTGCACTCCGCGACATCAACCCCCAATACCGGGAGAGACGAATCCCCTGACAATTCGCTCACTGCCTCCATGTAGCTCGGGACTGTGCCCAACTAAATCCTGTTTGCACGACTTCTTTGAGCCGTGGTAGGGTAGTAATCAAAGCACAATAGGAACTCACATGCGACAAATGACGATCTCAGCTCAATAGACTAACCTGTACACATATCACCAGGGAACTGCTATCTGACAATAGGTATAATACCAACTAGCATGTTCCCGGTGAGTCCGTCCAGTGTACTCATAATTCAATAAGCACATGTATACATCTTAGGTGAACCAACTGACACCAATGGCTTGTGAGACCGGCCACTGCCCCTCGTCGGGGTCTCGATCCATATACACCAGTCTACTCTTGGAGTATCGATGCCCTGTCTCGAAACTCCCACGACTAGGGACACTTTAAGGATGTGCTTATAGACCACCCAACTCTCACATATATGATCGTCATCATATTGCTGGTGGTCAAGCAAGAATCCTATGGGCTCTATCAACATGTAATAGTGATCTGCAATGTCACCTGAAGCATGTACACGATGATAAAGACAAACCAGATAGCATATAATCATCTCGAGTAAAACTGTTCTACCGGTATAAGTCCTCCCTCAATCATTGCAATCACGTGCATACGATCCAATAATTGACTTGAGGGCACTATAGCCAACAAAAACAGTCTTACTCGAGATGATAGTATGATATCTGGTTTGACTTTATCATTATGTGGTATTACAGATCACTATTATATGTTGATAGAGCCCATAGGATTCTTGCTTGACTACTAGGGTTATTGTGGCGATCACACTTGTGAGAACTGGTAGTCTATAAGCAAATTTTAAATGTCCATAGTCGTACGAATATCGAGACTGGGCATCGATATTCCAGAATAAACTAGTATATACATTTCTTGACCCCGACGAAGGGCGATGGCCGATCTCACAGCCATTGGTGTTAGTCACAAAGATTGTATACAGATTCTCATTAGGTTATGAGTTACACTGGACGGACCCGTCAGGAATATACTAGATAGTATTATACATATTTTTAGCTAGCAGTTCTCTAATGACATGAGTACAGATTAGTCTGTCGACCTGAGATCGCCATTTGTCTCGTATGAGTTTCCACTGTGCTTTGATTACTACTCTACCACGGCTCTACTAAGTCATGCAAACAGGTTTTAGTTGGATACAGTCTTGAACCATATGGACGCAGAGAGCAGGTCATCAGGGATTTGTCTCTCCCGGTATTGGGAGTAGATGTCGCGCTTTGCACGGGTGGCTATCACCAAAAATTCTTGGCCAAGATGGACGAGATTTACTGATTTGGATCAGTAGTTTCTCAATGGGTGATGGGCTTCACACCAAAACGACTTATCGCGTTATTAGGGATCTGACTTTATCCAACCCTCTAGACCCGATATGCGATACTCTTAGACGAACAGACCGGACTGTGTGGAGACTATCACTTTCAGGCTCGGTAAGGATACAGACAAGTTTGCTTGTCGACCTTTCTTTCGTTCAATACCCGAGTAGCCGTTACATCTAGCTAGTACCGCTAACGTGCTTGTGGTAACCCACTGCCAGCGTATTGTTGAGTCTTTAGAATCTCACACCCCAGCTCAGGCGAAACGATATAGTATACGTACTTAGCTTTGATTAAATACATGTTTTGTAATCAGACATTTTGATAATACTATCTGGTTTTAAAGATAGCTAGATTATCACATTTGGATAAAATGTGAGCTAGTATTATATATCTCTTTTTGGTATTTGTATTTTGACAGAATACGGTATTTATACGAATATGGGTATTTGTATAAATACTTGTATTCGTGTCTTGATACAAATACGGGTATTCGTATCTTGATACAAATACGGGTATTCGTATTTTATATGAATACGGGTGTATGTATTTTGATACGAATACGGGTGCACATATTTTGATACGAATACGGGTGTATGTATTTGTAGCATATGATTGTATTAGTGTATTTATACACACACACACACACACACACAAATATGTATATGTGTACAATTTATGTGGTACTCTTCTCTTCTCATCTCTTCTTGTATATATTGGAATGGTTTGGACTTGTGACTCGCCATGGTGATTCACAATTCCACTCATTCAAAACATAAAAGAAAAGAATATGAAAAGATGATGGTTTTCATTTGCCATACTTGCTCATTTCTTATTACCATCACCCTTAGCTTCTTCTTTCTTTCTTAGTATTTTAGAAGTAGAGAAAAGGAAAGAGAAAAGAGACAAAACTAGAGATTAGCCATTACTAGATCCTAGTGATTAATTCTTAGCAAGTTTTGATCACTCGTGGCTTCACTTTGCTTTTAGTGTGAAGTTAGAGCCTAAGCTAGGATTTCCTCAGGTGGATCATTTTTGACAAGGAAGACAGACTCCCAAGCTTATTCCCGACGACCTAGGAGCTAAAGAAGTGCATAGAAGATGAAGGTCACGACTACAAATGTTGTAATTACTAATCAAATAGCTAAATTCCTTCTAGTGTTACTAGTTTAGTGTTTGGATTCGATTCTAGGTCGTAAAGTTCGTGCTTTTGTCTTTGAAAATTTTCGTTTTGTATTCCGCCTTGACCGCAAGTTTGCGGCACGAGCATGAGCGTCTACCAACATTATCTTCTTCTATGGCTTCATCTTCTTTAAACTGCCATTCATTTTCCTCCACTTTTTCTACTATCCCTTTCTACTCTTCGGATTCCGTTTCAATGAATTCGTTTTCCGTGTCTTGCACCCATACCTCATCTTCCGTTATAACGACTTCCTCTTCTCCGTAAAGTTCCCACATAGTGTAATCTCTAACGAAATCGTCTTTCATGATGGGTAACTCAACTTCTCTCTTCTTGAGCAATCGCGTGATCATACACTTAGAACAAGGACATAAGATTTCGTACTATTTCAATAACCCAAGACGTGTGTAGGCAAAATTGGTGAAAAAATAAACACCGTTAAAGAAAAGCTCACGCACTCTCGAAAGAGTATCGACGTACATTCAACTCTTGTTTGGAGGTATGGAAGTGCCATATTGGAACAGTTCGGACGAAACAAGGATTCTATAGACAAGAGTCATGGAATTAAGATTTTTTTTACAAATTCAAGCTAGACGGATACTAAGAAGTGTTATTTTTAGGTTTAATTGACGATTTGGATAAATTTAGTTTCAATTGATAATTTAGTTTAGGTGTAGGCTAAGTAGGATGGATTCGGATATGGGACACCCATTTACTTGACGTTTTATTAGTTAAGTTTAGTTTTAATTGACGACTTAGTTTAGGTATAGGTGTAGGTTAAGTAGCATGTAACGACGCAACGGCTGTCGGGGGTAAGGATTCTATTCCATTATGAATGTATAGAGCATACACCCATTCAGTTGTGCTTTCATCCATTTCGAGAAAATTTCGGTAGCACCTTCCCGCTGTTCTCCGAGTACACTGTAATAGAAAATATGATCATTTCAATGCTGTCAAACAACATTGAAACGAACATCTAATCTATTTTTGTACACGGAAAAACAGCGGAAAAGTTCCGACGAAATATCTCGAAATGAATGAAAACACAAGTGAATGGACGTGTTTACTTTATACATTCCTAACATGTCCACACTGGACAAATCTATCGGTTATCATACAATAAATCTTCTCATCACATAGACTATACGACGGTTGTTAGCAACGAATGATATTATTCGATATTGACAAGTTTCGTGTAGTTCTATATCACGACGAAAATAAACGTATGTTAGCCGATAGACAGATCTAAGATGTGTAATTTAGTTTCGATTGACGATTTAGTTAAGATGTATATATGATTTTAGTGGTCGTGTTCAGTTGACGCATTTATTAAATTTAGTTTCAATTGGCGATTTAGTTTAGGTGTTTATGTACGCTAAGTAGCGTGTATTCGGATACGGGACACAATATCTTAAAAATTTTCCTAAATACTTTAAATTTACTCAATTTTACTAATTACACTAAAATACCCTTAGCTATTGCTCTTTTTTTCACTAAACTATCTTAAAATTTTTCATAAGCAATCTATTTCTTCAATTTTACTAAATTACATTAAAATACCTTTAACTATTGTTGTTTTTCACTAAACATCTTTAAAAAGTTACTAAACAATTCATGTTCTTAAAGTAACTAAATTGCTATAAATTTCACTAAACTACCCTTACCTATTGTTGTTTTTTCATTAAACTATCATTAAAATTTTTACTAAAAAACCCCTATTTGCTCAATTTTACTTTCTTACGCTAAAATACCCTTAACTATCGTTGCTTTTCATTAAAATACTCTTAACTATCGTTGCTTTTCATTAAACTACCTAAAAAAATTCACTAAATTACCATAACCCCAACACTTAACCCTAATCATTAATTTAAACCTAACCCTAACCATTAACCCCTAACCCTAACCTAAACAACAGCAACACCATAACAACAACAACAACAATCAAATTAACAAAATCATAAATTTTAACAAATAAAAAAAATTAAAATTAAACAGGAAAATACTTACCTTTTGACGACCTCAACTAGCAGAGCAAGCTTCGAGTGGCGGCAGCGACCTTCAACGAGCTCGAGCGGCGCCGGCGGTGACGAGTTCAAGCTCGAGCTCGAGCAGCGGCGAAGGAGGCGACGCGGTGGCCAAGGAGGCGAGGCGGTGGCCACGGAGGCATAGAGATGGCCACGGAGACGAGGAAAGAGGCGGCGAAGGCTCAAGCTAGGGCTATGCGTGCTTGAGATTTTGGCATGAAGAGAAATTTGGGGGGAAAGAAGAGGGCTCGATCGAAGAGTGTTGGGAGAAATTTGGTGTTTTATGTTGTGAGGCCCTCCATATATTGGCATTGGTAGCGGTTGGAACTGCTACCAATATTGTGACAACCGTTACGAGTAATTGATAGTGGTTGGAACTGCTACCAATGCCCCGTTACTGTTAGGCACATTTGTATTAATGTGTTGAACAGCCCAGACACGAGACAAGCCTTGAGCATTTCCATGTCTCGTTACAATTTATAAAACTATCAATAAATTATTAGAAGAGTATATAAGAAAATCATATAATGCTAAATATCGGCTTTGACAACTGGACAATGAGGAGTATGCTTGTGATAACTAGTTGAAAGCGGTGAGAGCTTGTTTAAAATCAAATCTGGTCTAATTTTTAATGTTATTAATTGTCTAAATCCTTTAATATAGTGCATTTGATTAAATAATAAATTGTATCTGAGTTTCGAATGAAGATATGCAAGTCAACAGATATATGATATATATTCTAGGATGAGTTAATGATTAGTTTATTACAATTACTACCAAATGCGTGTGAACAAGAAATTTCATCTATATGTGATGTTTTTCTATATATGAGTGTTTTAGTTTCTTGATGTTTTTCTATAAATGAGTGTTTCAGTTTCTTGCTAAGTAATAATATTGCTTGTGGTTTGTATTTTGTGTTGTTGAAATATTACCTTATGATTTATCTTTAATAATTTACTTAGAACTGTAAGATTCCTTTCTTAACAATAATATTTCATGAACTTCCCTCGCCCTGAGCCAGGAATTGTGTGCATTAATTAGAGCTTACAAACCAGTGCCAAAGGTAAATAAAAGTTGGGGGGTTTCCTGCTATCAAGCAAGCGAAAGTCAAGTATTTCATGACACTCAGCCTATATTATTATTATAATTATTATTATTATTGTAAATATCCATTTGCAGGATGGCCTTCTTCCTTGTTATGATCTTCAATGGCCAAAACTTTGTATTTGTACGGTCTATGACTTGAGCCAAAGTCCAGCGAGGATGGTCTGTTAAACAACTTCACTCAACATATATTTTATTTTTTTATTATTTTTTTTGCAACAGCATGTAGTCTTTGGGGAGTGGGGTTGGGGCTCCGGCCCATGAGAACTTCCTCCACATAATTGGTTTGAAATTTGTCTTGCCACTGCAAGTGGGGGAGTGTCATTGCCGCTCGAGCAAAAGCTCATAGAGACGCAACATCTAATTAATCAAACTAAACTGCATTGCAGCATATGCTTTCCCTATGCTTTTGCTGCGATAACATTAAGCGTTTATTGGCTAGACAAAAGACCGGAGTTATTTTGTTCATCAAATTTCTTCAATTTGTACATTGCTAAAGTCTATCCCAAAATTCTAAAATTTGTCACCATTTGCAGCGCAGTGAAAATACAAAAGCGAACAAAGGACACGACAAAGAATGCCAGATCTATATACTCTAAGAAAACCGGGCATCATGATGAGAGGGATGTGAATGATGATCGGGAAATGTTATGTGACCCCCTTCGGAAAACTGGTGATGTCTCACTTTGGAGAGGGTATGTGGGTTAGAAGTCGGTGGTATTTAGATGTCAGTTCCTAACACTGTTGGCTTGTATGCAGACTTATGAGTGGTATTATGTTTGCTTTACAAATGTATTTCACTATGCAGGCTTCATGGAGACATCTAGTGTATTTGATATTATGTAGGTGTTGCTGTTCATAATCATTGATGAGTAGTGTAGGACAATTTGGATGTGCATGTTACTTTGGGAATTTCACTGCTTTGCTTTAGTTCATCTTCGATGATCCTATAAGTTGAAGAATTTGTTTTGCATTTGGTTTTGCCTAAGAATTTATGTTCTTTTATGTTGCCTACCTTTTACCTTTGCTAAGTTTTTTCTTTTAATTAATGTGACGTGTTAGGATATTTCTTCAACCGTTTCAATCAGAAAATTGGTGGAAGAATAGAGAAAGGGCATTTACAAATCATATGATAGTTGCATCTCCATTTGCATGGTTTTCAATCAAGTATATATTGAAAAAGATGTATTTGATAGAATCATGATAATGAGTAAATTAAATACTATATCATGATATCGTGCATATGATGCATATTATATAGTGAAAAAAGACACGCAGATATGCTTCTATCGTGCACAAGAGAAATGCAATTATGATACGGATTGCAAATGCATACGTTTTATATGTCCAATTATGTATTTTTCTTCACACCTATTTATCTATTATGATATGATACAAATAGTAATATTGAAAACCTTGCTTAGTTGACATATGGAATTACTGCATTTTTAAAGGAAAAATTAGGCTTTTTAAGAGGAAAATGGCTTTGAGAACTTCTCAGGTCATTTTGCATTTAGGGGCATTTTTCTCTTCTTTTAATATTGGAATTTGTGAAACTATTCTATCTTCTATCTTGAATTATGACTGTAACAGGATAGCAGAAACTTAAAGATTAGAATGTGCCATGATGAGAGTTTTGTTGGAGCCTAAAGCAAATTATAATGGAGGTGATATTAGCAAGTATGAAGGAGATTAATTAAGATGAAATTATGTCTTGTTGTCAATGGTTGCATTAGGAACGTGGGCTACAAGTCTACATATTGTTTTCATATGACGAAAATTTTGTTATGATAGATGAATAATCATGCGATGCTCAGGTTTATTGTCACAATTTTGAAACATGTCAATTTTTTGATGATGTAATTTACCATGTATGAGTCAAAAGTCTAACTTAAATATGATAAATATGACTGCATATATTTGACATGATATGTTTGGTCAAAGTTGTCAATTGTCCCCTTCTCTCTTGCAAGATTTCAACCAATTCCCTCACTTGGTTAATAACACGATGCCAATGGAGTGACATAATTTAAAAAACAATTTACATTTACCAAGTATATCATAACCGTGTTGTTCATTTGCATGGTTTTCAGTAAAATACATATTTATATGATCTATGATTTGATAACTTCCTACTTTGAGTTAATTAAATAAAAAAAATCGGTAAGAGGACAAAAACATCATCCAACATACTATGATCATTTCCGTAATACCCAGTCCCCTATAAATATTTACGGTATTTTAATAAATATTTTACAAATATTTTCCCCAAATTTTTCTGCAAATTTTTCTATATTTTTTTCAAAACCTAATTATATTTACCTTATTCTAATTTAAGCTAATCCATTTAATTTTTCCTAATCTATTCTCTCAGCCCAGCCCAACCCATTTCCCCCACTCTTCACCCTAAACCCGTCCCAACACCCCCAACCCCAACCCAACACCCTACCCGACCCACTTCCCACTCCCTTTCTTCTTCTTCTCCCTCGCTTTCTTTTTCCGCTCGTTTTCCCTTGCTTCGTCCCCGCTTCTCGCGCCCACAACCCACGCTTCCCCACGACCCCGTACTCCTCGCAACGCCCTCCTCATCACCTGTTCCCTCCCTCTCTTCACCTCACTCAGTTTCTCTCTCCCTCACTCCCCAACTGCCCCACCATCGCCTCCACCCTCGACGTCGTCTTCCTTTCTCAAACTCTCTTTTTCACTCCTCTCTCTCCTCTCAACAGCCACCACCGAGCACTCAATCTCACCGCTGACGAGCCCCTGACCCCCCACAACACCACCTCCAACCACACCTCCTCTTCCTCCTCGACCTGCCCCCTGCATCGCCCCGTCGCCGACTCCGTCAGCTTCACTCCCCTGCGCGACCCGCCTCTGCAGTGGCCGACCACCACAGCCACGACTCATCCCCAAGCACCGCATCACCACCTTGGCCGACCATCCCGCTGCCGCCTTCGACGAGACACCATCACTAAGACCACCGCCAACACCTCCTTCACCCACCGCCATCGTTGCAACCCACCCCGATTTTCCTCTTCCCCTCCATCGACTTGCATCCCGACCCAGTCACCGAAGCCGACAATATTCACTAACGCCACTCCGACTTCGAATCCTCGCCAACACAACACCACAACCTCCCTGCTGCAACTCCATCACGAAGTCATTACCGGCCCCCCATCGACCCTCCGTCGAGCCCGTCGAGCCCGTCGCCACCTCCATCTCCGAGCCCAAGCACCCTCGCCTGCACACACCCCCCCCCCACCGAGTTTCCTACCTCGTCGGAACCGTCGTTGCACCGGAGACGCCGCCGCCGAGCCCCGAAACCCCTCGCTGCCACCTCCGCCGTCGACCCCCACCAGTGCATCGCCAACCTCGCGAAGTCGCCACGTCCACTACCGTATCACGCCCGCGTCGCCGCTGCGTCCAGTACCGAGTCACCGCGCATCGCGCCCGCGCCGCGCCTGTGTCCAGCATCGCATCGTCTCGTGTGTCAAGACGAAGTTCGCAAGCGGTGTCGCTTCTATATCAAGCGACCGAAGGCAAGTGAACTCCTCACTTGCTTACATGCTACTACTTTATAAATCAAAATGAATGCTTAATCAGACTATATACACCGATATAATTAGGATCGATCGATATAAAGTCAAAACGTATCTTAAAATGGCGAAACTCATGATGTTTAGACCCTAATACTGTTAGCAAACGCTGTGTACAAATTTGGTGGCAAATCGATGTCATGCCCACAGTGACGCCCTAACCTTAATACCAAAACTTACAATTTACCGAACACTGGACACCGTAAAATTCATAATTAATTCTCGAAAAATCCAAATGCAGCGTGCTTGGGTTCGTTGCGAAGGGTACTGCGTAATCTTTAACTCAACATGTAGCTTTACTATTAGATATATCCTCTGAATATCGAAAACAAGGAACTTACCTGACCGTGGACCGCAGTCCGGTGCAGGAACTTACTCCTTGACTTGCATTCTAACCCCTGAAACCTTGATGTTTAATTGTGATAGTGCACGGGGACAATTACCCCTGCGTAGAAAATTGTTTTAGCTTTCCAATGGCAGTGGTTTCATTCGTTTTTGTCATCGTTTACTATTTTAATTATATTTTAAATCATCAGTACGTGCTGCAGTCCTAAGCAGGGACAGACGCATATCCCGATATTAAACATTGCATAACTCCCAGCACACAGCGGATATTATCGATCTGTCTGATACGTTGGAAACCTAACTGTTAAACCTAAATATTATCCAACTGTAGCGTCGCCTAATTATGCCCCCAATTGGAAGTAAAACGTGTTACGAAACGAACCTCCAGTTCAGAAACTGGATTTCCAGCAGTGAACACTTAAAAGGAAATGACCATAACTAGCGAATCTGAAACCCGATTGATGCGAAATCAATTTTGATGGATAGATAATTAAACATATTGTTTACCCCTTTTACATTGTTTCGCTAAATTCTACGCGTGTGATTTATAGTAAATTATGCAAGTGGTAGGACACTGGCTGCTGATATTTTTATTCATTTCGTAATTAATTGCATTCTCATCATATCATGTAGCGGTTATACCCTCGTTCGAATAGTGGTCATATACATTGATAACCTAGTGACTGTGTTGCATTACCGAGTGATAAATATTAGTGATTGGATTGTGGCAAGTACGTCAGTGTTAAAGCATGAATGAATAAGTGAAGTGACACGTACTTGTACACAATCAGCGGAACCAGTTAATTTATTGCATTGTCGACGCTTATGGGACATATATAAGTGTAACTATAACTGGAATAGGACGGTTATGGAAGCACTTATATTAGTGTCATAGGTAAGGCGTCAAACACTGTCCATTTATTTTGGATACCAGTCGAGACATGCTTGATGGAGATCCCGTCTCCAGTTCTCGTGTAGACTTGTCATGGACCGACTAGTATTTGGGTTTATGGTCGGTATTTGATGTAGACCGTGGGTGTGGGGTAGTTTGAGTGTGAATTCGATCAACGGAATCTCGGAAGTCCCACTGCCGGCATATACAGCGATTTTGGGAGTCATATGGGTGATATTACTGGTTATTAGTGAGCGTGATTCGGGCCCGTGTTCCCTTGCCCCTGAGGCCTACCCTTAGATTGGGGATACTCCTGCAGTGGTTGACGCTCACACTTGGACTGACGATAGATTTAGCGACCTGGACATTGAGACCTGAAGACTAGTAGGTCTAATGACATGGACATGCATTGATTACTGATTCGATATATCTGCTTTACTGTTTACCTGTACCGATTATTTCATGCTCGCATCATCGTTCTATATTTACTGCTTCATGTTCATCATCATTGCACGTGTTTACATTTGTATTTATATATATTGCTATTGTGTCGCTCTGACGACATGAGTATGCATGCTCAGAATGAGAAGAGGACTGAGCTCGGATCAGGACCTGTCGTATCTTGAAGATATTGCGGACATCTAGGTCAGCGACGTCAGCGCTATCTTTCCTTTGACTCTATCTGGTCAGTTTTATATCTGTTTTGATTTAGTGATTGCATTTCTTATTACCTGTGCATTGATTACTGATTACCACGTAAAACTAGAAGCCGAAGTGTGATTACGGCAGGATATTTCCTTGACCGTAGGAGTATGGCTGGCCTTATCACCCCTCGTATTCCGTATTTTGGGAAACGGGGTGTGACAATCTCTTACCTGTGATATCTAGTAGTTGCATACTATATCTAGTTTCCTACGATATCTAAACAATAGCCAGCGATACTCTGTAAATACTGTAGGAAAAAAATTTAATGGGTTTTTGACTACCGTTTTTGGCAGCAGGAAAAAAATGCTTGGAATTTTTTGGACAATTTACCCTAGAAATAATGTTAAAATCCGTAATAAATATTTAATTCAATGTTATAATATTATTTTTACTTTTTTATTTATTTTGCTTCATTTAATACGTTTTCCTAAAACCAAACCGTACTGACTTTGGTGATCCTTCATTTCCTGAGGTTTAATATATGTTAAAAAAAAAGTTTTAAACCATCTGCTTCAATCAATTTCATAAAGCATTCTTTTTGAGTTGACTAAGTCTCTCCAAGTAAAACAAGCTTTATAGAGGCGATTTCCATCTAACTTGGTCTACTATCGATGAATTTTTGATCTGAACTGCGACAAGTTTGAAGATGGCTATTTCATAAAAAAATTTAAACACTTAACAGCACATTATGCTAACATACTACTGTGCTAAATTTTTTAACCTGGAGGGTAGAAAGTGTCATTTGTTTGGCAATCAAAAAATTCAACCAGCATCGACATTTTGACGATTGGCACTAATCATCTTGATCAACATCAGTATGTTCCAAGCTATACATACACCAATTTTCATGGCATATGGATAATCTGTACCCATTCATTTTGGGGTGAAACGTTAGATATAGGAAAACCATTGGTTTTGGAATCATCCAACATAAGATCAAATGGCATCCAAATCAAATGGCAATCAATGTACATTGTATTTAAAGATATGAAGATCGAGATGATCAGTGTGGCTCTTCAAAGAAACGACGGATGGTCGACTTTTCGAGCTCTCTATTTCTTAAAATGCCACTTTATACCCTATATCCTCATATCACCTACTCGAATTTCATGCTGGTGAATTCCTCAGCATCATCTCTGGCTATTTCAAAGTCAACAACATTACTATCTGAAATCTAAAAAAACACACATATAGGTAATAGGAAATATCATGATCAACACTCGCAATTTTAATTTGAATATGATAAAGTTGTTGTTTGAGGGCAATACATAGCTTGCTTCCTTATATAAAGGTTGATCAGTCCCCTCAAGGCATTGATCAGTAATAAGTTGTGGCGAAAAAAGAAACTGAGAAATATTAGCCATGGCAAATATTAGTAATCAAAGCAAAGCGAGATTTGTGTTAAAACTTAATACTAGTGTTAGCCATTTGCTTGATCCTGACTGTGACAAGGCCAATTAAATCTCCTCCTCGATACAGCCCTCGGCCGATTTTCTACCCTCCTCCGAGGGTTCCCGTCAAACCCTGAAGTGATGCTGATGCTGTTGTTATACTGCTACAACTATCGACTATCGATAATAATTTGAGGGTTAGTTGTATAGAGCCCCTCTCATGTTTGTTTGGCATATCATTTATCATCTCTCAACAGGCATCTCTGAGCTTAGAATCGATATGGCTTGATAAATAACATTCACAGTGTGATGTTTTTTTCCTTTTTGTGGTGTTGATGGTTGCCTAATGTACTCTTACTAAGAGTATGATGCTGAACGTAATACAGGAATCACAGTAAACAGAATCAAACTCTATACATTTTTGAACTTACAGTCCAACTTGCCAACTAGTGGTTATGTAATAAATTAGATATTAACTTTGTCCGCATAATAAACCTAGAAACAGTAATAGAAAAGCAATCAGGTTTGTAACAAACTCAAGTCATTTACAGCCTCATTGACAGCTAAATTTTAAAATAAAAAAAGAAAGAAAGGACCTAGCAGGCAATTGTGGGGATTTTGTGCAAGTTTGTCAAGGATTGCTACACTGTATACGCGTTACAAAAGCCTAGCCTTGTGTGACAAATAAAATCAATTCCAAATCAGCCAATTTCTACTACTATGAACCTGCCACTGTTGCTATCTTACTGCGAAACCGGAATCATGCAAGTGATCATTTAAGCTCGCTCTCCATAAAGAGGAACTTTATAAAACAAGATGCAGCCTGAAGCAGAGAAAACATACTCGAGATCTTAGTGCTGAGTAGGCTCATCGCCACACACCTCAGTGAAACAAACTGGACATGCCTGAATAATACCAAGAAATTCGATCAACGGCAGGAATACAAGCATTATATATATATATGAGATTTAATGGAGGAAAGAGGCCATAGGAGGGGATTTCCTCCTATGGCGTGGATAAAATACAAACTCCGCCATTTTTTCCGACGATCGGCACCCATCATCATCATCGTTATCATCTAAGATGGGCGTACACCAAATTTCATGTGATTCCATAACTTTTTCACCGTTGATTTAGTGGGTTCAAAATTAACGGTTTACCGACAATAGAACTTTTTACATTGGTAAATCAACGGTGAAAAAGTAGTGGAATCACTTGAAATTTGGTGTACGCACATCTTAGATGATAACGATGAAGATGATGGGGGCCGATCGTCGGAAAAAATGGCGGAAGTCGTATTTTTTCCACGCCATAGGAGGAAATCCCCTCCTATGGCCTCTTTTCTCCATTATTCATTATTCTCTCTCTCTCTCTCTCTCTCTCTCTCTATATATATATATATATATATATATATATATATATAAGCAGGAATACAAGCATTATATATATATATATATATATATATATATATATATATATATATATATAAAGCAATCAAATCAGATGAACTTACCTTGTTGATGCTAAGCCATCTTGAAACGCAGCAAGAATGATAAACATGTTTACAAGGCAAAGTCATTTGCCGATCTCCTCTTTTATAGTCCATCTGGCAAATCACACACCTGCCAATGATCCCCCATATGAACTTCATGCAAGCTTTTTTCTATGTTCAAGTAACTATGTAGAGTGGTGGAGGATTGTGCATGTAATTTTGGTAGGCAAAACTCAAAGTTTTTTCCTCTGATGAGGCTATTAGTCAGGTTATGAATGATGTTTCTTCCAAGGTTCGAGGTTTCGGCCGAAACCACTGATACGTGGTGGTTTAGTATTGGTTTCAGTGGAGACCGATACAAAACCAACCATACAATATCGTTTCGGTCAAAACCTTTAAAAATTTATTTTTTATACCGTTTTTCCTGTCATCGTGATCATTGTAAGTCTTCGTTATTAGAAAACCGCAAAAAAATGAACCCAAACTCTATATTAATATTTATTTAAATACACTTTTCAATATATTTTACATCATGACTGGAATTTTAAATACAAGGATCATTGTCCTGTAATATAGAAGCATAAGTTTAAGTATTTAATATATCTACACTTATATATGTTGTATTACAGTTGAAACCGGAACCCGAACCGAGATTAGCGAAACTAGCCGAAACCCAGCGAAACCAATAAAATTATGAGAGACCGAAACCGAAACCGAGTTCTCGAACCTTGGTTTCTAGGGATATTCAGGTTGAAATTTGATATTGCATGGTGAATGATGTTTCATGATTATAGATTGTTATGGTGATAGTTAAGAATAGATGCATCTCAAATTATGAGAGTAAAGAGAAGCTTTAAAGTCCAAGTAATTTAGCATCAGATAAAAATGGAACATATAGAAAATAACTCTTGGAAAAAAGCTACAGGAAATAAGAAACTATAGTCCACATTAATAGCGAAGAAATATGTATAGC
Source organism: Agapanthus africanus (assembly GCA_030015575.1). Classification (NCBI taxonomy): domain Eukaryota; kingdom Viridiplantae; phylum Streptophyta; class Magnoliopsida; order Asparagales; family Amaryllidaceae; genus Agapanthus; species Agapanthus africanus. The sequence goes on along the minus strand of CM057350.1, from coordinate 439,646,215 downwards.
AATCACAGTGTTTCCTACTTAATATCAATCAATCATCATCATTGCCAGAATTAGAACGATGTTGTTTTGTGGCATGAATGTGATGTGGTTAAAATAGAGCAAGCTTCCAGATTATTAAGTGATCACATACACCCAGAAGACAGAAGAATTCCATCGGATCGACACACACTCACACTAAAGCCAATAGAAGGTTAAGCTGTTGGCAGATTTTTGCATTATTCCTATTTTACCCCCATATCTTCAATAGAAGACGAATAAAATTCCAGATTTGTCTTTTACCATCGAGTACTTGGTTTGCTATGAAAAATTGGCCATATGGCTCATTTGAACATTTTAATATACAAAGTAAGTCAGGAAATACGTGCTCAAATCTGTCCCATGTTCACAAAAGACAAAAACTAGGTCAAAGATTACGGCTGAACTCTATAAATATTGTTATGGGGGTGGGATCCACTCAAGTCTCTTTTGAGATGCTATATGATAATACTCTAACAACATTTAAACCTCAAATCAAAGTTTATTTTGACATTAAAAATGTTACAAGTTTTTTCCCTTTTCTTTTCGTTTCCAAGTCAACAATTAGCAATCTAACTGAAATTATACTGTTGCATAATGATATATGCAAGCATCTCGGTCTACATGACTACCCTTTTCGTTTCCAAGTCAACAATTAGTATAAAAATTTCCCTTTTCTTTTCTTTTCTCTTTTGATCAAATTATGAGTAAGCTAAATTTCAATAAAATACCATGACCATGTAGTGTGTTTTAAAGAAATGTGATATATATTTAGAGCTTCTAAGAAGATATTATTAATTATTATTCGTATTGGTTGCAATCTTCCTCAAGGATCGAATCGGCGACCTCTCATTTTGAAGAAAATTTTTATACTAACAGAGCTATGCCAATTTCGTTATAAGATGATATTATGTATTTAATGATTTTGAAATATCCTATGCCTTTTAAGTGTATTCCAAGTCATTTTCTTCACACATTGCTATTGCGGGAGTCCTTTTTACCTTTCAGGAATCTTTGATATTTACCAACACTACTTTTGTTAAGTCAATAGTATTTCTTTGAAAACACCCAAGCTTATGACATAAATTTGCAAAAGATATATGGTATTCAACTAAACAAACCGAAAAGTCGTGGATATTTATATAGTTCATTAGTAAAATGTAACTGTTTATTGCTTAACAAAATTGCTCGACTTTTGAGAAGAGGGAAATATTCGATTAAGTTGTTAGGTAAAGCAAGTGAGATTAGAATGTATATGACAAAGCGGTTGCGTAGATAGTTTTTATAGTATCTAAATTGAGGGGTACAAATATATGGTGATTGCTTTCTTTTGGTATTTCTTGGTACTAGGATTTTGAAATTCTTAAGTAGCTATTGGCAATTGAACAATTACATCACAAGCTTAAACTTGCTCTGAGCCCCGCGCATTGTGCGGGGCTTACCCCTAGTAAAGAGAGAAAGAAGAATATGGCACATGCTTTACTGTCAGTATTGGGAAAGTTAAAAGCAACAAGTCAGAAATGAGTATAACTAAATGAGGCTGTTGAAACTGCTACTACTAGTATCCTCCTACAAGCCTAGAAAATACGATAAGAAATGAGTGTGTCTCAAAGAATTTCAAGTTTTTTTCATCCGAAGATAGAATAAATAACTCAATATCATGGTTTGGAATGTGTAAAGGAGAGCAGCATGCGAACTCAATATAGGAATTTGTGGAGAAACAAGGGAAAATGATAACACGGTTTGTTACTGTCACAGAAGAGATGGCCCATAACAAAGTTAAATAGAGAAAAAGGATTCATGATGCTGGCCCCAAAGGTTTGGGTTAATATGACACTAGTTTTTTGGCAAGTGCACTACACATGCATGAAAACAATGTAAATGATATGATAAGATATAGGAGGTACATGCACATTTCAATTTTATTTGATTTCATGCTAAACCTGGTCGTGATTCAAGTTAGATGATGTTCAGGTGTATAAAAAACTTTAAATCATCTAAGGCTGAAGGACCCTGGGATTCTCCATCAATAATAATTCCAATATAGGAATTCATTGTCATAGATATATATAAGATTGCAATCAGGATCAGGAACCTGAAATAAGGCAACCTTTTATGTTACTAGAGGGAGAGAGGAAAGACGAAAGACAACGGGAAAATTACCTTTCTCTGCGTGATTTCTTTCTTGAAAAGAAACTGCATTTGTATTTTGTAACCGGAAGTGACGATATTTTATCTTGAGAAAGACCGCGACTTTGAGTCCCAACTGTCTCACCTAAATCTAGTAATTCCTGTTGATAAAGCAGTTATTGTATATCAATCGTGACAAACACTATAACACAAGAACCAAAATGAAATCAGTTATAGATCAGTCGTTTATATAAAAGCATATAACCTTCCTTCAAAATGATACATTAAGTTGCAAAGAACTAACACACTAATCAACTAATTATTACTAAGTAAATGATGGCACCATCAAGTAAACACTAGTAATGAGGATTTCTGTGTTGTAACCTTTTAAATAACAAGCCATTGAATAGAACGGTGCTGCTACCATAAGAGCAATGTTGTACTCTTAATCACATATGACCGATGAAGAATTCTAAATGAACCATTAATCAATCAATTAGAAGAGAAGTGGAATCCTGGGTATTTGATATATGTCAGCAAGAACAAAATTCAACTGAACAACAGAAAGGGTGCAGTGATAATATGAGGCCAAGGATAATAAGTAGGGTGAGCTTTGTTAGATACTTGGTGCATCAAACTAGGAAGAATGTAGCTCGCAGACTCACAAGCACAGGTATGGAACCTTTACCTAGTACACATGATTGCAAACTTACCTATAGGCATGAAAATTTTGAGAAAGCCGATTGCTAAAAACAATGTCAGTTAAAGCTGTTATCGGTGAAAACTACACAAAGCTGAAGCTCATTTCAAGCTAAGATGAAGCAAAAAAAAAAAATCATGCTCTACAGATACAGGATGTAGCATATGCAAAGAGACTGCACTTTTTTTTATGGAAAGCTGCTTTACAGTCAGTATCATAATTGGCAAGGAACAATAGATGATTATACTGTATGGCTACGGTTTCAACTTTGACCGTTAAAAGAAAAGGCAAGATCATGCACATTAAGTTAACCCAAAACTATTTGATCGTCGAACAGTGGCTATGTATGCAAGCAAAGATCTATGGCTGATAAGAGTGAAAGGAAAAGCTTCTGAGGAGTGAGGAGCAACAACAATGGCAACATTTAACAATTTTCAGTCATATAGCAGAATAATAATACCTGTCAACAGAAAAAGAGTTTACTCCAGTCTTTTGATTTTGATCATAACAGTTTGTTTGATTGATTGATAGCTGATACATGAATCAAGTAGACTACAAAATTACATCTACCTCTACATGAGGAGTTAAAAATCCACATAATCAAGCACACATTCAAGTTTCTCATTTATACTGGATCTATATTGTGTGTCAGTAGCCATCGGTTGCTATAGATGAAAATTTACAAGGCAATAGTGGGTCAGTCAAGAGAGTACATACAGATGAGTAAAAGGATGAAAAAAGAGAGCAGGCACAAGAGAAATGTTCTAACAGTGAAGATGAATTGATGATGAACAATAAGAGTTCTGAAGTAATCTGCATTGGAGTAAGGTCAGAGGGCGGAAAATATGGTTCTTGTCCAGCATAGTGTTAGAAGTTTGTGCTTGGTTGACTTTACAAAAGGAGTCAAGTAAATATAGTGCAATATAAACTTTTATTTTGGGCAAGGATTGCAAAGCTTTGAAAGGAGACAGTGACTGCTTCTGGCGACGTCAGGGTCCAGATCGAGGACGACCGCGCCCTTGTCGTCAGCGGCGAGCGTAGGCGCAACGACGGGGAGATCAAGGGAGGGGCAAGTACCTTAGGATGAGCGGCACATGGGGAAGTTCACGAGGAAGTTCCCACTGCCGGAGAACGCGGATGTGGAGAAGGTGACGGCGGTGTGCAGGGATGGGGTGCTGACGGTGACGGTGATGAAGTTGCCGCTGGAGCCCAAGGAGACCAGGACGGTGCAGGTCAAGATTGCTTGATGAGGATGGAGTTTGTAATACATGGCCTTTTTTTAGGGGTAGTTTGTTTGATTTTTGTGTTTTGATGTGAGAGAGGGGGCAGTTAGTAGTGTGCGTTTGTGATGTTGAAGTCCATTAATGAATGGGAACGGTATTAGTAGGGGGAAAAAGTCCATATCTCAAAGGAGGTTGTAACTCATCACCACATGATCGACCACACTGTGACTATTCTTTTGGCGGTTGTCAATATTACAAGGGATGCCATGAGGCATAAGTATATGATCAAACACCAACACAGGACAGAAAAGATATAATTGAGAAAATAGTGAGATATATTTAGCATTCAGGAAGTAGACGTGTATTAAGAGATGCCGAGATATGTTAACAGACCGCAGCACCATGGCACCATCAGCACATGCCTTGCATTGATCAACAACTGAGGAAAGGATTCAGTATTTACAATAGAGATGGCAATCCAACCCAATTCGATGTCACCTGCATCATGGTATTGGACTAGGAAAGGCTCAGCTTGCCAGAGCCATAGAGTAAATTAATATGATTAACGCTCCCTTATAAAAAAATTATTGAAGTTAACAAGCAGGCAGAAGCAGATGTGATCTCAAACTTGTTGTTTTCCTTCTGTGAATAGAAAACACGGTTATGTTGCAATCTTCTTCAAATTCTTGTCGCTGGAAAACTATGACACAAAATGACACAGAAATGTAAACTATCATAATGAATAATTAACTATGAACTGTTCCCTATAGGCATTGAGAAAAAACAATATCGCGCTGAAATTAGTTGACTTGTATGACACATTCAATGTAAAGCATCCATTGTTAGCATCTAAAAGCTACACCCGTAAGGCATCAGAAAGCCATATAATAGTTCTCTCCTTTGAAGTAACAAAACTTGGCCAACCAAGCTCTTCTCAACAGATATTATGACACAGAAAAAAGCTGTGAAGAAAATGATAACAGATGTAAAGCGGGGTGGAAAATGACTCTGCACATGCAGCAGTAGACCAGTGTAGGTATGGGAGGGGGCAATCGCATGATCAAATGAAACTTAAAGAATGGAAAATAATGTGATAACCTCATAGCTATGGAACCCACACAGCATTGTAGACCGAAGCTTGAGGGAGCTGGATAAAAAGAATTTGAAACACCGGTTATTAACAAATTTTCTTTTAACGAGCAGGGTTGACTTTTTGTGGTTGACTTTTTTCTGGAGCAGAATTAAGATTTATATGGAAAAGATGGTAGGTCTATCTGAAGTCCTTCATGTGGTTAATTGCCATGGAGAGAGGCTGACAACCAGAGGTATAGGATGTCAGCTACTGGAAATCTCTATGTAGAAATCTTATTGCTGTTATGGTTATTAGGAGATTCATTGTATGCCAAGGAATTGAGGATGAACGATTTTCAAGCATTAACTAGTTCCTTTCTTTCTTTCTTTCTTCTTTTCTTTTTTGGTAAATCATTGCTTTTTTGCTTCAATTATCGAATCTATGAGCATGATTAATTAATGTATTGAAACTTGCATGAATGTTCACCATTCCGTGCATTCGTTCTCTCAAGGTCTAGGCATGTTTGGGAGTATGCAGTGGATATCTGGAGACCTGGTAATGTCAATTATTTGCAGTTATCCCTAGTAAGGGTATAAAATTCTGAATCAGCGTGACAGGTCACTCTGACGAAAATGATGATGATGATGATGATATTGCAAGCATCATTAAAAAAAACTAAAGTGTATAAGAAGAATTGGCAACCAATTTTTAAAGAATGGTAAATATTTGAACAAACCTCATAAGTCATATTGTCGGGATCGATATTATCTTGCCAAAGGACTTGCTGCAATGCATAAGCAACCAAAATGAACATTAGAAAACACAGTCAAAGTATTTAAGACATAAAAGTAAAGCAAGTATTCAACATAATGAGACAAAGTACTGTGATTTACGATTACTAAGAGTTTAAAGAACTTATCACCTGAGGACTGTTTGAGTTGTTCTCATTAGTCCTAATACCTGCAAAATAGTAAAAATGAGTTCCAGATCAATTTCTAAAGCAAAAAATACTAAATTGAGTATTCAACATATTGACTGCTTCCACTAAAGACATCAGTTCCCAAACAACCAAATGAAATTAAATTACAAAATCTGGAGTGTGATAAGAGAACATAGTCATGAGTTTATATTTGGTTAAGTATACATTAATATACAGAACACCTAATCAATTTAACAGTACATAAAAGTAATTCATAATAATGCCACGTTCAAGAATTTCTTTGCATAATCCTGACGAGCTCCCAGTGCCAATAGGTTTTCATCAGATTCTCCTGGCATGACAATGATTATTTAATAGCCCAATGCTCTGATGACCAGGATTTGAAATCTCGGCCGATCCCGATCTAAGATGGCCAATCCTAGTCTAAAAGATAACTGTCCATATGTCATACCAATACTGTTCGATACGGAGTTATATTAGGTTTACCATCCGATTAGTGTTAAGTGTATTAATGGGTTAGTGGGCTTACTAATAGGTTTCTACTTTATGGTTGCTTTGACATCATTTATTACTAAATAATAAATAAAAATATTAGTCAACTTTACCAAGCATTAAAATGACCATTTTACAGATAATCAATTGTTCAAGGGTTTGTCAAATTGTTCATAATTGCTATTACTATTTATTTAAATAATTTCAGAATTATTTAAACAAATTCTTTTTGCCAAGTCAGCCTATACGACCTAGATAGCCGATTCAGATCCCAAAAGCGACCACGGGAAAAACATATCAATACCGAGATATTTAAACCTTGTTGCAGAACAAATAATTCAGATATTATTTTTTGCCAAGTTAATGCTCGGCTGCCAGCTTTATCACCAGCAATTAAAAGTCATCACAATTTGTGAGAAGCTCACTTGGAGCATATAAATAATATTGCATGTATCTGTCTCACTTACGGTTAAATATGAGTGTATGACGACAATATTTCATTTTTGCATGGATTACATTTTTTCTACACCCTAGTCATGTCATCTTTAATTTTTTAATTTGCACTATTTATCTATTTGGAAACAAGTATTTGTCTGAAAAATATTTAGTTTTAGTTCCAATACAGTTCCAATGCTTCTGCATATGGACAAGACAAGCATATGCTTAAGCTTACCGTGAAGATGGGTCATATCCCGACTGTCATAGTTGTAGGACATTGCATCTTACCTTTAGCCATGAGAGAAAAGCGCTGCAAATGAATCTATTTGTGTATATCTAACATATACATCTATTTATGAGTTCGCTTAAAGCACCTTAAATCAAAAAATGACAAAACAATCATCTTATTATGCCAATTTGAAGGTCTGGTTTAAAACAGAGTAATTTTATGCATATTCTTATATGCGATATGGTCTACTTTATAGGCGAGTAATTGAGCATCAGACACAAATGGGCGCAAGTGTTGTGTTGGCCAAGCCTGGCCGCACTAAATTTATAATAAAGGGAATATGCCATACAATTATAGCAATATTATGCTTCTTTTTAGCGGCAAATCGCATCTTATTCATTTTTCTTCTCTTCCTCCAACCACGTGCACTTTCTTTGGGGAATTTGAACTGTATTCAGGCCTCACTGCATGAGACCGTGCTTCAATATCTACTTTTTCAGATTGTTAAAAAACTGCATGTGAATGTAAGGGGACACCAAAAACACCATTTAATTATGAGAGCTATGATGGTTTGGTTCCTGACAAAGAAGAGAGACATGGCAAAGGGTCAAGAACTACGAGCTTCATCCAGGGAGAGTCCTATTTTTCCAAGCATGACGTAGGTCATAGAAGATATCGGCAAGAATAATTACTTGAAAGATGTCGAATGAAATATTGGGGTTGGGGGGGGGGGGGGGACTGCATAGGCAATAACTGAAAAAAATGTATTGGCTCGTAAAATTGAGACTAACTGAATACTCCAGGAAAATAGGCATTGCAGTTAAGTAAAACATAAACTAGTTCGTATCAAAACGAAGAACAAAGATCAATGAATGTTCAATCAAACTTACATTCCTCAGGGCTGGCATTACTACTTGTATCGGCGCCTCCAACTCCATGCACGGCTATCTGTGGCAAGTCTACGCTGTTTGATGGAGATGGGCTGTCCCACACCCTCCTTCCTCCATCTAGTCTAGGTACATAATCATTAATCTCGTATGCATTACTAAAACTGTAGTAAGGGTTAGTTACGGGACCGGAAAACCCATATTTATATGAGCTTGTATGCATCATCGACCAGTATGGATTTCCCTGCAAGTTAACAAAACACAATTCTTCATGTCACAAGGAGTAAGGAAATGCACAAATTACATTACATAGACTACCTTAAAAGACATGCTATTCATTGATAAAGTGACAGGGAAAAAATGCCGCTCTTAGTAGACTAATATGATTAAAGCAAATCTGCAAATTGTGGTGATCTACTGACTAATGAATGGATAAGGATAATAGAAAATGCTATATTCTCTCACTGGAGCCACCTTGGATAGAAGATATCCAGTTTGCTAGAAGACCTAGTGAGATCAATGGAAAACATAACCAAAACATTACTGCTAAATTTTAAATGGTTCTCTAAATTAGCTTGTCGAATTCTACAGCAACAACAAGCTTTTGGGCTCGCTAAATTCCACCAAGTAAATTTCAGCAGAATCACACGTAGACAGTACATGTTATATTATGTACATAAACATTGTACCACTTAACAAAAATGCTATATAGATTTAAATTTTTGGGCTACCTGAAATTATTATCTTCTGGTTGGGAAAGGCACATAACTAACATTCGAGAATTAGGTAGGGTACCTGATCCTGCAAAGCTTCTGCTAGCGCTACATCAGCCTGAGCATATGAAAGTCCTTCAAACAAATCCATAAAGCTTTGCGTGACGGTGTAAGGAAACCCGGTATCTATGTAATGAACCTCCACTTGTCTGTCGGCGTTCATCTTGAATTGTTTTATCCAAAATCTGCCAAGCTAAAAGGTAAAGTATATTAATGTTCAAATTTGATAACTCTATTATATAAGGCTCGAGCTAATTGCACAATAAAGACAAAGAAGAATGTGGATGGCAATTAGCATTTACCCCTTTACATCCAAATGCTAGACGCTACTATCAATTTAACAGGACATAAGCAGAATGGTCAGCATCATGTATATCTGCAGTAGTGGATCAAAGCCAAAAATCAAGTAAAATATTGAATTGTCCTATCAAAGCATCAAGGATTCATGAATCAGTAATTCTATCAAGATCTATTCATACAAATATTATTAAGAAAACACTCACAAATTCTCCAACAATGTTTAATAGCAATAGAAAAGAATTTACAAAAATTAATTTTTAGGAATCGGAGCATAGAAGAACGTATTTCCGCCGTTCCTTTTTGTTAATCTTCTGTTCATAAAGATAACACCAAAAGAATCTAATTCCAAAGCAAACGTTTTAAAAATAAAAAATATAATGCCACACTGCCCTATGAAAAGCATCAAGGATTCATCAATAATCAATAAAAACCACTACTCGAAAATCTTCCAAAATCACAACCAAAATGTATATATCCATCTTTAATTCTCGCTAAGAAATAAAATAAATAATTGTAAAAACACAACCAAAATGTATCTTCATTTTTATACTCTCGTTTGAAGAAGCGAAAAAAAAACATTTTAGGGCTCAAAACACCATAAAAACCTCCTTTTTAACCAATTCCCAGAATCAAAACCAAAATGCACGTCTCCATCTTTGATTCTCGCTAAAAATTAATGAAATTTGCTAAACAAACCCATCAAAAACCTCATTCTCACACCAATCATTCTCATATCTCAAGAAACTCTCGCCAAGAAACCAAAGTTCGAAGAAATCTCACCTCGTTTCAGCGCGATCGAGCCAAACCCTCAACCGATCCTGGAAAACCCTAACAAATAGGAGGCGAACCGCTGCTATCCGCGGAATGCGGGGCGAAAAGAAGGGGGAGAGGGGGGATTTATTAATGGCAATGGCGGTGGGGGGCTATTAAAGCAGCGGTTTTTTCTTGTGAGGGAGATGATGATGATGATGAGAGAGAAAGAGAGATGTTCTTTCTTTTAGTTTCTCTCTCTACTTGTAGTAATCGAAGCGAAGCACAGGGGAGGAGAGAGAAAGAGATGAGCATGGAAATGGAAATGGAAATGGATCTTGGATTTTGTCCTGTCTCTGTCTTCTCTCTCCCTCCCTCTCCCTCTCTCTCTCCTCTCTCGCAGCTTATATATATAGCACCGCTTTTGAGCTGGTTGCTTTTTTCGCTCCTCGTTTCGGATGGAAAACCCGATACGGCCGGCACGATACGGATGATACGTCCCCCGAGATGAAGACATCCCCTGTTTGAGAGATGTTTACATCACCCTTCTTCTTTCTTTTCTTTTAAGTCACGGTTAATATCCTAAAAGTACATTTAAACTGATTATCTTGCTTTCCATTCAATTTACGGAGCTTCCATGCAATTGCAAGAAGTATCGAAATGATGTAACTTTTTATGTGTATGCTGAATATGTTGATTAAGATAAAGAAGCCAGAGCATTAAAAAGAAAAGGTTATGGGAAGTTGACTTTTTTACCAACATATATAGAAGCATGTCAGCAATAAAGTTACACAAAAAAGTTAGTATCATGTTATGGCTTTGTGCTGTCTGCATTAAAGTTAGCGTGTATAGTATGCTTAAATAATATGATAGAAGGTGAAGCCTATCCTCCATTTGGGAGGGAAAATAATATATTAATGGAGTACACATTGCCGAATAATATCTATTCTGTTTGGAACGAAAACAAATCCAAACGTGCATATAAAAGGTGTCAAATTTAGGGTTAACTTTTGAAGCCCATAACTTTCAATTGGAGTATCAAAAATCTCAATTTCTACATCTTTTCATAACGGCATTGAGAGCCCTATAGCATGGCCGACAAGATTATATTGTTGGTGTTTTGGAAATTTTTTTTGCACTTTTGGGTTCATTTGAAGGGTGTATTGAGACTCTGAAGTTTATTACCCGGATTTTGCAGCTTTACTAGTTTAGTTTTTCTAGTTTTTTATTATTTTCGAATCAGTGAATTTTTCGCGTTTTGCATTATTAGGGATGTGTTAGGATTTGGCTGTTTAAACAGGTTTTAACCTTCTTTTCTCACCGGTTTTCATACTTAAATAAAAACTTGAGTTTATCTTTGCAACCTCGTTGATTTAACTTCATGTCCAATAACACGATAGCTATTCCACATATCCGCGGCGCAATATTTACACACGCCAATGCCACACCATGTATTCATTCAACCGTTTTCTATCATTCTTTACTGGTTGTCCACCGAAAAGTGCATCGATTTACTAGGTCGAAGAAATTGATCAAATCACTAGGTGTATATCAGTTTCAATCGAGTTGATTTTTTTTCTTCAAACGGTAAATTTGTCTTGTGTGCATAAAGAAATTATTCTCTATACCGGGTGTGTTGGTGTAATATAACTGGACAAGGAGAGAGAAGGAAGAATTTCAGACAGTCTCGGACAGCATGTGACCCCACACTTTTATTTCTTCCATCATTTGTCAGTCCATGTAAAACTCCGATATGTTGGAAGATACAAGGGGACACGATACAGAGCAGGCCAACAACTCGATCATACAAAGGTCCTGTCCCGAATACCGCTCCGCATCGCAGGCCGAACCGACACGTGGCGGTACGACACCAAGCAGTAGTAATACATTGTGTGTATTGCAATTAATGGGAAAAGGAAGAGGCCTCCCATTAAGTTTCCAAAATATTTAACGGAATTGTTTAATGAGAGAAGGAACGCTTTGCTCGCACGCAACAACCCCAACATGAGTGGAGAGAGTGGAGAGAGAAAGAGGGGCCCACTCCTAATTCGGCAAATTTTTGATTGCCGGATTAATTCTCTGATTTAATTGCCACTGACGAACGTTTCGAATAATTCATGAATAATTCAAAAAAACAGCGAATAATTCGCAATATCAAAACCCAGTGCATCATATATTAATTTCTTGCTCGAAATCCTTCCCGAACATTTTCCGAATACTTGCTGAATCTTTCCCGAATACATGCCGATTTTTTCCGAATAGTTCTCCGAATTCGAATTTTCGACCTCACCAAATAATTCCCAAATGGCGAATTTATGACTGGTTATTTCTCCCCGGAAAGAAGCACGACTCTTTTTCATTTTTTCGTATACACCCTTGTGCTTTTTTTATTTAGAGATGTTAGTTTACTATTTTCTTGGAACCAACAAACAGTCAAAGTAGCCATCTTTAGTTGCGCTCGATCGCCGGCAAGTTAGCCGTGATTGGTGTACTAAAAACAAGATGTGGACCCTTTTGGATTTTAAGCGGGTCGGGGCCCATCTCCATAGAGTGCATCTCATCAGCTACGCTCCACCTTAGCCACATTAATAATCTCTTCCCCACACCCCTTCATATTTGATTGATTATTCTAAATTGATGAAGATTTGAATTTTGACCATTCACATAAAATTTCTTCCTGTATATGTAAATTGAAGCTCTCTCAAATAAAAATACATATAAATACAATGGAAATAATTAGTAGTTTGTTAATTGCTAAGGCGTCTCGGGGGGGGGGGGGGGGGGGTGAAAATGATGTATGATCATCTTGCACATGTTCTTCGTTTGTAAACGGGGTGGATACATGGGTTACCACCACATTGACGGCAGTGAATACGAATAGTTATAGAATGAAAATTATTATCCGTATTTGTTAAAATTCGGATAAAGATAGGAATATGAAACCAAATTAGAAAGGTTATATACGCTGAAGTCAAGTACTATTGTTTTCATGATCTATAGTATTATGTTCCCTCTGTATCCAGTGATTTTTGGCAGAGGCAGATTTGGAGTACAAATGCAAAACATAATTTTGAGGGGGGTGCAAAGTGAAAAAGAAGAGAGAAACCAATAGATGCTGGGCTACAGCAGGAAGGCTACAGCCTTTTGGTCGGCTATTTTTATATCCATGTCACGTGACTCTATACAAAATATCGCCCTTTCTTTCCTTAATGGGCCGGATCACCATGAATTTTAATCCGGGCCTGTTAATGACCGCACCATTTCTTTTTCAAGAAACCTCGTGAAGCTAAATTTCAAAACCGTCTCACATTTTTTCCAAATTCGTAAATGATAGAGGTTCTAATCTCCCTCATTAATTGTCCTCCGTCGATCTTGCTGCAAGAGGTTCTGAATGGTTGAGATTGGAAGTAAAGATTGAATGTGTGGATCTTAATGGGTTGTCGTTAACGCTGAGCTACCTACAAGGGAAGTCCCGAGGTGGGTAATCACCGTAAAACCCTCCGACGATCGAGTAAGTACTGAGAAATAAAGGCAGGGTAGAGACATATTGGAAACAGTTCGACCTTCCTGAATCATCTGGAAGAGTGGCTTATATAGCGGTCGCATGAAGTGAGACGATGCGAGATTCTCGCCATCCGTTATGCCCCCGCGTCACGTTCGTATCGATAGAGGGATACACCCATTAATGGCGAGACACACTCATTAACAATGTGATACTCAAGCATGAGATGCGGGACGTGGAGCGGCGGAGATCTCGTCGAGGTGAGATACACGGAGCCGTTATGAGGACGCTCGGGCTCCGTGCTCCCGGCCAAACAGGGACGCTGAGAAATATCAAATATAGGATAGCTCGAGGACGAGAAAGTGAGCAGAGGAGACTCAACTATAGGATAGCTCGGAGACGAGCTATTGGCTGGCGGTCAGCCGAAGCGGGAACGTACTCCGGGGAGGTACTCTAAAAGGTCGGGTACAACCTTGGAGCCGAGACGCCGAGGAGTGTCCATAATGCATCATACTTATTCCAGCTCTGTGTTGGATATATATGTCATAGAGGCCTTCATTGTATAGGATGCTAGGGATATGTATGTACAAGACAATCTTACTCGATATGATAGTACGCTATTTGGTTTGTCTTTATCTTAACATGTGATATATTTTACTTTGTATTCTATATATTGTGTACATGTTGATAAAGCCCGTAGGATATTTGCCTGACTACCAGCGTTGTGATGGCAGTCATACTTGTGGGAGCTGGGTGGTCAATAGGCACATACTTAAATGTTCCTGGTCGTAGGGGTATTGAGACTGGGCATCGATACTCCGGAGTAGACTAGTGGGTACATATCCGACGAGGGGCGATGGATTGGTCCCGCAGCCATTGGTGATGTGCACCTAAGATTGTATACACTAGTCTACTCTGGAGTATCGATGCCCAGTCTCAATACTCCTACGACCAGTGACATTTAAGTATGTGCCTATTGACCATCCAGCTCCCACAAGTTCACTGGGTGTGAGTTCACCGGACAGGACTCGCCGAGCACTGACTAGATGGTATTATACCTAGCGTCAGATAGCAGTTCTCTGGTGACATGTGTGCAGATAGTCTGTCGACCTGAGGTCGTCACTTGTCTCGTGTGAGTTCCCACTGCGCTTTGATTACTACCCTACCACGGCTCAAAGGAGTCGTGCAAACATATTTTAATTGGGTACAGTCACGAGCCACATGGAGGCAGTGAGCGACTGTTAGGGATTTGTCTCTCCCGGTATAGGGAGTCGATATCGCACAGTGATCGGTTGATCATTACCATAAGTCCCTGGCCAAGGTTGATTAAGAATTACTGGTGGACGGACCAGTAGATTATCGGATGGTCTTGAGCCACACTGACACGACTTGTACGGTTATTAGGGGTACGTTTTCCACCCCTAGACCTTACATGCGATACTCTCTGACGAACAGACCGGACTTTATGGATATTGTCACGGATAGGGGCGGTAGGGGTTTCGGACGAGTTCACTCGTCGGCCTCCTTTTCAACATGTACCCGGGTTGTCGTTAAATACAGCTAGTGCTACTGACGGACTTGTGGTTAAACCCACTGTTAGCGTACTGTCGAGTCTTTAGAGTCCCACACAGAGGGTTTCCCTGGATCAGGCGAGACGATGTAGAGGCCGTATGGCCTTACGGCAGGGAATCTATCGCATACGTGTACTGGCTACACGAATGATGTTCGGACAGATAATGCTAGTGGGCTTTGGTTTAAGCTGGATCCTAGTATTATACTATTGGATTATACTTATCTTTGTGTATCCGTATTTTTCAGAATACGGATACGGGTATGTATATACGGTGAGGGCATTCTTGTAATTTTACAAGAATGAGCTTCTAGAAGGAGACACCTCATTATTGATTTATCCTTTTTTGATAAAAGGTTAATGAGGTGGAAATTAGGAGATATTTGAGGAATGGGTTGTAAGCATGACTTTATATATAGTTTATTCATTTGGGTTTCCTATTCAAGCATGGTTGCATTTTTTGTGAGTATTTTATTCCATAATTGAATTATTGGAAAATGACTTAGCCATTCTCACACCCATTTTCTCAAGATCATTCTCACATTATCATTATCTCTCCTAGGTTTTCTTTCCTCCTCCCTCAAGCTCATCCCATCACATGATTTGTGAATCAATGAGTATTGAGACAAATTAATCCAATATATCTTCTCGACTTCTACTTAGTAGTTTTCCTTAGCAAGTTGGATCACTAAGTTACCTCATTTGAGCTTGGAGCTTGACCTTAGGCCCTCGGGTGGATCTTTATTCGGCACAAAGAAGACCGGCAACCGAACTCATTTGAAGCTTTAGAGGAGCCATAGAAAGGAGATCAAGAAGAAGCTTGAACTAAGGAGCAAAGAACCACTTGAAGACCCGAAGGATTTGACACGAGATTATAATACTTTAACCGAGTAGTTAACGCCCTCTTGTAGTTTAGTTTTTGCTAGTTAAGGTTTAATCAAGATCCTAAAGTGGATAAAGTCTATGTTGCAAAGCCAAACATGATCTTTTGATGTGAGAAAAATCGTTTTTGATGTATTCCGCCTCCCCGCGAACACGTGGGGTGTGCTACATAGACTTACACCGGTATCAGAGCCTAATTAAACCCTAGCTACCAGATTAAACGAAGTATGAAACTACGAAACCAAAATAACTCCGAAACTACGAAATATGAATCCAAGTTTCTGTCGATTTTTGCAGAGCCTCAAATATTTTTTAAGCAATTGCAGAGTGCTCCTTTACTTGTGAAATGAACACACATAAAAAACGAGGCAATTCCACTTGAAAATGGCCGGCCACAACCCCAATATTTCCGAGCTCACCGGTTCAAAAGTGTGGGATTGCGTCGAATTTTGTTCTGTGGTCTTGTCTCTTGGATTTAGTGTTTCAGGTATTGTTTGATTTTGCCAATTTTTACTGCACTGTTAACTTTTTACCGCGGCAATCTCGGAGTGCTTTGAAGTCGTAGTTTTAGTGTCGTTTAAGTTTTAGTTATTATTTGTAATGATATATGTGTCCGTAAACTTCCGCTAATTGCTATATGTCAGTTAGTTGGGGGTTGCACATATCTGTGATGTTGGTTTATGTATATGAACTTTATTGGATCATCGATGATGAATAGCCGGGGGATGTGAAATGAGTGTTTTCTTTTCTTTCATTCAATATAATTTGTAAAAGTGATGTAATATTATTTTGCGGGGCACATCCGGGGTGAGATTATAGCCACTGTTGTACTATTTTCTTTTACTGTTTTTGCTTCTAGGATAGACCCAAAGAGGGGTGCACAAACTACCGGGTTCTTTGAAGTGCCGAGTGGCCTACTCACTTTGTTGAGGGAGGTTGCTTCACTTCTGGAATTTGGTAGGTAGTTTGCCACACCCGTAGGGGTTTAGGGTGGCGTTTGACTATTCATCACGACCGTGGAATCCGTTTTTCGTTATGGGCTTAAACGAAGCGCGGAATTACTAGTATATCCAATATGTTCATCTGTGATCTGGAATGCCTATTATTACGTGAGACGAATGTATATATCTATATATGATATTTAGTAGGCGTTGCTTATGTTTTGTACCCGCGCTAGTCCAGCTCCCTCTCTGTCGTTAGTTAAGTAACCTAACTGGTGATGACGGGGCCCCGTGGCGAATGCGGATAGCATAAACATACGTTGTATTTTCATTTCTTTCTGTAATGGTAGGATTAATTGATGGGACATCATTAATCATTAATGTAAAGAAAATAAACCTAAGCTAAATCGTGGGAACAATTTCAAAACCACTCGGTTTTCTTCAAAATACAAATTTTAAATGTGGAGCCTAAACCACTCCTTTTAAAAAGCTATCATGGTTCCTTCGATTATATCAAGTTCATTACGTTAACAGTTTCGCCAAAAACCAGCTGTAACCCTCCGTCGTTTCAAATAAACAACACATCGTATTCATGCTATGTTTGTTGGCCTTCGTCAAGGCGTAGTGAATGGTAGCAATGTGTTGCTCATTTGTTGCATAGATAGATGCATTAGTTTAGGACAGTTGTACAGTCTTGTTGGCCTTCGTCAAGGGCGAGTACGGATGGGTCTAAATTAATCAGGACAACGACGGATAGAACTTGACTTGCATCTTATGATTTGTTGGCCTTCGTCAAGATCATAAGAGCTTGGGGTAAAAATCATATCGGGAGTTTCAAACCAAAAAGAAACTTGCAGATTTAGCATACCTTATGTAGTGTGGTGACTAGAGTGGCTTCCATTTAGGTTATCATACAATGATAGTTGGATCCCGATCCCACTGAGGAGTAGGATTACTCTCGGGAAATTTTCTCACTTAACAATCAATGCTATAAACCAAGTAGGTGTCTAGAACGGTATTAGTAGGGCTACACCTCCAGGGAAAAGTGCTTATATAATTAAGGAACTTCGCGAAAGCGTTGAAAAACCTCACTCGAAGTACCGACACCAGCCTGGCTGAAAATGTTAAGCAAGTATTGTGACGTGCGATTAATCCTGGCTAATTCTTCTTTTAGGGGTTTGAAGAATTTGAGAAAACACTGGAAGCCATCCTATTTAGATAAACTAATAACTAATCTAAACTTGCAAGAGCATATACTGAGTGTTTCTTTTCTCTTTCTCTGGCAGCTACCATGACGAGACTAAAACTATTACATGAAAAAAATACACTGACTGGGCCAAATTATAAGGATTGGCTGAGGAATGTCAACATTGCACTGACTTATGACAAAGTTGCATATGTTACCACTGCTACTGCTCCCCCTATCCCAGGACCAGATTCCTCAGTTGTGGACAAAGAGGTCCGCAAAACTTGGGATCTAGACTGCGAGAAAGCTAAGTGTATCATGCTGGCGTCTATGAATAATGAACTCCAGAAACAACACGAAAGTATGGATATTAAATCTATTTTTCTTCATTGCAAGGAATTGTATGGAGAGCACTCTCGTATCGCAAGGTACGAGACCTCAAGAAAACTATTCCAGATGAGGTTAGCACTAGGATCACCTGTAGGAGAGAACGTCCTAAAAATGATCAGCCTCATTGAGGAACTCGTAAACCTGGGATGCGTGCTAGAAAATGAGTTATACATTGACTTGATTTTACAGTCCCTTCCACACACGTTTTCTCAGTTCGTGTTGAACTTCAACATGCATGATATGGAAGCTGATCTTCCAAATCTCCTCAACATGTTGAGGGTAGCAGAGAGATTCTTGAAAAAGGAGAAGACACCTATTCTTTATGTTGGCCAATCATCCTCTTCTAAATCCAAAGCGAAAGCTAAGGGGAAGGAGTAGATGAACGCCACCAAACCGAAAGATGGGGTCAAGAAGGTGCAGGGAACGAACAAGGCGGGGAGAGTAAAAGCGGACAAGAGTGAGTGCTATTATTGTCACAAGAAGGGGCACTGGAAAAGGATTGCATGGCTTTTAAAGCCAAGGACACAAAGCAAGCTGCTGCTTCTGCTTCAGGTGTGTTTGTAATCGAAACTGTTTTTCAGTAAACTCTACATCATGGGTACTTGATACCGGTTCTGGTTCTCACATCTATAATTCTTTGCAGGCTCTGAAAAACCGTAGAGCACTGAAGGCAGGTGATATGACCCTCCGGGTTGGCAATGGAACGAATGTAGATGCTGTTGCAGTGGGCGATTATCACCTGGGGTTGACTAGTGGGCACATTTTGGTGTTGTACAGTTGTTTTTGTATTCCCAATATGCTATGTAATATTATATCAGTATCTTTATTGTCTAATGAAGGATATAATTTTGCACTTGAAAGAAATGTCATGAACATTCTCCTAAATCAAGAATTGATTGGGTTTGGCACACTGGAAAACGGCATATACATACTTAATCAACCTCAAGTTTTCAATATCCAAAACACGTTCAAAAGAAAGGCTCCGGATTCAAACCAAGTCTTCCTATGGCATTGTAAACTTGGTCATATAAATGAAACAAGGTTGACTAAGTTGTATAAAGATGGATATTTATATCCGTTTGAATATACATCATAAACTTGTCAATCATGTATCAAAGGGAAGATGACCAAATCTCCGTTCACAGGATACGGAGAAAGAGCCATGGAGCTCTTGGGACTTGTACACACCGATGTATGTGGTCCAATGTCTACACATGCACGAAGCGGTCACTCCTACTTTATCACTTTTACTGATGATTTCTCAAGGTATGAACACGTGTTCTTAATGAAGCATAAATCTGAAGCCTTTGAGAAATTTAAGGAGTATAAAAATGAAGTAGAGAAACAGACTGGTAAAAGCATCAAGACGCTTCGATCTGATCGAGGTGGAGAATACTTAAGTACCGGTTTCCTTGAATGCTTAAAAGAGAATGGAATTCTCTCTCGGCTTACTCCTCCAAATACACCTCAGCATAATGGTGTATCAGAAAGGAGGAATCGCATGCTACTTGACATGATGCGTTCAATGATGAGTAGTGCTGAGTTGCCACTTTCCTTATGGGATTTTGCGCTGGAATCAGCTGCATATCTATTGAATAGAGTTTCGACTAAGTTTGTGCCTACCACTCCATATGAAATGTGGAGTGGGAAGAGACCATATCTCCAGTATCTCAAGATATGGGGGTGTCCAGTATTTGTTAAAAAACAGAATCCAGACAAACTCGATGTACGATCGGTTTTGTGCAAGTTTGTGGGATACCCCAAGAATTCAAGGGGATATCTTGTCTACCACACTGAAGAACAAAAGGTGTTTGTTTCTAGCCACATTGTCTTCTTAGAAAGCGAATTTCTTGCAAAAGAAATTAGTAGGAGTGTTGGATATAGTGCCCTCAGAGTCAATTATTGAATCGCAGGCACGTGATTGCAATGATTGTGGGAGGACCTATATAGGTAGGACGGTCTTACTCGAAAGCTTTGTATACTATCTGGTTTGTCTTTATCATCGTGTACAGTTCACTATTACACGTTGATAGAAAATAGTATACTACCTGGTTTATCTTTATCATCGTGTACTGCTTTAGGTGATGGTACAGATCACTATTGCACGTTGATAGAGCCCTTAGGATTCATGCTTGACGACCAGCAGTATGATGGCGATCATATACGTGAGAGCTGGGGTCTATAAGCACATCCTTAAAGTGGTCCCTAGTCGTGGGAGTTGGCATCGATACTCCATTAGTAGACTAGTGTATGAGGGGCGGTGGCCGGTCTCACAAGCCATTGGTGTCAGTTGGTTCACCTAAGATGTATACAGGTGCTCATTGGGTTATGAGTATACCGGACAGGACTCGCCGGGAACATGCTAGTTGGTATTATACCTGACGTCAGATAGCAGTTCCCTGGTGACATGTGTACAGGTTAGTTCATCGACCTGAGATCGTCATTTGTCTCGTGTGAGTTCCCACTGTACTTTGATTACTACCCTACCACGGCTCAAAGGAGTCGTGCAAACAGGTTTTAGTTGGGTACAGTCCCGAGCCACATGGAGGCAAGTGAGCGTATCGGCAGAGGTTTCCTCTCTCCCGGTATTGGGGGTGAGATCGCGCTGTGTCTAGGAGAGCCATTACACGAAGCCCTCGGCCGAGGCAGGAGATTTACTGGTAGGTATTCCAGTAGTATCTCAGGGTGTTCTGGGCTACACTCCGACACGACTTGTACTGCTTTTGGGGGTCTGACTTTTACCAGCCCCTAGGCCCGTCATGCGATACTCATTGACGAACGGACCGGACTGTACGGATATTGTCACTGACAGGCTCAGTAGGGTGTCAGGATGAGTTTGCTCATCGACCTCCCTTTTGGTCAATACCTGATTGCCCGTTACGTACAGCTAGTACCTCTGACGTGCTAGTGGTTAAATCCATAGCCAAAATATTGACGAGTCTTTAGAGTCCCCCACAGACAGTTTCTCAAGTTTCGGGAAAAACGTTGTAGAGGCCGTATGTTATATGGCAGGGTTCGATCATATACGTGCGGTATTGCACGGATCATGATCGGGCGGATCATACTAGTGGGCTTTGGTTTAAGCCGGATCCTAGTATTAGATTTGTTGGATTACTTTAGATTCATCGCATTCGCATTCAGTCGGAATGCGGGTGCAGGTATGTATATACAGGTGAGGGGTATCCTTGTGATCCGTCACGAGTTTACTTTAGATGTTGCCGTATCTTTTTATTGTTGCGAATATTTGGATTAATGTTTTGCATTTGGAAATAATGAGCTAGATTTCATCATGACATGCATTAAATGTGACATGGACACATTAGTGACCCATGGTCTCTTTTTATGTGTTAATGTCACATTATATGATGGTTTGATGTTGATATGATAAGAGGAGAGAGAGAGGGGCTGCCATGAGAGGGGTTAGCTCTCATATTCTTCTTCTCACTCTATCACTCCTATTATGATAGCAAGAACAAAAGAAAAAGAAAGAAAGCCTTCTCTTCTTCTTCTTCTTCCTCTAGCTCATTATCTTCATCAATGGCAACACCTTCAACCTCCATCCAAAGCAATGGATGCAAGAGACAAGGTGATCACAAACATTCTCTACAACACCTTGGACACTTCGGCTAGCACACTTCGTGCCCGAGTTGCTTCGGATGAAGCGGGAGCCCGTAAAAAGACTCGTAGATGTGGTTTCCTTTCTGACGAGGAGATCAAGACCGGAGATGCCGCGAGGAGCTTGGGATGGTGGCCAAAGACCGAAGGACATGAATCGATCGGAATAGCTTTCCAACCCTCTTTTTAGATAGCTAGTTGTAGCTTAATGGTTCGATCAGGGAAAAAGTATACGATAGCGCCAGTTTCAAGTTAAGAAAAAGTTTTTTGTTTCCGTATTTTGGCCTCGGATAGACGGCTGTGGCGCTAACGTACACTTACATGGTATCAGAGCCACGCCATTAACCTTTACTAGCTTGTTCTAACGTATTTAAAACATCGATCGGCCGAATTTTCCAAAACCGCAATTTCAAAGTCACAGTTTCTGTCGAATTTTTCCTGTGGTCAAAAAATTATTTAGTGTGCTGCAGAAAAACAGGCAGGGTTTTTTAAAAGAACTGAGAAAATTTTGTAAGTGCACGGCGGCGCCCCGGACGTCAATCCGACGCCGGAATGCGGAAGCGGTGAATAACTTAAATTTTGCGGACTTAGCAAACCGGCACCACCGCGCACTAAACACCCGGATCGTAACCATTAACAAGTCTAAGCTAACTAGAAGATGGGTTAGAGATATACCGACGATCCAAGTCCTCCGGTCTTCTCGTCATGGTCCCGATCTCCTGCGGAAAAGTCCCGTCTCCTCCTCGTCGCCGGAAGTGCACCACATCGCCTACTTTGTTTACGGGCTCCCACCTCAATGCCGAGGCAACTCGGGCACGAAGCCGGCTACTCGACGTGCCCAAGATTCGTTGTAGAATTCGTAGAGAAGAAGTCTCATTTTGGGGTTTGGAGTTGTGCCATTTTGTGGAGGAAAAGAGAGCTTTGAGAGAGGTGGGAAAAATGTAGCATACCAAAATGAGAGTAACATTTTTCATCACCCAAAAAGAAAAATGAATCCCATTCCCCATCGGAATGGCCGGCCCCCCCCATCATGTGTGATTGGAGAGAGAGAGAGAACAAGGTCAAGGGGGTGGGTGGAACAATAATGAAAAGAGATGGTGAAAGAATCCAATGATCACAACCATAACCCACTCTCCAAAACAAGTAATCAACAACCATGATGGTTACTAAAAGTCAAGCCATCAAGAAGATATGAAGTCAAATGATGGGACAAGTATCATGACATGATAATATGCAAAGACCCCCTCCACAAATGCCTATTTGCAACAATGCAAATAAACCCTCCTCCACCAATCTTCGGCCAATGAACGGAACAATGGAAATCGGCCGAAACGGAAAGCAAACTGGCAACTCCAGAAAACTGGTCCCGTAATAAATTACAGGAAAACCCCGATACTGTGCATACACACCCGCATCTGTATTTCGACCGAAATACAAATGCAATGAGACAAACTCTACACTGTACTATACTAGGATCCGGCTTATACCAAAGCCGGCCAGTAATATCCGTTCGATCCTGATCCATGCAATACCGCACGTATCTGATCGAACCCTGCCATATATCCATACGCCCTATAGTACAAACTGTCCGATCCTGATCCGTGCAACACCGCACGTATCTGATCGGACCTTGCCATATCTCCATACGGCCTCTACAACCTTTCGCCCGAAAGCTGAGTAACAGAATGTGGGGGACTCTAAAGACTCGTCAACACCTTGGTTGTGGATTTAACCACTAGCACGTCAGAGGTATAAGCCAATACGTAATGGGCTACCAAGTATTGACTAAAAGGGACGTCTGTGAGTGAACTCAGCCTGACAACCCTACTGAGCCTGTCAGTGACAATATCCGTGCAGTCCGGTCCGTTCGTCTATGAGTATCGCATGGCGGGCCTAGGGGGTTGGTAAAAGTCAGACCCCCAAAAGCGGTACAAGTCGTGTCGGAGTGTAGCCCAGAACACCCTGAGATACTACTGGAATACCTACCAGTAAATCTCCTTGCCTTGGCCAAGGACTTTGTGTAATGGCTCTCCTAGACACAGCACGACCTCACCCCCAATACTGGGAGAGACGAACCCCTGAAGATACGCTCACTGCCTCCATGTGGCTCGGGACTGTATCCAACTAAAACCTGTTTGCACGACTCCTTTGAGCCGTGGTAGGGTAGTAATCAAAGTACAGTGGGAACTCACACGAGACAAATGACGATCCCCAGGTCGATGAACTAACCTGCACACATGTCACCAGGGAACTGCCATCTGACGTCTGGTATATGACCAACTAGCATGTTCCCGGCGAGTCCTGTCCGGTGTACTCATAACCCAATGAGCACCTGTATACATCTTAGGTGATCCAACTGACACCAGTGGCTTGTGAGACCGGCCACCGCCCCTCGTCAGGGTCTCGACTGTATACACTAGTCTACTAATGGAGTATCGATGCCCAGTCTCGAAACTCCCATGACTAGGGACCTTTTAAGGATATGCTTATAGACCCCCAGCTCCCACTTATATGATCGCCCTCATACTGCTGGTGGTCAAGCAAGAATCCTAGGGGCTCTATCAACGTGTAATAGCGACGTGTCAGGTCACTTAAAACAGTACACGATGATAAAGGTAAACCAGATAGCATACTATCATCTCGAGTAAGACTGTCCTACCGGGATAGGTCCTCCCTCAATCATTACAATCACGTACCTGTGACCTAATAATTGACTCTGAGGGCACTATCTCCAACAATCTCCCACTTGCACTCAAGGCTAATTATTGCGATGTCGCATACTCACAGCCCGTGTGATACCGAACATCCAACTCCTCTACTAGTCAGTCTCACAAAGCTCGTTTGCGGAACTATTGCGTTCGAGGAATAGCCTCAGTGAGTGGATCCGCTTAGTTGTTTCTTTCTATGTCTCTCTATATCTCAAGTTCGTGGAGAAATCCATCTCCCGAAATGAGCAATACCTGTCTTAGAATGTGTCTGGATGTCTGATGGGACATAGCTCATAAATGAACTCCAAATCCAAACTTCTTAGACTGTATCGTCAACTGAACTTAATCAGTATCCTGCGCGCCATGCCTCCCTCAGTATTGCCTTGGACCACCTGTCCAAAATACTGCCCCTCATCAGAAGGAAAACTATAACTCTGACAACCTCCTTGTCGTCCATGTCACCTTGGAAGCCTGGAATGATAACTGTCTCCTGAATAAGGCTGTCGTTATCATATCCCTAGAACATCTACTTATGTTCTAAAACTGCTTCCGACCGTTTCTCCAGGATTGGATTAATGTCAACTTATTGCATCTAGTGCAAGAACAACATCTGGTGTGGTGCTTGACATCTCATGATTGACTCAATTGCCTAAGCAAGTGATCTGCCAATCATGCACGTCCCTCTCCTCTTTAGTCTGTAAGACACCTTTGGAGAGGGTGACTCCATTACCTGCAGGTACACTACCGTGCCAGGAGTCGTCCATCCTAAATACTCTTAGAATGCTGTCAAGTACCCTGATTGGGAAACCACCCAAATCTAGATCTAAAACCATAGATCCAGTAACCAGTATTTCAGATATAAAATCCATTTCCTTTGTGGAGAAACCACTGTGTGACGACCAAAGTATAACCGATTGTAGTATAGGAGTTTCTTTTCCTATTCTGTGTATGTCATCCAGATACCAGGACATCACACCCTACTATCTTCTCAACAGATCCATCCCCTATTCTGATGAAGTCAAACACATGACTGTCACGTCAGAAATAGATGATCTATCTCCGCTACATCTGCTTTAGTCTATAAATAGACATAAGCTACCTGTCCACCAATGCTTCCGCTGCTCCCACTGACTACGACAACCCTCTGGCAGAGTCATATAGACGTACACTTCTAAAACTGGTTTAGAACGACGCTATACTCATCCTCCCGCCGGGTCTCGTAACCTGGAACAACAGCAATGGCAATTTTGGGTAAACAAGAACTTCCCTGTCACCGTCCTTGAGGCTACCGGAGTACCTCTCGGGTGCCTGAAGTTACCCACCTCATCTGCGGAGTGGCCAATGGAATGTCAATCCAGATTGAATCTTTAGGTTCCTCATCAAATCTTCAGTAATCGTTTGTGGTTCTGGAATCACTTCCAGTTCTACCATACTCCCACTACTATTTTCTGAAAAAATCCATTTTTAATAAAACTGTGGCGAGTCTAGAACAATATCGCTATTGTTCATCCAGATGGTAGAAAGTCAACCCTCGTCAAAGCCTGGGTCAACCCACAAACAGCCATTACAGAAACGTGCCTTGAGTTGTCCCGTGTCTGGTTTTAATCATAAACCGGACAACTCCCCGTACCTTAACATCGTTAAGATATGAACTATTCTATATCCAATATAGAAACAGAGGCACTGATTTAATTGAACCAGATTCAAATCATGCAGCTGTCCCCAGCGCATGTCAACTAAATGGAAGGAGGCCGATCAGCGTTACTCAACTTAGGAATGCTTCCAATTATGAGTAACCTGAAAGAGAAGCAAGATCTCTTAATCATTACTATCAACTGAATACCAAATACAAGTATCTACATCTTCGATCACTTTGAAGAATCCCGATACTTGCTACACCTGGTTCTCTACTCCATTCAAATACCTATAACTTCTCAAAATTTGGACCCTGTGTTTCCTACGAAACACCTGTCTAAAAACTAGAGAAGTCATAAGTAAACTGAATGTAGTACGAGGACCAACCCCTCTGTCCTGATGGACCCTGGACAACATACAATACTCTGTATAAGTCCCTTGAGTCTGATAACTCATTCACGGTGTGTCGTAGGTTGAAAACTGTACTTATGGTTAAGAAGAATTACACCGCTGTTTAATGCTCCTTACCTAACCATCCACTGATATAGGTAAATGTCGTAGACATAATTTCAGAAAGGTATATCTCACTCTATGAAAATAGACGTACAGATATATCAATTTGAAATTGGTGCATAACAGCGGATATTCAAAACCAAATATTTGCCGACCGGCAAACAGCCCAGGTGATTTCCTCAAATATCACCGATTACAACGAATCCCGATATAATGAGGATAATCACCCAATTCCCAATAACTTACTCCCACTCATCATCTGTAAAACCATACAGATGTGAGAATCGTACCTGGTAAATACATACCCTGGAGTAAGTATCTAATCGGGAAATCAGTTTTCCTTTAACATTACACAGTGAAACTGAAACATTGAAATGTTCCGATGGGGTATTCTGGTATTCCTAGTAATGCCTCTTCCAGATTCACAACTGTAACCGTATAGTTCTTTACCACCTCTCCAAATCCCTTCATATGTCTTTAGTCTTTACCTTCTGCACACCCTTTTAGGCCAAATGGTTTTCTTCCTTCCCTACCGTTCGGCACCAGCCTATGGTTTGGAAGAAGACTATCCAATAAGCATAATGGGTGTAATGTTCCAATCCTAGGAACACTCGCAATGCGAGAGAAGGTGAAGATAAAAGACACCTGAATAAATCTTATTCCTATTTCTCCTGAACCAGAATCCATCCCCGAACTGGAATAAATTCCTTTCGAGTTCGTATATAACCATACGATGGAGTATCCAAATAAACTGTGGATCTTCGTAGTGATACGGAGTGTTCTGGAGAAATACAAAGGTGATTTGGGAGTGGTAATGAAATACCTGGTTTGGTCGTGAATATCTGTTGCAATTTACTTTGCCCTCTTACTAATCCCTTGCTTTGTCTGAACTTAATACCTTCTGCACACCATCGTTATGCTAATTGGTTTTCTTCATTCCCTACCGGTCGGCACCAGCCTAAGGTTTGGAAGAAGACAATCCAATTTGCGTAATAGGTGTACTACCCCTAAACCAAGGAGTACTCGTAACCTGAGAGAGGGTAAAAGGAAAAGACAACTGAATAATCCTATCCGTTTTCTCCAGTACCGGAAACCATCCTCGAATAAATTCTTTCGAGTTCGTATCTAACCATACGATGGTTTTGTCCAATGGAAGTGGACGTTCGTAGTAATACGGGGTGTCCTGGAGAAAAGGGTAAAAGTAGGAGTGGCAATGAGGTTCGCAACTCTGACAATCCAAAAGCCGGTGTTAAGAAGGTTCGGTCAACTTGGTCACTGAGTCATAGTCTTAGGGTCGGGTCAATGGTCGCTGCCAAAGAGAGAAAGAAAAGAAACACTCAGCGTGCACTCTATCCTAGATCAGAATGGTTACCAATTTATCTAATCTGGAATCCTCCCACTGTACCTCAAATTCTCCTCCAAACCTGAAAGAAGAATTAGTCGGGAACTCCCGAGGAGTAAACTAACTCATCAGTGGGAATCGGGATCCAACTCTCATCGCATGACAACGTGACGGAATCCGCTCACGGTATCACACTCCAGAAGGTATGCGCATATCTGGCAAGTTTCAGTTCTTTTGAAACTCCCGATGAGATTTCTGCCCCATGCTCTTATGACCTTGACTTTGGCCAACATATCATAAGTCACATGTCAAGTTCTACCCGTCATTCTCCAGGTTAATTTGAATCCACCCGTACATACCCTTGACTTTGGCCAAAATGGCAGTACGACTGTCCCAAACCAACGCATCTATCTATGCTGCATATGAATACCCCAATAGCTACCAATCATTGTGCCTTGACTTTGGCCAACATACACAGCTTGAATACTATTGACCACCCATATGAAACGACGGAGGGCTACGAATAGTTTCTGACGAAAACCTTTAACGTAATGAACTTGATATCGTCGAAGGAACGGATAGCTTTTTAAAAATATAGTGACGAAAACCGTTGCTAAAGAGGTCACTCCCGGTGAAGGGATCTCGGCTCTTTCCCCGTAGAATGGGGTGCAGGATATTCCAAATGAATACCGCGATGCAAAGCAAAAGTAATCGGCTATAGTGAAGTTAATGCCCTGACGCAAACTTCTGTCCAAGGGGTCACTCCCGGTGAAGGGATCTCGGCCCTTGCCTCGTCGACTGAGGAGCAGGATATTCTAAATGAATACCGCGATGCAAAACAAAAGTGAACGTCCTTGCAATAACAGCTTTTTGAAAAGTGTTCCAACAACATCAGATTAGGTTTGTTTTTAACTTGCATTGATCCGAATCAATGCAGTCCCATCAATGATCACACCAAAAAGAACGAAAATATACTGATGTACGTATATGCCATCCGCATTCGCCACTGGGTCCTGTCATTACCCGTTAGGTTAGCTAACTAACGACAGAGCGGGGACTGGACTAGCGCGGATGCAAAATATATACAACATCTACTAATATATATACCAATATATTATATTCGCTCAAGGCGTGAATAAAATGCAACATCACAGAAATGTACAGCATCACAGAAACAATACAGATATCTGGGATCCCCGGGTTTCACAGAGCCGCTGAAACCCGACGTTCCCCTGGTCGTGTGGATAGCCTGTGCAAAGAGATCCTAGACCCCTACGGGCGCGGCAAGTCACCCGCCAAAACCTGAAGCGAGGCAGCCCCCTTCAGCGCCGTGAATGGACCACCCAGCACTTCACGGAATCCGGTAACTTGGGCACCCCTCCTGGGTCAACCTGTACCCCCTACGAGTGCGGCGAATAGCCCGCCAATCCTAGAGTGAAGCCCCCTCCGTCTCAATGCCATGAGATGCGGGCTTGTTGCCCTCTAGAACCCGGCTATCCGTGCACCCCTCCGCGGGGCAATCCTAGTACAGAAAGTAAAATATACATACAACGGGTACATCGACCGCAACCAGGTCGTGCCCCAAAATAATAATACAAACAGGCAGTGACGGCAGTCCACATGTCGGACGCTCGCCCCGCAATATCAAATGTACATAATACAACAAAACTGTACTAGCATTGCATCCAGGCTATCCCCCACGACCGATCCGCAACATCACAGCAAAAACAAAACATCAACGTGAAAGTCACGTTCGCAAATCCGTCTAACCGGGCTATAGCAGTTAGACCGGATTTACCGATCAAGTGACATTCACGGTCGCAGATATAATGTAAATACTGTGAAAAATGTGTTTAAAATATCCGATCGATCAAAAATTAACAAGTGGGCCCCCAATCAAAACTGTAGCACTCACAGAAATCCTGGGCCCAATTTTAATATTCCAAAACCCATATTTTAAGCCCAGAAGGCCTCTGTGAAAAATTGGTGAAGTGATCTCCACAGTGTGCGGCGGAAGGGCGGCGGGAAGGGGGTTTTCGCGGCTGTTCCGCGCTCCCACTGTGGAGTTACTTCGTCGAATTTTTACAGAGCTCTTAGATTTTCCAGTACATCAATATTTTACAACCTGAAAAATTTTTCGACACCAAAAATTTCCAACAGAAAACTGATGTGGGCAAATACGGGTTTTTGGACATTTCGATCGATCGGAACTAAAAAACACATTACACAAAGCTAGACTAAGTTAATGGCGAGGCTCTGATACCACTGTAAGTGCACGGCGGCGCCCCGGACGTCAATCCGACGCCGGAATGCGGAAGCGGTGAATAACTTAAATTTTGCGGACTTAGCAAACCGGCACCACCTCGCACTAAACACCCGGATCGTAACCATTAACAAGTCTAAGCTAACTAGAAGATGGGTTAGAGATATACCGACGATCCAAGTCCTCCGGTCTTCTCGTCATGGTCCCGATCTCCTGCGGAAAAGTCCCGTCTCCTCCTCGTCGCCGGAAGTGCACCACATCGCCTACTTTGTTTACGGGCTCCCACCTCAATGCCGAGGCAACTCGGGCACGAAGCCGGCTACTCGACGTGCCCAAGATTCGTTGTAGAATTCGTAGAGAAGAAGTCTCATTTTGGGGTTTGGAGTTGTGCCATTTTGTGGAGGAAAAGAGAGCTTTGAGAGAGGTGGGAAAAATGTAGCATACCAAAATGAGAGTAACATTTTTCATCACCCAAAAAGAAAAATGAATCCCATTCCCCATAGGAATGGCCGGCCCCCCCATCATGTGTGATTGGAGAGAGAGAGAGAACAAGGTCAAGGGGGTGGGTGGAACAATAATGAAAAGAGATGGTGAAAGAATCCAATGATCACAACCATAACCCACTCTCCAAAACAAGTAATCAACAACCATGATGGTTACTAAAAGTCAAGCCATCAAGAAGATATGAAGTCAAATGATGGGACAAGTATCATGACATGATAATATGCAAAGACCCCCTCCACAAATGCTTATTTGCAACAATGCAAATAAACCCTCCTCCACCAATCTTCGGCCAATGAACGGAACAATGGAAATCGGCCGAAACGGAAAGCAAACTGGCAACTCCAGAAAACTGGTCCCGTAATAAATTACAGGAAAACCCCGATACTGTGCATACACACCCGCATCTGTATTTCGACCGAAATACAAATGCAATGAGACAAACTCTACACTGTACTATACTAGGATCCGGCTTATACCAAAGCCGGCCAGTAATATCCGTTCGATCCTGATCCGTGCAATACCGCACGTATCTGATCGAACCCTGCCATATATCCATACGGCCTATAGTACAAACTGTCCGATCCTGATCCGTGCAACACCGCACGTATCTGATCGGACCTTGCCATATCTCCATACGGCCTCTACAACCTTTCGCCCGAAAGCTGAGTAACAGAATGTGGGGGACTCTAAAGACTCGTCAACACCTTGGTTGTGGATTTAACCACTAGCACGTCAGAGGTATAAGCCAATACGTAACGGGCTACCAAGTATTGACTAAAAGGGACGTCTGTGAGTGAACTCAGCCTGACAACCCTACTGAGCCTGTCAGTGACAATATCCGTGCAGTCCGGTCCGTTCGTCTATGAGTATCGCATGGCGGGCCTAGGGGGTTGGTAAAAGTCAGACCCCCAAAAGCGGTACAAGTCGTGTCGGAGTGTAGCCCAGAACACCCTGAGATACTACTGGAATACCTACCAGTAAATCTCCTTGCCTTGGCCAAGGACTTTGTGTAATGGCTCTCCTAGACACAGCACGACCTCACCCCCAATACCGGGAGAGACGAACCCCTGAAGATACGCTCACTGCCTCCATGTGGCTCGGGAATGTACCCAACTAAAACCTGTTTGCACGACTCCTTTGAGCCGTGGTAGGGTAGTAATCAAAGTACAGTGGGAACTCACACGAGACAAATGACGATCCCCAGGTCGATGAACTAACCTGCACACATGTCACCAGGGAACTGCCATCTGACGTCTGGTATATGACCAACTAGCATGTTCCCGGCGAGTCCTGTCCGGTGTACTCATAACCCAATGAGCACCTGTATACATCTTAGGTGATCCAACTGACACCAGTGGCTTGTGAGACCGGCCACCGCCCCTCGTCAGGGTCTCGACTGTATACACTAGTCTACTAATGGAGTATCGATGCCCAGTCTCGAAACTCCCACGACTAGGGACCTTTTAAGGATATGCTTATAGACCCCCAGCTCCCACTTATATGATCGCCCTCATACTGCTGGTGGTCAAGCAAGAATCCTAGGGGCTCTATCAACGTGTAATAGCGACGTGTCAGGTCACTTAAAACAGTACACGATGATAAAGGTAAACCAGATAGCATACTATCATCTCGAGTAAGACTGTCCTACCGGGATAGGTCCTCCCTCAATCATTACAATCACGTACCTGTGACCTAATAATTGACTCTGAGGGCACTATCTCCAACAATTTTGGTGGGCTGATTTCACTGTAGTGCGGCGGATCAGCGGCCGTAACCACGTTTTGGCCGCAGATCCGCCGCCGTACTGTAGCCACAGTGCACGAAATTTTCTGAGGTGGTCTCTGACTTGGAAATGTGGTTTCTGGTATTTTTTGTTTGGGCCCAGATTTGTTTGAGTACTGGGTATTGTGCTTGGAGCCCACTTCGGGAAATTTAGTCGATCGAAAATTTTAAACATGTTAGTTCACAGTATTTACATTATATCTGCGACCGTGAATGTCATTTGATCGGTAAATCATGTCTAATTACTATAGTTCTTTTAGACGGATTTGCGAACGTGACATTCACGTTGATGTTCTGTGTTGTGCTGTAATGTTGCGGATTTGTCGTGATGGATAGCCTAGATGCAATGGTAGTACAGTTTGGTTGTATTTGTACATTTGATATTGCGGGGCGAGCGTCCGACATGTGGACTGCCGTCACTGCCTGTTTGTATATTATTCTTTTGGGGCACGACCGGGTTGAGGCCGATGTACCCGTTGTATATTTTACTTTCTGTACTAGGATTACCCCGCGGTGGGTGCACGGACAGCCGGGTTCTAGAGGGCAACGGGCCCGCATCTCATGGCTTTGAGACGGAGGGGGCTTCACTCTAGAATTGGCGGGCTATTCGCCGCACTCGTAGGGGGTAAAGGTTGACCCAATGAGGGGTGCTCAAGTTACCGGATTCCGTGAAGTGCTAGGTGGTCCATTCACTTTGTTGAAGGGGGCTGTCTCGCTTCAAGTTTTGGCGGGTAACTTGCCACGCCCGTAAGGGTCTAGGATTTCATTGCACTGGCTATCCACATGACCAGGAGAACGTCAGGTTTCAGTAGCGGCTCTATGAAATCCGGGGATCCCAGATTATCTGTATTATTCTGTGATGCTTATTACATTTCTGTGATATTGCATTTTATCACGCCTTGAGCAATTATTATATATTGATATATATACTAGTGGATGTTGTATATGTTTTACACCCGTGCTAGTCCAGTCTCCGCTCTGTCGTTAGTTAAGTAACTTAACGGGTGATGACGGGGCCCAGTGGCGAATGCGGATGGCATATACGTACATCGTATTTTCGTGGTGTGATCAATTGATGGGACTGTATTGATTCGGATCAATGCAAGCTAAACAAACCTATTCTGATGTTGTTGGAACATTTTTCAAAAAGTTGTTATTGCAAGGACGTTCTCTTTTGTTTTGCACAGTGGTATTCGGTTATGAATATCCAGCACCTCAGTCGACGAGGCAAGGGCCGGATCCCTTCACCGGGAGTGACCCCTTGGACAGAAGTTTGCGTCAGGGTAATAACGTCACTATAGCCGATTGCCTTCTACTTTGCATAGTGGTATTCAGTTGGAATATCCCGCACCTCATTCTATGGGGAAAGAGCCGAGATCCCTTCACCGAGAGTGACCTCTTTAGCAAAGGTTTTCGTCACTATATTTTTATAAAAAGCTATCCGGTTCCTTCAACGATATCAAGTTCATTACGTTAAAGGTTTTTCGCCAAAAACCATTCGTAGCCCTCCGTCATTTCAGAAAGGTAGCACTTAGTATTCAAACTATGTATGTTGGCCTACATTAAGGCATAGTGTATGGTAGCTATTTGTTACTTTTCTGTTGCATAGATAAATGCGTTAGTTTGAGACAGTCGTACTACTATTTTGGCCTTCGTCAAGGGTATGTACGGGTGGGTTCAAATTAACCTGGATAATGACGGGTAGAACTTGACATGTGACTTATGATATGTTGGCCTACATCAAGGTCATAAGAGCATGGGGTAAAAATTACATCTGTAGTTTCTAAAGAAACTGAAACTTGCCAGATATGCGCATACCTTCTGGAGTGTGATAATGTGAGTGGATTCCATCACATTATCATGCGATGATAGTTGAATCCCGATTCCCACTGATGAGTTGGTTTACTCCTCGGGTGATCCCGACTAATTCTTCTTTCAGGTTTGGAGGAGAATTTGAGGTTACAGTGGGAGGTATCCTGATTAGATAAATTGGTAACCATTCTGATCTAGGTTAGAGTGCACGCAGAGTGTTTCTTTTCTCTCTCTCTTTGGCAGCGACCATGGCCTGACCCTTGACTATGACTCACTGACCAAGATTAACCGAACCTTCTTAAAACATTGGCTTTTGGATTGTCAGAGTTGCATACCTCATTGCCACTCCTACTTTTACCCTTTTCTCCAGAACACCCCGTATTACTACGAACGTCCACTTCCATTGGATAAAACCATCGTATGGTTATATACGAACTCGAAGGAACTTATTCGAGGATGGTTTCCGGTTCCGGAGAAAACGAATAGTTTTATTCAGTTGTCTTTTCCTTTTACCTTCTCTCAGGTTGCGAGTGTTCCTTGGATTAGGACAGTACACCTATTACGCTAATTGGATAGTCTTCTTCCAAACCATAGGCAGGTGCCGAACGGTAGGGAATGAAGAAAACCATTTAGCCTAAAAGGTGTACAGAAGGTATTAAGTAAAGACAAATAAAAGGATTAGTAAAAGGGCTAAGTAAATTGCGACCGCTATTCACGACCAAACCAAGTATTTCTTCGCCAATCCTACATCACCTTTGTATTTCTCCAGAACACTCCGTATCACTACGAAGATCCACAATTTATTTGGATACGCCATCGTATGGTTATATACGAACTTGAAAGGAACTTGTTCCAGTTCGGGGATGGATTCTGGTTCAGGAGAAATAGGAATAAGGTTTTATTTAGTTGCCTTTTATTTTTACCTTCTCCTGGGTTGCGAGTGCTCCTAGGATTAGGACAGTACACCTATTACGCTTAATGGATGGTCTTCTTCCAAACCATAGGCTGGTGCCGAACGGTAGGGAAAGAAGAAAACCATTTAGCCTAAGTGGGTGTACAGAAGGTAATGACTAAAGACATATAAAGGGATTTGGAGAGATGGCAAAGAAATATACGGTTACAGTTGTGAATCTGATAATGGAAGAGGCATTACTAGGAATACTCGGATACCCCTTCGAGACATTTACATGTTTCAGTTTCACTGTGTATTGTTAAAAGAAAACTGATTTCCCAATTAGTCCTTGCTCCAGGGTATGTATTTACCAGGTTTGATTCTCACATCTGTATGGTTTTACAGATGATGAGTGGGAGTAAGTTATTGGGAATTGGGTGATCATCCTCATTATATCGGGATTCGTTGTAATTAGTGATATTTGAGGAAATCGCCTGGGTTGTTTGCCGGACGACAGATATTTGGTTTTAAATATTCGTTGTAATGCACCAATTTCAAATTGATATATCTGTACGTTTATTTTTATAAAGTGAGATATAACTTTTTGAAATTATGTCCATGACATTTCCTATATCAGTGGATGGTTAGGTAAGGAGCATTAAACAGCGGTGTAATTCTTCTTAACCATAAGCGCAGTTTTCAACCTACGACACACATGATATGAGTTATTAGACTCTAGGGGACTTATACAGAGTATTGTATGTTGTCCAGTGTCCATAAGAACAGAAGGGTTGGTACTCGTACTATATTCTGTTTGCTTGTGACTTCTCTAGTTCTTACACATGTGTTTCGTAGAAATGCAAGGTCTAAGTTTTGAGAAGTTATAGGTATAAGAATAAAGTAGAGAACCAGATGGTGCAAGTATCAGGATTCTTCAAGGTGATCAAAGATGTAGATACTTGTGTATGGTATTCAGTTGATACTAATGATTAAGAGAACTTGCTTCTCTTTCAGGTTACTCATAATTGGAAGCACTCCTAAGTTGAGTAATGCTGATCGGCCTCTCTCCATTTAGTAGACATGCACTGGAGACAGCTGCATGATTTGAATCTGGTTCCAATTAAATCAGTGCCTCTGTTTCTATATTGGATATAGAATAGTTCATATCTTAACAATGTTAAGGTACAGGGAGATGTCCGGCTTATGCTTAAAACCAGAATCTGGATAACTCAAGGCACGTTTCTGTAATGGCTGTTTGTGGGTTGACCCGGGCTATGACGAGGGTTGACTTTCTACCATCTGGAAGATCAATAGTGATATTGTTCTTAACTTGCTACAGTTTTAATAAAATTGAATTTTTTCAGAAAACAGTAGTGGGAGTATGGTAGAAATGGAAGTGATTCCAGAACCGCAAATAATTACTGAAAATTTGATAAGAACCTAAAGATTCAATATGGTTTGACATTCTATTGAACACTCCGCAGATATGGTGGGTAACCTCAGGCACCTGAGAGGTACTCCTGTAGCCTCAAAGACGGTGACAGGGAGGTTCTTGTTTACCCATACCCGATACTACTGTTGTTCCAGGCTATGAGACCCGGCAGGAGGATGAGTATAACGTCATTCTAAACTACATTTAGAAGTGCATGTGTATATGACTCTGCCAGAGGGTTGTCGTAGTCAGTGGGAGAAGCGGAAGCAACGAAAGCATAGTGGGCAAGTAGCTTATGTCTATTTATGGACTAAAGCAGATATAGCGGAGATAGATCATTTATTTCTGATGTGACAGTCATATGTTTGACTTCATCAGAATAGGGGATGGATCTGTTAAGAAAGTAGTAGGGTGTGATGTCCTGGTATTTGGATGACATACACAGAGTAGGAAGTGAAATTCCTATACTACGATCCGTTATACTTTGGTTGTCACACAGTGGTTTCTCCACAAAGGATATGGATATTATATCAGATATTCTGGTTACTAGATCTATGGTTTTAGATCTAGATTTGGGTAGTTTCCCAATCTGGGTACTTTGACAGCATTCTAAAGGTGTTTTAGAATGGACGACTCCTGGGATGGTGGTGTACCTGCAGGTGAAGGAGTCACCCTCTCTAAAGGAGTCTTACAGACTAAAGTAGGAGAGGGATGTGCATGATTGACAGATCACTTGTTCAGGCAATTGAGTCAATCATGAGATGTCAAGTACCACACCAGATGTTGTTTTTGCACGAGATGCAATAAGTTGATATTAGTCCATTCCTGGAGAAACATTCGGAAGCAGTTTTAGAACATAAGTGGATGTTCTAGGGATTTGATAACGACAGCCTCTTTCGGGAGACGGTTATCATTTCAGGCTTCCAAGGTGACCTGAATGACAGAGTGACTGTCAGAGTTATAGTTTTCCCTCTGACGAGGTGCAGTATTTTGGACAGATGGTCCAAGCGGATACCGAAGGAGGTATGGCGCAGGATACTGATTAAGTTCAGTTGACGATACAGTCTAAGAAGTTTGGATTTAGAGTTCATTTATGAACAAGGTCCCATCAAATATCCATACATATTCTAAGACAGGCATTGCTCATTTTCGGGAGATGGTTTTCTCCGCGAACTTGAGATAAAGAGAGACATAGAAAGAAACATTAGGTCGGATCTACTCACTGAGGCTATTCCTCGAACGCAATAGTTTCGCAAACGGGCTTTGTGAGACTGTTTAGTAGAGGAGTTGGGTGTTCGGTATCACACGGGCTGTGAGTACGCGACATCGCAATAATTAGCTTTGAGTGCAAGTGGGAGATTGTTGGATATAGTGCCCTCAGAGTCAATTATTGAATCGCAGGCACGTGATTGCAATGATTGAGGGAGGACCAATACCGGTAGGACGGTCTTACTCGAAAGCTTTGTATACTATCTGGTTTGTCTTTATCATCGTGTACAGTTCACTATTACACGTTGATAGAAAATAGTATACTACCTAGTTTATCTTTATCATCGTGTACTGCTTTAGGTGATGGTACAGATCACTATTGCACGTTGATAGAGCCCTTAGGATTCATGCTTGACGACCAGCAGTATGATGGCGATCATATACGTGGGAGCTGGGGTCTATAAGCACATCCTTAAAGTGGTCCCTAGTCGTGGGAGTTGGCATCGATACTCCATTAGTAGATTAGTGTATGAGGGGCGGTGGCCGGTCTCACAAGCCATTGGTGTCAGTTGGTTCACCTAAGATGTATACAGGTGCTCATTGGGTTATGAATACACCGGACAGGACTCTCCGGGAACATGCTAGTTGGTATTATACCTGACGTCAGATAGCAGTTCCTTGGTGACATGTGTACAGGTTAGTTCATCGACCTGAGATCGTCATTTGTCTCGTGTGAGTTCCCACTGTACTTTGATTACTACCCTACCACGGCTCAAAGGAGTCGTGCAAACAGGTTTTAGTTGGGTACAGTCCCGAGCCATATGGAGGCAAGTGAGCGTATCGGCAGAGGTTTCCTCTCTCCCGGTATTGGGGGTGAGATCGCGCTGTGTCTAGGAGAGCCATTACACGAAGCCCTCGGCCGAGGCAGGAGATTTTCTGGTAGGTATTCCAGTAGTATCTCAGGGTGTTCTGGGCTACACTCCGACACGACTTGTACCGCTTTTGGGGGTCTGACTTTTACCAGCCCCCTAGGCCCGACATGCGATACTCATAGACGAACGGACCGGACTGTACGGATATTGTCACTGACAGGCTCAGTAGGGTGTCAGGATGAGTTCGCTCATCGACCTCTCTTTTGGTCAATACCTGGTTGCCCGTTACGTACAGCTAGTACCTCTGACGTGCTAGTGGTTAAATCCACAGCCAAAATATTGACGAGTCTTTAGAGTCCCCCACAGACAGTTTCTCAAGTTTCGGGCGAAACGTTGTAGAGGCCGTATGTTCTATGGCAGGGTTCGATCATATACGTGCGGTATTGCACGGATCATGATCGGGCGGATCATACTAGTGGGCTTTGGTTTAAGCCGGATCCTAGTATTAGATTTGTTGGATTACTTTAGTCTCATCGCATTCACATTCAGTCGGAATGCAGGTGCAGGTATGTATATACAGGTGAGGGGTATCCTTGTGATCCGTCATGAGTTTACTTTAGATGTTGCCGTTTCTTTTTATTGTTGCGAATATTTGGATTAATGTTTTACATTTGGAAATAATGAGCTAGATTTCATCATGATATGCATTAAATGTGACATGGACACATTAGTGACCCATGGTCTCTTTTTATGTGTTAATGTCACATTATATGATGGTTTGATGTTGATATGATAAGAGGAGAGAGAGAGGGGCTGCCATGAGAGGGGTTAGCTCTCATATTATTCTTCTCACTCTCTCACTCCTATTATGATAGCAAGAACAAAAGAAAAAGAAAGAAAGCCTTCTCTTCTTCTTCTTCTTCTTCCTCTAGCTCATTATCTTTATCAATGGCAACACCTTCAACCTCCATCCAAAGCAATGGATGCAAGAGACAAGGTGATCACAAACATTCTCTACAACACCTTGGACACGTCGGCTAGCACACTTCGTGCCCGAGTTGCTTCGGATGAAGCAGGAGCCCGTAAAAAGACTCGTAGATGTGGTTCCCTTTCCGACGAGGAGATCAAGACCGGAGATGCCGCGAGGAGATTGGGATGGTGGCCAAAGACCGAAGGACATGGATCGATCGGTATAGCTTTCCAACCCTCTCTCTAGATAGCTAGTTGTAGGTTAATGGTTCGATCAGGGAAAAAGTATACGATAGCGCCAGTTTCAAGTTAAGAAAAAGTTTTTTGTTTCCGCATTTTGGCCTCGGATAGACGGCCGGGGCGCTACCGTACACTTACAGGAGCGCGGTAGAACTGGAAGAAATTCCAGAACCCCAAACTACCGCCGAAAACTTAGTAGAACCTCGGGTTTCAATAGAGCCCGACGAACCAACGCCGCTTCGCAAATCTAGTAGGTTTTCTCGTCCGCCTGAGAGATACTATGGGTTTCTTATAGATGGGGATCGAGAGGATTGCATTATCGATGATAATAAGCCTACTAATTTTCAGCAGGCTATCACGATTAAAGACTCGGTGAAGTGGCTGGATGCTATGAGATCCGAAATGGAATCCATGTACACCAATAAAGTATGGACTTTGGATGTTGCTCCTCCTGGGGTGAAACCAGTTGGATGCAAATGAATCTTCAAAAAGAAGATTGGTGCATTTGGAAAAGTGGAAACCTACAAAGCTAGACTCATTGCAAAATGTTTTCGTCAAAGACTAGGATTGGACTATGATGAAACCTTTTCTCCTGTAGCTATGCTTAAATCCATTCGGATCTTGCTTGCCATTGCTGCTTTCCGTAACTATGAAATCTGGCAGATGGATGTAAAAACAATTTTTTTAAATGGACATTTAGAAGAAAGTGTTTACATGGATCAACCAGAAGGTTTCTTAGACAGTGAGAGCAGCGGAAAGGTGTGCAAGTTGCTTAAATCTATTTATGGATTAAAGCAAGTATCGTGGAGTTGGAACATCTGCTTTGATGAGACGGTCAAAGAATTTGACTTTATCAAAAATGTAGATGAACCATGCATTTATAGGAAGATTGTAGAAGGAGCAGTAGTCTTCCTCGTTCTGTACGTTGACGACATACTCCTAATAGGGAATGATATCCCTATGCTACAATCAGTAAAGCTCTTCTTATCACAGAAATTCTCCATGAAAGATTTGGGAGATGCCTCCTACATTTTGGGGATTAAGATCTATCGTGATAGATCCAAAAGAATGTTGGGACTTTCACAGTCCAGGTACATTGACACTATACTAAAGAGATTTAGTATGGAAGATTCCAAGCGCGGTAATTTATCCGTTTGTCACGGGATCACCCTCTCCAAAGAGATGTTTCCAAAGACTGATGAAGAGAGGGCTCGCATGGGCATTATACCCTACGCTTTGGCTGTAGGATCTATAATGTATGCGATGTTATGTACCAGACCAGATGTAGCTTACACACTTAGTATGGTAAGCAGGTATCAGTCTGATCCGGGTGAGAAGCATTGGATAGCGGTAAAGAACATTCTCAAGTACCTGAGAAGGACTAAGGAGATGTTCTTGATTTACGGTAGTAAGGACCTCCAGGTCGAGGCTTTTACCGACTACAGCTTCCAAAGTGACAAAGATGACTCTAAATCCATCTCAGGTTTTGTGTTTACCCTCAATAGAGGGGCGGTGTGTTTGAAGAGTTCCAAACAGGATACCGTCGCAGACTCAATGATGGAAACTGAGTATATAGCCGCTAAAGATGCCGCGAAAGAGGTTGTCTCGATGAAGAAGTTCATCTCTGATCTTCAGGTGGTTCCGTCCATTGCCAATCCAATACCTTTATATTGTGATAACAATGGGGCTGTA
This sequence comes from Agapanthus africanus, assembly GCA_030015575.1. Taxonomy (NCBI): domain Eukaryota; kingdom Viridiplantae; phylum Streptophyta; class Magnoliopsida; order Asparagales; family Amaryllidaceae; genus Agapanthus; species Agapanthus africanus. The sequence goes on along the minus strand of CM057350.1, from coordinate 439,604,315 downwards.
GCATTAGCGAAGGAACCAAGGTCCCATCAGAAATCCAGGTATATCTTGAGGCGGTATCACCTGATCAGGGAGATCGTGGATCGCCGGAAGATCAAGGTGCGGAGAGTGTACACAAAAGACAACACAGCAGATCCATTCACCAAGGCCATCCCTCAAGTCCAATTCGAGAGGCTGTTTGAGATGTTAGGCATGGGATATGCCGGCAACTGGATCTAGTACAGACAGTGGTTACTCATTGCACCAATTACAGGCCTTAGCGCAAGTGGGAGATTGTTAGATATATATGCCCTAGAGGCCTTCATTGTATAGGATGCTAGGGCTATGTATGTACAGGACAATCTTACTCGATATGATAGTACGCTATTTGGTTTGTCTTTATCTTAACATATGATATATTTTACTTTGTATTTCATATATTGTGTATATGTAGATAAAGCCAGTAGGATATTTGCCTGACTACCAGCATTGTGATGGCAGTCATACTTGTGGGAGCTGGGTGGTCAATAGGCACATCCTTAAATGTCCCTGGTCATAGGAGTATTGAGACTGGGCATCGATACTCCAGAGTAGACTAGTGTATACATATCTAGACCCTGAAGAGGGGCGATGGATTGGTCCTGCGGCCATTGGTGATGTGCACCTAAGATTGTATACAGATGCTCACTGGGTATGAGTTCACCGGACAGGACTCGCCGAGGACTGACTAGATGGTATTATACCTAGCGTCAGATAGCAGTTCTCTGGTGACATGTGTGCAGATAGTCTGTCGACCTAAGGTCGTCACTTGTCTCGTGTGAGTTTCCACTGTGCTTTGATTACTACCCTACCATGGCTCAAAGGAGTCGTGCAAACAGGTTTTAATTGGGTACAGTCCCGAGCCACATGGAGGCAGTGAGCGACTGTTGGGGATTCGTCTCTCCCGGTATAGCGAGTCAATATCGCACGGTGATCGGTTGGTCATTACCACAAGTCCATGGCCAGGGCTGATTGAGAATTACTGGTGGACGGACCAGTAGATTCTCGGATGGTCCTGAGCCACACTGACACGACTTGTACGGTTATTAGGGGTCTGACGTTTTCCACCCCCTAGACCTTACATGCGATACTCTCAGACGAACAGACCGAACTTCACGGATATTGTCATGGACAGGCTCAGTAGGAGTTTCGGACGAGTTCGCTCGTCGGCCTCCTTTTCGACATGTACCTGGGTTGCCGTTATGTACAGCTAGTGCCACTGATGGACTTGTGATTAAACCCACTGCCAGCGTACTGTCGAGTCTTTAGAGTCCCACATAGAGGGCTTCCCTGGATTAGGCGAGACGATGTAGAGGCCGTATGGTCTTACGGCAGGATTTCGATCGCATACGTGTACTAGCTACACGAATGATGTTCGGACAGATAATGCTAGAAGGCTTTGGTTTAATCCGGATCCTAGTATTATACTATTGGATTATACTTGTCTCTGTATATCCGTATTTTTCGGAATACGGATACGGGTATGTATATACGATGAGGGCATTCTTGTAATTTTACAAGAATGAGCTTCTAGAAGGAGACACCTCATTATTGATTTATCCTTTTTTGATAAAAGGTTAATGAGGCGGAAATTAGGAGATATTTGAGGAATGGGTTGCAAGCATGGCTTTATATATAGTTTATTCATTTGGGTTTCCTATTCAAGCATGGTTGCATTTTTTGTGAGTATTTTATTCCATGCTTGAATTATTGGAAAATGACTTAGCCATTCTCACACCCATTTTCTCAAGATCATTCTCACATTAGCATTCTCTCTCCTAGGTTTTCTCTCCTCCTCCCTCAAGCTCATCCCATCACATAAGTTGTGAATCTCTTCTCGACTTCTACTTAGTAGTCTTCCTTAGCAAGTTGGATCACTAAGTTACCTCATTTGAGCTTGGAGCTTGACCTTAGGCCCTCAGGTGGATCTTTATTCGGCACAAAGGAGACCGGCAACCGAATTCATTTGAAGCTTTGGAGGGGCCATAAAAAGGAGATCAAGAAGAAGCTTGAACTAAGGAGCAAAGAACCACTTGAAGACTCGAAGGATTTGACACGAGATTATAATACTTTAACTGAGTAGTTAACACCCTCTTGTAGTTTAGTTTTTGCTAGCTAAGGTTTAATCAAGATCCTAAAGTGGATAAAGTCTATGTTGCAAAGCCAAACATGATCTTTTGATGTGAGAAAAATTGGTTTTAATGTATTTCGCCTTCCCGCGAACACGTGGGGTGTGCTACATTGACTTACACTCTGTAGTCCCTAGGAATCTAGTGGGCGTACGTGGACGACACGTCATCTGCTACGTATCGTAAATCTGGGGGGTTCCTGTTTGTGAGCCTCATCATTAGCCCCCCACTCTCGCCCTAATCTATTTATGGGTCAGGTCGAGAGTGGTAATCCCGGTTTTAAACAATTCAGCCGCAGAATTCCCTGCCCTGGGTTGTTCGAGAAAGATGCGATGTTTGGCGGCTAAACCTCTTGGATCCTTGGGTCCAGGTGGAGGCTCACAAAATACTTTGATTCCTGCGCGTATCTTTGGTGACGTCAGTGAATCAGTGAAAAGATTGTGCTTTAAAAGGGAGGCATTGTTTCGCTTATTCGGACAGTTGGACTACTCGCCATGTGTCCACCATTCAGTGGCGGGACGTGAGGGGTTGTCACCCGGATCCTAGTGTGAACAGACGTGTCTAATAGCCATTCGCCATGTGGAGTCCCGATGGCCGCTAGGTGTGGCACTTTGTTTCGGCGGGAACGGATTTGGACCGTTGGATGCCTCCTTGCTGAGTGTATAAACAGGGAAGGGGGCATCCCACGGCTGATACTTTGCCCTAGTCGTCTCTTGTCGTCTAAAGATTGCTCGGCGCACACCCGCTTAGGCCGAAACTTCAGCTAAAAAACTTTCCTTAACCAATCCTTCCTTGAATCAGGTTAGATGTCTTCTTTCGAAGTATCTATTGATGTAGTAGAGGTTGAGTCGGGCGATGAGGCTTCAGCTTCTGAAGCTGAGTCCAGCGGGTCTTCTTCCTCTTCGGATTCCGATAGCCGAGAGAGTTTTCTTCTTCTTCATCTTCGTATTCTGTGTCGGGCTCGCCTCCCAGGGGAAACGACACCCTTGTCCCTCATCATCGGGGGGCGAAGAGAGCCACCAAGGTGCGCATCGGGAATACTCGTGATGCGCCCTCAGTTTTGAACCGTCTGGATGAGCTTTCCGACATCCAATCTCATTTTCATATCCCCTCTGGCTATTCACTCCATTTGGGTAAGGAGGGAGAGAGGGTAGAACAAGTGCAGGGCAAAGAGATTGCCATGCATTTGGAAGCGTTCCGGGCTGGGATGCGTCTGTCCTTCTCGCCTGAAGTTTGTGTCGTGCTCTATTGTTTCCATCTCGCTCCGGACCAGCTAGCGCTGAATTCGTGGAGAATCCTCCTCGGGTTTCTGGTCCGGTTGAAGATTGATCGGATCCCCTTTAATTTGAGCATCCTCCTTTCTTTTCTTTGCTATAAAAATCACCCCAGTATCGCAAGGACGAACCGAGATGGGTGTACCTTTCATTCAAAAAACACAAGGGTAAGGTGGCCAGGTCAGGGGTAGTGGTTGTCCTTTCTTCCATCCATGAATGGAAGGAGAAGTTTGTCTTTGTCGGGCCACCGGAGGGTGAGGATTGGCCTGTGCCCATCAAGTGGCATAGGGCCGACCGTCCTAGGGTTAGGCAGTTGAATGCCCTTGAGGCAGGAGTGGTGTCTCAATGGGAGCCGATCCAGCGGGCTGATTTCCTACTTTTCGAGCAGGCTTTGAGTTGGGCGGGACTCAGTCCCGCGCGCTTTGTGGGTAAGTTAGGGCTTTAGCCGATCTATTTTGACTATAAAATTTTGTTGCTGTTTTTGGTCGCTGATCTCTTTTTTATGTGTATCTCGCAGAGCCGATGGATCACTTGAAGATTATGGCTGCCATAGCCGTCAAGGCCTAGAGGAGGAAGGGCGGTGGCGCAAGCTTGTCCTGTTCTGCTCCGGGCATGGTTCATCGGCAAGCACCTTCAGCCAAAGCTTCTGCAGCACCCCCCGTTTTGGAGGAACGCCGCAGGAAAGGGCAAGAAACACGCATAAGATCCGGCGCCTTGGGCTTGGACGGAAGTGCCACCCCCTGCCGAATCCCCACTTAAGAGGCAGAAGAGGGTGGTTTCTCGGCCCCCCGGTCGGGATTCAGGTGCAGAAGGGTGACTTCTGCATCGAGGTGCCCTCGGGGCATTCTGTGGCCGACAGTTTACCGGCGGACATAGAAAAAGTGTTAGGGATTAAGATTCCCCGAGGAACCATGAAGGCCCAAGTGGTGGCAATATCTCAAGGGCTGTTCAGGTTAGTAACTCTCAGAGAATTTCTCCAAGTGTTTTTTTCTCTGTTTTATCCTGTTTTAGCTTTTAACTTAGTTCTCGTTTTCCTCAGGTCCTCCAGCATTACGCCCTACTCGCCGCAATGGAGTCCGAAGAGGTGACCCTGGCGATAAAGAAGGCGGGTGAATCTTCCTTGCGAGAGGAAGAGCTCCTCGCCTTGCTGCAGCAGGCGGAAGAAAAGGCGGCCTTTCTCAACTCGAGGTTGGTCGCGGAGGGTTTGACAGTTGCTAAATTGAAGGAGTCCCATCGGCTCCTGACCGACTCTAACTGGGCTATCCATGCCCAGATGGAGGAATTCAACGGGCTTTTCGATGCTGTGAAAAGGTAGAGGGACTTATTCAAAAGAGATGCCCGGGCTTCCTTCGAGGCGGCGAAGTTGGCAGAGAGCAGAGCGGAAATGGCCATGGAAGAATACAATGCTTCTGATCAGTTCTATATCGACCTCGCCGATTCCGCGGCAGTTGAGTGGCACAACGCCCTTGATGCCGTCAAGGAAGCCCTGCCCAGGTTTGACGATCAGGAGCTTCGCACAAGGTATCCTCTTGCCGAAGAAGTGCCACAGAAGGGCGTCATCGAGCTGGTTGGGGGAGGCCAGGCGGCGGGCGGATGTGCCAAGCCAGAGGTTGCCATTGTAGCCCCTAATGGAGGCGCCGAGCCAGGAGAAGTGGCAGATGAGAAGGCATTCTGAGCGACTCCCGAGTCGGTTATGTTGTTAAACTTTTTGTAAGCCTCCGGGTATTTTTGTAAGGCTGGGGAGCCCATAGTACCTTATACATAATTTTGAATATAAATAGAGTACTTTTAGTTCGCAAGTGTTTTTAGCTCGCCTATGGAGTGCTTCTATTTTTGCAAGTATAGATAAGTCGGTGTCCAATATGTGTAAAGTCGAGTGGTGAGTGTTGAGCGAGCGTGACGTAAGAGAGAGCAAAAAGCCAAGTATAGGTAGACCAGCGTCTTCCCTCACCCAAAGTCGAGGTGACGATCGTGCGCCACATATGATTCGAGCGAACGCGAAGTGTGGGTAGGCCGGCGTCCCCCCCTGTAACGACTCTAATTTCACTGTACGAAATTTTTTAAAAGTTAATATACAGAATGGAGTTTTCTAAACCGAGCATAAGTTATAGATTTAATTTGTTTAAGAACAGCAAGAAAGCACTTATAGCTCACTGGTAAAGCCTTGCACTGCTGTGATATAGCCCTGTGTTCGAATCCCTTCAGCCACATATATTTTTCTGAATTTTTATTTTTAACTTTTTGGAAGCCCAAAAGTTTACACGTGCAATACACGTAAAATGAAAAGTCACAGAAAATCAAACATGTGCAAAATTGCATTAATACAGGCATGGACACGTGGCTCAAATCCCAGCACCCAACTCCTTCATTGGGCTGGCAAGATTGAGCATACGGCCGGCACCGTCGGTCCCCTCTGTAGGGAATGGCTCCATTCCCTGCACACCAAAACCTTTGGTCTACCCCATTACCCCCATACTGTTTGTTTTCCCTGAAAATTAACAGAGAATTAAAATGGAGCTTTAAATCGAATTTTAATGCAATTTTGATTCTCTCTTCAATCCCTAAACCCTAATTCCATCCTATAAATACAATATCATACCCTAGCCTTCATCATTTTGAAATCTCTTGTCAAAAATTCTCAAAATTTTCTAAGTCAAAGAAGAGTACAAGTGGAGTTATCCCTAGTTCTATTCCTGCTGAGAATTCGAGACATTTCCGGCGACCCCGCGACTCTACGAAACTATCAACTTCTTCCTATACCTCCCCTCTCTATTTCTAGCTAGTAAGTCCCACTTCTTATTCTATTCTTTCACCTTAAAAAGTTCTCTTTTCAAAACTTGTCGGAAGTGGAGTTATCCCGAAATTCGATTCTAAAATCCTTAAAATCACAATTTTTCTTAAGAATCACTCATCCATATCATTATATCTTGCTTAGTAATCATGAAACAAACATTGAGAACAATTTTCATCTTAAAAAATTATGTTATGTAACTTTAATTAGCGTTTTTCATTTAAATACCACAAACTTTACATACGGCAACTTTTAAGTATTTAGCTTAGCATACCTTTAGAATATCTCACGAGGTAATGACCCACCTCTCATATATATACATCTTGATATAGCACGATTCTCTTGAACAATATTTTTGTGGCAAAATACGACTTTTCATCAAAATACCTTAAACTATTAAAAACCAGATTTCTTTAAATTATATACTTAAATCCTTGCGATTGTGCCTTTATAACCTATTTTGGGGAACTCGATCGGGATGGTGCTGATTATCGCACATTCTCGGGACTAGTAGAGCGAGATGCAGACCTCCTCACGGAGCATACGATCTCGATGGAATTTTAATACAATTTTTAAGAAAACCGAGAATTTATATTTAATAATAAAAATTAAATTTTAATAATATTATATAAATATTATCAAACCATCTATTTTTAATATATAATAAAATTCCATGTTTTCTAGAATATAAAAGAATTACAGGTTTCATGAAATACCATCAAGAATCAATAGAAGTCTTACTTTACACTAAACTACCTTGAACTATTTAAGCTTGGTATTTATTCACTAGAATACCTCACTCTTTAAAAGTTACATCCATGAAAACCCTAAATACGACAAATAAATACTTGAGGTTTATTTTGAAAGTATACTAAAAATATTTTTCATAAACCCCATCAAGTTAAATAAAATTATATTAAGGACCCTAGTAAATATAGGTTTAAGTGGGACCAATTCTCTTGAGCCTCAGGGAGCCGGAGAAAGTGGGTGCTTGCCTATTTAAGGTAGAAAACTAAAACGGGGTTATCAATGGTAATTATCTTGGAAAAGGACACAAATCTTGTCGTCCATGTGCAGCAGTTACCGATAATTCCTAAACCTAATTTAGAATCCAAATCTGTTTTAAGTGTCTGACTCAAGTCCGAGTCTAAGTATAAATCAAACTTGAATTAAATCCAAATCAGAATCCAAGTCAACATGAATCTAAACATGAATACTTGAACATGAATACCAGAACAATATCAACATGACTTGATTTGACCGAACCATGGCTATATCTTGACTTGAATACATGACTACTTGATATATCCTAAATCAGTTTATATGAACAACTTATACCATGGTTTCGGCAAGTCTTATACTACAAATCAATACAATATACACTACGGGGTTTTTAAAGGGGTAGACTAGTACAGAATGTGTTAAAAGTGGCACGATGACGGTCACTAAAAGACACTTACATGAACATCCAGTGCCGTTGTCCCGTGGGTTTTGACGGGGCCTGTACTTTCATGTTACCTTAGTCCACGGAGCAAGTTGGACTCCTCTCGTATACACTGGCACATTCTGTACCAAGATACAAATAACTATGCTAGCATAACAAACACATAAGTTACCTGTTATATTCTCTTTACCTATATATTACATTCTATCTCTTGGGACTTACCGAGCGCTAGTTCACTGGCGACATTCCTATCTCTTCTTTCTTTGGAATGTTGTCAGGAGGACCCGACTCTCAGAAGATCGAGTCCAGCCAGGACGACTTGGAGCAGTTTACCGAGGAGGCCGACTTTTAGACTTACTTGTACTATTTTATTTTCAGTTCATATGCCATTGTTTAGGCATCGCTTTCTATTATTGTACTTTACTTTTCAGTTTTATGTAAAGAATGAATATTAATAAAAAGTTGTTTTATTACATCTCTTGTCATTCTTGTGCTTTATATTTATATTGCTTATTTACGCTTAACGTGTTTATTTCTGAGTAAATACCTCGCGTCCCTGCCACGTCCTCTTCCCCGTACGCCGGGAAGCAGGGCGTGACACTCACCCTGGAGTCGAGGTGACGATTGAGCACCGCGTATGAATCGAGCGAACGCCAAGTGTAGGTAAACCGGCGTCCACCCTCACCCCGGAGTCGAGGTGACGATCGAGTGCCGCGTATGAATCGAGTGAACGCCAAGTGTAGGTAGGTCGGCGTCCACCTTCACCTCGGAGTCGAAGTGACGATCGAGTACCATATATGAATCGAGTGAACACCAAGTGTAGGTAGGCTGGCATACACCCTCACCCCGGAGTCGAGGTGACAGTTGAGCGTCGCGTATAAATCAAACCTTGAAAGGGCTGAACAGGAAACTGCTCGGCCACCTCTAGACGAGGGCTTGGGATCCGTAGAGTGGCCAGGCAAGAAGCTGCCTTCAGCGGATGAGCTTAGCAGGATACTACTCGGCCGTCTCTTGACGAGGGCTTTGGATCCACAATGTGGCCAGGCAGGAAGCTACCTTCAGCGGATGAGCCGAGCAGGAAACTGCTTGGCCACCTCTGGACGACGGCTTGGGATCCGTAGAGTAGCCAGGCAGGAAGCTGCCTTCAGCGGATGAGCCGAGCAGGAAACTGCTCGGCCGCCTCTAGACGAGGGATTAGGATCTGCAAGGTGGTCAAGCAGGAAGCTGCCTTGAACGGATGAGCCAAGCAGGAAACTGCTTGGCCGACTCTTGATGAGGGTTTTCCAGATTCTATGGTTTTTCTGGGAACGTCGTTCAACCTTCCTTGACCCGTATGGGGGCGGGGGAGGGCGGCGACCAGCTATTAGATGCCACGTGGCTGTGCCTTATCGGGAAAGTGTGACATTCCATGATTTGAACGGTGGCAGGAGAAAATCTCGGCTGTTAAAAGATTATTTTGAGGCTATAAATATCGAAGGTATGGCCTCACCTTCAAATTCCTACACTGACTTCCTCCTAGTTGCTACGTTTCTTCAAGATGACGGGCCGTGTATACGCCACCAGGGAGATCGTATCTCGGGATGACGTGTATTTCTATGATCTCGACCGTTTTGAGGCGATGTATGAGGCCGTGATATGCCGTTTGGAGGGCCACCACGGGCGTCTACTTCCCCAACGGTCTCCTCTCTTGCAAGTGCTAATATATGCGATATGGAGGTCTTCCCTAGGTCTTTACAATGCCCTATCCCTACAAGCGATGGACGAGGCGTTTGCTAAGATGCATACGGTCCACGAACTTGGCCTGATCTCGAAGAGAAGGCGGGATCGCTCGGTAGATATTCTTCTCGAATGTTTTCGGTAGAGGTTGGTCGCGGCTTCGTGTTCGACTGTTGGGGACCCGGCGAATCCGTGGTTTCTAGGGTCCATGAGTACCGTCAGAGGGAGCGGGCGGAGATTGCCTGGGCTCAGCTGGAAGAGCTCTCTTCCGAGTATCATCGTCAATGTTTTCTTAATTCTCTTCATCTTTTACTGTAATATTTGTAAGGCTGGGGACCAAGAATACCTCCGAATACAGTATAAATAAATTTCCTTTTGGTCAAGCTTATGGTGTATTATCTCTTTCTCCCCCCTTTTTTTGTACTTCTATGCATTGGACGACCTGTGCCTCCTCCCTACCCCCTACCTTGATGCTGAGGACAGGTTAGGGCCTTTGGTCGGTGTAGAAGTCTATTTTGCGTGAGGACTCGTTTGGAAAATTTAGTCGATGCGGAAGGGAATTGCATTATTAAAAAAAAGGGGGTACATGTTTTATTTTTAGAACTTAAGCTTTTCGGCATTATATAGCCGATGGAAATTACGCCCTCCGAAGTCCTAGAGGCAGTAGGCTCTACCGGGCAATGCTTCTGTCACATGGAATGGCTCGTCCCACTTCGGGGAGAACTTATATAGCTTCCCTTGGTCTACGAACTTGTTTCGTCGTAAGACCAGGTCTCCTGTCTTGAAGGCTCGATGCTTAACTCGGGCGTTGTAGTAGCGGGCGGTTTGCTGCTGATATGCGGCCATTTTGATTTATGCCTGATCTCATTTCTCTAACAAGATATCCAAGTTGCTTTGTAGCACCAAGCTGTTAGCCTCGTCGTCAAAGTGTTTGACTTGATAGCAGGGAAATCCAATTTCTGTGGGGACCATTACCTCGGTACTATAGCAGAGGCTGAACGAGGTTTTTCCCATGGGTGTTTTTCTCGACGTCCGCAGTGCTCACAGTACCCAGGGCAGTTCCTCAATCCAGCCGCCTTGCCTTCCTTCCAGGTGGGCCTAGAGTCCACGAATGACGTTTCGGTTCGCTATCTCGGCTTTCCCGTTGCATTGGGGATGTGCGACCGCGACAAACTTCATCAATATGTGATAGTCCTTGCAGTATTCTTTGACTCTGTCATTCTCGAAGTTGGTTCCATGGTCGGTTATGATGCACCTTGGAATTCCGAATCGGGAGATTATATTGTTCTGCAGAAATTTGATCGTAGAGGTGACGTCCGGTTTCCTGATCGGCACGGCTTCAATCCACTTTGTGAAGTAATCTATGGCGACAAGAATGTACCTGTGTATTAGGAATATGTATGCCCTAGAGGCCATTATTGTATAATATAGTGGATGCTTAGACATATATACAGATGGCTTTCTTGCTCGACATGATAGTATGTTGTTTGGTTGCTCATTATCTTAACATGTACACTAGTATTATTATACCGTCTCTCTGATACATGTTGATAAAGCTCTTAGGATGTGGACTTGACTACCAGGACTATGATGCAGATCATACTAGTGGGGCTTGTGTAGTCCGCAAGCACATCCTTTAATAGATCCTAGTCGAGGGAATATCGAGACAGGGCATCGGTATTTCAGAGTAGACTAGTGTGTACGTTTCTTGATCCTGTACGGGGAAATGGTTGACCCCACATCCATTGGTGTTTGACATCAAAGATTGTACATAGGTGCTCATTAGAGAATGGGTACACCGAACAGGACTCGCCAAGAACTTCTAGATGGTACTATACCTATCGTTAGATAGCAGTTCTCTGGTGACACTTGTATAGGTTAGTCTGTAGACCCGAGATCTTCATAGAGTCTTGTGTGGTTCCCACTGTGCTTTGATTTCCTCCCTACCACGGCTCAAAGGAGGCGTGCAAATAGGTGGATTTTGGGTACAGTCCTGAGTCACATGGAGGCAATGAGCGATAGGAGGAGTTTCGTCTCTCCCAGTATAAGGAGTTGATATTGTACCATGCTCGATTGGCTATAACAGCAAGTCCCTGGCCAGGGCTGATCAGATTTACTGGTAAGTGTTATCAGTAGTTTCTCAAAACAGTTATAGGCCACACATCGGCATGACTTATCAAGTTACTGGGGTCTGACGTTTCCACCCCTAGACTCGATATGCGACATATCAGATGAAGAGACCGGACTGTACGGTAAGTGTTGCTTATAGGCTTTGCGGGAGTTTGGACAAGCTTGCTTGTTGATCTTCTATTCGCTTAATACTTGGGTAGCTGTTACGTCCAGCTAGTACCGCTGACGGCTTGTGGGTGACTGATGTGATCATTACCTACTGCTGGCGTACTGACGTGTCTTTAGAGTCCCACACAGAGGTTTCCTAGCTCAAGCGAAACGAAGTAGGGCGCATATGCTGATATATGCGGATGCTTGATTAAATACGAGTATGTGATACCGTATTCTAATCTCGCGATATATGATATCGGTTAGGTTATATGCGATATAACCGGATTATTGAATCAAGTGTTGATTCAATGATTTGTTATATGTATATATTTATATTTGATATTTTATGTTGTCGATTATATGTGATATAGAACGAGTTATTGAATCAAGTGTTGATTTGATAAATTTATATACATATAAATGATATTAGTCGGTTATATATGATATGGCCGGATTATTAAATTAAGTGTTGATTTAATAATTTGATAAATATATATATATATATTTATATTTGATATATTAATATATATTAACTAATATTAGCTCACTAATAATTTTCTTCTCTTGATTATATATATATATATGATATATATATTATTTATATATAATATTCTATTGTATCATGCTTGATGATACATAGAACATGGGTGTATGAGATTTACACTAAATCTAAAGATAATTGTGGTAATTATTTATTAAGAGTAAAATAAAATGAGTGAAAATGAGCATGGCTTAAGACACTTGTAGAAGCATGTAGAAGCCATGCCTCATCTCACTAATTTTGTTTTACTCTAGATATTTTATAACCCAATCATTATCTTTAGCCCATAGTTAACTCTCCACTTATCACTTAAGATATTTTACTCACCCTAGTTCATCTTCTTCCTCTCTAGGTTTTCTTGAGTTGATGAAATAAAAAGAGAAAGTGATTTCTAAGTGAGCCAAAAATCCTACTTCTTCAACGTAAACTCATCTAGCCTATTAGTTTAGATTGTTAGCTTCACTAATACTCGATTAGTGAAGCATTAGCTTGAGTTAGAGAGACTTCAAGGTGGATCATCTTCGGCCTCGAAGACAACATTAGCAAGCTCATTCCTTGCACCAAGTGGAGCTAAGAAGAGTTCTAGGGACCACTACTTGGAGCTAAGGGACTACTACTTGGAGATTTAGAAGTGAATGACCGGTCTATAATGGTTGTATTCCTTATTCACTTAGTGTAAAACCTGTTTACATGCCTAGAAAACCCTAATACTCTAGTTAGATTCTAGGTTAGTGTAGCTTAGCACTCTAGATTTTTTAAAATTGCATACTTGATACTTGTATAAACCTAGTGGTGTTGCTAAAACACACTTTCATGGCATCAGAGCCAAGCTAGAGCATTAGGTGAAGTCTATACGACGTTAAAGTGTTCGATCGAGTTTTGAAACCGCATTTCACCTAGTTTTTGTCCATTTTTTCAAAAGTTGATTTTTTACGGATTAAAAATATTCAGAAAATTGTGCAGGGTATTTTATGGTGCCCCAAGAAGTATGAGTCCCAAATACCAATAAAGCGCCACGGAGCCGCGGCCTAAACCCTATTTTGGCCGCGGTTCGACTGCAAGTTTGTGGTATTATGGGGTCGTTTTTCTTGTACTGCTCCATTGTTATATTTGGCACTTTCTGGGTGTTTTTAGTGAGGCTCAAGTTGTTGAGGTCTATGATTTGTGGGTGTTTGATGAATCGATCGAATAGTTTAATATCGTCTAGATTTTTATGATATGTGATACAATATTTGGAATCCACATTAATTAGTTTTGTGGAAACTAGTTTGTGTTTTGTAAATCTCGCGTTTTAGTCTCTTTTGATTGGTTGCCACAGAGTTTTGATTCGGATCAAAACTCCATCGCAATCTCGTATTGTACGCGAATAGTCGCCGGAAAACACTACTAGATAGCCACGCCCCATTGCGCCGACCAAGTGACTATAGGAGAACACCGTAGCCAAAAGCATCCACTCGGGTGCTCGCGGCCGCGGTGTTTCGCCCAAGTGCACTTCGTTGACGGCATCGGGGTACAACAATCTACTAAAGTTCCCAACGAGCATTCGATCATTATATCGGGAATCTTGTTGAATTACCTGATTGATATTGAAAAGTGTTTTCAATTCGAGACATAAATGCAAGATTTAAAGTGTTAGGCATGAAATCTGAGATATGAGATATTCCGGGTTTATGATGTCTAAGGTGTGATGCGGATTCTAATTATTGTATTTTTCATTTCTTTTTTGTGACCGTAAGTGTAATATGTGGTGTATCCCCGATCTCATTGCTATACGTCAATGACATTCAGGATACACATATTTACTTACGTTGATGATGTAAGTCGATGTCGCGCACCCCACGTGTTCACGAGGAGGCGGAATTAGCAAAAAATGATTTTTACGGGCTTTGCAACACCGACTTGAAGCAAGGATCGAACATAAAACCCTAGCAAGCAAACTATATGAGGTTTAGCTACTCGGATGAATGTTATACCTCGTAGTATCGTGTCCTTCTTGTCTCCTCGCTATCTTCCTTCACTTCGTGAGCTCCTTGGAGTGAAAATGGATAGCGCCTCCTCGTCGGCTTCTCCAAGTCGTAAAAGATCCATCCGAGAGTTCTAACCTTGAGCTTAACCTCCAAGTTGAGGCAACTAGGTCACTTAGTGTGCTAAATTAAGTAGCCTAGAGAGAGTAGAGAGTGTTAATGTATTTTTTTATGTCACAAACCTTAGGATTCTCAACTCATGAGACAATTAGGGTTTCTATTTTGAGGAAGATGAAGAGAGAGCTTGGGAGGAGAGAGAATTTGTTTGTGATAATGAAACTAAACTCTTGAGCATGGCATCTATTTTGACTCTAATGAAAAAGAAAAATATCTCACAAATATCTCACAAAATATCTAAGTCTTCTATGGTCACAAGAGTCCAAAAGAGTCAACATAAAGCCATGCTCAATTTCACTAAAATACCATGAAGTTTCCCTCCTCTCAATTATCCACCTCATTAAGCATTTAACCAAAAATGCTAAAACAAATAATGAGGTTTAATCATCTTAAAGAAAACTTGAACAATTACAAGAATGGCCCTCGCAACCGTATATACATACCCGTATCCGTGTTCTGAGAAACACGAATACAATGTGACATAACTAATCCAATAACCAAATACTAGGATCCGGTTTAAACCAAAGCCCACTAGTATTTTCTGCCCGAACATCATATGCATACAAGTACACATGTGTGATCGAACCCTGTCGCAAAACCATACGACCTCTACTCATTTCGCCCGAACCAGGGAAACCTTCTGTGTGGGAATCTAAAGACTCGACAGTACGCTGGCAGTGGGTTTAACCACAAGCACGTCAGCGGTACTAGCTGCACGTAATGGCTACCTAGGTATTTGTCGATAAGAAGGCCGACGAGCAAACTCATCCAAACTCCTACTGAGCCTGTCTGAGGCAATCTCCGGTCTGTTCGTCTAAGATTATCGCATATCGGGCTTAGGGGACGGTAAACGCCAGACCCGTAATAGAGCAATAAGTCGTGTCAGAGTACAGCCCAAAACACCCTGAGAAACCACTGGAGTATCTACCAGTAAATCTTGCTTTCCCTGGCCAGGGACTTTGTGTAATGGCTTTCCGAACACAGCGCGACATCAACCCCCAATACCGGGAGAGACGAATCCTATCTAACCGCCACTGCCTCTAAGTGCTTCGGGACTGCACCCAACTACTACTTGTTTGCACGACTCAATAGAGCCATGGTAGGATAGCAATCTAAGAACATTAGGAACACACTTGAGGCGAAGTAGCTGTGTCAAGTCAACGGACTAAGCTGTACTAATGTCACCTGGGAACTGCTACCTGACGATAGGTATAGTACCAACCAGCAGTACCCCACGAGTCCATCCAGTGTAACTCATAACCCAATGAGCACCTGCATACTATCTTCAGTACGACGTACTGATGGCTGTGGGACAGACCATCTCCCCTGCTGGGATGAGAAGCGTATACACTAGTCTACTCTGGAGTATCGATGCCTTGTCTCGATAATCCTACGACTAGGGACCTGTAAAGGATGTGCTTATAGACTACCCATCCTCCACTAGTGTGATTGCCATCACAACGCTGGTAGTCAAGCAAAGATCCTAAGGGCTCTATCAATATATATTAGCGATACGTTAAAAGAAACATATACACATATTAAGATAGATACAAACCAAGCAGCATACTACTATATTGAGCAAGACTGTAATAAATCCGTGTATATATCCCAAGCTTCTAAAATATAATATACAAACCAGTACTATACAATAATGGCCTATAGGGCATATAACACTAACAATCTCCCACTTGCACTAAGGCCATGCACTGGCATATCGCAGACCTGTCATCTCGAATAGCCTCTCGAACTGCGTATGAGAGATGGCCTTTATGAATGGATCTGCAGTGTCGTCCTCCGTAGCAACTCTCCTCACCTCGATCTCCCGGTGATCCACGATCTCCCTGATAAGGTGATACCGCCTCAAGATGTGTATGGACTTCTGATGGGATCTGGGTTCTTTTGTTAGAGCTATAGCCCCGTTGTTGTCAGAATACAGAGGAATTGGATCAACAATGGATGGAACCACCTAAAGTTCTGTTAAGAACTTCCTCATCCAGACTGCTTCTTTTGCGGCATCAGAAGCTGCGATATACTCCGCTTCCATCGTCGAGTCAGCAACGGTGTCTTGCTTGGAACTCTTCCAACAGACTGCCCCTCCATTGAAGGTAAAGACATAACTCGACATGGACTTGGAGTCATCCTTGTCACTCTGGAAGCTGGAGTCAGCAAAAGCCTCGATCTGGAGGTCTTTTCCTCCATACACCAAGAACATCTCCTTAGTCCTTTTCAGGTACTTGAGAATGTTCTTTACTGCTATCCAGTGCTTCTCCCCAGGGTTTGACTGATACCGGCTTACCATGCTCAGTGTGTAAGGAACATCCGGTCTGGTACACAACATTGCATACATTATAGAGCCTACTGCAGAAGCGTAGGGTATAATAGACATGCGATCCCTTTCAAAATCAGTCTTGGGAGACATCTCTTTGGAGATGGTGATTCCGTGACAAGCCGGTAAATTACCGCGCTTAGAATCTTCCATTTTGAATCTCTTGAGTATGGTGTCGATGTACCTGGACTGTGAAAGTCCCAACATCCTCTTAGATCTATCACGATAGATCTAGATCCCCAGAATATAGAAGGCATCACCCATGTCTTTCATGGAGAACCTGTGTGACAGGAATCCTTTGACAGATTGTAGCATAGGAATGTCATTTCCTATCAAGAGAATGTCATCCACATACAAGACGAGAAATACTACAGTTCTTGCTACAATCTTACTATAAATGTACGGCTCATCTGGATTTTTGATAAAGTCAAATTCTTTGACCGTCTCATCAAAACAGATGTTCCAACTCCGCGATGCCTGCTTTAGTCCATAAATGGACTTAAGCAACTTGCACACTTTCCCGCTGCTCCCACTCTGAATGAAACCCTCTGGCTGGTCCATATAGACGCACTCTTCCAAATGTCCATTTAGAAAAGTGGTTTTTACGTCCATCTGCCAAATCTCATAATCGTGGAAGGTAGCAATGGCAAAAAGGATCCGAATGGATTTGACCATAGCCAATGGAGAAAAGGTTTTATCATAGTCCAAACCAGGTCTTTGACGAAATCCTTTTGCAACAAGTCTAGCCTTATAGGTTTCAACCTGTCCATCTACACCAATCTTCTTTCTGAAGATCCATTTGCAGCCTTCGGGTTTTACCCCTTCTGGAGCAATGTCCAAAGTCCACACTTTGTTGGTGTACATGGACTCCATCTCGGTCCGCATTGCATCCAACTATTTTACCGAGTCTGTGCTCTGAATGGCTTGCTGGAAGTTAGTTGGCTCATCATTATCAATGATGCAATCCTTTCTATCCCCGTCTACGAGAAAACCGTAATATCTCTCGGGCGAATGAGACAGGTTACTACTCCCGCGGAGTGGCGTGGGATTGTTTTGTTCTTTTGAAACTTCTGGTTCCACCAAGCTTTCAGTAATAGCTTGTGGTTCTGGAATTTCTTCTAGTTCTATTGCGCTCCCACCAGTTTCTTTTTCTAAAAATTGATGTTCCAAAAAGTAGGCATGACTAGAAACAAAAACCTTTTGTTCCTTTGCGTAATAGAAAAGTTACCTCGTGGAGTTCTTTGGGCATCCCACAAACTTACACAGAACTGAGCGTGCCTCGAGTTTGTCCGCATGCTGCTTTTTGACAAAAGCTGGACATCCCCATATCTTCAGATACTGAAGATAGGGTTTCTTCCCACTCCATATCTGATATGGTATGGTAGGCACAGTATTGGTAGGAACCTTGTTCAAAAGATATGCAGCTGATTCTAGTGCATAGCTCCAGAATGATCGCGGTAACTCAGCGTTACTCATCATAGAACGTACCATATCCAATAAGGTTCGGTTCCGTCTCTCCGATACACCGTTGTGTTGTGGTGTGTATGGAGGAGTAAACTGAGAGAGAATTCCATTCTCTTTTAGGTAATCCAGGAACTCGGCACTCAAGTATTCACCACCTCGATTAGATTTTAGTATCTTGTTACTTTTGCCAGTTTGTTTCTCCACTACATTCTTATATTCTCGGAATTTCTCAAAGGCCTCAGATTTATGTTTCATTAAGAACATATGTCCATACCTAGAGAAATCATCCGTAAAAGTAATGAAATAGGAATAAACACTTCTTGCATGTGTAGATATTGGACCACACACGTCGCTGTGTATGAGTCCTAAGAGCTCACCCGCTCTTACTCCGTGTCCAGTGAACGGAGTTTTTGTCATCTTTCTTTTGAGACTTGATTGACAAGTTGCATAAGATTGATATTCGAACGGATCCAAATATCCTTCTTTATGTAACTTGGTTAACCTTGTTTCGTTGATGTGACCCAGTCTACAATGCCATAAGAAAGCTTGATTTAATTCTGGAGTCTTTCTTTTATGTGTGTTCTGGACATTGAAAACTTGTAGTTTGTTTAATACGTATATACCGTTGTTTAGTGTACCCGACCCAATCAGACCATGATTAAGGTGGATGTTTACAATATCGCTTACAAATGTAAAATCATAACCTTCTTTTGATAACAAAGATACAAAAATGATATTACAAATCAAACTAGGTGCATAAAAACAGTTACGCAAAACCAAAATATGTCCACTCGTCAATCCTAGGTGATATTCCCCTACGGACACAACATCCACGCTCGCTCCGTTAGCAACCCTGAGGGTCATATCACCGGTCTTCAGAATTCTACGGCTTCTCAGTGCCTGCAAAGAATTATAGATATGAGATCCTGATCCGGTATCCAATACCCAAGAAGTACAGTTGATTGACAGACAGTTTTCAATTACAAACACACCTGAAGCCGAAGCCACAACTTGCTTCGGGTTGGCTCTCCAAGCCCTGCAATCTTCTTCCAATGGCCCTTTTTATGACAGTAGAAGCATTCTTCCTTCCCTCGGCCCCGCCACTTTTGCCTTGCCCTTTGCTTCCACCTTACTAACACCGCCTCTCGGCTTGGTGGAGGCCTTCTTCTTCTTTCCTTTGGCTTTCTCCTTGGATCTAGAAGAGGAAGCTCCACCAACAAGCAGAGCGGGTGTTTCCCTGGATTTCTTCAGGGTTCCATCATCACTCCTCAACATGTTGAGGAGTTCCAGAAGTTCAACTTCTTTACCTTGAATATTAAAATTCAAGATAAACTGGGCATACGTGGAAGGAAGGGACTGGAGAATCAAGTCTGTATATAGCTCATTCTCTAACGTGGTCCCAAGGTCCGTGAGCTCCTCAATGTAGCCGATCATCTTAAGGACGTGTTGCCCTACAGATGACCCGACAGCAAACCTCGCCTGAAATAGCTTCTTCGAGGTCTCGTATCTTACGATACGAGATTGCTCTCCATATAATTCCTTGGTATGGAGGAATATGGATTCAAGATCCATATTCTCGTGCCGCCTCTGGTGTTCATTGTCCATGGAGGCTAGCACGAGGTACTTGGCTTTCACGCAATCAATTTTCCAGGTCTTACGGATTTCCTTATCCGCGACACTGGAATCTGGACCTGGGATGGCGGGGGCTTTAGTAGTAAGAACATAGCCCAATTTGTCATAAGTGATTGCCATCTTGACATTCCTGAACTAATCTTTATAGTTTGACCCTGTCAATATATTTTTATCTAATAGTAACTTAAGGCCCGTCATGTTTGGTCGCTGCAATTAGGAGAGAGAGAAGAAACACTTTAGCATGACACTCTTGCAAATTTAGATTGGTTGTTAATTTATCTAAACAGGATGGCTCCCACTGTTTCTTGAATCCTTCCTTAAACCATAAAAGAAGAATTAATCAGGATTAATCTCACCGTACAATACTTGCTTAACCATTCAGCCAGGCCATTGTCGGTACTTCGAGGGAGGTTTTACGACGCTTTTACGAAGTTCCTTAATTAAATAACCTCTTTTCCCTGGGGGCGTAGCCCTGCTAATACCTTTTTAGACACCTACTTGGTTTATAGCATTGATCATTAAGTGAAAAAATCTCCTGAGGAGTAGCATATATTTACAGTAGGATCGGGATCCAAATATCATCGTGTGATAAAATCGAAGGAATCCTACCAAAATTATCACACTTCAAATGGTATGAAACACTAGCAAGTTTCAGTTTCTTTAGAAACTCCCGATATGGATTTTTTTGCCCCATGCTCTTATGACCTTGACGAAGGCCAACATATCATAAGTCACATGTCATATTCTACCCGTCATTGTCCAGGTTAATTTGAACCCACCCGTACATACCCTTGACGAAGGCCAAAATAGCAGTACGACTGTCCCAAACCAACGCATCTGTCTATGCTACAGAAGAATATTCAGTAGCCACCAATTACTATGTCTTGGCGAATGTTAAAATACATAGCTTGAATACTACTGAATATCCAACTGAAAAGATGGAGGGCTACGAATGGTTTTTGGAGAAACCATGAACGTAGTGAACTTGATATAATCGAAGGAACCTGATAGCTTTTAAAAGGAGTGGTTTGAGCTCCGCGTTTTAAAAGTTTTGCTGTTTTAAAAAAACCGAGTGGTTTTAAAATTGTTCCAACGATTCAAATTTGGTTTGTTTGCTTTTTATTAATATAATGCAGTCCCATCAATTAACCTACCATTGCAGAAAAAGAACGAAAATATAACGTACGCTTATGCCATCCGTATTCGCCATGGGGTCCCGTCATCACCCGTTAGGTTACTTAACTAACGACAGAGTGGGGGCTGGACTATCGCGGATGCAAAATACAAGCAACGTCTATTAGATATCATATATAGATATATACATTCGTCTCATGCAATAATAGGCATTCCAGATCACAGATGAACATATTGGATATGCTAGGAATTCCGTGTTTCGTTTGAGCCTGTAACGAAAGACAGATTCCTTGGTCGTGATGAATAGCCAAAACCCTACCCTAAACCTCTATGGGTGCAACAAACTATCCACCAAATACCAGAAGTGAAGCAACCTCCCTCAACAAAGTGAGTAGTCCACTCGGCACTTCAAAGTACCCCGTAGTTTGTGCACCCCACCTTGGGTCTATCTTAGGAGCAAAAACAGTAAAAGAAATAATACAACGGTGGCTACAATATCAACCCGGATGTGCCCCGTAAAAATAATATTACATCACTTTACAAATTTATATCGAATGAAAGAATGAAAACCCTCATCTTACATCCCCGGCTATCCATCCACGACGATCCAACAAGTTCATATACACAAACCAACATAACATCATCACATATGTGCAACCCCGACTAATAGACGTATAGCAATTAGTCGACATTTCCAAACACATATATACAACACAAAGCTTGTAAATTAACTACGACAATAGAATTCCGCACGCAATTAGCAAACTTAAACAATTTTCCAAGACATGAAAATCTAGTGAGCTAATGTTCTAAAACCGATAGTTTTGAGCCAATCCGAGAGTCGAAACGAACTCGAAACCCGCATGAATCTTCACGGAGGTGAAGACACAAGAATTACTGTCAAATGAGGGGCCTCGAGGGGGGTACCTACCCCTAGGGGCCACCATGAGGTGGCCCCCAAAGGGAGGCAGACCCGAAAGCACCAATTCTTGGTGCTCTAAGATCACCAGCCCCTAAGGCCACCAAGTGGTGGTCTTGGGGGGTGGTCTCAGCCGTTGGTCCCCCTTCGAGATGTCCCCGGGGTGCACACACTTCACCCCGCAGCTGCTCGGTTCAAACCGTGAGCCCGCGGGGTGTGCAAACAACTCAAAACTTCACTTTTGAAAACTGTTTTTTCGGTAGTTTTTGCACAACAAAAACCAATGGAATTATAACATTGCTACAAGCTTTCTAGGGTTTATGGGAGGCTCTGATACCACTATAAGTTGATGTCGCGCACCCCACGTGTTCGTGGGGAGGCGGAATTAGCAAAAAATGATTTTTACGGGCTTTACAACATCGACTTGAAGCAAGGATTGAACATAAAACCCTAGCAAGCAAACTATATGAGGTTTAGCCACTCGGATGAATGTTATACCTCATAGTATCGTGTCCTTCTTGTCTCCTCATTGTCCTTCTTCACTTCGTGAGCTCTTTGGAGTGAAAATGGATAGCACCCTCTCGTCGGCTTCTCCAAGTCGTAGAGATCCACCCGAGAGTTCCAACCTTGAGCTTAACCTCCAAGTTGAGGCAACTAGGTCACTTGGTGTGCTAAACTAAGTAGCATAGAGAGAGTAGAGAGTGTTAATGTATTTTTTTATTTCACAAACCCTAGGATTCTCAACTCATGAGACAGTTAGGCTTTCTATTTTGAGAAAGATGAAGAGAGAGCTTGAGAGGAGAGAGAATGTGTTTGTGATAATGAAACTAAACTCTTGAGCATGACATCTATTTTGAGTCTAATGTAAAAGAAAAATATTTCACAAAATATCTAAGTTTTCTATGGTCACAAGAGTCCAAAAGAGTCAATATAAAGCCATGCTCAATTTCACTAAAATACTATGAAGTTTCCCTCCTCTCAATTATCCACCCCATTAAGCATTTAACCTAAAATGCTAAAACAAATAATGAGGTTTAATCATCTTAAAGCAAACTTGAACAATTACAAGAATGGCCCTCGCAACCGTATATACATTGTTAGTGTGTATGCCCTAGAGGCCATTATTGTATCATACTGGTTTGTATACTACTTAATGGAAGCTTAGGATATTCACAGATGTATTGACAGTCTTGCTCAAAATGGTAGTACGCTACTTGGTTTGTTTCTACTTCAATATGTGCATGTGTTTCTTTTAACATATCGCTTATACATATTAGTATTGCCCTTAGGATCTTTTCTTGATTACCAGCGTTGTGATGGCAGTCACACTAGTGGGGGCTGGGTAATCTACAAGCACATCCTTATAAAGGTCCCTAGTCGTAGCATTATCGAGACGGGGCATCGATATTGCGGAGCAGACTAGTGTATACGCTTCTCATCCCAGCAGAGGAGACGGTCTGTCCCACAGCCATTAGTACGTCGTACTGGAGATAGTATGCATGTGCTCGTTAGGTTACGAGTACACCGGATAGGACTCGTCGGGAACCGTTGGTTGGTATTATACCTATCATCGGGTAACAGTTCCCAGATGACATGAGTACAGCTTAGTCCGTCGACTTGACACTGCTACTTCGTCTCGAGTGTGTTCCCACTGTACTTTCATTACTACCCTACCACGGCTCAAAAGAGTCGTGCAAACAGGTAGTAGTTGAGTGCAGTCCCAAAGCACTTGGAGGTAGTGGCGGTTAGACAGGATTCGTCTCTCCCGGTATTGGGGGTTGATATCTTGCTGTGTTCAGAGAGCCATTACACAAAGTCCTTTGCTAGGGCAAGCGAGATTTACTGGTAGGTATTCCAGTAGTTTCTCAGGGTGTTTTGGGCTACACTTTGGCACGACTTATTGCGCTATTAGGGGTCTGACGATTACCGCCCGCTAGGCCAGATATGCGATACTCTTAGACGAACAGACCAGACTGTACAGAGATTGTCACATTCAGTCTCAGTAGGAGTTCGGATGGGTTTTCCTCATCGGCCTTCTTATCGACATCTACCTGGGACCATTATGTACAGCTAGTACCGCTTGCGGCCTATGGTTAAACCCACTGCCAGTGTAGTATCGAGTCTTTAGAGTCCCACACAGAGGGTTTCCCTATTTCAGGCAATTGATGTAGACGTCGTATGGTTTTACGACCTGGGCTTCGATCACGTACGTGTACTTGTACACTGATGATCAGGCAGACAATACTAGTGGGATTTAGTTTAAGCCGGATTCTAGTATTGTATTATTGGATTGTTATCGTCTCAGGGTATCCGTATTTTTCGGAATGTGGATACGGGTATGTATATACGGTATGAGGGTCATTCTTGTAATTTGTCAAGATATGCTTCTAGAAGGTGCCACATCATTATTGGATTTATCCATTTTGTTAAATGGATTAATGATGTGGAAAATGGAGGAGACATGCTTGGCATGGTGGAGGGAATGTCTTATGGTTTATTTTATTAGATTGGGATTACTATTGAGGCATGGGTGCTTATTTTATTGCTTTTCTTGCCATATCTCAATGAGTGAGATGAGAGATGATATATGTTCCATTCTCTACACCTTGTTCTCTTGATGGTTCATTTTCTTCACTTGAGATTTCTTGAGTTTCTCTCCTCTTTTGAGCTCTCTATGTCTCTTCCATCATCTTCTTCCTCAACACTAAATCCTATCATTCACATGTGTTGTGAGCCAAGGGTTTAGTGAGACAAACAATCCATCAACACATTCTACATCTCCTAGGCTAGTTGGCTTAGCAAACCTTCTACCCTAGTTACCTCACTTGGAGGTTGAACCTTGGAGCACAAACCTTCGCGGTAGATCATCTTTGACAAAAGAAGACCGATGAAGCAAGCTTGATCCGATCACCGAGGAGCCTTGGTGAGGACCACTAGAAGACCCGAAGGACTCGATCTACTAGGTATAAGAATCTACCATAGTAGATAAATCCTCAAGTTAGTCTAGCTAGTTAAGGCTTTAATAAGATCATGGTGTAATAGCCGGTGTTGCGTAGTCAAAAGATTACCGTTTTTGAAATTTCCGCCTCCCCGCGAACCGCGGGGTGCACGACACAGGCTTACAGTGGTATCAGAGCCTATAAAAACTTAACTAGCTAGTTAGCAAAGTGTTAGAAATTCGATTGCCAGAAAAATCGCAAAAATGCGTTAAAATTGCACAGTTTTCGTCGATTTTCAAAACTGGTCCAAAAATGTTTTTAGGGACCTTAAAAATACGTGCAGGCTTTTTGTAGGGCACCCAAGAAAAAAAGGTCGTAATTCGGTTATACCGCCACGGAAGCGCGGTGAAACCATGCGTTTCGCCGCGGATCCGTTGCCGAGTCGACTCCGAATCAACTCATTTTTCCTGTTGTGTGTCTATCTTGGTGTTTTGTGATTTTTATGATACTTTGTTTCTACCCAGAATATTTTGTGTACTGTGTTGTACTTGGGATAGATTCAAATTTGGCAATCGATCGAAATTCTAAGTTCTTTAGCTAATCGGATCTTCTGTGTTTGATATATGTGTTTGGAAATGTCGGCTAATTGCTATACATAGATTAGTCAGGGTTGCACATATCTGTGATGTTGTTGTGATGGTTTGTGTATATGAACTTGTTGGTGTAGGGTTCCTAGGCACCCTATGGAGGTCTCACAAGGCATCGAACATGCCAATTTCAAAAATTCTAGGTGCCGAGAGACCCGACTACGGATCGTTTGCTAGAAAACTAGGCGAAAAAGCTAGCTAGTTAACACTTAACTATGAGAATCGGAAATACAACCTTTGTAGATCCGGTGCTCCACCTCCATAGCTCCGCAACGAAGTCCTCTCCGCTGTCCAAAAAGAATCCGGGCTCTAGTGTCGACTTCATCGGAGAATAAGCGAGCTAGGTCGTCGATGTCCATGCCGAAGATGATCTACGTCGAAGCATCGCAAGATCAAGCTCTCACTTCACCAAGTCAAGAAACTTGTGAAGGAAACACACTCTACTACTTGGCAAGAGGTAGAGGATGAAGAAATAGGAAGTGGGTTCAATTTAGAATTGGATTTCTCACTCTTTATCATCAATCACCATTGATGAAGAAAGCTTTTTCTTCATGAAAGAAGATGAAGAAGAAGAATATTGTGATAAGATAATTCAAAAAAGAAAAGAATAACAATACTTATCATAATATTAACTCTAGTCAAGTGTAGAGAATGAATCATGGTTAGTTGGAATGGTTAGGGTTAAGGATGAGATAAGAATGGTTGACTTGATCAAAGTTTCATGAAGCTTCAACTAAACTCCAAATTAAGCCACCATTCTTTTCTCCTTTCCATTTATTTTCCAAAAGAAATGGATAAATAAATAAGTGAATAAAACAAAACCCTAACCATAATCATGTAACCATGGTTTGATCTTTACACAAAAACCCTAGCATAACATGTATCATCAAACATGATACAATGAAGTGCACAAAAGTATATCACATATACAATGTGTACAATCCGAGTGAGAAAATCCATTTAAAGTGAACCAATACTAGTTAACGCAAAGTAATATATCAAATATATAATTATGCATTAAATCATTAAATCAACACTTGATTTAACGATCCGGTCATATCGCATATAACCGACTAGTATCCAATGTATCGTCTTATCGAATCAACCCTCGATTCGATAACTAGGTTATATCGCATATAACCATACGACACATTCATCGCGAGAATGTAATACGGTATCACATACACGTATTATTCTCGGTCCCGCACATATCTCATATGCGCTCCTATTTCGTTTCGCTTGAGCCAGGAAACCTCTGTGTAGGACTCTAAAGACTCGTCAATACGCCGGCAGCAGGTGATGATCATATCAAACACCCACAAGCCGCAAGCGGTCTGCTAAACGTAACGGCCACCCGGGTATTGAGCGATCTGAAGATCGACGAGCAAGCCCGCTCACACTCCAGTGAATCCAACCAGTAACACTACCGTACAGTACGGTCTGATCGTCTGATATGTCGCATATCTCGCCTAGGGGTGGTAAACGTCAGACCCCAATAGCTCGATAAGTCGTGTCGATATGAGGTCTATAACTGTTCGAGAAACTACTGGTAACACTTACCAGTAAATCTCAGCAACCCTGGCCAGGGATTTCCTGTTATAGCCAATCGAACACAGCGCAACATCAACCCCCTATACCGGGAGAGACGAATCCCCTCCTATCGCTCATTGCCTCCATGTGACTCGGGACTGTATCCAAATACCACCGTTTTGCACGCCCTCTTGGACGTGGTAAGATGGAAATCAAAGCACAGTGGGAACCACACAAGACTCTATGACGATCTCGGGTCAACAGACTACTCTGTACCAGTGTCACCAGAGAACTGCCATCTGACGTGAGGTATAATACCATCTGGGAGTTCTCGGCGAGTCCGTCCAGTGTACCTAGTCTCCACTGAGCACCCGTATAACATCTCTGATGTCAAACACCAATGGATATGGGATCATCCATCGCCCATCTGTATGGGTCGAGAAGGTACACGCTAGTCTACTCTGGTATATCGATGCCCCGTCTCGATACACCCACGACTAGGGACTTTGAAGGATGTACTTATGGACTACCATGTCCCCACTAGTATGATCCGCATCATAGTCCAGGTAGTCAAGCACACATCCTAAGGGCTTTACCAACATGTAACAGAGAGACAATCAGTATACACGTTAAGGTAAAGTTTAACCAGATAGCATACTATCATGTCGAGCAAGAAAGTCCTCCCTATATATGTCCCAGCATCCACTACAATATACATCCTATGTACAGTAATGGCCTCTAGGGCATACATATAACTAACAATCTCCCACTTGCACTAGGGCCATCTGATAGCAGTGGTTGCAGTATCTCATACTCAACCATCCCATAAAAGTCTCTCTCTGGGAACAGGCCTTTGTGAGTGGATCCGCTGTGTTGTCCTCTGAGTCTACTCTCCTAACCTCGATCTCCCTGGAGATCATCTATCTCCATGATCAGGTGATACTGCCTTAGAATATGTCTGGATCACTGATGGGACGGTCGTTCCTTGGCATAAGCCACAACTCCATTGTCACACAATGGGAGGAACTAAGTTTATCTCATGAACCAATATACACCCAGACAGCCACTTTGGTAGCATCTTAAGTAGCGATGTATCCTGCCTTCATCGTCTAGTATGTCACGGTATCTAGCTTGGAACTCTTCCAACATACCGTCCCTTTACTGAGGGTAAAGACAATGCCTGCGACTGACATTCAGTCGTCTTTATCACCCTGGAACACTTCCAGTGATTCTCCCCAGGATCGATTGATATCATCTCACTACAACTAGTGAGAATCCTAACATCCAATTAAATCTATCTCATAGATCCAAAACTCAGGATTTAGGAGGTATCATTTTGATCCTATATGGAGAATCATAGTGATAAGCGGAGATTGATCGAGCGTAGCATAGGAAACTCCTTCCCTATCAAGAGTATGTCATCCACGTACTCTACGAGGATCATTACCATACTCCCTACTACCTTTTTGTTTATACAAGGTTCATCTACCATTTTGATGATGTCAAACTCTTTGACTAATTCATCAAAACAGATGTTCCAACTCCGCGATACCTGCTTTATCAAATAAAGCATCTTGCACACGTTTCCGCTGCTCCCACTGTCTACGAAGCCCTCTGGCTGTGTACTTATAGACGCTCTCTTCTAAATCATCATTTAGAAAAGCAGTCAAGACACCCAACCACCAGATATCGCAGTCATGGTATGTAGCCGTGACAAGTAGGATCTGGATGGACTTAAGCATAGCTACTTGAAAAGGTTTCATCATTATCCACACCTGGTCAATGATGCAAACTTTTAACAAGTCTAGCTTTGAAAGTTTCAACTTTTCCATGTACACCAAGTAATCTTCTCAAGATATACTTGCTCCTGATGGGGATTTAACCCTTCAGATATAGCAACCAAAGTCCATACTTTGTTGGTGTATAAGGATTCCATCTCAGATCACTAAGCATCCAGCCATTCTTACAGAGTCCTACTCCTGATGGCCAGGTCGAAACTAGTTGGGTCATCATCTCATGATGCATTCCTCGCTCCCACTGTCATAGAGAAACCGAAGTATCTCTCAGGTGGGTGAGGAACCCTACTAGATCGGCGGAGAGGCTGAGGTTCGTTGGTATCTACTGAATCCCTTGGTTCCATCATATCATCTGCTGTAGTTCGTATAGCTGGAACCTTTCCAGTTCTACATTACAGACCTTGCCTCGAGCTTGTCCGGATTTTGCTTTTGGACATAGGCCGGACAACCCCAAATCTTAACTGGCTTAAGACATGGGCTCTTCCCATTCCATATCTCATATGGAGTGGTAGGCAACTGATTTGATTCGAACCGTATTCAATAGGTATGCAACTTCTCAAGCGCATAACTCCCAGTAGGAAAAAGGTAACTCAGTAGTACTCATCATAGAGCACACCTTATCATATAGGGTGTGTCTGCTCCACCCCGATACACCGACGTACTGGGGTGTATACGGAGGAGTAATGCTGAGAGAGAATCTCATTCTCCTTTAGAATAGTCCAGGAATTCCGTGCACAAGTATTCTCCTCCTTGATCTCATCAAAGGACATAATACTTATACCCGTATTTTGGTTCTCTACTTCTCGCTTATATTCTGTGAATATCTCAAAAGGTTCGGACTCATGTTTCAACTGGAACATATGACTGAATCTTGAGAGATTATCAGAGAATATAATGAAGTATAAAGAACCAGTCTTGGCAAGTGTAGACTGGGGACCTACATACATCAACATGTATCATCCTAAGAGTTCACTAACTCTTTCTCTGTTTCCAATAAACAGAGCTAGTGTCATTATATCTTTGTGACATGACTGGCAAGTTTCACAAGATGTAGATTCAAACTGATTTAAATATGCATCTACATGTAACTTCAGCTAGTCGGGTCACATTGATCTGACCTAGTCTACAATACCTCAAGAAGAATTCGTTCATTTCTGAACTCTTCCTCTTGTGTGTGTTCCGTATACTAAGAACTGTGGTTTGATTTAGAACATTAATGCTTTTAGATAACGTGCCTGAACCGATCAACTTTTGATATAGGAAATGTTCAAAACATTATCCAACAATACAAAATTTTATCATTTCTTTACTAATAAAGAGACTGATATGATTTTGTATATCAGGTTCGGTATCTAATAACATTCGTTCAGAATCAATGTATTGGTAATACAGGGTGACAGTGACCAACAGACTTGGCTGCAACTCTTGCCCCATTTTCTGCCTCATGAAACTTATCACCCGTTCTCAGTTCTCTACCTTTCTGTAGCCCTATGTAACAGATTACATATCTGGGATCCTGATCTGGTATCATATACCCAGGACGTAAAGGACATTGAGAAACAGTTCTGTATAATGAACACACCCGAAGATGATGCATCAGCATGCACTCTCTTCGTTTGGGCGGCACGGGAAATCTGGTATTCCCCAATTTCCTGCTCTGTCTTATAACAATTATAAGTTGGAGCGGGACCAACGTTCCCCAGCTCAGTATAACAAGCGGGTTCGGTCAATATTCCGTATTATTATCTTGATTAAGGCGTGATATGGTCGCTACCTGGAGAGAGAGAGAAGAAAACACTCAGCGTGCGCTCTGTCAAGAATAGATTGGTTATTATTTTATCTAATCAGGATGGCTCCCACTGCTTTTTATCAAATCTTCCTTCAAACCCTAGAAGGAAAGACTAGCCGGGATTAATTACACACTACAAGTTCGCCAATCTTTCAGCCAGGCCAGTGTCGGTACTTTGAGGGAGGTCCCCCGTGCTTTCGCACGAACCTAATTAATGTAAAGCTCGTTTTCCCAGAGGCATAACCCCGTTGACACCTTTCTAGACACCTACTTGATCGGCTAATTGTAATGTATAAAACTCTCCCAGGAGTAACTCTTACTCGCAGCGGGTATCGGGATCCAACTATCTCATAGAAGGTATGCAATCTCATTGCAAATTTCAACACTTGAAATTCCCGATAATATTTTACCCCTAGCTCGCTATGACCTTGACGCATGCCAAACAACCCATAGTCTGCTAGTCAAGTTCAACCCGTACATTTCTTGATTGAATTAAACCCACCCGCACGACCCTTGACGCATGCCAAACAACGCCGTACGAATACCCTAATCCAATCGCATCATATGCTGACAGATAAGCACTAGTTAGCTACCGTACACTGCGCCTTGACGCATGCCAAACAACCGCAGCACGAATACTAACTAATACTTATCTGAAATGACGGAGGGCTACGACAGGTTTTTCTGAAAACCTATTGCGTAATGAACTTGATATCGTTGTAGAATCAAATGATTTTAAAATGGAGTGCTTTTGAGGCTTTTCTAGTTTTGCTAAAGGAGTCACTCCCGGTGAAGGGATCGTCGGTCCTTTTCTCGTCGAATGAGGTGCGGGATATATCATATATATCACTGTGCAAAGCAAAAACTCTTAAAAGCAATCAAAAGACAAACCGAGTGTGTAGCATCTGCCAGTTATTGCTAAAGGAGTCACTCCCGGTGAAGGGATCTCGGTCCTTTCCTTATCGAATAAGGTGCAGGATATATCATATATACCTCTGTGCAAAGCAAGAACTGTAGCTACCTGTTTTATTTTGAAATTCGATTCTACAACATCTTAGGTTTCTTTTATTTCATTAATCACATTAATGAAGTCCCATCATTTAATTACCTAAACATCACAGATAAATACGACGTACACTTATGCCATCCGCATTCGCCTCGATGTCCCCTCGTGCACCGTTAGGTTAGGTAACTAACGGCAGAGCGGGGCAGGGCTAGCGCGGGTGTAAAACATAAGTAACGTCTATATAATATATCATATATACTATATACTGTATCTATCATAGAACATCACATGATCACATCACAGATATCGCAGCAGAAGAAACATATGAAATATTGGATATACTAGGACGTCCGTGTTTTCAATACGAGCCAGTATAAAACACGGATTCCATGGTCGTGATGAATAGCCAAACCCACACCCCTAGACCCCTACGAGAGCGGCAAGCAACCCTACCAATTCTAGAGTTAGGAGACCCGGACTCGACTCCTCGAGTTGGTCTCCCACTGGACTCCAGAACCCGGTTACTTGTGCTCCCCTCCTTGGGTCTATCCTAGTGCAGAAAAGTAAATAATATACATCAACGGTGACAACTTCCGCAATCTGGAAGTGCCCCAATAAAAGAATATTACATACAAGTTTTTACATGAATGAAAATGAAAAACACTCATCTCACAAAAAAACCCCCGGCTATTCAAACACGACGATCCAATATAACATATCCAGCAACACATAACATCACATGTCATCAACGTAAGTAAATATGTCCATCCCAATTGTCGTTGACATATAGCAACGAAACCGGCGATATCACATATTACACTTACGGTCACAGAAAAGAAAGTGTAAAACTACAACAGTTGGAATCCGCAACCATCTCAGACATCGCATGCCTGACCAAATGAATTACTTAGACATCGCATGCCTAACAATTATAAACCCCGCATTTTAGTCTCATTATCGAAAACACTTTTCAATATCAAGTCGGGCAATTCAACAAGATTTCCGACATCCTGATCGAATGCTCGTCGCAAACTTCAGTAGACGGCTGCACCCCCGATACCGTCGACGAAGTGTACCAAGGCGGAACACCGCTACCGCGAGCACCCGGACAGATGCTTTCGGCGACGGTGTTCTCCTACAGTCACTTGGTCGGGGCTATGGAGTGAGGCTGTCTATTAAGTTTACCCGGCGAGTATCCGCGTACGCTACGTGATTGCGACGGACTTTTGATCATATCAAAATTCCGTGGCAACCGATCAATTGAGACTAAACTGCTATGTTTATATCATTCATTTAGTTATCTCATAACTACTTGTGAATTCTAATTATTGTATCCCATTCCGGATAATTAGAAAATGTTAAACTTTCCGATTGAACATTCGAACACCCAAGTTTTCCCGATACAGATCAACATATGAGACAAGTCTAACAACATTCCGTTCGTGCCTCAGTACCAACGATCCAGCCGTAGAAGGGTCAAGCCAACGCCTCATATGTGGCACGCCGTACTGCCCCAAACCCGAAGGTTCAAAGGGCAGTTCAAGACGGTCACATAATCGAGTTAAGGTTTGTTGTCTTCTAGAGGGTCCATCGCGTTACTTGCACTACTTAGAACGTCGTTAAACTACGGAAAAATCCAACACTTGGAAATTTCCCGACAGGGGAAAAATTGGGTATTTATATCCGGTCGAACTTTTTAACATATTCTAAAATTTATCCGGAAAGCCACACAGACAAAATTTGATACTCCGATCGAAACACCGAATCCCCAAAAACACAGCAGAAAAATTCAACTCTTGAATAAATATTAAAAATTCCCAGAAAACTCAGCTCTTTGAACTAGGAATTACTGTGCAAAGGAACAGGGCTGACGTCATCAAGGGGCCGCTGATCCGCCGCAGAAGCCATGCTTCTGCCGCTGATCCGCCGCGAAATTTACTGTTCACCAGAAACTTTTTGCACCGTAATTCTTATTTTTCCCTGCTGAATTTTTTAGCAATTTTTAATTTGGAAAAACTCACTGTTTTCAAAAAAGGACAGAGAGCAAGTTAGAAATGGGTTTTCGGGTTCGTTCGGACTTCAAACTCCGTCTGGACTTCGCCTAAGGCTCTAGCTAGGCTCTGATACCACTGTAGGGTTCCTAGGCACCCTATGGAGGTCTCACAAGGCATCGAACATGCCAATTTCAAAAATTCTAGGTGCCGAGAGACCCGACTACGGATCGTTTGCTAGAAAACTAGGCGAAAAAGCTAGCTAGTTAACACTTAACTATGAGAATCGGAAATACAACCTTTGTAGATCCGGTGCTCCACCTCCATAGCTCCGCAACGAAGTCCTCTCCGCTGTCCAAAAAGAATCCGGGCTCTAGCGTCGACTTCATCGGAGAATAAGCGAGCTAGGTCGTCGATGTCCATGCCGAAGATGATCTACGTCGAAGCATCGCAAGATCAAGCTCTCACTTCACCAAGTCAAGAAACTTGTGAAGGAAACACACTCTACTACTTGGCAAGAGGTAGAGGATGAAGAAATAGGAAGTGGGTTCAATTTAGAATTGGATTTCTCACTCTTTATCATCAATCACCATTGATGAAGAAAGCTTTTTCTTCATGAAAGAAGATGAAGAAGAAGAATATTGTGATAAGATAATTCAAAAAAGAAAAGAATAACAATACTTATCATAATATTAACTCTAGTCAAGTGTAGAGAATGAATCATGGTTAGTGGGAATGGTTAGGGTTAAGGATGAGATAAGAATGGTTGACTTGATCAAAGTTTCATGAAGCTTCAACTAAACTCCAAATTAAGCCACCATTCTTTTCTCCTTTCCATTTATTTTCCAAAAGAAATGGATAAATAAATAAGTGAATAAAACAAAACCCTAACCATAATCATGTAACCATGGTTTGATCTTTACACAAAAACCCTAGCATAACATGTATCATCAAACATGATACAATGAAGTGCACAAAAGTATATCACATATACAATGTGTACAATCCGAGTGAGAAAATCCATTTAAAGTGAACCAATACTAGTTAACGCAAAGTAATATATCAAATATATAATTATGCATTAAATCATTAAATCAACACTTGATTTAACGATCCGGTCATATCGCATATAACCGACTAGTATCCAATGTATCGTCTTATCGAATCAACCCTCGATTCGATAACTAGGTTATATCGCATATAACCATACGACACATTCATCGCGAGAATGTAATACGGTATCACATACACGTATTATTCTCGGTCCCGCACATATCTCATATGCGCTCCTATTTCGTTTCGCTTGAGCCAGGAAACCTCTGTGTTGGACTCTAAAGACTCGTCAATACGCCGGCAGCAGGTGATGATCATATCAAACACCCACAAGCCGCAAGCGGTCTGCTAAACGTAACGGCCACCCGGGTATTGAGCGATCTGAAGATCGACGAGCAAGCCCGCTCACACTCCAGTGAATCCAACCAGTAACACTACCGTACAGTACGGTCTGATCGTCTGATATGTCGCATATCTCGCCTAGGGGTGGTAAACGTCAGACCCCAATAGCTCGTTAAGTCGTGTCGATATGAGGTCTATAACTGTTCGAGAAACTACTGGTAACACTTACCAGTAAATCTCAGCAACCCTGGCCAGGGATTTCCTGTTATAGCCAATCGAACACAGCGCAACATCAACCCCCTATACCGGGAGAGACGAATCCCCTCCTATCGCTCATTGCCTCCATGTGACTCGGGACTGTACCCAAATACCACCGTTTTGCACGCCCTCTTGGACGTGGTAAGATGGAAATCAAAGCACAGTGGGAACCACACAAGACTCTATGACGATCTCGGGTCAACAGACTACTCTGTACCAGTGTCACCAGAGAACTGCTATCTGACGTGAGGTATAATACCATCTGGGAGTTCTCGGCGAGTCCGTCCAGTGTACCCAGTCTCCACTGAGTACCCGTATAACATCTCTGATGTCAAACACCAATGGATATGGGATCATCCATCGTCCATCTGTATGGGTCGAGAAGGTACACGCTAGTCTACTCTGGTATATCGATGCCCCGTCTCGATACACCCACGACTAGGGACTTTGAAGGATATACTTATGGACTACCATGTCCCCACTAGTATGATCCGCATCATAGTCCAGGTAGTCAAGCACACATCCTAAGGGCTTTACCAACATGTAACAGAGAGACAATCAGTATACACGTTAAGGTAAAGTTTAACCAGATAGCATACTATCATGTCGAGCAAGAAAGTCCTCCCTATATATGTCCCAGCATCCACTACAATATACATCCTATGTACAGTAATGGCCTCTAGGGCATACATATAACTAACAGTTGGATCGTCGTGGATGAATAGCCGGGGATGTGAGATGAGGGTTTTCATTCTTTTATTCGATGTAAATTTGTAATGTGTTGTAATATTATTTTTGCGGGGCACATCCGGGTTGAGGTTGTAGCCACCGTTGTATTATTTCTTTTACTGTTTTTGCTCCTAGGATAGACCCAAGGTGGGGTGCACAAACTACTGGGTACTTTGAAGTGCAGAGTGGCCTACTCACTTTGTTGAGGGAGGTTGCTTCACTTCGGGTATTTGGCGGGTAGTTTTTCGCACTCGTAGGGGTCTAGGGTGGGGTTTGGCTATTCATCACGACCGTAGAATCCGTCTTTTGTTACACGCTCAAACGAAACGGGAAATTCCTAATATATCCAATGTGTTCATCTGTGATCTGGAATGCCTATCATTGCGAATGACGAATGGATATTATTATATATGTATTATCTAATAGACGTTGTTTATGTTTTGCATCCGCACTAGTCCAGCACCCGCTTTGTCTTTAGTTAAGTAACCTAACGGGTGATGACGGGGCCTCATGGCGAATACGGATGGCATAAGCGTACGTTGTGATTTCGTTGTTTTCTGCTATGGTAGGTTAATTGATGGGACTGCATTAAATTAATGCAAAGCAAACAAACCAAAGCCGAATCATTGGAACAAATTTTAAAACCACTTGGTTATTTTAAAACAACAGACTTTTAAATGCGCAGCTTAAACCACTACTTTTAAAAGCTATCAGGTTTCTTCGATTATATCAAGTTCACTACGTTCACGGTGTAGGGTTCCTAGGCACACTCATGAGGTTCTACAAGGCATCAACCATGCCAAAATCAAATTTTTTGTGCCGAACAACCCTATGCAAGATCGTATACTAGAGATTAGGCGAAACTAAAAGCAAGCAAACTACTTTGCTACTAAGTGAAAGAGATAACAATCTTTGTAGATCCGGTCCTTCACTTCTAATGCTCTGTGTTGACGTCCCTTCGCTGCGATCATCGGGATCCCGGACCCTAGCGATGGTTTCTTCGGAGAAATGAGCGGGCTAGGTCGTTGACTTCAAGGCCGAAGATGATCTACGTCGAGAAGACTCAAACTCAAGCTCCATCTTCACTTGGTCATGAACTTTGTGAAGAGAACACCCTAAACTAAATGGCAAGTAGTAGAGGATGATGAAATAGGAAATGGGTTCACTTTAGATTTGGATTTCTCATTCGAAATCTTCACTTAAAAATTTCAAGCAAGGTTTTTCTTCTTCATGAAGAAGAAGAAGAAGAAGGAATAAGAATGAATTATCAATTAACTAAAATGAATAATCAAGTGAAGTATATCATAATGCAACCATGGGTGAGTTAACCTTTGTAGAGACTAAACCCTAGTTTGAGCTAATGGTTAGGTTAGTGAAAATCTCATGCAAAACAAAATGGTTAGATTTTGTCAAAGATGCTTAAAAAGCTTCATGAAGCTTCAAGCAAAAAAACAAAGAAAGCCACCATTTTGTTTTTGCCAAAAAAAAATAAAAAAATAAAACCCAACCATTAACCTAAACATGGTGTAAGTCATACACACACCCAAGTTTGCATGTATCATCAATCATGATACAAACTAGTGCACAAACATATATCATATATACAACTTGTGCACATCAAGTGAGAAAATCAATCATAAGTGAACAAATACTAGTTAATGTAAAGTAATATATCAAATATATAATTATAAATTTAATCATTAAATCAATACTTGATTTAATGATCCGGTCATATCGCATATAATCGACTAATATCTAGTGTATCAATATATCGAATCAACACTTGATTCGGTAACTCGGCTATATCACATATAACTGTCCGATGATACAAATCGCGAGAATAGAACACAGTATCACATACTGGTATTATTCTCGGTCCCGTACATATCTCGTATGCGCTCCTATTTCGTTTCGCTTGAGCCAAGAAACCTCTGTGTAGGACTTTAAAGACTCGTCAATACGCCGGCAGTAGGTGGTGATCATATCAATCACCCACAAGCCGCAAGCGGTCTGCTAAACGTAACGGCCACCCAGGTATTGAGCGATCAGAAGATCAACGACAAAGCCTGCTCACACTCCTGCGAATCCAATCAGTAACACTTACCGTATAGTCCGATCTGTTCGTCTGATATGTCGCATATCTCGCCTAGGGGTGGTAAACGTCAGACCCTAGTAGCTTGATAAGTCATGCCGATGTAAGGTCCATAACAAGCATGAAATTACAGATAACACTTACCAGTAAATCAGTGCAACCCTGGCCAGGGATTTCCAGTTATGGCCAGTCGAGCATAGCGCAACATCAACCCCCAATACCGGGAGAGACGAATCCCCTCCTATCGCTCATTGCCTCCATGTGAATCGGGACTGTACCCAAAAACCACCTATTTGCACGACTCAGTAGAGCCGTGGTAGGGTGGAAATCAAAGCACAGTGGGAGACACACAAGACTCTATGACGATCTCGGGTCAACAGACTAAGCTGTACCAGCGTCACCAGAGAACTGCCATCTGACAGAAGGTATAATACCATCTGGGAGTTCTCGGCGAGTCCGTTCAGTGTACCCAGTCACCACTGAGCATCCGCATACCATCTCTGATGTCAAACACCAATGGATATGGGATCATCCATCGCCCATCACATGGGTCGAGAAGATATACGCTAGTCTACTCTGGAATATCGATGTCCCGTCTTGATATTCCCACGACTAGGAACATTGAAGGATGTACTCATGGACTTACCCAGGCCCCACTAGTATGATCTTTATCATAGTCCTGCAAGTCGAGTACACATCCTAAGGGCTTTATCAACATGTAACAGAGAGATAGAAATTATACATGTTAAGTTAAAGAGCAACCAGATAGCGTACTATCATGTCGAGCAAGAAAGTCCTACCTATATATGTTCCAGCATCCACTACAATATACATCTCATGTACAGTAATGGCCTCTAGGGCATATATATAACTAACAATCTCCCACTTGCACTAGGGCCATTTGTAGCAGTGGTTGTAGTATCTCATACTCAACCATCCCATAAAAGTCTCTCTCTGGGAAAATGCCTTTGTGAGTGGATCCGCCGTGTTGTCCTCTGAGTCTACTCTCCTAACCTCGATCATCCTGGAGATCAACTATCTCCATGATCAGGTGATGCTGCCTCAGAATATGTTTGGGTCACTGATGGGACCGGGGTTCCTGGGCCAAAGCCACACTTCCATTGTCACACAATGGTAGGAACCTAGTTCATCTCATGAACTAATATACACCCAAACTTCCTCTTTGGTAGTATCTTTGATAGCGATGTCACCAGCCTTTATCGTCTAGTTTGCCACGGTATCTCGCTTGGAACTCTTCCAACATACCGTCCCTCCACTGAGGGTAAAGACAATGCCTGCGACTGACATTCAGTCGTCCTTATCACCCTGGAACTTTTCCAGTGATTCTCCCTAGGATCGATTGATACCATCTCACTACAACTAGTGAGAATCCTAACATCCAATTAGATCTATCTCATAGATCCAAAACCCAGGATTTAGGAGGTATTACTTTGATCCTATATGGAGAATCAATGTGATAAGAGGAGATTGACCGAGCGTAACATAGGAAACTCTTTTCCTATCGAGAGCATGTTGTCCACGTACAATACGATGATGACCACCTTACTCTCTACTACCTTTTTTGTATATACAAGGTTCATCTACCATTTTGATGAAGTCAAACTCTTTGACTACCACATCAAAACAGATGTTCCAACTCCGCGATGCCTGCTTTATTATATAAAATATCTTGCACACGTTTCCGCTGCTCCCACTGTTTACGAAGCCCTCTGGCTATGTACTTATAGACGTTCTCTTCTAAATCAGTATTTAGAAAAATAGTCATGACGCCCAACCACCAGATATCGTAGTCATGGTATATAGCAACGGCAAGTAGAATCCGGATGGACTTAAGCATAGCCACTGGAAAAGGTTTCATCATTATCCACGCCTGGTCGATGACGAAAACCATTAATAAGTCTAGCTTTGAAAGTCTCAACTTTTCCATCTACACCAAGTAATCTTCTCAAGATATACTTGCTCCTGATGGGGATTTAACCCTTCATATATAGCATCCAAAGTCCATACTTTGTTAGTGTACATGGATTCCATCTCAGATTGCTAAGCATCCAGCCATTCTTACAGAGTCCCCACTCTTGATGACCTGCTCGAAACTAGTTGGGTCATCATCTCATGATGCAATCCTCGCTCCCACTGTCATCGAGAAACCAAAGTATCTCTAAGGCGGATGAGGAACCCTGCTAGATCGGCGGAGAGGCTGAGGTTCGTCGGGGACTATTGAACCCTTTGGTTCTACCAAATCATCAGCTGTAGTTTGTATAGCTGGAACTCCTTCCAGTTTTACAGAACTGACCTTGACTCGATCTTGTCCGGATTTTGCTTTTGACATAGGCCGGACAACCCCAAATCTTAACTTGCTTAAGAGATGGGCTCTTCCCATACCATATTTCATATGGAGTGGTAGGCAGTGATCTGATTCGAACCAAATTCAATAGGTATGCAGCTTCTTAAGTGCATAACCCCAAAAAGAAAACAGGTAACTCAGTAGTACTCATCATAGAGTGCACCATATCATATAGGGTGTGATTGCTCTGCCCCGATACACCGATGTGCTGTGGTGTATACGGAGGAGTAATGCTGAGAGAGAATCTCATTCTCCTTTAGAATAGTCCAGGAATCCCGTGCTTAAGTATTCTCCTCCCTGATCAGATCAAAGGACATAATACTTATACCCGTTATTGGTTCTCTACTTCTAACTTATATTCGGTGATTATCTCAAAATTTTTGGACTTGTGTTTCAACAGAAACATGTGTCCGAATCTTGAGAGATCATCAGTGAATGTAAGGAAGTACAAAGAATCAGTCCTGGCATATGTACACTGGGGACCTTCATACATCACTATGTATCAGTTCCAAGAGTTCACTAACTCTTTCTCTGTTTCCAGTAAATGGAGCTATGGTCATCTTATCTTTGTGACATGACTGGCAAGTTTCATAAGATGTAAATTTAAACTGATTTAAATATGCATCTAAATGTGACTTAGCTAGTCGGGTCGCATTGATATGACCTAGTCTACAATGCCTCAAGAAGAATTTGTTCATTTCTGAACTCTTCCTCTCGTGTGTGTTCTGTATACTAAGAACTGTAGTTTGATTTAGAACGTCAATGCTTTTAGATAACGTGCCTGAACCGATCAACTCTTGATATAGGAAATGTTCAAAACATTATCCAACAATATAAAATTATATCCTTTCTTTACTAATAAAGAGACTGATATGATGTTGTATATCAGGTTCGGTATCTAATAACATTCGTTCAGAATTAATGTATTCTGGTAATACAGGGTGATAGTGACCAACAGACTTGGCTGCAACACTTGCGCCGTTTTCTGTCTCATGAAACTTATCACCCGTTCTCAGTTCTCTTCCTTTCTTTAGCCCATGTAACAGATTACATTTGTGGGATCCTGATCCAGTATCTAATACCCAGGACGTAGAGGATACTGAGAAACAGTTCTTTGTAATGAACACACCCGAAGAAGATGCATCATCATGCACTTTCTTCGTTTGGGCGGCACGGGAAATCTGGTATTCCCCTAATTCCTGCTCGGTCTTATAACAATTATAAGTTGGAGCGGGACCAACGTTCCCCAGCTCAGTATAACAAGCGGGTTCGGTCAATACATCCATATTATTATCTTGATTAAGGCGTGACATGGTCGCTACCTGAAGAGAGAGAGAAGAAAACACTCTGCGTGCGCTCTTGCAAGATTAGATTGGTTATATATTTTATCTAATCAGGATGGCTCCCACTGTTTCTATCAAATCTTCCTTCAAACCCTGAAAGGAAAGACTAGCCGGGATTAATTACACTCTACAAGTTCGCCAATCTTTCAGCCAGGCTAGTGTCGGTACTTTGAGGGAGGTTCCCCGTGCTTTCGCACGGACCTAATTAAAATAAACCTCGTTTTCCCAGGGGCGTAACCCTGTTGACACCTTTCTAGACACCTACTTGATCGGCTAATTGTAAAGTGCAAAACTCTCCCAGGAGTAACAATTACTCGCAGTGGGTATCAGGATCCAACTATCTCATAGAAGGTATGCAATCTCATTGCAAATTTCAACACTTGAAACTCCCGATAAAGGTTTTTACCCCTAGCACTTATGACCTTAACTATGGTCAACAAATCATAAGCACTAGTCAAGCTCTACCCATCAATTCTTGATTAATTAGACCCACCCACATGACCCTTAACTAAGTTCAACAAAGTCATGCGACTGTCCTAACTAGTCGCATCATATGCGGTGTAGGAAGACATCACTTAGCTACCATACACTGTGCCTTGACTATGGTCAACAAACACAGCACGAATACTAAGTACTCTACTTCCAAAAATGACGGAGGGTTGCGGATGGTTTTTTAAGA
Organism: Agapanthus africanus; assembly: GCA_030015575.1. Classification (NCBI taxonomy): domain Eukaryota; kingdom Viridiplantae; phylum Streptophyta; class Magnoliopsida; order Asparagales; family Amaryllidaceae; genus Agapanthus; species Agapanthus africanus. The sequence goes on along the minus strand of CM057350.1, from coordinate 439,561,950 downwards.
AAACCTTTAACGCTTTGAACTTGATCTCGTTGCGGAATCAAATGGTTTTAAATGGAGCGTTTTTGAGGCTTTTGCTAGTTTCGCTAAAGAGATCACTCCCGGTGAAGGGATCTCGGCTCTTTCCTCGTCGAATGAGGTGCAGGATATTCACAATACCATTATGCAAAGAAAGAACTATAAAAGCAATCAAAAGACAAATCGAATGTTGTAGCATTTGCTAATTATTGCTAAAGAGGTCACTCCCGGTGAAGGGATCGTCGGCTCTTTCCTTATCGAATAAGGTGCTGGATGTTCTACAAGGAACACCGCTATGCAAAGCAACAACTAGAGCTACCTAATTTTTGAAATTCGATTCCACAACATCTTTTAGGTTTATTTTCTTTCATTAATCTCATTAATGAATGTCCCATCATTTAAGTCCACCTAAACATCACAGATAAATACAACGTACACTTATGCCATCCGCATTCGCCTCGATGTCCTGTCTGCACCGTTAGGTTAGGTAACTAACGGCAGAGCGGGGCAGGGATAGCGCAGGTGTAAAACATAAGCAACGTCTATATAATATATCATATATACTATATACAATATCTATCTAAACAAATCACATGATCACATCACAGATAACGCAGCAGAAAATATCATATGAAAATATTGGATATACCAGGACGTCCGTGTTTTATTTTGAGCCTATATAAAACACGGATTCCACGGTCGTGATGAATAGCCAATCCTACACCCCTAGACCCCTACGAGAGCGGCAAGCAACCCTACCAATTCTAGAGTTAGGAGACCCGGACTCGACTTCTCGAGATGGTCTCCCACTGGACCCTAGAACCCGGTTACTTGTGCTCCCCTCCTTGGGTCTGTCCTAATTTTGAAAAGTAAATAATATACAATGGTGACATCATCCTCAGCCCGGAAGTGCACCAATAAAAGAATATTACATACAAGTTTTTACATGAATGAAAAAGAAAAAAACACTCATCTCACATAAAAACCTCTAGCTATTCAAATACGACGATCCAATATAACATATCCAGCAACACATAACATCGCATGTCATCAACGTAAGTAAATATGCCCATCCCAATTGTCGTTGACATATAGCAACGAAACCGGCGATATCACATATTACACTTACGGTCGCAGAAAAGAAAGTGTAAAACTACAACAGTTGGAATCCGCAAACTCTTTAGACATCGCATGCCTAATCAAATGAATTCCTTAGACATCGCATGCCTAACAATTATAAACCCCGCATTTTAGTCTCATTATCGAAAACTCTTTTCAATATCAAGTCGGGCAATTCAACAAGATTCGCGACATCCTGATCGAATGCTCGTCGCAAACTTTAGTAGACGGCCGCACCCCCGGATGCCGTCGACGAAGTGCACTAAGGTGGAACACCGCTGCCGCGAGCACCCGAACGGATGCTTTTGGTGACGGGGTTCTCCTACAGTCTCTTGGTCGGGGCTATGGGGCGTGGCTGTCTATTAAGTTTACCCGGCGAGTATCCGCGTACGCTACGTGATTGCGATGGACTTTTGATCACATCAAAATCCCGTGGCAACCGATCAAATGAGACTAAACTGCTATGTTTATAACATTCAAATCAGTTATCTCATAACTATTTGTGGATTCCAAATATTGTATCTCATTCCAGATAAATAGACAATGTTAAACTTTCCGATCGAATAATCAAACACCCAAGTTTTCCCAAATAGCTCAACACATGAAATAAGTTGAAAAACATCCATGTCATGCCACAGTACCAACGGTCCAGCCGTAGAAGGGTCAAGCCAATGCCTCACATGTGGCACGCCGTACTGCCCCAAACCCTAAGGTTCAAAAGGCAGTTCAAGACGGTCACATAATCGAGTTAAGGTTTGTTGTCTTCTAGAGGGTCCATCGCGTTACTTGCACGACTTAGAACATTCTTAAACTACGGAAAAATCCAACACTTGGAAATTTTCCGGCAGGGGAAAAAGTGAGTTATTGATATCCGGCCGAACTTTTTAACACTTTCTAAAAATTACCCGGACAAACTAAACAAAGTTAAATTATCCGATCGAATCAACGAGTCCCCAATACAACCCTAAGAAAACTCAACACTTGAGTGGAATTAAAAAAATTCCCAGAAAAAATTGACAAGAAAGGACCTAAGAATAAATATATGAAGTATGAGGGACTAAGTCATAATTTGGGCCGCGGAACCGCCGCCAAACCCTTGGTTTGGCCGCGGTTCCGCGGTCATATAGAAGAATCAGTGGGCCGTACTTCACAGTAATTCTTAGTTTTTCCTGCTTAATTTTCTGAGAATTTTTAATTCATAAAAAATCACAGTTTTAAAAAATGTACAGAGAAGGGTATAGATTAGGGTTTCGGGGTTTGATCGGATTTCTAACTTCGTCTACACTTCGCCTAAAGCTCTAGCTAGGCTCTGATACCACTGTAGGGTTCCTAGGCACACTCTTGAGGTTCTACAAGGCATCAACCATGCCAAAATCAAATTTTTTGTGCCGAACAACCCTATGCAAGATCGTATACTAGATATTAAGCGAAACTAAAAGCAAGCAAACTACTTTGCTACTAAGTGAAAGGGATAACAACCTTTGTAGATCCGGTCCTTCACTTCTAATGCTCCGTGTTGACGTCCCTTCGCTGCGATCATCGGGATCCCGGACCCTAGCGATGGTTTCTTCGGAGAAATGAGCAGGCTAGGTCGTTGACTTCGAGGCCGAAGATGATCTACGTCGAGGAGACTCAAACTCAAGCTCCATCTTCACTTGGTTATGAACTTTGTGAAGAGAACACGCTAAACTAAATGGCAAGTAGTAGAGGATGATGAAATAGGAAATGGGTTCACTTTAGATTTGTATTTCTCACTCTAAATCTTCACTTAAAAATTTCAAGCAAGGTTTTTCTTCTTCTTGAAGAAGAAGAAGAAGAAGGAATAAGAATGAATTATCAATTAACTAAAATGAATAATCAAGTGAAGTATATCATAATGCAACCATGGGTGAGTTAACCTTTGTAGAGACTAAACCCTAGTTTGAGCTAATGGTTAGGTTAGTGAAAATCTCATGCAAAACAAAATGGTTAGACTTTGTCAAAAATGCTTAAAAAGCTTCATGAAGCTTCAAGCAAAAAAACAAAGAAAGCCACTTGCCAAAAATAAATAAAATAAATAAAACCCAACCATTAACCTAAACTTGGTGTAAGTCATACACATACCCAAGTTTGCATGTATCATCAATCATGATACAAACTAGTGCACAAACATATATCATATATACAACTTGTGCACATCAAGTGAGAAAATCAATCATAAGTGAACAAATACTAGTTAATGTAAAGTAATATATCAAATATATAATTATAAATTTAATCATTAAATCAATACTTGATTTAATGATCCGGTCATATCGCATATAACCGACTAATATCTAGTGTATCAATATATCGAATCAACACTTGATTCGGTAATCCGGCTATATCACATATAACTGTCCGATGATACAAATCGCGAGAATAGAACACAGTATCACATAATGGTATTATTCTCGGTCCCGTACATATCTCATATGTGCCCCTATTTCGTTTCGCTTGAGCCAGGAAACCTCTGTGTAGGACTTTAAATACTCGTCAATACGCCAGCAGTAGGTGGTGATCATATCAATCACCCACAAGCTGCAAGCGGTCTGCTAAACGTAACGGCCACCCGGGTATTGAGCGATCAGAAGATCAACGACAAAGCCTGCTCACACTCCTGCGAATCCAATCAGTAACACTTACCGTATTGTCCGGTCTGTTCGTCTGATATGTCGCATATCTCGCCTAGGGGTGGTAAACGTCAGACCCCAGTAACTTGATAAGTCATGCCGATGTAAGATCCATAACAAGCATGAAACTACTGATAACTGTTAGTTATATGTATGCCCTAGAGGCCATTACTATACATAGGATGTATATTGTAGTGGATGCTGGGACATATATAGGGAGGACTTTCTTGCTCGACATAATAGTATGCTATCTGGTTGATCTTTACCTTAACGTGTACACTGATTGTCTCCCTGTTACATGTTGGTAAAGCCCTTAGGATCTGTACTTGACTGCCTGGACTATGATGCGGATCATACTAGTGGGGACATGGTAGTCCATAAGTACATCCTTCAAAGTCCCTAGTCGTGGGTGTATCGAGACGGGGCATCGATATACCAGAGTAGACTAGCGTATACCTTCTCGACCCATACAGATGGGTGATGGATGATCCTATATCCATCGGTGTTTGACATCAGAGATGATATACGGGTGCTCAGTAGAGACTGGGTACACTGGACGGACTCGCCGAGAACTCCCAGATGGTATTATACCTCACGTCAGATGGCAGTTCTCTGGTGACACTGGTACAGAGTAGTCTGTTGACCCGAGATCGTCATAGAGTCTTGTGTGGTTCCCACTGTGCTTTGATTTCCATCTTACCACGTCCAAGAGGGCGTGCAAAACGGTGGTTTTTGGGTACAGTCCCGAGTCACATGGAGGCAATGAGCGATAGGAGGGGATTCGTCTCTCCCGGTATAGGGAGTTGATGTTGCGCTGTGTTCGATTGGCTGTAACAGGAAATCCCTGGCCAGGGTTGCTGAGATTTACTGGTAAGTGTTACCAATAGTTTCTCGAATTGTTATAGACCTCATATCGACACGACTTATCGAGCTATTGGGGTCTGACGTTTACCACCCCTAGACGAGATATGCGACATATCAGACGATCAGACCGAACTGTACGGTAGTGTTACTGGTTGGATTCACTGGAGTGTGAGCGGGCTTGCTCGTCGATCTTCAGATCGCTCAATACCCGGGTGGCCGTTACGTTTAGCAGACCGCTTGCGGCTTGTGGGTGTTTGATATGATCATCATCTGCTGCCGGCGTATTGACGAGTCTTTAGAGTCCTACACAGAGGTTTCCTGGTTCAAGCGAAACGAAATAGGAACGCATATGAGATATGTGCGGGACCGAGAATAATACGTGTATGTGATACCGTATTCCATTCTCGTGATGAATGTGTCGAATGGTTGTATGCGATATAACCTAGTTATCGAATCGAAGATTGATTCGATAAGCCGATACATAGGATACTAGCCGGTTATATGCGATATGACCGGATCGTTAAATCAAGTGTTGATTTAATGATTTAATGTATAATTATATATTTGATATATTACTTTGCATTAACTAGTATTGGTTCACTTTAAATGGATTTTCTCACTTGAAGTTCACATGTTGTATATGTGATATACTTTTGTGCACTTGATTGTATCATGTTTGATGATACATGTTTACTTGAGTTTGTGTAAAGATTAAACCATGGTTATTTAAATGGTTAGGGTTTTGTTTTTCATATCTATTTATGCATTCATTTATTTATTTTCTTTTTGGAAAAAGAAATGAGAAGAATGGTGGCTTTCTTTGTTTGTTTTTGAAGATTCATGAAGCTTTGACTTTGTCCACCATTCTTATCTCATGCTTAACCCTAACCATTTGATTTAACCCTAGTTTAATCTCTACACTTGACCATGGTTTGCTTATGATAAGGATTGATTTTCTTTTCTATTTTATTATTCTTATCATAACAATATTCATCTTCTTCATCTTCTTCTTCCTTGAAGAAGCTTGCTTCATCAATGGTGATTGATGAAAACAAGTGAGAAATCCAATTCTAAAGTCTACCCACTTCCTATTTCTTCATCCTCTACCTCTTGCCAAGTAGTAGAGTGTGTTTTCTTCACAAGTTTCTTGACTTGGTGAAGTGAGAGCTTGATCTAGCGATGCCTCGTCGTAGATCATCTTCGGCATGGACATCGATGACCTAGCCCGTCCATTCTCCGATGAAGCTGACGCTAGAGCCCGGGACTTGTTATGGACAGCGAGGAGACTTCATTGCGGAGCTATGGAGGTGGAGAACCGGATCTACAAAGGTTGTATTTCCGTATCTCTTAGTTAAGTGTTAACTAGTTTATTGTTTCGCCTAAACATCTAGCCGACGATCCGTAGTTTAGGGTTTCTCGGCACGTTAAAATTTGAAATTGGCATGGTTGATGCCTTGTGAGACCTCATTAGGGTGCCTAGGAACCCTAATGAGGCCATTACTATACATATGATGTATATTGTAGTGGATGCTGGGACATATATAGGGAGGACTTTCTTGCTCGACATGATAGTATGCTATCTGGTTGATCTTTACCTTAACGTGTACACTGATTGTCTCCCTGTTACATGTTGGTAAAGCCCTTAGGATCTGTACTTGACTGCCTGGACTATGATGCGGATCATACTAGTGGGGACATGGTAGTCCATAAGTACATCCTTCAAAGTCCCTAGTCGTGGGTGTATCGAGACGGGGCATCGATATACCAGAGTAGACTAGCGTATACCTTCTCGACCCATACAGATGGGCGATGGATGATGCCATATCCATCGGTGTTTGACATCAGAGATGATATACGGGTGCTCAGTAGAGACTGGGTACACTGGACGGACTCGCCGAGAACTCCCAGATGGTATTATACCTCACGTCAGATGGCAGTTCTCTGGTGACACTGGTACAGAGTAGTTTGTTGACCCGAGATCGTCATAGAGTCTTGTGTGGTTCCCACTGTGCTTTGATTTCCATCTTACCACGTCCAAGAGGGCATGAAAAACGGTGGTTTTTGGGTACAGTCCCGAGTCACATGGAGGCAATGAGCGATAGGAGGGGATTCGTCTCTCCCGGTATAGGGAGTTGATGTTGCGCTGTGTTCGATTGGCTATAACAGGAAATCCCTGGCCAGGGTTGCTGAGATTTACTGGTAAGTGTTACCAGTAGTTTCTCGAATTGTTATAGACCTCATATCGACACGACTTATCGAGCTATTGGGGTCTGACGTTTACCACCCCTAGGCGAGATATGCGACATATCAGACGATCAGACCGGACTGTACGGTAGTGTTACTGGTTGGATTCACTGGAGTGTGAGCGGGCTTGCTCGTCGATCTTCAGATCGCTCAATACCCGGGTGGCCGTTACGTTTAGCAGACCGCTTGCGGCTTGTGGGTGTTTGATATGATCATCATCTGCTGCCGGCGTATTGACGAGTCTTTAGAGTCCTACACAGAGGTTTCCTGGCTCAAGCGAAACGAAATAGGAGCGCATATGAGATATGTGCGGGACCGAGAATAATACGTGTATGTGATACCGTATTCCATTCTCGCGATGAATGTGTCGAATGGTTGTATGCGATATAACCTAGTTATCGAATCGAAGATTGATTCGATAAGCCGATACATAGGATACTAGCCGGTTATATGCGATATGACCGGATCGTTAAATCAAGTGTTGATTTAATGATTTAATGTATAATTATATATTTGATATATTACTTTGCATTAACTAGTATTGGTTCACTTTAAATGGATTTTCTCACTTGAAGTTCACATGTTGTATATGTGATATACTTTTGTGCACTTGATTGTATCATGTTTGATGATACATGTTTACTTGAGTTTGTGTAAAGATTAAACCATGGTTATTTAAATGGTTAGGGTTTTGTTTTTCATATCTATTTATTCATTTATTTATTTATTTTCTTTTTGGAAAAAGAAATGAGAAGAATGGTGGCTTTCTTTGTTTGTATTTGAAGATTCATGAAGCTTTGACTTTGTCCACTATTCTTATCTCATGCTTAACCCTAACCATTTGATTTAACCCCAGTTTAATCTCTACACTTGACCATGGTTTGCTTATGATAAGGATTGATTTTCTTTTCTATTTTATTATTCTTATCATAACAATATTCATCTTCTTCATCTTCTTCTTCCTTGAAGAAGCTTGCTTCATCAATGGTGATTGATGAAAACAAGTGAGAAATCCAATTCTAAAGTCTACCCACTTCCTATTTCTTCATCCTCTACCTCTTGCCAAGTAGTAGAGTGTGTTTTCTTCACAAGTTTCTTGACTTGGTGAAGTGAGAGCTTGATCTAGCGATGCTTCGACGTAGATCATCTTCGGCATGGACATCGATGACCTAGCCCGTCCATTCTCCGATGAAGCCGACGCTAGAGCCCGGGACTTGTTATGGACAGCGAGGAGACTTCATTGTGGAGCTATGGAGGTGGAGAACCGGATCTACAAAGGTTGTATTTCCGTATCTCTTAGTTAAGTGTTAACTAGTTTATTGTTTCGCCTAAACATCTAGCCGACGATCCGTAGTTTAGGGTTTCTCGGCACGTTAAAATTTGAAATTGGCATGGTTGATGCCTTGTGAGACCTCATTAGGGTGCCTAGGAACCCTACAATAACACTTACCAGTAAATAAGTGCAACCCTGGCCAGGGATTTCTAGTTATGGCCAGTCGAGCATAGCGCAACATCAACCCCCGATACCGGGAGAGACGAATCCCCTCCTATCGCTCATTGCCTCCATGTGAATCGGGACTGTACCCAAAAACCACCTGTTTGCACGACTCAGTAGAGCCATGGTAGGGTGGAAATCAAAGCACAGTGGGAGACACACAAGACTCTATGACGATCTCGGGTCAACAGACTAAGCTGTACCAGTGTCACCAGAGAACTGCCATCTGACGGAAGGTATAATACCATCTGGGAGTTCTCGGCGAGTCCGTTCAGTGTACCCAGTCACCACTGAGCACCCGCATACCATCTCTGATGTCAAACACCAATGGATGTGGGATCATCCATCGCCCATCACATGGGTCGAGAAGATATACGCTAGTCTACTCTGGAATATCGATGCCCCGTCTCGATATTGCCACGACTAGGAAGATTGAAGGATGTACTCATGGACTTACCCAGGCCCCACTAGTATGATCTTCATCACAGTCCTGCAAGTCGAGTACACATCCTAAGGGCTTTATCAACATATAACAGAGAGATAGAAAGTATACATGTTAAGATAAAGAGCAACCAGATAGCGTACTATCATGTCGAGCAAGAAAGTCCTACCTATATATGTCCCAGCATCCACTACAATATACATCTCATGTATAGTAATGGCCTCTAGGGCATATATATAACTAACACACGGTTTCGCCAAAACAATTCGTAGCCCTCCGTCATTTCATATGAATAGTCAGTAGTATTCAAGCTATGTTTGTTGGCCTTCGTCAAGGCATAATGATTGGTAGCTGCCGGGTGTTCATATGTAGCATAGATAGATGCGTTGGTTTGGGACAGTCGTATTACTTTGTTAGCCTTCATCAACGGTATATACGGGTGGGTTCAAATTAACCTGGACAATGATGGGTAGAACTTGACATATGACTTATGATTTGTTGGCCTTCATCAGGGTCATAAGAGCATGGGGCAAAAATCCACATCGGGAGTTTCTAAGGAAATTGAAAATTGCTAGTGCTGCATACCATTTAGAGTGTGATAATATTGGTAGGATTCCTTCAGCATTATCACACAATGATATTTGGGTCCCGATCCTACTGTGAGTATCCGCTACTCCTCGAGAGAATTTTTCACTTAACGATCAATGCTATAAACCAAGTAGGTGTCTAGAACAGTGTTAGCGGGGTTACGCCTATAGGGAAAAGAGGTTATTTAATTAAGGAAGTTCGCGAAAGCATCGTAAAACCTCCCTCGAAGTACCAACACTAGCCTGGCCGAACGGTTAAGCAAGAATTGTACGGTGAGATCAATCCTCACTAATTCTTCTTTTATGGTTTGAGGAAGAATTCAAGAAACAGTGGGAGCCATCCTGTTTAGATAAATTAAAAACCAATATAAATTTGCAAGAGCATCATGCTAAGTGTTTTCTTCTCTCTCTCTTAATTGCAGCAACCAAGTGACCAAGACTAGGTTACATCTAGATAATAAAATGACTGAATCTTACTATAATGATTGGCAAAGGTCTGTCCAGATGTCCATTACCCATGACAAGCCGGGACAGCTCTTTACTACCCAAACCCCCCCGTCTCAGGTCCAGTTTCCACCGTCGCGGATATTGATATCCGTAAGACAAAGGAAAATGATAGTGAGAATGCCAAGTGCCTCGTGTTGGCCTCAGTAGATGGTGTAAACCAGAGGTAGCAAGAGAAGACGGACTTAGCTTCCATCTTCCTCCATAACAAAGATTTATATGGAGAGCAATCTCATATCGCAAGATATGAGACCTCGAAAGAATTGCTTCAAGCGAGGTTGGTTGTCAGGCTATCTGTAGGGGACAACGTCCTTATGATGACTAGCTATATTAAAAAGCTTATGGACCTGGAGACTACATTGGAGAACGAGTCACATACTGACTTAATTCTACAGTCCCTACCTCCTACTCACGCCCAGGGGAAGAAAGTTATACTTCCAGTTGAGAACACCCTGAAGGAAACCAGGAAGACACCCGCTCTGCTTATTGGGGAATCTTCCTCTTCTAGATCTGAGGCCGATGCCAAGGGTGAGAAGAAGAAGACCTCCACAAAGCTGATATGCGGTGTCAGTAAGGTAGAAGGACAGGGAAGGGCAAAAGTTTCTGGGCTATCAGTAGGGAAGGAGGGATGTTCCTATTATTACGGGAAAGGACATTGGTAGAGGGATTGCAGGGCTTGTAAAGCCAGCAGCCAGGATTCGAAGTATGTTGTGGCTTCGACTTCGGGTGTGTTTGTAATAGAAAACTGTATGTCAATTAACTCTAATTCCTGGGTACTAGATACCGGATCAGGATCTCATATCTGTAATTCATTATAGGCTTTGAGAAATTGTAGAGTTATTAGGGTAGGTGATATGACTCTCAGGGTTGTTAACGGAATGAGAGTGGACGCTGAATCCGTAGGAGAATATCACCTTTGATTGACAAGTGGGTAGATATTGATTCTACGTAACTGTTTGTATGTACCTAGTCTAGCTTGTAACACCATATCTGTATCCTTACTTTTTAAGGAAGGATATGATTTTACATTGGTAAGCGATGTGGTCCACATCCACCTAAATCAAGATTTGATTGGGTTAGGTACATTAGATAACGGAATATACGTATTAAATCGAGCTCAGGTTTTCAGTGTCCAGAACACACTTAAAAGAAAGTCTCCGGAACTAAATCAAGCTTTCTTATGGCATTGTAGACTGGGTCACATCAGTGAATCACGATTGACGAAGCTACATAGAGAGGGATATTTGGATCCGTTCGAATATCAGTCTTATGCAACTTGTCAATCTTGTCTCATGGGAAAGATGACAAAGACTCCGTTTACTAGACACGGAGTAAGAGCGAGCGAGCTCTTGGGACTCATACACAATAATGTATGTGGTCCAATGTCTACACACGCACGAAGTGGTTATTCATACTTCATTACTTTTACGGATGATTTCTCTAGGTATGGACATATCTTCTTGATGAAGAATAAATCCGAGGCCTTTGAGAAATTCCGGGAATACAAGAATGAAGTGGAAAAACAAACAGGCAAAAGTATCAAGACACTGAGATATGATCGAGGAGATGAATACTTGAGTACCGAGTTCCTGGATTATTTAAAAGAGAATGGAATTCTCTCTCAGCTTACTCCTCCATACACACCACAACATAACGGTGTATCGGAAAGACGGAATCGAACCCTATTAGATATGGTTCATTCCATGATGAGTAACGCTGAGTTGCCGCTATCCTTCTGGGGTTATGCACTAGAATCAGCTGCATATCTTCTGAATAAGGTTCCTACCAAGACTGTGCCTACCACACCATATCAGATATGGAGTGGGAAGAAACCCTATCTTAAGTACCTTACACAGTATCGAGCACGCTCAATACTGTGTAAGTTTGTGGGATACCCAAAGAACTCTAGAGGGTATTATTTCTATTGTGCATAGGAATAAAAGGTCTTTGTTTCTCGTCATGCCCACTTCTTGGAATTTGAATTTTTAGAAAATCAGAAAAGTGGGAGCGCAATAGAACTGGAAGAAATTCCAGAACCACAAGCTATTATTGAAAGCTTGGTAGAACCAGAGGTTTCAGGAGAACCGGACATTCTAGCGCCACTCCGCAGAAGTAGTAGGCAGTCTCATCCGTCCGAGAGATACTACGGTTTTCTCATAGACAGAGATCGAGAGGATTTCATCATTGACAATGATGAGCCTACTAGCTTCCAGCAAGCCATTCAGAGCGACGACTCAATAAAATGGCTGGATGCAATGCTGACCGAGATGGAGTCCATGTACATCAACAAAGTATAGACTTTGGACATTGCTCCAGAAGGGGTAAAACCTGTAGGCTGCAAATGGATCTTCAGAAAGAAGATTGGTATAGATGGACAGGTTGAAACCTATAAGGCTAGACTTGTTGCAAAAGGTGTTCGTCAAAGACCTGGTTTGGACTATGATGAAACCTTTTCTTCAGTGGCTATGCTCAAATCCTTTCGGATCCTTCTTGCCATTGTTACCTTCCACGATTATGAGATCTGGCAGATGGACGTAAAGATGGCTTTTCTAAATGGAAATTTGGAAGAGTGCGTCTATATGGATCAGCCAGAGGGTTTCATTTAGAGTGGGAGCAGCGGGAAAGTGTGCAAGTTACTTAAGTCCATTTATGGTCTAAAGCATGCATCGCGGAGTTGGAACATCTGTTTTGATAATACTGTCAAAGAATTCGACTTTATCAAAAATCCAGATGAACCATGCATTTATAGTAAGATTGTAGGGAGAACTGTGGTATTGCTCGTCTTGTACGAGGATGACATTCTCTTGATAGGAAATAACATCTCTATGCTACAATCAGTTAAAGGATTCTTGTCACAGAGGTTCTCCATGAAGGACCTAGGTGATGCCTCCTACATTCTGGAGATCCAGATCTATCGTGATAGATCTAAACAGATAGTGGGACTTTCACAGTCAAGATACATCGACACCATACTGAAAAGATTCAGTATGGAAGATTCAAAGCGTTGTAATCTACCGGCTTGTCACGGAATCACCTTCTCCAAAGAGATGTCTCCAAAGACTGATTTGAAAAGGGCTCGCATGTCAACTATACCCTACACATCTGCGGTAGGCTATATAATATATGCGATGTTGTGTACCAGACCAGACATAGTATACGCATTGAGCGTTGTAATCCGGTATCAGTCAACCCCAGGGGAGAAGCACTGGATAGCAGTAAAGAACATTCTCAAGTACCTGAGAAGGACTAAGGAGATATTCTTGATGTACGGTGGAAAGGACCTCCAGATCGAGGCCTTAGCTGACTCCAGCTTCCAGAGTGACAAGGATGACTCCAAGTCCATGTCAGGTTATGTCTTTACCCTCAATGGAGGGGCGGTCTGTTGGATGAGCTCCAAGCAGGACACTGTTGCTGACCCGACGATGGAAGCGGAGTACATAGCTGCTTGCGATGCCGCAAAAGAAGCTGTCTGGATGAAGAAGTTCCTTACGGAACTTCAGGTGGTTCCGACCATTGTTAATCCAATACCTCTGTATTGTGACAACAACGGCGCTATAGCTTTAGCGAAGGAACCCAGGTCCCATAAGAAGTCTAGAAACATTTTAAGACGATACCACCTGATCAGGGAGATCATTGATCGCCGGGAGATCGAGGTGAGGAGAGTAGATACAGAGAATAACACTGCAGATCTACTCATGAAGGCCATCCCTCAGACACAGTTCGAGAGGCGAATCGAGATGATAGGTCTGTGATATGCTAATACATAGCCCTAGTGCAAGTGGGAGATTGTTAGTGTATATGCCCTAGAGGCCATTATTGTATCATACTGGTTTGTATATTACTTAATGGAAGCTTGGGATATTCACAGATGTATTGACAGTCTTGCTCAAAATGGTAGTTTGCTACTTGGTTTGTTTCTACTTCAATATGTGCATGTGTTTCTTTTAACATATTGCTTATACATATTAGTAGAGCCCTTAGGATCTTTGCTTGATTACCAGCGTTGTGATGGCAGTCACACTAGTGGGGGCTGAGTAATCTACAAGCACATCCTTATACAGGTCCCTAGTCATAGGATTATCGAGACGGGGCATCGATCCTCCGGAATAGACAAGTGTATACGCTTCTCATCCTATCAGGGGAGATGGTCTGTCCCACAGCCATTAGTACGTCGTACTAGAGATAGTATGCAGGTGCTCGTTAGGTTACGAGTACACCAGACATGACTTGTCGGGAACTGTTAGTTAGTATTATAACTATCATCGGGCAGCAGTTCCCTGGTGACATGAGTACAGCTTAGTCCGTCGACTTGACACTGCTACTTTGCCTCGAGTGTATTCCTACAGTATTTTGATTACTATCCTACCACGGCTCAAAGAAGTCATGCAAACAGATAGTAGTTAGGTGCAGTCCCAAAGCACTTGGAGGCAGTGGCGGTTAGACATGATTTATCTCTCCCGGTATTGGGGGTTGATATCGTGCAGTGTTCGGAGAGCCATTACACAAAGTCCCTGGCCAGGGCAAGCGAGATTTACTGGTAGGTATTTCAATAGTTTCTCAGGGTGTTTGGGCTACACTCTGGCACGACTTATTGCGCTATTAGGGGTTTGACGATTACCGCCCCTAGGCCCGATATGCGATACTCTTAGACGAACAGACCGGACTGTACGGAGATTGTCACATTCAGGCTCAGTAGGAGTTCAGATGGGTATTCCTCATCGGCCTTCTTATCGACATCTACCTGGGACCGTTACGTACAGCTAGTACCGCTTGCGGCCTGTGGTTAAACCCACTGCCAGCGTAGTGTCGAGTCTTTAGAGTACCACACAGAGAGTTTCCCTACTTCAGGCAATTAATGTAGACGTCGTATGGTTTTACGACCTGGGCTTCGATCACGTACGTGTACTTGTACACTGATGATGATCAGGAAGACAATACTAGTGGGCTTTGGTTTAAGCCGGATTCTAGTATTGTATTATTGGATTGTTATCGTATCAGGGTATCCGTATTTTTCGGAATGCGAATACGAGTATGTATATACGGTATGAGGGGCATTCTTGTAATTTGTCAAGATATGCTTCTAGAAGGTGCCACATCATTATTGGATTTATCTATTTTGTTAAATGGATTAATGATGTGGAAAATAGAAGAGACATGCTTGGCATGGTGGAGGGAATGGCTCATGGTTTATTTTATTAGATTGGGATCACTATCGAGGCATGGGTGCTTATTTTATTGCTTTTCTTGCCATGGCTCAATGAGTGAGATGAGAGATGATGTATGTGCCATTCTCTACACCTTGTTCTCTTGATGGTTCATTTTCTTCACTTGAGATTTCTTGAGTTGCTCTTCTCTCTTGAGCTCTCTAGGTCTCCTCTATCATCTTCTTCCTCAACACAAAATCCTATCATTCACATGTGTTGTGAGCCAAGGGTTTAGTGAGACAAACAATCCATTAATACATTCTACATCTCCTAAGCTAGTTGGCTTAGAAAACCTTCTACCCTAGTTACCTCACTTGGAGGTTGAAGCTTGGAGCATAAACCTTCGCGGTGGATCATCTTTGACAAGAGAAGACTGATGGAGCAAGCTTGATCCGATAACCGAGGAGCCTTGGTGAGGACCACTAGAATACCTGAAGGACTTGATCTACTAGGTATAAGAATATACCATAGTAGATAAATCCTCAAGTTAGTTTAGCTAGTTAAGGCTTTAATAAGATCATGGTGTAATAGCCGGTGTTGTGTAGTCAAAAGATTACCGTTTTTGAAATTTCCGCCTCCCCGCAAACCGCGGGGTGCGCGACACAGGTTTACATACATACCCGTATCCGTGTTCCGAGAAATACGAATACAATGTGACATAACTAATCCAATAACCAAATACTAGGATCTGGCTTAAACCAAAACCCACTAGTATTTTCCGCCCAAACATCATATGCGTACAAGTACACATGTATGATCGAACCCTGTCGTAAAACCATACGACCTCTACTCGTTTCACCCGAAGCAGGGAAACCCTCTGTGTGGGACTCTAAAGACTCGACAGTACACTGACAGTGGGTTTAACCACTAGCACGTCAGCGGTACTAGCTGCACATAACGGTTACTCAAGTATCTGTCGATAAGAAGGCCGATGAGCAAACTCATCCAAACTCCTAATGAGCCTGTCTGTGGCAATCTCTATACAGTCCGGTCTGTTCGTCTAAGATTATCGCATATCGGGTCTAGGGGGTGGTAAATGTCAGACCCCTAATAGAGCAATAAGTCGTGTTGGAGTACAGCCCAAAACACCCTGAGAAACTACTGGAGTACCTACCGGTAAATCTCGCTTGCCCTTGCAAGGGAATTTGTGTAATGGCTTTCCGAACACAGCGCGACATCAACCCCCAATACCGGGAGAGACGAATCCTATCTAACTGCCACTGCCTCCACGTGCTTCAGGACTGCACCCAACTATTACCTGTTTGCATGACTCAATAGAGCCGTGGTAGGGTAGCAATCTAAGAACAGTGAGAACACACTTGAGGCGAAGTTGCATTGTCAAGTCAACGGACTAAGCTGTACTCATGTCACCTGGGAACTGCTACCTGACGTTAGGTATAGTACCAACCAGCAGTACCCCACGAGTCCATCAGTGTAACTCATAACCTAATGAGCACCTGCATACTATCTCTAGTACAACATACCGATGGCTGTAGGACAGATCATCTCCTCTGCTGGGATGAGAAGCGTATACACTAGTCTACTCTGGAGTATCGATGCCCTGTCTCGATAATCCTATGACTAGGGACCTGTATAAGGATGTGCTTATAGACTACCCAGCCCCTACTAGTGTGACTGCCATCACAACGCTGGTAGTCAAGCAAATATCCTAAGGGCTTTATCAATATGTATTAGCGATACATTAAAAGAAACATATACACATATTAAGATAGATACAAACCAAGTAGCATACTACTATATTGAGCAAGACTGTTATAAATTCATGTATATATCCCAAACTTCCAAAATGTAATATACAAACCAGTACTATACAATAATAGCCTCTAGGGCATATAACACTAACCGATGACATGTGATGTTATGTTTTACTGTGATATGTTATATTGGATCGTCGTGATTGAATAACCGGGTTTTTTTTACGTGAGATGAGAGTTTTTCTGTTTTCAATCATGTAATAAATTGTATGTAATATTCTTTTATTGGGACACTTCCGGGTTGAGGTTGTTGTCACCATTGATGTATATTATTTACTTTTCCGCATTAGGATAGACCCAAGACGGGGAGCATAAGTAACTGGGTTCTAGAGTCCAGTAGGAGACTATCTCGAGGAGTCGAGACTGGGTCTCCTAACTCTAGAATTGGCAGGGTTGCTTGCCTCTCTCGTAGGGGTCTAGAGAAGTGGGTTTGGCTATTCATCATGACCGTGGAATCCGTGTTTTTCATTACTGGCTTAATTTAAAACACGGACCTCCTAGTATATCCGATATTTTATATGTTTGTTTCTGCTGCCTGAGTTCTGTGATGTGATCATATAACTGCGTGAGACGAATGATATATATATATATATGATATATAATAAATGTTGCTTATGTTTTGTATCTGCGTTAGCCCTGCCTCCGCTCTGCCGTTAGTTAAGTAACCTAACGGTGGATGATGGGGCCCCATGGCGAATGCGGATGGTATAAGCGTACGTTCTATTTTCGTTTCTTCTGTGATGTTTAGGAAACATAAATGATGGGACTTCATTAATGAGATTAATGAAAAAAAAGAAACCTAAAGATGTTGTGGAATCAACTTTCTCAAAAGGTAGCTCTAGTTTTTGCTTTGCATAGCGGTATTCCTTTATGAATATACAGCACCTCGTTCGATGAGGAAAGATCCTAGATCCCTTCACCGGGAGTGACCTCTTTAGCAAAACTAGAAAATGCTACAAACCACTTGGTTTGTTTTGAAAACTACTTGATTTTAAAAGCGGAGCTTAGACCACTCCATTTCAAATCACTAGATTCTACAACGATATCAAGTTCATTACGTTAAAGGTTTTATTCAAAACCAGTCGTAGCCCTCCGTCATTTCAGATAAGTGCTATTTAGTATTCGTGCTGCGTTTGTTGACCTTGTCAAGGCGTAGTGTACGGTAGCTGATTAGTACTTATCTGCCGCATATGATGTGATTGGATTAGGGTAGTCATACGGCTTTATTGACCTTGTTAAGGGTCGTACGGGTTGGTTTAATTCAATCACGAAATGACGGGTTGAACTTGACTAATGCTTATGATTTGTTGACCTTGTTAATGTCATAAGTTTCTAGGGGTAAAAAAAAGATATTGGGAATTTCAAGTGTTGAAATTTGCAATGAGATTGCATACCTTCTATGAGATAGTTGGATCCCGATACCTACTGCGAGTAAGAGTTACTCCTGGAAGAGTTTTTCACTTTATAATTAGCTGATCCAGTAGGTGTCTAAGAAAGGTGAAGGGTTACGCTAGCGCCCCGGCCAACTTCCGTGGCCAAATGCGGAACAAAAATTTTATAACGATACGAAACTTGGCGCTAGAATAAACCTAAACCGGATCTTTAACTATAAACCTAACTAGCAAAAAATGGTTCTATCTACTATGATAGAAAGTATACCTAAAGAAACCAAGTCCTTCGGGTCTTCGATCCTCTCCTTAAGCTCCTCGATGGACGTATGGATCATGCTTGAACTTCGGCCTCCTTGTGTCAACGATGATCCACATGAGAGTTCCAACCTTGAGCTAAACCTCCAAGTTGAGGCAACTAGAATACTTAGCTTGCTAATCTAAGTAGACTAGAGTGAGTAGAGTGTGATTTAGAGTGGCTTAGTCTCACTAACCCTTGATTATCAACACATGATACACTTAGGGTTTTGAGAGGAAGAAGGAGAGAGCAAGCTTGAGGAAAGAGAAAGTATTTATGATAATGATAATAAAAAATAGAACGGCTAACTTATATATGACCTCAAGCATGACATGGAAAATATCTTACCAAAATACCTAGGTCAAAAATATCTCATCAAAATATCTAAGGTCAACAAGTCAAGCCAAGTCAAAAGGTTAACACAAGTAGCCATGCCATATAATTTATAAAAAATAATAAAACCTTTCCTCCACTTCATATTTGTTTTGACCAAGTCATTGGTCAAAACCCTAATGAGGTGTCTCCTTCTATACCCCCTCTCATCCGTATATACATACCCGCATCCGTGTTTCGAGAACGAATACTATGAGAGGAAACTAATCCAATAATCAAATACTAAGATCCGGCTTAAACCAAAGCCCACCAGTATTGTCCGCTCGAACAGCATACGCGCACAAGTATACGTATGTGATCGAACCATGTCGTAAAACCATACGACCTTTACTCGTTTCGCCCAAAGCTGGGAAACCCTCTGTGTGGGATTCTAAAGACTCGACAGTACTCTGGCAGTGGGTTTAACCACAAGCACGTCAGCGGCACTAGCTGTACGTAACGGCTACCCAGGTACCTGTAAAAAAGGAAGGCCGACGAGCAAACTCATCCGAAATTCTATTGAGCCTATCCGTGACAATATCCGTACATTCCAGTCTCTTCATCAAAGAGTATCGCATACCGGGTCTAGGGGTGGTGAACGTCAGACCCTAATAACCTGATAAGTCGTGCTGATGTGGCTCAGGACCAATCCGGAAAACTATTGATCAACCTATCAGTAAATCCCAACTTCCTTAGCCAAGGTCTTATGGTCCTGACCAATTGATCACTGTGCGATATCAACTCCCAATACCGGGAAAGAAGAATCCCCAACAATCGCTCACTACCTCCATGTGGCTCGGGACTGTATCCAACCAAAACCTGTTTGCACGACTCAGTAGAGCCGTGGTAGGATAGTGATCAAAATACAGTAGGAACTCACACGAGACAAATGATGATCTCAGGTTGAAAGACTAACCTGTACACATGTCACCTGAGAACTTCCATCTAACGATAGGTATAGTACCATCTGAAAGTTCTCAATGAGTCCGTCCAGTGTACTCACACCTAGTGAGCACCTGTATACCATCTTAGGTGCATCAGACCAATGGCTGCGGGACCAACCATCCCCGACAGGGCTAGAAACGTATACACTAGTCTACTCTGGAGTATCAATGCCCAGTCTCGATACTCATGCGACTAGGGACCATTTAAGGATGTGCTTATGGACTACCCTACTCCCACAAGTATGATCGCCATCATAACGCAGGTAGTCAAGCAAGATCCTACAAGATTTATCAACATGTAACCGTAATATGTAATAACGAGTATGACATATGCCATGTTAAGATAAAGACAAACCATAATAGTATACTACCGTATCATGTCTTTATCAATATGTGCATGCTAGATATAACAACAATAGAAATAAATACACATATCTTGACAAAGACAAGTCAAATAATATACTATAAAACTGAGTAAGATTGTCCTGTACATACATATCCCTAGCATCCATATGTAAACAAATACAATACTGGCCTCTAGGGAATATATATCCAACAATCTCCCACTTGCACTAAAGGCCTGTAATTGGCGTACCGAATACCCAACGTCTGCACTAGGGCCAGCTGCTGGCGTACCGCATACCCAACATCTCAAAAAGTCGCTCAAACTGCTCTTGAGGGAGGGGCTTTGCAAATGGATCCGCCGTGTTCTCTTTTGTATCCACTCTCTGGACCTCGATCTCCTGGCGATCTACGATCTCCCTGATCAGGTGATACCGCCTTAAGATGTGCCTGGATTTCTGATGGGACCATGGTTCCTTCGCTAAAGCTATAGCCCTATTGTTATCATTATACACAGGTATCAGATCAATAATGGACGGAACTACCTGAAGTTCAGCTATGAACTTCTTCATCTAGACCGCTTCTTTTGCGGCATCGCTTGCAGCAATGTATTTAGCCTCCATCGTCAAGTCTGCGACGGTGTCCTGCTTGGAACTCCTCGAACACACCGCCCCTCCGTTGAGGGTAAACACAAAACCCGAGACAGACTTGCTTTCATCCTTGTTACACTGGAAGCTTGAATCGGTAAAGGACTCGACCCTGAGGTCTCCATTACCGTAAACCAGGAACATCTCCTTAGTCTTTCTCAGGTACTTGAGAATGTTCTTTACCACTGTCCAGTGGTTCTCACCTGGGTTTGACAGATACCGGCTCACCATGCCTAGCGCGTAAGCTACATATGGTCTTGTACATAGCATCATATACATTATAGATCCTACCGCCGAAGCATAGGGTATAGTGCTCATGCGAACCCTCTCCTCATCAGTCTAGGGATACATCTCCTTGGAGAGGGTGATTCCGTGCAATGCGGGTATGTTACCGCGCTTGGAATCTTCCATACTAAATCTCTTTAGTACGGTCTCTATGTGTAACATTTTAGAAAAATAAAATATTATTTTTGGGAATTTTTATAATTAAATAATATTATATTGAATATTTTAATAAGGCGGTATAATTAAATACCGATAAATTGGGAAAAATTTGGAATGTTATGGAAATTACTGAAAAGAGGGTGTTTTATGTGATTTATGCAAATTATGAAATTTTATGATTTATTATGCACTATGTTATTGCTAATCGCGATTAAAAATCGCTAATCGCGTATTAAGCTTGTTTTGTGCAAAATATGCACCATGTCATTTTAACACTTGTGTTATATTTTCCTACATGGCTTTCTCTTCATTTTCATTCATGGTTTGGGTTTTATGTGAGAAGTGAAGTGAAAAGAAAAGAAAAGAAAAGAAAAGGGAAAATAATAAAGAAATGGGTATGGGCATGAGAGAGAGAGAGGGTGAGGGGTCAACCATAAGTCATGGCCCATTGTTTCACCTTAGTTATCTTCATCTTCTCTCCTCTTTCTCTCACCATGGCAGCACCTCCTCCATCCCCCTCCACTTCATCCTCAAAACAACTTCAAAACATCACAAAATTTGTGTACAAGCTCACAAGCTTCACTTTGGATGAAGAAAGTTTGCATTTTGGTGCCCCAGGGGATTCATGAGTGCCAAATGAGGTAATCTCTGCACCAATAGTATAGTTTTTCTTTCATCTTAACACCTATGCATGTTTAGAAGTGATTTAGTTCGGTTTAGTGGACTTTGAGAATTCCTAGTTAGGGTTTTGTGGAATTCTTGAGTTGTGATGTGTAATTGAGCTTAGTAGAGGCCACACAAACCCCGTAGTGCTAGAATTCAGACCCAAACCTGAGACTTAACCCCGGAACGCGAACTTTGAATTTCTGCCGACATTGAAATTGTGAGAATTGTGATAGGAAAACTGAATCTGCTAACACCCGGAGACTTATAAAATTATTTAGCAAACACAGAGGAGTGTGCAGGCACCTAGTAAGCATCACCCAAGACCCTAGCCCCTATACCCTTACCCAGGCCGCAAATAAATCCCCTCTGGCTGCAAATTGCGGCCAGACCTGGTCCATTTTGGTTCATGCTTGTTCTGTAGATCCATATCCAGTAAACTAGACCCTTTACATATGCAAAATTGACTAATTTGGCCTAGGGTAAAATCTGGGACTATTTCCCTGTGTTGCTGTTTTGATTCGGGGTTTTGTTTTACGTATTTGGATTCTGGATTTTAGTATTTCTGTTTTACCTCGATGGTTTGATGTTTGTACATCGACATCGAGGGTTGGTTTGGCTATTCTTGCATGCGTAGGCTATAGGTTTTGACCTGTGAGCGAGACGTGTGCTATTTGGGTTTTCCGACTTGGTTTTAATACGCATGTTGCGATTGTGTATATATGTAGGTACCCCCCATGAGGATTCAAGACGATGAAGAAGATGATGGCGACATCGACATCGGCAAGCAAGAGCAGGTGAGTAGATTTATATGTACGGGGGAAGTCGGGTGGATGGCGTATAGCACCCCCGCAATGTCGTAAGAAATGGTATGATGTGATATAGATTTACTTATATGTGTTATTGAGAGATATGAACACCTAGCAAGAAAAGCTTTAGGAGATCATGGGTTAGTGTTAGCGAGAATTGAAGGAAGGATTTAGTTGGTTTCTTGTCGTGAACTCTAGAGTAAGGTTATACATATACATATATACATACGGGGTTTGGTTTTGGGTGTATACGTCATATGTATGTATATAGGTTTATGTGGATGTTTTGGTGCTTATATATATATACATACACATATAAACGGATGTTGAGGATAGTATATGATATTTGGAGGCGAGTCGATATGATCGGGCATGATGCCGTGAGTTGTAATATGTGTTTGGGTCATGATATGAGATGCGGTAGGATATTATAGTGGATCGTTGGGTGATGTGATTTTATTCACACGAGGACATGTGTATGATGATATTGGTATCAGTTTGTACTAGACTTTAGATTAGTACCCCCCCAGTTCATGATATGTGATGATGATGTAAGTCCACGTTGCCCACCCCGGTACTTGCGGGGAGGCGGAAAACGGAATAAAAATCGGATTTTTATGAGATTAGGCAACATGGACTAGACTATGAAGGATCTTTGCTAAACAAAAACAAGCTAAAGCTAACTAAAAACTAGCTAAGTGCTAGAAAGGTTATACTTTGGGCTTTAAGTCCTTCTCTCCTTGCTCCTTGGAGTGGTGGAAGGAGGTCACCTTGGTCGTCTTCTCACGTCGAAGAAAGATCCACCCGAAAGCCTCAACCTTTGGCTTCAACTCCAAGCTAGAAGTGACTAGGGTTCAAGAAGTGCTAGTCCTTCAACCCTAGATGAGAGTAGAGATGATCAAGAGAAGGTTTTTCTCAAGCTCAAGTGTTTCTCAACACATGAGAGGGGAGAGCTTGAGGGAGAGGAAGAACAAGAGAGAGAAATGAAATGATAGAATAATGAGAATTATGTGAACCATTCTCACTAATATGTGTATATTATTTTAATTGAATAATTAGCTAGATAATTGTCATGGCTAATCATGACATGACCATTATCATTTCAATTTGCAAGGATCAAAAAGCATCTTCCAAAAAAAATGATGATGGTCAAAGTGTCAACCTAGGTCAACAAGTCAAGGAGGTCAAATGGTCAACAACCATAACCATGCACAATTATTAAACTAATTATCAATTAACTATAATACACACATAAGCATTAGGGTTAATAAAATGACAATAGTCATTAACCCTAATCAAGGTCCTCTCCCTCTGTCTCAAACAACTGTGCATACACACCCGCATTTGTGATCCGAGGAACACGAATACAATGAGAAAAACCAATCCCAAATCATATACTAGGATCCGACTTAAACCAAAGCCCGCTAGTATAAACTGTCCGGACAGCAAACGTGCACAAGTGCGCGGATGCGAACGAACCCTGTCGCAAAACCATGCGACCTCTACTCATTTTGCCTAAAGGCGAATAGCTCTCTGTGTGGGGCTCTAAAGAATCGACACTACGCTGGCAATGGGTTTAACCACAGACCGCAAGCGGCACTAGCTGTACGTAACGGTCCCCAGGTAGATGTCGATAAGAAGACTGACGAGGTGAACCCCATCTGAACTCCTACTGAGCCTGTATGTGACAATCTCCGTACAGTCCGGTCTGTTCGTCTGATACATCGCATGGCGGGCCTAGGGGGGCGGTGAACGTCAGTCCCCTAATAGCGGTACAAGTCGTGTCGGAGTGTAGCCAAGAACACCCTGAGATAACACTGGAAACCTACCAGTATATCTCGCTTGCCCTGGCCAGGGACTACTCGTGTAATGGCTCTCCTGGACACAGCGCGATGTCAACCCCCAATACCGGGAGAGACGAATCCTGTCTAACCGTCACTGCCTCCAAGTGCTTCGGGACTGCACCCAAAAACTACCTGTTTGCACGACTCCTTTGAGCCGTGGTAGGGTAGTAATCAAAGTGCAATGGGAACACACTCGAGGCGAAGTGACAGTGTCAAGTCAACGGACTAAGCTGTACTCATGTCACCTGGGAACTGATAACTGACGATAGGTATAATACCAACCAACAGTTCCCGACGAGTCCTGTCCAGTGTACTCGTAACCTAACGAGCACCCGCATACTATCTCAAGTATGACGTACTGACGGCTGTGGGACAGACCGTCTCCCACGCTGGGATGAGAAGCGCATACGCTAGTCTATTCCGGAGTATCGATGCCCTGTCTCGATAGTCCAACGACTAGGGACCTGTATAAGGATGTGCTTATAGATCACCCAGCTCCCACGAGTGTGAGCGCCATCACAACGCTGGTAATCAAGCAAAGATCCTAAGGGCTCTACTAATATGTATATCAGCGATATGCTAAAAGAAACACATGCACATATTAAAGCAGAGACAAACCAAGTAGCATACTACCATTTCGAGCAAGATTGTATATACAACTGTTAATATCCCAAGCTTCCATCAAGTAATATACAAACTAGTATGATACAATAATGGCCTCTAGGGCATATACACTAACAATCTCCCACTTGCACTAAGGCCATGTACTGGCGTATCGAAGACCTATCATCTCGATCAGCCACTCGAACTGAGTCTGGGGTAGGGCCTTCGTGAGTGGATCTGCAGTGTTGTTCTCCGTATTTACTCTCTTCACCTCGATCTCCTGGCGATCTATGATCTCCCTGATCAGGTGGTACCGCCTCAAAATGTGCCTGGACTTCTGATGGGACCTGGGTTCCTTCGCTAAAGCTATAGCACCGTTGTTGTCGCAATACAGCGGTATTGGACCAACAATGGTAGGAACCACCTGAAGCTCTGTGAGGAACTTCTTCATCCAGACAGCTTCCTTTGCGGCATCGCAAGCGGCTATGTACTCCGCTTCCATAGTTGAGTCAGCAACGGTCTCCTGCTTGGAACTCTTCCAGCAAACCGCCCCTCCATTGAGAGTAAAGACATAACCCGACATGGACTTGGAGTCATCCTTGTCACTCTGGAAGCTGGAGTCAGCAAAGGCCTCGAGCTGGAGGTCTTTTCCGCCA
This sequence comes from Agapanthus africanus, assembly GCA_030015575.1. Lineage (NCBI taxonomy): Eukaryota > Viridiplantae > Streptophyta > Magnoliopsida > Asparagales > Amaryllidaceae > Agapanthus > Agapanthus africanus. The sequence continues at coordinate 439,536,040 of CM057350.1, read as the reverse complement.
TACACCAAGAACATCTCCTTAGTCCTTCTCAGGTACTTGAGAATGTTCTTTACCGCTATCCAGTGTTTCTCCCCTGGGTTCGACTGATACCGGCTTACAACGCTCAATGCGTATGCTACATCTGGTCTGGTACACAACATCGCATACATTATAGAGCCTACCGCAGAAGCGTAGGGTATGATAGACATGCGATCCCTTTCCAAATCAGTCTTGGGAGACATCTCTTTGGAGAGGGTGATCCCGTGACAAGCCGGTAAATTACCGCACTTGGAATCTTCCATACTGAACCTTTTCAGTATGGTGTCAATGTACCTTGACTGTGAAAGTCCCAACATCCTCTTAGACCTATCACGATAGATCTGGATCCCCAGAATGTAGTTGGCATCGCCCAGGTCCTTCATGGAGAACCTCTGCGACAAGAATCCTTTGACTGACTGTAGCATAGGAATATCATTTCCTATTAGGAGAATGTCATCCACGTACAAGACGAGGAATACCACAGTTCTCCCTACAATCTTACTGTAAATGTATGGTTCATCTGGATTTTTGATAAAGTCGAATTCTTTGACAGTATCATCAAAGCAGATGTTCCAACTCCGCGATGCCTGCTTAAGTCCATAAATGGACTTGAGCAACTTGCACACTCTACCGCTGCTCCCACTCTGATTGAATCCCTCTGGCTGATCCATATAGACGCACTCTTCCAAATTTCCATTTAGGAAAGCCGTCTTTACGTCCATCTGCCAGATTTCATAATCGTGGAAGGCAGCAATGGCAAGAAGGATCCGAATGGATTTCAGCATAGCCACTGGAGAAAAGGTCTCGTCATAGTCCAAACCAGGTCTTTGACGAAAACCCTTTACAACAAGTCTAGCTTTATAGGTCTCAACCTGCCCATCTACACCAATCTTCTTTCTGAAGATCCATTTGCAGCCTACGAGTTTTACCCCTTCTGGAGCAAAGTCCAAAGTACAAACTTTGTTGGTGTACATAGACTCCATCTCGGCCCGCATTGCATCCAGCCATTTTACCGAGTCACCGCTCTGAATGGCTTGCTGGAAGCTAGTAGGCTCACCATAATCCATAGTGCAATCCTCTCTATCCCCGTCAATGAGAAAACCGTAGTATCTCTCGGGCGGATGAGACTGCCTACTACTCCTGCGGAGTGGCGCTGGGATGTCCTGTTCTTTCGAACCCTCTGGTTCTACCAAGCTTTCAGTAATAGCTTGTGGTTCTGGAATTTCTTCCAGTTCTATTGCGCTCCCACTTATCTGATTTTCCAAAAACTCAGTTTCCAAGAAGCGGGCATGACGAGAAACAAAAACCTTTTGTTCCTCTGCATAATAGAAAAGATACCCCTTGGAGTTCTTTGAGTATCCCACAAACTTACACTGTACCGAACGTGCCTCGAGCTTGTCCGCATGCTGCTTTTTTACAAAAGCTGGACACCCCCATGTCTTAAAGTGTTTAAGACTGGGTTTCTTCCCACTCCACATCTGATATGGTATGGTAGGCACAGACTTAGTAGGAACTTGGTTCAAAAGATATGCAGCTGTTTCTAGTGCATAACCCCAGAAGGATCGCGGCAACTCAGCCTTACTCATCATTGAACGAACCATATCCAATAGGGTTCGATTCCTTCTTTCCGATACACCATTGTGTTGTGGTGTGTATGGAGGAGTAAGTTGAGAGAGAATTCCATTTTCTTTTAAGAAGCCCAGAAACTCGGCACTCAAGTATTCGCCACCTCGATCAGATCTCAGTGTCTTGATACTTTTGCCTGTTTGTTTTTCAACTTCATTCTTGTATTCCTGAAATTTCTCAAAGGCCTCGGATTTGTGCTTCATTAAGAAGACATGCCCATACCTAGAGAAATCATCTGTGAAAGTAATGAAGTATGAATAACCACTTCGCGCATGTGTAGACATTGGACCACACACATCACTGTGTATGAGTCCCAAGAGCTCGCTCGCTCTTTCTCCGTGTCCAGTGAACGGAGTCTTTATCATCTTTCCCATGAGACATGATTCAAAAGTGTCATAAGACTGGTACTCGAACGGATCCAAGTATCCTTCTTTATGTAACTTTGTCAACCGTGTCTCATTAATGTGACCCAGTCTACAATGCCATAAGAAAGCCTGATTTAATTCCGGAGACTTTCTTTTAAGTGTGTTCTGGACACTGAAGACCTGAGCTTGATTCAAAACGTATATACCGTATTTCAATGTACCTGACCCAATCAGTACTTGATTTAGGTGGATGTTTACTACATCGCTTACAAAAGTAAAATCATATCCTTCCTTAGAAAGTAAGGATATAGATATGATGTTACAAGCCGCACCTGGCACATAAAAACAGTCACGCAGAATCAATATCTGCCCAGTTGTCAGTCCTAGATGATATTCCCCTACGGATTCAGCATACATGCTCATTCCGTTAGCAACCCTGAGAGTCATATCACCTTTCCTGATAACCCTACGGTTTCTCAAAGCCTGTAACGAATTACAGATATGAAATCCTGATCCGGTATCCAATACCCAGGAAGTAGGGTTAACTGACATACAGTTCTCTATCACAAACACACCCGAAGCCGAAGCCACAACATGCTTCGAATTCTGGCTACTGGCTTTACAAGCCATGCAATCCTTCTGCCCATGTTCATTCCCGTAACAATAGGAACATCCTTCTTTTACTACATCTGTTCCTGAAACTTCTGCCTTTCCCTTTCTTTCTACTTCCCTAGTTTCCTTTAGGGTAGTAGGTAGAGACTGTTGAACCGAGTCAGCATCTGACCCGTTCTTCAACGTGGTCTTCAGGTCCGAGAGCTCAAAAGAGCTGGTCTCTGTAAGGACGTTGCCCCTTACAGATGACCCGATAGCCAACCTCGCTGGAAGCAATTCGTTCGAGGTCTCATATCTTGCGATACGAGATTGCTCTCCATATAAAACTTTGTTATGGAGGAAGATAGAAGCTGAGTCCATCTTCTCGTGCTGCTTCTGGTATATACCATCAACTGAGGCTAACACGAGGCACTTGGCTTTCGCACAGTCTTCTTCCGATGTCCTACGAATATCAATATCCATGACAGGGGAAACTGGACCTGAGACGGCAGGGGTTGGATCAGTCAAGAGGTGTCCCAGCTTGTCCTGGGCAATGGACATCTGGACAGACCTTTGCCAGTCATAACAGTCAGATTCAGTCATTTTATTATCTAGATGTAACCTAGGTGCGGTCACTGGGTCGCTGCAATTAAGAGAGAGAGAAGAAAACACTTAGCATGATGCTCTTGCAAGTTTAGATTGGTTTTTAATTTATCTAAACAGGATGGCTCCCACTGTCTCTCGAATCCCTCCTCAAACCACAAAGGAAGAATTAGTCGGGATCTTTCTCACCGTACAATACTTGCTTAACCGTTCAGCCAGGCCAGTGTCGGTACTTCGAGGGAGGTTTTCCAACGCTTTCGCGAAGTTCCTTAATTAAGTAACCTCTTTTCCCTGTGGGCGTAGCCCCGCTAACACCTTTCTAGATACCTACTAGGTTTATAGCATTGATCGTTAAGTGAGAGTTTTCCCGAGGAGTAGCATATACTCACAGTAGGATCGGGATCCAAAAATCATCGCGTGATAAAACCGAAGGAATCCTACCAGAATCATCACACTCCAAATGGTATGCAGCGCTAGCAAGTTTCAGTACTTTTGAAACTCCCAATGTAGATTTTTGCCCCATGCTCTTATGATCTTGACTAAGGCCAACAAATCATAAGTCATATGTCAAGTTCTACCCGTCGTTATCCAGGTTAATTTGGACCCACCCGTATATACCCTTGACTATGGCCAACAAAGCAATACGACTGTCCCAAACCAACGCAATCTATCTATGCAACATATGAATACCCAGCAGCTACCAAACACTGTGCCTTGACTAAGGCCAACAAACACAGCTTGAATACTGTTGTATATTTATATGAAACGACGGAGGGCTACGGATGGTTTTGGCGAAACCGTGAACGTAGTGAACTTGATATAATCGATGGAACGAGATAGCTTTTAAAAGGAGTGGTTCAAGCTCCGCGTTTAAAAGTTTAGTTTTGAAAAGAACCGAGTGGTTTTCAAAGTGTTCCAATCGACTTTTACTTGGTTTATTTTCTTGCATTAGTTCTTTAAATGCGTCTCATCATTTAATCCTACCATTGCAGAAAACAACCAAAATATGACGTACGCTTATGCCATTCGCATTCGCCACGGGGCCCCGTCATCACCCGTTAGGTTACTTAACTAACGACAGAGCGGGGGCTGGGCTAGCGCGGCTGTAAAACATAAGCAACGCCTAAATAGTTATCATATATAAATATATAGCAATGATAGACATTACAGATCACAGATGAATACATTGGATATACTAGGAATCCGCAATCCGTTCGAGCCTGCAACGAAAAGCGGATTACACGGTCGCGGTGAATAGCCAAATACCCCACCCAAGACCCCTACGGGTGCGGCAAACTACCCGCCAAGTACCCGAAGCGAAGCAACCTCCCTCACCACCGTGAGTAGGCCACTCGGCACTTCGAGATACCCGGTAGTTTGTGCACCCCCTCCATGGGTCTATCCTAGGAGCAAAAACAGTAAAAAGAATTATACAATGACGGCTACAACCCCGACCCGGTTGTGCGGCCATACAAATAATAATATTACATCAATTTACATGTTACAATGAATGAAAGAAAAAGCAACACTCATCTCACATCCACCCCGGCTATTCACCCGTGACAATCCAACCCATTCATATACACATACCAATATCAAACACAGATCACAGATATGTATAACCCCGACTAATCGACATATAGCGATTAGCCGACGTTTAACACATACAAACATCACAGATATAACCGTCATAGTCAAAGTGTAGTGAAGTTCCGAAAAAAATACGGATTTATAGGCCCCCAAAAATAAATTTCTATTCTGGAAAATCTGGGCACATATAGCATATCTTAAAAAATCCTAAAACCAAGCCAGAGATACACTGCACCAAACTCGACCCAGTGAAGAGCCAACTTGGCCGCGGTTGTGCGGCAATAGCATGCTATTGCCGCGGAACCGCGGCTCCTTGGTCGAGTCACTGGACCGGGTTTGGTGGTTATCTTCACAAAACCCTGAGATGATTTTTGGAGTATAACAAATTTTGTTTTGACCAGAAATTTTTTTAACAGAAACTAGGGTTTTTGAAAACTCGGTTTTTGGATTTTTCGGTTTCGAACTTCGTTACACTTCACTACCTAGCTAGTTTATGTTTAGTTAGGCTCTGATACCACTGTAAGTCCACGTTTCCCACCCCGGTACTTGCGGGGAGGCGGAAAACGGAATAAAAATCGGATTTTTATGAGCTTAGGCAACATGGACTAGACTATGAAGGATCTTTGCTAAACAAAAACAAGCTAAAGCTAACTAAAAACTAGCTAAGTGCTAGAAAGGTTATACCTTGTGCTTTAAGTCCTTCTCTCCTTGCTCCTTGGAGTGGTGGAAGGAGGTCACCTTGGTCGTCTTCTCACGTCGAAGAAAGATCCACCCGAAAGCCTCAACCTTTGGCTTCAACTCCAAGCTAGAAGTGACTAGGGTTCAAGAAGTGCTAGTCCTTCAACCCTAGATGAGAGTAGAGATGATCAAGAGAAGGTTTTTCTCAAGCTCAAGTGTTTCTCAACACATGAGAGGGGAGAGCTTGAGGGAGAGGAAGAACAAGAGAGAGAAATGAAATGATAGAATAATGAGAATTATGTGAACCATTCTCACTAATATGTGTATATTATTTTAATTGAATAATTAGCTAGATAATTGTCATGGCTAATCATGACATGACCATTATCATTTCAATTTGCAAGGATCAAAAAGCATCTTCCAAAAGAAATGATGATGGTCAAAGTGTCAACCTAGGTCAACAAGTCAAGGAGGTCAAATGGTCAACAACCATAACCATGCATAATTATTAAACTAATTATCAATTAACTATAATACACACATAAGCATTAGGGTTAATAAAATGACAATAGTCATTAACCCTAATCAAGGTCCTCTCCCTCTGTCTCAAACAACTGTGCATACACACCCGCATTCGTGATCCGAGGAACACGAAAACAATGAGAAAAACCAATCCTAAATCATATACTAGGATCCGACTTAAACCAAAGCCCGCTAGTATAAACTGTCCGGACAGCAAACGTGCACAAGTGCGCGGATGCGAACGAACCCTGTCGCAAAACCATGCGACCTCTACTCATTTTGCCTAAAGGCGAATAGCTCTCTGTGTGGGACTCTAAAGACTCGACACTACGCTGGCAGTGGGTTTAACCACAGACCGCAAGCGGCACTAGCTGTACGTAACGGTCCCCAGGTAGATGTCGATAAGAAGACTGACGAGGTGAACCCCATCTGAACTCCTACTGAGCCTGTATGTGACAATCTCCGTACAGTCCGGTCTGTTCGTCTGATACATCGCATGGCGGGCCTAGGGGGCGGTGAACGTCAGTCCCCTAATAGCGGTACAAGTCGTGTCGGAGTGTAGCCCAGAACACCCTGAGATAACACTGGAAACCTACCAGTATATCTCGCTTGCCCTGGCCAGGGACTACTCGTGTAATGGCTCTCCTGGACACAACGCGATGTCAACCCCCAATACCGGGAGAGACGAATCCTGTTTAACCGTCACTGCCTCCAAGTGCTTCGGGACTGCACCCAAAAACTACCTGTTTGCACAACTCCTTTGAGCCGTGGTAGGGTAGTAATCAAAGTGCAGTGGGAACACACTCGAGGCGAAGTGACAGTGTCAAGTCAACGGACTAAGTTGTACTCATGTCACCTGGGAACTGATAACTGACGATAGGTATAATACCAACCAACAGTTCCCGACGAGTCCTGTCCAGTGTACTCGTAACCTAACGAGCTCCCGCATACTATCTCAAGTACGACGTACTGACGGCTGTGGGACAGACCGTCTCCCACGCTGGGATGAGAAGCGCATACGCTAGTCTACTCCGGAGTATCGATGCCTTGTCTCGATAGTCCAACGACTAGGGACCTGTATAAGGATGTGCTTATAGATCACCCAGCTCCCACGAGTGTGAGCGCCATCACAACGCTGGTAATCAAGCAAAAATCCTAAGGGCTCTACTAATATGTATATCAGCGATATGCTAAAAGAAACACATGCACATATTAAAGCAGAGACAAATCAAGTAGCATACTACCATTTCGAGCAAGATTGTATATACAACTGTGAATATCCCAAGCTTCCATCAAGTAATATACAAACTAGTATGATACAGTAATGGCCTCTAGGGCATATACACTAACAGATGATACCATATGGATGTTGTGTTATATGTGATAGTTCATGATATGTGATGATGATACCATATGGATGTTGTGTTATATGTGATAGTTCATGATATGTGATGTTGATACCATATGGATGTTGTGTTATATGTGATAGTTCATGATATGTGATGATGATACCATATGGACGTTGTATTATATGTGATAGTTTATGATATGTGATGATGATACCATATGGACGTTGTGTTATATGTGATATTCGACCCGTACCCAGATTTAGGATGCCGTACGGTAGATTTACCGTACGAGATATAATTATGATGTTAGATCCACACTCTTGACTCGAGGATGTCACATATATTGTATCGTATGTGATACTATTGAGGCGAGATCACCGACTACTAGATATATTTATAGGTCGACTCAGACTTAGGTGGATTTCCTTACCATTTTGACTGGGCTCGAGTCATACTTGTTTTCAAATGCAGTGAATCGTGAGTACTTTAAAATACCAAACCGTATGACTCGTATATTGGGTAAGTTTATTCTTCAGTGTTGTTGTTACTATATCACTTTCTGTATATTCATGATGTTTCATCGTATTGCATGCTTATACATATGTTATCTGTAATTATTATGAAACCCTACTGTCAGGACACCAGCACCATTACCGATGATGCGATGTTCTATGTACACTTGCTTGCCGGCTCACACACATCATCATCGGTAATTGCCATGTCACGTATACTTTAGGGAATACTATTCATTGACATAGCTTGCTAGTTGATAGTTGCAATATGTTATAGCTTTCATATGCTAGTTTAACTATTGCATTCATTGCATGTTATCAGACGCATTCATGTATTCATTGATTATGCAGTATTATGGAGATTTATGTCGGTTTTCACTGTTTATTGACATGGTGATTTGATGATTTCGGATCCTTCTTGAGATTTTCTGGATTGGAAACCGCACGTGAAAGTTTTATAAATTGATGAGTTATTTTAAAGGGAAAAATGCGGTTTTCCTTGATATGATGAGTATTGTCCACTATGATGTTTTCTCGGTTCTGAGATGGTTTTCGAGACCCGATTCGAGGAGTTGGATGAACCGTCTGCGGGTACATGGTGGACCCGGTATGGTACCCCGGGGCAAGAAGCTCGAGTTGTAGACGATGAGCCCGGCAGGGGCAGACTTGTAAGTGCACGGCGGCGCCCCGGCCGTCAATCCGACGGCCAAATGCGGAAGCGGTGATTAACTTTAATTTTGCGAACTTTGGAAACCGGTACCACCGCGCACTAAATACCCGGATCGGACCATTAAACTAGTTCTAGCTAACTACAAGATGGGAAGAGATATACCGAGTGATCCGAGTCCTCCTGTCTTCTCGTCGTCGTCCTGATCTCACGCGGAATGTCCGGTCTCCATCTCCTCGCCGGAAGGGCACCACGTCGCCTGTTTCTTTTACGGGCTCCCGCCTCTATACCGAGGCAACTCGGGCATGAAGCTGGCAAGTCGACATGCCCAATATTGGCTGTAGAATGTGTAGTGTTGTGTCTCATTTGGGGTTTTGTTGCCTTTGTAGATGGAGGAATGAGGTTAAGAAAAATGGTGCTTTCATTTTTCATGCAAGGAAATTGAGATGAAGATAAAATGCCACAAGCTCACAAAATGAAACTCTCTCTCTCACTCCCTCAAAATTGTGGCCGGCCATATCTAGTGGGAAATGGTGGTGGAGTGAAAACATAATCCAAGAGGGAGGTGATGGTAGGAGATGAGAAGAGGTGACCATAAACAAAACATCATCATAACAAATGCACATCAAACCCATACCCTTTCTTATCTCAATTAATGCAAGTAATGGTGCATTAAAAGAAAAGAAGGAAAAAGAATCTAAAGAAGCTATCATAATCTCTCATCTCACAAATAAACCCTCCACAAAATGTTATTTGCAAACTTGCAAATAACCCCCTCCATCGGAAAAGTCCGGCCGGGAAAGAACAAAGGAAAACCGGCCGGAACGGAATGCAAACTGGCAACTCCAGAAAACTGGTCCCGTAATAAATTACAGGAAAACCCCGATACTGTGCATACACACCCGCATCTGTATTCCGACCGGATACAAATGCAATGAGACAAAATCTACACTGTACTAAACTAGGATCCGGTTTAAACAAAAGCCGGCTAGTAATGTTCGTCCGATCCTGATCCGTGCAATACCGCACGTATCAGATCGAACCCTGCCATATAACTATACGGCCTCTAGTACAAACTGTCCGATCCTGATCCGTGCAATACCGCACGTATCTGATCGGACCCTGCCATATCTCCATACGGCCTCTACAGCGTTTCGCCCGAAAGCTTGAGTAACTGAAAGTGTGGTGGACTCTAAAGACTCGTCAATACTATGGTTGTGGATTTAACCACTAGCACGTCAGAGGTATAAGCCAATACGTAACGGGCCACCAGCTATTGACCAAAAGGGACGTCGATGAGCGAACTCATCCTGACATCCTACTGAGCCTGTCAGTGACAATATCCGTACAGTCCGGTCCGTTCATCTACGAGCATCGCATGGCGGGCCTAGGGGGTTGGTAAAAGTCAGACCCCCAAAAGCGGTACAAGTCGTGTCGGAGTGTAGCCCAGAACACCCTGAGATACTACTGGAATACCTACCAGTAAATCTCCTGCCTTGGCCAAGGACTTCGTGTAATGGCTCTCCTAGACACAGCGCGACCTCACCCCCAATACCGGGAGAGACGAACCCCCGAAGATCCGCTCACTGCCTCCATGTGGCTCGGGACTGTACCCAACTAAAACCTGTTTGCACGACTCCTTTGAGCCGTGGTAGGGTAGTAATCAAAGTACAGTGGGAACTCACACGAGACAAATGACGATCCCCAGGTCGATGAACTAACCTGTACACATGTCACCAGGGAACTGCTATCCGACGTCAGGTATAAGACCAACTAGCATGTTCCCGGCGAGTCCTGTCCGGTGTACTCATAACCCAATGAGCACCTGTATACATCTTAGGTGAACCAACTGACACCAGTGGCTTGTGAGACCGGCCACCGCCCCTCGTCGGGGTCTCGACTGTATACACTAGTCTACTCTGGAGAATCGATGCCCTGTCTCGAAACTCCCACGACTAGGGACCATTTAAGGATGTGCTTGTAGACCCCAGCTCTCACGTATATGATCGCCCTCATACTGCTGGTCGTCAAGCAAGAATCCTAGGGGCTCTATCAACGTGTAATAGCGACCTGTCAGGTCACCTAAAGCAGTACACGATGATAAAGGTAAACCAGATAGCATACTATCATCTCGAGTAAGACTGTCCTACCGGGATAGGTCCTCCCTCAATCATTGTAATCACGTGCCTGTGATCCAATAATTGATTCTGAGGGCACTATCTCCAACAATCTCCCACTTGCACTCGAGGCTAATTATTGCGATGTCGCATACTCACAGCCCGTGTGATACCGAACACCCAACTCCTCTACTAGTCAGTCTCATAAAGCCTGTTTGCGAAACTCTTGCGTTCGAGGAATAGCCTCAGTGAGTGGATCCGCCATGATGTTTCTTTCTATGTCTCTCTATATCTCAAGTTCGCGGAGAAAGCCATCTCCCGAAATGAGCAATACCTGTCTTGGAATGTCTGGATGTCTGATGGGACCTAGTTCATAAATGAACTCCAAATCCAAACTTCTTAGACTGTATCGTCAACTGAACTTAATCAGTATCCTGCGCCATGCCTCCCTCAGTATCTGCCTGGATCACCTGTCCAGAATACTGTCCCTCATCAGAAGGAAAACTGTAACTCTGATAACATCCTTGTCGTCCATGTCACCTTGGAAGCCTGGAATGATAACTGTCTCCCAAATGAGGCTGTCGTTATCATATCCCTAGAACATCCACTTATGTTCTAAAACTGCTTCCGACTGTTTCTCCAGGATTGGATCAATGTCAACTTATTGCATCTAGTGCAAGAACAACATCTGGTGTGGTACTTGACATCTCATGATTGGCTCAATTGCCTAAGCAAGTGATCTGCCAATCATGCACATCCCTCTCTACTTTAGTCTATAAGACATCTTTAGAGAGGGTGACTCCATCACCTGCAGGTACACTACCGTGCCAGGAGTCGACCATTCTAAATACTCTTAGAATGTTGTCTAAGTACCCAGATTGGGAAACCACCCAAATCTAGATCTAAAACTATAGATCTAGTAACCAGTATGTCTTATATAATGTCCAAGTCCTTTGTGGAGAAACCACTGTGTGACGACCAAAGTATAACCGATCGTAGTATAGGAATATCACTTCCTACTACCTTCTCAACAGATCCATCCCCTATTCTGATGACGTCAAACTTATGACTGTCACATCAGAAACAGATGATCTAACTCCGCTATATCTGCTTTAGTCTATAAATAGACATAAGCCTGATGTCCACTAATGCTTCCGCTGCTCCCACTGACTACGAAAACCCTCTGGCAGAGTCATATAGACGTGCACTTCTAAAGCTAGTTTAGAACGACGCTATACTCATCCTCCTGCCGGGTCTCGCAGCCTGGAACAACAACAATGGCAAGTGTGGGTAAACAAGAACTTCCCTGTCACCGTCCTTGAGGCTACCGGAGTACCTCTCGGGTGCCTGAAGTTACCCACCTTATCTGCAGAGTGGCCAATGGAATGTCAAATCAGATTGAATGTTTAGGTTCCTTATCAAATCTTCAGTAATCGTTTGCGGTTCTGGAATCACTTCCAGTTCTACCATACTCCCACTACTGTTTTTGAAAAAATCCATTTTTATTAAAACTGTGGCGAGTCAAGAACAATATCACTATTGATCTTTCTTATGGTAGAAAGTCAACCCTCGTCATAGCCTGGGTCAACCCACAAACAGCCATTACAGAAACGTGCCTTGAGTTATCCAGAGCCTGGTTTTAATCATGAGTCGGACAACTCCCCGTACCTTAACAATGTTAAGATATGAACTGTACTATATCCAATATAGAACCAGAGGCACTGATTTAATTGAACCAGATTCAAATCATGCAGCTGTCTCCAGTGCATGTCAACTAAATGGAGAGAGGCCGATCAGCGTTACTCAACTTAGGAATGCTTCCAATTATGAGTAACCTGAAAGAGAAGCAATTTCTCTTTATCATTACTATCAACTGAATACCATACACAAGTATCTATATCTTCGATCACTTTGAAGAATCCCGATACTTGCTACACCTGGTTCTCTACTCTATTCAAATACCTATAACTCCTCAAAACTTAGACCCTGTGTTTCTACGAAACACATGTCTAAGAACTAGAGAAGTTAAAAGTAAACAGAATATAGTATGAGGACCAACCCCTCTGTCCTAATGGACACTGGACAACATACAATACTCTGTATAAGTCCGCCGAATCTAACAACTCTTTCACTGTGTCGTAGGTTGAAAACTGTACTTATGGTTAAGAAGAATTACACCGCTGTTTAATGCTCCTTACCTAACCATCCACTGATATAGGTAAATGTCATCGACATAATATCAAAAGGTATATCTCACTCTATGAAAATAGACGTACAGATATATCAGTTTGAAATTGGTGCACAACAGCGGATATTCAAAACCAAAAGTTTGCCGACCGGCAAACAGCCCAGGTGATCTCCTCAAATATCACCGATTACAACGAATCCCGATATATTGAGGATGATTACCCTATTCCCAATAACTTACTCCCACTCATCATCTGTAAAACCATACAGATGTGAGAATCAAACCTGGTAAATACATACCCTGGAGCAAGTGTCCAATCGGGAAATCAGTTTTCTTTTAACAGTACACAGCTGAACTGAAACATTGAAATGTTTCGATGGGGTATCCTGGTATTCCTAGTAATGCCTCTACCATTATCCAGATTCACAACTATAACCGTATAATTCTTTGCCACCTCTCCAAATCCCTTTATATGTCTTTAGTCATTACCTTCTGCACACCCCTTAGGCCAAATGGTTTTCTTCCTTCCCTACCGTTCGGCACCAGCCTATGGCTTGGAAGAAGACTATCCAATAAGCATAATGGGTGTACTGTCCTAACCCTAGGAGCACTCTCAATGCGAGAGAAGGTGAAGATAAAAGACAACCGAATAAACCTTATTCCTATTTCTCCTGGACCAGAATCCATCCCCGAACTGGAACAAGTTCCTTTCGAGTTCGTATATAACCATACGATGGAGTATCCAATAAACTGTGGATCTTCGTAGTGATACGGAGTGTCCTGGAGAAATACAAAGGTGATTTAGGATTGGCGAAGAAATACTTGGTTTGGTCGTGAATATCAGTCGCAATTTACTTTGCCCTCTTATTAATCCCTTGCTTTGTCTTAATCTTAATACCTTCTGCACACCGTTTAGGCTAATTGGTCTTCTTCATTCCCTACCGGTCGGCACCAGCCTAAGGTTTGGAAGAAGACTATCCAATTTGCATAATAGGTGTACTATCTCCTAAACCAAGGAGTACTCACAACTTGAGAGAAGGCAAAAAGGAAATGACAACTGAATAAATCTTATCCGTTTTCTCCAGAACCGGAAACCATCCTCGAATTCCTTCAAGTTCGTATATAACCATACGATGGTTTTGTCCAATGGAAGTGGAAGTTCGTAGTAATACGGGGTGTCCTGGAGAAAAGGGTAAAAGTAGGAGTGGCAATGAGGTCTGCAACTCTGACAATCCAAAAGCCAATGTTAAGAAGGTTCGGTCAACTTGGTCTTTGAGTCGTAGTCTTAGGGTCGGGTCAATGGTCGCTGCCAGAGAGAGAGAAAAGAAACACTCAGCGTGCACTCTAACCTAGATCAGAATGGTTACCAATTATCTAATCTGGAAACCTCCCACTGTACCTCAAATTCTCCTCCAAACCTGAAAGAAGAATTAGTCGGGGTCACCCGAGGAGTAAACTAACTCATCAGTGGGAATCGGGATCCAACTCTCATCGCATGATAATGTGACGGACTCTGCTCACGGTATCACACTCCAGAAGGTATGCGCATATCTGGCAAGTTTCAGTTCTTTTGAAACTCCCGATGTGGATTTTTACCTCATGCTCTTATGACCTTGACTTTGGCCAACAAATCATAAGTCACATGTCAAGTTCTACCCGTCATTCTCCAGGTTAATTTGAACCCACCCGTACATACCCTTGACTTTGGCCAACAAGGTAGTACGACTGTCCCAAACCAACGCATCTATCTATGCTGCATATGAATAACCAACAGCTACCAAACACTGTGCCTTGACTTTGGCCAACAAACACAGCTTGAATACTATTGACTACCCATATGAAACGACGGAGGGCTACGAATGGTTTCTGGCGAAAACCTTTAACGTAAAGAACTTGATCTCGTTGAAGGAACGGATAGCTTTTTAGAAAATATAGTGACGAAAACCTTTACTAAAGAGGTCACTCCCGGTGAAGGGATCTCGGCTCTTTCCGCGTAGAATGAGGTGCAGGATATTCCAAATGAATACCACGATGCAAAGCAAAAGTAATCGGCTATAGTGAAGTTACTGCCCTGACGCAAACTTTTGTCCAAGGGGTCACTCTCGGTGAAGGGATCTCGGCCCTTGCCTCGTCGACTGAGGAGCAGGATATTCCAAATGAATACCACGATGCAAAACAAAAGTGAACGTCCTTGCAATAACAGCTTTTTGAAAAGTGTTCCAACAACATCAGATTAGGTTTGTTTATCTTGCATTGATCCGAATCAATGCAGTCCCATCAATAGATCACACCACAAAGAACGAAAATATACTGACGTACGTATATGCCATCCGCATTCGCCACTGGGTCCCGTCATCACCCGTTAGGTTAGCTAACTAACGGTAGAGCGGGGACTGGACTAGCGCGGATGAAAAACATATACAACATCTACTAATATATTTACCAATATATTGTATTTCGCTCAAGGCGTGATAAAATGCAACATCA
The DNA here is from genome assembly GCA_030015575.1 of Agapanthus africanus. NCBI lineage: Eukaryota > Viridiplantae > Streptophyta > Magnoliopsida > Asparagales > Amaryllidaceae > Agapanthus > Agapanthus africanus. The sequence goes on along the minus strand of CM057350.1, from coordinate 439,520,727 downwards.
CAGAAATGTACAGCATCACAGAACAATACAGATATCTGGGATCCCCGGGTTTCACAGAGCCACTACTGAAACCCGAGGTTCCCCTGGTCGTGTGGATAGCCTGTGCAATGAAATCCTAGACCCCTAGGGGCGCGGTAAGTTACCCGCCAAAACCTGAAGCGAGGCAGCCCCCTTCAGCGCCGTGAATGGACCACCCAGCACTTCACGGAATCCGGTAACTTGGGCACCCCTCCTGGGTCAACCTGTACCCCCTACGAGTGCGGCGAATAGCCCGCCAATTCTAGAGCGAAGCCCCCTCCGTCCCAATGCCATGAGATGCGGGCTTGTTGCCCTCCAGAACCCGGCTATCCGTGCACCCCTCCGCGGGGTAATCCTAGTACAGAAAGTAAAATATACATACAGAAGGTACATCGACCGCAACCTGGTCGTGCCCCAAAAAAATAATACAATCAGGCAGTGACGGCAGTCCACATGTCGGACGCTCGCCCCGCAATATCAAATGTACATAATACAACCACAACTGTACTAGCATTGCATCCAGGCTATCCCCCACGACCGATCCGCAACATCACAGCAACACACAGAACATCAACGTGAAAGTCACGTTCGCAAATCCGTCTAACCGGGCTATAGCAGTTAGACTGGATTTACCGATCAAGTGACATTCACGGTCGCAGATATAATGTAAATACTGTGAAATAATGTGTTTAAAATATCCGATCGATCAAAAATTAACAAGTGGGCCCCCAAGCAATACTGTAGCACTCACAGAAAATCTGGGCCCAATATAATTATTCCAAAACCCCAATTTTCACCCCAGAAAGCTACTGTAGAAATTTGGTGCAGGGATCTCCACAGTGTGCGGCGGAACCGCGGCGATAAGGGGGTGGTTGCAGCGGTTCCGCGCTCCCATAGTGGAGTCACTTCATCGAATTTTTACAGAGCTCTTAGAATTTCCAGTACATCAATGTTTTACAACCTGAAAAAATTTTCGAGACCAAAAAATTTCAACAGAAAACTGTCGCTTTGAAAAACACGGTTTTGGAACTTCTGATCGATCGGAAATGCAAACACATTACACAAAGCTAGACTAAGTTAATGGCGAGGCTCTGATACCACTGTAAGTGCACGGCGGCGCCCCGGCCGTCAATCCGACGGCCAAATGCGGAAGCGGTGATTAACTTTAATTTTGCGAACTTTGCAAACCGGCACCACCGCGCACTAAACACCCGGATCGGACCATTAAACTAGTTCTAGCTAACTACAAGATGGGAAGAGATATACCGAGTGATCCGAGTCCTCCGGTCTTCTCGTCGTCGTCCTGATCTCACGCGGAATGTCCGGTCTCCATCTCCTCGCCGGAAGGGCACCACGTCGTCTGTTTCTTTTACGGGCTCCCGCCTCTATACCGAGGCAACTCGGGCATGAAGCTGGCAAGTCGACATGCCCAAGATTGGCTGTAGAATGTGTAGGGTTGTGTCTCATTTGGGGTTTTGTTGCCTTTGTAGATGGAGGAATGAGGTTAAGAAAAATGGTGCTTTCATTTTTCATGCAAGGAAATTGAGATGAAGATAAAATGCCACAAGCTCACAAAATGAAACTCTCTCTCTCACTCCCTCAAAATTGTGGCCGGCCATATCTAGTGGGAAATGGTGGTGGAGTGAAAACATAATCCAAGAGGGAGGTGATGGTAGGAGATGAGAAGAGGTGACCATAAACAAAACATCATCATAACAAATGCACATCAAACCCATACCCTTTCTTATCTTAATTAATGCAAGTAATGGTGCATTAAAAGAAAAGAAGGAAAAGGAATCTAAAGAAGCTATCATAATCTCTCATCTCACAAATAAACCCTCCACAAAATGTTATTTGCAAACTTGCAAATAACCCCCTCCATCGGAAAAGTCCGGCCGGGAAAGAACAAAGGAAAACCGGCCGGAACGGAATGCAAACTGGCAACTCCAGAAAACTGGTCCCGTACTAAATTACAGGAAAACCCCGATACTGTGCATACACACCCGCATCTGTATTCCGACCGGATACAAATGCAATGAGACAAAATCTACACTGTACTAAACTAGGATCCGGCTTAAACCAAAGCCGGCTAGTAATGTTCGTCCGATCCTGATCCGTGCAATACCGCACGTATCAGATCGAACCCTGCCATATAACTATACGGCCTCTAGTACAAACTGTCCGATCCTGATCCGTGCAATACCGCACGTATCTGATCGGACCCTGCCATATCTCCATACGGCCTCTACAGCGTTTCGCCCGAAAGCTTGAGTAACTGAAAGTGTGGTGGACTCTAAAGACTCGTCAATACTATGGCTGTGGATTTAACCACTAGCACGTCAGAGGTATAAGCCAATACGTAACGGGCCACCAGCTATTGACCAAAAGGGACGTCGATGAGCGAACTCATCCTGACACCCTACTGAGCCTGTCAGTGACAATATCCGTACAGTCTGGTCCGTTCGTCTACGAGCATCGCATGGCGGGCCTAGGGGGTTGGTAAAAGTCAGACCCCCAAAAGCGGTACAAGTCGTGTCGGAGTGTATCCCAGAACACCCTGAGATACTACTGGAATACCTACCAGTAAATCTCCTGCCTTGGCCAAGGACTTCGTGTAATGGCTCTCCTAGACACAGCGCGACCTCACCCCCAATACCGGGAGAGACGAACCCCCGAAGATCCGCTCACTGCCTCCATGTGGCTCGGGACTGTACCCAACTAAAACCTGTTTGCACGACTCCTTTGAGCCGTGGTAGGGTAGTAATCAAAGTACAGTGGGAACTCATACGAGACAAATGACGATCCCCAGGTCGATAAACTAACCTGTACACATGTCACCAGGGAACTGCTATCTGACGTCAGGTATAAGACCAACTAGCATGTTCCCGGCGAGTCCTGTCCGGTGTACTCATAACCCAATGAGCACCTGTATACATCTTAGGTGAACCAACTGACACCAGTGGCTTGTGAGACCGGCCACCGCCCCTCGTCGGGGTCTCGACTGTATACACTAGTCTACTCTGGAGAATCGATGCCCTGTCTCGAAACTCCCACGACTAGGGACCATTTAAGGATGTGCTTGTAGACCCCAACTCTCACGTATATGATCGCCCTCATACTGCTGGTCGTCAAGCAAGAATCCTAGGGGCTCTATCAACGTGTAATAGCGACCTGTCAGGTCACCTAAAGCAGTACACGATGATAAAGGTAAACCAGATAGCATACTATCATCTCGAGTAAGACTGTCCTACCGGGATAGGTCCTCCCTCAATCATTGTAATCACGTGCCTGTGATCCAATAATTGACTCTGAGGGCACTATCTCCAACAAGACTGCCTACCGGTGATTGTTTGGCACGGCGGATATCCGGAGGATACTGTTCGTGGTCGTGTGATTGATGATATGGGCCGATCCGGACTGACGGAGCCCGAGGTATTGAGATATTGAGATATTGAGATTTGAGACACTGAGATATTGAGATTTGATGATACAGGCCAGTCCGGATAGCCGGAGCCTGAGATATTGAGATATTGAGATTTATGTTTTGTGTCGATGCTTGACACTGATTTCTCTGTTGATTTCATTGATGACACTCGATTTATATACATACAGAAATCTCATTAAAGAAAGAAAACAGGTGTCTCACTCATGATGTATTCTGTTTCCATTCGTAATGCATCATACATCATACATCTGATATGTTGCTATCTGAGGCACTGACACGAGCACGTGGTATTGCATTTATGTGTTGTTGGATCAGGATTTTTATTGAGGATATTACTTGTTATGACCTAGGATAGCGTCATGCATGCGATTTCTACTCATAGATGTTTTCTACTCACGAGTTGGCAACTCACCCCCGTTGTGCCACAGTTCCTTGCAGGTTTTGCCGTACAGGTTTCGTTGCGGCTTTGCTGGCATATTGTTCCTTCCGGGTGATTGCTTTGGTAGGTGGGTTCACTTGCATCGTGACCACCATTGTACATTTATTATTTCAGTTGTATCTAGTAAACTTCATCAACCAGACTTGTATATTTGATAGAGATAGATGACCAGTGTATATTCTTTCGACCTTAGAGTCGCGCGCTGTATTATTGTGGTTTTCTTCTGGTTTTCTTGATGATGTTGGATTTTTATCCTGAGTTTGATCCTCGCCTTTCGGCGTTGTATATTATATTGCTTGCGTGGTTGTGACCGTCAATTGACGAAGAGCTAGCTCCTGCTTGGGGATGCCTTTATTCATTATATATGCTTTATCAGGTTTGTACCCATTTGGGGTCAATTTTTTTACAAAGAAAACTCTGCCGAAATTTTTAGAAAAGACTTGAGATTTTAAAAATGCATACTTCGGCATATGTTGTTTAACTTCTCGCTCTAAAATTGGTTTTTCCTTCACTCTACTGCTTTACTTGGTTTGGATTTCTGGGTTTTGGCTTTACTTAGATTATGTACGCCTCGAGACGTTTCGTAGTTTAAGTGCCGGTCATGTTCTGTACTTTTCGGGACGTGACACTATGTACCTGGACTGTGAAAGTCCCAGTAATCTCTTGGATCTATCTCTGTAGATCTTAATCCCCAGAATGTACGAGGCATCACCCAGGTCCTTCATGGAGAACCTTTGTGATAAGAATAGCTTGACTAATTGTAGCATAGGAATGTCATTTCCTATCAAAAGAATGTTGTCCACGTACAAGTGTAGCGTCTTGAAAAGTCGTTTTGGTGTTTTCCTGAAATTCGGTGAAAATTCGGTATTTTTCCGAAAACCGTCTTTCTCGATATTTTGCAGTTTAGGGCTAATTATACCTAAAATGGATAGGTAATTGCTTGTTTTTAGTAGCTAATGAGTTATTTATAAAATTTTGGTCATTTAAAAATTTTTCCCTATTTTTCAATTTTTTAATATTATTTTAAGCCGGTAAGAAAATACATTAAATAAGCGATAAATACAAATTTTTCCGGGCTAATTTTAATCTCTAAAATTATGATAATTATAATCTAGTGATAACATGAATTTTTAGTAATTTATTTTGATTTTTAACAAATTTTTATGTTATGAAACGAATTTATTGAATTTTGGGCTAAAACTTGCAAATTTTGAGTTGTAGGGGGCCTTTTTGCATAAAATTTCTTTTGTAACACCCCTGTATCTTTTTTCTCAGCCCTAGGACAGCCCAAGCCTTGGCCAAGTCCAGAAATTCTGGCCTCTCTCTTCTTGGTTTCTTTCTTGAGTTAATTTGATAGTTTATGGTATTATTTTAATTAAAATGGATAATGTATGATACATTTGACTTTGGAAACTTGAACCAAGACTTTTCCACACTTGCCCACACCCTCCCCCTTACCTCCTCTGGCCGAAACTGAACCCCCCTCTTCTTCCTCTCTTTTCTTTTCATTTTTCTTCAAATTTCATCAAAAAACCACATCAAAATCCATAGTTTATTCAAAAATCCATACAAAATCCTTATGCTATCATTTTCCTTAGCCATTCTTGCTTGGATCTTGGTGTTTGAGGCCATCATTTGGAGGAAACTTTCTTGCTTGATCCATTGATCAAGAGGTATAATTCCTATCATGTTAAATTCTTTGTTTAAGTGCTTATGTTTTATGGTTTAGTGTTAATTTAGTGTAGTTTAATCTAGTTTTCTTAGATTTTGTTTGAAAATTCTAACTAGGGTTTGAAAGCCATAATAGTTAATTAAGTTATTTTATAGTTAATCTAGTTGTTAATGACTAATCTATATAGTTACCTTGTTGACATAGCTTTCAATTTTGCTAAATTAGTTAATTTTAGAAGGGTGGAATTGTTGTTTTGGAATTTCAAGAGAGGGTTTATGTTGGTATTGGTTTGTGAAGCTTGATTAGTGAGTGGATTAAGTTTTTGAAAGCATTATTTAAGTGATTAAACCTAATTTGCTATCTAGTGTTTTGCTAACCTTAATCTAAGTGGTTAATTTGCTTATTAGGCTAAAATATAGTGTTAAATTAAGGTTTTTCATATATAGTTTGGTTTATGTTTGCTAAGTACAAAAATCAAGAGAAGGTTTTGTTATGTAAATTAGTTTTTTTTAAGCTTAGTTAATGGTTTAGAAATTGTGTATTGGCTAGCTATTTGGTTAGTTTGGATGTTGGTGTTGGGTGGTGTTGACTTGTCGCTAAATGGTCGATGTTTGCATCAAATTGCAATTTCTGCTTACTAGATTTTTATAAAAGTTATGTGATGAATTAATTGTGGCATCTCGATGATTGTGTTGGCTTGTCCTACGACTTTTAGGATGCGTGAGTGCGGTTTTTGGGTAGTCGGGTTTTAGTTTTGCCGGGTGACCTAAATCGGCGTTTTTGGCAGTTTTTGCGATTTTCGCGTGTGTTCCGCGCACTTTGTGCACGTTGTACCTAGCTAGCGAACTTTAGTAGTTTCGTTGGGGTTTTGCATCGTTCTTGATATGTAACCTTATATTTGGTATTGATATAAATTCCAGGTTCGGTCGCGGAGACGTCAGACGCGGCGCGAAAGGGAAAGGCGGTGATCGGACACAGCTAGCCAGGAATCCCAGTGAGTAGATTTAACATCTACGGGGGACGATCGTTTGGATGGCGCAAGTCGCCCGATAGATTTAGTAAACTGAAAATAAAATAGTAAACTGGATAACCACTTATGACATTAGAATAATAATACTGGCATGATAATTGCTGCAATTAGATCAATAGGTTATACCCATATACGCAAACTCAATTGTAGGACACATGCACCATTACCAGGTTTTTATATGCAGCACGAGCACTATTCATGTTTACACACACACCCTGGTAATTGCCATGCCACCACACTAGATAACCTTTAATTTAAACCTTTTACTAATTGATACTTAAATTGTGCTATTTCCTTAAAATGAAACCGTAGGATTGCTATTCATGTGCATGTACTTCATCATATTCATTGTTCATGCTTAATACATTAATCACACATCGCAACTTGATTATTGATATCATACGCATTCATTAGCATTGATATATGCACTTATGAGGATTTCTTGAGATTTTATGATATTGCTGGATTTCGGGGGAAAGCCGCAAAATTTCCAAACTTATGATATTTTTAAAACATGTAAATTGCGGTTTTCTAGTGATGTAAGTGTCGTCCACCATGAGTTTGCTGTGGATTTGGAAATCCGTGTCGAGGAGTGGAGGAACCGGCACGGGTACATGGTGGGCCCGGTAAGGTACCCCGGGGCAAGAGGAATGTGGTGATGACGTTGAGCCTGGCAGGGGACGGATTACCTACCGGTGACTGTTTGGGACGGCGGATATCCAGAGGATACCGACCGTGGCCGCTAGATGATGAGATATTGATATTTGAGATGGGTCAGCCGGACGGCTGAGGCCAGAGATACATTTATGAGATTTGAGACAGCTTTTGGGTGTCGTTGCTGGACACCGATTTTCGTCGATTCATTGACATTATGCTGGCATTCTAAAAGAGTTTCAAAAACAAAAAGAGATAAAATATTTCTTATATATACCTATTGAGACCTCAGATTTTCATGTTGCATGCATATTAGTACACTGATGTTATATACACACCTGCTAGTGCATCCAGTCATACCTGTATTTTAGATGCTAGGATGCTTGTGTGCATGCATACGATAGCCTTTGTAGATGTTATTTATTACTCACGAGTTGGCAACTCACCCCCGTTGTGCCACAGTCTTTTGCAGGTCCGCTCCGTCAGTTCAGTAGCGGCGGGCGCACTTGTCTTTTGCCTCTTTTGCCTGAGCTCGAGATTTGCTCATAGTTGGGTTATGTTATTTTTGTACCACCTTGTATATTCTTGTATATTCTTGTATCTAGTGTACTCCATCTACTGTTCTACCAGATTATTGTATATTGACCTAGAGATGAGACAGTGAGGTTTGTGGATTTTATGCTGTATTTTGGGGTCGAGCTCACTTGAGCCGACATGCTATTTTTTTTCATGCTTCCTTATGATTATTATGCTTGTTGCCATTTACATTGCGTGGGATTTGTGACCGCCGTTTGGCGAAGAGCTAGCTCCCGCTTGGGGATGCCCTATTTTGTGGATTCATGTATATATTTTGTTGTACCCATTTTTGGGGGCCAGTATTTACAAAGGGGACTCTGCCGAAATTTTCGGAAAAATTGAGATTGTTTTTAAAAAGGGTTTTATATGACTTATTTGATAAGCTTGCTTTCAAATGTTTGGGTTTTCTTCACTCTTTTGCTTAATTGGTTTTGTTTTCTGGGCTTTGGCTTACTTATTTTACGGACGCCTTTAGACGTTTCGTAAACTTAAGTGCCAGTCACGTTCCGTACCCTGCGGGTCGTGACAAAGTTGGTATCAGAGCGATAGGTTTTACCTTTGTGAGTGTAGGATGACCCTTGGTAGATGGAGTAAGTGACTTAAGCAGCGTAACGTACCGTGCGTATGTCCGCGGCATACTTACGATACGGTACTCCGCCTAAGTGACTTTAGGATATACTTTCTTGGAAATTCCTTCTTCAATTCCGTGTATCCTATGATCCTATTGCACTGTTCTTACTATCCGTTTTCCTGTAACAGCCACTATGCCGCCGAAGGCTACGAGGGCACAGAGGGCTGCCGCCCGAGACGAGATTCGAGCTGGCTCGTCCGAGGCTAGGACTGAGCAGGGTGGTATGCCTACGCCGCAGGGACAGACCGATCCACCTTCCCCAGGCCGTATGGATAGGCTCGAGACCGGTATGGAGGAGTTGCGACAGATGATGGGAGGCATGCAGGAGCTGCGTCAGATGGTAGGATCCCTAGTTGCAGCCAGTCGTACACCGAGGCAGGATGACGTACCTACTACATCACAGACGACCATGATACCTGCTCCTACTACTACCATTGTGTCCATTCCGGTTTCACTACAGGACTTCATGAGGCTGAGACCTCCAGTATTCACCGGCACCGAGGCAGCGGAGGACCCACAGACGTTCCTTGACAGTTTAGCCAGGATCTGCCGTTCGCTGAGATGTTCGGATGATCGATGGGTAGAGCTTGCGAGTTTCCGACTAGAGGGTCTCGCGCAGACATGGTGGGAGTCAGTCTTGAGAGGTCGAGCTGCAGATCTACCGCCTATGACTTGGGTCGAGTTTACAGCGGTCTTTCTAGCCCGTTTCCTTCCAGAGAGCGTTCGTGACGCCAGAGCTCGCAGTTTCGAGGCCTTAGTCAAGACACCTGGGATGACGGTGTCTGAGTATGACATCCAGTTTACACAGTTGTCCCGATATGCTCAGTATTTGGTGGATACCGAGGAGAAGATGGTGAAGAGGTTCGTACAGGGACTTGATGCCCAGCTATATCTTGCCATTGGCGCCCAGCGCTACGACACTTATTCAGCTGCTATGGATACTGCATTGCGGATGGAGGCATGCATATCGCGGACTTCGGCCGTTTCTGGGCCGAAGAGGATGCGCACCAATGTACCGCCTCAGAGGCAGCGCGCCAGATTCTTTCCGAGAGATAGGCCTGGCAGAGGATTTGGACGGGGACAGTTATATGGTTCTTATTCCCAGGGGCAGCAGCCGTCGCCAGGATGTTTTGGGTGCGGGAGTTTGCACCATCTTGTCAGAGACTGCCCGGTGAGACGACAGGGAGCAGCGACAGTTCCGCACGTGACCCTACCACCATCACCACCCCCTCCTCAGAGAGCCCTACTTCCTACCCCAGGCGATGCTCCACGCCAGCTAGGTGCACCCAGAGGCCGTGGACGCGGCGGTCCTGTCCAGAGAGGACGAGGAGGCAGAGGCCGAGGTCGAGGTCAGCCCGCTATCGGTGGAGGACAGGCCCGAGTTTTTGCTTTGACACCGCAGGATGCGCAGGCATCCAATGCCGTTGTGACAGGTACTTTGCCAGTTTGTTCTTTCGACGCACGGGTATTATTCGACCCAGGTTCCACACATTCGTACGTCTCTACACACTTTGCACCGATGTTGGGCCGTGAGTCGTCGTCGTTAGATCAGCCGCTTGTTGTTGTTACTCCGGTAGGTGAGTCGTTTGTCGCTCGGTTTGTATTTCGTTTGTGTTCCGTTCGTATCGGGGAGAGGGATTCATCAGTTGATTTGATACTCCTCGATATGTTGGACTTTGATGTGCTTCTGGGCATGGATTGGCTAGCCACTTGTTATGCTTCGGTGGACTGCCGTGAGAAGGCAGTCAGTTTTAGCTTTCCGGGAGAGCCAGTCCTTGTTATTCAGGGAGACCGTAGTGTCGCCCTTCCCAGCTTAATTTCGTCTCTTCGCGCTGGTCAGCTCTTGCGGAAGGGATGTCAGGGATTCTTAGCGTTTGTTTGTGATACTCGAGCTGCAGAGGTTCCGTTGGACCGGGTCCCGATAGTTTGTGAGTTCCCTGATGTTTTCCCTGATGAGCTACCCGGGCTACCGCCTGAGCGCGATGTTGAGTTCTGCATTGATTTGATTCCCGGTTCGGGGCCTATTTCTATACCGCCTTATCGGATGGCCCCGGCAGAGCTTCGAGAGCTGAAGGAGCAGTTGCAGGATTTGTTAGATAAGGGGCTCATTCGACCGAGTGTTTCTCCGTGGGGTGCTCCGGTCCTGTTTGTCAAGAAGAAGGATGGAAGTTTGCGCTTATGTATCGACTACCGCCAGCTGAACAAAGTTACCGTTCGGAACAGATATCCGTTGCCGCGCATTGATGATTTGTTCGACCAGCTTCAGGGTGCGGGGTATTTTTCGAGGATCGACTTGCGATCAGGATACCATCAGCTGCGAGTTCGACAGGAGGATATACCGAGGACAGCTTTCCGTACACGCTATGGCCACTACGAGTTTTTGGTGATGTCGTTCGGACTCACCAACGCCCCAGCAGCATTTATGGATTTGATGAACCGTACATTCAGGCCGTATCTTGACTTGTTCATCATCGTGTTTATCGACGATATCTTGGTGTACTCCCGGAGCAGAGAGGAGCACGAGCAGCACTTGCGGATTACGTTACAGACTCTGAGGGAGCACCAGCTGTTCGCGAAGTTCTCCAAGTGTGCTTTCTGGCTGGACAGCGTCGGATTCTTGGGTCACGTGGTTACGAGAGACGGCATTTGTGTGGACCCGAAGAAGATTGAGGCTGTTCAGCAGTGGCCCCGACCTACATCGGTTACTGAGATCCGTAGTTTTCTAGGCTTGGCGGGCTACTACAGGCGTTTTGTTCAGGACTTCTCCCGTATAGCTGCACCGTTGACCGGTTTGACCCGGAAGGGAGTTTCTTTCGTCTGGACGGAGGAGTGCGAGCGCAGTTTTCAGCAGCTGCGGACATGTTTGACTACGGCGCCGGTATTATCTTTACCTTCGGGATCAGGCGGATTTGTTGTCTACTGTGATGCTTCGCGAGTGGGATTAGGATGCGTTTTGATGCAGCATGGCCGGGTGATCGCTTATGCTTCTCGGCAGTTGAAGAAGCATGAACAGAACTACCCCACTCATGATTTGGAGATGGCTGCAGTGGTCTTTGCACTGAAGATTTGGCGACATTACCTTTACGGCGAGTCGTGTCAGATATTCACCGATCACAAGAGCTTAAAGTACATATTTCAGCAGCGAGACCTGAACCTCAGACAGCGTCGTTGGATGGAGTTGGTGAAAGACTACGACTGCGAGATCTTATATCACCCCGGCAAGGCAAATGTGGTGGCAGATGCGTTGAGTAGGAGGCCCGGGGGTAGTCTATCCTTTTTGCGCGCAGTGCAGAGGCAGTCGTCAGCAGATTGGCAGATTTTCCGAGTTCGTGGTTGACGATCAGGGGATTTTACGATATGGATCTAGACTGTGCGTACCAGATGCTGATGGATTGCGGCGCGACATTCTTGAGGAGGCACACCGATCAGTGTATAGTGTCCACCCCGGTTCCACCAAGATGTACCATGATATGAGAGAGACCTACTGGTGGGACGGGATGAAGAGGGACATTGCGGAGTTCGTTTCGAGATGCCTGACTTGTCAGCAAGTCAAGGCCGAGCACCAGAGGCCCGCAGGAGAGCTACAGCCGTTACCCATTCCGGAGTGGAAATGGGAGCAGATTTCGATGGACTTCGTTGTGGGTCTACCCAGGACCAGTCGAGGGTACGACTCCATCTGGGTGATCGTGGATAGATTGACGAAAGCGGCTCACTTCCTTCCAGTGAAGACGACTTTCAGCTTCGCTCAGTATGCTCAGCTCTATATTGACGAGATCGTGCGACTACATGGCGTACCGACTTGTATCGTGTCAGATCGAGGCACTCAGTTCACCAGCCGACTTTGGCAGAGACTTCAGGAGGCTTTGGGCACTCGTTTGAGCTTCAGCACAGCGTTTCATCCGCAGACCGACGGACAGTCAGAGCGGACCATTCAGACTCTCGAGGACATGCTCAGAGCGTGCGTTTTAGACTTTGGTGGTAGCTGGGATCGTCATTTACCTCTAGTGGAGTTCTCCTACAACAACAGCTTCCAGGATACTATTCAGATGACACCTTTCGAGGCATTGTATGGGAGGAGATGCAGATCGCCCGTTTGTTGGACAGAGCTCAGCGAGAGCAGTATTTTGGGGCCGCAGCTTGTTGAGGAGACGACAGCGAAGATACAGTTGATCCGAGACCGGATGAGAGCGGCTCAGAGCAGGCAGAAATCGTATGCAGACAGGCGCCGTCGCAGATTAGAGTTCGCAGTTGGCGACCATGTTTTTCTGAAGGTCTCACCGATGAAGGGCGTGATGCGTTTTGGGCGAAAGGGGAAGCTTAGCCCTAGATTCGTAGGTCCCTTCGAGATCCTCGAGCGTGTCGGCGCTGTTGCATATCGTTTGGCTCTTCCACCCAGCTTTCCCGATGTTCACCCCGTTTTTCATGTTTCGATGCTCCGCAAGTACCTTCACGACCCTTCGCATGCGATTCAGCACCCGACAGTCCAGCTAGAGCGCGACCTTTCTTTTGCAGAGCAGCCGGTGGCCATCCTGGATCGGCAGGTGAAGAAGTTGAGGTCGAAGATTATACCAACCGTCAAGGTCCTTTGGCGTAGCCCGAGCAGCGAGGAGGTTACCTGGGAGACCGAGGGCGAGATGAGGAAGAAGTATCCCCATCTCTTTGAAGGTGCGCGTAGCTATATTTTTTAAATTCGGGGACCGAATTTCTTTAAGGGGGGAAGATTGTAGCGTCTTGAAAAGTCGTTTTGGTGTTTTCCTGAAATTCGGTGAAAATTCGGTATTTTTCCGAAAACCGTCTTTCTCGATATTTTGCAGTTTAGGGCTAATTATACCTAAAATGGATAGGTAATTGCTTGTTTTTAGTAGCTAATGAGTTATTTATAAAATTTTGGTCATTTAAAAATTTTTCCCTATTTTTCAATTTTTTAATATTATTTTAAGCCGGTAAGAAAATACATTAAATAAGCGATAAATACAAATTTTTCCGGGCTAATTTTAATCTCTAAAATTATGATAATTATAATCTAGTGATAACATGAATTTTTAGTAATTTATTTTGATTTTTAACAAATTTTTATGTTATGAAACGAATTTATTGAATTTTGGGCTAAAACTTGCAAATTTTGAGTTGTAGGGGGCCTTTTTGCATAAAATTTCTTTTGTAACACCCCTCTATCTTTTTTCTCAGCCCTAGGACAGCCCAAGCCTTGGCCAAGTCCAGAAATTCTGGCCTCTCTCTTCTTGGTTTCTTTCTTGAGTTAATTTGATAGTTTATGGTATTATTTTAATTAAAATGGATAATGTATGATACATTTGACTTTGGAAACTTGAACCAAGACTTTTCCCCACTTGCCCACACCCTCCCCCTTACCTCCTCTGGCCGAAACTGAACCCCCCTCTTCTTCCTCTCTTTTCTTTTCATTTTTCTTCAAATTTCATCAAAAAACCACATCAAAATCCATAGTTTATTCAAAAATCCATACAAAATCCTTATGCTATCATTTTCCTTAGCCATTCTTGCTTGGATCTTGGTGTTTGAGGCCATCATTTGGAGGAAACTTTCTTGCTTGATCCATTGATCAAGAGGTATAATTCCTATCATGTTAAATTCTTTGTTTAAGTGCTTATGTTTTATGGTTTAGTGTTAATTTAGTGTAGTTTAATCTAGTTTTCTTAGATTTTGTTTGAAAATTCTAACTAGGGTTTGAAAGCCATAATAGTTAATTAAGTTATTTTATAGTTAATCTAGTTGTTAATGACTAATCTATATAGTTACCTTGTTGACATAGCTTTCAATTTTGCTAAATTAGTTAATTTTAGAAGGGTGGAATTGTTGTTTTGGAATTTCAAGAGAGGGTTTATGTTGGTATTGGTTTGTGAAGCTTGATTAGTGAGTGGATTAAGTTTTTGAAAGCATTATTTAAGTGATTAAACCTAATTTGCTATCTAGTGTTTTGCTAACCTTAATCTAAGTGGTTAATTTGCTTATTAGGCTAAAATATAGTGTTAAATTAAGGTTTTTCATATATAGTTTGGTTTATGTTTGCTAAGTACAAAAATCAAGAGAAGGTTTTGTTATGTAAATTAGTTTTTTTTAAGCTTAGTTAATGGTTTAGAAATTGTGTATTGGCTAGCTATTTGGTTAGTTTGGATGTTGGTGTTGGGTGGTGTTGACTTGTCGCTAAATGGTCGATGTTTGCATCAAATTGCAATTTCTGCTTACTAGATTTTTATAAAAGTTATGTGATGAATTAATTGTGGCATCTCGATGATTGTGTTGGCTTGTCCTACGACTTTTAGGATGCGTGAGTGCGGTTTTTGGGTAGTCGGGTTTTAGTTTTGCCGGGTGACCTAAATCGGCGTTTTTGGCAGTTTTTGCGATTTTCGCGTGTGTTCCGCGCACTTTGTGCACGTTGTACCTAGCTAGCGAACTTTAGTAGTTTCGTTGGGGTTTTGCATCGTTCTTGATATGTAACCTTATATTTGGTATTGATATAAATTCCAGGTTCGGTCGCGGAGACGTCAGACGCGGCGCGAAAGGGAAAGGCGGTGATCGGACACAGCTAGCCAGGAATCCCAGTGAGTAGATTTAACATCTACGGGGGACGATCGTTTGGATGGCGCAAGTCGCCCGATAGATTTAGTAAACTGAAAATAAAATAGTAAACTGGATAACCACTTGTGACATTAGAATAATAATACTGGCATGATAATTGCTGCAATTAGATCAATAGGTTATACCCATATACGCAAACTCAATTGTAGGACACATGCACCATTACCAGGTTTTTATATGCAGCACGAGCACTATTCATGTTTACACACACACCCTGGTAATTGCCATGCCACCACACTAGATAACCTTTAATTTAAACCTTTTACTAATTGATACTTAAATTGTGCTATTTCCTTAAAATGAAACCGTAGGATTGCTATTCATGTGCATGTACTTCATCATATTCATTGTTCATGCTTAATACATTAATCACACATCGCAACTTGATTATTGATATCATACGCATTCATTAGCATTGATATATGCACTTATGAGGATTTCTTGAGATTTTATGATATTGCTGGATTTCGGGGGAAAGCCGCAAAATTTCCAAACTTATGATATTTTTAAAACATGTAAATTGCGGTTTTCTAGTGATGTAAGTGTCGTCCACCATGAGTTTGCTGTGGATTTGGAAATCCGTGTCGAGGAGTGGAGGAACCGGCACGGGTACATGGTGGGCCCGGTAAGGTACCCCAGGGCAAGAGGAATGTGGTGATGACGTTGAGCCTGGCAGGGGACGGATTACCTACCGGTGACTGTTTGGGACGGTGGATATCCAGAGGATACCGACCGTGGCCGCTAGATGATGAGATATTGATATTTGAGATGGGTCAGCCGGACGGCTGAGGCCAGAGATACATTTATGAGATTTGAGACAGCTTTTGGGTGTCGTTGCTGGACACCGATTTTCGTCGATTCATTGACATTATGCTGGCATTCTAAAAGAGTTTCAAAAACAAAAAGAGATAAAATATTTCTTATATATACCTATTGAGACCTCAGATTTTCATGTTGCATGCATATTAGTACACTGATGTTATATACACACCTGCTAGTGCATCCAGTCATACCTGTATTTTAGATGCTAGGATGCTTGTGTGCATGCATACGATAGCCTTTGTAGATGTTATTTATT
Source organism: Agapanthus africanus (assembly GCA_030015575.1). Lineage (NCBI taxonomy): Eukaryota > Viridiplantae > Streptophyta > Magnoliopsida > Asparagales > Amaryllidaceae > Agapanthus > Agapanthus africanus. The sequence goes on along the minus strand of CM057350.1, from coordinate 439,504,569 downwards.
ACTCACGAGTTGGCAACTCACCCCCGTTGTGCCACAGTCTTTTGCAGGTCCGCTCCGTCAGTTCAGTAGCGGCGGGCGCACTTGTCTTTTGCCTCTTTTGCCTGAACTCGAGATTTGCTCATAGGTGGGTTATGTTATTTTTGTACCACCTTGTATATTCTTGTATATTCTTGTATCTAGTGTACTCCATCTACTGTTCTACCAGATTATTGTATATTGACCTAGAGATGAGACAGTGAGGTTTGTGGATTTTATGCTGTATTTTGGGGTCGAGCTCACTTGAGCCGACATGCTATTTTTTTTCATGCTTCCTTATGATTATTATGCTTGTTGCCATTTACATTGCGTGGGATTTGTGACCGCCGTTTGGCGAAGAGCTAGCTCCCGCTTGGGGATGCCCTATTTTGTGGATTCATGTATATATTTTGTTGTACCCATTTTTGGGGGCCAGTATTTACAAAGGGGACTCTGCCGAAATTTTCGGAAAAATTGAGATTGTTTTTAAAAAGGGTTTTATATGACTTATTTGATAAGCTTGCTTTCAAATGTTTGGGTTTTCTTCACTCTTTTGCTTAATTGGTTTTGTTTTCTGGGCTTTGGCTTACTTATTTTACGGACGCCTTTAGACGTTTCGTAAACTTAAGTGCCAGTCACGTTCCGTACCCTGCGGGTCGTGACAACAAGACTAGGAACACAACAGTTCGTCCTACAATCTTCTTATAAATACAAGGCTCATCCTCGTCCATGATGAAGTCAAAATATTTGATTGTTTCATCAAAACAGATGTTCCAGCTCCGCGATGCCTGCTTTAATCCATAACTGGATTTAAGTAACTTGCACATCTTCCCATTGCTCCCACTGTCTATGAAACCTTCCGGCTGATCCATATGAACGCACTCTTCCAAACTTCCGTTTAGAAAAGCCGTTTTTACGTCCATCTGCCAGATCTCATAGTCGTGGAAGGCAGCAATGACAAGTAGGATCCGAATGGATTTGAGCATAGACACTGGAGAAAAGGTTTCTTCATAGTCCACACCTGGTCTTTGACGAAAACCTTTTGCAACGAGTCTAGCCTTATAGGTTTCCACCTGTCCATCTATACCAAGTTTCCTTTTGTAGATCCATTTATATCCAACGGGTTTTAACTCAGGTGGAGCAATATCCAAGGTCCACATTTTATTGGTGTACATGGACTCCATTTCGGATCGCATAGCATCCAGCCACTTATCAGAGTCCCTACTGATAATGGCCTGCCTGAAACTGGTAGGGTCATCTTCTTCCAAGATGCAATCCTCTCGATCCCCATCTATGAGAAAACTGTAGTATCTCTCGGGAGAATGAGAAATCCTACCGGATCTGCGGAGTTGCTGAGGTTCGTCTGGGATTACCCAATCTACCTGTTCCTCCAAAACTTCAGTTTCATTTTGTGGTTCACGGATCTCTCCCAGTTCTACCATACTCCCACTAGTTTCTTTTACAAGAAACTCCCTTTCCAGAAGGGTAGCGTGGCGAGATACATACACCTTCTGTTCCTCAGTATGGTAGAACAGATATCCTAATAAATCCTTAGGATATCCCACAAATTTACATAGAACTGACCGTGCCTCTAGTTTGTCCGGTTTCTGTGTTTTCACATAGGCCGGACAACCCCATATCTTAAATCGCTTAAGATATGGATTTCGTCCACTCCATACTTCATATGGAGTCTTAGGCACAGATTTGGATGGAACGTAGTTCAGCAAGTATGCAGCTGTTTGAAGCGCATATCCCCAAAATGAAAGAGGCAAATCAGTGTCACTCATCATGGAGCGAACCATGTCCAATAGGATACGGTTCCTCCTTTCTGATACACCGTTGTGCTGTGGTGTATATGGAGGAGTAAGCTGAGAGAGAATTCCATTCTCTTTTAGGTAATCTAGGAATTCCGTGCATAAGTACTCCTCTCCTCTATCAGATCGGAGGATCTTGATACTTTTGCCAATCTGGTTCTCTGCTTCGTTTTTGAATTCTTTGAATTTCTCAAAAGTTTCAGATTTGTATTTCATGAGATATACATATCCGAACCTAGAGAGATCGTCAGTGAATGCGATGAAGTATGAGAACCCTTCCCTTGCATGTATAGACATTGGACCACATACATCACTGTGTATGAGTCCTAAGAGCTCTGATGCTCTTTCTCCATGTCCGGTGAACGGAAATTTGGTCATCTTTCTTTTGAGATAAGATTGACAAGTTTCATAAGATAAAAATTCAAACGTATCCAAAAATCCATCTTTATGCAACTTACTCAGTCTTTTCTATCCGATATGACCAAGTCTACAATGCCATAAGTAGGATTTGTTCATTTCTGAACTCTTCCTCTTGCGTGTATTTTGTGTACTGAGAACTGTGTTTTGATTAAGAACATAGATACCATTACACAGTGTACCTTCTGCAACCAATACCTGATTAAGGTAATTGTTCATGATATTTCTATCAAGAACAAACTTATATCCATCTTTATCAAGTAAAGAAACTGATATGATGTTGCAAACCATGGAAGGTATATAGTAGCAGTTGTTCAAAATCATAGTATTGCCATTTGGCAATGCTAGGTGATATTCATCGACGGCAGAAGCATCAACCTGTGCTCCGTTCCTTACTCTGAGGGACATATCACCAGGTCCAACCATCCTACTTTTTTTCAGTTCCCATAATAAATTACAGATATGAGATCCCGATCCGGTATCGAGTACTCAGGAGATAGGACTGACCGAAAAGCACTTCTCAATAATAAGAACATCTGAAGAAGACACAATAGTATGTTTCTTCTTCGATGGGGTCATTAAGGAATTCAAACAATCCTCTTTCCCATGCTCACACTTATGACTGTTGTTATAAGTTAGAGCCGAACCGACGTTCCCTAGCCCCGAATAAGAATTCGGATCGGTCAAGCGATACATTTTATTATCTTGATTAGGGCATGAAATGGTTGCTACCTGGAGAGATAGAAAAGAAACACTCAGCGGCGCTCTTGCAAGATTTAGATTGGTTATTAATTTATCTAATCAGGATGGCTCCCACTGTTTTCTCAAATTCTTCTTCAAACTATAAAAGAAGAATTAGTTGGGATTAATCGCACGTCACAATACTTGCTTAACCATTCGGCCAGGATGGTGTCGTTACTTCGAGGGAGGTTTTCCAACGCTTTCGCAAAGTTCCTTAATTACATAACCTCTTTTCTCTGGAGGCGTAGCCCCACTAACACCATTCTAGACACCTACTTGGTTTATAGTATTGATTGTTAAGCGAAATAATCTCCCAAGAGTAATCCTACTCATCAGTGGGATCGGGATCCAACTATCATTGTATGATGCACTAAATAGAATCCACTCTAGTCACCACACTCCAGAAGGTATGTTGAATCTGCAAGTTTCCTGTATGTTTGTAACTTCCGATGTGTTTTTTACCCCTAGGTCCCTAGTGACCTTGACGGAGTCAAAAGAGTCCTTGTCAAGTTTAACCCGTCATTATCTGGATTGCATCAAACCCACCCGCATAACCCTTGACGGAGTCAACAAGGTTATACGACTGTCCTAACCAATCGCATATAGTGCTACAAACAATCACTACTCAGCTACCGTACACTAAGACTTGACGGAGTCAACAAACGCAGCACAAATACTAAGTGTTACTTGTAGGAAATGATGGAGGACCACAACTGGGTTTTTGGCGAAAAACCCGTTAACGTAATGAACTTGATATCGTTGAAGGAACCTGAGCATTTTTGAAAGGGAGTGGTCTAAGCTCCGCCTTTTTGAAAATTTTTGGTTTTGAAGAAAAACCGAGTAATCTATAGTATAGACTTTAGCTCAAGAGGTCACTCCCCACGAAGGGATCTCGGCTCTTGCCTCGTAGAATGAGGTGCTGGATATTCATGACCGATTACCACTATGCAAAGCGAAAGAATATAACTATAGTTTTTCGAAATTTGTTCCAATCAACATCTTTTGGGTTTATTTTCTTGCATTAATCAAAATTAATGCGGTCCCATCATTTAACCTATCACACCAGAAAAGAATGAAAATATGATGTACGTATATGCCATCCGCATTCGCCACTGGGCCCCGTCATCACCTGTTAGGTTACTTAACTAACGACAGAGCGGGGGCTGAACTAGCGCGGGTGAAAAACATATACAACATCTATTAGTATATATATACGTATATACAACATTCGTTCCAGGCATTATAATAATCAACATCACAGAATCTCAGCCAACAATATAGAATGGTGGATGATCTTGGAGCCCCGGATTTCATTTGAGCCGCAAATAAAACCCGACGTTCCCGGTCGTGTGGTAGCCTGTGTAATGAGAACTTGGACCCCTACGAGCGTGGAAAGTTACCCGCCAATCCCAGAAGTGAGTCAGCCCCCTTCAACAAAGTGAATGGGCCACCCAGCACTTCACGGAATCCGGTTACTTGGGCGCCCCTACATGGGTCATCCTATACCCCCTACGAGTGCGGCGAATAGCCCGCCAATTCTAGAATGAAGCCCACTCCGTCTCAACGCCATGAGATGCGGGCTTGTTTCCTTCTAGAACCCGGCTATTCATGCACTCCACCCTGGGGTAATCCTAGTACAGAAAAAGAAAATAATATGTACAAATGGTGACATCGACCTCAACCCGGTCGTGCCCCAATCAAATAATATACAACCCGGCAAAGACGGAAGTCCACATGTCGGACGCTCGCCCGCAAAAACAAATGTATAAATGAATATAAACTGTACCACTAACATTGCACCACATGCTATCCACCATGACTATCCAACCACAATCATAGCACAAGCACAAAATATCAACACGAATGTCATGTTGCAAACTCGTCTAAAAGGACATATAACAGATAAACGGGTTTACCAATCAAATGACATTCACGGTCGCAGATAAAAGTGAATGTACCGTAAACTATTAAACAGTGTCAAATACAACGACTTCGAAACATTCCAAATTGCCCCAAACAGAAAAACAACATACGATCGAACTTGGGCAAAAACTAGCAACACCAGATAACCAAACTTCTCCAGATAAGAACCCAGACCAAAACACGACGCATTCCACCATAGAAAAACTGAGGAGGCCGAAATTTTGAAGTGTCTGGCCGGCCAAAACTTGGTGAAAATGCATTGTTTTTGTTCTGCATACATCTCACAGTATAAGGATCACTCTGCACTTGTTTAAAAATTTTTTTGAAGCCCTTGAAAAATCAACAGAAACTGCAGTTTGGGTTTTGATGTTACGGAGTCGTTTCGGTTTCGTTGTTTTAACATTGTTTAAACTTGCTAGTCTAGGGTTTATGGGTTGGCTTTGATACCATGAAGGGTTACGCTAGCGCTCCGGCCAACTTCCGTAGCCAAATGCGGAACAAAATTTTTATAACGATACGAAACTTGGCGCTAGAATAAACCTAAACCGGATCTTTAACCATAAACCTAACTAGCAAAAAATGGTTCTATCTACTATGATAGAAAGTATACCTAAAGAAACCAAGTCCTTCGGGTCTTCGATCCTCTCCTTAAACTCCTCGATGGAAGTATGGATCGTGCTTGAACTTCGGTCTCCTTGTGTCAACGATGATCCACATGAGAGTTCCAACCTTGAGCTAAACCTCCAAGTTGAGGCAACTAGAATACTTAGCTTGCTAATCTAAGTAGACTAGAGTGAGTAGAGTGTGATTTAGAATGGCTTATTCTCACTAACCCTTGATTATCAACACATGATACACTTAGGGTTTTGAGTGGAAGAAGGAGAGAGCAAGCTTGAGGAAAGAGAAAGTATTTGTGATAATGATAATAAAAAATAGAATGGCTAACTTATATATAACCTTAAGCATGGCATGGAAAATATCTCACCAAAATATCTAGGTCAAAAATATCTCATCAAAATATCTAAGGTCAACAAGTCAAGCCAAGTCAAAAGGTCAACACAAGCAGCCATGCCATATCATTTATCAAAAATAATAAAACCTTTCCTCCACCTCATATTTGTTTTGACCAAGTCAATGGTCAAAATCCTAATGAGGTGTCTCCTTCTATACCCCCTCTCATCCGTATATACATACCCGCATCCGTGTTTCGAGAAACACGAATACTATGAGACGAAGCTAATCTAATAATCAAATACTAGGATCCGGCTTAAACTAAAGCCCACCAGTATTGCCGCTCGAACAGCATACGTGCACAAGTACACGTATGTTATCGAACCCTGTCGTAAAACCATACGACCTCTACTCGTTTCGCCCGAAGCTGGGAAACCCTCTATGTGGGACTCTAAAGACTCGACAGTACTCTGGTAGTGGGTTTAACCACAAGCACGTCAGCGGCACTACCTGTACGTAACGGATACCCAGGTACCAATAGAAAAGGAAGGCCGACGAGCAAACTCGTCCGAAATCCTACTGAGCCTATCCGTGACAATATCCGTACAGTCCGGTCTCTTCGCAAAGAGTATCGCATACCGAGTCTAGGGGGTGGTGAATGTCAGACCCTAATAACCTGATAAGTCGTGCTGATGTAGCTCAGGACCAATCCGGGAAACTACTGATCAACCTATCAGTAAATCCCAACTGCCTTGGCCAAGGTCTTATGGTCCTGACCAATCGATCACTGTGCGATATCAACTCCCAATACCGGGAGAGACGAATCCCCAACAATCTCTCACTGCTTCCATGTGGCACGGGACTATACCCAACCAAAATCTGTTTGCACGACTCAGTAGAGCCGTGGTATGGTAGTGATCAAAGCACAGTGGGAACTCACACGAGATAAATAACGATCTCAGGTCGAAAGACTAACCTGTATACATGTCACCTGAGAACATCCATCTGACGATAGGTATAGTACTATCTGGAAGTTCTCGGCGAGTCCGTCCAGTATACTCACACCCAGAGAGCACCTGTATACGATCTTAGGTGCATCAGACCAATGGCTGCGGGACCAACTATCCCCGAAGGGGCTAGAAACGTATATACTAGTCTACTCCGGAGTATCAATGCCCAGTCTCGATACTCACACGACTAGGGACCATTTAAGGATGTGCTTATGGACTACCCTGCTCCCATAAGTATGATCGCCATCCCAACGCAGATAGTTAAGCAAGATCCTACGGGCTTTATCAACATGTAACCGCAATATGTAATAACGAGTATGACATATGCCATGTTAAGATAAAGACAAACCATAACAGTATACTACCGTATCATGTTTTTATCAATATATGCATGCTAGATATAACAACAATAGAAATAAATACACATATCCTATAACAACTCCATTTTTAATGTACAAAGAATTGATTTAAATTCAATGTATAATTGGAGTATTTATTGTGGCTGATATCTCTTTAAGTATTTATTTCACTCCAAAATTATAAGAAGGAGCTTGTAGCTCATTGGTAATACCTTGCACTGCTGAACCAAGCCACCAGAGTTCAAATCACTTTCCCCACATTATTTTTGAATTTATTTTGTTTTAATTTCTTTTGGAAGTCAACAGTCAAAACGCCATAACTCACAAAACTTGAACTGAAGACTGAAAAGTAAAAATACTATAATTTCCCCCTTGAGTTTCCCCGGCCCTCGACTGCCTGACTCGGCCCGACTAGGCCGAGCCGGCCGGCGAACCGGCAGACTCGGTCCGGCGCCGCCGTCCGGACTCGGCCGGACGGCCGAGTCGTCAACACGGAAAAGTTTCCCCTTGACCTGGTCCACCCCCTGCACACTTTAAATGGTCGGATCGGTTACAGAGAGCCCAATAAATCCCTTTTACTCCAAAATTTTAATGATTTTAATGATTTTTATATATTTTTATATTTTTTTAATTGAAAACCCTAACCCTAGCCTAACCCTATATAAACACCCCTATCTTCTACCCTTTCATCCTAAATTTCTAAGTCTACTCTCCCAAAATTCAAAGAGAACTTGGTATGTTAGAAAACGAGCGAAAGGCGAAGCGCTGACGAAATCGACGGCGAAATCCCGGTGATCGTGCTAGGACTTCTCAACGACGATTCGACGCACCGGCAAACTCTCTACCTCCCTCTCACTCTCTAGCATTGTCCAAACCCGTAAGTCCCTCTTTTCTACCTTTCTTTTCTTCATAAAAATACGACTTTACAAACCCGACGGAAATCGGAACAAACCGATTTCCGATTCGGTTTTCTATAAAATCTCACTTATCACCAATTCCATAATGCTTAAACATCTTCATGTTGACTATTAATCACTTAACAACTAATTTGAACAAGTTTTCTCACATGAAATGATAGCTTTTGCAATATATCGTATTCTTTCACTTAAATACCCTAATGTTTAGTTTTCACATTTAACCCTTTAACATTACTATACCTTAAAGTAGTTCACGAGGTAATGACCTACCTCCACACACACTCATATGCAAACACGCTATCTTGAAAACTTAGAATACGATAAAACAAGATTTTACCATTAAATACCATTTTCTTAATAAAACCTTTTCTAAAAGTTTTAGGTTGCTACACTTTTAAAACAAATATCTTTTAATAAGAAAATACGATAAGTTGTGGACATCGATCGTTTATCTAAACCTGACTTTGTGGTGTCTAGGCTAGGCAAGTGAGCAAAGGTAACTTTAAAAGGCCCGTCTCACGATTCGTGAGAGGATCCCTCCTTCCTCACTTGTACTTACCTGGCCACAATTGGCGGTGAAGAGGCGATATGAGGCTCATAACAACTTGTTGTTTAGATCATTTAAAATTAGTCTAGTTGAAATAAGAAACCCTAAAACCTAAAATACGGAAAATCGACTTTTACAAATAAATACCTTTTACTTTAATAAAACCGTATTCTAAAGGTTTAGTATTTATAAATCTTTGAAAAGTGCCACTACAACCCACCTTTGGGGAACCCGTTAGGGATAGTACGGTTTATCGTGCACCCACGGGCTTACTCGTGCGGGATTCAGACCTCCGCAAGGAGCATTCGGTCTCGAAAGGTTTAAAATACGACATCTTAAGAAAATGAGACTTTTAAAATATAAAATATTTATTGAGATTATTTTTATACAAATATATGTATATTATCATTAAAAGATCTATTTTGTTATAATATAAATATCCCACTTTTTCTAAAAATCACAAGACTAGATTTTACATTAAAATACCATGAATTTCAAATAAATCAATATTACAGATAAATAACTTTATTTATGTAATTAGGATATTTTCACTAGAAATATCACAAAATAAAATTACACTCATTATAACTATAAAAACGAATAATAAATAGTTGGGGTGTATCTTTAAAACTATACAAAAGTATTTTTACATAAAACCCCCTCAAGTTTTATAAATTTACAATAAGGACCCTAACAATTATAGAACTTCGACTTACATTTCTTTTGGTTTGACTCGAGTTTGAGTCTGATTATTTCTGACTTGAATATGATTCAAGTCAATTTACATTCTTCAATATTCCAACTCAATATGAACACATGAATCCCAGAATCCAGTTAACAATCTATACAACTTGACTGAATCAAACCATGGATATACATCTATTATTCCGTTATTCCATTTACCTGATTATGCAGTTACAATCTGTTTACTGATATCATGGTTTTGGTCGGTCATCCAACTTACACAATACAATACAACAATACAATCAAAACACTACGGGGTTTAAGGGGTAGATTGGTGCGGAAGGTGTTAGAAGTGGCACGAGACGGTAAGATTAAGACACCTAACCTATATTCCGTTGCTGGTGTACCGTGGCTTAACGGTTCCTTGTACATTCCGTTTGCCCTGGTCTCTAGCATACTGAGACCCCTCTCGTATACACCGGCATCCGTCCGTACCAAACTACAAACAACAGCATAAACACAATATCCTAAAATATTATACTTTAGAAGATACCTCTTATTCTGTAATTTCTAATTCTTCCTTATCTTTGGGACTTACCGAGCGACCTGTTCGCTGACGACATTCTATTTCTTTCTTTTTTGAATGTCGTCAGGTGTTTTGGACCCATCAGAGATCGAGCCCACTGGTGAAGACTTGGATCAGTTCCACGAAGACTCCGAGCTCTAGACATTGTACCTTGTTCTACTCAGTATTTTTCATTTCCTGTTATGCCATTGTTTAGGCATCGCTTTTATTTCAGATGTATTTACTTTTCATGCATTGTACAAAAGAATGTTATTAATAAAGTTGCTGTTATTTTTTATATCTCTTGTCTCTTGTGATTTACCTTTATATTTCTTAGATACGCTTAGCGTATTTACTTCACAGTAAATACGTAGCTGACCTCATCGCGTCCCCTTCGCCGTACACCAGGAAGCGGGGCGTGACAGGTTTTGTTGGTGACCCATGCAGGTCAGAGCTGTATAGAACCATACTATGCAGTTCTGTTCTGCATGAACAATCTAAGCAATATAACACAAGAACCAGCAACTAAAACATTCTTTACAATTCATGTTTCTTGAATCTTACAAATTTCTATTTCTTGAATCTTATCATTTCATGTATTTGAATCTGTCCTAACCCAAATTTTTCTTCAAGGTTATGGATTCCCCGAACAACATCAGCACCAATGTCAACAACACACCTCCAGCACTACCTCTCACACCAGCTGTGCCTGCGCCAACTACCGAGCAAACAGTGTTACTTGAGGGGATCCGCAGCCTTCTTGAGGGACATCAACAACTCCTGAACCGTCCTGAGACCGACGCACCTGGGGTAAAGCAATTCAGGGCTTTGCACCCCAAGCAGTTCTCTGGTAAAGGAAGCCCTCTTGAAGCGGAAGAATGGGCATAAAGCATAGAAGACGATCTGGCAGCAGCTCAAGTGCCAGACATCGCTTGGGTCCGTGTGGCGAAACTACAGCTCACGGATAATGCTCGCAACTGGTGGAAGGCGGAAGAAAGCCGTCTGGTACAGCCTATTGAATGGAAGACCTTTCGTGAGAAGCTCGACGCGAAATACTTCCCTGTGACTGCTAGGTTTGCAATGGAGCAGCAGTTCATTCAGCTACAACAGGGTTCGATGTGGGATAAATCAGTAGATGAGTACGACGCTGAATTCACCATGCTAAGCCGGTAAGATCTGTCACAACAGTTCAATTTTTAAATATCACATACTACACAGCTAACACAATCTTTAAACAGATTCGCGGCACACTTGATACCGACGGACGAGATCAGAGCCCATCGCTTTCAACAAGGACTGGACACGGAGATTCAGGCTGCTCTAGCCACGTGAAAATTTCTGACTCATGAGGATGCTCTAGAAGCTGCCCGCAGTTATGAGACAGTGATAAAAGCAAGGGGTAGACCTCAGTCTGCATGAGTCAAATGCCCTGCCAACCAGATGGCAGGTGGAGCCTCGTCCAGGTCACCTTTCGTGCCAAGGCGACCCGGAGTACCGAACCATCATCCCAGCCCAGCCTTTTGCACCTACTGTAAGAGAACTGGACATATGATGAAAGACTGCCGTCGAGCCAACCGTCTTTGCTTAGTCTGCGGCTCAGCTACTCATGATATTGGGTCTTGTCCCCAAAGACAAAACCCAGTTGCTGCACCCAGGCCAGCAATTACCTATCCCCAGCGACCAGCTCTTCAGGCACCTGCTCCAAGACCTGCACTACCTGCACCATCCAGAGGACCACAAGCTACACCGCCTCTTCGTCAGTTCCATCAAGCTCAAAGGAACGTTCAGAGGAATGCTCCTCAGGCCAGGAGGAATGTACCAAGGCGCCAGGCTTTCACGATGTCAGTGGAAGAAGCTGAGGCCACTAGCCAAGTCATCACTGGTAAACTTTTCTTTTCAAACTTTTCTTTTCTATCCTGCTACTTATATATTTTCTATACCTAAAACATATCCCACATACATTAGGTACAATCTTAGTATCCTCAATCCCTGCACTAGCACTGTTTGATACTGGAGCATCATACTGCTTTATGTCGCAACGGTTTGTTCGAACCCATGCGATTCCAGTCTCACCGCTTGTATCCAGCTGGAATGTCAGTTCAGGAAATGGCGTTCTAAAGGCAACTATGGGATACAACTTGTGTCCAGTCGTCGTCTGCAGCAGAGAGTTTTATGCTGACTTCAAAGTGCTGGACATACCGAACTTCGATGTGGTTCTAGGAATGGATTGGCTTGGAACTTTTTGCTACCATAGACTGTCGTCAAAGGAGGGTAGTATTCGAGATTCCAGACCATCCGGTCTTCTATTTCAAAAGCGGAGACCGTACACTGGAGCCAAGTACCTACAAAGCGAAGCCAAGAGAAGCAGTAGTTGCAGCAGCTCAAGCGGAGGAAGAATCAAGACCAGATGTGGTTCGAGAGTTCAACAATGTATTTCATGACGATATATCAGGTTTGCCTCCCGATCGAGCTCTTGAATTCAGTATTGATTTAGTACCAGGAGCATAACCGGTGATCAAAGCACCCTATCGTTTAAGTCCAGAAGGTTTGAAGGAAGTCCGAACATAGTTGGACGAATTACTGGCGAAAGGATGGATTCGTCCCAGCACTTCAAGTTGGGGATCACCTGTACTACTTGTGAAAAAGAAGGAAGGTTCATACAGAATGTGCATCGATTACAGAGCCTTGAACGAAGTCACTATAAAGAACAAGTATCCACTCCTGCGCATCGATGATTTATTCGATCAACTAAGTGGATTTTGTGTTTTCTCTAAATTAGATCTTCGTTCAGGTTATCATCAAGTGAAGGTCAAGGAAGCTGATATTCACAAAACAGCTTTCAGAACTCGCTATGGACATTACGAATTTCTAGTGATGACATTTGGAGTGACCAACGCGCCCGCAATATTCATGAACCTAATGAATCAAGTTTTTCGGGAGTATTTAGACATGTTTGTTGTCATCTTCATCGACGACATACTGGTGTATTCTTAGAGTCGGAAAGAACATGCAGAGCACCTAAGAATTGTCCTAGAAACTCTTCGACAACATCAGCTTTATGCCAAGTACAGCAAGTGCGAGTTTTGGCTAAATCAAGTTGGTTTTCTTGGACATATCGTATCAGGACAAGGAATCTCTGTGGATCCAGCGAAAGTTTCAGCAGTTAGCGAATGGCCTACACCAAAGTCAGTGAAGGATATTCGAAGTTTCTTGGGTTTAGCTAGATATTACAGAAGGTTTATTGAAGGCTTTTCAAAGATAGCAATGCCCCTGACCAAGCTCACACGTAAAGATGAAGAATTTGTGTGGTCAGAAGCATGCGAACAAGCTTTCGTAGAACTCAAGTCAAGGTTGACATCAGCACCTATTCTTGTTATACCGGATCAATCTGGAGGATTCGAAGTGCATTGTGATGCATCCGATAAGGGATTAGGATGTGTTCTACATCAGCACGGTAAGATTGTGGCTTATGCTTCAAGACAGCTGAAGATTCATGAGCGCAATTATCCGACGCATGATTTGGAGTTGGCAGCCGTCATCTTTGCTCTCAAGATTTGGCGTCATTACCTACTTGGTGAACGAGTGAACATCTACACAGATCACAAGAGCCTGAAGTATGTGTTTACTCAGAAGGAGTTGAATATGCGGCAGAGAAGATGGTTAGAACTCATGGCGGACTTTGACATCAACTTGCAATATCACCTAGGGAAGATGAATGTGGTACCTGATGCTCTTAGTCGCCAACCATTAGCAATGAATCTCACCACTCAGTGGAAGTTTCAACAAGACTTACATCAGATGGAGATTGAAGTAGTCATGCCAGATAATGCTTCAAGTTTGATGAATTTAAAAGTTCAATCAACCATTGTCAATCAGATCAAGGCAGCTCAAGCAAGCGATGCTAAGTTGCAAAAGATCAGAGAACAAGTGGAGAATGGACTCAGAATAGACTTCATCATCCATGAAGACGGATCTTTGAGATACGGCAGCAGATTGTGTGTACCAAAAGGTCCTGTTCGAGAAAGGTTAATGAAAGAAGCTCACAACTCTCCCTACTCAGTACACCCTGGAGGTACCAAAATGTACAAAGATCTACGTCAGAATTATTGGTGGCATGGAATGAAGCGTGAAGTAGCCAGAAGCGTCGCAAAATGCTTGGTGTGTCAGCAAGTAAAGGCCGAACATCACAGGACTGCTGGATTACTTCAACCGTTACCAATCCCAGAATGGAAGTGGCAACACATCACGATGGACTTTGTGACTGCTCTTCCTCGCAGCACAAAGGGTAACGATGCTATATGGGTCATTGTGGATCGACTCACAAAGTCGGCTCACTTCATCCCATTTCGAGTTGGCCAATCTACTGAGACACTAGCAAAGAAGGACATGGAGGTAATAATCTAATTAAGATTTAAACTCTTCATAATGTACTATCCCTGATACCCATCAACTCATACAGGAAATTGTGAGACTTCATGGAGTACCGGTCTGCATTGTCTCCGATCGTGACACCCGGTTCCGATCGCAATTTTGGCAGAGTCTGCAAGCAAGCTTGGGAACAAGTCTGAACTTCAGCACGACTAATCATCCACAAACAGATGGTCAGTCGGAACGAACTATTCAGATCTTGGAGGATATGCTCAGAGCATGTATGTTAGACTTCAAAGGATCGTGGAAAGATCATCTACATCTTGTGGAGTTTTCGTACAACAACAGCTACCAAGCAAGCATAGGAATGGCACCTTTTGCAGCATTGTATGGAAGGAAGTGTCATTCGCCATTAAGTTGGGACGACATCGGAGATAGGGAACTTCTTGGACCAGAGATGATAGTAGCGACGGTTGATATGGTTCGTACTATCAGGGAAAGGATGCGCATAGCCCAAGATCGACAGAAGCACTGGGCTGATGCAAAGAGACGACACTTGGAGTTCCAGCCAGGAGATCACGTATTCTTGAAGATATCTCCGAACCGCGGAGTGATCCATTTTGGAAGACGGGGTAAATTGAGTCCGAGATATATTGGACCGTTCGACATACTCGAACGAGTCGGTGAAGTGGCATACCGTTTAGCGCTTCCACCCTCATTGGAAGGAGTACATAATGTGTTCCACATATCCCAACTCAAAAGGTATGTGAGTGACCCCAGCCATGTTCTCGATCATTCCGAGCTCACGATACAGCCCGATTTGTCTTGTGAGCAACAGCCTGTGGAGATCCTGGACAGGAAAGTGATGACACTTCGGAACAAGGAAGTTAATTTGGTTCGAGTGATGTGGAGGAAAGACACACCAGAAGAGTCCACTTGGGAAAGGGAGGATGAAATGCGTACTAGATATCCACATCTCTTTGTAAACTAGTCCTCAAATAAAAGTTGTAAATTTCGAGGACGAAATTTTTGTAAGGAGGGTAGACTGTAACAACTCCATTTTTAATGTACAAAGAATTGATTTAAATTCAATGTATACTTGGAGTATTTATTATGGCTGATATCTCTTTAAGTATTTATTTCACTCCATAATTACAAGAAGGAGCTTGTAGCTCATTGGTAATACCTTGCACTGCTGAACCAAGCTACCAGAGTTCAAATCCCATGCCCCACATTATTTTTGTATTTATTTTGTTTTAATTTCTTTTGGAAGTCAACAGTCAAAACGCCATAACTCACAAAACTTGAACTGAAGACTGAAAAGTAAAAATACCATAATTTCCCCCTCGAGTTTCCCCGGCCCCCGACTGCCTGACTCGGCCCGACTCGGCCGAGCCGGCCGGCGAACCGGCCGACTCGGTCCGGCGCCGCCGTCCGGACTCGGCCGGACGGCCGAGTCGTCAACACGGAAAATTTTCCCCTTGACCTGGTCCACCCCCAGCACACTTTAAATGGTCGGATCGGTTACAGAGAGCCCAATAAATCCCTTTTACTCCAAAATTTAATGATTTTAATGATTTTTATATATTTTTATATTTTTTTAATTGAAAACCCTAACCCTATATAAACACCCCTACCTTCTACCCTCTCATCCTAAATTTCTAAGTCTACTCTCCCAAAATTCCAAGAGAACTTGGTACGTTAGAAAACGAGCGAAAGGCGAAGCACTGACGAAATCGACGGCGAAATCCCAGTGATCGTGCTAGGACTTCTCAACGACGATTCGACGCACCGGCAAACCCTCTACCTCCCTCTCACTCTCTAGCGTTGTCCAAACCCGTAAGTCCCTCTTTTCTACCTTTCTTTTCTTCATAAAAATACGACTTTACAAACCCGACGGAAATCGGAATAAACCGATTTCCGATTCGGTTTTCTATAAAATCTCACTTATCACCAATTCCATAATGCTTAAACATCTTCATGTTGACTATTAATCACTTAATAACTAATTTGAACAAGTTTTGTCACATGAAATTATAGCTTTTGCAATATATCGTATTCTTTCACTTAAATACCATAATGTTCAGTTTTCACATTTAACCCTTTAACATTGCTATACCTTAAAGTAGTTCACGAGGTAATGACCTACCTCCACACACACTCATATGCAAACATAACACGTTACCTTGAAAACTTAGAATATGATAAAACAAGATTTTATAATTAGATACCATTTTCTTAATAAAACCTTTTCTAAAAGTTTTAGGTTGCTACACTTTTAAAACAAACATCTTTTAATAGGAAAATACGATAAGTTGTGCACATCGATCGTTTATCTAAACCTGACTTTGTGGTGTCTAGGCTAGGCAAGTGAGCAAAGGTAACTTTAAAAGGCCCGTCTCACGATTCGTGAGCGGATCCCTCCTTCCTCACTTGTACTTACCTGGCCACAATTGGCGGTGAAGAGGCGATTTGAGGCTCATAACAACTTGTTGTTTAGATCATTTAAAATTAGTCTAGTTGAAATAAGAAACCCTAAAACCTAAAATACGGAAAATCGACTTTTACAAATACCTTTTACTTTAATAAAACCGTATTCTAAAGGTTTAGTATTTATAAATCTTTGCAAAGTGCCACTACAACCCATCTTTGGGGAACCCGTTAGGGATAGTACGGTTTATCGTGCACCCACGAGCTTAGTAGTGCGAGATTCAGACCTCCGCAAGGAGCATTCGGTCTCGAAAGGTTTAAAATACGACATCTTAAGAAAATGAGAATTTTAAAATATAAAATATTTATTGAGATTATTTTTATACAAATATATGTATATTATCATTAAAAGATCTATTTTGTTATAATATAAATATCCCACTTTTTCTAAAAATCACAAGACTAGATTTTACATTAAAATACCATGAATTTCAAATAAATCAATATTACAGATAAATACCTTTATTTATGTAATTAGGATATTTTCACTAGAAATATCACAAAATAAAATTACACTCATTATAACTATAAAGACGAATAATAAATACTTAGGGTGTATCTTGAAAACTATACAAAAGTATTTTTACATAAAACCCCCTCAAGTTTTATAAATTTACAATAAGGACCCTAACAATTATAGAACTTCGACTTACATTTCTTTTGGTCTGACTCGGGTTTGAGTCTGATTATTTCTGACTTGAATATGATTCAAGTCAATCTACATTCTTCAATATTCCAACTCAATATGAACACATGAGTCCCAGAATCCAGTTAACAATCTATACAACTTGACTGAATCAAACCATGGATATACATCCATTATTCCGTTATTCCATTTACCTGATTATGCAGTTACAATCTGTTTACTGATATCATGGTTTTGGTCGGTCATCCAACTTACACAATACAATACAACAATACAATCAAAACACTACGGGGTTTAAGCGGTAGATTGGTGCGGAAGGTGTTAGAAGTGGCACGAGACGGTAAGATTAAGACACCTAACCTATATTCCGTTGCTATTGTACCGTGGCTTAACGATTCCTTGTACATTCCGTTTGCCCCGGTCTCTAGCATACTGAGACCCCTCTCGTATACACTGGCATCCATCCGTACCAAACTACAAACAACAGCGTAAACACAATATCCTATAATATTATACTTTAGAAGATACCTCTTATTCTATAATTTCTAATTCTTCCTTATCTTTAGGACTTACCGAGCGACCTGTTCGCTGACGACATTATATTTCTTTCTTCTTTGAATGTCGTCAGGTGTTTTGGACCCGTCAGAGATCGAGCCCACCGGTGAAGACTTGGATCAGTTCCACGAAGACTCCGAGCTCTAGACATTGTACCTTGTTCTACTCAGTATTTTTCATTTCCTGTTATGCCATTGTTTAGGCACCGCTTTATTTCAGATGTATTTACTTTTCATGCATTGTACAAAAGAATGTTATTAATAAAGTTGCTGTTATTTTTTATATCTCTTGTCTCTTGTGATTTACCTTTATATTGCTTAGATACGCTTAGCGTATTTACTTCACAGTAAATACGTAGCGGACCTCATCGCGTCCCCTTCGCCGTATACTGGGAAGCGGGGCGTGACATATCCTGACATAGACAAGTCAAATAATATACAATAAAACTGAGCAAGATTGTCCTGTACATACATATCCCTATCATCCATATGTATACATATACAACACTGGCCTCTAGGGCATATATATCCAACAAAAGCTGTTAATAGGGTTATGCCCCTTCGAAATGAGGTTATTTAATTAGTTCCATGCGAAAGCACGGGGAGACTCCTTTGGAGTAACAATACCTGCCTGGCTGACCAATTGGCGAACTTATAGAGTGTAATTAATCCTGGCTAATCTTACCTTTTAGTATTTGAAGGAAGATTTGATAAAACAGTGGGAGCTATTATGATTAGATAAGATAATAACCAATCTAATCTTGCAAGAGCGCACGCTAAAGTGTTTTCTTCTCTCTCTCTCCAGGTAGAGACCATGACACGTCTTAATCAAGATAATATGGATGTATTGACCAAACCCGCTTATTATACTAATCAAGGGAACGTTGGTTCCGCTTTTTCTCATGATTGTCATAAGTCTGAGCAAGGAATATGGGAATATCAGGATTCCCTCGCCAGCCAAATGAAGAAAGTGCATGATGATGCATCTTCTTCGGGTGTGTTCGTTACCGAGAACTGTTTCTCGGTTCGCTCTACGTCCTGGGTATTAGATACCGGATCAGGATCCCACATTTGTAATATATTGCATGAGTTAAGAAGAAGTAGAGAACTGGGAAAGGGTGATATGTCTCTCATAGTGGGGAATGGTGCAATTGTTGCAGCCAAAACAGTTGGCGAATATCAAATTGTGTTACTAAATGGTAATACATTGATTCTGAACGACTGTTATTTCGTACAAAAAATGATGTGCAATATTATATCAGTCTCTTTATTACATAAAGAAGGATATAACTTTGTATTGGAGGAAAATGTTATGAACATTTTCCTAAATCAAGTGTTGATTGGGTTTGGTACGTTGTGTAATGATATATACGTTCTAAATCAAACTACAGTTCTAAATATACAGAACACACACAAGAGGAAAAGTTCAGAAATGAACAAAGCCTTCTTGTGGCATTATAGACTCGGTCATATCGATGCGATAAGATTAGCTAAGTTGTATAAAGATGGATATTTGAATCCTTTTGAATTTACATCTTATGAAACTTGCCAGTCACGTCTCAAAGGAAAGATGACCAAAACTCCATTTACAAGACATAGAGAAAGAGCTACTGAACTCTTGGGACTGATAATAGTGATGTATGCGGTCCTATGTCTACGCATGCTAGGAATGGTTCCTCGTACATTATTACATTCGCCGATGATCTCTCAAGATTCGGACATGTGTTCTTATTGAAATACAAATCTGAAACTTTTGAGAAATTCAAAGAATATAAGTGCGAAGTAGAGAACCAGACGGTAAAAGTATTAAAATCTTTCGATCTGATCGGGATACTTGAGCACGGAATTTCGGGACTATTTAAAAGAGAATGAGATTCTCTCTCAGCTTACTCCTCCGTGTACACCACATCACAATGGAGTGTCGGAGCGGAGGAATCACAATCTATTAGATATGGTGTGCTCTATGATGAGTAATGCTGAGTTATCTATTTCCTTTTGGGGTTATGCATTTGAGACAGCTGCATACCTATTGAATCAAGTTCCATCAAAATCAGTGCCTAAAACACCATATGAGATACTTAAACGAGTTAAGATATTGGGTTGTCCGGCCTATGTTAAAAAACATAATCCGGAAAAACTCAAGGCACGATCAGATCTTTACAAGTTTGTGGGATATCCTAAAAATTCACATGGATATATCTTTTACCACACTGAGGAACAAAAAGTGTTTGTTTCTCAATATGCTACCTTTTTAGAAAAGGAATTTCTTGTGAAAGAAATTATTGGTAATGAGGTTGAGCTAGAAGAAGTTCCAGCCACACAAACTACAACTGATGATTTGGTAGAACCGGAGGATTCAATAGTCCCTGATGAACCTCAGCCACTCCGCAGTTCTAGTAGGGTTCCTCATCCACCTGAGAGATACTACGGTTTTCTCATAGATTGTGGGAGCGAGGATTGCATCATGGAAGATGACGACCTAACTAATTTCGAGCAGGCCATCACAAGTGGGGACTCTATGAAATAGCTGGATGCTATGCGATTTAAGATGGAATCCATGTACACCAATAAAGTATGGACTTTGGAAGTTGCTCCTGAAGGGGTAAAACCCATCGAGAGCAAATGGATCTTTAAGAAAAAACTTGGTGTAGATAGAAAGGTTGATACCTTCAAAGCTAGACTTGTAGCAAAAGATTTTCTTCAACGGCCAGGTGTCAATTATGATGAAACCTTTTCTCCAGTGGCTATGCTTAAGTCCATCAGAATCCTACTTGCCATTGCTGTATACCATGACTACAAAATCTGGCAAATGGACTTCATGACTGCTTTTCTAAATGGTGATTTAGAAGAGAGCGTGTACATGTCACAGCTAGAGGGCTTTGTAGACAGTGGGGACAGCGGAAAGGTGTGCAAGATGCTTAAATCAATTTACGGATTAAAGCAGGCATCGCGGAGCTGGAACATCTATTTTGATGTGGCAGTCAAAGAGTTTGACTTCATCAAAAACATAGATGAACCTTGTATATATATATAAGAAGGTTGTAGAGAGTAAGGCTGTCTTCTTAGTATTGTACGTGGATGACATACTCTTGATAGGAAATGATGTTCCTATGCTACACTCGGTAAAGCTCTTTTTATCACAAAAGTTCTCCATGAAGGATCTGGGTGATGCCTCCTACATCCTGGGGATAAAGATCTATAGAGATAGATCTAAGCGAATGTTGGGATTGTCCCAATCCAGGTATATTGACACTATACTAAAGAGGTTTAGTATGGAAGATTCTAAGCGTGGTAATTTACCCGCTTGTTCAGGAATCACTCTCTCCAAAGAGATGTCTCCCAAGACTGATTTGGAAAGGGCTCGCATGCAAAGGATACCCTATGTTTCTGCAGTTGGGTCAATCATGTACGCGATGTTATGCACTAGACCGGATGTAGCTTATGCACTTAGTGTGGTAAGTAGGTATCAATCAGATCCTGGGGAGAAGCACTGGACAGCTGTGAAGAACATTCTTAAGTACTTGAGAAGGACTAAAGAGATGTTCTTGGTGTATAGTAACGGAGAACTCTAGGTGGAGTCCTTTACTGATTCAAGCTTCTAGAGTGATAAGGACGACAGTAAGTTGGTCTCGAGTTTTATCTTCACCCTCAATGGAGGGGTGGTATGTTGGAAGAGTTCCAAGAATGATACTGTGGCATACGCGATGATGGAGGCTGAATACATCGCTGCTAACGATGCTGTCAAAGAAGCTGTATGGATAATGAGGTTCATTGCTGAACTTGGTGTGGTTCTATCCATTGAGCATCCAATACCTTTGTATTGTGATAACAATGGAGCTGTGGCTTTGGCCAAGGAACTCCGGTCCCATCAGTGATCCAGACATATTCTTAGACGATATCACCTGATCCGCGAGATAGTTGATCACCGGGAGATCGAGGTCAGGAGAGTTGACACGAAGGATAACACAGCAGATCCACTCACGAAGGCCCTCCCTCGGACGCAATTTGAGAGACTTTTTGGGATGTTGGGTATGAAATATTACAACAACTGTCCTTAGTACAATTGGGAGATTGTTAGGAATATGTATGCCCTAGAGGCCATTATTGTATGATATAGTAGATGCTTGGACATATATATAGAGGACTTTCTTGCTTAACATGATAATATGCTATCTGGATAGCTGCTCTTTATCTTAACATGTACACTAGTATTATTATACCGTCTCTCTGATACATGTTGATAAAGCCCTTAGGATGTGGGCTTGACTACCAGGACTATAATGCAGATCATACTAGTGGGGCTTGTGTAGTCCGCAAGCACATCCTTTAACAGTTCCTAGTTAAGGGAATATCGAGACAGGGCATCGGTATTCCAGAGTAGACTAGTGTGTATGTTTCTTGACCCTGTATGGGGCGATGGTTGATCCCACATCCATTGGTGTTTGACATCAAAGATTATACACAGGTGCTCATTAGAGAATGGGTACACCGAACAGGACTCACCGTGAACTCCTAGATGGTACCATACCTATCGTCAGATAGTAGTTCTCCGGTGACACTTGTACAGGTTAGTCTGTAGACCCGAAATCGTCATAGAGTCTTGTGTGGTTCCCACTATGCTTTGATTTCCTCCTTACCACGGCTCAAAGGAGGCGTGCAAACAGGTGGATTTTGGGTACAGTCCTGAGTCATATGGAGGCAATGAGCGATAGGAGGGTTTCGTCTTTCCCGGTATAGGGAGTTGATGTTGCGCTATGCTCGATTGGCTATAACAGCAAGTCCCTGGCCAGGGCTGATGAGATTTACTGGTAAATGTTATCAGTAGTTTCTCGAACGGTTATAAGCCACACATCAGAATGACTTATCAAGTTACCGGGGTCTGAGGATTCCACCCCTAGACTCGATATGCGACATATCAGATGAAGAGACTGGACTGTACGGTAAGTGTTGCTTATAAGCTTTGCGGTAGTTTGGACAAGCTTTCTGTAAGTCCACGTTGCGACCCCCGGTTCTTACGGGGAGGCGGAAACGGTATAAAAATCAAATTTGTAGCGCAAGGGGCAACATGGACTAAGCAAAGTCGGGATCTTTGACTAAACTAAAACTAGCATACTTAGCTAAAGAGAGTTAGCTACTCGGATGGAGATGGTTATACCTTGCTTGACTTGAACTCCTTCGTCTTCAAAGCTCCGATGGTGGTCCAATGGCTTCTTCTCGTCGTCTCCGTACGCCGAAGATAGATCCACCTGAAAGCTCCAACCTTTAGCTCCTTCTTCGTTCTTTGAAGAAACTAGTTCACTTGGTTTGCTAAACCTAGTGAACTAGAATGAGTAGAGAGGAAATAGAATGGGATTTTATCTATGGTTCTTGATTCTCAACTCATGAGACAAGAGAACCATAGATCAAGAGAGGGAGCAAGAGGTTGAGGGTGAGAGCAAGAGGAGAGCTCAAGAACAAGAGAGAGAATGAGCAAGAAAGAATGAGCAAGTATTTTTGTCTCTCACCCTCTCATAATCCAAAGCAATGATAACTCATCATATTAACAAAAGTCTTATGTGATGGTTAGAAGCAACCACAACCATATCATTTCATGCACTCATTTTACACAAATGAGCAAGTAAACAAAAGTCTTTGCCATGTAATGATGGCTATGGTCATCATGATGGTCAACTAGTCAAGCCTAGTCAACCGGTCAACAAGTCAACAAAAGTCAACAAGTCACCAAAGTCAACAAGTCAACAAAAGTCAACAAGTCAACAACCATATCACCATAATACTTAATTAATATAATAGTTAATCACATATCATATTCTCATTAGGGTTGAGCATAAAGTCAAATAGTCAACGGTCAACTGTCAACAACCCTAATGAGAATCCGCTGCCTCTGCCTCCCTGTCAACTGTGCATACACACCCGCATCCGCGTTCCGAGGAACACGAATGCAAACTGGATAAATCCAATCCCATAAGGTACACTAGGATCTGGCCTAAACCAAAGCCCGCTAGTGTAAACTGTCCGGACACTGTACGTGCACAAGTGCACGGATGTGACCGAACCCTGTCGCAAAACCATGCGACCTGTCGCAATACCATGCGACCTCTACTCTTTTGCCTAAAGGCGAAAAGCTTTCTGTGTGGGACTCTAAAGACTCGACACTACGCTGGCAGTGGGTTTAACCACAGACCGCAAGCGGCACTAGCTGTGCGTAACGGTCCCCAGGTAATGCCGACAAGAAGACCGACGAGACGAAACCCATCTGAACTCCTACTGAGCCTGAGTGTGACATTCTCCGTACAGTCCGGTCTGTTCGTCTGATACATCGCATGGCGGGCCTAGGGGGCGGTAAACGTCAGTCCCCCAATAGCGGTACAAGTCGTGCCGGAGCGAAGCCCAAAACACCCTGAGATAACACTGGAAACCTACCAGTATATCTCGTTTGCCCTGGCCAGGGACTACTCGTGTAATGGCTCTCCTAGACACAGCGCGATGTCAACCCCCAATACCGGGAGAGACGAATCCTGTCTAACCGTCACTGCCTCCAAGTGCTTCGGGACTGCACCCAACCACTACCTGTTTGCACAACTCCTTTGAGCCGTGGTAGGGTAGTGATCAAAGTACAGTGGGAACACACTCGAGGCGGAGTGACAGTGTCAAGTCAGCGGACTAAGCTGTACTCATGTCACCTGGGAACTGATAACTGACGATAGGTATAATACCAACTAGTCAGTTCCCGACGAGTCCTGTCCAGTGTACCCGTAACCTAACGAGCACCCGCATACTATCTCAAGTACGACGTACTGACGGCTGTGGGACAGACCGTCTCCCACACTGGGATGAGAAGCGCATGCGCTGGTCTACTCCAGAGTATCGATGCCCTGTCTCGATAGTCCTGCGACCAGGGACCTGCATAAGGATGTGCTTATAGATTACCCAGCCCCACTAGTGTGACGGCCATCACATCGCTGGTAATCAAGCAAAGATCCTAAGGGCTCTACTAATGTGTATAGGCGATATACAAAAATAAACACATGTACACATTAAAGTAGAAACAAACCAAGTAGCATACTACTATTTTGAGCAAGATTGTATATACAAGGTGAATATCCCAAGCATCCATTAAGTAATATACAAACTAGTATGATACAGTAATGGCCTCTAGGGCATATACACTAACACTTTCTTGTTGGTCTTCTATTCGCTCAATACCTGGGTAGCCGTTACGTCCGGCTAAACTGCTGACAGCTTGTGAGTGACTGATGTGATCATTACCTACTGCTGGCATATTGACAAGTCTTTAGAGTTCTACACAGAGGTTTCCTAGCTCAATCGAAACGAAGTAAGGTGCATATGCTGATATGCGCAGATACTTGATTAAATACGAGTATGTGATACTGTATTCTAATCTCGTGATATATGATATCGGTTAGGTTATATGTGATATAACCGGATTATTGAATCTAGTGTTAATTCAATGATTTGTTATATGTATATATATTTATAATTGATATTTTATGTTGTCGGTTATATGTGATATAGCCGAGTTATTGAATCAAATGTTGATTTGATAAATTGATATATATAAATGATATTAGTCAGTTATATATGATATAACCGGATTATTAAATCAAGTGTTGATTTAATAATTTGATACATATATTTATATTTGATATATTAATATATATTAACTAATATTAGCTCACTAATGATTTTCTTCTCTTGATTATATATAATGATATATATGATATATATATTATTTATATATAATATTCTATTGTATCATGCTTGATGATACATAGAACATGGGTGTATGAGACTTACACTAAAGCTAAAGATAATTGTGGTAATTATTTATTAAGAGTAAAATAAAATGAGTGAAAATGAGCATGGCTTAAGATGCTTGTAGAAGCATGTAGAAGCCATATCTCATCTCACTAATTTTGTTTTACTCTAGATATTTTATAACACAACCATTATTTTTAGCCCATAGTTAACTCTCCACTTATCACTTGAGATATTTTCCTCACCTTAGTTCATCTTCTTCCTCTCTAGGTTTTCTTGAGTTGAATAAATAAAAAGAGAAAGTGATTTCTAAGTGAGCCAAAAATCCTACTTCATCAACCTAAACTCATCTAGCCCATTAGTTTAGGTTGTTAGCTCACTAATACTTGATTAGTGAAGTATTAGCTTGAGTTAGAGAGACTTCAAGGTGGATCATCTTCGGCCTCGAAGACGACATTAGCAAGCTCGTTCCATTCACCAAGTGGAGCCAAGAAGAGTTCTAGGGACTATTACTTGGAGCTAAGGGATTACTACTTGGAGCTTTAGAAGTGAAGGACCGGTTTACAAAGGTTGTATTCTCTATTCACTCAGTGTAAAACTTGTTTACATGCTTAGAAAACCCTAAAACTCTAGTTAGATTCTAGGTTAGTGTAGCTTAGCACTCTAGATTTTTTAAATTGCATACTTGATGCTTGTATAAACCTAGTGGTAGTGCTAAGACACACTTTCACCGTGTCTACCCATGCCGGTGGGGAGCTGGCCTATCATATTCACCCCCACTGCGCAAATGGCCAAGGGGAACTTAGTGGCGTTAGTTCGGTGGTGGGAAGACGAGAGATGCTGCCGAAGAGTTGGCAGCTCTTGCATCTTCTGACCAATTTCTCGGCATCTTGGTATATTCCCGGTCAATAGTACCCCTCGAGTAGTGTCTTTTGGACCAGTCCGCGGGCTCCTTGATGTGTCCCTCCGACCCTTTCATGTATTTCCCGTAAGACGTAGTCTTCTTTGTGGGAATCGACGCATTGGAGAAGAGGTTGAGCGTACGACATCTTATATAGGTTTTCTTTGCTCTATATGAAATGGTGAGCTTTTGCTCGAAGCCGACGAGCTTTGGCCCGGTATTTTGGAAGTACCCCATCTTTCAGAAATTCTATGATGGGCTTTCTCCAATCCGGGGTATCTTCTCGGGTCGTATAGATTTGGAGTGTTGCCTTTCCATCTTCCACGCTGGGCCACAAAAGGACTTCGAAGAGGATGTTTCTCTTGTGATTGGACGAATAAGAAGAAGCGAGTTTGCTCAGGGCATCGGCCTCGGTGTTCAAGTTTCTGGGAATTTGCTCCGCTTGGACTTCATCGAATTTCTCCAAAGCCTTCTGACCTTCGCTAGGTATTTTATCATTAGTGGTTCTCGAGCTTTGAAGCGTCCGGTTACTTGGACGACGACTAGCGCGTAGTCATTGCGTACCCGGATGGTCTTCAGTCCCACTCTGGAGGCAATTCGTAGTCCGGCTAATAAGGCCTCGTACTCTGCGGCGTTGTTTGATGCCTTAAGCACATCCTTAAATGTCCCTATTCGTAGGAGTATCGAGACTGGGCATCGGTACTCCAATTTAGACTTGTATATACGTTTCATAACCCTGTACGGGATGATAGATAATCCCATAACTATTGGTGTTTGACACTGATGACTGTATACATGTGCTCATTAGATGAGTTACACTGGACGGACTCGCTCCTAGATGGTATTATACCAATGTCAGATAGTAATTCTCTGGTGGCATGAGTACAGGGTAGTCCCTAGACCTGAAATCGCTACAGTATCTTGCGTGTGTTCCCACTGTACTTAGACTACTACCCTACCATGGCTCTACTGAGTCATGTAAACAAGTTTTATTTGGGTACAGTTCCGAAGCACATGGAGGCAGTGAGCGGTCGAGGGAATTCGTCACTCCCGGTATTGGGAGTCGATATCATACTGTGCAGGACACAACTGTAGGAAGAAGTCCCTGTCCACGACAATAGAGATAAACCGGTCAGTGTTACCAGTTGTATCTCCTTGGTTATGAGTCCTCTGTCAACACGACTTATCGGGTTATTGAGGGTCTGACAGATTCCACTCCCTAGACCCAGTATATGATACTCCTTGACGAAGAGACCGGACTGTACAGTGATTGTCACTTATAGACTTTGTTGGGTCTGGATGAGTTTTCTCATCGGCCTGCCTTTATTTTGCTCATACAGGGTAGCTGTTACGTACAGCTAGTGCCACTGACGAGCTTATGGGTTAACCCGAAAGGGGGTTGAATCTGAAAGTGTTTCAGACACAATCGGATACGATCTTGTATAACGTACTGCCGGAGTATTGACAGGTCTTTAGAGTCCCGTAATGAAAGTGACTGCCTGGGCAAAACACGTTGTGACGTATGTATAGGGATACA
Source organism: Agapanthus africanus (assembly GCA_030015575.1). Taxonomy (NCBI): domain Eukaryota; kingdom Viridiplantae; phylum Streptophyta; class Magnoliopsida; order Asparagales; family Amaryllidaceae; genus Agapanthus; species Agapanthus africanus. Next base: position 439,476,351 of record CM057350.1, on the reverse strand, counting down.
TACATGAGTTCGATAAAACATGTATATTGGATATACGTGTTTAAACGGACGATTGTTATACAAGCCGGTTTAAAAGCCAGAGTATCAAGTCAAGTGTTGACTTGATAACCATATTTATGATGCGGTTTCTAGTATAGTATATATGATACACACACTCTTTACAGTACATGATACTGAGAAGATATTAATGGCATTTCGTGTATGTGATACATGATGTGTACGTGTATAAGATACATGTACTAATACTTATTATATATATATATATATATATATATATTAATTCCCACCTTTCTAAATTATGTATAAATATGCATTTATATATGTATGTAAATGTGTGTGTGTGTGTGTGTGTGTGTGTGTGTGTGTGTTAATGTGTGTGTGTCTATATATATATATATGTTAATATGTGTGTGTGTATTATTTATTTATTATTCTTAATTATGGTGGGGCCCACCCTCTCTCTTGTGTGTTGACACACATGAGAGAGAGAGAGTGGGAGGGTGTATGTGTCATGTTTATCATGAGATGGTTGAAAAATGAGAAAGAGAATTTCATTTCATTTTTCACTAGCCATCATTTTTATTCTATCTTCTTCTTCACAAAAAAAAAGTTTGAGCTCTTTAGGTTAAAAGCATTTGTAGCCATGGTGAGGGAGTGTGAAAAAGAGAGAGTTCCTTGAATTCACATCGCCTTCCTCCACGCCCAGCGAACTTCTGGAGGAAGCTTCTTCGCCCGGTGACAGAGTTAAAGTTCGGGTAGCCCGCTTTCAACGCGGATCATCTACGGCGAAGCGGTCGGTGTTCAGACATGTTCGGGAGCTCACGAAGTCTAGATAGGGTCTTCCGGGATTAGCTGGACATGCTACAAAGGTTGTAGCACCCTCTCTTTGTTATCTTTATATTTCTAGTTTAATCTATTGGTAAGTATTTGATGATCTTGTTGATGAATTGGGGTTATGCTTTATAAAATTATTGTTTATCAAATTCCGCTGCGGCCATGATCGTCACGACCCTAACTTCCGTCCACTTACATCATAACCAGCATCCTGCACCATTCCTACCTCAATATGCTTATTGGAACCGTATCTAATATACTGCTCCTCATAAAAGGATAAACTCAAAACTCTTACAGCTTCTCTGTCAACCAGGTCACCTTGGAAGCCTGAATCGATAATCGTCTCATAGAGAAGGTACAGTAGCAACATCTGGTTAGGTAAAATACATTACATGATTGACTCAATTGCCTAAGCAAATGATATGTCATTCATGCGAGTCTGCCTCCTCATTAGTCTGAAAGACATCTCTTTAGAGAGGGTGGCTCCATTACCAGCAGGTAGACTACTACGCTGGGAGTCATCCATTCTAAAGTAATTTAGAATGGTGTCCAAACAAATTGGGAAACTTCCCAAATCTAGATCTATCGATATAGATCTAGTCACCAGAATCCCTGATATCTCAGCAAGTGCAAAAGCAACTTCTGGTTTGGTACATGACATCACTTGATTGATTCAATTGCCCAAGCAAATAATATGTCATTCATGAAAGTTCATCTTCTCATCAGCCTAGAAAACATATTTTTAGAGAGGGTGACTCTATCACCTACGGGTACACTACCATGCCAAGAGTCGTCTATTCTAAAATACTTTTAAATGGTTTTAATTACCGGGATTGAGACACTTCCCAAATCTAGATCTAAAACCATATATCTAGTCACCAGAATTCATGATATCTTATCCATATTCTATTTGGAGAAACACCTGTGACAACCAAAGTTTGACCGATTGTAGTATAAGAACATCACTTCCTATTAGGAGTATGCCATCCAAAACCCAGGACATAATTCCCTACATCCTTTTTACTAGGTTCATCTGTTGAATTAATGAAGTCAATCACCTTGACTGTCACATCAAAACAGATGATCCGTCTCCGCTATGCATACTTTAGTCTACGAATAGATATAAGCAACTTGCACACCTTCCGCTGCTCCAACTGACCACGATAACTCTCTGGCAGAGTCATATACACGTACATTTTCAAATTTCCATTTAGAAAGATGTTATAGTCATCCACTTGCCAGATATCATAGTCAAGAACAGCGGTAATGCCAATTCATATCCGTATGGACTTCAGCATAGACACTGAAGTAAAAGCCTTATCATAATCCACACCGGGTAATTGATGAAAATCTTTACAACAAGTTTAGCTTTATTAGGTTAATATCTTTCCACTTGAACATATCTCGAAAACGTCTACTTGCTCCTAATGGGTTTCATCCCTTTAGGAGCACCCAACAAATTTAATAATTTGCTGAAGTGTGTGGAGTCCAACTTGAATATAAAGCATCCGACCATGATCCAGAAGTCACCACTTCTTATGACCTGCTAATAACTAGTAGGGCCATCATCACCATGATGCTGACTTCCCTTTCACTGTCTACAAGGAAACCAAAGTATCTCTCAGGTGGCTGAGGTCACCTACTAAAATCTGCGGAGTAGCTAAGGTTTGTCGAGTCCAATTGAATCTCCAGATTCTACTAAATTTTCAGTAACCGTTTGTGGTTCTGGAATTACTTCCAGTTCTACCATACTCCCACTAGTTTCTTTAGCAAAAAGATTCCTTTTATAAAAAAGCAGCAGGTCAAGAACAATGTAACTATTGATCTTGAAAATGGTAGAAGCACAACCCTAGCGAATGCTTGGGATAAACCACAAACTGCCATTACTGAAGCAGGCCTTGAGTTTGTCCAGATTCTGCTTTTAAACAGAAACCGGATAACTCCATATCCTAATAACCTCAAGATATGTAACCAATCTATGTTCATATAGAATCAAAGACACTAATTTAGATGGAACTAGATTCAAATGTTATGCTGTTGTTTTCAGTGCATATCACCTAAATGGAAAGAGGCCATACAACATTACTCACCAAGAAGCGCACCTACAGATGAGTAACCTGAGAGAATCAATTTCTCAATATTACTACGATGGAATACCTAGTATAAGTATCTATATCTTCGATCACTTCGAAGAATTCTGATACTTCTAATGTATGGTTCTCTATTTTGTTCTTATACCTATGAACTTCTCAAAATCTTTGGACCTTGCATTTTAGCGAACGCGTGTCTAAAACCAGAGAACTCATAGTTAATCCTGAATGAAGTAACAGTACAAACTTCAGGGTTGCCTAGCACGGAAGCAAGGTTTCGGGAGGCACCGTCCATGCCAAATTCAAAAATTTGTTGTTCTAACTAACCCTAACTTAGAATCGTTAACTAGAAACCGATGGAATATTATGCAAACAACTTCACATATGAAAAGTGAGAAAGGAATACATCCTTTGTAGACTGGTCCTTCACTTCATTAGCTCCGTGTAGTCGTCCCTTCACTGCGATCATGAACTCCGGACTCTAGAGAGGCTCCCTTGAAGAAATGAACATACTTGCTTCGAAGACTTCGAGGCCGAAGACGATCTACGTCGAGGAGACACTAACCCAAGCTATCTCTTTACTAATTACGGAATTAGTGAAGCAAACACCCTGTACTAAATGACAAGTAGTAGAGGATGATGAAGTAGGAAGTTTGCTCACATTAGAAATTATTTTGTCATTCAAAATCATCACTTTATCACAAACTAGAGAGCAAGCTCAAAAGGAAGAAGAAGATGAAGTCAAGTGATGAATGAATTATTGTGTGAGGTTAGAATTGCAACCATGGTGAGTTATTGTCATGCCTAACTCATGTAGAGAATAAACCATAGCTATGAGTTAAGGGTTGGGTTAATAAATATCTTAAGATTGACAAACAAGTGGACTTAGTCAATGAAACCTACAAGCTTCTACAAGCTTTGAACCATGATTCATTATCCAAATGTTTAAAATCCTTAAGAAAAATAAAACCCTAACTTAACTTAGCATAGTTTGAGTCTCATACTAACTATGTTGCAAGTGTAACCTAGCATAACACACTTATATATATCACATATATATTTTGTGCCAAAAAGAAAACAATACATATATCACATATATGTAAAGTATATCAAATGTGAGAAAAGAAATCATAAGTGAGTTAATACTAGTTAATGTAAATTAATATATCAAATATATAATTATACATTAGATTATCAAATCAACTCTTGATTTAATAATCCGGCTATATCACATATAACCGACTAATATTTATATGTAACAACTTATCGATTCAACTCTTAATCCGATAACCTGGCTATATCGCATATAACCGACCGATGTCACAAATCGCGAGAATAGAATACGGTATCACATATCGTATTAATCTCGGTCCCGCACATATCACATATGTGCTCCTACTCCGTTTCGCTTGAGCCATGAAACCCCTGTGTAGGACTCTAAAGACTCGTCAATACACCGATAGTAAGTGATGATCATATCAAACACCCACAAGTCACAAGCGGTCTGCTAAACGTAATGGCCACCCGGGTATTGAGTGATCAAAAGATCAACAAGAAAGCCTGCTCGTACTCTTGCGAATCCAATCAGTAACACTACTGTACAATCCGGTCTCTTCGTCTGATATGTCGCATATCTCGTCTAGAGATGGTAAACGTCAGAACCCAGTAACTCGATAAGTCATGTCGATATGAGGCTCATAACGGGTCGAGAAACCACTGATAACACTTACCAGTATATCTCTGAAGCAGCCCTGGCCAAGGACTTCCTTTTATAGCCAATCGAACATAGTGGAACATCAACCCCCAATACCGGAAGAGACGAAACCCCTCCTATCGCTCATTGCCTCCATGTGACTCGGGACTGTACCCAAAAGACACCGTTTTGCATGTTCTCTTGAACGTGGTAAGGTGGAAATCAAAGCACAGTGGGAATCACACAAGACTCTATGACGATCTTGGGTCTACAGACTAACCTGTACCATTGTCACCAAAGAACTGACATGTGACGTTAGGTATAATACCATATGGGAGTTCTCGGTGAGTCCGTCCAGTGTACCCAGTCTCCACTGAGCACCCGTATACTGACTCTGATGTCAAACACCAATGGATATGGAATCATCCATCGCCTATCTACATGGGTCGAGAAGCTATACGCTAGTCTACTCTGGTATATCGATGCCCTGTCTCGATACACCCACGACTAGGAACATTTAAAGGATGTACTTAGTGACTACACTGTTCCCACTACTATGGTCTGCATCATAATCCTAGTAGTCAAGTACTCATCCTAAGGGCTTTATCAATATGTAATGTAGAGACAATCAGCGTACATGTTAAAATAAAGAGCAACCAGATATCATACTATCATGTCGAGCAAGAAAGTCCTCCATGTATATGTCCAAATATCTACTACAATATACATCGTATATACAGTAATGGCCTATAGGGTATACATATAACTAACAATCTCCCACTTGCAATAGGGCCATCTGTTATAGTATCCCATACCCAACAATCAGCAGTGGTTGAAGTATCTCATACTCAACATCCCATAAAAGTCTCTCCTGGGAATAGGCCTTTATGAGTGGATCCGCCGTGTTGTCCTCTGTAGTCTACTCTCCTATCCTCGATCTCCCTGGAGATCAACCATCTCCATGATTAGGTGATACTGCCTCAGAATATGTCTGGATCACTGATAGGCCGGGGTATCCTAGGCCAAAGCCACAACTCCATTGTCACACAATGGTAGGAACGAAGTTCATCTCATGAACTTATATACATCCAGACTCCTTCTTTGGTAGTACCGTTGGTAGTAATGTATCCAACCTTTATCGTCTAGTTTGCTACGGTATCTAGCTTGGAACTCTTCCAACATACCGTCCCTCCACTGAGGGTAAAGACAATGCCTGTGACTGACATTCAGTCGACCTTACCACCCTGGAAGTTATCCAGTGATTCTCCCCAGGATCGATTGATACCATCTCACTACACCTAGTGAGAATCCTAACATCCACTTAGATCTATCACATAGATTCAAATCCCAGGATTTAAGAGGTATCACCTTGATCCTATATGGAAAATCCTTGTGATTAGAGGAGATTGACCGAGTGTAGCATAGGAAACTCCTTTCCTATCAAGAGTATGTCATCCACATACAATACGATAATCACCATCATACTCCCTACTACCTTTTTGTATATACAAGATTCATCTACCATTTTGATGAAGTCAAACGCTTTGACTACCACATCAAAATAGATGTTCCAACTCCGCGATGCTTACTTTAACCCATAAAGCAACTTGCATACGTTTCCGCTGCTCCCACTGTGTACGAAGCCCTATGGCTGTGTACTTATAGATGCTCTTTTCTAAATCATTATTTAGAAAATCAGTCATGACACCCAACCGACAGATATCGTAGTCATGGTATGTAGCAATGACAAGTAGGATCCAGATGGACTTAAGCATAGGGGCTAGGAAAGGTTTCATCATTATCCACACCTGGTTGATGACGAGAACCGTTTGCAATAAGTCTTAGCTTTGAAAGTCTCAACTTTTCCATCTACACTAAGTAATCTTCTCAAGATATACTTGCTCCTGATGGGGATTTAACCCTTCAGATAAAGCAACTAAAATCTATACTTCGTTGGTGTATATGGATTCCATCTCAGATCGCTTAGCATCAAGCCATTCTTACAGAGTCCCCACTCCTGATGGCCCACTCGAAACTAGTTGGGTCATCATCTTATGATGCCATCCTCGGTCCCACTATCATAGAAAAAACCAAAGTATCTCTCAGGTGGATGAGGAACCCTACCTGATCGGCGGAAAGGCTGAAGTTCATCGGGAACTATTGAATCCTCTGGTTCTACCAAATCATCAGCTGCAGTTTGTATAGCTAGAACTCCTTCCAGTTCTAAATCATGACCAATAATTTCTTCACAAGAAATTCCCTTTCCAAAAGGTGGCATGCCGAGAAATAAAACACTTTATATTCCTCGGTGTGGTAGAAGATATTCCCTTGTGAATACTTGGGATATCCAACAAACTTCCACAGAACTGACCTTGCCTCGAGCTTGTCCGGATCTTGCTTTTGACATAGTCCGGACAACCCCAAATCTTAATATCCTTAAGAGATGGGCTCTTCCCATACCATATCTTCATATGGAGTCGTAGGCACCTGATTTGGTTAGAACCCTATTCAATAGGTATACAGCTTCTCAAGTGCATAATCCCAAAAACAAATAGGCAACTCAGTAGTACTCATCATAGAGCACACCATATCACATAGGGTGCAAATGCTCCGCCCTGATATACCAACGTGCTGTAGTGTATACGGAGGAGTAATGCTGAGAGAGAATCTCATTCTCCTTTAGAATAGTCCAGGAATTTCGTGCTCAAGTATTCTCCTCTTCGATCATATAAAAGGACATAATACTTGTACCCATTTTGGTTCTCTACTTCTAACTTATATTCTTTGAATTTCTCAAAAGGTTCAGACTTGTGTTTCAACAGGAACATATGTCCAAATCTTGAGAGATCATCAGTGAATGTAATAAAGTACAACGAACCAGTCCTGGCATGTGTAGACAGGGGACCTACATACATCATCATATATCAATCCCAAAAGTGCACTAACTCTTTCTCTGTTTCCAATAAACGGAACTATAGTCATCTTATCTTTGTGACATGACTGGCAAGTTTCACAAGATATAAATTCAAACTGATTTAAATATGCATCTTTATGTAACTTAGCTAGTCGGGTCGCATTGATATGACCTAGTCTACAATGCCTCAAGAAGGATTCGTTCAATTCTGAACTCTTCCTCTTGTATGTGTTTTGTACGTTAAGAATTGTAGTTTGATTTAGAACGTATATGATTTTAGATAACGTGCCTGAATCGATCAACTCTTGATATAGGAAATGTTCAAAACATTATCCAACAATAAAAAATTATATCCTTCTTTAAATAAAGAGACTGATATGATATTGTATATCAGGTTTGGTATCTAATAATATTCGTTCAGAATCAATGTATTTTGTAATACATGATGATAACTGCCAACAAATTTGGCTGCAACACTTGCACCGTTTCCAACACTTGAAACTTATCACCCATTCTCAGTTCTCTACCTATCTGTAGCTCATGTAACAGATTACATATGTGGGATCCTGATCCGGTATCTCATACTCAGGACGTTAAGGATACTGAGAAACAATTCTCGGTAATGAACACACTTGAAGAATATGTATCAACATACACTTTCTTCGTTTGGGCGGCACGAAAATTCTGGTAATCCCCCATTTCCTGCTCGGTCTTATAACAGCTATAAGTTGGAGTGGGACCAACGTTCCTTAGCTCAGTATAACAAGCGGGTTCAGTCAATACATCCGTATTATTATCTTGATTAAGGCGTGACATGGTCGCTACCTGGAGAGAGAGAGAAGAAAACACTCAGCGTATGCTCTTATAAGATTAGATTGGTTATTAATTTATCTAATCAGGATGGCTCCCACTGTTTTAGTCAAATCTTTGTTCAAACCCTTAAAGGAAAGACTAGCCAGGATTAATTACACCCTACAAGTTCGCCAATCTTTCAGCCAGGCCAGTGTCGGTACTTTGAGGGAGGTTCCCCGTGCTTTCGCACAGATCTAATTAAAATAAACCTCATTTTCCCTGAGGCGTAACCCCGTTGACACCTTTCTAGACACCTACTTGATCGGCTAATTGTGATGTGTAAAACTCTCCCAGGAGTAACTCTTACTCACAGTGGGTGTCGGGATCCAACTATCTCATAGAAAGTATGCAATCTCATTGCAAATTTCAACTCTTGAAATTCCCGATAATATTTTGCCCCTAGCGTGCTATGACATTGACACATGCCAAACAACCCATAGTCCGCTAGTCAAGTTCAACCCGTGCATTTCTTGATTGAATTAAACCCACCCGTACGACCCTTGACGCATGCCAAACAACACCGTACGAATACCCTAATCCAATCGCATCGTATGCAGCAAATAAACACTAGTTAGCTACCGTAGACTACGCCTTGATGCATGCCAAACTACCGCAGCATAAATACTAAGTAGTACTTATCTGAAATGACAGAGGGCTACGACAGGTTCTTAAGAAAACCCTTTGCGTAATGAACTTGATATCGTTGTAGAATCGAGTGACTTTAAATGGAGTGTTTTTGAGGATTTTACTAGTTTTTCTAAAGAGCTCACTCCCGGTGAAGGGATCTCGGCTCTTTCCTTATCGAATAAGGTGCAGGATATTTCACAAATACCACTATGCAAAGCAAAAACTATAAAGCCAATCAAAAGACAAACCGAGTTTGTAGCAGCTGCTAGTTTCGCTAAAGAGGTCACTCCCGGTGAATGGATCTCGGCTCTTTCCTTATCGAATAAGATGCTTGATATTCTACAAGGAATACCACTATGCAAAGCAAGAACTAGAGCTACCAGTTTTCGAGACAAGTTTCTACAACATCTTTGGGTTTCTTTTATTTCATTAATCTCATTAATGAAGTCCTATCATTTTAACTTACCTAAACAATACAGATAAATACAACGTACGCTTATGCCATCCGCATTCGCCCCGATGTCCCCTCGTGCACTGTTAGGTTAGGTAACTAACGGTACAGTGGGGCATGGCTAGCACGGGTGTAAAACATAAGCAACGTCTATATAATATATCACATATACTATATCCAGTATCTAACTCAACATATACAATGATTACATCACAGATATCGCAGCAGAAAACAACATATGAAATATTGGATATACTAGGATTTCCGTGTTTTAAATTAAGCCTGTATAAAACACGGATTCCATGGTCGCGATGAATAGCCAAACCCACATCCCTAGACCCCTACGAGAGCGGCAAGGAACCCTACCAATTCTAGAGTTAGGAGACCCGGTCTTGACTCCTCGAGATGGTCTCCCACTGGACCCTATAACCCGGTTACTTATGCTCCCCACCTTGGGTCTATCCTAATGCAGAATAGTAAATAATATACAATGGTGACATCATCTTCAACCCGGAAGTGCCCCAATAAAAGAACATTACATACAATGAATTTTACATGAATGAAAATGAAAAACCCTCATCTCACATAAAACCCCCGGCTATTCAATCACGACGATCCAATATAACATATCCTAGCAACACATAACATCACATGTCATCAACGTAAGTAAATATGCGTATCCTAATTGTCGTTGACATATAGCACCGAAACTGGCGATACACCATATATTACACTTACGGTCGCAGAAAAGAAAGTGAAAAACTACAACAGTTGGAATCCGCAACCACCTTAGACATCATAAACCCAACGTATCACATACTTTGGATTTCATGCCTAACCAAATGAATTTCTTAGACATCGCATGCCTAACAATTATAAACCCCGCATTTTAGTCTCGATATTCAAAACACCTTTTAATATCTAGTCGGGCAATTCAACAAGATTCCCGACATCCTGATCGAATGCTCGTCGGAAACTTTAGTAGACGGCCGCACCCCCCGATGCCGTCGACGAAGTGCACTAAGGCGGAACACCGCTGCCGCGAGCACCCGAACGGATGCTTTTAGTGACGGGGTTCTCCTATAGTCACTTGGTCGGGGCTATGGGGCGTGGCTATCTAATAAGGTTACCCGGCGAGTATCCGCGTACGCTACGTGATTGCGATGGACTTTTGATCACATCAAAATCCCGTGGCACCCAATCAAATGAGACTAAATTGCTAGATTTATAACATTTAAATTAGTTATCTCATAACTACTTGTGGATTCCAAATATTGTATTCCATCATATGATACCCGAACGAACGTTAAACTTTTCGATCGATTCATCAAAGTCCCACAATTTTCCAACAACTTGACACTTGAGCACAGTTCAATAATACCCAGAATATTCTACAGTACCTATGTACTAGCCGTAGAAGGGCAAACCTAAGCCTCACTCATGTTGCCACGGAACTGCGGCAAACCCTAAGATATGACCGCGGTTCCGTGATCCAAAAAGTCGTGTTAGGGTTTCATTCTTCTAGAGGGTTCATAGAATTACTTGTATGTTTTTCCGAATACATGAAACTTGGAAAAATGGGTTTTTAACATTCGATCAAACTTTTTAACTTCGTCTAGACAACATGCGAATAACCCGAAACAATGTTAAAACAACGAATACGAAACACTCCGAATTGCTTATAGTGTAAGATTACATCACATGCAAAATAAGCAAAAACAAACAACACTTGAAACATCAAAACCAAGTCACTGGAACACAGTGAAAATTTCATGCATTTCCAGACCAAAGTGGCCGGCCACAACATGTATGATCTCGGCCAAATCCGAGCAGAACCCCCTGAAATTTTGACTGTGTTCATGATATATCTCATACATCACTCTGTACTTGTTTAAATAAATTTTTGACAAATATTTAAAATCGACAGAAACTTCATTTTGGCGTTTCAAGTTTCGGAGTATTTCGGTTTCGTAATCTTAACAAAATCCGTCTAAATTTCTAGTATGGCTCTGATACCACTGTAGGGTTGCCTAGCACGGCAACAAGGTTTTGGGAGGTATCGTCCATGCCAAATTCAAAAATTTGCCGTTCTAGCTAACCCTAACATAGAATCGTTGACTAGAAACCAACGGAATATTATGCAAACAACTTCACATATGAAAAGTGAGCAAGGAATACAACCTTTATAGACCGGTCATTCACTTCATTAGCTCCGTGTAGTCGTCCTTTCGCTGCGATCGTGAACTCCGGACTCTAGAGAGGCTCTCTTGAAGAAACGAACATGCTTGCTTCGAAGACTTTGGGCCGAAGACGATCTACGTCGAGGAGACACTAACCCAAGCTATCTCTTCACTAATTACAGAATTAGTGAAGCAAACACCCTATACTAAATGGCAAGTATTATAGGATGACGAAGTAGGAAGTTTTCTCACATTGGAAATCATTTTCTCATTCAAAATCATCACTTTATCACAAGCTAGAGAGCAAACTCAAGAGGAAGAAGAAGATGAAGTCAAGTGATGAATGAATTATTGTGTGAGGTTAGAATTGCAACCATGGTGAGTTATTGTCATGCCTAACTCATGTAGAGAATAAACCATAGCTATGAGTTAAGGGTTGGGTTAACAAATATCTTAAGGTTGACAAACAAGTGGACTTAGTCAATGAAACCTACAAGATTTGAACCATGACTCATGTTGCAAAAGTTTAAAATCCTTAAGAAAAATAAAACCCTAACTTAACCTAGCATGGTTTGAGTCTCATACTAACTATGTTGCAAGTGTAACCTAGCATGACACACTTATATATATCACATATATATTTTGTGCCAAAAAGAAAATAATATATATATATCACATATATGTAAAGTATATCAAATGTGAGAAAAGAAATCATAAGTGAGCTAATACTAGTTCATGTAAATTAATATATCAAATATATAATTATACATTAGATTATCAAATCAACTCTTGATTTAATAATCTGGCTATATCATATATAACCGACTAATATTTAGATGTAACAACTTATCGAATCAACTCTTGATCTGATAACCCGGCTTTATCGCATATAACCGATCGATGTCACAAATCACGAGAATAGAATACGGTATCACATATCGTATTAATCTCGGTCCCGCACATATGACATATGTGCTCCTACTCCATTTCGCTTGAGCCAGGAACCCCTGTGTAGGACTCTAAAGACTCGTCAATACGCCGACAGTAGGTGATGATCATATCAAACACCCATAAGCCGCAAGCGGTCTGCTAAACGTAATGGACACCCGGGTATTGAGCGATCAGAAGATCAACAAGAAAGCCTGCTCGTACTTCTGCGAGTCCAATCAGTAACACTACCGTACAGTCCGGTCTCTTCGTCTGATATGTCGCTTATCTCGTTTAGGGGTGGTAAATATCAGACCCCAGTAACTCGATAAGTCATGTCGATATGAGGCTCATAACTGGTCGAGAAACTACTGATAGCACTTACCATTATATCTCTGAAGCAGCCCTGGCCAGAGACTTCCTTTTATAGCCAATTAAACACAGCGGAACATCAACCCCCAATACCGGAAGAGACGAAACCCCTTCTATCGCTCATTGCCTCCATGTGACTCGGGACTGTACCCAAAAGACACCGTTTTGCATGTTCTCTTGAACGTGGTAAGGTTGAAATCAAAGCACAATGGGAATCACACAAGACTCTATGATGATCTCGGGTCTACAGACTAACTTGTACCAGTGTCACCAGAGAACTGACATCTGACGTTAGGTATAATACCATCTGGGAGTTCTCGGCGAGTCCGTCCAATGTACCCAGTCTCCACTAAGCACCTATATACCGTCTCTGATGTCAAACACTAATGGATATGGGATCATCCATCGCCCATATTCATGGGTCGAGAAGCTATACGCTAGTCTACTCTGGTATATCGATGCCCTGTCTCGATACACCCACGACTAGGAACATTTGAAGGATGTACTTAGCGACTACACTGTCCCCACTAGTATGATCTGCATCATAATCCTGGTAGTCAAGTACTCATCCAAAGGGCTTTATCAACATGTAATATAGAGACAATCAGTGTACATGTTAAGATAAAGAGCAACCAGATAGCATACTGTCATGTCGAGCAAGAAAGTCCTCCATGTATATGTCCAAGCATCCACTACAATATACATCGTATGTACAGTAATGACCTCTAGGGCATACATATAACTAACAAGAACCCCTTGTCCTAAAAGACACCGGAAAATATACATTACCATGTATAAGTCCTAACAGTATACTAACTCAAATTTCGTGTATTGTAAGTTGAAAACTGTATTTTGGTTAAGAATGTCTATATACCGTTATTCAATGCACCTTACCTTATCCTCAACTGAAAATGATAAATGTTTAGAACAAAATTTTCAAAATTTATCTCACTTTATAAAATAAAGATACAGATATTTTATTTTAAAAATTGGTGCATAACAACGGTTATTCGAAACCAAATATTTGCCATAAGGAAAAACCAAGTGATTTAATCCAATATCGCCAATTGCTTCGAATTCTGATATTGAGGATCAAACTGCCCATTTCCCAATATTCTACTCCTATTCAGTATCTGTAACGTCATACAAATATGAAATTCAAATCCGGAATATACATACTGTGGAGTCAGAATTAATTGGGAAAACAGTTTTCAATAATAACATCACAGAAACACCGAAACATGAAAATGTTTCTAAGGGTGTCCAGGTATTCATAATAATACCTCTTGCACTATCTAGATTCATGACAGTAGTCGTAATTTCCTTTTTTCTCACTTCAACCCCTTTATATGTCTCTTGTAACACTTTGAAAATTCGTTTAGGTCAATTAGCGATAATACGTGTTTTTCGTAAAAACCTAGTTAATAATTATTTTCCACCTAAACGTGAGTATATATATATTTGAAGATGTGAATATGTGTATAATTGTGTGTTATTAGTTAACATTTAAATTATTGTTCACTTAATTATTTATTTTACCTATTTACTAATTATAAGCTATTTTCTAAAAAAAACATGCACACACATATCTTGTGTAACCCTTAGCTAACAACATGTTGACACATGCTTAAATAACCATGGCAACTTAAGCTCTTTTTCTTTTATATAACATACTCTTCTTTCTCTCCTCTCAAGTGTTCAAGAACTTTCTTTTAAAAAAATTTAAAATAAGAAAAGAAACAAGGAGGTATGGGGGGCATTTAATGCAAGTATGGCTCGCATTTCTCTCTCTCAAAACTCTCTAGAACTTCATCTCTCTCTCAACTAGGCAGCCACCTCCCTTCTCTTCCTTCTTTCTCCCATGGTTTCTTCTCTCTCCCTTACACAAAATCCCTCAAGTCTTCACAAATCAAATCTAAACACTTAATTTCAAATCTCTTTTTGGCTCTTGAAGCAAGTTTTTGATTTAGTAAGCAAGGCTATCAAGTTTGAATCATTCCCTTATCCTCTTGAGGTATAAACCTAACCTAGTTACTTAATTGTTAAACTTTTAGTTTAATGAATTTAATTTAATGTTTAAGTGGTAATTAGTGTTAATTTTGAGATTTAAAAGAAGATTAGGTTAAGTTAGGGTTTTAAGTGGCTTGTCATGGTAGTTAAGGGTAGTATATTATCTAATAGTTGTATTAATCCACCTTAGTGCACTAAAACACCATATTGTTAAGAATAGTGTTTAAATACAGGTTTTAGATAAGTTTTGTGCCTTTTCGTAATCTGCTATCAAACCAGAAGTTGCAGAAATAAGTTGCAATTATTGTGAGATAGTTACTAGACTAGGATCACACCCCCAAAGCACGAACCCTCCAATCCTATTTGTGGCCGCAAATTTTGCATTTCTGGACGCAAATTGCTGCCAGATATGTGACTTGCTGGACGGGCTTTTAAGTGTAGGTGTTTGCTTCATAGTATAGGTCTTTGTTATATGCAACTTTTTCTAATTTCATTAGTATCAAAATCTAGAACCATTTTACCTTAAAACCGACGTTTTGTCAATGTACGATATGTACGATTTGAATCTAGTTTGGGTGTTTGTTGTGTATCACAGACAATCGGGGTTGTTTCAGACGTTAACACTCACTTTTTGGTGTTCCGAGTGCACACGCGTTTAGCTTGTGGGCGCTAGTTTTCTCGTATGGTCTTGATATCACATTTTGCAGAATATTAACATTATGTGTTGCATCGTGTGATTTTAGGATCGGTCGTGGTGACGTCGGACGCGGCACGGAAAAGAAGCGAGGCGATTAGATCAGACTAGCCGAGGCGTTCTGGTGAGTAGATGTACACATCTACAGGGGAATCGTCTGGATGGTGCAAGGCGCCCGATAGTTAGAATTTCTTTTAGTACTTACATTTAAATACGTAGTTCCTAATTATTCATCTTGTTGCATCGCATCATACTTTATATATATCTATGTAATATCATCTCATAGGAAACTTGCACCATTACCATTGGTTTATGCAGCACGGGCACTATTCATGTGGACGTACACACCTTGGTAATTGCTATGCCACGAACACTATATAACTTGTTTTAATCAGAATATAAAACCATTGGAACATATATGATTTGTAAACCTATATTTGTATATTCAATTCATTAGGATGGATACGTAGGATTGTTAGTCATATGTATATACCTCATTGCATCATCGTTCATGCATAGTTTGCTAGTCACGCATCGTATTTCATATTGTTGATACCATAGGCATTCATCATCACCGACATGTGTACATATGGTGATTATTTTCTTAAGGATTTCGGTATTATGAGATTTCTGGATTTTTGGGAAAACCACAAGAATTTTATAAACAATTATCATTTTAATAATGCAAGTTACGGTTTTCTCGTGATATGATGTATGGGTCGTCCACCATGAGATTTCTCAATTCTTGAGCGGTATCATACACCCGATTCGAGGAGGAAGAGGAACCGTCTATGGGTGCATGGTGGACCCGGTGCGGTACCCCGGGGCAAGATGGTCGCAGATGATGGCGTTGAGTCCAGCAGGGGAGCACTACCGATCGGTTATTGTGACGCGGCGGATATCCGGAGGATACCGACGTAGTCTTGAGATTTATGATATGGGCCAGTTCGGATTGCCGGAGCCCGAGACATTGAGATTATGGGCCAGTCCTGATTGCCGGAGCCGGAGATATTGAGATATTGATACATTGTGACATCGAGGTATTGAGACCTAAAATGTCGAGACATTGAGATATTCATATTTGGTGTCGATGCTTGACATGGATTTCTATTTATTTCATTGATGATACTACAGTTAAATTAAAGAAGTTTTACTATAGTAAGAATACAGATTTTCCCGTACTAAACCTATACAGATCTTGTATTGTTTATGCATTCATGTTGGATACATACCAGTGCATCGCATTACGTTAGTATATGTAGGCTGTTATGAAATTGCGTGCATGCTTACGATAGCCTTATTAGATGTTACTTACCACTCACGAGTTGGCAACTCACCCCCGTTGTGCCACAGTATCTTGCAGGTTGAACCGTCAGCGCAGTTGCGGTGGGTGTTCTTCCTCTTTTGGCTTCATTTGCTTGATTGCAGCATTGTTCATAGGTGGGTTGTGAGGATATTTTTATTCCATCATGTACATTATATTGTATCTAGTATACTCCATCTACCCTTGTATATTGGACTAGACAGTGAGACTCGTGAGACTTATATTTATGGTGTTTGGTGTCGATGCTCACTTGAGCCGACGTGATACTTTCTTATTTCTTTCTTTCAGATGCTTTTTATGCACTTTTGTTATACATACTGCATGTGGTTGTGATTCCACCTTTGGAAAAGAGTTAGCTCCCGCTTGGGGATGCCTTATTTCATTATATATGTATTTTTATGTGTTGTACCCGTTTGGGGGCCAGTATTTACAAAGGAGACTCTGCCGAAATTTTCGGAAAATTTCGATGTTGCTTTTAAAATGATTAATGCGACTTATTTGGTTAAAATCGCTTTCTTTAAATAAGTTTTCCTTCACTCTATTTCTTTAAATGGTTTTGATTTCTGGGCTTTGGCTTACTTAGATTACGTACGCCTTGAGACGTTTCGTAATTTAAGTGACAGTCACGTTCCGTACCTTCGGGTCGTGACAAAGTTGGTATCAGAGCGATAGGTTTTACCTTTCTGAGTGTAGGATGACCTTTGGTAGATGGAGTAGGTGACTCAAGCAGAGTGACGTAGCGTGTGTATGTTCCGCGGCATACTTACGATACGGTACTCAGCCGAAGTGACCTTAGGATATATGATTGCTCGTACTTCCTTCCTTGGTTCCATATATCCTTTGATTTGATCGCAATGTTCCTATCAATCCCGTTTCTTATTCCAGCCACTATGCTGCCGGAGACTACGAGGACCAGAGGGCTGCCGCCAGTGATGAGATTAGAGTAGACTCATTTGGGACAAGGACTGATCAGGGTGGTGCGTCTACCCCTCAAAGACAGAGTGATCCGCCTTCTCCAGGACGGATGGCTAGGCTGGACTCGAATATTTAGGACTTGCGACAAATGGTTGGATTGTTAGTTGAGGCTAGCCGAGCCCCGAGAGCTGATGATGTCCTTCCTGCTGCAGGGACTGTGATTGTACTTGCTGTATAGGCAGCTGTTTCTATTATTACCAAGTTTATTTCTGTATCCTTATAGGAGTTTTTGAGGCTGAAACCTCCAGTTATTATCGGAACAGATACAGCGGAAGATATGTAGACAATTCTCAACAGGATAGATAGGATTTGTCATCCACAGAGATGTTCTGACGAGATTTGGATTGAACTTGCGAGTTTTCGTCTAGAGAGGTCTTGCTCAGACGTGGTGCGAGTCAATTGAGAGAGGCCGAGCTGCAGATCTACTTCCTATGACTTGGAATAAGTTCACCGCTATATTTCTTGCTCGTTTCCTTCTGGAAAGCGTTCGAGATGCCGAGCTCATAGTTTTCGAGCCTTTGCGTAAGACTTCAGGGATAATAATGTCAGAGTACAACATTCAGTTTATTTAGTGGTTCGTATGCTCCTTATTTGGTGGACACTAAAGAGAAACGAATAAAGAGGTTCGTGTGGAGATTGGACATGCAGTGATTCCTTGCTGTTGGTGCCCTGCATTTTGACACTTATGCAGCCGCGATGGATGCAGCCTTACTGCTAGAAGAGCGCATTTATGAAGTTTTGGTCATTTTTGGATCGAAGCAGATTTGCACCGGTATGCCAGCTCAGAGACGATTAGATAGGCGCAGTTGTAACAAGTATTATTTCGGTGTATCTTCCGATGCGTATTTCTTTTTGGTGTTGATTGAAATGGTGTCCACATATTTTGTATCGAAGTCTAGCTGATAATAGTCCTTACTAAATCAGCAGCTTGTTGTAATTTTTTCCATATGCTAGTCTTTTGTAGCTCTATGTGTTTCTCATTCATGTTCGTTTTATTCATATCGTAGATAGGGATACTTCTGTCAATTTGATTTTTTTTCTCTCGGTATGTTTGACTTCGAAGTTCTCTTGAGCTTGGTGTGGTTAGCCACGTGTAATGCGTCCGTGGACTGCCGTGAGGAGGCAGACAGATTTAGTTTTCCGGGAAAGCCAGTTCTTAGTTGTTTTTGGGAAAGACCGTAGCGTCGCCTTTCCCAGTTTGATTTCTTCTTTTCACGCCAATCAGCTTTTGAGAAAAGGATGTCAGGAATTCTTGGCATATGTTTGTGATGTTAGAGCCGCAGAGGTCCCATTGGACCAGGTCCCGTTTGGGAGAGAGTTTCCAGATGTTTTCCTGACGAGTTGCTTGGTTTGTCGCCAGAGCGCGATATTGAGTTCTGCTTTGACTTGATTTCCGGCACGGAGTCTTTTTCTTTACTTTGATATCGGATGAATCCGGCGGAGCTTAAAGAACTGAAGGATCAGTTGCAAGATTTGTTGGATAAAGGGCTTGTTGGTCCGAGTGCGTCACTTTAGGGAGCTCTTGTTTTGTTCGTCAAGAAGAAAGACGACAGTTGTGTTTGTGCTTCGATTTTTGTCAGTTGAATCGGGTTACTGTTCATAACAGATATTCCTTACCTCGTATTGACGATTTATTTGATTAGCTCCAAGGTGCGGGACATTTCTCGGAGATTGATTATGATCAGGTGACCATTAGTTGCGGGTTCGAGAGGATGATATTCCGAAGACTGCTTTTCGCACACGTTACGGGCATTATAAGTTTTTGGTGATGTCGTTTGAGCACACCAATGCCCCAGCGGCATTTATGGACTTGATGAACCGTATATTCAGGTCGTTTATTGATCAGTTATTTTTTTGTTGTTGATGGAACCTTAATATAGTTTGGAGCCGAGTGGAGCCTGGGCAGTAATTGAGGATTTCGTTGCAGATCTTGAAGGAGCACCAGCTATTCGCTAAATTATCCAAGTGTGTTCCCAGTTGGATAGTGTGGAATTTTGGGACCCGTAGTTACGAGAGATAGTATATGTAGGGAACCGAAGGAGATCGAGGACGTGTAGCATTGGCCCAGATGGATATCAGTGGCGGAGGTTCGCAGCATTTTTGGGTTTGACCGGATACTATCGACATTTCGTACAAGATTTTTCTCATATAGCTGCAACGTTGACCGGGTTGGCCCGGAAAGGAGTTTCTTTTCTTTGAACCAGGGCATGCGAGCAGAGCTATCCCATTCATGACTTAGAGATGGCTGCGGTGATTTGTACACCTAAGATTTGGAGACACTACTTATACGACAAGTTGTGCTAGATATTTATGGACCACAAGAAGCTTAAAGTATATCTTTCAGCAGCGAGATCTAAATTTGAGACAGCACAGATGGATAGTGCTAGTGGAAGATTATAGCTGTGAGATTCATTATCATCCGGGCAAGGCGAATGTTGAGGCAGATGCAAGAGTCGGAGGCCCGGAGATAGCTTTTCTGTTTGAGCACAGTTCAGAGACAGTCGACGGCAGATTGGTAGGTGCTATATGACAGCCGAGAACAGTTCGAGTTTACGTCGATCGGGGGACAACTTGTCCGTGTCCGTGAACATCCACAGTTATTTGATCATATCTATGAGGCATAGTCCGATAACATTCATTTGTCAGAGATCTTGGAGCAGGTTCGACAGGGTCGAGATTCAGAGTTCATGATTGATGATCAGGGAGTACTAAGATTTGGGATTCGACTACGTACACCAGGTTCCGAGGGACTGAGATGCGAGATATTAGAGGAGGTGCATCAGTCAGTGTATAGTGTTCATCCGGTTTCCACCAAGATGTATCATGATTTGAGAGAAGTCTTCTAGTAGGAAGGGATGAAGTGAGATGTCACAGATTTTGTTTTGGGATGCTGACTTGTCAGCAAGTCAAGGCCGAGCATCGGAGGCCAGCAGGAGAATTACAACATTTGCCCATTCTGGAGTGGAAATGAGAATAAATTCCTATGGATTGTATCGTGGGTCTCTCTAGGACCAGTCGAGAGGATGGCTCTATTTGAGTGATTGTAGACCGATTGACGAAATCATCTCACTTTCTGCCAGTGAAGACCATCTTTGGATTCGTTCAGTATGCTCCGGTATATATTGATGAGGTTGTGCGACTACATGGAGTTCCGACTTGTATTGTGTCCGACAGAGGCACCCAGTTCACCAGCCGACTACTGTAGAAACATTAAGAGACTTTGGACACCCGATTGAGTTTTAGTACAACTTTCTACCCATAGACTGATAGTCAATCAGAGCGGACCATTCAGACTCTTGAGAATATGCTCCGAGCTTGCGTTCTAGATTTCGTGGCAGTTGGGATCGCCATTTTCCCTTGATAGAGTTTTCCTATAATAACAGCTTCTAGGAGGAAATGTCGATCGCCCATTTGTTGGACAGAGCACAGTGAGAGCAGTATTTTGGGACCACAGATTGTGCAGGAGATGGCCGAAAAGCTTCGGCCGATTTGGGATAGGATGAGAGCGGCCCAGTGCAGGCAGGAATCTTATGCAGACCGACGTTGACGCAGACTTGAGTTCGTCATATGTTTTCTTGAGGGTTTCCCTAATGAAGGGCGGGTTGAGATTCGGAAAGAAATGAAGGCTTAGTTCCAGATATGTAGGTCCCTTAGAGATTCTCGAGCGAGTCGGTGCAGTTGCTTATCGTTTGGCTCTTACACCCAGCTTTCCAAATATTCACCCCGTGATTCAGGTATCGATACTCCGCAAGTACCTTCATGACCCCTCTCGCGTGATACAGCATCAGACGATCCAGCTGGAGCACGATCATTCTTTCACTGAGCAGCCGATAGTCATTCTGAATCGGCAGGTGGAGAAACCGAGGTCAAAAGTCATACCGTCCGTAAAGGTTCTTTGGCGTGGCCTGAGCAGCGAAGAGGTCACTTGGGAGACCGAGGACGAGATGAGGAAGAAACATCCCATCTCTTCGAAGGTACGCGTAGCTAGATTTTTAAATTCGGCGACCGAATTTCTTTAAGGGGGGAAGATTGTAATGCTTTGAAAATTCGTTTAGGTCAATTATATGTTAATTAGCGATAATACGTGTTTTTCGTAAAAACCTAGTTAATAATTATTTTCCACCTAGACGTGAGTATATATATACATTTGAAGATGTGAATATGTGTATAATTGTGTGTTATTAGTTAAAATTTAAATTTTTGTTCACTTAATTATTTATTTTACCTATTTACTAATTATAAGCTATTTTCTAAAAAAAACATGCACACACATATCTTGTGTAACCCTTAGCTAACAACATGTTGACACATGCTTAAACAACCATGGCAACTTAATCTCTTTTCCTTTTATATAACATACTCTTCTTTCTTTCCTCTCAAGTGTTCTAGAACTTTCTTTTAAAAGAAAATTTAAAATAAGAAAAGAAACAAGGAGGTATGGAAGGCATTTATTGCAAGTATGGCTCACATTTCTCTCTCTCAAAACTCTCTAGAACTTCCACTCTCTCTCAACTAGGTAGCCATCTCCCCTCTCTTCCTTCTTTCTCCCATGGTTTCATCTCTCTACCTCACACAAAATCCCTCAAGTCTTCACAAATCAAATCTAAACACTTAATTTCAAATCTTTTTTTGGCTCTTGAAGCAAGTTTTTGATTTGGGAAGCAAGGCTATCAAGTTTGAATCATTCCCTTATCCTCTTGAGGTATAAGCCTAACCTAGTTATTTAATTGTTAAACTTTTATTTTAATGAATTTAATTTAGTGTTTAAGTTGTAATTAGTGCTAATTTTTAGATTTAAGAGAAGATTAGGTTAAGTTAGGGTTTTAAGTGGCATATTATGGTAGTTAAGGGTAGTATATTATCTAATAGTCGTATTAATCCACCTTAGTGCACTAAAACACCATATTTTTAAGAATAGTGTTTAAATACGGTTTTAAGATAAGTTTTGTGCCTTTTCGTAATCTGCTATCAAACCAGAAGTTGCAAAGATAAGTTGCAATTATTGTGAGATAGTTACTAGACTAGGATCATACCCCCAAAGCACGAACCCTCCAATCCTATTTATGGCCGCAAATTTTGCGTTTCTGGTTGCAAATTGCGGCCAGATATGTGACTTGCTGGACGAGCTTTTAAGTGTAGGTGTCTGCTTCATAGTATAGGTCTTTGGTATATGCAACTTTTTCTAATTTCATTAGTATCAAAATCTGGAACCGTTTTACCTTAAAACCGACGTTTTGTCAATGTGCGATATGTACGATTCGAATCTAGTTTGGGTATTTGCTGTGTATCACAGACAATCGGGGTTGTTTCAGATATTAACACTCACGTTTTGGTGTTCCGAGTGCATACGCGTTTAGGTTGTGGGCGCTAGTTTTCTCGTATGGTCTTAATATCGCGTTTTGCAGAATATTAGCCTTATGTGTTGCATCGTGTGATTCCAGGATCGGTCGCAGTGACGTCGGACGCGGCACGAAAAAGAAGGGAGGCGATTGGATCAGACTAGTCGAGGCGTTCCGATAAGTAGATGTACACATCTACGGGGGAATCGTCTGGATGGCGCTAAGTCGCCCGATAGTTAGAATTTCTTTTAGTACTTACATTTAAATACGTAGTTCTTAATTATTCATCTTGTTGCGTCGCATCATCCTTTATATATATCTATGTGATATCATCTCATAGGACACTTGCACCATTACCATTGGTTTATGCGGCACGTGCATTATTCATGTGGATACACACACCTTGGTAATTGCTATGCTGCGAACACTATATAACTTGTTTTAATCAAAATATAAAACCATTGCAACATATATGATCTGTAAACTTGTATTTGTATATTCAATTGATCAGGATGGATACGTAGGATTGTTAGTCATATGCATATACCTCATTGCATCATCGTTCATGCATAGTTTGCTAGTCACGCATCGTATTTCATATAGTTGATACCATTGGCATTCATCATCACCGACATGTGTACTTATGGTGATTATTTTCTTGAGTATTTCAGTATTATGAGATTTCTGGATTTTTGGGAAAACTGCAAGAATTTTATAAACCATTATCATTTTAATAATGCAAGTTGTGGTTTTCTCGTGATATGATGAATGGGTCGTCCTCCATGAGATTTCTCGGTTCTTGAGCGGTATTATACACTTGATTTGAGGAGAAGGAGGAAGAATCGTCTGTGGGTGCATGATGGACCCGGTGCGGTATCCCGGGACAAGATGGTCGCAGATGATGGCGTTGAGCCCGGCAGGGGAGCACTACCGACCGGTTATTGTGACGCGATGGATATCAGGAGGATACCGACGTAGTCTTGAGATTTATGATATGGGCTAATCCGGATTGCCGGAGCCTGAGAAATTGAGATTATGAGCTAGTCCGGATTGCCGGAGGCCGAGATATTGAGATATTGATACATTGTGACATCGAGGTATTGAGACCTGAAATGTCGAGACATTGAGATATTCATATTTGGTGTCGATACTTGACACGGATTTCTATTGATTTCATTGATGATACTACAGTTAAATTACAGAAGTTTTACTAAGATAAGAATACAGATTTTCTCGTACTAAACCTATACAGATCTCGTGTTGTTTATGCATTCATGTTGCATACATACCACTGCATCGCATTACGTTAGTATATGTAGGCTGTTACGAAATTGCGTGCATGCTTACGATAGCCTTATTAGATATTACTTACTACTCACAAGTTGGCAACTCACCCCCGTTGTGCCACAGTATCTTACAGGTTGAACCATCAGCGCGGTTGCGACGGGCGTTCTTCTTCTTTTGGCTTCGTTTGCTTGATTGCAGCATTGCTCGTAGGTGGGTTGCAAGGATATTTTTATTCCATCATGTACATTATATTGTATCTAGTATACTCCATCTACCCTTGTATATTGGACGAGATAGTGAGACTCGTGAGACTTGTATTTGTGGTGTTTGGTGTCGATGCTCACTTCAGCCGACGTGATACTTTCTTATTTCTTGCTTTCAGATGCTTTTTATGCACTTTTGTTGTACATACTACATGTGGTTGTGATTCCGCCTTTGGCAAAGAGCTAGCTCCCGCTTGGGGGTGCCTTATTTCATTATATATGTATTTTTATGTGTTGTACCTATTTGTTGGCTAGTATTTACAAAGGAGACTCTACCGAAATTTTCTGGAAATTTCGATGTTGCTTTTAAAATGATTAATGCGACTTATTTGGTTAAAATCGCTTTCTTTAAATAAGTTTTCCTTCACTCTATTCCTTTAAATAGTTTTGATTTCTCGGCTTTGGCTTACTT
Organism: Agapanthus africanus; assembly: GCA_030015575.1. Lineage (NCBI taxonomy): Eukaryota > Viridiplantae > Streptophyta > Magnoliopsida > Asparagales > Amaryllidaceae > Agapanthus > Agapanthus africanus. Next base: position 439,451,107 of record CM057350.1, on the reverse strand, counting down.
AGATTACGTACGTCTTGAGACGTTTCGTAATTTAAGTGCCAGTCACGTTCCGTACCTTCGGGGTGTGGCATCTCTACATCTTACCTACTGTACACTACACTTAGGATAATTGGTTTTCTTCCTTCCTTAGCTTTCGGCGCTAGCCTAAGATTTGGAAGAAGACTATCTAATAAACGTAATAGGTGTACTCTCCACCTAAGAGATGGTAAGGGAAGAGACAACCAAATATCCTATTCAATTTCTTCAGAACCAGTGGTCATTATCGACTGAAATAATTTTTCCGAGTTCATATGTAACTATATAATGGCCTTTCTAAGCAATATGGATTATCGTAGCGATACAGAGTGTTCTGTAAAAGCCTAAGGGAGAGTAACATGGAAATATGAAAATAAATTTGAATCGCGGCAATCTAAAGCCAAAGTACGTAAGAAGGTTCGGTTAATTTGGTTAATGAGTTTTAGCTAAAGGTAAATCGCATAACTAGAGAGAGAAAAGAAACTCACTGTGCACTCTATCAAGATTATATTAGTTAATCACTTTATCTAATCAGGATGGTTCCCACTATTTCCTCAAATTCTCCTTCAAACCCTAAAAGGAAAACTAGTCAGGATCATTTACACCTTACAATTTCGCTAGCTGTTCAACCAGACTAGTGTTGGTACTCAGAGGGAAGTCCCCGTGTTTTCACACAGACCCAATTAAATAAACCCGTTTCCGCAGAGACGTAATCTCGTTAACACTTTCTAGACACCTAATAGGTTAGCTAGTTGTGAAGTAAAAATCTCCCGAGAAGTAATACCTACTCATCAGTGGGAATCAAGACCCAACTATCATTATGAAAATTACCATGCTCTACAAGGTATGTGCAAACTTGGCAAGTTTCCCTTATATTTGAAACCCGCGATATGTTTTTTTCCCGTAACGCTTATGATCTTGACATAAGCCAACATGTCATAAATCGTTAGTTAAGTTCAACCCGTCATTGTCCTGGATTAATTTAGACCCATCCATACAAGTCCTTGACGTAGGCTAAAATAATTGTACGACTATCCAAGATAATCACATCTCTATGCAACAGATAAGCAACTCCCAACTACTGTACACTATATCTTAACGTAGGCCAACATACATAGCATAAATACTAGGCGCTACTTGTCTGAAATGACAGAGGGCTACGACTGTTTTTGGCAAAAAACCTTTAACATAATGAACTCGATATTATTGAAAGAACTCGAGTGGCTTTGAAATGGACTGGTTTAGGCTCCGCTTTTAAAACTAGTAACACAAACTTTCGTTTAAGAGCGAACTCCCTGTGAAGGGATCAAGGCTCTTTCCTCATAGAATGAGGTGCAAAATATTCCTAACCGAATACATTTATGCAAAGCAAAAGAATACGACTATAGTTTTGAAGAAAACCAAGTAGTTTTAAAAATTGGTTCTGACAACATCATATAAGGTTTTTTTCCTTGCATTAAACATATAATGCAGTCCCATCATTACAAGTTCCTAAGCCACACCAGAAACAACCGAAATATCGTGCTTTTATATGCCATCCTCATTCACCACGGGGTTCCGGGTCTTCACCGTAAGGTTACTTAACTAACAGCAGGGCGGGGATAGGGCTAGCACGGATGCAAAATATATAGAAACATCTACTACATAATATATCTATATATATAAATATCATCACATGTATGTAATAACATCACAGGCATGCAACAAACAATTTGGAATAGTCGATAAACTAAGATCCTCGCGTTTCATTTAAGCCGCAAATAAAACGCGACGTTCCCCGCTCGTGTGGATAGCCCTTACAACATCGATCCTAGAACCCTACGAGTGCGGCAAGGCACCTGCCAATTCTAGAAATTGGGTAACCCACCCTCAATAACATGATTCGGTCACCCGTCGCTTTCTAGAATCCGATAACTTGGGCATTCCTCCGTGGGTCTATTCTATAACCCCTACAAGTATGGCGAGCAATCCGCCAATTCTAGAGCGAAGCGGCCCTGTTTCAATTCGAAGAGATGGCCACCTACCGCACTCTAGAACTCGGCTACTCAAGCCCTTCTTCTGAGTTAATCCTAGTACATAAATGAAATATATACAACGGTGACATCGACCGCATCCTGGTCGAGCCCCATATAAAAGAATATACATAAAGCAAAAACGGAGGTCACAAGTTGGAGCTCGTCCTCAACAAATGAATACAACACATATAAAAGAACTGTACAAACACATCGCACGAAGGGCTATCTAAGACGACAATCCGGCTAAACCATCACAAGATATATATCACAGAAATAAGTAACACAAGCAAGTATGGAACCCCGTCTAATCGAACATATAGCAATTAGACGACGTTCGACAACGCACACAAACTATGGATCATAAACGATATAAAAATTTCGACCGAATACAATCCCGAAATGTCCTTACGTATAAACTACACAAACTGAAATCTGTAGCAAAACAAACAATACCACAAATCAAGTTTCCACCATTCCACGCAACTGACAAAATTTGGGGACTTTTTGCAAAAATTGGGCCGGCGAGATGCAAAAACTAGCGGCCAAAAATGGGTGAAAATTCCTCGAATTTTGTGCCGAGTTTTATTTTAAAAAGACAAGTCCTCTGCTCTGCAGTTGTTTAAAAAAATTTATCCAAAGTTTTCAAAAGGACAGTAGCTTGGAATTGGAAACAAGTTATGGGGAAAAATTCGGTCTCGAAACTATAACATCGTCGAAACTAGTTCTAGTGTTTGGGTTGGTTCTGATACCATCGAAAGTTCCTAGTGCCGTTGCCGCTAAAACTACGGCCACTGCGGAATCGAAAAACAAAAATTACGGGAGCACTAGAAACTAATCCCTAGAGATCATTCTAAAACAGTAAACTAGAAAACAAGTATGCAAGATATAGAGATTACAACCTTTGTCGCGTGTTTACCCAATCATGGAAGACCCCTCCAAGCTCCTCATAGTTCGTTAGGAACAAACTTGAGAGCCGACCACCCTTGCCGAAGATGATCCACTCGAGGAAACCGATCCAAGCTACAACTTCACCTAGTAAAGCAACCGACGCTCTAAGATTGCTAGAAATGGAGAGTGGTGATGTTGGAATTTTCTACTATCAATTTCACTCTCAAAACCAAGCTTAAAAGAGCAAATGAAGAAGAAGGAGGAGGAGGATGAAGAGATAGCCATAACCAAATAAGTTAAGGGCTGTATGAATGAATAGAATAAAATGGAATGGCTTCATAATTTTTTAACCATAGAATAAAAATCTCATAACCATTTGCGAATAAACAAATGAAGCTTATCCTTCTCTGCATGTCCACAACCATACTCAAAGCCACCTCACCCTCCACCTCATTTCCTAGAATATTCATAAATGAATATTCACAAATGAGGTGTCCTCCTTCTAGAAAGTATTCCGTATAAAAACGGAATACAACCTGGTATACGTATCGAAATACATATACATGCATCCATATAAAAATACAAACAGCCAAGAGAGAGAAAATGAATAGTGAAGAATAATACTAGAAAATATATTAAAAATATATATAAATTATTAAATCAAAACTTGATTTAATAATCCTGCTTAATCTTAAACCGACTAGTATTGTCAACCCTCCCATTAAAGTCAGTGTAGCCTGTACACGTATTTAATTGGACCCCTATATATATAAACATACGTCGTCTACATCATATCGTCTGAACCAGGAAAACCATATGTGTGGAACTCTAAAGACTCGACAATACGCTGGCAGTGAGTTGCTAGATAAATCCAAAACTACAAGTACGTCAGCGGCACTAGATGTACGTAACGGCTACCCAGGTATATGCCGAAAGGGAGATCGAAAATCAAGTCCGTATGTACCCTACTGAGCCTGAATGTGACAATGTCTGTACATTCAGGTCTCTTCGTTTAAGAGTATCGCATACCGGGTCTAGGGATGGAAAATGTCAGACCCCTAATAACCCGATAAGTCGTGTCAGAGTCAAGCTTATCACCAACCGAGAAACTACTGAACTCCTATCAGTAAATCTCATCCATCGTGGCCACAGATTTAGAGTGATGGCCAACCGGATACAGCGCGGCATCGACTCCTAATAACAGGAAAGACGAATCCTTGGCAATCGCTCACTGCCTCCATATGGCTCGGGACTGTACCCAACTAAAACATATTTGCACGACTCCTTTGAGCTATTGTAGGGTAGTAATCTAAGTACAGTGAGAACTTACATAAGATAAATGACAATCTCAGGTCAAAATACTAACATGTACTCATTCCACTAGAGAACTTCTATCTAACGATAGATATAATACCATCTAGAAGTTCTCGACGAGTTCGTCCAGTGTACTCACTTCTAGTGAGCATATGTATACTATATTTGGTGACACAACACCAATGGATTGACTGGACACCACCCCTCATCAAGGTCTAGAAACGTATACAGTAGTCTACTCCGAAATATCGATGCCCAGTCTCGATACTCCCTCGACTAGGGACATTTAAGGATGTGCTTATGGACTACCCAGCTCTCATGTATATGATAGCCATCATAATGCTGGTAGTCAAGAAAGAATCCTACAGGCTTCATCATTATGTATTAGTGACACGTAATGACAACTAAAATGTATACACATCAGTAATAAAGACAAACCATATAACATACTATCATTTCGAGTAAGACTGTTCTACCTGTATAGATCCCCCCTCAATTATCATAATCGCCTACCTGCAATTACAATAATTTCTTTGAAAGCACTATATCCAACAATTTTAACGCACAGAAATAAGACATTTATTTTGTGGCCTTGGTGTCTTGGACAATTAAGTTCTATAGGTGTCTCTACAGGTAACGCCCTAAAACCATCTAATTTGGGAGTCATCAACCCAAATCTCACTAAGTCTGCAATCGCCAAATAAAACAAGTCAAGCAAGTGTTCTCTCCGAATTAATAATCATCATGGTTCTTTGTGGTAGAATAATCTTGGCTGGTATGAGTTTCGATTATAACAGTTTTTTAGTGGAGATTTAAAAGTTTAATTTTTATGATTATAAGACTTTTTGCATGATCACGAAAGGTGTGTATGAACAAAGATAGATGAAAGGTAGGAATGAAGAATAAGACTTAGTTTTTCTGTTAAAGATGATAGAAATTCTTATTTGAGAATAAAACTTGAGAAAAACTTAAGTCTTTATAAACTCGCCTGATCCTTTTAAAGTTTTGTCCGGTCTATATTTGTGGCATGATGACTCTAATCGAAGTTTTTTTGAAACGTAACGACGCTATTCCCACAAACACGCAAAGATGTATAGGATCTTAAGTTAAATAATAAGTGAGGTGTGAAAAATGGAGGCAGACATTTCTGACTTAGGGTAATAGAATTTCTAGTTTAGATACTGAACCTTAGGATTAGAAATGACAGTTACCTTATGAAACTAGTTTGACGGGATTTTGTGGGTGTAATCCACCGAAAACTCTCAGGAGACAAAACTCCTCCTACTAGAGACACCTAGAGGTTTAACGACTTATTGTACATGCTCAATGCAATCGCATTCCATGCAAAAGTGAGGTTAGAATTTTGTTTTGCTCGGGACAAGCAAAATATATGTTTAGGGGTACTAACATATCTTTCCTGTCTCATATTGAACCTAAGAATGCTAAGCAAGCAATCATGGATGAGAATTGGGTTTGTGTTATGCAAGAGGAGCTTGTCCAATTTGAACGAAACGATGTGTGGATATTAGTTCCTAAGCGTAGGGATAGACACATTATAGGTAAAAAATGGGTCATCAAGAACAAACTTGATGAATTTGGTGTGATCACTAGAAATAAGGTAGGACTTGTAGCAGAAAGTTACAATTAAAAGGAAGGTATCGATTTCGATAAAACTTTTGTTCCAGTAGCTATAATAGAATTCATTCTTATTCTACTCTCATAAGCATGTTTTAATGATTTCAAAGTTTATCAAATGGATGTTAAAAGTGCAATTTTGAATGGTTTCCTTGAGTAGGAAGTTTATGTGGGACAACCGCCAGTTTTCATGATTTTAAACATCCTAATCATGTTTAGAAGTTGCGTAAAATTTTGCATTTTTTAAAACAATCTCTAAGAGCTTGGTATGCCAGATTATGCTCATTTCTTCTTGAAAAATATTTTTCCAAGGGCAAGATTAACACCACACTTTTTATTAAAAAGAAATAATGAGATTTTGCTTGTATAAGGTTATGTTGATGATATTATCTTTGGGTCTACTAATGATTCTCTATGCAAGGAGTTTGCCTCTAGCATGCAAAAAGAATTTAAAATGAGCATGATGGATGAACTCAACTATTTTCTTGTCCTACAAATCAAGCAACTCAAAGATGGTATCTTCGTAAATCAAGCCAAGTACACGAAAGAGCTTATTAAGAGGTTTGATCTTGAAGATGGAAAGCCAAGCAACACTTCAATGACCACTACAATAAAACTTTCAAAAGATAAATCCGGCAAGGATGTGAACATCACTAAATATCGCGGTATGATTGGTAGTATACTTTACTTAATCACTAATAGACCCAATATAATGTTTAGTATTTACTTGTGTGCTCGTTTCCAATCGTGTCCCAAAGGATCACATCTAAGTGCGGTGAAAAGAATGTTTAGATATCTTAAGGGAACGGTTGGTTTAGGTTTATGGTATCCGAAGAATAAAATTTTTGATTTTAAATCTTATTCGGATGCGGACCATGCGGGGAGCCAAATATTCCATAAGAGCAGGAGTGGAACGTGTCAATTTCTTGGAAATTTTCTAGTCTCTTGATCATCCAAGAAACAAAACTCGATTGCTCTTTCCACGGCCAAAACGGAATATATTGCCGCGGGTGCTGGTTGTGCTCAAATCCTATGGATGAAACATACCCTAAAAGACTTTGATGTGTTTGTTGATCATATTTCTATTCTTTGTGATAACACGATCATAGTGCACATAACTAAAAATGCCAACCAATATAATCGCACCAAGCATATTGATGTCCGCTATCATTTTTTTCATGATCATCATGAAAAAGGGGGACATCATTATTGAGCACAAATCTACACAACACCAATTGGCCGATATCTTCATAAAACCCCTTGATACTGCACGTTTTGTTTATATTAGGGAAGAGCTTAATATGTGTTCAATTGATTGATATTGTGCTTAAGTATCATCTTGCCAAAATGGCCTCTGCAACCCTCTTTAGGGGAACCCATTTGTGGATTTGTTGTTTATAACATATTCTAGGGCCTAATGGAGTGTGTTTAGGGCCTTCATAGGTTTGTCGATCCTAAAAGATGAGAAAATCCTATTTTGCATATTTTATTATCTCATCTTTGCAATCATATGATATTAGAACATGAATATATCATGCATATGGTTATTATTGCATGTATCACTTACTTTTGCTTATCTTTTATACATGCTTATTTGATATGAGCTAAATGCTTATTTTGAAAGTTATTCGAACGTTTAATTTTAACTCTTGCTCATATCTACTCCTATTTGACATCTATGCATACATTTAGGGAGAGTTATTCAAACATTTAACTTACGTTGGATGTACGCATATGTTTAGGGGGGCTATTCATGCGTTTAACTCCTTTTGACACCCTTTCTGATTATGTCAAAAAATGAGAGAATAATAGTGTTCATCACGAAAAACTGCATTTTAGTACCGTCCATTCATTATCATTTTTGTGTTATATCGGTATTATTAATTCGTGTCTGCTCAATAAGTACAGATTACATGTATTCATGAAAAAATACTAGAAACACACTCAAATTCACGGATATGACATTTATGAGCCGACACTGCAACCGGAACAGAAAACCGATCAAATATTCAAGAATTTTTGCAACAAATACATGTATGCACAATTTTTGTCCATTTTGATCCAATATGTCACAATTGTATTTTCAAGTGAGATCAAAAGTATATTTGGATGCATGAACCTTAGTGGGCAGCCAAGATAATGATGGTTTGAGCAATCAGTCATGAGTGAGTGATAAAGTTATGATGTGATGGTTTAAAACTAAAAATTTCCCTCCAAATCTACAGATTAAAACTTAAGTGTTTACAAAAGAATCAAATAATACCAGAGAGATTATGGAGAGAACATGAGATCATCACATAAAGACAGGCCCCACCAACAGCCAGAAAATCGCCCAAACTTCTCTACTTACCTCTACAAGTGGTTTTTCAGGCTCCAAAGTGTCTCATTTTTCTTCTGGTCATTTCTCATTGTCACGTCACCTCTTTTTTATTGTTTTTTTATTTTGTTGAAGTGTCTATAAATAGCACACCAGAAGATAGGCAAAGGGTCCAAGTTTTGTGTTAAGACCAAATTCTTCACTTTTGTAATTCTTATTTTGCAATTTTCAGTTGCATCTTGAGTTCTTTCCCTTTTCTCTTGACCTTGTAACTTCTTAGTTGAACTTACAAGCTTAAGTTTAAGGTTCTTAAACTCAATTAGTTTGTATCTCCATTGCAAGTTTAATAAAATGTGCTTTTAGTTATTCATATCATGTCATGCTCATTTCAACTTGTGAGATATTTTGCTTTTCTTTGATCTTACAACCTCTTAAGTGAGCTTGCAAGTTTAAAATTTGGTATTTGATTTCATAGTAATATTTGGATTCAAAGGACACTTGAAGACTTCATATTGGACATATCGGTTCTTAGTATTGCTTAACTTTTGCTTTACTTATCTTGCATTTTTTATTATGTGTTCTTCTCTTTTTGTGTTTTCTTTTATTCTTGTGAATGTGTGAGTAGGTTGATAACTTGTTAAGGGTAGAATAGAGTTAGTTTGAATAAGAGAAGTGTTTGCTGATTTCCGTTAAAATCCGTTAACTCTTAATTGAAACTCCGACTAAACGATTCGCAATCTGCTCCGTTAGGCACCCTATCCTACCACGATAGTAGTGATTCCTAATTATGACCAGTTGTATTGGTTTGTCAGAGGCGAAAATTAAGAGACAAGAACGGAAGGACGGGGGACAAGAAATTTGGATTTAGTGCACAATCGCAAATACCGTACTTCAAACTCTCTAATCCATGTTGTTGTCGATTACCTTAGCATCAATATCAAGTTAAGTTTATAAAGAAACAAAAAACATTATTCTAGCTCAAGCTAACCTAAAACTACCCCTAACAAGTTCTTTCTTTTGAACATATTGTATTTTACGACATTTAGTATACAAACAACTCCAAGTTACAGATTTAACTCGTTAAAACAAGCTTAAAAACTTATCATCTTCTTGTGGACGACCCGTACGCATCTCGGATCGCTACACGCGACACTGTTTTGATTACGGTACTTTTAGAACATAAAACTACACGTAAAATCCTTACCAATCAAATGGTGCCGCTGCCGGGGAGACGGTAACGCTTCTATACTTGTTGTCTCGGGTTAATTTGTGAATATTTTGTGTATAAAAAACAAACTAACTTTCTAAAAAAATCAACAAAAACATAAAATTTTCAAAAATAAACCGACATGAGAACTAAATTTGTGACATTTGTTCTCTGAAATTTTGATCTGCTAATACTCTATGTTTAAATAGGAAAATCAAAATATAACAGTGGCATATTAGGATAATATTAAGCACCCACAAAATTTGAACACCTAATTGTTAAGTTCGACTGCCAGTTTTTTCTCATTGCCCGCTACTGACGGTTTTATTGGAAGGGTTTGCTAAAATTCTTTTTGGATTTGCTCCATTATTCTGTTAGTACTCCATTTTTATTGTTTGATTTTCAATATTTTTTGTGTGCAGAATTTTGGCTATCTATATCGCTTTCTAGCTCAAATATTCGTATTTTCCGACATTTGCAGATTTGGACGGATTGACTAACAGCGATCATGAGGAGCAGAATGCGTTTTCAAGTTCAATGAAATAGAAAACTACAGCGCCAAAGATCTGGGTAGTTTGACCCGAGCAAGCAAACCATTCAAGCATTCGGGGACTATTTCAACAAGAGTTTCTTAACTCGTCAAATTTCGGTGCGTATTTTTCTAAAACACCTTCTTTCTCAAATCCGACGCTCCAATATTCATATCTTTTGCAGGATTCTTTTCAAATTTTCCGTAAATAACCAAAGAAAAACTAACCGTATTTGTTGCAGAGCCGTGCTTAAACTAAAAAACGATTGTTTGATGATTGTGAAAACCCTATTTTGAATTGCGCATTGCATTGTTAATATGGACTTTAAGGGGGCTATAACACCAATGCAGATTGGGTGGTAATTTCATCACCCTTTCTAGGACCCTGAAATCACAAATTGCATAAACATCACCTTGAGCTTAATTAAAAAAATACCTAGACTCAGCCAATTAAGGATTTGTCGCATTCAATAGGACAGAGGAAGGTTGTGGGAATTCGGTCGTTTACTTAAACGTGACTTCTGTGGTGCCTAGGCTAGACAAGTGAGGAGGTAACATTAAAAGTCCCGTCTTACGGTGATTCATGAGTGGAACCCTCCTTACCTCATTTGTGCTTACCTGGCCACAATTGGTTGTGAAGAGACGATTTGAGCGTTATCTCATAACTTGTCACTTTGGAACAGTTAGGAGAAGATCTAGTTGGACTTCTGAGGACTCTAGTTTTAGGTATTGATTGTGCATTTGTGACTGTGCAGTTATGATTGTGTTTGTTTTTTTTGCACCTGTCATTTTTACATTCTGTCAAAACAGAACATAAATTCGCCTTTTTTCCACACTTCATATTCACCACTTTTCTCCATTGACGTTTTCCTACTGTAAAGACCTTTTTTTTGTAATAAAAAGTCTTTTATTTGGTACTGAGTATTTAACTGCGAAAATTTGCTTGATGGAAAAATATTTCATTTTTAGCAATGCGAGAAATTGTAAAAGTATTGAGATACAATTATAGGAGTTTCAAAAAAATTCTATTTATATGTTTCTAGGCTAAAAACGTTTAAAGGAAATTTCGTAATGCCTTAAAATAATTTACGTATTTTTTTTATAACTCAAAATAATTATTTCATAATTAAAATATCTTCCGAGAATAAAACAGATATTTTATAGTTATGATTACTAACAAAGAATAATAGATATGGGAATATTATTTAGTTTTAGACCAAAATCATTTTTAAACTGAAGACAATAATAAAATATATTTTCTGGGATTTTTCTCATATTTTCCCCGTATTTTTCAATATTTTTAACAATTTTTTTAAACCAAATTCGATTTTTTAAAATATAAACAGGTAGATTTTCTTTATATATATATATATTAAAACAACTTTTAACCTGGACCGTTGGATGCTAGATCCAACGGCCCAGGAACTCTGACGGCTGCCCATAAGGGTGGGACCACACGCTTGCGCCGTAAGCGCATGAAACCATGCCTCGTGGCCACGTGGCGAGCGGCGGCGGCCTCTGGGCCGTTGGATTCAGATCCAACGGCCACGAATCATGGCGGCGGCGGCAGAAATCATGAGAAAATCATTGGGCGTGGATTTTTGGAGGATTTTGACAGATGTTTTGGATATTATTGTTGGGGAAAAGACCCTATAAATAGAGACCTTCAAACTCTAATTTCTCACACCCCAGAACTCTGAAAAGTCTTTAAAAAATACCCAGGCCTTCGTTTCGACGAAGTCGACACCGTGGTTCCACCAAAACATCGAGAAAAAAATCCTAGGGCAGAGTTATTTAGATCGTAATGCAAGTCTACGCTTTCAACCCATCGACATCCAACTCAAACCAAAGGTAGGATTCGTCTCTCTCCACTTGTCTGCCACTTTTATTCTTCTAATGATCTTAGTTTCAAGTTCTAATCCCCCACCTTATATTAAAATGATATAAAAAACATTTTTGCATGCTTATTGTGATACTTCCTAATAATAAAATTTGACCCATGTTTAAAATGGTTTAATTAATTACCTCCATATGCGTGAATATTGCACCCTCATTCTACATGTAATATGATATGCTTGATGTTCTAACCCATGGGGTATTAATCCACCCTTTATGTACACCCACGTACCTATGTACCAATAAGATCTTGAAATAGGTTACTTCCGCAAAATACCCTCATTTTATTAAAATGTTGTATGCATTTAAAACACCCATATGATATAAGATGATTTGAATAAAATACTTTAGACACACTAAAAAAATATGCTTTTACTTACACTTTTATCCACCAATTACTTCAGTTAGTTAATATCCCCACCACTACAATATGGGGTTGCCCCTATGGATAAAGGAATCCGTAGGGGCAACTTTTTATTGCCCCTACCGATTAATCCGTAAGTCCCCATTCTTGTCCCTACGGTTTTCTATGTTTTAATTTAAAAATATTTAATCGTAATTTGATGTTTGGCCCTACGGAGCCGCAAACAAAGGACCTACGGGTAAGTCCGTAGGGGCATGTATATGGGTTAATAATAAAAAAAAGGCACAGAAAATCCCTCACCATTCCCAAAAATTCCTTCTCTTATTCTCCCGCGCCTCGCGACGATTGTTCCCGCGCCTCAATCCCGACCTCATCGCCGATTGCGTCCTCATCCGCCCGCCACCGCAACCGCACTTGACTCGTCAACTTCCTCGTCGCAACCGCGCTTGACTCGTCGCCGATTGCATCGTCGACTACCGGCCTCCTCCGTCGTCTCCTCCACCGCCCTACAGGTTAGTAAATCTCCAATTTTTACTTCTAATTTAATTCTTTTATTTCCCTCTTTTGATGATGTTAGGGTTATGGTTCAGGGATCAGGGTACGGGTGAGGGTTAGGTGAGGCATCGGGTCAAGGGTTAGGGTTAGGGTTAGGGTTCGGTTGCGGTTGGGGTTGGGGTTGGGGTTCGGTTGCGGTTGGGGTTAGGGTAAGGGTTTAGTTGGGGTTAGGGTTAGGGTTCGGTTGGGGTTAGGGTTCGGTTGCGGTTGGGGTTGGGATTGGAGCTAGGGTTAGGGTTCGGTTGGGGTTGGGGTTGGGGTTGGGGTTATGGTAATTAGGGTTAGGGTTAGGGTTAAGGGCTAGGGTTAATTTGGGTTAATTAGAGGGTAGGGTTAATTAAGGTTAATTAGTGATAATTTGAAAGGGTTAGGGTGTTGATTAGGGTTAATTTGGGTAAATTTGGTTAAGTTTGGATTGATTAGGGTTAATTAGGTTAATTTGGGTAAATTGGGTTAAGTTTGGGTTAATTAGTGATAATTTGTGTTAGGGTAACAATTATGGTTAATTGTTGTTAATTAGGTTAATTTGGGTTATTTAGGTTTATGGTGCACTAGTTTATTTAGTAGGATACACTAGTTCATTGCAATAGGATACTCGATGACAACGTAAACGTACAATTTTACCGTAAACGGAAGAAAAATTTACCCTAAATTTGAAATTTCGAACCCTTAATAACGAAACGTAAACGTAAAACCTATTCACGTTAAATGTTCAAGTTAAAACCAATATATGATACTCGATGATAATATGAAACTTTCATATTCTCATCGATACTCATATATGAAACTCAAAGCGCCACTTAGTCCCTGTCTATCGGTTAACATACGTTCGATGTTCGTCGTGACATAGAACTATACGAAAGTTGTTAAATATCGGATGGTATAGCTCGATACTAACAACCGTCGTGTAGTTTATGTGACGAGAAGATTCAATCGTATGATAACCGATAGATTTGTCCCGTGTGGATAAGTTAGGAATGTATAAAGCAAACACCTTCATTCACTTGTGTTTTCATCTGTTTCGAGATATTTCGTCGGTACTTTTCCGCTGGTTCTCTGTGTACAAAGATAGATTCGATGTTCATTTCAACGTTATTTCATAGCTTTGAAATGATTATCTATTCTATTACAGTGTACTCGGAGAACAGCGGGAAGGTGCCGCTGAAATTTACTCGAAACGGTTGAAAGCACAAGCGAATGGGTGTCCGCTCTATACATTCTTAATGGGACAGAAGCCTTACCCTCGACAGTCGAAATACATACATACAACAAAAGCATCATTAGAGAGTGATTCAAGATGTTCAAGTTAAAACCAATATATGATACTCGATGATAATATGAAACTTTCATATTCTCATACATGAGTATCCTCAAATCTAATTTTGATTATCGATAATTTATTCTTTTCAACGACAAACGCACACACAAAGCATATACACGGATTTTCTCCTTTGTCAGTAACCATCCCGTTCTTAGATTTCTCAATATAGTCATCATAACCTACAATTTATATGGTATACAGTCTAACATGGCCCATGAGTACGTCAGAGTTAAGGACTGGATGTATGTGGATTGGCAACATCGTATACAACCTAAGTTTATCGCAGGAGTTGCTGCTTTTATTGAATTTGCACGTGCACATAATAAGATCGTGATAGAGAAGATTCTTTGCCCGTGCGATAGATGTGGGAATAAGTACTGGCAGAAGGTAGAATTGGCAGAGCTTCATATCGTAAAAAATGGTTTTACTAGACTTTATACAACTTAGCTATATCACGGGGAAGGAGAAGAACATAGTAATGAGGCAGAAGAAGAAGGAGAAGACGCTAATGCGGCAGGAGAAGAAAGAGAAGACGGTAATGCGGCAGAAGAAGAAGAAGGTAATTTCTTTCCATCAGAAGAAATGGAGGATATGGTAGAGGCTGCCCTAAGTGAATCTATTCGTACCGAAGATAACATTCCTTCCGATCAAGGACCGCGTGCGGATAAATATGAAAATTTCATGAATGATGCTAGAAAACCAATTTATGTGAATGCAAAGTATTCCACCCTCTCATGGTTCGTCCAACTTTTCCAGATTAAGTGCCTAAATGGATGGAGCAACAAGTCATTCACAATGCTTTTTTCGTTCTTGAAAGATTCTATGCCCCCGGGAAATAACGTACCCGACAGCTGGTACGGAGCCCAGAAGATGATGTCTGATTTGGGTCTGAAGTATGAGAAGATTCAAGCATGTCCTAAAAATTGCGTGTTGTACCGGAAAGAGAATTCAGATTTGAAAGAGTGTCCAACATGCAGAGAGGCCAGGTATAAGCCGAAAGATTCTGATAAGAATCCCGATATACCTGTCAAGATAGCACGATACTTTCCCATAACACAGAGGCTGCAGAGGCCATTCAGGTGCAAGAAAACAGCCGAGGCAATGATTTGGCATCACTGTGCTCCTCCAAGTGAAGATGGAAAAATGATTAATTCAAGAGATTCACCGGCATGGAAGGATTTCGATAGGAGGCACGTAATATTCAGTAGCGATTCTTGCAATATCGGGCTCGGACTGGCTAGTAATGGCTTTTGCCCATTCAACTATATGGCTGGAAGCCACAGCACATGGCCCGTTGTAATGATAATTTATAATCTGTCGCCTTGGTTGGCTATAGACCAATCATACTTTAAGATACCTCTTCTTATCGACGGACCAAACTCACTGGGAAACAATATCGACGTCTATCTCCGACCTCTGATCGAGGAGTTAAAATCTTTGTTCATTGATGGTGTAGAGACTTACGATGCAAACACAAATACAATTTTCATACTGCGTGCGGTTTTAATGTGGACAATTAATGACTTTCCTGCGTATGAAATGCTATCGGGTTGGTCCGTACATGGTCACAAAGCATGTCTTCATTGCCATCAACATACAACATCGAAATTCTTGAATTTTAGCAGGAAGGTTTGTTATTGCGGCCATCGACGTTTCCTGCCTTTAAACCACCCCTACAGGTTAGACGTTGTTCATTTTGATGGTCATCAGGAGTTTCTTGGACCTCCAGCCCATTGTCCAGAGAGGACATGACTGCTCAGTGGGATGGTTACAATAATGTGACCTTCGGGATGGATCCGACAAAACAGGTCAAACCACCATTCTGGAACAAGTTAAGCATTTTATTCGAGCTTCTGTACTGGTCAATAAATTTAGTGCGTCATTGTATGGACGTCATGCATATATAGAAGGGAGTATCCGAGCACATACTCAACTTGCTTCTTTGTAAAGACGGGAAATCGAAAGACGACCTCAATACTCGGATGGATCTACAGGACTGGGAAATAAGAAGTGAATTGCATCCTAAACCGGTAGCGGGTAAACCAGGCAAGTTTGTACTTCCCAATGCCGCTTATCATATGTCACAAACGAAGAAGAAAAGATTACTGCAGGTGTTGCATGATTTGAAAGTTCCCACAGGTTTCTCAGGATCATTCAGCAAGAAGATAAAAATTATGAAAGACAAGATCGATGGGCTGAAAAGTCATGATCACCATGTTATCGTGGATCACCTTCTCCCATTAGCCCTCAGGACTTCTCTCTCCGAATCGGTTGGTCTAGTAATCAACGACCTATGTTGTTTTTTCAGAGAGTTATGCACTAAAACACTGGATGTTGTGACGCTGGATAAACTAGAAAATTCTATTGCGTTAATACTTTGCAAGTTTGAGCGTATTTTCCCACCGTCATTATTCGATATCATAATACACCTGACGGTTCATCTTGCAACTGAGGCTATGTTAGCTAGACCGGTACAATATCGATAGATGTATTCCGTCGAGAGGTACGTGGAAATTTTCGTTCGCGCAATTTTTTAAATTATTGTTGTCCTGTATGCCCGTATTTATTTATTTAACATATTTTCTTTAGATACCTCTACACTCTTAAAAAGTATATACGCAATAGAAATCGAACAGAGGGTTCTATCATGCAAGCTTATCTTCTAGATGATGCAACCACATTTTGTTCCCGCTATCTGGACGAGAACATTGAGACGAGACTTAACCGGCCTCGAAGAATTCAAGACGGGCCATATGGTAAAGCCGATTATAAAAGGATAGACACTATGTTTATTAACAAGATATACCGGTTTATCTTACTTAATTGCGCATGTCTTGAAAAAATTAGAAAGTAAGTTTTTTTGGATTAATTGTTATATTTGTGTTTGTGTATATATGAAGTGATATAATATTAATGTCATAATTTATTGTCGAGAACAGAATTCATTTTAACGAGGTACGTGAGGGGCATCTTGATTGGAACAATGAACGATTGGAAAAATATCATCAGGATAATTTTTGCGATTAGGTTGCAGATCATGTAAATTATTCGAATAACATATTATTGCTATCAGTTTTAATTTAAACTTATATCGTTATATATTTGTCGTAAAATTTGTTTTGTTAGATCCACAATCCGAACTTGTCTGCATCATTAGAGAGTGATTCAAGATGTTTAGCTCAATTTCCTAGTATGGAGGTTGCATATTATAAAGGATTCGGCGTCCTTGGATACAAATTCGAAGTTAAGGATATAGAAACATCTAGAACCACTCAAAATAGTGGGATTGTGACGGTAGGATCGGATGGTGTGATTTATTATGGATACTTAAATTGTATACTTGGCATCCACTATCCTGGATGATCAGAACCCTTTTATATATTTCAATGTACTTGGTACGATACGCGAACCGATACGGATAAGTGGAGAAGCAATCTCGGGACTTGGAATGATGAATATGGATTGACCAGTGTGAACACACTTCGATTTTACGGTTAGGAAGATCCGTTTATCTTTCCGAACCAAGCGTTCCAAGTATACTACTCACAGTGTTTGAAGCATCCGGGATGGAGTGTCGTATGCCGTTGGAAACCCAAGGATTTCTACGATGTCCCGGAATTCGAGGACAGTGATGATGATGAAAACGAGAGAAGACTTAGAGTGCTCCGACCGTCTATTTCGAAAGACGGGTTGTCTTCGGCTGATCATTAAGTTACGTGGGTTAGAAATGATATCGATGACGAAATCCAAGTAAATATGTCTAATGCGCCCACGAAACGAAAAAGGTTATCAGTAATGTTATATTATTACTTCACATTTTATGATTTATACATATATAGTCAATGCTTGTAATTATTATCTAATGCGTCCACAAACCATTTTATCTAGATTTGATGACGATGACGGGAGCAGCGAGTGGCGGCAGGAGCTCCATCCGCGGCACCGGCAGAGGCAGAGGCAGAGGCAGAGCGGTTCTGCCGCCCGGAGAGCTGCGTAGGGAGCTTCAGAGGGCCGGTCTTGCACCCCGATCGGAGACCCCTTCGGATGCCTCTTTCTGTGTGGACTTTGCCACACCTCCGGATATATTGCACGCATATTCATTTTGAATGTAATATTATAGATATACATGCATGTTCATGTCAAAATTACTTACATTGTTAATATTTGATTGTCTAGCAGTTGGTGATGCGTCCACATCAGGGACAGAGGCCACTCCCGCACTTCCAGGTATGTTTATATATCATATAGTGCATGTATATTGATTTAGAATGCTATATCATAAATATACATACATTCTTTTTGCTCTTACGTACTTACATCAGGGACAGAGACCACTCCCGCACCTCCAGGTATGTTTATATATCATATACCTGCGGGTATGTTTATATATCCTATAGTGTATACATGTTGATTTAGAATGTTATATTATTGATAAACGCATTTTTTTTGCAATTACTTATATAGCTGATACTTGATTGTCTAATTATAGGTGGTGCGTCTTCGTCTGGTGTAGGGGCCACTCCCGTCACTTCCATACCCTCCGCTCAGTGTGCAGGTTTATATGAATAAATATAAAATATTTATTCATTTTACATATCCTTTAAAAATAAACATGAACTTCATGTAATTTTATCGATATTTATTTTCTAGTTGGAGATGCGTCCACGTCCAAGTCACCGGCTGTTCCTCACCGGAGGAACTATCGTCCCGCTCGTGCTGCTGCCCGGGCTCAGGCTCGTGCTTTAGTCGCCGGAGGTATATATCACACTTCAATTTTCATTAAACCTTGATTTCTTAATACCACTTTGTCTTAATATTGATTGTCTTGATATTTCTTGTAGACGCAGGGCCTCCCCATCCCGAGAGGGGGACTCGAGGCCTGAATCAGTCCCACAGGCTGAGGCCCGACAGAGCTAGGGGGGAGGAAGCATTCCCCCTCTTTTTTACCCCTGATTATCACTATACCTGCGATTATGCCGAGAGGTTCGGCCGGTATATGGGGGGATAAGAGCCGCCTCATAAAGAACTATCCACTTCACGTTGAGTGGGGCGACCAGCACCGGTGCTCATTCGCCCTCTTCTGGGATCAGGCTCGGGTATTAATATATATTTTCATTTGATTTATCCAATATATTTATTATTAACACTTGCAATCTAATAACAATGTTTTTTTTGTATTTTCAGTTAGATTATGATTTTCAGCCTGTACCCGACCCTGATCACCCTGGGAGGGTGCTCGATCTTCACGCTCTGTACAATAGCCTGATGAAGAACATGCAGACGAAGGTCCGATACAACAGGAATGAGCTGAAGATCGACTGCTATTCCCTGTGGATGGAGACCCCCGAGGAAGAGAGAGTGGCCCTCCTACATACTCCGGCCTTTGCGAGAGTCGACGTAGATACATGGCCTCTATTGTGACAATATTTCGACTCTCATCGCAAACAGGTATGTATTTTAAATGTAATTCATTGTTTAGTATATAATTTATTTTTTTGTGTTGCTTAATTAGAAAACTAAATCTGAATGTGTTGTGCAGAAACAGGCCGATCAAAATAAAAAGAATAGGAAGTTGGCGAAGAGGGGTCGCCCTACTTATACAGGTGGCTCGAGGAATATTACTCGTGCCATGGAGTTATCAGTAAATTACAATAGACCGGCCTTTGTGATATAATGTAATATTATGAGTTATTTTCTAATATATGTAAATTTTTGGCGAATTGCAGAGAGGTCGACCCTGGCGCAGGGTGGTACACCGAGGTGCTGTCCGTGTATCTTGCCGTCCACGGTATCTCGACAGATCCCGCCACAGGCGAGCTTCGATACCCCGACACCGCTACCCAGGAGTATTGCATAAGTGTTAATATTTATTCAAACCTTATTTGAAATTTTTTTTTTGAAAGGTTCAAATTTAAATGATATACTTATATTTTACTGGTTAATGTGGGTGTAGGAGCGGATGGTTGAGCAGGCGGAGGCATCGGGGATCGATTTTACTGGACATAACGATCCAATGCTGCTGACCCCAGTCCTAGACGCCGCACAGGGAGGGCACCACGGAGGTTGGGAGAGAGGCCGGGGACTGGGTCCTAGCAGGGCCCGTATGAGGTTGGACTCCACTCCGGCGGTTACTTCCTCTATCTCCAGTGAGCGACGTTTCCAGCAAGAACTGGACACCTTGAAGGCCACCGTTCAGGAGTTGAAGGAGATATTGGTATGTATACTACTTAATAGTAAAATATTATGTCATATTATAGATAACAACATATCCAATATTAGTACGTAGCCTGAGCTTATTTGGTTGTAGACTTAGCTTTGATTAATCATACATACATATCTAATTAAAATAAACTACGGTTTTCCAAACTAGATATCCAAACGAGGCCTAAGTCCCTAAGTATACATAGATTGGGGTTTCGCAATAACTTGATAATGATACGAATTCGACTAATACACAGTTCTTACTCGTTTATTACACACAAAATTGAACAGACGCGACAGGGTACATCGGCCGAGCCTCCACATGCATCTCCTTCGGCTGTGGCTCCGCAAGCCACTACCTCGGTTGCGGTTGCGCAGACAACTCCTATAGCTCCTTTTCCCGCTCAGACTCTTGCAGCTGCGGCTCCGCAAGCCACTACTTCGGCGGCGGTTGCGCAGACCACTCCTACAGCTCCACAGCCCGCTCAGACTCCCGCACACTCCGCATTGCTCGAGATATTGACTCTGGGTATATCCGAGGAGCAGGCACGCCAGATTACGGCGTTTATCAGAGGTGGAGCTGGACCGATCTAGGGTAGCTTTTTGATTCTTATATTTTAAACATGTATTTACTTATATGATACATATTGTATATATTTTGGACGATATTGATATTGGTGGTGTTTGCGTGTTTATATTGATTTAGATTGATATCATATTCTGCTTGTTGATTTCTTTTGTATATTATGCGTGAGATGTGATTATGAATACTGCGGTATATATTCTGCGTGTTGATTAATTTTATATATGATGTATATATTATTATGCACAGGGCGAGAAAAAAACAGGCAGCCCTTTTTTAAAAAAAACCCTGAAAATATATCCCTACGGATTAATCCGTAGGGCCCAAATATGCCCTACGGATTATTCCGTAGGGTCCTACTTTGCCCCTACAGATTTATCCGTAGAGGCAAAATATCAGGATACCTGATATTTTGCCCCTATGATCTCAGTAAGAAAGGGTTATACTTGTCCCTACGGATTTGACCGTAGGGGCTTAAACATGCCCCTACACAGGTATCCGTAGGGAAAAAATATCAGGATACCCGATATTTTGCCCCTACACATCTGGACCTACGCATGTATCCATAGGGGCAGACAATTGGCCCTACGGACAACTCCATAGGGACAACTATTTTATTTTATAAACTGATAAATTAAATAACTTTTTTGTCCTTACAGTCTAATCCGTAGGAACATACGGACCTACGCATTAGGCCGTAGGGGCATGTTTAAGGCTAAGACTTGCACCTGCAGCGTTTGCACCTACAGCGTAATTTCTTGCCCCTACGGATATATCCGTAGGGGCAGTGGTTTGCTCCTAAATCCGTAGGGGCAACCCCTATTTGTAGTAGTGCCCTTACTTTTTTAAAAAAGGGAGGAATACTAATCTAAATAATTGTGCTATAGTTTTCAACTTAACCCCCTTCCACTTAGATAGAATATTTTTATATAATGTTTCTTATCCTATTAACTAAGGTTTAATAAGATACCCTAATAAGGAATATTTCACATGAAACACCCCGTGGTTAATAGACAGTCGTCCCTGAAAAGGACATAAATCCTGCCATCCATGTGCAGCGGTTGTCAATGCGGGGTGGTTTTTTTTATAGAATATCAACTTTAATAAAATACCCTAATTCTATAGGATAATGTTTTACGTAAATATCTCGTAGTTGATAGGCAATCGTCCGTGAAAAGGACACAAATCATGCTGCCCATACGCAGCGGTTGCCAACACGGACGTATTTCTAAAATGTTACCCCCAAATAAAAAAAACATAATTTTATAAATTATTAATTTCAATAAAATACCTTAATCCATCTTAAAAGGTTATAATTCATTGAAATACATTGATCTTTACTAAAAATACTATTTTCAAATAAAAACCATAACCTTTATAAATGACATTTTCCAAAAAGGAACACCGAACACTTTATTAAAAGATAATTTCAAATAAATAGTATAATCTTTCATTAAAAAGGTATTTTCACTAAAATACCATGGGTTTGTAATATGATAATTACTCTAAATATCATATTTTTCTTATAAACAATAACTATCATTAAAACACTATGATCTTTATTAATCAAGCATTCTATAGAATACTATGGTATAACTTACAGACTTTAAAAGATGATAAAATAAAATGAGTGGTTGTGGAAGGCCATGTTAAATGAAATCAACTTTTGAACACAAATTTATGACATACATGACACATAATACGGTTAGGATTAGAATGCATGGACCTAGGTATGGAATACTTATAAATGAGGATCCCTGCAGGCAGGGTGAACAGTCCAATGTGTGGACGACTACTAACCCGAAATTCGGACGAATACTAACCCTACTTTGGGGGCGAATGATCCAATAGATGGACAAATACTAACCCGATATTTAGGCGAATACTAACCATACTTTGATGGCGAATAATCCAATATGTGGATGGCATACTATGTGGAAATTCCATGCTTAGAGGTATACGCACTAACTCTAATTCGTCGAAACCTTTACACTGAATATCGGGGATTGGTAGTTTGATTAGGCATGGAGATGCGGAACTCGGAATCCCCTACTACTCGATCATGATCCCGGGAAGTGAAACGGTACATTTCACTTCCCCAGTTATTGTTCCGTGGCCACAACGGAATAATCGCGAGTATCCGAACCCTTGTTTAACAAACTAATGCAAACTTTTACCTTCACTTATACATCATACAAATATACTCATATTCCCATATACCTCATGCAACACACCCTTATTAACATATACTTCATACAAATATATTCATATTCACATAAACTTTTGTCAACCTGTCTTATTTGTATACACCTCATACCCACATACCTCATATCTGCACATACGCATCATACTTATATATATTTGCTCGTTTCTATACCTTTACTTCCTTGAGGCAATCCTACCCGAGTATAACTCGCTGACAGACTTTCTTTTTCTCCCTTTATCTTTGGAATGTCCGTCAGATGAAAATGAGTATTATGACAAGGATTAAGGTGTGAGCTAACTAATGAAGATTATGCAGAGTTGACGACGGAAGATTAGCTAATTTTATTTTTTTCCCACCTGTTTAGGGCGTTGCTTCTTTTTGATGTAATTAAACTATTTAGTTTATTTTACTCTTTCCTTTAGGATATAATAAAGTTTGGTTAATGGAAATAAATGCCTTTCCCTTTTATTATTTTGTTTTAGTATACATCCTGCATGTTATAGACATTCATATGCTTAACGTAACTATATTGAATAAACCACCTTCAATACAGTTAGATTGCGGACCATGCCACATCACCCTTCACCTTTTTTTGGGAAGCGGAGCATGACACGTTTTAGTGGTGGCCCATGCAGGTCCTTTCATGTGTATTAAAATGAAACTGTTAACTGACTTATTATATTTGTGAATCTCATCCACTTGAATCAATTTCAAAATTTTTCATATTCCTCGCACTTTCCTTGAATTTTGTATCATGACCATTGTTAGTGTATATGCCCTAGAGGCCATTACTGTATCATACTAGTTTGTATATTACTTGATGGAAGCTTAGGATATTCACAGTTGTATATACAATCTTGCTCGAAATGGTAGTATGCTACTTGGTTTGTCTCTGCTTTAATATGTGCATGTGTTTCCTTTAGCATATCGCTTACATACATATTAGTAGAGCCCTTAGGATCTTTGCTTGATTACCAGCGTTGTGATGGCGCTCACACTCGTGGGGGCTGGGTAATCTATAAGCACATCCTTATACAGGTCCCTAGTTGTTGGACTATCGAGACAGGGCATCGATACTCCAGAGTAGACTAGCGTATGCGCTTCTCATCCCAGCATGGGAGACGGTCTGTCCCACAGCCGTCACTACGTCGTACTTGAGATAGTATGCGGGTGCTCGTTAGGTTACGAGTACACTGGACAGGACTCGTCGGGAACTGTTGGTTGGTATTATACCTATCGTCAGTTATCAGTTCCCAGGTGACATGAGTACAGCTTAGTCCGCTGACTTGACACTGTCACTTCGCCTCGAGTGTGTTCCCACTGCACTTTGATTACTACCCTACCACGGCTCAAAGGAGTCATGCAAACAGGTAGTTTTTGGGTGCAGTCCCGAAGCACTTGGAGGAAGTGACGGTTAGACAGGATTCGTCTCTCCCGATATTGGGGGTTGACATCGCGCTGTGTCCAGGAGAGCCATTACACAAGTAGTCCCTGGCCAGGGCAAGCGAGATATACTGGTAGGTTTCCAGTGTTATCTCAGGGTGTTCTGGGCTACACTCCGACACGACTTGTACCGCTATTAGGGGACTGACGTTCACCGCCCCCCCTAGGCCCGCCATACGATGTATCAGACGAACAGACCGGACTGTATGGAGACTGTCACATAAAGGCTCAGTAGGAGTTCAGATGGGGTCACCTCGTCAGTCTTCTTATCGGCATCTACCTGGGGACCGTTACGTACAGCTAGTGCCGCTTGCGGTCTGTGGTTAAACCCACTGCCAGCGTAGTGTCGAGTCTTTAGAGTCCCACACAGAGAGCTATTCGCTTTTAGGCAAAATGAGTAGAGGTCGCATGGTTTTGCGACAGGGTTCGTTCACATCCGCGCACTTGTGCACGTTTGCTGTCCGGACAGCTTATACTAGCGGGCTTTGGTTTAAGCCAGATCCTAGTATATGATTTGGGATTGGTTTTATCTCTTTGTATTCGTGTTCCTCGGATCACGAATGCGGGTGCGTATGCACAGTTGATTGAGAAAGAGAAAGAGGACTTTGATTAGGGTTAATGACCATTGTCATTTTATTAACCCTAATGCTTATGTGTGTATTATAATTAATTGATATTAGCTATATATAATTGTGCATGGTTAGGGTTGTTGACATTTTGACCATACTTGACTTGTTGACCTTAGTTGACATGTTGACCATCATCATTCCATATAAAAGATGCTCTTTGATCCTTGCAATTTTCATTTAATATGAAATGATAATGGTCAAGTCTTGATTAACCATGACAATTATCTAGCTAATTATCTATTTTTATAATTCACACATATATGTGAGAATGGCTTATTATTCTCTCATTCTGTCATATACTTTCTCTCTCTTGCTCTTCCTCTTCCTCAAGTTCTCTCCTCTCATGTGTTGAGAAACACTTGAGCTTGAGAGAAAACCTCTTCTAGATAATCTCTACTCTCATCTAGGGTTCTAGGATTAGCACTTCTAGCACCTTAGTTACTTCTAGCTTGAAGTTGAAGCCAAAGGTTGAGGCTTTTGGGTGGATCCTTCTTCGACTCAAGAAAGCGACAAGGCGATCTCCTTCTTACACTCCAAGGAGCAAGGAGAGAAGGACATAAAGCCCTAGGTATAACCATTCTTCCTTGTAGCTAATTTCTAGTTAGCTTTTTGTTTGTTTTGTTTAGTAAAGATCCCGACTTTGTCTAGTCCATGTTGCCTAGAGTAGTAAAAATCCGATTTTTATTCCGTTTTCCGCCTCCCCGCAAGCACCGGGGTGGGCAACGTGGACTTACAGTGGTATCAGAGCCTAACTAAACATAAACTAGCTAGGTAGTAAAAGTGTATGGAAGTTTGATCGGAAAAATCGCAAAACCAAAACATACAAAACCCTAAGTTTCTGTTGAAATTTTTTCTGCTCAAAATAAAATAAATCTTACGTCAAAAATCATCTCAGGGTTTTGTGAAGAAAGCCACAAAAAACGATCCAGTGAATTACTCAAAGCGCGGCGGTTCCGCGGCAAAAGCATGCCTATTGCCGCGGAACTGCGGCCGTTTTGACTCGGTTCTGGACCGAGTTTGGTGCAGTGTTCCTCTGGTTTGGTTTTGTGATTTTTAAGACATTTTATTTGTGCCCAGGTTTTCCAGAAAAGAAATTTGTTTTTGGGGGCCTATAAATCCGTATTTTTTTTGATCAAACTTCACTACACTTTGGCTAATGGGTTATATCTGTGATGTTTATATGTATTGAACGTCTACTAATCGCTATAAGTCGATTAGTGGGGGTTATACATATCTGTGATCTGTGTTTATTGATGGTATGTGTATATGAATGCGTTGGATTGTCGCGGGTGAATAGCCGGGGTGGATGTGAGATGAGTGTTTCTTTTTCTTTCATTCATGTAACATGTAAATTGATGTATTATTATTTGTATGGACGCACAACCGGGTCGGGGTTGTAGCCGTCATTGTATAATTCTTTTTACTGTTTTTGCTCCTAGGATAGACCCATGGAGGGGGTGCACAAACTACCGGGTATCTCGAAGTGCCGAGTGGCTTGCTCACGGTGTTGAGGGAGGTTGCTTCGCTTCGGGTACTTGGCGGGTAGTTTGCCGCACCCGTAGGGGTCTTGGGCGGGGTATTGGCTATTCACCGCGACCGTGTAATCCGCTTTTCGTTGCAGGCTCGAACGGATTGCGGATTCCTAGTATATCCAATGTATTCATCTGTGATCTGTAATGTCTATCATTGCTATATATCTATATATTATAACTATTTAGGCGTTGCTTATGTTTTACAGCCGCGCTAGCCCAGCCCCCACTCTGTCGTTAGTTAAGTAACCTAACGGGTGATGACGGGGCCCCGTGGCGAATGCGAATGGCATAAGCGTACGTCATATTTTGGTTGTTTTCTGCAATGGTAGGATTAAATGATGGGACGCATTAAAAGAACTAATGCAAGAAAATAAACCAAGTAAAAGTCGATTGGAACACTTTGAAAACCACTCGGTTCTTTTCAAAACTAAACTTTTAAACGTGGAGCTTGAACCACTCCTTTTAAAAGCTATCTCGTTCCATTGATTATATCAAGTTCACTACGTTCACGGTTTCGCCAAAACCATCCGTAGCCCTCCGTCGTTTCGTATGGATAGTCAATAGTATTCAAGCTGTGTTTGTTGGCCAAAGTCAAG
Organism: Agapanthus africanus; assembly: GCA_030015575.1. Taxonomy (NCBI): domain Eukaryota; kingdom Viridiplantae; phylum Streptophyta; class Magnoliopsida; order Asparagales; family Amaryllidaceae; genus Agapanthus; species Agapanthus africanus. Next base: position 439,423,861 of record CM057350.1, on the reverse strand, counting down.
ACACAGTGTTTGGTAGCTATTGGGTATTCATATGTAGCATAGATAGATGCGTTGGTTTGGGACAGTCGTACTGCCTTGTTGGCCAAAGTCAAGGGTATGTGCGGGTGGGTTCAAATTAACCTGGATAATGACGGGTAGAACTTGACATGTGACTTATGATTTTTTGGTCAAAGTCAAGGTCATAAGAGCATAGGGCAAAAATCCACATCGGGAGTTTCATAAGTACTGAAACTTGCTAGCGCTGCATACCATTTGGAGTGTGATAATTCTGGTAGGATTCCTTCGGTTTTATCACGCGATGATATTTGGATCCCGATCCTACTGTGAGTATATGCTACTCCTCGGGAAAACTCTCACTTAACGATCAATGCTATAAACCTAGTAGGTGTCTAGAAAGGTGTTAGCGGGGCTACGCCCACAGGGAAAAGAGGTTACTTAATTAAGGAACTTTGCGAAAGCGTTGGAAAACCTCCCTCGAAGTACCGATACTGGCCTGGCTGAACAGTTAAGCAAGTATTGTACGGTGAGATTGATCCCGACTAATTCTTTCTTTACGGTTTGAGAAAGAATTCGAGAGACAGTGGGAGCCATCCTATTTAGATAAATTAAAAACCAATCTAAACTTGCAAGAGCATCATGCTAAGTGTTTTCTTCTCTCTCTCTTAATTGTAGCGACCCAATGACCGCACCTAGGTTACATCTAGATAATAACATGACTGAATCTGACTGTTATGACTGGCAAAGGTCTGTCCAGATGTCCATTGCCCAGGACAAGCTGGGACACCTCTTGACTGATCCCACCCCTGCCGTCTCAGGTCCAGTTTCCCCTGTCACGGATATTGATATCCGTAGGACATCAAAAGAAGACTGTGCGAAAGCCAAGTGCCTCTTGTTAGCCACAGTTGATGGTATATACCAGAGGCAGCACGAGAAGATGGACTCAGCTTCTATCTTCCTCCATAACAAAGTTTTATATGGAGAGCAATCTCGTATCGCAAGATATGAGACCTCGAACGAATTGCTTCCAGCGAGGTTGGCTATCGGGTCATCTGTAGGGAGCAACGTCCTTACAGAGACCAGCTCTTTTGAGCTCTCGGACCTGAAGACCACGTTGAAGAACGGGTCAGATGCTGACTTAGTTCAACAGTCTCTACCTACTACCCTGAAGGAAACTAGGGAAGTAGAAAGAAAGAGAAGGGCAGAAGTTTCGGGAATGGTTGCAGTAAAAGAGGGATGTTCCTATTGTTACGGGAATGAACATGGACAGAAGGATTGCAGGGCTTGCAAAGCCAGTAGCCAGAATTCGAAGCATGTTGTGGTTTCGGCTTCGGGTGTGTTTGTAATAGAGAACTGCATGTCAGTTAACCCTACTTCCTGGGTATTGGATACCGGATCAGGATCTCATATCTGTAATTCGTTACAGGCTCTGAGAAACCGTAGGGTTATCAGGAAAGGTGATATGACTCTCAGGGTTGCTAACGGAACGAGCATGTATGCTGGATCCGTAGGGGAATATCATCTAGGACTGACAACTGGGCAGATATTGATTCTGCGTAACTGTTTTTATGTACCAGGTGCGACTTGTAACATCATATCTGTATCCTTACTTTCTAAGGAAGGATATGATTTTACTTTTGTAAGCGATGTTGTAAACATCCACCTAAATCAAGTACTGATTGAGTCAGGTACATTGAAATACGGTATATTCGTTTTGAATCAAGCTCAGGTCTTCAGTGTCCAGAACACACTTAAAAGAAAGTCTCCGGAATTAAATCAGGCTTTCTTATGGCATTGTAGACTGGGTCACATTAATGAGACACGGTTGACAAAGTTACATAAAGAAGGATACTTGGATCCGTTCGATTACCAGTCTTATGCCACTTGTGAATCTTGTCTCATGGGAAAGATGACAAAGACTCCGTTCACTGGACACAGAGAAAGATTGGGACTCATACACAGTGACGTGTGTGGTCCAATGTCTACACATGCGCGAAGTGGTTATTCATACTTCATTACTTTCACAGACGATTTCTCTAGATATGGATATGTCTTCTTGATGAAGCACAAATCCGAGGCCTTTGAGAAATTTCAGGAATACAAGAATGAAGTTGAAAAAAAAACAGGCAAAAGTATCAAGACACTGAAATCTGATCGAGGTGGTGAATACTTGAGTGCCGAGTTTCTGGGCTTCTTAAAAGAGAATGGAATTCTCTCTCAGCTTACTCCTCCATACACACCACAACACAACGGTGTATCGGAAAGGAGGAATCGAACCCTATTAGATATGGTTCGTTCCATGATGAGTAAGGCTGAGTTGCCGCGATCCTTCTGGGGTTATGCACTAGAATCAGCTGCATACCTTTTGAACCGAGTTCCAACTAAGACTGTGCCCACTACACCATATCAGATGTGGTGTGGGAAGAAATCCTATCTTAATCACATTAAGACATGGGGATGTCCAGCTTTTGTAAAAAAGCAGCATGCGGACAAGCTCGAGGTACGTTCAGTACAATGTAAGTTTATGGGATACCCAAAGAGCTCCAAGGGGTATCTTTTCTATTGCGCAGAGAAACAAAAGGTTTTTGTTTCTCGTCATGCCCGCTTCTTGGAAACTGAGTTTTTGGAAACCCAGATAAGTGGGAGCGCAATAGAACTGGAAGAAATTCCAGAACCACAAGCTATTACTGAAAGCTTAGTAGAACCAGAGGGTTCGAAAGAACAGGACATCCCAGCACCACTCCGCAGAAGTAGTAGGCAGTCTCATCCGCCCGAGAGATATTACGGTTTTCTCATTGACGGGGATAGAGAGGATTGCACTATGGATTATGGTGGGCCTACTAGCTTCCAGCAAGCCATTCAGAGCGGTGACTCGGTAAAATGGCTGGATGCAATGCGGGCCGAGATGGAGTCTATGTACACCAACAAAGTTTGGACTTTGGACATTGCTCTAGAAGGGATAAAACCTGTAGGCTGCAAATGGATCTTCAGAAAGAAGATTGGTGTAGATGGGCAGGTTGAGACCTATAAAGCTAGACTTGTTGCAAAGGGTTTCCGTCAAAGACCTGGTTTGGACTACGACGAGACCTTTTCTCCAGTGGCTATGCTGAAATCCATTCGGATCCTTCTTGCCATTGCTGCCTACCACGATTATGAAATCTGGCAGATGGACGTAAAGACGGCTTTCCTAAATGGAAATTTGGAAGAGTGCGTCTATATGGATCAGCCGGAGGGATTCATTCAGAGTGGGAGCAGCGGTAAAGTGTGCAAGCTGCTCAAGTCCATTTATGGACTTAAGCAAGCATCGCGGAGTTGGAACATCTGCTTTGATGATACTGTCAAAGAATTCGACTTTATCAAAAACCCAGATGAACCATGCATTTACAGTAAGATTGTAGGGAGAACTGTGGTATTCCTCGTCTTGTACGTGGATGACATTCTCCTAATAGGAAATGATATTCCTATGCTACAGTCAGTCAAAGGATTCTTGTCGCAGAGGTTCTCCATGAAGGACCTGGGCGATGCCAACTACATTCTGGGGATCCAGATCTATCGTGATAGATCTAAGAGGATGTTGGGACTTTCACAGTCAAGGTACATTGACACCATACTGAAAAGATTCAGCATGGAAGATTCCAAGCGCGGTAATTTACCGGCTTGTCACGGGATCACCCTCTCCAAAGAGATGTCTCCCAAGACTGATTTGAAAAGGGATCGCATGTCTATTATACCCTACGCTTCTGCGGTAGGCTCTATAATGTATGCGATGTTATGTACCAGACCAGATGTAGCATACGCATTGAGCGTTGTAAGCCGGTATCAGTCGAACCCAGGGGAGAAACACTGGATAGCGGTAAAGAACATTCTCAAGTACCTGAGAAGGACTAAGGAGATGTTCTTGGTGTATGGCGGGAAAGACCTCCAGCTTGAGGCCTTTGCTGACTCTAGCTTCCAGAGTGACAAGGATGACTCCAAGTCCATGTCGGGTTATGTCTTTACCCTCAATGGAGGGGCGGTTTTCTGGAAGAGTTCCAAGCAGGAGACCGTTGCTGACTCAACTACGGAAGCGGAGTACATAGCTGCTTGCGATGCCGCAAAGGAAGCTGTCTGGATGAAGAAGTTCCTTACGGAGCTTCAGGTGGTTCCTACCATTGTTGATCCAATACCGCTGTATTGCGACAACAACGGCGCTATAGCTTTAGCGAAGGAACCCGGGTCCCATCAGAAGTCCAGGCACATTTTGAGGCGGTACCACCTGATCAGGGAGATCATAGATCGCCAGGAGATCGAGGTGAAGAGAGTAAACACGGAGAACAACACTGCAGATCCACTCATGAAGGCTATACCCCAGACTCAGTTCGAGCGGCTGATCGAGATGATAGGTCTTCGATACGCCAGTACATGGCCTTAGTGCAAGTGGGAGATTGTTAGTGTATATGCCCTAGAGGCCATTACTGTATCATACTAGTTTGTATATTACTTGATGGAAGCTTGGGATGTTCACAGTTGTATATACAATCTTGCTCGAAATGGTAGTATGCTACTTGGTTTGTCTCTGCTTTAATATGTGCATGTGTTTCTTTTAGCATATTGCTTACATACATATTAGTAGAGCCCTTAGGATCTTTGCTTGATTACCAGCGTTGTGATGGCGCTTACACTCGTGGGGGCTGGGTAATCCATAAGCACATCCTTATACAGGTCCCTAGTCGTTGGACTATCGAGACAGGGCATCGATACTCCGGAGGAGACTAGCGTATGCGCTTCTTATCCCAACGTGAGAGACGGTCTGTCCCACAGCCGTCAGTACGTCGTACTTGAGATAGTATGCGGGTGCTCGTTAGGTTATGAGTACACTGGACAGGACTCGTCGGGAACTGTTGGTTGGTATTATACCTATCGTCAGTTATCAGTTCCCAGGTGACATGAGTACAGCTTAGTCCGCTGACTTGACACTGTCACTTCGCCTCGAGTGTGTTCCCACTGCACTTTGATTACTACCCTACCACGGCTCAAAGGAGTCGTGCAAACAGGTAGTTTTTGGGTGCAGTCCCGAAGCACTTGGAGGCAGTGACGGTTAGACAGGATTCGTCTCTCCCGGTATTGGGGGTTGACATCGCGCTGTGTCCAGGAGAGCCATTACACAAGTAGTCCCTGGCCAGGGCAAGCGAGATATACTGGTAGGTTTCCAGTGTTATCTCAGGGTGTTCTGGGCTACACTCCGACATGACTTGTACCGCTATTAGGGGACTGACGTTCACCGCCCCCCTAGGCCCGCCATGCGATGTATCAGACGAACAGACCGGACTGTACGGAGACTATCACATACAGGCTCAGTAGGAGTTCAGATGGGGTCACCTCGTCAGTCTTCTTATCGGCATCTACCTGGGGACCGTTACGTACAGCTAGTGCCGCTTGCGGTCTGTGGTTAAACCCACTGCCAGCGAAGTGTCGAGTCTTTAGAGTCCCACACAGAGAGCTATTCGCCTTTAGGCAAAATGAGTAGAGGTCGCATGGTTTTGCGACAGGGTTCGTTCACATCCGCGCACTTGTGCACGTTTGCTGTCCGGACAGCTTATACTAGCGGGCTTTGGTTTAAGCCAGATCCTAGTATATGATTTGGGATTGGTTTTATCTCTTTGTATCCGTGTTCCTCGGATCACGAATGCGGGTGCGTATGCACAATTGATTGAGAAAGAGGAAGAGGACTTTGATTAGGGTTAATGACCATTGTCATTTTATTAACCCTAATGCTTATGTGTGTATTATAATTAATTGATATTAGCTATATATAATTGTGCATGGTTAGGGTTGTTGACATTTTGACCATACTTGACTTGTTGACCTTAGTTGACATGTTGACCATCATCATTCCATATAAAAGATGCTCTTTGATCCTTGCAATTTTCATTTAATATGAAATGATAATGGTCAAGTCTTGATTTACCATGACAATTATCTAGCTAATTATCTATTTTTATAATTCACACATATATGTGAGAATGGCTTATTATTTTCTCATTCTATCATATACTTTCTCTTTCTTGCTCTTCCTCTTCCTCAAGTTCTCCCCTCTCATGTGTTGAGAAACACTTGAGCTTGAGAGAAAACCTCTTCTAGATAATCTCTACTCTTATCTAGGGTTCTAGGATTAGCACTTCTAGCACCTTAGTTGTTAGTTATACGTATGCCCTAGAGGCCATTACTATACATAGGATGTATATTGTAGTGGATGCTGGGACATATATAGGGAGGACTTTCTTGCTCGACATGATAGTATGCTATCTGGTTAATCTTTACCTTAACGTGTATACTGATTGTCTCCCTGTTACATGTTGGTAAAGCCCTTAGGATCTGTACTTGACTACCTGGACTATGATGCGGATCATACTAGAGGGGACATGGTAGTCCATAAGTACATCCTTCAAAGTCCCTAGTCGTGGGTGTATCGAGACGGGGCATCGATATACCAGAGTAGACTAGCGTATACCTTCTCGACCCATACAGATGGGCGATGGATGATCCCATATCCATTGGTGTTTGACATCAGAGATGATATACGGGTGCTCAGTGGAGAATGGGTACACTGGACGGACTCGCCGAGAACTCCCAGATGGTATTATACCTTACGTCAGATGGCAGTTCTCTGGTGACACTGGTACAGAGTAGTCTGTTGACCCGAGATCGTCATAGAGTCTTGTGTAGTTCCCACTGTGCTTTGATTTCCATCTTACCACGTCCAAGAGGGCATGCAAAACGGTGGTTTTTGGGTACATTCCCGAGTCACATGGAGGCAATGAGCGATAGGAGGGGATTCGTCTCTCCCGGTATAGGGGGTTGATGTTGCACTGTGTTCGATTGGCTATAACAGGAAATCCCTGGCCAGGGTTGCTGAGATTTACTGGTAAGTGTTACCAGTAGTTTCTCGAATTGTTATAGACCTCATATCGACACGACTTATCAAGCTATTGGGGTCTGATGTTAACCACCCCTAGGAGAGATATGCGACATATCAGACGATCAGACCGGACTGTACGGTAGTGTTACTGGTTGGATTCACTGGAGTGTGAGCGGGCTTGCTCGTCGATCTTCAGATCGCTCAATACCCGGGTGGCCGTTACGTTTAGCAGACCGCTTGCGGCTTGTGGGTGCTTGATATGATCATCATCTGCTGCCGGCGTATTGACGAGTCTTTAGAGTCCTACACAGAGGTTTCCTGGTTCGAGCGAAACGAAATAGGAGCGCATATGAGATATGTGCGGGACCGAGATTAATGCGTGTATGTGATACCGTATTCCATTCTCGCGATGAATGTATCGATTAGGTTATATGCGATATACCCTAGTTATCGAATCAAGAATTGATTCGATAAACCGATACATTGGATACTAGTCGGTTATATGTGATATGACCGGATCGTTAAATCAAGTATTGATTTAATGATTTAATGTATAATTATATATTTGATATATTACTTTGCATTAACTAGTATCGGTTCACTTTAAATGGATTTTCTCGCTCGGATGTGCACATTGTATGTTCGATATAGTTTTTGTGCACATGATTGTATCATGTTTGATGATACATGCCTTTTGCTTAAGTGTAAAGAATTAAACTATGGTTAAGTGGATGATTAGGGTTTTTGATTTCCTTATTCATTTAGTAATCTTTTTCTTTTTTGGAAAAATAAAATGGCATGAGAAAAATGGTGGCATTCTTTTGTTCTTTCATGAAGCTTCATGAATACTTTGACTTTGTGACCATTTTGTCTCATGCTTAAACCTAACCATTCCACTTAACCCTAATTAATTCTCTACACCTAACTATGGTTAGTTTATGATAAGAATTCATTTTCTTTTCTTTTTGAATAATTCTTATCATAACAATATTCTTCTTCTTCTTCATTTCTTCATGGAAGAAAGCTTGCTCCATTAATGGCAAGTGATGATAAAGAGTGAGAAATCCAATTCTAAAGTGAACTCACTTCCTATTTCTTCATCCTCTACCTCTTGCCAAGTAGTATAGGGTGTTTCCTTCACAAGTTTTCATGGCTTGGTGAAGGTGGAGCTTGATCTAGCGATGCCTCGACGTAGATCATCTTCGGCATGGACATCGACGACCTAGCCCACCTATTCTCCGATGAAGCCGACGCTAGAGCCCGGGAATTCATTTGGACAGCAAGGGGACTTCGTTGCGAAGCTATGGAGGTGGAGCACCGGATCTACAAAGGTTGTATTTCCGTATAAACCTTAGTTAAGTTGTTAACTAGTTTTGTTTCGCCTAGTTTTCTAGCCAACGATCCGTAGTCGGGTTTCTCAGCACCGTTAAAATTTAAAATGGGCATGGTTGATGCCTTGTGAGACCTCATTAGAGTGCCTAGGAACCCTACATTAGTTACTTCTAGCTTGAAGTTGAAGCCAAAGGTTGAGGCTTTCGGGTGGATCCTTCTTCGACTCAAGAAGGCGACAAGGCGATCTCTTTCTTACACTCCAAGGAGCAAGGAGAGAAGGACATAAAGCCCTAGGTATAACCATTCTTCCTTGTAGCTAATTTCTAGTTAGCTTTTAGTTAGTTTTGTTTAGTAAAGATCCCGACTTTGTCTAGTCCATGTTGCTTAGAGTAGTAAAAATCCGATTTTTATTCCGTTTTCCGCCTCCTCGCAAGCACCGGGGTGGGCAACGTGGGCTTACAACCATGGCCTTTCCTTTCAGGTCATGGCAAATCTTTCGGATGAGGACAACATGTCGGACATCACCTTTTAGGCTACGCTTGGATATTCGGACGACAAAGTAATAGGTCCCCAAACAAGTATCTCCAATGGCGATTTAGAAGATGAAGAAGGAGAAACCCAAGTAGAGGAAGAACCTGAGGAAGAGGAGGCTCATGCGGTGGAAGAAGTGCCTGAGAAGGACATCCCTGCTGAAGAGGAAGATCCCATTGAGGAGGAGAAAGAGCCTGAGGAGGAGGCCCCCGCTGAGGAGGAGATTCCTATGGAAGAGGAGGAACCAAGGGTATACCGTCCACACATGTGGTTTATTGGGGAGACACTCTATATTCGGGGGCATGCTTATCGATGTATTCGCCGTACCCCTCCACAACTTTATCGTCGAGATGTATCAGGCTCACCCTTCTTTTACAGTTTTGCAAGAAAGGTCAACAAACGCCGGGCCAACAACCCATAGTTTCCGCCGTATAATTGATGGACGACGACCGGAACGTTTATGATTAGTTGTGTCATGTTTAGTTTCTTAGTTCCTCAGTGGACCAAATAAGCTATGAATAGCAGTAGGGTCATATTTAATCTTCATTGTAACTCCTTTAGTTTTATTAATAAAATCTTAACTTCAGACAATTTCGCCCTTATGCCTCTCACTTTTTTCCTTATTAGTTTTTCCTCTTGCATTAATTGTCACTTCTCATCCAAGCTACTATCCTATGACATTCTCAGCCTGTTTGTAACCTAATCTCTTTTGATTCAGACCGTCATGGCCGGACGACCCCATAACAGCAACAGAAGGGGAAATCGGGGCAATGAAGCTGCTGCTCAGCAATCAGCTATGCTACAAATGATGCAAGGACTACTGGAGCAACAGCAACAGCAGACAGCTGCCCTTCATCAAGAGCTGTGAAAAAGCAGGCAACAACAAGCAGAGATTTTAAGAAAGTCACTGGCCTCAGTTCTTCAAGGTTCGGCGGGAGTGAAGCAATTCAGATCTTTTCACCCTAAGACCTTTTCAGGGAAGGAAACTCCCTTAGAAGCTAAGGAATGGCTCAAAGAAACAGTCAATGATCTCAGTGCCGCGCAAATTCCTAAGGATGCATGGGTGAACATCGCCAAACTACAACTCACAGATAATACTAGAATATGGTAGGAGGCTGAGTAAAGTAGACTGAAGGAGCCCATCGACTGGGAAACGTTCAAACAGCGTTTTGATTCACTACATTACGGTCATGGCACACCTAAAGATTGAAAGAGAGTTTATACAATTCCAACAAGGGAGCATATGGGATAGTTCGGTGGACGAGTATTTTCATATCAGAATTTGCATCATTATATTCCCCATTCTTAATCATATTGCAAATAAATAGGTGCTTTTGATCCATGTCTGCTAAATAGTTGCAGGTTACAGGTTCTCGGAACAATACGGTGAAAATGGTGAAAAAAAGCTACAAAAGTAAGACTACGACCAACAAATAGAAGAATCTTTATGATGCCGCCTACAGTTTAAGGAACAAATAAAGTTCAATGAACAGTTCGATTGCACAAAGTACGAAGGCAGCACAAGATTCAAGACTTCAATACGAAGTGAACGGTAAAAGTCCACAACATTCTGCATTGTGGAAATCTGCAAGAAACTAGAAAAGATTCTGAAGAACCAAGTGAAGAAAATAGAAGGAAAAAGCAACATGAAGCAGCCCTGAGAAAATAAACTCAAGACCTCACCATATGGCCGCGGATCCACGGCCAAACAAGGCTTATGGCCGCGGTTGCGCGGCCATATAGAACACGTGTCGGTGTGTCGGTGCGTGTCGGTGGGAGTCGGTGCATTGACCCGGTTTTCTTAGGGTAGTATTGTAATTTTAGATGTGGATCAGATATAAATCCTAGGGTTTTCCCTATCTATAAATAGGAAACCCTAAAGCCTAATTAGGCATGCCTCTTTTAATTCTAGATTAGATTTTTGATTCCCTTGTAATCGTTCAAGAGTGCATCAATAAAAGTAAGCTTTTATTTTGAATCTTTCTTATCTGCAATTTTATTTCTCTGCAATTTTTTACCTGTCTTTATTTATCTGCAAGTTAATTAGGTTAATAAAAAAACATAAAAATGAATTTTGTCGCAATTTCCCTAATGAGTGTGTAGTTCCTCACTTGTTAGGGTTAGGTTTGGGGAAGATTTGAGAGATGGAAATCTCTTACTCCTTTCTTGCCCGTTTAACTTTATAAATTAGGACTCTATATAAATCAATCATCTACCGCTCACTACGGCACCCTATCCTAAGAGATAGCGGTGATTCCCTAGTTAGACCGGTCGTGGTTGATTTAGATAGAGGTTAGGGTTAAGAATTAAGAAAGGACGGACAAGGACCAAAAGGAAGAAACTACGTTTCTTCCCAGTCGTGCTAATCCCCTTTGTTAATTATTACCCTAACACCTACGTTCTTAATTAGGGAAAAGGAAGCAGTGAGAGAATTAACTTTCCAAACTAACCTAATCCTAACTCTTGCAAGGTTTTAATCCAAATCAAATTCAACTTCAGTTTTTATAAAAAAAATCAAAACCTACCACAAATAGGAATTGACTCGTTAGAACAACTAGAAAAGAAAACGTTTTCCCTGTGGACCGACCCGTACTCAATCGGCTAGCTACCAAGCGACACCGTTATTGATTGCGGTTAATTCTTTGATTTCAAAACGCACACGCAAAAGCTCTACCAATCAAATGGCGCCGTTGCCGGGGAATAACGGTAGTTATTTATTTTCTTTTTGTAATTTCGGGTTAATTAAAATTAAAAAATCATAAAAACTGAAAAATATAAAAATAAAAAAAATTATCATCTTGTTATTTTTTGAAGGGTTTTCGTGCGGATTGTGCAGGATCGGAAAGACGAACAGATTCAGATCTGGAAAAATCCAGTGAACAAAACAGTAAACAGCAGATCTGAAAAGACAGAGAAGAACCACAACAGAAAATAGGAAAAGTTTGACGGCCTGATCCAACTGAACAACCACGGAACCGCGGCTAAAGGGAGCATTCTGCCGCGAAACCGCGGCACTTTGCTGACGTTAGTAACTGGAAACTTCTCTGTAAGCATTCGTTTCCTCTCTTCTGCCCTCTGATCTTCTCTGAAAAATTTTCCTGCAGGGTTCTTTGCGCAAAACTTCTTCCCCCTTTCCAATAATCAATCTTGTGCAGGATTTTTTGTGCCGCAATAAAAAAAAATTTGGCAAGTGTTTTGGATTTTTGTGTGTTTACTGCTTTGCATTTTTAAAACGGACTTTTAAGGGGCTATAACACCAATCCAGATTGGGTGGGGATTTCATTACCCTTCCTAGGACCCCAAAAATCACAAAAAGCATTTGCATCAACCTTCGAGTTAATAAAAAATATTAGACTCAGCCAATAAGGATTGTCGCGCTCATTGGGACAAAGGAAGATTGTGGGCAATCGGTCGTTTATCTAAACCAGACTTTGTGGTGCCTAGGCTAGACAAGTAGGAAAGGTAATTATAAAAGGCCCGTCTCATGGTGATTCGTGAGCGGATCCCTTCTTTCTTTACTTGTGCTTACCTGTCCACAATTGGCGGTGAAGAGGCAATTCGAGGGATATATTTCACAACTTGTCCTTTGGATCAGTTAGGAGCGGTCTAGTTGACTTAGGAGAAACCCTAGCCCTAGGCTTGATTGTGCATATTGTGATTGCTTGAAAGTGTGTCTAGTTCCATATAAAATCTTTTGCAAAAATCTTTATTAAAAAAACCACAAAACAGCATTTTTTACAAAAACTTGCCATTTTGTCGCTAGAAATCCATTGCACCCCACTTGCACCCACTTTCTCTCATTGACGTTTTCTTACCCCCACCTTCTATTTTTTTATTTTTTACTACACTACACCTCGTTAAGTGTATGTCCGGTTGGACTAGGGATACTAGCGCCCGTTTAGTTCATGTTTTGTTGGTTCCTACTGATGATGTTGTTCCCTCCAAAAAAAAAATTTCTGCGCAAAGAGCTAAGGTGTCAAATGGCAGCGATACGCTTAAGAAAATGCGAACCAGTATTTTACGGGCTGTATTTTGAAAAACTCCCGAATGAGAAATAGCTAAATTCTAATGGAATCGAAAGCGTCTCGAAAAATCCTTCGATTTGATATATTATGGGCTTCATAATTCATCCGGGATCAAAAGTTATGAGTAAATATGCTATGCACTGTTCCCTGATTAAAAATCAGGAATTATCTTAATGAGGTATCACGTGCCCAAACGTGATTAATGGCCACGTGTTGACACGTGACCAATGGTCACGTGTTGAAGAAGGACCCAATTGGGGGTCATGTGCTCACACGTGACCAATGGTCACGTGTTGACACGTGATAGTTAAAACAGAAATAAAGACAAATGGCTGAAGAAAATACCTCAATGATATATCACGTGCTCACACGTGACTAATGGTCACGTGTTGACACGCGATGGTTAAAACTGAAACGTAAATAAACGGTGAGAAAAGGACTCAATTGGGGGTCACGTGCTCATACGGGACCAAGGGTCACGTGTCAGCACGTGACTGGCTTCGAAAGCCTTACAGTTTAATAAAATTAAATTCTAAAAAGCTTCTAAATCTTTCCAAAACAGAGAAGAATTAAGGAGAACTGTTGGATTAAAGATCCAAGGGTGATTAAAAATCACCAATTTATGGAAAAAATCTTAGACAAGGAAAGATTTCCCCTAAATCTCACCGAAAATAACAAACAGAATATCTTTGGATTTAAAATCCAACGGTGAATAAAATTCATTGTGTGATCTAAAGGATCTATTAATTATGAAATCAATTAAAATCTTTTAATGAAAGATTCACAAAACAAATTGATTCTTTTCTTTCTCCTATAAATAGAAGCCAAGAAGAGAAGAGAAGGGATCTACTTTTTGGGGAAAGAAGAACAGAGAGAGAAGAATTTAATTCTCAAGAGAGAAGAAAGGAAAGGAGAATTTAATTCTCAATAAAGAAAACCTTAGGTGAGAAAAGAAAGGGAATCAAAACTTTAAACAAAGAATTTAATTCTCAAAATCTAAGAGTTTAACTCTTCTACAAGAACTTAGTTCTTCCTCTAGTTGAAGATCTGCAGAAGCACATCTCCCCATAGGTTGAGAATTTAATTCTCATCGGGTTGAGATCCTGCCATGCAGATCCGAAACTTAGAGGGGGAATTGAGTTTAGAGAATTTAATTCTCCCAAAACAAAACTAGGGTTTAACCCTATATGAGAATTTAATTCTCCCAAAGTTACAGGAATTTAATTCCTCCAAGATAAAAACTAGGGTTCAACCCTATATCAGAATTTAATTCTCTTGAAAATATAGGAATTTAATTCCTTCAAGATGGACAGATCTAGGGTTTAACCCTATATAAGAATTTAATTCTTTTACATATATAAGAATTTAATTCCTCCAAAACAAAATTAGGGTTTAACCCTACAGAGAATTTAATTCTTAAAGATAAAGAGATCTTCATGCATGCAAAAGAATTACGGTCACGTGTCCCCACATGACCCCTGAAGAGATCCCCAGAAATGAGAAGGAGGAAATCATTGAGGCAATGCCTCACGTGCTCCCACGTGACCTACAAAACACAGAAAGAAAAAGCAAAGGAAATATGAGCTTTGGGCGCTCTCACGTGTCCCCACATGACCCCTTAGAAAGTACTTTAATAAGCAGTGCATAGATCTCTATCACGTGTCAATACGTGATGCTCAAAAGATGAAAAAGTGTTTTAACACTTAATTGTAGAACGAAGAAAAGGGATCTAGTCCCACTTTTGGGCGCTCTCACGTGTCCACACGTGACCCCTCTTTCTTTAGTGTTTAACACTAATTTGGGGATTATATTTTCAGTGTTTAACACTGATTGTTTCTAGTGTTTAACACTAAATTGAAAATTATATTTCCAGTGTTTAACACTGATTGTCTTTTAGTGTTTAACACTAATTTGAGAGTTCTACCTCCAGTGTTTAACACTGTTGTTCTCTAGTGTTTAACACTACTTTTAGCCAAATTGGCTAATTTTCCAGAGGTAAAAGTCCCTCTTCCAAATGAATCTCAAAATTGAGGAAATCAAAGACAAAATGTTGTCAGAGCCCCCAAACCTCTGTTTAGCACCGCTGAATGATGAGGGGCTAAACCCAGACAAATGTCTAATGGTCCAAAGGGCCAATATTTCAAACTTAATTGGACTTAGCCCAAACTGGCCATAAGTCCTCAAATCATCTTGAATTGAGCACATCTGCTCTTTCAACCAACTCATTGGTCCAAGGGTACATCTCTGAACTCCTCTGATATTTGTCGTTGTAATCCTTCAACGTCTTTAGAGAGGTGATGGGTCCCGACAGTCATAGATTTTACGGACCACTATGTCCTTAAACTGGTATTGGACCACCATGTCTTTAAACTGGTAATCGACCGCAATGTCCCTAAACTAAACAATTGAGCCCGAATGCTCTTTTGTTGGATCTAAATGATCCCGTTAAGTTGATCTTAGTCTGGAAATTAGACTAACGTATCCTTAACAAACGTTTAAGTTGATCTTAGTCTCAAATAAGACTAACGTATCCTTAAACCCAAACCAAAACCCAAATCTAAGAAGATACGGATTTGGACTAATCCACGTCCTACGGGCGACAACCTAAATTAGTCTCCGTATACAATCTACGGGCAACCACAAGCAAAACAAACACCCACGACACGAAGTGACCATCTGGAGAAGGAGAAAGTTGTTACCGCGATGCAGTAGCGTAATTAACTGCAGGGGCTTGCGCCTGTAGGGAAGAGCGTCCCCACAATCAAAAACCCCTCAAACGAGAGAGAATCTGACGAAGTCTGCTACATCGGCCGCATCCGTTTAAACCTTCGATACATGGTGCCATAAATCAACTTGGCATCTTCAGAGAGGTGGACGGATAGTACCAATTAGCATCTGCCCCGAATCTCAGGAAAGACAGTCCGTCTTGCGCGTCTTTCGGCGGGGAACAGATTCTGGCATGCCCGGTGGGACCTTTTCCTCTTTCCACTCCACACTTCGTGTGTCGTGTTCGCGAACGAATCGCGGTTTGTTATGGTTGCCTATAGATTCGAGGTACTAAGATTTGGTGTCTTGCTCCGTGCAGAAAACAGAAGATCAATGGCTTCAAACTGCACTAATTGCAACAACTCCCACTCCGTCCTCGCCGGAGGAGTGACTTACGGGCCTCAAGCGGCCTCCCTTTTCAAGATGACGGTAGAGCAAGTAACTCAGGCCACCACTGGGCTGTTCTTTGGGACTATGCTCCCACCAATGAGCTTCAATGCCCCTCTGCCGTTGCAAGAAGCTCCGAAGAAGTCGATCTTTGATAGGCTTGCAACTAATGCGACCCCTCTCAACGGGTCGCCCAAATCCAGTGCATCGGTTTTCAATAGACTGGGTCAAAATTCCAATAGGCCCGTGAAGAAGCCCACAATACCAGAAGGTGTTATCCCCAAGTGGATAGCCATTCCTGCTCATGAAATCGTCAAGGCTGCTTCCCCTGCTCGGAAGTCTGCCTTCGATAGGTTGGCTATCCCCATTCAACGGACATCAGTCTTCAATAGGCTGATAACGACAACTTCTGACCAACATAGGGGCATGAGGAAGTCACTCCTACAGCTAAGATAATCCCAACGGCTCGACACGCTCGACGACGCCACTGGCGCCGAGTAAGGAAGGCTGGGGGCAACTCTCCCTCTGGGCTAACTCCACCAGCCCCAACGGTGGAAGTCAATGCTGCTGTTCCAACTGGGAACAGCTTTGAATTGCTTAACAAGGTGCGCAGAAACTCTCCTACTGCAGTGCTGAAGAAATATCCTCCACCTATGGAAAATGCACCGAAGGCAAAGCCGGAGCAGCCCCCTCAGCGGATGTCCTCCAAAATCTACAAAGTCTGGCGACAGGTTCAGGACTCAGTAATTGATCAAGATTACTCTCGCCGACAGAAAAAGGTGAAGGTTCAACAGGAAGAGAACCGTCCTGTCAAGCCACAAAGGACAACAGCTAATTGGGTGCCCACTGCAACGGCCCCCTCGACTTCAACTGCTCAAAAGGGGAGGAAGCCAAAGAAAGCCCCTGTGACTGCGGCAAATCGTAAAGACGCTGAGCCCAAACGCCCTAAGTCTTGGGGCATGGTGGTGCATACCGTCTACATGGCATCCGGGAAAGAGGATAGCCGCGCTTCTACGGGCCACCGACCACTCACCCGATCCATCATGAGAGCTCAAGAACAACAACAGCAGAAGCTTCAAGAGATGCTGACTACAATGGCCACACTTACCGAGCCAAAAGAAAGCCCGGAGGCATCATTAGAACAGCGTCACGAACAAGAACCTAACGCTGACTTCCTACGTAGAGTCCTCGAAAAGAAGGACAGAGAAGCGGCAGAACAAGCTGCCAATATAAAACGAATGGCGCTTCTCTTCCAAGACATGGTCGGGATGATGTTACAGCCGGATTCCTCAGCTGAAGACCCTCCGATCATTATTGAAGACGATAGAGGGGAGACATCGAACCCTCCTCCGGCTCTTTCAACAGCCAACGAGGAAACCATTTCCAAAGCCGCTCTGGATGACTATATTGCTCAACAAATACGAGCTCACCAGGCGAATGAAGTGGCCGGCCAAGTCGTTAAAACTGGGCGACCTTATCCGGGCTGGTATGACCAAATAAGGTACCCGCCGGGATATACGATCCCCAAATTCCACGTATATAAGGGGACGGGAAATCCGCATCAGCACGTCGCTCAATTTAGGGCTCTTTGCGGCAACACCGGGGGCGATGATAAACTTTTGCTCCGTCAATTCGTCGGCAGCTTGTCGGAGACGGCGTTCGAATGGTATTCTGAACTTCCAAACGACTCCGTCAAGACTTTCGCAGAAATGGAGCTGTTATTCACCCAGCGATTCGCGAGTGCTAGTGAACACACCCCAATAACGGCATTGATCAATGCCAGGGTGAAGCCAGGCGAGATATGGGTTCAATACGCAATCCGATGGCGGAACCTGTGGTCAAAATGCGAACAGCGCATCGAAGAAGCTCCTGCCGTGGGCATGTTCATGGGTACCCTCGACTCTCAAACGACCATCTCCCAATTCATGATGTTCTTCAAGCCGACCACCTTCTAGGCCTTGATTAACAAGCTGTCCCAAATGGACCTGATGGGCCATAGGCCTTCCTCTTCAAAGACAGATCCTTGGAATGAAAAGGGCAAAGGGAAAGCAACTTTCGTTGCCAATACTCAACAACAGCCGAGCAACTTAAAGCCGGTTACTCGCCAAGACAACGTGCGTCCACGCCCATCCCTCAAGGAGAGACTGGGACAACCTTACACGTTTCCCCAGGAAAAAATGAGGAGACTGTTCGAGCTGGCAGTGCGCAACAAGCTCATAAACTTGCCGGATCCAAAACGTTCATTGCAGCCAGGTGATGTCAACAATCCTAATTACTGCCCTTACCACCAAGTAGTAAGCTATCCAATTGAAGATTGCTTCGTCTTCAAAGGCTGGATGGAGGACCAATACCAACAAGGCAAGTTCATATTATCCAAAAACTGGAATGTGAACCCGCCACAACCTCACACCCCTAAAAAAGTGGACGTGCCGGGGGCATCATGCTCATTCATAAGAGAAGCCCCGTGGGAGGTCGCTCTTTCAGCCAAAACTAAAAGAATGCTGAAGGATCTCCAAACGTGCCCGGCAATCAGGTGGAAAAATCCACTGGAACCCGAGATCATCGAGGGAATGTTGAAACCGCGCCCAACTCCAAAAATGGGTGGTGATGGTCCGAGCGCTCACACCCAGCCGTCAAAGTCTTCGAAGAAGAAGAAGAAGACCAAAAAGCCCGTGCAGTCTGGTGACAAGCACACGGACCCGCAAAAACAGATTGACGCGTTAGAAGAATATAATCAGAAGGCGCGGACCCCAGTCACACTCCAAGAATTTCTCAGCCACGTGCTTGAGGACGGAGATGATGACAATGAAGAAGACTCGTCGGATGAATCTGAAGATTATGTGACAAGCTGCCATGTGATCTCTCACTCGTCAATAAATGACGAAGAAGCTCCTTACACAGAGAAGCTGGGGGCAGGTCCTGAGCCAGAACTTCTAGGACCATCAGACGAAATTATTGATACATTCCTGAACGAAGCCGTCTTAAAAGCAAAGCTGATCGAGAGCGCGAGATAGCCATATTCGAGAAAGCCAAACACCGGCGACTAGATGAAAGGGTCGAAACACTCCCACCGGATCAAAGTACATCCGACGCAAATGAAAGCAGGATCAAGACAAGGAAAAGATTCGCCAAAGCCATATCGATGGGGATGAAGCTGCCCTCTTTCAGAGAAAGTTCTCCTGGCGGTATACATCTTGATGAAGCGGACGTACATCCTAACTTCTGCTTATATCATCAGAAGATCACACATCCTACTGAAGACTGCAACTCCTTTAAGTGTTGGTGGCAAGGGTATGTCGCTTACAGGCAACACTTCAACAGGACAAAGCGTGAAGCTCGTAGACAGTGGAAAAATGCGACAGATGAGCGTAAAAGAATTGCCGGCAATTGTCATAGGGTTGATCCCGGGGGATCACGAGTTCTCACCTTCGGGAGCAACTCCGACGAAAAAGTAGCCCACGGTCCTCTCTTCAAGGAATCCATCTCTGAAACGAAAGAATTGAGGAGTTGCGAGAACATTCAGCCGTGCAATCGCACGCTACCCGGAAAGAATCTCGGACCTGCAAACAAGGGATCGAACAAAAAGGATAAAGGGAAGGGAAGAACGGCCTTCGTCGCCAACGCTCTACAACAATCGAGTGGCCCTAGACCGAGCAACAAGCGGCAACCCTTCTATGAGAAGTTGAAACGTCCTTACTCATTTCCTCGGGATGAAACAAGGAGGCTGTTCGAACTAGCAGTACGCAATAGGCTTATCACTCTACCGGAGCCGAAACACCAGCTACAACTGAATGATGTCAACAATCCTAATTACTGCCCTTACCACCAAGCAGTAAGCCATCCAATCGAAGATTGCTTCGTCTTCAAAGGCTGGATGGAGGACCAATACCAATAAGGCAAGTTTGTATTATCCGAAAACTGGAAGGTGAACCCACCACAACCACATGCTCCGAAAAAGATGGACATGCCGGGGGCATCGTGCTCTTTCATAGAGAAATCCCCATGGACCAAAAAGTCCGTAAACTAGAAACTCGCCTCAAATATGGCAATGATAGACTGAAACGTCGTTAAACTAACGATGGACCACTATGTCCTAAAACTGGCTGAAGACCGAAACGTCGTTAAACTAACGATGGACCACTATGTCCTTAAACTGGCTGATGACCGAGACGTCGTTAAACTACTACCAACCCGCGGCATCTTCAGGCTTACGTGGTAGTTAAAAAAAAACGGTACATCCATAAGCAAAATGGGCACGGATGAAAACCCGAAAGGGCGCCGTGAGTAAAAACAGCAGGACTACCGGCGATATTTGTGAAAACCCGAAAGGGCGCAGACTCATAAAAAAAAAAGTACGTCCATAAGCAAAATGGGCACGGATGAAAACCCGAAAGGGCGCCGTGAGTAAAAACAGCAGGACTACCAGCGATGTTTGTGAAAACCCGAAAGGGCGCAGACTCGTAAAAAAAAAGGTATGTCCATAAGCAAAATGGGCACGGATGAAAACCCGAAAAGGCTCCGTGAGTAAAAACAGCAAGGCTACCAGCGAGTTTTGTGAAAACCCGAAAGGGCGCAATCTCGTTAAAAGACACTTGCAAGGTCCTCTCGACCTTGTGAGGAGAAACCACCTGCGTGAGATCCTTACAACTCACAAAGGAGCAACACACTTAGGGGTCCCCACGACTCCTAAGGAGGAATTACACTTGCGAGATCCTCACGACTCGTAAGGAGAACCCTCTTATGGGACCCTCACGGCTCATAAGATTCAAAAGTCTTAAGCTACAGGGATCTGAACCTGTTCTTAAGCGGCCACCACAACCTCTAATGCTGCCCTACAAACGGTTCAATATTGACCCTTGTATACAATCCACGGGCACGGATGAACATTTCCCTAACAGAGTCCCACCAGCGACTAGGGATATGCTCACACGGTGAACAAACACTTGTAAGTCCTCTCGACTTGCAAGGAAAAAACACTTTTGTAAGGTCCTTACGACTTATAAGAGACCATGCACTTAGGAATCCTCACGACTCCTAAGAAGAAAACGCACCTATGAGATCCTCATGACTCGTAGGGAGAAACACCTTTATAAGACCCTTACGGCTCATGAAGTCAAAAGCCTTAGTCGACGGGATCCTAACCTTGTTTGCTAAGCCACCTTTGTTCGACATCGACAGAGGCAAATGATGATTCGCTCCTGGCAATATCCCAGTTGTAACGATGTTGATGCCTAAATCGGTTTCAAATTCCAAGTCCTTTCACGGCAAATGATGATTCGCTCCTGGCAATATTCCAGTCGCAGCGATGCTGATGCTAAGATTGGTATCAGATCCCAAATCCCCTACTCGCGAGAAAAAATCAGCGAGTCAAAAAAAATGTGTATGAAATAGCCGAAATGATGGGGCAACTTGCAACAAAATCAGCAAGTAAAAATGTATGCATACAAAAACAGCCGAAATGATTGGGCAACTCGCAATAAAAAGCAGCGAGTAAAAAGAAAAATAGCCGAAATGATTGGGCACCGCGAAAAATAGCCGAAATGATTGGGCAATCGTGATTTTCGCGATATAAAAAGCTGAAATGATAGAACATCGCGGAAAGAATAAAAAAATGATGAAAGAATGAAACTTTATGCCCTACAGGTAAGATCACATCGATCCCTGTATACAATCCAGGGGCACAAACAAAGAGAGAACCATACCTTCCCAACAGGCTCCACTAGAAAGTGAAGCCAAATCTCGACGGTTCATAGACAACCTAGAGACAACCTCGACATTTGTCGCAATATTGCAGACACAATGTCAACAAACGAAGCAAAGGAAGATCCCTAGCTTCAGGGTCTCGACGTCAATATCGACAACTTAGAGATCACCAACGGCGTTTCTCCTCATTCCAACCAGATGCAGACGTGACGTCAACAACCGACCTCAGAGTCGCAACAAACGAAGCCATGGCAATGTCCCTACTTCCAAATCTCAATGGCCACATCTACAGCCTGGAGACCAACAACGGTGTGCCTCCTCATTCCAGCAGGACATAGATGCTACACCATCAAACGGAGCCACGACATAGTCCTTAGTTCCAAATCTCGACTGTTCACAGACAACCTAGAGACCATCTCAACATTCGTCTCGTTACAGCAAACGAGATGTCAACGACGGCGTTCCTCCGCTGTCCAGCAGGATGCAGATACAACGTCAACAAAAGACCTCACGGTCGAAACAAAGCGGAGCGACGGCAAAATCCAAGCTTCACCTCAGCATTCGTCTCGTTACAGCGGACGCGATGTCAACAATGACATTCCTTCGCAGTTCAGCAGGATGCAGATGCGACGTCAACAAAAGACCCCATGGTCGAAACAACGCGGAGTGACGGCAAAATCCCAGCTCCACCTCGACGTTCGTCTCGATATAGCAGACGTGATATCACCCCAGCGTTTTTTCCCTCGGCAGGATGCAGACGCAACGTCAACAAAAGACCCCATGGTCGAAACAAAGTGGAGTGACGGCAAAATCCCAGCTCCACCTCAGCATTCGTCTCGATACAGCAGACGCAGTGCGAGAAAATGAAGCGAAGGCCAAATTCCTAGCTTCAGGGTCTTGACGGTAACTCATATAAAACCTGAAAGACTATCGGAGATCATCCCACATCAGCACGGAGTGGTCACCACCTCGACGTTCGTCTCGATACAGCAGACGAGATGTCACTACGACGTCCTTCCTCCAACAGGATTCGGACACGCCAAAGCAAATGAAGCGAAGGCCAAATTCCTAGCTTTAGGGTCTTGACGTTAACTCATATAAAACCTGAAAGACTATTGGAGATCATCCCACATCAGCACAGAGTGGTCACCACCTTGACGTTCGTCTCGATACAGCAGACGAGATGTCACCCCAGCGTCCTTCCTCCAACAGGGTTCGGACGCGCCAAAGCAAACAAGGCGAAGGCCAAATTCCTACCTTCAGGGTCTTGAAGGCAACTCATATAAAACCTGAAAGACTATCGGAGATCATCTCACATCAGCGCGGAGCGGTCACCACCTCGACGTTCGTCTCGATACAACAGACGAGATGTCACTACAGCGCCCTTTCTCCAACAGGGTTCGAAAGCGCCAAAGAAAACGAAGCGAAGGCCAAATTCCTAGCTTCAGGGTCTTGAAGGCAACTCATATAAAACCTGAAAGACTATCGGAGATCATCCCACATCAGTGCGGAATGGTCACCACTTCGGCTTTTGTCTCGATACAGTAGACGCGATGTCACCACAGCGTTCTTCCTCCAACAGGATTCGGACGCGCCAAAGAAAACGAAGCGAAGGAAAAATTCCTAGCTTCAGGGTTTTGAAGGCAACTCATATAAAACCTGAAAGACCATCGGAGATCATCCCACACCAGCGTGGAATGGTCACCACCTCGACGTTCGTCTCGACACAGCAGACGCGATGTCACCGCAGCATTCTTCCTCCAACAGGACTCAGACGCGACAATCAAACAACGGAGACATGGCAAAATCCCTAGTTCCAAACCTCGACGGTTCACATGCAATCTAGAGACAACCGCGACATTCGTCTCGATACAGCAGAAAAAGTGCCAACAAATGAAGCGAAGGCTAAATTCCTAGCTTCAGGGTCTTGACGGCAACTCATATAAAACCTGAAAGACTATCGGAGATCATCCCACACCAGCGCGGAGTTGTTATGACTCATCGGGGCTCTCCAAAATGGGCCTAACCTCAAGTAAAAAGCGGCATGGCAAAATTCATAACGCTTGCTCTTCCGACGGTCAAACTGCCTAGGTGGATTGTTTGAAGACATCTTGTCCAGCCCTCGAAGGGATCAGATACACGACAGTCGCAAGGCTGCTCGAACAGCAAGATTGCCTATCGAGGAATACATCAGCCAACGCGACGGTACGACGGACAAAATCCTAGTACCACAGACCCTAACGGACCTTTGTCGTAAAGAGCAGAGGTTAACTATGACGTTAGGACATCCTTGCGAGAACTTCTCGATTCATCTCGACTCGTAAGGCAAAGCCTTAGGCAATGGGGATTAAAAACATGTTTCCTAAGCACTGGGGCCCTGCAAGTCAGTCCAAGATGGACTCTTGCATACTATTCACGGGTCACACTCTTTGAAGTCGAACATCTACAAAGTGGGAAACAACCACTTACAAGTCCTCCCGACTTGTAAGCGGGAAAAATTCTCTTGTGAGATCCTTACGACTTTCGAGAGAAAGCACACTTAGCAGTCTTCATGACCCTTAAGGAGAAAATACACCTGCGGGATCCTCTCGACTCGTAGGGAGAAAAGTCTTTATGAGACCCTCATGGCTTATAAAGTTGAAAAGTCTTAGGTGGCAGATCCTAACCCTGTCTCCTAAGCCATCACTGCCCTACAAAGAGGTTAAGATGGACCATCTATGAGCCACACTTGCCAAAGCTACATACCACTGAAATGGAGAACTTACTCATGAGCGTATAAACTACTTCACGCCAGAGTAAGACATAAATAAATAGAAGGGTGTGGCTTATGGAGTTGAGAGTTTTGAATTATATCTCTTAAGAGTCGAGATTTGAGTCAATGATAAATGACGACGCTTGTGTCCGCTCGTTATCTTCTCAGATCAAGATTATGAAAGTTATATACCAACCCAAAACTGGTCATACGCTATGCATAACTCTGCACTACTTCACCCACGTATATACTTACGTGGTCAAAGTAGTGGGGGCATTTATTCCCGCCAAAAAAAAATTCTGCGCAAAGAGCCTAAGGTGTCAAATGGCAGCTATACGCTTAAGAAAATGCGAACCAGTATTTTCCGGTCTGTATTTTGACAAACTCCTGAATGAGGAATAACTAAATTCTGATGAAATCGAAAGCGTCTCGAAAAATCCTTCGATTTGATATATAATGGGCTTCATAATTCATCCGGGATCAAAAGTTATGAGCAAATATGCTATGCACTGTTCCCTGATTAAAAATCAGGAATTATCTCAATGAGGTATCACGTGCTCACACGTGATCAATGGCCACATGTTGACACGTGATAGTTAAAACAGAAATAAAAACAAATGGCTGAAGAAGGACCCAATTGGGGGCCACGTGCTCACACGTGACCAATGGTCACGTATTGACACGTGATAGTTAAAACAGAAATAAAGACAAATGGCTGAAGAAAATACCTCAATGAGGTATCACGTGCTCACACGTGACCAATGGTCATATGTTGACACGTGATGGTTAAAACTGAAACGTAAATAAACGGTGAGAAAAAGGACTCAATTGGAGGCCACGTGCTCACACGTGACCAAGGGTCACGTGTCAGCGCGTGACTAGCTTCGAAAGCCTTACAGTTTAATAAAATTAAATTCTAAAAAGCTTCTAAATCTTTCCAAAACAGAGAAGAATTAAGGAGAACTGTTGGATTAAAGATCCAAGGGTGATTAAAAATCACTAATTTATGGAAAATATCTTAGACAAGGAAAGATTTCCCCTAAATCTCACCGAAAATAACAAACAAAATATCTTTGGATTTAAAATCCAACGGTGAATAAAATTCATTGTGTGATCTAAAGGATCATATTAATTATGAAATCAATTAAAAAATTTCAATGAAAGATTCACAAAACAAATTGATTCTTTTCTTTCTCCTATAAATAGGAGCCAAGAAGAGAAGAGAAGGGATCTACCTGAACAGAGAAAGGAGAATTTAATTCTCAAGAGAGAAGAAAGGAAAGGAGAATTTAATTCTCAATAAAGAAAACCCTAGGTGAGAAAAGAAAGGGAATCAAAACTTTAAACAGAGAATTTAATTCTCAAAATCTAAGAGTTTAACTCTTCTACAAGAACTTAGTTCTTCCTCTAGTTGAAGATCTGCAGAAGCACATCTCCCCATAGGTTGAGAATTTAATTCTCATCGGGTTGAGATCCTACCATGCAGATCCGAAACTTAGAGGGGGAATTGAGTTTAGATAATTTAATTCTCCCAAAACAAAACTAGGGTTTAATCCTATATGATAATTTAATTCTCCCAAAGTTACAGGAATTTAATTCCTCCAAGATAAAAACTAGGGTTCAACCCTATATGAGAATTTAATTCTCCTGAAAATATAGGAATTTAATTCCTTCAAGATGGATAGAACTAAGGTTTAACCCTATATAAGAATTTAATTCTTTTACATATATAGGAATTTAATTCCTCTAAAACAAAATTAGGGTTTAACCCTACAGAGAATTTAATTCTTAAAGATAAAGAGATCTTCATGCATGCAAAAGAATTACGGTCACGTGTCCCCACGTGACCCCTGAAGAGATCCCCAGAAATGAGAAGGAGGAAAGCTTTGAGGCAATGCTTCACGTGCTCCCACGTGACCTACAAAACACAGAAACAAAAATCAAAGGAAATATGAGCTTTGGGCGCTCTCACGTGTCCCCATGTGACCCCTTAGAAAGTACTTTAATGAGCAGTGCATAGATCTCCATCACGTGTCAATACGTGATGCTCAAAAGATGAAAAAGTTTAACACTTAATTACAGAACGAAGAAAAGGGATCTGGTCCCACTTTTGGGCGCTCTCACGTGTCCACACGTGACCCCTCTTTCTTTAGTGTTTAACACTAATTTGGGGATTATATTTCCAGTCTTTAACACTGATTGTTTCTTGTGTTTAACACTAAATTGAAGATTATATTTCCAGCGTTTAACACTGATTGTCTTTTAGTGTTTAACACTATTTGAGAGTTCTACCTTCAGTGTTTAACACTGTTGTTCTCTAGTGTTTAACACTACTTTTAACCAAATTGGCTAATTTTCCAGAGATAAAGTCCCTCCTCCAAATGAATCTCAAAATTGAGGAAATCAAAGGCAAAATGTTGTCAGAGCCCCCAAACCTCTGTTTAGCACTGCTGAATGATGAGGGGCTGAACACAGACAAATGTCTAATGGCCCAAAGGGCCAATATTTCAAACATAATTGGACTTAGCCCAAACTGGCCATAAGTCCTCAAATCATCTTGAACTGAGCACATCTGCTCTTTCAACCAACTCATTGGTTCAAGGGTACATCTCTGAACTCCTCTGATATTTGTCGTTGTAATCCTTCAACGTCTTCAGAGAGGTGATGGGTCCCGACAGCCAAACATTTTACGGACCACTATGTCCTTAAACTGGTATTGGACCACCATGTCTTTAAACTGGTAATCGACCGCAATGTCCCTAAACTAAACAATTGAGCCCGAATGCTCTTTTGTTGGATCTAAACGATCCCGTTAAGTTGATCATAGTCTAGAAATTAGACTAACGTATCCTTAACAAACGTTTAAGTTGATCTTAGTCTCAAATAAGACTAACGTATCCTTAAACCCAAACCAAAACCCAAATCTAAGAAGATACGGATTTGGACTAATCCACGTCCTACGGGCGACAACGTAAATTAGTCTCTGTATACAATCCACGGGCAACCACAAACAAAACAAACACCCACGACACGAAGTGAGCATCTGGAGAAGGAGAAAGTTGTTACCGTGATGCGGTAGCGTAATTAACTGCAGGGGCTTGCGCCTGCAGGGAAGAGCGTCCCCACAATCAAAAACCCCTCAAACGAGGGGGAATCTGACGAAGTCTGCTACATCGGCCGCATCCGTTTAAACTTTCGATACATGGTGCCATAAATCAACTTAGCATCTTCGGAGAGGTGGACGGATAGCACCAATTAGCATCTGCCCTGAATTTCAGGCAAGACAGTCCGTCTTGCGCGTCTTTCGACGGGGAACAGACGCGTTCGACTCCGAAGTCGAAATTCCATCCACTTCTTTACCTTCATCTTCAAATTCATTATCTTCTAAGGAGATGTCGGGATTCAATCCTAACAACCCCTTACCTACTACGGGACCGATTCTACCTCAACTGGGTGCGAATAACCCACCACACCCGCCTGTTGAAGCGCACCAACGAATCGCGCTCCAGGATCTTTTCTATCCAACCCACACCGCACTTCCCTCTTGTCTTTCACTTCCGCCGCCAAATGGGGACAACTTCGAAATTAAACCCCACTTCATCAATTTGTTGCCCAAATTTCATGGGCTGGAATCCGAAGATGCCTACATTTTCATTAGCAAATTGCAGAATGTTTGCGCAATGATGAAGACCACCCAACTTTCCGATGATGCTATAAGGCTACGTGTCATTCCATTCACTTTATGTGACCTAGCTGAAAAATGGCTATATAGCACAGCATCACACTCCATAAAAAATTGGGAAGAGTTTGTTAAGGCTTTTCTTAAAAAGTTTTACCCACACCACAAGACCGCGAGAATTCGCAACGAAATTAATCAATTTTCCCAGCTTCCTTCCGAACCTTTTTGGAAGTGTTTTGAAAGATTTAAGGACCTTCTTGTTCAGTGCCCTCACCACGGTATCGAGAGATGGCAACTTTGCCAAACTTTATACGAAGGACTGAACCCAGCAACTAAGCAGTTGTTGGAAACCATTTGTTAAGGTCACTTTCTTACAAAATCGAGCGAGAAAGCTTGGCAATTTCTCGTGATCTTGCTGAACAAACACTTCAGTGGGAAAGCACTAAGACCACTTCATCTACTTCATCAGGTCAGTCTAGGGCAGGTGTACATCAACTTGATATGTCGATTGCAACGAAGGCTGAAATGCCTGCACTCACGATAAAACTAGAAGCAATTGAGAGCAAATTCTCATCGCCTTCTCCTGTCCCAGCTTTACCCACTCGCATTATTTGCGCTTGTTGTTCGGATCCGTCCCATCTTATTGAAGAGTGTCCTTACAATCCACCTGTTCAAGGACAAGATCAAGTCAATGCTGCCTTTCAGCAAAGACAAAGAAATGATCCATATTCTTCAACTTATAATCCTGATTGGAGGAGCCACCCAAATTTCGCCTGGAATCAAAATCAACAACAATTCCAAGGCAATAACAACTTTCAGAGGCCTCCTCAACGACAACAATCCCCTCAACAAACCCAGTATCAGCAACCTTTCTAACCCCAACCTTACCAAAACCAAATGAACAATTTTGTATCAAACAACTCTTATCCTTAAAACAATTTTGTTCAGCCAAATAACGATAAGGTTTCCTCGCTAGAACGAAGTCTGGATGCGTTTTTAAAACAATCTACGCAATCATCAGGCAGCATCCAATCTTCCATTCAGTCTTTGGTGCAACACACCGCTTCACATGATCAGAGCATCAAAACAATTGAAGCCTAAATTGCACAATTGAATGCAGCGCTAAGCGAGCGAGAAAAGAGAAAGCTTCCGTCTCAACTATTGCCAAATCCTGGTCACACACACAATGCACATGTTGCTTATGAACAACAAAATCATAATGTAAATGCTGTGACTACGTTGAGATCTGGAAGAGTGTTGCACAATAATGTGGGTATTAGTGATGACACCCCGGCCGCTGCATCTTCATCTTCTTCATCATCTTCTTCTTCTTCTTCATCTTCTTCAGAGCCTGTTCTTCATTCTTCACAAGGCTCTACTTCTTCTAATTCGAACGGACCCACATCTCACTCCAAGAAAACACCTACACTGGGATCTGTTCCAACTCCGCAATCTACTCCACAAACATTGAACTCAACAAATTTTCAAAATATTTCATTTCCAAACAGGTTGAGATCCAATAAACAAACTCCACAAATGGAGAAGATTGTGGAGTTATTTAAACAGGTTAGCATTAACATACCTCTCTTGGATGCAATCCAACAAGTCCCTTCTTACGCTAAAATCTTGAAGGACTTATGCATCAAGAAGAGGAAGTTGCAGGTACCAAAGAAAGTATTCGTGGCTAGTGTAGTAAGTGATGCTCTTACCCAACCTTTACCCCAAAAACGCAAGGACCCTAGCCGTCTTACAATTTCAATAACTATTGGGGATAAGAACATCAACCGCGCACTTTTAGATCTTGGTGCCAGTGTTAATTTGCTTCCCTATTCAGTATATGAGCAATTAGGTGTTGAAGAGCTGAAACCCACACATTGTACTCTTCAAATGGCCGACCGATTTATCACCCATCCTAGGGGTGAGTTAGAGGATGTGTTAATTAAGAATTCATATTCCCCGTTGATTTCATTGTTATGGACACACAGCCTGTAGCTAACCCCTGGAGTCAAATCCGGTAATACTTGGTCGACCATTCCTTGCAACTTCTAATGCGGTGATCAATTGTCAAAATGGTTCAATGAACCTATCTTTTGGAAATATGACAATTTAACTCAAGATTTTTAAGTTGGGGAATCAGCCCTCCGAGTCTAATGCTAATATACTTGATGTTTGCTCGATCCAAGAGATCACCCAGGAGGACTGTGAGCTCGAAAAATTTCTGTTTGATCACAGCAGTTTTGACGCTACTAGTGCGTTCCTCCTTGAATCTGAAACAGTTTTCACACCCGATAACGATTACGAGTGTTTCACCTTTTCGAATTATTTTGAAGAATCACCACCCGAGTTTGAGTCATTTGAATTTTTGGATGAGTTAGCTAAACCATCTGACTCGGTTGCTTACACTCACTTCGAACCTTTATTGGAATCCTTCGAGTTTGAGACAGTTTCACCAATTTTACCTTCAATAGTTTCGCCTCCAAAACTCGAACTCAAGCTATTGTCGTCTCACCTTAAATACGCCTACTTAGGTGAGAATGAGATCCTTCCTATTATCATATCGGCCTCTTTAGCCCACGAGCAAGAGACAGCCCTTTTAACGGTCTTACAAAATAATCGGCAAGGTTTTGGCTGGACTATGGCGGACATCAAGGGGATTAGTCCCCTCATAGTTGAACATCATATACATATGATGGATGATGCCAAGCCAGCAAGAGATCCACAGAGACGTTTCAACCCTGTAATGAAGGAGGCTGTTAAAAAGGAGATTGTAAAATTTCTAGATAGTGGTATCATTTACCCTATCTCTGATAGCCGGTGGGTTAGCCCCATTCACGTTGTCCCAAAGAAATCGGGCATAACGGTCATAACTAATGAGGTGAATGAGTTAATACCTACTCACACTCAAACTGGGTGGCGAGTTTGCATTGATTATAGAAAACTCAACGCCGCGACACGGAAAGATCACTTTCCATTACCTTTTATTGACCAAATGCTAGAATGATTAGCTGGGCACGAATTTTACTGCTTTTTGGATGGCTACTCCGGCTATAATCAAGTTCCCATCGCTGAAAAGGACCAAGACAAGACCACATTTACTTGTCCTTTCGGTACATTCGCTTACCGTCGCATGCCCTTAGGGTTATGCAATGCACACGCTATTTTCCAGCGGTGTATGATGGGGATTTTTTCAGACATGGTGGAAAAATTCTTGGAGATTTTTACGGACGATTTCTCCATTTTCGGCGACTCCTTTGATGAGTGTTTGCTACACTTAGACGCAGTTCTTACCCGATGTAGGGATAAGAACCTCACTTTAAATTGGGGGAAATGCCACTTTATGGTACGAGAGGGTATTGTCTTAGGACATATCATCTCGTAAAATGGCATTAAGTTTTATAAAGCTAGGATTGAAGTCATTTCCAATCTTCCTCCTCCCAAGTGCATCAAAGACATCCGAGCCTTCCTTAGCCATGCCGGTTTCTATAGACGGTTCATCAAGGATTTTAGCAAGATAGTTAGACCCTTGACTCTTTTGTTGGCTAAGGACACAACTTTTGATTTCGACTCAAGCTGTATGAAGGCATTCGAGTCGTTGAAAAACTCACTTATTTCCGCTCCTATTCTTTCATCTCCTGACTGGTTGCATCCATTTGAAATTATGTGCGATGCATCTGATTTCGCCATTGGTGATGTCCTTGGACAGCACATTAACAAGATGCCGCATGTAATTTATTACGCTAGCCGAACCTTAAACGAGGCCCAATTGAATTACACAACAAATGAAAAAGAATTCTTAGCTGTTGCACTAGAAAAATTCAGGCCCTATTGAATCGGCTCTCCAGTCATCGTTTACACAGACCACTCAGCTCTTCGCCATCTTTTTGCGAAGAAGGATGCTAAATCTCGGCTGATACGTTGGATTCTTTTACTACAAGAGTTTGACATTGTCATAAGAGACAAGAGAGGATGCGAAAACATGGTCGCCGACCACCTTTCACGACTTCCTTCTTCGCTTACACTTCAAATTCCTATTAAAGACGTTTTTCCATATGAGCTGCTCTTAACTGTGTCAACCTTAGTTCGCTGATATCATAAATTATTTAGCCACCGGACTGATACCAAACGATTAGTCGAATCAGGATAGACTCCGATTCTTGTCCTAAGTAAAACATTTTTACTGGGATGAACCGTGTCTCTTCAAATACTGTTCCGACCAAATCATTTGTCGATGTGTCCCCGACAACAAGTTTAAGAGCGTGCTGTCATTCTGCCACGATCAAGCGTGTGGCGGGCATTTTGGCCCCAAAAAGACAGCAGAAAAAATCTTGCAGTGTGGCTTCTACTGGCCACGACTTTTTAAAGACGCATACGAATACTGCAAGACATGCTCCCGGTGCTAACACTTGGACCGGATATCTTGGAAAAATGAAATGCCGCTCCAACCAATTTTGGTTGTTGAAATTTTTGATGTATAGGGGATAGACTTTATGGGACCATTTCCCAACTCTTTTGGGAACATGTACATTATACTTGCTGTTGACTATGTTTCAAAATGGGTCGAGGCTGTTCCCAGCCGAACTAATGACAACAAGGTTGTCGTTAAATTTCTCAAAGAAAACATCTTTTCTCGGTTTGGGCATCCTCGCGCGATTATCAGTGATAATGGATCTCACTTTTGTAATAGGACTTTCGAGTCCTTAATGCGAAAATACTCCATTACTCACAAGCTGTGAACGCCCTATCATCCCCAAACTTGTGGGCAATCCGAGATTTCGAATCGGCAGACTAAACAGATATTGGAGAAAACGGTTTCCAAAAACCGTAAAGATTGGTCATCAAAACTGATTGATGCCCTTTGGGCATTCCGTACTGCCTATATGACCGATCTTGGCATGTCTCCATATAGGCTTGTTTATGGAAAGGCTTGCCAGCTTCCAGTTGAAATAGAGCATAAGGCATTTTGGGGAATAAAAGAGTTGAACCTATCTTTGGGAGATGCGGGCAGCAATAGAAAGCTGCAGTTGAACGAATCAGACGAGCTGCGGGATGAAACCTATGAGAACACAGTAGTTGTTAAAAACCGAACGAAGGTGTTCCACGATAAACACCTTATGCGCAAGACTTTCAAACCTGGTCAACAGGTTCTACTTTACGATACTTGGTTACATTTCCATCCCGGTAAGCTCAAATCTCGATGGAAATGGGTATTTTTGGTACGCACCGTATATCCGCACAGTACGATCGATCTAGAAAACCCGGAGGACGGTTCACTGTTTAAAATGAACGGACATCAACTTAAACTGTTCCTCACTGCGGACCCTTCGAAGGAGCTCCTGTTCTTGCAGGAGTCAATCTACATTAACTAATCTTCCTCTATCTACCCCTAAATTTCGATTATATAGCCAAAACATTGTTTCAAATAAGTTTGGGGGTGTGTATCATTTGTAATTATATAAAAACAAAATTTAAAAAATGAAAATTTGAAAATAAATTTTTTTTGGGTATTTTTGTAAATTTCCAGATTTAATAAAATAAAAATAAAAATTTTATTTACAAATAATTTTCCTCTCTTTAAGAGGTAACCAACACACTTCCCCCCTATACATAACACCCGAACCCTCTCTGTCTTTTTCCATAACCCTAAAATTTCATTTCCTCAAACCCTAACCGCTGCTCAAAATTTTCCAGCGAGATCTCCCTATAGCGCCGTCCTTCCGCCGCAAGAAGCCTGTTTCCGCCGCGCATCCGCCGCGCCCCTACTTCTTCTCCTTCTGAAAATTTCAGAGGTGGTTCGATCTCTAAACTCCTCTCTGTTAAATAATTTTTTAGATCTGTGAACTTTCTGTGATGGCACAGAACATGCAATTAGAACGTGATTTCTCACAAATCTTTTCACACACAATCTATGGGAGTTATTTTCGTGATGAAATCATACAGAGGGGATGGAACTTTGTAATTTATAATCATCCCGATGCTTACGCTCTTCCAGATCTAGTCACTCGTTTTTACGAGTGCATGGAGGAAGGCTGCCTTACACAATACGGTTTTATCAAACTACTTTGGGGCGATAGGGAAATAATTATTGACAGAGACTTCATCCATGAAGTCACTTTAATCCCTAGATTACCTGTTCACGGACCAACCGCTTCAATTTAAAAATTACATGCCCTTAATGGGTAATGACTGCTCGAGGGAACCTAGGAAGGGAATACAGGCTAGGACCCTTTTCGCCAATGTTTTAACCGTGTGCCGGTGGGCGCAAAACAACATTTTTGGTAGTTCTCATAATACCACATTTTTCACCCCGTCTCTTCATATCGTGCACACCCTAATGACTAAGAACCCTGAATATGTACATGGTTTTTCTTTATTCAATTGGTGCTGGAAAAAGGGCCGCAAATTACCCATGCCCTATGATAGTGACACAACTGTGTCGCTATTTCCTCTCTGTGGAGGAATTTGAATTCTACATGCATGGAGGTATACTTATTATGCCTCTCATTGAGGGCGTATCCACGTCCTATACCCGCTTGACGGATGTATGGTCACAAACAGAACCGACCGAACATGTACCATCCAGGACACCCAGCTCCAGCTCGACCGCGAGCGATGAGGAGCTCACCCCTGCTACGCAAGAGTGCTTACTTCGAAGAAACAATAGGGGGATAGAAAGATTTCTTGGAATGATGACGCAGCATGAACAAAGTCTAACACAAGTAGAGCAGGGGATTAGAACCCTGCTAGCGCGAGAGGAGTGTTCCCGTTCACGCTCAAGGGGACGGCGAGGGCCTGAGCAGTGAGGGCACTGCTTTTGGTAAGTTTGGGGGAGATGTGGTTGTAAATAGTTATCATTGCATTGCATATTTTTAATTTTTGTACATATTTTTTCTTTTGCATGTTTATTTCTGCATTGCATCTTTATAAAAAAATTATAAAAATTAAAAAAATGAAAATAAAAAAAAATTATATAAAAATAAAATCAAATAAAAAATTGAAAAATTTTAAAAAAATTATAAAAATTGAAAAATTCAATTTTGGCCATATTTGACTTAAGTTTGACAAGACGGTTAACTAGCTAGGAAAAACTAGATCCAAAACTTAGTAAATTAAAAACCCTAAAAATAACCTTTCTTAAAAGTTTAACGGTAGAAAATATATGTCCCTATTGTTTACTTAGAAATAGGCAAATTTTGAGTTCACTTCTTGGGCTAAGTCAAAATAAGGGAAGAGTATTGAAATTTTTATTGAAGTGTAAGTCTGAAAAATAATTCCAAACCTTACGTCTAAATTCTGAAAATTTATACCCTACAACTCGCACATACACGTACCTTGAAACTTGGAATAGTAGAGGATACCTTGAAATGCTCTTATCTAAAATCCTTAGTATGAAGGAAAATAAAATTATAAGTGTGAATAAAAAGATATAAAAAAAATTAAACACTGGTTTTGTTATTACTTAAGGCTGCGTAAAATAAAATAAAAATATAGCGAGGGTGCTTTATCACCTAGTGCCTTAGACCAACTGGTTTGGGAGTCACTGCTAAAGTCTTAGGTATTACAAGACGAAGAATTACGCCTTAATGGGAAAAAACATTTTGTAACCGGTTGTTAGTACCTCAAGAAGTATTAAGGGTCGCATGAAGGATGTGTGAGCAATTTCATCTAAAATTCACCAACTAAAAGTACTTTGGATGATGGACAAGAGTATAATAGCTTGAATTGAATTTCCAAGTATAGGGGTGATACATACACACACGTAGGGGTATATGATTGGGATTTGGATGAGAGATAGGAATGAAAGATAGGACTTATACCTTCAGTAGAGATGATAAAAATTCCTAAGTTGAGATGGAACCTTAGATGGAAAATTCAAAAGATGCTGAAAGCTAAATAAATTTACAGAACATATACCATCTTAAGTTAAATGATAAGTGAGTGTGAAAAATATGGGTTGATAATTTCTAAGTTAAAGATAATAGAATTTCTTGCTAGAACACCAAAATTGAAGAATGAGAGTCAACAGGCCAATTGATCGGATTTTGTGGGTAGTATCCGCTGAAAACCCTCAGGAGACAACACTCCTCATACTAGGGACACCTAGAGGTTTAACGGCTTGTTGCACGAGCTCAGTGCAATCGTGATTCCCTGCGAAAGTGAGGTTAGGTTTTTTAGAGAATAAATTAGTTTTGCTCGGGACGAGCAAAAGATAAGTTTGGGGGTATTTGTTCATATCAGAATTTTGCATTATTATATTCCCTATTTTTAATCATATTGCAAATAAATAGGTGCTTTTGATCCATGTCTGCTAAATAGTTGCAGGTTACAGGTTCTCGGAACAATACAGTGAAAATGGTGAAAAAACGCTACAAAAGTGAGATTACGACCAACAAATAGAAGAATCTTTATGATGCCGCCTACAGTTTAAGGAACAAATGAAGATCAATGAACAGTTCGATTGCACAACGTACGAAGGCAACACAAGATTCAAGACTTCAACACGAAGCGAACGGTAAAAGTCCACAACATTCTGCACTGTTGAAATCTGGAAGAAACTCGAAAAGATTCTGAAGAACCAAGTGAAGAAAATAGAAGGAAAAAGCAACATGAAGCAGCCCTGAGAAAATAAACTCAAGACCTCACTATATGGCCATGGATCCGCGGCCAAACAAGGCTTATGGCCGCGGTTGCGCGGCCATATAGAACACGTGTCGGTGTGTCGGTGCGTGTCGGTGGGAGTCGGTGCATTGACCCGGTTTTCTTAGAGTAGTTTTGTAATTTTAGATGTGGATCAGATGTAAACCATATGGTTTCCCCTATCTATAAATAGGAAACCCTAAAGCCTAATTAGGCATGCCTCTTTTAATTCTAGATTAGATTTTTGATTCCCTTGTAATCGTTCAAGAGTGCATCAATAAAAGTAAGTTTTTATTTTGAATCTTTCTTATCTGCAATTTTATTTCTCTGCAATTTTTACCTGTCTTTATTTATCTGCAAGTTAATTAGGTTAATAAAAAAAACATAAAAATGAATTTTGTCGCAATTTCCCTAATGAGTGAGTAGTTCCTCACTTGTTAGGGTTAGGTTTGGGGAAGGTTTGAGAGATGGAAATCTCTCACTCCTTTCTTGCCCGTTTAACTTTATTAATTAGGACTCTATATAAATCAATCACCCACCGCTCACTACGACACCTTATGCTACGAGATAGCGGTGATTCCCTAGTTATACCGGTCGTGGTTGATTTAGATAGAGGTTAGAGCTAAGAATTAAGAAAGGACGGACAAGGACCAAAAGGAAGAAACTACGTTTCCTCCCAGTCGTGCTAATCTCCTTTGTTAATTATTACCCTAACACCTACGTTCTTAATTAGGGCAAAGGAAGCAGTGAGAGAATTAACTTTCCAGACTAACCTAATCCGAACCCTAGTAAGGTTTTAATCCAAATCAAATTCAACTTCAGTTTTTATAAAAAAAAATCAAAACCTACTACAAATAGGAATTGACTCGTTAGAGTACGCTTTGGATTTTCATAAGATTAAGTCGGTTCACGCATCACCTGGTGGCAACCCTGGAACTATATGCTAAAAGATTCCGACAAGGGCTGGATCTGAAGACACGGTCCTCCATGTCTTCTGCTACCCTTTCAACCTATGATGAAATCTTAGAGGCGGCACGGAACTTTGAAGATCTTTAGAGGCGCATAAGAAAGTATGACCATTTTTCTGGCATTAAGCGACCAGGCGATCAAATTCTTGGGGATCATCTTCCAGATTCAATGGAAGACAGCAACCCAAGAGGCCTGCAGGACCAACTGTCTTCAGAAAACCAGCCGTCATATGGAACCATTGCGATAGGACCGGACATTCCATTAGGGATTGCCGCGTGTTGAATAATCTTTACGTAATCTATGGGTCACCAGACCATGCTATGGGGGATTGTCCTTAGAGAAGACGGCAACTAGTCCATAATAACAAACCAGCCAATCATAAAGCGCATCAACTGGGAGCCCGGCCACCTCCCGCTAATAAACCAATTGGGCATGGTCTACCAGCTAGGGGACCACCCCTGCCTTCTCGTAAATGGGTCTTCCAGCAAGCTCAGCGCAATGGCCCAAAGCGTCAGGCCTTCACTATGACCACGGAAGAGGCTGAACCAACAGGGGAAGTTACTACAGGTACCGCTACTTTTATGGCTGTCATACTTCCATATTACCCTCTTTTTTCACCCATGCATATCTTGTTAGGCTTATCCCTATTTTCGTATAAAACGTAGGTACCCTACTAGTAGCCTTTACACCTGCAGTTACACTTTTTGACTCGGGTGCGTCGCACTGCTTTATAGCACAAAAGTTTGCGACCGCAAGTTCTATTCCAGTAACACCTCTCGTCATTGAATGGAATGTCAACATAGGAAACAGTTTGATAAATCCACTATGGGATACGATCTGTGTCCCATGGTGATCTGTGGTCGAGGTTTCTATGCCAACTTTATCGTGATAGATATGCCAAATTTCAACGTGGTCTTGGGTATGGACTGGTTGAGCCCTTTTTACGCTACCATCAACTGTCGTCAAAAGAGGGTAGTGTTTGAAATCCCTGACCACGCAATGTTCATATTCGAGAGTGGAAGTAAGTCCTTGGATCCAGCAACTACCGAGCTGTACCGAGAAGGTAAGAAATGTTATACACAGTACAGGGGGAAGAGAGTATGCCGAAGGTGGTATGAGAATTTGAAGACGTGTTTGCAGATGTGTCAGGTTTACCACCAGATCGGGCAATCGAGTTCACTATAGACTTGATGTCGGGGACTCGACCCATATTGAAAACACCGTACCGGATGGAGCCAGCAGAATTGAAAGAGCTTCGGACACAAATTGAGGACCATCTCAATAAGGGATTTATTAGACCGAGCTCGTCACCTTAGGGTGCCCCCGTTCTGTTGGTACCTAAAAAGGATGGAACTAAGTGGATGTGTATCGACTAGTGGGAGTTAAATAAGGTAACAACCAAGAATAAGTTTCCTTTTCCAAGGATAGATGATCTGTTCGATCAATTGGAGGGATCTCGAGTGTTCTCAAAGTTGGATTTGCGGACAGGTATCATCAACTCAAAGTGAAAGCGTCTGATATACCTAACACGGCTTTCAGGACTAGGTATGGACACTATGAATTCCTAGTGATGCCTTTTGGTGTAACCAATGTTCCAGCGGTATTTATAAATTTGATGAACCAAGTGTTTTACGAATACTTAGACAAGTTTTTCTGTTATCTTCATCGACGATATTCTTGTGTATTCAAAGAATCAAGAAAAGCACGCAGAACATTTTTGTGAAGTGCTCGAAACCTTGCGTCAACACCGACTATATGCAAAGCTCAGGAAATGCGAGTTTTGGTTAAAGCAGGTAGCGTTCTTGGGACATTTAATGTTAGGTAAAGGGATTTCAGTGGACCCGGCCAAGATTGTCGTGGTTCAGATATGGCCGATACTAAGAACAGTTACAGAGATCAGAAGCTTCTTAGGACTTGCCGGATATTACCGTCGTTTTATTAAGAACTTCTCCAAGATTTCAGAACCACTGACTATCTTGACTCGGAAGGATGTGTCGTATACATGGTTTGAGAGTTACGAGGAAGCATTCGCAGAGTTGAAGACTCGTTTAATCTCAGAACCCATTCTTACAATTCTCGACAGAACTGGAGGTTTTGACATACATTGCGACGCCTCGGGAAAAGGTTTGGGATGTGTTTTTCACCAACATAGAAGTGTGGTGGCTTATGC
Organism: Agapanthus africanus; assembly: GCA_030015575.1. Classification (NCBI taxonomy): domain Eukaryota; kingdom Viridiplantae; phylum Streptophyta; class Magnoliopsida; order Asparagales; family Amaryllidaceae; genus Agapanthus; species Agapanthus africanus. The sequence continues at coordinate 439,384,018 of CM057350.1, read as the reverse complement.
ATCAAGACAGTTAAAGGTGCATGAACAAAATTACCCAATGCATGATTTAGAGCTTGCCGCAGTCATCTTCGCACTCAAGATTTGGAGGGACTACTTATTGGGAGAGAGGGTAGAAATTTACACCGATCATAAGAGCTTGAAGTATATCTTCACCCAAAAGGAACTCAACGTGAGACAGAGAAAATGGCTAGAATTAATGGCAGATTTAGACGTGAATTTGCAATACCATCTGGGGAAGGTGAATGTAGTTCCGGACGCTTTGAGTCGCCAACTAATGGTTTCAAGTCTGACTGTTCATTGGAGAAATCGTCATGACCTCAATGAACTAGAGACTGAGATGATTGTGCCGAGGATGCTCACATCCATCTTGAATCTGCAAATTCACTCCACGTTGGTCGAACGAATCAAGACAGCTCAAATTGAGGACAATAGATTGCAATGGATCAGAGAAAAGGTAGAAACGAATCTGCGGGCAGACTTCATCATCCACAAAGATAGTTCTTTAAGGTACCGGAGCAGAATTTGTGTGCCTAAGGGCAAAATAAGAGAAGAATTATTAAGAGAAGCACATAGTTCTCCTTTCTCTGTTCATCCGGGAGGGACAAATATGTACAAGGTCCTCAGTCAAAATTATTGGTGGCATAGGATGAAGCGAGAGATAGCCAAGAGTGTGTCCAAATGTTTAGCTTGTCAACAAGTAAATGCTGAACATCATAGGACGGCAAGCCTATTACAGCCCTTACCGATTCCCAAATGGAAATGGCAATACATCACAATGGATTTTGTGACCGCGCTCCCTCGTAGCTCCAAGGGAAACGACGCAGTATGGGTGATAGTGGATCGACTCACCACGTCGGCACATTTCATTCTATTTCGATTCGGCCAATCAATTCAAAGCCTCGCCAAGAGGTATATGGAGGAGATTTTCATAATGCATGGAGTGCCAATTTGCATTGTGTCCGACCGAGATACGCGTTTCAGATCTCAGTTTTGGAAAAGCTTACAAGAGAGTCTGGACACGAATCTGAGTTTCAGTACCGATTACCATCCTCAGACCGATGGCCAATCAGAAAGGGTTATCCAAATTCTCGATGACATGCTCCGGGCCTGTATGTTGGATTTTAAAAGATCTTGGGAAGATCATCTGCATTTAGTGGAGTTTGCTTACAACAATAGCTACCAGTCTAGGTACGGCATGGCGCCTTTTTTCGTTTTGTTTGACGGAAGTGTAGATCACCGTTAAGTTAGGACAATATTGGGGATCGAGAACTTTTGGGCCCCGAAATAATTGTCGAGACTGTGGAGGTGATAAGAACAATCAGGGAACAATTACGCATAGCATTAGATCGGCAGAAACATTGGGCTGATACGAAGAGAAGGCCACTAGAATTTCAACCAGGAGAACACGTATTTTTGAAGATTTCTCCTAACCGGGGAGTGATACATTTTGGATAACGCGGAAAACTCAGTCTACGGTTCACAGGTCCTTTTGATATCCTCGAACGAGTTAGAGAGGTTGCGTACCGCCTAGCCTTACCACCTTCTCTGGAAAGCGTACACAACGTTTTCCATATCTCACGGTTGAGATGATATGTCGGCGACCCTGGTGTAACATTTCAGAAAAATAAAATATTATTTTTAGGAATTTTTATATTTAAATAATAAATACTATGAATATTTTATTAGTGCGGTATAATTAAATACCGATAAATCGGGAAAAATTTGGAAAATTATAGGAATTACTGAAATGAGGGCGTTTTATGTGATTCATGCAAATTACAAATTTCTATAATTAATTATACTCTATTTTAATGCTAATCGCGATTAAATATCGCTAATCTTGTATTAATCCGGTTTTGTGCACATGACATGCACCATATTACAATTACAAATACTTGTTACATTTCTACCATGGTTTCTTTCTTCTTTTCATGCATGGTTTTTTGTTTTATGAAAAGAAAACAAAAGAAAAGAAAAGAAAAAAGAAATGAATATAGAAATGGGGGATGGGCAAGAGAGAGAGAGAGGGTGAGGGGTCAACTTGATCAAGCTCCCATTGTTTGTTTCCTTCATTATTTCTTCATCCCTCTCCCTTTTCACTCACCATGGAAGCACCCATCTCCCTCCCCCTCTTCATCCTCTCAAACACCCCCAAAACAACATCCAAAGTCCATCTCCATTTCATTAAAAATGTGCGCAAGCCCCCTAGCTACACTTTGGACCAAGAAAGCAAGGATTTTGGACACTTGGGGCAACTCAAGAATTTTCTTGAGTTGCCAAATGAAGTAATTTCTGCACCTTTAGAATGGTATTTCAATTCCTTAAGCATCCATACATATTTAGTATCGATATTGTGTAGTTTGGTGAACTTTGAAAATTCCAAGTTAAGCTTAGGGTTTTGATTTGAATCCAATGGTGTAATTGAGGCTTAGTAATGACCTTAGACCCCTGTAGGGATTGCATAGTAGGCTAAACAATAGACTAGAACCCTGCAACATGAAACCAGAAACCCCGACATCGGAAAATTGTGAGAATTGTGATGGTATTTTGGAATCTGGAGTAACCCGGGTGACCTGAAAATTATTTTGCAATTATAGAGGAGTGTACAGGCACATAGGAAGCTACCAATAAAGCTACCAATGATAGTCGATAGAAGGCGATCAAATGTCAGAAACCCATTTTTCCAAGTTTAAGTATTCGGAAAAACATACAAGTAATTCCGTGGACCCTCTAGAAAAATGAAACCCTAACTCAACATAATGACCATGGGAACGCTTTTGAACCTTAAGGTTGGCAGCAGTTCCGCGGTGCTATTAGTGAGGCTTGGGTTTGCCCTTCTACGGCTGGTCCATAGGTACTGTGGCATGTACCGGAATACTATTAAACTGTACTCAAGATGTTGAGCTCTTGGGGGATTATGGAACTTTGACGAATCGATCGAAAGGTTCGACGTCATTCGGATATCATGTGATGGGATACATTGCTTGGGAGACTCTAGATACAAGTATAGCCGTTGGAGCGCAGTCCATGCAGCCACGAAGAGACGAGTCCGAATCTGTCGACATTAGAGAAAAGTGGAGTAAGAGGTTCGTACGAGATCTTGACGAGATGACGTTCCACTCCGCTGATATCAGAGATGTGATACGCATGCAGAGGCGTTGTATATGGATACATCTTCCAGAAGGAGTCGCGATGAGTATGCAGCCGTTCCGGAATAAGAAATAGATCTAGTAAAAGATGATAACTTCCGGGCAGTTCGACAGAAACGAGATTTGGGAGAGACTTCGACCAGACCTTTCTGGAATACCATACAAGAAGACTTGGACCCAGGATCGGTCATATTACGCACACCCAGTAGGCCAGAGTTTGGCATCATTGACAAGATATGTTATGAGTGACTATGACAGTTGGCCAGAGATCTTTAGAGGATGTGCTAGAGCGAGACTAATTCCGTTATCTTTGATTTCGGTATTTTGGACGATTTATTTGCATGATTGAGATTTTGTGCACCACAGTTGCACTTAACTTCGATTTGATGTCATTCGAGATATTTATTTTGATTTCATACCTAGGATATGCATGTGATTGGACTTATGCTTTCGGCATAGTTTTCATGCACTTTTAGTATTTAATTTGATTTTGTGCACGCTGATGCACATGGTTGTGAGATTATATACCACGGTATACCTGATTTGGATTTGGAATGAAATGTGTTGTATACCGTCGATTTCGATTTTGATATTCGATATTTGTTTTTGTACACTTGATTTGGATTCTTGCGCATGCTTGGGCGCCTGATGCGATTTTAGTGCACACCAGATGCACTAAATCGAGATTCTTCGTGCATATCAAATACACCCGATATGGCTGTCAGGCACACTCGTTGCCTTGACAGGTGTTTTGTGCACACCCGCTGCACTTAGGATTTGTTTCTGTGCACATATAGGGCACATTCATGGATTTCTATTTCCGTGTACACCAGACGCACATGGCATTCTTATGCACTTTTTGGGATTGATTTCCCTTGAGCAGCATGTTTTATGATATTTACTATTTGATATAGTAGCTGAGAAGGACTAGTCAGAGGACAATACCTGAATATGTTTTTGGCATATATTGATAACTATCGAATGGATTTCCAAAAAAGAGCCAGTCTCAGTATTTACCTACGTGTCTGAGATGACACGAAACTTTTAATAAAGGAAACCCTTCTAAATTATTTTCAAAACGGTAGGATGTGTATGTTAAACAAAACATACACACATACATACATACATACATACATATAGTTATTTTATTATAATAGACGTCCACCACTGTGCAGTGATACGCACATCGCACAGCGATTTGAAAAGAGTTTGGCATGCATTTCTTTCAGATGTTTTGACGAGTTTACACCGACGCGTACTATGTATGTGTTATAGTTTTGATGTATATCATGTTGGTTTTCGTTTTGGGATTTGACATTGGTGTCTTCACCATAACTCCGATGATTGCGGGATGCCTGACGAAGTTTTGATTTTGGTTTATATACCCGTTTTTCATGCGCATGCATTGCGCTACGATATGTTCTATGTATTTATGATTTCGGAGCCCTGGCGATGTGATCATTTTACTGAAATGTTTTAGTATTTGAGGGGTTTAAATTTAAATTCGGGGACCGAATTTCTTTAAGGGGGGAAGATTGTAACATTTCAGAAAAATAAAATATTACTTTTGGGAATTTTTATATTTAAATAATAAATATTATGAATATTTTATTAGTGCGGTATAATTAAATACCGATAAATCGGGAAAAATTTGGAAAATTATAGGAATTACTAAAATGAGGGCGTTTTATGTGATTCATGCAAATTACAAATTTCTATAATTAATTATACTCTATTTTAATGCTAATCGCGATTAAATATCGCTAATCTTGCATTAATCGGGTTTTGTGCACACGACATGCACCATGTTACAATTACAAATACTTGTTACTTTTCTACCATGGTTTCTTTCTTCTTTTCATGCATGGTTTTTGGTTTTATGAAAAGAAAACAAAAGAAAAGAAAAAAGAAATGAATATAGAAATGAGGGATGGGCAAGAGAGAGAGAGAGGGTGAGGGGTCAACTTGACCAAGCTCCCATTGTTTGTTTCCTTCATTATTTCTTTGTCACTCTCCCTCTTCACTCACCATGGCAGCACCTATCTCCCTCCCTCTCTTCATCCTCTCAAACACCCCCAAAACAACATCCAAAGTCCATCTCCATTTCATTAAAAATGTGCACAAGCCCCCTAGCTATACTTTGGACCTAGAAAGCAAGGATTTTGGACACTTGGGGCAACTCAAGAATTTTCTTGAGTTGCCAAATGAGGTAATTTCTGCACCTTTAGAATAGTATTTCAATTCCTTAAGCATACATACATGTTTAGTATCGATATTGTGTAGTTTGGCGAACTTTAAAAATTCCAAGTTAAGCTTAGGGTTTTGATTTGAATCCAATGGTGTAATTGAGGCTTAGTAATGACCTTAGACCCCTGCAGGGATTGCATAGTGGGCTAAACAATAGACTAGAACCCTGCAACATGAAACCAGAAACGCCGACATCGGAAAATTGTGTGAATTGTGATGGTATTTTGGAATCTGGAGTAACCCGGATGACCTGAAAATTATTTTGCAATCATAGAGGAGTGTGCAGGCACATAGGAAGCTACCAATGAAACCCTAGCCCTAACCCCCAATCCCAGGCCGCAGATTTAACCTTTCTGGCCGCAATTTAGGGCCAGAGCGGGGGGGAGGGGGTATGGTGTCGTGTTTGTTCCATGTCTCCATTTGCTATAAATTAGACCCTTTACATATGCAAAATTGACCAATTTGACCTAGGGTAAAATTTGGAGCAAATTTTTAAGTTTCTGAATTTTTTTTGCGGGTTTTAATGAACTAGAAATTGGTATTTGTGTTTTATCTCGGTTGATTCACGTTTATACGTCTATCGTCGAGAATTGTTTGGTTATTCTTGCAAGCGTAAACTATAGGTTTTAACCTATGGGTGATTCATACGACATTTTGGTTTTCGTGCGTGATTTCGTTTACGATGCTATATGTGATATGTAGGTACCCCACGTGGACTTCGAGATGGAGAGTATGAGCATGGCGTTATCGACTCCAGCAAGCGAGGATCAAAGTGAGTAGATATATATCTACGGGGAAGTCGGGTGGATGGCGTATAGCACCTCCGCAGTTCGTAGTGTAGTGTAGGGTACCTGTTATATGGATATATTTACATATTTATTTTGAGATTTTGATTATCTATATAGACTTTGGGAGTCATAGATAATTTTAGTATAATTGGATGATAGCGTCATTAGCTCGCGGACCTTAGAATAAGGTTTACACCTACACGCACACACACACACACACATGTTTGCATTGTTTTACTTGTGCGTTTATGTGGATATGTGTGTGTGTGTATATATATATACATGGATGATGAGGATTGTTTATGGTACTTGGTGATGAGTCGATGAGATTAGGCATGATGCCAAGAGATCGGTGATATGTTTTGATTCGTATTATGAGATACGGCATGAGATTATAGCGGGCCTTTAGGCTTGTGTTTTCATACCATGTATATATATGCAGATGGTATCAGTTTGTACTAGACTTAGATCAGTACCCCCAGTTCATGAGATATGATGATAAGGATACCAGTTAATTGATGAGATAAATATGATATTCGACCCATACCCAGATTGGGATGCCGTACGATGGATTTACCGTATGAGCTTTATATTGAAGTTAGATCTGCACTCTTGACTCGAGGATATCATGTTATATATTGTATCATATGTGATACTATTGAGGCGGGATCACCGACTATTATATTTATATGTATCGACTCAGATTTAGATGGTTTCCTTACCTTTTCGATTAGCCTGTCAGTTTAGTCCTATAGTTTACTTATAGATGTTAGACTAGACTTGAGTCATACCTATTTCAAAACTAACGAATCGTGAGTATTTTAAAGACAGGCCAAGAGATTCTACGGATATTTTCAAAAGACGCATATTTTCTTTAAAACACCGTAACCCTTATTTTTTTAAACACCACGATTCGTGTTATTTTACATGGCAAAACTGTATAACTCATATATATTGATGTAGATTCTTCACTGTTGCGTTTATTATTCATTTTCTGCATATTCTTGCTATTCGCATCGCATTGCATGTTTAAATGTGTTTATTGTTATATTAAACCCATGCTGTTAGGACACCAACACCATTACCGATGATGCGTATACTCCACGTACACCTGCTTGCCGGCTCACACACTTCATCATCGATAATTGCCATGTCACTACATAGTAGGTTTGTTGCATCAGGATATGACTCATTGTATGACATACTGGCGTACATACATATTATACACCTACACATGCGTACACACATATCGTACACCCATACTTGCATACATACATATTTTCACATACATAGATAATTCTGGCTTGATTTTGGAGATTTAGAAACCGCATGATATATTTTAAAACTGGATTCATTTAAAAGAGCGGCTTTCCCTCGATATGTGCATATTACTAATTTATGTTGCACGATATACTGATATGCTTACATTTCTATTATATGTCGCATACATCATGCTTTATGATTATACGCATTGAGATATGATGTTTCCATGAGATTTCTGGATTTGAGACCGTAGGTATTTTAAAAGAAAGTATGTACTGTTTTAAAAACCCGGTTTCTCTTTATATGATATTTCAGTGCGTCCACCATGCGTTTTCTCGGTTCTGAGACGTATGACAGTGATACTCGATTCGAGGAGCTGGATGAGGCCGATTACGGCTACATGGTGGACCCGGTATGGTAACCCGGGGCAAGAAAAGGATGTCACGCAGTAGACGATGAACCTGGCAGAGGGACTACTACCTACCGGTGATAGTATTTGGATCTGGCGGTTATCCGGAGGATACCGACCGGAGTCATGAGATGGATAGAGGCTGATCCGTACTGCCGGAGACTGCGGGCCGATCCCGCAGATGATATGGAGTCTAAGATATATGAGGATTTACGTGTCGATACTAGACACGGGTTTCATGATGTTTCGAGTGTCGATGCTGGACACTCCGTTTCCATGATTTTGATGTGTCGCGAGGGACACACGTTGATTTATATCCTCATACTTTCATGCATATGCTTTTATGATATATACATGCATGATGTGATTATGTCATTGGTTGATGCGTGGACGAGATCCACATACATACAGGCATTGATTTCATTGATTGGATGCTATCCACATACTTATAGACTTGAGTATATAGTTGGCACCTATACTGATACGGTCACCCTGGATATCATAGTATTAACTTTATGATATAGTTGGCCTAGGAGTCGTTGTTTGTTCGATTTCTACTTGTCGATGTATTTTTTACTCACGAGTTAGCAACTCACCCCCATTGTGCCACAGTTCTTGCAGGTTTTGCCGTACAGATTTCGTTGCGGCTTTACTGGCACACTGCTTTCATTCCGGGTAATTGTTTTGGTAGGTGGGTTCACTTGCATCGTGACCACCATTGTAACTTTTATTTATATTCTGTTGTATCTAGTAAAACTCCATCAACCAGACTTGTACATTTATTTCAGACTTAGAAACCAGTTGTATATTATTTCAGCCTTAGAATCGCGCGTTGTATTATTATGGTTTTCTTGATATTTTGAGTTTCCTTTTGAGTTTTGATCCTCGCCCTTGGCGTTGTATATTATATTGCTTGCGTAGTTGTGACCGTCAATTGACGAAGAGCTAGCTCCCACTTGGGGATGCCTTTATTCATATTATGCATGTTGTACCCTTTTGGGGCCAGTATTTACAAAGGAAACTCTGCCGAAATTTTCAGAAAAGACTTGAGATTTTAAAATGCATATTCGGTTTATGTTATTAAAACTACTTGCTTTAAAAAAAGTTTTCTTTACTTCTTATTTATGGTTTAGATTTCTGGGATTTTTGGCTTACTTGAATTAGATGGGGTCCTATAAACTTCATATTATTCAAGTGCCAGTCACGTGCCATTTCGGGTCGTGACACTTGGTCACGTTTTGGATCATTCCGAAATTACCGTAGGGGCTGACCCAACCTATGAACAACAACCGATTGAGATTCTGGACCGGAAGAAGAAGATCTTGAGGGACAAGACGATCAAGTTAGTTAGGGTCATGTGGAGGAAGGACTATCCGAGCGAGTCCACTTGGGAAAGAGAAGATGAGATAAGAAAACGATATCCTTACCTATTTGGGTTTTCCCTTATGTAAAATTTTCCTCTTTCGTCTATCTTTATAATTTTGAGGACGAAATTTATTTTAAGGAGGGTAGATTGTAACGCCGTATTTTTCTAATAAAAAGTCTTTTATTTGTTGCTGAGTATTTAACTGTGATAATTTTCTTGAAGGAAAAATATTGCATTTTTAGCGATGCGAGAAATTGTAAAAGTATTGAGATACAATTAAAGGAGTTTCAAAAAAAAAATCTATTTATATGTTTCTAGGCTAAAAGTGTTTTAAGGAAATTTTTAATGCCTTAAAATAATTTATGTATTTTTTTATAACTCAAAATAATTATTTCGTAAATAAATATCTTTTGAGAATAAAATAGATTTTTAATAGTTATAATAACTAACAAAAAAATAAATATGGGAATATTATTTAGTTTTAGCCCAAATCATTTTTAAACTGAAAACAATAATAAAATATATTTTATGGGATTTTTTCATATTTTCGCCGTATTTTTCAATATTTTTAACAATTTTTTTAAACCAAATTTGATTTTTTAAAATATAAACAGTTAGATTTTCTTTAAAAAAAATATTAAAACAACTTTTAACCTGGACCGTTGGATGCTAGACCCAACGGCCCAGGAACGTTGGCGGCTGCCCACGAGGGTGGGACCGCATGCTTGTGCCGCAAGCGCGTGAAACCACGCCTCGTGGCCACATGGCGTGCGGCGGCGGCCTCTGAGCCATTGGATTCAAATCCAACGGCCATGAATCATGGCGGCGGCGACAGAAATCATGAGCAAATCATTGGGCGCAGATTTTGGGGGTTTTTGACAGATTTTTTGGATATTATTGTTGGGGAAAATACCCTGTTTACCGCCGAAAACGGAGACGAAACCGGGATGGATCGTCTTGCCTAAATTTGGGGGCAGATGCTATTTGGATTTATCCGTCCACCTCTCCAAAGATGCCAAGTTGATTTATGGCACCGTGTATCGGAGGTTTAGATGGATGCGAGCGTTGTAGCGGACTTCGTCAGATTCCCTTCGTTGTGAAGGCTTTTTTTATTGTGGGGACGCTCTTCCCTGCAGGCGCAAGCCCCTGCAGTTAATTACGTTATCGCATCGTGATAACCACTTTCTCCTGCTCCAGAAGTTCACTTCGCATCGTATGTGTTTATTTTATTTTTGCTGCCCGTGGATTGTATACGGAGACTAATTTATGTTGTCGCCCGTAGGGCGTGGATTGGTCCAAATCCATATATTATTAGATTTGGGTTTGGTTTGATTTAAAGATCGTTAATCTCGTTTGAGATTAAGATCAACTTTAATGTTTGTTGAGGATACGTTAGTCCAATTTGAGACTAAGATCTACTCAACAGGATTTTGGGATCATTCAGACCCAACAAAAGAGCATTTGGCTCTATTGCTTTAGTTTAAGGACGTTTCGGTCTGTCGTTAGTTTAAGGACGTTGCGGTCTATTGTAGTTTAAGGACGTTGCAGTCCGTATTGGGATGTGCTCATTGGTTTGGGAGTGCACCAAAGAGTTGTTGGTTGTCGAGACCCTCCACCTCTCTGAAGACGTTGAAGAATTACAACGACATGTATCAGAGGTATGGAGAGATGTGCCCTTGAATCAATTTTCAGATTGAGGGAAGATATGGGATGAATATCTGTCAGAAGATCATTAGTCATGTTTGGGACTAGGATAATTTTATGAAGAAATGAGCACGGGTAGCTCGATTAATTGAGGATCAAAGATGTTTTAATCTCAAGAAGACTTAGCCAACTTGAGGCTGGAGTTGACTTCCTATAGTGTTAAGCACTAGTATACGTTTATCACTTACGTGTTCCCACGTGAGATTCTGAGGCAGTGTTAAACACTGAATTCTTTTGGTCTTCACATGTGGAACGTGAGGCACCTTAAAGCTGGCGTTGTTCATTGGGTTCAATTCCCCGTTTACATATAAGTGTTAAACACTTAATTCTTGTGGCACTCACGTGTGAGCACGTGAGGTGTCCCAAAGTTGGGCACTGCCTTTTTGGGTCTTACTTCCCACTTCTTTTATAAGTGCTAAGCACTTGGGCCCTGTGGTGCTTACGTGCGTATACGTGAGGCGTTCCAAAGTGGGAGCCGTTTTCTGGGTTTTATTTCCTCCTTCATATAAGTGCTAAGCACTTGATTAATGTTGCGTGGAAAATACGTGACTGCCCTAAGAGGCAATTCTTGTTCTTGTAGGGTTCCTAGGCACCCTAAGGAGGTCTCACAAGGCATCAACCATGCCAATTTCGAAAAATCTAGGTGCCGAGAGACCTGACTACGGATCGTTGGCTAGATATTTAGGCGAAACAAAACTAGTTAACACTTAACTAAGAGAATACGGAAATACAACCTTTGTAGATCCGGTGCTCCACCTCCATAGCTCCGCAATGAAGTCCTCTCGCTGTCCAAAACAAATCCCGGGCTCTAGCGTCGGCTTCATCGGAGAATAGGCGAGCTAGGTTGTCGATGTCCATGCCGAAGATGATCTACGTCGAAGCATCGCTAGATCAAGCTCTCACTTCACCAAGTCATGAAATTTGTGAAGAAAACACACTCTACTACTTGGCAAGAGGTAGAGGATGAAGAAATAGGAAGTGGGTTAACTTTAGAATTGGATTTCTCACTCATTTCATCAATCCACCATTGATGAAGAAAGGTTTCTTCTTTGAAGATGAAGAAGAAGAAGAAGATCATGAACATTATGATAATTATTCAAATAGAAAATCAAAGGAATCCTTATCATAATCTAACCCTAGTTAAGTGTAGAGAATAAACCATGGTTTGCTCAAATGGTTAGGGTTAAGAATGAAGACAAGAATGGTGACTAAGTCAAAGGTTCATGAATCTTCAACAAACAAACAAATAAAGCCACCATTCTTTTCTCCCAAAATGTATAAACAAATAAATAAATGAATAAGTAATGGAAAATAAAACCCTAATTATATGTATAACCATGGTTTAATTCTTTACACTTAACCAAGTAAACATGTATCATCAAACATGATACAATCAAGTGCACGAAAATATATCGAATATACAATGTGCACATCCGAGCGAGAAAATCCATTTAAAGTGAACCAATATTAGTTAATGCAAAGTAATATATCAAATATATAATTATACATTAAATCATTAAATCAACACTTGATTTAACGATCCGGTTATATCACATATAACCGACTAATATCCAATGTATCGATTTATCGAATCAATCCTTGATTCGATAACTAGGTTATATCGCATACAACCATTCGACACATTCATCGCGAGAATAGAATACGGTATCACATACACGCATTATTCTCGGTCCCGCACATATCTCATATGCGCTCCTATTTCGTTTCGCTTGAGCCAGGAAACCTCTGTGTAGGACTCTAAAGACTCGTCAATACGCCGGCAGCAAGTGATGATCATATCAAACACCCACAAGCCGCAAGCGGTCTGCTAAACGTAACGGCCACCCGGGTATTGAGCGATCTGAAGATCGACGAGCAAGCCCGCTCACACTCCAGTGAATCCGACCAGTAACACTACCGTACAGTCCGGTCTGATCGTCTGATATGTCGCATATCTCGCCTAGGGGTGGTAAACGTCAGACCCCAATAGCTCGATAAGTCGTGTCGATATGAGGTCTATAACAATTCGAGAAACTACTGGTAACACTTACCAGTAAATCTCAGCAACCCTGGCCAGGGATTTCCTGTTATAGCCAATCGAACACAGTGCAACATCAACCCCCTATACCGGGAGAGACGAATCCCCTCCTATCGCTCATTGCCTCCATGTGACTCGGGACTGTACCCAAAAACCACCGTTTTGCACGCCCTCTTGGACGTGGTAAGATGGAAATCAAAGCACAGTGGGAACCACACAAGACTCTATGACGATCTCGGGTCAACAGACTACTCTGTACCAGTGTCACCAGAGAACTGCCATCTGACGTCAGGTATATTACCATCTGGGAGTTCTCGGCGAGTCCGTCCAGTGTACCCAGTCTCTACTGAGCACCCGTATATCATCTCTGATGTCAAACACCAATGGATATGGGATCATCCATCGCCCATCTATATGGGTCGAGAAGGTATACGCTAGTCTACTCTGGTATATCGATGCCCCGTCTCGATACACCCACGACTAGGGACTTTGAAGGATGTACTTATAGACTATCTGTCCCCACTAGTATGATCTTCATCATAGTCCAGGTAGTCAAGCACACATCCTAAGGGCTTTACCAACATGTAACAGAGAGACAATCAGTATACACGTTAAGGTAAAGGGTAACCAGATAGCATACTATCATGTCGAGCAAGAAAGTCCTCCCTATATATGTCCCAGCATCCACTACAATATACATCCTATGTACAGTAATGGCCTCTAGGGCATACATATAACTAACAATCTCCCACTTGCACTAGGGCCATCTGTAGCAGTGGTTGTAGTATCTCATACTCAACCATCCCATAAAAATCTCTCTCTGGGAACAGGCCTTTGTGAGTGGATCCGCTGTGTTGTCCTCTGAATCTGCTCTCCTAATCTCGAACACCCTGGAGATCAACTATCTCCATGATCAGGCGATGCTGCCTTAGAATAAGCCTGGATCACTGATGGGATCAGCGTTCCTCGGCATGAGCCACAACTCCATTGTCTCACAATGGTAGGAACGTAGTTCATCTCATGAACTAATATACACCCAAACATCCTCTTTGGTAGCATCTTAAGTAGCGATGTATCCTGCCTTTATCGTCTAGTATGTCACGGTATCTAGCTTGGAACTCTTCCAACATACCGTCCCTTTACTGAGGGTAAAGACAATGCCTGCGACTGACATTCAGTCGTCTTTATCACCCTGGAACCCTTCCAGTGATTCTCCCCAGGATCGATTGATACCATCTCACTACAACTAGTGAGAATCCTAACATCCAATTAGATCTATCTCATAGATCCAAACCCAGGATTTAGGAGGTATCACTTTGATCCTTTATGGAGAATCATTGTGATAAGCGGAGATTGACCGAGCGTAGCATAGGAAACTCCTTCCCTATCAAGAGTATGTTATCCACGTACTCTACGAGGATCATCACCATACTCCCTACTACCTTTTTGTATATACAAGGTTCATCTACCATTTTGATGATGTCAAACTCTTTGACTAATCCATCAAAACAGATGTTCCAACTCCGCGATGCCTGCTTTATCACATAAAACATCTTGCACACGTTTCCGCTGATCCCACTATCTACGAAGCCCTCTGGCTGTGTACTTATAGACGCTCTCTTCCAAAATATCATTTAGAAAAGCGGTCATGACACCCAACCGCCAGATATCGTAGTTATGGTATGTAGCCGTGGCAAGTAGGATCTGGATGGACTTAAGCATAGCTACTGGAAAAGGTTTCATCATTATCCACGCCTGGTCAATGACGAAAACCTTTAACAAGTCTAGCTTTGAAAGTCTCAACTTTTCCATGTACACCAAGTAATCTTCTCAAGATATACTTGCTCCTGATGGGGATTTAACCCTTCAGATATAGCAACTAAAGTCCATACTTTGTTGGTGTATAAGGATTCCATCTCAGATCGATAAAATTCCAGCCATTCTCACAGAGTCTCACTCCTGATGGCCAGCTCGAAACTAGTTGGGTCATCATCTCATGATGTAATTCTCGCTCCCACTATCATAGAGAAACCGAAGTATCTCTCAGATGGGTGAGAAACCCTACTAGATCGGCGGAGAGGCTGAGGTTCGTTGGAATCTACTGAATCCTTTGGTTCTACCAAATCATCTGCTGTAGTTTGTATAGCTGGAACCTTTCCAGTTCTACATTACAGACTTTTCCTCGAACTTGTCCGGATTTTGCTTTTAGACATAGGCCGGTCAACCCCAAATCTTAACTAGCTTAAGACATGGGCTCTTCCCTTTCCATATCACATATGAAGTGGTAGGCAACTGATTTGATTGGAACCCTATTCAATAGGTATACAGCTTCTCAAGTGCATAACTCCCAAAAGGAAAAAGGTAACTCAGCAGCACTCATCATAGAGCACACCATATCATATAGGGTGTATTTGCTCCGCCCCGACATACCATCGTGCAATGGTGTATACGGAGGAGTAATGCTGAGAGAGAATCTCATTCTCCTTTAGAATAGTCCAGTATTTCCGTGCTCAAGTATTCTCCTCCTTGATCTCATCATAGGACATAATACTTATACCTGTATTCTGGTTCTCTACTTCTCGCTTATATTCTGTGAATATCTCAAAAGGTTCGGACTTGTGTTTCAACAGGAACAGAGGTCTGAATCTCGAAAGATCATCAGAGAATGTAATGAAGTATAAAGAACCAGTCCTGGCATGTGTAGACAGGAGACCTTACATACATCATCATGTATCAGTCACAAGAGTTCATTAACTCTTTCTCTGTTTCCAGTAAACGGAGCTATGGTCATCTTATCGTTGTGACATGACTGGCGAGTTTCACAAGATGTAAATTCAAACTGATTTAAATATGCATCTATATGTAACTCTAGCTAGTCGGGTCACATTGATCTGACCTAGTCTACAATGCCTCAAGAAGAATTCGTTCATTTCTGAACTCTTCCTCTTTTGTGTGATCCGTATACTAAGAACTGTAGTTTGATTTAGAACATCAATGCTTTCAGATAACGTGCCTGAACCGATCAACTTTTGATATAGGAAATGTTCAAAACATTATCCAACAATACAAAATTTTATCGTTTCTTTATTAATAAAGAGACTGATATGATTTTGTATATCAGGTTCGGTATCTAATAACATTCGTTCAGAATCAATGTATTGGTAATACAGGGTGACAGTGACCAACAGACTTGGCTGCAACTCTTGCCCCGTTTTCTGCCTCATGAAACTTATCACCCGTTCTCAGTTCTCAACCTATCTGTAGCCCTATGTAACAGATTACATATCTGGGATCCTGATCTGGTATCACATACCCAGGACGTAAAGGATACTGAGAAACAGTTCTTTGTAATGAACACACCCGAAGATGATGCATCAGCATGCACTCTCTTCGTTTGGGCGGCACGGGAATTCTGGTATTCCCCAATTTCCTGCTCTGTCTTATAACAATTATAAGTTGGAGCGGGACCAACGTTCCCCAGCTCAGTATAACAAGCGGGTTCGGTCAATAATCCGTATTATTATCTTGATTAAGGCGTGATATGGTCGCTACCTGGAGAGAGAGAGAAGAAAACACTCAGCGTGCGCTCTTGCAAGAATAGATTGGTTATTATTTTATCTAATCAGGATGGCTCCCAGTGCTTTTTATCAAATCTTCCTTCAAACCCTAAAAGGAAAGACTAGCCGGGATTAATTACACACTACAAGTTCGCCAATCTTTCAGCCAGGCCAGTGTCGGTACTTTGAGGGAGGTCCCCCGTGCTTTCGCACGAACCTAATTAATGTAAACCTCGTTTTCCCAGAGGCGTAACCTCGTTGACACCTTTCTAGACACCTACTTGATCGGCTAATTGTAATATCTAAAACTCTCCCAGGAGTAACTCTTACTCGCGGCGGGTATCGGGATCCAACTATCACATAGAAGGTATGCAATCTCATTGCAAATTTCAACACTTGAAATTCCCGATAATATTTTGCCCCTAACCTCCTATGACCTTGACAAAGGCCAACAAACCATAGGATGCTAGTCAAGTTCAACCCGTCATTTCCTGATTGAATTAAACCCACCCGCACGGCCCTTGACAAAGGCCAACAAGGTCGCACGACTATCCTAACTCAATCTGCATCATATGCATAAGCAGATAAGCACCAGTCAGCTACCGCACACTACGCCTTGACAAAGGCCAACAAACGTAGCACGAATACTAACTACTACTTATCTGAAATGACGGAGGGCTACGACAGGTTTTTCTGAAAACCTATTGCGTAATGAACTTGATATCATTGTAGAATCAAATGATTTTAAAATGGAGTGCTTTTGAGGCTTTTCTAGTTTTGCTAAAGGAGTCACTCCCGGTGAAGGGATCGTCGGTCCTTTCCTCGTCGAATGAGGTGCGGGATATATCATATATATCACTGTGCAAAGCAAAAACACTTAAAAGCAATCAAAAGACAAACCGAGTGTGTAGCATCTGCCAGTTATTGCTAAAGGAGTCACTCCCGGTGAAGGGATCTCGGTCCTTTCCTTATCGAATAAGGTGCAGGATATATCACATATACCGCTGTGCAAAGCAAGAACTGTAGCTACCTGTTTTATTTTGAAATTCGATTCTACAACATCTTAGATTTCTTTTATTTCATTAATCACATTAATGAAGTCCCATCATTTAAGTACCTAAACATCACAGATAAATACGACGTACACTTATGCCATCCGCATTCGCCTCGATGTCCCCTCGTGCACCGTTAGGTTAGGTAACTAACGGCAGAGCGGGGCAGGGCTAGCACGGGTGTAAAACATAAGTAAAGTCTATATAATATATCATATATACTATATACTGTATCTATCACAGAACATCACATGATCACATCACAGATATCGCAGCAGAAGAATCATATGAAATATTGGATATACTAGGACGTCCGTGTTTTCAATACGAGCCAGTATAAAACACGGATTCCACGGTCGCGATGAATAGCCAAACCCACACCCCTAGACCCCTACGAGAGCGGCAAGCAACCCTACCAATTCTAGAGTTAGGAGACCCGGACTCGACTCCTCGAGTTGGTCTCCCACTGGACTCCAGAACCCGGTTACTTGTGCCCTCCTCCTTGGGTCTATCCTAGTGCGGAAAAGTAAATAATATACAAACGGTGACATCTTCCGCAACCTGGAAGTGCCCCAATAAAAGAATATTACATACAAGTTTTTACATGAATGAAAATGAAAAACACTCATCTCACATAAAAACCCCCGGCTATTCGAACACGACGATCCAATATAACATATCCAGCAACACATAACATCACATGTTATCAACGTAAGTAAATATGCGCATCCCAATTGTCGTTGACATATAGCAACGAAACCGGCGATATCACATATTATACTTACGGTCACAGAAAAGAAAGTGTAAAACTACAACGGTTGGAATTCGCAACCTGCATAGACATCGCATGCCTAATCAAATGAATTCTTTAGATATCGCATGCCTAACAATTATAAACCCCGCATTTTAGTCTCAAAATCGAAAACACTTTTCAATACCAAGTCGGGCAATTCAACAAGATTCCCGACATTCTGATCGAATACTCGTCGCAAACTTCAGTAGACGGCCGCACCCCCGATACCGTCGACGAAGTGCACCAAGGCGGAACACCGCTACCGCGAGCACCCGGACGGATGCTTTCGGCGACGGGGTTCTCCTACAGTCACTTGGTCGGGGCTATGGGGTGAGGCTGTCTATTAAGTTTACCCGGCGAGTATCCGCGTACGCTACGTGATTGCGACGGACTTTTGATCACATCAAAATTCCGTGGCAACCGATCAAGTGAGGCTAAAGTGCTATGTTTATAACATTCATTCAGTTATCACATAACTTTTGTGAATTCCAATTATTGTATCCCATTCCAGATAAACAGAAAATGTCAAACTTTTCGATCGAACAGTCAAACACCCAAGTTTTCCCGATACAACTCAACACATGAAATAAGTCTAACAACATTCAGTTCGTGCCTCAGTACCAACGGTCCAGCCGTAGAAGGGTCAAGCCAACGCCTCACATGTGGCACGCCGTACTGCCCCAAACCCGAAGGTTCAAAGGGCAGTTCAAGACGGTCACATAATCGAGTTAAGGTTTGTTGTCTTCTAGAGGGTCCATCGAGTTACTTGCACTACTTAGAACGTCGTTAAACTACGGAAAAATCCAACACTTGGAAATTTCCCGACAGGGGAAAAATTGGGTATTTATATCCGGTCGAACTTTTTAACATATTCTAAAATTTATCCGGAAAGCCTCATAGACAAAATCTGATATTCCGATCGAAACACCGAATCCCCAAAAACAACCCAGAAAATTCAACTCTTGAATAAATATTAAAAATTCCCAGAAAATCCAGCACTATCAATTAGGAGTTACTGTGTAAGATTCACTGAACAATGAGGCCGTACGGCCGCGGAACCGCCGCACGAGCCATGCTCGTGCCGCGGATCCGCAGCAGGTTGATGGAGTTAGACACTCGAACTTCACAGTAACTCTTAAAATCGCCTGCTGATTTTTCTGCATATTTTTAATTTTGAAAAATCCCAGTTTTTGAAAAAAGGACAGAGAGCATGGAAATTTTTGGGGTTTCGGTTAGTTCGGACTTCAAATTCCGTCTAGACTTCGCCTAAGGCTCTAGCTAGGCTCTGATACCACTGTAGGGTTCCTAGACACCCTAAGGAGGTCTCACAAGGCATCAACCATGCCAATTTCGAAAAATCTAGGTGCCGAGAGACCCGACTACGGATCGTTGGCTAGATATTTAGGAGAAACAAAACTAGTTAACACTTAACTAAGAGAATACGGAAATACAACCTTTGTAGATCCGGTGCTCCACCTCCATAGCTCCGCAATGAAGTCCTCTCGCTGTCCAAAACAAATCCCGGGCTCTAGCGTCGGCTTCATCGGAGAATAGGCGAGCTAGGTCGTCGATGTCCATGCCGAAGATGATCTACGTCGAAGCATCGCTAGATCAAGCTCTCACTTCACCAAGTCATGAAACTTGTGAAGAAAACACACTCTACTACTTGGCAAGAGGTAGAGGATGAAGAAATAGGAAGTGGGTTAACTTTAGAATTGGATTTCTCACTCATTTCATCAATCCACCATTGATGAAGAAAGGTTTCTTCTTTGAAGATGAAGAAGAAGAAGAAGATCATGAATATTATGATAATTATTCAAATAGAAAATCAAAGGAATCCTTATCATAATCTAACCCTAGTTAAGTGTAGAGAATAAACCATGGTTTGCTCAAATGGTTAGGGTTAAGAATGAAGACAAGAATGGTGACTAAGTCAAAGGTTCATGAATCTTCAACAAACAAACAAATAAAACCACCATTCTTTTCTCCCAAAATGTATAAGCAAATAAATAAATGAATAAGTAATGGAAAATAAAACCCTAATTATATGTATAACCATGGTTTAATTCTTTACACTTAACCAAGTAAACATGTATCATCAAACATGATACAATCAAGTGCACGAAAATATATCGAATATACAATGTGCACATCCGAGCGAGAAAATCCATTTAAAGTGAACCAATATTAGTTAATGCAAAGTAATATATCAAATATATAATTATACATTAAATCATTAAATCAACACTTGATTTAACGATCCGGTCATATCACATATAACCGACTAATATCCAATGTATCGATTTATCGAATCAATCCTTGATTCGATAACTAGGTTATATCGCATACAACCATTCGACACATTCATCGCGAGAATAGAATACGGTATCACATACACGCATTATTCTCGGTCCCGCACATATCTCATATGCGCTCCTATTTCGTTTCGCTTGAGCCAGGAAACCTCTGTGTAGGACTCTAAAGACTCGTCAATACGCCGGCAGCAGATGATGATCATATCAAACACCCACAAGCCGCAAGCGGTCTGGTAAACGTAACGGCCACCCGGGTATTGAGCGATCTGAAGATCGACGAGCAAGCCCGCTCACACTCCAGTGAATCCGACCAGTAACACTACCGTACAGTCCGGTCTGATCGTCTGATATGTCGCATATCTCGCCTAGGGGTGGTAAACGTCAGACCCCAATAGCTCGATAAGTCCTGTCGATATGAGGTCTATAACAATTCGAGAAACTACTGGTAACACTTACCAGTAAATCTCAGCAACCCTGGCCAGGGATTTCCTGTTATAGCCAATCGAACACAGTGCAACATCAACCCCCTATACCGGGAGAGACGAATCCCCTCCTATTGCTCATTGCCTCCATGTGACTCGGGACTGTACCCAAAAACCACCGTTTTGCATGCCCTCTTGGACGTGGTAAGATGGAAATCAAAGCATAGTGGGAACCACACAAGACTCTATGACGATCTCGGGTCAACAAACTACTCTGTACCAGTGTCACCAGAGAACTGCCATCTGACGTCAGGTATATTACCATCTGGGAGTTCTCGGCGAGTCCGTCCAGTGTACCCAGTCTCTACTGAGCACCCGTATATCATCTCTGATGTCAAACACCAATGGATATGGGATCATCCATCGCCCATCTGTATGGGTCGAGAAGGTATACGCTAGTCTACTCTGGTATATCGATGCCCCGTCTCGATACACCCACGACTAGGGACTTTGAAGGATGTACTTATAGACTATCTGTCCCCACTAGTATGATCTGCATCATAGTCCAGGTAGTCAAGCACACATCCTAAGGGCTTTACCAACATGTAACAGAGAGACAATTAGTATACACGTTAAGGTAAAGGGTAACCAGATAGCATACTATCATGTGGAGCAAGAAAGTCCTCCCTATATATGTCCCAGCATCCACTACAATATACATCCTATGTACAGTAATGGCCTCTAGGGCATACATATAACTAATAGTTCTTCTTTTAGGCGCCCGCGTGGGAAACACGTGACTCAGTCTCAGCCAGTCTTTTTTGTTCATCTGAGGTGCTCACATGGGGAAACACGTGACTCGGTCTCAGCCATTCTATTTTGTTCATCAGAGGTGCTCACGTGGGGAAACACGTAAGGTTTTGTTATAGTTTTGAACATTAATGAATCACCAGTCTTTCCTTCTATTTGCATGAAGATTTTGATCTCATATTAACGATGCTGGGATCTGAGTTTAGAGAATTTCAAGTCTCTTGTTTTATAAGAATTAAATTCTTTTTACAGAGTCAAACCCCAGTTTTATCAGAGGAATTAAATTCCTATATACTTTTGTAAGAATTAAATTCTTTGAACTTAGTTCTTTCCCCTAAGTTTTTGAATCTGCATAACAGAATCTCCCCGATGAGAATTAAATTCTCAACTTATGGGGAGATCTGTTTCTGCAGACCCCAACCGGAGGAAGAACTAAGTTCTTTTTTTTGTAGGGTTAAACTCTTAAGGAGGTAAAGAAGGATAGGATAATCTCTGTATTTTCTTCTTACCTAGTTTTTTTTGTTTAAGAAGAGGATCTTCTTCTTTTAGAGAATTGAATTCTTTTTTTTCTCTTTTTCTCTTTTTTTGTATGTTTCTCTCTCTGTTCTCCCCTCTTCTTTTTTCTTAAGTTGAAGTCTTGGGTTCTTTATATAGTGGAGAGAAGTTTGTTAATTAGTTTTAGGAAATCTCTCTTTGAGAGACTTCAATTGATTTGGGGGTTTTGCCCGCTGTTGGATCTTTGATCCAAGGGTTTCCGTCTTACAAAACATATTTTCTTGTTTCTTAAATAAGATTAGGAAAATATTTTTCTGTACAGAATTTATTCTGTAGATTGGTGATTTTTAATCACCGTTGGATTTTTCATCCAAGGATGCTTGGAGAGATGAAAAATATTTTCCAACTCATGGGATCTTTGATCCGCCAACTTTCTGTTTAACAGAAAATATCATTTCCCATTTAAAAGTTCAATAGAATTTAGTTCTATCATCATTAGATCTTTGATCCAACAGTTCCTTGTTAAGTAGGGAAGTGCCCTCACGTGTTAAACACGTGGGGCTTATTAGCTTGGTAATTGTTTTAATTGTTGTGCCTATATGAGTTGCATATAGACACTCACGTGTTAAACACGTGGGGCTGTTTTAGCTTAACAATTGTTTTAATTGATGTGTCTATATGCGTTGCATATAGACACTCACGTGTTAAACACATAGGGCTGTTTTAGCCTAGCAATTGTTTTAATTGCCGTGCCTATACGCGTTGCATATAGGCACTCACGTGTTAAACATGTGGGGCTGTTTTAGCATAGCAATTATTTTAATTGTTGTGCCTATATGCGTTTCATATAGGCACTCACGTATTAAACACATGAGGCTGTTTTAGCCTAGCAATTTTTTTAATTGCTGTGCCTATATGCGTTGCATATAGGCACTCGCGTATTAAACACGTGGAGCTGTTTTAGCCTAGCAATTGTTTTAATTGTTGTGCCTATATGCGTTGCATATAAGCACTCACGTGTTAAACACGTGGGGTAAGAAACTTTTCCTCATCCCTTTTTTATAAGGGAACAGACCCTACAAATAAAGACCTTAAAACTCTAATTTCTCACACCTCAGAACTCCGAAAATTCTTTAAAAAATACCCAGGCCTTCGTTTCGACGACACCGACGCCGTGGTTCCACCTAAATATTGAGGAAAAATCTGAGGTCGGAGTTATTTAGATCATAGTGCAAGCCTACGCTTTCGACCCATCGACATCCAACTCAAATCAAAGGTCGGACCCGCCTCTCTCCACTTGTCGGTCACTTTTAGTCTTCTAATGATCTTAGTTTCAAGTTCTAATCCCCTACCTTATATTAAAATGATGTTAAAAATATTTTTGCATGCCTATTGTGGTACCTTCTAATAATAAAATTTGACCCATGTTTAAAATGGTTTAATTAATTACCTCCAAGTGCGTGAATATTGCACTCTTATCCTACATGGAATATGATATGCTCGATATTATAACCCATGGGGTATCAATCCACCCTTTATGTACACCCACTTACCTATGATACCAATAAAATCTCAAAATATGTTACTTCCGCAAAATACCCTCATTTTATTAAAATTTTGTATGTATTTAAAACACCCATATGATATAAGATGATTTGAATAAAATACTTTAGACACACTAAAACGATATGCTTTTACTTGCACTTTTATCCACCAATTACTTCAGTTTGTTAATATCCCTTATTTTTTTTTAAAAGGGAGAATACTAATCTAAATAATTGTGTTATAATTTTCAACTTAACCCTCTTCCACTTAGAGAGAATATTTTTATATAAATTTTCTTAGCCTATTAACTAAGGTTTAATAAGATACTCTAATAGGGAAATATTTCACATGAAACACCCCGTGGTTAATAGACTTTCGTCCCTCAAAAGGACACAAATCCTGCCGTTCATGTGCAGCGGTTGTTAACGCGGAGTGGTTTTTGTAGAATATCATATTTAATAAAATACTCTAATTCTATGGGATAATGTTTTACGTAAATACCTTGTAGTTGATAGGCAATCGTCCCTGAAAAGAACATAAATCTTGCCGTCCATGTGTAATGGTTGCCAACACGGACATATTTCTAAAATGTTACCCCCAAATAAAAAAACATAATTTTATAAATTATTAATTTTAATAAAATACCTTAATCCATCCTAAAAGGTTATAATTCATTGAAATACATTGATCTTTACTAAAAGACTATTTTCAAATAAAAAGCATAACCTTTATAAATGATATTTTCCAAAATGGAACACCCAACACTTTATTAAAAAATAATTTTAAATAAATACTATAATCTTTCATTAAAAAGGTATTTTCACTAAAATACCATGGGTTTGCAAAATTATAATTACTCTAAATATCATGTTTTTCTTATAAACAATAACTATCATTAAAACGCTATGATCTTTATTAACCAAGCGTTCTATAGAATACTATGGTGCATCTTACAGATTTTAAAAGATGATAAGATAAAATGAGTGGTTTTGGAAGGCCGTGTTAAATGAGATCAACTTTTGAACACAAGTTTATGACTTACATGACACATGATACGGTTAGGGTTAGAATGCGCGGACCTATGTATGGAATGCTTATAAATGAGAATCCCTGCAGGCAGGATGAACAGTCCAATGTGTGGACGACTACTAACCTGAAATTCGGGCAAATACTAACCCTACTTTGGGGGTGAATGGTCTAATAGGTGGACAAATACTAACCCGATATTCGGCGAATACTAACCCCACTTTGAGGGAGAATAATCCAATATGTGGATGACATACAATGTGGAAACTCCATGCCTAGAGGTATACGCACTAACTCTAATTCTTCAAAACCTTTACACTGAATATCAGGGATGGGTAGTTTGATTAGGCAAGAAGATGCGGAACTCGGATTCCCCTACTACTCGATCATGATCCCAGGAAGTGAAACGGTACATTTCACTTTCCCAGTTGTCGTTCCGTGGCCACAACGGAATAATCGCTAGTATCCGGACCCTTGTTTAACAAACTAATGCGAATTTTTACCTTCACTTATACATCATACAAATATACTCATATTCCCATATACCTCATGCAACATACCCTTATTAACATATACCCCATACAAACATATTTATATTCACATATTCTTCTGTCAACCTGTCTTATTTGTATACACTTCATACCCTCATACCCACATACCTCATATCTGCACATACGCATCATACTTATATATATTTGCTCGTTTCTATACCTTTACTTCCTTGAGGCAATCCTACCCGAGTATAACTCGCTGACGGACTTTCATTTTCTCTCTCTATCTTTGGAATGTCCGTCAGATGAGAATGAGTATTATGACGAGGATCAATGTGTGGAGCCAACTTATGAAGATTATGCAGACTTGACGGTGGAAAATTAGCTAGTTTTATTTGTTGCCCACCTGTTTTGGGTGTTGCTTCTTTTCTGATGTAATTAAACTATTTAGTTTATTTTACTCTTTCCTTTGTGATGTAATAAAATTTGGTTAATGGAAATAAATGCCTTTCTCTTTTATTATTTTGTTTTAGTACACATCCTGAATGTTATAGATATTCTTACGCTTAATGTAACTGTATTGAATAGACCACCTTTAATACAATTAGGTTGCGGACCATGCCACGTCACCCTTCACTTTCTTTTGGGAAGCGGGGCGTGACACCTACCCTCACCTTCTACTCTTTGACTACACTAAACTCATTTAGTGTATGTCTTTTTAGACTCGGGACCCTAGTACCCGTTTAGTCCGCGTTTCGTTAGTCGCTACCGACTACGCGATCGACTCAGAAGTCGAAACTCCTTCCACACCCCTTTCACCTTTAGCTTTTCCGGTCAACTCTTCTTCCAAAATGTCAGGATTTCCTCCTAACATCACTTTACCTGCTATGGGAATCATTCCACCGCCACTTGGTGTGAATAACCCACCACCTCTTATTGCAACACTACAACGAATCGCGCTTCAAGATCGTTTCTACCCAACACGCGCTGCGCTTCCCACATATCTTTCTCTTCCACCAGCCAATAGGGACAACTTCCAGATTAAGCCCCACTTCATCAACATGCTGCTCAAGTTTCACGGGCTTGAATCTGAAGATGCCTATATCTTCATAAAAAAATTCCAAAATGTGTGCGCGATGATGAAGACAACCCAACTATCTGACGATATTATACGGCTACGTGTTATACCTTTCACTATGTGAGATCTTGCTGAAAAGTGGTTGTATATCACTGCATCACATTCGATAACCGGTTGGAATGAATTTGTGAAAGTATTTCTGAAGAAATTCTACCCAAATCACAAAACCGTTAGGATTCGAAACAAGATAAACCAATTCACCCAGCTTCCAACCGAATCTTTTTGGAAGTGTTTTGACCGGTACAAATACCTCTTTGTTCAGGGTCCTCATCACGATATTGAGAAATTGCAACTTTTCCAAACTTTGTACGAGGGCCTGAATATAGCAACTAGGCAGTTGATGGAAACTATTTGTCAAGGCCACTTCCTATCTAAATCAAACGAGGAGGCTTGACAAGATCTTGTGGAGAAGACGCTATAATGGGAGAGCACCAAACCGAACACTTCATCTTCTTTTACTTCTTCTTCCGGTCAGTCTAGGGCAGGCATTCACCAGCTCGATATCTCTATTGCAATGAAAGCCGAAATAGCTGCAATCACGAGAAAACTTGAGGCATTTGAAAGCAAATTTTCATATCCTTCTCCTAGCCCTATGGCTCCCTTAAGCACAATTTATGCTTGTTGTTCAGATCTATCTCATTTGACTGAAGAGTGTCTTTACAATCCACCATCTCAAGGACAGAATTAGGTTAATACTGCATTTCAGTAAAGTCCAAGAAACGATCCATGCTCTTCCACGTATAACCCTGGTTAGAGGAACAACCCTTATTTCGCCTGGAACCAGAACCAGAACCAGATCCAAAGCTAGAACAACTTTCAAAGGGCCCCTCCACAACAACAACAAGCTCAGCAACAATTTCAGCAACCTTTCCAACCCCAACTTTTTCAGAATCCAACGAACAACTTTGCACCTTACAACAATTCTTTTTCTCAAAACAACAACTTTTTTCCTCCAATAACAATAAGGTTTTCTCTCTAGAATGGAGTCTTGATGCTTTAGTGAAGCAATCAACTCAATCTACCGTGAATATTCAATCTTCCATTCAATCGCTTGTGCAACACATAGCTTCTCATGGGCAGAGCATAAAAACCATTGAGACCCAGACTTCACAGCTGAACGCAGCATTGAGCGAGCAAAAGAAAGGAAAACTTCCATCTAAACCATTACCCAATCCTGGTCACCCACATAATGTATGTTGCTCTCGAACAACAAAACCATAATGTGAGTGTCGTAACTATGTTGAGATTAGGAATAATGTTGAACAACAACATCGGTGCACAAAATGATGATGATGACACTCCAGCTGCTTTTTCTTCTTCTTCTAAGCCCATTCTCCATTCTTCACAGGGCTCTTCTTCAAAAACTGCCGTTTCAAATGGACCTACCTCTCACTCCACTCAAAATCCAGTTTTGGGTTCCATTCCAACTCCATAATATCCTCCACAAATATTGGACTCAACCAATTTAAAAAAAGCTCCATTTCCAAACCGGTTGAGATCTAATAAACAAAGTCCACAAATGGAGAAGCTTTTGGAGTTGTTCAAACATGTAACATAAACATTCCTCTCTTAGATACCATCCAACAAGTCTTCTCTTATGCGAAAATCTTGAAAAACTTGTGCACTAAGAAGAGAAAATCACAGGTACCGAAGAAAGTTTTCTTGGCTAGTAACGTGAGTGATGTTTTTACCCAAGATTTACCACAAAAATGGAAGGACCATGGTTGTCATATGATTTCAATTACCATTGGGGATAAGAATATCAATCGTGGTCTTTTGAATCTCAGTGCCAGTGTTAACCTTCTTCCTTATTCAGTTTATGAGCAATTCGGTGTAGGAGAAATGAAAGTTACACATTGTACTCTTTAATGGCAGACCGATCTATCACCCATCCTAAGAGTGAGCTAGAGGATGTATTGATTAAGATTGGAAACTTCATATTCCCCGCTGACTTCATTGTTTTAGATACAAAACCTGTAGCCAACCCCCGGAATCAAATTCTGGTGATTCTCGATCGCCTATTACTTGCAACCTCAAATGCAGTGATCAATTGTCGAAATGGTTCCATGAACCTATCTTTTGGCAACATGACAATTGAACTCGACATTTTCAGGTTAAAGAATCAGGCATCCGAACTGAACGCTCATATACTGGATATCTGTTCCATTCAGGAGATCGCCCCTAAAGATTGTGAATTTGAAGAATTTCTGTTTGATCATGGTGATCTTGACGCTACTAGTGCGTTCTTCTTTGAACCTGCTGCTTTCGACTGCGACAAAGAATACGAGTGCTTCTCATTTTTGAATGCTCTTAACATATCACCACCCGAGTTGGAATCTTTTGAATTTTCGGATGAGTTAGTTGAACCATCTAACTCTATTGCATACACTCACTTTGAACCCCTCTTGGAATCCTTTGAGTTCGAGACACGTTCTCCGATCTTACCTTCAATTGTTTCTCCTCCGACGCTCGAACTCAAGCCGCCGCCGCCTCATCTCAAGTATACTTACTTAGGTGAAAACGAAACTCTTCCGGTAATCATTTTGGCTTCTCTAGCTCTAGAGCAAGAGAAAGCCCTGCTTTCGGTCTTGCAATCAAATCTGCAATCTTTCGGCTGGACGATAGCGGACATCAAGGGGATTAGTCCCATGATCGTTGAACATCACATTCAAATGATGAATGATGCCAGCTAAAGATCCATAGAGAAGATTGAATCCAGTCATGAAGGAGGCTGTGAAAAAAGAGATTGTCAAATGTCTAGATAGTGATATCATTTACCCTATATTCGACAGTCAATGGGTCAGTCCGATACACATTGTTCCTAAAAAGTCGGGCATTACGGTCATCACAAATGAGGCAAACAAGTTAATCCCCACTCACACCCAAACCGGGTGATGAGTATGCATTGATTATCGAAAACTCAACGCCGCAACGCGGAAAGATCACTTTTCGCTACCTTTTATTGACCAAATGCTCGAAAGATTAGCTGGACATGAGTTTTACTGTTTTCTGGACGGTTACTCAGGTTACAACCAGATTCCCATCGCCGAAAAAGACCAAGAAAAAACCACTTTCACTTGTCCTTTCGGCATATTCACATATCGTCGCATGCCCTTTGGGTTATGCAATGCTCCCGCTACTTTTCAGCGGTGTATGATGGGTATATTCTCTGACATGGTCGAGAAGTTTCTGGAGATATTCATGAACGACTTCTCCATCTTTGGAGACTCTTTTAACGAGTGTTTACAACATCTTGATGCTGTTCTTACCCGATATAAGGATAAGAATCTCATTTTGAACTAGGAGAAATGCCACTTCATGGTGCGTGAAGGTATTGTCTTAGGAAATATCATTTCGCGAAACGGCATCAAGGTTGACAAAACAAAAATTGATGTCATTTCCAACCTCCCTCCTTTAAAATGCGTCAGAGATATCAGATCTTTTCTTGGTCATGCCAGTTTTTATATACGGTTAATCAAGGACTTTAGCATGTTGCTAGACGCTTGACTATTCTGCTAGCCAAGGACACAACATTCAACTTTAAGTCGGACTGTCTGACTGCTTTTGAATCATTACGAAGCTCACTCACTACAGCTCCCATTCTATCTTCTCTCGACTAGACACATCCTTTTAAGATCATGTGCGATGCATCGGACTTTACCATTGGTGTGGTCTTAGGAAAGCACATCGAAAAGATGTCGCACGTGATCTACTATGCGAGCCGGACCTTGAATGACGTGCAAATAAACTATACAACAATCGAGAAAGAGTTCTTGGCGGTTGTATTCTCTTTGGAGAAATTCAGGCCGTATCTCATCGGCTCTTCAGTCATCGTCTACACTGATCATTCTGCTTTGAGGCATCTTTTCGCGAAAAAGGATGCCAAATCTTGGATGATACATTGGATCATCTTACTTCTAGAGTTTGATCTTGTCATTAAGGACAAAAGCGGGTGTGAAAACATTGTCGCCGATCATCTTTCATGACTATCTTCTTCACCAACAATACTTCCCCCGATAGACGATGCTTTTCCTGATGAACAACTCTTCACCGTATCTTACAAACCTTGGTTTACAGGTATTGTGAACTATTTAGCAACAGGACTCGTACCAAGTGAATGGTCAAGTCAGGACAAACTTAGATTTTTCTCCCAAGTAATACACTTTTACTGGGATGAACCCTACTTGTTCAAGTATTGTCCAGACCAAATCATTCACCGGTGTGTCCCTAAAATTGAGTTTAAGAGTGTATTGTCATTCTTCCTCGATCAAGCGTGTGGCGGCCATTTTGGCCCAAGAAAGACAGCTGAGAAAGTCTTGCAGTATGGCTTTTATTCGCCAAAACTTTTCAAAGATGCACATGATTACTGCAAAACTTGCTCCCGGTGACAACATTTGGGTCGGATCTCCAGGAGAAATGAATTGCCACCCCAACCAATTTTGGTTGTTGAGATGTTCGATGTTTGGGGGATTGATTTCATAAGCCCATTTCCCAACTCTTTCGGGAACTTGTACATCCTTCTAACTGTTGATTATATCTCCAAATGGGTCGAGACAATACCGAGCCGGACGAACGACAACAAGGTTGTCGTTAGATTCTTGAAAGAAAACATCTTCTCCAGGTTCGAGCATCCTCACGCTATCATTAGCGATAATGGGACACATTTCTGCAATAGGTCTTTTGAGGCTTTAATGCCGAAATACGAGATTAATCACAAGCTATCGACACCCTATCATCCCCAAACAAGTGGGCAAGCCGAGATTTCAAATCTTCAAATCAAGAAAAATTAGAGAATACGGTTTCAAGAATCGTAAAGATTGATCTTTGAAATTAACTGATGCCTTTTGAGCATTCCAAACTACTTACAAGACTGATCTTCGCATGTCTCCATATCGGCTTGTGTACGGAAATACTTTCCATCTCCCTGTTGAGATCGAGTATCGCACATTGCAGGCGATTAATAATCTGAACTTCAATCTTAACGATGCGGGCAGCTTTCGGAAGCTGTAGATAATCGAATTGAACTAGTTTCGGGTTGAAGCTTACGAAAACGTGGTCGTTGTAAAGAACCGAATGAAGGTGTTTCATGACAAACACCATATACGAAAAATTTTCATGCCTTGACAGCAGGTACTACCTTACAACATCAGACTCCACTTACATCCTTGTAAGCTCAGATTTCACTGGACGGAACCTTTTCTTGAGCAGTGTGTATACCGCACGGTGCAGTGGATTTGGAAAATCCAAGGGACGGTTCGGTTTTTAA
Source organism: Agapanthus africanus (assembly GCA_030015575.1). Lineage (NCBI taxonomy): Eukaryota > Viridiplantae > Streptophyta > Magnoliopsida > Asparagales > Amaryllidaceae > Agapanthus > Agapanthus africanus. The sequence goes on along the minus strand of CM057350.1, from coordinate 439,352,144 downwards.
AGTAAACGGAAAAATATTAAAACTATTCTTTACCGCAGAACCATCAGAGGAGCTCTTGATATTGTAGGAGCTAGTTTACCTTGCCTAATTTTTCTCCGTTTACCACCAAACTTTAGTTATCCAGCCATAAACAGTGGAAACGCTGTTTCAAATAAGTTTGGGGGTATGTATATACTATCTTGTGTGTGTGTGTGTGTGTGTGGATATTCTTGTCTGGTGTGTATCCATTTTCTTTTGACGAGCAATCTTGTTTGGTGATGCTCGGTTTTGTGTGTCGGGATATTTTTTTTTGCCTGGTAAAAATCCATTTAAAAAGAAAAAAAAGAAAAAAGAAAAGGGGAAAAGCAAATAAAAAAAATGAATAAAGAAAAGAAAAAGGAAACAAAACAAAAAAAAGAGGAGAAAAGAAAAAGGGGCTTTTTGTAAAAGGGTCTTTTTGTAAAACCATCTTATAATACTATCAACTCTGACCCGAGCCCCATCAAAGAAATCAAATAAAAAATTCTTTCTTCTCTCCTCTCTTCCGAAGCAACCAAGAAGCAATAGCCCCTAAATCAGAAAATCGACCGCCGGTTTCTTCCCTATCGCCGTCGGTCTTCTTATCTCCAATTGACGAAATTTTTTCCCCTCTCTGTAAGATTTTCTCTTCTCGCCACTCCCTTATTGTTTGAATTCCATGCAGAATTTGTTTACCCACTGCCATGGCTCCCTTCGATTGTGAGAAAAATTTTGTGAATGTGCTCACCCATGAGATATATGGGAGTTATTTTTACGATGCAATTTGTCAGATGGGGGGGGGAATATTTGTTATATGGGGATGAGGATATGTGTGCGATTCAAGAATTGGTGGATGAATTTTACTATGCTTTAAGAGTGGGTGAGCCATTTCAGGATCGTGTTCGCTTTCATTTTCAGGAGAGGAAGAGGGTGTTCTCGCAAGAAATAATTTCCAATGTCACTAACATCCCTACTCGACCAGAATTTCAGTACCCGTTAGAGCTCTCTAAGTGTAGGACGATTGTCGGATCGATGTGTGAACTGTGTTAGTTATATGTATGCCCTAGAGGCCATTACTGTACATACGATGTATATTGTAGTGGATGCTTGGACATATATAGAGAGGACTTTCTTGCTCGACATGATAGTATGCTATCTGGTTGTACTTTATCTTAACATATACTCTGATTGTCTCTATGTTACATGTTGATAAAGCCCTTAGGATATGTACTCGACTACTGGGACTATGATGAGATCATACTAGTGGGGCCACGGTAGTCGACGAGTACATCCTATAACTGTTCCTAGTCGAGGGTGTATCGAGACAGGGAATCGATACACCGGTGTAGACTAACGTATACGCATCTTGACCCATATGATGGGCGATGGATGATCCCATATCCATCGGTGTTTGACATCAAGGATGGTGTACGGGTGCTCAGTAGAGACTGGGTACACTGGACGGACTCGCCGAGAACTCACATATGGTATTTATACCTCACGTCAGATGGCAGTTCTCCGGTGACACTGGTACAGAGTAGTCTGTTGACCCGAGATCGTCATAGGGTCTTGTGTGATTCCTACTGTACTTTGATTTCCATCATACCACGTCCAAGAGGGCGTGCAAAAAGGTGGCTTTTGGGTACAGTCCCGAATCACATGGAGGCAATGAGCGATAGGAGGGGATTCGTCTATCCCGGTATAGGGAGTTGATGTTGTGCTGTGTTTGATTAGCTATAACTGGAAATCCCTGGCCAGGGTTGCTGAGATTTACTGGTAAGTGTTATCAGTAGTTTCTCGAACTGTTATAGACCTCATATCGACACGACTTATCAAGCTACTAGGGTCTGACGTTTACCACCCCTAGGCGAGATATGCGACATATCAGACGATGAGACCGGACTGTACAGGAGTGCTACTGATTGGATTCACAGGAGAATGTACATGCTTGCATGTTGATCTTCTGAGCGCTCAATACCTGGGTGGCTGTTACGTTTAGCTGACCGCTTGCAGCTTGTGGGTGTTTGATATGATCATCACCTACTGCCGGCGTATTGACGATTCTTCAGAGTCCTACACAGAGCTTTCTTGACTCAGGCAAAACGGAGTAGGGGTACATATGTGATATGTGCAGGACCGAGGATAATGCGATATGTGATACCGTATTCTATTCTCGCGATATTTGATATCAGCCGGGTCATCGGATCAAGTGTTGATTCGATGAATCGGTAAATGATATATTAGTCGGTTATATACGATATAGCCGGATTATCGGATCATGTGTTGATTCAATAATTTAATGTATAATAATATATATGATATATTAAATTACATTAACTAATATTATCTCACTAAAAGATTCTTTTTCTCACTCGGGTAATATATTGATATATATGCGATATATGTTAATTGTATTATTTTCTTTTGTTACAATAAATATTATATATGTGATATATAATATTGTAACATGATATGATAACTAATGCAACATGTTTAGTAGAGATTAAACAAGATTAGGGTTTGATTTGGGTTAATGCTTTCTAGATGTTTCTAGAAGGTTTTCTTTTGGTTTTGCAAAGATATTTTCAAGTGACTCATTCTTAACCTAACCCAAACCCTAGCCTTGGTTAATTCTCTACAAAGGTTTAGTCAACCATGGTTGCATTATTGATCATTTTTATCCTTTCATTATTCATCACAAAAGGTTTGATATTCATTATTCATCTTCTTCTTCCTTCATTCTTTTCATGGAAAAAGCTTACTAGCTTTTTTCCAAGTGATGATTATGTGTGAGAAAAAGATTATAAATGAGAGCTAAAATCCTACTTCATCATTCTCATCTACCCTTGCCCTTTAGATGAGAGTGTTCACTTCTTTTAGAAAGTAAGAGCTTGGGTTAACGAAACTTCAAGGTAGATCATCTTTGTTATCGAAGATCGGAAGCAAGCTTGCACCTTTCTCTTCGCGGAGCCTCTCGAGAGTTCGGAACACGATGATCGCAGCGAAGGGAATTCAACACGGAGCTTAAGAAGTGAAGGACCGGATCTATAAAGGTTGTAATCCCTCTCACTAAGTGTTAAAATGTTTAACATGTTAGTTTTCGCATAAACTCTAGTTTTAAGATCCGGCTTTGGGTTGTTCGGCATGGCTAAATTTTTAATCGGGCATGGTTGATGCCTTGTAGACCCTTATGGCAGTGCCTAGCAACCTTACAAACTGCGGGATAATGGACTGCGCCCAGCATATATATTGAAATGTGTATGCTTCTTGCCGATGGGTGTACCGCAATGTCAAGGGCACAGCCGAGTTTCTTCTTTCCCCGTGATTGTGGGCCATGTCGTTCATTGCCTGATGACAAAGAACTATCTATTCTACATTATGAACATGTTGTTCGCAATGATCATGGAGGAGGTAGCAGGGCATAAACTTTTACTTCCAGTCTTCATCACACAGATTTGTCACTACCATATGGTGGAGGAGAACTACGATATACAGTACCAGTTGAGATTGAGAGGATTTCGTAGGGCTACACAGACACTCGATGCGAGAAACAAATATGGTCACCCACAGACCCGAGCGAGCATGCGGCGCTTCAGACATCTTCTGAGATCTACCTAAACAAAGTCATACCGACAGATCCTAATGATTTGCACCAGATGGGGGTCCACGGTATCAAGACACTGATTAGGCAAAACAGAGAGATAAAGCAACAATTGAGCCAGATACATGCAAATCAGGAAGATTCCAGTGGAAGCGCCAAGGCAAAGGCAAGGGAAAGGATAGACAACAATGAGGGCATCATCCACTTCAAATTTGGGGGTGATTTTAAGATGGGGTTTATTCATGTATCGAGCATATAGTGTTGTATTTGCATATTTCCTGCATTTCAGTATTTCATTTCATGTATTTTTCTTTTATTTTTTATGTAGTTGCATTACACGTTTGCTTTTGTATTGCATTCTGCTGTTTGTATCCGAAAATCTAAAAAACCATAAAAATTGAAAATTTTCTAAAAATATAAAAACTTTGTCGTTAATTTAGCTGGTGAAAAATATAGATTCAAAATATCGACGGTTTAGTTTGATAAGATAGGTATAATGTTCGTCACAGAAAACTGCATTTTAATACCTCTCATCCGTTATCTATTTTGCTATATATCGGTATTATTAATCAGTGTCTGCTCAGTAATTACAGTTTACAGGTATCCGTGATAAATACTGGAAACACATTCAAAATCACAGATATAACGTTTGGGAGCCGACACTACAAACAGAACAAGAAACCGACCGATATCCCAAGAGCTCTTTCAGAAATAATGCATGTGTACACACTTTTTGTCTAAATTGGTCCAACACATACAAGTGTGCACATATCTTGGACCAAGTGGGGGCTGCCATGAGCAAGTAGGGAACAAGAAGTGGGCACAAGGTGTGATAGGCAATAAATGCAATAAAGTATTGATGTGATATGAACCTTTGCACTTGATCTCCTCTCTGTAATTTAGCTCCAGATTGCACATATGTGTTAATTAAAAAGAACTGCAATTACAGAGAGATGCCCAAGAGACCAGAAGGCTACTGAAGAAAGGTGGGCCCCAGACTCCAAATTGAGGCCGCAAATAAATTCATCTTGGCCGCAATTTGGGGCCAAGTTGGGGCCAAATTGGCTCGTCCTCTTTTGGTGAGTCCCTTGTTGTCATGCCAGTCCAGTGTCATATGTAACTTTTGATATTTTGTTGCCTATAAATAGCAGAACAGAGTTGAGTAAAGGGACCATGTATAATATACCTCATTTTCATTTTTTAGTTTCTTTCTTTTCGGTTTAGCTCGAAGGTGAGTGGGCTTCATATTGGTTTCCTCTTCTTCTTCTCTCTTGAAGCTCTCTTTGGAGAGCTTCATTAAGGAGGTTGAATAAGTTACCATAAATCTTGTATCTCTTTCTCAAGTGTTTATAATATTTTTTGTTTCTTTTATTTACATGCTTGTTTTTCCTTACTTGCTTTTATTCATTATGCTTAACTAATTATTTGGTTGTGGTGTGGGTGAGGAAGTGAGATGAAAGGCTTTGCCTCCTCCACCTCTTATTTATGTTTCATGTGCTTAAATTTATGATTCTAACTTAAAGATTGTTAATGTATTGATATGATATGGCATTTTGACACATAGTTATTTGTAACCTCATCATATACCATATTCATTCCCTTTCCCCATTTCAATGTTTAATTTATACTTAATTTGGAGTTAAGTTTGCTAAGTTTGGATATGGTATGTTATGATTGAGGACTTGACATATCTCTTAATTTCATATACCATATACCATCACAAATACTTAGCACACTTAACACCAAAATCAATTGCTCTCACTAACTATTTTGTGTTTTTGTTGTTGCGGTATGCTTGCTAACCCTTGTGTTAAGTGTTGATACCCCAAACTTGGACATACAAACGGTAAGTGATTAAACAGACTCGTTTCGTGTTTTACGGAGAATATCGGACTTGACGACTTGTGCCTCACAACCGCTTTGACAAGTCGTGCTTCATGCTGGGATCGATGTAAGGAACAGACAACTCATGATCAAGGGAGTGTAGAGGGAAACGTCGCGATTCGAGCTCCCGAGCCAAGCCACAACCATTCTTCTCTTACTTGTTTTCCTTCTTTCTTTGTTTTCCGTATTTTCGTATTCTTTCTATATTTTTTGTGACAAAATCCAATTCATTAATTTGTTGAATCTTAAGTCGCGATACCTAATACACAATTCCCTGTGGATCGACCCGTGCTTAATGGCTCGCTACAACGCGTCGTACACTTACGGTTATAAATATTTAAAACGAGAACGATCTCGCGTGCGCATTTCGTTTCATTAAAACGATCACATTTCCAAAACATACGCGTTTGCGCGCGCGGGTGAATTCCCAACAAGTTTTTGGCGCCGTTGCCGGGGAGTTGGTAGTATTATGAATTGTTATTTCTGGTTTTTACTAAATCACTAATTACTAACTCAAATTTTTTTTCAAAACTAACAAAACGCTAACTTTTCTAACATTTATTCTCTGTCTTTTTGATCTGCTGTCACACTGAGTTTAATTATAAGATTTTGCATATAACATTGGGACACTAATAGGACAAGAACCACACAGTGAAAATTTGGAGCACCAACTCAAAGAGTTGGCCGCCAATTAATTCAATCTGGCCGCAATTTGCGGCCCATTTGCCACCATTTGTTCCAATTGTTTGCTTCTTTGTCTTATTTGTGATCTGTTGGTATATGCAAAATTTCACAATTATGTGTGTACAGCTAATTGGCCATATATATCGCTTTTTGCACTAAATATCGTATTTTCCGACATTTTCAGATTTCGACGGGATAACGAGAAGCGATCATGCGGAGCGAGGCTCAAATTCAATTGTAAAACGTTAGTGAAGTATAGTGCCAATGATCCGGGTAGTTTGACCCATGCAAGCGAACAATCAAAAGCTCGGATCACTTTCAAAAGGGGTTTTTAACCCCAAATCATTTTGGTACGTGATTTCCTAACACACTCTTCTCGAATCCGACGCATTACAATATTTCTATCTTATGCAGGATTCTTCACAAAAATTTGACGCCAATTGCACAGAGAACTAACCCGTATTTGTTGCAGCGCTTAAACTTAAACAGAAAAAGGATTGCTTAAATTGCTTGATTGTTGGAATTCTTTTATTGATTGAGCATTTGCATCTTAATACGGATATTAAGAGCAAATAGACCAAACAAGATACAGTAAAGGATTTCATCACCTTTTCTCTGTAGCCCACAAATCACAAAACTGCATTCTTGCATACCCCCAGTAATTTAAAATCAATTAGAACTCTGATTTTAAGGACTTCGCTCATTAGGAGAAGTTAACCGTGTTTAGAACTTTGCTTAATGGTATATCATTCACGGGGTGTCTAGGCAAGTGTTCACGGCGCAACCACCAAAAGATAAAGGGTTATCTAATTAAGAAACTTCGCGAAAGCGTTGGAAAACCTCCCCTTATCTCTTGCACTTACCTGACTTCGTGATCAGTTTATCTTGAGCCTATTTCTCGACACAGTTTTACTTCGTCAATCAGGTTCTTGAGCAGGTCTAGTTGACTTAGCATAAAATAGACTGTTAGGGGTGTGATATTCTTTATTTTTGTGACATTTGTGAATTCTTGTTAATATGAGTGACACACGATTTAACTCGATTTTTCACAATTCTTATTCATTTTTTTATACTCGGTCCCAATTCTTTTGTTCAAACTATCATGATTCTTCCCACATTCATGAAAATTGTCCTTTTCTAGGAGGTGACCAACCGTCCCAGAGATTTGATAATGGTCACCCACCTAATACTCCTGAACCCAGTCCTACTTCAATCATATACCAAATGATTGAAAATTTAGAGAAAGGGGTCGACAGATTGACTGCTTTAGCATCACCACCATCACAGCCCCTCCAACCCGAAACAATTGAACCATCATTAGGGTATGATAGTGAGATGGATGCTAGGTTAACCATCTAGAAAAAGGTATTGAAGTAGTGACTGCGGTCGAGAATCAATCAGCTGCGACGCTAGCCCTGTTTATACAGCAATCTGAGCAACTATTTGTTGCTCAAGCTCAATCATTGGCTAGAATCGAGGAACAAGTGAAACATTTAGCTGTGATGATTCTAGGAGTGAACATAGTCAATAGGAACCCAATAGTGTCAATATATGTCATCTAGGAAGTCACCTAAGTGAGATAAACGATCAACCAAATTTTGATGGTTTCATAGATGATGATACGATTGAATTGACTGAGAGTTACCGGGACACACAAGAAAACCCTCTAACTCAGTCCACCACTAGCCTTCAGGTATCCACCGAGCCTCTTGTCACTTATGATTTAGAGATTGTTTTAACCGAAATAATACTTGATGAGGAAATTCTTGAACCGACTGATTTTTTCTTTCCAATTTTAGATGAGGGAGCTTGTGAATTTGTCGGGTATGGTTGGGATAGGTTGTTAGAGGAAATCAAAGATCAGGAACCCACGATTTTTGTATCACTTGTTGATATTGTTTCGAAAGAAACGTTAATATGGGAACCTACTTTTTTAGATGGCATTTACCTACCCATTTGTGAATATGATGAGAGAGAAATCATTTTGGGAGAGTTTGTAAATAAAGAGAATAGGATTGTGGAAAATCATAAAGAAGAATACAGTTTTGAAAAATATTCTTTCAGGTCGAGTTTTGAGGAAATTTTTGCGGATGAACTTAACATTCTTGGTGAGTTTGAGTCGGGAACAATTTGGGAACATCCGAGAAATCTTTCTTTTGCTGAACTTTTTGCGGATGAACTCCAGTTTTTACACGAACTTAACTTTGGAACTCAACACATGCTTATTGAACATTCAATTCATTCAGAAAACAATTCTTTTTCCTCTTCACCTTCAGCGTCATCTGATCCCTATTTTTACACGCCCATGCCCTTCACTAACATCTAACATATACCTTTTCTTTTTCTTTTTCTTTTATATATACATATTTTTTTACCAGCCATTGCACTATATAGACAAAATTTTTAAATGGCTGGTATTAATTTCTGGACTAACCCAATCTTTTAACATGTAAATGTTATAATTAGTCTTAGGTTTTTCCTTTTTTCTTGAATAAAATTCTCACCCTGATGTCTAAGTCTAGCTACCGGAGATGGGGGCAACGATGAGGATATCGTAAAACTCAGGTTTGGGGGTGAGCACTGCATCATATGTATATTCTGCATTGCACACATATTATAAAACCCATAAAAATTTAAAATTTCTCCAAAAAACATAAAAACTTTTTTGTCATGTTAGCTAGCGGGGGATCTTAGACTCGAAGTCTGACGGTTCGGTTGATAAGATAGAAATAACTAAATCCTTTTCGGGAGATTGAAAACCTGAAATATAACCCTTCTTTGTGTTTAACCGTAGCTAATATACGTCCTTGCAGTTTTTTTAGAAGTGGGTAATCTTGAGTTCAGTTCTTGAGTTAAGTCGAGATGAAGGGAAATTATTGATAGTTTTATTGAAGGATAAGTCTGAAAAATAGTTTCTATTCTTGAGTCCAAATTTTGAAAATATATAACCTACAAACTGCACTTACACGCACCTTGAAACTTGGGATAGTAGAGGATACCGAAAAATACTCTTGCCTGAAAATCTAGTATGAAAGAAAAAACGGTATTTAAAGCTAACCACCAAAAGAGTATCATTGAAAAATATATCCGGCCTTGAAAAGAAAAAAAAAAAGAAAAATATATATATAATAAAGTCAAGACCTGGAAACTGCTATTTACGCTTTAATCTCACACATTCGGTAATCGCCTGTTAGTACCTCAAGGAGCATTAATAGTCGCATGAAAGGTGTGTGAGCAACACCGTCCATAATTAACAAAAAAGAAGTAGTATTAGGTATTAATGCAAGGGTACTATAGCTTGAATTGAATTTTTGAGTGTAGGGGTAGAAATTTACACACACGTAGGGGTATACGCTCGATATTTGGAGGAAAGATAGGAATAAAGAATATGACTTATGTTTTCCTTAAAATTGATAAAAATTCCTGATTGGACACCGCAATTTAGAAGGAAAACTCAGGAGATACCGAGATCTTTCTAACTGTTAAAACGTATAGGATCTTCGATTAAATAATTAGGAGGTGTGAAACATAGGGTTGAATATTTCTAACTTGGATAATAGAACTTCTATCTTTGATCCTTAACTTAAAGATTAGAATCAACCGTTTCTCCGCAACACTAACTTGACTGGATTTTGTTGGTGTAATCCGCTGAAAACCCTCAGGAGACAACACTCCTCCTACTAGGGACACCTAGAGGTTTAACGGCTTGTTGCACATGCTCAGTGCAATCGCGCTCCCTGTGAAAGTGTGGCTAGGATTTTTGGTTTTGCTCGGGACGAGCAATAGATAAGTTTGGGGGTATTTGTTCGTCACAGAAAACTGCATTTTAATACCTCTCATCCGTTATCTATTTTGCTATATATCGGTATTATTAATCAGTGTCTGCTCAGTAATTACAGTTTACAGGTATCCGTGATAAATACTGGAAACACATTCAAAATCACAGATATAACGTTTGGGAGCCGACACTACAAACAGAATAGGAAACCGACCGATAGAGCTCTTTTGGAAATAATGCATGTGTACACACTTTTTGTCTAATTGGTCCAACACATACAAGTGTGCACATAGCTTGGACCAAGTGGGGGCTGCCATGAGCAAGTAGGGAACAAGAAGTGGGCACAAGGTGTGCTGGGCAATAAATGCAATAATGTATTGATGTGATATGAACCTTTGCACTTGATCTCCTCTCTGTGATTTAGCTCCAGATTGCACATATGTGTTAATTAAAAAGAACTGCAATTACAGAGAGATGCCCAAGAGACCAGAAGACTACTGAAGAAAGGTGGGCCCCATACTCCAAATTGAGGCCGCAAATAAATTCATCTTAGCCGCAATTTGGAGCCAAGTTGGGGCCAAATTGGCTCGTGCTCTTTCGGTGGGTCCCTTGTTGTCATGCCAGTCCAGTGTCATATGCAACTTTTGATATTTTGTTTCCTATAAATAGCAGAACAGAGTTGAGCAAAGGAACCATGTATAATATACCTCATTTTCATTTTTTAGTTTCTTTCTTTTTGGTTTAGTTTGAAGGTGAGTGGGCTTCATATTGGTTTCCTCTTCTTCTTCTCTCTTGAAGCTCTCTTTGGAGAGCTTCATTAAGGAGGTTGAATAAGTTACCATAAATCTTGTATCTCTTTCTCAAGTGTTTATAATATTTTTTGTTTCTTTTACTTACTTGCTTGTTTTTCCTTACTTGCTTTTATTCATTATGCTTAACTAATTCTTTGGTTGTAGTATGGGTGAGGAAGTGAGATGAAAGGTTTTGCCTCCTACACCTCTTGTTTATGTTTCATGTGCTTATGATTCTAACTTAAAGATTGTTAATGTATTGATATGATATGGTATTTTGACACATGGTTACTTATAACCTCCTCATATACCATATTCATTCCTTTTTCCCATTTCAATGTTTAAGTTATACTCAATTTGGAGTTAAGTTTGCTAAGTTTGGATATGGTATGTTGTGATTAAGGACTTGACAAATCTCTTAATTTCATATACCATATACTATCACAAACACTTAGCACACTTAACACCAAAAACAATTGCTCTCACTAACTACTTTGTGTTTCTGTTGTTGCGGTATACTTGCTAACCCTTGTGTTTAGTATTGATACCCCATGTCCGGACACACAAACGGTAAGTGATCAAACGGACTCGTTTCGTGTTTTTCGGAGAATATCGGACTTGACAAATTGTGCCTCACAACCGCTTTGACAAGTCGTGCTTCATGCTGGGATCGATGTAAGGAACGGACAACTCATGATCAAGGGAGTGTAGAGGGAAACGTCGCGATTCGATCTCCCGAGCCAAGCCACAACCATTCTTCTCTTACTTATTTTCCTTCTTTCTTTGTTTTCCATAATTTCATATTCTTTCTATATTTTTTGTGACAAACCCCAATTCATTAATTTGTTGAATCTTAAATCGTGATACCTAATACACAATTCTCTGCGGATCGACTCGTGCTTGCCGGCTCGCTACAACGTGCTGTGCACTTGCGGTTATAAATATTTAAAACGAGAACGATCTCGTAGGCGCATCCCGTATCTTTAAAACGATCACATTTCCAAAACATATGCGTTTGCGCGCGCGGGTGAATTCCCAACAAACAGCTAAATCCTATTTCTAGATATTGAAAACCCGAACGATAACCTTCCTTGGAGTTTAACTGTAAATAATATATGTCTTTTACATCACACTACACATGTCATGAGTTTTGAAGATTAGATGTAAAGTTTGATATGTCTTAAAACACTTTTAAATTAATGAACTCCTCCAGGATCAAACCGGTTTTTCTGAGATATATAATATCAAGGATAGTTTATAAAATGAAGTGGATATGAAAGGATATTATTGATACTTTAATAGAAACTAAGTCTGAAAAATAACACATCTAAAATTTGATTGGAGTGATCGCACACCTTATCTACGCAAACACGTCATATATCTTGAAAAAAATTAAACAACTGGCTATATCTCCGTTCATATTGAATTGTTATGATTTTCACGCCAAAATGAGTTTTTTTGTTTTAGGGCCTAAGTAACTTGGGCAATTAAGTCCGACGGGGTGTCTCTATACTTAATACCCTAAAACCAACTGATTTGGATGCATTGGCCCAAAACTCACTAAGAAGTCTAGAAAGTCCAATTTAAAACAAAGTCATGTAAGTGTTCGCTCCAAGTTAAAATTCCTAACGGTTCTTTGTGTGAGAATAATCTTGACTAAAGACAAATTTTTATAAAAAAATTTTTAAACGGAGATTTGAAAGTTTTACTTAATGATAAAGACTAATGCATGTTCACGAAGGTGTGATTGAAACGAAAACAAGTAAAAGGTGGAGTGAAGAATAAGACCTAGTTTTCTGTTAAAAATGATAGAAATTCTGAATTTGAAACCTAACTGGAGAACGAAACTTGAGAAAAACTTAACTCTTTATAAACTTGTATTATCCTTTTGAAGTTTTATCCGGTCTTTATTTTGGGACATGATGACTCTAAATCAAACTTTTTGAAACATAACGACACTATTTACATCACACGTTAAGACATATAGGATCTTAAGTTAAATAAGAAGCGAGGTGTGAAAAATAAAAGGTTCGATATTTCTAATTTGGGATAATAGAATTTCTAGCTTTGAAACTGAACCCTAGCATTAGAATTGACAGTTGTTTCGCGAAACTAGCTTAATGGGATTTTGTGGGTGTAATCCGTTGAAAATTCTCAGGAGACAACACTCCTCCTACTAGGGATACCTAAAAGTTTAACGGCTTGTTGCACGGGCTCAGTGCACTCGCGTTCTCTGCGCAAGTGAGGGTAGGATTTTGTTTTGCTCGGTACGAGCAAAAGATAACTTTGGGGGTATTTGTTCACCACGAAAACTGCATTTTAATACCGCCCATTCATTATCATTTTTGTGTTATATCGGTACTATTAATTCGTATCTGTTCAATAAGTACAGATTACAGATATTCATGATAAAACCCTGGAAACACACTCAAATGCACGGATGCGACATTTGTGAGCCGACACTGCAACCAGAACGGAAAACCGATCAATATTCATGAATTTTTGCAACAAATACATGTGTACACAATTTTTCTCCATTTTGGTATAACATATCAAAATTGTATTTTCAAGTGAGATCACAAGTATATTTGGATGCATGAACCTTGGCGGACAGCTAAGATAATGATGGTTTGAGCAAGTGGGAAAATAGTCATGAGTAGATGATAAAGTTATGATGTGATGGTTTAAAACTAGAAATTTCCCTCCAAATCTACAGATTAAAACTCAAGTGTTTATAAAAGAATCAAACAATACCGGAGAGATCATGGAGAGGACATGAGATCGTCACACAAAGAAGGTCCCCCACCAACCGCCAGAAAACCGCCTAAACTCCTCTATTTCCCGCTACCGGCGATTTTTTGGTCTCCAAAGTGCCTCATTTTTCTTATTGTGACATCACCTATTTTTATCGTTTGTTTATTTTGTTGAAATACCTATAAATACCACACCAGAGGAGAGGCAAAGGGTACAAGTTTTGTGTTAAGACCAAATTCTTCACTTTTGTAATTCTTATTTTGCAATTTTCAATTGTATCTTGAGTTCTTGCCCCTTTCTTTTGACCTTGTAACTTCTTAGTTGAACTTACAAGCTTAAATTTTAGGTTTTTGAACTCAATTAGTTTGTATCTCTTTTGCAAGTTTAATAAAATGTGCTTTTAGTTATTCATAGCATGTCATGCTCATTTCAACTTGTGAGATCTTTTGCTTTTCTTTGATCTTGCAAGTGAACTTGCAAGTTTAAAATTTTGGTATTTGATTTCATAGTAATATTTGGACTCAAAAGATACTTGAAGACTTCATATTGGACATATTGGTTCTTAGTATTTCTTAACTTTTGTTTTACTTATCTTGCATTTTTTATCATGTGTTCTTCTCTTTTTGTGTTTTCTTTGATTCTTGTGAATATATATGAGAGATTAATAAATTGTTAAGGGTAGAATAGGTTTAGTTTGAATAGGAGAAGTGTTTGCTAATTTCCTTTAAAATCCATTAACTCGTAATTGAAACTCCTACCAAACGATTCGCAACCCGCTCCGTTAGGCACTCTATTCTACCACGATAGTGGTGATTCCTAATTGTGACCAGTTGCGATTGGTTTGCCGAAGGCGAAAATTAAGAAACAAGAATGGAAGGACAAGGGACAAGAAATACGGATTTAGCGCACAATCGCAAACACCGTACTTCAAGCTCTCTAATCCATGTTGTTGCCGATTACCTTAACATCAATATCAAGTTAGGTTTATAAGGAAACGACAAAAATTATCTTAGCTCAAGATAACCTAAAACTACCCCTAACAAGTCCTTTGTTTTGAACATATCGTATTTTACAACATTTAGTACACAAACAACTCCAAGTTACGGACTTAACTCATTAAAACAAGCTTATAAACCTACCATCTCCTTGCGGTCAACCCGTACCCATCTCGGCTCGCTACACACGCCACCGTTTTGATTGCGGTACTTTAGAACTTAAAACAAAACGTAAAATTCTTACCAACAAAATAGGTCCTTATATCAATATATTAAAGTTTCAAATGTTTCTTTAATATAACGATATACTTCATCTATTAATATTTTGACATTATAAAAAATGGGGAGATCGATAGTTTATGGATTTTCGTAATCCTACTATTTAGTTTTGCTGATTTTATACAATATTAATAGATATGTACATGTGTTTTATATTGCATATTTTATAACACTGTATATGAGCTTGATCGTGTTTGAGAAAGATTTCAGAATTTTAAACGACACAAGCCTTTGATGGAGGATGGAGAAATATGAGCTTAAACGGCAAATCAATTGGAGGTTAATGGACTAGTGCTCCTCGAATATCAAGTTCAAGCTTTAATAAGCTAAGAAGCCAAAGTCCAAGTTTAAAAAATTCAAGAATCGAAGAATTCAAAAGTTCGGTCTATAAGTATAATCTTTAGGAATATCGATGTAAGTATTTCGTGTTTTATGAGATTAGTCAATAAGAGCTCAAGCACATACACAATTGCATGCATGAAACATTTGGTTTTTATCTTGCAAAGATTTTGGACCAAAAATGTTTTCATTTGGAAAAGGGCAAAGTTTCCAGCTTTCCAAAAGGTCAGACGTCTGCCCATAATACCTGCAGACGTCTGCTAACTGTAGCGTACATGTTTTCAGGTTCAAATATCTGACTTTTAAGCTTGTCAGATGTCTTTAGTTCTACTTAGGAGATGTCGGAAGAAGTTTCTTGAAAACCATATTTTTTTTACCTTTAGACGTTTGCCTCTTGATCTTCAGACGTCTGGCTGTAGTCTGGCCTTTTGTCCAGAATTTTCAGACGTCTGAAGCTCTTATCCCAGACATCTAAAGTATATTTTATGGCCAAATATTTTTGTATTCAGACATCTGTCCATTTTACCCTTTAGACGTCTGACCTTGAAAAGGTTTCAAAAAAAAAAGTTACTGTTACTACACATTAAATGTTGCAACGGTTTGATTTTTCAAAGGGGCGGACGTCTGACTCTATGACCTTCAGAAGTCTGATCCTGCTGTCAAATATGCAATTCTTTATTGTTTTGAAGTGTTTTGTGTGTGAGCTATAAAAAGGAATTTGGTGAGAATATATTGTAAGATTTTTTTTTGAGCAAAAATTGAAGTTTTAATATCATCTTCACAAACCAAAATCTACATTTGACTTGAGCTAGTAATTACAAATATTATGCTCCATTGAAGTATACTTAGAGCTTGGATTGTAAAACTCTTGAGAGAATAATTGGGTTATAATTTTCTGTACTTCTTTTGTGTAAGGTCTCTTTAGTGTGAGAGAGACTTTGTAAGGAGAAAGACCATCTTGTTGAGAAGAAAGTCACTTGTGTGTTGAGTGACGCGGTTGTAAGTTACTAGTGTGCAATGTGAAAGTCTCACCGGAGACATGTTTAGTGGAATGAGCCCGTACGCTTAAAGAAAATGGACTAGGGGATTTTCCGAACCGCTCTAAAAACACGTGTGTTTGAGTTTGCATATCTCTATACTTTTAGTTTACTTGCTAATTATCATTGTGATCTATTATTTGCAAGTAGAAATTTTAATTTGTGGTATTTGCTAGTATAATCCTATTCAACCCTCTTAGGATTATTTCAATCATGTGCATTACGCGTGACCTATTTCCATTGGTTTTTCAATAAACTTAACAGAATAAAAGTAGAGGGGTTAAAAGGTAATGAAATTAAAGTACACGGTGTATCGGATAAAGGAAAAAGCTCAAGTAGGATTTTATGAATTAGGCCGGACGGTGTTTTCAAAAAATAAGCCTATAGTTATATATTCTAAGGTTATTGTGTGTACAAACAATTGTGTTTCATAAGAGAGGTTATAAACGACAACTCACCCCAACAACCAACCAACAAGAACCAAATCTTTTGCGAATACAAAGCAAATGTTTGTTGGAAGCAGCAACCAAAATTGAACAAAAAAATTTCCAACCAAAAGGGAAAATAGAGGCAAAGGAGGTGAGCTAACATCTAATTATATAATGAAACATCATCCAGTGAGTATAGGAGAACTTTGACCCCCCTCATTTAATTAAGTTGGAAGTGAAACGAGAGTCA
Source organism: Agapanthus africanus (assembly GCA_030015575.1). Taxonomy (NCBI): domain Eukaryota; kingdom Viridiplantae; phylum Streptophyta; class Magnoliopsida; order Asparagales; family Amaryllidaceae; genus Agapanthus; species Agapanthus africanus. The sequence continues at coordinate 439,335,327 of CM057350.1, read as the reverse complement.
CGTGACCAAACTAAAGACAGAGGTGACGTGGATAAAGAGATTTAATTGTCAAAAGGTCATGAAAAAAAGTGGAATAAAGGAAGATGAAGATTTAAAGAGAGTTTCTCTATTGAACATGAGAGGAATTGTGTGAAGTAGATAGCTAATAGATAAGCAATTTCAACAATATAAACTCTTTTTTTTCTCGAGTAGGCATACGTAAGTTTACATTTATTAGGTTGGAAATTATTCTGATCTCTTCACTTGTGTTAAATATTATGATAAAAAAAATTGACATTGGGATTTCTCTGGAGATTTATCTCAATGAAACATCCAATAAAATCCTATTATCCAACCTCATAATCATCTAGATCTTTTTCTAGAGAACATAAGGATAGCTATATGAAGCAAAATTTCACAAAAGATCCGATAAAGTTTTATGACATCTTATTGATGTGATATCAAACCCTATCTTATAGTCTTATTTAATCCCCACCTCTGAATTGGAAAAATAATAATAATGACTAGAGATGGGTTATTCATGATCTTGAACTACCAGTTAACACCTTCAAGCTCTTCTAGACTATAAAAGAAGTTTAGAAGGAAAGAAAACAATATAATTGCTAAAGAAAAATATGTTCATTCACAAAATAAAGCAGCAAAGTTGAATTGACAGAGAACAAATTCTAAAACAATTCATCATGACTAGGCAAGCTAACAGAATTAGAGTACAAGGGTCCTGAAGTGTCCTCTAAGGATGCATCCAGTGGAGCACATGTGGCATGTATTTATTGGACTTTGCATGTTGCTTTTACATTTAAGTATTTACACTTAAATATAAAAGCAACATGCAAAGTCCAATAAATACATGCACGCCACATATGCTCCGGTACAGATGCATCCTACAAGAACAATGTAGGCCCCTTATACCCACAAAATTAGTGTATTTCAAATTAGTGGGCCCATTACTTGCTACTGCCAATATTAAATACGGGTACGTGTATAATAATGGGCACAATTATATAAGTTAAATATGTATTGATCATTCAAGGTGCATAATGGCATGAATCTATTTTATTAAGACTCCCCATCAATCTATAAGCATTAGAGAGAATCCTTATAATATCGAAGGCCCTGCTTTCTCTCCCATGCATCAAATTAATGTCCTAAAGCAACATGGCTCCTTAAACTTGACACTCAACATCCATAATATTCCTCTTGATGCATGGCCAACACTTGAGTCTTCCTTCAAAGCAACTCAAGCTTTGATTTCAAGCCAAGGGATGTGCATTGGATTATAGCATAACAAGTGCTCATATAAATTTTAATATGATAGACTCGTGAAGTTTAAGAGTAACAAAAGAAAATTATTGATTCATTTTGATATGTGGAGTGATTAACATGATATCTCTTTATTTTATAGTTACTTTAGGAGACCATTATTAAGCATAAAAAATAATAAATAATGTTGCAACTAAAGAATGTTGATATGGTCCTCTAGGCAGAGGCTAGTGGAAGAAAGGAATATATTTTCAACGAGGTATGCTTTGAGCACTTGTACATGATCTCATGGCAATCTCCATAGCTTTTCAATTTAGTGTCATTCTTGGTTGCAATGGTACTAATACTTCAATATCAAACTTTTTATTGTTCAAAATCTTTCCATGCACATATAACAAACAACAATTTTATCCTATTAATGGGGCTTGGAGTAGCCAATGGGAGAGATTCTGGTTCGAGTCCGGGATAGGATGGCTAATTTATTCCACTATTATCTCAAGAAACAAACAACAATTTTACCAAACATAGGAGCCATAATATTGAACGTATCTCCCATAATAAGAAGCAGCTAATAATATAGAAGAATGGTTTTTTAATTAGAGCGTGATATCACTAGATGAACAGGAGAAAGAAAGCCATGACAAATCATTGGCGTATGCACGTGCAAGCCTGCCTTCCTTTTTCTGAGTTAAAGAGTGTGGAGAAGAAAGTTGCATGTATGCGTGTGCGCACGCCCACACACAGGGCTCTATGTTGTTTTAGGCTGCTACTTTCTCTTTTGGTGCGGGGAGGGGGGTGGGTTCCACAAGTTTGATAACTGCGCTCCATGTTAGCTCTTTCTCATGCAACAAAGTCGCTGTAGACGCCCCCATAATGACCATGCTCATGCTCGTTTTTAAATAAATAAAATTTAAGTTTAAATTAACATTTTTGTTGTTTCTGTTTCATGAATAAAAAAGAAAAATCTTCTTTTAAAGAGTAGAATTTATTAAAAAGATTTTTGTTTGGAGAAAAGAATTTTCAAAAAGATAGAATTAATTATTAGTTTTTTTTAAAAAGGAGAAAGGGATTTGTTTTCAATTTAAAATCATTTTAAAACCTATTTTTACATAAATCCAAACCTTTTTCTCTAAACCCGGTCCAGCCCAGAGGGCCATGTATGGGGTTTAAATTATTATTTGACCCGCTAGGATTTGGTTAGCTTGATCTGCCTCTCCTAGCGACCTCCGAAAATCCCCAAAAATATTTTTGAAATACTAGAGACCTTTTCTCAGCCGCTGTAAAAAAATTCAGGTCATTTCGAGATCGGTGGCGGGAGATATAGCTTAAACAAGTTGCTGGTTCGTGTTTCCGGATCTCGAACGAGATAGGTTTCCTTCCCTCTCTCTCTTACCCGTCGCCACTTCTTCGTGCTATGATTACTAAAACATCACCACAACCCCATCTGTATTATACTCTATATGCTATAAATCTCTCCTCGCTTGCAATATGAATAATTTATTCGTTCATCCACTACTGAACTCACGCTTATTTCCACCTTATCACTTGGGATAATATGACCAAAAAATACCTTAAAACCCCAATCTTTACTGATGTCGGTTTTGATGTCGATATTGGGTGACTACCCTATTCCCATGCTTTTCTCTACGCTAAATACTCCCACGATTTTTCCTCGATGCTAACTAATTACTTCACTCTATTTTTTTCATCACATTATATCATCACACCTTTTCATTAAAAATTTCATAAAAGAAAATTATGTCAACAGAGATGTAGACTAGCATCGTATCGCAAACGGAATGCTAACCCTATATTTCCTGTAGCTGTTTTTCCATGGAACTAATGGAATACTCCTGATACGCGGCATACGCTTATGTCCCAAACTCGAATTCTAAAATACTGCAAACCAACCTTTTAAACGACATGTTGCACTCGCATAGACTTGCATGCTATCTTATCGTATTGTCATTGCAAATGTTAGTTACTTGCCTGTCTTGCACAAGTTAGCATGTTATTTCTATTGCTATTATTACTTTAAACCCTTAGGAGACCTACTCAAGTGTTAGCTTGCTGACGGATGTTTCCATGATTAAAATATCCATCAGATTTAAAGGAGAACAGAAACGAGGTGACGCCATGTGACGTAGAAGCTTCAGCTGAAGATCTAGCACACTTTCAGGAAGTCTATTAGCATTCTGGTTGTTATCCTTTTTTCTACCTTTTATTTCGTGTATTGGACTTGTTGCTTAAGGCTTTTATTTTCTTTGTATTGGTTTCGGTTAATAATTCTTTTGTGATATGCTATTGAAATTGCCACACGCTTAGCGAACTTATTTATATCGAGAAAGTGTACTTCTCGGTATAAGTACATCGTGGGACTTGTTGCGTCTCTGCCACAGTCTTTTAAGAAGCGGGACGTGACACACCCACATTACGTTTAAGTTTTTTGTGGCACTTATATACCCACACGGCATATGCAATTCATAGGGTAGAGAATTTTCTATCTTAGCCCTATCATTTATAGATTACTCGACTTTGACCCCATGCGTAACGCGTGGGATAAAAAATTATCGAATATCGAATATTATTTTTTGTTACAATTGAGAAAAAGATACAAATATTTTTTTATAGATATGTTTTCTTTTATGTTTGAAAAATGATATATGAATGTTAGTCATATTTTGTTATTTAGTTACAAATATTATTTTCCTATAAATGAATCTACACACACTTGCTGCAACTTAACATGCAAGTAATACAGGATAGAAAAAAGCATATAACTATCTTTTCTGTAAGAAATATTATATAACAACTTAGATCTTAATAGCATTTAACGATTGCACAAAAACTTTTGGTATTTTTTTTAACATAAGTACTATGTATTTTCTGATTTGTTAGTAGATACCAAGAACAATTATGCAACCATATAAATATCATGTTTTGGTGTTATTTCGTGTCACACCCCGCTTCCCAAAATATGGAAAACGAGAGATGAGTAGGCCAGCCATACTCCTACGGTCAAGAAATAATCCCGCCGTAAACACACTTCGGCTTCTAGTATTACATGGTAATCAGTAAACAAAGCACAGAACTAAAGGGAATATATCACTAAATCATTACATTAACTTTCATTGTTCACAATTTATAATAAAACAAGGAAAAGAACTACTAACCAAGTACGAATACAAGGTTTCTTTAGGGAAAGCAGTAAAGGTGAAGGAGATACTCCCGACTAAATCTCCGCAAGCTCGAAGGGCAAGTCTGACTCCTGTACTGGTTATTCCTTGAGGTCAGAGCATGCATACTCAGGTCGTCAGAGCGACGTAATAGCAATATTATAATAGTGACAAGAAACGAGATAAGAAAGTAATAACAGTGGAGATAAAATGCAGCTAGTCAATATGTCACTAACTGATGGAAGGTATGATCTGTGTCCCTATCAGTCTCTAAACCATCTTTGAAATCGAGTTGTGGAAAAGAGGATCATGTTTAACGAGGGTCTCGTACATACCCGAGACTACGGCCCGCTATCGCCCGGGATATAACCCTGTCAGCCGGACTGCTAGGCCCAACTTAATATATAAGAATCGCTGTTCGAATGATCATCCTCTAAATCACTGTCCTCGCTAAATACAATTCTCTTTCCACTTCGATTTCCCCCTTTTTTCCCAGATTTACACTATTTATAAGTATGTTCTAGTCGTGTACAAGTACGCACCAATAACACGGTTTTAGTCACTGTTCACTGTATTGTTCACTGTCACGAATCATTCACTTTTCACTGACGTACTTGACATTCCTGAACCGATACCATTCACACATGACAATGTATTGTACACTGAATAATAATGCGCACTATCACTAAAAGTATGGCAGCCGGATAAAATATGGGCATTTATGCACTTAACAAATCATGTGTAATACGAGCTATTATGCATATTAAAAATTGCCTTAAATCATACATTCAAAATTCAGTAAAATGATACAAAGATGGTAGCAAGTAAACTCAGTCAGTAGTTCAACAAAATTTATTTCAGGGAAATCGAGTTTCGGGTTTACAAGTTACAGCCGTTTCATTTTAAATGTTCGCTGCTGGAAATTCAATTCCTAAACTGAATGTCCATTTCGCAACACAATTTTCACCCTGTTGAGATCAAAAATAGGCGACGCTATAGTTGAACGAAATTTAGGTTTATCAATTAGAATTCCAACACACCATACGGATTCTCAATCACAACTCTATATCAGAAGTTATGTACTGTACAACAATGGGGTATAAGTTCTGTCCTGTTTGGGACTGCTATACGTCCTGTTAATCTAAAATACAGTTTCAATAGTAAACGACAGTAAAAAGGAACGAAATAATTTTCATTAGTTAGATAACTGTTTCATCTTCACTATGGTGTAGGGTTCTGCAATATAACATGTTCAAGCAGTAGAGGGTAAGCATTATAAGATGAGAATCAACAGCCAGTGCTGCTCTGGACTGCAGTCTAGAGCCGTATTCTGAACCTGTTTCCGTCATCTTTTTAGTATAAAAACAAATAAAAACTCTTATGGGGTTCTAGGTCGTCGAGTCAGCTTCGATTTGATCCCTCGAATGCAGCATTCTAATTTATAATCAATTAGTTGTGATTTTTACAAGTTTCAGACGCGGAAAATTTCAGTTTTAACGGGCTTAAATGGGGATGATCGCTCACGTCAGTAACGACTGTATTTTTTAGTCAAAATATAACACGATGTTCATTACTATACGGGCCAACCTATGTTATCAGTTTCTGTCAATTTAACGGGGGTTTTCCCCTCGTGTTTGGCATCGAACACGTACACATTATTGATTCGCAAGTAAAGTATATACTGTATTTATTGTCATCTAGACTGTAATAGATAGAATTAGTATGGAGCAAGCCGGGTACTTGCCTGATGACGCGTTGACGACGCACGACAGCGGCACGAACGCGACCCGAACACGACACGACAACGACTAGGCTCGAGCCTCAGTTGCGACTGCGTCGAGGAGGTGTCGATGGTGGCGGGATTGATTGCTGTGTGGTGGCCGGAAGAGGAGGCGAAGGCGAGGTGGACGGCGGTGGCTGTGGTGGCCGCCGGTGAGAGTGCAGCGAGGGGTCGAGGCTCGAAACTTGGGTGTAGGGTGCAGTGAAGGGAGTGGAGTAGTGGAGGAGGCTCGGGGTAGTAGGAGGTGATGGTGATGATGCTGAGGGATCGACGAGGTGGCCGGCGGTGAGATGGGAGCGGGGTGATCGTCGGTGGCGAGATAGTTCGCAGGGGAGGCTTGGTGAGGGGTTGGGTGCAGAGTAGTTGGTGAAGGGTGCAGTGAAGCGACGACGATGGCAGTGGGGAAGACCGGAGGTGATGGAGGTGATGACGACGGTGAGGTGAGGAGGTTGCAGGGGAGCTTGAAGTGGCTGGGAAAAACTTTGGTGAGGAGGCAGTGTCGCGATGAAAAGAGAGACAGTGGGGACGAGGGCTCGGCTTTGTATGAGAGAGGGAGACGAGGAGGGTTTGAGGAGGAGGAGAGCATGCACATGGTCGTGGGCTTGAGGAGCGGGGACGTGGGGCGACGAGGCGGGGGTGTGGGGTGTGTTGCGACGACGTGGGGGTGAGGTAAAAGGAAGGAGCGGGAAAGAAAAGGAGTGAGGAAGAAAGGTGTTGGGTCGGGTATAGGGCATGGGGCCGGGTCAGGTATGGGGCATGGGGTTTGGTGTGGGCTGGGAATAATTGTTTTAGAAAAATGAATTTTCAGAATTTAAATAACCACAAGCATCTAAATTTATACACAAAATTGTAGAGAAAAATTTTGGAAACATTAAAGGGGAAATTTCGTATTTACAGAACTGGGAATTTACATCATACCCTCCTTACAAAATTTCGTCCTCGAAATTTAGAAAAGAGAAAACAAAACAACAGTACTCCACAAACAGGTGTGGAAAACGTGGACGGATATCCTCCTCACGCTCCTAGATAGATTCTCCTGGGGAACGACCGCCCCAATACACTCGGACTAACGGAATGACCTTATTCTTCAGCACTTTCTCTCTGCGATCGAGGATGGTGGTGGGTTGCTCCTCGTAGGACAGGTCAGTGCCCAAAGCTAACTCCGAATGGTCCAGAACATGGCTATCGTCCCGAACATAACGCCGCAACTGAGATACGTGGATGGTATTGTGCACACCAGCTAGCGACGGAGATAAGGCAAGTCGATAGGCCACCTCTCCTATTCGCTCTAGCACCTCAAAAGGTCCGATGAAACGGGGACCGAGTTTCCCACGACCTCCAAACCTGATAACTCCACGGGTAGGGGAAATCTTCAGGAATACGTGATCTCCGATTTCAAATTCTAGTGCTCTCCTGCTGGCATCTGCCCAACTCTTCTGTCGATCCTGAGCCGTCTTAATGCGTTGTCTGATCATTTGGACCTTGTCGACTGTCTTAACAATAAGCTCAGGACCCAGTAATCTTTGTTCGCCCACATCATCCCAACAAACTGGGGATCGATACTTACGCCTGTAAAGTGTTTCGAAAGGAGCCATCTGGATGCTAGCCTGGTAACTGTTGTTATAAGAACACTCGACTAGATGCAGATGATCCTCCCAAGAACCTGGAAATCCAACATACAAGCTCTCAACATGTCCTCGAGCGTCTGAATCGTACGCTCGGATTGTCCATCCGTCTGTGGATGATACGCTGTGCTGAACTTGAGGCGGGTACCCAGACTCTCCTGTAAGCTCTTCCAAAAGTGCGAAGCGAATCTGGTGTCTCGATCTGATACAATGCTGACCGGAACCCCGTGAAGTCGCACTATCTCCTATATGTATCTCTCCGCAAGTGACTCTGTCGACTGTCCCACCCGGAAGGGTAAGAAGTGTGCAGCTTTCGTGAGGCGGTTGACGATAACCCAAACGGCGTTGTTGCCCCTAGGGCTCCGTGGCAAGGCCGTCACGAAATCCATAGTAATGTGCTCCCACTTCCATTCAGGTATCGTAAGCGGTTGTAGCAGTCCTGCTATCCTCTGTTGTTCCGCCTTCACTTGCTGGCATACCAAGCACCTGGATACAAACCGCGCAATTTCTCGCTTCATCCCGTTCCACTAAAAGTACTGCTTTAGATCTCGATACATCTTCATGCCTTCCGGATGCACAGAATAAGCTGAACTATGCGCCTCAGCTAGTACCTCTTCCCGAACATCCCCTTTGGGTACGCAGAGTCTGCTACCGAATCTCAGAGAACCGTCTTCATGTATGAGTAAGCCCGTTCTCAGCCCGGCTTCTACCTGCGCTCTGAACTTTTGCAATCGAGGATCATCCGTTTGTGCAGCCTTGATGCGATCCATAAGAGAAGACTGCACCTGTAGTTTCTAAAATTGGCTGATTGCGCTCGGTGTAACGACCTCAAGCTCGAGTCTTTGAAAATCCTCAATGATGCTTCTCTGTCTGGTCAACATCATGACCGCTGTCTTGCGACTGAGAGCATCTGATACAACATTTACTTTTCCTGGATGATACTGAAGGTCCAAGTCGTAGTCCGCCATCAATTCTAGCCATCGGCGCTACCTCATATTTAGTTCTTTCTAAGTGAAGACATACTTCAGACTCTTGTGATCCGTGTACACCTCCACCTTCTCGCCCAACAGGTAATGCCTCCAGATCTTCAATGCAAAAACCACTGCGGCTAACTCCAAGTCATGCGTAGGGTAGTTCCTTTCGTGATTTCTCAGCTGTTGTGAGGCGTAAGCAACCACCCGACCGTGCTGCATCAGAATATAGCCTAAGCCCTTCCCTGAGGCATCACTATGTATCACCAAACCACCGGAATCATCTGGCACTGTAAGAATGGGCGCTGTGGTTAACTTCTGCTTCAGTGTCTCAAATGCTCGAGTACACTCCTCTGTCCACACAAACGGTATCTCCTTCCGTGTCACCCTCGTCAAAGGTTCAGCGATTCTTGAAAAGTCTTGGACGAACCACCGATAATGCCCTTCCAGTCCCAGAAAGATTCTGATCTCGGCCACTGACTTCGGTGTTGGCCAATCTCTGATAGATTCTATCTTTGCCGGGTCCACTAAGATGCCTTCGCCCGAAACAATGTGTCCCAAGAACTGAACCTTGTCGAGCCAGAACTCACACTTGCTCAACTTTACGTACAGCTTCTCTTCCCGAAGAATTTGTAGAACCGTGCGCAAATGCTCGACGTGCTCCTCCTGGGTCTTCGAGTAGACTAGTATGTCGTCGATAAATACAACGAAAAACGTGTCCAAGTACTTCGCAAACACCCGTTCATCAAATCCATAAATATCGCTGGAGCATTGGTAACACCGAACGTCATCACAAGGAACTCATAATGTCCGTATCGGGTCCTGAATGCCGTCTTGCATATATCCTCGGCCGCTACTCTGATCTGATGATAGCCCAAACGGAGATCCAACTTCGAAAATACCTTGGCCCTACTTAACTGATCAAATAAGTCGTCGATGCGCGAAATTGGGTATTTGTTCTTTATCGTGACTTTGTTCAGCTCCCGATAGTCTATACACATCCGCAGCGATCCATCCTTTTTCTTCACCAACAGAACTGGTGCACCCCACGGTGAAGCGCTTGGCCGGATAAATCCCTTCTCCAGGAGTTCTTCAATTTACTTCTTCAATTCTGCCAACTCAACCAGTGCCATTCTGTACGGGGCCTTAGAAACTGGTGCTGTATCTTGAGTCAAATCAATCGAGAATTCCAAAACGCGTGGAGGTGGTAGACCTGGTAAATCTTCAGGAAACACGTTCAGAAAATCCCGAACAATCTCTGGGGCTGGGCTCTCATCAATCTCCATAGCTGTCAACTCTTTTGGCTTGGCTCTATACTTGGCTGGCTCCAAAGATTCGCTCCCGCCTTCGAAAATAAACTCTGAGTGATTGGGAATGCGGAAAGTCACGTTCCTTGCTCGGCAATCAATAATTGCATGGAAAGTACTCATCCAATCCATCCCGAGAATTGCGTCATAGCTGCCTGTTCCGATCAAAAGGAAATTCGCATAGAATTCCCTGCCACACACTACAACTGGACAGGATCTACATTCTCGACTAGATACTATAACACCATTACCCATATGTATTTCCCAACCCTTGGTTAATGGTTCATGTGGTATAGAATGTGTATCAACGAAATGCGCAGATATGAAACAATGCGATGCTCTAGAATCAAACAGTACTCTAGATGGCATGGAATGTACGAGTAGAATACCTGTGACAACTTCGCTTGAAGCCACTGCCTGCTCGGCAGTCAAGGTGAAAGCCCGTCCCTGACTACAGCCTATGTAGGGTTGCCTTTGCTCCTGTGATCTCTGCTGCTGCGGTCCAGACCCACCCTGTAACTCTGTTCGCTCGGGGCAATCACTAACTCTGTGTTGGCTGGATCTGCAAATCAAACACTGTCCCTTGGCGCGGCGACAGTCCTTCTAGGTGTGCCTATCCCTGTTGCAGTAGCCGCAAACTAAGTTCTTACTCTGGGGGCGATGTTGGGGTACGAATGGATGCTTGATCTGTGTCGTTCCTGGCCTATAAACTGGTATGACTCCTCGAGACGGTGTGTGTGTACGTACTGGAACAACTGGGAGCTTCCTAAATTTATAGATCAGCTTCTCCTGAATTCGTGCCGCGTTGAGTACGGTTCCCCTACGAACGGCGGCCAAGACATGGACGTCTTGCCTGAGATTCGGGGCAGATGCTATTTGGTTTTATCTGTCCACCTCTCCGAAGATGCCAAGTTGATTTATGGTACCGTGTATCGGAGATTTAGATGGATGCGGCCGATGTAGCAAACTTCGTCAGATTCCCCCTCGCTTGAGGGGTTTTGATTATGGGGACGCTCTTCCCTGCAGGCGCAAGCCCCTGCAGTTAATTACGCTACCGTATCGCGGTAACAACTTTCTCCTTCTCCAGATGTTCACTTCGTGTCATGGGTGTTTGTTTTGTTTGTGGTTGCCCGTGGATTGTATACGGAGACTAATTTATGTCGTCACCCGTAGGACGTAGATTAGTCCAAATTTGTATTTCCTTAGATTTGGGTTTGGGGTTTTGGTTTAAGGATACGTTAGCCGTATTTGAGGCTAAGATCAACTTAAACGTTTGTTAAGGATACGTTAACCTAATTTCCAGGCTAAGATCAACTTAACAGGATCATTTAGATCCATTTCCAGTTTAGGGACATGGTGGTCCATTATATGTATGGCCGTCGGGACCCATCACCTCTCTGACGACGTTGAAGGATTACAACGACAGATGTCAGAGGAGTTCAGAGATGTACCCTTGAACCAAAGTTAATTGGGGGATCTATAGTCCAATTTGGGACTAAAGTCTGTTTGAAGGTTTAAGGATACGTTAGCCATATTTGAGGCTAAGATCAACTTAAACGAGATCGTTTAGATCCGACAAAAGAGTATTTGGGGGCTCTATTGTTCCAGTTTAGGGACATAGTGGTCCATGTTCCAGTTTAGGGACATGGGGGTCCATTTGTTTAAGGACGCTTGAGTCCGGGAGTTTAAGGACGCTTAAGTCGATGAGCTGGTTTAAGGATGCTTAAGTCCGGGAGTTTAAGGACGCTTGAGTCCGGGAGTTTAAGGACGCTTAAGTCCATAAGTTGGTTTAAGGACGCTTGAGTCCGGGATTTTAAGGACGCTTAAGTCCATGAGCTGGTTTAAGGACGCTTAAGTCCATGAGCTCGTTTAAGGACGCTTAAGTCAGGGAGTTTAAGGACGCTTAAGTCCATGTCGATGTGTAGTTGTCGGGACCCGTCACCTCTCTGACGACGTTGAAGGATTACAACGATGGATATCAGAGGAGTTCAGAGATGTACCCTTGAACCGGATGTAAATTGATTTAAGGGAGCATTCATGCTCGGTCAATTTAATTTGAGGACTTACGGCCATGATTGGGCTATGTCCAGTTGAGAATGTTCGACGTTTTTATTCGTGATTGGCCTATTAGGCTTATGCTAGGGCTTTGCCTTTGTTTAATAATGCACTGCATTTTATTTTGGCCTGTAAGGCCTATTTGATTTGGGCTCTGTCCCTTTATTTTTATGATGCAGAGCATCTGACAGACCTTTGTTTGGGCTCTGCCCTTTTTAAAATAATGCATGGCATTTTATTAGGCCTGTTAGGCCCTTTTTTATTGGGCTCAGCCATTCTTTTCAGTAATGCGGTGCATTAACTATCTGACAGTGGCCATGTGGCCTGTCAGGCGCTTTGCGCCAATTAATGAGCGTAAGCGCATGTGGAGGTGACACGTGTCACGCTTTGGTGAGCTCAAGCGTAGTTAGTGCAGTGCGCTGTGCAAGTGCGCTGCGCTATTGCGCTGCTGACACGTGGCGCGCTCTGGTGAGTTGCGCCAATTTCAGATAGCAATGCTCTATTTTAAAAGCGCATAGCGTAAGTTGTTCTGGAGCTGACACGTGGCGCTCTCTGGTGGCTTGCGCCAACCCAGGAGCGCAACAGTACAAATTTACAAGTGCAAGGCACTGTTTTAATATCTTGATCCAATTTTGGATTCAAGAAAGGAATCTTTTAAGATTCCAGAACCAATGGTTCATCAAAAGGCAATGCCTTTGTTATTATATATATATATATTTATTTATTTATTGAAGATCTTTGATCTTTTTCTTAGATCAATGATCTTTTTTAGGAGAAACTTTTCTTTTATTCAAAGGTTTTTACCTTTTTCTTTCTTTAAGCTCTTCTTAAAATTCTTTAGAGGAATTCTCTGTTTTTCTCTCTGTGTTTTTCTGCTTCTTTGTGTTTTACACTTGAAGTCTAGGGGCCTTTATATAGTGCCATTTAGTTTGTTAAATTGGTTAGAGAGATCTTTCTCTGAGTGATTTAGGGATTTTCCCCACCGTTGGATCTTTGATCCAAGGGCTTCTGTTTTACAGAGGACAATTTTCTTGTTTTAACAAGAACAGAAAGATCTTACTGGAATTTTAATTTTGTTTGGCGCAAACGCACCTGCGCTTGACACGTGTCGCGCAGCGCAACTGCTCTAGCGCAACTGCGCTGACACGTGTCACGTAGCGCAGAGCGCAGCGCAACTGCGCTGACATGTGTCGCGCAGCGCAAAGCGCAGATTATCTGAAGTGTTGCTTCCTTTAATATTATTATTATTATTTTTATTTTAAATAGAGCCTTGCTCTGATTGGGTGTGCTGCGCCCCTTGCGCTGGCGTGCCTGATTTTGACACGTGGCGCGTTGCGCCCAGCGCAAGGAATCTGAAGCGTTGCTTCTTTAGTTTTAACTTTAATTTCAAAGTAGAGCTTTTCTCTGATCGGGGGAAACAGAAGCATTGCTTCATCTCCCGCCTTAGAATTTGAACAGAGCTTTGCTCTGATTGGGGTAAACAAATGCCCCCCCCGTTGCGCTTACGTGGCCCCAAACGTGAGCGCAGCGGTGGCAGAATTCCAACCGTCGCGTCATCCCTTTGAAGTTGAAACGGCTCTTCAAGGCCTATAAATAGGACCTTTGGTCCCTTAGATGATTTTCATCTCTTCATAAGAACTTTGTTCAGAGCCCTGCTATTTTGTTTAAGCACTTTTAAAAGTTCAAACTCTAGAAAATTTTAGGTAAAAATTAATGTAGATTAAATTAATTTTTAAGAGCCTTGCTTTCAATAGATCCCTGATCTAAAGAAAACCCATTTAGGGTTTCACTTAGCAGAGCTTTGCTCTGAAGGGATCTAGAGGGAACTAAAGAGAACTCTATTAGAGTTCCATTAATAGAGTTCTGATCTTCTGAAAGGATTTTATTTATAATTTCTTGATTCATTAATGGAGCTTTGCTCCTTTTAAATCATATAGCAGAAATCTTAAGAGTTGCTAATTTTGTCGATTTTCTTTTATAGGAGTGATGGACGCCCACATGTACGATCTCGACGAGATCATCTCTTACGGGGACATCCGCCGACTCGGCCGTTCTCAAAATTGAGAATTCACAAACGCGGAGTGTGCCGAAATCATGAGCCGCTTCGACGCATATAACGGTCAACTGCTTCCCCGACGTTCCTCTCTCCTGAAGCTTATCGTGGGAGCCATATGGGAAGCGCTTCCCTTATTCTGTTCCGGTGTGCCGCTTAGGGCATTGGATGCCGCTGAGGATAAGGTGCACTCAGTGTACCAGATGAACTTAGTCTCGAAGAGAAGGCGAGAGAATCTTGTCGATCTCCTGCACCAGGCCTTCCAACAGTCCGCCATACTCGCTGCTTATTGGAGGGAGGAGGACATCAGTGAGGACCCCGACGCTTGTGCTCGCGAAAGAAAGCACACTAGGATGGTTCGCCAGGCTTGGAAAGTCTTAGATAATGTTACTTTTGAGTTCCTCAATCCATGTCCTGGGTCCGAGGTTGTACCGTTGTAAATATTTCAATAATGTTGTTATTTATTTCTTTATGATTGTAAGAACCCTTTGCAATATGAATGGAAATTTTTTTATTTCAGCTTGTCTTATTTCTCGTTCTGAGTCTTTTGCACACGCATGAATGGATGTGTCTCGAACGCTTGATCAAATGCAAATCGGATGTTCTTTCTGTCTCTTTCTTCCTTCTTCTATTATCAGCATGCTACCTTAGTAAACATAGTTGACAGATGCTAGCGCGAGCATCTTGTCCTGGCTTCTTCAAGAGGTAATGATGGCTTAGGACGCAGGTTCAGATCTGCTGCCTAAGACTTTTCAACTTTATGAGCCGTGAGGGTCTCACAAAGACTTTTTTCCCTACGGATCGAGAGGATCTCGTAAGTGTATTTTCTCCTTAGGAATCGTGAGGATCCCTAAGTGTGTTTTCTCTTATAAGTCGTAAGGATCCTATAAGAGAATTTTCCCTCTCACGAGTCGAGAGGACTCGTAAGCGGTTGTTTCCCTCCTTGTCAAGATTCGAC
The DNA here is from genome assembly GCA_030015575.1 of Agapanthus africanus. Lineage (NCBI taxonomy): Eukaryota > Viridiplantae > Streptophyta > Magnoliopsida > Asparagales > Amaryllidaceae > Agapanthus > Agapanthus africanus. The sequence goes on along the minus strand of CM057350.1, from coordinate 439,320,142 downwards.
TTTGGAGAGTGAGACCCATGGATAGTATGCAAGAGACTGTTTTGGGCCGACTTGCAGGGTCCCAGTGCTTAGGAAATGGGTTTTTTAATCCTTACTGCGTAAGGCTTTATCTTACGAGTCGAGACGAATCGAGAAGTTCTCGCAAAGACATCAATTTCCTCACGAGTCGAGATGAATCGAGCATTTCTCGCAAGAATATCCTAACTTCACAGTTAACCTCTGCTCTTTGCGACAGAGGTCCGTTAGGGTCTGTGGTACTTAGGGTTTTGGCCGTCGTACCGTCGCGTTGGCTGATATATTCCTCGATATGCAATCTTACTGTTCGAGTAGCCTTGCGATTGTTGTGTCTCTGATCCCTTCGGGGGCTGGACAAGACGTCTTCAAGTAATCTTCCAGGTAATCTTACCGTCGAAAGAGCAAGCGTAGGGATATTCCATGTCACTTTTTACTTGAGGTTAGGCTCATTTTGGAGAGCCCCGATGAGTCATAACCACTCCCCGCTGGTGTGGGATGATCTCCGATAGTCTTTCAGGCTTTATATGACTTGCCGTCAAGACTCTGAATCTAGGAATTTAGCCTTTGCTTCGTTTGCTGGCATCGCGTCTGCTGTATCGAGATGAATGCCGCGGTTGTTTCTAGGCTGCCGGTGAACCGTCGAGGTTTGGAACTAGGGACTTTGCCGTGGCTCCACTATTTGATGATGTTGCGTCTGCTGTGTCGAGACGAACTTCGAGGTGTTGACCATCCCGCACTGGTGTGAGATGATCTCCGGTTGTCTTTCAGGCTTTATATGACTTGCCGTTAAGACCTTGAAGCTAGGAATTTGGCCTTTGCTTCGTTTGCTGGCATCGCGTCTGCTGTATCGAGACGAATGTAGCGGTTGTCTCTAGGTTGCTAGTGAACCGTCGAGGTTTGGAACTAGGGACTTTGTCGTGGCTCCGCTGTTTGATGATATTGCATCTGCTGTATCGGGACGAACATAGAGGTGGTGACCACTCCGCGCTGGTGCAAGATGATCTCCAATTGTCTTTCCGGTTTTATATGAGTTACCGTCAAGACCCTGAAGCTAGGAATTTGGCCTTCGCTTCGCTTGCTGTGGTGTGTCCGAATCCTGTTGGAGGAAGAACGCTGTTATGACATCTCGTCTGTTGTATCGAGACGAATGCCGAGGCGGTGACCACTCCGCACTGGTGCAAGATGATCTCCAATTGTCTTTCGGGCTTTATATGACTTGCCGTTAAGACCCTGAAGCTAGGAATTTGGCCTTCGCTTCATTCGCTTTGGCGTTGCCGTATCCTGTTGGAGGGAGAACGCTGGGGTGACATCTCGTCTGCTGTATCGAGACGAATGCCGAGGTGGAGCTGGGATTTTGCCGTTACTCCGCTTGTTTGACCATGGGGTCTTTTGTTGACGTTGTATCTGCATCTTGCTGGACTGCGAAGGAACGCTTTTGTTGATTCTTTGGGCTGTAGATATTTCCGTTAAGATTTGGAACTAGGGACTATGTCGTGGCTCTGTTTCATTGCGACTCTGAGGTCGGTTGTTGACGTCATGTCTGCATCTGGTTGGAGTGAGGAGAAACACCGTTAGCGATCTCTAAGTTGTCGATATCGACATCGAGACCCTGAAGCTAGGGATCTTCTTTTGCTCCGTTTGTTGATATCGTGTCTACAATATTGCGACAGATGTCGAGATTGTCTCTAGGTTGTCTATGAACCGTCGAGATTTAGCTTTGCTTTCTGATGGAGCCTGTTGGGAAGGTATGGTTCCCTCTTTGTTCGTGCCTCTGGATTGTATACAGGGATCGATGTGATCTCACCTGTAGGGCAAAAAGTTTCATTCATTTTTTTTTATTATTATTTTCTTTCCGCGATGCTCTATCATTTCAGCTTTTATATCGCGAAGATCGCGATTGCCCCATCATTTCGGCTATCTTTTCGCGTTGCCCAATCATTTCAGCTATTTATTTTATTTTTACTCGCTGTTTTTTTTATTGCGAGTTGCCCAATCATTTCGGCTGTTTATTTTATTTTTACTCGCTGTTTTTTATTGCGAGTTGCCCAATCATTTCGGCTGTTTATTTTATTTTTACTTGCTGTTTTTATTGCGAGTTGCCCAATCATTTCGGCTATTTTTCATGCATACATTTTTACTTGCTGATTTTTATTGCAAGTTGCCCCATCATTTCGGCTATTTTATATGCATTTTTAGCTCGCTGATTTTTTATCGCGAGCGTAGAACTTGGAATCTTGATGCCGGTTTAGGCATCAGCATCGCTACAACTGGGATATTGCCAGGAGCGAATCATCATTTGCCTCTGTCGATGTTGAACAAAGGTGGCTTAGCGAACATGGTTAGGATCCCGTCGACTAAGGCTTTTGACTTCATGAGCCGTAAGGGTCTCACAAAGGTATTTCTCCCTGCAAGTCATGAGGATCTCGTAGGTGCGTTTTCTCCTTAGGGATCATGAGGATTCCTAAGTGTATGTCCCCCTGTAAGTTGTAAGGATCTTACAAACGGGTTTTCTCCTTATAAGTCGAGAGGACTTACAAGGGTTGTTCACCGTATGGACATATCCCCAGTCACGGGTGGGACTTGGTTAGGGAAATGTTTATTCGCGCCCGTGGATTATATACAAGGGTCAGTATTGAGCCGCTTGTAGGGCACTATCGAAGGTCGTGGGGGTTGCTTAAGAACAGGTTCAGGTCTCTGTAACTTAAGACTTTCAAATCTTATGAGCCGTGAGGGTCCCATAAGAGAGTTCTCCTTACGAGTCGTGAGGATCTCGCAAGTGTAATTTCTCCTTAGGAATCGTGAGGATCCCTAAGTGTGTTGCTTCCCTGTGAGTCGTAAGGATCTCACGCAGGTGGCTTCTCCTTACAAGGTCGAGAGGACCTTGTAAGTGTTTTTTAACGAGGTTGCGCCCTTTCGGGTTTTCACAAACACTCGCCGGTAGTCCTGCAGTTTTTACTCACGGAGCCCTTTCGGGTTTTCATCCGTGTCCGTTTTGCTTATGGACATACCGTCTTTTATATATATATATATATATATATATATAATTCTTTTTTATTCCTTTTTTTTTCCTAACGAGGTCGCGCCCTTTCGGGTTTTCACGAATACTCGCCGGTAGCCCTGCTGTTTTTACTCACGGAGCCCTTTCGGGTTTTCATCCATACCCATTTTGCTTATGGACATACCGTTTTTATTTATTGATTTATTTTTTTAATTTTTGTTATCACGTCAGCCTGAGGATGCCGCGGTAGTAGTTTAAAGACGTTTCGGTCATTTGCAAGTTTTAGGACATTGCGGTCCATCGTTAGTTTAAGGACGTTTCAGTCCGTCGTCGCCGTATTTGAGGCGAATCTCTAATTTACTGACTTTTCGGTCTATGGGGCTTTCCCTATGAATGAGCATGATGCCCCTAGCATATCCATCTTTCTCGGAGCATGCGGTTGTGGCGGGCTCATCTTCCAGTTTTCGGACAACGCGAACTTGCCCTGTTGGTATTGATCTTCGATCCATCCTTTAAAGACGAAGCAATCCTCGATCGGGTGACTTACCGTTTGGTGGTAAGGGAGGTAATTAGGATTGTTGATATCATTCAGTTGTGGTTGGCATTTCGGCTCCGGTAGAGTGATAAGCCTGTTGTGCACTGCCGCTACGAACAGCCTCCTTGTTTCATCCCGGGGAAATGAGTAAGGACGTTTCAACCTCTCCCAGAGAGGTTTCCGCTTGTTGTTTTGGCGAACAACCGGTCTAGAGCCACTCGATTGTTGTTGAGTGTTGGCGACGAAGGGCGTTTTTTCCTTTCCTTTATCCTTCTTGTTCGCTCCGTTGTTTGCGGGTCCGAGATTTTCTCTGGATATCATGCAATTGCACGGCTGAATGTTCTCGCAACTCCTCAATTCTTCAGAGATGGACTCCTTGAAGAGAGGGCCGAGGGCTACTTTTTCGTCGGAGTCACTCTTGAAGGTGAGAACTCGTAATCCCCCGGGATCACCCCTATGACAATTGCCAGCAACTCTTTTATGCTCATCTGTCGCATTCTTCCGCTGTGTACGAGCTTCACGCTTTGTTCTGTTGACGTATTGCCTGTAAGCGACATACCCTTGCCACCAACACTTAAAGGAGTCGCAGTCTTCAGTAGGATGTGCGGTCTTCTGATGATATAAGCAGTAATTAGGATGCATTTCTACTCCACCGAGCGTGTTTTCTTCAGAGGGTGGTAGCTTCATTCCCATTGATATGGCCTTAGCAAACCTTTTCCTCATCTTGAATTTGTTTTTATCCACAGCGGATGTCTTTTGATTTGACGGGAGTGCCTCGGCTCTTTCGTCTAATCGCCGGCGTTTAGCTCCTTCCAGTATGGCCATTTCACGCTCTTGATTGGCTTTAAGTTTCAGACGAATCTCATTCAGGAAGGTATCGATCATCTCGTCTGACGGCCACAGAAGTTCCGGTTTAGAATCCGCCCTCGTTTTCTCGGTGCAAGGAGCCTCTTTATCGTTTATCAATGAGTGAGAGATCACGTGACAAGTTGCCCCCGATGAGTCCATCTTCTTTGGAGTGTGCAGCTGTGGTGGGTTTACCTTCCAATTTTTAGACAGCGCAAACTTGCCTTGTAGGTATTGGTCTTCAATCCAGTTTTTGAAGACGTAGCAATCCTCAATCGGATGACCCAACACTCGGTGGTAGGGACAGTAATTGGGATCATTGACGTCGTTTGGATGCAACGGGCGTCTTTGATCTGGCAGATTGATGAGCCTGTTGCACAGTGCCAGCTCGAACAGTCTTCTCGTTTTATTTTGAGGAAACGAGTAAGGACATCCTAGCTTCTCCTGGAGGGATACGCGTGGACGCATATTGTTTTAATGGACAACCGGCTTCAAGTTGCTTGGCTGTTGTTGAGCATTGGCGACGACGATCGCTTTTCCTTTCCCCTTCTCAGTTCGAGAGTCCGGTTTTGGAGGAGACGGTCCATGGCCCATCTGCTCCATTTGGGCCAACTTGTCGATCAAGGCCTGGAAAGTAATTGGCCTAAAGAACATCATGAACTGCGAGATGGTCGCTTGCGGATCAAGAGTGCCCACAAACATGCCTACTGCAGGTGCTTCTTCGATGCGTTGTTCGCATTTCGACCATAGGTTCCGCCATCGTGTTGCGTATTGGACCCACGTTTCGCCTGGCCTTATCCTGGCATTAATCAGTGCTGTTATCGGGGTGCGTTCACCAGCACTCGCGAATCTTTGTGTGAACAGTAGCTCCATCTCCGCAAATGTTTTGACAGAGTCGCTAGGTAGCTCCGAATACCACTCGAAGTCCGTTTCTGTTAAGCTGTCGACGAATTGGCGAAGTAACAGTTTTTCATCGCCTCCAGTGTTGCCGCAAAGAGCCCTGAATTGAGCGACATGCTGACGGGGATTTCCCGTTCCTTTATATATGTGGAACTTAGGGATCGTATATCCCGACGGGTAACTGATTTGGTCATACCAGCCCGGATAGGGTCGTCCGGTTCTAACAATTTGCCCAGCCGCTTCATTCGCCTGATGAACTCGTATCTGCTGAGCAATATAATCATCCAGGGCGCCCTTGGAGATAGTTTCCTCCTTGGCCGCTGAATGAGCCGGCAAAGGGTTCAATGTTTCTCCTCTGTCGTCTTCAATAATGATCGGAGGGTCTTCGGCTGGAGGATCCGGCTGTAACATCATCCCGACCATGTCTTGGAAGAGAAGTGCCATTCGCTTTATGTTAGCCGCTTGCTCTGCGGCTTCTTTGTCCTTCTTTTCGAGGACTCTGCGTAAGAAGTCAACATCGGTTTCTTGTTCGTGACGCTGCTCTGATGATGCCTCCGGGCTTTCTTTTGGCCCGGTGAGTGCAGCCATTTGCGTCAGCATTTCCTGAAGCTTCTGTTGCTGTTCCTGGGCTTTTGTCATGGATTGGGTGAGCGGTCGGTGACCCATTGAAGCGCGGCTATCCTCTTTCCCAGATGCCATATAAACAGTATGCACCACTATGCCCCCCAGACTTGGGGCTTTTGTGCTCAGCTCTTTTACGATTTGCCATGTTCACAGGGGCTTCTTGCGGCCTCCTTTTCTTTTGAGTGATTGATGTTGAGGGAGCCGTTGCAGTAGGCACCCAACCAGCTGTTGCTTTTTCTGGCTTGATGGAGTAGTCCTTCTCCTGCCGAACCTTCATCTTTTTCTGTCGGCGGAGATAGTCTTGATCTATTACGGAGTCTTGGACTTGACGCCAGACCTTGTAAATTTCAGAGAACAACTGTTGAGGGGGCTGCTCCAGCTTCACCTTTGGGGCATTATCCACATGTGTAGGAGATCTTTTCAATACGGAAGTTGGCGAGTTTTTGCGCACCCTTCTTAGCGATTCAAAGCTATTCCCGGTCGGAACAGCAGCATTGATTTCCACCATCGGAGCTGGCGGAGTTATCTCCGAGGGGGAGTTGCCCCCAGCCTTCCTCACTCGGCGCCAGTGGCGACGTCGAGCGTGTCGTGTGGATGGAGTTGTTTCAGCTATAAGGGTGACTTCGTCATGCCCCCTGTTTTGAGGAGAGACTGTTATTGGTGCTAGCCTATCGAAGATTGACACCTGTTGAGAAGCAATGTCTAATCTGTCAAAGACAGACCTCTGGGCAGGGGAAGCAGCTTTGAGGACCTCTCCTGGAGCAGCAACCGGAATGGCCAGCCTTGTAAAAACTGATTTCTTGGAAGGAGGAGCCTTTCCAATGATTTCGTCCGCTTGAGCCGGGATGGCTATCCGCTTTGGGATGGCAGCTTCGGGTATCGCGGGCTTGTAGACATTCTGGCCCAGTCTGTTGAAAACTGAGGTCTTGAAGTTGGGCAACCCGTTGAGAGGGGCCGCGGGAGTTATAAGCCGATCAAAGACCGACTTCTTTGGAGCTTCTTGCGACGTCGTTGGGGTACCGAAGCTCATCGGTAGGAGCATGGTCCCGAAGAATAGTCCAGTGGTGGCTTAAGTTATCTGCTCCACTGGCATCTTGAAAAGGGAGGCCGCTTGGGGCCCATAAGTCACTCCTCCAGTAAGGACGGAGCGAGAGTTGCAGTTGCAGGTAGTGCAGTTTGAAGCCATTGATCTTCTGTTTTCTGCACGGAGCAAGACACAAAATCTTAGTACCTCGAATCCACAGGCAACCACAGCAAACCGCAATTCGTTCGCGAACACGACACATGAAGTGTGGAGTGGAAAGAGGAAGAGGTCCCACCGGGCGTGCCAGAATCTGTTCCCCTCCGAACGGCGGCCAAGACATGGACGTCTTGCCTGAGATTCGGGGCAGATGCTATTTGGTTTTATCCGTCCACCTCTCCGAAGATGCCAAGTTGATTTATGGCACCGTGTATCAGAGTTTTAGACGGATGCGGCCGATGTAGCAGACTTCGTCAGATTCCCACTCGCTTGAGGGGTTTTTGATTGTGGGGACGCTCTTCCCTACAGGCGCAAGCCCCTGTAGTTAATTACGCTACCGCATCGCGGAAACAACTTTCTCCTTCTCCAGATGTTCACTTCGTGTCGTGGGTGTTTGTTTTGTTTGTGGTTGCCCGTGGATTGTATACGGAGACTAATTTATGTCGTCACCCGTAGGACGTGGATTAGTCCAAATCCGTATTTCCTTATATTTGGGTTTGGGGTTTTGGTTTAAGGAAACGTTAGCCGTATTTGAGGCTAAGATCAACTTAAACGTTTGTTAAGGATACGTTAGATCCGACAAAAGAGCATTTGGGGGCTCTATTGTTCCAGTTTAGGGACATAGTGGTCCATGTTCCAGTTTAGGGACATGGGGGTCCATTTGTTTAAGGACGCTTGAGTCCGGGAGTTTAAGGACGCTTAAGTCCATGAGCTGGTTTAAGGATGCTTAAGTCCGGGAGTTTAAAGACGCTTGAGTCTGGGAGTTTAAGGACGCTTAAGTCCATGAGTTGGTTTAAGGACGCTTAAGTCCGGGAGTTTAAGGACGCTTGAGTCCGGGAGTTTAAGGACGCTTAAGTCCATGAGCTGGTTTAAGGACGCTTAAGTCCGGAAGTTTAAGGACGCTTGAGTCCGGGAGTTTAAGGACGCTTAAGTCCATGAGCTGGTTTAAGGACGCTTAAGTCCGGGAGTTTAAGGACGCTTAAGTCCATGTCGATGTGTGGTTGTCGGGACCCGTCACCTCTCTGACAACGTTGAAGGATTACAACAACGGATATCAGATGAGTTCAGAGATGTACCCTTGAACAAGATGTAAATTGATTTAAGGGAGCAGTCGTACTCGGTCAATTTAATTTGAGGACTTACGGCCATGATTGGGCTAAGTCCAGTTGAGAATGTTCAACATTTTTATTCGTGGTTGGCCTATTAGGCCTATGCTAGGGCTTTGCCCCTGTTTAATAATGCACTGCATTTTATTTTGGCCTGTAAGGCCTATTTGATTTGGGCTCTGTCCCTTTATTTTTATGATGCAGAGCATCTGACAGACCTTTGTTTGGGCTCTGCCCTTTTTAAAATAATGCATGGCATTTTATTAGGCCTGTTAGGCCCTTTTTTATTGGGCTCAGCCCTTCTTTTCAGTAATGCAGTGCATTAACTATCTGACAGTGGCCATGTGGCCTGTCAGGCGCTTTGCACCAATTAATGAGCGCAAGCGCATGTGGAGGTGACACGTGTCACGCTCTGGTGAGCGCAAGCGCAGGTAGCGCAGTGCGCTGTGCAAGTGCGCTGTGCTGTTGCGCTGCTGACACGTGGCGTGCTCTGGTGAGTTGCGCCAATTTCAGAGAGCAATGCTCTATTTTAAAAGCACATAGCGCAAGTTGTTCTGGAGCTGACACGTGGCGCTCTCTGGTGGCTTGCGCCAACCCAGGAGCGCAACAGTGCAGATTTACAAGTGCAAGGCACTGTTTTAATATCTTGATCCAATTTTGGATTCAAGAAAGGAATCTTTTAAGATTCCAGAACCAATGGTTCATCAAAAGGCAATGCCTTTGTTATTATATATATATATATATATATTTTATTGAAGATTTTTGATCTTTTTCTTAGATCAATGATCTTTTTTAGGAGAAACTCTTCTTTTATTCAAAGGTTTTACCTTTTTCTTTCTTTGAGCTCTTCTCAAAATTCTTTAGAGGAATTCTCTGTTTTTCTCTCTGTGTTTTTCTGTTTCTGTGTGTTTTAGACTTGAAGTCTAGGGGCCTTTATATAGTGCCATTTAGTTTGTTATATTGGTTAGAGAGATCTTTCTCTGAGTGATTTAGGGATTTTTCCCCACCGTTGGATCTTTGATCCAAGGGCTTCTGTTTTACAAAAGACAATCTTCTTGTTTTTAATAAGAACAGAAAGATCTTACTGGAATTTTAATTCTGTTTGGCGCAAACACACCTGCGCTTGATACGTGTCGCGCAGCGCAGAGCGCAGTGCAACTGCTCTAGCGCAACTGCGCTGACACGTGTCGCGCAGCGTAGAGCGCAGATTATCTGAAGCGTTGCTTCCTTTAATATTATTATTTTTTTTATTTTTATTTTAAATAGATCCTTGCTCTGATTGGGTGCGCTGCGCCCCTTGTGCTGGCGTGCCTGATTTTGACACGTGGCGCGTTGCGCCCAGCGCAAGGAATCTGAAGCGTTGCTTCTTTAGTTTTAACTTTAATTTCAAAGTAGAGCTTTGCTCTGATTGGGGGAAACAGAAGCGTTGCTTCATCTCCCTCCTTGGAATTTGAACAGAGCTTTGCTCTGATTGGGGTAAACAAGTACCTACGCAAAAGTCTGCAACTCGAGTGATGCGATCAAATGCTGTAGCTCAAAATCAAGTCCCTGTAAGAAGCGCCTGGCCCTGGTGGCCTCTGAAGCGACCATATACGGAGCAAATCAGCTCAGACGGTTGAATTCTGCCCCATATACGTCCACGGGACGGCCATTCTGCTTCAGTAAGATGAATCTTTCTTCCATCTCTGCCTTGGCGGTGGAAGGGAAATAGTGGTCCAAGAATCACTCCTTGAATTTGCTCCATTCGATTGGCCCTTGTAGTCTTCTTTCTTCAACTGACCACCAAGTACGTGCTTCGTCCTCCAACTGGATCTTTATCACATTGACTTTCTCTTCATCGGGTACCGTTGCGGCCGTCAGTAGGTTCTCCATATTAACCAGCCATTGCTCGGCCTTGAGTGGTTCGGCTAGTCTCGTAAATACAGTTGGATGTAACCTCCGAAAATCTGACACGGTGCCAGCCCTGGCGGAAAAAGCTGGTGGAGCAGTGCCCTCGGAGGTGGTGATGAGACCGGAAGGTCCCCCTACTGCGGTAATAGCCCTGAGTCCCTCGGTGAGTAGGTCCGTCTTTCTCTCTTGAACTTCTGTGAGGGTCGTCAGTGCTCTCAAGATCCTCTCCGTACGATCCTGAGAACTTGAGTCCGAGGAGTGGTCGTTCGGGGACGTCATGTCGCTGGAAGATAATTAAAGGATATGATTAGATACAAGGATGAGAGTCAAGGATAGTGAAGCGCAAACAATGTAATAAAATATAGTTAATGTTATCCCTTACTACTAAACCTGGCTTTGATACCAACAAAACCATATCACGCCCCGCTTCCCAAAATATGGAAAACGAAGGATGACTAGGCCAGTCATGCTCCTATGGTCAAGAAATAATCCCGCCGTAGTCACACTTCGGCTTCTAGCATTACATGGTAATCAGTATACAAAGCACAGAAGTAAAGGGAATACATCACTAAATCATTATATTAACTTTCATTGTTCACAATTTGCAATAAAACAAGGAAAAGAACTATTAACCAAGTGCGAATACAAGGTTTCTTTAGGGAAAGCAGTAAAGGTGAAGGAGGTACTCCCGACTAAATCTCCGCAAGCTCGAAGGGAAAGTCTGACTCCTGTACTGGTTCTTCCTCGAGGTCTGAGCATGCATACTTAGGTCGTCAGAGCGACGTAATAGCAATATTATAATAGTGACAAGAAACAAGATAAGAAAGTAATAACAGTGGAGATAAAATGCAGGTAGTCAATATGTCACTAACTGATGCAAGGTATGATCTGTGTCCCTATCAGTCTCTAAACCATCTTCGAAATCGAGTTGTGGAAAGGAGGATCATGTTTAACGAGGGTCTCATACATACCCGAGACTACGGCCCGCTATCGCCCGGGATATAACCCTATCAGCCGTACCGCTAGGCCCAACCTAATATATAAGAATCGCTGTACGAATGATCATCCTCTAAATCACTGTCCTTGCTAAATACAATTCTCTTTCTACTTCGATTTCCCCCTTTCCCCAGGTTTACACTATTTATGAGTATGGTCTAGTCGTGTACAAGTACGCACCAATAACACGGTTTTATTCACTGTTCACTGTATTGTTCACTGTCACGAATCATTCACTTTTCACTGGCGTACTTGACACTCCTAAACCGATACTATTCATGCACGACAATGCATTGTACACTGAATAATAACGCGCACTATCACTAGAAGTATGGCAGCCGGATAAAATATGTGCATTTATGCAGTTAACAAATCATGTGTAATACGAGCTATTATGCATTTTAAAAATTGCCTTAAATCATACATTCAAAATTCAGTAAAATGATACAAATGTGGTAGCAAGTAAACTCAGTCGGCAGTTCAAAAAAATTTATTTTAGGGCAATCAGGTTTCGGGTTTGCAAGTTACAGCCGTTTCATTTTAAGTGTTCGCTGCTGGAAATTCAGTTCCTGAACTGAATGTCCATTTCGCAACACAATTTTCACCCTGTTGAGATCAAAAATAGGCGACGCTATAGTTGAACGAAATTTAGGTTTATCAATTAGGTTTCTAACGCACTAGACGGATTCTCAATCTCTCCTCTACGTCAGAAGTTATGTACTGTACAACAATGGGGTATAAGTTCTGTTCCTGTTTGGGACTGCTATATGTCTTGTTAATCTAAAATACAGTTTCAATAGTAAACGACAGTAAAAAGGTACGAAATCACTTTCATTAGTTATCTAACTGTTTCATATTCACTATGGTGTAGGGTTCCACAATATAACATGTTCAAGCAGTAGAGGGTAAGCGTTACAAGATGAGAATCAACAGCCAGTGCTGCTCTGGACTGCAGTCCAGAGCCACACTCCGAACCAGTTTCTGTCATATTTTTAGTATAAAAACAAATAAAAACACTTGTGGGGTTCTAGGTCGTCGAGTCGGCTTTGATTTGATCCCTCTAATGCAACATTCCAATTTATAATCAATTAGTTGTGATTTTTACAAGTTTCAGACGCGGAAAATTTCAGTTTTAACGGGCTTAAATGGGGATGATCGCTCACATCAGTAACGACTGTATTTTTCAGTTAAAATATTACATGATGTTCATTACTATACGGACCAACCTATGTGATCAGTTTTCGTCAATTTAACGGGGGTTTTCCCCTCGGGTTTGGCATCGAACACGTACACATTATTGATTCGCAAGTAAAGTATATACTGTATTTATTGTCATCTAGACTGTAATAGATAGAATTAGCATGGAGCAAGCAGGGTACTTACCTGATGACGCGTTGACGACGTACGGCAGCGGCAGCGGCACGAGCGTGACCCGAACACGACACGGCAACGACTAGGCTCAAGCCTCAGCTGCGACTGCGTCGAGGAGGTGTCGATGGTGGCAGGGTTGATTGCTGTGTGGTGGCCGGAAGAGGAGGCGAAGGTGAGGTGGACGGCTGTGGCTGTGGTGGTCGCCGGTGAGAGTGCAGCGAGGGGTCAAGGCTCGAAACTTGGGTGTAGGGTGCAGTGAAGGGAGTGGAGTAGTGGAGGAGGCTCGGGGTAGTAGGAGGTGATGATGATGACGCTAAAAGATCGACGAGATGGCCGGCGGCGAGATGGGAGCGGGGTGATCATCGACGGTGAGATAGTTCGCAGGGGAGGCTTGGTGAGGGGTTGGGTGCAGGGTAGTTGGTGAAGGGTGCAGTGAAGCGACGACGATGGCAGTGGGGAAGACTGGAGGTGATGGAGATGATGACGACGGTGAGGTGAGGAGGTTGCAGGGGAGTTTGAAGTGGCTGGGAAAAACTTTGGTGAGGAGGCAGTGGCGTGATGAAAAGAGAGACAGTAAGGACGAGGGCCCGGCTTTGTATGAGAGAGGGAGACGAGGAGGGTTTGAGGAGGCGGCGAGCGTGCACGTGGTCGTGGGCATGAGGAGCGGGGACGTGGGGTGACGAGGCGGGGGCGTGGGGTGTGCTGCGACGACGTGGGGGTGAGGTAAAAGGAAGGAGTGGGAAAGAAAAGGAGTGGGGAAGAAAGGTGTTGGGTCGGGTATGGGGCATGGGGTTTGGTGTGGGCTAGGAATAATTGTTTTAGAAAAATGAATTTTCAGAATTTAAATAACCCCAAGCATATAAATTTATACACAAAATTGTAGAGAAAAATTTTGGAAACATTCAAGGGGAAATTTCGTATTTACGGAACTGGGAATTTACATTTCGATTTAAAATTCACAAATACAAACTCGACCACTTGAACATTTTTCAAAGATTGGAATAAAAAAATAACGAAAAGATTTACTTAATTATTTTTAATTATGGGATATTCTTGAGAAATAACTGCTTAGCCTAATGAAATAAAATAAAATAAAAACCAAATAATTAAAAAAAAGACCTCACAAATAAAATTTTCTTTGTTCTTGGATTTCATGGGCCTTTTGGAAATGAATAAGGAAAAATGATATAAAAATAAATATAGATAAAAAGAAGGGTAAAAAAGGAAATGCAAAAAATAATGCTTTGACTTACAAAAGATTTCTTGATTAATTTAACTTTGTATTAGAGTAACCAAATCGACCATATGCGTAACGCGTGGGACAAAAAATGATCGAAAATATTATAACTGAATCTGTACAGTTTCACATAATCATTACAACTTAATATGTAAGCAATAAAGGATAAAAAGAATGTATAGATCCAACTTATTCTAACTCAAAAATAATCTTCACGAATTTAAGTTTTTATGGATTGTGACATTTCTTAAAAACTATAGGTTTAGAAAAAGTAATATATAAAATGAGTATTTATATTTATCTTTGTATGAATTATAAGCGCATTATTTAGTTTTTAATTGAAAAAATTAATAATTGAATGTAGTTTAAAAGAAGATAAGTATATATTTTATACTATGCATTATAAATAATCTAATATGATTTAAATTAAAACCATTAAAAATGTTTGTCGATATCCATATAATAAATTTTTAGTAAATTTTCTTACATGATTTGCCATTTTATCAATATTTTAGCACATAACTAAAAACATTTTAGCACTTAACTAATTATTGAATAATTGATAAAACTTTTAATGAGCAACCTCTTTAAAACATCACAAAATATTCAATTTTTTCTTGGGTTTTATGAATGGGAAATTAGCAAAGGATATACAAATAAATAAGGATAAAGATGAGGGAAGAAAGGAAAACTCCAAAATTAGTGATTTGACTTGTAAAAGATTCTTTTCCCAGCCCAACATTGTATTAGAGTAACTAAATTTTGACCACAAGCGTAACATTTGGGACCAAAGATGATCTAAAATATTTATTGTTGAATCTATACATTACGCAAAGTGGTTACAAATTAACATGTAATATTTCTTCATAAACACTGTAGGTTTGGAAAAATTAATAAAGTCAACATTTATATTTAATTTTGTATGAATGAATTATAAGTATATTATTAGTTTTTGAAGGAAAATTTTATTATTGAATGTAATTAAAAAAGGAATGATTATATATGTATTATATGTAACTTTAATATTATTTAGACTAAAATTATTAAAAATATTTGTGGATATCCGTATAATAAAATTTTAGTAAATTTTCTTACATGATTCAGCTTTTTATCATTTTATAGAAATGAATAATAACCCATCAACAACTCATAATTAATGATTAACAATATATTAGCACATACACTAACTATAATAACTAAAAGTATTTTTGTGAGTCTACGGTAGCGCCCCGGCCGTCTTCAGACGCCAAATGCGGAACAAAAACTTTTTAACTGGCGCTATCGTATATTATAACTCGGATCGGCCATTATTGCTAAACTAACAAACTGTAAAGAGAGTAGAAAGGTTATACCGAACGATCCTAGTTCTTCGTTCTTTAACCATCATCCCACGTTTTGTTGCGGTTGCTCCGATCTCGTCGATCTCCGATCTGCTCGTCTAGGTGGCACCACGTCAACGGATCTTTAAACGGGCTCCCGCCTCTGACTCGAGGCAACTCGGTCGTCAAGTTTGCTAAAAGAGACGACCAAGATTGATGTAAAGAATGAGTAGAACACTTTGTCTCGTTACGTCCAAAGCTATGGACGAACGGTTAATGAAGTTTCCATTTGAATTGGGTGAAATGAGAATTGTCTATTCTAATTTCCATGCACCAAAATCCTTATTCTTTTTCCAACAACCATCTCCTTTCTCATTTGAAGTGGCCGGCCATCATATAGGAGGGGGGTTGAGTGTAGGAGCAAAGTGAGGGTAACCATAAGCAAAAGATCAAGGAGAAAATATCCTAAGCTTAACAAAATGCATTAATGGAAACAATGACTCATAAACCTAGTCATCCTTTCATTAAATGCAACCAATGAAACAATAACACCACTCTAACCTAGTCACCTCTTCTAGAAACTTCTAGAACCTTCCACACTCATCCAAAGAAAAGATAAATCCGTATTTAACCGATTGTTAAATACGGGTGATAGAAAACAGGAGACTGAAAACTGGAAACTGGTAACTTCCAAAAGCGATCCTGAAACGAATTTCAGGATAACCCCGTAACAGTATAAACATACCCGCATTTGTATTACGACCGAATACAAAATGCAACTGAGACAAAGATATTATATCTACATAGTATAATACTCGGATCCGGCTTAAACCAAAGCCCACCAGTATTATCTGCCCGAAATATGACGCGTGCGTAAACGCACGTGCATTTTTCGAACCCTGCCATAAAACCATACGACCTCTACAACGTTTCTCCCGAACTTGGGAAACTGTCTGTGGGGGACTCTAATGACTACAGTACCCTGACAGTGGGTTTAACCACAAGCCGTCAGCGGCACTAGCTGTGCGTAACGGCTGCCCATGTACTGACCTCAAGGGAGGCCGATGAGCGAACTCATCCGGAAACCCTACTGAGCCTAACAGTGACAATGTATATACAGTCCGGTCCATTCGTCTATGAGTATCGCATATCTGCCTAGGGAGCTGGTAACGTCAGACCCCCAATAGCAGTATAAGTCGTGTCGGAGTGTAGCCTAAAAACACCCTGAGATACTACTGGAGTACCTACCAGTAAATCTCCTGCCACGGCCGTGGGCTTTATGTAATGGATCTCCTAGACACAGCGCGATCTCGCCCCCAATACCGGGAGAGACGAATCCCCTGCCGATCCGCTCACTTGCCTCCATGTGGCTCGGGACTGTACCCAAAAACTACCTGTTTGCACGACTCCTTTGAGCCATGGTAGGGTAGAAATCAAAGCACAGTGGGAACTCACACGAGACAAATGACGACCTCAGGTCGATGAACTAACCTGTACACATGTCACCAGGGAACTGCTATCTGACGATAGGTATAGTACCAACTAGCAGATTCCCGGCGAGTCCTGTCCGGTGTACTCATAACCCAATGAGCACCTGTATACATCTTAGGTGATCCAACTGACACCAGTGGCTTGTGAGACCGGTCACCGCCCCTCGTCGGGGTCTCGACTGTATACACTAGTCTACTCCGGAGTATCGATGCCCTGTCTCAAAACTCTCATGACTAGGGACCACAATTAAGGATATGCTTATAAACCACCCAACTCTCACGTATATGATCGCCATCATACTGTTGGTAGTAAAGCAAGATCCTAAGGGTTCTATCAAAGTGTAACAGTGATCTGTCATCTGAACCTGTACACGACTGATAAAGGCAAACTGGATAGTATACTATCATCTCGAGTAAGACCGTCCTATCGGTATAGGTCCTCCGCAATCATTGCAATCACGTGCCTGCGATCCAATAATTGACTTTGAGGGCACTATATCCAACAATCTCCCACTTGCACTTAAGGCTAATTATTGCGATGTCGCATACTCACAGCCCGTGTGAAACCGAACATCCAACTCCTCTACTAATCAGTTTCACAAAGCCCATTTGTAAAACTATTGTGTTCGAGAAATAACCTCAGTGAGTGGATCCGCCCTGATGTTTCTTTCTATGTCTCTCTTAATCTCAAGTTCGCGGAGAAAGCAATCTCCCGAATTGTTTAATACCTGTCTTAGAATATGTCTGGATATCTGATGGGACCTAGTTCATAAATGAACTCCAAATCCAAACTTCTTAAGACTGTATCGATCACTGAACCTAATCTGTATCCTGCACCATGCCTCCCACAGTATCCTCTTGGACCAACTGTCCATAATACTGTCCCTCGTCAGAGGGAAAACTATAACTCTGACAATCACTCTGTCATCCATGTCACTCTTGAAGCCTGGAATGATAACCGTCTCCAAAGGAGGCTGCCGTCATCAAATCCGTAGAACATGTACTTATGTTCTAAAACTGTTTCTTTATGTTTCTCCAGGATTGGATTAATAAAAACTTATTGCATCTAGTGCAAAAACAACATCTGGTGTGGTACTTGACATCCCATGATTGACGCAATTGCCTAAGCAAGTGATCTGCCAATCATGTACATCCCTCTTCCCTTTAGTCTGTAAGACACCTTTAGAGAGGGTGACTCCATCACCTGCAGGTACACCACTATGCCAGGAGTCATTTATTCTAAAAACTATCAGAATACTGTCAAAGTACCCACTTTGGGAAACTACCCAAATCTAGATCTAAAACCATAGATCTAGAAACCAGAATGTCGTATATTATATCCATATCCTGTCTGGAGAAACAACTGTGTGACGACCACAGTACAACCGATCGTAGTGTAGGAATTTTACTTCCTACTCTGTGTATGTCATCCAGATACCATGACATCACACCCTACTACCTTCTTAATAGATCCATCCCCTATTCTGATGAAGTCAAATCTATGACTATCACATCAAAACTAGATGATCTATCTCCGCTACATCTGCTCTAGTCTATAAATAGACATAAGCTACTTGCCCACTATGCTTCCGCTGCTCCCATTGACTACGACAACCCTCTAGCAGAATAATATATACGTGCACTTCTAAAGCTAGTTTAGAACGACGCTATACTTAACCTCCTGCCGGGTCTCATAGTATGGAACAACAGTAGTGTCAAGTCTGGGTAAACAAGAACCTCCCTGTCACCGTCCTTGAGGCTACCGAAGTACCTCTCGGGTGTCTGAGGTTACCCACCATATCTGCGGAGTGGCTAATGGAATGTCAAACCTGATTGAATCTTTAGGTCCTATTAAATTTTCCGTAATCGTTTGCGGTTCTGAAATCACTTCCAGTTCTACCATACTCCCACTACTGTTTTATGAAAAAATCCATTTTACTAAAACTGTGGCGAGTCAAGAACAATATCACTATTGATCTTCCAAATGGTAGAAAATCAACCCTCGTCATAGCCAGGGCCAACCCACAAACTGCCATTATAGAAACGTGCCCTGAGTTATCCAGAGTCTGGTTTTAAGCATAAGCCAGACAACTCCCCGTACCTTAACATCGTTAAGATATGAACCATTCTATATCCAATATAGAAACTTTGGCACTTATTTAATTGGAACCAGATTCAAATCATGCAGCTGTCTCCAGTGCATATCAACTTAATGGAAAGAGGCTAATCAGCATTACTCAACTTAGGAATCCATCCAATTATGAGTAACCTGAAAGAGAAACAAGTTTCTCAAAACCATTACTATCATCTGAATACCAATCACAAGAATCTACATCTTCGATCTCTTTGAAGAATCCCGATACTTATGAAACCTGGTTCTCTACTTTATTCTTATACTCACAACTTCTCAAAACTTAGACCTTGTATTTCTACGAAACACTTGTCTAAAATCTAAAGAAGTCATAAGTAAACGGAACATAGTATGAGGACCTACCCCTTTGTCCCGATGGACACTGGACAACATACAATACTCTGTATAAGTCCGCTGAGTTGAATAATTCAAAACCTATGCATCGTAGGTTGAAAACTGTACCCAGGCGATTTCCTCAAATATCATCAATTACAACGAATTCCGATATAAAGAGGATGATCACCTAATTCCCAATAACTTACTCCCACTCATCATCTGTAAAACTATACAGATATGAGAATGAAACCTGGTAAATACATACCCTGGAGTAAGTATCTAATCGGGAGAACAGTTTTGCTTTAACAATGCACTGAAACATGAAAATGTTTCGTAGGGGTATCCTGGTATTCCTAGTAATGCCTCTTCTATAATCCAATTCATGACTTCAACCGTATATTTTATTGCCATCTCTCCAAATCCCTTTATTTGTCTTTAGTCATTACCTTCTGTACACCTTCGTTAGGCTAAATGGTTTTCTTCCTTCCCTACCGTTCGACACCAGCCTATGGTTTGGAAGAAGACTATCCAGTAAGCATAATAGGTGTACCCTCCTAAACCAAGGAGTACTTGCAACTTGAGAGAAGGTGATGATAAAAGTCCATTGAATAATACCTTATTCTTAAAGGTGAAATAGGAGTGGCGATGGAGTACGCGGTTTGGTCGTGAATGATAACAGTCGCAATTTACTTTGCCCTCTTTCTAATCCCTTTATTTTGTCTTTACATATTACCTTCTGCACACCCTACTTAGGCTAATTGGTTTTCTTCATTCCCTACCTTTCGGCACCTGTCTATGGTTTGGAATAAGACTATCCAATAAGCGTAATAGGTATACTCTCCAAAACCAAGGAGCCCTCGCAACCTGAGAGAAGGTGATAATAAAAGACAACTGAATAAACCAATTCCTTTTCTCCTGAACCTTGATCCATCCTCAAAGAAGTCCTTCGGGTTCGTATATAACCATACGATGGATCTATCCAATGGAAGTGGATGTCCGTAGTAATACGGGGTGTTCTGAGAAATGCAAAGGGTAAAAGAAGGAGTGGCAATGACTTATGCAACTCGGACAATCCAAAAGCAGTATTTTAATAAGGTTCGGTCAACTTGGTCACTGAGTCATAGTCTAGGGTCAGTCAATGGTCGCTGCCAAAGAGAGAGAGAAAAGAAACACTCTGCGTGCACTCTAACCTAGATCAGAATGGTTATCACTTTATCTAATCAGGAAACCTCCCACTGTCCTATCAAATTCTCCTCCAAACCTGAAAGAAGAATCAATCGGGATCACCCGAAGAGTAAACCAACTCATCAGTGGGAATCGGGATCCAACTCTCATCGCATGATAACGTGACGGAATCCACTCACGTTATCACACTCTAGAAGGTATGCGCATACTTGGCAAGTTTCAGTTTCTTTAGAAACTCCCGATATGATTTTTGCCCCATGCTCTTATGACCTTGGCGTTGGTCAAAATGTCATAAGTCACATGCCAAGTTCTACCTGTCATTATCTTGTCAATTTGAACCCACCCGCACATGCCCTTGACGTTGGCCAAAATGGCAGAACGACTGTTCCAAACCAACTCATCTATCTATGGAACAAATGAATACCCAGCAGCTACCAAACACTATGCCTTGGCGTTGGTCAAAATACATAGCTTGAATACTACTGAATACCCAAAAGAAATGACAGAGGGCTACGGCTGGTTTTTGGCGAAAAACCTTTAACGTAGTGAACTTGATATTGCTGAAGGAACCTGATAGCTTTTTATAAAAATATAGTGGCGAAAACCTTTTGCTAAAGAGGTCACTCCCGGTGAAAGGATCTCGGCTCTTTCCTCGTGGAATGAGGTGCAGGATATTCCAACTGAATACCGCGACGCAAAGCAACTTGTAATCGACTATAGTGAAGTTATTACCCTAATGCAAACTTCTGCCCAAGGGGTCATTCCCGGTGAAGGGATATCGGCCCTTGCCTCGTCGAATGAGGTGCAGGATATTCACACCGAATACCGCTATGCATAACAAAAGGAAACGTCTTTGTAATAACACTTTTTAAAATTGTTCCAACAACTCCAAACAGGTTTGTTTTCCTTTGCATTGATCAGAATCAACGCAGTCCCATCAATTAATCACACCAGAAAAGAACGAAAATAAAATGTACGTATATGCCATCCGTATTCGTCACTGGGTCCCGTCATCACCCGTTAGGTTACTTAACTAACGACAGAGCGGGGACTGAACTAGCGCGGGTGTAAAACATATACAACATCTACTAGTATATATACTAATATACAATAATCGCTCCAGGCGTGATAATATGCAACATTACAGAAAAGTAATAAGCATCACAGAACAATACAGATAATCTGGGATCCCCGGGTTTCACAGAGCCGCTGCTGAAACCCGACGTTCCCCTGGTCGTGTGGATAGCCTGTGCAATGAAACCTAGACCCCTACGGGTGTGGCAAGTTACCCGCCAAAACCTGAAGCGAGGCAGCCCCTTACAGCATAGTGAATGGACCACCCTGCACTTCACGGAATCCGGTAATTTGGGCACCCCTCCTTGGGTCAACCTGTACTCCCTACGAGTGCGGCGAATAGTCTGCCAATACTAGAGTGAGGCCCCTCTTCCTCTCAAAGTAATGAGATGCGGACCCGTTGCCTTCCAGAACCCGGCTATCCATGCACCCCATCACGGGGTAAACCTAGTACAGAAATAAAAATATGTACAACAGGTACATCGACCTCAGCCCGGTCGTGCCCCAAAACGAATATTATACAACAGGTAGTGATGGCAGTCCACATGTTGGACGCTTGCCCCACAATATCAAATGTACAAATAAACTCAAACTGCACTACCATTGCACACTGCTATCCGCCACGACAAATCCGCAACATCACAGCACAACACAGAACATCAACGCGAATGTCACGTTCGCAAACCCGTCTAAAAGAACTATAGCAATCAGACGCGGTTTACCGATCAAATGACATTCACGGTCGGAGATATAATATAAGTACTGTAAACTAACATGTTTAAATTTCGATCGACTAAATATCACGAAGTGGGCCCCACGTACATCTGCTGTACAGTAACAAAATCTAAGCCCAAAAGAATATTACCAAAAACCACAATTTACCATGTTAAGCACACTGAAGCAATTTGAACCACTGATCCAATATACTGGCCGCGGATGCGCGTTCAAATCCTAGGTTTGACCGTGGATCCGCGGCGGTATAATACGATCACGTGACCGAATTTTTAGGGTATGCTTAAAAAACCCTGCTCAATTTTCTGGGATCATCAAAATAATTTTTAAACCAGATTTAAAATCGACAGAAACATTGAACAGAAAAATTGTAGTTTTTGATATTCAGTCCGATCGAAGTTCTAAACGCGTTAGCACAAGTTAGTAAAGCATAATGGTGAGGCTCTGATACCACTGTGAGTCTACGGTAGCGCCCCGGCCGTCTACAGACTCCAAATGCGGACCAAAAATATTTTAACTGGCGCTATCGTATACTATAACCCGGATCGGCCATTATTGCTAAACTAACAAACTGTAAAGAAGGTAGAAAGGTTATACCGAACGATCCGAGTCCTTCGTTTTTTAACCATCATCCCACGCTTTGTTGCGGCTGCTCCGATCTCGTCGATTTCCGATCTACTCGTCTAGGTGGCACCACGTCAACGGATCTTTAAACGGGCTCCCGCCTCTGACTCGAGGCAACTCGGTCGTCAAGTTTGCTAAAAGAGACGACCAAGATTGATGTAGAGAATGAGTAGAACATTTTGTCTCGTTACGTCCAAAACTATGCACGAACGGTTAATGAAGTTGTCATTTGAATTGGGTGAAATGAGAATTGTCTATTCTAATTTCCATGCACCAAAATCCTTATTCTTTTTCCAACAACCATCTCTTTTCTCATTTGAAGTGGCCGTCCATCATATAGGAGGGGGGGGTTGAGTGTAGGAGCAAAGTGAGGCTAACCATAAGCAAAAGATCAAGGAGAAAATATCCTAAGCTTAACAAAATGCATTAATGGAAACAATGACTCATAAACCTAGTCATCCTTTCATTAAATACAACCAATGAAACAATAACACCACTCTAACCTAGTCACCTCTTCTAAAAACTTCTAGAACCTTCCACACTCATCCAAAGAAAAGATAAATCCGTATTTAATCGATTGTTAAATACGGGTGATAGAAAACAGGAGACTGAAAACTGGAAACTGGCAACTTCCAAAAGCGATCCTGAAACTAATTTCAGGATAACCCCGTAACAGTATAAACATACCCGCATTTGTATTACGACCGAATACAAAATGCAACTGAGACAAAGATATTATATCTACACAGTATAATACCCGGATCCGGCTTAAACCAAAGCCCACCAGTATTATCTGCCCGAAATATGACACGTGCGTAAACGCACGTGCATTTTCCGAACCCTGCCATAAAACCATACGGCCTCTACAACGTTTTGCCCGAACTTGGGAAACTGTCTGTCGGGGACTCTAATGACTCGTCAGTACCCTGATAGTGGGTTTAACCACAAGCCGTCAGCGGCACTAGCTGTGCGTAACGGCTGCCCATGTACTGACCTCAAGGGAGGCCGATGAGCGAACTCATCCGGAAACCCTACTGAGCCTAACAGTGATAATGTATATACAGTCCGGTCCGTTCGTCTATGAGTATCGCATATCTGCCTAGGAGGCTGGTAACGTCAGACCCCCAATAGCAGTATAAGTCGTGTCGGAGTATAGCCTAAAAACACCCTGAGATACTACTGGAGTACCTACCAGTAAATCTCCTGCCACGGCCGTGGGCTTTGTGTAATGGCTCTCCTAGACACAGCGCGATCTCACCCCCAATACCGGGAGAGACGAATCCCCTGCCGATTCGCTCACTTGCCTCCATGTGGCTCGGGACTGTACCCAAAAACTACCTGTTTGCACGACTCCTTTCAGCCGTGGTAAGGTAGAAATCAAAGCACAGTGGGAACTCACACGAGACAAATGACGACCTCAGGTCAATGAACTAACCTGTACACATGTCACCAGGGAACTGCTATCTGACGATAGGTATAGTACCAACTAGCAGATTCCCGGTGAGTCCTGTCCGGTGTACTCATAACCCAATGAGCACCTGTATACATCTTAGGTGATCCAACTGACACAAGTGGCTTGTGAGATCGGCCACCGCCCCTCGTCGGGGTCTTGACTGTATACACTAGTCTACTCCGGAGTATCGATGCCCTGTCTCGAAACTCTCACGACTAGGGACCACAATTAAGGATATGCTTATAAACTACCCAACTCTCACGTATATGATCGCCATCATACTGTTGGTAGTAAAGCAAGATCCTAAGGGCTCTATCAAAGTGTAACAGTGATCAGTCATCTGAACCTGTACACGATTGATAAAGGCAAACCAGATAGCATACTATTATCTCGAGTAAGACTGTCCTACCGGTATAGGTCCTCCGCAATCATTGCAATCACGTGCCTGCGATCCAATAATTGACTTTGAGGGCACTATATCCAACAATTTTAGCATATAACCATTTGTAATAATTGATTAAAAAAACTTAGAAGGGCAACTAACATTCATTTTTTTGGACTTACATAATGGATAATTAACAAAGGATATGGAAAAAAATAGAATAAAGAGTCGGGGTAAATTAGGAAAGGATAAAATTAATGCTCTGACTTGCAAAAGATTTTATGACTGACCCAATTATGTATTAGAGTAATAAATAGATAGATAGATAGATGGATAGAAAAGAGTAGAATTATTCATAAGGAAATTAGAAAGAAGAATTTTTTTTCCATTTTTTGCATTTTTCTTTGAGAATTAAAGAAGAGTTTTGTAGTCTAGCGTTGAAAATTATATTAAGCCCTTTATATTAAAGCATTTTCGCATCTGTCCCCTCCCCTTTAATGTATTAAGCCCCTTATATTTAAGCATTTTCACATCTGGCCTCTCCCCTTTAATGAATGTTGACTGTATGGGATGTAAAAATTAGCTGCTGCCCCACTTTTTTTTTTATATGAAATTTGACTTTGGCACCTTGCTTTTTAAAGAATGACGAATGGTGATAGGCTCGAAAAAATATTGAGTAACCATGTCTTAATGATAGAAACCAACTTCATACATCTTATCCGGATCATATATTCATATTTTCATGCCAGTTCTTACAATATTAACACTAAATAAACATAATTAAAAAGTAACTTTTAGCACGATTCAGATGCACGTAATATATTTTACGATGAGTTATCTGTATTTATTTTTGCATTTAGTTATTGTTCATCATGGAAATTTGCATTATTTACCACTCATTCCTATCCATATTGTATATAAATAAATGCTATGTGACATTTCCCTTGTTTGTAATAAGTACAGTTAACAGGTAAAAGTCCACTTTGGACAAAAATCGACACATTGGAACGATATTCGATAACAAGCTCATGCCTTCTGATGTAAAATTGAAAAGTGGTGCTAATTGGTCGAAAAAGAGCATCTATGAACCAACAGGAGAACAGGGTAAAAATTTGAATCCGTTTGGTTGCGGCAAGACCGTGTTTCAACAGGAGAACAGGGTAAAAATTTGAATCCGTTTGGTTGCAGCAAAACTGTTTGGTTGCTGATTGACCGTGAAACCGCGGTCTTGCCGCAACCAAACAGGCTCGATTTTGGCCCACAGACTTGTCAGAGGTCGTTTATTCCCCAGAAGCTTATAGAAGTTCCATTGATAACTTATAAATAGATGCGAGCTGATCAGAATTGGGGATCTAGCTTTTATTTGTATTACGATATGTTGTGTATAACCAGTATATTCTAGACTTTTCCTCCTTGTATTCTAGAACCTTCCATTGACTAGTATATATACCCGTATATCAATTATATTAAGATGATCAATAAATACAACTTTTCTCCAAAAGTAATATTGTATCACAGCCATAATAACAAAATCCTAACCCTAATTTTCCAACTTCCTACTCATCCAAAACCGGTGACGCATCTTCACTCATCCAGCACCTACCTCCTCTACGTGCTCTGCCTCGTCAGCACCTCCTAGCGTCTCGCCATCACCGCCGCCTCTTCGAGGACAATCTTGACTTTGAGGCCACCCAGGCGCCTCCCCGAAGCTGCCTGGCCCTTTCCGCCACTCTCGCTTCCCGATTGCCCTCGTTGTCACCCTCTGATCGACCCCCTGGTCATCCAGTCCCTCCGCCGTGAACCCAGCGCCCTCCGTTGCCATCTATATCCAACCGTTGCCCTCCAGATCCCTGCCACCACCATTGCCGTCTAGGCCCTCCGCCATGACCCGGCGCCCAGCGGCCCTCCCTCTTCAAACCCAGAGGTAGGAGACTCTTCTGTCGAACCTCAAGCGATCGACGTCGATCATTCCTTCTTCTCTGGAGTGTTCAACCCTAACTCCACCTTCTTCCTCGTGGAACCTATCATTATTTGATCGGGTTATCAGGCTATTTCTTATTCCAATTATATTTTTTGTGAAAAAATTGAACAAGCAGTGATTATATAACTTTTCGGCAGTCGATATTCAACTCACCGGAGTTGATAATTATACGGCTTGGACAACCATGCAATATAATCTTCACGCTTTTCCACTATGGGGATACGTTGATGGCTCTCTTCCGTGCCCTACTCATCCCACCACGCTTTCATTTACCACTACATCGACGTCTAATACATTGTTCATCGGCTCATTTGATTCATCACCTATATATCAGCAGTGTATTCGTACAGATTAGCAGATCATGGCTTATATCATGCGATCATTCTCAGTCTCTATACACCTCTTTATTGGTAGACTTTATACCTCATGTGAATAGTGGGCAGCCTCTCCCGGATGTTTATGAAAACAGGAGTCGCACAAGAGAATCGACTCTTTACGATGCACGTCAAGATGATCGATTTATTCAGGATTTTTTCAACCTTCTTTCAAACTACTGGGAAGAACTACAGACTATGGAGGCTCCTGTTCCTTTAACATTTCTTGAGTTTGCTCGAGACTTTGAGACAAAATACGATCGACGGCGTCTTCATCACTTTTTGATGCGTTTACGTCTCGAGTTCGAGCTCACATTCTTCATCGCTTTCCACTTCCACGACTCACCGATGTCGTTGCAGAGTTTACATCAAAAGAGACACGCCTACAACTTCTTAAGGCGGCTGTAACATCTTCCACATCTATGCTTGCTACATTACTTGCTGCATAATATCGTCCATATGCATTTAATTAGGGCAATAATAATCGTGTTCATGGACAATCTTTTCCTTCTTCTGGTCCCTGTCCTAACTGCAAACTCAAAGGACATTGGTTACGAGACTGTCCGACTCGGTCATCAAATCGTGCCCGCCCTACAGCAGCTGCCTCTGTCACTTCTATAGATGCTCAACTCAAAGCCATCTCATCATCTCCTACACCACAGATTCCACAGAGTTTTAGCTCTCTTTCTCCTTCTCAACAATCAGAGCTTGCAAATCTCATTGCTCAGAACCTTGTATTTACTGGTGCTTCCTCTAGTTTCACTCTTGCTACACTCTTTGCCACTTTGGGTAACTCAACTCCTTAGATATTTGACTCAGGTGCTTCTCATCATATGACTTCCGATTCTTCTATACTTCAAAAATGCACCTCTATAAAATCTTCTTTCATTTATACTGCTAATGGTGCCCCTCTTGCAGTTACCAAGCGTGGCAACATTACACCAATTTTTGGGTTGCCCATTTCACTTATTTTATCAACTTTTTTGTATGTATTCCATAACTTACCATGAATCTCATTTCCATCAATAAATTAGCTGATTTGGGTTATACTATCTCGGTTAATTCCACCTTTTGTGATGTGCAGGATACCCGTAGTGGCCGGAGGTTCGGGGCCGGTCGTAGAGTGGACAGCTTATATCAGCTGGAGTGGCTTCATCTTCTATCCTCACCACTCATTGGTTTTAGCTATTCCTCCTCCACAATCTGCCATAAAAGGTAAGGGCATCTCTTATATCCTCATCTCAAAACACTAGTTGATTAAGAAGTCTTATGGTCTTTTCCTTTCCATGCTCAAAATAATTGTACCGGTTTTTGGATTGCAAAACAGTATGCACTGTCTTTTTCATTGCATAATAATATTGCTGCTGGATCTTTTGATTTAGTGCATTCTGATATTTGGAGTCCTAGACCCATGGCATCATGATCAGGTTATAAATACTATGTGAGCTTTATAGATGATTTCTCACGTTACACTTGGGTATATCTCATGCGTTCTCATGCTGACTTATTCGATATATACAATGATTTTACAAACATGATTCATACTCAATTCCATAAAAGAATTAAAGTATTTATATTTGATATTGCATGCGAATATGTCTCTCACTCAAATTCTCTTTAAATCTTATGGGAACCTTATCCCAACAATCCTGCCCTCATACCCCTTAACAAAATGGTATTGCTGAGCGTAAACATTATCATATTCTTGAAGCCACACATGCTCTAATGTTAATAGCATCTACTCCACGAACCTTTTAGGAAGAAGCCCTCCTTACAATTGTATTACTCATTAATGTCACACCTTCTCTTTTCCCTAACCCTTATCCATACTATCGTCTTCACTCAACTATATTTGACTATTCCAAACTTTGAGTTTTTATGCTTTGTTCTCTTACCACCTCATCAGAGGGAAAAGTTATTTGCTCATTCTGCATGCTATGCTATGTTAGTATATGGTCTAAGTTATAAAGGATATCGCTGTTATGATCCTGTCAGTCGTAGGCTTCACACATCTCGTCATGTTATTTTCTTTGAAAACGTATACTACTATTCCTCAACTAGTGAGTCCAACTTATCCTTTCTCGATACATCCATGTCCTCATTGCCTCAACCCTCATACACTCCAGTTCTACCGAATCCACCACTATCACTAGAATCTTTCTCCACTGCAGATCCTTCTACTGCTGCTTCGGTCACCACTCTGTCGGCTCCTGCACCTCCATCACCGCCACCGCCGCCACTATCACGGCTACCATCATCCCCATCACCACCTCCACCACCACTACCACGTCGCAATCCTCCCCAAAATCGCTATCCTCCACTCCGTTATAGCTGTCTGAAAAATTCTTACTCGCCACAGTTTGTTTCCTTTCTTACTGCAATTCACTCCTTGTAGGAACCTAAGTCATACACTGAAGCAGTTCATTACCCCGAATGACAAAAAGCTATGCAGGAGGAACTCCAATCCTTTCAGCGCACTCACACATGGGATCTCATTCCAATACCTTTTGGGGTGAAACCAATTAGTTGTAAATGGATCTTTAAGATCGAAACCAAATCGGATAGCTCTCTCAAGATATACAAAGCCAGGCTTGTAGCCCGTGGGTTTAGTTAGGAATACGTCATTGATTATGAGGAAACTTTTGCACCAGTCACCAAAATCAATTCTATTCACACTCTTATCGTAGTAGCTGTTGTCCGCCACTGGGAGTTATACTAATGGATGTTAAGAATGCATTCCTCAAAGGTGAGCTTGCTGAGACAGTCTATATGCAACCACCTCCTGGCATTGATGCTCCTCCCTCGCATGTATGTCGTCTGCGGCGTGCTATCTATGGTCTCAAACAAGCACCCAAGGCCTGGTTTGAGCAATTTAGACAATCTATTCTTTCTATCGGGTTTACGGAGAGTCTGGCTGATTATACTGTGTTCTATCGTACATCCTCTCATAGACAGGCTATCCTTTTATTATACGTTGATGACATTATTATTACTGGTGATGATTTTCCTACCATCCGGTTTCTCAAACAACACATCCAGTCTCAGTTTGAAATGGAGGATCTTGGACCTCTTTGCTACTTTTTTGGATAGAGATTGCTTACTCTTCTTGCGGATATCTTTTGTCACAACAGAAGTATATCTCTAATCTCCTTAGTCATTCTACGCTTACTGACTCCTCGATAGCATCATCCTGAGCTGTTGCTACTCCTATGGAGCTTCATCTCAAACTTTGAAAATCATATGGTAAACCGTTACCCAATCCAACCAGATATCGTGAACTCGTTGAAGCACTTATTTATCTATTGGCCACTCGACCGGATATCTCTCACGCCGTGCATATTCTCAATCAGTTTATATTGGCACCAACTAATGTCCACTATGCTGCACTTATTTGCATTCTCCGGTATCTTCATGGCACTGTCACTCGTTCTCTTTTGTTTCTGTCTGATTCAACATTGAATCTATGGGCCTTCTCCGATGCTGGTTGGGCCGACGATTCTGACACTCTACGTTCTACCATAGGATACTGTGTCTTTCAAGGTTCCCCACTGATTTCTTAGTGGAGCAAATGATAGGATACAGTCTCTAGATCCAGTACTGAGGCTGAATATCATGTTATAGTGGACACTCCTCTTGAGGTCCGTTAGCTCTATCGCCTTCTTCAGGATATAGGTGTTCCCATTCCGTTTCCGGTTCCACTGCATTTTGACAACCGCAGTGCCATTCAGATTGCTACTAATCCGGTTTTCCAAGAACGCATGAAACATATAGAAGTTGATTGTCATATTGTACGACAGGAGTATGCCTCTCGACACGTTTCACTACCCGCCAAAGATCAACTCGCTGATATTTTGATGAAGGCCTAGACTACTGCTTAACATCAGTACTTCTTAACCAAACTCTCGGTATTTGATCCGCCGTGAGTTTGAGGGGGGGTATTACGATATGCTGTGTATAACCCGTATATTCTAGACTTTTCCTCCTTATATTCTAGAACCTTCCATTGACTTATATATATACACGTATATCAATTATATGAAGACGATCAATAAATAAAACTTTTCCCCAAAAGTAATAATTTGTATTTTTGAATTTTAATTCTTGTAATTTTCATTTTTAGGAATAGTTACTTCTTCCTTTTCTGTTAGCTTCCTCGTAGTTTTCAATGGAGGTTGAAATTTAGGTTAGTCTTTTCTCTTTCCACTTTCAAATTCCAATCAAAAATTGTAATAGATCTATGATGAAGATTGAATTGGAGGTAAATTTGAATATCAATTGGTGTTCTTCTCCCTTTCTCTCTACTTTGCATTTTAATACCATGATGTTTCATATGATCTCCTTCTTGTTTTCTTATGCTTTCTTTTGCTTTGATGATGTGTTGTGAGTAGTCATAACTTGTTGGGAATAAGGAAAGAGTTCTTTACTTGCATTTCCTAATTCTACTCTCTCTCTCTCTCTCTTGATGATTTATTTGAATTGAACCTTAACTAGATCTCCATAATTATCTCTAATTGGACACCGTCTCCTCTCTAGTCCGAGCCGAGAGTGGCGAGGCTATCATGTTTTCATGATCCAAATAGAATTAGTTGTGGTTTCATCTAGTTAAAGGTTAGTATCTAAGTTTAAGGAATGGAAGGACTTGGATTACTAAGCGATGTACTTGAATATGGTAGGATTTTCCTCCTGTCAAGCACTTCCCAAATCCACATTTGTTGAACTTGATTTTAGCATAAGTCATTCTAAACTATCATTAGCTAAAGTGTAGAATTTGATAAGACATACTCCACTTCACTAGTGGTTGTGTTTGATTTTTCGTGCTCATAACACTTGGTTAGTGATTAACTAGATTTTA
Source organism: Agapanthus africanus (assembly GCA_030015575.1). NCBI lineage: Eukaryota > Viridiplantae > Streptophyta > Magnoliopsida > Asparagales > Amaryllidaceae > Agapanthus > Agapanthus africanus. The sequence goes on along the minus strand of CM057350.1, from coordinate 439,288,451 downwards.
TAGCTTAGCTAACTTTGAATTAGATTATGAATTAACGATTTATTCTCTGCTTCACTAGTGGTTGCACTTGATATTTCATACTCTTCTCATCAATTCATAGTAGGCTAAGAAATCAAAAGAGGAAAAATAGATTAGGTTGTGTTTAAAAGAGCTATTTGATCCAATTTCCTAGCAAGTCCCCTTCCCCTTTGCATAACATTTTATTCTTTTCTCAAATATTCAAAAAACAACCCTTCAAAAACCCCTCATATAACTCAAGGAATGGAACTCCATAGTCTTTAGATGTCCGTGGACGACCCGTACATCACCACTTTGCTTCCAGTGAAGTTAATTAAGGAAAACTTATCTACATGAGTCTTTCATTTCTTATTCCCTTCCATCACATTTAAACCCTCTAAATGTTAACAAACAGTTATTACTATTCAATCTATATTGTTGCAAAACTTCTACGGAAATCATTGTTTTAATGTGGGCAACCACGTTCTCTTCGGAAAATTAGCATAGGTCGCAATAAACAGAAGTTGAAATGCAATTTAATTCGGAAAAATGCAAAATGTTTGTTCATATGTGTCACGCTGTACGCATCTATTAGAGACGAGAATCCAACTTTTGTATCTTCCGATTTTTCCTCTTTCTTTTACAAAAATTCCTGCTATGCCCTACATTCTTAAGTCCACCCCTTCTATTTGCAAAGGACGTGTGAAGTGTAACATTTTGAAAGTTATAAATATTATTTTATAATTTAAATAAGGATATTATAAGTTTTACGAATATAATACCGAGTATGGATTGGGTTTTCATGGATTGACATCCGTATGTATATTAATTTTTGAGATTTGGAAAATATAAGATATTTAGGCATGGCAAGAAAATTTGTATTAATATTTTTATATGTGGAGATTTTACTAAGATTGAGAATTCTTACCCATGGTTGTAGACGGTCGATGCCTATAACTAGTCATCTGTCCTATTGAGCTCGAAGTCCTTAGGGCTGAGTCTAGTATTTTTTAATTAAGAATGGTCAATGCAAATGCCTTATGTGATTTCTGGGGTCCTGGGAAGGGAGATGAAATCCCCACCCAATCTGAATTGGTCAAAAGCCCCTTAAAATCCGATTAAAAATATGCAAAACAGTAAATCACTTGCTATCAAAGATTTTTTTATTGCAATTTGAGAAAAGATATGCAAAACAGAAAAGATTTCTTGCAATCAATTTTTATTTTAAACGCGGCAAAGAATCCTGCACAAGATTTGTTATTTGGAAGGGGGAAGATTTTTAAAACGCAAAGAATTCTGCAGGAGATTTGACAAAAGATATATTTTAGGTTGCAGAGGGGGGAAAAAGGAAACAAACAGAGCAATTTTCGCGCGCTGAAGAGCCAGAAGGACCGCGGATTAGCGGCGGGAGGCGGCTTGTGCGGCGGAAAGGCGGCTGAGTTGAGGCTTCAGGTCTCTGAAAAAATTCTGGTGTTTTGTTGGTCCAATTCCCTTCCGTTCTGATCTACCTTTTTCTGTTTCGCACACTGGAGTTTTCCAGATCCGTCGATCCTGCAAAGATTCACAAAAAAAATACCCTTTCCAAAAAATAACAGATGATATATTTTATATTTTTTTTTGATTTTTCAATTTTTATGATTTTTTAATTTATATTAACCCGAAATTGTAAAAAAGAAATTTTACGCCATCCCCGGCAACGGCGCCATTTGATTCAGAGAGATTTTATATCAAAAATATATGTAACCGCAATCAAGAACGGCGTCGTTTGGTAGCTAGCCGGTGAGTACGGGTCGGTCCACAGGGATGTTGTGAATTTTCTAATCGCTCTTACGAGTTAATTCCGATTGTGGTCGGATTGATTATTAAATATAAAAACTAAAGTTGAGTTATACTAGGATTAATCTATATCTAAATCTTGCTAGGGTTAGGTTTAGGTTAAGTTTGGAAAGTCAATAAATCTCACCGTTTTCTATACCCATATGAAGATCTATTAGGAGTTATGGTAATTATTAATAGAGGGGATTAGAACCATTTGGAAAGATGTTTCTTCCTCTAGGTTCTTGTCCTTCCTTTATCAATCCTTACCTTAACCTCCATGGAAAACACGCTCAACCGGGCTGTTATACTACGGTAACACCGCTACCTCACGGGATAGGGTGCCGTAGGGAGCGGTATGTGCATGTATGCATGAAGTCCTATGAAAATATATGACGGGCAAGAAAGGGGTGAGAGATCTTCATCTCTCAAATCTTCCCCAAATCTAACCCTAACAAGCGAGGAGACTACTCACTCATTAGGGAATTGAAGAACATTTATCTAGGGCAGAGAATAAAAGATCTAATTATCTAACTAGGGCAAGGAATTAAAATTAACTAGGGCAAGGAATAGAAAATACCTAAGGCAAGAATTGAAAACTTTACTCCTAAATTGATGCTCTCCAAAAAGAATTCTGAATTTTATTAATGAAGGGAGGCATAACCTAATACAAGGAATTGGGCTTCTATTTATAGGACATAGAAATCCTAGGTTTACAATTTACGCACGTCTGCATTTACCAAAATACCTCTAGGTTGACTAGTCAGAGAAGACTTGAATTATGGTAAAAAATTATTCAGCTTTGGGCTCTATATGGCCGCGGAACCGCGACCGCAGCACGGGTTGGGCCGGGGTTCCGCGGCCCAATGGTTGTCTTGAAGGCTGAAATTTTGTGCTCTGTTTCTGGGCCTTTTGGGCTTCTAACTTCTTTGGTTGTTTCTTTAAAATAGCTTCTGGTTCTCTTCCAGATTTTCCAGTGAATAATTGTGGTGGACTTTAACCGTGGCTTCGCGATCTTGGACCTTGCATTGCCTTATACTTTGTGAACTAATCTTTTTGTAGGCTTGATCAAGATCCTTCTGTTTGTTGGTCAAAGTCTCACTTTTGTATCGGCTTTTGTCTTTTTCACTGTTTTAGCTCCAAGAACCTGTAACCTGTACTTATGTAGCAGACATGGGTCAAAAGCACCTGTTTATTTGTAAAATACATAAGAATGGGGAATATAATAATGCAATATTATGGTATGAACAACGGCGGCTTCCCGAAGAGCAGAAGCCTGCCAAGCGCTCAAGGCAGAGAAGCTGAAGCAGAAGCGGCTCAGATACAGAGCCAACAAAAGGGCTAGGGCTCCGGCCATATTAAAATTTATGAATTTCCAAAGTCCGGACCATTCCGCGAAATCGACCGCCAAAGATAAAGAGATGGCTGGGTATGTGGTTCGCACTGTCTATATGGTCGGACATGAAGAAAGGAATCCTCCTCTTCTTCACAGCCATGGTGATGATATGATTGACGCTCCCCAGCATCGGCTCGATCTAAGTGACGAAGAGCCCGCTCAGGCCAATAAGCCAGAGGAGCCCGTGGTTCCTGCAGAATTGAGCTCAGGCAATAAAGATGACCCGGTTGTCATGGCCGGAACTACAGAACAAGCGTTATTCCGATGGCTTCAGAGGAAGCTTTAGGACAGGGACGAGAAGTTAGCCAGGGTACAGTCCAAGGTCGACGAATTGGCAAACGTCGCGGCAGATCTCGCGACCCAAGTCGCCCGATTGCAATTACAGCAGAATCAAATCTAGGTTCATGAGCCAGGGATTGATACCCGAAGGCAGCCAACTGATACCCCCTTCAACCTAAGAGCGGAGCGCCTTCACGAAAAATGGCCGCAATCAGCCTCCAGTCCCTCTGATAGATTCACCGAAGGGGAATCGCCTCTGAAAGAGAAGCTGGAAAAAGTCTATTCCTTCAAAAGGGACAAAGTCCACAAGATATTTAGGGACGCCCTAAGAAACGGTCTACAACTGCCAGAATCAAAGAGACCGCAAGAAGCGAATATGACCGACGACCCAAAATATTGCCCCTATCATAGGGTGATAGGTCATGCCATTAAGGACTGCTTCGTCTTCAAAGATTGGGTTGGAAGGCAATACAAAACGGGAGAGATAGAACTGTCTAAAGGCGTGTTGGCAAACAGTCAAGCTACGACCGCTGATTCCATACAAATGGAGACCGAAGCCTTTCGGGAACCCAATCCTCCCAGACATGTGCCACTATCTGAAAAGGGCGAACCAAAGACCGATCGACCTCAAGAACCAGCATCAGTAAGGGCACCTACTCTAACGGAGAGAAAGAAGAAGGTGTACTCCTTCAGGAGGGATGAGGTCCGCAATATATTCGAGAGAGCCTTGAACAACGGTCTGCAATTGCCTTTTCCGAAAAGGCCATATGAAATGAATATGACCGGCAACCCCGTATACTGCCCATACCATAGGGTGCTGAGTCATACCATTGAAGACTGCTGTGTTTTCAAAGATTGGGCAGATGACCAATACAAGCTTGAAAAAACCTCACAGTCCTCTGATATATCGGCAAGCCACAGAGCTACGGTCATCAACACAGCTCCGCCAAGATCAAAATTCAAGGAGCTGGGATAAGCAAAAAGGACCACCATGTCGTTAAACTGGGAACAATCGACCTCTAAGTCGTTAAACTGGGAATATAAAAAAAATGTGTAAATAAAAGAAATGTAAAGAAAGGCCGAAATGATGGGGCAACTCGCAATAAAAATCAGCGAGTAAAATAAAGATGAAAATAAAGCCGAAACGATGCGGCAACCGCGAATAAAAGCCGAAATGATAGGGCAATCGCGATCTTTGCGATAAGAAATGCTGAAATGATAGAGCAATCGCGGTAAAAAAAAAGGCGAATGATGAGTCGCTCCTGGTACCATATTCCAGTGCAGCGATGCAGACGCCAACAAAAATCCAATTTCCCAAAATTCTTCCAGCCCTACGGTTAATCCCCAAATTGACTACCGTATACAATCTATGGGCTCAAATAATTCTCATCATACCCATATCCCACTGCAATCACCAGTCCAGCGGTTGGTCTCCGCCTTTGGAATTATGCTCCATTGAGAAGACCCAATCATGTGTCCTCACGATACATGAGGAGAACAAACCTTTGTGGGATCCTTACGACTCATAAAGGAAAAACACACTTAGGAGTCCTCACGACTCCTAAGGAAAAAATACACCTGCGGGATCCTTACGACTCGTAGGGAGAAAATGCTTTTATGGGATCCTCACGGCCCATAAAATTGAAAAGCCTTGGGCGATAGGGATCTAAACCTGTCTCCTAAGCCATCGCTCCCAATCCCTAAATGGCGAATGATGAGTCGCTCCTGGTTCCATATTCCAGTGCAGCGATGCAGACGCCAACCAAATTCCAAATCCCATACCCAATGACGAATGATGAGTCGCTCCTGGTACCATATTCTAGTGCAGCGATGCAGACGCCAACCAAAAATCCCATACCCCAATGGCGAATGATGAATCGCTCCTGGTACCATGTTCCAGTGCAGCGATGCAGACGCCAACAATGTCCCAAAATTTTTCCGCCCCTACGGTCTGGATCATACATCTTGCAAAACCGTATACAATCCACGGGCGTAAAACAATCCCAATCTCTCCCGAGTCCTACCGGTGAGACCACATTCAAAGTCCACAAAAAAAATAATAAAAAAAAATGGTATGTCCATAAGAAAAAGGGACACGGATGAAAACCCGAAAGGGCTCCGTGAGTAAAAACAGCAGGACTGCCGGCGAGTTTGTGAAAACCCGAAAGGGCTCAAACTCGTAAAAAAGAAATGAAATGCACTCGCAAAGTGCTCTCGACTTTGTGAGGAGAAAATGGCTGCGTGAGATCCTTACGACTCACAAAGGAGCAACACACTTAGGAGTCCCCACGACTCCTAAGGAGAAAATACACCTACGAGATCCTTTCGACTCGTAGGGAGAAAATGCTTTTGTGGGACCCTTACGGCTCATAAAATTGAAAAGCCTTAGGTGATAGGGATCTAAACCTGTCTCCTAAGCCACCAATTTGCAGATCTTCCCGGGGCAAATGATGAGTTGCTCCTGGCATTATTCCAGTGCAGCAATGCAGATGCCGAAAAAAAACCAATTCCCAAATCCTCCCGGGGCAAATGATGAGTTGCTCCTGACATTATTCCAGTGCAGCAATTCAGATGCCAAACAAAAACCAATTCCTAAATCCTCCCGGGGCAAATGATGAGTTGCTCCTGACATTATTCCAGTGCAGTAATGCAGATGCCGACAAAAAAAAACAATACCTAAATCCTCTCATGGCAAATGATGATCCGCTCCTGGTGCCATATTCCAGTGTAGCGATGCTGATGTCAACCAAAATCACAATCAACAAGTCAACTTCAACTCCGACACCGCAGAAAGCGGAGCACGTCAGAATCCAATCTCGACACCGCAAGAAGCGGAGCAAGTCAAGTTCACCCCTGACAGTGCAAGAAGCAGAGAAAGTCAAATCAAGCGTCGACCGTCCGTGTCGCAAAAAGGGCAGTGCAACCTTCTCACAAATCGGGAACCAAATCGCTCCAGGTCAGAGCGTCGACCGTCCATGTCGCAAAACGGGCAGTGCAGGGTTCCCACAAATCGGGAACCAAATCGCTCCGGATCAGAGCGTCGACCGTCCATGTCGCAAAACGAGCAGTGCAGGCTTCCCACAAATTGGGAACCAAATCGCTCCGGATCATAGCGTCGACCGTCCATATCGCAAAACGGGCAGTACAGGCTTCCCACAAATTGGGAACCAAATCGCTCCGGATCAGTGCGTCGACCGTCCATGTCGCAAAACGGGCAGTGCAGGCTTCCCACAAATCGGGAACCAAATCGCTCCGGATCAGAGCGTCGACCGTCCATGTCGCAAAATGGGCAGTGCAGGCTTCCTACAAATCGGGAACCAAATCGCTCCGGATCAGAGCGTCGACCGTCCACGTCGCAAAACGGGCAGTGCAGGCTTCCCACAAATCGGGAACCAAATCGCTCCGTATCAGAGCGTCGACCGTCCATGTCGCAAAAATGGCAGTGCAGGCTTCCTACAAAGCAGGAACCGGATCACTCCGGGCCAGAGAAAAGTCTACCACGGACACTCCGTCTCGGAGACGCGTTAAGCGTCGACCGTCCATGTCGCAAAAAGAGCAGTGCAGGCTTCCCACAAATCGGGGACCAAATCGCTCCGGATCAGAGCGTCGACCGTCCATGTCGCAAAACGGGTAGTGCAGGCTTCCCACAAATTGGGAACCAAATCGCTCCGGATCAGAGCGTCGACCGTCCATGTCGTAAAACGGGCAGTGCAGGCTTCCCACAAACCGGGGAACAAATCGCTCCGGATCAGAGCGTCGACCGTCCATGTTGCAAAACGGGCAGTGCAGGCTTCCCACAAATCAGGAACCAAATCGCTCCGAATCAGAGCGTCGACCGTCTATGTCGCAAAACGGGAAGTGCAGGCTTCCCACAAATCAGGAACCAAATCGCTCCGGATCAGAGCGTCGACCGTCCATGTCGCAAAACGGGACGTGCAGGCTTCCCACAAATCGGGAACCAAATCTCTCCGGATCAGAGCGTCGACCATCCACATCGCAAAACGGGCAGTGCAGGCTTCCCACAAATCGGGAACCAAATCGCTCCGAATCAGAGCGTCGACCGTCCATGTCGCAAAAATTGCAGTGCGGGCTTCCTACAAAGCAAGAACCAGATCACTCCGGGCCAGAGAAAAGTCTACCACGGACACTCCGTCTCGGAGACGCGTTAAGCGTTGACCGTCCATGTCGGAAAATGGGCAGTTCAGGCTTCTTACAAAGCGGGGACCAAATCGCTCCGGATCAGAGCGTAGACCGTCCATGTCGCAAAACGGGCAATGCAGGCTTCCCATAAATCGGGAACCAAATCGCTCCGAATCAGAGCGTCGACCGTCCATGTCGAAAAACGGACAGTGCAGGCTTCCCACAAACCGGGGACCAAATCGCTCCGGATCAGAGCGTCGACCGTCCATGTCGCAAAACGGGCAGTGCAGGCTTCCCACAAATCGGGAACCAAATCGCTCCGGATCAGAGCGTCGATCGTCCATGTCGCAAAACGGGCAGTGCAGGCTTCCCACAAATCGGGAACCAAATCGTTCCGGATCAGAGCGTCGACCGTCCATGTCGCAAAACGGGCAGTGCAGGCTTCCCACAAATTGGGAACCAAATTGCTCCGGATCAGAGCGTCGACCGTCCATGTCGCAAAACGGGCAGTGCAGGCTTCCCACAAATCGAGAACCAAATCGCTCCGGATCAGAGCATCGACCATCCATGTCGCAAAAAGGGCAGTGCATGCTTCCTACAAAGAAGGAACCAGATCACTCCGAGCCAGGGAAAAGTCTACCACGGACACTCCGTCTCGGAGACGCGTCAAGCGTCGACCGTCCATGTCGCAAAAAGGGCAGTACAGGCTTCCTACAAAGCAGGAACCAGATCACTCTGAGCCAGGGAAAAAGTCTACCACGGACACTCTGTCTCGGAGACGCGTCAAGCGTCGACCGTCCATGTCGCAAAAAGGGCAGTGCAGGCTTCCTACAAAGCAGGAACCAGATCACTCCGGGCCAGGTAAACGTCTACCACGGACACTACGTCTCGGAAACGCGTCAAGCGTCGACCGTCCACGTCGTAAAAAGTGCAGTGCATCCCAAAAAGTGGGAACCAAAGAAAGTCGCCTCCATGCGAAAGAAGGTCCATCAATTTCATGCACACAACTCATGCATGCGGTGTGCATTCATTGATGGGGGGCACTTTGTTGGGGTCAAAATTTGCACCCCGGTTGACCAAATCAAAGTCAAGGTCAACCCCAAACCAGGTAGGCCCAAGCCCAGGTCAAGCGGGCCCATGCCCAAGTTGAGCCCGCGGCCAGTCTACCCCATGCCAACAATAAAATCATGTAATAAATAATTTTTATGTAATTTTTTATGCATGAATGGGCATAAAGCCAAATTTTTGTAAAGCCCATGGCTTATGTGCAAAAAGAAATGGCACATGAGCCATGGGATGGGCAAAATGCCATTTTGTAAAGCCCAAGGGGCTATATGCAAATATGTAAGCCTATATAAGGCAACATGATGATGAATAAAGATACAATTTTTCATTCCCCCAAAAAATAGGGTTCTTTGTGCCTCCTGCTCCTTCTCCAAGGTTCTAAACCTTCTCATTTCTTTTGAATTAAATCAAGAGTTTTACTCTTTCTTTTCCAAAACTAAATAGTTTTTCACCACAAAACCCACAAAGGGGAACTCAGATCTCTCATCAGATCTTAAAAATTAGAGATTTTTAAAATCTCATACTTCTTGTTCTTCAAGACTCAGCCAACAAAGGAGGAAGGAGGAGACCCATCTCCAAAAATCCCACCTTGGGAAGATCCAGAACCAAAGGGAGAAACAAATAAGCCCCTCTTTGATCATTTCTAAAACATTTGGGAGTTTAACTCCATAAATCTGTTAGTTATATGTATGCCCTAGAGGCCATTACTATACATAGGATGTATATTGTAGTGGATGCTTGGACATATATAGGGAGGACTTTCTTGCTCGACATGATAGTATGCTATCTGGTTGTTCTCTACCTTAACGTGTACATTGATTGTCTCTCTGTTACATGTTGGTAAAGCCCTTAGGATGTGTACTTGACTACCTGGACTATGATCCGGATCATACTAGTGGGGACATGGTAGTCCATAAGTACATCCTTCAAGGTCCCTAGTCGTGGGTGTATCGAGACAGGGCATCGATATACCAGAGTAGACTAGCGTATACCTTCTCGACCCATACAGATGGGCGATGGATGATCCTATATCCATTGGTGTTTGACATCAGAGATTATATACGGGTGCTCAGTAGAGACTGGGTACACTGGACGGACTCGCCGAGAACTCCCAGATGGTATTATACCTCACGTCAGATGGCAGTTCTCTGGTGACACTGGTACAGGTTAGTCTGTAGACCCGAGATCGTCATAGAGTCTTGTGTGATTCCCACTGTGCTTTGATTTCCACCTTACCACGTCCAAGAGGGCGTGCAAAATGGTGGTTTTTGGGTACAGTCCCGAATCACATGGAGGCAATGAGCGATAGGAGGGGATTCGTCTCTCCCGGTATAGGGAGTTGATGTTGCGCTGTGTTCGATTGGCTATAACCGGAAATCCCTGGCCAGGGTTGCTGAGATTTACTGGTAAGTGTTACCAGTAGTTTCTCGAACTGTTATAGACCTCATCGACACGACTTATCGAGCTACTGGGGTCTGACGTTTACCACCCCTAGGCGAGATATGCGACATATCAGACGACGAGACCGGACTGTACGGTAAGTGTTGCTGGTTGGATTCACAGGAGTGTGAGCGGGCTTGCTCGTTGATCTTATGATCGCTCAATACCCGGGTAGCCGTTACGTTTAGCAGTCCGCTTGCGGCTTGTGGGTGTTTGATATGATCATCACCTGCTGCCGGCGTATTGACGAGTCTTTAGAGTCCTACACAGAGGTTTCCTGGTTCAAGCGAAACGAAATAGGAGCACATATGAGATATGTGCGGGACCGAGAATAATACCAGTATGTGATACTGTATTCTATTCTCGCGATGAATGTATCGATTGGTTGTATGCGATATAACCTGGTTATCGAATCAAGGATTGATTCGATAAGTCGATACATTGGATATTAGTCGGTCATATGCGATATGACCGGATCGTTAAATCAAGTGTTGATTTAATGATTTAATGTATAATTATATATTTGATATATTACTTTACATTAACTGGTATTGGTTCACTTAAGATTATTTTCTCACTAGATGGTGCACATTGTATATATGATTTTTTTTTTGTGCACTTGATTGTATCATGATTTGATGATACATGCAAACATGGGTGGGTGTGTGACTTACACCTTTGTTTAGTTAATGGTTAGGGTTTTCTTTTCTTTATTTATTTTGTTAAACTAAATGGTGGCTTTTCTTCATCTTTGCTAGAAGTTTCTTGTTGCTTCAAGCATCTTTGAAAAGTCTTACCATTTTTGTTTTGTTCAAAAACCTAACCATTACCTAAACCCTAGTTTATTCTCTACATGAGTTACACTGACCCATGGTTGCAAAAATGATAAGCATCACTTGAATTTTCTATTTAGTTAATTCATTCTTTTTCTTTCTTCTTCTTCTTCTTCAAGAAGAAAGAAAACCATTGCTAGAAAATTTTCAAGTGTTGATTCCAAGTGAGAAATCCAAATCCAAAGTGAGCCCACTTCCTATTTCTTCATCCTCTACCACTTGCCATGTAGTATAGGGTGTTTTCTTCACAAGTTTCATGACTTGGTGAAGTTGGAGCTTGATCTTGAGTTGCCTCGACGTAGATCATCTTCGGCATCGAAGTCAACGACCTAGCCCGATCTTTTCTCCGATGAAACCACCGCTAGAGTCCAGGATTCCGATGGTTGCAGCGGAGGGACGTCATCACGGAGCCAAGGAAGTGGAGGACCGGATCTATAAAGGTTGTATTTCCATTCACTTAGTACTAAAGAAGTTTAGTAGCTTGTAGTTTCGCCTAATCTCTAGTTAACGATCTAGTTTAGGGTTTCTCGGCACCGGAAAATTTTGAATTTGGCATGGTTGATGCCTTGTGGAATCTCTTGAGTGTGCCTAGGAAGCCTACAGTGGTATCAGAGCTACTAGGCATTAGATGTCGACCTATGGGGGGTTCTCACTGTGTGACAGTGTGGCGAAGCATAGGCTCTTACCCCCAGGGTGTCCCGAGACCGGAAGGTGTTCCGGCGGGTTGTAGTCCTCGCGGGGGAGCAGGGGGAGCATGCGTAAAAAGTAGCGGCTGAGGGACCCGTTGGTGCCACGGCGACCCCATTAGATGGGGTGGCTGCCTGACCAACAGTGGTATCAGAGCCTAGCTAGAGCTTTAGGCGAAGTGTAGACGAAGTTAGAAGTCCGATCGAACCCGTAAACCCCGACGAAATCCTTCTCTGTACATTTTTCAAAACAGTGGATTTTTGTGAATTAAAAATTCTCAGAAAAACAAGTAGGAAAAACTAAGAATTACTGTGAAGTACGGTCTACTAAGTCAATAATTTGACCGCGGAACCGCGGTGAAACCAAGGGTTTGGCGGCGGTTCCGCGGCCAAAATTTGACTTAGTCCCTGAAATTTCATATATTTATTCTTAGGTCCTTTCTTGGCAATTTTTTATGGGAATTTTTTAATTCCACTCAAGTGTTGAGTTTTCTAGGGTTTTATTGGGGACTCGTTAATTTGATCGGATAATTTAACTTTGTTTATGTTTTTCCGGATATTTTAGAAACTGTTAAAAAGTTCGACCGGATATAAATACCCACTTTTTCCCCTGCCGGGAAATTTCCAAGTGTTGTATTTTTCCGTAGTTTAAGAATGTTCTAAGTAGTGCAAGTAACGCGATGGACCCTCTAGAAGACAACAAACCTTAACTCGATTATGTGACCGTCTTGAACTGCCCTTTGAACCTTAGGGTTTGGGGCAGTACGGCGTGCCATATGTGAGGCGTTGGCTTGGCCCTTCTACGGCTGGACCGTTGGTACTGAGGCATGAAGTGGATGTTTTTGAACTTATTTCAAGTGTTGAGCTGTTTCGGGAAACATTGGGTGTTTGATTGTTCGATCGGAAAGTTTAACATTTTCTATTTATCTGGAATGTGATACAATATTTGGAATCCACAAGTAGTTATGAGATAACTGAATGAATGTTATAAACATAACACTTTAGTCTCACTTGATCGGTTGCCATGGAATTTTGATGCGATCAAAAGTCCGTCGCAATCAAGTAGCGTACGCGGATACTCGCCGGGTAAACTTAATAGACAGCTACACCCCATTGCCCCGACCAAGTGACTGTAGGAGAACCCCATCGCCGAAAGCATCCGTTCGGGTGCTCGCGGCAGCGGTGTTCCTCCTTAGTGCACTTCGTCGACGGCATTGGGGGTGCGGCCATCTACTAAAGTTTGCGACGAGCATTCGATCAGGATGTCGGGAATCTTGTTGAATTGCCCGACTTGATATTGAAAAGAGTTTTCGATAATGAGACTAAAATGCGGGGTTTATAATTGTTAGGCATGCGATGTATATGGAATTCATTTGGTTAGGCATGTGATGTCTAATGAGGTTGCGGATTCCAACTGTTGTAGTTTTACACTTTCTTTTCTGTGACCGTAAGTGTAGTATGTAGTGGTATTGCCGATTTTCGTTGCTAAACGTCGACGACAATCGGTGTATGCATACTTACTTACGTTGATGACATGTGATGTTATGTGTTGCTGGATATGTTATATTGGATCGTCGTGTTTGAATAGCCGGGTTTTTTTTTATGTGAGATGAGTGTTTTTTCATTTTCATTCATGTAAAAACTTCTATGTAATATTCTTTTATTGGGGCACTTCCAGGTTGCGGAAGATGTCACCATTTGTATATTATTTACTTTTCCGCACTAGGATAGACCCAAGGAGAGGAGCACAAGTAACCGGGTTCTGGGGTCCAGTGGGAGACCAACTCGAGGAGTCGAGTCCGGGTCTCCTAACTCTAGAATTGGTAGGGTTGCTTGCCGCTCTCGTAGGGGTCTAAGGGTGTGGGATTGGCTATTCATCACGACCGTGGAATCCGTGTTTTATAGAGGCTCAAAATAAAACACGGACGTCCTAGTATATTCAATATTTCATATGATATTTTCTGCTGCGTTATCTGTGATGTGATCATGTGATATGTTCAGATAGATATTGCATATAGTATATATGATATATTATATAGACGTTGCTTATGTTTTACACCCGCGCTAGCCCTGCCTCGCTCTGGCGTTAGTTACCTAACCTAACGGTGCAGACGTGACATCGAGGCGAATGCGGATGGCATAAGTGTACGTTATATTTATCTGTGATGTTTAGGTGGAATTAAATGATGGGACTTCATTAATGTGATTAATGAAATAAAAGAAACCTAAAGATGTTGTGGAATCCAATTTTCAAAACCAGGTAGCTACAGTTCTTGCTTTGCATCGCGGTGTTCCTTGTAGAACATCCTGCACCTTATTCGATGAGGAAAGGGCCGAGATCCTTTCACCGGGAGTGACCCCTTTAGCAACAACTGGCAGATGCTACACACTCGGTTTGTCTTTTGATTGCTTCTATAGTTTCTGCTTTGCACAGTGATATATATGATATATCCCGCACCTCATTCGACGTGGAAAGGGCCGACGATCCCTTCACCGGGAGTGACCCCTTTAGCAAAACTAGAAAAGCCTAAAAAACACTCCATTTTAAAATCATTTGATTCTACAACGATATCAAGTTCATTACACAATAGGTTTTCAGAAAAACCCGTCGTAGCCCTCCGTCATTTCAGATAAGTACTAGTTAGTATTCGTGCTGCGGTAGTTTGGCCTCCGTCAAGGCGTAGTGTACAGTAGCTAGCTAGTGCTTATCTGCTAGTATATGATGCGATTGGATTAGGGTATTCGTACGGCGTTGTTTGGCCTCTGTCAAGGGTCGTGCGGGTGGGTTTAATTCAATCAGGAAATGACGGGTTGAACTTGACTAGCGGACTATGGATAGTTTGGCCTCCGTCAAGGTCATAGGACGCTAGGGGTAAAATTTTATCGGGAATTTCAAGTGTTGAAATTTGCAATGAGATTGTATACCTTATATGAGATAGTTGGATCCCGATACCCGCTGCGGGTAAGAGTTACTCCTGGGAGAGTTTTACACATTACAATTAGCCGATCAAGTAGGTGTCTAGAAAGGTGTTAACGAGGTTATGCCTCTGGGAAAATGAGGTTTACATTAATTAGGTTCGTGCGAAAGCACGGTGGACCTCCCTCAAAGTACCGACACTGGCCTGGCTGAAAGATTGGCGAACTTGTAGCGTGTAATTAATCCCGGCTAGTCTTTCCTTTTAGGGTTTGAAGAAAGATTTGATAAAAACAGTGGGAGCCATCCTGATTAGATAAAATAATAACCAATCTGATCTTGCAAGAGTATACGCTGAGTGTTTTCTTCTCTCTCTCTCCAGGTAGCGACCATATCACGCCTTAATCAAGATAATAATACGGATTATTGACCGAACCCGCTTGTTATACTGAGCTGGGGAACGTTGGTCCCGCTCCAACTTATAATAGTTATAAGACAGAGCAGGAAATAGGGGAATACCAGAATTCCCGTGCCGCCCAAACGAAGAGAGTGCATGCTGATGTATCATCTTCGGGTGTGTTCATTATGGAGAACTGTTTCTCAGTATCCTTTACGTCCTGGGTATGTGATACCGGATCAGGATCCCGCATATGTAATCTGTTACATGGGCTATAGATAGGTAAAGAACTGAGAACGGGTGATAAGTTTCATGAGACAGAAAACGGTACAAGTGTTGCAGCCAAATCTGTTGGTCACTATCACCCTGTATTACCAGAATACATTGATTCTGAACAAATGCTATTAGATACCGAACCTGATATATAAAATCATATCAGTCTCTTTATTAGTAAAGAAATGATATAATTTTGTATTGTTGGATAATGTTTTGAACATTCCCTATATCAAAAGTTGATCGGTTCAGGCACGTTATCTAAAAGCATTGACGTTTTAAATCAAACTACAGTTCCTTGTATATAGAATACACACAAGAGGAAGAGTTCAGAAATGAACGATTCCTTCTTGAGGTATTGTAGACTAGGTCATATCAATGTGACCCGACTAGCTTAAGTTACATATTAGATGCATATTTAAATCAGTTTGAATTTACATCTTGTGAAACTTGCCAGTCATGTCACAAAGATAAGATGACCATAGCTCTGTTTATTGGAAACAGAGAAAGAGTTGGTAAACTCTTGGGATGATATATGTTGATATATGAAGGTCCCCTGTCTACACATGCCAAGACTGGTTCTTTGTACTTCATTACATTCTCTGATGATCTCTCAAGATTCAGACACATGTTCCTGTTGAAACACAAGTCCGAAGCTTTTGAGATATTCACAGAATATAAATTAGAAGTAGAGAACCAAAATACGGGTATAAGTATTATGTCCTTTGATGAGATCAGGGAGGAGAATACTTGTGCATAGAATTCTGGGACTATTCTAAAGGAGAATGAGATTCTCTCTCAGCATTATTCCTCCGCATACACCACAACACGACGGTGTATCGGGGCGGAGCAATCACACCCTATATGATATGGTGTGCTCTATGATGAGTACTACTGAGTTACCTTTTTCCTTTTGGGGGTTATGCACTTGAGAAGCTATATACCTATTGAATTAGGTTCAAATCAAATCAGTTGCCTACCACTTCATATGTGATATGGAAAGGGAAGAGCCCATATCTTAAGTTTGCTAAGATTTGGGGTTGTCCAGCCTATGTCTTAAAGAAAAATCCGGACAAGCTCGAGGCAAGGTCTGTTATGTAGAACTGGAAAGGTTCCAGCTATACAAACTGCAGCAGATGATTTGGTAGAACTGAAGGATTCAATAGAAACCAACGAACCTCAGCCTCTCCGCCGATCTAGCAGGGTTCCTCACCCACCTGAGAGATACTTCGGTTTCTCTATGACAGTGGGAGCGAGGATTGCATCATGAGATGATGACCCAACTAGTTTCGAGCTGGCTATCAAGAGTGGGACTCTGTAAGAATAGCTGGATGCTTAGCGATCTGAGATGGAATCCTTATGCACCAACAAAGTATGGACTTTGGTTGCTTTATCTGAAGGGTTAAATCCCCATCAGGAGCAAGTATATCTTGAGAAGATTACTTGGTGTACATGGAAAAGTTGAGACTTTCAAAGCTAGACTTGTTAAAGGTTTGCATCGTTGACCAGGTATGGATTATGATGAAACCTTTTCTAAGGAGCTATGCTTAAGTCCATCCAGATCCTACTTGCCACGGCTACATACCATGACTACGATATCTGGCGGTTGGGTGTCATGACTGCTTTTCTAAATGATGTTTTAGAAAAGAAAGTCTATAAGTACACAGTCAGAGGGCTTCGTAGACAGTGAGAGCAGCGGAAACGTGTGCAAGATGTTTTATGTGATGAAGCAGGCATCGCGGAGTTGGAACATCTGTTTTGATGAGTTAGTCAAACAGTTTGACATCATCAAAATGGTAGATGAACCTTGTATATACAAAAAGGTAGTAGGGAGTATGGTAGTGATCCTCATAGAGTACGTGGATGACATACTCTTGATAGGGAAAGAGTTTCCTATGCTACGCTCGGTCAATCTCCGTTTATCACAAGGATTCTCCATATAGGATCAAAGTGATACCTCCTAAATCCTAAGTTTTCATCTATGAGATAGATGTAACTGGATGCTATGATTCTTACTAGTAGTAGTGAGATGGTATCAATCGATCCTGGGGAGAATCACTGGAAAGGTTCCAGGGTGATAAGGACGACTGAATGTCAGTCACAGGCATTGTCTTTACCCTCAGTGGAGGGACGGTAGGTTGGAAGAGTTCCAAGCTAGATACCGTGGCATATTAGACAATAAAGGCAAGATACATCGTTACCAAAGATGCTACAAAAAGGAAGTCTGGGTGTATATTAGTTCATGAGATGACCTTAGTTCCTCCCATTGTGTGACAATGGAGTTGTGGCTTATGCCAAGGAACGTCCGTCCCATCAGTGATCCAGACATATTCGAAGGCGGTATCACCTGATCAAGGAGATGGTTGATCTCCAAGGAGATTGAGGTTAGGAGAGTAGACTCAGAGGACAACACGGCGGATCCACTCACAAAGGCCTTTTCCCAGAGAGAGACTTTTATGGGATGGTTGAGTATGAGATACTACAACCACTGCTATCAGATGGCCCTAGTGCAAGTGGGAGATTGTTAGTTATATGTATGCCTCAGAGGCCATTACTATACATAGGATGTATATTGTAGTGGATGTTTGGACATATATAGGGAGGACTTTCTTGCTCGACATGATAGTATGCTATCTGGTTGCTCTTTACCTTAACGTGTACATTGATTGTCTCTCTGTTACATGTTGGTAAAGCCCTTAGGATGTGTACTTGACTACCTGGACTATGATGCGGATCATATTAGTGGGGACATGGTAGTCCATAAGTACATCCTTCAAGGTCCCTAGTCGTGGGTGTATCGAGACGGGGCATCGATATACCAGAGTAGACTAGCGTATACCTTCTCGACCCATACAGATGGGCGATGGATGATCCCATATCCATTGGTGTTTGATATCAGAGATGATATACGGGTGCTCAGTGGAGACTGGGTACACTGTACGGACTCGCCGAAAACTCCCAGATGGTATTATACCTCACGTCAGATGGCAGTTCTCTGGTGACACTGGTACAGGTTAGTCTGTAGACCCGAGATCGTCATAGAGTCTTGTATGATTCCCACTGTGCTTTGATTTCCACCTTACCACATCCAAGAGGGCGTGCAAAACGGTGGTTTTTGGGTACAGTCCCGAATCACATGGAGGCAATGAGCGATAGGAGGGGATTCGTCTCTCCCGGTATAGGGAGTTGATGCTGCGCTGTGTTCGATTGGCTATAACCGGAAATCCCTGGCCAGGGTTGCTGAGATTTACTGGTAAGTGTTACCAGTAGTTTCTCGAACTGTTATAGACCTCATATCGACACGACTTATCGAGCTACTGGGGTCTGACGTTTACCACCCCTAGGCGAGATATGCGACATATCAGACGACGAGACCGTACTGTACGGTAAGTGTTACTGGTTGGATTCACAGGAGTGTGAGCGGGCTTGCTCGTTGATCTTCTGATCGTTCAATACCCGGGTAGCTGTTACGTTTAGCAGACCGCTTGCGGATTGTGGGTGTTTGATATGATCATCACCTGCTGCCGGCGTATTGACGAGTCTTTAGAGTCCAACATAGAGGTTTCCTGGCTCAAGCGAAACGAAATAGGAGCGCATATGAGATATGTGTGGGACCGAGAATAATACCAGTATGTGATACTGTATTCTATTCTCGCGATGAATGTATCGATTGGTTGTATGCGATATAACCTGGTTATCGAATCAAGGATTGATTCGATAAGTCGATACATTGGATATTAGTCGGTCATATGCGATATAACCGGATCGTTAAATCAAGTGTTAATTTAATGATTTAATGTATAATTATATATTTGATATATTACTTTACATTAACTATTATTGGTTCACTTAAGATTATTTTCTCACTAGATGGTGCACATTGTATATATGATATATTTTTTTGTGCACTTGATTGTATCATGATTTGATGATACATGCAAACATGGGTGGGTGTGTGACTTACACCTTTGTTTAGTTAATGGTTAGGGTTTTCTTTTCTTTATTTATTTTGTTAAACTAAATGGTGGCTTTTCTTCATGTTTGCTAGAAGTTTCTTGTTGCTTCAAGCATCTTTGAAAAGTCTTACCATTTTTGTTTTGTTCAAAAACCTAACCATTACTTAAACCCTAGTTTATTCTCTACATGAGTTACACTAACCCATGGTTGCAAAAATGATAAGCATCACTTGAATTTTCTATTTAGTTAATTCATTCTTTTTCTTTCTTCTTCTTCTTCTTCAAGAAGAAAGAAAGCCATTGCTAGAAAATTTTCAAGTGTTGATTCCAAGTGAGAAATCCAAATCCAAAGTGAACCCACTTCCTATTTCTTCATCCTCTACCACTTGCCATGTAGTATAGAGTGTTTTCTTCACAAGTTTCATGACTTGGTGAAGTTGGAGCTTGATCTTGAGTTGCCTCGACGTAGATCATCTTCGGCATCGAAGTCAACGACCTAGCTCGATCTTTTCTCCGATGAAACCACCGCGAGAGTCCAGGATTTCGATGGTTGCAGCGGAGGGACGTCATCATGGAGCCAAGGAAGTGGAGGACCGGATCTATAAAGGTTGTATTTCCATTCACTTAGTACTAAAGCAGTTTAGTAGCTTGTAGTTTCGCCTAATCTCTAGTTAACGATCTAGTTTAGGGTTTCTCGGCACCGGAAAATTTTGAATTTGGCATGGTTGATGCCTTGTGGAATCTCTTGAGTGTGCCTAGGAACCCTACAAAATCGGAAGCACAGCTCCCAGTGAAGGGGACCAAAGTCCCCTTTCTGTTTGATGCCCAGCGTCTAGCGCCCAGAGCGCTTGCGCCCACGTGCAGACACGTGGTGCGCCCAGCGCCCAGAGCGCTTATGCCCACATGCCGAGCATGTGGCGTGCCCAGCTCCCAGAGCGCTTGCGCCCACGTGCCGAGCATGTGGCGTGCCCAGCGCCCAGAGCGCTTGCGCCCACATGCCGACACGTGGCGCGCCCAGCGCCCAGAGCGCTTGCGCCCACGTGCCGACACGTGGCGCGCCCTGCGCCCAGAGCGCTTGCGCCCACGTGCCGACACGTGGCGCGCCCTGCCCCCCAGAGCGCTTGCGCCCACGTGCCGACACGTGGCGCGCCCTGCCCCCCAGAGCGCTTGCGCCCACGTGCCGACACGTGGCGCGCCCTGCCCTCCAGAGTGCCTAGTGCGCTAGCGCCTAGCGCTCGCATGCTAGGTACGTGAGGCGCTAGCCCCCACGCATCATTTGGATGCCTTTCCCCCTTCTTTATATATATACACACACATATGTATATATATATATACATATGTATACATACACACACACACACACACTCCACGACACTGTCCTCCGTTAGAAAAAATTTCTAACGGGGCGCTGCCCCACACCCCATAAAGGGGCTGCTAGCCTTCTTGACCCCCAGCCCACTATCCGGATAGCGGGACCCCCGTAAAAACTCTGCGTGGCTCCCGATATATCCATGTCCCCCTAAAACAAAAACACACATACACTGCACGTTGAGTTTGCATGACCAGTTTAACCTGTTAATCGGAGGTTCTCTCGCTCCAAAGGCGAGGGGTAATTAACGGCAGCTTAGTCCGCGGCTGCCGGAGATTCGGATTCCCACAATCATTAAAACCCCAGCCTACCTTAGGCAGGGGGGAATCTGTAATGCGCCTGACAAGCGCGCGTGTATTCCCATCTCAATGGAGTGACGGAAAACACCCTACAGATGTTATTGGTAATATGTTTCAAGTGTTGATGATTGACATGGATTTGATATGTTATGATATACATGAGGGATCAATATAGATGCCTTACACAGATGAGATATTTTATGCTGTGTTATAGTCGAACTGGACTGGTCCTAGAGACAGTACCTGAAATATTATTTTCATATATCGATATATATTAAAGAGGTTTTCAAGGAGCTATAGCCTTCATTTTTCCATGTGTCTATGAAGACACAAGAAACCTTCAAAAGAAAACCCTCTTTAAATCATTTTCAAAAGGTATAACGTATACTTTAAACAAAATTGCATATATTGCCATATAAATCAAGGTCCGCTACTTGTGTCGTGATATACATATCATACAGTTATTTTGAAATGATATACATACATACATACATCTTTCAGCTACTTTATATGCTTATACATGGATGCATGCTATATATGAGATGTTTATGCGATCCATTGGGATGCGCTTATAGTACTTATGCAGTATATATATGCTATTACATATTACAATAGAACTATACTTTATGACTTGGGGGGTTCGTTATTCATACGATTTCTACCTTATGATATCTTTTTACTCACGAGTTGGCAACTCACCCTCGTTGTGCTTTCGTTTCTTGTAGGACCGACCGCTCGGATTCAAGCGACTTGCTGGCACATCTTTCTTCCTTCGGGTGATTGCTTTTAGTAGGTGGGTTACACAGTTGTATCGTAACCGCCTCTTGTATATGTATTATTACTCTTGGATCTAGTTAAAAACTCCATCAACTATTTGTATTATCCACGCCTTAGAGACGAGACTTAGATATGTATTGTTTTGGGTGTTGGACTCGTATGGAGTAGACTTGAGTTTTTATTTACATATCTCTTGATTTTGCTTGTGATTATTCGCCTTGGGCGTCGTATATATATTTGCGTGGATTTTTTCTTCGCCGTGTGGGTGTGAGCTTGCTCCCGCTGGAGATGCTTTTTATATTATATATATTGTATTTGTTTTACTCAAAATTTACAAAGGAGGCGCTGTCCGATTTTTAAACGACGAACATGTTTTAAATAAAACTTTTTATATATTTCAAACCAAACTTGATTTCATTTTAATAAACCTATTTCAAAACTACACCTCCATTATTTTATTATAAATGATTTAGATTCCTGGTTTTTGGCTTACTTGTGTTACAGTGGGGTCCTATAGAGTTCACGTGATTCAAGTGCCGGTTTTCGGATCATGACAAAGTTGTTATCAGAGCACTAGGTTTAACCTTTGTCGAGTTTTAGGTTTGACAATATGGAGTCAAGGGCATTATTTTCGAAATCTAGGCTTAATCTTATGGAACTTAGCCTTGATCTTGAGGGTATTAAACCCGAACTTTCGTAGGTTGACCTTGGTATGATGGAGTAGGTACTAAGTAGAGTGACGTACCGCATGTATATTTCGTGGCATATTTACGATACGATACTCCACCTAAGTAACCTTAGGATATATCTTGAGATCATTTCTTCTATTCGTTCCATCTGATCTATCCTCATCGATTCTTGTTGCTTGTTTAAGTCGCTATGTCTACGCGACCCAAGAGGGTTGCGGCTAGAGACGAGGTCATGGCAGGCTCGTCTGAGATGAGGACTGCCTAGGGTGGCATCCCGATGACACAGGAACAGTTCGATCCTTCTTTTATGATAGGATTTCTCATTTTGAGACGAGTGTTCAAGATCTGCACTAGATGGTCAGGTCATTGCTTGCGGCCAGCCGGACTCGGAGGCCTGTGTCGGTCAGCCTGCTTTGGAGGTTGTTGTGCTTCTTACCGTTCAGACGATCATACCATCTATTGATCGGATTATCGAGGTATCGCTCCGAGAGTTTATGAAGCTAAAGCTACCTGTGCTTATGGGTATGGATGTGGTAGAGGATCCTCAATCATTCCTGGATAGGATGGCTAGGATATTTTGTTCATTGAGATACTTTAATGCGAGATCAGTAGAGTAGGCTAGCTTTCATTTGGAGGGTCTTGCTCAGACCTGGTGTGAGTCGATCGAGAGAGGTCGAGCAATGGGTCTTCCACTGATGACTTGGGATGAGTTCTCGAAGGTCTTCCTATCCAGATTTTTTCCACAGAGCGTTAGAGATACCCGAGCTCATAGTTTTGATTCTTTGCGTAAGACTCTGGATATGACCGTAGCCGAGTATGACTTGCAGTTCATGCAACTATCGCGATATACTCCCTACTTGGTCGATACTGAAGAGAAGTAGATTAAGAGATTCATGTGAAGTTTCGATGCGCAGTTGTTCCTCTCTGTTGGTGCCCAGCGTTTTGATATATATATAGAGGCTTTGGATACATACACACTTATAGAGGAACATCTTGAAGAGATTGCAGCTATTTCGGAATAGAAGCGGGTTTGTTTTAATGTGCCAGTTTCTGGGCAGTTTGGTAAATACATTGCAAATGAAAGTCGTCGCAGGTTATTTCCAGGATATAGTAGTGATAGAGATCGGACCCAGGGCCAGATGTATAGCTCGTATCCGCAGGGCCAGAGACCACTGCCGATATGTTACGAGTGTGGGAGGTCAGGTGATTTCACCAGGGCTTGTACGGTGAGGCATCAGGGTAGGGCGGCAATTCCGCAACCAACAAATGTACCGAGAGGTCATGAATTTAGTGGTCCTGTACCAAGAGGACAAGGACCTATAGCTAGAGGATGCCAGATAGTAGGCAGAAGGCAAGTGGTGGGAGTTCTTGCTCTTCCAACTTTAGGTGCTCCGGCATCTACCGACGTTGAAAGAGGTATATTTCAATGTCAATTGATTTGATTTGTGTTTTGGTGATCTGAGGATCACACTTTCGATGTTGAATAAGGAATATTTCGATGTCGGTTATTTTGACTCTTGTGTTTTGAATATTGAGATTTTCTTACATGTCAGTTGCACTTGATTGAGATTTCTGTGGCCACCGGTTGCACTTGATTGATGTTTTTTGCACATGATTGATAGATATTTGGTGTGTTTTGTTTTAATTACTGCAATCAAGACGGTTTCGCTTGGTAGCTAGCCGGATGTGTACGGGTCGGTCCACGAAGAGATGGGAATATTTTTCTTAGTGTTTCAACGAGTTAAGTCCAAATTTTCCAGGTTTGTTTAAGATTAACTATGTGCTAAATATGTATAAAAAGAGTTTGTTAGGATTAGGATTATGTTAGATTGAGTTAGGAGTCGCTCACTTCTTTCGTTGCCACTCTTAATATCGATATTACGGTAATCGGCAACAACGGGGATTAGCACGACTGGGAAGGAAACTTGCGAGTATAAGCTAGGCTTTCCAATGCTTAGTTCCTTCCTTTTGGTCCTTGTCCGTCCATTCTTGGCTCTTAGCCATAACCTTCAGTCAATTCAACCACAACCGATCTCACTAGGGTATCACCGCTATCATGTAGGATAGGGTGTCGTAGGGTGCGGATTGTGGTTAAATTGACGGGAGTCCGAATTAAGATGTTGGGCAAAGAAAAGAGTGAGAGAGATTTCCTTCTCTCAAACTTCCCTTATCCTACCCTAACAAGTGAGAAACTACTCATCCATTATAAAGAAAAATAAAATAAAATAAACAAAGAAGATAGAAAGAAATGAGTTAGAGAATCACAACTAGCTATTTGGGACCTCACTTAGACAAGGATCACATTTAAGTATCATTGTTGTAAGGAAAAAGGAAAAGAGAAAAAGAAAACAAACAAACAAACAACAACAACTTACTTAACAATAAAAATTACAAGCAAATATAAGAACTTAATTATAAGACATGCAAATGAAAAAGATCTTTCCTTTATTCATCATTCACTCAAAAGCTTACTACAATGTTAATGGAGAATAGATGAAGAGGAAGAAGAAGTTACAAACTACTATACTAATTCCTAACACAAGAATAAGCATCCTTTACTTGGCTTGAAACTGGGCTATTTATAGGAAGATAGATAAAACCGTAGGGCCAAAATCTGAGCTCTTACACAATTACAAAACTACCTTAAAAATATCTCCTGACTCTGAGTCAACTCGGCCGCGGAACCGCCGCATAAGTGCCACATTGGCCGCGGTTCCGCGGCCCTTTGGGTGAGTTGTTGTGACATTTTTTTGGGGTTTTCCATGTTGCTGTTATTCTCTATTTAGTACACTTGGTTTTTCAGAATCACTTTATTTTTCTCCCTGATTATCAACAGTCTAAAAAGATGAAAGAATGTGAACTTTTGCCTTGATCTTCTTGAGCTCTGCATTTTAAACTTGGTTCTTGTGCTGCCTCCTTGTGCTTTATGCATGAAATGACCTTTGATTGTCATTTTGTCTCTCGAACTGGTAGGCGGCATCTGACGGATGGTGAGCGGAGACCTGTATTTTTATCTATTGTTGGCAGTTGTCCTGAATTTGTCGCGACTATTCTTGATTTTCATTGTTTAGAGCTGAGAACCAGTAACCTGCAATTATTTAGCAAATACGGATCAAGAGTGCCTACCTATATGCAATGTTATTAAGAATGGGCGGTATAAAAGTGCAAAATTCTGATATGAACAAATACTTCCAAACTTATCTTTTGCTCGTCCCGAGCAAAACCATTTTATTCACAAAAAGTCCTAACCTCACTTTCGCAGGGAACGCGATTGCACTGAGCTCGTGCAACAAGCCGTTAAACCTCTAGGTTTCCCCAGAGGAAGAGTTTTGTCTCCTGAGGGTTTTCAGTGGATACTACCCATAAATCCGATCAAGTTGGCCGTCGACTATAATCCTATAGTTCAGCATTCTAGCAAGAAGCTCTATGATCCTTAAGTTAGAAATCTTCATCCCTTATTCTTCACACTTCCTTTTCATTTAACTTAAGATCCTTTTATAAAGCTCTTAGCAACTCTTGAGTTTTCCTTCTAAAACGCGATTTCAAATCCGGAACTTTTATCATCTCTACTGAATATATAATCCTTATTTTTCATTCCTATCTCTCCTCCAAACTCCGATCATATACTCCTACGTGTGTGTAAATATCACCCCTACACTTGGAAATTCAATTCAAGCTATAATACCCTTGCCTTAATACCTAGCACTACTTCATCTTTATTAATGGTGGACGGATTTGCTCACACATCTTTCATGTGACTATTACAGCTTCCTGAGGCATTAATCAGCGGATTACTGAATGTGTGAGCATTAAAGCGTAAATAGCAGTTTCCAGGTCTTGTACTCTTTATATATATATATATATATAATTTTTTTTATTTCAAGACCGGATATATTTTTCAATGATGCTCTTTTGGTGGTTAGCTTTAAATACAATTTTTTCTTTCATACTAGGCTTTCAGGCAAGAGTATTTCTAGGTATTCTCTACTATCCCAAGTTTCTAGGTATGTGAGATTTATAGGGTAGATATATTTTCAGAATTTGGACTTAAAATTCAGAACTATTTTTCAGACTTACTCTTCAAATAGAGCTTTCAATACTCTTCCTTCATTTCAACTTAACCCAAGAACTGAACTCAAAATTTATTATTTCTAAATAAACTGCAAGAACGCATATTTTCTATAGTTATACTTCAAGGAAGGTTATTTTTAGGGTTTTCAATTAATAAGTTTAGGATTTAGGTTTTTCTAACTAGTCAACCGTCATGTCGAACTTGAGTCTAAATGGCCTACATTGAAATTTTTCTTAATATTTTTTTTTATTTTATATATTTTTTCCTTTATTATTATTATTATTTTCTTAAAATGCAACGCAGAAAAATGCGATGCGGAATTTAAACATGCAAAGAACAAATATTTACATAAAAAAACGTGCAGATGCAGAATGCAAGGATAACTATTTACAACAAAACCCTGCCCCAAAACTTACTCACAGTAGTGCCCTCACTGCTGCCTACGGCGTCTCCTATAACCAGACGTGGCATCACTCGTACCTTCTTCACTCCTGTCCGCTCCACGACCCTTCAATCTCTCTCTTTCTTCTCGTGCCAGCAGGGTAGACATCCCCTGCTCAAGACTCGTCAAACGCTGATCAAAATTTGTTAGCATCCCCAACACTCTCTCTATCCCCCTATGAGTACGTCTCAGCAAGCGTGCTTGCGCGGCGGGGGTCAGCTCTTCATCGCTCGCTGTGGAGCTCGAGCTGGGTGTCTTTGCTATCACATCTTTGGCCGGTTCGGTGCGCGACCATAACCCATGAAGTCTCGTGTATAATGTGGAGACACCCTCAAGTAGGGGTCGAATAGGAACCCCACCATGCATAAAAGTATTGAATTCCTCAATAGAAAGGAAACAACGACACAATTGTGTCACTAACATTGGGCACAGGTAATTGGCTTCCCCCTTGCCGGCGCCAATCGAGTGTAAAAGCACAGCGCACATGTCATAGCTAGAGTTCTTTATCGTTAATGTATACACAATGTGTAGGGATGGGGTGAAAAAGGTGGTGTTATGCGAACTTCCAAAGATATTATTTTGTGCCCAACGACACACGGTTAAGATGTTCGCATACAGCGTTCTTGCTTGAATGCCCTTCCTAGGTTCCCTAGAACAATCATCGCCCATCAACGGCATGTAATCCTCAAAGCGGAGCGGTTGATCGTATGCGGGGATACGAGGTATCAAAGTGACTTCATGAATGATGTTGCTATCTATAACAATTTCCCGATCCCCCCACAACAAGCGTATGAACCCGTGTTTAGCTAAACAACGCTCCTCCATACTCTTAAAGAAACGCGCAAAAAGATCCGGAATCATGAACGCGTTCAGATGGTTATACAACAGGAAATTCCATCCGTGTTTCCGGATCTCATCACCAAAGTAGCTACTATAAACGTCTTGGGTGAATAATTACGAGAAATCCCGTTCAAATTGAAAAGTAGGAGCCATGAACAGAAAACAAAGAACTTGTAAATCTATAGAGAGGAGATGAGAAAATCAAACCTCCTCTGAAAATTTCAGAAGGAGAAGCGTATGAACAGCAGTGGATCGGCGGTGGAATTGGCGAAACGGCGGCGCTTCCGCGGCGGGATGATGCGATCGTCGGTGGATTTTTGCAGAGGCGGCTAGGGTTTTCTGTGAGGGTTTGAATGAAGGCTCGGGAATTTACAGAAAAAGAGAGAGGGTGTATTTAAAGGGGCGGTCAACAAAAAGGGTCTATTTGTACAAAAGTCCTCCCAAAAGAAGAAATTATTTATTAAAAAATTTAATTTTTTTATTTTAATTATTTTTTATATAGTTCTGAATATTTACTGAATCGCCTCCCCCTCTTTTTTTTTTAATTTTTTTTAGTTTTTTTATTTTTATTTTATTACAAATGGGTATTTCACCAGGCAAGAAATATCCGAATACACAAAAAACAAAATGGATATGCACCGGACAAGAATATCCATTATATATATACAAAATGGTATATACATACACCCAAACTTATTTGAAATAGTGTTTCCACTGTTTATGGCTGGATAACCGAAGTTTGGTAATACGGAGGAAGATTAGTCAATGTAAACCGGCTCCTGCAACATCAGGAGCTCCTCCGATGGTTCCGCGTTGAGAAACGGTTTTACTTTGTATCTGTTCACTTTGAATAGTGAACCATCCTCTGGATTCTCCAAATCCACCGCACCGTGCGGGTACACATTCCGCACAAAAAAGGTCCTTTCCAGCAAGATCGAAGCTTACCGGGATGGAAATGGAGTCGGGTGTCGTAAAGAAGTACCTGTTGTCCAGGCGTGAAGTTTTGCGCTTAATGTGTTTATCATGAAACACCTTCGTTCGGTTCTTTATAACAATCGCGTTCTCATAAGCTTCATCCCGAAGCTCGTTTAGTTCGTTGAGGTGCAGCTTCCGATAGCTGCCCGCATCTTCAAGGTTTAGATTCAGCTCTTTGATCACCTAAAATGCGCGATGCTCGATTTCCACGGGAAGGTGGCAAACATTTCCATACACAAATGGATAGGGAGACATTCCAAGATCAGTTTTGTACGCGGATCGAAATGCCCAAAGGGCATCAGTTAGTTTCAAAGACCAATCTTTATGGTTCTTGGAAACCGTTTTCTCTAGAATTTGCTTGATTTGCTGATTTGAAACTTCGGCTTGCCCGCTTGTTTGGGAATGGTAGGGCGTGGATAGCTTATGATTAATTAAGTATTTCCGCATCAAATCCTTGAAAGACCTATTGCAGAAATGTGTCCCATTGTCGCTAATGATAGCGCGAAGGTGCCCAAACTAGGAAAAGATGTTCTCTTTCAGGAATTTAACAACAACTTTGTTGTCGTTAGTCCGGCTTGGCACTGCCTCAACCCATTTAGAGACATAATCAACAGCTAAGAGAATATACAGGTTCCTAAAAGAGCTTGGAAACGGGCCCATGAAATCAATTCCCCAAACATCCAAAATCTCCACAACCAAGATTGGTTGGAGCGGCATCTCGTTTCTCCTGGAAATTCAGCCCAAGTGTTGGCACCGGGAGCAAGTCTTGCAACAAGCATGGGCATTTATGAAGAGTTGTGGCCAGTAAAAGCCACATTGCAGGATTTTCTCAGCTGTCTTTCTTGGGCCAAAATGCCCTCCACATGCTTGATCGTGGCAAAACGACAGCACACTTTTGAACTCATTATCAGAAACACACCGACTAATAATTTGGTATGGACAGTACTTGAATAGGTAGGGTTCGTCCCAGTAAAAGTGTTTTACATGGGATAAAAATCTAAGTCTGTCCTGACTTGACCATTCGTTCGGTATTAGTCTTGTCGCTAAATAGTTCACAATATCTACGAACCAGGGTTCGCTCGATACTGTCAAGAGTTGTTCATCAGGAAAAACATCGTTAATTTGGAGAGGAAGCGTCGGCGAAGAAGGAAGTCGTGAATGATGGTCGGCCACTACGTTTTCACATCCTCTTTTGTCTTTAATGACAAGGTCAAATTCTTGAAGTAAGAGGATCCAACGTATTAACCGAAATTTTGCATCCTTTTTCGCAAAAAGATGTCATAGAGCTGAATGATCGGTGTAGACAATGATTGAAGAACCGATCAAATAGGGCCTGAATTTCTCTAAAGAAAACACAACATCAAAGAACTCTTTCTCGGTTGTTGTGTAATTCATTTGGGTGTCATTCAGAGTCCGTCTTACGTAGTAGATTATGTGCGGCATCTTATCGATGTGCTGTCCTAGGACTGTACCAATAGCAAAGTCAGATGCATCGCACATAATCTCAAAGGGATGCGTCCAGTCAGATGAAGAAAGAACGGGAGCAGTGGCGAGTGAGCTTTTTAGTGATTCAAAAGCAGTCAAACAGCTTGGGTCTAGCAATCTTGCTAAAGTCCTTGATAAACCGTCTGTTGAAACCGGCGTGGCCAAGAAAAGCTCGGATATCTCTGACGCATCTGAGAGGAGGGAGATTGGAAATGACTTCAATCTTTACTTTGTCAACCTCAATACCATTTGCAAAATGATATGTCATAGGACAATACCTTCACGTACCATGAAGTGGCATTTTCCCTAGTTTAAAGTGAGTTTTTTTACCCTTATATCGGGTAAGGACAGCGTCAAGATGTTGCAGACACTTGTCGAAAGAATCGCCAAAGATGGAGAAATCATCCATGAATATCTACAAAAATTTCTCAACCATGTAAGAGAAAATTCTCATCATACACCGCTGAAAGGTAGCGGGAGCATTGCATAGCCCAAAGGGCATGCGGCAATATGCGAACGTGCCGAAAGGACAAGTGAACGTGGTTTTGTCCTGGTCTTTCTCGGCGATGGGAATCTGGTTGTAGCCTGAGTAGCCGTCTAGAAAATAGTAGTACTCATGTCCAGCTACTCTTTCGAGCATTTGGTCAATGGATGGTAGCGAAAAGTGATCCTTCCGCGTTGCGGCATTGGGTTTTTGATAATCAATGCATACTCGCCACCCTGTCTGGGTGCGAGTAGGGATCAACTCATTCGCCTCGTTTGTGATGATCTTTATGCCCGACTTCTTAGGGACAACGTGTATAGGACTGACCCACTGGCTGTCTGAGATAAGGTAAATGATACCACTATCCAGACATTTGACGATTTCCTTTTACACAGCCTCTTTCATGACTGGATTTAGTCGCCTATATGGATCCCTAGCTGGTTTGGCGTCATTCATCATATGAATGTGATGTTCAACGATCAGGAGACTAATTCCCTTAATGTCCTCCATTGTCCAGCCGAAAGCTTGCCGATTGGATTGCAAGACCGTGAGAAGGGCTTTCTCTTACTCTAGAGCTACAGAAGCCGAGATGATGACTAGGAGGGTCTCGTTCTCTCCTAAGTAAGCATACTTGAGGTGAGGCGGCAGAGGCTTGAGTTCGAGTGTCGGAGGTGAGATGATTGAAGCCAAGATTGGAGAAAATGTCTCGAACTCAAAAGATTCCAACAGGGGCTCGAAGTGAGTGTATACGACCGAGTCGGATGGTTCAACTAACGTATCCGAAAATTCGAAAGATTCAAACTCGGGCGGCGACAAGCTAAGATTATTTGGAAAAGTGAAGCACTCGTAATCGTTGTTAGAAGTGGAAGCAGCAGGTTCAAAGAGAAACACACTAGTGGCGTCAAGATTACTGTGATCAAAAAAGAATTCCTCAAATTCACAGTCCTCTTGGGCGATCTCCTGGATGGAACAAACATCTAGTATATGAGCACTTGGTTCGGATGGATGATTCCCAAACCTAAAAATGTTGAGTTCAATTGTCATGTTGCCAAAAGATAGGTTCATCGAACCATTTCGACAATTGATCACAGCATTTGAGGTTGCAAGGAATGGGCAACCGAGTATCACCGGAATTTGATTCTGGGGGTTAGCTAGAGATTGTGTATCTAAGGCAATGAAGTCAACGGAGAATATGAAGTCCCCAACCATTATTAACACATCCTCTAGCCCATCCTTAAGATGGGTGATTGATCGGTCGGCCATTTGAAGGGTACAATGCGTAGGTTTCAGTTCTCCTATACCTAGTTGCTAATATACAGAATACGGAAGCAGGTTAACACTGGCACCAAGATCCAAAAGAGCGCGGTTGATGTTCTTATCCCCAATGGTTATTGAAATTGTAGGACAGCCAAGGTCCTTCCATTTTTGCGGTAAATTTTGGGTAAGAGCATCACTCACGTTACTAGCTAGAAAAACTTTCTTTGGTACCTGAGATTTCCTCTTCTTAGTGCACAAGTCTTTCAAGATTTTTGCATAGGAGGGGACTTGTTGGATTGCATCTAAGAGGGGGATGTTTATGTTAACCTGCTTGAACAACTCCAGGATCTTCTCCATTTATGGATTTTGTTTATTGGATCTCAATCAGTTTGGAAATGGAACATTTTTGAAAATGGTTGAGTCCAATCCTTATGGAGGAGATTGGAGTTGGAGCGGAACCCAAAACTGGAGTTTGAGTGGAGTGAGATGTGGATCCTTTCGGAGCAGCGTTTGAAGAAGAAGAGCCTTTTGAAGAATGAAGAATAGGCTCAGAGGAAGAAGAAGGAGTAGGAGTAGAGGAAGAAACGGCCGGGGTGTCATCATCTATCCGTGTGCCAATGTTGTTGTGCAACATCCTTTCAGATCTGAATGTAGTCACAGCACTCACATTATAGTTCTGTTGTTCAAGAGCAACATGTACATTATGTGGGTGACCAGGATTTGGGAGTGGTTGAGATGGAAGCTTCCCTTTCTCTCGCTCGTTTAAAGCCGCGTTCAGCTGTGCAATCTGGGCTTCGATGGTCTTGGTGTTTTGCCTATGTGCAGCGGTGTGTTGCACCAGAGACTGAATAGAAGACTGGATGTTGGCGGTGGATTGAGTTGATTGCTTTACAAAAGCCTCTAGACTCCGTTCTAGCGAGGAAACTTTATCGTTATTTGACAGAACAAAGTTGTTCTGAGGAAAAGAATTGTTGCAAGGTGCAAAGTTGTGCGTTGGATTTTGAAAAGGTTGGGGTTGGAAAGGCTGCTGAAATTGTTTTTGAGCTTGCTGTTGAGTAGGAGGAGGAGGTCTCTGGAAGTTGTTTTGGCCTTGGAAATAATGCTGATTCTGATTCCAGGCGAAATTAGGATGGTTCCTCTAACCGGGATTGTATGTGGAAGAGTATGGATCGTTTCTTGGTCTTTACTGAAATGCAGCATTAACCTGATCCTGTCCTTGAGATGGTGGGTTGTAAGGACACTCTTCGGTCAAATGAGATGGATCCGAACAACAAGCACAAATGGTACGAGGGGGAGGAACAGGGGCAGGAGAAGGAGATAAGAATTTACTCTCAATTGCTTCCAGTTTTCGCATAATTGCAGCCATCTCGGCCTTCATTGCAATTGAGATATAGAGTTGATGAACTCCTGCCCTAGAGAGACCTAAAGAAGAAGGAGAAGAAGTTGAAGTGTTCTGTCGGGTGCTCTCCCATTGCAGCGTTTGTTCCGCAAGATCGTCGAAGAATTGCTAAGCCTCCTCATTAGATTTGGACAGGAAGTGGCCCTGAAAAATGGTTTCCAGCAACTGCTTAGTTGCTGGATTCAGGCCCTCATATAAAGTTTGGCAAAGTTGCCATTTCTCTATACCGTGATGAGGACACTGAACAAGGAGGTCCTTGTACCGGTCAAAGCACTTCCAAAAAGTTCGATTGGAAGTTGGGTGAATTGATTTATCTCGTTTCAGATCCGTGCGGTCTTATGATTTGGGTAGAATTTTTTTAGAAACACTTTTACAAACTCGTCCCAACTGGTTATCGAATGAGATGCGGTGCTATACAGCCACTTTTTAGCAATGTCACAC
This sequence comes from Agapanthus africanus, assembly GCA_030015575.1. Taxonomy (NCBI): domain Eukaryota; kingdom Viridiplantae; phylum Streptophyta; class Magnoliopsida; order Asparagales; family Amaryllidaceae; genus Agapanthus; species Agapanthus africanus. The sequence continues at coordinate 439,254,731 of CM057350.1, read as the reverse complement.
AAAGTGAAAGGAATGACTAGTAGCCGTATAGCATCGTCAGACAGTTGGGTTGTCTTCATCATCGCACAAACATTCTGGAATTTATTGATGAAGATATAGGCATCTTCGGATTCAAGCCCATGAAATTTGGGCAACATGTTGATAAAGTGGGGCTTAATTTCGAAATTATCCCCATTGGCCGGTGGAAGTGAAAGACAAGTCGGCAGTGCAGCGCGGGTAGGATAGAAACGATCCTAGAGCGTGATTCACTGTGGCGCTTCAACAAGAGGTGATTGCGGGTTATTCGTACCTAATGGAGGTGGAATTAGTCCCGGGGGAGGTAAAGGGATGTTAGGAGAAAATCCTGACATCTCGGAAGAAGAATTTAGTGATGGTGATGGTGAAGGTGAAGGTGAAGATGTATGAACATAATCTCGGTCAACGTCGAAGTTGGTCGGCAAAGGTAAGGATGAAAGAGGCGTGGAGAGAGTTTCGACGTCAGAGTCGATCGCGTAGTCGGTAGAGATTAACGTAACGCAGACTAGGCGGGCACTAGTTTCCCGAGTCCAACCGGACATACACTAAACGAGTTTAGTGTAGTCAAAACGTAGAATGTGAGGGTAAGAAAATATCAATGGAGAAATGTTGGTGAAAAGGGAAATTTGGTGACAAATGGCAAGTTTTTATAAATTTTTTTTGTTTTATATATTTTTATTTTTATTTTTATTTCTCTTTAGAAAGAGTTTTACAAAATATATACGGATTTATGACACAGCTTCAAACAATCACAGTCACAACATGCACAATCACATCTATAACTATGGTCTTCAAAGTCCACTAGACTGCTCCTAACTGTTCCAAAGTGACAAGTTGTGAGATAACTCTCAAATCGTCTCTTCACTGCCAATTGTGGCCAAGTAAGCATAAGTGAGGTAAGCAGGGTTCCGCTCACGAATCACCGTGAGACGAGCCTTTTAAAATTACCTTCTCACTTGTCTAGCCTAGACACCACAAAGTCAAGTTTAGATAAACGACCGAATGCCCACAACCTTCCTCTGTCCTATTAAGCACGACAAGTCCTTAGTTGGCTGAGTCTAGATATTTTTTAATTAAGCTCAAGTGTAATGCGTAAGCTTTTAGTGATTTTTGGGGTCTTAGGAAGGGTGATGAAATCCCTACCCAATCTGAATTGATGTTATAGCCCCATAAAGTCCGTATTATTTATGCAAAACAGTAACAAACAAAAATCAAAAACACTTGCAAAAAAAAAAAATTTATTTGGCAGCGGCACAAAGAATCCTGCACAAAAACAGTTTTATTGGAGAGGGGAAGAGAGTTTGCGCAAAAAATACTGCAGAAAGAATAGTTCAGTGGAGTTCAGAGGGGATGAAAAGAAGAGTGGAATACCCACAGAAGATTTTGGGTAATGATATGACAGGTTGACCGCGGTTCCGCGGTCAAACCTATACTTCCGTCGCGCTTCCGCGGTGTGGTAGACGAGTTAGAGCTTCAAAATTCTTCACTGAGCTAACTGTAATCTCCTCTTATTGGTTAGAGCTCCTGAATCTTGAGTTGGTCACTGAATTTTCTCCAGAATTGTACAGTTAACAGCGGTTTCGTCTTGATCCGTCGCGGTGTAGCCGCGAGATATGGGTCTAACTCCCCACAACTTTGGCACTGAACATGATCTTCTCTCTATTCTGCACACTTGCACAAAAAAGAATCAAAAATAATAAGATGATTTTTACAGTTTTGTTTGTTTTTTTGTTTTGTTTTTGGTTATATATATATTCACAAATTAACCCAAAATGACACAAAAAAACAAACTACTGTCTCCCCGTCAACGGCGCAACTTAATTGATAGATATTTGGTGTGTTTAGTTTTAATTACCGCAATCAAGACGGTTTCGCTTGGTAACTAGCCGGATGAGTACGGGTCGGTCCACGGAGAGATGGGAATATTTTTTTTAGTGTTTTAACGAGTTAAGTCCAAATTGTCCAGGTTTGTTTAAGATTAACTATGTGCTAAATATGTATAAAAGGAGCTTTTTAGGGTCAGGATTAGGTTAGTTTGAGTTAGGATTCGCTCACTTCTTTCATTGCCACTCTTAATATCGATGTTACTGTAATCGGCAACAACGGGGATTAGCATGACTAGGAAGGAAACTTGCGAGTATAAGCTAGGCTTTCCAACGCTTAGTTCCTTCCTTTTAGTCCTTGTCCGTCCGTTCTTGGTTAGCCATAACCTCCGGTCAATTCAACCACAACCGGTCTCACTAGGGTGTCACCGCTATCATATAGGATAGGATGCCGTAGGGAGCGGATTGTGGTTAAATTGACGGAAGTCCGAATCAAGATGTTGGGCAAAGAAAAGAGTGAGAGAGATTTCCTTCTCTCAAACCTCCCTTATCCTACCCTAACAAGTGAGAAACTACTCACCCATTATAAAGAAAAATAAAATAAAATAAACAAAGCAGATAGAAAGAAATGAGTTAAAGAATCATAACTAGCTATTTGGAACCTCACTTAGGCAAGGATCACACTTAAATATCATTGTTGTAAGGAAAAAGGAAAAGAGAAAAAGAAAACAAACAAACAAATAAATAACAACAACTACTTTAACAATGAAAATAACAAGTAAATATAAGAACTTAATTATAAGACATGCATATGAAAAAGATCTTTCCTTTATTCATCATTCACTCAAAAGCTTACTACAATGTTAATGGAGAATAGGTGAAGAGGAAGAAGAAGTTACAAACTACTATACTAATTCCTAACACAGGAATAAGCATCCTTTACTTGGCTTGAAACTGAGCTATTTATAGGCAGATAGATAAAATCCTAGGGCCAAAATCTGAGCCCTTACACAATTACAAAACTACCTTAAAAATATCTCCTGGCTCTGAGTCAACTCGGCCGCGGAACCGCCGCATAAGTGCCACATTGGCCGCGGTTCCGCTGCCCTTTGGGTGAGTTGTTGTGCCATTTTTCTGGGGTTTTCCATGTTGCTGTTATTCTCTGTTTAGTCACTTGGTTTTTCAGAATCACTTCATTTTTCTCCCTGATTCTCAACAGTCCAAAAAGATGAAAGAATGTGGACTTTTGTCTTGATCTTCTTGAGCTCTGTGTTATAAACTTGCTTCTTATGCTGCCTCCTTGTGCTTTGTGCATGAAATGACCTTTGATTTCCATTTTGTCCCTCGAACTGGTAGGCGGCATCTGACGGATGGTGAGCGGAGACCCGTATTTTTATCTGTCGTTAGCAATTGTCCTAAACTTGTCGCAACTATTCTTGATTTTCATTGTTTAGAGCTGAGAACCTATAACCTGCAATTATTTAGCAAGCACGGATAAGAGCATCTACTTATATGCAATGTGATTAAGAATGGGCGGTATAAAAGTGCAAAATTCTGATATGAAAAGCACGCCAGCTGCACTTGGTGTTTTCGTGCACACTTGATGCACTTTTTGTTCTCGTGCATACTCGATGCACTTGATATTGTTTTCATGCACCCCGTTGCACTTGATATTGATTTTCGTGCACATTCATTGCACTTGATGTTGTTTATGTGTATCCAGTTGCACTCGATTTATGATTTCGTGCATACCCGTTGCACTCGATTTATGTTTTGTGCACATCAATTGTACATGATGTTGTTTTTTTGCACATTCGTTGCACATGATAATTTCGTGCACACTCGTTGCACATAGGTTGGTTTTTGTGCACACCAGTTGCGATTGATTTCGTTTTCGTTCATTGCACTTTGATTTGATATATTATGCTATATATGCATTATAGCTTTGATTATGTTTTTGCTTGGTTGTGTGTTAGAAATATTGCACTACGGTTATGGCTTTTGTTATGTGCTTGATTTAAACAGTTAATTTCACACTTTTCACTGTTTACCATAGTTTGTGTGATTCTTATAGAATTTGTTAGAGTTTCTGTTATCTGAATTTCACACTTTTATTTTTATGCGCATGCATTGCGCTATGGTATTTCTAGCTTGTGTGCGATTTCAGAGGCCCGTTGATTTGATTGATTGGATTGGACAAATTGTTTTAAAGATTTGGGTTAAATTTAAATTTGGGGACCGAATTTCTTTAAGTGAGTGATATTGTAACATTTTGAAAATTATAAATATTATTTTATAATTTAAATAAGGATATTATGAGCTTTACATATATAATACCGGGTATGGATTGGGTTTTCGTAGACTGACATCCGTATGTATATTTATTTTTTGGATTTAGAAAATATGAGATATTTTAGGTATAGCAAGAAAAAATTTATTAATAATTTTATATGTGGGGATTTTACCAAGGTTGGGAAATCTTACTCATGGCTGTAAAATTATGGGGGGGGAGTGGGGGGGGGGAGAGAGAGAGAGAGCCTATGTGTTTATACCCACACCCACACCCACACCCTCTCTCCTCATCCTCTCATTTCATTCTCTCATTTCTCTCTCCTTATAAAATATATCCCCCTCTCTCAAAAATATCTCTCATCCCAATCCCAAACCCCTCCACCTAAAAACTCTAGATTTCCTCCAACAAAACCCAATTTTGAACCCAAGTTCTTCAACAAGATCCTTCAAAGCGTCAAGTGAAGCCATCACAACCTCCAAGCTCTTCAAGTGGACTTCCATAGAGCTTAGATCTCCACTTTAACCCACTTAATAAGATAAAAATCCCTCTTTTCTACAAGTTCTACAAGTTTTTAAAGTAGTAGCGATGGAAAAACTATATCTTTTATATAAAAATGGTATTTTTATGGGTTAAATCCTATTAAGTTTGGTTTTTGAAGTGATCCACTTGTAATGGTGAATTTAGTGTGGTTTACTTGGTGACTACATTCTATTTGGGAAAGTAAAGGGTATTTTGATGTAAAAGAATGCATTTTTAAGGTTTCAAGAATTTTCAAGTTTTCTAAATTTTCGATTCAGTAGAATCATTCTGCAGACGTCTTCTCTAAAGAGCTTCAGACATCTGCACATGATCTGTGTTTTATGATTTTTCTTATGCAGACGTTTGGCCCTCAAAACTTTAGACGTCTGTCTCTAATCTGTGAATCTTTGATTTTGTTCTTCAGACGTCTGATACTAAAGTCATTAGACGTCTGCATTTGATTTGGATTTCTTGAGATTTGTTCTTCAGACATCTGGGAGCTCTTCTTCAGACGTCTGTTTTGCTCTCTGTGCTACAGTAACACTTTATCCAGACGTCTGTCCATGAGAGCTGCAGACGTCTGCCCTTCATGATTTTTGACAATTTTGATTGTTTTCGTCGTATTTCATTTTATTGGGTTTGTATTGATTTTAATGGAGTTTCCTTGCATGTTTATGACTACTTTGGTTATAGGGTCGATTGTGGGGACTTCCAAGACGGCGAAAAAGGGCAAGACGGTCGTCGACTTCGATTAGCTCGAGACAGACTTCGGTGAATAGATTTATATTTACAGGGAAGTCGGGTGGATGGCGTATTGAATCCTCGTAACTAATACTAGTGAATACTTAGCTAGTATAAAAAACGTATATATGTAACCTAGATACTTAACCTATAATTAGATAAATTAGTCTATAGTTCATAAACTATGTAGTTAGTCTATAATTCGTAACTAGTAGGGAATATATCTATATGTATATATGATTATTGTATGTGTCGTACATGAATAGATGTCCATACTATTTAGGCTATATGTGTTTGCGTATGCGACTAACGGTCCATACTAATATTGATTGAATGATTGGTTGACATCATAAAAGAGAGATTACGTACTTGATGTAATGAGGATATATTGTCGAATGCGGCTTATGTTTTTTTTGACTTGTGGAGTCTTTATATTTATCCCGATTGGGTTGTTACGATGATGCTTGATTATACTCATTTTAAACCAACGATTCATTCTTATTTTTAAATGATAATGTCAAGAATGCGCTGCTAATTTCAAATAAATATCTATTTCAAAAACATCGCAGCCTCTTTATTTCCAAATAACGTTTCGTTTTATTTTAAACAAAATGACCACATTAATAATAAGTATTTGTTTATGTATAATGCTTGTTAGGTTACGTTTATTTTACTTGTTATATGTTGCGCTTAGATTACGTTATTAAGCTACGCTACGTTTACATTATGTGTTCTTATATACTTCGTAGAATTAGTTTACGATACAATGTTGGTACGAACACTGATAGAACACTTGCACAACTACTAATGATTGATATGTTGCACAATCACAGACGTGTATGCTATAGTAAACATCAATAGTATTGTCATAACAAGGTAGAAGCTACCATGCTTATTTGTAATTTAGTTATCCATGCTAGTATGCATGATACTTATCATGATATTGATGTACGAATACCATTGCCATGGATATTCATATATGATTATTTCCAATTATGGCAAAGATTGAATTATGGATTGTATTATTATGAAGTTATTGATGAATTATGAATTATGTCCATATGGACTTAGATGTTTTCCATGGATTTGAGAAACCACGGTATGGTTTATAAAAAAATTGAGTATGTTTTAAAAGTACGGTTTTTTCTTGATATGATGATGATGATGATGTGTCCACCCTGCATTTTCTATGTATTTATGATTTTGATGATATACGATTACGGATACGATATGTATTTATGATTTTGGTAATCGAGTTGGGGATGTATACGATTACGGATATCGGGTGGATGGGTTTTATTTTTTGTTGTATCCGATAATCGAGCTGAGGATATAGACGATTACGGATACATGACTGATCACGGCGGATATCTTGAGAATACCGACCGGTGATAGTTTTTAACACGGTGATGGCCATAGTTCGATTATGAGATAAAGAGAGGGCTGAACCAAGGGTTACCGCCTAAGGAAACACATGAGGTTTATGTGTCGATGATTAACATGGTTCTATGATGATGTTATAGGTGATGTGTTTCGAGTGTCGATGATTAACACGAATTTGATATGTTATGATATATGTGAGGGATCAATATAGATGCCCTGCACAGATGAGATGGTTTATGCTATATTATAGCCGAACAGGACTGGTCCTAGGAACAATACCTGAAATAATATTTTCATATATCGATGTACATTAAAGAGGTTTGCAAAGGAGTTACCTTCCAATTTTCCATGTGTCTATGACGACACAAGAAACCTTCAATAAATAACCTTATTTAAATCATTTTCAAAAGGCGTAACGTATATTTTAAATTTTTTTTGCATATATTGCTTTATAAATCAACATCCGCTACTTGTTGTAAGGTTTCCTTGCTCACTTGATTAGGTTTTAATACATAGCAGAAACGGATTTTCGAAATTTCAAGAGAGCAAAACCAAACCCTAACACAAAATCAAGTCTAAAATCTAAAACTTGTTAACTAAACTAGGAGTTTAGCTACTATGATCAAGGACTACAACCTTTGATAACTAATTCCTTCACTTCTATAGCTCTTTGAAGAAGTCCTTTGTTGAAGGAACAAGCTTGAGAGTAGATCCTTGATGTCCTACATGATCCACTTGATGCAAGTAGGCTCTGGCTCTAACTCCACTTGAAGATGTAATATTTGAAGTGAAGCAACCTGAAGATGTAGTCTTACTAGAACTAATCTTTAAGTGATGTAGTATTTTTCTCTCAATTTTTCCTCTCTTTTCTTCTCTCATTTTCTTTTTCTTTCTCTAAAGAAATAACTCAAGAGAGAGAAAGAAGAGATGAGAATGAAAAAGAATTAGATAAGAATAAAGAAGTTTTCATCCTTTATCTTCAAGTGATGTATAGAATCATATCAAGCCATCTACACTTTTCTTTTGCTTTTGAGTCATTTCTTTTTCTTTTTCTAAATTAAAAGAAAACCAAATGGTTCATATCTTATCTTGTGTGTGCATCCTATACACACTAACACCATGTATCATCATACATGAGTTTATATATATATATATATATATATATATATATATATATATATATATTTATCACACACACATATATTAAAAGAGAAGAAATTGTAAATAATATATGATATTAATAAATATACATATATTCAATTATTAAATCAACACTTAATTTAATAATCTGGTTATATCAATATATATACCGGCTAATACCATATAACGCTCAACTAAAACTACGTGTATCAAATATACGTGTTTAATCGAACTCCTGCATGTATCCCTATACATGCCCTATATCGTTTCGCTAGAACTAAACTAACCTCTAAGTGGGACTCTAGAGACTCGACAATACGCTGGCAGTAGATCAGTATCATATCCATAATTTACAAGCACGTCAGTGGCACTAGCTGTATGTAACGGTTACCCAGGTATCTGTCGAAGAGGAAGATCGACAAACAAGCCTATCAAAACCACTATAGAGCCAATCAGTGATATTCACCGTACAGTCCGGTCTCTTCATCTGAGAGTGTCGCATATCAAGTCTGGAGGGTGAAATCCGTCAGACCCCCAATAACCCAATAAGTCATGCCGATTAGTGACCTATAACAACTAAAGATACAACTGATTATGCTTATCAGTTTATCTCATCAGTCCTGGCCAGGGACTTATGGTTACAGCCAGTCAGTCACATACAACATCAACTCCACTTTTCGGGAGAATCGAAACCCTTCCGATCGCTCATTGTCTTCATGTGCTTGGGGACTGTACCTAACTAAAACCTGTTTGCACGGCTATTTAAAACCGTGGTAGGGTAATAATCAAAGCGCGGTGGGAAAAACATAAGACACTATGACGATCTCAAGTCTACAGACTACCCTGTATTCATGCCACCAGAGGACTGCTATATGACGATACGTATAATACCATTCAGGAGTTCTCGGTGAATCCATTTGCTGAAACTCATTCACCAATAAGCACATGTATACAATCTTGGATGTCAAGCACCAATGGCTATGGGAACAACCATCGTCTCAGTCGGAGTTTAGAAACGTATACATTAGTCTACTCTGGAGTATCGATTCCCAGTCTCGATACTCTCTAGACTAGGATCATTTAAGCATGTGCTTATAGACTATCCAGGTCCTATTAGTATGATCTCTATCACAATCCTGTGAGTCAAGCAAAGATCCTACAGGCTTTATCAACCTGTATTAGTGATAGTAATTACAAGTATAAACTATACACATGAATGATAAATGCAAACAAAATAGCATACTATCATATTAAGCAAGACCGTCTTGTACATATATATGTCCAACAATTACAATAATTGCCTCTAGGGCATACACATCTAAAAATTTCTCACTTGCACTAAGGCCAATTATTTGTGTATCGCATACCCAACATCTCAAAAAGTCGCTCGAACTGTGTCTAAGGGAGGGCCTTATTGAGTGGATCTGCAGTGTTATTCTTCGTGTCTACTCTCATAATCTCGATCTCGCGACGATCAAGTATCTCCCGGATCAGGTGATACCGCCTCAAAATGTGTCTGGAATGCTTAATGGACCGGGGTTCCTTGGCTAACTCCATAGCCCCATTGTTATCACAATACAAGGGTAATGGATTAACAATGGCTAGAACAACACTGAGCTTTGAGATGAACTTCCGCATCCAGACCGCTTCCTTGGCAGCATCGTTGGCAGCAATGTACTCAGCTTCCATCGCCGAGTCTGCTACAGTATCCTGTTTAGAACTTTTCCAATATATCGCCCCTCCATTGAGGGTAAACACGAAACCTGCGATAGACTTGCTGTCATTCTTGTTGCTTTGGAAGCTGGAGTTGGTAAAGGCCTCTATTTGGAGGTCCCTGCTACCATATACCGAGAACATTTCTTTAGTTCTTCATAAGTACTTAAGAATATTCTTCACAACTATCCAATGTTTCTTCCCTGGGTTGGATTGATACCTGGTTACTATACTAAGTTCATAAGCTACATCTGGTCGAGTAGATAACATTGCGTACATGATAGACCCTACTGCAGAAGTGAAGGGTATAACACTTGTGCAAGTCCTGTCTTCATCAGTCTTAGGAAATATATCTTTAGAAAGGGTGATTCCGTGACTGTTAGGAATATGTATGCTCTAGAGGCCATTATTGTTGATATAGTGGATGCTTGGACATATATATAGAGGACTTTCTTGCTCGACATGATAGTATGCTATCTGGTTACCTTTATCTTACAATGTAGACTGGTATTTTTATACTATCTGTCTCTTACATGTTGATAAAGCCCTTAGAATATGTACTTTAGTACCAGGATTATGATGAGATCATACTAGTGGGGCCAAGGGCGGTCCAAAAGTACATCCTTTAACTGTTCTTAGTCGATGGGATATCGAGACAGGGTATCGATATTCTAGAGTAGACTAGTGTATACGTTTCTTATCCCTTAGAGGGCGATAGTTGATCCCACAACCATTGGTGTGTGACATAAAAGATTGTACACAGGTGCTCATTAGAGAATGGGTACACCGAAAAGGACTCACCGAGGACTCCTATTTGGTAGTATACCTATCGTCAGATAGCAGTCCTCTGGTGACACTGGTACATGTTAGTCTGTAAACCCGAGATCGTCATAAAGTCTTGCATAGCTCCTATTGTTCTTTGATTTCCTTCCTACCATGCTCAAGTGGAGTTGTGCAAACAGATGGATTTTTCATACAGTCCCGAGTCACACGGAGGCAATAAGCGATAGGAGGGGTTTCGTCTCTCCCGGTATTGGGGGTTAATGTTGCGCTATGCTCGATTGGCTATAACTGGAAGTTCCTGGTTAGGGCTGCAGTTGAGATTTACTGATAAGAGTTACTAGTAGTTTCTCGAACTGTTATAAGCCAGACATCGTCATGACTTATCACGTTACTGGGCTCTGACGTTTACCACCCTTAGACATGATATGCGACATATCAGACGAATAGACCGAACTGTACGGTAGTGTTACTGATAGGCTTCATGGAGAGTATGGACAAGCTTGCTTGTTGATCTTCATATCGCTCAATACCCGGGTAGCCGTTACATCCAGCTAGTACCGCTGACAGCTTGTAGGTGACTGATGTGATCATCACCTACTGCTGGCGTATTGACGAGTCTTTAGAGTCCCACATAGAAGTTCCCTTGTTCAAGCGAAACGGAGTAGGACACATATGCGATATGTGCGGGGGCCTGATTAAAAACGTGTATGTGATACCGTATTGTAATCTGACAGTTATCTGTTATCAAGTTTGGTTATATGTGATATAACCAGATTATCGAATCAAGTGTTGATTTGATAATGTGATACATAGATAAATGATATTAGTCGGTTATATGTGATATAACTGGATTATTAAATCAAGTGTTGATTTAATAATGTGATATATATTATATTTGATATAATTATATCTTAACTAATATTATTAGCTCACTAATTATTCTTCATAATGTATATATTAAGATATATGGTGTGTGTGTGCGCGCGCGCGTGTGTGTGAGCATGGCATGAATTTTTATTTTGTGAAAATAGAAATTGAGGTGGAAAATGGGAGCATGGTGAGGCATGGCTTTTTTCTTTTGATTATTCATCTTGACTCACTATTCGAGCATGGTTGCAATTTTATATTGCAATTATCTCCATGCTTGAATGAGTGAGGGTCAAGGGGTTACCATTCTTCACCTCATTCACAACACTTAGCTATTTTGGTCAAGTGTTGCTCTCCTTGCTCTCTAGAGTTGAGTTCTTCTCTTGCTTTCATTTTCTTCTTCCTCTTCTTCTTGGTTCAAGCTTCAACCCTCACATGTGATGTGAACTATGAAGCTTGAACACAAATTAGTAAGCCTCAAATCCCCTACTTCACCATCCCACACCAAACTAGCACCTTGATATGGCGTGTTTACTTCACTAATAGGAGATTAGTGAAGAGCTAGCTTGAGCTAGTCGGCTTCGCGTGGATCATCTTCGGCACGAAAGTCATCGGAGGAAGCTCGCCCAAACTCTCAAGTGGAGCCTAGTGGAGTCGCGTGGACTACTACAGAGAGCATGTGAAGTGAAGGACTCGATCTACGAGGGTATAATCTTCTTTCACTTCTTATAATTTACTAGATATCAAAATTAAACCCTAATCAACTAGCTAAAGATCTTGGATAGTGTAGATTAGCACCCCAAAATTGTTAAAATTGGCATGCTTGATGCTACTAAAACCCAGTGGGGGTGCTAGCGTACACTTTCATGGTTAAGATTTGGGGTTGTCCGGCTTATGTTAAAAAGCAAAATCCGGACAAACTCAAGGCAAGGTCAGTTCTGTGCAAGTTTGTAGAATATCCAAAACATTCGTGAGGGTATATCTTCTACCACACCGAGGAACAAAAGGTGTTTTGTTTCTCGACATGCCACCTTTTTGGGAAAGGAATTTCTTATGAAAGAAATTAGTGGCAAAAAGGTAGAACTGGAAGAAGTTCCAGCAACACAAACTATATCTGACGATTTGATGGAACCGGAGGATTCAATAGTCCCTGACGAACCGCAGCCACTCCGTAGATCTAGTAGCGTTCCTCATCCACCTGAGAGATACTACGGTTTTCTTATAGACGGTTGGAGCGAGGATTGCATCATGGAAGATGTTGACCCAACTATTTTCGTGCAGGCCATCACAAATGGAGACTATGTGAAATGGATGGATTCTATGCGATCTGAGATGGAATCCATGCACACCAACAAAATATTGACTTTGGAAGTTGCTCCTGAAGGGGTAAAACCCATCAGGAGAAAGAGGATCTTTGAGAAAGATAATTTGGTGTAGATGAAAAAGTTAAGACTTTCAAAACTAGACTTATAGCAAAAGGTTTTTCGTCCGTGACCTGGTGTCGACTAAAGATGAAACTTTTCTCCTGTCGCTATGCTTAAGTCCATCAGGATCCTACTTGCCATTGCTGCATACCATAACTACGAAATCTGGCAGATTGCACGTCAAAACCGCTTTTTCTAAATGGTGATTTAGAAAAGAGTGTATATATGACACTTCCAGAGGGCTTCGTAGACACTGGGAGCAGCAGAAGCGTGCGCAAGCTGCTTAAATCCATCTACGGATTAAAGCAGGCATCGCGGAGATGGAACATCTGTTTTTGATGAAGCTGTCAAAGAGTTTGACTTCATCAAAAATATAGATGAACCATGTATATATAAGAAGGTTATAGAGAGTAGGGTTGTCTTCCTCGTATTGTACGTGGATGACATACTTTTGATAGGAAATGATGTTCCTATGCTACACTCGGTCAAGCTCCTCTTATCACACAAGTTCTCTATAAAAGATCTAACCGATGCCTTCTACATCCTGGGGATATAGATCTATAGAGATAGATTTAAACGGATTTGGGATTTTCCCAATCCAAGTACATAGACACCATACTAAAGAGGTTTAGTATGGAAGATTCTAAGCGTAGTAATGTACCTGCTTGTTCAGGAATCACTCTCTCCAAAGAGATGTCTCCCAAGACTGATTTAGAGAGGGCTCGTATGCAAGATATACCCTATGCTTCGGCAGTCAGGTCAATCATGCATGCGATGATGTGTACCAGACCGGATGTAGCTTACTCACTAGGTGTAGTGAGTAAGTATCGAAAAGATCTTGGGGAAAAGCACTGGACAGCTGTGAAGAACAATCTTATGTACTTGAGAAGGACTAAAGAGATGTTCTTGGTGTATGGTGACGGTTAACTCTAGGTGGAGTCCTTTAACGATTCGAGCTTCCAGAGTGATAAGGACGATTGAAAGTCAGTCTTGGGTTTTGTCTTCACCCTCAGTGGAGGGACGGTATGTTGGAAATGTTCCAAGCTATATACCATAGCAGACTCTTTGATAGAGGCTGATTACATCGCTACCAACGATGCTGCCAAAGAGACTGTCTGGATGAACAAAGTTTATAAGATGAACTTGGTTCTTACCATTGAGCATCCAATACCTGTGTATTGTGATAACAACGGAGCTGTGGCTTTGGCCTAGGAACCCTACTCCCATCAGCGATCCAAACATATTCTTAGACAGTATCACTTGATCAGGGAGATAGTCGATCTCCGGTAGATCGAGGTCAGGAGAGTTGACACAGAGGATAACACAGCGGATCCAGTCACCGAGACCCTCCGCCAGATGCTATTCGAGAGACTTTTGGGACATTGGGTATGAGATCTACAACAACTGGTCTTAGTGCAAGTGGGAGATTGTTAGGAATATGTATGCCCTTGAGGCCATTATTGTTGATATAGTGGATGCTTGGACACACACACACACACACACATATAGGACTTTCTTGCTCGACATGATAGTATGCTATCTGGTTACCTTTATCTTAACATGTAGACGGGTATTTTTATACTGTCTGTCTTTTACATGTTGATAAAGCTCTTAGGATATGTACTTGACTACCAGGATTATGATGAGATCATATTAGTGGGGCTAGGGTGGTCCAAAAGTACATCCTTCAACTGTTCCTAGTCGAGGGGATATCGAGACAGGGCATCGATATTCCACAGTAGACTAGTGCGTACGTTTCTTGTCCCTTAGAAGGAAATGGTTGATCCTACAACTATTGGTGTGTGACATCAAAAATTGTACACAGGTGCTCATTAGAGAATGGGTACACCGAACAGGACTCGCCGAGGACTCCTAGTTAGTAGTATACCTATCTTCAGATAGCATTCCTCTGGTGACACTGGTACAGGTTAGTCTGTAGACCCGAGATCGTCATAGAGTCTTATGTGGCTCCCACTGTGCTTTGATTTTCTCCCTACCACGCTCAAGAGGAGTTGTACAAATAGGTGGATTTTAGGTACAGTCCCGAGTCACATGGATGCAATGAGCGATATGAGGGGTTTTGTCTCTCTCGGTATTGGTGGTTGATGTTGCGCTATGCTCGATTGGCTATAACTGGAAGTCCCTGGCCAGGGCTACAGCTGAGATTTACTGATAAGAGTTATCAGTAGTTTCTCGAACCATTATAGGCCAGACATCGGCATGACTTATCACGTTACTGGAGTCTGACGTTTACCACCCCTAGACATGATATGCGACATATCAGAAGAAGAGACCGGACTGTATGATAGTGTTACTGATAGGTTTCATGGAGAGTATGAACAAGCTTGCTTGTTGATCTTCATATCGCTCAATATCCGAGAAGCCGTTACGTCCAGCTAGTACCGCCGACGGCTTGTAGGTGACTGATGTGATCATCACCTACTGCTAGCGTATTGACGAGTCTTTAGAGTGCCATACAGAAGTTTCCTGGTTCAAGCGAAATGATGTAGGACACATATGTGATATGTGCGGGGGCCTGATTAAATACGTGTATGTGATACCGTATTGTAATCTGGCAGTTATCTGTTATCAAATTAGGTTATATGTGATATAACTAGATTATCAAATCAAGTGTTGATTTGATAATGTGATACACAGATAAATGATATTAGTCGTTTATATGTGATATAACTGGATTATTAAATCAAGTATTGATTTAATAATGTGATATATATTATATTTGATATAATTATATCTTAACTAATATTATTAGCTTACTAATTATTCTTCATAATATATATATATATATTAATATATATATTATGAAGCATGGCATGAATTTTTATTTTGTGAATATAGAAATTGAGGTGGAAAATGGGAGCATAATATTTATATATATATATATATATATATATATATATATATATATATATATATATATATATATTATGAAGCATGGCATGAATTTTTATTTTGTGAATATAGAAATTGAGGTGGAAAATGGGAGCATGGTGAGGCACGGCTTTTTTCTTTTGTTTATTCATCTTGACTCACTATTCAAGCATGGTTGCAATTTTATATTGCAATTATCTCCATGCTTGAATGAGTGAGGGTCAAGGGGTTGCCATTCTTTACATCATTCACAACACTTAGCCATTTTGGTCAAGTGTTTCTCTCCTTGCTCTCTAGAGTTGAGTTCTTCTCTTGCTCTCATTTTCTTCTTCCTCTTCATCATGGTTCAAGCCTCAACCCTCACATGTGATGTGAACCATGTAGCTTGAAGAAAAATCAGCGAGCCTAAAATCTGCTACTTCACCATCCCATACCAAACTAGCACTTTGGTGTGGCATGTTTACTTCACTAATAGGATATTAGTGAAGTGGTAGCTTGAGCTAGTGGGCTTCGTGTGGATCATCTTCGGCACGAAGGTCATCGGAGGAAGCTCATCCAAACTCTCAAGTGGAGCCTAATGGAGTCGCGTGGACTACTACATGGAGCATGTGAAGTGAAGGACTCAATCTATGAGGGTATAATCTTCTTTCACTTCTTAAAATTTACTAGATATCAAACCTAAACCCTAATCAACTAGCTAAAGATCTTGGATAGTGTAGATTAGCACCCCAAAATTTTTAAAATTGGCATGCTTGATGTTACTAAAACCTAGTGGGGATGCTAGCGTACACTTTCAGTGACAAGCGAGTAAATTACCGCGCTTGGAATCTTCCATACTAAACCTTTTTAGTACGGTGTTGATGTACCTGGATTGGGACAATCCTAATATCCTTTTAGATCTATCCCTATAGATTTTTATCCTCAGAATATATGATGCATCACCCAGGTCTTTCATAGAGAACTTTTGTGAAAAGAATAGTTTGACCGGTTGTAATATAGGAATATCATTTCCTATCAAGAGGATGCCATCTACGTACAATACGAGAAAAGTGACTGTACCCCCTACAATCTTTTTATAACTATAAGATTCATTTATATTTTTGATAAAATCAAACTCTTTGATCATATCATCAAAGCAGATGTTCCAACTCCGTGATACCTGCTTTAACCCATAAATGGATTTAAGCAGCTTACACACCTTCTCGCTGCTCCTATTATCAATAAAGCCCTCCGGCTGATCCATATAAACACACTTTTCTAAATCTCCATTTAGAAAAGCGGTTTTAACATCCATCTGTCAGATGTTATAGTCGTAGAAAGCAGCAATGGCAAGTAGGATCCATATGGATTTAAGCATAGCCACTGAAGAAAAGGTTTCATCATAGTCTATGCCTGGTCTCTCACGAAAACCTTTAGCAATAAGTCTAGCTTTATAGATCTCCACCAGTCCATTTACACCAATCTTCTTTTTGAAGAACCATCTACATCCAACGGGTTTTATCCCTGGTGGAGTAACGTCCAAAGTCCAAACTTTGTTGGCGTACATGGATTCCATTACATATCTCATAGTATCCAGCTACTTCATAAAGTCTCTACTCGTGATTGCTTCCTGAAAACCAGTAGGGTCATCATCTTCCATGATGCAGTCTTCTCGATTACCGTCTACGAGAAAGCCGTAGTATCTCTCACGTGGGTGAGAAGGC
The DNA here is from genome assembly GCA_030015575.1 of Agapanthus africanus. NCBI lineage: Eukaryota > Viridiplantae > Streptophyta > Magnoliopsida > Asparagales > Amaryllidaceae > Agapanthus > Agapanthus africanus. The sequence continues at coordinate 439,237,435 of CM057350.1, read as the reverse complement.
CTACTAGATCTACATAGTGGATGGGGTTCGTCGGGTTCTATTGAAGCTTTAGGTTCAACCATGTCTGTAGTATCAGCTTGTGGTTCTGGAATTTCTTCCAGTTCTACTGTGCTCCCACTAATTTCTTTATCAAGAAATTCCTTTTCTAAAAAGGTAGAATGCCGAGAAATAAACACCTTTTTTTCCTCAGGGTAGTAGAAAATATATCCTCGAGAATTCTTGGGATATCCCACAAATTTGCATAATACTGATCGTTCCTCGAGTTTATCTGGACTCTACTTCTTTACACAAGTAGGACAACCCTATATCTTAATAAACTTAAGACATGGTCTCTTATCACTCCATCATTCATACAGAGTGGATGGTACGGATTTGGTTGGAACCATGTTCAACAAATATGCAGCAGATTTTAGCGCATAACCCCAGAAGGAAAGCGGTAACTCAGCATTACTCATCATAGAATGTACCATATCTAATAGGGTATGGTTTCCACGCTCCGACACACCATTGTGCTGTGGTGTATACGGAGGAGTAAGTTGAGAGAGAATCCTATTCTCTTTTAGGAATTCAAGGAAATTGGTGCTTAAGTATTCTTCACCTCGATCTGATCGAAATTTCTTAATACTTTTGCCCTTTTGTTTTTCTACTTCATTCTTATATTTTTTGAACTTTTCAAAAGCTTATGACTTATGTTTTAAAAAGAAGACATGGCCATATTTTGAAAAATCATTGGTAAAAGTAACGAAGTAAGAATAACCACTTCTTACATGTGTAGATATTGGACCACATACATCAATATGTATGAGTCCCAAGAGTTCGGTAGCTCTTTCTCCGTGTCATAAACGGAGTTTTGGTCATCTTACCTTTTAGACATGACCGACAAGTTCCATAAGATTGATATTCGAACGGATTCATATATCTTTCTTTATGTAACTTTGTCAGTCTTGTTTCATTGATATGACCATGTCTACAATTCCATAAGAAAGCTTCATTCATGCCTGAAGTTTTTCTTCTGTTAGTGTGTTGGATGTTGAAAACTGTGGGTTGATTCAGGACGTAAATACTGTTATTTAATGTTGCGTACCTAATCAACTATTGATTTAGGTGAATGTTCATAACATTGCTTTGCAACACAAAATGATATCCTTTTTTATCTAATAAAGATATTGATATTATATTACATAACATGTTCGGTATAAAATAATACGGTTCCAAAACCAATACACATTCTGAAGGCAACTCTAGGCGATACGCTCCAATAGCTACGGCATCAACACTTGAACCATTCCCAACGCGGAGAGTCATATCATATTTCTTTAAAAAACTTGTTGTTTCTCATCCCCTACACACAATTACAGATGTGAGAACCTGACTCAGTATCCAATACCCAGGAAGCAGAGTTAATTGAAAAACAGTTTTCTATAACAAACACACCTGAAATAGAAGCATCAACATGCTTCTTTTCCTTGCGTTCGGCGAGGAAAGCTTTGCAATTCCTTCTCCAGTGTCCAGTCTTATGACAATGGAAACATTCTCCCTTTTATGTTCACGCATCCTTAGAAGTATCCCTTCCCTTCGACTTTTTAACACCATCTTTCGGGTTGGTGGGTTTCTTCTTCTTCTTTCCATTTGCCTTAGTTTTGGGGACAGAAGAGGAAGATTGCCCAACAAGAAGAGCGGGTGTTTTCTCTTTTTTAAAAGTGCTCTCAACTCTCTTCAACATATTGAGAAGCTCAGGGAGAGTGTAACGACCCCAATATTACTATACCTTCGTCTTTTCTTTCTTTAGTAAAATATTGTATTTATTTATTCTTAGTATTTTTCCGTATATTTTGTTTTCTATTAAATATATTATTTAATTATTCTATCTAATTTTCCCAAACTCATTTTTTAAAACTAAATCTTAACATATTTCAAATTAAATGTAAGACCTGACCTAACCCATAACCCAAATCCAACCTCATTTTCATTTTCTTTTATAAAATTATGAGCCCAAAAGCCTACTTTCTTTCTAAGCAACAACATATATTTAATTCTTATTAAATATGTTCATGAACAACCTTGTAGCTCATTAGTTAATTTCTTGCATTGTTATTTCATAGGTCACATGTTCAAATCTCCATCCTTGCATCTATTTTTATTTATTTATTTAAAAATTTCCTCATAAGTTACAAATGAGACCTTTCATTTTCTTTAACTTCCAAATGAATGGGCACTCTTTTAATTTCTTTTTTACTCCCAAAATGAATTCATAATAAATTAAAATTATTATGAAGAGTTTTAATAACTATTAATGTAACAACCGTAAACTTTCTGTACAATTTTTTCAAAAAATACAGAAAGGGGTACTTGAGCCTGAGCTCAAGTTATAAATTTGATTTGTTTTTAACATCAAGAAGGAGCTTGTTGCTCATTGGTAAGACCTTGCACTGCTAAACCAAAGCACCAGAGTTCAAATCCCATCAGCCACACATTATTTTTAATTTGATTTCTTTTAATCTTTTTAGAAGTCCAAAAGTCTACACGTGCACTACACGTAATAGGGTAGGTTACAGAATAAACAAATGGGTCCACAAGTCAAGTCCAAGCGTCAATAACACGTGGCAAGAAAGTAGACCCTGACTCGGCCGACTCGGGTCGGCGGAACGGTTGACTCGGTCGACGCCGCCGGGTCAACATGGCCCGATCCCATATTTTCTTCTGTCCTCTGCACCCTTTGGCTTACCCCATTCCCCCTGCACTATTTAAATTCTCTGCACATTTACAGAGCAAATTAAAACCCCCATTTAATCCATTTTTAATACAAAATTTTAATACACCATTTCATTACCCTAAACCCTAATTTTTCCTAGAAATACCACACCTAAAATCACCCTCCTCACTCTCAAATCTCTGCCCAAACTCTCAAGAAAATTCTCTAGACTTTTTGTGTGTAAGTGGAGTTAGCAAAGGGCGAAACTCCGGCGAACTTCCGACGATGATCCGAGGAGTTTCCGGCGACGAAATGATGCACCGGTGCTTCCCTAATCTTCTTCCTCCCTCTCTCTTGAACCTAATCCAGTAAGTCCCCCTTCTCTCTCTCTTTCACTATTCTCAAATTCTTAACTCTTAAAATGTGTCGGAACCAGAGTTATCCGACTTCTGATTATCTTTTCTTTTAAAAATACAACATTTTCTTAATAACAAACATACAACTTTTGATATATTATTTAATACTCATTAACTAAGACAATAGAACAAGTTTGACATTACAATGATAACCATAGCAAGTTTTATTCCACTTTACATTAAAATACCTCTATCTTTCATATCGACATGTGTATACCTTTTAACCATGCTAGATTTAGAAAACTCATGAGGTAATGACATATCTCCTCACAACACTCATATGTAATATAGCACGATGGAATGGGAACCTAGTTTTGGAAAAATACGATTTTACACATAACTACCTCCTACTTATAAAAACCCTTTTTCAACAAGATGTGTATTTTTAACAAATCTTTGCAATGTGCCGCTAAAACCTATATCGGGGAACCCGTTCGGGATGGTGCGGATTATCGAACATCCTCGGGCTTAGTAGTGCGAGATGCAGACCTCCTCAAGGAGCATACGGTTTCGAAAGATTTAAAATACAATTTTCTTTAGAAAATGTGATTTCTATTATAAATAAAACTTATATTTTTAATAAATAAATATATATGTAAATAATATCAAAATATCTATTTTTAATATTTATAATATTCCACATTTCCAAGATTCAAGAAAAACATCTCATTTACAAGAAAATACCAAACAATTCCAATATTACAAATAAATACCATATATTATGAAATTTGGTTTTATTCACTAGAAGTGTCATATTGATCAAATACACATCCATGAAAATTCTAAAGACGATAATAAAATACTTGAGGTGTATTTTGAAAATTATACAAAATTATTTTTTTATAAAACCCTCTCAAGTTATACTAAATTACAATAAGGACCCTAGTAAACATAGGTTTAAGCAGGACCAGTCTCTTGAGCCTCAGGGAGCCGGAGATATGGGTGCTTGCCTATTTAAGATAGAAAACTTAACAAACGGTATTATCAATACGGTAATCGTCTTTGAAAAATACACAAATCCTGCCGTCCATGTGCTGCGGTTACCGATAGCACCAAACCTTAATTCAGGATTCAATTTCTTTTCTAATTGTCTGACTCAGACTGAGTCTCAATATAATCAAATCTGACTTGAATATGATTCAAGTACAAATTACAATTCAACATGAATCTATGAATCTATATATTCAATCTGTTCAATCTAATCAATCTATATTGACTGAACCGAACCATGGATATAAATCCATCTACACGATTCTCTAGTTACATCCATTTACTGATATCATGGTTTCGACAATTCATCCATCTATATACAATATACAATTCAAACAATACAAACAATACAATCAAGACATCGCGGGGTTTATAAGGGGTAGATTGGTACGGAAGGTGTTAGAAATGGCACGAGACAGCAACCATTAAGACACCTACCCTGAATTAAATTGCCGTTGTACCGTAGCTAAACGGTTCCTTGTATTCCGTCCATCGTAGTCTCTGGTCTATTGAGACTCCTTTCGTATACACTAGCCTCTTCTGTATCAAGCTACAAATAACAGCGTTAACAATATAATACAACTTTAAAAGTTACACTCTCTATCTGTCTATTCTATTTCTCCCTCATCTTTGGGACTTACCGAGCGATTTGTTTAATGACGACATTCTCTTTCTTCTTCTTTGGAACGTCGTCAGGTGTTCCGACTCACTGGAGATCAAGCCCACTAGCGAGGACTTGGATCAGATAGCTTTCGACCCGGAGCTTTAGATACCTTGTACACATTTACATTATGTATTTTCCATTTCTGTTATGCCACTGTTTAGGCATTGCTTTACATTCTATGTATTTACTTTTCAGATGTATTGTAAACAGAATGTTAATAAATAAAGTTGCTATTCAATTATATCTATTATCTTTGTCTCTTGTGCATTTTACTTATATTGCTTAGATACGCTTAGCGTGTTTACTTCAGAGTAAATATGTAGCGGCCTCGTCGCGTCCTCTGCCCGTATACTGGGAAGCGGGGCGTGACAGGTTTTGTTGGTGGCCCATGCAGGTCAGAACTGTATAGAACCCTACCATGCAGTTCAGTTCTGCGTGGACAACCTAAGCAATATAATACAAGAACCAGCAACTGAAAACATTCCTTACAATACCTATTCCTTGAATCTTATCATATATTTTGAATCTGTCTTAACCCAAAATTCCCTTATCTCTTTTACAATCTTACCAAAACCTTCGCATTCTTCTACATATTTTTCATACACTACCAATAGTTCTATCACCAAACTTTCCTTGAATCCATTACACTTTCCTTTTAAAAATTTTGAGAACGAATTTTTTTAAAGGAGGGTAGAATGTAACAACCCTAAACTTTCTGTACAATTTTTTCAAAAAATACAGAAAGAGGTACTTGAGCCTGAGCATAAGTTATAAGTTTGATTTGATTTTTAACAGCAAGATGGAGCTTGTAGCTCATTGGTAAGACCTTGCACTGCTGAACCAAAGCACCAGAGTTCAAATCCCATCAGCCACACATTATTTTTAATTTGATTTCTTTTAATCTTTTTAGAAGCTCAAGAATCTGCATGTGCACTACACATAAGGGTGGATAACAGAATAAACAAACAGGTCCACAAGTCAAGTCCAAGCGTCAGTGACACGTGGCAAGAAGGTGGACCCCGACTCGGCCGACTCGGGCCGGCGGAACGGTTAACTCGGCCGACGCCGCCCGGTCAACTCGGCCCGATCCCATATTTTCTTCTGTCCCCTGCACCCTTTGGCCTACCCCACGCCCCTGCACTATTTAAATTCCCTGCACATATACAGAGCAAATTAAAACCCCCGTTTAATCCATTTTTAAAACAAAATTTTAATACACCCTTTCATTACCCTAAACCCTAATTTTTCCTATAAATACCACACCTAAAATCACCCCCCTCACTCTCAAATCTCTTCCCAAACTCTCAAGAAAATTCTCTAGACTTTCTGTGTGCAAGTGGAGTTAGCAAAGAGCGAAACTCCGGTTAACTTCTGACGATGATCCGAGGAGTTTCCGGTGACGAAACGATGCACCGGTGCTTCCCCAATCTTCCTCTTCCTTCTCTTTTAACCCTAATCCATTAAGTCCCCCTTCTCTCTCTCTTTCACTATTCTCAAATTCTTAACTCTTAAAATGTGTCGGAAGCGGAGTTATCCGACTTCCGATTATCTTTTCTTTTAAAAATACAACATTCTTAATAACAAACCTACAACTTTTGATATATTATTTAATACTCATTAACTAAGATAATAGAATAAATTTGACATTAAAATGATAACCATAGCAAGTTTTATTCCACTTTTACATTAAAATACCTTTATGTTTCATATCGACATGTGTATACCTTTTAACCATGCTAGTTTTAGAAAACTCAAGAGGTAATGACCTACCTCCTCACAACACTCATATGTAATATTGCAAGATGGAATTTGGGAACCTAGTTTTGGAAAAATACGATTTTACACAGAACTACCTCCTACTTATAAAAACCCTTTTTCAACAAGATGTGTATTTTTAACAAATCTTTGCAATGTGCCGCTATAACCTATTTCGGGGAACCCGTTCGGGATGGTGCAGATTATCGCACATTCTCGGGCTTATTAGTGCGAGATGCAGACCTCCGCAAGGACCATACGGTCTCGAAAGATTTAAAATACATTTTTCTTTAGAAAATATGATTTCTATTATAAATAAAACTTGTATTTTTAATAAATAAATATGTATGTAATTAATATCAAAATATCTATTTTTAATATTTATAATATTCCACATTTCCAAGATTCAAGAAAAACATCTCATTTACAAGAAAATACCAAACAATTCCAATATTACAAATAAATATCATATATTATGAAATTAGGTTTTATTCACTAGAAATGTCATATTGATCAAATACACATCAATGAAAACTCTAAAGACGATAATAAAATACTTGAGGTGTATTTTGAAAATTATACAAAATTATTTTTACATAAACCTCCTCAAGTTATATTAAATTATAATAAGGACCCTAATAAAGATAGGTTTAAGAAGGACCGGTCTCTTGAGCCTCAGAGAGCCGGAGATATAGGTGCTTGCCTATTTAAGATAGAAAACTTAACAAACGGTGTTATCAACACGATAATCGTCTTTGAAAAAAACACAAATCCTACCGTCCATGTGCAGCGGTTACCGATAGCACCAAAATATAATTCAGGATTCAATTTCTTTTCTAATTGTCTGACTCAGACTGAGTCTCAATATAATCAAATCTGACTTGAATGTGATTCAAGTACAAATTACAATTCAACATAAATCCATGAATTTATATATTCAATCTGTTCAATATAATCAATCTATATTGACCGGACCGAACCATGGATATACATCCATCTACATGATTCTCCAGTTACATCCATTTACTGATATCATGGTTTCGACAAGTCATCCATCTATATACAATATACAATTCAAACAATACAAACAATACAATCAAGACATCGCGGGGTTTATAAGGGGTAGATTGGTACGGAAGGTGTTAGAAGTGGCACGAGACAGCAACCATTAAGACACCTAATCTGAATTCAATTGCCGTTGTACTGTGGCTGAACGATTTCTTGTATTCCGTCCACCATAGTCTCTGGTCTATTGAGACTCCTCTCGTATACACTGGCTTCTTCTATACCAACCTATAAACAACAACGTTAACAATATAATACAACTTTAAAAGTTACACTCTCTCTCTGTCTATTCTATTTCACCCTCATCTTTGGGACTTACCGAGCGATTTGTTCGCTGACGACATTCTCTTTCTTCTTCTTTGGAACGTCGTCAGGTGTTCCGACTCACTAGAGATCGAGCCCACTAGCGAGGACTTGGATCAGATAGCTTTCGACCCGGAGCTCTAGATACCTTGTACACATTTACCTTCTGTATTTTCCATTTCTATTATGCCACTGTTTAGGCATTGCTTTCCATTCCATGTATTTACTTTTCAGATGTATTGTAAAAAGAATGTTAATAAATAAAGTTGCCGTTCAATTATATCTATTGTCTTTGTCTCTTGTGCATTTTACTTATATTGCTTAGATACGTTTAGCGTGTTTACTTCAGAGTAAATATATAGCGGCCTCGTCGCGTCCACTGCCCGTATACTAGGAAGCGGGGCGTGACAGGTTTTGTTGGTGGCCCATGTAGGTCCGAGCTGTATGGAACACTACCATGCAATTCAGTTCTGCGTGGACAACCTAAGCAATATAACACAAGAACCAGCAACTGAAAACATTCTTTACAATACATATTCCTTGAATCTTATCATATATTTTGAATCCGTCCTAACCCAAAATTCTCTCACCTCTTTTACAATCTTACCAAAACCTTCGCATTCTTTTACATACACTACCAATAGTTCTATCACTAAACTTTCCTTGAATCCGTTACACTTTCCTTTTAAAAATTTCGAGGACAAAATTTTTAAAAGGAGGGTAGAATGTAACAACCCTAAACTTTCTGTACAGTTTTTTCAAAAAATACAGAAAGGGGTACTTGAGCTTGTGCACAAGTTATAAATTTGATTTGCTTTTTAACAGCAAGAAAGAGCTTGTATCTCATTGGTAAGACCTTGCACTGCTGAACCAAAGTACCAGAGTTTAAATCTCATCAGTCACACATTATTTTTAATTTGATTTCTTTTCATATTTTTAGAAGCCTAAGAGTCTACACATGGACTACACATAATAGGGTGGGTTACAGAATAAACAAACAGGTCCATAAGTCAAGTCCAAGCGTCAGTGACACATGGCAAGAAGGTGGACCCCGACTCAGGCCGACGGAATGGTTGACTCGGCCGACGCCGCCGGGTCAACTTGGCCCGATCCCATATTTTCTTCTGTCCCCTGCACCCTTTGGCCTATCCCACTCCCCCTGCACTATTTAAATTCCCTGCACATTTACAGAGCAAATTAAAACCCCCATTTAATCCATTTTTAATACAAAATTTTAATACACCCTTTCATTATCCTAAACCCTAATTTTTTCTATAAATACCACACCTTAAATCACCCCCCTCACTCTCAAATCTTTGCCCAAACTCTCAAGAAAATTTCCTAGACTTTTTGTATGCAAGTGGAGTTAGCAAAGGGCGAAGCTCTGGCAAACTTCCGACGACGATCAGAGAAGTTTCCGGTGACGAAACGATGCACCGGTGCTTCCCCAATCTTCCTCTTCCTTCTCTCTTGACCCTAATCCAGTAAGTCCCTTTTCTCTCTCTTTCACTATTCTCAAATTCTTAACTCTTAAAATGTGTCGGAAGCGGAGTTAACCGGTTTCCGATTATCTTTTCTTTTAAAAATACAACATTTTCTTAATAACAAACCTACAACTTTTGATATATTGTTTAATTCTCATTAACTAAGACAATAGAATAAGTTTGACATTAAAATGATAACCATAACAAGTTTTATTCCACTTTTACATTAAAATACCTCTATGTTTCATATCGACATGTGTATACCTTTTAACCATGCTAGTTTTAGAAAACTCACGAGGTAATGACCTACCTCCTTACAACACTCATATGTAATATAGCACAAGGGAATTTGGGAACCTAGTTTTGGGAAAATATGATTTTACCCATAACCACCTCCGACTTATAAAAAACCATTTTTTTACAAGATGTGTATTTTAAAAAAATCTTTGCAATGTGCCGCTACAACCCATTTCGGGGAACCCGTTTGGGATGGTGCGGATTATCGTACATCCTCATGCTTAGTAGTGCGAGATGAAGACCTCCGCAAGGAGCATACAGTCTTGAAAGATTTAATATATAATTTTCTTTAGAAAATATGATTTCTATTATAAATAAAACTTATATTTTTAAATAAATATATATATATATATATATATGTAATTAATATCAAAATATCTATTTTTAATATTCCACATTTCCAAGATTCAAGAAAAACATCTTATTTACAAGAAAATACCAAACAATTCCAATATTACAAATAAATACCATATATTATGAAATTAGGTTTTATTCAATAGAAATGTCATATTGATCAAATACACATCTATGAAAACTCTAAAGACGATAATAAAATACTTGAGATGTATTTTGAAAATTATACAAAATTATTTTTATATAAATCCTCCTCAACTTATACTAAATTACAATAAGAATCCTAGTAAACATAGGTTTAGGTGGGACCCGTCTCTTGAGCCTTAGGGAGCCGGAGATATGGGTGCTTGCCTATTTAAGATAGACAACTTAACAAACGATGTTATCAACACGGTAATTGTCTTTGGAAAAAACACAAATCCTGTCGTTTATGTGCAGCGGTTACCGATAGCACCAAAACATAATTCCGGGCTCAATTTCTTTTCTAATTGTCTGACTCAGACCGAGTCTCAATATAATCAAATCTGACTTGAATATGATTCAAGTACAAATTACAATTCAATATGAATCTATGAATCTATATATTCAATCTGTTTAATCTAATCAATCTATATTGACCGAACCGAACCATGGATATACATCTATCTACATGATTCTCCAGTTACATCCATTTACTGATATCATCGTTTCGACTAGTCATCCATCTATATAAAATATACAATTCAAACAATACAAACAATACAATCAAGACATCGCGGTTCCTTGTATTCCGTCCACCGTAGTCTCTGGTCTATTGAGACTCCTCTCGTATACATTAGCCTCTTCTGTACCAAACTACAAACAACAGCGTTAACAATATAATACAACTTTAAAAGTTACACACTCTCTCTGTCTATTCTATTTCTACCTCATCTTTGGGACTTACCGGGCGATTAATTCGCTGACGACATTCTCTTTCTTCTTCTTTGGATTTTTGTCAGGTGTTCCGACTCACTGGAGATCGAGCCCACTAGCGAGGACTTGGATCAGATAGCTTTCGACCCGGAGCTCTAGATACCTTGTACACATTTACATTCTGCATTTTCCATTTCTGTTATGCCACTGTATAGGCATTGCTTTCCATTCCATATATTTACTTTTTAGATTTATTATAAAATGAATGTTAATAAATAAAGTTGCCATTCAATTATATCTATTGTCTTTGTCTCTTGTGCATTTTACTTATATTGCTTAGATACGCTTAGCATGTTTACTTCAGAATAAATACATAGCGGCCTCGTCGCGTTCTCTGCCCGTATACTGGGAAGCGGGGCGTGACAAATAAACCTGTTTTAGTATCTCTTTTAATACAACTAACACTGTCTTCTTCATCCTACCTTAACCATTCTCTCTTCATCAATTCTAAATTTTTTCCTTTGGAGATTTGGAGAAGCATCAATTTCCCTAAGCTTTCGAAGTCTCGATCAAGTTGAGGCTTTTTTCACCAATCGGTAATACGGTTGTTATGCCGTATTGCAAGACCCGTAATTCTCTTCTATCTTTCTCTATCTCTATCTCTTTTTCTTTGTCTTTATCTTGTCATATTACTATGAACCGCCTCTCGTATCATATCATAGTTCTTAAACGAATAAAAATATTGTTACATATATAAATATTAGAAACACATCAAAACACACACATATAGTTATATAATTTCGATTAGACTAATGATTGCCTCTTATTCAAGTTACGTTGTCATTTAATTGAATTATAACTTTCCTCCATGTTTTGCATATAGATTTACCATAATTAATAGCACAATAAACCTAGAGGAAAATGATATGGCATGATATACATTCATATATAAGTTCTTAGGAAAATAAGTATTGTATCAGTTTTGTCACTATTAGCAATTCATATATTAAAATTGCGGAGAACAATTAGGATATATCGTTTGTCGCTGTATTTTAAATTACTTTATTTATATTTTGTAAAAGAAAACGAAGTTCCGAATAAATAACATGGTTTTCTCATTCTCACATATGGCATATCAATACCTTTACCTTTAAAATAATTTTTAGAAATTAATTTTTAGTTCTGGAAATTTCAAGAAATTTAACTTGAATAGAATATATTTTTGTGTACACGCTGTAAAAAATTTAGATCGAATCGCTTAACCGTTTAAGAATTATATCGCTTTTATTCACTGTTTGTAAAACAGAAAACTGCATTTATCAGTCAACTTCCTAAACACATAATTTGGTCTACTGATATCCAAATTGAGAAAACTCATGTGTTTTGTATATTTACATCGAAAAATATAGATTTTATTAGTTTTAAGTTTTTACTGAAAACCGACGTAAAATATAGAAAACTGTGTTACAATATTTAGTGACGGATCTGGACAGAATCTGTCCCGATTCGCACACTGTTTTTAAATAGGACATAACTCGAACTCCCGATATCCGTTCGTGATAAACTTTAGATGTGTAGATGCATAATTAATAGAACTATAATTTCCTATGTATTATATTGCTTAGAAATGCATGAAATAACCCGATATAGTCTTTGCAATACAATATATAGTTGCTGTATAGAAATTTGAATTTCTGTTTTAAACGCTGATATTAAAATGATCATAACTAAAGCTTCAGAATCCAAATCGCATGAATGTTACTATTCTGGATAAGTACATCGAAATATCTACAATTTTCTAATAATTTTCATAACCTGAAACCTGAACAAAATTGACCGAAACTATATTCTAAAAATATGTGACGGTACAGAACAGATTCTGATATGTTTTGCGCGACTATACGAAAACTGATATACCTCCCAAACCGGTAGTCATATTTAGGTGAAACTGAAACCCACACATGAAAAACACTTAGAGCCATATTTCTGGTTATATTCTGCTTTCGTTCGACTTAATTAATTAGTCATACATAATATTTCTTTACAGCATTGTTTATGGTGGTTACTCGAATAATGTACTTGCCTCAATTCATGCTATTCGAACATGTATACCATGTTTTTCCTGATCTCTTAATTATCGTATGTACATGAATACATGATTAGATATTATATGTTGGACATAAACCTATTGCATACTTGACCCGACTTGATCCGAACCATGAATACCTAATGACTTGACATGAATACATGAACTATTGACTTGAATACTTGAACTCGACTCGATACTTGAATTCACTCTCTTATGTATTCATGGGTTTGGTCAAGACTTGTAGCTTTAATCACAGATTAATAAACATGGGGTGTTAAGGTAATTTGAGTATGAATCCAACGGAATCTCAGGAGTCCCATTACTAAAATAACGTTGTTGTGATACCGGGCTGAAACGGTACAAATAACGTTGCTGTGGTACTGGGCTGAAATGGTACGTCACGGATTCATGAATGAAGGCACATGTTTCCAAGCCCCTAGATGATAGCCTGTTGGGTTTGGAATACTTCAATAGTAATTGAAGTCCTGCTATTTTGGGCCCATGATTCCATGCCCCTGGACGATAGCCTTGGGTTCGAGAATACTCTTGAGATTGGTTGACATTCACACTTGAACTCACGTTTGTAACTTTTACCCTTTTAGAGACTTTTTAGGACACTTACATTCACTTCATGTTCACTATACCTACACTCCACGGCCATGCTATACTTGTTTTCTATGCTCGTATTACATTTCCATGATGATATAGTTGACATACACATTACCATGTATGCTATTATACTTGTTTATATGTTCATAATTTATATCTATGTTATACCATATATCATATTACACTCTGCATATCATTTATATATATCACACCATCCTTTTGGGGACTTATAGAGCGTTAGTTCGCTGACGGGCATTCCACCCACTTCTTTCTATTCTTGGAATGTTCGTCAGGTGATATTAAGACAGAGAAGATAGAAGTGGTCGAAAAGGAGTACAACCAGTTCGCATCACAAACGGATGTATAGTTTCATTCAGCTTTTCATTTTATTTTGCCTTATTTATGTATGCCTCCTTATTAAGGCTTATCATATTAAATATCTTGTATTCAAATATTTTGTCTACTATAAATCAGAGTTGGATTTTATTCTTTTGTTTGTTTTTGTTACTTTACTTATAAACGCTTCGTCTATTTATTTCGAGAAACGACGTTCTCATAATAAATACATTGCGGGGTTGCAACGTCACCGTTTCCATCTACTGAGAAGCGGGACGTGACAGGTTTTCTTGGCGGCCCATGCATGTCAGTTCTGTATGAACATCGTAAGCGATATAATACAAGAATTATGAAATCCAATTATTATATTCGATTTTTCTTTTGAATCCTACCATATTCCTTGAGTCCATCTTGAACTCCTCCTTCGGCTTTCTTGAAGTCCATCTCTTGACTTTTGAATCCTTAACTCTTTTTTACCCTTTCTACTTGTATCTCGTAGACCAATTAGCTCAATTGGTTAGAGTATCGATCGACGGAGCTCGAAAACGACATCATCCTTAACTTTCCAGTATCTTGTTGCAACATCATTCTTGAGTAATTTTGAGGAAGAAATTATTTTTAAGGAGGGTAGATGTAACAACCCCAATATTACTATACCTTCGTGTTTTCTTTCTTTAGTAAAATATTGTATTTATTTATTCTTAGTATTTTTCCGTATATTTTGTTTTCTATTAAATATATTCTTTTATTATTCCATCTACTTTACCTAAACTCATTTTTTAAAACTAAATCTTAACATATTTCAAATTAAACGCAAGACCAGACCCAGCCCATAACCCAAATCCAATCTCATTTTCATTTTGTTTTATAAAATTATGAGCCCAAAAGCCCACTTTCTTTTTAAACAACAGCATATATTTAATTTTTATTAAATATATATATGAATGCCTTTGTAGCTCATTGGTTAATTTCTTGCACTGTTATTTCATAGGTCACATGTTCAAATCCCTATTCTTGCAACTATTTTTATCTATTTTTTTAAAAAAAAAATTCCTCATAAGCTACAAATGAGACGTCTCATTTTCTTTAACTTCCAAATGAATTGGCACCCTTTCAATTTCTTTTTTACTTCCAAAATGAATTCATAATAAATTAAAATTATTATGAAGAGTTTTACTCACTATTAAACCTATTTGAATATCTCTTTTAATACAAATAACACTCTTTTCTTCAACCTACCTTAACAATTCTCTCTTCGTCAATTCTAAATTTTTTCCATTGGAGATTTGGAAAAGCATCAATTTCCTTAAGCTTTTGAAGTCTCAATCAAGTCGAGGCTTTCTTCACCAATCGGCAAAACGGTTGTTATACCGTATTGCAAGACCCGTAAGTCCCTTCTATCTTTCTCTACCTCCATCTCTTTCTCTTGATCTTTCTCTTGTCATATTACCATGAACCGCCTCTCGTATCATATCATAGTCCTTAAATGAATAAAAATATTTTTACATATATAAATATTGGAAACACATCAAAACACACACATATAGTTATATAATTTCGATTAGACTAATGATTGCCTCTTTTTCAAGTTATGTTGTCGTTTAATTAAATTATAACTTTCCTCTATGACTTGCATATAGATTTACCATAATTAATAATACAATAAATTTAGAGGAAAATGATATGGCATGATATACATTCATATATAAGTTCTTAGAAAAATAAGTATTGTTTCAATTTTGTCGCTATTGGCAATTCATATATTAAATTTGCGGAGAACGATTAGGATATATCGTTTGTTGCTGTATTTTTAATTACT
Organism: Agapanthus africanus; assembly: GCA_030015575.1. NCBI lineage: Eukaryota > Viridiplantae > Streptophyta > Magnoliopsida > Asparagales > Amaryllidaceae > Agapanthus > Agapanthus africanus. The sequence goes on along the minus strand of CM057350.1, from coordinate 439,221,668 downwards.
TTATTTATATTTTTTAAAAGAAAATAAAGTTCTGAATAAATACCATGGTTTTTTCATTCTCACATATGGCATATCAATACCTTTACCTTTAAAATAATTTTTAGAAATTAATTTTTACTTCTGAAAATTTCAAGAAATTTAAATTGGATAGAATATATATTTGTGTACACGCGGTAAAAAATTTAGATCGAATCATGTAACTGTATAGGAATTATATCGTTTTTATTCACTGTTCGTAAAACATAAAACTGCATTTATCGGTCAACTTATTAGACTCATAATTTGGTCTACCGATATCCAAATTGAGCAAACTCAAGTGTTTTGGAGATTTACATCGAAAAATATAGATTTTATTAGTTTTAAGTTTTTACTGAAAACCGACGTAAAATATAGAAAACTGTGTTACAATATTTAGTGACGAATCTGGAATAATCTGTCCCAATTCACAAAGTGTTTTTTAATAGGACATAACTCAAACTCCAGATATCCGTTCGTGACAAACTTTAGATGTGTAGATGTACAATTGATAGAATTATAATTTCCTGTATATTATATTGCTTAGAAATGCATAAAATAACCCGATATAGTCTTTGCAATACAATATATAGTTGCTGTCCAGAAATTTGAATTTCTGTTTTAAACGCTGAAATTAAAATGATCATAACTAGAGCTTCAAAAATCAAAATCATGCGAATTTTACTGTTTTGGATAATTACATCAAAATACCTACAATTTTCTAATAATTTTCGTAACCGGAAACCTGATGGAAATTGACCGAAACTATGTTTTAAAAATATGTGAAGGTGCATAACAGATTCTGATCTGTTTTGTGCGACGATACAAAAAAAGATATACCTCCCAAATAGGTAATCGTATTTAGGTGAAACTGGAACTCACGCATGAAAAACACTTAAACCCATATTTTTGTGTATATTCCGCGTTCGTTCGACTTGATTAATTAGTCGTACATAATATTTCTTTACAACATTGTTTATGGTGGTTACTCGAATAATGTACTTGCCTCATTTTATGCTATTCGAACATGTATACCGTGTTTTTCCTGATCTCTTAATTATCGCATGTATATGAATACATGATTAGATATTATATGTTTGAAATAAACCTATTGCATACTTAACTCGACTTGACCCGAACCATGAATACCTAATGACTTAACATGAACACTTGACATGAATAATGAACCATTGACTTAAATACTTGAACTCGACTTGATACTTGAATTACCCTCCCTTATGTATTCATGGATTTGGTCAAGAATTGTAGCTTTAATCACAGATTAATAAACACGGGGTGTTGGGGGTAGTTTGAGTATGAATCCAATGGAATCTCAGGAGTCCCATTACTAAAATAGTGTTGCTGTGGTACCGGGTTGAAACGGTACAAATAATGTTACTATGGTATCGGGCTGAAACGGTACATCACAAATTCATGAATGAGGACCCGTGTTTCCAAGCCCCTGGATGATAGCCTGTTGGGTTTGGAATACTTCAATAAAAATTGAAGTCCCGCTATTTTGGCCCCGTGATTTCTTACCCCTGGACGATAGCCTTGGGTTCGAGAATACTCTTGAAATTGGTTGACATTCACACTTAAACTCACGTTAGTTATTTTTACCCTTTTAGAAACATTTTAGGAAACTTACATTCACTTCATGTTCACTATACCTATACTCCACGGTCATGCTATACTTGTTTTCTATGCTCATGTTACATTTCCATGCTGATATAGTTGACATATACATAACCATCTATGCTACTATACTTGTTTACATGTTCATGATTTATATCTATGCTATACCATATATCATATTACACTCTGCATTTCATTTATATACATCACACCATCCTTTTAGAGACTTATCGAGCGTTAGTTCGCCGACGGGCATTCCACCCACTTCTTTCTATTCTTAGAATGTTCGTCAGGTGACATTGAGATAGAGAAGATAGAAGTGGTCGAAAAGGAGTACAACCAGTTCGCATCGCAAACGGACGTATAGTTTCATTCAGCATTTCATTTCATTTCACCTTATTTATGTTTGCCTCCTTGTTAAGGCTTATCATGTTAAATATCTTGTATTCAGATATTTTGTTTATTATAAATCATGAATGTAATAAATCGGAGTTGGATTTTATTTTTTGTTTGTTCTTGTTACTTTATGTTGCTTATAAACGCTTAGCGTATTAATTTCGAGAAACGTTTTTCTCATAATAAATATGTTGCGGGCTTGCCACGTCACCGTTTCCATCTACTGAGAAGCGGGACGTGACCGAGAGTTCTCTCCATGTTGTGCATGTTGTCATTTAGCACAAACTGAGCGTAGGCGGGGGGAAGGGACTATAGAACTAGATTGGTATATAGTTCATTTTCCAGCGTTCAGCCCATGTCCGTGAGTTCTTTAATAACGCTAATCATCTTTAGGACGTGGTCCACAACAGATGATCCTGTAGCCATCCTTATCTGAAACAATTTCTTAGAGCTCTCATATCTAGCTATACGAGATTGCTCTCCATACATGTCCCGTCATTGGTTGCTGCCTGTTAGAGAGAGAAAAGATGTACTCAGTGTGCGCTTATGCAAAATTAGAATGGTTTATTATCTTATTTAATTAGGATGGCTCCCACTGTTTCGTCGAATTCTCTTTAAAACCATAAAAAAGAATCAGCCGGGATTAATTGCACCTTACAACTTCACTAACCATTCAGCCAGGCCAGTGTTGGTTGTCACGCCCCGCTTTCCGGTATACGGCGAAGGGGACGCGACTGATCCGCTATGTATTTACTGTGAAGTAAATACGCTAAGCGTATCTAACCAATATAAAAATAATCACAAGAGACAAGAGATAAAAGTAACAGCAACTTTATTTATTAGCATTCTTTTGTACAATGCATGAAAAGTAAACACAACTGGAATAAAAAGCGATGCCTAAACAATGGCATAACAGGAAATGAAAAACAATACTGAATAGGAAAAGTACAATGTTTAGGGCTCAGGGTCTTCGAGAAACTGATCCAAGTCTTCACTGGTGGGCTCGATCTCCGCTGTGTCCAGATCACCTGACACATTCAAAGAAGAAAGAAATAGAATGCCGTCAGCGAACAGATCGCTCGGTAAGTCCCAAAGGTACGGGAGAAATAGAAAAGACAGAATAAGAATGTATCTTTTAAAGTTGTATAATATTGTAGAATATTTTGTTAACGCTGTTGTTTATAGCTTGGTACAGAAGGATGCCAATATATACGAGAGGGGTCTCTATATGCTAGAGACCAGGGCAAACTGAAAGTACAAGGAACCGTTATGCCACGGTACAACAGCAACAGAATTTATGTTAGGTTTCTTAATCTTACTGTCTCGTGCCACTTTTAACACCTTCCGTCCAATCTACCCCTTAAACCCTGTAGTGTTTTGATTGTATTGTTATATTGTATTGTATAAGTTGTATAGTTGGATGACTGACCGAAACCATGATATCAGTAACGGATGTAATGGATGTAAACCGGAATCATGTAAATGGAAAGTATATCCATAGTTTGGTTCAGTCAAGTTGAATAGATTGATAACTGGATTCATAGATTCATGTGTTCATGTTGAATTGTAATATTGTAAATTTATATGGTACTTGAATCATATTCAAGTCGGATTATGATCAGACTCAAACCCGAGTCAGACAGTAGAAATGTAAATCGAGGTCCTATATTTACTAGGGTCCTTAGGGTAATTTATAAAACTTGTGGGGGTTTTATGTAAAAATACTTTTGTATAGTTTTCAAGATACACCCTAAGTATTTATTATTCGTCTTTAGAGTTGTAATGAGTGTGAATTTTATATTGTGATATTTCTAGTGAAAATATCATAGTTTTTATAAATAAAGGTATTTATCTATAATATTGATTTATTTGAAGTTCATGGTATTTTTAATGTAAAATTTATTCTTGTGATTTTTAGAAAAAGGTAGAACATTTATATTATAATAAAATCGATATTTAAACGATAAATATACATATATTTATATAAAAATAATTTTAAAAAATATTTTATATTCCAAAAATCACATTTTTCTTAAGATGTCGTATTTTAAACCTTTCGAGACCGAATGCTCCTTGCGGAGGTCTGAATCTCGCACTACTAAGCCCGAGGATGTGCGATAATCCGCACCATCACTAACAGGTTCCCCAAAAATGGGTTGTAGCGGCGCTTTGCAAAGATTGTAAAATACTGAATTCTTTAGAAAACGGTTTTATAAAATAAAAGGTATTTATTTGTAAAAATGTCAATTTTCCGTATTTTAGATTCTACGGTTTCCTAAATCAACTAGCCTATTTCTAAATGGTCTAAACGGCAAGTCGTTAGATGCCTCAAATCGCCTCTTCACCGCCAATTGTGGCCAGGTAAGTATAAATAAGGAAAAGAGGGATCCGCTCACGAATCACCGTGAGACGGGCCTTTTAAAGTTACCTTTCTCACTTGCCTAGCCTAGACACCACAAAGTCAGGTTTAGATAAACGACCGATGTCCACAACTTATCGTATTATTCCTAATAAAAGGTATTTATTTAAAAGTGTATCAAAGCTAAAACTTTTAGAAATGGTTTTATTAAGAATATGGTATTTAAATGAAAGTATCATTTTATCGTATTCTATGTTTTGATGATATCGTTTAGGGTTGTATTTGTATGTGGGGGGAGATAGGTCATTATCTCGTGCTCTACTTTAAATGTAAAGCAAAGTTAAGGGGATTAAATGTGAAATCGAAACATTGTGGTATTTAAGTGAAAAATACGATAATTTGAGAACGCTATCATTTCATGTGATGAAAATTGTTCAAATTGTTTGTTAAATGTTTAATAGTCAACATAAAAATGTTTAAGCATGAATATATTAGTGAGAAGTGAAATTTTATAGAAAACCGAATCGGAAATCGGATTTGTTCCGTTTCCGTCGGGTTTTGTAATTTCGTATTTTTCTGAAAGAAAAGAAAGATAGAATGGGGACTTAAGGTTTTGGACAACACTAGAGAGTGAGAGGGAAGTATGGGATTCGCCGGTGCGTCGATTCGTCGCCAAGAGTTCCTAACATGATCACCGGAAGTTCGCCGTCGTTTTCGTCGACGCTTCGCCTTTCGCTCGTTTCCAAAGTACACAAGGTTTTCTTGAGATTTTGAGAGAGTGAGCTCAGAATTTTAGGATGAGAGGGTACGAGGTAGGGGTGTATTTATAGGGTTAGGCTAGGGTTAGGGTAGGTGTAGGGTTTTTTAATTAAAAATGTAAAAATAATAGGAAAAATGTATTAAAAAATGGATTGAATGAGAGTTAATGGGCTCTCTGGAAATTATTACAGAATTTAGAGTATGCGGTGAGGTAGGGAATTCCAAAAGACAGGTTTTTGATGTTGACGACTCGGCCGACCGGCCAAGTCCGGCCAATTCTAAATCATGCGTCGGATAATTGCGCTCATGAATCTTCAGCTGTCTTGAAGCATAATCCACAACTTTACCGTGCTGATGTAGAACACATCCTAATCTCTTACCGGATGCATCGCAATGCACTTTGAATCCTCCAGATTGATCCGGTATAACGAGAATAGGTGCTAATGTCAACCTTGACTTGAGTTCTACGAAAGCTTGTTCGCATGCTTCTGACCACACAAATTCTTCATCTTTACGTGTGAGCTTGGTCAGGGGTGTTGCTATCTTCGAAAATCCTTCAATGAATCTTCTGTAATATCCAGCTAGACCTAAAAAACTCCGAATGTCCTTCACTGACTTTGGTGTAGGCCATTCGCTAACTGCTGAAACTTTTGCTGGATCCACCGAGATTCCTTCTCCTGGTACGATATGTCCAAGAAAACCAACTTGCTTTAGCCAAAACTCGCACTTGCTGTACTTGGCATAGATCTGATGTTGTCGAAGAGTTTCCAGGACAATTCATAGATGTTCTGCATGCTCTTTTCGATTCTTAGAATACACCAGGATGTCGTCGATGAAGATGACAACAAACCTGTCTAAGTACTCCCGGAAAACTTGATTCATTAGGTTCATGAATATTGCTGGTGCATTGGTCACTCCAAATGGCATCACTAGAAATTCGTAATGTCTATAGAGAGTTCTGAAAGCTGTTTTATGATATCAGTTTTCTTGACCTTCACCTGATGATAACCTAAACGAAGATCCAATTTAGAGAAAACACAAGATCCACTTATCTGATCGAATAAATCGTCGATGCGCGGAAGTGGATACTTGTTCTTTATAGTGACTTCATTCAAGGTTCTGTAATCGATGCACATTCTGTATGAACCTTCCTTCTTCTTTACAAGTAGTACAGGTGATCCCCAACTTGAAGTGCTGGGACGAATCCATCCTTTCGCCAGTAATTCGTCCAACTGTGTTCGGACTTCCTTCAAACCTTTCGGACTTAAACGATAGGGTGTTTTGATCACCGGTTGTGCTCCTGGTACTAAATCAATACTGAATTCAAGAGCTCGATCGGGAGGCAAACCTGATATATCGTCAGGAAATACATCGTCAAACTCTCGAACCACATCTGGTCTTGATTCTTCCTCCGCTTGAGCTGCTGCAACTACTGCTTCTCTTAGCTTCACTTTGTAGGTACTTGGCTCCAGTATACGGTCTCCACTTTTGAAATAGAAGACCGGATGGTCTGGAATCTCGAATACTACCCTCTTTTGACGACAGTCAATGGTAGCATAAAAAGTTTCAAGCCAATCCACTCCTAGAACCACATCGAAGTTCGGTATGTCCAGCACTTTGAAGTCAGCATAAAACTCTCTGCTGCAGACGACGACTGGACACAAACGGTATCCCATGGTTGCCTTTAGAATGCCATTTCCTGAACTGACATTCCAGCTGGATACAAGAGGTGAGACTGGAATCGCATGGGTTCGGACAAACCGTTGCGACATAAAGCAGTGAGATGCTCCAGTATCAAACAGTGCTAGTGCAGGGATTGGGGATACTAAGATTGTACCTAAGGTATGTGGGATTTGTTTTAGGTATAGGAAAAATATGTATCTAAGTAGAAGGATAGAAAAAAAAACAAAGTTTGAAAAGAAAAGTTTACCAGTGATGACTTGGCCAGTGGCCTCAGCTTCTTCCACGGTCATCGTAAAAGCCTGGCGCCTTGGTACATTCCTCCTGGCTTGAGGAGCATTCCTCGAAACGTTCCTTTGAGCTTGATGGAACTGACGAGGAGGTGGTGCAGCTTGTGGTCCTCTGGGTGGTGCAGATAGTGCAAGTCTTGGAGCAGGTGTTTGAAGAGCTGGTCGCTGCGGATAGGTAACTGCTGGCATGGGTGTAGCAACTGGGTTTTGCTTTTGGGGACAAGACCCAATATCATGTGCAGCTGAGCCGCAGATCAAGCAAAGATGGTTGGCTCGCCGGCAGTCTTTCATCATATGTCCAGTTCTCTTGCAGTAGGTACAAAAGGCTGGGTTGGGACGGTTGTTCTGTACTCCGGGTCTCCTTGGCACAAAAGATGGCCTGAATGAGGCTCCTCCTGCCATCTGGTTGGCAGGATGCTTAAATCCAGCAGATTGAGGTCTTTCCCTCGCCTTTACCACTGCCTCATAACGGTGGGCAGCTTTCAGAGCCGATTCATGAGTCGGAAAATCTCCTATGGCCAGTGCAGCCTGGATTTCCGAATCCAAACCTTGTTGAAAGCGACGAGCTTTGATCTCATCCGTCGGCATCAGGTGTGCCGCAAATCTATTAAAATATTGTGTTAGCTGTGTAATTTGTGATATAAAATTTTTGAATTATTGAGACATATCTTACCGACTGAGCATAGTGAACTCAGCGTCATACTCATCTACTGTCTTGGTCCACATCGAACCTTGTTGCGGATGGATGAACTGCTGTTCCATGTCAAACCTAGCAGTCTCAGGGAAGTATTTAGCGTCGAACATGTCACGGAAATTCTTCCATTCGATAGGCTGTTCAAGATGTCTTTCTTCCGCCTTCCACCAATTGCGAGCATTGTCCGTGAGCTGCAGTTTCGCCACACGAACCCAAGCTATGTTTGGCAGTTGTGCTGCAGCCAGATCATCCTCTATACTATGTGCCCATTCCTCAGCTTCAAGTGGGTTTCCTTTTCCGGAGAACTGTTTGGGGTGTAAAGCCCTACATTTCTTTACCCCAGATGCGTCTGCCTCGGGACAGTTCATTAAAAGAGCAGTCTGCTGCTGTTGTCCCTCTAGGAGGCTTCGGATTGCCTCAAGCAGAACCGTCTGCTCGTTGATCGGAGCAGGGACGACAGGTGTGAGTGGTAGGGCTGGAGGTGTGTTATTGATATTGGTGCTGGTGTTGTTCGGGGAATCCATAACCTTGAAGAAAAAATTGGGTTAGGACAGATTCAAAATATTTGAAATGATAAGATTCAATAAATATGAAATGGTAAGATTCAAGGAACATGAATTGTAAAGAATGTTTTAGTTGCTGGTTCTTGTGTTATATTGCTTAGTTTGTCCACGCAGAACAGAACTGCATAGTATGATTCTATACAGCTCTGACCTGCATGGGCTACCAACAAAACCTGTCACGCCCCGCTTTCCGGTAAACGGCGAAGGGGACGCGACTGGTCCGCTACGTATTTACTGTGAAGTAAATACGCTAAGCGTATCCAAGCAATATAAAAATAATCACAAGAGACAAGAGATAAAAGTAACAGCAACTTTATTTATTAACATTCTTTTGTACAATGCATGAAAAGTAAATATAACTCGAATAAAAAGCGATGCCTAAACAATGGCATAACAGGAAATGAAAAAAAATACCGAATAGGAAAAGTACAATGTTTAGGGCTCAGGGTCTTCGAGAAACTGATCCAAGTCTTAACTGGTGGGCTCGATCTCCGCTATGTCCAGATCACCTAACGACATTCAAAGAAGAAAGAAATAGAATGTCGTCGGCGAACAGGTCGCTCGGTAAGTTCCAAAGTTAAGGGAGAAATAGAAAATACAGAATAAGAATGTATCTTTTAAAGTCGTATAAATTGTAGAATATTGTGTTAACGCTGTTATTTGTAGCTTGGTACAGAAGAATGCCAGTATATACGAGAGGGGTCTCTATATGCTAGAGACCAGGGCAAACTGAAAGTACAAGGAACCGTTATGCCACGGTACAACAGCAACAGGATTCATGTTAGGTGTCTTAATCTTACTTTCTCGTGCCACTTTTAACACCTTCCGTACCAATCTACCCCTTAAACCCCGTAGTGTTTTGATTGTATTGTTATATTGTATTGTATAAGTTGTATAGTTGGATGACTGACCGAAACCATGATATTAGTAACGGATGTAATGGATGTAAACTGGAATCATGTAAATGGAAAGTATATCCATGGTTTGGTTCAGTCAAGTTGAATAGATTGATAACTGGATTCATGGATTCGTGTGTTCATGTTGAATTGTAATATTGTAGATTTATATGGTACTTGAATCATATTTAAGTCGGATTATGATCAGACTCAAATCCGAGTCAGACAGTAGAAATGTAAATCGAAGTCCTATATTTACTAGGGTCCTTAGGGTAATTTATAAAACTTGTGGGGGTTTTATGTAAAAATACTTTTGTATAGTTTTCAAGATACACCCAAAGTATTTATTATTTGTCTTTAGAGTTGTAATGAGTGTGGATTTTATATTGTGATATTTCTAGTGAAAATATCCTAGTTTTTATAAATAAAGGTATTTATCTATAATATTGATTTATTTGAAGTTCATGGTATTTTTACTGTAAAATTTATTCTTGTGATTTTTAGAAAAAGGTGGAACATTTATATTATAATAAAATAGATATTTAAATGATAAATATACATATATTTATACAAAAAAAAATTTAATAAATATTTTATATTCCAAAAATCTCATTTTTCTTAAGATGTCGTATTTTAAACCTTTCGAGACCGAATGCTCCTTGCGGAGGTCTGAATCTCGCACTACTAAGCCCGAGGATATGCGATAATCCACACCATCCCTAACGGGTTCCCCAAAAATGGGTTGTAGCGGCGCTTTGCAAAGATTGTAAAATACTGAATTCTTTAGAAAATGGTTTTATAAAGTAAAAGGTATTTATTTGTAAAAATATCAATTTTCCGTATTTTAGATTCTAGGGTTTCCTAAGTCAACTAGCCTATTTCTAAATGGTCTAAACGACAAGTCGTTAGATGCCTTAAATCGCCTCTTCACCGCCAATTGTGGCCAGGTAAGTACAAATGAGGAAAGGGGGGATCCGCTCATGAATCACCGTGAGACGGGCCTTTTAAAGTTACCTTTCTCACTTGCCTAGCTTAGACACCACAAAGTCAGGTTTAGATAAACGACCGATGTCCACAACTTATCGTATTATTCCTAGTAAAAGGTATTTATTTAAAAGTGTATCAAAGCTACAACTTTTAGAAATGGTTTTATTAAGAATATGGTATTTAAATGAAATTATTGTTTTATCGTATTCTAAGTTTTGATGATATCGTTTAGGGTTGTATTTGTGTGTGTGGGGAGGTAGGTCATTACCTCGTGCTCTACTTTAGATGTATAGCAAAGTTAAGGGGATTAAATGTGAAATCGAAATATTGTGGTATTAAAGTGAAAATACGATAATTTGAGAACGCTATCATTTCATATGATGAAACTTGTTCAAATTGTTTGTTAAATGTTTAATAGTCAACATAAAGATGTTTAAGCATGAATGTATTGGTGAGAAGTGAAATTTTATAGAAAACCGAATCGGAAATCGGATTTGTTCCGTTTCCGTCGGGTTTTATAATTTCGTATTTTTCTGAAAGAAAAGAAAGATAGAATGGGGACTTACGGTTTTGGACAACACTAGAGAGTGAGAGGGAAGTAGGGGATTCTCCGGTGCGTCGATTCGTCGCCAAGAGTTCCTAGCACGATCACCGGAAGTTCGCCGTCGTTTTCGTCGACGCTTTGCCTTTCGCTCGTTTCCAAAGTACACAAGGTTTTCTTGAGATTTTGAGAGAGTGGACTCAGAATTTTGGGATGAGAGGGTAGGAGGTAGGGGTGTATTTATAGGGTTAGGGTAGGGTTAGGGTAGGTGTAGGGTTTTTTAATTAAAAATGTAAAAATAATAGGAAAAATGTATTAAAAATGGATTGAATGAGAGTTAATGGGCTCTCTGGAAATTATTACAGAATTTAAAGTATGCGGTGAGGTAGGGAATTCCAAAAGACAGGTTTTTGATATTGACGACTCGGCCGACCGCCCAAGTCCGGCCGGCGGCGCCGGCCCGAGTCAGCCGGTCCGCCGGCCGACTCGGCCGAGTCGGGCCGAGTCGGGGTGCCGGAATCTGGGAGGTCGCCAGGGGTAGCTACTGGAACATTTAACTTTTCATGGGTGGTGGGGTTTTTGTGAGAAAACACGTGTGGACTGTTGGTATTCTAGAAATTTTAAAACAAAATAATATTAAAAATAATATGGGGTATGGGATTTGAACTCTGGTGGCTTGGTTCAGCAGTGTAAGGTATTACCAATGAGCCACAAGCTCCTTCTTGTAATTATGGTGTGAAATAAATACTTAAAGAGATATCAGCAATATTAAATACTCCAAGTATATTTTGAATTTAAATCAATTCTTTGTACATTAAAAATGGAGTTGTTACATTGGTACTCCGAAGGAGTCTCCCCGTACTTTCGCATGGAACTAATTAAATAATCTCGTTTTCGTAGAGACGTTGCCCCATTAACACCTTTCTAGACACCTATTGGATTAGCTAATTGTAAAGTGAAAAACTCTCCCGTGGGCAACTCTTACTTACAGTGGGAATCGAGATCCAACTATTATATAGAAGGTATTCAATCTCATTGTAAATTTCAACAATTGAAAATCTCGATTTGGTCTTTACCCATAACAACTTATGACCTTGACAAAGGCTAACAAATCATAAGCCGCTAGTCAAGTTCTACCCGTCATTTCGTAACAAATTTAAACACACCCACATAGCCCTTGACGAAGGCTAACAAGGCTATGCTAATGTACTAACTAATCACATCATATATGGAAAATGAGCATCACTTAGCTACCATACACTACGCCTTCACGAAAACCAACAAATGTAGCATGAATACTAAGTACTCTACCCATTTGAAATGACGGAGGGCTACCGCTCGTTTTGATGAAAACCATTAACGTAATGAACTTGATATCATTGTAGAAACCGAGTGATGTGAAATGGAGTGGCTTAAGCTCCGCTTTAAAACAAGTAGTTTTGAGAGAGTGAAAACCGAGGAGTTTTAAAATTTGTTTCTACAACATCATTTTAGTAATCATATTAATGCAGTCCCATCATTTAGTTCTTAGTCATACCATAAAAAAACAAAAATAGAACGCACATATATGCAATCCGCATTCGTCATGGGGCCCTGGGTCTTCTCCATAAAATTACTTAACTTACGGCAGGGTAGGGCAAGACTAGCATGGATGCAAAATATATATAGCATTTATTTATTTATATCATATACATACATACATACACACACACACACACACACACACACACACATATATATATATATATATATTCATCACATGTAGGAATAGTCATCATGGGCGGTATAATGATCATATCACAAAAACAAATGAAAAACAGATATACTATGAGTTTCGCTTTCGATCGAGCCATCAAATGAAAAGCGAAGTTCCACGTGCGTATGAAAAGCCACTAACCCATCTATCCTAGACCCCTACGAGTGAGGCAAGCTACTCGCCAATCCTAGAATTAGGTGACCCGGGTCTCAACTCCTTGAGATGACCACCCATTAGATTTTAGGACCCGGTAACTTATGCACCCGCCTGGGTTCATACCTAGATGCGGAAAAATTAAAATATACATCGAATGGTGACATCAAGCTTAACCCGGAAGTGTCCTAATAAAAGTATATATACATTCAAAATTACAGCGAATGAATTACAAATTACATACAACACTTGAACGTAAAAACTCCATTCTAAGCTATTCACACGACGATCCGTTCTCCATTTCAACAACCACATCATATTCCTAAATGCGCAACCCTGCCTAATTTTCCATATAGCAATTAGCAAGGTTTATTAACGCATTGTCACAGAAAAGAAACGAAAATCTAATCTATATCCAAACTATATCGATATCCATTCGTCGTTCAATCAAAATTCCAAAATCTCAATTACGAATGAACCCAAAGTCAAAAAAACCATTCATTTTGCGTCAAAACGAGTTTGGAAAAAAAATGAATCGAGCCCATGAATATCCCAAACCTCCCACACTATTAGAGGCTTTATTCGGCCCCGAAACAGGGCCTAATCGAGGATGGAAATAGCCCCGTATAGTGGATGGAACAGCCCTAAATCGGGGCTGATCCAGTGGCTGTCCAGCAACCATCTGAGGTCGAATCGGCCTCGGTTGGGGCCGAACCGAGCACAAATAGGATGGGTATTGGGATATTTTAGGCACACATGAAAATCTTGGTCCGAACCAAGAATCCGGTGACTCTGGCACATGCAAAATGAGAGTTTTTTACGCAATTTCCAAAACTACGTTTTCTAAATTGGAATCTCGATATCTTTTTAGCTATTAATTGGAGGTTTTAGTCTTTAGTTAGGCTCTGATACCATGTAAGGTTTTGTTGCTCACTAGATTAGGTTTTAATTCATAGTGGAAACGGATTTTCAAAATTTCAAGAGAGCAAAACCAAACCCCAACACAAAATCAAGTCTAAAGTCAAAAACTTGTTAACTAAATTAGGAGTTTAGCTACTATGATCAAGAACTACAATCTTTGATGACCAAGTGATTGGCGTGCGTTTCTGCGCGCCGTTTTTTAAGAGTTCTAAAGTTTACCGTAATCAGGACGGCGTCGCGTGTAGCTAGACGCGATGAGTACGGGTCGTTCGCAGGGAGACGGTGTGTTTTACGTTCTTGTTATCACGAGCTAATGCAAGGGTCATAATGTTTTGATTCTAACCTATGTGTTGTATATGCAAGTATAAGTTGTTAGAATTAGATAGGTTAGTGTAAGCTAGTGAAATCCGTACTCAATCCTTTATGCCGAACTTAACCATTGAAGCTAGATCATTCGGTAATAACGTGGATTATGGTACTAGTGAAATTCGGCTTATTGACCCTTGTCCGTCCGTTCTTGTCTCTTGACTTTTGCCTCCGGCCAAACCGAACGCAAGCGGTCACGGTTAGGGATCACCGATATCTTGATAGGGTAGGGTGCCTAACGGAGCGTTTGTATAAGGTTTGGACGGTGTTCAATTGGAAAATATCGAGCAATGGTAATGAGAAAGGAAAACTTAACTTACACTACCATTCTTTTCCTAACAACACCGTATTCACAAACATCATTATTCACAAACCAAAAAAAACAACAAAAAGAGAGAGCAAATGAAAAGATAAAAGAAAAGAATAAAACAACATTGCAAGTAAATGGCAAGGAATTAAATGCAAGAAATTAAATAGCAAGTAAGTAAAGCAAGAGAAATACTAAGAACCCAAAGTGCATAATGAAAGCTTTATTATGTCCAAGAGATGATATAAACCTTGAGTTCAATAACCAAAACTTAAACTTGCTAGCTCAATGAAGAGATTGCAAGATCAAGAGAAGGCAAAGAGCTCAAGGTGAACAAGCTATGTGCAAGAACTAAAAGGAAAAAGAAAACAAAAGTGTATGAAGTATTAGGCATATGAGACCCCTCTCCCTTGCTCACTCATCTGCCTTTTATAGGCGAAAAATAAGATTAAACAAAAAATACAAATAAGTTGAAGTGACAGTAAGGGAAAGCCTGCAGAAAAATGGGGACAAATGGGTTAGCAAAAACCGGCGGCGCCGAGTTTATGAGGGGTCTCGCCGGGCTGCATCCGAGCTAATGAGCTCGTGTTGGTGTGGTGCTCTAGTGTTCTCTCGACAATCCTACTGGTATTGCTTGATTTTGTTATATGAACCTGGTCTGTACTCAGTAGATTGGAGGGAAACATGATACTTTATATCACATCACACCTTTTTAGCATTTATAACACAACTTGTGCTTTGGGCAGCCCCCACCTAGGTCCAAGCATCCAAGAGTTGTGTACACACTTGCTATGCGTTGGACCAAAATTGTGTACAGATTATTTGTTGCAAAATAACTCTTTGGATATCGATCGGTTTGCAGTTCTGGTTGCAGTGTCGGGTCACAAACGTTATATCCATGATTTTGAGTGTGTTTCCAGTATTGTGTCACAGATACCTGTAATCTGTATTTACTGAGCGGACACTGGTTAATAGTACCGATATATAAAAAAACAGATAATGAATGAGTGATATTGAAATGCAGTTTTTTGTAATAAATAAATACCCCCAAACTTATCTTTTACTCGTCCCGAGCAAAAAAAAATCCTAACCTCACTTTCGCAGGGAACGCGATTGCACTGAGCTCGTGCAACAAGCCGTTAAACCTTTAGGTATCCCTAGTAGGAGGAGTGTTGTCTTCTGAGGGTTTTCAGCGGATACTACCCACAAAATCCCATCAAGCTAGTTTCATACGGTAACGTCGATTCTATTCCTACATTTTAGTATCTAGGTTAGAAATTCTATCATCCTAAGTTAGAAATATTCAACCCTTATGTTTCACGCCTCCTATATATTTAACCATAGATCCTATAATTTTTTCCGGTTTAGAAAGATCTCGGCTTCTCTTGAGTTTTCCTTCGAAAGTGCAGTCTCCAATCAGGGGATTTTATCATCTTTATGGAAAACATAAGTCTTATTCTTCATCCCTATCTTTCCTCCAAACACCGATCGTCTACCCCTACGTGTGTGTAAAATTTTTACCCTTACACTTAAGAATTCAATTCAAGCTTTAGTACCTTGCCCTAATGTCTAATACTACTTCTTTTTGTTAATGATGGACGGTTTTGCTCACATATCTTTCATGCGACCATTAATGCTTCTTGAGGCACAAACAGCCGATTACTGAATGTGTGAGCTTAAAGCGTAAATAGCAGTTTCCAGGTCTTGACTTTATTTATTTTTTTCTTTTCTTTTCTTTATTTTTCTTTTTCAAGGACGGATATATTTTTCAATGATGCTCTTTTGGTGGTTAGCTTTAAATACCGTTTTTCCTTTCATACTAAGTTTTTAGGCAAGAGTATTTCTAGGTATTCTCTACTATCCCAAGTTTAAAGGTGCGTGTATGTGCAGTTTGTAAGGTATATACTTTCTCAATTTGGACTCAAGAATAGAAACTATTTTTCAGACTTATCCTTCAGTAAAGGTTTCAATACTTTCCGTATATCTCGATTTAACTCAAGAACTGAACTTAAGATTATCTACTTCTATAAAAAAAACTGCAAGGA
Source organism: Agapanthus africanus (assembly GCA_030015575.1). NCBI lineage: Eukaryota > Viridiplantae > Streptophyta > Magnoliopsida > Asparagales > Amaryllidaceae > Agapanthus > Agapanthus africanus. Next base: position 439,205,305 of record CM057350.1, on the reverse strand, counting down.
CGTATAATTACCAAGGTTAAACAGAAGGCGGGTTATTTTTAGGGTTTTCAATTCCTAAGCCTAGGATTTAGTTATTTCTAATATATCAACTAAACTTTCGGAATAAAAATCTAAGTTACCCTATTTGCTAATTTGACGACAAAGTTTTTATATTTTTGTAAAATTTTTAGATTTTTATGGGTTTTTAAAATAAGTATGCAAATGCAAAATATACACATGAATGCGAAGGTAGAAAGCTTACCGAGCACACCCCCAAACTTAAACTTGATAGTGCCTTCACTGTCAGGCTACACCAAGAGGGTCAAAATTGTCGGCGCTCACCTGAATTTTTTATACGAAACAAAAATCAAACCACAAATGTATACACAAAAAGATCCCCCCAAACTTAAGTGAAACAGTGTTGCTACTGTTTAAACGGTGAAGTTCAGGATTAGGGGGGAGAGAACAGTATCAATCTATACAAGGCCTTACACAGGCCAAAAGTTAGCACCAACTGTCACGCCCCGCTTCCAAAAATACGGGATACGAGGGGTGACTAGGCCAGCCACGCTCCTACGGTCAGTGAATAATCCCGCCGTAGTCACATTTCGGCTTCACGCATTACATGGTACTCAGTAAACAGTACTTGAGTAAAGAAAAATCACAGTTCACAACTTTATTACATTGCAAATAAAAAGAGTTCGAGATACATTTATTTTGCAGAATAAAACAACTAACCAACAAAAAAGTACTGAAATCAAAGGAAGTAGTGCTGGTGATGCTGTTTAGACCTCCGCGATCTCGAATGGTAGGTCCCTCTCCTAGGCTGGATCCACTTCGTCTTCTGAGTATGCACACTCAGGTCGTCAGGACGACACATATAGAAATAAATATATATATAATGGGTATGCAATATTATTGAACATGAGAAGTACAATAAAATGCAGAACATGAGTATAATAAACATCAACTCAATATGAATAGTGCAATATGGGTATCATGTCGGTAAACCAGGAAATGCGTATGTCACTACTTAACGGCCACTAAGTCAATGAAATCAATTGGTGGAAAGGATGCTCGTGTTTAACAAGGGTCTCGTGCATGCCCGAGACTACGGTCCGCTGTGCCCTGTACATAACCCTGTCAGCCGTGCCACTAAGCCCACGACCTAATGTGTGTGTGTGTATCAGTAATAGCGAATGATCATCCTCTAAATCACTGTACCTCGCTAAATACGAGTCAATTCCACTTTGATTTTCCCATTCCCCAGATTATAGTATGCATTCAGGTATTCAATGGGTTGTGAACAATTACATATCGCTGTCACTTTCAATCACTTTTCCACTTATCAGTATCACTGTCGTATTTGCTACAACCCAATCACTAACACTAATATATCGACAATGCAAATCAGTCGCTAGCTTTAAACATGAATGATCACTATGCAGCAGGTATAAAGCAATCACGAAAAATAAGCAGAAATGCACTGAACAGATATTCCCTATTTCAATGACGACTAATGCCATATAACTTGTAAAATTTACGATAAATCACACGCAAAGATTCGACCAAAATAATATAAAGTACGTATGAATCACACTTGATTATCTAACCAGTAAAATTTATTTCATGTCAAACGGAATTCATGTTAGGGAATTATCAACATTTTAAGGTTGCGACCGATTGCTGGAATTCCAGTTTCAGAACTGGAGACCCAACTTCACGTGTGTTTTTATCAGCGATTGTGTTCAGATTCAGATGTTTCTCCAGTTGAATGAAACATATTTCTATTAGTAAAGTTTCCAGTGCATCAAACGGATTGTCAATAGCGGTTCTGTATTGAAAGTTATGTTCTTTTTAATGTGACGGTGTAAGGAACATTTCTGCAGAAACTGCAGAACACCGCGACACTCTAAAATACAAATTAAATATCAAACGATGGTGAAAATGCACGAGACCAAATTCATGTGTTATCTAATTAAGTTATCTACATGAACCTATGAGTCTCCATGCATTTTTAGTTCGAATCAGGGGTGTACAGGTGTTTAAAGTCAGGTATCTAAGCGAAATGCTGCCCAGGACTGCAGTCCTGTGCTGCATTCACAGCCAATTATCGCTACAGAATCAATAAACGTCGAGAATTAAACTATAGGTGGTTTTAGGATATCGAGTCGTCTTCGATATGAGCCATTGAATGTTACGTTCCAACCAGTATTTAATTTACAGTGATTTTATTGAGTTAACCTGCGCAGTAAAATTCAGTTTTAGTGTTGCCTTTAGGGGCGACGTTACAGGATTATAAACACGATATTTTTAACGCAAAACCTTACACGAAGTTCATTAATCAGTAATGGATTTGAAGATCATAAATTCCGGTAATTTATGATAGGGTTTTCATGTTAGTTATATGTATGCCCTAGAGGCCATTACTATACATAGGATGTATATTGTAGTGGATGCTTGGACGTATATAGGGAGGACTTTCTTGCTCGACATGATAGTATGCTATCTGGTTGCCCTTTACCTTAACGTGTACACTGATTGTCTCTCTGTTACATGTTGATAAAGCCCTTAGGATGTGTACTTGACTACCTGGACTATGATGCGGATCATACTAGTGGGGACAAGGTAGTCCATAAGTACATCCTTCAAAGTCCCTAGTCGTGGGTATATCGAGACGGGGCATCGATATACCAGAGTAGACTAGCGTATACCTTCTAGACCCATACAGATGGGCGGTGGATGATCCCATATCCATTGGTGTTTGACATCAGAGATGATATACGGGTGCTCAGTGGAGACTGGGTACACTGGACGGACTCGCCGAGAACTCCCAGATGGTATTATACCTTACGTCAGATGGCAGTTCTCTGGTGACACTGGTACAGAGTAGTCTGTTGACCCGAGATCGTCATAGAGTCTTGTGTGGTTCCCACTGTGCTTTGATTTCCACCTTACCACGTCCAAGAGGGCGTGCAAAACGGTGGTTTTTGGGTACAGTCCCGAGTTACATGGAGGCAATGAGCGATAGGAGGGGATTCGTCTCTCCCGGTATAGGGGGTTGATGTTGCGCTGTGTTCGATTGGCTATAACCGGAAATCCCTGGCCAGGGTTGCTGAGATTTACTGGTAAGTGTTACCAGTAGTTTCTCGATATGTTATAGACCTTATATCGACACGACTTATCGAGCTATTGGGGTCTGACGTTTACCACCCCTAGGCGAGATATGCGACATATCAGACGACGAGACCGGACTGTACGGTAAGTGTTACTGGTTGGACTCACAGGAGTGTGAGCGGGCTTGCTCGTCGATCTTCTGATCGCTCAATACCCGGGTGGCCGTTACGTTTAGCAGACCGCTTGCGGCTTGTGGGTGTTTGATATGATCATCACCTGCTGCCGGCGTATTGACGAGTCTTTAGAGTCCTACACAGAGATTTCCTGGCTCAAGAAAAACGAAATAGGAGCGCATATGAGATATGTGCGGGACCGAGAATAATGCGTGTATGTGATACCGTATTCTATTCTCGCGATGAATGTATCGATTGGTTGTATGCGATATAACCTAGTTATCGAATCAAGGATTGATTCTATAAGCCGATACATTGGATATTAGTCGGTTATATGCGATATGACCGGATCGTTAAATCAAGTGTTGATTTAATGATTTAATGTATAATTATATATTTGATATATTACTTTGCATTAACTAATATTTGTTCACTTTAAAAGGATTTTCTCACTTGATGTTCACATATTGTATATGTGATATACTTTTGTGCACTCTTTTGTATCATGTTTGATGATACATGCTTACTTGTGTTTGTGTAAAGATTAAACCATGGTTGTTTAAATGGTTAGGGTTTTGATTTTCATATCTATTTATTTATTCTTTTATTATGGAAAAGATAAAGAGTAAAATGGTGGCTTTCTTTGTTTGTTGTTGAAGCTTCATGAAGCTTTGACTTAGTGACCATTTTGTCTCATGCTTAACCCTAACCATTCCACCTAACCATAGTCTATTCTCTACACTAAACCATGGTTAGAGTATGATAAGTATTCCTTTTATTTTCTATTTTTTAAAGAATACTTATCATATTCTATCTTCTTCTTCTTCTTCATCTTCAAGAAGAAAGCTTACTAGCTTTAATGGCATCTTGAGTAAAAGAGTGAGAAATCCAATTCTAAAGTGAACCCACTTCCTATTTCTTCATCCTCTACCTCTTGCCAAGTAGTATAGGGTGTTTTCTTCACAAGTTTCATGACTTGGTGAAGTGGGAGCTTGATCTTGTGATGCCTCGACGTAGATCATCTTCGGCATCGAAGCCGACGACCAAGCCCGCCCATTTCTCCGAGGAAGCCGACGCTAGAGCCCGGGATTCTATTTGGACAGCGAGGAGACTTCATCATGGAGCTATAGAGGTGGAGGACCGGATCTACAAAGGTTGTATTTCCGTTCTTTTAGTTAAGTTGTTAACTAGTTTCATTGTTTCGCCTAATATTCTAGTTAACGATCCGTATTAGGGTTTCTCGGCACTTGTAAAATTTGAAATTGGCATGGTTGATGCCTTGTGAGACCTCATTAGTGTGCCTAGGAACCCTACAGTGGTATCAGAGCCTAGCTAGAGCCTTAGGCGATGCGTAGACGATGTTAGAAACCCGATCGAACCCGAAACCCCAATTTTTCACCCTCTCTGGACATTTTTACAAAACTGGGTTTTTTCCAGATTAAAAATTCTTAAAAAATTCAGCAGGAAGTTCTATGAATTACGGTGCAAAAATTACCAAAAGATACCTCTAAAGCGCGGCGGAACCGCGGCAGAAGCCTGGCTTCTGTGGCGGTTCCGCGGCCATCTGATGACGTCACCCTTCCATTTTTGCACAGTAATTTGTTTCTTGAGGTGCTGAGGTTTCTGGGATTTTTTTTATCTGAACTCAAGAGTTGAGTTTTCTGGGTTGTATTGGGGACTCGGTGATTCGATCGGATTGTCTAATCTTGTCTATGTGTTTTCCGGATAATTTTTGAATATGTTAAAATGTTCGACCGGATATAAATACCCACTTCTTCCCCTGTCGGGAAATTTCCAAGTGTTGGATCTTTCCGTGGTTTAATAACGTTCTAAGTAGTGCAAGTAACGTGATGGACCCTCTAGAAGACAACAAACCTTAACTCGATTATGTGACCGTCTTGAACTGCCCTTTGAACCTTAGGGTTTGGGGCAGTACGGCGTGCCACATGTGAGGCGTTGGCTTGACCCTTCTACGGCTGGACCGTTGGTACTGAGGCATGAACTGGATGTTTTTAAACTTGTTTCATGTGTTGATCTGTATCGGGAAAACTTGGGTGTTTGAATGTTCGATCGGAAATTTTAACATTTTCTATTTATCTGGAATGGGATACAATAATTGGAATTCACAAGTAGTTATGAGATAACTGAATGAATGTTATAAACATAGCAGTTTAGTCTCACTTGATCGGTTGCCACGGAATTTTGATGCGATCAAAAGTCCGTCGCAATCACGTAGCGTGCGCGGATACTCGCCGGGTAAACTTAATAGACAACCTCACTCCATAGCCCCGACCAAGTGACTGTAGGAGAACCCCGTCGCCGAAAGCGTCCGTTCGGGTGCTCGCGGCAGCGGTGTTCCGCCTTGGTGCACTTCGTCGACGGCGTCGGGGGTGCGGCCGCCTACTAAAGTTTGCGACGAGCATTCGATCAGGATGTCGGGAATCTTGTTGAATTGCCCGACTTGATATTGAAAAGTGTTTTCGATTTTGAGACTAAAATGCGGGGTTTATAATTGTTAGGCATGCGATGTCTAAGGAATTCATTTGATTAGGCATGCGATGTCTATGCAGGTTGCGGATTCCAACTGTTGTAGTTTTACACTTTCTTTTCTGTGACCGTAAGTGTAATATGTGATATCGCCGGTTTCGTTGCTATATGTCAACGACAATTGGGATGCGCATATTTACTTACGTTGATGACATGTGATGTTATGTGTTGCTGGATATGTTATATTGGATCGTCGTATTTGAATAGCCGGGGGTTTTTATGTGAGATGAGTGTTTTTCATTTTCATTCATGTAAAAACTTGTATGTAATATTCTTTTATTGGGACACTTCCAGGTTGCGGAAGATGTCACCTTTTGTATATTATTTACTTTTCCGCACTAGGATAGACCCAAGGAGGGGAGCACAAGTAACCGGGTTCTGGAGTCCAGTGGGAGACCAACTCGACGAGTCGAGTCCGGGTCTCCTAACTCTAGAATTGGTAGTGTTGCTTGCTGCTCTCGTAGGGGTCTAGGGGTGTGGGTTTGGCTATTCTTCACCACCGTGGAATCCGTGTTTTATACTGGCTTGTATTGAAAACACGGACGCCCTAGTATATCCAATGTTTCATATGATTCTTCTGCTGCGATATCTGTGATGTGATCATGTGATGTTCTGTGATAGATACTTTATATAGTATATATGATATATTATATAGGCGTTACTTATGTTTTACACCCGCGCTAGCCCTGCCCCGCTCTGCCGTTAGTTACCTAACCTAACGGTGCACGAGGGGACATCGAGGCGAATGCGGATGGCATAAGTGTACGTCGTATTTATCTGTGATGTTTAGGTGATTTAAATGATGGGACTTCATTAATAAGATTAATGAAATAAAAGAAACCTAAAGATGTTGTAGAATTGAATTTCAAAAAAAAACAAAAAAAACAGGTAGCTACAGTTCTTGCTTTGCACAGCGGTATATATGATATATCCTGCACCTTATTCGATGAGGAAAGGACCGAGATCCCTTCACCGGGAGTGACTCCTTTAGCAATAACTGGCAGATGCTACACACTCGATTTGTCTTCTGATTGCTTTTAAGTGTTTTGCTTTGCACAGTGATATATATGATATATCCCGCACCTTATTCGATGAGGAAAGGGCCGACGATCCCTTCACCGAGAGTGACCCCTTTAGCAAAACTAGAAAAGCCTCAGAAGCACTCCATTTTAAAATCATTTGATTCTACAACGATATCAAGTTCATTACGCAATAGATTTTCAGAAAAACCTGTCGTAGCCCTCCGTCATTTCAGATAAGTCCTGTTTAGTATTCGTGCTGCGTTTGTTGACCTTGTCAAGGCGCAGTGTGCGGTAGCTAACCAGTATTTATCTGCTTATGCATATGATGCAGATTGGGTTAGGGTAGTCGTACGACCTTGTTGACCTTGTCAAGGGTCGTGCGGGTGGGTTTGATTCAATCAAGAAATGACGGGTTGAACTTGACTTACGGTCTATGGTTTGTTGACCTTGTCAAGGTCATAGATCGTTTGGGGCAAACTTTTATCGAGAATTTCAAGTGTTGAAATTTGCAATGAGATTGCATACCTTCTATGAGATAGTTGGATCCCGATACCCACTGCGAGTAAGAGTTACTCCTGGGAGAGTTTTATACATTACAATTAGCCGATCAAGTAGGTGTCTAGAAAGGTGTTAACGAGGTTACGCCTCTGGGAAAACGAGGTTTACATTAATTAGGTTCGTGCGAAAGCACGGGGGACCTCCCTCAAAGTACCGACACTGGCCTGGCTGAAAGATTGGCGAACTTGTAGTGTGTAATTAATCCCGGCTAGTCTTTCCTTTTAGGGTTTGAAGGAAGATTTGATAAAACCAGTGGGAACCATCCTGATTAGATAAAATAATAACCAATCTATTCTTGCAAGAGCGCACGCTGAGTGTTTTCTTCTCTCTCTCTCCAGGTAGCGACCATATCACGCCTTAATCAAGATAATAATACGGAATATTGACTGAACCCGCTTGTTATACTGAGCTGGGGAACGTTGGTCCCGCTCCAACTTATAATTGTTATAAGACAGAGCAGGAAATTGGGGATTACCAGAATTCCCTTGCCGCCCAAACGAAGAGAGTGCATGCTGATGCATCATCTTCGGGTGTGTTCGTTACAAAGAACTGTTTCTCAGTATCCTCCGCATCCTGGGTATATGATACCTGATCAGGATCCCAGATATGTAATCTGTTACATAGGGCTGCAAAAAGGTAGAAAAACTGAGAACGGGTGATAAGTTTCATGAGGCAGAAAACGGGGCAAGTGTTGCAGCCAAGTCTGTTGGTCACTGTCACCCTGTATTACAAGTACATTGATTCTGAACGAATGTTATTAGATACCGAACCTGATATACAAAATCATATCAGTCTCTTTATCAGTAATGAAATGATAAAATTTTGTATTGTTGGATAATGTTTTGAACATTTCCTATATCAAAAGTTGATCGGTTCAGGCACGTTATCTAAAAGCATTGATGTTCTAAATCAAACTACAGTTCTTAGTATACGGAACACACATAAGAGGAAGAGTTCAGAAATGAACGAATTCTTCTTGAGGCATTGTAGACTAGGTCATATCAATGCGACCCGACTAGCTGAAGTTACATGTAGATGCATATTTAAATCAGTTTGAATCTACATCTTGTGAAACTAGCCAGTCATGTCACAAAGATATAATGACACCAGCTCTGTTTATTGGAAACAGAGAAAGAGTTAATGAACTCTTGGGATGACATGTTGATGTATGTAAGGTCCCCTGCCTACACATGCCAAGACCGGTTCTTTGTACTTTATTACATTCTCTGATGATCTCTTTAGATTCAGACATATGTTCCTGTTGAAACACAAGTCCGAACCTTTTGAGATATTCACAGAATATAAGTTAGAAGTAGAGAACCAAAACGGGTATAAGTATTTTGTCCTTTGATGTGATCAAGGAGGAGAATACTTGAGCACGGAATTCCTGGACTATTCTAAAGGAGAATGAGATTCTCTCTCAGCATTACTCCTCCGTATACACCATAGCACGATGGTATATCGGGACGGAGCAATTGCACCCTATTCGATATGGTGCGCTCTGTGATGAGTAATACTGAGTTACCTGTTTCCTTTTTGGGAGTTATGCGCTTGAGAAGCTGCATAGCTATTGAATAGGGTTCGAATCAAATCAGTTTCCTACCACTTCATATGTGATATGGAAAGGGAAGAGCCCATATCTTAAGTTAGTTAAGATTTGGGGTTGTCCGGCCTATGTCTAATAGCAAAATCCGGACAAGATCGAGGCAAGATTTGTTATGTAGAACTGGAAATGTTCCAGCTATACAAACTGCAGCTGATGATTTGATAGAACCAAAGGATTCAATAGTTACCAACGAACCTCAGCCTCTCCGTCGATCTAGTAAGGTTCCTCACCTGCCTGAGAGATACTTCGGTTACTCTGTGACAGTGGGAGCGAGGATTTCATCATGAGATGATGACCCAACTAGTTTCGAGCTGGCCATCAGGAGTGGGACTCTGTAAGAATCGCTGGATGCTTAGCGATCTGAGATGGAATCCATGTACACCAACAACGTATGGACTTTGGTTGCTATATCTGAAGGGTTAAATCCCCATCAGGAGCAAGTATATCTTGAGAAGATTACTTGGTGTAGATGGAAAAGTTGAGACTTTCAAAACTAGACTTGTTAAAGCTTTTCGTCATCGACCAGGCGTGGATAATGATGAAACCTTTTCAAGTGGCTATGCTTAAGTCCATCCAGATCCTACTTGCCACGGCTACGTACCATGACTACGATATCTGGCGGTTGGGTGCCATGACTGCTTTTCTAAATTATGTTTTAGAAGAGAACGTCTATAAGTACACAGCCAGCGGGCTTCGTAGACAGTGGGAGCAGCGGAAACGTGTACAAGATGCTTTATAGGATAAAGCAAGTATCGCGGAGTTGGAACATTTGTTTTGATGTGTTAGTCAAAGAGTTTGACATCATCAAAATGGTAGATGAACCTTGTATAAACAAAAAGGTAGTAGGGAGTATTGTGTCGATCCTCGTAGAGTACGTGGATAACATACTCTTGATAGGGAAGGAGTTTCCTATGCTACGCTCGGTCAATCTCCGCTTATCACAATGATTCTCCATATAGGATCAAAGTGATACCTCCTAAATCCTGGGTTTTGGATCCATGAGATAAATCTAATTGGATGTTAGGATTCTCACTAGTTGTAGTGAGATGGTATCAACCGATCCTGGGGAGAATCACTGGAAGGGTTCCAGGGTGATAAGGACGACTGAAAGTCAGTCACAGGCATTGTCTTTACCCTCAGTAAAGGGACGGTATGTTGGAAGAGTTCCAAGCTAGATACCGTGGCATACTAGACGATAAAGGCTGGATACATCGCTACTTAAGATGCTACCAAAGAGGCTGTTTGGGTGTATATTAGTTCATGAGATGAACTTCGTTCCTACCATTGTGAGACAATGGAGTTGTGGCTTATGCCAAGGAACGCCCGTCCCAACAGTGACCCAGGCGTATTCTGAGGCAGCATCACCTGATCATGGGGATGGTTGATCTCCAAGGAGATCGAGGTAAGGAGAGTAGACTCAGAGGACAGCACGGCGGATCCACTCACAAAGGCCTTTTCCCAGAGAGAGATTTTTATGGGATGGTTGAGTATGAGATACTACAACCACTGCATACAGATGGCCCTAGTGCAAGTGGGAGATTGTTAGTTATATGTATGCCCTAGAGGCCATTACTATACATAGGATGTATATTGTAGTGGATGCTTGGACGTATATAGGGAGGACTTTCTTGCTCGACATGATAGTATGCTATCTGGTTGCCCTTTACCTTAACGTGTACACTGATTGTCTCTCTGTTACATGTTGGTAAAGCGCTTAGGATGTGTACTTGACTACCTGGACTATGATGCGGATCATACTAGTAGGGACAAGGTAGTCCATAAGTACATCCTTCAAAGTACCTAGTCGTGGGTATATCGAGACGGGGCATCGATATACCAGAGTAGACTAGCGTATACCTTCTCGACCCATACAGATGGGCGGTGGATGATCCCATATCCATTGGTGTTTGACATCAGAGATGATATACGTGTGCTCAGTGGAGACTGGGTACACTGGACGGACTCGCCGAGAACTCCCAGATGGTATTATACCTTACGTCAGATGGCAGTTCTCTGGTGACACTGGTAGTAGTCTGTTGACCCGAGATCGTCATAGAGTCTTGTGTAGTTCCCACTGTGCTTTGATTTCCACCTTACCACGTCCAAGAGGGCGTGCAAAACGGTGGTTTTTGGGTACAGTCCCGAGTCACATGGAGGCAATGAGCGATAGGAGGGGATTCGTCTCTCCCGGTATAGGGGGTTGATGTTGCGCTGTGTTAGATTGGCTATAACCGGAAATCCCTGGCCAGGGTTGCTGAGATTTACTGGTAAGTGTTACCAGTAGTTTCTCGATATGTTATAGACCTTATATCGACACGACTTATCGAGCTATTGGGGTCTGACGTTTACCACCCCTAGGCGAGATATGCGACATATCAGACGACGAGACCGGACTGTACGGTAAGTGTTACTGGTTGGATTCACAGGAGTGTGAGCGGGCTTGCTCGTCGATCTTCTGATCGCTCAATACCCGGGTGGCCGTTACGTTTAGCAGACCGCTTGCGGCTTGTGGGTGTTTGATATGATCATCACCTGCTGCCGGCGTATTGACGAGTCTTTAGAGTCCTACACAGAGGTTTCCTGGCTCAAGCAAAACGAAATAGGAGCGCATATAAGATATGTGCGGGACCGAGAATAATGCGTGTATGTGATACTGTATTCTATTCTCGCGATGAATGTATCGATTGGTTGTATGCGATATAACCTAGTTATCGAATCAAGGATTGATTCGATAAGCCGATACATTGGATATTAGTCGGTTATATGCGATATGACCGGATCGTTAAATCAAGTGTTGATATAATGATTTAATGTATAATTATATATTTGATATATTACTTTGCATTAACTAATATTTGTTCACTTTAAAAGGATTTTCTAACTTGATGTTCACAAATTGTATATGTGATATACTTTTGTGCACTCTTTTGTATCATGTTTGATGATACATGCTTACTTGTGTTTGTGTAAAGATTAAACCATGGTTGTTTAAATGGTTAGGGTTTTGATTTTCATATCTATTTATTTATTCTTTTATTATGGAAAAGATAAAGAGTAAAATGGTGGCTTTCTTTGTTTGTTGTTGAAGCTTCATGAAGCTTTGACTTAGTGACCATTTTGTCTTATGCTTAACCCTAACCATTCCACCTAACCATAGTCTATTCTATACACTAAACCATGGTTAGAGTATGATAAGTATTCCTTTTATTTTCTATTTTTTAAAGAATACTTATCATATTCTATCTTCTTCTTCTTCTTCATCTTCAAGAAGAAAGCTTACTAGCTTTAATGGCATCTTGAGTAAAAGAGTGAGAAATCCAATTCTAAAGTGAACCCACTTCCTATTTCTTCATCCTCTACCTCTTGCCAAGTAGTATAGGGTGTTTTCTTCGTAAGTTTCATGACTTGGTGAAGTGGGAGCTTGATCTTGTGATGCCTCGACGTAGATCATCTTCGGCATCGAAGCCGACGACCAAGCCCGCCCATTTCTCCGATGAAGCCGACGCTAGAGCCCGGGATTCTATTTGGACAGCGAGGAGACTTCATCATGGAGCTATGGAGGTGGAGGACCGGATCTACAAAGGTTGTATTTCCGTTCTTTTAGTTAAGTTGTTAACTAGTTTCATTGTTTCGCCTAATATTCTAGTTAACGATCCGTATTAGGGTTTCTCGGCACTTGTAAAATTTAAAATTGGCATGGTTGATGCCTTGTGAGACCTCATTAGTGTGCCTAGGAACCCTACATTTCATGTATGTATCACGTCGAACACATAAATTATGTACGGGTATCAGTTGAAACATCGGTTTCGGTTAATTGATCAAACTAGTTGTAATTCGGTGAAATTGTAAATGATGTTGATACGGGTAAGTAAATTCCTAGTCGGGTTCCATTCAATATAATCAAACTAAGAGGGTTCGTTACAAGATAATCGAATTATAATTTTTCGATGTATACGTATTTATGTATATATAGGTACAGACTCCGCATTATGTAACCTTATTTATTTATTTATTTTTCCAATTCAAAAGTATTAATTAACATGCATAAACAAGTGATTAGCGTGCACTTGCCTCAGAAAATCGTGACGACGATAATCCCGGCAGCGACGACGATTAGAGGCAGCAGCGGTGACGGCGAAGGCACGCGTAAGGGCATATCACAGGCAGCGGCGACGACAGTGAGCTCGGGTGGTGGCTGGAGGTAGTGGGTGCAGGGGCTCAGTGTTGGGGTGCTTGGATCTTGCAGCTTGGAGGTGGTGAAGCCGACGATGGTGTATGACAAGGACGAGGGCTCGGTATCATGGATGGGGTTGCCGGTGATGAGGTGGTCGGGCTCGTCGGCGAGGCGTAGGGGCGCAGTGGGTTCGGGTGCTGTGTCTTAGGGGATAGTGAGCAGGGGCGTAGCTCGGAGATGGTCAGCAAGGTGGAGCGGAAAGTGGCTGGTGTCAGGGCTAAGTGCTCGGTGTTGAGGTCGTAAGAGTTGCGGAGGTGTAGCAGGAGGAGAAAGTCGATGGCTGCGGTCGGTGTTGATGGAGTCGGTGGGTTGAAGATGGGGTCGGTGGAGGAGCTCAAAGGAGGTAGGGTTAGAAAGGAGGGCAGCGGGTGGTTGGAGGCATGGCGGCCGGTGGTGGTAGAGGTGGTCTTTGGCGTAGGGACTCAGTGGTTGCGACTGTAGAGGAGGTGGGGGTTTTGTAGGGGAGAGAGAGAGATGAGGTCGAAGGTGAGGTGAGGGGACTTGGAGCGCTGTTCATATCATAATTTTGCATTATTATATTCCCCATTCTTATTCATTTTACAAATAAATAGGTGCTTTTGATCCATATCTACTATATAGTTGCAGGTTATAGGTTCTCGGAATAAAACGGTGAAAATGATGAAAAGACGCTACAAAAGTGAGACTACGACCAACAAACAGAAGAATCTTTCTCATGCTGCCAACAGTTTGAGGAATAAACGAATATCAACAAACAGTTTGATTGCACAAAGAAAGCACAAGATTAAAGACTTCAACACGAAACAAACGGTAAAAGTCCACAATATTATGCACTGTGGAAATCTGGAAGAAACTAGAAGACATTCTGAAGAACCAAGTGAAGAAAAGTCAAGGAAAAAGCAACATGAAATATACCTGAGAAACAGAGCCAAAGACTCCACCATATGGCCGCGGATCCGTGGCCAAACATGGCTTATGGCCGCGGTTCCACAGCCGTACTGTGCACGTGTCGGTGCAAAATGTCGGTGGGTGGCGGTGCGTTGACCAAGTTTCTCAGGGTAGTTTTGTAAATGTAGATAGGGATCAGATGTAAACCCTAGGGTTTTTATAATCTATAAATAGGAACCCTACAGCTCTTTTTGGAGTATGCCTCTTCTTATGCCTCTTTTATTTATCTAATTCAGAATTTTTATTCCCTGTAAATGTTTGAAGAGTGCATCAAATAAAAAGTAAGTTTTTTCTTTATCTTGCCTTAGTTTATTTTCTTTCTGCCCTAGTTATTTAGATAGCAATTTTATTTATCTGCCGTAGTTATAAATTTTATTTATCTATCGTAGTTGTTAAATTAAAAATAAAAAAATGAACTCGTTTATCAATTCCTTAATGAGTGAGTAGTTCCTCACTTGTTAGGGTTAGGAATGGGAAATGTTTGAGAGATGAAAATATCTCACCCCTTTCTTGCCCGTTATATATTTTAAATAGGACTCTATGCATACATAAACACACCGCTCACTACGGCACCCTATCCCAAGAGGTAGCGATGATACCATAGTTGAACACCGGTTGTGTATGTTTTCCATGGAGGTTAGTGTAAAAGTTAAGAAAGGACGGAAAAGGACCTAAAAGAAGAAACCTAGTTTCTTCCCGATCGTGCTAATCCCCTTTGTTAATTATTACCTTAACATCTAAATTGTTCTTAATTAGGGCATAGAAAGCGGTGAGACATATTGACTTTCCAAACTTAACCTAAACCTAACCTTAACAAAGTTTTAATCCTAATCTAAATCAACTTTAGTTTTTATTGATAATCAAACCCACCACAAGTGGAATTAACTCGTTAAAACAACTAGAAAATACACAAAATCCCTGTGGACCGACCCGTACTCAACCGGCTAGCTACCAAGCGATCCCGTTCTTGATTGCGGTTAACTATTCTTTGATTTATCTTTTAAAAGCGCACGCACGCAAAACAACATAACAATCAAATGGCGCCGTTGCCGGGGATGGCGTAGTTATTTTCTTTTTGTAATTTCGGATTAATATAAAAATTGAAAAATCATAAAACCTGAAAAAAATTTAAAATATAAAAATTTGTCATCTTGTTATTTTTTGAAGGGTTTTCGTTTGAATTGTGCAGGATCGAAAAGACGAACAGATTCAGATCTAGAAAAATCCAGTGAGCAAACTAGCAAACAACAGATTTGAACCTACAGAGGAGAAGCACAACAGAGAAACAGAAAAAGGTTTGAGATCTGAACCGACCGATTGACCGCGGAACCGCCGCATTTCCTTACATTTGACCGCGGATCCGCGGCCTGGTGGTGACGTCAGCATGTGGAAAACTCTCTGTAAGCTTTCTTTTCTTCTCTGTAACCCCCCGATATCCTCTGAAAAATTTTCCTGCAGGGTTCTTTGCGCAAAAACTTCTCTCCCTTCTCCAATAGCTTGATCTTGTGCAGGATTCTTTGCGCCGCAATAAAAAAAAAATTTTGGCAAGTGTTTTGTATGTTTACTGCTTTGCATTCTTTAAAACTGACTTTTAAGGGGCTTTAACTCCAATCCAGATTGGGTGGGGATTTCATTACCCTTTCTAGGACCCCAAAAATCACAAAAAGCATTTTGCATTAACCTTCAAGTTAATTAAAAAAGATTAGACTCAGCCTATAAGGACGGTCGCGCTCAATAGGACAAAGGAATAGTTGTAGGCATCGGTCGTTTATCTAAACTAGACTTTGTGGTGTCTAGGCTAGACAAGTGGGGAAAGGTAATTTTAAAAGGCCCGTCTCACGATAATTCGTGAGCGGATCCCTCCTTTCTTTACCTGTGCTTACCTGGCAACAATCACTACTAAAATAGGGGGTTGCCCCTACGGATAATGAAATCTGTAGGGGCAGATTTCTTTTGGCCCTACGGATTAGTCCATAGGGCCATACGGTTGCCCCTACGGTCCTGACGTATTAATTTAAAAATATTAAATCATAAATTGTTGTTATCCCCTACGGAGATGCAAACCAAAGACCTACGGACTAATCCGTAGGGGCAACTAAATAGAGATTTAATTAAAAAGGCACAGATCCCCTACGCTGATTATCTCTCTCGATAATTAAGCGTGCGAACCCAAAATCCCCAAATCGCTCGCCACCGCCCTCCGTTCTCGTCGTCGCCACCGCCCTCCGTTTAGTCGTCGCCAACGCCCTGGTTCTTCCTCGCCTCCGTTTTCGTCGTCGCCTCCGTTTCGTCGTCGCCACCGATCGATCGTCTCCTCCACCGCACAGGTAAATCTTCAATTAAACAAATTTTTGATTATTTTAGGGCTAGGGTTCATGGTTTGGGTACCGATGAGGGTTAGGGTTGTAGGACTACGGTAGCGCCCCGGCCGTCTTTCCTCGGCCAAAATGCGGAAACGAAAATTTTTCTTGACTTGAAAACCGGCACTACCGCATCCTAAAACCCCGGATCATGACCATTAACCTATACCTAGCTAACAAGAGAAAGGGTAGAATGCTATACCGAGCGATCCGTGTCCTTCGGTCTTCGGCCTCCACTCCGATCTCCTCGCGGAATCTCCGGTCTTCATCTCCTCGTCGGAACGGGCACTACATCGCCGGGTTCTTTTACGGGCTCCCACCTCTGGACCGAGGCAACTCGAGCACGAAGTTGGCGAGTCGACGTGTCCAAGGATGCTGTAGGCTAAGTGTAGTAATGTTTGTCTCATGGGGTTGTGAAGTTGCCTTTTGATGGATGGAGGTATAGAATAAAATGAACTTTCAAGTGGAGCTTGGGAATTTTGTGTAAGCAAATGAGAATGATAATTTTTCCACCACCAAATGAACCATCTCCCCTTCTCCAAGAGTGTGGCCGGCCTCACTAGAAAATGGGAGAGTCCAAGACTCAACAAGAAGGGAGGTGAGTGTAGTAGTAAAGAAAATGGTGACCATAAGTCTAAAAGCAAGTCTCACTTCAAAGATCCAAATCAACTCTCATCACAATCTCATCACATTAAATGCAAAACCATGATTAAAGAAAAAGCAAAGATGGTTTGAATTATCATGATAAGCCAAATGCCACATACAACCCTCCACTTAGCTAATTTGCAAACTTGCAAATTAGCCCCTCCATCAGAAAAATCCGGCCGTGAAGGAACAAAGGAAAACTGGCCGGAACGGAATGCAAACTGACAACTTCAGAAAACTGATCCCGTAATAAATTACAGGAAAACCCCGCGACTGTATATACATACCCGCATTTGTATTCCCACTGAATACAAATGCAAAGAGACAAAATCTACACTGTACAATACTAGGATCCGGCTTAAACCAAAGCCCGCTAGTATTATCCGTCCGATTATGATCCGTGCAATACCGCACGTATCTGATCGAACCCTACCATATCTCCATACGGCCTCTACAGCGTTTCGCCCGAAACTTGAGAAAACAGTCTGTGGGGGACTCTAAAGACTCGTCAATACTTTGGCTGTGGATTTAACCACTAGCACGTCAGAGATATTAGCCTATACATAACGGGCTACCAGGTATTGACCAAAAGGGATGTCGATGAGCGAACTCATCCTGACACCCTACTGAGCCTGTCAGTGACAATATCCGTACAGTCCGGTCTGTTCGTCTATGAGTATCGCATGGCGGGCCTAGAGGGTTGGTAAAAGTCAGACCCCCAAAAGCGGTAGAAGTCGTGTCGGAGTGTATCCCAGAACACCCTGAGATACTACTGAAATACCTACCAGTAAATCTCCTGCCTCGGCCGAGGGCTTTGTGTAATGGCTCTCCTAGACACAGCGCGACCTCACCCCCAATACCGGGAGAGACGAACCCCTGCCGATCCGCTCACTGCCTCCATGTGGCTCGGGACTGTACCTAACTAAAACCTGTTTGCACAACTCCTTTGAGCCGTGGTAGGGTAGTAATCAAAGCACAGTGGGAACTCACACGAGACAAATGACGATCTCAGGTCGATGAACTAACCTGTACACATGTCACCAGGGAACTGCTATCTGACGTCTGGTATAATCCCAACTAGTAGGTTCCCGACGAGTCCTGTCCAGTGTACTCATAACCCAATGAGCACCTGTATACATCTTAGGTGAACCAACTGACACCAGTGGCTTGTGAGACCGGCCACCACCCCTCATCGGGGTCTCGACTGTATACACTAGTCTACTCTGGAGTATCGATGCCCTGTCTTGAAACTCCCATGACTAGGGACCTTTTAAGGATGTGCTTATAGACCCCAGCTCCCACGTATATGATCGCCCTCATACTGCTGGAAATCAAGCAAGAATCCTAGGGGCTCTATCAACGCGCAATAGCGATCTGTAAGGTCACCTAAAACAGTACACGATGATAAAGGTAAACCAGATAGCATACTATCATCTTGAGTAAGACTGTCCTACCAGTATAGGTCCTCCCTCAATCATTGCAATCACGTGCCTGTGATCCAATAATTGACTCTGAGGGCACTATCTCCAACAAGGGTTAGGCATCGGTTGGGGTTAGGGCTGGGGTTGCGGTTGGGGCTGGGGCTGGGGTTGCTGTTTGGGTTGGGGTTCGGCATGGGTTGCGGTTGGGGTTGGGGTTGGGGTTAGGGTTAGGGTTGGGGTTCGGCTGGGGCTGGTGGTGCTGGGGCTAGGGTTAGGGTTCGGGTTGGGGTTGGGGTTTGGCTGGGGCTAGGGCTGAGGTTAGGGTTAGGGCCGGGTTGGGGTTGCGGTTGGGGTTGGGGTTGGGGAGGGAGTGTTTTGTGGAAGGTGTTCTTGAAAATTAATTGAACAAGAAGCCAATAATCAGAATTTACATGAAACTACAATCATGCATTTTTAACTATTTTTAAGCTACTGATTTCCTATAGTTTGACACTCAAATGCATACAACAACGATGACGAGAATGACAACAAAGTTTTTTTTGTACAAAAATTAGGGGTGAACTACATAGATTATTTTCTTCCATTCAGTTGTTAAAGAGGCATCTTGTTCAATTAATTGAACAAATATTACATAATTTCAACTGTCCTTGTCTATGTTCATTTGAAATTGGCCTCAAATTTTCATTACTTTATTTTACTACTAAGGTCTATCATGCAAATGACTCGATAAAGTATACAAACACCCATCATCATTTTTATTGTAATAAAGCATTTTCCTTGAGAATGCATGGGGACTACTGAACTATATAGCTCCCAGTATCTATCAAATGGATCTAATGGCCAATTCAATAATATATCTAAAAGCATTTTCCATGGTAATGAATATGTATTTCTATATGTAAGCATTCATGGAGGCAAAGATTAATCATTCCATCTTTTTATTTTATTTTTTAAAGAAAGGGCTAAATTATCCTGCCTTCAATATGGTTTTTTGAATATGCCCTACTGTTTGTGACAGTCTATCCAAAGTATGATTAAAAAGGTCTTAATTCTCAAAAACTACTTAACTTAGGGGTTGCGGCAAGTAACTACCAAAATATGCATCTTAGTTCTTTAATGCTCAATTCTTCATATATCTTATTCTCAAGTTGCAACTTGCAAGTAACTAAGCAAGTATTATTTCATAAGTTTAAAATCATGTTACATCAGTTACTTTATATTTTATTTAAATACTTCGTATAGTCTATGTGACGAGAAGATTCAATCGTATGATAACCGATAGAAGTCTTACCCCCGACAGCCGAAACACACACATACAACAAGAATACACAACAAACGCATCATTAGAGAGTAATTCTAGATGTTCAAATTAAAACCAATATATGATACTCGATGATAATATGAAACTTTCATATTCTCATCGATACTCATATATGAAACTAAAAGCGCCACTTCGTCCCCGTCTATCGGTTAACATACGTTCGATATTCGTCGTGATATAGAACTATACGAAGGTTGTTAAATATCGGACGGTATAGCTCGATACTAACAACTGTCGTATAGTCTATGTGACGAGAAGATTCAATCGTATGATAACCGATAGATTTGTCCCGTGTGGACAAGTTAGGAATGTATAAAGTAAACACCTTCATTCACTTGTGTTTTCATCCGTTTCGAGATATTTCGTCGGTACCTTTCCGCTGGTTCTCCATGTACAAAGATAGATTAGATGCTCATTTCAACGTTGTTTCACAGCTTTGAAATGATTATCTATTCTATTATAGTATACTTGGAGAACAGCGGGGAGGTGCTGCCGAAATTTACTCGAAACGGTTGAAAGCACAAGCGAATGGGTGTTCGCTCTATACATTCTTAATGGGATAGAAGCCTTACCCCCGACAGCCGAAACACACACATACAACAAGAATACACAACAAACGCATCATTAGAGAGTGATTCAAGATGTTCAAGTTAAAACAAATATATGATACTCGATGATAATATGAAACTTTCATATTCTCATCGATACTCATATCTGAAACTAAAAGCACCACTTAGTCCCCGTCTATCGGTTAACATACGTTCGATGTTCGTCGTGACATAGAACTATACGAAGATTGTTAAATATCAGACGGTATAGCTCGATACTAACAACCATCGTATAGTTTATGTGACGAGAATATTCAATCGTATGATAACCGATAGATTTGTCCCTTGTGGACAAGTTAGGAATGTATAAAGCAAATACGTTCATTCACTTGTGTTTTCATCCGTTTCAAGATATTTCGTCGGTACATTTCCGCTGGTTCTCCGTGTACAAAGATAGATTAGATGTTCATTTCAACGTTGTTTCACAGCTTTGAAATGATTATCTATTCTATTACAGTGTACTCGGAGAACAGCGGGGAGGTGCTGCCGAAATTTACTCAAAACGGTTGAAAGCACAAGCGAATGGGTGTTCGCTCTATACATTCTTAATGGGATAGAAGCCTTACCCCCGACAGCCGAAACACACACATACAATAAGAATACACAACAAACACGTCATTAGAGAGTGATTCAAGATGTTCAAGTTAAAACCAACATATGATACTCGATGATAATATGAAACTTTCATATTCTCATCGATACTCATATATGAAACTAAAAGCGCCACTTAGTCTCCGTCTATCGGTTAACATACGTTCGATAATTTATTCTTTTCAACGACAAACGCACACACAAAGCATATACACGGATATTCTCCTTTGTCAGTAACTATCCCGTTCTTAGATTTCTCAATATAGTCACCATAACCTACAATTTATATGTTATACAGTCTAACATGGCCCATGAGTACGTCAGAGTTAAGGACTGGATGTATGTGGATTGGCAACAACGTATGCAACCTAAGTTTGTCATAGGAGTTGCTGCTTTTATTGAATTTGCACGCACAAATAATAAGATCGTGATAGAGAAAATTCTCCCGTGCGATAGATGTGGCAATAAGTACTGGCAGAAGGTAGAATTGGCAGAGCTTCATATCATAAAATATGGTTTTACTAGACTTTATACAATTTGGAAATATCACGGGGAAGGAGAAGAACGCAGTAATGCGGCAGAAGAAGAAGGAGAACACGATAATGCGGCAGGAGAAGAAGGAGAAGACGGTAATGCGGCGGAAGAAGAAGACGGTAATTTATTTCCATCAGAAGAAATGGAGGATATGGTAGAGGCTGCCCTAGGTGAATCTATTCGTACCGAAGATGACATTCCTTCCGGTCAAGGACCGCGTACGGATAAATATGAAAATTTCATGAATGATGCTAGAAAACCAATTTATGAGAATACAAAGTATTCCACCCTCTCATGGTTCGTCCAACTTTTCCAGATTAAGTGCCTAAATGGATGGAGCAACAAGTCATTCACAATGCTTCTTTCGTTCTTGAAAGATTCTATGCCCCCGGGAAATAACGTGCCCGACAGCTGGTACGGAGCCCAGAAGATGATGTCCAATTTGGGTCTAAAGTGCGAGAAGATTGAAGCATGTCCTAAAAATTGCGTGTTGTACCGGAAAGAGAATTCAGATTTGAAAGAGTGTCCAACATGCGGAGAGGCCAGGTATAAGCCGAAAGATTCTGATAAGAAGCCTGATATACCTGTCAAGATAGCACGATACTTTCCCCATAACACAGAGGCTACAGAGGCTATTCACGTGCAAGAAAACAATCGAGGCAATGATTTGGCATCACCATGCTCCTCCAAGTGAAGATGGAAAAATGAGCCATCCAAGAGATTCACTGGCATGGAAGGATTTCGATAGGAGGCACGCAATATTCAGTAGCGATCCTCGCAATGTCCGGCTCGGACTGGCTAGTGATGGTTTCTGCCCAATCAACTATATGGCTGGAAGTCATAGCACATGGCCCGTTGTAATGATAATTTATAATCTGTCGCCTTGGTTGGCTATGGACTAATCATATTTTATGATGCCTCTTCTTATCTATGGACCAAACTCACCGGGAAACAATATCGACGTCTATCTCTGACCTCTGATCGAGGAGTTAAAATCTTTGTTCATTGATGGTGTAGAGACTTACGATGAAAACACAAATACAACCTTCATACTGCATGCGGCTTTAATGAAGACAATTAATGACTTTCCTGCGTATGGAATGCTATCAGGTTGGTCCGTACATGGTCACAAAGCATGTCCTCATTGCCATCAACACACAACATCGAAATTCTTGAATTTTAGCAGGAAGGTTTGTTATTGCGGCCATCGATATTTCCTGCCTCTAGACTACCCCTACAGGTTAGACACTGTTCACTTTGATGGTCATCAGGAGCTTCTTGGACCTCCAGCCCCATTGTCCGGAGAGGACGTGACTGCTCAGTGGGATGGTTACAATAATGTGACCTTCGGGATGAATCCGACAAAACAGGTCAAACCACCATTTTGGAACAAGTTAAGCATTTTCTTCGAGCTTCCGTACTGGTCAACAAATTTAATGCGTCATTGTCTGGACGTCATGCATATAGAGAAGGGAGTATCAGAGCACATATTCAACTTGCTTCTTTGTAAAGACGGGAAATCGAAAGACAACCTGAATGCTCAGATGGATCTACAGAAGTGGGGAATAAGAAGTGAATTGCACCCTAAACTGGTAGCGGGTAAACCAGACAAGTTTGTACTTCCCAATGCCGCTTATCATATGTCACAACCGGAGAAGAAAAGATTCCTGCAGGTGTTGCATGATTTGAAAGTTCCCACAGGTTTCTTAGGATCATTCAGCAAGAAAATAAAAATTGTGAAAGGCAAGATCGATGGGCTGAAAAGTCATGATCACCATATTATCGTGGAGCACCTTCTTCCATTAGCCCTCAGGACTTCTCTCCCCGAATCGGTTGGTCTTGTAATCAACGACCTATGTTGTTTTTTCAGAGAGTTGTGTGCTAAAACACTGGAGGTTGTGACGCTGGATAAACTAGAAAATTCTATTGCGTTGATACTTTGCAAATTTGAGCGTATTTTCTAACCGTCATTCTTCGATATCATAATACACTTGACGGTTCATTTTGCAACTGAGGCTAAGTTAGCCGGACCGGTACAATATCGATGGATGTATCCCGTCGAGAGGTACGTGGAATTTTTCGTTTCGCGCAATTTTTAAGATTATTGTTGTCCTGTATGCCCGTATTTATTTATTTAACATATTTTCTTTAGGTACCTCTACACTCTTAAAAAGTATATACGCAATAGAAATCGACCAGAGGGTTCTATCATGCAAGGTTATCTTGTTGATGAAGCAACCACATTTTGTTCTCGCTATCTAAACGAGAACATTGAGACGAGACTTAACCGGCCTCGAAGAATTCAAGACGGGCCATATGGTAAAGCCGATTATAAGTGGGTAGACACTATATTTATTAACAAGATATTCCGGTTTATCTTGCTTACTTGCGCATGTCTTGAACAAATTAGAGAGTAAGTTTTTTTGGATTAATTGTTATATTTGTGTTCATGTGTGTATGAAATGATATAATATTAATGTCACCCTTATTTGTCGAAAACAGAATTCATTTTAACACGGTGCGTGAGGGGCATCCTGATTGGAACGATCAACGATTGGAAAAATATCATTAGGATAATTTTTACGATTGGGTCATAGATCATGTAAGTTATTCGAATAACATGTTATTGCTATCAGTTTTAATCTAAACTTATATCGTTATGTATTTGTCGTAAAATTTATTTTGTTAGATCCACGATCCGAACTTGTCTGCATCATTTGAGAGTGATTCAATATGTTTAGCTCAATTTCCTAGTATGGAGGTTGCATATTATAAAAGATTCGGTGTTCTTAGATACAAATTCGATGTTAAAGACATAGAAATATCTAGAACCACTTAGAATAGTGGGATTGCGACAGTAGGATCGGCCGGTGTGATTTATTATGGGTACTTAAATTGTATACTCGGCATCCACTATCCTGGACGATCAGAACCCTTTTATATATTCCAGTGTACTTGGTACGATACGCGAACCGATACAGATAAGTGGAGAAGCAATCTTGGGACTTGGAAAGATGAATATGGATTGACCAGTGTGAACACACTTCGATTTTACGGTCAGGAGGATCCGTTTATCTTTCCGAACCAAGCGTTCCAAGTATACTACTCACAGTTTTTGAAGCATCCGGGACAGAGTGTCGTATGCCTTTGGAAACCCAGGGATGTCTACGATGTCCCATGTTTACCCCAATTAGAGCAAAGCTCTATTCAAATTCCAAGGCGGGAAATGAAGCAACGCTTTTGATTCCCCCAATCAGAGCGAAGCTCTACTTTGAAAATTTAAATTTTAATAAATGAAGCAACGCTTCGGATCCCCTGCGCTGCGCGCAGAGCGCCACGTGTCAAAATCAGGCACGCCAGCGCTGGGAGCGCAGCGCCCAAGGCAGCGCGCCCAATCAGAGCAAGGCTCTATTTAAAACAAAATTAAAGGAAGCAACGCTTCAGTTGCGCAGCACTGCGCTGCGCGACACGTGTCAGCACAGTTGCGCAAGCGCAGTTGCGCTGCGCTCTGCACTGCGCGACACGTGGCAGCGCAGTAGCGCTAGTGCTCTGCGCTGCGCGACACGTGTCAGGCGCAGGTGCGTTTGCGCCAAACAGAATTAAAATTCAGTAAGATCTTTCTGTTCTTGTTAAAACAAGAAGATTGTCTTCTGTAAAACAGAAGCCCTTGGATCAAAGATCCAACGGTGTGGAAAATTCCCTAAATCACTCAGAGAAAGATCTCTTTAACAAATTTAACAAATTTATGGTCACTATATAAAGGCCCCTGACCCCAGTTCAAAGGACATCGACATCAAGAACTTCAGAAAAAACAACATAAAAGAGAAAGCTCTGAAGAATTTTGAAGAACTCAAGAAAGAACGTAGAAACCCTTATGAAAAAGAAGAAGAAGTTCTTCTGAAATAGATCATTGATCTAAGAACAAGATCAATGATCTTCAATAAAAGAAAAATAATACCAGTGCCTTGCACTTTTTTATGAACCATTGGTTCTGGAATCTTAAAGATTCTTTTCCTGAATCCAAAATTGGATCGAGTTATTGAAACAGTGTCTTGCACTTACAAAACTGCACTGTTGCGCTCCTGGGTTGGCGCAAGCCACCAGAGAGCGCCATGTGTTAGCAGCGCAACAGCGCAGCGCACTGACGCAGCGCACTGCGCTTTTGTGCTCGCGTGATACGTGTCACCTCCACATGAGCTTGCGCTCAATGATTAGCGCAAAGCACCTGACAAATGCACTGCATTTTTTACTGAAGGGCCAAGCCCAAATCAAAAAGGCATAGCAGGCTAAAATAGAATGCAATGCATTAAAAGAGCAGAGCCCAAGCAAAATAGATGCGCTGCATCATTTATAAAAGGGCAGAGCCCAAAAAAAAACAAAAATACAATGCATTAAAAGGGCAGAGCCCAAACAAAATAGATGCTCTGCATCATTTATAAAAGGCAGAGCCCAAACAAAACAAAAATGCAGTGCATTATTAAAAAGGGGCAAAGCCCTAGCACAGGCCTAATAGGCCAAAGAAAAATAAAAATGTCGAACATTTTTTCAACTGGACTTAGCACAATCATGGCCGTAAGTCCTCAAATTAAATTGACTGAGCACGGTTGCTATCCTAAATCAATTTACATCCGGTTCGAGGGTACATCTCCGAACTCCTCTGATATTTGTCGTTGTAATCCTTCAACGTCGTCAGAGAGGTGACGGGTCCCGGCAACCACACATTGATATGGACTAATGCGTCCTTAAACTCACGGACTAATGCGTCCTTAAACTCACAGACTAATGCGTCCTTAAACTCACGGACTGTGGGGTCCTTAAACTCATGGACTTATGCGTCCTTAAACCAAGATACGGACTGTGGGGTCCTTAAACCCACGGACTTATGCGTCTTTAAACTAACGGACCGAAACGTCTTTAAACTACCAATGGACCGCAATGTCCTTAAACTACCAATGGAACGAAACGTCTTTAAAGTACTTATCGACCGCAACATCATTAAACTAAACAATAGAGCCAATTGCTCTCTTGTTGGATCTAAACGATCCCGTTATGTTGATCTTAGTCTGGAGATTAGGCTAACGTATCCTTAACAAAAGTTTAAGTCGATCTTAGCCTCAATATGGCTAACGTATCCTTAAACTAAAACACCAAACCCAAATCTAAGTAAATACGGATTTGGACTAATCCACGTCCTACGGGCGACGGCATCACTTAGTCTCCGTATACAATCCACGGGCAACCACAAACAAAACAAACACACACGACATAAAGTGAAATTTCTGGAGAAGGAGAAAGTAGTTACCGCGATGCGGTAACGTAATTAACTGTAGGGGCTTGCGCCTGCAGGGAAGAGCGTCACCACAATCAAAAACCCCTCAAGCGAGGGGGAATCTGACGAAGTCTGCTACATCTGCCGCATCCGTCTAAACCTCCGATACACGGTGCCATAAATCAGCTTGGCATCTTCGGAGAGGTGGACGGATAAAACCAAATAGCATCTACCCCGAATCTCAGGCAAGACGTTCACCGCGTCTCCGCCGCATCATTCGGAGGGGAACAGATTCTGGCATGCCCGGTGGGACCTTTTCCTCTTTCCACTCCACACTTCGTGTGTCGTGTTTTTCCTGCGATCAAATAATTGCGGTGTGTATGTTTTTGGTTGCCCTTAGGGGAGTGGATATTGAAGCCGGCATTTCGTCTCTATAAAGAATGGCATTTGCTCCCACCCTAGCAACTCAGGCTCTGTCATATCTGGCGGAGTCAAGTATGGGTCACTTGCAGCCTCAAATCTCTGCAATCCGGCTCTTCAAGAAAATCAACGGGCTTCTTTTTGGGTCGATGCTCCCACCTCCCACCCTCGGTGCCTCAACGCCGATGGAGGAAGCCCAGAGGATGTCTGTCGTCCACAGGCAGGCTCCCCAAGCAGCAGCCTCAAACAACTGGCACATGCCAAAGACCAAGGTCGACGCAGGGGCAGAATATTCGAGCTCTTCAAGAAATCAATGGTTTCAAACTACACTACTGCAACAGCAACTCTCGCTCTGTCCCATTTAGAAGAGTAACCTACGGGCCCCAAGCGGCCTCCCTTTTCACTATGCCAGTGGAGCAGGTAACTCAAGCCACCACTGGGCTATTCTTCGGGACCATTCTCCCGCCAACGAGCTTCAGCGCTCCTATACCATCGCAAGAAGCTCCCAAGAAATCGTTTTTCAGCGCTCCTGTGCTTATTTTTGCCCTACTTTGCATTATACTATATATATGCACACAAAAAAAATTTGTGATAATAAAAGAGTAGAAAGTGAAAACTTATATTTAAAAGATAGGAATAGTTTAAGAAAAACAAGAAAGTTAGAAGTTTTCTTAAATGAAACTAGTAATAAGTAGTTATGAGCTGTTGTCCCAAGGGTTAGTAAGATGAAGGAAATTACTAATCTGAGAATAAAAATAAGCCTGAAAAATAGTTTCTATTCTGGAAGCCAAACATTTGAATGTTGATACCCTACTATACGCACTTACACACATCTTGAAACTCGGGATAGTAGAGGATACCTTGAAAAGCTCTTGTCTAAAAGCCAAATTATGAAGAAAATAAAAGTGGAGAATAAAAGATAAAATGGTGAAAAGAAAAATGAACACTGGTTTTGTTATCACCGAGGCAGCAATAAAAAAATATAGCGAGGGTGCTTTATCACCTAGTGCCTTAGACCGACTGGTTTGGGAGCCACTGCTAAGCCTTAGGTGTTACAAGACGAGGAAAAACACCTAATTAGCAAGCACATGAGTAATCGGTCAGTTAGTACCTCAAGAAGTATTAATGGTCGCATGAAGAATGTGTGAGCAAATTCCATCTAAATATCTATTAAAAAGTACTAAGGTAGATGGACAAGAGTATGATTGCTTGAATTGAATTCTCTGAGTGTAGGGCTGTCCAGTTCACACACGTAGGGGTATATGATCAATGTTTGGAAGAAAGGTAGGAATGAAAACTAAAGGCGATGTTTTATTGAGGGATAATATGATTTCTAACATTTTTTCATGACCATTAAGATAAGGCTCATAGCAATTGAAAAGCTGGTATAATTGAAAACTCTTATTTTCAAGTTTTTTCTTTTATAGTTCTTATCTTTATATAACTTTCACCATCTCTCTTTTAATATAGAATTTTGTGGGTGTAATCCGCTGAAAACCCTCAGGAAACAACACTCCTCCTATTAGGGATATGCCACTAGGCACCGAGTAAGGAAGGTTGGGGGCAACTCTCCTTCTGGACTGACTCCGCCGACTCCAACGACGGAAATTGATGCTGCTGTTCCAACTAGGAACAACTTTGAACCACTTAGGAAGGTCCGCAAGAACTCTCCAACCGCTGTGCTGAAAAGATCTCCTCCATCTATGGAGAGCGCTACAAAGGTGAAGCCGGAACAGCCCCCTCAACGGCTGTCCTCTAAAATCTACAAGGTTTGGCGTCAAGTCCAAGACTCGGTAATTGATCAAGATTATCCCCGCCGACAGAAAAAGGTGAAAGTTCAGCAGGAAGAGGGCCGTCCTTACAGCCACCTGATGAAGAAGGGAACCCCTTTCGTCTGGGATCGCAAATGCCAGAGCGCGCTGGACGACATTAAGCAGTACCTGCAGAATCCGTCAGTGTTGGTTGCTCCGGTCAAGGGAAAGCCTCTCATCCTTTAGACAACCGCCCTCGAAGGTTCCTTAGACGCATTATGGGCATAAGAGAATGATCAAGGGAAAGAAAGAGCTCTCTATTACTTGAGTCGAGTTCTACTGGGGGCAGAAAGCAATTATTCCCCTATTGAAAAACACTGCCTGGCGTTGATCTTTGCGATAACAAAGCTCAGGCACTATGCGTTGGTGCATGAAGTCCGTCTCATTTCAAAGGTGGACCCTCTTAAATATTTGATGTCGAAGGCCATATTGACAGGTCGGCTCGCTAAATGGGCCCTGCTCTTGATGGAGTTCTCGATAACCTATCAACCTCTCAAGGCAGTGAAAGGCCAGGCCATCGCCGACTTCCTCGCTGAGCATCCAATACCCACCGATTCTCCTCTGAATTGCGATCTTCCAGACGAACATGCGTTTGATGCGATTGACGGTGGTGATACCCGATGGGAGCTTTATTTCGATGGAGCATCTTCCATGAAGAAGCGCAAACAAAGTACACCTATAATCAAATCGGGGGTAGGACTCATCTTTGTAACTCCACAAGGAGGGATAATGCGCTTTGCTTTTTCCTTAACAGAACCGAGGGCAAACAATGAAGCCGAATACGAAGCTTTGATAGCAAGCCTCGAGATCGCCATCGATATGGGAATTGAAAACCTCCTCATATACGGAGACTCCCAACTGGTCGTTAGTCAAGTAAACGGCGACTACTAAACATGCAAACCAGAGTTGGTAAAGTACGTCGAGAAGGTGCAGCAACTGTTGACCCAAATCCCTTCCTATACTTTGGAAAACATACCACGCGCGGAAAACAGCAAAGCGGACGCGTTGGCCAAGCTCGCTAAGGAATTGGCTGATAAGAACCTCGATGACGTAAGAATCATGGTACAAAGCCTTTGGGTACTTGCCCCAGCGGAAATATCTCCGGAATCATCCGAAGAAAAAGGAGCGACTGAGCAGACGACCCTGCAAATAAAAGATCGGGAAAATACCGAGGATTGGAGAGAAGTCTTTATAGACCACTTCAAATACCGTCGAGCGCCCGAAGATGCGTCCTCAAGACATCAGCTTATGAAACGAGCTCCGTCTTTCGCCTTCGTCAATGATACTCTGTACAAGAGGTCATTTGACTCTCTGTGGTTGAGATGTCTGGGACCTGACGAAGCAAAAAGAGTTGTTCAGGAAGTTCACGACGGACTCTGCGGTTCTCACCAAGCAGGCCCAAAGATGAAGTTGAAGATCAAATGGATGGGCTACTACTGGCCCACGACGATTCAAGACTGCCTTGAGTATGCGAAGCAGTGCCATTCATGCCAATTTCATGGGGACTTCGTCCACCAGCATCCAAATCCACTCCATCCAATGGTGGCCAGCTGGCCATTCGAAATGTGGGGAACCGACATAGTCGGCCCCATCGAACCAGCATCGTCCGGGGGACATCGTTTCATCCTGGCGACAACTGACTACTTCTCCAAATGGGCAGAAGCAGTACCGTTGAGAGAAGTCAAGACGGAGAATATACTCCATTTCTTCAAGACGCACGTCATATATCGTTTTGGAACTCCACGACGGATCATCTCCGATAACGGGCCAGCTTATAGAAGCCACAAGATCAGTCGCTTCGTGCAACAACACAATATAGACTGGAGATATTCCTCGGTTTATAATCCGCGAGCTAACGGTCTAGCTGAGGCCTTCAACAAAACCTTAAAAAAGATCATGAAGAAGACGGTGTCCCGAAATAAGAAGGACTGGCACGAGAGACTGCAAGAAGCTCTCTAGGCGTATCGAACTACGTTCAAGACGGCCACGAACACAACGCCATATGCGTTGGTATTCGGTACAGAAGCAGTACTCCCCCTCGAGATAGAGTTACCCTCTCTACGAGCGGCAGTCCACTATGAGCTGACAGACGAGGAAATGCTCACCTTCGGCTTGAGGAACTTGATGCCCTTGATGAAACCCGGCTCATAGCGCAACAAAATCTGGAGGCCTATAAAGCAAAGATGACGCGCTCATATGAAAGATTGACCCGGCCGAGGACATTCCGCCAAGGCGAACTCGTGCTAGTGGTCAAAAGGCCTATGATCCCCGATCGCGCTAAGCGGGGAAAATTCGAGCCAAACTATGAAGGCCCGTACATAATAGACAAGGTCTACCAGGGTGGAGCCTATCTACTCATGGATATGCACGGTGAAAGGCCTTTCAGGCCAATAAATGGTCGCTTCCTAAAGAAATACTACGCTTAATGAGTTACCGCCTAGGTCAATGATAGATGACGACGACTACGTCCGCTCGCTGTCTTCCTAAGCCCAAACTCTATAAGTAGTAGCCGGCCTTCTCCTCGACGGACCGAAACGTCCTTAAACTAACGAAGGACCGAAACGTCCTTAAACTACTACCGCAGCATCCTTAGGCTGACGAGATGAATAAAAAAAAAAAAAAATATATATATATATATATATATATATATATATATATAATAAATGGTATGTCCATAAGCAAAATGGGCACGGATGAAAACCCGAAAGGGCTCCATGAGTAAAAACAGCAGGGCTACCGGCGAGTGTTCGTGAAAACCCGAAAAGGCGCGACCTCGTAAAAAAAAAGAGAATAAAAAGAATAAAAAAAACGGTACGTCCATAAGCAAAATGGGCACTGATGAAAACCCGAAAGGGCTCCGTGAGTAAAAACAGCAGGACTACCGGCGAGCGTTTGTGAAAACCTGAAAGGGCGCAACCTCGTTAAAAGGACACTTACAGGGTCCTCTCGACCTTGTAAGGAGAAACCACCCGCGTGAGATCCTTACGACTCATAAGAGAGCAACACACTTAGGGATCCTCACAATTCCTATGGAGAAATTACACTTGCGAGATCCTCACGACTCGTAAGGAGAACTCTCTTATGGGACCCTCACGGCTCATAAGATTTGAAAGTCTTAAGTTACAGAGACGTAAACCTGTGCTTGAGCAACCTCCACAACCTTCGATATTGCCCTACAAGTGGTTCGATTCTGACCCTTGTATACAATCCACGGCGTGAATAAACATTTCCCTAACAAAGTCCCATCCGTGACTAGGGATATGTTCGCATGGTAAACCCTTGTAAGTCCTCTCGACTTACAAGGAGAAAACCCTCTTGTAGGATCCTTACGATTTACAGAGGAACATACACTTAGGAATCCTCACGATTCTTAAGGAGAAAATACACCTACAAGATCCTCACGACTTGTAGGAAGAAATACCTTTGTGGGACCCTTACGGCTCATGAAGTTAAAAACCTTAGTCGACAGGACCTTAACCCTGTTCGCTAAGCCACCTTTGTTCGGCATCGACAGTGGCAAATGATGATTCGCTCCTGGCAATATCCCAGTTGTAGTGGTGCTGATGCCGAAATCGGTGTCTAATTTCAGGTTTATGGCAAAAAGCCGGTAGGCCGCACATGCATACGAAATAGTCGAAATGATGGGGCAGCTTGCAATAAAAAGCAGCAAGTAAAGAAAACGTATGCATATAAAATAGCCGGAATGATTGGGCAACTCGCAATAAAAAGAAGTGAGTAAAAATAAAATAAATAGCCGAAATGATTGGGCACCGCGAAAAATAGCCGAAATGATTGGGCAATCGTGACCTTCGCGATATAAAAGCTGAAATGATAGAGCATCGCGGAAATAAAACAATAAAAATAAATGAAAATTTTGCCCTACAGTTGAGATCACATCGATCCCTGTATACAATCCAAGGGCACAAACAAAGAGGGAACCATACCTTTCCAACAGGCTCCGCCAAAAAGCTAAGCCAAATCTCGATGGATCACCAACAGCCTAGAGACAACCGCGACATTCGTCTCAATACAGCAGACGCAGTGCCGGCAAACGAAGCGAAGATCAAATTCCTAGCTTCACGGTTTTGACGGTAACTTATATAAAACCTGAAAGACCACCACAGATCAGTTCAACCCCCAGGGAAACAAGTGTCCTTGGCAAACTCCTCAACTCAGGGAAACTAGTGTCCTTGATGAGAGCCTCCTGATTCGCGTCGGCTCGCAGAGAAACCAGTGTCTCCGCGATAAATTCCTGGTTGGTCTCAACCCCGAAGAAACCAGTGTTTTCGGCAAAATCCTTCGACTCAGGGAAACCAGTGTCCTTGACGAAGAAAATCCTGATTCGCGTCGACCCGCAGAGAAACTAGCGTCTCCGCTAGAAATTCTCGATTCGTTTCAACCCCAGGGAAACAAGTGTCCTTGGCAAACTCCTCAACTCAGGGAAACTAGCGTCCTTGATGAGAGCCTCCTGATTCGCGTCGGCTCATAGAGAAACCAGTGTCTCCGCGAGAAATTCCCGGTTCGTCTCAACCCCGAAGAAACCAGTGTCTTCGGCAAAATCCTTCGACTCAGGGAAACCAGTGTCCTTGACGAGAAAATCCTGATTCGCGTCGACCCACAGAGAAACTAACGTCTCCGAGAGAAATTCTTGATTCGTTTCAACCTAAGGGAAACAAGTGTCCTTGGTAAAATCCACAACTCAGGGAAACTAGCGTCCTTGATGAGAGCCTCCTGATTCGCGTCGGCGTGCAGAGAAACCAGTGTCTCTGTGAGAAATTCCCGGTTCGTCTCAACCCCAAAGAAACCAGTGTCTTCGGCAAAATCCTTCGACTCAGGGAAACCAGTGTCCTTGATGAGAAAATCCTGATTCGCGTCGACCCGCAGAGAAACTAGCGTCTCCGTGAGAAATTCTCGATTCGTTTCAACCCCAAGGGAAACAAGTATCCTTGGCAAACTCCTCAACTCAGGGAAACTAGCGTCCTTGATGAGAGCCTCCTGATTCGCATCGGCTCGCGGAGAAACCAGTGTCTCCGCGAGAAATTCCCGATTCTTTTCGACCCCGAAGAAACCAGTGTCTTCGGCAAAATCCTTCGACTCAGGGAAACCAGTGTCCTTGACGAGAAAATCCTGATCCATGTCGACCCACAGAGAAACTAGCGTCTCCGCGAGAAATTCTCGATTCGTTTCAACCCCCGGGGAAACAAGTATCCTTGGCAAACTCCTCAACTCAGGGAAACTAGAGTCCTTGATGAGAGCCTCCTGATTCGCGTCGGCTCACAGAGAAACCAGTGTCTCCGCGAGAAATTCCCGATTCGTCTCAACCCCGAAGAAACGAGTGTCCTCGGCAAAATCCTCCGACTCGGTGAAACCAGCGTCCTTGACGAGAAAATCCTGATTCGCATCGGCCCGCAGAGAAACCAGTGTCTCTACGAGAAATTCCTGACTCGTCTCAACTTGCAAGAAAAGTCTTAGGCAGCAGGGATTAAAAAACTTGTTTCCTGAGCACTGGGACCTTGCAAGTCGGTCTAAAACGGTCTCTTGCATACTATACACGGGTTTCACTCTCCAAAGTCGAATTTCGACAAGGAGGGAAACAACCGCTTACGGGTCCTCTCGACTCGTAAGAGGGAAAATTCTCTTATTAGATCCTTACGACTTATAAGAGAAAACGCACTTAGGAATCCTTACGATTCCTAAGGAGAAAATCCACCTACGAGATCATCTCGATCCGTAGGGAGAAAAGTCTCTATGAGACCCTCACGGCTCATAGAGTTGAAAAGTCTTAGGCGGCAGATCTGAACCTGCGGCCTAAGCCATCGCTATCTCTTGGAAAAAACTAAGATGCTTACTCTATTATCTGCCAATTATGTTTATCAAGACATCATACTGATAATAAGAGAAGGGAGAAAGCAAAAGAGCATACAAGACATTCCAAAAAAATATGTGTATCTTTATTTATTAATTCAATCAAGTACAAGGTGAATCATACAAAAGAATAAAGAATGGATACATGTTATTCGAAAAAGAATTTTTTTTACAAGTATATTGATACAAAGGCAGCTACTGGGAAGGAAGCGTCTTAAGCAGCCCTGTCAATTGTTCGCGCACCTCTTTCCACGCTTTCTCCTGATCGGCCGCCACCGCCAGTTCGGCCTCCACTTGAGCCCGCTGCTGCATGAAGGATGCAAGCTGCTCCCCAACGACCTGCTGAGCTGCTTCATGACCTTTGGGACACAGCTCGGCTCGCTGATGAAGAAATAGGAGCCCGTGTTAAGCCGCATGAAATGGTGCATTGCGTTCCTTATCCCCTCTTGGCTGACCATGGGCTCTTCCAAGAACGCTTCCATCGGGATCCCCTGGTGATAGCTCGATTGCTGAGCGAACCGGTGAGGGTTATACCTCATGAGGAGCGCCGTCTCATTCTTCCTAAACACCAGGTAGCCCGGTCGAATGGAGTAGAGATAGAGGATCTCCCGAGTTTTCAATATGGAAGCCCCGTCTTTAAAATCATCGCGCAGCGGCACTACTGACTTGGTGGTCTCTGAGCTTATGGTTATAACTTTATCCATAAAGGAAACCTTCGCTCCGACCAGGTGTGGACGAAGGAGCAGCCCCCTAGACTCCCGCGGAGATGCAACCACGATTGAAGTGCCGACCAACCGCATGACTCTTGGGAGTCTGCATTTCTCAAAAAATGGAGGAATCTTATGGGCGCCGAACACCCCGTGCACGTGCATTTCCATCCAGGAGGTGAAGTAGTGCATCGGGAAGTTAGCGGGCTGCACCCCAGGCTCACTAGCATCTGCCGCTACGCTAAGTCCATTATAAAGATAAGCCAGCCCGGCAATTCCTACTGACAACTGCAAACCAGCCACCATCCGATGTGTTGGGTAGAAAACAGATGGCCGCATATGGCGCGGATGCATGGGGAGCGCAAAGCTGCACAGCCACAAGCCCAGGAACCCTACAAAAAAGGTCTCTTCATCCATACCCGGGACGGCGATTTCTGAGAAAGGGACGACGGCGGCGCCGGGAAGATAAAAGTCACTTTGATCATTCTCTGATATGGGTCGGCGGTCCAAGCCGAAGCCAAAAGGGTCATCGAGCTGGACGAACTTCTCGCTCCGCTCCGATAGAAACTCCGGTCGAATGAAGCGGGCGATAAAATCTGCGAAACTGACTCCCCGGACGCCCGATTCCAGATAGAACCCTTTATAGATGTCCAACACCTTCACCAAGCCCGGATACTGGTGCTGAATAGCATTCTCCGGAGTCAGATCAAACACTAGCGGCTTGGTGGCAAAGACGTATTCGTCAGGAGGAAGCAACTCTTCGTAATGCTCCCCCTCATCGGCAGACCCGAGATTTCGGCAAACTCCTCTAAGGAAATAGAGACCTTCCTGTCCGTCATCAAGAAGGTGTGGGTGGGAATATTCCATTGCTCGATAAAAGCCTTAATCCACTATGTTGGAGGAGAGGGATACTCAAAGAGTGAGACGTAGATAGCCGAATACAAACCAATTTTCGTCAAATGAGTCCTTTTTGCTGATAAGATGTACCGGGCCCACTGCAAATATCCGGCGGGCGGTCGCGAGACCAATCCAATATTATAGGCCTGTCCCCAAGGGCGTGCTTCACCCTGACAGATTCGCCTTCCCAAAATGTTTATTGCCGGCGGCGGCTGCACGGAAATCGCACCAATTGCAGGCTGAAGGAGGTCTTCTGAATTCCAATTTTTGACCTCCACGGCATACTTCATCGGGGGTTCATCTGCATAGGGGATCGAAACTATGGGCTCAGACGGCGTGGCGGAACTGAAACTTCGGCGACCCTGGATGATCTCATTATACCACCTACCCCACAAGTGAAGGCTCTTGTGCTCGGGGTCATGATCCTTAATGAGAGCGAGTACCACTCGGTCCACCGGTGCCTGGGGAAACCCTCCCTCCGAGCGAACAAACGGGAAAGACAAATTGGCAGACATGTTTCCTGCGGAGGGACAAAAATTAGCCATCAGTGTTGTAATTCCAACGCTTGGCGTTTTCAAAATTCTTTTTACCACATTGCAAGGCAGTGGGTAGGGGACCAAATGGGGACCCACAAAATCTGGATGACAGTGCATCATTTAATACGACAGCCCCTCCATTGGGTGAGACTGTTAATTAATGAAAAGATCCCCAAGAGAATATTCTCATTAATGGGAAATCCCTAGAGACAAGGAGAAAATCTCCTTTTCAAGAGCAAAGCTCTGTCACAGAGTGACATTTGTCAAACTCTGGTCTCAAGGGAATAAAATTTCCTAAAAAGAGCCTAGCTCTATAATAATGATGGAAAAATCCATCAAAAGAAAACTTTAACTCCTAAAGATTAAAAATTTGGGATCTTAAAGATCCATGAAAACTTTTAGGAGTTCTCCATTTTTAG
The DNA here is from genome assembly GCA_030015575.1 of Agapanthus africanus. Taxonomy (NCBI): domain Eukaryota; kingdom Viridiplantae; phylum Streptophyta; class Magnoliopsida; order Asparagales; family Amaryllidaceae; genus Agapanthus; species Agapanthus africanus. The sequence continues at coordinate 439,167,738 of CM057350.1, read as the reverse complement.
ATCAAAAAAAGATCTACATTTGATCCATGAGCAAAGCTCTGTTCATGGGTTAAAACCCATGAACAAGATCTCTGTAGATCTATAAATTTTTGAGAGCAAGGCTCTGCTATTTGAAATTAATTTAATTTAAGTTAATTTTACCTAAAAAGTTTTCTAAATTTTAACTCTTAAGTTCTTGAAAGCAAGAGCAAAACTCTGAAGTTCTGAGAAATGAAAAGTCTTGATGATGGTGATCATCTATTGAGGACCAAGGGTCCTATTTATAGGCATCAAATGCCCTTTCAACTTCCAAAAGTTGCCGCAACGGTTGGAGTTCTGCCACCGTTGCGCTCGCGTTTTAGACCACGCAAGCGCAACGGTGGGGGGGCATTTGTTTACCCCAATTAGAGCAAAGCTCTGTTCAAATTCCAAGGCGGAAAATGAAGCAACGCTTCTGATTCCCCCAATCAGAGCGAAGCTCTACTTTGAAAATTTAAATTTTAATAAACGAAGCAACGCTTCGGATCCCCTGCGCTGCGTGCAGAGCGCCACGTATCAAAATCAGGCACGCCAGCGCAGGGAGCGCAGCGCCCAAGGCAGCGCGCCCAATCAGAGCAAGGCTCTATTTAAAACAAAATTAAAGGAAGCAACGCTTCAGTTGCGCAAGCGCTGCGCTGCGCGACACGTGGCAGCGCAGTTGCGCTAGCGCAGTGGCGCTGCGCTCTGCGCTGCGTGACACGTGTCAGACGCAGGTGCGTTTGCGCCAAACAGAATTAAAATTCAGTAAGATCTTTCTGTTCTTGTTAAAGCAAGAAGATTGTCTTCTGTAAAACAGAAGCCCTTGGATCAAAGATCCAACGGTGGGGAAAATTCCCCAAATCACTCAGAGAAAGATCTCTTTAACAAATTTAACAAATTTATGGTCACTATATAAAGGCCCCTAGACCCCAGTTCAAAGGACATCGACATCAAGAACTTCAGAAAAAACAACAAAAAAGAGAAAGCTCTGAAGGATTTTGAAGAACTCAAGAAAGAAGGTAAAAACCCTTATGAAAAAGAAGAAGAAGTTCTTCTGAAATAGATCATTGATCTAAGAACAAGATCAATGATCTTCAATAAAAGAAAAATAATACCAGTGCCTTGCACTTTTTTATGAACCATTGGTTCTGGAATCTTAAAGATTCTTTTCCTGAATCTAAAATTGGATCAAATTATTGAAACAGTGTCTTGCACTTGCAAAACTGCACTGTTGCACTCCTGGGTTGGCGCAAGCCACTAGAGAGCGCCACGTGTCAGCAGCGCAACAGCGCAGCGCACTGACGCAGCGCACTGCGCTGTTGCGCTCGCGTGACACGTGTCACCTCCACATGCGCTTGCGCTCAATGATTGGCGCAAAGCACCTGACAAATGCACTGCATTTTTTACTGAAGGGCCAAGCCCAAATCAAAAAGGCCTAGCAGGCCAAAATAGAATGCAATGCATTAAAAGGGCAGAGCCCAAGCAAAATAGATGCGCTGCATCATTTATAAAAGGGCAGAGCCCAAACAAAACAAAAATACAATGCATTAAAAGGGCAGAGCCCAAACAAAATAGATGCTCTGCATCATTTATAAAAGGGCAGAGCCCAAACAAAACAAAAATGCAGTGTATTATTAAAAAGGGGCAAAGCCCTAGCACAGGCCTAATAGGCCAAAGAAAAATAAAAATGTAGAACATTTTTTCAACTGGACTTAGCACAATCATGGCCGTAAGTCCTCAAATTAAATTGACTAAGCACGGTTGCTCTCCTAAATCAATTTACATCCGGTTCGAGGGTACATCTCCGAACTCCTCTGATATTTGTCGTTGTAATCCTTCAACGTCGTCAGAGAGGTGACGGGTCCCGGCAACCACACATTGATATGGACTAATGCGTCCTTAAACTCATGGACTAATGCGTCCTTAAACTCACAGACTAATGCATCCTTAAACTCACGGACTGTGGGGTCCTTAAACTCATGGACTTATGCGTCCTTAAACCAAGATACGGACTGTGGGGTCCTTAAACCTACGGACTTATGCGTCCTTAAACTAATGGACCGAAACGTCTTTAAACTACCAATGGACCGCAATGTCCTTAAACTACCAATGGACCGAAACGTCCTTAAACTACTTATCGACCGCAACGTCATTAAACTAAACAATAGAGCCAATTGCTCTCTTGTTAGATCTAAACGATCCCGTTAAGTTGATCTTAGTCTGGAGATTAGGCTAATGTATCCTTAACAAAAGTTTAAGTCGATCTTAGCCTCAATATGGCTAACGTATCCTTAAACTAAAACACCAAACCCAAATCTAAGTAAATACGGATTTGGACTAATCCACTTCCTACGGGCGACGGCATCACTTAGTCTCCATATACAATCCACGGGCAACCACAAACAAAACAAACACACACGACACGAAGTGAAATTTCTGGAGAAGGAGAAAGTGGTTACCGCGATGCGGTAACGTAATTAACTGCAGGGGCTTGCGCCTGCAGGGAAGAGCATCCCCACAATAAAAAACCCCTCAAGCGAGGGGGAATCTGACGAAGTCTGCTACATCGTCCGCATCCGTCTAAACCTCCGATACACGGTGCCATAAATCAGCTTGGCATCTTTGGAGAGGTGGACGGATAAAACCAAATAGCATCTGCCCCGAATCTCAGGCAAAACGTTCACCGCGTCTCCGCCGCATCATTCGGAAGGGAACATCCCAGAATTCGAGGACAGCGATGAGGATGAAGAAGAGAGAAGGCTTAGAGTGCTCCGACCGTCTGTTTCGAAAGACGGGTTATCTTCGGCCGATCATGAAGTTACGTGGGTTACAAATGATATCGATGATGAAATCCAAGTAGATATGTCTAATGTGCCCATGAAACGAAAAAGATTATCAGTAATGTTATATTATTACTTCACATTTTACGATCTATACATATACAGTCAATACTTGTAATGATTGTCTAATGCGTCTACGAACCGTTTATTTAGATTTGATGACGATGACGGGAGCAGCGAGGGGCGGCAGGAGCTCCAGCCGCGGCACCAGCAGAGGCAGAGGCAGAGGCAGAGCGGTTCTGCCGCCCGGAGAGCTGCGTAGAGAGCTTCAGAGGGACTGTCTTGCTCCCAGATCGGAGACCCCTTCGGATGCCTCCTTCCGTGTGGACTTTGCCACACCTCCAGGTATATTGCGCGCATATCCATTTTGAATGTAATATTATAGATAGTCATGCCTGTTCATGTAAAAATTACTTATATTGTCAATGTTTGATTGTCTAGCTGTTGGTGATGCGTCCACATCAGGGACAGAGGCCACTCCCGCACCTCCAGGTATGTTTATAAATCATATAGTGCACGTATATTAATTTAGAATGCTATATCATAAATATACACACATTCCTTTTGCTCTTACTTAGATAATCATTTTTTTTTATTGTCTAGCTATAGGTGGTGCCACCACCGCACCTGCGGGTATGTTTATATATCCTATAGTGCATGCATATTGATTTAGAATGTTATATTATTGATCTACACATTCTTTTTGCAATTACTTATATAATCTATTTTTAATTGTCTAATTATAGGTGGTGCGTCCACATCTGACGCAGGGGCCACTCCCGCCACTTCCGTACCCTCCGCTCAGTCTGTAGGTTAGTATGAATAAATATAAAATATTTATTCATTTTACATATCCTATAAAGAATAAATATGAACTTCATGGAAATTTAGCGTCAATGTTTATTTTCTAGTTGGAGGGGATGCGTCCGCATCCGGGACACCGGCTGTTCCTCACCGGAGGAACTATCGTCCCGCTCGTGCTGGTGCCCGGGCCCAGGCTCGTGCTTTAGTCACCGGAGGTATATATCACACTTCAATTTTCATTTAACCTTGATTTCTTAATACAACTTTGTCTTAATATTAACTGTCTTGATATTTCTTGCAGACGCAGGGCCTCCCCATCCCCAGAGGGGGACTCGAGGCCCGAATCAGTCCCACAGGCTGAGGCCTGACAGAGCTAGGGGAGGCAGCATTCCCCCTCTTTTTTACCCCTGATTATCGCTATACCGGCGATCATGTCGAGAGGTTCGGCCGGTATATGGGGGATGAGAGCCGGCTCGTGAATAACTATCCACTTCACGTTGAGTGGGGCGACCAGCACCGGCGCTCATTCGCCCTCTTCTTTGATCAGGCTCGGGTATCAATATATATTTTCATTTGATTTATCCAATATATTTATTATTAACATTTGCAATCTAATAACAATGTTTTTTTTTGTATTTTCAGTTGGATTACGATTTTCAGCCTGTACCCGACCCTGATCACCCTGGGAGGGTGCTCGACCTTCATGCTCTGTACAATGGCCTAATGAAGAACATGCAGAGCAAGGTCCGATACAACAGGAATGAGCTGAAGGCCGACTGCTACTCCCTGTGGATGGCGACCCCCGAGGCAGAGAAAGCGGCCCTCCTATCTACTCCGGCCTTTGCGAGAGTCGACGTAGAGACATGGCCTCTATTGTGTGAATATTTCGACTCTCAACGCAAACAGGTATGTATTTTAAATGTAATTCATTGTTTAGTATATAATTTATTTTTTTTTGTTCCTTAATTAGAAAACTAAATTTGAATGTGTTGTGCAGAAACAGGCCGCTCAAAATATAGAGAATAGGATGTCGGCGAAGAGGGGTCGCCCCACTTATACAAGTGGCTCGAGGAATATTACTCGTGCCATGAAGTTATCGATAAATTACAATAGACCGGCCTTTGCGATATAATGCAATATTAAGAGTTATTTTCTAATATATCTAATATTAAGAGTTATTTTCTAATATTGCAGAGAGCTCAGACCCTGGCGCAAGGTGGTACACCGAGCGTGCTGTCCGCATATCTTGCCGTCCACGGCACCTCGACAGGTCCCGCCACGGGCGAGCTTCGATACCCCGACACCGCTACCTAGGAGTATTGCGTAAGTGTTAATATTTATTCAACCCCTTTTTGAAATTTTAGTTTTGAAAGGTTCAAATTTAAATGATTTACTTATATTTTACTGGTTAATGTGGGTGTAGGAGCGGGTGGTTGAGCAGGCCGAGGCATCGGGGATCGATTTTACTGGACAGAACGATCTGATGCTGCTGACCCCAGTCCTGGACGCCGCACATGGAGGGCACCATGGAGGTTAGGAGAGAGGCCAGGGACTGGGCCCTAGCAGGGCCCATATGAGGTTGGACTCCACCCCGGTGGTTACTTCCTCCGTCTCCAGTGAGCGACATTTCCAGCAGGAACTAGAGAGCTTGAAAGCCACCATTCAAGAGTTGAAGGAGATGTTGGTATGTATACTATTTAATAGTAAAATATTATGTCATATTATTGATAGCAACATATCCAATATTAGTACATAGCCTGAGCTTATTTGGTTGTAGACTTAGCTTTGATTAATCATACATACATATCTAATTAAAATAAACTACGGTTTTCCGCAGACAGCTCCTATAGCTCCACTGCCCGCTCAGACTCCCGCAGCCGCGGCTCCGTAAGCCACTACCTCGACGGCGGCTGCGCATACCACATCGCCAGCTCCACAGCCCGCTCAGACTCCCGCACGCTCCGCATTGCATGATTTATTGACTCAGGATATATCCGAGGAGCAGGCGCAGCGTCTTCTGGCGTTTATCGGAGGTGGAGCTGGACCGAACTAGGGTAGCTTTTTGATTCTAATATTTTAAACATGTATTTATTTATATGATACATATTGTACTACATTTTGGACAATATTGATATTGGTGGTGTTTGCGTGTTTATATTGATATCATATTCAGTTTATTGATTTCTTTTGTATATTATGCGTGAGATGTGATTATGAATACTGCGATATATGTTCTGCGTGATGATTAATTTTATATATGATGTATATATTATTGTGCACAGCGCGAGAAAAAATAGGCAGCCCTTTTTTTAAAAAAAAACCCTGATAATATGTACCTACGGATTTAACCGTAGGGCCCATCATTGCCCCTACGGATTAATCCGTAGGGCCCAACAATGTACCTACGGATTTATCCGTAGAGGCAAAATATTAAGATACCTGATATTTTTCCCCTATGATCTCAGTATTAGTGGTTACGCTTGCCCCTACGGATATATCCGTAGGGGCAAACAACTGCCCCTACACAGGTATCCGTAGGGACAAAATATCAGGATACCTGATATTCTGTCCCTACAGATTTATACCTACGCACTTATCCGTAGGGGCAACTACTTGGTCCTACGGATAAGTCCGTAGAGACACCTAATTTATTTTATAAAATCATAAATTAAATAAATTTTTTGTCCCTACATCCTAATTTATAGGGACAACTGGACCTACACAGTACTTCGTAAGGGCACGTTTTTGACCGTAGGGGCATGTTCAAGGCTTCGACTTGCACCTACGGCGTTTGCACCTACAGATTATTTTCGTGCCCTTACGGATATATCCATAGGGGTAGTGGTTTGCACCTACGGATAAATCCGTAGGGGTAACCCTTATTTGTAGTAGTGAATTGGCGGTGGAGGCGATTTGAGGTTCTCACAACTTGCCCTTTGGAACAGTTAGGAGCAGTCTAGTTGACCTAGGAGACCCTAGATCTAGGCTTGATTGTGCATATTGTGATTGCTTGAACGTGTGTCTAAGCTTCTTATAAAATCTTTTGCAAAAACTCCATATATAAAAAAAACACAAAACAGAAAATTTTACAAAAACTTGCCACCTGTCGCTAAGAAATCCATTGCACCCCACTTGCACCCACTTTCTTCCATTGACGTTTTCTTACCCTCACCTTCTGTTTTTACTTTTTGACTGCTAAACCTCTTTAGTGTATGTCCAGTTGGACTAGGGACACTAGTGTCCGTTTAGTCCGTGTCTCGTTAGTACCGACTGACGACTCTTTCGACTCCGAAGTCGAAATTCCATCCACTTCTTTACCTTCATATTCATCATCTTCTAAGGAGATGTCGGGATTCAATCCTAACAACCCCTTACCTGCGGGACTGATTCAACCTTCACTAGTTGCGAATAACCTACCACACCCTCCTGTCGAAGCGCCCAAACGAATCGCGCTCCAGGATCTTTTCTATCCTATCCGCACCGCACTTCCCACTTGTCTTTCACTTCCACCGGCTAATGGGGATAACTTTGAGATTAAACCCCACTTCATCAATATATTGCCCAAATTTCACGGGCTGGAATCCGAAGATGCCTACATCTTCATAAACAAATTCTCGAATGTTTGCGCAATGATGAAGACCACACAACTTTCTGATGATGCTTTAAGGCTACATATCATTACATTTACCTTATGTGACCTAGCTGAAAAATGGTTATATAGCACAGCATTACACTCGATAAAACATTGGGAAGAGTTTGTTAAGGCTTTTCTAAAAAAGTTTTACCCACACCACAAGACCGTGAGAATTCGCAACGAAATTATTCAATTTTCACAGCTTCCTTCCGAAGCTTTTTGGACGTGTTTTGAAAGATTTAAAGACCTACTTGTTCAATGCCTCACCACGGTATTGAGAATTGGCAACTTTGCCAAACTTTATACGAAGGACTGAACCCGGCAACTAAGCAGTTGTTGGAAACCATTTGTCAAGGTCACTTTCTTACAAAATCAAGCGAGGAACCTTGGCAATTTCTCGACGATCTTGCTGAACAAACACTTCAGTGGGAAAGCACTAAAACCACCTCATCTACTTTATTAGGTCAGTCTAGGGCAGGCATACATCAACTTGATATGTCGATTGTAATGAAGGCCGAAATGGCTGCACTTACGAAAAAGCTAGAAGCAATTGAGAGCAAATTCTCATCGCCTTCTCCTGCCCCTGCTTTACCCCCATGCACTGTTTGTGCTTGTTGTTCGGATCCGTCCCATCTTACTGAAGAGTGTCCTTACAATCCACCTGTTCAAGGACAAGATCAAGTCAATGCTGCCTTTCTGCAAAGACAAAGAAATTATCCATACTCTTCAACTTACAATCCTGATTGGAGGAGCCACCCAAATTTTGCTTAGAATTAAAATCAACAACAATTCCAAGGCAGCAACAACTTTCAAAGGCCTCCTCCATAACAACAAGCACCTCAACAAACTCAATATCAGCAACCTTTCCAACCCCAATCTTACCCAAACCAAATGAACAATTTTGTACCCAACAATTCTTATCCTCAAAACAATTTTGTTCAGCCGAATAATGATAAGGTTTCCTCGCTAGAACGAAGTCTAGATGCGTTTTTAAAACAATCTACACAATCCACAGCAAGGTTGGAGACTTTCATTCAGTCTTTGGTACAAAACAGTGCTTCACATGATCAGAGCATCAAATCAATTGAGGCCCAAATTGCACAACTAAATGCTGCATTAAGCGAGCGAGAAAAGGGAAAGTTTCCGTATCAACCATTGCCAAATCCCGGTCACACACACAACACACATGTTGCTTATGAACAACAAAATCATAATGTAAATGCTGTGACCACATTGAGATCTGGAAGAGTGTTGCACAATAATGTGGGTATTAGTGATGACACCCCTGCCGGTTCTTCTTCTTCATCTTCTTCTTCGTCTTCATCTTCATCTTCTTCAGAGCCTATTCTTCATTCTTCACAAGGCTCTACGTCTACTAATTCGAACGGAACCACATCTCACTTCACGAAAACACCAACACTGGGATCCGTTCCAACTCCGCAATATACTCCACAAACATTGGGCTCAATAATTTTTCAAAATGTTCCATTTCCAAACAGGTTGAGATCCAATAAACAAACTCCACAAATGGAGAAGATTGTAGAGTTGTTCAAACAGGTTAGCATTAACATACCTCTCTTGGATGCAATCCACCAAATGCCTTCTGACGCTAAAATCTTGAAGGACTTATGCACCAAGAAGAGGAAGTCTCAGGTACCCAAGAAAGTAATCGTAGCTAGTGCCGTGAGCAATGCTATTACCCAACCTTTACCTTTGCCCCAAAAACGAAAGGACCCTGGCTGTCCTACAATTTCAATAACAATTGTGGATAAGAACATAAATCGTGCACTTTTAGATCTTGGTTCCAGTGTTAAGTAGCTTCCCTATTCCGTTTATGAGCAATTAGGTGTTGGAGAGTTGAAACCCACTCATTTTACTTTCCAAATGGCCAATCGATCCATCACCCATCCTAGGGGTGAGTTAGAGGATGTGTTGATTAAGGTAGGGGATTTCATTTTTCCTGTTGATTTCATTGTTATGGACACACAGCCTGTGGCTAACCCACGGAACCAAATTCCGGTGATCCTCGGTCGACCAATTTTTGCCATTTCCAATGCTGTAATCAACTGTTGTAACGGTTCTATGAATCTATCATTCAGGAAGATGTCAAGTGAGTTCAACATTTACAAGATAGGATGTCTGCCCTCCGAGCCTAATGATAGTATACTTGATGTTTGCTCGATCTAAGAGATCACGCAGGAGGACTGTGAGCTGGAAAAATTTCTGTTCGATCACAGCAGTTTTGACGCCACTAGTGCGTTCCTTCTTGAATATGAACAGTTTTCACAACCGATAACGATTACGAGTGTTTCACTTATTCGGACGATTTTGAAGACTCACCACCCGAGTTTGAGTCCTTTGAATTTTCGGATGAGTTAGTTGAACCATCTGACTCGGTTGCTTACACTCACTTCGAACCGTTGTTGGAATCCTTCAAGTTCGAGACAGTTTCACCAATTTTAGCTTCAATTGTTTCGCCTCCAAAACTCGAACTCAAGCTATTGCCGTTTCACCTTAAATACGCTTACTTAGGTGAGAATAAGACCCTTCTTGTTATCATACCGGCCTCTCTAGCCCTCGAGCAAGAGAAAGCCCTTTTAATGGTCTTACAAAACAATCGGCAAACTTTTGGCTGGACTATAGCGGACATCAAGGGGATTAGTCCCCTCATAGTTGAACATCATATACATATGATGGATGATGCCACGCTAGTAAGGGATCCACAGAGACACCTCGAGGATTTTATGGTTAATTAACCTCCACCTATAGAAGTTGAAACACCACATTTTCTTCTCATAAAATACGAGAATGCCAATATTCCACTCATTTCTGATCATTCACATTCTCGTTTTTATTTATCATCACCTCTTATCTCCTCACATTCATGTTCACGCAAATCCTGTCCACACCACTTATCTCTTCCCCACTTCTTTTTGGCTCTATATAACATGTTCTTCCACCGACCTATACGTTACACAGATAAATTCTTCAAATGGTTGGTGTTGACTTTTGGTCTTTGCAAAACTTGGTATTGACCAATAACTTTGAACCCCCTCTTTAAAAGCTTAACGTTATTTAACTCAAGTTTGGGGGAGTATAATTTGGCTCTCGAAAATAACATAAAAAATAAAAATTTGAAAATAATTTTTTTTTTGTTTTTTTTGTAAATTTCCAGTTTTAATAAAATAAAAAAGGGTAGTGCTGACAATCTTTGACCCTCTTGGTGTGGCATGACAGTGAGGACACTGTCAGGTTTAAGTTTGGGGGTGTGCTCGGTAAGCTTTCTTCCTTCGGATTCATATGTATATTTTTGCATTTGCATACTTATTTTAAAACTCATAAAAATTGAAGAGCTGTAGGACAGAATAAAAATTCTAGAGTTCGACAAGACGGTTAACTAGCTAGGAAAAACTAGATCCTAGACTTAGTAAATTAGAAACCCTAAAAATAAACTTTCTTAAAATTTAACGGTAGAAAATATATGTCTTTATAGTTTATTTAGAAATAGGCAAATTTTGAGTTCACTTCTTGGGCTAAGTCAAAACAAAGGAAGAGTATTGAAATTTTTATTAAAGTGTAGGTCTGAAAAATAATCCCTAAGCTTAAGTCTAAATTCTGAAAATATATACCCTACAAATTGCACAAACACGAACCTTGAAACTTGGAATAGTTGAGAATACCTTGAAATGCTCTTGTCTAAAATCCTTAGTATGAAGGAAAATAAAATTATAAGTGCCAATAAAGAGATATAAAAAAAATGAACACTGGTTTTGTAATTACTTAAGTCTGCGTAAAAAAAATAAATAGCGAAGGTGCTTTATCACCTAGTGCCTTAGACCAACTGGTTTGGGAGTCACTGCTAAAGCCTTAGGTATTACAAGACGAGGAATTACGCCTTAATACGCAAACATATTTTGTAATCGGTCGTTAGTACCTCAAGAAGTATTAACGGTCGCATGAAGGATGTGTGAGCAATTTCATCTAAAAATTCACCAACTAAAAGTACTTTGGATGATGGACAAGAGGATAAGAGCTTGAATTGAATTTCCAAGTGTATGGGTGATACATACACACACGTAGGGGTATATGATTGGGGTTTGGATGAGAAATAGGAATGAAAAATAGGACTTATATATTTAGTAGAGATGATAAAAATTCCTAAGTTAAGATGGAACCTTAGAAGAAAAATTCAAAAGATGCTAAAAGCTAAATAAATTTACAAAACATATACAATCTTAAGTTAAATGATAAGGAAGCGTGAAAAATATGGGTTGATAATTTCTGAGTTGAAGATAATAGAATTTCTTGCTAGAAAACCGAATTGAAAAATGAAAGTCAATAGGCCAAATTGATAGAATTTTGTGGGTAGTATCCACTGAAAACCCTCAGGAGACAACGCTCCTCCTACTAGAGACACCTAGAGGTTTAACGGCTTGTTACACAAGCTCAGTGCAATCGCGTTTCCCTGCGAAAGTGAGGTTAGGTTTTTTTTTCGAGAATAAAACTAGTTTTGCTCGAAGACGAGCAAAAGATAATTTTGGGGGTATTTGTTTATATCATAATTTTTCATTATTATATTCCCCATTCTTATTCATTTTACAAATAAATAGGTGCTTTTGATCCATGTCTGCTACATAGTTGCAGCTTACAGGTTCTCGGAACAAAACAGAGAAAATGATGAAAAGACGCTACAAAAGTGAGACTACAACCAACAAACAGAAGAATCTTTATCATGCCGCCTACAGTTTGAGGAACAAACGAAGATCAGCAAAGAGTTCGATTGCACAAAGGCAGCACAAGATTCATGACTTCAACACGAAGCAAACAGTAAAAGTCCACAATATTATGCACTGTGGAAATCTGGAAGAAACTAGAAGACATTCTGAAGAACCAAGTGAAGAAAAGTCATGGAAAAAGCAACATGAAATATACCTGAAAAACAGAGCCAAAGACTCCACTATATGGCCGCGGATCCGCGGCCAAACATGGCTTATTGCCGCGGTTCCGTGGCCGTACTGTGCACGTATCGGTGCAAAATGTCGGTGGGTGGCGGTGCGTTGACTAGGCTTCTCACGGTAGTTTTGTAATTGTAGATTGGGATCAGATGTAAACCCTAGGGTTTCTATAATCTATAAATAGGAACCCTATAGCTCTTTTTAGGGTATGCCTCTTCTTATGCCTCTTTTTATTTCCTAGTTTTAGAATTTTTATTCATTGTAAATGTTCGAAGAGTGCATCAAATAAAAAGTAAGTTTTTCTTTATCTTACCTTAGTTTAATTTCTTTTCTGCCCTAGTTAATTAGTTATAAATTTTTTATCTGCCGTAATTGTTAAATTAAAATCATAAAAATGAAATCTTTTATCAATTCCCTAATGAGTGAGTAGTTCTTCACTTGTTAGGGGTAGGTTTGGGGAAGGTTTGAGAGATGAAAATCTCTCACCCCTTTCTTGCCCGTCATACATTTTAAATAGGACTTTATGCATACATACACACACCGCTCACTATAGCACCCTATCCCACGAGGTAGCGGTGATACCATAGTTAAAGATCGGTTGTGTATGTTTTACATAGAGGTTTAGGTAAGTGTTAAGAAAGAACGGACAAGGACCTAGAGGAAGAAACCTAGTTTCTTCCCGATCGTGCTAATCCCCTTTGTTAACAATTACCTTAACACCTAAAAGTTCTTAATTAGGGCATAGAAAGCGGTGAGAAATAATTGATTTTCCAAACTAATCTAAACCTAACCCTAGCAAGGTTTTAATCCTAATCAAACTCAACTTTAGTTTTTATTGATAATCAAATCTACCACAATTGGAATTAACTCGTTAGAACAACTAGAAAATACACAAAATCCCTGTGGACCGACTCGTACTCAACCGGCTAGCTACTAAACGACACCGTTCTTGATTGAGGTAAACTGTTTTTTGATTTATCTTTTAAAAGCACACGCACGCAAAACAACATAACAATCAAATGGCGTCGTTGCCGGCGAAGGTTTGGGGTAGGTTTGGGGAAGGTTTGAGAGATGAAAATCTCTCACCCCTAAAACCCATAAAAATTGAAGAGCTGTAGGACAGAATAAAAATTCTAGAGTTCGACAAGACGGTTAACTAGCTAGGAAAAACTAGATCCTAGACTTAGTAAATTAAAAACCCTAAAAATAACCTTTCTTAAAATTTAACGGTAGAAAATATATGTCTTTGTAGTTTATTTAGAAATAGGCAAATTTTGAGTTCACTTCTTGGGCTAAGTCAAAACAAAGGAAGAGTGTTGAAATTTTTATTAAAGTGTAAGTCTGAAAAATAATCCCTAAGCTTAAGTCTAAATTCTGAAAATATATACCCTACAAATTGCACAAATACGAACTTTGAAACTTGGAATAGTAGAGGATACCTTGAAATGCTCTTGTCTAAAATCCTTAGTATGAAGGAAAATAAAATTATAAGAAAAGGACTGAGTGCCGGATCTTGGATAGGTGTCCCGACCCAAGCCGTGTGAATAAAGAGATATAAAAAAAAATGAACACTGGTTTTGTAATTACTTAAGGCTGCGTAAAAAAAATATAGCGAGGGTGCATTATCACCTAGTACCTTAGACCAACTGGTTTGGGAGTCACTGCTAAAGCCTTAGATATTACAAGACGAGGAATTACGCCTTAATGCGCAAACACATTTTGTAATCGGTCGTTAGTATCTCAAGAAGTATTAACGATCGCATGAAAGATGTGTGAGCAATTTCATCTAAAAATTCACCAACTAAAAGTACTTTGGATAATGGACAAGAGTATAAGAGCATGAATTGAATTTCCAAGTGTAGTGGTGGTACATACACACACGTAGGGGTATATGATTGGGGTTTGGATGAGAGATAGGAATGAAAAATAGGACTTATATCTTTAGTAGAGATGATAAAAATTCCTAAGTTGAGATGGAACCTTAGAAGGAAAACTCAAAACATGCTAAAAGCTAAATAAATTTACAAAACATATACAATCTTAAGTTAAATGATAAGGAAGCGTGAAAAATATGGGTTGATAATTTCTGAGTTGAAGATAATAGAATTTCTTGCTAGAAAACCGAATTGAAAAATGAAAGTCAATAGGCCAAATTGATAGGATTTTGTGGGTAGTATCCGCTGAAAACCCTCAGGAGATAACACTCCTCCTAATAGGGACACCTATAGGTTTAACGGCTTGTTGCACAAGCTCAGTGCAATCGCGTTTCCCTGTGAAAGCGAAGTTAGGTTTTTTTTCCAAGAATAAAACTAGTTTTGCTCGAGGACGAGCAAAAGATATGTTTGGGGGTATTTTTTCATATCATAATTTTGTATTATTATATTCCACATTCTTATTCATTTTACAAATAAATAAGTGTTTTTGATCCATGTCTGCTATATAGTTGCAGGTTACAGGTTCTCGGAACAAAACAGTGAAAATGATGAAAAGATGCTACAAAAGTGAGACTACGACCAACAAACAGAAGAATTTTTATCATGCCGCCTACAGTTTGAGGAATGAACGAAGATCAGCAAATAGTTCGATTGCACAAAGGCAGCACAAGATTCAAGACTTCAACATGAAGCAAACGGTAAAAGGTCACAATATTATGCACTGTGGAAATCTGGAAGAAACTAGAAAACATTTTGAAGAACCAAGTGAAGAAAAGTCAAGGAAAAAGCAACATGAAATATACCTGAGAAATAGAGCCAAAGACTCCACCATATGGCCCCGGATCCATGGCCAAACATGGCTTATGGCCGCGGTTCCATGGCCGTGCTGTGCACGTGTCGGTGCAAAATGTCGGTAGGTGGCGGTGCGTTGACCAGGCTTCTCATGGTAGTTTTGTAAATGTAGATAGGGATCAGATGTAAAACCTAAGGTTTTTATAATCTATAAATAGGAACCCTACAGCTCTTTTTGGGGTATGCCTCTTCTTATGCCTCTTTTTAGTTCCTAGTTTTAGAATTTTTATTTCCTGTAAATGTTTCAAGAGTGCATCAAATAAAAAGTAATTTTTTCTTTATCATGCCTTAGTTTAATTTCTTTTCTTCCCTAGTTAATTAGTTATAAATTTTTTATCGGCCGTAGTTGTTAAATTAAAATCATAAAAATGAAATCTTTTATCAATTCTTTAATGAGTGAGTAGTTCCTCACTTGTTAGGGGTAGGTTTGGAGAAGGTTTGAGAGATGAAAATCTCTCACCCCTTTCTTACCCGTCATACATTTTAAATAGGATTCTATGCATACATACACACACCGCTCACTATGGCACCCTATCCCATGAGGTAGCGGTGATACCATAGTTAAAGACCGGTTGTGTATGTTTTCCATGGAGGTTAGGGTAAGTGTTAAGAAAGGACGAACAAGGACCTAGAGGAAGAAACCTAGTTTCTTCCCGATCGTGCTAATCTCCTTTGTTAACAATTATCTTAACACCTAAAAGTTCTTAATTAGGGCATAGAAAGCGGTGAGAAATAATTGATTTTCCAAACTAACCTAAACCTAACCCTAGCAAGGTTTTAATCCTAATCAAACTCAACTTTAGTTTTTTTGATAATCAAACCTACCACAATTGGAATTAACTCGTTAGAACAGCTAGAAAATACACAAAATCCCTGTGGACCGATCCGTACTCAACCGGCTAGCTACTAAGCGACACCGTTCTTGATTGCGGTAAACTATTCTTTGATTTATCTTTTACAAGCACACGCATGCAAAACAACATAACAATCAAATGGCGCCGTTGCCGGGGAAGGTTTGGGGTAGGTTTGGCGAAGGTTTGAGAGATGAAAATCTCTCACCCCTAAAACCCATAAAAATTGAAGAGCTGTAGGACAGAATAAAAATTCTATAGTTCGACAAGACGGTTAATGTAAAATTTTAAAAATAATTAAATAATTAATTAAACAAATCAAATCGTTTAAGTGAATTTTATAATTTTCGGTAAACTAAAACGTAGTTTTCCTAAAACTAAACCGTAATTATTTTTCACTATAAATTTAAAAATACCTATTTTAATTATGTTATTACTAGTAAATGGTGTTTATTTAGCCACTTATAAATTTTTAGTTTAATTAAATATTTTTCTTAAATTAATTATTTTAAATATTAACATAAGCTTTATTTATACACTAAATTAGTGTAAATTACAAATTTGAATGGGTTAAATTTGTAAAAATGAACCATTGCATCTTAGAATCAAGTGTGTTTCATGAAAAATTTATTTTCAAAATTTTACAATGGTTCTAGACCATTCTAGGTCAAATGGAGTGAAGAAAATAAAGAATTTTTAAATAAAATCATGAAAAGACTTAATGGAATGATATTTTTGTGAAACCTTCTACACTTTTCTTCACATTTTCTCACTCTCCTCTCTTTTCCTCACCTCATGGCCGGCCTCACCACCATGGGCATCCCCAAAATTTCCCCCCCCCCCATCATTTTTGTATTAAAAATCATCAAAATTCAACAAAAATCCAAATAAAAACCCACAAAATCCTAATTAATTCCTACCCTCTATTCTTTGCTCATCTTTACATGGGTTTTGGAGATGGAAAGCATTCATTTTGGAGGCTTATTTTCATGTTTGGATTTCATGTTGTGGAGGTATAAATTTTCTTCTTTTGATTTATTGTTATTAGATGTTTCATTTAAGCATAATTAGATTTAATAAATTAATTCTATTTACAAGTTTTAAAATTCAAGTTAGGATTTGTAAAATCGAGTTATGGTTTTATTAATTCATTAGGGTTATAATAAGTAGTTTAACACTTTTAGAAATGGAAAATCATGCATGGTTGTTATATTGTAAATTGTTATCCAAAATTGTTTAAATAAAACCATTTTTTTCAAACTAGATTTCTATATATTGTATATATTGGTGAAATAAAATTCCAATTAATATTTGTAACACTAGATTGTGGTTTTAATGAGGGTATTAACTTGTTAGTGGAATGAAAAACTTAATTTGGTTACTAGTTTTTATTGATAATTGAAAAATTGTGAGAAAAATGCTATTTTTGCTAACTAGAATTTGGAAATTCTTAAATAAATGAGATTTAAAATCTAATTTATGGTTTCATTATATTACTATCATTATAAATTGTAGTTTGATAAGTAAAATTAGGCACAATCAAGTTTAGTCGTGAAATTATGGAAAATTTTGCTTGCAAGGTGTTGAAATGGATAAAATTGCAAAGTAGGAATTTATTTTTAATACAAATTAGTGTGATAAAAATATGGTAATGGTTTCTATAATCTAGTTAGGTTATTTAATGAATATTATGACCATTAGTTTCTTTTAAACATCAAGTTTTGAAGTAAAACGGTAAATTGGCATTTTCGGGTTTTACGAAATCGGACTGTTTGATCGATTTTTAGGGTTTCGATGGATTAAATCATGTTTTATATTATAAGTAATGAGTTTTCAAACTACAAGTTGTTTTTTGATGTTTATCTCGATTAATCGGAGTTTGTATGCCGATATCGAGCGATATTTGGTTCTTTTGCGTGAACGGGACATAGGTTTTAACCTATGCGCGTTTCGTGCGTCGTTTTGATTTTGTCCGTAATTCAGTTTACGATACTATATATGTTTGCGTATAGGTATCCCTCGCGTGGACTTCGGACGAGAAAGAAGAGGAGGGTGACATCGTCTTTGGCAGACAAGGACCAGGTGAGTAGATGTATATCTACGGGGGGAAGTCGGGTGGATGGCGTTTAGCACCCCCGCAAGCGTAGAATAGGAATAAGTACTTATTGTCATTAGGAAGCCAGACGTGACCTTAGAATTTCGGTGAGTAGGACCCTAGTAATGACCTCAGGATGGACTAGATTGATTTAGAAAGACCATACCCGAGAATGAATATCTTGGAGGAGATTCGTAGGTTTCAGGTAGATACACACACACGCACACACTGAGACTCGACGTGGTGTATACGTGTATGTATATATATATATATATATATATATGTATATAGGACTAGGTGTAAATATATATATATATACACAATACGTATATGTGATACAAGGATGTGATATGTACACGGGGATGAAACAATATAACTGGGCTGATGCCGTGATTCTTGGCTATACAGTCGTGTTATGATGTTAGCGGATCATTAGAAAATGAGATAATGGATTTGTATACTTGAACAATGATAAAGGGTGGTGATGATATTGAAGTATATGGGACTCTAAAATAGAATCCGGACCGTAACCTGTGCCTGAAATTCTGATATGATATAAGTGTGACTTGAGTTTGATATTATATATATAGGTGTGACTTGAGTTCGATATCATATATAGGTGTGACTTGATTACGATATGAACTAAGTGTGACTTAATCACAATATGATACATATGACATGATATATCTGAGGATAAATTAACGATGTATATTTATGCTGGCAATGATATATGATTGATATATGCGATTACAGTATATCACCTTGATCTTGACATGTATTGATGATGATATTATACGAATGATGAGACACGTAGGTGATACTTGACCCGTACTCCGATATTGGGATGCCGTACGATGGATTTTACCGTATGAGGCATAGATATGATGATTGATCCGCACTCTTGATTCGAGGAAGCCGTACTACGTACGTGACGCTTTTGAGGCTGGATCGCCGACTATTAGGGAAATGGACTCAGACTTTAGGTGTACTCTTATTTCTTATCGACTAGTTTCTTAGGTTTAGTTCCTTAGGAGGTTAGATGGACACTAGTTTAGGCTCGAGACATATAGTTGTAGATATACTTGTATATCAAATGGGTGGATAATACACATCCGTCTTTACTTTCAGAGTGTAATCATCATGGTGCATGTTCATTCATATGTTTCTATAATCAGTATGAAACTCTGCCTGTTAGGACACCAGCACCATTACCGATGATGCGCATATTCCACGCTCACTTATTTGCCGGCTCACACACATCATCATCGGTAATTGCTATGTCACGTACACTTTAGAACATATTATCTTTTATTGATAGAATCAGCCAATAGCTAGATCGATATATTATTGTGATTACTCTCTGGTGTTAATATAGACATGGCATTTATTACTTAGACATTTCATGCATTCACATTTTCATGTTATCATGCAGTATTATGGGCATATGCCGACACTTATCATATACTTACTCATGATTTTGGAATTTTGGATTTCTATGAGATTTCTGGATTTTGGGGAAAACCGCAAGAATCTATAAAAACTTCTCTCTCCCCTCTTTTCTTTTTAAAACATAAGATGCGGTTTTCTCGTAATGTATGTGTCGTCCACCATGAGATTTCATGTTTTCTGTTGGATTTCGAGACCCGATTCGAGGAGTGGATGAACCGTCTCGGGTACATGGTGGGCCCGGTATGGTACCCCGGAGTAAGAAGATCGAGTTGTAGACGATGAGCCTGGCAGGGGAGGACTACCTACCGGTGATGTCTGGCGCGGCGGATATCCGGAGGATACCGACCGTTGTCGTGGGATTGGATGATATGGGCCGATCCGGACTGACGGAGCCCGAGATATTGAGACTATGAGACATTGAGATTATGAGGTATTGAGACTTGAGATTTACATGTTTTGTGTCGATACTTGACACGGATTTCCATGGATTTCATCATTGATATTTCAGATTTCTATGCACATTTTACCATGATAAAAGCTAAAGATTTCTTATACAGATATATCCAGATTTCAGGATTTGTTATTGTACATTCATGGTGCATGCATACTCA
Source organism: Agapanthus africanus (assembly GCA_030015575.1). Classification (NCBI taxonomy): domain Eukaryota; kingdom Viridiplantae; phylum Streptophyta; class Magnoliopsida; order Asparagales; family Amaryllidaceae; genus Agapanthus; species Agapanthus africanus. The sequence continues at coordinate 439,147,716 of CM057350.1, read as the reverse complement.
TTCACATGACATAGTACTATATGAGGCACTGACACGAGCACGGAGCATTTGCACTTACACGTAGTTTATTATCCTGTCTTTACTTGATGATTAATAGTATATTAGTATATTATTATGACCTAGGACAGCGTCGTGCATTCGATTTCTTTTCACAGATATCTTCTACTCACGAGTTGGCAACTCACCCCCGTTGTGCCAAATTTTATTACAGGTCCGATGTACAGGTTTTCCTGGCAGTTTGCTGGCACATCTTTTCATTCAGGGTGATTTGCACGGTAGGTTGGTTCACTTGTATCTGGACCGCCATTGTACTTTTATTATTTCTTTTGTATCTAGTAAGCTCCATCAACCAAACTTGTATTACTTGATAGTTACTGGACCTGTTATTTTTATTTCGTCCTTAGAGTCGCGCTCGTATTATCATGATATCTGGTGGATTTGTTTTCTTTTGAGTTTTGAGCCCCGCCCTTTGGCGTTGTACACTTTTGTGCATTGGTGTGGTTGTTTCCGCCTTTCAGCGTAGAGCTAGCTCCCGTTGGGGATGCTTTTTATTGATTGTATATATTATACTTATTTGTACCCGTTTGGGGCCATTTTTTACAGAGGAGACTCTGCCGAAATTTTTGAGAAAATTGGATGATGCTTTTAAACTTGTTTTCTTCATGTTTTCCTTTCCTTCTTCTTCTTTTATGGTTTAGATTTCTGGGCTTCGGCTTACTTAGGTTACGTTGCGCCTCTAGACGCTTCGTAATCTAAGTGTCGGTCACGTTCCGTACTTTCGGGCCGTGACAGTTAACTAGCTAGGAAAAACTAGATCCTAGACTTAGTAAATTAAAAACCCTAAAAATAACCTTTCTTAAAATTTAACGGTAGAATATATATTTCTTTGTAGTTTATTTAGAAATAGGCAAATTTTGAGTTCACTTCTTAGGCCAAGTCAAAATAAAGGAAGAGTGTTGAAATTTTTATTAAAGTGTAAGTCTGAAAAATAATCCCTAAGCTTAAGTCTAAATTCTGAAAATATATACCCTACAAATTGCACAAACACGAACCTTGAAACTTGGAATAGTAGAGGATACCTTGAAATACTCTTGTTTAAAATCCTTAGTATGACGGAAAATAAAATTATAAGTGTGAATAAAGAGATATAAAAAAAATGAACACTGGTTTTGTAATTACTTAAGGCTGCGTAAAAAAAATATATAGCGAGGGTGCTTTATCTCCTAGTGCCTTAGACCAACTGGTTTGGGAGTCACTGCTAAAGCCTTAGGTATTACAAGACGAGGAATTACGCCTTAATGCGCAAACACATTTTGTAATCGGTTGTTAGTACCTCAAGAAGTATTAACGGTCGCATGAAGGATGTGTGTGCAATTTCATCTAAAAATTCACCAATTAAAATTACTTTGGATGATGGACAAGAGTATAAGAGCTTGAATTGAATTTCCAAGTGTAGGGGTGATACATACACACATGTAGAGGTATATGATTGGGGTTTGGATGAGAGATAGGAATGAAAAATATGACTTATATGTTTAGTAGAGATGATAAAAATTCCTAAGTTGAGATGGAACCTTAAAAGGAAAACTCAAAAGATGCTAAAAGCTAAATAAATTTACAAAACATATACAATCTTAAATTAAATGATAAGGAAGCGTGAAAAATATGGGTTGATAATTTCTGAGTTGAAGATAATAGAATTTCTTGCTAGGAAACCGAATTGGAAAATGAAAATCAATCGACCAAATTGATAGGATTTTGTGGTAATATCCGCTGAAAACCCTCAGGAGACAACACTCCTCCTACTAGGGACACTTAGAGGTTTAACGGCTTGTTGCACAATCTCAGTGCAATCGCATTTCCCTGCGAAAGTGAGGTTAGGTTTTTTTTTCCGAGAATGAAACTAGTTTTGCTCGAGGACGAGCAAAAGATATGTTTGGGGGTATTTGTTCATATCATAATTTTTCATTATTATATTCCCCATTCTTATTCATTTTACAAATAAATCGGTGCTTTTGATCCATGTCTGCTACATAGTTGCAGGTTACAGGTCCTCGGAACAAAACAGTGAATATGATGAAAAGACGCTACAAAAGTGAGACTACGACCAACAAACAGAAGAATCTTTATCATGCCGCCTACAGTTTGAGGAATAAACGAAGATCAGCAAAGAGTTCGATTGCACAAAGGCAGCACAAGATTCAAGACTTCAACACGAAGCAAACGGTAAAAGTCCACAATATTATGCACTGCGGAAATCTGGAAGAAACTAGAAGACATTATGAAGAACCAAGTGAAAAAAAGTCAAGGAAAAAGCAACATAAAATATACCTGAGAAACAGAGCCAAAGACTCCACCATATGGCCACGAATCCGCGGCCAAACATGGCTTATGGCCGCGGTTCCGCAGCCGTACTGTGCATGTGTCGGTGCAAAATGTCCGTGGATGGTGGTGCGTTGACTAGGCTTCTCAGGGTAGTTTTGTAAATGTAGATAGGGAACAGATGTAAACCCTAGGATTTCTATAATCTATAAATAGGAACCCTACAGCTCTTTTTGTGGTATGCCTCTTCTTATGCCTCTTTTTAATTCCTAGTTTTAGAATTTTTATTCCATGTAAATGTTCGAAGAGTGCATCAAATAAAAAGTAAGTTTTTCTTTATCTTGTCTTAGTTTAATTTCTTTTCTGCCCTAGTTAATTAGTTATAAATTTGTTATCTGCCGTAGTTGTTAAATTTAAATCATAAAAATGAAATCTTTTATCAATTCCCTAATGAGTGAGTAGTTTCTCACTTGTTAGGGGTAGGTTTGGGGAAGGTTTGAGAGATGAAAATCTCTCATCCGTTTCTTGCCCGTCATACATTTTAAATAGGACTCTATGCATACATACACACACCGCTCACTACGGCACCCTATCCCAAGAGGTAGCGATGATACCATAGTTGAACACCGGTTGTGTATATTTTCCATGGAGGTTAGTGTAAGAGTTAAGAAAGGACGGAAAAGGATCTAGAAGAAGAAACCTAGTTTCTTCCCGATCGTGCTAATCCCCTTTGTTAACAATTACCTTAACACCTAAAAGTTCTTAATTAGGGCATAGAAAGCGATGAGAAATAATTGATTTTCTAAACTAAGCTAAACCTAACCCTAGCAAGGTTTTAATCCTAATCAAACTCAACTTTAGTTTGTATTGATAATCAAACCTACCACAATTGGAATTAACTCGTTAGAACAACTAGAAAATACACAAAATTCCTGTGGACCGACCCGTACTCAACCGGCTAGCTACTAAGCGACACCGTTCTTGATTGCAGTTAACTATTCTTTGATTTATCTTTTAAAAGCACACGCATGCAAAACAACATAACAATCAAGCGCGTGCGTAGGTCCGGTTCGTTGGGGAAGGGGGAAACGTGACGAGAGAGGGATGCGGCCGTTGCGGGCGAGCACGAGGAGCGGGGAGTCATGGGGGAGAGTCGTTGGAGGAAGTGGCCGTTGGGGAAGCGAGCGGGACGCGGTCGTCGTGGCGAGCGCGAGAAGCAGGGAGGCATTGCGAAAGAAGTGGCGAGAAAAAGGAAACAAGTGGAGGAAGAAGAGGAGGAAGCGGGTGCGGGTCGGGTCGGGCATTGGTTGGGTCGGGTTGAATTAGGATTTAGGCTGTTTAGGTTTAGGAGTAATTAATATAAAATAATAAGATATCATAAAATGGATACAAAAATGAAATAATTTTGGAAAAAATCTGAGAAAATACGGAAAAATTATATTCGGAACTAGGGATTTACATCATACCCTCCTTACAAAAATTTTGTCCTTGAAATTAAAATGAAAACAACGGAACAACAACACTATACAAACAGATGCGGAAAATATGCACGGATGTCCTCCTCGCGTTCCCAGGTAGACTCCCCTGGAGAACAACCACCCCAAGAAACTCGAACCAGGGGAATCACTTTGTTCTTCAGCACTTTTTCTCGACGATCGAGAATGGTGGTGGGCTGCTCCACATAAGATAAATCGGTACCCAAGGTCAACTCAGAATGATCGAGAACTTGACCGTCGTCTCGAATGTAGCGCCGCAACTGTGACACATGAAATATGTTGTTTACACCCGCTAACGATGGGGGTAAGGCAAGACGGTAGGCCACTTCCCCCACTCGCTCTAGCACATCAAAAGGTCTAATGAATCCGGGACTGAGTTTCCTGCGACCTCCAAACCTGATAACACCACGGATAGAAGAAATTTTCAGAAACACATGATCTCTGACCTCGAATTCTAGCGCTCTCCTGCTGGCATCCGTCCAACTCTTCTGTCGGTCCTGAACCGTCTTAATGCGCTGTCTGATCATCTGGACCTTGTCTACCGTCTGAACAATAAGTTCGGGGCCCAGTAATCTCCACTCTCCCATGTCATCCCAACAAACAAGGGATCGAAATTTCCGTCCGTAAAGTGCTTCGAATGGAGCCATCTGGATGTGTAGGGTTCTTAGGCACACTAACAAGGTTCTACAAGGCATCTACCATGCCAAAATCAAAATTTTATGTGCCGAACAACCCTAAGCGAGATCGTATACTAGAGATTAGGCGAAACTAATAGCAAGTAAACAACTTTACTTCTAAGGGTTAGGGATTACAACCTTTTTAGATCCGGTCCTTCGCTTCTAAAGCTCCGTGTTGACGTCCTTTCGCTGCGATCGTCGAGATCCCGGACTCTTGTGACGGTTTTCTCGGAGAAATGAACGGGCTAGCTCGTTGACTTCGAGGCCGAAGATGATCTACGTCGAGGAGACTCAAACTCAAGCTCCATCTTCACTAGGTCATGAATTTTGTGAAGAGAACACCATAAACTAAATGGAAAGTAGTAGAGGATGATGAAATAGGAAGTGGGTTCACTTTGGATTTGGATTTCTCACTCTATTTCTTCACTTGAAAATTTCTAGCAAGCTTTTCTTCTTCTTGAAGATGAAGAAGATGAAAGAAAAATTAATAATGAATTATCTAAAAAGAATAATCAAGTGAAGTCTATCATAATGCAACCATGGGTGAGTTAACCTTTGTAGAGACGAAACTATAGTTTAAGTTAATGGTTTGGTTAATAAAAATCTTATGCAAAACAAAATGAGTGGACTTTGTCAAAGATGCTTAAAAGCTTCATGAAGTTTCAATCCAAGACAAAGAAAGCCACCATTTTGTTTTACTAAAATAAATAAAAACCTAAACCATTATCTTAAATATGGTGTAAGTCATACACACACCCAAGTTTGCATGTATCATCAATCATGATACAAACTAGTGCACAAACATATATCATATATACAACTTGTGCACATCAAGTGAGAAAATCAATCTTAAGTGAACAAAAACTAATTAATGTAAAGTAATATATCAAATATATAATTAGACATTAAATCATTAAATCAACACTTGATTTAATGGTCCGGTCATATCGCATATAACCGACTAATATCTAGTGTATCAATATATCGAATCAACACTTGATTCGGTAACCCGGCTATATCTCATATAACCGACCGATGATACAAATCGCGAGAATAGAATATAGTATCACATACTGGTATTATTCTCGGTCCCGCACATATCTCATATGCGCTCCTATTTCGTTTCTCTTGAGCCAGGAAACCTCTGTGTAGGACTCTAAAGGCTCGTCAATACGCCGGCAGTAGGTGGTGATCATATCAATCACCCACAAGCCGCAAGCAGTCTGCTAAACGTAACGGCCACCCGGATATTAAGCGATCAGAAGATCAACGAGCAAGCCTGCTCACACTCCTGCGAATCCAATCAGTAACACTTACCGCACAGTCCGGTCTGTTCGTCTGATATGTCGCATATCTCGCCTAGGGGTGATAAACGTCAGACCCCAATAGCTTGATAAGTCATGCCGATGTAAGGTCCATAACAAGCATGAAACTACTGATAACACTTACCAGTAAATCAGTGCAACCCTGACCAGGGATTTCCAGTTATGGCCAGTTGAGCATAGCGCAACATCAACCCCCAATACCGGGAGAGACGAATCCACTCCTATCGCTCATTGCCTCCATGTGAATCGGGACTGTACCCAAAAACCATATGTTTGCATGACTCAATAGAGCCGTGGTAGGGTGGAAATCAAAGCACAGTAGGAGACACACAAGACTCTATGACGATCTCGGGTCAACAGACTAAGCTGTACCAGTGTCACCAGAGAACTGCCATCTGACGTAAGGTATAATACCATCTGGGAGTTCTCGGCGAGTCCGTTCTGTATACCCAGTCTCCACTGAGCATCCGCATACCATCTCTGATGTCAAACACCAATGGATATGGGATCATCCATCGCCCATCACATGGGTCGAGAAGATATACGCTAGTCTACTCTGGAATATCGATGCCCCGTCTCGATATTCCCACGACTAGGAACATTAAAGGATGTACTCATAGACTACACAGGCCCTACTAATATGATCTACATCATAGTCCTGCAAGTCGAGTACACATCCTAAGGGCTTTATCAACATGTAGCAGAGAGACAGTAAGTATACATGTTAAGATAAAGAGCAACCAGATAGCGTACTATCATGTCGAGTGATCAGTCGAAAATATTGTATATTTTAGCCGGCAATTTCCCCATCTTTTGCATACATTTAGAAGTGTTCGGTATTCATATTTCACATATTAGCAAAACAGTCGTAAAATATCAGATTGCATGTATTAGACTTTTAAACCGACACTTTAAGGGAAATTAACCGCATTTCATGGCATCGCATCATTTCTGTATTTGCGCAACACTTGTCTTGAGTCTGTGCAGGAAATACGGAAGAAAAGCAAAAGAGCTGATCAAAAATACACCAACTAAATCATTTCAGATCTGGTAGCAATACAAAAGGAGATATTAAATTCAACATATAAAATAAAGGCTCATACAATAGCCCAAGACCACTGCAGAAAACAAAAGCCATGAAGACTCCAATGCGCCGCGGATCCGCGGCGGGAGCTGTCTTGCGCCGCGGATCCGCCGCATTATTGCCACGTCATCGCTTCATTTTCAGTGCAGAATCTCAATCTCTGGGCCCACATTCCTTTCTGATATGTCAAGTTCCAGAATACTCTCGAAGCTACTGCCAGATCAGCAAAGAAGATTAAGCAAGGCTAATCCTAATTAAGCTCCTAATTAATCCTCTTCTAGAAGCTCCCTCCTAACTAATCACATCTAGAAGCTTCTCCCCTAACTAACTTTTGGAGGGAAATTTGAATTTCCTCAACAAACTTTAGGAGGGAAACTTAGAATTTGAAATCCTAGATCTAGAGTTAGTTATCTATAAATAGGAACCTAGACCTAGGGTTAAAGGCTAATCAATAATCAATAATCAATAATCAATAACCATTGGTTCATTCTACACCATTTTCTTCCACAAGTCTCGTGACAAGGCTTGTGCGAAACCCTAACCCTAATTCCACTCCAAATCCAAGATCTTGAGTACCAAATCAAGCGAGAAGCCTTCAACCTTTTAGGAGCTGAGCCGATCTTCAATCGGGCAAGTGATCCAAGCAGATCCGCGATCCACGGAGACGAGCGAAGCCAAATCGACGATCGAATTCTTCCTCTTGTAGTTCTTGAGCGAATGTAATGAAATTGATGATATAAATAAAAGGTGAAATTCTTTTATCTTGCTTTCTTTTAATTCTTGCATCATGATTAGATCTCAATTTGTAATTGTTGTTCTTGTTGTGATGTTTGAGTAAAACTCCGCTCGTAAAGGAGTCGAGACGATTGTAGAATGATGATGTAACAAATCTTAATACGATTTTTAAGTCCTACGAGTTTTGAAAACCCTAGCAAGTTCAAGAATCGATGACCTAGTTTCCTAGCGATGCTTTCTTGATTGTGATCGCTCGAAATTAGGGATCTACGATCGTTTCTTGAATTTACTAGAGGCTAGAATATGAATGATATCAATGAAAGGACAAAAGATAAGATGAAACCCTAGTTTCACAAGAAGTCTCTAATTCTCATCGATCATCATCGATCTAGTATCAATTCATCGAAGGATAAGAATACGTAATTGTAAGATTACATCATATCTATAGATCCGATTGATTCCTACGAGCCTCATTTCGATTCTTGATATTTGGTTTGGAAAAATCATCAAACGATCAATTCTTGATTCTATCTTTTACTTTTCTTAGATCTAGATATTTTCTTTTTCTTGAAATACAAAATTTAAATCATGAATTGTTTTGTTTTCTTTTCTTAAAGTTTCGACTCATCTAATTCAAAAGACAAACGATTACACTTTCCCTGTGGACGATCCGCACTCACTAACAATCTACATCCGACACCGTAGTTGATTGCGGTCAAATAATTTTTGGTTGTGATTTCTATACAATTTTCACACTACACAATCCGAAATCGTTTCAATCAAATGGCGCCGTTGCCGGGGATAGTGCGCTAATAGCTCGTATTTTGAAATTTGAGTTGAAAATTTTATTCCATTATAATTTTTAGATCTAAACTCGCACAAACCCTAATACGTGTGTTGTGATTTGATTGCGAGGGAATCTGGAATCATTGGAGCTTGAGAAAAATTATTCTGAAAATTCCAGAGAGCCTTTCAAGTGAACAGGAACCTACTGTGAAATTTTCGTGCAGAGATCACCTTGGACCGCGGCGGATCCGCGGTGTTAGCCTTCAATTGCGGCGGAAGCGCGGCTGTGGCGACTGTTCACTGCACCAATTTTGCTCAGTATCTCTCTATCTTTCTTATCTCCTCCTTTCTCTGCTCCAATTAATATTTTGTGCAGGTTTCTTTGCAAATAAATCGCTGCGCCGCAAAAAGCAAAATAAAATTTGTGCGTGTTTTTGATTCTTGGTTGTTTGCATTTTAATACGGAATTTAAGGGGCACGACCAAATTCAAATTAGGTGGGGAATTCATTACCCTTCCTAGGCCCCGAAAATCGCAAAACTTGCATCCGCATTACCCTCATTAATTAAAAAATATCTAGAGATGACTCTAAGGACCGTCGCGCTCAATTAGGACAGAAGAGGGCCGTGGGTAATTCATTGCTTATCCGCGTTTTCTTGTGGTGCCTAAGGCGAGTGTGTCTAAGGCTAGTGGTTTTTAATTAGGCCCACTACTTATGTAGTGGAGTACCTTCCCACTTACCTGGCACTTATCCGGCCACAGGGGGACAAAGAGGCAGTGGAGGATTTTATCCTGCGACTTGTCTTTTGGCAGTTAGGAGCGGTCTAGAGATTTGACCTAGGTGACCCCTAGAATTAGGGTTTTGTGTGTTGCATTTGTTGTGTTGCATCATTTTTTCAAAAGTCCGTACCACTTTTCAAAACAAACACCGCATTCATATCTTTTCCCTAATTATAAATTCACGCTGCCACTTGTACTAACCCTTTTTAGTGCAAGATAGGCTGGACAACGGGATTCTAGTGCCCGTTAAGTCCGCGTTTCCTTGATCGACCCTAAAATCGGTATTTCTACATTTACCCTTTCTTTTACCCACCACCACACCCATATCGATGGATCCACCTCCATCGAACTTCTTTTCCACTACTCTGCCGCCGTCCGTTGGTGCGCAGATTCCACCTCGCATCTTTCTCCAAGAGAGATGCTATCCTACACGAGGCCCACTTTCCACCTGTCTTTCCACACCACCAGCCAACGGGGAAAATTTTCAAATAAAACCCCAATGCATCAACCTTCTACCAAAATTTCACGGTCTCGAGTCTGAAGACGCATACGTGTTTATCACGAAATTTGAAAATGTATGCGCAATGATGGGTACTTCACAGCTTTCTGTGGATGCTTTGCGTCTTCGTCTTCTCCCATTTACCTTGTGCGATTTAGCTGAGAAGTGGCTATATAACACTACCGCACATTCCATTTCAAATTGGGACGAATTCGTTAAAGCATTCCTTAAGAAATTCTACCCACATCAAAAAACAGCTCGAGTCCGTAGCGAAATCTATCAATTCACCCAGCTTCCAAATGAAACATTTTCAAAGTGTCTTGAACGTTTCAAGGATCTGTTACTCCAATGTCCACATCACGGCATCCCGAGATGGGAATTGTGCCGAATCATTTATGAGGGCATTACTCCTTACACAAGACAGACCCTTGAATCCATGTGTCAAGGCAACTTTATAACCAAAGATGATGGGGAAGCCTGGAACTTTCTAGAAGATTTCGCTGAAAAATCTTTACAGTGGGAGGGTGTGAGTTAATCGTCTAGGGAGGGCAATGATATTTCCATAGGAGTTAGAGCTGACATTTCAGCTATGCAAAAGAAACTTGAGACTATGGAAAACAAATTTTTAGCCGCCCTAAGTCAAATGTCACTCTCCAAAACTGTATGTGGCTGCTGTTCTGATCCGTCTCACTTGACGGAAGAATGTCCGTTTCAAGGTCATGAGCATACCAATGCCGCATTTCAAAGACCTAGAAACGATCCATCTTCCTCCACATATGATCAGGGTTGGAGGAATCACCCTAACTTTGCTTGGAACCAATCACAATTTCAAAACACGGTTCCAAACCCGAATCAATTCCAAAGGGTCCCTCCACCACAACAGCAACCACCACAATTGAGTCAGCACCCCTTTCAAGCACAAAATTTTCAAAATCCGGTCAACACTTTTGCACCATCTAGTCCTTTGCAGTTGACCGGGACGGATGAATCCTATTCATTTGCACAATGCATGAATTTGGTCTTAACAAATCTCATGCAAGTATCAGCTGAAATAAAAACTTCTGTCGATTATATAAAGAAAAACTCTGCCTCCCAAAGTGAGAGTATTAAATCGATGGAAGAAGAAATTGCACGTTTAAAAGCTGAAATGAGTGCAAGAGAGAAAGGGAAACTTCCAGCTCAACCTTTACCCAATTCTGGCTATTCACATACTGTGGATGCAATCACGTTGAGATCTGGAAGAGTGCTTGACACTCATGTTGGGGAAGAGTTTGATGATAATGATAAATCAATCAATAACACCCCGGCTGAGACCTTTCCTCACACACACATTTCTGACCCCAATTCTTTTACCCCACCATCTTCTTCCGAGCCTATTCTCCATTTTCCAAAAGGCTCGCCACTACAGCCCACCTCTTTTACCCCTCCACGGACGATCCCCACTTCTATTCTGGGATCGGTTCCACACCCACTTCCTTCTCCTATGATGGACCCAGCGCTTATTGCTAAAGCACCTTATCCAAATCGGTTAAGGGCTAACACACCGAGTCCACATATGGAGAAGATTATGAACATTTTTAAGCAAGTAAACACCAACATCCCTCTCCTAGATGCCATCCAACAAGTTCCGTCTTATGCGAAAACTCTTAAGAACTTGTGCACTAGGAAGAGGAAGAATCAAGTGCCCAAGAAGATTTTTATGGAAAAAACAATAGACACGGCTTTCCCCCAACAATTACCGAGGAAACGTAAGGATCCAGGATATCCTACTATTTCCGTTTCTATTAGGGAAAAACACATTAACCGTGCTCTACTAGACCTTGGCGCTAGTGTTAACTTGCTTCCATATTCTGTTTATGAGCAACTAGGTATTGGAGAGTTGAAGCCAACCAATTGCACTCTCCAGATGGCTGACCGATCAATCACCAAACCTAGGGGTGAACTGGAGGATGTGTTAATAAAAATCGGAGAATTTATATTCCCGGTAGATTTTATTGTAATTGATACACAACCTGTAGCGAACCCACGGAATTAAATTCCGGTGATTTTAGGTCGCCCCTTTTTGGCCACTTCCAATGCTATAATCAACTGTCGTAACGGTTCTATGACCCTATCTTTTGGGAATAGGTCAATAGAGCTGAACATTTACAAGTTGGGAAGTGTACCCTCCGAACCTACTGCTCAGGTCTGTTCTGTCGACTTAATGGATGTCGACAGCAGCGAATTTGATGATCCTCTTGATACTGATCTTGACTCTTTTCATATGTTGTTGTTTGACCCAACTATGTATCATACACATACGGACTCTTCCACCGAGATGTCCGGGTCAACAATTAACACTGATTATGAACTGCTTTTAGAGTCTGAAGATCACCCCGCACTTTGTGATGATATTATTCATCGGGGTATTGATGGAACTTTTGAGGAAATCTTCGCTGAAGAACTCGCATTTTTGAATGACACGGGTGTTGAGACGAATCTTGTCCCAATCACTGAAATTGAACCTCCACCCCTTCTTCTGAATTGTAAAAAGAATGCGAGTAATCCATCACATTCACTGCATCGTCTCTCCAAAATGAGACGCACACACATTCTCTTCTACCACTTACCTTTTCCCCACTTCTTCTTCCACCAACCAGAGCACTGCATTGATAAAATTTTTGAATGGTTGGTGTTAACATTCGGTCTTTGCAAAGCTTGGCATCGACCACTGATTTTTGACCCCCACTTGTGATTTTAAAAGATTAACATTGCATAACTCAAGTTTGGGGGGGATATTTTTTCTGGCTCTTGAAAAGAAAATTTTTACAAAATGATGAGCCAAAAATAAGTTTGGGGGAGGATCTTCACTTAAATATTTTGCCCCCACTAATAAATTCCTCCCAAGCTTACAGGTTTTTCGAGATTTAGCAGATGGCAACAGTGAGGACACTGTTGAAAACAAGTTTGGGGGAGGTTTGTGCTTATTTTCGCATCATTTGCATATCATTTGCATAAGCACAAAACATTTCTTTAAAAACCATAAAATTTTAAAAATTTTCAAAATTATAAAAATATTTTTGTATATAAATAAGATAATAAAAGTTTAGATAGTGAAAAATTACATCCATAAGATTAGAAAAATTCTAGAAAACTAAGAAAATTAGATGTTTTCTTATACGAACTAGTAATAAGTAGTTATGAGCCGTTGTCCCAAGGGTTAGTAAGATGAAAGACGTCACTAATCTGAGGATAAAAATAAGTCTGAAAAATAGTTTCTATTCTGGAAGCCAAACATTTTGAACCTTGATACCCTGCTATTCGCACTTACACACGTCTTGAAGCCTGGGATAGTAGAGGATACCTTGAAATGCTCTTGTCTTAAAGCCGATGTATGAAGGAAATAAAAAGAAAAGTGAATAAAAATATATATTAAGTGGTGAGAAAAATGAACACTGGTTTTGTTATCACTGAAAAAAAAAATGTATAGCGAGGGTGTTTCTTCACCTAGTGCCCTAAGGCCAACTGGTCTGGGAGTCACTGCTACGCCTGAGGTGGTGCAAGACGAGGAAAATACACCAAGTAAGCAAGCACAGGAGTAATCGGTCGGTTAGTACCTCAAGAAGTATTAACGGTCGCATGAAAGTGTGTGAGCAATCTCATCTAAATATTCATTAATTAAAAAGTACTTAGGCTGATGGGCAAGAGTATGATAGCTTGAATTGAATTCTCCGGGTGTAGGGATGTCTTTACACACACGCAGGGTGATATGATCGATGTTTTGGAAGAAAGATAGGAATGAAGAATAAGACGATGTTTTATTGAGGGAGGACGTGATTTCCGACATCTTTTCATGACCATTAAGATAGGGCTCATGACAACCGAAAAGCTAGCTTAGTTGGAAACCCTAATTTTCAAGGCTTTTCTTTTACAATTCTTGTCTTTAAATGTAATATTCATGATCTTCCTTTTATTATTGTATTTTGTGGGTGCAATCCGCTGAAAACCCTCAGGAGACAACACTCCTCCTACTAGGGACACCTAGAGGTTTAAAGGCTTGTTGCACGTGCTCAGTGCAATCGTGTTGCCTATGAAAGTGTGCTAGTTAGTTTTTCTCTTTCTTTATTTTCTCCTTCTCTTTTTAATAAAACATTCGCTCGAGACGATCGAAATTAAGTTTGGGGGTATTTGATCAGTCGAAAATATTGTATATTTTAGCCGGCAATTTCCCCATCTTTTGCATACATTTAGAAGTGTTCGGTATTCATATTTCACATATTAGCAAAACAGTCGTAAAATATCAGATTGCATGTATTAGACTTTTAAACCGACACTTTAAGGGAAATTAACCGCATTTCATGGCATCGCATCATTTCTGTATTTGCGCAACACTTGTCTTGAGTCTGTGCAGGAAATACGGAAGAAAAGCAAAAGAGCTGATCAAAAATACACCAACTAAATCATTTCAGATCTGGTAGCAATACAAAAGGAGATATTAAATTCAACATATAAAATAAAGGCCCATACAACAGCCCAAGACCATTGCAGAAAACAAAAGCCATGAAGACTCCAATGCGCCGCGGATCCGCGGCGGGAGCTGCCTTGCGCCGCGGATCCGCCGCATTATTGCCACGTCATCGCTTCATTTTCAGTGCAGAATCTCAATCTCTGGGCCCACATTCCTTTCTGATATGTGAAGTTCCAGAATACTCTCGAAGCTACTGCCAGATCAGCAAAGAAGATTAAGCAAGGCTAATCCTAATTAAGCTCCTAATTAATCCTCTTCTAGAAGCTCCCTCCTAACTAATCACATCTAGAACCTTCTCCCCTAACTAACTTTTGGAGGGAAATTTGAATTTCCTCAACAAACTTTAGGAGGGAAACTTAGAATTTGAAATCCTAGATCTAGGGTTAGTTATCTATAAATAGGAACCTAGACCTAGGGTTAAAGGCTAATCAATAATCAATAATCAATAATCAATAACCATTGGTTCATTCTACACCATTTTCTTCCACAAGTCTCGTGACAAGGCTTGTGCGAAACCCTAACCCTAATTCCACTCCAAATCCAAGATCTTGAGTACCAAATCAAGCGAGAAGCCTTCAACCTTTTAGGAGCCGAGCCGATCTTCAATCGGGCAAGTGATCCAAGCAGATCCGCGATCCACGGAGACGAGCGAAGCCAAATCGACGATCGAATTCTTCCTCTTGTAGTTCTTGAGCGAATGTAATGAAATTGTTGATATAAATAAAAGGTGAAATTCTTTTATCTTGCTTTCTTTTAATTCTTGCATCATGATTAGATCTCAATTTGTAATTGTTGTTCTTGTTGTGATGTTTGAGTAAAACTCCGCTCGTAAAGGAGTCGAGACGATTGTAGAATGATGATGTAACAAATCTTAATACGATTTTTAAGTCCTACGAGTTTTGAAAACCCTAGCAAGTTCAAGAATCGATGACCTAGTTTCGTAGCGATGCTTTCTTGATTGTGATCGCTCGAAATTAGGGATCTAAGATCGTTTCTTGAATTTACTAGAGGCTAGAATATGAATGATATCAATGAAAGGACAAGAGATAAGATGAAACCCTAATTTCACAAGAAGTCTCTAATTCTCATCGATCATCATCGATCTAGTATCAATTCATCGAAGGATAAGAATACGTAATTGTAAGATTACATCACATCTATAGATCCGATTGATTCCTACGAGCCTCATTTCGATTCTTGATATTTGGTTTGGAAAAATCATCAAACGATCAATTCTTGATTCTATCTTTTACTTTTCTTAGATCTAGATATTTTCTTTTTCTTGAAATACAAAATTTAAATCATGAATTGTTTTGTTTTCTTTTCTTAAAGTTTCGATTCATCTAATTCAAAAGACAAACGATTACACTTTCCCTGTGGACGATCCGCACTCACTAACAATCTACATCCGACACCGTAGTTGATTGCGGTCAAATAATTTTTGGTTGTGATTTCTATACAATTTTCACACTACACAATCCGAAATTGTTTCAATCATCGAGCAAGAAAGTCCTACCTATATATGTCCCAACATCCACTACAATATACATCTCATGTACAGTAATGGCCTCTAGGGCATACATATAACTAACAATCTCCCACTTGCACTAGGGCCATCTATAGCAATGGTTGCAGTATCTCATACTTAACCATCCCATAAAAGTCTCTCTCTGGGAAAAGGCTGTTGGATATATGTATGCCCTAGAGGCCATTATATGATAGTGGATGTATCTATACATGTATATATATATATTCAGTATGCATTCTTGCTCGACATGATAGTATGCTATCTGGTTCTTCTTTATCTGACATGTTGATTTGATCATGCTTTTATTCATTCATACATGCTGATAAAGCCCTGAGGATATTGGCTTGACTACTCTGATTATGATGGAGATCATACTAGTGGGACATCTGTAGTCTATAAGCATATCCTGGAAAGTCCCTAGTCGTAGGTATATCGAGACGGGGCATTGATATACCAGAGTAGACTAGCGTATATGATACTAGACCCATACGATGGGCGATGAATATTCCCACATTCATCGATTTTTGACATCAAGATCATATACGGGTGCTCAGTGGTGACTGGGTACACTGGACGGACTCACCGAGAACTCCTATATGGAATTATATCTATCGTCAGATAGCAGTTCTCAGGTGACACTGGTACAGGTTAGTCTGTAGACCCGAGATCGTCATAGAGTGTGTTCTCCCACTGTATTTTGATTGCCACCCTACCATGGTTCTACTGAGTCGTGCAAACAGGTGGCCGTTGGGTACAATCCCGAGACACACGAAGGCAATGAGCGATAGGAGGGGTTTCGTCTCTCCCGGTATTGGGAGTTGATGCTGTGCTGTGCCCGACTGGTTATATCAGTAAGTCCCTGGCCAGGGCTGCTGAGATTTGCTGATAAGTGTTATCAGCAGTTTATCGATCTGTTATAGACCATTCACCGGCACGACTTATTGAGTTATTGGGGTCGACGTGATCATCCCTAGGCTCGATATGCAGCATATCTGACGAAGAGACCGGACTGTACGGTAGTGTTGCCGGTTGGCTCGACGGGAGTTGTAGCAGGTTCGCTTGTTTTCTTCTGATCGCTCAATACCCGGGTGGCCGTTACGTTTAGCTGACCGCTTGCGGATTGGGGGTGCTTGATATGATCATCACCCACTTCCGGCGTATTGACGAGTCTTAGAGTCCCACAAAGGAGTTACCTAGTCCAGGCGAAACGTTGTGGTGCGTGTATGCGATATGCGCATAGACCCGATTAAAATGCGCGTATAGGATACCGTACATTGATCGGGCGGCTTGCTTTTGGTGGGGTCATATGTGATATGGCCGGATTGATAAATCAAGTGTTGATTTATCATTTAACCATTAGTTTTCTCACTTGAAACCTTTTCTTGTTCATGATGGATGTATGCATGCATGTATGCTATCTTTCTTTTAGTTTCATGCACATATGGATGTGCATACATACATACATACATACACCATCTATCATGGTTGATTACACATGGAAAATGGTGGCAATATAAGACTCACACCATGGATAAATATATGGATTATTATTTGATTTTGTGTTTAAAACAAAATGGAAAAGGAAAGGATAATTCTTGACTTGTTTCTACATCCTTCTTTAACCTAACCATCCTCACCTACCCTTAACCTTTGATTAAACTTTCCTTTTGTAGGGTTCCTAGGCACCCTAGTGAGGTCTCACAAGGCATCGAACATGCCAATATAAAAATTTATGGGTGCCGAGAGACCCGACTACGGATCGTTTGCTAGAAATCTAGGCGAAAAAGCTAACTAGTTAACACTTAACTAAGAGATACGGAAATACAACCTTTGTAGATCCGGTTCTCCACCTCCATAGCTCCGCAACGAAGTCCTCTCCGCTGTCCAAAAAGAATCCGGGCTCTAGCGTCGACTTAATCGGAGAATAAGCGAGCTAGGTCGTCGATGTCCATGCCGAAGATGATCTACGTCGAAGCATCGCAAGATCAAGCTCTCACTTCACCAAGTCAAGAAACTTATGAAGGAAACACACTCTACTACTTGGCAAGAGGTAGAGGATGAAGAAATAGGAAGTGGGTAGACTTTAGATTTGGATTTCTCACTCTTTATCATCAATCACCATTAATGAAGAAAGCTTTTTCTTCCTTGCTCATGAAGAAGAAGAAGAAAGAAATATATGATAAGTTATTTAAAAATAATAGAAAAACAAATACTTATCATATCATTAACTATAGTCAAGTGTAGAGAATGAATCATGGTTAGTGGGAATGGTTAGGGTTAAGGATGAGATAAGAATGGTTGACTTGATCAAAGCTTCATGAAGCTTCAACTAAACTCCAAAACTAGCAACCATTCTTTTCTCTTCTTTTCCAAAATGAATAAACAAATAAATAAATGAATAAATAAAGGAAATGAAACCCTAGCCATTCTTTTAACCATGGTTTAATTCTTTGCACTTAACCAAGTAAACATGTATCATCAAACATGATACAATCAAGTGCACAAAATCATATCGCATATGTAATGCGCACAATCCGAGTGAGAAAATCCATTTAAAGTGAACCAATACTAGTTAATGCAAAGTAATATATCAAATATATAATTATGCATTAAATCATTAAATCAACACTTGATTTAACGATCCGGTCATATCGCATATAACCGACTAGTATTCTATGTATCGGCTTATCGAACCAACCCTTGATTCGATAACTAGGTTATATCGCATACAACCTTTCGATACATTCATCGCGAGAATGGAATACGGTATCACATACACGCATTATTCTCGGTCCCGCACATATCTCATATGCGCTCCTATTTCGTTTCGCTTGAGCCAGGAAACCTCTGTGTAGGACTCTAAAGACTCGTCAATACGCCGGCAGCAGGTGATGATCATATCAAGCACCCACAAGCCGCAAGCGGTCTGCTAAACGTAACGGCCACCCGGGTATTGAGCGATCTGAAGATCGACGAGCAAGCCCGCTCACACTCCAGTGAATCCGACCAGTAACACTACCGTACAGTCCGGTCTGATCGTCTGATATGTCGCATATCTCGCCTAGGGGTGGTAAACGTCAGACCCCAATAGCTCGATAAGTCGTGTCGATATGAGGTCTATAACACTTCGAGAAACTACTGGTAACACTTACCAGTAAATCTCAGCAACCCTGGCTAGGGATTTCCTGTTATAGCCAATCGAACACAGCGCAACATCAACTCCCTATACCGGGAGAGACGAATCCCCTCCTATCGCTCATTGCCTCCATGTGACTCGGGACTGTACCCAAAAACCACCGTTTTGCACGCCCTCTTGGACATGGTAAGATGGAAATCAAAGCACAGTGGGAACCACACAAGACTCTATGACGATCTCGGGTCAACAGACTACTCTGTACCAGTGTCACCAGAGAACTGCCATCTGACGTGAGGTATAATACCATCTGGGAGTTCTCGGTGAGTCCGTCCAGTGTACCCAGTCTCTACTGAGCACCCGTATATCATCTCTGATGTCAAACACCAATGGATATGGGATCATCCATCGCCCATCTGTATGGGTCGAGAAGGTATACGCTAGTCTACTCTGGTATATCGATGCCCCGTCTCGATACACCCTCGACTAGGGACTTTGAAGGATGTACTTATGGACTACCATGTCCCCACTAGTATGATCCGCATCATAGTACAGGTAGTCAAGCACACATCCTAAGGGCTTTACCAACATGTAACAGAGAGACAAACAGTGTACACGTTAAGGTAAAGAGCAACCAGATAGCATACTATCATGTCGAGCAAGAAAGTCCTTCCTATATACGTCCCAGCATCCACTACAATATACATCCTATGTACAGTAATGGCCTCTAGGGCATACATATAACTAACACCTTCTATATTTTAAACTCTAATTAAATAATAACTCAAACATTTAACCATGGTTTGAGATGAGAAGAAATAAAATATATATAGATATATTTCATTTCTTTTCTAAGGTTAATCTTTTCTCTTTTTCAAAAGAAAAGCCATCATCTTCCTCCTTCTTCTTCCTTTGCTCTCTAGTTTCTTCTAGTGAGCAAAACATACATCAAGAAAGGTTTTTGAAGTGAGAATTAGAACCACAACATCATTCTACACAAGTTTAGCCTACTTGTGTAGAGTGTTATCTTCATTTATCCTCTTGAAAAGTGAAGTTGCAAGCTTGGACTAGGAGTTTCGGGTGGATCGTCGTGGACGCTAGAAGATTTCAAGAGAACCTTCCTCCAACACTCAAGAGGCCAAAGAGTCCAGCGAAGGGAGCTACAAAGGTTGTAGTCTCGAAACCCTAGCCTTTGTCGCTTGTAAAATCTTAAAACCCTAATTTTCTAGGATAAGATCCTTTGTATGCTTGCTTAGCACCATAAAAACTTGAACTTTGTGACATGTGATGGTTCCAATCTCTACCTAGGGTTCTAGGTAAACCTAACAAAGGCCTTTGTGAGTGGATCCGCTGTGTTGTCCTCTGAGTCTACTCTCCTAACCTCGATCACCCAGGAGATCAACTATCTCCATGATCAGGTGATACTGCCTTGGAATATGTCTGGGTCACTGATGGGACCGTGGTTCCTGGGTCAAAACCACACTTCCATTGTCATACAATGGTAGGAACCTAGTTCATCACATGAACTAATATACATCCAAACTGCCTCTTTGGTAGTATCTTTGATAGCGATGTCACCAGCCTTTATCGTCTAGTTTGCCACGATATCTAGCTTGGATCTCTTCCAACATACCGTCCCTGCTGTGAGGGTAAAGAAAATGCCTGTGACTGACATTCAGTCAACCTTACCACCCTGGAACCATTCCAGTGATTCTCCCTAGGATAGATTGATACTATCTCACTACAACTAGTGAGAATCCTAACATCCAATTAGATCTATCTCATAGATATAAAACCTAGGATTTAGGAGGTATCACTTTGATCCTATATGGAGAATCCATGTGATAAGAGGAGATTGACCGTGCGTAGCATTGGAAACTCTTTTCCTATCAAGAGTATGTTGTCCACGTACAATACGAGGATGACCACCTTACTCTCTACTACCATTTTGTATGTACAAGGTTCATCTACTATTTTGATGAAGTCAAACTCTTTGACTACCACATCAAAACAGATGTTCCAACCCCGCAATGCCAGCTTTATCATATGAAGCATCTTGCATGAGTTTCTGCTGCTCCCACTGTTTACGAAGCCCTCTGGCTGTGTACTTATAGACGTTCTCTTCTAAAACATCATTTAGAAAAGCAGTCATGACACCCAACCACCAGATATCGTAGTCATGGTATGTAGCAGTGGCAAGTAGAATCTGGATGGACTTAAGCATAGCTTTGAAAGTCTCAACTTTTCCATGTACACTAAGTAATCTTCTCAAGATATACTTGCTCCTGATGGGGATTTAACCCTTCAGATAAAGCAACCAAAGTCCATACTTTGTTAGTGTATAAGGATTCCATCTCAGATCACTAAGCATCTAGCCATTATTACAGAGTCCCACTCCTGATGGCCTGCTCGAAACTAGTTGGGTCATCATCTCATGATGTAATCCTCGCTCCCACTGTCATAGAGAAACCGAAGTATCTCTCAGGTGGGTGAGGAACCCTACTAGATCGGCGGAGAGGCTGAGGTTCGTTGGAAACTATTGAATCCTTTGGTTCTACCAAATCATCAGCTGCAGTTTTGTATAGCTGGAACTCTTTCCAGTTCTACAGAACTGACCTTGCCTTGATCTTGTCCGGATTTTGCTTTTGACATAGGACAGACAACCCCAAATCTTAACTTGCTTAAGAGATGGGCTCTTCCCATACCATATCTCATATGGAGTGGTAGGCACTGATTTGATTCGAACCAATTCAATAGGTATACAGCTTCTCAAGTGCATAACCCTCAAAAAGAAACAGGTAACTCAGTAATACTCATCATAGAGCACACCATATCTAATATGGTGCGATTGCTTCGCTCCGATATACCGTTGTGCTGTGGTGTATTCAGAGTAGTAATACTGAGAGAGAATCTCATTCTCCTTTAGAATAGTCAAGGAATTCTATGCACAAGTATTCTCCTCCCTGATCTCATCATAGGACATAATACTTATACCTGTTTTGGTTCTCTACTTCTATCTTATATTCTTTGAATTTCTCAAAAGCTTCAGACATGTGTTTCAACAGGAACATGTGTCCGAATCTAGAGAGATCATCAATGAATGTAATGAAGTACAAAGAACCAGTCCTGGCATATGTAGACTGGGGACCTTCATACATCACTATGTATTAGTCCCAAAAGTTTACTAACTCTTTCTCTGTTTCTAATAAACGGAGCTATGGTCATCTTATCTTTGTGACATGACTGGCAAGTTTCACAAGATGCAAATTCAAACTGATTTAAATATGCATCTAAATGTAACTTCAGCTAGTCGGGTCGTATTGATATGACCTAGTCTACAATGCCTCAAGAAGGATCTGTTCATTTCTGAACTCTTCCTCTTGTGTGTGTTCTTTATACTAAGAACTGTAGTTTGATTTAGAACATCAATGCTTTTGGATAACGTACCTGAACTGATCAACTCTTGATATAGGAAATGTTTAAAACATTATCCAACAATACAAAATTATATCCTTTCTTTACTAATAAAAAGACTGATATGATGTTGTATATCAGGTTCGGTATCTAATAACATTCGTTCAGAATCAATGTATTCTGGTAATATAGGGTGATAGTGACCAACAGACTTGACTGCAACACTTGCACCGTTTCTATCTCATGAAACATATTACCCGTTCTCAGTTCTCTACCTATCTGTAGCCCATGTAACAGATTACATATGCGGGATCCTGATCCGGTATCACATACCCAGGACGTAAAGGATACTGAGAAACAGTTCTGTGTAATGAACACACCCGAAGAAGATGCATCAGCATGCACTTTCTTCGTTTGGGCGGCACGGGAATTCTGGTAATCCCCAATTTCCTGCTCTGTCTTATAACAATTATAAGTTGGAGCGGGACCAACGTTCGCCAGCTCTGTATAACAAGCGGGTTCGGTCAATACATCCATATTATTATCTTGATTAAGGCGTGACATGGTCGCTACCTGGAGAGAGAGAGAGAAGAAAACACTCTGCGTGCGCTCTTGCAAGATTAGATTGGTTATATATTTTATCTAATCAGGATGGCTCCCACTGTTTTTATCAAATCTTCCTTTAAACCTTAAAAGGAAAGACTAGCCGGGATTAATTACACTCTACAAGTTCGCCAATCTTTCAGCCAAGCCAGTGCCGGTACTTTGAGGGAGGTTTCCCGTGCTTTCGCACAGACCTAATTAAAATAAACCTCGTTTTCCCAGGGGCGTAACCCCGTTGGCACCTTTCTAGACACCTACTTGATCGGCTAATTGTAAAGTGCAAAACTCTCCCAGGAGTAACAATTACTCACAGTGGGTATCAGAATCCAACTATCATATAGAAGGTATGCAATCTCATTGCAAATTTCAATACTTGAAACTCCCGATAAAGATTTTTACCCTAGCACTTATGACCTTAACTATGGTCAACAAATTATAAGCACTAGTCAAGTTCTACCCGTCATTTCGTGATTAATTAGTCCCACCCACATAACCCTTAACTAAGGTCAACAAAGTCACGCGACTGTCCTAACTAATCACATCATATGCGGTGTAGGAAGACATCACTTAGCTACCGCACACTGTGCCTTAACTAAGGTCAACAAACACAGCACGAATACTAAGTACTCTACTTCCTAAAATGACGGAGGGTTGCGGATGGTTTTTAAGAAAACCTTTAACGCTTTGAACTTGATCTCATTGTAGAATCAAATGGTTTTAAAATGGAGCGCTTTTGAGGCTTTTGCTAGTTTCGCTAAAGAGGTCACTCCCGGTGAAGGGATCTCGGCTCTTTCCTCGTCGAATGAGGTGCAGGATATTCACAATACCACTATGCAAAGCAAGAACTAGAAAAGCAATCAAAAGACAAACCGAAGATTGTAGCATCTGCTAATTATTGCTAAAGAGGTAATTCCCGGTGAAGGGATCTCGGCTCTTTCCTCGTCGAATGAGGTGCAGGATATTCTACAAGGAATACCGCTATGCAAAGCAACAACTAGAGCTACCTTATTTTTGAAATTCGATTTCACAACATCATTTAGGTTTATTTTTCTTTCATTAATCTCATTAATGAATGTCCCATCATTTAAATCCACCTAAACATCACAGATAAATACAACGTATACTTATGCCATCCGCATTCGCCTCGATGTCCCGTCTGCACCGTTAGGTTAGGTAACTAACGGCAGAGCGAGGCAGGGCTAGCGCGGGTGTAAAACATAAGCAACGTCTATATAATATATCATATATACTATATACAGTATCTATCTAAACATATCACATGATCACATCACAGATAACGCAGCAGAAAACAACATATGAAATATTGGATATATTAGGACGTCCGTATTTTATTTTGAGCCTATATAAAATATGGATTCCACGGTCATGATGAATAGCCAATCCCACACCCCTAGACCCCTACGAGAGCGGCAAGCAACCCTACCAATTCTAGAGTTAGGAGACCCGGACTCGACTCCTCGAGGCGGTCTCCCACTGGACCCTAGAACCCGGTTACTTGTGCTCCCCTCCTTGGGTCTATCCTAATGCGGAAAAGTAAATAATATATATCAACGGTGACATCTTCCTCAATCAGGAAGTGCCCCAAATAAAAGAATATTACATACAAGTTTTTACATGAATGAAAATGAAAAACTTTCATCTCACATAAACCCCCCCGGCTATTCAAACACGACGATCCAATATAACATATCCAGCAACACAAAATATTTCATATCATCAACGTAAGCAAGTATGCGTATCCCGATTGTCGTTGATGTATAGCAACAAAGCCGGCGATACACTACATACTATGCTTACGGTCACAGAAAAGAAAGTGTAAAACTACAACAATTGGAATCCGCAATCCTTAGACATCACATGCCTAACAATTATAAACCCCGCATTTTAGTCTCACTATCGAAAACTCTTTTCAATATCAAGTCGGGCAATTCAATAAGATTCCCGACATTCTGATCGAATGCTCGTCGCAAACTTTAGTAGACGGCCACACCCCCGATACCGTCGACGAAGTGCACTAAGGCGGAACACCGCTGCCGCGAGCACCCGAACGGATGCTTTTGGCGACGGGGTTCTTCTACAGTCACTTGGTCGGGGCTATGGGGTGTAGCTGTCTATTAAGTTTACCCGGCGAGTATCCGCATACGCTACGTGATTGCGACGGACTTTTGATCACATTAAAATTCCGTGGCAACCGATCATCTGAGACTAAACTGCTGGACTTATAAAATTCAAATGTTGTTGATTCCAATTATTGTATTACATTCCAGATAAATAGACAATGTTAAACTTTC
Organism: Agapanthus africanus; assembly: GCA_030015575.1. Lineage (NCBI taxonomy): Eukaryota > Viridiplantae > Streptophyta > Magnoliopsida > Asparagales > Amaryllidaceae > Agapanthus > Agapanthus africanus. Next base: position 439,122,516 of record CM057350.1, on the reverse strand, counting down.
CGATCGAATAAACAAGCACCCAAGATTTCCCAAATAGTTCTCAATACTTGAAATTAGTTTAAAAAAACATCCATTACATGCCACAGTACCAATGGTCCAGCCGTAGAAGGGTCAAGCCAACGCCTCACATGTGGCACGCCGTACTGCCCCAAACCATAAGGTTCAAAAGGCAGTTCAAGACGGTCACATAATCGAGTTAAGGTTTGTTGTCTTCTAGAGGGTCTATCGCATTACTTGCACGACTTAGAACGTTCTTAAACTACGGAAAAATCCAACACTTGGAAATTTTCCCAGGGGAAAAAGTGAGTTATTGATATCCGTTCGAACTTTTTAACACGTTCAAAAAATTATCCGGAAAAAGAAAGAAATTAAATTTTCCGATCGATTCAACGAATATAAAATAAACCCCACAACACTCAACACTTGAGTCAGTTTAAAAATACCCAGAAAATATAAATCACAGAAATAGAGATTACAGTGCAAAAAGGAGTGCATAAATCATCTGTATTGCTGCGGATCCGCGGCCTAAGCACGGTACGGCCGCGGTTCTGCGGCGGTTTGTACGGATTATGCGCTCGTTTTTCACTACAATGCTTATATTTCCCTGCTTATTTTTTTAGGAATTTTTAATTCAGCAAATATCACAGTTTTAAAAAATGACCAGAGAGGGGTTGATTTTGAGGTTTCGGGGTTCGTTCGGAGTTTTAACTTCGTATACACGTCGTCTAATGCTCTAGCTAGACTCTGATACCACTGTAGGGTTCCTAGGCACACTAACAAGGTTCTACAAGGCATCTACCATGCCAAAATCAAAATTTTATGTGCCGAACAACCCTAAGCAAGATCGTATACTAGAGATTAGGCGAAACTAATAGCAAGTAAACAACTTTACTTCTAAGGGTTAGGGATTACAACCTTTGTAGATCCGGTCCTTCACTTCTAAAGCTTTGTGTTGACGTCCCTTCGCTGTGATCATCGAGATCCCGGACTCTTGTGACGGTTTCCTCGGAGAAATGAACGGGCTAGCTCATTGACTTCGAGGCCGAAGATGATCTACGTCGAGGAGACTCAAACTCAAGCTCCATCTTCACTAGGTCATGAACTTTGTGAAGAGAACACCCTAAACTAAATGGTAAGTAGTAGAGGATGATGAAATAGGAAGTGGGTTCACTTTGGATTTGGATTTCTCACTCTATTTCTTCACTTGAAAATTTCTAGCAAGCTTTTCTTCTTCTTGAAGAAGAAGAAGATGAAAGAAAAATGAATAATGAATTATCTAAAAAGAATAATCAAGTGAAGTCAACCATGGGTGAGTTAACCTTTGTAGAGACTAAACTATAGTTTAAATTAATGGTTTGGTTAATAAAAATCTTATGCAAAACAAAATGAGTGGACTTTGTCAAAGATGCTTAAAAGCTTCATGAAGCTTCAATCCAAGACAAAGAAAGCCACCATTTTGTTTTACTAAAATAAATAAAAACCTAAACCATTATCTTAATTATGGTGTAAGTCATACACACACCCAAGTTTGCATGTATCATCAATCATGATACAAACTAGTGCACAAACATATATCACATATACAACTTGTGCACATCAAGTGAGAAAATCAATTTTAAGTGAACAAATACTAGTTAATGTAAAGTAATATATCAAATATATAATTATACATTAAATAATTAAATCAACACTTGATTTAATAATCCGGTCATATCGCATATAACCGACAATATCTAATGTATCAATATATCGAATCAACACTTGATTCGGTAACCCGGCTATATCTCATATAACCGACCGATGATACAAATCGCGAGAATAGAATATAGTATCACATACTGGTATTATTCTCGGTCCCACACATATCTCATATGCGCTCCTATTTCGTTTCGCTTGAGCCAGGAAACCTCTTTGTAGGACTCTAAAGACTCGTCAATACGCCGGCAGTAGGTGGTGATCATATCAATCACCCACAAGCCGCAAGCGGTCTGCTAAACGTAACGGCCACCCGGGTATTGAGCGATCAGAAGATCAACGAGCAAGCTGCTGACACTCCTGCGAATCCAATCAGTAACATTTACCGCACAGTCCGGTCTGTTCGTCTGATATGTCGCATATCTCGCCTAGGGGTGGTAAACGTCAGACCCCAATAGCTTGATAAGTCATACCGATGTAAGGTCCATAACAAGCATGAAACTACTGATAACACTTACCCGTAAATCAGTGCAACCCTGGCCAGGGATTTCCAGTTATGGCCAGTCGAGCATAGCGCAACATCAACCCCCAATACCGGGAGAGACGAATCCCCTCCTATCGCTCATTGCCTTCATGTGAATCGGGACTGTACCCAAAAACCAGCTGTTTGCACGACTCAATAGAGCCGTGGTAAGGTGGAAATCAAAGCACAGTGGGGGACACACATGACTCTATGACGATCTTGGGTCAACAGACTAAGCTGTACCAGTGTCACCAGAGAACTGCCATCTGACGTAAGGTATAATACCATCTGGGAGTTCTCGGCAAGTCCGTTCAGTATACCCAGTCTCCACTGAGCACCCGTAGACCATCTCTGATGTCAAACACCAATGGATATGGGATCATCCATCGCCCATCACATGGGTCGAGAAGATATACGCTAGTCTACTCTGGAATATCGATGCCCCGTCTCAATATTCCCACGACTAGGAACATCGAAGGATGTACTCATAAACTACGCATGCCCCACTAGTATGATCTACATCATAGTCCTGCAAGTCGAGTACACATCCTAAGGGCTTTATCAACATGTAACAGAGAGACAGTAAGTATACATGTTAAGATAAAGAGCAACCAGATAGCGTACTATCATGTCGAGCAAGAAAGTCCTACCTATATATGTCCCAGCATCCACTACAATATACATCTCATGTACAGTAATGGCCTCTAGGGCATACATATAACTAACAGGATGCTAGCTTGGAAACTGTTGTTATAAGAAAACTCCACCAGATGAAGGTGATCTTCCCAAGAACCCTGGAAGTCTAGCATGCAAGCCCCTCAACATGTCCTCGAATGTCTGAATAGTATGCTCGAACTGCCCGTCCGTCTGTGGATGTTAAGCCGTGCTGAACTTGAGACGCGTACCCAGACTCTCCTGTAAGCTCTTCCAAAAGTGTGAAACAAATCTGGTGTCTCGATCTGACACTATACTGACCGGAACTCCGTGAAGTCGCACTACCTTTTGCATGTATTTCTCCGCAAGCGATTCTGTCGACTGTCCCACACGGAAAGGTATAAAGTGTGTAGCTTTTGTAATATAGTCGACGGTAACCCAAACGACGTTGTTGCCCCTAGGGCTCCATGGTAAGGCAGTCACAAAATCCATAGTGATATGCTCCTACTTCCACTCAGGTATCGGAAGCGGTTGCAACAGTCCAGCCATTCTCTGGTGTTCTGCCTTTACTTGCTGGCATACTAAACACTTGGATACAAACCGTGCAATCTCTCTTCATCCCGTTCCACCAAAAGTGTTGCTTTAGATCTCGATACATTTTCGTGCCTCCCAAATGCACAGAATAATCCGAACTATGGGCCTCAGCTTGCACCTCTTCTCGAACATCTCCCTTGGGGACGCAGAATCTGCTACCGAATCTCAGAGAACCGTCTCGATATATGAGTAAGTCCGTCCTTATCCCGGCTTCTACCTGCTCTCTGAACTTCTGCAATCGAGGATCATCAGCTTGCTCAGCCTTAATGCGATCTACAAGAGAAGACTGCACCTGTAACTGCCAGAACTACCTGATTGCACTCGGTGTAACAACCTCTAGTTCGAGCTACTGAAAATCCTCGATGATGCTCTTCTGACTGGTCAACATCATGACCGCTGGCTTGTGACTGAGAGTGTCAGGTACGACATTTACCGTCCCTGGATGATACCGTAAGTCTAAGTCGTAATCTGCCATTAATTCTAGCCATCGGCATTGCCTCATATTCAGTTCTCTCTGAGTGAACATGTATTTCAGACTCTTGTGATCTGTGTACATCTCCACCTTTTCGCCTAACAAGTAATGTCTCCAGATCATCAATGCAAAAACCACTACAGGTAACTCCAAGTCATGTGTTAGGTAGTTCTGTTCGTGATTCTTCAGTTGCCGTGAGGCGTAAGCAACTACCCGACCGTGCTGCATGAGGACGTAACCTAAGCCTTTCCCTGAAGTATCGCTGTGTATCACCAAACCACCCGAATTATCTGGCACTGTAAGAATAGGTGCCGTGGTCAATTTCTGCTTCAGCACCTCAAAATCCCGAGTACACTCCTTCATCCATACGTACGGTACCTTCTTCCGTGTCATCTTTGTTAAAGGTTCAACGAATCATGCAAAGTCTTGAACGAACCGCCGATAATATCTTGCCAGTCCCAGGAAGCTTCTGATCTCAGCCACTGACTTCGGTGTTGGCCAATCTCTAACAGATTTTATCTTCGCTGGGTCTACTGAGATGCCTTCGTCCGAAACAACGTGTCCCAAGAACTGCAATTTTTTGAGCCAAAACTCGCACTTGCTCAATTTTGCGTATAGATTCTCTTCCCGAAGAATTTATAATACCGTTCGCAAGTGTTCGGCATGCTCCTCCCAGGTCTTAGAGTAGACTAGTATATCGTCGATGAATACAACGACAAACGTGTCCAAGTATTTCGCAAATACTCTATTCATTAGATCCATAAATATAGATGGAGCATTGGTAACACCGAACGGCATCACAAGAAACTCATAATGCCCGTATCGGGTCCTGAAAGCCGTCTTGCATACATCTTCAGCCGCTACTCTGATCTGGTGATAGCTCGAACGAAGATCCAGCTTCGAAAATACCTTGGCCCCATCCAACTGATCAAATAAGCCATCGATATGCGGAATGGGGTATTTGTTCTTTATCATGACTCTGTTCAGCTCCCGGTAGTCTATGCACATCCGTAGCAATCCATCCTTTTCTTCACCAACAAGACTGGTGCACCCTACGATGAAGCGCTTGGGTGAATAAATCCTTTCTCCAGGAGTTCTCCAATTTGTTTCTTCAATTCTGCCAACTCAACTAACGCCATCCCGTAAGGAGCCTTGGAAATTGGCGCCGTCTCTGGAGTCAAGTCAATAGAGAATCCTAAGATGCGGAGAGGCAGTAGACCTGGTAAATCTTTAGGGAACACATCAAGAAAATCCCGAACGATCTCTGGGGCTGGACTTGTAGGGTTCCTAGGCACTCCCAAGAGGTCTCACAAGGCATCAACCATGCCAATTTCAAAATTTACGGTGCCGAGAAACCCTAAACTACGGATCGTTGGCTAGATGTCTAGGCGAAAATGAAACTAGTTAACAACTTTAACTATAAGGAAACGGAAATACAACCTTTGTAGATCCGGTGCTCCACCTCCATAGCTCCGTAACGAAGTCCCCTCGCTGTCCAAATGAATTCCCGGGCTCTAGCGTCGGCTTCGTCAGAGAATAGGCGAGCTAGGTCGTCGATGTCCATGCCGAAGATGATCTACGTCGAAGCATCGCAAGATCAAGCTCTCACTTCACCAAGTCATGAAACTTGTGAAGAAAACACACTCTACTACTTGGCAAGAGGTAGAGGATGAAGAAATAGGAAGTGGGTAGACTTTAGAATTGGATTTCTCACTCATTTCATCAATCCACCATTGATGAAGCAAGCTTTTCTTCCTTGAAGAAGATGAAGAAGAAGAAGCTAATTGTTATGATAAGTTTATTGTTTTGAAAAGAAAAGCAATACTTATCATATATTGAACCATGGTCAAGTGTAGAGATTTAATCATGGTTGAAAGGAATGGTTAGGGTTAAGCATGAGACAAAAATGGTCACTTGGTCAAATCTTCAAGAAGCTTCAATATGAAACAAAATTAGCCACCATTTTTCTCTTTATGCCCTTTTATTTATTTCCAAAATGAATAAATAGATAAATAAATGAGAAAAGGAAATAAAACCCTAATCATAAGTTTAACCATGATTTAATTCTATACACTTAACCAAGTAAACATGTATCATCAAATATGATACAATCAAGTGCACAAAAGTATATCACATATACAACTTGTGCAATCCAAGTGAGAAAATCCATATAAAGTGAACCAATACTAGTTAGTGCAAAGTAATATATCTAATATATAATTATGCATTAAATCATTAAATCAACACTTGATTCAATGATCCGGTCATGTCACACACAACCGACTAGTATTCAATGAATCGATTTATCGAATCAATCCTTGATTCGATAACTAGGTTATATCGCATACAACCATTCGATACATTCATCGCAAGAATAGAATACGGTATCACATACACGCATTATTCTCGGTCCCGCACATATCTCATATGCGCTCCTATTTCGTTTCGCTTGAGCCAGGAAACCTCTGTGTAGGACTCTAAAGACTCGTCAATACGCCGGCAGCAGGCGATGATCATATCAAACACCCACAAGACGCAAGCGGTCTGCTAAACGTAACGGCCATCCGGGTATTGAGCGATCTGAAGATCGACGAGCAAGCCCGCTCACACTCCAGTGAATCCAACCAGTAACACTACCGTACAGTCCGGTCTGATCGTCTGATATGTCGCATATCTCGCCTAGGTGTGGTAAACGTCAGACCCCAATAGCTCGATAAGTCGTGTCGATATGAGGTCTATAACTGTTCGAGAAACTACTGGTAACACTTACCAGTAAATCTCAGCAACCCTGGCCAGGGATTTCCTGTTATAGCCAATCGAACACAGCGCAACATCAACCCCCTATACTGGGAGAGACGAATCCCCTCCTATCGCTCATTGCCTCCATGTGACTCGGGACTGTACCCAAAAACCACCGTTTTGCACGCCCTCTTGGACGTGGTAAGATGGAAATCAAAGCACAGTGGGAACCACACAAGACTCTATGACGATCTCGGGTCAACAGACTACTCTGTACCAGTGTCACCAGAGAACTGCCATCTGACGTGAGGTATAATACCATCTGGGAGTTCTCGGTGAGTCCGTCCAGTGTACCCAGTCTCCACTGAGCACCCGTATAACATCTCTGATGTCAAACACCAATGGATATGGGATCATCCATCGCCCATCTGTATGGGTCGAGAAGGTACACGCTAGTCTACTCTGGTATATCGATGTCCCGTCTCGATACACCCTCGACTAGGGACTTTGAAGGATGTACTTATGGACTACCATGTCCCCACTAGTATGATCCGCATCATAGTCCAGGTAGTCAAGTACAGATCCTAAGGGCTTTACCAACATGTAACAGGGAGACAATCAGTGTACACGTTAAGGTAAAGAGCAACCAGATAGCATACTATCATGTCGAGCAAGAAAGTCCTCCCTATATATGTCCCAGCATCCACTACAATATACATCCTATGTATAGTAATGGCCTCTAGGGCATACATATAACTAACAATCTCCCACTTGCACTAGGGCCATCTGTAGCAGTGGTTGCAGTATCTCATACTCAACCATCCCATAAAAGTCTCTCTCTGGGAACAGGTCTTTGTGAGTGGATCCGCTGTGTTGTCCTCTGAGTCTATTCTCCTTACCTCGATCCCATAGAGATCAACCATCTCCATGATCAGGTGATACTGCCTTAGAATATGTCTGGATCACTGATGGGACCGGCGTTCCTTGGCATAAGCCACAACTCCATTGTCACACAATGGAAGGAACGTAGTTCATCTCATGAACCAATATACACCCAAACAGCCTCTTTGGTAGCATCTTAAGTAGCGATGTATCCAGCCTTTATCGTCTAGTATGTCACGGTATCTAGCTTGAAACTCTTCCAACATACCGTCCCTCCACTGAGGGTAAAGACAATGCCTGTGACTGACATTCAGTCGTCTTTATCACCCTGGAACATTTCCAGTGATTTCCCCCAGGATCGATTGATACCATCTCACTACAACTAGTGAGAATCCTAACATCCATTTAGATCTATCTCATAGATCCAAAACCCAGGATTTAGGAGGTATCACTTTGATCCTATATGGAGAATTATAGTGATAAGCGGAGATTGATCGAGCGTAGCATAGGAAACTCCTTCCCTATCAAGAGTATGTCATCCACGTACTCTACGAGGATCGTCACCATACTCCCTACTACCTTTTTGTTTATACAAGGTTCATCTACCATTTTGATGATGTCAAACTCTTTGACTTATCCATCAAAACAGATGTTCCAACTCCGCGATGCCTGCTTTATCCTATAAAACATCTTGTACACGTTTCCGCTGCTCCCACTGTTTACGAAGCCCTCTGGCTGTGTTCTTATAGACGTTCTCTTCTAAATCATTATTTAGAAAAGCAGTCATGACACCCAACCACCAGATATCGTAGTCATGGTATGTAGCCGTGACAAGTAGGATCTGGATGGACTTAAGCATAGCTACTTGAAAAAGGTTTCATCATTATCCACACCTGGTCAATGATGCACACTTTTAACAAGTCTAGCTTTGAAAGTCTCAACTTTTCGATGTACACCAAGTAATCTTCTCAAGATATACTTGCTCCTGATGGGGATTTAACCCTTCAGATATAGCAACCAAAGTCCATACTTTGTTGGTGTACATGGATTCCATCTCAGATCACTAAGCATCCAGCCATTCTTACAGAGTCACACTCCTGATGGCCAGCTCGAAACTAGTTGGGTCATCATCTCATGATGCAATCCTCGCTCCCACTGTCATAGAGAAACCGAAATATCTCTCAGGTGGGTGAGGAACCCTACTAGATCGGCGGAGAGGCTGAGGTTCGTTGGGATCTACTGAATCCTTTGGCTCTATCAAATCATCTGCTGTAGTTTGCATAGCTGGAACCTTTCCAGTTCTACATAACTAACCTTGCCTCGAGCTTGTCCGGATTTTGCTTTTCAGACATAGGCTGGACAACCCCAAATCTTAACTAACTTAAGAGATGGGCTCTTCCCTTATCATATCAAATATGAAGTGGTAGGCAACTGATTTGATTTGAACCCTATTCAATAGGTATGCACCTTCTCAAGTGCATAACTCCCAAAAGGAAATAGGTAACTCAGTAGTACTCATCATAGAGCACACCTTATCACATAGGGTGTTATTGCTCCGCCCCGATATACCATCGTGCAATGGTGTATACGGAGGAGTAATGCTGAGAGAGAATCTCATTCTCCTTTAGAATAGTCCAGGAATTCCGTGCTCAAGTATTCTCCTCCTTGATCACATCAAAGGACATAATACTTTTACCCGTTTTGGTTCTCTACTTCTAACTTATATTCCGTGAATATCTCAAAAGGTTCAGACTTGTGTTTCAACAGGAACATATGTCTGAATCTTAAGAGATTATCAGAGAATATAATGAAGTATAAAGAATCAGTCCTGGCATTTGTAGACTGGGGACCTTTATACATCAACATGTATCATCCCAAGAGTTCACTAACTCTTTCTCTGTTTCCAGTAAACGGAGCTATGGTCATCTTATCTTTGTGACATGACTGGCGAGTTTCACAAGATGTAGATTCAAACTGATTTAAATATGCATCTACATGTAACTTCAGCTAGTCGGGTCACATTGATATGACCTAGTCTACAATGTCTCAAGAAGGATTCGTTCATTTCTGAACTCTTCCTCTTGTGTGTGTTCCGTATACTAAGAACTGTAGTTTGATTTAGAACATTAACGCTTTTAGATAACGTACCTGAACCGATCAACTTTTGATATAGGAAATGTTCAAAACATTATCCAACAATACAAAATTATATCATTTCTTTACTAATAAAGAGAGTGATATGATTTTGTATATCAGGTTCGGTATCTAATAACATTCGTTCAGAATCAATGTATAGGTAATACAGGGTGACAGTGACCAACAGACTTGGCTGCAACTCTTGCCCCGTTTTCTGCCTCATGAAACTTATCACCCGTTCTCAGTTCTTTACCTGTCTGTAGCCCATGTAACACATTACATATGCGGGATCCTGATCCGGTATCATATACCCAGGACGTAAAGGACACTTAGAAACAGTTCTCTGTAATGAACACATCTGAAGATGATGCATCAGCATGCACTCTCTTCGTTTGGGCGGCACGGGAATTCTGGTATTCCCCAATTTCCTGCTCTGTCTTATAACAATTATAAGTTGGAGCGGGACCAACGTTTCCCAGCTCAGTATAACAAGCGGGTTCGGTCAATATTCCGTATTATTATCTTGATTAAGGCGTGATATGGTCGCTACCTGGAGAGAGAGAGAAGAAAACACTCAGCGTGCGCTCTTTCAAGAATAAATTGGTTATTATTTTATCTAATCAGGATGGCTCCCACTGCTTTTTATCAAATCTTCCTTCAAACCCTAAAAGGAAAGACTAGCCGGGATTAATTATACACTATAAGTTCGCCAATCTTTCAGCCAGGCCAGTGTCGGTACTTTGAGGGAGGTCCCCCGTGCTTTCGCACGAACCTAATTAATGTAAACCTCGTTTTCCCAGAGGCATAACCCCGTTAACACCTTTCTAGACACCTACTTGATCGGCTAATTGTAATGTATAAAACTCTCCCAGGAGTAACACTTACTCGCAGCGGGTATCGGGATCCAACTATCTCATAGAAGGTATGCAATCTCATTGCAAATTTCAACACTTGAAATTCCCGATAATATTTTGCCCCTAACCTCCTATGACCTTGACAAAGGCCAACAAACCATAGGATGCTAGTTAAGTTCAACCCGTCATTTCCTGATTGAATTAAACCTACCCGCACGGCCCTTGACAAAGGCCAACAAGGTCGCACGACTACCCTAATCCAATCTGCATCATATGCATAAGCAGATAAGCACCAGTTAGCTACCGCACACTGCGCCTTGACAAAGGCCAACAAACGCAGCACGAATACTAACTACTACTTATCTGAAATGACGGAGGGCTACGACAGGCTTTTCTGAAAACCTATTGCGTAATGAACTTGATATCGTTGTAGAATCAAATGATTTTAAAATGGAGTGCTTTTGAGGCTTTTCTAGTTTTGCTAAAGGAGTCACTCCCGGTGAAGGGATCGTCGGTCCTTTCCTCGTCGAATGAGGTGCGGGATATATCATATATATCACTGTGCAAAGCAAAAACTCTTAAAAGCAATCAAAAGACAAACCGAGTGTGTAGCATCTGCCAGTTATTGCTAAAGGAGTCACTCCCGGTGAAGGGATCTCGGTCCTTTCCTCATCGAATAAGGTGCAGGATATATCATATATACCTCTGTGCAAAGCAAGAACTGTAGCTACCTGTTTTATTTTGAAATTCGATTCTACAACATCTTAGGTTTCTTTTATTTCATTAATCACATTAATGAAGTCCTATCATTTAAGTACCTAAACATCACAGATAAATACGACGTACACTTATGCCATCCGCATTCGCCTCGATGTCCCCTCGTGCACCGTTAGGTTAGGTAATTAACGGCAGAGCGGGGCAGGGCTAGCGCGGGTGTAAAACATAAGTAGCGTCTATATAATATATCATATATACTATATACTGTATCTATCACAGAACATCACATGATCACATCACAAATATCGCAGCAGAAGAATCATATGAAATATTGGATATACTAGGACGTCCGTGTTTTCAATACGAGCCAGTATAAAACACGGATTCCACGGTCGTGATGAATAGCCAAACCCACACCCCTAGACCCCTACGAGAGCGTCAAGCAACCCTACCAATTCTAGAGTTAGGAGACCCGGACTCGACTCCTCGAGTTGGTCTCCCACTGGACTCCAGAACCCGGTTACTTGTGCTCCCCTCCTTGGGTCTATCCTAGTGCGGAAAAGTAAATAATATACAAGAGGTGACAACTTCCGCAACCTGGAAGTGCCCCAATAAAAGAATATTACATACAAGTTTTTACATGAATGAAAATGAAAAACACTCATCTCACATAAAAACCCCCGGCTATTCAAACACGACGATCCAATATAACATATCCAGCAACACATAACATCACATGTCATCAACGTAAGTAAACATGCGTATCCCAATTGTCGTTGACATATAGCAACGAAACCGGCGATATCACATATTACACTTACGGTCACAGAAAAGAAAGTGTAAAACTACAACAGTTGGAATCCGCAATCTCCATAGACATCACATGCCTAATCAAATGAATACCTTAGACATCGCATGCCTAACAATTATAAACCCCGCATTTTAGTCTCAAAATCGAAAACACTTTTCAATATCAAGTCGGGTAATTCAACAAGATTCCCGACATCCTGATCGAATGCTCGTCGCAAACTTCAGTAGACGGCTGCACCCCGATACCGTCGACGAAGTGCACCAAGGCGGAACACCGCTACCGCGAGCACCCGAACGGATGCTTTCGGCGACGGGGTTCTCCTACAGTCATTTGGTCGGGGCTATGGAGTGAGGCTGTCTATTAAGTTTACCCGGCGAGTATCCGCGTACGCTACGTGATTGCGACGGACTTTTGATCACATCAAAATTCCGTGGCAACCGATCAAGTGAGACTAAACTGCTATGTTTATAACATTCATTCAGTTATCACATAACTTTTGTGAATTCCAATTGTTGTATCAGATTCCGGATAAACAGAAAATGTTAAACTTTCCGATTGAACATTCGAACACCCAAGTTTTCCCAATACAGATCAACACATGAAACAAGTCTAAAAACATTCAGTTCGTGCCTCAGTACCAACGGTCCAGCCGTAGAAGGGTCAAGCCAACGCCTCACATGTGGCACGCCGTACTGCCCCAAACCCGAAGGTTCAAAGGGCAGTTCAAGACGGTCACATAATCGAGTTAAGGTTTGTTGTCTTCTAGAGGGTCCATCGCGTTACTTGCACTACTTAGAACGTCTTTAAAATACGGAAAAATCCAACACTTGGAAATTTCCCGACAGGGGAAAAATTGGGTATTTATATCCGGTCGAACCTTTTAACATATTCTAAAATTTATCCGGAAAGCCACACAGACAAAATTTGATACTCCGATCAAAACACCGAATCCCCAAAACAACTCCAGAAAATTCAACTCTTGAATAAAATATAAAAATTTCCAGAAGACTCAGAACTTTTACACAAGAATTACTGTGCAAGACACGTGGTCTAAATCACCAACATGGTCGCGGAACCGCCGCGAAACCCAGGGTGGGGCCGCGGTTCCGCGGCTCATTGGTCGATATAGAGCCACGTGCTTCACAGTAACTCTTACGTTTCCCTACTGAATTTTTTGGCAATTTTTAATCTGGAAAAATCCCAGTTTTTGAAAAAAGGACAGAGAGCATTTTTGTGATCGGGTTTCGGGTTCGTTCGGACTTCAAACTCCGTCTGGACTTCGCCTAAGGCTCTAGCTAGTCTCTGATACCACTGTAGGGTTCCTAGGCACTCCCAAGAGGTCTCACAAGGCATCAACCATGCCAATTTCAAAATTTACGGTGCCGAGAAACCCTAAACTACGGATCGTTGGCTAGATGTCTAGGCGAAAATGAAACTAGTTAACAACTTTAACTATAAGGAAACGGAAATATAACCTTTGTAGATCCGGTGCTCCACCTCCATAGCTCCGTAACGAAGTCCCCTCGCTGTCCAAATGAATTCCCGGGCTCTAGCGTCGGCTTCGTCGGAGAATAGGCGAGCTAGGTCGTCGATGTCCATGCCGAAGATGATCTACGTCGAAGCATCGCAAGATCAAGCTCTCACTTCACCAAGTCATGAAACTTGTGAAGAAAACACACTCTACTACTTGGCAAGAGGTAGAGATGAAGAAATAGGAAGTGGGTAGACTTTAGAATTGGATTTCTCACTCATTTCATCAATCCACCATTGATGAAGCAAGCTTTTCTTCCTTGAAGAAGATGAAGAAGAAGAAGCTAATTGTTATGATAAGTTTATTGTTTTGAAAAGAAAAGCGATACTTATCATATATTGAACCATGGTCAAGTGTAGAGATTTAATCATGGTTGAAAGGAATGGTTAGGGTTAAGCATGAGACAAAAATGATCACTTGGTCAAATCTTCAAGAAGCTTCAATATGAAACAAAATTAGCCACCATTTTTCTCTTTATGCCCTTTTATTTATTTCCAAAATGAATAAATAGATAAATAAATGAGAAAAGGAAATAAAACCCTAATCATAAGTTTAACCATGATTTAATTCTATACACTTAACCAAGTAAACATGTATCATCAAATATGATACAATCAAGTGCACAAAAGTATATCACATATACAACTTGTGCAATCCAAGTGAGAAAATCCATATAAAGTGAACCAATACTAGTTAGTGCAAAGTAATATATCTAATATATAATTATGCATTAAATCATTAAATCAACACTTGATTCAATGATCCGGTCATGTCACACACAACCGACTAGTATTCAATGAATCGATTTATCGAATCAATCCTTGATTCGATAACTAGGTTATATCGCATACAACCATTCGATACATTCATCGCAAGAATAGAATACGGTATCACATACACGCATTATTCTTGGTCCCGCACATATCTCATATGCGCTCCTATTTCGTTTCGCTTGAGCCAGGAAACCTCTGTGTAGGACTCTAAAGACTCGTCAATACGCCGGCAGCAGGCGATGATCATATCAAACACCCACATGCCGCAAGCGGTCTGCTAAACGTAACGGCCACCCGGGTATTGAGCGATCTGAAGATCGACGAGCAAGCCCGCTCACACTCCAGTGAATCCAACCAGTAACACTACCGTACAGTCCGGTCTGATCGTCTGATATGTCGCATATCTCGCCTAGGGGTGGTAAACGTCAGACCCCAATAGCTCGATAAGTCGTGTCGATATGAGGTCTATAACTGTTCGAGAAACTACTGGTAACACTTACCAGTAAATCTCAGCAACCCTGGCCAGGGATTTCCTGTTATAGCCAATCGAACACAGCGCAACATCAACCCCCTATACCGGGAGAGACGAATCCCCTCCTATCGCTCATTGCCTCCATGTGACTCGGGACTGTACCCAAAAACCACCATTTTGCACGCCCTCTTGGACGTGGTAAGATGGAAATCAAAGCACAGTGGGAACCACACAAGACTCTATGACGATCTCGGGTCAACAGACTACTCTGTACCAGTGTTACCAGAGAACTGCCATCTGACGTGAGGTATAATACCATCTGGGAGTTCTCGGCGAGTCCGTCCAGTGTACCCAGTCTCCACTGAGCACCCGTATAACATCTCTGATGTCAAACACCAATGGATATGGGATCATCCATCGCCCATCTGTATGGGTCGAGAAGGTACACGCTAGTCTACTCTGGTATATCGATGCCCCGTCTCGATACACCCTCGACTAGGGACTTTGAAGGATGTACTTATGGACTACCATGTCCCCACTAGTATGATCCACATCATAGTCCAGGTAGTCAAATACAGATCCTAAGGGCTTTACCAACATGTAACAGGGAGACAATCAGTGTACACGTTAAGGTAAAGAGCAACCAGATAGCATACTATCATGTCGAGCAAGAAAGTCCTCCCTATATATGTCCCAGCATCCACTACAATATACATCCTATGTATAGTAATGGCCTCTAGGGCATACATATAACTAACAGGACTCTCATCAATCTCCATAGCTGTCAACGCTTTTGGCTTGGCTCTAAACTTGGCTGGCTCCAAAGACTCGCTTCCGCCATCGAAAACAAATTCAGGGTGATTGGGGATGCGGAAGGTCACTTTCCTAGCTCGGCAATCGATGATCGCATGGAAGGTGCTCATCCAATCCATCCCGAGAATCGCGTCATAGCTGCCCATCCCGATTAAAAGGAAATTCGCATAGAATTCCCTGCCGTATACTACTACCGGACATAATCTACACTCTTGGTTAGACACAATAATGCCGTTACCCATATGTATCTCCCAACATTTGGTCAACGGCTCATGAGGTATAGAGTGTGTGTCAAAAAACTGTGTGGAAATAAAGCAATGCGAAGCACACGAATCGAAAAGAACTCTAGCTGGTACAGAATAAACAAGGATGGTACCTATAACCACATCACCAGAAACCTCTGCCTTCTCGGCGGACAGGGTGAAAGCCCATCCTTGATTTCGACCTGTACCAGTCTACCTCTGATCGAAAGACCATTGATGGGACACCTAAGGTAGACCCCTCTGAGCTGAAGTGCCATACGACGGTTGTTGTTGCTCGTACCTTCCCTGTAGCTCAGATCTCTGGGGACACCCGCTGACCCTGTGCTCGCTGGATCCGCAAATCAGACACTGCCCCTTAGCTCTGCGGCAATCTCTTTGCATGTGTCATGGCCTCTGGCAATAATTGCAAAACAGGGCCCTCCGCTGCGGCTGCTGAGGTAAGAAGGTGCGCTTCATCTGTGTGACACCTGGCCTGTGAACTGGGATCGCTCCATGGGGAGAAATGGCAGGCCGTGCTGGAACCACGTAGGGTCTCCTGTCCATCGATCGTTGGCTCTTGGCCTTCTCTGCCAATCTTTCCTGTACTCGAGCAGCGTTCAAAACTTGGGCAAATGTTGGTAGGTCGAGAGACGCGATGATTTGTTGCAGTTCAATATCGAGCCCTTGCTAGATCTGTCTTTCCCTGGCGGATTCGGTGGCTACCATGTACGGTGCGAAGCGACTCAGCCGATTGAACTCTGCGGCGTAGACATCTACTGAGCACCCATTCTGCTTCAACATAATGAATTTCTCCTCCATCTTGGCCTTGGCAGTAGCCGGAAAGTAATGATCTAGGAAGCATGCAGAGAACGTGTCCCATCCAATAGCTTTCTCTAGCCGGCTCTCCTCTTCGGACCACCATGTGCGGGCCACGTCTTTTAGCTGAATCTTCACCACGTTCACTCTGTTGTCGTTAGGAACTCGAGCGGTGGTCAGGAGGTTCTCTACATTGATGAGCCATTGTTCGGCCTCAAGTGGACTTGCTGATCCCGTGAACACTGCTGGATGAAGCCTCCTAAAATTTGAAACGATACCAACCCTAGCATGTGTAGTCGGTACGAGCGCGCCCTTCGAGGCGGCGGGAACAACCGTAGATCTCTCGAGGGCGGTAATTGTGGTCTCCTGTACCGCCTTCAATCCCTCGGCCAGGAGATTGGTCTTCCTCTCTTGAACTTGGGCCAGGGTCGTCAGTGTGCTAAGGATCTTCTCGGTATGATCGTGGGGCCCGGCACCGAAGGAGTTGCCTGAGGAGTCCATATTCCTAAAAAGATCAAAATAAATCGGATTTAAGGAAGGCTACACGATGATTCAACGATTATTAGAAGCGAGGAATAAATGTAATAAGGCATACGCTAAGGGTGTAACTCAATCTAGTGGTCTCTCGACGGAACTGTAATTTTATCCAAAACCTGGCTCTGATACCAACAAAACCATGTCACGCCCCGCTTCCAAAATATGGGATACGAGGGGTGACTAGGCCAGCCATGCTCTTACAGTCAGGGAATAATCCCGCCGTAGTCATACTTCGGCTTCTAGCATTACATGGTAGTTAGTAAACAGTACATGAGTAAAGGAAAATCATAGTTCACAACTTTATTACATTGCAAATAAAAAGAGTTCGAGATACATTTATTTTGCAGAATAAAAAAACTAACCAACAAAACAAGTACTGAAATCAAAGGAAGTAGCGTTGGTGATGCAGTCTAGACCTCCACGATCTCGAATGGTAGGTCCTGCTCCTGATCTGGATCCACTTCGTCTTCTGAGCATGGACACTCAGGTCGTCAGAGCAAAACATATAGCAATATATATATATATATATATATATATATATATATATATATAATGGGTATGCAATATTATTGAACATGAGAAGTACAACAAAATGCAGAACATGAGTATAATAAACATCAACTGAATATGAATAGTGCAATATGGGTATCATGTCGGTAAACCAGGCAATGCGTATGTCACTACTTAATGGTCAGTAAGTCAATGAAATCAATTGGTGGAAAGGATGCTCGTATTTAATAAGAGTCTCATGCATGCCCGAGACTACGGTCCCCTGTGTCCGAGACATAACCCTGTCAGCCGTGCCGCTAGGCCCACGACCTAGTGTGTGTGTGTGTCACTGATAGCGAATGATCATCCTATAAATCACTGTACTTCGCTAAATACGAGTTCAATTCCACCTTCATTTCTCCATTCCCTAGATTATAGTATGCATTCCGGTATTCGATGGGTTGTGAACAATTACGTATCGCTGTCACTTTCAATCACTTTTCCACTTATCAGTATCACTGTCGTATTTGCCACAACCCAATCACTAACACTAATATATCGACAATGCAAATCAGTCGCTAGGTTTCAACGTGAATGATCACTATGCAGCAGGTATAAAGCAATCACGAAAAATAAGCAGAAATGCACTGAACAGATATTCCCTATTTCAATGACGACCATGCCATATAACTTGTAAAATTTACGATAAATCACACGCAAAGATTCGACCAAAATAATATAAAGGACGTATGTATCAAACTTGATTGTCTAACCAGTAAAATTTATTTCATGTCAAACGGAATTCATGTTAGGGAATTATAAACATTTTAAGGTAGCGACCGATTGCTGGAATTCCAGTTTCAGAACTGGAGACCCAACTTCACGCGTGTTTTTATCAGTGATTGTGTTCAGATTCAGATGTTTCTCCAGTTGAATGAAACATATTTCTATCAGTTAAGTTTCCAATGCATCAAATGGATTGTCAATAGCGGTTCTGTATTGAAAGTTATGTTCTGTTTAATGTGACGGTGTAAGGAACATTTCTGCAGAAACTGCAGAACACCGCGACATTCTAAAATACAAATTAAATATCAAACAACGGTGAAAATACATGGGACCAGATTCATATGTTAGCTAATTAAGTTATATACGCGACCCAATGAGGCTCCATGCATTTTCAGTTCGAATCTGGGGTGTACAGGTGTTCAAAATCAGGTATCCAAGCAAAATGCTGCCCTGGACTGCAGTCCAGTTTCGCATTCGCAGCCAATTATCGCTACAGAATCTATAAACGACGAGAATTAAACTATAGGGGGTTTTAGGACATCGATTCATCTTCGATATGAGTCGTAGAACGTTACGTTCCAACCAGTATTTAATTTACAGTGATTTTATTGAGTTAACCTGCGCAGTAAAATTCAGTTTTAGTGTTGCCTTTAGGGCGACGTTACAGAATTATAAACACGATATTTTTAACGCAACCTTACATGAAGTTCATTAATCAGTAATGGATTCGACGATCATAAATTCCGGTAATTTAAGATAGGGTTTTCATGTATGTATCGCGTCCAACATATAAATTATGTACGGGTATCAGTTGAAACATCGGTTTCGGTTAATTGATCAAACTAGTTGTAATTCGGTGAAATTGTAAATGATGTTGATACGGGTCAGTAAATTCCTAGTCGGGTTCCATTCAATATAATCAAACTAAGAGGGTTCGTTACAAGATAATCGAATTATAATCTATGGATGTATACGTATATATGTATATATAGGCACAGACTCTGCATTATGTAACCTTATTTATTTATTTAGTTCCAATTCAAAAGTATTAATTAGCATGCATAAACAAGTGATTAGCGTTCACTTGCCTCAGAAAATCGTGACGACGATAATCCCGGTTGCGACGACGGTGAGAGGCAGCAACGGTGATGGCGAAGGCATGCGTAAGGGCATAGCACATGCTCAGGTGGCGGTTGGAGGCAGTGGGTGCAGGGGCTCAGTGTTAGGGTGCTCGGAGCTTGCAGCTTGGAGGTGGTGAAGCCGACGATGGTGGATGACGAGGACGAGGGCTCGGTGTCATGGATGGGGTTGCCGGTGATGATGTGGTCGGGATCGTCGGCGAGGCACAGGGGCGCAGTGGTTCGGGTGCTGTGGCTTGGGGGATGCTGAGGAGAGGCGTAGCTCGGAGATGGTCAGCGAAGTGGAGCGGGAAGTGGCCGGTGTCGGGGCTAGGTGCTCGGCATTGAGGTCGTAAGAGTTGCGGAGGTGTAGCAGGAGGAGAAAGTCGATGGCTGCGGTCGGTGTTGATGGAGTCGGTGGGTTGAAGATAGGGTCGGTGGAGGAGCTCATAGGAGGTAGGGTTAGAAAGGAGGGCAGCGGGTGGTTGGGGCAAGGCGGCCGGTGGTGGCAGAGGTGGTCTTTGGCATGGGGACTCTATGGTCTCGGCTGCAGAGGAAGTAGGGGTTTTGTAGGGGAGAGAGAGACGAGGTCGAGGGTGAGGTGAGGCGACTTGGAGCACGGGCGTAGGTGCGATTCGTAGTGAAAGGGGGAAATGTGATGAGAGTGGGAGAGGGATGCGGCCGTTGCGGGCGAGCATGAGGAGCGGGGAGTCGTGGGGGAGAGCCGTTGGGGAAATGGACGTTGGGGAAGCAAGTAGGGCGCGGTCGTCGTTGCGGGCGCGAGAAGCTGGGAGGCATTGAGAGAGAAGTGGCGGGAAAAAGGAAACGAGTGGAGGAAGAAGAGGGGGAAGCGGGTGCGAGTCGGGTCGGGCATGGGTCGGGTCGGGTCGGGTAGAATTTGGATTTGGGCTGTTTAGGTTTAGGAGTAATTAATATAAAATAGTAAGATATAATAAAATGGATACAAAAATGAAAAAAATTTAGAAATTTTTTTGAGAAAATACGGAAAAATCATATTTAGAACTGGGGATTTACACCAACTATTCAAAAATTTTATCAGGATAAGGCCCGGGCTGGTGAAAGAATGCGGAGAATAAAGAAATGGAGAATACGCAAGGCCGTATGTGGATAGAAGTGGGATACGATCTTGGTGGATGAGAAGAATGGCGGAGGGGAAAAAGAAGTGGAATACGAACTTGAGGGTGGAAATGGAGTGAATAAATTAGTAGAATTTGTAATGACCGATGTGTAAAAAGCGATTGTACTAATCTATCAACCCGTTGAGAAATGGGGTCGAACCTCACAAGATTCGTGAGAAAACATGGGTAGACCGAACTTGGTAAACCAGACACAGGAAATGAGAGTGATACGGTGTCTTGCAAGGTCGGAACGATGGAAAGGATGGAAGGGAGTGATCGAGAAATGGTATCGGTTAAAGATTCTGGAGGGTGTGCACGGTCGGTGGAAGGGACCGGATGAATTGGAAAATCCGAATCATCAAGTAGAACTGTTTCATTCTCATTACTATCCTTAAAATTCTCCTAAAAAATTAGCCCATCCATGCATTTATCATTAATATTAAGACGCATACGGAGTTTGGGAAAAACAGTTAATGACTCGGGATGATGTCTACACGGAAGTGAAAGGACATGATGAATTGGCGAGAAAAACTCATCCAAAGCAGTGGGTTCATCATCCAAAATATTCCCAACGTCGATATCATCAATCAACTGAAAATCGTATTTCTCAGACACCTTATCCAAAGCATGGATTTCAATCAATACTGGTTATAGAGTGGAGGTGTAGAGATTAATAGGATTGGGTGCGGTTTCACTTGAAAGGGTCCCTTCACAAGCGGGTAAATCAAACACTATAAAGTCATACAACTCATCAAACGTTCTATCTGCAATTTATGATTCATTTGGGATACTCAATATACTTTCAAACCTGAAGTTGTGGAATTCAATTTGCACCGGGTAGGTTTGATTTAGAAGGGTGTACCGCTCACTCTCGCCACTCAAACTCTCACTCTGTCCTATCGCCTCATCATACATTGGAAAATTTGGAGCTAGTTGGAAACTAGCTGCCGGTTCGTTAGGTTGTATGAGGGCGGCCATAGACGCATTCAAATCCATCATCTGTTGGCACGACGCTACCCGAAATTCTTCCAACGATTGTTCAAGACTAGACATGGGCTGTGAAGGGGTTTCAGTAAAATATTCAAAGTTGTTTGGATACGTGAAACACCCAAATGGCTGTTTAGAAGCAATGTCTAGGGAAGGTGTAAAATTTGGGTAGGATTGATAGGAATCAAATGGTTGGACAGGAGTAGGATCAACAATCGGATAAGAAGGTGGTTGGAATTGTTGATCAAAAGAATTGGCAGTGGTGAAAGGAGTGAAAGATCGGCTACGAGATTGTTCAATTCGGTCAGCAATGGACATTGGTAATGGAGTCGGATCATGACTCTCAAAAGGAGTATCAACATAAGAAGGTGGAGGAGGTTGAAACGGTTGATACAAAGTGGATTGCAGAGTCTAAGTGTTTGTCCTAGACGCGTCTATCCTATCTTTCAAAGAAATTTTTGGCATGGAGGGATCATTCGAAGTTCGACCAAAGGAAGAACCGTAAGAAGCAATATCTGGCTGTGGGTACTAAAGTTCGGCAAGAGTTGGTTTATGTGGGGTACCCATGTTATGAAGAAAGAAAAGGAGAGGAAAAAGAATATGAATTTTTTTATATTTTTTTCTGTTAGTTATCAACAAGAGAATGAAATATACACACAAAAAGATAAAGACAAAAACAATCACGACACAATACCACACACCTAATCGGTCTAGGGTTCACCTATGTCAACTAAACCTGCTCAAGAACTTAATTGTTGAAGTAAAACTGTGTCGAGAAACGGGCTCAAGATATACTGATCACGAGGCCAGGTAAGTGCAGAGATAAGGGGAGATTTTCCAGCACTTTCGCACTGGTCCTTAATTAGATAACCCTTTCTCTTTTGGTGGTTTCGCCGTGAACACTTTCCTAGACACCCCGTGAACGATATACTGTTAAGAGGTGTTCAAAATATAGTTAACTTCTCCTAATGAGCGTGAAGTCCTTAAAGGTTTAAAGTCTAGTTTCTTTTAGAATTTGTGCGGGTAAACGTTATTCTCAATTTCATGATATGTGGGCCACGGAAAAGGTGATGGAATCTTTTACCGTATGTTGTGGGGTTCGCTTACCCTTAAGTCCGTATTAATAGATTCAATGCGTAAATTAATGAAAAAATTTGTTCAAAACAACGAACAATCCTTTTTTATGTTTATGCACAGCACTGCAACAAATACGGGTTAGTCACTTTTGGCATTTGACAGTGAACTTGCAAAGAATCCTGCAAAGATAGAATATTGGATGCGTCGGTTTTGAGAAGAAGGTGTTAGGAAATACGTACCGATAAGTTTTCGGGTTAAGAAACCCTCATTGAATTGAATCCGGCTAGCTTGAAAATTTCTCTTATGCGGGTCAAACTATCCGGATCTTTGGCACTGTACTTCGCAATCACATTAACTTTGAATGTACACTTTTCTCCACACAATCGCAGTTCGCAAATCCATCAAATTTTGCAAATGTTAGAAAATTGGATTTTTAGTACGAAAAAGCGATATGAATGCCCAAACACCTGCAAACCCAAAATTATAAAAATCAAACAATAAAATTGGGACAAAAATAGAACACTGGAGCACTGAAAATAAATTGGGAGCAAACGGCGATGAAACGGCCGGCAACGCCGGAATTTTTGGGCAAGTCGCTGAGCTCCTTTGGACAGATAGGCTCCAATTTTCTTCTGGTGTCTTAGTGTTCTGATTGTGTCTCAATGTTATTGTTTAACTTTTCTGTTTAGTTCCAGAGTACTTGCAGGTCAAGAATCCATAGAGAAAAAGTTAGTTTTGTTAATTTTTGTTTTGGTTTTGTAAAAAAATTTGATTTTTCGTTTTGTTTTAAGAATGGTGTTAGATTTGTAAACAAAATTTACAGAGATTAACCCGAAATAACAAGAATTAAAACGTTACCGTCTCCCCGACAACGGCGCCATTTGATTGGCGTGCGTTTCCGTGCGCCATTTTTTAAGAGTTCTAAAGTTTACCACAATCAGGACGGCGTCGCGTGTAGTTAGCCGCGATGAGTACGGGTCATCCGCAGGGAGACGGTACGTTTTACGTTCTTATTATCACGAGTTAATGCGAGGGTCGGAATGTTTTGATTCTAACCTATGTGTTGTATATGCAAGTATAAGTTGTTAGTGTTAGTGTATATGCCCTAGAGGCCATTACTGTATCATACTAGTTTGTATATTACTTGATGGAAGCTTGGGATATTCACCTTGTATAAACAATCTTGCTCAATATAGTAGTATGCTACTTGGTTTGTTTCTACTTCAATGTGTACTTGTGTTTATTTCAGTATATCACTCATACGCATTAGTGGAGCCCTTGGGATCTTTGCTTGATTACCAGCGTTGTGATGGCAGTCACACTAGTGGGGGCTGGGTAATCTATAGGCACATCCTTATACAGGTCCCTAGTCGTAGGACTATCGAGACAGGGCATCGATACTCCGGAGTAGACTAGCGTATGCGCTTCTCATCCCAGTATGGGAGATGGTCTGTCCCACAGCCATCAGTACGTCGTATTGGAGATAGTATACGGGTGCTCGTTGGGTTACGAGTACACTGGACAGGACTCGTCGGGAACTGAGAGGTTGGTATTATACCTATCGTCAGTTATCAGTTCCCAGGTGACATGAGTACAGCTTAGTCCGCTGACTTGATACTGGCACTTCGCCTCGAGTGTGTTCCCACTGCACTTTGATCACTACCCTACCACGGCTCAAAGGAGTCGTGCAAACAGGTGGTGATTGGGTGCAGTCCCGAAGCACTTGGAGGCAGTGACGGTTAGACAGGATTCGTCTCTCCCGGTATTGGGGGTTGACATCGCGCTGTGTCTAGGAGAGCCATTACACGAGTAGTCCCTGGCCAGGGCAAGCGAGATATACTGGTAGGTTTTCAGTGTTATCTCAGGGTGTTTTGGGCTTCACTCCGACACGACTTGTACCGCTATTGGGGGACTGACGTTTTACCGCCCCCTAGGCCCGCCATGCGATGTATCAGATGAACAGACCGGACTGTACGGAGAATGTCACATTCAGACTCAGTAGGAGTTCAGATGGGGTTTCACCTCGTCAGCCTTCTTGTCGACTTCTACCTGGGGACCGTTACGCACAGCTAGTGCCGCTTGCGGTCTGTGGTTAAACCCACTGCCAGCGTAGTGTCGAGTCTTTAGAGTCCCACACAGAGGGTATTCGCCTCTGGGCAAAACAGAGTAGAGGTCGCATGGTTTTGCGACAGGGTTCGTTCTCATCCGCGCACTTGTGCACGTTTGGAGTCCGGACGGATTTTACCAGCGGGCTCTGGTTTGAGCCGGATACTGGTATAGTATTTGGGGTTGCTTTTATCTCTCAGTATTCATGTTCCTCGGAACAAGAATGCAGGTGTGTATGCACAGTTCTTTTTGAGGAGGAGGAAGATGATTTTTCATTAGGGTTTCGGAACGGGTGCGTATGCACAGTTGACAGTTGTTTTTTTCCAAACCCTAATGGATTTGTATTATATCATTTAATAATATATAATAAAATGAAATTGTGTCATGGTTAGTTTTTGTTGACTTGTTGACCATGGTTGACTTGTTGACCATGGTTGAACATTTGACCATTATCATTACAAGAGAAAGATGCTCTTGATTCTTGCATTTTCATTTAATGCTTGTAATGATATTAGTCATTCTAAAACTTTCCATCAACCTTTTCATTTTGATTATTATTATTTGATAATTCATTTTCTTTTTGCATTATGGTTGCAAGAAAGGAAATGATAGCTCATTCTATGATATTCACTCTCTCTCTTCACTTCATCTTCTTCTTCCTCTAGCCAAGAGAAACCTTCTCATGTG
The DNA here is from genome assembly GCA_030015575.1 of Agapanthus africanus. Lineage (NCBI taxonomy): Eukaryota > Viridiplantae > Streptophyta > Magnoliopsida > Asparagales > Amaryllidaceae > Agapanthus > Agapanthus africanus. The sequence continues at coordinate 439,096,866 of CM057350.1, read as the reverse complement.
TTGAGAATCCTTCTCTTGAAAAACAAAAGCAACCCTTAGACACTCTCTACTCACTCTAGGATCAAGGGTTTAGCAAGCCGGCGATTCTAGTTCACTCCAAGTACGAGAAAGAGCCCAAAGGTCGAGCCTTCGAGGTGGATCCATCTTCGACGGAAGAAGGCGACAAAGGAGAACCATCAACCTCTACAAAGTTTGAAGACGAAGGAGTTCAAGTCTAGGTATAACCATCTTCATCCGAGTAGCTAACTCTCTTTAGCATAGTTTGCTAGTTTTAGTTTAGACAACGATCCCGACCATAGTTTAGTCCATGTTGCCTCTTGCGATAAAAATTCGTTTTTTATACCGTTTCCGCCTCCCCGTAAGAACCGGGGGTCGCAATATGGACTTACAGTGGTATCAGAGCCTAACTAAACTTAAACTAGCTTGGTAGTGAAGTGTAACGAAGTTCGGAACCGGAAAAATCCAAAAACCAAACTTTACAAAAACCTGAGTTTCTGTTGAAATTTTTTCTGGTCAAAATGAAAAACTTTATACTTGTAAATTCGGCTCAGGGTTTTGTGTGAACACCCAAGAAAAACGATACAGTGATTCGTCTAAACTGCCGCCCTTCCGCCGCGTGAGCCTTCTTAGTCGCCGCGGAACCGCCGCGAGTTGTTGTCTTCTCTGCATCGTTTTTCGTGCAGTGTGTTTGTGTGTTGGTTTTGGGATTTTTAAAATATATTATATGTGCCCAGATTTTCCAGAAAAGAAATTTCCTTTTGGGGTCCTATAATTCCGTATTTTTTCCGAACTTCACTGCACTTTGACTATGATGGTTATATCTGTGATGCTTGCATGTATTGAACGTCGGCTAATCGCTATAAGTCGATTAGTCGGGGTTATACATGATCTGTAATGTGCTGGAATGTGTATATGAATGTGTTGGACTGTCGCGGGTGAATAGCCGGGGTGGATGTGAGATGAGCTTTTGTTTTTCTTTCATTCATTGTAAATGTAAATTGATGTAATAATATTATTTGTTTGGCCGCACAACCGGGTCGGGGTTGTAGCCGTCATTGTATAATTCTTTTTACTGTTTTTGCTCCTAGGATAGACCCATGGAGGGGTGCACAAACTACCGAGTACTTGGCGGGTAGTTTGCCGCACCCGTAGGGGTCTTGGGTGGGGTATTTGGCTATTCACCGCGACCGTGTTATCCGCTTTTCGTTTCAGGCTCGAAAGGATTGCGGATTGCTAGTATATCCAATGCATTCATCTGTGATCTGTAATGTCTATCATTGCTTTCTATTTAGGCGTTGCTTATGTTTTACAGCCGCGCTAGCCCAGCCCCCGCTCTGTCGTTAGTTAAGTAACCTAACGAGTGATGACGGGACCCCGTGGCGAATGCGAATGGCATAAGCGTACGTCATATTTTAGTTGTTTTCTGCAATGGTAGGATTAAATGATGGGACGCATTAAAAGAACTAATGCAAGAATATCACGCATTAAAAGAACTAATGCAAGTTAATAAACCAAGTTTAAGTCGATGGAACACTTTCGAAAAACCACTCGGTTCTTTTCAAAAACTAACTTTTAAATGCGGAGCTTGAGCCACTCTTTCTAAAAGCTATCTCGTTCCATCGATTATATCAAGTTCACTACGTTCACGGTTTTACCAAAACCATTCGTAGCCCTCCGTCATTTCACATAAATAGTCAATAGTATTCAAGCTGTGTTTGTTGGCCAAAGTCAAGGCATAGTGATTGGTAGCTATTGGATATTCATGTGCAGCATAGATAGATGCGTTGATTTGGAACAGTCGTACTGCCTTGTTGGCCAAAGTCAAGGGTATGTACGGGTGGATTCAAATTAACCTGGAGAACGACGGGAAGAACTTGACATGTGACTTATGATTTGTTGGCCAAAGTCAAGGTCATAAGAGCATGGGGCAAAAATCCACATCGGGAGTTTCATAAGTACTGAAACTTGCTAGATTTGCATACCATTTGGAGTGTGATGATTATGGTAGGATTCCTTCATTTTCGTCATGCGATGATATTTGGATCCCGATCCTACTGTGAGTATATGCTACTCCTCGGGAAATTTCTCACTAAACGATCAATGCTATAAACCTAGTAGGTGCCTAGAAAGGTGTTAGCGGGGCTACGCTCCCAGGGAAAAGAGGTTCTTAAATTAAGGAACTTCGCGAAAGCGTTGGAAAACCTCCCTCGAAGTACCGACACTGGCCTGGCTGAACGGTTAAGCAAGTATTGTACGGTGGGATTGATCCCGGCTAATTCTTCCTTTGTGGTTTGAGGAGGGATTCGAGAGACAGTGGGAGCCATCCTGTTTAGACAAATTAAAAACCATTCTAAACTTGCAAGAGCATCGTGCTAAGTGTTTCTTCTCTCCCCCTGCAGCGACCAAATCGAAATGACTGGACTTAAGTTACTTCTAGATAAAAACATATTGACAGGGCCAAACTACAAAGATTGGCTCAGGAATGTCAAATTGGCAATCTCTTACGACAAGCTGGGGTATCTTCTTACCACCAAAGCTCCCCCCGTCCCAGGTCCCACCTCCAGCGTCGCGGATAAGGAAATCCGTAAGACTTGGGAGATTGACAGCGCGAAGGCCAGATGCCTCGTACTTGCCTCGATGGACAATGACCATCAGAGGAGGCACGAGAATATGGATTTGGAATCCATATTTCTTCATACAAAAGAACTGTATGGAGAGCAGTCTCGTATCGCAAGATACGAAGTGTCGAAGAAGTTATTTTCGACTAAGTTGGCCGTCGGATCATCGGTAGCGGACCACGTGCTTAAGATGATTTGCTACACTGAGGAGCTCGCGGAACTTGGGACCACGTTGGACAGTGAACTTTATACAGATATAATTCTCCAGTCCCTTCCATCCACTTACGCCCAGTTCATACTGAATTTCAACTTGCAAGAAAAGGAAGTTGAACTTTCAGAACTCCTCAACCTGCTGAGGAGCGCAGAGGGCACCCTACAGAAGGGTAGGGATACATCCACTTTGTTTGTAGGAGGATCTTCTTCTTCTAGGTCCAAGGCGAAAGCCAAGGGAAAGAAGAGGAAAGCCCCCGCCAAACCAAGGGGCGGTGTTAGTAAAGTGGGTACGAAGGGAAAGGAAAAGGCAACAAAGATAGCGGGGAAGCTTGTTGGTAAAGAGGAATGCTTCTATTGTCACAAGAGTGGACACTGGAAGAAAGATTGCAGGGCTTGGAAAGCCAGGACACAGGAACTGAAGCAGGTTGCGGCTTCAGCTTCAGGTGTGTATGTTATTGAAAACTGTCTTTCTATAAACTCTACTTCCTGGGTATTGGATACCGGATCAGGATCTCATATCTGTAATTCTTTGCAGGCGTTGAGAAACCGTAGGGTTTTGAAGGCAGGTGACATGACCCTCAGAGTTGCGAACGGAGCTAGCATGGATGCTAAAGCCGTGGGGGACTATCACCTGGGAATGTCAGATGGGCATGTTTTGGTTTTGCGTAATTGCTTTTTTGTACCCAACGCAACTTGTAATATCATTTCTGTATCTTTGGTTTCTAAAGAAGGTTATGAATTTGCGTTTGTAAGTAATGTTGTAAACATTCACCTTAATCAAGTTCTGATTGGGTCAGGTACACTGAGCAATGGTATATACGTATTAAACCAACCACAGATTTTTAATGTCCAGAATACACACAAAAGAAAGTCTCCAGATATCAATCAGGCTTTCTTATGGCATTGTAGACTGGGTCACATCAATGAGAGAAGGTTGACTAAGTTACATACAGAAGGATATTTGGATCCGTTCGAATATCAATCGTATGCCACTTGTCAATCCTGTCTCAAAGGAAAGATGACAAAGACTCCGTTCACTGGACACGGAGTAAGAGCGAGCGAGCTCTTGGGACTCGTACACAGCGACGTGTGCGGTCCAATGTCTACACATGCGCGAAGCGGTTATTCTTACTTCATTACTTTTACGGATGATTTTTCAAGATACGGTTATGTCTTCTTAATGAAACAAAAGTCCGAAGCTTTTGAAAAATTCCAGGAATTTAAGAATGAAGTAGAAAAACAAACCGGCAAAAGTATCAAGATTCTAAGATCGGATCGAGGTGGAGAATACTTAAGTGCCGAGTTCCTGAATTATTTAAAAGGGAATGGGATTCTCTCTCAGCTTACTCCTCCATACACTCCGCAACACAACGGTGTGTCGGAGAGACGGAACCGAACCCTATTGGATATGGTACGGTCCATGATGAGTAATGCTGAGTTACCGCGATCATTCTGGGGGTATGCGCTAGAATCAGCTGCGTACCTTTTGAACCGAGTTCCTACTAAGACTGTGCCTACTACACCATATGAGATGTGGTGTGGGAAGAGACCCCATCTCAGTTACATCAAGACTTGGGGATGTCCAGCTTTTGTTAAAAAGCAGCATGTGGACAAGCTCGAGGCACGCTCAGTACAGTGTAAGTTCGTGGGATATCCAAAGAACTCTAAGGGATATTTCTTCTACTGTGAAGAGGAACAAAAAGTTCTTGTTTCTCGTCATGCCTACTTCTTGGAAACTGAGTTTTTGGAAAACCAGATAAGTGGGAGCACAGTAGAACTGGAAGAAATTCCAGAACCACGGACTATTACTGAAAGCTTAGTGGAACCAGAAGGCTCAAATGAACAGGACATTCCTACGCCGCTCCGCAGAAGTAGTAGGCAGTCTCATCCGCCCGAGAGATACTATGGTTTTCTCATAGACGGGGATAGAGAGGATTGCATCATAGACTATGATGAGCCTACTAGCTTCCAGCAGGCCGTTCAGAGCGTTGACTCGGTAAAATGGCTGGATGCAATGCGGACCGAAATGGAGTCCATGTACACCAACAAAGTATGGACGTTGGACATTGCTCCAGACGGGGTAAAACCCGTAGGATGCAAGTGGATCTTCAAAAGGAAGATTGGTGTAGATGGACAGGTTGAGACCTATAAAGCTAGACTTGTAGCAAAGGGTTTCCGTCAAAGACCTGGCTTGGACTATGACGAAACCTTTTCTCCAGTGGCTATGCTGAAATCCATTCGGATCCTTCTTGCCATTGCTGCCTTCCACGATTATGAGATTTGGCAGATGGACGTAAAAACCGCTTTTCTAAATGGAAGTTTAGAGGAGTGTGTCTATATGGATCAGCCAGAGGGTTTCATTCAGAGTGGGAGCAGCGGAAAGGTGTGCAAGTTGCTTAAGTCCATCTATGGACTAAAGCAGGCATCGCGGAGTTGGAACATCTGTTTTGATGAGACGGTCAAGGAATTTGACTTTATCAAAAATCCAGATGAACCATGCATCTATAGTAGATTTGTAGCGAGAACTGTAGTATTCCTTGTTTTATACGTGGATGACATTCTCTTAATAGGAAATGACATTCCTATGCTACAATCTGTCAAGGGTTTCTTGTCACACAGGTTCTCCATGAAAGACCTGGGTGATGCCTCCTACATCCTGGGGATCCGGATCCATCGTGATAGATCCAAGAGGATATTAGGACTTTCACAGTCCAGGTACATCGACACCGTACTGAAAAGATTCAGTATGGAAGATTCCAAGCGCGGTAACTTACCAGCTTGTCACGGGATCACCCTCTCTAAAGAGATGTCTCCCAAGACTGATTTGGAAAGGGATCGCATGTCTATTATACCCTACGCTTCTGCGGTAGGCTCTATAATGTATGCGATGTTGTGTACCAGACCGGATGTAGCTTATGCACTGAGTGTAGTAAGCCGGTATCAGTCAAACCCTGGGGAGAAACATTGGATAGCGGTAAAGAACATTCTCAAGTACCTGAGGAGGACTAAGGAGATGTTCTTGGTGTATGGCGGAAAAGACCTCCAGATTGAGGCCTTTGCTGACTCCAGCTTCCAGAGTGACAAGGATGATTCCAAGTCCATGTCGGGTTTTGTCTTTACCCTCAATGGAGGGGCGGTGTGTTGGAAGAGTTCCAAACAGGAAACCGTTGCAGACTCGACTATGGAAGCGGAATACATCGCTGCATCTGATGCCGCAAAAGAAGCTGTCTGGATAAGGAAGTTCTTAAAAGAACTTCAGGTGGTTCCGTCCATTGTTGACCCAGTACCTCTGTATTGCGACAACAACGGGGCTATAGCTTTAGCAAAGGAACCCAGGTCCCATCAGAGATCCAGGCACATCTTGAGGCGGTATCACCTGATCAGGGAGATCGTGGATCGCAAGGAGATCGAGGTTCGGAGGGTTGCTTCAGAAGAGAACACTGCAGATCCATTCACCAAGGCCCTACCCCAGACTCAGTTCGAGCGGCTGATCGAGATGATAGGTCTTCGATACGCCAGTACATGGCCTTAGTGCAAGTGGGAGATTGTTAGTGTATATGCCCTAGAGGCCATTACTGTATCATACTAGTTTGTATATTACTTGATGGAAGCTTGGGATATTCACCTTGTATAAACAATCTTGCTCAATATAGTAGTATGCTACTTGGTTTGTTTCTACTTCAATGTGTACTTGTGTTTATTTCAGTATATCACTCATACGCATTAGTGGAGCCCTTGGGATCTTTGCTTGATTACCAGCGTTGTGATGGCAGTCACACTAGTGGGGGCTGGGTAATCTATAGGCACATCCTTATACAGGTCCCTAGTCGTAGGACTATCGAGACAGGGCATCGATACTCCGGAGTAGACTAGCGTATGCGCTTCTCATCCCAGTATGGGAGATGGTCTGTCCCACAGTCATCAGTACGTCGTATTGGAGATAGTATACGGGTGCTCGTTGGGTTACGAGTACACTGGACAGGACTCGTCGGGAACTGAGAGGTTGGTATTATACCTATCGTCAGTTATCAGTTCCCAGGTGACATGAGTACAGCTTAGTCCGCTGACTTGATACTGGCACTTCGCCTCGAGTGTGTTCCCACTGCACTTTGATCACTACCCTACCACGGCTCAAAGGAGTCGTGCAAACAGGTGGTGATTGGGTGCAGTCCCGAAGCACTTGGAGGCAGTGACGGTTAGACAGGATTCGTCTCTCCCGGTATTGGGGGTTGACATCGCGCTGTGTCTAGGAGAGCCATTACACGAGTAGTCCCTGGCCAGGGCAAGCGAGATATACTGGTAGGTTTCCAGTGTTATCTCAGGGTGTTTTGGGCTTCACTCCGACACGACTTGTACCGCTATTGGGGGACTGACGTTTTACCGCCCCCTAGGCCCGCCATGCGATGTATCAGACGAACAGACCGGACTGTACGGAGAATGTCACATTCAGACTCAGTAGGAGTTCAGATGGGGTTTCACCTCGTCAGCCTTCTTGTCGACTTCTACCTGGGGACCGTTACGCACAGCTAGTGCCGCTTGCGGTCTGTGGTTAAACCCACTGCCAGCGTAGTGTCGAGTCTTTAGAGTCCCACACAGAGGGTATTCGCCTCTGGGCAAAACAGAGTAGAGGTCGCATGGTTTTGCGACAGGGTTCGTTCTCATCCGCGCACTTGTGCACGTTTGGAGTCCGGACGGATTTTACCAGCGGGCTCTGGTTTGAGCCGGATACTGGTATAGTATTTGGGGTTGCTTTTATCTCTCAGTATTCATGTTCCTCGGAACAAGAATGCAGGTTTGTATGCACAGTTCTTTTTGAGGAGGAGGAAGATGATTTTTCATTAGGGTTTCGGAACGGGTGCGTATGCACAGTTGACAGTTGTTTTTTTCCAAACCCTAATGGATTTGTATTATATCATTTAATAATATATAATAAAATGAAATTGTGTCATGGTTAGTTTTTGTTGACTTGTTGACCATGGTTGACTTGTTGACCATGGTTGAACATTTGACCATTATCATTACAAGAGAAAGATGCTCTTGATTCTTGCATTTTCATTTAATGCTTGTAATGATATTAGTCATTCTAAAACTTTCCATCAACCTTTTCATTTTGATTATTATTATTTGATAATTCATTTTCTTTTTGCATTATGGTTGCAAGAAAGGAAATGATAGCTCATTCTATGATATTCACTCTCTCTCTTCACTTCATCTTCTTCTTCCTCTAGCCAAGAGAAACCTTCTCATGTGTTGAGAATCCTTCTCTTGAAAAACAAAAGCAACCCTTAGACACTCTCTACTCACTCTAGGATCAAGGGTTTAGCAAGCCGGCGATTCTAGTTCACTCCAAGTACGAGAAAGAGCCCAAAGGTCGAGCCTTCGAGGTGGATCCATCTTCGACGGAAGAAGGCGACAAAGGAGAACCATCAACCTCTACAAAGTTTGAAGACGAAGGAGTTCAAGTCTAGGTATAACCATCTTCATCCGAGTAGCTAACTCTCTTTAGCATAGTTTGCTAGTTTTAGTTTAGACAACGATCCCGACCATAGTTTAGTCCATGTTGCCTCTTGCGATAAAAATTCGTTTTTTATACCGTTTCCGCCTCCCCGTAAGAACCGGGGGTCGCAATATGGACTTACAGTTAGGATTAGATAGGTTAGTGTAAGCTAGTGAAATCCGTACTCAATCCTTTGTGCCGAACTTAACCGTTGAAGCTAGATCAATCGGCAACAATGTGGATTAGGGTACTTAAGCATGGTATTAGTGAAATCCGGCTTATTGACCATTGTCCGTCCGTTCTTGTCTCTTGACTTTCGCCTCCGGCCAAACCGAACGCAACCGGTCATGATTAGGGATCACCAATTCTTTGGTAGGGTAGGATGCCTAACGGAGCGCTTGCGTAAGGTTTGGACGGAGTTTAATTGGAAAATATCGGGCAATGGGAATGAGAAAGGAAACCTTAACCTACACCGCCATTCTTTACCTAACAACACCATATTCACAAACATCATTATTCACAAAACAAAAAAAGCAACAAAAAGAGAGAGAAAATGAAAAGATAAAAGAAAAGAATAAAACAACATTGCAAGTAAGTAAATGGCAATGAATTAAATGCAAGGAAGTAAATGGCATAGCAAGTAAGTAAAGCAAGAAAAATACTAAGAACCCAAAGTGCAAAATGAAAGCTTTATTATGTCTAAGAGATGATACAAACCTTGAGTTCAATAACCAAAACTTAAACTTGCAAGCTCAATGAAGAGGTTACAAGATCAAGAGAAGGCAAAGAGCTCAAGGTGAACAAGCTATGTACAAGAACTAAAAGGAAAAAGAAAACAAAAATGTATGAAGTATTGGGTATATGTGACCCTACTCCTTTGCTCACTCATTTGCCTTTTATAGGCCAAATATAAGATTAAACAAACAATACAAATAAGTTAAAGTGACAACAAGGGAAAGCTTGCAGAAAAATGGGGACAAATGGGCTAGCAAAAACCGGCGGCGCCGGGTTTATGGGGGGTCTCGCCGGGCTACATCCGAGCTAATGAGCTCGTGTTGGTGTGGTGCTCTAGTGTTCTCTCCATAATCCTACTGGTATTGCTTGATTTGTTTATATGAACCTGGTCTGTACTCAGTAGATTGGAGGGAAACATGATACTTTATATCACATCACACCTTTTTAGCATTTATAACACATCATCCTCACTTGTGCTTTGGGCAGCCCCTACCTAGGTCCAAGCATCCAAGAGTTGTGTGCACACTTGTTATATGTTGGACCAAAATTGTGTACACATTATTTGGTTCAAATTAACTCTTTGGATATCGATCGGTTTGAAGTTCTGGTTGCAGTGTCGGCTCACAAACGTTATATCCGTAATTTTGAGTGTGTTTCCAGTATTGTGTCACGGATACCTATAATCTATATTTACTGAGCAGACACTGGTTAATGGTACCGATATATAACAAAAAAGATAATGAATGAGTGGTATTAAAATGCAGTTTTCTGTGATAAACATCAAGTCCTTCACTTTTATACCTCCTTAATGAAATCCTTTGTTAAAGGAACAAGTTTGAAAGTAGATTCTTGATGTCCTAGATGATCCACTTAAGGAAAGTAGGCTCTAGCTCCAACTCCACTTGAAGATATAATTTTTGAAGTGAAGCAACTTGAAGATGTAGTCTTGCTAGAACTAATCTTTTCTATCAACTTTTTCCTTGAACTAATCCTAGATGATATAGTATTTTTCTCTCAATTTTTTCCTCTCTTTTCCTCTCCTTTTTTCTTTCTCTAAAGAAATAGCGAGAGAGAGAGAGAGAGAGAGAGAGATGAGATGAGAATGAAAAAGCATTAGATAAGAATAAAGAAATCTTCATCCTTTTTCTTCAAGTGAAGTGTAGAATTATCTCAAGCCATCTACACTTTTCTTTTGCTTTTGATTCATTTCTTTTTCTTTTTCTAAATTAAAAGAAAACCAAATGGTTCTTATCTCATCTTATATGTGCATCCTATACAAACTAACACTATATATCATCATACATGAGTTTATATATATAGATATATATCACATATAAATATATATATATATATATATATATATATTAAAAGAGAAGAAATTATAAGGAATATATGATATCGATAAATATACATATATCAATATATACATATATTCAATTATTACATCAACCCTTAATTTAATAATCCAGTTATATCAATATATATACCGGCTAATACCATACAATGCTCGATTAAAACTACATGTATCAAATATACGTGTTTAATCGAACTTCTGCATGTATTTCTATACATGCCCTACACCGTTTCGCTAGAACCGAACTATCATCTGTGTGGGACTCTAGAGACTCGACAATACGCTAGCAATAGGTCGGGATCACATCCATAACATACAAGCACGTCAGTGGCACTAGCTGTATGTAACGGCTACTCAGGTATCTGTCGAAGAGAAAGATCGACAAACAAGCCTATCCAAACTCCTATAGAGCCAATCAGTGACATTCACCGTACAGTCCAGTCTCTTCGTCTGAAAGTGTCGCATATCAAGTTTGGAGGGTGAAATCTGTCAGACCCTTAATAACCTAATAAGTCATGCTGATTAGTGACTTATAACCACTATAAATACAACTGATACTGCTTATCAGTTTATCTCATCCGTCCTTATCAAGGACTTATGGTTATAGTCAATCAGGCACAGTACGACATCAACTCCCCATACCGGGAAAGACAAAACCCTTTCGATCGCTCACTGCCTCCATGTGCTTTAGGACTGTACCCAACTAAAACCTGTTTGCACGGCTCTTTAAAACCGTGGTAGGGTAATAATTAAAGCATAGTGGGAAACACACAAGACACTATGATGATCTCAAGTCCACAGACTACCCTGTACTCATACCACCAGAGAACTTCTATCTGACGTTAGGTATAATACCATTCAGAAGTTCTCTGTGAGTTCGTTTGGTGAAACTCATTCTTCAATGAGCACCTGTATACAATCTTGGGTGTCAAACACCAATGGATATAGGAACAACCATCATCCCGGTCGGGGTCTAGAAATGTATACACTAGTCTACTTTAGAGTATTGATACCCAGTCTCGATACTTTCTCAACTAGGAATATTTAAGGATGTGTTTATAGACTATCCAGATCCTACCTATCCAGATCCTACTAGTACAATCTCTAATATAATCCTGGGAGTCAAGCAAAGATCCTACGAGCTTTATCAACCTATATTAGCGATAGTAATTACAAGTAGAAACTATACACATGAATGATAAATGCAAACTAAATAGCCTACTATTATATTGAGCAAGACTGTCTTGTACATATATATGTTCAACAATTAAAATAATTGCCTCTAGGGCATACTTATCTAACACTTGTGTCATGATATACATATCATATGGCTATTTTGAAACGATTTACATACATACATCTTTCAGCTATTTTATATGCTTATATATGGATGCATGCTATATAGGAGATGTTTATTCATTGGGATGCGCTTATAGTATTTATGCAGTATATATATATATATTATTACATATTACGATAGTACTATATTTTATGACTTAGGTAGGTCGTTATTCATACGATTTCTACCTTGTGATATTTCTTTACTCACGAGTTAGCAACTCACCCCCGTTGTGCCTTTGTTTTTTGCAAGACCGACCGCTTGGATCATAGCTGCTTGCTGGCACATCTTTCTTCCTTCAGGTGATTGCTTTTGGTGGGTTACACAGTTGTATCGTAACCACCTCCTATATATGTATTATTACTCTTGGACCTAGTTAAAAACTTCATCAACTATTTGTATTATCCACGACTTAGAGACGAGACTTAGATATGTATTGTTTTGGGTGTCGAACTTGTATGGAATCGACTTGAGTTTTTATTTACATATCTCTTGATTTCGCTTGTGATTCTTTGCCTTGGGCGTCGTATATTTATATTTACGTGGATTTTTTCTCCGCGGTATGAGCGTGAGATTGCTCCTGTTGGGGATGCTTTTATATTATATATATTGTATTTGTTTTACTCAAAATTTACAATGGAGGTGCTGTCCGGTTTTTAAACGACGAACATGTTTTAAATAACACCTCTATTATTTTATTATAAATGGTATAGATTCCTGGTTTTTGGCTTACTTGGGTTACGGTGGGGCTGTATAGACTTCACGTGATTCAAGTGCCGGTCACGTGCCATTTTCAGGTTGTGACAAAGTTATTATCAAAGTAGTAGGTTTAACATTTGTCGAGTTTTAGATTTGACTATATGGAGTCTAAGGTATTATTTTCGGAATCTAGGCTTAACCATACGGAACTTAGCCTTGACCTTGGGGTCATTAAATCCGAACTTTCGTAGGATGACCTTGGTATGATAGACTAAGTACTAAGTAGAGTGACGATCGTATGTATGTTATGCGTCATATTTATGAAACGATACTCCGCCTAAGTAACCTTAGGATATATCTTGAGATTCTTTCTTCTATTCATTCCAGTTGATCTATTCTCATCGATTCTTGTTGCTTGTTCAAGTCACCATATCTACGCGAGCTGAGAGGGCTATGGATAGAGACGAGGTAAGGGAAGGTTTGTCTGAGACAAAGACTGACCAGGGTAGTATCCCGGTGACACAGGAATAGTTTCATCCTTCTTTTTATGATAGGTTTTCTCGTTTTGAGACGAGTGTTCAGGAGGTGCTGTTCGGTTTTTAAACGACAAACATGTTTTAAATAAAACTTGTTATATATTTCAAACCAAACTTGACTTCATTATAATAAACCTATTTCAAAACTACATCTTTATTATTTTCTTATAAATAGTTTAGATTCCTGGTTTTTGACTTACTTAGATTACGGTGGGGTCCTATAAATTTCGCGTGATTTAAGTGCCGGCCACGTAACATTTTCGAGTCGTGAAAGAATGGCTATGGATCGTCTCTCTTGGCTAGGGCTGACCAAAAAAAAAACCGAACCGAACAAAAATGACAAAACTGAACCTACCGGTGGGGTTCGGTTTTCTTCAAAAAGCTACGGTTCAAACCGAACCGAACTGAAACTTAAAAGTCTCATAGCAAATGATGATGCATGATATTATTTATTATATGCAATCTGTCCCTCGAGCCCCCCTCATCCAGAAAGATACTTCACTTTAATTCACTTCACTCGCCCAAAACGAGGAGCTGCTAACCCATTAAGTTCAACAATAATATATAACTGTTGCTCCATGTCTTCAACCTCTCAAGTCTCCATTATTTCAAACTTCATGCTTATCAATTTCGTCAAATCTCAACTGATTAATATTCACACTGTAACTCTGTAAGTTCATGAGTAACTCCAACTCTATGCGACCTCAACCAATCTCCTTTGCTATCCAAACGAAGTTGCTTCCTTCCCAACGGCAAAAACCGATCGAACCAAACCCAACTATTTCGGTTCGGTTCGGTAGTGTAAATCAGTTCGATTCGGTTGGATTTTTTGACGTAAAGCCGAACCGAACCGACCCATGCTCACCCCAATACTTCGCATTAGAGATTCACATGCAAAAAATGGGAAGAATAAAATAGATTTAAGGAAAACAAATTGCATGAAAAAAGGTTTTTTCTATATTCCTAAAATTAAGTAAATTCTAAATACAACCCTTAAAACTTACTATTTCTTATAAATCTCCTAAAACTTCTCCGTTAATCAAATAAAACTCTTTGTTATGTTAACCTGCGTTAATCTTGGTTTAAATATAACTTGGGTTAGGTTTTGATAAATATTACCCTTATCAACCCTTTTTTCAACAAAGACTTCTCACAACAATTACAATGTGGCTCCCTCACCTACAAAACTTTCCCTTACCTCGAATTTCTAGAACTCTTCAATGTGATGATAATGATGGCGATGCATCCATCGAATGCTATCTCAACCTTGCAAGCCCGTTGAATTTGTTCAAAAGATCCAAACAGAAACCTTAGCTGATCACTAAATGTAAGGTTTTTATATAACGACTCTGAAATCACTGTATAGAAATTTTCTGGTTATTATACAGGAAAGAGTATTTCAGCCTGTGTAAGAGTTAAAATTATTTTTGATAAATAAAAATAAAAAGCAATTCGTAGCTCATTGGTAAAGCCTCTACACTGCTGTGACGTAACCTGTGTGTTCGATTCTCATTAGACATAATTATTTTTTCTGATTTTCTTTTTTATTTTTGGAAGCCCAAGAGTTGCACGTGCAATACACGGAAAAATGAAAAGTTTCAGAAAAATCAAACAGGCCCAATGAGGTGTACATACCCAAAAACCCATGTGGCACGAATCTCGATGCAGAATCTCGAGATCCGACCGTCCAAAAGGCTTATCAGGCCGGCGCCGATAGTCGATGTGAGTACAATAGGCTCCGTGCTTTGCACACACCCCTTCGACTCTCCTTAACTCTTCTGCACTGTTTGATTTTCCTACAATCAAACAGAGATCTTTCATTTCACCATTTAACATCTTTTTAATGCTTTTTAATCCAAAATTTTAATTCCCAAATCCTAATTCTTCACCCATAAATACCACCCTATGTCATAGCTCTTCACCATTCTGAAATTCAAGGAAAAATGCTCTAAAAACTTTCGAAGTGCCAAGTGGAGTTAAGCCCCTCAAGTGGAATAGCGAGCCAAACTCGACGACCGGAGTATCTCCGACGAAACCATGACCCCTGAGAGTTTATTCAACCTCTTCTTAATCATATAAAAATAGCAAGTCCCTCTTTTTTCCTTTTCTTTCATCTCAAAACCATTTTTTAAAATAAACCGACAAAAGAGAAGTTATCTCCGATATCGCTTTTATTTTAACTTTTGTAAGCCACGTGATAAGCAAACGAGATCAAACTAACATGCTACAATAATCCTAAACTTTTTCACATCATTTAGTTTTAATTTTAACAAAATTTTCTTATGAAACGAACATATAACAAACTTTTTCAGTAAAATACCAAGAACTTTAGTATCACTCTCTCATCGATAATTAGTTTAAATACCTTTAGAAAAACTTCATGGGGTAACGATCTACCCCATACGCACACCATAGTTCCATTGCACGGTATTCTAGATCTATGGTTAAGTTAAAAAAATAATCTTTTCATTAAAATACCACATGTTTCAAAACGGGTTTCTTTAAAGCTATATTTCGAATCCTTGGCAAATACGTCTCTACAACACTCGTTAGGAGACCCGCTAATGGATGATGTAGATTATCGCACATCAATGGGATAGTAGAGCGAGAAGCAGAATTCCTCACGGAGTATTCGGTCTCGAAAAGAATAAGAATACGGTTTTTAAGAAACGAGACTTTTTCTAATAAAAAATATTTTTTGGGAAAATTATATATAAATCATAAATCCGTATTTTCAATCAAAACAAATTAAGAAACTATATTTTTTTAAATGAAAGATTAAAATCGTAAATAAAATACCACCAAATTTCCAAAAATAGTCATTTTCATAAAAATACCACAAACTTTGAAAAATCTAGGTTTTATCATTAAAATACCCCAATAATTAAAATATATGCTAATGAAAACCCTAAATGTTATAAATCATGCTCGAGATTTATTTTTTAAACTATATTAAAATATTTTTCATAAAACCCCATTGAGATATGCAAACAATATTTTAAGGATCTTAGATAAATATAGGTTTAAGCGGGATCAATTCTCCTGAGCCCCAGAGATCCGGAGAAAGTGAGTACTTGCCTATTCATGTCAGACAACTTAACGGAGTTATCAATGGCAATTGTCTTGGAAAAATACACAAATCCTGTCGTCCATGTACAGCAGGTGCCGATTTCTTCCAAATATAAGATTTTAACATGAAAGACACGAACTCAAATTCAAACTCAAATCTAAACTTGAAGTCGAACTCATATACAAACTCGAACTCTAATCTAACTCGAATCTAAACTCGAATATGAACTCGAATCCAATCTACTCTAACCAACTTAACTCGAACCCAGATTGCAATTGTCATGACTCACACATTACTCGACTCACTCGAATACAATTTACACTTTTTGCAATCTATGGTTTCGATCAAGACATATTAATCAATCAAATCAAATAAGTACATTAACCAATTATAATATATTATACACGGGATGCTTGGGATAGTTTCTTGTGTAATCAAACGGAGCTTCAGGGGTCCCGTATTAACCTTTTTTTATTTTACTCGAATATCAGTTGGGTTGACTCATCCACAGCCTAGAGCCCCGATACTAACACATGAAATGAGCCTGTATTTCCTTGCTCCTGGGGCCCCACTCTTGAGCTCGTGAATACTTCTATGTCTGCGTTGATATTCACAGTTGGAATTTAACGTTAACATAATGACCATCTAGAAACCTATAGTATCTACTTACCCATGATCATATACTCTTACTCTTCATATATATATATATATAATATATATATATATATATATATATATATACTCGTCATTTTCTTTACTGAACCTATCCTTGGGACTTACCGAGCGCTAGTTCGCAGATGGGCATTCCATCCACTTTACTTCTCTTGGAATGTTCGTCAGATACTGTCGAGACAGAGGAAGTTGAAGCCACAGAGAAGAACTACAATCAGATCGCTACTCAGGGCTAGCTCGGCTTTATTTTTTTCTTTCAGTTTATGTAGGCCACTTATTTAGGCATTTTTCTTATTGTATTTACTTTCCTGCATAAACTCTTGTACTTGTACATATTTGAAGTTAAATGTAAATAAAGATGTTTGTTGAAAAATTTTACAGTCTCAATATATTCTTGCATTGTGTATTATTGTTTCAATACGCTTAGTATATTTATTTAGGGAATGACCTTCTCTGGATAAATATATCGCGGGTTTGCCACGTCACCGTTTCTGTCTACTGGGAAGCGCGGCGTGACATTTTATATAACATGTTTTTTTATCTGTGTTTAGGCATGTTTTTTAATCCACGGTGACTACATTGAAGTCAATATATATCTTAGTCTCAGTTCTATCATGCCTAAAGTTATTTTCCCCCTAAATCATGAAAGTAATTTATTGTTGGAAATGATAATTCAATTCTTAGATTATGTTAAATTTAAAAAGTTAGTTGAATTAGATCAAGTTAGTTTGAGTTTTAAATTAGAGATAAAATTAGAATTAGTTTGAGAAGATTTAATCTTATCATGTATTGGCTATATTAAAAGTTTATGTTTAAAATTTGTAATTGAGAAAGATTATTTTGAAAGAGAGAGAATTAAGAATAATTAATAGTATGGGTGTCAAACAGGCGGTCAGGCCATCCGCGGGCAGGTAATTGCAGTCCCGGTAAAAATTCTCGCATTTAAACGGTTCATAACTTTTGTGCCTGGCACTCGACTCATAAACAGAGAGTGGGTGTGCAAGTAAACCGTGTATGGATAGACGGGTCATCCATGAACGGGTTAGTAGATAACTTATAATGTTTTTTATGTTTGTTTTCAAGGTTTGCAATTGAATAAAAGAAATTTGATTTTAGATATTTTAGGGTTTAAATAGATTAACTATCATAATTAAAGATGATAATTGAATTTAAATTTACATTTTAAGGACAATTTAATATTCTAAACTACTGAAAGGTGCCTAGGACATGTAAGTCTTTAGTCCTTATAGGTGTTTTCTCACCTAGTGCCCTATAACCAACGGGTTTTGGAGTCACTGCTGAGATTCATAAAGAGGTAGTTTAGCGAAAGTGACACAATAAAATCCACACATTGAGTTATCGGTAGCTCGGGCCTAAGCAAGCACGTAGTAGTCACACTGAAAGGTGTTGTGGAATAATAATAATGATAATAATAATAATAATAGAAAAAAAAGAATAAATACGAGAATATGAGACATTGATATGATAATTTGAATTGAAATCTCAAAAGGAAAAGGTGCATAACACATACACATAAGGGTATTGGAAGGAAAAGGGAGGTGTGAAGAATAAGATCGAGTTATATTGAGGGAGGATATAAATTCTGGATTTGAAACGATACTTGAGGATGAAAATTCTTGAAAACCGAAAACCTAGCGAGATTCTACCTTTTTTCATTTTTCTTTGTTTTAGTTTCATTTTTCTTTTTCTTTATTTTCCATTTCTTAATTTCTCCTTTTATTTTATTTTCATTTTATATTTCTTTTTAGGGATTTTGTGGGTAGTATCTGCTAAGAACCCTCAAGAGACAACACTCGTCCGCTAGGCTAATCTAAGGGTTTAACGGCTTATTGTATGTGCTTAGAACAATAGCAACGCCTGCAAAAAGGAACTAGGTAGTATTTTTATTTTTCTATGGATTTTTAGTTTTTTTTATATTTATTTTAGATTCTAGATTTTGCTCGAGAACTAGCAAAAGATAAGTGTGGGTTATTTGATTGGTGCATTTTAATGCATATTTTATATTCATACTTAGTTTTATTTTGTTATAATTAATGTTGTGCAAAGATATTTTATGATATTTGCAAGTGACAACGGATTAATTGCAAAAAGAGAAGAAAAGAAACCAACACGTGCGGTTCATGTCGATAAAATGAGTTAAAAAGAGAACAAAAGCGCAAGAAAAAGATTTACAGTGATCTAAATAGCCAAATATAATCAATTAAGAACAACAAAGGCAGAGACCAAAGTGAGCCAACTTTGTCAAAATTGGCTGGCTTTCAGCTGGACCCACCCTACATTTATCCAACTCCCTTTAGGCAATTAAATCAAAAAATTTATCGAGATTCTTATTTTCATTGTAATTCTGTTGGTACCCTGTATTCGATGAAAAGGCTATAATAGGTATCGAATATAGAGGGCTAAAATAATCTTCTCTTGTATTCTAGGAAGCTAAGATTTGAGAGCAAGATCAATCTAGATTGTAGGATATTTTTACTTTTTATTTAATTATTTTGCAATGTTCTTATTCTTTTATTGTTTCGCTTTCTTTTCTATGCATAGCTAATTCTTCTATTTAGAGTTATATGATACTTGATTTATGATTGGTGTATATTCTTAATATTCGTGTATGGCTCCTCTAGGGATGGGGGTAGGCCCAGCCCAGGCTTGTGCGGTTAAGGTTGTTTTTTTTCTTCTATTTTTGTTCTAAATGATAATTTTATAAATCATAGAAATCAGCCTTTGTAAAACATCACTGATTAACTAGATGGATCTCATGATTGACAACCAAGAGATCTCATTAAGTGAAGGGATATCAAAGAGGGATTTCTATGGTTTGAAGTTGATCTAATTAATTTAGGGTTAACATTGACTTCCCGATAAAGTTAGGAAGATATATGATTGACAACCATTAGATCTACCTAGTGGAAAATTTAGATCAATTTAATTCTAATTTAATTAGTATTTAATCCTTAAAACAATTACTTTCCTCATTGTTAATTGATATAGTATACGAGGTTCGTATAGATTATATTTGCCACCTGTTTGATAGTTTATTGTGATCAGCGTATGCTTTATACGCTTAATAATTGATAGGTAATTGGTTTAAGGGTAGAAATTAAGAGAAGAAAACAATTCAATTTAAAACAACATGAATAGATTAAGTGGATTCAAAACCCTTGATATTTTCCTTTATTCAAATTTTTATCAATCATGCATTTGTTTATTTAAATTTTTTTAAATTTAATTAATTAATATAATTTCCAAAACTAAAAGATTTTCTTGATTCGACTTAATTTAACTAGGATTACCTTCTTTCATGTGGATCGTCTCACAAGTGCTACAATTGCAAACCGTGCACTTACGGTATAATTTAAAACTACTAAAATTTTCATCAATTTTTTGGCGCCGTTGTCGGAGAAGACTGTTTCAATTTAAGTTCAATTTTATGAATTAATTTTTTATTTTTATTTTTATTATTTTTAGTTCTATTTTACTCTGTTTTATTTGAATTTTATTTCAGGAAATCTGAAGCTGCAGAGAGCTATTTGGAGAGAGCCAGAGAAAGCGGCAGAATATGGGAGCTAGAAGTCAAAGTTTAACAGCGAATTTGCCGGGCCCCCAGGAGATCCGTGGCCACATCATCACCTCTTTTGTTGATTTTTCTTGGATTTCATCAGGTTTAGGTTTTTCTGTTTATTTCTGGATTTCTAGATTTGTTATATAATTATATTTTTCTTCTAGATTTATTTTCCGTCTTTTATTTATTTCATTTTATTTTTTTTTAAATTAATAAAAAAGATATGGGTGACGAACATGCAAAACCGTGTTTATATAACTTATATTATCCAGTTAAATCATTATTTGACCCTTGCATTAGAACAAATAAATATATGGATGGTTTTAATTCACTTAACACATCTATATCCGCTAATAATGCTATGTTAGATGCTATTATGCAAAAGATAGAGGCTTTAAATGTTAACAATTGGGTTCCTAATAATCTACATTTTCAATCTTTTTGCACTAATTGTCACGATCCCTCTCATTCTTATGAGGAGTGTCCATTCGTTGATTGGAGAAACCAACAAAATTATCGTTGGATTCAAGGCATGAATTTAGAAGTGTCTAACTACAATTTAGGCCAACAATTCCAACTAAATCCTTTCTATGATGCACGTTCTCCATGCAATACAATTCAAACCGATATAACATTCACTCATCCAAGTTTCATAGGCCAACAATTATCATCTTACTCATATTATGATGTTACCCCTCCTTATGATCATATCCAATCCTACCCAAAACTCACACCTTCTTTAGACGTTGATAATAATCATGAAATAAGGAGTTCCATATTGCAAACCGAATTTGAATCTTCATTTGAAAATCCTTCGCAAACCACGTCTGACTTAGAAAAAAGGTTGAAATTACATCCATAATGGCTGCATGCATACAAATGTTTAAACAATCAATGAAAAGGCTGATATGCTTGATGTACAAATTTCTTCCATGAATAGTGAGGAAAGAGAGCAAGACACCCCTCTGAGTTAGTCTGACCCCAACGCTCGGTATTTTGAAATACCAATTTGAGCATTAACGAGTAACAAGGATAAAATAATTGATAAAGTGTTTTAGGTCGAGACGTTTGACTTAACTGATTGTTGCAAGAAAATTTTTGAGGAGAGTACTTATGATTTTGATGGCTGGGGCTTGAACAAAATGTTTGGGCAAGATGTTGATAAGGAACCCACAATGGTGGATAAAATTTTTAAGAATCTCTTAGATATAGAAACCACATCTGTGGAGGAAACATGCCCATCCATGAGTCAATTTGAGGAGGAGGAAAAAGAATTGCGAGACAAGGGATGTGATGAAATTTTTGAAGAGTCCGTGATCATAATAGAAGAAGTGTCCGAGGAGGAGGAGAAGGTTAACTTTGATGAAGGTTATTTTGATCAAAATTTTGAGAAATTTTTTAAGAATGAACTTAACCTTATGGATGAACCAGACTCACCAAAATATCAAGCGAAATACGTAAATTGGGAACATCTACTTGAGCCATTAACAAATGAGTCTAACCCTTAAATACTTTCGGTAATCACTGAAGCCAATCCTATCAAAGAGCAAGAAGAAGTTGTACTATCAACTCCTATAACTAGATCTTTGATTTGTATATCGCATGTTCATCTTGAGGACTTCAATCCATTTACCCAATACATTAATAAGTTAGTACGATTGCATAATTCTTTTGGACTTCAATCATTTATTACCGCACTAGTTTATTTGGCGAAACTTGAATCACGATTTTTTTCACCCACACATAAACACCACATTAATTCTATGTATATCCAGTTTAAGGTGTTAATTGATGCTAATTGTTACAACTTGTTTTACTACCCCTACATGATCATAGATAAAATTTTGAGTGGTTATTATTGTCGTTTGGATTAACCAAACCGTTATGTAAATTTAATATTTTTTTTTCTTCTTTTATTTTTATTTATTTTAAAGGCTTTAGTTATAAAAAAGGAATTTAAAAAAATCATCTGCAGGGCATGCAACACAAAACAGGGAATAGAATCCTATTATCAAATCGCATATCAGCGGCTGGCCACTGCCAATTAGCGGCTTGATGATGGCAGAATCTCCAAATTTTTGGGCTCTGTGAGTTTGTTCTTGGTTACTCTGTTTGTCAATCTTAATGGGTTTATCTTTATCCGAATTAATTTCACTTCATTATTTTATAAACTTGTTTATCATTGAACATTTTAGTGACTATTCTTTATTGAATTGCGAGTGGAATTAGAGAGACGGGTGCGGGGCCGAAAATGAGGATATGTCGAAAATAAGTGTAGGGGAGGGTAATTTGCATAATTTTTCCTTTTACTTTTTCTTCTTCATTTTTTTTTCTTAGTTTTCATTTTCTTTCATTTTTTATAAAAAAATTCTAAAAAAAGGAAAAAGTTTTTGAATCAAGCTAGTAAATAGGTTGACATGGATTTTGAAATCCAAAAGTTAACTTTGATAAGAAATACATATTGAATCTAAAGATAGAACGAAAATTTGAAGAATAACCCCATCTTGAATTTAAATATAGTAATATACATTCTATTTTTTGCACGAGCATGTGACTTTAACCTTGGGATGTTGTAACAACTCTGAAATCTCTGCACAAATGTAACTGATTCAATCTATAAAAAGGGTATTTCAACCTGATTAGAAGTTATAAGTTAATATTATTCAATAAAAATAAGAAACAATTTGTAGCTCATTGGTTAAGACTTTCTACAGCCGTGTCATAGCCTGCGTGTTCGGATATCATCAGTCCCAATTTTTTTATATTTTTCTTTTTAAATTTTTCGAAGCCCAAGAGTTGCATGTGCAATACACGGAGAATCGAAAAGTTTCAGAAAAATCAAACGAGATAAATGAGGAGTTAACAAGTATAAAGCACATGGCACGAACTTCGAGACAGGTGGCCAAGATTTGGTCGCTCATTTTCCCCTTTGGGCCACCACCGGCGGTCTTGATGGGGCCAAATGCCTCCATGCCTCGCTCATGCACCCCTTCGGCTCCCTTCTACTCTATTTTTTTGTTTGATTTCTCTGAGTTTAACCAGAGACTCTTCAATTACCCTATTATCAATATTTCAATTCTTTTTAGTTCACACACCTTCATTTTTACCCTATAAATACCACCCCATCCCCTATCTCTCCTCTATTCTGAAAATTTATCAAAATTTCTCCAAATTCCTAAGTTCAAGAGAAGGGTTAAGGCTAGTCAAGTAGAGTTAGCGATCCAAGTTCGTTCCATCGAAAACCGAAGCCATTCCCGACGATCCCACAACACTACAAAGACTCTCTATCTTTCTTACTCTCTTCTCAACGCTACAAAAATCGTAAGTCCCTATTTTTCTCTTTCATTTTGATTCAAACCGCCTTCTAAAATTATATCGACAAAAGTGAAGTTAACCTTGATATTATTTATTTTTAAACCTTTTAACATCTTTGATAGGTCAAATAAGTCACCCCAATCTTCTAACACCACTTCAAAATATTATTCACATTATTTACCTTTTGATGTAATTAAAATTTCATGCGAAATATACATATATTGAACTTTTTCATATAAACAGCATGAAATTTAAAAGTAACAATTTTATCGATACCTGGAAATATATACTTATAGAAAACTCACGGGGTAATGACCTAGCTACCCCATCATATACACTATGGCTTCATAGCACGGTATGCTAGATTACAAGTTTATCCAAAATGAAACAAATTACATTAGAATACCATTACTTTTATATAATTTTTTATCGCTATTTTTAAATCATTTGCAATTGCGCCTTTACAACCCTTTTAGGGGAACCCATTTACGGATGATGCGGGTTATCTTACGTCCTTGAGATAGTAGAGTGAGATACAGAACTCCTCACGGAGAATTCGGTCTCGAAAGGAAATAAAAATACGATTTTTAGAAGAAATAGGACTTTTTAAAACAAATTAAACTTTGGAAAATTATATAAAAGAATGAATCCATATTTTAAATGAAAACAAATTGTGAAAAATATATTTTTAAATGAAAGAATAAAATTTTAATAAAATACCTTCAAATTTACCCAAAATAGTAGTTTTCATAAAAATACTATAAACTTTTAAAAGTTAGGTTTCATCACTAAAATACCAGCTAAACTAAAATAAATTTCTAAAAAAACTTAATATTATAAATCACCCTTGAGATTTATTTTTAAACAATATTAAAACAATTTTATAAAACCCCCTCGAGAAATGTAAATACATAATAAACAAACAAGAATAAATCTTTAAATACTCTAAATTAATATATGTTTAAGCGGTATCATTTCTCTTGAGCCTTAGAGAGCAGGAGAAAGTGAGTGCTTGTCTATCCAGGTTAGATAACGTTGCAAAATAACAGAGTTATCAATAGCAATCAGTTTGGAAAAAGACACAAATCCTACCATCCATGTGCAGCGGTTGTCCGATTATTCCTGAACTTAAGATCTTCAAAGTTAAATCTCGTAATATGAAATATTTATAATTCAAATACAAACTCAAACCTAAACTTGAACTTAAAGTCGAACTCTAATCCAAACTTAGACGTTAACTCGAACTCATTCTACTCCAGGATTGCAATTGGCATGACTCACATTCTACTTGATTTACTCGATAACATTATTCACTTTTGCAATCTATGGTTCGATTAAGACATGTTATAATAAACCAAGCAATCAACTAAGGATATCTAACAGTTAGAATATATTATACTCGGGGTGTATGGGATATTTTCAGGTGTAAATCCAATGGAACTTCAGGGGTCCCGTATTAACTTACTCGAATTCTATTTACTCGAATCTCAGTCGGGTCGACTCATCCACAGCTTGGAGTCTTGATGCTAACACATGAAATGGGCCCATGTTTTCTTGCTCCTGGGGCCCCACTCTTGAGCTCGTGAATATTTCTAGGGTTGCGTTGATATTCATACTTGGAACTTAACGTTAACATAGTGACCATACAGAGACATATAGTACATATACACATGTTCATTTACATATACTTTTTACTCGACATATACATTAGTTCATGATTATTCTATACTTGTCACTTTTCACTTTTACTCTACCTTTGAGATTTACCGAGTACTAGTTTGCTGACGGGCATTCCATCCATCCTTATTTTCTTGGAATGTTCGTTAGATACTGTGGAGACGGAGGAGGTGGACGCAATAGAGGAGGAGTACGAGTAGATCGCGGCTCAAGCTTAGACAAGTTATCTTGTTCTTTCAGTTCATGTATGCTACCTGTTTAGGCATTTCTGTTATTGTATTTACTTTTCAGTTGAACTCTTGTATCCGTAAATATTTCAAGTTTGAACGTAAATAAAGATATTTGTTGAGAAATTTTACAGCCTCCGTTTATTCTTGCATTATGTATTATTGTTTCAATACACTTATTATATTTATTTAGGGAATGACCTTCTCTGGATAAATATGACGTGGGCTTGCCATGTCACCGTTTCCATCTATTGGGAAGCGGGACGTGACAGATTTTATTGGTGGCCTATGCAAGTCAGTTCTGCATGAAGTCTTAAACAAAATACTACAAGAATTAATGAATTCAACAAGCATTTTCATTTCTTACATTTCAAATTCCTTGAATCTATCCTAACCTATCTTTTATATCAAGATGATGAACTCTCCGAACAATACTAGTACCAATGTGAACAACAACACTCCACCGCCTACACTACCACCACCACCTACCGTTGAAACGTCAATCAATGAGCAAACAGTACTTCTTGAAGCTATCAAGAACCTATTAGAGGGACAGAGGGAGAAGACAACCCTCATGCACCAAGGACTTGCTTGCCCCGAGGCAGAGGCACCTGGAGTTAAGCAGTTTCAGGCACTTCACCCAAAGAACTTCTCGGGTAAAAAAAGCCCGCTTGAAGCAAGGAATGGGCTCAAGTGATTGAGAATGATCTGGCAGTGGCTCAAGTGCCAGATACAGCTTGGGTAAGAGTTACTAAGTTGCAACTGATGGATAATGCCAGGGTATGGTGGAAGGCAGAGGAGAACCGTTTCGAACAACCAATAGAGTGTAAAATATTCCGAGACCTCTTCGATGTAAAGTACTTTCCGGAGACTGCCTGCTTTGACATGGAGCAGCAGTTCATCCATCTACATCAATGCTTGATGTGGGTTAAGATTGTGGATGAATATGATACTGAGTTTACCATGCTCGGCAGGTTCGCTGCGCATCTCATTCCTACTGCTGAGATCAGGGCACGATGATTCCAGCAGGGGTTGGACCCTGAAATCCAATCTTCACTCGCTACAGGGTATTTCCCAACCCACAAGCTTGCTTTGAAGGCTGCTCGACGCAATGAGGCAGTTGTGAAGAAGAAGGGCAGGTCGCAGTCGGCCGGTGTGAAATGTCCTTTGCACCAAATCACAGGAGGGGCCTCTTCCAGGTCAGCTTTCAATGGACCATCTCGGAGGCCAAGAGGTTCGTTCACCAAAAACAAGCCAGACTTTTGCAACTACTGTAAAAGAACATAGCATCTAGTAAAGAACTGTCGTAGGGCGAACAACTTGTGCTTGATCTGTGGGTCTTTAACTCACACTATCGGAGCATGCCCCTAGAACCGAGGGACTAATAACCCTCTCGCTAGACTGACGATCCAAGCTCCTCCTACCCGGTTAGCTCTACCAGCTCCACCTCCCCATACACAGACTGCTCAACCTCAACGCCTAGTGTTTAACCAGGCACAAAGGAACGTGCCGCGATGCCAAGCTTTCACTGTGTCGGTCGAAAAGACCGAAGCTACTGATCTGATTATCACTGGTAAATCTCTTCCTTCTTTCCTTTCAAGTTATTTCATTTCCTATCCATCTATATTTGTTATACATAAACCTATCCCATGCAACTTAGGTATAATCTTAGCAGCCAACCTTCCTGCACTCGCGCTCTTCGATGCTGAGGCATCGCATTGCTTCATGTTGCAATGGTTCATAAGAACTCATGCGATCCCAGTTAAGACGCTCATATCCAGCTGGAATGTCAGTTCAGGAAATAGCGTTCTAAAAGAAACCTTGGGATACGATCTGTGTCCTGTGGTCGTCTGTAGTCAAAAATTCTATACGGACTTCAAGGTACTGAACATACCGAATTTCGACGTAATCTTGGGAATGGATTGGATAGGAACTTTTTTCGCTACCATCGACTATCGTCAAAGGAGGGTAGTGTTTGAAATACCAGATCACCCAGTGTTCTATTTCAAAAGCGGAGACCGGACTTTGGAGCCTAGCATCTACCGAATTAAACCAAAGAAGGCATAGATTGTAGCGTTACAATAGGAAGGATCGAAGCCAGAGATTATTAGAGAGTTTGAGGATGTATTCCCTGAAGACATAACAGGTTTCTCTCCTGATCGAGCTCTAAAGTTTGGCATTGATTTACAACCCGGTGTATAATCTGTAATAAAAGCTTCATACCGATTAAGTCCGGAGAGATTGAAGGAGATCCGTATTCAGTTGGACGAACTCCTGAAGAAAGGTTGGATCAGACCCAGCACCTCAAGTTGGGGATCTCCGGTGCTATTGGTGAAGAAGAAGAAAGGTACCTATCGGATGTGCGTAGATTATCGAGCACTGAACGAAGTAACGATTAAGAACGAGTATCTGCTACCTCTCATCGATGATCTATTCGATTAGTTAAGTGGATCTTGTGTTTTCTCAAAGTTAGATTTTCGTTCAGGATATCATCAGGTGAAGATCAAGAAGTCTAACATTCCGAAGACGAAATTGAGGACTCGTTATGGCCATTATGAATATCTTATAATGCCATTTGGAGTGACCAATGCACCAACCATTTTTATGAATCTAATGAACCAAGTTTTCCAAGAGTACTTAGACATGTTTGTTGTTATCTTCATCGACGACATCCTTGTGTATTCAAAGAATCGGAAAAAGCATGCCGAGCACTTACGCATTGTCCTAGAGACACTACGACAATATCAGCTCTATGCCAAATACGACAAGTGTGAATTTTGGCTAAACCAAGTCGGATTTCTCGAATACATCGTTTCAGGCGAAGGAATCTTATAGGATCCAGCTAAGGTGTCAGCTGTCAGCAAGCGGCCGACACCAAAGATGGTAAAAGATATAAGAAACTTCTTGGGCTTAGCAGGATATTACAGACGCTTCATCGAAGGATTCTCAAAGATCACAGCACCTGACCAAGGTTACACGTAAAGACTAAGTAATTGTGTGGTCAGAAGCATGTGAGAAGGCTTTCGTAGAACTCAAGACGAGGCTAACCTCTGCACCTATTTTCATAATACCAAATCGATCTAGCGGATTTGACGTACATTGTGATGTGTCTGTTAAGGGATTAAGATGTGTTCTACATCAGCATGAAAAATTTGTGGCTTTTGCCTCAAGACAGTTAAAATTTTATGAGCGCAACTATCTAACACATGATCTAGAATTGGCAGCCATGGTTTTTGCACTCAATATTTGGCGCCACTATCTTTTAAGAAGGCGGGTAGATATATACACCGACCATAAGAGTCTGAAGTATGTATTTACTCAGAAGGAATTCAACATGCGACAGAGAAGATAGTTAGAGCTCATGGCAGACTTCGACATCAATCTACAATATCATCCTGGAAAGGTGAATATGGTTCCCGATGCATTTAGTCGCCAGCCCTTAGCAATAAACCTCACCGCCCAGTAGAAGCTACAGTAAGAACTGCATGGACTTATGATTGAAGTAGCCGTGCACCAGGTAACGCTTCATCTTTGATGAACTTACAAGTTCAGTCCACTTTTATCAATCAGATCAAAACAGCTCAAGGAAATGATGCCAAGCTACAAAAGATTTGAGAACAAGTAGAAAGTGGTTTTCGAACCGACTTCATCATCCAGAAAGTGGATCCTTACGATATGGGAGTCGTTTATGCATGCCAGTCAGCCCTGTTCGAGAAGAGTTGATGAAAAAAGATCACAGCTCTCTGTATTCTGTACATCCCGGCAGCACAAAAATATACAAGGATCTATGGCAACACTATTGATTGTATGGAATGAAGTGAGAAGTAGTAAGGAGCGTAGCAAAGTCATTAATATATCAGCAAGTGAAGGCTGAACATCACAAAACTGCTGGTCTACTTCAGCCTTTACTAATCCTAGAATAAAAATGGCAGCACATTACCATGGACTCCGTGATCGCTCTCCCTCGCATTACGAAGGGTAACGACGCAGTTTAGGTTATTGTGGATCGACTCACCAAGTCAGCTCACTTTATTCCATTTAGAGTTGGCAAATCAACCGAGACGTTGGTAAGAAAGTACATGGAGGTGAGTAAAAATCTAAAGTAAGATTTAAACTTTCAAGATATACCATACTTTTCTTGGTACCCATAAGCCCATGCAGGAGATCGTGAGATTACATAAGGTACCTGTCTGCATCATCTTCGATCGTGATACTGGATTTCGATCCCAGTTTTGGCAGAATCTTCAAGCTAGCCTATGAACTAGTCTGAATTTCAGCACGGCGTATCATTCCGAAATAGGCGGACAGTCCGAGCGGACAATTCAAATCCTAGAAGATATTTTTAGAGTCTGTATGCTATACTTCGACGGTTCATGGGATGATCACCTACACCTTGTGGAGTTTTCATATAACAATAACTACCAGGCAAGCATTGGGAAACCTTTCGCACCCCTCTACGGATGTAAGTGTCGTTATTCGCTGAGTTGGGACGACGTTGGAGATCGTGAACTCATTAGGCTAGAGATGATCATGGAAACTACGGATGTAGTTCACACGATCAGGGAAAAGATGCTCATAGCCCAGGACCGACAGAAGTATTGGGCAGATGCAAAATATTGACACCTGGAGTTCCAACCTGGAGAGCATGTGTTTCTGAAGATTTCTCCGATAGAGGAGTGATATGTTTTGGCAAGAGGGGTAAACTTAGTTCAAGGCATATTGGACCGTTCGATATACTCGAATGAGTTGGAGAAGTGGCATACCGCTTGGCATTACCACCCTCATTGGAAGGAGTGTATAAGATGTTCTACATATCCCAGCTACAACAATATGTCAGGGACCTCAGCTATATACTCGATCACTCAGAGCTCACTGTATAGATCGATCTAACTTGTGAACAGCAACCAGTTGAAATCTTGGATTGAAAGGTGATGACATTTCGGAACAATGAGGTGAACTTGGTCCGAGAGATATGTAGAAATGATTCGCTAAGAGAATAAAACTGGGAGTGAGAAGACGATATGCGTGCACAATACCCCCACCTTTTTGAAAATTAGTATTTGTGTAAATTTTGAGGACAAAATTTTTATAAGGAGGGTAGAATGTAACGACTATGAAATCTCTGTACAAATGTAACTGGTTCAATATATAGAAAGGGTATTTCAACCCGAATAGGAGTTATAAGTTAATATTGTTCAATAAAAGGAAGAAAAAACTTGTAACTCACTGGTTAAGATTCTCTTCTGCCGCGCCATAGCCAGCGTGTTCGAATTCTATCATTCCCAATTATTTTTTATATTTTTCTTTTTAACTTTTTGGACGCCCAAGAGTTGCACGTGCAAAACACGGAGAATCGAAAAGTTTCAGAAAAATCAAACGGGATAAATGAGGAGTTAATACAGTATAAAGCACATGGCATGAACTTTGAGACAGGTGGCCAAGATCTGGACGCCCGTTTTCCCCTTTAGGCCGCCACCGGAAGTCTTGATGAGGCCAAATGCCTCCATGCTTCGCTCGTGCATCCCTTCGTCTCCTTTCTACTTCATTTTCTTGTTTGATTTCTTTCAATTTAACCAGAGACTCTTCAATTCTCCCATTATCACTATTTCAATTATTATTAATTCAATTCTTTAATTCACACACCTCATTTTTACCCTATAAATACCACATCATCCCCTATCTCTCCTCTATTCTGAAAATCTATTAAAATTTCTCTAAATTCCTAAGTTCAAGAGAAGGTTTAAGGCTAGTCAAGTGGAGTTAGCAATTCAGGTTCGTTCCATCAAAGACCGAAGCCATTCCCGATGATCTCATGATACCACGAAGTCTCTATCTCTTTCTTGCTCCCTTCTCAACGCTACATAAATCGTAAGTCCCTAGTTCTCTCTTTCATTTCGACTCAAATCGTCTTCTTAAATTATATCGACAAAAGTGGAGTTAAGCTTGATATTATTTATTTTTAAACCTTTTAGCATCTTTGATAGGTCAAATAAGTCATCCCAATGCTCTAACACTACTTCAAAATATTATTTACATTATTTACCTTTTGATGTAATTAAAATTTCATGCGAAATATACACATAACTTTTTCATATAAATAGCATGAAATTTAAAAGTAACATTTTTATCGATACCTAGAAATATATATATTTCTAGAAAACTCATGGGGTAATGACCTACCCTATCACATACACTATGGCTTCATAACACAAAATGCTAGATTATAAGTTTATCCAAAATGAAACAAATTATATTAAAATACCATTACTTTTATATAATGTTTTTATATCTATTTTTAAATCCTTTGCAAATGTGCCTCTACAACCTTTTTAGGGGAGCCCCTTTATGGATGGTGTGGGTTATCGCACATCCTTGGGATAGTAGAGTGAGATACAGAACTCCTCACGGAGAATTCGTTCTCGAAAGGAAATAAAAATATGATTTTTAAAAGAAATACGACTTTTTAAAACAAATCAAACTTTGGAAAATTATTTAAGAGAATGAATCCGCATTTTTAATGAAAACATATTGTGAAAAATATATTTTTAAATGAAAGATTAAAATTTTAATAAAATACCATCAAATTTACAAAAATAGTAGTTTTCATAAAAATACCAAACTTTTAAAAGCTAGGTTTCATCAATAAAATATCACCTAAACTAAAATACATTTCTATAAAACTCTTAATATTATAAATCTCCCTCAAGATTAATTTTTAAACAATATTAAAATATTTTTATAAAACCCCCTTGAGAAATATAAATACATAATAAATAAACAAGAATAAATCTTTAAGGACCCTAGATTAATATAGGTTTAAGCGGTATTATTTCTCTTGAGCCTCAGAGAGCCGGAGAAAGTGAGTGCTTGTCTATCCAGATTAGATAACACTGCAAATTAACGAAGTTATCAATGGCAATCATCTTGAAAAAAGACACAAATCCTGCCGTTCATGTGCATCGGTTGTCCGATTATTTCTGAACTTAAGATCTTCAAAGTTAAACCTAGTAATATGTAATGTCTATAATTCGAATACAAACTCAAACCTAAACATAAACTCAAACCTAAACTCGAACTCTAATCCAAACTCGAATCCAAACTTAAACGTTAACTCAAACTCATTCTACTCAAATTACCTTAACTCGACCCAGGATTGCAATTGATATGACTCGCATTCTACTTGACTTACTCGACTACGTTATATACTTTTGCAATCTATGGTTCGATCAGGACATATTATAATAAACTAAGAAATCAACTAAGGATATCTAACGGTTATAATATATTATACTCGGGGTGTATGGGATAGTTTCAGGTGTGAATCCAACAGAACTTCAGGAGTCCCGTATTAACCTACTCGAATTCTATTTACTCGAATCTCACTCGGGTCAACTCCTCCACAACTTGGAGTCCCGATACTAACACATGAAATGGGCCCGTGTTTCCTTGCTCCTGGGGCCTTGTTCATATCATAATTTTGCATTATTATATTCCCCATTCTTATTCATTTTACAAATAAACAGGTGATTTTGACCCATGTCTGCTACATAGTTGCAGGTTACAGGTTCTCGGAACAAAAACAGTGAAATTGATGAAAAGACGATACAAAAGTGAGACTACGACCAACAAATAGAAGAATCTTGATCAAGCCTACAGTTTGGAGAATAAACGAAGATCGGTGAACAAGTTCACAAAGTACGAAGGCAGTGCAAGGTTCAAGATTTCAACACGAAGCAAACGGTAAAGTCCACGACATTACTCACTGTGAAAATCTGGAAAAAAACTAAAAGACAACCTGAGAAACCAAGCAAAGAAACAAGAAGACAAAGGCCACCAGAAGATTCTCTAAAAATTGCAACTAAAGAAGCCCCTATATGGCCGCGGATCCGCTATATAGAAATAGGCAAATTTTGAGTTGACTTCTTAGGCTAAGTCATAATAAAGGAAGAGTATTTATATTTTTATTAAAATATAAGTCTGAAAAATAATTCCTTAGCTTAAGTCCAAATTCTAAAAATATATACCCTACAAATTGCACAAACACGAATCTTGAAACTTGGAATAATAGGAGAGACCTTGAAATGCTCTTGTCTAAAGTCCTTAGTACGAAGAAAAATATAAAATAAAAATAAAAGTGTGAATAAAGAGATAAAAAAAATGAACACTGGTTTTTGTAACTACTTAAGGCTGCATTAATAGAAAAATTATTTAGCGAGGGTGTTTCATTACCTAGTGCCTTAGACCAACTGGTTTGGGAGTCACTGCTAAAAGCCTTAGGTGTTACAAGACTATGAATTATGCCTTAATGTGCAAACACATTTTGTAATCGGTCGTTGGTACGTCAAGAAGTATTAACGGTCGCATGAAGAATGCATGAGCAATTTCATCTAAAAATTCACCAATTAAGAAGCGCTTTGGACGATGGACAAGAGTATAATAGCTTGATTTGAATTTCCAAGTGTAGGGGTAATATACACACACACGTAGGGTTATGTGATTGGGGTTTAGATGAGAGATAGGAATGAAAAATAGGACTTATATCTTTAATAGAGATGATAAAAATTACTAAGTTGAGATAGAACCCTAGAAGGAAAATTTAAAAGATGTTAAAAGGTAAGTAAATTTACAAGAACATATATAATCTTAAGTTAAAAAATAAGGAAGCGTGAAAAATACGGGTGGATAATTTATGAGTCAAAGATAATAGAATTCCTTATTAGAAAACCTAATTAGAGAATAAAAGTTAATGGGCCGAATTGATAGGATTTTGTGGGTGGTATCCGCTGAAAACCCTCAGGAGACAACACTCCTCCTACTAGGGACACCTAGAGGTTTAATGGCTTGTTGCATGAGTTCAGTGCAATCGCATTTCCCTGCGAAAGTGAGGCAAGGTCTTTTTCGAGAATAAAACTAGGTTTGCTCGAGGACGAGCAAAAGATAAGTTTGGGGGTATTGTTCATATCATAATATTGGATTATTATATTCCCCATTCTTATTCATTTTACAAATAAACAGGTGCTTTTAACCCATGTCTGCTACATAGTTGCAGGTTACAGGTTCTCGGAACAAAAACAGTGAAATTGATGAAATGACGATACAAAAGTGAGACTACGATCAACAAATGGAAGAATCTTGATCAAACCTACAGTTTGGAGAATAAACGAAGATCAGTGAACAAGTTCACAAAGTACAAAGGCAGTGCAAGGTTCAAGATTTTAACACGAAGTAAACGGTAAAGTCCACGACATTACTCACTGTGAAAATCTGGAAGAAAACTAAAAGACAACCTGAGAATCCAAGCAAAGAAACAAGAAGACAAAGGCCATCAGAAGATTCTCTAAAAATTGCAACTAAAGAAGCCCCTATATAACCGCGGATCCGCGGCCAAACATGAGTCTTGGCCGCGGTTCCGCGGCCATATAATGCCTGTGTCGGTGGAAATTTGTTACTGTATGGCGGCGCGTTGACTAGTCTTCTTAGGGTAAAATTGTAATTGCAGATATGATGCGATTGTAACCCTAGGGTTTTCTATGATCTATAAATAGAAACCCTAAAACCTTTTTTAGGTTATGCCTCTTCTTGTGCCTCATTGTAAATCTCAAAATTCAGATCTGTAAATTTCTGTAAAGAAGGAAGAGAGCATCAAATAAAAATTAGAAGTAAGTTTTCTTTTCATTGCCCTAGTTAAATTTTATTGCCATGCCCTAGGTAATTTCTTTCTTGCCCTAGCATAGATTTTTATTATCTGCCCTAGTTAAATAGTTTAGAAAATGTTTTTCAATTCCCTAATGAGTGAGTAGTCTCCTAGCTTGTTAGGGTTAGATTTGGGGAAGCCTTGAAAGATGAAGATCTCTCACCCCTTTCTTGCTCATCACACATTTTTATAGGACTCCATGCATAGATGCACACACCGCTCCCTACGGCACCCTATCCCACGAGGTAGCTGTGATATCGTAGTATAAAGGACCGGTTGAGCGTGTTTTCCATGGAGGTTAGGGTAAGGATTAAGAAAGGAAGGACAAGAACCTAGAGGAAGAAACATCGTTTCTTCCCGATGGTACTAATCCACTTTATTAATAATTACCATAACACCTCATAGATCTTAATTAGGGCATAGAAAGCGGTGAGGAATATTGACTTTCCAAACTTAACCTAAACCTAACTCTGGCAAGATTTAGATCAACTTAGTTTTTAGATTTAATCAATCCGACAACAATCAGAATTAACTCGTTAGAACAAATCGAGAATACACAAAATTCCTGTGGACCGACCAGTACTCACCGGCTAGCTACCAAGCGACGCCGTTCTTGATTGCGGTTATAAATTATTCTTTGAGATCAATCAAATGGCGCCGTTGCCGGGGATGGCGTTGTTATTTTCTTTTTGTAATTTCGGGTTAATATAAAATTTAAAAAATCATAAAAACTGAAAAATTAAAAAATATAAATAAATTATCATCTTGTTATTTTGTGAAGGGTATTTTCGTGTGAATTTTGTAGGATCGACGAACAAGTTCGGATCTGGAAAAATCCAGAAAGCAAAACAGAAAACGGCAGATCTGAAAAGCAGAGAAAAATCAGACCAGACGAGCAGAAGAAATCTCTGGAACTGAACCGCCGCCGCCGCCGCGTTTCCGCCGCCAAATGCTCCCTTTGGCCGCGCTTCCGCCGCATGGTGGTGACGTCATCACCTAAAAATCCCTCTGTAAGTTTTCTTTCTCCTTCTCTGAACCCCAAATATCTCCTCTGTAAATTTGCCTGCAGGATTCTTTGCGCTAAAAAAAATCTCTCCCCCTTCCAATAATTGATCTTGTGCAGGATTCTTTGCGCCGCGCTAAATTTTTTTTTTTTGTTTGCAAGTGATTGTGTTACTGCTTTGCATAATTTAATTTGACTTTAAGGGGCTTTTACACCAATCCAGATTGGGTGGGGATTTCATTACCCTTTCCAGGACCCTAGAAATCACATAAGGCATATTGCATTGACCATAAATTAATTAAAAAAGATTAGACTCAGCCCTAAGGACTTCGCGCTCAATAGGACAAAGGAATAGTTGTAGGTATCGACCGTTGATCCTAACCTGACTTTGTGGTGCCTAGACTAGACAGGTAGTGAAAGGTAACTTTAAAAGGCCCGTCTCAAGGTGATTCGTGAGCGGATCCCTCCTTTCTTTACTTGTGCTTACCTGGCCACAATTGGTGGTGAAGAGGCGGTTTGAGGTCCTACTTCTTGCCCTTTGGAACAGTTAGGAGCTATCTAGTTGACCTAGGTGACCCTAGATCTAGGCCTGATTGTGCATTTGTGGTTGATTGAACGTGTGTCTAAGCCTTTTATCGAAAATCGTTTTGCAAAAAGCTCCACATAAATAAAAACACAAAAAGGAAAAAAAGGAAAAATTTTTACAAAAACTTGCAACTTGTCGCTAAGAAACCCGTGCACCTCACTTCCACCCACATTCTTTTTCTTCCCCTTTCCTATATCATAGGTACCCCACCTCACAAATCTCTTGCCAAACTTTGGTACCCTCAACCAAACTTTGCTTCTTACGCGAATTGTTTTGGTCGAATTACGGACAACCCCTCCATGTCTATAATTTCTTTGAAAGATCGAATAGAAGCGTCTAGGAGAAACAGTTCGACTCCACAATCCACTTTGTATCAACCAATTCATCCCTCACCACCTTCTTACGTTGATACTCCTTTTTCAAGTCCTGTTGTAACTCCGAGACCCATGTCTATTGCTGAACACATAGAACAATCGCATAACCGATCTTTCACTCCTTTCAACACTTCTAGTTCTTGGGATCACCAAGTCCATTCACCTTTTTATCCAAATGTTGATCCTACTGCTGTCC
The DNA here is from genome assembly GCA_030015575.1 of Agapanthus africanus. NCBI lineage: Eukaryota > Viridiplantae > Streptophyta > Magnoliopsida > Asparagales > Amaryllidaceae > Agapanthus > Agapanthus africanus. Next base: position 439,059,481 of record CM057350.1, on the reverse strand, counting down.
AACCATTCAATTCCTACCAGTCCTACCGAACTTCCGCACCTTCCCTAGACATTGCTTCTACACAGCCATTTGGGAGTTTCACGTATCCAAGCAACTTTGAATCTTTTACTGAAACCCCTTCACAATCCATGTCTAGTCTAGAACAGTCGTTGGAAGCTTATATGGTCGCGACAAACCAAATGATGAGGAATGTGGATGCGTCTATTGCCGCCCTTATACAACCTAGTGACTCGGTAGTTAGTTTCCAACTAGCTCCAAAAATTCCAATGTATGATGAGGCGGTTGGAAAGAGTGAGAATTTGAGTGGTGAGAGTGAGCTATACACATTTCCAAATCAAACCTACCCATACCCAATTGAATCCCACAACTCTGGTTTTCAAACAAGTGTCCCAAATGATTCACCAGTTGAAAATAAAACGTTTAATGAGTTGTGCGACTTTGTAGTGCTTGATTTGCCAGATTGTGAAGGGTCCCTTTCGAATGAAACCATCACTAATCCTTTCGACCTGTACACCTCCAATCTAGAACCTGAATCGATAAATATCCATGCTTTTGATGAGGTGTCAGAAAAAACTAATTTTCACTTGATTGAGGATATAGACACAGGGAATATTTTGGATGATGAACCCGCAGATTTGACTGAAATTTTCTCTCCAATTCATCATCCCGAGTCAATAAATGTTTCTCCCAAACTTCATATGCATCTTGATTTTGATGATAATTGCATGGATGAGATAACTTTTGAGGAGAATTATGAGGATAGTATTGAGGAGAGTATTGAGGCTAATATTGAGGATGAACCATTTTTGTTTGATGAGTCGGATTTTCCAGTTCATTCTCCTGAACCTTTAACTGTTATACTTCCTAAATCATCCCCCTCATCCTTCCAATCGTTCCGACCACGCAAAAGATCACGCAGGAGGACTGTGAGCTTGAAAGATTTTTATTCGATCACAGCAGTTTGGACGCCACTAGTGCGTTCCTCTTTGAATCTGACACAGTTCTCACAGCCGATAACGATTATGAGTGCTTCACTCTTTCGGACGATTTTGAAGACTCACCTCCCGAGTTTGAATCCTTTGAATTTTCAGATGAGTTAGTTGAACCATCAGATTCGGTTGCTTACAGTCATTTCGAACTATTGATGGAATCCTTCAAGTTCGAGACAGATTACTTAGGTGAGAATAAGATTATCCCTAAATCACTCCCTTTCGTCTTTCCTATCGTTTTGACCACGCAAAAATCCGTAGTGTTTCCATTTTCAATGGATGGTTTACCAAGTTCAACGTACCCATGTTTTCTTACGAATCTTGAGGGATTTGACCCCATTTCTCGATGGGTTGATAGGTTAGCACAATCTCTTTTAACAATTCGGTCATCACAAATTGTGCTAATTTATTCACTCAATTTACACCCTCAAGTTCGTGCTACACTTCTTTCTCTCTTCCGCCATTCTTCTCCTCCACCGAGACCATATTCCATCCTTCTTCCCATATGGTCTCGTGTGTTTCTCAACTCCTTTCTCTACATTCTATTCTTCCACCAACCCTACCATTATCACGATAGAATTTTTGAATGGTTGGTGCTAACCTTTGGTCTGTGTAAGGCCTTGTATAGTTTGATTTTTCTCCTCTCTAACTGTGAACTTTAACGCTTAAAACAGTGGAAACACTGTCTCACTTAAGTTTGGGGGGAACCTTTTTGTATATATTTTGTTTTTTTATTTTTTTAAAAAACCCATAAAAATTTGTAAATAAATAAACAGGGGAGCGCCGACAAATTTGACCCTCTTGGTGTAGCCTGACAGTGAGGACACTGTCAGGTTTAAGTTTGGGGGTATGCTCGGTAAGCCTTCTTCCTTCGCATTCATGTGTATATTTTTGCATTTGCATACTTATTTTAAAACCCAAAAAATTGAAAATTTTAAAAATTATAAAAATTAAAGTATTCAATTTTGGCCATAATTGACTTGAGTTTGACAAAAAGGTTAACTAGTTAGGAACAACTAGACCTTAGTCTTAGTAAATTAAAATCCCTAATAATAACCTTTCTTAAAATTTAACGGTAGAAAGTATATGTCTTTGTAGTTTATTTAGAAATAGACAAATTTCGAGTTAACTTCTTAGGCTAAGTCATAATAAAGGAAGAGTATTGATATTTTTATTAAAATATAAGTCTGAAAAATAATTCCTAAGCTTAAGTCCAAATTCTAAAAATATATACCCTACAAATTGCACAAACACGAACCTTGAAACTTGGAATAGTAGGAGAGACCTTGAAATGCTCTTGTCTAAAGTCCTTAGTACGAAGAAAAATATAAAATAAAAATAAAAGTGTGAATAAAGAGATAAAAGAATGAACACTGGTTTTTGTAACCACTTAAGGCTGCATTAATAGAAAAAATATTTAGCGAGGGAGCTTCATCACCTAGTGCCTTAGACCAACTGGTTTGGGAGTCACTGCTAAAAGCCTTAGGTGTTACAAGACTAGGAATAACGTCTTAATGTGCAAACACATTTTGTAATCGGTCGTTGGTACTTCAAGAAGTATTAATGGTCGCATGAAGAATGTATGAGCAATTTCATCTAAAAATTCACCAATTAAGAAGTGCTTTGGACGATGGAAAAAAGTATAATAGCTTGATTTGAATTTCCAAGTGTAGGGGTAATATATACACACACGTAAGGGTATGTGATTGGGGTTTAGATGAGAGATATGAATGAAAAATAGGACTTATATCTTTAATAGAGATGATAAAAATTCCTAAGTTGAGATAGAACCCTAGAAGGAAAACTTAAAAGATGCTAATAGCTAAGTAAATTTACAAGAACATATATAATCTTAAGTTAAAAAATAAGGAAGCGTGAAAAATACGGGTGGATAATTTATGAGTCAAAGATAATAGAATTCCTTATTGGAAAACCTAATTAGAGAATAAAAGTTCATGGGCCGAATTGATAGGATTTTGTGGGTAGTATCCGCTGAAAACCCTCAGGAGACAACACTCCTCCTACTAGTGACACCTAGAGGTTTAACGGCTTGTTGCACGAGTTCAGTGCAATCGTGTTTCCCTGCGAAAGTGAGGCTAGGTCTTTTCTGAGAATAAAACTAGGTTTGCTCGAGGACGAACAAAAGATAAGTTTGGGGTTATTTGTTCATATCATAATATTGCATTATTATATTCCCCATTCTTATTCATTTTATAAATAAACAGGTGCTTTTAACCCATGTCTGCTACATAGTTGCAGGTTACAGGTTCTCGGAACAAAAACAGTGAAATTGATGAAATGACGATACAAAAGTGAGACTACGATCAACAAATGGAAGAATCTTGATCAAGCCTACAGTTTGGAGAATAAACGAAGATCAGTGAACAAGTTCACAAAGTACAAAGGCAGTGCAAGGTTCAAGATTTTAACACGAAGCAAACGGTAAAGTCCACGACATTACTCACTGTGAAAATATGGAAGAAAACTAAAAGACAACCTGAGAAACCAAGCAAAGAAACAAGAAGACAAAGGCCACCAGAAGATTCTCTAAAAATTGAAACTAAAGAAGCCCCTATACAGCCGCGGATCCGCGGCCAAACATGGGTCTTGGCCGCGGTTCCGCGGTCATATAATGCCCGTGTCGGTGGAAATTTGTTACTGTATGGCGGCGCGTTGACTAGTCTTCTTAGGGTAAAATTGTAATTGCAGATATGACGCGATTGTAACCCTAGGGTTTTCTATGATCTATAAATAGAAGCCCTAAAACCTTTTTTAGGTTATGCCTCTTCTTGTGCCTCATTGTAAATCTCAAAATTCAGATCTGTAAATTTCTGTAAAGAAGGAAGAGAGCATCAAATAAAAATTAGAAGTAAGTTTTCTTTTCATTGCCCTAGTTAAATTTTATTTCCATACCCTAGGTAATTTCTTTCTTGCCCTAGCATACACAAATCGAGAATACACAAAATCCCTGTGGACCGACCCGTACTCACCGGCTAGCTACCAAGTGACGACGTTCTTGATTGCGGTTATAAATTATTCTTTGAGATCAATCAGGCCTCACTCTTGAACTTGTGAATACTTTTATGGTTGCGTTGACATTCACATTTGGAACTTAAAATTAACATAGTGACCATATAGAGACCTATAGTACATATACCCATGTTCATTTACATATACTTTTACTCAACACATACATTACTTCATGATTATTCTATACTTGTCACTTTTTACATTTACTCTGCCTTTGGCATTTACCGAGAGCTAGTTCGCTGACGGGTATTCCACCCACCTTTATTTTCTTGGAATGTTCGTCAGATACCGTGGAGACGGAAGAGGTAAACGCAACATAAAAGGAGTACGACTAGATCGCGGCTCAGATTTAGACTAGTTATCTTGTTCTTTCAGTCATGTATTCCACTTGTTTAGGCATTTCTTTTATTATATTTATTTTTCAGTTGAACTCTTGTATCTGTAAATATTTCAAGTTTGAATGTAAATAAAGATATCTGTTGAAAATTTTTACAGTCTCCATTTATTCTTGTATTGTGTATTATTGTTTCAATACGCTTAGTGTATTTATTTAGAGAATGACATTCTCTGGATAAATATGCCGCGGGCTTGCCACATCACTGTTTCCGTTTACTGGGATGTGGGGCGTGACAGATGTAGAGAATAATTATAAGTATCTTTGTTGAAGTATCTTCATATATAAAAAACCAAAAAGATGTGCATAGTAGGTATTCTAAACTACTGAAGGGTGCCAATAGAAAAAAAGGGCATATATAAATAAGTTTGGTTTTGCTGTTGCCTAGGACGTGTGAGTCTTCAGTCCTTAGGGGTGTTTTCTCACCTAGTGCTCTAAAACCAACTGGTTTGAAAGTCATTGCTGAGATTCTTAAAGAGGTAGTTTAGCGAAATTAGACACAATATAATCCACACATTGAGTAATCGGTTGCTCGGGCCGAAGTAAGCATGTAATAGTCACGTTGAAAGGTGTTATGGAATAATAATAATAATAATAATAATAATAATAATAATAGAAAAAAATAAAGAATAAATACGAGGATATGAGAATTTGATATGATAGTTTTATTGGATATAGGTGCCCTTAAAGAAATTATTGTAGTTGAAGAAAGACCTATACGAAAGAACAATCTTACTCGAGATGATAGTATGCAATCTGGTCTGTCTTTATCTTTCATATGTATATGTTTTACTCGTTATCACGTATGGCTAATACATAATGATAAATCCTGTAGGATCATTGCTTTACTACCAGGATTATGATAGGGATCATACTACTGGGGCAAGGGTAGTCCATAAGCACATCCTTAAATGTCCCTAGTCATAGGAGTATCAAGACTGGGCATCGATACTCTATTTTAATCTAGTGTATACGTTTCTTGACCCTGAATGGGGAGATGGTTAATCCCATAGCCATTGGTGTTTGACACCGGAGATTGTATATATGTGCTCATAAGATTATGAGTTACACTAGACGGACTCACCGAGAACTCTTAGTTGATATTATACCTATCGTTAGATAGCAGTTCTCTAGTGATATGAGTATAGGGTAGTCTGTAGACCTGAGATCATCATAGTGTCTTGTCTGGTTCTCACTGTGCTTTGATTACTACCCTACCATGGTTTTAAAGAGTCATGCAAATAGGTTTTAATTGGGTACAGTCCCGAGCCAAATGGAGGCAGTGAGCGATCGGAAGGGATTCATCTTTCCCGGTATAGGGAGTTTATCTCGCGCAGTACATGATTAGATATAACCATAAGTCTCTGGCAAGGGTAGATGAGATTTACTGATAAGTGTTATCGGTAGTTTCTCGGTTGGTTATGAGCTTGACATCAGCACGACTTATTGGTTATTGGGGATCTGACGGTTCCTACCACTCAGACCTGATACGCGATACTCTTAGACAAAGAGACCGAACTGTATGATGACTGTCATTGATAGGCTCTGCACGGTACAGATGAGCTTGCTTGTCGACCTTCTTTCAATCAAAATACCTAGGTAGCCGTTACGTGTAGCTAGTACCGCTGACGAGCTTGCAGGTCATGGATATGATTCTAACCTATTGTCAGTGTATTATCGAGTCTTTAGAGTCCCACACAGAGGTTTTCCAGCTCAAGCGAAATGATGTAGAGCGCGCATGGTGATACGTGCAAGAGTTCAATTAAATATGTGTATTTGATACACGTACTTTAAACGGACGTTTTCATAATACTAGTCGAATCATGTTGAGGCCGAATTATTAAATCAAATGTTGATTTAATAATTAAATATATATATTGATACATACATATATATATATATTTTAGTATTATTCTCACGATTTTATTCTCTCATTTGTATTTGTATTTGATACAATTACTTATGTATGCATATGATACATATAAATTTGTATATATGATATACATGATTTCTTCTAAAGTGGTGATTCATTTTATTGATTTGCGAAATAAAGAAATGATTCATAACTAAGAGGGATGTTTAGAGACTGTTTCCCCAATCAGAGAGCAAAGCTCTATTCAAAATTTGAAATTTGAAATTTGAAAGGAGGCAACGCTCACGTGCAAAGCACGAAAGCGCTAGCACCAAGAGCGCCATCGCTAAGAGTCAAATACTCTAAGGCAGCGCTCACGTGCAAAGCATGAGAGTGCTCACGCCAAGAGCGCCAGCGCTAAAGACTCTGAGGCAGCGCCTCACGAGCAAAGCATGAGAGCGCTAGCGCTAAGTATGCTAGCGCCAAGAGTCAAAGACTCTGAGGCAGCGCCTCACGTGCAAAGCACGAGAGCGCTAGCGCTAGAACTAAATGTTCTCCACCTTTGGATTAAAGATCCAAAGAAGATGATAAATCATCAAATTACCAGAATAAAATTCTGTTGAGGAAATACTCCTCAAAATCTTTCCAAACAGGAAAGATTGTGCTCTGTAAATCAGAACACCGTTGGATCAAAGATCCAATGGTGATTAAAAATCACCCAAATACAGAATAAATTCTGTATGGGATAATATTTTCCCAATATTGTTAATAACAAGAAAACTATCTTCTGTAAAACAGAAGCCCTTGGATCATAGATCCAACGGTGGGAAACATTCCCCAAATCAACAAGAGATCTCTTAATGAGAGATTTCCTTAACTGATTCAATAAATCAGCCTCCCCTATATAAAGGACCCAAGAGTTCAAGTCTTGTACACAAAGGAACCCCCCCTAAACTTTGAATTCTCAGAAAAGAAAAAGAGAAGAGCAAGCTCTAAAAAGAACCTTCTTCAAGGTGAGGAAAAAGAAGAGAGATCATAACAACTCCTCCATATTTGAGAGTTTAACTCTCACGTAATAAGAATATAGTTCTTTTCTAGATCACAGATCTATAAGACAAAATCTTTCACAAAAAAAAAACAAAGAGATCGTAGCATTTCTTCATAAAAGAAGAACTCAGTTCTTTGATCCATGAGACAAAGTGTCTTATAAACCGAGAATTTAATTCTCAGAGTACAAAACTGATCAAAGTTGTCAAAGAAGTATCGTAGCGCTCCAAGTCTGGTGCTTAGCGCCAAGCGCTCCTCACGTGGGCGCCCTTATATAAGAAGTGCCGTAGCGCTCTAAGTCTGGCGCTCAGCGCCAAGCGCTTCACGTGCTCCTCATATGGGCGCCCCTTTATAAGAAGCGCCGTAGCGCTCCAAGTCTGGCGCTCAGCGCTAAGCACTCCACGTGCTCCTCATGTGGGCATCCTTTTATATAAAGAGCCTTAGCGCTCCAAGTCTGGCGCTCAGGGCCAAGCGCTCCACGCGCTCCTCACGTGGACGCTATTTTACAAGAAGCGCCTTAGCTCTCCCTAGTCTGGCGTTCAGCGCCAAGCGCTCCACGTTCTCCTCACGTGGGCGCTAAGGAATTACAAAGCGCTCTATAAATAAGGCCCCAGCACCATAAAAAATTGTTCAACACTCAGTAAAAGACAAAAAGAAAAAAGTGTGTCAGAACACAAATCAATGTTCAACATTATTGAATAAAAAGGGGATGAGCCCAAACAAATTTTCAACATTTTATTCAAAATGAGTGGACTAAGTCCAAACAAGTTTTTAAACACTTTATTCAGAACTAAGTGGACTGAGCCCAAGTTGGCTATAAGTCCCTAATTCAAATTAATCGAGCCCATGTGCTCACAATATTTTTAATTGGTCTTAGTCCCAAACCTGACTATAGATCTCCCAACCAACATTGGTTCAAGGGTACATCTCTTCATACCTCTGAGACATGTCGTTGTAATTCTTCAACGTCTTCAGAGAGATGGAGAGTCCCAAAAACAAATAACTTGTGGCGCATCCCCAAAAGTTTAAACCAAAACCTTACAGATTATCACGTCTTTAAACCAGACTATGATGTCTCTAAACCTTACGGACTATGAGGTCCTTAAACTCATGGACTATGATGTCCTTAAACCCAATGGACCGCAATGTCCCTAAACTAAAACGATAGAGTCCAAATACTCTTTCGTTGGGTCTAAATGATCCCAAATCCAGTTTAGTAGATCTTAGTCTAAAATCAGATTAAAGCATCCTCAACAAACATTTGAGTTGATCTTAATCTAAAACAAGATTAACGATCCTTAAACCAACCCAAACCCAAATCTAAGAAAATACGGATTTGGACTAATCCACGCCCTACGGGTGACAACATAAATTAGTCTCCGTATACAATCAACGGGCAACCAAAAATAAAACAAACACACACAACACGAAGTGACAATCTGGAGAAGGAGAAAGTGGTTACCGCAATGCGGTAGCGTAATTAACTGCAGGGGCTTGCGCCTGCAGGGAATAGCGTCCCCATAATCAAAAACTCTTTGTACACGAGAGGGAATCTGACGAAATCTGCTACAATGGCCGCATTCGTCTAAACCTCCGATACACGGTGCCATAAATCAACTTGGCATCTTCGGAGAGGTGGACGGATAAAACCAAATAGCATCTTCCCCCAAATTCAGGCAAGACGTTTGTCTTCCCGGCTTTCGGTGGAGAACATATTCCGGCACGCCTAGTAGGACTTGAACCCACAATCCCCTGATCAGAGAGCAAATCTCTATTCAAAATTTGAAATTTGAAATAAGGCAGCGCTCACGTGTAAAGCATGAGAGCGCTCGCGCCAAGAGCGCCAGCGCTAAGACTCAAAGACTCGGAGGCAGCGCTCACGTGCAAAGTACGAGAGCGCTAATGCCAAGAGCGCCAGCGCTAAAGACTCTGAGGTAGCGCCTCATGTGCAAAGCACGAGAGAGCTAGCGCCAAATGTCAAAGACTCTGAGGCAGCGCCTCACGTGCTAAGCATGAGAGCCCTAGCGCCAAGTGTGCTAGCGCCAGGAGTCAAAAACTCTGAGGCAGCGCCTCACGTGCAAAGCAAGAGAGCGCCAGCGCTAGAATTAAATGTTCTCCACCCTTGGATCAAAAATCCAATGAAGATGATAAATCATCAAATTACCAGAATAAAATTCTGTTGAGGAAATACTCCTCAAAATCTTTCCAAACAGGAAAGATTGTGCTCTGTAAATCAGAGCACCGTTGGATCAAAAATCCAATGGTGATTAAAAATCACCCAAATACAGAATAAATTCTGTATGGGAAAATATTTTCCCAATTTTGTTAATAACAAGAAAACCATTTTCTGTTAAACAGAAGTGCTTGGATCAAAGATCCAACGGTGGGAAACATTCCCCAAATCAACAAGAGATCCCTCAATAAGAGATTTCCTTAACTGATTAAAAAAATCAGCCTCCCCTATATAAAGGACCCAAGACTTCAAGTCTTGTACACAGAGGAACCCCCCATAAACTTCAAGTTCTCAGCCAAGAAAAAGAGAAGAGCAAGCTCTAAAAAGAATAACCTTCTTCAAGGTGAGGAAAAAAAAGAGAGATCATAACATCTCCTCCATATTTGAGAGTTTAACTCTTACATCATAAGAACATAATTCTTTTCTAGATCACAGATTTATAAGACAAAGTCTTTGACAAAAAAAACAAAGAGATGGAGCATTTCTTCATAAAAGAAGAACTCAGTTCTTAGATCCATGAGATAAAGTCTTATATAAACCGAGAATTTAATTTTTAGAGTACATAACCGATCAGAGTTGTTAAAGAATCGCTGTAGCGCTCCAAGTATGGCGCTCAGCACCAAGCGCTCCACGTGCTTCTCACGTGGGCGTCCTTTTATAAGAAGCGCTGTAGCGCTCCAAGTTTGGCGCTCAGCGCCAAGCGCTCCATTTGCTCCTTACGTGGACGCCTTTTAATAAAAAACGTCGTAGCGCTCTAAGTCTGGCGCTCAGCGCCAAGCGCTCCACGCGCTCCTCACATAGGCGCTATTTTACAAGAAGCGTATTAGCGCTCTCCAGTCTGGCGTTCAGCGCCCAGCGCTCTACATTCTCCTCACGTGGGCGCTAAGGAATTACAAAGAACTCTATAAATAAGGCCCCAGCGCCATAAAAAAGTGTTCAACACTCAGTAAAAGACAAAAAGAAAAAGGGGTGTCAGAACCCAAATCAATGCTCAGCATTATTGAATAAAAAGGGGCTGATCCCAAACAAATATTCAACATTTTATTCAAAATGAGTTGACTGAGTCCAAACAAGTTTTCAAACACTTTATTCAGAACTGAGTGGACTGAGCGCAAGTTGGCCATAAGTCCCTAATTCAAATTAACCGAGCCCATGTGCTCACAATCTTTTTAATTGGTCTTAGTCCCAAACCTGACTATAGATCTCCCAACCAACATTGGTTCAAGGGTACATCTCTTCATACTTCTGAGACATGCCGGTGTAATTCTTCAACGTCTTCAGAGAGATGGAGGGTCCCGATAACCAATAACTTTTGGCGCATCCCCAAATGTTTAAACCAAAACCTTACAAACTATGACATCTTTAAACCAGACTATGGTGTCTCTAAACCTTACAGACAATGAGGTCCTTAAACTCATTGACTATGATGTCCTTAAACCCAAAGGACCGCAATGTCCCTAAACTAAAATGATAAAGTCCAAATACTCTTTCGTTGGGTCTAAATGATCCCAAATCTTGTTGAGTAGATCTTAGTCTAAAATCAGATTTACGTATCCTCGACAAACATTTGAGTTGATCTTAATCTAAAACAAGATTAACTATCCTTAAACCAACCTAAACCCAAATATAAGAAAATACGGATTTGGACTAATCCACGCCCTACGGGCGACAACATAAATTAGTCTCCGTATACAATCCACGGGAAACAAAAAATAAAACAAACACACACGACACAAAGTGACCATCTGGAGAAGGAGAAAGTGGTTACCGCAATGCGGTAGCGTAATTAACTGCAAGGGCTTGCGCCTGCAGGGAAAAGCGTCCCCACAATCAAAAAGGCCTCGTACATGAGGGGGAATCTGGCGAAGTCTGCTACAACGGCCGCATTCGTCTAAACCTTCGATACACGGTGCCATAAATCAACTTGGCATTTTCGGAGAGGTGGACGGATAAAACCAAATAGCATATGCCACCAAATTCAGGCAAGACGTTTGTCTTCCTGGCTTTCGGAGGAGAACATATTCTGGCACGCCCAGTGGGACTCAAACCTACAGTCTCCCGATCAGAGAGCAAAACTTTATTCAAAATTTGAAATTTGAAATGAGGCAGCGCTCACGTTTAAAGCACGAGAGCGCTAGCACCAAGAGCGCCAGCGCTAAGAATCAAAGACTCCGAGGCAGCGCTCACGTGCAAAGCACGAGAGCGCTTGCCCCAAGAGCGCCAGCGCTAAAGAATCTGAGGCAGCGCCTTATGTGCAAACCATGAGAGCGCTAGCGCCAAGATTCAAAGACTATGAGGCAGTGCCTTACGTGCAAAGCACGAGAGTGCTAGCGCCAAGAGTCAAAGACTCTGAGGCAGCGTCTCACGTGCAAAGCACGAGAGCGCCAGCGCTAGAACTTAATGTTCTCCTCACTTGGATCAAAGATCCAACGAAGATGATAAATCATCCAATTACCAGAATAAAATTCTGTTGAGGAAATACTCCTCAAAATCTTTCCAAACAGGAAAGATTGTGCTCTGTAAATCAGAGCACTGTTGGATCAAAGATCCAATGGTGATTAAAAATCACCAAAATTCAGAATAAATTCTGTATGGGAAAATATTTTCCCAATTTTGTTAATAACAAGAAAACCATCTTTTGTAAAACAGAAGCCCTTGGATCAAAGATCCAATGGTGGGAAACATTCCCCAAATCAACAAGAGATCTCTCAATGAGAGTTTTCCTTAACTGATTCAACAAATCAACCTCCCCTATATAAAGGACCCAAGACTTCAAGTCTTGTACACAGAGGAATCCCCCATAAACTTCAAGTTCTCAGAAAAGAAAAAGAGAAGAGCAAGCTCTAAAAAGGAGAACCTTCTTCAAGGTGAGGAAAAAGAAAAGAGATCATAACACCTCCTCCATATTTGAGAGTTTAACTCTCATATCATAAGAACATAGTTCTTTTCTAGATCACAGATCTATAAGACAAAGTCTTTCACAAAAAAAACAAAGAGATCGTAGCATTGCTTCATAAAAGAAGAACTCAGTTCTTAGATCCATGAGACAAAGTCTCTTATAAACCGAGAATTTAATTATCAGAGCACAGAACTGATCGGAGTTGTCAAAGAATTATCATAGCGCTCCAAGTCTGGCGCTCAGTGACTAGCGCTCTACATGCTCCTCATGTGGGCGCCCTTTTATAAGAAGCGTCATAACGCTCCAAGTCTGGCGCTCAGCGCCAAGCGCTCCATTTGCTCCTCACATGGGCGCCCTTTTATAAGAAGAGCTATAGCGCTCCAAGTCTGACGCTCTGCGCCAAGCACTCCACGCTCTCCTCACATGGGCGCTATTTTATAAGAAGCGCCTTAGCGCTCCCCAGTCTGGCGTTCAGCGCCAAGCGCTCCACGTGCTCCTCACGTGGGCGCTAAGGAATTACAAAGCGCTCTATAAATAAGGCCCCAGCACCATAAAAAAGTGTTCAACACTCAGTAAAAGACAAAAAGATAAAGGGTTGTCAGAACCTAAATCAATGCTCAGCCTTATTGAATAGAAAGGGGCTAAGCCCAAATAAATGTTCAACATTTTATTCAAAATGAGTGGACTGATTCCAAACAAGTTTTCAATTTATTCAGAACTGAGTGGACTGAGCTTAAATTGGTCATAAGTCCCTAATTCAAATTAACCGAGCCCATGTACTCACAATCTTTTTAATTGGCCTTAGTCCCAAACCTAACTATAGATCTCCCAACCAACATTGGTTCAAGGGTACATCTCTTCATACCCCTCAGACATGTCGTTGTAATTTTTCAACGTCTAATGAAAGATGGAGGGTCCCAATAACCAATAACTTTTGGCGCATCCACAAATGTTTAAACCAAAACCTTATAGACTATGACATCTTTAAACCAGACTATGATGTCTCTAAACCTTAAGGACTATGAGGTCCTTAAACTCATGGACTATGATGTCCTTAAACCCAATGGACCGCAATGTCCCTAAACTAAAACGATTGAGTCCAAATACTCTTTCGTTGGGTCTAAATGACCCAAATGATGTTGAGTAGATCTTAGTCTAAAATCAGATTAACGTATTCTCAACAAACGTTTGAGTTGATCTTAATCTAAAACAAGATTAACGATCCTTAAACCAACCCAAACCCAAATCTAAAAAAATATGGATTTGGACTAATCCACGCCCTACGGGCGACAACATAAATTAGTCTCCGTATACAATCCATGGGCAACCAAAAATAAAACAAACACATGCGACACGAAGTGACCATCTGAAGAAGAAGAAAGTGGTTACCACAATGCGGTAGCGTAATTAACTGCAGGGGCTTGCGCCTGCAGGGAAGAGCGTCCCTATAATCAAAAACCATCGTACATAAGGGGGAATCTGACGAAGTCTGCTTCAACGTCCGCATTCGTCTAAACCTCCGAAACACGGTGCCATAAATCAACTTGGCATCTTTGGAGAGGTGGACGGATAAAACCAAATAGCATTTGCCCCCAAATTCAGGCAAGACATTTGTCTTCCCGGCTTTCGGCGGAGAACAGATTCTGGCACACCCGGTGGGACCTTTTCCTCTTTCCACTTCACACTTCGTGTGTTGTGTTCGTGAACGAATCGCGGTTTAATATGGTTGCCCCTGGATTCGAGGTTCTAAGATTTGGTGTCTTGCTCCTGTGCAGAGAAAATGGCTTCCAACTGCACCAGTTGCAACAACAACTCCCACTCTGTCCTCGCCGGAGGAGTGGCCTATGGGCCCCAAGTGGCCTCCATCTTCGCCATGCCGGTGGAACAGGTGACTCAGGCCACCACTGGACTGTTCTTTGGGACCATGATCCAACCAGCAAGCTTCAGCGTCCCAATACCGTCACAGGAATCTCCGAAGAAGTCGGTCTTCGATCGGCTTACAACTACCACGGCCCCTCTCAACGGGCCGTCCAATTCCAAGTCCATTGCCTTGGTTTTTAACAGACTAGGCCAAAGCTCAAGTGGCTCCATGAAGAAGCCTGCAATACCTGAATGAGTCATCCCGAAGCGGATAGCCATTCCAACTTCGACGGACGAAGTCGTCAAAGGGGCTTCTCCTGCTAAGGGATCGGTTTTTGCGAGAATGGCCATCCCAATTCCTGCTTTAGGTGAGGTCATCCAAACTACTTCTCCTGCCCAACGGTCAGTCTTCGATAGGTTGGACGTTTCTTCTCAGCGGACGTCAGTCTTTGATAGGCTGGCACCAACAACAACCCTTCACCAGAACAAGGGGTATGATGAAGCCACCCCCGTAACTGAGCCAATACCATCTGCAAGACATGCTCGACGTCACTACTAGCGCCGAGTGAGGAAAGCTGGGGGCAGTTCCCCTTCTAGATTGACTCCACCAGCTCTGATGGTGGAAGTCGATGCTGCTGTTCCAACTGGGAATAGGTTTGAGCCGCTCAAGTGGGTGCGCAAGAACTCTCCAACTGCCATATTGAAAATGTCTCATCCACCCGCTGAAAATATCACAAAGGAAAAACCGGAGCAACCCCCTCAGCGGCTGTCCTTTAAAATCCACAGAGTCTGGCGAAGAGTCCAAGACTCTGTAATTAACAATGACTACTCCCGCCAACCAAAGAAGATGAGGGTTCGGCAAGAGGAGGACCATCCCTCCGCCACACTACGAAAGGTGTCGTCTGCACGGGTGCCTACATCAGCAGCCTCCTCAACTTCAACCGTCCATAAAAAGAAGAGGGCGGAGAAGATCCCTATGCCTGCGACGAATCTCAAGAGCACTGAACCCAGACGCTCTAAGTCTAGGGGCATGGTGGTGTATACTGTTTATATGGCTTCTAAGAAAGAGGAGAGCCGCGCTTCCGGGGTCACCAACCACTCACCCAATCCGTAACAAAGGCCCAAGAGAAACAACAGAAGTTCCAGGAAATGTTAACAAAGATGGCCGCACTCACTGGGCCAAAAGAAAGCCCGGAGACATCGTCGGAGCAACGCCAAGAGCAAGAAATCGATGCCGAGTTCCTCCGCAGAATGCTCGAGAAGAAAGATAAATAAGCCGTGGAACAAGCGGCCAACATAAAACAGATGGCGCTATTGTTCCAGTACATGGTGGGCATGATGGTCCAGCCGGACCCCCCAGCGGAGGAGCCTCCAATGATCATTGAAGACGACAGAGGGGAGACATCAAACCCCCTTCCGGCCTTTTCAGCAGCAAAGGAGGAAACAATCTCGAAAGCTGCTCTCGATGATTATATAGCTCAACAGATACGAGCCCATCAAGCGAACGAAGCTGCTGGCCAAGTCGTCAGAACTGGGCGACCCAATCCCAGCTGGTACGATCAGATTAAGTACCTGCCAAGATACACAATTCCTAAGTTCCACATGTACAAGGGGACAGGTAATCTACATCAACATGTCGCTCAATTCAGGGCTCTGTGCGGCAATACTGGGGGGGACGATAAGCTACTGCTTCGCCAATTCGTCGGTAGCCTAGCGGAGACGGCCTTTGAATGGTATTCGGAGCTTCCGAACGACTCCATCAAAACGTTTACAGATATGGAGTTGCTATTCACTTAGCGTTTAATAAGCGCTAGCGAATGCACCCCAATCACGCCGTTGATCAATGCTCGAGTGAAGCCAGGGGAGACATGGGTGCAGTATGCAATTCGGTGGCGCAACCTATGGTCGAAGTGCGAACAACGCATAGAAGAGGCTCCTACAGTAGGCATGTTTGTGGGAACCCTCGATCCGTAGGCGACCATATCTCAATTCATGATGTTTTTCAAGCCAACCACCTTCCACGCCTTGATTAACAAGCTAGCCCAAATGGACCAGATGGGCCATAGGCCTTCCTCTTCAAAGACGGAGCCTCAAAATGAAAAGGGAAAAGGGAAAGCGACCTTCATCGCCAATGCTCAGTAACAGCCAAGTGGTCCAAAACCAGCTGATCGCCAAAATGATAGACAGCGATTTATCAACGAAAAGTTAAAACGTCCTTTCTCGTTCCCTCGGGATAAAACAAGGAGACTGTTCGAACTGGCGGTGCACAAAAGGCTCATCACTCTGCCAGATCCGAGATGCCCACTGCAGCCAGGTGACGTCAACAATCCCAATTACTGCCCCTACCACCGAGTAGTAGGCCACCCAATTGAAGATTGCTTCATCTTCAAAAGCTGGATCGAGGACCAATATCAACAGGGAAAATTTGCACTGTCCGAGAACTGGAAGGTAAGCCCGCCCCAGCCGCACGCTCTTAAAAAAGTGGACACTCTGGGGGCATCGTGCTCTTTTATAGAAGAAACTCCATGGGAGGTCGCTCTTTCAGCCAAAACAAAACGAATGCTGAAAGATCTTTAAACATGCCCGGCGATTAGGTGGAGAAGCCCGCTGGAACCCGAGGTCATTGAGGGAATGCTAAAATCATGCCCGACGCCAAGAATTGGTAGCGATGGTCAAAACGCCCAGGCCTAGCCATCAAAATCTTTGAAAATGAAGAAGATGACCAAAAAGCCCGTGAAGCCTGATGACAAGCGCATGGACCTGCAAAAGAAGATTGACGCACTAGAAGAATATAATCAGAAGGCACGAACCCCAGTCACGCTCCAAGAATTTCTCAACAACATCCCTGAAAGCGGAGAAAACAATAATGACGATGGAGACGACTCGTCAGAAGAACCCGAGGATTATGTGGCAAGTTGTCACATGATCTCTCATTCACCTATAAATGACGAAGAAGCTCACATAGAGGAGCTGGGGGCAGGAGCGGTGCCAACATCCTTTGAACCGTCTGACGAGATGATCAACATGCTGCTGAACGAAGCCTGTCAGAAGAGCAAGGCTGATCAGCAACGTGAAATGGCCATATTCGAAAGGGCCAGGCGTCGGCGTCAACTTGAAGAAGTCATGGTAGAGATGGATCACGAAATACTCCAACCAGATCAAAGTGCACCCGCGGCAAACAAAAACAAGCTTAAGACGAGGAAACGGTTTGCCAAAGCTTTGTCCATGGGAATGAAGCTGCCACTGCCCAAAGAAAATATCCCCGAGGATACGCACCTCGACGAAGCAGGCGTACATCCTAAATATTTCTTATACCACCAGAGGACTGCACACCCTACTGAAGAGTGCATGGCCTTTAAAAAGTGGTGGCAAGGGTACGTTGCTCACTGACAACATTTTAAGCGGATAAAGCGCAAAGCTCGTCGGGAACGGAGAATCATGACAGATGAGCATAAAAGAGCTGCCGGCAAGTGTCACATGGTTGATACCAGGGGATCGCAGGTTCTCACCTTCGGAAGTGATTCTGACGAAGAAGTATCTCTCGGCCCTCTCTTCAAATAATCCACCTCAGGAAAAGAAGAAGAGATAAAGAACTGTGAGAATATTCAGCTGCGTAACTGCACGTTGCCTGAAAAGAATCTTGGACCCATGAACAAGGGATCAAACAAAAAAGATAAAGGGAAGGAAAAGGTCCCTAAGAATATCTCCCTCGATGATCGAGTCGTCGAAGAGCTTGCAGCAAAGGACCTACCTAAGAAGAGCAGAGTGGATTACAATGTTCTGGCCCATCTGAGGAAGATACCCTCTCAATTAAGCATTTTGGATGCCCTTCTCTTGTCTAAAGAGGCATGAGATTCTCTAATCAAGGCATTATAAGACCCCGGACAGTTCAAGCCTTCCTTGCCGAAGAAAAGATGAAGGACGAGCTGGAAGAAGTTCACACGGCCGACATTACCTTCAGCGATGAAGACCTCCTCCTCAGGACGTGCGAGCACAACCGCCCCCTATATGTCACCGGGTACTGCCACGACATTAAGATAGGAAAGATTCTAGTTGATAACGGGTCCTCTGTCAACCTCCTAAATGTCAGAGTGCTAAAATAAATTTGCATGAGCGTTCAGCACCAAGCTCAGGATAAAATTACCATATCTGGTTTTGACTCCCAGTCATCACGGACATTTGGGTTCATAATACTGTCGTTACGCTTCGGGTCGCTCGTCACCGACATCAAGTTTCACGCCATTGACGCCAAGATTTGCTACAACGCTTTGCTCGGCAGGCCGTGGTTACACGAGTATAATATCATCCCTTCTACACAACATCAGTGTATGAAATAGTTCAAAGATGGTCTCGAGTACACTGTGACGGGGGAACTAAACCCATTCTCCATGAATGAGGTCCGAAAATATGAAGATGCCAAGTACTTTCTGCCAGACTTCGAAGACACAGAAAGATGTCGCAAACCGGAGAGCAAACAAAAAGCTATCACCACTATTCCGGTCTTCGGGAGTGATACCGAAGAGGACGAGGAAATAGTCTATTCGGGGCCGCCCCAATGCAGCAAGTCGGGATCCTCTACCCCTATCCTAGTCTTTGGCAGTGACTCTGAAGACGAAATCAACGCAGTGTTCTCAGTCCGTCCATCAGTGCAAGCCCTCACTGGAGATGATCAGAGTTTGCAGATCGCCATGGTCCCGAGAAAGCATTACAAAGAACTCAACACACTCGATACCTATAGTGTACAAGAGCTGCAGACGTTCTACGTCCCTTCCAGGCGAAGAGGTGAAAAGGCGATCATATTCTATCGATCCACGGAGACTACAGTCGAAAGAGAAGTTTGGCGTGTTGTCGAACCTACGCTTGACAGGCTCCAACCCATCCGTCTTCCCAGATACTATGCAGAGGGATTGAAAAAGTTATTGAGATGCCAAGACATACCTTTTAAGCAAACCGCGCAACAGGCCTAATTCTACAACAGGATCTGGAACGTCCCCGGAACTCAGCGAAAATTTCCCAACGGAAAAATGGAAACGATCGGGCTTGGATATGTCCACTCTAAGAAAAAGGAGCAATTCCATGATTGCCATGTCATAAAGGACCTCGATGAAGAAGAGGATGCTCTTTTAAAAGACACCGATGTTGAACCAGAATGAGGTCCCGTCATAAAAATGCCGAGTCCGTTGTTTGAAAAACAGATGGACAAGCTAGTACGAGAAGCGATTCAAAAGGTTCGGAACGATTACAGCCGTGAAATGGCCATTTACAAGAAAGCCAAGATGCAACGCCTCCTTCAGCAAGCTACAGAGGACGACGATGCCCTTCACCGTCAGCCCGCCATGCATTCCCAAGACAAGAAAAGGGCCTGACGTAGAGGCAAAACAAGTCAAAGAACGGAGAAAAACGTTCGACAGCGGCAAAACGGACCCAAAAGGCCACGTGATCAAGAAAAGGACAGCCGGAATCCGTCTTTAACGAAAAAGATGGGTCGAGCATATTCCTTCCCTCAAGACAAGACAAGGAAGATCTTCGACCTCGTCGTGAAACATCAAATGATTACGCTCCCGGAGGCCAAGTATCCCGAACAAAAAAACGAGGTTCATCGCTCGGATTATTGCTCCTACCACCGAGCGATAGCACACCCTCTTGAAGATTGCTTCACCTTTAAAAACTGGGTCGAAGACCAATATCAACGCGACAGGTTTGCTCTATCCAACAGTTGGAGGGTAACCCTACCGCAAAAGCATATATCAAAAGCAACGTATATGGCGAGAGTAGAACCAGATCAAAATCGGTTTTGGAAACGATCTCGTACCTGTCACGTGATAACGCTGTCAGAAGAAGGAGTACCCGAGAATATGGATGACCTCTCATGGTGCTTCGAAAATGAGGATGAAGTGGATTTGATCTCAGAATTTCCACCAGCGCTAAAAGAGTTGGAAGATGGAATACATACTACGGCGGACAATCTAAGGAAAATCGACCTGGGAACGGCAAACGACCCGCGGCCTACGTTCGTCAGTGTGCTGCTATCTAAAGAACGGGTGGCTACACTAAAAGACATGCTCATGCAGTATAGGGACTTCTTCGCATGGAACTATTCCAAGATCCCGGGGTTAGATCCAGAAATCGCTGTGCATAAATTGGCGATATCTCTGGATGTCAAGCCAGTCAAACAAGCACCAAGAAGAATGCGGCTCGAGCTTGAGATGAGTATCAACGCCGAGGTCAAGAAGCTAATCGACTCCGTCTTCATCCTAGAAGTTCAATACCCTGACTGGATCGCTAACATTGTTCTGGTGATGAAGAAAAATGGGACGGTGCGCATCTGTGTGGACTTTCAGGACCTCAACAAAGCTTGCCCGAAGGATGATTTTCCCGTACCGGTTACCGAGCTGATGATAAACAACACGTCCATTCACGAAGTCTTCTCCTTCATGGACGGCTCATCAGGGTACAATCAAATAAAGATGCATCCTAAAGACCAGAAGTATACCGCTTTCCGGACTCCTCTGGGTATATTCTGCTACGAAGTGATGCCTTTCGTCCTGAAGAATGCCGGCGCTACCTATCAGAGGGCCATGACGAAAATTTTCGATGATCTCATACATGAAATCGTCGAGTGCTATATTGACGACCTCGTGGAGAAAAGCAAATCGCACTAGGAGCATTGGGAGCATCTAAAGATAGTATTCCAGCGTCTTCGAAAATACAATCTAAAAATGAACCCTCTCAAATGCGCGTTCGGAGTTTCCTTAGGAAAATTCCTGGGATTCATCGTACGACACAGGGCCATCGAAATAGACCCGTCAAAGATCAAGGAGATTATGGAAATGCCTCCGCCAAGAACTCTTAAGCAACTGCGGTCTCTCCAAGGAAAGCTCATGCATATCCAGCGATTCATAGCCAATCTCTCCGGCAAGTGCCGCCCCTACAGCCACTTAATGAAGAAGGGGACACCGTTCGTCTGGGATCGCAAATGCCAAAAGTCAGAGCATCAATATCTTTATCTAGTACTGTCTTTCTTTTTTTCATCGATCATGCCCATCGAGGGCCTAAGATTCAGCAGATCTAGTTCCAGGCAAAGAGTTGGATCAACAGTCCAATCTTCGTTTCTCTTTTCCGTTAACGGACAGGGACCAAAGTTGACAGCTATTACTTCCGCTTTCGGTCGTTATGCATTCCTTTACGAGCTCCACAGCGAAAATTCTCGATAGAAAGAAAGACCCAGGGAATAGATAAGGTAAATCAAAACCGATAGCGCACTAGATGAAATCAAGCAATACTTGCAGAATCTACCGGTACTGACCGTTCCGGTAAACGGAAAGACCCTCATCCTATACACAACAGCTCTTGAAGGTTCTTTAGGTGCGTTATGAGCACAATAGAATGACCAAGGGAAAGAGAGAGCCCTCTACTATTTGAGTCGAGTTCTCCTTGGGGCAGAAAACAACTACTCCTTCATCGAAAAACACTGCCTGGCGTTAATCTTCGCGATAACGAAGCTCAGACACTATGCGTTGGCGCATGAGGTCCATCTCATATCAAAAGTGGATCCTCTCAAGTATTTGATGTCAAGAGCCATACTAACGGGACGGATCGCTAAATGGGCCCTACCCTTAATGGAATTCTTGATAACATACCGACCTCTCAAGACAGTGAAAGGCCAGGCCATAACCGACTTCCTCGCTGAGCATCCGATACCTGCCGACTCACCCCTAAATTGCGAATTGCCAGACGAGCACGCGTTTGACACGATCGACAAGGAGAGAGGAGTGAGTGATACCCGATGGGAACTCTACTTCGATGGGGCATCTTCCATGAAAAAGAGAAAGAACACCACCCCTATAATCAAATCGGGGGTAGGCCTTATCTTCGTGACCCCGCAAGGAGGGATAATGCACTTTGCCTTTTCCTTAACAGAACCAAGGACAAACAATGAAGCAGAATATGAGCTTTTGATAGCAGGTCTTAAGATCGCTGTCGACATGGGAATCAAAGACCTTCTCATATACGGAGACTCCCAGTTGGTCGTTAGTCAAGTAAACGACGACTATCAAACATGCAAACCAGAGTTAATGAAGTACGGTGAGAGAGTGCAACAATTGCTGACTCAAATCCCTTCCTACGCTGTGGAAAGCATACCGCGAACAGAAAATAGCAAGGCGGATGCATTAGCCAAACTCGCCAAAGAACTGGCTGACGAAAACCTCGATGACGTAAGGATTGTTGTACAAAGCCGTCGGGTTCTTGCACCAGCGGAAATATCTCCGGAGTCGTCTGAAGAAAAGGAAGCGACCAAGCAAACGGCCATACAAATAGAGAACCAAGAAAAGATTAAGGATTGGAGAGAAGTCTTCATAGACTACTTCAAATCCCGTCGAACACCTGAAGATGCATCCTCAAGACATCAGCTCATGAAACGAGCTCTGTCTTTCGCCTTCGTCAATGATACTCTTTATAAGAGATCGTTCAACTCTCTATGGCTGAGATGCCTGGGACTGGAAGAAGCAAGGAGAGTCGTCTAAGAGACTCACGATGGACTCTGCGATTCTCATCAAGTCGAGCCAAAGATGAAGCTGAAGATCAAAAGAATGGGTTACTGCTGGCCCACGATGATCCAAGACTGCCTCGAATACGCAAAGCAGTGCCACTCGTGCCAAATTCATGGAGACTTCATCCACCAGCATCCAAACCCGTTACACCCAATAATAGCTAGCTGGCCGTTCGAAATATGGGGAACCGACATAATTGGGCCCATTGAGCCAGCATCATCCAAAGGACATCGGTTCATATTGGCGACAACCGATTACTTTTCTAAGTGGGCAGAAGCAGTGCCGCTAAGGGAAGTGAAGACGGAGAATATCCTTCATTTCTTCAAGACTCATGTTATCTACTAGTTCGGAACTCCGTGACGGATTATCTCCGATAACGGGCCGGCCTAAAGAAGTCACAAAATCAGCCGCTTCGCACAGCAACATAATATAGACTGGAGATACTCTTCGGTCTATAATCCCCGAGCTAACGGTCTAGCTGAGACTTTCAACAAGACCTTAACGAAGATCATAAAGAAGACTGTGTCCAAAAGTAAAAAGGACTGGAACGAGAAGCTGCATGAAGCTCTCTGGGCTTATCGGACCACATTCAAAACAGCCACTAATACAACGCCGTACGCATTGATATTCGGTACTGAAGCAGTACTCCCCTTGGAGATAGAGCTACCCTCTCTACGAGTGGCGGTTCATTATGAGCTAACAGACGAAGAGAATGCTCATCTTCGGCTTGAGGAGCTCGATGCCCTCGATGAAACTCGTCTCATGGCGCAGCAAAGCCTAGAAGCTTATAAAGCAAGGATGATGCGCTCATACGAGAGACTGACCAAGCCGAGAACATTTCGCCAAGGCGAACTCAAGCTAGTGGTTAAGAGACCCATGATCCCCAATCATGCCAAACGGGGGAAATTCGAGCCGAACTATGAGGGCCCATACATCATAGACAAAGTCTACTAAGGTGGGGCTTACTTGCTCATGGATATACATGGCGAAAGACCCTTCAATCCAATAAACGGCCGGTTCCTAAAAAAATACTACGCCTGATGAGCCATGGCCTAGGTCAACGATAGATGATGACACTTATGTCCGCTCGCTATCTTCCCAAGCCTAAACACTATAAGTAGTATCCAGCGAAACCCTTGTCTCCAAAATGGAAACGATGGACCGAAACGTCCCTAAACTAACAATGGACCGAAACATCCCTAAACTAACAACGGACCGTAATGTCCTAAAACTAGCTATGGACCGTAATGTCCTAAAACTAACGACGGACCAAAACGTCTCTAAAACTACTACAAACCGCAGCATCCTTGGGCTGACGCAAAAAAAGAAGAAGGAAAGAACGGTACGTCCACAAGCGAAATGGGCACGGATGAAAACCCGAAATGGCTCCGTGAGTAAAAACAGCAGGGCTACCGGCGAGTTTGTAAAAACCCGAAAGGGTGCAAACTTGTAAAAAAAATTCATGCACACTTGCAAGGTCCTCTCGACCTTATAAGGAGAAAATACCTGCGTGGGATATTTACGACTCACAAGGGAGCAAAACACTTAGGGATCCCCACGATTCCTAAAGAGAAATTACACTTACGAGATCCTCACGACTCGTAAGGAGAATCCTCTTATGAGACCCTCATGGCTCATAGAATTCAAAAGCCTTAAGCTACAGAGATCTGAATCTGTTCTTAAGCCATCACATTCCCCATTTTGCCCTACAAGATGTTCAATATTAACCCTTGTATACAATCCATGGGCACGAATAAACGTTTCCCCCACCCAGTTCCACCAATGGCGCGAAATGTCCTCATATGGTGAGCGACACTTGTAAGTCCTCTCGACTTATAAGGAGAAAACACTCTTGTAAGATCCTTACGACTTATAAGAGAACACACACTTAAGAATCCTCATGATTCTTAAGGAGAAAACGCACCTATGAGATCCTCATGACTTGTAAGGAGAAACACCTTTATGAGACCCTTACGGCTCATGAAGTCAAAAGCCTTAGTCGACAGGATTCTAACCCTTTTTGCTAAGCCATCTTTGTTAAAATTGACAAAGGAAAATGATGATTCGCTCCTGGCAATATCCCAGTTGTAGCGATGCTGATACCTAAATTGATATCAAATTCCAAATCCTCTCACGACAAGTGATGATTCGATCCTGGCAATATTCCAGTTGCAGCGATGCTGATGCTAAGATTGGGATCAGATTCCAAGTTCCATACTTGCAGCAAAAAGTCAGCGAGCTATAAATGCATATGAAATATCCAAAATGATTGGGCAACTCGCAATAAAAATAAGCGAGTAAAAAAAAAGAAATAGCCGAAATGATTGGGCACCGCGAAAAACAGCTGAAATGATTAGGCAATCGCGACTTTCGCGATATAAAAAGCTGAAATGATAGAGCATCGCGGAAAGAAATAAAAAAAATAAATAAAAAAATGAAAATTTTGCCCTGGAGGTAAGTCCATACTGACCCCTGTATATAATCCATGGGCATAAACGAAAAGGGAACTACATATCCCAACAAACCCTGTCAAAGAGAAAATTAGATCTCGACGGCAACATCATCATCCTAGAAGACCAACAACGGCGTTCCTCCTTATGCCGGCAGGGCACGGATGCGACACCACCAATCAGGGCTACGACAAAGTCCCTAGTTCCAAGACTCTACAGTTCATAGACAACCTAGAGTCAGCCCCAACACTGTAGAAAGCGGAAACACGTCATCAAATGATCCCGTCTCGGAAATATGTCAGCCAATGACCCCGTCTCGGAAATACGTCAGCAAATGACCCCATTGCGGAAATACAACATCTAATGACCCCGTCGCGAAAATACGTTAGCAAATGACCCCGTCGTGGAAATACGTCATCCAATGACCCTGTCTCGGAAACCCGTCATCCAATGACCCCGTCGCGGAAACACGCCATCAAATGACCCGTCGCAGAAATACGTCATCCAATAACCCCGTCTCGGAAACATGTCAGCAAATGACCCCGTCGCGGAAATACGTCATCCAATGACCATGTCTCGGAAACACGTCATCCAATGACCCCGTCTCGGAAATACGTCAACAAATGACCCCATCGCGGAAAAACGTCATCCAATGACCCCGTCTCAGAAAAACGTCATCCAATGACCCCGTCGCGGAAATACTTCATCCAATGACCCCGTCTCGGAAATACGTTAGCAAATGACCCCGTCGCGGAAGTACGTCATCCAATTACCCCGTCTTGGAAATACGTCAGCAAATGACCCCGTCGCGGAAATACGTCATCCAATGACCCCGTCTCGGAAACACGTCATCCAATGACCCCATCTCGGAAACACGCCATCCAATGACCCCGTCGCGAAAGTACGTCATCCAATGACCCCGTCTCGAAAATACGTCAGCAAATGATCCCGTCTCGGAAATACGTCAGCAAATGACCCCGTTACGGAAATACGTCATCTAATGACCCCGTCGCGGAAATACGTCAGCAAATGACTCCGTTGCGGAAATACGTCATCCAATGACTACGTCTAGGAAACACGCATCCAATGACCTCGTCACGGAAATACGTCATCCAATGACCCCGTCTAGGAAACACGTCATCCAATGACCCCGTCACGGAAATACGTCATCCAATGACCCTGTATCGGAAACACGTCAGCAAATGACCCCGTCGCGGAAATACGTCATCCAATGACCCCATCGCGGAAATACGTCAGCAAATGACCCTGTAACACCCGAGTTCATTTATACCAATTCCAGTTCACGTATTTCTTTATTCGTGATATTCTTGATTTAACGTATTGTGGGTGCGAATGGTATTTTTACAATTTACATTGCATTCAACCCGACCCGCTTTCTTGAACCTGTTTGATTCTTATTTATAAATTACCGTAACTTGTTGCATGGACATGTGCATCTCACGATTAGTACATACTGGTATTTTATCTAGTATCCCATCTTTTATCATATAACATATTAGGTCACAGAAAATAATTTAAAATTTCATTTCATAACCTGCATGATACCCCTAACCCCGTGGTAGCATCCGCACATCTTGTTCTCGTCCCGTTCAGTGAAACGGACGTGTTTGGATGGCTACGCGCACGTACGTGCATCCGTTCTTGGGGGTATGCATTTTCTTTAACTGAGCATTAATTTTGAAATTTGGAGGTCACATATATTTTTCATATTTTAAATTTGAATTTTTAGACCCGACCCGGGCATGTTTTGGAGTAAGTTTATATTTGCCAAGATCTCAAAACGGACTAATATTATATTCTTTATATATTTATAAACTATTATTATTTTCTTAACTAAAATATATTACTAAATTATTATATACTAACAGTTTTAGTTTTATATATATATATATATATATATATATATATATATATATTAACTGTCTCTCTCTCTCCGTTTCTCTCTCTCTCCTGACTCTCTCTTTCTCTCTCTCTCCTGACGCTGTTTTCTCTCTCTATATTTTAAATTTATATTAAATATTATTTCTCTCCCTCACAGTTCTCTTCTTCCTTTTATTTTTTCGTTGCCGCCTCATTTCGAGGAAACCCTAACCCTAGCCTTCACCCTCGCTCACCCGCCGTTGCCGTCTCACCCTCAACCCGGTCCACTTCTCAACCTCAATCACCTCACCTCTCTCTCTCCTCCCCGCTGAAAACTCCACGAGAACCCATCACCGACTCTGCAACCCTTGCCGCCATCTTTCCCATCACCGCCGACGACCTCGTAGTCGCCTCCACATCTTCGCCACCACCTTCTCCTGTCTCTCCTCCTCGCACTCATCCTCGAACTCCCTCTTGCATGACCCAAACCAACCCCGCAGCCTCGCCGTAACCCCATGTCTCATCCAACATCTTCAACTGCACCTTGCCGGAGCTCCGACCACCCTCGTCACCGCCTTCTTCTCCTCACTTCCTTCTCTCCTCCCGACACCACGACCACTCTCGTCACCGCCACCTGCAACTTCCCCTTGCAACCCAAGAAACCCACACACACTGCCCCATCGCCTGAAAACCCACTGCCTTGCCATGGACCTCGCCGTTGACGACCCATTGTCGTCGTCACCCCCTCACCTCTGTCCCAGAACCCCCGAGCTAACTCCAAAGCACCCAAACCAGATCACAACTCACTTCCTTCTTCTTTCTTCTTCTCTTTCTTTTTCTTGATCGCGTATTTTCTGGCGATCGGCGGAGCTATGCCACCGCCGATCATCCGGACGAACCATACCATCATCACAGTACCACGACAATTCCAAAATCGTACCATCACCACTTCCATGTCACGACCGTGTCGCGACCAGATCGTCTCCAGATCGTGACCAGACCACTACCAGATCGCGACCAGACCATGCACCAGATCGTCTCCAGATCGCGACCAGACCATGCACCAGATCTTGTCCAGATCGCGACCACACCACCACCAGATCGTGTCCAGATCGCGACCAGACCATACACCAGATCGTCTCCAGATCGTGACCAGACCACCACCAGATCGTGTCCAGATCACGACCTGACCACCACCAGATCGTGTCTAGATCGCGACCAGACCATGCACCAGATCACGACTAGACCCAGTACCGTGTTGTGCCGTTTCACACACCGTATCGTGTCATGTCGCACCAGGCCACCTGCATATCGACCTTTGTTCTGAAGCAAGTAAAACTTGCTACATGCTATTATATTTACTTTGCCCATAAGACTCTTTAAATAGTTTATCACTGGTCAAACACCCGTTTGCATCCATCTCATCTAGTATACATATTATTGCATCCATAGATCACTTGAATATATTATATTATAATTTTGACATTCCACATATGATAAATTGTAGTTTAATTAGTATTGGAACTATAATCTTAACCCTAATCATAACTGTGCATCTTTATACCTTAATCTGTACCTGATTGCATTTAACATTACAAGGTTCCATTTTATTGTTCTATTAGTACCCCATGCTTGTTTTGTTTTCCTATGCTTATTATAGTTTGTTTATGAGCACCCACATGACATCTTGTCCACCCTGACACGACTTGTTACACTTCCTACTTGACATGACATGGTACTGTGCACCTCTCGACATGACATGATACCTATATACTACCTGGCTTGACCTGATGTACCATGGCTTTACCTGTTACGTGATCTTGTGCCTAATGCCAACAAACCTGACCTGTTGTCCTTACGGACCGTTCCTGTTGTCTATCCAGACAAACCTGTACTTGCCTGATCCTGTGTTGGCATTAGCTCTAGATTATTTAATACCTGACTTGAATACATATGACTTGGGGGTATAGGAAAATCAATGATGAAACCTGACTTTAACTCGATAGTTTTATACCTGTTCTGATCAGTCTTACGGGCTAGGCCAGCCCCGGAGTGATGCTACGGACATCACTCGTCATTACCTACCATCCTTTACTGCCTTGCGACACGTCTCGGGTTCAGCCCTAGAGTCATTGACCGTGATCCCGGGCACGCACGGGATACTATTGAGTTACATCGATAATTCATCAAATTGATTTCAAAAACTTGAGAGTAGTTAACCCAATAGACCAGTTTAGATTACTCACTGCACACTACCTTTCACTGCTCTGATTTATATTGCTGTTACACATGCTTTACCTTTATGATCATACTTGCATGTCTTGCTGCCCTGTTTATATATTATTGCTTTATGTTATGACGCACTGACGTCTGGGTTTTGCATGGCCCAGATCCTCTACCTTTTTTGCAGACTGATCAGGAGCATTGCTGCTGTTAGACCGAGCGGTGAGGATCCTGTTGGTATCCAGTTTTACTTTCCAGGTGTTTTATTTATTGGATCTTTTTCTTCTGCATATTATTATTTCTTGACTCGTTTATTCTGGCTTATGGACATGTACTAGATAGTTTAGTTTACTTTCCTGTTCTTAATATCTCTACAGCCGTAATGTGACTGTGGAAGTATTTTTCCTATCCACAGGTAGCATGGTTGGTTATGTCACGTGCCTATCTTAGCGCACTCTGGGAAGCGGGGCGTGATATAGTTTGTTTGGTATCAGAGCCATAGGATATAGGTTAATCGAGTTTGATTCTTTTGTAGTTGGGTATTGGACCCAATTCACGAATCGGAATACTCGTGATTAGGAACATGTCCTGCCACCTTGTTATCGTGATTCTTGAATCATATCTTCCTCTTATCCTTTGCCTTGACGATATGCAAATCATATCTTCCTCTTATCCTTTTCCTCTTATTCTCTATTGTTTCTCCCTGTTCTTTGATTCTAATATTAGGATTTGGGCGACTTGAGTGGAGTTATGTAATTGTACCCATGAACTGTAGCATGGTTACAATGCGGTACTCTATTTAAGTAACTTGAAATTCTAGTTTTGATTCATTTCCTTGTTTCATGATCGTTATATTACCTTACTTCTCTCGGTTTCATTGCTTAACAGTTCTTGTTTTATCGCTAGCTTGAATCATGTTTACCATGCTTAATCCTCTTCAGTATCTTGACTTCGGATGAAGTCATCTCGGTATCTTACTTGTTCATGTTTTTCCCGCATTAGAATTATTCAATTCTGGTGCATCCCTTTATTTGTTGTTGTCTTGGGAATGGATTTTCGTGGAACTTTCCACGCTCATATTGATTGTAAGGAAAGGAAAGTGATTTTCCAGATTTCCGGACATCCGAAGTTGTTTTGCTGGAGGAAGCAGTTCTGTCGGGCCAGTCGAGTTTAGGGCTAGGCCGACAAACAACGTTCTTTCGTCAATGGAAGTTGATAAGGAGGAAGCGCCAGCTGTAGTTTGAGAGTTCATGGACGTGTTCGAGGACATCTCGGGTTTACCACCAAAACGAGATGTGGAGTTTGCGATCGATTTTGTTCCTGGTGCAGCGCCAATCTCAAAGGCGTACTATCCAATGGCACCAGTGGAGTTGGAAGAAGTCAAGAAGCAGGTTGCTGAATTACTTGAGGAGGGTTGGATTCGAAGCAATAACTCACCTTGGGGAGCTCCAGTTCTTCTAGTAAAGAAGATGATGTCACTAGGAGGATGTGCATCGATTATCGAGAATTAAACCGGATGACTATTAAGAACAAGTACCCGATCCCTCGCATTGGTGAATTATTTGAGCAGCTTAGTGGCGCGAGGGTATTCTCGAAGCTGGATTTGCGATCCGGACATCATCAGGTCCGAGTTAAGTAAGAGAATATTTGCAAGACTGCGTTCAGAACTCGGTATGGACATTACGAGTATTTGGTGATGCCCTTCGGAGTAACGAATGCGCCGGCAATATTTATGGACTTGATGAACCGAATCTTTCACCGTTCTTGGACCAGTTTATAGTGGTGTTCATCGTTGATATTTTGGTCTACTCAGGGAGCGAGGAAGACCATGTAGAACACTTGAAGATTGCACTGCAGACATTGAGGCAAGGAAATCGTATGCAAAGATGAGCAAGTGCGAGTTTTGGCTTGGAGAAGTGAAGTTTTTGGGGTATGTCGTGTCCGGAGATGGAATCGCTGTTGATCCCGAAAAGATTGCAACAGTTCGAGATTGGCCGATTCCGAAGAATGTTGCGGAGATAAGAAGCTTTCTTGGACTTGCCGGGTATTACAGAAGGTTCGTGGAGAACTTTGCTCGTCTGGCAGAGCCTTTGACCAAGCTTACACGCAAGGAAGTACCATTTATGTGGACGGAAAGGTGTGCGTCAGCTTTTGAGGTGTTGAAGCAGTGATTGATAGCCGCTCCTATTTTGACCATGCCAGACAGTTCCGGAGTATTGGTGATTCACATCGATGCATCCGGGAAAGGTTTGGGATGTGTTTTGATGCAGAAAGGGAAGGTTGTAGCTTATGCGTCGAGACAGTTGAAGACCCATGAGAAGAATTACCCAACTCATGACTTGGAGTTTGCAGCTGTGATTTTCGTTTTGAAGATTTGGAGATTGTGCTACAGCATTCTTCAGGACAGTTGATGCAGCTGCAAGTACATTCATCGTTGATCGAGAAGATTAAAGCAGCGCGGTTATAGGACCCAAGATTGCAAAAGTTTCGAGAACAGGTTGAAGCTGGACTTCGAACGGACTTGTTGGTGAAGATTGTTCGTTGCGATATGGTAGCCGTTTGTGTGTGCCAAAAGGAGACATTCGCGAAGGACTTATGAAGGAGGCGCACAGCTCAGCATATTCCGTACATCCAGGAGGCACGAAGATGTACCGAGATATACGACATCATTTCTGGTGGGAAGGTATGAAACGGAAGATTGCCCGTTTTGTAGCAAAGTGCTTGGTGTGTCAGCAAGTTAAGGCTGAACATCAAAAAGTTGCTGGTTTATTGCAACCACTTCCGATTCCTCAATGGAAGTAGGAACATATAACCATAGATTCCGTGACGGCTCTACAGCGGAGTCCAAAAGGCAACAATGCAGTTTGGGTGATTGTTGATCGATTGACCAGGGCAACTCATTTCATCCAATTTCGAGTTGGTCAATCAACAGAATTTTTGGCAGAACGGTACATACAGAAGATTGTAAGATTTCATGGAGTACCGGTAAGCATCGTGTCGGACCGTGACACCCACTTCTTATCACACTTTTGGAGGAGCTTACAGGAAAGTTTGGGGGCTCGATTGAAGTTTAGTACAGCCTATCATCCTCAGACAGATGGCTAGTCGGAGTGAACGATCCAAACTCTTGAAGACATGTTGAGAGCTTGCAGGTTAGACTTCAAGGGTTCATGGAAGGATCATCTACACTTAGTGGAGTTTTCTTACAATGACAGTTTTCAGGCGACTATTCAGATGGCTCCATTCGAGGCTTTATATGGTCGCAAGTGGCGTTCACCTGTTTGTTGGGACAATGTTGGTGAACGAAGATTGTTGAGACCGGATTTGGTCGTACAGACAGTGGAGAAAGTTAATACTATCCGGAATCATATGAAAGCAGCACAAGACCGACAAAAGAGTTGGGCAGATACATTGAGAAGACCTCTAGAGTTCGCCGTTGGTGATTTGGTATTCTTGAAGATATCACCGACTAGAGGGGTGATCCGTTTCGGAAGTCGAGGAAAGTTTAGTCCTCGATTCATTGGACCTTTTGAGATCTTGGAACGTGTTGAAGAAGTGGCTTATCGTTTGGCGTTACCGCTATCCTTGGCGAATGATCATGACGTGTTTTACGTATCTCAACTCCGTAAGTATGTTCGAGATGAAACACATGTGTTGGTTCATTCGGAGCTGACTGTACAAAAAGATTTGACTTTTGAGGAGCGACCGATGTCGATTGTGGATCGAAGGGGAAAGGTCCTTAAGAACAAGGTTATCCCTCTTGTACTTATTTCTTGTGGAAATCGCTCGCATGGAGAATCAACTTGGGAATGAGAAGATGAAATCCGACAGAAGTTTCCACATCTACTTTTGCAATTCTTGATTGTTTATCCTTTCTTGTTCTTGGAATTTCGAGGACGAAATTCTTTTGTAGTTGGGTATAATGTAACACCCGAGAGTCATTTATACCAATTCCAGTTCTCGTATTTGTTTATTCGTGATATTCTTAATTTAACGTATTGTGGGTGCGAATGGTATTTTTACACTTTACATTGCATTCGACCCAACCCGCTTGCTTGAACCTGTTTGATTCTTATTTATAGATTACCGTGACTTGTTGCATGGACACGTACATCTCACGATTAGTACATACTGTTATTTTTCTAGTATCGCATCTTTTATCATATAACATATTAGGTCACAGAAAATAATTTAAAATTTCATTTCATAGCCTGCATGATACCCCTAACCCCGTAGTAGCATCCGTAAATCTCGTTCTCGTCTCGTTCAGTGAAACAGACGTGTTTGGATGGCTACGCGCACGTACGTGCATCCGTTCTTGGGGGTATGCATTTTCTTTAACTGAGCATTCATTTTGAAATTTGGAAGTCGTATATATTTTTCATATTTTAAATCTGAATTTTTAGACCCGGCCCGAGCACGTTTTGGAGTAAGTTTGTATTTTCCAAGATCTCAAAACGGACTAATATTATATTCTTTATATATTTATAAACTATTATTATTTTCTTAACTAAAATATATTACTAAATTATTATATACTAACGGTTTAGTTAGTTATATATATATATATATATATATATTAACTGTCTCTCTCTCTCTCTCTTTCTCCTGACTCTCTCTCTCTCTCTCCTGACGCTCTTTTCTCTCTCTATATTTTAAATTTATATTAAATATTATTTCTCTCCCTCACAGATCTATTCTTCCTTTTATTTTTTTCGCTGCCGCCTCACTTCGAGGAAACCCTAACCCTAGCCTTCACCCTCGCTCACCCGCCGTTGCCGTCTCACCCTCAACCCGATCCACTTCTCAACCTCAACCACCTCACCTCTCTCTCTCCTCCCCGCTGCAAACCCCACGAGAACCCATCACCGACTCTGCAACCCTTGCCGCCATCTTTCCCATCACCGCCGACGACCTCGTAGTCGCCTCCACATCTTCGCCACCACCTTCTCCTCTCTCTCCTCCTCGCACTCATTCTCGAACTCCCCCTTGCACGACCCAAACCAACCCCGCAGCCTCTCCGTAACCCCATGCCTCACCCAACATCTTCAACTGCAGCTCGCCGGAGCTCCGACCACCCTCGTCACCGCCTTCTTCTCCTCACTTCCTTCTCTCCTCCCGACACCACGACCACCCTCGTCACCGCCACCTACAACTTCCCCCTGCAACCCATGAAACCCACACACACTGCCCCATCGCCTGAAAACCCACTGCCTTGCCGTGGACCTCGCCGTCGATGACCCATTGTCATCGTCACCTCCTCACCTCTGTCCCAGAACCCCCGAGCTAACTCCAAAGCACCCAAACCAGATCACAACTCTCTTCCTTCTTCTTTCTTCTTCTCTTTCTTTTTCTTGATCGCGTATTTTCCGGTGATCAGCGGAGCCATGCCGCCGTCGACCATCCGGACGAACCATACCATCACCACAGTACCACTACAATTCCAAAATCATACCATCACCACTTCTATGTCACGACCGTGTCGCGACCATATCGTCTCCAGATCGCAACCAGACCACCACCAGATCGTGTCCAGATCGCGACCAGACCATGCACCAGATCATCTCCAAATCGTGATCAGACCATGCACCAGATCGTTTCCAGATCACGACCAGACCACTACCAGATCGTGTCCAGATCGCGACCAGACCATGCACCAGATCGCGACCATACCACCACCAGATCGTGTCCAGATCGCGACCAGACCATGCACCAGATCGCGACCAGATCGCGACCAGACCATGCACTAGATCGTGTCCAGATCGTGACCAGACCACCACTAGATCGTGTCCAGATCGCGACCAGACCATGCACCAGATCGCGACCAGACCATGCACCAGATCGTGTCCAGATCGCGACCAGACCATGCACCAGATCGCGACCAGACCGCCACCAGATCGTGTCCAGATCGCGACCAGACCATGCACCAGATCGCGACCAGACCACCACCAGATCGTGTCCAGATCGCGACCAGACCATGCACCAGATCGCGACTAAACCCAGTACCGTGTCGTGCCGTTTCTCACACCGTATCGTGCTATGTCGCACCAGGCCGCCTGAATATCGACCTTTGTTCTGAGGCAAGTAAAACTTGCTACATGCTATTATATTTATTTAGCCCATAGTACTCTTTAAATAGTTTATCACTGGTCAAACACCCGTTTGCATCCATCTCGTCTAGTATATATATTATTGCATCGATAGATCACTTGAATATATTATATTATAATTTAAACATTTCACATTTGATAAATTGTAGTTTAATTAGTATTGGAACTCTAATCTTAACCCTAATCATAACTGTGCATCTTTATACCTTAATCTATACCTGATTGCATTTCACATTACAAGGTTCCATTTTATTGTTCTATTAGTAACCCATGCTTGTTTTGTTTACCTATGCTTATTATAGTTTGTTTATGAGCACCCACATGACATCTTGTGCACCCTGACACGACTTGTTACACTTTCTACTTGACACGACATGATACTGTGCACCTCTCAAAATGACATGATATCTATATACTACCTGGCTTGACCCGATATACCATGGCTTTACCTGTTACCTGATCTTGTGCCGAATGCCAATAAACCTGACCTGTTGTCCTTACGAACCGTTCCTGTTGTCTATCCAGACAAACCTGTACTTGTCTGATCCTGTGTTGGCATTAGCTCTAGATTATTTAATACCTGATTTGAATACAAATGACTTGGGGGTATGGGGAAACCTGACTTGTAACTCGACAGTTCTATACCTGTTCTGATCAGTCTTACGGGCTAGGCTAGCCCCGGAGTGATGCTACGGACATCACTCGTCATTACCTACCATCCTTTACTGCCTTGCGGCACATCTCGGGTTTAGCCCGAGAGTCATAGACCGTGATCCCGGGCACGCACGGGATACTATTGAGTTACATCGATGATTCATCAAATTGATTTCAAAGACTTGAGAGTAGTTAACCCAATAGACCAGTTTAGATTACTCACTGCACACTACCTTTCACTGCTCTGATTTATATTGCTGTTACACCTGCTTTACCTTTATGATCATACTTGCATGTCTTGCTGCCCTGTTTATATATTATTGCTTGATGTTATGACGCACTGACGTCTGGGTTTTGCATGGTTCAGATCCTCTACCTTTGTTGCAGACAAATCAGGAGCATTGCCGCTGTTAGACCGAGCGGTGAGGATCCTGTTGGTATCCAGTTTTACTTTCCAGGTGTTTTATTTATTGGATCTTTTTCTTCCGCATATTATTATTTCTTGACTCGTTTATTCTGGCTTATGGACATGTACTAGATAGTTTAGTTTACTTTCCTGTTCTTGATATCTCTACAGCCGTAATGTGACTGTGGAAGGATTTTTCCTATCCACAGGTACCATGGTTGGCTATGTCACGTGCCTATCTTAGCGCACACTGGGAAGCGTGGCGTGACAGACCCCGTCGCGGAAATACGTCATCCAATGACCCCGTCTCGGAAACACGTCATCCAATAACCCCTTCGCGGAAACACGTCATCAAACGACCTCCCCGTTGGAGCAATGCTTCGACTCGAAAACAAATCAACTCACCAACCATTTACGAGTCCTCTCGACTTGTAAAGGAGAAAATTCTCTTGTGAGATCCTTACGACTCTCAAGAGAAAACGCACTTAGGAATCCTCATGATTCCTAAGGAGAAAATACACCTACGAGATCCTCTCGACTCGTAGGGAGAAAAATCTTTATGAGACCCTCACGGCTCATAAAGTTGAAAAGTCTTAGGCAGCAGACCTAAACCTATCTCCTAAGCCATCATTGCTCTGCAGGGAGATTAAGATGGACTGCTATCTACTATCCTTATGCCACACTTGCCAAAATTACATGCCACTGAAATAAAGGTGCTACTCAAGAGTACGTAAACTACTTTGCACCAAGTCGAAACAAAAGGCATAACCTATGGACGTTGACCACATACTGTGCGAGGCAATAAAGAGAACATTTGATTTGCATCCAATTAAGCGTTCGAAGCGTACTCACTCATGTATATGCGAAGAGGATTAATGCATAAAATAAACGCATAAAAAGGAAAAATTTGTTATTCATACCCCATAAAATTCTTACATTGATGAAAACAGTAAACAAAAGCATCATTAAAATGTTTACAATGGTAAAACATTAAATCCAGGACACAGATTAAGAAATTCAGAAGTAAGGCCGTCTAAAATACTTCTGGCCTCCCTGACCATTCTCGTGTGCATCCTCTCACGAAGGCAAGTGTCAGATCCTCGCTGATGTCGTCCGTCCGCTGATAGGCAGAGATTATCGTCGTCTGTTGAAAAATTTGATGCAAGATATCAACAAGATTATCTCACCGCCTTTTCGAGATCAGGCATATCAGATATACTGAGTGCACCTTGTCTTCAACATTATCCAGTGCCTTAAGCAACATGGTTTCGTAAAATCCAAGAAGTGCGTTCCAAATCGCTCTCACGACGAGCTTCAAAAGAGCGGAGCGACGAGAAAGTAGTCGACCGTTGTATTCATTAAAGCGACTCATAATCTCAGCACATTGAGCATTCGTAAACTCCTGGTTTTGACAACGGCCTTGTGCGCGAATGTCTCCATAAGAAATAATTTCGTCAAGATCATACAGATGAGCGGCCATAGTGTCTGAAAAGGAAAATCAGTGAGAATTTAGTGGTCAGACAGATCAAGAAAATGCTTATTGAAACAAACACGGGAATTTAAACAACTCTTGATATCCTCACGGAGAAAACAAGTTCTGATTAAGACACCCAACAAATTCAAATTTATATAAATAAAGGAGAAATCCTAAAGGATTCTCATTTAATGAGAGGTCCCTCAGGCCAAGGAGTTAAACTCCCTTGAGAGCAACGCTCTGCAGACAGGAGTGACATCTGTCAACTCTAATCATGAGAGGAATAAAATTCCCTAAAAAAATTTAAGAGCCGCGCTCTGTGAAAACGATGGAATCATCCATCAAAACCCTAAAAAAGCAAAGATTTTTGCAGAGTAAAAACTCCAAGATCTTCAAGATTTGTGAAAAAACTTTAAGATTTCTTCATGGAAGATGAACAGTGTTCCAGTTCATGGATTAAAATCACCCTAAAAAAGATTATATCTTGAAGATCTATGATCCAAAGATGAACATGGCTCTGTTAATGGGTAAAACCCTAAAACATTTTTTTAGATCTACGATCTGAGAAGAGCAGAGCTCTGTTAAAAAGTTCAAGCCTTCCCAAATTTAGACAGAGTTTTGACTCTAGAAGTTCTTGAGGAAGAGAGCTATGCTCTGAAGAGAGAATTCAATTCTCAGAGAAAACAAGAAAACAAGAAAATGAACAAGCAGTCATCTCAAGGGCCAAAGGTCCTATTTGTAGACGCTGGAAGTCGATTCAACTTCCAAATTGATCCAACGGTGGAAAAGCAGCCACCGCTGCACTCACGTGTAAGCCACGTGAGCACAATGGTGGGGGGGGGCATTTGTTTCCCCTAATCAGAGAGCAAAACTCTATTCAAAATTTGAAATTTGAAATGAGGAAGCGCTCATGTGCAAAGCACTAGAGCGCTAGAGCCAAGAGCGCCAGCGCTAAGAGTCAAAGACTCTGAGGCAGCGTTCACGTGCAAAGCACGAGAGCGCTCGCGCCAAGAGCGCCAGCACTAAAGACTCTGAGGAAGCGCCTCACGTGCAAAGCACGAGAGCGCTAGTGCCAAGAGTCAAAGACTCTGAGGCAGCACCTCACGTGCAAAGCACGAGAGCGCTAGCGCCAAGAGGCAGCGCCTCACGTGAAAAGCACGAGAGCGCCAACGCTAGAACTAAATATTCTCCACCCTTGAATCAAAAATCCAACGAAGATGATAAATCATCAAATTACCAGAATAAAATTCTGTTGAGGAAATACTCCTCAAAATTTTTCCAAATAAGAAAGATTGTGCTCTGTAAATCAGAGCACCGTTGGATCAAAGATCTAATGGTGATTAAAAATCACCCAAATACAGAATAAATTCTGTATGGGAAAATATTTTCCCAATCTTGTTAATAACAAGAAAACCATCTTCTATAAAACAGAAGCCCTTAGATTAAAGATCCAATGGTGGAAAACATTCCCCAAATCAATAAGAGATCTCTCAATGAGAGTTTTCCTTAACTGATTCAACAAATCAACCTCCCCTATATAAAGGACCCAAGACTTCAAGTCTTGTACATAGAGGAATCCCCCATAAACTTCAAGTTCTCAGAAAAGAAAAAGAGAAGAGCAAGCTCTAAAAAGAAGAACTTTCTTCAAGGTGAGGAAAAAGAAAAGAGATCATAACCCCTCCTCAATATTTATGAGTTTAACTCTCATATCATAAGAACATAGTTCTTTTCTAGATCATAGATCTATAAGACAAAGTCTTTCACAAAAAAAAAAAACAAAGAGATCGTAGCATTTCTTCATAAAAGAAGAACTCAGTTCTTAGATCCATGAGATAAAGTCTCTTATAAACCGAGAATTTAATTCTCAGAGCACAAAACTGATCAGAGTTGTCAAACAATTGCTATAGCGCTCCAAGTCTGGCACTCAGCGCCAAGCGCTCCACATTCTCCTCACGTGGGCGCCCTTTAATAAGAAGCGCCGTAGTGCTCTAAGTCTGGCGCTCAGTGCCAAGCGCTCTACGTGCTCCTCACGTGGGTGTCCTTTTATAAGAAGCGTCGTAGCACTCCAAGTCTGGCGCTCAGCACCAAGCGCTCTATGCGCTCCTCACGTGGGCGCTATTTTACAAGAAGCGCCTTAGCGCTCCCCAGTCTGGCATTCAGCGCCAAGCGCTCCACGTGCTCCTCATGTGGGAGCTAAGGAATTACAAAGCTCTCTATAAATAAGGCCCCGACGCTATAAAAAAATGTTCAACACTCAGTAAAAGACAAAAAGAAAAAGGGGTGTCAGAACCCAAATCAATGCTCAGCATTATTGAATAAAAAGGGCTGAGCCCAAACAAATGTTCAGCATTTTATTCAAAATGAGTGGACTCAATCTAAATAAGTTTTCAAACACTTTATTCAGAACTGAGTGGACTGAGCCCAAGTTGGCCATAAGTCCCTAATTCAAATTAACCGAGCCTATGTGCTCACAATCTTTTTAATTGGTCTTAGTCCCAAACCTGACTATAAATCTCCCAACCAACATTAGTTTAAGGGTACATCTCTTCAAACCTCTGAGACATGTCATTGTAGTTCTTCAACGTCTTCAGAGAGCTGGAGGGTCCCAATAACCAATAACTTTTGGCACATCCCCAAACGTTTAAACCAAAACCTAACAGAGGACGTCTTTAAACCAGACTATGATGTCTCTAAGCCTTACAGACTGTGAGGTCCTTAAACTCATGGCCTATAATGTCCTTAAACCCAATGGACCGCAATGTCCCTAAACTAAAACGATAGAGTCCAAATACTCATTCGTTAGGTCTAAATGATCCCAAATCCTGTTGAGTAGATCTTAGTCTAAAATCAGATTAACGTATCCTCAACAAATGTTTGAGTTGATCTTAATCTAAAACAATATTAACGATCCTTAAACCAACCCAAACCCAAATCTAAGAAAAT
The DNA here is from genome assembly GCA_030015575.1 of Agapanthus africanus. NCBI lineage: Eukaryota > Viridiplantae > Streptophyta > Magnoliopsida > Asparagales > Amaryllidaceae > Agapanthus > Agapanthus africanus. The sequence goes on along the minus strand of CM057350.1, from coordinate 439,018,484 downwards.
ACGGATTTAGACTAATCCACGCTCTACGGGCGACAACATAAATTAGTCTCTGTATACAATCCACGGGCAACCAAAAATAAAACAAACACACACGACACGAAGTGACCATCTGGAGAAGGAGAAAATGGTTACCGCAATGCGGTAGCGTAATTAACAGCAGGGGCTTACGCCTGCAGGGAAGAGCGTCCCCATAATCAAAAACCCCTCGTACACGAGGGGAAACTGACGAAGTCTGCTACAACGGCCGTATTAGTCTAAACCTCCGATATACGGTGCCACAAATCAACTTGGTATCTTCGGAGAGGTGGACGGATAAAACCAAATAGTATCTGCCCCCAAATTCAGACAAGACGTTTGTCTTTCCGGCTTTCGGCGGAGAACAGAGACAAAAGGTTTGTTCTACGCTTTTCTTTTTTTGATAAAGATGGCTACTACTACTACTCTCTCTCTCTCTCTTAAGGGCTCTAGTTCATTTTCATCTCATCTCTCTCTTTCTTGAGATTTATTTTGAGTGGAAAAAGAGAACACTTGAGAGAAAATTATGTGAGAGCTCATTCTACATCTCTTGCTAATTATTCCTAGCAAATTTAATTAGCAAGTTGTTTCATAATTTTGTTGATCTAGTGGAGCTAGAGCTTAGGTTGGGCTATCTCTTAGTGGATCATCTTCGATGAGGAGATCTTCGTGCAAGCTCGATCCGGAAAAAGTAGAGGCTAGAAGGGGTCTTCCGCGATTAGGTGGACATGCTACAATGGTTATAGCACTCAATCCCTTACAATTAGCTCTCTTTCATGGGACAAGTTTAGTCTTTTGGATAGATTCTAGGGTTATGGTTGCTACCGATTTCTAGTTTTTTTTAAAATTACTCACATCGCTGCGTTTTAAATCACTACTAAACGACTATAGCATCCTAAAAATGGTATCAGAGCAACCCCAAAAGATAACTTTTTCTGACGAAATTACAGTTTCGGATCATGAAATTTTGTTGTTTCAAATTTTCTATTTGAATCTGTTCGTTTTTAAAACTGTCACCTGAAAAAAATTTGAATGGTACAAATAGTCCTTATTCCGTTTGAAAATGATGTGACTCAAACCTATAAGCCAAACCAAAAGGTCTAGCTCCTAAATTCTTGCAGGGGCTTAAAAACTTAGAAATAGAATTTTTAGGGCATTTATTTTTGACCAAGATTTTTATTTTATCATCCTTGGTTGTGATTTGTTCGGAAAACTTCTTGATTGAAACTATAGCTTCGTAATTGTTTCACAATTAAAGAGATTTGTTGGTAAACGTCACATAATTGCTATATGTTCAATTAGATGATGTTGCACATTAATTATTTACGATATTTGCGATATTGTGATATTGTGATTGTTCTTGTTATGATGGTTAAGTCGGATCTTCGTGATGAATAGCCCCTTATGTGAAATGCTTGTTCTTTTGGAGTTATATGTATTTCATTTATTTAGGACAAGCGGTCGACATGTGGCCATCGTTGCCGTTTGTATATTGTTTTTAGGACACGGCTTGGTTATGGTCGTTGTTACGGTTGTATGTATATTTCGATTCATGTATTAGGATACCTCACGGTGAAGCGCTTGAGTCGCCAGATTCTAGGGTATAGCGGATGACCATCTCAAGGAGTTGAGATCCGGATCCTCTTATTTTTGGAATGGCGGCACTTGTATAGGGTTAGGTTAGATCCATGGAGGAGTACTCAAGTTACCGGGTTCTAGCTAGCGCTGGGTAGCCCACTCATGATATTGAGTGCGGGTTGCCTTTATACTTGGATAGGCGGATGGTTTGCCATGCTCATAGGGGTCTTGGATCGATAATGTACGGGTTATTCACATGACCGTGGAATTTCGTGTTTCATGAGCGGCTCGAATGAAACGCGGGATTCCTAGTATATCTGTTTTTCCATTTCTGTGTTGTTTAACGCATGCTTGTATTGTGATTACCTGCCTATGATGACATTTACCGCATGCCTGAAATGTGATTATCTGTATATGATGATGATGATGATGTGTGTGTGTGCGCGCGCGCGCGCGCGCTCTTTTATATATATGATATATAAATAAATGCTACTATATGTTTTGCATCCGTGCTAGCCATGCCTCCACCCTGCCATAAGTTATGTAACTTTACGATGAAGACTCGAAACCCCATGGTGAATACGGACGACATATAAAGTATTCTATTTTTCTTTTCATATCATGCTTTTCTGTGATAGTGTGAGAAGATGCTTGATGATATGTAATTATCTAAATGATGGGATTGCATTAATTTGGATTAATATAAAGAGAGCAAACCTAAAATACGTTGTAGGAACCAACTTTTTCTAAAAATAAATTATAGTCGTATTCTTTTGCTTTGTATCATGGTATTCGGTTAGGAATATCTTGCACCTCATTTGATGAGATAAGAGCCCTGATCCCTTCATGGGGAATCTGCACTCAAACAAAAGTCTATGTAACTATAAATTTACAAAACCACTCGGTTCCTTCAATGATATCATATTCATTACATAAAGGTTTTCTTCAAAACCAGTCGTAGCTCTTTGTCATTTCAGAAAGTAGAGTACTTAGTATTCGTGCTGCTTTTGTTGACACGGTTAAGGCATAGTGTATGGTAGATAAATGATGTCTTCCTGCCAAGCATGTAATGCGATTGGCTAGGACATTTGTACGACTTTGTTGACTCGGTTAAGGGTCGTATGGGTAGATCTAAATTAATCACGAAATTATGGGTTGAACTTGATTAGTGACTTATGATTTGTTGACTCGGTTATGGTCATAAGCCTTTAGGGGTAAAAACCAATATTAGGAGTTTCATGTGTTGAAACTTGTAATGTGATTACATACCATTCTATATGATAGTTTAGATCTCGATTCCTATTGTGAATAAGAGTTACTCCCGGAAGATTTTCATATGATTTCGGCTAGTTCTACTTTTAGGGTTTGAAGGAGAATTCGACATAACAGCGGGAGCTATCCTGATTAGATAAATTAATAAACCAATATAATCTTGATAGATTGCATGTTGAGTGTTTCTCTTCTCTCTCTCTCTCTCTCTCTCTCTCTCTCTCTCTCGCGTGCGCGCGCGGGCTCTGGCAGCGACCTAAGACTTATCTTAAACTAAAACACATTAACTAAATTAACCGAACCTTTTTACATAATTGGCTTTGGAATGTCATGATTGCCCTAATTCATGACAAAGTCGCATATGTCCTTTCCCCTCCTACTTCCACTTTGTTTTTCCAGAGCCCTCTGTATCACATACATGGATCCATATTGCTTGGAAAATCCATCTTGTATAGTTAGATACGAACTCGAAGAGATTGTTTCAGTCCGAGAATGGCCACTGGTTCTGAAGAAAGTGAATTTTATAATGATATAATTCATTTTTCTCTCCTCTCCAACTTTTTCAAGTTTGAGAGCTTCTTAAATAAAGATAATATACCAGTTACGCTTGTTGTATAGTCTTCTTCTAATTCCGAGGCTGGAGCTGAAAGGAAGGGTAAAAAAAATCAATTAGCATAAGTTCGGTATACAGAAGGTAAGATAGAGAGATATCAATAAGGGATGAAGTGACTAGAAACAAAGATGCAACTACTGTTATGGTCCTGAGCGGTGAAAAAGGCATTACTAGGAATACCATGCGGTGCCCCTTGAAACATTTTGATGTTTCATATTTCCTGTGTGATCATAATTGAAACTCTTTTCTTAATTAACTCCAACTCCTTGGTATATAGATACCGAATTAATATCCCACATTTGTAGGTTTTTACAGATTCTGAGAAGAAATAGAGTATTGGGAAAGGTGATTTGTTTCTTAATGTCGGAAATTGGAGTAATTTTTACAATTCGGGAAATCACCAGTTTTTGGCTATCGGCAAACTTTTAGTTTTGAATAACTGTTATTATGCAAAAAAAAAATTAAAACTGATATATCCTCCTCTTTATTAGATAAAGAGGGATATAAATTTTGAAAAACACGTTCTAAACATTTACTTATATCAATCTGTTGATTGGGTACGGTGTATAAAGATAACGGTGTAAACATTCTTAACCAAAATAAAATTTTCAAATTAAAACACAGAGTATGGGTTAGTGAACTCATAGGACTTATGCATAGTAATGTATGTTGTCCGATGTCCATACAGAAAAGGGGTTAGTACTCATACTTCGTTCTATTCTCCTATGAGTTCTCTGATTTTAGACACGTATTCTTGTTGAAAGGCAAACTCCAAAGATTATGAAAAGTTCATAGGATATAAAAATAAAGTAGAGAACCAAATGTTAGAAGTATCAAGATTCTTCGAATGTTCGAAGATTTGGGTACTTATGTTAGGTATTCCATAATTATATAATCGAGAATTTGATTCTTTCTAAGATTACTCATCCGTGAGTGCACTCCTTGATGAATAATGTTGTACGGGCTTTTTCATTTAGGGATATGCAGTGGAAACAGCTGCATACGAATTGAATATGATTTTATCTAAATGTATGCTTATGATTCTATATATGATATAGAATGGGAACAAATCTTAAGGTTGTTACGATATGGAGTTATCCGGCTTATTCTTAAAAACAGAATCCAAACAAACTCGAGACACGTTTTGGTAATGTGCAGTTTATGGGTTATCCCAAGTACTGGCAAGGGTTTAACTTCTACCATTTTCAGGATCAAAAGTTGTTTTGTTCTTGAATCTTCACTTCTTTGGAAAAGGAATTTCTCGCAAAAGAAATTAGTAGGAGTATGGTGGAACTGGAAGAGAGTCTAGATCCATAAACAATTACTAAAAAATTAGTAGAACCTAAGAATTCGATTGACCCTGACAAACCTTAGCTACTCCGAAAATTTAGTAAGTGACCTCGGTCACCTGAGAGATACTACGGTTTCCTCATAGATAGTGCCATGGAGGTTTGCATCATGGTGATGATGCCCCTACTAGTTATCAGCTGGCCATAGCAAGTGGTGACTTCCGATTGATGGTTGTATGCCATGTTATCCAAGTTGGACTTCATGCAATGCAACAAAGTATGGATTTTGTTGGGTGCTTCAGAAGGGTAAAACCCATTAGGAGCAAGTAGATCTTTCGAGATCAGTGTAGACGGAAAGGTAGTAGCTTAATAAGGGTAGATTTTTAGTAAAAGGTTTTCATCAAATATCTTGTGTGGATTATGATGAAACTATTATTTCAGTTCTGTGCCGAAGTCCATACGGATATAATTTGTCACTGTTGTTTTCCATGACTATGATATCTGGCAGATGGACGACTATAACGTCTTTCTAAATAGTGATTTAGTAGTGTACGTGTATATGACTCTGCCAGAGGGTTATCATAGTCAGTGAGAGCAGCTGAAGGTGTGTAAGAAGTATAAGTCTATTTATAGACTAAAGTAGACATAGCGGAGGAGGATCATCTGTTTTGATGTTACGGTAAAAGTGTTTGACTTCATCACGATAATAGATAAATATGGTATTTGTAAAAAGTATGTAGGGAGTATTGTCATATTCCTCATATAGTATGTGGATGATATTCTCCTGATAGGAAGTGATATTCTTATGTTATATTAGGTCAAACTATGGTTATCACAGGTGTTTCTCCAAATAGGATGTGGATATTAGTCCAATCCTGGAGAGACATAGGAAAGCAGTGAAGAACATATGATGGTGTTCTTGGTGTATGGTAATGGCATCCTCCTACTAGAGGCGGTTACCGATTCCTCCTTTCAATGAGACATAGATGATAGAATGTCTGTCAAGAGTTATAAGTTTATCCTCTTCTGAGGAGCAGCATATTGGAAAGAGTTCTAAGCAGGATACTGAGGTAAACATGGCACTGGATGCTGTTATGACTCGGTAGAGAATACAGCCTAAGAAGTTGTTGGATAAAATTGTTCATTTATGAACATGCTCCAATCATCTATCTAGACAAATTCTAAGGCAGGTATCGCTTGATTCGGGAGATAGTCGATCTTTGCGAGATTGAGGTATAGAGAGATAAAGTTAGAAATATTGTAACTGATCCACTCACTGAGTCTGTTTCTCGAACATGGTCTGGGAAACTGTTAGTAGAGAAGCTGGGTATGCGATAGCACATGAGATGTGGGTATATGATACCGCAATAATTGGCCTTAAGTGCAAGTGGGAGATTGTTGGATATAGGCATCCTCAAGACAATTATTGTAATTGAAGGAGGACCTATATGAGAGAACAATCTTACTCAAGATAATAGTATGCTAACAGGTTTGTCTTTATCATTCATGTGTATACATTTTACTCGTTATCACGTATCGCTAATACATAATAATAAAGCCCGAAGGATTTTTGCTTGACTACCAGGATTATGATAGGGATCATACTAGTGAGGCATAGGTAGTCCATAAGTGAAAGTGTTTACAAGCACCGCGACGTGGTTAAAACGGGCATCACACATGCAATTTTCAAAATTTCTTGATGCTAATGAACACTAACCAAGATCTAACTAGAATATTAGGGTTTAAACATGATGATATCACAAAAACAAGCTAAGAGTAAGAGGCTAAGGCTACAACCTTTGTAGACCGTGTCCTTCTCTTCACAAGCTCCATGTAGTAATCTACGCGACTCCACTAAGCTCCACTTGAAGCTTGAAAGAGCCTACTTCGTGATCTTCGTGCCTAAGATGATCCACCCGAAGTCCGCCAATCCAAACAATCTCTTCACTAAACTTTTTAAAGAAGGAAACACGCTACACTTGATTGCTAATCAAGTATAGGATGGTGAAGTAGGGGTTTTGTTTAGCTCACTAGGATGCTCACAAGCTCAAGGGATCATAACTCATGTGAAGAATTTGAGCTTGGAGGTGAGGTGAGGAAAAATGGAGGATGCTAGAGAGAAGCTCATCACATGAGCTCTAAAAAGTGGCTAAGTCTAAAAGCAAGTGAAGTGAAGAATGAATAAACTCATAGATGGCTCACTCATTGAAGCGTGAAATTATATCCAATATAATATAGCAACCATGATTCAATAGTGATCCCATATGATTAAACAAATATAAAAGCCATGCTTCACCCCATGCTCCTCATTTTCGACCTCATCATTTTCTGTTTTCGAAAAATAGAAAAACAACCATGTCATGCTTTATAATACACACACACACATACATACATACATACATACATACATACATACATATATATATATATATATCACACACACGCACATGCGTGCACGCACATGTGCGCGCGCGCACACACACACACATATAAAGATAAACATATGATTAGTGAGCTAATAATATTAGTTAACATATAATTATATCAAATATAATATATATTAAATTATTAAATCAACACTTGATTTAATAATCCGGTTATATCACATATAACCGACTAATATCATTTATCCATGTATCACATTATCAAATCAACACTTGATTCGATAATACGGTTATATTACATATAACCTAACCTATAACAAATAACTACCAGATTAGAATACGGTATCATATACTCGTATTAAATCTGGCCCCTGCATATATCAGCATATGTGCCCTACTTCGTTTCGCTTGAACCAGGAAACTTCTGTGTGGGACCCTAAAGACTCGTCAATACTCCAGCAGTAGGTGATGATCACATCAGTCACCCACAAGCCATCAGTGGTACTAGCTGGACATAACGGCTACCCGAGTATTGAGCGATTAGAAGATCAATAAGCAAGCTTGTCCAAACTCCCATGAAGCTTATAAGTAACACTACCGTACAGTCCGGTCTCTTCGTCTGATATGTCACATATCGAGTCTAGGGGTGGTAACGTCAGACCCCAGTAACTTGATAAGTCATGCCGATGTATGCCTTATAACAGTTTGAGAAACTACTTGTAACTCTTACCAGTAAATCTCATCAGCAGTCCTGGCCAGGGACTTCCAGTTATAGCCAATCGAGTATAGCGCAATATTAACTCCCTATACCGGGAAAGACGAACCCCTCCTATTGCTCATTGCCTCCATGTGGCTCGGGACTGTACCCAAAATCCACATGTTTGCACGACTCCTTTGAGCCGTGGTAGGGAGGAAATCAAAGTACAGTGGGAGCCACGCAAGACTCTATGATGATCTCGGGTCTATAGACTAACCTATACCAGTGTCACCAGAGAACTGCTATCTGACGGTAGGTACAATACCAACTAGGAGTTCTCGGTGAGTCCTGTTCGGTGTACCCATTCTCTAATGAGCACTTGTGTACAATCTTTGATGTCACACGCCAATGGTTGTAGGATCAACCATCGCCCCATACAGGGTCAAGAAACGTACACACTAGTCTACTCTGGAATATTGATGTCCTGTCTCGATATCCCCTCGACTAGGAACCGCTAAAGAATGAACTTTTAGACCACCCTGGCCCCACTAGTATGATCTACATCATAGTCCTGGTAGTCAAGTACATATCCTAAGGGCTTTATCAATATGTAAGAGATAGACAGTATAATAATACCAGTTTACAAGTTAAGATAAAGGCAACCAGATAGTATACTATCATGTCGAGTAAGAAAGTCCTCTATATATATGTCCAAGCATCCACTATATCATACAATAATGGCCTCTAGGGCATACATATTCCTAACAATCTCCCACTTGCACTAAGACCAGTTGTAGTATCTCATACCCAACATCCAAAAAAGTCTCTCGATTAGCATCTGGGGGAGGGCCTTGGTGAGTGGATCAGCTGTGTTATTCTCTGTGTCAACTCTCATGACCTCGATCTCCCAGATATCAACTATCTCCCTGATCAGGTGACACCGCCTAAGAATATGTCTGGATCACTGATGGGACCGTGGTTCCTAGGCCAAAGCCACAGCTCTATTGTTATCATAATACACAAGTATTGGATTCCTAATGGTAGGTACCTCACCAAGTTCATCTCATGAACTTCTTCATCAAGACAGCCTATTTGGCAGCATCGTTAGTAGAGATGTATTCAGCCTTCATCGTCGAGTCTGCTACGGTATCTAGCTTGGAACTCTTCCAACATACCGCCCCTCCATCGAGGGTAAAAACAAAACCCGAGACCGATTTACAGTCGTCCTTATCACTCTGGAAGCTCGAATCGGTAAAGGACTCCACCTGGAGTTCACCGTTACCATACAACAAGAACATCTCTTTAGTGCTTCTCAAGTACTTAAGAATGTTCTTCACAGCTATCCAGTGTTTCTACCGTGGATCTGATTGATACCTGCTCACTACACCTAGTGAGTAAACTACATCTGGTCTGGTATATAACATCACATACATGATTTACCCGACTGCCGAAGCATAGGGTATCCCTTGCATGCGAGCCCTCTCCAAATCAGTCTTGGGAGATATCTCTTTGGAGAGAGAGTGATTCCTGAACAAGCGGGTATATTACCACGCTTAGAATCTTCCATACTAAACCTCTTTAGTATGATGTCTATGTATCTGGATTGGGACAATCCCAATATCCGTTTAGATCTATCTCTATAGATCTAAATCCCCAGAATGTTGGAGGCATCACTTAGATCTTTTATGGAGAACTTGTGTGATAAGAAGAGCTTGACTGAGTGTAGCATAGGAACACCGTTTCCTATCAAGAGTATGTCATCCGTGTCCAATACGAGGAAGACAACGTTACTCTCTACTATCTTCTTTTATATACTTGGTTTATCTACATTTTTTATGAAGTCAAACTCTTTGATAGCTTCACCGAAACAGATGTTCCTGCTCCGCGATGCCTGCTTTAATCCATAGATGGATTTAAGCAGCTTTCACATGCTTCCGCTGCTCCCACTGTCTACGAAGCCCCCTGGCTATGTCATGTACACACTCTCTTCTAAATCACCATTTAGAAAAGCGGTCTTGAAGTCCAAGTGCCAGATTTCGTAGTCATGGTATGTAGAAACTGCAAGTAGGATCCTGATGGACTTAAGTATAACAACAGGAGAAAAGGTTTCATCATAGTCGACACTAGGTCGTTGACGAAAACCTTTTTCTACAAGTCTAACTTTGAAAGTCTCAACTTTTCCATCTCACCAATTATCTTTTCAAGATCAATTTGCTCCTGATGGGTTTTACCCGTTCAGGAGCAACTTTCAAAGTCCATACTTTGTTGGTGTACATGGATTCCATCTCAAATCGCTTAGCATCCAGCCATTTCACAGAGTCTCCACTTGTGATGGCCTGCTCGAAACTAGTTGGGTCATCATCTTCCATGATGCAATCCTCGCTCCCACTGTCTACAAGAAAACCGTAGTATCGCTTAGGTGGGTGAGGAATCCTACTAGATCTGCGGAATGGCTGGGGTTCGTCAGGGACTATTGAACCCTCTGGTTCCACCAAATCGTCAGTTATAATTTGTGTTGTTGGAACTTCATCCAGTTCTACCTTATAGCCACTAATTTCTTTCACCAAAAAAATTCCTTTTCTAAAAACGTGGCTTGTCGAGAAACAAACACCTTTTGTTCCTCGGTGTAGTAAAAGATATTCCATCGCGAATGCTTGGGATATCTTACAAATTTGCACAGAACTGACCTTGCCTAAAACTTGTCCGGATTTTGCATTTTAATATAGGCCGGACAACCCCATATCTTAACTCATTTAAGAAATGGTCTCTTCCCATTCCATATCTCATATGGAGTGGTAGGCAACGGATTTGGTCAGAACTCTATTCAATAGGTATGCAGCTATCTCAAGTGCATAACCCTAAAAGGAAATTGGTAACTCAGCAGTACTTATCATAAAGCGCACCATATCTAACAGGGTGCAATTTCTCCGCCCCGATACTCCGTTATGCTGTAGTGCATTCGGAGGAGTAGGCTGAGAAAGAATCTCATTCTCTTGTAAATAGTCTCTGAATTCCGTGCTAAAGTATTCTTCTTCCCGATCAGATCGAAAGATTTTAATACTTTTACCCATCTGGTTCTTAACTTCGTATCTATATTCCTTGAATTTCTCAAAAGATTCAGATTTGTGTTTCAACAGGAACATATGTCCATATCTTGAGAGATCATCGGTGAATGTAATAAACCACGAGGAACCATTCCTGGCATGTATAGACATAGGACCGCATACATCACTATGTATCTGTCCCAAGAGTTCAATAGCTCTTTCTCCGTATCCAGTAAACATAGATTTGGTCATCTAGCCTTTGAGACATGACTGATAAGTTTCATAAGATGTAAATTCAAACGGATTCAAATATACATCCTTATGCAATTCAGCCAGTCTTGTCGCATTGATATGACCTTAGTCTATAATGCTATAAGAAGTCTTCGATCATTTCTGAACTGTTCCTCTTGTGTGTGTTCTGTATACTTAGAACTATTTTGTAATTTAGAATGTTTATACCGTTATACAACGTACCATACCTAATCAACACTTGATTTAGGAAAACATTCACAATATTTTTGGTACGAAATAACAGTCGCTCAGAACCATTGTGTTACCACTTGGTAAAACAAGGTGATATCCGCCAACTACTTTGGCTGCAACAAGTGCTCCATTTCCTTCTACTAGAGACTTATCACCCTTTCCCAGTTCTCTACCTTTATTTAGCCCAAGTAACAAATTACATATGTGTGATCCTGATCCGGTATCTAATACCCAGGACATATAGCAAACTGAGAAACAGTTCTTGGTTATGAACACACCCGAAGACGATACATCAACATGCTTATTCTTTTTACGGGTGGCATAGGAATCCTGATATTCCCCTATTCTTTTCTCAGACTTATGACAATCATAAGATAGAGCGGAGCCTAGTACAGTATAATAAGTTGGTTCGGTCAATCCTCATATTGTTATCTTGATTAAGGTGTGCTATTGGTCGCTAACAGGAGAGAGAGAAGGATAATCACATTTGCGTGCGCTCTTTTCAAGATCAGATATAGTTATTATTTTATCTAATCAGGATGGCTTACACTGTTTTTATCAAATCTTCCTTCAAACCATAAAAGGTAAGATTAGCCAGGATTAATTACATTCTATAAGTTCGCTAACCGGTCAGCCAAGCCAATGTCGGTATTCCGAGGGAAATTTCCCGTGCTTTCACACGGATCTAATTAAAATAAAGCTCGTTTTCCAAGAGGCATAACCTCGTTGTAACGACCGTGTACCCTAGATACGTAATAAAAACATATTATAATTTTTCTCTAGGTAAAAACAATTATTTTACTGCTTCTATTGGTAGAAAACACTTTAAAAATATTTTTCCATAATTAAAATGAATTAATATGATTTTTAGGAATTTTTAAGAATTTAAATGGATTTTTTTATCAAAGGGAAAAAAAATTAACCGACAAGGGGAGCTATTTTAGACCAAATTTGGTTGCAAAGGATGTAAAACATCAAAATACATTTTTTTATAATTTCTCCAAATTTTTAAAATATTTTAAAATATTTTAAAATAATTTTTAGAAGCCAAAAACAATTTTTAAATATTAAAAAACAATTTTATTAATTTTTTTGAGATGGAATAAATATGGGCCGTCGTATTTAAGAACCAACGGCCCAGATTCTGCTAACAGTTTATTTTAAAAGAAAAAGAAATATATATATATATATATATATATATATATATATATGGACCGTTAGATCAACGATCCAATGGTCAAGGATCACTCATGCCAACCCAGCCGGGTTTCTCGCATGTGATAGAATGTGGGTCGTTGGATCTGGTCGGCCAACGGTTGGATCTGGTCGGTTAATATAGCAAAAGAAAAAAATAGTTTTTTTAATCCGAGAAATCCCCTTAAATAGCCCTGAACTTTTAAAATTCCCCAAAAAATATATGTTCAACAAAAAAATCTCAAAAAAACTTCCAAAGATTCTACTTTAAATCTTCTAGACTTTGGACCAAGTCGCAAAGGAAAAACAATTCTCAATTTCAATATATATCTTTTCTCGTACAACCCGACGCTCGCCAACTTTCATTTTCCTAGCTCATTTCACATAAGATCACTCAACTCCTGACCCCCTGTTATCTTCATTATCAAAATGTCTATCTATAAAAAAAATTCTAGGACCTAATTATAATGTTTTAACTACATTATCTATTTTACGGGTTTTGACAATTAAAAACGATATTAAACCCTAATAATATAATGAACTTTTAGCAGTTATCCTTCACGATAAAATTACGGGGTAACGGACAACCCCGGATTCATGCTTGGATATATGAAACTATGTCTTAAAGTGACTATTATGACCGGGACAACTTTTGCAGGAATAAATATAATTATTCTACTGTGTTAAATAAAGGTTATCGATAATTAATTCCTTAATTATTAAAACATGGAAAAATTATAGTAAATTTTTATATATTAGTTTTTCAAAAATAAAATTAATGATAAACCTGTAAAATCATATTTTCGCTAATTTGGGTATTTCACAAAAATACCTTCAACTCCTAAGAATTTATATTTTCATTTAAATACCACAAACTTTGGAAAAATAGTATTTTCCTCAAAATACCCTAAATCTTTCCAAGTTATATTTTTACTAAAATACCATGAACTTTTCTAAATCATAATTTTTATGAAAATAGCTTAAACAATTAAAAACCGTATTCTTTAAATTGTGTTATTTTAAATTCCTTACGATTAAGTGTACGGGCAAGGAGACGCAGCAGGCCTACTACGTATTTATTTAGAAGTAAATACGCTAAGCGTAAATAAGCAATATAATAAAAATACACAAGAGTGACAAAAGATATAATTAAACAGCAACTTTTTATTTATTAAACATTCTTTACAATAAACTGGAAAGTAAATATAATACCGAAAGGCGATGCCTAGACAATGGCATATGAACTGAAAATAAAAGTATATACAAGTGTCTAGATCTCGGGGTCTTCTGCAAACTGCTCCATATTGCCTGAGTTGGGCTCGATCTCTAGAGAGTCGGGTCCTCCTGACAACATTCCAAAGAAGAATAGAAATAGGAATGTCGTCAGTGAACAATCGCTCGGTAAGTCTTAAGAGATAAAAAAGAATAGACAGAGAATAGAACAGGTAAAGAATATATAATTATGTTCTTTTATGTTAACGTAGTTGTTTGTAGCTTGGTACAGAATATGCCAGTGTATACGAGAGGATTCCAGTTTATACCGCGGACTATGGTAACCCATAGTACAAGGCCCCATCTACAAAATCACGGGACAACGGCACGGAGGTTTAGTTATGTCTTTTAATGACTATCTCGTGCTACATTTAACACATTCCGTATCAGTCTACCCCTTTAAAATCCCCGTAATGTATTTTGTATTGATTTGTTTAATAGAAGCAAGACTTGCCGAAACCATGATATCAGTAGTTCATGTAAACGAAAAGGATGTAAACGGATAGTCATGTGAACAAGTCAATGTATATCCATGGTTCGGTTAAATCAATTCATGTTGATATTTGATTGTATTCTGGTATTCATGTTTCATGTTCCAATATATATGGATTTATGTTGTATTGGAGTTATATTTGGATTGTATTCATGTTTAGATTGTATTCGGATTAGACTGAGACTCAGATTGAGTCAGACACTTAACAGAATTGGATTCATGAATTAGGTTTAGTATTTATCGGTAACTGCTGCACATGGACGGTAAGATTTGTGTCTTTTTCTAAGACAATTACCGTATTGATAACCCCGTTTTAGTTGTCTACCTTAAATAAGCAAGCACCCACTTTCTCCGGCTTCCTAAGGCTTAAGAGAATTGGTCATGCTTAAACCTATATTTACTAGGGTCCTTATTGTAATTTAATATAACTTGAGGGAGTTTTATAAAAAATATTTTTAGTATAATTTCAAAATAATTCTCAAGTATTTATTTATCGTATTTGTGGTTTTCATGGATGCAACTTTTAAAAGTGAGGTATTCTAGTGAAATAATACCTAGTTGTATAGTTCATAGTATTTTTGTATAAATTTGACTTGTATGGATTCTTGATGGTATTTTCATGAAATTGAATTTTTTTGCCTTTGTTTAGAAAACATCGAATTTACTATATATTTATAGGCACCTTTAATTTGGACCGTTAGATCAACGATCCAACGGTCAAGGATCACCCATGCTAACCCAGCCGGGTCCTACGCACGTGATAGAACATAGGTCATTGGATCTGGTCGGCCAACGGTCAGATCCGTTCGGTTACTATAGAAAAAGAAAAAAAATTAGTTTTTTAATCCCAGAAATCCCTATAAATAGCCCCAAGTTTCTAAAATTCCCAAAAATATATTTGTTTGACACATAAATCTCAAAAAAATTCCAAAGCTTCCACATTGAGTCGTCTAGACACTAGACTAAGTCCCAAATACAAATTAATTCTAGGTTTCAAGATATATCTTTTCTCGTACAACCCGACGCTCGCCGACTTTTATTTTCCTAGCTCATTTCAAATAAGATCACTCAACTCATGACCACATGTTATCTTCATTATGAAAATATCTATCTATGAAAAAAATTCAGGACCTAAATATTATGTTTTAATTACATTATTTATTTTACGGTTTTTGACAATTAAAAACGATATTAAACCCTAATAATATAATGAACTTTTAGCAGTTAACCTTCACGATAAAATCACGGGAAAACGGAAAACGCCGGATTCATGCTTGGACATATGAAACTAAGTCTTAAAGTGACTATTATGACCGGGAAAACTTTTTTAGGAATAAATGTAATTATTCTACGGTGTTAAATAAAGTTTATCGATAATTAGTTCCTTAATTATTAAAACATGGAAAAATTATAGTAAAATTTTATATATTAGTTTTTCAAAAATAAAATTAATGGTAAACCTGTAAAACCATATTTTCGCTAATTTGGGTATTTCACAAAAATATTATCAACTCCTAAGAATTTATATTTTCATTTAAATACCACGAACTTTGAAAAAAATAGTATTTTCCTTAAAATACCCTAAATCTTTCCAAGTTATATTTTTACTAAAATACCATGAACTTTTCTGAATCATAATTTTTTATGAAAATAACATAACCTATTAAAAAAACCGTATACTTTAAATTGTGTTATTTTAAATTACTTACGATTATGTCTCTACAACCCATTTTTGGGGAACCCGATCGGGATGGTGCGGATTATCGCACGTCCTTGGGACCAGTAGAGCGAGATGTAGACCTCCTCATGGAGCATCCGATCTCGATAGAATTTTTAATACAATTTTTAAGAAAAACATGATTTTCTATTTAATAAATAAATTTTATTTTTAATAATTTGGATCGTTGGATCTGGTCGGTCCAGACTAAAGGTGCCTATATATATATTCTTTAAAAAACACTGTTGGCAGAATTTTGGTCGTTGGTTTTTAAATCTGACGGTCCAGATATATTCCAGCTCAAAAAAATTTAAAATTTGTTTTTAATATTTAAAAATGTTTTAAAAATTATTTTTAGCTTCTAAAAATTATTTTTAAATAGTTAAAAATATTTTAAAATCTAGAAAAATTATAAAAACTGTATTTTGATGTTTTACATCCTTTGCAACCAAATCTGGTCTAAAATAGCTCCCCTTGTCGGTTAAAATTTTTTCCCTTCGATAAAAAAATCCATTTAAATTCTTAAAAATTCCCAAAAATTCCTAAAAATCATATTAATTCATTTTAACTATGGAAAAATATTTTTAAAGCGTTTTCTATAAATAGAAGCAGTAAAATAATTGTTTTTATCTTGAGAAAAATTATAATATGTTTTTATTACGTATCTAGGGTACACGGTCATTACACTCGTTGACACCTTTCTAGTCACTTACTGATCAGCTAATTGTAAAGGGCGCAACTCTCTTAGGAGTAACTCTTACTCGTAGTGGGTATCGGAATCCAACTATCATATAGAGGGTATGCAATCTCATTGCAAATTTCAATACTTGAAATTCCCAATATTGTTTTTACCCATAACTTCCTATGATCTTGACGGAGGCCAACAAACCATAGGCCGCTAGTCTAGTTCAACCCGATCATTTGTTGATTGAATTAAACCCACCCGCACGACCCTTGATGGAGGCCAACAAAGTCGTATGACTACTCTAATCCAATCGCATCACATGCTGCAGACAAGCACTATTTAGCTACCGCACACTACGTCTTGACGGAGGTCAACAAACGGACCATGAATACTAGATAGCACTTATCTGAAATGTCGGAGGGCTATGTTGGTTTTTAAGAAAAACATTAACGTAATGAACTTGATATCGTTGTAGAATCTAGTGATTTCGAAAAGGAGTGATTTAAGCTCTGCTTTTAAAATCGAGTAGTTTTCAAAAACAAACCATATAGTTTTTACTAGCTTCTGCTAAAGAGGTCACTCCCGGTGAAGGGATCTTGGCTCTTTCCTCATCGAATGAGGTGCTAGATATTCAGGAATACCACAATGCAAAGCAAGAACTACAAAAGCTATGATGATAAACCGAGTGGATTGTAGTATTTTCTAGTTTTGTTAAAGAGGTCACTCCCGGTGAAGGGATCTCGGCTCTTTTCTCATCGAGTGAGGTGCAGGATATTCATGAATAACCACTATGCAAAGCAAGAACTACAGCTACCTTTTTGAAATTTTTTGATTCTACAACATCTTTAGGTTTCTTTTCATTTCATTAATCTCATTAATGAGGGCCCATTATGTAAGTCCATGTCACGCACCCCACGAACTTGCGGGGAGGCGGAATATTTGAAAAACGATTATCAAAGCTTCGTAACACGGACTTGAGCGCATGAATCATTATCTAAACCATTGCTAACTAACTACTAAAGGTTTAACTACTCGGATTAGAAGTTATACCTCACGTTACATGTCCTTCGGGTCTTCATCGCTGTCCTCCACTCCTTGTAAGCTCCTTGGAACATCGGCACCTCTACGGCCTCCTCGAGTCAAAGACGATCCACCCGAAAGCTCCTACGCCAAGCTCAATCTCAAACTTGAGATAACTAGGTTGCTTAAAGTGCTAATCTAAGCTACCTAGGGGATATAGAGTGAGGTTATGGATGTATTAGTCTAGCTAACCCTTGATCTCAACTCATAAGAGGTTAGGGTTAGGGTTTGAAGAATGAGAGAGCTTGAGGATAGAGAAGGTGAAGATGATAATGAAATGAGATAATGATCTATCATAATATATATGAAGCATTATTTATTTATCCAAAAATGAAATAATAGAATTAACAACCATGCTTCATAAATATCTATGAGTGATTCATCTCCATGAGTCATTAAGCATTTATGATGCATTAATGACATGGATGAATCACATAAATGAGTCACTAATCTCATTTAATGCAATGCCACCTTACCCCCCAAGTCACCACTCTTCTAGAAGCTTCCCGACAAATTACGAGAACGCCCCTCCAATCCGTGAAAACACGGAAAAACTTTAGACTATATAAATCCAATAACCCGATAATAGAATTTGGCTTAAACCAAAGCCGTTTAGTAAAAACTGTCCGAAAAGTCGTACGTGCGTAAACACACTTATGCGTCCGAACCCTTGTCGTAAAACCATACGACCTCTATATCGTTTCGCCTGGAGCAGAGAAACTCTCTGTGTGGGACTCTAAAAACTCGACACTACGCTGGCAGTGGGTTTAACCACAGACCGCAAGCGGCACTAGCGGTACGTAACGGTCCCCAGGTAGATGTCGATAAGAAGGACGATGAGGAAAATCATCTGAACTCCTATTGAGCCTGATGTGACAATCTCCATATAGTCCGGTCTGTTCGTCTAAGACTATTACATATTGAGCCTAGGGGGCGGCAAGCGTCAGTCCCCTAATAGCTGTATAAGTCGTATCGGAGCGAAGCCCATTACACCCTGAGAAGCTACTGGAACCTACCAGTATATCTTGCTTGCCCTGGCCAGGGACTTTGCGTAATGGCTCTCTGACACAGCGTGATATCATCTCCCAATACCGGAAGAGACAAATCCTGTCTAACCACTACTGCCTCCAAGTGCTCGGGACTGCACCCAACTGCTACCTGTTTGCATGACTCCTTTGAGCCGTGGTAGGGTAGCAATCTAAGAACAGTGGGACACACTCGAGGCGAAGTAGCAGTGTCAAGTCTGCGGACTATGCTGTACTCATGTCACCTGGGAACTGTTAACTGACGATGGGTATAATACCAACCAACAGTTCCCCTGCGAGTCCTGTCCGGTGTACCCGTAACCTAACGAGCACCTGTATACTATCTCCAGTACGACGTACTGATGGCTATAGGACAGACCATCTCCCCAACTGGGATGAGAAGCGTACACACTAGTCTACTCTGGAGTATCAATGCCCTGTCTCGATAATCCTACGACTAGGGACCTGTATAGGATGTTGCTTATAGACTATCCAGCCCCCACTAGTGTGACTGCCATCACAACGCTGGTAATCAAGCAAAGAACCTATGGGCTCTACTAATATGTATAAGTGATACGTTATAAGAAACATATGCACATATTAAAGTAGGCACAAACCAAGTAGCATACTACCATTTTTAGCAAGACTGTATATACAACTGTGAATATCCCAAGCTTCCATTAAGTAATATACAATCTAGTATGATACAATAATGGCCCCTAGGGCATATACACTAACAATCTCCCACTTGCACTAGGGCCATGAGCTGGCATATCGCAGACCTATTATCTCGAATAGCCTCTCGAACTGCGTCTGAGGAATGGCCTTTGTGAATGGATCAGCAATGTTATTCTCCGTCTCTACTCTTTTCACCTCGATCTCCCGGCGATCTACGATCTCCCTGATCAGGTGATACCGCCTTAAGATGTGTCTGGACTTCTGATGGGACCTGGGTTCCTTCGCTAAAGCTATAGCGCCGTTGTTGTCACAATACAGAGGTATTGGACCAACACTGGAAGGAACCACCTGAAGTTCTTTGAGGAACTTCTTCATCCAGACAGCTTCTTTTGCGGCATCGCAATCAGCTATGTACTCTGCTTCTATTGTTGAGTCAGCAACGGTCTCCTGCTTGGAACTCTTCCAACAGACCGCCCCTCCATTGAGGGTAAAGACATAACCCGACATGGACTTGGAGTCATATTTGTCACTCTGGAAGCCGGAGTCGGCAAAGGCCTCCATCTGGAGGTCTTTTCCGCCATACACTAAGAACATCTCCTTAGTCCTCCTCAGGTACTTAAGAATGTTCTTTACTGCTATCCAGTGATTCTCCCCTGGGTTTGCTTGATACCGACTTACTACGCTTAATGCGTATGCTACATCTGGTCTAGTACATAACATCGCATACATTATAGAGCCTACCGCTGAAGCGTAGGGTATAATTGACATGCGATCCCTTTCCAAATCAATCTTGGGAGACATATCTTTGGAGAGGGTGATTCCGTGACAAGCCGGTAGGTTACAGTGCTTAGATCTTCCATACTGAATCTTTTCAATATGGTGTCTATGTACCTAGACTGCGAAAGTCCCAACATCCTTTTAGATCTATCACGATAGATCTGGATCCCCAGAATGTAGGTGGTATCATCCAGGTCTATCATAGAGAATTTATGTGATAAGAATCTTTTGACTGATTGTAACATAGGAATATCATATCCTATTAGGAGAATGTCATCCACGTACAAGACGAGGAATACTACAGCTCTCCCTACAATCTTACTGTATATGCATGGTTCATCTGGATTTTTGATAAAGTCAAATTCCTTGACAGTATCATCAAAACAGATGTTCCAACTCCGAGATGCCTGCTTTAGTCCATAAATGGACTTAAGCAACTTGCATACTTTACCGCTGCTCCCACTCTGAATGAATCCCTCTGGCTGATCCATATAGACGCTTTCTTCTAAATTTCCATTTAGAAAGGCCGTCTTTATGTCCATCTGCCAGATCTCATAATCATGGAAGGCAGCAATAGCAAGAAGGACCCTAATGGATTTCAGCATAGCTACTGGAGAAAAGGTTTCGTCATAGTCCAAGTCGGTCTTTGACGGAAACCCTTTGCAACAAGTCTAGCCTTATAGGTTTCAACCTGTCCATCTACACCAATCTTCTTTCTGAAGATCCATTTGCATCCTACGGGTTTTACCCCATCTGGAGCAATGTCCAAAGTCCATACTTTGTTAGTGTACATGGACTCCATTTCGGTCCGCATTGCATCCAGCCATTTTACCGAGTCGCCGCTCTGAATGGCTTGCTGGAAGCTAGTAGGGTCATTATCATCAATGACGCAATCCTCTCTATCCCCATCTATGAGAAAACCGTAGTATCTCTCAGACGGATGAGACTGCCTACTACTTCTGCGGAGTGGCGCTGGGATGTCCCTTTCTTCTGAAACCTCTGGTTCTACCATACTTTCAGTAACAGTTTGTTGTTCTGGAATTTCTTCCATTTCTATTTCGCTCCCATTTATTTCCTTTTCTAAAAACTGATGTTCTAGAAAATGGGCATTACGAGAAACAAAAACCTTTTGTTCCTCTACGTAATAGAATAGATACCCCCTGGAGTTCTTTGGATATCCCATAAACTTACACTGTATTGATCGTGCCTCGAGCTTGTCCGCATGCTGCTTTTTAACAAAAGCCGGACATCCCCAAATCTTCGGATACTGAAGATAGGGTTTCTTCCCACTCCACATCTGATATGGTGTGGTAGGTACAGTTTTGGTAGGTATTATGTTCAAAAGATATGCAGCTGATTCTAGTGCATATCCCCAGAATGATCGCGGTAACTCAGCCTTACTCATCATGGAACGAACCATATCCAATAGGGTTCAATTCCACCTTTCTGATACACCGTTGTGTTGTGGTGTGTATGGAGGAGTAAGCTGATAGAGAATTCCATTCTCTTTTAAGTAACCCAGGAACTCGGCGCTTAAGTATTCACCACCTCGATCAGATCTCAGTGTCTTGATACTTTTGCCGGTTTGTTTTTCCACTTCATTCTTGTATTCTTGGAATTTCTCAAAGGCCTCGGATTTATGCTTCATTAAGAAGATATATCCATACCTAGAGAAATCATCCGTAAAAGTAATGAAGTAGGAATAACCACCTCGCGCATGTGTAGACATTGGACCGCACATGTCACTGTGTACGAGTCCCAAGAGCTCGCTTGCTCTTACTCCGTGTCCAGTAAACGGAGTCTTTGTCATCTTTCCCATGAGACAAGATTCACAAGTAGCATAAGATTGATATTCGAACGGATTCAAATATCCTTCTCCATGTAACTTAGTCAACCTTCTCTCATTGATGTGACCTAGTCTACAATGCCATAAGAAAGCATGATTTATTTCCGGAGACTTTCTTTTAAGTGTATTCTGGACATTGAAAACCTGAGCTTGACTTAATACGTATATTCCGTTATCTAATGTACCTGACCCAATCAGAACTTGATTTAGGTGGATGTTAACTACATCGCTTACGAATGTAAAATCATATCCCTCTCTTGAAAGTGAGGACACTGATATGATATTACAAGTCATACTAGGTATATATAAACAGTTACGTAAAATCAATATATGCCCACTTGTCAAACCTAGGCGATATTCTCCCACGGATTCAGCGTTCACTGTCATTCCGTTTGCAACTTTGAGAGACCAATCACCTACCTTTATAACTTTACGGTTTCTCAAAGCATGTGATGAATTACAGATATGAGATCCTGCTCCGGTATCTAATACCCAGGAAGTAGAGTTAATTGACAAACAGTTCTCAATTACAAACACACTTGAGGTTGAAGCCACAACATACTTTGTATCCTGGTTACTGGCTTCTAAAGCCCTGCAATCTTTCTGCCAATGTCCAATCCTATAATAATAGGAACTACCCTCTTTTACTATATTAAGTCCCGAAACTTTTGTCCTTCTCTTTCCTTCTGCTTCCCTGGTTTCCTTCAGGGTAGAAGGTAGACACTGTAGAATCAAGTCAGTATCTGACCTGTTTCCCAACGTGGTCTCCAGGTTCTGGAGCTTATCAATATAGCTAGTCTTTGTAAGGACGTTGTCCCCTAAAAAGGACCCGACGGCCAACCTCGCTTGAATTAATTCGGTCGAGGTCTCATATCTTGCGATATGAAATTGCTCTCCATATAAATCTTTGTTATGGAGAAAGATGGAAACTGAGTCCATCTTCTTGTGCTGCTTCTGGAATACACCATCAACTGAAGCTATCACGAGGCACTTGGCTTTCGCTTTATTCTTTTCCCTTGTCTGTCGGATATCCATATCCATGACGGTGGAAACTGGTCCTGGGACGGCGGGATCTTGTGTAGTAATAGGGTGGTCTAGTTTGTCATAGGCAATGGACATCTGGACAGACCTTTGCCAGTCAAATAAGTCAGATTCAGTCAATTTGTTATCTAGATTTAACCTATGTGTGGTCACAAGGTCACTGCAATTTAAGAGAGAGAGAAAAACACTATTAGCATGATGCTCTTACAAGTTTAGAGTGGTTATTAATATATCTAACTGGATGGCTTCCACTGTTTCTCGAATCCTTCCTCAAACCATAAAAAAAGAATTAGCCAGGACAATTCTCACCGTACAATACTTGCTTAACCGTTCAGCCAGGCCAGTGTCGATACTTCGAGGGAGGTTTTCCAACGCTTTCGCGAAATTCCTTAATTAAATAACCTCTTTTCTCTGGGGGCGTAACCCCGCTGACACCTTTCTAGGCACCTACTTAGTTTATAGCATTGATCGTTAAGTGACGAATCTTCTGATAAGTAGTATATACTCACAGTAGGATCGGGATCCAAAATATCATCGTATGATAATGTTGAAGGTATCCTACCAACATTCATCAAACTCCAAAATGGTATGCATCTCTCTGCAAATTTCAGTTTCTTTAGAAATTCCCGATATGGATTTTTTTGCCCCATGCTCTTATGACCTTGGCGTTAGGTCAAAATGTCATAAGTCACATGTCAAGTTCTACCCATCATTATCCTTGTTAATTTGAACCCATCCGTACATATCCTTAACGTTAGGCCAAAATGATAATACGACTTTCCCAAACTAACACATCTATCTATGCAACAAATGAATACCTAGCAGCTACCAAACACTATGCCTTGGCGTTAGGTCAAAATACATAGCTTGAATACTACTGACCATCCATAAGAAATGACGGAGGGCTACAACTGGTTTTGGCGAAATCGTGAACGTAGTGAACTTGATATAGTCGAAGGAACCTGATAGATTTTTAAAAGGAGTGGTTAAAGCTCCGCAATTAAAAATTCTGATCTTTTAAAATAACCGAGTGGTTTCTTTTAAATTTGTTCTAACGACTGAACTTTGGTTTATTTTCTTTGTATTATAATAATGCGTCCCATCATTTATCCTATCATTGCAGAAAACAACGAAAATACCACGTCCTTCTTATGCCATCCGCATTCGCCACTGGGTCCCGTCATCACCCGTTAGGTTACTTAACTAACGACAGAGCGGGGGCTGGGCTAGCGCGGGTGTAAAACATAAGTGGCGTCTAATAGCTATCATATATAGATATTGTACATTCGTCAGACGCAATAATAAGCATTCCAGATCACAGATGAACTTTATTGGATATACTAGCAATCCGCATTTGCTTTGAGCCTGCAATAAAAGACGGATTACACAGTTGTGATGAATAGCCATTACCCCAACCCTAGACCCCTACGGGTACGGCAAACTACCCGCCAAGTACCCGAAGTGAAGCGGTCTCCCTCAACAACGTGAGTAGGCCACTAAACACTTCAACGTACCCGGTAGTTTGTGTACCCCGCCTTGGGTCTATCCTAGGAGCAAAAACAGTAAAAAGAAATAATACAACGGTGGCTACAATCGCAACCTGGATGTGCCCCGCAAAAGAATATTACATCATATTACATTTACATTGAATGAATGAATATTAAACACATCTCAAACCCCGGCTAATCGTCACAACAGTCCAACACAGTTCATATACACAAACAGTAAACATTTCAGAAATGTGCAACCCCCAGCCAACCGACATACTAGCAGTTAGGGGAGGTTTACGAACATATTAAACATTATAGATAAAAACCCGATTAGCAAATATCTTAGAACATCGATCGAATACCATATTCCGTGTCTACCCCAAAAGCAAACCTGCACTGAAGTAACCTGGGCAGAAACAGAATATACTAGAAAACAAAACACCAAAAATAATGAATAACTGAGCAAATCCGAGTCAACTCAGAGTTGACTCGGCGGCGGATCCGCGGCCAAAAGCACCATATGGCCGCGGATCCGCGGTCGTTAAGTCGAATTGAGTGCTCGTATTTTCCCAGTATTCATAAAATTCCCTGTTGTGAATTTTAAGGCATATCAAATATTTTTCAGAAAAGTTTAAAATTAACAGAAACTTAGGGTACGGGGTGTTTCGTTTTCATGTTTTCCATCGATCGAACTTCTAATTAGTTGCTAACAAGCTAGTAATGGTTTAGTTGGCTCTGATACCACTGTAAGTCTATGTCACGCACCTCACGAACTTGCGGGGAGGCGGAATATATGAAAAACGATTATAAAAGCTTCGTAACACGGACTTGAGCGCATGAATCGTTATCTAAACCATTGCTAACTAACTACTAGAGGTTTAACTACTCGGATTCGAAATTATACCTCACGTTACATGTCCTTCGGGTCTTCATCGCTGTCCTCCACTCCTCGTAGGCTCCTTGGAATATCGGCACCTCTACGGCCTCCTCGAGTCAAAGACGATCCACCCGAAAGCTCCTACGCCAAGCTCAATCTCAAACTTGAGATAACTAGGTTGCTTAAAGTGCTAATCTAAGCTACCTAGGGGATATAGAGTGAGGTTATGGATGTATTAGTCTAGCTAACCCTTGATCTCAACTCATGAGAGGTTAGGGTTAGGGTTTGAAGAATGAAAGAGCTTGAGGAGAGAGAAGGTGAAGATGATAATGAAATGAGATAATGATCTATCATAATATATATGAAGCATTATTTATTTGTCCAAAAATGAAATAGTAGAATTAACAACCATGCTTCATAAATATCTATGAGTGATTCATCTCCATGAGTCATTAAGCATTTATGATGCATTAATGACATGGATGAATCACACAAATGAGTCACTAATCTCATTTAATGCAATGCCACCTTACCCCCCAAGTCACCACTCTTCTAGAAGCTTCCCGAAAAATTACGAGAACGCCCCTCCAATCCGTGAAAACACGGAAAAACTTTAGACTGTATAAATCCAATAACCCAATACTAGAATCTGGCTTAAACCAAAGCCGGCTAGTAAAAACTGTCCGAAAAGTCGTACGTGCGTAAACACACGTATGTGTCCGAACCCTTGTCGTAAAACCATACGACCTCTATATCGTTTCGCCTGGAGCAGGGAAACTCTCTGTGTGGGACTCTAAAGACTCGACACTACGCTGGCAGTGGGTTTAACCACAGACCGCAAGCGACACTAGCTGTACGTAACGGTTCCCAGGTAGATGTCGATAAGAAGGCCGATGAGGAAAATCATCCGAACTCCCACTGAGCCTGATGTGACAATCTCCATACAGTCCGGTCTGTTCGTCTAAGACTATCGCATATCGAGCCTAGGGGTGGCAAGCGTCAGTCCCCTAATAGCTGTATAAGTCGTGTCGGAGCGAAGCCCATTACACCCTGAGAAGCTACTGGAACCTACCAGTATATCTCACTTGCCCTGGCCAGGGACTTTGCGTAATGGCTCTCTGACATAGCGCGATATCATCTCCCAATACCGGGAGAGACGAATCCTATCTAACCACTACTGCCTCCAAGTGCTCGGGACTGCACCCAACTGCTACCTGTTTGCACGACTCCTTTGAGCCGTGGTAGGGTAGCAATCTAAGAACAGTGGGACACACTCGAGGCGAAGTAGCAGTGTCAAGTCTGCGGACTATGCTGTACTCATGTCACCTGGGAACTGTTAACTGACGATGGGTATAATACCAACCAACAGTTCCCCTGCAAGTCATGTCCGGTATACCCGTAACCTAACGAGCACCTGTATACTATCTTCAGTAGGACGTACTGATGGCTATGGGACAGACCATCTCCCCAACTGGGATGAGAAGCGTACACACTAGTCTACTCTGGAGTATCGATGCCCTGTCTCGATAATCCTACGCCTAGGGACCTGTATAGGATGTTGCTTATAGACTACCCAGCCCCCACTGGTGTGACTGCCATCACAACGCTGGTAATCAAGCAAAGAACCTATGGGCTCTACTAATATGTATAAGTGATACGTTATAAGAAACATATGCACATATTAAAGTAGGCACAAACCAAGTAGCATACTACCATTTTTAGCAAGACTGTATATACAACTGTGAATATCCCAAGCTTCCATTAAGTAATATACAATCTAGTATGATACAATAATGGCCTCTAGGGCATATACACTAACACATTATTTAATGTTTCCCTAAACATTACAGAAAATGAAACGAAAATAGAACGTATGCTTATGCCATCCGCATTCTCCACGGGGCCCTATCATGCACCGTTAGGTTACTTAACTAACGGCAGAGCGGGTACAAAACATAAGCAACGTTTATTATATATCATATATATAATATAACATTCGTCTCATGCAGTTATATATCAACATCACAGAACATAGCAGCAGAAGTCAAACATATGAAATATTGGATATACTAGGAGGTCCGTGTTTTAAATTCAGCCAGTAATATAAAACACGGATTCTACGGTCGTGATGAATAGCCAAACCCACATCCCATAGACTCCTACGAGAGCGGTAAGCAACTCTGCCAATTCAAGAGTTAGGAGACATGGTCTCGACTCCTCGAGATGGTCTCGCACTGAACTCTAAAACCCGGTCACTTATGCTCCCCGCTTTAGGTCTATCCTAATGCGGAAAAGTAAATAATATATATCAATGGTGATATCATCCTCAACCCGGAAGTACCCTAATAAAAGAATATTATATACATTTTTACATGAATGAAAATAAAAAAACTCTTATCTTACGTAAAACCCCCGGCTATTCAATCACGACGATCCGATATAACATATTACCGCAACACATAACATCACATGTCATCAACGTAAGTAAATATGCGTATCCCAAATTACGTTGACCTATAGCAACGAGATCGGGGATACACCACATATTACACTTACGGTCATAGAAAAGAAATAGAAAACTACAATATTTAGAATCCTTATTTTCTTAGACATCATAAAACCGGAATATCTCATATTCTGAATTTCATGCCTAACTTATAAACCTTGCATTTTAGTTTCAAATTGAAAACTCTTTTCAATAAGCTGTCGGATAATTCAACAAGATTCCCGACTAAGTGATCACATACTATACGCAATTGCGACAGAGTTTTGATCCGAATCAAAACTCCGTGGCAATCGATCAAACGAGACTAAACGGCTAGATTTATAATATACTAACTAGTTTTCACAAAACTAATTATTCCGGATTCTAATAATTGTATCACATATCATCAAGATCTATACGACGTTAAACATTTCGAACGATTTAACAAACACCGACAAATGCCAGAGACCTCAACAACTTGAGAATCATTAAAACACCCAGAAAGTGCCAAATGTAACCATAGAGCAGCACAAGAAGCAGGACCCTATAATACCCCAAAACGGCGGCGGAACCACAGCCAAACTAGGGTTTGCGTCACGGTTCCGCGGTGCTTTAAGGGAATTAGGGCATCAAATTTCTTGGGGCTCCATAGAAAACTTTGCACGATTTTCTGCATATTTTTAATCATCAAAATTTCAACTTTTGAAAAATCGACAGAAACATGATATTTTGCGGCTTCGAAAAATTGATCAAATATTTAACACCGTAAAGACCTACTCAAATGTTCTAGCTTAGCTCCGATACCATGAAAGTGTTTACAAGCACCGTAACATGGTTAAAACGGGAATCACACATGCAATTTTCAAAATTTCATGGTGCTAATGAACACTAACCAAGATCTAATTAGAATATTAGGGTGTAAACATGATGATATCACAAAAACTAGTTAAGAGTAAGAGGCTAATTCTACAACCTTTATAGACCGTTTCATTCTCTTCACAAGCTCTATGTAGTAGTCCACGCGACTCCACTAAGCTCCACTTGAATCTTGAACGAGCCTCCTCCATGATCTTCGTGCCGAAGATGATCCACCTGAAGTCCGCCAATCCAAGCTATCTCTTCATTAATCTTTTTAGAGAAGGAAAAACGCTACACTTGATCGCTAATCAAGTGTAGGATGGTGAAGTAGGGTTTTTTTTAGCTCACTAGGATGCTCACAAGCTCAAGGGATCACAACTCATGTGAAGGATTTGAGCTAGGAGGTGTGGTGAAGAAAAATGGAGGATGCTAGAGAGAAGCTCATCACATGAGCTCTAAAAAAAATGGCTAAGTCTAAAAGCAAATGAAGTGAAGAATGGCTTAACTCATAGATGGCTCACTCATTGAAGCATGAAATTACATCCAATATAATATAGCAAACATGCTTCAATAGTGATCCCACATGATTAAATAAATATAAAAGCCATGCTTCACCCCATGCTCCTCATTTTCCACTTCATCATTTTCCATTTTCTAAAAATAGAAAATCAACCATGTCAAGCTTTATAATATATATATATATACATATATATATATATATACATACATATATATATATAATCATATGATTAGTGAGCTAATAATATTAGTTAACATATAATTATATCAAATATAATATATATCAAATTATTAAATTAACACTTAATTTAATAATCCGGTTATATCACATATAGCCGACTAATATCATTTATCTGTGTATCACATTATCAAATCAACACTTGATTCGATAATCCGATTATATCACATATAACCTAACCGGTAACAAATAACTGCCAGATTAGAATACGGTATCACATACTCGTATTTAATCTGCCTCCCCCCCGCACATATCAGCATATTTGCCCCACTTCATTTTGCTTGAACCAGGAAACTTTTGTGTGGGACTCTAAAAACTCGTCAATATGCCAACAGTAGGTGATGATCACATCAATCATCCACAAGCCGTCAGCGGTACTAGCTAGACGTAATGGCTACCCGGGTATTAAGAGATTAGAAGATCAACAAGCAAGTTTGTCCAAACTCCCATGAAGCCTATAAGTAACACTACCGTACAGTCCGGTTTCTTCATCTGATATATCGCATATCGAGTCTAGGGGTGGTAATGTCAGACCCCAGTAACTTGATAAGTCATACCGATGTATGACTTATAACGGTTTGAGAAACTACTGGTAATTCTTACGAGTAAATCTCATTAGTGGCCCTGGCCAGGGACTTCCAGTTATAGCCAATCGAGCATAGCGCAACATCAACTCCCTATACCGGGAGAGACGAAACCCCTCCTATCGCTCACTGCCTCCATGTGACTCGGGACTGTACCCAAAATCCACCTGTTTGCACAACTCCTTTGAGCTGTGATAGGGAGGAAATCAAAGCATAGTGGGAGCCACACAAGTCTTTATGACGATCTCGGGTTTACAGACTAACCTGTACCAGTATCACTAGAGAACTGCTATCTGACGATAGGTACAATACCAACTAGAAGTTCTCAGCGAGTCTTATTCAGTATACACATTCTCTAATGAGCACCTATGTACAATCTTTGATGTCATACACCAATGGTTGTTGGATTAACCATCGCCCCATACAGGGTCAAGAAACGTACACACTAGTCTACTCTGGAATATCGATGCCCTGTCTCGATATCCCCTCCACTAGGAACCGTTAAAGGATGTACTTTTAGACCACCCTGGCCCTACTAGTATGATTTGCATCATAGTCCTGACAGTCAAGTACATATCTTAAGGGCTTTATCAACATGTAAGAGATATACAGTATAATAATACCAGTCTACATGTTAAGATAAAGGCAACCACATAGTATACTATCACGTCGAGCAAGAAAATCCTATATATATATGTCTAAGCATCCACTATATCATACAATAATGGCCTCTAGGGCATACATATTCCTAACAATAAGCACATCCTTAAATATCCCTAGTAATAGGAGTATCGAGACTGGGCATCGGTACTCCTGTTTAGACTAGTGTATATGTTTCTTGACCCTGTATAGGACGATGGTTGATCCCATAACCATTGGTATTTGACACTGGAGATTGTATACATGTGCTTATTAGGTTATGAGTTGCACTGGACGGACTCACTGAGAACTCTTAGGTGGTATTATATCTATCATCAAATAGCAGTTCTCTGGTGGAATGAGTACAGAGTAGTCTGTAGACCTGAGATCATCATAGTATCTTGTCTGTTTCCTGCCGTGCTTTGATTACTACCCTACCACGGCTTTAAAGAGTCATGCAAACAGGTTTTAGTTGGGTACAGTCCCGAGCCAGATGGAAGCAGTGAGCATCGGAAGGGATTCATTTCTCCCGGTATAGGGAGTTTATCTCTCGTAGCGCACGATCAGCTCTAACCATTAGTCCGTGGCCAAGGCAGATGAGATTTACTGATAAGTGTTATCGGTAGTTTCTCGATTGGTTATGAGCTTGATATCGACATGACCTATCGGGTTATTGGGGGCCTGACGGTTTCCACCTCCCAGACCTGGTATGGGATACTCTTATACGAAGAGACCGAACTGTATGGTGACTGTCACTGATAGGCTCTGCAGGTTATGTATGAGCTTGCTTGTTGACCTTCTTTCGATCAATACCTGGGTAGCCGTTATGTGTAGTTAATACTGTTGAAGAGCTTGTGGGTCGTGGATATGATCGTAACCTACATTTAGTATATTGTCGAATCTTTAGAGTCCCATACAGAGGTTTCCCTCTTAGACGAAATAATGTAGAGCATGTATGGTGATACGTGCAGGAGTTCAATTAAACACGTGTATTTGATACACGTAGTTTAATCAGATGTTTTCATAATACTAGCCGACTCTTGTTAAAGACATATTATTAAATCAAGTATTGATTTAATAATTATATATATATACATATATATATATATATATATATATTCTACTATTATTCTCACTATTTATTTCTCTCTTGTTTGTATTTGTACTTCATACAAATACTTATGTATGTATATGATACATATAAATTTTTATATATGATATACATGATTTCATCTAGAGTGATGACTCACTTTCTTTATTTGAAAAAAAATGAGTCATGACTAAGAGAGAAGTGTAAAGAAAATGGGATTGTTCTAGGCTTTTCTTTATTTAATAAAGATGGCTACTACACACACATTCCCTCTCTCTCTCTCTCTCTCAGGCTCTAGTTGATTTTCATCTCATCTTTTTCTCTCTTGAGATTTATTTTGAGAGGAAAAAGAGAACACTTGAGATAAAATTATGTGAGAACTCATTCTAAACCTCTTGCTAATTATTCCTAGCAAGTTTAATGAGCATGTTGCTTCTTGACTTTGTTGATCTAGTGGAGCTAGAGCTTGGGTTGGGTTATCTCTTGGTGGATCATCTTCGATGTAGAGATCTTCATGCAAGCTCGGTCCAGATTAAGTGGAGGCTAAAAGGGGTCTTCCACGATTAGGTGGACAAGCTACAAAGGTTGTAGCGCTCAATCCCTTAGAATTTTCTCTCTGTGACAAGTTTAGTCTTTTGGATATATTCTAGGGTTATGGTTGCAATAGATTTCTAGTTTTTAAAAATTACTCACTCCACTGTGTTTTAAATCACTACTAAACGAATAAAGCATCCTAAAAGTGGTATAAGAGCCGCCCAAAAGACTTTAACTTTTTTTGACGAAGTTACGGTTTCGAATGAAGAAATTTTGTTGTTTCATATTTCCTGTTTGAAGCCTTTGTTCAATTTTAAAACTGTCACCTGAAAAAAAAATTGAATGGTACAAATAGTCCTTATTTCTTTTGAAAATGATGTGACTCGAACCTAGAGGCTAGAGCAAAGGGTCTAGCTCCCAGGTTCTTGCAGGGGCTTAAAAACGTAGAAATAGGATTTTTAGGGCATTTCTTTTTGTCCCAGATTTTGATTTGATCATCCTTGGTTTGTGAGTTGTTCGAAAAACTTCTTGATCGAAACTATAGCTTTGTATTTGTTTTGCAATTAAAGAGATTTTTTGGTAAACGTCGCCTAATTGCTATATGTTCAATTAGGCGAGGTTGCGCATTCGTTATTTACGATATTTGCGATACTGTGATTGTTCTTGTTTTGATGGTTAAGTCATATCATCGTGATGAATATCTCCTCGTGTGAAATTCTTGGTCTTTTGATGTTATATGTTATTTCATTTATTCGGAACGAGCGGTCGACATGTGGCCGTCGTTGTCGTCGTTTGTATATTGTTTTTGAGACACGACCTGGTTGTGGTCATTGTTACAGTTGTATTTATATTTCAATTCATGTACTAGGATACCCCATGGTGAAGCGCTCGAGTCGCCGAATTTTAGGATACAGCGGGTTACCATCTCAAGGAGTTGAGATCTGGATCCCTTTATTCTAGGATTGGCGGGTGGCTTTCCGCATTTGTAGAGGGTTAGGATAGATCCATGGAGGAGTGCTCAAGTTACTGAGTTCTATATAGCGCTGGATAGCCCACTCATGATATTAAGTGTGGGTTGCCTCAATACTTGGATTGGCGAATGGCTTGCCGCGCTCACAGGGGTCTTGGATCGATAGTATATGGGCTATTCACACGACCATGGAATTTCAAGTTTCGTGAGCGGCTCGAACAAAATGCGAGATTCTTAGTATATCCATTTTTCCATTTCTTGGTTGTTTACTGCATGCTTGTATTGTGATTACCTGCCTGTGATGATGTTTACCGCATCGCTGTAATGTGATTATCTGTATGTGATGTGTGTATGTGTATGCTTATATATATGATATATAAATAAATGCTACTATATGTTTTGCATCCTGCTAGCCCAGCCTTCGCTCTGCCGTAAGTTCAGTAACCTTACGGTGAAGACCCGAGGCCCTGTGGTGAATGCGAATGGCCTATAAAACATTCTAATTTTCTTTTCATATCATGCTTTTCTGTGATGGTATGAGAAGATTCTAGATAATATGTTATTATTTAAATGATGGGATTGCATTAATTTAGATTAATGCAAAGAAAACAAACTTAAAATACGTTATATAAACCAACTTTTTCAAAAAATAAATTTTAGACGCATTCTTTTGCTTAGCATCGCGGTATTCGGTTAGGAATATTATGCACCTCATTCAATGAGGTAAGAGCCCTGATCCCTTCATGGGGAATCCGCACTTAGGAAAAAGTCTATGAAACTATAAATTTACAAAACCGCTCGGTTCCTTCGATGATATTATGTTCATTACGTTAAAGGTTTTTTTCAAAACCAGTCGTAGCTCTCTGTCATTTCAAAAAGTAGAGTACTTGTATTCGTGCTGTGTTTGTTGACACAGTTAAGGCGTAGTATACATTAGCTAAGTGATGTCTTCCTGCTAAGTATGTGATGCGATTGGTTAGGACAGCTATACCACTTTATTGACTCAGCTAAGGCTCGTACGGGTGGATCTAAATTACACGAAATGACGGGTTGAACTTGACTAATAACTTATGATTTGTTGACTCAGTTAAGGTCATAAACTTTTAAGGGTAAAAACCGATATCAGGAGTTTCAAGTGTTGAAACTTGCAATGTGATTGCATACTATTCAATATTATAGTTTGGGTCTCGATTACTACTGTGAGTAAGAGTTACTCCAAGAAGATTTTCATATGATTCCAGCTAGTTCTCCTCTTAGGGTTTGAAGGAGAATTCGACATAACAGTGGGAGCCATCCTGATTAGATAAATTAATAAACGAATCTAATCTTAATAGATTTCATGGTGAGTATTTCTTTCTGTTTCTCTCTCTCTCTCTTGTAGTGACCTAAGACTTACCTTAAACTAAAACTCAATAACCAAGTTAACTGAACTTTTTTACATAATTGGTTCTGGAATATCATGATTGCACTAATTCACGACAAAGTCGCATATGTGCTTTTCCCTCTTACTTCCACTTTGTTTTTCCAGATCCCTATGTATCATATATAAGGATCTATATTGCTTAGAAAGGCCATCTCATATAGTTAGATATGAACTCGAAGAAATTATTTCAGTCCGAAAATGGTCATTGGTTCTGGAGAAAGTGAATTTTATAATGATATAATTCATTTGTCTCTCCTCTCCACCTTATTCAAGTTTGAGAACCCCTTAAATAAGGAGAATATACCAGTTGCGCTTGTTGGATAGTCTTCTTCCAATCCGAAGTTGGAGCTGAAAGGAAGGGTAAGAAGAAAACCAACTATTATAAGTTCGGCATACAAAAGGTAAGATGGAGAGACATCAATAAGGGATGAAGTGAGTGGAAAGGAAGATGCAACTACTGTTATTATCCCAGGCAGTGAAAGAGGGATTACTAGGAATACCTGGCAACCTCCTTAAAACATTTTGATATTCATGTTTCCTGTATGGTTGTAATTGAAACTCTTTTCTCAATTAACTCTAACTCCTAAGTGTATAGATACTGGATTAATATCCCACATCTATAAGTATTACAGATTTTGAGAAGGAGTAGAGTAATAGGAAATGTGATTTGTTCCTCAATGTCGAAAATCGGAGTAATTGTTGCCATTGGAGAAATCACATAATTTTCCTATCGGAAAACTTTTCATTTTGAACAACTGTTATTATGCATAAATTTTTAAAACTGATATAGCTACCTATTTATTAGATAAAGAAGCATATAAATTTTGAAAAACATGTTCTAAACATTTACGTATATCAATCTGTTGATTGGGTAAGGTGCATAAAGATAACGGTGTAAACATTCTTAACTAAAATAAAGTTTTCAAATTACAACACATAGAGTATGAATTAGTAAACTCATAGGACTTATACATGGTGATGTATGTTGTCCTATGTCCACACTGATAAGGGGTTGGTCCTCATACTTTGTTCTGTTCTCCTATGAGTTCTCTGATGTTAGACATGCATTCTTATTAAATGCAAAGTCCAAAAATTATGAGAAGTTCAAAGGATATAAAAAGAAAGTAGAGAACCAAACGTTGGAAGTATCAAGATTTTTCGAAGTGTTCGAATATGTGGATACTTATGCTAGGTATTCCGTAGTTATATAATCAAGAATTTAATTCTTTCTCAGGTTATTCATCCGTGGGTGTGCTCCTTGATGAGTAATGTTTTATGGCCTTTTTCATTTAGGGATATACATTGAAAACAGCTGCATATCAATTGAATATTGTTTTATCTAAATTTGTGCTTATGATTCTATATATAATATAAAATGGGAACATATCTTAAGGTTGCTATGAAATGGAGTTATCCGGCTTATTCTTAAAAACAAAATCCGAACAAAGTCGAGGGACGTTTCGATAATGTGCAGTTTGTGGGTTATCCCAAATATTAGCAATGGTTTAACTTCTACCATTTTCAAGACCAAAAGTTGTTTTGTTCTTGACTCGCCACCTCTTTGGAATAGGAATTTTTTGCAAAAGAAATTAGTGGAAGTATGGTAGAACTGGAAAAGAATCCAGAACCATAAACGATCACTGAAAATTTAGTAGAACCTAGAAATTCAATTGACATTGACAAATCTTAGCTACTCCGAAGATTTAGTAGGTGGCCTCACCCACCTGAGAGATAAACTATGGTTTCCTCGTAAACGGTGACAATGAGGTTTGCATCATCGTGATGATGCCCCTACTAGTTATCAGCAGGCCATAGGAAGTGATAACTTTTGACTGATGGCCGTATGCCATGTTATCCAACTTGGACTCCATGAATTACAACAAAGTATGGAATTTGTTGGGTGCTTCTAAAGGGGTAAAACCTATTAGAAGCAAGTAGATCTTTCGAGGTCAGTGTATATGGAAAGGAAATAGCCTAATAAGGCTAGACTTGTAGTAAAAGATTTTTATCAATTACCTGGTGTGGATTATGATGAAACTATTACTTCAGTGTCTGTGCTGAAACCCGTACGGATATAACTTGCCACTGCTGTTTTTCATGACTATGATATCTGGCAGATGGATGACTCTAACGTCTTTCTAACTGGTGATTTAGAAGTGTATGTGTATATGACTCTGCCAGTGGGTTATCATAGTCAGTAAGAGCAGCGGAAGGTGTGCAAGAAGTTTAAGTCTATTTATAGACTAAAACAGGCATAGTGGTGGAGGATCATCTGTTTTGATGTTACGGTAATTTTTTTTGACTTCAACAAGATAATAGATGAATCTAGTATTTGTAAAAAATATATAGGGAGTACTGTCATATTCCTCATATAGTATGTGGATGACATTCTATTGAAAGGAAGTGTATTCCTATGCTATATTAGGTTAAATTATGGTTGTCACAAGTGTTTCTCAATATAGGATGTGGATATTAGTCCAATCCTAGAGAGACATAGGAAAGCAGTGAATAACATATGATAATGTTCTTGGTGTATAGTAATGGCAGCCTCCTACTGTTAGTTGTATGTATGCCCTAGAGGCCAGTATTGTACAGATGATGTATATTATATTGGATGCTTGGACATATATAGAGATGACTTTCTTGCTCGATATGATAGTATGCTATCTGGTTGCTCTTTATCTTAACATGTATACTTATCTCTTTAAACTGTCTTATAGTTACATGTTGGTAAAGCCCTTAGGATGTGTACTTGACTACCTGGACTATGATGCAGATCATACTAGTGGGGGCATGGTAGTCTATAAGTACATCCTTCAAGGTCCCTAGTCGTGGGTGTATCAAGACGGGGCATCGATATACCAGTGTAGACTAGCGTATGCGCTTCTCAACCCATGAGATGGGCGATGGATGATCCCATATCCATTGGTGTTTGACATCAAAGATGGTGTACGGGTGCTCAGTGGAGACTGAGTACACTGGACGGACTCGCCGAGAACTCCCAGATGGTATTATACCTCACGTCAGATGGCAGTTCTCAGGTGACACTTGTACAGGTTAGTCTGTAGACCCAAGATCGTCATAGAGTCTTGTGTGATTCCCACTGTGCTTTGATCTCCACCTTACCACGTCCATGAGGGCGTGCAAAACGGTGGTCTTTGGGTACAGTCCCGAGTCACATGGAGGCAATGAGCGATAGGAGGGGTTTCGTCTCTCCCGGTATTGGGGGTTGATGTTGCGCTGTGCTCGATTGGCCGTAACAGGGAAGTCCCTGGCTAGGGATGATCAGAGATTTGCTGGTAAGTGTTACCAGTAGTTTCTCGACCCGTTATGAGCCTCACATCGGCACGACTTATCGGTTACTGGGGTCTGACGTTTACCGCCCCTAGACTTGATATGCGACATATCAGACGAACAGACCGGACTGTACGGTAAGTGTTACTGGTTGGATTTACAGGAGTGTGAGCGGGCTAGCTCGTCGATCTTCTGATCGCTCAATACCCGGATGGCCGTTACGTTTAGCAGACCGCTTGCGGCTTGTGGGTGCTTGATATGATCATCATCTGCTACCGGCGTATTGACGAGTCTTTAGAGTCCTACACAGAGGTTTCCTGGCTCAAGCGAAACGAAATAGGAGCGCATATAAGATATGTGCAGGACCGAGAATAATGCGTGTATGTGATACCGTATTCCATTCTCACGATGAATGTATCGATTGGTTATATTCGATATAACCTAGATATCGAATCGTTGATTCGATAAATCGATACATTGTATACTAGTCGGTTATGTGCGACATGACCGGATCGTTAAATCAAGTGTTGATTTAATGATTTAATGTATAATTATATATTTGATATATTACTTTGCATTAACTAGTATTGGTTCACTTTAAATGGTTTTTCTCACTTGATGTGCAAGTTGTATACGTGATATACTTTTATGCACGTGTTTGTATCATGTTTGATGATACTTGCTCATTTGGTTAAGTGTATAGAATTAAACCATGGTTAAGTTGATGATTAGGGTTTTGCTTATTCATTTATTTATTTATTTGTTTATTTATTTATTTGGAAAAGATTTTGATGAGAATGGTGGCTTTCTTTGTTTCTAGTTGAAGCTTCATGAACCTTTGACTTTGTAACCATTCTTGTCTTCATGCTTAACCCTAACCCTTCCAAGTAACCATGGTCAATTCTCTACACTCTACCTTAGTTAGTATATGATAAGTATTCATTTTACTTTTCAATTTAAAGAGAGACTTATCATATTCTAGCTTCATCTTCTTCTTCATCTTCAAAGAAAAAGCTTAAGTCCATTAATGGCAACTTGAGCTAAAGTGTGAGAAATCCAATTCTAAAGTGAACCCACCTCCTATTTCTTCACCCTCTACCTCTTGCCAAGTAGTATAAGGTGTTTTCTTCACATGTTTCATAACTTGATGGAGTTGGAGCTTGAACTTGTGATGCCTCGACGTAGATCGTCTTCGGCACGAAGCCGACGACCTAGCCCGCCCATTTCTCCGATCAAGCCGACGATTGAGTCCGGGATTCAAGATGGACAGCGAGAGGATGGCTACGTGGAGCTAAGGAAGTGGAGAACCGGATCTACAAAGGTTGTAGCCTCTCTCTTTTAGTTAAATTGTTAACTAGTTTCGTTTTTCGCCTAAACTTCTAGTCAACGATCCGTATTAGGGTTTCTCGGCACCCGTAAAAATTGAAATTGGCATGGTTGATGCCTTGTGAGACCTCATTAGCGTGCCTAGGAACCCTATAGTGGTATCAGAGCCTAGCTAGAGCCTTAGGCGAAGTCTAGACGACGTTTGAAACCCGAATACACATCGAAACCCTAACACATCATGCTCTCTGGACTTTTTCCAAAAACTGGGATTTTTCCAGATTAAAAATGCTTAAAAAATTCAGCAGGGAATTATAAGAACTACGGTGCAAAATTTACCTCATGAACAGTCACAAGTGCGGCGGAACCGCGGCAGAAGCTTGGCTTCTGCGGCGGTTCCGCGGCCAACTAATGGGATTCTCCTGTAATTTTTGCACAGTAATTCATCATTTCAGCTGCTGAGTTTTCTGGGAATTTTTAATACGCACTCAAGAGTTGAGTTTTCTGGGGTGTTTTAGAGCTTCGATGATTCGACCGGTAATTTCAAACGTCGTCTTTGTGTTTTCCGGATATTTGGAATATGTTAAAAAGTTCGTCCGGATGTTGATACCCAATCTTTCCCCTGGCGGGAAATTTCCAATTGTTGGACTTTTCCGTAGTTTAATGACGTTCTGAGTAGTGCAAGTAATGCGATGGTCCCTCTAGAAGACAACAAACCTTAACTCGATTATGTGACCATCTTGAACTGCCCTTTGAACCTTCGGGTTTGGGGGAGTACGGCGTGCCACATGTGAGGCGTTGGCTTGACCCTTCTACGGCTGGACCGTTGGTACTGAGGCATGAAGTGAATGTCTTTGAACTTATTTCATGTGTTGATCGGTATCGGGAAAACTTGGGTGTTCGAATGTTCGATCGGAAAGTTTAATGTTTTCTATTTATCCGGAATGGGATACAATAATTGGAATTCACAAACAGTTATGAGATAACTGAACGAATGTTATAAATCTAGCGGTTTAGTCTCACTTGATATTGAAAAGAGTTTTCGATAATGGGACTAAAATGCGGGGTTTATAATTGTTAGGCATGTGATGTCTAAGTATTTCATTTGATTAGGCATGCGATGTCTAAAGAGATTGCGGATTCCAACTGTTGTAGTTTTACACTTTCTTTTCTGTGACCGTAAGTGTAATATGTGTTATCGCCGGTTTCGTTGCTATATGTCAACGACAATTGGGATGCGCATATTTACTTACGTTGATGACATGTGATGTTATGTGTTGCTGGATATGTTATATTGGATCGTCGTGTTCGAATAGCCGGGTTTTTTTTATGTGAGATGAGTGTTTTTCATTTTTCATTCATGTAAAAACTTGTATATAGTATTCTTTTATTTGGGGCACTTCCAGGTTGCGGAAGATGTCACCTTTTGTATATTATTTACTTTTCCGCATTTGGATAGACCCAAGGAGGGGAGCACAAGTAACCGGGTTCTAGGGTCCAGTGGGAGACCATCTCGAGGAGTCGAGTCCGGGTCTCCTAACCCTAAAATTGGTAGGGTTGCTTGCCGCTCTCGTAGGGGTCTAGGGGTGTGGGATTGGCTATTCATCACGACCGTGGAATCCGTGTTTTATACTGGCTCGTATTGAAAACACGGACGTCCTAGTATATCCAATATTTCATATGATTCTTCTGCTGCGATATATGTGATGTGATCATGTGATGTTCTGTGATAGATACAGTATATAGTATATATGATATATTATATAGACGTTACTTATGTTTTGCACCCGCACTAGCCCTGCCCTGCTCTGTCGTTAGTTACCTAACCTAACGGTGCACGAGGGGACATCGAGGCGAATGCGGATGGCATAAGTGTACGTCGTATTTATCTGTGATGTTTAGGTGACTTAAATGATGGGACTTCATTAATGTGATTAATGAATGAAAAGAAACCTAAGATGTTGTAGAATCAAATTTTAAACAAAACAGGTAGCTACAGTTGTTGCTTTGCATAGCGGTATATATGATATACCCTGCACCGTATTCGATGAGGAAAGGACCGAGATCCCTTCACCGGGAGTGACTCCTTTAGCAATAACTGGCAGATGCTACACACTCGGTTTGACTTTTGATTGCTTCTATAGTTTCTGCTTTGCACAGTGATATATATGATATATCCCGCACCTTATTCGATGAGGAAAGGGCCGACGATCCCTTCACCGGGAGTGATCCCTTTAGCAAAACTAGAAAAGCCTCGAAAACACTCCATTTCAAAATAATTTGATTCTACAACGATATCAAGTTCATTACGCAATAGGTTTTCAGAAAAACCTGTCGTAGCCCTCCGTCATTTCAGATAAGTACTAGTTAGTATTCGTGCTACGTTTGTTGACTATGTTAAGGCGTAGTGTGCGGTAGCTAATTAGTGCTTATCTGCATAAGCATATGATGCGATTGGATTAGGGTAGTCGTGTGACTTTGTTGACTATGTTAAGGGTCGTGCGGGTGGGTTTAATTCAATCGGGAAATGACGGGTTGAACTTGACTAGCACTTATGATTTGTTGACTATGTTAAGGTCATATAGCTGCTAGGGGCAAAATATTATCGGGAATTTCAAGTGTTGAAATTTGCAATGAGATTGCATACCTTCTATGAGATAGTTGGATCCCGATACCCACTGCGAGTAAGAGTTACTCCTGGGAGAGTTTTACACATTACAATTAGCCGATCAAGTAGGTGTCTAGAAAGGTGTCAACGGGGTTACGCCTCTGGGAAAACGAGGTTTACATTAATTAGGTTCGTGCGAAAGCACGGGGGACCTCCCTCAAAGTACCGACACTGGCCTGGCTGAAAGATTGGCGAACTTGTAGTGTGTAATTAATCCCGGCTAGTCTTTCCTTTTAGGGTTTGAAGGAAGATTTGATAAAAACCAGTGGGAGCCATCCTGATTAGATAAGATAATAACCAATCTGATCTTGCACGAGCATACGCTAAAGTGTTTTCTTCTCTCTCTCTCCAGGTAGCGACCATGTCATGCCCTAATAAAGATAATAATATGGATGTATTGACCAAACCCGCATGTTATACTGTGCTGGGGAACGTTGGTTCCGTTCTTTCTTATAAGAGTTATGGGAATGAACAGGACATAGGGGAATACCAGGATTCCTAAGCCACCCGAATGAAGAA
This sequence comes from Agapanthus africanus, assembly GCA_030015575.1. Taxonomy (NCBI): domain Eukaryota; kingdom Viridiplantae; phylum Streptophyta; class Magnoliopsida; order Asparagales; family Amaryllidaceae; genus Agapanthus; species Agapanthus africanus. The sequence goes on along the minus strand of CM057350.1, from coordinate 438,975,793 downwards.
AGTACATGATGATGCATTTTCTTCGGGTGTGTTCGTTACAGAGAACTGTTTCTCCATTTGCTCTACGTCCTGGGTATTAGATACCGGGTCAGGATCCCATATATGTAATCAGTTACATGGGCTTAGGAAAGGTAGTGAACTTGGAGAAGGTGATAAAGACATTAGAGTTGGAAATGGTGCAATTGTTGCAGCTAAGACTGTCGGGGAATATCACCTTGTATTACCAACTGGTAATACATTGGTTCTGAACGAATGCTATTACATGCCGAACCTGATATGCAACATTATATCGGTTTCTTTGTTGAGCAAAGAGGGATATAATTTTGTATTACAGGACAATATTATGAACATTTTCTGTAACCAAAAGTTGGTTGGATCAGGCACGTTGTGCAATGGCATTTATGTTCTAAATCAATCAACAGTTCTGAGCATAACAAACACACACAAGAGAAAGAGTTCTGAACTGAACGAATCCTTCTTGTGGCATTGTAGACTGGGTCACATCAATGCGACACGACTAGCAAAGTTGCATAAGGATGGATATTTAAATCCGTTTGAATTTTCATCTTATGACACTTGCCAGTCATGTCTCAAAGGGAAGATGACCAAAACTCCGTTTACGGGACACGGAGAAAGAGTTACCGAACTCTTGGGACTAATACATAGTGATGTATGTGGTCCCATATCTACGCATGCCAGGGATGGTTCTTCGTACTTCATTACATTCACTGACGATCTCTCTAGATTCGGATATGTGTTCCTGATGAAACACAAATCAGAAGCTTTTGAGAAATTTAGAGAATATAAACAAGAAGTTGAGAACCAAACCGGAAAAAAGTATTAAAATCCTTCGATCTGATCGAGGAGGTGAATACTTGAGCAATGAATTCCTGGACTTCCTAAAAGAGAATGGGATTCTCTCTCAGCTGACTCCTCCATATACACCACAGCACAACGGTGTATCAGAACGGAGGAACCGCACCCTATTAGATATGGTGCGCTCTATGATGAGCACAGCTGAGTTACCTATTTCCTTCTGGGGATATGCGCTGGAGACAGCAGCATACCTATTGAATCAAGTCCCATCTAAATCTGTACCTACCACACCATATGAGATATGGAGTGGGAAGAGACCATATTTTAAACGAGTTAAGATATGGGGATGTCCGGCCTATGTCAAAAGGCAAAATCCAGACAAACTCGAGGCACGATCAGTTCTTTGCAAGTTTGTGGGATATCCTAAGAATTCACAAGGATATTTTTTCTACCATGCTGAAGAACGAAAGGTGTTTGTTTCTCAATATGCCACCTTTTTAGAAAAGGAATTCCTTGAAAAAGAAATTAGTGGCAAAGTGGTAGAGCTGGAAGAGGTTCCAGATACACAAACTGTAACTGAAGATTTAGTGGAACCAGAAGATTCAGTAGCTCCCAATGAACCTCAGCCTCTCCGCCGATCTAGTAGGGTTCCTCGCCAACCTGAGAGATACTACGGTTTTCTCATGGATGGTGGGAGCGAGGATTGCATCATGGAGGATGATGACCCAACTAGCTTCGAGCAGGCCATCACGAGTAGGGACTCAGTGAAATGGCTGGATGCTATGCGGTCCGAGATGGAATCCATGTACACCAACAAAGTATGGACTTTGGATGTTGCTCCTGAAGGGGTAAAACCCATTGGGAGCAAGTGGATCTTCAAGAAAAAACTTGGTGTAGATGGGAAAGTGGAGACTTTCAAAGCTAGACTTGTAGCAAAGGGTTTTCGTCAAAGACTAGGTGTGGGCTATGACGAAACCTTTTCTCCAGTGGCTATGCTTAAATCCATCCGGATCATGCTTGCCATCGCTGCGTATCATGACTACGAAATCTGGCAAATGGATGTGAAAACCGCCTTTCTAAATGGTGATTTAGAAGAGTGCGTGTACATGACTCAGCCAGAAGGCTTCGTAGACAGTGGGAGCAGCGGGAAGGTGTGCAAGCTGCTTAGATCCATTTATGGATTAAAGCAAGCATCGCGGAGTTGGAACATCTGCTTTGACGTCGTTATCAAAGAGTTTGATTTCGTCAAAAACCCAGATGAACCTTGTATCTACAAGAAGGTAGCAGAGAGTAAGGTGGTCTTCCTCGTATTATACGTGGACGACATACTCTTGATAGGAAATGATATTCCTATGCTGCAATCGATCAAGCTCTTCTTATCACAAAGATTCTCGATGAAAGATCTTGGTGATGCCTCCTGCATATTGGGAATCAGGATCTATAGAGATAGATCCAAACGGATATTGGGATTGTCCCAATCCAGGTACATTGACACAATACTAAAGAGGTTTAGTATGGAAGAATCCAAGCGTGGGAACTTGCCCACGATCTCTGGAGTCACTCTCTCCAAAGAGATGTCTCCCAAGACTGATCTGGAGAGAGCTCGCATGCAAGGGATACCCTATGCTTCGGCTGTAGGCTCTATCATGTACGCGATGCTGTGTACCAGACCCGATGTAGCATACTCACTAAGTGTAGTGAGCAGGTATCAAGCTGATCCTGGAGAGAGTCACTGGACAGCTGTGAAGAGCATTCTCAAGTACTTGCGAAGGACTAAAGAGATGCTCTTGGTGTATGGTAACGGAGAACTCCAAGTAGAGTCCTTTACCGATTCGAGCTTCCAGAGTGATAAGAACGACTCTAAGTCGCAGTCGGGATTTGTCTTTACCTTTTATGGAGGGGTGGTTAGTTGGAAGAGTTCCAAGCAGGAAACCGTGGCAGACTCGACGATGGAGGCTGAATACATCGCTGCCAACGATGCTGCCAAAGAGGCTGTCTGGATCAAGAAGTTCATTACTGAACTTGGTGTGGTTCCATCCATTGAGCATCCAATACCTTTGTATTGCGATAACAATGGAGCGGTGGCTTTGGCCAAGGAACCTAGGTCCCATCAGCGATCCAGGCATATTCTGAGGCTGTATCACCTGATCCGGGAGATAGTTGATCGCCGGGAGATCGAGGTCAGGAGGGTTGACACGAAGAACAACACGGCGGATCCACTCACGAAGGCCATTCCCCAGATACAGTTTGAGAGACTCTTCGGGATGCTCGGTATGCGATACTACAGCAGCTGGCCCTAGTGCATGTGGGAGATTGTTAGTTGTATGTATGCCCTAGAGGCCGGTATTGTACAGATGATGTATATTATATTGGATGCTTGGACATATATAGAGATGACTTTCTTGCTCGATATGATAGTATGCTATCTGGTTGCTCTTTATCTTAACATGTACACTTGTCTCTTTAAACTGTCTTATAGTTACATGTTGGTAAAGCCCTTAGGATGTGTACTTGACTACCTGGACTATGATGCAGATCATACTAGTGGGGGCATGGTAGTCTATAAGTACATCCTTCAAGGTCCCTAGTCGTGGGTGTATCGAGACGGGGCATCGATATACCAGTGTAGACTAGCGTATGCGCTTCTCGACCCATGAGATGGGCGATGGATGATCCCATATCCATTGGTGTTTGACATCAGAGATGGTGTACAGGTGCTCAGGGGAGACTGAGTACACTGGACGGACTTGCCGAGAACTCCCAGATGGTATTATACCTCACGTCAGATGGCAGTTCTCAGATGACACTTGTACAGGTTAGTCTGTAGACCCGAGATCGTCATAGAGTCTTGTGTGATTCCCACTGTGCTTTGATCTCCACCTTACCACGTCCATGAGGGCATGCAAAACGGTGGTCTTTGGGTACAGTCCCGAGTCACATGGAGGCAATGAGCGATAGGAGGGGTTTCGTCTCTCCCGGTATTGGGGGTTGTTGTTGCGCTGTGCTCGATTGGCCGTAACAGGGAAGTCCCTGGCCAGGGCTGATCAGAGATTTGCTGGTAAGTGTTACCAGTAGTTTCTCGACCCGTTATGAGCCTCACATCGGCACGACTTATCGGTTACTGGGGTCTGACGTTTACCACCCCTAGACTTGATATGCGACATATCAGACGAACAGACCGGACTGTACGGTAAGTGTTACTGGTTAGATTCACAGGAGTGTGAGCGGGATAGCTCGTCGATCTTCTGATCGCTCAATACCCGGATGGCCGTTACGTTTAGCAGACCGCTTGCGGCTTGTGGGTGCTTGATATGATCATCATCTGCTACCGGCGTATTGACGAGTCTTTAGAGTCCTACACAGAGGTTTCCTGGCTCAAGCGAAACGAAATAGGAGCGCATATAAGATATGTGCAGGACTGAGAATAATGCGTGTATGTGATACCGTATTCCATTCTCACGATGAATGTATCGATTGGTTATATTCGATATAACCTAGATATCGAATCGTTGATTCGATAAATCGATACATTGTATACTAGTCGGTTATGTGCGACATGACCGGATCGTTAAATCAAGTGTTGATTTAATGATTTAATGTATAATTATATATTTGATATATTACTTTGCATTAACTAGTATTGGTTCACTTTAAATGGTTTTTCTCACTTGATGTGCAAGTTGTATATGTGATATACTTTTATGCACGTGTTTGTATCATGTTTGATGATACTTGCTCATTTGGTTAAGTGTATAGAATTAAACCATGGTTAAATTGATGATTAGGGTTTTGCTTATTCATTTATTTATTTATTTGTTTATTTATTTATTTGGAAAAGATTTTGATGAGAATGGTGGCTTTCTTTGTTTCTAGTTGAAGCTTCATGAAGCTTTGACTTTGTAACCATTCTTGTCTTCATGCTTAACCCTAACCCTTCCAAGTAACCATGGTCAATTCTCTACACTCTACCTTAGTTAGTATATGATAAGTATTCATTTTACTTTTCAATTTAAAGAGAGACTTATCATATTCTAGCTTCATCTTCTTCTTCATCTTCAAAGAAAAAGCTTAAGTCCATTAATGGCAACTTGAGCTAAAGTGTGAGAAATCCAATTCTAAAGTGAACCCACCTCCTATTTCTTCACCCTCTACCTCTTTCCAAGTTGTATAGGGTGTTTTCTTCACAAGTTTCACAACTTGATGGAGTTGGAGCTTGAACTTGTGATGCCTCGACGTAGATCGTCTTCGGCACGAAGCCGACGACCTAGCCCGCCCATTTCTCCGATCAAGCCGACGATTGAGTCCGGGATTCGAGATGGACAGGGAGAGGATGGCTACGTGGAGCTAAGGAAGTGGAGAACCGGATCTACAAAGGTTGTAGCCTCTCTCTTTTAGTTAAATTGTTAACTAGTTTCGTTTTTCGCCTAAACTTCTAGTCAACGATCCGTATTAGGGTTTCTCGGCACCCGTAAAAATTGAAATTGGCATGGTTGATGCCTTGTGAGACCTCATTAGCGTGCCTAGGAACCCTACACCTACTAGAGGCGGTTACCGATTCCTCCTTTCAATGAGATATAGATGACAGAGTGTCTGTCAAGAGTTATAAGTTTATCCTCTTCTGAGGAGCAGTATATCGAAAAGAGATCCAACCATGATACTGAGGTAGATATGGCGATGGATGCTATTTTGACTCAGCAGAGAATATAGCCTATGAAGTTATTGGATAAAATTGTTCATTAATGAACATGCTTCTATCATTTATCCAGACAAATTCTAAGGCAGGTACCGCTTGATTCTGGAGATGGTTGATCTCCGCGAGATTGAGGTATAGAGAGATAAAGTTAGAAATATTGTAGCGGATCCACTTACTGAGGTCGTTTCTCGAACACGGTTTAGGAAACTGTTAGTAGAGAAGTTGTGTATGCGATAGCATATGAGATGTGGGTATCTGATACCGCAATAATTGGCCATAAGTGCTAGTAGAAGATTGTTGGATATAGGTGCCCTCAAGGCAATTATTGTAATTGAAGGAGAACCTATATGAGAAAAGAATCTTACTCGAGATGATAGTATACCATCTGGTTTATCTTTATCATTCATGTGTATACGTTTTCCTCGTTATCACGTATCGCTAATACATAATGATAAAGCCTGTAAGATCTTTGCTTGACAACCAGGATTATTATAGGGATCATACTAATGAGGCCTGGGTAGTTCATAAGCACATCCTTAAATATCTCTAGTCATAGGAGTATCGAGACTGGGTACCGGTACTCCAGTTTAGACTAGTGTATACATTTTTTTATCTTATATGGGGCGATGGTTGATCCCATAGCCATTGGTGTTTGACACCGGAGATTGTAAACTGGTGCTCATTAGGTTATGAGTTACACTGGACGGACTCACTGAGAACTCGTAGATGGTATTATACCTATCGTCAGATCGCAGTTCTCTGGTGATATGAGTACGGGATAGTCTGTAGACCTGAGATCGTCATAGTGTCTTGTTTGGTTCCCACAGTGCTTTGATTACTACCCTGCCATGGCTTTAAAGAGCTATGCAAACAGGTTTTAGTTGGGTACAGTCGCGAGCCAGATGGAGGCAGTAAGCGATCGGAAGGGATTCGTCTCTCCCGATATAGAGAGTTTATCTCGCACAATGCACGATTGGCTATAACCATAAGTCCTTGGGTAGGGTAGATGAGATTTACTGATAAGTGTTATCGGTAGTTTCTCGGTTGGTTATGAGCTTGACATCGGTATGACTTATCGAGTTATTGGGGGTCTGTCGGTTTCTACCTCCCAGCCTGGTATAGGATACTCTTATACGAAGAGACCGGACTATACGATAACTGTCACTGATAGACTCTGCAGGGTACGGATGAGCTTGCTTGTCGACTTTCTTTCGATCAATACCTGAATAGCCGTTATGTGCAGCTAGTACCACTAACGAGCTTGTATTATGTATACGATTCTAACCTACTGCCAGTGTATCGTCGAGTCTTTAGAGTCCTATACAGAGGTTTCCCAGCTCAGTAGAAACGATGTAGAGCGCATATGGCGATACGTTCAGAAGTTCAATTAAACACGTGTATTTGATATACGTAAACATTTTCATAATACTAGCCGACTCTTGTTGATGTCGGATTATTAAATCAAGTGTTGATTTAATAATTAAATATATATATTGATATATATATTCTAGTATTATTCTCTCTCATTTGTATTTATACTTGATACAAATACTTATGTATATGGTATATATAAATTTTTATATATGATATACATGATTTCTTCTAGAGTGATGACTCATTTTCTTTATTTGCATAAAAAATGATTCATAACTAAGAAAGAAGTATAGAGACAAAACAATTGTTCTAGGCTTTTTTTATTTGGTAAAGATGGCTGCTGCTACTACTCTCTCTCTCTCTCTCTCTCACTCACTCAGGCTCTAGTTGCTTTTCATATCATCTCTTTCTCTTTTGAGATTTATTTTGAGAGGAAATAGAGAACACTTGAGATAAAATTATATGAGAACTCATTTTACATCTCTTGCTAATTATTCCTAGAAAGTTTAATTAGCAAGTTGCTTCATGACTTTGTTGATCTAGTGGAGATAGAGCTTGCGTTGGGCTATCTCTTGGTGGATCATTTTCGATGAGAAGATCTTCATGCAAGCTCGATCCGGATTATGTGGAGGCTAGAAGGGGTCTTCCACGGTTAGATGGAAACGCTACAAAGGTTGTAGGATTCAATCCTTTAGAACTAGCTCTCTTTCTTGCGACAAAGTTAGTCTTTTGAATAGATTCTAGGGTTATGGTTGTTAGTGATATATGCCCTAGATGCCATTATTGTATCATACTAGATTGTATATTACATTTTGGAATGTTGGGATATTCACAGTTATAATAACAGTTTTGCTCAAAATGGTAGTATACTATTTGGCTTGATTCTACCTCAATATGTATACATATTAGTAAAGCCCTTAGGATCTTTGCTTGACTACCAGCGTTGTGATGGCAGTCACACTGGTGGGGGCTGGGTAGTTTATAAGCACATGGGATTATCGAGATGGAGCATCGATACTCTGGAGTAGACTAGTCTATACACTTCTCATCCCAGCAGGGGAGATAGTCTGTCCCACAGCCATTGGTATGTCGTACTGGAGATACTATACAGATGCTCATTAGGTTATGAGTTACACTAGACAGGACTCGTTAGGAACTGCTGGTTGGTATTATACCTAAACGGCAGGTAGCAGTTCCCGGGTAGCATGAGTACAGGTTAGTCCATTGACTTGACATCATTATTCGTCTCGAGTGTGTTCCCATTGTACTTTGATTACTATCCTACCATGGCTCAAAGGAGTCGTGCAAACAGGTAGTAGTTGGGTGCAGTCGTGAAGCACTTGGAGGAAGTAGCGGTTAGACAGGATTCGTCTCTCCCGATATTGGGGGTTGATATCGCGCTGTGTTCGGAAAGCCATTACACAAAGTCCATGACCAGGGCAATCGAGATTTACTGATAGGCACTTCAGTAGTTTCTCATGGTGTATTGGGCTCTATCCCGGCACGACTTATTGCGCTGTTAGGGATCTGACGTTTAACACCCCTAGGCCCGAAATGCGAGTATCTTAGATGAATAGACCGGACTGTACGGAGATTGTCACGGACAGGCTCAGTAGGAGATCGGATGAGTTTGCTCATCGGCCTTCTTATCGACAGATACCTGGGTGGCCGTTATGTGCAGCTGATTTGTCTCAAAGAATATTTATAACCGCAATCAAGAACGGTGTCGCTTGGTAGCTAGCCGGTGAGTACGGGTCGGTCCACAGGGATGTTGTGTATTTCCTAATTTGGTCTAACGAGTTAATTCCAAACGGTGTGAATGGATTGATTAAATCTAAAAACTAAGTTTTATCTAGACTAGAGTCTTGCTAGGGTTAGGTTTAGGTTAAGTTTGGAAATGTAAAGATCTCCCACTGCTTTCAATGCCCTAATTTAGATCTACTAGGTGTTATGGTAACAATTAATAAAGGGGATTAATACCATCGGGAAGAAACAATGTTTCTTCCTCTAGGTTCTTGTCCTTCCTTTCTTGATTCTTACCCTAATGTCCATGGAAAACATATACAACCGGTCTTTTATACTACGGTATCACCGCTACCTCGGGGGATAGGGTGCCGTAGGGAACGGTGTGTTATGTATGTATGGAATCCTATAAAAACTTATAATGGGCAAGAAAGGGGTGAGAGATCTTCATCTCTCAAGCCTTCCCCAAAGCTAACCCTAACAAGCGAGGAGGCTACTCGCTCATTAGGGAATTGAAAAAAAATTCTAATTAATTTAACTAGGGCAGATAAGAAAATTTAAACTAGGGCAGTGAAAAGAAAACTTACTAATTTTATTGATGGCTCTCTCCAAACATTTACATAGGAATTTTCAGATCTGAAATAGATGAATAAAAAGAGGCATAACCTAAAACAGGTTTTTAGGATTCTATTTATAGATTCATAGAAACCCTAGGTTACAATCGCGTCATATCTGTTTTTACAAATTTACCCCCTAAGAAAAAAGACCTAGTTAACGCACCGCCAGCGCACCGACATTTTTCCACCGACACAGGTCCTTGATGGCCGCAGTTCCACAGCCAAAGCCCACATTTGGCCGCGGTTCCGCGGCCAAAGCTGCCGTATTTGGGCTTTGTTGGCTCATTTTCTTTGGGCTGATTCCTGTTGCATTTTTCTTGGTTTTTCTTCAGTTGTTTTCTCAGATTGGCTTCTGGTTCTCTTCTAGATCTCCACAGTGAATAAAGTCATGGACTTTTACCGCTTGCTTCGTGTCGAAGTCTTGAACCTTGCTCTGCCTTTGTGCTTTGTGAAATTGTCCATTGATCTTCGTTTAGTCTTCAAACTGTAGGCAAGATAAAGATTCTCTGTTTGTTGGTCGAAGTCTCACTTTTGCATCGCATTTTCATTGTTTTCACTGTTTTTGTTCGGAGAACCTGTAACCTGCAACTATATAGCAGACATGGGTCAAAAGCACTTGTTTATTTGTAAAATGAATAAGAATGGGGAATATAATAATGCGATATTATGTTATGAACAAATACCCCCAAACTTATCTTTTGCTCGTCCTCGAGCAAACCTAATTTTTATTCTCGAAAAAGACCTAGCCTCACTTTCGCAGGGAAACGCGATTGCACTGAGCTCGTGCAACAAGCCGTTAAACCTCTAGGTGTCCCTAGTAGGAAGAGTGATATCTCCTGAGGGTTTTCAGCGGATACTACCCACAAAATCCTATCAATTCGGCCCATTAACTTTTATTCTCCAATTATGTTTCCCAATAAGGAAGTCTATTATCTTCGACTCAGAAATGATCGAGCCGTATTTTTCACGCTTCCTTATCATTTAATTTAAGATTATATATGTTCTTGTGAATTTACTTAGTTTTTAGCATATTTTAAGTTTTCCTTCTAGGGTTCTATCTCAACTTAAGAATTTTTATTATTTTTATTAAAGATATAAGTCCTATTTTTCATTCCTATCTCTTATCTAAACCCCAATCACATACCCCTACGTGTGTGTATATATCACCCCTATACTTGGAAATTCAAATCAAGCAATCATACTCTTGTCTTTTTAGATGAATTTCGCTCACACATCCTTCATGCGATCGTTAATATTTCTTGAGGTACCAACAACCAATTACAAAATGTGTATGCACATTAAAGCGTAATTCCTAGTCTTGTAACACCTAAGGCTTTAGCAGTGACTCCAAACCAGTTGGTCTAAGGCACTAGGTGATGAAGCACCCTCGCTAAATATTTTTCTATTTTTGCAGCCTTAAGTAATCACAAAAACCAGTGTTCATTTTTTTATTATCTCTTTACTCACACTTGCATTTTTATTTTATTTTTCTTCGTACTAAGGACTTTAGACAAGAGCATTTCAAGGTCTCTTCTACTATTCCAAGTTTCAAGGTTCGTGTTTGTGCAATTTATAGGGTATACATTTTCAAAATTTAGACTTAAGCTAGGAATTATTTTTCAAACTTACATTTTAATAAAAACATCAATACTCTTCCCTTGTTTTAACTTAGCCCAAGAAGTGAACTCAAAATTTGCCTATCTCTAAATAAACTACAAAGGCATATACTTTCTACCGTTAAATTTTAAGAAAGGTTATTTTTAGGGTTTTTAATTTACTAAATCTAAGATCTAGTTGTTCCTAGCTAGTTACCCTATTTGTCCAACTCAAGTCAATTATGGCCAAAATTGAATACTTTAATTTTTATAATTTTTGAAAATTTTCAATTTTTTATGTGTTTTAAAATAAGCAATGCAAATGCAAAATGTACATATGAATGCGAAGGAAGAAGGCTTACCGAGCATACCCCCAAACTTAATCTTGACAGTGTCCTCACTGTCATGCTACACCAAGAGGGTCAAAATGTCGGCACTCCCCTGTTTATTTATTTATAAAAAAAATTTATTTATTTTTATTTATTATTGTTAAAAGAAAAACAAAAATATATATATACAAAAAGGCCCCCCAAACTTCATTGAAACAATGTTAAACGTCATTGCCAAACTTTGCAAAGACAAAACGTCAACACCAACCAGTTGAAAAATTTATCTGTGTAGAGTATCGGTCGGTGGAAGAACATGTTGTACTGATCCAAAAAGAATTGGGGAAGATAGAAGTGGTGGTATGTAAAGTGTGGAAGTGAATAGATAGGAGGTGATGATGAATCAAAACGAGAATGTGAATGATCAGAAATCAGTGGAATATTGGCATTCTCGTAGCTTATTAAAAGAAAAAGGGGTGGTTCAACTTCTAAAGGAGGAGGTTGACTATCCACACTATCTCCAAGATTTTTCTGTGGATCCTTTATCGACTTGGCATCATCCATCATATGCATATGATAGTCAATTATGAGGGAACTAATCTCCTCGATGTCCACCATAGTCCAGCAGAAAGCTTGCCGCTTATCTTGTAAGACCATTAAAAGGGCTTTCTCTTGCTCGAGGGCAAGAGAGGCCGATATAATAACGGGAAAGGTCTCATTCTCACCTAGGTAAGCATATTTAAGGTGAGATGGTAAGGGCTTGAGTTCGTGTTTCGGAGGCGAAACAATCAAAGGTAAAATTGGGGAATCTATCTCGAACTCAAAGGATTCCAACAAGGGTTCGAAATCACTGCAAACAACCAAATTGGATGGTTCAACTAACTCATCCAAAAATTGAAAGGAATCATATTCGGGCGGTGAGTCGTCAAAATCATCCGAAAAAGTGAAACATTCATAATCAATATCAATTGTGTCAACCATGGTAGATTCAAGGAGGGACACACTACTGGTGTCAAAACTGTTGTCATCAAACAGAAATCTTTCAAGCTCGCAGTCCTCCTGCATGATTTCGTGAATAAAGCAAACTTCTTGTGTACTAGTTTTAGGCATGGGGGGCAGACTTCCTATCTTGTAAATATTGAACTCACTAGACATCTTCCCGAAGGATAGAGTCATGGAGCCATTGCGACAATTTATTACGGCATTGGAAGTGGCCAAAAATGATCGACCGAGGATCACCGGAATTTGGTTCCGTGGGATAGCAACAGGTTGTATGTCCATAACAATAAAATCAACGGGGAATATGAAGTCCCCTACTTTGATCAACACATCTTCTAACTCACCCCTAGGCTGGGTGATTGATCGATCAGCCATTTGGAGAGTACAACGAGTGGGTTTCAACTCTCCAACCCCTAATTGCTCGTACACGGAGTAGGGAAGCAGGTTAATACTAGACCCAAGATCTAAGAGTGCTCTATTGATGTTCTTATCCCCAATAGTTATTGTAATTATAGGACAGCCAGGGTCCTTTCGTTTTTGGGGTAAGGGTTGACGTTGGTTAATAGCATTGCTTACGGCACTAGCTACTAGCACTTTCTTTGGTGTTTGTGACTTTCTCTTCGAGGAGCATAAGCCCTTTAAGATTTTCGCGTAAGAAGGGACTTGTTGGATTGCATCCAAGAGAGGTATATTTATGCGAACCTGTTTAAATAACTTAACAATCTTCTCCATTTGTGGAGTTGGTTTATTGGGACTCAACCTGTTTGGAAATGGAGCATTTTGAAAATCTGTTGAGTCCAATATCTGTGGAGTAGAATGTGGAGTTGGAACGGATCCCAGTGTGGGTGTGTTCGTGAAGTGAGAAGTAGGTCCGTTCGGATTAGAAGAAGAAGAGCCTTTTGAAGAATGAAGAATAGGCTCTAGCGAAGAAGATGAAGGTGAAGAAGAAGAGGATGGAGAAGAAGAAGAACCACCGGCGGGGGTGTCATCACTAATACCCACGTTATTTTGCAACTCTCTTCCAGATCTCAACGTAGTCACTGCATTTACATTAGGATTTTGATATTCATATGCGACATGTGCGTTATGTGCGTGACCGGAATTTGGCAATGGTTGAGATGGAAGCTTTCTCTTTTCTCTCTCGCTCAACGCAGCAGTTAGTTGTGCAATTTGTGCCTCAATAGATTTATTGTTTTGATCGTGTGAAACATTGTTGTGCACCAAAGACTGGATGGAAGTTTCCAACCTTGCTGCAGATTGTGTAGATTGTTTGAGAAATGCATATAGACTTCTTTTTAGCGAGATAACCTTATCATCATTTGGTTGAACAAAATTGTTTTGAGGGTAAAAGTTGTTAGGCACAAAATTGCTCGTTTGATTTGGATAAGGTTGTGGTTGGAAAGGTTGCTGGTATTGAGTTTGTTGGGGTGTTTGTTGTTGCGGAGGAGGAGGCCTTTGAAAGTTGTTGTTTCCTTGGAATTGTTGATTTTGATTCCAAGCAAAATTTGGGTGACTCCTCCAACCCGGATTATAAGTCGAAGAGTAAGGATCATTTCTTTGTCGTTGCTGAAAGGAAGTATTGACTTGATCTTGTCCTTGAACAGGTGGATTATAAGGACACTCTTCGGTAAGGTGTGATGGATCCGAACAACAAGCACAAACAGTTCGTGGGGGTACAGCAGGGGCAGGAGAAGGCGATGAGATTTTGGTCTCAATAGCTTCTAGCTTTTTTGTAAGTGCGGCCATCTCGGCCTTCATAGCAATCGACATATCTAATTGATGTATGCCTGCCCTAAATTGACCAATAGAAGAAGATGAGGTGGTCTTGGTGCTTTCCCACTGAAGTGTTTGTTCAGCAAGATCCTCGAGAAATTGCCACGCTTCCTCACTAGATTTGGTTAGAAAGTCACCTTGACAAATGGTTTCTAGCAACTGCTTTGTTGCTGGGTTCAATCCCTCGTATAATGTTTGGAAAAGTTGCCAATTTTCGATCCCATGGTAAGGGCATTGGACAAGTAGGTCTTTGATCTTTCAAAACACTTCCAAAATGGTTCGGAAGGAAGCTGGGAAAATTGTATAATCTCATTGCGAATTCTCGCGGTCTTGTGATGAGGATAAAACTTTTTAAGAAATTCTTTAAAGAACTCGTCCCAATTTCTAATTGAATGTGATGCTGTGATGTATAACTACTTCTCGGCTAAGTCACATAAGGTGAAAGGAATGACCCTTAGCCTTATAGCATCATCTGATATTTGGGTTGTTTTCATCATTGCGCAAATGCTTTGGAATTTGTTTATGAAGATATAGGCATCTTCAGATTCCAGTCCGTGAAATTTTGGCAGCATATTGATGAAGTGGGGTTTGATATCAAAATTGTCCCTATTTGCCGGTGGGAGTTGAAGACAAGTAGGTAAGGCGGTGCAGACAGGGTAGAAGAGATCCTGGAGCGCGATTCGTTGGGGCGCTGCAACAGGCGGGTGTTGCGGGTTATTCGCACCTAACGGAGGTGGAATCAGTCCCGTGGGTAAGGTGGTGTTAGGATTATATCCCGACATACCTTCGGAAGAAGAATTTGAAGGTGAAGGTAAGGAAGTGGAAGGAATTTCAACTTCGGAGTCGAAAGCTTCGTCGGTCGGTACCAACGAAACACGGACAAATCGGGCGCTAGTGTCCCTAGTCAAACCAGACATACACTAAAGAGGTAGTATAGTCAAAAAGTGAAAAACAGAATGTGGGGGTAAGAAAACGTTAATGGAAAGAAGGTGAGTGGTGGTGGGGTGCACGGATTTTAAGCGACAAGTTGCAAGTTTTTATAAAAAATTTCTTCCTTTTTTCTTTTTCTCTTTATTTGGAACTTTTTGCAAAAAAGATTTTCGATAAAGTGCTTAGACAAACTTTCAATCAACCACAAATGCACAATCAGGCCTAGATCTAGGGTCACCTAGGTAAGCTAGACAGCTCCTAACTGTTCCAAAGGGCTAGAAATAGGACCTCAAACCGCCTCTTCACTGCCAATTGCGGCCAGGTAAGTGCCAGGTGAGTGGGAGGCTCTCCACTACAAGTAGTGGCCCTAATTAAGTAACCACTCGCCTTAGACACACTTGCCTAGACACCACAAAGTCAGGTTAGGATAAACGGTCGATGCCTACAACTAGTCCTCTGTCCTATTGAGCGCGAAGTCCTTAGGGCTGAGTTTAGTATTTTTTTAATTAAGTGATGGTCAATGCATATGCCTTATGTGATTTCTAGGGTCCTGGGAAGGGTGATGAAATCCCCACCCAATCTGGATTGGTTTAAAGCCCCTTAAAGTCAGATTAAATATGCAAAACTGTAAACAACCACTTGCAAACAATTTTTTTTAAGCGCGGCGCAAAGAATCCTGCACAAGATCAATTATTGGAAGGGGGAGAGATTTTTTTACCATAAAAAATCCTGCAGAAGATTTTACAGAGGAGATATTGAGATTTGCAGAGGAGAGAGAAAATAAGCTCAAAGAAAAATTTGCGCAAGATGACATCACCAAGCGGCGGCGCTTCCGCGGTGGAAGGGTACCTCGGGCGGTGGTTCCATGGTGGAGGCAGCGGCTCGATTCCCAAAAAAAATTCTGCTCCTCTGGTTTGACCTTTCTCTGTTATTCAGATCTGTCATTTTCTATTTGGATCTCTGGATTTTTCCAGATCCGAACTCGATTGTAGATCCTGCAAAAAATTCACACAAGAAACCCTTCAAACAATAAAAGATGATAAATTTTTTTTATATTTTTTAATTTTTCAGTTTTTTATGATGTTTATATTTTATATTAACCCGAAATTGCAAAAAAGAAATATTACGCCATCCCCGGCAACAACGCCATTTGATTTGTCTCAAAGAATATTTATAACCGCAATCAAGAACAGCGTCGCTTGGTAGATAGCCGGGGAGTACGGGTCGGTCCACAGGGATGTTGTGTATTTCCTAATTTGGTCTAACGAGTTAATTTCAAACGGTGTGAATGGATTGATTAAATCTAAAAACTAAGTTTTATCTAGACTAGAGTCTTGCTAAGGTTAGGTTTAGGTTATGTTTGGAAATGTAAAGATTTCCCACTGCTTTCAATGCCCTAATTTAGATCTACTAGGTGTTATGGTAACAATTAATAAAGGGGATTAGTACCATCGGGAAGAAACGATGTTTCTTCCTCTACGTTCTTGTCCTTCCTTTCTTGATTCTTACCCTAACGTCCATGGAAAACATATACAACCGGTCCTTTATACTACGGTATCACCGCTACCTCGGGGAATAGGGTGCCGTAGGGAACGGTGTGTTATGTATACATGGAATCCTATAAAAACTTATAATGGGCAAGAAAGGGGTGAGAGATCTTCACATTTCCAAACTTAACCTAAACCTAACCCTAGCAAGACTCTAGTCTAGATAAAACTTAGTTTTTAGATTTAATCAATCCATTCACACAGTTTGGACTTAACTCGTTAGACCAAATTAGGAAATACACAACATCCTTGTAGACGGACCCGTACTCACCGGCTAGCTACCAAGCGACGCCGTTCTTGATTGCGGTTATAAATATTCTTTGAGATAAAAAATAAGTTTTATCTAGACTAGAGTCTTTCTAGGGTTAGGTTTAGATTAAGTTTGGAAATGTAAAGATTTCCCACTGCTTTCAATGCCCTAATTTAGATCTACTAGGTGTTATGGTAACAATTACCATCGGGATGAAACGATGTTTCTTCCTCTATGTTCTTGTCCTTCCTTTCTTGATTCTTACCCTAACGTCCATGGAAAACATATACAACCGGTCCTTTATACTACGGTATCACCGCTACCTCCGGGGATAGGGTGCCGTAGGGAACGGTGTGTTATGTATGCATGGAATCCTATAAAAACTTATAATGGGCAAGAAAAGGGTGAGAGATCTTCATCTCTCAAGCCTTCCCCAAATTTAACCCTAACAAGCGAGGAGAATACTCGCTCATTAGGAAATTGAAAAACATTTCTAATTAATTTAACTAGGGCAGATAAGAAAATTTAAAGTAGGGCAGTGAAAAGAAAACTTACTAATTTTATTGATGGCTCTTTCCAAACATTTACACAGGAATTTTCAGATCTGAAATAGATGAATAAAAAGAGGCATAACCTAAAACAGGTTTTTAGGGTTCTATTTATAGATTCATAGAAACCCTAGGTTACAATCGCGTCATATCTGTTTTTACAAATTTACCCCCTAAGAAAAAAGACCTAGTCAACGCACCGCCAGCACACCGACATTTTTCCACCGACATGGGTCCTTGATGGCCGCGGTTCCGCGGCCAAAGCCCACGTTTGGCCGCGGTTCCGCTGCCGTATTTGGGCTTTGTTGGCTCATTTTCTTTGGGCCGATTCCTGTTGCGTTCTTCTTGGTTTTTCTTCAGTTGTTTTCTCAGATTGGCTTTTGGTTCTCTTCCAGATCTCCACAGTGAATAAAGTCGTGGACTTTTACCGCTTGCTTCGTGTCGAAATCTTGAACCTTGCTCTGCCTTTGTGCTTTGTGAAATTGTCCATTGACCTTCGTTTAGTCTTCAAACTGTAGGCAAGATAAAGATTCTCTGTTTGTTGGTCGAAGTCTCACTTTTGCATCGCCTTTTCATTGTTTTCACTGTTTTTGTTCCGAGAACCTGTAACCTGCAACTATGTAGCAGACATGGGTTAAAGGCACCTGTTTATATGTAAAATGAATAAGAATGGGGAATATAATAATGCAATATTATGATATGAACAGCAGCTAGTACCGCTGACGTGCTTATGGTTAAACCCACTGCCAGCGTACTGTCGAGTCTTTAGAGTCCCACACAGAGAGTTTCCCTACTTCGGGCTAATGATGTAGAGGCTATATGGTATTACGGCAGGGTTTCGATCGTATACGTGTACTGGCTACACGGATGATATTCGGACGTATAATACTAGTAGACTTTGGTTTAAACCAGATTCTAGTATTATATTATTGGATTATTTTCGTCTCTTGGTATTCATATTTTTTTGGAATATAGATACGGGTATGTATATACGGTGAGGGGTATTCTTGTAATTTCATAAGAGTGAAGAAGACACCTCATTTGTGATTTAATCCATTTGCATAAATGGATAATGAGGTGGAGGAGAGTTGTTACATTCATCATTGAAGCATGGCTAGCATGGTTGTCAAAGCAAAGATAGTATGATTGTAAAGACTATTGAATCATAGCTAGCACGTTTATAAAGACCATTGCATCATGGCTAGCATGGTTGTAAAGAAAAGTGAGGCATCATTTTGTAGGTTATTATATGACATGCTTCATGCTATAAAAAGTAGCCATTCTTCATACAAAGAGAAGAGAAAAATGAAGGGTGAACTGGAAATAAGAGAGAAAGGAAGAGAAAAATTAGCTCTTGACAAACACTCTCTCCTCCTTGGATATCTTCTTCTCCCTCAACCCCAAACACTCTCATGAGTTGAGAAACCTTGGGGATTTGAGGCAAATTAATCCATAGACGATCTCTATATCATCTAGACTACCTGGCTTAGCGAACTAGATACCTTAGTTACTTCGGTTTAGAGGTTGGGGCTTGAAACACATTCTCTCGGGTGGATCATCTTTGGCGTAAGGAGGCCGATGTTGCAAGCTCGATCCGATCTTCGAGGATCTTAAGAAGATGATAAGAAGACCCGAAGGACTTATACATAGAGGTATAAAACTCTTACCGAGTAGTTAAACCTCCAAGAAGTTTGCTAGTTAAGGTTTCCATATCGATCGTGGAGTTTAGTCTGTGTTGCGAGACTTGTAAAAATCATTTTTTTTGTAAATAACGCCTCCCCGCGAATCCGCGGGGTACACGAAATAGACTTACAGTGGTATCAAAGCCTACTCAAACCTTAACTAGCAGATTAAACGAAGTTGAAAGTTACGAAACCGATATAACTCTGAAACAATCAAAACGAAATCCAAGTTTTTGTTGATTTTTAAAGAGCCTCCAAATTTTTTTTAAACAATTGCAGAGTGCTCTGTTTCTTGTAAGATGAACACCATAGAAAAACGAGCACAAATTCTCGGATTTTATCCCGCGACAGAAGGAAATTTCCCGGCCTCACCGGCCGTACAATTGAGTTTTGTCTTGAAATTTTCATAGTGTTCTGGAATCTTGGATTTTGGGTTTTAGGTGTTGTTTGATTTTGCCCAGATTGAATATTCTGTTATCTTTGTGTTGGGGCAATATGGAATATTTTGAAGTCGCAGTTTTAACATCGTTTATCAGTTTCTGTTTATATATATGATGCGAAACGTCTGCTAATCGCTATACGTCGATTAGTAGGGGTTGCACATATTTGCATCCTTGTGATGGTTTGTGTATATGGAGTATTGGATCGTCGTGGATGAATAGTCGGGGATGTGAGAAGAGTGTTTTCTTTTCTTTCATGTAATTTTGTAACTGTGATGTAATATTATTTTGCGGGGCATATTCGGGTTGTGGTTGTAGCCACCGTTGCATTATTTCATTTACTGTTTCTTTCACCTAGGTAGACCTAAGGTGGGGTTCACAAACTACCAGGTTCTTGAAGTGCCGAGTGGCCTACTCATTTTATTGAGGGAGGTTGTTTCACTTCGGGAATTTGGCGGGTAGTTTGCCACACCCGTAGGGGTCTAGGGTGGGGTTTGGCTATTCATCACGACCGTGGAATCTTTCTTTCATTATAGGCTAAAACGAAACACGAAAATCCTAGTATATCCAATATATTCATCGGTGGTCTGGAATGCTTATTATTACGTGAGACGAATGGAGATATATATATATGCTATATAATAAATGTTGCTTATGTTTTGCACTCGCGCTAGTCCAGCCCCCACTCTGCCTTTAGTTAAGTAACCTAACGGTGTATGACGGGGCCCCGTGGCGAATGAGGATGGCATAAGCATACGTTGTATTTTTGTTTCTTTTCTGCAATGGTAGGGTTAAATGATGGAACCGCATTAACATTGATTAATGCAAAGGAAAACAAACCAAAGCTTAAATCGTTAGAACATATTCAAAACCACTCGGTTTTCTTCAAAAAGCAAACTTTTAAATGTGGAGCCTAAATCACTCTTTTTAAAAGCTATCATGGTTCCTTCAACTATATCAAGTTCATCACGTTCACGGTTTTGCCAAAACCATTCGTAGCCCTCCGTCATTTCAGATGGGTATTCAGTAGTATTCAAGCTATGTATTTTGACCTTCAACAAGGCATAGTGATTGGTAGCTGCTGGGTATTCATCTATAGCATAGATAGATGTGTTGGTTTGGGACAGTCATACTACTATGTTGGCCTTCATCAAGGGTATGTACGGATGCGTTCAAATTAACCTGTACAATGACGGGTAGAACTTGACTTGCGACTTATGATATGTTGGCCTTCGTCAAGGTCATAAGAGCTTGGGGCAAAAATCTACATCGGGAGTTTCTAAGAAAATTGAAACTTGCTAGTGTTGCATACCATTTGGAGTGTGATGATTTTGGTAAGATTCCTTCAAGATTGTCACAAGATGATATTTGGATCCCGATCCTACCGTGAGTATCTGCTACTCTTCGGGAGATTTTTCACTAAACAATCAATGCTATAAACCAAGTAGGTGTCTAGAACGGTGTTAGCGGGGCTACGCTTCCAGGAAAAAGAGGTTATGTAATTAAAGAACTTCGCAAAAGCGTTGGAAAACCTCTCTCGAAGTACCGACACTAGCCTGAACAAAAGGTTAAGCAAGAATTGTAAGGTGAGATTTGTCCTGACTAATTCTTCTTTTATGGTTTGAGGAAGGATTCGAGAAACAGTGGGAGCCATCCTGTTTGGATAAATTAATAACCAATCTGAACTTGCAAGAGTACCATACTAAGTGTTTCTCCTCTCTCTCCTAATTGCAGCGACCGCAATGACCAGGCTTAGGTTATTGCTAGATAATAATAAATTGACTTGGGAAAACTATAAAGATTGATTAAGGAATGTTCAGATGGCCATTACTTATGACATGCTAGGCTACATCCTTACTACCAAAAACCCCGCCGTCCCAGGTCCAGATTCCACCGTCGTGGATGTTAATATCCGTAAGACAAGGGAAAAAAACAGTGCGAATGCCAAGTGCCTCATGTTGGCCTCAGTAGATGGTGTAAACCAGAGGCAACACGAGAAGATAGACTTAATTTCTATCTTCCTCCATAATAAAGATTTATATGGAGAGAAATCTCGTATCGCAAGATATGAGAGCTCAAAGGAATTGCTTCAATCGAGATTGGCTATCGGGTCATCTGTAGGGGACGACGTCCTTGCGATGACTAGCTATATTGATGAGCTAACGAACTTGAGACCACGTTGGAGAACGAATCATATGCTGACTTGATTCTACAATCCCTCCTTTCTACTTATACCATGAAGGAAATCAGGGAGACACCCGTTTTGCTTATTGGGGAATCTTTCTCTTCTAGATCCAAGATAAAAGCCAAGGGAGAAAAGAAGAAGGCCTCCACTAAGCCGATAGGCGGTGACAGTAAAGTAAAAGGAAAGGGAAAGGCAAAAGTTTCGGGGCTAACAGTAGGGAAGGAGGGTTGTTCCTATTGTCACGGGAAAGGGCATTGGCAGAAGGAATGCAGGGTTGGAAAGCCAGAATTCAGGATCCAAAGCATGTTGTGGCTTCGACTTCGGGTGTGTTTATGATTGAAAACTTTATGTCAATTAACTCTACTTCCTGGGTACTAGATACCGGATCAGGATCTCATGGCTGTAATTCATTATAGGCTTTGAGAAACCGTAGAGTTATCAAGGCAGGTGATATGACTCTCACGGTTGCTAAAGGAATGAATGTGGACGCTGAATCCATAGGGGAATATCACCTAGGATTGACAAGTGGACCGATATTGATTCTACATAACTGTTTGTATGTACCCAGTCTGGCTTGTAATATCAAATCTGTATTTTTACTTTCTAAAGGAGGTTATGATTTTACATTTGTAAGCGATTGTTCCCTCATAAAATACAAGGAAAAACCCCAATGGGGAATCACGTGAGCACACGTGATCGGGGGTCACGTGCCGACACGTGATGGCTTCCTGAAGGCTCTGAAATGATAAGAGTTGAATCCTAATCAAATGGGGCCACGTGTTCACACGTGATAGGTCTTTAAACCCACTGAAAAGAATTAAAGGGATAATAAAACAACAGGGAAAAGCCCCAATGGGGCATCACGTGCCAACACGTGAACAAGGGTCACGTGCTGACACGTGATAATTCCTGAGTTCTTTAAAATAACAAAATTTAATTCTGGTTAAATGCTTAATCAGGGGGTCACGTGCCAACACGTGATGGGTTCCCAAAGATCTTTGAATTAATAGAATTAAATTCTAATTAAATGGTCAATCAATGGGATCACGTGCTAACACGTGATAGGCTCTTAAACCTTCTGAACTAATAGAATTAAATTCTAATTAAGGGAAATCAAAAACCCTAGTTGGAAAAATATTTCCCTAGATTTTTCAAACGAAAAGATTGCGCTCTGTAAAGCGGAGTACCGTTGGATTAAAAATCCAATGGTGATTAAAAATCCAATAGTGATTAAAAATCACCAATTTAGAGAAAGATTCTATATAAGGAAAGATTTCCCTGAAATTTGCCAGGAATAACAAACAAAATATCTTTTGGATTAAAAATCCAATGGTGAATAAAATTCACTGAGTGATCTAAAAGATCATGTTGGTTACAAAATCAATGAAAATCTTTCAATAAAAGATTGACTAAACAAACTGATTCTTTTCATTCTCCAATATATATGAGCCAAGAAGAGAAGAGGAAAAAGAGAGAATATACAACAACAACAGAGAGAAAAAAGAAGAGAATTTAATTCTCCAAAAAGAAAAGAAGATTTCCTCAGAAGAGAAAGAAACCCTAGGTGAGAAAGGGAAAGAGATCATAAGCTCCACAAAACAAAAAGAGAATTTAATTCTCAAACTAAGAGTTTAAGTATTCTGAATAAGAACTTAGTTCTTCTTTTGGTTGAAGGTCTACAGAAGCAGATGTCCCCACAAGTTGAGAATTTAATTCTCATCGGGGAGGTTCTGCCATGCAGATCTAAAACCTAAGAGAAGACCTAAGTTCAGAGAATTATATTCTCCCACAAAGCACATATGAATTTAATTCCTCCAACAAAGACAGGGTTTAACCCTTAAAACAAGAACTTAGTTCTTCTTCATGGTTGAAGATCTGCAGAAGCAGATCTCCCCATAAGTTGAGAATTTAATTCTCATCGGGGAGATTCTGCCATGCAGATCCAAAAGTTAGAGGGAGAGTTGGGTTTAAAGAATTTAATTCTTCCATATACATAGAAATTTAATTCTTCTATACAAAATTAGGGTTTAACCCTACAAAAGAATTTAATTCTTAAACAAGGGACTTAAAATTCTCCAAGCACGTAAAGAAGTCAGTATCCAACCTGATCACGTGGCAACACGTGACCCTCCCTTCAATGATCAGAAAAGAATGAATGATATCGGGTCGCGTGCTCCCACGTGACCCTTGAACAAACTTCTCAAAACAAAGGCAAAACAGACTTTGGGCGCCCTCACATGTCCCCACGTGACCCCTAGCAAATCCTGTTAATATCCAGTGCATGGGTGCCCATCACGTGCCCACACGTGATAGCCATGAAGACTAAAAGTGTTTAACACTTATTCTGAAAATAAAATAAGGGAAGCTTGACACAATCCTAAGGTGCCTCACGTGTCCTCACGTGAGCGCTTCTTTTTTTTAGTGTTTAACATTATTTTAAGCACTGCATCCTTAGTGTTTAACACTATTTTATGTGCATCACGTGGGGACACGTGACCGCCAGATATGTGCTAGTGTTTAACACTATTTTCAAACCAGTCTTAGCCTAAATTGGCTAAATCTTCCAGAGACAAGACTCCCCTTTTGACTGAGCCTCAAATACACCCTTCTCTTCCAAGATTGATCATCTCATATGGTATATGAGTGCTCAGCACTCAATAAAAGAAAAAATACGGCTAGAACCCAGATTCATGTTTAGCATTGCTAAATAATGGGGGGCTGAACCCAGACAAATGTTCAACAGTCTAAACAAAGGTCCAACATTTCAAACCTAATTGGACTTAGCCCAAGTTGGCCATAAGTTCTCAATTTAAATTTAACTGAGCCCATGTGCTCATAATCTAATTAATTGATCTTAGTCCCAAATTGGACTATAGATCCCCCAACCAATATTGGTTCAAGGGTACATCTCTTCACTCCTATGATATTTATCGTTGTAATCCTTCAACGTCTTCAGAGAGGTGACGGGTCCCGACAACCAGACATTTCACGGACTGTGGGGTCCTTAAACTCATTGACTATGATGTCCTTAACCTTGGACTGTGAGGTCCTTAAACCCATGGACTATGATGTCCTTAACTTCGGTCTGTGGGGTCCTTAAACCTAAGGACTATGATGTCCTTAACCTTTACAGACTATGATGTCTTTAAACTGGACCGAGATGTCCTTAAACTAACATTGGACTATAATGTCCTTAAAATAATGGACCGCAATGTCCCTAAACTAAACAATAGAGCCCAAATGCTTTTTTGTTGGATCTAAACGATCCCGTTGAGTTGATCTTAGTCTGAAATTAGACTAACGTATCCTCAACAAACGTTTAAGTTGATCTTAGTCTCAAATGAGACTAACGTATCCTTAAACCCAACCCCAAACCCAAATCAAAGAAAATACGGATTTGGACTAATCCACGCCCTATGGGCGACAATATAAATTAGTCTCTGTATAAAATCCTTGGGTAACCAAAAACAAAACAAACACCCACAACATGAAGTGACCATCTAGAGAAGGAGAAAGTGGTTACAGCGATGCGGTAGTGTAATTAACTGCAGGGGCTTGCGCCTGCAGGGAAGAGCGTCCCCACAATCAAAAACCCCTCAACGAGGGGGAATCTGACGAAGTCTGCTACATCGGCCGTATCTGTTTAAACCTTCGATACACGGTGTCATAAATCAGCTTGGCATCTTCGGAGAGGTAGACGGATAGCACCAAATAGCATCTGCCCTCGAAGTTCAGGCCGGACGTACCAACGTCCCGGTCGCGTCTTTCGGCGGAGAACAGATTCTGGCACGCCCGGTGGGACCTCTTCCTCTTTCCACTCTAAATTTCTTGTGTCATGTTCGCGAACGAATCGCGGTTTAATATGGTTGCCCTTGGGTTCGAGGCACTAAGATTTGGTTTTGCTCTCATGCAGAAAAAAGAACATCAATGGCCTCTAACTGCTCCAGCTGCAACTGCAACTCCCGTTCCGCCTCATCTGGAGGAGTAACCTACGGGCCCTAAGCGGCCTCCCTGTTCAAGATGCCAATGGAGCAGGTAACTCAGGCCACCACTAGGCTATTCTTCGGGACCATGCTCTCAACGATGAGCTTCAATGCCCCTGTACCATTGCAAGAAGCTCAGAAGAAGTCAGTCTTTGATCGGCTTACCACTACCACGGCCTCTCTCAACGGGTTGCCCAAACTAAGCGCCTCAGTTTTCAGCATACTGGGCCAAAGCTCCAACGGGCCCGTGAAGAAGCCCGCAATACCAGAAGGCGTTATCCCAAAGTGGATAGCCATTCCTACTCTTGAAGTTATCAGGGTGGCTTCTCCGGCTAAGGGGCCGGTCTTCACATGACTGGTCATCTCAGCTCCCACTCTAGGATGGCGCCAACAACAGACTCTCATCAGAACAGGGGGCATGGAAAAGCTGATCCAATAGCGGAGGTGATCCTGGCCGCACGACATGCTCGACGTCACCACTGGCGCCAAGTGAGGAAAGCTGGTGGCAATTCCCTTCTGGATTGACTCTTCCGACTCCAACAGTGGAAATTGATGCTGTTGTTCCAACTGGGAACAACTTTGAACCACTCAGAAGGGTCCACAAGAACTCTCCGACTGCTGTGCTGAAAAGATCTCCTCCACCTATGGAGAATACCCCAAAGGCGATGCTGGAACAGCCCCCTCAACGGCTGTCCTCTAAAATTTATAAAGTTTGGCGACAGGTCCAGGACTCCGTGATAGATCAAGACTATCCCCGGCGACAGAAAAAGATGAAGGTTTGGCAAGAAGAGAACCACCATGTCAAGCCACAGAAGGCGACAGCTACTTGGGTGCCTACTGCAACGGCCCCCTCAACTTCGAACGCCCACAAGAGGAGAAGGCCGGAGAAAATCCCTGAGTCTGCAACGAATCGCATGACCACTGAACCCAAACGCCCTAAGTCTGGGGGCATGGTGGTGCATACCGTCTATATGGCATCCGGAAAAGAGGATAGCCGTATCTTCACAGGTCATCGACCGCTTACGCGATCCGTAATAAAGGCTCAGGAGCAACAACAACAAAAGCTCCAAGAAATGCTAACAGCTATGGCCGCACTTATGGGACTGAAAGCAAGCCCGGAGACATCCTCGGAGCAACGCCGTGAGTAGGAAACTGATGCTGAATTCCTTCGGAGAATGCTTGAGAAGAGGGACAAAGAGGCCGCGGAACAAGCGGCCAATATAAAACAAATGGCCATTCTGTTCCAAGATATGGCGGGCATGATCCAGCCGGACCCTCCAGCCGAAAATCCGCCAGTAATAATTGAAGATGATAGAGGAGAGATATCAAATCCTCTGCCGGCTCTATCAACAGCCAAGGAGGAGACAATCTCCAAAGCTGCCCTGGATAATTACATCGCTCAGTAGATACGAGTTCACCAGGCGAATGAAGCAGCTGGGCAAATTGTTAAAACTGGACGACCCTATCCGGGTTGGTATAACCAAATAAAGTACCCGCCGGGATACACGATCCCTAAATTCTACGTATATAAGGGGACTGGAAATCTGCATCAGCATGTCGCTCAATTTAGGGCTCTGTGCGGCAATACCAAAGGTGACGATATGCTACTGCTTCGCCAATTCGTTGGCAGCTTGTCAGAGAAGGCATTTGAGTGGTATTCCGAGCTCCCGAATGACTCCGTTAAGATGTTTGCAGAGATGGAGCTACTATTCATCCAACGTTTTGCGAGCGCTAGCGAACGTACCCCAATTACAGCATTGATCAATGCCAGGGTAAAGCCAGGAAAGACATGGGTGCAGTATGCGATACGGTGGTGGAATTTGTGGTTGAAGTGCGAGCTGCGCATTGAAGAAGCGCCTGCGGTAGGCATGTTCGTGGGGACCCTCGACCTTCAAGCGACCATTTCACAATTCATGATGTTTTTCAAGCCGACCACTTTCCAGACCTTTATTGACAAGTTGGCCCAAATGGATCAGATAGGCCACAGGCCTTCCTCTTCGAAGCCGGAGCCACGGAATGAAAAAGGGAAAGGGAAAGCGACCTTCGTCGCCAATGCTCAACAGCAGCCCAGTGGCCCAAAACTAACTGATCGCCTAGACGAGAGACGGCGATTCTTTAATGAGAAAATGAAGCGTCCTTATTCGTTTCCCAGGGACAAAACGAGGAGATTGTTCGAGCTGGCGGTGCGCAACAGGTTCATCAATTTGCCGAATCCAAAACGCCCATTGCAACCCGGTGAGGCTAATAATCCCAATTATTGCCCCTATCACCAAGCGATAGGCCATCCAATTGAAAATTGCTTCATCTTTAAATGTTGGATTGAAGACCAAAACCAACAGGGCAAATTCGCATTGTCCGAGAATTGGAAGTAAGTCCGCCTCAACCGCACGCTCTTAAAATGGGGGACACACCGGGGGCATCGTGCTCTTTTGTCGAAGAAGCTCCATGGGAGGTTGCTCTTTCAGCCAAAACAAAAAGAATACTGAAGGATCTCCAAACATACCCGGCGATCAAATGGAAAAGTCCGGTGGAACCCGAAGTCATCAAGGGAATGCTGAAGCCGCGCCCGACGCCAAAAATTGGTAACGATAATCAAAACGATCAGGCCCAACCGTCAAGGTCTTTGAAGAAAAAGAAGAAGACCAAAAAGCCCGTGAAGCCTGGTGATAAGCGCACGGACCTGCAAAAGCATATCGACTCGCTGGAAGAATATAACCAGAAGATGCGAACCCCGGTCACACTTCAAGAGTTTCTCAGCCTTGTCTTTGAGGACGGAAATGATGACAATGGAGAAGACTCGTCGGATGAACCTGAGGATTATGTGGCAAGCTGCCATGTGATCTCTCACTCATCGATAAACAGTGAAGAAGCTCCTGATGCAGAGAAACTGGGGGCAAATCTCGAATCGAAGCTCCTAGGACCATCAGACAAGATGATTGATGCATTCCGGAATGAAGCACTTCTGAAAAGCAAGGCTGATCGAGAGTGCGAAATGGCCATATTTGAAAAGGACAAACGCCGGCGACTGGATAAAAGGGTTGAAGCACCCCAACTAGGCCGAGGCATGCCCGCAACAGACAAGAGCAGGCTTAAAACGAAGAAAAAGTTCGCCAAAGCCATATAAATGGGAATGAAGTTGCCACCCTCCGAAGGAAACACTTCTGATGAGATACACCTTAATGAAGAGGATGTGGATCCTAATTACTGTTTATATCATCGAAGGATTGCGCACCGTACTGAAGAATGAAACGCCTTTAAAAATTGGTGGCAAGGGTATGTTGCTCACAGGTAATACTTCAAGAAGATGAAGCGTGAAGCTCGTCGACAGCGGAAAAATGCGACAGACAAACGTGGACGAGCTGCCGGCAACTGTCACATGGTTGATAGCAGGGGATAGCAAGTTCTCACCTTCGGGAGTGATTCTGAAGAAGAAATGACTCTTGGACCTCTCTTCAAAGAATCCACCTTAGGAAAAGAGGAAGAACCGAAGAGTTGTGAGAACATTCAGCTGCGCAATCGCACATTACCTGAAAATAGTCTCGGACCCATAAACAAGGGGTCGAACAAAAAGGATAAGGGGAAAAAAAGGTCCCTGAGGATATCACCCTCGATGACCAAGCCGTCAAAGAGCTGACAGCCAAGGATTCGCCCAAGAAAAACAAGGTGGATTACAACGTTCTGGCACACCTGAGGAAGATACCTTCACAGCTAAGCATTCTCGATGCCCTTCTGCTATCCAAAGAGGCGAGAGATTCTTTGATCAAGGCACTACAAGAGCCCGAGCAGTTCCAAGCTTTCCTCACCGAAGAAAAGATGAAGGATGAGCTGGAAGAAGTGCACAAAGTCGATATCACATTCGGCGATGAAGATCTCCTCCTCGGGACGTACGAACATAACTGTCCCCTTTATGTCTCTGGATACTGTCATGATATTAAGATAGGCAAGATCCTGGTTGACAATGGGTCCTCCGTCAATCTCCTCAATGTATGAGTGTTGAAGGAAATCTGCATGAGCGTTCAGCACCTCGCTCATGATAAAATCACCATCTCCGGGTTTGACTCCCAGTCATCACGGACGTTCGGGTCTGTAATATTGACATTAAGCTTTGGGCTACTTGTCACGGATATCAAGTTTCATGTCATTGACGCCAAAACTTGCTATAACGCTTTGCTCGGCAGGCCTTGGTTACACGAATACAACATCATCCCTTCTACACAATATCAGTGTATGAAGTACTTCAAGGATGGTCTCGAGTATACAGTGACAGGGGAACTAAACCCATTCTCTGTGAATGAAGTCTGAAAGTATGAAGATGCAAAATACTTCTTACCAGATTTCGAAGACACGGAGAGATGTCATAAACCGAAGAACAGAGCTATCACTACTATTCCGGTCTTCGAGAGTGATACCGAGGAGGAAGAAGAAATATTTTATTCAGGGCCGCCCCAATGCAACAAGCCGGGACCGTCCACCCCTATTATGGTCTTTGGCAGCGACTCAGAAAATGAGGTCAATGCCGTATTTTCTATACGACCATTGATACAAGCCTCCGCTGGCGATGATCGGAGTTTGCAAATCACCATGGTTCCGCAAGAACAATACAAAGAGCTCGACGCACTTGATACCTATAATGTGCAGGAACTGCAGACATTCTATGTCCCTCCCAGGCAAAGAGATGAAAAGGCGATCCTCTTTTATCGATCCATGGAAACCAAAGTGGAGAAAGAAATTTAGCATGGTGCCGATTCTACACTTGACAAGCTCCAGCCCATCCGTCTGCCCAGATACTACACAAAAGGATTGAAAAGGCTGTTGAGGCGCCAAGGCGTACCCTTCAAACAGACTGCTCGACAAGCTCATTTCTACAACAGGATCTGGGACGTCCTTGGAACTCAGCGAAAATTGCCCAACGGGAGAATGGAAACGATCGGGCTTGAATATGTTTAATCCAAGAAACGGGAGCGATTCCATGACTGCTGCGTTATACAAGACTTTGATGAAGAAGGAGATGTTCTGTTAAAAGACACTAACCCGGAACCAAAACGAGGTCCTGCCATGAAAATGCCAAGTCCGTCGTTTGAAGAACGGATGGACAAGCTAATAAGGGAAGCGGGTCAGAAGGTCCGGGATGACCTTAGCTGCGAAATGGCCATTTATGAGAAAGCCAGGACGCAGCGCCTCCTTCAGTAGGCCGCGGAGAACGACAATGCTCTTCGTCGCCAAACCGTCATACAAAAGACCCGGTGCAGAGGCAGAAATAAACTAAAGAATAGGAAAAACGTTCGACAGCAGCGTAGCGGGTCTGAGAAGCCACGCTATCGAGAATCGAGCAGCCGGGATCTGTCTCTTATAAAGAAAATGGGTCGAGCATATTCTATTCCCCAAGATAAGACATAGAAGGTATTCGACCTCGTCGTAAAACATCAGATGATTACGCTCCCGGAGTCCAAGCACCCCGAGCAAGCAGACAAGGTCTCTCACCCAGACTATTGCTCCTATCACCAAGCAATAGGACATCCTCACGAAGACTGCTTCACCTTCAAGAAATGGGTTGAAGACCAGTATCAACTCGGCAGATTCGCTCTATCCAACAGTTGGAGGGTAAGTCCACCACAGAAGCATCAATCAAAAGCCACTTATGCAATGAGAGTAGAACTAGATCAACATCGGTCTTAGAAACGATCTCGTACCTGTCACGCGATAACGCTGTCAGAAGAAGAACCCGAGAATACGGATGACCTTTCTTGGTGCTTCGAAAGCAATGAAGATGAGTTGATCTCAGAATTTCCACCGGCGCCAAAAGAGCTGGAAGATGTGATACATACTACTGCAGATGACCTCAGAAAAATCGACTTGGGAATGACAAACGACCCACGGCCGACATTTGTCAGTGAACTGTTGTCTGAAGAAAAGGAGGCTACGCTTAAAGACGTGCTCATGCAGTATAATGATTGCTTCGCATGGAACTATTCAGAGATGCAGGGACTCGATCCAGAGATTGCTGTCCACAAATTGGCGATTTCTCCACACGTCAAGCCGATCAAACAAGCACCGAGAAGAATGTGGCTCGAGCTTGAGATGAGCTCAACGCCGAGGTCAAGAAGTTAATCGACTCCGGCTTCATCCAAGAAGTTCAATACCCTGACTGGATTGCCAATATCGTCCCAGTGATGAAGAAAAATGGGACGGTGCGCATATGTGTGGACTTTCGGGATCTCAACAAAGCTTGCCCAAAGGATGACTTTCCAGTACCGGTCACTGAGCTGATGATAGATAATACGTCCACTCATGAAGTTTTCTCCTTTATGGACGGCTCATCAGGATACAATCAGATAAAGATGCATCACGAGGACCAGAAGCATACCGCTTTCTGGACCCCTTTGAGCATATTCTGCTACAAGGTGATGCCTTTCGGTCTAAAGAACGCTGGTGCCACCTATCAGAGGGCCATGATGAAGATTTTCGATGACCTCATACATGAAATCATCGAATACTATATTGACGACCTCATAGTTAAAAGCAAATCATACAAGGAACATTTAGAGCATCTGAAAATCGTGTTTCGGCGCCTTCGGAAATACAACTTGAAGATGAACCCTCTCAAATACACGTTCGGAGTTTCCTCAGGCAAGTTCCTAGGATTCTTCGTCCGACACTGAGGCATCGAGATAGACCCGTCGAAGATCAAGGCGATCATGGAAATGCCTCGGCCAAGGACTCTCAAGCAACTGTAGTCTCTCCAAGGAAAGCTCGCGTATATCCGGCGATTTATAGCCAATCTCTACGGCAAGTGCCGTCCTTATAGTCACCTAATGAAGAAGGGAACCCCGTTCATCTGGGATCGCAAATGCCAAACCGCACTGGATGAAATCAAGCAATACCTGCAGAATCCGCCGGTACTGGCCGCTCCTGTTAAAGGAAAACCTCTCGTCCTGTATACAACAGCCCTCGAAAGTTCCTTAGGCGTGCTGTAGGCACAAAAGAACGACCAAGGGAAGGATAGAGCCCTCTACTATTTGAGTCGAGTTCTCCTGGGGGCAGAAAATAATTACTCTCCCATTGAAAAACACTGCCTGGCGTTGATCTTCGCGATAACGAAGCTCAGACACTATGCGTTAGCACATGAGGTCCACCTCATATCAAAGGTGGATCCTCTCAAATACTTGATTTCAAAATCCATATTAACGGGACGGCTCGCTAAATGGGCCCTACTCTTAATGGAATTCTCGATAACTTAACGTCCTTTCAAGGCAGTGAAAGGTCAGGCCATCGCCGACTTCCTTGCTGAGCATCCGATACCTGCCGACTCTCCCTTGAACTGTGAATTGCCAGACGAGCACGCGTTTGACACGATAGACGAGGAAAGAAGAGAGAATGATACCCAGTGGGAACTCTACTTCGACGGAGCGTCTTCCATGAAAAAGCAAAAACACAGCACCCCCATAATCAAATCAGGGGTAGGCCTCATCTTCGTGACCCCACAAAGAGGGATAATGCGCTTTGCCTTTTCCTTGACAGAGCCGAGGACGAACAATGAAGCCGAATATGAAGCTTTGATAGCAGGTCTTGAGATCGCTGTCGATATGGGAGTCGAAAGCCTCCTCATATACGAAGACTCCCAACTGATCGTTAGTCAAGTAAACGGCGACTATCAAACGTGCAAGCATGAGTTAGTGAAGTACGGCGAGAGAGTGCAGCAACTGCTGACTCAAATTCGTTCCTACACCCTGTAAAGCATACCGCGTGCGGAAAACAACAATGTGGATGCATTAGCCAAGCTCGCTAAAGAACTGGCCGACGAGAACCTCGATTACGTGAGGATCGTTGTGCAAAGCCGTTGGGTTCTTGCACCGGCAGAAATATCTCCAGAGTCATCCGAAGAAAAAGGAGCGACCGAGCAAACGACCCTATAAATAAAAGACTAGGAAAAGGCTATGGATTGGAGAGAAGTCTTTATAGACTACTTCAAATCCCGTTGAACACCTGAAGATGCGTCCTCAAGACATCGGCTCATGAAACGAGCTCTATCTTTTTCCTTCATCAATGATACGCTGTATAAGAGATCATTTGATTCTCTATGGCTAAGATGCTTGGGACCTGAAGAAGCAAAGAGAGTCGTCCAAGAAACTCATGATGGACTATGCGGTTCTCATCAAGCCGGGCCAAAAATGAATCTGAAGATCAAAGAGATGGGCTACTATTGGCCCATGATGATCCAAGACTGCTTAGAATACGCGAAGCAATGCCACTTGTGCCAAATTCACGGGGATTTTATCCACCGACATCCAAATCCGCTACACCCAACGGTGGCTAGCTGGCCGTTCGAAATGTGGGGAACTGACATAATCGGGCCCATTGAACCAGCATCGTCCAGAGGACATCGATTCATTTTGGCAACCACCGATTACTTCTCCAAGTGGGCAGAAGCAGTACCACTAAGAGAAGTGGAGATGGAGAATATCCTCCATTTCTTCAAGACACACGTCATTTATCGGTTCGGCACTCCGTGATGGATTATCTCCGATAACGGGCCAACCTATAGAAGCCACAAGATCAGCCGCTTCGCACAACAGCATAACATAGACTGGAGATACTCTTCGGTCTATAATCCCCGAGCTAACAGTCTAGCTGAGGCTTTCAACAAGACCTTGACGAAGATCATGAAAAAGACGGTGTCTCGAAATAAGAAGGACTGGCACGAGAGACTGCATGAAGCTCTCTAGGCGTATCGAACTACGTTCAAAACGGCCACAAACACAACGCCGTATTAATTGGTATTCGGCACAGAAGTGGTACTCTCCCTCGAGATAAAGCTACCCTCTCTATGAGTGGCGGTTCACTACGAGCTAACGGACGAAGAGAATGCTCACCTTCGGCTTGAGGAGCTCGACGGCCTTGATGAAACCCGGCTCATGGCGCAACAAAACCTGGAGGCTTACAAAGCAAAGATGACGCGCTCATATGAGAGATTGACTAGGCCGAGAACATTCCGCCAAGGCGAACTTGTGCTAGTGGTCAAGAGACCTACGATCCCTAATCATGCCAGAAGGGGAAAATTCGAGCTGAACCATGAAGGCCCATACATCATAGACAAAGTTTACAAGGGTGGAGCCTATCTACTCATGGACGTGCATGGCGAAAGAACTTTCAGGCCAATAAACGGTCGATTCCTGAGAAAATACTCCGCCTGACGAGTCACGGCCTAGGTCAACGATAGATGATGACGCCTATGTCCACTCGCTATCTTCCTAAGCCCAAACTCTATAAGTAATAGCCGACAAACGGACCGAAACGTCCTTAAACTAACGACGGACCGAAATGTCCTAAAACTAATAACGGACCGAAACGTCCTTAAACTATCAATGGACCACTATGTCCTAAAACTGGCTATTGACCGAGACGTTGATAAACTACTACGGACTGCAGCATCCCAAGGCTGACAAAAAAAATAAAATAAAATAAAAAAAGAAGAAAGAAAACGGTATGTCCGTAAGCGAGATGGGCACGGTTGAAAACCCGAAAGGGCTCCGTGAGTAAAAACAGCAGGGCTACCGGCGAGTGTTGTGAAAACCCGAAAGGGCGCAATTTCGTTAAAAGACACTTGCAAGGTCTTCTCGACCTTGTGAGGAGAAAATACCTATGTGAGATCCTTATGACTCACAAGGGAGCAACATACTTAGGGATCCCCACGATGCCTAAGGAGAAAACACACTTACGAGATCCTCATGACTCGTAAGGACAATTCCCCTTTGAGACCCTTACGGCTCATAAGATTCAAAAGCCTTAAGCTACAGGGATCTGAACCTGTTCTTAAGCCATCACAACCTCCAGTGTTGCCCTACAAGCGTCTTAATATCGACCCTTGTATACAATCCACGGGCACGAATAAACATTTCCCTAACAAAGTCCCACCAGAGACTGGGGATATGCTCATATGGCAAAAGACACGTGTAAGTCCTCTCGACTTATAAGGAGAAAATACTCTTATAAGATCCTTACGACTTATAAGAGACCATACACTTAAGACTCCTCATGATTCTTAAGGAGAAAACGCACCTACGAGATCCTCACGACTCGTAGGGAGAAATACCTTTATGAGACCCTTACAGCCCATGAAGTCAAAAGCCTTAGTCGACAGGATCCTAACCCTGTTTACTAAGCCACCTTTGTTCGACATTGACAAAGACAAATGACGATTCGCTCCTGGAAATATCCCAGTTGTAGCAATGCTGATGCCTAAATCAGTATCAAATCCTAAACTCGCAGCGAAAAGTCAACGAGCCACAAATGCATACGAAATAGCCGAAATGATGGGGCAACTTGCAACGAAATCAACAAGTATAATATATGCATGCAAAATAGACGAAATGGTTGGGCAAATCGAAAAAAAAGTAGCAAGTAAATAAAACAAATAGCCGAAATGATTGGGCACCGCGAAAAATAGCCGAAATGATTGGGCAATCGCGACTTTCGCGATATAAAAGCTGAAATGATAGAGCATCGTGGAAAGAAAAATATATAAAATGAAACTTTTTGCCCTAAAGGTGAGATCACATCGATCCCTGTATACAATCAAGGGGCACAAACAAAGAGGGAACCCTACCTTCCTACCAGGCTCAATCAGAAAAATAAACCAAATCTCGACGGTTCATAGACAACCTGGAGATCATCTCAACATTCGTCTCATTACAACAGACGCAACATCAGCAAATCGGAGCCGCTGCAAAGTTCCCAGTTCCATGACTTGACGATGCACAGAAAACCGAGAGTCAACCCCTCCTGGTCCCATAGAACACGGCTAATGTCAATCCTAACCCCGTGGGAAGCGTCCAGAGCCAATCCTGGTCCCGTAGAACACGGCTAATGTCAATCCTGACCCTGTGGGAAACGCCCAGAGCAAATCCTGGTCCCGTGGAACACAGCTAATGTCAACCTTGACCCCGTGGGAAACGCCCAAAGCACCTCCTGGTCTTGTGGAACACGGCTAATGTCAATCCTGACCCCGTGGGAAACGCCCAGAGCACCTCCTGATCTCGTGGAACACGGTTAATGTCAATTCTGACCTCGTGGGAAGCGTCCAGAGCACCTCCTGGTCTCGTGGAACACGGCTAATGTCAATCCTGATCCCGTGGGAAACGTCCAGAGCACCTCCTGGTCCCATGAAACACGGCTAATGTCAATCCTAACCCCGTGGGAAGCGCCAGAGCAAATCCTGGTCCCGTAGAACACGGCTAATGTCAATCCTGACCCGTGGAAAGTGCCCAGAGCAAATCCTGGTCCCGTGGAACACGGCTAATGTCAATCCTGACCCCGTGGGAAGCACTGAGAGCAAATCCTGGTCCCGTGGAACATGGCTAATGTCAATCCTGATCCCGTGGGAAATGCTCAGAGCACCTCCTGGTCCCGTGGAACACTGCTGATGTCAATCCTGACCCCATGGGAAGCGCCCAGAGCAAATCCTGGTCCCGTGGAACACGGTTAATGTCAATCCAGACCCCATGGGAAGCGCCCAGAGCAAATCCTTGTCCCGTGGAACATAGCTAATGTCAAACCTGACCCCGTAGGAAGTGCCCAAGAAAATCCCAGTCCCGTGGAACACAGCTAATGTCAATCCTGACCCCGTAGGAAACGTCCAGAGCAACTCCTGACTCCGTGTAATGCAGATAAAGTCAACCCCCGGACTCCATGAAATGCGGATGAAGTCAACCCTCGACTTCCCCGTCAAAGCAATTCTTTGATTCGGGAGCAAGTCGAACTCATCAATCACTTACGGGTCCTCTCGACTTGTAAGGAGAAAATTCTCTTGTGATATCCTTACAACTCTCAAGAGAAAACGCACTTAGGAATCCTCACGATTCCTAAAGAGAAGATACACTTACGGAATCCTCTCAACCGGTAGGGAGAAAATTCTTTATGAGACCCTCACGGCTCATAAAGTTGAAAAGTTTTAGGTGGCAGATCCTAACCTGTCTCCCAAGCCATCGTTGCCTCGCAGAGAGGTCAAGATAGATTTTCTACGGGCCACTCTCTCCGACAAGAAAGGAAATAATCACTTACAGGTCCTCTCGACTTGTAAGGAGAAAATTCTCTTGTCAGATCTTTACGACTCTCAAAAGAAAACACACTTAGGAATCCTCACGATTCTTAAGGAGAAAATACACTTATGAGATCCTCACGACTCGTAAGGAGAAATACCTTTATGAGACCCTCACGGTTCATAAAGTTGGAAAGCCTTAGGAGGCATATCTGAACCTGACTCATAAGCCATCTCTGTCCTATAAGGAGATCAAAATAGATTATCCATAAAATGCATTTACTAAAAAGGGACACACCACCATGAAGCAAAATATGTCTTTTATTCATGAATCAAAATGAATAAAAAATACAATTTATGAAAGAATAAAAAAAAATACTCTCCTTCAGGAGTATGTACAAAAGAAGAATAAAAAAAATATACAATTCTTCAAGCCGGTGGACGATTTAATAGGTTTGCCAGTTCATCCTTTTTCCGCTGGGCCTCGGCTTAATGATTCATTATCGCTAAGAGACGGGCCTCCGCTTGAGACTGTTGGGCCTGGTACGAGGCAAGCCGATTTTCAAGCCCCTTTTTGGTAACTTCATGAGCTTCGACCATTTTGCGAGTGAAAATGACGGCTTTATCAATAGCTACCACCTCCCTGATAGCTTCTTGAAGCACTCGCCAAAGTTCATACGCCCGAGTGGTCTTGACCGTAAGATTAGCTTGAAGTTCCCCCAGCACAGTTGAAGCCGGCTTCCTCTCTGAAAATTTTCGGCTGAGCCACTTCTCGCATGACAGCATATTTGCAGCGCACCGTTCGATTAGCCACCACAAGCCCGCCTTTGTAGCCACAACCTCTGAAGGAAGACGCGAGCACTCAAGGCTATGTAAGCAAGCCTCCACCCGACGACAAAACTCATCCCAGACTTGCACCAATGTTTCGCTATGGTAAGCAGCAAGAAAGGGGAGAGAACTGTTGGCTTCGGCGGCAAATTCTTCGGCCATGATCAAACTACCAGCACGAAGGTCTTCGATCAGAGCTGAAAAAGAGTGAAGGCTTAGCTTTGCCATCCGTTCCGAGGCACGTAGAGCATAGGGGACGGGCGGCATGACGATGTGAGATTCCAGCGTGGTAAGAACTGGCAAAACTGTTAAGATTCATAAAAAGAAATCTGCGAGACTTGCAAGGAAAGAGCAGGTGGAACAATGTCGAAATTTTACTTATCCACAATTATGCAAGAAAGGTCTGAAGGATCTCCAGGCCCGTCAAGAATCTCAACTTCGTCATCGGCTTCCAGAACTGTAGAAGACATCAATATCGTTATATGAAATAATAATAATAATGCCGTGAGTAGAAGGCAAATAACACTAACCTTGCCCGGAACAGAGGACGATGCGTTGAGGGGATATCGCTTGCGGAGCGGCCATCTCTAGCAAACGCTGAAAGGATTTTCTGGGAAACAGATCAGCGATAGACGTCGCCAACCCGCGCAATTCTGAAAAGACAGAAAGGTTCAGATAATGGAGAGATTATTAAAATAAAATATATAAGGCTACCTTCGATGCTCTTCCCGCTCTGAACTGGAGGGATAGCAGCTTCGGCGGCCTCTTCCATGCCCCTGGGCACACCATCGAGGACGTGAGCCGGTATAACAACTTCCAATTGAGGAGCGGTGGCCACCGCTGCAGACTCCAATGAAAGTAGGTAGCCTCGACTACCTGTCCCATAGTCTCCGGGCCGTTCCCAGAAAGATCCATTGAATTCACGGCTAATGAAGATGCCTCCTCCGGGAGAGCAAGCACCGGGGGAACGGAAATCACCAATGGGAGCTCCATGGCAGG
The DNA here is from genome assembly GCA_030015575.1 of Agapanthus africanus. Taxonomy (NCBI): domain Eukaryota; kingdom Viridiplantae; phylum Streptophyta; class Magnoliopsida; order Asparagales; family Amaryllidaceae; genus Agapanthus; species Agapanthus africanus. Next base: position 438,936,431 of record CM057350.1, on the reverse strand, counting down.
AAGAACAGCTGTATCGACCCCCTCCACACTTACTAGTGTCTCATCGGGGATATTTACAGAGTCCATAGTCAAGGCGCGACTCGAACTCAGATCCTCTGCCATTGCCGAAGTCCCTGCAAAGTTTTCACGAAAATAAGGATATATATATGTATATGAGCAGTGCAAAATACTACAAAAAGATATATAAGTATACCAATGCCTAAAGGAGATTCTAGAATGGCTTTTTCAAGCCGGCATTCCTTCTCAAGAATTCGTGCTCGCCGGGGTGCGAGGGTAGACTCGTGGCCACCAGTCCACAACGACAGCGCATCTTCGGTATCTGCCGAGATAGGCTGCTTAAGGGCAATCTCGCTTCCCTCTTCCAAAGGACCTATAAATATCTGCCGTATCGATAGAGGATCTTCGTAGAAGATGACGGCAGGATAAGGCATCTTCGGGATCCTTACATTTTCAGTCTCATCGTGGGAGCATCTTATAGTCTCGGCCAATTGTGCGGCTTCCTCAGCAGATGAACCTGGAAAAAGAAGATCACCATCCGACTCTTGCATAGCTAGTGGTTCATCTTTAAAGACAGGTTCGGACTCTACTAAAAAGTCGAGCAGATTGGTGACCGTCTTCCTTCGCCTCTTTGACCCAGAACTAATACCAGAAGACGATCGCTTCTTTCCCCTCGGTGCTTTGCTGCGGCGTTGACCCACTTCACCTTGAGTATCCTCTCTCGGCGGTGCTACTGAAGAGGATACTGCCATCGCTGATGTCGCAGCCAATGAAACTGCTTCCGGCGCTTTATCAGAAGCCCTTACCTGAGCTCTAGTGCGCATTGGCATACCAACTGTCGGAGTCAAGTCCACATCCGCCGCCTCAGGAATGAGTATGGTACCAGTATCCCTCAAGGGAGGGCGAACCATTGTCCGCGGTTGCGGTGGGACTCCCATAGCCTGGAGTGGGGCGGGAGCTCCATGCCCAAAAAGTATCCTCCTCTCCTCAGCAATGATTGGGCTAACCCGGTGGCGATACCAACCCATGAAAGCCACCACGCACCTCGGAATGTAGTCGGCTTCGGGGATCATGAAATGAGAACCGGTGTTCAGCCTCATGAAATGGTGGGTGGCGTCATGAACAGCTTCCAAAGAAGGGCGGGGTTCCACTGTGAATGCTTCAAAGGGAACACCCTGGTCATAACCCAATTGCCGGGCAAAGCAGTGTGGATTGTACCGCATGAAAAGAGCCGCATTGTTTCGACGGAACACTAGATAACCGGGTCTGATTGAATACAAGTGCATGGCTTCCTTGGGCTTCAAGGAAGGTGCTTCCTTTTTCGACAAGTCAAAAAGCTGTTGAACAGGTCCCGAGGGAGAAGAGAGGATTTGATCATTAAAAACCATTCCGCCTTCGTTTGCATACGGATTGAGCAGCACATGAAGAGCCCCTAATTGAGTCGGGTCAGGAACAGAAGCATCCACCAACCTCATGAGCCGCGGAAAAGTATAAGCATCATAAAAGCTGGGTCTCTGGTGCGCCGCAAATGTCCCTAGCACGTGCATCTCAATCTATGACGTAAAGTAACGAAGAGAGAAACTCACTACATTCACGCCTGAGGTTGAGGTATTGGCTGCAGCGCTTAGCCCATGGTACAGATGCGACAGCCCTGCGATGCCCACAGCTAGTCGCGTCCTTTCGGCGATGCGATGAGCAGGGTAAATGACCGAGGCTCTCATGAATCGACGGTGCGTTGGAACGACAAACCAACTGAGCTAAACGCTGATAAAGCCAATGAAGAAAGTCTCTTCATCCATGCCAGGAGCTGTGATCGACTCGAAAGGTACAGTTGGCAAGACTGGAATGTAGAATGGAGCAAATCCACTTCTCTAGCTGGTAGCCTATTTAAACCAAACCCGAAGGGGTCGTTGATATTCGCGAACTTCAGAGCCGCCTTTGATAGAACGTCTCCACGAAGGATGCAGGCGATAAATCTTTTAAAAGTGACGCCCTGCTCTTCTGACTCCGTGAACAGCCTCTCAAAAATCCCCAGAGTCTTGATTAGACTCGGGTACTTGTGGCGGACAGCATTTTCAGTCGACAAGCCGTCAAGCATAGCGGGCATAGTCCTGAAGGCATACTCGTCATAGGGCAACAATTCTTCGTAAGGTGCACCCCTGATCGGTAAACCCGAGATCTCGCGAAACTCTTCCAAAAAGATCGAAACTTCGCGTATTGGTGGGAAGATTCCACTGATTTAGGAAAGCTTTAACCCACTATACATGAGGAAACTGATAACGGAAGAGAGATGCGTACACCGCCTGGTAAAGCCCGACCTTCTGCAGTCGCGCACGATGAGCGGACAAGATGTAACGAGTGCAGAGAAGGTAGCCCGTGGGGTGGCGAGGGGTAAGCCCTATCTTGTAAACTTGTCCCCAAGACTGGGCTTCACCTTGGCAGATACGACGCCCCAAGATGTCTATGGCCGGCACAGGCTGATTTGGTATCCCAGTTGTCGACGGTTCGAGCCGGCCAGTGGGGGTCCAATTTGCCACCACTACAGAAAAAGCAGTCAGCGGACGGTCCATCGGCAAGAATGGGTGGATAGGCTCTGTTGGTACCTCGCAAAAAAGCTTCGACGACCGCGGATGATATGATCGTACCAGGTCCCCCATAAAAGTAAATTGGTGCAATCAGGGTCATGAGCTCTAATCATCGCCATCACCTCTTCGTCAGACGGTGACTGAGGTGTAAGTGCACGGCGGCGGCCCGGCCGTCTGAACGAGGCCAAAATGCGGAAACGATACTTTTAAGAAACTTATAAACCGGCACGACCGCGCACTAAAATCCTGAATCAGGCCATTATCCTACTCCTAGCTAACTAGAGAAGGGGTAGAGAGATATACCGAGCGATCCGTGTCCTTCGGTCTTCTCATCGTCGTCCCAATCTCCCCGCGGAATCTCCGGTCTTCATCTCCTCGTCGGAAGGGCACCACATCGCCGGGTTCTTTTAATTGAGTGGAGAAGGAGGTGCAAGATTTTTGTGGAGCTATATGAATTTTTTGCAAGCCAAAAGAGATGAGAACTCCTCCCTAAAATTTTGGACATCCCTACAAGTGTATTGGCCGGCCCCCTTTTGATTGGAGAATGAGAGAGAGAGCAAAAGTCAAGAGGGAGGGAAGCAATAATGCAAGAATGTTATCATGAGGAATAATGATAACCCAAAATCTCACACCAAAAACCCAACACTCAACCCATCATTGCAAGCAATGATGATCAAAAGAAGTCAAGGTCAAACAAGAGCTATCATGAAGCAACAATATACAAAGATCACCCTCCACAATGCTAATTTGTACATTTGCAAATAAGCCCCCCTCCACAAATTTTCAGCCAAGGAAAGAAACAAATGAAAATGGCCGAAACGGAAAGCAGACTGGCAACTTCAGAAAACTGATCCCGTAATAAATTACAGGAAAACCCCGCGACTGTATATACATACCCGCATTTGTATTCCGACCAAATACAAATTCAATGAGACAAAAACTACACTGTACAATACTAAGATCCGGCTTAAACCAAATCCCGCTAGTATTATCCGTCCGATCATGATCCGTGCAATACCGCATGTATATGATCGAACCCAGCCATATCTCCATATGGCCTCTACAGCGTTTCGCCCGAAACTTGAGAAAACGGTCTGTGGGGGACTCTAAAGACTCGTCAATACTTTGGTTATGGATTTAACCACTAGCACGTCAGAGGTATTAGCCATACGTAACGGGCTACCAGGTATTGACCAAAAGGGACGTCGATGAGCGAACTCATCCTAACACCCTACTGAGCCTGTCAGTGACAATATCCGTACAGTCCGGTCCGTTCGTCTATGAGCATCCCATGGCGGGCCTAGGGGGTTGGTAAAAGTCAGACCCCCAAAAGCAGTACAAGTCGTGTCGGGGTGTAGCCCAGAACATCCTGAGATATTACTGGAATACCTGCCAGTAAATCTCCTGCCTTGGCCAAGGACTTAGTGTAAGGGCTCTCCTAGACACAGCGCGACCTCACCCCCAATACCGGGAGAGACGAACCCCTGAAGATTCGCTCACTGCCTCTATGTGGCTCGGGACTGTACCCAACTAAAACCTGTTTGCACATCTCCTTTGAGCGTGGTAGGGTAGTAATCAAAGTACAGTGGGAACTCACACGAGACAAATGGCGATCTCAGGTCGATGAACTAACCTGTACACATGTCACCAGGGAACTGCTATCTGACGTCTGGTATAAGACCAAGTAGCATGTTCCCGGCGAGTCCTGTCCGGTGTACTCATAACCCAATGAGCACATGTATACATCTTAGGTGAACCAACTGACACCAGTGGCTTGTGAGACCGGCCACCGCCCCTTGTCGGGGTCTTGACTGTATACACTAGTCTACTCTGGAGTATCGATGTCCTGTCTCGAAAACTCCCACGACTAGGGACCTTTTAAGGATGTGCTTATAGACCCCAGCTCCCACGTATATAATCGCCATCATACTGCTGACCGTCAAGCAAGAATCCTAAGGGCTCTATCAACGTGCAATAGTGACCTATAAGGTCACCTGAAGTAGTACACGATGATAAAGATAAACCAGATAGCATACTATCATCTTGAGTAAGACTGTCCTACCGGTATAGGTCCTCTCTCAATCATTGCAATCACGTGCCTGTGATCCAATAATTGACTCTGAGGGCACTATCTCCAACAATCTCCCACTTGCACTCAAGGCTAATTATTGCGATGTCGCATACTCACAGCCCGTGTGATACCGAACACCCAACTCCTCTACTGATCAGTCTCACAAAACCCGTTTGCGAAACTAATGCGTTCGAGGAATAGCCTCAGTGAGTGGATCCGCCCTAATGTTTCTTTCTATGTCTCTCTTTATCTCAAGTTCGCGGAGAAATCCATCTCCCGAAATGAGCAATACCTGTCTTAGAGTATGTCTGGATATCTGATGGGACCTAGTTCATAAATGAACTCCAAATCCAAACTTCTTAGACTGTATCGTCAACTGAACTTAATCAGTATCCTGGGCCATGCCTCCCTCAGAATCCACCTGTACCACCTGTCTAAAATACTGCCCCTCGTCAGAGGGAAAACTATAACTCTGACAGTCACTCTGTCATCCATGTCACCCTTGAAGCCTGGAATGATAACCGTCTCCTAAAGGAGGCTGCCGTCATCAAATCCCTAGAACATCCACTTATGTTCTAAAACTGCTTCCGAATGTCTTTCCAGGATAGGATTAATATCAACTTATTGCATCCAGTGCAAAAACAACATCTGGTGTGGTACTTGATATCTCATGATCAACTCAATTGCCTAAGCAAGTGATCTGCCAATCATGCACATCCCTCTCCCCTTTAGTCTGTAAGACACCTTTAGAGAGGGTGACTCCATCACCTGCAGGTACACTACCGTGCATGGAGTCGTCCATTCTAAAACACCTATAGAATGCTGTCTAAGTACCCAGATTGGGAAACTACCCAAATCTAGATCTAAAACTATAGATCTAGTAACCAGAATGTCTGATATAATATCCAAGCCTTATGTGGAGAAACTACTGTGTGACAACCAATGTATAACCGACCGTAGTATAGGAATTTCACTTCCTACTCTATGTATGTCATCCAAATACCAGGACATCACACCCTACTACCTTCTTTAATAGATCCATCCCTTATTCTGATGAAGTCAAACCTATGACTGTCACATCAGAAATAGATGATCTATCTCCGCTACATCTGTTTTAGTCTCTTAATAGACATAAGCCACTTGTCCACCAATGTTTCCGCTGCTCCCACTGACTACGACAACACTCTGGCAGAATCATATACACGTGCACTTCTAAAGCTTGTTTAGAACGACGCTATACTCATCCTCCTGCCGGGTCTCACAGTCTGGAACAACAGCAATGGCAAGTCTGGGTAAACAAGAACCTCCCTGTCACCGTCTTTGAGCATACCGAAGTACCTCTCGAGTGCCTGAGGTTACCCACCATTTCTGCAGAGTGGCTAATGGAATGTTAAACCAGATTGAATCTTTAGGTTCTTATCAAATTTTCAGTAATCGTTTGCAGTTCTGGAATCATTTCCAGTTCTACCATACTCCCACTTCTGTTTTCTGAAAAAATCCATTTTACTTAAAACTGTGGCGAGTCTAGAACAATGTCACTATTGATCTTCCAGATGGTAGAAAGTCAACCCTCGTCATAGCCTGGGTCAACCCACAAACAGGCATTACAGAAACGTGCCTTGAGTTATCCAGAGTCTGGTTTTAAGCATAAGCCGGACAAATCCCCATACCTTAACATCGTTAAGATATGAACTGTTCTATATCTAATACAGAAACAGAGGCACTGATTTAATTGAACCAGATTAAAATCATGCAGCTGTCTCCAGTGCATGTCATCTAAATGGAGAGAGGCCGATCAACATTACTCAACTTAGGAGTGCTTCCAATTATGAGTAACCTGAAAGAGAAGCAAGTTCTCTTAATCATTACTATCAACTGAATACCATACACAAGTATCTACATCTTCGATCACCTTGAAGAATCCTGATACATGCAACACCTGGTTCTCTACTTTATTCTTATACCTATAACTTCTCAAAACTTGGACCCTGTGTTTCTACGAAACACCTGTCTAAAAACTAGAGAAGTCATAAGTAAACCGAATGTAGTATGAGAACCAACCCCTCTGTCCTCATGGACGCTGGACAACATACAATACTCTGTATAAGTCTCTTGAGTCTAATAACTCATTCCCTGTGTGTCGTAGGTTGAAAACTGTACCTATGGTTAAGAAGAATTACACCGTTGTTTAATGCTCCTTACCTAACCATCCACTGATATAGGTAAATGTCATAGACATAATTCCAAAAAGTTATATCTCTCTCTATAAAAATAGACGTACAGATATATCAATTTGAAATTGGTGCATAACAACGGATATTCAAAACCAAATATTTGCCTTCCGGCAAACAACCCAGGTGACTTCCTCAAATATCACCAATTACAACGAATTCCGATATAGTGAGGATGATCACCCAATTCCCAATAACTTACTCCCACTCATCATCTATAAAACCATACAGATGTGAGAAACAAACCTGGTAAATACATACCCTGGAGCAAGAGCTAATCGGGAAATCAGTTTTCTTTTAACAGTACACAGTGAAAATGAAACATTGAAATGTTTCGATGGGGTATCCTGGTATTCCTAGTAATGCCTCTTCCATTATCAGATTCATAACTGTAACCGTATATTTCTATGTCATCTTTCCACATCCCTTCATATGTCTTTAGTCATTACCTTCTGTACACCCTCTTAGGCTCAATGGTTTTCTTCCTTCCCTACCGTTCGGCACCAGCCTATGGTTTAGAAGAAGACTATCCAATAAGCATAATGGGTGTACTATCCTAATCCTAGGAGCACTCACAACGCGAGAGAAGGTGAAGATAAAAGACAACCGAATAAACCTTATTCTTATTTCTCCTGAACCAGAATCCATCCCCCAACTGGAACAAGTTCCTTTCGAGTTCGTATATAACCATACGATCGAGTATCCAAATAACTGTGGATCTTCGTAGTGATACGGAGTGTCCTGGAGAAATACAAAGGTGAAGTGGGAGTGGTAATGAAATACTTGGTTTGGTCGTGAATAGCAGTCGCAGTTTACTTTGCCCTCCTTCTAATCCCTTTACCTGTCTTAACATAATACCTTCTGTACACCACACTTAGGCTAATCGGCTTTCTTCATTCCCTACCGTTCGGCACCAGTCTAAGGTTTGGAAGAAGACTATCCAATAGGCGTAACGGGTGTACTATCTCCTAAACTAAGGAGTACTCACAACCTGAGAGAAGGTAAAAGGAAAAGGCAACTGAATAGTCCTATTCGTTTCCTTTAGAACCAGAAACCATCCTCGAATAAATTCCTTCGAGTTCGTATATAACCATACGATGGTTTTGTCCAATGGAAGTGGACGTTCGTAGTAATACGGGGTGTCCTGGAGAAAAGGGTAAAAGTAGGAGTGGCAATGAGGTATGCAACTCTGACAATCCAAAAGCCAGTGTTTAAGAAGGTTCGGTTAATTTGGTCACGGAGTCATAGTCTAGGTCGGGTCATGGTTGCTGCCAGAGAGAGAGAGAAAAGAAACACTCAGCGTACACTCTAACCTAGATCAGAATGGTTATCACTTTATCTAATCAGGAAACCTCCCACTGTAACGTCAAATTCTTCTCCAAACCTGAAAGAAGAATTAATCGGGATCACCCGAGGAGTAAACCAACTCATCAGTGGGAATCGGGATCCAACTATCATCGCATGATAACGTGACGGAATCCGCTCACGTTATCACACTCCAGAAGGTATGCGCATATCTGGCAAGTTTCAGTTTCTTTAGAAACTCCCGATGTGATTTTTGCCCCATGCTCTTATGACCTCGAAGGTCAACAAATCATAAATCACATGTCAAGTCCTACCCGTCATTATCCAGGTTAATTTGAACCCACCCGTACATACTCTTGACGTAGGCCAAAATAGTAGTACGACTGTCCCAAACTAACGCATCTATCTATGCTGCAGAAGGGTAATAAGCAGCTACCATTCACTATGCCTTGACGAAGGTCAACAAACATAGCATGAATACTACGTGCTACCCGTCTGAAATGACGGAGGGCTACGAATGGTTTCTGGCGAAAAACCTTTAACGTAATGAACTTCATATCGTTGAAGGAACTGGATAGCTTTTATAAAAATATAGTGACGAAAACCTTTGCTAAAGAGGTCACTCCCGGTGAAGGGATCTCGGCTCTTTCCCCGTAGAATGAGGTGCAGGATATTCCAACTGAATACCATGATGCAAAGCAAAAGTAAACGACTATAGTGAAGTTATTGCCCTGACGCAAACTTCTGTCCAAGGGGTCACTCCCGGTGAAGGGATCTCGGCCCTTGCCTCGTCGACTGAGGTGCTGGATATTCATAACCGAATACCACTGTGCAAAACAAAAGAAAACGCCCTTGCAATAACAGCTTTTTGAAAAATGTTCCAACAACATCAGAATAGGTTTGTTTAGCTTGCATTGATCCGAATCAACGCAGTCCCATCAATTGATCATACCAATAAAGAACGAAAATAATGATATACGTATATGCCATCCGCATTCACCACTGGGTCCCGTCATTACCCGTTAGGTTACTTAACTAACGACAGAGAGGGGACTGGACTAGCGCGGATGCAAAACATATACAACATCTACTAGCATATATATCAATATATAATATTCGCTCAAGGCTTGATAAAATGCAACATCACAGAAATGTAATAAGCATCACAGAACAATACAGATATCTGGGATCCCCGGGTTTCACAGAGCCGCTACTGAAACCCGACGTTCCCCTGGTCGTGTGAATAGCCTGTGCAATGAAATCCTAGACCCCTATGAGCGCGGCAAGTTACCCGCCAAAACCTGAAGCGAGGCAGCCCCCTTCAACAACATGAATGGACCACCCAGCACTTCACGGAATCCGGTAACTTGGGCACCCCTCCTTGGGTCAACCTGTACCCCCTACGAGTGCGGCGAATAGCCCGCCAATTCTAGAGTGAAGCCCCCTCCGTCTCAACGCCATGAGATGCGGGCCCGTTGCCCTCTAGAACCCGGCTACCCGTGCACCCTCCGCGGGGTAATCCTAGTACAGAAAGTAAAATATACATACAACGGGTACATCGACATCAGCCCGGTTGTGTCCCAAAAGAATAATATACAAATAGGCAGTGACGGCAGTCCACATGTCGGACGCTCGCCCCGCAATATCAAATGTACATAATAATACTAAAACTGTACTACCATTGCATCCACGCTATCCACCATGACAATCCGCAACATCACAGCACAACACAGAACATCAACGTGAATGTCACGTTCGCAAATCCGTCTAAAAGGGCTATAGCAGTTAGACAGGATTTACCGATCAAATGACATTCACGGACGCAGATATAATGTAAATACTGTGAACTAACATTTTTAAAATTTTCGATCGACTAAATTTTCCGGAGTGGGCCCCAAGCATTACTGTAGCACTCAAAGAAAATCTGGGCCCAAACAGAACATTCCAAAATCCCCATTTTCAACTCAGAAAGCCACTGTAGAAATTTGGTACGATGATTACATTTTCTTGCCACGGAACCGCGGCCAGAACAAGGGTTTGGCCACGGTTCCGCGGTTCTTCTAAGGAAACACTGTATCGAATTTTTACAGTATGCTTAAAAATGCCTGCATGAATTTCTGCAATGCTCCAAATAATTTTTCGAGCCAAAAAAAATTCGACAGAGAACTGAACCAGAAAATGCGGGTTTTCGGAAAATCCGTTCGATCGAACTTGTAAACACGTTAGAGCAAGCTAGACTAGGTTAATAACATAGCTCTGATACCATTGTAAGTGCACGGCGGCGCCATTATCCTACTCCTAGCTAAAATGCGGAAACGATAGTTTTACGAAACTTGTAAACCGGCACCACCGCGCACTAAAATCCCGGATCGGGCCATTATCCTACTCCTAGCTAACTAGAGAAGGGGTAGAGAGATATACCGAGCGATCCATGTCCTTCGGTCTTCTCGCCATCGTCCCGATCTCCCCGCAGAATCTCCGGTCTTCATCTCCTCGTCGGCAGGGCACCACATCGCCGGGTTCTTTTACGGGCTCCCACCTCTGGACCGAGGCAACTCGGGCACGAAGTTGGCGAGTCGACGTGCCCAATGATTGTTATAGAATGAAGTGTAGGATTGTTTGTCTCTCGCGGGTATGAAGTTGCCATGTATTGAGTGGAGAAGGAGGTGCAAGCTTTTTATGGAGCTATATGAATTTTTTGCAAGCAAAAAGAGATGAGAACTCCTCCCTAAAATTTTAGACAGCCCCACAAGTGTATTGGCTGGCCCCCTTTTGATTGGAGAATGAGAGAGAGAGCAAAAGTCAAGAGGGAGGGAAGCAATAATGCAAGAATGTTATCATAAGGAATAATGATAACCCAAAATCTTACACCAAAAACCCAACACTCAACCCATCATTGCAAGCAATGATGATCAAAGAAAGTCAAGGTCAAACAAGAGCTATCATGAAGCAACAATATACAAAGACCACCCTCCACAATGCTAATTTGTACATTTGCAAATAAGCCCTCCTCCACCAATTTTCAGCCAAGGAAAAAAACAAAGGAAAATGGCCGAAACGGAATGCAGACTGGCAACTTCAGAAAACTGATCCCGTAATAAATTACAGGAAAACCCCGCGACTGTATATACATACCCGCATTTGTATTCCGACCGAATACAAATGCAATGAGACAAAATCTACACTGTACAATACTAGGATCCGGCTTAAACCAAAGCCCGCTAGTATTATCCGTCCGATCATGATCCGTGCAATACCGCACGTATATGATCGAACCCTGCCATATCTCCATACGGCTTCTACAGCGTTTCGCCCGAAACTTGAGAAAACGGTCTGTGGGGGACTCTATAGACTCGTCAATACTTTGGTTATGGATTTAACCACTAGCACGTCAGAGGTATTAGCCATACATAACGGGCTACCAGGTATTGACCAAAAGGGACGTCGATGAGCGAACTCATCCTGACACCCTACTGAGCCTGTCAGTGACAATATCCGTACAGTCCGGTCCGTTCGTCTATGAGCATCGCATGGCGGGCCTAGGGGGTTGGTAAAAGTCAGACCCCCAAAAGCGGTACAAGTCATGTCGGAGTGTAGCCCAGAACACCCTGAGATATTACTGGAATACCTACCAGTAAATCTCCTGCCTTGGCCAAGGACTTCGTGTAAGGGCTCTCCAAGACACAGCGCGACCTCACCCCCAATACCGGGAGAGGCGAACCCCTGAAGATTTGCTCACAGCCTCCATGTGGCTCGGGACTATACCCAACTAAAACCTGTTTGCACGTCTCCTTTGAGTGTGGTAGGGTAGTAATCAAAGTACAGTGGGAACTCACACGAGACAAATTACGATCTCAGGTCGATGAACTAACCTGTACACATGTCACCAGGGAACTGCTATCTGACGTCTGGTATAAGACCAACTAGCATGTTCCCGGCGAGTCCTGTTCGGTGTACTCATAACCCAATGAGCACCTGTATACATCTTAGGTGAGCCAACTGACACCAGTGGCTTGTGAGACCGGCCACCGCCCCTCGTCGGGGTCTCGACTGTATACACTAGTCTACTCTGGAGTATCGATGCCCTGTCTCGAAAACACCCACGACTAGGGACCTTTTAAGGATGTGCTTATAGACCCCAGCTCCCATGTATATAATCGCCATCATACTGCTGGCCATTAAGCAAGAATCCTAAGGGCTCTATTAACGTGCAATATTGACATGTAAGGTCTCCTGAAACAGTACACGATGATAAAGATAAACCAGATAGCATACTATCATCTTGAATAAGACTGTCCTACCGACATAGGTCCTCTCTCAATCATTGCAATTACGTGCCTGTGATCCAATAATTGACTCTGAGGGCACTATCTCCAACATGAGGAAAGGTAGCCTCCGAGCGAGTGAAAGGGAAGTATGGAACAGAAGCCATTTTGCCTGAAATAAAGGAAGGGGAAACTGTTAGTGAAGCCCACATGTGTATATATATTTATATTTATATATATATATATATATATATATATATATAAAGACAGTGGAAGAATACGACAAACAACTTATTTTATGGGACCATTGGTTACAAAACACATAGGCCCCACAAAATCAGTATGGCGGCTGATTGAATGATTCTCGGTGTGTTGGTAGAAAATGTATAAAAATCACAACCAAAAAAATTTGTAAACCGCAATCAATAACGGTGTCAATTGTAGGTTCGTTAGCGAGTGCGGATCGTCTATAGGGTGTTCCCCCAATCAGAGCAAGGCTCTGTTTGAATTTCAAAAAATTCAAATTTTGAAGCAACGCTTCAGATCCCGTGCGCTGCGCGCAATTTGCCACGTGTCAGAAGTTGACTCGGCAGCACAACGCCCAAGGCAGTGCGTCCAATCAGAGCAAGGCTCTTTAAAAAGCAAAAGCAACGCTCAGTTGCGCAAGCGCTGCGCTGCGCGCCACGTGTCTGCGCAGTTGCGCAAGCACAACTGCGCAAGCGCACCGCTGCGCGACACGTGTCTGCGCAGTTGCGCAAGCACAACTGCGCAAGCGCACCGCTGCGCGACACGTGTCGGCGCAGTTGCGCAAACCCTGTTGCGCAAGTGCACCGCAGCGCGCCACGTGTCTGCGCAGTTGCTCAAGCACAACTGCGCAAGCGCACCGCTGTGCGACACGTGTCCGCGCAGTTGCGCAAGCGCCTCGCTGTGCGACACGTGTCCGCGCAGTTGTGCAAACTCTTTTGCGCAAGCGCCTCGCTGCGCGACACGCGTCCGCGCAGTTGCGCAAGCGCCTCGCTGCGCGACACGTGTCCGCGCAGTTGCGCAAGCGCAGTTGCGCAAGCGCCTCGCTGCGCGACACGTGTCATTCACTGGGGAGTTGCGCAAAAGCAGAATGAAGATTTAAGGAATTTTTTTTCTGTTTTTGTTAAAACAAGAAGATTTCTTCTGTAAAACAGGGGCCTTCGGATCAAAGATCCAACGGTGGGGAAAATTCCCCAAATCACTCAGAAAAGATTTTTTTAACAAATTTAACTGATTTTTGAGCACTATAAAAAGGACCCCAGACCCCATTTCAAAGGGAGAGACAATTTGGATTAAAAAAAAAAGAGAAGAGAACTCTTGAGAACTTCTTGAGAACACAAAAAAGAAGGTAAAAACCTTTAAGATAAGAGAAAATTCTCTTAGGAATAGATCATTGATCTAAAAAAAACAAAACAAGATCAGTGATCTTCAACTAATAAATAAATAAATAAATAAATAAAAATAATAAAAATAGTGCCTTGCACTTGCTATGAACCTCTGGTTCTCTGAGACAGAAAGAAAGAAAAGATTCTTTTTTTTCTTTGATCTAAATTTAGATCAAGAAATTAAAAAGTGCTCTGCACTTCTTTTCTTGAATCTAAAAGATTCTTGGTGCTTTGCACAAATGCAATGCATTACTTGAAGGGCCAGGCCCAAATCAAAAAGACCTAACAGGCCAAAATAAATTGCAAAGCAATAAAAGGGCTAAGCCCAAATAAAATTGATGCTCTGCATCATTTATAAAGAACAGAGCCCCAAAACAAATTTATGTTCTGCATCCTTTCTGGGCAAAGCCCAAATAAAAATAAAGAGAAAAGCAAAAGCAATGTTGAATATTCTCAACTGGACTTAGCCCAATCGTGGCCGTAAGTCCTTAAATTAAATTGGCTGAGCAAAATGGCTCTCCTAAATCAATCTACATCCGGTTCGAGGGTACATCTCCGAACACCTTTGACATCCATCGTTGTAATCCCTCAACGACGTCAAAGAGGTGACGAGTCCCAACGGCCACACACCCAATAACGGACCGAAACGTCCATAAACTAATATCGGACCGAAACTTCCATAAACTAACATCGGACCGAAACGTCCATAAACTAACATCGGACCGAGGCGTCCCTAAACTAATATCGGACCGAGACGTCCTTAAACTAATATCGGACCGAAACGTCCCTAAACTAATATCGGACCGAAACGTCCCTAAAACTAATATCGGACCACCACGTCCCTAAACTGGAAAATGGACCACTACGTCCCTAAATCGGAACGATAGAGCCTCCAAATGCTCTTTTGCCGGATCTAAACGGCCCCGTTTAAGTTGATCTTAGCCCCAAATACGGCTAACGCATCCTTAGACATTTAAATGAATGGTAAAACCCCAAATCAACTTTGGTTCAAGGGTACATCTCTGAATTCCTCTGACACCTGTCGTTGTAATCCTTCAACGACGTTAGAGAGGTGACGAGTCCCGACGGCCAAATATTGAATCGATCATCAAGTCAAGTTGATCTTAGTCCAAAACAAGACTAACGTATCCTTGACGAACGTTTAAGTTGATCTTAGACGCAACGCGACTAATGCATCCTTAAACTAAAAACACCAAACCCAAACCCAAATCTAAGTAAATACGGATTTGGATTAATCCACGTCCTACGGGCAACGGCATTACTCAGTCTCCGTATACAATCCACGGGCAACCACAAACAAAACGAACACACACGACACGAAGTGAAATTCTGGAGAAGGAGAAAGTTGTTGCCGCGATGCGGTAGCGTAATTAACTGCAGGGGCTTGCGCCTGCAGGGAAGAGCGTCCCCACAATCAAAAACCCCTCACCCTGAGGGGGAATCTGACGAAGTCTGCTATATCGGCCGCATCCGTCTAAACCTCCGGTATACGGCGCCATAAATCAACTTGGCATCTTCGGAGAGGTAGACGGATAAAACCATATAGCATCTGCCCCGAATCTCAGGCGAGACGCAAAGTATGCGCCGTCTTTCGGAGGGGAACAGATTCTGGCACGCCCGGTTGTACCTCTTCCTCTTTCCACTCCACACTTCGTGTGTCGTCTTCGCGAACCAATCGCGGTTCGTTAAATGGTTGTCTTCGGATTTCAAGTTACTAAGATTTGGTCTTTTACCTGGCGCAGAATTCAAGATTCAATGGCCTCTAGCTGTACCAACTGCTCGAAATGCCGCTGCAACGGACGCTCCACCTCACCAGGAGGTATAGCATATGGGCCCCAAGCGGCTTCCTTCCTTACTCTGCCGGTAGACCAGGTGACCCAAGCCACCACCGGCTTGTTCTTCGGGACTATGATCCCACCTGCAAGCTTTTCTGCACCAATACCTGCACGGGAAGTGGGTAGAAAGTCGGTCTTCAACCGGCTCACTGTTTCGACAGCCCCTGTCAACGGGTCGCCCGCCACTAAACCGACAACCTCCGTTTTCACCAGGCTAGGTCAGAACTATAAAGTGGCCGTCCCAAAGAGGGCAACGGCCGCTGCTTCGGAAGTCGTTAAAGCGGCTTCTCCCATCAGAGAGTCGGTCTTCACAAGATTGACGGTTCCCACTCCTCCCCCGGCTGGTCAAAAGGCATCAGTCTTCGAGAGGCTGATATCGGCAGTTACCCCACACTCAAACAGGGGGCAACAAGAAACCATCTCGATTTCCGAGCCAGTCCCAACGGCTCGTCGTGCGCGACGTCGCCATTGGCGACGAGTGAGGAAAGCAGGGGGCAACTCCCCCTCAGGGATAACTCCACCCGCTCCAATGGTGGAAGTCAACGCTGCTGTTCCAACTGGGAACAGCTTTGAACTACTGAGGAGAGTGCATAAGAACTCTCCAACCGCTACCTTGAAAAGATCTCCTCCACCTGCGGAGAGAGTTCCAGAAAAAAAACAAGAACAGCCCCCTCAACGGCTATCCTCAAAAGTTTATAAAGTATGGTGGAGGGTTCAAGACTCCATGATTGATCCAGACCACTTGCGTCACCAGAAAAAGGCGAAGGTGGAAAATAACAAAAACTGCCCCATTAAACAGCAGAGGGTGACAGTTGCTAGGATGCCCACTCCAACGGCTCCTTTAACCTCGATGGCCCACAAAAGAAGGAGGCCAGAGAAAGCTCCCGCGTTAGCGGCAAAGTTTAAAAGCGGTGAACCTAAACGCCCCAAGTCAGGGGGCATAATTGTTCATACGGTTTATATGGCTTCTGGAAAGGAAGAAAGCCGTACTTCTACGGGTCACCGACCGCTCACCCGATCAGTGACCAAGGCTCAGGAGCAGCAACAAAAGCTCCAGGAGATGATGACCACAATGGCTGCACTCACTGGGCCAAAAGAGAACCCTGAGGCGTCCTTAGATGAGCGCCAGGAGGAAGAGACCGACGCCGAGTTCCTTCGCCGAGTACTGGAAAAGAGGGACCAAGAGGCTGCTGAACAAGCGGCCAACATACAGCGGATGGGCCTCCTCTTCCAGGACATAATAAGGATGATGATACAACAAGATCCTCCCGCTGAAGAA
This sequence comes from Agapanthus africanus, assembly GCA_030015575.1. Classification (NCBI taxonomy): domain Eukaryota; kingdom Viridiplantae; phylum Streptophyta; class Magnoliopsida; order Asparagales; family Amaryllidaceae; genus Agapanthus; species Agapanthus africanus. The sequence continues at coordinate 438,919,433 of CM057350.1, read as the reverse complement.
CCCCTGACCGTCCTTGGAGATGATAAGGGAGATACATTAAATCCGCAGCCCGCTCTATTGACAGCTAAAGAGGATACAATCTCTAAGACTGATCTGGACGAATACATAGCCCAGCAAATAAAGTTCATCATGCGGCCGAAGCAGCCGGCCACGTCGTAAAAACGGGGCGGCCATATCCAGGCTGGTATGACCAAATCAAGTACCCGCCAGGTTACACAATTCCCAAGTTTCATGTCTACAAAGGGACTGGCAATCCCTATCAGCATGTCGCCCAGTTCAAGGCGCTTTGCGGTAACACCGGTGGCTATGACAAGCTTTTGCTCCGCCAGTTTGTTGGAAGTCTATCAGATACGGCATTCGAGTGGTACTCTGAACTCCCTAATGATTCTATCAAAACCTTTGCGGAAATGGAGCTGCTGTTTACCCAGCGTTTTGCAAGTGCCAGTGAACGTACCCCGATGACGGCACTGATTAACGCCAGGGTAAAACCCGGCGAGACATGGGTTCAGTACGCTATACGGTGGCGTAATCTATGGTCAAAGTGTGAGCAGCGCATAGAAGAAGCCCCTGCGGTGGGAATGTTTGTTGGAACCCTTGATCCACAGGCAACCATCTCACAGTTTATGATGTTTTTCAAGCTGACTTCCTTCCAGGCTTTGATTGACAAACTAGCGCAAATGGACCAGATGGGTCATAAACCCCCTCTCCCAAAGCCAGATTCCCGAAATGACAAAGGAAAGGGAAAAGCGATCATTGTCGCTAATGCTCAACAACAACCGAACGACTTGAAGCCGGTTGCTCATCCAAACAATACGCGCCCTTACGTACCCCTTGAGGATAGGATGGGACGTCCTTATTCCTTTCCCCGCGATAAAACGAAGAGGTTATTCGAGCTGGCATTACGCAACAGACTCATAAATCTGCCAGATCCAAAACGTCCGTTGCAACCAAGTGACGTCAACGAACCTAATTACTGCCCCTATCATCGAGTGCTAGACCATCCGATTGAGGACTGCTACGTTTTAAAAAATTGGCTTGAAAACCAGTATAGACAGGGAAAATTTGCGTTATCTGACAAATGGAAGGTGAATCCCCCGCAGCCCCACACCTCTAAAGGGACGAATACGCCGGGGGCAACATGCTCTGTCATTGAAGAAACTCCGTGGGAGGTTGTATTATCATCAAAAACGAAGAGAATGCTAAATGATCTTCGGACATGTCCAGCAATCAAGTGGAAAAGCCCATTGGAACCGCAGGTCGTTGAGGGGATGTTAAAGCCACGTCCCACTCCAAAGACCAATGATGGGGGTTCAAGCACTAGTAGCCAGTCGTCAAAGTCTTCGAAGAAAAAGAAGAAGGCCAAGAAGCTGGTGAAGCCTAGCGATAGGCGCACGGACTTGCAAAAGCAAATTGACGCGCTGGAGGGGTACAACCAGAAGGCGCGGACTCCCATTACATTGCAAGAGTTCCTCAACCACGTCATCCAAGAAGAAGATGAGGGAGGTAGTTCGTCAAATGAATCTGAAGAACATGTGGCAAGTTGCTATGTGATTTCCCAGTTGTCCACAAGCGATGAGGAGACTCCTCGCACTGAAAAGCTGGGGGCAGAGCCTGCACTAAAAATTCTGGAGCCGTCGGATGAAGTGATTGATGCATTCCTAAATCAGGCGTTCTTAAAGGGAAAAGCTGATCGGGATAACGAAGCGGTTATATTCGAAAGGGCCAAACGCCAGCGCCTTGACGAAAGAATTGCGGTACTCCCGCTAGAACAAAATACACCCACCACAGATAAAATCAAGTTCAAGATAAAGAAGAGATTCGCTAAGGCTGTGTCGATGGGTATAAAGCTACCACCCTCCGAGAAAAACATTACGGGTGAAATGGAAAACCACCCCTCCTATTGCTTGTACCATCGGAAGGTGTCGCATCCCACCGAAGAGTGCAAAGCTTTCGTTAAGTGGTGGCAAGGATATGTTACTCACCGGCAACAGTTTAAGCGGGAAAAGCGCAAAGCCTGCCGAGAGCAGAACGGAATGATCAAAGTGCTTGATAAAACCAGCAGTGGTTGTTGCATGATTGACGCCGGGGGATCACAAGTACCTGTATTTGGGAGTGATTCTGATGAAGAGCTAGAACTTGCCCCTCTCTTTAAAGAGTCCGCTTCAGGAAAAGAAGAAGAACCGAAGGTCTGCGAAAATATCCGGCTGCGAAATCGGACGCTGCCTGAAAAGAACCTCGGACCCTTGAACAGAAAAGATAAAGGGAAAGAAAAGGTCTCTGAGGATATTACTCTCGATGACCAAGTTGCGGAAGAGTTAACCGCTAAGAACCCACTAAAGAAGAATAAGGTGGATTACAACGTTTTAGCACATCTGAGGAAACTGCCCTCGCAGCTCAACATTCTTGACGCCCTTTTGCTATCAAAAGAGGCGAGAGATTCATTGATTAAGGCACTCCAAGACCCGGAACAATTCCAAGCATGCCTGGCAGAGGAAAAGATGAAGGATGAGTTGGAGGAAGTACACACGGCTGATGTTATTTTTGGCGATGAGGACCTTCTACTTGGGACTTGCGAACACAATCGCCCTCTCTATGTTTCGGGATACTGCCATGATATAAAGATAGGCAAAATTCTGATCGATAACGGGTCGTCTGTTAACCTACTCAACGTGCGGGTGTTGAAGGAAATCTGCATGAGCGTCCAGCACCTTGCTCGGGACAAGATCACCATATCCGGGTTCGACTCCCAATCGTCAAAGACTCTTGGATCTGTGATACTGATGCTACGCTTCGGATTACTCGTCACGGACATTAAGTTCCACGTCATAGATGCCAAGACATGCTACAACGCTTTGCTCGGCCGACCATGGTTACACGAGTACAACATCATCCCTTCTACACAATATCAGTGTATGAAGTATTTTAAGGATGGTTTCGAGTATACCGTGACGGGAGAACTGAACCCGTTCTCTGTGAACGAGGTCCGCAAATACGAAGATGCCAAATACTTCTTGCCGGATTTCGAAGACACGGAGAAGTGTCACAAACCGGAAAATAAAACTAACGCCACCATCCCTGTCTTCGGCAGTGATACCGAGGAAGAAGAGGAGATCGTTTATTCGGGTCCGCCCCAACATAACAAGCCAGGACCGTCTACTCCTACATTGGTCTTTGGTAGTGACTCGGAGGATGAGGTCCATATCGTATTCTCTGCTCGACCTTCAATACAAGCTTCCGCTGACGAAGAGCAAAGTCTGCAAGTCGCCATGGTGCCGCCTAAACATCATAAAGAACTGGACGCACTTAATATCTACAGTATAGAAGAGCTGCGGACATTCTACATCCCTCCCATGCGAGAAAACGAGAAAGCAATTCTGTTTTACCGCTCTGAAGAAACCAAGATGAAAAAAGAGATCTGGTATGGCGCAGATCCTGCGCTCGACAGGCTTCAGCCTATCCGTCTTCCTAGATATTATACAGAGGGTTTGAAGAAGCTGCTGAAACGCCAGGGGATATCCTTCAGACAGACCGTTAGAGAGGCCAAATTCTATGACAGGGTCTGGAATGTTTCCGGGACTCAACGCAAACTGCCTAACGGGAGAATGGAAACAAGAGGGCTTGGATACATCCGTTCAAAGAAACGAGAGTCACTACCCGGCTGCTACGTCGTATATGACCTTGATGAAGAAGCGGATGCTCAATGGGAGGACGCTAATCCTAAGCCAGTGAAGGTTCCAGATGCAAGAGAGCCCAGTCCGTCGTTCGAGGAACAAATGGACAGACTTATAAAGAAAGCTGGTCAAAAAGTCCGAGATGATCACAACCGTGAGACGGCCATTTACGAGAAAGCCAAGACGCAACGCCTTCTCCAACAGGCCGTAAAGGGTGAAAATGCCGCTCCTTGTCAACCTGTTATAAAGAAGGCTCAGCTCAAAAGCAGAAATAAGTCGAAAGGCCGAAAAGGCGCTCAACAACCACAAGGCAGAGCTAAGAAACCACGTATCCGAGAGTCGAGCGTTATTGACTTAGCCCTCATGAAGAAAATGAGTCGAGCATACTCTTTTCCTCGGGATAAGACAAGGAGGATATTTGAGCTTGCTCTAAAACATCAGATGCTCGCGCTACCGGAGTCTAAACACCCTGAACAAGCAGGCGAAGCCTCACACCCGGACTATTGCTCTTACCATCGAGTAGTAGGCCATCCTCTTGAAGATTGCTTCACCTTCAATAATTGGGTCGAAGATCAATATCATCTTGGTAAATTCGCTCTGTCCAACAACTGGAGGGTGGCACCACCACAAAAGCACGAGCCTAAGGCCATGAAAGAAAGATCAGTTCCACGTTGGGATTGAAAGTGAATTCGTACCTGTCACATGATAACGATGCTACAAAAAGAATCCGAGAACATGGGTAGCCTTCCCTGGTGCCTCGAAAACAGCAATGATGAGGTGATCTCAGAATTTCCCCCAGCTCCGAAAGAACTGGAGGACGGCATACATACCACTGCGGATAACCTCAAGAAAATTGAGTTGGGGACGATAAACGATTCGCGACCGACATTCGTCAGCGAGCTGCTGTCTGAGGAAAAGGTGGCTGCGTTAAAGGACGTCCTTGTACAGCATAAAGATTGCTTCGCATGGAACTATTCCGAGATGCCGGGACTTGATCCAGAAGTTGCTGTACATAGACTGGCAATATCTCCGAGTGTCAAGCCGGTCAAACAAGCGCCGAGAAGAATGCGGCTTGAGCTCGAAATGAGCATCAACGCGGAAGTCAAAAAGCTGATAGACTCCGGCTTTATCCAAGAGGTTCAATACCCTGAATGGATTGCTAATATCGTCCCAGTGATGAAGAAAAATGGTACGGTGCGCATATGCGTGGACTTTCGGGATCTCAATAAAGCCTGCCCGAAGGATGATTTCCCAGTACCAGTCACCGAACTAATGATAGACAATACGTCCACGCATGAGATTTTCTCATTCATGGACGGCTCATCAGGATATAATCAAATAAAAATGCACCCTGAAGACCAGAAACATACGGCTTTCCGGACTCCTTTGGGAATATTCTGTTACAAGGTGATGCCCTTCGGTTTAAAGAACGCCGGTGCAACCTACCAAAGGGCCATGACGAAGATTTTCGATAACCTTATACACAAAATCGTTGAATGCTATATCGACGACCTCGTTGTTAAAAGCAAATCATATGAGGAACATCTCGAGCATCTGAAGACCGTATTTCAACGTCTTTGACAATACAACTTGAAGATGAACCCTCTGAAGTGTGCATTCGGGGTTTCCTCGGGCAAATTCCTGGGATTCATCGTTCGACACCGAGGTATCGAGATAGATCCGTCCAAGATCAAGGCAATCATGGGAATGCCTCCGCCGAGAACTCTCAAATAGCTGCGGTCTCTCCAAGGGAAGCTCGCGTACATATGACGATTTATAGCCAACCTCTCAGGAAAGTGCCGCCCTTACAGCCACCTGATGAAGAAGGGAACCCCGTTCGTCTGGGATCAAAAGTGCCAAAGCGCACTAGACGAGATCAAACAGTACCTGCAAAACCCTCCAGTGTTGGCTGCTCCAGTGAAGGGAAAGGCTCTCATTCTTTACACGGCCGCCCTTGAAGGTTCTTTGGGCGCATTATGGGCATAAGAGAATGACCAGGGGAAAGAAAGAGCACTTTACTACTTAAGTCGAGTGCTGCTGGGGGCAGAAAGCAATTACTCCCCCATTGAAAAACACTGCCTGGCGTTGATCTTCGCAATAACAAAGCTTAGACATTACGCATTAGCGCATGAAGTCTATCTCATTTCAAAGGTGGACCCTCTCAAATATCTAATGTCAAAGGCCATATTGACAGGACGACTCGCTAAATGGGCCCTGCTCTTAATGGAGTTCTCGATAGCATATCAACCACTCAAAGCAGTAAAAGGACAGGCCATCGCCGACTTCCTTGCTGAGCACCCGATACCAGCCGACTCTCCTTTAAACTGCGATCTTCCAGACGAACATGCGTTTGATGCGATCGATGGTGATAATACCCGATGGGAGCTTTATTTTGACGGAGCATCTTCCGTGAAGAAGCGCAAACAAAGTACCCCTATAATCAAATCGGGGGTAGGACTCATCTTTATAACTCCACAAGGAGGGATAATGCGCTACACGTTCTCCCTGACGGAACCGAGGACAAACAACGAAGCCGAATACGAAGCTCTGATAGCAGGCCTCGAGATCGCCATTGACATGGGAATTGAAAACCTCCTCATATACGGAGATTCGCAACTGGTCGTTAGTCAAGTAAACGGCGATGACCAAACATGCAAACCGGAATTGGTAAAATACGGTGAAAAGGTGCAACAACCGCAAACCCAAATTCCCTCCTATACTTTGGAGAGCATACCACGTGCGGATAACAGCAAAGCGGACGCGTTGGCCAAACTTGCTAAAGAAATGGCTGACGAGAACCTCGATGACGTTAGAATCATGGTACAAAGTCGTCGGGTGCTCGCCCCCGCAGAAATACCTTCGGAATCACCCGAAGAGAAGGGAGTGACTGAACAAGCGACCTTGCAAATAAAAGAACATGAGAAGGTTGAGGATTAGAGGGAAGTCTTTATAGACTACTTCAAGTCCCACCAAATGCCCGAAGATGCGTCCGCAAGACATCAACTCATAAAACGAGCTCTGTCTTTCGCCTTCGTCAATGATACGCTATACAAGAGGTCATTCGATTCTCTGTGGTTGAGATGCTTAGGACCGGACGAATCGGAAAGAGTCGTTCAGGAAGTTCATGACGGAATCTGCGGTTCTCACCAAGCAGGTCCAAAGATGAAGTTGAAGATCAAACGGATGGGCTATTACTGGCCCACGATGATTCAAGACTGCATCGAATATGCGAAGTAGTGTCACTCATGCCAGATTCATGGGGACTTCATCCACCAGCACCCAAATCCGTTGCATCCAACGGTAGCTAGCTGGCCATTCGAAATGTGGGGGACTGATATAGTCGGCCCCATCGAACCAGCATCGTCTAAAGGACATCGTTTCATCCTAGCGACGACTGACTACTTCTCTAAGTGGGCAGAAGCAGTACCATTGAGAGTAGTGAAGACGGAGAATATCCTCCATTTCTTCAAAACGCACGTCATATATCGGTTTGGAACTCCGAGGCGGATCATCTCCGATAACGGGCCAGCCTACCGAAGTCATAAAATCAGCCACTTCGCACAGCAGCATAACATAGACTGGAAATATTCCTCAGTCTATAATCCACGAGCTAACGGTCTCGCCGAGGCCTTCAACAAGACCTTGACGAAAATTATAAAGAAAACAGTGTCCCGAAATAAGAAAGACTGGCATGAGAGACTGCAAGAAGCTCTTTGGGCGTATCGAACCACGTTCAAGACAGCCACAAACACAACGCCATACGCGTTGGTGTTCGGTACGGAAGCAGTACTCCCTCTCGAGATAGAGTTACCCTCTCTACGAGTGGCAGTTCACCACGAGCTAACGGACGAAGAAAATGCTCACCTTCGGCTTGAGGAGCTTGACGCCCTTGATGAAACTAGGCTCATAGCGCAACAAAATCTGGAAGCTTATAAAGCAAAGATGATGCGCTCATACGAAAGATTGACCCGACCGAGGACATTCCACCAAGGCGAACTCGTGCTAGTGGTCAAAAGGCCTATGATCCCCAATCGCGCCAAGCGGGGAAAATTCGAGCCGAACTATGAAGGCCCGTACATCATAGATAAAGTTTACCAGGGTGGGGCCTATCTACTCATGGACATGCACGGTGAAAGGCCTTTCAGACCAATAAACGGTCGCTTCCTAAAGAAATACTACGCTTAATGAGCCACAGCCTAGGTCAACGATAGATGACGACGACTATGTCCGCTCGCTATCTTCCTAAGCTCAAACTTTATAAGCAGTAGCCAGCTTCTCAATAGCGGACCGAAATGTCCCTAAACTAACAGCGGACCGAAATGTCCCTAAACTAACAGCGGACCGAAATGTCCTTAAACTAATAGCAGACCGAAACTTCTTTAAACTACTACCGCAGCATCTTTAGGCTGACGAGATATAAAAAAAAATACATATAAAAATAAAATAAAATAAAAACGGTATGTCCATAAGCAAAAAGGGGCACGGATGAAAACCCGAAAGGGCTCTGTGAGTAAAAACAGCAGGGCTACCGGCGAGTGTTCGTGAAAACCCGAAAGGGCGCGACCTCGTAAAAAAAAAGGAGAAAAAAAATATATAAAAATAAAAAGAATAAAAAAAATGGTATGTCCATAAGCAAAAAGGGCACGGATGAAAACCCGAAAGGGCTCCGTGAGTAAAAACAGCAGGGATACCGGCGAGTGTTTGTGAAAACCTGAAAGGGCGCAACCTCGTTAAAGGACCCTTATAGGGTCCTCTCGATCTTATAAGGAGAAACCACCCACGTGAGATCCTTACGATTCACAAGGGAGCATCACACTTAGGGATCCCCACGATTCCTAAGGTGAAAATACACTTGCGAGATCCTTACGACTCGTAAGGAGAACTCTCTTATGGGACCCTCACGGCTCATAAGAGTTGAAAGTCTTAAGTTACAGAGACCTAAACCTGTGCTTAAGCAACCCCCACAACTTCTAATATGGCCCTACAAGTGGCTCAGCATTGACCCTTGTATACAATCCACGGGCGCGAATAAACATTTCCTTAACTAAGTCCCATCTGAAATTAGGGATATGTTTGCATGGTAAACAACCCTTGTAAATCCTCTCGACTTACAAGGAGAAAACCCTCCTGTAGGATCCTTACGACTTACAGAGGAACAAAACACTTAGGAACCCTCACGATTCCTAAGGAGAAAATACACCTACGAGATCCTCACGACTTGTAGGGAGAAATACCTTTATGAGACCCTTACGGCTCATGAAGTCAAAGCCTTAGTCGACAGGACCCTAACCCTGGTCGCTAAGCCACCTTTGTTCGACAGCGACAGAGGCAGATGATGATTCGCTCCTGGCAATATCCCAGTTGTAGCGGTGCTGATGCCGAAATCGGTATCCAGTTTCAGGTTCACGGCGAAAAGCCAGTAGACTGTACATGCATACGAAATAGCCGAAATGATGGGGCAACTTGCAATAAAAAAAAAAGAAGCAAGTAAAAATATATGCATGAAGAAATAGCCGAAATGATTGGGCAACTCGCAATAAAAAGCAGCGAGTAAAAATAAAATAAAAAGCCGAAATGATTGGGCACCGCGAAAAATAGCCGAAATGATTGGGCGATCGCGACCTTCGCGATATAAAAGCTGAAATGATAGAGCATCGCGGAAATAAAACAAAAAAAAATAATGATGATAAAATTTTGGCCCTACAGTTAAGATCACATCGATCCCTGTATACAATCCAAGGGCGTAAACAAAGAGGGAGCCATACTCTCCCAACAAACTCCTCGACTCACGGATACAAACACTCCTTGACGAGAGACTCCTGATCCGCGTCGACCCGCAGAGCCACCAGTGCCTCCGTAGGAATCCTCGACTCGTTTCAAACCCCAAGGAAACAAATAATCCTTGGCGCTTGGGAAACAAATAATCCCTAGCAAAACTCCTCGACTCACGGATACAAACACTCCTTGACGAGAGCCCCCTGATTCGCGTCGACCTGTAGAGCCACCAGCGCCTCCGTGGGAATCCTCGACTCGTTTCAAACCCCAAGGAAACAAATAATCCTTGGCGCTCGGGAAACAAATAATCCCTAGCAAATCCCTCGACTCACGGATACAAACACTCCTTGACGAGAGACTCCTGATTCGCGTCGACCTGCAGAGCCACCAGCGCCTCCGTGGGAATCCTCGACTCGTTTCAAACCCCAAGGAAACAAATAATCCTTGGCGCTCGGGAATCAAATAATCCCTAGCAAATCCCTCGACTCACGGATACAAACACTCCTTGACGAGAGACTCCTGATTCGCGTCGACCCGCCGAGCCACCAGCGCCTCCGTGGGAATCCTCGACTCGTTTCAAACCCCAAGGAAACAAATAATCCTTGGTGCTTAGGAAACAAATAATCCCTAGCAAACTACTCGACTCACGGATACAAACACTCCGTGATGAGAGCCTCTTAACTCATGTCAACTCGCAGAGCCATCACCCTCTCCGCGAGCAAATTCCCGATTCGTTTCAATTTGTAAGAAGAAGTCTCAGACAGCAAGGATTGAAAAGCTTGCTTCTTGAGCAATGGGGCCCTGCAAGTCAATCCAAAATGGTCTCTTGCATACTATTCACGGGTCTCACTCTCCGAAGTCGAATTTCGACAAGGAGGGAAACAACCGCTTACGAATTCTCTCGACTCGTAAGAGGGAAAATTCTCTTATAAGATCCCTACGACTTATAAGAGAAAACCACACTTAGGAATCCTCACGATTCCTAAGGAGAAAATCCACCTATGAGATCCTCTCGATCCGTAGGGAGAAAAGCCTCTATGAGACCCTCACGGCTCATAGAATTGAAAAGTCTTAGGCGGTAAACCTGAACCTGCGGCCTAAGCCATCGCTATTTCCTGAGGAAGTCGGAATACTCATTTTAGACATCCATCAACCATGGTTATTAAGACAGCCTACTGACATTAAAAGAAAGAATGATGACAGAAAGAATATCCGTTCTACATTTGATCTGGCATGCGTGACGCATTCATTTATGCATGGACAGAAGACTCAGGACGAGAAATAAGACAAGCTGAAATAGAAAAGGGGAGGGTTTTCATTCATACCGCTAAAAGTTTTTACAAGCATAAGAATAATGAATAAGAAACATTGTTCAAATTATTACAACGGTATAACCTCGGATCCGGGGCACGGATTGAGGAAATCAAAAGTAAGGCCATCCAGAGTTCTTCTGGCCTTTCTAATTATTCTTATGCGCAGTCTTTCGCGCTCCTCGGTGTCGATATCATCGGCAAGCCCTTCCGGCCTTTGATAAGCAGCAACGATCGTCGTCTGCTGAAACACTTGATGCAGGATGTCAACGAGGTCGTTCCGTCGTTTCTTCGAGATCAGCCCTGTCAGGTGCACTGAATGCACCTTGTCCTCGGCATCATCCAGCGCATTGAGTGGTAGGGCCTCATGAAGACCCGGAAGTGCCCTCCATATTGCTCCCAGCACGACTTTCAAAAGAGCCGAACGCCGAGGCAACAGCCAACCACCGCTTGCGTTCAGACGACCCATAACTTCTGCACATTCAGCGTCTGTAAACTCCTGGTTTTGTTGACGACCCTGAGCGCGGATATCATCGTAGGTAATGAACTCGTGCAGACTGTATAGATGCACCGCCGCCATTATGCCTGGAGAAAATATTACAGGAAGATCATTAATAGAAAAGCAATAATATACATGGATGACTAAATTCCTAGAGAGCAAAACTATGTTCAAAGATGAAACCCACTAGACGAGAGCTCTGCTATTTAAGATTGATCTAAGAATCGATTTTACCTAAAGTTTTTCTAAAAAACTTTAAAAAAAAAAAGGGGAGCAAGGCACCGGAGTTCTTAAAGGCAAGAACAAAGCTCTGAAGTCTTCGAAAATTGAAATCTGGAAGATGATAAGTATCTAGAGGGGACCAAAGGTCCTATTTATAGGCCTCAAGTGCCTTTTCGACTTCCAAGAGTTGTCACGGCAGTTTACCCTAATTGGAGCGAATTTCCGTTCGAATTCCGAGACAGGAGATGAAGCAACGCTTCGTCCTTCCCCGATCAGAGCAAAGCTCTGTCCTGAAGAAGCGACGCTTCAACACGGAAGCGCTAGTGCAGTTGCGTTGCGCTGCGCGCTACACACCACGTGTCCGGCGCAAACGCATCAGCGCAGCACCCCAAAGCAGCGCACCCAGCCAAAGCAAAGCTCTATTTCAAGCAAAACCAAGGGAAGCAACGCTTCAGCGGCGTATGCGTCGTGCGCTGCATGACACGTGTCGGCGTAGATGTGCTAGCACAGTTGCGCTGCACTGTGTGCTGTGCGACACGCGTCATACCCTGGAGCGTTCGCGCTAAACAAAAAGGTTCTGAAGAAATCTTTTCGGTTATTATCTTCTGTAAAACAGAAGCCCCTAGATCAAAGATCCGATGGTGGGGGAAATCCCGCCAAATCTTTCAGAAAAGGGATTTCTTCAACAAATTGAACTTGCTTCTTAATCTGCAAGATGAAGCCTCAGGCATCAGAGGTAGGAGAACTTGCTTCCTGAACAATGGGACCCTACAAGTCGATCTAAAATGGTCTCTTGCACACCATACGCGGGACTCACTCTCTAAAATCGAGTTTCGATAAGGAGGGAAACAACCGCTTACGGGTCCTCTCGACTCCTGAGAAGGAAAAACTCTCTTGCAGGAGCCTTACGACTTGTAAGAGAAAACCACACTTATGAATCCTCGCGATTCCTAAGGAGAAAAGCCCGCCTACGAGATCCTCTCGATTCGTAGGAAGAAAAGTCTCTATGAGACCCTCACGGCTCCTAGAGTTAAAAAGTCTTAGGCGGCAGATCTGAACCTGCAGTCTAGGCCATCGTTATCTCTGGGAGAAATGAAGTTATCTGTCAATAAGGTGCATTAAATATGTCATGCTGAAAAGAATGAAAAAGGCGAAGAAATGACACAGGACGTTACCAAAAATGTGTATCTTTTATTCATGAATATTGACTGGGTACAGGATACATTGTACTAAAGAATAAAAAATATACATATATTTTACAAGTACAAATGATACAAGGAGAAATTACTGGGAAGGAAGCGTCTTGCATAGATTTAGCAATTGCTCGCATACTTCCTTCCACGTCTTCTCTCGATCGGCTACCACCGCCAGCTCTGCCTCCACTTGGGCTCGCTGCTGCAAGACCAACGCAAGCTGCTCCCTGACGACCTGATAGGCAGCTTCCCGACTTGGGATATTGCGCTCAGCTACGTCAAGCTTCCGCTTCAAGTTTAGCCCATGGGAGATACGCTCCAAGAGACCCTCGAAGATAGTCTTCACTTGGGCAGCATTTGCCTCAACCTCAGCGCGCAGATGGGTCGTTTCGTTCGAGGTCTTTTGGCATTCCCTTAGTCTTGAAGCTGCTTCTTGTTCCAAGTGGCGGAAGTGCGAAGTGCTTTGCTCGAGCCAAGTTGTGCGTTGGGTGCTCAGGGCTAAAACTTCGGGAGAAGGGCGCGTCGACTCCAGCCGATATAGACAGGTCTCGATCCCCCTGCAGTGGTTAACCCAAGATTCGACGACGCCTTCGTTATGAAAATTTACGAGCGCCGCCAACATCGGGTTAACCTCCGCAGCAAAATCTACGGCAGAAGGGAGAGCGTCCATATTGAGCTCTTCAATGTACCCGCTCAGCATGCCCAAACTCATCACAGCACCCTTTGAAGATGGACGTCTCAAGAAAGGGCCTGCCGGTGAAAGGACGCGAGCCTCAAAGGGGACCGGAGCCGGAACAATAGCTGCAAAACAAAACATGGTTAAACGATGGTTCAGAAGATGTTGAAGGGTTACCAAAAAAAGGAAATTTACTATACCAGCTGCAACGGACGGCAAAGCCGGAAGGGCCGGTAGCGCGGCAGGTCTTGCATCCCCTCCTTCGATTTGTGGCACTGCAATAAAGAAAAGGAAAAGTCAGAAATTATCCCATTGCTAGAAAAAAGGGGATAAATAAGATATTATAGTGAAAGTATACTCACCGGCGCCACCAGAGGGAGAAGCGAGTTCGGATGGGAAAGAGAAGTGTGGGAGCAACACTTGATATAAATGATCGAAGAGCACTCCTGCAAAGGCACAATGGTATAACGTTAGTACAAAGCTACATTTTTGAAAGATTAATGCATGAGTCGTGAATCCATACCTTCCAACATCCGTGATGGTACAAGGGAAGGCGGGGAGGTGACCACCGCCAAAGCAGTAGTCGACGGTGCCCCCTCGAGCAAAGGAGTATCGGCACTGGCCGCACCTGCAAAGACAAGCTTGTTAGAAGAGATCGCAAGATATATAAAAAGGGGGGGAACGCTGGTGACTCAAAAATTTACCCGACGAGCTACCAGCAGAAACTGAAGCAATCCCCTCATCCATCGACATGAGACCACCGCCCGTAGCCTCATCACCCGACTCGATGGGAACCGTTGTTGTGCTCGCGAGCCCGGGAGACGGCAAGGAACCATACGCGGGGAGGGCTATGATCGGAGTATTACCAGATTCCTGAGAAAGAGCGGTTCGCTCCTCCTCAGGAATCGTGGCCGCCTCACCCGATACTCCCTCGGTTTCTGCGGTCACGGTTGTCTCGTCCATCGGCACCGTGACGTCTCCAGCCTCAAGCGCCTCGACTTCTACTGCCTTCAGCTCGACAATCATCTCATCTGCCGCCACTTCAGACGCGACATCAATGACCTTCTCGGCGGCGGATCCTTCAACTTCTGTTTCAAGCGCCGTGGCCCCGACGACGGTGCTCACTGTTGGCTCGGGTTCGGCAGGTATCGCTTCCTCCATTCCCCTGGGTTCGACGGTCTCCGCCTCCCCCTCAGTCGGACTTGGCCCTGCAAGATGGAATGCGTATGAGCCAATGGCTTGATAATTCTTACAACAAGGTTCTGAAAGAAATGTTACCTGAAGAGGACTTATCGTTTGCACTCCGAGCCGCGCGCGCCACTTGCCTATGAGCAGTAGACAGGGCGGCAGGGGCCTCTTCAGAAGGAGTGTCAGCATGAGGAATAGTGCTAGGGCCCGCTCCCGTGGCCAAAGCAGCTCTGCTCGCCTTTGCTTCGGAAGGAGTGTCGGCACGAGGAATAGTGCTAGGGCCCGCTCCCGCAGCCAAAGCAGCTCTGCGCGCCCTTGCTTCGCGTCTCAACCGCTTCCGCTCCTCTCGAGCCGTTGAGACGGATGCCACTAGGGCTTCCTTGAGTGAGGCTTCCTCATCCGTATATAGGGATGCCTCTAGATTCTTCAAGGCATCCCTCGTCGTCTTGTCAAGCCGAGGCTCTTGTGGCAACTTCGACGAAGCTGGGACTTCGATGACGGACTCGGGAAGGATCCCTGCGTCAATTGATACAACCCCTGCAAAGAAACAAAAGAAGTTCAGGTTGACTATCATAAAAAGACAACAAACTTTCCTTATAAAAGAGAAAGGGGTGAAACATACCAGCGCCTGCTAGGGCACGCTTCTCCTCCTCCTCCTGGAAGGTTTTCAGGGAGGCAGCAATAGCCTCTTCAGTAGAGACACCTGTTGAAAATGGAGCAAATGTTAGTTAAATATAACAATGCAAAGTGCAATAAAACGACAAATAAAGCGTCTGATGATTACCGGACTCAGCGAGTTTGCTTAACATCGCTTCAAGCCTCGCCGATCGCTCCGAAGCTGCAATGGCGGCAGCTAAATTGGTGTCCTCAGGGTCTACCACAAAGCCCTCATTGCTGCCATACTCACATATGGCCTCGGCCGGAGGAGCCGCAGGCTTTAAGCTAAGGATCGCGTCGAGGGATAGGGTGGACTTCTTCTTCTTCTGTCCGCCAGCTTTAGATCCACTCGGAATAGCCTTGCGCTTGGCAGTCACTTTAGGGCGGCGAGTCCCGATATCCGCTCCTGCGCCAGACCCTGGCGATACCACTTTAACCGTCTTTGTGGGAGCACGGGGCGCCGGGGGTGCATCCACCGTAGTAGGCAGTGGCAATCCACGCGGGGGACTCAACACGTGCGGTCGGTCAGCTCCGGCATCTTTTATCGGGGGGAGGACCTGGATCCTTGGCTGCAAGGGAGCCTTGCGATCACCGCCAGGAGGCGCAGCCCTACGGTCAACCAGCAGACGTTTCTCCATTAAAATGATTGGGCCCATAGCATTCGCATACCAGGCTACATACGGATGGATTATTTTAGGGGCACAGCTAGGCTCACTGATAAAAAAATAGGAGCCTGTATTGAGCCGGGTGAAATGATGCATCGCATTCCTTATTCCCCCTTGGTTGGCCGCGGGTGTTTCCAGAAAGGCTTCCATCGGGATCCCTTGATTGTAGCTCGATTGTCGGGCAAATCGATGTGGGTTATACCTCATAAAGAGAGCCGTCTCATTCTGCCTAAATACTAGGTAGCCCGGCCGAATGGAGTAAAGGTGAAGGATTTCCCGAGCCTTCAGTACAGAAGCCCCACCCTTAAAGTCATCGCGCAGCGGCACCACTGACTTAGTGGTCTCTGAGCCTATGGTGATGACCTTATCCACAAAAGAGAGCTTCGCTCCGACTAGATGTGAACGCAGAAGCAGTCCCCTAGACTCCCGTGGAGGTGCAACCACAATTGAAGGCCCGACCAACCGTATGATTCTTGGGAGTTTGTATTTCTCAATGAACGGAGGAGTCTTATGGGCACCAAACACCCCTCGCACATGCAGCTCCATCCAAGAAGTGAAGTAGTGCATCGGGAAGTTAGCAGGCTGTACCCCAGGCTCATTAGCGTCCGCCGCTACGCTAAGTCCATTATAAAGGTAAGCCAGCCCGGCAATCCCTACCGATAGCTGCAAACCAGCCGCCATTTGATGCGCCGGGTAAAAGACGGAGGGCCGCATGAGGCGTGGATGCATGGGGAGCGCGAAGCTGCATAGCCATAAACCCAAGAACCCTATGAAAAAAGTCTCCTCGTCCATGCCAGGAACGGCGATCTCTGAGAAAGGGACGCTGGCAGTGCCGGGGAGATAAAAATCCCGCTGGTCATTTTCCGATGTAGGTCGGCGGTCCAAGCCGAAACCAAAAGGGTCAACAAGCTGAGTGAACTTCTCGCTCTGCTCTGATAGGAACTCCGGGCGAATAAAGCGAGCAATGAAATCCGCGAAACTGACGCCCCGGTCGCCCGATTCCAAATGCAGTTCCTCATAAATCTCCAACACCTTCACCAAGCCCGGATGCTGATGCTGGATGGCATTCTCCGGAGTTAAGTCAAATACCAGCTGCTTGGTGGCAAAGACGTACTCGTCAGGAAGAAGCAGCTCCTCGTAGTGCTCCCCCCTCACTGGTAGACCTGAAATCTCAGCAAATTCTTCCAAAGAGACGGAGACTTCCCTATCCGCTGTCAAGAAGGTGTGGGTGGGGATATTCCATTGTTCAATAAAGGCCTTTATCCACCATGTTGGAGGAGAGGGATATTCGAAAAGTGAAACGTAGACGGCCGAGTATAAACCGATCGTCATCAGATGAGTCCTTTTCGCCGCTAAGATGTAGCGGGCCCAGGGCAAATATCCGGCAAGCGGTCGCGGGATCAGTCCAATATTATAAGCCTGTCCCCAAGGGCGTGCTTTACCCTGACGGATTCGCCTCCCCAAGATGTCTATCGCCGGTGGCGGTTGCACCGGGATGGCACCGATTGCAGGCTGGAGGAGGTCGTCGGAATTCCAATTTTTAACCTCCACGGCATACTTCACCGGAGGCTTGTCCGCATAAGGGATCACGACTATGGGCTCAGAGGGCGAGGCGGAGCTAAAGCTGCGACGGCCTTGGATGATCTGACTGTACCACCTTCCCCATAGGTGAAGTTTCTTGCACTCGGGATCGTGATCTTTAATCAGAGCAAACACCACCCGGTCCACTGGCGAATGTGGGAACCCTCCTTCTGAGCGAACGAAAGGGAAAGACAAATCTTCAGACATGTTTCCTGTAGAAAAAAAATATATATAACCGTTAGCGTTCCAATGCTTCACCTTTCAAAGTCCTACATCACACTACAATGCAGTGAGTAGGGGACCAAACGGGGACCCACAAAATCTAGATGACGGCGCATCATTTGATAAGACAGTCTCATCATTGGATGAGACTGTCAGTTAATGAAAAAGACCCCCAAGAGAATATCCTCATTGGGGGGGGGAATCCCTAGAGACAAGGAGAAAATCCCTTCTTTTAGAGCAAAGCTCTGTTACAGAGTGACATTTGTCAAACTCTGGTCCCAAAGGAATAAAACTTCTTAAAAAAGAGCCTAGCTCTGTAATAGTAATGATAACTATAACCCCTAAGGATTAAAAGAAAAATTTTGGGATCTTAAAGATCCAGGGAAACTTTTAGGAGTTCTCCATTTTTTTATATATATAAGAAAAGAGGGGGGAGATCTACATTTGATCTATGAGCAAGGCTCTGTTCATGGGTTAAAACCCAGGAACAAGATCTATGTAAATTTTTGAGAGCAAGGCTCTGTTGAAGAAACCCCAAAGGGGTTTTCTTTAGATCAAAGATCTATAAGAGCAAGGCTCTGTTAATTAAATTTAATTTAAATTAATCTAAATTTTTACCTAAGGTGATCCTAAGTTATGAACTCTGGAGTTCTTGAAAAAATCAAGAGCAAGGCTCTGAAAATTCTTAAGCAAGAGCAAGGCTCTGAGTCAAGATTCTTGAAGTGGTAAAGAATTTTCTAAGGACCAAGAGTCCTATTTATAGGCGCCTGCGCCCTTTCAACTGACCCCCATGATCCAACAGTCAGGATCTTGCCACCGCTGCACTCACGTGCGCGCCACGTGAGCGCAACGGTGGGGGGGCATTTGTTCCCCAAATCAGAGCAAGGCTCTGTTTGAATTTCAAAAAATTCAAATTTTGAAGCAACGCTTCAGATCCCGTGCGCTGCGCGCAATTTTCCACGTGTCAGAAGTTGACTCGGCAGCACAACGCCCAAGGCAGTGCGTCTAATCAGAGCAAGGCTCTTTAAAAAGCAAAAGCAACGCTCAGTTGCGCAAGCGCTGCGCTGCGTGACACGTGTCTGCGCAGTTGCGCAAACACAACTGCGCAAGCGCACCGGTGCGCGACATGTGTCTGCGCAGTTGCGCAAACCCTGATTGCGCAAGGGCACCGCAGCGCGCCACGTGTCTGCGCAGTTGCGCAAGCACAACTGCGCAAGCGCACCGCTGCGCGACACGTGTCGGCGCAGTTGCGCAAACCCTGTTGCGCAAGTGCACCGCAGCGCGCCACGTGTCTGCACAGTTGCTCAAGCACAACTGCGCAAGCGCACCGCTGTGCGACACGTGTCCGCGCAGTTGCGCAAACTCTTTTGCGCAAGTGCACTGCTGAGCGACACGTGTCTGCGCAGTTGCACAATCACAGTTGCGCAAGCGCCTCACTGCGCGACACGTGTCATTCACTGGGGAGTTGCGCAAAAGCAGAATGAAGATTTAAGGAATTTTTTTTCTGTTTTTGTTAAAACAAGAAGATTTCTTCTGTAAAACAGGGCCCTTCGGATCAAAGATCCAACGGTGGGGAAAATTCCCCAAATCACTCAGAAAAGATTTTTTTAACAAATTTAACTGATTTTTGAGCACTATAAAAAGGACCCCAGACCCCATTTCAAAGGGAGAGACAATTTGGATTAAAAAAAAAGAGAAGAGAACTCTTGAGAACTTCTTGAGAACACAAAAAAGAAGGTAAAAACCTTTGAGATAAGAGAAAATTCTCTTAGGAATAGATCATTGATCTAAAAAAAAAAAAAACAAGATCAGTGATATTCAACTAATAAATAAATAAATAAATAAAAATAATAAAAATAGTGCCTTGCACTTGCTATGAACCTCTGGTTCTCTGAGACAGAAAGAAAGAAAAGATTCTTTTTTTTCTTTGATCTAAATTTAGATCAAGAAATTAAAAAGTGCTCTGCACTTCTTTTCTTGAATCTAAAAGATTCTTGGTGCTTTGCACAAATGCAATGCATTACTTGAAGGGCCAGGCCCAAATCAAAAAGACCTAACAGGCCAAAATAAATTGCAAAGCAATAAAAGGGCTAAGCCCAAATAAAATTGATGCTCTGCATCATTTATAAAGAACAGAGCCCCAAAACAAATTTATGTTCTGCATCCTTTCTGGGCAAAGCCCAAATAAAAATAAAGAGAAAATAAAAAGCAAT
Source organism: Agapanthus africanus (assembly GCA_030015575.1). Lineage (NCBI taxonomy): Eukaryota > Viridiplantae > Streptophyta > Magnoliopsida > Asparagales > Amaryllidaceae > Agapanthus > Agapanthus africanus. The sequence goes on along the minus strand of CM057350.1, from coordinate 438,899,561 downwards.
GTTGAATATTCTCAACTGGACTTAGCCCAATCGTGGCCGTAGGTCCTTAAATTAAATTGGCTGAGCAAAATGGCTCTCCTAAATCAATCTACATCCGGTTCGAGGGTATATCTCCGAACTCCTTTCACATCCATCATTGTAATCCCTCAACGACGTCAAAGAGGTGACGAGTCCCAACGGCCACACACCCAAGAACGGACCGAAACGTCCATAAACTAACATCGGACCGAAACGTCCATAAACTAACATCGGACCGAGACGTCCCTAAACTAACATCGGACCGAGACGTCCCTAAAACTAATATCGGACCACCACGTCCCTAAACTGGAAAATGGACCACTACGTCCCTAAATCGGAACGATAGAGCCTCCAAATGCTCTTTTACCGGATCTAAACGGCCCCGTTTAAGTTGATCTTAGCCCCAAATACGGCTAACGCATCCTTAGACATTTAAATGAATGGTAAAACCCCAAATCAACTTTGGTTCAAGGGTACATCTCTGAATTCCTCTGACACCTGTCGTTGTAATCCTTCAACGACGTTAGAGAGGTGACGAGTCCCGACGGCCAAATATTGAATCGATCATCAAGTCAAGTTGATCTTAGTCCAAAACAGGACTAACGTATCCTTGACGAACGTTTAAGTTGATCTTAGACGCAACGCGACTAATGCATCCTTAAACTAAAAACACCAAACCCAAACCCAAATCTAAGTAAATACGGATTTGGATTAATCCACGTCCTACGGGCAACGGCATTACTCAGTCTCCGTATACAATCCACGGGCAACCACAAACAAAACGAACACACACGACACGAAGTGAAATTCTGGAGAAGGAGAAAGTTGTTGCCGCGATGCGGTAGCGTAATTAACTGCAGGGGCTTGCGCCTGCAGGGAAGAGCGTCCCCACAATCAAAAACCCCTCACCCTGAGGGGGAATCTAACGAAGTCTGCTATATCGGCCGCATCCGTCTAAACCTCCGGTATACGGCGCCATAAATCAACTTGGCATCTTCGGAGAGGTAGACGGATAAAACCATATAGCATCTGCCCCGAATCTCAGGCGAGATGCAAAGTCTGCGCCGTCTTTCGGAGGGGAACATAGGGAAAGTGAGATTTGCTCGTATTTGTTTTAGTTGAGTCGAAAATTAAAGAGAAAATAAAAAGGCAATTCAATTCAAGATTTTAAAAGTGAATTTTAAGAATTATCTAGATCTAAATCTAATATTAAGAAAACTCAAAATCAAGAATCAAGAATTGATGATATCCAATCGAATTAGCTTTCAAGAATTGAAGTGAGGCTCGTAGGAATCGATCGAATCGATAGTAGTGATGAAAACATATGATTACGTTTTCTCATCCATTGATGATTTGTTGCTAGATCGATGATGATCAACGAGAATTAGGGATTTCTTGTGGAAACTAGGGTTTCATCATCTACCCCTTGTCCTTTCGTTGATTAGCATTCAAATTCTAGCCTCGAGTAAATTCAATCACCGATCGTTGATATCTAATTAAGAGCGAAAACATTCAATTAAGCATCTCGCTCAAAACTAGGTTGTCGATGATTCAATTTTCTAGAGTTTACAAAACTCATAGGACTTAAGAATCATACAAGAATCTAATCATCATCAACTATCAATTTTCTCGATTCCTCCACGAGCAAAGTTTTTACTCAAGCATCATAACAATGAACACAATCAAGAATTGAGATCTCATCACAATGCAAGAATGTAAAGAAAGCAAGATTAAGAAATTTCACCTTTTATTATTCATCAATTCCGTTACAATTCGCTCAAGAACTACAAGAATTGAGGAAAGAACTCGATTGTCGAATTAGCTTCGCATCGTCTCCGTGAGTTGCGGATCGTCTTGGATCACTTGCTCGATTGAAGATCGACGTCACTTATAAAAAGTTGAAGGCTTCTTGCTTGAATTGTACTCGGAGATCTTGAATTGATCAAATTGTGTCACTCAATTTGATTTGAATTTTATTTGGATCTACAATTTTCCCTCCACTTTCAACAACCTCAAACCCTAGATCTAGATCTCATTTTATAACCACCTCATTTGAATCTTCCCTCCAAAACTACGTAGTTAGAGAGAGGCTTCTAGAAGAAGTTTGTTGGAGGGAATATTCTAGAATAAGGTATATTCTAGGATAAGGTTGTTAGGCCGAGCCTTCTGGAAGAAGCCACGTGGTCTTTTAGAGTCCTCTGGAAGCTTGGCCGTTACAAGGAGACAGGTGGAGAAAATTTGAAGCTGTGACGTTTCCCTTGCACCGCGGATCCGCCGCGGGAAGGGCCTATTGGCCGTGGTTCTGCGGCCCATTGAAGGTATCTGTGCATGAAATTTCTGGGCTGCTCTGTTTTGTCTTTTTAGCACTTTCTGGGATGCTTGGAATCTTCTTATTCTTTCTAGATTTCCGCCAGATCTCAGGTCAAAGACTTGAAATATTTATATCAGCACTTTTCACAATTTCGGCTCTTTTACCTGGAATTTCCTGCACAGATTCTCGAGACAAGTGTTGCGCTATACAAAGATGATGTATGCAATGATAAACACTCAATTTTCCTCAAAGTGCCGGTTATAAAGTATAACACAAGTTATTTGGTATTTTACAGATGTTTTGCTAATGTGTGCTATATTCATACCGAACACCTTTAGATGAGTGCAAATGGTAGGGAAATTGACGTGTTAAAAATGCAATATTTTCGACTGATCAAATTCCCCCAAACTTATTTTTGGTCGTCTCGAGCAAACTGTTTTATTAAAAGAGAAGGAGAAAATATAAGAAAAAGAAAAACTAACCAGCACACTTTCGTTGGCAACACGATTGTACTGAGCACATGCAACAAGCCTTTAAACCTCTAGGTGTCCCTAGTAGGAAGAGTGTTGTCTCCTGAGGGTTTTCAGCGGATTGCACCCACAAAATCCAATAATAAAAGGAAGACCGTGAAAGTTACATATAAAGATAAGAATTGTAAAAGAAAGACTTTGAAAATTAGAGTTTCCAACTATACTAGCTTTTCGGTTGTCATGAGCCCTATCTTAATAGTCATGAAAAGATGTTAGAAATCACATCATCTCTCAATAAAACATCGTCTTTATTCTTCATTCCTATCTTTCTTCCAAACATCGATCATATAACCCTACGTGTGTGTAAAGAACATCCCTACACCCGGAGAATTCAATTCAAGATATCATACTCTTGTCCATCTGCCTCAGTACTTTTTAATTAATGAATATTTAGATGAATTTGCTCACACATTTTTTTATGCGATCATTAATACTTCTTGAGGTACTAACCAACCGATTACTCATATGGTTGCTTATTAGGTGTTTTAGTATTTTTCTCGTCTTGCACCACCTAAGGCTTAGCAGTGACTCCCAGACCAGTTGGTCTAAGGCACTAGGTGATGAAGCACCCTCGCTATATTTTTTTATTGCTGCCTTGGAAATAACAAAACCAGTGTTCATTTTTTTAAAACCATTTTATATTTTATTCAATTTTTATTTCCTTCATACTTTGGCTTTTAGACAAGAGCATTTCAAGGTATCCTCTACTATCCAGAGCTTCAAGACGTGTGTAAGTGCATATAGTAGGGTATCAACATTCAAATGTTTGGCTTCCAGAATATGAACTATTTTTCAGACTTATTTTTATTCTCAGATTAGTGACTTCCTTCATCTTACTAACTCTTGGGACAACGGCTCATAACTACTTATTACTAGTTCGTTTAAGAAAACTTCTAATTTTCTAGGTTTTCTTAAATTTTTCTAATCTTTTGGATGTAATTTTTCACTATCTAATCTTTTATTATCTTATTTATGTACAAAAGTTTTTATCTTTTTATCTTTTGAAATTTTTATAGGTTTTAAAAATGTTTTGTGCTTATGCAAAGTATGATGCAAATGATGCGAAAATAAGCACAAATCTCCCCCAAACTTGTTTTCAACAGTGTGCTCACTGTTGCCTTCTGCTAAACCTCAAAAACCTGTAAGTTTGGGAGGAAATTTATTAACGGGGGCAAAAAATATATTAAAGTGAAAATCCTCCCCCAAACTTATTCTTGGCTCATTATTTTCAGTAAAAATTTTCTTTTTAGGAGCCAGACTATACCCCCCAAACTTGAGTTAAGCCATGTTAATTTTTGAAAATCACATGAGGAGGTCAAAATTAGTGGTCGATGCCAAGCTTTGCAAAGACCGAAGGTCAACACCAACCATTCGAAAATTTTATCAATGTAGTGCTCAGGTTGGTAGAAGAACAAGTTGAATGGAGCCAGAAAGAAGTGGGGAAAAGGTAAGTGGTGGAATAGAATGTGTTAGTGTCTCGTTTTGGAGAGACGACTCAGTGATTGTGGTGGATTGCTCGCATCCTTTTTACAGTCCAAAAGAAGGGGTGGAGGTTCAATTTCATTGTATTGAGGTGGATTCATCTCAACACCCGTGTCATTCAAAAATGCGAGTTCATCAGCGAAGATCTCCTCAAAAGTTTCATCAATATCCCGAAGAATAATGTCATCACAAAGTGTGAGGTGATCTTCAGACTCTAAAAACAGTTCATAATCAGTGTTAGTTGTTGACCCGGACAACTCAGTGGAAGAGTCCATATGTGTATGATACATAGTTGGGTCAAACAACAACATATGAAAAGAGTCAAGATCAGTATCATGAGGATCGTCAAATTCGCTGCTGTCGACATCCATTAATTCGACAGAACAGACCTGAGCAGTAGGTTCGGAGGGTACACTTCCCAACTTGTAAATGTTCAGCTCAATTGACTTATTCCTGAAGGATAGGGTCATAGAACCGTTACGACAGTTGATTATAGCATTGGAAGTGGCCAAAAAAGGGCGACCATGGATCATCGGAATTTGATTCCGTGGGTTTGTTACAGGCTGTGTATCAATTACAATAAAGTCCACAGGGAATACAAATTCCCCGATTTCTATTAACACATCCTCCAGTTCACCCTTAGGTTTGGTGATTGATCGGTCAGCCATCTGGAGAGTGCAGTGGGATGGTTTCAACTCTCCGATCCCTAACTGCTCGTAAACCGAGAAAGGAAGCAGGTTAACACTTGCGCCAAGGTCAAGTAGAGCACGGTTAATGTGTTTTTACCCGATGGAAATGGAAATAGTAGGATAGCCAGGATCCTTACGTTTCCTCGGTAATTGTTGGGGGAAAGCTATGTCTACAGTCTTTGACATGAATATCTTCTTAGGCACTTGAGTCTTCCTCTTCCTAGTGCACAAGTCTTTAAGAGTTTTCTCATAAGCGGGGACTTGTTGGATTGCATCTAGAAGAGGGATGTTGATATTAACCTGTTTCAAGATTTCAGTGATCTTCTCCATTTGTGGACCTGGTCTGTTTCCCCTTAACCGATTCGGATAAGGAGCTTGGGCAATAAGGTCGGGGTCCAACATTGGAGAAGATAGTGTGGGTGGGAACAATCCAAGAATAGGAGTGGGGATCGTTTTTGGTGGACTGGAAGAGGTTTGCTGAGGTGTCGAGCCTGGGGAAAACGGAGAATAGGCTCGGAAGAAAATGGTAGGGTAGACGAACTGGGGTCAGAATTAGAAGTGTGTGTGGAAGGAAAAATCTCAGCCGGGGTATCATTGATTGATTTTTCATTATTATCAATCTCCTCACCAACATGATTGTCAAGCACTCTTCCAGATCTCAACGTGGTGATTGCATTCACATGATGTGAATAGCCAGGATTGGGTAAAGGTTGAGCTGGAAGTTTCCCTTTCTCTCTTGCACTCATTTCGGCTTTTAATTGTGCAATTTGTTCTTCCATCGATTTTATAGTCTCATTTTGAGAGACAGTATTTCTTTTCATGTCATCGACAGAAGACTTCATCTCAGCCGAAACTTGCATGATATTTGTCAGGAGAAAATTCATGTATTGTGCAAATGAAGAGGATTCATCAGTCCCGGTCAACTGCAAATGATTATTTGGTGCTGGTGTGTTGACCGGATTTTGGAAGTTTTGTGCTTGGAAGGGGTGCTGGCTTAATTGAAGTGGTTGTTGTTGTGGTGGAAGAGCCCTTAGGAAGTTGTTCTGGATTGGAACCGTGTTTTGAGTTTGTGATTGGTTCCAAGCAAAGTTAGGGTGATTCCTCCAACCCTGATTATATGTGGAAGAAAATGGATCATTTCTATGTCTTTGTTGGAAAGCAGAATTGATATGCTCATTACCTTAAAACGAAGAATTCATTGGACATTCTTCCATCAAATGAGAAGGATCAGAACAGCATCCATATACAGTTTTGGAGAGTGACATTTGATTTAGGACTGCGGCTAAAAATTTGTTTTCCATAGTTTCGAGTTTCTTTTGCATCGCTGACATTTCAGCTCTAACTCCTATGGAAACATCATATTGGTTATTGCCACCCCTAGACGATTGACTTACACCCTCCCACTGTAAAGATCTTTCAGTGAAATCTTCTAAAAATTTCCAAGCTTCCCCATCATCTTTAGTCATGAAAGTGCCTTGACACATGGATTCAAGGGTCTGTTTTGTGGTAGGATTAATGCCCTCATATATGATTCTGCACAGATCCCATCTAGGGATTCCGTGATGTGGACATTAAACTAACAGATCCTTGAAGCGTTCAAAACACTTCGAGAATGTTTCATTTGGAAGCTGGGTGAATTGATTTATTCGCTACGGACTCGAGCTGTTTTATGATTGGGGTAGAATTTCTTTAGGAATGCTTTTACGAATTCTTCCCAGTTTGAAATAGAATGTGCGGTTGTGTTATACAGCCACTTCTCGGCTATATCGCACAAAGTAAATGGGAGAAGACGGAGACGCATAGCATCCATAGAAAGCTGTGAAGTACCCATCATAGCGCATACATTTTCAAATTTGGTAATAAAGACATATGCGTCTTCAGACTTGAGATCGTGATATTTGGGTAGAAGATTGATGTATTGGGGTTTTATTTCAAAATTATCCCCGTTGGCTGGTGGAATGGTGAGACGGGTCGAAAGAGGACCTTGCATAGGATAGCATCTCTCTTGGAGAGAGATGCAGGGTGGATTCTGCGCACCTGCGGACGGTGGCAGAGTAGCGGTAAAGAAGTTCGATGGAGAACCACCCATCGAAGTGGGTGTGGTGGTGGGTAAAGAAGAAGTAGACATAGAATTACCGACTTCGGAGTCGATAGGGGGAACGCGGACAAGACGGGCACTAGAATCCCGTGTCCAGCCGAGCATGCACTAAAGGGTTTAGCACAAGTGGCAGCGTTAATATAATTAAGGAAAATGTTGTTGGATATAGTGCCCTCAGAGTAAATTATTGGATCGCAGGCACGTGATTGCAATGATTGAGGGAGGACCTATGCCGGTAGGACAATCTTACTCAGGATGACTGTATACTATCTGGTTTGCCTTTATCATCGTGTAAATGCTTTAGGTGACATTGTAGTTCATTATTACACGTTGATAGAGAATAGTATGCTACTGTGGTTTGTCTTTATCATCGTGTACTGCTTTAGGTGACCTTACAGGTCACTATTGCACGTTGATAGAGCCCATAGGATTCTTCCTTGACTACCAGCAGTATGATGGCGATCATATACGTGAGAGTTGGGTAGTCTATAAGCATATCCTTAAAGTGGTCCCTAGTCGTGGGAGTTTTGAGACTGGGCATCGATACTCCATTAGTAGACTAGTGTATACAGTCGCGACCCCGACGAGGGGCGGTGGCCGGTCTCACAAGCCATTGGTGTTAGTTGGTTCACCTAAGATATATACAGGTGCTCATTGGGTTATGAGTACACCGGACAGAACTCGCCGGGAACATTCTAGTTGGTATTATACCTGACGTCAGATAGCAGTTCCCTGGTGACATGTGTACAGGTTAGTTCATCGACCTGAGATCGTCATTTGTCTTGTGTGAGTTCCTACTGTGCTTTGATTACTACCCTACCACGGCTCAAAGGAGTCGTGCAAACAGGTTTTAGTTGGGTACAGTCCCGAGCCATATGGAGGTAATGAGCGGATCGGCAGGGGTTCGTCTCTCCCGGTATTGGGGGTGAGGTCGCGCTGTGTCTAGGAGAGCCATTACCCGAAGTCCTTGGCCAAGGCAGTAGATTTACTGGTAGGTATTCCAGTAGTCTCTCAGGGTGTTTTGGGCTACACTCCGACATGACTTGTACCGCTCTTAGTGGTCTGACTTTCACCAACCCCCTAGGCCCGACATGCGATGCTCATAGATGAACGGACCGGACTGTACGGATATTGTCACTGACAGGCTCAGTAGGGTGTCAGGATGAGTTCGCTCATCGACCTCCCTTTTGGTCAATACCTGGTAGCTCGTTACGTACGGCTAATACCTCTGACGTGCTAGTGGTTAAATCCACAGCCAAAGTATTGACGAGTCTTTAGAGTCCCCCACAGACAGTTTCTCAAGTTTCGGGCGAAACGATATAGAGGCCATATGATATATGGCAGGGTCCGATCATATACGTGCAGTACAACACGGATCATGATCGGGCGGATCATACTAGTGGGCTTTGGTTTAAACCGGATCCTAGTATTAGATATGTTGGATTACTTTAGTCTCATCGCATTCGCATTCAGTCGGAATGCGGGTGCAGGTATGTATATACAGGTGAGGGGTATCCTTGTGATCCGTCACGAGTTTACTTTAGATGTTGCCGTATCTTTTTATTGTTGCAAACATTTGGATTAATGTTTGCATATGAAAATAATGAGCTAGAATTCAACATGAGATGCATTAAATGTGACATGGACATATATAGTGACTCATGGTCTCTTTTTTGTGAGAAATGTCACATCAGTGTTTGATTTATGCTTGATATGATAAAGAGAGAGAGAGGGGGCTGCCATATAAAGTTTTGGCTCTTGTATTATTCTTACACTCTCTCACTCTCATTATTATTCTATCACAAAAGAAAAGAAAAAGAAAAAGAAATCTCTTCTTCTTCTTCTTCCTCTAGCTCATTATCTCCATCAATAGCAACACCTCTAACCTCCATCCAAATCAATGGATGCAAGAGACAAAGTGATCACAAATATTCTCTACATCACCTTGGACACGTCGGCTAGCACACTTCGTGCCCGAGTTGCTTTGGATGAAGCGGGAGCCCGTAAAACGAATCGATGATGTGGTGCCCTTTCCGACGAGGAGATCGAGACCGGAGATGCCGCGAGGAGCTTAGGATGGTGGCCAAAGACCGAAGGACACGGATCGATCGGTATAGCTTTCCAACCCTCTCTCTAGATAGCTAGTTGTAGGTTAATGGTTCGATCCGCGATTTAAGCATACGATAGCGCCGGTTTCTAGTTTGAAAAAGTTTTCGTTTCTGCATTTTGGCCTCGAACAGAGGCCGGGGCGCTACCGTAGACTTACATGGTATCAAAGCCACGCCATTAACCTTTACTAGCTTGCTCTAACGTGTTTAGAACTTCGATCGGACGAATTTTCCAAAACCGCAATTTCAAAGTCACAGTTTCTGTCGAATTTTTCCTGTGGTCAAAAAATTATTTAGTGTGCTGCAGAAAAACAGGCAGGGTTTTTTAAGAGTTCTGTGAAAATTTGGTAAAGTGATCGTACTGTTACGCTGCGGAACTGCGGCCATACCCTTGTTTTGGCGGCGGTTCCACCACAGTAAAGATCCTTCACTGCACTAAATTTTGTACAGTGTTCTCTGACTTGGAATTGGGGTTTCTGGTAATTTTTGTTTTGGCCCAGATTATTTTGAGTACTGGGTATTGTACTTGAGGCCCACTTCGGGAAATTTTGTCGATCGAAAATTTTAAACATGTTAGTTCACAGTATTTACATTATATCTGCGACCGTGAATGTCATTTGATCGGTAAATCCTGTCTAATTGCTATAGCCCTTTTAAACGGATTTGCGAATGTGACATTCACGTTGATGTTCTGTGTTGTACTGTGATGTTGCGGATTTGTCGTGGTGGATAGCCTGGATGCAATGGTAGTACAGTTTGGTTGTATTTGTACATTTGATATTGCGGGACGAGCATTCGACATGTAGACTGCCGTCACTGCCTGTTTGTATATTATTCTTTTGGGGGCACGACCGGGCTGAGGTCGATGTACCCGTTGTATATTTTACTTTCTGTACTAGGATTACCCCGCGGTGGGGTGCACGGGTAGCCGGGTTCTAGAGGGTAACGGGCCCGCATCTCATGGCTTTGAGACGGAGGGGGCTTCACTCTAGAACTGGCGGCTATTCGCCACACTCGTAGGGGGTACAGGTTGACCCAAGGAGGGGCGCTCAAGTTACCGGATTCTGTGAAGTGCTGGGTGGTCCATTCACTTTGTTGAAAGGGGCTGCCTCGCTTCAGGTTTTGGCGGGTAACTTTCCGCGCCCGTAGGGGTCTAGGATTTCATTGCACAGGCTATCCACACGACCAGGGGAACGTCGGGTTTCAGTAGAGGCTCTATGAAATCCGGGGATCCCAGATTATCTGTATTGTTCTGTGATGCTTATTACATTTATGTGATATTGCATTTTATCACGCCTTGAGCGAATATTATATATTGATATATATACTAGTAGATGTTGTATATGTTTTACACCCGCGCTAGTCCAGTCCTCGCTCTGTCGTTAGTTAAGTAACCTAACGGGTGATGACGGGACCCAGTGGCGAATGCGGATGGCATATACGTACATCGTATTTTCGTTCTTTTGTGGTGTGATTAATTGATGGGACTGCATTGATTCGGATCAATGCAAGGTAAACAAACCTATTCTGATGTTGTTGGAACATTTTTCAAAAAAAAGCTGTTATTGCAAGGACGTTCTCTTTTGTTTTGCACAGCGGTATTGGGTTATGAATATCCAGCACCTCAGTCGACGAGGCAAGAGCCGAGATCCCTTCACCGGGAGTGACCCCTTGAACAGAACTTTGCGTCAGGGTAATAACTTCACTATAGCCGATTGCCTTTTGCTTTGCATCGTGGTATTCAGTTGGAATATCCTGCACCTCATTCTACGGGGAAAGAGCCAAGATCCCTTCACCGGGAGTGACCTCTTTAGCAAAGGATTTCGCCACTATATTTTTATAAAAAGCTATCTGGTTCCTTCAACGATATCAAGTTCATTACGTAAAAGGTTTTTCACCAAAAACCATTCGTAGCCCTCCGTCATTTCAGATGGGTAGCACTTAGTATTTATGCTATGTTTGTTGGCCTTCGTCAAGGCATAGTGAATGGTAGCTGCTTGTTACCTTTCTGCTGCATAGATAGATGCGTTGGTTTAGGACAGTCGTATAGCCTTGTTGGCCTTCGTCAAGGGCTTGTACGGGTGGGTTCAAATTAACCTGGACAATGATAAGTAGAACTTGACATGAGACTTATGATTTGTTGACCTTCGTCAAGGTTATAAGAGCATGGGGTAAAAATCACATCGGGAGTTTCTAAAGAAACTGAAACTTGCCAGATATGCGCATACCTTCTGGAGTGTGATAATGTGAGAGGATTCTATCACATTATCATGCGATGATAGTTGGATCCCGATTCCCACTGATGAGTTGGTTTACTCCTCGGGTGATCCCGACTAATTCTTCTTTCAGGTTTGGAGGAGAATTTGAGGTTACAGTGGGAGATTTCCTGATTGGATAAATTGATAACCATTTTGATCTAGGTTAGAGTGCACGCAGAGTGTTTCTTTTCTCTCTCTCTTTGGCAGCGACCATGACCCGACCCTTGACTATGACTCAGTGACCAAGTTAACCGAACCTTCTTAAAACACTGGCTTTTGGATTGTCTGAGTTGCATACCTCATTGCCACTCCTACTTTTACCCTTTTCTCCAGGACACCACGTATTACTACGAACATCCACTTCCATTGGATAAAACCATCGTATGGTTATATACGAACTCGAAGGAACTTGTTCCAGATTCGAGGATGGTTCCGGTTCTGGAGAAAACGAATAGGACTATTCAGTTATCTTTTCCTTTTACCTTCTCTCAGGTTTCGAGTGCTCCTTGGATTAGGACAGTACACCTATTACGCTTATTGGATAGTCTTCTTCCAAACCATAGGCAGGTGCCGAACAGTGGAGAATGAAGAAAACCATTTAGCCTAAAAGGTGTACAGAAGATATTAAGTAAAGACAAATAAAGGGATTAGTAAGAGAGCAAAGTAAATTGCGACTGCTATTTACGACCAAACCAAATATTTCTTCGCCAATCCTATATCACCTTTGTATTTTTCCAGAACACTCCGTATCACTACGAAGATCCACAGTTATTTGGATACTCCATCGTATGGTTATATACGAACTCGAAAGGAACTTGTTCCAGTTCGGGGATGGATTCTGGTTCAGGAGAAATAGGAATAAGATTTATTCAGTTGTCTTTTATCTTTACCTTCTCTCGCATTGCGAGTGCTCCTAGGATTAGGACAGTACACCCATTATGCTTATTGGATAGTCTTCTTCTAAACCATAGGCTGGTGCCGAACGGTAGGGAAGGAAGAAAACCATTTAGCCTAAAGGGGTGTACAGAAGATAATGACTAAAGACATATAAAGGGATTTGGAGAGATGGCAAAGAAATATACGGTTACAGTTGTGAATCTGATAATGGAAGAGGCATTACTAAGAATACCCGGATACCCCTTCGAAACATTTACATGCTTCAGTTTCACTGTGTATTGTTAAAAGAAAACTGATTTCCCAATTAGCCCTTGCTCCAGGGTATGTATTTACCAGGTTTGATTCTCACATCTGTATGGTTTTACAGATGATGAGTGGGAGTAAGTTATTGGGAATTAGGTGATCATCCTCATTATATCGGGATTCGTTGTAATTGGTGATATTTGAGGAAATCGCCTGGGTTGTTTGCCGGACGGCAAATATTTGGTTTTGAATATCCGTTGTTATGCACCAATTACAAATTGATATATCTGTACGTTTATTTTTATAAAGTGAGATATAATTTTTTGAAATTATGTCTATGACATTTACCTATATCAGTGGATGGTTAGGTAAGGAGCATTAAACAACGGTGTAATTCTTCTTAACCATAAGTACAGTTTTCAACCTACGACACACAGGGAATGAGTTATTAGACTCAGGGGACTTATACAGAGTATTGTATGTTGTCCAGTGTCCATAAGGACAGAGGGGTTGGTACTCGTACTATATTCTGTTTACCTGTGACTTCTCTAGTTTTTAGACATGTGTTTCGTAGAAATGCAAGGTCTAAGTTTTGAGAAGTTATAGGTATAAGAATAAAGTAGAGAACCAGGCGTTGCAAATATCAGGATTCTTCAAGATAATCGAAGATGTAGATACTTGTGTTTAGTAATGATTAAGAGAACTTGCTTCTTTTTCAGGTTACTCATAATTGGAAGCATTCCTAAGTTGAGTAATGCAGATCGGCCTCTCTCCATTTAGTTGACATGCACTGGAGACAGCTGCATGATTTGAATCTGGTTCCAATAAAATCAGTGCCTCTGTTTCTATATTGGATATAGAATAGTTCATATCTTAACATTGTTAAACTACGGGGAGTTGTCCGGCTTATGCTCAAAACCAGACTCTGGATAAGTCAAGGCACGTTTCTGTAATGGCTGTTTGTGGGTTGACCCGGGCTATGACGAGGGTTGATTTTCTACCATCTGGAAGATCAATAGTGATATTGTTCTTGACTCGCCACAGTTTTGATAAAAATGGATTTTTTTAGAAAACAGTAGTGGGAGTATGGTAGAACTGGAAGTGATTCCAGAACTGCAAACGATTACTGAAAATTTGATAAGAACCTAAAGATTCGATCTGGCTTGACATTCCATTGGCCACTCCGCAGATATGGTGGGTATCCTCATGCACCCGAGAGGTACTCTGGTAGTCTCAAGGACGGTGACAGGGAGGTTCTTGTTTACCCAGACTTGCCATTGTTGTTGTTCCAGACTGTGAAACCCGGCAGGAGGATGAGTATAGCGTCATTCTAAACTAGCTTTAGAAGTGCACGTGTATATGACTCTGCCAGAGGGTTGTCGTAGTCAGTGGGAGCAGCGAAAGCATAGTGGACAAGTAGCTTATGTCTATTTATAGACTAAAGCAGATATAGCGGAGATAGATCATCTATTTCTGTTGTGACAGTCATAGGTTTGACTTCATCAGAATAGGGGATGGATCTGTTAAGAAGGTAGTAGGGTGTGATGTCCTGGTATTTGGATGACATACACAGAGTAGGAAGTGATATTCCTATACTACGATCGGTTATACTTTGGTTGTCACACAGTGGTTTCTCCACATAGGATATGGATATTATAGCAGACATTCTGGTTACTAGGTCTATGGTTTTAGATCTAGATTTGGGTAGTTTCCCAATCTGGGTACATAGACAGCGTTCTAAAGGTATTTAGAATGGACGACTCCTGGCACGGAGGTGTACCTGCAGGTGATGGAGTCACCTTCTCTAAACGTGTCTTACAGACTAAAGGGGGGAGGGATGTGCATGATTGGCAGATCACTTGTTTAGGCAATTGAGTCAATCATGAGATATCAAGTACCACACCAGATGTTGTTTTTGCACTAGATGCAAAAGGTTGATATTAATCCTATCCTGGAGAAACGTTCGGAAGCAGTTTTAGAACACAAGTAGATGTTCCAGGGAAATGATAACGGCAGCCTCCTTCGGGAGACAGTTATCATTCAAGGCTTCCAAGGTGACCTGGATGACAGAGTGGCTGTCAGAGTTATAGTTTTCCCTCTGACGAGGGGCAGTATTTTGGACAGGTGGTCTAAGCGGATACTGAGGGAGGCATGGCGCAGGATACTGATTAAGTTCAGTTGACGATACAGTCTAAGAAGTTTGGATTTGGAGTTCATTTATGAACTAGGTCCCATCAGATATCCAAACATATTCTAAGACAGGTATTGCTCATTTCGGGAGATGGCTTTCTCCGCGAACTTGAGATAAAGAGAGACATAGAAAGAAACATCAGAGCGGATCCACTAACTGAGGCTATTCTTCGAATGCAATAGTTTCACAAACGGGCTTTGTGAAACTGATCAGTAGAGGAGTTGGGTGTTCAGTATCACACGGGCTGTGAGTATGCGACATCGGAATAATTAGCCTTGAGTGAAAGTGGGAGATTGTTGGATATAGTGCCCTCAGAGTAAATTATTGGATCGCAGGCACGTGATTGCAATGATTGAGGGAGGACCTATGCCGGTAGGACAATCTTACTCAGGATGATTGTATACTATCTGATTTGCCTTTATCATCGTGTACATGCTTTAGGTGACATTGTAGTTCACTATTACACGTTTATAGAGAATAGTATGCTACCGTGGTTTGTCTTTATCATCGTGTACTGCTTTAGGTGACCTTACAGGTCACTATTGCACGTTGATAGAGCCCATAGGATTCTTGCTTGACTACCAGCAGTATGATGGCGATCATATACGTGAGAGTTGGGTAGTCTATAAGCACATCCTTAACGGTGTCCCTAGTTATGGGAGTTTCGAGACTGGCCATCGATACTCCATTAGTAGACTAGTGTATACAGTCGAGACCCCGATGAGGGGCGGTGGCCGGTCTCACAAGCCATTGGTGTCAGTTGGTTCACCTAAGATGTATACAGGTGCTCATTGGGTTATGAGTACACCGGACAGGACTGGCCGGGAACATGCTAGTTGGTATTATACCTGACGTCAGATAGCAGTTCCCTGGTAACATGTGTACAGGTTAGTTCATCGATCTGAGATCGTCATTTGTCTCGTGTGAGTTCCCACTGTGCTTTGATTACTACCCTACCACGGCTCAAAGGAGTCGTGCAAACAGGTTTTAGTTCGGTACAGTCCCGAGCCACATGGAGGCAGTGAGCGGATCGGTAGGGGTTCGTCTCTCCCGGTATTGGGGGTGAAGTCGAGCTGTGTCTAGGAGAGCCATTACACGAAGTCCTTGGCCAAGGCAAGAGATTTACTGGTAGGTATTCCAGTAGTATCTCAGGGTGTTCTGGGCTACACTCCGACACGACTTGTACCGCTTTTGGGGATCTGACTTTCACCAACCCCCTAGGCCCGACATGCGATGCTCATAGACGAACGGACCGGACTGTATGGATATTGTCACTGACAAGCTCAGTAGGGTGTCAAGATAAGTTCGCTCATCGACCTCCCTTTTGGTAAATACCTTGTAGCTCGTTACATACGGCTAATATCTCTGACGTGCTAGTGGTTAAATCCACAGTCAAAATATTGATGGGTCTTTAGATTCCCCCACAGACAGTTTCTCAAGTTTCGGGCGAAACGATATAGAGGCCGTATGATATATAGCAGGGTCCGATCATATACGTGCAGTACAACACGGATCATGATCGGGCGGATCATATTAGTGGGCTTCGGTTTAAGCCGGATCCTAGTATTAGATATGTTGGATTACTTTAGTCTCATCGCATTCGCATTCAGTCAGAATGCGGGTGCAGGTATATATATACAGGTGAGGGGTATCCTTGTGATCCGTCACGAGTTTACTTTAGATGTTGCAGTATCTTTTTATTGTTGCAAACATTTGGATTAATGTTTGCATATGGAAATAATGAGCTAGAATTCATCATGAGATGCATTAAATGTGACATGGACATATATAATGACTCATGGTCTCTTTTTTTGTGAGAAATGTCACATTAGTGTTTGATTTATGCTTGATATGATAAGGAGAGAGAGGGGGCTGCCAAATAGAGTTTTCGCTCTTGTATTATTCTTACACTCTCTCACTCTCATTATTATTCCATCACAAAAGAAAAGAAAAAGAAAAAGAAACCTCTTCTTCTTCTTCTTCCTCTAGCTCATTATCTCCATCAATGGCAACACCTCTAACCTCCATCCAAATTAATGGATGCAAGAGACAAAGTGATCACAAACATTCTCTACATCACCTTGGGCACGTCGGCTAGCACACTTCGTGCCCGAGTTTCTTCGGATGAAGCGGGAGCCCGTAAAAAGAATCGATGATGTTGTGCCCTTTCCGAAGAGGAGATCGAGACCGGAGATGCCGCGAGGAGCTTGGGATGGTGGCCAAAGACCGAAGGACACGGATCGATCGGTATAGCTTTCCAACCCTCTCTCTAGATAGCTAGTTATAGGTTAATGGTTCGATCCGGGATTTAAGCATACGATAGCGCCGGTTTCTAGATTGAAAAAGTTTTCGTTTCCTCATTTTGGCCTCGGACAGACGGCCGGGGCGCTACCGTAGACTTACAAATGTTAAGTTGGTGTTTGTTTTGAAAAATATACGGATTTTTGAAAAAATGCAAATCACAAAAATGCACAAGCAACCCTAAGTCTAATGGTCAACTAGGTCAAGTTTCTAGACCGCTCCTAACTGCCAGAAGACAAATCGCAGGATCAATCCTCTACTGCCTCTTTGTCCCTCCTGTGGCCAGGTAAGTGGGAGGTCCTCCACTACGTAAGTAGTGGGCCTAATTAAGTAACCACTTACCTTAGACACACTTGCCTTAGACACCACAAAAGAAACGCGGATAAGCAATAGATTACTCACGACCTCCTTCTGTCCTAAGTGAGAGCGATGGTCCTTAGAGTCATGTCTAGATATTTTTTAGTTAATGAAGGTAATGCGGATGCAGTTTTGTGATTTTCGGGGCTTAGGAAGGGTAATGAACTCCCCACCTAATCTGAATTTGGTCTTTGCCCCTTAATTTCCGTATTAAAAATGCAAACAACCAAGATCAAACACGCACAATTTTTGCTTTTTGCAGCGCTGCGAATTTTTGCAAAGAAACCTGCAGAATTGGTTACTCGAGCAGATCGAGGAAGAGATAAGAAAGTGAGGATTATACCAGAGAATTTTTGTGCAACGATTCTTCTTTCCCGCCATGGATCCACCGCGTAAAGCCTCTAATGCCGCGTTTCCACGGTCTGGTAGCTTGATACCTGCACAAAAATTCCAGGATCTGTTCCTGTTCACCTCCTGAGCTCTCTGGAATATTCAAAATATTTTTCCTCAAGCTCCACAGATTCCAGATTTCCTTGCAATAATTCACAACGAATCGTTTAGTGTTTGCGCGAATTTTGATCTAAAAATTCTGATAGAATAAACTTTTCAACTCAAATTTCAAAAACGAACAAATTAGCACACTATCCCCGGCAACGGCGCCATTTGATTGAATGATTCTCGGTGTGTAGATAGAAAATGTATAGAAATCACAACCAAAGAAATTTGTAAACCGCAATCACTAACGGTATCAATTGTAGGTTCGTTAGCGAGTGCGGATCGTCCACAAGGAAAGTGAGATTTGCTCGTATTTGTTTTAGTTGAGTCAAAAATTAAAGAGAAAAGAAAAAGGCAATTCAATTCAAGATTTTAAAAGTGAATTTCAAGAATTATCTAGATCTAAATCTAATATTAAGAAAACTCAAAATCAAGAATCAAGAATTAATGATATCCAATCGAATTAGCTTTCAAGAATTGAAGTGAGGCTCGTAGGAATCGATCGAATCGATAGTAGTGATGAAAACTTATGCTTACGTTTTCTTATCCATTGATAATTTGTTGCTAGATCGATGATGATCAACGAGAATTAGGAATTTCTTGCGGAAACTAGGGTTTCATCATCTATCCCTTGTCCTTTCGTTGATTAGCATTCAAATTCTAGCCTCGAGGAAATTCAATCACCGATCGTTGATCTCTAATTAAGAGCGAAAACATTCAATTAAGCATCTCGCTCAAAACTAGGCTGTCGATGATTCAATTTTCTAGAGTTCACAAAACTCATAGGACTTAAGAATCGTACAAGAATCTAATCATCATCAACTATCAATTTTCTCGATTCCTCCACGAGCGGAGTTTTTACTCAAGAATCATAACAAGAAACACAATCAAGAATTGAGATCTCATCACAATGCAAGAATGTAAAGAAAGCAAGATTAAGAAATTTCATCTTTTATTATTCATCAATTCTGTTACAATTCGCTCAAGAACTACAAGAATTGAGGAAAGAACTCGATTGTCGAATTAGCTTCGCATCGTCTCCGTGAGTCGCGGATCGTCTTGGATCACTTGCTCGGTTGAAGATCGGCGTCGCTTCAAAAAGGTTGAAGGCTTCTTGCTTGAATTGTACTCGGAGATTTTGAATAGATCAAATTGTGTCACTCAATTTGATTTGAATTTTATTTGGATCTACAATTTTCCCTCCACTTTCAACAACCTCAAACCCTAGATCTAGATCTCATTTTATAGCCACCTCATTTGAATCTTCCCTCTAAAGCTAGGTAGTTAGAGAGAGGTTTCTAGAAAAAGTTTGCTGGAGGGAATATTCTAGAATAAGGTATATTCTAGGATAAGGTTGTTAGGCCGAGTCTTCTGGAAGAAGCCACGTGGTCTTTTAGAGTCCTCTGGAAGCTTGGCCGTTACAAGGAGACAAGTGGAGAAAATTTGAAACTGTGACGTGTCCCTTGCACCGTGGATCCGCTGCGGGAAGGGCCTATTGGCCGCGGATCCACGGCCCATTGAAGGTATCTGTGCATGAAATTTCTGGGCTACTCTGTTTTGTCTTTTTGGCACTTTCTGGGATGCTTGGAATCTTCTTTTTCTTTCTAGATTTCTGCCAGATCTCAAGTCAAAGACTTGACGTATTTATATCAGCACTTTTTATAATTTCGGCTTTTTTACCTGGAATTTCCTGCACAGATTCTCGAGACAAGTGTTGCGCTATGCAAAGATGATGCATGCAATGATAAACACTCAATTTCCCTCAAAGTGTCGGTTATAAAGTATAACACAAGTTATTTGGTATTTTACAGATGTTTTGCTAATGTGTGCTATATTCATACCGAACACCTTTAGATGAGTGTAAATGGTAGGGAAATTGACGTGTTAAAAATGCAATATTTTCGACTGATCAGCGGCTCACTAATAATGAGGCTGATCAATCATCATAAGAACAAAAGGAAGATTCTCAATAAATTCAAATGACTCTACACATTCCCCCAAGGAGAAAACCCCTTACAGGAACTCTGTGCAAATCGAGAAGGATCTCTGCAAGAACAACTCAGGATAAAAAAATCCCAAGAAGTCTTCTTTTAAGAACTAAGTTCTTTAGAGGAATTAAATTCCTTTTGAACAGAGAAATTAAATTCCCAGAAAAATTTTCAGAGCTAAGCTCTTTGGAATGGAATTAAATTCCAGAGGGAGACAAGTATCATCATCAAAACCTTAAGATCCGAAAAATGGCCAACATTTAGGGTTTGCTACCTAAAGATCGAGCATTCTTGGGACATCAGAAAGATGAGTTCTTTAAAGGGAAAAACTCTTGGTGTGGATTCAAAATCCAAAGAGTTTTGTTTTTTTTATAAAAGTTCTTCAAATCGTTCAAAACCATTACCTGAAGAAGAGATTCTTTCTTGGACAGAGTTAATCTCTGAAATTTTTGGAACAGAGAACTGATCTCTGAGGAAGAGAATTAAATTCTCAAAGGAAAATGAAAAAGGAAGGAGATGAAAGAGTGGAGGCGCTTCTGAAGAGACCCCTGCATTTATAGGATGTGATGGGAAACGGTTCATCTACCCCCTTCCCTAGGCAGACCCAACGGCCACAAAAGTTACAGCATTGCACTCACGTGCAAACACATGAGAACAACGCTGTGGGGGTATTTGTTCTCTTATAAAATACAAGAAAAACCCCAATGGGGTATCACGTGTGCACACGTGATCAGGGGTTACGTGCCGACACGAGATGGCTTCCTGAAGGCTCTGAAATGATAAGAGTTGAATCATAATCAAATAGGGTCATGTGTCCACACATGATGGGCCTTTAAACCCACTGAAAAGAATTAAAGGTATAATAAAACAACAGGGAAAAACCCCAATGGGGCATCACGTGCCAACACGTGACCAAGGGTCACGTGCTGATACGTGATAATTCCTGAGTTCTTTAAAACAACAGAATTAAATTCTGGTTAAATGCTTAATCAGGGGGTCACGTGCCAACACGTGATGGGTTCCTAAAGATCTTTGAATTAATAGAATTAAATTCTAATTAAATGGTCAATCAGTGGGGTCACGTGCTAACACGTGATAGGCTCTTAAACCTTCTAAACTAATAGAATTAAATTCTAATTAAGGGAAATCAAAAACCCTAGTTGGAAAAATATTTCCCTAGATCTTTCCAAACAAAAAGATTGCGCTCTATAAAGCGGAGCACCGTTGGATTAAAATCCAATGGTGATTAAAAACCACCAATTTATAGAAAGATTCTATACAAAGAAAGATTTCCCTGAAATTTGCCAGGAATAACAGAAAAATGTCTTTTGGATTAAAAATCCAATGGTGAATAAAATTCACTGAGTGATCTAAAAGATCATGTTGGTTACAAAATCAATGAAAATCTTTCAATAAAATATTGACTAAACAAACTGGTTCTTGTCTTTCTCCTATAAATAGGAGCCAAGAAGAGAAGAAGAAAAAGAGAGAATATACAACAACAGCAGAGAGAAAAAAGAAGAGAATTTAATTCTCCAGAGAGAAAAGAAGATTTCCTCAGAAGAGAAAGAAACCTTAGGTGAGAAAGGGAAAGTGATTATAAGCTCCACAAAACAAAAGGAGAATTTAATTCTCAAACTAAGAGTTTAACTCTTCTGAATAAGAACTTAGTTCTTCCTTTGGTTGAAGGTTTGCAGAAGCAGATCTCCCCACAAGTTGAGAATTTAATTCTCATCGGGGAGATTCTGCCATGCGGATCTAAAACCTAAGAGAAGGCCTAAGTTCAGAGAATTATATTCTCCCACAAAGAACATAGGAAATTAATTCCTCCAACAGAGACAGGGTTTAACCCTTAAAACAAGAACTTAGTTCTTCTTCATGATTGAAGATCTGCAGAAGCAGATCTCCCCATAAGTTGAGAATTTAATTCTCATCGGGGAGATTCTGCCTTGTAGATCCAAAACTTAGAGGGAGAGTTGGGTTTAAAGAATTTAATTCTTCCATATACATAGGAATTTAATTCTTCTAAACAAAATTAGGGTTTAACCCTATAAAAGAATTTAATTCTTAAACAAGGGACTTAAAACACTCCATGCACATAAAGAAGTCAGTATCCTACCTGATCACGTGGCAACACGTGACCCTCCCTTCAATGATCAGAAAAGAATGAATGAGATCGGGTCACGTGCTCCCACGTGTCCCTTGAATTCTCAAAACAAAGGCAGAACAGACTTTGGGCGCCCTCACGTGTTCCCACGTGTCCCCTAGCAAATCCTGTTAATATCCAGTGCATGGGTGCCCATCACGTGCCCACACGTGATATCCATGAAGACTAAAAGTGTTTAGCACTTATTCTGAAAATAAAATAAGGGAAGCTTGACACAATCCTAAGGTGCCTCACGTGTCCTCACGTGAGCGCTTCTTTTTTTTTAGTGTTTAACACTATTTTAAGCACTGCATCCTTAGTATTTAACACTATTTTATGTGCATCACGTGGGGACACGTGACCGTCAGATATGTGCTAGTGTTTAACACTATTTTCAAACAAGTCTTAGCCTAAATTGGCTAAATCTTACAGAGGCAAGACTCCCCTTTTGACTGAGCCTTAAATACACCCTTGTCTTCCAAGATTGATCATATCATATGGTATATGAGTGCTCAGCACTCAATAAAAGACAAAATACGGCCAGAACCCAGATTCACGTTTAGCATTGCTAAATAATGGGGGGCTGAACCCAGACAAATGTTCAACAGTCCAAACAAAGGTCCAACATTTCAAACCTAATTGTATTTAGCCCAAGTTGGCTATAAGTGCTCAATTCAGATTTAACTGAGCCTATGTGCTCATAATCTAATTAATTGATCTTAGTACCAAATTGGACTACAGATCCCCCAACCAATATTAGTTCAAGGGTACATCTCTTCACTCCTCTGATATTTGTCGTTGTAATCCTTCAACGTCTTCAGAGAGGTGATGGGTCCCGACAACCAGACATTTCATGGACTGTGGGGTCCTTAAACTCATGGACGATGATGTCCTTAACCTTGGACTGTTGGGTCCTTAAACCCATGGACTATGATGTCCTTAACCTCGGACTATGGGGTCCTTAAACCCATGGACTATGATGTCCTTAACCTTTATAGACTATGATATCTTTAAACTGGACCGAGATTTCCTTAAACTAACATTGGACCGTAATGTCCTTAAACTAATAGACCGCAATGTCCCTAAGCTAAACAATAGAGCCCAAATACTCTTTTTTTGGATTTAAACGATCCCGTTGAGTTGATCTTAGTCTGAAATTAGACTAACGTATCCTCAACAAACGTTTAAGTTGATCTTAGTCTCAAATAAGACTAACGTATCCTTAAACCCAACCCCAAACCCAAATCTAAGAAAATACGGATCTGGACTAATCCACGCCCTACGGACGACAACATAAATTAGTCTCCGTATACAATCCACGGGCAACCAAAAACAAAACAAACACCCACGACACGAAGTGACCATCTGGAGAAGGAGAAAGTGGTTACCGCGATGCGGTAGCATAATTAACCGCAGGGGCTTGCGCCTGCAGGGAAGAGCGTCCCCACAATCAAAAACCCCTCAACGAGGGGGAATCTGATGAAGTATGCTATATCAGCCGCATCCGTTTAAACCTTCGATACACGGTGTCATAAATCAGCTTGACATCTTCGGAGAGGTCGACGGATAGCGCCAAATAGCATCTGCCCTCAAAGTTCAGGCCGGACGTTCCAACATTCCGGTCACGTCTTTCGGCGGAGAACAGATTCTGGCACGTCCGGTGGGACCTCTTCCTCTTTCCACTCGACACTCTGTGTGTCGTGTTCGCGAACGAATCGCGGTTTAATATGGTTGCCCTTGGGTTCGAGGCACTAAGATTTGGTTTTGCTCTCGTGCAAAAAATAGAACATCAATGGCCTCTAACTGCTCCAGCTGCAACTGCAACTCCTGTTCCGCCTCATCTGGAGGAGTAAGCTACGGGCCCCAAGCGGCCTCCCTGTTTGTGATGCCAGTGGAGCAAGTAACTCAGGCCACTACTGGGCTATTCTTCGGGACCATGCTCTCACCGATGAGCTTCAATGCCCCAGAACCATTGCAAGAAGCTCAGAAGAAGTCAGTCTTTGATCGGTTTACCACTACTGCGGCCCCTCTTAACGGTTCGCCCAAACCAGTTATAAGCCAGACATCGGCATGACTTATCATGTTACTGGGGTCTGACGATTTCTACCCCTAGATATGATATGTGACATATCATACAAAGAGATCGGACTGTATGGTAAGTGTTACCGATAGGCTTTATAGAGAGTATAGACAATCTTGCTTGTTAATCTTCATATCGCTCAATACCTGGGTAGCCGTTACGTCCAGCTAGTACCGCTGACGGTTTGTGGGTGACTGATGTGATCATCACCTACTGTTGGTATATTGATGAATCTTTAGAGTCCCACACAGAAGTTTCCTGGTTCAAGAGAAACGAAATAGGGCACATATGATGATATGTGCAGGGGCCTGATTAAATACGAGTATGTGATACCGTATTGTAATCTGGTAGTTATCTGATATCGGTCAGGTTATATGCGATATAACCGGATTATCGAATCAAGTGTTGATTTGATAATGTGATATACAGATAAATGACATTAGTTGGTTATATGTGATATAACCGGATTAATAAATCAAGTGTTGATTTAATAATATGATATATATTATATTTGATATAATTATATCTTAACTTATATTATTTGCTCACTAAATATTTACTTATATATTAATATATATATGATATAAATATATATAATGAAGCATGGCATGTTTTTCTATTTTTGGAAAATAGAAAATGAGGTGGAAACATGGGAAGATTTTTATGGTATGGGTGTGGCATGGCATTTGCATTATTTTAATTGTCTTGCAACACTATTGAAGCATGGTTGAATAAATTTATTGATTTTTCAACCATGCTTCTGTTAGGTCCATGTTACCCACCCTAGATCTTTCGGGGAGGCGGAATAAATAAAAATCAGATTTTTCCTCACTAGATAACATGGACCATTCATGAAGGATCTTTGCTAAACAAAAACTAACAAATAAACTACAAGTTCTAGCTAATATGTAGAATGGTTATACCTAGGTCTTGAACTCCTTCTCTTTATGGTTCTCCTCCTTACTTGCTCCTTGTAGTAGTTTGAACGGCTCCTCCTCGTCGTCTCCTCTTTGCCGAAGATAGATCCACCCGAGGGTCTCGAACTTGAGCTCCTACCTCAACCTAGAGGTAACTAAGGTGCTTGGTTTGCTAAACCTAGAACCCTATAATGAGTAGAGAGGTGTTATGGTGGCTTTGTCTCAAATAGCTTATGATTTCCAACACATGGAACACTTAAGCTTTGAGAGGAAGAGGGAGAGCTCCAAACATGAGAGAGAAAGAGCAAGAGAGAATGAGAGAATAATAGCAACCATACTCTCATATGAGAGAATTATGAATTAATAATTATAATTAAAGAAATTGTGATGGTTCATTTGGAATGACCATTATCATTTCACATTAAATAAATTTTGCAAGAATCAAAGAGCATCTTTCATATGAAATGATGATGGTCAATATGTCAACATAGGTCAACAAGTCAACCAAAGTCAAATGGCCAACAACCCTAACCATGGCACAATTATCTTTAATTAATATCATTAATCATATTTCTCATTTTCATTAGGGTTTGGAAAAAGTCAACAGTCAACAACCTTAATGAGAATCCTCTGCCTCTGCCTCTGTCAACTATGCATACACACCCGCATCCGTGTTCCAAGGAACACGAATACAATGAGACAAAACCAATCCCAAAACAAATACTAGGATCTGGCTTAAACCAAAGCCCGCTAGTAATAACTGTCCGGACAACAAATGTGCACAAGTGCGCGGATGTGAACGAACCCCGTCGCAAAACCATGCGAACTCTACTCTGTTTTGCCCAAAGGCGAATAACCCTCTGTGTGGGACTCTAAAGGCTCGACACTACGCTGGCAGTGGGTTTAACCACAGGCCGCAAGCGGTACTAGCTGTACGTAACGATCCCCAGGTATATACCGACAAGAAGACCGATGAGGTGAACCCATCCGAACTCCTACTGAGCCTGAATGTGACAATCTCCGTACAGTCCGGTCTGTTCGTCTAAGAGTATCACATGGCGGGCCTAGGGGGCGGTAAATGTCAGTCCCCTAATAGCGGTACAAGTCGTGTCGGAGTATAGCCCAGAACACCCTAAGAAACTACTGGTAACACTACCAGCAAATCTCGCTTGCCCTGGGCAGGGACGACTATGTGTAATGGCTCTCCTAGACACAGCGCGATATCAACTCCCAATACCGGAAGAGACGAATCCTGTCTAACCGTCACTGCCTCCAAGTGCTTCGGGACTGCACCCAACTGCTACCTGTTTGCACGACTCAATAGAGCCGTGGTAGGGTAGTAATCTAAGAACAGTGGGAACACACTTGAGGCGAAGTGACAATGTCAAGTCAATGGATTAAGCTGTACTCATGTCACCTGGGAACTGTTAACTTACGATAGGTATAATACCAACCAATAGTTCCCGACGAATCCTGTCCAGTGTACTCGTAACCTAACGAGCACATGCATACTATCTCCAGTACATCGTACTGATGGCTGTGGGACAGACCATCTCCCCTGCTGGGACGAAAAGCGTATGCACCAGTCTACTCTGGAGTATCGATGCCCTGTCTCGATAATCCTACGACTAGGGACCAAAATAAGGATGTGCTTATAGACTACCCAGCCCCCACTAGTGTGATCGCCATCACAATGCCGGTAGTCAAGCAAAGATCCTAAGGGCTCCATCAATATGTATTAGCGATATGTTAAAAGAAACACATACACATATTAAGATAGAAACAAACCAAGTAGTATACTACTATATTGAGCAAGACTGTCGTAAACCCGTATATATATCCCAAGCATCCAAAATGTATTATACAAACTAGTACTATACAATAATGGCCTCTAGGGCGTACATATCCAGCAATCTCCCACTTGCACTAAAGGCCAGTAATTGGTGTACCGCATACCCAACGTCTGCACTAAGGCCAGCTGCTGGCGTACCGCATACCCAATAGCTCAAAAAGTCGTTCGAACTGTGTTTGAGGGAGGGCCTTTGTGAATGGATCCGCTGTGTTGTCTTTTGTGTCCACTCTCCGTACCTCGATCTCCTGGCGATCAATGATCTCCCTGATCAGGTGATACTGCCTTAAGATGTGTCTGGATTTCAGATAGGACCTTGGTTCCTTTGCTAAAGCAATAGCCCCATTGTTATCGCAATACAAAGGTATTGGGTCAACAATAGACGGAACCACCTGAAGTTCACTAATGAACATCTTCATCCAGACCGCCTCTTTTGCGGCATCGCTTGCAACAATGTATTCAGCCTCCATCGTCGAGTCTGCGACAGTATCCTGTTTGGAACTCCTCCAACATACCGCCACTCCGTTGAGGGTAAACACAAAACCCGAGACAGACTTGCTGTCATCTTTGTCACTCTGGAAGCTTGAATCGATAAAGGACTCGACCCTGAGGTCTCCATTACCGTAAACCAGGTACATCTCCTTACTCCTTCTCAGGTACTTGAGAATGTTCTTCCCTGCCATCCAGTGGCCCTCACCTGGGTCTGACTGATACCGGCTCACCACGCTCAGCGCGTAAGCTACATCTGGTCTTGTACATAGCATCGCATACATTATAGATCCTACCACCGAAGCGTAGGGTATAGTGCTCATGCGAACCCTCTCCTCGTCAGTCTTAGGAGACATCTTCTTGGAGAGGGTGATTCCGTGCAATGCGGGTATATTACCGTGCTTGGAATCTTCCATACTAAATCTCTTTAGTACGGTCTCTATGTACTTGGACTGCGAAAGTCCCAGTAGTCTCTTGGATCTATCTCTGTAGATCTTGATCCCTAGAATGTACGAGGCATCACCCAGGTCCTTCATGGAGAACCGTTGTGACAAGAATAGCTTGACCGATTGTAGCATAGGAATGTCATTTCCTATCAAAAGAATTTCGTCCACGTACAAGACTAGGAACACGACAGTTCATCCTACAATCTTCTTATATACACAAGGTTCATCTTCATTCTTGATGAAATCAAATTCCTTGATTGCCTCTTCAAAACAGATGTTCCAGCTCTGCGATGCCTGTTTCAATCCATAAATGGATTTAAGTAACTTGCACACCTTCCCGCTGCTCCCACTGTCTACGAAACCTTATGACTGATCCATGTAAACGCACTCTTCCAAACAGCCGTTTAGAAAAGCCGTTTTAACGTCAATCTGCCAGATTTCATAGTCATTGAAGGCAACAATGGCAAGTAGGATCCGAATGGATTTGAGCATAGCCACTGGAGAAAAAGTTTCGTCATAGTCCACACCAGGTCTTTGACGAAAACCTTTTGCAACGAGTCTAGCCTTATAGATTTCCACCTGCCCATCTACACCAAGTTTCCTTTTGTAGATCCATTTGCATCCAACGGGTTTTACCCCAGGTGGAGCAATATCCAAGGTCCACACTTTATTGGTGTACATGGACTCTATTTCGGATTGCATTGCATCCAGCCACTTATCAGAGTCCCTACTGATAATGGCCTCCCTGAAACTGGTAGGGTCATCTTCTCCCAAGATGCAATCCTCTCGATCCCCGTCTATGAGAAAGCCGTAGTATTTCTCAGGTGGATGAGAAATCCTACCAGATCTCCAGAGTGGCTGAGGTTCGTCTGGGGTTATTGAATCCAGTGGTTCCTCCAAATTTTCAGTTACATTTTGTGGTTCATGGATTTCTCCCAGTTCTACCGAACTCCCACTAGTTTCTTTTGCAAGAAACCCCCTTTCTAAAAAGGTAGCATGGCGAGATACAAACACCTTCTGTTTCTCAGTGTGGTAGAACAGATATCCTAGTGAATCTTTAGGATATCCCATAAATTTACACAGAACCGACTGTGCCTCTAGCTTGTCCGGTTTCTGTGTTTTCACATGGGCCGGACAACCCCATATCTTAAATCGCTTAAGATACGGATTTCTTCCACTCCATACTTCATATGGAGTCTTAGGCACAGATTTGGATGGAACGTAGTTCAGTAGGTATGCCGCTTTCTGAAGCGCATGTCCCCAAAATGAAAGAGGCAACTCGGCACTACTCATCATGGAGCGAACCATATCCAATAGGGTATAATTCCTCCGCTCCGATACACCGTTGTGCTGTGGTGTATAAGGAGGAGTAAGCTGAGAGAGAATTCCATTCTCTTTTAAGTAATCTAGGAATTCCGTGCTTAAGCACTCCCCTCCCCTATCTGATCGGAGGATCTTGATACTTTTGCCAGTCTGGTTCTCTACTTCGTTTCTGAATTCCTTGAATTTCTCAAAAGCTTCAGATTTGTGTTTCATCAGATACACAATCCGAACCTAGAGAGATCGTCAGTGAATGTGATGAAGTACAAGAACCCACCCCTTACATGTATAGACATTGGACCACATACATCACTGTGTATGAGTCCCAAGAGCTCTGTTGCTCTTTCTCCATGTCCGGTAAACGGAGATTTGGTCATCTTTCCTTTGAGACAAGACTGACAAGTTTCATAAGATGAAAACTCGAACGTATTCAAGAGTCCATCTTTATGCAACTTACTTAGTCTTTTCTCTCCGAAATGACCAAGTCTACAATGCCACAAGTAGGATTCATTCTTATCTGAATTCTTCCCCTTGCGTGTGTTTTGTATATTGAGAACTGTATTCTGATTTAGAACGTAGATACCATTACACAGTGTACCTTCTGTAACCAGTACCTTATGACGGTAAATGTTCATGATATTTCTATCAAGAACAAAATTATATCCATCTTTATCGAGTAAAGAAACTGATATGATGTTGCAAACCATGGAAGGTACATAGTAGCAATCATTCAAAATCATAGTATTGTCATTTGGCAACACTAGGTGATATTCACCGACGGCTGCAGCATTAACTTGTGCTCCATTCGCTACCCTGAGCGACATATCAACAGGTACAACTCTCCTACTTTTTCTCAGTCCCTGCAATAAATTATAGATATGAGATCCTGATCCGGTATCAAGTACCCAGGAGGTAGGGCTGACCGTAAAGCAGTTCTCAATTACAAGAAAACCTAAAATAGATGCAAAACTACACTTCTTCTTCAACTGGGTATCCTTAGAATCCATACAATCCTCTTTCCCTTGCTCATACTTATGACTGTTGTCACAAGTTAGAGCCGAACCGACGTTCCCCAGCCCCGAATAAGAATTCGGATTGGTCAAGCGATACATTTTATTATCTTGATTAGGGCGTGAAATGGTTGCTACCTGGAGAGAGAGAAAAGAAACACTCAGCATGCGCTCTTACAAGATTAGATTGGTTTATTAATTTATCTAATCAGGATGGCTCCCACTGTTTCCTCAAATTCTTCTTCAAACCTTTAAAAGAAGAACTAGTCAGGATTAATTGCACGTCACAATACTTACTTAACTTTTCAGCCAGGCTAGTGTTGGTACTTCGAGGGAGGTTTTCCAACGCTTTCGCGAAGTTCCTTAATTAAATAACCTCTTTTCCCTGGAGGCGTAGCCCCGCTAACACCGTTCTAGACACCTACTTGGTTTATAGCATTGATTGTTAAGTGAAATAATCTCCCGAGAGTAATCCAACTCATCAGTGGGATCGGGATCCAACTATCATTGTGCGATGACCTAGATGGAATCCACTCTAGTCACCACACTCTAGAAGGTATGCTAAATCTGCAAGTTTCAATTTCTTTAGAAACTGCCGATGTGGATTTTTGCCCCTAGGACCCAAGTGACCTTGACGGAGTCAACAAATCAAAGAGTCCTAGTCAAGTTCAACCCGTCATTATCTGGATTGCATTAAACCCACCCGCACAACCCTTGACGGAGTCAACAAGGTTATACGACTGTCCTAACTAATCCTATATACTGCTACAAATAAGCACCACTCAGCTACCGTACACTACGCCTTGACGGAGTCAACAAACGCAGCACGAATACTAAGTGTTAGTTGTAAGAAATGACGGAGGG
Source organism: Agapanthus africanus (assembly GCA_030015575.1). Lineage (NCBI taxonomy): Eukaryota > Viridiplantae > Streptophyta > Magnoliopsida > Asparagales > Amaryllidaceae > Agapanthus > Agapanthus africanus. Next base: position 438,868,474 of record CM057350.1, on the reverse strand, counting down.
CTACGGCTGGGTTTTTAGCGAAAAACCCGTTAACGTAATGAACTTGATATTGTTGAAAGAACATGATTGCCTTTTTGAAAATATAGTGGCAAAAACTTTTGCTAAAGAGGTCACTCCCTGCGAAGGGATATCGGCTCTTTTCTCGTCGAATGAGGTGCAAGATATTCCAAACTGAATATCTCGATGCAAAGCAACAATAATCGACTATAGTGAGGTTATTACCCTGACGCAAACTTTTGTCCAAGGGGTCACTTCCGATGAAGGGATCTCAGCCCTTACCTCGTCGAATGAGGTGCTGGGCATTCATAACCGAATACCTCTATGCAAAACAAAAGAGAACGTCCTTGCAATAACAGCTTTTTGAAAATTGTTCCAATAACGTCTTTTAGGTTTGTTTTCTTGCATTAATTTAATATGTCCCATCAGTTAATCCTACCATTGCAGAAAACAACGAAAATATGACGTACGCTTATGCCATCCGCATTCGCCACAGGGCCCCGTCATCACCCATTAGGTTACTTAACTAATGACAGAGCAGGGGATGGACTAGCGCGGATACAAAACATAAGCAACGCCTACTAGATATCATATATATAGATATATACAGTCATCAGATGCAATGATAGCCATTCCAGATCACAGATGAACACATTGGATATGCTAAGAATCCGCGTTTCGTTCGAGCCTGCAACGAAAGACGGATTACACGGTCGCGATGAATAGCCAAACCCCACCCTAGACCCCTACGGGTGCGGAAAACTACCCGCCAAATACCCGAAGTGAAGAAGCCTCCCTCAACAACGTAATTAGGCCACTCAGCACTTCAACATACCCGGTAGTTTATGCACCCCACCTTGGGTCTATCCTAGGAGCAAAAACAGTAAAAGAAATAATATACAATGGCGGCTACAACCTCATCCCGGATGTGCGGCCATAAAAAATAATATTACATCAATTTACATTTTACATCAAATGAAAGATAAAGAAACCTTCATCTCACAAAACCCCGGCTATTCATCCGCGACAATCCAACAAGTTCATATACACAATCCAACAACATTACAGATCACAGATATACACAACCCCCACTAATCGACGTATAACGATTAGCCGACGTTCAGTGCATATAACACATTACAGATGTAACCATTTAGCAAGAGTTCGTAGAATTTCGATCAAAATACCAATTTGTAACTACCCCAAACACAACATTGTTCTCTGGAAAACCTGGGCAGAAACAAAACATCTCAAAAATCCCAAAACACCAAACAGAGAAAACTGCAGGAAATCGGAGTCGCGGCCGAGTCAACTCGGCCGCGGATCCGCGGCAAAATGCATGGTTTCGCCGTGGTTCCGCGGCGAGTTGGCTGAGTCGTGGGCTCAAATTTCTTGCATGTTCTTAGAAAACCCTGCACCGATTTTTAAGACATGTGGAATAATTTTTAGAGCAGTTTTTAAAAACAGCAGAAAGCATGGGTTTTTGACATGTTTTTGGGATTTCTACCGGATCGAAGTTCTAAACACTTTGCTAACAGTTAGATGTTGTTTAGCTAGGCTCTAGTACTACTGTTAGGTCCACGTTACCCATCCCGGATCTTTCGGGGAGGCGGAATAGGTAAAAATCAAATTTTTCCTCACTGGGTAACATGGACCATTCATGAAGGATCTTTGCTAAACAAAAACTAACAAATAAACTACAAGTTCTAGCTACTATGTAGAATGGTTATACCTAGGTCTTGAACTCCTTCTCTTTGTGGTTCTCCTCCTTGCTTGCTCCTTGTAGTAGTTTGAACGGCTCCTCCTCCTCGTCTCCTCTGTGCCGAAGATAGATCCACCCGAGGGCCTCGAACTTGAGCTCCTACCTCAACCTAGAGGTAACTAAGGTGTTTGGTTTGCTAAACCTAGAACCCTAGAATGAGTAGAGAGGTGTTATGGTGGCTTTGTCTCAAATAGCTTATGATTTCCAACACATGGAACACTTAAACTTTGAGAGGAAGAGGGAGAGCTCCTAACATGAGAGAGAAAGAGCAAGAGAGAATGAGAGAATAATAGCAACCATACTCTCATATGAGAGAATTATGAATTAATAATTATAATTAAAGAAATTGTGATGGTTCATTTGGAATGATCATTATCATTTCACATTAAATAAATTTTGCAAGAATCAAAGAGCATCTTTCATGTGAAATGATGATGGTCAATATGTCAACATAGGTCCACAAGTCAACCAAAGTCAAATGGTCAACAACCCTAACCATGGCACAATTATCTTTAATTAATATCATTAATCATATTTCTCATTTTCATTAGGATTTGGAAAAAGTCAACGGTCAACAACCTTAATGAGAATCCTCTGCCTCTGTCAACTGTGCATGCACACCCGCTTCCGTGTTCCGAGGAACACGAATACAATGAGAAAAAACCAATCTCAAAACAAATACTAGGATTTTGCTTAAACCAAAGCCCGCTAGTAATAACTGTCCGTACAACAAATGTGCACAAGTACGCAGATGTGAACGAACCCCGTCGCAAAACCATGCGACCTCTACTCTGTTTTGCCCAAAGGCGAATAACCCTCTGTGTGGGACTCTAAAGGCTCGACACTACGCTAACATTGGGTTTAACCTCAGGCCGCAAGCGGTACTAGCTGTACGTTACGGTCCCCAGATATATGCCGACAAGAAGACCGATGAGGTGAACCCATCCGAACTCCTACTGAGCCTGAATGTGACAATCTCCGTACAGTCCGGTCTGTTCGTCTAAAAGTATCGCATGGCAGGCCTAGGGGGCGGTAAACGTCAGTCCCCTAATAGCGGTACAAGTCGTGTCGGAGTGTAGCGCAAAACACCCTGAGAAACTACTGGTAACACTACCAGCAAATCTCGCTTGCACTGGCCAGGGATGACTATGTGTAATGGCTCTCCTAGACACAGCGCGATATCAACTCCCAATACCGGGAGAGACGAATCCTGTCTAACCGTCACTGCCTCCAAGTTCTTCGGGACTGCACCCAACTACTACCTATTTGCACGACTCAATAGAGCCGTGGTAGGTTAGTAATCTAAGAACAGTGGGAACACACTTGAGGCGAAGTGACAGTGTCAAGTCAACGGACTAAGCTGTACTCATGTCTCCTGGAAACTGTTAACTGACGATAGGTATAATACCAACCAACATTTCCCGACGAGTCTTGTCCAGTGTACTCGTAACCTAACGAGCACCTGCATACTATCTCCCGTACGGCGTACTGATGGCTGTGGGACAGACCATCTCCCCTGCTGGGACGAGAAGCGTATGCACCAGTCTACTCTGGAGTATCGATGCCCTGTCTCGATAATTCTACGACTAGGGACCAAAATAAGGATGTGCTTATAGACTACCCAGCCCCCACTAGTGTGATCGCCATCACAACGCCGGTAGTCAAGCAAAGATCCTAAGGGCTCCATCAATATGTATTAGCGATATGTTAAAAGAAACACATACACATATTAAGATAGAAACAAACCAAGTAGTATACTACTATATTGAGCAAGACTGTCGTAAACCCGTATATATATCCCAAGCCTCCAAAATGTATTATACAAACTAGTACTATACAATAATGGCCTCTAGGGCATACATATCCAACAGCTTCAATGAGTGAGCAAGGGTTATGCCATTCAACACTTCATCATTTTTCCATTCTAACTCTCTTGAGTTGAGCTCACACTCTCTCTAACTTCCACCTTCTTCATCCTTATACCTCAAAACTCCAACCCCTCATATGTGATGTAAACCATGGAGTTTTGAGCAAACTAGTGAGTCTCAAATCCCCTACTTTACCATCCTACACTAAACTAGCACTTTGGTGTGGCGTGTTTCCTTCACTAATAGAAGATTAGTGAAGAGCTAGCTTGAGCTAGTGGGCTTCGTGTGGATTATCTTCGGCACGAAGGTCATCGGAGAAAGCCCGATCAAACTCTCAAGTGGAGCCTAGTAGAGTCGCGTGGACTACTACACAGAGCTTGTGAAGTGAAGGACTTCATCTACGAGAGTATAACTTCTTTCACTTCTTTATTTTTTCATATCTTCATAGGTTAAACCCTAAAATTCTAGTTAAGATCTCGGTTACTCTAGCTTAGCACCCGAAAATTTTTAAATTTGGCATGGTTGTTGCTACTAGAATCTTATGGCGGTGCTAGGATAGACTTTCAGATATCACTATTCGTCTTGAGTGTGTTCCCACTGTATTTTGATTACTATCCTACCACAGCTCAAAAGAGTCGTGCAAACAGATAGTAGTTGGGTGCAATCCCGAAGCACTTGGAGGCAGTAGCGGTTAGACAGAATTCGTCTCTCCCGGTATTGGGGGTTGATATCGCGCTGTGTTCGGAAAGCCATTACACAAAGTCCCTGACCAGAGAAATCGAGATTTACTGATAGGCACTTTAGTAGTTTCTCAGGGTGTATTGGGCTCTATCTTGGCACGACTTATTGCGCTGTTAGGGGTCTGACGTTTACCACCCCCTAGGCCCGATTTGCGAGTATCTTAGATGAAAAGACCAGACTGTACGAAGATTGTCACGGAAATGCTCAGTAGGAGTTCGGATGAGTTTGCTCATCGGCCTTCTTATCGACGGATACCTGGGTGGCCATTACGTGCAGCTACTACCGCTGACGTGCTTATGGTTAAACTCACTGCCAGTGTACTGTCGAGTCTTTTGAGTCCTACACAGAGAGTTTCCCTGCTTCGGGCTAACGATGTAAAGGCCGTATGGTCTTACGGCAAGGTTTCGATCATATACGTGTACTGGTTACACGGATGATCTTCGGACGGATAATACTAGTGGGTTTTGGTTTAAGCGAGATCCTAGTATTATATTATTGGATTATTTTCATCTCTTGGTATTCGTATTTTTTCGGAATACAGATACGAATATGTATATATGGTGAGGGGTATTCTTGTAATTTTACAAGAGTGAAGAAGACACCTCATTTGTGATTTAATACATTTGCATAAATGGATAATGAGGTGGAGGAGAGGGGTTACATTCATCATTGAAGCATGGCTAGCATGGTTGTCAAAGCAAAGATAGCATGATTGTGGTTGTAAAGAAAAATGAGGCATCATTGTGTAGGTTATTATATGACATGCTTATGCTATAAAAGGTAGCCATTCTTCATATGAAGAGATGAGAAAAATGAAGGGTGGACTGAAAATAAGAGAGAAAGGAAGAGAAATATTAGCTCTTGACAAACACTCTCTCCTCCTTGGATATCTTCTTCTCCCTCAACCCCAAACACTCTCATGAGTTGAGAAACCTTAGGGATATGAGGCAAATTAGTCCATAGATATTCTCTACATCATCTAGGCTATCTAGCTTAGCGAACTAAGTACCTTAGTTACATCGGTTTAGAGGTTGGAGCTTGAAACACATACTCTCGAATGGATCATATTTGACGTAAGGAGGCCGACGTTGCAAGCTCAATCCGATCTTCGAGAAGCTTAAGAAGAGGATAAGAAGACCCGAAGGACTTGTACACGGAGGTATAAAACTCTTACCGAGTAGTTAAACCTCCAAGAAATTTGCTAGTTAAGCTTTCCATATCGATCGTGGAGTTTAGTCTCTGTTGCGAGACTTGTAAAAATCGTTTTTTGTAAATTCCGCCTCCCGCAAATCCGCGGGGTACGCGACACAGACTTACAATGGTTGCTATAGCTTTCTAGTCTTTTAAAATTATTCACTTCACTGTGTTTTAAATCACTACTAGACGACTATAGAATCCTAACAAGTTTGAATTGAAATCTCATGGTGTGAAATTTTCTCGACTTGGAGAAGATTTTTGGGAAGAACAAGAACATATGTATCCATTCGAGCTACTTGAAATAGTAAAAATATCTAATACCATGGCCACAAAATCTGAACTCGACTTCATTCAGTTTTCCAAAGCTAAAGCGCCGATACTCAAGACAATGATTATTAGTTTCAATTCAGACGCCAGAAAGAAAGGGTCAGCCAAGACGAAACTAATGGAGTTTCGGAGGGCATCCAATCAAGCCCGCATCATATTGAAAACGTAATATTTTCATTAATCCTCCACTTCTACTTAACCTTCATGATAATTTTATTAATCAACTTTCTGTTCGACCTTGAATGTTGGGGTTATCGAATTCGGCCTGTGCATAGGCGCTAAAAAAACAGAGTTAAGGTTAAATTGATAGTTTAAGTAGTCTTGTCAATACCCTCAAACCAAAGCTTTGGTAACACTGTAGGCTCTCTCTTTAACTTTTGATTAATTTCCTAAAGCCTATTTACTTTCCTACATCCATTACTTTGTGCATAATCTAATTTCGTAGTCAGTAAAGTTTCTTGTGGTTTGTGTCAGCCTTGAAGTTCTCTTTTGACCTAGTTTATGAACCCTTACATGTGTTTCAATATTCATGAGGCAACGTGACCAAGTACATGGAGTTCTTGACGACGTTCGTGATAAGGAGAAGGGATTATCCTATTCGATGTAGGACACTTCACTTTAGATTTAATCTAAATTTTCATGTTTTCTTATAGTGGTGGCCCTAGTGGGCAATAGGCACAGATTTGCTAGGGCACTCCATTACTCACATTCTCAAAACCCAACTTCTTTATTCAATAATAGAAATGTTTGATTTCTCATGTCTATCTTGTACAAGGAACTGATATTTTATGAAATAAGTCTAGCTTAAAGAAACAGGAGGGAAGAGATTGAGAGGAAGAAGTAGAAGCCCTCGAGAGTTTTCTCTCTATTGTGGCATTCCTTTATATATTCAATTATATCTTTTGTTAAAACCAGATCAATTATACACAATCTCATAAATATATTGTTATAACTGAATCTTTCAAAATCTTCCAATGAAATCTTTCCATACAATTCTGCATTTCGACAAGACCAGACGTCTAATCTATATACACTACTACAATATAGGGTTGCCTCTACGGGTACAGGTATCCGTATCGAAGATGACATTCCTAGGTGAATCTATTCGTACCGAAAATAACATTCCTTCCGGTCAAGAAGCGTGTGCGGATAAGTATGAAAATTTCATCAATGATACTAGAAAACTAATTTCTGAGAATACAAAGTATTCCACCCTCTCATGGTTCGTCCAACTTTTCTAGATTAAGTGTCTAAATGGATGGAGCAATAAGTCATTCACAATACTTCTTTCGTTCTTCAAACATTCTATACCCCCGAGAAATAACGTGCCCGACAGCTGGTACGGAGCCCAGAAGATGATATCTGATTTGGGTCTGATGTGTGAGAAGATTCAAGCATGTCCTAAAAATTGCGTGTTATACCGGAAAGAGAATTCAGATTTGAAAGAGTGTCTAACATGCGGAGAGTTCAGGTATAAGCCGAAAGATTCTGATAAGAAGCCCGATATACCTGTTAAGATAGCACGATACTTTCCCATAACACAGAGGCTACAGAGGCTATTCAGGTGCAAGAAAACAGCCGAGGCAATGATTTGACATCACCGTGCTCCTCCAAGTGAAAATGCAAAAATGAGTCATCCAAGAGATTCACCGACATGGAAGGATTTCGATAGGAGGCACACAATATTCAGTAGCGATTCTCACAATGTCAGGCTCGGACTGGCAAGTGATGGCTTCTGCCCATTCAACTATATGGCTGGAAGCCACAGCACATGGCCCGTTATAATGATAGTTTATAATCTGTCGTCTTGGTTGGTTATAGACCAATCATACTTTATGATATCTCTTCTTATCGACGGACCAAACTCACCGGGAAACAATATCGACGTTTATCTCCGACCTCTGATCGAGGAGTTAAAATCTTTATTCATTGATGGTGTAGAAACTTACGATGTAAACACAAATACAACATTCATACTTCGTGCGGCTTTAATGTGGACAATTAATGACTTTCCTACGTATGGAATGCTATCAGGTTGGTCCGTACTGTAAGTGCACGGAGGCGCCCCGGCCGTCAATCCGACGCCGGAATGCGGAAACGGTGATAAACTTAAATTTTGCGGACTTAGCAAACCGGCACCACCGCGCACTAAACTCCGGATCGTAACCATTAATCTAGTCTAGCTAACTAATAAGAAAGGGAAAGAGATGTACCGACTGATCCGAGTCCTCCGGTCTTCATCTCCACTCCGATCTCCTCGCGGGATCTCCGTCCGTCTCCTCCTCGTCGGAAAGGGCACCACATCGCCTGTAGCTTTTACGGGCTCCCACCTCAATACCGAGGCAACTCGGGCGCGAAGCTGGCGAATCGACGCGTCCAAGATTTGCTGTAGGAAGTGTAGTGTAGAGTGCATGTCTCACTTTGGGGTTTGTTGCCATTTGTAGATGATGGAGGAAACAAGATAAGAAAAATGGTGCTTGCATTTTTCTTAACATGAAATGAGATCAAGAAATGAAACTCTCAAGAATGAAAACTCTCATCTTTTTCTTTCTCTCAACCATGGAAAAGCTTCTTTCATCAAGTGAGAAGAATGGTGGTGAAAAAACAATATATGAAGCAAGAAGGGAGGTGAGTGTAGGAGATGTAGAAAGGGTGACCACATCAAGAGACAAAGAAACATACACCATGCTTCATACTATTGAACCCATACCCTCACTTTATCACAATCAAATCTCATAAAGCAAAAGCATGGTTGAAAAGAAATGAAAGCTATCATAATCAATCTTTTACAAGAAACCCCCTCCACAAATGTTATCTGCACAATTGCAAATAACACCCTCCATCGGAAAAGTCCGGCCGGGAAAGAACAAAGGAAAACCGGCCGGAACGGAATGCAAACTGGTAACTCCAGAAAACTGGTCCTGTAATAAATTACAGGAAAACCCCAATACTGTGCATACACACCCGCATCTGTATTCCGTCCGGATACAAATGCAAAGAGACAAAATCTACACTGTACTAAACTAGTACCGGCTTAAACCAAAGCCGGCTAGTAATATCCGTTCGATCCTGATCCGTGCAATACCGCACGTATCTGATCGAACCCTGCCATATACCTATACGGCTACAAGTACAAACCGTCCGATCCTGATCCGTGCAATACCGCACGTATCTGATCGGACCCTGCCATATCTCCATACGGCCTCTACAGCGTTTCGCCCGAAAGCTGAGTAACTGAAAGTGTGGTGGACTCTAAAGACTCGTCAATACTATGGCTGTGGATTTAACCACTAGCACGTCAGAGGTATAAGCCAATACGTGACGGGCCACCAGCTATTGACCAAAAGGGACGTCGATGAGCGAACTCATCCTGACACCCTACTGAGCCTGTCAGTGACAATATCCGTGCAGTCCGGTCCGTTCGTCTATGAGCATCGCATGGCGGGCCTAGGGGGTTGGTAAAAGTCAGACCCCCAAAAGCGGTACAAGTCGTGTCGGAGTGTAGCCCAGAACACCCTGAGATACTACTGGAATACCTACCAGTAAATCTCCTTGCCTTGGCCAAGGACTTTGTGTAATGGCTCTCCTAGACACAGCACGACCTCACCCCCAATACCGGGAGAGACGAACCCCTGAAGATACGCTCACTGCCTCCATGTGGCTCGGGACTGTACCCAACTAAAACCTGTTTGCACGACTCCTTTGAGCCGTGGTAGGGTAGTAATCAAAGTACAGTGGGAACTCACACGAGACAAATGACGATCCCCAGGTCGATGAACTAACCTGCACACATGTCACCAGGGAACTGCCATCTGACGTCTGGTATATGACCAACTAGCATGTTCCCGGCGAGTCCTGTCCGGTGTACTCATAACCCAATGAGCACCTGTATACATCTTAGGTGATCCAACTGACACCAGTGGCTTGTGAGACCGGCCACCGCCCCTCGTCGGGGTCTCGACTGTATACACTAGTCTACTAATGGAGTATCGATGCCCGGTCTCGAAACTCCCACGACTAGGGACCTTTTAAGGATATGCTTGTAGACCCCCAGCTCCCACTTATATGATCGCCCTCATACTGCTGGTGGTCAAGCAAGAATCCCAGGGGCTCTATCAACGTGTAATAGCGACGTGTCAGGTCACCTAAAGCAGTACACGATGATAAAGGTAAACCAGATAGCATACTATCATCTCGAGTAAGACTGTCCTACCGGGATAGGTCCTCCCTCAATCATTACAATCACGTACCTGTGACCTAATAATTGACTCTGAGGGCACTATCTCCAACAATCTCCCACTTGCACTCAAGGCTAATTATTGCGATGTCGCATACTCACAGCCCGTGTGATACCGAACATCCAACTCCTCTACTAGTCAGTCTCACAAAGCTCATTTGCGGAACTATTGCGTTCGAGGAATAGCCTCAGTGAGTGGATCCGCTTAGTTGTTTCTTTCTATGTCTCTCTATATCTCAAGTTCGCGGAGAAACCCATCTCCCGAAATGAGCAATACCTGTCTTAGAATGTCTGGATGTCTGATGGGACCGAGCTCATAAATGAACTCCAAATCCAAACTTCTTAGACTGTATCGTCAACTGAACTTAATCAGTATCCTGCGCCATGCCACCCTCAGTATTTCCTTGGACCACCTGTCCAAAATGCTGCCCCTCGTCAGAAGGAAAACTATAACTCTGACAACCTCCTTGTCGTCCATGTCACCTTGGAAGCCTGGAATGATAACTGTCTCCTGAATGAGGCTGTCGTTATCATATCCCTAGAACATGCACTTATGTTCTAAAACTGCTTCCGACTGTTTCTCCAGGATTGGATTAATGTCAACTTATTGCATCTTGTGCAAGAACAACATCTGGTGTGGTACTTGACATCTCACGATTGACTCAATTGCCTGAGCAAGTGATCTGCCAATCATGCCCGTCCCTTTCCCCTTTAGTCTGTAAGACACCTTTGGAGAGGGTGACTCCTTTACCTGCAGGTACACTACCGTGCCAGGAGTCGTCCATCCTAAATACTCTTAGAATGCTGTCAAGTACCCTGATTGGGAAACCACCCAAATCTAGATCTAAAACCATAGATCTAGTAACCAGTATGTCAGATATATAATCCATTTCCTTTGTGGAGAAACCACTGTGTGACGACCAAAGTATAACCGATCGTAGTGTAGGAGTTTCTTTTCCTACTCTGTGTATATCATCCAAATACCATGACATCACATCCTACTACCCTCTCAACAGATCCATCTCCTATTCTGATGAAGTCAAACCTATGACTGTCACGTCAGAAATAGATGATCTATCTCCGCTACATCTGCTTTAGTCTATAAATAGACATAAGCTACCTGTCCACCAATGCTTCCGCTGCTCCCACTGACTACGACAACCCTCTGGCAGAGTCATATACACGTACACTTCTAAAACTAGTTTTAGAACGACGCTATACTCATCCTCCCGCCGGGTCTCGTAACCTGGAACAACAGCAATGGCTATTGTGGGTAAACAAGAACTTCCCTGTCACCGTCCTTGAGGCTACCGGAGTACCTCTCGGGTGCCTGAAGTTACCCACCTTATCTGCGGAGTGGCCAATGGAATGTCAAATCAGATTGAATCTTTAGGTTCCTTATCAAATCTTCAGTAATCGTTTGTGGTTCTGGAATCACTTCCAGTTCTACCATACTCCCACTACTGTTTTCTGAAAAAATCCATTTTTAATAAAACTGTGGCGAGTCTAGAACAATATTGCTATTGTTCATCCAGATGGTAGAAAGTCAACCCTCGTCATAGCCTGGGTCAACCCACAAACAGCCATTACAGAAACGTGCCTTGAGTTGTCCAGTGTCTGGTTTTAATCATAAACCGGACAACTCCCCGTACCTTAACATCGTTAAGATATGAACTGTTCTATATCCAATATAGAAACAGAGGCACAGATTTAATTGAACCAGATTCAAATCATGCAGCTGTCCCCAGCGCATGTCAACTAAATGGAAGGAGGCGGATCAGCGTTACTCAACTTAGGAACACTTCCAATTATGAGTAACCTGAAAGAGAAGCAAGTTCTCTTAATCATCACTTTCAACTGAATACCACAAGTATCTACATCTTCGATCTCTTTGAAGAATCCCGATACTTGCTACACCTGGTTCTCTACTCTATTCAAATACCTGTAACTTCTCAAAATTCGGACCCTGTGTTTCCACGAAACACCGGTCTAAAAACTAGAGAAGTCATAAGTAAACCGAATATAGTACGAGGATCTACCCCTCTGTCCTGATGGACCCTGGACAACATACAATACTCTGTATAAGTCCCTTGAGTCTGATAACTCATTCACTGTGTGCCGTAGGTTGAAAACTGTACTTATAGTTAAGAAGAATTACACCGCTGTTTAATGCTCCTTACCTAACCATCCACTGATATAGGTAAATGTCGTAGACATAATTTCAGAAAGGTATATCTCACTCTATGAAAATAGACGTACAGATATATCAATTTGAAATTGGTGCATAACAGCGGATATTCAAAACCAAATATTTGCCGACCGGCAAACAGGCCAGGTGATTTCCTCAAATATCACCGATTACAACGAATCCCGATATAATGAGGATAATCACCCAATTCCCAATAAGCTACTCCCACTCATCATCTGTAAAACCATACAGATGTGAGAATCGTACCTGGTAAATACATACCCTGGAGTAAGTGTCTAATTGGGAAATCAGTTTTCTTTTAATAGTACACAGTGAAACTGAAACATTGAAATGTTTCGATAGGGTATCCTGGTATTCTTAGTAATGCCTCTTCCAGTATCCAGATTCACAACTATAACCGTATAATTCTTTGCCACCTCTCCAAATCCCTTCATATGTCTTTAGTCATTACCTTCTGTACACCCCTTTAGGCCAAATGGTTTTCTTCCTTCCCTACCGTTCGGCACCAGCCTATGGTTTGGAAGAAGACTATCCAAAAAGCATAAAGGGTGTACTGTCCTAATCCTAGGAGCACTCGCAACGCGAGAGAAGGTGAAGATAAAAGACACTTGAATGTACTTTATTCCTATTTCTCCTGGACCAGAATCCATCCCCGAACTGGAACAAGTTCCATTCGAGTTCGTATATAACCATACGATGGAGTATCCAAATAAACTGTGGATCTTCGTAGTGATACGGAGTGTCCTGGAGAAATACAAAGGTGATGTGGGAGTGGTAACGAAATATTTGGTTTGGTCGTGAATATCTGTTGCAATTTACTTTGCCCTCTTACTAATCCCTTGCTTTGTCTGAACTTAATACCTTCTGCACACCATCGTTATGCTAATTGGTTTTCTTCATTCCCTACCGGTCGGCACCAGCCTAAGGTTTGGAAGAAGATAATCCAATTTGCGTAATAGGTGTACTACCCCTAAACCAAGGAGTACTCGTAACCTGAGAGAGGGTAAAAGGAAAAGACAACTGAATAATCCTATCCGTTTCCTCCAGAACCTGAAACCATCCTCGAATAAATTCTTTCGAGTTCGTATCTAACCATACGATGGCTTTGTCCAATGGAAGTGGACGTTCGTAGTAAAACGGGGTGTCCTGGAGAAAAGGGTAAAAGTAGGAGTGGCAATGAGGTTCGCAACTTTGACAATCCAAAAGCCAGTGTTTAGAAGGTTCGGTCAATTTGGTCACTGAGTCATAGTCTTAGGGTCGGGTCAATGGTCGCTGCCAAAGAGAGAGAGAAAAGAAACACTCAGCGTGCACTCTAACCTAGATCAGAATGGTTACCAATTTATCTAATCTGGAAACCTCCCACTGTACCTCAAACTCTCCTCCAAACCTGAAAGAAGAATTAGTCGGGGTCACCCGAGGAGTAAACTAACTCATCAGTGGGAATCGGGATCCAACTCTCATCGCATGATAACGTGACGGAATCCGCTCACGCTATCACACTCCAGAAGGTATGCGCATATCTGGCAAGTTTCAGTTCTTTTGAAACTCCCGATGTGATTTCTGCCCCATGCTCTTATGGCCTTGACTAAGGCCAACAAATCATAAGTCACATGTCAAGTTCTACCCGTCATTGTCCAGGTTGATTTGAACCCACCCGTACAAGCCCTTGACTAAGGCCAACAAGGCTATACGACTGTCCCAAACCAACGCATCTATCTATGCAGCATATGAATACCCAATAGCTACCAAACACTGTGCCTTGACTAAGGCCAACAAACACAGCTTGAATACTATTGACTACCCATATGAAACGACGGAGGGCTACGAATGGTTTCTGGCGAAAACCTTTAACGTAGTGAACTTGATATCGTTGAAGGAACGGATAGCTTTTTAGAAAATATAGTGACGAAAACCTTTACTAAAGAGGTCACTCCCGGTGAAGGGATCTCGGCTCTTTCCCCGTAGAATGGGGTGCTGGATATTCATAACCGAATATCACTGTGCAAAGCAAAAGTAATCGGCTATAGTGAAGTTAATGCCCTGACGCAAACTTCTGTCCAAGGGGTCACTCCCGGTGAAGGGATCTCGGCCCTTGCCTCGTCGACTGAGGAGCAGGATATTCCAATGAATACCACGATGCAAAACAAAAGTAAACGTCCTTGCAATAACAGCTTTTTGAAAAGTGTTCCAACAACATCAGATTAGGTTTGTTTTAAGTTGCATTGATCCGAATCAACGCAGTCCCATCAATTGATCACACCAAAAAGAACGAAAATATACTGACGTACGTATATGCCATCCGCATTCGCCACTGGGTCCCGTCATCACCCGTTAGGTTAGCTTACTAACGGCAGAGCGGGGACTGGACTAGCGCGGGTGAAAAACATATACAACATCTACTAATATATATACCAATATATAGTATTTCGCTCAAGGCGTGAATAAAATGCAACATCACAGAAATGTACAGCATCACAGAACAATACAGATTTCTGGGATCCCCGGATTTCATAGAGCCACTACTGAAACCCGACGTTCCCCTGGTCGTGTGGATAGCCTGTGCAATGAGAATCCTAGACCCCTACGGGCGCGGCAAGTCACCCGCCAAAACCTGAAGCGAGGCAGCCCCCTTCAGCACCGTGAATGGACCACCCAGCACTTCACGGAATCCGGTAACTTGGGCACCCCTCCTGGGTCAAACCTGTACCCCCTACGAGTGCGGCGAATAGCCCGCCAATCCTAGAGTGAAGCCCCCTCCGTCTCAATGCCATGAGATGCGGGCTTGTTGCCCTCCAGAACCCGGCTATCCGTGCACCCCTCCGCGGGGCAATCCTAGTACAGAAAGTAAAATATACATACACCGGGTACATCGACCGCAACCAGGTCGTGCCCCAAAATAATAATACAATCAGGCAGTGACGGCAGTCCACAAGTCGGACGCTCGCCCCGCAATATCAAATGTACATAATACAACAAAACAGTACTAGCATTGCATCCAGGCTATCCCCCACGACCAATCCGCAACATCACAGCAAATACATAGAACATCAACGTGAAAGTCACGTTCGCAAATCCGTCTAACCGGGCTATAGCAGTTAGACCGGATTTACCGATCGAGTGACATTCACGGTCGCAGATATAATGTAAATACTGTGAAAAATGTGTTTAAAATTTTCCGATTGATCAAACATTAACAAGTGGGCCCCCAAACAAAACTGTAGCAACCACAGAAACCCTGGGCCCAATTTTAATATCCCAAAAACCAGATTTTCAACTCAGGAACATACTGTAGAATTTTTGGGGGGTGAACTGTTCACATTGCGGCGGAAGCGCGGCGCTAACAAGGGTTTGGCCGCCCTTCCGCGGCGGTATGAACAGTTCATGCTACCAAAATTTTACAGTATACTTATATTTCCCTGCACATCATTCTGAGACAACCTGAAAAATTTTTGGACTCAAAAAAAATTCGACAGAAACTGATGTGCTTGAAATACGCGTTTTCGAGATTTTGTTCGATCGGAAATGCAAACACATTACACAAAGCTAGACTAAGTTAATGGCGTGGCTCTGATACCACTGTAAGTGCACGGAGGCGCCCCGGCCGTCAATCCGACGCCGGAATGCGGAAACGGTGATAAACTTAAATTTTGCGGACTTAGCAAACCGGCACCACCGCGCACTAAACTCCGGATCGTAACCATTAATCTAGTCTAGCTAACTAATAAGAAAGGGAAAGAGATGTACCGACTGATCCGAGTCCTCCGGTCTTCATCTCCACTCCGATCTCCTCGCGGGATCTCCGTCCGTCTCCTCCTCGTCGGAAAGGGCACCACATCGCCTGTAGCTTTTACGGGCTCCCACCTCAATACCGAGGCAACTCGGGCGCGAAGCTGGCGAATCGACGCGTCCAAGATTTGCTGTAGGAAGTGTAGTGTAGAGTGCATGTCTCACTTTGGGGTTTGTTGCCATTTGTAGATGATGGAGGAAACAAGATAAGAAAAATGGTGCTTGCATTTTTCTTAACATGAAATGAGATCAAGAAATGAAACTCTCAAGAATGAAAACTCTCATCTTTTTCTTTCTCTCAACCATGGAAAAGCTTCTTTCATCAAGTGAGAAGAATGGTGGTGAAAAAACAATATATGAAGCAAGAAGGGAGGTGAGTGTAGGAGATGTAGAAAGGGTGACCACATCAAGAGACAAAGAAACATACACCATGCTTCATACTATTGAACCCATACCCTCACTTTATCACAATCAAATCTCATAAAGCAAAAGCATGGTTGAAAAGAAATGAAAGCTATCATAATCAATCTTTTACAAGAAACCCCCTCCACAAATGTTATCTGCACAATTGCAAATAACACCCTCCATCGGAAAAGTCCGGCCGGGAAAGAACAAAGGAAAACCGGCCGGAACGGAATGCAAACTGGCAACTCCAGAAAACTGGTCCTGTAATAAATTACAGGAAAACCCCAATACTGTGCATACACACCCGCATCTGTATTCCGTCCGGATACAAATGCAAAGAGACAAAATCTACACTGTACTAAACTAGTACCGGCTTAAACCAAAGCCGGCTAGTAATATCCGTTCGATCCTGATCCGTGCAATACCGCACGTATCTGATCGAACCCTGCCATATACCTATACGGCTACAAGTACAAACCGTCCGATCCTGATCCGTGCAATACCGCACGTATCTGATCGGACCCTGCCATATCTCCATACGGCCTCTACAGCGTTTCGCCCGAAAGCTGAGTAACTGAAAGTGTGGTGGACTCTAAAGACTCGTCAATACTATGGCTGTGGATTTAACCACTAGCACGTCAGAGGTATAAGCCAATACGTGACGGGCCACCAGCTATTGACCAAAAGGGACGTCGATGAGCGAACTCATCCTGACACCCTACTGAGCCTGTCAGTGACAATATCCGTGCAGTCCGGTCCGTTCGTCTATGAGTATCGCATGGCGGGCCTAGGGGGTTGGTAAAAGTCAGACCCCCAAAAGCGGTACAAGTCGTGTCGGAGTGTAGCCCAGAACACCCTGAGATACTACTGGAATACCTACCAGTAAATCTCCTTGCCTTGGCCAAGGACTTTGTGTAATGGCTCTCCTAGACACAGCACGACCTCACCCCCAATACCGGGAGAGACGAACCCCTGAAGATACGCTCACTGCCTCCATGTGGCTCGGGACTGTACCCAACTA
Source organism: Agapanthus africanus (assembly GCA_030015575.1). NCBI lineage: Eukaryota > Viridiplantae > Streptophyta > Magnoliopsida > Asparagales > Amaryllidaceae > Agapanthus > Agapanthus africanus. The sequence continues at coordinate 438,850,924 of CM057350.1, read as the reverse complement.
AAACCTGTTTGCACGACTCCTTTGAGCCGTGGTAGGGTAGTAATCAAAGTACAGTGGGAACTCACACGAGACAAATGACGATCCCCAGGTCGATGAACTAACCTGCACACATGTCACCAGGGAACTGCCATCTGACGTCTGGTATATGACCAACTAGCATGTTCCCGGCGAGTCCTGTCCGGTGTACTCATAACCCAATGAGCACCTGTATACATCTTAGGTGATCCAACTGACACCAGTGGCTTGTGAGACCGGCCACCGCCCCTCGTCGGGGTCTCGACTGTATACACTAGTCTACTAATGGAGTATCGATGCCCGGTCTCGAAACTCCCACGACTAGGGACCTTTTAAGGATATGCTTGTAGACCCCCAGCTCCCACTTATATGATCGCCCTCATACTGCTGGTGGTCAAGCAAGAATCCTAGGGGCTCTATCAACGTGTAATAGCGACGTGTCAGGTCACCTAAAGCAGTACACGATGATAAAGGTAAACCAGATAGCATACTATCATCTCGAGTAAGACTGTCCTACCGGGATAGGTCCTCCCTCAATCATTACAATCACGTACCTGTGACCTAATAATTGACTCTGAGGGCACTATCTCCAACACGTACATGGTCACAAAGTATGTCCTCATTGCCATCAATATACAACATAGAAATTCTAGAATTTTAGCAGGAAGGTTTGTTATTGCGGCCATCGACGGTTTCTGCCTCTAGACCACCCCTACAGGTTAGACGCTGTTCATTTTGATGGTCATCAGGAGCTTCTTGGACCTCCAGCCCCATTGTCCGGAGAGATCGTGACTGCTCAGTGGGATAGTTGCAATAATGTGACCTTTGGGATGGATCCGACAAAACAGGTCAAACCACCATTCTGGAACAAGTTAAGAATTTTCTTCAAGCTTCCGTACTGGTCAACAAATTTAGTGCGTCATTGTCTGGACTTCATGCATATAGAGAAGGGAGTATCCGGGCACGTACTCAACTTGCTTCTTTATAAAGACTGTTGGAGATAGTGCCCTCAAAGTCAATTATTGGATCGCAGGTACATGATTGCAATGATTGAGGCAGGACCAATACCGATATGACAGTCTTGCACAAGATGATAGTATGCTATCTGGTTTGTCTTTATCATCGTATACATGCTATTGCATGATTGATAGAGCACATAGGATTTTGCTTGACAGCCAGCAGTATGATGGTGATCATATACGTGGGAGCTGGGGTCTATAAGCACATCCTTAAAGTGTCCCTAGTCGTGGGAGCAGTCGAGACAGGGCATCGATACTCCAGAGTAGACTAGTGTATACAGTCGAGACCCCGACGAGGGGCGATGGCCGGTCTCACAAGCCATTGGTGTCAGTAGGATCACCTAATATATATACAGGTGCTCATTGAGTTATGAGTACACCGGACAGGACTCGCCAGGAATCTGCTAGTTGGTATTATACATATCGTCAGATAGCAATTCCCTGGTGACATGTGTACAGGTTAGTTCATCGACCTGAGATCGTCATTTATCTCATATGAGTTCCCACTATGCTTAGATTACTACCCTACCACGCTCAAAAGAGTTGTGCAAACAGGTTTTAGTTGGGTACAGTCCCGAGCCACATTGGAGGCAAGTGAGCGGATCTCGGGGATTCGTCTCTCCCGGTATTGGGGGTTGATGTCGCGCAGTGCACGGGTGGCCATCACTAGGAATCCTCGGCCGAGGTAGTGGAGAATTACTGATTTGGATAAGTAGTTTCTCAGGTGGTGATGGGCTTCATACCGACACGATTTATCGCATTATTAGGGGTTTGACTTTATCCACCCCCTAGACTCGATATGCGATACTCATTAGACGAACGGACCGGACTGTATATACATTGTCACTGTTAGGCTCAGTAGGGTATATAGATGAGTTCGCTCGTCAGCTTCCCTTCCAATCAATACATAGGCAAAACGTTATGTGCAGCTTGTACCTCTGACGTGCTAGGGGTTATACCCAGTGCCGGTGTGTTGATGAGTCATTAGAGTCCCCCACAGACACTTTCCCAAGTTCGGGCGAAACGTTGTAGAGGCCGTATGGGTTTATGGCAAGGTTCGGAAAAAGCACGTGCGTTTTCGTACGTGTCGTTTTTCGGGCAGATAATACTGGTAGGCTTTGGTTTAAGCCGGAACCCAGTATTATACTGTGTAAATATAATATCTTTGTCTCAGTTGCATTTGTATTCGGTCGTAATACAAATACGGGTATGTTTATACTGATACGGGGTTATCCTGAAATTCGTTTCAGGATCACTTTTGGAAGTTGCCAGTTTCCAGTTTTCTATCAGCCGTATTTTGACATTCGGCTAAATGCGGATTTATCTTTTCTTCTTGGGTGAGTCATGAGGTGAGTCGTGTGTGTGGAAGTTTCTAGAGTTTGTGAGGTGTTCATTGTTGATTGGTAGCATTTAATGAAAGGATGACTTAGGTTAGTGTGTCACCTTTGCATTAATGTTTCTTGTTAACCTTAAAATATTTTGTATGAGATCTTTTATCTTAGGCTTACCTCTTTGCTTCTACACTCACCCCCTACCTCCTTATATATAGCCGGCCCCTCCCCTCCTTCTCACTCTCTCACTTGATAGGAAAAAGATTATGATAGTTTGGGATCCATGAAATTAGATAAGCCTCATTTCTCATTTCACCCGATTCCAAAAGGCAACTTCCATAAACGTTCGTCCATAGCCTTGGACGTAACGAGACAAAGTGTTATACTCATTCTCTACTTCATCTTGTTCGTCTCTTTTAGCAAACTTGACGATCGAGTTGCCTCGGTTCAGAGGCGGGAGCCCGTTTAAAGATCCGTCGACGTGGTGCCACCTGGAAGACGAGACCGGAGTTTCAGAAGATCGAAACCGCCGCAACAAAGCGTGGGATGATGGTTGAAGACCGAAGGACTCGGATCGTTCGGTATAACATTTCTACCCGCTTTGTAATTTGTTAGTTTAGCTTTAATGGCCGATCCGGGTTACGGTACACGATAGCGCCAGCTCGTAAAAAGTTTTTGTTCCGCATTTGGCGTCTGTTAGACGGCCGGGGCGCTACCGTGGACTTACAGTGGTATCAGAGCCTCACCATTAAGCTATACTAACTTACGCTAACATGTTTAAAACATCGATCGAACGGATTTCGCAAAAACTATATTTTCAAGCATCTGAGTTTCTGTCGATTTTAAACAGTGTCCTAAAATTATTTTACATATCACAGAATATTCAACAGGGTTTTCTAAGCATACTGAGAAAATTTGAGCACGTGATCCCACAAGAGCGCGGCGGTTCCGCGGTCAAACCCTACGGTTGACTGCTGAACCACGGCGCTTTAGTGAGAACAGTGCATCAATTTTTCACAGTGAGCTTCTATGAGGAAATTGTGGCTTTTGGGAATATTTGTTTGGGCCCAGATTTTGTTACTGTACACCAGTTGTTCGTGGGGCCCACTTCGGGAAATTTAGTCGATCGAAATTTTAAATTTTTTAGTATGCAGTATTTACATTATATCTCCGACCGGGAATGTCATTTGATCAGTAAACCGCGTCTGATTGCTATAGTTCTTTTAGACGGATTTGCGAACGTGACATTCGCGTTGATGTTCTGTGTTGTGCTGTGATGTTGCGGATATGTCGTGGTGGATAGCAGGGTGCAATGATAGTGCAGTTTGGATTTATTTGTACATTTGATATTGCGGGGCGAGCGTCCAACATGTGGACTGCCGTTACTGCCTGTTTGTATAATATTCTTTTGGGGCACGACCGGGTCGAAGTCGATGTACCCGTTGTACATATTTTTATTTCTGTACTAGGTTTATCCCGCGAAGGAGTGCACGGATAGCCGGGTTCTGGAAGGAAACGGGTCCGTATCTCATGGCTTTGAGAGGCAGAGAGGCCTCACTCTAGAATTGGCAGACTATTCGCCGCACTCGTAGGGGGTACAGGTTGACCTAAGTAGGGGTGCTCAATTTACCGGATTCCGTGAAGTGCCGGGTGTTCCATTCACTATGCTGTGGGGGACTACCTCGCTTCAGGTTTTGGCGGGTAACTTGCCGCGCCCGTAGAGGTCTAGGTTTCATTGCACAGGCTATCTACACGACCAGGGGAACGTCGGGTTTCAGCAGCGGCTCTGTAAAACCCGGGGATCCCAGATTATATGTATTGTTCTGTGATGCTTATTACTTTTCTGTAATGTTGCATATTATCACGCCTGGAGCGATTATTGTATATTGGTATATATACTATTAGATATTGTATATGTTTTACACCCGCGCTAGTCCAGCCCCGCTCTGTCGTTAGTTAAGTAACCTAACGGGTGATGACGGGACCCAGTGGCGAATGCGGATGGCATATACGTACATTTTATTTTTGTTCTTTTCTGGTGTGATTGATTGATGGGACTGCATTGATTCTAATCAATGCAAGGATAAAAACAAACCTATATCTGATGTTGTTGGAACAAATTTTAAAAGTGTTATTACAAAGATGTTTCCTTTTATTTTTCATAGTGATATTCAGTTAGAATATCCCGCACCTCATTCGACGAGGCAAGGGCCGAGATCTCTTCACCGGGAGTGACCCCTTGGGCAGAAGTTTACGTCAGGGTAGTAACTTTAATATAGTCGATTACAAGTTGCTTTGTATCGTGGTATTCAGTTGGAATATCCTGCACCTCATTCCACGAGGAAAGAGCTGAGATCCCTTCATCGGGAGTGGCCTCTTTAGCAAAACGTTTTCGTCACTATATTTTATAAAAAGCTATCAGGTTCCTTCAACGAGATCAAGTTCATTACGTTAAAGGTTTTTCGCCAAAAACCAGCCGTAGCCCTCCGTCATTTCTTATGGGTGGTCAGCAGTATTCAACCTATGTTTGTTGACTAAAGTCAAGGCATAGTGTTTAGTAGTTGCTGGGTATTCGTATGTTGCATAGATAGATGTGTTGGTTTGGGATAGTCGTATTACCTTGTTGACTAAAGTCAAGGGTATGTACGGGTGGGTTCAAATCAACCTGGACAATGACGGGTAGAACTTGACATGTGACTTATGATTTGTTGACTAAAGTCAAGGTCATAAGAGCATGAGGCAAAAATCACATCGGGAGTTTCAAACATAAAGCAAACTTGCCAGGCATGCGCATACCTTCTGGAGTGTGATAACTTGAGTGGCTTCCATCAAGTTATCATGCGATGATAGTTGGATCCCGATTATCATTGATGAGTTAGTTTACTCTTCGGGTGATCCCGACTAATTCTTCTTTCAGGTTTGGAGGAGAATTTGAGATTACAGTGGGAGGTTTCATGATTAGATAAAGTGATAACCATTCTGATCTAGGTTAGAGTGCACGCAGAGTGTTTCTTTTCTTTCTCTCTTTGGCAGCGACCTTTGACCGACCCTAAACTATGACTCAGTGACCAAAGTTGACTGAACCTTCTTAAAATACTGGCTTTTGGATTGTCTAAAATTGCATAAGTCATTGCTGCTACTTCTTTTACCCTTTGTATTTCTCAGAACACCCCGTATTATTACGGACATCCACTTCCATTGGATAGATCCATCGTATGGTTATATACGAACTCGAAGGGACTTCTTCGAGGATGGATCCAGGTTCAGGAGAAATAGAATTAGTTTATTCAATTGTCTTTTATTATCACCTTCTCTCAGGTTGCGAGGGCTCCATCATTTAGGAGAGTACACCTATTACGCTTATTGGATAGTCTTATTCCAAACCATAGGCTGGTGCCGAAAGGTAGGGAATGAAGAAAACCAATTAGCCTAAGTAGGGTGTACAGAAGGTAATATATAAAGACAAAATAAAAAGGGATTAGAAAAAGAGCAAAGTAAATTGCGACTGTTATCATTCACGACCAAACCGCGTACTTCATCGCTACTCTTATTTCACCTTTGCTTTTTCCCAGTTCGGGAGAAAAAGAATAAGGTACTATTCAGTTGTCTTTTATCATCACCTTCTCTCAAGTTGCGAGTACTCCTAGGATTAGGAGGGTAAACCTATTAAGCTTACTGGATAGTCTTCTTCCAAACCATAGGCTGGTGCCGAACGGTAGGGAAGGAAGAAAACCATTTAGCCTAACGATGGTGTACAGAAGGTAACGACTAAAGACAAATAAAGGGATTTGGAGTGATGGCAAAGAAATATACGGTTACAGTCATGAATAGGATTATGGAAGAGGCATTACTAAGAATACCAGAATACCCCTACGAAACATTTTCATGTTTCAGTTTCACTGTGCATTGTTAATTGTAAACTGATTTCCCGATTACATACTTACTCCAGGGTATGTATTTACCAGGTTTCATTCTCATATCTGTACAGTTTTACAGATAATGAGTGGGAGTAAGTTATTGGGAATTAGGTGATCATCCTCATTATATCGGAATTCGTTGTAATTGGTGATATTTGAGGAAATCACCTGGGTACAGTTTTTCAACCTACGATGCACAGGTTATGAGTTTTTCAAACTCAGGGGACTTATACAGAGTATTGTATGTTGTCCAGTATCCCTCAGGACAAAGGGGTAGGGCCTCGTACTGTGTTCTGTTTACTTGTGACTTCTCTAGTTTTTAGACATGTGTTTCGAAGAAATACAATGTCTAAGTTTTGAGAAGTTGTGGGTATAAGAATAAAGTATAGAACCAGGTATCGCAAGTATCAGGATTCTTCAAAGAAATCGAAGATGTAGATTCTTGTGATTAGTATTCATATAATAGTAATGGTTTTTGAGAAACTTGTTTCTCTTTCAGGTTACTCATAATTGGATGGATTCCTAAGTTGAGTAATGCAGATTAGCCTTTCTCCATTAAGTTGTTATGCACTGGAGACAGATGCATGATTAGAATCTGGTTCCAATTAAATTAGTGCCTCTATTTCTATATTGTATACAGAATGGTTCATATCTTAACGATGTTAAGATACGGGGAGTTGTCCAACTTATGCTTAAAACCAGACACTGGATAACTCAAGGCACGTTTCTGTAATGGCTGTTTGTGGGTTGACCCTGGCTTTGACGAGGGTTGACATTTCTACCATCTGCAAGATCAATAGTGATATTGTTCTTGACTCGCCACAGTTTTAGTAAAATGGATTTTTTCAGAAAACAGTAGTGGGAGTATGGTGGAACTGGAAGTAATTCCAGAACCGCAAATGATTACGGAAAATTTAATAGGACCTATATATTCAATCAGGTTTGACATTCCATTAGCCACTCTGCAGACATGGTGGGTAACCTCAGACACACGAGAGGTACTCCGGTAGCCTCAAGGACGGTGACAGGGAGGTTCTTGTTTACCCAGACTTGACAGTACTGTTGTTCCAGACTATGAGACCCGGCAAGAGGATAAGTATAACGTCGTTCTAAAATAGCTTTAGAAGTGTATGTAGATATTATTCTGCCAGAGGGTTATCATAGTCAGTGGGAGCAGCGGAAGTATAGTGGACAAGTAGCTTATGTCTATTTATAGACTTCAGCAGTTATAGCGGAGGGAGATCATCTAATTTTGATGAGATAGTCATGGCTTTGACTTCATCAGAATAGGGGATGAACCTGTTAAGAAGGTAGTAGGGTGTGATGTCCTGGTATTTGGATGACATACACAGAGTAGGAAGTAAAATTCCTATACTACGATCGGTTATACTGTGGTCATCACACAGTTGTTTCTCCAGACAGAACATGGATATAATATCAGACATTCTGGTTTCTAGATCTATGGTTTTAGATCTGGATTTGGGTAGTTTCCCAATGTGGGTACTTTGACAGCATTCTAATGGTATTTAGAATAGTTGACTCCTGGCATGGTGGTGTACCTGCAGGTGATGGAGTCACCCTCTCTAAAGGTGTCCTAGAGACTAAAGGAGAGAGGGATGTGCATAATTGGCAGATCACTTGCTTAGGCAATTGAGTCAATCATGAGATGTCAAGTACCACACCAGATGTAGTTTTTGCACTTGATGCGATAAGATTATATTAATCCAATCCTGAAGAAACAAAGGAAGCAGTTTTAGAACATGAGTGTATGTTCTAAGGATTTGATGACGGCAACCTCCATAGGGAGACGGTTATCATTCCAGGCTTCAGAGGTGACACGGATGACAGAGTGATTGTCAGAGTTATAATTTTCCCTATGATGAGGGACAGTATTATGGACAGGTGGTCCAAGAGGATACTGTGGGAGGCATGATGCTGGATACTGATTAAGTTCAGTTATCAAAACGGTCTAAGACGTTTGGATTTGGAGTTCATTGATGAACTAGGTCCCATCAGATATCCAGACATATTCTAAGAAAGGTATTACTCGATTCGGGAGATGGTTTTCTCCGCGAATTTGAGATTTAGAGAGATATAGAAAGAAACATCAGGGCGGATCCACTCACTGAGGCTATTTCTCGAACACAAGAGTTTTACAAACTAGCTTTGTGAAACTGATTAGTAGAGAAGTTGGGTGTTCGGTATCACACGGGTTGTGAGTATGCGACATCGCAATAATTAGCCTTGAGTGCAAGTGGGAGATTGTTGGAGATAGTGCCCTCAAAGTCAATTGTTGGATCGCAGGTACATGATTGCAATGATTGAGGCAGGACCTATACCGATATGACAGTCTTGCTCAAGATGATAGTATGCTATCTGGTTTGTCTTTATCATCGTATACATGCTATTGCATGATTGATAGAGCCCATAGGATTCTGCTTGACAGCCAGCAGTATGATGGTGATTATATACGTGGGAGCTGGGGTCTATAAGCACATCCTTAAAGTGTCCCTAGTCGTGGGAGCAGTCGAGACAGGGCATCGATACTCCAGAGTAGACTAGTGTATACAGTCGAGACCCCGACGAGGGGTGATGGCCGGTCTCACAAGCCATTGGTGTCAGTAGGATCACCTAAGATGTATACAGGTGCTCATTGAGTTATGAGTACACCGGACAGGACTCGCCGGGAATCTGCTAGTTGGTATTATACATATCGTCAGATAACAATTCCCTGGTGACATGTGTACAGGTTAGTTCATCGACCTGAGATCGTCATTTGTCTCATGTGAGTTCCCACTATGCTTAGATTACTACCCTACCACGCTCAAAAGAGTTGTGCAAACAGGTTTTAGTTGGGTACAGTCCCGAGCCACATTGGAGGCAAGTGAGCGGATCTCGGGGATTCGTCTCTCCCGGTATTGGGGGTTGATGTCGCGCAGTGCACGGGTGGCCATCACTAGGAATTCTCGGCCGAGGTAGTGGAGAATTACTGATTTGGATCAGTAGTTTCTCAGGTGGTGATGGGCTTCATACCGACACGATTTATCGCGTTATTAGGGGTCTGACTTTATCCACCCCCTAGACTCGATATGCGATACTCTTTAGACGAACGGACCGGACTGTATATACATTGTCACTGTTAGGCTCAGTAGGGTTTATAGATGAGTTCGCTCGTCACCTTCCCTTCCAATCAATACATAGGCAAAACGTTACGTGCAGCTTGTATCTCTGACGTGCTAGGGGTTATACCCAGTGCCAGTGTGTTGATGAGTCATTAGAGTCCCCTACAGACACTTTCCCAAGTTCGGGCGAAACGTTGTATAGGCCGTATGGGTTTATGGCAAGGTTCGGAAAAAGCACGTGCGTTTTCGTACGTGTCGTTTTTCTGGCAGATAATACTGGTAGGCTTTGGTTTAAGCCGGAACCCAGTATTATACTGTGTAAATATAATATCTTTGTCTCAGTTGCATTTGTATTCGGTCGTAATACAAATGCGGGTATGTTTATACTGATACGGGGTTATCCTGAAATTCGTTTCAGGATCACTTTTGGAACTTTCCAGTTTTCTATCAGCCGTATTTTGACATTCGGTTAAATGCGGATTTATCTTTTCTTCTTGGGTGAGTCATGAGGTGAGTCGTGTGTGTGGAAGCTTCTAGAGTTTGTGAGGTGTTCATTGTTGATTCGTAGCATTTAATGAAAGGATGACTAAGGTTAGTGAGTCACCTTTGCATTAATGTTTCTTGTTAACCTTAAGATATTTTGTGTGAGATCTTTTATCTTAGGCTTACCTCTTTGCTCCTACACTCACCCCCCTACCTCCTTATATATGGCCGGCCCCTCCCCTCCTTCTCACTCTCTCACTTGATAAGAAAAAGATTATGATAGTTTGGGATTCATGAAATTAGATAAGCCTCATTTCTCATTTCACCCGATTCCAAAAGGCAACTTCCATAACCGTTCGTCCATAACCTTGGACGTAATGAGACAAAGTGTTATACTCATTCTCTACTTCATCTTGGTCGTCTCTTTTAGCAAACTTGACGATCGAGTTGCCTCGGTTCAGAGGCGGGAGCCCGTTTAAAGATCCGTCGACGTGGTGCCACCTGGACGACGAGACTGGAGTTTCAGAAGATCGAAGCCGCCGCAACAAAGCGTGGGATGATGGTTGAGGACCGAAGGACTCGGATCGTTCGGTATAACATTTCTACCCGCTTTGTAATTTGTTAGTTTAGCTTTAATGGCCGATCCGGGTTACGGTACACGATAGCGCCAGCTCGTAAAAAGTTTTTGTTCCGTATTTGGCGTCTGTTAGACGGCCGGGGCGCTACCGTGGACTTACAAAGACGGAAAATCGAAATACAAGCTCAATGCTCGGATGGATCTACAGGACTGGGAAATTAGAAGCGAATTGCATTCTAAACCGGTAGCGGATAAACTAGGCAAGTTTGTACTTCCCAATGTCGCTTATCATATATCACAACTGGAGAAGAAAAGATTCCTTCAAGTGTTGCATGATTTGAAAGTTCCCACAGATTTCTTAGGATCATTCAGCAAGAAGATAAAAATTGTGAAAGGCAAGATCGATGGGCTAAAAAGCTATGATCACCATGTAATTATGGAGCACCTTCTCCCATTAGCCCTCGGGACTTCCCTTCCCGAATCGGTTGGCCTAGTAATCAATGACCTATGTTGTTTTTTCAGAGAATTATGCACTAAAACACTAGATGTTGTGACGTTGGAGAAACTAGAAAATTTTATTGCGTTGATACTTTGCAAGTTCGAGCGTATTTTCCCACCATCATTCTTTGATATCATAATACACCTGACGGTTTATCTTGCAACTGAGGCTAAATTAGCCGGACCAGTACAATATTGATGGATGTATCCCGTCGAGAGGTACATGAAATTTTCGTTTCGTGCAATTTGTAAAATTATTGATGTCCTGTATGCCCGTATTTATTTATTTAACATATTTTTCTTTAGGTACCTCTACACTCTTAAAAGGTATATACACAATAGAAATCGACCAGAGAATTCTATCATGCAAGGTTATCTTCTAGATGAAGCAACCACATTTTGTTTCAGCTATCTGGACGAGAACATTGAGATGAGATTTAACCGGCCTTGAAGAATTAAGGACGAACCATATGGTAAAGCCGATTATAAGAGGGTAGAAACTATGTTTATCAACAAGATATACCGGTTTATCCTCCTCAATAGCGCATGTCTTGAAAAAATTAGAGAGTATGTTTTTTTGGATTAATTGTTATATTTGTGTTTGTGTGTGTATGAAATGATATAATATTAATATCATAATTTATTGTAGAGAACAGAATTCATTTTAACGAGGTACGTGAGAGGCATCCTGATTGGAACGATGAACGATTGGAAAAATATTATCAGGATAATTTTTGCGATTGGGTTGCAGATCATATAAGTTATTCGAATAACATGTTATTTCTATCAGTTTTAATCTAAACTTATATCGTTATGTATTTATCGTAAAATTTGTTTTGTTAGATCCATGATCCGAACTTGTCTGCATCATTAGGGAGCGATTCAAGATATTTAGCTCAGTTTCCTAGTATGGAGGTTGCATATTATAAAGGATTCGGTGTCCTTAAATATAAATTCGAAGTTAAGGGCATAGAAATATCTAGAACCACTCAGAATAGTGGGATTGCGATGGTAGGATCGGATGGTGTTCATATCAGATTTTTGCATTTTTATACCGCCCAATTTTTATCATATTGCTTATCGGTAGGTACTCTTAAGCCGTGTTTGCTAGTCAATTGCAGGATACAGGTTCTCGGCTCTAAATGGTGAAATTCATGGAAAAGCACGACAAAATCCGGGTTCCTGCCAACCACAGATAAAACACGGGTCTCCGCTCTCTATCCGTATGTTGCCACACACCAGTTTAAGAGACAAAATGGCAAATCAATGTCATTTTCATGCACAAGGCTCAATGGAAACACAAGATCCAAGAAATCTACGCGGAGCTCGAGGAAATCATGACAAAAAGATCCACATCAAATCACATTTTGACCTGCTGCAAATCTGGAAGAAATGTGGAGATATTCTGAGAAACAAAGTGTACCAAACTGATCCAAATATCAACAATAAGAAGCACAAAAAATCCGAGGAGCCAACTCCTCTAAACCGCCGCGGTTCCGCGGCATAAGCATGCTTAGGCCGCGGAACCGCGGCCGTACGGCCTCCTCAGTTGACGAAACTTCAGGGTTATTTTGGTCTTTTTATGAAGAGGCAGATTGTTGCCCTAGATTTCCAGTTCCCTGCCTATAAATAGTCCAGAACTTACCAAAGCCAAGGGTGCTTAATCTTGTATTTAGAATTTTAGAATACATGTATTGTTCTTCTTCCTCCTCTCATCTCTTCTCCATTAAAAAACTTGTATTGAGCTTTTGTGAGTGAAGAATGAATAAAGGAGTTCTTGTTCTTACCATGCTTGTTTTTTTATTTTGTTAACTATTATCGCTTGTAATTTTTCATTTGCTAAATTAGTTGTTGTTATTTGTGTTTGTTTCTTTCTTGTTCTCTTTTCCTTTATCCTTAAACAACCATGATACTTACGCTTGATCCTTGCCGAGGTGAGGTCGCAAATAGCTAGTTGTAATCTTCTAACCTTTTTCTTTCTACCTTCCTCTTTTGTTTTATTTTCTTTTTTGTTATGATGTGTGAGTAGTCTCCATACTTGTTAGGGTAGGATAAGGGATGTTTGAGAGAAGGAAATCTCCCTCACTCTTTCCTTGCCCAACATCTTGATTCGAACTCCCGTTAATTGAACCACAATCCGCTCCCTACGGCACCCTATCCTACATGATAGCGGTGATTCCGTAGTGAGACCGGTTGTGGTTGAATTAATCGGAGGTTATGGCTAAGAGCCAAGAACGGACGGACAAGCACCAAAAGGAAGAACTTATGCGTTGGAAAGCCTAGTTTATACTTGCAAGTTCCTTCCTAGTCGTGCTAATCCCCGTTGTTGCCGATTACCGTAACACCGATATTAAGAGTGGCAACGAAAGAAGTGAGCGACTCCTAACTCAAACTAACCTAATCCTAACCCTAACAAGCTCTCTTTACATATCATTTTAGCACATAGTTAATCTCAAAACAAATCTGGACATTTGGACTTAACTCGTTAAAGCACATAGAAAAAGATTCCCATCTCCCTGCGGACGACCCGTACTCAACCGGTTAGCTACAAGCGAAACCGTCTTGATTGCGGTAACAAACTTAGCACGCAAAAACTCTAACAATCAAATGGCGCCGTTGCCGGGGAAACGGTAGTTTATTTCTTTGTGTAATTTCGGGTTAATTTGTGAATATAAAGCTAACCAAAAAAAAAATATACATTGTAAAAAATCATCTTGTTATTTTTGATTAGTTTTTGTGCAAGTGTGCAGGATAATACGAAGTGCAAGTTCAGTGCCAAAGACGTGGGAAGTTAGACCCATATCTTTACGGCTACACCGCGGGTGATCAAGACGGAAAAGACGATCTATTGAAAGATTCTGGAGCAGATCCAGTAAGCAAATCAAGATTCAGGAGATCCAAACAAGCAGAGGACACCTAACAGAGCACACACCAGAAAACGGAGGCCCCAACTCTTCCTTACTGCCGCGGAACCGAGGCTTAAGCAGGCTTAGGCCGCGGAACCGCGGCCGTTTGGTCTCTTCAGGGTTCCAAAATTTTTTTGGTGAGTCTCTCTTCTCTCCCCCACTCCTCTGAACTCCACTGAACTGTGTTTTCTGCAGCATTCTTTACGCAAATTCTCTTCCCCCTTCCAATAAACTGTTTTTGTGCAGGATTCTTTGCGCCGCGCTAAAAAAATAAAAATTGATTGCAGTTGATTTGTTACTGCTTTGCATTTATTAATACGGACTTTAAGGGACTTGAAACCAATTCAGATTGGGTAGGGATTTCATCACCCTTCCCAGGACCACAGAAATCACAAAAAGCATATGCATTGACCATTGTTAATTAAAAAATACTAGACTCGGCCCTAAGGACTTCGCGCTCAATAGAACAGAGGACTGGTTACAGGCATCAGCCGTTTATCCTATCCTGACTTTTGCGGTATCTAGGCAAGTGTGTCGAAGGCAAGTGGTTACTTAATTAGGACCACTACTTACGTAGTGGGGAGCCTCTCACTTACCTGGCACTTACCTGGCCGCAATTGTTGGAGAAGAAGCGGTTTGAGGTCATGTTTCTAGCCCTTTGGAACAGTTAGGAGCTGTCTAGCTGACCTAGGTGACCCTAGATCTAGGTGTGATTGTGCATATCTTGTTTGTGATTGCTTGAAGCCGTAAATCCGTACATATTTCTGTAAAGCTCTTTCTAAAAAATAAAAAAAAGGAAAAAATCAAAAACTTTTATAAAAACTTGCCCTTTGTCGCCAGAATCCATTTTTTCACCCACCACCCATCATATTTCTCCATTGACGTTTTCTTACCCTCACCTTCTTCGCTTTGACTATACTAAACTCGTTTAGTGTATGTCCGCTTGGACTCGGGACACTAGCGCCCGTCTAGTCCGCGTTACGTTAGTCGCTACCAACTACACGATCGACTCAGACGTCGAAACTCCGTCCACTCCTCTTTCACCTTTACCTTTACCGGCCAACTCCAACGTTGTTATGTTCATACATCTTCACCTTCACCATCACCAACCTCTTCTTCCGCGATGTCAGGATTTAATCCAAACATCTCTTTGACTCCCCCGGGATTGACTCCACCTCCTATGGAGGCAAATAACCCACCACCATCGCCTGTTGTAGCGCCGCAGCGAATCGCGCTCCAGGATCGTTTCTATCCCACCCGTTCTGCACTTTCCACCTGTCTTTCCCTCCCACCGGCCAATGGGGATAATTTTGAAATTAAGCCCCACTTCATTAACATGCTCCCGAAATTTCATGGGCTTGAATCTGAAGATGCCTATATCTTCATCAACAAATTTCAAAACGTTTGTGCCATGATGAAAACCACCCAGCTGTCGGACAATGCTATACGTCTACGGGTCATTCTGTTCACTTTATGCGATCTTGCTGAAAAATGGCTGTATAGCACCGCTTCCCACTCCATAACCAGTTGAGATGAGTTTGTTAAAGCGTTTCTCAAAAAATTCTATCCGAATCATAAAACCGCAAGGATCCGTAACGAAATCAACCAATTCTCTCAGCTTCCTACTAAACCCTTCTGGTAGTGCTTTGACCGGTATAAAGATCTTCTTGTTCAGTGTCCTCACCATGGTATCGAAAAATGGCAACTTTGTCAAACCTTATACAAGGGCCTGAACCCAGCAACCAAGCAGTTGTTGGAAACCATTTGTCAGGGCCACTTCCTATCGAAATCTGACGAGGAAGCATGACAATTCTTCGACGACCTTGCGGAACAAACGATACAATGGGAGAGCACCAGACCGACTTCTTCTTCTACCTCCACTTCTACCGGTCAGTCTAGGGTAGGAATTCACCAACTTGATGTCTCTATTGCGATGAAAGCTGAAATGGCTGCAATAACGAGAAAACTTGAAGCGATAGAGAGCAAATTTTCATCCCCTGCTCCTACCCCTGTTCTTCCCCTTCGTACCATTTGTGTTTGTTGTTCTGATCCTTCTCACTTAACCGAAGAGTGTCCTTACAATCCACCATCGCAAGGACAGGATCAGGTTAATGCTGTATTTCAGCAAAGACCGAGGAATGATCCATACTCTTCCACCTACAATCCCGGTTGGAGGAACCACCCCAATTTCGCTTGGAATCAGAATCATCATCAATTCCAAGGCAACAATTTCCAAAGGCCTCCTCCTCCGCAACAACAAGCGCAACAACAAACTCAACATCAGTTTTAGCAGCCCTTCCAACCCCAACCTTTTCAAAATCAGACGAACAACTTTGCACCCAACAATTCTTTTCCCCAAAACAACTTTGTTCCGTCAAACAACGATAAGGTGTCCTCGCTCGAACGAAGTCTGGAGGCGTTCGTTAAACAATCGACACAATCCACCGCCAACATCCAGTCTTCCATTCAGTCCTTAGTGCAACACACTGCCGCTCACGGGTAAAGCATCAAGACCATCGAGGCCCAGATTGCACAGCTGAATGCGGCCTTAAGCGAGCGAGAGAAGGAGAAGCTCCCGTCCCAGCCACTCCCTAATCCCGGTCACCCACATAATGTACATGTTGCTCTTGAACAACAGAACCATAATGTGAGTGCCGTGACCACATTGAGATCGGGAAGGATACTGCAAAACAACATTGGCACACGAATCGACGATGACACCCCGGCCGCTTCTTCTTCTTCTTCTTCTTCTTCTCCTTCCTCGTCTTCTGAGCCTATTCTTCATTCTTCAAAAGGCTCTTCTTCTTCTTCTTCTACTCTGAACGGACCCACTTCTCACTCCACGAAAACACCAGCTTTGGGATCCGTTCCAACTCCACAATCTCCTCCACAAGCATTGGACTCAACCACTTTTAAAAACGTTCCATTTCCAAACCGGTTGAGGTCCAATAAACAAAATCCACAAATGGAGAAGATTCTGGAGTTATTTAAGCAGGTTAACATTAACATTCCTCTTTTAGATGCTGTCCAACAAGTCCCGTCCTACGCGAAAATCTTAAAGGACTTGTGCATAAAAAAGAGGAAGTCTCAGGTACCCAAGAAAGTTTTCTTGGCTAGTGCTGTGAGTGATGCTCTTACCCAATCTTTACCGCAAAAACGGAAGGACCCTGGCTGTCCTACGATTTCTATTACCATTGGGGATAAGAACATCAACCGCACACTATTAGATCTTGGTGCCAGTGTTAACCTGCTTCCGTACTCAGTATATGAGCAATTAGGTGTAGGAGAGCTGAAACCCACACACTGTACTCTCCAGTTGGCCGACCGATCAATCACCCATCCTAGGGGTGAGCTAGAGGATGTGTTAATCAAGGTTGGGGACTTCATATTCCCCGTTGACTTCATTGTTTTAGATACACAGCCTGTAGCTAACCTCCAGAACCAAATTCCGGTGATACTCGGTCGCCCATTCCTTGCAACCTCAAATGCTGTGATCAATTGTCGAAATGGTTCGATGAACCTATCTTTTGGAAATATGACAATTGAACTCAACATTTTTAGGTTGGGGAATCAGCCCTCCGAACCTAATGCTAATATACTCGACGTTTGCTCAATCCAGGAGATCACCCCAGAAGAGTGTGAATTCAAGGAGTTTCTGTTCGATCACGATAACCTTAACGCCACTAGTGCGTTTCTCTTCGAACCTGCTGCTGTTTCTGCGCCCGATAATGACTATGAGTGTTTCACTTTCTCGAACGAGCTTAGCCACTCACCACCCGAGTTTGAATCCTTCGAATTTCCGGATGAGTTACCTGAACCATCCAACTCGGTCGCTTACACTCGTTTTGAACCTTTGCTGGAATCCTTTGAGTTTGAGACCTTTTCACCAATCTTGCCTTCAATCATTTCACCTCCAACGCTCGAACTCAAGCCTTTGCCGTCTCACCTTAAGTACGCTTACTTGGGTGAGAACGAGACCCTCCCTGTTATCATCTCGGCTTCTCTAGCTCCAGAGCAAGAGAAAGCCCTTCTTGCGGTCTTGCACAGCAATAGGCAAGCTTTTGGCTGGTCAATGGCGGACATCAAGGGGATTAGTCCCCTGATCGTTGAACATCACATACATCTGATGAATGATGCCAAACCAGCCAGGGATCCCCAAAGGCGACTCAACCCAGTCATGAAGGAGGCTGTGAAAAAGGAAATCGTGAAATGTCTGGATAGTGGTATCATTTACCCTATCTCTGATAGCCAGTGGGTTAGCCTCATTCATATTGTCCCCAAGAAATCGGGCATAACGGTCATCACTAACGAGGCGAACGAGTTAATCCCTACTCGCACCCAAACTGGGTGGCGAGTATGCATCGATTACAGAAAACTCAACGCCGCAACGCGGAAGGACCACTTTCCGCTACCTTTCATTGACCAAATGCTTGAACGATTGGCCGGACATGAGTACTACTGCTTTCTTGATGGCTACTCCGGCTATAATCAAATTCCCATCGCCGAAAAAGACCAGGACAAGACCACATTCACTTGTCCTTTCGGCACATTTGCATATCGTCGCATGCCCTTTGGGTTATGCAATGCGCCCGCTACCTTCCAGCGGTGTATGATGGGAATCTTCTCAGACATGGTGGAAAAATTTCTGGAGATCTTCATGGACGATTTCTCCATCTTCGGCGATTCCTTCAACGAGTGTTTGCTGCATCTCGACGCTGTACTTACTCGATGTAAGGACAAGAACCTCACTTTGAATTGGGAGAAGTGACACTTCATGGTGCGCGAAGGTATTGTCTTAGGGATATCATCTCGTAAAATGGCATAGAGGTTGACAAAGCAAAAATTGAGGTCATTTCCAATCTACCTCATCCCAGATGCGTCCGAGACATCCGAGCCTTCCTTGGCCATGCCGGTTTCTATAGACGGTTCATCAAGGACTTTAGCAAGATTGCTAGGCCTTGACTCTTTTGCTGGCTAAGGACACGCCATTCGACTTCAACTCGAGCTGTGTGACTGCGTTCGAGTCACTAAAAAGCTCACTCACTTCTGCTCCCGTTCTTTCTTCACCTGACTGGACGCACCCATTTGAGATTATGTGCGATGCATCCGACTTTGCCATTTGGTGCTGTCCTTGGACAACACATCAACAAGATGCCGCACGTAATCTATTATGCTAGCCGAACCCTGAACGACGCCCAACTTAATTATACAACAGCTGAGAAGGAATTCTTAGCTGTTGTATTTTCTTTAGAAAAGTTCAGGCCCTACCTCATCGGCTCTCCAGTCATTGTCTACACAGACCATTCTGCTCTGCGCCATCTTTTTGCAAAGAAAGATGCAAAATCCCGGCTAATACGTTGGATCCTCTTGCTTCAAGAGTTTGACCTTGTCATCAAGGACAAAAGAGGATGTGAAAACGTAGTCGCCGACCATCTCTCACGACTTCCTTCTTCGCCTTCGCTTCATATTCCGATCAACGACGTTTTCCCGGATGAACAGCTCTTGACAGTATCTTGCGAACCCTGGTTCGCAGATATTGTGAACTATTTGGCCACAGGATTACTACCGACTGAATGGTCAAGTCAGGACAGACTTCGCTTCTTATCCCAAGTAAAACACTTTTACTGGGACGAACCCTATTTGTTCAAGTACTGTCCCGACCAGATTATTCGTCGGTGTGTCCCTGACGATGAATTCAAGAATGTGCTGTCATTTTGCCACGATCAAGCATGTGGCGGTCATTTTGGCCCCAGAAAGACAGCTGAGAAGATCTTGCAATGTGGTTTCTACTGGCCACAACTCTTCAAAGACGCTCATGACTATTGCAAGACTTGCTCCCGGTGCCAACACTTGGGCCGGATATCCCGGAGGAACGAGATGCCGCTCCAACCAATCTTGGTTGTGGAGATTTTTGACGTTTGGGGGATAGATTTCATGGGGCCGTTTCCCAGATCTTTCGGGAACTTGTACATCCTTCTCGCTGTTGATTACGTCTCTAAGTGGGTCGAGGCTGTGCCCAGCCGGACTAACGACAACAAGGTTGTCATTAGGTTTCTTAAAGAAAACATTTTCTCCCGGTTTGGGAACCCCCGAGCGATCATTAGTGACAATGGAAATCATTTCTGCAATAAGACTTTCGAGGCCTTGATGCGGAAATATTCCATTAATCATAAGCTATCCACGCCCTACCACCCTCAAACCTGTGGGTAGGCCGAAGTTTCCAATCGGCAAATCAAGCAGATACTGGAGAAGACGGTTTCCAAGAACCGTAAGGATTGGTCGCTGAAACTCACTGATGCCCTTTGGGCATTTCGAACCGCTTATAAGACCGATCTTGGCATGTCTCCCTATCGGCTTGTGTACGGAAAGGCTTGCCACCTCCCTGTCGAAATAGAGCATCGCGCATTTTGGGCGATAAAAGAATTGAATCTGTCTCTCGAAGATGCGGGCAGCCATCGGAAGCTGCAGTTGAACGAACTGAGCGAGCTTAGGGATGAGGCTTACGATAACGCAGTTGTCGTTAAGAATCGAACGAAGGTGTTTCACGATAAACACCATGTGCGCAAAACTTTCGTACCTGGTCAACAGGTACTGCTTTACGACACCATACTACACTTCCATCCAGGAAAGCTCAGATCTCGCTGGAAAGGGCCGTATTTTGTGCGGAATGTGTATCCGCATGGCGCTGTGGATTTGGAGAATCCAAAGGACAGTTCATTTTTCAAAGTGAACAGACACCGACTAAAACCGTACCTTAGTACCGAACCAACAGAGGAGCTCCTGGTCTTACAGGAGCCGGTTTACCCTGTATAATCTTCCTCTGCCTACCACCAAACTTCGGTTATCCAGCCAAGAACAGTGGACACTGTTCCAAATAAGTTTGGGGGTATGTATATACCATTTTGTACATATTTGTGGATATTTTTTTCCATTTTTGCTATTTTTCTTTTCTTTAAAAACAAAAACAAAAAAATTTGTGTATATCTAACCGACAATTTTGACCCTTCAAATAATCTGTTCATGCAATGACAGTGATGACACTGTCCAGTTTAAGTTTGGGGGTACGCTCGGTACGCATTTCTTATCTTCGCATTCATATGTATATTTTGCATCTGCATATTAAATTCCATAAAATCCATAAAAATCAGAAAATTTTCTAAAAACATAAAAACTTTTTTGTCAAGTTAGCTAGTGGGAGGACTCTGATTCAACATTTCGACGGTTTTGTTTGATAAGATAAGAATAACTAAATCTTATTTTTAGATTTTGAAAACCTGAAAGATAACTCTCCTTTGAAGTTAACTATAGCTGATATACGTCTTTACATCACACTACACGTGTCGTGAGTTTTGGAAATTAGATGACAAGTATTTTTTGTCTAAAAACTTTTAAATGGATAAATGATTTTCTGAGGATCAAATAGGTTTGTTCTGAAATAAGTAAATTCAAGATTAGTTTATGAAGTGAAGTGAATAAGAAGGAATGTTATTGATGCCTTAATTGGAACTAAGTCTGAAAAATAACCTATCTGGAACTTGATTGGAATGATTACACACCGAACCCACTAAACACGTCTTTTATCCAAAAAAATAATTGAACTACCGGTTATATCTCCGTTCGCATTGAATCATCATGATTTTCACTCTAAATTGTCTTTTGTTTTTGGACCTAGGTAACTTGAGTAATTAAGTCCGCTGGGGTGTTTCTACACCTAATGCCCTAAAACCAACTGGTTTGGGTGCATTGGCCCAAAGCTCGCTAAGAAGCCTAGAAAGTCCAGATTAAAACAAAGTCAAGCAAGTGTTCTCTCCGAGTTAAAATTCCTAACGGTTCTTTGTGTGAGAATAATCTTGATAAAAGACAGGCTTTTATATAAAAAAAATTTAGCGGAGATATGAAGGTTTTATTCTAAGATAAAGACTATTGCACGTTCACAGAGGTGTGTATGAAATGAAAACAAGAAAAAGGTGGAGTGAAAAATAAGACCTAGTTTCCTGTTAAGGAAGATAGAAATTCTAAAGTTGAAACCTTACTGGAAAACGAAACTTGAAAAAAATACTTAACTCTTTATAAAACTTATGTGATCCTTTTAAAATTGTTATCTGGGCTTTATTATGTGACATAATGACTTTAACCGATCCTTCTGGAAACTTAAACACCACTATTTGTACTGCACGTAAAGATATATAAAATCTGTAGTTAAATAAGAAGCGAGGTGTGAAAAATAAGGGTTCGAAAGTCTAGACTTAGGATAATAGAATTGTTATTTTCTGAAACAAAACCTTAGGGTTTGAATCATAGTTATTTTGCAAAACTAGCTTGACCGGATTTTGTGGGTAGTATCCGCTGAAAACCTTCAGGAGACAACACTCCTCCTACTAGGGACACCTAGAGGTTTAACGGCTTGTTGCACATGCTCAGTGCAATCGCGTTCCCAGCGAAAGTAAGGTTAGGAAATTTTTTGTGAATAAATTGGCTTTGCTCGGGACGAGCAAATGATAAGTTTGGGGGTATTTGTTCATATCAAATTTTTGCATTTTTATACCGCCCAATTTTTATCATATTGCTTATCGGTAGGTACTCTTGAGCCGTGTTTGCTAGTCAATTGCAGGATACAGGTTCTCGGCTCTAAACGGTGAAATTCATGGAAAAGCACGACAAAATCCGGGTTCCTGCCAACCACAGATAAAACACGGGTCTCCGCTCTCTATCCGTATGTTGCCACACACCAGTTTAAGAGACAAAATGGCAAATCAATGTCATTTTCATGCACAAGGCTCAATGGCAACACAAGATCCAAGAAATGTACACGGAGCTCGAGGAAATCATGACAAAAAGATCCACATCAAATCACCTTTTGACCTGCTGCAAATCTGGAAGAAATGTGGAGATATTCTGAGAAACAAAGTGTACCAAACTGATCCAAACATCAACAATAAGAAGCACAAAAAATCCGAGGAGCTAACTACTCTAAAGCGCCGCGGTTCCGCGGCATAAGCATGCTTAGGCCGCGGAACCGCGGCCGTACGGCCTCCTCAGTTGACGAAACTTCAGGGTTATTTTGTTCTTTTTATGAAGAGGCAGATTGTTGCCCTAGATTTCCAGTTCCCTGCCTATAAATAGTCCAGAACTTGCCAAAGCCAAGGGTGCTTAATCTTGTATTTAGAATTTTAGAATACATGTATTGTTCTTCTTCCTCCTCTCATCTCTTCTCCATTAAAAAACTTGTAGTGAGCTTTTGTGAGTGAAGAATGAGTAAAGGAGTTCTTGTTCTTACCATCCTTGTCTTTCTATTTTGTTAACTATTATCGCTTGTAATTTTTCATTTGCTAAATTAGTTGTTGTTATTTGTGTTTGTTTCTTTCTTGTTCTCTTTTCCTTTATCCTTAAACAACCATGATGCTTACGCTTGATCCTTGCCGATGTGAGGTCGCAAATAGCTAGTTGTAATCTTCTAACCTCTTTCTTTCTACCTTCCCTCTTTTGTTTTATTTTCTTTTTTGTTATGATGTGTGAATAGTCTCCATACTTGTTAGGGTAGGATAAGGGAAGTTTGAGAGAAGGAAATCTCTCTCACTCTTTCCTTGCCCAACATCTTGATTCGAACTCCCGTTAATTGAACCACAATCCGCTCCCTACGGCACCCTATCCTACATGATAGCGGAGATTCCGTAGTAAGACCGGTTGTGGTTGAATTAACCGGAGGTTATGGCTAAGAGCCAAGAACGGACGGACAAGCACCAAAAGGAAAAACTTATGCGTTGGAAAGCCTAGCTTATACTCGCAAGTTCCTTCCTAGTCGTGCTAATCCCCGTTATTGCCGATTACCGTAACACCGATATTAAGAGTGGCATCGAAAGAAGTGAGCGACTCCTAACTCAAACTAACCTAATCCTAACCCTAACAAGCTCTCTTTACATATCATTTTAGCACATAGTTAATCTCAAAACAAATCTGGACATTTGGACTTAACTCGTTAAAGCACATAGAAAAAGATTCACATCTCCCTGTGGACGACCCGTACTCAACCGACTAGCTACAAGCGAAACTGTCTTGATTGCGGTAACAAACTTAGCACGCAAAAACTCTAACAATTAGATGGTATGATTTATTATAGATACTTAAATTGTATACTCGGCATCCAATATCCCGGACTATCAGAACCCTTTTATATATTTCAGTGTACTTGGTATGATACACAAACCGATACGGATAAGTGGAGAAGCAATCTCGGGACTTGGAAAGATGAATATGGATTGACCAGTGTGAACACACTTAGATTTTACGGTCAGGAAGATCTGTTTATCTTTCCGAACCAAGCGTTCCAAGTATTCTACTCACAGTGTTTGAAGCATCTGGGATGGAGTGTTATATGCCATTGGAAACTCAGGGATATTTACGATGTCCCAGAATTCGATGACAGCGATGAGGATGAAG
This sequence comes from Agapanthus africanus, assembly GCA_030015575.1. Taxonomy (NCBI): domain Eukaryota; kingdom Viridiplantae; phylum Streptophyta; class Magnoliopsida; order Asparagales; family Amaryllidaceae; genus Agapanthus; species Agapanthus africanus. Next base: position 438,826,619 of record CM057350.1, on the reverse strand, counting down.
AAGAGAGAAGACTTAGAGTGCTCCAACCGTCTGTTTTTAAAGACGGGTTGTCTTCGGCTGATCATGAAGTTACGTGGGTTAGAAATGATATGGATGATGAAATCCAAGTAGATATGTCTAATACGTCACGAAACGAAAAAAGTTATCAGTAATGTTATATTATTACTTTACATTTTACGATCTATACATATATAGCATGCATATGTAATGATTGTCTAATGCGTCCATGAACCATTTTATCTAGATTTGATGACGACGATGGGAGCAGCGAGGGGCGGCAGAAGCTCCAGCTGCGGCACCGGCAGAGGCCGAGCGGTTTTGCAGCCTAAAGAGCTGCGTGGGGAGCTTTAGAGGGCCGGTCTTGCACCCCGATCGGAGACCCCTTCGAATGCCTCCTTCCGTGTGGACTTTGCCACACCTCAAGGTATATTATACGCATATTCATTTTGAATGTAATATTATAGATATACATGCATATTCATGTCAAAATTACTTACATAGTCAATATTTGATTGTCTAGTTGTTGGTGATGCGTCCACATCAGGGACAGAGGCCACTCCCGCACCTACAGGTATGTTGCACGCATATTCATTTTGAATATAATATTATAGATATACATGCATATTCATGTCAAAATTACTTACATAGTCAATGTTTGATTGTCTAGCTGTTGGTGCGTCCACATCAGGGACAGAGGCCACTCCCGCACCTCCACGTATGTTTATATATATCATATAGTACATGTATATTGATTTAGAATGCTATATCATAAATATACATACATTCTTTTTGCTCTTACGTACTTATATTAGGGGCAGAGCCCACCACCGTACCTGCGGGTATATTTATATATCCTAGTGTAAACATGTTGATTTATAATGTTATATTATTGATATACATATTCTTTTTGCAATTACTTATATAGTCAATGTTTGATTGTCTAATTATAGGTGGTGTGTCCACGTCTGGTGCAGGGGGCACTCCCTACACTTCCATACCCTCCGCTCAGTCTGCAGGTTTGTATGAATAAATATAAAATATTTATTCATTTTACATATCCTTTACGAATAAACATGAACTTCATGTAATTTTATCGATATTTATTTTCTAGTTGAAGGGGATGCGTCCACGTCCGGGTCACCGGCTGTTCCTCACCGAAGGAACTATCGTCCCACTCGTGCTGCTGCCCGGGCCCAGGCTTGTGCTTCTGTCGCCGGAGGTATATATCACACTTCAATTTTCGTTAAACCTTGATTTCTTAATACCACTTTGTCTTAATATTGATTGTCTTGATGTTTCTTGTAGACGCAGGGCATCCCCAACCCGAGAGGAGGGCTCGAGGCCCGAATCAGTCCCACAGGCTGAGACCCGACAGAGCTAAGTGGGAGGCAGCATTCCCCCTCTTATTTACGCCTGATTATCGCTATACCGGCGATTATGCTGAGAGGTTCAGCCGGTATATGGGGGATGAGAGCCGCCTCGTGAAGAAGTATCCACTTCACGTTGAGTGGGGCAACCGGCACCGGCGCTCTTTCACCCTCTTCTGAGATCAGGCTCGGGTATTAATATATATTTTCATTTGATTTATCCAATATATTTATTATTAACACTTGCAATTTAATAACATTGTTTTTTTGTATTTGCAGTTGGATTACGATTTTCAGCCTGTACCCGACCTTGATCACCCTGGGAGGGTGCTCGATCTTCACGCTCTGTACCATGGCCTGATGAAGAACATGCAATCGAAGGTCCGATACAATAGGAACGAGCTGAAGATCGACTGCTATTTCCTGTGGATGGCGACCCCCACGGCAGAGAGAGCGTCCTTCCTACATACTCCGGCCTTTGCAACGGTCGACGTAGATACATGGCCTCTATTGTGGCAATATTTCGACTCTCAGCGCAAACAGGTATTTATTTTAAATGTAATTCATTGTTTAGTATATAATTTATTTTTTTGTGTTGCTTAATTAGAAAACTAAATCTGAATGTGTTGTGCAGAAACAGGCCGATCAAAATAAAGGAAATAGGAAGTCGGCAAAGAGGGGTCACCCCACTTATACAGGTGGCTCGAGAAATATTACTCGTGCCATGGAGTTATCGGTAAATTATAATAGACCTACTGTGATATAATGTAATATTAAGAGTTATTTTCTAATATATGTAATTTTTTTGCGAATTGCAGAGAGCTCAGACCCTGACGCAGGGTGATACACCGAGCGTGCTGTTCGCGTATCTTGTCGTCCACGGCACTTCGACAGATCCCGCCATGGGCGAGCTTCGATACCCTGACACCGCTACCCAGGAGTATTGCGTAACTGTTAATATTTATTCAACCCCTATTTGAAATTTTTGTTTTGAAAAGTTCAAATTTAAATGATATACTTATATTTTACTGGTTAATGTGGGTGTAGGAGTGGGTGGTTGAGCAGGCGGAGGCATCGGGGATCGATTTTACTGGACAGAACTATCCGATGCTGCTGACCCCAGTCCTAGACGCCGCATACGGAGGGCACCATGGAGGTTGGGAGAGAGGCCGGGGACTGGGTCCTAGCAGGGCCCATATGAGGTTGGACTCTACTCCGACGGTTACTTCCTCTATCTCCCGTGAGCGACGTCTAGAGCAAGAACTTGACACCTTGAAGGCCACCATCCAGGAGTTGAAGGAGATGATGGTATGTATACTACTTAATAGTAAAATATTATGTCATATTATAGATAGCAACATATCCAATATTAGTACGTAGCTTGAGCTTATTTGGTTGTATACTTAGCTTTAATTAATCATACATACATAGAACTGTCTAATTAAAATAAACTACGGTTTTCCAAACTGGATATCCAAACGAGGCCTAAGTCCCTAAGTATTCATAGATTGGGGTTTCGCAATAACCTGATAATGATACGAATTCGACTAATATACAGTTCTTACTCGTTTATTACACGAAAAACTGAACAGACGCGACAGGGTACTTCGACTGCGGCTCCGCAAGCCACTACCTCGGCTGCGGTTGCGCAAACCACTCCTACAGCTCCATAACATGCTCAGACTCCCGCAGCTGCGGTTCCGCAAGCCACTACCTCGACTGCGGTTGCGCAAACCACTCTTACAGCTCCACAGCCCGCTCAGACTCCCGCACCATCCACATTACTCGAGTTGTTGACTCAGGGTTTATCCGAGGAGCAGGTGCGCCAGATTACGGCGATTATCAGAGGTAGATCTGGGCCGAGCTAGGGTAGCTTTTTGATTTTTATATTTTAAACATGTATTTACTTATATGATACATATTATATATATTTTGGACGATATTGGTGGGGTTTGCGTGTTCATATTGATTTAGATTGATATCGTATTCTGCTTGTTGATTTCTTTTATATATTATGCGTGAGATGTTGATTATGGATACTGCGGTATATATTCTGCTTGTTGATTACTTTCATATATGATGTATATATTATTGTGTACAGGGCGAGGAAAAAACAGGTAGCCCATTTTTTGAAAAACCTGATAATATGTCCTTATGGATTAATCCGTAGGGACACATGTTACAATTACCGTTTAATCCGTAAGGACACACTTTACCCAACACATTTATCCATAGGGACAAAATATCAGGATACCTGATATTTTGACCCTATGGACTCAGTAACAGGGGTTAGGCTTGTCCCTACGGAGTAATCCGTAGGGGCCTTAGCTTTACCCCTACACATTTACCCGTAGGGACAAAATATCAGGATACCTGATATTTTGCCCCTACACATCTGGACCTACACATTAAGCCGTAGGGGCATGTATTTGTCCCTACGGGGTTATTCGGAGGGGCAACTATTTTATTTTTTTAACCGATAAATTAAATAAATATTTTGTCCCTACGGTTTAATCTGTAGGGACTTATGGACATATGTATTAAACCATAGGGGTAATGATTACTCCGTAGGGGCATGTTTGAGGCTAAGACTTGCACCTGCGGCGTGTGCACCTACGGCGTATTTTTGTGCCCCTACGAATATAGCCTAGGGGAAGTGGGTTGCCCCTACGGATTTATCCGTAGGGGAAACCCCTATTTGTAGTAGTGATATGGGTAGACGTCTGGACGCATTATGTATCTTTATGCAGAGTATGGTTAGACGTCTGACCCACAATGGTACAGACGTCTGGCTAAGTTCTGTTAACCATGGTCAAACGTCTGACCTGAAAGGGTCATACGTCCGTCGTCATGGTTAGGCGTCTAACCTGATGGGATCATAAGTCTATCGGCTGATTCTGGGCCAGATCGCTTCGGTTCGTTATTACACACGACGGCTGGATGACGTTGAGCTTGATTCGCAGTTCAACAAAGCATTGTCTCGATAGGGGTTTGGTGAGAGCATTGGCACGTTAATCACGCGTGGAGATGTAGCACACAACGAGTTCAGCGACACATTAGCAAACAAAATGAATGTTAATTTCAATGTATTTAGTATGAGCGTGGAAAACAGGATTAGCAGCAAGATAAGTGGCGCCAATATTATCACACCACAACACAGGTGGGAAATGATCGAACCCAAGCTCGTGAAGTAATGATTGAAGCCAAATGAGCTCGGCCGTGGTATTTGCAAGAGCTTTGTATTCAGCCTCTGTACTTGAGCGAGCGACCGTCGCTTGTTTCTTGGATCTCCATGAAATGAGATTATGGCCCAAGAAAATAATGTAGCTGCTGGTGGAACGATGATCCACAGTATTCCCAGCCCATTCAGCATCACTCAAAGAATGCAGATGACGTGGCAAATCTCAGTAAAGAAGAAGGCCATGAGAATGCGTGCCTTGAAGATAGCGAAGTATTCACTTAACCAGCGATCAATAGTGCTCAGTAGGAGCACGCATATGCTGACAGGCTTGATTGACTATGAAGGAGACATCTGCGTGAGTGATGGTGATATATTGAAGAGCGCCCACAATGCTACGATACATAGATGGATCGGCGAGAGGAAAGGAAAGCAAATCATCGGTAATCGTGATGGTAGCCATGGATGTGGACATAGGGCTCACGGCAGTCATTTTGGAATGCTTAAGAATATTCACAATATATTGAGATTGAGATAAGAGCCAACCGTTGGGGTGAGGATAGGATTCGATACCAAGGAAATAGTGAGCGGTGCCAAGATCACGAATGGAGAATTCTCGTTGGAGAGAAGCAATAAGGTCATTGACATCCCCTTGATCGGAACCAGTGATTAGAATATCGTCAACATAAATCAAGACATAAATCCGTAAGCGCCGGTTCTAAAGAAAGAACGGTGAAGTATTTGTTTCGGAACCAAGGAAACCGAGATGAAGGAGTCGAGTACTCAGGCATTTGAACCAAGCACAAGGAGTCTGATGAAGGCTGTAAAGAGAGCAATGTAATCAACAAACATGATTAGGAAATTGCGGGTGAGTGAAGCCCGGGGTTGATCCATATAGACCAATTCCTCGAGATGACCATGTAAAAATGCATTCGAGACATCCAACTGTCATATCGGCCAACCTGAGCTAACCGAAATTACAAGAATCAAGCGAACCGTGGTGATCTTGATAACTGGACTGAAAATGTCGAAGAAGTCGACAACGAGTTGTTGCCGAAACCCCTTGTCCATGAGTCGTTCCTTGTGACGCTCAATCGAGCCACCGGCACGATGTTTCAGCTTGAACACCCATCTGCACCTGAAGACATTAAAGTAAGGTTGGCGAGGGGCGAGCGACCATGTGCCATTGCGTAGTAGAGCAACGAATTAGAAGGACATGGCCGCACGCCAAGACATGTCCTTGAATGCTTGTGTGAAGCAGGCGGGCTCAACCGAAGAAGTGGCAAGAAGTGTTGTAGGTAATGTGTGACTGCTTGTGAGCGTGCAAGGTGGTGGAGAATCAACAAGCAGGTCCATGGAGGCATAGATGTCGGCAAGGGAGCGCATGCAAAGAATTGGTGACTCATCGGAAGTGCTCGGAGAAGTGGTGGAAAAGGAGCCCGTGAGCGAGGAAGATTGCACTGAATGTTGTGGGCCAGGATCATCTGTAGGTGTCGATCGAGCAGCACTAGTGTGAGCAGGACAGGGGGTTGATGGTAGGGAGTTCATAGGGGAGGGAGCAACCGTGTATGAGTGGCTGGCAGGGTTGGGCGAGTTGTGACGACTGGCGCAGAGAAAACCCAAGTATTCCGGCCACATGAGAAGGGACGGTGGCGGCAATAATGGTAATGCTGGACTCAGAACAGGGCCAGAGCCAAGGATTCCTGCTCCTGGTAAGGGCTCAGTGGTCGGCGGCAAGTCTATAGTACAATTTGAACCTGAAAAGGGAAAGAAATCTTCATAAAAAATAACATGCCGAAACGCATAAATAAGGCCGGATTGTACATGGAAACAACGGTAACCATAGTGTTGAGTACTATAACCCAGGAACACACAGGGATCAAATCGGTTGGCAAGTTTATGTTGGGCGTAGGGACGAAACCAAGGATAACACGCACATCCAAATGTAAGTAAGGGTGGTGATAAAGTAATTTATGAAGAGGGGTATCGTTACGAATGACTGGTGTAGGAAGACGATTAATTAGAAAAACGACAGTTTTCATGGCCTCATCGCAGTATTGTGAAGGGATGGAGGTGTGAGCAAGCAGAGCACGAGATGTCTCTATAATATGACGGTGTTTGCGTTCTGCTGCCTCATTTTGTTCAGGAGCATGGGTGCAGGAAACGCGATGAAGGATATCCTCCGTGGCTAGATGACGATGATGGGATTGATATGTACCACCCTAATCAGAGTGAAACATATATATTTTCCTATTGAAATAACATTCAATATGTCGTTGGAAGCGACAAAAGATGTCAAATAAATCAAACTTATTATGTATCAAATATAACCAGGTAAATTTGTTATAGTCATCAACAAAAATAACATAATAACGAAAACCAGAGTGAGATAAAATAGGGGTAGGGCCCCAAACATCAGAATAATTAAATCTAAATGTGCTAAAGACACAGTTGATAACAATTCAAAAGTGAGTTTGTAGCTTTTAGCCTTCATGCAACTAGAACATACTGACTCTCTACGACTCTTAACAGTTGGTAAATGAAAACTAGATAAAATCCTGACTACGGTTTTTAAAGTAGGAAGACCTAAGCGAGTGTGCCATGAGGAAGTAGAGGTACGTTAACTAACAAGTATGGTGAGAAACAAGACATTTGGAAGAGGCAATTGGTACAGTCCATTATTGAGGTGGCCTTGAAGTAGAACTGTCACTGACTTTGGATCCTTCACAAAACAATCATACGGAAGAAACTCAAAAATAACATTGTTATCTTTAGTAAATTTATGAACAGATAAAATATTTTTCGTTGTTGAAGGAACATGAAGAACGTTGGGCATTTGAAGTGATCGAGAAGACGATGGAATTGTTGTGTGGTCATAGTTAAGAATACGCAAGCCTGTACCATTACCTGCGCGTACTGTATCTGTACCTTTATAATGGATTGTCGTGAGGAGTTGAGTATAGTCTGGCATGATATGATGAGTTGTCCCCGAGTCAGGATACCATTCAGAGGAAGCAACGCTTGGACCGCTCAAGGGATATGGTGGAGGTGTATGTGACAGCATGGCGTATGGTGTAGATCCTTGATAGTGCCCATCTGATCTTATATTCTGAGACTACAGGGTATGAAATTGCGAAGCACCCCTTGGACCGCTAGAAAGGTCTGATTGAAGCGATGCGGACAACTATTGCCACAGTGGCAGTTTTCGTGCAAATTTGGAATCGAGGAGGACCACAACCGCAACCTTGACCACGACCCAGGACATTATGGCCATCACGACCACCGCGCTCGGTGTTATAGCCACGCTGATAGTAATCTGAAGAGGAACCTCAACGGTCCGTGGTTGCGGCGTTGATAGACGGAAAAGGGGTAGCATCGAGAGCCTTATATTATTGTTGGCAGAGGCTCTCGTATGTAAGGAGCATGCCATGTAGATCTTCAAGAAAGATATCATTTATGTGGGTTGTGATAGTAGGAACAAAGGAGTCATAAGTCGATCTCAGGCCAGCCAAATCATGCATGATAAGATTGGCATCGGAAATCCTATGTCCAATGACTGCAAGATTGTCGGAGACAGTCTTGATATTCTGAATGTACTCTGTGATGGAGGCGGATCCTTATTTGATATTCTGAAGTTGGGTTTTCAATTGAAGAATGCGAACGCGAGAGTGCGATGCGAAGGCTTTGGAAGTGTCTCCCATACGGCATGAGCTGTAGTTCAACCGACCACCAAGGGAATTAGCGTTTCAGTCAATGATGCTAACATCCAACTCACAATTAATTGATCCTTTTGAATCCATAAAGCATATGTTGAATTGTATGCTGTAACCAGTTGATTTTGTTCATCAGGAACAGTCATGGGTGGGCACTTTTCTGTACCGTCAACGATGCCTATGTACCCTTGCGACTTGAGAACGGATTCAAACTGCATCTTCCAGCCGAGATAGTTGTCTCAGGTGAGTTTTATATAGAGAAGTGACATGACATTCGGTCTATATGTTGAAGAGGATAATGATGCATTAGGGTTAAGGATTGGTATTAGGGAGAGGAGCAGAGTTGATGAGATGGAGGACTGATCTTGGTTGGCTGACATTGTAGGAGAAATTTAGAATGAAGAAAATTATAATGGTGTTAGCCTTTAGGGCTATGATACCACAAAGAAATAGGAGGAGAGAGAAGAGATTGTGCGGAAGAAGTAGAAGCCCTCGAGAGTTTTCTCTCTATTGTGGCTTTCCTTTATATATTATTTCATATATATCTTTTGGTTACAACCAGATCCATTATACACAATCTCACAAATATATTGTTACAACTGAATCTCTCAAAATCCTCTAATGAAATCTTTCCAAACAATTCTCCGTTTCGACAGGGCCAGATGTTTGACCCATATATGGGCAGACGTCTGGCCTCACTCTATATCTCATGCAAAGTGTGGTCTGATATCTGATTCACAATGATATAGACGTATGGTTGTGCTCTGTTAGAACGATAGCCATGATCAGACGTTTGACCCGAAAAGGGTCAGACGTCTGTGTTGGGGTAAAAAATTACACCCCGGTTGACCAAGTCAAAGTCAACCCCAAGTAAACAGGCCCAAGCCCAGGTCAAGTGGGCCCATGCCTAAGTCGAGCCCTACGGCCAGCCTCCCCCATGCCTAAGTCGAGCCCCACGGCCAGCCTCCCCCATGCCAATATGAAAATTATGTAATAAATAATTTTGATATAATTTTTATGAATAATGTAAGATAAATGTGTATAAAATCAAATTTTTGTAAAGCCCATGACTCATGTATAAAAGAAATGAACACATGAGGCATGGGATGGGCAAAATGCCATTTTGTTAAGCCCAAAGGGCTATGTGTAAATTTGTAAGCCTATATAAGACAACATGATAATGAAATGAAAGCAACTTTTTTATTCCCCTCAAAACCTAGGTTTTGTGCCTCCTTTTCTTTCCTCAAGGTTCTAAACCTCCTTCTCTTTTCTGAATTAAATCAAGAGTTCAACTCTTCCTTTCCCAAAAATAAATAGTTTTTCACCATAAAACCCTTAAAGGGGAACTCAGATCTCCCATCAAATCTCTAAAATGGGATATTTTTAAGTCTCACCCCCTTTTCTCCAAGATCCAGCCTGTTCCCCGCCGAACACGGAGACGCGACCGCGCAGGTCCGTCTCGCCTGAATTTCGAGGCAGATACTAATTGGTGCTATCCGTCCACCTCTCTGAAGATACCAAGTTAATTTATGACACCGTGTATCGAAAATTTAAACGGATGCAGCCGATACAGCAGATTTCGTCAGATTTCCCTTCATTTGAGGGGTTTTTGATTGTGGGGACACTCTTCCCTGCAGGCGCAAGCCCCTGCAGTTAATTACGACCGCATCGCGGTAACCACTTTCTCCTTCTCCAGATGGTCACTTCGTGTCGTGGGTGTTTGTTTTGTTTTTGGTTGCCCGTGGATCGTATACGGAGACTAATTTATGCTGTCACTCGTAGGGCGTGGATTAGTCCAAATCCGTATCTTCTTAAATTTAGGATTAGGGGTTGGGTTTAAGGATACGTTAGTCTCATTTGAGACTAAGATCAACTTAAACGTTTGTTAAGGATGCGTTAGTCTAATTTTAGACTAAGATCAACTTAACGGGATCGTTTAGATCCAACAAGAGAACATTTGAGCTCTATTGTTTAGTTTAGGGACATTGCGGTCGATTAGTTTAAGGACATTACGGTCCAACGTTAGTTTAAGGACATACGATCCGATGTTAGTTTAAGGACATCTCGGTCCAATGTTAGTTTAAGGACATCTCGATCCAAGGTTAAGGACATCATAGTCCATGGGTTTTAAAGGACCCCACAGTCCGAGGTTAAGGACATCATAGTCCATGGATTTTAAAGGACCCCACAGTCCAAGGTTAAGAACATCATAGTCCATGGGTTTTAAAGGACCCCACAGTCTGGTTTAAAGACGTCATAGTCTATGGGATGTATGGTTGTCGGGACCCGTCACCTCTCTGAAGACGTTGAAGGATTACAACGACATATATCATAGGGGTTCAGGGATGTACCCTTGAACCAATGTGAGTTGGTTGAAAGATCTGTAGTCCAATTTGGGGCTAAGATCTGTTAAAATATTTATGAGCAGATGGGCTCAATTAATATGAGTTGAGGACTTATGGCCAATCTTGGGCTAAGTCTAATCAAGTTAAAATATTTAACATTTATTTTGGGCTGCTGAGCATTTTCTTGGGCTTAGCCCTTTTAACAATACTGAGCATTGACTTGAATCCTGACAATATTTTGTCTTTTATTGAATGCTGGGCATTCATCATAGCTCTGAGTTTATTAAAGAACAATTTATATTCTATCAGCGCACACGTGAGGGGCATGTGGTGTGGTTGGCGCTTTGCACCAGTCAAATAGTACAATACGCTTCTGCCGAGTAGCGTACACGTGAAGGACACGTGTCGTGCTTGGCGCTAAGCGCCAGATAATGGGCGCATTGCGCCAGTTTATGAGCGTAGAGCGCTAATTTATGAGCGCATTGCGCGATTAGTTCAGTGGCACATACGTGAGTGATACGTGATGCGCCTGGCGCTGAGCGCCAGCCCATGAGCGCAGTGCGCTAGTTCAAGAGCGCAAAGCGCTAACTGTTAAGTGGCGCATACGTGAGGAACACGTATCACGCTTGGCGCTGAGCGCCAGTCCAAGAGCGCAGAAGCACAGTTCAAGAGTGCAAAGCGCATCTGATCAATTTTATGATCTGAGAAATAAATTTATGTTCTTTTAAAAGAGATTTTGTCTCAAGTTCTAAGAACAACAGTTCTTATTTTGTAAGAGATATTTCCAATCTCTTATGTTGATGAAAGGCTTTGCCTTTATGGATCTGTGATCCTTAAGAGATTGAATTATTCTCCCCCCTTTTATAATGAGGTGTTCATGATCTCTTTGAGAAAGACTTTAGTCTTAAAGATCTATGATCTGTGAGAAAGAAGTAAATTCTTCTTTTATTTTATGATGAGATCTTTTGATCTCTTTATGAAAGACTTTTGTCTTGTAGATCTATGGTCTTTTAAAGAAGTGAATCATTCTTTTTAAATTAATTACGAGATGATTTCATCTCTCTGTTCATCATTCTTTTTTATCTTGAAGAAGAATCTTCTTTCTTTAAGAGCTTAGCTCTTCTTTTTGAGATCTCTCAAAACTTATGGGGGGTTCCTCTCTATGCTTCTCTCTCTCAGACTTGAAGTTTTGGGGCCTTTATATAGGGCAAGATGATCAGTTCAATCAGTTAAAGAGATCTTTTCTCCAATTGATTTGGGGATTTTCCCATCGTTAGATCTTTGATCCGAGAGCTTCTAATTTACAGAAGGTAATCTTCTTGTTTTTAACAAAGATTGAGAAATCATCTAAACATAATTTATTATATATTTTTAGTGATTTTTAATTACCATTGGATCATTGATCCAACGGTGCTCTGATTTACAGAGCACAATTTTGTTGTTTGGAAAGATTTTGAGAAATATTTCCTTACCAGAATTTAATTCTGATTGATTAACGATCCATCATTATTATTAGATCTTTGATCTAACGGTGGGGAGCTTTTAGTTCCAGCGCTGGCGCACCCGTGCTATGCACGTGATGCGTCGCTTGGAGCGCAGCGCACCTAGCGCTGGCGCACCCGTGCTCTGCACGTGGTGCGTCGCTTGGAGCGCAGCGCACCTAGCGCTGGCGCATCAGTGCTCTGCACGTGGTGCGTCGCTTGGAGCGCAGCGCACCTAGCGCTAGCGCATCCGTGCTCTGCACGTGGTGCGCCGCTTAGAGCACAGCGCACCTAGCGCTAGCCCACATGTGGTGCACTGCTTAGAGTGCAGCGCACCTAGTGCTAGCGCATCCGTGCTTTGCACGTGGTGCGCTGCTTAGAACGCAACGCACTTGGCGCTGCATTTGAAGCGTTACTTCATTTCAAAATTTGAATTTTGAACAGAGTTTTGCTCTGATTGGGGAAACAAATGTCCCCCTACCGTTGCGCTCACGTAGCCCATATGTGAGTGCGGCGGTGGCAGCATCTGCGCCCTTGGATCAACTCAGAAGTTGAAAAGGCATCTCAGTGCCTATAAATAGGACCCTTGGCCTTTAGGATGATTTCTGTTCATCTACTTCCTTCTGAGAATTATTATTTTCTTGCAGAGCATAGCTCTTTGGCTTAAGAACTTTTTTAAGGACAGAACTCTATTAAAATTTTTAGGTAAAGATTAAATCTTTTAAAGAACCTTTTAATAATCTAGGGTTTCACCCATTAACAGAGCTTTGCTCTTCATAGATCTTTGATCTAAAGAAAAACCCTTTTAGGGTTTCATCAATGGAGCTTTGCTCTCTTGGACCCATAGATCTAAAGAGATCTTTTCTTTGGGTTTCTTAGCCCATGAACAGAGCTTTGCTCATAAAGAATTCTTAGAGTTTGTTCATAGATCTTGAAGATCTCAGAATTTTTCATTCACCAAATTGATTCCAATTTTTCTGATGGATTATTCCATCATTCTTTCCAGAGCAGGGCTCTTGAGGAATTTTTTTATTCCTTCATCATTAGAACTTGACAGGTGTCATTCTGTCACAGAGCACTGCTCTCAAGAGGAGATTTACTCCTTAACCCGAGGGATTTCTCATTAAATGAGAATCAATTGAGGATTTCCTCATTTAATTGACAGTCTCATCAAATAATGAGGCTGTTTTATTAATAATGAACTGTCATCTAGATTTTGTGGGTCCCCCTTTTGTCCCCTTTTTACTGCATTGCAGTGCGGTACGAATTTTAAAGTACTAAGTGTCAGAGTTTAAAATATAGCACCGACGGTTGACTTTATTCTTTTTCGCGGCGGTGACATGTCTTTCGACACTTCCTTTCCGTTCGTCCGCTCAGAAGGCGGATTTCTTGAAGCGCCTGTAGACCGAAAGGTTCTTGCGCTGATCAAGGACCATGAACCGGAGCATAAGAATCTTCACCTATAGGGTAGATGGTATGATCAAATTATCAGAGGCCACCGGAGCTTTTCTTGTGCGACACCCTCGGAGCCTATCTCTGTGATCCCTTACGCAGATGCACCCCCGATCAATTATACTGTGGAGGAGGTAAATTAGACTTCAGAAGGTCTCCTTCGGCCTTCTATTGCCACAGTACCCGTGCAGCCGTCGGTGGCTTTGGACACTCTATGGCGGCGAATATGTCAGGGTGAGTCGCGCCCTTGGGGACAGCCCTACAACATCGGACTAACTCCCCGTCACCCAGCCGGATACTTATAGTGAGCCCGATATATCTTATCGGCAAAGATATCATAGCTACTGAAGCTTAGCTTGTACCCTGCGATCTACGCTTCCTTGTTCCAATATTCTGCACCTCCCACATGGTGGATCAAGGCGTTTTTAGAGCAGTGGAACATTCCGACCCACACCTTCCTCCGATTAGATCGAGAGGTCACCATTTCTTTGGAGGAATTTGCCGAGGTCTCTGGTTTACCAGTTAGGGGAGAGCACTACGAGGAGCTTCTTCCTCCGGATGAGTATGTTTTTGCCACCAAATCAGTGGTAATGGGTCTCACCCTAGAGAACGCCATTCAGCACCAGTTCCCAAGTCTGATAAAGGTGTTGAATATGTATGAGAGCCTCTTTCTTGAATCAGAGGCCGGGGGGTCAGCTTTGCGGACTTCATCGCCCGTTTTCTTCATGCGAAAGTCTTGTCGCGACAAGGTGAAAAGTTTCCTAAACTCGACGATCCTTTCGGCTTTGGGTTGGATCGCCGGCCAATATTGGAAGCCGATCAAAAGGATTTTTTTCTTCCCAACGTCGCGATCGTCCCCTTGTCAGAAATTGCCGCTCTGAGCATTGATGAGGAAGCGTTCTTTCTCGGGTTTCTCGGTTTATGGTTAAGCTGGTTCGCGCTTCCTATGCACCCTCGCTATATGAGGCCTTCTGTTTTCTACCCCGCGCATCGGATGGTTGCCGGAATACAAGTGGCTATCGGGATCGCTGGATTAGCCCACCTATATCACAGCCTCAGCTTGGCAACGAATACCACTGAACCAGGGGTGCAGCCCGCCAACTTCTCAATGCATTACTTCACCTCATGGCTAGAGTTGCACGTTCTTGGGGTCTTCGGTATCCACAATAGACCTTTTTACGACAGATGTAAATTCCCTTGGATAATGCGGCCGGTCGATGCTTCCATCATAAGTCTGACACCGTAGGAAGCTAGGGGTTTACTCCTTCGTCGATGCACGGTTGGAGATGGTATGTCTTTCACTGAAAAATCTTGACGGTCGGCCAGGAATCTTCAACAGCAGTGCTGCCATTGCAAGACATTTTTAAGACGGGGCCTCTGTGTTGAAAACTCGGGAGAATCTTTATCTGTACTCCATCAGGCCGGGCTTTCTCGTATTTAGGCAAAATGATGCAGCGCTATTCATGAGATACAATCTGCATCGTTTCGCCCAGCAGCTGGGCTATAATTAGGGCGTTCCGCTTGAGACCTTTTTGGCAGAACCCGCTGCTACTGAAGAGGGGATGCGAAGCGCGCTGCATCATTTCATGCGTCTGAACACGTGGTCCAACTTCTTTATTAGTGAACCGAGATGTGTTCCGAAGGCCCTCAATATGTATGTGGCCTGGTATCAACATTCAATGGGCGCCATCATCAGGGAGGAGAAGCGATTGCTGCTTGATCGCAAGGGTACCGCTCCGGCCGGTAATCCAAATGTTCCTCAGAAGTGACGGACCATTGTCCGTCCTCCCTTAAGAGAAGTTGCTGCGGTCGACGTCCCGCATGATAGGCCCGAACTACCGATACCCCGTGCTCCCGTGGAAGCGGTGACCGTGGCATCCCCCGAGTCTAGCGTGGGTTCAGATATCGGGACTCATTGTCCCAAGGTGCCCACCAAGCCCAAGCTTGTGCTAGCGGCGACCGGTACTCGCTCACAGAAGAGGAAGAAGAAGTCAATTCTCTATGCCGATGTTGCATTCGGCCAGGAGCCTCATGCTCCTTATAGTGAGGGCTTGGGCGAATATAGGACCAACTAGGGTCTATTCATAGCGCCGGACGATACTGATCTGTAGGCTGCTATTGCAGCTTCTGTGCGATCAGCAAGCCACAAAGCGGGATTGGCCATCCTCGCACAATCAAGTAAACATCAGCCGTACTTTTTGTTATTGCATTATATTTTTATTATCATGTTTTGACTAACACTTTTCCTTCTTCAACAGGCATTTCCACTGAAGAGGCTCTCGCGGCTTCCCTTAGGACCTTTGAGGAGGAGAAGAGGATTCACGCTTCGCTGGGCGTTGGTATATTTCGGCTCATTGTGCCTTCATTCGCCTTTCTTATAGACAATCTGACTCTTTTTATCTTATCGCAGGGACTACAATGCCAATCCCACAGGGTGATGCGGAGATGCTTCCAGGGCCAACTATCGAAGTCCCGGCCTCCTCAGCACTGCCAAAAGAGGCTTTACTTAAGCGACCGATGACGGATGCCATAACGGCTCCAGAGGTAGCTCTTGGCGTAGACGATGACGTCCCATTGACAAAGGACTTGAGAAGATCCGCTCTCACGGCCCGGGCGGAAAAGAAGCGTAGAATGCACGCAGCAAAAGAGCGCAACGCCGCCTTGGCCGCGTGTGCAGGTTCGAGCGCTGCTACCCCTACCCCTACTCCTTCAGAGGATGCTTCGACCGCCTTGTCTACCGCCCACAGACAGGCAGCACGTGCGGGTCGAGAAGCAGTCGAAAGATCGACCCAAGGTAACGTGATATTGAGTTCTTTCGTCAAATTTTTAATCTTCAGATTCTCATATGTCCTATCCTGTAGGACCGAGTCTTGATGGGGAAGCGGTGGGTGAGATGGCGGTGACCACCGAGCCTGAGGTAGTCACTCTTTCTCAAGAGTCTGGCACTGCCCCAATCGCCATTCTTTCCGCCTGCGGTTCTCTGCCATCTCCTGGCGTCGCGAGTGTTACGACGGCTCTCGTGGAGTCGAGGGATGAGGCTACGGGCGGCGAAACCATTCCGATGGAGGAGGGTGAAGTAATCGCTGTATCTAGTGACGCCCTTGTCGCAGTCTCGACCGGTGACTCACCAGGTAGATTTTGAGTCATTGCTTTTCTTGTCGTTCTGCAATTCCTTTCAATCTCTCCAAATAGTATTTCTCTCATTTCTAATGCAGGTGTGGTGAGCGTTGAGGTCGTGCCACCCGAGAAAGCATCGCCAGTTGCTATTTTGACGGTGGCCGCCTCTTTGCCTTTTCTCGTATCCTCTCAAATACTGGAAGGTACGAATTTGTGACCCATCGGTTTCATTGTAGGCAGTATACTTTATGTACTGACATTGCATTATTACATCCTTGCAGGAGTCCTTTTTGATCACCTGTATCAGGTGCTGCACCCACATTTCTCCTTCCAGTCAGAGATTGTCTCATCTAGTGGCACTGGTAAGCACAGCTTTTAGTTAATGTTTTTTCTTTTCTTTTACGGGCAGCCGAATCGTTTCTAATTCTTCTTCGTCTTGACTGCAGCATTACAGATTGAAGGAGGAGACGAAAGAACAGTTGCGCCACCAGTACTCCCGGCCTTGCCGCCTGCCGCAGCCGGTATAGTAAACTGCATTATTCATATAGCTTCTCTATTTCTTAAACCGTTATTTGACTGTGATTTGCTATGCAGCTGTGACACCAACTTCAGCTCCGTTCGAGTCTCGAGTCATAATGCCAGCAGGCCCTTTTTCTCGACGTTTCTATTCAAAAGGTGCTGTGAATAGTCTGCATATATTGAGCGATTATATCGAGGAACTTGACGCGGAGACCCCTGCCCTTGCTGCAGATTTTGCTACCGAGGTTAATCCTATGCTGGCGACGCTCGTGAACTTTCATAGTGATGGCGTCGTTGAGTCCTGGGTTAATCACTGCACAAAAATCGAGGCATGTCTGCATGAGCTCGAGTTTGGACGTCCTTCCCCTGAGGTCTTAGCTATGAATTCCCAACTGGCCGCGTAGGTTGAGCAGAGCACTCCCTACTTCCGCTATCTTGAACAAGAAGCGGCCTTTAGGCGTAAAGAGCGCGAGGAGACTTCAAGTGAATCTGCGCAGCTGCATGCTCAGGTTGACGCAAATGCTGTACAGCTGAAAGCTATCTTTGAAAGCCTTCTACGATGTATTTCTGACGGGCTAACCCTGAGGCAGAAGCTCGACCTCATCGAACGAGATGCGTAAAGTCGTGAGGTAGCTCAGCGGGTCGTTGACGAGCAACTTTCATCCTACTTGCAGCAACGAGCTTAAGTTGAAGCGGAGTTGGCTGCGGCAGCTGACCATGAAAAGGGGCTGAGGGGAGTGCGCGAGCAACTGATTGGCCTATTGAAAACGCTTCCCTCCCAATAGTTGTTCTTGTACCAATTTGTAAATTTTGAAAAATATGCATCCACCTTTTATTCTTTCGTATGATGTACTTTGTACCCAATTGAATTTATAAATAAAAGATACATTTCTTTCGCACTATCTTGTGTCATCTCTTGCTTTCTTCTCTTTTCTTTGTTACCGGCAAGTTACTTTAGAAGCGTAGCCTGTAGTTGATAGAGAGCATTCCGTCTTGAATTCTTCGAGAGATAGCGATGGCTTAAGGGGCAGGTTCAAATCTGCCGCCTAAGGCTTTTCAATTTTATGAGCCGTGAGGGTCTCATAAAGACTTTTCTCCCTACAAGTCGTGAGGATCTCGTAGGTGTATTTTTTCCTTAGGAATCATGAGGATTCCTGAGTGTATTTTTCTCTTGGGAGTCGTAAGGATCTCATAAGAGAAATTTCTTCCTTACGGGTTGAGAGGACCCGTAAGTGCTTGATAGGGTTGACATTATCCACATTTCACGGAGTCAGGGATTGCTCTGGGCATTTCCCACGGGGTCGAGATTGAATCCAGCCGTGTTCCACGGGACCAGGATTTGCTCTGGATGCTTCCCACGGGGTCAGGATTGACATAGGCCGTGTTTCACGAAACCAGGATTTGCTCTGGATGCTTCCTACGAGGTCAGGATTGACATAGGTCGTGTTCCGCAAGGACCAGGATCCGCTCTGGATGTTTCCCACGGGGTCAGGATTGACATATGCCGTGTTCCACGAAACCAGGATTTGCTCTGGATGCTTCCCATGGGGTCAGAATTGACATAGGCCGTGTTCCGCAAGGACCAGGATCCGCTCTGGACGTTTCCCATGGGATCACGATTGACATAGACCGTATTCCACGAAACCAGGATTTGCTCTGGACGCTTCCCATGGGGTCAAGATTGACATAGGCCGTGTTCCACAAGGACCAGGATCCGCTCTGGACGTTTCCCACGGGGTCAGGATTGACATAGGCCGTGTTCCACGATACCAGGATTTGCTCTGGATGCTTCCCACGGGGTCAAGATTGACATAGGCCGTGTTCCGCAAGGACCAGGATCCGCTCTGGATGTTTCCCACGGGTCAGGATTGACATAGGCCGTGTTCCACGAAACCAGGATTTGCTCTGGACACTTCCCACGGGGTCAGGATTGACATAGGTCGTGTTCCACATGACCAGGATTTTCTTTGGATGCTTCCCACGGGGTCAGGATTGACATAAGCCGTGTTCCGCAGGGACCAGGTTCCGCTTTGGACGCTTCCCACGGGTTCAAAATTGACATAGGCTGTGTTCCGCAAAGACCAGGATCCGCTCTGGACGTTTCCCACACGGTCAGGATTGACATAGGCCGTGTTCCACGTGACCAGGAAGGGTCGACTTTACCAGCATTTCACGGAGTCGGGGGTTGACTCTCGATCGTCTGTGCATCGCTGAGTCATGGAACTGGGAGTTGCCGTAGTTCCGTTTTGCTGATGTTGTGTCTGTGGTAGTAAGACGAATGTTGAGATGATCTCCAGGCTGTTTGTGAACCGTCGAGACTTGGCTCTCTTTCGAATGAAGCCTAGAGGGAAGGTATGGTTCCCTCTTTATTTGTGCCCCTAGATTGTATACAGAGATCGATGTAATCTCACCTGTAAGGCAAAAGTTTCATTTTATATATTTTTCTTTCCGCGATGCTCTATCATTTCAGCTTTTATATTGCGAAAGTCGCGATTGCCCAATCATTTCGGCTATTTCTCATGGTGACCAATCATTTCGGCTATTTTGTATTTATTTACTCGCTGCTTTTTATTGCGAGTTGCCCAATCATTTCGGCTATTTTGTATGCATACATTTTTAGTTGCTGATTCTGTTGCAAGTTGCCCATCATTTCGGCTATTTCGTATGCATTTGTGGCTCGCTGGCTTTTCACTGCGAGTTTGGGATTTGATACCAATTTAGGCATCAGCATCGCTACAACTGGGATATTGCCATGAGCGAATCATCATTTGCCCCTGTCGATGTCGAACAAAGGTGGCTTAGTGAACAGGGTTAGGATCCTGTCGACTAAGGCTTTTTGACTTTACGAGCTGTAAGGGTCTCATGGTATTTCTCCCTACGAGTCGTGAGGATCTTATAGGTGTATTTTCTCCTTAGGAATCGTGAGAATTCCTAAGTGTGTGTTCTCTTATAAGTCATAAGGATCTTACAAGAGTATTTTCTCCTTATAAGTCGAGAGGACTTATAAGGGCTTTCCACTGTGTAATCATATCCCTAGTCGCGGGTCCTTTGTTAGGGAAATGTTTATTCGCGCCCATGGATTGTATACAAGGGTCAATTCTGAACCGCTTGTAGGGCCAAATTGGAAGTTTTGATGGCTTAAGAACATGTTCAGATCCCTGTAGCTTAAGGCTTTGAATCCTATGAGCCGTGAGGGTCTCAAAGGAGGGTTCTCCTTGCGAGTCGTGAGGATCTTGCAGGTGTAATTTCTCCTTAGAAATCGTGGGGATCCCTAAGTGTGTTGCTCCTTTGTGAGTCGTAAGGATCTCATGCAGGTGGTTTCTCCTTACAGGGTCGAGAGGACCTTGCAAGTGTCTTTTAACGAGATTGTGCCCTTTCAGGTTTTCATAAAACTCGCCGGTAGCCCTGTTGTTTTTACTTACGGAGCCCTTTCAGGTTTTCATCCGTGCCCATTTTGCTTATGGACATACCGTTTTTTTTGTGTCAGCCTTGGGATGCTGCGGTCCGTAGTAGTTTATCGACGTCTCGGTCAATAGCCAGTTTTAGGACATAGTGGTCCATTGTTGGTTTAAGGACGTTTCGATCCATCGCCAGTTTTAAGACATAGTGGTCCGTCGTTAGTTTAAGGACTTTTCGGTCCGTCACCAACTACTACTCATGGAGTTTGGGCTTAGGAAGATAGCGAGCGGACATAGGCGTCGTCATCTATCATTGACCTAGGCCGTGACTCATCAGGCGTAGTATTTTTTTAGGAAGCTACCGTTTATTAGTTTGAAAGGTCTTTCACCATGCATGTCCATGAGTAGATAGGCTCCACCCTGGTAGATTTTGTCTATGATATACGGGCTTTCATAGTTCGGCTCGAACATCCTTCGCTTGGAACGATTGGGGATCATAGGTCTCTTGACCACTAGCATGAGTTCACCTTGGCGGAATGTTCTTGGCCTAATCAATCTTTCATATGAGCGCGTCATCTTTGCTTTATAAGCCTCCAGATTTTGTTGCGCCATGAGCCGGGTTTCATCAAAGGCGTCAAGCTCCTCAAGCCAAAGGTGAGCATTTTCTTCATATGTTAGCTCGTAGTGAACCGCCAATCGTAGAGAGGGTAACTCTATCTCAAGGGGGAGTACCGCTTCTGTGCCGAATACCAATGCATACGGCGTTGTGTTCGTGGCTGTTTTGAACGTAGTTCGATACGCCCAAAGAGCTTCATGCAGTCTCTCATGCCAGTCCCTCTTATTTCGAGACACCATCTTTTTCACGATCTTCATCAAGGTCTTGTTAAAAGCCTCAGCTAGACCCTTAGCTCGGGGATTATAGACCGATGAATATCTCCAGTCTATGTTATGTTGTTGTGCATAGCGGCTGATTTTGTGGCTTCTATAGGCTGGTCCATTATCGGAGATAATCTGTCGCGAAGTGCCAAATCGATAAATGACGTGTGTCTTGAAGAAATAGAGGATATTCTCCGTCTTCGCTTCGCTTAGCGGTACTGCTTCTGCCCATTTGGAGAAATAATCAGTTGTCGCCAAAATGAATCGATGTCCTCTGGACGATGTCGGTTCGATGGGGCCGATTATGTCGGTTCCCCATATTTCGAATGGCCAGCTAGCCACTGTTGGGTGTAGTGGATTTGGATGCTGATGGATAAAGTCCCCGTGAACTTGGTACGAGTGGCACTGCTTCGCGTATTCGAGGCAGTCCTGGATTATTGTGGGCCAATAGTAGCCCATCCTTTTGATCTTCAGCTTCATCTTTGGGCCGGCTTGGTGAGAACCGCAGAGTCCGTTTTGAGTTTCTTGGATGACTCTCTTTGCCTCTTTGGGTCCCAGGCATCTTAGCCATAGAGAATCAAATGATCTCTTATACAGAGTAACAAAGGCGAAGGATAGAGCTCGTTTCATGAGCTGATGCCTTGAGGTTGCATCTTCAGGTGTTCGACGGGATTTGAAGTAGTCTATAAAGACTTCTCTCCAATCCATAGCCTTTTCCTGGTCTTTTATTTATAGAGTCGTTTACTCGGTCGCTCCCTTCTCCTCAGACGACTCTGGAGATATTTCTGCCGGTGCAAGAACCCGACGGCTTTGTACCACGATTCTTACGTTATCGAGGTTCTCGTCAGCCAATTCTTTAGCGAGCTTAGCCAATGCATCCGCTTTGCTATTTTCCGCACGCGGCATGCTTTCCAGGGTGTAGGAAGGAATTTTAGTCAGCAGTTGCTGCACTCTCTCACTGTACTTCACCAGCTCTGGCTTACACGTTTGATAGTCGCCGTTTACTTGGCTAACGATCAGCTGGGAGTCTCCGTATATGAGGAGGCTTTCGATTCCCATATCAACAGAGATCCCAAGACCTGCTATCAAAGCTTCATATTCGGCTTCATTGTTCGTCCTCGGTTCTTTTAAGGAGAAGGCAAAGCGCATTATCCCTCCTTGTGGAGTCACGAAAATGAGGCCCACCCCTGATTTGATTATGGGGGTGCTTTATTTGCGCTTCTTCATGGAAGATGCCCCATCGAAATAGAGTTCCCATCGGGTATCACTCTCTCTTCTCTCACCGTCGATCGTGTCAAACGCGTGCTCGTCTGGCAAGTCGCAGTTCAAGGGAGAATCAGCAGGTATCGGATACTCAGCGAGGAAGTCGGCGATGGCCTGGCCTTTCACTGCCTTGAGGGGTCGATAAGTTATCGAGAACTCCATCAAGAGCAGGGCCCATTTAGCGAGTCGTTCTGTTAATATAGCCTTTGACATTAAATATTTGAGAGGATCCACCTTCGATATGAGATGGACCTCATGTGCCAACGCGTAGTGTCTGAGCTTCGTTATCGCGAAGATCAACGCCAGGAAGTGTTTTTCATTGGGAGAATAATTTCTTTCTGCCCCCAGAGAACTCGACTCAAATAGTAGAGAGCTCTCTCCTTCCCTTGTTTATTCTCTTGTGCCCACAGCGCGCCTAAAGAACCTTCAAGGGCTGTTGTATACAGGACGAGGGGTTTTCCTTTAACGGGAGGGGCCAGTACTGGCGGATTCTGCAAGTATTGCTTGATTTCATCCAATGCGCTTTGGCATTTGCGATCCCAGACGAACGGGGTTCCCTTCTTCATTAAGTGACTGTAAGGATGGCACTTGCCGGAGAGATTGGCTATAAATCGCCGGATATACGCGAGCTTTCCTTGGAGAAACCGCAGTTGCTTGAGAGTCCTTGGCGGAGGCATTTCCATGATCGCTTTGATCTTCGACGGGTCTATCTCGATGCCTCGGTGGTGGACGATGAATCCTAGGAATTTGCCTGAGGAAACTCCGAACGCGCATTTAAGAGGTTCATCTTCAAGTTATATTTCCGGAGGCGCTGAAACACGATCTTCAGATGCTCTAAATATTTCTCGTATGATTTGCTTTTAACTACGAGGTCGTCGATATATCAATCGACGATTTCATGTATGAGGTCATCGAAGATCTTCGTCATGGCCTTCTGATAGGTGGCACCAGCATTCTTTAGACCAAAAGGCATCACCTTGTACCAGAATATGCCCAGAGGAGTCCGGAAAGCGGTATGCTTCTGGTCTTCAGGGTGCATCTTTATCTGATTGTATCCTGATGAGCCGACTATGAAGGAGAAAACTTCATGAATGGACGTATTATCTATCATCGGCTCGGTGACTGGTACTGGAAAGTCGTCCTTCGGGCAAGCTTTGTTGAGATCCCGAAAGTCCACACATATGCGCACTGTCCCATTTTTCTTCATTACTGGGACAATGTTGGCGATCCAGTCAGGATACTGAAACTCTTGGATGAAGATGGAGTCGATTAGCTTCTTGACCTCAGTGTTGATGCTCATCTCAAGATCGAGCCGCATTCTTCTCGGTGCTTGTTTGATCGGCTTGATGTCCGGATATATTGCCAATTTGTGTACAAAATTCTCTGGATCTAGTCCTTGCATCTCGAAATAGTTCCATGCGAAACAGTATTTATACTGCATGAGCACGTCTTTAAGCGTAGCCTCCTTTTTTTCAGACAACAGTTCACTGACGAACGTCGGCCGTGGGTCGTTTTCCGTTCCCAAGTCGATTTTTCTGAGGTAATCTGCGGTAGTATGTATTCCATCTTCCAGCTCTTTTAGCGCTGGTGGAAATTCTGAGATTAACTCATCTTCATCGTTTTCGAAGCACCAAGAGAGGTTATCTATATTATCTGGTTCTTCTTCTGATAGCGTTATCACACGACAGGTACGAGATCACTTCCAAGACCGATATTGATCTGGCTCTACTCTCGTGGCTTTTGGTTCATACTTCTGTGGCGGGGTTACCCTCCAACTGCTGGATAAAACGAACTTGCCTTGCTAATACTGGTCTTCTACCCAGTCTTTGAATGTGAAGCAGTCTTCGAGAGGATGTCCTTTCGCTCGGTGATAGGAGCAATAGTCCGGGTGAGAGACCTCTCCATCTTGCTAGGGGTGTTTGGACTCCGAGAGGGTAATCATCTGTTGTTTTATGACGAGATCAAGTATCTTTCTTGCTTGTCTTGGGAAAAAGAGTATGCTCGACCCATCTTCTTTACAAGAGACGAATCTTGGCTGCTCGATTCTTGATCGCGTGGCTTCTTAGTCCCGCTTCGTCGCTGTCGAACACTTTTTTCGTTCTTGGGTTTATTTCTGCCTCTGCGTCGGGTCTTTTGTATGACGGATTGGCGATGAAGGGCATCGTCATTCTCCATAGCCTACTGAAGGAGGCGCTGTGTCCTGGCCTTCTCATAAATGGCCATTTCGCGGCTATTGTCGTTTCGAACTTTTTGACCCGCTTCCCTTATAAGCTTGTCCATTTGTTCTTCGAACGACGGGCTTGGAATTTTCACAATGGGAGCTCGTTTTGGTTCAGGGTTAGCATCTTCGCACAGAGCATCTCCTTCTTCATCGAAGTCATGTATGACGTAGCAGCCGCGGAATCGCTCCCGTTTCTTGGATTGAACATACCCAAGACCGATCGTTTCCATTCTCCCGTTGGGCAACTTTCGCTGAGTTCCGGGGACGCTCCAGATCCTGTTATAGAACTGGGCTTATCGAGCAATTTGTTTGAAGGGTACGCCTTGACGCCTCAACAGTCTTTTGAATCCGTCTGTGTAATTTCTGGCCAAACGGATGGGCTGGAGCCTGTCAAGTGTAGAATCCGCACCATGCCAAATTTCTTTCTCCACTTTGGTTTCCATGGATCGACAAAAGAGGATCACCTTTTCATCATTTCTCCTAGGGAGAACGTAGAATGTCTGCAGTTCTTGCACACTATAGGTATTAAGTGCGACGAGCTCTTTGTAATGCTCCTCCGGAACCATGGCAACTTGCAAGCTTTGATCTTCATCAGAGAAGACTTGTATCGATGGCCGAGTTAAGAATACGGCATTGACCTCATCTTCCGAGTCGCTGCCGAAGACCAAAATAAGGGTGGACGGTCCCGGCTTGATGCATTGGGGCGGTCCTGGATAAACTATCTCTTCTTCCTTTTCGGTATCACTCCCAAAGACCGGAATAGTGGTAACAGTTTTGTTCTTCGTTTTTTGACATCTTTCCATGTCTTCGAAATCTGGTAAGAAGTATTTTGCATCTTCGTACTTTCGGACTTCATTCACGGAAAATGGGTTCAACTCCCCTGTCATAGTATACTCGAGACCATCTTTGAAGTACTTCATATACTGATATTGTATAGAAGGGATAATGTTGTACTCGTTTAGCCAAGGCCTACCGAGCAAAGCATTATAGCAGGTCTTAGCGTCAATGATGTGAAACTTGATGTCAGTGACTAGCAGCCCAAAGCGCAGCGTCAGTATCATAGACCCGAGCGTCCGTAATGACTGGGAGTCAAACCCGGAGATAGTGATCTTATCCCGAGCGAGGTGTTGAACGCTCATGCAGATTTCCTTCAACACTCTTACATTGAGGAGGTTAACGGAGGACTCATTATTAACCAGGATTTTGCCTATCTTGATATCATGACAGTATCCGGAGACATAAAGGGGACGGTTATGCTCACACGTCCCGAGAAGGAGATCTGTTAGTGTATATGCCCTAGAGGCCATTACTGTATCATACTAGTATGTATATTACTTGATGGAAGCTTGGGATATTCACAGTTGTATAGACAATCTTGCTCGAAATGGTAGTATGCTACTTGGTTTGTCTCTGCTTTAATGTGTACATATGTTTCTTTTATTATATCACCTATACGCATTAGTGGAGCCCTTAGGATCTTTGCTTGATTACCAGCGTTGTGATGGCGCTCACACTCGTGGGGGATGGGTAATCCATAAGCACATCCATATACAGGTCCCTAGTCGTAGGACTATCGAGACAGGGCATCGATACTCCGGAGTAGACTAGCGTATGCGCTTCTCATCCCAGCGTGGGAGACGGTATGTCCCACAGCCGTCAGTACGTCGTACTTGAGATAGTATGCGGGTGCTCGTTAGGTTACGAGTACACTGGACAGGACTCGTCAGGAACTGTTGGTTAGTATTATACATATCGTCAGTAATCAATTCCCAGGTGACATGAGTATAGCTTAGTCCGTTGACTTGACACTGTCACTTCGCCTCGAGTGTGTTCCCACTGTACTTTGATTACTACCCTACCACGGCTCAAAGGAGTCGTGCAAACAGGTAGTAGTTGGGTGCAGTCCCGAAGCACTTGGAGGCAGTGACGGTTAGACAGGATTTGTCTCTCCTGGTATTGGGGGTTGACATCACGCTGTGTCCAGGAGAGCCATTACACAAGTAGTCCCTAGCCAGGGCAAGCGAGATATACTGGTAGGTTTCCAGTGTTATCTCAGGGTGTTCTGGGCTACACTCCGACACGACTTGTACCGCTATTAGGGAACTGACGTTTACCGCCCCCTAGGCCCGCCATGCGATGTATCAGACGAACAGACCGGACTGTACGGAGACTGTCACATTCAGGCTCAGTAGGAGTTCAGATGGGTTCACCTCGTCAGTCTTCTTATCGGCATCTACCTGGGGACCGTTACGTACAGCTAGTGCCGCTTGCGGTCTGTGGTTAAACCCACTGCCAGCGTAGTGTCGAGTTTTTAGAGTCCCACACAGAGAGTTATTCGCCTTTAGGAAAAATGAGTAGAGGTCGCATGGTTTTGCGACAGGGTTTGTTCACATCCACGCACTTGTGCACGTTTGCTGTCCGGACAGCTTATACTAGCGGGCTTTGGTTTAAGCCAGAACCTAATATATGATTTGGGATTGCTTCTATCTCATTGTATTCGTGTTCCTCGGATCACGAATACGGGTGCGTATGCACAGTTGACTGAGACAGAGGAAGAGGACTTTGATTAGAGTTGATGACCATTGTCATTTTCCTAACCCTAAAGCTTATGTGTGTATTATGATTAATTGATATTAGTTAAATATAATTGTGCATGGTTAGGGTTGTTGACCATTTGACTATCTTGACTTGTTGACTTAGGTTGACATGTTGACCATCATCATTCCATATGAAAGATGCTCTTTGATCCTTGCAATTTGCATTTAATGTGAAATGATAATGGTCAAGTCTTGATTAACCATGACAATTATCTTGCTAATTATCTATTTTTATAATTCACACATATATGTGAGAATGGTTCATTTATTCTTCTCATTCTATCATATAGATTCTCTCTCCTCTTCTTCCTCTCTCTCTAGCTCTCCCCTCTCATGAGTTGAGAAACACTTGTGCTTTTGATAAATCACTCTAAAATAATCTCTACTCTCTTCTAAGGTTCTAGGATTAGCACTTCTAGCATCTTAGTTACTTCTAGCTTGAAGTTGAAGCCAAAGGTTGAGGCTCTCGGGTGGATCCTTCTTCGACTAGAGAAGGTGACAAGAAGATCACATCTTTCACTCCAAGGAGCAAGGAGAGAAGGACATAAAGCCCTAGGTATAACCTTTATTCCTTCTAGCTAAAACTAGTTAGCTTTGTAGTTAGTTTTTGTTTAGCAAAGATCCTCCTTTTGATAGTCCATGTTGCCTAGTTCGATAAAAATCCGATTTTTATACCGTCTCCGTCTCCCCGCAAGCACCGGGGTGGGCAACGTGGACTTACAGTGGTATCAAAGCCTAACTAAACATAAACTAGCTAGTTAGTAAAGTGTATAGAAGTTCGATCGGTAAAAATCGCAAAACAAAAATTTCAAAACCCTAAGTTTCTGTTGTTTTTTTTCTGCTCTAAAAATAATAAATCATACTTCAAAAATCGGCTCAGGGTTTTGTTAAGAAACTCACCAAAGTCGATCCAGTGAACCGTTCAAAGCGCCGCGTTTCCGCGGCAAGAACATGCTTCTTGCTGCGGAACCGCGGCCGAGTTGACTCGGTTCCAGACCGAGTTTGGTGCAGTGTTCTTCTGTTAAGGTTTTGGGATTTTTAAGATATTTTATTTCTGCCCAGATTTTCCAGAATAGAAATTTGTATTTGGGGTGGCTATAAATCCATATTTTTTTATCGAACTTCCCTATACTTTGACTATTAGGTTATATCTGTGATGTTTATATGTATTGAATGTCTGCTAATCGCTATACGTCGATTAGTGGGGGTTATACATATCTGTGATCTGTAATGTTTGTTGGTTTGTGTATATGAATTCGGTGGATTGTCGTGGATGAATAGCCGGGGTGGATGTGATCTGAGAGTTTCTTTTTCTTTTCATTCATGTAATATGTAAATTGATGTAATATTATTTGTTTGGCCGCACAACCGGGTCAGGGTTGTAGCCTTCATTATATAATTTCTTTTTACTGTTTTTGCTCCTAGGATAGACCCATGGTGGGGTGCACAAACTACCGGGTATCTCGAAGTTCCGAGTGGCCTACTCACGTCGTTGAGGGAGGTTGCTTCGCTTCGGGTACTTGGCGGGTAGTTTGCCGCACCCGTAGGGGTCTTGGGTGGGGTATTGGCTATTCATCGCGACCGTGTAATCCGCTTTTCGTTGCAGGCTCGAACGAATCGCGGATTCCTAGTATATCCAAAGTGTTCATCTGTGATCTGGATTGACTATCATTGCTATATATCTATATATGATAACTATTTAGGTGTTGCTTATGTTTTGCATCCGCGCTAGTCCAGCCCCGCTCTGTCGTTAGTTAAGTAACCTAACGGGTGATGACGGGGCCCCGTGGCGAATGCGGATGGCATAAGCGTACACCATATTTTGGTTGTTTTCTGCAATGGTAGGATTAAATGATGGGACGCATTAAAATTAATGCAAGAAAATAAACCAAGTAAAAGTCGATTGGAACACTTTGAAAACCACTCGGTTCTTTTCAAAACCAAACTTTTAAATGCGGAGCTTGAACCACTCCTTTTAAAAGCTATCTCGTTCCATCGATTATATCAAGTTCACCGCGTTCACGGTTTCGCCAAAACCATTCGTAGCCCTCCGTCATTCCACATGAATGGTCAAAAAGTATTCAAGCTATGTATATTGGCCAAAGTCAAGGCATAGTGATTGGTAGCTATTGGGCATTCATGTGCAGCATAGGTAGATGCGTTGGTTTGGGACTGTCGTGCTGCCATTTTGGCCAAAGTCAAGGGTAGGTACGGGTGGGTCCAAATTAACCAGGAGAATGACGGGTAGAACTTGACATGTGACTTATGATATTTTGGCCAAAGTCAAGGTCATAAGAGCATGGGGCAAAAATCCACATCGGGAGTTTCATAAGTACTGAAACTTGCTAGCACTGCATACCATTTGGAGTGTGATGATTCTTGTAGGATTCCTTCAGTTTTATCACGCGATGATATTTGGATCCCGATCCTACTGTGAGTATATGCTACTCCTCGGGAAATTTCTCACTTAACGATCAATGCTATAAACCTAGTAGGTGTCTAGAAAGGTGTTAGCGGGGCTACGCCCACAGGGAAAAGAGGTTACTTAATTAAGGAACTTCACGAAAGCGTTGGAAAACCTCCCTCGAAGTACCGACACTGGCCTGGCTGAACGGTTAAGCAAGTATTGTACGGTGAGTTTGATCCCGACTAATTCTTCCTTTATGGTTTGAGGAGGGATTCGAGAGATAGTGGGAGCCATCCTGTTTAGACAAACTAAAAACCACTCTAAACTTGCAAGAGCATCATGCTAAAGTGTTTCTTTTCTCTCTCCTAATTGCAGCGACCATTCAACATGACCGGATTTAAGTTATTACTAGATAAAAATATACTGACAGAGACAAACTACAAAGATTGGCTCAGGAATGTCAAGATGGCAATCACTTACGAAAAGTTGGGGTATGTCCTTACCACCAAAGCTCCCCCTGTCCCGGGTCCCACCTCCAGCGTCGCGGATATAGAAATCCGTAAGACATAGGAGATCGATTGCGCGAAGGACAAATGCCCTGTGCTTGCCTCGATGGACAACGAACATCAGAGGAGACACGAGAATATGGACCTAGAGTCCATATTTCTTCATACAAAAGAACTGTATGGAGAGCAGTTTCGTATCGCCAGATACGAAGTGTCGAAGAAGTTGTTTTCGGCAAGGTTGGCCGTCGGATCATCGGTAGCGGAACACGTGCTTAAGATGATTGGCTACATAGAGGAGCTCGCGGACCTTGGGACCGTGTTGGAGAATGAACTCTACACTGACTGGATTCTCCAGTCCCTTCCTTCCACTTACGCCCAGTTTGTCCTAAACTTCAACATGCAAGGAAAGGAGGTTGAACTTTCCGAACTTCTGAACATGTTGAGGAGTGCTGAGGCACCCTACAGAAAGGTAGGGAGACATCCACTTTGTTTGTAAGAGGATCTTCCTCTTCTAGGTCCAGGGCGAAAGCCAAGGGAAAGAAGAAGAAAGCCCCCGCCAAACCAAGGGGCGGTGTCAGTAAAGTGGATACGAAGGGAAAGGGAAAGGCAACAAAGGTAGCGGAAAAGCTGGTAGGAAAGGAAGAATGCTTCTACTGTCACAAAAGTGGACACTGGAAACAGGATTGCAAGGCTTGGAAGGCCAGAACCCAGGATCTGAAGCGAGTTGCGGCTTCAGCTTCAGGTGTGTATGTTATTGAAAACTGTCTATCATTAAACTTTACTTCCTGGGTATTGGATACCGGATCAGGATCTCAAATCTGTAATTCTTTGCAGGCGTTGAGAAAGCGTAGGGTTTTGAAGGCATGTAATATGACCCTCAGAGTTGCAAACGGAGCTAGCATGGATGCTGAGGCCATGGGGGACTATCACCTGGGATTGTCAGATGGACACTTTTTGGTTTTGCGTAGTTGTTATTTTGTACCAAATGCAACTTGTAATATCATTTCTGTATCTTTATTGTCTAAAGAAGGTTATGAATTTGCATTTGTAAGTAATGTTGTGAACATTCACCTTAATCAAGTTTTGATTGGGTCAGGTACATTAAACAACGATATATACGTATTAAACCAACCACAGATTTTCAATGTCCAGAATACACACAAAAGAAAGTCTCCAGAAATCAATAAGACTTTCTTATGGCATTGTAGACTGGGTCACATCAATGAGAGAAGGTTTACTAAGTTACATACTGAAGGTTATTTGGATTCGTTCGAATATCAATCATATGCAACTTGTCAATCCTGTCTCAAAGGAAAGATGACAAAGACTCCGTTCACTGGAAACGGAGAAAGAGCGAGCGAGCTCTTGGGACTCGTACACAACGACGTGTGCGGTCCAATGTCTACGCATGCACGAAGCGGTTATTCTTACTTCATTACTTTTATGGATGACTTTTCAAGGTACGGATATGTTTTCTTAATGAAACATAAATCTGAGGCCTTTGAAAAATTCCAGGAATATAAGAATGAAGTAGAAAAACAAACAGGCAAAAGTATCAAGGCACTGAGATCTGATCGAGGTGATGAATACTTGAGTGCCGAGTTCCTGGGTTACTTAAAAGAGAATGGAATTCTCTCTCATCTTACTCCTCCATACACTCCGCAACATAACGGTGTATCGGAGAGACGGAACCGAACCCTATTGGATATGGTATGGTCCATGATGAGTAACACTGAGTTACCGCGATCATTCTGGGGATATGCGCTAGAATCAGCTGCATACCTTTTGAACCGAGTTCCAACTAAGACTGTGCCTACTACACCATATCAGATGTGGTGTGGGAAGAGACTCTATCTTAATCACATTAAGACATGGGGATGTCCAGCTTTTGTCAAAAAGCAGCATGCGGACAAGCTCGATGCACGCTCAGTACAGTGCAAGTTTGTGGGATATCCAAAGAACTCCAAGGGATATTTCTTCTATTGCGAAGAAGAACAAAAGGTTTTTGTTTCTCGCCATGCCCACTTTCTAGAACACCAGTTCTTGGAAAAGGAAATTAGTGGGAGCGCAATAGAACTGGAAGAAATTCCAGAACCACGAGCTATTACTGAAAGCTTAGTAGAACCAGAGGGTTCGAAAGATCAGGACATTCCCACGCCACTCCGCAGGAGTAGTAGGCAGTCTCATCCGCCCGAGAGATGCTACGGTTTTCTTATAGACGGGGATAGAGAGGATTGCATCATTGATTGTTATGAGCCTACTAGCTTCCAGCAAGCCATTTAGAGCGTTGACTCGGTAAAATGGCTGGATGCAATGCGGACCGAAATGGAGTCCATATACACCAACAAAGTATGGACGTTGGACATTGCTCCAGATGGGGTAAAACCCGTAGGATGCAAGTGGATCTTCAAAAGGAAGATTGGTGTAGATGGACAGGTCGAGACCTATAAAGCTAGACTTGTTGCAAAGGGTTTTCGTCAAAGACCTGGTTTGGACTATGACGAAACCTTTTCTTCAGTGGCTATGCTGAAATCCATTCAGATCCTTCTTGCCATTGCTGCCTTCCACGATTATGAGATTTGGCAGATGGATGTAAAGACCGCTTTTCTAAATGGAAATTTAGAAGAGTGTGTCTATATGGACCAGCCAGAGGATTTCATTCAGAGTGGGAGCAGCGGAAAGCTGTGCAAGTTGCTTAAGTCCATTTATGGACTAAAGCAGGCATCGCGGAGTTGGAACATCTGTTTTGATGAGACAGTCAAGGAATTTGGTTTTATCAAAAATCCAGATGAACCATGCATCTATAGTAGATTTGTAGCGAGAACTGTAGTATTCCTCGTTTTATACGTGGATGACATTCTCTTAATAGGAAATGAAATTCCTATGCTACAATCTGTCAAAGGGTTCTTGTCACACAGGTTCTCCATGAAAGACCTGGGTGATGCCTCATA
Source organism: Agapanthus africanus (assembly GCA_030015575.1). Classification (NCBI taxonomy): domain Eukaryota; kingdom Viridiplantae; phylum Streptophyta; class Magnoliopsida; order Asparagales; family Amaryllidaceae; genus Agapanthus; species Agapanthus africanus. Next base: position 438,793,228 of record CM057350.1, on the reverse strand, counting down.
CATTCTGGGGATCCGGATCTACCATGACAGATCCAAGAGAATTTTAGGACTCTCACAGTCCAGGTACATCGACACCATACTGAAAAGATTCAGTATGGAAGATTCCAAGCGCGGTAATCTACCGGCTTGTCACGGGATCACCATCTCCAAAGAGATGTCTCCCAAGACTGATTTGGAGAGGGATCGCATGTCTATTATACCCTACGCTTCTGCGGTAGGCTCTATAATGTATGCGATGTTGTGTAATAGACCAGATGTGGCTTATGCACTGAGTGTGGTAAGCAGGTATCAGTCAAACCCTGGGGAGAAACATTGGATAGCGGTAAAGAACATTCTCAAGTACCTGAGAAGGACTAAGGAGATGTTCTTGGTGTATGGCGGAAAAGACCTCCAGATTGAGGCCTTTGCTGACTCCAGCTTTCAGAGTGACAAGGATGATTCCAAGTCCATGTCGGGTTTTGTCTTTACCCTCAATGGAGGGGCGGTGTGTTGGAAGAGTTCCAAACAGGAAACCGTTGCTGACTCGACTACGGAAGCGGAATACATCGCTGCATCTGATGCCGCAAAAGAAGCCGTCTGGATGAGGAAGTTCTTGAAAGAACTTCAGGTGGTTCCGTCCATTGTTGATCCAATACCTCTATATTGCGACAACAACGGGGCTATAGCTTTAGCGAAGGAACCCAGGTCCCATCAGAAATCCAGACACATCTTGAGGCGGTATCACCTGATCAGGGAGATCGAGGTTTGGAGGGTTGCTTCAGAAGATAACACTGCAGATCCATTCACGAAGGCCTTACCCCAGACTCAGTTCGAGCGGCTGATCGAGATGATAGGTCTTCGATACGCCAGTACATGGCCTTAGTGCAAGTGGGAGATTGTTAGTGTATATGCCCTAGAGGCCATTACTTTATCATACTAGTATGTATATTACTTGATGGAAGCTTGGGATATTCACAGTTGTATAGACAATCTTACTCGAAATGGTAGTATGCTACTTGGTTTGTCTCTGCTTTAATGTGTACATGTGTTTCTTTTATTATATCACCTATACGCATTAGTGGAGCCCTTAGGATTTTTGCTTGATTACCAGCGTTGTGATGGCGCTCATACTCGTGGGGGATGGGTAATCCATAAGCACATCCTTATACAGGTCCCTAGTCGTAGGACTATCGAGACAGGACATCGATACTCCGGAGTAGACTAGCGTATGCGCTTCTCATCCCAGCGTGGGAGACGGTCTGTCCCACAGCCGTCAGTACGTCGTACTTGAGATAGTATGCGGGTGCTCGTTAGGTTACGAGTACACTGGACATGACTCGTTGGGAACTGTTGGTTGGTATTATACCTATCGTCAGTTATCAGTTCCCAGGTGACATGAGTACAGCTTAGTCCACTGACTTGACACTGTCACTTCGCCTCGAGTGTGTTCCCACTGTACTTTGATTACTACCCTACCACGGCTCAAAGGAGTCATGCAAACAGGTAGTAGTTGGGTGCAGTCCCGAAGCACTTGGAGGCAGTGACGGTTAGACAGGATTCGTCTCTCCCGGTATTGGGGGTTGACATCGCGCTGTGTCCAGAAGAGCCATTACACAAGTAGTCCCTGGCCAGGGCAAGCGAGATATAGTGGTAGGTTTCCAGTGTTATCTCAGGGTGTTCTGGGCAACACTCCGACACGACTTGTACCTCTATTAGGGAACTGACGTTTACCGCCCCCTAGGCCCGCCATGCGATGTATCAGACGAACAGACCGGACTGTACGGAGACTGTCACATTCAGGCTCAGTAGGAGTTCAGATGGGTTCACCTCGTCAGTCTTCTTATCGGCATCTACCTGGGGACCGTTACGTACAGCTAGTGCCGCTTGCGGTCTGTGGTTAAACCCACTGCCAGCGTAGTGTCGAGTCTTTAGAGTCCCATACAGAGAGTTATTCGCCTTTAGGCAAAATGAGTAGAGGTCGCATGGTTTTGCGACAGGGTTCGTTCACATCCGCGCACTTGTGCACGTTTGCTGTCCGAACAGCTTATACTAGCGGGCTTTGGTTTAAGCCAGATCTTAGTATATAATTTGGGATTGGTTCTATCTCATTGTATTCGTGTTCCTCGGATCACGAATACGGGTGCGTATGCACAGTTGACTGAGACAGAGGGAGAGGACTTTGATTAGGGTTGATGACCATTGTCATTTTCCTAACCCTAATACTTATGTGTGTATTATGATTAATTGATATTAGTTAAATATAATTGTGCATGGTTAGGGTTGTTGACCATTTGACTAGCTTGACTTGTTGACTTAGGTTGACATGTTGACCATCATCATTCCATATGAAAGATGCACTTTGATCCTTGCAATTTGTATTTAATGTGAAATGATAATGGTCAAGTCTTAATTAACCATGACAATTATCTTGCTAATTATCTATTTTCATAATTCACACATATATATGAGAATGGTTCATTTATTCTTCTCATCCTATCATATAGATTCTCTCTCCTCCTCTTCCCCTCTCTCTAGCTCTCCCCTCTCATGAGTTGAGAAACACATGAGCTTGAGATAAATCACTCTAAAATAATCTCTACTCCCTTCTAAGGTTCTAGGATTAGCACTTCTAGCATCTTAGTTACTTCTAGTTTGAAGTTGAAGCCAAAGGTTGAGGCTCTCGGGTGGATCCTTCTTCGACTAGAGAAGGTGACAAGAAGATCACATCTTTCACTCCAAGGAGCAAGGAGAGAAGGACATAAAGCCCTAGGTATAACCTTTCTTCCATGTAGCTAAAACTAGTTAGCTTTGTAGTTAGTTTTTGTTTAGCAAAGATCCTCCTTTTGATAGTCCATGTTGCCTAGTTCGATAAAAATCCGATTTTTATACCGTTTCCGCCTCCCCGCAAGCACCGGGGTGGGCAACGTGGACTTACAAGATCTTCATCGCCGAAAGTGATATCAGCCATGTGTACTTCTTCCAACTTGTCCTTCATCTTTTCTTCGACGAGAAAAGCTTGGAACTGTTTGGGCTCTTGTAACGCCCTGATCATAGAATCTCTTGCTTCTTTTGATAACAAGAGGGCATCGAGAATGCTTAGCTACGAAGGTAGCTTCCTCAAGTGTGCCAGAACATTGTAATCCGCCTTGTTTTTCTTTGGCGGGTCCTTGGCTATCAGCTCTTTGACGGCTTGATCATTTAGGGCAATGTCCTCACGGACCTTTTCTTTCCCCTTATCCTTTTTGTTCGATCCTTTATTTGCAGGTCCGAGATTCTTTTCCTGTAGCGTGCGATTGCGCAGCTGAATGTTTTCACAGCTCTTTGGTTTTTCTTCTTTTCCTGAGGTGGATTCTTTAAAGAGAGGGCCAATAGTCATTTCTTCGTCAGAGTCGCTCCCGAAGGTGAGAACTTGCGATCCCCCATAGTCAACCATATGACAGTTGGTGGCAGTTCTTTTGTGCTCCTCGGTCGTATTTCTTTGTTCCCGACAAGTTTTGCGTTTCATCCGCTTGAAATGTTGTCAGTGAGCAGCATATCCCTGCCACCAGTTCTTAAAAGCGTTGCACTCTTCAGTGGGGTGTGCAATCTTTCGATGATATAGACAGTAGTTAGGATGTATATCCGCTTCATCAGGAGTGTTTCCTTCGGAGGGTGCCAGCTTTATTCCCATCGATATGGCTTTGGCCAACCTTTTCCTTGTCTTGAACCTGCTTTTATTTGCGGCGGATGTACTTTGATCTAGTGGGAGTGTTTCAACCCTTTTGTCCAGTCACCGGCGTTTGGTTTTTTCAAATATGGCCATCTCACGCTCTCGATCAGCTTTGCTTTTAAGAAGAGCTTCATCCAGGAATGCATCAATCATTTCGTCTGATGGTCCTAGAAGTTCCGGCTCAGGATCTACCCTCAGTTTCTCTGCGTGAGGAGCTTCTTCATTGTCTATCGACGAGTGAGAGATCACATGGCAGCTTGCTATATAATCTTTAGGCTCATCCGACGAGTCTTCTCCATTGTCATCATCTCCGTTCTCAAGGACGTGGCTGAGAAATTCTTAGAGTGTGACTGGGGTCCGTGCCTTCTGGTTATATTCTTCCAGCGCGTCGATATATTTTTGCAGGTCTGTGCGCTTGTCACTAAGCTTCACGGGCTTTTTGGTCTTCTTCTTCTTCTTTGAAGACTTTGACGGCTGGGTGTGAGCGCTTTGACTATCACCACCAATGTTTAGAGTTGGGCATGGTTTCAGCATTCTCTCGATGATCTCGGGTTCCAATGGATTTTTCCACCTGATCGCCGGGCATGTTTGGAGATCCTTCAGCATTCTTTTCATCTTAGCTGAAAGAACGACCTCCCATGGAGCTTCTTCGACAAAAGAGCACGATGCCCCCGGTGTGTCCCCCTTTTTAAGAGCATGCAGTTGAGGCGGGCTTACTTTCCACTTCTCGAACAGGGCGAATTTGCCCTGTTGGTATTGATCTTCGATCCAGCCTTTGAAGACGAAGCAATCTTCAATTGGATGGCTTACCGCTTGATAGTAGGGGCAATAATTGGGACTATTAGCCTCACCGGGTTGCAATGGGCGTTTTGGATTCGACAAATTAATGAGCCTGTTGCGCACAGCTAGCTTAAACAATCTCCTCATTTTGTCCCGGGGAAACGAATAAGGGCGCTTTATTTTCTCATTATAGCATCGCCGTCTCTCTTCTAAGCAATCCGTTAATTTTGGACCACCGGACTGCTGTTGAGCATTGGCAACGAAAGTCGCTTTCCCTTTCCCTTTTTCATTTCGCGGCTCCGTCTTCGAAGAGGAAGGCCTGTGACTCATCTGGTCCATTTGGGCCAGCTTATCAATCAAGGACTGGAACGTGGTCGGCTTGAAAAACATCATGAATTGGGAGATGGTCGCTTGAGGGTCAAGAGTGCCCACGAACATGCCCACCGCAGGCGCTTCCTCGATGCGCTGCTCGAACTTTGACCATAGATTCCGCCATCGTATTGCGTATTGCACCCACGTTTCACCTGGCTTTACCCTGGTGTTAATCAATGCTATGATAGGGGTGCGCTCACTAGCGCTTGCGAACCTCTGTGTAAACAGCAGCTCTATCTCCGCAAATTTCTTGACAGAGTCGTTCGGGAGTTCAGAGTACCATTCGAACGCTGTCTCCGACAAGCTGCCGACGAACTGGCGGAGTAACAATTTATCGTCACCTCCAGTGTTGCTACATAGAGCCCTGAATTGAGCGACATGCTGGCGGGATTGCCCGTCCCTTTATATACATAGAATTTAGGGATCGTATATCCCAGCGGGTACCTTATTTGGTCATACCAGCCTGAATAGGGTCGTCCAGTCTTAACAATCTTCCCGGCAGCTTTATTCGCCTGGTGAACTCGTATCTGTTGAGCGATATAATCATCCAGAGCGGCCTTGGAGATGGTCTCCACCTTGGCTGCTGAAAGAGCCGGAGGAGGGTTCGATGTCTCCCCTCTGTCGTCTTCAATGATAATTGGGAGGTCTTCAGCTGGAGCTTCCGGCTGTAACATCATCCCAGCCATGTCTTGGAACAAAAGAGCCACTCATTTTATGTTGGCCGCCTGTTCCACGTCCTCTTTTTCTTTCCCCTCGAGCATTCTTCGGAGGAAATCAGCATCAGTTTCTTGTTCCCGATGCTGCTCCGAGGTCTCTGGGTTTTCTTTTGGCCCAGTGAGTGCGGCCATTGCAGTTAGCATCTCCTGAAGTTTCTGCTGCTGCTGCTCCTGGGCCTTTGTTATCAATCGAGTAAGCGGTCGATGACCCATAGAAGCATGGCTTTCCTTTTTCCGGAAGCCATATAAACGGTATGGGTTACCATGCCCCCAGACTTAGGGCGTTTAGATTCAGCGTCTTTGCAGTTCGCCGCGGTCACAGGGGCTTTCTCCAGCCTCCTTCTCTTGTGAGCGATTGACGTTGAGGGAGCCGTTGCAGTGGGCACCCAAACAGCTGTTGAATTTTGTGGATTGACAGGATGGTTCTCTTCTTGCTGAACTTTCACTTTTTTCTGTCGGCGAGAGTAATCTTGATCAACCACCGATTCCTAAACCCGTCGCCAAACTTTATAAATTTTAGAGGACAGCCGCTGAGGGGGATGCTCCGGCTTCTTTTCTGTAGCAATCTCCAGAGGTGGAGGAGATCTTCTCAGCACGGCAGTCAGAGAGTTCTTGCGAACCCTCCTAAGCGGTTTAAAGATGTTCCCATTTGGAACAACAGCATTGATTTCCACCATGGGAGCTAGTTGAGTTAGTCCAGACGGGGAGCTACCCCCAGCCTTCCTTACTCGACGCCAGTAGCGACGTCGAGCGTGTCGAGCCGTTAGGATTATCTCAGCTGTAGGGGTGACTTCCTCATGCCCCTGTGTTGGCGAAGGGTTGTCACTGGCGTCAACCTCTTAAAGACAGATGTCTGTTAAGAAGCAATGTCCAATCTATCAAAGACAGACTTCTAGGTAGGGGAAGCGGTTTTGAGGACTTCGCTGGAGCGGGAGCCGGAATGGCCAGCCTTGTGAAGACTAACTTCTTGGCAGAAGAAGCCGCTTTGACGATTTCATCCGCTTGAGCCGGGATGGCTATCCGCTTTGGGATGGCTGCTTCAGGTATCACGGGCTTGTTCATAGGCCAAAATGAGCTTTGGCCCAGTCTGTCAAAGACTGAGGCGTTGGAGCTGGACGACCCGTTGAGAGGGGCCGCAGTAGTGGTAAGTCGATCAAAGACCGACTTCTTTGGGGCTTCCTGCAACGGCAGCAGGGCATTGAAGTTCATGGGTGGGAGCATGGTCCCGAAGAATAGTCCAGTGGTAGCCTGAGTTATTTGCTCCACCGGCATCTTGAACAGTGAGGCCGCTTGGGGCCCGTAGGTTACACCTCCAGATGAGGCGGAACGGGAGCTGCAGTTGTAGTTGGAGCAGTTGGAGGTCATTTCTTTTTCTGCATGAGAGCAAAACCAAATCTTAGTACCTCAAACCCAAGAGCAACCATATCAGACCGTGATTCGTTCGCAAACACGACACACGAAGTGTGGAGGGGAAAGAGGAAAAGGTCCCACCAGGCGTACCAGAATCTGTTCCCCACCGAAACATGGGGACGCGACCGCGCAAGTCCGTCTCACCTGAATTTCGGGGCAGATGCTAATTGGTGCTATCCGTCCACCTCTCCAAAGATGCCAAGTTGATTTATGACACCGTGTATTGAAGGTTTAAACGGATGCGACCGGTGTAGCAGACTTCATCAGATTCCCCCTCATTTGAGGGGTTTTTGATTGTGGGGACGCTCTTCCCTGCAGGCGAAAGCCCCTGCAATTAATTACGCTACCGCATCGCGGTAACCACTTTCTCCTTCTCATGATGGTCACTTCGTGTCGTGGGTGTTTGTTTTGTTTTTGGTTACCCATGGATTGTATACGGAGACTAATTTATGTTGTCGCCCGTAGGGCGTGGATTAGTCCAAATCTGTATCTTCTTAGATTTGGGTTTGGGGATTGGGTTTAAAGATATGTTAGTCTCATTTGAGACTAAGATCAACTTAAACGTTTGTTAAGGGTGCGTTAGTCTAATTTTAGACTAAGATCAACTTAACGGGATCGTTTAGATCCAACAAGAGAGCATTTGGGCTCTATTCTTTAATTTAGGGACATTATGGTCGATTAGTTTAAGAACATTACGGTCCAACGTTAGTTTAAGGACATTACATTCCGATGTTAGTTTAAGGACATCTCGGTCCAATGTTAGTTTAAGGACATCTCGGTCCAAGGTTAAGGACATCATAGTCCATGGGTTTTAAAGGAACCCACAGTCCGAGGTTAAGGACATCATAGTCCATGGGTTTTAAAGGACCCCACAGTCCGAGGTTAAGGACATCATAGTCTATGGATTTTAAAGGACACCACAGTCTAAGGTTAAGGACATCATAGTCCATGGGTTTTAAAGGACCCCACAGTCCAGTTTAAAGACGTCATAGTCTATGGGATGTATGGTTATCGGGACCCGTCACCTCTCTGAAGACGTTGAAGGATTACAATGACATATATCATAGGGGTTCAGAGATATACCCTTGAACCAATGTGAGTTAGTTGAAAGATCTGTAGTCCAATTTGGGGCTAAGATCTGTTAAAATACTTATGAGCAGATGGGCTCAATTAATATGAATTGAGGACTTATGGCCAATCTTGGGCTAAGTCCAATCAAGTTAAAATATTTAACATTTATTTTGGGTTGCTGAGCATTTGCTTGGGCTTAGCCCTTTTAACAATACTGAGCATTGACTTGAATCCTGACAATATTTTGTCTTTTATTGAATGCTGGGCATTCATTATAGCTCTGGGCTTATTAAAGAACAATTTATGTTTTATCGGCGCACACGTGAGGGGCATGTTGTGTGCTTGGCGCTTTGCGCCAGTCAAATAGCGCAATGCGCTTCTGCCGAGTAGCGCACACATGAAGGACACGTGTCGCGCTTGGCGCTAAGCGCCAGATGATGGGCGCATTGCGCCGGTTTATGAGCGTAGAGCGCTAATTTATGAGCGCATTGCGCTATTTGTTCAGTGGCGCACACGTGAGTGACATGTGGTGCGCCTGGCGCTGAGCACCAGCCCATGAGCGCAGTGCGCTAATTCAAGAGCGCAAAGCGCTAACTGTTAAGTGGCGCATACGTGAGGGACACGTGTCACGCTTGGCGCTAAGCGCCAGTCCAAGAGCGTAGAAGCGCGGTTCAAGAGCGCAAAGCGTATCTGATCAATTTTATGATCTGAGAAATAAATTTATGTTCTTTTAAAAGAGACTTTGTCTCAAAATTTAAGAACAACAGTTCTTATTTTGTAGGAGATATTTCCAATCTCTTATGTTGATGAAAGGCTTTGCTTTTATGGATCTGTGATTATTAAGAGAATTGAATTATTCTCCCCCTTTTTTATAATGAGATGTTCATGATCTCTTTGAGAAAAACTTTAATCTTATAGATCTATGATCTGTGAGAAAGAAGTAAATTCTTCTGTTATTTTATGATGAGATCTTTTGATCTCTTTGTGAAAGACTTTTGTCTTGTAGATTTATGATCTTTTAAAGAAGTGGATCTTTCTTTTTAAATTAATTACGAGATGATTTCATCTCTCTGTTCATCATTCTTTTTTACCTTGAAGAAGAATCTTCTTTCTTTGAGAGCTTGGCTCTTCTTTTTGAGATCTCTCAAAGCTTATGGGAGGTTCCTCTCTATGCTTCTCTCTCTCAGACTTGAAGTCTTGGGGCCTTTATATAGGACAAGATGATCAGTTCAATCAGTTAAGTAGATCTTTTCTCCAATTGATTTGGGGATTTTCCCATCGTTGGATTTTTTATCCGAGGGCTTCTGATTTACAGAAGGTAATCTTCTTGTTTTTAACAAAGATTGGGAAATCTTCTAAACAGAATTTATTCTGTATTTTTAGTGATTTTTAATCACCATTGGATCATTGATCCAACGGTGCTCTGATTTACAGAGCACAATCTTATTGTTTGGAAAGATTTTGAGAAATCTTTCATTAACAGAATTTAATTCTGATTGATTAATGATTCATCATTATTATTAGATCTTTGATCTCACGGTGGGGAGCTTTTACTTCCAGCGCTAGCGCACCTGTGCTCTGCATGTGGTTGGCTGCTTAGAGTGCAGCGCACCTAGCGCTAGCGCATCCGTGCTTTGCACGTGGTGTGCCGCTTAGAGCGCAGCTCACCTAGAGCTAGCGCATCCGTGCTTTGTACGTGGTGCGCCGCTTAGAGCGCAGCGCACCTAGCGCTAGCGCACACGTGGTGCGCTGCTTAGAGTGCAGCGCACCTAGCGCTAGCGCAGCCGTGCTTTGCATGTGGTGCGCTGCTTAGAGCGCAGCGCACTTGGCGTTGCATCTGAAACGTTACTTCATTTCAAAATTTGAATTTTGAACAGAGCTTTGCTCTGATTAGGGGAAACACAGCCAACAGAGAGGAGGAGGAAGGACCCATCTCCAAAAATCCAGTTTTGGGAAAGATCCGAGGCTTAGGAGAGGATCCTGGGCTTAAGGGAGAAGAAAATGGCCCCTTTGATCATCTTCAAAGATTTCTGGGAATTCAACTCCGTTTTTCAAAATCTTTGGGTATTTAACTCCATAAATAAAATTCTTTTAGGAGTTTAACTCCATTTAAAATCTTATGGAGTTTAACACCACAAATCAAACTCTTTTGGGAGTTTAACTCCTCTCAAGATCCTTTCAAGAGTTTAACTCTTAATCCCGGGGCCAAGCCCCTTTTCCTGCAGGAGTTTAACTCCTGATCACGTGCCGGGCGCATGAGGCGCTGGCGTCCAGCGCCCACGCGCCTCTCACGTGGCCTGCTGGCGCACATGTGCCACCCACGCGTCCTTAAGACGCTCCTCACCCCACTTTTTTCACACACTCCACACTCAAAATACGTCCCCTATTAGAAAAAAATTTCTAACGGGGCACTGCCCTGCACCCGGCAAGGGGGCTGCTAGCCCCCTTGACCCTCAGCCCGCTATCCGGATAGTGGGACCCCCATAAACTCTACGAGGCCCCCGATATACCAAAAACCCCTCAAGACACACATACGCACACTGCACATTCAGTTCGCATGACCAGTTTGACTCATCAATCGGAGGTTCCCTCGCTTCAAAGGCGAGGGGTAAATAACGAAAACTTAGTCTGTGGCTGCCGGAGATTTGGATCCCCACAATCAATAAACCACGGCCTACCCTAAACAGGGGGAATCTGTATACACCAAACAAGCGGCGTTTATTCCTATCTCAATGGGGTGACGAAAAACACCCTGCAGATTCTGGCATGCCCGGTGGGACATTTTCTCTCCTCCCATATTTCGGGTTAAACGTTCATGCGAACTCAATCAACATACGCATCCATATTAATACTGAAATAATGCTCTTTCTGCAGGATTTCAAGAATCAAACCTCAACAATGTCTCCAAGGACAAACTCAGCTTTCGATACAGCTCCCATCTCCTACACGATGAAGATGGACTCCAGGACGGTTCTCCCGACCAGTCTCGGGCGACAATGGGAGGAGCCGCTACTACCATTTGGCTCTATTCTGTTCATGCCAGCTAACACTGTCCCTGCTCTTCAAGCCCCGATGATGGATAAACCAGCCTCAAAAGGGAAAAGGCCGAATGTCATGGTCGTGAAGGCACTTCAGCCCAAGCACAAATCTATTTCCGAACGACTCTCCATTGCTCCGGCTGGGGGAAAGGCCATCAACACCAACAAAGCAATAAGGCATCTCGGGAAAGCTTCAACAGTGCCCCTGACAACCGATCAATCGGGTATCTTCTCTAAGCTCCCCGTCAATCGACTCACAATGGTTTCCTAGATGAAGGATGCCCGTCAAGCCCTCAAAATCGAGAAGCTAAGATAGAAAAGGGTCAGATACATAGCCAACAAAAGGGCTAGGGCTCCTGCTAGGCTGAACTTCATGAGGTTCCTAGAACAGGGTTACCCCGCAACAATAGCTGAATCGGCTGTAAAGCTCGCTAACTCTTTTGAACCACTGAAATTAGTCCAGAAGAATACCATGACCTTAAGAGTCAAGAAAGCTGCGATCCAGACAGCGCCACCCAAGGACCCAGTTAGACAAACCGTCTTCAGTCGCATGGCCTTTCCAGAAGAGGAAGGGCTACTACGATGGTCCGAAAAATCAGCCGCCAAAGATAAAAAGATGGCTGGATATGTGGTCCACACTGTCTTCATGGTGGGCACGCACAGAAAGAGCAAGGATGGGGCCTCCACATCTCAAATCCAATCCGGTATGAATGTGGTTGCCACTTCCCAAGACCAGCATCCTCTGGAAGGTAATGAAAACCCTTCCAGTGAGGCTGATAAGCAGATAGATCCCTCGGTCCATGAAGAGTCGGGCTCGGAAAGCGAAGAGGAGCCAATCTTCCGTCGCAAGACCATAGAGCAGCAACTTCTCCAAGAGCTCTAAAAGCAGCTCAGAAACAAAGACAAGGAGATGGCCAAGCTTTACTCCAAAATTGATGACTTGACAAACGTCGTTTTACAGCTCACAGCCCAAGTCGCCTCTGTTAGTTGTATGTATGCCCTAGAGGCCAGTATTGTACAGATTATGTATATTATATTGGATGCTTGGACATATATAGAGATGACTTTCTTGCTCGACATGATAGTATGCTATCTGGTTGCTATTTATCTTAACATGTACACTAGTCTCTTTATACTGTCTTATAGTTACATGTTGGTAAAGCCCTTAGGATGTGTACTTGACTACCTGGACTATGATGCAGATCATACTAGTGGGGACATGGTAGTCCATAAGTACATCCTTCAAGGTCCCTAGTCGTGGGTGTATCGAGACGGGGCATCGATATACCAGAGTAGACTAGCGTATACGCTTCTCGACCCATGTGATGGGCGATGGATGATCCCATATCCATTGGTGTTTGACATCAGAGATGGTATACGGGTGCTCAGTGGAGACTGGGTACACTGGACGGACTCGCCGAGAACTCCCAGATGGTATTATACCTCACGTCAGATGGCAGTTCTCAGGTGACACTTGTACAGGATAGTCTGTAGACCCGAGATCGTCATAGAGTCTTGTGTGATTCCCACTGTGCTTTGATCTCCACCTTACCACGTCCATGAGGGCGTGCAAAACGGTGGTCTTTGGGTACAGTCCCGAGTCACATGGAGGCAATGAGCGATAGGAGGGGTTTCGTCTCTCCCGGTATTGGGGGTAGATGTTGCGCTGTGCTCGATTGGCCGTAACAGGGAAGTCCCTGGCCAGGGCTGATCAGAGATTTGCTGGTAAGTGTTACCAGTAGTTTCTCGACCCGTTACGAGCCTCACATCGGCACGACTTATCGGGTTATTGGGGTCTGACGTTTACCACCCCTAGACTTGATATGCGACGTATCAGACGAAGAGACCGGACTGTATGGTAAGTGTTACTGGTCGGATTCGCAGGAGTGTGAGCGGGCTAGCTCGTCGATCTTCTGATCGCTCAATACCCGAGTGGCCGTTACGTTTAGCAGACCGCTTGCGGCTTGTGGGTGTTTGATATGATCATCATCTGCTACCGGCGTATTGACGAGTCTTTAGAGTCCTACACAGAGGTTTCCTGGTTCAAGCGAAACGAAATAGGAGCGCATATGAGATATGTGCAGGACCGAGAATAATGCGTGTATGTGATACCGCATTTCATTCTCGCGATAAATGTTTCGATTGGTTATATTTGATATGACCTAGTTATCGAATCATTGATTCGATAAATCGATACATTGAATACTAGTCGGTTATGTGCGACATGACCGGATCATTGAATCAAATGTTGATTTAATGATTTAATGTATAATTATATATTTGATATATTACTATGCATTAACTAGTATTGGTTCACTTTAAACGGATTTTTCTCACTTGGATTGCACATTGTGTATGTGATATGCTTTAGTGCACTACTTTGTATCATGTTTGATGATACTTGATAATGTGGTTAAGTGTAAAGGGTTAAACCATGGTTAAGTGATGATTAGGGTTTGGGTTTTTCATTTATTTATTTGTTTATTTATTTGGAAAGGATTAAGTTGAGAATGGTGGCTTATTTTGGAGCTATGTTGAAGCTTCTTGAAGCTTTGACAAAGTCCACCATCCTTATCTCATCCTTAACCCTAACCACTCTAACTAACCTTGGTTTAATCTCTACACTTGACCATGGTCAAGATGTGATAAGTATTCATATTAGTTTTATTTTTAAAAAAGAGAAGACTTATCATTCTTGCTTCATCTTCATCTTCTTCTTCTTCTTCAAGCTTGCTACATCAATGGCAACTTGAGATTTAGTGAGAGAAATCCAAATCTAAAGTGAACCCACCTCCTATTTCTTCATCCTCTACCTCTTACCAAGTGGTTTTGGGTGTTTTCTTCACAAGTTTCACTACTTGGTGAAGTCGGAGCTTGAACTAGTGCAACCTCGACGTAGATCGTCTTTGATATGAAGCCGACGAACTATTCCGCTCACTTCTCCGATGAAGCCGTCGCGAGAGTCCGAGGTTCATGATGGACAGCGAGGGGACGACCACGTGGAGCTAAGGAGGTGGAAATCCGGATCTACAAAGGTTGTAGCATCTAACCTATAGTTAAATTGTTAACTAGATTTATATTTCGCCTAGAATTCTAGCGACGATCCGTTAACTAGGGTTTCTCGGCACCATAATTTTTGAAATTGGCATGTTCAATGCCTTGTGAGACCTCACTAGGGTGCCTAGGAACCCTACAGTGGTATCAGAGCCTAGCTAGAGCCTTAGGCGAAGTCTAGACGCGATTTGAAGTCCGAACGAACCCGAAACACCAAATCTATATTGCTCTCTGTCCTTTTTCCAAAATCTGAGATTTTTCAATATTAAAAATATGCAGAAAAACAAGAAGGAAATTATAAGGTTTACTGTGAAATTCGTGAGCATAATTCCACCAAGAAAGCGCGGATCCGCGGCATGAGCATGCCTCATGCGGCGGATCCGCGGTCGTACGGCCTAATTATTTAAAGGATTTTACACTGTAATCCTTAATTTCCAGTGGTGATTTTCCTGGGTATTTTTAATAATTATTCAAGAGTTGAATTTTCTGGGGTTGCTTTGGGGATTCGGTGTTTCGATCGGGGTATCAAATTTCGTCTTTGTGTTTTTCCAGATAATTTTCAGAATATGTTAAAAAGTTTGACCGGATATAAATACCCAATTTTTCCCCTGTCGGGAAATTTCCAAGTGTTGGATTTTTCCGTAGTTTAACGACGTTCTAAGTAGTGCAAGTAACGCGATGGACCCTCTAGAAGATGTTAGTGTATATGCCCTAGAGGCCATTACTGTATCATACTAGTATGTATATTACTTGATGGAAGCTTGGGATATTCACAGTTGTACAGACAATCTTGCTCAATATAGTAGTATGCTACTTGGTTTGCCTCTGCTTTAATGTGTACATGTGTGTTTATTTATTATATCACCTATACGCATTAGTAGAGCCCTTAGGATCTTTGCTTGATTACCGGCGTTGTGATGGCGATCACACTAGTGGGGGCTGGGTAATCTACAAGCACATCCTTATACACGTCCCTAGTCGTGGGAGTACCGAGATAGGGCATCGATACTCCGGAGTAGACTAGCGTATGCGCTTCTCATCCCAGCACGGGAGACGGTCTGTCCCACAGCCGTCAGTACGTCGTACTTGAGATAGTATGCGGGTGCTCGTTGGGTTACGAGTACACTGGACAGGACTCGTCGGGAACTGATGGTTGGTATTATACCTATCGTCAGTTATCAGTTCCCAGGTGACATGAGTACAGCTTAGTCCGCTGACTTGACACTGTCACTTCGCCTCGAGTGTGTTCCCACTGTTCTTTGATTACTACCCTACCACGGCTCTACTGAGTCGTGCAAACAGGTAGTAGTTGGGAGCAGTCCCGAAGCACTTGGAGGCAGTGACGGTTAGACAGGATTCGTCTCTCCCGGTATTGGGGGTTGACATCGCGCTGTGTCTAGGAGAGCCATTACACAAGTAGTCCCTGGCCAGGGCAAGCGAGATGTACTGGTAGGTTCCAGTGTTATCTCAGGGTGTATTGGGCTTCACTCCGACACGACTTGTACCGCTATTAGGGGACTGACGTTTACCGCCCCCCTAGGCCCGCCATGCGATGTATCAGACGAACAGACCGGACTGTACGGAGAATGTCACATTCAGACTCAGTAGGAGTTCAGATGGGGTTTCACCTCGTCAGCCTTCTTGTCGGCATCTACCTGGGGATCGTTACGCACAGCTAGTGCCGCTTGCGGTCTGTGGTTAAACCCACTGCCAGCGTAGTGTCGAGTCTTTAGAGTCCCACACAGAGGGTATTCGTCTCTGGGCAAAACAGAGTAGAGGTCGCATGGTTTTGCGACAGGGTTCGTTCTCATCCGCGCACTTGTGCACGTTTGGAGTCCGGACGGATTATACTGGCAGGCTCTGGTTTGAGCCAGATACTGGTATATGTTTTGGGGTTGCTTTTATATCTTGGTATTCTTGTTCCTCGGAACGAGAATGCAGGTGTGTATGCACAGTTGCTTGAGGCGGAGAATGAGGTTTTTCATTAGGGTTTCGGAACGGGTGCGTATGCACAGTTGACAGTCTTCATTTTCCAAACCCTAATGGATTTATATATTATCTATTAATAATAGTAATTAAATGAGAATTATGTTATGGTTGAGTTTTTGTTGACTTGTTGACCTTGGTTGACTTGTTGACCATTGACCACTTTCATGCCTTGAAAGTCTTCCTTGATTCATGCTTACTTTTTATTAAATGAAGCATGGTTGTGGTCATTCCAAATACTACCATCAACTATTCTCATTTTCAATTATTATCATTTAGATAATATTTTTTTTCTTTTGCATTATGGTTGCTAGAAAGAAAAATGAGAGCTCATTCTATCATAACCTCTCTCTCTCCTCATTTTCATCTTCTTCTTCCTCTAGCAAAGAGAAACCTTCTCATGTGTTGAGAATCATTCTCTTTAAAAGGAAAAGCAAACCCTAATCACTCTCTACTCATTCTAGGATGAAGGTTTAGCAAGCCGGAAACCCTAGTTCACTCAAAGATCGAGGAAGAGCCCAAAGTCGAACCTTCGAGGTGGATCTATCTTCGGCAAGAAGAAGGCGACGAGAAGAGGACCATTCAAGCTTCCACAAAGAACAAGAAAGAAGAACAACAACAAGAAGAGAAGGAGTTCAAGTTTAGGTATAACCATCAACATAGTAGCTAACTCTCTTTAGCTAGAATACTAGTTTTAGTTTAGCAAAGATCCGGCTTTTACGGTCCATGTTACAAAGTTTAGAAAAAATTTTGATTTACCGTTTCCGCAACCCCGTAAGTACCGGGAGAGGTAACGTGGACCTAACAGTGGTATCAGAGCCTAACTAAACTTAAACTAGCTTGGTAGCGAAGTGTATGGAAGTTCGAAACCGAAAAATCGCAAAACCGGAAAAACAAAACCCTAAGTTTCTGTTGAATTTTTTTCTGCTCTAAATGAAAAACTTTATACTTGTAAAATCGTCTCAGGGTTTTGTTTGAACACAGAAGAAAAACGATGACATAATTCTTTTAAATAGCCGCGCTTCCGCGGCACGAGGTAGGGATGTGCCGCGGAAGCGCCGCAGTATGGTTTCCTTGATGCATCGTTTTTCGTGCAGTGTTCTTCAGGTGGGATTTTGGGATTTTTCAGATATATTATATGTGCCCAGATTTTCCAGAACTGAAATTCACTTTTGGGGTCCTATAATTCCGTATTTTTTTCGAACTTCGCTACACTTTGGCTATGTTGGTTATATCTGTGATGTTTGCATGTATTGAACGTCGGCTAATCGCTATAAGACGATTAGTCGGGGTTATACATGATCTGTGTTTGATATTGTAATGTGTATATGAATCTGTTGGACTGTCGCGGGTGAATAGCCGGGTTGGATGTGAGATGAGCTTTTGTTTTTCTTTCATTCATTGTAAATGTAAATTGATGTAATAATTTTTTTTTTGTTTGGCCGCACAACCGGGTCGGGGTTGTAGCCGTCATTGTATAATTCTTTTTACTGTTTTTGCTCCTAGGATAGACCCATGGAGGGGTGCACAAACTACCGGGTAGCTCGAAGTGCCGAGTGGCCTACTCATGGCATTGAGGGAGGTTGCTTCGCTTCGGGTACTTGGCGGGTGGTTTGCCGCACCCGTAGGGGTCTTGGGTGGGGTTTTGGCTATTCACCGCGACCGTGTTATCCGCTTTTCGTTCCAGGCTCGAAAGGATTGCGGATTGCTAGTATATCCAATGTATTCATCTGTGATCTGTAATGTCTATCATTGCTTTACTATTTAGGCGTTGCTTATGTTTTACAGCCGCGCTAGCCCAGCCCCCGCTCTGTCGTTAGTTAAGTAACCTAACGAGTGATGACGGGACCCCGTGGCGAATGCGAATGGCATAAGCGTACGTCATATTTTGGTTGTTTTCTGCAATGGTAGGATTAAATGATGGGACGCATTAAAAGAACTAATGCAAGAATATCACGCATTAAAAGAACTAATGCAAGAAAATAAACCTAAAAGACGTTGTTGGAACAAATTTTTTCAAAAAGCTGTTATTGCAAGGACGTTCATTTTTGTTTTGCATCGCGGTATTCGGTTATGAATACCCAGCACCTCAGTCGACGAGGCAAGGGCCGAGATCCCTTCACCGGGAGTGACCCCTTGGACAAAAAAAATTTGCGTCAGGGTAATAACTTCACTATAGTCGATTATTCTTGCTTTGCATCGAGGTATTCATCTTACGAATGCCCAGCACCTCACTCGACGAGGAAAGAGCCGAGATCCCTTCACCGGGAGTGACCTCTTTAGCAAAAGTTTTTCGCCACTATATTTTCAAAAGGGTGTATCACGTTCCTTCAATGAAATCAAGTTCATTACGTTAACGGGTTTTTCGCCAAAAACCCAGTCGTAGCCCTCCGTCGTTTCGGATTAATATTGCTTAGTATTCGTGCTACGTATTTCGTGCTCAGCCGAGGCGTAGTGAACGGTAGCTATGTAATATTTTTCCGTAGGATACAAAGTGATTGGTTAGGACAGTCGTGCGGTCATTTTGGCTCAGTCAAGGACTCGTACGGGTGGGTCTAATGCAGTCAAGATAATGACGGGTTGAACTTGACTAAGGATCTTTTGACATTTTGGCTCAGTCAAGGTCATTTGGATCCTAGGGGCAAAAACCACATCGGGAGTTTCAAAAGAACTGAAACTTGCAGGTTTAGCATACCTTCTGGAGTGTGGTGACTAGAGTGGATTCCATCTAGGTTATCACACAATGACAGTTGGATCCCGATCCCACTGATGAGTTGGTTTACTCTCGGGAGATTATTTCACTTAACGATCAATGCTATAAACCTAGTAGGTGTCTAGAAAGGTGTTAGCGGGGTTACGCCCACAGGGAAAAGAGGTTCTTTAATTAAGGAACTTCGCGAAAGCGTTGGAAAACCTCCCTCGAAGTACCGACACTAGCCTGGCTGAAAGGTTAAGCAAGTATTGTAACGTGAATTAAAACCCGGCTAGTTCTTCTTTTAAAAAGGTTTTAAGAAGGATTTGAGGAAACAGTGGGAGACACCCTGGTTAGATAAATTAATAAACCAATCTAATCTTGCACGAGCATACGCTGAGTGTTTCTTTTCTCTCTCTCCAGGCAGCAACCTTTTCACGCCCTAATCAAGATAATAAAATGTATCGCTTGACCGAACCGAATTCTTATTCGGGACTGGGGAAAGTTGGTTCAGCTCTAACTTGTGACAACCGTCATGAGTATGAGAATGGGAAAGAGGAAAGTATGGATTTCCAGGATACCCAGTTGAAGAAGAAGCATGGTTTTGCATCTACTTCAGGTGTTCTTGTAATTGAGAACTGTTTTACGGTCAGCCCTACCTCCTGGGTACTTGATACCGGATCAGGATCTCATATTTGTAATTTATTGCAAGGACTGAGAAAAAGTAGGAAAGTTGCACCGGGTGATATGTCGCTCAGAGTAGCGAACGGAGCACAAGTTTATGCGGCAGCCGTCGGTGAATATCACCTAGTATTGCCAAATGGCAAGACTATGATTTTGAACGATTGCTACTATGTACCCTCTATGGTTTGCAACATCATATCAGTTTCTTTACTCGATAAAGATAGATATAAGTTTGTTCTTGAAAAGAATATCATGAACATTTACCTTGATAAGGTACTGGTTGCAGAGGGTACACTGTTTAATGGTATCTACGTTCTAAATCAGAATACAGTTCTCAATATACAAAACACACGCAAGAGGAAGAATTCAGATACGAATGAATCCTACTTGTGGCATTGTAGACTCGGTCATATCGGAGAGAAAAGACTGAGTAAGTTGCATAGAGATGGACTCTTGAATGCGTTCGAGTTTTCATCTTATGAAACTTGTCAGTCTTGTCTCAAAGGGAAGATGACCAAATCTCCGTTCACCGGACATGGAGAAAGAGCAAGAGAGCTCTTGGGACTCATACACAGTGATGTGTGTGGTCCGATGTCTATACATGCAAGGGGTGGGTTCTCGTACTTCATCACATTCACTGACGATCTCTCTAGGTTCGGATATGTGTATCTGATGAAACACAAATCTGAAGCTTTTGAGAAATTCAAGGAATTCAGAAAGGAAGTAGAGAACCAGATTGGCAAAAGTATCAAGATCCTCCGGTCTGACAGGGGAGGGGAGTACTTAAGCACGGAATTCCTAGATTACTTAAAAGAGAATGGTATTCTCTCTCAGCTTACTCCTCCTTATACACCACAGCACAACGGTGTTTCGGAGCGGAGGAATCGTACCCTATTGGATATGGTTCGCTCCATGATGAGTAGTGCTGAGTTGCCTCTTTCATTTTGGGGACATGCGCTTCAGACAGCGGCGTACCTATTGAACGATGTTCCGTCTAAATCTGTGCCTAAGACACCGTTCGAGATATGGAATGGTAAGAAGCCGTATCTTAAAGGCATTAAGATATGGGGTTGTCCGGCCTATGTAAAAGTACAAAATCCGGACAAACTTAAGGCACGTTCAGTTCTATGTAAATTTGTGGGATATCCTAAGAACTCCGCAGGATATCTGTTCTACCACACCGAGGAACAGAAGGTGTTTGTATCTCGCCACGCCACCTTTTTAGAGTGGCAATTTCTTGCAAAAGAAACTAGTGGGAGTTCGGTAGAACTGGAAGAAATTCAGCGACCACAAAATGTAACTGAAAATTTGGAGGAACCGCTAGATTCAATAACCCCAAACGAACCTCAGCCACTCCGCAGATCTGGTAGGATTTCTCATCCGCCCGAGAGATACTACGGTTTTCTCATAGACGGGGATCGAGAGGATTGCATCTTGGAAGAAGATGACCCTACCAGTTTCAGGCAGGCCATTATCAGTAGGGACTCTGATAAGTGGCAGGAAGCAATGCAATCCGAAATGGAGTCCATGTACGCCAATAAAGTGTGGACCATGGATATTGCTCCACCTGGGGTAAAACCCGTTGGATGCAAATGGATCTACAAAAGGAAACTTGGTGTAGATGGGCAGGTGGAAACCTATAAAGCTAGACTCGTTGCAAAAGGTTTCCGTCAAAGACCTGGTTTGGACTATGATGAAACTTTTTCTCCGGTGGCTATGCTCAAATCCATTCGGATCCTACTTGCCACTGCTGCCTTCCATGACTATGAAATCTGGCAGATGGATGTTAAGACGGCTTTCCTAAACGGTTGTTTGGAAGAGTGCGTTTACATGGATCAACCAGAAGGTTTCGTAGACAGTGGGAGCAGCGGAAGGGTGTGCAAGTTGCTTAAATCCATTTATGGATTAAAGCAGGCATCGCGGAGCTGGAACATCTGTTTTGATGAGGCAATCAAGGAATTTGATTTCATCAAGAACGAAGATGAACCCTGTGTGTATAAGAAGATTGTAGGACGAACTGTCGTGTTCCTAGTCTTGTACGTGGACGACATTCTTTTGATAGGAAATGATGTTCCTATGCTACAATCGGTCAAGATGTTTTTGTCACAAAGGTTCTCCATGAAGGACCTGGGTGATGCCTCGTACATTCTGGGGATCAAGATCTATAGAGATAGATCCAAGAGACTATTGGGACTTTCGCAGTCCAGGTACATAGAGACCGTACTAAAGAGATTTAGTATGGAGGATTCCAAGCGCGGTAACATACCCGCATTGCACGGAATTACCCTCTCCAAGAAGATGTCTCCTAAGACTGACGAGGAGAGGGTTCGCATGAGCACTATACCCTACGCTTCGGCGGTAGGATCTATAATGTATGCGATGCTATGTACAAGACCAGATGTAGCTTACGCGTTGAGCGCGGTAAGCCGGTATCAGTCAGACCCAGGGGAGGACCACTGGACAGCAGTGAAGAACATTCTCAAGTACCTGAGGAGGACTAAGGAGATGTTCCTGGTTTACGGTAATGGAGACCTCAGGGTCGAGTCCTTTACCGATTCTAGCTTCCAAAGTGACAAAGATGACAGCAAGTCTGTCTCGGGTTTTGTGTTTACCCTCAACGGAGGGGTGGTATGTTGGAGGAGTTCCAAGCAGGATACCGTCGCAGACTCGACGATGGAGGCTGAATACATTGCTGCAAGCGATGCCGCAAAAGAGGCGGTCTGGATTAAGAAGTTCATTAGTGAACTTCAGGTGGTTCCGTCCATTGTTGACCCAATACCTTTGTATTGCGATAACAATGGGGCTATAGCTTTAGCGAAGGAACCAAGGTCCCATCAGAAATCCAGGCACATCTTAAGGCGGTATCACCTGATCAGGGAGATCATTGATCGACAGGAGATCGAGGTGCGGAGAGTGGACACAAAGGACAACACTGCGGACCCATTCACGAAGGCTTTACCCCAGACTCAGTTCGAGCGGCTGATCGAGATGATAGGTCTTCGATACGCCAGTACATGGCCTTAGTGCAAGTGGGAGATTGTTAGTGTATATGCCCTAGAGGCCATTACTGTATCATACTAGTATGTATATTACTTGATGGAAGCTTGGGATATTCACAGTTGTACAGACAATCTTGCTCAATATAGTAGTATGCTACTTGGTTTGCCTCTGCTTTAATGTGTACATGTGTGTTTATTTATTATATCACCTATACGCATTAGTAGAGCCCTTAGGATCTTTGCTTGATTACCGGCGTTGTGATGGCGATCACACTAGTGGGGGCTGGGTAATCTACAAGCACATCCTTATACACGTCCCTAGTCGTGGGAGTACCGAGATAGGGCATCGATACTCCGGAGTAGACTAGCGTATGCGCTTCTCATCCCAGCACGGGAGACGGTCTGTCCCACAGCCGTCAGTACGTCGTACTTGAGATAGTATGCGGGTGCTCGTTGGGTTACGAGTACACTGGACAGGACTCGTCGGGAACTGATGGTTGGTATTATACCTATCGTCAGTTATCAGTTCCCAGGTGACATGAGTACAGCTTAGTCCGCTGACTTGACACTGTCACTTCGCCTCGAGTGTGTTCCCACTGTTCTTTGATTACTACCCTACCACGGCTCTACTGAGTCGTGCAAACAGGTAGTAGTTGGGAGCAGTCCCGAAGCACTTGGAGGCAGTGACGGTTAGACAGGATTCGTCTCTCCCGGTATTGGGGGTTGACATCGCGCTGTGTCTAGGAGAGCCATTACACAAGTAGTCCCTGGCCAGGGCAAGCGAGATGTACTGGTAGGTTCCAGTGTTATCTCAGGGTGTATTGGGCTTCACTCCGACACGACTTGTACCGCTATTAGGGGACTGACGTTTACCGCCCCCCTAGGCCCGCCATGCGATGTATCAGACGAACAGACCGGACTGTACGGAGAATGTCACATTCAGACTCAGTAGGAGTTCAGATGGGGTTTCACCTCGTCAGCCTTCTTGTCGGCATCTACCTGGGGATCGTTACGCACAGCTAGTGCCGCTTGCGGTCTGTGGTTAAACCCACTGCCAGCGTAGTGTCGAGTCTTTAGAGTCCCACACAGAGGGTATTCGCCTCTGGGCAAAACAGAGTAGAGGTCGCATGGTTTTGCGACAGGGTTCGTTCTCATCCGCGCACTTGTGCACGTTTGGAGTCCGGACGGATTATACTGGCAGGCTCTGGTTTGAGCCAGATACTGGTATATGTTTTGGGGTTGCTTTTATATCTTGGTATTCTTGTTCCTCGGAACGAGAATGCAGGTGTGTATGCACAGTTGCTTGAGGCGGAGAATGAGGTTTTTCATTAGGGTTTCGGAACGGGTGCGTATGCACAGTTGACAGTCTTCATTTTCCAAACCCTAATGGATTTATATATTATCTATTAATAATAGTAATTAAATGAGAATTATGTTATGGTTGAGTTTTTGTTGACTTGTTGACCTTGGTTGACTTGTTGACCATTGACCACTTTCATGCCTTGAAAGTCTTCCTTGATTCATGCTTACTTTTTATTAAATGAAGCATGGTTGTGGTCATTCCAAATACTACCATCAACTATTCTCATTTTCAATTATTATCATTTAGATAATATTTTTTTTCTTTTGCATTATGGTTGCTAGAAAGAAAAATGAGAGCTCATTCTATCATAACCTCTCTCTCTCCTCATTTTCATCTTCTTCTTCCTCTAGCAAAGAGAAACCTTCTCATGTGTTGAGAATCATTCTCTTTAAAAGGAAAAGCAAACCCTAATCACTCTCTACTCATTCTAGGATGAAGGTTTAGCAAGCCGGAAACCCTAGTTCACTCAAAGATCGAGGAAGAGCCCAAAGTCGAACCTTCGAGGTGGATCTATCTTCGGCAAGAAGAAGGCGACGAGAAGAGGACCATTCAAGCTTCCACAAAGAACAAGAAAGAAGAACAACAACAAGAAGAGAAGGAGTTCAAGTTTAGGTATAACCATCAACATAGTAGCTAACTCTCTTTAGCTAGAATACTAGTTTTAGTTTAGCAAAGATCCGGCTTTTACGGTCCATGTTACAAAGTTTAGAAAAAATTTTGATTTACCGTTTCCGCAACCCCGTAAGTACCGGGAGAGGTAACGTGGACCTAACATAAGACAACAAACCTTAACTCGATTATGTGACCGTCTTGAACTGCCCTTTGAACCTTCGGGTTTGGGGCAGTACGGCGTGCTACATGTGAGGCGTTGGCTTGACCCTTCTACGGCTGGACCGTCGGTACTGAGGCACGAACTGAATGTTGTTAGACTTATTTCATGTGTTGAGTATTATCGGGAAAACTTGGGTATTCGACTGTTCGATCGGAAAGTTTAACATTTTCTGTTTATCTGGAATGTGATACAATAATTGGAATTCACAAGTAGTTATGAGATAACTGAATGAATGTTATAAATCTAGCAGTTTAGTCCCATACGATATTGAAAAGAGTTTTCGATAATGAGACTAAAATGCGGGATTTATATCTGTTAGGCATGCGATGTCTAAAGTAGTTGCGGATTCCAACTGTTGTAGTTTTATACTTTCTTTTCTGTGACCGTAAGTGTAATATGTGAATCGCCGGTTTCGTTGCTATATGTCAACGACAATTGGGATGCGCATATTTACTTACGTTGATGACATGTGATGTTATGTGTTGCTGGATATGTTATATTGGATCGTCGTGTTTGAATAGCCGGGGTTTTTTATGTGAGATGAGTGTTTTTTCATTTTCATTCATATAAAAACTTGTATGTAATATTCTTTCATTTGGGGCGCTTCCAGGTAGCGGAAGTTGTCACCCGTTGTATATTATTTACTTTTCCGCATTAGGATAGACCCAAGGAGGGGAGCACAAGTAACCGGGTTCTGGGGTCCAGTGGGAGACCAACTCGAGGAGTCGAGTCCGGGTCTCCTAACCCTAGAATTGGCAGGGTTGCTTGCCGCTCTCGTAGGGGTCTAGGGGTGTGTGATTGGCTATTCATCATGACCGTGGAATCCGTGTTTTATACTGGCTCGTATTGAAAACACGGACGTCCTAGTATATCCAATATTTCATATGTTTATTCTGCTGCGATATCTGTGTTGTGACTCTGTGATGGATATAGTATATAGTATATATGATATATTATATAGACGTTACTTATGTTTTACACCCGCGCTAGCCCTGCCCTGCTCTGTCGTTAGTTACCTAACCTAACGGTGCACGAGGGGACATCGAGGCGAATGCGGATGGCATAAGTGTACGTCATATCTATCTGTGATGTTTAGGTATTTAAATGATGGGACTTCATTAATGTGATTAATGAAAGATAAGAAACCTAAGATGTTGTGGAATCGAATTTTAAAATAAAAAGGGTAGCTACAGTTCTTGCTTTGCATAGCGGTATATATGATATGCCCTGCACCTTATTCGATGAGGAAAGGACCGAGATCCCTTCACCGGGAGTGACTCCTTTAGCAATAACTGGCAGATACTACACACTCGGTTTGATTTTTGATTGCTTTTAAGAGTTTTTGCTTTGCACAGTGATATATATGATATATCCCGCACCTCATTCGACGAGGAAAGGGCCGACGATCCCTTCACCGGGAGTGACCCCTTTAGCAAAACTAGAAAAGCCTCAAAATCATTCCATTTTAAAACTTCATTTGATTCTACAACGATATCAAGTTCATTACGCAATAGGTTTTCAGAAAAACCTGACGTAGCCCTCCGTCATTTCAGATAAGTACTAGTTAGTATTCGTGCTACGTTTGTTGACTATGTTAAGGCGTAGTGTGCGGTAGCTAATTAGTGCTTATCTGTATAAGCATATGATGCGATTGGATTAGGGTAGTCGTGCGACTTTGTTGACTATGTTAAGGGTCGTGCGGGTGGGTTTAATTCAATCGGGAAATGACGGGTTGAACTTGACTAGCACTTATGATTTGTTGACTATGTTAAGGTCATATAGCTGCTAGGGGCAAAAGATTATCGAGAATTTCAATTGTTGAAATTTGCAATGAGATTGCATACCTTCTATGAGATAGTTGGATCCCTATACCCACTGCGAGTAAGAGTTACTCCTGGGAGAGTTTTACACATTGCAATTAGCCGATCAAGTAGGTGTCTAGAAAGGTGTCAACGGGGTTACGCCTCTGGGAAAACGAGGTTTACAGTAATTAGGTTCGTGCGAAAGCACGGGGGACCTCCCTCAAAGTACCAACACTGGCCTGGCTGAAAGATTGGCGAACTTGTAGTGTGTAATTAATCCCGGCTAGTCTTTCCTTTTAGGGTTTGAAGGAAGATTTGATAAAAAGTAGTGGGAGCCATCCTGATTAGATAAGATAATAACCAATCTGATCTTGCACGAGCTTACGCTAAAATGTTTTCTTCTCTCTCTCTCCAGGTAGCGACCATTTCATGCCTTAATAAAGATAATAATATGGATGTATTGACCGAACCCGCATGTTATACTGTGCTGGGGAACGTTGGTTCCGTTCTTTCTTATAAAAGTTATAGGAATGAACAGGAAATAGGGGAATGCCAGGATTCCCATGCCACCCGAATGAAGAAAGTACATGATGATGCATTTTCTTCGGGTGTGTTCGTTACTGAGAACTGTTTCTCCATTTGCCCTCAGTCCTGGGTATTGGATACCGGGTCAGGATCCCATATATGTAATCAGTTACATGGGCTTAAGAAAGGTAGAGAACTTGGAGAAGGTGATAAAGACATTAGAGTTGGAAATGGTGCAATTGTTGCAGCTAAGACTGTCGGGGAATATCACCTTGTATTACCAACTGGTAATACATTGGTTCTGAACGAATGCTATTACATGCCGAACCTGATATGCAACATTATATCGGTTTCTTTGCTAAGTAAAGAAGGATATAATTTTGTATTACAGGACAATGTTATGAACATTTTCCATAACCAAAAGTTGGTTGGATCAGGCACGTTGTGCAATGGCATTTATGTTCTAAACCAATCAACAGTTCTGAGTATAACAAACACACACAAGAGGAAGAGTTCAGAACTGAACGATTCTTTCTTGTGGCATTGTAGACTAGGTCACATCAATGCGACACGACTGGCTAAGTTGCATAAAGATGGATATTTGAAACCTTTCGAATTTTCATCTTATGACACTTGCCAGTCATGTCTCAAAGGCAAGATGACCAAAACTCCGTTTACGGGACACGGAGAAAGAGTTACCGAACTCTTGGGACTGATACATAGTGATGTATGTGGTCCCATGTCTACACATGCCAGGGATGGTTCTTCGTACTTCATTACATTCACTGACGATCTCTCTAGATTCGGATATGTGTTCCTGATGAAACACAAATCAAAAGCTTTTGAGAAATTTAGAGAATATAAACAAGAAGTCGAGAACCAAACCGGAAAAAGTATTAAAATCCTTCGATCTGATCGAGGAGGTGAATACTTGAGCAATGAATTCCTGGACTTCCTAAAAGAGAATGGGATTCTCTCTCAGCTGACTCCTCCATATACACCACAGCACAACGGTGTATCTGAACGGAGGAACCGCACTCTATTAGATATGGTGCGCTCTATGATGAGCACAGCTGAGTTACCTATTTCCTTTTGGGGATATGCGCTGGAGACAGCAGCATACCTATTGAATCAAGTTCCATCTAAATCTGTACCTACCACACCATATGAGATATGGAGTGGGAAGAGACCGTATTTTAAACGAGTTAAAATATGGGGTTGTCCGGCCTATGTCAAAAGACAAAATCCAGACAAACTCGAGGCACAGTCAGTTCTTTGCAAGTTTGTGGGATATCCTAAGAATTCCCAAGGATATTTATTCTACCATGCTGAAGAACAAAAAGTGTTTGTTTCTCAGTATGCCACCTTTTTAGAAAAGGAATTTCTTGAAAAAGAAATTAGTGGCAAAGTGGTAGAGCTGGAAGAGGTTCCAGATACACAAACAGTAACTGAAGATTTAGTGGAACCAGAAGATTCAGTAGCTCCCAATGAACCTCAGCCTCTCCGCCGATCTAGTAGGGTTCCTCGCCAGCTTGAGAGATACTACGGTTTTCTCATGGATGGTGGGAGCGAGGATTGCATCATGGAGGATGATGACCCAACTAGCTTCGAGCAGGCTATCACGAGTAGGGACTCAGTGAAATGGCTGGATGCTATGCGGTCCGAGATGGAATCCATGTACACCAACAAAGTATGGACTTTGGAAGTTGCTCCTGAAGGGGTAAAACCCATTGGGAGCAAATGGATCTTCAAGAAAAAACTTGGTGTAGATGGGAAAGTGGAGACTTTCAAAGCTAGACTTGTAGCAAAGGGTTTTCGTCAAAGACCAGGTGTGGACTATGACGAGACCTTTTCTCCAGTGGCTATGCTTAAATCCATCCAAATCATGCTTGCCATTGCTGCCTTTCATGACTACGAAATCTGGCAAATGGATGTTAAGACCGCCTTTCTAAATGGTGATTTAGAAGAGTGCGTGTACATGACTCAGCCAGAGGGCTTCGTAGACAGTGGGAGCAGCGGGAAGGTGTGCAAGCTGCTTAAATCCATTTATGGATTAAAGCAAGCATCGCGGAGTTGGAACATCTGCTTTGACGTCGTTATCAAAGAGTTTGATTTCGTCAAAAATCCAGATGAACCTTGTATCTACAAGAAGGTGGCAGAGAGTAAGATTGTCTTCCTCGTATTGTACGTGGACGACATACTCTTGATAGGAAATGATATTCCTATGCTGCAATCGGTCAAGCTCTTCTTATCACAAAGATTCTCAATGAAAGATCTTGGTGATGCCTCCTGCATATTGGGAATCAGGATCTATAGAGATAGATCCAAAAGGATATTGGGATTGTCCCAATCCAGTTACATTGACACCATACTAAAGAGGTTTAGTATGGAAGAGTCCAAGCGTGGGAATTTGCCCACGATCTCTGGGGTCACTCTCTCCAAAGAGATGTCTCCTAAGACTGATTTGGAGAGAGCTCGCATGCAAGGGATACCCTATGCTTCGGCAGTAGGCTCTATCATGTATGCGATGCTATGTACCAGACCCGATGTAGCATACTCACTAAGTGTAGTGAGCAGGTATCAAGCTGATCCTGGAGAGAGTCACTGGATAGCTGTGAAGAGCATTCTCAAGTACTTGCGAAGGACTAGAGATATGTTCTTGGTGTATGGTAACGGAGAGCTCCAAGTGGAGTCCTTTACCGATTCGAGCTTCCAGAGTGATAAGGACGACTCTAAGTCGCAGTCGGGCTTTGTCTTTACCCTTTACGGAGGGGCGGTTAGCTGGAAGAGTTCCAAGCAGGAAACCGTGGCAGACTCGACGATGGAGGCTGAATACATCGCTGCCAATGATGCTGCCAAAGAGGCTGTCTGGATCAAGAAGTTCATTACTGAACTTGGAGTGGTTCCATCCATTGAGCATCCAATACCTTTGTATTGCGATAACAATGGAGCGGTGGCTTTGGCCAAGGAACCCAGGTCCCATCAGCGATCCAGGCATATTCTGAGGCGGTATCACCTGATCCAGGAGATAGTTGATCGCCGGGAGATCGAGGTCAGGAGGGTAGACACGAAGAACAACACGGCGGATCCACTCACGAAGGCCATTCCCCAGATACAGTTTGAGAGACTCTTCGGGATGCTCGGTATGAGATACTACAGCAGCTGGCCCTAGTGCAAGTGGGAGATTGTTAGTTGTATGTATGCCCTAGAGGCCAGTATTGTACAGATTATGTATATTATATTGGATGCTTGGACATATATAGAGATGACTTTCTTGCTCGACATGATAGTATGCTATCTGGTTGCTATTTATCTTAACATGTACACTAGTCTCTTTATACTGTCTTATAGTTACATGTTGGTAAAGCCCTTAGGATGTGTACTTGACTACCTGGACTATGATGCAGATCATACTAGTGGGGACATGGTAGTCCATAAGTACATCCTTCAAGGTCCCTAGTCGTGGGTGTATCGAGACGGGGCATCGATATACCAGAGTAGACTAGCGTATACGCTTCTCGACCCATGTGATGGGCGATGGATGATCCCATATCCATTGGTGTTTGACATCAGAGATGGTATACGGGTGCTCAGTGGAGACTGGGTACACTGGACGGACTCGCCGAGAACTCCCAGATGGTATTATACCTCACGTCAGATGGCAGTTCTCAGGTGACACTTGTACAGGATAGTCTGTAGACCCGAGATCGTCATAGAGTCTTGTGTGATTCCCACTGTGCTTTGATCTCCACCTTACCACGTCCATGAGGGCGTGCAAAACGGTGGTCTTTGGGTACAGTCCCGAGTCACATGGAGGCAATGAGCGATAGGAGGGGTTTCGTCTCTCCCGGTATTGGGGGTAGATGTTGCGCTGTGCTCGATTGGCCGTAACAGGGAAGTCCCTGGCCAGGGCTGATCAGAGATTTGCTGGTAAGTGTTACCAGTAGTTTCTCGACCCGTTACGAGCCTCACATCGGCACGACTTATCGGGTTATTGGGGTCTGACGTTTACCACCCCTAGACTTGATATGCGACGTATCAGACGAAGAGACCGGACTGTACGGTAAGTGTTACTGGTCGGATTCGCAGGAGTGTGAGCGGGCTAGCTCGTCGATCTTCTGATCGCTCAATACCCTGGTGGCCGTTACGTTTAGCAGACCGCTTGCGGCTTGTGGGTGTTTGATATGATCATCATCTGCTACCGGCGTATTGACGAGTCTTTAGAGTCCTACACAGAGGTTTCCTGGTTCAAGCGAAACGAAATAGGAGCGCATATGAGATATGTGCAGGACCGAGAATAATGCGTGTATGTGATACCGCATTTCATTCTCGCGATAAATGTTTCGATTGGTTATATTTGATATGACCTAGTTATCGAATCATTGATTCGATAAATCGATACATTGAATACTAGTCGGTTATGTGCGACATGACCGGATCATTGAATCAAATGTTGATTTAATGATTTAATGTATAATTATATATTTGATATATTACTTTGCATTAACTAGTATTGGTTCACTTTAAACGGATTTTTCTCACTTGGATTGCACATTGTGTATGTGATATGCTTTAGTGCACTACTTTGTATCATGTTTGATGATACTTGATAATGTGGTTAAGTGTAAAGGGTTAAACCATGGTTAAGTGATGATTAGGGTTTGGGTTTTTCATTTATTTATTTGTTTATTTATTTGGAAAGGATTAAGTTGAGAATGGTGGCTTATTTTGGAGCTATGTTGAAGCTTCTTGAAGCTTTGACAAAGTCCACCATCCTTATCTCATCCTTAACCCTAACCACTCTAACTAACCTTGGTTTAATCTCTACACTTGACCATGGTCAAGATATGATAAGTATTCATATTAGTTTTATTTTTAAAAAAGAGAAGACTTATCATTCTTGCTTCATCTTCATCTTCTTCTTCTTCTTCAAGCTTGCTACATCAATGGCAACTTGAGATTTAGTGAGAGAAATCCAAATCTAAAGTGAACCCACCTCCTATTTCTTCATCCTCTACCTCTTGCCAAGTGGTTTTGGGTGTTTTCTTCACAAGTTTCACTACTTGGTGAAGTCGGAGCTTGAACTAGTGCAACCTCGACGTAGATCGTCTTTGACACGAAGCCGACGAACTATTCCGCTCACTTCTCCGATGAAGCCGTCGCGAGAGTCCGAGGTTCGTGATGGACAGCGAGGGGACGACCACGTGGAGCTAAGGAGGTGGAAATCCGGATCTACAAAGGTTGTAGCATCTAACCTATAGTTAAATTGTTAACTAGATTTATATTTCGCCTAGAATTCTAGCGACGATCCGTTAACTAGGGTTTCTCGGCACCATAATTTTTGAAATTGGCATGTTCGATGCCTTGTGAGACCTCACTAGGGTGCCTAGGAACCCTACAGCCTCTCAGCCGCCCAATCAAGTGCAGGGCTCTGCTCATGAACCGGGAAATGGTGTCCCGGGACAGCCAACGCCTATTCCCTCAAATCCAAAGGTGGGCGAGCCGCAAGAAAGTCGGCTGCATCCTATCTCTGGAAATGTCTTGATTACCGATGACAGCAACCTAATAACACAAGATCAAATTATGGATTTGGTTGCCAACAAAGTCAAAATATTGGTAGTCGAAGCCAAAGCGCAAAAAGATATCAGCAGTAGTGGGAGATCATATCCTGCTCGGTATGATCTAGTAGAGTTTCCTAGCGGCTATGTCATCCCCAAATTCGGAAGATTTGATGGGACAGGAAATGCGAATCAGCACATTGCCCACTTTAAAGCATCATGCGGGAATACTGGGGGCAATAACATGCTTCTCCTCTGCCAATTCGTTAATAGCTTAACCGATGTCGCTTTCGACTGGTACGCGAGCATACCAAATGACTCCGTTACTACTTTCGTCCAAATGGAATATCTGTTCCGACAAAGGTTAATGAGTGTCAGCGCTAAGATCACCATTGCCGACCTCGTAAGGACCAAGCCAAAGAACAACGAAAGCAGCATGTATTTTATAACCCGATGGCGTAATCTCCCCGTCAATTGTGAACCGCCGATAGAGTAGAACTAATCTATCAGCCTCCTCGTCGGAAATCTCAACAATTGGATGGCCCTGTTTCTATGCACAGCGGGTCTCAAAACATTCCAAGAGCTGACCAAGAAAGTTTAGATGTTGGACCGCTCAAAGGAGCCCTCCTCTTATTCCCAAAATAATAATATGTCCTGGAGAAACCGAAAGGACGATAATCGCAAAGGCGGAAATTCCGATGATGCTGAATTTTTTAACACTTCGGCTAACCGAAATAAGAGAGAGATGAGCGAGCCTAATGCCAACCGGCCTCGGAAGCCAGTGTTCGAAGAGGGAGGAGAATCTCTACTGAAAGAGAAGCTGGATAAGGTTTATTCCTTCAGAAGGGACAAAGTCCGAAATAAGAGAGAGATGATTCGCTCATGATACCATATTCCAGTGTGGCGATACTAATGTCAACCCAAATCATATCAAGTGAGCAAGACAACCAACGACCACCCTGGCAGAATCAGGCTCCACCTCGGAAACAAGACGAATCTCGACACCACAGAAAACGGAGCGAGTCAACTTCAACCCTGACACCGCAGAAAGCGGAGCAAGTCAAATCAAATCCAGACACCGCAGAAAGCGGAGCAATTCAACTTCAACCCTGACACAGTAGAAAGTGGAGCAAGTCAAATCCAATCTCGACACCGCAGAAAGAGGAGCAAGTCAACTTCAACCCCGACACCGCAGAAAGCGGAGTATGTCAGATCCAATCTCGACACCGCAAGAAGCAGAGCAAGTCAAGTTCATCCCAGACACCGCAAGAAGAGGAGCAAGTCAAATCAAGTATCGACTGTCCACATCGGTAAAATGGCAACACCAACCGTCCAAAATGGCAGCACCGACCGTCCAAGTCTCAAAAAGGGAAGCACCGACCATCCACGTCGATAAAAGGGTAGCACCGATCGTCCAAGTCGCAAAAAAGGTAGCACTGACCGTCCAAATCGCAAAAAGAGCAGCAATGTCCTCCCTGTTGGAATTATGCTCCGTCTCGGAATCAAATCAACCAATGACCTCCCCGTCGGAATTATGCTCCATAACAATGACCTCCCCGCCGGAATTATGCTCCGAATCGAAATCAAGTCAACCAACAACCTCTGCGGCGGAATTATGCTTCGACTCGGAATCAAGTCAACTAACAACCTCTGCGGCGGAATCATACTTCATCTCAGAGTGTGCCCCGTATAGAAATTATGCTTCGCCTCGGAGTAATTGCTTTTCCCGTCGGAATTATGCTTCTCCTAAGAATTGACCTCTGCGTCGGAATCATACTTCATCTCAGAGTGTACCCCGTCTTGAAATCATGCTTTGCCTCAGAGTATCGGCCTTCCCTGTTGGAATTATTCTTCGACTCGGAATCAACCTCTGCATCGGAGCTATACTTCATTCAGAATGTTTGCCCTGTGCCGAAACTAAGTTTCGTTTCAGGATACACTTGTCTCGTGTTGAAATTATGCTTCTCCCCGGAACCCTACTGTTCGCCGCCGGAAACCGGGAAGACGCGATAAACGTCTTGCCTGAATCTGGGGGCAGATGCTAATAAGTGCTATCCGTCCACCTCTCCGAAGATGCCAAGTTGATTTATGGCACCATGTATCGAAGGTTTAAACGGATGCGGCCGATGTAGCAGACTTCGTCAGATTCCCCCTCGTTGGAGGGGTTTTTTTTTGTGGGGACGCTCTTCCCTGCAGGTGCAAGCCCCTGCAGTTAATTACGCTACCGCATCATGGTAACAACTTTCTCCTTCTCCAGATGGTCACTTCGCGTCGTAGGTGTTTTTTTTTTGTAGTTGCCCGTGGGTTGTATACGGAGACTAATTTATGCCGTCGCCCGTAGGGCGTAGATTAGTCCAAATCCGTATTTTCTTAGATTTGGGTTTTGGTTTGGGTTTAAGGATACGTTAGTCTTATTTGAGACTAAGATCAACTTAAACGTTTGTTAAGGATACGTTAGTCTAATTTTAGGCTGAGATCAACTTAACGTTTGTTGAGGACACGTCAGTCTAATTTTAGACTGAGATCAACTTAATGGGATCGTTTAGATCCAACAAAAGAGCATTTGGACTCTATTGTTTAGTTTAAGGACATTGTGGTCGATTTTCAGTTTAAGGAACTGGTGGTCCATTGCCCGTTTAGGGACATGGTGGTCCAAGGTTAAGGACATCATAGTCCGTGGGCTTAAGGACCCAACAGTCCAGTTTAAAGACATCATAGTCTGTAGAATGTATGGCCGTCGGGACCCGTCACCTCTTTGAAGACATTGAAGGATTACAACGACAAATATCAGAGCAGTTCAGAGATGAACCGTTGAACCAATTTTGGTTGGGAGATTTATAGTCCAATTTGGGACTAAAGTATGTTAAAAGGTTTATGAGCATATGGGCTTAGTTGATATAAGTTGAGGACTTACAGCCAATCTTGGGCTAAGTCCAATAAATGTTTAACATTTTATTGTTCTGGCTATTGAGCCTTTATTTGGGCTTGGCCCTTTTTATAATGCAGAGCATCAGATCTTGACATTTTTTGTCTTGTATTGAATGCATAGCATTCATCAGAACAAAGTGTGTTCTGACAGCGCGCCACGTGGCGCATCAGGAGCTTTGCGCCAATCAAAGAGCGCATTGTGCTTCTGTCAGGTAGCGCACACGAAGGTGACACGTGTCGCGCTTAGCGCTAGTTTATCAGCGCATTGCACTTTCCATTTATGAGCGCTTTGCGCTGGTTTAGGGACGCGCCAGTGAGTGACACGTGGCGCGCTTTGCGCCAAGCGCCAGCCCATGAGCCCAGTGCTCTGTTTTAAAGGCGCAAAGCGCAAGTAATGTCTATGGTTGACACGTAGCGCGTTTTGGCGTTAAGCGCCGGTCCAAGGAGCGCAAAGCTCTGTTCATGAGTGTAAGGCACTGTTCAGTAGCGCAAAGCGCATCTAATCAAATTTATGATCAGAGAACAAGTTTATGTTCTTCTTTTAAAGGAGGTTTTGCCTCAAGATTCAAGAACAAAAGTTCTTGTTTATAAAAGGGCTCTGCCTTTGTAGATCAAGGATCTGTGAATGAAGTGAATACTTCTTTTATTTTTATGATTAGATTTTTTGACCTTTTTCTTTTTATCAAAGACCTTGGTCTTTGGTAGATCTATGATCCTTTAAGAAGATAGTTCTTCTTTTTTAATGAGATGATTTCATCTCTGTTGTTCAAGAATTAATTCTTTACCTTGAAGAAATGATCTTCTTTTTCTAAGAGCTTGCTCTTCTTTCTCTTTGAGTTTTTCTCAAAGTTTGCAGGGAGTTTCTCTATATCAGACTTGAAGTCTTGGGGCCTTTATATAGGGTAAATTGATTTGTTAAATCAGTTAAAGAGATCTTTCTCTAATTGATTTGGGGATGTTTCCCCACCGTTGGATCTTTGATCCAAGGGCTTCTGTTTTACAGAAGGCAATCTTTTTGTTTTTTAACAAGATTGGAAAGATTTTTCCATAACAGAATTTTAATTTTGATTAATTAATGATTTATCATTATTAGATCTTTTGATATAACGGTGGGGAATTTTTTATTCCAGCGCTGGCGCATCCGTGCTTTGCACGTGGTGTGCTGCTCAGAGCGCAGCGCGCTTTGCGCTAGCGCATCTACGTTTGACACGTGGCGCGTAGCGCAGCCTGCGCTAGCGTACCCGTGTTTGACATGTGGCGTGCAGCGCGCCTAGCGCTAGATCTGAAACGTTGCTTCAATTTTTGAATTTTGAATTTTACGACAGAGTTTTGTTCTGATTGGGGGAAACAAATGCCCCCCCATCGTTGCGCTCACGTGGCGCACACGTGAGTGCAGCGGTGGCAGCATGTGAGCCCTTGGATCAACTCAGAAGCTGAAGAGGCGGTTCAATGCCTATAAATAGGACCTTTGGTCCCTTAGATGATTATCATCTTCTTTCTTTGAGAATTTTTGTTCAGAGCACAGCACTTCTGTTTAAGAACTTTTCAAGAGTAAAAACTCTTTCCAAACTTAGGTAAAGTTTTAAAATTTTTAATAAATTAGGGTTTTACCATTAACAGAGACTTGCTCTTCATAAATCTTTGATCTAAAAAAAACCCATTTAGGGTTTCATTAACAGAGCTTTGCTCTCCTGAACATGTAGATTTTTAATCTCTTGTGAAGAACTCTTAAGAGTTTGTTCATGGATCTTAAAAATAAAATTTTATTTTTGATGGATCATCTTCTCAGAGCAAGGCTCTTCTTGAAGGATTTTATTCCTTCATCATTAGACTTTGACAGATGTCTGTCTAGTGAAGAGCGCTGCTCTCAATGGGAGTTTTATTCCTCTGCCCGAGAGATTTCTTATTTAATGAGAATCTCTTGAGGATTTCCTCTTTTAATGGCAGTCTCATCCAATGATGAGGCTGCTTTATTAATGATGAACTGTAGAGTTTTTGTGGGTCCCCTTTTGTCCCTTTTAACTGTATTGCAGTGCGGCACGGACTCATAGTACTTTGTAATAGAATTTAATTTATAACATGGGCAGCTGAAAATTCACTCTTTTTCGCACAGGCATTATGTCTTCCAACACCTCCTTCCCGTTCATTCGCTCAGAAGGCGGGTTCCCTGAAGCACCGGTTGACCGTGAGGTTTTTATGTTGATAAAAGACCATGACCCGGAGCACAAGAGCCTTCATTTATGGGGTAAATGGTATAACCAAATTATCATGGGCCGATGGAGCTTTTCTTGTGTGACGCCCTCGGAGCCTATTTCAGCGATTGCTTATGCAGATGCGCTTCCGATAAATTACACTATGGAGGAGGTCAACTGGACTTCGGAAGGTCTCCTTCGGCCTTCTATCGCCGCAATACCCGTGCAGCCGCCGGTAGCTTTGGACATCCTAGGGCGACACATATATCAAGACGAGTCGTGTCCTTCGGGACAGCCGTACAATGTAGGACTAACTCCCCGTCACCCAGCCGGGTATTTGCAGTGGGCCCGGTATATCTTATCGGCGAGGAAATCACAGTTGATGAAGCTCGGATTGTATTCCGCCGTTTATGCTCCTTTGTTTCAATATTCCACACCCCCTACATGGTGGGTCAGGGAATTGATCGCACGCGGAAAGCGTGTCGGATGTTCAAAGTTCTAAAGTATAACCGCGATCAGGACGGTGTCGCTATGCAGCTAGCCGGTTGAGCACGGGTCGATCCACAGGGAGAAGGTTGTATGTCCTTTCTTGTTTTAGACGAGTCAATAAAGAATTGTATATGTTTGTTCAGTCTAACCTATGTGTATTATTTGCAAGTATAAAGTTGTTAAGAAAAAGATACGAAATTGTAAGCTAAAGAAATCCGTACTCAAAACCTTTGAGCCGAGTCTTAACCAATTGAAGCTAGAGCAATTGGCAACAACGTGGATTAGGGGATTTAAGCACGGTATTCGTGGAATCCGGCTTATTTACCCTTGTCCTTCCGTTCTTGTCTCTTGCTTTCGCCTCTGGCCAAACCGAACGCAACCGGTCGCGGTTAGGAATCACCGTTACCTTGGTAGGGTAGGGTGCCTAACGGAGCGCTTGCGTATCGTTTGGGCGGAGTTCAATGGAAAATACGGGAAAAGAAAATGAGCAAAGAAACGTTAACTTATAATATCGTATTTCTTCTTAACAATAATAATTACAACCATTCACAATATGAACAAAAAAGAGAGAAAGAAAAGAACAAAGAAAAGAAAAGATTACAAGTAATTAAGTGCATGAATAAAATTGCATGTAATAAAAGCAAGATAATAAAAAGCAAGTAATAAATAAGCAATAAAAAGAATTAGAAACTAGAACTCAAGACGAGCATGGGATCAATAGCCAACCCTTAAACTTGCAAGCTCAATCAAGAGGTTGCAAGATCAAGAGAAGGGTAGAGAACGCATGTGAAATGAAACGCTAATTCCATAAGAAAATACGACCCTTGAGATCAATAACAAACTCTTAACCTTTCAAGCTCAATGAAGAGGTTGAAAGATCAAGAGAAAGCAAGAATCTCAAGGGGAGGTTTAAACAAAAGAGAATGATACAAAAGCCCTCATCTTCATTGATCTTCCACTAAAAAAGCTCTCACTACAATTTTCATGGAGAAAAGATGAAGAAGAAGAAGAAAAAGACTAAAACCTAACAAAAAGAGGCAAAAGAATAGACATGAAATTGGACCCTTGGCTTAGCTCAGTTCTGGAGTATTTATAGGCAGGGATCTGGAAATCTAGGGCAACATTCAGAACCTATGGGAAGTTACAAAAAAGCCCCTAAAAGATGACACGCTGAAGCCATAGTACGGCCGCATTTCCGCGGCCAATACCCCCTATTGGCCGCGGATCCGCGGCCGTATAGGGGATTTGGGTCCTCGGTTTTTGGGTGATCTCCTGGTTTACTTTTTCCTCGTGTTTGAAAACTTCAAACTGCACAAAATCTTCCAGAATATCTTCAGAATTCTTAGTCCAAGATTGCTATCTTTTTCTTTACTTTTGACTTTATCTCCCTCGAGCTCCGCGCACCCATTGATTCTTGTGCAGCCCCCCTCGTGCTCTGTGCTTGTCCGAGACACGAATGACCACTGTCATATGTCTTGTCTCTGGAACTGATACTCGGCACTGGACGGATATGGATGACCGGAACCCGGCTTTTATCTGCTGTGACAGATGTTCTGTATTTGGTGTAACTGTGGAGATTTTGTCTTGATTTGCAATATTTGGACTGGAAACCTGTACTCTGTAAATATGTAACAAAAACGGATTAAAAGCACCTACCTATAAACACACGAGCATAAGAATGGGCGGTATAAAATGCAGTATTCTGTTATGAACAAATACCCCCAAACTTAACTTTTGCTCGTCCCGAGCAAAACCAATTATTCACAAAAATAAAATCCTAACCGCACTTTCGCAGTGAACGCGATTGCACTGAGCACGTGCAACAAGCCGTTAAACCTCTAGGTGTCCCTAGTAGGAGGAGTGTTGTCTCCTGAGGCTTTTCAGCGGATTACACCCACAAAATCCCGTCAAGCTAGTGTTATAAGTTAACATTGATTCTACTCCTACAGTTTAGTTTTTACGTTAGAAACTCTATCATCCTAAGTTAGAAATATCCAACCCTTATTTTTCACACCTCCTATCTATTTAACCTTAGATCCTATACATTCCAAAAAAGTTTAGAAAGATGTTGGTTCTCCTGAGTTTTCCTTCTAAAGTACGGCCTCAAATTAGGGATTTTTATCAACTTTACAGAAAACACAAGTCTTATTCTTTATTTCTATCTTTTATCCAAATATCGATTGTATACCCCTACGTGTGTGTATATTTGCACCCCTACACTCAAGAATTCAATTCAAGCTATAATACCCTTGCCTTAATACCAAATACTACTTCTTTTCATTAAGGATGGACGGATTTGCTCACACACCTTTCATGCGACTATTAATGCTTCTTGAGGCACTAACGACCGATTACTGAATGTGTGAACTTTAAAGCGTAAATAGCAGTTTCCAGGTCTTGACTTTATTCTATTTTTTTCTTTTTCTTTTTCTTTTTCTTTTTCTTTTTCTAGACCGGATATATTTTTCAACATGCTCTTTTGGTGTTTAGCTTTAAATACCGTTTTTTCTTTCATACTAGGCTTTCAGGCAAGAGTATTTCAAGGTATCCTCTACTATCCCAAGTTTCAAGGTGCGTGTAAGTGCAGTTTGTAGGGTATATGCTTTCTAAATTTGAACTCAAGAAAAGAAACTATTTTTCAGACTTATCCTTCAGCAAAACTTCAATACTCTCCCTTCATCTTGACTTAACTCAAGAACTGAACTCAAAATTACCTATTTCTCAAAAAAAACTATAAGGACGTATAATCACCAAGTTTAAACAGAACGAGGGTTATTTTTAGGGTTTTCAATTCCTAAGCCTAGAATTTAGTTATTTCTAATATGTCAACTAAACTTTCGGAATAAAAATCTAAGTTACCCTATTAGCTAACTTGACGACAAAGTTTTTATATTTTTGGAAAATTTTCGATTTTTTATGGGTTTTTAATAAGGTATGCAAATGCAAAATATACAAATGAATGCGAAGGAAGAAAGTTTACCGAGCACACCCCCAAACTTAAACTTGACAGTGCCCTCACTGTCAGGCTATACCAAGAGGGTCAAAATTGTCGGCACTCCCTAGAAACAAATTATATACAAAACAAAAAGGAAAACAAAAAATATATACAAAAAAGGAGTCCCCCCCAAACTTAAGTAAAACAGTGTTTCCACTGTTAAGCGTTGAAGTTCAGGATCAGGGGGGAAAGAGAACAGTTTCAAACTATACAAGGCCTTACACAGGCCAAATGTGAGCACCAACCATTCAAAGATTTTATCGCTATAATGTACAGGTTGGTGGAAGAAGGCGTAGAGAAAAGAGAAGGAGAATACGCGAGACCGTATGGAGATAGAAGTGGTATACGGTCTCGGTATATGAGAAGAAGAATGACGGAAGGGAAAAAGAAGTGGGGTACGAACTTGAGGGTGCAAATGGAGTGAATAGATTAGCACAATTTGTGATGAGCGATGTGTAAAAAGCGATTGTGCCAATCTATTAACCCGTCGAGAAATGGGGTCAAATCCCTCAAGATTCGTGAGAAACCATGGGTATGCCGAACTCGGTAAACCAGACACAGGAAGTGAAAATGATACAGTTTCTTGCAAGGTCGGAACGATGGGAAGGATGGAGGGAAGTGATCGAGGAGGGGTATCGGTTAAGGTTTCGGGAGGGTGTACACAGTCAATGAAAGGAACAGGATGAATTGGAAAATCCGACTCATCAATTAAAACTGGTTCATCCTCAAAGCTATCCACAAAATTCTCCTCAAAATTTAGCACATCCATGCATTTCTCTTCAAAATTTAGACGCATATGGGGTTCGGGAAAAACAGTTAATGACTCGGGATGATGAATTGGAGAGAAAAATTCTGCCAAATCTACAGGTTCACCATCCAAAATATTCCCGGCGTCAATATCCTCAATCAAGTGAAAATCAATATTCTCAGACATCTCAACAAAAGCATGGATATTAATCAATTCAGGTTCTAGAGTGGAGGTGTAGAGGTCAAAAGGATTGGGTGTGGTTTCACTCGAAAGGGACCCTTCACAATCGGGCAAATCAAACACTACAAAGTCACACAACTCATTATCTGTTCTATCTCTAATCAATGAATCGTTTGGAACACTAGATAGACATTCAAAACCGGAGTTGTGGGATGCAAGTTGAAACGAGTAGGCTTGATTCGGAAAGGGGTACAGCTCACTCTCTCCACTCAAATTCTCAACCGGTCCTACCGCCTCTTCATACATTGGAAAATTTGGAACTAGTTGAAAACTAGCTACCGGGTCACTAGGTTGTATGAGGGCGGCCATGGACGCATTCAAATCCATCATTTGTTGGCTTGACGCTACCCTAAAGTCTTCCAACGACTGTTCCAGACTAGACATAGGTTGTGAAGGGGTTTCAGTAAAAGATTCAAAGTTGTTTGGATATTGAAGACTCCCAAATGGCGGTTCTGAAGCAATGTCTAGGGAAGGTGCAAAGGTAGGGTAGGATTGGTAGGAATTGAATGGTTGGATAGGGGTAGGATCAACATTTGGATAAGAAGGTGAATGAAATTGTTGATCCCAAGAATTTGAAGTGGTGAAAGGAGTGAAAGATCGGCTACGAGATTGTTCAATACGTTCAGCGATGGACAAAGGATGACTTGCAAAAGGGGTATCAACATAAGCGGGTGCGGGAGGTTGAAAAGGTTGATACAAAGTGGAATGATGAGTGCAAGTGTTTGTCCTAGACGCTGCTATGCGATCTTTCAGTGAAACTTTGGGCATGGAGGGGTCGTTCGATGTTCGGCCAAAGCAAGAACCGTAAGAAGTAATATCTGGTTGTGGGTACCAAAGTTCGGCAAGAGTTTTGCGAGGTGGGGTACCCATGATATGATGAGAAAGGGAAAGAAAGGAAGAGAAAAGGAGGGAAAAAGAATGTTGATTTTTTTTTTTTTAATAATTTTATTATTTTTTTTTTTTAGTTATTAACAAAAGAATGAAATATACACACACAAAAAAAAATATGGACAAAAACAATCACGACACAAAAATACCACACACCTAATCGTTCTAGGGTTCACCTAGGTCAACTAGACCTGCTCCAGAACTTGATTGTCGAAGTAAAACTGTGTCGAGAAACGGGCTCAAGATACACTGATCACGAGGCCAGGTAAGTGCAGAGATAAGGGGAGGTTTTCCAACGCTTTCGCGAAGTTCCTTAATTAAATAACCCTTTCTCTTTTGGCGGTTTCGCCGTTAACACTTTCCTAGACACCCCGTAAA
The DNA here is from genome assembly GCA_030015575.1 of Agapanthus africanus. Lineage (NCBI taxonomy): Eukaryota > Viridiplantae > Streptophyta > Magnoliopsida > Asparagales > Amaryllidaceae > Agapanthus > Agapanthus africanus. The sequence continues at coordinate 438,749,800 of CM057350.1, read as the reverse complement.
CAATATACCGTTAAGCGAGGTTCTAAACACAGTTAACTTCTCCTAGTGAGCGCGAAGTCCTTAAGGCTTAAAGTCTAGTTTCTTTTAAATTTTGTGCGGGTAAACGTTATGCTCAAGTTCGTGATTTGTGGGCCACGGAAAAGGTGATGAAATCCTTTACCGTATATTGTGGGGTTCGCTTGCCCTTAAGTCCGTATTAATTGATGCAATGCGCAATTCAATAAAAATTCTATAAAGAATCAAAAAATCGTTTTTTTAGTTTAAGCGCGGCACTGCAACAAATACGGGTTAGTCAATTTTTAGCGTTTGTTAGCGAACTTGCAAAGAATCCTGCAAAGAATAGTATATTGGATGCGTCGGATTTGAGAAGAAGGTGTTAGTAAAATACGTACCGTTAAGTTTTGGGTTAGGAAACCCCCGTTGAATCAAATCCGGTAAGCTTGAAAAGTTCGCTTGCGCGGGTCAAACTACCCGGATCTTTGGTACTGTACTTCGTAATCACCTTAACCTTGAACGTACACTTTGCTCCCCACAATTGCAGTTTGCAAATACGCAAAAATCTGCACACTTGCCCACAAAAATGATCAAAAAAAACAAAAAGAATTTTTTTTTATTATAAATATATACAAAAAGAATATTAACCCGAATAACAAGAAAGAAAATACGCTACCGTCTCCCCGGCAACGGCGCCATTTGATCGCACGCGGAAAGCGTGTCGGATGTTCAAAGTTCTAAAGTATAACCGCGATCAGGACGGTGTCGCTATGCAGCTAGCCGGTTGAGCACGGGTCGATCCACAGGGAGAAGGTTGTATGTCCTTTCTTGTTTTAGACGAGTCAATAAAGAATTGTATATGTTTGTTCAGTCTAACCTATGTGTATTATTTGCAAGTATAAAGTTGTTAAGAAAAAAATACGAAATTGTAAGCTAAAGAATTCCGTACTCAAAACCTTTGAGCCGAGTCTTAACCAATTGAAGCTAGAACAATTGGCAACAACGTGGATTAGGGGATTTAAGCACGGTATTCGTGGAATCCGGCTTATTTACCCTTGTCCTTCCGTTCTTGTCTCTTGCTTTCGCCTCCAGCCAAACCGAACGCAACCGGTCGCGGTTAGGAATCACCGTTACCTTGGTAGGGTAGGGTGCCTAACGGAGCGCTTGCGTATCGTTTGGACGGAGTTCAATGGAAAATACGGGAAAAGAAAATGAGCAAAGAAACGTTAACTTATAATATCGTATTTCTTCTTAACAATAATAATTACAACCATTCACAATATGAACAAAAAAGAGAGAAAGAAAAGAACAAAGAAAAGAAAAGATTACAAGTAATTAAGTGCATGAATAAAATTGCAAGTAATAAAAGCAAGATAATAAAAAGCAAGTAATAAATAAGCAATAAAAAGAATTAGAAACTAGAACTCAAGACGAGCATGGGATCAATAGCCAACCCTTAAACTTGCAAGCTCAATCAAGAGGTTGCAAGATCAAGAGAAGGGTAGAGAACGCATGTGAAATGAAGCGCTAATTCCATAAGAAAATACGACCCTTGAGATCAATAACAAACTCTTAACCTTTCAAGCTCAATGAAGAGGTTGAAAGATCAAGAGAAAGCAAGAATCTCAAGGGGAGGTTTAAACAAAAGAGAATGATACAAAAGCCCTCATCTTCATTGATCTTCCACTCAAAAAGCTCTCACTACAATTTTCATGGAGAAAAGACGAAGAAGAAGAAGAAAAAGACTAAAACCTAACAAAAAGAGGCAAAAGAATGGACATGAAATTGGACCCTTGGCTTAGCTCAGTTCTGGAGTATTTATAGGCAGGGATCTGGAAATCTAGGGCAACATTCAGAACCTATGGGAAGTTACAAAAAAGCCCCTAAAAGATGACACGCTGAAGCCATAGTACGGCCGCGTTTACCGCGGCCAATACCCTCTATTGGCCGCGGATCCGCGGCCGTATAGGGGATTTGGGTCCTCGGTTTTTGGGTGATCTCCTGGTTTACTTTTTCCTCGTGTTTGAAAACTTCAAACTGCACAAAATCTTCCAGAATATCTTCAGAATTCTTAGTCCAAGATTGCTATCTTTTTCTTTACTTTTGACTTTATCTCCCTCGAGCTCCGCGCACCCATTGATTCTTGTGCAGCCCCCCTCGTGCTCTGTGCTTGTCCGAGACACGAATGACCACTGTCATATGTCTTGTCTCTGGAACTGATACTCGGCACTGGAAGAATATGGATGACCGGAACCCGGCTTTATCTGCTGTGACAGATGTTCTGTATTTGGTGTAACTGTGGAAATTTTGTCTTGATTTGCAATATTTGGACTGGAAACCTGTACTCTGTAAATATGTAACAAACACGGATTAAAAGCACCTACCTATAAACACACGAGCATAAGAATGGGCGGTATAAAATGCAGTATTCTGTTATGAACAGGAATTTCTGGAACAGTGGAACATTCCAACCCACACCTTCCTCCTGTCAGATCGAGAAGTCTTCATTTCTTTGGAGGAGTTTGCAGAGGTCTCAGGTTTACCCGTTAGGGGGGAACATTATGAGGAATTGCTTCCACCGAATGAGTATGTTTTCGCTACCAAATCCATGGTAATGGGTCTTACTCCCGAGAATGCTATTCAGCATCTATTTCCGAGCTTGATAAAGGTGTTGAATATGTATGAAAACCTCTCTCTCGCACCCGAAGGTCGTGGAGTTAATTTTACGGCTTTTATTGCTGATTTTCTTCGCCCGGAAATGTTGAAGGAAGAAGTCGATAAATTTTCCACTCTTGACGACCCCTTCGGCTTGGGTTTAGGCAATCTGTCGGCGACGGAGGTAGATCAGAAAAGCTTCTTTCTACCTGATATCCTGGTCATCCTTTTTACAGAGCTGGCAGCTCCTGAGAGAGGTCACTGTAGTTGAGCCTCCACACGTGCTAAGCCCTACGCGCGGGTTGCCCCCATCCAGCGTTCCTGAAAAAGAAGTGGTTGCCGCATCCCCCGAGTCGGACGTAGGAAATGAAATTAGGACACGTCGTCCAAAGGCGTCTACCAAACGCAAACTCGTGTCACCGGCCTCCGGCGCCCGTCCTCAGAAGAAAAAGAAGCAAGTACTTTCTTTGGACACCATATTAGGCTCGACGCTCCCTGCTCCGTCTAGCGAAGGCTTGAGCGAATATAGGGCCAACGAGGGTTTATTCGAGATGCTTGATGATGCCGATTTGGAGGTTGCCATTAAAGCTTCCAAACAATCGGCCGCCCTCGAAAAAGAATTGGCTGCCCTTGCACAGTCAGGTATACTTTATCCTTATCTCTCCGCTATTTATTTCACTCTTATTTTTTTTATCATACTCTGACTGACGCCTCCTGTTTTAACAGGTGCCTCTACAGAAGAAGCCATTGCTGCTTCGCTTAAAACCTTTGAAGAGGAGGAAAGGCTTCGCGCCTCATTGCCGACAGAGGCTTCACTTGAATGACCGATGATGGATACCGTAACAGTTCTGGAGGTAAAACCTAGCCCTAGCGATAATATCTCCTTGGCGAAGGTCCTGAAGAAGTCTCCTCTCCCTGTCAAAACCGAGAAGCAGCCCAAAAAACATACGGCCAGGGGAAAGAAGCGATCTTCTGCAATCAGTAGCTCTAGACCAAAGCGGGGGAAGAAGACCATTACTAGTCCACCGGAAGACGGTCTTCTTTTTCCTGGTTCATCTGCCGGGGAAGCCGCACAATTGGCTGAGGTATAAGATGCTCACAAGACGAATCCGAGAATGTGAGGACCCCGAAAAGGACTTACCCTGCCGTCATCTTTTATGAAGACCCTCCATGGATACAGCTACTATTTATAGGCCCTCTGGAAGAATGGGGCGAAAGGTCTCTTAAGCAGGCCGTCTCAGCCAACACCGAGGATGCACTTTCATTGTGGACCGGTGGCCATGAGTCTACTCTCGAACCTCGGCAAGCATACCTTCTCAGGAAGGAGCGTCGGCTTGAACAAGCCATACTAGAAGCTCCCTTGCGGATCGGTATGTTCATGTATCTCTTTGTAATATTTTGTATTGCTTGTATACATATATATACATATATATATATATATATTCTTATCCTCATACAAACTTTGCAGGGACTTCGGCGATGGCAGAGAAGCTGAGTCCAAGTCGCGCCCTGACTATGGACTTCGCAGGTAACCCCGATGAGGCACTAATCAGTGTGGAGGGGGTTGACGCCATTGTTGTTCCTGCGATGGAGCTTCCCTTGGTGATTCCTGCTCTCCAGGTGATTACTCCTCCGAAAGAGGCATCTTCATTGGCTGCAGATCCAATGGATCTTTCTGGGGATGGCCCGGCGACTGTGGGATAGGCGGTCGAAGCCACTGTCGTTTCATTGGAGCGTGTAGCGATGGTCACTGCTTCTCCACCGGACGTTATTATACCAGCCGACATCCCTGATGATATGCTCGGGAACACGGAGGAGGGTGAGGCAGTCGCTGCATCCAGTGATTCCCTTGTCGTAGTCTCGACCGGTGACTTACCAGGTAAATTTCAAGGTATTGCTTTCTGTTCTATTCTGCAATCTTTTTTCTACATTTTCTGACAGTACTTTTTGTTTTGAATGCAGCTGCGACGGGCGTCGAGGTTGTGCCACCCGAGGAAGCACCACCAGTTACTGCTTTGACGGTGACCTCCCCTCCATCTTCTCTTATATCTTCTCAAATGCTGGAAGGTATGGGTTTGTGATAAATTTAAATCGGGGACAGCATCTTTCGTGTACTGACCATGTATCATCATGATCTCGCAGGAGCTCTTCTTGATCATTTGTATCAGGTGCTGAACCCGCACTTCGCTTTCCCGTCGGAGATTAGTCCGTCCGCTGGTGTCGGTGAGAATCTTTTCTAACCGACGTCCTTTCTTCTCTTTAACGAGCAATCACGTTATTGCTAATTCTTCTTTGCATTGCTCGTAGCCTTACAAATTGAAGGAGGGGTCAAGGGTACCGCCTTGCCACCGGAACTCTCAGCTTTGCCCCATGTTGCAGCCGGTATAATAAACTCTATTTTTATGTTATTTCTTGAGCCGTCATCTGATTGTGATTTGTTTTGCAGCGGTCACATCGACTCCAGCCCTGTTCGAGTCTCGCATCATAATGCCGGCCGGACCCTTTTCCAGACGTCCATCCTCGAAAGGCGCCGCGAATAGTCTGTGCATGGTGAGTGACTATATTGAGGAGCTCGACGTGGAGACTCCTACATCTGCCGCAGATTTTTCCGCGGAGGTTAACCTAATGCTAGCGACGCTTGTAAACTTCCATAATGAAGGCGTCGTCGAGTCTTGGGTTAACCACTGCCGGAAGATTGAGGCCTGCCTGCATGAGCTCGAGCTTATGCGTCCTGCTCCTGAGATTCAGGTTTTGAACTCCCAGCGGGATGCATGGGTTGAGCAGAGTGTGTCCTTCCTCCGCCATTTTGAACAAGAAGCGACCTTGAAGCGGAAGGAACGCGAGGAGGCTTCCGCTGAGTCTGTTCAACTGCGTGCCCAGGTTGAAGCAAACGTCGCGCAACTGAGAGCTGTCTTTGACAGCAGCAGTGTATTTCGGACGGGCTTGTATTGAGACAGAAGCTCGACTCTATCGAGCGGATTATGCAGAGACGCGAAGCTGCTCAACGGGAAATCGATGAGAAGATTTCATCATGCTTGCAGCAAAAGACTTGAATCGAAGCAGAGCTGGCCGTGGCGGCTGATCAAGGAGAGGGGCTGAGGGAAGTGCGCGAGCGGCTGATCGGACTATTGAAAGCGCTTCCTTCTCAATAAATTTTTTGTACCATTTGTAATTTTGAATAAAATGTATTCATTCTTTTATTCTTTCATATGATGTATTTTGTACCCGATTGAATTCATGAATAAAAGATACATTTCTTTCGCAATGTCTCTTTGATTTCTTCTTTTCTTTGTTATCAGCATGTCACTTTAGTAAGCATAGCACGTAGATGATAGAGTGAGCTTCCTATTTTGAATTCTTTGATAGGTAGTGATGGCTTAGAAAGCAGGTTCAGATCTGCTGCCTAAGACTTTTCAACTTCATGAGCCGTGAGGGTCTCATGAAGACTTTTCTCCCTACGAGTCGAGAGGATCCCGTAGGTGTATTTTCTCCTTAGGAATCGTGAGGATTCCTAAGTGCGTTTTCCCTTATAAGTCGTAAGGATCTTATAAGAGAATTTTCCCTCCTACAATTCGAGAGGACCCGTAAGCGGTTGTTTCCCTCCTTGTCGAGATTTGACTTTGGAGAGTGTAGCCCGTGAATAGTATACAAGAGTCCATCTTGGACCGACTTGCAGGGCCCCAGTGCTCAGGAAACTGGTTCTTATGCCCATTGCCTAAGGCTTTTCCTTACGAGTCGAGACGAATCGAGCAGTTCTCGCAAAGACACCAATTTCCTCGCGAGTCGAGACAAATCGAGCATTTCTCGCAAGAATATCCTAACTTCAAAGTTAACCATTGCTCTTTTATGACAGAGGTCCGTTAGGGTCTGTGGTACTAGGGTTTTTTCTGTCGTACCGTCGCGTTGTCTAATGTATTCCTCGATAGGCAATCTTGCTGTTCGAGTAGCCTTTCGACCGTCGTGTCTCTGATCCCTTCAGGGGCTAGACAAGACATCTTCAAGCAATCCTCCTAGGCAGTTTGACCGTTGGAAGAGCAAGCGTTAGGAATTTTGCTATGTCGCTTTTTACTTGAGGTTGGGCTCATTTTGGAGAGCCCCGATGAGTCATAACCACTCCGCGCTGGTGTGGGATGATCTCCGTTAGTCTTTCAGATTTATATGAGTTGTCGTCAAGACCCTGAAGTTAGGAATTTGGCCTTTGCTTCATTTACTGGCATTGCGTTTGCTGTATCGAGACGAATGTCGTGGTTGTCTTTAGGTTGCTGGTGAACCGTCGAGGTTTGGAACTAAGTATTTTGCCGTGGCTCCGTTGTTTGATTGTCGTGTCTGAATCCTGCTGGGGGAAGAATGCTGTGGCGACATCTCGTCTGCTATGTCGAGATGAACGTCGAGGTGGTGACCACTCCGCGCTAGTGTGGGATGATCTCCGATAGTCTTTCAGGTTTTATATGAGTTGCCGTCAAGACCCTGAAGCTAGGAATTTGGCCTTCGCTTCGTTTGCTTTGGCGTGTCCAAATCCGGTTGGAGGAAGGACGCTGTGGTGACATTTCGTCTGCTGTATCGAGACGAACGTTGAGATGGTGACCACTCCGCACTGGTGTGGGATGATCTCCGATAGCCTTTCAGGTTTTATATGAGTTGCCGTCAAGACCCTGAAGCTAGGAATTTGGCCATTGCTTCGTTTGTTTTAGCGTGTCCGAATCCTGTTAGAGGAAGGACGCTGTAGTGACATATCATCTGCTGTATCGAGATGAACGTCGAGGTGGTGACCACTCCGCGCTGGCGTGGGATGATCTCCGGTAATCTTTCAGGTTTTATATGAGTTGTCATCAAGACCCTGAAGCTAGGAATATTGCCTTCGCTTCGTTTGCTTTGGCGTGTCCAAATCCTATTGGAGGAAGGACGCTGTAGTGACATATCGTCTGCTGTATCGAGGTGAACGTCAAGGTGGTGACCACTCCGCGCTGGTGTTAGATGATCTCCGATGGTCTTTCAGGTTTTATATGAGTTGCTGTCAAGACCCTGAAGCTAGGAATTTGGCTTTCGCTTCGTTTGCTTTGGCGTGTCCGAACTTTGTTGGAGGAAGGACGCTGTAGTGACATCTCGTCTGCTGTATCGAGACGAACGTCGAGGTGGTGACCACTCCACGCTGGTATGGGATGATCTCCGATAGTCTTTCAGGTTTTATATGAGTTGCCGTCAAGACCCTGAAGCTAGGAATTTGGCCTTCGCTTCGTTTGCTTTGGTGTGTCCGAACCTTGTTGGAGGAAGGACGCTGTAGTGACATTTCGTCTACTGTATCGAAACGAACATCGAGGTGGTGACCACTCCGCGCTGGTGTGGGATGATCTCCGATAGTCTTTCAGGTTTTATATGAGTTGCCTTCGCTTCGTTTGCTTTGGCATGCCCGAACCTTGTTGGAGGAAGGACGCTGTAGTGACATTTCGTCTACTGTATCGAGACGAACGTCGAGGTGATCTCTAGGTTGTCTGTGAACCATCGAGATTTGGAACTAGGGGCTAAGCCGTGGCTCCGTTTGGTGATGTTGCGTCTGAGTCCTGCTAGAATGAGGAGGAATGTTGTTGTAGGTCTCCAGGCCGTAGATGTGTCCGTCGAGACTTGGAACTAGGTACTTTGCCATGGCTCCGTTGTTTTGACCGTGAGGTCTTTCATTGACGTTGCATCTGCATCCTGCTGGACTGCAAAGGAACGCCGTTGTTGACATTGCGTGTGGTGTAATGAAATGAATGCTGAGGTGGAATTGGGACTTTGCCGTCACTCCACCTTGCTGACGTTGCGTCTGCTGTAACGAGACGAATATCGCGGTGGTCTCTAGGCTGTCTGGGAACCATCGAGACTTGGCTCTCTTTCGGATGGAGCCTGGGGGGGAGGTATGGTTCCCTCTTTGTTTGTGCCCCTAGATTGTATACAGGGATCGATGTGATCTCACCTGTAGGGCATAAATTTTAATTATATTTTTTTATTTCTTTCCGCAATGCTCTATCATTTCAGCTTTTATATAGCGAAGGTCGCAATTGCCCAATCATTTCGGCTATTTTTCGCGGTGGCCAATCATTTCGGCTATTTATTTTATTTTTACTCGCTGCTTTTTATTGCGAGTTGCCCAATCATTTCGGCTATTTTGCATGCATACATTTTTACTTGCTGATTTTGTTGCAAGTTTCCCCATCATTTCGGCTATTTCGTATGCATGTGTTGCTCGCTGGTTTTTTGCTGCAAGCTTGGGATTAGACACCGATTTCGGCATCAGCACCGCTACAACTGGGATATTGCCAGGAGCGAATCATTATTTGCCTATGTCGATATCGAACAAAGGTGGCTTAGCGAACAGGGTTAGGATCCTGTCGACTAAGGCTTTTGACTTCATAAGCCATAAGGGTCTCATAAAGGTATTTCTCCCTGCGAGTCGTGAGGATCTCGTAGATGCATTTTCTCCTTAGGAATCGTGAGAAATCCTAAGTGTATGTTCTCTTATAAGTAATAAGGATCTTACAAGAGTGTTTTCTCCTTATAAGTCAAGAGGACTTGCAAAGGTTGTTCACCATGTAGACATATCCCTAGTCATGGATGGGGCTTTGTTAGGGAAATGTTTATTCGCGCCCATGGATTGTATACGAGGGTCAATACTGAACCGCTTGTAGGGCAGCATTGGAGGTTGTGATGGCTGCTTAAGAACAGGTTCAGATATCTGTAGCTTAAGACTTTTCAAATCTTATGAGCCGTAAGGGTCTCATAAGAGGGTTCTCCTTACTAGTCGTGAGGATCTCGCAAGTGTAATTTCTCCCTAGGGATCGTGGGGATCCCTAAGTGTGTTTCTCCCTTGCAAGTCGTAAGGATCTCACGCAGGTGGTTTCTCCTCACAAGATCGAGAGGACCTTGCAAGTGTCTTTTAACGAGATTGCGCCCTTTCGGGTTTTCACAAAACTCGCCGGTAGCCCTGCTGTTTTTACTCACGGAGCCCTTTCGGGTTTTCATCCGTGCCCTTTTCGCTTATGGACATACCGTTTTTTTTTCTTTTTTTTCTTTTTTCTTTTTGTTTAACCACATCAATCTGAGGATGCCGCGGGATGGTAGTAGTTTAATGACGTTTCGGTCATAAGTCAATATACGATTACGCAGCTAGATTTTTCCGCAAATCTTCGCTTGTTTTGTGTCGGAGGTGGATTCCGTGAAGAAGGGGCTGAGGGCGATTTCTTCGTCAGAATCGCTTCCAAATGTGATAACTAGCGACCCCTTGGTGTCGGCTATGTGACAGTTGCCAGCAGCTCTTTCGCGCTTATCTGTCATGCTTTTCTGCTCCTGACGAGCCTTGCGCTTCATTTGTTGAACGTGTCGTCGATGGGCAACATATCCCTGCCACCAATTTTTAAATGCTATGCACTCCTCGATAGGGTGTGCAATCCTCTGATGGTATAGGCAGAAGTTAGGATGTATGTCTGCTTCATCAAGACGTATATTGCAAGGGGAATTTCCTTTGAAAGGGGGCAACTTCATTCCTATTGCCAGGGCCCTAGCGAATCGTTTCCTTATTTTAAGCTTGCTTTTGCTGGAGATATGGATTCTTTGTTCCAGTTGGGGTGTCTCGACCTTTTCCTCCAGTCGTCGGCGTTTGGCTTTTTCGAATATAGCCAGTTCACGCTCTCGATTGGCTTTGCTTTTCTGACGGGCTTCGTTCAATAGCAAGTCGATCATCTCGTCAGATGGTTCCAAGGGTTTTGGCTTTAATCCTGTCCCCAGCTCTTTTATACTGTCTTCTATCGCCGAGTGCGTTTCTTCATTAGTTAACGCCGAATGAGAGATCATGTGGTAACTTGCCACATAGTCCTCAGATTCTTTTGACGAGTGATCCCTGTCGTTATTGTCGTTATCTCCGTTCTCAAGGATATTGTTGAGAAATTCTTGGAGTGTGACCGGGGTCCGCGCCTTCTGTTTATATTCTTCCAAAGCGCCAATCTGTTTTTGCAGGTCTGTGCGCTTGTTATCAAGCTTCACGGGCTTTTGGGTCTTCTTGTTCTTCTTCTTCGAAGACTTTGACAGCTGGGTGCAAGCGCTTTGACTATCACCACCAATTTTTATAGTTGGGTACGGTTTCAGCATTCCCTCGACGATCTCGGGTTCCAGTGGATCTTTCCACCTGACTGCCGGGCACGTTTGGAGATCTTTCAGCATTCTTTTAGTTTTGGCTGAAAGAGCGACCTCCCACGGAGTTTCTTCTATAAAAGAGCACGATGCCCCCGGCGTGTTCACCTTTTTAGGGGCATGAGGTTGGGGCGGGTTCACCTTCCAGTTTCCGATAATGCGAACTTGCCTTGCTGGTATTGGTCTTCAACCCAGTTTTTGAAGACATAGCAGTATTCGATCGGATGGCCCAATACTCAGTGGTAGGGGAAGTAATTGGGATCGTTGACGTCGTTTGGCTGCAACGGACGTTTTGGATCTGGCAGACTGATGAGTCTGTTGCGCGATGCCAGCTCGAACAGTCTTCTCATTTTATCTTGGGGAAACGAGTAAGGACGTCCTAGTCTCTCCTTGAGGGATGGGCATGGACGCATATTGTTTTGGCGAACAACCGGCTTTAAGTTGCTCGGCTGTTGTTGAGTATTGGCGACGAAAATTGCTTTTCCTTTCCCTTTTTCATTTCAAGAGTCCGTCTTTGGAGGAGATGGTCTATGACCCATTTGGTCCATTTGGGCAGCTTGTCAATCAAGGCCTGGAAAGTAGTTGGCTTGAAGAACATCATGAATTGCGAGATGGTCGCTTGAGGGTCGAGGGTACCCACAAACATGCCTACCGCCGGCGCTTCTTAGATGCGATGTTCGCATTTCGACCACAGATTCCGCCATTGTATTGCGGATTAAACCCATGTTTCGCCTGGCCTTACCCTGGCATTGATCAATGTTGTTATTGGGGTGCGTTCACTAGCACTCGCGAATCGCTGGGTGAATAACAGCTCCATTTCTGCGAAAGTCTTGACAGAGTCATTTGGAAGTTCCGAGTACCATTCAAAAGCTGTCTCCGACAAGCTGCCGACGAATTGACGGAGCAAAAGCTTATCATCGCCCCCGGTGTTGCCGCACAAGGCTCTGAATTGAGCGACGTGCTGATGCGGATTTCCCGTCCCCTTATATACATGGAATTTGGGGATCGTATATCCTGGCGGGTACTTTATTTGATCATACCAACCCGAATAGGGCCGTCCAGTTCTGACGACTTGGCCAGCCGCTTCATTCGCTTGATGAGCTCGTATTTGTTGAGCTATATAATCATCGAGTGTGGCTTTAGAGATGGTCTCCTCCTTGGCTGCTGACAGAACCGACAGGGGATTTGACGTCTCCGCTCGGTCATCTTCAATAATGATTGGAGGGTCTTCAGCTGGAGGATCCGACTGTAACATCATCCCGACCATGTCTTGGAAGAGAAGCGCCATTCATTTTATGTTGGCAGCTTGTTCTGCTGCTTCTCTGTCCTTCTTTTCGAGGACTCTGCGGAGGAAGTCAACATCGGTTTCTTGTTCATGACGCTGCTCTGATGACGCCTCCGGGCTTTCTTTTGGCCCGGTGAGTGTGGCCATTTGCGTCAGCATTTCTTGAAGCATCTGTTGCTGCTCCTGGGCTTTTGTCAAGGATCGGGTGAGCGGTCGGTGACCCGTCGAAGCGCGGCTTTCCTCTTTTCCGGAAGCCATGTAAACAGTATGCACCATTATGCCCCCAGACTTGGGGCGTTTGGGCTCAGCGTCTTTGTGGCCTGCCGCAGTCACAGGAGCTTTCTCTGGCCTCCTTCTCTTTTGGGTGATTGACGTTGAGGGAGCCATTGCAATGGGCACCCAGGTAGCTGTCGCCTTTTATGGCTTGACAGGATGGTTCTCTTCTCGCTGGACCTTCACCTTTTCCTGTCGGCGAGAGTAATCTTGATCAATTACTAAGTCTTAAACCTGTCGCCAGACCTTGTAAATTTTGGAGGACAGCCGCTGAGGGGGTTGTTCTGGCCTCGCCTTTGTAGCGTTCTCCATTGGTAGAGGAGATCTTTTCAGCACAGCGGTAGGAGAGTCCTTGCGCACCTTGTTCAGCAATTCAAAGCTGTTCCCGGTTGGAACAGCAGCATCGATCTCCACCGTTGGAGCTGGTGGAGTAAGCCCAGAGGGGGAGTTGCCTCCAGCCTTCCTTACTCGGAGCCAGTGGCGACGTCGAGCATGTCGAGCTGTCGGGATCGTTTCAGCTTGAGGTGTGACTTCGTCGTTCCCCCTGTTTTGGAGAAGGGCTGTAATTGGCGCTAGCCGGTCGAAGACTGACGTCCGTTGAGAGGGGATAGTCAATCTTGCGAAGGCCGACTTTCGAACGGGGGAAACAACCTTCGTGACTTTAGGAGCAGGAATGGCTATCCACTTCGGGATGGCCGCTTCAGGTATCGCGGGTTTCTTCATGGGCCCACTTGAGCTTTGGCCCAGTCTGTTGAAAACTGAGGCACTGGATTTGGGCGACCCGTTGAGAGGGGCCGCGGTAGTTGTAAGCCGATCAAAGACCGACTTCTTCGGAGCTTCTTATGATGGTACAGGAGCGTTGAAGCTTGTTGGAGGGATCATGGTCCCGAAGAACAATCCAGTGGTGGCCTGAGTCACCTGTTCCACCAACATAGCGAAGATGGAGGCCGCTCGGGGCCCATAAGTCACTCCTCCGGACGGGACGGAGCGAGAGTTGCATTTGCAGTTAGTGCAGTTTGAAGCCATTGATCTTCTGTTTTCTGCACGGAGAAAGACACCAAATCTAAGTACCTCGAATCCACAGGCAACCATAGCAAACCGCGATTCATTCGCGAATACGACACACTAAGTGTGGAGTGGAAAGAGGAAGAGGTCCCACCGGGCGTGTCAGAATCTGTTCGCCACCGGAAACCGGGAAGTCGCGATAAATGTCTTGCCTAAATCTGGGGGCAGATGCTAATAGGTGCTATCCGTCCACCTCTCCGAAGATGCCAAGTTGATTTATGGCACCATGTATCGAAGGTTTAAATGGATGCGGCCGATATAGCAGACTTCGTCAGATTCCCCCTAGTTGGAGGGGGTTTTGATTGTGGGGAGGCTCTTCCCTACAGGCGCAAGCCCCTGCAGTTAATTACGCTACCGCATCGCGGTAACAACTTTCTCCTTCTCCAGATGGTCACTTCGCGTCGTCGGTGTTTGTTTTTTTGTGGTTTCCCGTGGATTATATACGGAGACTAATTTATGTTGTCGCCTGTAGGGCGTGGATTAGTCCAAATCCGTATTTTCTTAGATTTGGGTTTTGGTTTGGGTTTAAGAATACGTTAGTCTTATTTGAGACTAAGATCAACTTAAACATTTGTTAAGGATACGTCAGTCTAATTTTAGGCTAAGATCAACTTAACGTTTGTTAAGGACAAGTCAGTCTAATTTTAGACTGAGATCAACTTAACGGGATCGTTTAGATCCAACAAAAGAGCATTTGGAATCTATTGTTTAGTTTAAGGACATTGCGGTCGATTTCCAGTTTAAGGACATGGTGGTCCATTGCCAGTTTAGGGACATGGTGGTCTAAGATTAAGGACATCATAGTCCGTGGGCTTAAGGACCCCACAGTCCAGTTTAAAGACATCATAGTCTGTAGAATGTATGGCCGTCGGGACCCGTCACCTCTCTGAAGACGTTGAAGGATTACAACGACAAATATCAGAGGAGTTCAGAGATGTACCCCTGAACCAATTTTGGTTGGGAGATTTATAGTCCAATTTGGGACTAAAGTCTGTTAAAAGGTTTATGAGCATATGGGCTCAGTTGATATGATTTGAGGACTTACGGCCAATCTTAGGCTAAGTCCAATAAATGTTTAACATTTTATTGTTCTGGCTATTGAGCTTTTATTTGGGCTTGGCCCTTTTAATAATGCAGAGCATCAGATCCTGGCATTTTTTGTCTTGTATTGAATGCATAGCATTCATCAGAACAAAGTGTGTTCTGACAGCGCATCACGTGGCGCGTCAAGCGCTTTGCGCCAATCAAAGAGCGCATTGCGCTTCTGTCAGGTAGCGCACACGAAGGTGACACGTGTCGCGCTTAGCGCTAGTTTATTAGCGCATTGCGCTTTCTATTTATGAGCGCTTTGCGCGCGCCAGTGAGTGACACGTGGCGCACTTGGCTCCAAGCGCCAGCCCATGAGCGCAGTGCTCTGTTTTAAAAGCGCAAGTAGTGTCTATGGTTGACACGTGGTGCGTTTTAGCGTTCAGCGCCGGTACAAGGAGCGCAAAGCTATGTTCATGAGTGCAAGGCACTGTTCAGTAGCGCAAAGCGCATCTGATCAAATTTATGATCAGAGAACAAGTTTATGTTCTTCTTTTAAAGGAGGTTTTGCCTCAAGATTCAAGAACAAAAGTTCTTGTTTATAAAAGGGCTCTGCCTTTGTAGATCAAGGATTTGTGAATGAAGTGAATACTTCTTTTATTTTTATGATTAGATCTTTTAATCTTTTTCTTTTTATCAAAGACCTTGGTCTTTTGTAGATCTATGATCCTTTAAGAAGATAGTTCTTCTTTTTTAATAAGATGATTTCATCTCTGTTGTTCAAGAATTAATTCTTTACCTTGAAGAAATGATCTTCTTTTTCTAAGAGCTTGCTCTTCTTTCTCTTTGAGTTTTTCTCAAAGTTTGCAGGGGGGTTTCTCTATATCAAACTTGAAGTCTTGGGGCCTTTATATAGGGTAAATTGATTTGTTAAATTAGTTAAAGAGATCTTTCTCTGATTGATTTGGGAATTATTCCCCACCGTTGGATCTTTGATTCTAGAGCTTCTGTTTTACAGAAGGCAATCTTCTTGTTTTTTTAACAAGATTGGAAAGATCTTTCCATAACAGAATTTTAATTATGATTAATTAATGATTTATCATTATTAGATCTTTTGATCTAACGGTGGGGAATTTTTTATTCCAGCGCTGGCGCACCCGTGCTTTGCACGTGGTGCGCTGCTCAGAGCTCAGAGCGCAGCGCGTTTTGCGCTAGCGCACCTACGTTTGACACGTGGCGCATAGCGCAGCATGCGCTAGCGCACCCGTGTTTGACACGTGGCGCGCAGCGCGCCTAGCGCTGGATCTGAAGCGTTGCTTCAATTTTTGAATTTTGAATTTTAAGACAGAGCTTTGTTCTGATTGGGGGAAACACCTACGTCGAAACTATGCTTCGTCTCAAAATATATCCTCACCTTGGAATCATACTCCGCTCTTCGGAATTATGCTCCGATCTCGGAATTATGCTCCGCTCGTCGGAATTATGCTCCGATCCCCGGAATTACGCTCCCGGAATTATGCTCCGCCTCCGGAATGATGTTCCACCTCGAAGTCTAACTCCAAGATCCATCAATTTCATGCATACAACTCATATACGTGGTGTGCATTTATTGATTGGGGGCACTTTATTGGGGTCAAAAATTACACCCCGGCTGACCAAATCAAAATCAGTCAACCCCAAATAAACGGGTCTAAGCCCAGGTCAAGTGGGTTCATGCCCAAGTCGAGTCTCGCGACCAGCCTCTTCCATGCTAATATGAAAATTATGTAATAAATAATTTTGATGTATTTTTTATGAATAAATGTAAGAAAAATGTGCATAAAACCAAATTTTTGTAAAGCTCATGGCCCATGTGCAAAAGAAATGAGCACATGAGATATGTGATGAGCAAAATGCCATTTTGTAAAGCCCAAGGGGCTATATGTAAATTTGTAAGTCTATATAAGGCAATATGATAATGAAATGAAAGCATCTTTTTCATTCCCCTCAAAATCCAGGGTTTGTGCCTCCTTCTCTTTCCTCAAGATTCTAAACATCCTTCACTTTTCTGAATTAAATTAAGAGTTCAACTCTTCCTTTTCCAAAAATAAATAGTTTTTCACCATAAAACCCTTGAAAGGGAACTCAGATCTCTTATCAAATCTCTAAAATGGGAGATTTTTAAGTTTCACCCCTTTTCTCCAAGATTCAGCCAACAAAGAGGAGGAAGAAGGAGACCATCTCCAAAAATCCCGCTTTGGGGAAGATCCGAGGCTTAGGAGAGGATCCAGGGCTCAGGAAAGAAGAAAGGGGTCCCTTTTGATCATCTTCAAAGATTTCTGGGAATTCAACTACATTTTTCAAAAATTTTGGGAGTTTAACTCCATAAATAAATTTTTTTAGGAGTTTAACTCTATTTAAAATATTTTGGAGTTTAACTCCAAAAATCAAACTCTTTTGGGAGTTTAACTCCCCTCAAGATCCTTTCAAGAGTTTAACTCTTAATCCCGGAGCTAAGACCCTTTTCCTGCAGGAGTTTGACTCCTAATCACGTGTCGGGCGCGTGAGGCGCTGGCGCCCAGGTCCACGCGCCTCTCACGTGGCCCGTGGGCTTCCAGCACCCACATACCGCGCGCCTAGCGCCCACGAGCCTCTCACATTCCCTGCGGGCGCACAGCGTCCACGCGCCTCTCACGTGGCCCGCAGGCGTCCAGCGTCCACACGCCACTCACACGTCCTTAGGACGCTCCTCACCCCACTTTTTTTCACACACTCCACACTCAAAATATGTCCCCCATTTGAAAAAAATTTCTTACGGGGCGCTGCCCTGCCCCCCGCAATGGGGCTGCTAGTCCCCTTGACCCCCAGCCCGCTATCCGGGTAACGGGACCACCGTAAACTCTGCGAGGCCCCCGATATACCCAAAACCCCTCAAGACACACATACACACACTGCACATTGAGTTTGCATGACCAGTTTGACCCGTCAATCGGAGTTTCCCTCGCGTCAAAGGCGAGGGGTAAATAATGGCAGCTTAGTCCGCGGCTGCCTGAGATTCAAATCCCCATAATCAATAAACCCCCGCCTACCCTAGACAGGGGGAATCTGTATACGCCTGACAAGCGGCGCGTATTCCTATCTTAATAGGATGATGAAAAACACCCTACTGTCTGTTAGCTGATTCTAGGCCTGATCGCTTTGGTTCGATATTATAGCTAACTAATTGATTGACATGCAAATGTTGTAATACTCATTTTCTGAGACTTCAAATGCTTTGTTCTTGTTGGAGTAATAAAATTAACTTCCAGCAACATTTAAATACTTGCATTAGTATTTAATCAAGTACAAGCCAAATGATCAAGAGAATGATTATCAAAGACAAAAATTAGCACAAAGCACATAAAGGAACAAGTTAAAGACTTGTTCATCACAAACAGCGCCCCAAAACAATTCAAAAAGAATTATTTCTGAGGCATCCCGTAGTCGGGATCCCCCCGGCGCTGTCGGGAGGTCTCCAAATGGGGTGTCCCGATCCATGGAGTGGCGCCGGGACCCCCTCCAAAATAGACAATATAGCCTATCTCTCAGAAAGATATTTGGGGATTCCCTCCAATCACCCTGAGATCTTGGGAGTAGTTATACACTACTCCCATTCACCGAGGGGTACATATACTCCTCTATCATCTCAGAGAAAGAGATCGACCAGTTTTTCTGAGGAAGGTTTTGAAATTCTCAAAGGGTGAAGAATTTGAAAAAGAAGAAGAAAGAGGAAGAAGTAGGTAAGAGCTGTCCATAGGAATGGTTTTCCATTCCTTGCTTTATCCTCTCTCTTTTCCTCTCATTCCCACTCTTCTCTCTCTGATCAAGAAAAAGACTTATGAAAACTTTTACAAGTTTTTATCTCCAATGGAGGAGTTAGAAAGTCATCGCCAAGGCTCTCTCTTTTGAAGAAGATAAAGACAATAGAATATGAAAATTTCATATTCAGAACATGATACTTCATATTCTTGACCCTTTAAATAGAACCTAGAACATGGGTCTTCTCATGCTCTGCATAAAATGAAATGGAACACTCTATTTCTCTCACATAATCTAGAAATAGGAGAAACCCTATTTCTTTAAACAAGAATTTAAAGACATGGATCAAAATTCCCATGTCCTCTAGTGAAACCCCTGAATAAGAAAATCATATTCCTCTTTAGATATGAAAATCATATCTTTATATTAGAATGTGGTAGTAAAAAATACTGCATTCTTTCTGTCACGCCCCGCTTCCCAGAGTACGCTAAGTTGGGCACGTGACATAGCCAACCATGCTACCTGTGAATAGGAAATATCCATCCACAGTCACATTACGGCTGTAGAGATATCAAGAACAATAATAAACTATCTAACACATGTCCATAAGCCAGAATAAAACGAGTCAAGAATAAAATAATATGGAAGCAAAAGATCCAATACAAGAATAACTGGAATGTATGTCCCATAATGCGGGCTCACATCAGAAATGAAATAATACTGAAAGTAAATGAACTAACTACTAGCGAGTCCTCACTGCTCAGCCTGCTGACTGAAGTACTCCTGCTCGGACTGCAGCAAAGGTAAGGAATCTGGGCCATGCAAAACCCAGACGTCAGCGCGTCACAACATCAAGCAATAATATATAAACAGGGTAGCAAGACATGCAAGTATGATCATAAAAGGTAAAGCGGGTGTAACAGCAATATAAATCAGGGCAGTGAAAGGTAGTGTGCAGTGAGTAATCTAAACTTGTTTATTGGGTTAACTACTCTCAAGTCTTTGAAATCAATTTGATAAATCATCGATGTAACTCAATAGTATCCCGTGCGTGCCCGGGATAACGGTGAAGATTCTCGGGCTGAAACCGAGACATGCCGCTAGGCACTAAAGGAAAAGGGTAACGATGAATGATGTCTACAACATCATCCCAAGGCTGGCCTAGCCTCTAAAAAGGTAGTAGGTAACGATGGATGATGTCAGCAACATCATCCCAAGGCTGGCCTAGCCTCTAAAACTGATCAGTAAATGTAGCGTACTGTCGAGTTACAAGTCAGGTTTCATCATTGATTTCCCCATACCCCAAAGTTATATGTATTCAAGTCAAGTATTAAACAATCTGAAGCTAATGCTAACACAGGATCAGGCAGGTACAGGTTTGTCTGGATAGACAACAGGAAATGTCCGTAGGGACAACAGGTAAAGTTTGTTGGTATTAGTAACAAGATCAGGTAACAGGTAAAGCCATGGTACATCAGGTCAAGGCAAGTAGTACATAGGTATCATGTCATGTCAAGAGTTGCACGGTACCATGTCGTGTTAAGTAGTAGGTGTAACAAGTCATGTCAGGAATGCACAAAACGTCATGTGGGTGCTCATAATCAAACTAATATAAGCATGGGTATACAAAACAAGTATGAAGTACTAATGGAACAATAAAATGGAACATTGTAATGTGATATGCAATCAGGTACAGATTAAGGCATACAGATGCACAGTTATGATTAGAGTTAGGGTTATGGTTCCAACATTAGTAAAATACACTTTAACAAATATGGATTGTTAAAATCTCGTTATTATGGGTTAAAAGATCTAGGGATGCAAATGCATTTAAAATAGGTTAAAAAGGATGCAAACGGGTGTCCGATAGGGTAGAAACTATTAAAAGGTACTATGGGCTATGCAGATAATTATTATGTGATTTAAATATAGACGTGGGTACCACGTATTGTAAACTAAAATGCAACCTGATATGTTTCAATTTCTAGGTCTAAAATGATATATGGAACATCGATAGGTTTAAATGGAACATGCGGCATTAGATTTAATCTACAGGTTTAGTATGCAATTAAATAAGTATAACATAATATAAATAACATGTAGCAAGTTTTACTTGCCTAGACAAATCGCGATACGGGTATACGGAACGTCACACATTGGCGGGAATAGTCGCGACGCGCGCACGGTATACGGAACAAATCCACACAACGTACAATGGGATCACACGGGTCAGATATCCTCGTGTGGTTGGCGATGGTGGTCCTGAGGGGATTGACGGCGTCGATGGAGCTCCAGCGTGTGATCTGCAGAGGACGGCTGCAGCATTAAAAATAAAACCGAAGAAGAAAAAGAAAAGAAAAGAAGAAGAAAGGAGAGGAGAGGGAGTAAGGCTCACTGGGGGTGCACGGGGGTCAGGGACACGA
Organism: Agapanthus africanus; assembly: GCA_030015575.1. Classification (NCBI taxonomy): domain Eukaryota; kingdom Viridiplantae; phylum Streptophyta; class Magnoliopsida; order Asparagales; family Amaryllidaceae; genus Agapanthus; species Agapanthus africanus. The sequence goes on along the minus strand of CM057350.1, from coordinate 438,729,142 downwards.
GGACAAGGTCACCGGCGGCGATCGGCTCCGGCGGTGCAGGCATGCAGGGTGCTCGGGCTTTGCGTGCAGGGTGCTTGAGGGAGGAGAGAGTGGAGGCGAAGGTGATGAGGGTGAAGAGACGACGAGGTCGGGGAGGCGTCGTCGGCGTTTCGTGCAACGGCGAGGTGGAGGTGGCGGCTAGGGCTCGAGTTTATGGGTTCGTTTTCTTTTTTTTTTGAAAAGAGAAATGAGGGAGAGAAATATATACAGAGAGGGAGAGAGAAGGAGTTAGCGAGAGGAGAGAAAGAGAGATTCTGAGAGAGAGAAGGAGGAGAGAAAGAGAGAGATGAGAGAGAGGAAGAGAGAGATAGAGAAGAAAAGAGAGATCGAGAGGGGAGAGGAGAGATAAATTTGTATTATCTGAGGAGAGAGAAGAGAGATAGAAGAGAGATAGAAGAGAAAGAGATGGCTCGGTGGTGGGGGCCAGCACAAAAAGAAAGCTGGGGATTGGTTGGAGAAAATATTTTTAGAGAAAAGAAATTTTAAAAAGATTTTTATTAGTTTGGGTAAACAGAAAAATGTATCCTCAAATAATATTAAAAGATTTTAATTAAATGATTTTTCGGCAAGATACAAAAGTATTTCAAAATGCGCCCGGATCGGGTCCAAAAATTCAGATTTAAAATACGAAAATTATATGCAGCTTCCAAATTTCAAAATGAAACATTAGGTAACAAAAATGCATACCCCTAAGAACGGACGCACGTACGTCTGCGTAGCTATCCAAACACGTCCGTTTCACTGAACGGGACGAGTACACGGTGCGCAGACGCTACCACGGGGTTAGGGGTATCATGCAAACTATGAAATGCAAATTTTAATTCATTTTACGCGATCTAAAATGTTATATGTAAAAATACGCGATGTTGGGTGAATGTTAATATGCAGTATACATGAGATGCACGTGTCTAAATAACAGGACAGGGTAGTTTCTAAATATAAAACAACAGGTTCCAGCAAGTGGGTCGGGTCGAATACAATGTAAAAGTAAACTACCATTCGCACCCAAACAAGATAAATCAGTAAAATACCACATATATATATGAATACGGGAACTGAAATTGGTATAACTGAACTCGGTTGTTACATTATACCCAACTACAAAAAGAATTTCGTCCTCGAAATTCCAAAACATGAAAGGATAAACAATCAATCATACTATAAGAATAGATAGGGAAACTTCTGTCGGATTTCATCTTCTCGTTTCCAAGTTGACTCTTCATATGAGCGATTACCCCAAGAAACAAGTACAAGAGGGATAACCTTGTTCTTAAGAACTTTTTCCCTTCGATCTACGATCGACACCGGTCGCTCCTCAAAAGTCAAATCTTCTCGTACAGTTAGCTCCGAATGATCCAACACATATTTTTCATCTTGAATATATTTACGGAGTTAAGATACGTGAAACACGTCATGAACATTCGCCAAAGAGTGCGGCAACGCCAATCAATACGCTACCTCACCAACACGCTCCAAAATCTCAAAAGTGCCGACGAATCGAGGACTGAGCTTTCCTCGACTTCCGAAACGAATCACCCCTCTAGTCGGTGATATCTTCAAGAATACCAAATCACCTACGGTGAACTCTAGAGGTCTTCTCGACGTATCTCCCAACTCTTCTGTCGGTCTTGTGCTGCTTTCGTATGATTCCGGATAGTGTTCACCTTCTCAACTGTTTGCACTACCAAGTCTAGCCCCAACAATCTTCGTTCACCAACATCATCCCAACAAACAGGTGAACGACACTTGCGAACATATAACGCTTCGAATGGAGCCATCTGAATAGTCGCCTGGAAACTGTTGTTGTAAGAAAACTCCACCAAGTGTCGATGATCCTCCCATGAACCCTTGAAGTCCAACATACAAACTCTCAACATGTCTTCAAGAGTTTGGATCGTTCTCTCCGACTGGACATCTGTTTGAGGGTGATAAGCGGTGCTAAACTTCAAACGAGTCCCCAAACTTTCCTGTAAGCTCCTCCAGAAGTGCGATAAGAAACGAGTGTCACGGTCGGACACGATGCTCACTGGTACACCATGCAATCTTACGATCTCCTGCATGTACCGTTCTGCCAAAGTTTCTGTTGATTGACCAACTCGAAAAGGTATGAAATGAGCTGTCTTGGTCAAACGATCAACAATCACCCAAACTGCATTGTTGCCTTTTGGACTCCGCGGTAGAGCCGTCACGAAATCCATGGTTATATGTTCCCACTTCCACTGAGGAATCAGAAGTGGTTGCAATAAACCAGCAACCCTTTGATGTTCAGCCTTAAGTTGCTGACACACTAAGCACTTTGCCACAAAACGGGCAATCTCCCGTTTCATGCCTTCCCACCAGAAATGCTGTTGTATGTCTCGGTACATCTTCGTGCCTCCTGGATGTACGGAATATGCTGAACTGTGTGCCTCCTTCATAAGCTCTTCACGAATATCTCCCTTTGGCATACACAATCGGCTACCATATCTCAACGAACCATCTTCATGGATCAGTAAATCTGTTCGAAGTCCAGCTTCAACCTGTTCTCGAAACTTTTGCATTCTAGGGTCCTGCGATTGCGCTGCTTTAATATTCTCGATCAACGACGAATGTACCTGCAACTGCATCAACTGCCCCAAAGAATACGGTAGCACAACCTCCAACTCAAATCTTCGAAAGTCTTCAATGAGTTCCTTCTGTGCAATCAACATCAGAATTGCTGGCAACCGACTAAGCGCATCTGGCACAACATTAACTTTCCCCAGATGGTACTTAAGATCAAGATCGTAGTCAGCCATCAGCTCCAACTATCTACGTTGCCTCATATTAAGCTCCTACTGCGTGAACACATACTTCAAGCTTTTATGATCGGTAAAAACCTCGACCCTTTCGCCCAAAAGGTAGTGTCTCCAAATCTTCAAAGCGAAGATCACAGCTGCAAGCTCCAGGTCATGAGTTGGGTAATTCTTCTCATGGGTCTTCAACTGTCTCGATGCGTACGCTATAACCTTCCCATGCTACATCAAAACACATCCCAATCCTTTCCCAGATGCGTCGCTGTGAATCACCAATCCTCCGGAACTGTCTGGTACGGTCAGAATAGGAGCGGTTATCAATCTCTGCTTCAACGCCTCAAAAGCTGACACACACTTATCCGTCCACATAAATTGTACCTTCTTGCGTGTAAGCTTGGTCAACGGCTCCGCCAGACGAGCAAAGTTCTCCACGAACCTTCTGTAATACCCGGTTAGTCCAAGGAAGCTTCTTATCTCCACAACATTCTTTGGAATCGGCCAATCTCGAACTGCTGTAATCTTTTCGGGATCAACGGAGATTCCATCGCCAGACACGACATGCCCCTAAAACTCTACTTCTTCTAGCCAAAACTCGCACTTGCTCATCTTTGCATATAATTTTTCTTGTCTCAACGTCTGCAGTGCGATCTTCAAATGTTCATGCTTTTCATTACTCTTCGAGTAGACCAGAATATCATCAATGAATACCACTATATACTGGTCCAAGAATGGTGAAAAGATTCGGTTCATCAAGTCCATGAATATCGCTGGTGCATTCGTTACTCCGAAGGGCATCACTAAATACTCGTAATGTCCATACCGAGTTTGAAATGCCGTCTTGCAAATATCTTCTGTTTTAACTCGGACCTGGTGATATCCGGATCGCAAATCCAGCTTTGAGAATACCCTCGCGCCACTAAGCTGCTCAAATAATTCGCCAATGCGAGGGATCGGGTACTTGTTCTTAATAGTTACCCGGTTTAATTCTCGATAATCGATGCACATTCTCCTTGTGCCATCTTTCTTCTTGACTAGAAGAACTGGAGCTCCCCAAGGCGAGTTACTGCTTCGAATCCAATCCTTCTCGAGTAATTCAGTAACATGCTTCTTAACTTCTTCCAACTCCACTGGTGCCATTGGATAATATGCTTTAGAAACTGGCGCTGCACCAGGAACAAGATCAATCACGAACTTCACGTCTCGCTTCGGCGGTAAACCTGATATGTCTTCAAACACGTCCATGAAATCTCGAACAACAGCTGGCGTTTCAACTTGAGCAACCTCCATCGACGAAAGAACATTAGCTGTCGGCCTAGACCTAAACTCGACTAGCCCGACAAAACTGCTTCCTCCAGTGAAGATAAACTTTGGATGTCCGGGAATGTGGAAAATTACTTTCTTTGCCCTACAATCGATGTGAGCGTGGAAAGTGCCGAGAAAATCCATTCCCAAGACGACTTCATAGCTGCCTGTATCAATCACCAAGAAATCTGCGAACAGCTCCCGTCCACAAACAACAACTGCACAATCCTTACATTCTCTACTAGATATGATCTTCCCATTCCCAGTGTGTATGTCTCAGAAGCTAGACAGGGTCGTGCAAATGATCGAGTGTGTAGCAATAAACTTGGACGACATAAAACAATGGGATGCACCAGAATCAAATAACGCTAATGTGGGAAAACCATGAACAAGTAGAATACCTGAAACAACTTCTCCTGAAGCTTTAGCTTCCTCAGCCGTCAGGGTAAATGCTCAAGCTTGATTGGGTCCCCGAGTCAGCTGCCTCTGTCACGGAAACGGTTTCTGCAGCGGCTTCGGAACATCATCCTTCGTGCGAAGCTTCGACGGACAAGTGTTAATAGTATGATCCGCTGATCCACAAACCAAACAAAGTCCTTGCCTCCTTCGACAATCTCTTTGCACATGTCCAAGTAATTGGCAGTACTTACAATTCATGCTCCTTCTTTGATCAACGACAGCAGGCTTCTTCATAGGTGTTACGCCCCGACGGTTCACTGGAATACCTCTGTGTCCATGTGTTCGGTTCGATGTAAATGCCGGCTTCCGTACTGTAATTGTTGTCTGCTGTGTACTCCCAGTCTTCATAGATAGGCTCTGTTGTTCTCGGGCCGCTGTAAGTAACTGTGAGAAAGTGGTCAAACCTAGGGAGACAATCTGCCTCTGGATGTCCACATCCAAACTGCGCATGAACCTCCTTGCCCTATCAGCATCGTTGGCAACCAGAGGTCCAGCAAATCTACTGAGCCACATCCACTCAACTGCATGTACATCTACAGGTGCGCCGTTCTGCTTTAGACTGATGAACTTTTCTTCCATTTCCTCCCGTGCAGTCCGCGGGAAGAACTTCTCCAAGAAACTCTTTGAAAAATTCGCCCAACTGATCGGCTTGGGCAAGCGGGTCTCTTCCACAAGCCACCATTCACAGGCGTAATCCACCAACTGGATGCGTACCACATCTACTCTTTTATCTTCTGGGATCTGTGCCACAATGAGTAAATTCTCCGTGTCAACCAGCCATTGCTCCGCTGGCAACGGCTCCTCCAAGCCAGTAAAGACAGACGGACCCAGTCTTCTGAAATCCGCTACGGTTTCTACACGATCCACTGGTCTGGCCACAATATTGTTCACAGACTGCTGAACGGTCCGCAAACCTTCCTATAAAGAGTCAGCTTGCTGCTGGTTCAGCTCGGTCTGCCGCCTTTGGTTCTCCAACATCCCACGTATTACTCCAAGTATAGCGGCTTCGTCGACACGCCTTTGATATGTTTTCAGATTCTTGTCTGCCATATTCCTGAAATCAAGGCACCAAAAGGGTTAGCATGATAACAGATTCAAAATGTAGGTTAAGAATATGAATCAAGGCCAGAACTCCAAGTTACTTAAATAGAGTACCGCATTGTAACCATGTCGCGGTATCATAGCTACAATTACATAACTCCACCCAAGTCGCCTAAGTTCTAAAGATAACCAAAGGAAACCAGGTCTCGAGTCAATATGCAAAGGAGGTTTGCATATCGTAAAAGTAGGATCAGGAGGAAGTTAAGATTCAAGAAATGGTAAGACGGTAAGGTGGCAGGACATGTTTCCTAATCACGAGTATTCTGATTCGTGTATTGGGTATAAATACCCAACTACAAAAGAATCAAACCCGATTAGCCTATAACCTATGGCTCTGATACCAAAAGAACCATGTCACGCCCCGCTTCCCAGAGTACGCTAAGTTGGGCACGTGACATGGCCAACCATGCTACCTGTGGATAGGAAATATCCATCCACAGTCACATTATGGCTGTAGAGATATCAAGAACAATAATAAACTATCTAACACATGTACATAAGCCAGAATAAAACGAGTCAAGAATAAAATAATGTGGAAGCAAAAGATCTAATAAAAGAATAACTGGAATGTATGTCCCATAATGCGGGCTCACATCAGAAATGAAATAATACAGAAAGTAAATGAACTAACTACTAGCAGTCCTCACTGCTCGGCCTGCTGACTGAAGTACTCCTGCTCGGACTACAGCAAAGGTAAGGAATCTGGACCATGCAAAACCCAGACGTCAGCGCGTCATAACATCAAGCAATAATATATAAACAGGGTAGCAAGACATGCAAGTATGATCATAAAAGGTAAAGCAGGTGTAAAAGCAATATAAATCAGGGCAGTGAAAGGTAGTGTGCAGTGAGTAATCTAAACTGGTCTATTGGGTTAACTACTCTCAAGTCTTTGAAATCAATTTGATGAATCATCGATGTAACTCAATAGTATCCCGTGCGTGCCCGGGATCACAGTGAAGATTCTCGGGCTGAAACCGAGACATGCCGCTAGGCACTAAAGAAAAAGGGTAACGATGAATGATGTCTACAGCATCATCCCAAGGCTGGCCTAGCCTCTAAAAAGGTAGTGGGTAACGATGGATGATGTCAGCAGCATCATCCCAAGGCTGGCCTAGCCTCTAAAACTGATCAGTAAAGGCAGCGTACTGCCGAGTTACAAGTCAGGTTTCATCATTGCCCCATACCCCCAACTTATATGTATTCAAGTCAGGTATTAAATAATCTGGAGCTAATACCAACACAGGATCAGGCAGGTACAGGTTTATCTGGATAGACAACAGGAAATGTCCGTAGGGACAACAGGTAAAGTTTGTTGGCATTAGTAACAAGATCAGATAACAGGTAAAGCCATGGTACATCAGGTCAAGGCAAGTAGTACATAGGTATCATGTCATGTCAAGAGTTGCACGGTACCATGTCGTGTCAAATAGTAGGTGTAATAAGTCATGTCAGGGATGCACAAAACGTCATGTGGGTGCTCATAATCAAACTAATATAAGCATGGGTATAAATAAACAAGCATGAAGTACTAATGGAACAATAAAATGGAACATTGTAATGTGATATGCAATCAGGTATAGATTAAGGCATACAGATGCACAGTTATGATTAGAGTTAGGGTTATGGTTCCAACATTAGTAAAATACACTTTAACAAATATGGATTGTTAAAATCTCGTTATTATGGGTTAAAAGATCTAGGGATGCAAATGTATTTAAAATAGGTTAAAAAGGATGCAAACGGGTGTCCGATGGGGTAGAAATTATTAAAAGGTACTATGGGCTATGCGGATAATTATTATGTGATTTAAAAATGAACGTGGGTACCACGTATTGTAAACTAAAATGCAACCTGATATGTTTCAATTTCTAGGTCTAAAATGATATATGGAACATCGATAGGTTTAAATGGAACATGCGGCATTAGATTTAATCTACAGGTTTAGTATGCAATTAAATAAGTATAACATAATATAAATAGCATGTAGCAAGTTTTACTTTCCTAGACGGATCGTGATACGGGTATACGGAACGTCACACGTCTGCGGGAAAAGTCGCGACGCGCGCACGGTACACGGAACGAATCCACACAACGTACAATGGGATCACACGGGTCAGATATTCTCGTGTGGTTGGCGAAGGTGGTCGTGAGGGGATCGATAGCGTCGACGGAGCTCCGGCGTGTGATCTGCAGAGGACGGCTGCAGCATTAAAAATAAAACCGAAGAAGAAAAAGAAAAGAAAAGAAGAAGAAAGAAGGAGAGGAGAGGGATTAAGGCTCACTGGGGGTGCACGGGGGTCAGGGACACGAGGACAAGGTCACCGACGGCGATCGGCTCCGGCGGTGCAAGCGTGCAGGATGCTCGGGCTGTGCATGCAGGGTGCTTGGGGGAGGAGAGAGTGGAGGCGAAGGTGATGAGGGTGAAGAGACGACGAGGTCGGGGAGGCGTCGTCGGCGTTTCGTGCGACGGCGAGGTGGAGGCGGCGGCTAGGGCTCGAGTTTATGGGTTCGTTTTCTTTTTTTTTTTTGAAAAGAGAAAGGAGGGAGAGAAATATATACAGAGAGGGAGAGAGAAGGAGTTAGCGTGAGGAGAGAGAGAGATCGAGATGAAAGAGAGGAAGAGAGAGATCGAAAGGAAGAGAGAGAGGGGAGAGGAGAGATAAATTTGTATTATCTGAGGAGAGAGGAAGAGAGAAGAGAGATAGAAAAGAGAGAGATGGCTCGGTGGTGGAGGCCAGCACAAAAAGAAAGCTGGGGATTGGTTGGAGAAAATATTTTTGGAGAAAAGAAATTTTAAAAAGATTTTTATTAGTTTGGATAAACAGAAAAATGTATCCTCGAATAATATTAAAAGATTTTAATTAAATGATTTTTTGGCAAGATACAAAAGTATTTCAAAATGCGCCCGGATCGGGTCCAAAAATTCAGATTTAAAATACGAAAATTATATGCAGCTTCCAAATTTCAAAATGAAAGATTAGGTAACAAAAATGCATATCCCCAAGAACGGACGCACGTACGTGCGCGTAGCTATCCAAACACGTCCGTTTCACTGAACGGGACGAGTACACATTGCGCCGACGCTACCACGGGGTTAGGGGTATCATGCAAACTATGAAATGCAAATTTTAATTCATTTTACGCGATCTAAAATGTTATATGTAAAAATACGCGATGCTAGGTGAATGTTAATATGCAGTATACATGAAATGCACGTGTCTAAATAACAGGACAGGGTAGTTTCTAAATATAAAACAATAGGTTCCAGCAAGCGGGTCGGGTCGAATGTAATGTAAAAGTAAACTACCATTCGCACCCAAACAAGATAAATCAGTAAAATACCATATATATATATATATATATATATATATATATATATATATGAATACGAGAACTGGAATTGGTATAACTGAACTCGGTTGTTACACTTTCTATAGAACATGACCTCAAAACTATGTTCTCTTTTGAACATAATCCATATGTTCATCTTGCACAAGACTATTGAAAATAATGCCATCCATTATTTTCATTCTTATGCTGAAAGCTCAATCAAATGAGCTTTCTCCATTACTCATGCAAAGTTGAATAATGACAAGTTTTGATGATGATATTTTAAACAAAAACAAAGTATCCATTAAAAACACAAACAGACCCTTTGTTTGCCTTAAGCGGGTAGTCCTAAAATTGGACCTCCCGCCGGCGGGAAGCTCCAAAAAGTGCTTCCCCAAGTACTGTTGGAAGGCCTCAAAATGAGGCCTCCCGCCGTCGGGACCTTCCTACCGACGTCGGGAGGCCCCCAAAACAGGTCTCTCACTCATTAAGCATCATTGTTTCTTAACAAAACCTGGACCCCACATAGACTGGTCTATGTTCATCTAAAAATAAAGTGATGTGGCTCCCACATGAGGTAGAACACATCCATAATGTCAATTTGACATTAAAATACCCCCAAGTATAGAATCAAACTCTTAAATTAGAGTTTTCAAACAATTTTATACCTTTTGCAATATTGATATAATTTACATTCAAGTTGTAAACAAATATGAATGACATACAATGATATTCCTTTGTGTTCTCTTATTATTTTATGTATGCAAGTATTTTATATTTGTAAATATGAACTCTGTGATGTGATTTGAGCAACCTAATAGGATATCTTGTCTTGATAATTCTTTAGACACTTGAGTGTAATTAATCATAAGTGCTTGCATCTATGGGAAGTCTCGAACCCAGATGGTCAAATTTTAAAGCTCTCTACCTTTGTTTCAATGTTCAATCGCTGGAGGTACTAAGAAGGGTAAACAGTTCTTTGACCTGTTATGTTCCAGTTCTTGTGAGAGAACACATGCAGTAAGGAATCTGCAACATCTTTCAGAACATTGCACGACAACCCTCATGGTACAAAGTTGTTTGTAAATGTTTGAAATTTCTACTACAGAATTTGGTCCTTGTTGAATTCTGTTGGGTCTTAAATTATAAGCCTCAGCTGCCATGATTATATGATCGAGATTATTTTTTTTCTTTAGTGATCTGTCTACATCATTTAACTTGTCTTTCTTTTCTTTTCCTATATATAAAGATGCAGTGTATTGCTGCTGTTAAATAATCAGCTTAAACCCCTTATTGCTATTAGGATGATGATAATTCCTGCATTACCACCAAACATAAGGTTGAGCACAGCACACAAGAACACCATGGCATTCGGGGGTTTGACCGAACCCAGACTACAATTAAGGAGCACAACAACAATAAGGATTTCATTAGCATGATGGAGTTGCAAAGAATTTTTTTCCTATGTGCGAGCTGTATACATCCGGATAAGAAAGAAAAGAACTAAAAGACATTCTTGGGTTTTAATGGGCCTTTACACATGTGCTGAGAAGATGATTAGATGGCTAGGTTTTAATTATCTAGTTTTTTCTCTTTTTAATACTGGGCCGTAAGCACAAGCCCAAGAGACCACCAATCTTCCTAAAAGCGTTACCCAACTAAACTACGGAACCTCCGCACTCTCCACAAAGGGAGAAGTGCCAAACCAACTGAGCTATTGCTCATTGGTGATTTAATTATCAGGTAGAAATTTATAAGCTTCGCCATCAATTTTATTACAGATGTACTCATGCACGCTTTAGGATTTATATATATATTCTGTTAGCAGGTTAGCTTCCCAAATACAAACCATTTTCATATATTTAGAGCAAACATAATTCAAACTATAATTTTAAAATCTTCTCTCTTTCTAATTTAATCTATAAATCAATCACCAAATTCCAAAAATAAATTGATGATGCTCAATATTGGCGATCTCCAAGATCAGGACACATGGCAGATGACGTGTCCCAGGACTCAGAAGAAAGGGCCCACAGGGGCCGACCAGGCCATCATGTACCCGACCTGCAAGCACAAGCTGGCCCTCCTCGGGGCCCCCTGCAAATTTTCCTCCTCGGCCCCTCAGCTCGCCCCGAGCTGCCACAAGACCAAGACTCCTCGGCCTTCTCGCTCGTCCCCGAGCCCCCCCGGCCGAGGCCGTCTTCCTCGGTCCTCCGATCAACTCCACCGCCCACGGACGTAACCCCAGCTCCGCAAATCTCGCCATGCGCGGATTCTCCGCCAGCGACATCCCACGTTCCACGCCATCACGATCCCCATTAATGGGCGATCCACTCTCTGCACGGGCATGACGTCGGGAGCGTAACTGTCGGCGATATTCTCGCGCCTGTTGCTGCGTGCCGCCACCGCTATATAAACCCCCATCACAGAGGGATCAAGTAAGCCATTTTTATTCCACTTAGCCGTTACTCTGCTCGGACCTAGCACTAACTTGATCGTCGGAGGGTCCTCGGTGGTACCAAACCACCGCAGGACTTCTTTGCAGGTACTCGGCACCAAACTCCTCAAATCACCATTCTCATTAAAACCCATTGAGATCCACACGCAACAGAAGACCACCACCAAAATACACCGGGAGATCAACGGAAAACAACATCTGACAGAGACCTGAAAAGGACCTCCATCAGTTGGCGCCGTCTGTGGGAATCTAACTCCACAAAACACAAAGTTAGCCTTCCGATCTCCGCCTACATGGCAACCGATCCCCCTGAAGATCCAAACACCACGGCGGTACGGACCAACCTCGACATCTTGTTGGAAAAGAGGGATCGAGCTCAGATCAGAGCTGCCGCCTATCAACAACAAACGGCCCGATACTACAACGCTCGGGTCAAAGACCGCTCCTTCAAGACCGGGGACCTGGTTGTTGGAGATAGTTCTCTCAGAGTCAATTATTGGATCACAGGCACGTGATTGCAATGATTGAGGGAGGACCTATACCGTTAGAAGAGTCTTACTCAAGATGATAGTATGCTATCTGGTTTATCTTTATCATCGTGTACTGTTTTAGGTGACCTTACAAGTCACTATTGCGTGTTGATAGAGCCCTTAGGATTCTTGCTTGACGGCCAGCAGAATGATGGCGATCATATACGTGGGAGCTGAGGTCTATAAGCACATCCTTAAAAAGGTCCCTAGTCGTGGGAGTTTTCGAGACAGGGCATCGATACTCCAGAGTAGACTTATGTATACAGTCGAGACCCCGACGAGGGGCGGTGGCCGGTCTCACAAGCCACCGGTGTCAGTTGGTTCACCTAAGATGTATACAGATGCTCATTGGGTTATGAGTACACTGGACAGGACTCGCCGGGAATATGCTAGTTGGTCTTATTCTAGACATCAGATAGCAGTTCCCTGGTGATATGTGTACAGGTTAGTTCATCGACCTGAGATTGTCATTTGTCTCGTGTGAGTTCCCACTGTACTTTGATTACTACCCTACCACGGCTCAAAGGAGTCGTGCAAACAGGTTTTAGTTGGGTACAGTCCCGAGCCACATGGAGGCAGTGAGCGGATCTGCAGGGGTTCGTCTCTCCCGGTATTGGGGGTGAGGTTGCGCTGTGTCTAGGAGAGCCATTACACGAAGTCCTTGGCCAAGACAGGAGATTTACTAGTAGGTATTGGGAGTGAGGTTGCGGGTGTGTATATACAGTCGCGGGGTTTTCCTGTAATTTATTACGGGATCGTTTTTATGAAGTTGCCAGTTTGCTTTCCGTTTCGGCCATTTTTCTTTGTTTCCTATCTTTGGCTGAAAATTGGTGGAGGGGGTTATTTGCAATTGTGCATTTTAATAATGGGGAAGACTTTTAGTGGCATATGGTTGCTTCATGATTGTGCACCATCCCTTGACTTCTTTATTCATCATGGCTTGACTTGTGCTTGATTTGAAAGATGATGGGTTTTGCTTTTTGGACTTTGTTGTTATGATATTCCATCATAATCACCCTTTCTCTCTCTTGCATGATTATTCATCCACTCCCTCCCTCTTGACTTTGCTCTCTCTCATTCTCTAATCAAGGGGCCGGCCACACTTGTGGGGTGGTCATAATTTTTGTGGTGTGGTATTTTTGTTTCTCATTTTGTTTTGCAAAGGCTCTCTAGTTCATCTCCATATCTCATTCCTCCACCCAAATGGCAACCTCAATAACCCCTAGAGACAAATGGATTCTACACTTTGCCTACAGCATCCTTGGGCACGTCGACTCGCCAACTTCGTGCCCGAGTTGCCTCGGTTCAGAGGTGGGAGCCCGTAAAAGAACCCGGCGATGTGGTGCCCTTCCGACGAGGAGATGAAGACCGGAGATTCCGCGGGGAGATCGGGACGACGACGAGAAGACCGAAGGACATGGATCGCTCGGTATATCTCTCTACCCGTTCTCTAGTTAGCTAGTATTAGGTTATTGGCCCGATCCGGGATTTTAGTACGCGGTAGCGCCAGTTCTAGTTTATAGAAAAGTTTTGTATTCCGCATTTTGGCCTCGTACAGACGGCCGGGGCGCTGCCGTGCACTTACAATGGTATCAGAGCCACGCCATTAACCTAGTCTAGTTTGCTCTAACGTGTTTACAAGTTCGATCGAACAGATTTTCCGAAAACCCGATTTCTAAAGCACAGTTTCTGTCGAAATTTTATAGTTGTCAAAAAATTATTTGGTGCATTTCAGAAATACAGGCAGGGTTTTCTATGCAATCTGGGAAAATTTGGTGCGGTGTTGTTCCTGTTCAGCCGTGGAACCGCGGCCTTACCCCTGATTTGGCCGCGGTTCCGCCGCGGTAAAGTAGGATCACTGCACCATATTTCTTCAGTCAGTTGCTGTGTTGGAAATGGGGTTTTTGATACATTATTTTTGGGCCCAGATTTATTTGAGTGCTACAGTGGTGCTTGGGGCCCACTTCGAGAAATTTTAGTCGATCGAAAATTTTAAACATGTTAGTTCACAGTATTTACATTATATCTGCGACCGTGAATGTCACTTGATCGGTAAATCCTGTCTAACTGCTATAGCCCTTTTAGACGGATTTGCGAACATGACATTCATGTTGATGTTCTGTGTTGTGCTGTGATGTTGCGGATTGTCGTGGTGGATAGCCTGGATGCAATGGTAGTACAGTTTGGTTATTTATGTACATTTGATATTACGGGGCGAGTGTCCGACATGTGGGCTGCCGTCGCTGCCTGTTTGTATTCTTTTGGGGCATGACCGGGCTGAGGTCGATGTACCCGTTGTATGTATATTTTACTTTCTGTACTAGGATTACCCCAATGTGGGGTGCACGGATAGCCAGGTTCTAGAGGGCAACGGGCCCGCATCTCATGGCGTTGAGACGGAGGGGGCTTCACTCTAGAATTGGCGGGCTATTCGCCGCATTCGTAGGGGGTACAGGTTGACCCAAGGAGGGGTGCTGAAGTTACCGGATTCCGTAAAGTGCTGGGTAGTCCATTCACGTTGTTGAAGGGGGCTGTCTCGCTTCAGGTTTTGGCGGGTAACTTGCCGCGCCCGTAGGGGTCTAGAATTTCATTACACAGGCTATCCACACGACCAGGGGAACGTCGGGTTTCAGTAGCGGCTCTATGAAACCCGGGGATCCCAGTTATCTGTATTGTTCTGTGATGCTTATTACATTTCTGTGATATTGTATTTTATCACGCCTTGAGAGAATATTATATATTGATATATATACTAGTAGATGTTGTATATGTTTTGCATCCGCGCTAGTCCAGTCCCCGCTCTGTCGTTAGTTAAGTAACCTAACGGGTGATGAGGGACCCCGTGGCGAATGCGGATGGCATATACGTACATCATTATTTTCGTTCTTTATTGGTGTGATCAATTGATGGGATTGCATTGATTCGGATCAATGCAAGATAAACAAACCTATTCTGATGTTGTTGGAACATTTTTCAAAAAGTTGTTATTGCAAGGACGTTCTCTTTTGTTTTGCACAGTGGTATTCGGTTATGAATATCCAGCACCTCAGTCGACGAGGCAAGAGCCGAGATCCCTTCACCGGGAGTGACTCCTTGGATAGAAGTTTGCGTCAGGGCAATAACTTCACAATAGTCGATTACTTTTGCTTTGCAACGTGGTATTCAGTTGGAATATCCTGCACCTCATTCTACGGGGAAAGAGCCGAGATCCCTTCACCGAGAGCGACCTCTTTAGCAAAGGTTTTCGCCATTATATTTTTATAAAAGCTATCCGGTTCCTTCAACGATATCAAGTTCATTACGTCAATGGTTTTTCACCAAAAACCATTCGTAGCCCTCCGTCATTTCAGAAAGGTAGCACTTAGTATTCATGCTAATGTTGGCCTTCGTCAAGGCATAGTGTATGGTAGCTATTTGTTACTTCTCTGCTGCATAGATAGATGCGTTGGTTTGGGACAGTCGTACTGCCTTGTTGGCCAAAGTCAAGGGTAAGTACGGGTGGGTTCAAATCAACCTGGATAATGACGGGTAGAACTTGACATGTGACTTATGATATGTTGGCCTTCGTCAAGGTCATAAGAGTATGGGGTAAAAATCACATCGGGAGTTTCTAAAGAAACTGAAACTTGCCAGATATGCGCATACCTTCTGGAGTGTGATAACGTGAGTGGATTCCATCACATTATCATGCGATGATAGTTGGATCCCGATTCCCACTGATGAGTTGGTTTACTTCTCGGGTGATCTCGACTAATTCTTCTTTCAGGTTTGGAGAAGAATTTGACGTTACAGTGGGAGGTTTCCTGATTAGATAAAATGATAACCATTTTGATCTAGGTTAGAGTGCACGCAGAGTGTTTCTTTTCTCTCTCTCTTTGGCAGCGACCATGACCCGACCCTTGACTATGACTCAGTGACCAAGTTGACCGAACCTTCTTAAACACTGGCTTTTGGATTGTCAGAATTGTATACCTCATTGCCACTCCTACTTTTACCCTTTTCTCCAGGACACCCCGTATTACTACGAACGTCCACTTCCATTGGATAAAACCATCGTATGGTTATATACGAACTCGAAGGAACTTGTTCTATATTCGAGGATGGTTTCCGGTTCTGGAGAAAACGAATAGGACTATTCAGTTGTCTTTTCCTTTTACCTTCTCTCAGGTTGCGAGTGCTCCTTGGATTAGGGGATAGTACACCCGTTACGCCTATTGGATAGTCTTCTTCCAAAGCTTAGGCTGGTGCCGAATGGTAGGGAATGAAGAAAGCCGATTAGCCTAAGTGTGGTGTACAGAAGGTATTAAGTAAAGACAAATAAAGGGATTAGTAAGAGGGCAAAGTAAACTGCAACTGCTATTCACGACCAAACCAAGTATTTCATTACCACTCCCACTTCACCTTTGTATTTCTCCATAACACTCCGTATCACTACGAAGATCCACAGTTATTAGGATACTCCATCGTATGGTTATATACGAACTCGAAAGGAACTTGTTCCAGTTCGGGGATGGAATATGGTTCAGGAGAAATAGGAATAAAGTTTATTCGGTTGTCTTTTATCTTTACCTTCTCTCGGGTTGCGAGTGCTCCTAGGATTAGGACAGTACACCCATTATGCTTATTGGATAGTCTTCTTCCAAACCATAGGCTGGTGCCGAACGGTAGGGAAGGAATAAAACCATTTGGCCTAAAGGGGTGTGCAGAAGGTAATGACTAAAGACATATGAAGGGATGTGGAGAGATGGCATAGAAATATACGGTTACAGTTGTGAATCTGGATAATGGAAGAGGCATTACTAGGAATACCAGGATACCCTTACGAAACATTTCAATGTTTCAGTTTCACTGTGTACTGTTAAAGGAAAACTGATTTCCCAATTAGACACTTGCTCCAGAGTATGTATTTACCAGGTATGAATCTCACATCTGTATGGTTTTACAGATGATGAGTGGGAGTAAGTTATTGGGAATTAGGTGATCATCCTCATTATATCGGAATTCGTTGTAATTGGTGATGTTTGAGGAAATCGCCTGGGCTGTTTGCCGGACGGCAAACATTTGGTTTTGAATATCCGTTGTTATGCACCAATTTCAAATTGATATATCTGTACGTCTATTTTTATAGAGTGAGATACACCTTTTTGAAATTATGTCCATGACATTTACCTATATCAGTGGATGGTTAGGTAAGGAGCATTAAACAGCGGTGTAATTCTTCTTAACCATAAGTACAGTTTTCAAGCTACAACACACAGTGAATGAGTTATTAGATTCAGGGGACTTATTCAGAGTGTTGTATGTTGTCCAGTGTCCATTAGGACAGAAGGGTTGGTCCTCGTACTATATTCGGTTTACTTATGACTTCTCTAGTTTTTAAACAAGTGTTTCGTAGAAACACAAGGTCCAAGTTTTGAGAAGTTAAAGGTATATAAATAAAATAGAGAACCAGGTGTTGCAAGTATCGGGATTCTTCAAGATAATCAAAGATTTAGATTCTTGTGTATGGTATTCAGATGATAGTAATGATTAAGAGAACTTGCTTCTCTTTCAGGTCACTCATAATTGGAAGCATTCCTAAGTTGAGTAACGCTGATCGGCCTCCTTCCATTTAGTTGACATGTACTGGAGACAGCTGCATGATTTGAATCTGGTTCCAATTAAATCTGTGCCTCTGCTTCTATATTGGATATAGAACAGTTCATATCTTAACGATGTTAAGGTACGGGGAGTTGTCCGGTTTATGCTTAAAACCAGACACTAGACAACTCAAGGCACGTTTCTGTAATGGCTGTTTGTGGGTTGACCCAGGCTATGACGAGGGTTGACGTTCTACCATCTGGAAGATCAATAGTGATATTGTTTTAGACTCGCCACAGTTTTAAAAGAAATGGATTTTTTCAGAAAACAGTAGTGGGAGTATGGTAGAACTGGAAGTGATTCCAGAACCGCAAACGCTTACTGAAAATTTGATAAGAACCTAAAAATTCAATCTGGTTTGATATTCCATTGGCCACTCCGCAGATAAGGTGGGTAACCTCAGGCACCCGAGAGGTACTCCGGTAGCCTCAAGGATGGTGGCAGAGAGGTTCTTGTTTACCCAGACTTGCCATTGCTGTTGTTCCAGACTGTGAGACCCGGCAGGAGGATGAGTATAGCATCGTTCTAAACTAGCTTTAGAAGTGTACGTCTATATGACTCTACCAGAGGGTTGTCGTAGTCAGTGGGAGCAGCGGAAGTATAGTGGACAAGTGACTTATGTCTATTTATAGACTTAAGCAGATATAGCGGAGATAGATCATCTATTTCTGATGTGACAGTCATATGTTTGACTTCATCAAAATAGGGGATGGATCTGTTGAGAAGGTAGTAGGGTGTGATGTCCTGGTATTTGGATGACATACACAGAGTAGGAAGTGATGTTCCTATACTACGGTCGGTTATGCTTTGGTTGTCACACAGTGGTTTCTCCACAAAGGATATAGATATAATATCAGACATTCTGGTTACTAGATCTATAGTTTTAGATCTAGATTTAGGTGGTGTCCCAATCTGGGTACTTAGACAGCATTCTAAAGGTGTTTTTAGAATAGACGACTCCTGGCACGGTAGTGTACCTGCAGGTGATGGAGTCGCCCTCTCTAAAGGTGTCTTACAGACTAAAGGGGAGAGGGATGTGCATGATTGGCAGATCACTTGCTTAGGCAATTGAGTCAATCATGAGATGTCAAGTACCACACCAGATATTGTTTTTACAGTAGATGCAATATGTTGATATTAATCCAATCCTGGAGAAACAATCGGAAGCAGTTTTAGAACATAAGTGGATGTTCTAGGGATTTGATGACGGCAGCCTCCTTTAGGAGATGGTTATCATTCCAGGCTTCCAGGGTGACCTGGATGACAGAGTGACTGTCAGAGTTATAGTTTTCCCTCTGACGAGGGGCAGTGTTTTGGACAGGTGATCCAAGGGGACACTGAGGGAGGCATGGCGCAGGATACTGATTAAGTTCAGTTGACGATACAGTCTAAGAAGTTTAGATTTGGAGTTCATTTTTGAACCAGGTCCCATCAGACATCCGAACATATTCTAAGACAGGCATTGCTCATTTCGGGAGATGGTTTTCTCCGCGAACTTGAGATTAAGAGAGACATAGAAAGAAACATTATGGCGGATCCACTCACTGAGGCTATTCCTCGAACGCATTAGTTCCGCAAACGGGTTTTGTGAGACTGATTAGTAGAGGAGTTGGGTGTTCGGTATCACACGGGCTGTGAGTATGCGACATCGCAATAATTAGCCTTGAGTGCAAGTGGGAGATTGTTGGAGATAGTGCCCTCAGAGTCAATTATTGGATCACAGGCACATGATTGCAATAATTGAGGGAGGACCTATACCGTTAGAACAGTCTTACTCAAGATGATAGTATGCTATCTGGTTTATCTTTATCATCGTGTACTGCTTTAAGTGACCTTACAAGTCACTATTGCGCGTTGATAGAGCCCTTAGGATTCTTGCTTGACGGCCAGCAGTATGATGGCGATCATATACGTGGAAGCTAGGGTCTATAAGCACATCCTTAAAAGGTCCCTAGTCGTGGGAGTTTTCGAGACAGGGCATCGATACTCCAGAGTAGACTAGTGTATACAGTAGAGACCCCGACGAGGGGCGGTGGCCGGTCTCACAAGCCTCTGGTGTCAGTTGGTTCACCTAAGATGCATACAGGTGCTCATTGGGTTATGAGTACACCGGACAGGACTCGCCGGGAACATTCTAGTTGGTCTTATACCAGACGTCAGATAGCAGTTCCCTGGTGACATGTGTACAGGTTAGTTCATCGACCTGAGATCGTCATTTGTCTCGTGTGAGTTCACACTGTACTTTGATTACTACCCTACCAGGGCTCAAAGGAGTCGTGCAAACAGGTTTTAGTTGGGTACAGTCCCGAGCCACATGGAGGCAGTGAGCGGATCTGCAGGGGTTCGTCTCTCCCGGTATTGGGGGTGAGGTTGCGCTGTGTCTAGGAGAGCCATTACACGAAGTCCTTGGCCAAGGCAGGAGATTTACTGGTAGGTATTCCAGTAATATCTCAGGGTGTTCTGGGCTACACTCCGACACGACTTGTACCGCTTTTGGGGGTCTGACTTTTACCAACGCCCTAAGCCCGCCATGCGATGCTCATAGACGAACGGACCGGACTGTACAGATATTGTCACTGACAGGCTCAGTAGGGTGTCAGGATGAGTTCGCTCATCGACGTCCCTTTTGGTCAATACCTGGTAGCCCATTACCTATGGCTAATACCTCTGACGTGCTAGTGGTTAAATCCACAGCCAAACTATTGACGAGTCTTTAGAGTCCCCCACAGACAGTTTCTCAAGTTTCGGGCGAAACGCTGTAGAGGCCGTATGGAGATATGGCATGGCTCGATCATATACGTGCGGTATTATACGGATCATGATCGGACGGATAATACTAGCGGGCTTTGGTTTAAGCCGGATCCTAGTATTGTGCAGTGTAGATTTTGTCTCATTGCATTTGTATTCGGTCGGAATACAAATGCGGGTATGTATATACAGTCGCGGGGTTTTCCTGTAATTTATTACGGGATCGTTTTTATGAAGTTGCCAGTTTGCTTTCCGTTTCGGCTATTTTCCTTTGTTTCCTTTCTTTGGCTGAAAATTGGTGGAGGGGGTTATTTGCAATTGTGCATTTTAATAATGGGGAAGACTTTTAGTGGCATATGGTTGCTTCATGATTGTGCACCATCCCTTGACTTCTTTATTCATCATGGCTTGACTTGTGCTTGATTTGAGAGATGATGGGTTTTGCTTTTTGGACTTTGTTGTTATGATATTCCATCATCATCACCCTTTCTCTCTCTTGCATGATTATTCATCCACTCCCTCCCTCTTGACTTTGCTCTCTCTCATTCTCCAATCAAGGGGCCGGCCACACTTGTGGGGTGGTCACAATTTTTGTGGTGTGGCATTTTTGTTTCTCATTTTGTTTTGCAAAGGCTCTCTAGTTCATCTCCATATCTCATTCCTCCACCCAAATGGCAACCTCAATAACCCCTAGAGACAAATGGATTCTACACTTTGCCTACAGCATCCTTGGGCACGTCGACTCGCCAACTTCGTGCCCGAGTTGCCTCGGTCCAGAGGTGGGAGCCCGTAAAAGAACCCGGCGATGTGGTGCCCTTCCGACGAGGAGATGAAGACCGGGGATTCCGCGGGGAGATCGGGACAAGGACGAGAAGACCGAAGGACACGGATCGCTCGGTATATCTCTCTACCCGTTCTCTAGTTAGCTAGCATTAGGTTAATGGCCCGATCCGGGATTTTAGTACGCGGTAGCACCAGTTCTAGTTTATAGAAAAGCTTTGTATTCCGCATTTTGGCCTCGTACAGACGGCCGGGGCGCTGCCGTACACTTACACTGGTCCTGCGGCGGAACGAGTTCATCGACCAAGACAGGCTTCACAAGTTCTCCCTAAAGTGGGAGGGTCCCTTCCTCGTCTCTGAGGCGCTCCCCGGCGGAGCCTACCGCCTACATGACGCAGACGGACGAAAGCTTCCGCGGCCTTACAACGCCGAGAAGCTCAAGCTATACGAGTGAGGTCAAAGCCGGCGAGTGTATGCCACCCCCCTCGGGATTTCCCTTTCACAAAGATGGTGTAAAGTGTTCTCTGAAATTGCCGTCCATACGAATAAAGAAACGTCGAATCATCCCGAGTAGAGTTCTATCTTTACAACTCAAGGCCCTCGCCAAGAGGCGGCCGTGCAACCCACTGCCCGGACCAAAAAGCCCTCCCAGAGGCAGTCGAGCCCGAGAATCCCTCGCTCGGCTATCCCCAGCGGGCAGCTTCCCTGCCGCAACGCCGGGGATCAAAAAGCCCTCACAGAGGCAGCCGAGCCCGAGCATCCCTCGCTCGGCTATCCCCAACGGGAAGCTTCCCTGCCGCAATGCCGGGGATTAAGAAGCCCTCCCAGAGGCAGTCGAGCCTAAGGATCCCTCGCTCGGCTATCCTTCAAGACAAAAGCCCTCACCAAAAGGCACCGGGCAGTAACCCTGCCCGGCCAAGGGTCCTTGGTAGGCTTCTACAGCCCCTCCCGCGCTAAGGACCAAAGTCTTCCCAGAGGCAGTCGAGTCCTTGCTCGGCTATCCCCGGCTGGTAGCTTCCTACCACAACCTACAGGGATCAAAGTTCTCGCCAAGAGGCACTGGGCAGTAAACCTGCTCGGTCCCCATCCTGAAGGGTCAAAGACCTCGCAAGAGGCTACCGAGCAGCTGCCCTGGTCGGTCATCTCCGGCTGGTAGCTCCCTACCCATGACGCCAGGGCTCAAAGCCCTCGCAAGAGGCATCCGAGCGGCTGCCCCGCTCGGTCATCCCAGGCTGGTAGTTGCCTACCCATGATGCCAGAGGTCAAAACCCTCGCCAAGAGGCAACCGCGCAGCTTCACCACACGGTCACCCTTAGTGAGCTTCTTACAGCCCCTCCAACGCTAAGGATCAAAGCCCTCGCAAGATGCAACCGAGCAGCTACTCTGCTCGGCCGTCCCTGGCGGGTAGCTTCCCTACTGCAACGCCAGGGATCAGAAAGCCCTCGCGAGAGGCAACCGAGCAACTACCCTGCTCAGTTATTGTAGCGTTTTGAAAATCGTTTCGGTGAAATTTCGGAAAATCGGTAAAATAAGGGGGTTTTCTGTAAAAAGTCAAAATGCAAATATCTTATTATAAAAATTAAATATACATATTCTAGCTATGTAATTGCTAGTAATTGGTGTTTATTGAGCCACTGGTGAAATTTCAAATTTTCAGAAAAAAATTTATTTTATTATTATTTTAAGCCGTCACTAATACATTTAATTAGGGAAAATTACAAATTGGAATGAGTTGAAACAAATTTTGTGCATCATAAAACTTTAAATAAAATTTTATCATATGGTTTTTGAAACGAAATCGTTTGCCAAAACGGTTTAGAAATTATCGAAGAAAAAGGCTTAAATAGTGAATTTAGTGTTAATGGATGTTTGGGGGTATAGTATTTATTATTTTCCATCACCCCACACCCATACCCACACTCACACACCCCCATTTTCTCTCCCCCTTGGCTGAATTCAGCAGCCCCCCTCTCTTGTCCCCACTTGTTTTGCAAAAGAAAAGAAAAAGGAAATGTAGAAATGAGAGTGGACTTTGACTAGGTTGACTAGATGTTATCTTTCCCCACCTCACTCTCTCTCCTCTTCCCTCAATTTCAGCCGAGCCCTCCCATTTCCTGCACCACCAACAGCCCCTCTCTCTCCCTCTCTCATTTTGCATCAAAAATTCATCAAAATACCTTAAAAATCAAGCTAAAATCCAAATCCGACTCCTACCCATTTTCTCTCATCTCCTTTAGCATGGATCTTGGTGCAAGGATTTCAAATTGGAGATCTAGATCTCAAGTTTTATCCATGGTTCATGAGGTATAAATCTTGGCCTTTTGTTTAAATTGTTGCTAAATACTTTAGTCTAGCCTAATTATACGTTTAATTATGGGTTAATTTAAAGATGTGGGTTTTCAAGAGGAGGTTTAGATTAGGGTTTTGTTGTGAAATTGTGTTGTGATATATTGTGCATGGTTTAGTGATGTTGATTAACATCTTAAGTTTAGTAGAAAGCTAATCTAGTTGTTAATTACAAACCATTACTTATAAAATGCCCTAATTAAGTTATTTTGCTAACTAGGGTTTTGGAAAATTATTAAACGCTTTAGATTAAATTATAATTATGGTTTCATGTCATTATAGATAATATATTGAGTGGTTTAATGCCTTTAGTTCATGAAAATCCTAGCTAAATTGTTGTTTGTGCATTTTTGCTATAAATTGTTAAAAATTGGGTATTTTGTAAACTAGAATTTTGGGGTTAATGGAATTTAATGAAATTAAATTGTGGAAATTGTTTTTATGACTTATTTAAGATATTTAGTGAATATTGTGACCGATAGATTCGTTCATACATCGGGTTTTGTACTAAAGCGGTGATTTGTGCTTGCTAGATTTTCGGAAAAATGACTTTTTAAGTGAAATTAGGGTTTTTGTGAGTTTTAACCTATTTTATATTAAAATTAGTGTTCGTGAATGTGAAAATGAGTGTGTTTGGTGTTTTTCTTGATCAATCGACGTTTGTACGCCGATGTCGAGGGTTTTTAGGTCGATTTGTGAAAGCAACCATAGGTTTTGACCTATGTGGGATTCGTGAGTCGTTTTGGTCATGAGTCGGATTTTAATGCGATACGATGCGTTATGATATGTAGGTACCCCATGTGGACTTCGAGACGACAAGCAAGCGCGTGGCGACGTCGGCACCGGCGAGCGAGGACCAGATGAGTAGATTTATATCTACGGGGAGAAGTCGAGTTGATGGCGTATAGCACCCCCGCAGTCCGTGGTGGTGTATACGGATGCGTATACACACCAGCAATTATTATTTGTTATTTGGGATTAATAACGATGTTTAGGATGGATATTGGTGTGTTGGATTATTTTAGTATTGCGAACCCTAGGGTAGTGTTGCACTACACATACACGCATACATACTTGCATACATTCCTATTTATATGTGCTCATGGGATTCTTTATAGTTATGTGATCACATGGGTATGGGACTATGTGTTCACATACGAATTTGAGGATGATACTTGGGATTGAGCTGAGTCGAGAAGATTTGTTTTGTGGTTGTGATAGTGGTGATATGGCAGGATTCGTACTTGAGGTACGTCCTGGTGTTATAGCGGATCTTGGGATGACGATACGGGTGAATAGTGTTATAAATAAATGGTCGTCATGTGATCGTGGTATGAGGCATGATATGCTAGGATATTGATATTAGGCCGTATAGGGCGATGTATACCCCCTTTGATGATGATATGTGCTGACGATATCGGTTTGTACGAGATTGTCGATCAGTAGTCAGATCATGAGTATATTGAGGATATTAGTATTGTACTAGACATAGGTCAGTACCCTAGACTATGATCTTGAATAAAGAGGATACGAGAGGAATGGTGTGAGAAATATGATATTGACCCGTACCCAGATTTGGGGATGCCGTACGACGGATTTACGTACGAGCTATATCTTGATGATTGATCCGCACTCTTGACTTGGGATGTCTGATTGTAGATATGGTATCGGATATGATATTATTGAGGCGGGATCACCGACTAATATATATACAGGTATGTATATGGATCGACTCAGATGTTAGGCGGTTTCCTTACCTGTAGTCCAGCTTGTTAGCTTAGCCCTTTAGTTTAGTTTAGTTGTTAGATTAGATTCGATTCTTACCTATTTCAAAAACTAACGAATCGTGGGTGTTTTAAAAGACAGCCCAAGAGATCCTACGGATATTTCAAAAGACGTATCTTTTCATAAAAGCACCGTAGCCCCTATTTTCAAAACCCCATGATTCGTGTTATTTCAAAAGGCACCATTTGTAGGACTTATATTAGATTAATGCAGGTTAGTTACAGTTACGTCTAGTATTCAGCTCCCGCATATTATTGTGGTTCGCTTCGCATCGCATACTTATGTTATAATTTCTTAATGCAATGTTGATATCATATTGTTAGGACACCGGCACCATTACCGATGATGCGTATGTACCACGTACACTTACTTGTCGGCTCACACACATCTTCATCGGTAATTGCCATGTCACGTACACCTTAGAAAATATTATTGCTTGACATAGCGTACTTGCCTTATATGTTAGTTTAGACATTGTAGTTATTACCTGCTACTTCATGCATACTGTTATTCATTGTTATGCCGCATTCATGGATTCTCATGCATATATTCACTATTTTACGTGTTATTGAGGTTTTGGATTCGGATTTCCATGAGATTTTCTGGATTTGGAGGAAAACCGCAAAAACATAAATAACCCTTTTCTCTCTTTTAAAATAAAAAGTGTGATTTTTCCCATGATGTATGAGTCGTCCACCATGAGTTTGCTGATGGATTTCGAGACCCGATTCGAGGAGACGGATGAACCGTTTCTGGTACATTGTGGACCCGGTAAAGTACCCCGGGGCAAGAAGCGCGTGATGATGACGATGTGAGCCTGGCAGGGGAGCACTACCTACCGGTGATTTTACCCGACGCGTCGGATATCCGGAGGATACCGTCGTGGTCTTGAGATGGATGGTAGGGGTCGGTCTGGACTGACGGCGCCCTAGATATTGTGATTGAAACATTAAGATTTCGAGATATTGAGGTACAGAGACTGTGATACAGAGATATCGAGATATTGGGATTACGTTTTGTGCCGATGCTAGGCACTGTTTTATGCTGATTTCATTATGATACCTCATTTTAAAAATACAAAGGAAATCTCACTAAATTATGAAAACAGTTCTTCATTTACATGTATTCTGTTTTCATGCATTCATACCTCATTCATATGATATATTGCTACCTGAGGCACTGACACGGACACATGAGATTACACTCGGGTTAGATATTTACCCTAGCCTTGTTATAGGTTGCATGTTATATATATTGAGGATATATTATGATCATTGACATAGGTTGCGTTATTTATGCGATTTCTATTCATAGATGTTTTTTCTATTCACGAGTTGGCAACTCACCCCCGTTGTGCCCCAGTTTCTTGCAGGTTTGCCGTACAGGTTTCATTACGGCTTGCGGGCATAGTTTCCTTCGGGTGATTTGCTAGTAGGTGGGTTTACTTGTATCGTACCCTTATTATATATCTTGTATATTATTATTCTGTTGTATCTAGAAGTTCCATCAACCAAACATGTATTTATTTTGAGATAGAGACCAGTGATATTATTCCTTCGACCTTAGAGTCGCGCGTTATATTTCTGCGGTTTTCTTGTGGTTTTGAGTTTCCTTTTGAATTTTGATCCTCGCCGTTGGCGTTGTATATTATATTGCTTGTGTGGTTGTGACCGTCGATTGACGAAGAGCTAGCTCCCGCTTGGGGATGTCTTTTTATTGATTTCGTATACTATTCATGTTGTATCTCGTTTGGGAGCCAGTATTTACAAAGGAGACTCTACCGAAATTTTCAGTAAATTTTGATGTTCTTAAAAACCGCATAATTCGGCTTATGCTATTAAAACTACTTGTTTTAAATTGGTTTTCCTTCACTCTACTACTTTTCTTGGTTTGGATTTCTGGGTTTTCGGTTTACTTAGATTACGTACGCCTCGAGACGTTTCGTAGTTTAAGTGCCGGTCATGTTCCGTACTTTCGGGACGTGACAAAGTTGGTATCAGAGCGTTAGGTTTTACCTTCGGAGCATAGGATGACCCTTGGTTGATGGAATAGGTGACTAAAGTAGAGTGACGTACCGTGGGTATATTCCGCGGCATATTTACGATACGCTACTCCACTAAAGAAGCCTTAGGATGTATATTTCTGTGCTCAGTATTATATTCATTCCGATCTAGCCTCATCAGTACCAATTATGGTTTTGCTGCCACGATTACGGGCAGGGAGAGCTGCGGGTAGAGTTGCGGTCAGCATGAGCTCGTCAAGAACGAGGACTGACCAGGGCATGATTCCGGCGACACACGATTGCAGAGATGTGTCTTTTCATTGTGTCTTCGCGCCACGAGCGTTGGGTGGATTGCTGTATGAGATTACTCGGACGTGCCGATTTGCACTAGAAGATTGAGCCACTGATAGAGGCCAGCCAGATTTTGATTACCATTGAAGTATTGCTTACTCCTGATGATTGAGGCACCGTTCAGCGTGCAGACGAGCGAGCCAGTTATTGCTGCGAACGACGAGATATTTCCCCAGATGCTGGAGTTAGTGCAGAATGAGTTGTACTAAGAGATGATAGAAGGTCGCTAGTCATCGAGGATGAATGACTAGGACATGTGGATCGTTCGCCTACCCCGATGCGAGGTCATCAGATAGATTGATTCCAGCTAGAGACGACTTCACGCGGAGACGTTGGGAGTCGACAGAGACGATCGAATGTCAGAAACCTATTATTCCAAGTTTAAAGTAGTCGGAAAGACATGCAGGCAATTCTATGGTCCCTCTAGAAGAATGAAACCCTAACTCGACTTAATGACCGTGTGAAAGCCTTTGAACCTTCGGGTTTGCGGCAGTTCTACGGCGCCATTGGTGAGGCTTGGGTTTGCCCTTCTACGGCTGGACCACCGATGCTGTGGTATGTACTCGATACTATTAAACTGTGCCCAAGATGTTGAGCTCTTAGGGGATTATAAGGTTTTGACGACTCGATCGGATGGCTCGACTTAATTCGGATGCTAGGTGGTGAGATGCATTTCTTGGGAGACTCCCGATACGAGGATAGCCGTTGGAGCTCAGTCCATGCAGCCGCGACGAGACGAGTCCAAAGCAGACGACATTAGAGAAAAGTGAAGTAAGAGGTTCGTACCAGATCTAGATGAGATGACGTTCCACTCCGCCGACATCAGAGATGCGATACGTATGCCGAGGCATTGTACTTGGATATACCTTCCAGAAGGAGTCGCGTTGAGTATGCAGCCGTTCCAGAACGAGAACAGATCTAGTAAGGGACGATGACTTCCGGACAGTTCGGCAGTGACGAGATTTGGGAGAGATCTCGATAGGACCTTTCTGGAATAAATTACGAGAAGACTTGTACACAGTAGTGGTCATGTTATGCACACCGGCAGGCCAGAGTTCAGGATCGTCGACGAGACATGCTATGGGTGACCACGGCAGTTGGCCAGAGATTCTTGGAGGATGTGCTTGAGCGGGACTATTCCGCCATACTTGATTTTGGTATTTTGAGCGATCTATTTGCATGCTTGATTTTGATGATGGAGTTTCGTGATATTTGTTTCCATGGACCATGGTTGCACCTACGGAGTATTCACGATTTTTGCACAGTTGTTGCACTTGAGATAGTTTTCGCGCCTTGGTTCTCATGTTTGTGATTATATGGATTTCATACAGTTGAGTTGATTTGTGCGTATATACGCACACGATTTGGTTTTTGCACTCGGTATAGTTCTTATATGCTTGCAGTGCAGTGTTACGTATGTTGTGCATTTAGATGCCCTGGACTTCGACTTCGATGGTGATATTCGATATTTGTTTTGTGCACCTTGTACACCTGATTGGATTTTGCGTATATTCGGCACTTGATATTGGATTTCATGATTTCGTACACGATGGATACACCTGATTTGGATTTTCGCGCATGTTGGGCGCATGTTTTGAAGTATGATTTTGGTGCACACCAGATGCACTAAATCGAGATTTTTCGTGCATGTCAGATGCACCTGATTTTGCTGTCAGGCACACATGTTGCCTACGACAGATATTTCGTGCACACCCGATGCACTTAGATGTTGTTTCTGTGCATATGTATGGCACATATTTGGATTTTGATTTCCGTGCGCACCAGACGCATGTAGTATTCATACGCGTATTTTGGGATTGATTTTTCTTATAGAGCAGTACGTTTTTATGATATTGCTATGTGTTTTCGTACTGAGCAGGACTAGTCAGAGGACAGTACTTGAATATATTTTGCATGCATTGATAGTTATTGAAGGGATTTTCAAAAAGCGAGCTATAGCCTCAGCATTTACCTACGTGTCTGATATGACACGAAATGTTTAAAACAAGGAGACCCTTCTAAATTGTTTCCAAAACGGCGGAACGTACATTTCAAACAAAGGTATATATGTATAGTTTTGAGTTATATGCTCATTTTTCATGCGCATGCGCTGCGCTACGATTTGTTTTATGTATTTACAATTTCGGAGCCCCGACGACTTGATGGTTTTAGTTTAGATGTTTGAGTATTTGGGGAGGGGGGTTTACTTTAAATTCGGGGACCAAATTATTTTAAGGGGGGAAGATTGTAGCGTTTTGAAAATCGTTTCGGTGAAATTTCGGAAAATCGGTAAAATAAGGGGGTTTTCTGTAAAAATTCAAAATGCAAATATCTTATTATAAAAATTAAATATACATATTCTAGCTATGTAATTGCTAGTAATTGGTGTTTATTGAGCCACTGGTGAAATTTCAAATTTTCAGAAAAAATTTTATTTTATTATTATTTTAAGCCGTCACTAATACATTTAATTAGGGAAAATTACAAATTGGAATGAGTTGAAACAAATTTTGTGCATCATAAAAATTTAAATAAAATTTTATCATGTGGTTTTTGAAACAAAATCGTTTGCCAAAACGGTTTAGAAATTATCGAAGAAAAAGGCTTAAATAGTGAATTTAGAGTTAATGGATGTTTGGGGGTATAGTATTTATCATTTTCCATCACCCCACACCCATACCCACACTCACACACCCCCATTTTCCCTCCCCCTTGGCTGAATTCAGCAGCCCCCCTCTCCTGTCCCCACTTGTTTTGCAAAAGAAAAGAAAAGAAAAGAAAAAGGAAATGTAGAAATGAGAGTGGACTTTGACTAGGTTGACTAGATGTTATCTTTCCCCACCTCACTCTCTCTCTCCTCTTCCCTCAATTTCAGTCGAGCCCTCCTATTTCCTGCACCACCAACATCCCCTCTCTCTCCCTCTCTCATTTTGCATCAAAAATTCATCAAAATACCTCAAAAATCAAGCTAAAATCCAAATCCGACTCCTACCCATTTTCTCTCATCTCCTTTAGCATGGATCTTGGTGCAAGGATTTCAAATTGGAGGTCTAGATCTCAAGTTTCATCCATGGTTCATGAGGTATAAATCTTGGCCTTTTGTTTAAATTGTTGCTAAATACTTTAGTTTAGCCTAATTATACGTTTAATTATGGGTTAATTTAAAGATGTGGGTTTTCAAGAGGAGGTTTAGATTAGGGTTTTGTTGTGAAATTGTGTTGTGATATATTGTGCATGGTTTAGTGATGTTGATTAACATCTTAAGTTTAGTAGAAAGCTAATCTAGTTGTTAATTACAAACCATTACTTATAAAATGCCCTAATTAAGTTATTTTGCTAACTAGGGTTTTGGAAAATTATT
This sequence comes from Agapanthus africanus, assembly GCA_030015575.1. Classification (NCBI taxonomy): domain Eukaryota; kingdom Viridiplantae; phylum Streptophyta; class Magnoliopsida; order Asparagales; family Amaryllidaceae; genus Agapanthus; species Agapanthus africanus. Next base: position 438,698,133 of record CM057350.1, on the reverse strand, counting down.
AAACGCTTTAGATTAAATTATAATTATGCTTTCATGTCATTATAGATAATATATTGAGTGGTTTAATGCCTTTAGTTCATGAAAATCCTAGCTAAATTGTTGTTTGTGCATTTTTGCTATAAATTGTTAAAAATTGGGTATTTTGTAAACTAGAATTTTGGGGTTAATGGAATTTAATGAAATTAAATTGTGGAAATTGTTTTTATGACTTATTTAAGATATTTAGTGAATATTGTGGCCGCTAGATTCGTTCATACATCGGGTTTTGTACTAAAGCGGTGATTTGTGCTTGCTGGATTTTCGGAAAAATGACTTTTTAAGTGAAATTGGGGTTTTTGTGAGTTTTAACCTATTTTATATTAAAATTAGTGTTCGTGAATGTGAAAATGAGTGTGTTTGGTGTTTTTCTTGATCAATCGACGTTTGTACGCCGATGTTGAGGGTTTTTGGGTCGATTTGTGAAAGCAACCATAGGTTTTGACCTATGTGGGATTCGTGAGTCGTTTTGGTCATGAGTCGGATTTTAATGCGATACGATGCGTTATGATATGTAGGTACCCCATGTGGACTTCGAGACGACAAGCAAGCGCGTGGCGACGACGGCACCGGCGAGCGAGGACCAGGTGAGTAGATTTATATCTACGGGGAGAAGTCGGGTGGATGGCGTATAGCACCCCCGCAGTCCGTGGTGGTGTATACGGATGCTTATACACACCAGCAATTATTATTTGTTATTTGGGATTAATAACGATATTTAGGATGGATATTGGTGTGTTGGATTATTTTAGTGTTGCGAACCCTAGGGTAGTGTTGCACTACACATACACGCATACATACTTGCATACATTCCTATTTATATGTGCTCATGGGATTCTTTATAGTTATGTGATCACATGGGTATGGGACTATGTGTTCACATACGGGTTTGAGGATGATACTTGGGATTGAGCTGAGTCGAGAAGATTTGTTTTGTGGTTGTGATAGCGGTGATATGGCAGGATTCGTACTTGAGGTACGTCCTGGTGTTATAGCGGATCTTGGGACGACGATACGGGTGAATAGTGTTATAAATAAATGGCCGTCATGTGATCGTGGTATGAGGCATGATATGCTAGGATATTGATATTAGGCCGTATAGGGCGATGTATTACCCCCCTTGATGATGATATGTGCTGACGATATCGGTTTGTACGAGATTGTCGATCAGTAGTCAGATCATGAGTATATTGAGGATATTAGTATTGTACTAGACATAGGTCAGTATCCTAGACTATGATCTTGAATAAAGAGGATACCAGAGGAATGGTGTAAGGAATATGATATTGACCCGTACCCAGATTTGGGGATGCCGTACGACGGATTTACGTACGAGCTATATCTTAATGATTGATCCGCACTCTTGACTTAGGATGTCTGATTGTAGATATGGTATCGGATATGATATTATTGAGGCGGGATCACCGACTAATATATATACAGGTATGTATATGGATCGACTCAGATGTTAGGTGGTTTTCTTATCTGTAGTCCAGCTTGTTAGCTTAGCCCTTTAGTTTAGTTTAGTTGTTAGATTAGATTCGATTCTTACCTATTTCAAAAACTAACGAATCGTGGGTATTTTAAAAGACAGCCCAAGGGATCCTACGGATATTTCAAAAGACGTATCTTTTCATAAAAACACCGTAGCCCCTATTTTCAAAACCCCATGATTCGTGTTATTTCAAAAGGTACCATTTGTAGGACTTCTATTAGATTAATGCAGGTTAGTTACAGTTGCGTCTAGTATTCAGCTCCCGCGTATTATTGTGGTTCGCTTCGCATCGCATACTTATGTTATAATTTCTTATTGCAATGTTGATATCATATTGTTAGGACACCAGCACCATTACCGATGATGCGTATGTACCACGTACACTTACTTGCCGGCTCACACACATCTTCATCAGTAATTGCCATGTCACGTACACCTTAGAAAATATTATTGCTTGACATAGCGTACTTGCCTTATATGTTAGTTTAGACATTGTAGTTATTACCTGCTACTTCATGCATACTGTTATTCATTGTTATGCCGCATTCATGGATTCTCATGCATATATTCACTATTTTACGTATTATTGAGATTTTGGATTCGGATTTCCATGAGATTTTCTGGATTTGGAGGAAAACCGCAAAAACATAAATAACCCTTTTCTCTCTTTTAAAATAAAAAGTGCGGTTTTTCCCATGATGTATGAGTCGTCCACCATGAGTTTGCTGATGGATTTCGAGACCCGATTCGAGGAGACGGATGAACCATTTCGAGTACATGGGGGACCCGGTAAGGTACCCCGGGGCAAGAAGCGCGTGATGATGACGATGTGAGCCTGGCAGGGGAGCACTACCTACCGGTGATTTTACCCGACACGTCGGATATCCGGAGGATACCGTCGTGGTCTTGAGATGGATGGTAGGGGCTGGTCTGGACTGACGGCGCCCTAGATATTGTGATTGAGGCATTGAGATTTCGAGATATTGAGGTATAGAGACTGTGATACAGAGATATCGAGATATTGGGATTACGTTTTGTGCCGATGCTAGGCACTGTTTGATGCTGATTTCATTATGATATCTCATTTTAAAAATACAAAGGAAATCTCACTAAATTATGAAAACAGTTCTTCATTTACATGTATTTTGTTTTCATGCATTCATACCTCATTCATATGATATATTGCTACTTGAGGCACTGACACGGGCACATGAGATTACACTCGGGTTAGATATTTACCCTAGCCTTGTTATAGGTTGCATGTTATATATATTGAGGATATATTATGATCATTGACCTAGGTTGCGTTATTTATGCGATTTATATTCGTATATGTTTTTTCTATTCACGAGTTGGCAACTCACCCCCGTTGTGCCCCAGTTTCTTGCAGGTTTGCCGTACAGGTTTCATTACGGCTTGCGGGCATAGTTTCCTTCGGGTGATTTGCTAGTAGGTGGGTTTATTTGTATCGTACCCCCATTATATATCTTGTATATTATTATTCTGTTGTATCTAGAAGTTCCATCAACCAAACATGTATTTATTTTGAGATAGAGACCAGTGATGTTATTCCTTCGACCTTAGAGTCGCGCGTTATATTTCTACGGTTTTCTTGTGGTTTTGAGTTTCCTTTTGAATTTTGATCCTCGCCATTGGCGTTGTATATTATATTGCTTGTGTGGTTGTGACCGTCGATTGACGAAGAGCTAGCTCCCGCTTGGGGATGCCTTTTTATTGATTTCGTATACTATTCATGTTGTATCCCGTTTGGGGGCCAGTATTTACAAAGGAGACTCTGCCGAAATTTTCAGTAAATTTTGATGTTCTTAAAAACCGCATAATTCGGCTTATGCTATTAAAACTACTTGTTTTAAATTGGTTTTCCTTCACTCTACTACTTTTCTTGGTTTGGATTTCTGGGTTTTCGGTTTACTTAGATTACGTACGCCTCGAGACGTTTCGTAGTTTAAGTGCCGGTCATGTTCCGTACTTTCGGGACGTGACAGTCATTCCCGGCTGGTGGTCGATGCTCGAAGTCAAAAGATGCCCCGTGGCCCGTGGAGGATCCAAGACCCCAGTGAGGGGCGTCAGGTCTATCCAAGTCTAAACGATCTCCCCTCGACTTCGGGGCATGGGGATACCTCCTCGGCAGTGCTTGTCATGCTCGTCGGCAAGTGATTGAAGTCAACTCGACGGACGATCGCCAGACAGATGACCAACCTGACATGAAAACACAACGGTACAAGCAAATATATCTTACGAGCATTCTTCACACACAGAAGATGAAATGCAAACCGATGAAACAAGGATTTTCTTTTATTACCAAAAGCAAAGTTTTTACAAAGGGTATTCTAGGGCTCCCCAGCCATACAAACTGCCCGGAGGCTTACTTTGGTCCCTTCATTGCTGGCATCATGGCCTGCCGGGGGCTCTACCACTGGAGATTTCGTTACCAAGGGTACGCCCTGCTCCCCTCGCCATCTTCCACCGGAGGCCTCGCCACCGGAAGCGAAGCCCGAGCGCGGAGCTCACCATCGTCGAACTCAGGAAGCTGTTCCTTCACGGCGTCCAGGGCCTTATTCCACGCGACGGCAGAATACTCCCCGAGCTCGACGTAAAACCGCTCTGACGCCTTGTAATCGGCCACAACTTTCTTAGCCCGAGCTTCGACAACCTAGGACTCCATAAGCGCCGCCTCAGCGTCCCTTCTGCTGGCGTCCCTCTCCTTCTCTATGGCCGCGAGGCGTTCGGCCAGATTTGCCAGCTTCCTATCAGCGACCCGGAGGGATGCACTCAGACAGCGATGGGCACCTTGATTCGCTGAGTTGGCAAGTTCCGCAGCCTCCTCCCGGGCTACCAGGACGTCGGCACTTTCCCTCTCCAGGCGCAGGTTACGCCGCAAAACCTCGACCTCCGAGGGAAACGCTTTTACTGGCCTCGGTGCGTGGAACGCTCCCTCGGCCTCCATACGAGCGGCAAGGGCGCAGTGTTGAAGGACCTGACGGAAAGCGGATGAGAAACCAGGAGGCCCTCGAGCCAAAGAAAGGAATACCAGAAAAACTACACATGGGGGAGTTCGTACCTGGACCGCCCCCTGGGCCATGGCCTCCAGTTGGGCCCTCAGGGAGCCATGCGGAAGCTTTCCCCCAGCCGACTCCTCCATCCCGGCGAGCAGGCCAGCAGCAACGGAAGCCCAGACGGAACCGTGAAGACGGCTCCCCCCTCCTTCATGGAAATCCCCTCAGGGACCCTTGACGACGACGCGCGAGAAATTGTCCTCTTTCTCTTAAGAGGGAGGCCGTCCTCGCCCTCCCCTCTGTCCCCCGTCTGGAGCTCAAATGACTGTGGACGTCTCTGGCCGCAGCCGGAGCAACCACCAGGAGCCGTCAACGGAGCAGACAGTCCTATCTCCGGAAAGACATCCGGCGCAGGGCATGAGCCGGCCAGGGGCTCGGCCGCACCACTAGCCTCCCTCTGGCGCGAGCTTCCCAAAGAGTGGGAACGATCCATGTATTCAAAAAGAACAAGAACGCCGAGCAGCCGCGACTTAGGGAAGAGGGAATATGAAAGAGTAGGGGCCCTGGAGCGGGCCCCGCCCCTACTTATTGCCGCAAGCAGCCTCATCCAACGACGCCCGCCATCTCCCGCCAAAACGACTCCTCGCGTCCAGCGGTTCCGATCGCTCCACGTGTCGATCCTGCACTGGACCGCGTCCTGTCAGACGCCATAGGCCTACATACGTCGCGTCGGCCAATCGACGCTTGACGCGTGGACCGTCGCTTCAGTTGCAGAGTGCACGAACTGGCGCACCTTCTTTAAATGAAGAGATCTCGCCCTGATTCGCTAGCAGAAAAGACAACTGACAGCCCGAGAACTCGTCCCGACAAAGCCCTAGAAAGGGGCTCACCTCGGGAGGCCTGGAAGTCCACTCCTGACCCGACCCGCTAGCTGGTCGGGACAAGAGTGGGAGGCTAATGATGATGCTCAATATTGGCGATCTCCAAGATTAGGACACGTGGCAGATGACGTGTCCCAGGACTCAGAAGAAAGGGCTCACAGCCGACCAGGCCACCCTGTACCCGACCTGCAAGCACAAGCTAGCCCTCCTTGGGGCCCCCCTGCAAATTGGCCTCCTCGGCCCTTCAGCTCGCCCCGAGCTGCCACAAGACCAAGACTCCTCGGCCTTCTCGCTCGTCCCCGAGCCCCCCGGCCGAGGCCGTCTTCCTCGGTCCTCCTACCAACTCCACCGCCCACGGGCGTAACCGCCGCTCCGCAAATCTCGCCATGCGTGGATTCTCCGCCAGCGACATCCCACATTCCACGCCATCACGATCCCCATTAATGGGCGATCCGCTCTCTACACGGGCGTGACGTCGGGAGCGTAACTGCCGGCGAGATTCCCGCGCCTGCAGCTGCGTGCCACCACCGCTATATAAACCCTCATCACAGAGGGGTCAAGTAAGCCATTTTTATTCCACTTAGCCGTTACTCTGCTCGGACCTAACACTAACTTGATCGTCGGAGAGTCCTCGGTGGTACCAAACCACCGCGGGACTTCTTTGCAGGTACTCGGCCAAAACTCCTCAAATCACCATCCTCATCAAAACCCATTGAGATCCACACGTAACAGAAGACCACCACCAAAATACACCGGGAGATCAACGGAAGACAATATCTGACGGAGACCTGAAAAGTACCTCCATCATAAATAAATCAAATTTATTTATCAAAATTTATAGATTAAATCAAAATAATCTAGAGTCACATATGTTGGTAAAAACGTTAACCAATATCTTGGAAAATCATGTGTGTTCATAGACCTATATCTTGTGGGGTCGTGTCAATGTTGGACACTTGTACCATCTTGATATTACCACACAAGTTAATAGAATAATTGTGTAACTCAACGCGCGCGGGTGCGAAACGGTAATTTATGACATGAAATTCATTTAGAAGTCGACGGCATTTTACAATTTGTCACTTATAAATAACATGGTCTCCAATATAATATGATGTGTCATTTGCTGATGGGCCATAGTCAGTGTGAGTGGACAAATGTGAGTGGACATGGATTAAATAGTTAGTAGATACGATTTCTTTTGACATTTGTTGGTTTCGTAACATATATACTAGCTGTTTGCACATGCGATGTACATGTATCTTTATAAACATGAGTATGTTATAAATCTATTACCGATCCTTTAGCTCAACCCAAAATTTAAATAGTTTTGAACTTTGGTCATTCGAGTGTCGAGGGGCTGACGGTTTGTATTAAAAAAATGAATCTTGATAAAATATTTTAGGGTTATTAGTGAAAGTAATCATATGGAATATTGATAACTTGTTAATTTTAATAACTTATGACACTGCAATTTAAATACCTTATTCCGATAAAATCTAACTTAAGGGGGAACTAATACTGAAAAATTCAGATAATATATTTCCAAGTAAACAGGTAATCCCTAGTGTTAAAAAAAATGCAGATATAAGGTGAATGTTTTTTTCCCTTAACAATCATTCTTTCAAACATGGATCCTGCAAATAATTAGAATCTTAAGGACCTCGGTGAGCACTATAACCCTAACCCTCGAAGGATTCCGACTCGGACGAGGAAGAGGTGGAAGCAGAGGAAGAAGCGGATGAAGACTTCCTAGACTCTACCCGAACTATTTCTAGAGGCTCCTCGGTGGAAGACATCTAACCTGAGCGAAGGGATGGGTCATCCGAAGAAAGAACTCAGGAAATCCGACCTAAAAGGAGGAGAGCCGAGCTAACTCACACAACGTCGAGGATATTATGGCGAAGTGTGGACCCTGGGGGGATCCACCTCTATTTATAGCAGCCGGCGTACGCATCCTACGGCGCCGATCGTCTCCCGCCAAAACAACACTTCGCAATCAACGGCCGTCAACGTTCCACCCGTCGCACTCGTATTGGGCGCGTCCCGTCGGGCGCGAAGGACACCGGCGGTCCGTCACGTCAGCCAACCAGCGCCAGACACGTGGACTGGCGCTTCGACGAATATACGCACGAATCGGCGCTTCCTCTTTAATGCAAGATCTCTTCCCTGGTCCGCTGATATCATCAGGAAAAAATACGACTAACTGCCCAGGAATTCGAGTCGACACTGTCTTCAAATAAGAACTTAGCCCGGATGACTGATTAGACCACTCTCGACCCGACCCATAAATAGATCAGGACGAGAGTGGGGGGCTAATGATGATGCTCGGTACTGAGCACTCCCCAGATCATGACACGTGCCAGATGACGTGTCCCAAGGCTTACGGGAAAGGAGTAGGAACGGTACATCGGAAGCATGCCCCGGGCCTTCAACCCGAGGATGTCCGGGATCTTCAGTGGCCTTCCCGACCACTCCTGTGCCCGTCTTAAAAACAACCATTGGCTCGCCTCCGAGCCCTCCCGTACGCTGAGTTCCTTCAGCCCTCCTAGCTCGCCTCCGAGCTATCATATGAACCAAGCATGTTCGGCCTCCCGCTCGTCTCCGAGCCTCCCACCGAGTTTAGTTTCCTCGGTCTCATCGACCGACCCACAGCACAGGTCACAGGCGTCTTTGCCATGGCTCTGCGAATCTCGCCATGCGCGAGATATCCGCCGCCTACGATCCCGCGTTCCACGCCATCGCGTTCCCCCATTAACGAGCATATCTCGTCATTAATGGAGGGTCCCGCCTTTCACGCAGGCGTAACGTCGGGGGTGTAACGGCCGGCGTGAATCCCGCGCCCGCCAGCCCATGGCTGCCACCATATAACCCCATCTCTCAGGCGACTCAGGTAAGGCAATTTTAATCCAACAAGCCACTAGTCTGCTCCAATTTCTCGGCTAATTTGATCGTCGGAGGGTCCACAGTGGTACAACCATCCCGGGACTTATTTGCAGGTAGCTCGGCCTCATCCCCAAATCAAGCCCACTGAGATCCACATGCATTGAGAGGCAACCCTCAAATCCAATCTCAGCCATCTATCAACTCTCGCTACAGATCAACGGAAGGTAACATACGAGATCCAGACCTCCATCAGAGAGAGAGAGAGTGATGCTTTTTTGTTGAACCCGCAACTTAAGAATTTAGAGTTTGGCTCCTTGAATTTATATACATTAGATAGATTAGACCTCCTTTTGTTTTGTTCATAGCTATCTAGGTGAAGGTAAAATTCTTATCGGATAATGTATTAGAGAACTAAATTGGTCATATTTGTTTATGTAACAATGCAAAGGCAACATGAGTTCTACAACATTTGTGCAATGATGTATATTATTGTCAGCTCTTTCTTATTTTTTTATTTGATTATGATTCGAAGAACCTCTACATCTTTTGCTAACATGAGTACTTCAACCCATGCATTTTCATTTTCATTTTCTTTTCTTTCTTTCTTTTCTCGCAGGAAGAGGAAATTAAAGGACAAGAAGAATTTGGAGAAGCTGACTGAATGTTCCAATAGATCTACCAAGGTTGCAACACCTACTTTCGTAAATTTTTAGGTGTTTATTTTATTTTATTTGTATTATATGAAACAAATTATAGGCTTTGGGTTCAGATTGATTGATTTTGTTCTCGGAAAGGAATCCTGTTATGTTATGGTTCCCGCTTTGCATATATGCACAGTTGTAATTATCGTCTTTGTGTCATTCCAATTCTATCGGATGTCTACAACGAGACATATAACTGTAATACAAGATTATACGGAAATCAAAACATATTTAAAAATGAAGATGTATGAGTAAAACACTTTTCAACTATGAACCTTGGTAAACAAGTGGTTTCTATCTTGTATATGTGCCTTTCTAATGTTCAGATGGTTATTCAAATCAATCTGAAGTATGTTAGTATTGGGGCTCATCACATCTTCCCATTATATGTAAACCCTTGGTATTCTATTCTAAGGAAGACCTTTAAATCTTTGTCAATGGACTTAAAAAGACCATTCTGTATGATTTGGTTTGGTTGTTGGTATTTTCTTCTTTCTGGATACGATGAACCTTTGTTAGTTTTTCAAACCTTATCACCGTCCCCTCCGATCATACCAGTGTTATAATTTCCGTTAAATTTTAACCTGTTCTTTTTTGGGAAGCAGTGGAAATCATTACAGAGGCTTATTTCCCAAAGAAAAAAACAACAAAAAACATATTGATTGGTTTCATAGTGAGAACAGTTATAATAGGAAGGTTAGTTTAGTGAAAAACCCTATCAAAACCTCTAAATCATCATCGTCATCCTCTCATTTTCTTCGGCTTCAAGAAAATGGAGCAATTGCCGCCGGCGCCGGAGCGGCCTAACAAGCGGTGGCAAGCCCTAGCCCTAAGCGACCTCTCTGATATCGCCATCAGCGAGATTTTGTGCCGTCTCCCGGCCCATCAAAGACGTTGTCAGGACCTCCGACTTTTGTTTTAATGTATGGTATTGTCACCAATTTCTTATTTCTTATGCGATTATGATTTCAAGAAGCGCTACATCTTTTGCTGCTTATATTAACAAATCGACACCGAGTACTTCAACCTTTTGTTTCGATACAAATAACATTTTGACTCTGCCAGTAAATGCTTGTTTAATCATTCACCGTCGGTCCAATTTTCCTATTTTCCGGGAAAAGTAAACCAAAGGACCATAAGTATCTGGAGAAGCTGATTGAACGTTCCAAAAGATGTACCGAGGTTGCAAAACTTCTGTAAATTTGTAGTTTTTGATCTAGGAAACAAATTTTAGGCTTCGGGTTCCAATTGAGACTGTAAGTAAAGCAAACCCGTTATGTTATAGTTCCGGCTATGCATATATGCATAATTGCAATATTGCTACTGTATATCGTCCTATTTTTCGGATGTCTCAGAAGAGATACATAATTGTACTACATAATTGTACTACGAGAAGACTTAAATACAAATGAAGATTAAAGCATATTATAAATGAAGATGCATGAGTAAACACTTGTTCAACTATAAAACTATGGTGCTGATGCTAGTGAGCAATAACTCATTTGGTATGAGCATTTTTTCTCTTGAGAAGAGTGCGGGGTTCGAACCCAGAAATCTTAGGAGAGGAAGTTGTCATAAATTAATGCTTTCGGGGAAACTTTGTGGATCCCCTGGATGCATGTGTGTGCTGTGTGTGTGGGTGTGTTTTATGCATAGGTTAGGTCTTACGGGCTAGTGCCAAAAAAAATGCTGGTGCTGATTCTGGATTCGCTTGCGCATTGAATGGTGTTGTCTCATTTGATAAGTTTAACAATTTTGGAGGCTTTATTGCAGTTTGTCTATAATGACGGTTAATGCTACTTCTTTGTCGGATATTAAGAAGCCTCTTGCATCAAAAAAGAAAAAAAAAACATAAGAAAAAAGGAAAAATAAAATAAAAATTACATAAAGTGACAATAATCGATTTTTTCACATAAAGTCCATTAAACCTCAAATTTTATTGCCATAAAATTGAGGTTTTTGCTTGCCAATGTGATAGCAAAGGAGACTTTTAGGTTTTAATTTGATACACTACATTTCTTGCACGAGCAATGCTAGTGTATCTATGTTGAGGCTTGACCACAAATAAATGCAAAGTTCAAATTTTGTCTTTGGGCAGGTTGAGTGAGTGAGTGAGAGAGAGTGATGGGGCTTGGGATCTCCTTCAGATGTTGTCCTCCGTCGATCCTGCGGTGGCGGTTTTTGATGGCTAAGATTTCTTTCGGGAGTTGTTAGGTGTGGAACTCAATGGGTGGTGTTTGACGCCGAGCTACCTGCAAAGAAGTCCCGGGGTGGGTGACCACCATAGGACCCTCCGACAATCAAGTTAGTGCTGAGGTATAAATACAGAGTAGCGGCATATTGGAATGAGTTCCAGTTACCTGAGTTGTCTGAGAAAGGGGTTTATATAGAGGTCGCGTGGAGCAAGCAGGTGCGAGATCTTTGCCGTCAGTTACGCCCCAGTGTCATCCTCGTCTTGAATGGCGGGATGAAACCATTAATGGGGGGATGCGCTAGCGTGGGACGCGGATATCTCACTCTGGCGATATACGCAGAGCTGTTGTGGGACGCATGGAATCCACGTTCTTGGTTGATCGGGGGAGGTCGAGAAAGCTCGGCACGTCAGGAGCTTGGAGACGAGCTGAGAGACCGAGGAAGCTCGGCATGTCAGACGGCTCGGAGACGAGCCGGGAGGCCGAGAAAGCTCGGCACGTCAGACGGCTCGAAGATGAGCAGGGAGGCCGAAGAAGCTCGGCACGTCATACGGCTCGGAGACTGAGAAAGCTCGAAGACGAGCTGTTGGTAGTTTCCTAGGTGAAAGTGGAATGTATTCAGGAAGGTCTCTCGAAAGGTCTGATACGCTCCTCGAGAAGGGGATCCTGAGGAATGTCCCTGATGCAACTCATTTATTCCACCCTCGTAGCCTTCAGTACACGTCATCCGCTACATGTCATAAGCCGAGGAGGCACCACTTATGAGTATCATCATTAGCCCCTACTCTCGTTCCGACCTATTCATTGATCGAGTCGAGAGTGGCCTGCTCGATTTTTCTTTTGCTCATTTTGGAGCCAAGGAATCATAATGCGGATCGTCCGGGAACGGCATGGCGTTTGGTGGTTATGTCGTTTCGAGCTTTGGGCCCACGTGTTACCTCGTCGTTCTCCTGAATTTTCGCGCGTATCCCCGATAGCATCAGCGGATCAGCGAAAAGATTGTGCTTTAAAGAGAGGGGCGCCGTTTTAGTCGATTCACCAGTTGAGGTACGGGCCACACGTCAACCGTTGGTTGGCGGAGGCGACAGGCTGTCTCTGACTCCTGCAGTCGAAGAGACGTCCCCAATGGCCGATCGCCACGTGGAGCCCCCCTGGCCGCTGGGCAAGATATTTCGTTTTGACGGGAATCAATCTGGGCCGTAGGATGTTATCTTTTGGGGTGTATAAATAGGAGGGTGCTTGTTCATATCATAATATTGCACTTTATATTCCCCATTCTTATGCGTTTTATAAATAAACAGGTGCTTTTGACGCATGTCTGCCACATATTATAGGTTACGGGTTATTGGAGCGAAGACAGTGAAAAAGACAAAAGATGATACAAAAGAGAGACTTTTGACCCACAAGTAGAAGGATTCTAGTCAAGCCTAGACGAAGAACAATTCATAATTGTACAAGGCAATGCAAGGTCCAAAATGTCAAAGTAAACGGTTAAAAGATCATTACAAGTTTTCACTGAAGATCTGGAGAAAACCCAGAAGTCAAATGGAGAAAAGAACTAGAAAAATAGAAAGCCCAAAGTATCAAGAAGAATCCCACAAAATTGCAGTCAATGATCTGACCAATGGGCCGCGGAACCGCGGCCCAAGGCCTACCCATGCCGCGGTTCCGCGGCCATCTGATGCACGTGTCGGTGCAGATTTCTCTCGTCGGTGCGTCGGTGCGAAGGTTGGGATTTTTCGGGGGTATTTTTGTAATCGCACATGTGCGAATCCTGTAACCCTAAATTTTCCTATTTCCTTATAAATATGTAATCAAAATACTGTAATAAGGATGCCTCTTTTCAATAAAGAAAATTCAGATTCTTTGGAAGATTAAGAGCATCATTCTTGTAAGTATCTTTTATTTTCTACAGTGGTATTCTAAATTAATTCTTGCCTTAGATAAATCCTTCCATTGCCCTAGATTAAACTAGTGTAGTATTTCTTAAACTGCAGTAGGTAAGTAAGTTTAAAATGTTGTTTTTAATAGATCCCCTAATGAGCGAGTAATTTCCTCGCTTGTTAGGGTTAGGAATAAGGGAGGGATTGAGAAATGAATATCTCTCATCTCTTTCAAGCCCATTAATTTGTAATAACTAGAACTTCATGCATGCATGCATGATCCGCTCCCTACGACACCTTACCCACGAGGTAACGGTGAAACCGTAGTATAAAGGACCAGACATGCATGACTTCTATGAAGGTTAGAGCAATTAGTAGGAAAGGACGGACAAAAATCTAGAGGAAGAAACTTCGTTTCTTCCCAATCATCCTAATCCCCTTTACTAATAATTGTTATAACTTCTAAAAGAATTTAATTGAGGGCATTGAAGGAGGTGTGAATATTAATCTTATCAAACTCACCTTAGACCTAATCCTAGCAAGTTTCTTGATCATCGTACAACTTAGTTTTTAGATTTAATTAAAAGACCAAACAACCATTGGAATCAGCTCGTAAGAACACTTAGGAAAATTACACATCCCTATGGACCGACCCGTATTCACCGGCTAGCTGCAAAGCGACGCCGTTTCTGATTGCGGTAAAATATTTTTGGTGATCGTAAAATCTCTTCCAATCAAATGGCGCCGTTGCCGGGGATAGCGTAAAATTTCTTTTGTGTAATTTCGGGTTGATATAAAATTTAAAAATCATAAAAATCTGAAAATATAAAAAGTGCAAAAATTTTTATCAATTTTTTTTATTGTTTGAATCTTGCAGGAACAGCGAAGAATCTCAGATCTGGAAATTTACAGAAAGCGAAACAGAAAAGGGTACATCAAAACAGAGGGATAAGTCCACAACAGAATAGCAAAAATTTTCTCGGGAAGTGATCCCTCCACTCAACCGCGGAACCGCGGCTTAGGAGCGCCCCAAACTGCGGAACCGCGTTGCGATTGCTACGTCAGCAAGTCAGATTTTGTCGATTTGTTTTCTTTACCCTTCTTTGCCAACCTCCATATATCTTTTGTGAAACTTTCTGCAGGATCTCTTTGCGCTAAAATAATCTTCTTCCCCCTTCTCAATAACAGATTTTCTGCAGGTTTCTTTGCGCCGCGCTAAAAATAATTGATTGCAAGTGAATTTAATGTATTGCATAATTTAATCGGACTTTAAGGGGCTATTGACCAAACTCAGATTGGGTGGGGATTTCATCACCCTTCCCAGGACCCCAGAAAGCACTTAAAGCATTTGCATCGACCACTCTTAATTAAAAAATATTAGACTCAGCCCTAAGGACTTCGAGCTTAATAGGACAAAGGATTAGACATAGGCATCGACCGTTTATCCTAACTGACTTTACAGTGTCTAGGCAAGTGTGTCAAGGCAAGTGGTTACTTAATTAGGACCGCTACTTGTAGCGGGGAGCCTCCCAGTTACCTGGCACTTACCTGGCCGCAATTGCCGGTGAAGAGGCGGTTTGAGGTCCTATTTCTAGCCCTAGTTAGGAATTGTCTAGCTGACCTAGGTGACCCTAGATCTAGGCCTAATTGTGCATGTGTGGTTGATCGCATTTGCGTCACAAGTCTCTTTTCAAAAATCTCTTTGCAAAACTCTCACATACATAAATAAAAAAACATAAATAAAAATCTTTTCAAAACTTGCAACGTGTCGCTAAAGAAACCTTGCAACTCACTTACACCACTTCCTTTCATTGACGTTATCTTACCTCCACATTCTGTCTTTCATTTTTTTTCCTGACTACACTACCCCTTTAGTGTATGTCACTTTGGACTAGGGACACTAACGCCCGATTAGTCCGTGTTTCGTTGGTACCGACCGACGAACCCTTCGACGCCGAAGTCGACATTCCGTCCACTTTCTTACCTCCACCTTCAAATTCTTTCGCCGAAGGCATGTCGGGATTCAACCCCAACAATACCTTACCGACGGGAATGATTCCACCTCCGTTAGGTGCGAATAACCCGAATCAACCGCCTGTTGAAGCGCCCGCACGAGTTGCGCTCCAGGATCTCTTCTACCCTATCCGCACTTCTTTACCTACCTGTCTTTCACCCCCACCGGCAATTGGGGACAATTTTGAAATAAAACCACATTTCATCAATATGCTGCCAAAATTTCACGGTTTGGAATCAGAAGATGCGTATATTTTTATTAACAAATTCCAAAACGTTTGCGCTATGATGAAAACGACCCAATTAAGTGATGACGCTATAAGGCTAAGGATCATTCCTTTCACCTTATGTGACCTAGCCGAGAAGTGGCTATACAGCACCGCATCACATTCCATTAGAAATTGGGACGAGTTTGTGAAAGATTTTCTTAAAAAGTTCTATTCTCACCACAAAACTGCTAGAATCCGCAATGAGATTATACAATTTTCACAGCTTGCTCACGAACCATTTTGGAAGTGTTTTGAAAGATTTAAAAACCTACTCGTTCAATGCCCTCATCATGGGATCGAAAGTTGGCAACTTTGCCAAACATTATACGAGGGATTGAACTCGGCAACGAAGCAGTTGCTAGAAACCATCTGTCAAGGTCACTTTCTCTCCAAATCTAGTGAGGAAGCGTGGCAGTTTCTTGAGGATCTTAGTGAACAAACAATTCAGTGGGAGAGCTCCAAGACCACATCATCTTCTTCTAGTGGTCAATCTAGGGCAGGCATACATCAAGTAGAGATGTCGATTGCTATGAAGGCCGAGATGGCCGCTCTTACGAAAAAGCTAGAAGCGATTGAGACCAAAATCTCGTCGCCTTCTCCTGCCCCTGTTATGCCTCCACGAACTATGTGTGCTTGTTGTTCGGCTCCATCACACTTAACCGAAGAGTGTCCTTACAATGCATCTACTCAAGGACATGATCAAGTTAATGCTGCCTTTCAGCAACGACAAAGAAACGATCCATACTCTTCTACATATAATCCGGGTTGGAGGAGTCACCCAAATTTCGCTTGGAATCAAAATCAACAATTCCAAGAAAATAACAATTTTCAAGGGCCTCCTCCACAACAACAACAAGCACCCCCACAAACTCAATTTCAACAATCTTTCCAACAGCAACCTTACCCTAATCAAGTGAACAATTTTGTGCCTAACAATTCTTCCGCGCCAAACAATTTTGTTCAACCTAAAAATGAAAAGGTTAGCTCGCTCGAAAGAAGTCTAGATACGTTCCTAAAACAATCTACACAATCTACAGCAAGATTAGAGACTTCCATTCAATCTTTGGTGCAAAACAGTGCCTCACACGATCAAAGTATCAAATCTATTGAGGCACAAATTGCACAACTCAATGCAGTATTGAGCGAGCGAGAAAAAGGAAAGCTCCCATCTCAAGCACTGCCCAATCCTGGTCACGCACATGCTGCATATCAACAGCAAACTCATAACGTAAACGCTGTGACCACGTTAAGATCGGGAAAAATGTTGCAAAACAATGTGGGTATTTACGATGACACCCCTGCCGGTGGTTCTTCTTCACCTTCTTCTTCTTCTTCGTTAGAGTCTGTTCTCCATCATTCACAAGGCTCTACTCCTTCTTGCTCGAATGGACCCACTTCTCACAACACGAACACATCTACACTGGGTTCCGTTCCAACTCAACAATCTGATCCGCAAAAATTAGACTCAACAACATTTCAAAATGCTCCTTTTCCAAACCGGTTGAGATCCAATAAACCAACGCCACAAATGGAGAAGATTGTCGAGTTGTTCAAACAGATGAGCATAAATATCCCTCTTTTGGATGCAATCCAACAAGTTCCATCATATGCAAAAATCTTAAAGGACTTATCACCAAAAAGAGGAAGTCACAAGTACCAAAGAAAGTTTTTGTGGCTAGTGCTGTTAGCGATACTCTTGTCCAATCTTTACCCTAAAAGCTCAAGGACCCCGGTTGTCCTACTATTTCGATAACAATTGGGGACAAGAACATCAATAGAGCACTACTAGATCTTGGTGCTAGTGTCAATTTGCTATCTTATTCTGTGTACGAGCAATTAGACATTGGAGAGCTAAAGCCCACTCACTGTACTCTCCAAATGGCTGATCGATCAATCACCCATCCAAGGGGTGAGCTAGAGGATGTGTTGATCAAAGTCGGGGAGTTCATATTCCCGTTGATTTTATTGTTATAGACACACAACCTGTTGCCAACTCACGGAACCAAATTCCGGTGATCCTCGGTCGACCATTTTTGGCCACTTCCAATGCTGTAATAAACTGTCGCAATGGCTCCATGACTCTATCCTTCGGGAAGACGTCTAGTGAGTTCAATATTTACAAGTTAGGAAGTCTGCCCCCCGTGCCTAAAACTAGTACACGTGAAGTCTGCTCTATTCACGAAATCACGCAGGAAGACTGCGAGTTTGAAAGATTTTTGTTTGATGAAAACAGTTTTGACGCCACTAGTGCGTCCCTCCTTGAGCCTACCACAGTTGACACAACCGATATTGATGATGAAAGTTTCACTTTTTCGGATGATGACGACTCACAGCCCGAATATGAGTCTTTTGAATTTTTGGATGAGTTAGTTGAACCATCCGAATCGGTTGTTTGCAGTGATTTCGAACCTGTGTTGGAGTCCTTTGAGTTCGAGGTAGATTCCGCAATGATTCTTTCGCCTCCGAAACTCGAACTTATGTCCTTGCCGTCTCACCTTAAATATACTTACATAGGTGAGAATAAGACCTTTCCCATTATAATATCAGCCTCTCTAGCCTTCGAGCAAGAGAACGCTATTTTAAAGGTCTTACAAGATAGGCGGCAAGTTTTCGGTTGGACTATGGCGGACATCGAGGAGATTGATTCCCTCATAATTGAATATCATATGCAAATGATGGATGATGCCAAGTCAATAAAGGACCCACAGAAACATTTTGGGGATATTGTGGTGAGTCAACCTCCTCCTTTAGAAGTTGAACCACCCCTATTTCTTTTAATAAGCTATGAGAATGCCAATATTCCACTGACTGCTGATCATTCTCATTCTCGTTTTGATTCATCACCACATCATATCTATTCACTTACATACTTTCCCTACCATCACTCCTATATTCCCCAATTTTTTTTGGATCGGTACAACATGTTTTTCTACCAACCGACACTCTTTACAGATAAATTTTTCGACTGGTTGGTGTTGATGTTTGGTCTGTGCAAAGTCTGGCAGTAATGTCTAACATTGTTTCACTGAAGTTTGGGGGGGCCTTTCTGTATATATTTTTGTTTTTCTCTTAACAATTAAATAAAAGAAAAATTATAAATAATAAACAGGGGAGTGCCGACATTATCGACCCACTGGTGCAGCATGACAGTGAGGACACTGTCCAGTTTAAGTTTGGGGGTATGCTCGGTACGTTTTCTTCCTTCGCATTCATATGTACATTTTGCATTGGCATACTTATTTTGAAAACCCATAAAAAATTGAAAATTTCAAAAATTATAAAAATAAATGTATTCAATTTTGACCATATTTAACTTGAGTTTGACAAATAGATTAACTGGCTAAGAACAACTAGATCTTAGACTGAGTAAATTGAAAACCCTAAAAATAACCTTCTTTAAAGATTAACGGTAGAAAGTATATGTCTTTGTAGTTTATTTAGAAATAGGCAAATTTTGAGTTCACTTTTTGGGCTAAGTTGAAATAAAGGAAAAATATTGATATTCTTATTAGAGTATAAGTTTGAAAAATAATTCCTAGCTTAAGTCTAGATTCTGAAAATGTATACCCTACAATTTGCACAATCACGCACCTTGAAACCTGGAATAGTAGAGGAGACCTTGAAATGCTCTTGTCTGAAGTCCTTAGTATGAAGAAAATAAAAAAAAAGTTTGAATAAAGAAAAAAAATGAACACTGGTCTTTGTGATTACTTAAGGCTGCAAAATACAAAAAAAAAAATATTTAGCGAGGAAGCTTCATCACCTAGTGCTTTAGACCAACTGGTTTGGGGGTCACTGCTAAAATCCTTGGGTGTTGCAAGACTAGGAAGTATGCTTTAAAGTGCAAACATATCTTGTAATCGGTTGTTGGTACCTCAAGAAGTATTAACAGTCGCATGAAGGATGTGGAAGCAAAGATTCATTTAAATATTCACCAATTAATAAGTGTTTTGGACAACGGACAAGAATATGATTGCTTGATTTGAATTTCCAAGTGTAGGGGTGATTTATACATACATGTGGGGAATATATGATTAGAGTTGAGATAAGAGAAAGGAATGAAGAATAGAACTTGTATCTTTAGTAGAGTTGATAGAAAAATTCCTAAGTGGAGATGGAACCTTAGAAGGAAAACTTGGGAAATGCTGAAAGCTAAGTAACACTACTACAAAGAAGGGTTGCCCCTACGGATATATCCGTAGGGGCAACCCACTGCCCCTACGGATATATACGTAGGGGCGAAAAAATACCCCGTAGGTGCAAAGGCCGCAGGTGCAAGTTGAGGCCCTGAACTTGCCCCTACGGTTAAATTATTGCCCCTACGGATATGTGTGTAGGTCCAGTTGCCCCTACGGATTAAGCCGTAGGGTATGAGATTTTATATTATTTACGGTTTATTTTAATAAATTACTTGGCCCTACGGGTATATCCGTAGGGGCCTGTACTACCCCCTACGGATATATGCGTAGATACGTTTCCGTAGGGGCAAAATATCAGGAATCCTGAATTTGTGCCCCTACGGATAACTCCGTAGGGGAGAGTCAGTGGCCCCTACGGATATATCCATAGGGGCTTTCCCAACCCCCTGGCACTGAGATCTGGGGGAAATATCAGTTACTGCTGATATTTTGCCCCTACGGATATATCCGTAGGGGTAACATGTGTGCCTACGGATTAATCCGTAGGTACATATTGTCTGTAATTTTTTTTAAAAAATGGGCTGCTTGATTTTTTCCCGCCCTGTGCACAATAATATATACATCAATCAAATCATATATTGCAGTATTCATAATCACATCTCACGCATATATATAATATACAAAAGAAACACAAAAACTGAATATGATATAAATACAAACCAATATCAATATCGTTTCAGAATGTAGTACAATGTGTATGATATAAATAAATACATGTTTCAAAAAAAAAGAACCAAAAATCTACCCTAGCTCGGTCCAGCTCCACCTCTGAATAACGATAGAATAACGCGCGCCTGCTCCTCGGTCAATAAACTCTGCAATTCGTCGCGAGCGGGAGTCTGAGTGGGCGGTGGAGCTACAGGAGCTGTCTGCGGAACCGCAGCCGATGTAGTGGCTTGCGGAGCCGCAGCCGAAGGAGATGCGTGTGGAGGCTCGGCCGATCTACCCTGTCGCGTCTGGATATAACGTGTGTAAGAAGCGTGTAAGAACTGTTTATTATTCGAATTCGTATCATTATTAAGTTATTTCGAAACCCTGTTTTTATATCTAGTTTGGAAAAGCGTTGTTTATTTCAATTACATATGTATGTA
The DNA here is from genome assembly GCA_030015575.1 of Agapanthus africanus. Classification (NCBI taxonomy): domain Eukaryota; kingdom Viridiplantae; phylum Streptophyta; class Magnoliopsida; order Asparagales; family Amaryllidaceae; genus Agapanthus; species Agapanthus africanus. The sequence continues at coordinate 438,677,470 of CM057350.1, read as the reverse complement.
TGATTAATCAAACTTAAGTCTAAAACCAAATAAGCTCAAGCTACGTACTAATTATGGATATGTTGATATGTATATAATATGAAATGATATTTTACTATAAAGTAGTATACATACCAGCATCTCATTCAACTCCTGAACTGTGGCCTTCAAGCTCTCCTGTTCCTGCTGGATACGTCGCTCACTGGAGACGGAGGAAGTAACCGCCGGGGTGGAGTCCAACCTCATATGGGCCCTGCTAGAGCCCAGTCCTCGGCCTCTCTCCCAACCTCCGTGGTGCCGTCCGTGTGCGGCGTCCAGGACTGGGGTCAGCAGCCTCGAATGTTGCCTTCCCCCTAGCAACTGTCAGAACATTATATTTAGCACATACCGGTCTATAAAATTGACAAGAAATACCAAAATCAACAAATTCAAAGCCTTACCTACAGAGATAGAAGATGTGCTCCTCTGGTATCTGCATGTATCAAAATTTGAATAATATTAATTAATTTCAGTACATACATACTAACAAGGTAAACTCGCATATAGCGCTGCTTACACATATGACAGGGAGTGAACAAGCTCTTGTAGATCATCAGGCGCAAATCTAATCTCATCAAGCAGCCCATGATAATGAGTTGGACGACTAAGAGCAAAAGGAATGTGTGTATATTTATGATATAGCATTCTAAATCAATATACATGCCCTATATAATATATAAACATACCTGGAGGAACGGGAGTGGCCTCTGTCCCTGATATGGACGCATCACCAACAACTAGACAATCAAACATTGACAATATAAGTAATTTTGACATAAAGAGGCATGGATATCTATAATATTACATTCAAAATGAATATTAGAGAGCGCACCTGCAATGAGAAGTGATTAAAGTATCACCCAACAAGAGTGTAATTTACAGAATCAGTTGAGACTCTTAAAAGTCATAGAAGAACTCGACCTGCACAAATCTGATGTATGCTTTCCATTGGACACTAAGAAGTCTCTAAAGGGAAAAGCCTATGTGAAAGCCATCATTAGTTCATATCAGAAGATTGATGCTGAAACAGAGAACGAGGAATGTCATTTTTTTCTTCTTCCGTCACATTACTGTCTTCTCCTTCTGCCACATTACTGTCTTCTCCTTCTTATTATGTGCGCGTGCAAATTCAATGACTATATTGAGAATATGGATTAATAGTGGGTAGGAAAAGTATTTCTCAAATGGCTTTTGCGTCTTAAAACCATAAACTACTAAGTAATGGCATACATAATTTTTTTAGTATAAAGGTTGTTATTTTAAGTTTTCCCTTATAGAGATATGATCTAACTGCATCTATAAACTATAAGTGTGCAGAAAATTATGATAAGAAACCATAAGAAAGGGTCGTAGCCATGCATAACCTTGAATCTACATACCAAAACATGCAAAAGCATGCACTTATTGTCACCTTGCCTTGGAATATAAAATATCTTGGAAGACTATAAGCGAGCATTTAAATCTTGATAGCTTTTGACTTCAACATATATTTTTCTCAAGTACCATGAAATATACTTGCTCCGTATAAACCGTTTTCAGGAAGATGGATTAATAATGACAAATTATCCATTGTGGCTCACTAGGTTAGTATTTTCTCTTCTATTGACCATCTTTCTAATCTGCTTGGTAAATTTATTCGGAACCGGCTGCGAATCATTAAAAGACATGCATAAGAAAGAAAGCTAAAATACAGATATATAGCATACCGATACATCGAAACTTCATAGTTGCGATGGCAATCCAGAGATATTTATTTCTACACACGTGGTGCGCGTGCGAATGCGTCAGGCATCATGGACAAATATTTCAGAACATGGAAAGTATTATTCGTATAAAGTAATTAAAACTTTTAAACACCTTGGGTAGATATTTTCTTAGTTGATGCAATCATATCACGAGGACTAAATTTAAGCTATTATACATATGCATATGTATTTTTCTAACCTAATATATCACACACACACACACACAGAGAGAGAGAGAGAACACCTGGTAGGTAGAGAAATCAGGTAGCAGGATCCTGAAGAAATGGAGTCCATAGCATTGCTCATCATCATCATCCATGATCCCTTTGATAATATTTTTTCAAAGGGATCACGGATGATGATGATGAGCAATGCTATGGACTCCATTTCTTCAGGATCCTGCTACCTGATTTCTCTATCTACCTGGTGTTCTCTCTCTCTCTCTCTCTCTCTCTCTGTGTGTGATATATTAGGTTAGAAAAATACATAAGCATATGTATAATAGCTTAAATTTAGTCCTCATGATATGATTGCATCAACTAAGAAAATATCTACCCAAGGTGTTTAAAAGTTTTAATTACTTTATACGAATAATACTTTCCATGTTCTGAAATATTTGTCCATGATGCCTGACGCATTCGCACGCGCACCACGTGTGTAGAAATAAATATCTCTGGATTTCCATCGCAACTATGAAGTTTCGATGTATCGGTATGCTATATATCTGTATTTTAGCTTTCTTTCTTATGCATGTCTTTTAATGATTCGCAGCCGGTTCCGAATAAATTTACCAAGCAGATTAGAAAGATGGTCAATAGAAGAGAAAATACTAACCTAGTGAGCCACAATGGATAATTTGTCATTATTAATCCATCTTCCTGAAAACGGTTTATACAGAGCAAGTATATTTCATGGTACTTGAGAAAAATATATGTTGAAGTCAAAAGCTATCAAGATTTAAATGCTCGCTTATAGTCTTCCAAGATATTTTATATTCCAAGGCAAGGTGACAATAAGTGCATGCTTTTGCATGATTTGGTATGTAGATTCAAGGTTATGCATGGCTACGACCCTTTCTTATGATTTCTTATCATAATTTTCTGCACACTTATAGTTTATAGATGCAGTTAGATCATATCTCTATAAGGGAAAACTTAAAATAACAACCTTTATACTAAAAAAATTATGTATGCCATTACTTAGTAGTTTATGGTTTTAAGACGCAAAAGCCATTTGAGAAATACTTTTCCTACCCACTATTAATCCATATTCTCAATATAGTCATTGAATTTGCACGCACACATAATAAGAAGGAGAAGACAGTAATGTGGCAGAAGGAGAAGACAGTAATGTGGCGGAAGAATAAAAAAATGACATTCCTCGTTCTCTGTTTCAGCATCAATCTTCTGATATGAACTAATGATGGCTTTCACATAGGCTTTTCCCTTTAGAGACTTCTTAGTGTCCAATGGAAAGCATACATCAGATTTGTGCAGGTCGGGTTCTTCTATGACTTTTAAGAGTCTCAACTGATTCTGTAAATTACACCCTAGTTGGGTGATACTTTTACCACTTCTCACTGCAGGTGCGCTCTCTAATATCCATTTTGAATATCGATAATATTACATTCAAAATGGATATTAGAGAGCGCACCTGCAGTGAGAAGTGGTAAAAGTACCACCCAACTAGAGTGTAATTTACAGAATCAGTTGAGACTCTTGAAAGTCATAGAAGAACCCGACCTGCACAAATCTGATGTATGCTTTCCATTGGACACTAAGAAGTCTCTAAAGGGAAAAGCCTATGTGAAAGCCATCATTAGTTCATATCAGAAGATTGATGCTGAAACAGAGAACGAGGAATGTCATTTTTTTCTTCTTCTGCCACATTACTGTCTTCTCCTTCTTCTTCTGCCACATTATTGTCTTCTCCTTCTTATTATGTGCGCGTGCAAATTCAATGACTATATTGAGAATATGGATTAATAGTGGGTTGGAAAAGTATTTCTCAAATGGCTTTTGCGTCTAAAAACCATAAACTACTAAGTAATGGCATACATAATTTTTTAGTATAAAGGTTGTTATTTTAAGTGCGCGTGCAAATTCAATGAAAGTTAGATTTGAGGATACCCATGTATGAGTTGTATTCTATATATGTGTGTTTCGATTTATGATTTCGCTTAAGTGTAGGGTTGTTTTTACTTAAATTTCAAATGTATATACATGCATACTGTCTTCTCCTTCTTCTTCTGCCACATTACTGTCTTCTCCTTCTTCTTCTGCCACATTACTGTCTTCTCCTTCTTATTATGTACAGTACTTCCACAAAATACGTGTTGTCATTTCTAAATGGAAGTTTCTCAGTGCCACCATAGTAGCAGAAGATGGAATTGTTTATTGCCACTAGATTATGCTAAGCCTCGGATAGATTAGGCAAACATGATCTAGAAGAATATAATTAGCAGAGGAAATATGCAAATAAACATGCATGCAAGCTGACATTAAAAGATTAATATAACAGAGATGTCTACTGATGATTTGTAAGATGTTATCGCAGGTAGGACAACTGCCAATTCTATGGCTTGTGGCCACCAGCGACTGCTTTCTCACCACAGTAAAAATAATGAGGGACTATAACATATCATGAATTCGATATGCACCGTGATTTCATAGCATATGTCTATTAATCTATAATGTATAAGTTCTCGGCGTTGATTGCAGAGGTGCATACAGTCTGAACTAGTAAATATACGTAAGAAGGAAAAAGAAGAAACGATTCATAAATATGGTTGGGCCAGAAACAGACTTAGTCACTGAATGACATATAACTGATATTCCTTGATGTAGAAATCAATACACCTTTGATAACAAACTCATTCTTTTTTGGGAGATATATGAATAACCGACTCTGACCCTCAGCATTCCATTGAACACATGGAAATCCATCGTATCTCATATCCAGCCACCTCACTTCACCGATCCTATGATCGCCCTTTGGAGGACGCACAGCCCTAGCCGCAGCCCCAGCCCAAACCCTAGCCTTAGGTGGTGGTGATGAATGTGAATCCTCATGTGATTTTGCATATTATTGCAAGAGCGTTAATGGGTTTTCAAGATTTGTACGTAGTCAAGAGCAATTATGAGCAAGGAAAGTAAAAATAGTTTTGGAATTTTATCAAACGGTTGGTGAGCAAACTAGCAAAACGTTTTGAATGAAAATATAATGTAAAATAATTTCGAGAATCAAAAGTGATAAGCTTTGTTAATGATATGGGAGAGAAGCTTGCTTTTTCTTTTTTGTGAGAAATATTTTAGGTTTTTTTTCCTTATTTCTGTTACATCCTGACCAAAGAACTTTCACAATTGTTAAAATTCAGCATTTTGGTCAGTCCTCTCCTTTATTGATATGCATGTGATGTGAGGGTTGGATTTAACACAGCAACCATTGTTCATCAATATATATTACCAAATAAAGCTCTTTATTGTTGGTTATGTTGGTTTCATCCTATTCTTGCCTCAATTTGGTGTAATTTGAAATGGTCCACGATTCTAGGGTTTGATATGGGATGGCAATAGAAAAGAGAATTTGTTCTCAAGTTATGATCGAATACCATAATAAATTGGGAGTTGGTTAGGATTGTGAAATTGTGAAAGTAGTTGCATTTTTTTCAAGTATGATCTTGTGAAAATCGGATGAAATATTTAATATCATTTTGTTGTTATTTAGGATTAGCACCCTCTAAAGGATTTTAAGTTAAGATAATGGATATGGATCTTTTGTCAGGATAAAGAAGATCTGCACATGCATAAATACTAGTATAAGATAATTCAAAATTTGGGACAACGGATACATACCGCTAAAAGATATAAATCAAAAACCCAAACAATATTTTGTGATAAACTTAAGTGTTCTTGCAAACTAATACAAATCTTGTTAAAAATTTGATAAATTGACCTTCCCCTTCCCCAGCCTTAGCCCCAGCCCGCAGCCCCAGCCGCACCCCCAATAAAAAATTTGATAAATTTACCCTTCCCCTTCCCCGACCCCGACCCTAACCCTACCCCGACCCCGAACCCGACCCCGCAGCCCAGCCCCTGCCCCAACCCTAACCCGACCTCGACTGCGACCGCGACCCCAGCCCAACCCCAACTCGCGCGCCATGAACCTTAAGCCCAAAATAATCCAATAAATTCTTTAACTTACCTCGAGATTTACTCACCTGAACGGCTGCTGGAGCAGGGGCGACGATCTGAACGGCGGTGGCGACGACCTTAACCGCGGTGGCGACGAGAACTCCAGTGGCGACGAAACCGGCGGTGGCGACGAGGAGAACAACCTTGGCGGCGATGGCGTGGTGCATTGGGGGCTTATTTTCGCGCCCGATCGAGAGAGAGAGGGAAATGAGCGTAGGCGATCGATCTGGGATTTTATTAAATCGATATTTACTTGCCCCTATGGATATATCCGTAGGTCCTTTGTTTGCGGCTCCGTAGGGGCAAACACCTAATTAAGAATTAATATTTTTTTCTTGGACGTCTTTGCCCGTAGGGGCAACCTTTTAGCCCTACGGATATATCCGTAGGGCCAAGCTATTTCTGCCCCTACGGATTAAACTATCCGTAGGGGCAACCCCCTATTTTACTAGTGTAAGTCTATAGGAAGTATATATTCTTAAGTTAAATAATGAGGAAGTGTGAAGAATATGGGTGGATAGTTTACAAGTTGACGATAATAGAATTCCTTGTTAGAAAACCTAATTGGAGAATTAAAGTTAATGGGCTGAGTTGATAGGATTTTGTGGGTAGTGTCACGCCCCGCTTCCCAAAATACGGAAAACGAGGGATGACTAGACCAGCCATGCTCCTACGGTCAAGGAATCATCCCGCCGTAGTCACACTTCGGCTTCTAGCATTACATGGTAATCAGTAAATAAAGCACAGTAGTAAAGGAATCACATCACTAATTTATTACATAAAAATTCCATTGTTCACAAATTACAGATAACAAGAACAATTACTAACCAAGTTCAATCTCACGATCACTTTTATGGAAAGCAGTAAATGAAGAAGGTACACCAAGCTATATCTCCGTGAACTCGAAGGATAGATCCGTCTCCTATACTGGTCCTTCCGCGGAATCTGAGCATGCATACTCATGTCGTCAGAGCGACACAATAACAATATTATTATAATAAGATGAAACAGGTATATGAGGTAATACTAGTGTAAAAACATTGCAAGTAATCACTATGTCACTATATGATGCAGAATATGTTCTGTGTCCCTATCGGTCTCTAGGTCATGTTTGAAATCGCATAGTGGAAGGAGGATCATGTTTAACAGGAGTCTCGTACATACCCGAGACAACGGCCCACATGTTCGGGACATAACCCTGTCAGCCGGATCTTTAGATCCTACCTAATATATATATCACTGCTCGAATGATCTTCCTCTAAAACACGGTCCCGCTAAATACGATTCTCTTTCCACTTCGATTTCCCCTTTATTCCCAGGTTTACACTATTTGTGATCTTGATTCAGTCGTGTACAAGTATACCAATGGCACGGTTTTATCACTGCTCACTGTATCAATCACTGTCACTCATATTCACTTCCCATTGGTATCTTCGTCACTCCTAAACCAACATCAACCACGCACAATAATGCAATGTCCACTGACTATAACATGCACTAACACTAAGTATATGGCAAATGGGGTATGATATATGTATGTATGCTATCAATAAGCTAAGTATGATATGAATCAACAAGCATGTCATTAACTTACATAAATTGCATAAATTCATCCGTTTAGAATTCAACAAAATAAGGCAAGTAAGATAAATAGAACATTCAGTCAGCAATTCATCAAAATTTGTTTCAGTTCAATCGGGATTCCGGTTTTTCAAGATACAGCTGTTTCATTTTAAGTGCTCGCGGTTGGAAATTCAGTTTCAGAACTGAACGTCCGTTTCGCGACACGAATTACACCCAGTTGGGTTCAGAATTTAGCGACGCTACAGTTGAATAAAATCTAGGGTTTCCATTAGAGTATTCAACGCAACAGACGGATTCCCAATCGCGTCTTTACGTCGAAAGTTATACACAGTTTAACTTCAGTATGTCATTTCTGAATCTGTTCTGGACAGTTATACGTCCTGCCCTTTTAAATACAGTTTAAAATAGCAAACGGCAATGAAACGGAATGGAACCACTTGTTTTGTTTAGATAACAGAATTTATTTTAATCTACTGCAGAGTTCCATAACATACGACTTCAGGAAACACAGTGACACACATTTTGGTACAGCACACGATAAACAGAGTCGCTCTGGACTGCAGTCCAGAGTCGCACTCCGATCTAATTATCATCACAGTTACAGAACAGAAATCATTAGAAGTTTACATAGGGTTAAAGTTCGTCGAGTCGGCTTCTATTTAAGCCCTTGAACGCATCATTCCAATATTTATATAATTTACGGAGATTTTATTCATTTTCAGATACGAGAAAATTCTAGTTTTAACGGCTTATTTGGGGGTATCAATTTTAGTCTCTAACAATCGTATTTTCCAGCGATATTCATACAAGATATTTATCATCATAAGGGCCAACAGAAAATATTGGTTTCCATCAAAATAAACAATTATATTCATTGGAGACTAGCATCGAACACTTAGGTCACATAATATATCGGTAATCGGCAAATTTGTAAACTATATGATTTAGGTTTGTACCACAACTATATTAGCATGAAGCAAGTAAACACTTGCCTGGAAATGTCTCGGGGTCGCACGGCAGCAGCGGCGTCACGAACGCGTGACGTACGCCGTGAAACGGATTCTCGCGAGCTTGGCTCGAGATGCGGAATTTGCGTCGGAGTTGTCCGGAGTCGTTGCACGGTCACTGGAGGTTGAGGGGTGCTTGATGGTCCTCTGCGAGCGCACTGGGGTCGACGACGGTCGACGGCGTCGCTCCGGCTATGGGATGCAGTGAGTGTCGGTCGTTTGGGTTTGGGTGATTTTGGGTGTGGTTTCTAGAGAGGGAGAGAGAGATAGTGGGGCTTGGCTATAGTGATAATGATGCGGGATTCCAGTGGAGGTGTCGACGAGGGGTTACAGTGCAGTGGAAATCTCGCCGGCGTGGAGTGCAGGGTGGCCGAACTCGGTTTACAGGGTTTGGCCGATGAAGTGAAGTGGTGGAGGGTTTATGGAGTGTGGTGGCGAGGAGTTCTGTTGGTGGAGGAGGAGCTGACGAGGGGTCGCTGAGGGCTGTCGAGGGTCGTCGCCGGCGGCGAAGTGAGGGAAAAAATGTTGCTCGGTGAGTTTTTTGTGAGTGGAGAGGAGTGGGGAAAAATTTGAAATGGCAGAGAAGAGAGTGGGGGTGTGGGGAAGAGAATGAGAATTGGAGTCGTGGTGTAACGTCGCGTCAACGGAGGCATGGGCGTGGGCGCGATCGGAGGTGAGAAACGCGGATCGCGAGCGGGAAAGGGGGAGAGCCATTGGGGAAGAGGGAGTGGAGCGGGTCGGGTCGAGTTGAGAAGCGGGTCGCGGGCCGAAGGGAGTGGGCTGGGGTGAAAAAATAATTCCCTTACAAAAATTTGTGGGCTGAAGGAGTGAGAGTGGGCCGGGGGATTTTAGTAAAGAATTTATTTAAAAATTTTGTGAGTGGGCTGAGGGGCAGCGGGCTGGGAATTGATTAAGGATTTTATTTAGAAAAAAATGGTGAGTGGCTTAGGGTTTTAAATAATGGGTTAAAGTAAGGTTGGGGTTTAAATTTAAAATGTTTTGCTTGTTTTAGTTTTGGTATTAATTTAATTTGGCTTTTAGGGTTTGGACTATGATTTCAAAAGAGTTGGAAAAATAAGGTTTAAATATTAAGCTTAACAACCAATTAAAATACGAAGGGAACAAAAAAAGAAAATCACTGGAATTTTAGAAAATAGGAAACTTTTAATAAAATGGAAACGGGGATTTACAGGTAGTATCCGCTGAAAACCCTCAGGAGACAACACTCCTCCTACTAGGGACACCTAGAGGTTTAACGGCTTGTTGCACGAGCTCAGTGCAATCGTGTTTCCCTGCGAAAGTGCGGTTAGGTTTTATCGAGAAGAAAATAATAAGTTTGCTCGAGGACGAGCAAAAGATAAGTTTGTGGGTATTTGTTCATATCATAATATTGCACTTTATATTCCCCATTCTTATGCGTTTTATAAATAAACAGGTGCTTTTGACGCATGCCTGCCACATATTACAGGTTACAGGTTATTGGAGCGAAGACAGTGAAAAAGACAAAACATGATACAAAAGAGAGACTTTTGACTCACAAGTAGAAGGATTCTAGTCAAGCCTAGACGAAGAACAATTCACAATTGTACAAGGCAATGCAAGGTCCAAAATGTCAAAGTAAATGGTTAAAAGATCATTACAAGTTTTCACTGAAGATCTGGAGAAAATCCAGAAGTCAAATGGAGAAAAGAACTAGAAAAATAGAAAGCCCAAAGCATCAAGAAGAATCCCACAAAATTGCAGTCAATGATCTGACCAATGGGCCGCGGAACCGCGGCCCAAGGCCTACCCATGCCGCGGTTCCGCGGCCATCTGATCCACGTGTCGGTGCAGATTTCTCTCGTCGGTGCGTCGGTGCGAAGGTTGGGATTTTTCGGGGGTATTTTTGTAATCGCACATGTGCGAATCCTGTAACCCTAAATTTTCCTATTTCATTATAAATATGTAATCAAAATACTGTAATAAGGATGCCTCTTTTCAATAAAGAAAATTCAGATTCTTTGGAAGATTAAGAGCATCATTCTTGTAAGTATCTTTTATTTTCTGCAGTAGTATTCTAGATTAATTCTTGCCTTAGATAAATCCTTCCATTGCCCTAGTTTAATCTAGTGTAGTATTTCTTAAACTGCAGTAGGTAAGTAAGTTTAAAATGTTGTTTTTAATAGATCCCCTAATGAGCGAGTAATTTCCTCACTTGTTAGGGTTAGGAATAAGGGAGGGATTGAGAGTGAATATCTCTCATCTCATTCAAGCCCATTAATTTATAATAACTAGAACTTCATGCACGCATGCATGATCCGCTTCCTACGGCACCCTACCCACTAGCTAACGGTGAAACCGTAGTATAAAGAACCGGACATGCATGACTTCCATGAAGGTTAGAGCAATTAGTAGGAAAGGACGGACAAGGATCTAGAGAAAGAAACTTCGTTTCTTCCCAATCATCCTAATCCCCTTTACTAATAATTGTTATAACTTCTAAAAGGATTTAATTGAGGGCATTGAAGGAGGTGTGAATATTAATCTTATCAAACTCACCTTAGACCTAATCCTAGCAAGTTTCTTGATCATCGTACAACTTAGTTTTTAGATTTAATTAAAAAACCAAACAACCATTGGAATCAGCTCGTAAGAACACTTAGGAAAATTACACATCCCTGTGGACCGACCCGTATTCATCGGCTAGCTGCAAAGCGACGCCGTTTCTGATTGCGGTAAAATATTTTTGGTGATCGTAAAATCTCTTCCAATCAGTGCTCCCGCCAAAACTTTCTGTGCAAAAGAGCCCAAGGTATTATATGGCAGCTATACGCTTAAGAAAATGTAAACCAGTATTTTCCGAACTGTATTTTGACAAACTACGGAATGAGAATCAGCTAAATTCTGATGGTATCGAAAGCGTCCCGAAAAAACCTTTGATTTGATATGTTATGGACTTCATAATGCATCAAGAATCAAAAGTTATGAGCAAATGTGCTATGCATGTGTAATCTAAGTAATGCTCTGCTACATAGGGGATACATTTTTAGTTCCACATCGGAAAAAAGAGACATTACTTCTCTACCACTCCCCTATAAATAAGAGGGGATGCCTCTTAGAAAAGGGAGAATTCAATTCTCAAAAGAACTTAGTTCTTCATAGGAGCTTAGTTCTCCAAATTAGGGCTTTAGCTGTCCCCCCATAATGCGCATATACGCAAGCGCCATGCGCGCTACGTGCAATGCACGTGCGTCCTCTACATGCGCACCATGTGCAATGCACGTGCTCCCGCTACGTGCGCACCACGTGCTCCCGCTACGTGCGCACCATGTGTGAGGATTCAATCCTCATAGGAGCTTAGTTCTCCAAGTTAGGGCCTTAGCCGCCCCTATGATATGCAAGCTCCACGTGTGATGCACGTGCGCCCGCTACGTGCACACTATGTGTAACGCACGTGCGCCCACCAAGTGCGCAACACGTGCGACGCTCATGCGCCCACGCCGTGCACAACACGTGAGGCGCATGTGTGTCCGCCACGTGCGGCGCACGTGCGTCCGCTACATGCGAAGCACATACACCCAACACGTGCGACGCACGTACACGAACACAAAGAAGCCTTTTTCAGCAGTTAAGAGTTTAAGCTCCAACCTGTTCCCCCCGTGATGAATGGGACATGGTTCAAAGGGTACATCCCTCCATACCTTCGATATGACGCTATAATCTCTCAGTGTCGTCGAAGAGGTAGTGGGTCCCAACGACCAATGATCCTTCTTTCCAAAAAAGGAGGAAATGAGGAGGAACCCCACATAAGCTTAAAAAAAAGAGAAAGCTTCGAAAGAATATAGAATTAAATTCTCGAGCAAGAAGAACTCTCTTCTTGGAAATTTTAGGTAAATAAAAGTAGATAAAGACCTGTGGATCATTCAAAAGAGAGAGAGAGAGAGAGCTCAGGAGTGCTTAGCACTCAGTGGGTGGCGCTCAGCACCCAGCGCCCCATGTGCCTCTCACATGGGTGCTACAAAAGAACTCAGAAGCTCTAAATACGGCGATATCTTCTCTTGGGATCTATGTTGCAATCAAAGCTCCAACGACAAAGACTGCAACCCAAGTCAAAAAATACAGTATGTCTACAAGCGAAATGGGCATGGATGAAAACCCGAAAGGGCGCTGTGAGTAAAAGCAGCAGGGCTATCGGCGAGCTTGTGAAAACCTGAAAGGGCGCACTCTCGTTGTTAAAAAAAAGGTACGTCCACAAGCGAAATGGGCACGGATGAAAATCCGAAAGGGCGCCGTGAGTAAAAACAGCAGGGCTACCGGCGAGCTTATGAAAACCTGAAAGGGCGCAATCTCATAAAATTTTCACTTACGAGATCCTCTCGACTCGTAAGGAGAACTCCCCCTATGAGACCTTCACGGCTCATAGGATTCAAAGTCTTAAGTTACAGGGATCTAAACCTGTCCTTAAGCCGTCATATTCTCCAAGTTTCCTTACAAGCGGTCCGATATTGGCTCTTGTATACAATCCATACGCACAAATAAACGTCCCCCTACCAAGTTCCACCAATCACAAGGAATGTCCTCATATGGTGAATGACACTTGTAAGTCCTCTCGACTTATAAGGAGAAAACGCTCTTGTAATATCCTTACGACTTATAAGAGAATACACCACGATTCCTATGGAGAAAATACGCCTATGAGATCCTCACGACTTGTAGGGAGAAGTAACTTTATGAGACCCTTACGGCTCATAAAGTTGAAAAGTCGTAGTCGACAAGATCCTAACCCTGTCTACTAAGCCACCTTTGTTCAAATCAGTAAAAGCAAATGATGATTCACTTCTGGCAATATTCTAGTCATAGCGATGCTAATGCCTAAATCAGTATCAAATTCCAAAGTTCTTTCAAGACAAATGATGATTCGCTCCTGGAAATATTCCAGTTGCAGCGATAATGATGCCAAAATTGGTATCAGGTCTCAAGTTCCATACTCGCAATGAAAATCAACGAGCAAATTATATGCATATAAAAACAGCCGAAATGATTGGGCAACTCGCAATAAAAAAACAGCGAGTAAAAATTAAAATATATACATAGTCGAAATGATTGGGCACCGCGATAAAATGATAAAATGATTGGGCAATCGCGACTTTCGCGATATAAAAAACTGAATGATAGAGTATCGAGAATAGAAATAAAATGAAATGAAACAGTTGCCCTACAGGTGAGTCCACATCAACCCCTGGATACAATCCATGGGCACAAATGAAAAGGGAACCATATTTTCCCACCAGACTCCGTCAAAGGGAGAGCCAGGTCTTGATGGTTTATAAAACAACCTAAAAACTACCTCGACACGCTTCTTGTTACAACAGACTTAATATCAACAACGGCCTTTCTTCTCACTCTAGCAGGATGCAGGTGCGACATCAATAAATGACCCCAGGGTCGAAAAAAAACGGAGCCATGGCAAAATTCCTAGCTTCAAGTCTTGACGGTTCACAAAATAACCTAAAGACTACTCCGACATTCTTCTCGTTAGAGCAGACGCAATGTCAACAACGGCGTTCCTTCTCACTCCAGCAGGATATAGGTGCAACGTCAACAAAAGACCCTAGGGTCGAAACAAAACGGAGCCATGGCAAAATTCCTAGCTTCAAGTCTTGACGGTTCACAAAACAACCTAAAAACTACTCCGACATTCTTATCGTTATAGCAAACACAATATCAACAAAGGCTCCAAAATAGCCAAATCAAAAGGAAGCGAAGGCCAAGTTCCTAGCTTCAAGGTCTTGACGGCAACTCAAATAATACCTGAAAGACTATCGGAGCTCATCCAACACCGGTGCGGAGTGGTTATGACTCATCGGGGCTCCTAAAACCGAGCCTAACCTCAAGTAAAAAGCGGCATGGAAAAATTCCTACCGCTTGCTCTTTCGACGGTCAAACTGCCTAAGAAGAGTACTTGAAGACGTCTTGTCCAGCCCCCGAAGGAATCAGAGTCACGACAGTCGTGAGGCCACTCGAACAGCAGCGTAAAGTCTGCATATCGGGGAATGCATCAGCCAACACGACAGTATTACCGACTAAAATCCTAGTACCATAAAGCCTAATGGACATCTGTCTTAAAGAGCAGAGGTTAACTATAATGTTAGGACAAGTTTTCCAATAAGCCCAAGGGAGGTAAACTAAATAAACTCCGAAATGAGTCCATAAACTAGAGACTCTGGAATGAGTGAATAAACTACAAACTCCAAAACGAGTCCATAAACTAGAGACTCCGGAATGTGTGAATAAACTACAAACTCCGAAATGAGTTCATAAACTAGAAACTTCGAAATGAGTGAATAAACTACAAACTCCGAAATGAGTACATAAACTACTTTGCACCAGATCAAGACATAAAGAAACAGAAGGGTGCAGCTAATGGGCCTCAGGGTTTGGAAGTATATCCTTTAAGAGTTGAGATTTGAGTCAATGATAGATGATGACGCTTGTGTCCGCTCGCTATCTTCTCAGATCGAGATTCTAAAAGTTATATACCAGCCTGAAACCGGTCATACGATATGTATTACTCTGCACTACTTAACCCACGTACATACTTATATAGGTAAAGTAGTGGGGGGCATTTGTTCCCCCAAAAAATTTCTGCGCAAAGGAGTCTAAGGTATTAAATGGCAGCGATACACTTAAGAAAATGCAAACCAGTATTTTCCGGGCTGTATTTTGAAAAACTTCCCAATGAGAATCAGCTACATTCTGATGTTATCGAAAGCTTCTCGAAAAATCCTTCGATTTGATATATTATGGGGTTCATAATTCATCCGGAATCAAAAGTTATGAGCAAATGTACTATGCACATGTAATTTAAGTAATGCTCTACTAGATAGGGGATACATTTTTAATCCCACATCGGGAAAAAGAGAGATCCTTTTTCTACCACTCCCTATAAATAAGAGGGGATACCTCTTAGAAAAGGGAGGATTCAATTCTCAAAGGAGTTTAGTTCTCCATAGGAGCTTAGTTCTCCAAGTAAGGGCCTTAGCTGCCCCCTCATAATGCGCATATGTGCAAGCGCCATGTGCGCTATGTGCAATGCATGTGCACCCTCTACATGCGTGCTGGGTTCGCTTAGCATTCCCGATGGATTTCGGCACGCATCAAGTATGCTATTTCAAAAAATCTAAGATGCCGAGCGAGCCCGACCAAGAATCTAACTAGAGAATTAGGGTTATATATGCATGTAAACAAACTTTACACTAAGTGAAATAGGAATACAAATTTTGTAGACCGGTCCTTCACTTCTAAAGCTCCATGTAGTAGTCCCTTTGCTCCAAGTAATGGTGTCCCGGACTCTCCTTAGGCTCTACTAGGCGAAAGGAACGAGCTTGCTCAAGGATCTTCGAGGCCCAAAATGATCTACGTCGATAAATCTCTAACTCAAGCTACCTCTTCACTAATTGTCACTAATTGATGGATTAGTGAAGAAAACAACCTATACTAAATGGATAGTTTGGTATAGATTGATGAAGTAGGAATTTTTCTCACTTTAGATTTATTTTTCTCCTTTTCTTTTTCACCTAACTAGAAATCAAGAGAAGAAAAATGAGATGAAGAAGAAGCTCAAGTGATGAACCATGGTGAGAAAATATCACAAGTGATATTTGTAGAGACTTAACCATGGCTAAAAATAATGGTTGGGTTAATAAATATCTAGAGTAAAACAAAATTAGTGGACTTAAATCAAGGCTTCTACATGCTTCCACAAGTATCTTAGCCATGCTAATTTCCACCTAATTTTGATTTTTTCCTTAATAATTAATCACCCAAATTATCTTTAGTTAGGTATGAGTATCATACAACCAAGTCCAATGTATTATCTAGCATGAGACAAAAAATAAACACATTAATATATATCACATATATATTTAAATGTATTTAGAGAAAACAATTTCTTAAGTGAGCAAATATTAGTTAATATATATTAATATATCAAATATATAATTATATATTAAATTATTAAATCAACACATGATTTAATAATCTGACTATATCACATATAACCGACTAATATCATTTATATCAACTTATCGAATCAACACTTGATTCAATAACCCGGCTATATCTCATATAACCGACTGATATCATATATCGCGAGATTAGAATACGGTATCACAGACACGTATTAATCATGGTCCCGCACATATCACATATGTTCCCTATTTTGTTTCGCTTTAGCCAGGAAACCTCTGTGTAGGACTCTAAAGACTCGTTAATACGCCATCAGTAGGTGATGATCATATCAGTCATCCAAGAGCCGTCGGCGGTACTAGCTGGATGTAACGGCTACCCAGCTATTGAGCGATTAGAAAATCAACAATCAAGCTTGTTCATACTCCCGTGAATCCAGTAAGTAATGTAGGGTTCTTATGCATGACAATAGGTTTCGGATGGTATCGTCCATGCCATATTAAATTTTTTCCATGCTTAAACAACCCTAACCAAGATTTTTAACTAGAGAATCATACGTAAACATGATGTAAACAACTTTACAACTAAGTGATTAGGAATTACAACCTTTATAGTCCACTCCTTCACTTCACAAGCTCCAAGTAGTAGTCCTTTCGCTGCGATCAACGAGCTCTCGAACTCTTGAGAGGCTCCACAAGATGTATGATGCATCCTTACTTGAAGTCTTCAAAGTCTGTGATGATCTACCTCGAGGAAACACGGACTCAAGCTCTCTCTCCACCAATATGGAATTAGTGAAGCTAACACACTAATCTATATGGCTAGTATATAAGAGGATAATGAAGTAGGAATTTAGCTCACTTTAGTATTTAATTTCTCACTATTTTCTTCTTGATCTCAAAGTCAAGAGAGCTCAAAAGAGATGTGGAAGAAGAAGATCAAGAAAATATCTCAAGTGATGAAAATATCTATCATGGTTCAAATCCAGCCCTTGGGCGAGTATATCATCCATATACTAACCCATGTAGAGAATTAACTATGGTAAGGGTTAATGGTTAGGTCATAAAATATCTTAAGTAGAAACAAAAGAGTGGACTAAGTCAATGCATATCTTCAAGCTTCTACAAGCTTTTAGCTTTGATTAAATCCACTAATTTGTGATTACTTAATGATAAATGAAACCCTAACATAAACCCTAGCATGGTATGAGTCTCATACATATATGTTGCATGTGTAACCTGGCATGTCACAATATTATATATCACATATATAATATTTATGTAACAAAAGAAAACAATGCAATAAACAAATACCACGTATATGTTAAATGCATCATAAGTGAGAATAATAAATATTCAAGTGAGCATATAATATATATATATATATATTATATATATATATATATATATATATATATATATATATATATATTATTTCATCGAATCAACACTTGATCCGATAACCCGGCTATCATATATAACCGGCCGATATCACATATCGGGAGAATAGAATACGGTATCTCATATCGTATTAATCTCGGTCCCGGACATATCACATATGTGCTCCTGCTCTGTTTCACCTGAGCCTGGAAACCTCTGTGTAGGACTCTAAAGACTCGTCAATACGTCGGCAGTAGGTGATGATCATATCAAACACCCAAAAGCTGCAAGCAGTCAGCTAAACGTAACAGCCATCCGGGTATTGAGCGACCAGAAGATCAACAAAAAAGCATGTACATACTCCTGCGAATCCAGTCAGTAACACTACCGTACAGTTTGGTCTCTTCGTCTGATATGTCGCATATCCAGTCTAAGGATGGAAAACGTCAGACCCCAATAACCGATAAGTCGTGTCGATGTGAGGCTCATAATGGGTCGAGAAACTACTGATAACACTTACCAGTAGATCTCCATATCAGCCCTGGCCAGGGACTTCCAGTTACAGCCAATCGAACACACATCTCCCCCTAATACCGGGAGAGACGAAACCCCTCCTATCGCTCATTTCCTCCATGTGATTCGGGACTGTACCCAAAAGCCACCATTTTGCACGTTCTCTTGAACATGGTAAGGTGGAAATCAAATCACAATGGGAATCACACAAGACTCCATGACGATCTCGGGTCTACAGACCAACCTGTACCAATGTCACCGGAGAATTGCTACCTGACGATAGGTATAATACCATCTAGGAGTTCTCGGCGAGTCCGTTCGGTGTACCCAGTCTCCACTGAGCACCTGCATACCATCTTTGATCTCAAACACCAATGGATATGAGATTATCCATCGCCCATCATATGGTTCAAGAGGCGTATATGCTAGTCTACTCTAGAGTATTGATGCCTTGTCTCGATACACCCCCGACTAGGAACAGTTATAGGATGTACTTGTGGACTACCTTGGCCCCACTAGTATGATCTCCATCATAGTCCTAGTAGTCAAGTACACATCCTAAGGGCTTTATCAACATGTGAGAGCAAGATAGTAATCCAATACAAATCAACATGTTAAGACAAAGAGCAACCAGATAGCATACTATCATATCGAGCAAGAAAGTCCTCTCTCTATATATCCAAGCATCCACTACAATATACATCATATGTACAACAATGGCCTCTAGGGCATATACATAACTAATAATCTCCCACTTGTACTAAGGCCAGCTGTTGTAGTATCTCATACCCAACATCCCGAAGAGTCTCTCAAACTGTATTTGGGAAATTGCCTTCATGAATGGATCTGCAGTGTTATCCTTTGTGTCTACTCTCCTGACCTTGATCTCCCGACGATCAACTATTTGCCGGATCAGGTGATATCGCTTCAGAATATGTCTGGATCACTGATGGGACCTGGGTTCCTTGGCCTAAGCCACAACTCCATTGTTATCATAATACAAAGGTATTGGATGCTCAATGGACGGAACCACTCCAAGTTCATTAATGAACTTCTTTATCCAGACAGCCTCTTTGGCAGCATCGTTGGCAGTGATCTATTCAGCCTCCATCGTCGAGTCTGCAATGGTTTTCTGTTTGGAACTCTACCAACACACCGCCCCTCCATTGAGGGTGAAGACAAATCCCGAGTGCGACTTAGAGTTGTCCTTATCACTTTGGAAGCTCGAATCGGTATAGGACTCCACCTGGAATTCTCCATTACCATACACCAAGAACATCTCATTAGTCCTTCTTAAGTACTTGAGAATGTTCTTCACAACTGTCCAGTGATTCTCTCCAGGATCTGCTTGATACCTACTCACTACACTTAGTGAGTATGCTACATCGGATCTGGTACATAGTATCACGTACATGATAGAGCCTACTGCCGAAGCATAGGGTATCCCTTGCATGCGAGCTCTTTCCAAATTAGTCTTAGAAGACATCTCTTTGGAGAAAGTGAGTCCAGAGATCGTAGGTAAATTCCTACGCTTGGATTCTTCCATACTAAATCTCTTTAGTATGGTGTCAATGTACCTGGATTGGGACAATCCCAGTATCCTTTTAGATCTATCTCTATAGATCTTAATTCCCATGATGCAGAAGGCATCGCCTAAGTCTTTCATTGAGAATCTTTATGATAAGAAGAGCTTGACCAAGTGCAGTATAAGAACATCATTTCCTATCAAGAGTATGTCATCCACATACAATACGAGGAAGACAACCTTACTCTCTGCAACTTTCTTGCAGATACAAGGTTCATCTATGTTCTTGATGAAGTCAAACTCTTTGACTACCACATCAAAGCAGATGTTCCAACTCCGCGATGTTTGCTTTAACCCGTAGATGGATTTAAGCAGCTTGCACACCTTTCCGCTGCTCCCACTGTCTACGAAGCCCTCTGGCTGAGTCATGTACACGCACTCCTCTAAATCACCATTTAGAAAGGCGGTCTTAACATTCATTTGCCAGATTTCATAGTCATGGTATGCAGCAATGGCAAGTAGGATCCGGATGGACTTAAGCATAGCCACTGGAGAAAAGGTTTCATCATAATCCACACCTGGTCGTTGACGAAAACCCGTTGCAACAAGTCTAGCTTTGAAAGTCTCAACTTTTCCATCTACACCAAGTTTCTTCTTAAAGATCCATTTGCTCCCAATGGGTTTTACCCCTTCAGGAGCATCTTTCAAAGTCCATACTTCGTTGGTGTACATGGATTCTATCTCAGATCGCATTGCATCCAGCCACTTCACAGAGTCCCCACTTGTGATGGCCTGCTCGAAGCTAGTTGGGTCATCATTTTCCATGATGCAATCCTCGCTCCCACCGTCAATGAGAAAACCGTAGTATCTTTCAGGTGGATGATGAACCCTAGTAGATCGGCGGAGAGGCTGGGGTTCGTTGGGAACTATCGAATCCTCTAGTTCTACTAAATCTTCTGTCGTAGTTTATATCACTGGAACTTCTTCCAGTTCTACCTCGTCGTCACTAATTTCCTTTGCAAGAAATTCCTTTTCTAAAAATGTGGCATGTTGAGCAACAAACACCTTTTGTTCCTCAGGATGGTAGAAGATATGTCCTCGCTAATGCTTGGGATATCCTATAAACTTGCACAGAATAGACCTTGCCTCGAGCTTGTATGGATTTTTCTTTTTAATATAGGCCGGGTAACCCCATATCTTAACAAAATTAAGACACGGTCTCTTCCCCTCCCATATCTCATATGGAGTGGTAGGCACTGATTTGGTTAGAACTCTATTCAATAGGTATATGGCTGTCTTAAGCGCATACCTCCAAAAGGAAATAGGTAATTCAGCAGTGCTTATCATAGAGCGCACCATATCTAATAGGGTGCGATTCCTCCGCTCCGATACACCGTTGTGCTGTGGTGTATATGGAGGAATAAGCTGAGAGAGAATCCCATTCTCTTTTAGATAGTCCAGGAACTCATTGCTCAAGTATTCTCCTCCTCGATCAGATCGAAGGATCTTAATACTTTTACCCGTTTGGTTCTCGACTTCGTACTTATATTCTTTGAATTTCTCAAAACCATCAGACTTGTGTTTTAACAGGAACACATGTCTGTATCTTGAGAGATCATCAGTGAATGTAATGAAGTATGAGGAACCATTCCTGGCATGTGTAGACATAGGACCGCATACATCACTATGTATCAGTCCTAAGAGTTCAGTAGCTCTTTCTCTGTGTCTACTAAACGGAGTTTTGGTCATCTTGCCTTTGAGACATGAATGGCAAATTTCATAAGATGATAATTCGAACGTATTCAAATATCTATCCTTATGTTACTTAGCTTGTCGTGTCGCATTGATATGACATAGTCTACAATGCCACAAGAAGGATTCGTTCATTTCTGAACTCTTCCTCTTGTGTGTGTTTTGTACATTAAGAACTGTGGTTTGATTTAGAATGTATATGCCATTATTTAACGGGCCTGATCCAATCAACTTTTGATTCAGGAAGATGTTCATAACATTATCCTGTACTACAAAATTATATCCTTCTTTACTTAGTAAAGAAACTGATATAAGATCGCATATCAGGGTCGGAATGTAATAGCATTCGTTCAGAATCAATGTATTACCATTTGGTAATACAAGGTGATATTCGCCAACAGTTTTGGCTGCAACATTTGCACCATTCCCTACTTTTATGGAATGATCACCCTCTCCCAATTCTCTACCTTTCTTTAACTCATGCAACATATTACATATGTGGGATACTGATCTGGTATCTAATACCCAGGACGTAGAGTGAAATGAGAAACAGTTCTCGATAACAAACACACCTGAAGAAGATGCATTATTATGCTTATTCTTCATTTGGGCGGCGTGTGAATACGGATATTTCCTTATTTCCTATTCAGTCTTATAACAATTATAAGAAAGAACGAAACCAACGTTCCCCTGCTCAGTAAAATAAGTGGGTTCGGTCAATACATCCATATTATTATCTTGATTAAGGTCTAACATGGTTGCTACCTGGAAAGAAAGAGAAGGAAACACTTTAGCGTATGCTCTTGCAAGATTAGATTGGTTATTATCTTATCTAATCAGGATGGCTCCCATTGTTTTAATCAAATCTTCCTTCAAAAAACCCTAAAAAGGAAAGACTAGCCGGGATTAATTACAGTCTACAACTTTGCTAACCGTTCATCCAGGCCAGTGCCGGTACTTTGATGGAGGTTTTTCGTGCTTTCGCTAGGACCTAATTAAGATAAACCTCGTTTTCCCTTAGGGGTAGCCCCATTAACACCTTTTTAAATACCTAATGGGTTAGCTAATTGTAAAGTGCAAAATTCTCTCAGGAGCAACTCTTGCTCGCAGTGGGTATCTAGATCTAACTATCTCATAGAACGTATGCAATCTCATTGCAAATTTCAACACTTGAAATTCTCGATAATACGTTTTCCCCTAGCGTGCTATGACCTTGACAGAGGTCAACAAACCATAGTGCACTAGTCAAGTTCAGCCCGTCATTTCTTGATTGAATTAAACCCACCCACATGACCCTTGACAGAGGTCAACAAGGTCGTACGACTATCCTAATACAATCACATCTCATGCTTTACAGATAAGTACTAATCAGCTACCGCATACTACGCCTTGACAGAGGTAAACAAATGCAGCACGAATACTAAATAATTTTCATCTGAAATGACGGAGGGCTACGCAGGTTTTTAAAAAAAACCATGAGCGTAATGAACTTGATATCGTTGTAGAAACAAGTGATTTTGAAAAAGGAGTATTTTTTAGGCTTTTACTTGTTTCGCTAAAGAGGTCACTCCCGGTGGAGGGATCTCGGCTCTTTCCTTATCGAATAGGGTGCAGGATATTTCACAAATACCACTATGCAAAGCAAAAAACTATAGAAGCAATAAAAAACATAACCGAGTGAGTTGTATTATCTGCTAGTTTTGCTAAAGTGGTCACTCCCGGTGAAGGGATCTCAGCTCTTTCCTTATCGAATAAGGTGCTGGATATTCTGCAAGGAATACCGCTATGCAAAGCAAGAACTAAAGCTACCCTTTTTTGAAAATTTGATTCTACAACATCTTTTAGGTTTCTTTTTCTTTCATTAATCTCATTAACGAAATCCCATCATTTAAGCTTCCTAAGCATCACAGAAGAAACGAAAATACAACGTACGCTTATGCCATCCGCATTCGCCACAATGTTCCGTTATGCACTGTTAGGTTACTTAACTAACGGCATACCGGGACGGGACTGGTGCGGGTGCAAAACATAAGCAATGCCTATTATATATCATATATATAATAATAAAATATTTGTCATAGGCAGTAATATGATCACATCACAGAACATCAGCAGCAGAAGATAACATATGAAATATTGGATATGCTAGGAGGTCCGTGTTTTATTTTGAGCCTGTATAAAAAACGGATTCCACGGTCGCGATGAATAGCCAAACCCACACGCCTAGACCCCTACGAGAGCGGCACGTAACCCTGGCAATTCTAGGGTTAGGAGACCCGGTCTCAACTCCTTGAGATGGCCTCCCACTGGGCCCTAGAACCCGGTTACTTGTGCTCCCCACCTTGGGTCTATCCTAATGCAGAAAAGTAAATAATATACAACGGTGACATCATCCTCAGCCTGAAAGTGCCCCAATAAATGAATATTACATACAATGAATTTTACATGAATGAAAATGAAAAACTCTCATCTCACATAAAACCCCCGGCTATTCAAATCACGACGATCCAATATAACATATCACAGCAACACATAACAACACATGTCATCAACGTAAGTAAATATGCGCATCCAAATTGTCGTTGATGTATAGCAACGAAATCGGCGATACACCACATATTACACTTACGGTAGCACAAAAGAAAATGAAAAACTACAACATTTGGAATCCATAATCACCTTAGACATCATAAACCTGAAATATCACATATTACGGATTTCATGCCTAACTATATGAATTCCACATATTGTATCACAATCCAGATAACTAGACAATGTTAAACTTTCTGATCGAATAAACACCCAAAATTTCTCACTCAGCTCAACACTTGAGCGGAGTTTAAAAGGTCCCCAGAACATGCAACAGCTCCTATGAACCAGCCGTAGAAGGGTCAACCAATGCCTCACATGTAGCATCGCTGAACTACCACAAACCCTAGGGTGTAGTGGCAGTTTTGACGTGTAAGTCCACGGTAGCGTCCCGGCCGTCTAACAGACGCCAAATGCGGAACAAAAACTTTTTACAACTAGCGCTATCGCGTACTATAACCCGCATCTGCCATTAAAGCTAAAATAAAAAATTACAATGTGGATAGAAATGTTATACCGAACGATCCGAGTCCTTCGGTCTTCAACCATCATCCCAAGCTTGTTGCGGCTGCTCCGATCTCCTGAATCTCCAGTCTTCTCGTCCAGGTGGCACCACGTCGACGGATCTTTAAACGGGCTCCCGCCTCTGAACCGAGGCAACCCGGTCATCAAGTTTGCCAAAAGAGACGACCAAGATGTTATAGAGAATGAGTAGAACACTTTGTCTCGTTACGTCCAAGGCTATGGACGAACGGTTAATGAAGTTGCCTTTTGGATCGATATGAAATGAGAAACTTTTCTATCTAATTTCCATGAACCAAATATCTATCATAAGCTTTTCACAAATTAACCACCACCATCATTCTATCAAGGGGCCGGCCAATATAAAGGAGAGGGGAGGTGAGTGTAGGAGCAAGAATAGTCGCCATAATGAGAAATGAGTCACAAGACACCTTGCACATATCATTAATGCACTAATGAATCATCTAACCTAGTCATGCTATCATTAAATGAACAGTTAATGCAACCAATGAATTAACAACACCAGATCATCCTAGTCACCATCTAGAAGCTTCTAGAAGCATGACTCACCTTCAACTCAAGAAAAGATAAATCCGTATTTAACCGAATGTTAAATACGGCTGATAGAAAACTGGAAACTGGCAACTTCCAAAAGTGATCCTGAAACGAATTTCAGGATAACCCCGTATCAGTATAAACATACCCGCATTTGTATTACGACCAAATACAAATGCAACTGAGACAAAGATATTATATCTACACAGTATAATACTCGGATCCGGCTTAAACCAAAGCCAACCAGTATTATTTGCCCGAAAAATGACACGTGCGAAAACGCACGTGCATTTTCCGAACCTTGCCATAATACCATACGGCCTCTACAACGTTTCGCCCGAAGTTAGGAAAGTGTCTGTGGGGGACTCTAATGACTCATCAACACACTAGCACTGGGTATAACCTCTAGCACGTCAGAAGTACGAGCTGTACGTGACGGTTGCCTATGTATTGATTGGAAGGGAAGCTAACGAGCGAACTCATCTCATAAACCCTACTGAGCCTAACAGTGACAATATACATACAGTCCGGTCCGTTCGTCTATGAGTATCGCATATCTGCCTAGGGGGTTGGTAACGTCAGACCCCCAGTAGCAGTATAAGTCGTGTCAGAGAGTGGCTAAGAACACACTGAGATACTACTGGAGTACCTACCAGTAAATCTCCTGCCTCGGCCGAGGGCTTTGTGTAATGGCTCTCCTAAACACAGCGCGATCTCACCCCCAATACCGGGAGAGACGAATCCCCGACGATCCGCTCACTGCCTCCATGTGGCTCGGGACTGTACCCAACTAAAACCTGTTTGCACAACTCCTTTGAGCGTGGTAGGGTAGCAATCTAAGCATAATGGGAACTCACACGAGAAAAATGACGATCTCAGGTCGACAAACTAACCTGTACACATGTCACCAGGGAACTGCTATTTGACGATATGTATAATACCAACTAGCATGTTCCCGGCGAGTCCTGTCCGGTGTACTCATAACCCAATGAGCACCTGTATACATCTTAGGTGATCCAACTGACACCAGTGGCTTGTGAGACCGGCCACCACCCCTCGTCGGGGTCTCGACTATATACACTAGTCTACTCTGGAGTATCGATGCCCTGTCTCGAAACTCCCACGACTAGGGACACTTTAAGGATGTGCTTACAGACCCCAGCTCCCACGTATATGATCGCCATCATACTGCTGGTAGTCAAGCAAGAATCTTATGGGCTCTATCATCATGCAATAGCAAACTAAAGCATGTATACGATGATAAAGACAAACCAGATAGCATACTATCATCTCGAGCAAGATTGTCATATCAGTATAGGTCCTGCCTCAATCATTGCAATCACGTACCTGCGATCCAATAATTGACTTTGAGGGCACTATCTCCAACATGACGGTCACATAATCAAGTTAAGGTTTCGTTCTTCTAGAGAGTTCACAGAATCGCTTGCATGATTTTCTGAAAGTTTTAAACTATGATAAAATCCAACACTTGGAAAATTTCCGGTAAGGAAAAAAGTGAGTTATTGATATCCGTTCGAACTTTTTATCACTGTCTAAAATACCCGAAACAATATTAGAATTACGAATACGAAATACTTCGAATAGTTAATGCAGTAAATTAACATTACATGCAATTTTAGCAAAAACAAACAACACCTGAACTACCAAACCCCAGAGACTGGAACACCACCCAAAACCCAAACCGTAACTCCTCTACAAATCCGAGCTCGCCGGATTTATTGCTCATGTGGCCGGCCAAAATCCGAGGGAAGGGGGTGAGTTTTGTACAGTGTTCATTATATATCTCATACATCATTCTGCAACTGTTTAAAAAAATTTGTGACACCTGAAAAATTTCGACAGAAACTAGGGTTTTAAACGAGTGTTTCAGAGTTGTTTCGGTTTCGTAATCCTACACAAATCCGTCTAATTCTCTAGCTTGGCTCTAATACCACTGTAGGGTTCTTATGCATGACACCAAGGTTTTGGGTGGTATCGTCCATGACATATTACAATTTTGCCATGCTTAAACAACCCTAACCAAGATCTTTAACTAGAGAATCATACGTAAATATGATGTAAACAACTTTACAACTAAGTGATTAGGGATTACAACCTTTGTAGTCCGCTCCTTCACTTCATAAGCTCCAAATAGTGTCCCTTCGCTGCGATCAACGAGCTCCCGAACTCTTGAGAGGCTCCACAAGATGTATGATGCATCTTTTCTTGAAGTCTTCAAAGTCTGTGATGATCTACCTCGAGGAAACACGGACTCAATTTCTCTCTCCACTAATACGGAATTAGTGAAGCTAACACACTAATCTATATGGCTAGTATAGAAGAGGATGATGAAGTAGGAATTTAGCTCACTTTAGTATTTAATTTCTCACTATTGAGCGACCAGAAATTCAACAAGCAAGCCTGTACATACTCCTGCGAATCCAGTCAATAACACTACCGTACAGTCTGGTCTCTTCGTCTGATATGTCGCATATCCAGTCTAGGGATGGTAAACATCAGACCCTAATAACCGATAAGTCGTGTCGATGTGAGGCTCATAACGGATCGAGAAACTACTGATAACACTTACCAGTAGATCTCCATATCAGCCATGGCTAGGGACTTCCAGTTACAGCCAATCGAACATAGCGCAACATCTACCCTCAATACCGGGAAAGATGAAACCCCTCCTATCGCTCATTGCCTCCATGTGATCCGGGACTATACCCAAAAGCCATTGTTTTGCACGTTCTCTTGAACGTGGTAAGGTGGAAGCACAGTGGGAATCACACAAGACTCTATGACGATCTCGGGTCTACAGACCAACCTGTACCAGTGTCACCAGAGAACTTCTACCTGACGATAGGTATAATACCATCTAGGAGTTCTCGGCGAGTCCGTCCGGTGTACCCAGTCTCCACTGAGCACCCGTATACCATCTTTGATGTCAAACACCAATGGATATGGGATCATCCATCGCCATCATATGGGTCAAGAGGCGTATATGCTTGTCTACTCTGGAGTATCGATGCCCTGTCTTGATACACCCTCGACTAGGAACAGTTATAGGATGTACTTGTGGACAACCCTGGCCCAACTAGTATGATCTCCATCATAGTCCCAGTAGTCAAGTACACATCCTAAGGGCTTTATCAACATGTGAGAGCAAGACAGTAATCCAATACAAATCAACATGTTAAGACAAAGAGAAACCAGATAGCATACTATCATATCGAGGAAGAAAGTCCTCTCTATATACATCCAAGCATCCACTATAATATACATCATATGTACAACAATGGCCTCTAGGGCATATATATAACTAACAAGTAACACTACCGTACAGTCCGGTCTCTTCGTCTGATATGTCGCATATCGAGTCTAGGGGTGGTAAACGTCAGACCCTAAAAACTTGATAAGTCATGCCGATATGAGGCTCATAACGGGTCGAGAAACTACTGATAACACTTACCAGTAAATCTCAGCATCAACCTTGGCCAGAGACTTCCTGTTATGGCCAATCGAGCATAGCGCAACATCAACCCCCAATACCAGGAGAGACGAAACCCCTCCTATCGCTCATTGCCTCCATGTGACTCGGGACTGTACCCAAAAACCGTCTGTTTGCACGCTCTTTTGAACTTGGTAGGGTGGAAATGAAAGCACAGTGGGAATCACACAAGACTCTATGACGATCTCGGGTCTACAGACTAACCTGTACCAGTGTCACCAAAGAACTGTTATCTGACGTTAGCTATAATACCATCTAGGAGTTCTCGACGAGTCCTGTTAAGTATACCCATTCTCTAATGAGCACTTGTGTACAATCTTTGAATTCAAACACCAATGGATGTGGGATCATCCATTGCCCCATGCAGGTCAAGAAACATACACACTAGTCTAGTCTGGAATATCGATACCCTGTCTCGATACTCCCATGACTAGGAACAATTAAAGGATAAACTTATGGACTACCCTGGCCCTACCAGTATGATCTGCATCACAGTCCTAGTAGTCAAGTACACATCCTAAAGGCTTTATCAACATGTGAGAGAAAGAAAATATAACAATACTAGTCTATATGTTAAGATAAAGAGCAACCAGATAGCATACTATCATTTCCAGCAAGAAAGTCCTTTCTATATATGTCCAAGCATCCATTATAATATACAGTTATGTACAATAATGGCCTCTAGGGCATACATATAACTAACAATCTCCCACTTGCACTAAGGCCAATTGTTGTAGTATCTCATACCCAACATCCCAAAGAGTCTCTCAAATTGTATCTGGGGAATGACCTTCGTGCGTAGATCCGCCGTGTTGTTCTTCATGCAACTCTCCTGACCTCGATCTTCCGGAGATTAACTATCTCCCTGATCAGGTGATACCACTTAAGAATATGTCTGGATCACTGATGGGACCGGGGTTCCTAGGCCATAGCCACAGCTCCATTGTTATCATAATACAAGTGTTGGATGCTTAATGGTAGGAAACTGACTAAGTTCATCTCATGAACTTCTTCATCCAGACAGGCTCTTTGGCAGCATCATTGGTAACGATATATTCAGCCTTTATCGTCGAGTTTGCTACGGTATCTTGCTTGGAACTCTTCCAACATACCGTTCCTTCACTGAGGGTAAAGACAAAACCCGAGACTGCCTTTCAGTCGACCTTATTACTCTGGAAGCTCGAATCGGTAAAGGACTCCATCTGGATTTCACCGTTACCATACACCAAGAACAGTTCTTTAGTCTTTCTCAATTACTTAAGAATGTTCTTCACAGCTGTCCAGTGCTTTTCCCCAGGATCTTATTGACACCTACTCACTACACTTGGTGAGTATGATACATCCTCTTAGATCTATCTCTATAGATCTCAATCCCTGGATGTAGGAGGCATCACCCAGATCTTTCATGGAGAAACTGTGATAAGTAGAGCCTAACTGAGTGTAGCATAGGAATATCATTTCCTATTAAGAGTATGTTATCCACGTACAGTACGAGGAAGATAGCTTTACTCTCTACAACCTTCTTGTATATATAAGGTTCATCTACGTTTTTTATGGAGTCAAACTCTTTGACCGCCACATCAAAACAGATGTTCCAACTCCGCGATGCATGTTTCAATTCGTAGATTGATTTAAGAAGCTTGCACACCTTTCCGCTGCTCCCACTGTCTAAGAAGCCCTCTGGCAGTGTCATATATAACGCTCTCTTCTAAATCACCATTTAGAAAAGCGGTCCTGACGTCCATCTGCTAGATTTCGTAGTCATGATATGCAGCAATAGCAAGTAGGATCCGGATGGACTTAAGCATAGCCACTAGAGAAAAGGTTTCATCATAATCCACACCTGGTCGTTGACGAAAACCTTTTGCTACAAGTCTATCTTTGAAAGTCTCAACTTTTCCATCTACACTAAGAATCTTCTCAAGATCCACTTGCCCCCAATGGGTTTTACCCCTTCAGGAGCAACTTCCAAAGTCCATACTTTGTTGGTGTATATGGATTTCATCTCAGATCGTATTGCATCCAGCCATTTCACAGAGTCCCCACTCGTGATGGCCTGCTCGAAACTAGTTGGGTCATCATCTTCCATGATGCAATCCTCGCTCCCATCGTTTATGAGAAAACCGTAGTATCTCTCAGGTGGATAAGGAACCCTATTATATCTACGGAGTGGCTGAGGTTTGTTGGAGACTATCGAATCCTCTGGTTCTATTAAATCATCAGCTGTAATTTGTGTAGCTGGAACTTCTTCTAGTTCTACCTCATTACCACTAATTTCTTTCACAAGAAATTCCTTTCCTAAAAAGGTGGCATTCCGAGAAACAAAACACCTTTTGTTCCTCAGTGTGGTAGAAGATATACCCTCGCGAATGCTTGGGACATCCTACAAACTTGCACAGAATTGACCTTGCCTCAAGTTTGTCCGGATTTTACTTTTTAACATAGTCCGGACAACCCTATATCTTAACTCGTTTAAGAGATGGTCTCTTCTTATTCCATATCTCATATGAAATGGTAGGCACTGATTTGGTTGGAACTCTATTCAATAGGTATGCGGCTTCTCAAGCGCATAACCCCAAAAGGAAATAGGCAACTTAGTAGTACTCATCATAAAGCGCACGATGTCTAATAGGGTGTGATTCCTCCGCTCCGATATACCGTTGTGCTGTGGTGTATACGGAGAATTAAGCTGAGAGAGAATCCTATTCTCTTTTAAATAATCCAGGAACTCCGTGCTCAACTATTCTCCTCCCCGATCAGATTGTAGGATTTTAATACTTTTACCCATTTGTTTCTCTACTTCGCACATATATTCCTTGAATTTCTCAAAAGTTTCAGACTTGTGTTTCAACAGGAACACATGCCCGAATCTTGAGAGATCATCGATGAATGTAATGAAGTATGAGAAACCATTCCTGGCATGTGTAGACATGGGACCACATACATCACTATGTATCAGTCCCAAGAGTTCAGTAGCTCTTTCTCTATATCTAGTAAATGGAGTTTTGGTCATTTTACTTTTGAGACATGATTGGCAAGTTTCATATGATGTAAATTCAAACTGATTCAAATATCCATCTTTATGCAACTTAGCTAGTTGTGTCGCATTGATATGACCTAGTCTACAATGCCATAAGAAGGATTCGTTCATTTCTGAACTTTTCCTCTTGTGTGTGTTCTGTACGTTAAGAACTGTATTTTGATTCAAAACGTATAAACCGTTACGTAACGTACCAAACCCAATCAACACTTGATTTGGGAAAATGTTCATAACATTTTTCTCTACTACAAAGTAATATCCTTTTTTATCTAATAAAAAAATTGATATTAAATTGCATATCATAGAGGGTACATAATAACAGACGTTCAAGATAAATGTATTCCCATTTGGTAATATAAGGTGATATTCACCAACTGCTTTGGCTGCAACACTTGCACCATTCCCTATATTTAGAGAATGATCACTTTTTCCCAGTTCTTTACCTTTCTTTAGCCCATGTAACATATTACATATGTGTCATCCCGATCCGGTATCTAATACCCAGGACGTAGAGTGTACTGAGAAACAGTTCTCGGTAACAAAAACACCCGAAGAAGATGCATCAACATGCACATTCCTCGTTTGGGTTGCATGTGAATCTGGATATTCTCCTATTTCCTACTTAGACTTATAACAATTATAATGTAGAGCGGAACCAATGTTCCCCAACTCAGTATAACAAGCGGGTTCGGTCAATACATCAATATTATTATCTTGATTAAGGCATGTCATGGTCGCTACCAGGAGAGAGAGAAGAAAATACTGCGTGCGCTCTTGCAATATTAGATTGGTTATTATTTTATCTAATCAGGATGGCTCCCACTGTTTTTATCAAATCTTCCTTCAAACCCTAAAAGGCAAGACTAGCTGGGATTAATTACACCCTACAAGTTCGCCAATCTTGTAGCCAGGCCAGTGTCGGTACTTTGAGACAGGTTCCCCGTCTTTTCGCACGGATCTAATTAAAATAAATCTCGTTTTCCTAGAGCCATAACCTCGTTGACACCTTTCAAGTCGCCTACTTGATCGGCTAATTGTAAAGTACAAAACTCTCCCAGGAGTAACTCTTACTCGCAGTGGGTATCGGGATCCAACTATCTCATAGAAGGTTTGCAATCTCATTGCAAATTTCAACACTTGAAATTCCCAATAATGTTTTGCCCCTAGCGACTTATGATCTTGACGGAGGTCAACAAACCATAAGCCGCTAGTCAAGTTCAACCCATACATTTCGTGATTGATTTAAACCTACCCGCACGACCCTTGACCGAGGTCAACAAGGCCGTACACCTACCCTAATCCAATCGCATCATATGCGGTAGATAAGCACTAATCAGCTACTGCAAACTATGCCTTGACGGAGGTCAACAAACGCAGCATGAATACTAAATAGTCCATATCTGAAATGACGGAGGGCAATGATAGGTTTTAAGAAAACCTTTTGCGTAATGAACTTGATATCATTGTAGAATCGAGTGATTTAGAAAAGGAGTGGTTTAAGCTCCACTTTTAAAATCGAGTTTTTCAAAAAAAAACCGAGTGGGTGTAGCATCTGCAAGCTTTTGCTAAAGAGGTCATGATCAGTCGAAAATATTGCATTTTTAACACATCAATTTCCCTACTCTTTGCAATCATCTAAAGGTGTTTGGTATAAATATAGCACATATTAGCAATTTATCTGCAAAATACCAAATAACATGTGTTATACATTATAACCGGTATTTTGAGGGAAATTGAGTGTTTTATTATTGTACTCATGATCTTTGTATAGCACAACACTTGTCTCAAGATTTTGTGTAGGAAATTCCAGGAAAAAGAGCCGAAACTGCTAAAAGTGCCGATAAAAAGACGCCAAGTCCAAGGCTTGTGATCTGGCAGTAAAATAGAAAGAATTATAAAATTCCAGACATCGGGAAACATCCACAAAGACAGCACCAAATCACCCTGGAAAAATCATGCAGCGAACCCACTATACGGCCGCGGATCCGCAGCCGTATGCGCCTATTGGCAACGGATCAGCGGCCACGTGGAGGCATTGTCAGCAGAATACATTGTCAGGCTTCTCCTTCCAAGATAAAAACTTATTCAAGCCACTTCATTCTCCCGATATCTCCAGAAGCTTCCGTCCTAACAGCCAAGCTTCTTGTACAAGCTAAACACCTCCAAGCTTCTCAAGCAAGCTAGCTAAACCTAGAAGGTTCTCCTCAACAACCTAGCTTTTCAAGGAAGTTAGCTAACTACCTATGTCTAGAAGATTCCTTCATAACTACCAAGCTTGTAAGAGAAGCTAATCCTAGCTTAGCTTCTAAAGGAAGCTAACCCTATTCAAGCTTCTAGGGGAAGCTAAGGAGAAGGCTATAAAAGGTGACCCAAGGCTTCATTCTAAGGTTGTTGGTCATTCCACATCAATTCACCCATAAGTTGAGTGACACAACTTATGCATCCAAACCCTAATCCAATCCCAAAACCCAATTCAAGATCACCGAGTACAAAATCAAGCAAGAAGCCATCAAGCCTTTTTGAAGCGACGCCGATCTTCAACCGAGCAAGTGATCCAAGACGATCCTCGACTCACGGAGACGATGCAAAGCTAATTCGACGACCGAGTTCACTCCTCAATTCTTGTAGTCTTGAGCAAATTGTAACAAAATTGTTGAATAATAAAAGGTGAAATTTCTTTATCTTGCTTATCTTTAAATTTGAGCATTATGATGAGTTCTCAATTCTTGATTGTTTTCTTTGTCATGATATTTGAGTAAAAACTCCGCTCGTGGAGGAATCGAGAAAATAGATAGATGATGATGATTACATTCTTGAACGATTCTTAATTCTTATGAGTTTTGTAAACTTTAGGAAATTGAATCATCGACAATCTAGTTTCGGGCGAGATACTTTCTTGAATGTTTTCGCTCTTAATTAGAGATCAACGATCGATAATTGAATTTCCTAGAGGCTAGCTTTTGAATGATAATCAACGAAAGGACAAGGGATGATGATGAAGAAAGCCTAGTTTCTTCGATAGATCACTAAACCTCGTTGATCGTCATCGATCTAGCAAAAAATTATCAATGGATAAGAATACGTAATCACAAGTCTTCATCCTCACTATCGATTCGATCGATTCCTACGAGCTTCTTTACAAATCTTGATAACTCATTGAATTTGGATATCATTTCAACACTTCTTGATTCTTGATTCATGATCTATAGTATTTCTTGATATTTGATCTAGTTTTTGATAATTCTTGAAACTAAATTTCAAAATTCTTGAATCATTTTCTTTTCTTCTTTAATTTTCAACTCGACTAAAACAATTACGATCAAATCATACTTTTCCTGTGGACGATCCGCACTCGCTAACTAACCTACAATTGATACCGTTATTGATTGCGGTTTACAAATATCTTTGGTTAAGATCTTTACACTTTTCTACCAACACACCGGAAATATCATCAATCAAATGGCGCCGTTGCCGGGGATAGTGTGCTAATTTGTTCGTTTTTGAAATTTGAGTTGAAAATTTTATTCCATCAGAATTTTTAGATCAAAATTCGCACAAGCACTAAACGATTTGTTGTGAATTGTTGCGAGGAAATCTGGAATCTATGGAGCGAGAGGAAAAATTTTCCGAATATTCCAGAGAGTTCAGTGAGTGATAAGGAGCAATTGCAAAAAGTTTTGTGCAGTGATCTCTTCTACCTGCGGCGGAACCGCGGTCATAGGAGCCATTTCGCGGCGGAAGCACGGTGGGACTAGGAATTTGCTGTACCAAATCTGCTTGGTGACTTTCTGACTTTCTTATCTCTTTCTTGATCTGCTCCATTAACCAATTTCTGTAGGATTCTTTGCAAAAAAAAAAAATTCGCAGCGCCGCAAGAATAAAAATTGTGCATGTTTGATCTTGGTTGTTTGCATTTTTTAATACGGAAATTAAGGGGCAAAGACCAAATTCAGATTAGGTGGGGAGTTCATTACCCTTCCTAAGCCCCGAAAATCACAAACTTGCATCTGCATCACCCTCATTAACTAAAAAATATCTAGACATGACTCTAAGGACCGTCACGCTCACTTAGGACAGAAGGAGGTCGTGGGTAATCTATTGCTTATCCGCGTTTCTTTTGTGGTGTCTAAGGCAAGTGTGTCTAAGGCAAGTGGTTACTTAATTAGGCCCACTAGTTACGTAGTGGAGAACCTCCCACTTACCTGGCACTTACCTGGCCACAGGAGGGACAAAGAGGCAGTAGAGGATTTATCTTGCGACTTGTCTTCTAGAAGTCTAGGAGCGATCTAGAGACTTGACTTAGGTGACCACAAGAATTAGGGTTGCTTGTGCATTGTTGTGATTTGCAGTTTTCAAAAATCCGTATCTTTTTCAAAACAAACACCAATCTACATTTTCCTTAATTATCACAACGCTGCTACTTGTGCTAAACCCTTTAGTGCATGCTCGGCTGGACACGGGATTCTAGTGCCCGTCTTGTCCGCGTTCCCCCTATCGACTCCGAAGTCGGTAATTCTACGTTTACTTTTTCTTTACCCACCACCACACCCACTTCGATGGACGGTTCTCCATCGAACTTCTTTACCACTACTCTGCCGCCGTCCGCAGTGTAGGGTTCCTAGGCACTCCCAAGAGGTCTCACAAGGCATCGAACATGCCATATTAAAATTTTACGGTGCCTACAAACCCTAAACTACGGATCGTTTGCTAGAAAACTAGGAGAAAAGATAACTAGTTAACACTTAACTAAGGGAATACGGAAATACAACCTTTGTAGATCCGGTGCTCCACCTCCATAGCTCCGCAACAAAGTCCTCTCCGCTGTCCAAATCAAATCCGGGCTCTAGCGTCGGCTTCGTCGGAGAATGGGCAAGCTAGGTCGTCGATGTCCATGCCGAAGATGATCTACGTCGAGGCATCGCTAAATCAAGCTCCGAATTCACCATGTCCTAAAACTTGTGAAGAGAACACACTCTACTACTTGGCAAGAGGTAGAGGATGAAGAAATAGGAAGTGGGTAGACTTTAGAATTGGATTTCTCACTTGTTTTCATCAATCACCATTGATGAAGTGAACTTTCTTCATGTGAAGAAGATGAAGAAGAAGAAGAAAGAAATATGATAAGTTTATTATATTTTGAAAAGAAAATGAATACTTATCATATTAGAACCATGGTCAAGTGTAGAGAATTAACCAAGGTTAGATTAATGGTTAGGGTTTAAGATGAAGACAAGAATGGTTACAAAGTCAAAGCTTCATGAAGCTTCAACTAAACTCCAAAATTAGCAACCATTCTTTTCTTATCTATTCAAAATAAATAAATAAATAAATAAGTAATAAAAAGAAAACCCTAATCATTAGTTTAACCATGGCTTAATTCATTACACTTAACTATAGTTAAACATGTATCATAAAACATGATACAATCAAGTGTACAAAAGTATATCACATATACAATGTGCACAAACCAAGTGAGAAAATCCGTTTAAAGTGAACCAATACTAGTTAGTGGAAAGTAATATATCAAATATATAATTATGCATTAAATCATTAAATCAACACTTGATTCAATGATCCGGTCATGTCGCACACAACCGACTAGTATTCAATGTATCGGCTTATCGAATCAATACTTGATTCGATACCTAGGTTATATCGCATACAACCATTTGATACAATCATCGCGAGAATAGAATACGGTATCACATACACGCATTATTCTCGGTCCCGCACATATCTCATATGCGCTCCTATTTCGTTTTGCTTGAGCCAGGAAACCTCTGTGTAGGACTCTAAAGACTCGTCAATACGCCGGCAGCAGATGATGATCATATCAAACACCCACAAGCCGCAAGCGGTCTGCTAAACGTAACGGCCACCCGGGTATTGAGCGATCTGAAGATCGACGAGCAAGCCCGCTCACACTCCAGTGAATCCGACCAGTAACACTACCGTACAGTCCGGTCTGATTGTCTGATATGTCGCATATCTCGCCTAGGGGTGGTAAACGTCAGACCCCAATAGCTCGATAAGTCGTGTCGATGTGAGGTCTATAACTATTCGAGAAACTACTGGTAACACTTACCAGTAAATCTCAGCAACCCAGGCCAGGGATTTCCTGTTATAGCCAATCGAACACAGCGCAACATCAACTCCCTATACCGGGAGAGACGAATCCCCTCCTATCGCTCATTGCCTCCATGTGACTCGGGACTGTACCCAAAAACCACCGTTTTGCACGCCCTCTTGGACGTGGTAAGATGGAAATCAAAGCACAGTGGGAACCACACAAGACTCTATGACGATCTCGGGTCAACAGACTACTCTGTACCAGTGTCACCAGAGAACTGCCATCTGACGTGAGGTATAATACCATCTGGGAGTTCTCGGCGAGTCCGTCCAGTGTACCCAGTCTCTACTGAGCACCCGTATATCATCTCTGATGTCAAACACCAATGGATATGGGATCATCCATCGCCCATCTGTATGGGTCGAGAAGGTACACGCTAGTCTACTCTGGCATATCGATGCCCCGTCTCGATACACCCACGACTAGGGACTTTGAAGGATGTACTTATGGACTACCTTGTCCCCACTAGTATGATCCGCATCATAGTCCAGGTAGTCAAGTACAGATCCTAAGGGCTTTACCAACATGTAACAGAGAGACAATCAGTATACACGTTAAGGTAAAGTTCAACCAGATAGCATACTATCATGTCGAGCAAGAAAGTCCTCCCTATATACGTCCCAGCATCCACTACAATATACATCCTATGTACAGTAATGGCCTCTAGGGCATACATATAACTAACAATCTCCCACTTGCACTAGAGCCATCTGATAGCAGTGGTTGTAGTATCTCATACTCAACCATCCCATAAAAGTCTCTCTCTGGGAACATGCCTTTGTGAGTGAATCCGCTGTGTTGTCCTCTGAGTCTACTCTCCAAACCTCGATCACCCTGGAGATCAATCATCTCCATGATCAAGTGATACTGCCTTAGAATATGTCTGGATCACTGATGGGACGGGCGTTCCTTGGCATAAGCCACAACTCCATTGTCACACAATGGGAAGAACATAGTTCATCTCATGAACCAATATACACCCAGACTGGCTCTTTGGTAGCATCTTAAGTAGCGATGTATCCTGCCTTTATCGTCTAGTATGCCACGGTATCTAGCTTGGAACCCTTCCAACATACCGTCCCTTTACTGAGGGTAAAGGCAATGCCTGCGACTGACATTCAGTCGTCTTTATCACCTTGGAACCGTTCCAGCGATTCTCCTCAGGATCGATTGACACCATCTCACTACATCTAGTGAGTATCCTAACATCCATTTAGATCTATCTCATAGATCCAAAATCCAGGATTTAGTAGGTATCACTTTAATCCTATATGGAGAATCTTTGTGATAGGCGGAGATTGATCGAGCGTAGCATAGGAAACTACTTCCCTATCAAGAGTATGTCATCCACGTACTCTACGAGGATCGTCACCATACTCCCTACTACCTTTTTGTTTATACAAGGTTCATCTACCATTTTGATGATGTCAAACTCTTTGACTTATCCATCAAAACAGATGTTCCAACTCCGCGATGCCTGCTTTATCCTATAAAACATCTTGCACACGTTTCCGCTGC
Organism: Agapanthus africanus; assembly: GCA_030015575.1. NCBI lineage: Eukaryota > Viridiplantae > Streptophyta > Magnoliopsida > Asparagales > Amaryllidaceae > Agapanthus > Agapanthus africanus. The sequence continues at coordinate 438,637,942 of CM057350.1, read as the reverse complement.
TCCCACTGTCTACGAAGCCCTCTGGCTGTGTACTTATAGACACTCTCTTCTAAACATCATTTAGAAAAGCTGTCATGACACCCAACCACCAGATATCATAGTCATGGTATGTAGCCGTGGCAAGTAGGATCTGGATGGACTTAAGCATAGCTCCTTAGAAAAAGGTTTCCTCATGATCCACATCTGGTCAATGATGCAAACCTTTAACAAGTCTAGCTTTGAAAGTCTCAACTTTTCCATCTACACCAAGTAATCTTCTCAAGATATACTTGCTCCTGATGGGGATTTAACCCTTCAGATATTGCAACTAAAGTCCATACTTTGTTGGTGTATAAAGATTCCATCTCAGATCACTAAGCATCCAGCCATTCTTACAGAGTCTTACTCCTGATGGCCAGCTCGAAACTAGTTGGGTCATCATCTCATGATGCAATCCTCGCTCCCACTGTCATAGAGAAACCGAAGTATCTCTCAGGTGGGTGAGGAACCCTACTAGATCGGCGGAGAGGCCGAGGTTCATTGGAATCTACTGAATCCTTTGGTTCTATCAAATCATCAGCTGTAGTCTGTATAGCTGGAACACTTCCAGTTCTACATAACAGACCTTGCCTCGAGCTTGTCCGGATTTTGCTTTTAGACATAGGCCGGACAACCCAAATCTTAACTAGCTTAAGACATGGGCTCTTTCCTTTCCATATCTCATATGGAGTGGTAGGCAACTGATTTGATTCGAACCTATTCAATAGGTATGCAGCTTCTCAAGTGCATAACCCCTAAAAGGAAATAGGTAACTCAGTAATACTCATCATAGAGCACACCATATCATATAGGGTGTGATTGCTCCGCCCCGATATACCATCGTGCTATGGTGTATTCGGAGGAGTAATGCCGAGAGAGAATCTCATTCTCCTTTAGAATAGTCAAGGATTTCCGTGCTCAAGTATTCTCCTCCTTGATCTCATCAAAGGACATAATACTTATACCCGTATTTTGGTTCTCTACTTCTCGCTTATATTCTGTGAATATCTCAAAAGGCTCGGACTCATGTTTCAACAGGAACATATGTCTGAAGCTTGAGAGATTATCAGAGAATGTAATGAAGTACAAAGAACCTGTCCTGGCATGTGTAGACAGGGGACCTTACATACATCAACATGTATCATCCCAAGAGTTTACTAACTCTTTCTCTGTTTCCAGTAAACGGAGCTATGGTCATCTTATCTTTGTGACATGACTGGCGAGTTTCACAAGATGTAAGTTCAAACTAATTTAAATATGCATCTTTATGTAACTCAGCCAGTCGGGTCGCATTGATTTGACCTAGTCTACAATACCTCAAGAAGGATTCGTTCATTTCTGAACTCTTCCTCTTGTGTGTGTTCCGTATACTAAGAACTGTAGTTTGATTTAGAACATTAATGCTTTTAGATAACGTGCCTGAACCGATCAACTTTTGATATAGGAAATGTTCAAAACATTATCCATCAATACAAAATTATATCCTTTCTTTTCTAACAAAGAGAGTGATATGATTTGGTATATCAGGTTCGGTATCTAATAACATTCGTTCAGAATCAATGTATTGGTAATACAGGGTGACAGTGACCGACAGACTTGGCTGCAATTCTTGCCCCGTTTTCTGCCTCATGAAACTTATCACCCGTTCTCAGTTCTCTACCTTTCTGTAGCCCTATGTAACAGATTACATATCTGGGATCCTGATCTGGTATCACATACCCAGGACGTAGAGGATACAGAGAAACAGTTCTGTGCAACGAACACACCCGAAGATGATGCATCAGCATGCACTCTCTTCGTTTGGGCGGCACGGGAAATCTGGTATTCCCCAATTTCCTGCTCTGTCTTATAACATTTATAAGTGGGAGCGGGAGCAACGTTCCCCAGCTCAGTATAACAAGCGGGTTCGGTCAATAATCCGTATTATTATCTTGATTAAGGCGTGATATGGTCGCTACCAGGAGAGAGAGAGAGAGAAGAAAACACTCAGCGTGCGCTCTTGCAAGAATAGATTGGTTATTATTTTATCTAATCAGGATGGCTCCCACTGCTTTTTATCAAATCTTCCTTCAAACCCTAAAAGGAAAGACTAGCCGGGATTAATTACACACTACAAGTTCGCCAATCTTTCAGCCAGGCCAGTGTCGGTACTTTGAGGGAGGTCCCCCGTGCTTTCGCACGAACCTAATTAATGTAAACCTCGTTTTCCCAGAGGCGTAACCTCGTTGACACCTTTCTAGATACCTACTTGATCGGCTAATTGTAATGTATAAAACTCTCCCAGGAGTAACTCTTACTCGCAGTGGGTATCGGGATCCAACTATCTCATAGAAGGTATGCAATCTCATTGCAAATTTCAACACTTGAAATTCCCGATAATATTTTTCCCCTAGCAGCTTATGACCTTGGCTAAGGTCAACAAATCATAAGTGCTAGCCAAGTTCAACCCGTCATTTCCCGATTGAATTAAACCCACCCGCACGACCCTTGGCTAAGGTCAACAAAGTCGCACGACTACCCTAACTCAATCGCATCATATGCTTATACAGATAAGCACTAATCAGCTACCGCACACTACGCCTTGGCTAAGGTCAACAAACGTAGCACGAATACTAACCAGTACTTATCTGAAATGACGGAGGGCTACGACAGATTTTTCTGAAAACCTATTGCGTAATGAACTTGATATCGTTGTAGAATCAAATGATTTTAAAATGGAGTGCTTTTGAGGCTTTTCTAGTTTTGCTAAAGGAGTCACTCCCGGTGAAGGGATCGTCGGTCCTTTCCTCGTCGAATGAGGTGCGGGATATATCGTATATATCACTGTGCAAAGCAAAAACACTTAAAAGCAATCAAAAGACAAACCGAGTGTGTAGCATCTGCCAGTTATTGCTAAAGGAGTCACTCCCGGTGAAGGGATCTCGGTCCTTTCCTTATCGAATAAGGTGCAGGATATATCACATATACCTCTGTGCAAAGCAAGAACTGTAGCTACCTGTTTTATTTTGAAATTAGATTCTACAACATCTTAGGTTTCTTTTATTTCATTAATCACATTAATGAAGTCCCATCATTTAAATACCTAAACATCACAGATAAATACGACGTACACTTATGCCATCCGCATTTGCCTCGATGTCCCCTCGTGCACCGTTAGGTTAGGTAACTAACGGCAGAGCGGGGCAGGGCTAGCGCGGGTGTAAAACATAAGTAACGTCTATATAATATATCATATATACTATATACTGTATCTATCACAGAACATCACATGATCACATCACAGATATCGCAGCAGAAGAATCATATGAAATATTGGATATACTAGGACGTCCGTGTTTTCAATACGAGCCAGTATAAAACACGGACTTCACGGTCGTGATGAATAGCCAAACCCACACCCCTAGACCCCTACGAGAGCGGCAAGCAACCCTACCAATTCTAGAGTTAGGAGACCCGGACTCGACTCCTCGAGTTGGTCTCCCACTGGACTCCAGAACCCGGTTACTTGTGCCCTCCTCCTTGGGTCTATCCTAGTGCGGAAAAGTAAATAATATACATCAACGGTGACAACTTCCGCAACCTGGAAGCGCCCCAAAAAAAAGAATATTACATACAAGTTTTTACATGAATGAAAATGAAAAACACTCATCTCACATAAAAACCCCCGGCTATTCGTACACGACGATCCAATATAACATATCCAGCAACACATAACATCACATGTCATCAACGTAAGTAAATATGCGCATCCCAATTGTCGTTGACATATAGCAACGAAACCGGCGATATCACATATTACACTTACGGTCACAGAAAAGAAAGTGTAAAACTACAACAGTTGGAATCCGCAACCATCTCAGACATTGCATGCCTGACCAAATGAATTACTTAGACATCACATGCCTAACAATTATAAACCCCGCATTTTAGTCTCAAAATCGAAAACACTTTTCAATATCAAGTCGGGTAATTCAACAAGATTCCCGACATCCTGATCGAATGCTCGTCGCAAACTTCAGTAGACAGTCACACCCCCGATACCATCGACGAAGTTCACCAAGGCGGAACACCGTTACCGGGAGCACCCGAACGGATGCTTTCGGCGACGGGGTTCTCCTACAGTCACTTGGTCGGGGCTATGGAGTGAAGCTGTCTATTAAGTTTATCCGGCGAGTATCCGCGTACGCTACGTGATTGCGACGGACTTTTGATCACATCAAAATTCCGTGGCAACCGATCAAGTGAGACTAAACCGCTATGTTTATAACATTCATTCAGTTATCTCATAACTTGTTGTGAATTCCAATTATTGTATCCCATTCCAGATAATTAGAAAATGTTAAACTTTCCGATTGAACATTCGAACACCCAAGTTTTCCCGATACAGATCAACACATGAAATAAGTCTAACAACATTCAGTTCGTGCCTCAGTACCGACGGTCCAGCCGTAGAAGGGTCAAGCCAACGCCTCACATGTGGCACGCCGTACTGCCCCAAACCCGAAGGTTCAAAGGGTAGTTCAAGACGGTCACATAATCGAGTTAAGGTTTGTTGTCTTCTAGAGGGACCATCGTGTTACTTGCACTACTTAGAACGTGATTAAACTACAGAAATATCCAACACTTGGAAATTTCCCGATAGGGGAAAAATTGGGTATTTATATCCGGTCGAACTTTTTAACATATTCAAAAAATTATCCGGAACGACACATAGACAAAGTTTGACAATCTGATCGAATGTATGAACTCCCAATACAACCCAAAATACTCAACTCTTTATTTCAGATTAAAAATTCCCAGGAAAACCAGCACTGAAAAATAGGAGTTACTGTGCAAAATTCAATGGCAGATAAGACAAAAGTGCGGCGGAAGGGCCGCATTAGCACGCTAATGCCGCGGTTCCGCCGCACTTTAGAAAGATCATTAGGTAATTTTTGCATCGTAACTCTTAGATTTATCTGCTTGTTTTTCTGCATATTTTTAATTTGCAAAAATCCACATTTTACAAAAATGTCCAGAGAGCATTCCAAAGTCGGGGTTTCGGGTCGATCGGACTTCTAACTCCGTCTACGCATCGCCTAAGGCTCTAGCTAGGCTCTGATACCACTGTAGGGTTCCTAGGCACTCCCAAGAGGTCTCACAAGGCATCGAACATGCCATATTAAAATTTTACGGTGCCTACAAACCCTAAACTACGGATCGTTTGCTAGAAAACTAGGCGAAAAGATAACTAGTTAACACTTAACTAAGGGAATACGGAAATACAACCTTTGTAGATCCGGTGCTCCACCTCCATAGCTCCGCAACGAAGTCCTCTCCGCTGTCCAAATCAAATCCGGGCTCTAGCGTCGGCTTCGTCGGAGAATGGGCAAGCTAGGTCGTCGATGTCCATGCCGAAGATGATCTACGTCGAGGCATCGCTAAATCAAGCTCCGAATTCACCAAGTCCTAAAACTTGTGAAGAGAACACACTCTACTACTTGGCAAGAGGTAGAGGATGAAGAAATAGGAAGTGGGTAGACTTTAGAATTGGATTTCTCACTTGTTTTCATCAATCACCATTGATGAAGTGAACTTTCTTCATGTGAAGAAGATGAAGAAGAAGAAGAAAGAAATATGATAAGTTTATTATATTTTGAAAAGAAAATGAATACTTATCATATTAGAACCATGGTCAAGTGTAGAGAATTAACCAAGGTTAGATTAATGGTTAGGGTTTAAGATGAAGACAAGAATGGTTACAAAGTCAAAGCTTCATGAAGCTTCAACTAAACTCCAAAATTAGCAACCATTCTTTTCTTATCTATTCAAAATAAATAAATAAATAATTAAGTAATAAAAAGAAAACCCTAATCATTAGTTTAACCATGGCTTAATTCATTACACTTAACTATAGTTAAACATGTATCATCAAACATGATACAATCAAGTGTACAAAAGTATATCACATATACAATGTGCACAAACCAAGTGAGAAAATCCGTTTAAAGTGAACCAATACTAGTTAGTGCAAAGTAATATATCAAATATATAATTATGCATTAAATCATTAAATCAACACTTGATTCAATGATCCGGTCATGTCGCACACAACCGACTAGTATTCAATGTATCGGCTTATCGAATCAATACTTGATTCGATACCTAGGTTATATCGCATACAACCATTTGATACAATCATCGCGAGAATAGAATACGGTATCACATACACGCATTATTCTCGGTCCCGCACATATCTCATATGCGCTCCTATTTCGTTTTGCTTGAGCCAGGAAACCTCTGTGTAGGACTCTAAAGACTCGTCAATACGCCGGCAGCAGATGATGATCATATCAAACACCCACAAGCCGCAAGCGGTCTGCTAAACGTAACGGCCACCCGGGTATTGAGCGATCTGAAGATCGACGAGCAAGCCCGCTCACACTCCAGTGAATCCGACCAGTAACACTACCGTACAGTCCGGTCTGATTGTCTGATATGTCGCATATCTCGCCTAAGGGTGGTAAACGTCAGACCCCAATAGCTCGATAAGTCGTGTCGATATGAGGTCTATAACTGTTCGAGAAACTACTGGTAACACTTACCAGTAAATCTCAGCAACCCTGGCCAGGGATTTCCTGTTATAGCCAATCGAACACAGCGCAACATCAACTCCCTATACCGGGAGAGACGAATCCCCTCCTATCGCTCATTGCCTCCATGTGACTCGGGACTGTACCCAAAAACCACCGTTTTGCACGCCCTCTTGGACGTGGTAAGATGGAAATCAAAGCACAGTGGGAACCACACAAGACTCTATGACGATCTCGGGTCAACAGACTACTCTGTACCAGTGTCACCAGAGAACTGCCATCTGACGTGAGGTATAATACCATCTGGGAGTTCTCGGCGAGTCCGTCCAGTGTACCCAGTCTCTACTGAGCACCCGTATATCATCTCTGATGTCAAACACCAATGGATATGGGATCATCCATCGCCCATCTGTATGGGTCGAGAAGGTACACGCTAGTCTACTCTGGCATATCGATGCCCCGTCTCGATACACCCACGACTAGGGACTTTGAAGGATGTACTTATGGACTACCTTGTCCCCACTAGTATGATCCGCATCATAGTCCAGGTAGTCAAGTACAGATCCTAAGGGCTTTACCAACATGTAACAGAGAGACAATCAGTATACACGTTAAGGTAAAGTTCAACCAGATAGCATACTATCATGTCGAGCAAGAAAGTCCTCCCTATATACGTCCCAGCATCCACTACAATATACATCCTATATACAGTAATGACCTCTAGGGCATACATATAACTAACACGCAGGTGCGCAGAATCCATCCCGCATCTCTCTCCAAGAGAGATGCTATCCTATGTGAGGTGCTCTTTCGACCTGTTTCACCATTCCACCAGCCAACGGGGACAATTTTGAAATTAAACCCCAATATATCAATCTTCTACCGAAATATCATGGTCTCGAGTCTGCAGACGAATATGTCTTTATTACCAAATTTGAAAATGTATGCGCCATGATGGGTACTTCACAGCTTTCTGTGGATGCTATGCATCTATGTCTTCTCCCATTTACTCTGTGCGATATAGCTGAGAAGTGGTTTTATAACACAGCTGCACATTCTATTTCAAATTGGGGAGAATTCGTAAAAGCATTCCTAAAGAAATTTTACCCCAATCATAAAACAGCTCGAGTCTGTAGCGAAATAAATCAATTCACCCAGCTTCCAAATGAACCATTCTCGAAGTGTTTTGAACGCTTCAAGGATCTGTTAGTTCAATGTCCACATCATGGAATCCCTAGATGGGATCTGTGCAGAATCATATATGAGGGCATTAATCGTACCACAAAACAGACCTTTGAATCCATGTGTCAAGGCACCTTCCTGACTAAAGATAATGGTGAAGCCTGGAGATTCTTAGAAGATTTCGCTGAAAAATCTTTACAGTGGGAGGGTGTAAACCAATCATCGTCTAGGGGTGGCAATAACCAATCTGATATTTCCATAGAAGTTAGAGCTGAAATGTCAGCAATGCAAAAGAAACTCGAAACTATGGAAAATAAATTTTTAGCAGCCGCCCTAAATCAAATGTCACTCTCCAAAACTGTCTGTGGATACTGTTCTAATCCATCACATCTCACGGAAGAATGTCCATTGAATTCTCCGTTTCAAGGTCATGAGCATATCAATGCTGCTTTCCAACAAAGACCTAGGAACGATCCGTTTTCTTCCACTTATAATCAGGGTTGGAGGAGTCATCCTAACTTTGCTTGGAACCGATCACAAACTCAAAACATGGTTCCAAATCAAAACAATTTCCAAAGGGCTCCTCCACCACAACAGCAACCACTTCAATTGAGTCAGCACCCCTACCAATCACAAAACTTTCAAAATCCGGCCAACACACCTGCACCGAATAATCCTTTACAGTTGACCGGTACTGATGACTCCTCTTCACCCATGAATTTGCTTCTGACAAATATCATGCAAGTTTCGGCAGAAATAAAGTCTTCCGTCGATAAAATCCAGAAAAACTCTGACTCCCAAAGTAAGAATATAAAATCGATAGAAGCAGAAATTGCACAATTAAAAGCCGAATTGAGTGCGAGAGAAAAAGGGAAACTTCCAGCTCAACCTTTACCCAATCCTGGCTATTCACATCATGTGAATGCTATCACCATGTTGAGATCTGGAAGAGTGCTTGACAATCATGTTGGTGAGGAGATTGATAATAATGAAGAATCAATCGATGATACCCCAGATGAGACTTTTCCTTCCACTTCTACTTCTGTTTCTGACCCCAGTTCGTCTACCCCACCATTTTCTTTCGAACCTATTCTCCGTTTTCCCTAAGGCTCGACACCTCAGCAAATCTCTTCTAGTCCATCAAAGACGATCCCCACTCCTATTCTTAGATCGTTCTTACCCACACAATCTTCTCCAATATTGGACCCCGCTCTTATTGCTAAAACTCCTTATCCGAATCGGTTAAGGGGAAACAGACCAAGTCCGCAAATGGAGAAGATCACGAAAATCTTTAAACAAGTTAACATCAACATCCCTCTCCTAGATGCTATCCAACAAGTCCCCGCTTATGCGAAAATTCTCAAAGACTTGTGCACTAGGAAGAGGAAGACTCAAGTGCCAAAGAAGGTATTCATGTCAAAGACTGTAGACACAGCTTTTCCCCAACAATTACCTAGGAAATGTAAGGATCCTGGCTATCCTACTATTTCTATTTCTATTGGGGATAAACAAATCAACCGTGCTCTACTAGACCTTGGCGCAAGTGTTAACCTGCTTCGTTTCTCGGTTTACGAGCAACTAGGTATCGGAGTGTTAAAGCCCTCGAACATAACTCTCCAGATGGCCGACCGATCAATCACCAAACCTAGTGGTAAACTAGAGGATGTGTTGATAAAAATCGGGGAATTTGTATTCCCTGTGGACTTTATTGTACTTGATACACAGCCTGTAGCAAACCCACGGAATCAAATTCCGGTGATCCTTGGTCGCCCCTTTTTGGCCACTTCCAATGCTATAATCAACTGTCGTAACGGCTCTATGACCCTATCCTTCGGGAAGATGTAAATTGAGCTGAACATTTACAAGTTGGGAAGTGTACCATCCGAACATACTGCTCAGGTATGTTCTGTCGAATTAATGGATGTCGACAGCATCGAATTTGATCAGCCTCATGATACTGATTTAGACTCTTTTCATATGTTGTCATTTGACCCAACTATTTATCATACACATACGGACTCTTCCACCGAGTTGTCCGGGTCAATAACTAACACTGATTATGAACCGTTTTTGGAGACTGAAGATCACCCCGCGCTTTTTGATGACATTATTCTTCGGGGTATCGATGAGAGTTTTGAGGAAATTTTCGCTGATGAGCTCGCATTTTTAGCAAACACGGGTGTTGAGATAAATCATCTCCCAAACAAAGAAATTGAACCTCCACCCCTTCTTCTGGACTATAAAGAGAATGCGAGTAATTCATCACAATCACTATGTCATCTCTCCAAAACGAGACGCAAACACATTCTTTCACACCACTTATCTTTTCCCCACTTCTTCTTGGCTCTTTTCAACTTGTTCTTTCACCAACCGGTGCACTACACAGATAAAATCTTTGAATGGTTGGTGTTGACTTTCGATTTTGCAAAGCTTGGCATTGACCAGTAAATTTTGACCCCTTCTTGTGAATATCAAAGCTTAACATTGTTTAACTGAAGTTTGGGGGGGCGGGGTATAAGCTGGCTCTTGAAAATAAAATTTTTACTCAAAATTGTGAGCCAAAAATAAGTTTGGGGGAGGATTTTCACGATCATATTTATTGCTCCCATTAATAAATTTCCTCCCAAGCTTACAGGTTTTTGAGCCTTAACAGATAACAACAGTGAGAACACTGTTGAAAACAAGTTTGGGGGAGGTTTGTGCTTATTTACGCATCACTTCGCATACTTTGCATAAGCACAAAACTTATAAAAAAAATAAAATTTTTTTGTACATAAATAAGATAATAAAAGATTAGATAGTGAAAAATTACATCCAAAAGATCGAAAAAATTTAAGAAAACCAAGAAAATTAGAAGTTTTCTTAAACAAACTAGTAATAAGTAGTTATGAGCCGTTGTCCCAAGGGTTAGTAAGATGAAGGAAGTCACTAATCTGAGGATAAAAATAAGTCTGAAAAATAGTTCTTATTCTGGAAGCTAAACATTTGAACGTTGATACCCTACTATACGCACTCACACACGTCTTGAAACTCGGGATAGTAGAGAATACCTTGAAATGCTCTTGTCTAAAAGCCAAAGTATGAAGGAAATAAAAAATGAATAAAATATAAAATGGTGTAGAAAAATGAACACTGGTTTTGTTATCACCAAGGCAGCAATAAAAAAAATATAGCGAGGGTGCTTCATCACCTAGTGCCTTAGACCAACTGGTCTGGGAGTCACTGCTAAGCCTTAGGTGGTGCAAGACGAGAAAAATGCTAATACACCTAATCAGCAAGTACATGAGTAATCAGTCGGTTAGTACCTCAAGAAGTATTAACGGTCGCATGAAAAATGTGTGAGCAATCTCATTTAAATATTCATCAATTAAAAAGTACTGAGGCAGATGGATAAGAGTATGATAGCTTGAATTGAATACTCCGAGTGTAGGGATGTTCTTTACACACACGTAGGGTTATATGATCGATGCTTGGAAGAAAGATAGGAATGAAGAATAAAGACGATGTTTTATTGAGGGATGATGTGATTTCTGACATCTTTTCATGACTATTAAGATAGGGCTCATGACAACCGAAAAGCTAGTATAGTTGGAAACTCTAATTTTTAAAGTCTTTCTTTTATAATTCTTATCTTTACATGTAACTTTCACGGTCTTCCTTTTATTATGGGATTTTGTGGGTGCAATCCGCTGAAAACCCCCAGGAGACAACACTCCTCCTATTAGGGACACCTAGAGTTTTAAAAGCTTGTTGCACGTGCTCAGTGCAATCGTGTTGCCTACGAAAGTGTGCTAGTTAGTTTTTCTGTTTCTTATATTTTCTCCTTCTTTCTAATAAAACAAGTTTGTTCGAGATGACCAAAATTAAGTTTGGGGGAATTTGATCAGTCGAAAATATTGCATTTTTAACACATTAATTTCCTTACTCTTTGCAATCATCTAAAAGTATTTGGTATAAATATAGCACATATTAGCAATTTGTCTGCAAAATACAAAATAACAGGTGTTATACATTATAACCGGTATTTTGAGGGAAATTGAGTGTTTTATTATTGCACGCATGATCTTTGTATAGCGCAACACTTGTCTCGAGATTTTGCGCAGGAAATTCCAGGAAAAAGAGCCGAAAGTGCTAAAAGTGCTAATAAAAAGACGCCAAGTCCAAGGCTAGTGATCTGGCAGTAAAATAGAAAGAATTATAAAATTCCAGACATCAGGAAACATCCACAAAGACAGCACCAAATCACCCTGGAAAAATCATGCAGCGAACCCACTATATGGCCGTGGATTCGCGGCCGTATGCGCCTATTGGCGGCGGATCCGCGGCCACGTGGAGGCATTGTCAGCAGAACACATTGTCAGGCTTCTCCTTCCAGGATAAAAACTTATTCAAGCCACTTCGTTCTCCAGATATCTCCAGAAGCTTCCGTCCTAATAGCCAAGCTTCTTGTACAAGCTAAACACCTCCAAACTTCTCAAGCAAGCTAGCTAAACCTAGAAGGTTCTCCTCAACAACCTAGCTTTTCAAGGAAGCTAGCTAACTACCTAAATCTAGATGCTTCCTTCATAACTACCAAGCTTGTAAGAGAAGCTAATCCTAACTTAGCTTCTAAAAGAAGCTAATCCTAATCAAGCTTCTAGGGGAAGCTATGGAGAAAGCTATAAAAGGGGACCCAAGGCTTCATTCTAAGGTTGTTGATCATTCCACATCAATTCACCCACAAGTTGAGTGACACAACTTGTGCATCCAAACCCTAATCCAATCCTAAAAGCCAATTCAAGATCACCGAGTACAAAATCAAGCAAGAAGCCATCAAGCCTTTTTGAAGCGACACCGATCTTCAACCGAACAAGTGATCCAAGACGATCCGCGACTCACGGAGACGATGCGAAGCTAATTCAACGATCGAGGTCTCTCCTCAATTCTTGTAGTCTTGAGCAAATTGTAACGAAATTGTTGAATAATAAAAGGTGAAATTTCTTTATCTTGCTTATCTTTACATTTGAGCATTATGATGAGTTCTTAATTCTTGATTGTTTTCTTTGTCATGATGTTTAAGTAAAAACTTTGCCCGTGGAGGAATCGAGAAAATAGATAGATGATGATGATTACATTCTTGAACGATTCTTAATTCTTATGAGTTTTGTAAACTTTAGGAAATTGAATCATCGACAATCTAGTTTCGAGCGAGATGCTTTCTTGAATATTTTCGCTCTTAATTAGAGATCAACGATCGATAATTGAATTTCCTAGAGGCTAGCTTTTGAATGATAATCAACGAAAGGACAAGGGATGATGATGAAGAAACCCTAGTTTCTTCGATAGATCTCTAAATCTCGTTGATCGTGATCGATCTAGCAACAAATCATCAATGAATAAGAATACGTAATCACAAGTCTTCATCCTCACTATCGATTCGATCGATTCCTACGAGCTTCTCTACAAATCTTGATAACTCATTCAATTTGGATATCATTTCAACACTTCTTGATTCTTGATTCATGATCTATAGTATTTCTTGATATTAGATATAGTTTTTGATAATTCTTGAAACTAATTTTCAAAATTCTTGAATCATTTTCTTTTCTTCTTTAATTTTCAACTCGACTAAAACAATTACGATCAAATCACAGTTTTCCTATGGACGATCCGCACTCGCTAACTAACCTACAATTGACACCGTTATTGATTGCGGTTTACAAATTTCTTTGGTTGTGATCTTTACACTTTTCTACCAACACACCGGAAAAATCATCAATCAGGTCACTCCCAGTGAAGGGATCTAGGCTCTTTCCTCATCGAATGAGGTGCGGGATATTCATAAAGGAATACCATTATGCAAAGTAAGAACTAGAGCTATAAGTTTTGAAAATTTGATTTCACAACATCATTAGGTTTCTTTTATTTTCATTAATCTCATTAATGAATTTCCATCATTTATGCTTCCTAAGCATCACGGATAAAGAAACGAAAATACAACGTACGCTTATGCCATCCGCATTCGCCACGGGGTCCCATCATGCACCGTTAGGTTAGTTAACTAACGGTAGAGCGGGGGCAGGACTAGTGCGGATGCAAAACATAAGCAACGTTTATTATATATCATATATATAATATAAAGCATTCGTCTCACGCAGTTATATGATCTCATCATAGAACATTGCAGCAGAAGTCAACATATGAATATTGGATATGCTAGTAGGTCTGTGTTTTAAATTATGCCAGTAAAAAACACGGAATCCACGGTCGTGATGAATAGTCAAACCCACATCCCTAGACCCCTACGAGAGCGGCAAGCAACCCTACCAATTCAAGAGTTAGGAGACCCGGTCTCGACTCCTCGAGATAGCCTCCCAGTGGACTCTAGATCCTGGTTTCTTGTGCTCCCCGTCTTAGGTCTATCCTAATGCGGAAAAGGAAATAATATACATCAATGGTGACATCATCCTCAACCCAGAAGTGTCGCAATAAAAGAATATTACATACAAGTTTTTACATGAATTAAAATGAAAAACTCCCATCTCACGCAAAACCCCCCGGCTATTCAAACAAGATGATCCAATATAACATATCACAGCAACACATAATACCACATGTTATCAACGTAAGTAAATATGCGTATCCCAATTGTCATTGACGTATAGCAACGAAACCGGCGATACACCACATATTACACTTACAGTCGCAGAAAAGAAAGTGAGAACTACAATAATTGGAATCCGCATCCACCTTAGACATCATAAACCCGAAATATCACATACTTCGGATTTCATGCCTAATCATATAAATTCCTTAGACATCATAAACCCAGAATATCACATATTCCGAATTTCATGCCTAACGCTATAAACATGGCAATTTAGTCTTAAATTGAAAACACTTTTCAATAACCAGTCGCACAATTCAACAAGATTCCCAACAAATGATCGAATACTCGTCGGAAACTTTAGTAGATGGCCGCACCCCCGATGCCGTCGACGAAGTGCACTTAGGCGGAACACCGTGGCCGCGAGTACCCGAACGGATGATTTTGACAACGGGGTTCTCCTACAGTCACTTGGTCGGGGCTATGGGCTGTGGCTATCTAGTAATGTTTGTTGGATATGTATGCCCTAGAGGCTATTATTGTATATGTATACATATGGATGCTTGGACATATATATGTACAGGACAGTCTTGCTCGATATGATAGTATGCTATCTGGTTTGTCTTTATCTTAACATGTGCATGTTTTACTTACTATTACATATCTTTTATACATGTTGATAAATCCCGCAGGATCATTGCTAGACTACCCGCGTTGTGATGGCGATCATACTTGTGGGAGGTGGGTAGTCGGTACGCACATCCTACAATGGTCCATAGTCGTGGGAGTATCAAGACTTGGCATCGATATTCCAGAGTAGATTAGTATGTACGTTTCTATACCTCGACGAGAGGCGATGGTTTGGTCCCACAACCATTGGTCTTTAGATCTAAGATCGTATACAGGTGATCACTGGGGGTGAGTACACCGGACGGACTCCCCGAGAACTTCCAAATGGTACTATACCTATCGTCAGATGGAAGTTCTCAGATGACATGAGTACATGTTAGTCTTTAGACCTGAGATCGTCATTTGTTTCGTGTGAGTTCGCACTGTGCTTTGATCATTATCCTACCACGTCTCTACTGAGTCGTGCAAATAGGTTTTGGTTGGGTACAGTCCTGAGCCTCATAGAGGCAGTAAATGATTGTCAGAGATTCATCTCTCCCGGTATTGGGAGTCGATATCGCACTATTTTCGATTGGTCAGGACCATAAGACTTTGGCCAAGGCAGTTGGGATTTACCGATAGACCGATCAGTAGTTTCCCGAATTGGTCCTGAGCTACATCAGCACAAATTACCGGGTTATGAGGGTCTGACGTTTACCACCCCCCAGACCTGGTATGTGATACTCTCTGACGAAGAGACTGGACTGTATGGAGATTGTCATAGATAGGCTCAGTAGGGATTCGTATGAGTTTGCTCGTCGGCCTTCCTTATCGACAGGTACCCGGGTAGCCGTTGCGTACAGCTAGTGCCGCAGACGTGCTTGTGGTTATGGATTTATCCAGTAACTCACTGCCGGCATACTATCGAGTCTTTAGAGTACCACACAGAGGGTTTCCCTAGTTCAGGCGAAATGATGTAGTTGCCGTATTGGATACGTGCAGAGTCTCGATCGATTGAGTACTTTGTACTCAGACTTTCGATCGGACAATTGGTAATACTAGCCGGTTCGGGTTTGAGCCGGATTATTAAATAGGTATTGATTTAATAGTATTACATTATGTATATTCTAGTATTACGTTCTTCGTGTTATTCTATCTCTTTGGGCATTCGTGTTTTTATCTGTATGCAGGTATGTATATACAGCAGACTGTAATCTGTATTTCATTACAGATTACCTTCTAGAAGGTGGAAACCCCATCATGGAATTTTCCATTTATTGATAAATGGAAATGAGTTGGAAATTAAGGAGAGGGAGGCATGGTGAGTGGCATGGCTTCAATAGTTCACAAATGAATTCTTTATTCATTTGTGGTTACTATTGAAGCATGGCTACACTTGTTTATTCATGAGAATTCATACACAAAACCTTTGTGTTGATTTTCTCTCTCATGCATGCTTAATTATTCTTGAGCTCCCATTTTTCTTCATCTCCTCCCTCCTCTTGAGTTTCCTCCACCTTCATCATCTTCCTCTTCACTACTCTTCTCATGAGTTGAGAAATAAGTGAAGAGGTAAGAAAGAGATAGCATAACACTTAGATCATCACACTAAATCCTAGACTACTTGGTTTAGCAACCCAAGCTCTCTAGTTACTCCACTTGACATATTATGTAGAGCTAAAGTCATGGATCATATCCCTCGGGTGGATCATCTACGACAAAGGAGGACCGGAGAGCAAGATCGATCGCGGAGAACCAAAGGAGCCAACAAAGAAGATCAAGCATGTTCAAGATGGCCACTTGGAGATAACGAAGAGGAAAGAAGACCGAAGGACTTGGATCGTTTGGTGAGACTTCTTTCATAGTAGCACTACTACTTTTGCTAGATAGGTTTATGGAAAGATCCGGGTTAAAGGTTATTCTAGTTGAAAGATTCCTAGGCACCCTAGTGGGTTCTCACAAGGCATCGAACATGCCAAATTAAAATTTTTAGTGCCGAGAAACCCTAGACTACGGATCTTTAACTAGATGTTTAGGCGAAAAAGAAAGCTAGTTAACAGTTAACTACTATGATACGGATATACAACCTTTGTAGATCCGGATTTCCACCTCCACGGCTCCGCAACGTCATGTCCTCGCTGTCCATCATGAATCCTCGACTCGATCATCGGCTTCATCGGGAAAGCAAGCGGAATAGCTCGTCGGCTTTGTGTCAAAGACGATCTACGTCGAGGTTGCACAAACTCAAGCTCCGACTTCACAAACTTGTGAAACTTGTGAAGTAAACACCCAAAACAACTTGGCAAGAGGTAGAGGGTGAAGAAATAGGAGGTGGGTTCACTTTAGATTTGGATTTATCTCACTAGATCTCAAGTTGCCATTTTTGTAGCAAGCTTGAAGAAGAAGAAGAAGATGAGCTCAAGAAAGAATTATGATAAGTGTTATATTAAAAAAAAAATATAAATCAAATACTTATCATAACTTGAACTAGGGTTAAGTGTAGAGAATTAACCATGGTCACTTTGATGGGTTAGGGTTAAGCATGAAGATAAGGATGGTTAGCAAAGTCAAAGCTTCATGAAGCTTCAATATAAAACAAACTTAGCCACCATTCTTATCATAACTTATTTCAAATAAATAAATAAATAAATAAATGAATGAAAATGCAAAACCCTAATTATCATATTAACCATGGATTAATTTTATACACTTAACAAAATGATCAAGTATCATCAAACATGATACAAAAAAGTGCACGAAAGCATATCACATATACAATGTGCATCAAGTGAGAAAAATCCGTTTAAAGTGAACCAATACTAGTTAATGCAATGCAATATATCAAATATATAATTATGCATTAAATCATTAAATCAACATTTGATTCAATGATCCGGTCATGTCGCACATAACCGACTAGAATCTAATGTATCGATTTATCGAATCAATGATTCGATAACTAGGTCATATCGAATATAACCAATCGAAACATATATCGCGAGAATGAAATGCGGTATCACATACACGCATTATTCTCGGTCCTGCACATATCTCATATGCGCTCCTATTTCGTTTCGCTTGAGCCAGGAAACCTCTGTGTAGGACTCTAAAGACTCGTCAATACGCCGGTAGCAGATGATGATCATATCAAGCACCCACAAGCCGCAAGCGGTCTGCTAAACGTAACGGCCACCCGGGTATTGAGCGATCAGAAGATCGACGAGCTAGCCCGCTCACACTCCTGCGAATCCGACCAGTAACACTTACCATACAGTCAAGTCTCTTCGTCAGATACGTCGCATATCAAGTCTAGGGGTGGTATACGTCAGACCCCAATAACCTGATAAGTCGTGCCGATGTGAGGCTCGTAACGGGTCGAGAAACTACTGGTAACACTTACCAGCAAATCTCTGATCAGCCCTGGCCAGGGACTTCCCTGTTACGGCCAATCGAGCACAGCGCAACATCAACTCCCAATACCGGGAGAGACGAAACCCCTCCTATCGCTCATTGCCTCCATGTGACTCGGGACTGTGCCCAAAGACCACCGTTTTGCACGCCCTCATGGACGTGGTAAGGTGGAGATCAAAGCACAGTGGGAATCACACAAGACTCTATGACGATCTCGGGTCTACAGACTAATCTGTACAAGTGTCACCTGAGAACTGCCATCTGACGTGAGGTATAATACCATCTGGGAGTTCTCGGCGAGTCCGTCCAGTGTACCCAGTGACTACTGAGCACCCGTACACCATCTCTGATGTCAAACACCAATGGATATGGGATCATCCATCGCCCATCACATGGGTCGAGAAGCGTATACGCTAGTCTACTCTGGTATATCGATGCCCCGTCTCGATACACCTACGACTAGGGACCTTGAAGGATGTACTTATGGACTACCATGTCCCCACTAGTATGATCTGCATCATAGTCTAGGTAGTCAAGTACAAATCCTAAGGGCTTTACCAACATGTAACTATAAGACAGTATAAAGAGACTAGTGTACATGTTAAGATAAATGGCAACCAGATAGCATACTATCATGTCGAGCAAGAAAGTCATCTCTATATATGTCCAAGCATCCAATATAATATACATAATCTGTACAATACTGGCCTCTAGGGCATACATACAACTAACAATCTCCCACTTGCACTAGGGCCAGCTGCTGTAGTATCTCATACCGAGCATCCTGAAGAGTCTCTCAAACTGTATATGGGGAATGGCCTTCGTGAGTGGATCCGCCGTGTTGTTCTTCGTGTCAACTCTCCTGACCTCGATCTCCCGGCGATCAACTATCTCCCGGATCAGGTGATACCGCCTCAGAATATGCCTGGACCGCTGATGGGACCTGGGTTCCTTGGCCAAAGCCACCGCTCCATTGTTATCGCAATACAAGGGTATTGGACGCTCAATGGATGGAACCACACCAAGTTCAGTAATGAACTTCTTGATCCAAACAGCTTCTTTAGCAGCATCGTTGGCAGCGATGTATTCAGCCTCCATCGTCGAGTCTGCCACGGTTTCCTGCTTGGAACTCTTCCAGCTAACCGCCCCTCCGTAAAGGGTAAAGACAAACCCCGACTGCGACTTAGAGTCGTCCTTATCACTCTGGAAGCTCGAATCGGTAAAGGACTCCACTTGGAGTTCTCCGTTACCATACACCAAGAACATATCTCTAGTCCTTCGCAAGTACTTGAGAATGCTCTTCACAGCTGTCCAGTGACTCTCTCCAGGATCAGCTTGATACCTGCTCACTACACTTAGTGAGTATGCTACAACGGGTCTAGTACATAGCATCGCATACATGATAGAGCCTACTGCCGAAGCATAGGGTATCCCTTGCATGCGAGCTCTCTCCAAATCAGTCTTGGGAGACATCTCTTTGGAGAGAGTGACTCCAGAGATCGTGGGCAAGTTCCCACGCTTGGACTCTTCCATACTAAACCTCTTTAGTATGGTGTCAATGTACCTGGATTGGGACAATCCCAAAATCCGTTTGGATCTATCTCTATAGATCCTGATTCCCAATATGCAGGAGGCATCACCAAGATCTTTCATTGAGAATCTTTGCGATAAGAAGAGCTTGACCGATTGCAGCATAGGAATATCATTTCCTATCAAGAGTATGTCGTCCACGTACAATACGAGGAAGACAACCTTACTCTCTGCCACCTTCTTGTAAATACAAGGTTCATCTGGATTTTTGACGAAATCAAACTCTTTGATAACGACGTCAAAGCAGATGTTCCAACTCCGCGATGCTTGCTTTAATCCATAAATGGATTTAAGCAGCTTGCACACCTTCCCGCTGCTCCCACTGTCTACGAAGCCCTCTGGCTGAGTCATGTACACGCACTCTTCTAAATCACCATTTAGAAAGGCGGTCTTAACATCCATTTGCCAGATTTCGTAGTCATGAAAGGCAGCAATGGCAAGCATGATTTGGATGGATTTAAGCATAGCCACTGGAGAAAAGGTCTCGTCATAGTCCACACCTGGTCTTTGACGAAAACCCTTTGCTACAAGTCTAGCTTTGAAAGTCTCCACTTTCCCATCTACACCATGTTTCTTCTTGAAGATCCACTTGCTCCCAATGGGTTTTACCCCTTCAGGAGCAACTTCCAAAGTCCATACTTTGTTGGTGTACATGGAATCCATCTCGGACCGCATAGCATCCAGCCATTTCACTGAGTCCCCACTCGTGATGGCCTGCTCGAAGCTAGTTGGGTCATCATCCTCCATGATGCAATCCTCGCTACCACCATCAATGAGAAAACCATAGTATCTCTCAGGTGGACGAGAAACCCTACTAGATCGGCGGAGAGGCTGGGGTTGGTCGGGTACTACCGAATCTTCTGGTTCCACTAAATCTTCAGTTATAGTTTGTGTTTCTGGAACTTCTTCCAGTTCTACCTCAGAGCCACTAATCTCTTTTGCAAGAAATTCCTTTTCTAAAAAGGTGGCATGTTGAGCAACAAACACCTTTTGTTGTTCACTGTGGTAGAATAGATATCCATACGAATTGCTTGGATATCCTATAAACTTACATAAAACTGATCGTGTTAGTGTATATGCCCTAGAGGCCATTACTGTATCATACTAGCTTGTATATTACTTAATGGAAGCTTGGGATATTCACAGTTGTATATACAATCTTGCTCGAAATGGTAGTATGCTACTTGGTTTGTCTCTGCTTTAATATGTGCATGTGTTTCTTTTAGCATATTGCTGGTATACATATTAGTAGAGCCCTTAGGATCTTTGCTTGATTACCAGCGTTGTGATGGCGCTCGCACTCGTGGGAGCTGGGTAATCTATAAGCACATCCTTATACAGGTCCCTGGTCGTTGGACTATCGAGACAGGGCATCGATACTCCGGAGTAGACTAGCGTATGCGCTTCTCATCCCAGTGTGGGAGACGGTCTGTCCCACAGCCGTTAGTACGTCGTACTTGGGATAGTATGCGGGTGCTCGTTAGGTTACGAGTACACTGGACAGGACTCGTTGGGAACTGTTGGTTGGTAATATACCTATCGTCAGTTATCAGTTCCCAGGTGACATGAGTACAGCTTAGTCCGCTGACTTGACACTGTCACTTCGCCTCGAGTGTGTTCCCACTGCACTTTGATTACTACCCTACCACGGCTCAAAGGAGCTGTGCAAACAGGTAGTTTTTGGGTGCAGTCCCAAAGCACTTGGAGGCAGTGACGGTTAGACAGGATTCGTCTCTCCCGGTATTGGGGGTTGACATCGCGCTGTGTCTAGGAGAGCCATTACACGAGTAGTCCCTGGCCAGGGCAAGCGAGATATACTGGTAGGTTTCCAGTGTTATCTCAGGGTGTTCTGGGCTACACTCCGACACGACTTGTACCGCTATTAGGGGACTGACGTTCACCGCCCCCCTAGGCCCGCCATGCGATGTATCAGACGAACAGACCGGACTGTACGGAGACTGTCACATACAGGCTCAGTAGGAGTGCAGATGGGGTTCACCTCGTCAGTCTTCTTATCGACATCTACCTGGGGACCGTTACGTACAGCTAGTGCCGCTTGCGGTCTGTGGTTAAACCCACTGCCAGCGTAGTGTCGAGTCTTTAGAGTCCCACACAGAGAGCTATTCGCCTTTAGGCAAAACGAGTAGAGGTCGCATGGTTTTGCGACAGGGTTCGTTCGCATCCGCGCACTTGTGCACGTTTGCTGTCCGGACAGTTTATACTAGCGGGCTTTGGTTTAAGCCGGATCCTAGTATATGATTTGAGATTGGTTTTTCTCATTGTGTTCGTGTTCCTCGGATCACGAATGCGGGTGCGTATGCACAGTTGCTTGAGATTGGGGGAGAGGACCTTGTTTAGGGTTAATGGCTTTTGTCATTTTATTAACCCTATTGATTTTGTGTGGATTATTGTTAATTGATAATTAGCTTAATTATTGTGCATGGTTGTTGTTGACAATTTGACTTCATTGACTTGTTGACCATGTTGACAACTTGACCATAATCATTTCATTTGGAAGATGCTCTTTGATCTTTGCAAAAATGAAATGATAATGGTCAATTCATGATTTATCATGACAATTTTCAAGCTAATTATCTAGTTAAAATTATCCTCACATATTAGTGAGAATGGCTCACTATTATTTCATTCTATCATATCTTTTCTCTCTCTTGCTCATCCTCTCCCTCAAGCTCTCTCCCTCTCATGTGTTGAGAAACAAAAAGCTTGAGAAAAACCCTCTCTTGATCTTCTCTACTCACTTCTAGGGTTCAAGTCTTAGCATTTCTTGCACTCTAGTTACTCCTAGCTTGGAGTTGAAGCTAAAGGTGGTGGCTTTCGGGTGGATCCTTCTTTGACGGGAGAAGACAAGCAAGGTGATCCTTTTCTACCATACCTAGGAGCAAGGAGAGAAGGACTAAAGACCAAAGGTATAACCTTTCATCACTTAGCTACTTTGTAGTTAGGGTTAGCTAGTTTATGTTTAGCAAAGATCCTCACAAGCATAGTCCATGTTGCCTAAGTCATTAAAAATCCGTTTTTTATTATGTTTTCCGCCTCCCGTAAGCACCGGGATGGGCAACACGGACTTACAGTGGTATCAGAGCCTAACTAAACCTAAACTAGTTAAGTAGTTAAGTGTAACGAAGTTCGGAACCGGAAAAATCACAAAACCAAACTTTAACAAAATCCAAGTTTCTGTTAAAATTTTTCCTGCTCAAAATGAAAAACTGTACACATGTAAAATCGTCTCAGGGTTTTGTGAATACACCCAAGAAAAACGATACCCTAATTCCCTCAAGTCGCCGCGCTTCCGCCGCATGAAGTAGGTATATGCGGCGGAACCGCCGCGGATTGTGGTTATCGGCGCATCGTTTTTCGTGCAGAGTGTGTTGTTATTGGTTTTGGGATTTTTAGTATATATTATATGTACCCAGATTCTACAGAAAAGAAATTTCTTTTTGGGGTCCTATAATTCCGTATTTTTCCGAACTTCACTGCACTTTAACTATATCGGTTATATCTGTAATGCTTGTATGTATTGAACGTCGGCTAATCGCTATAAGTCGATTAGTCGGGGTTATACATCTCTGTGATCTGTGATTGTTGGTTTGTGGATATGAATGGATTGGATTGTCGCGGGTGAATAGCCGGGTTGGATGTGAGATGAGCGTTATTTTCTTTCATTCATTTGTAACATGTAAATTGATGTAATAATATTCTTTGTATGGCCGCACAACCGGGTCGGGGTTGTAGCCGTCATTGTATAATTCTTTTTACTGTTTTTGCTCCTAGGATAGACCCATGGAGGGGGTGCACAAACTACCGGGTATCTCGAAGTGCCGAGTGGCCTACTCACGGTGGTGAGGGAGGTTGCTTCGCTTCGGGTGCTTGGCGGGTAGTTTGCCGCACCCGTAGGGGTCTTGGGTGGGGTTTTGGCTATTCACCGCGACCGTGTAATCCGCTTTGCGTTGCAGGCTCGAACGCATTGCGGATTCCTAGTATATCCAATGTATTCATCTGTGATCTGTAATGTCTATCATTGCTATATATTTATATATAATAACTATTTAGGCGTTGCTTATGTTTTACAGCCGCGCTAGCCCAGCCCCCGCTCTGTCGTTAGTTAAGTAACCTAACGGGTGATGACGGGGCCCCGTGGCGAATGCGAATGGCATAAGCGTACGTCATATTTTGGTTGTTTTCTGCAATGGTAGGATTAAATGATGGGACGCATTAAAAGAACTAATGCAAGAAATAAACCAAGTAAAAGTCGATTGGAACACTTTGAAAACCACTCGGTTCTTTTCAAAACTAAAACTTTTAAACGCGGAGCTTGAACCACTCTTTTTTAAAAGCTATCTCGTTCCATCGATTATATCAAGTTCACTACGTTCACGGTTTCGCCAAAACCATCCGTAGCCCTCCGTCATTCCACATGAATGGTCAAAAGTATTCAAGCTATGTATTTTGGCCAAAGTCAAGGCATAGTGATTGGTAGCGTTTGGGTATTCATGTGCAGCATAGATAGATGCGTTGGTTTGGGACAGTCGTGCTGCCATTTTGGCCAAAGCCAAGGGTAGGTACGGGTGGGTCCAAATTAACCAGGAGAATGACGGGTAGAACTTGACATGTGACTTATGATATTTTGGCCAAAGTCAAGGTCATAAGAGCATGGGGCAAAAATCCACATCGGGAGTTTCATAAGTACTGAAACTTGCTAGCGTTGCATACCATTTGGAGTGTGATGATTCTGGTAGGATTCCTTCGGTTTTATCACACGATGATATTTGGATCCCGATCCTACTGTGAGTATATGCTACTCCTCGGGAAAACTCTCACTTAACGATCAATGCTATAAACCTAGTAGGTGCCTAGAAAGGTGTTAGCGGGGCTACGCCCACAGGGAAAAGAGGTTACTTAATTAAGGAACTTCGCGAAAGCGTTGGAAAACCTCCCTCGAAGTACCGACACTGGCCTGGCTGAACGGTTAAGCAAGTATTGTACGGTGAGAATGATCCCGGCTAATCCTTTTCTTTATGGTTTGAGAAGGGATTCGAGAGACAGTGGGAGCCATCCAGTTTAGACAAACTAAAAACCACTCTAAACTTGCAAGAGCATCATGCTAAAGTGTTTCTTTTCTCTCTCCTAATTGCAGCGACCATTCAAGATGACCGGACTTAAGTTACTATTAGATAAAAACATATTGACAGGGCCAAACTACAAAGATTGGCTCAGGAATGTCAAGATGGCTATCACTTATGACAAGCTGGGGTATATACTTACCACCAAAGCTCCCCCCGTCCCAGGTCCCACCTCCAGCGTCGCGGATGTAGAAATCCGTAAGACATGGGAGATAGATTGCGCGAGGGCCAAATGCCTCATACTAGCCTCGATGGACAATGACCATCAGAGGAGGCACGAGAATATGGACCTAGAGTCCATATTTCTCCATACAAAAGAACTGTATGGAGAGCAGTCTCGTATCGCAAGATACGAAGTGTCGAAGAAGCTCTTTTCGGCAAGGTTGGCCGTCGGATCATCGGTAGCGGACCACGTGCTTAAGATGATCGGCTACATAGAGGAGCTCGCGGACCTCGGGACCACGTTGGAGAATGAACTCTATACTGATCTGATTCTCCAGTCCCTTCCTTCCACTTACGCCCAGTTCATTCTTAACTTCAACATGCAAGGAAAGGAGGTAGAACTTGCCGAGCTTCTGAACATGTTGAGGACTGCTGAGGGCACCCTACAGAAGGGTAGGGAGACATCCACTTTGTTTGTAGGAGGATCTTCCTCTTCTAGGTCCAGGGCGAAAGCCAAGGGCAAGAAGAAGAAAGCCCCCGCCAAACCAAGAGGCGGTGTCGGTAAAGTGGATACGAAGGGAAAGGGTAAAGCAACAAAGGTAGCGGGGAAGCTGGTGGGGAAGGAAGAATGCTTCTATTGTCACAAAAGTGGCCACTGGAAACAAGATTGCAAGGCTTGGAAAGCCAGAACACAGGATTTGAAGCGTGTTGCAGCTTCAGCTTCAGGTGTGTATGTTATTGAAAACTGTCTATCAATAAACTCTACATCCTGGGTATTGGATACCGGATCAGGATCTCATATCTGTAATTCTTTGCAGGCGTTGAGAAAGCGTAGAGTTTTGAAGGCAGGTGACATGACCCTCAGAGTTGCGAACGGTGCTAGCATGGATGCAGAGGCCGTGGGGGACTATCACCTGGGATTATCAGATGGACACTTTTTGGTTTTGCGTAGTTGTTATTATGTACCAAATGCAACCTGTAATATCATTTCTGTATCTTTATTATCTAAAGAAGGTTATGAATTTGCATTTGTAAGTAATGTAGTGAACATTCACCTTAATCAAGTGTTGATTGGGTCAGGTACATTGAACAACGGTATTTACGTTTTAAACCAACCACAAGTTTTCAATATCCAGAATACACACAAAAGAAAGTCTCCAGAAATTAATAAAACTTTCTTATGGCATTGTAGACTGGGTCACATCAACGAGAGAAGATTGACTAAGTTACATACTGAAGGATATTTAGATTCGTTCGAATATCAATCGTATGCAACTTGTCAATCCTGTCTCAAAGGAAAGATGACAAAGGCTCCGTTTTCTGGACACGGAGAAAGAGCGAGCGAGCTCTTGGGACTCGTACACAGCGACGTGTGCGGTCCAATGTCTACACATGCGCGAAGCGGTTTTTCTTACTTCATAACTTTTACGGATGATTTTTCAAGGTACGGTTATGTCTTCTTAATGAAACATAAATCCGAGGCTTTTGAAAAATTCCAGGAATATAAGAGTGAAGTAGAAAAACAGACCGGCAAAAGTATCAAGATCCTAAGATCGGATCGAGGAGGAGAATACTTAAGTGCCGAATTCCTGAATTATTTAAAAGAGAATGGAATTCTCTCTCAGCTTACTCCTCCATACACTCCGCAACATAACGGTGTATCGGAGAGACGGAACCGAACCCTATTGGATATGGTACGGTCCATGATGAGTAACGCTGAGTTACCGCGATCGTTCTGGGGGTATGCGCTAGAAACAGCTGCATATCTGTTGAACCGTGTTCCCACTAAGACTGTGCCTACCACACCATATGAGTTATGGAGTGGGAAGAAACCCTGTCTTAATCACATTAAGACATGGGGATGTCCAGCTTTTGTAAAAAAGCAGCATGCGGACAAGCTCGAGGCACGCTCAGTACAGTGCAAGTTTGTGGGATATCCAAAGAACTCCAAGGGATATTACTTCTATTACGAAGAGGAACAAAAAGTCCTTGTTTCTCGCCATGCCCACTTTCTAGAACATCAGTTCATAGAAAAAGAATTAAGTGGGAGCACAATAGAACTGGAAGAAATTCCAGAACCACAAACTATTACTGAAAGTTTAGTGGAACCAGAAGGTTCAAAAGAACAGGACATTCCCATGCCACTCCGCAGGAGTAGTAGGCAGTCTCATCCGCCCGAGAGGTACTACGGTTTCCTCATTGACGGGGATAGAGAGGACTGCATCCTAGATTGTGATGAGCCTACTAGCTTCCAGCAAGCCATTCAGAGCGTCGACTCGGTAAAATGGCTGGATGCAATGCGGACCGAGATGGAGTCCATGTACACCAACAAAGTATGGACGTTGGACATTGCTCCAGACGGGGTAAAACCCGTAGGATGCAAGTGGATCTTCAAAAGGAAGATTGGTGTAGATGGACAGGTTGAGACCTATAAAGCTAGACTGGTAGCAAAGGGTTTTCGTCAGCGACCTGGTTTGGACTATGACGAAACCTTTTCTCCAGTAGCTATGCTGAAATCCATTCGGATCCTTCTTGCCATCGCTGCTTTCCACGATTATGAGATTTGGCAGATGGACGTAAAGACAGCTTTTCTAAATGGTCATTTAGAGGAGTGTGTCTATATGGACCAGCCAGAGGGTTTCATTCAGGGTGGGAGCAGCGGAAAGGTGTGCAAGTTGCTCAAGTCCATTTATGGACTCAAGCAGGCATCGCGGAGTTGGAACATCTGTTTTGATGAGACGGTCAAAGAATTTGGCTTTATCAAAAATCCAGATGAACCATGCATCTATTGTAGATTTGTAGCGAGAACTGTAGTATTCCTCGTTTTATACGTGGATGACATTCTCTTAATAGGAAATGACATTCCTATGCTACAATCTGTCAAGGGGTTCTTGTCACACAGGTTCTCCATGAAAGACCTGGGTGATGCCTCATACATTCTGGGTATCCGGATCTACCGTGACAGATCCAAGAGGATATTAGGACTCTCGCAGTCCAGGTACATCGACACCATACTGAAGAGATTCAGTATGGAAGATTCCAAGCGCGGTAATCTACCGGCTTGTCACGGGATCACCCTCTCCAAAGAGATGTCTCCCAAGACTGATTTGGAGAGGGATCGCATGTCTATTATACCCTACGCTTCTGCGGTAGGCTCTATAATGTATGCGATGTTATGTACCAGACCGGATGTGGCTTATGCACTGAGTGTGGTAAGCAGGTATCAGTCAAACCCAGGGGAGAAACACTGGATAGCGGTAAAGAACATTCTCAAGTACCTGAGAAGGACTAAGGAGATGTTCTTGGTGTATGGCGGAAAAGACCTGCAGGTTGAGGCCTTTGCTGACTCCAGCTTCCAGAGTGACAAGGATGATTCCAAGTCCATGTCGGGTTTTGTCTTTACCCTCAATGGAGGGGCGGTGTGTTGGAAGAGCTCCAAACAGGAAACCGTTGCTGACTCGACTATGGAAGCGGAATACATCGCTGCATCTGATGCCGCAAAAGAAGCTGTCTGGATGAGGAAGTTCTTGAAAGAACTTCAGGTGGTTCCGTCCATTGTTGACCCAATACCTCTGTATTGCGACAACAACGGGGCTATAGCTTTAGCGAAGGAACCCAGGTCCCATCAGAAATCCAGACACATCTTAAGGCGGTATCACCTGATCAGGGAGATCGTGGATCGCCAGGAGATCGAGGTCCGGAGAGTTGCATCAGAGGATAACACAGCAGATCCATTCACCAAGGCCTTGCCCCAGACTCAGTTTGAGCGGCTGATCGAGATGATAGGTCTTCGATACGCCAGTACATGGCCTTAGTGCAAGTGGGAGATTGTTAGTGTATATGCCCTAGAGGCCATTACTGTATCATACTAGCTTGTATATTACTTAATGGAAGCTTGGGATATTCACAGTTGTATATACAATCTTGCTCGAAATGGTAGTATGCTACTTGGTTTGTCTCTGCTTTAATATGTGCATGTGTTTCTTTTAGCATATTGCTGGTATACATATTAGTAGAGCCCTTAGGATCTTTGCTTGATTACCAGCGTTGTGATGGCGCTCGCACTCGTGGGAGCTGGGTAATCTATAAGCACATCCTTATACAGGTCCCTGGTCGTTGGACTATCGAGACAGGGCATCGATACTCCGGAGTAGACTAGCGTATGCGCTTCTCATCCCAGTGTGGGAGACGGTCTGTCCCACAGCCGTTAGTACGTCGTACTTGGGATAGTATGCGGGTGCTCGTTAGGTTACGAGTACACTGGACAGGACTCGTTGGGAACTGTTGGTTGGTAATATACCTATCGTCAGTTATCAGTTCCCAGGTGACATGAGTACAGCTTAGTCCGCTGACTTGACACTGTCACTTCGCCTCGAGTGTGTTCCCACTGCACTTTGATTACTACCCTACCACGGCTCAAAGGAGCTGTGCAAACAGGTAGTTTTTGGGTGCAGTCCCGAAGCACTTGGAGGCAGTGACGGTTAGACAGGATTCGTCTCTCCCGGTATTGGGGGTTGACATCGCGCTGTGTCTAGGAGAGCCATTACACGAGTAGTCCCTGGCCAGGGCAAGCGAGATATACTGGTAGGTTTCCAGTGTTATCTCAGGGTGTTCTGGGCTATACTCCGACACGACTTGTACCGCTATTAGGGGACTGACGTTCACCGCCCCCCTAGGCCCGCCATGCGATGTATCAGACGAACAGACCGGACTGTACGGAGACTGTCACATACAGGCTCAGTAGGAGTGCAGATGGGGTTCACCTCGTCAGTCTTCTTATCGACATCTACCTGGGGACCGTTACGTACAGCTAGTGCCGCTTGCGGTCTGTGGTTAAACCCACTGCCAGCGTAGTGTCGAGTCTTTAGAGTCCCACACAGAGAGCTATTCGCCTTTAGGCAAAACGAGTAGAGGTCGCATGGTTTTGCGACAGGGTTCGTTCGCATCCGCGCACTTGTGCACGTTTGCTGTCCGGACAGTTTATACTAGCGGGCTTTGGTTTAAGCCGGATCCTAGTATATGATTTGAGATTGGTTTTTCTCATTGTGTTCGTGTTCCTCGGATCACGAATGCGGGTGCGTATGCACAGTTGCTTGAGATTGGGGGAGAGGACCTTGTTTAGGGTTAATGGCTTTTGTCATTTTATTAACCCTATTGATTTTGTGTGGATTATTGTTAATTGATAATTAGCTTAATTATTGTGCATGGTTGTTGTTGACAATTTGACTTCATTGACTTGTTGACCATGTTGACAACTTGACCATAATCATTTCATTTGGAAGATGCTCTTTGATCTTTGCAAAAATGAAATGATAATGGTCAATTCATGATTTATCATGACAATTTTCAAGCTAATTATCTAGTTAAAATTATCCTCACATATTAGTGAGAATGGCTCACTATTATTTCATTCTATCATATCTTTTCTCTCTCTTGCTCATCCTCTCCCTCAAGCTCTCTCCCTCTCATGTGTTGAGAAACAAAAAGCTTGAGAAAAACCCTCTCTTGATCTTCTCTACTCACTTCTAGGGTTCAAGTCTTAGCATTTCTTGCACTCTAGTTACTCCTAGCTTGGAGTTGAAGCTAAAGGTGGTGGCTTTCGGGTGGATCCTTCTTTGACGGGAGAAGACAAGCAAGGTGATCCTTTTCTACCATACCTAGGAGCAAGGAGAGAAGGACTAAAGACCAAAGGTATAACCTTTCATCACTTAGCTACTTTGTAGTTAGGGTTAGCTAGTTTATGTTTAGCAAAGATCCTCACAAGCATAGTCCATGTTGCCTAAGTCATTAAAAATCCGTTTTTTATTATGTTTTCCGCCTCCCGTAAGCACCGGGATGGGCAACACGGACTTACAGATCGTGCCTCGAGTTTGTCCGGGTTTTGCTTTTTAACATAAGCCGGACAACCCCATATCTTAACTCTTTTAAGAGATGGTCTCTTTCCATTCCATATCTCATATGGAGTGGTAGGCACAGATTTAGTTGGAACTCGATTCAATAGGTATGTTGCTGTTTCCAGCGCATATCCCCAGAAGGAAATAGGTAACTCAGCTGTGCTCATCATAGAGCGCACCATATCTAATAGGGTGCGGTTCCTCCGCTCCGATACACCGTTGTGCTGTGGTGTATATGGAGGAGTTAGCTGAGAGAGAATCCCATTCTCTTTTAGGAAGTCCAGGAATTCATTGCTCAAGTATTCCCCTCCTCGATCAGATCGTAGGATTTTAATACTTTTTCCGGTTTGGTTCTCGACTTCTTGTTTATATTCTCTAAATTTCTCAAAAGCTTCTGATTTGTGTTTCATCAGGAACACATATCCGAATCTAGAGAGATCGTCAGTGAATGTAATGAAGTATGAAGAACCATCCCTGGCATGTGTAGACATGGGACCGCATACATCACTATGTATCAGTCCTAAGAGTTCGGTAACTCTTTCTCCGTGTCCCGTAAACGGAGTCTTGGTCATCTTGCCTTTGAGACATGACTGGCAAGTGTCATAGGATGAAAATTCAAACGGATTTAAATATCCATCCTTATGCAACTTAGCCAGTCGTGTCGCATTGATGTGACCCAGTCTACAATGCCACAAGAAGGATTCGTTGAGTTCAGAACTCTTCCTCTTGTGTGTGTTTGTTATGCTCAGAACTGTTGATTGATTTAGAACATAAATGCCATTGCACAACGTGCCTGATCCAACCAACTTTTGGTCATGGAAAATGTTCATAACATTGTCCTGCAATACAAAATTATATCCCTCTTTACTTAATAAAGAAACTGATATAATGTTGCATATCAGGTTCGGCATGTAATAGCATTCGTTCAGAACCAATGTATTACCAGTTGGTAACACAAGGTGATATTCCCCGACTGTCTTAGCTGCAACAATTGCACCATTTCCGACTCTAATGTCTTTATCACCTTCTCCAAGTTCTCTACCTTTCCTTAGCCCATGTAACTGATTACATATATGGGATCCCGACCCGGTATCCAATACCCAGGACGCAGAGCAAATGGAGAAACAGTTTTCAGTAACGAACACACCCGAAGAAAATGCATCAACATGTACTTTCTTCATTCGGGTGGCATGGGAATCCTGGTATTCCCCTATATCCTGTTCATTCCTATAACTCTTATAGGAAAGAACGGAACCAACGTTCCCCAGCACAGTATAACATGCGGGTTCGGTCAATACATCCATATTATTATCTTGATTAAGGCATGAAATGGTCGCTACCTGGAGAGAGAGAGAAGAAAACACTTTAGCGTATGCTCGTGCAAGATCAGATTGGTTATTATCTTATCTAATCAGGATGGCTCCCACTGCTTTTTATCAAATCTTCCTTCAAACCCTAAAAGGAAAGACTAGCCGGGATTAATTACACACTACAGGTTCGCCAATCTTTCAGCCAGGCCAGTGTCGGTACTTTGAGGGAGGTCCCCCGTGCTTTCGCACGAACCTAATTACTGTAAACCTCGTTTTCCCAGAGGCGTAACCTCGTTAACACCTTTCTAGACACCTACTTGATCGGCTAATTGCAATGTGTAAAACTCTCCCAGGAGTAACTCTTACTCGCAGCGGGTATCGGGATCCAACTATCTCATAGAAGGTATGCAATCTCATTGCAAATTTCAACACTTGAAATTCCCGATAATATTTTGCCCCTAGCAACTTATGACCTTGGCTAAGGTCAACAAATCATAAGCGCTAGTCATGTTCAACCCGTCATTTCCTGATTGAATTAAACCCACCCGTACGACCCTTGGCTAAGGTCAACAAAGTCGCACGACTACCCTAACTCAATCACATCTCATGTTTTAGCAGATAAATACTAATTAGCTACCGTACACCACGCCTTGGCTAAGGTCAACAAACGCAGCACGAATACTAACTAGTCTTTATCTGAAATGACGGAGGGCTACGCAGGTTTTTCATAAAAACCATGAGCGTAATGAACTTGATATCGTTGTAGAATCAAATGAAGTTTTGAAATGGAGTGATTTTGAGGCTTTTCTGGTTTTGCTAAAGGAGTCACTCCCGGTGAAGGGATCTCGGTCCTTTCCTCGTCGAATGAGGTGCGGGATATATCATATATATCACTGTGCAAAGCAAAAACTCTTAAAAGCAATCAAAACCAAACCGAGTGTGTAGCATCTGCCAGTTATTGCTAAAGGAGTCACTCCCGGTGAAGGGATCTCGGTCCTTTCCTCATCGAATAAGGTGCGGGGTATATCATATATACCGCTGTGCAAAGCAAGAACTGTAGCTACCCTTTTTATTTTAAAATTCGATTCCACAACATCTTAGGTTTCTTATCTTTCATTAATCACATTAATGAAGTCCCATCATTTAATACCTAAACATTACAGATAGATATGATGTACACTTATGCCATCCGCATTCGCCTCGATGTCCCCTCGTGCACCGTTAGGTTAGGTAACTAACGACAGAGCAGGGCAGGGCTAGCGCGTGTGTAAAACATAAGTAACGTCTATATAATATATCATATATACTATATCCATCACAGAACATCGCATGATCACATCACAGATATCGCAGCAGAAGAAACATATGAAATATTGGATATACTAGGACGTCCGTGTTTTCAATACGAGCCAGTATAAAACACGGATTCCACGGTCGTAATGAATAGCCAATCCCACACCTCTAGACCCCTACGAGAGCGGCAAGCAACCCTGCCAATTCTAGGGTTAGGAGACCCGGACTCGACTCCTCGAGTTGGTCTCCCACTGGACCCCAGAACCCGGTTACTTGTGCTCCCCTCCTTGGGTCTATCCTAGTGCAGAAAAGTAAATAATATACAAAGGGTGACAACTCCCGCATCCTGGAAGTGCCCCGAATTAAAAGAATATTACATACAAGTTTTTACATGAATGAAAATGAAAAACACTCATCTCACATAAAAACCCCCGGCTATTCGAACACGACGATCCAATATAACATATCCAGCAACACATAACATCACATGTCATCAACGTAAATAAGTATGCATACCCCAATTGTCGTTGACGTATAGCAACGAAACCGGCGATATGAACATACTACACTTATGGTCACAGAAAAGAAAGTGTAAAACTACAACAATTGGAATCCGCAACTTCTTTAGACATCACATGCCTAACGGTTATAAACCCCGCATTTTAGTCCATTATCGAAAACTCTTTTCGATATCCAATGAAACTAAACCGCTAGATTTATAATATTCATTTAGTTATCACATAACTACTTGTGAATTCCAATTATTGTATCCAATTCCGGATAAATAGAATATATCAAACTTTCCGATCGAACATTCGAACACCCAAGTTTTCCCGACACCGATCAACACATGAAATAGGCTCAAAGACATTCACTTCATACCTCAGTACCGACGGTCCAGCCGTAGAAGGGTCAAGCCAACGCCTCACATGTGGCACGCCGTACTGCCCCAAACCCGAAGGTTCAAAGGGCAGTTCAAGACGGTCACATAATCGAGTTAAGGTTTGTGTCTTCTAGAGGGACCATCGCGTTACTTGCACTACTTGGAACGTCTTTTAACCACAGAAAAGTCCAACACTTGGAATTATTCGGCAGGGGAAAACTTGGGTATTTATATCCGGTCGAACTCTTTAACATATTCTACAGTTATCTGGAAAAACACAAAGACGAAATTTGATAATCCGGTCGAAACACTGATTCCCAATAGTACCCCAAAATACTCTTCTGTAAAGTCACAATAAAAATATCCCAGAAAACACAGCATTGAATTATATGAGTTACTGTGAAGAAAAAATTACACAAAGGAACAGTACGGCCGCGGAAGCGCCGCACATGCCTAGCATGTGCCGCCCTTCCGCGGTGGAAAAATGGAATTAGCCCCTCGTATTTCATAGTAATTCTAATAACACCCTGCTTGATTTTCTACATATTTTTAATTGACAAAAATCCGAATTTTTAGAAAAAGTCCAGAGAGCATTTTTAGGTTTTGGATTTCGGTTCGATCGGGTTTCAAACGTCGTCGGGACTTCGCCTAAAGCTCTAGCTAGGCTCTGATACCAGTGAAAGGTTCCTAGGCACCCTAGTGGGTTCTCACAAGGCATCGAACATGCCAAATTAAAAATTTTAGTGCCGAGAAACCCTAGACTACGGATCTTTAACTAGATGTTTATGCGAAAAAGAAAGCTAGTTAACAGTTAACTACTATGATACGGATATACAACCTTTGTAGATCCGGATTTCCACCTCCACGGCTCCGCAACGTCATGTCCTCACTGTCCATCATGAATCCTCGACTCGATCATCGGCTTCATCGGGAAAGCAAGCGGAATAGCTCGTCGGCTTTGTGTCAAAGACGATCTACGTCGAGGTTGCACAAACTCAAGCTCCGACTTCACAAACTTGTGAAACTTGTGAAGTAAACATCCAAAACAACTTGGCAAGAGGTAGAGGGTGAAGAAATAGGAGGTGGGTTCACTTTAGATTTGGATTTATCTCACTAGATCTCAAGTTGCCATTTTTGTAGCAAGCTTGAAGAAGAAGAAGATGATGAGCTCAAGAAAGAATTATGATAAGTGTTATATTAAAAAAAAAATATAAATCAAATACTTATCATAACTTGAACTAGGGTTAAGTGTAGAGAATTAACCATGGTCACTTTGATGGGTTAGGGTTAAGCATGAAGATAAGGATGGTTAGCAAAGTCAAAGCTTCATGAAGCTTCAATATAAAACAAACTTAGCCACCATTCTTATCATAACTTATTTCAAATAAATAAATAAATAAATAAATGAATGAAAATGCAAAACCCTAATTATCATATTAACCATGGATTAATTTTATACACTTAACAAAATGATCAAGTATCATCAAACATGATACAAAAAAGTGCACGAAAGCATATCACATATACAATGTGCATCAAGTGAGAAAAATCCGTTTAAAGTGAACCAATACTAGTTAATGCAATGCAATATATCAAATATATAATTATGCATTAAATCATTAAATCAACATTTGATTCAATGATCCGGTCATGTCGCACATAACCGACTAGAATCTAATGTATCGATTTATCGAATCAATGATTCGATAACTAGGTCATATCGAATATAACCAATCGAAACATATATCGCGAGAATGAAATGCGGTATCACATACACGCATTATTCTCGGTCCTGCACATATCTCATATGCGCTCCTATTTCGTTTCGCTTGAGCCAGGAAACCTCTGTGTTGGACTCTAAAGACTCGTCAATACGCCGGTAGCAGATGATGATCATATCAAGCACCCACAAGCCGCAAGCGGTCTGCTAAACGTAACGGCCACCCGGGTATTGAGCGATCAGAAGATCGACGAGCTAGCCCGCTCACACTCCTGCGAATCCGACCAGTAACACTTACCATACAGTCAAGTCTCTTCGTCAGATACGTCGCATATCAAGTCTAGGGGTGGTATACGTCAGACCCCAATAACCTGATAAGTCATGCCGATGTGAGGCTCGTAACGGGTCGAGAAACTACTGGTAACACTTACCAGCAAATCTCTGATCAGCCCTGGCCAGGGACTTCCCTGTTACGGCCAATCGAGCACAGCGCAACATCAACTCCCAATACCGGGAGAGACGAAACCCCTCCTATCGCTCATTGCCTCCATGTGACTCGGGACTGTGCCCAAAGACCACCGTTTTGCACGCCCTCATGGACGTGGTAAGGTGGAGATCAAAGCACAGTGGGAATCACACAAGACTCTATGACGATCTCGGGTCTACAGACTAATCTGTACAAGTGTCACCTGAGAACTGCCATCTGACGTGAGGTATAATACCATCTGGGAGTTCTCGGCGAGTCCGTCCAGTGTACCCAGTGACCACTGAGCACCCGTACACCATCTCTGATGTCAAACACCAATGGATATGGGATCATCCATCGCCCATCACATGGGTCGAGAAGCGTATACGCTAGTCTACTCTGGTATATCGATGCCCCGTCTCGATACACCTACGACTAGGGACCTTGAAGGATGTACTTATGGACTACCATGTCCCCACTAGTATGATCTGCATCATAGTCTAGGTAGTCAAGTACAAATCCTAAGGGCTTTACCAACATGTAACTATAAGACAGTATAAAGAGACTAGTGTACATGTTAAGATAAATGGCAACCAGATAGCATACTATCATGTCGAGCAAGAAAGTTATCTCTATATATGTCCAAGCATCCAATATAATATACATAATCTGTACAATACTGGCCTCTAGGGCATACATACAACTAACACTAGTGCCATGTTCTAATCGTTAGAAAATCATTTGTTCCGCATTTGGCCACGGTAGTTGGCCGAGGCTCTAGAATAACCTTTCATGGTATCAGAGCCAGCCCATAAACCCTATACTAGCAAGTTTAAACAATATTAAAACGACGAAACCGAAACAGCTCCAAAAGATTGAAACCAAACTTCCAGTTTCTGTTGATTTTTTAAAGTCTTCAAAATTTTTTTAAGCAAGTGCAGAGTTATCCTTTGACTATGAGATGTACCCAAAACAAAAACGATGCAATTCTACCAAGTTTTGGCCGGCCACACCCTTAATAAATCCGGCCTCACCGGTTTTCTTATGGTGGATTGCGTCGTGTTTTGGTCTATATTCTTATCTCGTGGAGTTTGGGTTTCAGGTGTTGTCTGTTTTTTCCCAAGTTTGATGTTCTGTTGTTTTTCAGTTTGGGGCAATTTGGAGTGTTTCGAAGTCGTTATATTTGACACTGTTTAATAGTTTACAGTACATTCACTTTTATCTGCGGCCGTGAATGTCATTCAATTGGTACAACTCGTCTGATTGCTATATGTTCTTTTAGACGGGCTTGCGAACATGACATTCGCGTTGATGTTTTATGCTTGTGTTGTATTGTGGTTGGATAGTCTTGGTGGATAGCATGTGGTGCAATGTTAGTGGTACAGTTAAAGATTCATTTGTATATTCATATTGCGGGGCGAGCGTCCGACATGTGCACTGCCGTCTTTGCCGGGTTGTATATTATTTGTTTGGGGAACGACCGGATTGAGGTCGATGCCACCATTTGTATATATTATTTTCATTTTCTGTACTAAGATTACCCCGTGGTGGAGTGCACGAATAGCCGGGTTCTAGAAGGCAACAAGCCCGCATCTCATGGCATTGAGATGGAGGGGGCTTCATTCTAGAATTGGCGGGCTATTCGCCGCACTCGTAGGGGGTATAGGATGACCCACGGAGGGGCGCCCAAGTTACCGGATTCCGTAAAGTGCTGGGTGGCCCATTCACTTTATTGAAGGGGGTTACCTCACTTCTGAGGTTGGCGGGTAACTTGCCGTGCTCGTAGGGGTCCATGTTTTCATTGCATAGGCTTCCACACGACCGGGAATGTCGGGTTTTATTTGCGGCTCAAATGAAACCTGAGGCTCCAAGATTATCCACCTTTCTGTATTGGCGTCAGTCCTTGATCCGGTTGAGCCGATCGATCGCATTTCGGCTGACCCAATAACTGGGAATTCTCGCTTCCGTCAGCCAAATCATTATAAGCTTAACATTGCTAAGAGAGGACCCATCACTGTCTGCAGTGCAGAAGCTTCCTTCCCCACTCTGTCATTAGTTAAGTAACCTAATGGGTGATGACAGGGCACCGTGGCGAATGCGGATGGCATATACATACATCGTATTTTCGTTTTTTTCTGGTGTGATAGGATTAAACTGATGGGACAACATTAATTTTGATTAATGCAAGATAATAAACCTAAAAGATGTTGTTGGAACAAATTTCGAAAAACTATAACTATATTCTTTCGCTTTGCATTATGGTATTCGATTATGAATATCCAGCACCTTATTCCAGAAGGTAAGAGCCGAGATCCCTTCACGGGGAGTGACCTATTGAGAGAAAGTCTATATTGTAGATTACTCGTTTTTTTTCAAAAAGCAGGGCCTAAACCACTCTTTTTCAAAAACTGCTCGAGTTCCTTCAACGATATCAAGTTCATTACGTTAACGGGTTTTTCGCCAAAAACCTAGCCGTAGCCCTCCGTCATTTCGGATGAGTTGCACCTAGTATTCGTGCTGCTTTTGTTGGCCTTTGTCAAGACATAGTGTACGGTAGCTAGATATTGCTTTTCGGTTGCATATTAAGATGCCATTATCTTGGACAGTCGTACAACCTTGTTGGCCTTTGTCAAGGGTATGTACGGGTGAGTCTAGATTAATCCTTGATAATGACGGGTTGAACTTGACTAGTGGGTTATGATTTGTTGGCCTTTGTCAAGATCATAAACCGCTAGGGGCAAAAACCACATCGGGAGTTTCAAATATACAGGAAACTTGCTTGTGTTGCATACCTTCTGAAGTGTGGTAACTAGAGTGGCTTCCATCTGGTTTATCGCGCAATGATAGTTGGATCCCAACCCTACTGATGAGTAGGATTACTCTTGGGAGATTTTCTCACTTAACAACCAATGCTATAAACCATGTAGGTGTTTAGAATATTGTTAGCGGGGCTACGCCTCCAGGGAAAAGAGCTTATGTAATTAAGGAACTTTGCGAAAGCGTTGGAAAACCTCTCTTGAAGTACCAACACTAGCCTGGCTGAAAGGTTAAGCAAGTATTGTGACGTGCGATTAATCCCAGCTAGTTCTCCCTTTTTTTATAGGTTTGAAGGAGAATTCGAGGAAATAGTGGGAGCCATCCTGGTTAGATAAATTAATAACCAATTTAATCTTGTAAGAGCGCACGTTGAGTATTTCTTTTCTCTCTCTAGGTAGTAACCATTTCACGCCCTAATCAAGATATTAAAATGTATCGCTTGACCGATCCGAATTCTTATTCGGGGCTGGGGAACGTCCGTTCGGCTCTAACTTATGACAACGGTCATAAGTGTGAGCAAGGGAAAGAGAATTGTTTGAATTCCTTGATGGCCCCTTCGAAGAAGAAACATACTATTATGTCTTCTTCAGGTGTTCTTATTATTGAAAACTGTTTTTCGGTCAGTCCTTCTTCCTGGGTACTTGATACTGGATCGGGATCTCATATCTGTAATTTATTACGGGGACTGAGAAAAAGTAGAATGGTTGGATATGGTGATATGTCCTTCAGAGTAGAGAACGGAACACAAGTTGATGCTTCTGCCGTCGGTGAATATCACCTAGCATTGCCAAATGGCAATACTATGATTTTGAACAACTGCTACTATGTACCTTCCATAATTTGCAACATCATGTCAGTTTCTTTACTTGATTAAGATGGATATAAGTTTGTTCTTGATAGAAATATCATGAACATTTACCTTAATCAGGTATTGCTTGAAGAAGGTACACTGTGTAATGGTATCTATATTCTTAATCAAAATACAGTTCTCAGTATACAAAACACACGTGAGAGGAAGAGTTCAGATATGAATGAATCCTACTTGTGGTATTGTAGACTTGGTCATATCGGAGAGAAAAGACTGAGTAAGTTTCATAAAGATGGAATTTTGGATACGTTCGAATTTTCATCCTATGAAACTTGTCAATCTTGTCTCAAAGAAAAGATGACCAAATCTCCGTTCACAGGACACGGGGAAAGAGCAGCAGAGCTCTTGGGACTCATACACAGTGATGTATGTGGCCTAATGTCTATACATGCAATGGGTTGGTTCTCGTACTTCATCACATTCACTGACGATCTCTCTAGGTTCGGATATGTGTATCTCATGAAACATAAATCTGAAGCTTTTGAGAAATTCAAAAAATACAAGAACGAAGTAGAGAACCAGATTGGCAAAAGTATCAAGATCCTCCGATCCGATAGAGGAGGGGAGTACTTAAGTATAGAATTCCGGGACTTTCTAAAAGAGAATGGTATTCTCTCTCAGCTTACTCCTCCGTATACACCATAGCACAACGGTGTATCGAAGCGGAGGAATCGTACCCTATTGGACATGGTTCGCTCCATGATGAGTAGTGCTGAGTTGCCTCTTTCGTTCTGGGGACATTGCGCTGCAAACAGCGGCATATCTTTTGAATCAGGTTCCTTCCAAATCTGTGCCTAAAACTCCGTATGAAATATGGAAAGGAAAAGTACTATGTCTTAAGGGTATTAAGATATGGGGTTGTCCGGCCTATGAGAAAACACAGAAATCGGACAAACTAGAGGCACGGTCAGTTTTATGTAAGTTTGTTGGATATCCAATGCACTCGCATGGATATCTGTTCTACCACACTGAGGAACATAAGGTGTTTGTTGCTTGCCACGCCGTCCTTTTAAAGAAGGAATTTCTTGCAAAAGAAATTAGTGGGAGCATGGTAGAACTGGAAGAAATTCCAGAGGGACAAACTATAACTGAAGGTTTAATGGAATCAGATAATTCAATAGTCCCAGACGAACCTCAGCCACTCCGCAGATCTGGTATGATTTCTCATCCGCCCGAGCGATACTACAGTTTTCTTATAGACGTGGATCAAGAGGATTGTATCTTGGAAGAAGATGACCCTACTAGTTACAGACAGGCCATTATCAGTAGGGACTCTGATAAATGGCTGGATGCTATGCGATCCGAAATGGTGTCTATGTACACCAATAAAGTGTGGACCTTGGATATTGCTCCACCTGGGGTAAAACCCGTTGGGTTCAAATGGATCTACAAAAGGAAATTCGGCGTAGATGGGCAGGTGGAAACCTATAAGGCTAGACTCGTTGCAAAAGGTTTTCGTTAAAGACCAGGTGTGGATTATGATGAAAACTTTTCTCCAGTGGCTATGCTCAAATCCATTTGGATCCTACTTGCCATTGTTGCTTTCTATGACTATGAGATCTGGCAGATGGACGTAAAAACGGCTTTTCTGAACGGAAGTTTAGAAGAGCCCGTTCATATTAATCAGCCGGAAGGTTTCGTGGACAGTAAGAGCAGCGGGAAGGTGTGCAAGTTTCTTAAATCCATTTATGGATTAAAGCAAGCATCGCGGAGCTTGAACATCTGTTTTGATGAATCAGTCGAGGGATTTGACTTCATCAAGAACGAGGATAAGCCTTGTATTTATAAGAAGATTGTAGGACGAACTGTCGTGTTCCTAGTCTTGTACGTGGACGACATTCTTTTGATAGGAAATGACATTCCCATGTTACATTAGTCAAGCTATTTTTATCACAAAGGTTCTCCATGAAGGACCTGGGAGATGCCTCATACATTTTGGGGATTAAGATCTACAGAGATAGATCCAAGAGATTACTCGGACTCTCGCAGTCCAGGTATATAGATACCGTACTAAAGAGATTTAGTATGGAAGATTCCAAGCGCGGTAACATACCCACATTGCGCGGAATCACCCTCTCCAAGGAGATGTCTCCCAAGACTGACGAGGAGAGGGTTCGCATGAGCACTATACCCTACGCTTCGGCGGTAGGATCTATAATGTATGCGATACTATGTACAAGGCCAGATGTAGCTTATGCACTAAGCGTGGTGAGCCGGTATCAGTCGAACCCAGGTGAGGACCACTGGACAGCAGTAAAGAACATTCTCAAATACCTGAGAAGGACTAAGTAGATGTTCTTGGTTTACGGTAATGGAGACCTAAAGGTCGAGTCCTTTACCAATTCAAGCTTCCAGAGTGACAAGGATGATAGCAAGTCTGTCTCAGGTTTTGTGTTTACCCTCAATGGAGGGGCGGTGTGTTGGAAGAGCTCCAAACAGGAT
Source organism: Agapanthus africanus (assembly GCA_030015575.1). Lineage (NCBI taxonomy): Eukaryota > Viridiplantae > Streptophyta > Magnoliopsida > Asparagales > Amaryllidaceae > Agapanthus > Agapanthus africanus. The sequence goes on along the minus strand of CM057350.1, from coordinate 438,594,978 downwards.
ACCGTTGTAGACTCGATGATGGAGGTTGAATACTTTGCTGCGAGCGATGCCGCAAAAGAGGCGGTCTGGATGAAGAAGTTCATTAGTGAACTTCAGGTAGTTCCGTCCATTGTTGACCCAATACCTTTGTATTTCGATAACAATGGAGCTATAGCTTTAGCGAAGGAACTATGGTCCCATCAGAAATCCAAGCACATCTTAAGACGGTATCACCTGATCTGGAAGATCGTAGATCTCCACGAGATCGAGGTCCAGAGAGTGGATACAAAAGACAACACTGTGGATCCATTCACCAAGGCCCTTCCTCATGCACAGTTCGAGAGACTTTTTGAGATGTTGGTTATGCGGTACGCCAACAGCTGGCCCTAGAGCAGACGTTGGATACTCGGTAGCCAATATATGGCCTTAGTGCAAGTGGGAGATTGTTAGACATGTATGCCCTAGAGGCCATTATTGTATATGTATACATATGGATGCTTGGACATATATAAGTATAGGACAGTCTTTCTCGATATGATAGTATGTTATCTGGTTTGTCTTTATCTTAACATGTGCATGTTTTACTTACTATTACATATCTTTTATACATATTGATAAAGCCCGCAGAATAATTGCTAGACTACCTGCATTGTGATGGTGATTATACTTGTAGGAGCTGGGTAGTCGGTACGCACATCCTTAAATGGTCCCTAGTCATGGGAGTATCGAGACTGGGCATCGATATTCCGAAGTAGACTAGTGTGTATGTTTCTAGACCCCGACGAGGGGCGATGGTTTGGTCCCACAACTATTGGTCTTTAGACCTAAGATCGTATACAGTTGCTCACTGGGGGTGAGTACACCGGACAGACTCGCCGAGAACTTCCAGATGGTACTATACCTATCGTCAGATGGAAGTTCTCAGATGACATGAGTACAGGTTAGTCTTTAGACCTGAGATCGTCATTTTTCTCATGTGAGTTCCCACTGTGCTTTGATCACTACCCTACCACGGCTCTACTGAGTCGTGCAAATAGGTTTTGGTTGGGTACAGTCCCGAGCCACATGGAGACAGTGAGCGATTGTCGGGGATTCGTCTCTCCCGGTATTAGGAGTCGATATCGCACTGTGTTTGATTAGTTAGGACCATAAGACCTTGGCCAATGCAGTTGGGATTTACTGATAGACTGGTCATTAGTTTCCCGGATTGGTCCTGAGCCACATCAGCATGAATTACCGGCTTATTAGGGTCTGACGTTTACCACCCCCAGACCCGGTATGTGATACTCTCAGACGAAGAGACCGGACTTTATGGATATTGTCACAGATTGTCTCAGTAGGGATCCGGATGAGTTTGCTCGTCGGCCTTCCTTTTCGACAGGTACCTAGATAGCTGTTACGTACAGCTAGTGCCGCTGACGTGCTTGTGGTTATGGATTTATCTAATAACTCACTGCCGGCGTACTGTCGAGTTTTTAGAGTTCCACACTGAGAGTTTCCTTGGTTCAGGCGAAATGATGTAGTTGCCGTATTGGATACGTGTAGGGTCTCGATCGATTGATGTACTTTGTACTCGGACTTTCGATCGGACAGTTGGTAATAATAGCCGGCTCGGGTTTGAGCTGGATTATTAAATCAGATATTGATTTAATAGTTTACATATATGTATTTCGATATGAATATTCTAATATTACGTTCTTCATGTTATTCTATCTCTTTGGGCATTCGTGTTTTTATCCGAATTCAGGTATGTATATACAGCAGACTGTAATCCGTATTTTATTATAGATTACCTTCTAGAAGGTGGACACCTTATCATGGAATTTTCCATTTATTGATAAACGGAAATGAGGTGGAAATTAAGGAGAGGGAGGCATGGTGAGTGGCATGGCTTCAATAGGTCATAAATGAATTCTTTATTCATTTGTGGTTACTATTGAAGCAAGGCCACACTTGTTTATTCATTAGAATTCATACACAAAACCTTTGTGTTGATTTTCTCTCTCATGCATGCTTCATTATTCTTGAGCTCCCACTTTTCTTCATCTCCTCCCTCCTCTTGAGTTTCTTCCACCTTCATCATCTTCCTCTTCACTACCGTTCTCATGAGTTGAGAAACAAGTGAAGATGTAAGAAAGAGATAGCATAACACTTAGATCATCACACTACATCCTAGACTACTTGGTTTAGCAATCCAAGCTCTCTAGTTGCTCCACTTGACATATTGTATGGAGCTAAAGCCATGGATCATATCTCTCGGGTGGATCATCTATGACAAAGGAGGACCGGAGAGCAAGATTGATCGCGGAGAACCAAAGGAGCCAACAAAGAAGATCAAGCATGTTCAAGGTGGCCACTTGGAGCTAACGAAGAGGAAAGAAGACCGAAAGACTTGGATCGTTTGGTGAGTCTTCTTTCATAGTAGATAACACTACTACTTTTGCTAGATAAGTTTATGGAAAGATCCGGTGTCACGACCCGAAATAGCCCGTGACTGGTACTTGAATCATATAAAGCCTATAGGAACCCATCTAATTCAAGTAAGCCAAAGCCCAGAAATTTAAAACCATGTTAAGTAATAAATAAAGGAAAACTAGTTTTAAAGAAGCGAAGAAAACATGTTTTATAACAAGGGTTTTTTAACTAACATAAGCCGAATATGCATTTTAAAAATCTCATGTCTTTTCTAAAAATTTCGGCAGAGTTTCCTTTGTAAATACTGGCCCCGAACAGGGTACAACAAGAATAATATATATACAATGATAAAAGGCATCCCCAAGCGGAAGCTAGATCTTCGTCAATCGATGGTCACAACCACACAAGCAGTATAATATACAACGCCGAAAGGCGAGGATCAAAACTCATAGGAAAACTTAAATCAGCATGAAAACCATAATACTACAACGCATGACTCTAAGGTCGAAATAATACACAACTGGTTTTCTAAGTCTGAAACAATATACAAGTTTGGTTGATGGAATTTCTAGATACAACTGAATAATACATATACAATGGTGGTTCTGATGCAAAAGAATCCACCTACCAAAGCAAGTCACCCGTAAGGGAAGCAGTGTGCCAGGAAAGCCGCAATGAAATCTGTACGGCAACACCTGCAAGAACTGTGGCACAACGGGGGTGAGTTGCCAACTCGTGAATAGAAAACATCATAAAGCAGAAATCGTATGTATGACATAATCCTAGGTCAATACGATCAGATATATATATAAACCTCAATGAATAAGTCTGAAGCATGATAAGGTGGCAATGTAACATCTATACATGAGTGTAGTGCCAAGCGCTCATGCCAGTGCCTCAGGTAATAGCATATCATAAATATGAGGTATGATCAATGTCGACTATATGTATGTGGATATCGTTCACGTGTCACCCAATGATAATAAGCATCATGAATGTAAATATCATAAAGTATATGCATGGAAGTATGGGGATGTAAATCAACATGTGTCGCTCGCGACATATCAAATCATGGAACCTGAGCGTCAAGTATCGACACTCGAAAACATCATGAAACCTGTACCTAGCATCGGCACGTAAATCCTCATATACATAGGGCTCCGTCAGTTCGGATCGGCCTGTCTCATCTCTCAACTCCGGTCGGTATCCCCCAGATATCCGCCGAGCTCAACACAATCACCGATAGGTAGTACTCCCCTACCAAGCTCACCGTCTAACATATACGAGTCTTCTTGCCCCGGGGTACCGCACCGGGTCCACCATGTACCCGCAGACGGTGCCTACCGCTCCTCGAATCGGGTTTCACATGCCACTCTCAGAACCGAGAAAACACAAAGTGGACGCACTGAAATATCATATCAGGGGTAACCGGGTTTTTCAAACAATACATACTTTCTTTTAAAATACCCACTGTTCCCAAATCCAGAAATATCATAAAAACAACATATCTCAATGCGTATGATCAGAAAGCATGATGTATGCGACATATAAAAGAAATGTGAGCATATCAGTATATCATGCAACATGGAATAGTAATATACACATATTTAGGGAAGACCGCTTCTTTAAAATGATTTGTTTTAAAAAATATCTTGCGGTTCACAAATCCCAAGTCAAGCCAGAATCATCTATGTATGTGCAATATGTATGTATACAAGTATGAGTGTACAATATGTAAGTACACGAGTATGCCATGCAAGGGTCATATCCTGAATGCAACAGTACTATAGTGTAGTGGCATGGCAATTATCGATAATGAAGTGTGTGAGCCGGCAAGCAGGTGTACGTGGAACATATGCATCATCGATAATGGTGCTGGTGTCCTAACAGCATGGTTTTGATATAACAATAACATATTTAAACATGCAATGCGATGCGAAAAGCAAGAATATGTGGCAAATGAATAATAACACAACAGTGCAATATCTACATCAATGTATCTATGTTATACTGTTTTTCCATTTGAAAGAAGACGAATCAGGGTTTTTAGGAAAATAAGAGCTACAGTGTTTTTAAGAAAAGATGCGTCTTTTGAAATATCCGTAGAATCCTTTTACCTGTCTTTAAAATATTCCCGATTCATTAGTTTTTGAAATAGGTATGACATCGGCCTAGCCTAACATATACTGGCCGAACTACAACTCTAACTAACAAGTCAATCAGGAGGGGTATGGAAACCACATAAATCTGAGTCGATATATATATATGTATGTATATATAAAATATAATAGTCGGTGATCCTGCCTCAGAGGTACCGCGTACGATACAATATCATATGACATCCTCGAGTCATGAGTGCGGATCTATCATCAAATAAAGCTCGTACGGTAAATCATCGTACGGCATCCCCAATAGCTGGGTGCGGTCAATATCACATTCCTCTCATCAAATATCAGGTATCATTATCATCATATCACATGATCTGGGGTACTGATCTAAGTCTAGTACAAAACGATACCATCTATCTAAATATAAATGCATGTGTGAAACACACGCCCAAAGGCCCGCTACAATCTCATGTCGTATCCCAAATACGAATCACAATATATCACCGATCTCATGGCACCTTGCCCAATATCATTGACTTATCTCCAAATATCATCCACTATCCTCATTATCCAGGTATAACTATAATAAGTAAGTATGTATGTGCGTGTGGGTGTAAACTTATTCTAAAGTTCGCAACTAGGAACTATACTAGTTTACTTCTTACGCCCTAATCTAACCATAGTACACCTAGTCTCATCTCAATATCCACGACACACAATAAGCTATTATATATAGTATATCTATACTATACCAAATATCGAACTGCGGGGGTGCTATACGCCATCCACCCGACTTCCCCCGTAGATATAATCTACTCACTTTGCATCTTGCGTGTCGGTGTCGATGTCGCTTCCATCTTCTTAATCATATGAAGCCCTCTTGAAGATACCTACAAGATAACACAATCGAAATTTCACATTAAAATCACATCGGGAATACGAAAACGACACGCTAAGGCCTATAGGTTAGAACCTATGGACTACGCTTTCAAAACCATCAAACAATCCTCGATATCGTCATACAAACGTCAAGTTATCGAGGTAAAACACAAATACAAGAATCTAGAATTTAAAATACGCAAAACGGAAACACGAATCAAAACAGCAACTCAGGAAAAAGGCCCCAGATTCTACCCTAGGTCAAATCAGACAGTTTTGCATATACCAAGAGTCTATTTTACTGATGAGGGGACCACAGATCCAATACGAGGCAGATTGGCCCAGGTCTGGCCGCAAATTGCGGCCAGAGGGATTAAATTTGCGGCTGTAATTGGGAGATAGGGGCTAGGGTTTTGGTGGTAGCTTCCTAGGTGCCTGCATGTATTTCTGTGTATGCAATAAAATTTTCAGAGTCTCGGGGTGATAGCAGATTCCATTTTACATTCACAGAATTCACAATTTTCCGATATCGGCTTTTCTAAATGTGTAATCCGGGGTTCTAGTTTCTGGTTTAGGTCTTAATTCTAGCACTAGGGGGTTTGTGTGGCCTCTACTAGGCTTAATTACCCATCACCACTCTCAATTTCCATTAACCCTAACTAGGTTTTCTTAAGTCCACAAAATCACACGATATCGGTTCTATCATAACATGGGGGTAAAAGTAATGGAAACACTAAGCTTATAGTTCAGAAAATACCTCATTTGGCAACTCAAGAATTTTCTTGAGTTGCTCCAAGTGGCCAAAATCCTTGCTTTCTTGGTCCAATGTGCTTCCTTTGAGCTTGTGCATTTTTTTAATGAAAAGGGCAATGGGTTTTGAGGTGTTTAGCATGGAGTTTTGGGGAGATGAAGAGGAGAGGGAGAAGGAGCAGCAACAGCAGCAGGGAATGAAGAGGAGAGGAGATGAAATGGTGAGGGAATGGCCAAGTCTAAAGTCAAAGGTAAACCCTTATCTTTCTCTCTCTCACCCATACCTATTTCTTTATTCTTTTCTTTTTCTTTTCTAATTTCCTTCTCTCTTCAATAGTAACCCCAAAATAACAAGCCATGCACCCAAAACATATAGGAAAATGCAACTAGTGTTGAAAAGATATGGTGCATGTTTTGCACAAAATACGCTTAAAGCGCGATTAGCGATTTTTAATCGCGATTAGCTCTAAATTAGTGTCAAACTAATCATAAAAAGTTAAAATTTGCATAATTCACATAAAACACCCTCTTTCTAGTAATTTTCTAAAATTTTTCCCAATTTTATCGGTATTTAATTATACCGCCTTATTAAAATATTCAATATTTTATTATTAAATTTTAAAAATGCTCAAAAATAATATTTTATTTTTCTGAAATGTTACAATTTTCCCCCCTTAAAGAAATTCGGTCGTCTAATTTAAATTTAAACCCCCAAATTTTAAAACATTTCAATAAAAAGTCCAAGTCGTCGGGGCTCCGAAATCATCAATAGATAAAACGCATCATAGCGCAACGCATGCACAGGAACAATGAGCAGATAACTCAAATTCAAAACTCCGTCAAGCATCCCGAAATCATCGGAGTCATGGTAGAGACACAAATGTCAAATCCAAAATAAAACCACTATGATATCAATCAGAACTATACATGTAAACATCAAATCTATACATGTAAATAACTGAAGGAAATGCATGCCAAACCTTTTTAATGCTGCTGTGCTATGCGCGTATCGTGGCATAGTGGCGGACGTCTATTGTATGAAAATAACCATATACGTATATATCTTTTGTTTAATATGTACGTTTCGCCATTTTGAAAACAATTTAGAAGGGTTTCCTTATTTTAAACGTTTCGTGTCATATCAGACACGTAGGTAAATACTGAGACTATAGCTCCCTTTTTGGAAATCCCTTCGATAACAATCAATGCATGCAAAATATCTCCAGGTACTGTCCTCTGACTGGTCCTGCTCGGTATGAAAACAAATAGCAAATATCATAAAAATGTACTGCTCCATAAGGAATCAATCCCAAAATGTATATAAGAATACCTTGTGCGTCTGGTGCGCACGGAAAATCAAAATCCATATATGTTCCATACATGTGCACAGAAACAACATCTAGGTGCAACGGGTGTGCACGAAACATCTGTCATAGGCAACGTGTGTGCCTGACAAAAAAGTCAGGTGCATCTGACATGCACGAAGATTCCCGATTTAATGCATCTGGTGTGCAGAAAAATCGTATCTCAAAATATGCGCTCAACACGCGCGAAAATCTAAATCAGGTGTACCACGGTATATAATCTCACAATCATGTGCATCAGTGTGCACAAATCAAATCAAAACACTAAAAGTGTATGAAAACTACGCCGAAAGCATAAGTCAAATCACATGCATAACATAGGCATGAAATCAAAATCAACATATCGAATGATATCGAACCGAAATCAGGTGTGCTAACGGGGAAGATTCCGTCCTGGCACTTCTCTGGTCATCTCTCGGTCAATCCTCACGACCACTCGTAAAGCAGCAGCGTCCTGGAAGGAATCCATATATATAACGTCTCTACATGCGTATCACATCTCTGATGTCGGCGTAGTAGAACGTTATTTCATCAAGATCTCGTACGAACTCTTACTCCACTTTTCTCTGCTGTCGACTGCTTCGGACTCGTCTCATCGCGGCTGCATGGACTGCGCTCCAACAGCTATACTCATATTAGGAGTCTCCCAAGCAATGTATCCCATCACATGATATCCGAATGATGTCGAACCATCCGATCGATTTGTCAAAACCTCATAATCCCCCAAGTGATCAACATCTTGAGTACAGTTTAACAGTATTCCAGTACATGCCACAGCACCTATGGACCAACCGTAGAAGGGCAAACCCAAGCCTCACAAATGGCACCGCTAAACTGTCGCAACCCCTAAGGTTCGAAGGCGTTCCATGGTCATTACATCGAGTTAGGGTTTCATTCTTCTAGAGGGTCTATAGCATTACTTGCATTGTCTTCCGAATACTTTAAACTTGGAAATGGGGTCCTGACATTCGATCGTCTCTATCGACTCTCAACGAATCTGCTTGAAGTCGTCTCTAGCTGGAATCAATCTATCTGATGACCTCGTATCGGGGTATGCGAACGAACCACATGTCCTAGTCATTCATCCTCGGGTGACTAGCGACTTACCATCATATCTCTAAGTATGTACTCATGCTGCAGTAACTCCAACATCTGGGCGATATCTCGTCATTTGCAGCAACAACTGGCTCATTCGTCTATACGTTGAACATCGCCTCAATCATCATGAACAAGCGATATATCAATGGTCATCACATTCTGGCTGACTTCTAGCAGTAGCCTGATCCTCTGGTGCCGATCAGTACATCCGGAAAATCTCGTAAAAGTGATCTGTCAAACGCTTATGGCACGAAAACGCAATAAAGTGACGTCTCTATACAATTGTACGTCTCTGGAATCACGCCTTGGTTAGTCCTCATCCGTGACGAGCTCATGCCGACGCAACTCTAGCCGTAGCTCTCTCTCTGCCCGTGCAATCGTGGCAGCAAAATCATAACCAATATCGATAAGGATAGATCATAGGAATGAATATAATACTGTGCAAGGAAATGTACATCCTAAGGTTTCTTAAGCAGAGTAGCGTATCGTAAGTATGCCGCGGAACATACGTACGGTACATCACTCTACTCAAGCTACCTACTCCATCAACCATGGGCCATCCTACGTGACGAAAGTTCGGGTATAATACCCCCTCGACTAAGTCTAAGTTCCGTAAGGTCAAGCCTAAGTTCCGTATATATATAAACACTCTAGGCTCCGAATAGTCAAACTTAGACTTGAACCAAGGTTAACCTAGCGCTTTGATACCAATTTTGTCACGACCCGAAATAGCCCGTGACTGGCACTTGAATCATATGAAGCCTACAGGACCCCATTTTTGTAATCATTTTCTAAAAGAACAAAGTGTACTTGATCAAGTTGATTAATAAAGATAGTTTTATTCTATTGCATTTTATTTTCTCCATGATTTCTATCTCTTCTTTTCCCAACATGCGTGAGTAATTCTCCGCTTGTTAGGGTTCGTAGGATTAGGGTAAATTAATTGATGATGAAGATCCTTAAACTCTTTTTACGTCCTATAAAGTTTATAAACTTTATCAAAAGTATAGTTAATATCCTAATCGGGCACGCTATCAATTCATTAATATTCACGACCACGATTAGAGATTAGATTAACAATTACTTTGTTAAAGGCTAGACATGAACGGAGATCTATGTCAAGGTAGGGGTTAAGAGTGAGAACCCTATTCCCTCCAGGAACCCAAATCTACATGCATCACTGTCGATCTACTTTTAATTCTATTAAAGGATAAAAAGAGTAATCTTTATGTAATCATCCATAACTACTAAATCTTAAAGTACCCTACAAGCCCCCTTCTACTATAAAACCTACATCCGTAGTCAATCTAGATCTATATTCTGCATCCATGTTTGAAGTAGATCTAGAACCTACAACCATTATTCACCATTCTTTATTCTTCCTCCTTTCTTTCTCAACACGCCTAAAGTAAGATTAAAAGATTCAACGTTTCCCTGAGGACTTCCCGTACTCATCTTGGTCTAGCTACACGCGATACCGTTATTGATTGCGGTTAACTACTACTACACACAAATCAGATCAATCAAGTGGCGTCGTTGCTGAGGATACGTGTGTAATTTTTTTCCTTACTATTTGTGTTGAATTTTTATTTGATCTATATCATAAAAATAAACAAAACTGTAAATTGTATATTTAACGATTATTGTGTGAATTTTGCAAGGGGATCTGGAGTCACAGAATTGAGGAAACAGAGAGCCAGAGACATTCATCAAGATCCAGAGGAGCAAAGGAGGCCACATAGCAAAAATCTCCACCAGATCTCCCAAGTCGGTAGTGGAAGCACGGCAATAATAGCACATTGGTGGCGGAACTGCGGCTTTCTAGGGGATTTAGGGTTTGAAAACTTCTCTGGTATCTTTTCTATATCTTTCTCTTTCCTCTGAAATCCAATAAAATATATTTCCTGCAAGACTGTTTGCAAAATATCGCCACTCAAAAATTTTTTTGCAAAGTTTTGTATTTGGTTTGTTTATTCATATTTTAATACGGATTTTAAGGGGCAAGACCACAATTCAGATTAGGTGGGGATTTTATCACCCTTCCTAAGCCCCGCAAATCACAAAACGAGCATCCGCATCAACCCTACATTAATTTAAAAAATATTTAGATAAGACTCTAAGGATTGTCGCGCTCAATAAGGACAGAGGAAGGTCGTAGGTAATCTATCGCTTATCCGCATTACTTTTGTGGTGCCTAGGCAAGTGTGTCTAAGGCAAGTGGTTACTTAATTAGGCCCGTTATTTTCGGTGATTTGTATAGCGGATACCTCCCACTTAACTGGCACTTACCTGGTCACAAGAGTAGTAAAGAGGTGATAGAGGATTGATCCTGCGGCTTGTTCTTTGGAAGTCTAGGAGAGGTTTAGAGACTTGACCTAGGTAACCTTAAATCTAGGGTTGTTTGTGCATTTTTGTGTGATTTGTCTTAAGTCCCACTTTTTCAAAACTAACCAATTTTAAAATCACACACACGCTGCCACTTGTGCTAAACCTGCTTAGTGCATGCTTGGCTGGACACGGGATTCTAGTGCCCGTCTTGTCCGCGTTCCTGCTATCAACTCCGAAGTCGGTGCTTTTTCATCTTCTTTTCCCCCACCACCCACCACATCGACCGAGATGGAAGGTACTCCATCAAATTATAACACTGGCACCGTCTGTAGGTGAGCAGAATCCACCGCGCATTTCTCTCCAAAAGAGATGTTATCCTATCCATGGTCCCCTTCCTACTTGTTTATCTATTCTACCAGCCAACGAGGATAATTTTGAAATTAAACCCCACTATATCAATCTGTTGCCCAAATTTCACGGTCTGGAGTCTGAAGACGCATGTGTTTTCATCACTAAATTCGAAAACGTATGCGCAATGATGGGTACTTCACAACTGTCCATGGATGCTATGCGCTTGCGTCTTCTTCCATTCACTTTATGCGTCATGGCAGAAAATGGCTTTATAATACTGCCGCACACTCTATTTCCAATTTGGATGAATTCGTGATAGCATTCCTTAAGAAATTTTACCCAAATCATAAGACCGCCCGTGTTAGGAGCGAAATCAACCAGTTCACCCAGCTTCCCAATGAACCATTTTGGAAGTGCTTTGAATGTTTCAAGGATCTGCTTATCCAATGTCCTCATCATGGAATACATAGATGGGATTTGTGCCGAATTATATATGAGGGCATTAATCCAGCGACAAAGCAGATGCTTGAAACAATGTGTCAATGCAATTTTATGTCAAAAGACGATGGTGAACCCTGGAAATATCTGGAAGATCTCGCTGAAAACACTTTGCAGTGGGAAAGCGTTAGACTACCTTCATCTAGGGGAGGTATTCATAAGCTCGATATTTCCATCGCAGTAAAGCTGAAATGGCAGCAATACAAAAGACACTCGATGCTATTGAAAACAAATTCTCATCAGTCTCCCTAAACCAGGTAACGCTCCCCAAAACCGTGTATGGTTGCTGTTCTGATCCATCACACTTGACGGAAGAATGTCCTATGAATGCACCGTTTCAAGATCACAAGCAAACTAATGCTACTTTTCAGCAGCGACCTAGAAACGATCCTTATTCTTCCACATACAATCAGGGATGAAGGAATCATCCTAATTTTGCTTGGAACTAAAACCAACCCCAAAATCAAAACTAGTTCCAAAGCAATTACTAAAGACCTTCTCTACAGCAATAGCAACCACCACCACAAAGTCAGCACCCCTTTCAATCGCAACCTGTTCAAAACCAGGCCAATAATTTTTCCAAACGACCGGTACCGATAACTCCTCTTCACTCGCACAAACTTTGGATTTGTTTATGAAACATTCCATCCAAATGTCGGCTGATATGAGGACTTCTATTGATTCCATAAAGAAAGACTCCGCCTCCCACGGTAAGAGTATTAAATTAATAGAATCCCAAATTGCACAGTTGAATGCTACGATGAGTGCGAGAGAAAAAGGGAAACTCCCATCTCAACCCCTTCCGAATCCTGGCCACTCACAACATCATAATGTGAGTGCCGTTACTACGTTGAGATCGGGAAGAGTGCTAGATAACCGAGTGGGTGAACAAGTTGATGACGTTAGTGATACCAATGATACCCCGGCTTCTACTTCTTTCCCTAATTCGTCTAGTCTTCCACCTACTTCCGAGCCTATTCTATGCTTCCCACAAGGATCGAACCCTCAGCCCACTTCCTTGAATCTATCTAAAGTGATCTCCACTCCAATTTTGGGATCTATTCCATCCCCATAATCTTCTCCAATGTTGGACCCAACCTTTATTGATAAAGCTCCGTTTCCAAACAGATTAAGGGCCTACAAACCTAACCCACAAATGGAGAAGATTGTGGAAATTTTTAAGTAAGTTAAAATCAATATTCCTCTCCTAGATTCTATTCAACAAGTCCCATATTATGCAAGAATTCTTAAAGACTTGTGCACTAGGAAGAGAAAAACTCAAGTGCCGAAAAAAGTTTTCATGATGAGTAATGTTAGCACAGCTTTTACCCAGCAAATACCAAAGAAACATTAGGACCCTGGCTGTCTTACCATCTCTATTTCTATTGGGGGAGGGGAAATATTAATCGTGGTTTACTTAACCTTGGTGCTAGCGTTAACTTGCTTCCATATTCCGTACATGAGCAGTTAGGAAATGGAGAGTTGAAACCCGCCCATTGTACTCTCCAGATGGCAGACCGATCAATCACTAAACCTAGGGATGAACTAGAGGATGTGTTAATTAAAGTCGGGGAATTTATATTCCCTGTAGACTTTATTGTTTTGGATACACAACCTGTAGCGAACCCACGCAACCAAATCTCGGTGATACTCGGTTGACCTTTCCTAGTAACTTCCAATGCTGTAATTAATTGTCGTAACGGTTCTATGAACTTATCCTTCGGGAAGATGACAATTGAGCTTAATATTTACAAGCTAGGAAGTCAACCATCTGAACCATTTGCTCATTTGCTTGATGTCTGTTCCATCCACGAGATAGCTCCCGAAAGCTGCATGTATGAGGAATTTTGCTTTGATGATCTCGACAACACTAGTGCGACATTGTTTGATTTGGAAAATTCTTATAGTGAGGATATCTTTGATGAGTCCATCTCCAAGTTTGAATCCATTGACTCGTCGCAAAAGTCAGTAGCACTTTCCGAGTCAATATCCTATGCAAGTTATGAACCTCTTAGGGAGTCCAAGCATCATTCCCTTACCCCACCTTCTATTGTCTCTTCGCCAATGCTAGATCTCAAACCGCTACCTTCTCATCTTAAATATGCATATTTAGGTGAGAATGAGTCTTTGCCCGTGATCATATCCGCTTCTCTAGTTTTAGAGCAAGAGAACGCACTTTTGGCGGTGTTGAGATCAAATCGGCAAGCATTTGGTTGGATAATGGATGATATTAAAGGGATTTGTCCCTTAATTGTTGAACATTATATACATCTGATGGATGAAGCCAAGCCAACCCGAGACACACAAAGACGGTTAAATCCCGTTATGAAGGAGGCGGTAAAGAAAGAAATCGTCAAGTGCCTAGATAGTGGTATAATTTACCCTATATCTGATAGCTAATGGGTAAGTCTTATTCACGTGGTCTCTAAAAAGTCTGGCATCACGGTCATAACTAATGAGGCTAATGAGTTGATCCAAACACGCACCCAAACTAGGTGGCGCATATGTATTGATTATAGGAAACTCAATGCCGCAACGAGGAAAGATCACTTCCCTCTACCTTTCATGGACCAGATGTTAGAACGATTAGCTAGACACGAATAATATTGTTTCTTGGACAGATACTCTGGCTATAAGAAGGTCCCCATCGCCGAAAAGGATCAAGATAAAACCACATTTACTTGTCCTTTCGGTACTTTTGCTTATAGACGCATGCCCTTTGGGTTATGCAACGCTGTCGCTACATTTCAGCGGTGTATGATAGGGATATTCTCAGACATGGCTGAGAATTTTCTGGAGATTTTTATGGACGATTTCTCCATATTTGGGGACTCCTTTGAGGACTGTATTCGAAATCTTGACTCGGTTCTTGCCCGCTGTAAGGATAAGAACTTAACTTTGAATTTAGAAAAATGCCATTTTATGGTCCAAGAAGGTATTGTCCTTGGACATATAATTTTACGAAAAGGTATTGAGGTTGACAGAGCTAAAATAGATGTCATCCACAACCTCCCTCGTCCCAAATGCATCAAAGATATACGATCCTTCCTTGGCCATGCAGGATTTTATAGGAGATTCATTAAGGACTTTAGCAAAATTGCTAGACCCTTAACTCTTCTCTTGGCCAAGGATACAACATTTCACTTCGATTCGGATTGCGAGGCTGCTTTTGAGTCGCTTAAAAGAACTCTCACGACAGCCCCCGTTTTATCATCTCCGAATTGGAACCACCCATTCGAGCTTATGTGTGATGCATCAGATTTTGCTATTGGTGTGGTCTTAAGACAGCATATTGATAAGATGTCACATATAATTTACTATGCAAGTAGGACCTTGAACGATGCAAAAATTAATTATACAACTATAGAAAAAGAAATCTTGGCAGTTGTATTTGCATTAGAAAAATTCAGGCCCTACTTGATTGGCTCGCCAATTGTGGTTTACACTGATCATTCCGCCCTACGACACCTTTTATTGAAGAAGGATGCTAAGGCCAGGCTAATACTTTGGATCCTGTTGTTACAAGAATTTGATCTTGTCATACGAGACAAGAGTGGTTGTGAAAACGTAGTAGCCGACCATCATTCACGCATCTCTTCTTCACCAACATTGACCGTGCCAATAAATGACTAATTTCTTGACGAACAGCTCTTGACCGTATCCTACGAACCTTGGTTTGTGGATATTGTGAATTATCTAGCGACGGGACTTATTCCTAGCAATTGGTCGAAACAAGACAAATTTCGATTTCTATCCCAAGTAAAATACTTTTACTGGGATGAACCTTATTTGTTTAAGTATTGTTTCGATCAAATCATTCGCAGGTGTGTCCCTAACGATGAATTCAAGAGTGTGTTATCATTTTGTCATGATCAGGCATGCGGGGGTCACTTTGGACCTCGAAAAATGGCGGAGAAAATTTTGCAATGTGGCTTTTATTGGCCAATACTATTTAAAGATGCTTATGATCATTGCAAAACTTGCCCGCGGTGTCAGCACTTGGGTCGGATTTCATGTAGAAATAAGATGTCGCTCCAACCTATCTTGGTTGGGGAGATATTTGATGTTTGGGGTATTGATTTTATGGGCCCTTTTCCCAACTCTTTTGGAAATTTATATATCTTGTTAGCAGTTGATTACATCTCGAAATGGGTGGAAGCAATATCGTGTCGCACTAATGACAACAAAGTTGTCATTAAGTTCCTTAAAGAAAATATCTTTTCGCGATTCGGACACCCTCACGCTATAATTAGCGACAACGGGACGTATTTCTGTAATCGGTCTTTTGAGGCTTTGATGCGGAAATATGCTATCAACCACAAACTTTCTATGCCCTATCATCCCCAAACAAGCAGGCAAGCTAAGATCTCGAATTGGCAAATCAAACAAATTTTGGAGAAGACGGTTTCTAAAAACCGTAAAGATTGGTCAACCAAATCGACGGATGCTCTTTAGGCATTTCACACCGCTTATAAGACCGATCTTGGTATGTCTCCATACCGTCTTGTGTTTGGGAAGGCATACCACCTTCCTGTCGAGATTGAACATAAGACAATGTGGACTATTAAAGAGCTAAACTTCGATTTTGATCAAGCTAGCAGTTACCAGAAGCTGCAATTGAACGAGCTAAGCGAACTCCGCGATGAAGCTTACAATAATGCAGTGATAGTAAAGAACCGGACTAAAGGGTTCCACGACAAAAACCTTTTTAGAAAAAATTTCACACCGGGACAATAAGTCCTTCTATACGATTTCCGTCTCTATCTTCATCCGGGTAAGCTTAAATCTCGTTGGAAAGGATCTTTTGTGGTGCGGTATGTACACCCGCACGGGGCCGTAGAAGTTGAAAATATAAAAAACGGTTCAATTTTTAAAGTAAATAGGCATAGATTAAAACCGTATTTTTCTGCTGACCCAGCGGAGGAGCTCCTATTTTTACAGGAGCCATTTTATCATAACTAAATTCCTCCGCCTCACCTCCATGTTTCGGTAAAATTGTATCATCTTAAGAATTAAGGTGAGTGAAAAATGACTTAACTGAATATCTGTGCATGCCAAAGAACAAGTTTGGGATAGTGTTCATTTAACAATTATTTTGCCTCTATTATTGTCTCTCCTCAAGTCTACAGGTCTATGCTCTCAAAAGACAACATCAGTGAGGACACTGCTGAAAACAGGTTTGGGGGGAGTTTTGTATTCACTGAATTATCTTTGGTACTGGGCATAAATTTTTTTTTATAATAAAAGAGTAGAAAGTGAAAAATTATATATGAAAGATATGAATAGTTTGAGAAAAGAAAGAAAGTTAGATGTTTTCTTAAACGAAACTAGTAATAAGTAGTTATGAGCTGTTGTCCCAAAGGTTAGTAAGATGAAGGAAATTGCTAATCTGAGGATAAAAATAAGTCTGAAAAATAGTCTCTATTCTTGAGACCAAACATTTGAACGTTGATACCCTACTATACGCACTTACACACATCTTGAAACTTGGGATAGTAGAGAATACCTTGAAATGCTCTTGTCTAAAAGCCTTAGTATGAAATAAAATAAAATAAAATAAAAGCGGTGAAGAAAAAAAATGAACATTGGTTTTGTAATTGCTTAAGGCAGCATAAAAAAAATATAGCGAGAGTGCTTTATCACCTAATGCCTTAGACCGACTGGTTTGGGAGTCACTGCTAAGCCTTAGGTGTTGCGAAACGAAGAATTACACCTAAATGCGCGAGCACATTTTGTAATCGGTCGGTAAGTTCCTCAAGATATATTAACGGTCGTATGAAGAATGTGTAAGCAATTCCATCTAAAATATTCACCAACTATAAAGTACTTCGGAAGATAGAGAAGAGTATGATAGCTTGAATTAAATTCTCTAAGTGTAGGGATGTCTTTTACACACACGTAGGGGTATATGATCAATGTTTGGATGAAAGATAGGAAGGAAGACTAAAGGCGATGTTTTATTGAGAGATGATGTGATTTTTAACATTTTTTTCATGACCATTAAGATAGGGCTCATGACAACCGAAAAGCTGGTATAGTTGGAAACTCTTATTTTCAAGTTCTTTCCTTTATATTTCTTATCTTTATATGTAACTTTCACAATTTTTCTTTTATTATAGGATTTTGTGGGTGTAATCCGCTGAAAACCCTCAGGAGACAACACTCCTCCTTCTAGGGACACCTAGGGGTTTAACGGCTTGTTGCACGTGCTCAACGCAATCGTATTGCCTACAAAAGTGTGCTTAGCTTTTTGTTTTTCTTTTTCTTCTTCTCTTGAATAACTGGTTTGCTCGAGATGATCAAATATATGTTTGGGGGTATTTGTTCAGTTGATAAAACTGCACTTTTAATATGACATTTTCCTTATTATTTATATATAATAAAAGATGTTTATTATAAATATAACACATATAAGGGTTTATCCGTAAAAATACTATTTTCATGGGTTTATATATTATAATTAACATTATGAAGGAAAAATGTAAGCATATAATATTCATATAATATTTGGACTATTTTAATATGCTTACTTTATTAAATATCTTAGACCAATTCTCTTAAAACTAAAATATCATGACAAATGGTTAAGATAATATCTCAATAAAAACAAATTCTACTAATATCATTATTTATTGAGTTATTGTGCAGAATTTATATCAGGACTGAAATCAAGGAAAATCCGAGTTGGCAAGAACAAGCCTGCCTAAATAGGAAAGTAAACTGAAGAAATCAATTCTGGCAGAGACGTAGAGAAGATTTTCAGTTTCTAGATATTCAAAAGATCACCAAGTGCTACAGAAATGAAGCCCCAGAAATTGGAGCCCAAGATCCCACCAACAGGCGGTGGATCCGCGGCCTGTTAGGGAAGTTGGGATGTGAGATTTTTATGTTGGGATCCTAACAGCTAGTTGCCTTATTAGGAAACTAAAGATTCTGGGTATGTGACTATAAATAAGAACCGAGAGCCTTTTGGAAAAATCATCAAGCCGACGAGATCACGAAGTCCAAGACGGCTCACGCATCCAGGCTGATCATCAACTATTCATCTATCTCCTTCAGAAGAGATCGAGAAGCAAACTAGGTTTTTGTAATCATTTTTTAAAGGAACAAAGTATACATGATCAAGTTGATTAATAAAGGTAGTTTTATTCTATTGCATTTTATTTTCTTCATGATTTCTATCTTTTCTTTTCCCAACATGCGTGAGTAATTCTCCGCTTGTTAGTGTTCGTAGGATTAGGGTAGATTAATGGATGATGAAGATCCTTAAACTCTTTTTACGTCCTATAAAGTTTATAAACTTTATCAAAAGAATAGTTAACATCCTAATCTGGCACGCTTTCAATTCATTGATATTCACGACTACGATTAGAGATTAGATTAACAATTGCTTTGGTAAAGGCCAGAAATGAACGGAGATCCATGTCAAGGTAGGGGTTAAGAGTGGGAACTCTATTCCCTCCAGGAACCCTAATCTACATGCATCACAGTCGATCTAGTTTTAAATCTATTATATGATAAAAAGAGTAAGCTTTATGTAATCATCCATGACTACTAAATCTTAAAGAACCCTACAAGCTCCCTTCTTCTATAAAACCTATATCCGTAGTCAATCTAGATTTATATTCTGCATCCATGTTTGACGTAGATCTAGAACCTACAACCATTCTTTATTCTTACTCCTTTCTTTCTCAACACGTCTAAAGTAAGATTAAAAGATTCCATGTTTCCCTGAGGACGACCCGTACCCATCTCGGTCTAGCTACACGCGATACCATTATTGATTGCGGTTAATTACTACTACACACAAATCAGATCAATTACCGTGCGCAACATGTGAGGCGCACGTGCGCCCGCCATATGCGACACACATGCGTCCAATACGTGAGGCACACGTACGCGAATGCAAAGAAGCCTTTTCAGCAGTTAAGAGTTTAAGCTCCAACCTGTTCTTCCTCCCTGATGAGTGGGACATGGTTCAAAGGGTATATCCCTCCATACCTTCGATATATGTCGCTGTAATCTCTCAGTGTCGTCGGAGAGGTGGTGGGTCCCAATGACCAATGATCTTTCTTTCCAAAAAAGGAGGAAATGAGGAGGAACCCCCCATAAGCTTAAAAAAAGAGAAAGCTTCGAAAGAATAGAGAATTAAATTCTCGAGGAATAATAACTCTTTTCTTGGAAATTTTAGGTAAATAAAAGTAGATAAAGATCCTGTGGATCATTCAAAAAAAATAGAGAGAGCTCAGGAGTGCTTAGCACTTAGTGGGCGGCGCTCAGCGCCCAACTCCCTACGTGCCTCTCATGTGGGCGCTACAAAAGAACTCAGGAGTGCTTAGCACTTAGTGGGCGGCGCTCAGTGCCCAGCGCCTTGCGTGCCTCTCACATGGACGCTACAAAAGAACTCATGAGTGCTTAGCACTAAGAGGGCGGCACACAGCACCCAGCGCCCTACGTGCCTCTTACGTGGGCGCTACAAAAGAACTCAGGAGTGCTTAGCACTCAGTGGGTAGTGCTCAGCTCCCCTACATGCCCCTCACATAGGCGCTACAGAAGTGCCTAGCACTCATTGAGCGGTGCTCAGTACCCAGTGCATCACGTGACCCTCACGTAGGCGCCACGGAATAAAAGTGCTTGGCACCCACTAGGCAGCGCCTATCACCTAGATCCTCATGTGCATCGCACGTGGGCGCCATAAATAGTTCTTAGCACTCTATAGAAAGACAACAGGGATACAGTTTTTAACACTTATTGGGAAATCCCCATTACTAAAACCCCACATGATTATATGGGAGCGTCAGAACTTACAAAAGTGCTCTGCACTTTTGGCACAAAAAAGGGACTGAGCTCAAACAAGTGCTTAGTACTCTTTTTCAAATAAAAAGAAAACTGAGTGGACCAAGCCCAGGTTGGTTGGGTCCCCTGAGGATAGAACTTCTCTGATTTAGACCATCCGAGCCCATGTGCTCATGACTTCCCGAGCTGATCTTAGTCCCAAATACGACTATTGATCTTCCAAATGATGATTTCCAAAATGGTATTCATCACACATCCTCCCGAGGAAATTTTTGTCTCAAACATGACTAACGACTCCTAGGATCACCATAACCTATTTCCTTCAAATACGGGATTTGGTTTAAGGGTACATCTCTCCACACCTCTGATATACGTCGTTGTAATTTTTCAACGTCTTCAGAGAGGTGGTGGGTCTCGACAACCAACTATTCTTCAGTGCATTCCCAAACCGTTCAAACCGACCTGCACACCTCAAATCAGACCGCATCCTATACTGGGTGCATTCCATATCACCCATGTTCATTCATCACGTAACAAATACACGTGCATGCAAGATGAACACACTGGACCACCACGTCCTTAAACTAGCAAGGGACCGAAATGTCTGTAAACTAATATTCGTCTCTAAAATGGCGATAAGGGACCGAAATGTTCTTAAACTAATATTCGCCTCCAAAATAGCGATAATGGACCGAAATGTCCCTAAACTAAGACAACAGAGCCCAAATACTCTTTTGTTGGATCTGAAACAAAAATGATCCTAACACCTTGTTGGGTAGATCTTAGTCTCAAATTGAACTAACGTATCTTTAACAAAAAACCAACCGGGCCCCAACTGCTCACATACATTTAAGTCAATCTTAATTTCAAACCAGATTAACGATCCTTAAATAAAACAAACCCGAATCTAAGATATATGGATTTGGACTAATCCACGCCCTACGGGCGACGTCATAAATTAGTCTCCGTATATAATCCACGGGCAACCCAAACAAAAAATAAAAAAAACACACATGACACGAAGTGAACTTCTGGAGCAGGAGAAAGTGGTTATCGCGATGCGGTAACGTAATTAACTGCAGGGACTTGCGCCTGCAGGGAAGAGCGTCCCCACAATCAAAAACCCTTCGCAAACGAGGGGGAATCTGACGAAGTCTTCTACAACGGCCGCATCCATCCAAACCTCTGATATACGTTGCCATAAATCAACTTGGCATCTTCGGAGAGGTGGACGGATAAATCCAAATAGAATCTGCCCCCAAATTCAGGTAAGACGATCCATCCCGGTTCGTCCCTATTTTTGGCAACACGTGCATCACACGTGTTGCGCACCAAGTCCGCAACACGTGCGACGCACGTGCACCCAACACATGCGATGCACGTGTGCGAATGCAAAGAAGCTTATTTTAGCAGTTAGGAGTTTAAGCTCCAACCTGTTCTCCCCCCTAATGAGTGGGACATGGTACAAAGGGTACATCCCTCCATACCTTCGATACATGGCGCTGTAATCTCTCAGCGTCGTCGGAGAGGTGGTGGGTCCCAACGACCAATGATCTCTCTTTCCAAATATAGAGGAGAACCCTCCATAAGCATAGAAAAAGGAGAACATTTCGAAACAACAGAGAATTAAATTCTCGAGGAAGAAGAACTCTCTTCTTGGAAATTTTAGGTAAAGAAAAGTGATAAAGATCATGTGGATCATTCAAAAAAAGAGAGAGAAAGAGTTCAGGAGTGCTTATCACTCAGTGAGCGGCGCTCAACGCCTAGCATCTTACTGCCACTCACTGGAAGCCTCAGAACTCAGGAGAGGTTAGCACTCAGTGGGCAGCGCTCAGCGTCCAGCGCATCACGTGCCCCTCACATGGGTGCCACTAAATAAGGAGTGCTTAGCATACAATAAGCGGTGCTCAGCGCCTAGCGTCTCACGTGCCCCTCATGTGGATGCCTTAGAACTCAGGAGAGCTTAGCACTCAGTGGGCGGCGCTCAGCGCCCAGCGCATCACGTGCCCCTCATGTGGGTGCCACTAAATAAGGAGTGCTTAGCACTCAATAAGTGGTGCTTAGCGCCTAGCATCTCACGTGCCCCTCACGTGGACGCATCAGAACTCAGGAGAGCTTAGCACTCAGTGGGCGGTGCTCGGCGCCCAGCGCATCACGTGCCCCTTATGTGGGTGCCACTAAATAAGTAGTTCTTAGCACTCAATAAGTGGCGCTCAGCGCCTAGCGTCTCATGTGCCCCTCATGTGGACGCATCAGAACTCAGGAGCGCTTAGCACTATATGGGCGGCGCCCTAGCGCCCAGCGTCCCACGTGACTCTCATATGGGCGCCACAGAATGAAAGTGCTTGGCATCCACTAGGCAGCGCCTAGCGCCTAGCTCCTCATGTGCTTTGTATATGGGCGCCATAAAGAGTATTTAGCACTACATATATACAAAAACGGGGTGAAGTGTTTAACATTTATTGGGAAATTCCCATAACTGAAAAACCCACATGATTATATATAAGCGTCAGAACTTAAAAAAGTGCTCAACACTTTTTTGCACAAAAAAGGGACTGAGCCCAAACAAGTGCTTAGTAATTTTTTTCAAATAAAAGGAAAACTGAGTGGACCAAGTCCAAGTTGGTTAGGTCCCTTGAGAGTAGAAACTCCTTAATTAAAATCAACCAAGCCCATGTGCTCACTACTTCCCAAACTGATCGTAGTCCCAAATACGACCATCGATCTTCCAACTGATGATATCCCAAAACGATATTCGTCCCATATTCCCCTGAGGAAATCTTAGTCTCAAAATACAACTAATGATTCCTGGGTTTACCATTAATCCCTTTTCCCCCAAAAACCGGAATTGGTTCATGGGTACATCTCTCTACGCCTCTGATACATGTCGTTGTAATTCGTCAACGTCTTCAGAGAGGTGGCGAGTCCCGACAACCAACAGCTTTTTGGTGCACTGATGTGTACACCTCAAATTAGACCGCACCCCAAATTGGGTGCATCCCCATATCATCATTGTTCATCCCGTTACGTAACAAATACACGTGCACGCAAGATGGACAATGGACCGAGACGTTCCTAAACTAACAACGGACCAAGACGTCCTTAAACTAACCGTTGCCTCCAAAATGGCAACAATGGATCGAGACGTACCTAAACTAACCACGGACCGAGACGTCCTTAAACTAACCGTTGCCTCCAAAATGGCAACAACGGACCGTAATGTCCTTAAACAAAAATCTCACCCCCAAATGGTGATCAATGGACGGTAACGTCCTTAAACTAAAATCTTACCCCTAAATGGTGATCAACGGACCGTAACATCCTTAAACTAAATCTCACATCCAAAATGGCGATCAACGGACCGAGACGTCCTTAAACTAAAATCTCACCTCCAAAATGGTGATCAACAGAACGAGATGTCCTCAAACTAGAACTTCACCTCCAAAATGGCGATAATGGACCGAAACGTCCTTAAACTAAAACAATAGAGCCTAAATGCTCTATTGTGGGATCTGAAATAAAAATGATTCTGAAACCTCGTTAAGTGGATCTTAGTCTTAAATTGGACTAATATATCCTTAACGAAAACAAATCGAGACCCCAAATGCGTATAGATGTTTAAGTCGATCTTAATCCCAAAATAGATTAACGGTCCTTAAATAAAAAACCCAAATCTAAGAAATACGGATTTGGCCTAATCCATGTCCTATGGGCGACAACATAAATTAGTCTTTGTATACAATCCACGGGCAACCAAAAATAAAACAAACACACACGACATGAAGTGAGCTTCCGGAGTAGGAGAAAGTGGTTATCGCGATGTAGTAATGTAATTAATTGCAGGGGCTTGCGCCTATAGGGAAGAGCGTCCCTACAATCAAAAACCCCTCTCAAAATGAAGGGGAATCTGACGAAGTTTGCTACAACGGCCGCATCTGTCCAAACCTTCGATATACAGTGCCATAAATCAACTTGGCATATTCGAAGAGGTGGATGGATAAATCCAAATAGCATATGCCCCCAAATTCAGGAAAGACGATCCATCCCGGTTCGTCCCTGTTTTCGTCGGTGAACAGATTCTGGCACGCCTGGTCGTACCTTTTCCTCTTTCCACTCCACACTTCGTGTGTTGTGTTTCGCGAACAAAAATCGCGGTTTGCTATGGTTGCCCTTGGATTCGAGATACTATGATTTGGTGTCTTGCTCCTGTGCAGAAAGAAGAAGTGAACATCAATGGATTCCAGCTGCACTAACTGCAACAACAACTCTTGCTCTGCCCCAACTGGAGGAGTGACATATGGGTCCAATGCTGCCTCCATCGTTTCAATGCCAGTGTGGCAGGTGACTCAAGCCACCACTGGATTGTTCTTCGGGACCATGCTCCCGCCAGCGAGTTTTAGCGCCCCAGTGCCACCACAGGAAGCTCCCAAAAAGTCGGTCTTCGATCGACTTGCAACCACTACGCCCCCTCTTAAAGGGTCATCCAAGTCTTCCACCTCAGTCTTCAACATGTTGAGCCAAAGCTCAAGTGGGCCCGCAAATAGGCTCACGATACCCGAAGGGCTATCCCAAAATGAATATTCCTTCCAACTCCTGCTGCAGGTGAAGTCGTCAAATGTACTTCTCCTACCAGAAAATCGGCCTTCAAATAGTCGTTCCCTCTCAACGAACGTCAGTCTTCGACAGGATGGCACCAGTAGCAGCCCCTAACCGAAGCAAGGGGCACAAAGGAGCCGCTTCCACAACTGAGGTGGTTCTATCTGCAAGGAACGCTCGACGTCACCACTGGAGC
This sequence comes from Agapanthus africanus, assembly GCA_030015575.1. Taxonomy (NCBI): domain Eukaryota; kingdom Viridiplantae; phylum Streptophyta; class Magnoliopsida; order Asparagales; family Amaryllidaceae; genus Agapanthus; species Agapanthus africanus. Next base: position 438,569,620 of record CM057350.1, on the reverse strand, counting down.
CGAGTGAGAAGATCTGGGGGCAACTCCCCCTCTGGACTCACCCCACCAGCTCCAATGATAGAAGTTGACACTGCTGTTCCAACCGGGAACAGCTTTGATCTGATTAGGAAGGTGCGAAAGAACTCTTCGACCTCAGTGCTGACGAAAATGAAGCTCATGATGGAAAACATTGTCCAGAAACAAAAAGGACTAGCACGAGAGACTGCACGAGGCTCTCTGGGCATACCGAACGAAATTCAAAATGGTTACGAGTACAACACCATTCGCGTCGGTATTTGGCACTGAAGCAGTCCTTCCTTTAGAAATAGAACTCCGTTCTCTCCGAGTAGCGGTTCGATATGAGATAACAGATGACGAAAATGCCCATCTTCGGCTTGAGGAGCTCGACGGCCTCGATGAAACTTGCCTCATGGCGCAACAAAACCTAGAAGATTACAAGGCAAGGATGATGTGCTCCTACGAAAAACTGACTAGGCCGAGGACATTCCGCCAAGTCGAACTCGTGCTAGTTGTCAAAAGACCTATGATCCCCAATCGTACAAAACGAGGGAAATTTGAGCCAAACTATGAAGGCCCATACATTATAGACAAGGTCTATCAAGGTGGGGCCTATTTGCTTATTGATATGCATGGAGAAAGACCTTTCCGGCCAATAAACGGCCGATTCCTCAAGAAATACCATGCATGACGAGTCACGACTTAGGTCAATGACAGATGATGACGCTCGTGTCCGCTCGCTATCTTCCTGAGTCCAAACTCTATGTGGTATTCGGAAAAGCTTCACCTCAAACATGGTGATAATGGACCACTACGTCCTTAAACTAGCAATGGACCACTACGTCCTTAAACTGGCAATGGACCGAAATATCCCTAAACTAACAACGGACCGTAATGTCCCTAAACTAAAGCTTCACCTCAAAAAGGGTGATAATGGACCGCTATGTCCTTAAACTGGTAAAGGACCGAGATGTTCCTAAACTAATAATGGACTGGAATGTCTTTAAACTAGCATGTCACCTCAGATACGGCGATAATGGACCGTGATGTCCCTAAACTAACAACGGACCGTAATGTCCTTACACTAAAACCTCACCCCGAAAATGGTGACAACAGACCGTAATGTCCTTAAACTAAAACTTCGCCTCCAAAATGGTGATAATGGACCGAGATGTACTTAAACTAACAATGGACCGAAATGTTCCTATACTTGCGCGTCGCCTCAAACATGGCAATAATGGACCGAAATGTTCCTAAACTAGTGCTCCGCCTAAAACATGGCGCATCGCCCCAAATACGGCGATATCCTCTCTTGAGATCTATATTGCAATCAAAGATCCAATAGAGAAGACTGCAACTCAAGTCCCGCTGGCTACACATCTACTCCAGCGGCGAAGACACAAATTGCTGCTTCACCAGTTCGTTGGCAGCCTGTCAAAGACAGCGTTTGAATGGTACTCGAAGCTCCCAAATGAGTCCATCAAAACATTCACAGAGTTAGAACTGCTATTCATGCAACGGTTCGCCGGCGCAAGTGAGCGCACCCCGATCACGACGTTAATCAATACCAGGGTGAGGCTAGGAGAGAGCTGGGTTCAATACGCGATCTGGTGGCGGAACCTATAGTCAAAATGAGAACAACGTATTGAAGAAGCTCCTGCTGTGGGCATGTTCATAGGAACAATGGATCCTCAGGCGACTGTATCTCAGTTTATGACGTTCTTTAAGCCGACTACCTTCCAGGCTCTCTGATCGACAAGTTGGCTTAAATGGACCAGATGGGCTATGGACCTTCCTCTTAAAAAATAGACCCTCGGAATATAAAAGGTAAAGGGAAAGCGGCTTTCGTTGCCAATACTCAACAACAACCGAGTGACCCGAAACCAGTTGCTCGCCAAAACAACCCGTGCCCGCGACAATCCCTAGAAAAGAAGCTAGGACGTGCTTACTCATTTCCCCATGATAAAACGAGGAGATTGTTCAAATTGGCAGTGCGCAACAAACTCATCACTCTGCCGGACCAAGAACGTCCATCACAGACCGGTGATGTCAACAACCCCAACTACTGCTCCTATCACAGAATGGTGAGCCACCCAATTGAAGATTACTACATCTTCAAAAATTAGATTGAGGACCTGTAAGTCGATGTACTACACCCCAGAACTTGTGGGGAGGCGGAATTTTCAAAAACGATCTTGTTTTAGTGAACGAACATCGACTAACCGCTTGAATCGAAGCTAAACTATAAATAACCAAACACAAAGTGTTTCTAAACTACTGTGTTTAGGGATTATACCTAATGAACCAACTCCTTCGTCTTTACGATCTCTTTGTTCTCCTCGGCCTTCTCTAGGTAGTAGACGATCCACCCGAGAGCAAAACTCCAAGATAAACCTCTAAACTTGAGGCAACTAACCTTCTTGGATTGCTAATCAAAGAAGCTAGGATGAAATAGAGTGATGGTTATGGATTGATTAGTCTTACTAACCCTTGTTCTCAACTCATGAGAGGGGAGGATTAGTCTTTGAAGAGGGAGAGCTTGAGGAGAGAGAAGGTGAGAATGAATATCAAATGAGAATAGTAAATCTATCATAATAAATATGAAGCATTCTTATTTATGAGAAAAAGAATAATACATAATGAATAAGCATGCTTCACAAATATCTAATGGTGATTCATTGTCATGACTCACTAAGCATTTATCATGCATTAATGATATGCATGAATCACCCTCATGACTCACTAAACTCATTTAATGCAAATGACACATAACCCTCCTTAGTCACCATCTTCTAGAAGCTTCTCGCACAATTACGAGAACGCCCCTCCGATCCGTAAAAATACGGAAAAACTTTAGACTGTATAAATCCAATAACCGGATACCAGTAACTGGCTTAAACCAAAGCCGACTGGTAAAAACTGTCCAAACGACGTAAGTGTGTAAACACACATACGCGTCCGAACCCTTTGTCGTAAAACCATACGACCTCTATATCGTTTTGCCTGGAGTAGGAAACTCTCTGTGTGGGACTCTAGAGACTTGACTACTACGCTGGCAGTGGGTTTAACCACAGACCGCAAGCGGCACTAGCTGTACGTAACGGTCCCCAGGTAGTTGTCGATAAGAAGGCCGATGAGGAAACCCATCCGAACTCCTACTGAGTCTGATGTGACAATCTTCATACAGTCCGGTCCGTTCGTCCAAGACTATCGCATATCGGGCCTAGGGGGGCGGCAAGCGTCAGTCCCCTAATAGCGGTATAAGTCGTGTCGGAGGGAAGCCCATTACACCCTGAGAAACTACTGGAACCTACCAGCAAATCTCGCTTGCCCTGGCCAGGGACTTTGCGTAATGGCTCTCTGACACAGCACGATATCTACTCCCAATACCGGGAGGGACGAATCCTGTCTAACCGCCACTGCCTCCAAGTGCTCGGGACTGCACCCAACTGCTACCTGTTTGCACGACTCCTTTGAGCCGTGGTAGGGTAGCAATCTAAGAACAGTGGGACACACTCGAGGCGAAGTAGCAGTGTCAAGTCTGCGGACTATGCTGTACTCATGTCACCTGGGAACTGCTCACTGACGACTGGTATCAAACCAACCAACAGTTCCCTGTGAGTCCTGTCCGGTGTACCCGTAACCTAACGAGCACCTGCATACTATCTCCAGTACGACGTACTGACGGCTGTGGGACAGACCATCTCCCCAACTGGGATGAGAAGCGTACACACTAGTCTACTCCGAAGTATCAATGCTCTGTCTCGATAATCCAACGACCAGGGACCTGAATAAGGATGTGCTTGTAGACTACCCAGCCCCCACTAGTGTGACTGCCATCACAACGCTGGTAGACAAGCAAGATCCTAAGAGCTCTATCAATACGTACACTCACATATTGAGATAGAAAAACCAAGTAGCATACTACCATGTTTAGCAAGACTGTTATACACATGTGAATATCCCAAGCTTCCATTAAGTAATATACAAACTAGTATGATATAGTAATGGCCTTCTAGGGCATAAACACTAACAATCTCCTACTTGCACTAGGGCCATGTACTGGCATATCGTAGACCGATGATCTCGAGTAGCCTCTCGAACTGAATCTGAGGTAGGGCCTTCGTGAATGGATCAGCAATGTTCTCTTCAGAAGCAACTCTCCGAACCTCGATCTCCTGACGATCAATGATCTCCCTGATCAGGTGATACCGCCTCAAGATGTGTCTGGACTTCTGATGGGACCTTGGTTCCTTCGCTAAAGCTATAGCTCCGTTGTTGTCGCAATACAGAGGTATTGGATCAACTATGGTAGGAACCACCTGAAGTTCTGTTAGGAACTTCTTCATCCAGACTGCTTCTTTTGCGGCATCGCAAGCAGCTATATACTCCGCTTCCATCGTCGAGTCAGCAACGGTGTCCTGCTTGGAGCTCTTCCAGCACACCGCCCCTCCATTGAGGGTAAAGACATAACCCGACATGGACTTGGAATCGTCCTTATCACTCTGGAAGCCGGAATCAGCAAAGGCCTCCAACCTGAGGTCTTTTCCGCCGTAAACCAAGAACATCTCCTTAGTCCTCCTCAGGTACTTGAGAATGTTCTTTACTGCTATCCAGTGTTTCTCCCCTGGGTCTGACTGATACCGGCTTACCACGCTTAGTGCGTAAGCTACATCTGGTCTGGTGCACAACATCGCATACATTATAGAGCCTACCGCAGAAGCGTAGGGTATAATAGACATGCGTTCCCTTTCCAAATCAGTCTTGGGAGACATCTCTTTGGAGAGGGTGATTCCGTGACAAGCTGGTAGATTACCGCGCTTAGAATCTTCCATACTGAATCTTTTCAGTACAGTGTCGATATACCTGGACTGCGAAAGTCCCAACATCCTCTTGGATCTATCACGATAGATCCGGATCCCCAGAATGTACGAGGCATCACCCAGGTCTTTCATGGAGAACCTGTATGACAAGAATCCTTTGACAGATTGTAGCATAGGAATATCATTTCCTATCAATAGAATGTCATCCACGTACAAGACGAGGAATACGACACTTCTGGCCACAACTTTACTATATATGCACGGTTCATCTGGATTTTTGATAAAGTCATATTCTTTGACTGTCTCATCAAAACAGATGTTCCAACTCCGCGATGCCTGCTTTAGTCCATAAATGGACTTAAGCAGCTTGCATACTTTCCCGCTGCTCCCACTCTGATTGAAACCCTCTGGCTGATCCATATAGACGCATTCTTCTAAATTTCCATTCAGAAAAGCCGTCTTTACGTCCATCTGCCAGATTTCATAATCATGGAAGGCAGCAATAGCAAGAAGGACCCGAATGGATTTGAGCATAGCCATTGGAGAAAAAGTTTCGTCATAGTCCAAACCAGGTCTTTGACGAAAACCCTTTGCAACAAGTCTAGCCTTATAGGTTTCTACCTGTCCATCTACACCAATCTTTTTCTTGAAGATCCATTTGCATCCTATGGGTTTTACCCCATCTGGAGCAAAGTCCAAAGTCCATACTTTGTTGGTGTACATGGACTCCATTTCGGTCCGCATTGCATCTAGCCATCGTACCGAGTCGCCGCTCTGGATGGCCTGCTGGAAGTCAGTAGGTTCATCATCATCTATGATGCAATCCTCTCTATCCCTATCTATGAGAAAACCGTAGTATCTCTCAGGCGGATGAGACGGCCTACTACTCCTGCGGAGGGGTGCGGGAATGTTCTGTTCTTCTTGAACCTCTGGTTCTACCAAACTTTCAGTAACAGTTTGTGGTTCTGGAATTTCTTCCAGTTCTACTGCGCTCCCACTCTTCTGATTTTCTAAAAAATCAGTTTCTAAGAAGTGGGCATGACGAGAAACAAAAACCTTTTGTTCCTCTGCGTAATAGAAATAATATCCCTTGGAGTTCTTTGGATATCCCACAAGCTTACACAGTACTGAGCGTGCCTCGAGCTTGTCCACATGCTGCTTTTTTACAAAAGCTGGACACCCCCATGTCCTAAAATGTTTCAGACAGGGTTTCTTCCCACTCCACATCTGATATGGTATGGTAGGCACAGTCTTGGTTGGAACCTGGTTTAAAAGATATGCCGCTGATTCTAGCGCATAACCCCAGAAAGATCGCGGTAACTCAGCATTACTCATCATGGATCGTACCATATCCAATAGGGTTCGATTCCGTCTCTCCGATACACCGTTATGTTGTGGAGTGTATGGAGGAGTAAGCTGAGAGAGAATTCCTTTCTCTTTTAGGTAACCAAGGAACTCGGCACTCAAGTATTCACCACCTCGATCAGATCTAAGTGTCTTGATACTTTTGCCGGTTTGTTTTTCTACTTCATTCTTATACTCTCGGAATTTCTCAAAAGCCTCGGATTTATGTTTCATCAGATAAATGAATCCGTATCTTGAGTAATCATCCGTGAAAGTAATGAAATAGGAAAAACCACCTCTCGCATGTGTAGACATTGGACCACATACATCGCTGTGTATGAGTCCTAAGAGCTCGCTCGCTCTTACTCCTTGTCCAGTGAATGGAGTCTTTGTCATCTTTCCTTTGAGACAAGATTGACAAGTGTCATAAGATTGATATTCGAACGAGTCTAAATATCTTTCTCTATGCAACTTAGTCAACCTTCTCTCATTGATGTGACCCAGTCTACAATGCCATAAGAAAGCTTTATTTAAATCTGGAGATTTTCTTTTTAGTGTGTTCTGGACATTGAAAATTTGGAGTTGGTTTAAAACATATATGCCGTTATTTAGAGTACCGGACCCAATCAAACCATGATTAAGGTGGATGTTGACAACATCTCTTACAAACGTGAAATCATAACCTTTATTTGATAACAAGGAAACTGATATGATATTACACGTTAAGCTTGGTACAAAATAACAGTTATGCAAAACCAAAATATGTCCACTCGTCAATCCTAGGTGATAATCCCCGATGGACGCAGCTCCCACGCTAGCTTCGTTAGCAACCCTGAGGATCATATCACCTTCCTTCAGCACTCTACGGTTTCTCAGTGCCTGCAATGAATTGCAAATATGAGATCCTGATCCGGTATCCAATACCCAGGAAGTAGAGTTGATCGACAGACAATTCTCAATCACAAACACACCTGAAGTCGAAGCCACAGCTTGCTTCGGTTCCTGGTTCTTGGCGTTCCACGCCTTGCAATCCTTCTTCCAGTGCCCTTTCCTGTGACAATGGAAGCACTCATCCTGGCCAACTACCGGTGCTGCAAACTTTTTCTTTCCCTTCTTTCCCACCTTACTAACACCTCCTCTAGGTTTGGGTGCGGCCTTCTTCTTCCTTCCTTTGGCCCTAGCCTTGGACCCGGAAGAAGATGCACCGCCAACAAACATAGCGGGTGTTTCCCTTGCCTTCTGCAAGGTGCCCTCTGCACTCCTTAACATGTTCAGGAGTTCCGCAAGTTCAACTTCTTTTCCTTGAATGTTGAAGTTGAGGATAAACTGGGCATAGGTGGGAGGAAGGGACTGGAGAATAAGGTCTGTATGCAGCTCATTATCCAAAGTCGTCCCAAGGTCTGCGAGCTCTTCAATATAGCCGATCATCTGTAGGACATGTTCACCTACCGATGACCCGACAGCCAACCTCGCTCGAAACAAGTTCTTAGAGGTCTCGTATCTTGCTATACGAGATTGCTCTCCATAAAGTTCCTTTGTATGGAGAAATATGCCATCCAGGGACATATCCTCGTGCCTCCTCTGATGTTCATTGTTCATTGAGGCAAGCACGATGCACTTGGCTCTCGCGCAATCTAAATCCCAGGTTTTGCGGATTTCCTTATCCGCATTGCTGGATTTGGGACCAGGGACAGCAGGTGCCGTAGCGGTGAGGATGTACCCCAATTTGTCATAGGTCAAAGCCATTTTGACATTCCGCAGCCAATCTTTATAGTTTGGCCCTGTCAGTATATTTTTCTCTAAAAGTAACTTAAGTCCAGTCATTTTCAGGGTCGCTGCAATTAGGAGAGAGAGAAGAAAACTCTTTAGCATGATGCTCTTGCAAGTTTAGAGTGGTTTTTAGTTTATCTAAACTGGATGGCTCCCACTGTTTCTCGAATCCTTCTTCAAACCATAAAAGAAGAATTAGCCAGGACTATTCTCACCGTACAATACTTGCTTAACCGTTCAGCCAGGCCAGTGTCGATACTTCGAGGGAGGTTTTCCAACGCTTTCGCGAAGTTCCTTAATTAAATAACCTCTTTTCTCTGGGGGCGTAACCCCGCTGACACCTTTCTGGACACCTACTTGGTTTATAGCATTGATCGTTAAGTGACGAATATCCTGATAAGTATCATATACTCACAGTAGGATCGGGATCCAAATATCATCTTATGATAATGTTGAAGGAATCCTACCAACATTCATCAAACTCCAAATGGTATGCATCTCTTTGCAAATTTCAGTTTCTTTAGAAATTCCCGATATAAGTTTTTGCCCCATGTTCTTATGATCTTGACTAAGGGCCAACAAATCATAAGTCACATGTCAAGTTCTGCCCATCATTATCCTGTTGATTTGAACCCATCCGTATATACTCTTGACTAAGGGCCAAACAAAGTAATACGACTGTCCCAAACCAACTCATCTATCTATGCAACAAATGAATACCCCAGCAGCTACTAATCACTATGTCTTGACTAAGGGCCAAACAAACATAGCTTGAATACTACTGACCATTCATAAGAAATGACGGAGGGCTACGACTGGTTTTGGCGAAACCGTGAACGTAGTGAACTTGATATAACCGAAGGAACCTGATAGCTTTTAAAAGGAGTGGTTAAATCTCCGCATTTAAAAATATCTGTTTTTAAAAATAACCGAGTGGTTTCTTTTAAACTGTTCCAACGATTTAAACTTTGGTTTGTTTTTCTTTGCATTATAGATAATGCGTCCCATCATTAACCTATCATTGCAGAAAACAACGAAAATACAACGTCCTCTTATGCCATCCGCATTCGCCACGGGGTCCCGTCATCACCCGTTAGGTTACTTAACTAACGACAGAGCGGGGGCTGGGCTAGCGCGGGTGTAAAACATAAGTGACGTCTAAATAGCTATCATATATATAGATATTTTACATTCGTCTGACGCAACGATATACATTCCAGAACACAGATAAACAATATTGGATTTGCAAGCAATCTGTATTTCTTTTGAGCCTGCAAGAAAAGACAGATTACACAGTTGTGATGAATAGCCGTTACCCCACCCTCGACCCCTACGGGTACGGCAAACTACCCGCCCGGCAGTTTCTGTATCCCACCTTGGGTCAGTCCTAGGAGCAAAAACAGTAAAATGAAATAATACAACGGTGGCTACAACCGCAACCTGGATGTGCCCCGCAAAAATAATATTACAACAAATTACATTTACAACAAATGAATTAAACAATAACCCATTGCTAAACCCTGGCTATACACCACAACAGTCCAATACAGTTCATATGCACAAACAGATATATCCATTACAGAAATGTGCAACCCCCTACCAACCGACATACTAGCAGTTAGGGGAGGTTTACGAACACATTTATCAATCACAGATATAATCCAACATGCAAATACTGTACAATTTCGATCGATTAAACAACATTAATATTGCTCCAAAAACTGCTCTGTAAAACTGAAACCTGAGCAAAATTAAAATATTCCAGAAAACCCCAAATACCAGAGAGGACCCACACATGAAAGATGAGTCCATGACTCGGCAACTCGGCCGCGGAACCGCGGCGGATCGGTGGGATCCGCCGCGCTTCCGCGGCGCTTTAGCCGAATCATGGTCTCAAATTTCATGGGTGTTCTTCTGGACCCTTTTCAAGCTTTCTGAACTCACCTGAAAAATTTTTGGACTTCATTTAAATTTCGACAGAAACTTGACATTTTTAGGGTTTTCCGGCTTCGTTTTTCCGTTCGAAATTCATACAAATTTGCAATAAAGTTATTTATTGTTTAGCGAGGCTCTGATACCACTGTAAGTCGATGTACTACACCCCAGAACTTGTGGGGAGGCGGAATTTTCAAAAACGATCTTGTTTTAGTGAACGAACATCGACTAACCGCTTGAATCGAAGCTAAACTATAAATAACCAAACACAAAGTGTTTCTAAACTACTGTGTTTAGGGATTATACCTAATGAACCAACTCCTTCGTCTTTACGATCTCTTTGTTCTCCTCGGCCTTCTCTAGGTAGTAGACGATCCACCCGAGAGCAAAACTCCAAGCTAAACCTCTAAACTTGAGGCAACTAACCTTCTTGGATTGCTAATCAAAGAAGCTAGGATGAAATAGAGTGATGGTTATGGATTGATTAGTCTTACTAACCCTTGTTCTCAACTCATGAGAGGGGAGGATTAGTCTTTGAAGAGGGAGAGCTTGAGGAGAGAGAAGGTGAGAATGAATATCAAATGAGAATAGTAAATCTATCATAATAAATATGAAGCATTCTTATTTATGAGAAAAAGAATAATACATAATGAATAAGCATGCTTCACAAATATCTAATGGTGATTCATTGTCATGACTCACTAAGCATTTATCATGCATTAATGATATGCATGAATCACCCTCATGACTCACTAAACTCATTTAATGCAAATGACACATAACCCTCCTTAGTCACCATCTTCTAGAAGCTTCTCGCACAATTACGAGAACGCCCCTCCGATCCGTAAAAATACGGAAAAACTTTAGACTGTATAAATCCAATAACCGGATACCAGTAACTGGCTTAAACCAAAGCCGACTGGTAAAAACTGTCCAAACGACGTAAGTGTGTAAACACACATACGCGTCCGAACCCTTTGTCGTAAAACCATACGACCTCTATATCGTTTTGCCTGGAGTAGGAAACTCTCTGTGTGGGACTCTAGAGACTCGACTACTACGCTGGCAGTGGGTTTAACCACAGACCGCAAGCGGCACTAGCTGTACGTAACGGTCCCCAGGTAGTTGTCGATAAGAAGGCCGATGAGGAAACCCATCCGAACTCCTACTGAGTCTGATGTGACAATCTTCATACAGTCCGGTCCGTTCGTCCAAGACTATCGCATATCGGGCCTAGGGGGGCGGCAAGCGTCAGTCCCCTAATAGCGGTATAAGTCGTGTCGGAGGGAAGCCCATTACACCCTGAGAAACTACTGGAACCTACCAGCAAATCTCGCTTGCCCTGGCCAGGGACTTTGCGTAATGGCTCTCTGACACAGCACGATATCTACTCCCAATACCGGGAGGGACGAATCCTGTCTAACCGCCACTGCCTCCAAGTGCTCGGGACTGCACCCAACTGCTACCTGTTTGCACGACTCCTTTGAGCCGTGGTAGGGTAGCAATCTAAGAACAGTGGGACACACTCGAGGCGAAGTAGCAGTGTCAAGTCTGCGGACTATGCTGTACTCATGTCACCTGGGAACTGCTCACTGACGACTGGTATCAAACCAACCAACAGTTCCCTGTGAGTCCTGTCCGGTGTACCCGTAACCTAACGAGCACCTGCATACTATCTCCAGTACGACGTACTGACGGCTGTGGGACAGACCATCTCCCCAACTGGGATGAGAAGCGTACACACTAGTCTACTCCGAAGTATCAATGCTCTGTCTCGATAATCCAACGACCAGGGACCTGAATAAGGATGTGCTTGTAGACTACCCAGCCCCCACTAGTGTGACTGCCATCACAACGCTGGTAGACAAGCAAGATCCTAAGAGCTCTATCAATACGTACACTCACATATTGAGATAGAAAAACCAAGTAGCATACTACCATGTTTAGCAAGACTGTTATACACATGTGAATATCCCAAGCTTCCATTAAGTAATATACAAACTAGTATGATACAGTAATGGCCTTCTAGGGCATAAACACTAACAGGACCAGTATCAATGGGGTAAATTTGTGCTTTCTGAGAACTGGAGTGTGAACCCGCCACAGAGGCACGCTCCTAAAATAGTGGATACGCCGGGGGCATCATGCCCATTTGTGGAAGAAGCCCCGTGGGAAGTAGTCCTTTCAGCTAAAACCAAAAGAATGCTTAAAGATCTTCAAGCATGTCCGATGATCAGGTGAAAAAGCCCGCTGGAGCCCGAGATCATTGAGGGGATGCTGAAACCATGTTCCGCACCGAAAACAGTTGACAAAGGGCAAAACCCCTAGGTCAAGCCTTCACAGTCTTCGAAGAAGAAGAAGAAGACCAAGAAGCCTGTGCAGCCAGCCTAGTATGACGACAAGCATACAGACCTGCAAAAGTATATCGACGCGCTGGAGGAGTATAACCAGAAGGCGCGGACCCCAGTCACTCTCGAAGAGTTACTCAAGCATATACTTAAGAATGGAGATGATAATGATGATGAGGGAAATGACTCGTCAGGAGAAACCGAAGATTATGTAGCAAGTTGCCACATGGTTTCTCATTCGTCGTTAAATAACAAAGAAACTCTCTCGGCGTTAGAAAACAACGCAGAGGAACTGGGGGCAGAATCGGTGCCAAAATCCCCGGAGCTGCCAGAAGACCCAATTGACAGGCTGCTAAATGAAGATTTTCAGAAGAGAAAAGCTGACCGAGAACGCGAAACAGCCATATAGGAAAAGGATAAGCGTCAGCGTCAGGATGAACAAGTTGTAGCAAGGAGGAGTCGTAAAGTACTTCGACCAGATTAAAGCACACCTGCGACAAATAAGAGCATAATCAAGATAGAGAAGCGGTTCACCAAAGCCCTGTCAGTGGGAATGAAGCTGCCACCTTTCAAGGGAAATATTCCTGGGGCCACATGCCTCAATGGAGAGGTTTCACATACGAACTACTGCCTATATCATCGGAGGGTCACACACCCCACCGAAGAGTGCAATACCTTCAAGAAGTGGTGGCAAGGATACGTTGCCCACCAACAACACTTCAAGCAGATGAAGCGCAAAGATCGTCGGCAGCAAAGAAGCGCGACAGATGAGTGTGAAGGAACGGCTGGCAACTGTCTCATGGTTGATACCGGTTCGACAAAAGGGAAATCCCAAGTTCTTACATTCGGGAGTGATTCTGAGGAAGAAATATCCCTCGGCCCTCTCTTCAAGGAACCCACCTACAGAAATGAAGAGGAGGAGAAGAACTGCGAGAAAATTCAGCTGCGTAACTGGACGCTGCCTGAAAAGAAACTCGGGCCTACAAACAAAGGTTCGAGCAAAAGAGACAAGGGAAAGGAAAATGTCCCTGAGAAAATTGTCCTCGATGATAGAGTCGTCAAAGAGCTCGCAGCCAAGGACCCGCCTAAGAAAAACAAGCTGGATTATAATGTCCTGGCATATTTGAGGAAGATACCCTTACAACTGAGCATACTGGATACTCTCCTCTTGTCCAAACAAGCAAGAGATTCTCTGATTAGGGCATTACAGGAGCCTGATCAATTCTAAGCTTTCCTTGCAGAAGAAAAGATGAAGGACGAGCTGGCAGGGGTTCATACAGCTGACATCACATTCGGCGATGAAGATCTCCTCCTCGAAACGTGCGAGCAGAACCGTCCTATATATGTCACCAGGTACTGCCACGACATCAAGATAGGGAAGATGTTGGTCAACAATGGGTCCTCCGTCAACCTTCTCATCGTAAAGCTGCTGAAGGAGATTTGCATGAACATTCAGTACCTGGCTCGTGACAAAATTACCATCTCCGGGTTTGACTCACAGTCGTCACGGACGCTTGGGTCTGTAATATTGACATTACGCTTTAGGATTCTCATCACTGACATCAAATTTCATGTCATCGATGCCAAGACTTTCTATAACGCTATGCTCGGTCGACCTTGGTTACACGAGTACAATGTCATCCTTTCTACACAACACCAGTGTATGAAGTATTTCAAAGACGGTATCGAGTACACAGTTACAGGGGAGCTAAATCCATTCTCCATAAATGAAGTCTGAAAATATGAAGACGCAGAGTACTTCCTACCAGACATCGAAGACACGGAAAGATGTCATAAGCTGGAGAATAAACGAAAAGCCGTCGCCACTATCCCGGTCTTTAGAAGTGACCCCGAGGAAGATGAGGAAATAGTCTACTCGGGGCAACCCCAATGCAATAGATCCAGACCATCTACTCCTATTTTTGTCTTTGGCAGTGACTCTGAGGACAAGACTAACGCCGTATTCTCCACTCACCCGTCAGTACAAACCATTACTGGAACTGATCAGAGCTTGCAAATCACCAAAGTTCCTCCATGACATTACAAAGAACTTGATGCACTCGATACATACAGTGTACAAGAGCTGCAAACTTTCTACGTCCCTCCCAGGCGAAGAGGTGAAAAGGCGATCCTCTTCTATCAATCTACGGAGACCAGAGTGGAGAAAGAAGTCAGGCATGGTACCGAGTTTGCACTTGACAGTCTTCAACCATTCCGTTTACCCAGATATTACGCAGAGGGATTAAAAAGGCTATTAAGATGCCAAGACGTACCCTTCCAACAAACCGCTCGACAAGCCCAGTTCTACAACAATATTTGGGACATTCCTAGGACTCAGCGAAAGATGCCCAACGGGAGGATGGAGACGGCTGGGCTTGGATACATTCAGTCCAAGAAACGGGAACGATTCCATGGCTGTTGCGTTATAAATAACTCCGGTGAAGAAGTGAACGCTCTTTCAAATAACCGTGACGTTGAAACAGAACGAGATCCCGCTATAAGAACGTCAAGTTTGTCGTTCGAAGAGCAAGTTGACAAGCTAATAAGGGAAGCCAGTCAAAAGGTTTGGGATGATCATAATCGCGAAATGGCTATTTACGAAAAGGCCAGGACTCAGCGTCTCATTCAGCAGTCTACGGAAAAGGAAAATTACGATGCCCTTCACCCTCAGCCCCCTGTACGTTCTCGCGACAAGGAAAAAGCCTGACACAGAGGCAAGAACATGGTGGAGTATGAGAATGACGTTCTAGAATAGCGAAGCGAATCTAAGAAACCACGCAATCAAGAAAAGTCAGTTGGAATCCGCCTTTCATCAAGAAGATAGGTAGGGAATACTCTTTCCCTCAGAACAAGACAAGGAAAATATTCAGCCTTGTTATCAAGTATCAGATGATGACGCTCTCGGAGTCTTGGCATCCCGAAAAAATAAACGAGGTCCATCATCCGGATTATTGCTCCTATCATCGAGCAATAGGACATCCTCTTGAAGACTGCTTCACCTTTAAAGATCGGGTCGAAGAACAATATCAACAGGGCAGGTTCGCTTTATCCGATAGCTAGAGGGTGACCCCACCGCAAAAGCACGAGCCAAAGAGAACCTATATAGCGAAGGCGGGACCAGCTCAACACCAAGAATGGAAGAGAACTCGTACTTGCTATATGATAACACTCTCAAAGGGGGGAGAGCATGAGAATATAGATGACTCCTTCAGGTGCTTCGCAAATGAAGACGAGGATGAGGTGATCTCAGAGTTTCCACTAGCACCAAAAGAGCTGGAATATGGGATACGCACTATGGTGGACAACCTGAGAAAAATCGACTTGGTGACGGAAAACGAGCCGAAGCCCACATTTACCAGTGACCTGTTGTCTAAAAAATAGGTGGCCACAATAAAGGACGTGCTTATGCAATATAAAGACTGCTTCGCATGGAACTATTCTGAGATGCCGAGACTGTATCCAAAAATAGCGGTGCATAAACTGACTATATTGGTGGACGTCAAGCCAGTCAAACAGGCGCCAAGAAGAATGCAGCTCGAACTCAAGATGAGTATCAATGCCGAAGTCAAGAAACTAATTGACTCCGGCTTCATCCAAGAAGTTCAGTATCCCGATTGGATTGCCAACATTGTTCCAGTGATGAAGAAAAATGAAACAATGCGCATCTGCGTGGACTTTCAAGACCTTAACAATGCTTGTTTGAAGGATGACTTCCCAGTACCTATTACCGAGCTGATGATCGATAGCACGTCTACCCCTGAGGTCTTCTCCTTCATGGATGGATCTTCAGGCTACAATCAAATCAAAATGCATCCTGAAGACCAAAAGCACACCGCCTTCCGAACTCCGCTAGGCATATTCTGCTATAAGGTGATGCCTTTCGGCTTGAAGAACGCAGGCGCTACTTACCAGAGGGCCATAACGAAGATCTTCGATGACCTTATCCATGAGATTGTTGAATGCTATATTGACGAACTTGTGGTGAAAAGAAAATCGTACGAGGAGCACTGGGAACATCTGAACATAGTGTTCCAGCATCTTCGGAAATACAATCTAAAGATGAATCCTATGAAATGAGCGTTTGGAGTCTCCTCAGGCAAATTCCTAGGATTCATCATACGATACCGAGGCATCGAAATAGACCCATCAAAGATCAAGGTGATCATGGAGATGCCCACGCCGAGAAATCTTAAACAACTGCGGTCTCTCCAAGGAAAGCTCGCGTAAATCCGGCAGTTCATAGCCAACCTCTCCGGCAAATGCCGCCCCTACAGCCATCAAATGAAGAAGGAGACCCCATTCGTTTGGGATCACAAATTCCAAAACACACTGGATGAGATCAAGCAATACCTACAAAATCCGCCAGTGTTGACCGCTTCGGTTAAGGGAAAGCCCATCATCCTGTACACAACAGCCCTGAAAGGTTCCCTAGGCATGTTATGGGCATAGGAGAACTATCAGGGAAAGAAGAGAGCTCTCTACTATTTGAGTTGAGTTCTCATGAAGGCAGAAAACAACTACTCCCTATTGAAAAGCATTGTCTGGCACTAATCTTCACGATAACGAAGCTCAGGCACTATGCCTTGGCACATGAGGTCCATCTCATATCAAAGGTGGATCCTCTCAAATATCTGATGTCAAGGGCCATACTAACAAGAAGGCTTGCCAAATGGGCCCTCCTCTTGATGGAGTTCTTGATAACATATCAACATCTCAAAGCAGTGAAGGGCCAAGCCATCACCGACTTTCTCGCGGACCATCCGATACCAGCCGATTCTCCCTTAAATTTTAAATTGCCATACAAACACGCGTTCGACACAATCGAAGGGAAGAAGGAAGAAAATAATGTCCAATGGAAACTCTACTTTGATGGAGCATCTTCCATGAAGAAACGGAAGCATAATACCCCTATAATCAAAGCCGGGATGGGCCTCATCTTCGTAACTCCACAAGGAGGGATAATGCATTTCGCCCTTTCCTTAATGGAACCAAGAACAAACAATGGGGCTGAATATGAAGCTTTGATAGCGGGTCTTAAGATCTCTGTCGATATGGGAATCGAAAACCTACTCACATATGGAAACTCCCAACTGGTCGTTAGCCAAGTAAATGGCGACTAACAGACGTGCAAACCAGAGTTGATAAAATATGGTAGGAAAGTGCAGCAACTGCTGACACAAATACCCTCCTACATTCTAGAAAGCATACCGTGTGTGGAAAATAGCAAGGCGGATGCATTAACCAAGCTTTCTAAGGATCTGGCTGACGAAAACCTTTATGACGTAAGGATCGTTATGTAAAGCCGTCGGGTTCTCGCGCCAGCAGAAATATCTTCAGAGGATTCAATGGAGCCATCTGAAGGAAAGGAAACGACCAAACAAGCAGTCCTCTGAATTAAAGATGAAGAAAAGGTCAGGTATTGGAGGGAAGTCTTCATAGACTACTTCAAATCCCATCGAACGCCTGAAAACGCGTCGTCAAGACATCAGGTCATGAAACGGGCTCTGTCTTTCGCCTTCGTCAATAATACTCTATACAAGAGGTCGCTTGAATGTCTGTGGTTAAGGTGCTTGGTGCCAGAAGAAGCAAAGAGGGTCGTCCAAGAAACTCATGACGGACTCTGCGGTTCTCATCAAGCCGGGCCAAAGATGATGCTGAAGATCAAAAGGATGGGTAAATATTAGCCCACAATGATTTAGGACTGCCTCGAATACCTCGAATATGCGAAGCAGTGTCACTCGTGCCAGATTCATAAGGACTTCATCCAACAACATCCAAATTCGCTACACCTAATGGTAGCTAGCTGGTCGTTCGAAATATGGGGAACCGACATAATCGGCCCCATTGAACCAGCGTCATCCAAAGGACACCGGTTCATACTGGCAATGACTGACTACTTTTCTAAGTAGGCGGAAGCAGTACCACTAAGGGAAGAGAAGACGGAGAATATTCTCCATTTTTTCAAGACACATGTCATCTCCCAGTTCGGTACTCCGCGACGGATAATCTCAGATAATGGACCAGCCTACAGGAGCCATAAAATTAGCAGCTTCGCAGAACAATATAAAATAGAGTGGAGATACTCTTCCGTCTATAATCCCCGAGCTAATGGTCTAGCTGAAGCTTTCAACAAGACCTTGACCAAGATTATAAAGAAAACAGTGTCCATACAACCGGGAGATGGTAATTTTGTCCCGAGCCAGGTGCTGAATGTTCATGCAAATCTCCTTCAGCACCTTTACGTTGAGAAGGTTGACGGAGGACCCATTGTTGACCAGGATCTTCCCTATCTTGATGTCATGGCAGTATCCAGTGACATATAGAGGACGGTTGTGATCGCACGTTTCGAGGAGGTGATCTTCATCGCCGAATGTGATGTCAGCTGTATGAACCTCTGCCAGCTCATCCTTCATCTTTCTTCTGCAAGGAAAGCTTGGAATTGATTGGGCTCCTATAATGCCCTGATCAGAGAATCTCTTGCTTCTTTGGAAAGGAGAAGAGCATCCAATATCCTCAGTTGTGAGGGTATCTTCCTCAAATGTGTCAGGATATTGTAATCCACCTTATTTTTCTTAGACGGGTCCTTAGCTGTGAGCTCTTTGACGACTCTATCATCGAAGGCAATTTCTTCAGAGACTTTTTCCTTCCCCTTGTCTCTTTTTCTCGAACCTTTGTTTGTAGGCCCGAGATTCTTTTTAGGCAGCGTGCGGTTACGCGGCTGAATATTCTTGCAGTTCTTCTCCTATTCTTCTTTTCGGGAGGTGGATTCTTTGAAGAGATGGCCGAGGGTTATTTCTTCCTCAGAATCTCTCCCGAATGCGAGAACTTGAGATTTTCCTTTTGTCGAACTGGTATCAACCATATGACAGTTGTCAGCCGTTCCTTCATGCTCATTTGTCGTGTTTCTTTGCTGTCGATGATCCTTGCACTTCATCCGCTTGAAGTGTTGTCGGTGGGTAACGTATCCTTGCCACCACTTTTTGAAGGCATTGCACTCTTCGGTGTGGTGTGTGACCCTTCGATGGTATAAGCAGTAGTTCGGATGTATATTCATTTCGTTAAGGCACATGATCCCGGGAGTGCTTTCCATGAGAGGGGGCAGCTTCATTCCCATTGACAGGGCTTTAGGGAACCGCTTCTCTATTTTGATCCTGTTTTTGTTTGTAGCAGATGCGCTTTGGCTTGGTTGGAGTGCTTTACGACTCATCCTTACCGCATCTTCTTCAGCCTGACGCTGACGCTTGGCCATTTCGTATATGGCCGTTTTATTTTCTCTGTCGGCTTTGCTCTTTTGAAGGGCTTCGTTTAGCAGCCTGTCAATTGGGTCTTCTAATAGTTCCAGGAATTTTGGCGCCGTTCTTGCCCCCAGTTCCTCCGCGTTACTTTCCGACGCCGAAGGAGTTTCTTCGTTATTTAACGTCGAATAAGAAACCATGTAGCAACTTGCTACATAATCTTTGGTTTCTCCCGACGAGCTATGTCCGATATCGTCGTCACTATCTCCATTCCTAAGTATATGGTTAAGAAACTCTTCGAGGGTGACTGGGGTCCGCGGCTTCTGGTTGTACTCCTCCAGCGCGTTGATGTACTTTTGCAGGTCCGTGCGCTTGTCATCAGGCTGCACGGGTTTCTTGGTCTTCTTCTTTCCCTTCGAAGACCATGAAGGCTTGACCTGTGGTTTTTCCCCTTGTCAACTGTTTTCGGTGCGGAACGCGGTTTCAGCAACCCCCAATGATCTTAGGCTCCAGTGGGATTTTCCACTTGATTGCCGGACATGCTTGAAGATCCTTCACCATTCTATTGGTTTTAGCTAAAAGGACTACTTCCCACGAGGCTTCTTCCACAAATGAGCATGATGCCCCCGGTGTATCCACCGTTTTAGGAGCGTGCCTCTGTGGCGGGTTCACCCTCCAGTTCTCTGACAGTACGAATTTCCCTTGGCGGTACTGGTCCTCGACCCAGTTCTTGAAAATGTAGCAATCCTCAATAGGGTGTCTCACCATTCGGTGATAGGAGCAGTAGTTGGGATAGTTGACATCACCGGGCTGCGGTGGACGCTTTGGGTCCAGTAGAGTGATTAGTTCGTTGTGCACTGCCAGTTTGAGCAGCCTCCTCATTTTATCATGGGGAAATGAGTAAGCACGTCCTAGGTTCTCTTCCAGGGATTTGCGTGGGTGCACGTTGTTTTGCTGAACAACTGGTTTCGGGTTACTCGGTTGCTGTTGAGTGTTGGCAACGAAGGCCGCTTTCCCTTTACCCTTTGCATTCCGAGGGTCCATTTTTGAAGAGGAAGGTCCGTGGCCTATCTGGTCCATTTAGGTCAACTTGTTTATCAGATCCTGGAAGGTGGTTGGCTTAAAGAATGTCATGAACTGGGACACAGTCGCCTGAGGATCCAGAGTCCTTTTGAACATGCCAACGGCAGGGGCTTCTTCGATGCGTTGTTCGTATTTTGACCATAGGTTCCGCTACCGGATTGCATATTGAACCCATGTCTCTCCTGGCTTCACCCTAGTATTGATTAATTTCGTGATCGGGGTGCGCTCGCTTGTGCTGGAGAACCGCTGCGTGAATATCAGTTCCATCTCTGTGAATGTTTTGATAGAGTCATTTAGGAGCTTCGAGTACTATTCAAACGCCGTCTCTGACAGGCTGCCAACGAACTGGAGAAGCAGTAATTTGGAATCTCCTCCAGTATTTTCGCATAGAGCACTGAATTGAGCGACGTGCTGATGCGGGTTTTCTGTCCTATTGTACACATGGAATTTGGGGATCGTATATCCTGGCGGATGCTTGATTTGATCTTACCAGCCTGGGTATGGTCGCCCGGTTCTGACGACTTGGCTGGCCGCTTCGTTGGCTTGATGAGCTCGTATTTTTTGAGCTATGTAATTATAAAGGGCAGCTTTGGAGATCGTTTCCTCCCCGGCCACTGACAGCGCCGGAAGAGGGTTTGATGTTTCCCCTCGGTCGTCCTCGATGATTATCGGCGGGTCTTCAGCTGGAGGTTCTGGCTAGATCATCATTCTAACCATGTCTTGGAACAGGAGCGCCATCTATTTTATATTAGTAGCCTATTCCGCGGTCTCCTTATTCTTTCTTTCCAGAACCCTTCCCAGGAACTTTGTATCGGTCTCCTGCTCCTGGCGTTATTCTGATGCTGACTCTGGACTTTCTTTCTGTCCGGTGAGTGCAGCCATTTTCGTCAGCATCTCCTGGAGCTTTTGTTGCTGCTCCTGAGCTTTTGTTAACCACCTAGTTTGCGGACGATGACTCACGGAAGCACGGCTCTCCTCTTTTTCGGAAGCCATGTAAACCGTGTGCACAATCAGGCCCCCAGACTTAGGGTGTTTCTTTCCAGCGCCTTTGGAATTTGCCACCGGTGGTGGGGAGATTCTCCGGCCTTCTCTTTTTGTGGGAGGTCGAAGTTGAAGGAGCCATTGTAGCAGGCGCCTGTGTGAAAGAAGTCCCTCGATGTATGGTGGAGGGATGACTTTCATCTTGTCGAACCTTCATTTTCTCTGGTTGATGAGAGTTGTCCTTATTGATCACAGAATCCTGGACTTTCCGCCAGACCCTATGGATTTGGGAGGACAGTCGCTGAGGGGACTGCTCCTGCTTTGTCTATGTCATATTTTCAACAGGAAGTGGAGATTTCTTCAACACTGCAGTCGGAGAGTTCTTTCGCACCCTCCTAAGCAGATCAAAGATGTTCCCGTTTGGAACAGCAGCGTCAACTTCCACCGTTGGAGCTGGTGGAGTAAGTCCAGAGAGGGAGTTGCCCCAGCTCTTCTCACTCGGCGCTAGTGGCGACGTCGAGCATACCTTGCAGATGGGACCACTTCAGTTGTGGAAGCGGCTGTGTCATGCCCCCTGCTTTGTGAGGGCTTCTGCTAGTGCCAGCCTGTCGAAGACTGACGTCCTTTGAGGGGAATGGCTAATCTTTCGAAGGCCAATTTTCTGATAGGGGAAGAACCTTTCACGACTTCACCCGCAGCAGGAGTTGGGATGACTATCCGTTTTGGAATAGTCCCTTCAGGTATTGCGGGCCCCTTTGCGGGCCCACTTGAGATTTGGTTCAGCCTATTGAAGACTGAGATGGCAGACTTGGACGACCCGTTGAGAGAGGCCATGGAGGTTACAAGTCGATCAAAGACTGACTTCTAAGGAGCTTCCTATGGTGGCACTGGGGCGCTGAAGCTTGCTGGTGGGATGAACATCATTTTCTCATGGTCATACAAAACAAGAGACATGAGATCCTCCAAATCATAGGGTCATTAACATGAGATCAAAATCTCCAAACACACAAAAGGAAAGGCTGATGATTCATTAGCATTTAAACACTATAACGAGGACCGCACATGTTTCCCATATGAGCGCTTAAAGGAAGAACAAGTAGTGCCTCTCAGGGCAATTACATGTTTTGCATGCACTTATCTAAAAGGAGGGTATAAAAACCCAAAAGGAAGAACTCAACTTTGGGTCTCCTCACGTGTTTCACACGTGAGCGCCATAAGAACCAAGTGCTCAGCACTTATATAAAAAGCGGGGAAATAAGTGGGCAGTGCCCGTAATCCGGCGCCTCACGTGTGTCACGTGAGCGCCACAGAACTCTAGTGTTTAACACTAATCCGGTGCCTCATGTGTGTCACGTGAGCGCCACGGAACACTAGTGTTTAACACTAATTAGGTGCTTCATATGAAATGCATGTGAGCATTGTATGCCTCAGCACTTAGCTCTGTTGGGTAATTATGGAGACCCGGATCTAGCCCAAATTGACTAAGTTCTTCCAATCAACTGAGCCCATCTGCGCTCATCATTCCCCTAATTGATCTTAGTCCCAAACATGACTAATAATCTGTAACGTTTTAAAAATAATTAAATAAATAATTAAATGAATAAAATTGTTTAAGTAAATTTTATGATTTTCGGTAAAGCAAAATGTATTTTTCGTAAAACCAAACCGCAATTGTTTTTCATTATAATTTCAAAAATACCTATTTTAATTATGTAATTACTATTAAATGGTGTTTATTTAGCCACTTATAAATTTTTAGTTGAATTAAATATTTTTCCTAAATTAAATATTTTAAATATTAACATAAGCTTTATTTTTTTACACTAAATTAGTGTAAATTACAAATTTGAATGGTTTTAATTTGTAAAAATGAGCCATGGTATATTAGAATCAAGTGTGTAATATGCAAAATCTTTTCCAAAATCTCTCCATGGTTCTAGAAATTTCTAGGAAAAGGGTTAAATTGAAAAAGTTAGATAATAAAGGGTTTAAGTGAAAAAAATGCATTATTTATGAACTTTCTACACAATACCACACATTTTTCTCTCTCTCCACCCTCCTCCCTCTCCATGGCCGGCCTCCCCTCCATGGGTAGCCCCAAAATTTTTCCCCCATCATTTTTGCATTAAAAATCATCAAAATTCATCAAAAATTCCAAAAATAAATCTCAAAAATCAACATTCAACCTCTACCATTTTCCTTTGACCTATTTAGCATGGATTTTGGAGATGGAAAGCATGCATTTTGGAGGCTTATTTCATGTTTGGG
This sequence comes from Agapanthus africanus, assembly GCA_030015575.1. Taxonomy (NCBI): domain Eukaryota; kingdom Viridiplantae; phylum Streptophyta; class Magnoliopsida; order Asparagales; family Amaryllidaceae; genus Agapanthus; species Agapanthus africanus. Next base: position 438,545,836 of record CM057350.1, on the reverse strand, counting down.
TTTCATATTTTGGAGGTATAAATTTCCTTCTTTTGATTTATTGTTATTAGATGTTCATTTAAGCATAATTAGATTTAATGAATTAATTCTATGTTCAATTTTTTAAATTCAAGTTAGGGTTTGTAAATTCAAGTTATGATTTTTATTAAATAATTAGGGTTATAATAGTTAGTTTAACACTTTTAGAATTGTAAAATCATGCATGGTTGTTGTATAATAATTTGTTTATCCAAAATTGATTTAATTAAGCTATTTAGCTAACTAGGTTTTTATAAAATGTGTTTGTGGGTAATATAAAATTCCAATTAAAGTTGCTATCATTAAATTGTAGTTTTAGTGAGAATATTAGCATATTAATGGAAAGAAAAACTTAGTTTGATCACTAGATTACTTTGATAATTGGAAAATAGTAATAAAATGCTATTATTTTGTAAACTAGATTTTGGAAATTTCTAAATAAAAGGGATTTAAATTATAATTATGGTTTCATTATATCATTATCATCATGAATTATAATTTAAGATATTAATTCATGTAAAATCATGTTTTGTGGTGGAATTGTGGTATTTTGCTTGAAAAATGTTGAAAAATTGTTAAAGGTTGCAAACTAGAAATTTCAAATTAATACAAATTTGTGTAATAAAAATGTAGTAATGGTTTGTATAGTCTAGTTATGCTATATAATGAGTTTTATAACTATTGGTTTCATTTAAATGTCAAGTTTCGATGAAAAACGGTAAATTGGCAATTTCGTTTTTTTACGAAATTGGACGGTTTCGATGGATTTAATCATGTTTTATAATATAAGTAATGTGTTTTAAAACTACGAGTTATTTGTTAATGTTTATCTCGATCCATCGGAGTTTGTACGCCGATATCGAGAGATATTTGGTGCTTTTGCGTGGATGAGACATAGGTTTTAACCTATGCTTGTTCCTTGCGTTGTTTTGACTTTTGTATGTGATTCAGTTTACGATGTTATTTATATGTTTGCGTTTAGGTACCCCTCACGTGGACTGCGGGCGATGAAGAGGAGGATGGCGACACTGTCTTCGGCAGAGATGGACCAGGTGAGTAGATGTATATTTACGGGGAGAAGTCGGGTGGATGGCATTTAGCACCCCCGCAACGTAGAATAGGAATGGTACTTATTGACATTAGGAAACCAGATGTGACCCTAGTAGGACCCTAGTATTGACCCTAGGCTGGACTAGACTGATTTAGGAAAACCATATCAGAGGATGAGTACCTTGGAAGAGATTCGTAGGTTTCAGATAGAAACACACCCACGCACACACTGAAACTCGACATGGGGTATACGTGTATGTGTATATATATAGAACTAGGTATAGGTATATACATATATATACAACACGTATATGTGATTCATTGATGTGATATGATATCCGGGGTATGATGAAATAGTGTAACTGGGCTTGATGCCGTGATTCTTGGCTATACAGTCGTATTAAGTGTTAGCGGATCATTAGAGAATGAGATAATGAACATGTATATTTAAATTATAAGGGGTAGTGATGATATTGAGGTACATGGGACTCTAAAATAGTACCCGGACTATAACTTGTGATTGATCACGATATGGGATATGTATGACTTGATTACGATATGATACATATGACATGATATTTCTGAGGATAAACTAATGATGCATATTATGAGGGCAATGATATATGATTGATGTAGGCGATTACAGTTTAGCACCTTGATCATGAGATGTGTTGGTAATGACATTATACGAATAACGAGACACCTAGGAGATACTTGACCCGTACCCCGATATTGGGATGCCGTACGATGGATTTTACCGTACGAGGTATAGATATGATGATTGATCCGCACTCTTGGTTCGAGGAAGCCGTACTTCGTACGTGACGCTATTGAGGCTGGATCACCGACTATTAGAGATATTGATTCAGACCTTAGGTAGACTCTTATTTCTTATTGACTAGTTTCTTAGGTTAAGTTCTTTAGGAGGTTAGATGGACACTAGTTTAGGTTCGATTCATATGGTGATAGTTGTACTCGTATGTCGCAGAGGGGTGGATACTGCACATCTGTTTATACATTCATACTGTAATCATCATGGTGCATGTTCTTACATATGTTGCTATAATCAGTATAAACCATACCGGTTAGGACACCAGCACCATTACCGATGATGCGCATATTCCACGCACACTTATTTGCCGGCTCACACACATCATCATCAGTAATTGCTATGTCACGTACACTTTAGATAATATTGTCTTTTATTGATAGAATCAGTTAACAACTAGACCGATATAATATTGTGATTACTTTCTGATGTTAGTATAGACATGATATTTATCACTTAGACATTCATGCATTCATATTTTCATGTTATCATGCAGTATCATGGGCATATGCCGACACTTATCATATACTTACTCATGATTTTAAGATTTGGATTTCTATGAGATTTCTGGATTTTTGGGGAAAACCGCAAGAATATATAAAACTTCTCTCTCTCTCCTCTTCTCTTTTTAAAATAAGATGCGGTTTTCTCGTGATGTATGTGTCGTCCACCATGAGATTTCATGTTTTCTGTTGGATTTCGAGACCCGATTCGAGGAGTGGATGAACCGTCTCGGGTACATGGTGGGCCCGGTATGGTACCCCGGGGCAAGAAGATCGAGTTGTAGACGATGAGCCTGGCAGGGGAAGGCTACCTACCGGTGATGTCTGGCACGGCGGATATCCGGAGGATACCGACCGTTGTCGTGAGATTTGATGATATGGGCCGATCCGGACAGACGGAGCCCGAGATATTGAGACTTGAGATTACATGTGTTGTGTCGATACTTGACACGGATTTCCATGGATTTCATTGTTGAGATTTCAGATGCTTATACACACTTTACTATGATAACAGCTAAAGAGTTCTTATACATATATATCTGGATTTCAGGATTTGTTACTTTACATTCATGGTGCATGCATTTCATTTCATATGACATAGTATTATATGAGGCACTGACACGAACACGGAGTATCTGCACTTACACGTAGTATTACCCTGCTATTACTAGATGTTTGGGATATAGTAGTGTATTATTATGACCTAGGATAGTGTCGTGTATTTGATTTCTTTTCGTAGATGTCTTCTACTCACGAGTTGACAACTCACCCCCGTTGTGCCAAATTTTATTACAGGTTCGATGTACAGGTTTTCCTGGCAGCTTGCTGGCACGTCTATTCTTTCAGGGTGATTTGCACGGTAGGTTGGTTCACTTGTATCCGAACCACCATTGTACTTTTATTCTTTCATTTGTATCTAGTAAGCTCCATCAACTATACTTGTATTACTTGATAAGTTTATTGGACCAGTCTTTTATTTCGACCTTAGAGTCGCGCATGTATTATTCTGATCTGGTGGTTTTGTTTTCTTTTGAGTTTTGAGCCTCGCCCTTTGGCGTTGTATATTATTGTGTTTGTTGTGGTTGTTTCCGCCTGTTGGCGTTGAGCTAGCACCCGTTTGGGGATACTTTTTATTGTTTATTTATATTATACTTGTTGTACCCGTTTGGGGGCCAGTTTTTACAGAGGAGACTCTGTCGAAATTTTTGAGAAAATTTGCTGATGCTTTTAAACTTGTTTTCTTTTTCTTCTTCTTCTTCTTTTATGGTTTAGATTTCTGGGCTTCGGCTTACTTAGGTTACGTGGCGCCTCTAGACGCTTCGTAATCTAAGTGCCGGTCACGTTCCGTACTTTCGGGTCGTGACAAAGTTGGTATCAGAGCGCTAGGTTTAACCTTGTATAAGTTTAGGTGACCCTTGGTTGATGGAGTAGGCGATTTAGGTAGAGTAACGTACCGTGGGTATGGTCTGCGGCATACTTACGATACGCTACTCTGCTTAAGGAGCCCTAGAATTTACATTGTTTGCACCATATTCCATTCGTTCTTTTGATCTATCTTCGTCAATGTTGGAGGGTGGTTTCTGTTAACCACGGGCACACTGGCAGAAGGAGCTGCGGCTCGAATGCGATAACCATTAGAGTATTGGTTATTCTTGAGGAGAAGCATTACTTTGCGTGCGGATAAAGGGTATTCACATGCCGTCCGGATGAAGTTAAAGGGTTCGAACGATTATCAGAAAACCATTTTCCCAAGTTTAAGATATTCGGAAGAACATGCAGGTATTTCGATGGACCCTCTAGAAGAATGAAACCCTAACTCGACATAATGACCACGAGAACGCCCTTGAACCTTAGGGTTTACGGCAGTTTCGCGGTGCCATTAGTGAGGCTTGGGTTTGCCCTTCTACGGCTAGATCATCGATGCTGGGGTATGTACCGGATATTTTTAAACTGTACTTGAGTGTTGAGCTCTCGGGGACTTATGCGATTTTGATGGATTGATCGAAAAGTTTAATGTAGTCCGGATATCATGTGAAGGGATCGACTACGTGGGAGACTCTAGATATGAGTATTGCTGTTGGTAGCGTAGTCAGCACAGCTACGAAGAGACGAGTTCGAAGCAATCGACATCAGAGGAAAGAGGCGCACATTGACGATAGTGTTTACGATTGCGATTTGGTGATTTGAATTTCATCTTTTCGTTGATTGGATTTTGGTATTTTGAGGACCTTGTTCTACTATTGGTATTTCATGTGTGTACCTTCATTACATTCTAGTGTGTTTCATATATCGGTTGTATTGATGTTGCTTAGTATACACCCAGTACACTTGATTTGGTTTTATATATTTTGAGATTTTTTTCATTTGATTTCGTGCATATGGGTTACACATGATTTTGATATATGCTTCGACCTAGTTTTTATCCATTTTCGTATTGTGATTTCGATTCTGATATTCGATATATGTTTTCGTGCACCATGTGCACCTGATTAGGATTCTTGCGCATACTTGGCGCACTTGATGCGATTTTGTGCACACCAGATGCACTAAATCGGGGTTTTGTGCAGATTAGATGCACCTGATAGTGAGTCGTGCACGTCCGTTGCACTTGACAGATGTTTTGGTGCACACTTGTTGCACTTATTTTGTTTTTGTGTGTATTCATGGTATCTATATTTGGTTTCGATTTCAGTGCGCACCGGACACACATGATATTTTATTGATGTGATTGGGATTAATTTCAGTTTGAGCAGTATGTTTCATAATCATTTGATTTAGTAACCAGGCGGGACGTGTATGTTAAATAAAAGATATATATATATATATAGCTATATTTTTTTAAATTAAATGTCCGCTACTTATGCCGTGACACGTGCATCACACGGCAATTTTCAAAAGGGTTTTTGTATATTTCCTTATCCAGATATTTGGACGGCTTCACTATGATGCACACTATATATAAGTTATAGATTGATGTATAATATAATGGTTTTCATATTGGGTTTTGATATTTTATCTTCACCATAACTTTGATGATTGCGTTATGCTTGATGGAGTTGATTTTTGTTATATACTGATGATTTCGGAGTCCCGACGATTTGAGTGTTTTGCTGAATGTTTTAGTATTTGGAGGGGGAGTTTTAATTTAAATTCGGGGACCGAATTTCTTAAAGGGGGGAAGATTGTAACGTTTTAAAAATAATTAAATAAATAATTAAATGAATAAAATTGTTTAAGTAAATTTTATGATTTTCGGTAAAGCAAAATGTATTTTTCGTAAAACCAAACCGCAATTGTTTTTCATTATAATTTCAAAAATACCTATTTTAATTATGTAATTACTATTAAATGGTGTTTATTTAGCCACTTATAAATTTTTAGTTCAATTAAATATTTTTCCTAAATTAAATATTTTAAATATTAACATAAGCTTTATTTTTTTACACTAAATTAGTGTAAATTATAAATTTGAATGGTTTTAATTTGTAAAAATGAGCCATGGTATATTAGAATCAAGTGTGTAATATGCAAAATCTTTTCCAAAATCTCTCCATGGTTCTAGAAATTTCTAGGAAAAGGGTTAAATTGAAAAAGTTAGATAATAAAGGGTTTAAGTGAAAAAAATGCATTATTTATGAACTTTCTACACAATACCACACATTTTTCTCTCTCTCCACCCTCCTCCCTCTCCATGGCCGGCCTCCCCTCCATGGGTAGCCCCAAAATATTTCCCCCATCATTTTTGCATTAAAAATCATCAAAATTCATCAAAAATTCCAAAAATAAATCTCAAAAATCAACATTCAACCTCTACCATTTTCCTTTGACCTATTTAGCATGGATTTTGGAGATGGAAAGCATGCATTTTGGAGGCTTATTTCATGTTTGGGTTTCATATTTTGGAGGTATAAATTTCTTTCTTTTAATTTATTGTTATTAGATGTTCATTTAAGCATAATTAGATTTAATGAATTAATTCTATGTTCAATTTTTTAAATTCAAGTTAGGGTTTGTAAATTCAAGTTATGATTTTTATTAAATAATTAGGGTTATAATAGTTAGTTTAACACTTTTAGAATTGGAAAATCATGCATGGTTGTTGTATAATAATTTGTTTATCCAAAATTGATTTAATTAAGCTATTTAGCTAACTAGGTTTTTATAAAATGTGTTTGTGGGTAATATAAAATTCCAATTAAAGTTGCTATCATTAGATTGTAGTTTTAGTGAGAATATTAGCATGTAAATGGAATGAAAAACTTAGTTTGATCACTAGATTACTTTGATAATTGGAAAATAGTAATAAAATGCTATTATTTTGTAAACTAGATTTTGGAAATTTCTAAATAAAAGGGATTTAAATTATAATTATGGTTTCATTATATCATTATCATCATGAATTGTAATTTAAGACATTAATTCATGCAAAATCATGTTTTGTGGTGGAATTGTGGTATTTTGCTTGAAAAATGTTGAAAAATTGTTAAAGGTTGCAAACTAGAAATTTCAAATTAATACAAATTTGTGTAATAAAAATGTAGTAATGGTTTGTATAGTCTAGTTATGCTATATAATGAGTTTTATAACTATTGGTTTCATTTAAATGTCAAGTTTCGATGAAAAAAGGTAAATTGGCAATTTCGTTTTTTTACGAAATTGGACGGTTTCGATGGATTTAATCATGTTTTATAATATAAGTAATGTGTTTTAAAACTACGAGTTATTTGTTAATGTTTATCTCGATCCATCGGAGTTTGTACGCCGATATCGAGAGATATTTGGTGCTTTTGCGTGGATGAGACATAGGTTTTAACCTATGCTTGTTCCTTGCGTTGTTTTGACTTTTGTATGTGATTCAGTTTACGATGTTATTTATATGTTTGCGTTTAGGTACCCCTCACGTGGACTGCGGGCTATGAAGAGGAGGATGGCGACACTGTCTTCGGCAGACATGGACCAGGTGAGTAGATGTATATCTACGGGGAGAAGTCGGGTGGATGGCGTTTAGCACCCCCGCAATATAGAATAGGAATGGTACTTATTGACATTAGGAAACCAGATGTGACCCTAGTAAGACCCTAGTATTGACCCTAGGCTGGACTAGACTGATTTAGGAAAACCATATCAGAGGATGAGTACCTTGGAAGAGATTCGTAGGTTTCAGATAGAAACACACCCACGCACATACTGAAACTCGATATGGGGTATACGTGTATGTGTATATATATAGAACTAGGTATAGGTATATACATATATATACAACACGTATATGTGATTCATTGATGTGATATGATATCCGAGGTATGATGAAATAGTGTAACTGGGCTTGATGCCGTGATTCTTGGCTATACAGTCGTATTAAGTGTTAGCGGATCATTAGAGAATGAGATAATGAACATGTATATTTAAATTATAAGGGGTAGTGATGATATTGAGGTACATGGGACTCTAAAATAGTACCCGGACTATAACTTGTGATTGATCACGATATGGGATATGTATCACTTGATTACGATATGATACATATGACATGATATTTCTGAGGATAAACTAATGATGCATATTATGAGGGCAATGATATATGATTGATGTAGGCGATTACAGTTTAGCACCTTGATCATGAGATGTGTTGGTAATGACATTATACGAATAATGAGACACCTAAGAGATACTTGACCCGTACCCCGATATTGGGATGCCGTACGATGGATTTTACCGAACGAGGCATAGATATGATGATTGATCCGCACTCTTGGTTCGAGGAAGCCGTACTTCGTACGTGACGCTATTGAGGCTGGATCACCGACTATTAGAGATATTGATTCAGACCTTAGGTAGACTCTTGTTTCTTATTGACTAGTTTCTTAGGTTAAGTTCTTTAGGAGGTTAGATGGACACTAGTTTAGGTTCGATTCATATGGTGATAGTTGTACTCGTATGTCGCAGAGGGGTGGATACTGCACATCTGTTTATACATTCATACTGTAATCATCATGGTGCATGTTCTTACATATGTTGCTATAATCAGTATAAACCATACCGGTTAGGACACCAGCACCATTACCGATGATGCGCATATTCCACGCACACTTATTTGCCGGCTCACACACATCATTATCGGTAATTGTTATGTCACGTACACTTTAGATCATATTGTCTTTTATTGATAGAATCAGTTAACAACTAGACCGATATAATATTGTGATTACTTTCTGATGTTAGTATAGACATGATATTTATCACTTAGACATTCATGCATTCATATTTTCATGTTATCATGCAGTATCATGGGCATATGCCGACACTTATCATATACTTACTCATGATTTTAAGATTTGGATTTCTATGAGATTTCTGGATTTTTGGGGAAAACCGCAAGAATATATAAAACTTCTCTCTCTCTCCTCTTCTCTTTTTAAAATAAGATGCGGTTTTCTCGTGATGTATGTGTCGTCCACCATGAGATTTCATATTTTCTGTTGGATTTCGAGACCCGATTCGAGGAGTGGATGAACCGTCTCGGGTACATGGTGGGCCCGGTATGGTACCCCGGGGCAAGAAGATCGAGTTGTAGACGATGAGCCTGGCAGGGGAAGGCTACCTACCGGTGATGTCTGGCGCGGCGGATATCCGGGGGATACCGACCGTTGTCGTGAGATTTGATGATATGGGCCGATCCGGACAGACGGAGCCCGAGATATTGAGACTTGAGATTACATGTGTTGTGTCGATACTTGACACGGATTTCTATGGATTTCATTGTTGAGATTTCAGATGCTTATACACACTTTACTATGATAACAGCTAAAGAGTTCTTATACATATATATCTGGATTTCAGGATTTGTTACTTTACATTCATGGTGCATGCATTTCATTTCATATGACATAGTATTATATGAGGCACTGACACGAACACGGAGTATCTGCACTTACACGTAGTATTACCCTGCTATTACTAGATGTTTGGGATATAGTAGTGTATTATTATAACCTAGGATAGCGTCGTGCATTCGATTTCTTTTCGTAGATGTCTTCTACTCATGAGTTGGCAACTCACCCCCGTTGTGCCAAATTTTATTACAGGTTCGATGTACAGGTTTTCCTGGCAGCTTGCTGGCACGTCTATTCTTTCAGGGTGATTTGCACGGTAGGTTGGTTCACTTGTATCCGAACCACCATTGTACTTTTATTCTTTCATTTGTATCTAGTAAGCTCCATCAACCATACTTGTATTACTTGATAAGTTTATTGGACCAGTCTTTTATTTCGACTTTAGAGTCGCGCATGTATTATTCTGATCTGGTGGTTTTGTTTTCTTTTGAGTTTTGAGCCTCGCCCTTTGGCGTTGTATATTATTGTGTTTGTTGTGGTTGTTTCCGCCTGTTGGCGTTGAGCTAGCACCCGTTTGGGGATGCTTTTTATTGTTTATTTATATTATACTTGTTGTACCCGTTTGGGGGCCAGTTTTTACAGAGGAGACTCTGCCGAAATTTTTGAGAAAATTTGCTGATGCTTTTAAACTTGTTTTCTTTTTCTTCTTCTTCTTCCTCTTTTATGGTTTAGATTTCTGGGCTTCGGCTTACTTAGGTTACGTGGCGCCTCTAGACGCTTCGTAATCTAAGTGCCGGTCACGTTCCGTACTTTCGGGTCGTGACATAATCTTTTAACTGATTATATTCAAAATGATGTTCATCCCACATGTCTTAAGTTAATCTTAGTTTCCAAAAATGACTAATGATTCTTAGATGATCCACCATGATCTTTTCCCTCAAATACGGGATTTAGTTTAAGGGTACATCTCTGCGCACCTCTGATACATGTCGTTGTAATTCCTCAACGTCTTCAGAGAGGTGGCGGGTCCCAACAACCAACTGCTTTTTGGTGCACTTCCAAAATTGACGTGCACATCCCAAATCAAACCACATCCCAAAATGGGTGCATCCTATATCATAGTTGTTCATCCCATCATGTAAAAAATACACGTGCGAGCAAGATGGATAATGGATTGAAACATCCTTAAACTAACCATTGCCTCCAAAATGGCAACAATGGTTCGAGATGTCCTTAAACTAAAAAGCTCACCTCCAAAATGGTGATCAACGGATCGAAACGTCCTTAAACTGACCATTTTATCCAAAATGGCAACAACAGACCGTAACGTCCTTAAACAAAAATCTCACCCCCAAATGGCGATCAATGGACCGTAACGTCCTTAAACTAACATCTCACCCCCAAATGGTGATCAACGGACCGCAACGTCCTTAAACTAAAATCTCACCTCTAAAATGGTGATCAACGGACTAATACGTCCAAAATGCTATCCGGCCGCATCCGACGACACTGAGAGATTACAGTGCCATATATCGAAGGTGTGGAGGGATATACCCTTTGAACCATGTCCCACTCATTAGGGGGAAGAACAGGTTGGATTGTCTCCACCGGGCGTGCCAAAATCTGTTCACCGCCGAAAGACTCGACCGGGACGTTAGGACGTCTGGCGTGAATTTTGGGGCAAGATGCTATTTAGATTTATTCGTCCACCTCTCCGAAGATGCCAAGTTGATTTATGGCACCGTAAATCGAAGGTTTGGACGGATGCGGCAGTTGTAGCAGACTTCATCAGATTCCCCCTTGTTTCGCAAGGGTTTTTTGACTGTGGCGACGCTCTTCCTTGCAGGCATAACCCCTTGCAGTTAATTACGTTACCGTATCGCGATAACCACTTTCTCCTGCTCCGGAAGTTCACTTCGTGTCGTGTGTGTTTTTATTTGTTTAGGTTGCCCGTGGATTGTATACGGAGACTAATTTATGTTGTCGTCCGTAAGGCGTGGATTAGTCCAAATCTGTATATCTTAGATTTGGGGTTTTGATTTAAGGACCGTTAATCTATTTTGGGATTAAGATCGACTTAAACGTATGTGAGCATTTGGGGCTCGGTTGGTTTTTTGTTAAGGATACGTTAGTCCAATTTGAGATTAAGATCTACTTAACAAGGTTTTAGGATCATTTTTGGTTCAGATCCAACAAGAGAGCATTTGGGCTCTGTTGTCTTAGTTTTGGGACATTTCGGTCCATTATCGCCATTTTGGAGGCGACGTTCTAGTTTGAGGACATCTCGGTCTGTTGATCACCATTTTGGAGGTGAAGTTTTAGTTTATGGACGTCTCGGTCCGTTGATCACCATTTTGGAGGTGAGATTTTAGTTTAAGGACGTCTCGGTCCGTTGATCACCATTTTGGATGTGAGATTTTAGTTTAAGGACATCTTGGTCCGTTGTTGCCATTTTGGAGACAACGGTTAGTTTAAGGACGTTTCGGTCCGTTGTTAGTTTAGGGACATCTCAATCCATTGTTTCCATTTTGGAGGAAACGATTAGTTTAAGGATATCTTGGTCCGTTGTTAGTTTAGAGATGTCTCGGTCCATTGTCTATCTTGTGTGCACGTGTATTTGTTACGTAAAGAGATGAACAACGATGATATGGGATGCACCCATTTTGGGGTGCGGTCTGATTTGAGGTGTACAGATCAGTGCACCAAAAAACTGTTGGTTGTCGGGACCCGCCACCTTTCTAAAGACGTTGAGGATTTACAACGACATGTATCATAGGTGTAGAGATGTACACTTGAACCACTTCCCGTATTTGGGGGAAAAGGGATTAATGGTGAACACAGGAATCATTAGTTGTATTTTGAGACTAAGATTTCCTCAGGGGAATATGGGATGAATATCGTTTTGGGAAATCATCAGTTGGAAGATCGATAGTTGTATTTGGGACTAAGATCAGTTTGGGAAGTAGCGAGCACATGGGCTTGGTTGTCCACCCGTGATATAGATGCGACAACCCCATGACACCAATAGCTAATCGTGCTCCTCCAGCTATGCGATGAGCAGGATAAAAAATGGAGGCTCTCATAAAGCGGCGATGCATCGACATGGCGAACCAGCTGAGCCAAAGACTGATAAAGCCGACGAAGAAAGTTTCTTTGTCCATGCCAGGGGCCGCGATCACATCGAAAGCTACGGTCGACGATTTTGGAATATAGAACCGTGGCAGGTCTTCCTCTTTGGCCGGCAGTTTCCTAAGCCCGAATCCAAAAGGGTCTTCAATTCTCGCGAATTTTGGAGCCTTTTTGGATAAGACGTCCTCGCGAAGGAAGAAAGCAATAAAAGCATCAAAGCTGACAACTTGCCCTTCCGATGTCACGTACAGCTTTTCAAAGATACCTAGGGTCTTGATTAGACTCGGGTACTTGTGACGAACGGCGTTCTTAGTCGTCAGGTCGTCAAGCATAGCGGCCACTGTATCAAACACATACTCATCAGGAGGCAGTAACTCTTCGTAGTGTTCTCCCCTAATCGGTAACCCGGATATCTCGTGAAACTCTTCCAGTGAAATTGAAACCTCATGATCTCCTAGCAAGAAAGTGTTGGTGGGAAGATTCCATTGATTCAAGAAAGCCTTAAACCCACTAGACTGTTGGGTTATGCAAGCGCCGCGGCCATCAATCCGTGACCAAATGCGGAACTAAAATTTATAAAACTTGGCGCTACCACAACCAATTACCCAGATATACCCATAAGTCCTAGATAACAAAACATGCAAAGGAGTTAGAATAGTTATACCGAATAGATCCGTGTCCTTCGGTCTTCAACTTTCATCCCAAGCTCCTGGGGGATTCCTTGATCAAGCTTGATCTCCGGTCTCCCTCCATCGAAGATGATCCACCCGAGAGTCTATACAACGAGCTCCAACTTCATATCCGAGGCAACTAGGGTATCTGGATCGCTACTCTAGATACCGTAGATTAAGTAGAGAGTGATGAAGGATTAATTTGTCTCAAGACACCCAAGAATTCTCAACTCATGAGAGGGTTTGGGTGGAGCTAAAGGAAGAAGAAGATGGAATGAGGATGAGAGTTTAGAGAAACTTAAGAGAGAGAAAATGAAATGAATAATGGCTTGAATTTTTTTTGTTGTGTGTGTGTAATAAGGAATAATGGAGCCATCATATAAATGTCCATGTCTCCAAAATATCTTAGTCAACAAAAAATATCTCAAGTCAACATAATCTCACAACAAACAAAAACTCTAAGCATGGAAGAATAGTAACCATGGGTCACTAATTAGCCATGCCACAAAAATGAAATAAACACCTCATCCTACACCTCAATAACCTTTTAATCCAAAAAGGTCTAAACCATGAGGAGGTATAATCTTCTAAAAGTAATCTTGTAATAAATTACAAGAATACCACTCAACCGTATATACATACCTGCATCCGTATTTTGAAGAATACGAATACAAAAAGATGAAAATAATCCAACAAATATAATACTAGGATCCGGCTTAAACCAAAGCCCACTAGTATTATCCGTCCGATCATCATGCATGCACAAGTACATGTATGTGATCGAACTCTGCCGTAAAACCATACGGCCTCTATATCGTTTCGCCCGAAGCAAGGAAACCCTCTGTGTGGGACTCTAAAGACTCATCAATACGTTGACAGTGGGTTTAACCATAAGCACGTCAGCGACACTAGCTGTACGTAACGGCTACCCAGGTATTGAGCGAAAGGGAGGCCGACGAGAAAACTCATCCTGAAACCCCTACTGAGCCTGACAGTGACAATATCCGTACAGTCCGGTCCGTTCGTCTATGAGTATCGCATATCGAGTCTAGGGGGTGGATAAAGGCAGACCCTTAATAACTTGACATTCAGTGTCGGTATGAAGCCCATCACCACCTGAGAAATTACTGATCTGAATAAGTAATTCTCGACTACCTTGGCCAAGGATTTCTGGTGATGGCCACCCGTGCACTCCGCGACATCAACCCCTAATACCGGGAGAGACGAATCCCCTGACGATCCGTTCACTGCCTCCATGTGGATCGGGACTGTACCCAACTAAAACCTGTTTGCACGACTTCTTTGAACCGTGGTAGGGTAGTAATCAAAGCATAGTGGGAACTCACACGAGACAAATGACGATCTCAGGTCGATAGACTAACCTGTAAACACGTCACCAGGGAACTGCTATCTAACAATAGGTATAATACCAACTAGCATGTTCCCGGCGAGTCCGTCCGGTACTCATAACCCAATGAGCACCTGTATATATCTTAGGTGAACCAACTGACACCAATGGCTTGTGACACCGACCACCGCTCCTCGTCGGGGTCTCGATCCGTATACACTAGTCTACTCTAGAGTATCGATGCCCAGTCTCGAAACTCCCATGACTAGGGACATTTAAGGATGTGCCTATAGACTACCCAGCTCCCACGTATATAATCGCCATCATACTGCTGGCAGTCAAGTAAGAATCTTATGGGCTCTATCAACATGTAATAGTGATCTGTAATTTCACCTGAAGCATGTACATGATGATAAAGACAAATCAGATAGCATATGATTGATCGTATGGATTGTGTTTGGTGAAATGTTTAATCATAACCAAAGAATTTATAACCGCAATCAATAACGGTGTCGATATAGTTTCGTTAATGAGAACGTATCGTCCACTGAGATGGGAGAACTTATTCGATCTTGCTTTAGATGAATTGAAATAAAATATAAAAGAAAATTCAAGAAAGTAATTCAAGATTTAATAGAGTTGTCATTTCAAGAAAATCAAGAATATGTTCAAGAATTAGAAATCAATAAAGTGTCCAATATCAATTTTAGTTATCAAGAAAATGAAGAATAGCTTGTAGGAATCAATAGGAATTAGTAGCAATGATGAATACTAATAATGACTCATCTTACCTATTGATGAATTATAGCTAGATCGATGGCGATGATTGAAGATTAAGGATCTATTGAATAAACTAGGGTTTCTCCTTCATTATCCATTGTCTTTTCATTGATCATCATTCAAATCTAGCCTTTAGCAAAGAAAATCATCAATTATTTAATTCCCAAATTGCAATGAAATAATCAAGAATGGTGATCTCATTCCAAATTTGGTCATTAACGATTCTTTTTGCTAAAGTTCCTAATTCTCATAAGACTTAATATTAGTTTTAGGATTTCATCACCATTTGATCTACCGAATTCCTTCGAATCCTAAACAAACGGAGATTTCACTCACGCATCATGAAAATAGAAGAATCAAGAATTAGAAATTCAAAGAAAGCAAGAATTACAATTGATCACCTTTATTAATCAACTTCAAATTACACGATCCTTCAATTCAAGGTTATAAGAAGTGCTCTCGATCGCTCCCTTGAAGAGGTAATTTCTCCGTCGACTTTCGCTTGGCTCGATCTCGGTGAGACATGGATCTATCGTGGATCTCGCGCTCGTAAATGAAGATTGGCTTCGCGTAAAGGATCTTTGCATTGAATGCTTGATGTAGTTCTCAATGATTCTTGATTTAATTTGGATTGGAATTGGATCTCAAGTTGTGTCGCTCAACTTGTGTAATTATTGTTCAACTAAATTAGGTACTAAAATTCAACAACTCTTTAACATTAGCCCTAGATCCCCTTTTATAGCCTTTAATCAAACTTCTCTCATAAGCTAGGTTGTTATAAGGAGGCTTCTAGAATAAGCTAGGTAGTTATAAAGCTTGATCAACAAGCTAGGATGTTGTAGAGAAGTGTTCAGAAGAAGGTTGTTACAGTCACAAGTACGCTAGGCGGTTACGAGGAAGCTTTTGGGGAGATTTAGATGCCGGCGGCCCCAACTCGGCCGCGCATCCACGGTGGATCGGGATAGATCGGCCGCGGATCCTCGTCCGTTTGAAGAGCTCACTGTATCATTTCTCTTGGGTTATCTTGGTGTTGGTCTACATGTATTCAGGTGATATCTGGAATCCTATTTTCCCTTCTGAATCTCTGCCAGATTCTAAGTATGTAATATTTCAGAAAAATAAAATATTATTTTTGGGGATTTTTATAATTAAATAATATTATATTGAATATTTTAATAAGGCGATATAATTAAATACCGATAAATTAGGAAAAATTTGGAAAATTATGGAAATTACTGAAATGAAGGTGCTTTATGTGATTTATGCAAATTATAAGTTTTTATAATTCATTATACACTATTTAGTGCTAATCGCGATTAAATATCGCTAATCGCACATTAAGCTTGTTTTGTGCAAAACATGCACCATGTCATTTTAACACTTGTTACATTTTTATCATTGCTTTTTCTCATTTTTCATGCATGGTTTGTGTTTAAATGAGAAGAGAAAAGAAAACAGAGAAGAGAAAAGAAAAGAAAAAGAAAATGAATAAAGAAATGAAGCATGGGCAAGTGAGAGAGTGTGAGGGGTCAAGAGTGAACCATACCCATTTGTCCCCCTCATTTTCCTCATCTCTTTCTCTCTCCCTTAACTCCATGGCTGCTGCCCTCTCCCTCCATCACCTCCTACACCTCACTTCATCCCCAAATCAACATCAAAACACATACTTCTCTTCACAAAATTTGTGCACAAGCTCAGAAGCTACACTTTGGACCAAGAAAGTTTGCATTTTGGTGCCCTAGGGGATTCATGAGTGCCAAATGAGGTAAATTCTGAACCATTAGTGTAAGTGCACGGCAACGCCCCGGCCGTCATTCCGAGGCCAAAATGCGGAAACGAAAACTTTTCTTTAACTTTAAAAACCGGCGCTACCGCGTACTAAAAACCCGGATCGGTCCATTAACCTAATACTAGCTAACTAGAGAAGGGGTAGAGAGATAAACCGAGCGATCCGTGTCCTTCGGTCTTCTCGTCGTCGTCCCGATCTCCCCGCGGAATCTCCGGTCTTCATCTCCTCGTCGGAAGGGCACCACATCGCCGGGTTCTTTTACGGGCTCCCACCTTTGGACCGAGGCAACTCGGGCACGAAGTTGGAGAGTCGACGTGTCCAAGAATGCTGTAGGCTAAGTGTAGTACTCTTTGTCTCAAGGGGTTGTGGAGAAGTTTCCATTTTTGAAGGTAGAGGGAGATCTGAACTTTTGCAATGAACTAGGGAATTTTTGTAGCAAGAAGAGAACAAAATTCCCACACATAAATGTTGGACAGCCCACACAAGATTGGTCGGCCATGCTAGAAGAAAGAGAGAGGAGGGAGTGTGTGAATCAAGCAAAGGAATGATGAGTGATGATGATGAAATATGTCACACCAAAAAGTCCAACTATTAAACCCATCATTCAACCCATCATTGCAAGCAATGATGAACAAAAAAAGAAGTCAATGGAAGCTCCAACCATCATGAACCAACTAGTTACAAAAACCACCCTCCACTTTGCTAATTTGCACATTTTCAAATAAGCCCCTCCACACCAATTTTCAGCCAAAGAAAGAACAAAGGAAAAATGGCCGAAATGGAATGCAAACTGGCAACTTCAGAAAAACGATCGCGTAATAAATTACAGGAAAACCCCGCGACTGTATATATATACCCGCATTTGTATTTTGACCGAATACAAATGCAATGAGACAAAATCTACACTGTACAATACTAGGATCCGGCTTAAACCAAAGCCCGCTAGTATTATCCGTCCGATCATGATGCGTGCAATACCGCACGTATATGATCGAACCCTGCCATATATCCATACGGCCTCTACAACGTTTCGCCCGAAACTTGAGAAACTGTCTTGTGGGGGACTCTAAAGACTCGTCAATACTTTCGCTGTGGATTTAACCACTAGCACGTCAGAGGTATTAGCCACACATAACGGGCTACCCGGTATTGACCAAAAGGGACGTCGATGAGTAAACTCATCCTGACACCCTACTGAGCCTGTCAGTGACAATATCCGTACAGTCCGGTCCGTTCGTCTATGAGCATCGCATGGCGGGCCTAGGGGGTTGGTAAAAATCAGACCCCCAAAAGCGGTACAAGTCGTGTCGGAGTGTAGCCCAGAACACCCTGAGATACTACTGGAATACCTACCAGTAAATCTGCTGCCTTGGTCAAGGACTTCGTGTAATGGCTCTCCTAAACACAGCGCGACCTCACCCCTAATACCGGGAGAGACGAACCCCTGCAGATTCGCTCACTGTCTCCATGTGGCTCGGGACTGTACCCAACTAAAACCTATTTGCACGACTCCTTTGAGCCGTGGTAGGGTAGTAATCAAAGTACAGTGGGAACTCACACGAGACAAATGACGATTTCAGGTCCATGAACTAACCTGTACACATGTCACCAGGGAACTGCTATCTGACGTCTGGTATAAGACCAACTAGCATGTTCCCGGCGAGTCCTGTCCGGTGTACTCATAACCCAATGAGCACCTGTATACATTTTAGGTGAACCAACTGACACTAGTGCCTTGTGAGACCGGCCACCGTCCCTCGTCGGGGTCTCGACTGTATACACTAGTCTACTCTGGAGTATCGATGCCCTGTCTCGAAACTCCCACGACTAGGGACCTTTTAAGGATGTGCTTATAAACTACCAGCTCCCACGTTTATGATCGCCATCATACTGCTGGCCGTCAAGCAAGAATCCTAAGGGCTCTATCAATGTGCAATAGTGACTTGTAAGGTCACCTAAAGCAGTACACGATAATAAAGATAAACCAGATAGCATACTATCATCTTGAGTAAGACTGTTCTAACGGTATAGGTCCTCCCTCAATCATTACAATCACGTGCCTGTGATCCAATAATTGACTCTGAGGGCACTATCTCCAACAATCTCCCACTTGCACTCAAGGCTAATTATTGCGATGTCGCATACTCACAGCCCGTGTGATACCGAACACCCAACTCCTCTACTAATCAGTCTCACAAAACCCGTTTGCGAAACTAATGCATTCGAGGAATAGCCTCAGTGAGTGGATCCGCCCTAATGTTTCTTTCTATGTCTCTCTTTATCTCAAGTTCGCGGAGAAACCCATCTCCCGAAATGAGCAATGCCTGTCTTAGAATATGTCTGGATGTTTGATGGGACCTAGTTCATAATTGAACTCCAAATCCAAACTTCTTAGACTGTATCGTCAACTGAACTTAATCAGTATCGTGCGCCATGCCTCCCTCAGTATCCTCCTGGACCACCTGTCCAAAATATAGCCCCTCGTCAGAGGGAAAACTATAACTCTGACAGCCACTCTGTCATCCAGGTCACCTTGGAAGCCTGGAATGATAACCGTCTCCCTTATGAGGCTGTCGTTATCATATCCCTAGAACATCCACTTATGTTCTAAAACTGCTTCCGTTCGTTTCTCCAGGGTTGGATCAATATCAACATATTGCATCTCGTGCAAAAACAACATCTGGTGTGGTACTTGACATCTCATGATTGACTCAATTGCCTAAGCAAGTGATCTGCCAATCATGCACATCCCTCTCCACTTTATTCTGTAAGACACCTTTAGAGAGGGTGACTCCATTACCTGCAGGTATACTACCGTGCTAGGAGTCGTCCATTCTAAATACTCTTAGAATGCTGTCTAAGTACCCTAATTGGGAAACTACCCAAATCTGGATCTAAAACCATAAATCCAGTAACCAGAATGTCTGATATAATATCCAAGTCCTATGTGGAGAAATTACTGTGTGACAACCAAAGTATAACCGATCATAGTATAGGAATTTCACTTCCTACTCTGTGTATGTCATCCAAATATCAGGACATCACACCATACTACCTTCTTAACAGATCCATCCCCTATTCTGATGAAGTCAAACCTATGACCGTCACATCAGAAACAGATGATCTATCTCCGCTATATCTGCTTTAGTCTATAAATAGACATAAGCCACCTGTCCACTATGCTTCCGCTGCTCCCACTGACTATGACAACCCTCTGGCAGAGTCATATAGACGTACACTTCTAAAGCCACTTTAGAACGACTCTATACTCATCCTCCTGACGGGTCTCACAGTCTGGAACAACAGCAATGACAAGTCTGGGCAAACAAGAACCTCCCTGTCACCGTCCTTGAGGCTACCGGAGTACCTCTCGGGTGCCTGAGGTTACCCACCATATCTGTGGAGTGGCCAATGGAATGTCAAACCAGATTGAATCTTTAGGTTCTTATCAAATTTTCAGTAATCGTTTGTGGTTCTAGAATCACTTCCAGTTCTACCATACTCCCACTACTGTTTTCTGAAAAAATCCATTTTTATCAAAACTGTGGTGAGTCAAGAACAATATCACTATTGTTCTTCCAGATGGTAGAAAGTCAACCCTCGTCATAGCCCAGGTCGACCCACAAACAGCCATTACAGAAACGTGCCTTGAGTAGTCCAGAGTCTGGTTTTAAGCATAAGCCGGACGACTCCCCGTACCTTAACATCGTTAAGATATGAACTGTTATATATCCAATATAGAAACAGAGGCACTGATTTAATTGAACCAGATTCAAATCATGCAGCTGTCTCCAATGCATGTCAACAAAATGGAAAGAGGCTGATCAGCATTACTCAACTTAGGAGTACTTCCAATTATGAGTAACCTGAAAGAGAAGCAAGTTCTCTTAAACCATTACTATCAACTGAATACCATACACAAGTATCTACATCTTCGATTACCTTGAAGAATCCCAATACTTGCAACATCTGGTTCTCTACTTTACTCTTATACCTATAACTTCTCAATACTTGGACCTTGTGTTTCTACGAAACAATTGTCTAAGAACTAGAGAAGTCATGAGTAAATAGAATATAGTACGAGGACCAACCCCTCTTTCCTAATGGATACTGGACAATATACAATACTCTGTATAAGTCCCCTGAGTCTAATAACTCAATCCCTGTGTGTCGTAGGTTGAAAACTGTACTATGGTTATGAAGAGTTACATCGCTTTTTAATGCTCCTTACCTAACCATCAACTAATATAGGTAAATGTCACCGACATAATTTCAAAAAGGTGTATCTCACTCTATGAAAATAGACGTACAGATATATCAATTTGAAATTGGTGCATAACAGCGGATATTCAAAACCAAATATTTGCCGTCCGGCAAACAACCCAGGCGATTTCCTCAAATATCACCAATTACAACGAATTCCGATATAATGAGGATGATCACCTAATTCCTAATAACTTACTCCCACTCATCATCTGTAAAACCATACAGATGTGAGAATCATACCTGGTAAGTACATACCCTGGAGAAAGGGCTAATTGGGAATTCAGTCTTCTTTTAACAGTACACAGTGAAACTGAAACATTGAAATGTTTCGTAGGGGTATCCGGGTATTCCTAGTAATGTATCTTCTATTATCAGATTCACAACTGTAACCGTATACTTCTTTGCCATCTCTCCAGATCCCTTTATATGTCTTTTAGTCATTACCTTCTGCACACCCTTTTAGGCCAAATGGTTTTCTTCCTTCCCCACCGTTCGGCACCAGCCTATGGTTTGGAAGAAGACTATCCAATAAGCATAATGGGTGTACTTTCCTAATCCTAAGAGCACTCGCAACGCGAGAGAAGGTAAAGATAAAAGACACCTGAATAAACCTTATTCCTATTTCTCCTGAACCAGAATCCATTCCCGAACTGGAACAAGTTCCTTTCGAGTTCGTATATAACCATACGATGGAATATCCAAATAACTGTGGATCTTCGTAGTGATACAGAGTGTCCTGGAGAAATACAAAGGTGAAGTGGGAGTGGTAATGAAATACTTGATTTGGTCGTGAATAGCAGTCGCAATTTACTTTGCCCTCCTTCTAAACCCTTTATTTGTCTTAACTTAATACCTTCTTTACACCATAGTTAGGCTAATTGGTTTTCTTCATTCCCTACCATTCGGCACCTGCCTATGGTTTGGAAGAAGACTATCCAATTTGCGTAATAAGTGTACTGTATTAATCCAAGGAACGCTCGCAACCTGAGAGAAGGTAAGAGGAAAAGACAACTGAATAGTCCTATTCATTTTCTCCAGAACTGGAAACCATCCTCGAATAAATTCCTTCGAGTTCGTATATAACCATACGATGGTTTTATCCAATGGAAGTGGACGTTCGTACTAATATGGGGTGTTCTGGAGAAAAGGGTAAAAGTAGGAGTGGCAATGAGGTATGCAACTCTGACAATCCAAAAGCCAGTGTTTAAGAAGGTTCGGTTAATTTTGGTCACTGAGTCATAGTCAATGGTCGGGCCATGGTCGCTGCCAAAGAGAGAGAGAAAAGAAACACTCAGCGTGCACTCTAACCTAGATCAGAATGGTTATTACTTTATCTAATCAGGAAACCTCTCACTGTAACGTCAAATTCTCCTCCAAACCAGAAAGAAGAATTAGTCGGGATCACCCGAGGAGTAAACCAACTCATCAGTGGGAATCGGGACCCAACTATCATTGCATGATAATGTGATGGAATCCACTCACGTTATCACACTCCAGAAGGTATGCGCATATCTGGCAAGTTTCAGTTTCTTTAGAAACTCCTGATGTGATTTTTGCCCCATGCTCTTATGACCTTGACGTAGGCCAAAATATCATAAGTCACATGTCAAGTTCTACCCGTCATTGTCCAGGTTAATTTGAACCCACCCGTATATACCCTTGACGTAGGCCAAAATAGTAGTACGACTTTCCCAAACTAACGCATCTATCTATGCAACAGATAAATATCCGGTAGCTACCAATCACTATGCCTTGGCGTAGGTCAAAATACATAGCTTGAATACTACCGAACATTTAATTGAAATGACGGAGGGCTACGAATGGTTTCTGGCGAAAAACCTTTAACATAATGAACTTGATATCATTGAAGGAACTGGATAGCTTTTAAAAATATAGTGGCGAAAACCTTTGCTAAAGAGGTCACTCCCGGTGAAGGGATCTCGGCTCTTTCCCCGTAGAATAAGGTGCAGGATATTCCAACTGAATACCACGATGCAAAGCAAAAGTAATCGACTATAGTGAAGTTATTGCCCTGACGCAAACTTCTGTCCAAAGGGTCACTCCCGGTGAAGGGATCTCGGCCCTTGCCTCGTCGACTGAGGTGCTGGATATTCATAACCGAATACCACTGTGCATAACAAAAGAGAACGTCCTTCCAATAACAGCTTTTTGAAAAATGTTCCAACAACATCAGAATAGGTTTGTTTAGCTTGCATTGATCCGAATCAATGCAGTCCCATCAATTGATCACACCAATAAAGAACGAAAATAATGATGTACGCATATGCCATCCGCATTCGCCACGGGGTCCCGTCATCACCCGTTAGGTTACTTAACTAACGACAGAGCGGGGACTGGACTAGCGCGGATGCAAAACATATACAACATCTACTAGTATATATATCAATATATAATATTCGCTCAAGGCGTGATAAAATGCAACATCACAGAAATGTAATAAGCATCACAGAACAATACAGATATCTGGGATCCCCGGGTTTCATAGAGCCGCTACTGAAACCCGACGTTCCCCCGGTCATGTGGATAGCCTGTGCAATGAAATCCTAGACCCCTACGGGCGCGACAAGTTACCCGCCAAAACCTGAATCGAGGTAGCCCCCTTCAGCAACGTGAATGGACCACCCAGCACTTCACGGAATCCGGTAACTCGGGCACCCTTCCTTAGGTCAACCTATACCCCCTACGAGTGCGGCGAATAGCCTGCCAATTCTAGAGTGAAGCCCCCTCCGTCTTAAAGCCATGAGATGCGGGCTCGTTGCCCTCTAGAACCCGGCTATCCGTGCACCCCTCCGTGGGGTAATCCTAACACAGAAAGTAAAATATACATACAACGGGTATATCGACCTCAGCCCGGTCGTGCCCCAAAAGAATAATATACAAACAGGCAGTGACGGCAGTCCACATGTCGGACGCTCGCCCCGCAATCTCAAATGTACATAATAAACCAAACTGTACTACCATTGCATCCAGGCTATCCACCATGGCAATCCGCAACATCACAGCACAACACAAAACATCAACGTGAATGTCACGTTCGCAAATCCGTCTAAAAGGGTTATAGCAGTTAGACATGATTTACGATCAAGTGACATTCACGGTCGCAGATATAATGTACATACTGTGAACTAACATGTTTAATATTTTCGATCGACTAAATATTCCGAAATGGGCCCCAAGCACAACTGTAGCACTCAAAGAAAATCTGGGCCCAAACAGAATATACCAAAAACCCTATTTCCATGTCAGAGAGCCACTGTAAAGATTTGGTGCAGCAAGGACATATAATGGCCGCGGAACCGCGGCCAAAGCATGGGTTTGGCCGCGGTTCAGCGGTGGAACAGTGATATTAGGCGACCAAATTTTTACAGATTCCATAAAAAACCGTGCATGTATTTTTACAATGTACCAAATAATTTTTTGGGCACTGCAAAAATTCGACAGAAACTGGACATGAAAACACGGTTTTTTTGAAAATCCGTTCGATCTAACTTGTAAACACGTTAGAGCAAGCTAGACAAGATTAATGGCGTGGCTCTGATACCAGTGTAAGTGCACGGCAGCGCCCCGGCCGTCATTCCGAGGCCAAAATGCGGAAACGAAAACTTTTCTTTAACTTTAAAAACCGGCGCTACCGCGTACTAAAAACCTAGATCGGGCCATTAACCTAATGCTAGCTAACTAGAGAAGGGGTAGAGAGATATGCCGAGCGATCCATGTCCTTCGGTCTTCTCGTCGTCGTCCCGATCTCCCCGCGGAATCTCTGGTCTTCATCTCCTCGTCGGAAGGGCACCACACCGCGGGTTCTTTTACGGGCTCCCACCTTTGGACTGAGGAAATTCGGGCACGAAGTTGGCGAGTCGACGTGTCCAAGAATGCTGTAGGCTAAGTGTAGTACTCTTTGTCTCAAGGGGTTGTGGAGAAGTTGCCATTTTTGAAGGTGGAGGGAGATCTGAACTTTTGCAATGAACTAAAGAATTTTTGTAGCAAGAAGAGAACAAAATTCCCACACACAAATATTGGACAGCCCACACAAGAATGGCCGGCCATGCTAGAAGAAAGAGAGAGGAGGGAGTGTGTGAATCAAGCAAAGGAATGATGAGTGATGATGATGAAATATGTCATACCAAAAAGTCCAACTCTTAAACCCATCACTCAACCCATCATTGCAAGCAATGATGAACAAAAAAAGAAATCTATGGAAGCTTCAACCATCATGAACCAACTAGTTACAAAAACCACCCTCCACTTTGCTAATTTGCACATTTGCAAATAAGCCCCTCCACATCAATTTTCAGCCAAAGAAAGAACAAAGGAAAAAGGGCCGAAACGGAATGCAAACTGGCAACTTCAGAAAAAAGATCCGGTAATAAATTACAGGAAAACCCCGCGACTGTATATACATACCCGCATTTGTATTCCGACCGAATACAAATGCAATGAAACAAAATCTACACTGTACAATACAAGGATCCGGCTTAAACCAAAGCCCGCTAGTATTATCCGTCCGATCATGATGCATGCAATACCGCACGTATATGATCGAACCCTGCCATATATCCATACGGCCTCTACAGCGTTTCGCCCGAAACTTGAGAAACTGTCTTGTGGGGGACTCTAAAGACTCGTCAATATTTTGGCTGTGGATTTAACCACTAGCACGTCAGAGGTATTAGCCATACGTAACGGGCTACCAGGTACTGACCAAAAGGGACGTCGATGAGCAAACTCATCCTGACACCCTACTGAGCCTGTCGGTAACAATATCCGTACAGTCCGGTCCGTTCGTCTATGAGCATCGCATGGCGGGCCTAGGGGGTTGGTAAAAGTCAGACCCCCAAAAGCGGTACAAGTCGTGTCAGAGTGTAGCCCAGAACACCCTGAGATACTACTGGAATACCTATCAGTAAATCTCCTGTCTTGGCCAAGGACTTCGTGTAATGGCTCTCCTAGACACAGCGCGACCTCACCCCCAATACCGGGAGAGACGAACCCCTGCAGATCCGCTCACTGCCTCCATGTGGCTCGGGATTGTACCCAACTAAAACCTGTTTGCACGACTCCTTTGAGCCGTGGTAGGGTAGTAATCAAAGTACAGTGGGAACTCACACGAGACAAATGACGATCTCAAGTCGATGAACTAACCTGTACACATGTCACCAGGGAACTGCTATCTGACGTCTGGTATAAGACCAACTAGCATGTTCCCGGCAAGTCCAGTCCGGTGTACTCATAACCCAATGAGCACCTGTATACATATTAGGTGAACCAACTGACACCAGTGGCTTGTGAGACCGGCCACCGCCCCTCGTCGGGGTCTCGACTGTATACACTAGTCTACTCTGGAGTATCGATGCCCTGTCTCGAAACTCCCACGACTAGGGACTTTTTAAGGATGTGCTTTTAGACTACCAGCTCCCACGTATATGATCGCCATCATACTGCTGGCCGTCAAGCAAGAATCCTAAAGGCTCTATCAATGTGCAATAGTGACTTGTAAGGTCACCTAAAGCAGTACACGATGATAAAGATAAACCTGATAGCATACTATCATCTTGAGTAAGACTATTCTAACGGTATAGGTCCTCCTTCAATCATTGCAATCACGTGCCTGTGATCTAATAATTGACTCTGAGAGCACTATCTCCAACAATTAGTGTAGAATTTGGTTTACTTAAGCTTCCATGCATGTTTAGAAATGATTAGGCGGTGTTTAGTAGGGTTTGGAAATTCCTAGAAAAGGATTAGGGTTTGAATTGATTCCAAAAGCGTAATTGAGCTTAGTAGAGGCCACACAACCCCACTAGTGCTAGAATTCAGACCTAAAACCTGAGACTTAAGCCCCTATTAGCGATCTTAGAAAGCCCTGATATACGTATTTTGTGGAATTCTGTAGGGAATTTGAAATCTGCTAACACTCGGGGACCTGGAAAATTATTTAGCAAAGACAGTGATACATGCAGGCACCCAGGAGACTACCCTTAAAACCTTAGCCCTTAATTCCCCTACTTGGCCGCAGTTTTATTCTTCCTGGCCGCAATTTGCGGCCAGGCTAGGGAATAATCCCTTCGTGTTGGTTCCAGGGCTTTATCTCCTGTAATCTAGACCCTCCACATATGCAAAATTGGCTAATTTCACCTAGAGTAAAATCTGGGACTAAGTTCATGAGTTGTTGTTTTGATTCGGGGTTATATTTTCGTATTTTGGATTCTGGATTTTAGTATTTGTGTTTTACCTCTATCACTTGACGTTTGTACGACGATATCGAGGGTTGTTTGGTGGTTTGAAATGTTAGATATATGTATGCCCTAGAGGCCATTATATGTATAGTGGATGCTTAGACATGTATATATGGATTTAGATGACTTTCTCGCTCAACATGATAGTATGCTATCTGGTTTAATTTATCTTGACATGTTAATTTGATCATGCTTTTATTCATTTGCACATGATGATAAAGCTCTTAGGATATTTGCTTGACTACTGTGACTGTGATGCGGATCATACTAGTGGGGCATGTGTAGTTTATAAGCATATCCTTGAATTGTTCCTAGTCGTGGGTGTATCGAGATGGGGCATCGATATTCCAGAGTAGACTAGCGTATACTATTCTTGTCCCATATGATGGGCGATGGATGATCCCATATCCATCTGGTGAGGTGACATCAAAGATTGTATGCGGGTGCTCAGTAGAGACTGGGTACACTGAACGGACTCACAGAGAACTCCTATGTGGTATTATATCTATCGTCGGATAGCAGTTCTCAGGTGACACTGGTACTGGTTAGTCTGTAAACCCAAGATCGTCATAGAGTCTTGTGTGTCCTCCCACTGTACTTTGATATCCACCTTACCACGGCTCTACTGAGTCGTGCAAACTGGTGTACTTTGGGTACAGTCCCGAGGCACATGGAGGCGATGAGCGATAGGAGGGGTTTCGTCTCTCCCGGTATTGGGAGTTGATGTTGTGCTATACTCGATTGGGTATAACAGGAAGTCCCTTGCCAGAGCTGCTGAGATTTACTGATAAGCGTTATCAGTAGTTTCTCGATCTGTTATGAGCCATACATCAGCATGACTTATTGAGTTATTGGGGTCGACGATTCCATCCCTAGACTCGATATGCAACATATCTGACGAAGAGACCGGACTGTACGGTAAGTATTGCCAATTGGCTCGACGGGAGTTTTGACAGCTTCGCTGGTTTTCTTCTGATCGCTCAATGTAAGTCCACGTTGCCCACCCCGGTACGTGCGGGGAGGCGGAAAACGGAATAAAAATCGAATTTTTATGAGCTTAGGCAACATGGACTACACTATGAAGGATCTTTGCTAAACAAAAACAAGCTAAAGCTAACTAGAAACTAGCTAAGTGCTAGAAAGGTTATACCTTGGGCTTTATGTCCTTCTCTCCTTGCTCCTTGGAGTGGTGGATGGAGGTCACCTTAGTCGTCTTCTCACGTCGAAGAAAGATCCACCCGAAAGCCTCGACCTTTGGCTTCAACTCCAAGCTAGAAGTAACTAGGGTGCAAGAAGTGCTAATACTTGAACCCTAGATGAGAGTAGAGATTATCAAGAAAGGGTTTTTCTCAAGCTCAAGTGTTTCTCAACACATGAGAGGGGAGAGCTTGAGGGAGAGGAAGAACAAGAGAGAGAAAGTAAATGATAGAATGAGAATAAAATAAACCATTCTCACATATATGTGTGAATTATTGTAATTAGATAATTAGCTAGATAATTGTCATGGTTAATCAAGACATGACCATTATCATTTCATTTTTAATGCAAATTGCAAGGATCAAAGAGCATCTTCCAAATGAAATGATGATGGTCAAAGTGTCAACAAGGTCAACAAGTCAAGGTGGGTCAAATGGTCAACAACCATAACCATGCACAATTATTAAACTAATATCAATTAACCATAATACACACATAAGTATTAGGGTTAATGAAATGACAATAGTCATTAACCCTAATCAAAGTCCTCTCCCTCTGTCTCAAGCAACTGTGCATACGCACCCGTATTCGCGATCCGAGGAACACGAATACAATGAGAAAAACCAATCCCAAATCATATACTAGGATCCGGTTTAAACCAAAGCCCGCTAGTATAAGCTGTCCGGACAGCAAACGAGCACAAGTGCGCGGATGTGAACGAACCCTGTTGCAAAACCACGCGACCTCTACTCATTTTTCCTAAAGGCGAATAGCTCTCTGTGTGGGACTGTAAAGACTCGACACTACGCTGGCAGTGGGTTTAACCACAGACCGCAAGCGGCACTAGCTGTACGTAACGGTCCCCAGGTAGATGTCGACAAGAAGATTGACGAGGTGAACCCCATCTGAACTCCTACTGAGCCTGTATGTGACAATCTCCGTACATTCCGGTCTGTTCGTCTGATACATCGCATGGCGGGCCTAGGGGGAGGTGAATGTCAGTCCCCTAATAGCGGTACAAGTCGTGTCGGAGTATAGCCCAGAACACCCTGAGATAACACTGTAAACCTACCAGTATATCTCGCTTGCCCTGGCCAGGGACTACTCGTGTAATGGCTCTCCTGGACACAGCGCGATGTCAACCCCCAATACCGGGAGAGGCGAATGCTGTCTAACCGTCACTGCCTCCAAGTGCTTCGGGACTGCACCCAAAAACTACCTGTTTGCACGACTCCTTTGAGCCGTGGTAGGGTAGTAATCAAAGTGCAGTGGGAACACACTCGAGGCGAAGTGACAGTGTCAAGTCAGCGGACTAAGCTGTACTCATGTCACCTGGGAACTGATAACTGACGATAGGTATAATACCAACCAACAGTTCCCGACGAGTCCTGTCCAGTGTACTCGTAACTTAACAAGCACCCGCATACTATCTCAAGTACGACATACTGACGGCTGTGGGACAGACCGTCTCCCACACTGGGATGAGAAGCGCATACGCTAGTCTACTCCGGAGTATCGATGCCCTGTCTCGATAGTCCAACGACTACGGACCTGTATAAGGATGTGCTTATAGATCACCCAGCTTCCACGAGTGTGAGCGCCATCACAACGCTGGTAATCAAGCAAAGATCCTAAGGGCTATACTAATATGTATATCAGCGATATGCTAAAAGAAACACATGCACATATTAAAGCAGAGACAAACCAAGTAGCATACTACCATTTCGAGCAAGATTGTATATACAACTGTGAATATCCCAAGCTTCCATCAAGTAATATACAAACTAGTATGATACAGTAATGGCCTCTAGGGCATATACACTAACAATCTCCCACTTGCACTAAGGCCATGTACTGGCATATCGAAGACCTATCATCTCGATCAGCCGCTCGAACTGAGTCTGGGGCAAGGCCTTGGTGAATGGATCTGCTGTGTTATCTTCTGAAGCAACCCTCCGAACCTCGATCTCCTGGCGATCCACGATCTCCCTGATCAGGTGATACCGCCTTAAGATGTGTCTGGATTTCTGATGGGACCTGGGTTCCTTCGCTAAAGCTATAGCCCCGTTGTTGTCGCAATACAGAGGTATTGGGTCAACAATGGACGGAACCACCTGAAGTTCTCTCAAGAACTTCCTCATCCAGACAGCTTCTTTTGCGGCATCAGATGCAGCGATGTATTCCGCTTCCATAGTCGAGTCAGCAACGGTTTCCTGTTTGGAGCTCTTCCAACACACCACCCCTCCATTGAGGGTAAAGACAAAACCCGACATGGACTTGTAATCATCCTTGTCACTCTGGAAGCTGGAGTCAGCAAAGGCCTCAATCTGCAGGTCTTTTCCGCCATACACCAAGAACATCTCCTTAGTCCTTCTCAGGTACTTGAGAATGTTCTTTACTTCTATCCAATGTTTCTCCCCAGGGTTTGACTGATACCTGCTTACCACACTCAGTGCATAAGCCACATCCGGTCTGGTACACAACATCGCATACATTATAGAGCCTACCGCAGAAGCGTAGGGTATAATAGACATGCGATCCCTCTCCAAATCAGTCTTGGGAGACATCTCTTTAGAGAGGGTGATCCCGTGACAAGCCGGTAGATTACCGCGCTTGGAATCTTCCATACTGAATCTCTTCAGTATGGTGTCGATGTACCTGGACTGTGAAAGTCCTAATATCCTCTTGGATCTGTCACGGTAGATCCGGATACCCAGAATGTATGAGGCATCACCTAGGTCTTTCATAGAGAACCTGTGTGACAAGAACCCCTTGACAGATTGTAGCATAGGAATGTCATTTCCTATTAAGAGAATGTCATCCACATATAAAACGAGGAATACTACTCCTGCGGATGAGACTGCCTACTACTCCTGCGGAGTAGCGTGGGAATGTCCTGATCTTTCGAACCCTCTGGCTCCACTAAGCTTTCAGTAATAGCTTGTGGTTCTGGAATTTCTTCCAGTTCTATTGCGCTCCCACTTATTTCTTTTTCTAAGAACTGATGTTCCAGAAAATGGGCATTACGAGAAACAAGGACTTTTTGTTCCTCTGCGTAATAAAAAAGATACCCCCTGGAGTTCTTTGGGTATCCCACAAACTTGCACAGTACCGAGCGTGCCTCTAGTTTGTCCGCATGCTGCTTTTTGACATAAGCTGGACATCCCCAAATCTTCAAGTATTGAAGATAGGGTTTCTTCCCACTCCATAACTCATATGGTGTGGTGGGCACAGTCTTAGTGGGAACTCGGTTCAAAAGTTATGCAGCTGATTCTAGCATATATCCCCAGAACGATCGCGGTAACTCAGCGTTACTCATCATGGACCGTACCATATCCAATAGGGTTCGGTTCCGTCTCTCCGATACACCGTTATGTTGCGGAGTGTATGGAGGAGTAAGCTGAGAGAGAATTCCATTCTCTTTTAAGTAACCCAGGAACTCGGCACTCAAGTATTCACCACCTCGATCAAATCTCAGTGCCTTGATACTTTTGCCTGTTTGTTTTTCTACTTCATTCTTATATTCCTGGAACTTATCAAAAGCTTCGGATTTATGCTTCATTAAGAAGACATGTCCGAACCTTGAGAAATCATCCGTAAATGTAATGAAGTAAGAATAACCGCTTCGTGCATGTGTAGACATTAGACCGCACACGTCGCTGTGTACGAGTCCCAAGAGCTCGCTCGCTCTTACTCCGTGTCCAGTGAACGGAGTCTTTGTCATCTTTCCCTTGAGACAGGATTGACAAGTTGCATACGATTGATATTCGAACGGATCCAAATATCCTTCTGTATGTAACTTAGTCAACCTTCTCTCATTGATGTGACCCAGTCTACAATACCATAAGAAAGTTTTATTGATTTCTGGAGACTTTCTTTTGTGTGTATTCTGGACATTGAAAATCTGTGGCTGGTTTAATACGTATATACCGTTGTTCAATGTACCTGACCCAATCAAAACTTGATTAAGGTGAATGTTCACTACATTACTTACAAATGCAAATTCATAACCTTCTTTAGATAATAAAGATACAGAAATGATATTACAGGTTGCATTTGGTACATAATAACAACTACGCAAAACCAAAAAGTGTCCATCTGACAATCCCAGGTGATAGTCTCCCACGGCCTCAGCATCCATGCTAGCACCGTTTGCAACTCTGAGGGTCATGTCACCTGCCTTCAAAACTCTACGCTTTCTCAACGCCTGCAAAGAATTACAGATATGAGATCCTGATCTGGTATCCAATACCAAGGATGTAGAGTTTATTGATAGACAGTTTTCAATAACATACACACCTGAAGCTGAAGCTGCAACTCGCTTCAAATCCTGTGTTCTGGCCTTCCAAGCCTTGCAATCCTGTTTCCAGTGACCACTTTTGTGACAATAGAAGCATTCTTCCTTCCCCACCAGCTTTTCCGCTATCTTTGTTGCTTTTCCTTTTCCCTTCGTATCCACTTTACCGACACCGCCTCTTGGTTTGGCGGGGGCTTTCTTCTTCTTGCCCTTGGCTTTCGTCCTGGACCGAGAAGAGGAAGATCCTCCTACAAACAAAGTGGATGTCTCCCTACCCTTCTGTAGGGTGCCCTCAGCATTCCTCAACATGTTCAGAAGTTCGGAAAGTTCAACCTCCTTTCCTTGCATGTTGATGTTAAGAATAAACTGGGCGTAAGTGGAAGGAAGGGACTGGAGAATCAAATCAGTATAGAGTTCATTCTCCAACGTGGTCCTAAGGTTCGCGAGCTCCTCTATGTAGCCAATCATCTTAAGCACGTGTTCCGCTACCGATGATCCGACGGCCAACCTTGCCGAAAACAACTTCTTCGATACTTCGTATCTTGCGATACGAGACTGCTCTCCATACAGTTCTTTTGTATGAAGAAATATGGATTCTAGGTCCATATTCTCGTGCCTCCTCTGATGTTCGTTGTCCATCGAGGCTAGTATGAGGCATCTGGCCTTCGCGCAATCTATTTCCCAGGTCTTGTAGATTTCCCTATCTACGGCACTGGTTTTGGGACTTAGGACAGGGGGAGCTTTGGTGGTAAGGACATACCCCAACTTGTCGTAAGTGATTGCCATCTTGACATTCCTGAGCCAATCTTTGTAGTTTGGCCCTGTCAAAATGTTTTTATCTAGCAATAACTTAAGTCCGGTCATGTTGAATGGTCGCTGCAATTAGGAGAGAGAAAAGAAACACTTTAGCATGATGCTCTTGCAAGTTTAGAGTGGTTTTTAATTTGTCTAAACTGGATGGCTCCCACTGTCTCTCGAATCCCTTCTCAAAAAGTAAAGAAAGGATTAGTCAGGATCAATCTCACCGTACAATACTTGCTTAACCGTTCAGCCAGGCCAGTGTCGGTACTTCGAGGGAGGTTTTCCAACGCTTTCGCGAAGTTCCTTAATTAAGTAACCTCTTTTCCCTGGGGGCGTAGCCCCGCTAACACCTTTCTAGACACCTACTAAGTTTATAGCATTGATCGTTAAGTGAGAGTTTTCCCGAGGAGTAGCATATACTCACAGTAGGATCGGGATCCAAATATCATCGCGTGATAAAACCGAAGGAATCCTACCAGAATTATCACACTCCATATGGTATGCAGCGCTAGCAAGTTTCAGTACTTATGAAACTCCCGATGTGGATTTTTGCCCCATGCTCTTATGACCTTGGCGTGAGGTCAAAATGTCCTAAGTCACATGTCAAGTTCTTCCCATCATTATCCCGGTTAATTTGAACCCACCCGTACCTACCCTTGACGTAGGCCAAAATGGCAGTACGACTGTCTCAAACCAACGCATTCTATCTATGCAACAGATAAATATCCGGCAGCTACCAATCACTATGCCTTGGCGTGAGGTCAAAATACATGCTTGAATACTACCGAATACTTAACTGAAATGATGGAGGGCTACGGATGGTTTTGGCGAAACCGTGAACGTAGTGAACTTGATATAATCGATGGAACGAGATAGCTTTTAAAAGGAGTGGTTCAAGCTCCGCGTTTAAAAGTTTAGTTTTGAAAAGAACCGAGTGGTTTTCAAAGTGTTCCAGTCAACTTATACTTGGTTTATTTTCTTGCATTAGTTCTTTTAATGCGTCCCATCATTTAATCCTACCATTGCAGAAAACAACCAAAATATGACATACGCTTATGCCATTCGCATTCGCCACGGGGCCCCATCATCACCCGTTAGGTTACTTAACTAACGACAGAGCGGGGGCTGGTCTAGCGCGGCTGTAAAACATAAGCAACGTCTAAATAGTTATCATATATAAATATATAGCAATGATAGACATTACAGATCACAGATGAATACATTGGATATACTAGGAATCCGCAACCCGTTCGAGCCTGCAACGAAAAGCGGATTACACGGTCACGGTGCATAGCCAATACCCCAACCAAGACCCCTACGGGTGCGGCAAACTACCCGCCAAGTACCCGAAGCGAAGCAACCTCCCTCACCACCGTGAGTAGGCCACTCGGCACTTCGAGATACCCGGTAGTTTGTGTACCCCCTCCATGGGTCTATCCTAGGAGCAAAAACAGTAAAAAGAATTATACAATGACGGTTACAACCCCGACCCGGTTTGCGGCCAAACAAATAATAATATTACATCAATTTACATGTTACAATGAAAGAAAGAAAAAAGCAACACTCATCTCACATCCACCCCGGCTATTCATCCGTGACAATCCAACCCATTCATATACACATACCATCATCAATCACAGATCACAGATATGTATAACCCCGACTAATCGACATATAGCGATTAGCCGACGTTCAATACATATAAACATCACAGATATAACCTTTTAGTCAAAGTGTATTGAAGTTCGGAAAAAAATTACGGATTTATAGGCCCCCAAAAACAAATTTCTATTCTGGAAAATCTGGGCACATATAAACCATCTTAAAAATCCTAAAACCAAGCTATAAGAAAACTGCACCAAACTCGACTCAGTGAGGAGTCAAAACGGCGGCGGTTCCGCGGCAATAGCTTGCTATTGCCGCTGAACCGCGGCGGTTTAGACGACTCACTGGACCGGGTTTGCTGTGCTTCTTAAGAAAACCCTGAGATGATTTTTGAAGTATAACAAATTTTATTTCGAACAGAAAAAATTTTAACAGAAACTTAGGGTTTTTAAAACTCGGTTTTTCGATTTTTCCGATTCGAACTTCGATACACTCTACTACCTAGCTAGTTTATGTTTAGTTAGGCTCTGATACCACTGTAAGTCCACGTTGCCCACCCCGGTACTTGCGGGGAGGCGGAAAACGGAATAAAAATCGAATTTTTATGAGCTTAGGCAACATGGACTACACTATGAAGGATCTTTGCTAAACAAAAACAAGCTAAAGCTAACTAGAAACTAGCTAAGTGCTAGAAAGGTTATACCTTAGGCTTTATGTCCTTCTCTCCTTGCTCCTTAGAGTGGTGGAAGGAGGTCACCTTAGTCGTCTTCTCACGTCGAAGAAAGATCCACCCGAAAGCCTCGACCTTTGGCTTCAACTCCAAGCCAGAAGTAACTAGGGTGCAAGAAGTGCTAATACTTGAACCCTAGATGAGAGTAGAGATTATCAAGAAAGGGTTTTTCTCAAGCTCAAGTGTTTCTCAACACATGAGAGGGGAGAGCTTGAGGGAGAGGAAGAACAAGAGAGAGAAAGCAAATGATAGAATGAGAATAAAATAAACCATTCTCACATATATGTGTGAATTATTGTAATTAGATAATTAGCTAGATAATTGTCATGGTTAATCAAGACATGACCATTATCATTTCATTTTTAATGCAAATTGCAAGGATCAAAGAGCATCTTCCAAATGAAATGATGATGGTCAAAGTGTCAACAAGGTCAACAAGTCAAGGTGGGTCAAATGGTCAACAACCATAACCATGTACAATTATTAAACTAATATTAATTAACCATAATACACACATAAGCATTAGGGTTAATGAAATGACAATAGTCATTAACCCTAATCAAAGTCCTCTCCCTCTGTCTCAAGCAACTGTGCATACGCACCTGTATTCGCGATCCGAGGAACACGAATACAATGAGAAAAACCAATCCCAAATCATATACTAGGATCCGGCTTAAACCAAAGCCCGCTAGTATAAGCTGTCCGGACAGCAAACGAGCACAAGTGTGCGGATGTGAACGAACCCTGTCGCAAAACCATGCGACCTCTACTCATTTTGCCTAAAGGCGAATAGCTCTCTGTGTGGGACTCTAAAGACTCGACACTACGCTGGCAGTGGGTTTAACCACAGACCGCAAGCGGCACTAGCTGTACGTAACGGTCCCCAGGTAGATGTCGACAAGAAGACTGACGAGGTGAACCCCATTTGAACTCCTACTGAGCCTGTATGTGACAATCTCCGTACAGTCCGGTCTGTTCGTCTGATACATCGCATGGCGGGCTTAGGGGGGCGGTGAATGTCAGTCCCCTAATAGCGGTACAAGTGGTGTCGGAGTGTAGCCCAGAACACCCTGAGATAACACTGGAAACCTACCAGTATATCTCGCTTGCCCTGGCCAGGGACTACACGTGTAATGGCTCTCCTGGACACAGCGCGATGTCAACCCCCAATACCGGGAGAGACGAATCCTGTCTAACCGTCACTGCCTCCAAGTGCTTCGGGACTGCACCCAAAAACTACCTGTTTGCACGACTCCTTTGAGCCGTGGTAGGGTAGTAATCAAAGTGCAGTGGGAACACACTCGAGGCGAAGTGACAGTGTCAAGTCAGCGGACTAAGCTGTACTTATGTCACCTGGGAACTGATAACCGACGATAGGTATAATACCAACCAACAGTTCCCGATGAGTCCTGTCCAGTGTACTCGTAACCTAACGAGCACCCGCATACTATCTCAAGTACGACGTACTGATGGCTGTGGGACAGACCGTCTCCCACACTGGGATGAGAAGCGCATACGCTAGTCTACTCCGGAGTATCGATGCCCTGTCTCGATAGTCCAACGACTAGGGACCTGTATAAGGATGTGCTTATAGATCACCCAGCTCCCACGAGTGTGAGCGCCATCACAACGCTGGTAATCAAGCAAAGATCCTAAGGGCTCTACTAATATGTATATCAGCAATATGCTAAAAGAAACACATGCACATATTAAAGCAGAGACAAACCAAGTAGCATACTACCATTTCGAACAAGATTGTATATACAACTGTGAATATCCCAAGCTTCCATCAAGTAATATACAAACTAGTATGATACAGTAATGGCCTCTAGGGCATATACACTAACAGTCACTACTAAGCCTTAGGTGTTGCAAGATGAGGAAATTGCTAATTGCGCCTAATATGTGAGCACGTTTAGTAATCGGTCGGTTAGTACCTCAAGAAGTATTAATGGTCGCATGAAAAATGTGTGAGCAATTCCATCTAAAATATTCACTGACTAAAAAGTACTGAGGTAAATGGACAAGAGTATGATAGCTTGAATTGAATTCTCCGAGTGTAGGGATGTCTTTTACACACACGTAGGGTTATATGATCGGTGTTTGGAAGAAAGGTAGGGATGAAGAATAAAGGCAATGTTTTAGTGAGGGATGATATGATTTCTAACATCTTTTCAAGACTATTAAGATAGGGTTCATGACAACCGAAAAGTTAGTGTAGTTGGAAACTCTGATTTTCAAAGTCTTTCTTTTATAGTTCCTATCTTTATATGTAACTTTCACAGTCTTCCTTTTATTATACGATTTTGTTGGTGCAATCCATTGAAAACCCTTAGGAGACAACACTCCTCCTACTAAGGACACCTAGAGGTTTAAAGTCTTGTTGCACGTGCTTGGTGCAATCGTGTTGCCTACAAAAGTGTGCTAGTTAGTTTTTCTTTTTCTTTCTATTTTCTCCTTCTCTTGAATAAAAGAAGTTTGCTCGAGACGTTCAAAGTCAAGTTTGGGGGAATTTGTTCAGTCGAAAATATTGCAATTTTTAACATAACAATTTTCTCACATTTCTAAACATCTAAGGGTTTTTGTTATAAATATAACACGTTTTACAAGTTCATCTGGAAAATACCAAATACCGCGTGATATACTTTATAATCAACATTCTGGAGGGAAATTGTGTGTTTATTACTTCACGCATAATATTGTATATCTCAACACTTTTCATTGAGATTTTGTGCAGAAAATTATTCAGGTCAAAGAACCGGAATCGCAAATTTGCCGATGAAACGGAGAAAGTTAAATACTTTGTCACGACCGGAAATGGCACGTGACTAGCACTTGAATCATATGAAGTCTATAGGACCCAATCTAATTCAAGTAAGCCAAAAATCCTAGAAATCTAAACCATTTTAAATAAGAAGTGAAGAAAACATGTTTTAAAACAAGGGGTTTTTAAATAACATAAGCCGAATATGCATTTTTAAAGTCTCAAGACTTTTCTAAAATTTCGGCAGAGTTTCCTTTTTAAATATTGGCCCCAAACGGGGTACAACATGAATAATATATGCACAATGATAAAAGGCATCCCCAAGCAGGAGCTAGCTCTTCATCAATCGACGGTCACAACCATGCAAGCAATATAATATACAACGCCGAAGGGCGAGGATCAAAACTCAAAAGGAAACTCAAACATTAAGAAAACCATAATAATACAACGCGCGACTCTAAAGTCGAAAGAATATACAATTGGTTTTCTAAGTCTGAAACAATATACAAGTCTGGTTAATGGAGTTTCTAGATACAACAATGAAAATAATATACAAGGGTGGTCACGATGCGAGTGAACCCACCTACCAAAGCAATCACCCAGAATGGAAGCAGTGTGCCAAAAAGACGCAATGAAACCTGTACGGCAAAAACCTGCAAGAACTATGGTACAACGGGGGTGAGTTGCCAACCTGTGAGTAGAAAACATCATAGAGCAAAAATCGTATGTATGACTCAATCGTAGGTCAAACGATCAATAATATATATATATATATATATATATATATATATATATATATATCCTCAATATGATAAAGTCGGAAGCATGAAAAGGTGGCAAGGGTAAACATCTAAACCAAATGTAATACCAAGTACTCGTGTCAGTGCCTCAGGTATCAACATATTATAAACATGAGGTGTGATCAATGTAATCATCATGAAATCAGTGTCAATTATATCATGAAGTCTATAAGTAGGTGGATGTCATCCAACTAGGTAATCAATGCCTGTATGCATGTGGATCTCTTCCACGTGTCAACCAATGACATAACAACATCAAGCATGTAAATGTCATACAAGCATATGCATGAAAGTATGAGAATATAAATCAACGGGTGTCCCTCGCGACACATCAAAATCATGAAAACCCGTGTCTAGTATCAACACATAAATCCTCATCTATCAGGGGCTGTCACCACGACTGGCCCTGATAGGTACGTATCATACGCTATCTCGAAAACCCGAGTGCCCAGCTTCGACCCTCGAATTTCGACGTATCCATACGTACATAACTCCGGTCGGTATCCCCACGATAACCGCCGAGTCCAAAATACTATCACCGGTAGATGGTGCTCCCCTGCCAGGCTCACCGTCCAACATATACAAGTCTTCTTGCCCCGGGGTACCTCACCGGGCCCACCATGTACCCGTAGACGGCGCCTACCACTCCTCGAATCGGGTTTCACATGCCACTCTCAGAACCGAGAAAACACATGGTGGATGCACTGAAATATCATATCAAGTGTAACCGGGTTTTTAAAACCATACATACTCTCTTTTGAAATAACCACGGTTCCAAATCCAGAAATATCATGGAAATAACATATCTCAATGCGTATAATCATAAAGCATGATATATGTGACAAATAATAGAAATGTAAGCATATTAGTATATCATGCAACATAAAACAGTAATATGCACATATCGAGGGAAAACCGCTCTTTTAAATGAATCCGGTTTAAAAATATGTCATGCGGAAAATGAATAATAAACACAACAGTAAAGAATCTACATCAATATATATATATATGTCATACAGTTTTTCCATTTGAAATAACACGAATCGTGGTGTTTAGAAAAATAAGAGCTACGGTGTTTTAAAGGAAAGATGCGTCTTTTGAAAATATCCGTAGAATCCCTTGGCATATCTTTAAAATGCTCACGATTCGTTAGTTTTGAAATAGGAATGACTCAAGTCTAGTCTAACATGTATAAGTAAACTACAGGACTAATCGAAAGGTACGGAAACCACCTAAATCTGAGTCGATACATATAAATATAACAGTCGGGGATCCCGCCTAAATAGTATTACATACGACACAATATATATTATGACATCCTTGAGTCAAGTGTGCGGATCTCTCATCAATATATAGCTCGTACGTAAATCCGTCGTACGGCATCCCAAATCTGGGTACGGGTCAAATATCACATTCATCTCATTATTCATCTGGTATCCATTATCATCATATCTCATGAACTGAGGTATTGATCCAAGTCTAGTACAAACTGATACCATATATATATATATACATATATGTGTTTATGAAAACACACGCCTAAAGGCCCACTATAATCTCATGTCGTATCTCCTAATACGAACCAAAAAATATCACTGATCTTATGGCACCATGCCCAATCTCATCGACTCATCTCCAAATACCATATACAATCCTCATCATCCAAAGGATAGGTATACGTACACACACACACACACATAGTCCCATACCTATGTGTGTGTATATATATACATATCCCCATATACGCCCAAGTAAAAATAATGTAAACATGTGTGGGTGTGCGTGTGGGTGTAAACCTTATTCTAAGGTTTGCGACTAAACTAACGAATTACGCTATTATCCAATTATACTAAAATTATCCATGACTCCCAAAGTCTATCTAGATACTCATAATCTTAAAATAAACATATGAATATATCCATATAATATATATATATATACCATACAATGCACTACGAACTGCGGGGGTGCTATACGCCATCCACCCGACTTCCCCCGTAGATATAATCTACTCACCTTGCTCTTCGCTTATCGTTACCGACGTCTTCACGTGCTTGCTTGTCGTCTCGAAGTCCTCATGGGGGTATCTACATATCATAACGTATCGTGCCGCATTAAAACCCAATTCAAAACCAAAACAACATGCTAAAAGCCTATAGGTTAGAACCTACGGACTACGCCTTTCAAACCACCAAACAACCCTCGATATCGTTGTACAAACGTCAAATGATTGAGGTAAAACATAAATACTAAAATCTAGAATCCAAAATACGAAAATATAACCCCGAATCAAAACAGCAACTCATGAAGTTAGTCCCAGATTTTACCCTAGGTGAAATTAGCCAATTTTGCATATGTTGAGGGTCTTGATTATAGGAGATAAAGCCCTGGAACCAACACGAAGGGATTCTTCCCTAGCCTGGCCGCAAATTGCGGCCAGGAAGAATAAAACTGCGGCCAAGTAGGGGAATTAGGAGCTAGGGTTTTAAAGGTAGTCTCCTGGGTGCCTGCATGTATCACTGTCTTTGCTAAATAATTTTCCAGGTCCCCGAGTGTTAGCAGATTTCAAAATCCCTACAGAATTCCACAAATTACGGATATCGGGGATTTCTATGTTTGCTAATAGGGGCTTAAGTCTCAGGTTTTTGGTCTGAATTCTAGCACTAGGGGGTTATGTGACCTCTACTAAGCTCAATTACGCTTTTGGAATCAATTCATACCCTAATCCTTTTTTAGGAATTTCCAAACCCTACTAAACATCGCCTAATCATTTCTAAACATGCATGGAAGCTAAAGTAAACCAAATTCTACACTAATGGTTCAGAATTTACCTCATTTGGCACTCATGAATCCCCTAGGGCACCAAAATACAAACTTTCTTGGTCCAAAGTATAGCTTATGAGCTTGGGCACAAATTTTGTGAAGAGAAGTATGTGTTTTGATGTTGATTTGGGGGTGAAGTGAGGTGTAGGAGGTGGTGGAGGGAGAGGGCAGCAGCCATGGAGTTAAGGGAGGGAGAAAGAGATGAGGAAAATGAGGGGGACAAATGGGTATGGTTTACTCTTGACCCCTCACACTCTCTCACTTGCCCATGCTTCATTTCTTTATTCATTTTCTTTTTCTTTTCATTTCTTTTCATTGCTTTCTTTTCTCTTCTCATTTAAACACGAACCATGCATGAAAAATGAGAAAAAGCCATGATAACAATGTAACAAGTGTTAAAATGACATGGTGCATGTTTTGCACAAAACAAGCTTAATACGCGATTAGCGATATTTAATCGCGATTAGCACTAAATAGTGTATAATTAATCATAAAAACTTATAATTTGCATAAATCACATAAAGCACCTTCATTTCAGTAATTTCCATAATTTTCCAAATTTTTCCCAATTTATCGGTATTTAATTATACCGCCTAATTAAAATATTCAATATAATATTATTTAATTATAAAAATCCCCAAAAATAATATTTTATTTTTCTGAAATGTTACAATCTTCCCCCCTTAAAGAAATTCGGTCCCCGAATTTAAATTTAAACCCCTCAAATACTAAAACATTTCAGTAAAAGTCCAAGTCGTCGGGGCTCCGAAATCATCAATACATAAAACACATCGTAGCGCAAAGCATACGCATGAAAAATGAGCATATAACTCAAAATCAAATCAGAACTCTGTCAAGAATCTTGCCATCATCGGAGTTTTGGTGAAGACACAATGTCAAAATCCAATACGAAAACCAACGTGACATACATCAAAACTATACATGTACACATCGTTGTAAATTCGTCAAACATCTGAAAGAAATGCATGCCAAAACCTTTTTAAGTTGTTGTGCGATGCGCGTAACACGGCACGGTGGCGGACGTTTATTGTAAGAAAATAACTATATATATACTTATCCTTTGTTTAATATGTACGTCCCGCAGTTTTTTGAAAATAATTTAGAAGGGTTTCCTTGTTTTAAACCTTTCGTATCATATCAGACAAGTAGGTAAATACCGAGAATATAACTCTCCTTTTGGAAATCCCTTCGATAACTATCAATGCATGCAAAATATATCCAGGTATTATCCTCTGACTAGTCCTGCTCAGTACGAAAACAAATAGCAAATATTATAAAAACGTACTGCTCCATAAGAAATCAATCCCAAAATGTGCATGTGAATACCCTGTGCGTCTGGTGTGCATGGAAATTGAAATCCATGAATGTGCCATACATGTGCACAGAAACAAAATCTAAGTGCAACGGGTGTGCACGAAACACCTGTCAAGGGCAACTGGTGCGCCTGACAGCAATATCAGGTGCATCTGATATGCATGAAGAATCTCGATTTAGTGCATCTGGTGTGCACCAAAATCGCATCAAAATACTAAAAGTGCATGAAAACTATGCCAAAAGCACAAATCAAATCATATATATATATATATATCATAGATATGAAATCAAGATCAACATCTCGAATGTTATCAAATCGAAGTCAGGTGCAACTGTGGTGCACAAAACCTCAATCAAGCAAATAAATCATCCAAAATACCGAAATCCAAAGTGACGGATACGTGATAATCGAATCACCAAATAACAAATCCTAAATACCGTCGTCGATATGTCCTCTTTCAAAGTCGAGAAGGTGTCGGTGCATCCAAAGTTAGCAGAGCAAGATTTCTACTTGCCTACTGTTCGTGGCCTGTCGTCTGGTGCCCTTAGGCTCTTGTCTCTCACTGCAGATTGCTAAGTGCATAGCTCCTCGGCTCAACGGTCCATTATGGAAACGATAATGGAAGCAGTCCGCTCTGGCACATCCTCTAAATACCATTGGCCAACTATCATGGTCACTCATAACATGTCTCGTCGACGATGCCGAACTCTGGCCTGCTGGGTGTGCGTAATATGACCGATCCATGTCTCCTCATATAGTATTCCAGAAAGGTTCTGTCGATGTCCCTCTCAAATCTCGTTTCTGCTGAGCTGCCCGGAAGTTATCATCTTTTACTAAATCTGTATCTTGTTCCGGGACGGCTACATACTCATCGCG
Organism: Agapanthus africanus; assembly: GCA_030015575.1. Lineage (NCBI taxonomy): Eukaryota > Viridiplantae > Streptophyta > Magnoliopsida > Asparagales > Amaryllidaceae > Agapanthus > Agapanthus africanus. Next base: position 438,501,134 of record CM057350.1, on the reverse strand, counting down.
ACTCCTTCTGGAAGATATATCCATATATAACGCCTCTTCATGTGTGTCACATCTCTGATGTCGGCGGAGTGGAACGTCATCTCATCAAGATCTCATACGAACCTCTTACTCCACTTTTCTCTAATGTCGACTGCTTCGGACTCGTCTCTTCATGGCTGCATGGACTGTGCTCCAACGGTGATACTCGTATCTAGAGTCTCCCAAGCAATATATCCCGTCACATGATATCCGAATGATGTCGAACCTTCCGATCGATTTGTCAAGGTTCCATAATCCACCAAGAGCTTAACATTTTGAGTACAGTTTAATAGTATTCCAGTACATGCCACAGTACCTGTGGACCAACCGTAGAACGGAAAACCAAGCCTCACAAATGACACCGCTGAACTGCCGCAAACCTTAAGGTTCAAAGGCGTTCCATGGTCATTACGTCGAGTTAGGGTTTCATTCTCCTAGAGGGTCCATAGAATTACTTGCATTGTCTTCCGAATACTTTAAACTTGGAAAAATGGGTTCCTGACATTCGATCGTCTCCATCGACTCTCAACGTACCTGCGTGAAGTCGTCTCTAACTGGAATCAATCAATCTGATGACCTCGTATCGGGGTAGGCAACGAACAAATGTCATAGTCCTTCCTCCTTGGGTGACTAGCGATCTTCTATCATATCCCTAAGCATAACTCGTGCGGCAATAGCTCCAAACATGTGGGGCGATATCTCATCATTCACAGCAGCAGCTGGCTCATTCGTTCGCATGCTGAACAGTGCCTCAATCAGCAAGTATAATCGATGCTTCGCCGGTCAACACATTCTGGCTGGCCTCTAGCAGTAGCCTGATCCTCTGGTGCTGATCTGGACGTCCGAGAAATCTCGTAAAAGCGATCCATCAAACGCTCATGGCGCGAAAACACAGTAAAATGACACCTCTATGCAATCGTGTATCTCTGGAATCACGTCCTGGTCAGTCCTCGTCCGTGACGAGCTCGTGCTGACGCAACTCTAGCCATAGCTCTCTCTACCCGTGTAGTCTGGTAACAAAACCATAAACCAATATCGATGAGGATAGATCATAGGAATGAATATAATGCTGTGCAAGGAAATGTACATCCTAAGGCTCCCTAAGCGGAGTAGCGTATCGTAAGTATGCCGCGGAACATACACACGGTACGTCACTCTCCTTAAGTCACCTACTCCATCAACCAAGGTCAACCTACGCGATGAAAGTTCTGGTCTAATACCCCCTCGACTAAGTCTAAGTTCCGTAAGGTCAAGCCTAGATTCTGTATATATACAAATGCCCTAAGCTCCGCATAGTCAAACATAGACTCGAACTAAGGTTAACCTAGCGCTCTGATACCAACTTTGTCACGACCCAAAATGGCACGTGACTGGCACTTGAATCATATGAAGTCTACAGAACCCCATCTAATTCAAGTAAGCCAAAAATCCCAGAAATCTAAACCATTTTAAATAAGAAGTGAAGAAAACATGTTTTAAAACAAGGGGTTTTTAAATAACATAAGCCGAATATGCATTTTAAAGTCTCAAGTCTTTTCTGAAAATTTCGGCAGAGTTTCTTTTGTAAATACTAGCCCCAAACGGGGTACAACATGAATAATATATGCACAATGATAAAAGGCATCCCCAAGCGGGAGCTAGCTCTTCGTCAATCGACGGTCACAACCATGCAAGCAATATAATATACAACACCGAAGGGCAAGGACCAAAACTCAAAAGGAAACTCAAACATCAATAAAACCATAATAATACAACGCGCGACTCTAAGGTCGAAAGAATATACAATTGGTTTTCTAAGTCTGAAACAATATACTAGTCTGGTTGACGGAGTTTCTAGATACAACAATGAAAATAATGTACAAGGTTGGTCACGATGCGAGTGAACCCACCTACCAAAGCAATCACCCAGAACGAAAGCAATGTGCCAGAAAGCCGCAATGAAACCTGTACAGCAAAAACCTGCAAGAATTGTGGCACAACGGGGGTGAGTTACCAACTTGTGAGTAGAAAACATCACAGAGAAGAAATCGTATGTATAACTCAATCCTAGGTCAAACGATCAATAATATATATCCTCAATATGATAAAGTCTGAAGCATGAAAAGGTAGCAAGGGTAAACATCTAAACCAATTGTAATACCAAGTGCTCGTGTCAGTGCCTCACGTAGCAACATATCATAAACATGAGGTGTGATCAATGTAATCATCATGAAATCAGTGTCAATTATATCATGAAGTCTATAAGTATGTAGATATCATCCAACTAGGTAATCAATGCCTGTATGCATGTGGATCTCATCCACGTGTCAACCAATGACATAACAATATCATGCATGTAAATGTCATAAAAGCATATGCATGAAAGTATGAGGATATAAATCAACGGGTGTCCCTCGCAACAGATCAAAATAATGAAAACCCGTGTCTAGTATCGACACGTAAATCTTCATCTATCAGGTGCTGTCACCACGACTGGCCCTAATAGGTACGTATCATAGGCTATCTCGAAAACCTGAGTGCCCAGTTTTGACCCTCGAATTTCGACGTATCCATACGTACATAATTCCGGTCGGTATCCCCACGATAACCGCCGAGTCCAAAATACTATCACCGGTAGGTAGAGCTCCCCTGCCAGGCTCACTGTCCAACATATACGAGTCTTCTAGCCCCGGGGTATATCACCGGGTCTACCATGTACCCGCAGATGGTGCCCACCACTCCTCGAATCGGGTTTCACATGCCACTCTCAGAACCGAGAAAACACATGGTGGACGCACTGAAATATCATATCAAGGGTAACTGGGGTTTTAAAACAATACATACTCTCTTTTGAAATAACCACGGTTCCCAAATTCAGAAATATCATGGAAACAACATATCTCAATGCGTATAATTATAAAGCATGATGTATGCTACATATAATAGAAATGTAAGCATATCAGCATATCATGCAACATAAAACAGTAATATGCACATATCGAGGGAAAACCGCTCTTTTAAATGAATCCAGTTTAAAAATATATCATGCGGAAAATGAATAATAAACACAACAGTGAAGAATCTACATCAATATATATATGTCATACAGTTTTTCCATTTGAAATAACACGAATCGTGGTGTTTAGAAAAATAAGAGCTACGGTGTTTTTAAGAAAAGATGGGTCTTTTGAAAATATCCGTAGAATCCCTTGGCATATCTTTAAAATACCCACGATTCGTTAGTTTTGAAATAGGTATGACTCGAGTCTAGTCTAACATCTATAGGTAAACTACAGGACTAATCGAAAGGTAAGGAAACCACCTAAATCTGAGTCGATACATATAAATATAACAGTTGGTGATACCGCCTCAATAGTATCACATATGATACAATATATATTATGACATCCTAGAGTCAAGAGTGTGGATCTCTCATCAATATATAGCTCGTACGTAAATCCATCGTACGGCATCCCAAATCTGGGTACGGGTCAAATATCACATTCATCTCATTATTCATCTGGTATCCATTATCATCATATCTCATGCACTGGGGTACTGATCTAAATCTAATACAAACTGATACCATATATATATATATATATATATATATATATATATGCGTGTATGAAAACTCACGCATAAAGCCCGCTATAATCTCATGTCGTATCTCCTAATACGAACCAAAACATATCACCGATCTCATGGCACCATACCCAATCTCTTCGACTCATCTCCAAATACCATATACAATACTCATCATCCAAAGGGTAGGTATACGTATATATATATATATATATATAGTCACATACCTATGTGTGTGTGTGTGTGTATGCATATCCCTATATACGCACAAGTAAAAACAATGTATACATGTGTGGGTGTGCGTGTGGGTGTAAACCTTATTCTAAGGTCGGTGACTAAACTAACCAATGACGCTATCATTCAATTATACTAAAATTATCCATGACTCCCAAAGTCTATCTAGATACTCATAATCTCAAAATAAATATATGAATATATCTATATAATATATATATACCATACAATATCTATATACTATATACCATACACTACACTATCTATATACCATCTCACCAGATGAATAATGGTTCTGCAATGGTAGGATTAAATGATGGGACGCATTAAAAGAACTGGTTGCATTAGTTCTTTTAATGCGTCCCATCATTTAATCCTACCATTGCAGAAAACAACCAAAATATGACGTACGCTTATGCCATTAGCATTTGCCACGGGGTCCCGTCATCACCCGTTAGGTTACTTAACTAACGACAGAGCGGGGGCTGGGCTAGCGCGGCTGTAAAACATAAGCAACGTCTAAATAGTTATCATATATAAATATATAGCAATGATAGACATTACAGATCACAGATGAATACATTGGATATACTAGGAATCCGCAATCCGTTCGAGCCTGCAACGAAAAGCGGATTACACGGTCGCGGTGAATAGCCAATACCCCACCCAAGACCCTTACGGGTGCGGCAAACTACCCGCCAAGTACCCGAAGCGAAGCAACCTCCCTCACCACCGTGAGTAGGCCACTCGGCACTTCGAGATACCCGGTAGTTTGTGCACCCCCTCCATGGGTCTATCCTAGGAGCAAAAACAGTAAAAAGAATTATACAATGACGGCTACAACCCCGACCCGGTTGTGCGGCCAAACAAATAATAATATTACATCAATTTACATGTTACAATGAATGAAAGAAAAAGCAACACTCATCTCACATCCACCCCGGCTATTCATCCGCGACAATCCAACCCATTCATATACACATACCATCATAATCACAGATCACAGATATGTATAATCCCGACTAATCGACATATAGCGATTAGCCGACGTTCAATACATATAAACATCACAGATATAACCTTTTAGCCAAAGTGTATTGAAGTTCGGAAAAAAATACGGATTTATAGGCCCCCAAAAACAAATTTCTATTCTGGAAAATCTGGGCACATATAAACCATCTTAAAAATCCTAAAACCAAGCCAGAAATACACTGCACCAAACTCGACCCAGAGAAGAGCCAAGATGGCCGCGGTTGCGCGGCAATAGCTTGCTATTGCCGCGGAACCGCGGCTCTTTGGTCGAATCTTTGGATCGTTTTTGGTGGCTTTCTTCAAAAAACCCTGAGATGATTTTTGGAGTACAATTTATTTTGTTTTGAACAGAAAAAAATTTAACAGAAACTTAGGGTTTTGAAAACTCGGTTTTTCGATTTTTCCGATTCGAACTTCGATACACTCTACTACCTAGCTAGTTTATGTTTAGTTAGGCTCTGATACCACTGTAAGTCCACGTTGCCCATCTCGGTACTTGCGGGGAGGCGGAAAACGGAATAAAAATCGAATTTTTATGAGCATAGGCAACATGGACTACACTATGAAGGATCTTTGCTAAACAAAAACAAGCTAAAGCTAACTAGAAACTAGCTAAGTGCTAGAAAGGTTATACCTTGGGCTTTATGTCCTTCTCTCCTTGCTCCTTGGAGTGGTGGAAGGAGGTCACCTTAGTCGTCTTCTCACATCGAAGAAAGATCCACCCGAAAGCCTCGACCTTTGGCTTCAACTCCAAGCTAGAAGTAACTAGGGTGCAAGAAGTGCTAATACTTGAACCCTAGATGACAGTAGAGATTATCAAGAAAGGGTTTTTCTCAAGCTCAAGTGTTTCTCAACACATTAGAGAGGAGAGCTTGAGGGAGAGGAAGAACAAGAGAGAGAAAGTAAATGATAGAATGAGAATAAAATAAACCATTCTCACATATATGTGTGAATTATTGTAATTAGATAATTAGCTAGATAATTGTCATGGTTAATCAAGACATGACCATTATCATTTCATTTTTAATGCAAATTGCAAGGATCAAAGAGTATCTTCCAAATGAAATGATGATGGTCAAAGTGTCAACAAGGTCAACAAGTCAAGGTGGTTCAAATGGTCAACAACCATAACCATGCACAATTATTAAACTAATATCAATTAACCATAATACACACATAAGCATTAGTGTTAATGAAATGACAATAGTCATTAACCCTAATCAAAGTCCTCTCCCTCTGTCTCAAGCAACTGTGCATACCCACCCGTATTCGCGATCCGAGGAACACGAATACAATGAGAAAAACCAATCCTAAATCATATACTAGGATCCGGCTTAAACCAAAGCCCGCTAGTATAAGCTGTCCGGACAGCAAACGAGCACAAGTGCGCGGATGTGAACAAACCCTGTCGCAAAACCATGTGACCTCTACTCATTTTGCCTAAAGGCGAATAGCTCTCTGTGTGGGACTCTAAAGACTCGACACTACGCTGGCAGTGGGTTTAACCACAGACCGCAAGCGGCACTAGCTGTACGTAACGGTCCCCAGGTAGATGTTGACAAGAAGACTGACGAGGTGAACCCCATCTGAACTCCTACTGAGCCTGTATGTGACAATCTCCGTACAGTCCGGTCTGTTCGTCTGATACATCGCATGGCGGGCCTAGGGGGCGGTGAATGTCAGTCCCCTAATAGCGGTACAAGTCGTGTCGGAGTGTAGCCCAGAACACCCTGAGATAACACTGGAAACCTACCAGTATATCTCGCTTGCCCTGGCCAGGGACTACTCGTGTAATGGCTCTCCTGGACACAGCGCGATGCCAACCCCCAATACCGGGAGAGACGAATCCTGTCTAACTGTCACTGCCTCCAAGTGCTTCGGGACTGCACCCAAAAACTACCTGTTTGCACGACTCCTTTGAGCCGTGGTAGGGTAGTAATCAAAGTGCAGTGGGAACACACTCGAGGCGAAGTGACAGTGTCAAGTCAGCGGACTAAGCTGTACTCATGTCACCTGGGAACTGATAACTGACGATAGGTATAATACCAACCAACAGTTCCCGACGAGTCCTGTCCAGTGTACTCGTAACCTAACGAGCACCCGCATACTATCTCAAGTACGACGTACTGACGGCTCTGGGACAGACCGTCTCCCACACTGGGATGAGAAGCGCATACGCTAGTCTACTCCGGAGTATCGATGCCCTGTCTCGATAGTCCAACGACTACGGACCTGTATAAGGATGTGCTTATAGATCACCCAGCTCCCACGAGTGTAAGCGCCATCACAACGCTGGTAATCAAGCAAAAGATCCTAAGGGCTCTACTAATATGTATATCAGCGATATGCTAAAAGAAACACATGCACATATTAAAGCAGAGACAAACCAAGTAGCATACTACCATTTCGAGCAAGATTGTATATACAACTGTGAATATCCCAAGCTTCCATCAAGTAATATACAAACTAGTATGATACAGTAATGGCCTCTAGGGCATATACACTAACACTCAATACTCGGATGGCCGTTACGTTTAGCTGACCGCTTGCGGCTTGTGGGTGTTTGATATGATCATCACCTACTGCCGGCGTATTGACGAGTCTCAGAGTCCCACAATGAAGTTTCCTGGCTCAGGCGAAAAGATGTGGTGTGTATATCAGATATGCGCGGGGACCCGATTAAATACGGATATGTGATACCGTATATTAATCGGGCATTTTCTATTGGTCGGGTCGTTTGTGATATGACCAGTTTGCAAAATCAAGTGTTGATTTAACAAATTACTTTTAGATTAATTCTTTAATTAAACCCTTTTTCTATTTTTGTATGCATGCATGTATGCACATGATGATGTGCATGGACACATACATACATACATTGTATCATGGTTGTTGATACATATTTGGTGGCAATGCAAGACTCATATTGTAGCAATTATCTATTTATTTATCATTTTGAATAAAGGAAAGGATAATTCACACATGGTTAATGTTTATCATCTTTGACCATGCTTCAACCACTTTTTAACCTTGAGTTAATTATCCTTTTACCTTTTAACTCATTTGATAAAGATCTAGATAATTGCTAACCATGGTTGAAGTGAGAAGGATTAATATGGATTATTCTTTTTTCATTTCAATAATTCACTCATATCATTTTTCTTTTGAGCTCAAGCTTAGCCACCATCTTCTTCTTCCTCTCTTGAAAATTTCTTTGTGTGAAGTTGATAAAAAGAAAGGGTTTTGATTATAGTATACAAACCACATCATCATAATACATACATCTAGCCCATTTGTGTAGGGTGTTTGCTCTACTTCATTCACATATCAAATAAAGCAAGGAGCTTTGGGCAAAGGGACTTTGGGTGGATCTTCATAGACAAGGAAGGCTTCCATCGATCTGTTCCAAACTCTTAAAGTGCCAAGGAGTCACCAAGGGAGGTCTACAAAGGTTGTAATCTCTACTCTTAGTGATACTTTTTCTTTTGCATGTGATGCTTAGTCAAAAGAAACCCTAAATTTCTAGTTATGATTCTTTGCAAGTTCACTTAGCACCTTAAAAATTTGATTTTGGCATATTTGATGCTTCTAAACCCTTGATAAGGTGCTAGGTAAACCCAACGTGAAAGGCGTAGTTCGTAGGTTCTAACCTATAGGCTTTTAGCGTGTCGTTTTGATTTTGAATTGGCTTTTAATGCGGAATGATACGTTATGATGTGTAAGTACCCCCACGATGACTTAGAGACGACAAGTAAGCGCGTGGCGACGTCGGCAACGACAAGAGAAGAGCAAGGTGAGTAGATTATATCTACGGGGGTAGTCGGGTGGATGGCGTTTAGCAACCCCGCAAATCGTAGTGTAGTGTATGGTATATATATATTATATAGATATATTCATATATTTATTTTGAGATTATGAGTATCTAGATAGACTTTGGGAGTCATGGATAATTTTAGTATAATTGAATGATTGCGTCATTGGTTAGTTTAGTCACCGACCTTAGAATAAGGTTTACACCCACACGCACACCCACACATGTATACATTGTTTTTACTTGTGCGTATATAGGGATATGCATACACACACACACACACATAGGTATGTGACTATATATATATATATATATATATACGTATACCTACCCTTTGGATGATGAGTATTGTATATGGTATTTGGAGATGAGTCGATGAGATTGGGTATGGTGCCATGAGATCGGTGATATGTTTTGGTTCGTATTAGGAGATACGACATGAGATTATAGCGGGCTTTATGCGTGAGTTTTCATACACGCATATATATATATATATATATATATATATATATATATATATATATGGTATCAGTTTGTACTAGATTTAGATCAGTACCCCAGTGCATGAGATATGATGATAATGGATACCAGATGAATAATGAGATGAATGTGATATTTGACCCGTACCCAGATTTGGGATGCCGTACGATGGATTTACGTACGAGCTATATATTGATGAGAGATCCACACTCTTGACTCTAGGATGTCATAATATATATTGTATCATATGTGATACTATTGAGGCGGTATCACCAACTGTTATATTTATATGTATCGACTCAGATTTAGGTGGTTTCCTTACCTTTCGATTAGTCCTGTAGTTTACCTATAGATGTTAGACTAGACTCGAGTCATACCTATTTCAAAACTAACGAATCGTGGGTATTTTAAAGATATGCCAAGGGATTCTACGGATATTTTCAAAAGACCCATCTTTTCTTAAAAACACCGTAGCTCTTATTTTTCTAAACACCACGATTCGTGTTATTTCAAATGGAAAAACTGTATGACATATATATATTGATGTAGATTCTTCACTGTTGTGTTTATTATTCATTTTCCGCATGATATATTTTTAAACTGGATTCATTTAAAAGAGCGGTTTTCCCTCGATATGTGCATATTACTGTTTTATGTTGCATGATATGCTGATATGCTTACATTTCTATTATATGTAGCATACATCATGCTTTATAATTATACGCATTGAGATATGTTGTTTCCATGATATTTCTGAATTTGGGAACCGTGGTTATTTCAAAAGAGAGTATGTATTGTTTTAAAACCCCAGTTACCCTTGATATGATATTTCAGTGCGTCCACCATGTGTTTTCTCGGTTCTGAGAGTGGCATGTGAAACCCGATTCGAGGAGTGGTGGGCACCATCTGCGGGTACATGGTAGACCCGGTAATATACCCCGGGGCTAGAAGACTCGTATATGTTGGACAGTGAGCCTGGCAGGGGAGCTCTACCTACCGGTGATAGTATTTTGGACTCGGCGGTTATCGTGGGGATACCGACCGGAATTATGTACGTATGGATACGTCGAAATTCGAGGGTCAAAACCGGGCACTCAGGTTTTCGAGATAGCCTATGATACGTACCTATTAGGGCCAGTCGTGGTGACAGCACCTGATAGATGAAGATTTACGTGTCGATACTAGACACGGGTTTTCATTATTTTGATCTGTTGCGAGGGACACCCGTTGATTTATATCCTCATACTTTCATGCATATGCTTTTATGACATTTATATGCATGATATTGTTATGTCATTGGTTGACACGTGGACGAGATCCACATGCATACAGGCATTGATTACCTAGTTGGATGATATCTACATACTTATAGACTTCATGATATAATTGACACTGATTTCATGATGATTACATTGATCACACCTCATGTTTATGATATGTTGCTACGTGAGGCACTGACACGAGCACTTGGTATTACAATTGGTTTAGATGTTTACCCTTGTTACCTTTTCATGCTTCAGACTTTATCATATTGAGAATATATATTATTGATCGTTTGACCTAGGATTGAGTTATACATACGATTTCTTCTCTGTGATGTTTTCTACTCACAAGTTGGTAACTCACCCCCGTTGTGCCACAATTCTTGCAGGTTTTTGCTGTACAGGTTTCATTGCGGCTTTCTGGCACATTGCTTTCGTTCTGGGTGATTGCTTTGGTAGGTGGGTTCACTCGCATCGTGACCAACCTTGTACATTATTTTCATTGTTGTACCTAGAAACTCCGTCAACCAGACTAGTATATTGTTTCAGACTTAGAAAACCAATTGTATATTCTTTCGACCTTAGAGTCGCGCGTTGTATTATTATGGTTTTCTTGATGTTTGAGTTTCCTTTTGAGTTTTGATCCTTGCCCTTCGGTGTTGTATATTATATTGCTTGCATGGTTGTGACCGTCGATTGACGAAGAGCTAGCTCCCGCTTGGGGATGCCTTTTATCATTGTGCATATATTATTCATGTTGTACCCCGTTTGGGGCTAGTATTTACAAAAGAAACTCTGCCGAAATTTTCAGAAAAGACTTGAGACTTTAAAATGCATATTCGGCTTATGTTATTTAAAAACCCCTTGTTTTAAAACATGTTTTCTTCACTTCTTATTTAAAATGGTTTAGATTTCTGGGATTTTTGGCTTACTTGAATTAGATGGGGTTCTGTAGACTTCATATGATTCAAGTGCCAGTCACGTGCCATTTTGGGTCGTGACAAAGTTGGTATCAGAGCGCTAGGTTAACCTTAGTTCGAGTCTATGTTTGACTATGCGGAGCTTAGGGCATTTGTATATATACAGAATCTAGGCTTGACCTTACGGAACTTAGACTTAGTCGAGGGGGTATTAGACCAGAACTTTCATCGCGTAGGTTGACCTTGGTTGATGGAGTAGGTGACTTAAGGAGAGTGACGTACCGTGTGTATGTTCCGCGGCATACTTACGATACGCTACTCCGCTTAGGGAGCCTTAGGATGTACATTTCCTTGCACAGCATTATATTCATTCCTATGATCTATCCTCATCGATATTGGTTTATGGTTTTGTTACCAGACTACACGGGTAGAGAGAGCTATGGCTAGAGTTGCGTCAGCACGAGCTCGTCACGGACGAGGACTGACCAGGACGTGATTCCAGAGATACACGATTGCATAGAGGTGTCATTTTACTGTGTTTTCGCGCCATGAGCGTTTGATGGATCGCTTTTACGAGATTTCTCGGACGTCCAGATCAGCACCAGAGGATCAGGCTACTGCTAGAGGCCAGCCAGAATGTGTTGACCGGCGAAGCATCGATTATACTTGCTGATTGAGGCACTGTTCAGCATGCGAACGAATGAGCCAGCTGCTGCTGTGAATGATGAGATATCGCCCCACATGTTTGGAGCTATTGCCGCACGAGTTATGCTTAGGGATATGATAGAAGATCGCTAGTCACCCAAGGAGGAAGGACTATGACATTTGTTCGTTGCCTACCCCGATACGAGGTCATCAGATTGATTGATTCCAGTTAGAGACGACTTCACGCAGGTACGTTGAGAGTCGATGGAGACGATCGAATGTCAGGAACCCATTTTTCCAAGTTTAAAGTATTCGGAAGACAATGCAAGTAATTCTATGGACCCTCTAGGAGAATGAAACCCTAACTCGACGTAATGACCATGGAACGCCTTTGAACCTTAAGGTTTGCGGCAGTTCAGCGGTGTCATTTGTGAGGCTTGGTTTTCCGTTCTACGGTTGGTCTACAGGTACTGTGGCATGTACTGGAATACTATTAAACTGTACTCAAAATGTTAAGCTCTTGGTGGATTATGGAACCTTGACAAATCGATCGGAAGGTTCGACATCATTCGGATATCATGTGACGGGATATATTGCTTGGGAGACTCTAGATACGAGTATCACCGTTGGAGCACAGTCCATGCAGCCATGAAGAGACGAGTCCGAAGCAGTCGACATTAGAGAAAAGTGGAGTAAGAGGTTCGTACGAGATCTTGATGAGATGACGTTCCACTCCGCCGACATCAGAGATGTGACACACATGAAGAGGCGTTATATATGGATATATCTTCCAGAAGGAGTCGCGATGAGTATGTAGCCGTCCCGGAACAAGATACAGATTTAGTAAAAGATGATAACTTCCGGGCAGCTCAGCAGAAACGAGATTTGAGAGGGACATCGACAGAACCTTTCTGGAATACTATATGAGGAGACATGGATCGGTCATATTACGCACACCCAGCAGGCCAGAGTTCGGCATCGTCGACGAGACATGTTATGAGTGACCATGATAGTTGGCCAATGGTATTTAGAGGATGTGCCAGAGCGGACTGCTTCCATTATCGTTTCCATAATGGACCGTTGAGCCGAGGAGCTATGCACTTAGCAATCTGCAGTGAGAGACAAGAGCCTAAGGGCACCAGACGACAGGCCACGAACAGTAGGCAAGTAGAAATCTTGCTCTGCTAACTTTGGATGCACCGACACCTTCTCGACTTTGAAAGAGGACATATCGACGACGGTATTTAGGATTTGTTATTTGGTGATTCGATTATCACGTATCCGTCACTTTGGATTTCGGTATTTTGGATGATTTATTTGCTTGATTGAGGTTTTGTGCACCACAGTTGCACCTGACTTCGATTTGATAACATTCGAGATGTTGATCTTGATTTCATATCTATGATATATATATATATATATATATGATTTGATTTGTGCTTTTGGCATAGTTTTCATGCACTTTTAGTATTTTGATACGATTTTGGTGCACACCAGATGCACTAAATCGAGATTCTTCATGCATATCAGATGCACCTGATATTGCTGTCAGGCGCACCAGTTGCCCTTGACAGGTGTTTCGTGCACACCCGTTGCACTTAGATTTTGTTTCTGTGCACATGTATGGCACATTCATGGATTTCAATTTCCATGCACACCAGACGCACAGGGTATTCACATGCACATTTTGGGATTGATTTCTTATGGAGCAGTACGTTTTTATAATATTTGCTATTTGTTTTCGTACTGAGCAGGACTAGTCAGAGGATAATACCTGGATATATTTTGCATGCATTGATAGTTATCGAAGGGATTTCCAAAAGGAGAGTTATATTCTCGGTATTTACCTACTTGTCTGATATGATACGAAAGGTTTAAAACAAGGAAACCCTTCTAAATTATTTTCAAAAAACTGCGGGACGTACATATTAAACAAAGGATAAGTATATATATAGTTATTTTCTTACAATAAACGTCCGCCACCGTGCCGTGTTACGCGCATCGCACAACAACTTAAAAAGGTTTTGGCATGCATTTCTTTCAGATGTTTGACGAATTTACAACGATGTGTACATGTATAGTTTTGATGTATGTCACGTTGGTTTTCGTATTGGATTTTGACATTGTGTCTTCACCAAAACTCCGATGATGGCAAGATTCTTGACAGAGTTCTGATTTGATTTTGAGTTATATGCTCATTTTTCATGCGTATGCTTTGCGCTACGATGTGTTTTATGTATTGATGATTTCGGAGCCCCGACGACTTGGACTTTTACTGAAATGTTTTAGTATTTGAGGGGTTTAAATTTAAATTCGGGGACCGAATTTCTTTAAGGGAGGAAGATTGTAACATTTCAGAAAAATAAAATATTATTTTTGGGGATTTTTATAATTAAATAATATTATATTGAATATTTTAATTAGGCGGTATAATTAAATACCGATAAATTGGGAAAAATTTGGAAAATTATGGAAATTACTGAAATGAAGGTGCTTTATGTGATTTATGCAAATTATAAGTTTTTATGATTAATTATACACTATTTAGTGCTAATCGCGATTAAATATCGCTAATCGCGTATTAAGCTTGTTTTGTGCAAAACATGCACCATGTCATTTTAACACTTGTTACATTGTTATCATGGCTTTTTCTCATTTTTCATGCATGGTTCGTGTTTAAATGAGAAGAGAAAAGAAAGCAATGAAAAGAAATGAAAAGAAAAAGAAAATGAATAAAGAAATGAAGCATGGGCAAGTGAGAGAGTGTGAGGGGTCAAGAGTAAACCATACCCATTTGTCCCCCTCATTTTCCTCATCTCTTTCTCCCTCCCTTAACTCCATGGCTGCTGCCCTCTCCCTCCACCACCTCCTACACCTCACTTCACCCCCAAATCAACATCAAAACACATACTTCTCTTCACAAAATTTGTGCCCAAGCTCATAAGCTATACTTTGGACCAAGAAAGTTTGTATTTTGGTGCCCTAGGGGATTCATGAGTGCCAAATGAGGTAAATTCTGAACCATTAGTGTAGAATTTGGTTTACTTTAGCTTCCATGCATGTTTAGAAATGATTAGGCGATGTTTAGTAGGGTTTGGAAATTCCTAAAAAAGGATTAGGGTATGAATTGATTCCAAAAGCGTAATTGAGCTTAGTAGAGGTCACATAACCCCCTAGTGCTAGAATTCAGACCAAAAACCTGAGACTTAAGCCCCTATTAGCAAACATAGAAATCCCCGATATCCGTAATTTGTGGAATTCTGTAGGGATTTTGAAATCTGCTAACACTCGGGGACCTGGAAAATTATTTAGCAAAGACAGTGATACATGCAGGCACCCAGGAGACTACCTTTAAAACCCTAGCTCCTAATTCCCCTACTTGGCCGCAGTTTTATTCTTCCTGGCCGCATTTTGCGGCCAGGCTAGGGAAGAATCCCTTCGTGTTGGTTCCAGGGCTTTATCTCCTATAATCAAGACCCTCAACATATGCAAAATTGGCTAATTTCACCTAGGGTAAAATCTGGGACTAACTTCATGAGTTGCTGTTTTGATTCGGGGTTATATTTTCGTATTTTGGATTCTAGATTTTAGTATTTATGTTTTACCTCAATCATTTGACGTTTGTACAACGATATCGAGGGTTGTTTGGTGGTTTGAAAGGCGTAGTCCGTAGGTTCTAACCTATAGGCTTTTAGCATGTTGTTTTGGTTTTGAATTGGGTTTTAATGCGGCACGATACGTTATGATATGTAGATACCCCCATGAGGACTTCGAGACGACAAGCAAGCGCGTGAAGACGTCGGTAACGATAAGCGAAGAGCAAGGTGAGTAGATTATATCTACGGGGGAAGTCGGGTGGATGGCGTATAGCACCCCCGCAGTTCGTAGTGCATTGTATGGTATATATATATATATTATATGGATATATTCATATGTTTATTTTGAGATTATGAGTATCTAGATAGACTTTGGGAGTCATGGATAATTTTAGTATAATTGGATAATAGCGTAATTCGTTAGTTTAGTCGCAAACCTTAGAATAAGGTTTACACCCACACGCACACCCACACATGTTTACATTATTTTTACTTGGGCGTATATGGGGATATGTATATATATACACACACATAGGTATGGGACTATGTGTGTGTGTGTGTACGTATACCTATCCTTTGGATGATGAGGATTGTATATGGTATTTGGAGATGAGTCGATGAGATTGGGCATGGTGCCATAAGATCAGTGATATTTTTTGGTTCGTATTAGGAGATACGACATGAGATTATAGTGGGCCTTTAGGCGTGTGTTTTCATAAACACATATATGTATATATATATATATGGTATCAGTTTGTACTAGACTTGGATCAATACCTCAGTTCATGAGATATGATGATAATGGATACCAGATGAATAATGAGATGAATGTGATATTTGACCCGTACCCAGATTTGGGATGCCGTACGACGGATTTACGTACGAGCTATATATTGATGAGAGATCCGCACACTTGACTCAAGGATGTCATAATATATATTGTGTCGTATGTAATACTATTTAGGCGGGATCCCCGACTGTTATATTTATATGTATCGACTCAGATTTAGGTGGTTTCCTTACCTTTCGATTAGTCCTGTAGTTTACTTATACATGTTAGACTAGACTTGAGTCATTCCTATTTCAAAACTAACGAATCGTGAGCATTTTAAAGATATGCCAAGGGATTCTACGGATATTTTCAAAAGACGCATCTTTCCTTTAAAACACCGTAGCTCTTATTTTTCTAAACACCACGATTCGTGTTATTTCAAATGGAAAAACTGTATGACATATATATATATATTGATGTAGATTCTTTACTGTTGTGTTTATTATTCATTTTCCGCATGACATATTTTTAAACCGGATTCATTTAAAAGAGCGGTTTTCCCTCGATATGTGCATATTACTGTTTTATGTTGCATGATATACTAATATGCTTACATTTCTATTATTTGTCACATATATCATGCTTTATGATTATACGCATTGAGATATGTTATTTCTATGATATTTCTGGATTTGGAACCGTGGTTATTTCAAAAGAGAGTATGTATGGTTTTAAAAACCCGGTTACACTTGATATGATATTTCAGTGCATCCACCATGTGTTTTCTCGGTTCTTAGAGTGGCATGTGAAACCCGATTCGAGGAGTGGTAGGCGCCGTCTACGGGTACATGGTGGGCCCGGTGAGGTACCCCGGGGCAAGAAGACTAGTATATGTTGGACGGTGAGCCTGGCAGGGGAGCACCATCTACCGGTGATAGTATTTTGGACTCGGCGGTTATCGTGGGGATACCGACCGGAGTTATGTACGTATGGATACGTCGAAATTCGAGGGTCGAAGCTGGGCACTCGGGTTTTCGAGATAGCGTATGATACGTACCTATCAGTGCCAGTCGTGGTGACAGCCCCTGATAGATGAGGATTTATGTGTTGATACTAGACACGGGTTTTCATGATTTTGATGTGTCGCGAGGGACACCCGTTGATTTATATTCTCATACTTTCATGCATATGCTTGTATGACATTTACATGCTTGATGTTGTTATGTCATTGGTTGACACGTGGAAGAGATCCACATGCATACAGGCATTGATTACCTAGTTGGATGACATCCACCTACTTATAGACTTCATGATATAATTGACACTGATTTCATGATGATTACATTGATCACACCTCATGTTTATAATATGTTGATACCTGAGGCACTGACACGAGCACTTGGTATTACATTTGGTTTAGATGTTTACCCTTGCCACCTTTTCATGCTTCCGACTTTATCATATTGAGGATATATATATATATATATATATATATATATATATTATTGATCGTTTGACCTACGATTGAGTCATACATACGATTTTTGCTCTATGATGTTTTCTACTCACAGGTTGGCAACTCACCCCCGTTGTACCATAGTTCTTGCAGGTTTTTGCCGTACAGGTTTCATTGCGTCTTTTTGGCACACTGCTTCCATTCTGGGTGATTGCTTTGGTAGGTGGGTTCACTCGCATCGTGACCACCCTTGTATATTATTTTCATTGTTGTATCTAGAAACTCCATTAACCAGACTTGTATATTGTTTCAGACTTAGAAAACCAATTGTATATTCTTTCGACTTTAGAGTCGCGCGTTGTATTATTATGGTTTTCTTAATGTTTGAGTTTCCTTTTGAGTTTTGATCCTCGCCCTTCGGCGTTGTATATTATATTGCTTGCATGGTTATGACCGTCGATTGATGAAGAGCTAGCTCCCGCTTGGGGATGCCTTTTATCATTGTGCATATATTATTCATGTTGTACCCCGTTTGGGGCCAATATTTAAAAAGGAAACTCTGCCGAAATTTTAGAAAAGTCTTGAGACTTTAAAAATGCATATTCGGCTTATGTTATTTAAAAACCCCTTGTTTTAAAACATGTTTTCTTCACTTCTTATTTAAAATGGTTTAGATTTCTAGGATTTTTGGCTTACTTGAATTAGATTGGGTCCTATAGACTTCATATGATTCAAGTGCTAGTCACGTGCCATTTCCGGTCGTGACAAAGTATTTGACTTTCTCCGTTTCATCGGCAAATTTGCGATTCCGGTTCTTTGACCTGAATAATTTTCTGCACAAAATCTCAATGAAAAGTGTTGAGATATACAATATTATGCGTGAAGTAATAAACACACAATTTCCCTCCAGAATGTTGATTATAAAGTATATCACGCGGTATTTGGTATTTTCCAGATGAACTTGTAAAACGTGTTATATTTATAACAAAAACCCTTAGATGTTTAGAAATGTGAGGAAATTGTTATGTTAAAAATTGCAATATTTTCGACTGAACAAATTCCCCCAAACTTGACTTTGAACGTCTCGAGCAAACTTCTTTTATTTAAGAGAAGGAGAAAATAGAAAGAAAAAGAAAAACTAACTAGCACACTTTTGTAGGCAACACGATTGCACCAAGCACGTGCAACAAGACTTTAAACCTCTAGGTGTCCTTAGTAGGAGGAGTGTTGTCTCCTAAGGGTTTTCAATGGATTGCACCAACAAAATCGTATAATAAAAGGAAGACTGTGAAAGTTACATATAAAGATAGGAACTATAAAAGAAAGACTTTGAAAATCAGAGTTTCCAACTACACTAACTTTTCGGTTGTCATGAACCCTATCTTAATAGTCTTGAAAAGATGTTAGAAATCATATCATCCCTCACTAAAACATTGCCTTTATTCTTCATCCCTACCTTTCTTCCAAACACCGATCATATAACCCTACGTGTGTGTAAAAGACATCCCTACACTCGGAGAATTCAATTCAAGCTATCATACTCTTGTCCATTTACCTCAGTACTTTTTAGTCAGTGAATATTTTAGATGGAATTGCTCACACATTTTTCATGCGACCATTAATACTTCTTGAGGTACTAACCGACCGATTACTAAACGTGCTCACATATTAGGCGCAATTAGCAATTTCCTCATCTTGCAACACCTAAGGCTTAGTAGTGACTGTTAGTGTATATGCCCTAGAGGCCATTACTGTATCATACTAGTTTGTATATTACTTGATGGAAGCTTGGGATATTCACAGTTGTATATACAATCTTGTTCGAAATGGTAGTATGCTACTTGGTTTGTCTCTGCTTTAATATGTGCATGTGTTTCTTTTAGCATATTGCTGATATACATATTAGTAGAGCCCTTAGGATCTTTGCTTGATTACCAGCGTTGTGATGGCGCTCACACTCGTGGGAGCTGGGTGATCTATAAGCACATCCTTATACAGGTCCCTAGTCGTTGGACTATCGAGACAGGGCATCGATACTCCGGAGTAGACTAGCGTATGCGCTTCTCATCCCAGTGTGGGAGACGGTCTGTCCCACAGCCATCAGTACGTCGTACTTGAGATAGTATGCGGGTGCTCGTTAGGTTACGAGTACACTGGACAGGACTCGTCGGGAACTGTTGGTTGGTATTATACCTATCGTCGGTTATCAGTTCCCAGGTGACATAAGTACAGCTTAGTCCGCTGACTTGACACTGTCACTTCGCCTCGAGTGTGTTCCCACTGCACTTTGATTACTACCCTACCACGGCTCAAAGGAGTCGTGCAAACAGGTAGTTTTTGGGTGCAGTCCCGAAGCACTTGGAGGCAGTGACGGTTAGACAGGATTCGTCTCTCCCGGTATTGGGGGTTGACATCGCGCTGTGTCCAGGAGAGCCATTACACGTGTAGTCCCTGGCCAGGGCAAGCGAGATATACTGGTAGGTTTCCAGTGTTATCTCAGGGTGTTCTGGGCTACACTCCGACACCACTTGTACCGCTATTAGGGGACTGACATTCACCGCCCCCCTAAGCCCGCCATGCGATGTATCAGACGAACAGACCGGACTGTACGGAGATTGTCACATACAGGCTCAGTAGGAGTTCAAATGGGGTTCACCTCGTCAGTCTTCTTGTCGACATCTACCTGGGGACCGTTACGTACAGCTAATGCCGCTTGCGGTCTGTGGTTAAACCCACTGCCAGCGTAGTGTCGAGTCTTTAGAGTCCCACACAGAGAGCTATTCGCCTTTAGGCAAAATGAGTAGAGGTCGCATGGTTTTGCGACAGGGTTCGTTCACATCCGCACACTTGTGCTCGTTTGCTGTCCGGACAGCTTATACTAGCGGGCTTTGGTTTAAGCCGGATCCTAGTATATGATTTGGGATTGGTTTTTCTCATTGTATTCGTGTTCCTCGGATCGCGAATACAGGTGCGTATGCACAGTTGCTTGAGACAGAGGGAGAGGACTTTGATTAGGGTTAATGACTATTGTCATTTCATTAACCCTAATGCTTATGTGTGTATTACGGTTAATTAATATTAGTTTAATAATTGTGCATGGTTATGGTTGTTGACCATTTGACCCACCTTGACTTGTTGACCTTGTTGACACTTTGACCATCATCATTTCATTTGGAAGATGCTCTTTGATCCTTGCAATTTGCATTAAAAATGAAATGATAATGGTCATGTCTTGATTAACCATGACAATTATCTAGCTAATTATCTAATTACAATAATTCACACATATATGTGAGAATGGTTTATTTTATTCTCATTCTATCATTTGCTTTCTCTCTCTTGTTCTTCCTCTCCCTCAAGCTCTCCCCTCTCATGTGTTGAGAAACACTTGAGCTTGAGAAAAACCCTTTCTTGATAATCTCTACTCTCATCTAGGGTTCAAGTATTAGCACTTCTTGCACCCTAGTTACTTCTGGCTTGGAGTTGAAGCCAAAGGTCGAGGCTTTCGGGTGGATCTTTCTTCGACGTGAGAAGACGACTAAGGTGACCTCCTTCCACCACTCTAAGGAGCAAGGAGAGAAGGACATAAAGCCCAAGGTATAACCTTTCTAGCACTTAGCTAGTTTCTAGTTAGCTTTAGCTTGTTTTTGTTTAGCAAAGATCCTTCATAGTGTAGTCCATGTTGCCTAAGCTCATAAAAATTCGATTTTTATTCCGTTTTCCGCCTCCCCGCAAGTACCGGGGTGGGCAACGTGGACTTACAGTGGTATCAGAGCCTAACTAAACATAAACTAGCTAGGTAGTAGAGTGTATCGAAGTTCGAATCGGAAAAATCGAAAAACCGAGTTTTAAAAACCCTAAGTTTCTGTTAAAATTTTTTCTGTTCGAAATAAAATTTGTTATACTCCAAAAATCATCTCAGGGTTTTCTTAAGAAGCACAGCAAACCCGGTCCAGTGAGTCGTCTAAACCGCCGCGGTTCAGCGGCAATAGCAAGCTATTGCCGCGGAACCGCCGCCGTTTTGACTCCTCACTGAGTCGAGTTTGGTGCAGTTTTCTTATAGCTTGGTTTTAGGATTTTTAAGATGGTTTATATGTGCCCAGATTTTCCAGAATAGAAATTTGTTTTTGGGGGCCTATAAATCCGTATTTTTTTTCCGAACTTCAATACACTTTGACTAAAAGGTTATATCTGTGATGTTTATATGTATTGAACGTCGGCTAATCGCTATATGTCGATTAGTCGGGGTTATACATATCTGTGATCTGTGATTGATGATGGTATGTGTATATGAATGGGTTGGATTGTCACGGATGAATAGCCGGGGTGGATGTGAGATGAGTGTTGCTTTTTTCTTTCTTTCATTGTAACATGTAAATTGATGTAATATTATTATTTGTTTGGCCGCAAACCGGGTCGGGGTTGTAACCGTCATTGTATAATTCTTTTTACTGTTTTTGCTCCTAGGATAGACCCATGGAGGGGGTACACAAACTACCGGGTATCTCGAAGTGCCGAGTGGCCTACTCACGGTGGTGAGGGAGGTTGCTTCGCTTCGGGTACTTGGCGGGTAGTTTGCCGCACCCGTAGGGGTCTTGGTTGGGGTATTGGCTATGCACCGTGACCGTGTAATCCGCTTTTCGTTGCAGGCTCGAACGGGTTGCGGATTCCTAGTATATCCAATGTATTCATCTGTGATCTGTAATGTCTATCATTGCTATATATTTATATATGATAACTATTTAGACGTTGCTTATGTTTTACAGCCGCGCTAGACCAGCCCCCGCTCTGTCGTTAGTTAAGTAACCTAACGGGTGATGACGGGGCCCCGTGGCGAATGCGAATGGCATAAGCGTATGTCATATTTTGGTTGTTTTCTGCAATGGTAGGATTAAATGATGGGACGCATTAAAAGAACTAATGCAAGAAAATAAACCAAGTATAAGTTGACTGGAACACTTTGAAAACCACTCGGTTCTTTTCAAAACTAAACTTTTAAACGCGGAGCTTGAACCACTCCTTTTAAAAGCTATCTCGTTCCATCGATTATATCAAGTTCACTACGTTCACGGTTTCGCCAAAACCATCCGTAGCCCTCCATCATTTCAGTTAAGTATTCGGTAGTATTCAAGCTATGTATTTTGACCTCACGCCAAGGCATAGTGATTGGTAGCTGCCGGATATTTATCTGTTGCATAGATAGAATGCGTTGGTTTGAGACAGTCGTACTGCCATTTTGGCCTACGTCAAGGGTAGGTACGGGTGGGTTCAAATTAACCGGGATAATGATGGGAAGAACTTGACATGTGACTTAGGACATTTTGACCTCACGCCAAGGTCATAAGAGCATGGGGCAAAAATCCACATCGGGAGTTTCATAAGTACTGAAACTTGCTAGCGCTGCATACCATTTGGAGTGTGATAATTCTGGTAGGATTCCTTCGGTTTTATCACGCGATGATATTTGGATCCCGATCCTACTGTGAGTATATGCTACTCCTCGGGAAAACTCTCACTTAACGATCAATGCTATAAACTTAGTAGGTGTCTAGAAAGGTGTTAGCGGGGCTACGCCCCCAGGGAAAAGAGGTTACTTAATTAAGGAACTTCGCGAAAGCGTTGGAAAACCTCCCTCGAAGTACCGACACTGGCCTGGCTGAACGGTTAAGCAAGTATTGTACGGTGAGATTGATCCTGACTAATCCTTTCTTTACTTTTTGAGAAGGGATTCGAGAGACAGTGGGAGCCATCCAGTTTAGACAAATTAAAAACCACTCTAAACTTGCAAGAGCATGATGCTAAAGTGTTTCTTTTCTCTCTCCTAATTGCAGCGACCATTCAACATGACCGGACTTAAGTTATTACTAGATAAAAACATTTTGACAGGGCCAAACTACAAAGATTGGCTCAGGAATGTCAAGATGGCAATCACTTACGACAAGTTGGGGTATGTCCTTACCACCAAAGCTCCCCCTGTCCTAGGTCCCAAAACCAGTGCCGTAGATAGGGAAATCTACAAGACCTGGGAAATAGATTGCGCGAAGGCCAGATGCCTCATACTAGCCTCGATGGACAACGAACATCAGAGGAGGCACGAGAATATGGACCTAGAATCCATATTTCTTCATACAAAAGAACTGTATGGAGAGCAGTCTCGTATCGCAAGATACGAAGTATCGAAGAAGTTGTTTTCGGCAAGGTTGGCCGTCGGATCATCGGTAGCGGAATACGTGCTTAAGATGATTGGCTACATAGAGGAGCTCGCGAACCTTAGGACCACGTTGGAGAATGAACTCTATACTGATTTGATTCTCCAGTCCCTTCCTTCCACTTACGCCCAGTTTATTCTTAACATCAACATGCAAGGAAAGGAGGTTGAACTTTCCGAACTTCTGAACATGTTGAGGAATGCTGGCACCCTACAGAAGGGTAGGGAGACATCCACTTTGTTTGTAGGAGGATCTTCCTCTTCTCGGTCCAGGACGAAAGCCAAGGGCAAGAAGAAGAAAGCCCCCGCCAAACCAAGAGGCGGTGTCGGTAAAGTGGATACGAAGGGAAAAGGAAAAGCAACAAAGATAGCGGGAAAGCTGGTGGGGAAGGAAGAATGCTTCTATTGTCACAAAAGTGGTCACTAGAAACAGGATTGCAAGGCTTGGAAGGCCAGAACACAGGATTTGAAGCGAGTTGCAGCTTCAGCTTCAGGTGTGTATGTTATTGAAAACTGTCTATCAATAAACTCTACATCCTTGGTATTGGATACCAGATCAGGATCTCATATCTGTAATTCTTTGCAGGCGTTGAGAAAGCGTAGAGTTTTGAAGGCAGGTGACATGACCCTCAGAGTTGCAAACGGTGCTAGCATGGATGCTGAGGCCGTGGGAGACTATCACCTGGGATTGTCAGATGGACACTTTTTGGTTTTGCGTAGTTGTTATTATGTACCAAATGCAACCTGTAATATCATTTCTGTATCTTTATTATCTAAAGAAGGTTATGAATTTGCATTTGTAAGTAATGTAGTGAACATTCACCTTAATCAAGTTTTGATTGGGTCAGGTACATTGAACAACGGTATATACGTATTAAACCAGCCACAGATTTTCAATGTCCAGAATACACACAAAAGAAAGTCTCCAGAAATCAATAAAACTTTCTTATGGTATTGTAGACTGGGTCACATCAATGAGAGAAGGTTGACTAAGTTACATACAGAAGGATATTTGGATCCGTTCGAATATCAATCGTATGCAACTTGTCAATCCTGTCTCAAGGGAAAGATGACAAAGACTCCGTTCACTGGACACGGAGTAAGAGCGAGCGAGCTCTTGGGACTCGTACACAGCGACGTGTGCGGTCTAATGTCTACACATGCACGAAGCGGTTATTCTTACTTCATTACATTTACGGATGATTTCTCAAGGTTCGGACATGTCTTCTTAATGAAGCATAAATCCGAAGCTTTTGATAAGTTCCAGGAATATAAGAATGAAGTAGAAAAACAAACAGGCAAAAGTATCAAGGCACTGAGATCTGATCGAGGTGGTGAATACTTGAGTGCCGAGTTCCTGGGTTACTTAAAAGAGAATGGAATTCTCTCTCAGCTTACTCCTCCATACACTCCGCAACATAACGGTGTATCGGAGAGACGGAACCGAACCCTATTGGATATGGTACGGTCCATGATGAGTAACGCTGAGTTACCGCGATCGTTCTGGGGATATGTGCTAGAATCAGCTGCATAACTTTTGAACCGAGTTCCACTAAGACTGTGCCCACCACACCATATGAGTTATGGAGTGGGAAGAAACCCTATCTTCAATACTTGAAGATTTGGGGATGTCCAGCTTATGTCAAAAAGCAACATGCGGACAAACTAGAGGCACGCTCGGTACTGTGCAAGTTTGTGGGATACCCAAAGAACTCTAGGGGGTATCTTTTTTATTACGCAGAGGAACAAAAAGTCCTTATTTCTCGTAATGCCCATTTTCTGGAACATCAGTTCTTAGAAAAAGAAATAAGTGGGAGCGCAATAGAACTGGAAGAAATTCCAGAACCACAAGCTATTACTGAAAGCTTAGTAGAACCAGAGGGTTCGAAAGATCAGGACATTCCCACGCCACTCTGCAGGAGTAGTAGGCAGTCTCATCCGCCCGAGAGATACTACGGTTTTCTCATTGACGGGGATAGAGAGGATTGCATCATAGACTTTGATGAGCCTACTAGCTTCCAGCAAGCCATTCAGAGCGTCGACTCGGTAAAATGGATGGATGCAATGCGGACCGAAATGGATTCCATGTACACCAACAAAGTATGGACGTTGGACATTGCTCCAGATGGGGTAAAACCCGTAGGATGCAAGTGGATCTTCAAAAGGAAGATTGGTGTAGATGGACAGGTTGAGACCTATAAAGCTAGACTGGTAGCAAAGGGTTTTCGTCAATGACCTGGTTTGGACTATGACGAAACCTTTTCTCCAGTAGCTATGCTGAAATCCATTCGGATCCTTCTTGCCATTGCTGCCTTCCACGATTATGAGATTTGGCAGATGGACGTAAAGACAGCTTTTCTAAATGGACATTTAGAGGAGTGTGTCTATATGGATCAGCCAGAGGGTTTCATTCAGAGTGGGAGCAGCGGGAAGGTGTGCAAGTTGCTTAAGTCCATTTATGGACTAAAGCAGGCATCGCGGAGTTGGAACATCTGTTTTGATGAGACGGTCAAGGAATTTGGCTTTATCAAAAATCCAGATGAACCATGCATCTATTTTAGATTTGTAGCGAGAACTGTAGTATTCCTCGTTTTATACGTGGATGATATTCTCTTAATAGGAAATGACATTCCTATGCTACAATCTGTCAAGGGGTTCTTGTCACACAGGTTCTCCATGAAAGACCTGGGTGATACCTCATACATTCTGGGTATCCGGATCTACCGTGACAGATCCAAGAGGATATTAGGACTTTCACAGTCCAGGTACATCGACACCATACTGAAGAGATTCAGTATGGAAGATTCCAAGCGCGGTAATCTACCGGCTTGTCACGGGATCACCCTCTCCAAAGAGATGTCTCCCAAGACTGATTTGGAGAGGGATCGCATGTCTATTATACCCTACGCTTCTGCGGTAGGCTCTATAATGTATGCGATGTTGTGTACCAGACCGGATGTGGCTTATGCACTGAGTGTGGTAAGCAGGTATCAGTCAAACCCTGGGTAGAAACATTGGATAGCAGTAAAGAACATTCTTAAGTACCTGAGAAGGACTAAGGAGATGTTCTTGGTGTATGGCGGAAAAGACCTGCAGATTGAGGCCTTTGCTGACTCCAGCTTCCAGAGTGACAAGGATGATTCCAAGTCCATGTCGGGTTTTGTCTTTACCCTCAATGGAGGGGCGGTGTGTTGGAAGAGCTCCAAACAGGAAACCGTTGCTGACTCGACTATGGAAGCGGAATACATCGCTGCATCTGATGCCGCAAAAGAAGCTGTCTGGATGAGGAAGTTCTTGAGAGAACTTCAGGTGGTTCCGTCCATTGTTGACCCAATACCTCTGTATTGCGACAACAACGGGGCTATAGCTTTAGCGAAGGAACCCAGGTCCTATCAGAAATCCAGACACATCTTAAGGCGGTATCACCTGATCAGGGAGATCGTGGATCGCCAGGAGATCGAGGTTCGGAGGGTTGCTTCAGAAAATAACACAGCAGATCCATTCACCAAGGCCTTGGCCCAGACTCAGTTCGAGCGGCTGATCGAGATGATAGGTCTTCGATACGCCAGTACATGGCCTTAGTGCAAGTGGGAGATTGTTAGTGTATATGCCCTTGAGCCCATTACTGTATCATACTAGTTTGTATATTACTTGATGGAAGCTTGGGATATTCACAGTTGTATATACAATCTTGCTCGAAATGGTAGTATGCTACTTGGTTTGTCTCTGCTTTAATATGTGCATGTGTTTCTTTTAGCATATTGCTGATATACATATTAGTAGAGCCCTTAGGATCTTTGGTTGATTACCAGCGTTATGATGGCGCTCACACTCATGGGAGCTGGGTGATCTATAAGCACATCCTTATACAGGTCCCTAGTCGTTGGACTATCGAAACAGGGCATCGATACTCCGGAGTAGACTAGCGTATGCGCTTCTCATCCCAGTGTGGGAGACGGTCTGTCCCACAGCCGTCAGTACGTCGTACTTGAGATAGTATGCGGGTGCTCGTTAGGTTACGAGTACACTGGACAAGACTCGTCGGGAACTGTTGGTTGGTATTATACCTATCGTCGGTTATCAGTTCCCAGGTGACATGAGTACAGCTTAGTCCGCTGACTTGACACTGTCACTTCGCCTCGAGTGTGTTCCCACTGCACTTTGATTACTACCCTACCACGGCTCAAAGGAGGCGTGCAAACAGGTAGTTTTTTGGTGCAGTCCCGAAGCACTTGGAGGCAGTGACGGTTAGACAGGATTCGTCTTTCCCGGTATTGGGGGTTGACATCGCGCTGTGTCCAGGAGAGCCATTACACGTGTAGTCCCTGGCCAGGGCAAGCGAGATATACTGGTAGGTTTCCAGTGTTATCTCAGGGTGTTCTGGGCTACACTCCGACACGACTTGTACCGCTATTAGGGGACTGACATTCACCGCCCCCTAGGCCCGCCATGTGATGTATCAGACGAACAGACCGGACTGTACGGAGATTGTCACATACAGGCTCAGTAGGAGTTCAGATGGGGTTCACCTCGTAGTCTTCTTGTCGACATCTACCTGGGGACCGTTACGTACAGCTAGTGCCGCTTGCGGTCTGTGGTTAAACCCACTGCCAGCGTAGTGTCGAGTCTTTAGAGTCCCACACAGAGAGCTATTCGCCTTTAGGCAAAATGAGTAGAGGTCGCATGGTTTTGCGACAGGGTTCGTTCACATCCGCGCACTTGTGCTCGTTTGCTGTCCGGACAGCTTATACTAGCGGGCTTTGGTTTAAGCCGGATCCTAGTATATGATTTGGGATTGGTTTTTCTTATTGTATTCGTGTTCCTCGGATCGCGAATACGGGTGCGTATGCACAGTTGCTTGAGACAGAGGGAGAGGACTTTGATTAGGGTTAATAACTATTGTCATTTCATTAACCCTAATGCTTATGTGTGTATTATGGTTAATTGATATTAGTTTAATAATTGTGCATGGTTATGGTTGTTGACCATTTGATCCACCTTGACTTGTTGACCTTGTTGACACTTTGACCATCATCATTTCATTTGGAAGATGCTCTTTGATCCTTGCAATTTGCATTAAAAATGATATGATAATGGTCATATCTTGATTAACCATGACAATTATCTAGCTAATTATCTAATTACAATAATTCACACATATATGTGAGAATGATTTATTTTATTCTCATTCTATCATTTGCTTTCTCTCTCTTGTTCTTCCTCTCCCTCAAGCTCTCCCCTCTCATGTGTTGAGAAACACTTGAGCTTGAGAAAAACCCTTTCTTGATAATCTCTACTCTCATCTAGGGTTCAATTATTAGCACTTCTTGCACCCTAGTTACTTCTAGCTTGGAGTTGAAGCCAAAGGTCGAAGCTTTCGGGTGGATCTTTCTTCGACGTGAGAAGACGACTAAGGTGACCTCCTTCCACCACTCCAAGGAGCAAGGAGAGAAGGACATAAAGCCCAAGGTATAACCTTTCTAGCACTTAACTAGTTTCTAGTTAGCTTTAGCTTGTTTTTGTTTAGCAAAGATCCTTCATAGTGTAGTCCATGTTGCCTAAGCTCATAAAAATTCGATTTTTATTCCGTTTTCCGCCTCCCCGCAAGTACCGGGGTGGGCAACATGGACTTACAGTGACTCCCAAACCAGTTGGTCTAAGGAACTAGGTGATGAAGCACCCTCGCTATATTTTTTTATACTGCCTTGGTGATTACAAAACCAGTGTTTATTTTTCTTCACCATTTTATACTTTTATGATTCATTTATTATTATTATTTTCCTTTCTTCGTACTTTGGCTTGTAGACAAGAGCATTTCAAGGTATCCTCTACTATCCTGAGTTTCAAGACGTATGTAAGTGCGTATAGTAGGGTATCAACGTTCAGATGTTTAGCTTCCAGCATAGAAACTATTTTTCAGACTTATTTTTATCCTCAGATTAGTGACTTTCTTCATCTTACCAACCCTTGGGACAACGACTCATAACTACTTATTACTAGTTTCGTTTAATCAAACTTTCTTGGTTTTCTTAAATTCTTCCAATCTTTTAAATTTAATTTTTCACTTTCTAATCTTTCATTATAAAAGATTAAATATTAAATATTTTTTTTATATATTTTGTGCTTATGCAAAGTATGATGCAAAGTGATGCGTAAATAAGCACAAACCTGTTAGTGTTTATGCCCTAGAGGCCATTACTGTATCATACTAGTTTGTATATTACTTAATGGAAGCTTGGGATATTCACAGTTGTATTGACAGTCTTGCAAAAAATAGTAGTATGCTACTTGGTTTGTGTATACTTAATGGAAGCTTGGTTTAATATGTGCATATGTTTCTTTTAACGTATCGCTTATACATATTAGTAGAGCCCTTAGGATCTGTGCATGGTTACCAGCGTCGTGATGGCAGTCACACTAGTGGGGGCTGGGTAGTCTATAAGCAACATCTTATACAGGTCCCTGGTCGTAGGATTATCGAGACAGGGCATCGATACTCCGGAGTAGACTGGTGTATACGCTTCTCATCCCAGTTGGGGAGATGGTCTGTCCCACAGCCATCATTACGTCGTACTGGAGATAGTATGCAGGTGCTCTTTAGGTTACGGGTACACCGGACAGGACTCGCCGGGAACTGCAGGTTGGTCTTATACCCTTCGTCAGATAGCAGTTCTCAGGTGACATGAGTACAGCTTAGTCCGTCGACTTGACACTGCTACTTCGCCTCGGGTGTGTTCCCACTGTACTTAGATTACTACCCTACCACGGCTCAAAGGAGTCGTGCAAACAGGTAGTAGTTGGGTGCAGTCCCGAAGCATTTGGGGGCAGTGGCGGTTAGACAGGATTCGTCTCTCCCGGTATTAGGGGTTGATATCGCGCTGTGTATGGAGAGCCATTACGCAAAGTCCTTGGCCAGGGCAAACGAGATTTACTGGTAGGTTCCAGTAGTTTCTCAAGGTGTAATGGGCTTAACTCCAACACGACTTATACCGCTATTAGGGGTCTGACATTTACCGCCCCCTAGGCCCGATATGCGATAGTCCTAGACGAACAGACCGGATTGTACGGAGATTGTCACATCAGGCTCAGTAGGAGTTCGGATGGGTTTCCTCATCGTCCTTCTTATCGACATCTCCCTGGGGACCGTTACGTACAGCTAGTACCGCTTGCGGCTTGTGGTTAAACCCACTGCCAGCGTAGTGTCGAGTCTTTAGAGTCCCACACAGAGAGTTTCCCAGCACCGGGCAAAAGGTGTAGAGGCCGTATGGTTTTACGGTAAGGCCGCGATCACTTACGTACATTTGTGCACGTATTATGATCGGGTGGATAATACTAGCGGGCTTTGGTTTAAGCCAGATTCTAGTATTATACAGATGGATTTATTCAGTCAAAGATTGTTTTTCGGAAATACGGATGGGGGGGCAGTCTCGTAATTTGTCGGGAAGCTTCTAGAAGAAAATGACTCGTTTGTATTTATTTCTTTTTGGATTAAACACAAATGAGGTGGAGAGATGATGTGTAGGTTTTCATTAAATGCTTAATGACTCATGAGGTGATTCACCATTTAGGATTAAATGAAGCTTACAAGATATTTCTAGATATTTATCAAAAAGATATTTGTATGCTTGATATTATTCTTTCATGAGTTATTTATTCATATCATTATCACAAAAGCTTTCTCTCTCCTCAAGTCTTCATCTTCTTCCTCAAACCCTAATAGCTCTCATGAGTTGAGAAACCTAGGGTTTAAGTGACTAAGTAATCCATCTAATTACTCTACACCCTCTAGGAGTTCTAGATTAGCGATCTAGAAGCCGTAGTTATCTCAGATTCGAGATAGGAGCTCGGACTATAGACTCTCGGGTGGATCGTCTTTGACTTGAGGAAGCCGTTGAGGTGCTCATGTTCCATAGAGCCTACGAGGTGCGAAGGATAGCGATGAAGACCCGAAGGACAAGTAACGTGAGCTATAACTTTGTATTCGAATAGTTAAATCTCTCGTAGTTTGCTAGTAATGGTTTAGACACGATCCGTGTGCTCAAGTCCGTGTTACGAAGCTTTGATAATTGTTTTTCATATATTCCGCCTCCCCGCAAGCTCGTGGGGTGCGTGACATGGACTTACAGTGGTATCAGAGCCTACCAATCCTTTACTAGCTTGTTAACAACTAATTAGAACTTCGATCGTCGGAAAAACGCGAAAACATAACCCCGAACCCCTCAAGTTTCTTTCAATTTTAAACGTGTCGAAAAAATTATTTTATAGGTATGAAAATTCACAGCAGGGAATTCTAAGGATACTGGTGAAATACGAAGTCCCAACTCGGTGAGAACGCCGTGGAAGCGCGGCGGATTAGTGCAATCCGCCCCGGATCCGTGGCCGAGTCAACTCCGAGTTGACTCGTATTTGCACAGTAACTCTTATTTTGTGGTGTTTTGTTTTCCTGTATATTATGTTTCTGCCCAGGTTATTTCAGTGCTGGCTTGCATTTGGGGTAGACTCGGAAAAAGGTTGTCGATCGAAATTCTAAGTTATTTACTAATCAAGTTTTATCTGTGATGTTTAATGTGTTCGTAAACCTCCCCTAATTTCTAGTATGTCGGTTAGCAGGGGGTTGCACATTTCTGTAATGGTTTTTACTGGTTTGTGTATATGAACTTGATTGGATCGTTGTGATGATTAGACGGGGTTTGAGATGAGTTTTTATATTCTTTCATTCGATGTAAATTGTAATATGATGTAATATTCTTTTATGGGGCACATCCGGGCTGGGGTTGTAGCCACCGTTGTATTATTTTCATTTACTATTTTATGCTCCTAGGATAGACCCAAGGTAGGGTGCACAAACTACCGGGTACTTTGAAGTGTTTAGTGGCCTACTCACGTTGTTGAGGGAGACCGCTTCATTTCGGGTACTTGGCGGGTAGTTTGCCGTACCCGTAGGGGTCTAGGGTAGGGTAATGGCTATTCATCACAACTGTGTAATCCGTCTTTCGTTGCAGGCTCAAAGGAAACGCGGATTGCTTGTATATCCAATAATGTTCATCTGTGATCTGGAATGCCTATTATTGCGTCTGACGAATGTATAATATCTATATATTATATCTATTAGGCGTCACTTATGTTTTGCAACCGCGCTAGCCCAGCCCCCGCTCTGTCGTTAGTTAAGTAACCTAACGGGTGAATGACGGGACCCAGTGGCGAATGCGGATGGCATAAGAGAACGTTGTATTTTCTTTGTTTTCTGTAATGATAGGTTAATTGATGGGACGCATTATTTTAATGCAAAGAAAATAAACCAAAGTTAAATCGTTGGAACAAATTTAAAAGAAACCACTCGGTTATTTTAAAAGAGCAGAATTTTTTAATTGCGGAGCTTTAACAACTCCTTTTAAAAAGCTATCAGGTTCCTTTGATTATATCAAGTTCACTACGTTCACGGTTTTGCCAAAACGAGTCGTAGCCCTCTGTCATTTCTTATGGATGGTTAGTAGTATTCAAGCTATGTTTGTTGACTTTCATCAAGGCATAGTGTTTGGTAGCTGCTGGGGTATTCATTTGTTGCATAGATAGATAAGTTGGTTTGGGACAGTCATATTATCTTGTTGGCCTTCGTCAAGGGTATGTACGGGTGGGTTCAAATTAACAAGATAATGATGGGCAGAACTTGACATGTGACTTATGATTTGTTGGTCTTCGTCAAAATCATAAGAACATGGGGCAAAAATCCACATCGGGAGTTTCTAAAGAAACTGAAACTTGCTAGTGTTGCATACCATTTGAAGTTTGATGAATGTTGGTAGGATTCCTTCAGCATTATCACATGATGATATTTGGATCCCGATCCTACTGTGAGTATCCGCTACTCATCAGGAGATTCGTCACTTAACGATCAATGCTATAAACAAAGTAGGTGTGTAGAACAGTGTCAGCGGGGCTATGCCTCTAGAGAAAAGAAGTTATTTAATTAAGGAACTTCGCGAAAGCATCGTAAAACCTCCCTCGAAGTACCGACACTAGCCTGGCTGAACGGTTAAGCAAGTATTGTACGGTGAGATCAGTCCTGGCTAATTCTTCTTTTATGGTTTGAGGAAGGATTCGAGAAACAGTGGGAGCCATCCAGTTTAGATAAACTAAAAACCACTCTAAACTTGCAAGAGCATCATGGTAAACTGTTCCCTCTCTCTCTCTCATTGCAGCGACCATGTGACCATGACTAGGTTACATCTAGATAACAAAATGACTAAATTTGACTTATATGATTGGCAAAGGTCTGTCCAGATGTCTATTGCCTATGACAAGCTGGACCACCCTATTACTACTCAAGCCCCCACCGTCCCAGGTCCAGTTTCCACCGTCGCGGATATGGATATCCGTCAGACAAGGGAAAAGGATAGTGCGAATATCCAGTGCCTCGTGTTGGCTTCAGTTGATGGTATATACCAGAAGTAGCACGAGAAGATGGACTTAATTTCCATCTTTCTCCATAACAAAAATTTATATGGAGAGCAATCTCGTATCGCAAGATATGAGACCTCGAACGAATTATTTCAAGCGAGGTTGGCTATCGGGTCATCTGTAGGGGACGACGTTCTTACGATGACTAGCTATATTGATGAGCTTAAGGACCTGGAGACCACGTTGGGAAACAGGTCATACGCTGACTTATTTCCACAGTCCCTACCCTCTACTTACACCCTGAAAGAAACTAGGGAGACACCCGCTCTGCTTAATGGGGGACCTTCTTCTTCTGCATCCAGGGCAGCAAAGGTTGAAAAGAAGAAAACCTCCACAAAGCCGATATACGGTATCAGTGAAGTAGAAGGAAAGGGAAGAGCAAAAGTTTCGGGACTTGGTGTAGGTAAGGAGGGATGTTCCTATTGTTATGGGATTGGGCATTGGCAGAAAGATTGCAGGGCTTTGGAAGCCAGTAGCCAGGATTCGAAGCATGTTGTGGCTTGGCCTCGAGTGCGTTTGTGATTGAGAACTGTTTGTCAAATAACTCTACTTCTTGGGTACTAGATACCGGATCAGAATCTCATATCTGTAATTCATTTTATGCTTTAAGAAACCGTAGAGTTATCAGGATAGGTGATTTGTCTCTCAGAGTTGCAAACAGAATGAGCATGGACGCTGAATCCGTGGGAGAATATCGCCTAGGTTTGACAAGTGGGCAGATATTGATTCTACGTAACTGTTTGTATGTACCTAGTTTGACTTGTAATATCATATCAGTGTCCTCACTTTCGAGAGAGGGATATGATTTTACATTCGTAAGCGATGTAGTTCACATCCACCTAAATCAAGTTCTGATTGGGTCCGGTACATTAGATGACGGTATATACGTATTGAATCAAGCTCAGGTTTTTAATGTCCAGAACACACTTAAAAGAATGTCTCCAGAAATAAATCAGGCTTTCTTATGGCATTGTAGACTAGGTCACATCAATGAAACACGATTAACTAAGTTACATAGAGAAGGATATTTGAATCCGTTCGAATATCAATCTTATGCTACTTGTGAATCTTGTCTCATGGGAAAGATGACAAAGACTCCATTTACTGGACACGGAATAAGAGCGGGCGAGCCCTTAGGACTCGTACACAGTGACGTGTGCGGTCCAATGTCTACACATGCGCGAGGTAGTTATTCCTACTTCATTACTTTTACGGATGATTTCTCTAGGTATGGACATATCTTCTTAATGAAGTATAAATCTGAGGCCTTTGAGAAATTCCAGGAATACAAGAATAAAGTGGAAAACCAAACAAGCAAAATTATCAAGATACTGAGATCTGATCGAGGTGGTGAATACTTAAGTGCCGAGTTCCTGGGTTACTTATGTTGGAGATAGTGCCCTCATAGTCAATTATTGGATCGTAGGTACGTGATTGCAATGATTGCGGAGGACCTATACCGGTAGAACAGTCTTACTCGAGATGATAGTATGCTATCTGGTTTGCCTTTATCAGTCGTGTACATGTTCAGGTGACTGATTGCATGTTACACTTTGATAGAGCCCTTAGGATCTTGCTTTACTACCAACAGTATGATGGCGATCATATAAGTGAGAGTTGGGTAGTTTATATGCATATCCTTAATTGTGGTCCCTAGTCGTGGGAGTTTCGAGACAGGGCATCGATACTCCGGAGTAGACTAGTGTATACAGTCGAGACCCCGACGAGGGGCGGTGGCCGGTCTCACAAGCCACTGGTGTCAGTTGGATCACCTAAGATGTATACAGGTGCTCATTGGGTTATGAGTACACCGGACAGGACTCGCCGGGAATCTGCTAGTTAATACTATACCTATCGTCAGATAGCAGTTCCCTGGTGACATGTGTACAGCTTAGTTCATCGACCTGAGGTCGTCATTTGTCTCGTGTGAGCTCCCACTGTACTTTGATTTCTACCCTACCATGGCTCAAAGGAGTCGTGCAAACAGGTAGCTTTTGGGTACAGTCCCGAGCCATATGGAGGCACGTGAGCGGATCGGCAGGGGATTCGTCTCTCCCGGTATTGGGGACGAGGTCGTGCTGTGTCTAGGAGAGCCATTACACATAGTCCATGGCCATGGCAGGAGATTTACTGGTAGGTACTCCAGTAGTATCTCAGGGTGTTATTGGGCTACACTCCGACACGACTTATACTGCTATTGGGGGTCTGACGTTTCTAGCCCCCTAGGCGGATATGCGATACTCATTGACGAACGGACCGGACTGTATATACATTGTCACTGTTAGGCTCAGTAGGGTTTCCGGATGAGTTCGCTCATCGGCCTCCCTTGAGTTCGCTCATCGGCCTCCCTTGAGGTCAGTCCATGGGCAGCCGTTACGCATAGCTAGTGCCGCTGGCGGTTTGTGGTTAAACCCACTGCCAGGGTACTGACGAGTCATTAGAGTCCCCCACAGACAGTTTCCCAAGTTCGGGCGAAACGTTGTAGAGGCCGTATGGTTTTATGGCAGGGTTCGGAAAATGCACGTGCGTTTACGCACGTGTTATTTTTCGGGCAGATGATACTGGTCGGCTTTGGTTTAAGCCGGATCCGAGTATTATATTGAGTAGGTATAATATCTTTGTCTCAGTTGCATTTGTATTCAGTCGTAATACAAGTGCGGGTATATTTATACAGTTACGGGGATATCCTGAAAGTTGTTTCAGGATCACTTTTGGAAGTTGCCAGTTTCCAGTTTTCTATCAGCCGTCTTTTAACATTTGGTTAAAGACGGATTTATCTTTTCTTGGATGAGGGCGAGTCATGCTTCTAGAAGGTTCTAGAAGGTGATGACTTGGCTATTTGGTGTTGTGTTTTCATTGGTTGCATTAATGAATGGATGACTAGGTTTAGTGAGTCATTCATTTCATTAATGAGTTTTGTTTACTTAAGGATATTTCTTCTTGATCTTTGTATATGGTCACCTCCTTATTTGCTCCTACACTCACCCTCCTCCTCCTTAAAAAGTGGCCGGCCCTCTCTCTCCTCCACAATTCACTCATTTTGAGAAATTATGGTTGCTAAAAAGAAAAGACTAAAGTTTTGGATGCATGGAAATTTCATAGTTCATTTCTTGTTCCATCGGCAACTTCATTAACCGATCGTCCACGGACTTGGACGAAGTGAGACAAAGTCATCTACTCATTCTCTACATCATTCTTGGTCGTCTCTTCTAGCAAACTTGACGACCGAGTTGCCTCAAGTCAGAGGCGGCAGCCCGTTTAAAGAATCAGTGATGTGGTGCCACCTGGACGAGCAGATCGGAGATCGAAGAGATCGGAGCAGCCGCAACGGAGCGTGGGATGATGGTTAAAGAACGAAGGACTCGGATCGTTCGGTATAACCTTTCTACACTCTTTACAGTTTGTTAGTTTAGCAATAA
The DNA here is from genome assembly GCA_030015575.1 of Agapanthus africanus. Classification (NCBI taxonomy): domain Eukaryota; kingdom Viridiplantae; phylum Streptophyta; class Magnoliopsida; order Asparagales; family Amaryllidaceae; genus Agapanthus; species Agapanthus africanus. The sequence goes on along the minus strand of CM057350.1, from coordinate 438,463,259 downwards.
TGGAAGATCCGGGTTAAAGTATACGATAGCGCCAGTTAAAAAGTTTTTGTTCCGCATTTGGCGTCTGTAGACGGCCGGGGCGCTACCGTAGACTTACAGTGGTATCAGAGCCTCACCATTTTGCTATACTAACTTGTGCTAACGCGTTTAAAATATCGATCGAACCGGAAATCAAAAATCGCAATTTTTCAGCTTGACAGTTTCTGTTGATTTTAAATGGTGTCCTAAAATTATTTTACATATCTCAGAAATCTGTGCAGGGTTTTCTAAGGCACACGACAAAATTTGAGCAAGTGATTCCACTATATAGCCGTGGAAGCACGGCCAAACCCATGGTTTGGCCGCGGATCCGCGGCCATCCTAATGAATCACTGCATTAAATTTTCTCAGTGTCTTCTCTGGTGGAAATTGGGATTTTTGGTATATATCTTTTGGGCCCAGGTTTTGTTACTGTTCTCCAGATTTGCGTGGGGCCCACTTTGTGATATTTAGTCGATCGAAATTTAAACATGTTAGTTTACAGTGCTTACATTATATCTCCGACCGGGAATGTCATTTGATCGGTAAACCGCGTCCGATTGCTATAGTTCTTTTAGACGGGTTTGCGAACGTGACATTCGCGTTGATGTTCTGTGTTGTGCTGTGATGTTGCGGATTTGTCGTGGTGGATAGCAGTGTGCAATGGTAGTACAGTTTGAGTTTATTTGTACATTTGATATTGCGGGGCGAGCGTCCAATATGTGGACTGCCGTCACTGCCTGTTGTATAATATTCTTTTGGGGCACGACCAGGTTGCGGTCGATGTACCTATTGTACTATTTTTCATTACTGTACTAGGTTTTGCCCCGCGACGGAGTGCACGGATAGCCGGGTTCTGGAGGGCAACGGGTCCGCATCTCATGGCTTTGAGAGGCAGAGGGGTCCCACTCTAGAATTGGCAGACTATTCGCCGCACTCGTAGGGGGTACAGGTTGACCCAAGGAGGGGTACTCAATTTACCGGATTCCATGAAGTGCCGGGTGTTCCATTCACTATGCTGTGGGGGACTACCTCGCTTCAGGTTTTGGCGGGTAACTTGCCGCACCCGTAGGGGTCTAGGTTTCATTGCACAGGCTATCCACACGACAGGGGAACGTCGGGTTTCAGCAGCGGCTCTGTGAAACCCGGGGATCCCAAATTATCTGTATTGTTCTGTGGTGCTTATTACTTTTCTGTAATGTTGCATATTATCACGCCTGCAGCGATTTTTGTATATTGGTTTATATACTATTAGATGTTGTATATGTTTTACACCCGCGCTAGTCCAGTCCCCGCTCTGTCGTTAGTTAAGTAACCTAACGGGTGATGACGGGACCCAGTGACGAATGCGGATGGCATATACGTACATTTTATTTTCGTTCTTTTCTGGTGTGATTGATTGATGGGACTGCGTTGATTCTGATCAATGCAAAGTAAAACAAACCTGTTTGATGTTGTTGGAACAATTTAAAAAGTGTTATTGCAAAGACGTTTCCTTTTATTTTGCATAGAGGTATTCAGTGGAATATCCTGCACCTCATTCGACGGGGCAAGGGCCGATATCCCTTCACCGGGACTGACCCCTTGGGCAGAAGTTTGCGTCAGGGTAATAACTTCACTATAGTCGATTACAAGTTGCTTTGCATAGCGGTATTCAGTGGAATATCCTGCACCTCATTCCACGAGGAAAGAGCCGAGATCCCTTCACCGGGAGTGACCTCTTTAGCAAAAGGTTTTCGCCACTATATTTTAAAAAGCTATCAGGTTCCTTCAGCGATATCAAGTTCACTACGTTAAAGGTTTTTCGCCAAAAACCATCCGTAGCCCTCCGTCACTTCTTTTAAGTATTCAGTAGTATTCAAGCTATGTATTTTAGCCAAAGTTAAGGCATAGTGTTTGGTAGCTGCTGGGTATTTCAATTGTTGCATAGATAGATGAGTTAGTTTGGGACAGTCGTTCTGCCGATTGGCCAAAGTCAGGGGCATGTGCGGGTGGGTTCAAATTGACAAGATAGTGACGGGTAGAACTTGGCATGTGACTTATGACATTTTGACCAAAGCCAAGGTTATAAGAGCATGGGGCAAAAATCAGATCGGGAGTTTCTAAAAAAACTGAAACTTGCCAAGTATGCGCATACCTTCTGGAGTATGAGTAACGTGGATGCATTCCATCACGTTATCATGCGATGAGAGTTGGATCCCGATTCCCACTGATGAGTTGGTTTACTCTTCGGGTGATCCCGATTGATTCTTCTTTCAGGTTTGGAGGAGAATTTGACAGGACAGTGGGAGGTTTCCGGATTAGATAAAGTGATAACCATTCTGATCTAGGTTAGAGTGCACGCAGAGTGTTTCTTTTCTCTCTCTCTCTTTGGCAGCGACCTTTGACCGACCCTAGACTATGACTCAGTGACCAAGTTGACCGAACCTTCTTAAAATACTGGCTTTTGGATTGTCTTTGTTGCATAAGTCATTGCCACTCCTTCTTCTACCCTTTGAATTTCTCAGAACACCCGTATTACTACGGACATCCACTTCCATTGGATAGATCCATCGTATGGTTATATACGAACTCGAAGGGACTTCTTCGAGGATGGATCCAGGTTCAGGAGAAATAGAATTGGTTTATTCAGTTGTCTTTTATTTTCACCTTCTCTCAGGTTGCGAGGGCTCCTTGGTTTAGGAGAGTACACCTATTACGCTTATTGGATAGTCTTATTCCAAACCATAGGCTGGTGCCGAAAGGTAGGGAATGAAGAAAACCAATTAGCCTAAGTAGGGTGTGCAGAAGGTAATATGTAAAGACAAAATAAAGGGATTAGAAAGAGGGCAAAGTAAATTGCGACTGTTAACATTCACGACCAAAACCGCGTACTTCATCGCCACTCCTATTTCACCTTTAAAGGAATAAGGTATTATTCAGTTGACTTTTATCATCACCTTCTCTCAAGATATGAGTACTCCTTGGTTTAGGAGGGTACACCTATTATGCTTACTGGATAGTCTTCTTCCAAACCATAGGCTGCTGCCGAACGGTAGGGAAGGAAGAAAACCATTTAGCCTAACGATGGTGTACAGAAGGTAACGACTAAAGACAAATAAAGGGATTTGGAGAGATGGCAATAAAATATACGGTTGAAGTCATGAATTGGATTATGGAAGAGGCATTGCTATGAATACCAGGATACCCCTACGAAACATTTTCATGTTTCAGTGCATTGTTAAAGGAAAACTGTTTTCCCGATTGGATACTTACTCCAAGGGTATGTATTTACCAGGTTTCATTCTCATATCTGTATGGTTTTACAGATGATGAGTGGGAGTAAGTTATTGGGAATTAGGTGATCATCCTCATTATATCGGAATTCGTTGTAATTGGTGATATTTGAGGAAATCGCCAGGGTACAGTTTTCAACCTACGACGCACAGATTTTGAGTTGTTTAACTCAGCGGACTTATACAGAGTATTGTATGTTGTCCAGTGTCCTTCAGGACAAAGGGGTAGGTCCTCGTACTATGTTCTGTTTACTTATAACTTCTCTAGTTTTTAGACAAGTGTTTCGTAGAAATACAAGGTCTAAGTTTTGAGAAGTTGTGGGTATAAGAATAAAGTAGAGAACCAGGTATCACAAGTATCGGGATTCTTCAAAGAGATCGAAGATGTAGATTCTTGTGATTGGTATTCAGATGATAGTGATGGTTTTGAGAAACGTGTTTCTCTTTCAGGTTACTCATAATTGGATGGATTCCTAAGTTGAGTAATGCTGATTAGCCTCTTTCCATTAAGTTGATATGCACTGGAGACAGGTGCATGATTTGAATATGGTTCCAATTAAATAAGTGCCAAAGTTTCTATATTGGATATAGAATGGGTCGTACCTTAAAAGATGTTAAGGTACGGGAAGTTGTCCAGCTTTTTCTTAAAACCAGACTCTGAATAACTCAGGGCACGTTTCTGTGATGGCTGTTTGTGGGTTGACCCTGGCTATGACGAGGGTTGATATTCTACTATTTGGAAGATCAATAGTGATATTGTTCTTGACTCACCACAGTTTTAGTAAAATGGATTTTTTCAGAAAATAGTAGTGGGAGTATGGTAGAACTGGAAGTGATTCCAGAACCGCAAACGATTACGGAAAATTTAATAGGACCTATATATTCAATCAGGTTTGACATTCCAATAGCCACTCCGCAGATATGGTGGGTGACCTCAGACACCCGAGAGGTACTCCGGTAGCCTCAAGGACGGTGACAGGGAGGTTATTATCTACCCAGACTTGACACTACTGTTGTTCCAGGATATGAGACCCGGTAGGAGGGTTGTCGTAGTCAGTAGGAGCAGCGGAAGTTTAGTGGGCAAGTAGCTTATGTCTATTTATAGACTTGAGCAGTTATAGCGGAGATAGATCATCTAATTTTGATGTGACAGTCATGGGTTTGACTTCAATCAGAATAGGGGATGGATCTGTTAAAGAATGTAGTAGGGTGTGATGTCATGGTATCTGGATGACATACACAGAGTGGGAAGTAAAATTCCTATACTACGATCGGTTGTACTGTGGTCGTCACACAGTTGTTTCTCCAGACAGGATATGGATATAATATTTGACATTCTGGTTTCTGAATCTATGGTTTTAGATATGAAATTGGGTAGTTTCCCAATGTGGGTACTTTGACAGATATTCTAATGGTTTTTAGAATAGTTGACTCCTAGCATGGTGGTGTACCTGGAGGTGATGGAGTCACCCTCTCTAAAGGTGTCGTACAGACTAAAGGGGAGAGGGATGTGCATGATTGACAGATCACTTGCTTAGGCAATTGAGTCAATCGTGAGATGTCAAGTACCACACCAGATGTTGTTTTTGCACTAGATGCAATGAGTTTGTATTAATCTAATCCTGAAGAAACATAAGGAAGTAGTTTTAGAACATAAGTACATGTTCTACGGATTTGATGACGGCAGTCTCCTTCGGGAGACGATTATCATTCCAGGCTTCAAAGGTGACATGGTTGACAGAGTGATTGTCAGAGTTATAGTTTTTCCCTCTGACGAAGAGGGACAGTATTATGGACAGGTGGTCCAAGAGGATACTGTGGGAGGCTTGGTGCCGGATACTGATTAGGTTCAGTGATCGATACAGTCTAAGAAGTTTGGATTTGGAGTTCATTTATGAACTAGATCCCATCAGAAATCCAGACATATTCTGAGACAGGTATTACTCAATTCGGGAGATGGCTTTCTCCGCGAACTTGAGATTAAGAGAGATATAGAAAGAAACATCTAGGCGGATCCACTCACTGAGGCTATTTCTCGAACACAATAGTTTTACAAACGGGCTTTGTGAAACTGATTAGTAGAGAAGTTGGATGTTCGGTTTCACACGGGCTGTGTGTAGTCGACATCGCAATAATTAGCCTTGAGTGCAAGTGGGAGATTGTTGGAGATAGTGCCCTCATAGTCAATTATTGGATCGCAGGTACGTGATTGCAATGATTGCGGAGGACCTATACCGGTAGAACAGTCTTACTCGAGATGATAGTATGCTATCTGGTTTGCCTTTATCAGTCGTGTACATGTTCAGGTGACCGATTGCATGTTACACTTTGATAGAGCCCTTAGGATCTTGCTTTACTACCAACAGTATGATGGCGATCATATAAGTGAGAGTTGGGTAGTTTATATGCATATCCTTAATTTAGGTCCCTAGTCGTGGGAGTTTCGAGACAGGGCATCGATACTCCGGAGTAGACTAGTGTATATAGTCGAGACCCCGACGAGGGGCGGTGGCCGGTCTCACAAGCCACTGGTGTCAGTTGATCACCTAAGATATATACAGGTGCTCATTGGGTTATGAGTACACCGGACAGGACTCGCCGGGAATCTGCTAGTTAGTACTATACCTATCGTCAGATAGCAGTTCCCTGGTGACATGTGTACAGGTTAGTTCATCGACCTGAGGTCGTCATTTGTCTCGTGTGAGTTCCCACTGTGCTTTGATTTCTACCCTACCACGGCTCAAAGGAGTCGTGCAAACAGGTAGCTTTTGGGTACAGTCCCGAGCCATATGGAGGCACGTGAGCGGATCGGCAGGGGATTCGTCTCTCCCGGTATTGGGGGCGAGGTCATGCTGTGTCTAGGAGAGCCATTACACATAGTCCATGGCCATGGCAAGAGATTTACTGGTAGGTACTCCAGTAGTATCTCAGGGTGTTATTGGGCTACACTCCGACACGACTTATACTGCTATTGGGGGTCTGACGTTTCTAGCCCCCTAGGCGGATATGCGATACTCATTGACGAACGGACCGGACTGTATATACATTGTCACTGTTAGGCTCAGTAGGGTTTCCGGATGAGTTCGCTCATCGGCCTCCCTTGAGTTCGCTCATCGGCCTCCCTTGAGGTCAGTCCATGGGCAGCCGTTACGCATAGCTAGTGCCGCTGACGGTTTGTGGTTAAACCCACTGCCAGGGTACTGACGAGTCATTAGAGTCCCCCACAGACAGTTTCCCAAGTTCGGGCGAAACGTTGTAGAGGCCGTATGGTTTTATGGCAGGGTTCGGAAAATGCACGTGCGTTTACGCACGTGTTATTTTTCGGGCAGATGATACTGGTCGGCTTTGGTTTAAGCCGGATCCGAGTATTATATTGAGTAGGTATAATATCTTTGTCTCAGTTGCATTTGTATTCGGTCGTAATACAAGTGCGGGTATATTTATACAGTTACGGGGTTATCCTGAAAGTTGTTTCAGGATCACTTTTGGAAGTTGCCAGTTTCCAGTTTTCTATCAGCCGTCTTATAATATTTGGTTAAAGACGGATTTATCTTTTCTTGGATGAGGGTGAGTCATGCTTCTAGAAGGTTCTAGAAGGTGATGACTTGGCTATTTGGTGTTGTGTTTTCATTGGTTGCATTAATGAATGGATGACTAGGTTTAGTGAGTCATTCATTTCATTAATGAGTTTTGTTTACTTAAGGATATTTCTTCTTGATCTTTGTATATGGTCACCTCCTTATTTGCTCCTACACTCACCCTGCTCCTCCTTAAAAAGTGGCCGGCCCTCTCTCTCCTCCACAATTCACTCATTTTGAGAAATTATGGTTGCTAAAAAGAAAAGACTAAAGTTTTGGATGCATGGAAATTTCATAGTTCATTTCTTGTTCCATCGGCAACTTCATTAACCGATCGTCCACGGACTTGGACGAAGTGAGACAAAGTCATCTACTCATTCTCTACATCATTCTTGGTCGTCTCTTCTAGCAAACTTGACGACCGAGTTGCCTCAAGTCAGAGGCGGCAGCCCGTTTAAAGAATCAGTGATGTGGTGCCACCTGGACGAGCAGATCGGAGATCGAAGAGATCGGAGCAGCCGCAACGGAGCGTGGGATGATGGTTAAAGAACGAAGGACTCGGATCGTTCGGTATAACCTTTCTACACTCTTTACAGTTTGTTAGTTTAGCAATAATGGAAGATCCGGGTTAAAGTATACGATAGCGCCAGTTAAAAAGTTTTTGTTCCGTATTTGGCGTCTGTAGACGGCCGGGGCGCTACCGTAGACTTACAACTTAAAAGAGAATGGAATTCTCTCTCAGCTTACTCCTCCATACACACCACAACACAACGGTGTATCGGAAAGGAGGAATCGAACCCTATTAGATATGGTTCGTTCCATGATGAGTAAGGCTGAGTTACCATGATCTTTCTGGGGTTATGCACTAGAATCAGCTGCATATCTTTTGAACAAAGTTCCAACCAAGACTGTGCCTACCACACCATATCAGATGTGGAGTGGGAAGAAACTCTATCTTCAGTACCTGAAGACATAGAGATGTCCAGCTTTTGTAAAAATTCAGCATCCGGACAAGCTCGAGACATGCTCAGTACAGTGTAAGTTTGTGTGATATCTAAAGAACTCCAAGGGGTATTATTTCTATTACGCAGAGGAACAAAAGGTTTTTGTTTCTCGTCATGCCCACTTCTTGGAAGCTGAATTTTTAGAAAATTAGAAGAGTGGGAGCACAATAGAACTGGAAGAAATTCCAGAACCACAGGCTGTTACTGAAAGTATGGTAGAACCAGAAGTTTCAGAAGAAAGGGACATACCAGCGCCTATCCGCAGAAGTAGTAGGCAGTCTTATCCGCCCGAGTGATAATACGGTTTTCTCATAGACGGGGATCGAGAAGATTGCATCATTGATAATGATGACCCTACAAGCTTCCAGCAAGCCAATAGGAGCGGCGACTCGGTAAAATGGCTGGATGCAATGCGGACTGAAATGGAGTCCATGTACACTAACAAAGTATGGACTTTGGACATTGCTCCAGATGGGGTAAACCCCGTAGGATACAAATGGATCTTCAGAAAGAAGATTGGGGTAGATGGACAGGTTGAAACCTATAAGGCTAGACTTGTTGCAAAGGGTTTTCGTCAAAGACCTAGTTTGGACTATGACGAAACCTTTTCTCCAGTGGCTATGCTCAAATCCATTCGGGTCCTTCTTGCCATTGCTGCCTTCCACGATTATGAGATCTGTCAGATGGACGTAAGAGGGCCTTTCTAAATGGTAATTTGGAAGAGTGCGTCTATATGGATCAACCAGAGGGATTCATTCAGAGTAGGAGCAGGGGTAAAGTGTGCAAGTTGCTTAAGTCCATTTATGGACTAAAGTAGGCATCGCGGAGTTGGAACATCTGTTTTGATGATACTGTCGAAGAATTCGACTTTATCAAGAATTCAGATGAACCATGCATATACAGTAAGATTGTAGGGAGAGTTGTAGTATTCCCCGTCTTGTACGTGGATGACATTCTCCTAATAGGAAATGATATTCCGATGCTACAGTCAGTCAAAGGATTCTTATCACAGAAGTTCTCCATGAAGAACCTGGGTGATGCCACCTACATTCTGGGGATCCAGATCTATCGTGATAGATCAAAGAGGATGTTAGGACTTTCACAGTCCAGGTACATAGACACCATATTGAAAAGATTCAGTATGGACGATTCTAAGCGCGTAACCTACCGGCTTGTCACGGAATCAATCTCTCCAAAGAGATGTCTCCCAAGACAGATTTGGAAAGGGCTCGCATGTCGATTATACCCTACGCTTCTGCGGTAGGCTCTATAATATATGCGATGTTATGTACCAGACCAGATGTAGCATACGCATTGAGCGTTGTAAGCCGGTATCAGGCAAACCCAGTGGAGAAGCACTGGATAGCAGTAAATAACATTCTCAAGTACCTGAGGAGGACTAAGGAGATGTTCTTGGTGTATGGCGGAAAAGACCTCCAGATCGAGGCCTTTGCTGACTCCAGCTTCCAAAGTGACAAGGATGACTCCAAATCCATGTCGGGTTATGTCTTTACCCTCAATAGAGGGGCGGTCTGTTGGAAGAGTTACAAGCAGGACACAATTACTGACTCAACGATGGAAGCGGAGTACATAGCTGCTTGCGATGCCGCAAAAGAAGCTGTCTGGATGAAGAAGTTCCTAACAGAACTTCAGGTGGTTCCTACCGGTATTGATCCAATACCTCTGTATTGCGACAACAACGGTGCTATAGCTTTAGCGAAGGAACCCAGGTCCCATCAGAAGTCCAGACACATCTTAAGGCGGTATCACCTGATCAGGAAGATCGTAGATTGCTGGGAGATCGAGGTAAAGAGAGTAGATACAGAGAATAACACTGCTGATCCATTCACAAAGGCCATTCCTCAGACGCAGTTTGAGAGGCAATTCGAGATGATAGATCTGCGATATGCCAGTATATGGCCCTAGTGCAAGTGGGAGAGTGTTAGGGTTTATGCCCTAGAGGCCATTACTGTATCATACTAGTTTGTATATTACTTAATGGAAGCTTGGGATATTCACATTTGTATTGACAGTCTTGCTAAAAATGGTAGTATGCTACTTGGTTTGTGTCTACTTTAATATGTGCATTTGTTTCTTTTAACGTATTGCTTATACATATTCATAGAGCCCTTAGGATCTGTGCTTGATTACCAGCATCGTGATGGCAGTCACACTAGTGGGGGCTGGGTAGTCTATAAGCAACATCCTATACTGGTCCCTGGTCGTAGGATTATCGAGACAGGGCATCGATACTCCGGAGTAGACTGGTGTGTACGCTTCTCATCCTAGTTGAGGAGATGGTCTGTCCCACAGCCATCAGTACGTCGTATTGGAGATAGTATGTAGGTGCTCGTTAGGTTACGGGTACACCGGACAGGACTCACCGAGAACTGCAGGTTGGTCTTATACCCATCGTCAGATAGCAGTTCCCAGGTGACATGAGTATAGCTTAGTCCGTCGACTTGACACTGCTATTTCGCCTCGGGTGTGTTCCCACTGTACTTAGATTACTATCCTACCACGGCTCAAAGGAGTCGTGCAAACAGATAGTAGTTGGGTGCAATCCCGAAGCACTTGGAGGCAGTGGCGGTTAGACAGGATTCGTCTCTCCCAGTATTGGGGGTTGATATCGCGCTGTGTATGGAGAGCCATTACGCAAAGTCCCTGGCCAGGGCAAACGAGATTTACTGGTAGGTTCCAGTAGTTTCTCAAGGTGTAATGGGCTACACTCCAACACGAATTATACCGCTATTAGGGGTCTGACGTTTACCGCCCCTTGGCCCGATATACGATAGTCCTAGACGAACAGACCGGACTGTACAAAGATTGTCACATCAGGCTCAGTAGGGGTTCGAATGGGTTTCCTCATCGTCCTTCTTATCGACATCTACCTGAGGACCGTTACATATAGCTAGTACCGCTTACGGCATGTGGTTAAACCCACTGCCAGCGTAGTGTCGAGTCTTTAGAGTCCCACACAGAGAGTTTCCCTGCACCGGGCAAAAGGTGTAGAGGCCGTATGGTTTTACGACAAAGCCGCGATCACTTATGTACACTTATGCACGTATTATGATCGGGCAGATAATACTAGCGGGCTTTGGTTTAAGCCAGATTCTAGTATTATACAGATGGATTTATTCAGTAAAAGATTATTCGTGTTTTTCGGAAATACAGATGGGAGGGGTAGTCTCGTAATTTGTCAGGAAGCTTCTAGAAGAAGATGACTCATTTGTATTTATTTCTTTTTGGATTAAACACAAATGAGGTGGAGAGATGAGGTGTAGGTTTTCATTAAATTCTTAATGACTCATGAGGTGATTCACCATTTAGGATTAAATGAAGCTTACAAAATATTTCTAGATATTTATCAAAGAGATATTTGTATGCTTGATATTATTCTTTCATGAGTTATTTATTCGTATCATTATCACAAAAGCTTTCTCTCTCCTCAAGTCTTCATCTTCTTCCTCAAACCTTAATAGCTCTAATGAGTTGAGAAACCTAGGGTTTAAGTGACTAAGTAATCCATCTAATTACTCTACACCCTCTAGGACTTCTAGATTAGCGATCTAGAAGCCGTAGTTATCTCAGATTCGAGATAGGAGCTCGGAATATAGACTCTCGGGTGGATCGTCTTTGACTCGAGGAGGCCTTTGAGGTGCTCATGTTCCATAGAGCCTACGAGGTGCGGAGGATAGCGATGAAGACCCGAAGGACAAGTAACGTGAGGTATAACTTCGAATCCAAGTAGTTAAATCTCTCGTAGTTTGCTAGTAATGGTTTAGACACGATCCGTGTGCTCAAGTTCGTGTTACGAAGCTTTGATTATTGTTTTTCATATATTCCGACTCCCCGCAAGCTCGTGGGGTGCGTGACATGGACTTACAAAACCTCCCCCAAACCTGTTTACAGCAGTGTCCTCACTGTTGTCTTCTTTTAAATCTCAAAAACCTGTAGGGTTAGGAGGAAAAGTTATTAACGGGGTCAAGAATGAATGAACGTGAAAATCCTCCCCCAAACTTATTTTTGGCTCACAATTTTGAGGACAACTTTTATTTTTAAGAGCCAAAAATATACCTCCCCCAAACTTAAGTTAAACAATGTTAAGCCTTTTAAAATCATCAGACGGGGGTGGGGTAAAGTTATTGGTCAGTGCAAAGCCTTACAAAGAACGAAATTCAACATCAACCATTCGAAGATTTTATCGATGAAACGCACCGGTTGGTGGAAGAACATGTTATAAAGAGCCACGAAAAAGCGAGGAAGAAACAAGAGGTGGTTTGGAATGGATTTGCGTCTCGATTTGGAGAGACGACACAAGGATTGTGATGATGGATTACTCGCATTCTCGTGATTGTCAAGAAGAAGGGGTGGTGGTTCAACTTCTTTAGGTGGAGGTTAATTAATCGTAAAATCCGTGTCAACTAAGAATGTGAGTTCATCAGCGAAGCTTTCATCGATATCCCGAAGAATAATGTCATCGGAAAGAATGGGATGATACTCAGACTCCATGAAAGGTTCATAATAAGAGTTAGATGTTGACCCGGACAACTCGAAAGAAGGGTACGTATGTGTATAATACATCGCTGGGTCAAACAACAACATACTAAGGGAGTCTGGATTTGTATCGTGAAGCTGTTATAATTCGCTGCTGTCGACATCCATTAATTCGACAGAACATACATGAGCATAGGGTTCGGAGGCTTCACTTCCCAACCTGTAAATGTTAAGTTCAATTGACCTATTCCCGAAGGACAGGGTCATAGAACCGTTTCTACAATTGGTTATAGCGTTGGAAGTCGCAAGAAAAGGTCGATCCAGAATCACCGGAATTTAGTTCCATTGGTTTGCTACAGGTTGTGTATCTAAAATAATAAAGTCCACAGGGAAGATAAACTCCCCGATTTTTATCAACACATCCTCTAACATACCCCTTGGTTGGGTGATAGATCGGTCTGCCATCTGTAAAGTGCATTGCGATGGTTTTAATTCTCCGAAACCCAATTGCTCATATACAAAATATGGAAGCAGGTTAACACTAGTTCCAAGATCGAGTAAAGTACGATTGATATTTTTATCCCCAATAGAAATGGATATTGTAGGACACCCTGGGTCCTTACGTTTTTTGGGTACTTGCTGGGTAAATACTGTGCTTACATTACTCGCCATGAAAACTTTTTTAGGCACTTGAGTTTTTCTCTTCCTAGTGCACAAGTTCTTAAGTATTTTCGCATAAGCCGGAACTTGTTGAATCACATCTAGGAGAGGAATGTTTACGTTAACCTGTTTAAAAGGTTCCATAATCTTCTCCATATGTGGACTTTGTTTGTTTCTCCTTAACCTATTCGGATAAGGAGCTTTAGCAATAAGAGCTGGATCCGACATTGGAGAAGACAGTGTGGGTGGAACAGATCCCAGAATTGAGGTAGGGATCGAGTGTGGTGGACTAGAAGAAGTGTGCTGAAGGTTCGAGCCTTGAGGAAAACGGAGAATAGGCTCGCAAGAAGGTGGTGTAGGGTCAGAAGTGGAAGTGGATGTGGAAGTAGAAGTGGAAGTGGTAGCCGGGGTTTCATGGATAGATTCATCATTATTATCAATCTATTCACCGACTTGATTATTCAGCACTCTTCCAGGTCTCAACGTTGTGATGGCACTCACATTGTATTGTTGTGAATGCCCAGGATTCGGTAGGGGTTGAGATGGAAGTTTTCCTTTCTCTCTAGCACTCATTTCGTCATTTATTCGTGCAATTTGTGCTTCTATCGATTTAATAATCTCACCGTGGGAGGCGGAATCCTTCTTTATTTTATCGACAGAAAACTTTATATCAGCCGAAACTTGCATGAAATTGTTTAGAAGCAAATTCATGGTTTGTTCGAGTGAAGAAGAGTTATTGGTACTGGTCAATTGCAAAGAATTATTATATGGTGCAGAAGTGTTGACCATATTTTGAAAATTTTGTGGTCGAAAGGGGTGCTGACTCGGTTGTAGTGGTTGCTGTTATTGTAGAGGGATCCTTTGGAAATTATTTTGGTTTGGAACCGTGTTTTGAGTTTGGTGTTGGTTACAAGCAAAATTAGGGTAATTCCTCCAACCCTGATTATAAGTGGAAGAATAAGGATCATTTCTAGGTCTTTGCTGGAAAGCAGCATTAGTGTGCTCTTGACCTTGAAACGGAGAATTCAATGGACATTCTTCCGTCAAATGTGACGGATCAGAACAGCATCCACAAGCAGTTTTAGGGAGTGTCATCTGGTTTAGGGAGGCTAATAAAAATTTGTGTTCCATACCTTCAAATTTCTTTTGCATAGCTGCCATTTCAGCTTTGATTCCTATGGAAACATCCAGTTGATGGATACCACCCCTAGACGATGATTGACTAACATTCTCCCATTGCAAAGTTTTTTCAGCGAAATCTTCTAAAAATTTCCAAGCTTCACCATCATCTTTAGACATGAAATTGTCTTGACACATGGATTCAAGCACTGTTTTGTTATAGGATTAATGCCCTCATATATGATTCGACAGAGATCACATCGATGGATTCCGTGAAGAGGACATTGGACTAGCAAATCCTTGAATCGTTCAAAACACTTCCAAAATTGTTCATTGGGAAGCTGGGTAAATTAATTTATTTGCTACGGACATGGGCGGTCTTATGATTGGGATAAAATTTCTTAAGAAATGCTGTGACGAATTCATCCCAGTTTGAAATAGAGTGTGCGGCTGTGTTATAAAGCCACTTCTCGGCTAAATCGCACAAAGTGAACGGGAGAAGAAGTAGACGCATAGCATCCACAGAAAGCTGTGAAGTACCCATCATAACACATACGTTTTCAAATTTGGTAATAAAAACTTATGCGTTTTCAGACTCGAGCACGTGAAATTTAGATAAAAGATTGATGTATTTTAGTTTGATTTCAAAGTTATCACCGTTGGCTGGTGGAATGGAAAAACAGGTGGGAAGAGGACCTCGAATAGGATAGTATCTCTCCTGGAGAGAGATGCGAGGTGGGTTCTGCGCACCTGCGGGCGGTGGCAGAGTGGTGTTAAAGTTTGATGGAAAGCTGTCCATCGTAGTGGATGTGGTTTATGGTGAGGAAAAAGAAGATGTAGAAATATCGACTTCGGAGTCGATAAGAGAAACGCGGACAAGACGGGCACTAGAATCCCGTATCCAGCTGAGCATGCACTAAACGGTTTAGCACAAGTGGCAGCGTTTGTGATAATTAGAGAAAGTGGTTTATTTTTGGTTTGTTTTTAAAAAGACGGATTTTGAAAAATCATACAAAAATGCACAAGCAACCCTACATCTAATGGTCACCTAGGTCAAGTCACTAGACCGCTACTAGACTTCCAGAAGACAAATCACAGGATAAATCCTCTACTGCCTCTTTATCCCTCCTGTGGCTAGGTAAGTGCCAAGTAAGTGGGAGGTTCTCCGCTACGTAGGTAACGGGCCTAATTAAGTAACCACTTTCCTTAGACACACTTGCCTTAGACACCATAAAAGAAATGCGGATAAGCAATAGATTTCCCACAACCTCCTTCTGTCCTAATTGAGCACGACGGTCCTTAGAGTCTTGTCTAGATATTTTTTAGTTAATGAGGGTGATGCGGATGCTAGTTTGTGATTTTTGGGGCTTAGCAAGGGTAATGAAATCCCCACCTAATCTGAATTTGGTCTTTGCCCCTTAATTTTCGTATTAAAATATGCAAACAACCAATATCAAAACACGAAACTGATTTTTATTTTAGCGGCGCTGCTAATTTTGCAAAGAATCCTGTAGAAAATGGTTATTGGACAAGAGCAGGGAAAAGATAAGAAAGTAAGAGATATACCAGAGAAACTTGAAGCTCCAATTCAATAGTACTGCCGCAGTTCCACAGCTAATTCAAGCTAATGGCCGCGGTTCCGCGGTCAGTTGACTTGATCTCTGCACAAAAATAATTCCTGGTGCTCCTGTTGCTCCACTGACCTTCTTGAATGCTCCAGAATATTTTTTCCTTTGCTCCAATGATTCCAGATTCCCTTGCAAAAAATTCACAACTAATCGTTAAGCGCTTGATGCAATTTTGATTCAAATTTTGATGGAATAATAAAATTTCAACTCAAATAACAAGAACGAACAAAATAGCACGCATCCCCGGCAACGGCGCCATTTGATTGATCGTATGGATTGTGTTTGGTGAAATGTTTAATCACAATCAAAGAATTTATAACCGCAATCAATAACGGTGTCGATATAGTTTCGTTAATGAGAACGGATCGTCCCCTGAGATGCGAGGATTTATTCGATCTTGCTTTAGGTGAATTGAAAGAAAATATAAAAGAAAATTCAAGAAAGTAATTCAAGATTTAATAGAGTTGTCATTTCAAGAAAATCAAGAATATGTTCAAGAATTAGAAATCAATAAAGTGTCCAATATCAATTTTAGTTATCAAGAAAATAAAGAATAACTTGTAGGAATCGATAGGAATTAGTAGCAATGATGGATACTAATAATGACTCATCTTATCTATTGATGAATTATAGCAAGATCGATGGCGATGAATGAAGATTAGGGATCTATTGAAGAAACTAAGGTTTCTCCTTCACAGTCCCTTGTCTTTTCATTGATCATCATTTAAATCTAGCCTTTAGCAAAGAAAATCATCAATTATTTAATTCCCAAATTGCAATGAAATAATCAAGAATGGTGATCTCATTCCAAATTTGGTCATTAACGATTCTTTTTGCTAAAGTTTATAATTCTCATATTTAAGATTAGTTTTAGGATTTCATCACCATTTGATCTACTGAATTCCTTCGAATCCTAAACAAGCGGAGATTTCACTCACGCATCATGAAAATAGAAGAATCAAGAATTAGAAATTTCATAATGCAAGAATTCATAGAAAGCAAGAACTACAATTGATCACCTTTATTAATCAACTTCAAATTACACGATCCGTCAATTCAAGGTTACAAGAAGTGCTCTCGATCGCTCTCTTGAAGAGGTAATTTCTCCATCGACTTTCGCTTGGCTCGATCTCCGTGAGACTTGGATCTATCATGGATCTCGCGCTCGTAAATGAAGATTGGCTTTGCGTAAAGGATCTTTGCGTTGAATGCTTGATGTAGTTCTCAACGATTCTTGATTTAATTTGGATTGGAATTGGATCTCAAGTTGTGTCACTCAACTTGTGTAATTATTGTTCAACTAAATTATGTACAAAAATTCAACAACCCTTTAACATTAGCCCAAGATCCCCTTATATAGCCTTTAATCAAGCTTCCCTCATAAGCTAGGTTGTTACAAGAAGGCTTCTAGAATAAGCTAGGTAGTTATGAAGCTTGATCAACAAGCTAGGTTGTTTTAGAGAAGTTTTTAGAAGAAGGTTGTTACAATGGAGCGTCTCAAGTATGCTAGGAGGTTACGAGGAAGCTTCTGGAGAGATTTCGACGCCGGCGCCCCCAACTCGACCACGGATCCACGGCGGATCGGGTTGGATCGGCCGCGAATCCGCGGCCGTTTGAAGAGCTCACTATATCATTTCTCTTGGGTTATCTTTGTGTTGGTCTACATGTATTCAGGTGATATCTGGTATCATATTTTCTCTTCTTAATCTCTGCCAGATTCTAAGTCTTTAACTTGCTGCGTTTCATCGGCAAATTTGAGATTCCGGTTCTTTGACCTGAATAATTTTCTGCACAAAATCTCAATGAAAAGTGTTGAGATATACAATATTATGCGTGAAGTAATAAACACATAATTTCCCTCCAGAATGTTGATTATAAAGTATAACACATGGTATTTGGTATTTTCCAGACGAACTTGTAATACGTGATATATTTATAACAAACACCCTTAGATGTTTAGAAAAGTGAGGAAATTGTTATGTTAAAAATTGCAATATTTTTGACTAAACAGCATACTATCATCTCGAGTAAGACTTTTCTACCGGTATAGGTCCTCTCTCAATCATTGCAATCACATGCCTGCGATCCAATAATTGACTTGAGGGCACTATAGCCAACAATCTCCCACTTGCACTTAAGGCTAATTATTGCAGTGTCGCATACTTACAGCCCGTGTGATACCGAACACCCAATTTCTGTACTAATCAGTTTCACAAAGCTCGTTTATAAAACTGTTGCGTTCGAGAAATAGCCTCAGTGAGTGGATCCGCTCCAATGTTTCTTTCTATGTCTCTCTTTATCTCAAGTTCGCGGAGAAAACCAGTATCCGAAATGAGCAATACCTGTCTTAGAATATGTCTGGATATCTGATGTGAACCAGTTCACAAATGAACTGAAAATCCAGCAAACTTCTTAGAATGTATCGTCCACTGAATTTAATCAGTATCCCGCGCCATGCCTCCCTCGGTATCTTCTTGAACAACCTGTCCAAACTACTGCCCCTCAAAAGAGGGAAAACTATAACTCTGATAGTCACTCTGTCATCCAGGTCATCTTGGAAGCCTGGAATGATAACCGTCTCCCGAAGGAGGCTGCCGTTACCATATTCCTAGAACATCTACTTATGTTCATAAACTGCTTCTGAACGTTTCTCTAGGATTGGATTAATATATAAACTTACTGCAAATAGTGCAAAAACAATATCTGGTGTGGTACTTGACATCTCATGATTAACTCAATTGCATAAGCAAGTGATATGCCAATCATGCACATCTCTCCCTCCTTTAGTCTGTAAGGCACCTTTAGAGAGGGTGACTCCATCACTTGTAGGTACACCACCATGCCAGGAGTCGTCCATTCTAAAAACACCTTTAGAATACTGTCTAAGTACCCAGATTA
The DNA here is from genome assembly GCA_030015575.1 of Agapanthus africanus. Taxonomy (NCBI): domain Eukaryota; kingdom Viridiplantae; phylum Streptophyta; class Magnoliopsida; order Asparagales; family Amaryllidaceae; genus Agapanthus; species Agapanthus africanus. Next base: position 438,444,582 of record CM057350.1, on the reverse strand, counting down.
GGAAACTACCCAAATCTATATCTAAAACCGTAGATCTAGTAACCAGAATGCTTGATATAATATACATATCCTATATGGAGAAACCACTGTATGACAACCACAATAAAACCGATCGTAGTGTAGGAATTTCACTTCCTATAAAGTGTTTGTCATCCAAATACCAGGACATTACACCCTACTACCTTCTTAACAGATCCATCTCCTTCTGATGAAGTCAAAGTCTTTGACTGTCACATTAAAAATAGATGATCTATCTTCGCTATACTTGCTTTAGTTTATAAATAGACACAAGCTGCTTGCCCAATATGCTTCCGCTGCTCCCACTGACTATAACAACCCTCTGGCAGAGTCATATACACGTGCACTTCTAAAGCTAGTTTAGAACGACGCTATACTCATCTTCCTGCCAGGTCCCATAGTTTAGAACAGCAGTAATGACAAGTCTGGGGAAACAAGAACCTCCCTATCACCGTCTTTGAGGATACCGAAGTACCTCTCGGGTGCCTGAGGTTACCCACCATATCAACGGAGTGGCTAATAGAATGTCAAACCCGATTGAATTTTTAGGTTCTATTAAATTTTCAGTAATTGTTTGTGGTTCTGGAATCACTTCTGGTTCTACCATACTCTCACTATTATTTTCTGAAAAAGTCTATTTTACTAAAACTGTAGCGAGTCAAGAAAAATATCACTATTGATCTTCCAGATGGTAGAAAGTTATCCCTCGTCATAGCCCGGGATAACCCACAAACTGCCATTACTGAAACGTGCCTTGAGTATGTCCAGAGTCTGGTTTTAAGCATAAGCCGGACAACTCCATATACCTTAACATTGTTAAGATATGAACCATTCTATATACAATATAGAAATAAAGGCACAAATTTAATTGGAATCAGATTCAAATCATGCAGCTGTCTCCAGTGCATATCAACTAAATGGAGAAAGGCCGATCAAAATTACTCAACTAGGAGTGCATCTAGATATGAGTAACCTGAAAGAGAAGCAAGTTCTCAAAACCATTACTATCAACGGAATACCAAACACAAGTATCTACATCTTCGATTACTTTAAAGAATCCCGATACTTGCAACACATGGTTCTGTACTTTATTCTTGTACCTATAACTTCTCAAAACTTGGACCTTATATTTCCATGAAATACTTGTTTAAAACTGGAGAAGTCACAAGTAAACAGAACATAGCACCAACCCCTCTATCCTAATAGACACTGGACAACATACAGTACTTTGTATAAGTCTCCTGATTTCAATAACTCAAACCCTGTGCGTCGTAGGTTGAAAACTGTACTATGGTTAAGAAGAATTACATCGTTGTTGAATGCTCCTTACTTAACCATAACTGATATAGGTAAATGCCATAGACATAATTTCAAAAGTTATATCTCACTTTATAAAATAAACGTACAGATATATCAGTTTGAAATTGGTGCATAACTACGGATATTCAAAACCAAATATTTGTCGTCCGGCAAAACCCAGGCGATTTCCTCAAATATCATCAATTACAATGAATTCCGATATAATGAGAATATAATCACCTAATTCTCAATATCTTACTCCCATTAATCATATATAATACCATACAGATGTGAGAATCGAACCTGGTAAATACATACCCTTGAGTAAGAATCTAATTGGGAAATCAGTTTTCAATTAACAACTCAAAGTGAAACTGAAATTTGAAAATGCTTCGAAAGGGTATTTGGGTATTCTTAGTAATGTCACTTCCACTATCCAGGTTCATGACTGTAACCGTATATTTCATTGCCATCTCTCCAATCCCTTTATTTGTCTTTACTTTTTACCTTCTGTATACCGTACTTACGCTAAATGGTTTCCTTCTTCCCTACCTTTTGGCACCAGCCTAAGGTTTGGAAGAAGACTATCCAATAAGTATAATAGGTGTACCCTCCTAATCCTAGGAGCTCTCACAACCTGAGAGAAGGTAAAGAGAAAAGAAAACTGAATAATTCTTATTCTATTTCTCCTGAACCAGAATCCATTCTCGAACTGGAACAAGTTCTTTCGAGTTCGTATGTAACTATACAATGGATTATCTAATAAATGTGGATCTTCGTAGTGATACGGGATATTTTGGAGAAATGTAAAGGTGAAGTAGGAGTGGCGATGATATACGCGGTTTGGTCGTGAATGATAGCGGTTACAATTTACTTTGCCTTCTTTTTAATCCCTTTATTTGTCTTTACTTATTACCTTCTGTGTACCTCACTTAGGCTAATTAGTTTTCTTCTTTCCCCACCTTTCGGCACCAGTCTATGGTTTGGAAGAAGACTATCCAATAAGCGCTACCCTCTTCTAATCCTAGGAGCCCTCACAACCTGAGAGAAGGTAAAAGGAAAAGATAATTGAATAGTCCTATTCAATTTCTCTAAAACCGGAAACCATTCTTGAATCTGAAAAAAGTTTCTTCGAGTTCGTACGTAACTATACGATGGTCATATCCAATAAATATGGATCTTCATAGTGATACGGAATGTTCCGGAGAAAAGCAAAAGGTAAAAGAAGGAGTGGTAATGAAGTATGCAACTCTGACAATCCAAAAACCAGTGTTTTAAGAAGGTTCGGTTCACTTGGTTTATGAGTTCTAGTCTTGGTTCGAGCCATGGTCACTGCCAAAGAGAGAGAGAAAATAAACACTCAGCGTGCACTCTAACCTAGATCAGAATGGTTAATCACTTTATCTAATCCGGATGTCTCCCACTGTATCCTCAAATTCTCCTCCAAACCAAAAAGAAGAATTAGTTGGGATCATCTAAAATCACCCGAGGAGTAAACCAACTCATTAGTGGGAATCGGGATCCAACAATTATCGCATGATAACCTGATGGATTCCACTCATGTTATCACACTTTAGAAGGTATGCGCGTGTTTGGCAAGTTTCCTGTATGTTTGAAACTCCCGATGTGAATTTTACCCCATGCTCTTATGACCTTGACGAAGGCCAACAAATCATAAGTCACATGTCAAGTTCTACCAGTCATTGTCCAGGTTAATTTGAACCCATCCGTACTCGCTCTTGACGAAGGCAAAAAAGGTTGTACGACTGTCCCAAATCAATGCATCTATCTATGCAACAGAAAAGTAATAAGCAGCTACCATACACTATGCCTTGACAAAGGCCAACAAACATAGCATGAATATTAAGTGCTACCCGTCTGAAATGACGGAGGGCTACGAATGGTTTTTGGCAAAAAACCTTTAACGTAATGAACTTAATATCGTTGAAGGAACCGGATAGCTTTTTACAAATATATAGTGGCGAAAACCTTTGCTAAAGAGGTCACTCCCGGTGAAGGGATCTCCGCACTTTCCTCGTGGAATGAGGTGCAGGATATTCCAATTGAATACCGCGATGCAAAGAAAAAAGTAATCGACTATAGTGAAGTTATTACCCTGACGCAAACTTCTGCCCAAGAGATCACTCCCGATGAAGGGATCTCGGCCCTTGCCTCGTGGAATGAAGTGCTGGATATTCATATCCGAATACAACTGTGCAAAACAAAAAAAAATGACCTTGCAATAACAGCTTTTGAAAATTTGTTCCAACAACATCGAATAGGTCTGTTTTCCTTGCATTGATCAGAATCAACGCAGTCCCATCAATTAACCACACCGAAAAAGAACGAAAATATGATGTACGTATATGCCATCCGCATTAGCCACTGGGCCCCATCATCACCCGTTAGGTTACTTAACTAACGACAGAGCGGCGGCTGGACTAGCACGGGTGCAAAACATATACAACATCTACTAGTATATATATAACAATATATAATAATCGTTCCAGGCATGATATATGCAACATCACATATAAGCGATAAGCATCACAGAATCAAACGGATAATCTGGGAGCCCCGGGTTTCCTTTGAGCTACAAGTGAAACCCGACGTTCTCCTTGTCATGTGGATAACCTGTGCAATGAAAACCTAGACCCCTATAAGCGCGGCAAGTTACCCGCCAAAACCAGAAGTGAGGCAGCTCGCTTCATCAAAGTGAATGGGACACCCGGCACTTCATGGAATCTGGTAACTTGAGCACCCCTCTTTGGTTCAACATGTACCCCCTACGAGTGCGGCGAATAGCCCATCAATTCTAGAGTGAGGCCCCCTCCGCCTCAACGCCATGAGATGCCGACCCGTTGCCTTCTAGAACCCAGCTATCCGTGCACTCCACTGTGGGTAATCCTAATACAGAAAAGAAAATATATACAACGGTGACATCGACCTCAATCCGGTCGTGCCCCAAATAAATAATATACAAACTGGCAGTGACGGCAGTCCACATGTCGGACGCTCGTCCCGCGATATCGAATATACAAATAAATCTAAACTGTACTAACATTGCACCCAAACTATCCACCACGACGATCCATCCAACACACAGCACAACACAGAACATCAACGTGAATGTCACGTTTGGAAACCTGACTAAAAGAACTATAACAATTAGACAAGTTGTACCGCTCTAATGACATTCACGGTTGCAGATAGTAATGTATGTACTGTAAACTACGACATTAGAATTCCGCACGCAATTAGAAAACCAAACCAATTTCCCAAACCATGAAAAACCAGTGAGATAAAGTTGCCAATTCGAAAGTCCGAATCAAAATGAAATGCGCCCGAAACCTCGCGGAGAGTTATAACACGAAATTAAGTTCGAGTCGAGGGGCCTATAGGGGGTACCACACCCTCGAGGCCACCACGAGGTAGCCAGAAGGTGAGGCAGACCCGAAACTGCCCAAGATGGGGTAGTTTCGGGTCCCCACCGCTAAGACTACCTTATGGTGGTCTTGGGGAGTGGGCCTAGCAGTTCCAAAACCCGACCGTTTAAAGCCAATTCGAAAGTCCGAATCAAAATAAAATACTCCCGAAACCTCGCGGGGAGTTATAACATGAAATTAAGTTCGAGTCGAAGGGCCTATAGAGGGTACCACACCCTCGAGGCCACCACGAGGTAGCCAGGAGGTGAGGCAGACCCGAAACTGCCCAAGATGGGGCAGTTTCAGGTCCCCACCATTAAGACCACCTTATGGTGGTCTTGGGGAGTGGGCCTAGCCGTTCGGTCATCCCGGGGGTACCCCGGGGTGCCCATGCACCACCCCACGGCTTCTCGATTCAAACCGTGAGCCTGCGGGGTGTGCAAACATCTCAAACTTTCAGTTTTTGGAATTGTTTTTGTCGACAGTTTTCGCACAACAAAAACGGCGGATTTCTAATGTTTCAATGAGTTAACTAAGGCTTATGGTGTGTCTCTGATACCATGTTAGGTTATGCAAGCACCCCGGCCATCAATCCGTGACCAAATGCGGAACAAAAATTTATAAAACTTGGCGCTACCACAACCAATTAGCCGGATCTACCCATAAGCTCTAGATAACAAAACATGCAAAGGAGTTAGAATGGTTATACCGAATAGATCCGTGTCCTTTGGTCTTCAACCATCATCCCAACCTCCTAGGGGCTTCCTTAATCAAGCTTGATCTCCGGTCTCCCTCATCAAAGATGATCCACCCGAGAGTCTATGCAACGAACTCTAACCTCATATCCGAGGCAACTAGGGCACCTAGATCGCTACTCTAGATACCGTAGATGAAGTAGAGAGTGATGAAGGATTAATATGTCTCAAGGCACCCAAGGATTCTCAACTCATGAGAGGGTTTGAGTGGAGCTAGAGGAAGAAGAAAATGCCATGAGGATGAGAGTTTAGAGCAACTCAAGAGAGAGAAAATTAAATGAATAATGGCTTGTATTTTTTTTTGTTATGTGAGTGTGATAAGAAATAATGGAGCCATCATATAAATGTCCATGTCTCCAAAATATCTTAGTCAACAAAAAATATCTCAAGTCAATATAATCTCACAACAAACAAAAACCTTAAGCATAGAAGAATAGTAACCATGGGTCACCAATTAGCCATGCCACAAAAATGCGATAAACACCTCATCCTACACCTCAATAACCTTTTAATCCAAAAAGGTCTAAACCATGATGAGGTGTAATCTTCTAAAAGTAATCTTATAATAAATTACAAGAAAACCCCTCAACCGTATATACATACACACATCCGTATTCCGAAGAATACGAATACAAAGAGACGAAAATAATCCAACAAATAGAATACTAGAATCTGGCTTAAACCAAAGCCCACTAATATTATCCGTCCGAACATCATGCGTGCACACACGTATGTAATCGAACCCTGCCGTAAAACCATACGGTCTCTACATCGTTTCGCCTGAAGAAGGGAAACCCTCTGTGTGGGACTCTAAAGACTCATCAATATACTGGCAGTGGGTATAACCACAAGCACGTCAACGGCACTAGCTGTACGTAACGGCTACCCAGGTATTGAGCGAAAGAAAGGCCGAAGAGCAAACTCATCCTGAAACCTCTACTGAGCCTGACAGTGACAATATCCGTACAGTCCGGTCTGTTCGTCTATGAGTATCACATATCGAGTCTGAGGGGTTGATAAAGTCAGACCCCTAATAACTTGACATTTAGTACCGGTATGAAGCCCATCACCACCTAAGAAACTACTGATCCGAATCATTAATTCTCGACTATCTTGGCCAAGGATTCTGGTGATGGCCACCCGTGCACTTCCCGACATCAACCCCCAATACCGGGAGAAACGAATCCCCTGAAGATCCTCTCACTGCCTCCATATGGCTCGGGACTGTACCCAACTAAAACCTATTTGCACGACTCCTTTGAGCCGTGGTAGGGTAGTAATCAAAGAACAGTAGGAACTCACACGAGACAAATGACAATCTCAGGTCGATAGAATAACATGTACACATATCACCAGCGAACTTCTATCTGAAAATAGGTATAATACCAACTAGCATATTCCCGGCCAGTCCGTCCGGTGTACTCATAACCCAATGAGCACCTGTATATATCTTAGGTGAACCAACTGACACCAATGGCTTATGAGACCAGCCACCGCCCCTCGTTGGGGTCTTGATCCGTATACACGATGCCAAGTTTCGAAACTCCCATGACTAGGGACATTTAAGGATGTTCCTATAGACTACCCAGCTATCACGTATATGATCGCCATCATACTGCTGGCAGTCAAGCAAGAATCCTATAGGCTCTATCAACATGTATTAGTGATTTGTAATGTCACCTGAAGCATGTATATGATAATAATAACAAACCATATAGCATACTTTCATCTCGAGTAAGTCTGTTCTACCGGTATAGGTCCTCACTCAATCATTGTAATCACGTGCCTGCGATCCAATAATTGACTTGAGGGAACTATAGCCAACATAGACGTGAGGGGCTTGATAATAAAATAACGACGCATACACTGCTTGGTACAGCCCAACCTTCTGCAGACGTGCATGTTGGGCGGAGAGAATATATCGAGCCCAAGGAAGGTAGCCCACTGGGTGGCGGGGGGGTAACGCTTACCTTATAAACCTGCCCCCAAGGCCGAGCTTCACCTTGACATATTCGGCGCCCCAGAATGTCAATGACCACCATGGGTTGGTTGGGTATCCCGGTCATTGATGGCTCAAGTCGGCCCGTGGGAGTCCACTTAGTCGCCTCCATCGCATAAGCAGTTTGTGGGCGTCCCATCAGTGATATAAGGCAGATGGGTTCTGTCAACGCTTCATAGGTAAAGCTACGGCTGCCCCTGATGATATGACCATACCACGTGCCCCACAAGAGAAGACTAATATGGTTCCTGTCATGTGCCCTAATCATCGCCATAACCTCCTCGTCTGATGGCAATTGCGGAAAAGCGACTTCTAAGCGAGTGTAAGGGAAGTCGGGATGTTAGGCCATCGTTCCTAAAATAAGAGGAAAGGAAAAACCCATTAAATAATAATAATAATAATAAATAATAAGATAAAATAAAATAAAATAGAAGAAAATCGTACTGTGTGTTTCAAGGGACCACTGCCTGCAAAACCAATGGACCTCACAAAATCAATATGATGGCTCACAATGATGAGACGAGATAATCATTGTGAGAATCAAAGAGGATTCTCATTAAATAGGCAACTGGAGTTTAAAAAACTCTTGACATTCTCAAAGAAAGATGAGTTCTATTAACATACCTAACAAATTCAAATTTGTGAAAATATGGGTAAAAGCCTATAATGAAAACATTCTCAAGAACACCACGGAATGAATTTCCTGAAGGACCCTATTGATCTTTCAGAGCTAAGCTCTTTGGTGAGGAATCAAATTCCTATTAAAACCAATGGAATTAAATTCCAGAAACCCCCATGAGGGGAAACGAAGGAATGGAATTAAAATTCCAAAAGATCAGAGGAGAAGCGCCTGATCTTCGAAGACATTAGGGTTCACCGCATAAAAGATTCTGTCTTTTTGGATCTCTAAGAGATCGGTTCCAAAAGAGAGAAAAGCTCTTACGATGGATTTAAAATCCAAGAAAAAATTATTAATTAATTAAAGAAAAGGGTTTCTTGTTCCTAAGAAAAAATCCTGTTCAAGATCTTTACCTAAAAAGGTTCTTTCTGACAGAGTTTAACTCTGAAATTTCAATGAGCAGAGAACTAAGCTCTGAGAGGAGAATTAAATTCTCAAGAAAAGACTGAGGAAGAAGATGAAGAAACAATGGCCCTTTTCAACAGCCAAGCCCTCTCATTTATAAGACGTGATGGGGAATGGTTCATCTCCCCATTTCCCTAGGCAATCCAACGGTTGCGAAGGCAGACAGCGTTGCACTCACGTGCAAGCCATGTGAGAGCAACGCTGGGGGCATTTGTTCCCATATAAAAAAAAGGAAGAGGGAAAATTCCCTACTGTCCAAGTCTCACGTGTTAAACACGTAAGCGCCTATATGCAATGCATATAGGCGCTGAAAATCAAACAAACTATAGGCTTAATAAGCCCCACGTATTAAACACATGAGGGCCTATATGCAATGCATATAGGCGCTGTAAATCAAACAACTATAGGCTTAATGAGCCTCACGTGTTTAACACGTGAGCGCCTATATGCAATGCATATAGACGCTGCAAATCAAACAGCTGACAAACTAAATAAACCTCACATGTTAAATACGTGAGGGCACCTCCCTACGTAAAATTAAATTCTACTCAACAAGGAATCGTTGGATCAAAAATCCAATGGTGATTAAGCATAGAATTAAATTCTATTAAGGATGGATATTATCTGTTAAACAGAAAGTTGGTGGATCAAAAATCTCATGAGATGGAAAATATTTTCCATATCTTTCTAAACAAAGAAAGATTGTGCTCTGTTAAGCCGAGCAACCTTGGATTAAAATTCCAATGATGGTTTAGAAAATTACTCTTTTACAGAATAAGATTCTGCGTATGGGAAAATATTTCCCCAATCTTGTTAAAAACAAGAAAAATATGTTCTGTAAAACAGAACCCTTGGATCAAAAATCCAATGGTGGGCAAAATTTCCCAAGTCAATTCCGAAACTAATTAAATCAATTAGGATCTTTCAATGAGAGATTTTCTCAGATTTAAACAAACTTCTCTCTACTTTATAAGGGACCAGAGACTTCAAGTCTCGAGGCGGATGGAGAGTGAAGAAAGATAAAGAGAGTAAACAAAGGAATCCCTTCAAAAGCTTAGAAAAAAGAGAGAAGCTTAAGAGAAGAAGAAAGAAAAGGTTCAAAAGAAACAGAGAATTTAATTCTAACAAAGCAAGACTTGTTTCATTAAAACCCTAGGTAAAGAGAAAACAAAACACGGAGATCATTTTTTTTCTCTCCTTTGCCTCTCTAAGAGTTTAGCCATTCATATAGGAACTTAGTTCTTCTTCTGGTTGAGATCTGCAGAAGCGGATCTCCCCACAAGTTGAGAATTTAATTCTCATCAGGGAGATTCTGTCATGCAGATTCAAAACCTAGGGGAAATGATTGACTTCAAAGAGTTTAACTCTCACAAAAAAAACATATGGGAATTTAATTCCTATGAATGTTAGGGTTCAAACCCTATAAAAAGAATTTAATTCTTACAAAAACTTCGTCCAATGGTCTAAGGTAGCCTCTCTTTGGGTCTACCGCACAACGGCTTTCGCGCTAGGCATCAACAAGAGCTTATGCCAAGGATGACTTTCCCAACACTAGAAGTCCTACTGAGTTCTTATGAGGGACCGCACTAGCCCTCGGCGACTGAGAAGCGTTTGAGGGCAAGCAAGTAAGAAACCGTTGAATAGCTTGAAGTGCTCTTATCTGAGATATCGCGCTAGAGCTCACTCCGTTGTTTGTTCGTGCCGGGTAAGGTAGTACTGACTCTTCTCCTCGCTCACGGATCTTGGTACGCAGGATGATAGGGGGCCTTTACCGCATGGGTAGATCTTTCCATTTCATCTCGAGAGACTAGAGCGAGTGCACGGGATTCACTGAGCATAGCATGGAAGAGACATAAGATCCTCCAAATCCTAGGGTCATTAACATGAGATCAAAATCTCCAAACACCCAGAAGAAAAGGCTGATGATTCATTAGCGTTTAAACACTATAACGAGGACCGCTCGTGTTTCCCATGTGAGCGCTTAAAGGAAGAACGAGAAATGCCTCTTAGGGCAATCACATGTTTTGCACGGACTCATCTAAAAGGAAGGGATAAAAACCCAAAAGGCAGAACCCAACTTTAGGGCACCTCACGTGTTTCACACATGAGCGCCACAAGAACCAAGTGCTCAGCACTTATATAAAAAGCGTGGAAATAAGTGGGCAGTGCCCATAATCCGGCGCCTCACGTGTGTTATATGAACGCCACAGAACTCTAACATTTAACACTAATCCGGTGCCTCACGTATGTCACGTGAGCGCCAAAGAACTCCAGTGTTTAACACTAGTCGGGTGCCTCACATGAAATGCACGTGAACATTGTATGCCTCATACTTAGCTCTCTTGGGTAGTAATGGAGACCCAGATCTAGCCCAAATTGACTAAGCTCTTCCAATCAACTGAGCCCCTCCGCGCTCATCATTCCCCTAATTGATCTTAGTCCTAAACATGAAAAATGATCTTTCAACTGTTGATATTCAAAATGATGTTCATCCCACGTCTCCTAAGTTAATCTTAGTCTCCAAAAATGACTAATGATTCTTAGATGATCCACCATGATCTTTTTCCTCAAATACGGGATTTGGTTTAAGGGTACATCTCTCCGCACCTTTGAGACATGTCATTGTAATTCCTCAGTGTCTTTAGAGAGGTGGCGGGTCCCGACAACCAACTGCTTTTTGGTGCACTTCCCAAATTGACGTGCATATCCAAAATCAAACCACATCCTAGAGTGGGTGCATCCTATATCATAGTTGTTCATCCCATCACATAACAAATACACGTGCGCGCAAGATGGATAATGGACCTGGATGTCCCTAAACTAACAACGGACTGAAACGTCCTTAAACTAACCGTTGGCTCCAAAATGGCAACAACGGACCGAGATGTCCTTAAACTAAAATCCTACCTCTAAAATGGTGATCAACGGACCAAGACGTCCAAAAACTAAAACCTCACCTCCAAAATGGTGATCAACGGACTGAGATGTCCACAAACTAAAACGTCGCCTCCAAAATGGCGATAATGGACCGAAATGTCCCTACACTAAGACAACAGAGCCTAAATGCTCCCTTGTTGGATTTGAAATAAAAATGATCGTAAAACCTTGTTAAGTAGATCTTAGTCTCAAATTGGGCTAACATATCCTTAACAAAAAACCAACCGAGCCCCCAAATGCTCACATACGTTTAAGTCAATCTTAATCCCAAAATAGATTAACGGTCCTTAAATCAAAACCCCAAATCTAAGATATACGGATTTGGACTAATCCATGCCCTATGGGCTACAACATAAATTAGTCTCCGTATACAATCCATGGGAAACCTAAACAAATAAAAACATATACGATACGAAGTGAACTTCCGGAGTAGGAGAAAGTTGTTATCGCGATGCGGTAATGTAATTAACTGCAGGGGCTTGCGTCTGCAGGGAAGAGCGTCTCCATAATCAAAAACCCTAGCAAAACAAGCGAGAATCTGATGAAGTCTGCTACAACGACCGTATCCGTCCAAATCTCCGATATACGGTGCCATAAATCAACTTGGCATCTTCGGAGAGGTGGACGGATAAATCCAAATAGTATCTACCCCTAAAATTCAGGCCAGACGTCCTAACGTCCCGGTTGTGTCTTTCGGCGGTGAACAGAGGGGACTATCCTAGGGCTGATATTTTGCTCAAATTCTCTTTCATTGCTGAAGATTGACCGGCGCTCCATCCTTTAGATCGGATCCTCTGTTGATTTTTCCTCGATGAGTCCTTTCCTTGAATCAGGTTAGATGTCTTCATCTGAGGAGTCCGTAAAGGTAGTAAGGGTGGAGTCGGACGATGAGGCACCCATTGCTGGGGCTGAGTCAAGTGGGTCTTCCTCCTCTTCGGCTTCAGCTAGCCAAGAGGGTTCATCTTCTTCGTCCTCTATATCAGGTTCTCCCCCTAGAGTCAGGTTGCTCCTGTCACTAGCCATCGGACAGCGACAAGGGCCCCCAAGGTGCGCATCGGGAACACCCACGATGCGCCCTCCATTTTGAGGAGTCTGGACGAGCTTTCCGAAATTCGGACTTAATTCCACATCCCCTCTAACTATTCCATCCGTTTAGCTAGAGAGGGCGAGCGGGCAGACCAGGTGCAGGGCAAGGAGATTGCCCTGTATTTGGAAGCGTTCCGGATAGTAATGCGTCTACCCTTCCCAACTGAGGTCTGCGGGGTGCTTCATTACTTTTATCTCTCCCCGGGCCAGCTAGCACTGAACTCGTGGAGAATCCTCTTCGGGTTTCTGGTCCGGTTAAAACTTGAAAATATCCCCTTCAGCTTGACTCTCCTTGTCTCTTTCCTTTGTTATAAGAATCACCCTGGCACCAGTAAGGATGAGCCGAGCTGGGTGTATTTCTCGTTCAAAAAACATAAGGGTAGAGTGGTCGGGTCAGGGGTAGTAATTGTCCCTTCTTCTATCCACGAGTGGAAGGAGAAGTTTGTATTCGTTGGGCCACTTGAGGGTGAGGATTGTCCTATGCCTACATAGTGGAACAGGGCCGACTGCCTGAAGGAAAATCGGCTGATTCTTCCGAGGCGGGGGTGGTGTCCCAGTAGGAGCCAATCCAACTGGCGGATGTCCTGCTATCTAAGTAGGCGCTGGGCTGGACTGGGCTCAATCTTGCGCATTTCTTGGGTAAGTTAGAGCTTTCAACGATCTGTTTACACTTCACCAATTTTCCTTCGATGTTTTAGTGTCGCTAACCCCTCTTTCTTTGCATGTCCTTTTTTTTGCAGAGCCCATAGACTGAGATAAAATCTTAGCTACCCTGGCCGCCAAGACTCAGGGAAAGTAGGCCGGGCATGCAAGCTCATCCCGACCCGATCCAAGCTCGGCCCCAAGGCTAACTCCACTGCCCAAGCCTTCCGCCGCTCCCCGAGTTCCAGAAGAGCGCCACGAGGGGAGCCACAAGCACTCGTGGGACCCGGCTGTTGGGTTACGGCAGCGCCCCGGTCGTCAATCCGAGGCCAAATGCGGAACAAAAACTTTTGAAACTCGGAGCTACCTCAACTATTCACCCAGATCGAACCATTAACACAAACTAGCTAACTAGAAAGATGATAGAAAGGCTATACCGATAGATCCGTGTCCTTCAGTCTTTAGCCACCATCCCTAGCTCCTCGCGGCATCTCTGATTTTCGGTCTCCACGTCGGAAGGGCACCACGTCAAGAAGTCTTTTTACGGGCTTCCGCTTCAAACCAAAGCAACTCAGACATGAAGTTTGCTACCCGACATGTCCAAGGTGATGTAGAGAATGTGTGTGATAACTTTGTCTCAAGCATCCATTGATTCTCAACACATGAGAGTGTATAGATAGAGGTTGAAGATGAAGCCATGGTGGAACTTGTGAGCTAGAGGAAGAAGAAGAAGCTTTTCTTTTCTATTGTGTTGGATTGAAAAATGAGAGCACTAGAATAATCTCAAGAGCAAGCCCAAGGCTAAGTGGCTGTCCACTCTCTCTCCACCTCTCATTTCAACACAAAAATCAATCACAAATGTGACATTAGCACAAAAAATAATACCATGACTCACCAATGAAGCACATAGCACATTTAATGCACTAAATCATAACATTCACTCACAATTTCCATCATCTAAACATTAATCGAAATGTTTAGTCCAACAAAAAGATATGGCAACATCTAAAGTAAACTTGTGACGGATCACAAGGATACCCCTCACCTGTATATACATACCTGCATCCGCATTCCGACTGAATGCAAATGCGATAAGACGAAAGTAATCCTACAAATCTAATACCAGGATCCGGTTTAAACCAAAACCCCCTAGTATGATCTGTCCGATCATGATCCATGCACAAGTGCACGTATATGATCGAACCCTGCCATAAAACCATACACCCTCTACAACGTTTCGCCCGAAACTTGGGAAACTATCTGTGGGGGACTCTAAAGACTCGTCAATATGCTGGCAGTGGGTTTAACTACAAGCACGTCAGTGGTACTATCTATACATAACGGCTACCCTTGTATTGACCAAAAGGAAAGCTGATGAGCGAACTCATCCAGAAACCCTACTGAGCCTGTCAGTGACAATATCCGTACAGTCTGGTCCGTTCATCTATGAGTATCGCATATCGGGCCTAGAAGGCCGGTAAACGTCAGACCCCCAAAAGCGGTACAAGTCGTGTCGAAGTGTAGCCCAGAACACCCTGAGATACTACTGGAATAGCTACCAGTAAATCTCCTGCCTTAGCCAAGGACTTCGTATAATGGCTCTCCTAGACACAGCGCGATCTCACCCCCAATACCGGGAGAGACGAAACCTCCGCCGATCCGCTCACTGCCTCCATGTGGCTCGGGACTGTACCCAATTAAAACCTGTTTACACGACTCCTTTGAGCCGTGGTAGGGTAGTAATCAAAGCACAGCGGGAACTCACAAGAGACAAATGACGATCTCAGGTCGATAGACTAATCTATACACATGTCACCAGGGAACTGCTATCTAACGCTAGGTATATTACCAACTAGCAGGTTCCCGGCGAGTCCGGTCCGGTGAACTCATAACCCAATGAGCACCTGTATACATCTTAGGCGAACCAACTGACACCAATGGCTTATGAGACCGGCCACCGCCCCTCGTCGGGGTCTCGACTGTATACACTAGTCTACATCGGAATATCGATGCCCTGTCTCGAAACTCCCACGACTAGGGACCACTTTAAGGATGTGCTTATAGACTACCCAACTCTTACGTATATGATCGCCATCATACTGTTGGTAGTTAAGCAAGAATACTATGGGCTCTGCCAACTTGTAATAGTGATCTGAAATGTCACCTAAAGCAGTACATGATGATAAAGATAAACCAGATAGCGTACTATCATCTCGAGTAAGACTGTCCTACCGGCATAGGTCCTCCCTCAATCATTGCAATCACTTGCTTGCGATCCAATAATTGACTTTGAGGGTACTATATCCAACAATCTCCCACTTGCACTCAAGCCTAATTATTGCGATGTCGCATTCTCACAGCCCGTGTGATACCAAACACCCAACTCCTCTACTAATCAGTCTCACAAAGCCCGTTTATGAAACTATTGCGTTCGAGGAATAGCCTCAGTAAGTTGATCTGCCCTGCTGTTTCTTTCTATGTCTCCATTTATCTTAATTTTGCGGAGAAACCCATCTTTCGAAATGAGCAATACCTGTCTTAGAATATGTCTGGATATCTAATGGGACCTAGTTCATAAATGAACTCCAAATCCAGAAAACTTCTTAGACTGTATCGTCAACTGAAATTAATCAGTATCCTGCGCTATGCCTCCCTCAGTGTCCGCTTGGACCACCTGTCCAAACTACTGCCCCTCGTCAGAGGGAAAATTATAACTCTGACAGTCACTCTATCATCCAGATCACCTTGGATGCCTGGAATGATAACTGTCTCGCGAAGGAGGCTGTCGTTATCAAATCCCTAGAACATATACTTATTTTCATAAAACTGCTTCCGAACGTTTCTCCATGATTGGATTAATATATCAACTTATTGCATCTAGTGAAAAACAACATCTGGTGTGGTACTTAACATCTCATGATCAACTCAATTGTCTAAGCAAGTGATCTGCCAATCATGCACATCCCTCTCCCCTTTAGTCTATAAGACACCTTTAGAGAGAGTGACTCCATCACCTGCAGGTACACCACCATACCAGGAGTCGGCCATTCTAAAATACCTTTAGAATACTGTCTAAGTACCTAGATTAGGACACTACCTAAATCTAGATCTAAAACCATAGATCCAGTAACCAGAATGTCTGATATTATATCCATATCCTGTGTGGAGAAATCACTGTGTGACAACCACAGTATAACCAATCGTAGTATAGGAATTTCACTTCCTACTATGTGTATGTCATCCAAATACCAGGACATCACATCGTACTACCTTCTTAACAGATCCATCCCCTATTCTGATGAAGTCAAAGCCCATGACTATCACATCAAAAATAGATGTTCTATCTACGCTATATCTGCTTTAGTCTATAAATAGACATAAGCTACTTGTCAACTATGCTTCCGCTGCTCCCACTAACCACAACAACCCTATGGCAGAATCATATACACGTGCACTTCTAAAACTAGTTTAGAACGACGCTATACTCATCCTCCTGCCGGGTCTCATAGTCCAGAATAGCAGCAATGGCAAGTCTGGGTAAACAAGAACCTCCCTGTCACCGTCCTTGAGGCTACCGGAGTACCTCTCGGGTGCCTGAGGTTACCCACCATATCTGCGGAGTGGCTAATGGAATGTCAATCCAGATTGAATCTTTAGGTCCTATTAAATTTTCCGTAATCGTTTGTAGTTCTGGAATCACTTCCAGTTCTCCCATACTCCCACTACTGTTTTCTGAAAAAATCCATTTTACTTAAACTGTGGCGAGTCAAGAACAATATCACTATTGATCTTCCAGATGGTAGAAAGTTAACCCTCATCATAACCTAGGTCAACCCACAAACTGCCATTACAGAAACGTGCCTTGAGTTATCCAGAGTCTGGTTTTAAGCATAAGCCGGAAAACTCCATATATCTTAACATCGTTAAGATATGATCCATTCTATATAGAATCAGAGACACTGATTTAATTGGAACCAGATTCAAATCATGTAGTAGTCTCCAGTGCATGTCAACTAAATGGAGAGAGGCCGATCACCATTACTCAACTTAGGAATACATCCAGATATGAGTAACCTGAAAGAGAAACAAGTTTCTCTTAATCATTACTTTCGACTGAATACCAAACACTAGTATCTACATCTTCAATCACCTTGAAGAATCCCGATACTTGCAACACATGGTTCTCTACTTTATTCTTGTACCTATAACTTCTCAAAACTTGGACCTTGTATTTCTACGAAATACTTGTCTAAAACTTGAGAAGTCACAAGTAAATATAATATAGTACGAGGACCGACCCATTATTCCTAATGGACACTGGACAACAAACAATGCTTTGTACAAGTCCCCTGAGTTAAATAACTCAAACCCTGTGCGTCGTAGGTTGAAAACTGTACTAAATGAAGAATTACACCACTGTTTAATGCTCCTTACCTAACCATCAACTGATATAGGTAAATGTCATGGATATAATTTCAAAAAGTTATATCTCACTTTATAAAATAAACGTACAGATATATCAGTTTGAAATTTGTGCATAACAACGGATATTCAAAACCTAATATTTGTCGTCCGGCAAAAACCCAGGTGATTTCCTCAAATATCACCAATTACAACGAATTCTGATACAATAAGGATGATCACCTAATTCCCAATAAATTACTGCCACTCATCATCTGAAAAACCATACAGATGTGAGAATCATACCTGGTAAATACATACCCTGGAGAAAGGGCAAATTGGGAAATCAGTTTTCTATTAACAATACACAGTGAAACTGAAATATCTAAATGTTTCGAAGGGGTATCCGAGTATTCCTAGGAGTGATTCTTCCATTATTCGATTCATGACTGTAACCATATATTCCTTGCCATCTCTCCAAATCTCTTTATTTGTCTTTACTCATTATCTTCTATACACCATCGTTAGGCTAAACGGTTTTCTTCTTTCCCTACCGTTCGACACCATCCTATGGTTTGGAAGAAGACTATCCAATAAGCATAATAGGTGTACTCTCCCAATCCTAGGAGTACTCGCAATCTGAAAGAAGGTAATGATAAAAGACAACTGAATAAACCTTATTCCTATTTCTCCTGAACCAGAATCCATCCTCGAACTGGAACAAGTTCTTTCGAGTTCGTGTATAACCATACGATGGAGTATCCAATAACTATGGATCTTCGTAGTGATACAGGGTGTTCTGGAGAAATACAAAAGTGAAGTAGGAGTGGCGATGAGATACTCGGCTTGGTCGTGAATGATAGCAGTCGCATTTTACTTTGCTCTCTTTCTAATCCCTTTATTTGTCTTTACTTATTACCTTCTGTACACCCAACTTAGGCTAATTGGTTTTCTCCTTTCCCTACCTTTCGGCACCCGCCTATGGTTTAGAAGAAGACTTTCCAATAAGCATAATAGGTGTACCCTCCTAGTCTTAGTAGCCCTCATGACCTGAGAGAAGGTAAAAGGAAAAGACAACTGAATAGTCCTATTCAACATCTCCAGAACCAGAATCCATCCTCGAATCTGGAACAAGTTCCTTCGAGTTCGTATGTAACTATACGATGGGTTTATCCAATAGAAGTGGATGTTTATAGTGATACGGGGTGTTCTGGAGAAATGCAAAGGGTAAAAGAAGGAGTGGCAATGATGAATGCAACTCAGACAATCCAAAAGCCAATGTTTTAAGAAAGTTCGGTCAACTTGGTCACTGAGTTATAGTGTAGGGTCGGGCCATGGTCGCTGTCAAAGAGAGAGAGAAAAGAAACAATCTGCGTGCACTCTAACCTAGATCAGAATGGTTAATCACTTTATCTAATCAGAATGTCTCCCACTGTATCCTTAAATTCTCCTCCAAACCTGAAAGAATAATTAGTCGGGATCACCCGAGGAGTAAACCAACACATCAGTGGGAATCGGGATCCAACTATCATCGCATGATAATGTGATGGAATCCACTCACGTTATCACACTCTAGAAGGTATGCGCATGCATGGCAAATTTAAGTTTCTTTAGAAACTCCCGATGTGATTTTTACCCCAAGCGGCTTATGACTTTGACAGAGGTCAACATATCATAAGTCGCAAGTCAAGTTCAACCCGTCATTGTCCTTAATTAACTTAGACCCACCTGCACATGCCCTTGACAGAGGTCAAAATGACCGTGCGACTGTCCTAAATAATCACATATCTATGCAAAAAAACAAGCATTACCCAGCTACCAAGCACTGTGCCTTGACAGAGGTCAACATAGACAGCATGAATACTAAGTAATACCTATAAGAAATGACAGAGGGCTACGACTGTTTTTTGGCGAAAAACCTTTAACGTAATGAACTTGATATCGTTGAAGGAACCGCATATCTTTTTATAAATATAAGTGGCGAAAACCTTTGCTAAACAGGTCACTCCCGGTGAAGGGATCTCGGCTCTTTCCCCGTAGAATGAGGTGCAGGATATTCCAACTGAATACCGCGATGCAAAGCAAAAATTAATCGACTATAGTGAATTTATTACCCTGACGCAAACCTCTGTCCTAGGGGTCACTCCCAATGAAAGGATCTCGGTCCTTGCCTCGTCGAAT
The DNA here is from genome assembly GCA_030015575.1 of Agapanthus africanus. NCBI lineage: Eukaryota > Viridiplantae > Streptophyta > Magnoliopsida > Asparagales > Amaryllidaceae > Agapanthus > Agapanthus africanus. The sequence goes on along the minus strand of CM057350.1, from coordinate 438,424,755 downwards.
GAGGTGCTGGATATTCATAATCGAATACCACTGTGCAAAACACAAGAAAACGTCCTTGTAATAACAGCTTTTTGAAAAATGTTCCAACAATATAGAATATGTTTGTTTTCCTTGCATTGATCAAAATCAATGCAGTCCCATCAATTAATCACACCAATAAAGAACGAAAATAAAATGTACGTATATCCCATCCGCATTCGCCACGGGGTCCCGTCATCACCCGTTAGGCTATTTAACTAACGAAAGAGCGGGGACTGGACTAGCGCGGGTGTAAAACATATACAATATCTACTAGTATATATATCAATATATAATAATCTCTCCAGGCATGATAAATGCAACATCACGGAAAAGTAATAAGTATCACAGAACAATACAGATAATCTGGATGCCCCGGGTTTCCTTTGAGCCGCAAGTGAAACCCGATGTTGCCCTGGTCTTGTGGATAGCCTGTACAATGAAAACCTAGACCCCTACGAGTGAGTCAAGTTACCAACCAAAACCAGAAGTGAGGCATCCCCCTTCAGCAAAGTGATTGGGCCACCCGGCACTTTACGGAATCCGGTAATTTGAGCACCCCACCTTTGGTCAACCTGTACCCCTTACGAGTACGATGAATAGCCCACCAATTCTAGAGTGAAGCCCCCTCCGTCTCAAAGCCATGAGATGCGGGCCCGTTGCCCTCTAGAACCCGGCTATCCGTGCACTCCACCGCGGGGTAATACTAGTACAGAAAAGAAAATATGTACAATGGGTATATCAACCTCAACCCGGTCGTGCCTCAAAAGAATAATATACAAACAGGCAGTGACGACAGTCCACATGTCGGACGCTCGCCCCACAATATCAAATGTACAAATAAAACTAAACTATACTAACATTGCTCCAAGCTATCCACCACGACATATCCGCAACATCACAGCATAACACAGAACATCAACGTGAATGTCACGTTCGCAAATCCGTCTAAAAGAGCTATAACAATAAGACAAGATTTACCGCTCGAATGACATTCACTGTCACAGATAGTAATGTAAGTACTGCGAACTAACTTTTTTAAAATTTCGATCGACAAAATTTCCCGAAGTGGGCCCCAAGTAAAATTCCAGCACTCAAAATAATTTAGGCCAAAACTAAATTTTCCAGAAACCACAATTCCAAAAGAAAGACCACCAGAAGAAAAATGAAGCTCTGAGCACACATTCCCGCCGTGGATCCGCAGCAAACATGCCAGTTATGCCTCGGTTCCACGACATAATGATTGGAACGTGTGTTCAAATTTCTACAGGGGTCTTAGAAAAGCCTGCATGATTTTCTGAAACACCTAAAATAATTTTTCGACGACTTTTAAAATTCGGCAGAAACTCAGAAAATGAAAATGTGGTTTTGGAAATTTTGATCGATCGATATTTTAAACATGTTAGAACAAGCTAGTAAAGGTTAATGGCGTGTCTCTGATACCATGTTGGGTTACGGCAGCGTCCCGGCAGTCAATCCGAGGCCAAATGCAGAACAAAAACTTTTGAAAGTCGGCGCTACCGCAACCATTCACCCGGATCGAATCATTAACAAAAACTAGCTAACTAGAAAGATGATAGAAAGGCTATACAGATCGATCCGTGTCCTTCAGCCTTTAGCCACCATCCCTAGCTCCTCGCGGCATCTCCGATTTCTGGTCTCCTCGTTGGAAGGGCACCACGTCAAGAAGTCTTTTTATGGGCTCCCGCTTCAAACCGAAGCAACTCGGACATGAAGTTTGCCAGCCGACATGTCCAAGGTGATGTAGTGAATGTGTGTGATAATTTTGTCTCAAGCATCCATTGATTCTCAACACATAAGAGTGTATGGATGGAGGTTGAAGATGAAGCCATGATGGAACTTGTGAGCTAGAGGAAGAAGAAGAAGAAGAAGCTTTTCTTTTCTATTGTGTTGGATTGAAAAATGAGAGCACTAGAATAATCTCAAGAGCAAGCCCAAGGCTAAGTGGCTGTCCACTCTCTCTCCACCTCTCATTTCAACACAATAATCAATCATAAATGTGACATTAGTACAAAAAATAATAGCATGACTCACCAATGAAGCACATGGCACATTTAATGCACTAAATCATGACATTCACTCACAATTTCCACCATCTAAACATTAATCCAAATGTTTAGTCCAACAAAAAGATATGGCAACATCTAAAGTAAACTAGTGATGGATCACAAGGATACCCCTCACCAGTATATACATAACTACATCCGCATTCCGACTAAATGCAAATGCGATGAGACGAAAGTAATAAAACAAATCTAATACTAGGATCCAGCTTAAACCAAAACCCACTAGTATGATCCGTCCGATCATGATCCGTGCACAAATTCACGTATATGATCAAACCCTGCCATAAAACCATACGGCCTCTACAACGTTTCGCCCGAAACTTGGGAAACTATCTGTGGGGGACTCTAAAGACTCGTCAATACGCTGTCAGTGGGTTTAACCATAAGCACGTCAGTGGTACTAGATGTACGTAACGACTACCCTTGTATTGACCAAAAGGGAAGCTGATGAGCGAACTCATCTAGAAACCCTACTGAGCCTGTCAGTGACAATATCCGTACAGTCCGGTCTGTTCTTCTATGAGTATCGCATGTCGGGCCTAGAGGGCTGGTAAACGTCAGACCTCCAAAAGCGGTACAAGTCGTGTCGGAGTGTAGCCCAAAACACCCTGAGATACTACTGGAATACCTACCAGTAAATCTCCTGCCTTGGCCAAGGACTTCGTGTAATGGCTCTCTTAGACACAGCGCGATCTCACCCCCAATATCGGGAGAGATGAAACCCCTGCCGATCTGCTCACTGCCTCCATGTGGCTCGGGACTGTACCGAACTAAAACCTGTTTGCACGACTCCTTTAAGCCGTGGTAGGGTAGTAATCAAAGCACAGTGGGAACTCACACGAGAAAAATGACGATCTCAGGTCGATAGACTAACCTGTACACATGTCACCATGGAACTGCTATGTGACGCTAGGTATATTACCAACTAGCAGGTTCCCGGCGAGTCCTGTCCGGTGCACTCATAACCCAATGAGCACCTGTATACATCTTAGGTGAACCAACTGATACCAATGGCTTGTGAGACCGGCCACCGCCCCTCGTCGGGGTCTCGACTGTATACAATAGTTTACTCCGGAGTATCGATGCCCTGTCTCGAAACTCCCATGACTAGGGACCACTTTAAGGATGTGCTTATAGACTACCTAACTCTTACGTATATGATCGCCATCATACTGTTGGTAGTTAAGCAAGAATCCTATAGGCTCTGTCAACATGTAATAGTGATCTGTAATGTCACCTGAAGCAGTACACGATGATAAAGATAAACCAGATAGCGTACTATCATCTCGAGTAAGACTGTCCTACCGGCATAGGTCCTCCCTCAATCATTGCAATCACTTGCCTGCGATCTAATAATTGACTTTGAGGGCATAATATCCAACACCGGCGCCCCGGGCGCGAGAGGAGGAGGAGGAGGCTAGGCCCACCGAAGTACCCCTCAAAAGGAAAAAACGGACGGTCTACTGGCCACTTCCTTCCGGGACCCCAGTGCAAGAGGGCGACTTCTGTATTGAGGTGCTCTCGGGGCTCTCCGTCGCCGACAGCCTGCTTTCCAACATGGAGCTGGCGGCCGGGGTTAAAATACCCCTGGGGACCATGAAGGCCCAGGTGGCCGCCATAGAACAAGTGGAGACTGGGTACACTGAACGGACTCACCGAGAACACCTTATTGGTATTATACCTATCGTCAGATAGCAGTTCTCTGGTAACACTGGTATAGGTTAGTCTGTAGACCCGAGATCGTCATAGAGTCTTGTGTAATTCCTATTGGGTTTTGATTTCCACCTTACCACATTCATGAGAATGTGCAAAACAGTGGCCTTTGGGTACAGTCCCGAATCACATGGAGGCAATGAGCGATAGGAGGGGTTTCGTCTCTCCCGGTATTGGAGGTTGATGTTGCGCTGTGTTCGATTGGCTATAACTGGAAGTCCCTGGCCAGGGCTGATATGAAGATATACTGGTAAGTGTTATCAGTAGTTTCTCGACCCGTTATGAGCCTCACATCGACACGACTTATCGGTTACTCGGGTCTGAAGTTTACCACCCCTAGACTGGATATGCGACATATCAGACGAAGAGACCGGACTGTACGGTAGTGTTACTAATTGGATTTACAGGAGTTAGAGCAGACTTGCTTGTTGATCTTCTGATCGCTCAATACCCGGGTGGCCGCTATGTTTAGCTGACCGCTTACGGCTTGTTGGTGTTTGATGTGATCATCACCTACTGTCGGCGTATTGACGAGTCTTTAGAGTCCTACATAGAGGTTTCCAGGCTCAGGCAAAACGGAGTACGAGCACATATGTGATATGTGCGGGATCGAGATTGATACACGTATGTGATACCGTATTCTATTCTCGCGATATGTGATATCGGCCGGTTATATGTGATATAGCCAGGTTATCGGATCAAGTGTTGATTCGATGAAATAATATATATAATATATATGTGTGTGTGTATGTGTGTGTGTGTGTTATGCTAACTTAAATATTTATTATTCTCACTTATGATGCTTTTAACATATATGTGATATATGTTTATTGTATTGTTTTCTTTTGTTACATAAATATTATATATGTGATATATAATATTGTGACATGCTAGGTTATACATGCAACAAGGATGTATGAGAATTATACCATGCTACATATAATGTTTGGGTTTAAATTCTTAAGTAATTCAAAAATGTGGAAATGAGTCATGGTGGAAGCTTCATGAAGCCTGTTGATAACCATTGAAAAAGTCCACCCTTTTTGTTTTGCTTAAGATATTTTCTAACCCAACCATGACACAGCCATGGTTAACTCTCTACAAGGGTTAGGTATTCACATATACTAACCAAGGGTTGCATTTCTAACCTTATCTCATTCATTCATCTTCTTCTTCCTCATCTCATTTTTTGCTCTCTAGATTTTGAGATCAAGAAGAAAAATAGTGAGAAATTAAATACTAAAGTGAGCTAAATTCCTACTTCATCATCCTCTTCTGTACTAGCCATATAGATTAGTGTGTTAGCTTCACTAATTCCTTATTAGTGAAGAGTGAGCTTCGGTCTGTGTTTTCTTGACGTAGATCATTACAGACTTTGAAGACTTCAAGTAAGGATGCATCATACATCTTGTGGAGCCTCTCAAAAGTTCGGGAGCTCATGGATCGCAGCGAAGGGACCACTACTCGGATCTTTTGAAGAGAAAGAATGGACTGCAAAGATTGTAATCCCTATCACTTGGATGTAAAGTTGTTTACATGCAATGTTAACCCTAATTGTCTAGTTCGATTGCTTGGTTTGTTTGTTTAGCACTCCAAAATTTTAATATAGCATGTTTGATGCTTGCCAAAACCTTTCTAAGGTGCTAAGCTAACCCTACAGTGGTATCAGAGCCAAGATAGAGCATTAGGCGTTGTCTAGATGAAGTTTAAAGTCCGATCGAAACTCCGAAAACCCTAAAGGACCCCCTCTCTGGAAATTTTTCAAAAAGTTGGATTTTTTCATGTTAAAAATATTCAAAAAATCATGCAGGGAATTCTATGGACACACCTGAAGAACGAAACCCTAACTCGTCTAAGTGACCGCGGATCCGCGGCCAAAACATGGTTTTGGCGGCAGATCCGCGTCGCCACTTGAGAGGCTTCGGTCGGGCCCTTCAGCTGTAGGTCCGTAGGAACTATGGCATGTCTCTGGTTAACTTTAACTGTGCTCAAGTGTTGAGCTCTCTGAGAATTTTGGGAATTCGTTAATTCGATCGAATTGTTTAAACGTCGTCTAACTTTCTATAATGTGATACAATATGTATAATTCATATAGTTATGCATGAATCCATAATATATGATATTTTGGGTTTATGATGTCTAAGGTAATTGTGGATTCCAAATGTTGTAGTTTTTCATTTTCTTTTCTGTGACCGTAAGTGTAATATGTGGTGTATCGCCGGTTTCGTTGCTATACATCAACGAAAATTGGGATACGTATATTTACTTACGTTGATGACATGTGATGTTATATGTTGCTATGATATATTATATTGGATCGTCGTGATTAGAATAGCTGGGCATTTTATGAAAGATGAGAGTTTTTATTTTTATTCATGTAAAATTCATTGTATGTAATATTCTTTTATTGAGGAACTTCCGGGTTGAGGATGACGTCACCATTGTTGTATATTATTTACTTTTCCGCATTAAGATAGACCCAAGGCCGGGAGCACAAGTAACCGGGTTCTAGAGTCCAGTGGGAGACCAACTCGAGAAGTCGATTCCGGGTCTCCTAACTCTAGAATTGGTAAGGTTGCCTGCCGCTCTCGTAAGGGTCTAGGGATGTGGGTTTGGTTATTCATCACGACCGTGGAATCCGCGTTTTTACTGGCCTAAATAAAATATGGAATTCCTAGTATATCCAATATTTCATATGTGATTCTTCTGCTGCTGATATTCTGTGATGTGATCATTTTATATGCGTGAGACGAATACTTATACTATATATATATGATCTATAAATATTATTGCTTTCGTTTCTTCTGTGATGCTTAAAAAGCATAAATGATAGGATTTCATTAATCAGATTGATGAAAAGAAAAGAAACCTAAAAGATTTGGTAGAATCAAATTTTCAAAAAGGGTAGCTTTAGTTTTTTGCTTTGAATAGCAGTATTGCTTGTAGAATATCCAGCACCTTATTCGATAAGGAAAGAGCCGAGATCCCTTCACCGGGAGTGACCTCTTTAGCGAAACTAGCAGATACTACAACTCACTCGGTTATATTTTTTATTGCTACTATACTTCTTACTTTGCATAACGGTATTCCTTGTAGAATATCCAGCACCTTATTCGATAAGGAAAGAGCCGAGATCCCTTCACTGGGAGTGACCTATTTAGCGAAACTAGTAAAAGCCTCAAAAACACACCTTTTCAAAATCACATGTTTCAGCAACGATATCAAGTTCATTACGCAAAAGGTTTTCTGAAAAACCTGTCGTAGCCCTCCATCATTTCAGATAAATCCTACTTAATATTCGTGCTGCGTTTGTTGACCTCCGTCAAGGCGTAGTGTACGGTAGCTGACTAGTATTTATCTGTTATATGTGATGCGATTGTTTTAGGGTAGTCGTACGACCTTGTTGACCTCCGTCAAGGATCGTGCGGGTGGATTTAATTCAATCACGAAATGACGGGTTGAACTTGACTAGTAGCCTATGATTTGTTGACCTCCATCAAGGTCATAGGACGCTAAGGACAGAATATTGTCGGGAATTTCAAGTGTTGAGATTTGCAATAAGATTGCATACCTTCTATGAGATAGTTGGATCCCGATACCCACTGCGAGCAAGAGTTGCTCCTGGGAGAGTTTTGCACTTTACAATTAACTAACCCATTAGGTATCTAGAAAGGTGTTAATGGGGCTACCCCTAAGGAAAAACGAGATTTATCATAATTAGTTTCTTGCGAAAGCACGAGAAATCTCCCTCAAAGTACCGGCACTGGCCTGGCTGAACGGTTAGCGAAGTTGTAGACTGTAATTAATCTCGGCCAGTCTTTCCTTTTTAGGGTTTTTTGAAAGAAGATTTAATTAAAACAGTGGGAGCCATCCTGATTAGATAAGATAATAACCAATCTAATCTTGCTAGAGCATACGCTAAAGTGTTTTCTTCTCTCTCTCCAGGTAGCGACCATGTCAGGCCTTAATCAAGATAATAATATGGATGTATTGACCGAACCCATTTTATTATACTGAGCAGGGGAACGTTGGTTCCGTTTTTTCTTATAATTGTTATAAGACTGAACAGGAAATAGGGAAATATCCGGATTCACACGCCGCTAAACGAAGAATAAGCATAATGATGCATCTTCTTCGGGTGTGTTTGTTATCAAGAACTGTTTCTCGGTTCACTCTACGACCTGGGCATTAGATACCGGATCAGGATCCCACATATGCAATATGTTGCATGGACTAAGGAAAGGTAGAGAACTGGGAATAGGTGATCATTCCGTAACAGTAAGGAATGGTGCAAATGTTGCAGCCAAAGCAGTTGGCGAATATCACTGATTGATAGTTGTTTCGCGTGTGCGTTTTTAAAAGATGAATCAAAAAATTTGTTAACCGCAATCAAGAACGACGTCGCTTGATAGCTAGCCGGTGAGTATGGGTCGGTCCACAAGGATTTTGTGTATTTTCAATTTGTTCTAATGAGTTAATTCCGATTGTTGTCGGATTGATTATTCCTAAAAACTAAGTTTGATCTAGACTAGGATTAAAATCTTGCTAGGGTTAGGTTTAGGTTAAATTTGGAAATTGAAGATTTCCTCACCGCTTTCAATGCCCTAATTTAGATCTCTTTAGGTGTTATGGTAATAATTAATAAAGTGGATTAGTACCATCGGGAAGAAACGATGTTTCTTCCTCTAGGTTCTTGTCCTTCCTTTCTTAATTATTACCCTAACCTCCATGGAAAACATACGCAACCGGTCGTTTATACTACGGTATCATCGCTAACTCGTGGGATAGGGTGCCGTAGGGAGCGGTGTGTGTATATATGCATAGTGTCCTATAAAAATATGTGATGGGCAAAAAAGGGGTGAGAGATTTTCATCTCTCAAACCATCCCTATTCCTAACCCTAACAAGTGAGAAACTACTCACTTATTAGGGAATTGATAAAAAGAGACATTTTTATGATTTTAATTCAATAACCTAATTATCTAAACTAGGGCAAATAATTAAAATTATAACTAGGGCAGATAAAGAAAATCTATACTAGGGCAGGAAAGAAAATTTAACTAGGGCAAGATAAAGAAAAAAACTTACTTTATTTAATACTCTTCAACACTACAAGAATTGAATTCTGAATTTTGATAAATACAATGAGGCACAAGAAGAGGCATAACCTAAAAAAGGTTTTAGGGTTTCTATTTATAGAACATAGAAACCCTAGGGTTACAATCGACTCACATCTGCAATTACAAGTTTACCCCCTAAGAAAAGACTAGTCAACGCGCCGCCAACTTCCACAAAGATTTTGCGCCGACACGGGCGACACGTGGCCGCGGAACCACGGCCAAAAGCCTTGTTTGGCCGTGGTTCTGCGGCCATTTAGTGGGCTTATGGGCTGAAATTTCCTTGGGTTATGTCTGTTGCTGGTGTCTTTTGTTTTCTTCAGTTGGTTCTTCAGAATGTCTTATAGTTTTCTTCCAGATCTCCACAGTGCATAATGTCGTGGATTTTTACCGTTGCTTCGTGTCGAAGTCTTGAACCTTGTGCTGCCTTTGTGCTTTGTGAACTTGTTCATTGATCTTCAATGTTCCTCAAAATGTAGGCACGATCAAGATTCCACCATTTATCGGTCGTAGTCTTACTTTGTATCCTCTTTTTCATCAATTTCACTGTTTTTGTTCCGAGAACCTGTAACATGCAACTAAGTAACAGACATGGGTCAAAAGCACCTGTTTATTTGTAAAATGAATAAGAATGGGGAATATAATAATGCAAAATTATGGTATGAACAAATACCCCCAAACTTATCTTTTGCTTGTCCTCAAGCAAACCTAGTTTTATTCTCAACAAAATCCTAACCTCATTTTCGCAGGGAATCGCGATTGCACTGAGCTCGTGCATAAGCCGTTAAATCTCTAGGTGTCCTTAGTAGGAGGAGTGTTGTCTCCTGAGGGTTTTCAGCGGATACTACCCACAAAATCCTATCAATTTGGCTTATCGACTTTTATTCTCCAATTAGGTTTTCCAACAAGGAATTCTATTATCTTTGACTCATAAATTATCCATCCGTATTTTTCATGCTTCCTTATCATTTAACTTAAAATTATATATATTCTTTAGACTTACTTAGCTTTTAGCATCTTTTAAGTTTTCCTTCTAGGGTTCTATCTCAAATTAGGAATTTTTATCATCTCTACTAAAGATACAAGTCCTATTGTTCATTCCTATCTCTTATTTAAACCCCAATCACATACCCCTACGTGTGTGTATATATCACCCCTATACTTGGAAATTCAAATCAAGCCATCATACTCTTGTCCGTCGTCCAAACCACTTCTTAATTGGTGAATTTTTAGATGAAATTGCTCACACATTCTTCATGCGACCGTTAATACTTCTTGAGGTACCAACGACCGATTACAAAATGTGTTTGCACATTAAAGCGTAATTCCTAGTCTTGTAATCCCTAAGGCTTTTAGCAGTGACTCCCAAACCAGTTGGTCTAAAGCACTAGGTGATAAAGCACCCTCGCTAAATATTTTTTCTTTTAATGCATCCTTAAGTAATCACAAAAACCAGTGTTCATTTTTTTTATTATCTCTTTATTCACACTTGTATTTTAATTTTATTTTTTCTTCGTAATAAGGACTTTAGACAAGAGCATTTCAAGGTCTCTTCTACTATTCCAAGTTTCAAGGTTCGTGTTTGTGCAATTTGTAGGGTATACATCTTCAGAATTTAGACTTAAGCTAGGAATTATTTTTCAAACTTATACTTTAATAAAAATATCGATACGTTTCCCCTGTTTTAACTTAGCCCAAGAAGTGAACTCAAAATTTGCCTATTACTAAGTAAACTACAAATACATATATTTTCTACCGTTAAATTTTAAGAAAGATTATTTTTAGGGTTTTTAATTTACTAAGTCTAAGATCTAGTTGTTCCTAACTAGTTAACCTATTTGTCAAACTCAAGTCAATTATGGCCAAAATTGAATGTTTTAATTTTTATAATTTTCAAAATTTTAAATTTTTATGGATTTTAAAATAAGTATGCAAATGCAAGAATATACACATGAATGTGAAGGAAGAAGGCTTACCGAGTATACCTCCAAACTTAAACTTGACAGTGTCCTCACTGTCAGGCTACACCAAGAAGTTCAAAAATGTCGGCATTCCCCTGTTTATTTATTTATAAAAAAAATTTATATTGTTAAAAGAAAAACAAAAAATATATATACAACAAGGTTCCCCCCAAACTTAAGTGAAACAGTGTTTCCACTGTTTTAAGCGTTTAAAGTTCAGAGTTAGGGAGGAGAAAAATCAAACTATACAAGGCGTTGCACAGACCAAAGGTTAGCACCAACCATTCAAAAATTCTATCGTGATAATGGTAGGGTTGGTGAAAGAATGGAGTGTAGAGAAAAGAAATGAGAAGCACACGAGACCATGTGGGAAGAAGGGTGGAACATGGTCTCGGTATATTCGGAGAAGAATGGCGGAAGAGAGAAAAAAGTGTAGTACGAACTTGAAGGCGTAAATTGAGTGAATAAATTATCACAATTTGTGATGACCGATGTGTTAAAAGCGATTGTGCTAATCTATCAACCCGTCGAGAAATAGGATCAAATCCCTCAAGATTCGCGAGAAAACATGGGTACGTTGAACTTGGTAAACCATCCATTGAAAATGGAAACGCGGCGGATTCTTGCATGGTCGAAACGATAGGAAGGACGAAAGGGAGTGATTTAGGGATCGTCTTATTCTTACCTAAATAATCTGTCTCGAACTTGAAGGATTCCATCAATGGTTCGAAATGACTGTAAGCAACCGAGTCTGATGGTTCGACTAACTCATCTGAAAATTCAAAGGACTCAAACTCGGGCGGTGAGTTTTCAAAATCGTCCGAAAAAGTGAAACACTCGTAATCGATATCAGTTATGAGAAGAGTGTCAGATTCAAGGAGGAACGCACTAGTGGCGTCAAAACTGCTGTGATCGAACAGAAATTTTTCAAGCTCACAGTCCTCCTGCGTGATCTTTTGCGTGGTCGGAACGATTGGAAGGATTGGGGGGGTGATTTAGGAAGTATAACAGTTAAAGGTTCAGGAGGATGAATTGGAAAATCCGACTCATCAAACAAAAATGGTTCATCCTCAATACTATCCTCAATACTCTCCTCAATACTATCCTCATAACTCTCCTCAAAAGTTATCTCATCCATGCAATTATCATCAAAATCAAGATGCATATGAAGTTCGGGAGAAACATTTAATAACTCGGGATGATGAATTGGAGATAAAATTTCAGTCAAATCTACGGGTTCATCATCCAAAATATTCCCGGCATCTATATCCTCAATCAAGTAAAAATAAATTTCTTTAGACACCTCATCACAAGCATGGATATTTATCAATTCAGGTTCTACATTGGAGGTGTAGAGGTCGAAAGGATTGGTGATGGTTTCACTTGAAAAGGGCTCTTCACAATCTGGCATATCAAACACTACAAAGTCGCACAACTCATTACACGTTTTATCTTTAACTGGTGAATCATTTAGAATACTTGATAGACATTCAAAACCGGAGTTGTGGGATTCAATTGGTGATGGATAGGTTTGATTTGGAAGGGTATTTATCTCACTTTCTCCACTCAAATTCTCGATCTTTCCAACCGCCTCATCATACATTGAAATTTTTGGAGCTAGTTGGAAACTAGCTACCGGGTCACTAGGTTGTAAAAGGCGGCCATGGACGCATCCACATGCCTCATCATTTGGTTTGTCGCTACCATATAAGCTTCCAACAACTATTCCAGACTAGACATAGGTTGTGAAGGGGTTTCAGTAAAAGACTCAAAATTGTTTGGATACGTAAAACTCCCAAATGGTTGTGTAGAAACAATGTCGAGGGAAGATGCAAAAGTCGGGTAGGACTGGGAGGAATTGAATGGTTGGACAGGAGTAGGATCAATATTTGGATAAAAAGGTGAATGGACTTGTTGATCCCAAGAACTGGAAGTGTTGAAAGGAGTGAAAGATCGGTTACGAGATTGTTCAATATGTTAAGCTATAGACATGGGTTTCGGAGTTACAACAGGACTCGAAAAAGTAGTATCAACGTAAGACGGTGGTGAACGTTGACACGGTTGATACAAAGTGGATTGCGGAGTCCAACTGTTTCTCCTAGACGCTTCTATTCGATCTTTCAAAGAAATTTTGGGCATGGAGGGGTCGTCCGTAATTCGACCAAAACAATTCGCATAGGAAGCAATGTTTGGATGAGGGTACCAAAGTTCGGCAAGAGTTTTGTGAGGTGGGGTACCCATGATGTAAGAAAGGAGAAGAAAAAGAATGTGGGTGGAAGTGAGGTGCACGGATTTCTTAGCAACAAGTTGCAAGTTTTTGTAAAAAAATTTCCTTTTTTCTTTTTGTGTTTTTTTTATGTGGAGCTTTTTGCAAAAAAGATTTTCGATAAAATGCTTAGACACGCGTTCAATCAACCACAATTGCACAAATCAGGCCTAGATCTAGGGTCGCCTAGGTCAGCTAGACAGCTCCTAACTGTTCCAAAGGGCAAGAAGTAGGACCTCAAACCGCCTCTTCACCGCCAATTGTGGCCAGGTAAGCACAAGCAGCGAAAGGAGGGATCCGCTCAAGAATCACCGTGAGACAGGCCTTTTAAAGTTACCTTTCATTACCTATCTAGCCTAGGCACCACAAAGTCAGGTTAGGATCAACGGTCGATGCCTACAACTATTCCTTTGTCCTATTGAGCGCGAAGTCCTTAGGGCTGAGTCTAATCTTTTTTTTAATTAGATGATGGTCAATGCGGTATGCCTTATGTGATTTTTGGGGTCCTGGGAAGGGTGATGAGATCCCCACCCAATCTGGATTGGTTTCAAGCCCCTTAAAGTCCAATTAAAATATGCAAAGCAGTAAACAATCACTTGCAAACAATTTTTAGCGCGGCGCAAAGAATCCTGCACAAGATCAATTATTGGAAGGGGGAGAGATTTTTTAGCGCAAAGAATCCTGCAGGCAAATTTACAGAAGATATATCATGGGGTTCAGAGAAGAAGAGGGGAAGCTCACAGAAGAAAATTGGACAGCTGACGTCACCACCGCATCGCGCTTCCGCGGCAAATATAGGGGTCCCGCGGCGGTTCCGCGGTCTTCTAGAAGGTTCGGTTCCCGAGAACTTTTCCACTCCTCTGTTATTATTTTCCTCTGTTGTTCAGATCTGCCGTTTTCTGTTTTGATCTCTGGATTTTTCCAGATCTGAATTTGTTCTTCGATCCTGCACAATTCAAACGAAAATAACCTTCACAAAATAACAAAATTTTTATATTTTTTATTTTTCAGTTTTTATGATTTTTCAATTTTTATATTAACCTGAAATTACAAAAAGAGAATAACAACGCCATCCCCGGCAACGGCACCATTTGATTGATAGTTGTTTCGTATGTGCGTTTTTAAAAGATGAATCAAAGAATTTGTTAACCGCAATCAAGAACGGTGTCGCTTGGTAGCTAGCCGGTGAGTACGGGTCGGTCCATAGGGATTTTGTGTATTCTCAATTTGTTCTAACGAGTTAATTCCGATTGTTGTCGGATTGATTATTCCTAAAAACAAAGTTTGATCTAGACTAGGATTAAAATCTTGCTAGGATTAGGTTTAGGTTAAATTTGGAAATTGAAGATTTCCTCACCGCTTTCAATACCCTAATTTAGATCTCTTTAGGTGTTGTGGTAATAATTAATAAAGTGAATTAGTACCATCGGGAAGAAACGATGTTTCTTCCTCTAGGTTCTTGTCGTTCCTTTCTTAATTATTACCCTAACCTCCATGGAAAACATACGCAACCGGTCGTTTATACTATGGTATCACCGCTGCCTCGTGGGATAGGGTGCTGTAGGGAGCGGTGTGTGTATATATGCATGGAGTCCTATAAAAATATGTGATGGGCAAAAAAAGGGTGAGAGATTTTCATCTCTCAAACCTTCCCTATTCGTAACCCTAACAAGTGAGGAACTACTCACTTATTAGGGAATGGATAAAAAGAGACATTTTTATGATTTTAATTCAATAACCTAATTATCTAAATTAGGGCAAATAATTAAAATTATAACTAAGGCAGATAAAGAAAATCTATACTAGGGCAGGAAAGAAAATTTAACTAGGGCAAGATAAAGAAAAAAACTTACTTTATTTGATGCACTCTTCAACATTACAAGAATTGAATTCTGAATTTTGATAAATACAATAAGGCACAAGAAGAGGCATAACATAAAAAAGGTTTTAGGCTTTCTATTTATACAACATAGAAACCCTAGGGTTACAATCGACTCACATCTGTAATTACAAGTTTACCCCCTAAGAAAAGACTAGTCAACGCGCCGCCAGCTTCCACAAAGATTTTGCACCGACACGGGCGACACGTGGCCGCGGAACCGTGGCCAAAAGCCTGGTTTGGCCGCGGTTCCGCGGCCATTTAGTGGGCTTGTGGGCTGAAATTTCCTGGGGTTATGTATGTTGCTGGTGTCTTCTGTTTTCTTCAGTTGGTTGTTCAGAATGTCTTCTAGTTTTCTTCCAGATCTCCATAGTGCATAATGTCGTGGACTTTTACCGTTGCTTCGTGTCGAAGTCTTGAACCTTGTGCTGCCTTTGTGCTTGTGAACTTGTTCATTGATCTTCAATGTTCCTCAAAATGTAGGCACGATCAAGATTCCACCATTTATCGGTCGTAGTCTCACTTTGTATCGTCTTTTTCATCAATTTCACTGTTTTTGTTCCGAGAACCTGTAACCTGCAACTAAGTAGCAGACATCGGTCAAAAGCACATGTTTATTTGTAAAATGAATAAGAATGGGGAATATAATAATGCAAAATTATGTTATGAACAATCATCTTGTATTAACTAATGGTAATACATTGATTCTGAACGAATGCTATTACATACCGAACCTGATATGCAATCTCATATCATTTTCTTTATTAAGTAAAGAAGGATATAATTTTGTAATACAGGATGATATTATGAACATCTTCCTGAATCAAAAGTTGATTGGATCAAGCTCGTTAGATAATGGAATATACATTCTAAATCAAGCCACAGTTCTTACTATATAAAACACACACAAGAGGAAGAGTTCAGAATGAATGAATCTTTCTTGTGGCATTGTAGACTAGTTCATATCAATGCAACACGACTAGCTAAGTTACATAAAGATAGATATTTGAATACGTTCGAATTATCATCTTATGAGCCATTCATGTCTCAAAGGAAAGATGACCAAAACTCCGTTTAGTGGACACGGAGAAAGAGTTACCGAACTCTTGGGACTGATACATAGTGATGTATGCGGTCCCATGTCTACACATGCCAGGAATGGTTTCTCGTACTTCATTACATTCACTGACGATCTCTCAAGATACGGACATGTGTTCCTGTTAAAATACAAGTCTGAAGCTTTTGAGAAATTCAAAGAATATAAGCACGAAGTAGACAACCAAACGGGCAAAAGTATTAAGATTCTTCAATCTGATTGAGGAGGAGAATACTTGAGCAATGAGTTCCTGGACTATCTAAAAGAGAATGGGATTCTCTCCCAGCTTACTCCTCCATATACACCACAGCACAACGGTTTATCGGAACGGAGGAATCGCGCCCTATTAGATATGCTGCGCTCAATGATGAGCACCGTTGAGTTACTTATTTCCTTCTGGAGTTATGCGCTGGAAACGGCCATATACCTATTGAATAGAGTTCCAACCAAATTAGTGCCTGACACTCCATATGAGATATGGGAGGGGAAGAGACCGTTTCTTAATTTTGTTAAGATATGGGGTTGCCCGGCCTATGTTAAAAAGCAAAATCCGGACAAGTTTGAGGCAAGATCGTTTCTGTGCAAGTTTGTAAGATATCCCAAGCATTCGCGAGGACATATCTTCTACCACCCTGAGGAACAAAAGGTGTTTGTTGCTCAGCATGCCATCTTTTTAGAAAAGGAATTTCTTGCAAACGAAATTAGTGGCGAGGAGGTAGAACTGGAAGAAGTTCCAACTACATAAACTACAACAGAAGATTTGGTAGAACCAGAGGATTCAGTAGTTCCCGACGAACCTCAGCCGCTCTGCCGATCCAGTAGGGTTCCTCATCCACCTGAGAGATACTATGGTTTTCTCATCGATGGTGGGAGCGAGGATTGCATCATAGAAGATGATGACCCCACTAGTTTCGAGCAGGCCATCACGAGTGGGGACTCTGTGAAGTGGCTGGATGCAATGCGATCTGATATGGAATCCATGTACACCAACAAAGTATGGACTTTGTAAGTCGCTCCTGAAGGGGTAAAACCCATCAGGAGTAAATGGATCTTTAAGAAGAAACTTGGTGTAGATGGAAAAGTTGAGACTTTCAAAGCTAGATTTGTTGCAAAGGGTTTTCGTCAACGACCAGGTGTGGATTATGACAAAATCTTTTCTCCAGTGGCTATGCTTAAGTCCATCCGGATCTTACTTGCTATTGCTGCATACCATGACTACGAAATCTGGCAAATGGATGTTAAGACCGCCTTTCTAAATGGTGAATTAGAGGAGTGCGTGTACATGACTCAGCCAGAGGGCTTCGTAGATAGTGGGAGCAGCAAAAAGGTGTGAAAGCTGCTTAAATCCATCTATGGGTTAAAGCAGGCATCGCGGAGTAGGAACATCTGCTTTGATGTGGTAGTCAAAGAGTTTGACTTCATCAAGAATGTAGATGAACCTTGTATTTACAAGAAGGTTGTAGAGAGTAAGGTTGTTTTCCTCGTATTGTACGTGGATGACATACTCTTGATAGGAAATGATGTTCTTATGTTGCACTCGGTCAAGCTCTTCTTATCACAAAGATTCTCAATGAAAGATCTAGGTGATGCCTCCTGCATCTTGGGGATTAAGATCTATAGAGATAGATCTAGACGGATACTGGGATTGTCCCAATCCAGGTACATTGACACCATACTAAAGAGGTTTAGTATGGAAGAATCCAAGCGTGGGAACTTACCCACGATCTTTGGACTCACTCTCTCCAAAGAGATGTCTCATAAGACCGATTTGGAGAGAGCTCGCATGCAAGGGATACCCTATGCTTCGTCAGTAGGCTCTATCATGTACGCGATACTATGTACCAGACCCGATTTAGCATACTCACTAAGTGTAATGAGTAGGTATCAAGCAGATCCAGGAGAGAGTTACTGGATAGCTGTGAAGAACATTCTCAAGTACTTGAGAAGGACTAAAGAGATATTCTTGGTGTATGGTAACGGAGAACTCCAGGTGGAGTCCTTTACCGATTCGAGCTTTCAAAGTGGTAAGGACTACTCTAAGTCGCACTCGGGATTTGTCTTTACCCTCAATGGAAGGGCGGTGTGTTGGAAGAGTTCCAAACAGGAAACTGTTGCAGACTCGACGATGGAGGCTGAATACATCGCTGCTAACAATGCTGCCAAAGAGGTTGTCTGAATAAAGAAGTTCATTACAGAACTTGGAGTGGTTCCGTCCATCAAGCATCCAATACCTTTGTATTGTGATAACAATGGAGCTGTGGCTTTGGCCAAGGAACCCAGGTCCCATCAGAGATCCAGGCATATTCTAAGACGGTATCACCTGATCCGGGAGATAGTTGATCACCGGGAGATCGAGGACAGGAGAGTAGATACGAAGGATAACACTGTGGATCCATTCACGAAGGCCATTCCCCAGATACAATTTGAGAGACTCTTCGGGATGTTGGATATGAGATACTACAACAGCTGGCCTTAGTGCAAGTGGGAGATTGTTAGTTATGTATATGCCCTAGAGGCCATTGTTGTACATATGATGTATATTATAGTGGATGCTTGGATATATATAGAGAGGACTTTCTTGCTCGATATGATAGTATGCTATCTGGTTGCTCTTTTTCTTAACATATTGACTTGTATTGGGTTACTGTCTTACTCTCACATGTTGATAAAGCCCTTTGTTCCCCCAATCAGAGCAAGGCTCTGCTTGAATTTTGAAAATTCAAATTTTGAAGCAACACTTCAGTTCCCGTGCGCTACGCGCAACGCGCCACGTGTCAGAAGTTGACACGGCAGCACAACGCCCAAGGCAGTACGTCCAATCAGAGCAAGGCTCTTTAAAAAACATAAGCAACACTCAACTGCGCAAGCGCACGGCTGCGCGACACGTGTCTGCGCGGTTGCGCAAGCACAACTGCGCAAGCGCACGGCAGCGCGACACGTGTCTGCGCGGTTGCGTAAGCGCTGTTGCGGGAAAAATGTAATCTGTGTTTATGTAGCTATTGGTCAAAAAGCATCTTCTGTGGCTCAGGTAGTTACTACTTTCCAGGAGCGAGGGGTAATGGAATACACTATTGTGGTAGCCGAAACGGCGAAATTGTAATGTTGTGGATAGAAATCCAATATTTTGCAATCAAAACAACATAAAAAACTGTGGACAATTTTTGAACGAGGAAAAACATCTTAATACAGATGCAAATAAATTCATTAAATTAAAATTGTTTCAGGATCATGGGGTCCTTTTCTATCAGATAGGAAGGGCTGTTGCACAAAATGTACTTCTAAGTAATTGTCCCATAGATCCTATAGCTATCTATATGAAGAAGAAATCATGTAAGGAAGGAGATTCAAAAAGATGTACAATCAAATCTATTTCTCGATTCAATAGAAGCCCAAAGAAGTGAATATGGTACCCAAATAACGATAGATATGTCAAAAGCGGGTCCGATTACGCCTATTCCTAATCCTAAATAGAATGTAACGACGTAGGGATCCATATGGAAACATAGTATCTATTTACATACACTCGAATGACTTCTTCTCATAATAAGAATGTACATAACCCTATTCCGGTCTGGTCCGGTATGGAATGAACTTATAATCTGATGATCGAGTCGATTCCAGAATATTTGATGGAAGAACAGGAGATCTTTTTGAACAACCTGTTCTAATAGGCAAGTCCTATATCCTAAAATTAATTCATCAAGTTGATGATAAAATCCATGGACGTTCCAGTGGACATTACGCACTTGTTACACAACAACCTAATGCCATAATGCCTTTCAAATCCTCCTAGCCATTATCCTACTGCAATAATTCTTGCTAAGAAGAATGCCCATGTTGTGGCAATTCCACCCAGAAGGTAATGCGTTACTCCTACAGCACGTCCTTGTACAATGCTCAAGGCTCTAGGCTGAGTAGCAGGAGCAACTTTTATCTACACAAGGAAAAGCACTTGCCATTCGTTGGTTATTAGGGGCATCCCGAAAACGCCCGGGTCGAAATATGGCTAGGAAAAAATACATCAAAATAATCAAAAGAAGTTCTTTAGAGGTTCTTTATTATACACCACATTT
The DNA here is from genome assembly GCA_030015575.1 of Agapanthus africanus. Classification (NCBI taxonomy): domain Eukaryota; kingdom Viridiplantae; phylum Streptophyta; class Magnoliopsida; order Asparagales; family Amaryllidaceae; genus Agapanthus; species Agapanthus africanus. The sequence continues at coordinate 438,404,546 of CM057350.1, read as the reverse complement.
TTATTCCGCCAATTGAACACAATCAAGTCTAGATGATACAACGAAAAAAGAGGTTCGAGAAATAAGAGGATCAAACCATTTCTTCTGACTCTTTTTCAAATTCGATAAATATTGGTTGATCGTATATTTCATTATAGTTATATGATTCAGAGTATCATTTCCTATTTGTTGCGCAAGCGCTGTTGCGCAAGCGCACCGCTGCGCGACACGTGTCTGCGAGGTTGCGCAAGCGCTGGTGCGCAAGCGCACCGCTGTTGCGCAAGCGCTTCACTGCGCAACACGTGTCACGCGCTGGTGAGTTGCGCAACAACAGAATGAAGATTTAAGGATATTTTTTTCTGTTCTTGTTTAAACAAGAAGATTTCTTCTGTAAAACAGGGGCCTTTGGATCAAAAGATCCAACGGTGGGGAAAATTCCCCAAATCACTCAGAAAAGATCTTTTTAGCAAATTTAACTGATTTTTGAGCACTATAAAAAGGACCCCAGACCCCATTTCAAAGATATAGACAATTGGATAAAAAAAAAGAGAGAAAAGAGCTCTTGAGAACTTCTTGAGAACACAAAAAAAAGAAGAAGGTAAAAACCTTTGAAATAAGAGAAAATTCTTTTAGGAATAGATCATTGATCTAAAAGACAAGATCAGTGATCTTCAATAAATAAATAAATAAATAAAAATTAAAAAAAAATAGTGCCTTGCACTTGCTAGAGAACCTCTGGTTCTCTGAGATAGAAAGAAAGAAAAGATTTTTCTTCTTTTCTTTGATCTAAATTTAGATCAAGAAATTAAAAAGTGCTCTGCACTCCTTTCCTTGAATCTAAAAGATTCTTGGTGCTTTGCATAAATGCAATGCATTACTTGAAAGGCCAGGCCCAAATCAAAAAGACCTAGCAGGCCAAAATAAATTGCAAAGCAATAAAAGGGCTAAGCCCAAATAAAATTGATGCTCTGCATCATTTATAAAGAACAGAGCCCCAAAACAAATTTATGTTCTGCATCCTTCCTTGGCAAAGCCCAAATAAAAAGAAAAGCAAAAGCAATGTTGAATATTCTCAACTGGACTTAGCCCAATCGTGGCCGTAAGTCCTTAAATTAAATTGGCTGAGAAAAATGGCTCTCCTAAATCAATCTACATCCGGTACGAGGGTACATCTCTGAACTCCTTTGACATCCATCGTTGTAATTCCTCAACGACGTCAAAGAGGTAACGAGTCCCAACGACCAGATACCCAGATGGACCGAAACGTCCCTAAACTAATATCGGACCGAAACGTCCCTAAACTAATATCGGACCGAAACGTCCCTAAACTAATATCGGACCACCACGTCCCTAAACTGGAAAACGGACCACTACGTCCCCAAACTGAAACAATAGAGCCTCCAAACGCTCTTTTGCCGGATCTAAACTGTCCCGTTTAAGTTGATCTTAGCCCCAAACACGGCTAACGTATCCTTAAACATTCAAATGGATTATAAAACTCCCAATCAACTTTGGTACGAGGGTACATCTCCGAGCTCCTCTGATACATGTCGTTGTAATCCTTCAACGACGTCAGAGAGGTGACGAGTCCTGATGGCCATACATTAAATTAATCACTACGTTAAGTTGATCTTAGTCTAAAACAGGACTAATGTATTCTTAACGAACGTTTATGTTGATCTTAGCCGCAATGCGACTAATGCATCCTTAAACTAAAAACACCAAACCCAAATCTAAGTAAATACGGATTTGGACTAATCCACGTCCTACGGGCGACGGCATTACTCAGTCTCCGTATACGATCCACGGGCAACCACAAACAAAACAAACACATACGACACGAAGTGAAATTCTGGAGAAGGAGAAAGTTGTTACCGCAATGCGGTAGCGTAATTAACTGCAGGGACTTGCGCCTGCAGGGAAGAGCGTCCCCACAATCAAAAACCCCTCACCCTGAGGGGGAATCTGACGAAGTCTGCTACATCGGCCGCATCCGTCTAAACCTCCGATACACAGTGCCATAAATCAACTTGGCATCTTCGGAGAGATAAACGGATAAAACCAAATAGCATCTGCCCCGAACATCAGGCATGGACGCAAAGTCTAGGCCACCATTCGGAGGGGAACAGATTCTGGCACGCCCGGTGGGACCTTTTCCTCTTTCCACTCCACACTTCGTGTATCGTCCTCGCGAACCAATCGCGGTTTGTTAAATGGTTGCCTTCGGATTTCAAGTTACTAAGGTTTGGTCTTTTTCCTGGCGCAGAATTCAAGATTCAATGGCCTCTAGCTGTACCAACTGCTCGAAATGCTGCTGCAACGGACGCTCCACCTCACCAGGAGGTGTAGCATATGGGCCCCAAATGGCTTCCTTCCTTACTCTGCCGGTAGACCAGGTGACCCAAGCCACCACTGGCTTGTTCTTCGGGACCATGATCCCACCTGCAAGCTTTTCTGCACCAATACCTGCACCGGAAGTGGGTAAAAAGTCGGTCTTCAACCGGCTCACTGTCTCGACAGCCCCTGTCAACGGGTCGCCCGCTACTAAACCGACAGCCTCCGTTTTCACCAGGCTAGGTCAGAACTATAAAGTGGCCGTCCCAAAGAGGGCAACGGCCGCTGCTTCGGAAGTTGCTTCTCCCATCAGAGAGTCGGTCTTCACAAGATTGATGGTTCCCACTCCTCCCCCAGCTGGTCAAAAGGCATCAGTCTTCGACAGGCTGACATCGGCAGTTACCCCACACTCAAACAGGGGGCAACAAGAAACCATCTCGATTTCCGAGCCAGTCCCAATGGCTCGTCGTGCGCGACGTCGCCATTGGCGACAAGTGAGAAAAGCAGGGGGCAACTCCCCCTCAGGGATAACTCCACCCGCTCCAGTGGTGGAAGTCAACGCTGCTGTCCCAACTGGGAACAGCTTTGAACTACTGAGGAAAGTGCGTAAGAACTCTCCAACCGCTACCTTGAAAAGATCTCCTCCACCTGCGGAGAGAGTTCCAGAAACAAAACAAGAACAGCCCCCTCAACGGCTATCCTCAAAAGTTTACAAGGTTTGGCGTAGAGTTCAAGACTCCGTGGTTGACCCGGACCACTTTCATCGCCAGAAAAAGGCAAAGGTGGAAAAAGACAAAAACTGCCCCATTAAACAACAGGGGGCAACAATTGCTAGGATGCCCACTCCAACGGCTCCTTTAACCTCGATGGCCCACAGAAGAAGGAGGCCAGAGAAAGCTCCCGCGTCAGCAGCAAAGTTTAAAAGCGGTGAACCTAAACGCCCCAAGTCAGGGGGCATAATTGTTCATACGGTTTATATGGTTTCTGGAAAGGAAGAAAGCCGTACTTCTACGGGTCACCGACCGCTCACCCGATCAGTGACCAAGGCTCAGGAGCAGCAACAAAAGCTCCAGGAGATGATGACCACAATGGCCACACTCACTGGGCCAAAAGAGAACCCTGAGACGTCCTTAGATGAGCGCCAGGAGGAAGAGACCGACGCCGAGTTCCTTCGCCGAGTACTGGAGAAGAGGGACAAAGAGGCTGCTGAACAAGCGGCCAACATGCAGCGGATGGGCCTCCTCTTCCAGGACATGATAGGGATGATGATACAACAAGATCCTCCCGCTGAAGAATCCCTAACCGTCCTTGGAGATGATAAGGGAGATACATTAAATCCGCAGCCCGCTCTATTGACAGCTAAAGAGGATACAATCTCTAAGACTGATCTGGACGAATACATAGCCCAGCAAATAAAGGTTCATCATGCGGCCGAAGCAGCCGGCCACGTCGTAAAAACGGGGCGGCCATACCCAGGCTGGTATGACCAAATCAAGTACCCGCCGGGTTACACAATTCCCAAGTTTCATGTCTACAAAGGGACTGGCAATCCCCATCAGCATGTCGCCCAGTTCAGGGCGCTTTGCGGTAACACCGGCGGCGATGACAAGCTTTTGCTCCGCCAGTTTGTCGGAAGTCTATCAGATACGGCGTTCGAGTGGTACTCTGAACTCCCTAATGATTCTATTAAAACCTTCGCGGAGATGGAGCTGCTGTTTACCCAACGCTTTGCAAGTGCCAGTGAACGTACCCCGATGACGGCACTGATTAACGCTAGGGTAAAACCCGGCGAGACATGGGTTCAGTACGCTATACGGTGGCGTAATCTATAGTCAAAGTGTGAGCAGCGCATAGAAGAAGCCCCTGCGGTGGGAATGTTTGTTGGAACCCTTGATCCACAGGCAACCATCTCACAGTTTATGATGTTTTTCAAGCCGACTTCCTTCCAGGCTTTGATTGACAAACTAGCGCAAATGGACCAGATGGGTCATAAACCCCCTCTCCCAAAGCCAGATTCCCGGACTGACAAAGGAAAGGGAAAAGCGATCATTGTCGCTAATGCTCAACAATAACCGAACGACTTGAAGCCGGTTGCTCGTCCAAACAATACGCGCCCTTACGTACCCCTTGAGGATAGGATGGGACGTCCTTATTCCTTTCCCCGCGATAAAACGAAGAGGTTATTCGAGCTGGCATTACGCAACAGACTCATAAATCTGCCAGATCCAAAACGTCCGTTGCAACCAAGTGACGTCAACGAACCTAATTACTGCCCCTATCATCGAGTGCTAGGCCATCCGATTGAGGACTGCTACGTTTTCAAAAATTGGCTCGAAAACCAGTATAGACAGGGAAAATTTGCGTTATCTGACAAATGGAAGGTGAATCCCCCGCAGCCCCACACCTCTAAAGGGACGAATACGCCGGGGGCAACATGCTCTGTCATTGAAGAAAATCCGTGGGAGGTTGTATTATCAACAAAAACGAAGAGAATGCTAAATGATCTTCGGACATGTCCGGCGATCAAGTGGAAAAGCCCATTGGAACCGCAGGTCGTTGAGGGGATGTTAAAGCCACGTCCAACTCCAAAGACCAATGATGGGGGTTCAAGCACTAGTAGCCCTTCGTCAAAGTCTTCGAAGAAAAAGAAGAAGGCCAAGAAACCGGTGAAGCCTAGCGATAGGCGCACGGACTTGCAAAAGCAAATTGACGCGCTGGAAGAGTACAACCAGAAGGCGCGGACTCCCATTACATTGCAAGAGTTCCTCAACCACGTCTTCCAAGCAGAAGATGAGGGAGGTAGTTCGTCAAATGAATCTGAAGAACATGTGGCAAGTTGCCATATGATTTCCCATTTGTCCACAAGCGATGAGGAGACTCCTCGCGCTGAAAAGCTGGGGGCAGAGCCTGCACTAAAAATTCTGGAGCCGTCGGATGAAGTGATTGATGCATTCCTAAATCAGGCGTTCTTAAAGGGCAAAGCTGATCGGGATAATGAAGCGGTTATATTCAAAAGGGCCAAACGCCAGCGCATTGACGAAAGAATTGCGGTACTCCCGCTAGAACAAAATACACCCACCACAGATAAAATCAAGTTCAAGATAAAGAAGAGATTCGCTAAGGCTGTGTCAATGGGTATAAAGCTACCACCCTCCGAGAAAAACATTACGGGTGAAATGGAAAACCACCCCTCCTATTGCTTGTACCATCGGAAGGTGTTGCATCCCACCGAAGAGTGCAAAGCTTTCAGTAAGTGGTGGCAAGGATATGTTACTCACCGGCAACAGTTTAAGCGGGAAAAGCGCAAAGCCCGCCGAGAGCAGAACGGAATGATCAAAGTGCTTGATAAAACTAGCAGTGGTTGTTGCATGATTGACGCCGGTAGATCACAAGTGCCTACATTCGGGAGTGATTCTGATGAAGAGCTAGAACTTGCCCCTCTCTTTAAAGAGTCTACTTCAGGAAAAGAAGAAGAACCGAAGGTTTGCGAAAATATCCGGTTGCGAAATCGGACGCTGCCTGAAAAGAACCTCGGACCCTTGAACAGAAAAGATAAAGGGAAAGGAAAGGTATCTGAGGATATTACTCTCGATGACCAAGTTGCGGAAGAGTTAACCGCTAAGAACCCACTAAAGAAGAATAAAGTGGATTACAACGTTTTAGCACATCTGAGGAAACTGCCCTCGCAGCTCAGCATTCTCGACGCCCTTTTGCTATCAAAAGAGGCGAGAGATTCGTTGATTAAGGCGCTCCTGTTAGGTCCACGTTACCTCTCCCGGTACTTTCGGGGTTGCAGAAACGGTAAATCAAAATTTTTCTAAACTTTGTAACATGGACCGTAAAAGCCGGATCTTTGCTAAACTAAACTAGCATACTTGCAAAGAAGAGTTAACTACTATGCAAAGTGGTTATACCTCAACTTGAACTCCTTCTCTTCTTGTTGTTGTTCTTCTTTCTTGTTCTTTGTAGTAGCTTGAATGGCTTCCCCTCCTCGCCTCCTCTTTGCCGAAGATAGATCCACCTGAGGGCTTCATCCTTTGGGCTCTTCCTCGATCTTTGAGTGAACTAGGATTTCCGGCTTGCTAAACCTTGAACCCTAGAGAGAGTAAAGAGTGTTTAGGGGTTGTTTTCTTTTCAAGGTGAAGGATTCTCAACACATGAGAAGGAATCACCTTGAGCTTGAGGAAGAAGAAGATGAAGAGAGGAGAGAGAGTGGATATGAAAGAATGAGCTCTCTCTTTTTCTTTTTGCAACCATATCAAAAAGAAAAAGAATTATCTAAATGATAATAATTCAAAATGAGAATAGTTGATGGCAATTTGGAATGACCACAACCATGCTTCATGTAAGCATGAATCAAGGAGGACTTTTGAAAGCATGATGGTGGTCAACATTCAACCATGGTCAACAAGTCAACCATGGTCAACAAGTCAACAAAATCAACCATAACATTATTCTCATTTAATTACTATTATTAATAGATAATTCATAAATCCATTAGGGTTTGGAAAATGATAACTGTCAACTGTGCATACGCACCCGTTCCGAAACCCTAATGAAATACCTCATCCTCCGCCTCAAGCAACTGTGCATACACACCTGCATTCTCGTTCCGAGGAACAAGAATACCAAGATATAAAAGCAACCCCATATATATATATACCAGTATCTGGCTCAAACCAGAGCCTGCCAGTATAATCCGTCCGGACTCCAAACGTGCACAAGTGCGCGGATGAGAACGAACCCTGTCGCAAAACCATGCGACCTCTACTCTGTTTTGCCCAGAGGCGAATGCCCTCTGTGTGGGACTCTAAAGACTCGACACTACGCTGGCAGTGGGTTTAACCACAGACCGCAAGCGGCACTAGCTGTGCGTAACGGTCCCCAGGTAGATGCCGACAAGAAGGCTGACGAGGTGAAACCCCATCTGAACTCCTACTGAGTCTGAATGTGACATTCTCCATACAGTCCGGTCTGTTCGTCTGATACATCGCATGGCGGGCCTAGGGGGCGGTAAACGTCAGTCCCCTAATAGCGGTACAAGTCGTGTCGGAGTGAAGCCCAATACACCCTGAGATAACACTGGAACCTACCAGTACATCTCGCTTGCCCTGGCCAGGGACTACTTGTGTAATGGCTCTCCTAGACACAGCGCGATGTCAACCCCCAATACCGGGAGAGACGAATCCTGTCTAACCGTCACTGCCTCCAAGTGCTTCGGGACTGCTCCCAACTACTACCTGTTTGCACGACTCAGTAGAGCCGTGGTTGGGTAGTAATCAAAGAACAGTGGGAACACACTCGAGGCGAAGTGACAGTGTCAAGTCAGCGGACTAAGCTGTACTCATGTCACCTGGGAACTGATAACTGACGATAGGTATAATACCAACCATCAGTTCCCGACGAGTCCTGTCCAGTGTACTCGTAACCCAACGAGCACCCGCATACTATCTCAAGTACGACGTACTGACGGCTGTGGGACAGACCGTCTCCCGTGCTGGGATGAGAAGCGCATACGCTAGTCTACTCCGGAGCATCGATGCCCTATCTCGATACTCCCACGACCAGGGACGTGTATAAGGATGTGCTTGTAGATTACCCAGCCCCCACGAGTGTGATCGCCATCACAACGCCGGTAATCAAGCAAAGATCCTAAGGGCTCTACTAATGCGTATAGGTGATATAATAAATAAACACACATGTACACATTAAAGCAGAGACAAACCAAGTAGCATACTACTATATTGAGCAAGATTGTCTGTACAACTGTGAATATCCCAAGCTTCCATCAAGTAATATACATACTAGTATGATACAGTGATGGCCTCTAGGGCATATACACTAACAGCTCCAAGACCCGGAACAATTCCAAGCATGCTTGGCCGAGGAAAAGATGAAGGATGAATTGGAGGAAGTACACACGGCCGATGTCACTTTTGGCGATGAAGACCTTCTACTTGGAACGTGCAAACACAATCGCCCTCTCTATGTCTCGGGATACTGCCATGATATAAAGATAGGCAAAATCCTGATCAATAACGGGTCGTCTGTTAACCTACTCAACGTGCGGGTGTTGAAGGAAATCTGCATGAGCGTCTAGCACCTTGCTCGGGACAAGATCACCATCTCCGGGTTCGACTCCCAATCGTCAAAAACTCTTGGATCTGTGATACTGACACTACGCTTCGGGCTGCTCGTCACAGACATTAAATTCCACGTCATAGATGCCAAGACATGCTACAACGCTCTGCTCGGCCGACCATGGTTACACGAGTACAATATCATCCCTTCTACACAGCATCAGTGTATGAAATATTTTAGGGATGGTCTCGAGTATACCGTGACGGGAGAACTGAACCCGTTCTCTGTGAACGAGGTCCGCAAATACGAAGATGCCAAATACTTCTTGCCGGATTTCGAAGACACGGAGAAGTGTCACAAGCCGGAAAATAAAACTAACGCCACCATTCCTATCTTCGGCAGTGATACCGAGGAAGAAGAGGAGATCGTTTATTCGGGTCCGCCCCAACATAACAAGCCAGGACCGGCCACTCCTACATTGGTCTTTGGTAGTGATTCGGAGGATGAGGTCCATGTCGTATTCTCTACTCGGCCTTCAATACGGGCTTCCGCTGATGAAGAGCGAAGTCTGCAGATAACCATGGTACCGCTTGAACATTACAAAGAACTGGATGCACTCAACACCAACAGCGTAGAAGAATTGCAGACATTTTATATCCCTTCCGGACGGGAAGGCGAGAAGGAAATCCTATTCTACCGTTCTGAAGAAAACAAGGTGGAAAAAGAAGTTTGGCATGGCGTGGATCCCACGCTCGACAGGCTTCAGCCTATCCGTCTTCCCAGATATTATACCGAAGGTTTGAAGAAACTGCTGAAACGCCAGGGGATATCCTTCAGACAGACCGTTAGAGAGGCCAAATTCTATGACAGGGTCTGGAATGTTCCCGGGACCCAACGCAAACTGCCTAACGGGAGAATGGAAACAAAAGGGCTTAGGTACATCCGGCTAAAGAAACGAGAGCTAGTATATAGCTGTTATGTCATGTATGACTTCGATGAAGATGCGGACGCTCAATGGGAGGACGCTAATCCTAAGCCAGTAAAAGTTCCTGATGAAAAACTGCCCGGTCCATCATTTGAAGAACAAATGGACAGGCTTATAAGGGAAGCTGGTCAAAAAGTCCGAGACGACCACAACCGCGAGACGGCCATCTATGAGAAAGCCAAGACGCAACGCCTTCTCCGACAGGCCGTGAAGGATGAAAAGGCCGCTCCTTGTCAACCTGCTACAAAAAAGGTTCGACGCGAAAGCAAAAACAAGTCAGAGGGCAGAAAAGACGCTCAACAACCACAAGGCAGAGCTAAGAAACCACGTATCTGAGAGTCGAGCGTTACTGACTTAGCCTTCATGAAGAAAATGGGTCGAGCATACTCATTTCCTCGGAACAAAACAAGGAAGATATTTGATCTTGCTCTAAAACATCAAATGCTTACGCTGCCAGAGTCCAAGCACCCCGAGCACGCAGGCGAGGTATTCAACCCAAATTATTGCTTTTACCATCGAGTAGTAGGGCATCCGCTTGAAGATTGCTTCACCTTTAAGAATTGGGTTGAATATCAATATCAGCTTGGTAAATTCGCTCTGTCCAACAACTGGAGGGTAGCACCACCACAAAAGCACGAGCCTAAGGCCACGAAAGAAGAACCAGTTCCACATTGGGATTGGCAGAAAATTCGCACCTGTCGTATGATAACGATATTAAAAGAAGAGTCTGAGAATGTGGACAGCCTTCCCTGGTGCTTCGAAAACAGCAATGATGAGATGATCTCAGAATTTCCCCCAGCTCCGAAAGAACTGGAGGACGGCATACATACCACTGCGGATAACCTCAAGAAAATTGAGTTGGGGACGATAAACGATCCGCGACCGACATTCGTCAGCGAGCTGCTGTCCGAGGAAAAGGTGGCTGCGTTAAAGGACGTCCTTGTACAGCATAAAGATTGCTTCGCATGGAACTATTCCGAGATGCCGGGACTTGATCCAGAAGTTGCTGTACATAGACTGGCAATATCCCCGAGTGTCAAGCCGGTCAAACAAGCGCCGAGAAGAATGCAGCTTGATCTCGAAATGAGCATCAACGCGGAAGTCAAAAAGCTGATAGACTCCGGCTTTATCCAAGAGGTTCAATACCCTGAATGGATTGCTAATATCGTCCCAGTGATGAAGAAAAATGGTACGGTGCGCATATGCGTGGACTTTCGGGATCTCAACAAAGCCTGCCCGAAGGATGATTTCCCAGTACCAGTCACCGAACTAATGATAGACAATACATCCACGCGTGAGATTTTCTCATTCATGGACGGCTCATCAGGTTATAATCAAATAAAAATGCACCCTGAAGACCAGAAACATACGGCTTTCCGGACTCCTTTGGGAATATTCTGTTACAAGGTGATGCCCTTCGGTTTAAAGAACGCCGGTGCAACCTACCAAAGGGCCATGACGAAGATTTTCGATAACCTTATACACGAAATTGTTGAATGCTATATCGACGACCTCGTTGTTAAAAGCAAATCATATGAGGAACATCTCGAGCATCTGAAGACCGTATTTCAACGTCTTCGACAATACAACTTGAAGATGAACCCTCTGAAGTGTGCATTCGGGGTTTCCTCGGGCAAATTCCTGGGATTCGTCGTTCGACACCGAGGTATCGAGATAGATCCGTCCAAGATCAAGGCAATCATGGGAATGCCTCCGCCGAGAACTCTCAAACAGCTACGGTCTCTCCAAGGGAAGCTCGCGTACATACGGCGATTTATAGCCAACCTCTCAGGAAAGTGCCGCCCTTACAGCCACCTGATGAAGAAGGGAACCCCGTTCGTCTGGGATCAAAAGTGCCAAAGCGTACTGGACGAGATCAAACAGTACCTGCAAAACCCTCTAGTGTTGGCTGCTCCAGTGAAGGGAAGCCTCTCATTCTTTACACGGCCGCCCTTGAAGGTTCTTTGGGCGCATTATAGGCACAAGAGAATGACCAGGGGAAAGAAAGAGCACTTTACTATTTAAGTCGAGTGCTGCTGGGGGCAGAAAGCAATTATTCCCCCATTGAAAAACACTGCCTGGCGTTGATCTTCGCAATAACAAAGCTTAGACATTACGCATTAATGCATGAAGTCTATCTCATTTCAAAGGTGGACCCTCTCAAATATCTAATGTCAAAGGCCATATTGACAGGACGACTCGCTAAATGGGCCCTGCTCTTAATGGAGTTTTCGATAGCATATCGACCACTCAAAGCAGTAAAAGGCCAGGTCATCGCCGACTTCCTTGCTGAGCACCCGATACCAGCCGACTCTCCTTTAAACTGCGATCTTCCAGACGAACATGCGTTTGATGCGATCGATGGTGATAATACTCGATGGGAGCTTTATTTTGACGGAGCATCTTCCGTGAAGAAGCGCAAACAAAGTACCCCTATAATCAAATCGGGGGTAGGACTCATCTTTATAACTCCACAAGGAGGGATAATGCGCTACGCGTTCTCCCTGACGGAACCGAGGACAAACAACGAAGCCGAATACGAAGCTCTGATAGCAGGACTCGAGATCGCCATTGACATGGGAATTGAAAACCTCCTCATATACGGAGATTCGCAACTGGTCTTTAGTCAAGTAAACGGCGATTACCAAACATGCAAACCGGAATTGGTAAAATACGGTGAAAAGGTGCAACAACTGCTAACCCAAATTCCCTCCTATACTTTGGAGAGCATACCACGCGCGGATAACAGCAAAGCGGACGCGTTGGCCAAACTTGCTAAAGAAATGGCTGACGAGAACCTCGATGACGTTAGAATCATGGTACAAAGTCGTCGGGTGCTCGCCCCCGCAGAAATACCTTCGGAATCACCCGAAGAGAAGGGAGTGACTGAACAAGCAACCTTGCAAATAAAAGAACATGAGAAGGTTGAGGATTGGAAAGAAGTCTTTATAGACTACTTCAAGTCCCACCAAATGCCCGAAGATGCGTCCGCAAGACATCAACTCATAAAACGAGCTCTGTCTTTCGCCTTCGTCAATGATACTCTATACAGGAGGTCATTCGATTCTCTGTGGCTGAGATGCTTAGGACCGGACGAATCGGAAAGAGTCGTTCAGGAGGTTCATGACGGAATCTGCGGTTCTCACCAAGCAGGTCCAAAGATGAAGTTGAAGATCAAACGGATGGGCTATTACTGGCCCACGATGATTCAAGACTGCATCGAATATGCGAAGCAATGTCACTCATGCCAGATTCATGGGGACTTCATCCACCAGCACCCAAATCCGTTGCATCCAATGGTAGCTAGCTGGCCATTTGAAATGTGGGGGACTGATGTAGTCGGCCCCATCGAACCAGCATCGTCTAAAGGACATCGTTTCATCCTAGCGACGACTGACTACTTCTCTAAGTGGGCAGAAGCAGTACCATTGAGAGAAGTGAAGACAGAGAATATCCTCCATTTCTTCAAAACGCACGTCATATATCGGTTTGGAACTCCGAGGCGGATCATCTCCGATAACGGGCCAGCCTACCGAAGTCATAAAATTAGCCGCTTCGCACGGTAGCATAACATAGACTGGAGATATTCCTCAGTCTATAATCCACGAGCTAACGGTCTCGCCGAGGCCTTCAACAAGACCTTGACGAAAATTATAAAGAAAACAGTGTCCCGAAATAAGAAAGACTGGCATGAGAGACTGCAAGAAGCTCTTTGGGCGTATCGAACCACGTTCAAGACAGCTACAAACACAACGCCATACGCGTTGGTTTTCGGTACGGAAGCAGTACTCCCTCTCGAAGTAGATTTACCCTCTCTACGAGTGGCAGTCCATTACGAGCTGACGGACGGAGAAAATGCTCATCTTCGGCTTGAGGAGCTTGACGCCCTTGAAGAAACACGGCTCATAGCGCAACAAAATCTGGAAGCTTATAAAGCAAAGATGATGCGCTCATACGAAAGATTGACTCGACCGAGGACATTCCACCAAGGCGAACTCGTGCTAGTGGTCAAAAGGCCTATGATACCCAATCGCGCCAAGCGGGGAAAATTCGAGCCGAACTATGAAGGCCCGTACATCATAGATAAAGTTTACCAGGGTAGGGCCTATCTAATCATGGACATGCACGGTGAAAGGCCTTTCAGACCAATAAACGGTCGCTTCCTAAAGAAATACTACGCTTAATGAGCCACAGCCTAGGTCAACGATAGATGACGACGACTATGTCCGCTCGCTATCTTCCTAAGCTCAAACTGTATAAGCAGTAGCCAGCTTCTCAACAGCGGACCGAAATGTCCTTAAACTAACAGCGGACCGAAATGTCCTTAAACTAATAGCAGACCGAAACGTCTTTAAACTACTACCGCAGCATCTTTAGACTGACGAGATATAAAAAAATATATATAAAAATAAAATAAAATAAAAACGGTATGTCCATAAGCAAAAAGGGGCACGGATGAAAACCCGAAAGGGCTCCGTGAGTAAAAACAGCAGGGCTACCGGCGAGTGTTCGTGAAAACCCGAAAGGGCGTGACCTCGTAAAAAAAAGAGAAAAAGGAAATAAAAAGAATAAAAAAAAATGGTATGTCCATAAGCAAAATGGGCACGGATGAAAACCCGAAAGGGCTCCGTGAGTAAAAACAGCAGGACTACCGGCGAGTGTTTGTGAAAACCTGAAAGGGCGCAACCTCGTTAAAGAACACTTACAAGATCCTCTCGACCTTGTAAGAAGAAACTACCCGCGTGAGATCCTTACGACTCACAAGGGAGCAACACACTTAGGGATCCCCACGGTTCCTAAGGAGAAAATACACTTGCGAGATCCTCACGACTCGTAAGGAGAACGCTCTTATGGGACCCTCACGGCTCGTAAGGTTTGAAAGTCTTAAGTTACAGAGATCTAAACCTGTGCTTAAGCAACCCCCACAACTTTCGATATTGCCCTACAAGTGGCTCAATACTGACCCTTGTATACAATCCACGGGCGCGAATAAACATTTCCCTAACCAAGGTCCATCCGTGACTGGGGATATGTTCGCATAACCCTTGTAAATCCTCTCGATTTGCAAAGAGAAAACCCTGCTGTAGGATCCTTACGACTTACAGAGGAACAAAACACTTAGGAACCCTCACGATTCCTAAGGAGAAAATACACCTATAAGATCCTGACGACTTATAGGGAGAAATAGCTTTGTGAGACCCTTACGGCTCATAAAGTCAAAAGCCTTAGTCGACAGGACCCTAACCCTGGTCGCTAAGCCTCCTTTGTTCGACAATGACAGAAGCAAATGATGATTCGCTCCTGGCAACATCCCAGTTGTAGCGGTGCTGATGCCAAAATCAGTGTCCAAGTTCAGGTTCACGGCGAAAAGCCAGTAGACCGTACATGCATACGAAATAGCCGAAATGATGGGACAACTTGCAATAAAAAAAAAGCAGCAAGTAAAAATATATGCATGAAGAAATAGCCGAAATGATTGGGCAACTCGCAATAAAAAGCAGCGAGTGGAAATAAAATAAACAGCCGAAATGATTGGGGCACCGCGAAAAATAGCCGAAATGATTGGGTGATCGCAACCTTCGCGATATAAAAGCTGAAATGATAGAGCATCACGGAAATAAAACAAAAAAAAATAATGATGATAAAATTTTGGCCCTACAGTTAAGATCACATCGATCCCTATATACAATCCAAGGGCGTAAACAAAGAGGGAACCATACATTCCCAACAGACTCCGTCAGACGACGAAGCCAAACCTCGACGGTTCATTTCAACCGAAGAAGCCAGTATGTTTAGCAAATCCCTCGACTCACGGATACAAACACTCCTTGACGAGAGCCTCCTGATCCGCGTCGACCCGCAGAGCCACCAGTGCCTCCGTAGGAATCCTCGACTCGTTTCAAACCTCAAGGAAACAAATAATCCTTGGTGCTTGGGAAACAAATAATCCCTAACAAAACTCCTCGACTCACGGATACAAACACTCCTTGACGAGAGCCTCCTGATCCGCGTCGACCCGCAGAGCCACCAGTGCCTTCGTAGGAATCCTCGACTCGTTTCAAACCCCAAGGAAACAAATAATCCTTGGCGCTCGGGAAACAAATAATCCCTAGCAAATCCCTCGACTCACGGATACAAACACTCCTTGACGAGAGCCTCCTGATCCGCGTCGACCCGCAGAGCCACCAGTGCCTCCGTAGGAATCCTCGACTCGTTTCAAACCCCAAGGAAACAAATAATCCTTGGTGCTTGGGAAACAAATAATCCCTAGCAAAACTCCTCGACTCACGGATACAAACACTCCTTGACGAGAGCCTCCTGATCCGCGTCGACCCGCAGAGCCACCAGTGCCTTCGTAGGAATCCTCGACTCGTTTCAAACCCCAAGGAAACAAATAATCCTTGGCGCTCGGGAAACAAATAATCCCTAGCAAATCCCTCGACTCACGGATACAAACACTCCTTGACGAAAGCCTCCTGATCCGCGTCGACCCGCAGAGCCACCAGTGCCTCCGTAGGAATCCTCGACTCGTTTCAAACCCCAAGGAAACAAATAATCCTTGGTGCTTGGGAAACAAATAATCCCTAGCAAAACTCCTCGACTCACGGATACAAACACTCCTTGACGAGAGCCTCCTGATCCGCGTCGACCCGCAGAGCCACCAGTGCCTTCGTAGGAATCCTCGACTCGTTTCAAACCCCAAGGAAACAAATAATCCTTGGCGCTCGGGAAACAAATAATCCCTAGCAAATCCCTCGACTCACGGATACAAACACTCCTTGACGAGAGCCTCCTGATCCGCGTCGACCTGCAGAGCCACCAGCGCCTCCGTGGGAATCCTCGACTCGTTTCAAACCCCAAGGGAACAAATAATCCTTGGCGCTCGGGAAACAAATAATCCCTAGCAAACTCCTTGACTCACGGATACAAACACTCCTTGACGAGAGACTCCTGATCCGCGTCGACCTGCAGAGCCACCAGCGCCTCCGTGGGAATCCTCGACTCGTTTCAAACCCCAAGGAAACAAATAATCCTTGGCGCTCGGGAAACAAATAATCCCCAGCAAAATTCCTCGACTCACGGATACAAACACTCCTTGACGAGAGCCTCCTGATCCGCGTCAACCCGCAGAGCCACCAGTGCCTCCGTAGGAATCCTCGACTCGTTTCAAACCCCAAGGAAACAAACAATCCTTGGCGCTCGGGAAACAAATAATCCCTACCAAATCCCTCGACTCACGGATACAAACACTCCTTGACGAGAGACTCCTGATCCGCGTCGACCCGCCGAGCCACCAGCGCCTCCGTGGGAATCCTCGACTCATTTCAAACCCCAAGGAAACAAATAATCCTTGGTGCTCGGGAAACAAATAATCCCTAGCAAACTCCTCGACTCACGGATACAAACACTCCGTGATGAGAGCCTCTTAACTCATGTCAACTCGCAGAGCCATCACCCTCTCCGCGAGCAAATTCCCGATTCGTCTCAATTTGTAAGAAGAAGTCTCAGACAGCAAGGATTGAAAAGCTTGCTTCTTGAGCAATGGGGCCCTGCAAGTCAATCCAAAATGGTCTCTTGCATACTATTCACGGGTCTCACTCTCCGAAGTCGAATTTCGACGAGGAGGGAAACAACCGCTTACGAATTCTCTCGACTCGTAAGAGGGAAAATTCTCTTATAAGATCCCTACGACTTATAAGAGAAAACCACACTTAGGAATCCTCACGATTCCTAAGGAGAAAATCCACCTATGAGATCCTCTCGATCCGTAGGGAGAAAAGCCTCTATGAGACCCTCACGGCTCATAGAATCGAAAAGTCTTAGGCGGTAAACCTGGAACTGCGGCCTAAGCCATCGCTACTTCCTGAGGAAGTCGGAATACTCTTTTTAGACATCCATCAACCATGGTTATTAAGACAGCCTACTGACATTAAAAGAAAGAAGATGACAGAAAGAATATCCGTTCTACATTTGATCTGGCATGCGTGACGCATTCATTTATGCATGGACAGAAGACTCAGGACGAGAAATAAGACAAGCTGAAATAGAAAAGGGGAGGGTTTTCATTCGTACCGCTAAAAGTTTTACAAGCATAAGAATAATGAATAAGAAACATTGTTCAAATTATTACAACGGTATAACCTCGGATCCGGGGCACGGATTGAGGAAATCAAAAGTAAGGCCATCCAGAGTTCTTCTGGCCTTTCTAATTATTCTTATGCGCAGTCTTTCGCGCTCCTCGGTGTCGATATCATCGGCAAGCCCTTCCGGCCATTGATAAGCAGCAACGATCGTCGTCTGCTGAAACACTTGATGCAGGATGTCAACGAGGTCGTTCCGTCGTTTCTTCGAGATCAACCCTGTCAGGTGCACTGAATGCACCTTGTCCTCGGCATCATCCAGCGCATTGAGTGGTAGGGCCTCGTGAAGACCCGGAAGTGCCCTCCATATTGCTCCCAGCACGACTTTCAAAAGAGCCGAACGCCGAGGCAACAGCCAACCACCGCTTGCGTTCAGACGACCCATAACTTCTGCACATTCAGCGTCTGTAAACTCCTGGTTTTGTTGACGACCCTGAGCGCGGATATCATCATAGGTAATGAACTCGTGCAGACTGTATAGATGCACCGCCGCCATTATGCCTGGAGAAAATATTACAGGAAGATCAACAATAGAAAAGCAATAATATACATGGATGACTAAATTCCTAGAGAGCAAAACTATATTCAAAGATGAAACCCACTAGACGAGGGCTCTGCTATTTAAGATTGATCTAAGAATCGATCTTACCTAAAGTTCTTCTAAAAAAAACTTTAAAAAAAAATGAGCAAGGCACCGGAGTTCTTAAAGGCAAGAACAAAGCTCTGAAGTCTTCGAAAATGGAAATCTGGAAGATGATAAGTATCTGGAGGGGACCAAAGGTCCTATTTATAGGCCTCAAGTGCCTCTTCGACTTCCAAGAGTTGTCACGGCAGTTTACCCTAATTGGAGCGAATTTCCGTTCGAATTCCGAGACAGGAGATGAAGCAACGCTTCGTCCTTCCCCGATCAGAGCAAAGCTCTGTCTTGAAGAAGCGACGCTTCAGCACGGAAGCGCTAGCGCAGTTACGTTGCGCTGCGCGCTACACGCCACGTGCCCGGCGCAAACGCATCAGCACAGCACCCCAAAGCAGCGTACCCAGCCAAAGCAAAGCTCTATTTCAAGCAAAACCAAGGGAAGCAACGCTTCAGCGGCGTATGCGTCGTGCGCTACATGACATGTGTCGGCGTAGATGTGCTAGCGCAGTTGCGCTGCACTGTATGCTGTGCGACACGCGTCATACCCTGGAGCATTCGCGCTAAACAAAAAGGTTCTGAAGAAATCTTTTCGGTTATTATCTTCTGTAAAACAAAAGCCCCTAGATCAAAGATCCGATGGTGGGGGAAATCCCGCCAAATCTTTCAGAAAAGGGATTTCTTCAACAAATTGAACTTGCTTCTTGATCTGCAAAATGAAGCCTCAGGCATCAGAGGTAGGAGAACTTGCTTCCTGAACAGTGGGACCCTACAAGTCGATCTAAATTGGTCTCTTGCATACTATACGCGGGACTCACTCTTTAAAATCGAGTTTCGATAAGGAGGGAAACAACCGCTTACGGGTCCCCTCGACTCGTGAGAAGGAAAAACTCTCTTGCAGGAGCCTTACGACTTGTAAGAGAAAAACCACACTTAGGAATCCTCGCAATTCCTAAGGAGAAAAGCCCGCCTACGAGATCCTCTCGATCCGTGGAAAGAAAAGTCTCTATGAGACCCTCACGGCTCATAGAGTTGAAAAGTCCTAGGCGGCAGATCTGAACCTGCAGTCTAGGCCATCGTTATCTCTGGGAGAAATGAAGTTATCTGTCAATAAGGTGCATTAAATATGTCATGCTGAAAAGAATGAAAAAGGCGAAGAAATGACACAGGACGTTACAAAAATGTGTATCTTTTATTCATGAATATTGACTGGGTACAGGATACATTGTACTAAAGAATAAAAAAGATATATATACATATATTTTACAAGTACAAATGATACAAGGAAAAATTACTGGGAAGGAAGCGTCTTGCATAGATTTAGCAATTGCTCGCATACTTCCTTCCACGTCTTCTCTCGATCGGCTACCACCGCCAGCTCTGCCTCCACTTAGGCCCGCTGCTGCAAGACCGACGCAAGCTGCTCCCTGACGGCCTGATAGGCAGCTTCCCGACTTGGGATATTGCGCTCAGCTACGTCAAGCTTCCGCTTCAAGTTTAGCCCATGGGAGATACGCTCCAAGAGACCCTCGGAGATAGTCATCACTTGGGCAGCATTTGCCTCAACCTCAGCGCGCAGATGGGCCGTTTCGTTCGAGGTCTTTTGGCATTCCCTTAGTCTTGAAGCTGCTTCTTCTTCCAAGTGGCGGAAGTGCGAAGTGCTTTGCTCGAGCCAAGTTGTGCGTTGGGTGCTCAGGGCTAAAACTTCGGGAGAAGGGCGCGTCGACTCCAGCCGATATAGACAAGCCTCGATCCCCCTGCAGTGGTTAACCCAAGATTCGACGACGCCTTCGTTATGAAAATTTACGAGCGCCGCCAACATCGGGTTAACCTCCGCGGCAAAATCTACGACAGAAAGGAGAGCGTCCACATTGAGCTCTTCAATGTACCCGCTCAGCATGCCCAAACTCATCACAGCACCCTTTGAAGATGGACGTCTCAAGAAAGGGCCTGCCGGTGAAAGGACGCGAGCCTCAAAGGGGACCGGAGCCGGAACAATAGCTGCAAAACAAAACATGGTTAAACGATGGTTCAGAAGATGTTGAAGGGTTACCAAAAAAGAAAATTTACTATACCAGCTGCAACGGACGGCAAAGCCGGAAGGGCAGGTAGCACGGCAGGTCTTGCATCCCCTCCTTCGATTTGTGGCACTGCAATAGAGAAAAGGAAAAGTCAGAAATTATCCCATTGCTAGAAAAAAGGAGGTAAATAAAGATATTATAGTGAAAGTATACTCACCGGCGCCACCAGAGGGAGAAGCGAGTTCGGATGGGAAAGAGAAGTGTGGGAGCAACACTTGATATAAATGATCGAAGAGCACTCCTGCAAAGGCACAATGGCATAACGTTAGTACAAAGCTAC
Organism: Agapanthus africanus; assembly: GCA_030015575.1. Classification (NCBI taxonomy): domain Eukaryota; kingdom Viridiplantae; phylum Streptophyta; class Magnoliopsida; order Asparagales; family Amaryllidaceae; genus Agapanthus; species Agapanthus africanus. The sequence goes on along the minus strand of CM057350.1, from coordinate 438,384,031 downwards.
ATTTTTGAAAGATTAATGCATGAGTCGTGAATCCATACCTTCCAACATCCGGGATGGTACAAGGGAAGGCGGGGAGGTGACCACCGCCAAAGCAGTAGTCGACGGTGCCCCCTCGAGCAATGGAGCATCGGCACTGGCCGCACCTGCAAAGACAAGCTTGTCAGAAAAGATCGCAAGATATATAGAAAAGAGGGGGAACGCTGGTGACTCAAAAATTTACCCGACGAGCTACCAGCAGAAACTGAAGCAATCCCCTCATCCATCGACATGAGACCACCGCCCGTAGCCTCATCACCCGACTCGATAGGAACCGTTGTTGTGCTCGCGAGCCCGGGAGACGGCAAGGAACCATACGCGGGGAGGGCTATGATCGGAGTATTACCAGATTCCTGGGAAAGAACGGTTCGCTCCTCCTCAGGAATCGTGGCCGCCTCACCCGATACTCCCTCGGTTTCTGCGGTCACGGTTGTCTCGTCCACCGTCACCGCGAGGTCTCCAGCCTCGAGCGCTTCGCCCTCTACCGCCTTCGCCTCGGTTAAGACAATCATCTCATCTACCGCCATGTCAGGAGCGGTATCAATGACCCTCTCGGCGGCGGATTCCTCAACCTCTGTTTCAGGTCCCGTGGCCCCAATGACGCGCCTCACCGTCGGCTCAGGTTCGGCAGGCACTGCTTCCGCCGTTTCCCTGGGTTCAACGGTCTCCGCCTCCCCCTCAGTCGGACTTGGTCCTGCAAGATGGAATGCATATGAGTCAATGGCTTTATAATAATTCTTACAACAAGGTTCTGAAAGAGATGCTACCTGAAGGGCATTTATTGTTTGCACTTCGGGCCGCGCGCGCCACTTGCCTATAAGCAGTAGACAGAGCGACAGGGACCTCTTCAGAAGAAGTGTCAGCGCGAGGAATAGTGCTAGGGTCCGCTCCCGCGGCCAAAGCAGCTCTGCGCGCCTTTGCTTCGCGTCTTAACCGCTTCCGCTCCTCCCGAGCCGTTGAGACGGATGCCACTAGGGCTTCTTTAATTGAGGCGTCCTCATCCGTGAATAGGGATGCCTCCAGATTTTTCAGGGCATCCCTCGTCGTTTTGTCAAGTCGAGGCTCCTCCAGCAGCCTCGACGAGACCGGGACTTCAGTAACAGGCTCGGGAAGGATCCCCGCATCAACTGATATAACCCCTGCTAAGAAACGAAAGAAGGTTAGGTTGACCATCATAAAAAGACAACAAACTTTCCTTATAAAAGAGAAAGGGGTGAAACATACCAGCGCCTGCTAGGGAACGCTTCTCCTCCTCCTCCTGGAAGGTTTTCAGGGAGGCAGCAATAGCCTCTTCAGTAGAGACACCTGTTGAAAATGGAGCAAATGTTAGTTAAAAATAATAATACAAGGTGCAATAAAATGACAAATGAAGCGTCTGATGATTACCGGACTCAGCGAGTTTGCTTAGCATCGCTTCGAGCCTAGCCGATCGCTCCGAAGCTGCAATGGCGGCAACCAGATTGGTGTCCGCAGGATCTACCACGAAACCCTCATTGCTGCCGTATTCACATATGGCCTCAGCGGGAGGAGCCGCAGGCTTTAAGCTGAGGATCGCATCGAGGGAAAGAGCGGACTTCTTCTTCTTCTGCTGTCCACCAGCTTTAGACCCACCCGGAGCGGATTTGCGCTTGGCAGCCACTTTAGGGCGGCGGGTCCCGATCTCTGCTCCTGCGCCGGACCCTGGTGATACCACTTTAACCGTCTTCGTGGGAGCACGGGGCGCTGGCGGTGCATCCACCGTAGTAGGCAGTGGCAATCCCCGTGGGGGGCTCAACATGCGCGGTCGATCGACTCCAGCCTCTTTTAGCGGAGGGACGACCGGGAGCCTTGGCTGCAAGGGAGCCTTGCGATCACCACCAGGAGGCGCACCCCTACGGTCAACCAGCAGGCGTTTCTCTATTAAAATGATTGGGCCCATAGCATGCGCATACCAGGCTACATACAGATGGATTATTTTAGGGGCACAGCTAGGCTCACTGATAAATTATAAGAGCCTGTATTGAGCCGGGTGAAATGATGCATAGCATTCCTTATTCCCCCTTGGTTGGCCGCGGGTGTTTCCAGAAAGGCTTCCATCGGGATCCCTTGATTGTAACTCGATTGTCGGGCAAATCGATGTGGGTTATACCTCATAAAGAGAGCCGTCTCATTCTGCCTAAATACTAGGTAGCCCGGCCGAATGGAGTAAAGGTGAAGGATTTCCCGAGCCTTCAGTACAGAAACCCTGCCCTTAAAGTCATCACGCAGCGACACCACTGACTTAGTGGTCTCGGAGCCTATGGTGATGATCTTATCCACAAAAGAGGTCTTCGCTCCGACTAAATGTGAACGCAGGAGTAGTCCCCTAGACTCCCGCGGAGGTGCAACCACAATTGAAGCCCCGACCAACCGCATGATTCTTGGGAGTCTGTATTTCTCAAAAAACGGAGGAGTCTTATGGGCACCAAACACCCCTCGCACATGCAGCTCCATCCAAGAAGTGAAGTAGTGCATCGGGAAGTTAGCAGGCTGTACCCCAGGCTCATTAGCATCCGCCGCTACGCTAAGTCCATTGTAGAGGTAAGCCAGCCCGGCGATCCCTACTGATAACTGTAAACCAGCCGCTATTCGATGCGCCGGGTAAAAGACAGAGGACCGCATGAGGCGTGGGTGCATGGGAAGCGCGAAGCTGCATAGCCATAGACCTAAGAACCCTATGAAAAAAGTCTCCTCGTCCATGCCAGGAACGGCGATCTCTGAGAAAGGGACGCTGGCAGTGCCGGGGAAATAAAAATCCCGCTGGTCATTTTCCGATGAAGGTCGGCGGTCCAAGCCGAAACCAAAGGGGTCAGCAAGCTGAGCGAACTTCTCGCCCTGCTCTGATAGGAACTCCGGGCGGATAAAACGAGCAATGAAATCCGCGAAACTGACGCCCCGGTCGCCCGATTCCAAATGGAGTTCCTCATAAATCTCCAACACCTTCACCAAGCCCGGGTGCTGATGCTGAATGGCATTTTTCGGAGTTAAGTCAAATACAAGCTGCTTGGTGGCGAAGACATACTCGTCAGGAGGAAGCAGCTCCTCGTAGTGTTCTCCCCTCATTGGCAGACCTGAAATCTCAGCAAACTCCTCCGGAGAGATGGAGACTTCCCTATCTGCTGTCAGGAAGGTATGGGTGGGGATATTCCATTGTTCGATGAAGGCCTTTATCCACCACGTCGGAGGAGAGGGATACTCGAAAAGCGAGACGTAGACAGCCGAGTATAAACCAATCGTCGTCAGGAGAGCCCTCTTCGTCGCCAAAATGTAACGGGCCCATTGCAAATATCCGGCAAGCGGCCGCGGGATCAATCCAATGTTATAAGCCTGTCCCCAAGGGCGTGCTTCACCCTGACAGATTCGCCTCCCCAAGATATCTATAGCCGGCGGCGGCTGCACCGGAATGGCACCGATTGCAGGCTGAAGGAGGTCGTCGGAATTCCAATTTTTAACCTCCACGGCATACTCCACCGGGGGCTTGTCCGCATAAGGGATCGTAACTATGGGCTCAGAGGGCGAAGCGGAGCTGAAGCTACGACGGCCTTGGATGATTTGGCTGTACCACCTTCCCCACAGGTGAAGTCTCTTGCACTCAGGATCGTGATCTTTAATCAAGGCGAACACCACCCGATCCACTGGCGAATGTGGGAACCCTCCTTCTGAGCGAACGAAAGGGAAAGACAAATCTTCAGACATGTTTCCTGTAGAAAAAGAAAAAAAAATATAACCGTTAGTGTTCCAATGCTTCACATTTCAAAGTCCTACATCATACTACAATGCAGTGGGTAGGGGACCAAAGGGGACCCGCAAAATCTAGATGACGGCGCATCATTTGATAAGACAGTCCCATCATTGGATGAAACTGTCAGTTAATGAAAAAGACCCCCAAGAGAATATCCTCATTGGGGGAAATCCCTAGAGACAAGGAGAAAACCTCCTCTTTTAGAGCAAAGCTCTGTCACAGAGTGACATTTGTCAAACTCTGGTCTCAAAGGAATAAAACTTCTTAAAAAAGAGCCTAGCTCTGTAATAGTAATGATAACCATAACCCCTAAGGATTAAAAGAAAAATTTTGGGATCTTAAAGATCCAGGGAAACTTTTAGGAGTTCTCCATTTTTTATATATATATATATAAAGAGGGGGTGGAGATCTACATTTGATCTATGAGCAAGGCTCTGTTCATGGGTTAAAACCCAGGAACAAGATCTCTTTAAATCTTTGAGAGCAAGGCTCTATTGATGAAACCCCAAAGGGGTTTTCTTTAGATCAGAGATCTATGAGAGCAAGGCTCTGTTGAAGAAACCCCAAAGGGGTTTTCTTTAGATCAAAGATCTATAAGAGCAAGGCTCTGTTAATTAAATTTAATTTAAATTAATCTAAATTTTTACCTAGGGTGATCCTAAGTTATGAACTCTGGAGTTCTTGGAAAAAATCAAGAGCAAGGCTCTGAAAATTCTTAAGCAAGAGCAAGGCTCTGAGTCAAAATTCTTGAACTGGTAAAGAATTTTCTAAAGGACCAAGGGTCCTATTTATAGACGCCTGCGTCTCTTCACCTGACCTCAATGATCCAACGGTCGGGGTCTTGCCACCGCTGCACTCACGTGCGCGCCACGTGAGCGCAACGGTGGGGGGGCATTTGTTCCCCCAATCAGAGCAAGGCTCTGCTTGAATTTTGAAAATTCAAATTTTGAAGCAACGCTTCAGTTCCCGTGCGCTGCGCGCAACGCGCCACGTGTCAGAAGTTGACACGGGAGCACAACGCCCAAGGCAGTACGTCCAATCAGAGCAAGGCTCTTTAAAAAATATAAGCAACACTCAACTGCGCAAGCGCACCGCAGCGCGACACGTGTCTGCGCGGTTGCGCAAGCGCACCGCAGCGCGACACGTGTCGCACCGCTGCGCGACACGTGTCTGCGCAGTTGCGCAAGCGCTGTTGCGCAAGCGCTCCGCTGCGCGACACGTGTCACGCACTGGTGAGTTGCGCAACAACAGAATGAAGATTTAAGGATATTTTTTTCTGTTCTTGTTTAAACAAGAAGATTTCTTCTGTAAAACAGGGGCCTTTGGATCAAAGATCTAACGGTGGGGAAAATTCCCCAAATCACTCAGAAAAGATCTTTTTAGCAAATTTAACTGATTTTTGAGCACTATAAAAAGGACCCCAGACCCCATTTCAAAGATATAGACAATTGGATAAAAAAAAAAGAGAGAAAAGAGCTCTTGAGAACACAAAAAAAAGAAGAAGGTAAAAACCTTTGAAATAAGAGAAAATTCTCTTAGGAATAGATCATTGATCTAAAAGACAAAATCAGTGATCTTCAATAAATAAATAAATAAATAAAAATAATAAAAAAATAGTGCCTTGCACTTGCTAGAGAACCTCTGGTTCTCTGAGATAGAAAGAAAGAAAAGATTTTTCTTCTTTTCTTTGATCTAAATTTAGATCAAGAAATTAAAAAGTGCTCTGCACTTTTTTCCTTGAATCTAAAAGATTCTTGGTGCTTTGCATAAATGCAATGCATTACTTGAAAGGCCAGGCCCAAATCAAAAAGACCTAGCAGGCCAAAATAAATTGCAATGCAATAAAAGGGCTAAGCCCAAATAAAATTGATGCTCTGCATCATTTATAAAGAACAGAGCCCCAAAACAAATTTATGTTCTGCATCCTTCCTTGGCAAAGCCCAAATAAAAAGGAAAGCAAAAGCAATGTTGAATATTCTCAACTGGACTTAGCCCAATCGTGGCCGTAAGTCCTTAAATTAAATTGGCTGAGCAAAATGGCTCTCCTAAATCAATCTACATCCGGTACGAGGGTACATCTCTGAACTCCTTTGACATCCATCGTTGTAATTCCTCAATGACGTCAAAGAGGTAACGAGTCCCAATGACCAGATACCCAGATGGACCGAAACGTCCCTAAACTAATATCGGACCGAAACGTCCCTAAACTAATATCGGACCGAAACGTCCCTAAACTAATATCGGACCACCACGTCCCTAAACTGGAAAACGGACCACTACGTCCCCAAACTGAAACAATAGAGCCTCCAAACGCTCTTTTGCCGGATCTAAACGGTCCCGTTTAAGTTGATCTTAGCCCCAAACACGGCTAACGTATCCTTAAACATTCAAATGGATTATAAAACTCCCAATCAACTCTGGTACGAGGGTACATCTCCGAGCTCCTCTGATACATGTCGTTGTAATCCTTCAACGACGTCAGAGAGGTGACGAGTCCTGATGGCCATACATTAAATTAATCACTACGTTAAGTTGATCTTAGTCTAAAACAGGACTAACGTATTCTTAACGAACGTTTAAGTTGATCTTAGCCGCAACGCGACTAATGCATCCTTAAACTAAAAACACCAAACCCAAATCTAAGTAAATACGGATTTGGACTAATCCACGTCCTACGGGCGACGGCATTACTCAGTCTCCGTATACGATCCACGGGCAACCACAAACAAAACAAACACACACGACACGAAGTGAAATTCTGGAGAAGGAGAAAGTTGTTACCGCAATGCGGTAGCGTAATTAACTGCAGGGGCTTGCGCCTGCAGGGAAGAGCGTCCCCACAGTCAAAAACCCCTCACCCTGAGGGGGAATCTGACGAAGTCTGCTACATCGGCCGCATCCGTCTAAACCTCCGATACACAGTGCCATAAATCAACTTGGCATCTTCGGAGAGATAAACGGATAAAACCAAATAGCATATGCCCCGAACATCAGGCATGGACGCAAAGTCTAGGCCGCCATTCGGAGGGGAACACCCTTAGGATATGTACTTGACTACTAGGACTATGATGCAGATCATACTAGTGGGGACATGGTAGTCTATAAGTACATCCTATAACTGTTCCTAGTCGTGGGTGTATTGAGACAGGGAATCGATACTTCAGAGTAGACTAGCATATACGCATCATGACCCATATGATGGGCGATCGATGATCCTACATCCATTGGTGTGTGACATCAAAGATGGTATATGGGTGCTCAGTGGAGACTGGGTACACTGAACGGACTCGCCGAGAACTCCTTGTTGGTATTATTCCTATTGTCAAATAGCAGTTCTCTGGTGACACTGGTACAGGTTAGTTTGTAGACCCGAGATCATCATAGAGTCTTGTGTGATTCCCACTGTGCTTTGATTTCTACCTTACTACGTTCATGAGAATGTGCAAAATGGTGGCCTTTGCGTACAGTCCTGAATCACATGGAGGTAATGAGCGATAGGAGCGGTTTCGTCTCTCCCGGTATTGGGGGTTGATGTTGCGCTGTGTTCGATTGGCTATAACTGGAAGTCCCTGACCAGGGCTGATATGGAGATATATTGGTAAGTGTTATCAGTAGTTTCTCGACCCATTATCAGCCTCACATCGACACGACTTATTGGTTACTGGGGTCTGACGTTTACCACCCCTAGACTGGATATGCGACATATCAGATGAAGAGGGCGGACTGTATGGTAGTGTTACTGATTGGATTTACAGGAGTTAGAGCAGACTTGCTTGTTGATCTTCTGATCGCTCAATATCCGGGCAGCCGTTACGTTTAGCTGACCGCTTGCGGCTTGTTGGTATTTGATGCGATCATCACCTACTGCCGGCGTATTGACGAGTCTTTAGAGTCCTACATAGAGGTTTCCTGGCTCAGGCAAAATAGAGTAGGAGCATATATGTGATATGTGCGGGATCGAGATTGATACGCGTATGTGATACCATATTCTATTCTCGCGATATGTGATATCGGCCGGTTATATGTGATATAGCCGGGTTATCGGATCAAGTGTTGATTCGATGAAATAATATATAGAATATGTGTGTGTCTGTATTATGCTCACTTAAATATTTATTATTCTCACTTATGATGCTTTTAACATATATGTGATATATTTTTATTGTATTGTTTTCTTTTGTTACATAAATATTATATATGTGATATATAATATTGTGACATGCTAGGTTATACATGCAACAAGGATATATGAGAATTATACCATGCTACATATAATGTTTGGGTTTAAATTCTTAAGTAATTCAAAAATGTGGAAATGAGTCATGGTGGAAGCTTCATGAAGCTTGTTGATAACCATTGACAAAATCCACCCTTTTTGTTTTGCTTAAAATATTTTCTAACCCAACCATGACATATAGCCATGGTTAACTCTCTACAAGGGTTAGGTATTCACATATACTAACCAAGGGTTGCATTTCTAACCTTATCACATTCATCCATCTTCTTCTTCCTCATCTCATTTTTGTTCTCTAGATTTTGAGATCAAGAAGAAAAATTGTGATAAATTAAATACTAAAGTGAGCTAAATTCCTAATTCATCATCCTCTTCTATACTAGCCATATAGATTAGTGTGTTAGCTTCACTAATTCCGTATTAGTGAAGAGTGGGCTTGAGTCCGTGTTTTCTCGACATAGAACATCATAGACTTTGAAGACTTCAAGCAAGAATGCACCGTACATATTGTGGAGCCTCTCAAGAGTTCGGGAGCTTATGGATCGTAGCGAAGGGACTACTACTCGGAGCATTTGAAGTGAAGGAACGGACTTCAAAGGTTGTAATCCCTATCACTTAGATGTAAAGTTGTTTACATGCAATGTTAACCCTAAATCTCTAGTTCAATTACTTGGTTGGTTTGTTTAGCACTCCAGAATTTTAATATAGCATGTTTGATGCTTGCCAAAACCTTTCTAAGGTGCTAAGATAACCCTACAAAACACACATAGGTTAGAACCTATGGTCCACGCATACAAGAATAGCTAAACAATCCTCGGTGTTGACGTACAAACGTCAAACCGCCGAGTCAAAACCCAAATTCCAAAATCCAAGTAATTAAAAGTCGTAAAACGAAAACAGAAACTTTGAAAAACATCTCCAGATTTTTCCTCAGGTGAAATTGGGACATCTTGCATATAAGATAGGTCTAAATAACATACAACGGAGCCATGGACCAAACCTGGTGCCCAGCTTCCTATCCCAGGCCGCAATTTGCTGCCATCAAGGTTAAATCTGCGGCCAGAATCTTGAGTTGGGGTCTCGGGTCTCTAGGGTAAGCTTATAATCACCTGTATATCTCTGTGTGATCGCTAGTTATTTTTCAGAGCTCACAAGTTATATCAGATCTTAAAATCTCATTACATTTTCGACAAAATACGATATCTGCCAATTCCAAGTTCATGTTTTAGGTTTCTAAACTCAGTTGGTTCCTTAATTCGAACACTAGAGGGTTTCGTAATCATGAATAAATCTAAATTACACCTTTTCAATTCATAACATCACCTAAAGCTCAACTTAGAATTTTCCGACATCGCTAAACTATATTAGTTTGGCTCTAAACTACTATAGGATATAACGAAAGTTAAAAACTTAACTAAGGGTGTGGGATCATACCTCATTAGCAACTGAAGAAAATTCTTGAGTTACTCAAAGTGCTCAACATCTCCACTTGATCATACTAAAGTGTTTGTAGTGATGAGGGGAATATTTTTTAAGAAGAAAGTATGAGTTTTGGTGGTGGTTTAGAGGGTGGTGTATGGTGGAAGAGAAGGTGGAAGGAGGAGGAAAATGATGGAATGAAGGATGAGGGAAAATTAAGAAATGAAGAGGAGAGCCATGGTTGAAGATTAACCCTTCTCTTTTTCTCTATCTATCTTCCCTTATCCATACCCTTTTGTCCCCTCCTCCCCCCTCATGTCAATATCTCACATTTATTTTCCATTTTTTTTATAAAAAAACCAAAATATCATTTTAAAGAAAAAGGAAATGAAACCATGGTTAATGACAAAAATGCAACAAGTAGTATGCAATATGATTTGTTACATGTCATGGACATAAACAGAATTAAAGCATAATTAGCGAAATATTAATCAAATATAGCATTAATTTATATACAAATAATTGTATAATAATTTATAAAATATCTAAATCACATAAATTCTTTCAATATCAATAATTCATATTAATTTTCCATTTATTTCCTAAACTATCGGTATATAGTTATACCATATCATTAAAACTAATTCTCATACTTAATAATATTCATGAAATTTATTATTTTAATTATTTAAATTCCAAAAAATAATATTTTATTTTCTGTAATATTACAATCTTCCCCTCTTAAATAAATTCGGTCCCCGAATTTAAATTTAAACCCCCTAATAACTAAAACATTTCAGCAAACAATCAAGTTGTCGTGGCTCCGAAATCATGAATACATAAGATATATCATAACGGATCGTATGCACATAAAAACGAGTGCAAAACTCAAAATCAAAACTCCATCAAGCGTCACGCAATCATCGGAGTTATGACGAAAATACAAATGTCAAAATCCATTACGAAAATCAAATACGATATAATTTGGAATTTAACATATATATATATATATATATATATATATATATATATATATATATATATATATATATATATTATGCATCTTCGTGAAATCGTCAAAACAACTGAATAATATTGCATGCCAAATCCTTTTCAAATCGCCGTGTGATGCGCAAATCACGGCACATGTACCGGACGTGCATTATAAAGAAAATAGCCATATATATATCTTTTGTTTAACATATATGTCCCGCCTTTTTGAAACTGACTTACAAGGGTTTTCTTTTTATAGTTTCATGTCACCATGGACACGTAGGAAAATATTGAGACTATAACTCCTCTGAAATCCCTTCTATAAATATTGGCGCATGAAAAAATACTCAGGTACTATTCTCAGACCAGTCATATTCAGTTACTATATATTATAGTATATATCATAAAATATGCTGCTCGAAAGAGATCAATCCCAAAAATGTATACAAAAAATGCCACATGCGTCTAGTGCGCACGGAAATTGAAATCAAATACAGGTGCCACAAATATGCACAGAACAAAATTAAGTGCAACGGGTGTATACAAAAACATCTGTCAACTGCAATGATGTGCTTGACAATAATATCATGTGCATCTGATATGCATGAAGAATCTCGATTTTAGTGCATCTGGTGTGCACAAAATCACATCGAGTGCGCCCAGTGTGCACAAGAATCTTAATCAAGTGCACAGGGTGCACGAAAACATAAATCCAGTGCACTAGGGTGCATGAAAACAAATATCGAATATCAAAATCGAAATCAACGGTATATATACCAAATCAAATCAAGTATACCGCAGTATATAAACTCATAAACATGTGCATCTGTGCGCGTAAAAACATATCAAAGTACAGATAGTGGGTGTAAACTACACCAAATGCATAAGTCGAATCATGTGCATACTATATGCATGAAATCAAATCAACATCTCGGAATGCGTAAAAATCAAAATCAAGTGCAATGGGTATGCACAAAAACGAACATTAATACAACTGATACATGAAATACGAATCAAGTGCAACTGTGGTGCACATTAGAAATATCAATCATGAAAAAAATCATAAATCAAAACGAAAAAAACGTGATATATGAATCACCAATGCGCAAATTATAATAACAGTCGTCGAGGTGCCCCTCTTTCAATGTTGAAAGGTACCGGTGCATCCAAGGCTGGCAAAACAAGAATATCTACTTGCCTCCTGTCTACGGTCTGACGTCTTCTGCTTTTAGATCCTTATTTTTCTCTGCGGATTACCAGTTACATGACTCCTCGGCTCGACAGCCTGATTCGGAGTAATGACGGAAACAGTCCCGTCCTGGCACTTCTCAGAAGATCTACTGACCAATTAATATGGTCACTCGTAATGTATCACGTCAATAACGACAATCTCTGGCCCACTAAGTGTGCGCTATACAATCGATCCTGTCTCAAGTCTTTATCGTGAAGTACTCTTGAAAGATCCTATCTGGGTCTCTTTCCAATCTTATCTCTGCCGGACTGCCCGAAAGTTGGCATTCTTTACTCAAACCGTTTCTTGTTCCGGGACAGTTGCATTCTCATCACGACATTCTTCTGGAAAGGTGGTCATATCCAACGCCTCAGCGTGTGTAGTAAATCTCTGACATCAACGGAGTGGAATGACAACTCGTGAAAATCTCACAAGAACCTCTTACTCCGCTTACCTTCAATATGGACCAATTCGGAATTATCTCTTCATAACTGTGTGGACTGTGCTCTAATTAGCTGTACTCATCTAGAGTAACTTTTGAAGCAACAAACTAGGCATCTCTAATACCCCGTGGAAGGTGTCTGGCCAATTTCGTCCTCGGGAACTCGTCCAAGTCATCGGAGTAATGCGCTTTCACTTGTCTTTTCTTGATCGACCCACAACATGTCTGTGTGAGGTCCTCTTCTAGCTGAAGTTTGTTGATTTGATGACCTTGCATCGAAGCATCCAAATGAACAAACTGTCTTAGTCACTTATCCAAGGGTGAATAGCGGTCTTCTATCACATCTCCGTGTATAAACTCATGCTGCATTAGCTTCTGATGTCTGGGGGCGATATCTTATCAAACTCAGCAACAACTAGATCATCTGTCTGGACGGTAGACAATGCCTCAATATCTGGAGTAGACGGTACCTCAATAGTCTTCACAATCTGGCTGGCCTCTAGCAATGGACCGATCATCTAGTGCAGATCCTGAACGTTCGTATCAACGAGAAATCCTAGTCGAACAATATATCAAAACGTTCGTGTGTCACCAGAATACATCCTGGTCAGTCTTCATTCCCGACGAGCTCGCTCTGACCGTATCTCTAGCCGTAGCTCTCCCTGCTCATGAAGTCAAGGTAACGGAAACCACAATTCGATATCATAGATCATAGGAACGAATATAAATACAATGCATAAGAAATGTACATCCTAAGGCTACTTAAGCGAAGTAGCGTATCATAAGTATGCCGCGGAATATACACACGGTACGCCACTCTACTTAAGTCACCTACTCCATCAACCATGATCAACCTACGCGACGAAAGTTCAAGTCTAATACCCCCCTTGGCCAAGTCTAAGTTCCGTAAGGTCAGGCCTAGGTTCTGAAATAAATGTATGCCCTAGACTCCGCATAGTCAAACCTAGACTCGCACCAAGGTTAAACCTAATGCTTTGATACCAACTTTGTCATGACCCGAAAAAGGCACGTGACTGGCACTTGAATCATGTGAAGTCTATAGGACCACACCTAATTCAAGTAAGCCAATATCCCAAAAATCTAAACCTTTTTAGGGAAAATAATAGAGGCGATGTTTTGAAATAAAGGTTTAATGAATCAGGTTCTTTCTTGAAAACATAAGTTATATTCTATAAAAAAAATGCAATATTTTATATCTATCTTGAAAACATTTTCGCCATTATAAATTTTCGGCAGCACCTCCTTTGTAATTTTTAACCCGAAAACGAATACAAGCAATAATAAATATAAGCATCCCCAAACAGGAGCTAGCTCTTCACCAATTAGCGGAAACAACCACGCAATGATATAAATATACAACGCCGAAGACGAGAATCAAAACACAGAAATAGAGCAAAGAAAACAAAACAATAATGAATAGGTACAAGAGTGTGACTCTAAGGCCGAAAGAATATACAATAGTGTTTCTAAGTGTACAAATATACAAAGTCTGGTTGATGGAGCTTTTAACTAGATATAACTGAATGAAATATACAAGTATATAATGGTGGTCATGATGAAAATGTATCCCACCTAAACAAATGCAATCACCCTGAAGAAAGCAGTGTGCCAGCAAGCCGCAACGGAACCTGTGCAATCAAACCAGCAAGAAAACTGTGACACAATGGGGGTGAATTGCCAACTCGTGAGTAGAAGACATTATCGAGTAGAAACCGAATGTATGACTATCTCCTAGGTCATACAGTACGGTACAATAAATAATAATAACACGATAACATCTAGTGGTAGCAAGGATAATAAAATACGCATATGTTTAACAATACTCAAGTAATCATGTCCAATACTCGTGTCCGTGCCACAAAGTGACTACATGATAAGTGTATCATGTATAAATGTATCATCCAACGTGTGTCCAGCAACGACACACAAAATCATGATAAACCTGAGTGCCCAGTATCGACACTCAAAAACATCATGAAAACCGTGTCCGTCAGCGACACATAATACTCATATCTCGGGCTCCGTCAGTCCGGATTGGCCCATATCATCTGATCTCACGACTAAGGTCGGTATCATATGGATATCTGCCATGCCAAACTATCACCGGTCGGTAGTGCTTCCCTGTCGGGCTCAACGTCTCAATCTCTATACGGCCTTCTTTCCCCGAGGTACCGCACCAGGTCCACCATATACCCGCAGACGGTGTCGCCCTCGCTCATCATGGTAGGTAATTATATATCATATATGCTCCAGAACAGAGAAATCTCATGGTGGACGTCACACATCATATCAAGAAAAACCGCAATTTTCTTTTAAAAGGAGCATAAGTTTTTGGTTTCACATGCGGTTTCCCAAATCCTGAAATGTCATGAAAATTGGAATCCCATAATCATGAGCTAATAATGAACGATGAATATTGGTATAGAGCCCAACTGCAGTACAAAACCGGAATGTATGTATGTGACTGCATGTGGCATCTAAGTAAGAAATACAAAGTCTAAACTAGCATATGATATCATGAATGCAAAACAACACTACTTAACTACAATTTATCAGGGTATATGCATGAAGTAACGGTTAATAAAGTGTATGTGACTTGGCAATTACCGATGCTGAAGTGTGTGAGCCAGCAAGCAAGTGTACGTGCAATATATGCATCATCGGTAATGGTGTAGGTGTCCTAGCAGGCGAGATCATAATAGAAAATAATCAGTAAATTCAACATTATAAGATATATATATATATATATACGAGTCATATAGTTGTATTATTGGAAATGGCATGAATCGTTGTTTTGGAAAAGTAGGGATTACGGTGTTTTTGAGAAAAGAGATATCATTTTTGAAAATCCGTAGCGTCCCTTGAGTTATCCTTTGAAAATGCCTACGATTTGTTAGGTTTGAAAATAGGTATGACTCGAGCCTAATCTAACATCTATCTAAGCAACTAAAAACTAAACTAAGAACCAGGTTGAAAGTGATAAGAAAGTCTATAGCATTTTCCGAGTCGATATATCTAATAGTCGGCGATCCAGCCTCATAGCATCACGTATGGTATAATCTATCGTACGACATCATCGAGTTAAGAGTGCGGATCAATCATCATGTATATATCTCGTACGGCATAGTTTGTCGTATGGCATCCTCAAAATCGAGGGTACGGGACAAAAATCATATATATCATATAGTTCGTATGGTATCATTCGTCGTACAATATATTAATCAAGGGTACGGATCTAAGGTCACATACATTCTATTATATAATCAAGTCACATGTTACTGCATGTTATGTATATAACGTCCAATGATCCTTTAATATATCGCATCATATATGATATCTTATCTCAAATCGTATATCAAATTCGCTTGACATCCAGCTCGATCGTATCGACTCAAAACCATATAATATGTCATATCCTCATCATACATGTATATGTAGTGTGTGTGTGTATCATATACCCATATATGTACATATATATACATATACATATACACACATATCATAACAAGTGTGTGTGTGCGTGACAAAGTAAACCGACGACTCACGACTAAGGAACTAAACTAAGAGTAAATTATCCTACAAGTACGTGTAATCTAACCTAAAGTCTCCTAGTAACCCTATTTGCTAGGTATCCAAGTCTCGCATATATATATATATATATACAGTTGCGGGGGTGCTATACGCATCTACCCGACTTCCCCCGTAGATATACATCTACTCACCTTCGATCCTCGCTTGCGTCGATGACGCCTTGCTCTCCCTTGACGTCCCGAAGTCCACGCGGAAGTACTTACAGTTCAAAATACGTCATATCCAAACACGAGTCAAATACGGAAACCTATACAACACACGAAACACACATAGGTTAGAACCTATGGTCCACGCATGTAAGAATAGCTAAACAATCCTCGGTGTTGACGTACAAACGTCAAACCACCGAGTCAAAACCCAAATACCAAAATCCAAGTCATTAAAAGTCATAAAACAAAAACAGAAACTTTGAAAAATATCTCCAGATTTTGCCTCAGGTGAAATTGGGACATCTGGCATATAGGATAGGTCTAAATAATATACAACGGAGCCATGGACCAAACCTAGGGCCCACCTTCCCCAGGCCGCAATTTGCGGCCATCAAGGTTAAATCTGCGACCAGATTCTTGAGTTGAGGTCTCGGGTCTCTAGTGTAAGCTTATAATCACCTGCACATCTCTCTGTGATCGCTAATTATTTTTTAGAGCTCCTAAGTTATAGAAGATCTTAAAATCTTACCACATTTTCGACAAAATACGATATCGGCCAATTCTAAGTTCATGTTTTGGGTTTCTAAACACAGTTGGTTCCTGAATTCGAACACTAGAGGGTTTTGTAGTCATGACTTAATCTCAATTACACCTTTTCAATTCATAACATCACCAAAACCTCAACTTAGAATTTTCCGACATCGCTAAACTACATTAGTTTGGCTCTAAACTACTATAGGATATAAGGAAAGTTAAAAACTTAACTAAGGGTGTCGGATTATACCTCATTAGCAATTGAAGAGAATTCTTGAGTTGCTCAAAGTGCTCAAAATCTCCACTTGATCATACCAAAGTGTTTGTAGTGATGAGGGGAATATTTTTTATGAAGGAAGTATAAGTTTCGGTGGTGGTTTAGAGAGTGGTGTATGGTGGAAGAGAAGATGGAGGGAGGAGGAAGATGATGGAATGAAGGATGAGGGGAGATGAGGAAATGAAGAGGAGAGCCATGGTTGAAGATTAACCCCTCTCTTTCTCTCTATCTATCTTCCCTTGCCCATACCTCTTTGTCCCCCCCTCATGTCAATATCTCACATTTATTTCCCATTTTTTTAAAAAAAACCAAAAAATCATTTTAAAGAAAAATGAAATGAAACCATGGTTAATGACAAAAATGCAACAAATAGTTTGCAACATGAATTGTTGCATGTCATGGACATAAATAGAATTAATACATAATTAGCGAAATATTAATCAAATATAGCATTAATTTATATACAAATAATTGTATAATAATTATAAAATATCCAAATCACATAAATTCTTTCAAAATCAATAATTCATATTAATTTTCCAATAATTTCCCAAACTATCGGTATATAGTTATACCATATCATTAAAACTAATTCTCATACTTAATAATATTCATGAAATTTATTATTTTAATTATTTAAATTCCCAAAAATAATATTTTATTTTCTGAAATGTTACACCGCGGATGACACCTCAGTTCGCTACCTCGGCCTGCCCATTGCATTGAGATGGGAAACCACGGTAAACTTCATCAGTATGTGGTAGTCGCTGCAAAACTCTTTGATTTTATCGTTTTCAAAGTTAGTCCCATGGTCGGTAGTTATATACCTTGGGATTCCGAATCGAGAAATTAGGTTGTTCTGCAGGAATTTTATCGTAGATGCGGCCGCCGGTTTTCTGATTGGTACGGCCTCTATCCATTTTGTGAAGTAGTCCACGGCGACAAGGATGTATCGGTGTCCATCCATGCCGGTAGGGAGTTGACCGACCATATCCATCCCCCATTGCGCAAACGTCCAAGGGGAGGTAAGTGGCATTAGCTCGGTTGTGGGAAGACGAGATATACTGCTGAATAGTTAGCAGTTCTTGCACCTTCTGACACCTTCTCGGCGTCCTGGTGTAACTTCGGCCAGTAGTACCTTTGGAGCAGCGTCTTCTGGACCAAGGTGCGTGCTCCTTAGTGCTCTCCCCCGACCCCTTCATGAATTTCTCGAAGAACACAGTCAGCCTCGTAGGGGTTGACGCACCAGAGCAGAGGCTGAGTGTATGACTTCTTGTACAGGTTTTTGTTACTCCAGATGAAGTGGCATGCTTTGGCAAGTAGCCGGCGAGCTTCTCCTTGGTCTTCAAGGAGTACACCGTCTTTCAAGAACTCCACAAGGTGTTTCCTCCAATCTTGGCCTTCTTCTTGGGTTGCGTAGATCTGGAGCATTACCTCTCCTTTTTCCACGATGGGTCGTGGCAAGACTTCGAAGAGAATGTTTCTTTTATGGGTGGCCAAGTAGGAAGAAGCGAGCTTGCTCAAAGCGTCTACCCGGGTGTTCAAGTTCCTGGGGATCTGTTCCACTTGGACTTCGTCAAAATATTTTCGAAATTTTTTACCTCAGCTAGGTACTTTATCATGAGCGGTTCTCGAGCTTCGAAGTGCCCGGTTACCTGGCCGACGACCAATGTCGAGTCGCTGCGAATTCTGATGGTATTCAGTCCTACCCCAGAGGCGATTCGCAGTCCTGCTAGCAAGGCCTCGTATTCCTCTGCGTTGTTTGATGCTCTGAACCCGAGCTTTAAGGAGTATTCCATTTCAGTTTCGTCCGGGCTGCGGATGATCAGGCCAGCCCCGCTCCCCTCCTCGGTAGAAGATCTGTCCATGTAAAGCACCCAATCCGGGATGGGGTCGGGCGCCTTTTCGACCGAGGGTCGTGGTTTAGGGTCCCGGGTTGGCGTTTCTTCTTTAGCAAGGATGGTGCATTCGACAACAAAATCCGCTAAGACTTGCGCTTTGATAGCTTGTCGGGGGCGGTATTGATATCGAATTGGGATAGTTCCCACCTCCACTTCTCCAGACTTCTTGATGACTCGGAGGAGGCGAGGATTGACCCTAAAGGTCGCTCGGTGAGGACGAGGATCGTTAGCGCTTGAAAATAGTGCCGAAGTTTTCTGGAGGTGACGACAAGCGCCAGGACTATTTTTTCTATGGCTCGGTATCTTGTTTCTACGTCCTTGAAGACATGGCTCACGTAATAGATCGGCATCTGCATGTCTTCACATTCCCTGACAAGCACCGAGCCTGCTGCTTGGTTAGAGACGGCCAAATATAGCAACAGTTTGTCACCTTCGACTGGTCGGGTGAGTAGTGGTGGGGTCACTAGATGTGCTTTAAGTTGCTCGAAAGTGTTATGGCATTCCTCAGACCATTCAAACTTAGGGATCTTCCTCAAGGCCTTGAAAAACGGGAGGCACATCTCTCCGGACCTGGACATAAAGTGACTCAGGGCAGCGACCCTTCCCGTGAGTCGCATGATTTCGACATTTCTCTTGGGCATTGCAATGTTGAGGATGACATTGATCTTTTTAGGGTTTGGTTTGATTCCTCGGTGGGTTACCATGAACCCAAGGAACTTCCCGCTGGTGAATCCGAATGTGCACTTAGCTGGATTCAGCTTCATTTTGTACTTGCGCAGGACGTCGAATGTCTCCCCAAGGTCTTTAGTGTGCCCCGCTGATGAGATGGATTTTACAAGCATGTCGTGGATGTAGACTTCTATGTTTCTACCGATATGGAGTTTGAACAGCTTATTGACCAGTCGCTGATATGTGGCCCCGGCGTTCTTGAGTCCGAAAGGCATCACTTTGTAGCAGTATACCCCCTGGTCAGTGGTGAAGGCGGTAAGTTTTTCGTTAGTCAGGTTCATCCTGATCTGATTGTAACCAGAGAAAGGTTCCATGAAGCTCAATAATTCGTGGCCGGCCGAGCTGTCTACCAGCTGGTCTATCCGAGGGAGGTGATAGTTATCTTTGGGGTAGACCTTGTTCAAATCCGTGAAATTGACGCACATGCGTCATTTCCCGTTTTCCTTCTTGACCATGACCACGTTCACAGTGGCGAGTAGTCGATCCACTTCGTCCTCTATTGCTTTTGCTTTGCCGGCACAAAACATCTCTTCTTTTGTCGGACGGGTTTTTCTTTTGGGTCGGCCCCGAGCTTGTGGGAGATCACACTAGGGTCGATTTCGGGCATGTTTGCCGGCGCCCAAGAGAATACGTCCGAGTTATCGCGAAGGAACTAGATCAGTTCTTCACGGCGATCCTCAGTCAAGAGAGAGCCGATCTGGACTATCTGGCCATTGACCCCTTCTGCGAGGGGTACATCCGTTAATGCTTCTACCGGGGCACCTCTAACTTATATTTGGTCGTCGCGTGTATCTAAAGACCCCTGGAAGCCGGGTATGTCCTCAAAATCGTCGCCTTGATCTCCTGCGGTCGACGTCGAGGCAAAGCAAATCCTAGCGGTTTGCTGGTCTCCGTAAGCCCGACCTATTCTCCCTTGATCTAAAGGAAACTTGATCGCAAGGTGATAAGTCGAGATCTGGGCTCGGAGAGCATTTAAGGTCGGACGTCCTAAGAGAATGTTATAGGATGAAGTTACCTTGGCGACGAGGAAGTCCACCGGTATGGTTCGTGTATTGCCCGCTTCTCCGATGTTGAGGAGGAGGGTGACCAATCCCTCGGCATGGACAGAATGATTGGTGAACCCAGAGAGGACATGAGAGGTAGGTCGGAGGTCAAATGGTCCTAACCCCATACGCTGGAAACAGTCATGGAACAGGATATCCGCTGAGCTCCCTGAGTCGACCAATATCCTCTAAACTTCATAACGGTGGACCCTGGCCGTTATCACGAGAGGGTCATTATGGGAGAGCGATATGCCGTGGAGGTCTTCATCTATGAAAGTGATCGGCTCATCCCTCCTGCACCTCTTGTGTGGCATACCACTTGTACCCTCGATTGGGAGGATATGGCAGTTCCCCTTGTTTCTCGAGCCGGATCTGAGGTAACGACCATGATCTGCCTGATCGTTAATTCCCCGGGAGGGGTTTGGTCATTTTGCTCCTACTCCGCCTGCCGCTTGTCCCGCAGGTACTTCGCCAGGTGGCCAGAGCAGATCAACTCTTGGATGTAGTCACGGAGTTGTTTGCAGTTCTCTGTCGGGTGACCCTATGACCTGTGTAAGGCGCAGTATGGGCCGCGGAGTCGCTTACCAGCCCTTTGGGTGACTGGCAGGAGCTTGAAGAACCTCTCACCCTTAGCTTCCTTCAACAGCTCAGTCTGAGAGATGTTTAGGGGAGTGTACTCCTGAAATCTCGGGGAGTAAGGCTTCGGACGATCGACCTTCTTTTTCTCCTCCCTGCCCCATTTCTTTTTGTCCGTCTGGTCGGCTCGGGGCAGGTTTGAGTTTACCTCGGACTCGAGTTGGATTTCTCGCTCGGTCCAGGCTTTTACATCAGTCAAGGTCTTAGTAATGCAAAAGAGCGGAGCCACTTTTTGTGCCTAAGACCCGACCTCAGCGCGGTGATGACTGTTTCATCGCGGTCCTTGGGGACCTCGAGGAGGGCATTGTAGAAGTGGGTGACATATCCATTGAAGGATTCTTTATCTCTGCTCTTGATGGTGAACAGGTAGTCAACCGTCCTTTTCTGTCATCGATTCCCGACGAAGTGACCGAGGAATTGGGTGGCCAGTTCATCGAAAGTCGATATGGAGCATGGCATATGTCCTCGGAACTAGTCCCGGCTAGCCCGGATGAGGGTGGTAGGGAAAGCTCGGCATTGAGCCGCGTCGAAGTTATCCTGGAAGCTCATGCCTGCCGTTAATGCGTCTAGGTGATACTTCGGGTCAGATTTCCCATCGAAGAGGGCCACTTTAGGTGGCTTGTTCTTGGATGAGACGTGCTCGGCAAGCAGCTCTTTTATGAATGGCTTTGTTAGCAAGGTGGCGGAGTACCTGGCCCCTTCGCCGAACGTTCGTATGCCTTCGATCTTCTTCTTGAGGGGTTCAATCCGGTAGTGGTACCCTGTGGATTCTGCACAGTCGGAGTGGTGGCTATCCCCGCTCCGGGTCTGCATGATGCTGTAGCTTTGATTTCGCACTTTCAAGTGTCTCAAATCCTCGGGCGAGGCCCTCCTCGAGTAGTCCCTGCACTCTTCGTTCATGCGATCCCGGCGAGAGTGGAGGCGTCGGTCATGCCCAGAAGCAGGCGAGCTGACCGACACCTCCTCAGAGGGAAAGAGCGTACGGCAGGCATTGGATTGACGATGCAGTCTTCCTTGGGATTGTGGCGTGGAGCTGTCCGGCGCCCAGCGGGTCATGGAATAAATCGCCGCATGCAGGTCTGGGTAGCCGGAGTCACCCGTCGGCTCTCGGTGGCGCTGAGGTGAGGGTGAGTGAGCTCGAGGGTTTGGGCATGCCCATCCGTCCTCCTACAGTCGTCACTATCCCGGGGAAGGGGAGCCGCGGTCTGATGGGTAAGGCCAGCCGCTTGAACTCGGACTAGGGCATCCACCAGTGATATGAGCCTGTCTATGCAGACGGATAAGGCGTTGATGGCGTTGGGAGGGCGAGATGAACCGCTCCCGCATCCATTGTGGCGGCTTGTATTCGGACCGTCGCGGTTGTCGCTCGCCATCGGGTCGAGGGTGAAAGATCAACTTTTGGGTGGAAGCTTCTGAAGAGTTCCCACGGACATCTCCAACCGATGGAGCTTGGGATCTCCTTCAGATGTTGTCCTCCGTCGATCCTGCGATGGCGGTCTTTGACGGCTGAGATTTATTTTGGGAGTTGTTAGGTGTGGATCTCAATGGGTAGTGTTTGATGCCGAGCTACCTGAAAAGAAGTCCCGGGGTAGGTGACCACCGTAGGACCCTCCGACGATCAAGTTAGTGCCGAGATATAAGTGCAGAGTAGCGGTGTATTGGAATGAGTTCCAGTTACCTGAGTTGTCTGAAAGAGGGGTTTATATAAGGGTTGCGTTGAGCGAGCAGACGCAAGATCTTCGCGGTCCGTTACGCCCCAGCGTCATCCTCGTCTTGAATGGCGGGATGCACCCATTAATGGGGGGATGCACTAGCGTGGGACGCGGATCGTAGGGATGCAGATATCTCTTCCTGGCAATATACGTGGAGCCATTGCGGGGCGCATGGGATCCATGCTCTTGGTTAATCGTAGGAGGCCGAGGAAGCTCAGCACGTCAGGAGCTGGGAGGCCGAGGAAGCTCGGCACGTCAGACGGCTCGGAGACGAGCCGGGAGGCCGAGGAAGCTCCGCATGTCAGACGGCTTGGAGACAAGAAAGGAGACTGAGAAAGTTCGGAGACGAGCTGTTGGTAGTTTCCTAGGTGAAGGTGGAATGTATTCAGGGAGGTCTTCCGAAAGGTCGGATACATTCCTCGAGAAGGGGATCCCGAGAAATGTCCCTGATGCAACTCATTTATTCCACCCCTGTAGCCTTCGGGACACGTCAGCCGCCACGTGTCGTAATCTGAGGAGGCACCACTTATGAGCATTATCAGAGAGAGAGATGGATGAGACGAACATCTTATGGTTTTAGAGAAAACCAAAAGAAACATTTTCCTTTATTTTGAATTTTCCTTGAAAAACGAGATGAGTTCGTACAGTCATTCTTGAGTTTGAGTTATAATACTAAACATGAATAAAACAATGACTATGATTTTATGGAAGTGAATTTACGGGGCGGCCTGTGGTAAATTCCAACATTGTCGCTTTCTTTGAAAAAACAAGGGCAATGTTGTTTTACATATGGAAGAAAGCACACTAAAGAAAATAAGTTTTTTCCCTCTTTGACGTCTCTTTGATGTTGTTGGTTGGAATTAATTGAACCCATGAGTGTTTGTTTTCAAGAGCCTTGGTACAAAACTAGTAATTACTTTATTCAAAAGCTTTATTAATTCACGTATAAACTGGTTATTCTAGGCCAGCACTTGTTTCATACCCTAGGAGCCACTAATTCTCAAGGTAAACTAATTATATGGATGGCGCTTTATATGTAATTAAGAGAAAATTACATAAAATACCATCGATTTTTTCCTATTGTCATATATCTCCACTAAACTTCAAATAGTGCATGAACCCCTCGCTATTAGAAAAAACTGCAATAGCTAGAGGAACATTTACTTGGGACAAATTTCCCTCAACAATATGCACACTACTGAGCGAATTTTCTCTCTTGCTAATATTCTCTCGGCATTGATATATTTCTAAGCAGAAAAGAATACATCGCCGAGAAAAAAAATATAAAAAGCGTAAATTTAATTGGACCAAAACATAGTGTGGGGAATATTTTCACAAGCATATATCCCTTGGCAATAGTGACATAAACAACTAAAGAAATGCAAAGGGAACATTACCGAGGGATCGAAATCACCCCCTCATGAATGAGCATTTGCCTGGGATTTTAAATCTTTCTATTGTCCATCGCTAATGTACTAGATTCTTGTAGTGCCTTCTCCCTCACGTGAACTATCACATCCGTTTCAAAACGACGGAGGGAGGGGATAGTTATCTTCGGAATAGGCCTTTGTTCAAATTCGTGAAATCGACGCACATACGCCATTTCCCGTTTGCCTTCTTGATCATGACCACATTTGCAGCGGCGAGTAGTCGATCCACTTCGTCCTCTATTGCTGCTTGCTTTGCCGGTGCAAAACTTCTCTTCTTTTGTCGGACGGGTTTTGCTTTCGGGTCGGCCCCGAGCTTGTGGGAGATCATTCTAAGATCGATTTCTGGCATGTCTGCCGGTGCCCAAGAGAATACGTCCGAGTTATCTCGGAGGAACCGGATTAGTTCTTCACGGCGATCCTCAGTCAGGAGAGAACCGATCTGGACTGTCTGGCCATTGACCCCTTCTGCGAGGGATACATCCGTTAATGCTTCTATCGGGGCACCTCTAACTTCAATTTGGTCGTCGCGTATATCTAAAGACCCCTGGAAGCCGGGTATGTCCTCAAAATCGTCGCCTTGATCTCCTTCGGTCGACGTCGAAGCGAGGCAAATCCTAGCGGTTTGCTGGTCTCCGTAGGCCCGGCCTATTCTCCCTTAATCTAAATGAAACTTGATCGTAAGGTAATAAGTCGAGATCTGGGCTCGGAGAGCATTTAAGGTCAGACGTCCTAAGAGAATGCTATAGGATGAAGGGACCTTGGCGATGAGGAAGTCCACCTGTATGGTTCGCGTATTGCCCGCTTCTCCGATGTTGAGGAGGAGGGTGACCAATCCCTCGGCAGGGACAGAATAATTTGTTAACCCAGAGAGGGCATGAGAGGTAGGTCAGAAGCCGGATGGTCCTAGCCCCATACGATGGAAATAGTTGTGGAACAGGATATCCGCTGAACTCCCTGAGTCGACCAATATCCTCTAGACTTCATAACGGTGGACCCTGACCGTTATCACGAGAGGGTCATTACGGAAGAGCGATATGCCGTGGAGGTCTTCATCTGTGAAAGGGATCGGCTCGTCCCTCCTGCATCTCTTGTGTGGCATACCACTTGTACCCTCGATTGGGAGGATGTGGCGGTTCCCCTCGCTTTATCGAGCCGGATCCGAGGTAACGACCATGATTTGCCCGATCGTTAATTCCCCGGGAGGGGTTTGGTCATTTTGCTCCTACTTCGCCTGCCGCTTGTCCCGCAGGTACTTCGCCAGGTGGCCTGAGCAGATCAACTCTTCGATGTAGTCACGGAGTTGTTTGCAATTCTCTATCGGGTGACCCTGTGACCTGTGGAAGGCGCGGTATGGGCCGCGGAGTCGCTTGCCTGCCCTTTGGGTGACCGGCGGGAGCTTGAAGAACCTCTCACTCTTAGCTTCCTCCAACAGCTCAGTCTGAAGATGTTTAGGGGAGTGTACTCCTGAAACCTCGGGGAGTAAGGATTCGGATGATTGACCTTCTTTTTCTCCTCCTTGTCCCTTTTCTTTCTGTCCGTCTGGTCGGCTTGGGGCAGGTTTGAGTTTACCTCAGACTCGAGTTGGATTCTCGCTCGGTCCAGGCTTTTACTTCAGCCATGGTCTTAGGTTGCGCTAATGCAAAAGAGCGGAGCCACTTTTTGTACCTAAGACCCGACCTCAGCGCGGTGATGACTGTTTCATCGCGGTGCTCGGGGATCTCGAGGAGGGCATTGTAGAAGAAGGTGACATATCTTTTGAAGGATTCTTTATCTCCACTCTTGATGGTGAACAGGTAGTCAACCGTCCTTTTCTGTCATCGATTCCCGACGAAGTGACCGAGGAATTGGGTGGCCAGTTCGTCAAAGGTTGATATGGAGCGTGGCATAAGTCCTCGGAACCAGTCCCGGCTAGTCCGGATGAGGGTGGTGGGAAAGCTCGGCATTAAGCCACGTCGAAGTTATCCTGGAATCTCATGCCTGCCGTAAATGCGTCTAGGTGATCCTTCGGGTCAGATTTCCCATCGAAAAGGGCCACTTTTGGTAGCTTGTTCCTGGACGAGACGTATTCGGCAAGCAGCTCTTCTGTGAAGGGCTTTGTTAGAGAGGCGGCGGAGTACCTGGCCCCTTCGCCGGACGTGTAGCCATCCCTTCGTATGCCTTCGATCTTCTTCTCGAGGGGTTCAATCCGGTAGTAGTACCACACGGATTTTGCACAGTCAGAGTGGTGGCTACCCCCGCTCCAGGTCTGCATGATGGTGCGGCTTCGATTTCGCTCTTTCAAGTGTCTTAAATCCTCGGGCGAAGCCCTCCTCGAGTAGTCCCTGCGCTTGTCGTTCGCGCGATCCCGGCGAGAGCGGGGGCGTCGGTCATGCCCGGAAGCAGGCAAGCTGACCGACACCTCTTTAGGGGGAGAGAGCGTGCGGCAGGCATTGGAGTGACGGCGCAGTCTTCCCTGGGATCATGACGCGGAGCTGTCCGGCGCCCAGCGGGTCATGGAATAAATCGCTACATGCAGGTCTGGGTGGCCGGAGTCAGCCCGCCGGCGCTCAGTGGCGCTAAGGTGAGGGTGAGTGAGCTCGAGGGCTTGAGCGTGCCCATCTGTCCCCCTACGATCGTCGCTATCCTGGGGAGGGGGAGCCGCGGTCTGGTGGGTAGGGCCCACCGCTTGAACTCGGATTAGAGCATCCACCAGCGATATGAGCCTGTCTATCCAGGCGGATAAGGCGTTGATGGAATTGGGAGGGCGAGACGAACCGCACCTGCCTCCGTTGTAGCGGCTTGTATTCGGACCGTCGCGGTTGTCTCTCGCCATCGGGTCGAAAGTAAAAGATCAACTTTTGGGTGGAAGCTTCTGAAGCGTTCCCACGGACGTCGCCAACTGATGGAGCTTGGGATCTCCTTCAGATGTTGTCCTCTGCCGATCCTGCGATGGCGGTCTTTGACGGTTGAGATTTGTTTTAGGAGTTGTTAAGTGTGGATCTCAATGGGTAGTGTTTGACGCCGAGCTACCTGCAAAGAAGTCCTGTGGTAGGTGACCACGGTAGGACCCTCCGACGATCAAGTTAGTGCTGAGGTATAATTGCAGAGTAGCGGCGTATTGGAATGAGTTTCAGTTACCTAAGTCGTCTGAGAGAGGGGTTTATATAAGGGTTGCGTTGAGCGAGCAGGCGCGAGATCTTCCCAATCAGTTACGCCCCAGCGTCATCCTCGCTTTGAATGGCAGGATGCACCCATTAATGCGGGGATGTGCTAGAGTGGGACGCAGATCGTAGGGATGCAGATATCCCGCCCTGGCAATATACGTAGAGCCGTTGCGGGGCGCATGGGATCCATGCTCTTGGTTGATCGGAGGAGGCCGAGGAAGCTCGACACGTCAGGAGCTCGGAGACAAGCTGGGAGGCCGAGGAAGCTCGGTACGTCAGACGACTCGGAGACGAGCCGGGAGGCCGAGGAAGCCAGGCACGTCAGACGGCTCGGAGACGAGCCGGGAAGCCGAGGAAGCCCGGCACGTCAGACGACTCGGAGACGAGCCGGGAGGCCGAGGAAGCCGGGCACGTCAGACGGCTCAGAGACGAGCCGGGAGGCCGAGGAGGCTCGGAGACGAGCCGAGAGGCCGAGGAAGCGCGGCACGTCAGACGGCTCAGAGACGAGCCGGGAGGCCGAGGAAGCTCGGAGACGAGCTGTTGGTAGTTTCCTAGGTGAAGGTGGAATGTATTCAGGGAGGTCTTCCGAAAGGTCGGATACAGTCCTGGAGAAGGGGATCCCGAGGAATGTCCCTGATGCAACTCATTTATTCCACCCGCGTAGCCTTCGGGACACGTCATCCGCCACGTGTCGTAATTTGAGGAGGCACCACTTATGAGCATCATCAGAGAGAGAGAGAGATGGATGAGACGAACATCTTGTGGTTTTAGAGAAAACCAAAAGAAACATTTTCCTTTATTTTGAATTTTCCTTGAAAAACGAGATGAGTTCGTACGGCCATTCTTGAGTCTGAGTTATAATACT
The DNA here is from genome assembly GCA_030015575.1 of Agapanthus africanus. Taxonomy (NCBI): domain Eukaryota; kingdom Viridiplantae; phylum Streptophyta; class Magnoliopsida; order Asparagales; family Amaryllidaceae; genus Agapanthus; species Agapanthus africanus. Next base: position 438,355,885 of record CM057350.1, on the reverse strand, counting down.
AAACATGAATAAAACAATGACTATGATTTTAGGGAAGTGATTTTACGGGTCGGCCTGTGGTAAATTCCAACATCGTCGCTTTCTTTGAAAAAACAAGGGCAATGTTGTTTTACATATGGAAGAAAGCACTCTAAAAATAATAAGTTTTTTCTCTCTCTGACGTCTCTTTGATGTTGTTGGTTGGAATTGAACCCATGAGTGTCTATTTTGGAGAGCCTTGGTACAAAACTAGTAATTACTTTATTCAAAAGCTTTATTAATTCACGAATAAACTGGTTAGTCTAGGCCAACACTGTTTCATACTCTAGGAGCCACTAATTCTCATCGTAAACTAATTATATGGATGGCGCTTTATATGTAATTAAGAGAAAATTACATAAACTACCATCGATTTTTTCCTATTGTTATATATCTCCACTAAACTTCAGATAGTGCATGAACCCCTCGCTATTAGAAAAAACTGCAATAGTAAGAGAAATATTTATTTGGGACAAATTTCCCTCAACAATATGCACACTACTGAGCGAATTTTCACTCTTGCTAATATTCTCTCGGCAAATATATATTTCTAAGCAGAAAAGAATACATTGCCGAGAAAAAAATATAAAAAGCATAAATTTAATTGGAGCAAAACATATTATGGGGAATATTTTCACAAGCATATATCTCTTGGCAATAGTGACATTAACAACTAAAGAAAGACAAAAGGAATATTGCCGAGGAATCTAAATCACCCCGTGAATGTGCTTTTGCGCCGGATTTTAAATCTTTTTATTGTCCATCGCTAAAGTACTAGATTCTTGTAGTGCCTTCTCCCTCACGTGAACTATCACATCCGTTTCAAAAGGATAGTGGCATTAAAATGTGCCTGACATTACATCCTTAATCTTTATCTGTTTCGACCTCTCTTTTTTCAATGGTGTTCAGCAACAATGTAAGAAAATCCAACGGCGGTTAATGTAATTTACCCGATAATTAGTTAGTGCAAAATATCTTAAGCCATTAATTTCATCACCTCTAAAATATACGATGCAAGTTAGATATTATCTAACTGGCACATCACCATCAACATTACTCAATATAATTTTCTTTAGTACCAAACAACTCACCATCCCTTGTTCTTCTGGCTCTTAAAACACAAGTCTCATATAGTAATCACAGGAAACTCTCCACAAACATCCAACCATTAGAAACTTCTCATATGGCACATTCAGCCGTTCTGACTTCATTAGTCCCAAACTTCAAATTTTTTATCAAACGAAAAATTCCTGCAAAGCATTTGTAAGCACGACAATAAACAAAAGTCTCCGGAGTTATTTATAGCCGTTGCCAACTTCATTGAAACAGGCACAAGAAAACAAACGAGTATCGAAAACCTGCCCCTAAAAATTTCCTATAAGATAATTTTTTCCTGAATCAAAGAGCTCGGAAAAAAATTATGGAGGGCTACGGGTTTCAATTTCCCTCAACATCTATCATTGCAACCACCGAGCGCGATTTCCTACACTTGCACACTCCGGAGTCCGTCCTGAAAATGATCAAAGACGGCTCTTACGATGGCAAGCTTTCGGCGTTCTTGAATATAGGCGACCCTCCATCTAAAGACGGGTACGTGTATATTCAAGAGCTGTTCCAAAAGGAGCTGACACAGAGCGACGTCGGGCAGAGAAAAGGTCTGGTGATACCGAAAAAGGACGCGGAGGAGTTCTTTCCGAAAATGAAGAACGGTGGTATTACCGGAGAGGAGAAGGGGGTTCTTCTCCGGTTTCTCGACGGGCGGACGAATCGGTGGACGGATTTCCGGTACAACTTTTATCGGAGTAGCCAGAGCTACGTGCTTACCACAGGGTGGAGCAAGTATGTGAAGGCTAATGAGCTCAAGGAGAAGGATGTTGTGAAGTTTTATGAGTGTGTGAGAGAGTATGGAGAGAGATATGTTATGATTGATGTAGAGGTGAATGGTGCAAGACATAAAGAGGAGTTGATGGAGGTTGAGTATGAAGAGATTTGTGCAAGGGAGAAGGGAGTTTGGCTCTTCGGAGTTTTAATTGGGTGAATATGTTGGAAGAAGAAAAAATGATTTGAATTTTTTTTTCTTTTTCTTTTTTTAAAACCTTTTCTTTTTGGTAAGTACATATATAAGTAATGAAAAGGAAATAGCAATGTTTTTGTTTCGAAAGCTTTCTATCAAATTGTGTTTTCTATGCTTAGACAAGTTATCATATTAGGAGATTTTTTTTTTCTTTGTTTATTAAAGAAGCACTCCTTGAACTGGATCTTATTAGAGTCATGAGAGAAGTTTCAGAAATAATTTTCCTTTTATGTGTTTACTGTGTATCTATTATTGAGAGAAGTAAACCAATTTTTATTTTCATAAATGCAATGCCAACTTTTTTCATATCACGTGAATTGCACATGTCCAAAATACGAGTAACATAATTATCAGTCTAATCGATTGTGTTATCATATACAAAATTGGATTTAATAATTCCTTTAACTCTAGTTATGTTTGAACTCGAAGTCCAAATTGCATTACCTTTCTTCTATATAAAGAGCCTTAGTAAAGGAAGAAGTCATGAAAGAAAAAATAAATTATAGGGTAAATTGTTGAAAACATCCCATCCCAAGTTAAACCTATCAAAATGTCCCTGGGATTTCCGAACATGTTAAAAAAAATCTAGGCTCATCACTTTTTCTATCATATACTCACAGCAGTAGATATTTTAGTATATCCCAAAAAAGCCCTTAGAGACCCATGTGCCCAAGTACAAATTGATAGCTGGGAATCTTTGGTCAAAAATTCTGAAGTTGTAGTTGCCAGTAATTTCTATCAGGTTGTTTGTAGCTTCTCTCCTGAGTTGGATTTTATTGATTTGTCCTCAAAATACAGAGCATTAAATGCTCTAACCAAGTCATTTTCCCTCCAACTTCGCTAATTCCCTTTAGAAACCCTATTTTCCAACCGAACCACAATTATCTCTTTCATTTTCTCCATTATGCTTTTCTCATTTACTTCATTTTCATTTAATTTCTAATAACTTGTCTGGAATTTGTAATAGGCTACATGTAACTTTAAGCAGTTTTCTGTAACTCCAATTAACTTGCCTATAAGTTCTAAGCGGTTGCATATAATTTCTAATAAGATGCATGTAACTTCTACGTAATTACCTGTAATTTCTAATAACTTGTCTGTAACTTCTAATAAATCGAATGTAACTTCTGAGCAGCCGCCCGTTGTAGGATATGCATTCCCTAAAGTCTATTATTGTATATGTATACATTTGGATGCTTGGACATATATATGTACATGACAGTCTTGCTCGATATAATAGTATACTATCTGGTTTGTTTTTATCTTAACATGTGTATGTTTTACTTGCTATTACATATCTTTTATACATGTTGATAAAGCCCGTAGGATCATTGTTAGACTACCTGCGTTATGATGGCAATCATACTTGTGGGAACTGGGTAGTCGGTACGCACATCCTTAAATTGTCCCTAGTCGTGGGAGTATTGAAACTGGGCATCGATATTCCAGAATAGACTAGTGTATACGTTTGTAGACCCCGACAAGGGGTGATGGTACGGTTAGTCTTTAGACCTGAGATCGTCATTTGTCTTGTGTGAGTTCCCACTGTACTTTGATCACTACCCTACCACGGCTCTACTGAGTCGTGCAAACAGGCTTTGGTTGGGTACAGTCCCGAGCCACATGGAGGCAGTAAGCGATTGTCGGGGATTCCTCTCTCCCGGTATAGGGAGTCGATATCGCACTGTGTTGATTGATCAGGACTATAAGACCTTGACCAAGGCAGTTGGGATTTACTAATAAGCTGATCAATAGTTTCTCAGATTGGTCCTAAGCCGCATCAGCACGAATTACCAGGTTATTAGGGTCTGACATTTACCACCTCTAGACCCGGTATGCGATACTCTCAGACGAAGAGACTGGACTGTACGGAGATTGTCACGGATAGGCTCAGTAGGGATCCACATGAGTTTGCTCGTCGGTCTTCCTTTTCGACATGTACCCGGGCAGCCGTTACGTACAGCTAGTGCCGCTGATGTGCTTGTGGTTACGGATTTATCCAGTAACTCACTGCCGGCGTACTGTCGAGTCTTTAGAGACCCACACAGAGGGTTTCCCTAGTTCAGGTGAAATGATGTAGTTGCCGTATTGGATACGTGCAGAATTTTGATCGATTGATGTACTTTGTACCCGAACTTTCGATCAGACAGTTGTTAATACTAGCCGGCTCGGGTTTGAGCCGGATTATTAAATCATGTATTGATTTGATAATTTACATAAATGTATTTCGATATGTATATTCTAGTATTACGTTTTTCGTGTTATTCTATCTCTTTGGGCATTCGTGTTTTTATCCGAATGCAGGTATGTATATACAGCAGACTGTAATCCGTATTTTATTACAAATTACCTTCTTAAAGGTGGACACCTCATCATGGATTTTTCCATTTATTGACAAATGGAAATGAGGTGGAAATTGAAGGAGAGGGAGGCATGACGAGAGGCATGGTTTCAATAGTTGACAAATGAGTTCTTTATTTATTTGTGGCTACTATTGAAGCATGGCTACACTTGTTTATTCATGAAAATTCATACACAAAACCATTGTGTTGGATTTTCTCTCACATGGATGCTTCATTTTTCTTGAGCTCCCATTTTTGCTTCACCATCCTCTCTCTTCTTGAGTTTCCTCCACCTTCATCATCTTCCTCTTCACTACCCTCTCATGAGTTGAGAAATAAGTGAAGAGGCAAGATAGAGATAATACAACACATAAAACTCCACAGTACATCCTAGACAACTTGGATTAGCAACCCAAGTTTTCTAGTTACTTCTATTGACATTTAGTTAGGAGCTAGAGTTATGGATCACATCTCTCGGGTGGATCATCTACGAGAAACGAGGACCGGAGAACAAGCTCGATCTCGGAAAACCGATGGAGCGGGAAAGGAAAATCAAGCATGTTCAAGGTGGTCACTTGGAGCTAACGACGAGGAAAGAAGACCGAAGGACTTGGATCGTCTGGTGAGACTTCCTTCATAGTAGTAAGCTCTTTTAGTTTAGCTAGATAGGTTTATAGTAAGATCCGGGTTTATTGGGTTAACTTAGCACCGTTTTTAAACTCGTAGAAAAAATTTTGTTCCGCAAACCGCCACGTTCGATGGCTCAGGCATATAAGATAACCCAAAATGGTATCAGAGCCACCCCATAAAACTTATACTAGCTAGTTCTAGCGTGTTTAAAATATCACTTGACCGAAATTTTCGAAAATGTGAATCCAAAATCACACTTTCTGTCAAATTTTTAATGTGGTCTAAAAATCATTTTCTGTATATTAAATATTCGTGCAGGCTTTTTTAGAAAACTGATGAAATTTGAAGTCACGATCATTACATAAGACCGCGGAACTGGCGCAGAACATGCCTTTTCGTGGCGGTTCCGCCAACGTATTGACGTATCTGTGTATCATTTTTCTTCTGGCGTTTCTTTGTGATGACTTGTGATTTTTGAGATGTTTAGTTTTTAGGCCCAAATTTGTTTGAGTATTGGATTAGAACTTGGGGCCCACTTGGAAAAGTTTAGTCGATCGTAATTTTAAAATACGTATTTTGTTATCAGTACTTAGTTTAGTATCTGCGACCGTGAATGTCATTTGATCGGTAAACCCGTATAATTGCTATATGTTCTTTTAGACGGGTTTGCGAACATGACATTCACGTTGATGTTCTGTGATTGTGCTGATATTGTGGTTAGATTGTCTTGGTAGATAGCCGGTGGTGCAATAATTTAGTAGAGTTTATATTCATTTGTACATTTGTTATTGCGGAGCGAGCGTCCGACATGTGGACAGCCTTCTTTGCCGTATTGTATATTTTTTGATTGTGGCATGAACGGGTTGAAGTCGATGTCACTTTGTACAAATATTTTTTTATATTTTCTGTACTAGGATTACCCCACGGTGGAGTGTACGAATAGCCGGGTTCTATAGGGAAACAAGCCTGTATCTTATGGCGTTGAGACGAAGGGGGCTTCACTCTAGAATGGCGGGCTATTCGCCGCACTCGTAGGGGGTATAGGGATGACCCACGGTAGGACGCTCAAGTTACTGGGTCCCGTGAAGTGCTGGGTGGCCCATTCACTTTGATGAAGGGGGTTGTCTTGCTTCTGAGATTAGCGGGTAACTTGCCGCACTCGTAGGGTTCCAGGTTTATATTGCACGGGCTATCCACACGACCAGGAACGTCGGGTCTCATTTGCGGCTCAAATGAAATCTGAGGCTCCAAGATTATCCATCATTCTGTGTTGCTTGGTGTGATTCTGTGTTGTTGACTGCTATCATGCCTGGGACGAATGTTATATATATTTATATATATACTAGTAGATGTTTTATATTTTTTCATCCGTGCTAGTCCAGCCCCCGCTCTGTCGTTAGTTAAGTAACCTAACGGGTGATGAAGGGGCCCCGTGGTGAATGCGAATGGCATATACGCACATTGTATTTTCGTTCTTTTTGTGGTGTGATAGGATTAACTGATGGGACCGCATTAATTTTGATTAATGCAAGATAAGAAAACCTAAATGATATTGTTGGAACAAATTACAAAAAACTATAGTTATATTCTTTCGCTTTGCATAGTGGTATTCGGTTGTGAATATCCAACACCTCATTCCAGAAGGCAAGAGCCGAGATCCCTTCGCGGGGAGTGACCTCTTGAGCAAAATTCTATACTGTAGATTACTCGATTTTTTCAAAACCACAAGTTTTCAAAAGCGGGGCTTAAACCACTCATTTTCAAAGCTGCTCAGGTTCCTTCAACGATATCAAGTTCATTACATTAACGGGTTTTTCTCCGAAAACCCAGCCGTAGCCCTCCGTCATTTCCTACGAGTAATGCTTAGTATTCGTGCTACGTTTCCTGACTTCGTCAAGGCATAGTGAACGGTAGCTAAGTAGTTCTCGTTTGTAGCAGATGTTGCGATTATTTAGGACAGTCGTACAACCTTGTTTACCTCGTCAAGGGTTGTGCGTGTGGGTCTCTATTAATCAAGATAATGATGGGTTGAAATTGACTAGCAACTTATGGTTTTTTGATCTCGTCAAGATCATAGGTTGTTAGGGTCAAAAACCACATCGGGAGTTTCAAATATACAGAAAACGTGCTAGTGCTGCATATCTTATGGAGTGTGGTGATTAGAGTGGTTTCCATCTAGTTTATCATGCAATGATAGTTGGATTCCGATCCTACTAATGAATAGGATTACTCCTGGAAGATTTTTTCACTTAACAATCAATACTATAAACTAAGTAGGTGTCCAGAACGGTGTTAGCGGGGCTACGCCTCCAGGAAAAAGAGGTTATATAATTAAGGAACTTCGCGAAAGCATTGGAAAACCTCTCTCGAAGTACAGACACTAGCCTGGCCGAAAAGTTAAGCAAGTATTATGATGTGCGATTAATCCCAACTAATTCTTCTTTTTTAGGTTTGAAGAAGAATTCGAGGAAACAGTGGGAGCCATCCTGATTAGATAATCTAATAACCAATCTAATCTTGAAAGAGCGTACGCTGAGTGTTTCTTTTCTCTCTCTCCAGATGGCAACCACTTCATGCCCTCATCAAGATAATAAAATGTATCGCTTAACCGATCTGAATTCTTATTCGGGGCCGTGGAACGTTGGTTTGGCTCTAACTTATGACAGCAGTCATGAGTATGAGTAAGGGAAAGAGGATTGCACGAATTCCTTGATGACCCCATCGAAGAAGAAACAAACTATTGCGTCTTTTTCAGGTGTTCTTGTTATTGAAAACTGTTTTTCGGTCAATCCTACCTCCTCGGTATTCGATACCGGATCAGGATCTCATATCTGTAATTTATTACGGGGACTGAGAAAAAGTAGGATGGTTGGACCTGGTGATATATCCCTCAGAGTAGGAAACGGAGCATAAGTTGTTACTTTTGTCGTCGATGAATATTACCTAGCATTGCCAAATGGCAATACTATGATTTTAAACAATTTCTACTATGTACCTTCCATGCTTTGCAATATCATATTAGTTTCTTTACTGGATAAAAACGGATATATGTTTGTTCTTGATAGAAATATCATGAACATTTACCATAATCAGGTATTGGTTGCAGAAGGTACACTGTGTAATGGCATCTATGTTCTTAATCAAAATACAGTTCTCAGCATACAAAACACACGCAAGAGGAAGAGTTCAAAAGTGAACGAATCCTACTTGTGGCATTGTAGGCTTGGTCATATAGGAGAGAAAAGACTGAGTAAGTTACAAAAAGATGGATTTTTGGATACGTTCGAATTTTCATCTTATGAAACTTGTCAGTCTTGTCTCAAAAGAAAAATGACCAAATCTCCGTTCACCGGGCACGGAGAAAGAGCAGCAGAGCACTTGGGACTCATACACAGTGATGCATGTGGTCCAATGTCTATACATGCAAGGGGTGGGTTCTCATACTTCATCACATTCACTGACGATCTCTCTAGGTTCAGGTATGTGTATCTTATGAAATATAAATCTGAAGCTTTTGAGAAATTCAAAGAATTTAGAAATGAAGTAGAGAACCAGATTGGAAAAAGTATCAAGATCCTCCGATCTGACAGAAGAGGGGAGTACTTAAGCACGGAATTCCTAGATTACCTAAAAGAGAATGGAATTCTCTCTTAGCTTACTCTTCCTTACACACCATAGCACAACAGTGTACCGGAGAGGAGGAACCGTACCCTATTGGACATGGTTCGCTCCATGATGAGTATTGCCGAGTTGCCTCTTTCATTTTGTGGACTTGCGCTCGAAGCAGCAGCATACCTAATGAATTATGTTCTATCCAAATCAGTGCCTAAAACACCATTCGAGTTATGGAATGGTAAGAGACCATATCATAAACGATTTAAGATATGTGGTTGTCTGGTTTACGTTAAAAAGCATAATCCGAACAAACTTGAGGCACGGTCAGTTCTCTGTAAATTTGTGGGATATCCAAAGAATAGTGTTAGTGTATATGCCCTAGGGGCCATTATTGTATCATACTAGCTTGTATATTACTTAATGGAAGCTTGGGATATTCACAGTTATATAACAGTATTGCTAAACATGGTAGTATGCTACTTGGTTTTATCTATCTTAATATGTGAGTATACGTATTGATAGAGCTCTTAGGATCTTGCTTGACATTCTAGCGTTGTGATGGCAGTCACACTAGTGGGGGCTGGGTAGTCTACAAGCACATCCTTTTCCAGGTCCCTAGTCGTAGGATTATCGAGACAGGGCATCGATACTCCGGAGTAGACTAGTGTGTACGCTTCTCATCCCAGTTGGGGAGATAGTCTGTCCCACAGCCGTCAGTACGCCGTACTGGAGATAGTATACTGGTGCTCGTTGGGTTATGGGTACACCGGACAGGACTCGCAGGGAACTGTTGGTTGGTATTATACCCGTCGTCAGTTAACAGTTCCCAGGTGACATGAGTACAGCATAGTCCGCAGACTTGACACTGCTACTTCGCCTCAAGTGTGTCCCACTGTTCTTAGATTGCTACCCTACCAGGGCTCAAAAGAGTCGTGCAAATAGGTAGCAGTTGGGTGCAGTCCCGAGCACTTTGAGGCAGTGGCGGTTAGACAGGATTTGTCTCTCCCGGTATTGGGAGTTGATATCGCGCTGTGTCAGAGAGCCATTACACAAAGTCCCTGGCCAGGGCAAGCGAGATTTACTGGTAGGTTCCAGTAGTTTCTCAAGATGTAATGGGCTTCACTCCGACACGACTTATACCGCTATTAGGGGACTGACGCTTGTCGTCCTCTAGGCCCGATATGCGATAGTCCTAGACGAACAGACCGGACTGTACGGAGATTGTCACATCAGGCTCAGTAGGAGTTCGGATAGGTTTCCTCATCGGCCTTCTTATCGACATCTACCTGGGGACTGTTACATACAGCTAGTGCCGCTTGCGGTCTGTGGTTAAACCCACTGCCAGCGTAGTAGTCAAGTCTTTAGAGTCCCACACAGAGAGTTTCCCTGCTCCAGGCGAAACGATATAGAGGTCGTATGGTTTTACGACAAGGGTTCGGACGCATACGTGTGTTTACGCACGTACGACATTCGGACAGTTTTTACTAGCCGGCTTTGGTTTAAGCCAGATTCTAGTATCGGGTTACTGGATTTATACAGTCTAAAGTTTTTCCGTGTTTTCACGGATAGAAGGGGCGTTCTCATAATTTTTCGGGAAGCTTCTAGAAGGATGATGACTTGGAGGGTAAGGTGGCATTAGCAATTAATGATCTAGTGACTCATTTAGATGAATCATTCAAGTGAGTTAATGAAGCATTTATTGCTTAATGACTCACTTGATGATTCATTGCATATATTTAATGAAGCATAATGATAATGCATTTGATTTATTCATTTGATATTTTCTTATGCTTCATAATATATTAGAAGTGAGAAGTTTTTTCATTCATTCTCATGCTCACCTTCTCTCTCCTCAAGCTCACTCTCTCTTCAAACCCTAATCCTACCACTCATGTGTTGAGACCAAAAATTAGAATAGACTAATTAATCCATAACCCTTCTCTATATCATCTAGGTACTTTTTTTAGCAACTAAAGAAACCTAGTTACCTCAAGTTTAGAGGTGAAGCTTGGAGTAAAGCTCTCGGGTGGAACATCTACTACATAGAGAAGGCCGAAGAGAAGGTGGAGAACGTAAAGAAGAAGGACACGGTTCATTAGGTATAATCACTTCTCATAGTAGTTAACAACTTTTATGTTTTCATGTTAGTTATAGTTTAGCAAAGATTCTTCGGTTAGTCGATGTTTACGCAAAGAACAAGATCGTTTTTCATATTTCCGCCTCCCCGCAACTCGTGGGGTGTTGTACATCGACTTACAGTGGTATTAGAGTCTCGCTAAACAATAATAAACTCATTAGCAAAGTCGTTACAATTTCGAACGGGAAACGAACCGGAAAAAACATCGATAACATATAGTTTCTGTCGATTTTAAAATGAGGTCTAAAAATTTTTCAGGGATCTGCAGAATAACCTACAGAGAAATATAAGAACACTGAAAAAAATTGGGTTCATGAATCGGCCAAACAGCCGCGGAACCGCGGCCGATCCCACCGATCCGCCGCGGATCCGCGGCCGAGTTGGAGCCGATTCAGCCCAAGTTTTTCCAGTTGCTCTTCTGTGATGTTTTTGTCTTTTCTGGAATGTTTATTTTCTGCTCAAATCTCAGGTGCACAGAGAAGTTTTGGAGTAGAATCTGATATGTTTGCTCGATTGAAATTATACGATATTTGCTAATTAGATTATATCTGTGAACTGTATAATGTGTTCGTAAATCTCCCCTAACTGCTAGTATGTCGGTTGGCAGGGGGTTGCACATTTCTGTAATGGATTTTAATTGTTTGTGATTATCAACTGTGTTGGATTGTTGTGATGATTAGCCGGGGTTTTGTGATGGGTTATTATTTTAATTCATTCGATGTAATTGTAATATGTTGTAATATTATTTTGCGGGGCGCATCCAGGTTGCGGTTGTAGCCACCGTTGTATTATTTCATTTTACTGTTTTTGCTTCTAGGATAGACCCAAGGTGGGGTGTACAAACTACCGGGTACTTTGAAGTGTTTAGTGGCCTACTCACGTTGTTGAGGGAGACCGCTTCACTTCGGGTACTTGGCGGGTAGTTTGCCGTACCCGGAGGGGTCTAGGGTGGGGTAATGGCTATTCATCACAACTGTGTAATTCGTCTTTCGTTGCAGGCTCAAAAGAAACGCGGATTGCTTGCATATCCAATAATGTTCATCTGTGATCTGGAATGCCTATTATTGCATCTGACGAATGTACAATATCTATATATGATAGCTATTTAGACGTCACTTATATTTTACACCCGCGCTAGCCCAGCCCCCGCTCTGCCGTTAGTTAAGTAACCTAACGGGTGATGACGGGACCCAGTGGCGAATGCGGATGGCATAAGAGGACGTTGTATTTTCGTTGTTTTCTGCAATGATAGGTTAATGATGGGACGCATTATTATTAATCCAAAGAAAATAAACCAAAGTTTAATCGTTGGAACAATTTAAAAGAAACCACTCGGTTATTTTTAAAACCGAAGATATTTTTAATTGCGGAGCTTTAACCACTCCTTTTAAAAGTTATCAGGTTCCTTCGGTTATATCAAGTTCACTACGTTCACGGTTTCGCCAAAACCATTCGTAGCCCTCCGTCATTTCATTTGAGTATTCAAGCTATGTATTTTGACCTAACGCCAAGGCATAGTGTTTGGTAGCTGCTGGGTATTCATTTGTTGCATAGATAGATGAGTTAGTTTGGGACAGTCGTATTATCATTTTGGCCGAACATCAAGGATATATACGGATGGGTTTAAATTAACAAAATAATGTTGGGTAGAACTTGACATGTGACTTATGACATTTTGACCTAAAGCCAAGGTCATAAGAGTATGGGGCAAAAATTTATATCGGGAATTTCTAAAGAAACTGAAATTTGCAAAGAAATGCATACCATTTGGAGTTTGATGAATGTTGGTAGGATTCCTTCAACATTATCATACGATGATATTTGGATCCCGATCCTACTGTGAGTATAAGCTACTCATCAGGAGATTCGTCACTTAACGATCAATGCTATAAACCAAGTAGGTGTCGAGAAAGGTGTCAGCGGGGCTATGCCCCCAGAGAAAAGAGGTTATTTAATTAAGGAACTTCGCGAAAGAGTTGGAAAACCTCCTTCGAAGTATCGACACTGGCCTGGCTGAACGGTTAAGCAAGTATTGTACGGTGAGAATAGTCCTGACTAGTTCTTCCTTTTTGGTTTGAGGAGGGATTCGAAAAACAGTGGGAGCCATCCAGTTTAGATAAATTAAAAACCACTCTAAACTTGCAAGAGCGTCATGCTAAAGTGTTTCTTCTCTCTCTCCTACTTGCAGCGACCCTGAAAATGACTGGACTTAAGTTACTTTTTAAAAAAAATACTTACAGGGCCAAACTATAAAGATTGGCTGCGGAATATCAAAATGGTTTTGACCTATGACAAGTTGGGGTATGTCCTCACCGCTAAGGCACCTGCAGTCCCAGGCCCCAAATCCAGTAATGCGGATAAGGAAATCTGCAAAACCTGGGAGTTAGATTGCGCGAAGGCCAAGTGCATCGTGCTTGCCTCGATGAACAATGAACATCAGAGGAGGCACGAGGATATGGATCTTGATGCCATATTTCTCCATACAAAGGAACTTTATGGAGAGCAATCTCGTATAGCAAGATACGAGACCTCAAAGAACTTGTTTCGAGCGAGGTTGGCCGTCGGATCATCAGTAGGAGAACATGTCCTAAAGATGATAGGCTATATTGAAGAGCTCGCAGACCTTGGGACGACTTTGGATAATGAGCTCTATACAGACCTGATTCTCCAGTCCCTTCCTTCCACCTACGCCCAATTTATTCTGAATTTCAACATTCAAAGAAAAGAAGTTGAACTTTCAGAACTCCTTAACATGTTGAGGAGTGCAGAGAGCACCTTGCAGAAGGCAAGGGAAATACCCGCTATGTTTGTTAGCAGTGCTTCTTCTTCCGGGTCCAAGGCTAGGGCCAAAGGAAGGAAGAAGAAGGCCGCCACCAAACCTAGAGGAGGTGTTAGTAAGGTGGGAGCGAAGGGAAAGAAAAAGATATCAGTGCCAGTAGTGGCCCAGGATGAGTGCTTCCATTGTCATAGGAAAGGGCACTGGAAGAAAGATTGCAAGGCGTGGAACGCCAAGAACCAGGAACCGATGCAAGCTGTGGCTTCAACTTCAGGTGTGTTTGTAATTGAGAATTGTCTGTCAATCAACTCTACTTCGGATCAGGATCTCATATATGCAATTAATTGCAGGCACTGAGAAACCGTAGGGTGCTGAAGGAAGGTGATATGACCCTAAAGGTTGCTAACGGAGCTAGCGTTGGAGCTGTGTCCGTCGGGGATTATCACCTGGGATTGACAAGTGGACACATTTTGGTTTTACATAACTGTTTTTGTGTACCTAGCTTAACGTGTAATATCATATCTGTTTCCTTGTTATCAAATAAAGGTTATGATTTCACGTTTGTAAGTGATGTTGTTAACATCCACCTTAATCATAGTTTGATTGGGTCCGGTACACTGGATAACGGTATATATGTCTTAAACCAACTACAGATTTTCAATGTCCAGAACACACTAAAAAGAAAGTCTCCAGATTTAAATAAGGCTTTCTTATGGTATTGTAGACTGGGTCACATCAATGAGACAAGGTTAACTAAGTTACATAGAGATGGATATTTGGATCCGTTCGAATATCAATCTTATGACACTTGTCAATCATGTCTCAAAGGAAAGATGACAAAGAATCCATTCACTGGACATGGAGTAAGAGCGAGCGAGCTCTTAGGACTCATACACAGCGATGTATGTGGTCCAATATCTACACATGCAAGAGGTGGTTTTTCCTATTTCATTACTTTTACAGATGATTACTCTAGGTACGGATTCATTTATCTGATGAAACATAAATCCGAGGCTTTTGAGAAATTCTAGGAGTATAAAAATGAAGTAGAAAACCAAACTGGCAAAAGTATCAAGACACTAAGATCTGATCGAGGTGGTGAATACTTAAGTGCCGAGTTCCTAGGTTACCTAAAAGAGAAAGGAATTCTCTCTCAGCTTACTCCTCCATACACTCCACAGCATAACGGTGTATTGGAGAGACGGAATCGAACCCTATTGGATATGGTACGTTCCATGATGAGTAATGCTGAGTTACCGCGATCTTTCTGGGGTTATGCGCTAGAATCAACGGCATATCTTTTGAACATGGTTCCTACCAAGACTGTGCCTACCACTCCATATCAGATGTGGAGTGGGAAGAAACCCCATCTTCAGTACATGAAGATATAGGGATGTCCAGCTTTTGTTAAAAAGCAGCATGTGGACAAGCTCGAGGCACGATCAGTACTATGTAAGTTTATGGGATATCCAAAGAACTCCAGGGGGTATCTATTCTATTACGCAGAGGAACAAAAGGTTTTTGTTTCTCGTAATGCCCATTTTCTAGAACATCAGTTTTTAGAAAAGGAAACAAGTGGGAGCGAAATAGAACTGGAAGAAATTCTAGAACCACAAACTACTACTGAAAGTTTGGTAGAACCAGTAGTTCAAGAAGAACAGGACATTACCGCACCCCTCCGCAGGAGTAGTAGGCCGTCTCATCCGCCTGAGAGATACTACGGTTTTCTCATAGATGGGGATAGAGAGGATTGCGTCATTGATGATGATGAACCTACTAGCTTCCAGCAGGCCATCCAGAGCGGTGACTCGGTACGATGGCTAGATGCAATGCGGACCGAAATAGAGTCCATGTACACCAACAAAGTATGGACTTTGGACTTTGCTCCAGATGGGGTAAAACCCAAAGGATGCAAATGGATCTTCAAGAAAAAGATTAGTGCAGATGGACAGGTGGAAACCTATAAGGCTAGACTTGTTGCAAAGGGTTTTCGTCAAAGACCTGGTTTGGACTATGACGAAACTTTTTCTCCAGTGGCTATGCTCAAATCCATTCGGGTCCTTCTTGCTATTGCTGCCTTCCATGATTATGAAATCTGGCAGATGGACATAAAGACGGCTTTTCTGAATGGTAATTTAGAAGAGTGCGTCTATATGGATCAGCCAGAAGGTTTCAATCAGAGTGGGAGCAGCAGGAAAGTGTGCAAGTTGCTTAAGTCCATTTATGGACTAAAGCAGGCATCGCGGAGTTGGAATATCTGTTTTGATGAAACAGTCAAAGAATATGACTTTATCAAAAATCCAGATGAGCCATGTATATATAGTAAAGTTGTAGCACGAAGTGTCGTGTTCCTCGTCTTGTACGTGGATGACATTTTATTGATAGGAAATGACATTCCTATGCTACAATCTGTCAAGGGATTCTTGTCACACAGGTTCTCCATGAAAGACCTGGGTGATGCCTCTGACATTCTGGGGATCCGGATCTATCGTGATAGATCCAAGAGGATGTTAGGACTTTCGCAGTCCAGGTATATCAACACTATACTGAAAATATTTAGTATGGAAGATTCTAAGCGCGGTAATCTACCGGCTTGTCACGGAATCACCCTATCCAAAGAGATGTCTCCCAAGACTGATTTGGAAAGGGATCGGATGTCGATTATACCCTACGTTTCTGCGGTAGGCTCTATAATATATGCGATGTTGTGCACCAGACCAGATGTAGCTTACGCACTGAGCGTGGTAAGCCGGTATCAGTCAGACCCAGGGAAGAAGCACTAGATAGCAGTAAAGAACATTCCCAAGTACCTGAGAAGGACTAAGGAGATGTTCTTGGTTTACGGCGGAAAAGACCTCAAGATGGAGTCCTTTGCTGATTCCGACTTCCAGAGTGATAAGGACGATTCCAAGTCCATGTCAGGTTATGTCTTTACCCTCAATGGAGGGGCGGTGTGCTGGAAGAGTTCCAAGCAGGACACCGTTGCTGACTCGATGATGGAAGCGGAATATATTGCTGCTTGCAATACCGCAAAAGAAGCGGTCTGGATGAAGAAGTTCCTAACAGAACTTCAGGTGGTTCCTACCATTGTTGATCCAATACCTCTGTATTGCGACAACAATGGAGCTATAGCTTTAGCGAAGGGACCAAGGTCCCATCAGAAGTCCAGACACATCTTAAGGCGGTATCACCTAATCAGGGAGATCATAGGTCGCCGAGAGATCGAGGTCCGGAGAGTTGCTACTGAAGAGAACATTGTTGATCCATTCACAAAGGCCCTACCTCAGATTCAGTTCGAGAGGCTACGCGAGATCATCGGTCTTCGATATGCCAGTACATGGCCCTAGTGCAAGTGGGAGATTATTAGTGTATATGCCCTAGGGGCCATTATTGTATCATACTAGCTTGTATATTACTTAATGAAAGCTTGGGATATTCACAGTTATATAACAGTCTTGCTAAACATGGTAGTATGCTACTTGGTTTTATCTATCTTAATATGTGAGTATATGTATTGATAGAGCTCTTAGGATCTTGCTTGACTACCAGCGTTGTGATGGCAGTCACACTAGTAGGGGCTGGGTAGTCTACAAGCACATCCTTTTCCAGGTCCCTAGTCGTAGGATTATCGAGATAGGGCATCGATACTCCGCAGTAGACTAGTGTGTACACTTCTCATCCCAGTTGGGGAGATGGTCTGTCCCACAGCCGTCAGTACGTCGTACTGGAGATAGTATACAGGTGCTCGTTGGGTTACGGGTACACCGGACAGGACTCGCAGGGAACTGTTGGTTGGTATTATACCCGTCGTCAGTTAACAATTCCCAGGTGACATGAGTACAGCATTGTCCGCAGACTTTACACTGCTACTTCGCCTCGAGTGTGTCCCACTTTTCTTAGATTGCTACCCTACCATGGCTCAAAGGAGTCGTGCAAATAGGTAGCAGTTGGGTGCAGTCCCGAGCACTTGGAGGCAGTGGCGGTTAGACAGGATATGTCTCTCCCGGTATTGGGAGTTGATATCGCGCTGTGTCAGAGAGCCATTACGCAAAGTCCCTGGCCAGGGCAAGTGAGATTTACTGGTAGGTTCTAGTAGTTTCTCAAGGTGTAATGGGCTTCACTCTGACACGACTTATACCGCTATTAGGGGACTGACGCTTGCCGCCCCCTAGGCCCGATATGCGATAATCCTAGACGAACAGACCGGACTGTACGGAGATTGTCACATCAGGCTTAGTAGGAGTTCGGATGGGTTTCCTCATCGGCCTTCTTATCGACATCTACCCGGGGAACGTTACGTACAGCTAGTGCCGCTTGCGGTCTGTGGTTAAACCCACTGCCAGCATAGTAGTCGAGTCTTTAGATTCCCACACAGAGAGTTTCCCTGCTCCAGGCGAAACGATATAGAGGTCGTATGGTTTTACGACAAGGGTTCGGACGCATACGTGTGTTTACTCACGTACGATATTCGGACAGTTTTTACTAGCCGGCTTTGGGTTAAGCCAGATTCTAGTATCGGGTTATTGGATTTATACAGTCTAAAGTTTTTCCGTGTTTTCACGGATAGAAGGGGCGTTCTCGTAATTTTTCGGGAAGCTTCTAGAAGGATGATGACTTGGAGGGTAAGGTGGCATTAGCAATTAATGATCTAGTGACTTATTTAGATGAATCATTCAAGTGAGTTAATGAAGCATTTATTGCTTAATGACTCACTTGATGATTCATTGCATATATTTAATGAAGCATGATGATAATGCATTTGATTTATTCATTTGATATTTTCTTATGCTTCATAATATATTAGAAGTGAGAAGCTTTTTCATTCATTCTCATGCTCACCTTCTCTCTCCTCAAGCTCACTCTCTCTTCAAACCCTAATCCTACCACTCATGTGTTGAAACCAAGGATTAGAATAGACTAATTAATCCATAACCCTTCTCTATATCATCTAGGTACTTTGATTAGCAACTAAAGAAACCTAGTTACCTCAAGTTTAGAGGTGAAGCTTGGAGTAAAGCTCTCGGGTGGATCATCTACTACATAGAGAAGGCCGAAGAGAAGGTGGAGAACGTAAAGACGAAGAAGACGGTTCATTAGGTATAATCACTTCTCATAGTAGTTAACAACTTCTATGTTTTCATGTTAGTTATAGTTTAGCAAAGATTCTTCGGTTAGTCAATGTTTACGCAAAGAACAAGATCATTTTTCATATTTCTGCCTCCCCGCAACTCGTGGGGTGTTGTACATCGACTTACAAATAGTTATGGATATCTGTTCTACTACACTGAGGAACAGAATGTGTTTGTATCTCGCCACACTACCTTTTTGGAAAGGGAGTTTCTTGCAAAAGAAACTAGTGGAAGTACGGAAGAAGTGAGAGAAATTCTTGAACCACAAAATGTAACTGAAGATTTAGTAGAACCACTAGATTCAATAACCCCAGCCACTCTACAGAACTCGTAGGATTTCTCATCTGCCCGAGAGATACTATGGTTTTCTTATAGACGCGGATCGAGAGGATTGCATCTTGGAAGAAGATGATCCTACTAGTTTCAGGCAGGCCATTATCAGTAGGGACTCTGATAAATGGCTGGATGCTATGCGATCCAAAATGGAGTCCATGTACACCAATAAAGTGTGGACCTTGGAAATTGCTCCACCTGGGGTAAAACCCGTTGGATGCAAATGGATCTTAAAATTTTTTTTGTGTAGATGGGTAGGTGGAAACCTATATGGCTAGACTTGTTGCAAAAGGTTTTCTTCAAAGACCAGGTGTAGAATATGACGAAACCTTTTCTCCAGTGGCTATGCTCAAATCTATTCGGATCCTACTTGCCATTGCTGCTTTCCATGACTATGAGATCTGGCAGATGGACGTAAAAATGGCTTTTCTGAACGGAAGTTTAGAAGAGTGCGTTTATATGGATCAGCCGGAAGGTTTCGTAGACAGTGGGGGAAGGTGTAAAAGTTGCTTAAATCTATTTATGGATTAAAGCAAGCATCGCGAAGCTAAAACATCCATTTTGATGAATCAGTCAATAGATTTGACTTCATCAAGAACGAGGATGAGCCTTGTATATATAAGAAGATTGTAGGCCAAACTGTCGTGTTCCTACTCTTGTACATGGACGACATTATTTTGATAAGAAATGATATTCCTATGCTACAATCGGTCAAGATGTTCTTGTCACAAAGGTTCTCCATGAAGGACCTAGGTGATGCCTCGTACATTCTGGGGATTAAGATCTACAGAGATAGATCCATAAGATTACTGGGACTTTCACAGTCCAGGTACATAGAGACCGTACTGAAGAGATTTAGTATGGAATATTCCAAACGCGGTAACATACCCGCATTGCATGGAATCACCCTCTCAAAAGAGATGTCTCCCATGATTGATGAGGAGAGGGTTCGCATGAGCAGTATACCCTACTCTTTGGCGGTAGGATCTATAATGTATGCGATGCTATGTACCCGTCCAAATGTAGCTTACGCGCTTGGCGTGGTGAGCCGGTATCAGTCGAACCCAGGTGAGAACCACTGGACAGCTGTTAAAAACATTCTTAAGTACCTGAGAAGGACTAAAGAACTGTTCCTGGTATTCGGAAATTGGGACCTCCAGATGGAGTCTTTTACCGATTTGAGCTTCCAGAGTGACAAGGATGACAGCAAGTTTGTCTCGGGTTTTGTGTTTACCCTCAACGGAGGGACAGTCTATTGAAAGTGTTCTAAACAGGACACCGTCGTAGACTCGACGATGGAGGCTGAATACATTGCTGCCAACGATACCGCAAAAGAATCCGTATGGATTAAGAAGTTCATTACTGAACTTCAGGTGGTTCCATCCATTGTTAACCTAATACCTGTGTATTGCGAAAACAATGGAGCTATGGTTTTAGCAAGGGAATCACGGTCCCATCAGAAATTCAGGCACATCTTGAGGCGGTATCACCTGATCAGAGAGATCATTGATCACTGGGAGATCGAGGTGTGGAGAGTGTACACAAAAGACAACACTACGGATCCATTCACCAAGGCCCTTTCTCAAGTACAGTTCGAGAGACTTTTTAAGATGTTAGGTATTTGATACGCCAACAACTGGCCCTAAAGCAGACGTTGGGTACTCGATACGCCGATATATATGGCCTTAGTGCAAGTGGGAGATTGTTGGATATGTATGCCCTAGAGGCCATTATTGTATATGTATACATTTGGATGCTTGGACATATATATGTACATGACAGTCTTGCTCGATATAATAGTATACTATCTGCTTTGTCTTTATCTTAACATGTGTATGTTTTACTTGCTATTACATATCTTTTATACATGTTTATAAAGCCCGTAGGATCATTTCTAGACTACCTGTATTGTGATGGCTATCATACTTGTGGAAGCTGGATATCGGTACGCACATCCTTAGATTGTCCCAGTCGTGGGAGTATCGAGACTGGGCATCGATATTCCGGAGTAGACTAGTTTATATGTTTCTAGACCCCGACGTGGGGCGATAGTACGGTCCCGCGACCATTTTTCTTTCGCACCTAAGATCGTATACAGGTGGAAGTTACCGAACGGACTCGCCGAGAACTTCCAGATGGTACTATACCTATCGTCAGGTGGAAGTTCTCAGGTGACATAAGTACAGGTTAGTCTATAGACCTGAGATCGTCATTTGTCTCATGTGAGTTCCCACTGTACTTTGATCACTACCCTACCACGGCTCTACTGAGTCGTGCAAACAGGTTTTGGTTGGGTACAGTCCCGAGCCACATGGAGGCAGTAAGCGATTGTCGGGGAATCGTCTCTCCCGGTATGGAAAGTCGATATCACACTGTGTTCGATTGATTAGGACCATAAGACCTTGGCCAAAGCAGTTGGGATTTACTGATAGGCTGATCAGTAGTTTCCCAGATTGTTCCTGAGCCGCATCAGCACGAATTACCAGGTTATTAGGGTCTGACATTTACCACCCCCTAGACCCGATATGTGATACACTCAGACGAAAAGACCGGACTGTACGAAGATTGTCACAGATAGGCTCGGTAGGGATACAGATGAGTTTGCTCGTCGGTCTTCCTTTTCGACAGGCACTCGGGTAGCCGTTACGTACAGCTAGTGCCGCTGATGTGCTTGTGGTTATGGATTTATCCAGTAACTCACTGCCGGAGTACTGTCGAGTCTTTAGAGTCCCACACAGAGGATTTCCCTGGTTCAGGCGAAATGATGTAGTAGCCGTATTGGATACGTGCAGGATTCTGATCGATTGATGTACTTTGTACCCGAACTTTCGATCGGACAGTTGGTAATACCAGCCGGCTCGGGTTTGAGCCGGATTATTAAATCAGGTATTGATTTGATAATTTACATATATGTATTTCGATATGTATATTCTAGTATTACGTTCTTCATGTTATTCTATCTCTTTGGGCATTCGTGTTTTTATCCAAATGCAGGTATGCATATACAGCAGACTGTAATCCGTATTTTATTACAGATTACCTTCTAGAAGGTGGACACCTCATCATGGATTTTTCCATTTATTGACAAATGGAAATGAGGTAGGAATTGAAGGAGAGGGAGGCATGGCTTCAATAGTTGACAAATGAATTCTTTATTCATTTGTGGCTACTTTTGAAGCATGGCTACACTTGTTTATTCATGAAAATTCATACACAAAACCATTGTGTTGGATTTTCTCTCACATGGATACTTCATTATTCTTGAGCTCCCATTTTTGCTTCACTCTCCTCCCTCCTCTTGAGTTTCCTCCATCTTCATCGTCTTCCTCTTCACTACCCTCTCATGAGTTAAGAAACAAGTGAAGAGGCAAGATAGAGATAGTAGAATACATAGAACTCCACAGTACATCCTAGACAACTTAGATTAGCAACCAAAGTTCTTTAGTTGCTCCTATTGACACTTAGTTAGGAGATAGAGCCATGGATCACATTTCTTGGGTGGATCATCTAAGAAAAAGGAAGACTGGACATCAAGCTCGATCTCGGAGAATCGATGGAGCGGGAAAAGAAGATCAAGCATGTTCAAGGTGGTCACTTGGAGCTAACGACGAGGAAAGAAGACCGAAGGACTTGGATCGTTTGGTGAGACTTCCTTCATAATAGTTAGCTCTTTTAGTTTAGCTAGATAGGTTTATGGTAAGATCCGGGTTTATTGGGTTAACTTAGTGCCGTTTTTTAACTCGTAGAAAAAATTTTATTTCGCAAACCGCCACGTTCGATGGCTCGGGCGTTAAGATAACCAACACTTGTAACTTCTAATAAATTATCTGTAATTTCTAAGCAACTGTCTGTAACTTCTAATAAGCTGTATGCAACTTTTAATAAGCTGTATATAACTTCTAAGTAGTTGCCTATAATTTCTAATAATATGCATGTAATTTCTAATAAGATACATGTAATTTCTAAGCAGTTGCCTGTAACTTCTAATAATTTGCATGTAACTTCTAATAATTTGCATGTAACTTCTAATACCTGTAATTTCTAAGTAGTTGCCTATAATTTCTAATAATATCACAGTTTAACATACTTCTTAAAAACGAGCCTGTAGCTTTGAAGCAGGGCGAGACAAGTTTCGCTAGGAGCCTCTTTTCCTTCTACCCAGCTAAACTTCAAATAAAGAATTGATAGCAGGAAATAAAGAATTGATAGCAGGGTTTCTTACCTATTTTTCTTGCCCGAGGAAACCTAGACTACTGAGGATCTCCCCCCTAATCTTAGATGGGTCGTCTGAGGGTTCGCCGCGGTTCCGAATTCGTCGATCGAATCGGGTGCCCCGGAACGTCGAATGAAAATATGACATAATTGCCTCGACAGTGACTCAGTCGTCGCTACGCCCTTGTCTTGACGAGTGAAGCTCAACTCATATTACAAAATATTGAATATATTAGATCAGGACTGACCTTTTTCAAACCTGCTCCCATTTCGAGTCAAGAGATAGATAAATAGACACATCCCATTGCACTGATCGGGGGGCGCTCGTAGTGACTGAGGGGGTCTCTTTACCCCGTGATAGGTCATCGAAGCGTGAGCGGGCGCGGAGAAGGAAAGGCCAAACACTTTTCTGAGGAAGAAATCTCATCTGCGGCTACCTACTGCGATTTCCCCTTCAATTCTACCTGCTCTATCATTTTCAGGTTTTCTCTCGCGGCTGCTCTCTCTACTTACGACGGAAATGTGTATTCAGTCCAGGTTCAACAAATGGCTCTGGTGTGTCGGGCGAGGACTTTCCCTCCGCTACCGCGGCTGCTGGCACGGAGTTAGCCGGGGCTTTTTTTTTGCGGCATGCTCAAAAGATTCAAAGGAGTGATTCAAATATTTGATGCTATTTGAAAGAGATTCGTCGAAAGCTACTCTATTGTTCCAATGGAAAGAAGAACCTATAATTAGCTTCTCATGTAACTTCTAAGCAGTTGTCTATAACTTCTAATAATTTGCATGTAATTTCTAATAAGCTGCATATAATTTCTAACCAATGGCATATAATTTCTAAGCGGTTGTATGTAACTTTTAATAATTTTCCTGTAACTTCTAATAAGCTTCATGTAATTTCTAAGTAGTTTCCTATAACTTCTAATAAGTTACATGTAACATCTAATAACTTGACAGTAACATCCAATAAACTGCATAAAATTCTAAGCAGTTGCCTTTAATTTCTAAGAATTTGGCTGTAACTGTTATATATGTATGCCCTAGAGGCATGTATTGTATAGGATGCTAGGCATGTATATGTACAGAAACTATCTTTGCTCAAAATGATAGTATGATATCTGTTTTATCTTCATTTTAACGTATGATGTGTTGTATTTCATATCTTTATATGTATGTTGATGAAGCCCTTAAGATTATTCTTGACTACCGAGATTATGATGTAGATCATACTAGTGGGGCCTGGGCAGTCTATAAGCATATCCTTTAATAGTTCCTAGTCGAGAGTATAACGAGACAGGGCATCGATATTACCAGAGTAGACTAGGTGTACGTTTCTTGACCCTGGGGGTGATGGTTGATCCCACAACCATTGGTATTTGACATCAAAGATTGTACATAGGTGCTCATTGGAGAATGGGTACACCGAACAGGACTCACCGAGAACTCCTAAATGGTAAATATACATATTGTTAGATAGCAGTTCTTTGGTGACACTTATACATGTTAGTCTGTAGACCCGAGATCGTCATAGTGTCTTGTGTGATTCCCACTGTGCTTTGATTTCCTTCCTACCACGGCTCTACCGAGTCGTACAAATAGGTGGATTTTGGGTACAGTCCCGAATCATATAGAGGCAGTGAGCGATAGGAGGGGTTTCGTCTCTCCCGGTAAAGGGAGTTGATGTCGCGCTATACTTGATCGGCCATAACAGTAAATCCCTGGCCAGGGTTCTCGAGATTTACTGATAAGAGTTATCAGTAGTTTCTCGAACCATTATGGGCCGTAAATTATCATGATTTATAAAGTTATTGGGGTCTGACATTTACCACCCATAGACTTCATATGCGACGTATCATACGAAGAGACCGGACTGTATGGTAAGTGTTGCTAACAGGCTCGTTAGGGTTGTGATGAGTTCGCTCGTCGGCCACCTTTTCGTCATGTACCTGGGTAGCCGTTACGCACCGCTAGTGCCGCTAACGTGCTTGTAGTTAAACCCACTGCCATCGTACTGTCGAGTCTTTAGAGTCCCACACAGAGGGTTCCCTGGTTCAGGCAAAAGATGTAGAGGCCGTAAGTTATTACGGCAGGGTTTCGATCATGTTCGTTTTATTGTTACAGGAATAATGATCGGAAGGATAATATTGGTAGGCTTTGGTTTAAGCCGGATACCGGTATTATATTATTGGATTATTTGTATTCGTATTTTTTGGAATTTGGATACGGGTATACTTATACGGTATACGGTGGATAGGTATACTTGTAACTGTTACAAGAATACCTTCTAGAAGGAGACACATCATAAATGGATATTTATTTTGTGAAATAAAATAAATGAGGTGAAATTTGGAGAAAGGCTAAGCATGGATGAAGGAATGGCTTGTTTCATTTTTTATTCATTTAGAGTTACTATTAAAGCATGGTGCATTTTTCTAATGCATGCTTCAATTATTTTCATTTGAGCCATATCATTTTTTCCATGCTTGATTTTTTCATTCATCACTTTGACATTCTCTCTCCTCTTTATCTCCTTCTTCCTCCTCTTTGCTTTAACCTTCACATGAGTTGTGAATCAAAAACTTAGAGCAAAAACATAATCCAATACTTGATCTCTAAATCATCTAAGTGATCTCTTCTAGCAAACTTGATCTCTTAGTTAAACTCTTGTGAAGAGTTTGTAGCTTCTTCGATAGCTCTCGGGTGGATCGTCTTGGATCTTGAGGTGGCCGGAGACCGAGATCATTGCGACCATAGGGAGCCTAGTAGTCACATCCAAAAGAAGACCCGAAAGACCAGTTCCTAGGTATAACATTATCATAGTAGATTAGATCTCTAGATAGTTTTGCTAGCTAAGGTTTAAGCACAAGATCTTGGTTTATGTGGGTGTTGCATGCAAGAATTTTTTTTTTTATCTCTTCCGCCTCCTCACAAGTGTTGTGAGAGTGTGCAACATCCACTAACATGGTATCAAAGCCTATCTTAAACCTTAAATAGCTTGTATCAACGATAGAATTCCGCCGTTTTTCGTCGTGCAAAAACTGCCGAAAAAACAGTTTCGAAAATCGAAGTTTTGCGTAGTTTGCACACCCTGCGGGCTCACGGTTTGAAACGAGAAGCCACGGGATGGAGCGTGTGCACCCCGAGGATACCCAAGGTAGGGACCAGAGGCCGGACCCACACCCCAAGGCCACCTCGAGGTGGCCTTGGGGGTGGGTGACCCGATAGCACCCCAACAGGGTGCTCTCGGGTCTGCCAACCCCTTGGGGCCACCTCGAGGTGGCCCTCGGGGGTGGGTACCCCCCTGAGGCCCCCATTCGACTGTTAATCTTATTTTCTTTGCCTCCACGTAGTTCGGACGGGTTTCGAGTTCGTTTCGACTCCCGGATTGGCTCAAAACGATCGGTTTTTGAACACTAGCTCACTGGATTTTCTCAAGTGTTGGAAAATAATTTAGTTTGCTAATCTCGTGCGGAATTATAATGTTGCACTTACTTTACAAGCTTATGTGATGTGTATGTGTGTTTGTAAATGTCGACTAATTGCTATATGTCGATTATTCGGGGTTGCACACATCGGTATTGATATCATGTGATGGTATGCGTATATGAATATGTTGGATCGTTGTGATGAATGGCCGGGGATGTGAGAAGAGCATTTTTCTTTCATTCATGTAATTTTTAAAAAGAAATGTAATATTATTTTTCGGGGCACATCCGGGTTGAAGTTGTAGCCACCGTTGTATAATTTCTTTTTACTATTTTTGCTCGTAGGATAGACCTAAGGTGGGGTGCACAAACTACCGGGTTCTCGAAGTGCCGAGTGGCCTACTCACTTTATTGAGGGAGGTTGCTTCACTTCGGGAATTTGGCGGGTAGTTTGCCGCACCCGTAGGGGTCAAGTGTGGGGTTTGGCTATTCATCACGACCGTGGAACCTGTTTTTCATTAAGGGCTTAAATGAAGTACGGAATTCCTAGAATATCCAATGTATTTATCTGTGATCTTGAATGTTTATAAATGCGTGCGACGAATGGCTATTTATATATGAGATATATAATAAATATTGTTTATGTTTTGCACCCGCGCTAGTCCATCCCCCGCTCTGCCGTTAGTTAAGTAACCTAACGGTGCATGACGGGGCCCCGTGGTGAATGTGGATGGCATAAGCGTACGTTCTATTTTCGTTTCTTTTATGTGATGTTTAGGAAACGTAAATGATGGGACAACATTAATGTGATTAATGTTAAGAAAAAAACCTAAAGATATTGTAGAATCAAACTTTTTAAAAATGGGTAACTCTAGTTTTCGCTTTGCACAGTGGTATTCCTTGATGAATATCCAACACCTCCTTCGATGAGGAAAGGGCCGAGATCCCTTCACCGGGAGTGACCCCTTTAGCAAAACTAGAAAATGTTTTAAAGCACTCGATTGTTTTTATAGTTGATCTAATTCTTGCTTTTCATCGTGGTATTCATAAATATCCAGCACCTTATTCGATAAGGAAAGAGCCGAGATCCCTTCACCGGGAGTGACCTCTTTAGCAAAATTAGAAAGATACTACAAAACCATTTGAATTTTAAAACTGGAGCTTAAACCACTCCTTTCACTAGATTCTACAACGATATCAAGTTCAAAACGTTAATGGTTTTCATAAAAACCATATGTTGCCCTCCGCCATTTTAGGAAGCAGAGTATTTAGTATTCGTGCCACATTTGTTGACTATAGTTTAGGCATGGTGTACGGTAGCTAAGTGATGTCTTCCTACAAAACATTTGATGCGATCGATTAGGACATTCATATGACTTTGTTGACCATAGTTAAGGGTCATGCGGGTGGGTCTAAATCAATCATGAAATGGCGGGTAGAACTTGACTAGTGCTTATAATTTGTTGACCATAGTTAAGGTCATAAGACACTAGGGGTAAAAACCATATCGGGAATTTCAAGAGTTAAAATTTGCAGTGAGATTGCATACCTTCTATTTGATAGTTGGATCCCGATCCCACTATGAGTAAAAGTTACTCCCGGGAGAGTTTTGCACTTTACAAATAGCTAATCCAGTAGGTGTCTAGAAAGGTGTCAACGTGGTTATGCCTCTAGGAAAATGAGGTTTATTTTAATTAGGTCTATGCGAAAGCACGGCGAACCTCCCTTGGAGTACCGACACTGGCTTGGCTGACCAGTTAGCGAACTTGTAGATTGCAATTAATCCTAGCTAATTTTCTTTTTAAGGTTTGAAGGAAAATTTGATAAAAAGAAGTGGGAGACATCGATTAGATAAGATTAATAACCAATCTAATCATACAAGAGCAATCGCTGAGTGTCTTCTTTTCTCTCTCCTAATGGCAGATACCTATGATGAGACTTAAGCTTTTATTAGACAAGAATAAACTCACGGGACCGAATTACAAAGATTGGCCGAGGAATGTAAATATTTCCCTGACCTATGATAAGGTCGGATACATCCTGACTACTCCAGCCCCTCCTAGCCCAGGCCCTAATTCTTCAGTTGCGGATAAAGAAATCCGCAAGACATGGGATATAGACTGTGCAACAGCCAAGTGCCTCGTCCTTGCTTCTATGAACAATGAACATCAGAAGAAAAACGAGAAGATGGATATACAATCCATCTTTCTTCATACAAAGGAGTTGTATGGAGAACAATCTCGTACTCTCCGATACGAGGCATCTAGAAAGTTGTTTCAGATGCGGATGGCTGCCGGCACGTCTTTAGGTGACTGTGTATTGAAGATGATTGGACTTGTCGAAGAACTTGAGGACCAGGGTTGGACCATGGAGAACGAACAGTATGTTGATATTGTTCTACAGTCCCTTCCCCCTGCCTTTGCTCAGTTCATTGTAAAAGTCAACATGCACAACAGGGATAAGTCATTACCTGAACTCCTTAATGTGTTGAGGAGTGTAGAGAGCATGCTAAAGGTAGCGAAAACTCCCGCTCTAATTGCTGGGCCATATTCCTCTTCCGTCCCAAAAGACAAGACCAAGGGAAAGAAGAAGAAGAATATCATCAAGCTAAGAGGTGGAGTGAAGAAGGCATCGGGAAAGGAAAGGATAGGGGATGCTGCGACAGGATGAGGGGAATGCTTCTACTGCCACCAGACTGGGCACTGGAAGAGAAACTGCGTTGGATACCTGGCCGGCCTCAAGAAGAAAAAGCATGGTGATGATTCCACTTTAGGTGTGTTTGTAACAGAAAACTGTTTTTCAATTAACTCTGCTTCCTGGGTATTAAATACCGGGTCAGGATCTCACATCTGCAATTGTGTACAGGGGATGAGAAATAGCAGGTTTTTGAGAAAGGTGATCACACTCTCCGGGTTAGGAATGGTTCCTCTGTACATGCTATAACAGTGGAAAAGTATCACCTTGGTTTGCCGTCGGGTTGTATATTGGTTATGAACCCATGTTATTTTATATCTTCGATGTTATGTAATATTATATCTGTATCGTTGTTGGACAATACTGGATATAATTTTGTATTACAATCTAATGTTATGAACATTAACCTAAATCAAGAGTTGATTGGGTCTGGTACATTAAATAACGGGATATACGTCCTAAACCAGCATACAGTTTTCAATATACAACACACAAACAAAAGAAAGGTTTCAGACATAAATGAAGCTTTCATTTGGCATTGTAGACTTGGTCATATTAACGAAACAAGACTAACCAAGATACATAAAGATGGATATTTAAACTCGTTTGAATATAAATCTTATGCGACTTGCCAGTCTTGTATCAAAGGTAAAATAACCAAAACTCCGTTTAGTGGACACGGAGAGAGAGCTATTGAACTTTTAGGCCTCATACATAGTGATGTATGTGGACCAATGCCTACACATGCGAGAGATGGTTTTTCCAACTTCATAACTTTTACTGATGATTTCTCGAGATTCGGACACGTGTTCTTATTGAAACATAAGTCTGAAGCCTTCAAAAAGTTCAAGGAGTATAAATCTGAAGTAAAAAAACAAAAAGGCTTAAGTATCAAGAAACTTCGATCGGATCGAGGAGGTGAGTATCTAAGCTCAGAGTTTCTAGATTTCCTAAAAGAGAATGAGATTCTCTCTCAGCTCACTCCTCCGTATACACCACAGCACAACGGTGTCTCAGAAAGGAGGAATCGTGCCCTATTAGATATGGTACGATCTATAACGAGTGATGCTGAGTTACCAATATCACGTATTGGAGACTGCGATTTATCTATCGAATAGGGTTCCGACCAAAACCGTTGTTCTCCTCCAAATACGGGAGACGGACCGCGTAGGTTCGTCTTGCCTGAATTTAGGGCAGATGTTATTTGATTTTATACGTCCACCTCTCCGAAGATGTCAAGTTGATTTATGGCACCATGTATCGAAGGTTTAGACAGACGTGGCCGATGTAGCAGACTTCGTCATATTCCCCCTCATTGTGAGGGTTTTTTGATTGTGGGGACGCTCTTCCTTGCAGGCGCAAGCCCCTGCAGTTAATTACGCTATCGTATCGCGGTAACCACTTTCTCCTTCTCCAAATGGTCACTTCGTGTCGTGTATGTTTGTTTTATTTTTGGTTGCTCGTGGATTATATACGGAGACTAATTTATGTTGTCGCTCGTAGGGCGTGGATTAGTCCAAATCTGTATCTTCTTAGATTTGGATTTGGGTTAGGTTTAAGGATCGTTAATCTCATTTGAGACTAAGATCAACTTAAACTTTTGTTGAGGATAAGTTAATCTAATTTTAGACTAAGATATACTCAACAGAATCATTTATATCCAACAAAAGAGCATTTGGACTCTATTGTTTTAGTTTAGGGACTTTGCGGTCCATAAGTTTAAGGACATCGTAGTCCATGGGGTTTAAGGACATCTTTAAAGACATCATAGTCTATGAGTTTAAGGACCCCACAGTCCGTGGTAGTTTAGAGACATCATAGCCTGTAAAGTTTAAGGCATCATAGTCTATGAGTTTAAGGACCCCACAGTCTGTGAAATGTATGGTTGTCGGGACCTGTCACCTCTCTGAAGACGTTGAAGGATTACAACGACAAATATCAGATGAGTGAAGAGATGTGCCCTTGAACCAATATTGGTTGGGAGATTGTAGTCCAATTTGGGACTAAGACCAAAGATTTGTGAGCATATGGACACAATTAATATGAATTAATGATCTGTGGCCAACTTGGGCTCGGCCCATTCAGTTAAAATGTTGGACATTTAATTAGGCTCAGTCCTTTTTCATTTAACAATGCTGAACATTGGTTTGGGTTCTGACAACAGTTTTTGTCTTTTATTGAGTGCTGAGCACTTATTATAGTTTTGGGGCTTTATTTAAAGAACAGTTTATTTTCCCTCAGCGCACACGTGATGAGCACGCGGTGCTCTTGGCGCTGAGCGCTAGTCAATAAGC
The DNA here is from genome assembly GCA_030015575.1 of Agapanthus africanus. Lineage (NCBI taxonomy): Eukaryota > Viridiplantae > Streptophyta > Magnoliopsida > Asparagales > Amaryllidaceae > Agapanthus > Agapanthus africanus. The sequence goes on along the minus strand of CM057350.1, from coordinate 438,324,209 downwards.
ACAGAGCGCTTTTGTTAAGTAACGCACACATTAGGAGCACGTGGCGCGCTTGGCGCTGAGCGCCAGTCAATGAGCACAGAGCGCTTCTGTTAAGTAGCGCACATGTGAGGAGCACGTGGCGCGCTTGGCGCTGAGCACCAGACAATGAGCGCAGAGCGCTTATGTTTAAGTAGCGCACACGTGAGGAGCACGCGGCGCACTTGGCACTGAGTTCCAGTCAATAAGCGCAGAGCGCTTCTGTTTAAGTAGCGCACGCGTGAGGAGCACGTGGCGCACTTGGCACTGAGCTCCAGTCAACGAGCATAGAGCGCTTCTGTTTAAGTAGCGCACACTTGAAGAGCACGTGGCATGCTTGGCGCTGAGTGCCAGACAATGAGCGCAGAGTGCTTCTTGTGAAATAGCGCACACGTGAGGAGCACGTGGTGCGCTTGGCGCTGTGCTCCAGACTTGGAGCGCTGAGGTGCTTCTTTAAATTTGGAGCGCTAAGGCTCTGCGCTAGATTTGGAGCACTGAAGCGCTTCGTTTAGTTGGAGCGGTAGGGCTCTTTTTAGGCAACTCTGCTCTCGGAGAATTAAATTCTCTCTTATAAGAGATTTTGTCTCATGGATCCAAGAATAAAGTTCTTATTTTATAGGAGATGTTTCAATCTCTTATGTTTTTGGTGAGAAGCTTTGCCTTTATGGATCTGTGATCCTAAGAGAATTGAATTATTCTCCCTCTTTTTTATAATGAGATGTTATGATCTCTTTGTAAAAGACATTTTCCTTATAGATTTATGATCTTGCATAAGAACTAAGTTCTTTTTCTGATGAGATGCTTTGATCTTTTTATTTTACCTTGAAGAAATTCTTCTTCTGCTGAGAGCTTACTCTTCCTTTTGAACTTTCTCAAAGTTTGGGGGGGGGGGTGGTTCCTCCCCGTAAGACTTGAAGTCTTGGGTCCTTTATATAGTAGAGGCTGATTTGTTGAATCAGTTGAAGAGATCTTTTCTCTAATTGATTTGGGGATGTTTCCCACCGTTGGATCTTTGATCTAGGGCTTCTGTTTCACAGAAGGCAATCTTCTTGTTTTTAACAAGATTGGAAATTTTTTTCCCATACAGAATTTATTCTGTATTTTGGTAATTTTTAATCACCATTGGATCATGATACAACGGTGCTCTAATTTTCAGAGCATAATCTTTCCTGTTTGGAAAGATTCTGACGAATGTTTCCTTAACAGAATTTTATTCTGGTTAATTGATAATTTTTAATCATGTTCGTTGGATCTTTGATCTAAGGGCCGAGAACATTTTGTTCTATCGGTAGCGCTTACGTTCTTTGCACGTGGTGCGTTATTTAGAATGCGGCGCTCTTAGCGCTAGCGCTCATGTTCTTTGCACGTGGTGCGCTGCTTAGAGTGCGGCGCTTTTAGCGCTAGCGCTCACGTGGTGCGCTGCTTAGAGTGCGGTGCTTTTAGCGCTAGCGCTCACGTGCTTTGCACGTGGTGTGGTGCCTCAGAGTCTTTGACTCTCAGCACTGGCGCTGCTAGCGCGAGCGCTCTCGTGCTTTGCACGTGAGCGCTGCATCAGAGTCTTTGACTATTAGCGCTGGCGCTGCTATGAAGTGCTGCTTCATTTCAAATTTCAAAATTTGAATAGAGCTTTGCTCTGATTGGGGAAACAAATGCTCCCCCCACCGTTGCGCTCATATAGCCTACACGTGAGTGCAGCGGTGGCTACATCTATGCCATTGGATCAACTTAAAAGTTGAACGGCTCTCATGGCCTATAAATAGGGCCTTTGGCCCTTGAAGTGACCTCTGTTCATCTCCTTTCTTGTTTTTCTGAGAATTAATTCTCTTTTAGAGCAAAGCTCTATGTTTTAAGAACTCTTCTAGAGATAGAACTCTGTCAAATTTTTTAGGTAAAGATCAAATCTTTTGAAGAGATTATTTTATAATCTAGGGTTTCGCCTATTAAGAGAGATTTGCTCTTTTCAAATCATATAGATTTTTAGGGTTTCTCAAGAGAGCTTTGCTCTCCATAGATCTAAAGAGATCTTTCTTAGGGTTTATTAACCTATTAACAGAGCTTTGCTCTTTCAAATCATGTAGATTTGTTAATCTTTTATGAAGAACTCTTAGAGTTTGTTCATAGATCTTGAAGATCTCGGAATTTTTAATTCATTAAAAGCTTTACTTTAAGTTTTCTTATTGGTTATTCCATCATCTTTACAGAGCATGGCTCTTCAGAATTTTTCTTGAGGAATTTTTATTCCTTTCATCATCAGAGTTGACAGATGTCACTCTTGTTGTAGAGCGCTGCTCTCAATGGGTGATTTACTCTTTGGCCCGAGGGCCCTCACTAAATGAGAATCCTTTTAGGATTTCCTCATTTAATGACAGTCTCATCAAATGATGAGACTGTTTTATTAATGATGAGCCTTCATCCAGATTATGTGGGTTCCCCCCGGTCCCTTTCCACTGCATTGCAGTGCAGTACGAATTTAAAGTACCTAGTGATAGAACTTAAATTGTAGCATTGACGGCTGAAAATTTTGTTCTTTTCCGTGCAGGTACTATGTCTTTCGACACTTCTTTCCCGTTTGTCCATTCGGAAAGCGGATTCCCTGAAGCACCTGTTGATAGGTAAGTGTTTGCACTGATCAAAGATCATGATCCGGAACAAAAGAACCTTCATTTATGGGGAACGTGGTACAATCAGATCATCAGGGGTCGGCGTAGCTTTTCTTGCGCAGCACCTTCGGAGCCTATTTCGGCGATCCACTACGCCGACCCACCCCCGGTGAACTATACCGTGGAGGAGGTTAACTAGACTTCAGAGGGTCTCCTTCAGCCTTCTATGGCTGCAATACCCGTACAACCTCCAATGGATTTTGATACCTTGGGGCGACGTATCTGCCAAGGCGAGTCGCGCCCTTGGGGACAGCCGTATATGATTGGCCTAACTTCTCGTCATCCAGCTGGGTATTTGCAATGGGCCTGCTATATTTTGTCAGCTAAGAAGTCGCAGCTGCTGAAGCTCGGGTTGTATCCCGCGATTTACGCTTCTCTCTTTCAACATTCTACGCTTCCTGCCTGGTGGGTCAAGGCTTTTCTGGAGCAATGGAATATTTCAACCCACACCTTCCTTATGTTGGATCGAGAAGTCTCAATTTCTTTAGAGGAGTTTGCAAAGCTTTCTGGCTTACCGGTTAGGGAAGAACACAACGAGGAGCTGCTTCCTCCGGACGAGTACGTCTTTGCTGCTAAGTCAGTGATGACAGGCCTTACCCCGGAGAACGCCATTCAACATCAATTCCCTAGTTTGACTAAGGTGTTGAATATCTATGAGAGCATTTTTCTTGAATCCGAAAGCTGTGGGGTTAATTTCACAGATTTCATCGCCCGTTTTCTCCACTCAGAAGTCCGTCGAAGGAAGCCGCGAAATTTTCCAAACTCGATGATCCTTTTGGTTTTGGTTTGGACAACCAGCCGGCAACGGAGGCGGATCAGAGGAGTTTCTTTCTCTCCAACACCCCGGTCGTCTCTTTCGTAGAGCTTGCAGCTCATGGGATCGAAGAAGAAGCGTTCTTTTTGGGGTTACTCGGGCTATAGCTAAGCTGGATTGTGCTTCCAATGCACCCTCACCATATGAGGCCGTCCGTTTTTTATCCAGCTCACCGAATGGTTATTGGGATGCAAGTGGCCATCGGGATCTGTAACATTTCAAAAAAATAGAATATTATTTTTGGGAATTTTCATAATTTAATATTATTTTTTAATGAATATTTTAATAGTCGGTATAATTAAATACCGATAAATGGTGAAAATTCTTAAGAAAATTATGGAAATTCTAAAATAGGTTATTTTGTGAAAATATGCCATTTTACAGTTTTTATGATGGATTATATGTTATCTCGGTGTTAATCGCGATTAAAAATCGCTATTTGAATTTTTGGCTTTTTGTGTAAAGATGTGCACATAACATTTCTACACTTGTTACACCTGTTTTATGTTTTGGACTCATAGTGGCCTAGGGTTGGACCATGCTTAGGTGACCATAGTGGCTTAAACCTTTTGGTTATGATAATTAGCTTAATTAAGGGTTTTAGCTTGTTAAGGGTGATTAGGATGGGAGTTGACCTTGTGTAGGGGAGAGAGAGAGAGAGAGAGAGGTGGCTAGAGTGTGCATGATCCCTCTTAACCTTCATTATCCCTTGTGCTCTTTCATACTACCTCTCACTCTCACACATTCCACCAACCCCTAAGACTTTTCAGCCCCAATAACTGACTTCAGCCACAAAACAGCCCCTAAATCAGCAGCTGAAACAAAGCTTCAGCCAACCCTACACCAGCCCCTAACACTTCAGCCAACACCTACACACCCTACATCAGCCACCTACACACTCACATCAGCCACCTACAACAGCTACAGCAGTTGCAGCCACCACCCTAGCACCATAGCCCAAAACCTACACCCCAAACCCCTCACATCAGCAGCTACTTCAGCCCCCTACACCTGCTGCTTCAGCAGCCACACCAGCTTCAAAAATCACATCTGCAGCATCATTTCAGCTGCAACTGCAGCTGAGGCAACCCATCAGCCCTAATTCCAGCATCAGCTCGGCACAAAGCAGCCTAATTTCCAGCACATCAGCAGCTTCATCCCTCATAACACACCAGCACAACACCAATAAAACAGCATCAGCACATTTTCAGCCACATTTTATCAGCCACAACAGCAACTTCATTTCAACACAACTCCACACCATCATCATCATACTACAACCCCACACCCTCATCATACCACAACTCAACCCCCACAACAAAACCACAGCCCCAACTGCTGCTACAACAACAAAGGAAAAGCAAAAGGAAATTCCAAGCAGCAGCAGCAACAGCTACTGGACCAACCAACAACAACAACCACTACACAGGAAATCAGCCACTAGGAGCAGCTCAGCAGCAGCAACTCACACCCCCACTTCCTCCTCCTTCCCTTCCCCTTTGTTCTAGGATTCCTTGAGGTATAATCTCACATCCCAACTCAGTTCTTGCTTAGTTCTGGTTATATAGCTGAAATTTAGTGTTTGCCGTGTAGTATAGTGCTAGTTTAGTGATTTTGAGTGAGATATGGCCAAGTGATGGTTTTGATTGCTAGGATGACCTTGTTAGGTGTGTTTGAGACCATTGTAACCAAGATTACCCCAGATTTCCAGTAAATACCAGATTTGTTATACTTGGCGTAATTTAGCGATTTTGTCGACTTATTGACCTTTCTGGAAACTGCTACAACCCCGAACCTCCTAAAATAATATTGACTTGGCAGTATGCTGTGCAGGCAGATAGGAACCAACAGCCAAAGCCTTAGCCCTCATCTCTAAACTCCGGCCGCAGTTTTATTCCCCCTGGCCGCAATTTGCGGCCAGACCAGGGTGAAACCCTCTCGTTTTGCGTGCACGGCTCTATTTCATGTAAACTTGACCCCCCTGTATGTCTAGTTTTGACTGTTTCCAGTTAGGGTAAAATATGAGTTGTTTTTCATGAGTTGGCGTATGATTTACGACTTGTTTTCCGTATGGATTTTTGGTATTCGATGATTCGTATCTGTCGGGTGGCGTTTGGACGTCAACGACAGTGGTGATTGGCTGTGTTTGCACACAAGGTCACAGGTTTTTACCTATGGGCGTAGCGTGGACCATTTTGGTTTCCGACATGGTTTTCATGAGTTTTAGCGTGTGATATCCTTGTAGGTACCCCACGTGGCGTCGAGGCGTTGGAGATGCAAATGGCGACATCGGCACCGGCACGCATAAAGAAAGGTGAGTAGATTTATATCTACGGGGAGAAGTCGGGTGGATGGCGTATAGCACCCCCGCAGTCCGTGGTGATGTATACGGATGCGTATACACACCAATAATTTATTATATGTTGTTCGGGAAATTATTGATGTTTAGGATGGATAATTGGTGGACTTGGATGATTTTGGGTTACGAAACCTTAGGTAGTGGGTGCACTACACATACATACACACATATACATGCTTGCATACATCCTTATTTCATATGTGGTTATGGGATTCTATATAGATATGTGTTCACATGGGTTTGGGATTTTGTGTTCACATACGGATTTGAGGATGACACATGGGATTGATATGAGTCGATGAGTTTGATATGAGATCATGATGTCGGTGATATGATAAAATTCATAATTGAGATACGTCTTGATGCTTAGAGGATTTTGGGGATGATGATGCCATAGTAATAGTGACATATATATTATGTGGTCGACATGTGATCATGTTATGAGATATGATATGATATGATATGACAGGATACTTGTGATAGGCCGCCTTGGGCGATGTATACTCTTGTGATGATATATGATGATAATATCGATTTATACTAGACTGTCGATCAGTAGTCAGATCTTGATTTTAGTGATGATGTTAGCATTGTACTAGACGTAGGTCAGTACCCAGATGATGATCTTGATAAAGAGAATACTAGATGAATGATATGACAAATGTGATGTTGACCCGTACCCAGATTTGGGGATGCCGTACGACGGATTTACGTACGAGCTGTATTTTTATGTTTGATCCGCCTACTTGACTTGGGAATAACCAATTATAGAGATATGGTATCGGATGTGGTATGATCGAGGCGGGATCACCGACTATATATGTATATATATGTATCGACTCAGAGGTTAGGCGGTTTCCCTTACCTACTGTTAGCTTTAGCTCAGCCTTATAGTGGTGTAGCCATTTGGCTTTTATGACATTAGATGCAGTTTAGTGATCATGGTGTTCAGTATTTCAGCTCCCGCATATTATTATTGTTGCTCTGCATCGCATACTGTTGTGATTCATATTCTATTATTGATATCCTGCTGCTAGGACACCAGCACCATTACCGATGATGCGTATGTACCACGTACACTTATTTGTTGTCGCACACACATCTTCATCGGTAATTGCCATGTCATGAACACTTAGAAAATATTATTGCTTGATTTAGCTTGATAGCTAGTAGTGACATAATATTAGTATGCTTGCCTTATATGCTAGCTTGACATTGTAGCCATTACTTGTCACTTCATGCATACTGTTATTCATTATATGCTGCATTCATGGATTCTCATGCTTATATTCATGATTTCACATGCTATTGATGATTTGGATTCGGGTTTCCATGAGATTTTTCTGGATTTGGAGGAAAACCGCAAAACATATATATAAACTGCTTTCTCTTTTTAATAAAAATGCGGTTTTCCCATGATGTATGAGTCGGCCACCATGAGTTTTGCTGATGGATTTCGAGACCCGATTCGAGGAGGCAGATGAACCACTTCGGGTACATGGTGGGCCCAGTGCGGTACCCCGGGGCAATAAGATCGCAGGAGATGGCGTTGAACCTGGCAGGGGAGCACGACCGACCGGTGATATTACCCGACACGTCGGATATCTGGAGGATACCGTTGTAGTCATGAGATGGATGGTAGGGGCCGATCTGGACTGACGGCGTCTTGGATATTATGATTGAGACATTGAGATTTGAGATATTGAGGTAGAGAGATTGTGATACAGAGATATCGAGATACTGAGATTTATGTTTTGTGCCGATGCTAGGCACTGTTTTATGCTGATTTCATTATGATACCTCATTTTAAAATTATAGAAATCTCACAACTTTATGAAGGCAGTTTTCTTTAGTACATGCATTCTATTTCATGCATTCATACATCATTCATATGATATATATTGCCACCTGATGCACTGGCACAGACACATGGGTTTACACTTGGGATAGAGATTTACACTAGCCATGGTTAGAGATTGCTGGTTATATATTTGAGGATTATATATATTGATCGTATGACCTAGGATTGCGTCATACATGTGATTTTCTGTTCGTAGATCTTTTACTCACGAGTTGGCAACTCACCCCCGTTGTGCCCCAGTTTCTTGCAGGTTTACCGTATAGGTTCCATTACGGCTTTGCGGGCACTGTTCCTTTCGGATGACTTGCTAGTAGGTGGGTTTATTGTATCGTACCCATCATTATACTTTGTATACTATATTTCAGTTGTATCTAGAAGTTCCATCAACCAAACTTGTACTTATTTGATATAGAGACCAGTGATGTTTATTCTTTCGACCTTAGAGTCGCGCATTATATTTCCATGGGTTTCTTGCTGGTTGAGTTTCATTTCTGTTGTGATCCTCGCCTTTAGGCGTTGTATATTATGTTGCATACAGGTTGATTTGATATGGTTCTTCCTACTCTCTACTATTTTTCTTGGTTTAGATTTCTGGGTTCGGCTTACTTGGAGTACGTACGCCTCGAGACCTTCGTAGTCTAAGTGCCGATCATGCTCCGTACTTTCGGGTCGTGACAGGATCGCTGGGTTAGCCCATTTATATCACGACCTCAGCTTGGCGGCAGACACTACTGAACCAGGGGTGCAGCACGTGAACTTCTCGATGCATTATTTTATGTCATGGATCGAGCTACAATTACTCGACGCTTTCGACACTCATAAAAGGCCTTGCTTCTACGACAAGTATAACTTTCTTTGGATTATGCGGCTGGTTGACGCGTCCATTGTAAATCCGACACAGCGGGAAGCTAGGGGTTTGCTCCTTCGTCCGCGCATGGTTGGAGATGGCATAACCTTTACCGATAAGGTTCTAACTATCGGTAAAGAATCCGTAAAAACGGTGCAGCCATTACGGGGCATTTTTAAAGACGGGTCCTCTACCTTGAAAGCTCGGGAAATTCTTCATTTATACTCCATCAGGCCGTGCTTTCTCGTGTTTAGGCAGAATGATTCAGTGTTGTTCATGAGGTACAACCCGCATCGCTTCGCCCAGCAATTAAGCTATAATCAGGGCGTCCCACTCGAGGCTTTCTTGGAAGAACCGGTTGCTACTGAAGAGGGTATCCGGAGCGCGTTGCACCATTTTATGCGGTTGAACACCGGCTCCAATTTCTTTATTAGTGAGCCGAGCTGCATTCCAAAAGCCCTGAACGTATATGTGGCATGATATCAGCATTCGATGGGCGCCGTTATTAGAGAATAAAAGCGATTGCTTCTTGACCGCAAGGGCACCGCCCCAGCGGGTAATCCAAACGTTCCTCTGAAGCGACGCACCATCGTCCATCCTCCCTTGAGAGAAGCCGCTGTGGCTATGGTACCACGTGTTATACGTGAGCTGCCCCTACCCCGTGTGCCTGAAAAAGCAGTAGCTGCGGCGTCACCCGAGTCCAGTGTGGGTGCGGAGATAGGGACTCGTCGCCCCAAATTACCCGCCAAGCGCAAGCTTGTGTTATCGGCTCCCGGCACTCGCTCACAGAAGAAAAAGAAGTCGACATTTTCTCTCGACGTCGTACTTGGACAAGAGCCCCATGCTCCCTATAGCGAGGGTTTGAATGAGTATGGGACCAATGAAGGTTTATTCATAGCGACGGATGATACCGATCTGGAGGCTGCTATCGCGGTTTCAGGCAATTGGCTCGCAATGAGGCAGCACTGATTACCATTGCTTAACCAGGTATACTTCAGTTTTATCTTTCCGTGGTCATTTTAATTACTATGCTTTGACTAACGCTTTCTTCTTCAACAGGTATCTCCGCCAAAGAAGCTCTTGCAACTTCCCTCAAGACTTTCGAAGAGGTGGAAAGGCTTCGTGCTTCTTTGGGCCTCAGTATATTTTGGCTCACTGTGCCTTCATTCCCCCTTTTTATGGGTAAACTAACTCTTCTTTTTCATCTTATTGTACGGACCATCTCGACTCAGGTTATCCCAAGTGCAGTGTCGATCGTGAGTGGTGACGCAGCGGCATCGTTAGCGCCGGCCACTGCAGCCACGACTATCTCTAAGTCGCCACCAGGGGTCTCGCAGAAGTAGCCGATGATGGACGTCGTAATGGCGTCGGAGGAAGAACTTGGTTCAGATGATGGTCTACCTTTATCGGAAGTTCTGAGGAGGTCAGGTCTCATGGCTCAAGCTAAAAGGAAGCGCAAGAGGCATGCAGCGAAAGAACGTGATGCCACCTTGGCAGTAGGTGCAGGCTCGAGCACTGCTTCCCCTGTCTCTATTTCTCCAGAGGGTGCTCCGGCTGCCCTGTCTACCGCTCATAGACAAGCGGTACGCATGGCTCGGGAGGCAATTGAAAGGCCATCCCAAGGTGACGAAACACTAGGTCCATTTATTAGAGTTTGATCTTCAGATTCTCATATATCATACCCTGCAGGGCCAAGTCCTGGTAAGGAGGTGGTAGGTGAGATGACGGCAATCACTAAGCCCGAAGTGGCCAATCTTTCTCAGGAGTCCGGGACTGCCCCGCCACTCTTTCCCCTTGCAGTTCCCTGCCATCACCTAGCATTACGAGTGTCATGACGGCTTTTGTAGAATCAGGGGATGCAGCCACGGGTGAAGAAACCATTCCAATGGAGGAGGGAGAAGCAGTCGCTACGCCTGGTGATGCTCTTGTCGCGGTTTTAATTAGCGACTCATCAGGTAGATCTTGGGTCTTTGTTTTCCTTTTTATTCCGCAATCCCTTTCAATTCCTTCTGACGGCATTTCTTTTGTTTCTTATGCAGGTGTGGTGAACGTTGAGGTTGTGCCACCCGAAGAAGAATCACCGGTTGCTACTCTGACGGTCGTCGACCCTTCGCCTTCTCTCATGTCTTCTCAAATGCTGGAAGGTATGGGTTTGCGATTTGTCTAATTTAAATTGTGTATGTTATCTTCCTTGTACTGACCATGCATCGTCGCAACCTTGTAGGAGTTCTCTTCGATCATCTGTATCAAGTGTTCTCCTTCCAGTTGGAAGTTAGTCTGCCTGCTGGTGCCAGTGAGTATCTTTTCTAACCGACGTCTTTTCTTTTCTTTAATGGGTGACCCTGCCGTTGTTAACTTTAAATTGATTACAGCGCTACAAATTGAAGGAGGGGATAAGAGAATCATCGCGCCACCAGTACTCCCAGCTCTGCCACCTACAGTAGCCGGTATAGTAGCCTTCATCGCTCTTGCATCTTCTTTATCTCTTAAGCCGATATCTGACTATGATTTGTTTTACAGCAATCACACCGACTCCAGCTCCTTTCGAGTCTCAGATTCCCATGCCGGCAGGGCCTTTTGCTAAACGCCCTTCTTCCAGGGGTGCTACGAATTGTCTGCGAATGTTAAGCGAGTTCGTTGATGACCTTGACACCGAGGCCCCCGCATTTGCTGCAGATTTTGCTGCTGAGGTTAATCCCATGCTGGTGATGCTCATGCACTTCCATAGCGAGGGCGTCGTCGAGTCTTGGGTTAATCATTGCAGGAAGATTGAGGCCTGTCTGTATGAGATTGAGCTTAGGCGTCCTGCTCCGGAGGTGTTGGCTTCGAACTCCCAGCGAGCTGCATGGGTTGAGCAGAGCGTTCCGTTCCTTCGCCATTTTGAACGAGAGGCGACCCTTAAGCGAAAGAAACGTGAGGCGACTTCCGCTGAATCTGTCCAACTGCGTGCTGAGGTCGCAGCGAATGTTGCACAGCTGAATTCCATCTTTGAAAACCTTCAACGATGTATTTCTGACGGGCTGGTACTGTGGAAGAAGCTTGATCTTAGTGAGCAGGTTGCGCAGCGTCGGGAGGCTGCCCAGAAGGAAATTGATGAGAAACTTTCATTCTGTCTACAGCAACGGGCCCAAGTTGAAGCAGAGCTGGCCGCGGCGGCTGATTGTGAAAAGGAGTTGAAAGGAGTGCGCGAGCAACTGACTGATTTATTGAAAACGCCCCCTTCTCAGTAGCTGCTTTTGTATCAATTAAACATTTGTAGTTTTTGAATAACATGTATCCATTTTTTTATTCTTTTATATGATTCGTCTTATACTCAATTGAATTCATGAATAAAAGACACATTTTTTTTTTCTTCTCCCACTGTTGCTTTCTTCTCTTTGCTGTGTTGTCACCATATGATTTTAGCAAGTGTGGCCTGTAGATAGTAGGTAGTTGTCCATCTTAGACTCTTTGTAGGGTAGCGATGGCTTAGGAAACAGGTTCAAATCTGCCGCCTAAGACTTTCCAATTTTATGAGCTGTGAGGGTCTCATAAAGATTTTTCTCCCTACGAGTTGAGAGGATCTCGTAGGTGTATTTTCTTCTTAGGAATCGTGAGATTCCTAAATGTTTTTTTTTCTCTTGAGAGTCATAAGGATCTCCCAAGAGAATTTTCTTCCTTACAAGTCGAGAGGACTCGTAAGTGATTGATGAGTTGACCTGCCTCCGAATCAAGGCATTGCCTTGACGGGGAGGTCGAGGGTTGACTTTGGCCGTTTTCCACGGGATCAGGATTGACTTGATCCTGGTTCCACGGGGTTAGGATTGACTTTAGCCATACGGGGTCAGGATTGACTTTAGCCATACGGGGTCCAGAATGACTTTCGGTTGTCTATGCACCACCGAGCCATGGAACTAGGAACTTTGTCGCGGCTCCAAGATAGTCTCTAGGCTTTCTGTGAACCTTCAAGATTTAGAACTAGGGGCTTTGCCATGGCTCCGCTTTGCTAACGTTGCGTCTGTTGTAATGAAACGAATGTCGAGGTGGTCTCTAGGTTGTCTGTGAACTGTCGAGATTTGGAACTAGGGAATTTGCCATGGCTCCGCGGTTGATTGTCGCGTCTGAATCCTGCTGGAATGAGGAGGAACGCTGTTATGGATCTCTAGGCTATAGACGTGGCCGTCGAGACTTGGAACTCGGGACTCTACCGTGGCTCCGAGAGTGATTGTCGCGTCTGAATCCTGCTGGAATGAGGAGGAACGCTGTTGTGGGTCTCCAGGCTGTAGTTGTGGCTGTCGAGACTTAGAACTAGGGACTCTATCATGGCTCTGAGATTGATTGTCGCGTCCGTGCCCTGCTGGCATAAGAAGGAACGCCGTTGTTGATCTTCTGGGATGCAGGTGTTATTATTAAGATATGACTTTCCATTTTGAAAGGATCTGGTGGGGGACATGTGGTTCCCTTTTCGTTTATGCCTATGGATTGTATACAGGGGTCAGTATGGACTGCCTGTAGGAAAAATGTTTCATTCTTTCATTTTTTATTTCTTTCCGCGATGCTCTATCATTTCAACATTTTATATCGCGAAAGTCACGATTGCCCAATCATTTCGGCTATTTTGCGCGGTGCCCAATCATTTCGGCTATTTTTTTTTCTTTTTACTCGCTGTTTTTTATTGCGAGTTGCCCAACCATTTCGGCTATTTTGTATGTATATATTTTTACTTGCTGATTTTTTTGCAAGTTGCCCCATCATTTCGGCTATTTCATATGCATTTATGGCTCGCTGACTTTTGCCGCGAGTATGAGACTTAGGATCTGATACCAATTTAGGCATCAGCATCGCTACAACTGAGATATTGTCAGGAGAGAATCATCATTTGCCTTTGTCGGTTCGAACAATGGCGGCTTAGCAATCAGGGTTAGGATCCTGTCGACTAAGGCTTTTAACTTCATGAGTCGTAAAGGTCTCATAAAGGTGTTTCTCCCTACGAGTCGTGAGGATCTCGTAAGTGCGTTTTCTCCTTAAAAATCGTGAGGATTCTTAAGTGTATGTTCTCTTTTAAGTCGTAAGGATCTTACAAGTGTGTTTTCTCCATATAAGTCGAGAGGACTTACAAGGGTCGTTCATCGTGTGAGCTTATCCCAAGTCGTTGGTGGGACTTTGTTAGGGAAATGTTTATTCGTGCCCGTGAATTGTATACAAGGATCAATATTGAAACGCTTGTAGGGAAATCTGGGGAGTGTGATGACGGCTTAAGAACAGGTTCAGGTCCCTGTAGTTTAAGGCTTTTGAATCCTATGAGCCGTAAGGGTCTCATAGGGGAGGTTCACCTTACGAGTCATGAGGATCTAGTAAGTGTAATTTCTCCTTCAGAATCGTGGGGATCCCTAAGTGTGTAACTCCCTTGTTAGTCGTAAGGATCTCACGCACGTAGTTTTCTCCTTACATGGTCGAGAGGACCTTGCAAGTGCCTTTTAACAAGATTGCGCCCTTTTCGGGTTTTCACAAATTCGCCGGTAGCCCTGCTGTTTTTACTCACGGAGCCCTTTCGGATTTTCATTCGTGCCTAATTTGCTTATGGACGTACCATTTTTTTTGCGTCAGCTTTAAGATGCTGCGGTTCGCAGTAGTTTACAGACGTTTCGGTCAAGTGTAGTATTTCTTCAAGAAACGAACGTTTATTGGCCTAAAGGGTCTTTCGCCATGCATATCCATGAGCAAGTAAGCCCCACCCAGGTAGAATTTGTCTATGATGTACGTGCCTTCATAGTTCGGCTCGAATTTTCCTTATTTGGCACGATTGGGGATCATGGGTCTCTTGACCACTAGCACGAGTTCACCTTGGCGGAATGTTCTTTGCCTAGTCAATCTCTCGTATGAGCGCGTCATTTTTTCTTTGTAAGCTTCCAAGTTTTGCTGCGCCATGCATATCCATGAGCAAGCATCAAGTTTCTCAAGCCGAAGATGAGCATTCTCTTCTTTCGTTATATCGTAATGAACTGCCACTCGTAAGGAGGGTAGTTCTATCTCCAAGAGGAGTACTGCTTCAGCACCGAATACCCATGCATGCGGCATTGTGTTTGTGGCCGTTTTGAACATGGTTCGACACACCCAGAGAGCTCCATGCAGTCTCTCATGCCAGTCCTTCCTATTTCGAGACACCGACTTCTTTATGATCTTCGTCAAGGTCTTGTTGAAAGCCTCAGCTAGACCATTATCTCGAGGATTATAGACCGAAGAGTATCTCCAGTCTATATTATGCTGCTGTGCGGATCGGCTGATTTTATGGCTTCTGTAGGCCGCTCCGTTATCGGAGATAATCCGTCGTGGAGTGTCCAACCAATAGATGACGTGTATCTTGAAGAAATGGAGCATATTATCCGTCTTCACTTCTCTTAGTGGTACTACTTCTGCCCACTTGGAGAAGTAATCAGTTATCGCCAGTATGAACCGATGGCCATTGGACGATGCTAGTTCAATGGGCCCGATTATATCGGTTCCCTACATTTCGAACGACCAGCTAGCCACCGTCGGGTGTAGTGGATTTGGACTCTGGTGGATGAATTCTCTATTTATCTGGCACGAATGGCACTGCTTCGTGTATTCAAGGAAGTCTTGGATCATTGTGGGCTAATAGTAGCCCATCCTTTTGATCTTCAGTTTCATCTTTGGCCCGGCTTGGTAAGAACCGCAGAGTCCGTCGTGAGTTTCTTGGACGACTCTCCTTGCTTCTTCAGGTCCTAGGCATCTTATCCATAGAGAATCAAATGATCTCTTATATAGAGTGTCATTGACGAAAGCGAAGGACAGAGCTCGTTTCATGAGCTGATGTCTTGAGGACACATCTTCAGGTGTTCGACGGGATTTGAAGTAGTCTATAAAAACTTCTCTTAGTCCTTATCCTTTTCCAGGTCTTTTGTTTGTAGGGCCATTTTCTTGGTCACTCCCTTTTCTTCAAACGACTCCGGAGATATTTCTGCCGGTGCAAGAACCCAACGGCTTTGTACCACGATCCTTATGTCATCGAGGTTTTTGTCAGCCGGTTCTTTAGCGAGTTTAGCTAACGCGTCTGCTTTGCTATTCTCCGCTCGTGGTATGCTTTCCAGGATGTAGGAAGGGATTTGAGTCAGCAATTGTTGCACTCTCTCACCGTACTTTACCAACTCTGGTTTGCACGTTTGATAGTCGCCATTTACTTGACTAACGACCAGCTGGGAGTCTCCGTATATGAGTAGGTTCTCGATTCTCATGTCGACAGCGATCTCAAGACCTGCTATCAAAGCTTCATATTCGGCCTCATTGATCGTCTTCATCTCTGTTAAGGAGAAGGCAAAGCGCATTATCCCTCCTTATGGAGTCACGAAGATAAGACCTACCCCAGATTTGATTATAGGGGTGTTGTATTGTCGCTTCTTCAAGAAAGATGCCCTATCGAAGTAAAGTTCCCACCGAGCGTCACTCTCTCCTTTCTCTCTGTCGATCGTGTCAAATGTGTGCTCGTCTGGCAATTCGCAATTTAGGGGTGAATCGGCGGGTTTCGGATGTTCAGCGAGAAAGTCGGCGATAGCCTGGCCTTTCACTGCCTTCAGAGGTTGGTATGTTATCGAGAATTCTATCAAGAGGAGGGCCCATTTAGCGAGCCGTCCTGTATGTATGGCTCTTGACATCAAATATTTGAGAGGATCCACTTTTGATATGAGGTGGACCTCATGTGCCAAAGCATAATGCCATAGTTTCGTTATAGCGAAGATTAATGCCAGGCAATGTTTTTCGATAGGGGAGTAATTATTTTCTGCCCCCAGGAGAACTCGGCATAAATAGTAGAGGGCCCTCTCTTTCCCTTGGTCGTTCTCCTGTGCCCATAGTGCGCCTAAAAAACCTTCGAGGGCTGTTGTATACAGGATGATAGGCTTTCCCTTGACCGGAGCAGTCAGTACTGGTGGATTCTGCAGGTATTGCTTGATTTCGTCTAGTGCGCTCTGGCATTTGCGATCCCAGACGAAAGGGGTCCCCTTCTTCATTAGATGACTGTAGGGGCGACATTTGCCAGAGAGGTTAGTTATGAACCGCTGGATATTTGCGAGCTTTCCATGGAGGGACCGTAGGTGCTTGAGAGTTCTTGGCGGAGGCATTTCCATAATCGCCTTGCTCTTTGATGGGTCTATTTCGATGCTTCAGTGTCGTACGATGAATCCTAGGAATTTGCCTGAGGAAACTCCGAACGCGCATTTCAGAGGGTTCATTTTCAGATTGTATTTCCGATGACGTTGGAACACTATCTTTAGATGCTCCTAATGTTCCTCGTACGATTTGCTTTTAACCATGAGTTCGTCGATATAGCATTCGACAATTTCATGTATGAGGTCATCGAAAATCTTCGTCATGGCTCTCTGATAGGTAGCGCCGGCGTTCTTCAGACCGAAAGGCATCACTTCGTAGCAGAATATGCCCAATGGGGTTCGAAAACCGGTATGCTTCTGGTCATCGGGATGCATCTTTATTTTGATTGTACCCCGACGATCCGTCCATGAAGGAGAAAACTTCGTGAGTGGACTTGTTGTCTATCATCAGCTCGGTGACCGATACGGGAAAGTCATCCTTTGGGCAAGCTTTGTTGAGGTCCTGAAAGTCTACGCAGATGCGCACCGTCCCATTTTTCTTCATTACTGGGACAATGTTGGCAATCCAGTCGGGGTATTGAACTTCTTGGACGAAGCCGGAGTCGATTAGCTTCTTGACCTCGGCATTGATGCTTATCTTAAGTTCGAGTCGCATTCTTCTCGGTGCTTGTTTAATTGGCTTGACGTTCGGGGATATCGCCAATTTGTGCACAGCTACTTCTGGATCTAGTCCCAGCATTTTAGAGTAGTTCAACGTGAAACAATCTTTATACTGTATGAGCACGTATTTGAGCGTAGCCACCTTTTCTTCAGACAACAGCTCACTAACGAACGTCGGTCGTGTTAGTTATATGTATGCCCTAGAGGCCATTACTGTACATATGATGTATATTGTAGTGGATGCTAGGACGTATATAGGGAGGACTTTCTTGCTCGACATGATAGTATGCTATCTGGTTGAACTTTACCTTAACGTGTATACTGATTGTCTCTCTGTTACATGTTGGTAAAGCCCTTAGGATGTGTGCTTGACTACCTGGACTATGATGCGGATCATACTAGTGGGGACATGGTAGTCCATAAGTACATCCTTCAAAGTCCCTAGTCGTGGGTGTATCGAGACGGGGCATCGATATGCCAGAGTAGACTAGCGTGTACCTTCTCGACCCATACAGATGGGCGATGGATGATCCCATATCCATCGGTGTTTGACATCAGAGATGATATACGGGTGCTCAGTAGAGACTGGGTACACTGGACGGACTCGCCGAGAACTCCCAGATGGTATTATACCTCACGTCAGATGGCAGTTCTCTGGTGACACTGGTACAGAGTAGTCTGTTGATCCGAGATCGTCATAGAGTCTTGTGTGGTTCCCACTGTGCTTTGATTTCCATCTTACCACGTCCAAGAGGGCGTGCAAAACGGTGGTTTTTGGGTACAGTCCCGAGTCACATGGAGGCAATGAGCGATAGGAGGGGATTCGTCTCTCCCGGTATAGGGAGTTGATGTTGTGCTGTGTTCGATTGGCTATAACAGGAAATCCCTGGCCAGGGTTGCTGAGATTTACTGGTAAGTGTTACCAGTAGTTTCTCGAATAGTTATAGACCTCATATCGACACGACTTATCGAGCTATTGGGGTCTGACGTTTACCACCCCTAGGCGAGATATGCGACATATCAGACGATCAGACCGGACTGTACGGTAGTGTTACTGGTCGGATTCACTGGAGTGTGAGCGGGCTTGCTCGTCGATCTTCAGATCGCTCAATACCCGGGTGGCCGTTACGTTTAGCAGACCGCTTGCGGCTTGTGGGTGTTTGATATGATCATCATCTGCTGCCGGCGTATTGACGAGTCTTTAGAGTCCTACACAGAGGTTTCCTGGCTCAAGCGAAACGAAATAGGAGCGCATATGAGATATGTGTGGGACCGAGAATAATGCATGTATGTGATACCGTATTCTATTCTCGCGATAAATGTATCGAATGGTTGTATGCGATATAACCTAGTTATCGATTCAAGCGTTGATTCGATAAATCGATACATTGGATATTAGCCGGTTATATGCGATGTGACCGGATCGTTAAATCAAGTGTTGATTTAATGATTTAATGTATAACTATATATTTGATATATTACTTTGCATTAACTAATATTGGTTCACTTTAGATGGATTTTCTCGCTCGGATGTGCGCATTAAATATGCGATATGATTTTGTGCACATGTTTGTATCATGTTTGATGATACATGGTTTTTGGTTAAGTGTATAGAATTAAACAAAGGTTAAGATGATGGTTAGGGTTTATTATTTGTTATTCATTTATCTTATTTAATTATCCATTTATTTATGATAAATGAATAAAAGAAAATGAAATGAAATGGTTGCTAATTTTGGATTCTAGTTGAAGCTTCTTAATCTTTTGACTAAGTGACCATTTTGTCTCTAGCTTGACCCTAACCATTCCTTTAACCATGATTAGCTCTCTACACTTTACCATGGTTCACTTATGATAAGAATGGATTATTCTTTTCATTTAAAATAATTCTTATCATAACATTTCTTCTTCTTCTTCCTTGAACTCAAGAAGAAAAAGCTTTCTTCATCAATGGTGAATTGAGCAAACAAGTGAGAAATCCAATTCTAAAGTCTACCCACTTCCTATTTCTTCATCCTCTACCTCTTGCCAAGTAGTAGAGTGTGTTTCCTTCACAAGTTTTTAGGGCTTGGTGAAGGTGGAGCTTGATTTAGCGATGCCTCGACGTAGATCATCTTCGGCATGGAGATCGACGACCTAGCTTGCCCATTCTCCGACGAAGCCGACGCTAGAGCCCGGATTTGATTTGGACAGCGGAGACGACTTCGTTGCGGAGCTATGGAGGTGGAGCACCGGATCTACAAAGGTTGTATTTCCGATATCTCATAGTTAAGTGTTAACTAGTTAGCTTTTTCGCCTAAACATCTAGCAAACGATCCGTAGTCGGGTCTCTCGGCACCTAGAATTTTTGAAATTGGCATGATCGATGCCTTGTGAGACCTCATTAGGGTGCCTAGGAACCCTTCAGTGGTATCAGAGCCTAGCTAGAGCCTTAGGCGAAGCGTAGACGGAGTTTGAAGTCCGATCGAACCGAAATCCGATTTCCAAATTGCTCTCTGTACTTTTTTGTAAAATGTGGATTTTTGCAAATTAAAAATATGCAGAAAAAGAAGCAGGTAAATCTAAGAATTACGATGCAAAAATTACCTAATGATCTTTCTAAAGTGCGGCGGAACCGCGGCATTAGCGTGCTAATGCGGCCCTTCCGCGGCCCTTTTGTCTTATCTGCCATTGAATTTTGCACAGTAACTCCTATTTTTCAGTGCTGGTTTTCCTGGGAATTTTTAATATGCAGTAAACAGTTGAGCATTTTTGGGTTGCATTGGGAATCAAAGATTCGATCGGGGTTTCAAATTTTGTCTGTGTGGCTTTCCGGATAAATTTTAGAATATGTTAAAAAGTTCGACCGGATATAAATACCCAATTTTTCCCCTGTCGGGAAATTTCCAAGTGTTGGATTTTTCCGTAGTTTAACGATGTTCTAAGTAGTGCAAGTAACGCGATGGTCCCTCTAGAAGACAACAAACCTTAACTCGATTATGTGACCGTCTTGAACTGCCCTTTGAACCTTCGGGTTTGGGGCAGTACGGCGTGCCACATGTGAGGCGTTGGCTTGACCCTTCTACGGCTGGACCGTTGGTACTGAGGCACGAACTGAATGTTGTTAGACTTGTTTCATGTGTTGATCTGTATCGGGAAAACTTGGGTGTTCGATTGTTCGATCGGAAAGTTTAACATTTTCTGTTTATCTGGAATGTGATACAATAATTGGAATTCACAAAAAGTTATGTGATAACTGAATGAATGTTATAAACATAGCACTTTAGTCTCACTTGATCGGTTGCCACGGAATTTTGATGCGATCAAAAGTCCGTCGCAATCACGCAGCGTACGCGGATACTCGCCGGGTAAACTTAATAGACAGCCTCACTCCATAGCCCCGACCAAGTGACTGTAGGAGAACCCCGTCGCCGAAAGCATCCGTTCGGGTGCTCGCGGTAGCGGTGTTCCGCCTTGGTGCACTTCGTCGACGGTATCGGGGGTGCGACTGTCTACTGAAGTTTGCGACGAGCATTCGATCAGGATGTCGGGAATCTTGTTGAATTACCCGACTTGATATTGAAAAGTGTTTTCGATAATGAGACTAAAATGCGGGGTTTATAATTGTGAGGCATGCGATGTCTAAGTAATTCATTTGGTCAGGCATGCGATGTCTGAGGAGGTTGCGGATTCCAACTGTTGTAGTTTTACACTTTCTTTTCTGTGACCGTAAGTGTAATATGTGATATCGCCGGTTTCGTTGCTATATGTCAACGACAATTGGGATGCGCATATTTACTTACGTTGATGACATGTGATGTTATGTGTTGCTGGATATGTTATATTGGATCGTCGTGTTTGAATAGCCGGGGGTTTTTATGTGAGATGAGTGTTTTTCATTTTCATTCATGTAAAAACTTGTATGTAATATTCTTTTTATTGGGGCACTTCCAGGTTGCGGAAGTTGTCACCGTTTGTATATTATTTACTTTTCCGCACTAGGATAGACCCAAGGAGGAGGGCACAAGTAATCGGGTTCTGGAGTCCAGTGGGAGACCAACTCGAGGAGTCGAGTCCGGGTCTCCTAACTCTAGAATTGGTAGGGTTGCTTGCCGCTCTCGTAGGGGTCTAGGGATGTGGGTTTGGCTATTCATCACGACCGTGGAATCTGTGTTTTATACTGGCTCGTATTGAAAACACGGACGTCCTAGTATATCCAATATTTCATATGTTTCTTCTGCTGCGTTATCTGTGAAGTGATCATGTGATGTTCTGTGATAGATACAGTATATAGTATATATGATATATTATATAGCCGTTACTTATGTTTTACACCCACGCTAGCCCTGCCCCGCTCTGTCGTTAGTTACCTAACCTAACGGTGCACGAGGGGACATCGAGGCGAATACGGATGGCATAAGTGTACGTCGTATTTATCTGTGATGTTTAGGCATTTAAATGATGGGACTTCATTAATGTGATTAATGAATTAAAAGAAACCTAAGATGTTGTAGAATCGAATTTCAAAATAAAAAGGGTAGCTACAGTTCTTGCTTTGCACAGCAGTATATACGATATATCCTGCACCTTATTCGATAAGGAAAGGACCGAGATCCCTTCACCGGGAGTGACTCCTTTAGCAATAACTGGCAGATGCTACACACTCGGTTTGTCTTTTGATTGCTTTTAAGTGTTTTTGTTTTGCACAGCGATATATATGATATATCCCGCACCTTATTCGATGAGGAAAGGACCGAGATCCCTTCACCGGGAGTGACTCTTTTAGCAATAACTGGCAGATGCTACACACTCGGTTTGTCTTTTGATTGCTTTTAAGTGTTTTTGCTTTGCACAGCGATATATATGATATATCCCGCACCTCATTCGACGAGGAAAGGACCGACGATCCCTTCACCGGGAGTGACTCCTTTAGCAAAACTAGAAAAGCCTCAAAAGCACTCCATTTTAAAATCATTTGATTCTACAACGATATAAAGTTCATTACGCAAAAGGTTTTCTTAAAAACCTGTCGTAGCCCTCCGTCATTTCAGATAGGTAATAGTTAGTATTCGTGCTGCGTTTGTTGACTCAGTCAAGGCGTAGTGTGCGGTAGCTGATTATTGCTTATCTGCAAAGCATATGATGCGATTGGATTAGGGTAGTCGTGCGGCCTTGTTGACTCAGTCAAGGGTCGTGCGGGTGGGTTTAATTCAATCGAGAAATGACGGGTTGAACTTTACTTGCGGTCTATGGTTTGTTGACTCAGTCAAGGTCATAGATCGCATGGGGCAAAATATTATCGGGAATTTCAAGTGTTGAAATTTGCAATGAGATTGCATACCTTCTATGAGATAGTTGGATCCCGATACCCGCTGCGAGTAAGAGTTACTCCTGGGAGAGTTTTATACATTACAATTAGCCGATCAAGTAGGTGTCTAGAAAGGTGTTAACGAGGTTACGCCTCTGGGAAAATGAGGTTTACATTAATTAGGTTCGTGCGAAAGCACGGGGGACCTCCCTCAAAGTACCGACACTGGCCTGGCTGAAAGATTGGCGAACTTGTAGTGTGTAATTAATCCCGGCTAGTCTTTCCTTTTAGGGTTTGAAGGAAAATTTGATAAAAAGCAGTGGGAGCCATCCTGATTAGATAAAATAATAACCAATCTATTCTTGACAGAGCGCACGCTGAGTGTTTTCTTCTCTCTCTCTCCTGATAGCGACCATATCACGCCTTAATCAAGATAATAATACGGAATATTGACCGAACCCGCTTGTTTTACTGAGCTGGGGAACGTTGGTCCCGCTCCAACTTATAATTGTTATAAGACAGAGCAGGAAATTGGGGATTACCAGAATTCCCGTGCCGCCCAAACGAAGAGAGTGCATGCTGATGCATCATCTTCGGGTGTGTTCATTACAGAGAACTGTTTCTCAGTATCCTTTACGTCCTGGGTATGTGATACCAGATCAGGATCCCAGATATGTAATATGTTACATAGGGCTACAGAAAGGTAGAGAACTGAGAACGGGTGATAAGTTTCATGAGGCAGAAAACGGGGCAAGAGTTGCAGCCAAGTCTGTTGGTCACTGTCACCCTGTATTATCAATACATTGATTCTGAACGAATGTTATTAGATACCGAACCTGATATACCAAATCATATCACTCTCTTTGTTAGAAAAGAAAGGGTATAATTTTGTATTGATGGATGATGTTTTGAACATTTCCTATATCAAAAGTTGATCGGTTCAGGCACGTTATCTAAAAGCATTGATGTTCTAAATCAAACTATAGTTCATTAGTATACGGAACACACACAAGAGGAAGAGTTCAGAAATGAACGAATCCTTCTTGAGGCATTGTAGACTAGGTCATATCAATGCGACCCGACTAGCTGAAGTTACATGTAGATGCATATTTAAATCAGTTTAAATCTACATCTTGTAAAACTTGCCAGTCATGTCACAAAGATATAATGACACCAGCTCTGTTTATTGGAAACAGAGAAAGAGTTAGTGAACTCTTGGGATGATACATGTTGATGTATGTAGGTCCCCTGTCTACACTTGCCAAGACCGGTTCTTTATATACTTCATTACATTCTCTGATAATCTCTTAAGATTCAGACATATGTTCCTGTTGAGACACAAGTCCGAACCTTTTGAGATATTCACAGAATATAAGTTAGAAGTAGAGAACCAAAATACGGTATAAGTATTATGTACTTTGATAAGATCAAGGAGGATAATACCTGAGCATGGAAATCCTGGAATATTCTAAAGCAGAATGAGATTCTCTCTCAGCATTACTCCTCCGTATACACCATAGCACGATGGTATATCAGGGTGGAGCAGATACACCCTATTCGATATGGTGTGCTCTATGATGAGTAATACTGAGCTACCTATTTCCTTTTGGGTGTTATGCACTTGAGAAGCTGCATACCTATTGAATAGGGTTCTAATCAAATCAGTTGCCTACCGCTTCATATGTGATATGGAATGGGAAGAACCCATGTCTTAAGTTAGTTAAGATTTGGGGTTGTCCGGCCTATGTCTAAAAACAAAATCCGGACAAGCTCGAGGCAAGGTCTGTAATGTAGAACTGGAAAGGTTCCAGCTATACAAACTACAGCTGATGATTTGATAGAACCAAAGGATTCAGTAGATTCTAACGAACCTCAGCCTCTCCGCCGATCTAGTAGGGTTCCTCACCCACCTGAGAGATACTTCGGTTTCTCTATGACAGTGGGAGCGAGGATTGCATCATGAGATGATGACCCAACTAGTTTCGAGCTGGCCATCAGGAGTGTGACTCTGTAAGAATGGCTGGATGCTTAGTGATCTGAGATGGAATCCTTATACACCAACAAAGTATAGACTTTGGATGCTATATCTGAAGGGTTAAATCCCCATCAGGAGCAAGTATATCTTGAGAAGATTACATGGTGTAGAAGGAAAAGTTGAGACTTTCAAAGCTAGACTTGTTAAAGGTTTTCATCATTTACCAGGCGTGGATTATGATGAAACCTTTTTCAAGTAGCTATGCTTAAGTCCATCCAGATCCTACTTGCCACGGCTACTTACCATGACTACGATATCTGGCGGTTGGGTGTCATGACAGCTTTTCTAAATGATGTTTTAGAAGAGGGAGTCTATAAGTACACAGCCAGAGGGACTCGTAGACAGTGGGAGCAGCGGAAACGTGTGCAAGATGTTTTATAGGATAAAGCAGGCATCGCGGAGTTGGAACATCTGTTTTGATGGAGTAGTCGAAGAGTTTGACATCATCAAAATGGTAGATGAACCTTGTATAAACAAAAAGGTAGTAGGAAGTATGGTGGTGATCCTCGTACAGTACGTGGATGACATACTCTTGATAGGGAAGGAGTTTCCTATGCTACGCACGGTCAATCTCCGGTTATCACAATGACTCTACACATAGGATCAAAGTGATACCTACTAAATCCTGGATTTTGGATCTATGAGATAGATCTAATTGGATGTTAGGATTCTCACTAGTTGTAGCGAGATGGTATCAATCGATCCTGGGGAGAATCACTGGAAGTGTTCCAGGGTGATAAAGACGACTGAGTGTCAGTCACAGGAATTGTCTTTACCCTCAGTAAAGGGACGGTATGGTGGAAAAGTTCCAATCTAGATACCGTGACATACTAGACGATAAAGGCTGGATACATCGCTACTTAAGATGCCACCAAAGTGGCTGTCTGGGTGTATATTGGTTCATGAGATGAACTTAGTTCCTCCCATTGTGTGACAATGGGGTTGTGGCTTATGCCAAGGAACGTCCGTCCCATCAGTGATCCAGACATATTCTAAGGCAGTATCACTTGATCATGGAGATGGTTGATCTCCAGGGTGATCGAGGTTTGGAGAGTAGACTCAGAGGACAACACAGCGGATCCACTCACAAAGGCCTGTTCCCAGAGAGAGACTTTTAATGGGATGGTTGAGTATGAGATACTACAACCACTGCTACAGATGGCCCTAGTGCAAGTGGGAGATTGTTAGTTATATGTATGCCCTAGAGGCCATTACTGTACATATGATGTATATTGTAGTGGATGCTAGGACGTATATAGGGAGGACTTTCTTGCTCGACATGATAGTATGCTATCTGGTTGAACTTTACCTTAACGTGTATACTGATTGTCTCTCTGTTACATGTTGGTAAAGCCCTTAGGATGTGTGCTTGACTACCTGGACTATGATGCGGATCATACTAGTGGGGACATGGTAGTCCATAAGTACATCCTTCAAAGTCCCTAGTCGTGGGTGTATCGAGACGGGGCATCGATATGCCAGAGTAGACTAGCGTGTACCTTCTCGACCCATACAGATGGGCGATGGATGATCCCATATCCATCGGTGTTTGACATCAGAGATGATATACGGGTGCTCAGTAGAGACTGGGTACACTGGACGGACTCGCCGAGAACTCCCAGATGGTATTATACCTCACGTCAGATGGCAGTTCTCTGGTGACACTGGTACAGAGTAGTCTGTTGACCCGAGATCGTCATAGAGTCTTGTGTGGTTCCCACTGTGCTTTGATTTCCATCTTACCACGTCCAAGAGGGCGTGCAAAACGGTGGTTTTTGGGTACAGTCCCGAGTCACATGGAGGCAATGAGCGATAGGAGGGGATTCGTCTCTCCCGGTATAGGGAGTTGATGTTGTGCTGTGTTCGATTAGCTATAACAGGAAATCCCTGGCCAGGGTTGCTGAGATTTACTGGTAAGTGTTACCAGTAGTTTCTCGAATAGTTATAGACCTCATATCGACACGACTTATCGAGCTATTGGGGTCTGACGTTTACCACCCCTAGGCGAGATATGCGACATATCAGACGATCAGACCGGACTGTACGGTAGTGTTACTGGTCGGATTCACTGGAGTGTGAGCGGGCTTGCTCGTCGATCTTCAGATCGCTCAATACCCGGGTGGCCGTTACGTTTAGCAGACCGCTTGCGGCTTGTGGGTGTTTGATATGATCATCATCTGCTGCCGGCGTATTGACGAGTCTTTAGAGTCCTACACAGAGGTTTCCTGGCTCAAGCGAAACGAACTAGGAGCGCATATGAGATATGTGTGGGACCGAGAATAATGCATGTATGTGATACCGTATTCTATTCTCGCGATAAATGTATCGAATGGTTGTATGCGATATAACCTAGTTATCGATTCAAGCGTTGATTCGATAAATCGATACATTGGATATTAGCCGGTTATATGCGATGTGACCGGATCGTTAAATCAAGTGTTGATTTAATGATTTAATGTATAATTATATATTTGATATATTACTTTGCATTAACTAATATTGGTTCACTTTAGATGGATTTTCTCGCTCGGATGTGCGCATTAAATATGCGATATGATTTTGTGCACATGTTTGTATCATGTTTGATGATACATGGTTTTTGGTTAAGTGTATAGAATTAAACAAAGGTTAAGATGATGGTTAGGGTTTATTATTTGTTATTCATTTATCTTATTTAATTATCCATTTATTTATGATAAATGAATAAAAGAAAATGAAATGAAATGGTTGCTAATTTTGGATTCTAGTTGAAGCTTCTTGATCTTTTGACTAAGTGACCGTTTTGTCTCTAGCTTGACCCTAACCATTCCTTTAACCATGATTAGCTCTCTACACTTTACCATGGTTCACTTATGATAAGAATGGATTATTCTTTTCATTTAAAATAATTCTTACCATAACATTTCTTCTTCTTCTTCCTTGAACTCAAGAAGAAAAAGCTTTCTTCATCAATGGTGAATTGAGCAAACAAGTGAGAAATCCAATTCTAAAGTCTACCCACTTCCTATTTCTTCATCCTCTACCTCTTGCCAAGTAGTAGAGTGTGTTTCCTTCACAAGTTTTTAGGGCTTGGTGAAGGTGGAGCTTGATTTAGCGATGCCTCGACGTAGATCATCTTCGGCATGGACATCGACGACCTAGCTTGCCCATTCTCCGACGAAGCCGACGCTAGAGCCCGGATTTGATTTGGACAGCGGAGACGACTTCGTTGCGGAGCTATGGAGGTGGAGCACCGGATCTACAAAGGTTGTATTTCCGATATCTCATAGTTAAGTGTTAACTAGTTAGCTTTTTCGCCTAAACATCTAGCAAACGATCCGTAGTCGGGTCTCTCGGCACCTAGAATTTTTGAAATTGGCATGATCGATGCCTTGTGAGACCTCATTAGGGTGCCTAGGAACCCTTCAGGTCGTGGGTCGTTTTCCATCCCTAAGTCAATCTTTTTGAGGTTATCTGCAGTAGTATGTATCCCATCTTCCAGCTCCTTCGACACCGGTGGAAACTCTGAGATCACTTCGTCATCATCGTTTTCGAAGCAGCGGGAGTGGTCATCCATATTCTCGGTCATTCCTTCTCCTGACAGCGTTATCGCATGACAGGTACGAGATCGCTTCCAAGACCGATGTTGATCCGGCTCTACTCTCGCTGCATACATGGCTTTCGGTTCATGCTTCTGTGGTGGGGTTACCTTCCAACTGCTGGATAAAGAGTACCTACCTTGCTGATACCGGTCCTCGACCCAGTTTTTGAAGGTGAAGCAGTTTTCGAGAGGATGTTCTATCGCTCGGTGATAAGAGCAATAATCTGGGTGATGAACCTCACTTACTTGTTCGGGATGCTTAGACTCCGGAAGCATAATCATCTGATGTTTAATGACAAGACTGAATATTTTTCTTGTCTTGTCTTGGGGAAAAGAATATGCTCGACCCATTTTCTTTATAAGAGACAGATCCCGGCTGCTCAATTTTCGATCGCGAGGCTTCTTGGACCCGCTTTGCTGTTGTCGAACATTTTTTCCGTTCTTTAGTTTATTTTTTCCTCCGCATCGAGTCTTCCGTATGACGGGCTGGCGACGAAGGGCATCGTCATTATTCGTAGCCTGCTGAAGGAGGCGCTGCGTTCTGGATTTTTCATAGATGGCCATTTCGCGGCTATAGTCATCCCGGACCTTTTGACCCGCTTCCTTTATTAGTTTATCCATCTGTTCTTCGAACGACGGACTTGGAACTTTCATGGCGAGACCTCGTTTTGGTTCAGGGTTAGCATCTTCTAACATAGCATCTCCTTCTTCATCGAAATCATGTATAACGTAGCAGCCATGGAATCGCTCTCGTTTCTTGGATTGAACATATCCGAGCCCGATCGTTTCCATTCTCCCGTTAGGCAATTTTTGCTGAGTTCCGGGGACGTTCCAGATCCTGTTGTAGAACTGAGCTTGTCGAGCAGTCTATTTGAAGGGTACGCCTTGGCGCCTCAATAGCCTTTTTAATCCTTCTGTGTAGTATCTTGGCAGACGGATGGGCTGGAGCCTGTCAAGCGTAGAATCGGTGCCATGCCAGATTTCTTTCTCCATTTTGGTTTCCGCGGATCGATAAAAGAGGATCACATTTTCATCTTTTCGCCTGGAAGGGACGTACAACATCTGTAGTTCTTGCACGCTGTAGATTTCAAGTGCGTCGAGCTCTTTGTAATGCTCTTGCGGAACCATGGCGATCTGCAAACTCTGATCATCTCCAATGAAGGCTTGCATTGATGGACGAGCCGAGAATACTGCATTGACATCGCCTTCAGAATCACTGCCAAAGACCAGAATAGGGGTAGACGGTCCCGGTTTGTTGTATCGGGGAGGTCCCGAATAGACTATCTCTTCTTCCTCTTAGGTATCGCTCTCGAAGACCGGAATGGTGGTGATAGCTTTTTGCTTATCCTTAGGTTTATGGCATCTTTCCGTGTCTTCAAAGTCTTGTAAGAAGTACTTTGCATCTTCGGACTTCGTTTACGGAGAATGGGTTCAGCTCCCCTGTCACAGTGTATTCAAGCCCATCTTTGAAGTACTTCATACACTGATGTTGTGTAGAAGGGATGATGTTGTACTCGTGTAACCAAGGCCTGCCGAGCAAAGCGTTGTAGCAAGTCTTGGCATCAATGATGTGAAATTTGATGTCAGTGATGAACAACCCAAAGCGTAACATCCGTATCACAGACCCAAGCGTCCGTGATGACTGGGAGTCGAATCCGAAGATAGTGATTTTATCCCGAGTGAGGTGTTGAACGCTCATGCAGATTTCTTTTAGCACCCTCACATTTAAGAGATTAACAGAGGACCCATTGTCAACTAGGATCTTCCCTATCTTAATGTCATGGCAATACCCGGAGACATATAGGGGACGGTTATGCTCACACGTTCCCGAGAGGAGATCTTCATCGCCAAAAGTGATGTCAGCTGTGTGCACTTCTTCCAGCTCATCCTTCATCTTTTCTTCGGTAAGGAAAGCTTGGAATTGCTTGGGTTCTTGTAGTGCCTTGATCAAAGAATATCTTGCCTCTTTAGATAGCAGGAGGCCATCGAGAATGCTTAGCTGTGAGGGTATCTTCCTCAGGTGTGCCAGAACGTTGTAATCCACCTTGTTTTTCTTGGGTAGGTCCTTGGCTGCCAGCTCTTCAACGACTTGGCCATCGAGGGTGATATTCTCAGGGACCTTTTCTTTCCTCTTATCCTTTTTGTTCGATCTCTTGTTTGCGGGTCCGGGATTCTTTTTAGGTAGCGTGCGATTGCGCAGCTGAATGTTCTCGCAGGTCTTCATCTCTTCTGTTTCAGAGATGGATTCCTTGAAGAGAGGGCCGAGGGCTATTTCTTCATCAGAATCACTCCCGAAGGTGAGAACTTGCGATCCCCCGGAATTAACCACGTGACATTCACCGGCAGTTCTTTTATGCTCATTTTTCGTGCTTCTTTGTTCCCGACGAGTTTTGCGCTTCATCCGCTTGAAATGCTGCCAATAAGCAACGTATCCCTGCCACCAATTTTTAAAGCCATTGCATTCTTCACTAGGGTGTGTGGTCCTCCGATGGTACAAGCAGTAGTTTGGATGTGCATCCTCTTCGTTAAGGTGTATCCTATCAGGAGTGTTTCCTTCGGAGGGTGGCAGCTTCATTCCCATCGATATGGCTTTGGCGAACCTGTCGAAGGCTGGGGTAGCAGCTTTGGTGACTTCGCCCGGAATGGGAGTAGGAGAAACCAGTCTTGGAAAGACTGATCTTTTAGCAGGAGAAGCCGCTTTGATGACTTCTTTCATTGGAGCAGGGATGGCTATCCGTTTCGGGATAACCTCTTCAGGTATCGCGGGCTTCTTCACGGGCCCATTGGAGTTTTAGCTTAGCCTATCAAAGACTGAGGTGCTGGACTTAGACGACCCGTTGAGAGGGGCCGTGGTAGTCGTAAGCCGATCAAAGACCGACTTCTTCGGAGCTTCTTGCAACGGCATTGGGGCATTGAAGCTCATGGGTGGGAGCATGGTCCCAAAGATCAGCCCAGTGGTGGCTTGCGTCACATGTTCCACTGGCATCTTGAAAACGGAGGCCGCCTGAGGTCCGTAAGTCACTCCTCCTGCGAGGACAGAGCGGGAGTTGTTGCAATTATTGCAGATGGTGCAGTTCGAAGCCATTGATCTGCACGAGAGCAAGACACAAAATCTTAGTACCTCGAATCTAGGGGCAACCATAGCAGACTGCGATTCGTTTGCGAAACATGACACACGAAGTGTGGAGTGGAAAGAGGAAAAGGTCCCATCGGGCATGCCGGAATCTGTTCTCCGCCGAATACGGGAGACGGAACCGCGTAGGTTCGTCTTGCCTGAATTTGGGGGAAGATGCTATTTGGTTTTATCCGTCCACCTCTTCCAAGATTCTAAGTTTATTTATGGCACCATATATCGAAGGTTTATACGGGCGCGGCCGATGTAGCAAACTTCGTCAGATTCCCCCTCATTGTGAGGGTTTTTTTTATTGTGGGGACGCTCTTCTCTGCAGGCGCAAGCCCCTAAAGTTGATTACGCTACCACATCGCGGTAACCACTTTCTCCTTCTCTAGATGGTCACTTCGTGTCATGTATGTTTGTTTTATTTTTGGTTGCCCGTGGATTGTGTACAGAGACTAATTTATGTTGTCGCCCGTAGGGCGTGGATTATCCCAAATGCGTATCTTCTTAGATTTGGGTTTGGGTTGGGTTTAAGGATTATTAATCTCATTTGAGACTAAGATCAACTTAAACGTTTTTGAGGATACGTTAATCTAATTTTAGACTAAGATCTACTCAACGGAATCATTTAGATCTAACAAAAGAGCATTTAGGCTCTATTGTTTTAGTTTAGGGACTTTGCGGTCGATAAGTTTAAGGACATCGTAGTCCATGGGGTTTAACGACATCATAGTCCATAGTTTAAAAACGTCATAGTTTTTAAAGTTTAAAGACATCATAGTCTATGAGTTTAAGGACCCCACAGTCCGTGGTAGTTTAGAGATAACATAGTCTGTAAAGTTTAAGGAAATCATAGTCCATGAGTTTAAGGACCCCATGGTCCGTGAAATATCTGGTTGTCGGGACCCGTCACCTCTCTGAAGACGTTGAAAGATTACAACGACAAATATCAAAGAAGTGAAGAGATGTACCCTTGAACCAATATTGGTTGGGAGATCTATAGTCCAATTTGGGACTAAGATCAAAGATTTGTGAGCATATGGGCTCAATTGATCTGAATTAGGGATCTGTGGCCAACTTAGGCTCGGCCCATTCAGTTAAAATGTTGGACATTTAATTAGTCTCGGTCCTTTTTCATTTAACAATGCTGAGCATTGGTTTGGGTTTTGACAACAGTTTTTGTCTTTTAGTGAGTGCTGAGCACTCATTATAGTTCTGGGGCTTTATTTAAAGAACAGTTTATGTTCCCTCAGCGCACATATGATGAGCACATGGTGCGCTTGGCGCTGAGCGCCAGTCAATGAGCGCAGAGCGCTTCTATTAAGTAGCGCACACGTGAGGAGCATGTGGCGCGCTTGACGCTGAGCGCCAGTCAATGAGCACGGAGCGCTTCTATTAAGTAGCGCACACATGAGGAGCACGTGGCGTGCTTGGCGCAGAGCGCCAGACAATGAGCGCAGAGCGCTTCTGTTTAAGTAGCGCACACGTGAGGAGCACGTGGTGCACTTGGCGCAGAGCTCCAGTCAATGAGCGCAGAGCGCTTCTGTTTAAGTAGCGCACACGTGAGGAGCACGTGGCACGCTTGGCGCTGAGCGCCAGATAATGAGCGCAGAGCGCTTCTTGTGGAATAGCACACAAGTGAGGAGCACGTGGCGTGCTTGGCGCTGTGCGCCAGACTTGGAGCGCTGAGGCGCTTCTTTAAATTTGGAGAGCTAAGGCTCTGCAGCACTGTACGCTAAATTTGGAGCGCTGAAGCGCTTCGTTTAATTGGAGCACTAGGGATCTATTTAGGCAACTCTGCTCTCTGAGAATTAAATTCTTTCTTATAAGTGACTTTGTCTCATGAATCTAAGAACAAAGTTCTTATTTTATAGGAGATATTTCAATCTCTTATGTTTTTGGTGAAAGGCTTTGACTTTATGGATCTGTGATCCTAAGAGAATTGAATTATTCTCCCCCTTTTTATAATGAGATGTTATGATCTTTTTGTGAAAGACATTTTCCTTATAGATCTATGATCTAGCATAAGAACTAAGTTCTTTTTCTGATGAGATACTTTGATCTCTTTATTTATCTTGAAGAAATTCTTCTTCTACCAAGAGCTTACTCTTCTCTTTGAACTTTCTCAAAGTTTGTGTGTGTGTGTGGGGGGGGGGGGGTTCCTCCCTGTGAGACTTGAAGTCTTGGGTTCTTTATATAGTAGAGGCTGATTTGTTGATGTTAGTTGTATGTATGCCCTAGATGCCAGTATTGTACAGATGATGTATATTATATTGGATGCTTGGACATATATAGAGATGACTTTCTTGCTCGATATGATAGTATGCTATCTGGTTACTCTTTATCTTAACATGTATACTAGTCTCTTTAATCTGTCTTATAGTTACATGTTGGTAAAGCCCTTAGGATGTGTACTTGACTACCTGGACTATGATGCAGATCATACTAGTGGGGACATGGTAGTCCATAAGTACATCCTTCAAGGTCCCTAGTCGTGGGTGTATCGAGACGGGGCATCGATATACCAGTGTAGACTAGCGTATACGCTTCTCGACCCATGAGATGGGCGATGGATGATCCCATATCCATTGGTGTTTGACATCAGAGATGGTATATGGGTGCTCAGTGGAGACTGGGTACACTGGACGGACTCGCCGAGAACTCCCAGATGGTATTATACCTCATGTCAGATGGCAGTTCTCAGGTGATACTTGTGCAGGTTAGTCTGTAGAGCCGAGATCGTCATAGAGTCTTGTGTGATTCCCACTGTGCTTTGATTTCCACCTTACCACGTCCATGAGGGCGTGCAAAACGGTGGTCTTTAGGTACAGTCCCGAGTCACATGGAGGCAATGAGCGATAGGAGGGGTTTCGTCTCTCCCGGTATTGGGGGTTGATGTTGCGCTGTACTCGATTGGCCGTAACAGGGAAGTCCCTGGCCAGGGCGGATCAGAGATTTACTGGTAAGTGTTACCAGTAGTTTCTCGACCCGTTATGAGCCTCACATCGGCACGACTTATCGGTTATTGGGGTCTGACGTTTACCACCCCTAGACTTGATATGCGACATATCAGACGAACAGACCGGACTGTATGGTAAGTGCTACTGGTTGGATTCACAGGAGTGTGAGCAGGCTAGCTCGACGATCTTCTGATCGCTCAATACCCGGGTGGCCGTTACGTTTAGCAGACCGCTTGCGGCTTGTGGGTGCTTGATATGATCATCATCTGCTACCGGCGTATTGACGAGTCTTTAGAGTCCTACACAGAGGTTTCCTGGCTTAAGCGAAACGAAATAGGAGCGCATATGAGATATGTGCAGGACCGAGAATAATGCGTGTATGTGATACCGTATTCAATTCTTGCGATAAATGTATCGAATGGTTATATACGATATAACCTAGATATCGAATCAAGGATTGATTCGATAAGACGATACATATGATACTAGTCGGTTATATGCGATATGACCGGATCGTTAAATCAAGTGTTGATTTAATGATTTAATGTATAATTATATATTTGATATATTACTTTACATTAGCTAGTATTGGTTCACTTTAAATGGATTTTCTCACTTGATGTGCAAGTTGTATATGTGATATACTTTTGTGCACATGTTTGTATCATGTTTGATGATACTTGCTCATTTGGTTAAGTGTATAGAATTATACCATGGTTAAGTTGATGTTTAGGGTTTTGCTTTTTCATTTATTTATTTATTTGTTTATTTATTTATTTGGAAAAGATAAATATGAGAATGGTGGCTTTCTTTGTTTCTTATTGAAGCTTCATGAAGCTTTGACTTAGTCACCATTCTTGTCTCATGCTTAACCCTAACCATTTGAACTAACCCTAGTTCATTCTCTACACTTAACTATGGTTAAGATTATGATAAGTTTTGATTTTCTTTTTCATTTTACAACACTTATCATATTCTTTCTTCTTCTTCATCATCTTCTTCTTCAAGAAAAGCTTAAGTCCATCAATGGCAACTTGAGCAAAAGTGAGAGAAATCCAATTCTAAAGTGAACCCACCTCCTATTTCTTCACCCTATACCTCTTGCCAAGTAGTATAGGGTGTTTTCTTCACAAGTTTCACAACTTGGTGAAGTTGGAGCTTGAACTTGTGATGCCTCGACGTAGATCATCTTCGGCACGAAGCCGACGACCTAGTCCGCCCATTTCCCCGATGAAGCCGACGATTGAGTTCGGGATTCAAGATGGACAGCGAGAGGACGCCTACGTGGAGCTAAGGAAGTGGAGAAACGGATCTACAAAGGTTGTAGCCTCTCTCCTTTAGTTAAGATGTTAAGTAGTTTCGTTTTTCGCCTAAACTCTAGTCAACGATCCGTATTAGGTTTTCTCGGCATCCTAAAAATTTGAAATTGGCATGGTTGATGCCTTGTGAGACCTCTTGAGAGTGCCTAGGAACCCTACAGTGGTATCAGAGCCTAGCTAGAGCCTTAGGCGAAAAGTAGACAACGTTTGAAATCCGAACGAATCGAAACCCTAATACCTAACTTGCTCTCTGGACTTTTTCTAAAAACTGGGGTTTTTCCAGATTAAAAATGCTTAAAAAATTCAGCAGGGAATTATAAGAATTACGGCGCAAAATTTATCTCATGATCCCTCTAATGCGCGGCGGAACCGCGGCATAAGCCTAGCTTATGCGGCGGTTCCGCGGCTAAAGTGTGACGTCACGCTCCCAATTTTGCACAGTAACTTCTTTTATTCAGTGCTGAGTTCTCTGGGTATTTTTTAAATATTATTCAAGAGTTGAATTTTCTGGGGTTGTTTTGGGGATTCGATGATTCGATCGGATTATCAGATTTTGTCTATGTGGATTCCGGATAATTTTTGAATATGTTAAAAAGTTCGACCGGATATAAATACCCAATTTTTCCCCTGTCGGGAAATTTCCAAGTGTTGGATTTTTCCGTGGTTTAAAGACGTTCTAAGAAGTGCAAGTAACTCGATGGACCCTCTAGAAGACAACAAACCTTAACTCGATTATGTGACCGTCTTGAACTGCCCTTTGAACCTTCGGGTTTGGGGCAGTACGGCGTGCCACATGTGAGGCGTTGGCTTGACCCTTCTACGGCTGGACCGTTGGTACTGAGGCACGAACTGAATGTTTTTAGACTTATTTCATGTGTTGAGCTGTATCGGGAAAACTTGGGTGTTCGATTGTTCGATCGGAAAGTTTAACATTTTCTATTTATCCGGAATGTGATACAATAATTGGAATTCACAAGTAGTTATGAGATAACTGAATGAATGTTATAAACATAGCGGTTTAGTCTCACTTGATCGGTTGCCACGGAATTTTGATGCGATCAAAAGTCCGTTGCAATCACGTAGCGTACGCGGATACTCGCCGGATAAACTTAATACACAGCTACATCCCTTAGCCCCGACCAAGTGACTGTAGGAGAACCCCGTTGCCGAAAGCATCCATCTGGGTGCTCGCGGCAGCGGTGTTCCGCCTTGGTGCACTTCGTCGGCGGCGTCGGGGGTGCGGCCGCCTACTAAAGTTTGCGACGAGCATTCGATCAGAATGTCGGGAATCTTGTTGAGTTGCCCGACTTGATATTGAAAAAGAGTTTTCGATAATGAGACTAAAATGCGGGGTTTATAATTGTTAGGCATGTGATGTCTAAGTAATTCATTTGATTAGGCATGCGATGTCTAAAGAGATTGCGGATTCCAACTGTTGTAGTTTTTCACTTTCTTTTCTGTGACCGTAAGTGTAATATGTGATATCGCCGGTTTCGTTGCTATATGTCAACGATAATTGGGATGGACATATTTACTTACGTTGATGACATGTGATGTTATGTGTTGCTGGATATGTTATATTGGATCGTCGTGTTTGAATAGCCGGGGGTTTTTCTGTGAGATGAGTGTTTTTTTTTCATTCATGTAAAAACTTGTATGTAATATTCTTTTATTGGGACACTTCCAGGTAGCGGAAGTTGTCACCTTTTGTATATTATTTACTTTTCCGCATTAGGATAGACCCAAGGAGGGGAGCACAAGTAACCGGGTTCTGGGGTCCAGTGGGAGACCAACTCGAGGAGTCGAGTCCGGGTCTCCTAACCCTAGAATTGGTAGGGTTGCTTGCCGCTCTCGTAGGGGTCTAGGGGTGTGGGATTGGCTATTCATCATGACCGTGGAATCCGTGTTTTATACTGGCTCGTATTGAAAACACGGACGTCCTAGTATATCCAATGTTTCATATGATATTTTCTGCTGCGATATCTGTGATGCGATCATGTGATGTTCTGTGATAGATACTGTATATAGTATATATGATATATTATATAGACGTTACTTATGTTTTGCATCCGCACTAGCCCTGCCCTGCTCTGTCGTTAGTTACCTAACCTAACGGTGCACGAGGGGACATCCAGGCGAATACGGATGGCATAAGTGTACGTCGTATTTATCTGTGATGTTTAGGTGACTTAAATGATGGGACTTCATTAATGTGATTAATGAAAGAAAAGAAACCTAAGATGTTGTAGAATCAAATTTTAAACAAAACAGGTAGCTACAGTTCTTTCTTTGCATAGCGGTATATATGATATATCCTGCACCTTATTCGATGAGGAAAGGACCGAGATCCCTTCACCGGGAGTGACTCCTTTAGCAATAACTGGCAGATGCTACACACTCGGTTTGTCTTTTGATTGCTTTTAAGAGTTTTTGCTTTGCACAGTGATATATATGATATATCCAGCACCTCATTCGACGAGGAAAGGACCGACGATCCCTTCACCGGGAATGACTCCTTTAGCAATACTAGAAAAGCCTCAAAAACACTCCATTTCAAAACTTCATTTGATTCTACAACGATATGAAGTTCATTACGCAATAGGTTTTCAGAAAAACCTGTCGTAGCCCTCCGTCATTTCAGATAAGTACTAGTTAGTATTCGTGCTACGTTTGTTGACTATGTTAAGGCGTAGTGTGCGGTAGCTGATTGGTGCTTATCTGTATAAGCATATGATGCGATTGGATTAGGGTAGTCGTGCGACTTTGTTGACTATGTTAAGGGTCGTGCGGGTGGGTTTAATTCAATCAGGAAATGACGGGTTGAACATGACTAGCACTTATGATTTGTTGACTATGTTAAGGTCATATAGCTGCTAGGGGCAAAATAATATCGGGAATTTCAAGTGTTGAAATTTGCAATGAGATTGCATACCTTCTATGAGATAGTTGGATCCCGATACCCACTGCGAGTAAGAGTTACTCCTGGGAGAGTTTTACACATTACAATTAGCCGATCAAGTGGGTGTCTAGAAAGGTGTTAACGAGATTACGCCTCTGGGAAAACGAGGTTTTCATTAATTAGGTTCGTGCGAAAGCACGGGGGACCTCCCTCAAAGTACCGACACTGGCCTGGCTGAAAGATCGACGAACTTGTAGTGTGTAATTAATCCCGGCTAGTCTTTCCTTTTAGGGTTTGAAGGAAGATTTGATAAAAACAGTGGGAGCCATCCTGATTAGATAAGATAATAACCAATCTGATCTTGCACGAGCATACGCTAAAGTGTTTTCTTCTCTCTCTCTCCAGGTAGCGACCATGTCATGCCCTAATAAAGATAATAATATGGATGTATTGACCGAACCCGCATGTTATACTGTGCTGGGGAACGTTGGTTCCGTTCTTTCTTATAAGAGTTATAGGAATGAACAGGACATAGGGGAATACCAGGATTCCCATGCCACCCGATTGAAGAAAGTACATGTTGATGCATTTTCTTCGGGTGTGTTCGTTACAGAGAACTGTTTCTCCATTTGCCCTACGTCCTGGGTATTAGATACCGGGTCAGGATCCCATATATGTAATCAGTTACATGGGCTTAGGAAAGGTAGAGAACTTGGAGAAGGTGATAAAGACATTAAAGTTGGAAATGGTGCAATAGTTGCAGCTAAGACTGTCGGGGAATATCACCTTGCATTGCCAACCGGTAATACATTGGTTCTGAACGAATGCTATTACATGCCGAACCTGATATGCAACATTATATCGGTTTCTTTGCTGAGTAAAGAGGGATATAATTTTGTATTACAGGACAATGTTATGAACATTTTCCGTAACCAAAAGTTGGTTGGATCAGGCACGTTGTGCAATGGCATTTATGTTCTAAATCAATCAACAGTTCTGAGCATAACAAACACACACAAGAGGAAGAGTTCAGAACTGAACGAATCCTACTTGTGGCATTGTAGACTGGGTCACATCAATATGACACGACTGGCTAAGTTGCATAAGGTTGGATATTTGAAACCATTCGAATTTTCATCTTATGACACTTGCCAGTCATGTCTCAAAGGCAAGATGACCAAAACTCCGTTTACGGGATACGGAGAAAGAGTTACCGAACTCTTGGGACTGATACATAGTGATGTATGCGGTCCCATGTCTACACATGCCAGGGATGGTTCTTCGTACTTCATTACATTCACTGACGATCTCTCTATATTCGGATATGTGTTCCTGATGAAACACAAATCAGAAACTTTTGAGAAATTTAGAGAATATAAACATGAAGTCGAGAACCAAACCGGAAAAAGTATTAAAATCCTTCGATCTGATCGAGGAGGTGAATACTTAAGCAATGAATTCCTGGACTTCCTAAAAGAGAATGGGATTCTCTCTCAGCTGACTCCTCCATATACACCACAGCACAACGATGTATCAGAACGGAGGAACCGCACCCTATTAGATATGGTGCACTCTATGATGAGCACAGCTGAGTTACCTATTTCCTTCTGGGGATATGCGCTGGAGACAGCAACATACCTATTGAATCAAGTTCCATCTAAATCTGTACCTACCACACCATATGAGATATGGAGTGGGAAGAGACCATATTTTAAACGAGTTAAGATATGGGGTTGTCCGGCCTATGTCAAAAGGCAAAATCCAGACAAACTCGAAGCACGGTCAGTTCTTTGCAAGTTTGTGGGATATCCTAAAAATTACCAAGGATATTTTTTCTACCATGCTGAAGAACAAAAAGTGTTTGTTTCTCAATATGCCACCTTTTTAGAAAAGGAATTCCTTGAAAAAGAAATTAGTGGCAAAGTGGTAGAGCTGGAAGAAGTTCCAGATACACAAACCGTAACTGAAGATTTAGTGGAACCAGAAGATTCAGTGGCTCCCAATGAACCTCAGCCTCTCCGCCGATCTAGTAGGGTTCCTCGCCAACCTGAGAGATACTACGGTTTTTTCATGGATGGTGGCAGCGAGGATTGCATCATGGAGGATGATGACCCAACTAGCTTCGAGCAGGCCATCACGAGTAAGGACTCAGTGAAATGGCTGGATGCTATGCGGTCCGAGATGGAATCCATGTACACCAACAAAGTATGGACTTTGGACGTTGCTCCTGAAGGGGTAAAACCCATTGGGAGCAAGTGGATCTTCAAGAAAAAACTTGGTGTAGATGGGAAAGTGGAGACTTTCAAAGCTAGACTTGTTGCAAAAGGTTTTCGTCAAAGACCAGGTGTGGACTATGACGAAACCTTTTCTCCAGTGGCTATGCTTAAATCCATCCGCATCATGCTTGCCATCGCTGCATATCATGATTACGAAATCTGGCAAATGGATGTTAAGACCGCCTTTCTAAATGGTGATTTAGAAGAGTGCGTGTACATGACTCAGCCAGAGGGCTTCGTAGATAGTGGGAGAAGCGGGAAGGTGTGCAAGCTGCTTAAATCCATTTATGGATTAAAGTAAGCATCGCGGAGTTGGAACATCTGCTTTGACGTCGTTATCAAAGAGTTTGATTTCGTCAAAAACCCAGATGAACCTTGTATCTACAAGAAGGTGGCAGAGAGTAAGGTTGTCTTCCTCGTATTGTACGTGGACGACATACTCTTGATAGGAAATGATATTCCTATGCTGCAATCGGTCAAGCTCTTCTTATTACAAAGATTCTCAATGAAAGATCTTGGTGATGCCTCCTGCATATTGGGAATTAGGATCTATAGAGATAGATCCAAACGGATATTGGGATTGTCCCAATCCAGGTACATTGACACCATACTAAAGAGGTTTAGTATGGAAGAATCCAAGAGTGGGAACTTGCCCACGATCTCTGGAGTCACTCTCTCCAAAGAGATGTCTCCCAAGACTAATTTGGAGAGAGCTCGCATGCAAGGGATACCCTATGCTTCGGCTGTAGGCTCTATCATGTATGCGATGCTATGTACCAGACCCGATGTAGCATACTCACTAAGTGTAGTGAGCAGGTATCAAGCTGATCCTGGAGAGAGTCACTGGACAGCTGTGAAGAGCATTCTCAAGTACTTACGAAGGACTAAAGAGATGCTCTTGGTGTATGGTAACGGAGAACTCCAAGTGGAGTCCTTTACCGATTCGAGCTTCCAGAGTGATAAGGACGACTCTAAGTCGCAGTCGGGATTTGTCTTTACCCTTTACGGAGGGGAGGTTAGCTGGAAGAGTTCCAAGCAGGAAACCGTGGCAGACTCGACGATGGAGGCTGAATACATCGCTGCCAACGATGCTGCCAAAGAGGCTGTCTGGATCAAGAAGTTCATTACTGAACTTGGAGTGGTTCCATCCATTGAGCATCCAATACCTTTGTATTGCGATAACAATGGAGCGGTGGCTTTGGCTAAGGAACCCAGGTCCCATCAGCGATCCAGGCATATTCTGAGGCGGTATCACCTGATCCGGGAGATAGTTGATCACCGGGAGATCGAGGTCAGGAGGGTTGACACGAAGAACAACACGGCGGATCCACTCACGAAGGCCATTCCCCAGATACAGTTTGAGAGACTCTTCGGGATGCTCGGTATGCGATACTACAGCAGCTGGCCCTAGTGCAAGTGGGAGATTGTTAGTTGTATGTATGCCCTAGAGGCCAGTATTGTACAGATGATGTATATTATATTGGATGCTTGGACATATATAGAGATGACTTTCTTGCTCGATATGATAGTATGCTATCTGGTTACTCTTTATCTTAACATGTATACTAGTCTCTTTAATCTGTCTTATAGTTACATGTTGGTAAAGCCCTTAGGATGTGTACTTGACTACCTGGACTATGATGCAGATCATACTAGTGGGGACATGGTAGTCCATAAGTACATCCTTCAAGGTCCTTAGTCGTGGGTGTATCGAGACGGGGCATTGATATACCAGTGTAGACTAGCGTATACGCTTCTCGACCCATGAGATGGGCGATGGATGATCCCATATCCATTGGTGTTTGACATCAGAGATGGTATACGGGTGCTCAGTGGAGACTGGGTACACTGGACGGACTCGCCGAGAACTTCCAGATGGTATTATACCTCACGTCAGATGGCAGTTCTCAGGTGACACTTGTGCAGGTTAGTCTGTAGACCCGAGATCGTCATAGAGTCTTGTGTGATTCCCACTGTGCTTTGATCTCCACCTTACCACGTCCATGAGGGCGTGCAAAACGGTAGTCTTTGGGTACAGTCCCGAGTCACATGGAGGCAATGAGCGATATGAGGGGTTTCGTCTCTCCCGGTATTGGGGGTTGATGTTGCGCTGTGCTCGATTGGCCGTAACAGGGAAGTCCCTGGCCAGGGCTGATCAGAGATTTGCTGGTAAGTGTTACCAGTAGTTTCTCGACCCGTTATGAACCTCACATCGGCACGACTTATCGGTTATTGGGGTCTGACGTTTACCACCCCTAGACTTGATATGCGACATATCAGACGAACAGACCGGACTGTATGGTAAGTGTTACTGGTTGGATTCACAGGAGTGTGAGCGGGCTAGCTCGTCGATCTTCTGATCGCTGAATACCCGGGTGGCCGTTACGTTTAGCAGACCGCTTGCGGCTTGTGGGTGCTTGATATGATCATCATCTGCTACCGGCGTATTGACGAGTCTTTAGAGTCCTACACAGAGGTTTCCTGGCTCAAGCGAAACGAAATAGGAGCGCATATGAGATATGTGCAGGACCGAGAATAATGCGTGTATGTGATACCGTATTCAATTCTCGCGATAAATGTATCGAATGGTTATATACGATATAACCTAGATATCGAATCAAGGATTGATTCGATAAGACGATACATAGGATACTAGTCGGTTATATGCGATATGACCGGATCGTTAAATCAAGTGTTGATTTAATGATTTAATGTATAATTATATATTTGATATATTACTTTGCATTAGCTAGTATTGGTTCACTTTAAATGGATTTTCTCACTTGATGTGCAAGTTGTATATGTGATATACTTTTGTGCACATGTTTGTATCATGTTTGATGATACTTGCTCATTTGGTTAAGTGTATAGAATTATACCATGGTTAAGTTGATGTTTAGGGTTTTGCTTTTTCATTTATTTATTTATTTATTTGGAAAAGATAAAGATGAGAATGGTGGCTTTCTTTGTTTCTTATTGAAGCTTCATGAAGCTTTGACTTAGTCACCATTCTTGTCTCATGCTTAACCCTAACCATTTGAACTAACCCTAGTTCATTCTCTACACTTACCTATGGTTAAGATTATGATAAGTTTTGATTTTCTTTTTCATTTTACAACACTTATCATATTCTTTCTTCTTCTTCATCATCTTCTTCTTGAAGAAAAGCTTAAGTCCATCAATGGCAACTTGAGCAAAAGTGAGAGAAATCCAATTCTAAAGTGAACCCATCTCCTATTTCTTCACCCTCTACCTCTTGCCAAGTAGTATAGGGTGTTTTCTTCACAAGTTTCACAACTTGGTGAAGTTGGAGCTTGAACTTGTGATGCCTCGACGTAGATCATCTTCGGCACGAAGCCGACGACCTAGTCCGCCCATTTCCCCGATGAAGCCGACGATTGAGTTCGGGATTCAAGATGGACAGCGAGAGGACGCCTACGTGGAGCTAAGGAAGTGGAGAAATGGATCTACAAAGGTTGTAGCCTCTCTCCTTTAGTTAAGATGTTAACTAGTTTCGTTTTTCGCCTAAACTCTAGTCAACGATCCGTATTAGGTTTTCTCGGCACCCTAAAAATTTGAAATTGGCATGGTTGATGCCTTGTGAGACCTCTTGAGAGTGCCTAAGAACCCTACAGTTGAATCAGTTGAAGAGATATTTTCTCTAATTGATTTGGGGATGTTTCCCACCTTTGGATCTTTGATCCT
This sequence comes from Agapanthus africanus, assembly GCA_030015575.1. Classification (NCBI taxonomy): domain Eukaryota; kingdom Viridiplantae; phylum Streptophyta; class Magnoliopsida; order Asparagales; family Amaryllidaceae; genus Agapanthus; species Agapanthus africanus. The sequence continues at coordinate 438,279,712 of CM057350.1, read as the reverse complement.
AGGGCTTCTGTTTCACAGAAGGCAATCTTCTTGTTTTTAACAAGATTGGGAAATCTTTTCCCCTACAGAATTTATTCTGTATTTTGGTGATTTTTTATCACCACTGGATCATTGATTCAACAGTGCTCTGATTTTCAGAGCATAATCTTTCCTGTTTGGAAAGATTCTGAGGAATGTTTCCTTAATAGAATTTTATTATGGTCAATTGATGATTTTTAATCATGTTCGTTGGATCTTTGATTTAAGGGCCAAGAACATTTTGTTCTATCGCTAGCGCTCACGTGCTTTGCATGTGGTGTGCTGCTTAGAGTGCAGCGCTCTTAGCGCTAGCGCTCACGTGCTTTGCACGTGGTGCGCTGCCTCAGAGTCTTTGACTCTCAGTGCTGCCACTGCTAGCGTTAGCGCTCTCGTACTTTGCACGTGAGTGCTGCATCAGAGTCTTTGACTCTTAGCGTTGGCGCTGCTATGAAGCGCTGCTTCATTTCAAATTTCAAAATTTGAACAAAGCTTTGCTCTGATTGGGGAAACAATCGTGTCTACCACTCCATATGAAATATGGTATGGGAAGAGACCATCTCTTAAAAGAGTTAGGATATGGGGTTTTCCGGCTTATGTGAAAAAGCAGAATCCGGACAAACTCGAGACACGATCGGTTTTGTGTAAATTTGTGAGATATCCAAAACACTTGTATGGATATCTTTTCTACCATAAGGAGGAACAAAGGGTGTTTGTTTCTCAGTATGCCATATTTTTAGAAAATGATTTTTTTTACAAATGATATTGTTGGCAATGCGGTAGAACTGGAAGAAATTCCAGATACACATACAATTACCGATGATTTGTTGAACTTGAGATTTCAATAGAACCTGACGAATCTCAGCCACTCCGTAGATCTAGTAGGACTTCTCGCCCACCTGATAGATACTACGGTTTTCTAATTGATGGTGATAGAGAAGATTGGATCATGAATGATGATGATTCTACTAGTTTTCAGCAAACTATCACGAGCGGTAACTCAGTAAAGTGGCTGGATGCCATGAGATCCGAAATGGAATCCATGCACACCAACAAAGTTTGGACTTTGGAGATTGCACCTTCTAGAGTAAAACCCATAGGATGCAAATGGATTTTTAAGAGAAAGATCGGTGTGGATGGTCAGCTGGAGACCCATAAAGCTAGACTGGTTGCAAAAGGATTTCGTTAAAGACCAGGCTTGGACTATGATGAAACCTTTTCACCAGTCACGATGCTCAAATCCATTCGGATCCTGCTTGCTATAGCTGCTCACTATGACTATGAGATCTGGCAGATGGATGCTAAAACAACATTTCTAAATGGTGATTTAGAAGACTGCGTTTTTATGGATTAGCCGAAGCCTTCATTCATAGTGGGAGCAGCGGAAAAGCATGCGGGTTGCTTAAATCCATCTATGGATTAAAGCAGGCATCACGGAATTGGAACATCTGCTTTGATGATACAATCAAAGAGTTTGGTTTTATCAAAAATGTAGATGAACTATGTATTTATAAAAGGATTGTAGAGAGTACTGTTACATTCTTCGTATTGTACGTGGACGACATTCTCTTGATAGGAAATGATGTTCCTATGCTACAATCGGTCAAATTATTCTTATTGCAGAGGTTCTCCATGAAAGACCTGGGTGATGCCTCATACATTCTGGGGATTAAGATCTATAAAGATAGATTTAGGAAATTATTAGGATTGTCCCAATCGAGATACATAGACACCATACTAAAGAGGTTTAGTATGGAAGATTCCAAGCGAGGTAATTTACCCACTTGTCACGGGATCACCCTCTCCAAAGAGATGTCTCCAAAGACCGATGAGGAGAAGGCTCGCATGAGCATTATACCCTACGCTTCAGCGGTATGATCTATAATGTATGCGATGTTGTGTACTAGCCCAGATGTAGCTTATGCACTGAGTGCAGTAAGCATGTATCAATCCAACCCAGGGGAAAAACATTGGACTGCTGTGAAGAACATTCTGAAGTACTTGAGAAGAACTAAAGAAATGTTCGTGGTGTATGGTAACAGAGATCTCCAAATGGAGGGCTTTACCAACTCCAGCTTCCAGAGCGAAAAGGATGATAGTAAGTCCATCTCAGGGTTTGTATTTACCCTAAATGGAGGGGCGGTATGTTGGAAGAGTTCCAAGCAAGATACCATCGCTGACTCCACGATGGAAGCTGAGTATATTGCTACTAATGATGTCATAAAAGAGGCAGTCTGGATGAGGAAGTTCATTTCTGAACTTCAGGTGGTTCCATCCATTGCTAATCCAATACCTCTGTATTGTGATAACAATTGAGCCATGGCTTTGGCAAAGGAACCAAGGTCCCATCAGAAATCCAGACAAATCTTGAGGCGGTATCACCTTATCAGGGAGATAGTAGATCGCCAGGACATCGAGGTACGGAGAGTAGACACGAAAGACAACACAGCAGATCCATTCACCAAGGCCATTTCTCAAGTCCAGTTTGAGAAACTGTTCGAACTGTTGGGCATGCGGTACGCCGGCAACTGGTTCTAGTGTAGACAGTGGGTACTTATTGCACCAACTACATGCCTTAGTGCAAGTGGGATATTGTTAGATATGTATGCCCTACAGGCCTGTATTGTATAGCATCCTAGGCAAGTATATGTAGAGAAACAATCTTTGCTCGAAATGATAGTATGCTATCTAGTTTATCTTCATCTTAACGTGTGACGTGTTGTATTTCATATCTTTATATACATGTTGATGAAGCCTTTATTATTATTCTTGACTACCGGGATTATGATGTAGATCATACTAGTGGGGCCTGGGCAGACTATAAGCATATCCTTTAATAGTTCCTAGCCGAGGGTATATCGAGACAGGGCATCGATATTACCAGAGTAGACTAGTGTGTACGTTTCTTGACCGTGGGGGCGATAGTTGATCCCATAACCATTGGTGTTTAACATCAAAGACTGTACACAGGTGCTCATTAGAGAATGGGTACACCGAACATGACTCGCCGAGAACTCCTAGAAGGTATATATACCTATTAGAATATAGCAGTTCTCTGGTGACACTTGTACAGGTTAGTCTGTAGACCCAAGATCGTTATATTGTCTTGTGTAATTCCCACTGTGCTTTGATTTCCTCCCTACCACGGCTCTACAGAGTCGGGCAAACAGGTGGATTTTGGGTACAGTCCCGAATCACATGGAGGCAGTGAGCGATAGGAGGGGTTTCGTATCTCCCGGTATAGGGAGTTGATGTCGCGCTATGCTTGATCGGCCATAACAGCAAATCCCTGGCCAGGATTATCGAAATTTACTGATAAGAGTTATCAGTAGTTTCTCGAACCGTTATGGGCCGTAAATCAGCATGACTTATAAAGTTACTGGGGTCTGACATTTATCATCCCTAGAGTTCATATGCGACGTATCAGACGAAGAAACCGGACCGTACAGTAAGTGTTGCTTACAGGCTCGTTAGGGTTGTGATGAGTTTGCTCGTCGGCCACCTTTTCGTCATGTACCTGGGTAGCCGTTACGCACAGCTAGTGCTGCTGACATGCTTGTGGTTAAACCCACTGCCAGCGTACTGTCGAGTCTTTAGAGTCCCACACAGAGGGTTCCCTGGTTCAGGCAAAAGATGTAGAGGCCGTAAGTTGTTACGACAGGGTTTCGATCATGTTCGTGTAATTGTTACAGGAATAATGATCGGAAGGATAATACTGGTAGGCTTTGGTTTAAGCCGGATACCGGTATTATATTATTGGATTATTTGTATTCATATTTTTCGGAATTCAGATACGGGTATACTTATACGGTATACGGTGAAGGGGTATTCTTGTAATTGTTGCAAGAATACCTTCTAGAAGGAGACACCTCATAAATGGATATTTATTTTGTGAAAATAAATAAATGAGGTGGAATTTGGAGAAAGTCTAAGCATGGATGAAGGAATGGCTTGTTTCATTTTATATTCATTTGGAGTTACTATTGAAGCATGGCACATTTTTCTAATGCATGCTTCAATTATTTTCATTTGAGCCATATCATTTTTTCATGCTTGATTTTTTCATTCATCACTTTGACATTCTCTCTCCTCATTATCTCCTTATTTCTCCTCTTTGCTTTAACCTTCACATGAGTTGTGAATCAAAAGGTTAGAGCAAAAACATAATCCAATACTTGATCTCTACATCATCTAAGTGATCTTTTCTAGCAAACTTGATCTCTTAGTTAAACTCTTATAAAGAGTTTGTATCTTGTTCGATAACTCTCGGGTGGATCGTCTTGGATCTTGAGGTGGCCGGAGACTGAGCTCTTTGCGACTATAAGGAGCCTAGGAGTCACATCCAAAAGAAGACCCGAAGGACCGGTTCCTAGGTATAACACTATCATAGTAGATTAGATCTCTAGATAGTTTTTCTAGTTAAGGTTTAAGCACAAGATCTTGGCTTATGTGGGTGTTGCATGCAAGAAATTTTTTGTTTATCGCTTCCGCCTCCTCACAAGTGTTGTGAGAGTGTGCAACATCCACTAACAATAACTTTTAATAACTTGCCTGAATAAGCTGTATGTTATTTCTAAGCAGATGCCTGTAAGTTCTAATAATTTGCCTGTAAGTTCTAAGGACTTGCATATAACTTTTGAATACTTTCATGTAATTTCTAATCAGTTGCCTGTAACTTTTAACATCATCAAGAATACATCAACATTTTTTGACATCAACAAAAATACATTATCAGCAAAAATATATCAACATCAGCTATATAAAACCAATATTATCAACAAAAATATCATTCATAAAACGATATTGCCCAATATCGACTATATAAAACTGATAAAATCAATAAAAATATCATTCAAAACACAATATCAGCCAACATCGGCTATATAATGTAAGTAGTTGCTCGTGCTCGTGCCGCTAACTTGCGGCTAAGGCGGAATACAAAACGAAAATTTTAGACTAGAGAACAAACTATTACGACCTAGAATCGATTACAAATACTAAACCTGCAAATTAAAAAGGAGTTTAACTTCTCGATTATTGATTACAACCATTGTAGCCGTGTCCTTCGTCTTCTTTTCCAATTCTTATGCTCCTAAGTCTACCAGGAACAAGCTTGGATGTCGGTCTTCTTTTTCGAAGATAATCCACCCGAGAGAACCCTACCTCAATCTCTATCTTCACACAAGAATATTAAGTGAACAAAACTTGCTAGGAATTGATCAAAAGTGATGTGGTAATGGCTATCTCTTTGTTTTCTCTCCTTTTCTTTTTCTCACATCAATTTGGAAAAAACTAGAGAAGAAGAATGAAGCATAGCCCAAAATCTTAATCCCCTTATTTTCTATCTCTTTATATCTTTTAAGTATTCTATGAGCAGAATTGTGACTCACAAGATGAGTCATAAATCCACACCATTCCTGAAAGATCATGAAGAGATGAGAAAGAAAGAGAATCCACCTCATATGTGCGCGCGCGCACACATATATAAATACACAAACATACACACACACACACATATACATACATACCAGTTAGTGTTTATGCCCTAGAGGCCATTACTGTATCATACTAGTTTGTATATTACTTAATGGAAACTTGGGATATTCACAGTTGTATTGACAGTCTTGCTAAAAATGGTAGTATGCTACTTTGTTTATTTCTACTTTAATATGTGCATGTGTTTCTTTTAACATATCGCTTATACATATTAGTAGAGCCCTTTGGATCTTTGCTTTATTACCAGCGTTGTGATGGCGTCACACTAGTGGAGGCTGGGTAGTCAACAAGCACATCCTTTTTCAGGTCCCTGGTCATAGGATTATCGAGACGGGGCATCGATACTCCGGAGTAGACTAGTGTATACGCTTCTCATCCCAGCAGAGGAGATGGTCTGTTCCACAGCCATCAGTACGTCGTACTGGAGATAGTATACATGTGCTCATTGGGTTACGGGTATACCGGACAAGACTCGCAGGGAACTGTTGGTTGGTATTATACCCGTCGTCAGTTAACAGTTCCAAGGTGACATGAGTACAGCATAGTCTGTAGTCTTGACACTGCTGCTTCGCATCGAGTGTGTTCCCACTGTTCTTAGATTGCTACCCTACCATGACTCAAAGGAGTCATGCAAACAGGTAGCAGTTGGGTGCAGTCTCGAAGCACTTGGAGGCAGTGGCGGTTAGATAGGATTCGTCTCTCCCGGTATTGGGAGTTGATATCGCGCCGTGTTTGGAAAGCCATTACGCAAGGTTCCTGGGCAGGGCAAGCGAGATTTACTGGTAGGTTTTCCAGTAGCTTCTCAAAATGTAATGGGCTTCACTCCAACATGACTTATACCGCTTTTAGGGGACTGACGCTTGCCGCCCCCTAGGCCCGATATGCGATAGTCTTAGACGAACATACCGGACTGTACGGAGATTGTCACATCATGCTGATTGGTAGGATTCTGCATGTTCAAGTTTTAGTTAATTACCGCAATCAAGACGGTTTCGCTTGTAGCTAGCCGGTTGAGTACGGGTCGTCCGTAGGGAGATGAGAGTCTTTTTCTATGTGTTTTAACGAGTTAAGTCCGAGAGTCCAGATTTGTTTGTGATTATCTAAGTGTTAAAATGATATGTAAAGAGAGCTTGTTAGGGTTAGGATTAGGTTAGTTTGAGTTAGGAGTCTCCCATATCTTTCGTTGCCCCTCTTAATATCGGTGTTACGGTAATCGGCAACAACGGGGATTAGCACGACTAGGAAGGAACTTGCGAGTATAAGCTAGGCTTTCCAACGCATAAGTTCTTCCTTTTGGTGCTTGTCCGTCCGTTCTTGGCTCTTAGCCATAACCTCCGGTTAATTCAACCACAACCGGTCTCACTACGGAATCACCGCTATCATGTAGGATAGGGTACCGTAAGGAGCGGATTGTGGTTCAATTAGCGGGAGTCGAATTAAGTTGTTGGGCAAGGAAAGAGTGAGAGAGATTTCCTTCTCTCAAACTTCCCTTATCCTACCCTAACAAGTGTAAAACTACTCACACATCATAATGAAAAGAAAACAAAACAAAAGTGGAAGATAGAAAGAAGGAGATTAGAAGATAACAACTAGCTATTTGCGACCTCACCTTGGCAAGGATCAAGCGTAAGCATCTTGGTTGTTTTAATGATAAAGGAAAAGAGAATAGAAAGAAACAATAAGAAATAACAACAACTAAGTTAACAAATTAAAATTACAAGCAATTATAAAAGAACAAGACAGGATATAATAGCAAAAGAGTCTTCTTTATTCATCATTCTTCACTCACAAAGCTCACTACAAGTTTTAATGGAGAAGAGATGAGAAGAGGAAGAAGAAACACAACTAAACCTAGAAAATAAAATACAAGATTATGGACACCCTTGGCTTCACAAGTTCTGGACTATTTATAGGCAGGAAAAAGGAGATCTAGGGCAACAATCAGAACATATGTGAAAAGACCAATCTACCGCTGAAGTTTGACCTTCTACGGCGCCAGTACGGCCGCGGATCCGCGGCCTAGACCCCCTATTGGCCGCGGAACCGCCGCACTATAGTGGAGTCAGGGCGTGGGCTTCCCTGTACGGCCCTGGCCTGCTGTTCCCTTTTGTCTGGTACATGTATTTTTTGATAATATTTCCACATTTCTTCCAGAATTCTAGTGGATCAAAAGGTGATTTGGACATGGATCTTTTATCATGATTTTCTTGAGCTCCGCGTAGATTTCTTGGACTTGGTGTTGCCATTGTGCTTTGTGCATGAAGGTGACAATTGATTTGTCATTTTGTCTCCTAAACTGGTGTGTGGCAACAGACGGATAAAGAGCGGAGATCCGTGTTTTATCTGTGAATGGCAGGAACTCGGATTTTGTCGTGTTTTTCCATGAATTTCACCGTTCAGAGCCGAGAACCTGTATCCTGCAATTGACTAGCAAACACGGCTCAAGAGTACCTACCGATATGTAATGTGATAAAAATTGGGCGGTATGAAAATGCAAAAATCTGATATGAACAAATACCCCCAAAATTATCATTTGCTCGTCCCAAGCAAAGCCAATTTATTCACAAAAAATCCTAACCTCACTTTCGCAAGGAACGCGATTGCACTGAGCATGTGCAACAAGCCGTTAAACCTCTAGGTGTCCCTAGTAGGAGGAGTGTTGTCTCCTGAGGGTTTTCAGCGGATACTACCCACAAAATCCGGTCAAGTTGGTTTTGTAAAATAACTAAGATTCAAACCCTAAAGTTTTTGTTTCAGAAAACAACAATTCTATTATCCTAAGTCTAGACTATCGAACCTTTATTTTTCACACCTCGCTTCTTATTTAACTACAGATTTTATATGTCTTTACGTGCAGTGCAAATAGTGTCGTTAAGTTCCAGAAGGATCGATTAAAGTCATCATGTCGCATAATAAAGCCCAGATAACGATTTTAAAAGGATCACATAAGTTTTGTAAAGAGTTAAGCATTTTTCAAGTTTCGTTTTCCAGTAAAGTTTCAACTTCAGAATTTCTATCTTCCCTAACAGGAAACTAGGTCTTATTCTTCACTCCACCTTTTTCTTGTTTTCATTTCATACACACCTCTGTGAACGTGCAATGGTCTTTATCATAGAGTAAAACCTTCATATCTCCGCTAAATTTTTTTATAAAAGCCTGTCTTTTATCAAGATTATTCTCACACAAAGAACCGTTAGGAATTTTAACTCGGAGAGAACACTTGCTTGACTTTGTTTTAATCTGGACTTTCTAGGCTTCTTAGGGAGCTTTGGGCCAATGCACCCAAACCAGTTGATTTTAGGGCATTAGGTGTAGAAACACCCCAGCGGTTTGAGTAACCTTGGTCCAAAAACAAAAGACAGTTTGGCGTGAAAATCAGATGATTTAATACGAACGGAGATATAACCGGCAGTTCAATTATTTTTTTGGATAAAAGACGTGTTTAGTGGGTTCGGTGTGTAATCATTCCAATCAAGTTTCAGATGGGTTATTTTTCAGACTTAGTTCCAATTACGGCATCAATAACATTCCTTCATATTCGCTTTACTTCATAAACTATTCTTGACATTACTTATTTCAGAACAAACCTATTTGATCCTCAGAAAATCATTTATCTGTCTAAAAGTTTTTAAACATAAAAGACTTGTCATCTAATTCCCAAAAACTCACAACACGTGTAGTGTGATGTAAAGACGTATATCAGCTATAGTTAACTTCAAAGGAGTGTTATCTTTCAGGTTTCCAAAATCTAAACATAAGATTTAGTTATTCTTATTTTATCAAACAAAACCGTCGAAATGTTGAATCAGAGTTCTCCCACTAGCTAACTTGACAGAAAAGTTTTTATGTTTTTAGAAAATTTTTAGATTTTTATGGATTTTATGGATTTTAATATGCAGATGCAAAATATACATATGAATGCGAAGGTAAGAAATGCGTACCGAGCGTACCCCCAAACTTAAACTGGACAGTGTCCTCACTGTCATTGCATGAAGAGATCATTTGAAGGGTCAAAATTGTCGGTTAGCGATACCCAAATTTTTAATTTTTTTTGTTTTTAAAGAAAAGAAAAAGAAAAAGAATATACATAAATATATACAAAATGGTTTATACATACCCCCAAACTTATTTGGAACAGTGTCCACTGTTCTTGGCTGGATAACCGAAGTTTGGAGGTAGGCAGAGGAAGATCAGGCAGGGTAAACCGGCTCCTGTAAGAACAGGAGTTCCTCTGTTGGTTCGGCGCTAAGGTACGGTTTGAGTCGGTGTCCATTCACTTTGAAAAATGAACCGTCCTTTGGATTTTCCAAATCCACAGCGCCCTGCGGATACACATTCCGCACAAAATACGGCCCTTTCCAGCGAGATTTGAGCTTTCCTGGATGGAAATGAAGTCGGGTGTCGTAAAGCAGTACCTGCTGACCAGGTACGAAGGTTTTGCGCAAAAGGTGTTTATCGTGAAACACCTTCGTTCGGTTCTTAACGACAACCACGTTATCGTAAGCCTCATCCCTAAGCTCGCTTAATTCGTTCAATTGCAGCTTCCGATGGCTGCCCGCATCCTCGAGAGACAGATTCAGCTCCTTTATCGCCCAAAATGCGCGATGCTCTATTTCGACAGGTAGGTGGCAGGCTTTTCCGTACACAAGCCGATAGGGAGACATGCCAAGGTCGGTCTTATAAGCGGTTCGAAAGGCCCAAAGGGCATCAGTGAGTTTCAGCGGCCAATCCTTACGGTTCTTGGAAACCGTCTTCTCCAGTATCTGCTTGATTTGCCGATTTGAAACTTCGGCCTGCCCGCAGGTTTGGGGGTGGTAGGGCGTGGATAGCTTATGATTAATGGAGTATTTCCGCATCAAGGCCTCGAAAGTTTTGTTGCAGAAATGACTTCCATTGTCGCTAATGATCGCTCGGGGGTGCCTAAACCGGGAGAAAATGTTTTCTTTAAGGAACCTAACGACAACCTTGTTGTCGTTAGTCCGGCTGGGCACAGCCTCGACCCATTTAGAGACGTAATCAACAGCGAGAAGGATGTACAAGTTCCCAAAAGAGCTGGGAAACGGCCCCATGAAATCTATCCCCCAAACATCGAAAATCTCTACAACCAAGATCGGTTGGAGCGGCATCTCGTTCCTCCGGGATATCCGGCCCATGTGTTGGCACCGGGAGCAAGTCTTGCAATAGTCATGAGCGTCTTTGAAGAGTTGTGGCCAGTAGAAACCACATTGCAAGATCTTCTCAGCTGTCTTTCTGGGGCCAAAATGCCCGCCACATGCTTGATCGTGGCAAAACGACAGCACACTCTTGAATTCCTCGTCAGGTACACACCGACGAATAATCTGGTCGGGACAGTACTTGAACAGATAGGGTTCGTCCCAGTAAAAGTGTTTTACTTGGGATAAGAAGCGAAGTCTGTCCTGACTTGACCATTCAGTCGGTAGTAATCCCGTGGCCAAATAGTTCACAATATCTGCGAACCAGGGTTCGCAAGATACTGTCAAGAGCTGTTCATCCGGGAAAACGTCATTGATCGGAATTGGAAGCGAAGGAGAAGAAGGAAGTCGTGAGAGATGGTCGGCAACTACGTTTTCACATCCTCGTTTGTCCTTAATGACAAGGTCAAACTCCTGAAGCAAGAGGATCCAACGGATTAACCGAGATTTTGCATCTTTCTTCGCAAAAAGATGGCGCAGAGCAGAATGGTCAGTGTAGACAATGACTGGAGAGCCGATGAGGTAGGGCCTGGACTTTTCTAAAGCAAATACAACAGCTAAGAATTCCTTCTCAGCTGTTGTATAATTGAGTTGGGCGTCGTTCAGGGTTCGGCTCGCATAATAGATTACGTGCGGCATCTTGTTGATGTGTTGTCCAAGGACAGCACCAATGGCAAAGTCGGATGCATCGCATATAATCTCTAATGGGTGCGTCCAGTCAGGTGAAGAAAGAACGGGAGCAGAAGTGAGTGAGCTTTTCAATGACTCGAATGCAGTCACACAGCTCGAGTTGAAGTCGAATGGCGTATCCTTGGCCAGCAATAGAGTCAAGGGCCTAGCAATCTTGCTAAAGTCCTTGATGAACCGTCTATAGAAACCGGCATGGCCAACGAAGGCTCGGATATCTCTGACGCATCGGGGAGGAGGTAGATTGGAAATGACCTCAATCTTTGCTTTGTCAACCTCTATGCCATTTTGCGAGATGATATGTCCTAAGACAATACCTTCGCGCACCATGAAGTGGCATTTCTCCCAATTCAAAGTGAGATTCTTGTCCTTACATCGGGTAAGGACAGCGTCAAGATGCAGCAAACACTCATTGAAGGAATCGCCGAAAATGGAGAAGTCATCCATGAAAATCTCCCGAAATTTTTCCACCATGTCTGAGAAAATTCCCATCATACACCGCTGGAAGGTAGCGGGCGCATTGCATAACCCAAAGGGCATGCGACGATCTGCAAACGTGCCGAAAGGACAAGTGATGTGGTCTTGTCCTGGTCTTTTTCGGCGATGGGAATCTGATTATAGCCGGAGTAGCCATCAAGAAAGCAGTAGTACTCGTGTCCGGCCAATCGTTCAAGCTTCTGGTCAATGAAAGGTAGCGGAAAGTGGTCTTTCCGCGTTGCGGCGTTGAGTTTTCTGTAATCGATGCATACTCGCAACCCAGTTTGGGTGCGAGTAGGGATTAACTCGTTCGCCTCGTTGGTTATGACCATGATGCCCGACTTCTTGGGGACAACATGAATGGGGCTAACCCACTGGCTATCAGAGATAGGGTAAATGATACCACTATCTAGACATTTTACGATCTCCTTCTTCACAGCCTCCTTCATGACTGGATTGAGACGTCTTTGTGGATCCCGGGCTGGTTTGGCTTCATCCATCAGATGAATGTGATGCTCAACGATGAGGGGACTAATCCCCTTGATGTCCGCCATGGACCAGCCAAAAGCTTGCCTGTTGCTGTGCAAGACCGCGAGAAGGGCTTTCTCTTGCTCTGGAGCTAGAGAAGCAGAGATGATGACAGGGAGGGTCTCGTTCTCACCTAAGTAAGCGTACTTAAGGTGAGACGGCAAAGGCTTGAGTTCGAGCGTTGGAGGTGAAACGATTGAAGGCAAGATTGGTGCAAAGGTCTCGAACTCAAAGGACTCCAGCAAAGGTTCAAAACGAGTGTAAGCGACCGAGTCGGATGGTTCAGGTAGCTCATCTGGAAATTCGAAAGATTCAAACTCGGGTTGTGCGCGGCTAAGATCGTTCGAGAACGCGAAACACTCGTAGTCGTTGTCGGGCACAGAAACAGCAGCAGGTTCGAAGAGAAACGCACTAGTGGCGTCAAGATTATCGTGTTCGAACAGAAACTCCTCGAATTCACACTCTTCTGGGGTGATCTCCTGGATCGAGCAGACGTCCAGTATATGAGCATTAGGTTCAGCGGGCTGATTCCCCAACCTAAAAATGTTGAGTTCAATCGTCATGTTTCCAAAAGAGAGATTCATCGAACCATTGCGACAATTGATCACAGCATTTGAGGTTGCAAGGAATGGGCGACCGAGTATCACCGGAATCTGATTCCGGGGGTTAGCTACAGGCTGTGTATCTAATACAATGAAGTCAACTGGGAATATGAAGTCCCCGACTTTGATTAACACATCCTCTAGCTCACCCCTCGGATGGGTGATCGATCGGTCGGCCATTTGGAGAGTGCAGTGCGTGGGTTTCAGCTCTCCGACGCCTAATTGCTCGTATACTGAATACGGAAGCAGGTTAACACTGGCACCAAGATCTAATAGTGCGCGGTTGATGTTCTTATCCCCAATGGTAATTGAAATCGTAGGACAGCCAGGGTCCTTCCGTTTTTGTGGTAAAGATTGGGTAAGGGCATCACTCACAGCACTAGCCAAGAAAACTTTCTTGGGTACCTGAGACTTCCTCTTTTTCGTGCACAAGTCCTTTAAGATTTTTGCGTAGGACGGGACTTGTTGGACAGCATCTAAAAGAGGAATGTTAATGTTAACCTGCTTAAATAACTCCAGAATCTTCTCCATTTGAGGATTTTGTTTATTAGACCTCAACCGGTTTGGAAATGGAACATTTTGAAAATTGGTTGAGTTTAATGCTGGAGGAGGAGATTGTGGAGTTGGAACGGATCCCAGAACAGGTGTTTTCGTGGAGTGGGAAGTAGGTCCGTTCAGAGCAGAAGAAGAGGAAGGAGAGCCTTGTGAAGAACGGAGAATAGGCTCAGAAGACGAAGAAGAAGAAGAAGAAGAAGAAGAAGAAGCGGCCGGGGTGTCATCGTTGATCCGTTTCCCAATGTTGTTTTGCAGCATCCTTCCCGATCTCAGTGTGGTCACGGCACTCACATTATGGTTCTGTTGTTCAAGAGAAACATGTGCATTATGTGGGTGACCGGGATTTGGGAGTGGCTGGGACGGGAGCTTCCCCTTCTCTCGCTCGCTTAAGGCCGCATTCAGTTGTGCAATCTGGGCCTCGATGGTCTTGATGCTTTGCCCGTGTGCGGCAGTGTGTTGCACTAAGGACTGAATGGAAGACTGGATGTTTGCGGTGGATTGTGTCGATTGTTTAACGAACGCCTCCAGACTTCGTTCGAGCGAGGAAACCTTATCGTTGTTTGACGGAACAAAGTTGTTTGGTGGAAAAGAATTGTTGGGTGCAAAGTTGTTCGTCTGATTTTGAAAAGGTTGGGGTTGGAAGGGCTGCTGATACTGAGTTTGTTGTTGCGCTTGTTGTTGCGGCGGAGGGGCCCTTTGGAAATTGTTGCCTTGGAATTGATTCTGATTCTGATTCCAGGCGAAATTGGAGTGATTCCTCCAACCGGGATTGTAGGTGGAAGAGTATGGATCATTTCTCGGTCTTTGCTGAAATGCAGCATTAACCTGATCCTGTCCTCGTGATGGTGGATTGTAAGGACACTTTTCGGTTAAGTGAGAAGGATCGGAACAACAAGCGCAGATGGTACGAAGGGGGAGAACAGGGGAAGGAGCAGGAGCAGGAGAAGAAAATTTGCTCTTCAAGCTTTCTTGTTATTGCAGCCATTTCAGCTTTCATTGCAATAGAGACATCAAGTTGGTGAATTCCTACCCTAGACTGACCGGTAGAAGTGGAGGTAGAAGAAGAAGAAGTCGGTCTGGTGCTCTCCCATTGTAGCGTTTGCTCCGCAAGGTCGTCAAAGAACTGCCACGCTTCCTCGTCAGATTTCGATAGGAAGTGGCCCTGACAGATGGTTTCCAACAACTGCTTCGTTGCTGGGTTCAGGCCCTCGTATAAGGTTTGGCAAAGTTGCCATTTCTCTATACCGTGGTGAGGACAATGAACAAGAAGGTATTTGTACCGGTCAAAGCACTTCCAGAAGGGTTCAGAAGGAAGCTGAGAGAATTGGTTGATTTCATTTCGAATCCTTGCGGTTTTATGATTCGGATAAAATTTCTTTAGAAACGCTTTTACAAACTCGTCCCAACTGGTGATGGAGTGGGAAGCGGTGCTATACAGCCATTTTTCAGCAAGATCGCATAAAGTGAATGGAATGACCCGTAGATGTATAGCATCGTCCGACAGCTGGGTGGTTTTCATCATGGCACAGACATTTTGAAATTTATTGATGAAGATATAGGCATCTTCAGATTCAAGCCCATGAAATCGTGGAAGCATGTTGATGAAGTGGGGCTTAATTTCAAAATTATCCCCATTGGCCGGTGGAAGAGAAAGGCAGGTGGGAAGTGCAGAACGGGTGGGATAGAAACGATCCTGGAGCGCGATTCGCTGCAGCGCTACAACAGGCGGTGGTGGTGGGTTATTGGTCTCCGTAGGAGGTGGAGCCAATCCAGGGGTAGTCAAAGAGATGTTCGGATTAAATCCTGACATCGCGGAAGAAGAGGTTGGTGAAGGTGAAGGTGAAGATGTATGAACAGAATTCCGGTCAACGTCGGAGTTGGCCGGCAAAGGAAGGGGTGAAAGAGGAGTGGACGGAGTATCGACGTCTGAGTCGATCGCGTAGTCGGTAGCGACTAACGTAACACGGACTAGACGGGCGCTAGTGTCCCGAGTCTAAGAGGACATACACTAAACGAGTTTAGTATAGTCAAAGCGGAGAAGGTGAGGGTAAGAAAACGTCAATGGAGAAAACGATGGGCGGAGGGTGAAAAATGGATTTGGCGACAAAAGGGCAAGTTTTTATAAAAGTTTTTGATTTTTTTCCTTTTTTTTTAAAATTTTTAGAAAGAGATTTACAGAAATATGTACGGATATACGGCTTAAGTAATCACAAACAAGATATGCACAATCACACCTAGATCTAGGGTCACCTAGGTCTGCTAGACCTGCTCCAGAACTTGATTGTCGAAGTAGAATAGTGTCGAGAAACGGGCTTAAAATACACTGATCACAAGGCCAGGTAAGTGCAGAGATAAGGGGAGGTTTTCCAACGCTTTCGCGAAGTTCCTTAATTAAGTAACCCTTTCTCTTTTGGCGGTTGCGCCGTTAACACTTTCCTAGACACCCCGTAAACAATATACCGTTAAGCGAGATTCTAAACACGGTTTAACTTCTCCTAATGAGCGCGAAGTCCTTAGGGCTGCAGTCTAGTATTTTTTAATTACAATGGACAATGCATATGCTTTTGTGATTTTTGGGGTCCTGGGAAGGGTGATGAAATCCCCACCCAATCTGGATTGGTTTCAAGCCCCTTAAGTCCGTATTAAAGAATGCAAAGCAGTAACAAATCAACTGCAAACAATTTTTTATTTTTAGCGCAGCGCAAAGAATCCTGCACAAGAACAGTTTATTGGAAGGGGGGAGAGAATTTGCGCAAAGAAGGCTGCAGACAACACAGTTCAGTGGAGTTCAGAGGAGTGGGAGAGAGAAGAGAGAGACTCACAAAAATTTTGAAACCATGAAGGCCCCAAATGGCCGCGGTTCCGCGGCCAAATAGGTGCTCAGGCTGCGGTTCCGCGGCACTATGGTGGGCGTGGGCCTTGAAATTTTGTGAAGGTGCTGGTCTGGGTCTCCTCTGGTTGTCTGGATGTCCTGAATTTTTATTTGCTCACTGTAACTGCTCCAGATTTTTCAGTAGACCTTTTGCTTCGTTTTGATCCGTCGCGGTGTAGCCGCGAACTGTGGGTCTATCTTCCCACGTCTTTGGCACTGAACTTGAACTTTGTATTTTCCATGTCTTGGCCACTGAACTTGAACTTTGTATTTTCCTTCACACTTGCACAAAAACTAATCAAGAATAACAAGATGGTTTTTTTTACAAAGTATATTTTTTTTGTTTTTTCGGTTATATTTATACTTACAAATTAACCCGAAATTACACAAAGAAATAAACTACCGTCTTCCCGGCAAAGGCGCCATTTGATTGGTAGGGATTCTGCATGTTCAAGTTTTAGTTAATTACCGCAATCAAGACGGTTTCGCTTGTAGCTAGTCGGTTGAGTACGGGTCGTCCGCAAGGAGATGGGAGTCTTTTTCTATGTGTTTTAACGAGTTAAGTCCGAGAGTCCAGATTTGTTTGTGATTATCTAAGTGTTAAAATGATATGTAAAGAGAGCTTGTTAGGGTTAGGATTAGGTTAGTTTGAGTTAGGAGTCTCCCACATCTTTCGTTGCCCCTCTTAATATCGGTGTTACGGTAATCGGCAACAACGGGGATTAGCACGACCAGGAAGGAACTTGCGAGTATAAGCTAGGCTTTCCAACGCATAAGTTCTTCCTTTTGGTGCTTGTCCGTCCGTTCTTGGCTCTTAGCCATAACCTCCGGTTAATTCAACCACAACCGGTCTCACTACGGAATCACCGCTATCATGTAGGATAGGGTGCCGTAAGGAGCGGATTGTGGTTCAATTAGCGGGAGTCGAATTAAGTTGTTGGGCAAGGAAAGAGCGAGAGAGATTTCCTTCTCTCAAACTTCCCTTATCCTACCCTAACAAGTGTAAAACTACTCACACATCATAATGAAAAGAAAACAAAACAAAAGAGGAAAATAGAAAGAAGGAGATTAGAAGATAACAACTAGCTATTTGCGACCTCACCTTGGCAAGGATCAAGCGTAAGCATCTTGGTTGTTTTAATGATAAAGGAAAAGAGAAGAGAAAGAAACAACAAGAAATAACAACAACTAAGTTAACAAATTAAAATTACAAGCAATTATAAAAGAACAAGACAGGATATAATAGCAAAAGAGTCTTCTTTATTCATCATTCTTCACTCACAAAGCTCACTACAAGTTTTAATGGAGAAGAGATGAGAAGAGGAAGAAGAAACACAACTAAACCTAGAAAATAAAATACAAGATTATGGACACCCTTGGCTTCACAAGTTCTGGACTATTTATAGGCAGGAAAAAGGAGATCTAGGGCAACAATCAGAACATATGTGAAAAGACCAATCTACCGCTGAAGTTTGACCTTCTACGGCGCCAGTACGGCCGTGGATCCGCGGCCTAGACCCCCTATTGGCCGCGGATCCGCCGCACTATAGTGGAGTCCGGGCGTGGGCTTCCCTGTACGGCCCTGGTATGCTGTTCCCTTTTGTCTGGTACATGTATTTTCTGATAATATTTCCACATTTCTTCCAGAATTCTAGTGGATCAAAAGGTGATTTGGACATGGATCTTTTGTCATGATTTTCTTGAGCTCCGCGTAGATTTCTTGGACTTGGTGTTGCCATTGTGCTTTGTGCATGAAGGTGACAATTGATTTGTCATTTTGTCTCCTAAACTGGTGTGTGGCAACAGACGGATAAAGAGCGGAGATCCGTGTTTTATCTGTGAATGGCAGGAACCCGGATTTTGTCGTGTTTTTCCATGAATTTCACCGTTCAGAGCCGAGAACCTGTATCCTGCAATTGACTAGCAAACACGGCTCAAGAGTACCTACCGATATGCAATGTGATAAAAATTGGGTGGTATGAAAATGCAAAAATCTGATATGAACACATGCTCAGAAGGAGTTCGGTTGGGTTTACTCATCGACCTTCTTATCGACATCTACATGGGGACCGTTACAAACAGCTAGTACCGCTTGCGGCCTGTGATTAAACCCACTGCCGGCGTAGTGTCGAGTCTTCAGAGTCCCATACAGAGAGTTTCCCTGCTTCAGGCGAAACGATATAGAGGTCGTATGGTTTTATGACAGGGTTCGGACATATACGTGTACTTGTGCACGTATGATGTTCGGACAGATTATACTAGCGGGCTTTAGTTTAAGCCAGATTCTAGTATTGGATTATTTGATTTATGCAGTCTCAGTATATCCGTGTTTTTCGTAAATATGGATGGGAGGGGCATTCTCGTAATTACTCGAAAAGCTTCTAGAAGAAAGGTGACTCATTTAGTTTTAATTCATTTATGAATTAAACTAAATGAGGTGGAGAGCTTATGTGCTATTTGCATTAAATGATATAATGACCCATGAGATGATTCATCCTTATGTATTAAATGAAGCATGGTTGTAATTATCTCATATGATTTATTAGATAATTATCATACTTCATGATATATACAAATGAGTTATTATTTTCATTTCATTCTCACATACACACTCTCTCTCCTCAAGCTCTCCTCTTCTTCAACCTAACCCTAATCCTCTTATGTGTTGAGATCCCAAGGGTTAGAAAGACTAATAGATCCTTAATCCACTTCTATATTTTCTAGGTCACTTGGATTAGCAATCCTAGCCACTTAGTTACCTCAAGTTAGAGGTTAAAGCTTGGAAGAGGAACTCTCGGGTGGATCTTCTATTACATCGAGGAGGCCGACGAGGAGGTGAACAACAAGAACAAGAAGGACTAGTATCTTGAGGTATAATCATCTATCATAGTAGTTTAGCACTTCAAGATAGTTTGTTAGTTAGGGTTTAGCAAAGACCTATAAAGTTAGTCGATGTTACCTTGAACAAAAAGATTGTTTTACCTATTCCGCCTCCCCGCATCTAGTGGAGTGTGTAATGTCGACTTACAGTAGTATCAGAGCCTAGATAAACCATAACTAACATGTTAGCAAAGTTTTTAGAAATTCGATCGCAAAATAATCCCGGAAAACTGACGTTTTCACTAATTTTCTGCCGATTTTAAATTGGGGTCTAAAATTTTTTCAGGGGCCCATAAAAATACAAGCAGGGTTTTTTAAGAATTGTGAAGAAATTTGGGATCGTGACTCGTCCAAACCACCGCATAATCGCGGCCGATCCAAGTGATCCGCCGCGGATCCGCGGCCGAGTTGACACCGAGTCAACCCAAATTTGCTCAGTTATTCTTCTGTGTTGATGTTGTGTTTTTTGGGATGTTTTGTTTCTGCTCAGGTTTAATGTGCACAGAGAATTGTTTGGAGTAGATTCATATGTGTTGCTTGATCGAAATTCTAAGAACTTTGGCTAATTGGATTATATCTGTGTTGTGATTAATGTGTTCGTAAACCTCCCCTAACTGCTAGTATGTCAGTTAGCAGAGGGTTGCAAATTTTTGTAATGGTTACTTTATGTTTGTGAATATGAACTTGTTGGATTATCGTGAATGGATAGCCGAGGATGTGAGATGAGTGTTTCTTTCATTCAAATTTAAATTGTAATTTGTTGTAATATTCTTTTGCGGGGCACATCCAGGTTGAGGTTGTAGCCACCGTTGTATTATTTCATTTACTGTTTTCTGCTCCTGGGATAGACCCAAGGTGGGGTGCACAAACTACCGGGTATTTTGAAGTGTTTAGTGGCCTACTCACGTTGTTGAGGCAGACCGCTTCACTTCGGGTACTTGGCGGGTAGTTTGCCGTACCCGTAGGGGTCTAGGGAGGGGTTGGCTATTCATCACGACTGTGTAATCCGTATTTCATTGCAGGCTCAAAAGGAATGCGGATTCCTAGAATATCCAATATGTTCATCTGTGATCTGAAATGACTATTATTACGTCTGACGAATGTACAATATCTATATATGATATCTAGTAGGCGTTGCTTATGTTTTGCATCCGCGCTAGCCCAGCCCCCGCTCTGTCGTTAGTTAAGTAACCTAACAGGTGAATGACGGGGCCAGTGGTGAATGCAGATGGTATAAGCAGACGTTGTCACTAGTAAAATAAGGGGTTGCCCCTACGGATAACAACATCCGTAGGGGCAGATAAAGTTTGGCCCCACGGATTAATCCGTAGGGCCAAACGGTTGCCCCTACGGTCCTTCCATATTTATTTAAAAATTATTAAATCTTAAAGTGTTGTTTGCTCCTACGGAGCCGAAAACCAAGCACCTATGGGTATATCCGTAAGGGCATCTAAATAGGGATTTAAGTGATCGATCCCTACGCTGATTATTTCTTATTCCCTTTATCGATCACAGTTGCGCGCGAACCCAAATCCCCAAACCCTCGACGTTCCCGCAGATCGCCGTTCTCGTCGTCGCCAGCGTCGCCGTCGCCAGCGCCGGCCGAATCGTCATCGCCACCACCTGCTTCTTCCTCATCTCCGTTCGTCGTCGCCATCGCCTGCTTCTTCAACCCACGGCCGATTCGTCGTCGCCATCGATTCGTCGTCGCCACCGCCTGCACAGGTTAGGAAATCTTAATTAAACAAATTTTTGATTGTTTTAGGTCTATAGTTCATGGTTTGGGTAGGCATCGGTTGGGGTTAGCGTTAGGGTTAGGGGTGGGGCTGGGGGGCTGCTGTTACGGTTGGGGTTGGGGTTCGGCAGGGGGTAGCGGTTGGGGTTGGGGTTGTGTGTCCCTGAGCACTTCTTGATTGGGGCTGGGGCTGGGGCTGCGGGCTGGGGCTGGGGCTAGGGCTGGGGCTCGGGCTGGGGCTCGGGCTAGGGTTGGGGCTGGGGCTCGGGCTGGGGCTAGGGCTGTGGTTGGGGTTGGGGCTCAGGCTCGGGCTGCGGTTAGCGTTAGGGTTGGGGCTGGGGCTGGGGCTGGGGCTGCGGTTGGGGTTGGGGTTCGGCAAGGGGTTGCTGTTGGGGTTGGGGTTGGGGTTGGGGTTGGGGTTAGGGTTAGGGTTAGGGTTGGGGTTGGGGTTTTGGATTTCAGGGTCTAAGCTTTTTTCTTTGAATTGTTTTGTTTTGTTGCTGGTTCTTAGGTGAAGGGTGAATTTAGGGTTAGGTATTAGCTATCTGGTTGATCTTGGAACGCAATTTTGAAGATCAAATATTTACTTTATAATTTGATCAGGTTTGAATTGTTGGGTTCTTGTCGTTTGTGTTGCAATGTTAGTATTTTCTAATGTTGTCTAATAAGATTGGAGGGCTTTGATATGATCTACGATATGCATTTCTAACGATTTATCCTGCAGTCTGATACCAAGAACAACAAGTAACGAATAATAGAAAGGATGAGTCGTGTATTTAGGAAAAAGCAGAAAATGTTTTTTCTGACATCGTGTACCCAATTTTCCCACACACACCCCTTCACACATGAAGGTTGGCAGAAGATGTTTTTCTGGTAACATCTTCAGCATCATCGAGACTTAATTGCATTTGAAAGGAGGATATATATTCTTTCTACTTAAATTTATATTATATTCATCTTGTTTATTGATTTCTTTTCTATGTTGCAGGTATGTATCTCAATCTCAAGTCTAATGCATCTTAGTTCTTTAATGCTCAATTCTCAAAGGAGCTTAGTTCTCCAAAGAAGCTTAGTTCTCCAAGATAGGAGCATGCTCCTCCCCATAATGCGCATATGCGCAAGCGCCACGTTCACTACGTGCAACGCACGTATGCCCGCCATGCGCGCACCACGTGCAATGCACGTGCGCACCACATGAGAATATTTAATAATATTAAAAGGAGCTTAGTTCTCCATAGGAGCTTAGTTCTCCAAGATAGGAGCATACTCCTCCCCATAATGCGCATACGCGCAAGCGCCATGTGCGCTACGTGCAACGCACGTGTGCCCGCCATGCACGCACCACGTGCAATGCACGTGCGCACCACATGAGAATATTCAATAATATTAAAAGGAGCTTAGTTCTCCAAGCTAGGAGCCTGCTCCTCCCCATAATGCGCATATGCGCAAGCGCCATGTGCGCTACGTGCAACGCACGTATGCCCGCTATGCGCGCACCACGTGCAATGCACGTGCGCACTACATGAGAACATTTAATAATATTAAAAGGAGATACATTCTCCGTAGGAGCTTAAGTCTAATGCATATACACGGATTTTCTCCTCTGTTAGTAACTATCCCGTTCTTATATTTCTCAATATAGTAAGCATAATCTACAATTTATATGTTATACAGTCTAACATGGCCTATGAGTACGTCAGAGCTAAGGACTGAATGTATGTGGATTGGAAACAACGTATGCAACCTAAGTTTGTCGCAGGAGTTGCTGCTTTCCTTGAATTTGCACGCGCACATAATAAGATCATAATAGAGAAGATTCTCTGTCCGTGCGATAGATGTGGCAATAAGTACTGGAAGAAGGTAGAATTGGCAGAGCTTCATATTGTAAAACATGGGTTTACTAGACTTTATACAACTTAGAAATATCACGGGGAAGGAGAAGAATGCAGTACTGCGGCAGAAGAAGTAGAACACGATAATGCGGCAGGAGAAGAAGAATTCGGTAATGCGGCAGAAGGAGAAGGCCGTAATTTATTTCCATCAGAAAAAATGGAGGATATGGTAGAGGCTGCCCTAGGTGAATCTATTCGTACCGAAGATGACATTCCTTCCGGTCAAGGACCTCGTGCGGATAAATATGAAAATTTCATGAATGATGCTAAGAAACCAATTTATGAGAATGCGAAGTATTCCACCCTCTCATGGTTCGTCCAACTTTTCCAGATTAAGTGTCTAAATGGATGGAGCAACAAGTCATTCACAATGCTTCTTTCGTTCTTAAAAGATTCTATGCCTCCGGGAAATAATGTGCCCGACAGCTGGTACGAAGCCCAGAAGATGATGTCTGATTTGGGTCTAAAGTGCGAGAAGATTCAAACATGTCCTAAAAATTGCGTGTTGTACCGGAAAGAGAATTCAGATTTGAAAGAGTGTCCAACATGCGGAGAGGCCAGGTATAAGCCGAAAGATTCTGATAAGAAGCCTGATATACCTGTGAAGATAGCACGATACTTTCCCATAACACAGAGGCTACAGAGGCTATTCAGTTGCAAGAAAACAGCCGAGACAATGATTTGGCATCACCGTGCTCCTCCAAGTGAAGATGGAAAAATGAGCCATCCAAGAATTCACCGGCATGGAAGGATTTCGATAGGAGGCACACAATATTCAGTAGCGATCCTCGCAATGTCCGTCTCGGACTGGCTACTGATGGCTTCTGCCCATTCAACTATATGGCTGGAAGTCACAGCACATGGCCCGTTGTAATGATAATTTATAATCTGTCGCCTTGGTTGGTTATGGACCAATCATACTTTATGATGCCTCTTCTTATCGACGGACCAAACTCACCGGGGAATAATATCGACGTCTATCTCCGACATCTGATCGAGGAGTTGAAATCTTTGTTCATTGATGGTGTAGAGACATATGATGCAAACACAAAGACAACCTTCATACTGCGTGCGGCTTTAATGTGGACAATTAATGACTTTCCTGCGTATGGAATGCTATCTGGTTGGTCTGTACATGGTCATAAAGCATGTCCTCATTACCATGAACACACAACATCGAAATTCTTGAATTTTAGCAGGAAGGTTTGTTATTGTGGCCATCGACGTTTCCTGCCTCCAGACCACCCCTATAGGTTAGACACGGTTCACTTTGATGGTCATCAGGAGCTTCTTGGACCTCCATCCCTATTGTCCGGAGAGGACGTGGCTGCTAAATGGGATGGTTACAATAACGTGACCTTCGGGATGGATCCGACGAAACAGGTCAAACCACCATATTAGAACAAGTTAAGCATTTTCTTCGAGCTTCCGTACTGGTCTACAAATTCAGTGTGTCATTGTCTGGACGTCATGCATATAGAGAAGGGAGTATCAGAGCACATACTAAACTTGCTTCTTTGTAAAGACGGGAAATCTGAAGACAACATGAATGCTCGGATGGATCTACAAGAGTGGGGAATAAGAAGTGAATTGCACCCTAGACCGGTAGCGGGTAAACCGGGCAAGTTTGTACTTCCCAATGCCGCTTATCATATGTCACAACCGGAGAAAAAAAGATTCCTGCAGGTGTTGCATGATTTGAAAATCCCTACAGGTTTCTCAGGATCATTCAGCAAGAAAATAAAAATTTTGAAGGGCAAGATCGATGGGCTGAAAAGTCATGATCACCATGTTATCTTGGAGCACCTTCTTCCCTTAGCCCTCAGGACTTCTCTCCCCGACTCGGTTGGTCTAGTAATCAACGACCTATGTTGTTTTTTCAGGGAGTTGTGTGCTAAAACACTGGAGGTTGTGACACTGGATAAACTAGAAAATTCTATTGCGTTGATACTTTGCAAGTTTGAGCGTATTTTCCAACCGTCATTCTTCGATATCATAATACACTTGACGGTTCATCTTGCAACTGAGGCGAAATTAGCCGGACCGGTACAATATTGATGGATGTATCCCATAGAGAGGTAGGTGTAATTTTTCGTTTCGCGCAATTTAAAAATTTATTGTTGTCCTGTATGCCCGTATTTATTTATTCAACATATTTTCATTAGGTACCTCTACACTTTTAAGAAGTATATACGCAATAAAAATCGACCAGAGGGTTCTATCATGCAAGGTTATCTTCTTGATGAAGCAACTACATTTTATTCCCGCTATCTGGACGAGAACATTGAGACAAGACTTAACCGACCACGAAGAATTCAAGACGGACCATATGGTAAAGCCGAGTATAGGTGGGTAGACACTATGTTTATCAACAAGATATACCGGTTTATCTTGCTTAATTGCGAATGTCTTGAACAAATTAGAGAGTAAGTTTTTTTGGATTAATTGTTATATCTGTGTTTGTGTGTGTATGAAATGATATAATATTAATGTCACCATTATTTGTTGAAAACAGAATTCATTTTAACGAGGTACGTGAGGGGCATCCTGATTGGAATGAAGAACAATTGGAAAAATATCATCAGGATAATTTTTGTGATTGGGTCACAGATCATGTAAGTTATTCGAATAATATTTTATTGCTAGCAGTTTTAATCTAAACTTGTATCGTTATGTATTTGTCATAAAATTTGTTTTGTTAGATCCACGATCCGAACTTGTCTGCATCATTTGAGAGTGATTCAAGATGTTTAGCTCAATTTCCTAGTACGGAGGTTGCATATTACAAAGGATTTGGTGTCCTTGGATACAAATTCGAAGTTAAGGAATTAGAAACATTTAGAACCACTCAGAATAGTAGGATTGCGACGGTAGGATCGGACGGTGTGATTTATTATGGGTACTTAAATTGTATACTCGGCATCCACTATCCCAGACTATCAGAACCCTTTTATATATTCCAGTGTACTTGGTACGATACGCGAACCGATACGGACAGGTGGAGAAGTAATCTTGGGACTTGGAAAGATGAATATGGATTGACCAGTGTGAACACACTTCGATTTTACTGTCAGGAAGATCCGTTTATCTTTCTGAACAAAGCGTTCCAAGTATACTACTCACAATGTTTGAAGCATCCGGGGTGGAGTGTTGTATGCCGATGGAAACCCAGAGATGTCTACGATGTCCCAGAATACGTGGACAGCGATGAGGACGAAGAAGAAAGAAGGCTTAAAGTGCTCCGACCGTCTGTTTCGAAGGGCGGGTTGTCTTCAACCGATCATGAAGTTAAGTGGGTTAGAAATGACATCGACGATGAAATCCAAGTAGATATGTATAATGCGCCCACGAAACGAAAAAGGTTATCAGTAATGTTATATTATTACTTCACATTTTACGCTCTATACATATATAGTCAATACTTTTAATGATTGTCTAATGCGTCCACGAACCGTTTATCTAGATTTGATGACGATGTCGGGAGCAGCGAGGGGCGGCAGGAGCTCCAGCCGCAGCAGAGGCAGAGGCAGAGCGGTTCTGCCGCCCGGAGAGCTCCGTAGGGAGCTTCAGAGGGCTGGTCTTGCACCCAGATCGGAGACCCCTTCGGATGCCTCCTTCCGTGTGAATTTTTCCACACATCCAGGTATACTGCACGCATATCCATTTTGAATGTAATATTACAGATATTCATGCCTGTTTATGTCAAAATTACTTATATTGTCAATGTTTGATTGTCTAGTTATTGGTGATGCGTCCACATCTGGGACAGAGGCCACTCCCGCTCCTCCAGGTATGTTTATATATCATATAGTGCATGTATATTGATTTAGAATGCTATATCATAAATATACACACATTCCTTTTGCTCTTACTTAGCAATTTTTATTATTGTCTAGTTGTAGGTGGTGACACCACCGCACCTGCGGGTATGTTTATATATCCTATAGTGCATGCATATTGATTTAGAACGTTATATTATTGATCTACACATTCTTTTTGCAATTACTTATATAATCTATTTTTAATTGTCTAATTATAGGTGGTGCGTCCACATCTTCCGTAGGGGACACTCCTGCCGCTTCCATACCATCCGCATCGTCTGCAGGTTAGTATGAATAAATATAAAATATTTATTCATTTTACATATGCTCTATAGAATAAATATGAAATTCATGGAAATTTAGCGTCAATGTTTATTTTCTAGTTGCAGGGGATGCGTCCGCATCCGGGACCCCGGTTGTTCCTCACCGGAGGAACTATCGTCCCGCTCGTGCTGCTGCCCGGGCCCAGGCTCGTGCGATAGTCACCGGAGGTATATATCACACTTCAATTTTTGCTTAAGCTTGATTTCTTAATACAACTTTGTCTTAATATTGATTGTCTTGATATTTCGTGCAGACGCAGGGCCTCCCCATCCCCAGAGGGGGACTCGAGGCCCGAATCAGTCCCATAGGCTGAGGCCTGACAGAGCTAGGGGGGAGGCACCATTCCCCATCCTTTTTACCCTTGACTATCGCTATACCGGTCCTCATGCCGAGAGGTTCGGCCGGTATATGGGGGATGAGAGCTGGCTCGTGAAGAACTATCCACTTCACGTTGAGTGGGGCGAGCAGCACCGGCGCTCATTCGCCCTCTTCTTTGATCAGGCTCGGGTACGTATTAACGGCCTATTTTCATTTGATTTATCCAATATATTTATTATTAACACTTGCAATCTAATAACAATGTTTTTTTTTGTATTTTCAGTTGGATTACGATTTTCAGCCTGTAGCCGACCCTGATCACCCTGGGAGGGTGCTCGACCTTCATGCTCTGTACAATGGCCTGATGAAGAACATGCAGACCAAGGTCCGATACAACAGGAATGAGATGAAGGCCAACTACTACTCCCTGTGGATGGCGACCCCCGAGGCAGAGAGAGCGATCCTCCTATCTACTCCGGCGTTTGCGAGAGTTGACGTAGAGACATGGCCTCTATTGCGCGATTATTTCGACTCCCAACGCAAACAGGTATGTATTTTAAATGTAATTCATTGTTTATGATATAATTTATTTCTTTGTGTTCCTTAATTAGAAAACTAAATGTTAATGCGTTGTGCAGAAACAGGCCGCTCAGAATACAGAGAACAGGAAGTCGGCAAAGAGGGGTCGCCCCACTTACACAGGTGGCTCGAGGAATATTACTCGAGCCATGGAGTTATCGGTAAATTACAATAGACCGAATTTTCTGAAATTCTGCAATATTAAGAGTTTTATTTTTAATATTTCTAATATTAAGAGTTATTTTCTAATATTGCAGACAGCTCGGACCGTGGCGCAAGGCGGTACACCGAGCGTGCTGTCCGCATATCTTGCCGTCCACGGCTCCTCGACAGATCACGGCACGAGCGAGCTTCGATATCCCGACGTCGCTACCCAGGAGTATTGCGTAAGTGTTAAATATTTATTCTACCCATATTTGAAATTTTAGTTTTGGAAGCTTCAAGTTTAAATTTTATACTTATACTTTACTGCTTAATGTGGGTGTAGGAGCGGGTGGTTGAGCAGGACGAGGCCTCGGGGATCGATTTTACCAGACAGAACGATCCGAGGCTGCTGACCCCAGTTCTGGATGCCGCACACGGAGGGCACCACGGAGGTTGGGAGAGAGGCCGGGGACTGGGCCCTAACAGGGCCCATATGAGGTTGGACTCCACCCCGGCGGTTACTTCCTCCGTCTTTAGTGAGCGACGTGTCCAGCAGGAACTGGAGAGCTTGAGGGCCACCGTTGAGGAGTTGAAGGAGATGCTGGTATGTATACTACTTTATAGTAAAATATCATGTCATATTATACATATCAACATATCCATAATTAGTACGTAGCTTGAGCTTATTTGGTTTTAGAGTTAGGTTTGATTAATCATACATACATATGTAATTAAAATAAACAACGGTTATCCAAACTAGATATCCAAATGGGATTTCGAAATAACTTGATAATGATACGAATTCGAGTAATACACAGTTCTTACACGCTTCTTACACACGTTAGGTCCAGACAAAACAGGGTACATGTCATGCATCTCCTTCGGCTGCGGCACCGCAAGCCACTACATCGGCTGCGGTTCCGCAGACAGCTCCTATAGCTCCAGCGCCCGCTCAGACTCCCACAGCGGCGGCTCCGCAAGCGACTCCCTCGACGGCGGCTGCGCAGATTACATCGCCAGCTCCACAGGATGCTCAGATTCCCGCTCGCGCCGAATTGCAAAGTTTATTGACCGAGGAGCAGGCGCGCGTTATTCTATCGTTATTCAGAGGTGGAGCGGGACCGAGCTAGGGTAGCTTTTTGGTTCTTATTTTTTGAAACATGTATTTATTTATATAATACATATTGTACTATATTTTGAAACGATATTGATATTGATATTGGTTTATATTTATATCATATTCAGTATTTGGGTTTCTTTTGTATATTATATGCGTGGGATGTGATTATGAATATTGCGATATATGTTGTGTGATGATTAATATTATATTTTACTGATATATATATTATTGTGCATAGGGCCAGAAAAAATAAGGCAGCCCCTTTTTAAAAAAAAACAGATAATGTGTACCTACGGATTAATCCGTAGGTATACATGCTGCCCCTACGGATTAAGCCGTAGGGGCAAAATATCAGCAGTAACTGATATTTCCCCCCGATCTCAGTGTCAGGGTGGTTGGGCTTGTCCCTACGGATATATCCGTAGGGGCAAACCAAGACCCCTACGGATATATCCATAGGGGCAAAATATCAGGATTCCTCATATTTTGCCCCTACGGATATGTACCTACGCATATATCCGTAGGGGATACTTCTTGGCCCTACGGATATATCCGAAGGTACAGTTAATATAATTAAAATAACCGTAAATAAAATAACTTTTTTTCCCCTATTCCCTAATCCGTAGGCGTAAATGTACCTACACAGAACTCCGTAGGGGCAAGTTTTTGTCCGTAGGGGCAAGTGCAGGGCTTTGACTTGCACCTACGGCGTTTCCACCTACAGGTTATTTTTTTGCCCCTACGGATATATCCGTAGGGGCAGTGGTTTGCCCCTACGGGAAAATCTGTAGGGGCAACCCTTATTCGTAGTAGTGTGTATTTTCGTTGTTTTCTGCAATGATAGGTTAATTGATGGGACACATTATTTTAATGCAAAAAAAAAATAAACCAAAGTTGAATCGTTGGAACAGTTTAAAAGAAACCACTTGGTTATTTTAAAAGAGCAGAATTTTTAATTGCGGAGCTTTAACCACTCCTTTTAAAAAAAAAGCTATCAGGTTCCTTCGATTATATCAAGTTCACTACGTTCACGGTTTCACCAAAACCAGTCGTAGCCCTCCGTCATTTCATATGAATGGTCAGTAGTATTCAAGCTATGTTTGTTTGGCCCTTAGTCAATACATTGTGATTGGTAGCTGCTGGGATGTTCACATGTAGCATAGATAGATGCATTGGTTTGGGACAGTCGTATTACTTTGTTGGCCCTTAGTTAAGAGTATATATAGGCGGGTTCAATCAACCTGGATAATGACGATAGAACATGACATGTGACTTATGATTTGTTGGCCCTTAGTCAAGGTCATAAGAGCATGGGGCAAAAATCCACATCGGGAGTTTCTAAAGAAACAGATACTTGCTAGTGTTGCATACCATTTGGAGTTTGATAATGTTGGTAGGATTCCTTCAGCATTATCACATGATGAAATTTGGATCCCGATCCTACTGTGAGTATATGCTACTTATCGGGAGATTCGTCACTTAACGATCAATGATATAAACCAAGTAAGTGTCTAGAACGGTGTTAGCGGGGCTATGCCTCCAGAGAAAAGAGGTTATTTAATTAAGGAACTTTGCGAAAGCGTCGTAAAACCTCCCTCGAAGTACCGACACTAGCCTGGCTGAACGGTTAAGCAAGTATTGTACGGTGAGATCAGTCCTGACTAATTCTTCTTCTATGGTTTGAGGAAGGATTCGAGAAACAGTGGGAGCCATCCAGTTTAGATAAACTAAAAACCAATCTAAACTTATAAGAGTATCATGCTAAAGTGTTTTCTTCTCTCTCTTAACTGCAGTAACCTTGTGACCATGACTAGGTTAGATCTAGATAACAAGTTGACTGAATCTGACTTTTAGACCGGCAAAGGTCTGTCCAGATGTCCATTGCCTATGACAAGCTGGACCACCCTATTACTACTCAAGCCCCCACCGTCCCAGGTCCAGTTCCCACCGTCGCGGATATGAATATCCGCCAGACAAGGGAAAAGGACAGTGCGAGTGCCAAGTGCCTCATGTTGGCTTCAGTTGATGGTGTATACCAGAAGCAACACGAGAAGATGGACTTAGTTTCCATCTTCCTCCATAACAAAGATTTATATGGATATCAATCTCGTATCGCAAGATATGAGACCTCGAATGAATTTCTTCAAGCGAGGTTGGCTGTCGGATCATCTGTAGGGGACGACGTCCTTGCGATGACTAGCTATATTGATGAGCTCACGGACCTGGAGACCACGTTGGGAAACTGGTCATATGCTGACTTATTTCCACAGTCCCTACCCTCTACTTAAACCCTGAAAGAAACCAGGAAGAC
Organism: Agapanthus africanus; assembly: GCA_030015575.1. NCBI lineage: Eukaryota > Viridiplantae > Streptophyta > Magnoliopsida > Asparagales > Amaryllidaceae > Agapanthus > Agapanthus africanus. Next base: position 438,248,143 of record CM057350.1, on the reverse strand, counting down.
ACCCGCTCTGCTTAATGGGGGACCTTCTTCTTCTACATCCAGGGCGAAAGCAAAGGGTGAAAATAAGAAGACCTCTACAAAGCCGATATACAGTGTCAGGGAAGTAGAAGGAAAGGAAAGAGCAAAAGTTTCGAGACTTGGTGTAGGGAAGGAGGGATGTTCCTATTGTTATGGGAACGAACATTGGCAGAAAGATTGCAGGGCTTTGGAAGCCAGTAGCCAGCATTCGAAGCATGTTGTGGCTTCGGCCTCGGGTGTGTTTGTAATTGAGAACTGTTTGTCAATTAACTCTACATCCTGGGTACTATATACCGGAGCAGGATCTCATATCTGTAATTCATTATATGCATTGAGAAACCATAGAGTTATTAGGGTAAGAGATTTGTCTCTCAGAGTTGCGAACGGAATGAGCGTGGACGCTGAATCCATGGGAGAATATCGCCTAGGTTTGACAAGTGGGCAGATATTGATTCTACGTAACTGTTTGTATGTACCTAGTTTAACTTGTAATATCTTATCAGTGTCCTCACTTTCGAGAGAGAGATATGATTTTACATTCGTAAGCGATGTAGTAAACATCCACCTAAATCAAGTTCTGATTGGGTCCGGTACATTAGATGACGGTATATACGTATTAAATCAAGCTCAGGTTTTCAATGTCCAGAACACACTTAAAAGAAAGTCTCCGGAAATAAATCAGGCTTTCTTATGGAATTGTAGACTAGGTCACATCAATGAAATACGGTTGACTAAGTTACATAGAGAAGGATATTTGAATCCGTTCGAATATCAATCTTATGCTACTTGTGAATCTTGTCTCATGGGAAAGATGACAAAGACTCCGTTTACTGGACACGGAGTAAGAGCGAGCGAGCTCTTGGGACTCATACACAGTGACGTGTGCGGTCCAATGTCTACACATGCAAGAGGTGGTTATTCCCACTTCATTACTTTTACGGATGATTTCTCTAGGTATGGACATATCTTCTTGATGAAGCATAAATCCGAGGCCTTTAAGAAATTCCGAGAATACAAGAATGAAGTGGAAAAACAGACAGGCAAAAGTATCAAGACACCCCATGATGAGTAAGGCTGAGTTACCGCGATCTTTCTGGGGTTATGCACTAAAATCAGCTGCATATCTTTTGAACCAAGTTCCAACCAAGACTGTGCCTACCACACCATATCAGATGTGGAGTGGGAAGAAACCCTGTCTTAAACAATTTAGGACATGGGGATGTCCAGCTTTTGTTAAAAAGCAGCATGCGGACAAGCTCGAGGCACGCTCAGTTCAGTGTAAGTTTGTGGGATATCCAAAGAACTCCAAAGGGTATTATTTCTATTACACAGAGGAACAAAAGATTTTTGTTTCTCATCATGCCCACTTCTTGGAAGCTGAATTTTTAGAAAATCAGAAGAGTGGGAGCGCAATAGAACTGGAAGAAATTCCAGAACCACAAGCTGTTACTGAAAGTATGGTAGAACCAGAAGTTTCAGAAAAAAGGGACATCCCAGCGCCTATCCGCAGAAGTAGTAGGCAGTCTCATCCGCCTGAGAAATACTACGGTTTTCTCATAGACGGGGATCGAGAGGATTGCATCATTGACAATGATGACCCTACTAGCTTCCAGCAAGCCATTCAGAGCGGCGACTCAATAAGATGGCTGGATGCAATGAGGACCGAAATGGAGTCCATGTACACTCACAAAGTTTAGACTTTGGACATTGCTCCAGATGGGGTAAAACCCGTAGGATGCAAATGGATCTTTAGAAAGAAGATTGATGTAGATGGACAGGTTGAAACCTATAAGGCTGGACTTGTTGCAAAGGGTTTTCGTCAAAGAGCCAATTTGGACTATGACGAAACCTTTTCTCCAGTGGCTATGCTCAAATCCATTCGGGTCCTTCTTGCCATTGCTGCCTTCCACGATTATGAGATCTGGCAGATGGACGTAAAGACGGCTTTTCTAAATGGAAATTTGGAAGAGTGTGTCTATATGGATTAGCCAGAGGGATTCATTCAGAGTGGGAGCAGCGGTAAAGTGTGCAAGTTGCTTAAGTCTATTTATGGACTAAAACAGGCATCGCGGAGTTGGAACATCTGTTTTGATGATACTGTTAAAGAATTCGACTTTATCAAGAATCCAGATGAACCATGTATATATAGTAAGATTGTAAGGAAAGCTGTAGTATTCCTCGTCTTGTACGTAGATGAAATTCTCCTAATAGGAAATGATATTCCTATACTACAGTCAGTCAAAGGATTCTTGTCACAGAAGTTCTTCATGAAGGACCTGGGTGATGCCACCTACATTCTGGAGATCCAGATCTATCGTGATAGATCAAAAAGGATGTTGGGATTTTCGCAGTCAAGGTACATAGACACCATATTTAAAAGATTCAGTATGGAAGATTCTAAGCGCGGAAACCTACCGGCTTGTCACGGAATCACCCTCTCCAAAGAGATGTCTCCTAAGACTGATTTGGAAAGGGCCCGCATGTCAATTATACCCTACGCTTCTGTGGTAAGCTATATAATGTATGCGATGTTATGTACCAGACCAGATGTAGCATACGCATTGAGAGTTGTAAGCCGGAATCAGGCAAACCCAGGGGAGAAGCACTGGATAGCAGTAAAGAACATTCTCAAGTACCTGAAAAGGACTAAGGAGATGTTCTTGGTGTATGGCGGAAAGGACCTCCAGATCGAAGCCTTTGCTGACTCCAGCTTCCAGAGTGACAAAGATGACTCCAAGTCCATGTCGGGTTATGTCTTTATTCTCAATGGAGGGGCGGTCTGTTGGAGGAGTTCCAAGCAGGACACCGTTGCTGACCCAACAATGGAAGCGGAGTACATAGCTGCTTGCGATGCCGCAAAAGAAGCTGTCTGGATGAAGAAGTTCCTAACAGAACTTCAGGTGGTTCCTACTAGTGTTGATCCAATGCCTCTGTATTGCGACAACAACGGCGCTATAGCTTTAGCGAAGGAACCCAGGTCCCATCAGAAGTCTAGACACATCTTAAGGCTATATCACCTGATCAGAGAGATCGTAGATCGCCGGGAGATCGAGGTGAAGAGAGTAGATACGGAGAATAACACTGCCGATCCATTCACTAAGGCTATTCCTCAGACGCAGTTCGACAGGCTATTCGAGATGATAGGTCTGCGATATGCCAGTACATGGCCCTAGTGCAAGTGGGAGATTGTTAGTGTTTATGCCGTAGAGGCCATTACTGTATCATACTAGTTTGTATATTACTTAATGGAAGCTTGGGATATTCACAGTTGTATTGACACTCTTGCTAAAAATGGTAGTATGTTACTTGGTTTGTTTCTACTTTAATATGTGCATGTGTTTCTTTTAACATATCGCTTATACATATTAGTAGAGCCCTTTGGATCTTTGCTTGATTACCAGCGTTGTGCTGGCAGTCACACTAGTGGGGGCTGGGTAGTCTACAAGCACATCCTTTTTCAGGTCCCTGGTCATAGGATTATCAAGACGGGGCATCGATAGTCCGGAGTAGACTAGTGTATACGCTTCTCGTCCCAGCAGGGGAGATGGTCTGTCCCACAGCCATCAGTTCGTCGTACTGGAGATAGTATACAGGTGCTCGTTGAGTTACGGGTACACCGGACAGGACTCGCAGGGAACTGTTGGTTGGTATTATACCCGTTGTCAGCTAACAGTTCCAAGATGACATGAGTACAGCATAGTCCGTAGACTTGATACTGCTGCTTTGCATCGAGTGTGTTCCCACTGTTCTTAGATTGCTACCCAACCACGGCTCAAAGGAGTCGTGCAAACAGGTAGCAGTTGGGTGCAGTCCCGAATCACTTAGAGGCAGCGGCGGTTAGATAGGATTCGTTTGTCCCGGTATTGGGAGTTGATATCGCGCTGTGTTTGGAAAGACATTACGCTATGTCTCTGGCCAGGGCAAGCAATATTTACTGGTAGGTTTTCCAGTAGCTTCTCAAGGTGTAATGGGCTTCACTCCAACACGACTTATACCGCTTTTAGGGGACTGACGCTTGCCGCCCCTAGGCCCGATATGCGATAGTCTCAGACGAACAGACCGGACTGTACGGAGATTGTCACATCAGGCTCAGTAGGAGTTCGGAAGGGTTTCCTCATCGACCTTCTTATTGACATCTACCTAGGGACCGTTACGTACAGCTAGTACCGCTTGCGGCCTGTGGTTAAACCCACTGCCAGCATAGTGTCGAGTCTTTAGAGTCCCACACAGAGAGTTTCCCTGCTTCAGGCGATATGATATAGAGGTCGTATGGTTTTACGACAGGGTTCGGACATATAAGTGTACTTGTGCACGTATGATGTTCGGACAGATTATACTAGCGGGCTTTAGTTTAAGCCAGATTCTAGTATTGGATTATTGTATTATTTAGTCTCAGTATATCCGTGTTTTTCGTAAATACGGATGGGAGGGGCATTCTCGTAATTACTCGAGAAGCTTCTAGAAGAAAGGTGACTCATTTAGTTTTAATTCATTTATGAATTAAACTAAATGAGGTGGAGAGCTTATGTGTTATTTGCATTAAATGGTATAATGACCCATGAGATGATTCATCCTTATGTATTAAATGAAGCAATGTTGTAATTATCTCATATGATTTATTAGATAATTATCATGCTTCATGATATATACAAATGAGTTATTATTTTCATTTCATTCTCATATACACACACTCTCTCTCCTCAAGCTCTCCTCTTCTTCAACCTAACCCTAATCCTCTCATGTGTTGAGATCCCAAGGGTTAGAAAGACTAATAGATCTTTAATCCACTTCTATATCTAATAGGTCACTTGGATTAGCAATCTAGCCACTTAGTTACCTCAAGTTAGAGGTTAAAGCTTGGAGGAGGAACTCTCGGGTGGATCTTCTATTACATCGAGGAGGCCGATGAGAAGGTGAACAACAAGAACAAGAGGGACTAATATCTTGAGGTATAATCATCTATCATAGTGGTTTAGCACTTCTAGATAGTTTGTTAGTTAGGGTTTAGCAAATATCCGTAAAGTTAGTCGATGTTACCTTAAACAAAATGATTGTTTTACCTATTCCACCTCTCCGCATCTAGTAGGGTGTGTAACGTCGAATTATAATACCCATATACAAGTATATGCTACAAATACATACATCCGTATTCGTATCAAGATACGAATACCCGTATTTGTATAAATACCGTATTCGTGTAAAAAAAAATACCAAAAGAGAGATACCAAAAGATATATAATACTAGCTCATATTTTAGATAATTATGATAATTTGGCTATCTTTCAAACCCTCTAGTATTAACAAAATGTCCGATTAAAAGTACATGTACAAAAACACGTATTTAATCGAACCTCCGTACGTATCAAAATACGCACACTACGTCGTTTCGCTTGAGCCAGGAATTCTTCTATGTGGGACTCTAAAGACTCGACAATACGCTGACAGTGGATTTAACCACAAGCACGTCAGTGGCACAAGCTGTACGTTGCGGCTACCCAGGTATTGAACGAAAGAAAGGTCAACAAGCAAACCCGTCCGCATCCCTACTAATCCTGAAAGTGACAATCTCCGTACAGCCTTGTCTCTTCATGTAAGAGTGTCGCATACCAGGTTTAGAGGGGGGAAAATGTCAGACCCCTAATAAGCTGATAAGTCGTATCGATATGGCCCAAAACCATCCTAAGAAACTACTGATCTCACTATCTGTAAATCTCATTTGTCTTGGCCAAGGTCTTATGGTGATGACTAATCGAACACATCGTGGTATTGACTCCCTATACCAGAAGAGAAGAATCCCTTCTATCGCTCACTGCCCCCAAGTGCTTCGGGACTGTACCCAACTAAAGCCTGTTTGCATGACTCTTTAAAGCCGTGGTAAGGTAGAAATCTAAGTATGGTGGGAATACATTCGAAACAAATGACGATGTCAGGTCTAAATACTACCCTGTACTGATGTTACAAGAGAACTGCTATCTGAAGATTGGTATATTATCATCTAGAAGTTCTCGGCGAGTCCGTTTAGTGTAACTCATAACCTAATAAGCACCTGTATGTTGGATATAGTGCCCCCAATGCAATTATTGTAATTATAGGCAAGCGATTATGATGATTGAGGGATGACCTATATGAAAGTATGTCTTAGCACCTCTACTATGTTTCTATGAGCATCAAGTATGCAATTTTAAAATTTTAGAGGTCTAAGTATACTTAACAAGAATCGAACTAGAGAATTAGGGTTTTGTAGTAAGCAAGCTATGTTCTAAACTAAGGGAAGAGAGTCTACAACCTTTGTAGTCTAGTCCTTCACTTCTAAAGCTCTAAGTAGTAGTCCCTAGAACTCTTCTTTGACTCCATTTGATGGAAGGATCGATCTTACTTGTTGTCTTCGTTGTCAAAAATGATCCACCTTGAGGCAACTCTCACTCAAGTTCATACTTCACTAATCAAGATATTAGTAAAGTTAACAACCTATACTAAAGAGCTAGAGTAATGTATGTCGATGAAGTAGGGATTTTGCTCACTTAATTAATCTCTTTTCTTTTCTTTTCTTTTTCTCAACCCCAGAAAAAGTAGTGAGAGGAGAAAGAAGATGATGAACTGTCATGACCCGAATTTAGTTCGTGACCGGCACTTGAATCACGCAACGTCTAAAGGCACAACGTAAATTAAGTAAGCCGAAACCCAGAAATCTAAACCTTTTTTTAAAATTTTGGACAGCACCTCCCTCGTATATTTTGATCCAAAATAGATATACAACAAAATATATAGGTATCCCCAAGCGGGAGCTAGCTCTTCACCAATCAGCGGGGTCACAACCACGCAAGACAGAATATAAGTATACGATGCCCAACGGTAAAGATCCACACAAGGAATAAGGTAAAGCAAGACATCAAACCCACGAAGCGAATATATAACCTATCGCTCTAAGTCTCGCAACTACAAGTCTTGCTAAGTCATACAACATATATAAACACTAGTTTCTAATTGATGGAATTGACTAGATACAATAGGAATAATAATAATACAAGAGGGCACGATCCAACATGTACCACCTACCAAAGCAAATCATCCGAATGCAAGCTGTGTGCCAGCGATGCCACTACTGATCCATGCGGTCAACCTATAAGAACCGTGGCACAACAGGGGTGAGTTGCCAACTCGTGGGTAGAAAACATCAACAGGTAGCAATCGAATAAAACAATGATTTTCTAGGTCAACTATATCATAAAAGTAATACTATGATATCTAGCGTGACTGATTAGTCCAAAAATACTTGTTTACCGCAATCAGAAACGGCATCGCTTTGCAGCTAGCCGGTGAGTACGGGTCGATCCACAGAGATGGGTAATTTTCTGATTTGTGTTTTTACGAGTTGATTCCAAATGTAGTTTGGATTGATTAAATCTAAAAACTAGATCTATCACTAAACTAAATTAATCTAAATTAAAGTCTTGCTAGGGTTAGGTTTAGGGGAAGTTTGGAGATTAAAGGTTTCCTCACCGCTTTCATTGCCTTATTTTAGATCTATTAGATGCTGTGGTAATTAACAATAAAGTGGATTAGAATCTTTTGGAAAGATGTTTCTTCCTCTAGATTCTTATCCTTCCTTTATCGATAATTACCCTAACCCCCATGGAAAACACGCGCAACCGACCCTTTATACTACGGTTCATCGTTACCTCGAGGGATAGGATGCCGTAGGGAGCGGTTGTGCGTGCATGCATGGAGTTCTAACTCTTAGGTGTGGATGGCATGAAAGGGGTGAGAGATCTCATCTCTCAAACCTTTCCCTAAGGCTAACCCTAACAAGCGAGGAGATTACTCGCTCATTAGGGGATGAAAAGACATACTAATTAAAAGAATTAAAACAAAGAAATAAAATTAACTTACTAGGTTGATGGCTCCCTCCAAGCAATATAGGAGCGGTTGTGCGTGCATGCATGGAGTTCTAACTCTTAGGTGTGGATGGCATGAAAGGGGTGAAAGATCTCATCTCTCAAACCTTTCCCTAAGGCTAACCCTAACAAGCGAGGAGATTACTCGCTCATTAGGGGATGAAAAGACATACTAATTAAAAGAATTAAAACAAAGAAATAAAATTAACTTACTAGGTTGATGGCTCCCTCCAAGCAATATAGAACGGATCTGAATAAACTCCCAGTAATTCTGAATTTTATTGATTGAAAAGAGGCATAGGGTTTTACAATTTTCGATTACAATTTATAAGTAAACAGGAGAATTTAGGGTTACAGACTCTCGCAAATGTGCAATTACAGATTTTCCCTCGAAAAATCCCAACACCCGCACCGACGCAACGACACGAGAAAAATCCACCGACACGGGCATTAGACGGCCGCGGAACCGCGGCAATAGGGCGCTTGGGCCGCGGTTCCACGGCCCTTTGGTGGGCATGGCTCACCATCTTTCTGGGCTTGGTTCAGGATTTCTTGGGCTTCCTATTTTTATACTTCTTTTCTCTGTTGGGCTTCTTAGTCTTCTCCAGATCTTCAGTGAAAACTTGTAAGGATCTTTTGATCGTTTCGCTTTCGTCTTTTTGGACCTTGCACTGTTCTTCGTCTCGGCTTGAGTAAGATCCGTCTGCTTGTTGGTCAAAAGTCCCTTTTCTGTATCAACTTTCGTCTTTTTCACTGTATTTGCTCCAAGAGCCTGTATCCTGTAACATGCAACAAACGTGCGTCAAGAGTACCTGTTTATTTATAAAACGGATAAGAATAGGGGGATGAAAAATGCAATATTATGGTCTGAACAAATACCCCCAAACTTATCTTTTGCTCGTCCTCGAGCAAACTTATTTTTTTATTCACTAAAATCCTAACCGCACTTTCGCAGGGAAACGCGATTGCACTGAGCACGCGCAACAAGCCGTTAAACCTCTAGGTGTCCCTAGTAGGAGGAGTGTTGTCTCCTGAGGGTTTAGATCTATCACTAAACTAAATTAATCTAAATTAAAGTCTTGCTAGGGTTAGGTTTAGGGGAAGTTTGGAGATTAAAGGTTTCCTCACCGCTTTTATTGCATTATTTTAGATCTATTAGATGTTGTGGTAATTAACAATAAAGTGGATTAGAATCTTTTGGGAAGATGTTTCTTCCTCTAGATTCTTATCCTTCCTTTATCGATAATTACCCTAACCCCCATGGAAAACACGCGCAACCGGCCCTTTATACTACGGTTCATCGTTACCTCGAGGGGTAGGATGCCGTAGGGAGCGGTTGTGCGTGCATGCATGGAGTTCTAGCTCTTAGGTGTGGATGGCATGAAAGGGGTGAGAGATCTCATCTCTCAAACCTATCCTTAAGGCTAACCCTAACAAGCGAGGAGATTACTCGCTCATTAGGGGATGAAAAGACATACTAATTAAAAGAATTAAAACAAAGAAATAAAATTAACTTACTAGGTTGATGGCTCCCTCCAAGCAATATAGAACAGATCTGAATAAACTCCCAGCAATTCTGAATTTTATTGATTGAAAAGAGGCACAGGGTTTTACAATTTTCGATTACAATTTATAAGTAAACAGGAGAATTTAGGGTTACAGACTCTCGCAGATGTGCAATTACAGATTTGCCCTCGAAAAATCCCAACACCCGCACCGACGCACCGACACGAGAAAAATCCACCGACACGGGCATTAGACGGCCGCGGAACCGCGGCAATAGGGCGCTTGGGCCGCGGTTCCGCGGCCCTTTGGTGGGCTTGGCTCACCATCTTTCTGGGCTTGGTTCAGGATTTCTTGGGCTTCCTATTTTTATACTTCTTTTCTCTGTTGGGCTTCTTAGTCTTCTCCAGATCTTCAGTGAAAACTTGTAAGGATCTTTTGACTGTTTCACTTTCGTCTTTTTGGACCTTGCACTTTTCTTCGTCTCGGTTTGAGTAAGACCCGTCTGCTTGTTGGTCAAAAGTCCCTTTTCTGTATCAACTTTCGTCTTTTTCACTGTATTTTCTCCAAGAGCCTGTATCCTGTAACATGCAATAAACGTGCGTCAAGAGTACCTGTTTATTTATAAAATGGATAAGAATAGGGGGATGAAAAATGCAATATTATGGTCTGAACAGTGACCGTGTCTACATATATGCCAATAATAATCAATGCCTGTATACATGTGGATCTCGTCCAACAATATAATCAATGCATGTATGCAGGTGGATCTCGTCCAACAATATAATCAATGCATGTATGCAGGTGGATAACATCCTACGTGTCCATCAATGACACAACAACATCATGCATGCAAATATCATGAAAGCATATGCATGAAAATATGAGGATATAAATCAACGTGTATCCAATAATTACACAACAAAATCATGGAACCTGAGTGTCCAATATCGACACTCGAAATATCATGAAACCCGTGTCCAGCATCGACACGTAAATCCTCATATCTCGGGCTCCGTCAGTCCGGATCGGCCCTCATCAATATCTCGGGCTCCGTCAGTTCGGATCGACCCACGGGCTCCGTCAGTCTGGATCGGCCCATATCATCTCACGACTCCGGTCGATATCCTCCGGATAACCGCTGAATCCAAATGCTATCACTAGTAGGTACTGGCCCTTCTGCCAGGCTCATCTTCTATACCACAAAAATCACCTCTTGTCCCGGGGAACCATACCAGGTCCACCATGTACCCGCAGACGGTGCCTACCGCTCCTCGAATCGGGCTTCTAACACAAGTCTCAGAACCAAGAAAACTCATGGTGGACGCACTGAAATATCATATCAAGAGAAACCGGGTTTTGAAACAATACATAAATTCTTGAAATACTTCCACGGTTCTCAAATCCATAAATCACATGAAATCCATATCTCAATGCGTAAATCCATGAAAATATGATATATGCAACATAGAACAGTAATATGAGCATATCAAGGGAAAACTGTTATTTAAATGCATCAAGTTTTTAAATATATCATGCGGTTCCCAATTCCTCCGAAATCAAGTGCAGCATCATATGAGGTGTACATGTAACTATAGCAAGATATATGTATCTACATGTAAGCATGTATGTATGATGCATTTCATAAGCGCAATAGCATAATAATCAATGTCTCAATGTCAAATGACAATACAATACCACTTAGGGGTATATGTAGCTATAGCAAGGTATGTGAGTGTACATGTAAGTACGTATGCATGATATATATGTAGTTGTAGCATGGTATGTAGGTGTACATGTAAGTATGTATGCATGATGTACATGTAGCTGTAGCAAGGTATGTGGGTGTACATGTAAGTATGTATGCATGATGTACATGTAGCTATAACTGTTAGTTATATGTATGCCCTAGACGCCATTACTGTACATAGGATGTATATTGTAGTGGATGCTGGAACATATATAGGGAGGAGTTTCTTGCTCGACATGATAGTATGCTATCTGGTTGCTCTTTACCTTAACGTGTACACTGATTGTCTCTCTGTTACATGTTGGTAAAGCCCTTAGGATGTGTACTTGACTACCTGGACTATAATGCGGATCATACTAGTGGGGATATGGTAGTCCATAAGTACATCCTTCAAGGTCCCTAGTCATGGGTGTATCGAGATAGGGCATCGATATACCAGAGTAGACTAGCGTATACCTTCTCGACCCATACAGATGGGCGATGGATGATCCCATATCCATTGGTGTTTGACATCGGAGATGATATACGGGTGCTCAGAGGAGACTGGGTACACTGGACGGACTCGCCGAGAACTCCCAGATAGTATTATACCTTACGTCAGATGGCAGTTCTCTGGTGACACTGGTACAGAGTAGTCTGTTGACCCGAGATCTTCATAGAGTCTTGTGTGATTCCCACTGTGCTTTGATTTCCACCTTACCACGTCCAAGATGGCGTGCAAAATGGTGGTTTTTGGGTACAGTCCCGAATCACATGGAGGCAATGAGCGATAGGAGGGGATTCGTCTCTCCCGGTATAGGGAGTTGATGTTGCACTGTGTTCGATTGGCTATAACCGGAAATCCCTGGCCAGGGTTGCTGAGATTTACTGGTAAGTGTTACCAGTAGTTTCTCGAACTGTTATAGACCTCATATCTACACGACTTATCGAGCTATTGGGGTCTGACGTTTACCACCCCTAGGCAAGATATGCGACATATCAGACGACGAGACCGGACTGTACGGTAAGTGTTACTGGTTGGATTCACAGGAGTGTGAGCGGGCTTGCTCGTTGATCTTCTGATCACTCAATACCCGGATGGCCGTTACATTTAGCAGACCGCTTGCGGCTTGTGGGTGTTTGATATGATCATCACCTGCTGCTGGCGTATTGACGAATCTTTAGAGTCCTACACAGAGGTTTCCTGGCTCAAGCGAAACAAAATAGGAGCGCATATGAGATATGTGCGGGACCGAGAATTATACCAGTATGTGATACTGTATTCTATTCTCACGATTTGTATCATTGGTCTGTTATATGTGATATAGCCGGGTTACCGAATCAAGTGTTGATTCGATACATTGATACACTTGATATTAGTCGGTTATATGCGATATGACCGGATCATTAAATCAAGTGTTGATTTAATGATTTAATGTATAATTATATATTTGATATATTACTTTGCATTAACTAGTATTGGTTCACTTAAGATGGATTTTCTCACTTGATGTGCACATTGTATATATGATATAGTTTTGTGCACTAGTTTGTATCATGTTTGATGATACATGCAAACTTGGGTGTATGTTTTCTTTAAACCATCTTTAGGTTAATGGTTAGGTTTTAATTAGTTTTATTTATTTTCTTTATTCATTTTGGCAAGAATAAAGTGGAGGCTTATTTTGTTTTAATCTTGAAGCTTCATGAAGCTTTGAAAGTCTTAGCCATTTTGTCTTTTGCCTTAACCTAACCATTAAACCTAAACCCTAGTTTATTCTCTACATGAGTTTACTTCACCCATGGTTGCATCATGATAACTCTTCACTTGAATTTTCATTATTGATTATTATTGATATTCTTTTCTTTTTCTTCTTCTTCTTGAGGAAGAGAAGAAAACCTTTCTTGAAAATTCTAAGTGATGATTCCAAGTGAGAAATCCAAATCCAAAGTGAACCCACTTCCTATTTCTTCATCCTCTACCACTTGCCATGTTGTATAGGGTGTTTTCTTCACAAGTTCCATAAGCTAGTGAAGATGGAGCTTGAGTTTGAGTTGCCTCGACGTAGATCATCTTCGGCATCTAAGTCAACGACCTAGCCCGCTCATTTCTCCGACGAAACCATCGCTAGAGTCCGGGATCCCGGTGATCGCAGCGAAGGGACGTCATCACGGAGCTAAAGAAGTGGAGGACCGGATCTACAAAGGTTGTATTTCCATTCACTTAGCAATAAAGTTGTTTACTTGCCTGTTTCGCCTATTCTCTAGTCAACGATCGCATTAGGGTTTCTCGGCACCGGAAATTTTTGAAATTGGCATGGTTGATGCCTTGTGAGACCTCATTAGTGTGACTAGGAACCCTACAGTGGTATCAGAGCCTAGCTAGAGCTTTAGGTGAAGTGTAGACGAAGTTAGAAGTCCGATCGAACCCGGAATTCCCCGATTATACCCTTCTCTGTACATTTTTACAAACTGTGGATTTTTCCAAATTAAAAATTCTCAGAAAATTATGCAGGAAAAACTAAGAATTACTGTGAAGTACGGACCCCTAATTCAACAATATGACCGCGGAACCGCGGCCAAACTAGGGGTTTTGCGGCGGTTCCGCGGCCAAAATTGTGACTTAATCCCTGAAATTTCATGTAATTATTCTTAGGTCCTTTCTTGTTAATTTTTTTTGTGAATATTTTAATTCCACTCAAGTGTTGAGTTTTCTAGGGTTGTATTGGGGACTCGTTGATTCGATCGGATAATTTATCTTCGTTTAAGTTTTTCCGGATATTTTAGAAACTGTTAAAAAAGTTCGACCGGATATAAATACCCACTTTTTCCCCTGTCGGGAAATTTTCAAGTGTTGGATCTTTCCGTAGTTTAAGAATGTTCTAAGTAGTGCAAGTAGCGCGATGGTCCCTCTAGAAGAAAACAAACCTTAACTCGATTATGTGGCCGTCTTGAACTGCCCTATGAACCTTCGGGTTTGGGGCAATACGGCGTGCCACATGTGAGGCGTTGGCTTGACCCTTCTACGGTTGGACCGTTGGTACTGAGGCATGAAGTGAATGTTTGTAAACTTATTTCATCTGTTGAGCTGTTTTAGGAAAACTTGGGTGTTTGATTGTTCGATCGAAAAGTTTAACATTTTCTATTTATCTGGAATGTGATACAATAATTGGAATCCACAAGTAGTTATGAGATAACTGAATGAATGTTATAAACATAGCAGTTTGGTCTCACATGATTGGTTGCCACGGAATTTTGATGTGATCAAAAGTCCGTCGCAATCACGTAGCGTACGCGGATACTCGCCGGGTAAACTTAATAGACAGCCATGCCCTATAGCCCCGACCAAGTGACTGTAGGAGAACCCCGTCACCAAAAGCATCCGTTCGGGTGCTCACGGCAACGGTGTTCTGCCTTAGTGCACTTCGTCGACGGCATCCGGGGGTGCGGCCGTCTACTAAAGTTTGCGATGAGCATTCGATCAGTTTGTCGGGAATTTTGTTGAATTGCCCAACTAGATATTGAAAAGTGTTTTCGATAATGAGACTAAAATGCGGGGTTTATAAATGTTAGGTATGTGATGTCTAAGGAATTCAGATGGTTAGGCATGCGATGTCTAGAGAGGTTGCGGATTCCAACTGTTGTAGTTTTACACTTTCTTTTCTGCGACCGTAAGTGTAATATGTGATATCGCCGGTTTCGTTGCTATATGTCAACGACAATTGGGATGCGCATATTTACTTACGTTGATGACATGTGATGTTATGTGTTGCTGGATATGTTATATTGGATCGTCGTGTTTGAATAGCCGGGTTTTTTTTATGTGAGATGAGTGTTTTTCTTTTTCATTCATGTAAAAACTTGTATGTAATATTCTTTTATTGGGGCACTTCCAGGTTGCGGAAGATGTCACCCATTGTATATTATTTACTTTTCCGCACAAGGATAGACCCAAGGAGGGGAGCACAAGTAACTGGGTTCTAGAGTCCAGTGGGAGACCAATTCAAGGAGTCGAGTCCGGGTCTCCTAACTCTAGAATTGGTAGGGTTTCTTACCGCTCTCGTAGGGCTCTTTGGGTATGGGTTTGGCTATTCATCGCGACCGTGGAATCCGTGTTTTATACTGGCTCGTATTGAAAACACGGACGTCCTAGTATGTCCAATATTTCATATATGTTTCTTCTGCTGCGATATCTGTGATGTGATCATGTGATATGTTCTGTGATAAATATTGTATATAGTATATACGATATATTATATAGACATTACTTATATTTTACACCCGCGCTAGCCCTGCCCCGCTCTGCCGTTAGTTACCTAACCTAACGGTGTACGAGGGGACATCGAGGCAAATGCGGATGGCATAAGTGTACGTCGTATTTATCTGTGATGTTTAGGTGATTTAAATGATGGGACTTCATTAATGTGATTAATGAAAGAAAAGAAACCTAAGATGTTGTGGAATCGAATTTCAAAAATAAAACAGGTAGTTACAGTTCTTGCTTTGCACAACGGTATATATGATATATCCTGCACCTTATTCGATGAGGAAAGGGCCGACGATCCCTTCACCGGGAGTGACCCCTTTAGCAATAACTGGCAGATGCTACACACTCGGTTTGTCTTTTGATTGCTTCTATAGTTTCTGCTTTACACAGTGATATATATGATATATCCCGCACCTTATTTGATGAGGAAAGGGCCGACGATCCCTTCACCGGGAGTGACCCCTTTAGCAAAACTAGAAAAGTCTCAAAAAAACACTCCATTTCAAAATCATTTGATTCTACAACGATATTAAGTTCATTACGCAATAGGTTTTCAGAAAAACCTGTCGTAGCCCTCAGTCATTTTAGATAAGTAGTAGTTAGTATTCATGCTGCGTTTGTTGGTCTTTGTCAAGGCGTAGTGTGCGGTAGCTAACTGGTGCTTATCTGCTTATGCATATGATGCAGATTGGGTTAGGGTAGTCGTGCGACCTTGTTGGCCTTTGTCAAGGGTCGTGCGGGCGGGTTTAATTCAATCAAGAAATGATGGATTGAACTTGACTAGCAGCCTATGGTTTATTGGCCTTTGTCAAGGTCATAGGAGGCTAGGGGCAAAATTATCGGGAATTTCAAGTGTTGAAATTTGCAATGAGATTGCATACCTTCTATGAGATAGTTGGATCCCGATACCCGCTGCGAGTAAGAGTTACTCCTGGGAGAGTTTTACACATTACAATTAGCCGATCAAGTAGGTGTCTAGAAAGGTGTCAACGGGGTTACGCCTCTGGGAAAACGAGGTTTACATTAATTAGGTTCGTGCGAAAGCACGGGGGACCTCCCTCAAAGTACCGACACTGGCCTGGCTGAAAGATTGGTGAACTTGTAATTAATCCCGGCTAGTCTTTCCTTTTAGGGTTTGAAGGAAGATTTGATAAAAACAGTGGGTGCCATCCTGATTAGATAAAATAATAACCAATCTATTCTTGCAAGAGCGCACACTGAGTGTTTTCTTCTCTCTCTCTCCAGGCAGCGACCATATCACGTCTTAATCAAGATAATAATACGGATGTATTGACCGAACCCGCTTGTTATACTGAGCTGGGGAACGTTGGTCCCGCTCCAACTTATAATTGTTATAAGACAGAGCAGGAAACTGGGGATTGCCAGAATTCCCGTGCCGCCCAAACGAAGAGAGTGCATGCTGATGCATCATCTTCGGGTGTGTTCATTATACAGAACTGTTTCTCAGTATTCTTTACGTCCTGGATATGAGATACCGGATCAGGATCCCGCATATGCAATTTGTTACATGGGCTACAGATAGGTAAAGAACTGAGAACGGGTGATAAGTTTCATGAGACAGAAAATCGGGCAAGTGTTGCAGCCAAGTCTGTTGGTCACTGTCACACTGTATTACCAATACATTGATTCTAAACAAACTCTATTAGATACCGAACCTGATATACAAAATCATATCAGTCTCTTTATTAGTAAAGAAAAGATATAATTTTGTATTGATGGATAATATTTTGAACATTTCCTATTTCAAAAGTTGATCGGTTCAGGCACGTTATCTAAAAGCATTAACGTTCTAAATCAAACTACAGTTCCTTATATACAGAACACACACAAGAGGAAGAGTTCAGAAATGAACGGATCCTTCTTGAGGTATTGTAGACTAGGTCATATCAATGCGACCCGACTAGCTAAAGTTACATTTAGATGCATATTTAAATCAGTTTGAATTTACATCTTGTGGAACTTGCCAGTCATGTCACAAAGATTAGATGACCATGGCTCTGTTTATTGGAAACAGAGAAAGAGTTAGTGAACTCTTGGGATGATACATGTTGATGTATGTAAGGTCCCCTGTCTACATATGCCAGGACCGGTTCTTTGTACTTCATTAAATTCTCTGATGATCTCTTTAGATTCAGACATATGTTCCTGTTGAAACACAAGTCCGAACCTTTTGAGATATTCACAGAATATAAGTTAGAAGTAGATAACCAAAACGGGTATAAGTATTATGTCCTTTGATGTGATCAAGGAGGAGAATACTTGAGCATGGAATTCCTGGACTATTCTAAAGGAGAATGAGATTCTCTCTCAGCATTACTCCTCCGAATACACCATAACACAACGTTGTATCGGGGCAGAGCAATCACACCGTATATAATATGGTGTGCTCTATGATGAGTACTACTGAGTTACCTATTTCCTTTTGGGAGTTATGCACTTATGAAGTTGCATACCTATTGAATAGGGTTCTAATCAAATCAGTTGCCTACCACTCCATATGAGATATGGTAAGGGAAGAGCCCATCTCTTAAGTCAGTTAAGATTTGGGGTTGTCCGGCCTATGTCTAAAAGCAAAATCCGGACAAGCTCGAGGCAAGATCTGTTATGTAGAACTGGAAAGGTTCCAGATATACAAACTGCAGCTAATGATTTGGAAGAACCAAAGGATTCAATAGTTACCAACGAACCTCAGCCTCTCCGCCGATCTAGTAGGGTTCCTCACCAACCTGAGAGTTACTTCGGTTTCTCTATGACAGTGGGAGCGAGGATTGCATCATGAGATGATGACCCAACTAGTTTCGAGCTGGCCATCAGGAGTGGGACTCTGTAAGAATGGCTGGATGCTTAACGATCTGAGATGGAATCCTTATGCACCAGCAAAGTATGGACTTTGGCTGCTATATCTGAAGGGTTAAATCCCCATCAGGAGCAAGTAAATCTTGAGAAGATTACTTGGTGTACATGGAAAAGTTGAGACTTTCAAAGCTAGACTTGTTAAAGGTTTGCATCATTGACCAGGTATGGAATATGATGAAACCTTTTATAAGGAGCTATGCTTAAGTCCATCCAGATCCTACTTGCCACGGCTACATACCATGACTACAATATCTGGTGGTTGGGTGTCATGACAGCTTTTCTAAAATGATGTTTTAGAAGAGAGCGTCTATAAGTACACAGCCAGAAGGCTTCGTAGACAGTGGGAGCAGCGGAAACGTGTACAAGATGCTTTATAGGATGAAGCAGGCATCGCGGAGTTGGAACATCTGTTTTAATGAGTCAGTCAAACAGTTTGACATCATCAAAATGGTAGATGAACCTTGTATATACAAAAAGGGTAGTAGGGAGTATGGTAGTGATCCCCATAGAGTATGTGGATGACATACTCTTAATAGGGAAGGAGTTTCCTATGCTACGCTCGGTCAATCTCCGCTTATCACAAGGATTCTCCATATAGAATCAAAGTGATACCTCCTAAATCCTGAGTTTTCATCTATGAGATAGATGTAATTGGATGTTAGGATACTCACAAGAAGTAGTGAGATGGTACCAATCGATCCTGGGGAGAATCACTGGAAAGGTTCCAGGGTGATAAGGACGACTGAATGTCAGTCACAGGCATTGTCTTTACCCTCAGTGGAGGGACGGTATGTTGGAAGAGTTCCAAGCTAGATACCATGGCATACTAGACGATAAAGGCTGGATACATTGCTACTTAAGATGCTACCAAAGAGGCTGTCTGGGTGTATACTAGTTCATGAGATGAACTCAGTTCCTCTCATTGTGTGACAATGGAGTTGTGGCTTATGCCAAGGAACGTCCATCCCATCAGTGATCCAGACATATTCTGAGGCAGCATCACTTGATCATGGAGATAGTTGATCTCCAGGGTGATCGAGGTTAGGAGAGCAGACTCAGAGGATAACACGGCGGATCCACTCATGAAGGCCTATTCCCAGAGAGAGACTTTTATGGGATGGTTGAGTATGAGATACTACAACCACTGCTACAGATGGCCCTAGTGCAAGTGGGAGATTGTTAGTTATATGTATGCCCTAGAGGCCATTACTGTACATAGGATGTATATTGTAGTGGATGCTGGGACATATATAGGGAGGACTTTCTTGCTCGACATGATAGTATGCTATCTGGTTGCTCTTTACCTTAACGTGTACACTGATTGTCTCTCTGTTACTTGTTGGTAAAGCCATTAGGATGTGTACTTGACTACCTGGACTATGATGCAGATCATACTAGTGGGGACATGGTAGTCCATAAGTACATCCTTCAAGGTCCCTAGTCGTGGGTGTATCGAGACGGGGCATCGATATACCAGAGTAGACTAGCGTATACCTTCTCGACCCATACATATGGGCGATGGATGATCCCATATCCATTAGTGTTTGACATCGGAGATGATATACGGGTGCTCAGTGGAGACTGGGTACACTGGACGGACTCGCCGAGAACTCCCAGATGGTATTATACCTTACGTCAGATGGCAGTTCTCTGGTGACACTGGTACAGAGTAGTCTGTTGACCCGAGATCGTCATTGAGTCTTGTGTGATTCCTACTGTGCTTTGATTTCCACCTTACCACGTCCAAGAGGGCATGCAAAATGGTGGTTTTTGGGTACAGTCCCGAATCACATGGAGGCAATGAGCGATAGGAGGGGATTCGTCTCACCCGGTATAGGGAGTTGATGTTGCACTGTGTTCGATTGGCTATAACCGGAAATCCCTGGCCAGGGTTGCTGAGATTTACTGGTAAGTGTTACCAGTAGTTTCTCGAACTATTATAGACCTCATATCGACACGACTTATCGAGCTATTGGGGTCTGACGTTTACCACCCCTAAGCAAGATATGCGGCATATCAGACGACGAGACCGGACTGTACGGTAAGTGTTACTGGTTGGATTCACAGGAGTGTGAGCGGGCTTGCTCGTTGATCTTCTGATCGCTCAATACCCGGGTGGCCGTTACGTTTAGCAGACCGCTTGCGGCTTGTGGGTGTTTGATATGATCATCACCTGCTGCCGGCGTATTGACGAGTCTTTAGAGTCCTACACAGAGGTTTCCTGGCTCAAGCGAAACGAAATAGGAGCGCATATGAGATATGTGCGGGACCGAGAATTATACCAGTATGTGATACTGTATTCTATTCTCGTGATTTGTATCATTGGTCGGTTATATGTGATATTGCCGGGTTACCGAATCAAGTGTTGATTCGATACATTGATACACTTAATATTAGTCGGTTATATGCGATATGACCGGATCATTAAATCAAGTGTTGATTTAATGATTTAATGTACAATTATATATTTGATATATTACTTTGCATTAACTAGTATTGGTTCACTTAAGATGGATTTTCTCACTTGATGTGCACATTGTATATATGATATAGTTTTGTGTACTAGTTTGTATCATGTTTGATGATACATGCAAACTTGGGTGTATGTTTGCTTTAAACCATCTTTAGGTTAATGGTTAGGTTTTAATTAGTTTTATTTATTTTCTTTATTCATTTTGGCAAGAATAAAGTGGAGGCTTATTTTGTTTTAATCTTGAAGCTTCATGAAGCTTTGAAAGTCTTAGCCATTTTGTCTTTTGCCTTAACCTAACCATTAAACCTAAACCCTAGTTTATTCTCTACATGAGTTTACTTCATCCATGGTTGCATCATGCTAACTCTTCACTTGAATTTTCATTATTGATTATTATTGATATTCTTTTCTTCTTCTTCTTCTTCTTCTTGAGGAAGAGAAGAAAACCTTTCTTGAAAATTCTAAGTGATGATTCCAAGTGAGAAATCCAAATCCAAAGTGAACTCACTTTCTATTTCTTCATCCTCTACCACGTGCCATGTTGTATAGGGTGTTTTCTTCACAAGTTCCATGAGCTAGTGAAAATGGAGCTTGAGTTAGAGTTGCCTCGACGTAGATCATCTTCGGCATCTAAGTCAACGACTTAGCCCGCTCATTTCTCCGACGAAACCATCGCTAGAGTCTGGGATCCTGGTGATCGCAGCGAAGGGACGTCATCACGGAGCTAAAGAAGTGGAGGACCGGATCTACAAAGGTTGTATTTCCATTCACTTAGCAATAAAGTTGTTTACTTGCCTGTTTCGCCTATTCTCTAGTCAACGATCGCATTAGGGTTTCTCGGCACCGGAAATTTTTGAAATTGGCATGGTTGATGCCTTGTGAGACCTCATTAGTGTGCCTAGGAACCCTACAATAACAAGGTATGTGTGTAAGCATGTAGGTATATCATGTATACTACATTTCATATGCGCAATGGAATAAGAATCAATGTCTCAATTGTCCCTGACCAATACAACATCACATATGTATAGGTGCAGCTATAGCAGGGTTTGTCATACAACATAGCATAATGATGTGAGCATAATAAGTAAATCATGCAAGGATTCATATCATGATGCAACAATTCTACTGTGTAGTGACATAGCAATTGACGATGATGAAGGTGTGAGCCGGCCAATCTGTGTAGGTGTAACATATGCATCATCGATAATGGTGTAGGTGTACTAGCACAGGTATATGTAATGCAATGAGAATGACATGAACGTAGTATAAAGTACATCGTCAGCTAAATACTATGGGGTATACGTGTCTACAATATATCCGAGTCAGTGAATCTATCAATCTGCACCCAGCCTCACAACATCACGTATGGTATAATCCATCGTATGGCATATCACTCAAGATTCATAACAATATATATATATATATATATATACCTATATCCCAGGTCACATCTGTATCAATCTCATATCGTGGGACCGACAAAGGTATCAACAATCTCATATCGACTCGCATCCATATAACGACATATCACACTAAGTCATCATATCACACCGTATACTCATTCAACATATTAATATCTCGCATCACACTTTATAAATGTCATACTTGTTCTCTTTCAATTCGTACCTATCATGATTCACTTCTCATTTCATATTCTCATATGTCAATATGTTCATTAGTGTCAACTTCTATCATATTATCGTTTGTAAATCCTATAATCATGTCCGTCGCATATCATTTATCAGGATATAATAATCAAACGATCTTTTATATCAATGTTTGCAGGGGTGCTATACGCCATCCACCCGATTTCCCCCGTAGATATAAATCTACTCACTTTGATCCTTACTTTCAGAAGTGTATGACGCCATGCTCCGTCGTCTAGGAATCCATGCAAAGGCACCTACAATAAATACACAATTGTAATCGATATTAAAATTGAGTTCGAAAAACCAATACGACACGCGGATCGCCTATAGGTTAGAACCTATAGCCTACGCATGCAAAACCAACCAATTATCCCTTGTCATTGACGCACAAACATCCAACGACCAAATAGGAAACCAAATATCACAATCAATAATTCCAAAATACGGGAAACATAACCAAAAACCACTCACAAAATCTCCCAGATTTTGGTTCAAGTCAAAAGGGGATTAACAAACAGTACTAAGGGGTAGTATATGGAGTGTGTGTGCTACTGGACCAATTCCAGCACCAACCACCACCAAGGAGCCGGCCACATACACCAAAAATGCGGCAAGCTTGGCCCGTTCTGCTCCGTTTGGGTTCGTCTTCTCAGGGTGGTCTACTAGTGTCTTAAACAGGTCTCTGGAGTTAGTTTGTTTTTCTCATAAACTTTCCAGGTCATCCCAAATTCCTTGTAGTCCTTAAGATTTCACAAAACCGACACGGAACAATTCTAACATCGTGTATCGGGTTCTAAACACAATTCCAGGTCAATAGAACACTCTCTAAGGTTCATAAGGCATTCTTGTGAAGGTTCATAAGGCATCAAACATGCCCGGATAAAATTTTAGACGTGCCGAACAACCCAAAGCCGGGGTCTTTGCTAGATTATTAGGGTTTAACATGCAAGATAACATCTTTAAAATTAAGTGTGAGGGATTACAACCTTTGTAGTCCGCTCCTTCGCTTCATAAGCTCCGAGTAGAACTCCCTTCGCCGCGATCCACGATCTCCCAGACTCAAGAGAGGCTCCACGACTCGAACGATCCATGCGAGCTTGTAGTATTCCTTTTCTGCGATGATCTACGTCGAAGTTGCGAAAGCTCAAGCTCTCTCACTCTCAAGAGGTGAACACCCTAATCTAATGGGCTAGATTAGATGAGGATGATGGAGTAGTATTTATGCTATCTTTTTATATCATAATCTCACATTAAAACATCACAAAAGGAAAATCAAGAAAGCTTTCTGAAAGCTCAAGAGAGAAGAAGAAGATGAATAATGAGATAAATCCTTTTGTCATGAATAATGAAAATGAGTATATCAATAATAATGCAACCATGGTTAATGATGACTAGGATAACCCTTGTAGAGAGTTAACTAAGGCTAGGGTTTGGTTGGGTTAAGATATGAGTCATAAGAAAATATCTATCATAACATCTTCTTCATGACAAAAGAAAAAGCTTCTAGAAGGTGCATGAAGCAACTAACCCTAATCAAACCCTAACCTCATTTAATCATCACTAAACATGTTTCATTATTAATCATATCATGTTACATTAATATATATCACATATATATATTATATATTTGTAACAAAAGAAAATAATACAATTAATATATATCGCATATATATCAATGTATTATCCGGTGAGAAAATGAAATAATAAAGCGAGCCAATATTAGATAATGTAATACAATATATCATATATATTATTATACATTAAATCATCGAATCAACACTTGATCCGATAATCCGGTTATATCGAATATAACCGACTAATATATGATGTACCGATTCATCGAATCAACACTTGATCCGATGATCCGGTTCATATCTAAATATCGCGAGAATATAATATGGTATCTCATATCGCATTATCCTCGGTCCTGCACATATCTCATATGTGCCTCCACTCCGTTTTGCCTGAGCCAAGAAACCTCTGTGTAGGACTCTAAAGAATCGTCAATACGCCGGTAGCAGGTGATGATCATATCAAACACCCACAAGCTGGAAGCGGTCAGCTAAACGTAACAGCCACCCAGGTATTGAGCGATCAGAAGATCAACAAGCTAGACTGTACGTTCTCCTGTGAATCCAACCAGTAACACTCCCGTACAGTCCGGTCTCTTCATCTGATATGTCGCATATCAAGTCTAGGGGTGGTATACGTCAGACCCCAGTAACCGATAAGTCGTGTCGATGTGTGGCTCATAACGGGTCGAGAAACTACAAGTAACACTTACCAGTAAATCTCTATATCAGCCCTGGCCAGGGACTTCCAGTTATAGCCAATCGAACACAGCACAACATCAACTCCCTATACCGGGAGAGACGAATCCCCTCCTATCGCTCATTGCCTCCATGTGATTCGGGACTGTACCCAAAAGCCACCATTTTTCATGCCCTCTTGGACGTGGTAAGGTGGAAATCAAAGCACAGTGGGAATCACACAAGACTCTATGACGATCTCGGGTCTACAGACTACCCTGTACCAGTGTCACCGGAGAACTGCCATCTGACGTGTGGTATATCACCATCTGGGAGTTCTCGGCGAGTCCGTCCAGTATACCCAGTCTCTACTGAGCACCCGTACACCATCTCTGATGTCAAACACCGATGGATATGGGATCATCCATCGCCCATCATATGGGTCAAGATGCGTATACGCTAGTGTACTCTGGTGTATCGATGCCCTGTCTCGATATACCCTCGACTAGGAACAGTTATAGGATGTACTCATCGACTACCATGGCCCCACTAGTATGATCTCATCATAGTCCCAGAAGTCGAGTACAGATCCTAAGGGCTTTATCAACATGTGAGAGAAAAACAGAAAACCAATACAAGTCAACATGTTAGGATAAAGTGAAAACAAATAGCATACTATCATGACGAGCAAGAAAGTCATCTCTATATATATCCAAGCATCCATTATAATATACATCATATGTACAACAATGGCCTCTGGGGCATATACATAACTAATAATCTCCCACTTGCACTAAGGCCAGCTGCTGTAGTATTTCATACCTAGCATCCCGAATAATCTCTCAAACTGTATCTGGGGAATAGCCTTCGTGAATGGATCCGCAGTGTTTTCCTTCGTATCTACTCTCCTGACCTCGATCTCCCGGCGATCAACTATCTCCCTGATCAGGTGATACCGCCTAAGAATATGTCTAAACTTTTAATAGGACCTGAGTTCCTTGGCCAAAGCCACAGCTCCATTGTTATCGCAATACAGAGGTATTGGATGTTCAATGGATGGAACCACACCAAGTTCACTAATGAACTTCTTGATCCAGACAGCCTCTTTGGCAACATCGTTGGCAGCGATGTATTCAGCCTCCATCGTCGAGTCTGCAACGGTATCCTGTTTGGAACTCTTCCAACATACCGCCCCTCCATTGAGGGTAAAGACAAATCCCGAGTGCCACTTAGAGTCGTCCTTATCACTTTGGAAGCTTGAATCGGTAAAGGACTCCACCCGGAGTTCTCCGTTACCATATACAAAGAACATCTCTTTAGTCCTTCACAAGTACTTGAGAATGTTCTTCACAGCTGTCCAGTGACTCTCTCCCGGATCTGCTTGATACTGACTCACTACACTTAGTGAGTATGCTACATCGGGTCTGGTACATAGCATCACATACATGATAGAGCCTACTGCCGAAGCATAGGGTATCCCTTGCATTCGAGCTCTCTCCAAATCAGTCTTGGGAGACATCTCTTTGGAGAGAATGAGTCCAGAGATCGTGGGTTGGTTCCCACGCTTGGATTCTTCCATACTAAACCTCTTTAGTATGGTGTCAATATATCTGGATTGGGACAATCCCAGTATCCGTTTAGATCTATCTCTATAGATCATGATTCCCAATATGCAGGAGGCATCACCTAGATCTTTCATTGAGAATCTTAGTGATAAGAAGAGCTTGACTGATTGCAGCATAGGAATATCATTTCCTATCAAGAGTATGTCATCTACGTACAATACGAGGAAGACAACCTTACTCTCTGCTACCTTCTTATAGATACAAGGTTCATCTATATTTTTGATGAAGTCAAACTCTTTTACTACAACATCAAAACAGATGTTCCAACTCCGTGATACTTGCTTTAACCCATAAATGGATTTAAGCAGCTTGCACATCTTTCCGCTGCTCCCACCATCTACGAAGCCCTCTGGCTGAGTCATGTACACGCACTCTTCTAAATCACAGTTTAGAAAGGCGGTCTTAACATCCATTTGCCAGATTTCGTAGTCATGGTATGCAGCGATGGCAAGTAAGATCCGGATGGACTTAAGCATAGCCACTGGAGAAAAGGTTTCGTCATAATCTACACCTGGTCGTTGACGAAAACCCTTTGCTATAAGTCTAGCTTTAAAAGTCTCAACTTTTCCATCTACACCAAATTTCCTTTTAAAGATCCACTTGCTCCCAATGGGTTTTACTCCTTCAGGAGCATTTTCCAAAGTCCATACTTTGTTGGTGTACATGGATTCCATCTCAGATCGCATTGCATCCAGCCAATTCACAGAGTCACCACTCGTGATGGCCTGCTCGAAACTAGTCGGGTCATCATCTTCCATGATGCAATCCTCGCTTCCACCATCAATGAGAAAACCGTATATCTCTCAGGTGGATGAGAAACCCTGCTAGATCGGCGGAGAGGTTAGGGTTCGTCAGGTACTACTGAATCCTCTGGTTCCACTAAATCTTCAGTTGTAGTTTGTGTTGCTGGAACCTCTTCCAGCTCTATCTCATCGCCACTAATTTCTTTTGCAAGAAATTCCTTTTCTAAAAAGATGGCATGTTGAGCAACAAACACCTTTTGTTGTTCACTGTGGTAGAATAGATATCCATACGAATTGCTTAGATATCCTACAAACTTACAAAGAACTGATCGTGCCTCGAGTTTGTCCGGATTTTGCTTTTTAACATAGGCCGGACAACCCCATATCTTAACTCTTCTAAGAGATGGTCTCTTCCCATTCCATATCTCATATGGAGTGGTAGGAACAGATTTAGTTGGAACTCTATTCAATAGGTATATGGCTGTCTCCAACGCATACCCCCAGAAGGAAATAGGTAACTCAGCTGTACTCATCATGGAGCGCACCATATCTAATAGGGTGCGATTCCTCCGCTCCGATACACCGTTGTGCTGTGGTGTATAAGGAGGAGTAAGCTGAGAGAGAATCCCATTCTCTTTTAGATAATCTAGGAACTCATTGCTTAAGTATTCTCCTCCTCGATCAGATCGAAGGATCTTAATACTTTTGCCCGTTTGGTTCTCTACTTCGTGCTTATATTCTCTGAATTTCTCAAAAGTTTCAGACTTGTGTTTTATTAGGAACACATGTCCGTATCTAGAGAGATCGTCAGTGAATGTAATGAAGTAGGAAGAACCGTTCCTGGCATGCGTAGACATGGGACCACATACATCACTATGTACCAGTCCTAAGAGTTCCGCAACTCTTTCTCCGTGTCCACTAAACAGAGCTTTGGTCATTTTTCCCTTGAGACATGAATGACAAGTATCATAAGATGATAATTCGAACGGATTCAAATATCTATCCTTATGTAACTTAGCCAGTCGTGTCGCATTGATATGACCAAGTCTACAATGCCACAAGTAGGATTCGTTTATTTCTGAACTTTTCCTCTTGTGTGTGTTTTGTATATTGAGGACTCTATTTTGATTGAGAATGAAAATGCCATTATGTAACGAGCCTGATGCAATCAACTTTTGATTTAGGAAGATGTTCATAACATTATCATGTACTACAAAATTATATCCTTCTTTACTTAATAAAGAAACTGATATAATGTTGCACATCATGTTCGGTATATAATAGCACTCGTTCAGAATCAGTGTATTACGACTTGGTAATACTAGGTGATATTCGCCAACTGCTTTGGCTACAATACTTGAACCGTTCCCTACTTGAACGGAATGATCACCTTTTCCCAGTTCTCTACCTTTCCGTAGCCCATGTAACAATTTACATATGTGGGATCCTGATCCGGTATCTAATACCCAGGACGTAGGGTGAACCGAGAAACAGTTCTCAATAACTAACACGCCTGAAGAAGATGCATCAACATGCATGTTCTTTTGGGCGGCTTGAGAATCCAGATATTCTCCTATTCCCTGTTCAGTTTTATAACTCTTATAAGAAAGAACGGGTCCAACGTTCCCCTGCTCAGTATAATAAGCGGGTTCAGTCAATACATCCATATTATTATCTTGATTAAGTCCTGACACGGTCGCTACCTGGAGAGAGAGAGAGAAGGAAACACTTTAGCGTATGCTCTTGCAAGATTAGATTGGTTATTATCTTATCTAATTAGGATGTCTCCCATTGTTTTTATCAAATCTACCTTCAAACCCTAAAAGTTAAGATTAGCCAGGATTAATTACATCCTACAATTTCGTCAATCTTTCAGCCAGATCAGTGTCGGTACTTTGAGGGAGGTTCCCCATGCTTTCGCACGGACCTAATTAAAGTAAACCTCATTTTCCCAGAGGCGTAACCTCGTTAACACTTTTCTAGACACCTACTTGATCGGCTAATTGTCCTATGTAAAACTCTCCCAGAAGTAACTCTTACTCGCAGTGGGTACAGGATCCAACTATCTCATAGGAGGTATGCAATCTCATTGCAAATTTCAACACTTGAAATTCCCGATAATGCTTTTACCCCTAGCAACTTATGACCTTGGCTAAGGTCAACAAATCATAAGTGCTAGTCAAGTTCAACCCGTCATTTCCTGATTGAATTAAACCCACCCGTACGATCCTTGGCTAGGATCAACAAAGTCGTACGACTACCCTAACTCAATCACATCTCATGTTTTAGCAGATAAATACTAATTAGCTACCGTACACCACGGCTTGGCTAAGGTCAACAAACACAGCACGAATACTAACTAGTCTCTATCTGAAATGACGGAGGGCTACGCAGGTTTTTCAGAAAACCCTGAGCGTAATGAACTTGATATCGTCGTAGAATCAAGTGTTTTTGAAAAGGAGTGTTTTTGAGGCTTCTAGTTTCGCTAAAGAGGTCACTCCCGATGAAGGGATCTCGGCTCTTTCCCCATCGAATAAGGTGCAGGATATATCATATATACTACTGTGCAAAGCAAAACTGTAGCTACCCTTTTTATAATGTTTTGATTCTACAACATCTTTTAGGTTTCTTTTTCCTTTTATTAATTTTATTAATAAAAATCCCATCAGCTTATGCTTCCTAAGAAACACAGAAGAAACGAAAGCAGTAATATTTATATATCAGCATATATATATATTTAGTATAAGCATTCGTCTCAGGCAGTAATATGATCTCATCACAGAACATTGCAGCAGAAGAACATATATGAAATATTGGATATATTAGGACGTCCGTGTTTTTTAATACGAGCCTGTATAAAACACGGATTCCACGGTCGTGACGAATAGCCAAACCCACATCCCAAGACCCCTACGAGAGCGGCAAGTAACACTGCCAATTCTAGGGTTAGGAGACCCGGTCTCGACTCCTCGAGATGGCCTCCCACTGGACCCTAGAACCCGGTTACTTCTGCTCCCCTCCTTGGGTCTATCCTAATGCGGAAAAGTAAATAATATACAACACTTGTGGCATTAACCTCAACCTGGAAGTGCCCCAAATAAAAGAATATTACATTACATTTGAATTTACATGAATGAAAATATAAAACTCTCATCTCACATAAAACCCCCGGCTATTCAATCGCGACGATCCAATATAACATATCCAGCAACACATAACATCACATGTCATCAACGTAAGTAAATATGCGCATCCCAATTGTCGTTGACATATAGCAACGAAACCAGCGATATCACATATTACACTTACGGTCACAGAAAAGAAATTGTAAAACTACAACATTTGAAATCCATAATCACTTTAGATATCGTAAATCCGAAATATCACCTACTTCGCATTTCATGCCTAACACAATGAATTCCACATATTGTATCACATTCCAGATAAATAGACAGTATTAAACTTTCCGAACAGATAATTAAATACCCAAAATTTCCTAAATAGCTCAACACTTGAGCGGAGTTCAAATAATCCCAGAAACTGTCACAGTACCGGTGATCCAGCCGTAGAAGGGTCAAGCCAACGCCTCACATGTGGCACGCCGTACTGCCCCAAACCCTAAGGTTTAGAGGCAGTTCAAGACGGTCACATAATCGAGTTATGGTTTGTTGTCTTCTAGAGGGTCCACCGCTTAACTTGTACAATTTTCCGAAAGATTTAAACCCGATAAAAATTCAACACTTGAAATCTTTAAGTGCCGGGGAAAAAGTGAGTTAATGATATCCGTTCAAACATTTTAACAGTTTCTAAATATCTGGAAATAATAACGAATTTAAATATTCCGATCGAATTTTCGATTACAAAATAAACCCCAGATTACTCAACACTTGAGTCACTTTAAAAATACCCAGAGGTATCAACAAGCACCTACGGACATTACCCTGAAGCCACGTGTCCCAATACCCAAAATCGGCCGCGGAACCGCCGCGGGAAGCAGCTTCCCACCGCGGTTCCGCGGTGACTTAATTGAATTGTGATCTCGTATTTCATGGTAATTCTTATAATTGCCTGCTGATTTTTTTAGGTATTTTTAATCCAGAAAAATCACAGTTTTAAAAAAATTTACAGAGAGGGGTCCGTTTCGTCGTATCGAGGTTCGTTCGGAGTTTTAACTTCGTATACACGTCGCCTAATGCTCTAGCTAGGCTCTGATACCACTGTAGGGTTCCTGGGCACTCTTGTGAAGGTTCATAAGGCATCAAACATGCCCGGATAAAATTTTAGACGTGCCGAACAACCCAAAGCCGGGATCTTTGCTAGATTATTAGGGTTTAACATCCAAGATAACATCTTTAAAACTAAGTGTGAGGGATTACAACCTTTGTAGTCCGCTCCTTCGCTTTATAAGCTCCGAGTAGAAGTCCCTTCGCCGCGATCCACGATCTCCCAGACTCAAGAGAGGCTCCACGACTCGAACGATCCATGCTAGCTTGTAGTATTCATTTTCTCCGATGATCTACGTCGAAGTTGCGAAAGCTCAAGCTCTCTCACTCTCAAGAGGTGAACACCCTAATCTAATGGGCTAGATTAGATGAGGATGATGGAGTAGTATTTATGCTATCTTTTTATATCATAATCTCACATTAAAACATCACAAAAGGAAAATCAAGAAAGCTTTCTCAAAGCTCAAGAGAGAAGAAGAAGATGAATAATGAGATAAATCCTTTTGTCACGAATAATGAAAATGAGTATATCAATAATAATGCAACCATGGTTAATGATGACTAGGATAACCCTTGTAGAGAGTTAACTAAGGATAGGGTTTGGTTGGGTTAAGATATGAGTCATAAGAAAATATCTATCATAATATCTTCTTCATGATAAAAGAAAAAGCTTCTAGAAGGTGCATGAAGCAACTAACCCTAATCAAACCCTAACCTCATTTAATCATCACTAAACATGTTTCATTATTAATCATATCATGTTACATTAATATATATCACACATATATATTATATATTTGTAACAAAAGAAAATAATACAATTAATATAAATCGCATATATATCAATGTATTATCCGGTGAGAAAATGAAATAATAAAGCGAGCCAATATTAGATAATGTAATACAATATATCATATATATTATTATACATTAAATCATCGAATCAACACTTGATCCGACAATCCGGTTATATCGAATATAACCGACTAATATATGATGTACCGATTCATCGAATCAACACTTGATCCGATGATCCGGTTCATATCTAAATATCGCCAGAATATAATACGGTATCTCATATCGCATTATCCTCGGTCCTGCACATATCTCATATGTGCCTCCACTCCGTTTTGCCTGATCCAAGAAACCTCTGTGTAGGACTCTAAAGAATCGTCAATACGCCGGTAGCAGGTGATGATCATATCAAACACCCACAAGCTGCAAGCGGTCAGCTAAATGTAACAGCCACCCAGGTATTGAGCGATCAGAAGAACAACAAGCTAGCCTGTACGTTCTCCTGTGAATCCAACCAGTAACACTCCTGTACAGTCCGGTCTCTTCATCCGATATGTCGCATATCAAGTCTAGGGGTGGTATACGTCAGACCCCAGTAACCGATAAGTCGTGTCGATGTGTGGCTCATAACGGGTCGAGAAACTACTATTAACACTTACCAGTAAATCTCTATATCAGCCCTGGCCAGGGACTTCCAGTTATAGCCAATCGAACACAGCACAACATCAACTCCCTATACCGGGAGAGACGAATCCCCTCCTATCGCTCATTGCCTCCATATGAGTCGGGACTGTACCCAAAAGCCACCATTTTGCATGCCCTCTTGGATGTGGTAAGGTGGAAATCAAAGCACAGTGGGAATCACACAAGACTCTATGACGATCTCGGGTCTACAGACTACCCTGTACCAGTGTCACCAGAGAACTGCCATCTGACGTGTGGTATATCACCATCTGGGAGTTCTCGGCGAGTCCGTCCAGTGTACCCAGTCTCTACTGAGCACCCGTACACCATCTCTGATGTTAAACACCGATGGATATGGGATCATCCATCGCCCATCATATAGGTCAAGATGCGTATACGCTAGTCTACTCTGGTGTATCGATGCCCTGTTTTGATATACCCTCGATTAGGAACAGTTATAGGATGTACTCATCGACTACCATGGCCCCACTAGTATGATCTCATCATAGTCCCAGTAGTCGAGTACAGATCCTAAGGGCTTTATCAACATGCGAGAGAAAAACAGAAAACCAATACAAGTCAACATGTTAAGATAAAGTGAAAACAAATAGCATACTATCATGACGAGCAAGAAAGTCCTCTCTATATATATCCAAGCATCCATTATAATATACATCATATGTACAACAATGGCCTCTAGGGCATATACATAACTAACACTAACATCTCAAAAAGTCGCTTGAACTCTGCTTGAGAGAGGGCCTTTGTGAATGGATCAACCGTGTTTTCTTTTGTATCTACTCTCCGAACCTTGATCTCCCGGCGATCTACGATCTCCCTGATCAGGCGATACCGCATCAAGATGTGTCTTGATTGCTTATGGGACCTTGGTTCCTTCGCTAAAAAAATAGCCCCATTGTTATCACAATACAAAGGTAATGAATCAACAATAGAAGGAATCACCTCAAGTTTAGAAATGAACTTCCATATCCATATTGCTTCTTTTGTGGCACTGTTTGAAACAATGTATTCAGCTTCCATCTTCGAGTCTTCTACGGTATCATTTTGGAACTCCTCCAACATACCGCCCTTCTGTTGAGGGTAAACACATGACCCGAAATAGATTTGTTGTCATCATTGGCTCTTTGGAAGCTTGAATCAGTAAAGGACTCTAATTGGAGGTCTCAATTACCGTACACCAGGAGCATTTCCTTAGTCCTTCTTAGGTACATTAGAATGTTCTTTATAGCTATCCAATATTTCTCCCATGGGTTTGACTGATATCGGCTTACTACGCTAAGTGTGTAAGCTACATCTGGTCTGGTACATAATATCGCATACATTATAGATCCTACCGCCGAAACATAGGGTATAATGCTCATGCGATCCCTCTCCTCATCAGTCTTGGGAGACATCTTTTTAGAAAGGGAGATTTCGTGACATGCAAGTAAGTTACTACGCTTGGAATCTTCCATACTAAATCTCTTTAATATGGTGTCTATGTACCTGGACTATGGAAGTTCCAACATTCTCTTAGATCTATCTCTGTAGATCTTTATCCCCGGAATGTAGGAGGCATCACCCAGGTCTTTTATGGAGAATTTTTGTGACAAGAACAACTTGACCAACTGTAACATAGGAATATCATTTCGTATTAGGAGTGTAAGTCGATGTTGTAAGTCTATGTCATGCACCCCATGAACTTGCGGGGAGGCGGAATATATGAAAAACGATTATCAAAGCTTCGTAACACGGACTTGAGCGCATGAATCGTATCTAAACCGTTACTAACTATCAACGAGAGGTTTAACTACACGGATTCGAAGTTATACCTCATGTTACATGTCCTTCGGGTCTTCATCGTTGTCCTCTACTCCTCGTAGGCTCATTGGAACATCGGCACCTCAACGGCCTCCTCGAGTCAATGACGATCCACCCGAGAGCTCCTACGCCAAGCTTGATCTCTAACTTAAGATAACTAGGTTGCTCAAAGTGCTCATATAAGCTACCTAGGGGATATAGAGTGAGGTTATGGATGTATTAGTCTAGCTAACCCTTGATCTCAACACATAAGAGGTTAGGGTTAGGGTTTGAAGAGAGAGAGCTTGAGGAGAGAGAAGGTGATGATAAGAATGAAATATGATATTGTTTCTCACTTGATATATGAAGCATAATGAATAAAAGAATAAATGAATAAAATGAGATTATTCATCATGCTACATAAATGCATTATGAGTGATTCACTATGTGAGTCATTAAGCATTTAATAATGCATTAATGACATGATGAATCACACATAATGAGTCACAATATCATTTAATGCTAATGCCACCTTACCCCCCAAGTCACCATGCTTCTAGAAGCTTCCCGAAAAATTACGAGAACGCCTCTCCTATCCGTGAAAATACGGAAAAACTTTAGACCGTATAAATCCAATAACCCGATACTAGAATCTGGCTTAAACAAAAGCCGGCTAGTAAAAACTGTCCGAACGTCGTACGTGCGTTTAAACATGTATGCGTCCGAACCCATGTCGTAAAACCATACGACCTCTATATCGTTTCTCCTGGAGCAGGGAAACCCTCTGTGTGGGACTCTAAAGACTCGACACTACGCTGGCAGTGGGTTTAACCACAGACCGCAAGCGGCACTAGCTGTACGTAACGGTCCCCAGGTAGATGTCGATAAGAAGGCCGATTAGGAAACCCATCCGAACCCCTACTGAGCCTGATGTGATAATCTCCGTACAGTCCGGTCCGCTCATCTAAGACTATCGCATATCGAGCCTAGCGGGCGGTAAGCGTCAGTTCCCTAATAGCGGTATAAGTCGTGTCGGAGCATAGCCTATTACACCCTGAGAAACTACTGGAAGCTACCAGTAAATCTCGCTTGCCCTGGCTAGGGACTTTGCGTAATGGCTCTCTTACACAACGCGATATCAACTCCCAATACCGGGAGAGACGAATCCTGTCTAACCGCAACTGCCTCCAAGTGCTCGGGACTGCACCCAACTGCTACCTGTTTGTACGACTCCTTTGAGCCGTGGTAGGGTAGCAATCTAAGAACAGTGGGACACACTCGAGGCGAAGTGGCAGTGTCAAGTCTGCAGACTATGCTGTACTCATGTCACCTGGGAACTGTTAACTGACGACGGGTATAATACCAACCAACAGTTCCCTTTCGAGTCTTGTCCGGTGTACCCGTAACCTAACGAGCACCTGTATACTACCTCCAGTACGACGTACTGATGGCTGTGGGACAGACCATTTCCCCAACTGGGATGAGAAGCGAAAACACTAGTCTACTCCAGAGTATCGATGCCCTGTCTCGATAATCCAACGACCAGGGACCTGTATAGGATGTTGCTTACAGACTATCCAGCCCCCACTAGTGTGACTGCCATCACAATGCTGGTAATCAAGCAAAGATCCTACGGGCTCTACTAATATGTATAAGTGATACATTACAAGAAACATATAAAAGCAGACACAAACCAAGTAGTATACTACCATTTTTAGCAAGACTGTTATATACAACTGTGAATATCCCAAGCTTCCATTAAGTGATATACAACCTAGTATGATACAATAATGGCCCCTAGGGCATATACACTGACAATCTCCCACTTGCACTAGGGCCATGAGCTGGCATATCGTAGACCTATCATCTCGAATAGCCTCTCGAACTGCGTCTGAGGAATGGCCTTTGTGAATGGATCATTAATGTTATTCTCCGTCTCTACTCTTTTCACCTCGATCTCCCGGTGATCGACGATCTCCCTGATCAGGTGATACCGCCTTGAGATGTGTCTGGACTTCTGATGGGACTTGGGTTCCTTCGCTAAAGCTATAGCGCCGTTGTTGTCACAATATAGAGGTATTGGACCAACACTGGTAAGAACCGCCTGAAGTTCTGTGAGGAACTTCTTCATCCAGACAGCTTCTTTTGCGGCATCGCAAGCAGCTATGTACTCTGCTTCCATCGTTGAGTCAATAACGGTCTCTTGTTTGGAACTCTTCCAATAGACTGCCCCTCCATTGAGGGTAAAGACATAACCCGACATGGACTTGGAGTCGTCCTTGTCACTCTGGAAGCCTGAGTAGGCAAAGGCGTCCATCTGGAGGTCTTTTCCGCCATATACCAAGAACATCTCCTTAGTCCTCCTCAGGTACTTGAGAATGTTCTTTACTGCCCCTGGGTTTGCCTGATACCGGCTTACAACGCTCAATGCGTATGCTACATCTGGTCTGGTACATAACATCGCATACATTATAGAGCCTACCGCAGAAGCGTAGGGTATAATCGACATGCGATCCCTTTCCAAATCAGTCTTGGGAGACATCTCTTTAGAGAGGGTGATTCCGTGACAAGCCGGTAGGTTACCGCGTTTAGAATCATCCATACTGAATCTCTTCACTATGGTGTCAATGTACTTGGACTGCAAAGTCCCAACATCCTTTTTGATCTATCACGATAGATCCGGATCCCCAGAATGTAGGTGGCATCACCTAGGTCTTTCATGGAGAATTTGTGTGATAAGAATCTTTTGACTGACTGTAACATAGGAATATCATTTCCTATTAGGAGAATGTCATCCACGTACAAGACGAGGAATACTACAGTTCTCCCTACAATCTTACTGTATATGCATGGTTCATCTGGATTTTTGATAAAGTCGAATTCTTTGACAGCATCATCAAAACAGATGTTCCAACTCCGCGATGCTTGCTTTAGTCCATAAATGGACTTAAGCAGCTTGCATACTTTACCGCTGCTCCCACTCTGAATGAATCCCTCTGGCTGATCCTTATAGACGCTCTATTCTAAATTACCATTTAGAAGGCCGTCTTTACGTCCATCTGCCAGATTTCATAATCGTGGAAGGCAGCAATAGCAAGAAGGACCCGAATGGATTTAAGCATAGCCACTGGAGAAAAGGTTTCGTCATAGTCCAAACCAGGTCTTTGACGGAAACCCTTTGCAACAAGTCTAGCCTTATAGCTTTCAACCTGTCTATCTACACCAATCTTCTTTTTGAAGATCCATTTGCATCCTACGAGTTTTACCCCATCTGGAGCAATGTCCAAAGTCCATACTTTGTTAGTGTACATGGACTCCATTTCGGTCCGCATTGCATCCAGCCATTTTACTGAGTCACCGCTCTGAATGGCTTGCTGGAAACTAGTAGGGTCATCATCATTAATGATGCAATCTTCTCGATCCCCGTCTATGAGAAAACCGTAGTATCTTTCAGACGGATGAGATTGCCTACTACTCCTGCGGAGT
This sequence comes from Agapanthus africanus, assembly GCA_030015575.1. Classification (NCBI taxonomy): domain Eukaryota; kingdom Viridiplantae; phylum Streptophyta; class Magnoliopsida; order Asparagales; family Amaryllidaceae; genus Agapanthus; species Agapanthus africanus. The sequence continues at coordinate 438,210,124 of CM057350.1, read as the reverse complement.
GGCGTCGGGATGTCCTGTTCTCCTGAACCTTCTTGTTCTATCAAGGTTTCAGTAATAGCTTGTGGTTCTGGAATTTCTTCCAGTTCTATTTCGCTCCCACTTGTTTCCTTTTCTAAAAATTCAGTTTCCAAGAAGTGGGGATGCTGAGAAACAAAAACCTTTTGTTCTTCTGCATAATAGAAAAGATACCTCCTGGAGTTCTTTGGGTATCCAACAAACTTACACAGTACTGAGTGTGCATCGAGCTTGTCCGCATGCTGCTTCATTACAAAAGCTGGACATCCCCATGTCTTAAGATACTTAAGACAGAGTTTCTTCCCACTCCATATTTGATATGGTGTGGTAGGCACAGTCTTGGTTGGAACCTTGTTCAAAAGATATGCAGCTGTTTCTAGCGCATAACCCCAGAAAGATCACGGCAACTCAGCCTTACTCATCATGGAACGAACCATATCCAATAGGGTTCGATTCCTCCTTTCTGATACACCGTTGTGTTGTGGTGTGTATGGAGGAGTAAGCTGAGAGAGAATTCCATTCTCTTTTAAGTAACCCAGGAACTCGGCACTTAAGTATTCACCACCTCGATCAGATCTCAGTGTCTTTATACTCTTGCCTGTTTGTTTTTCCACTTCATTCCTGTATTCTTGGAATTTCTCAAAGGCCTCGGATTTATGCTTCATTAAGAAGACATATCCATACCTAGAGAAATCATCCGTAAAAGTAATGAAGTAAGAATAACCACCTCTCGCATGTGTAGACACTGGACCGCACACGTCACCGTGTACGAGTCCCAAGAGCTCGCTTGCTCTTACTCCGTGTCCAGTGAACGGAGTCTTTGTCATCTTTCCTTTGAGACAGGATTGAAAAGTTGCATACGTTTGATATTCGAACGGATCCAAATATCCTTCTTTATGTAACTTAGTCAACCTTCTCTCATTGATGTGACCTAGTCTACAATGCCATAAGAAAGCCTGATTTAATTCCGGAGACTTTCTTTTAAGTGTGTTCTGGATATTGAAAACCTGAGCTTGACTCAATACGTATATGCCGTTATCTAATGTACTGGACCCAATCAGAACTTGATTTAGGTGGATGTGTACTACATCGCTTACGAATGTAAAATCATATCCCTCTCTCGAAAGTAAGGATACTGATATAATATTACAAGCCATACTAGGTACATACAGACAGTTACGTAGAATCAATATCTTCCCACTTGTCAAACCTAGGCGATATTCTCCCACGGATTCAGCGTCCACGCTCATTCCGTTTGCAACTCTGAGAGAACAATCACCTACCATTATAATTCTACGGTTTCTCAAAGCATGTATTGAATTACAGATATGAGATCCTGCTCCGGTATCTAGTACCCAGGAAGTAGAGTTAATTGACAAACAGTTCTCAATAACAAATACACTTGAGGCTGAAGCCACAACATGATTCGTATCCTGGCTACTGGCTTCTAAAGCCCTGTAATCTTTCTTCCTATGCCCAATCCCATTGTTAGTTGTATGTATGCCCTAGAGGCCATTACTGTACATTGGATGTATATTGTAGTGGATGCTGGGACATATATAGGTAGGACTTTCTTGCTCGACATGATAATACGCTATCTGGTTGCTCTTTATCTTAACATGTATACTTTCTGTCTCTCTGATTACATGTTGATAAAGCACTTAGGATGTGTACTCGACTTCCAAGACTATGATGCAGATCATACTAGTGGGGCCTGGGTAGTCAACGAGTACATCCTTCATTGTTCCTAGTCGTGGGAATATCGAGACGGGGCATCGATATTCCAGAGTAGACTAGCGTATATCTTCTCGACCCATGTGATGGGCGATGGATGATCCCATATCCATTGGTGTTTGACATCAAAGATGGTATGCGGGTGCTCAGTGGAGACTGGGTACACTGAACGGACTCGCCGAGAACTCCCAGATGGTATTATACCTCACGTCAGATGGCAGTTCTCTGGTGACACTGGTACAGCTTAGTCTGTTGACCCGAGATCGTCATAGAGTCTTGTGTGTCTCCCACTGTGTTTTGATTTCCACCCTACCACGGCTCTACTGAGTCATGCAAACAGGTGGTTTTTAGGTACAGTCCCGATTCACATGGAGGCAATGAGCGATAGGAGGGGATTCGTCTCTCCCGGTATTGGGGGTTGATATTGCGCAATGCACGACTGGCCATAACATGAAATCCCTGGCCAGGGTTGCTGTGATATACTGGTAAGAGTTATCAGTAGTTTCACGAAAGTTATGGACCCTACGTCGGCATGACTTATCAAGCTATTGGGGTCTGACGTTTACCACCCCTAGGCGAGATATGCGATATATCAGACGAACAGACCGGACTGTACGGTAAGTGTTACTGGTTGGATTCACAGGAGTGTGAGCGGGCTTGCTCGTCGATCTTCTGATCGCTCAATACCCGGGTGGCCGTTACGTTTAGTAGACCGCTTGCGGCTTGTGGATGTTTGATATGATCATCATCCGCTGCCGGCGTATTGACGAGTCTTTAGAGTCCTACACAGAGGTTTCCTGGCTCAAGCGAAACGAAATAGGAGCGCATATGAGATATGTGCGGGACCGAGAATAATACCAGTATGTGATACTGTATTCGATTCTCGCGATTTGTGACATTGATCGGTTATATGCGATATAGCCGGGTTATCGAATTAAGTGTTGATTCGATAAGATGTTACTAATGATACTAGTCGGTTATGTGCGACATGACCAGATCATTGAATCAAGTGTTGATTTAATGATTTAATGTATAATTATATATTTGATATATTACTTTGCATTAACTAGTATTGGTTCACTTTAAATGGATTTTCTTACTTGGTGTGCTGTAACGCCTTGAAAAGTCGTTTTGGTGTTTTCCTGAAAATCGGTGAAAATTCGGTATTTTTCCGAAAACCGTCATTTTTGTTATTTTGCAGTTTAGGATTAATTATACCTAATTTGGATAGGTAATTGCTAGTTTTTAGTAGCAAATGAGTTAATTATGAAATTCTGGTCGTTTAAAATTTTTCCCTAATTTTTCAATTTTTAATATTGTTTAAGCCGGTAAGAAAATACATTAAATTAGCGATAAATACAAATTTAAATGGGCTAAATTTAAGCTTTAAAATCATGTTAATTAAAATCTAGTTGTAATATAAATTTTTAGTATTTTATTTTAAATTTTAACTAATTTTTATTATGGAAATCGAAATTTATTGAATTTTAAGCTAAAACTTGCAATTTTGGACTTGTGGGGGGTCTTTTTGCATGGGATTCTTTTTGTAACCTCTCCCACTCACCCCCACACCCCAAGGCCGGCCCCACCACTGCTGCAATAGCCCCATCCCCCTCCATTTGACTTTAACAATTGTGAATGAATTGTTTTGAATAGGATTAAAATATAGTAATTTAGGTATGGGTTTTGAGTGACATGTGAGAGCTTTGACCTTGGTTTTTCCAACTCCAATTCCTCACTTTCCCCCCACCCTTTTCCCTGGCCGAGCCTCAAGAATGTGCAGGTCCCCATTTCCCCCATCTCCTTTTGCTTCAATTTCATCAAAAAAATCCACCGAAATCCCTAATTTTCTTCACAAATTCAACACAAAACCTTATTCTATCTCTTTTCAAGCCCAAATTGGTTTAAATCTTGTGGAAAGGAGGCAATTTTAGAGGCAAATGATCATGCTAGATCCATAGATTGTGAGGTATAATTTCAATCTTTGGTTAAATTGTAGTTTAAAGTGTGCTAATTGAATTTTGAAAATTGTTTTAGTGTTAATTTTAGTGCTATTTGCATACTAGTTTTTTTAAAGTTTGTGGTTTGGAAATTAATTTAGGGTTTAGAACACCATTAAGAGGTTAATTAAGCTATTTTGTTATCTAGTTATTTTGTTAGCTTAATCTAGGTGGTTAACTTGCTAATTGGGCTAAAATTTAGTGTTAGTTTCTAATCTAGTTTTTAAAGGTTTATGGTTAGGGTTAAACTAGGGTTTTTAGAAACCATTATTTAGTTAATTAAAGCTAATTAGCTATCTAGTTGTTTACTTAACCAATCTATAAGGTTACTTTGCTTAAGTGGCTTGATGTTATGCTAATCCAAGTTAATCTTGTGTGATATTTTCCTTGTTTTGCTAATTACCAAAAATCAAGAGAAGGGTTGGTTGTGGAAAATATGTTTTGAAGCATAGTTAATGGTTTAAAATTAGTGTAGTGGCTATCTAGTGAGTTAGTTTGGATTGTTGTGTTGGATTGTGTTAACTTTGTCGCTAATTGTCGATGTTTGCACCAAATTGCAAATTAGTGCTTACTAGTTTTTACTAAAATATTGTGATGAATTAATTGCGATGTCTTGATGACATTTTTAGCGTATCCTATGACTTTTAGGATGTGTGAGTGCGGATTTTGAGTGTTCGGGTTTCAGTTTTTCCGGGCGACCTAATCGACGATTCTAGTTAGTTTTGCGATTTTCGCGTGCGTTCCGCGCACCTGTGCACGTTGTACCTAGCTTGTGAACGTTAGTATCTTCGTTTGGGTTTTGCGTCGTTCTTGATATGTAACCTTATGTTTGGTATTGATGTAATTCCAGGTTCGGTCGCGGAGACGTCAGACGCGGCTCGAAAGGGGAAAGCGGTGATCGGACGTGACTAGCTAGGGATTCCGGTGAGTAGATGTAACATCTACGGGGGACTATCGTTGGATGGCGCAAGTCGCCCGATAGTTTTAGTAGCTTAAAATGATTCTTAGTAATGTTAGTAATTAGGGATGTAATACTTGTATGATTATTTGCTATATTCATGCCTTATATTGACATACATATACGAACCCATTCTATAGGACACCTGCACCATTGCCAGGGTTTTTATATGCAGCACGAGCACTATTCATGCTTACACACACTCTGGTAATTGCCATGCCACCACACTAGATAACCTTTAAATTGAACCCTTTTACTATAATTGATACTTAAACTTGCGCTATTGCTTTAATTCCTTAAAATGAAATCGTAGGATTGCTATTCATGTGCATGTACTTCATCGTATTAATTGTTCATGCCTAATCTATCAATCATACATCGCAACTTGATTATTGACACCATATGCATTCATTATCATTGGCATATGCATTTATGAGGATTTCTTGAGATTTTGTGATATTCTGGATTTCGGGGGAAAGCCGCAAAATTTCTAAACTTATTATATTTTTAAAATATGTAAATTGCGGTTTCTAGTGATGTAAGTGTCGTCCACCATGAGTTTACTGTGGTTTTCGAGACCCGTTTCGAGGAGTTGGATGAACCGTCTCGGGTACATGGTGGGCCCGGTAAGGTACCCCGGGGCAAGAAGCTCGTGTTGCTGATGATGAGCCTGGCAGGGGACGGATTACCTACCGGTGACTTCATTGGGCACGGCGGATATCCAGAGGATACCGACCGGGGCCGCGAGAGGATGAGATATTGATATTGAGATGGGTCAGCCGGATGGCTGAGGCCAGAGACACTATGACATGGATTTATGAGATTTGAGACAGTTTTTAGGTGTCGTTGCTGGACACAGATTGTTGTCGATTCTATGAGTATTATGCTGGCATTATAAAAGAGTTTCAAAAACAAAAAGAGATAAAATGTTTCTTATATATACCTATTGAGACCTCAGATATTCATGTTGCATACATACACCTGCTAGTACACTGATGTTGTATACACACCTGCTAGTGCATCCAGTCATACCTGTATTTTAGATGCTAGGATACTTGTGTGCATGCATACGATAGCCTTTGTAGATGTTATTTATTACTCACGAGTTGGCAACTCACCCCCGTTGTGCCACAGTCTTTTGCAGGTCCGCTCCGTCAGTACAGTAGCGGCGGGCGCACTTGTTTCTTTTGCCTCCTTTGCCTGGACTCGAGGTTTTGCTCTTAGGTGGGTTATATTACTATTTTTTGTACAACCTTGTATATTCCTTGTATTTAGTGTACTCCATCTACTGTATCTACCGGTATTATTGTATATTGACCTAGAGATGAGACTGTGAGGTTTGTGGACTTTTATGCTGTATTTTGGGGTCGAGCTCACTTGAGTCAACATGCTGTTTTTCTTATGCTTCATTATGATTATTTCGCATGTTGTTGCTTTATATTGCGTGGGATTTGTGACCGCCTTGTGGCGAAGAGCTAGCTCCTGCTTGGGGATGCCTTATTTGTTGGATTCATATATATTTTTTGTTGTACCCATTTTGGGGGCCAGTATTTACAAAGGAGACTCTGCCGAAATTTTCGGAAAAATTGATATTGTTTTTAAAAAGGGTTTTATATGACTTATTTGATAAACTCGTTTTCAATTGATTGGGTTCTCTTCACTCTTTTGCTTATTTGGTTTTGGTTTTCTGGGCTTTGGCTTACTTATTTTACGGACGTCTTGAGACGTTTCGTAAATTTAAGTGCCAGTCACGTTCCGTACCCTGCGGGTCGTGACATGTGCACATTGTATATGTGATATATTTTTGTGTGCACTTGTTTGTATCATGTTTGATGATACATGCAAAATTGGTTAAGTGTAAAGTTTGAACCATGGTTATATGAATGGTTAGGGTTATGATTACTTATTCATTCATTTAATTATTTATTAGTTTTGGAAATTAAAAGCATAAAGAGAAAAAACAAAATGGTTTTCTTTTATTCTTTTCTTTCATGAAGCTTGTTGAAGCTTCATGAAGCTTTTGACCAAGTGACCATTTTGTCTTCTTCTTTAACCCTAACCATTCACATAAACTCTAGTTAGCTCTCTACACTTGATCATGGTTCATGATATGATAAGAAATCATTTATTTTCTATTTAGAAACTTACTTATCATATTAATCATCATCTTCTTCTTCTTCTTTCAAAGTAGAAAAAGCTTGACCATCAATGGTGATTGATGAAAAAGTGTGAGAAATCCAAATCTAAAGTCTACCCACCTCCTATTTCTTCATCCTCTACCTCTTGCCAAGTAGTATAGGGTGTTTCCTTCACAAGTTTTCATGGCTTGGTGAAGGTGGAGCTTGATCTTGTGATGCCTCGACGTAGATCATCTTCGGCATCGTCGTCGATGACCTAGCCCGCTTTTTCTCCGATGAAGCCGATGCTAGAGTCCGGGATTCATTTTGGACAGCGGAGGGACATCATTGCGGAGCTATGGAGGTGGAGCACCGGATCTACAAAGGTTGTATTTCCGTTTTCTCTTTAGTTAAGTTGTTAGCTAGTTTCTATTTTCGCCTAAAATCTAGTTAACGATCCGTATTAGGATTTCTCGGCACCGTAATATTTGAAATTGGCATGGTTGATGCCTTGTGAGACCTCTTTGGAGTGCCTAGGAACCCTACACCCATAACAATAGGAACGCCCCTCTTTTACTATATCCAGTCCCGAAACTTTTGCCCTTTTCTTTCCTTCTACTTCCCTGATTTCCTTCAGGGTAGAAGGTAGAGACTGTAGAATCAAGTCAGTATCTGACTTGTTCTCCAACGTGGTCATCAGGTCCTTGAGCTGATCAATACAGCTAGTCATTATAAGGACGTTGTCCCCTACAGATGACCCGACGGCCAACCTCGCTTGAATTAATTCGGTCGAGGTCTCATATCTTGTGATATGAGATTGCTCTCCATATAAATCTTTGTTATGGAGAAAGATGGAAACTGAGTCCATCTTCTCGTGCTGTTTCTGGCATACACCATCAACTGAAGTTAACACGAGGCACTTGGCTTTCGCTTTATCTTTTTCCCTTGTCTGACGGATATTCATATCCATGACAGTGGAAAATGGACCTAGGACGGCGGGATCTTGAGTAGTAATAGGGTGGTCTAGCTTGTCATAGGCAATGGACATCTGGACAGACCTTTGCCAAGTCATATAAGTCAGATTCAGTCAATTTGTTATCTAGATGTAACCTAGTCGTGGTCACAAGGTCGCTGCAATTAAGAGAGAGAGAAGAAAACACTTTTAGCATGATGCTCTTGCAAGTTTACAGTGGTTTTTAATTTATCTAAACAGGATGGCTCCCACTGTTTCTCGAATCCCTCCTAAAACCATAAAAGAAGAATTAGCCAGGACTATTCTCACCGTACAATACTTGCATAACCGTTCAGCCAGGTCAGTGTCGATACTTCGAGGGAGGTTTTCCAACGCTTTCGCGAAGTTCCTTAATTAAATAACCTCTTTTCTCTGGGGGCGTAGCCCCGCTGACACCTTTCTAGGCACCTACTTGGTTTATAGCATTGATCGTTAAGTGACGAATCTCCTGATAAGTAGCATGTACTCACAGTAGGATCGGGATCCAAAATATCATCGTATGATAATGTTGAAGGAATCCTACCAACATTCATCAAACTCCAAAATGGTATGCATCTCTCTGCAAATTTCAGTTTCTTTAGAAATTCCCGATGTGGATTTTTGCCCCATGCTCTTATGACCTTGACGAAGGTCAACAAATCATAAGTCACATGTCAAGTTCTACCCGTCATTATCCAGGTTAATTTGAACCCACCCATACATACCCTTGACGAAGGTCAACAAGGTAATACGACTGTCCCAAACCAACGTATCTATCTATGCAACATATGAACACCCAACAGCTACCAATCACTATGCCTTGACGAAGGTCAACAAACATAGCTTGAATACTATTGAATATTCATATGAAATGACGGAGGGCTACGAATGGTTTTGGCAAAACCGTGAACGTAGTGAACTTGATATAATCGAAGGAACCTGATACTTTTTAAAAGGAGTGGTTAAAGCTGCGCAATTAAAAATTCTGATCTTTTTAAAATAACCGAGTGGTTTCTTTTAAATTTGTTCCAACGACTTAACTTTTGGTTTATTTGCTTTGCATTATAATAATGCGTCCCATCATTTATCCTATCATTGCAGAAAACAACGAAAATACCACGTCCTCTTATGCCATCCGCATTCGCCACGGGGTCCCGTCATCACCCGTTAGTGACGTCTAATAGCGCTGGGCTAGCGCGGGTGTAAAACATAAGTGACGTCTAATAGCTATCATATATAAATATTGTACATTCGTCAGACGCAATAATAAGCATTCCAGATCACTGATGAACTTTATTGGATATATTAGCAATCCGCATTTGCTTTGAGCCTGCAATAAAAGACGGATTACACAGTTATGATGAATAGCTATTACCCCAACCCTAGACCCCTACGGGTACGGCAAACTACCCGCCAAGTACCTGAAGTGAAGCGGTCTCCCTCAACAACGTGAGTAGGCCACTTAAACACTTCATCGCACCCGGTAGTTTGTGTACCCCGCCTTGGGTCTATCCTAGGAGCAAAAACAGTAAAAAGAAATAATACAACGATGGCTACAACCGCAACCTGGATGCGCCCCGCAAAAGAATATTACATCATATTACATTTACATCGAATGAATGAATATTAAACCCATCTCAAACCCCGGCTAATCATCACAACATTCCAATCAAGTCCATATACACAAACAGTAAACATTACAGAAATGTACAACCCCCTGCCAACCGACATACTAGCAGTTAGGGGAGGTTTACGAACACATTAAACATTACAGATAAAAACCCAATTAGCAAATAACTTAGAACATCGATCGAATTCCTTTTTCCGTGTCTACCCCAAAAGCAAAGCAGCACTGAAGTAACCTGGGTAGAAACAGAACATTCTGGAAAACAGAAAACCATAAAATATGAATTACAGAGGAAATCCGAGTCAACTCGGAGTTGACTCGGCGGCGGATCCACGGCCAAAAGTACCATCTTGCCGCGGATCCGCGGCCATCTAGCCGAGTTAGGGTCTCGTATTTTCTCAGAATTCTTATATTTCCCGGCTGTGAATTTTAAGGCATATCAAATAATTTTTTAGACATGTTTAAAATTAACAGAACTGTTAAGGTAAGGTTTTTCATTTTTCGCATTTTTCCGTCGATCGAACTTCTAATTAGTTGCTAACAAGCTAGTAATGGTTTAGTTGGCTCTGATACCACTGTAAGTCCATGTCACGCACCCCACGAACTTGCGGGGAGGCAGAATATATGAAAAACGATTATCAAAGCTTCGTAACAAGGACTTGAGCGCATGAATCATATCTAAACCGTTACTAACTATCTACAAGAGGTTTAACTACTCGGATTCGAAGTTATACCTCACGTTACATGTCCTTCGGGTCTTCATCGCTGTCCTCCACTCCTCGTAGGCTCCTTGGAATATCGGCATCTCAACGGCCTCCTCGAGTCAAAGACGATCCACCCGAGAGCTCCTACGCTAAGCTTGATCTCTAAATTGAGACAATTAGGTTGCTCAAAGTGCTAATCTAAGCTACCTAAGGGATATAGAGTGAGGTTATGGATGTATTAGTTTAGCTAACCCTTGATCTCAATACATGAGAGGTTAGGGTTAGGGTTTGAAGAGAGAGAGCTTGAGGAGAGAGAAGGTGATGATAAGAATGAAATATGATATTGTTGCTCACTTTATATATGAAGCATAATGAATAAAAGAATAAATGAATAAAATGAGATTATTCATCATGCTCCATAAATGCATTATGAGTGATTCACTATGTGAGTCATTAAGCATTTAATAATGCATTAATGACATGATGAATCACACATAATGAGTCACAATATCATTTAATGCTAATGCCACCTTACCCCCAAAGTCACCATGCTTCTAGAAGCTTCCCGACAAATTACGAGAACGCCTCTCCTATCCGTGAAAACACGGAAAAACTTTAGACCGTATAAATCCAATAACCCGATACTAGAATCTGGTTTAAACCAAAGCCGGCTAGTAAAAACTGTCCGAACGTCGTACGTGCGTTTAAACACGTATGCGTCCGAACCCATGTCTAAAACCATACGACTTCTATATCGTTTCACCTGAAGCTGGGAAACCCTCTGTGTGGGACTCTAAAGACTCGATACTACGCTGGCAGTGGGTTTAACCACAGACCGCAAGCGGCACTAGCTGTACGTAATGGTCCCCAGGTAGATGTCGATAAGAAGGCCGATTAGGAAACCCATCCGAACCCCTACTGAGCCTGATGTGACAATCTCCGTACAGTCCGGTCTGTTCGTCTAAGACTATCGCATATCGAGCCTAGGGGGCGGCAAGCGTCAGTCCCCTAATAGCGGTATAAGTCGTGTCAGAGCGTAGCCCATTACACCCTGAGAAACTACTGGAACCTACAAGTAAATCTCGCTTGCCCTGGCCAGGGACTTTGCGTAATGGCTCTCTGACACAGCGCGATATCAACTCCCAATACCGGGAGAGACGCATCCTGTCTAACCGCCACTGCCTCCAAGTGCTCGGGACTGCACCCAACTGCTACCTGTTTGCACGACTCCTTTGAGCCGTGGTAGGGTAGCAATCTAAGAACAGTGGGACACACTCGAGGCGAAGTGGCAGTGTCAAGTCTGCGGACTATGCTGTACTCATGTCACCTGGGAACTGTTAAATGACGACGGGTATAATACCAACCAACAGTTCCCTTGCAAGTCCTGTCCGGTATACCCGTAACATAACGAGCACCTGTATACTATCTCTAGTACGACGTACTGATGGCTGTGGGAAAGACCATTTCCCCAACTAGGATGAGAAGCGTACACACTAGTCTACTCCGGAGTATCGATGCCATGTCTCGATAATCCAACGACCAGGGACCTGTATAGGATGTTGCTTACAGACTACCCAGCCCCCACTAGTGTGACTGCCATCACAATGCTGGTAATCAAGCAAATATCCTACGGGCTCTACTAATATGTATAAGTGATACGTTACAAGAAACATATTAAAGCAGACACAAACCAAGTCGTATACTACCATTTTTAGCAAGACTGTTATATACAACTGTAAATATCCCAAGCTTCCATTAAGTAATATACAACCTAGTATGATACAATAATGGCCCCTAAGGCATATACACTAACAGATGTCGCGCACCTCACATGTTCGCGGGGAGGCGGAATTTGCAAAAAATAATTTTTACGGGCGTCGCAACACCGACTAGAACCAAGGATCGTCCATAAACCCTAGCTAGCAAACAACATGAGATTTAACTACTCGGAAAGAATGTTATACCTCATGATACAAGTCCTTCGGGTCTTCTCCATTGTCCTCCTCATCATCGTAGGCTCCAAGGATTGATCCGGGTCATAGCTTCCTCGTCGGTTTCCTCGAGTCAAAGACGATCCACCCGAGAGTCTATAGTCCGAGCTCCAACCTCAAATCCTAGGTAACTAGGGCAACTAGCTTGCTAACCTAGATGGCCTAGGTGATGTAGATAATGAAGATGGATTTATTTGTCTCTTGGAACCCTGGTTTACTCAACTCATGAGACTTTAAGGGTTTTTGATGTGAGGAAGAAGAAGAGAATTAGCTTGAGGAAAGAGAAATGGTTTTTGATAATGATAAAAAAATGATATGTCCCACTTGATTTGACTACAAGCATGGCAAGAAAAAATCTCACCCAAAATATCTAGTGCCACAAAATATCTCACAAGAAATATCCAGTCAAAGAGTCAAACCAAGTCAAGTGGTCAAATCAAGTCAAATGGTCAAATCAAGTCAAATGGTCAAACCAAGTCAAGTAGCCATGCCACAATTATCATTTACAAATATAACAAATACATTCCTCCACCTTATAATCACTTTAATCAAGTCAATGGTCAAAACCCTATTGAGGTGTCTCCTTCTATGCCCCTCTCATCCGTATATACATACCCGCATCAGTGTTCCGAGAAACACGAATACAAAGAGACGAAACTGATCCATCAATATAATACTAGGATCCGTCTTAAACAAAAGCCCACTAGTATTATCCGCCCGAACATCATACGCTCACAAGTGCATGTATGTGATCGAAGCCCTGCCGTAAACCATACGTCCTCTACATCTTTCGCCCGATGCAGGGAAACTCTCTGTGTGGGACTCTAAAGACTCGACATTACACTGGCCGTGGGTTTAACTACAAGCCGCAAGCAGTACTAGCTGCACGTAACGGCTACCCAGGTATCTGTCGATAAGAAGACCGATGAGGAAACCCATGCGAATAGCCGGTCTATGTACAGTCCGGTATGTTCGTCTAAGAGTATCGCATATCGGGCCTAGGGGCGGTAATCGTCAGACCCCTAATAGCGCAATAATTAATGTCGGAGAGTAGCCCAATACACCATGAGAAACTACTGGAATACCTACCAGTAAATCTCGCTTGCCTTGGCCAAGGACTTTGTGTAATGGCCTTCCGAACACAGCGCGATATCAACCCCCAATACGGGGAGAGATGAATCCTATCTAACCGCCACTGCCTCCAAGTTCTTCGGGACTGCAACCAACTACTACCTGTTTACACGACTCCTTTGAGCCATGGTAGGGTAGTAATCAAATTACAGTGGGAACATACTTGAGGCGAAGCATCAGCGTCAAGTCGACGGACTAAGCTTTACTCATGTCACCTGGGAACTGCTACCCGACGACAGGTATAATACCCACCAACAGTTCCTGACAAGTCCTATCCAGTGTACTCATAATCTAATGAGCACCTGTATACTATCTCCAGTACGACGTATTGATGGCTGTGGGACAGACCATCTCCCCTGCCGGGATAAGAAGCGTATACACCAGTCTACTATGGAGTATCGATGCTCTGTCTCGATAATCCTACAACTAGGGACCTGTATAGGATGTGTTTATAGACTACCGAGAACCCACTAGTATGACTTCCATCACAACGCTAGTAATCAAGCAAAGATCCTAAGGGCTCTACCAATATGTATATGCGATATGCTAAGAAAACACATGCACATAATGAGGTAGAGACAAACTAGGTAGCATATTACCATTTTGAGCAAGACTGTTACTATATCCGTGTATATCCCAAGCACCCATTAAGTAATATACAATCCAGTATGATACAATAATGGCCTCTAGGGTATATATCACTAACAATCTCCCACTTGCACTAAAGCCATATACTGGCATATCGCAGACCGAAGATCTCAAATAGCCTTCTCGAACACTGTCTGAGGGATAGCCTCTGTGAGTGGATCTGCAGTATTGTTCTCCGTATCTACTCTCCTCACCTTGATCTCCTGGGATCAACAATCTCCCTGATCAGGTGGTGCCGCCTATCTCCCTGATCAGGTGGTGCCGCCTCAAGATATGTCTGGATCTATGATGGAACCTGGGTTCCTTCCCTAAAGCTATAGCGCCATATGTTGTCACAATACTAAAGTATTGGACCAATTATGGAAGGAACCACCTGAAGTTCAATTAAGAACTTTCTGATCCAGACTGCCTCTTTTGGGGCGTCTCATGCAGCGAACTACTCCGTTTCCACCCTTGAGTCTGCAACGGTGTCCTGCTTGGAGCTCTTCCAATAGACCGCCACTGCATTGAGGATAAATCCGTAACCTGACATGGACTTGGAGTCATTCTTATCACTCTGGAAGCTGGAGTTAGCAAACACCTCGATCTGAAGGTCCTTTTGCGCCATACACCAGGAAAATCTCTTTAGTCATTCTCAGGTACTTGAGAATGTTCTTTACTGCTTCCCAGTGCTTCTCCCCTGGGTTTGACAGATACCAGCTTACCACGCTCAGTGTGTAAGCTACATCTGGTCTAATACATAACATCGCATACATTATAAAGCCTACCACAGAAGCGTAGAGTATAATCGACATGCGAGCCCTTTCCAAATCAGTCTTGAAAGACATCTCTTTGGAGAGGATGATTCTGTGACAAGCCAGTAGACTACCGCACTTAGAATCGTCCATACTAAATATTTTCAGTATGGTGTTATTTTACCTTGACTGTAAATGTCCCACCATCCTTTTTAATTTATCACGATAGATCTGGATCTCCAGAATGTAGTTGGTATCACCCACGTCTTTCATGGAGAACCTCTGTGACAAGAATCCTTTGACTGATTGTAGCATAGGAATGTCATTTCCTATAAAGAGAATATCATCTACGTACTCAACGAGGAATTCTACAGTTCTTGCTACAATCTTACTATAAATGCATGGTTCATCTGGATTTTTGATAAAGTCGAATTCTTTGACTGTCTCAATAAAAACAGATGTTCCAACTCCACGATTCCTGCTTTAGTCCATAAATGGGCTTAAGCAACTTGCACATTGTCGCGCTGCTCCCACTCTGATTGAAGCCCTCTGGATGATCCATATAGACACACTCTTCCAAATTACCATTTAGAAAAGGCGTCTTTACGTCCATTTACCGGTGTTGGAGATAGTGCCCTCAGAGTCAATTATTGGATCACAGGCACGTGATTGCAATGATTGAGAGAGGACCTATCCCGGTAGAACAGTCTTACTCGAGATGATAGTATGCTATCTGGTTTACCTTTATCATCGTGTACTGCTTTAGGTGACCTGACAGGTCGCTATTGCACGTTGATAGAGCCCCTAGGATTCTTGCTTGACTGCCGGCAGTATGAGGGCGATCATATAAGTGAGAGCTGGAGTCTATAAGCACATCCTTAAAAGGTCCCTAGTCATGGGAGTTTCGAGACAGGGTATCGATTCTCCATAGTAGACTAGTGTATACAGTCGAGACCCCGACGAGGGGCGGTGGCCGGTCTCACAGGCCACTGGTGTCAGTTGGTTCACCTAAGATGTATACAGGTGCTCATTGGGTTATGAGTACACCGGACAGGACTCGCCGGGAACATGCTAGTTGGTCTTATACCTGACGCCAGATAGCAGTTCCCAGGTGACATGTGTACAGGTTAGGTCATCGACCTGGGGATCGTCATTTGTCTCGTGTGAGTTCCCACTGTGCTTTGATTACTACCCTACCACGGCTCAAAGGAGTCGTGCAAACAGGTTTTAGTTGGGTACAGTCCCGAGCCACATAGAGGCAGTGAGCGGATCTTCAGGGGTTCGTCTCTCCCGGTATTGGGGGTGAGGTCGCGCTGTGTCTAGGAGAGCCATTACACGAAGTCCTTGGCCA
Organism: Agapanthus africanus; assembly: GCA_030015575.1. Lineage (NCBI taxonomy): Eukaryota > Viridiplantae > Streptophyta > Magnoliopsida > Asparagales > Amaryllidaceae > Agapanthus > Agapanthus africanus. The sequence goes on along the minus strand of CM057350.1, from coordinate 438,194,123 downwards.
AGGCAGGAGATTTACTGGTAGGTATTCCAGTAGTATCTCAGGGTATTCTGGGCTACACTCCGACACGACTTGTACCGCTTTTGGGGGTCTGACTTTTACCAACCCCCTAGGCCCGCCATGCGATGCTCGTAGACGAACGGACCGGACTGTACGGATATTGTCACTGACAGGCTCAGTAGGGTGTCAGGATGAGTTCGCTCATCGACGTCCCTTTTGGTCAATAGCTGGTGGCCCGTTACGTATTGGCTTATACCTCTGACATGCTAGTGGTTAAATCCACAGCCATAGTATTGACGAGTCTTTAGAGTCCACCACACTTTCAGTTACTCAGCTTTCGGGCGAAACGCTGTAGAGGCCGTATGGAGATATGGCAGGGTCCGATCAGATACGTGCGGTATTGCACGGATCAGGATCGGACGGTTTGTACTAAAGGCCGTATAGATATATGGCAGGGTTCGGTCAGTTACGTGCGGTATTGCACGGATCAGGATCGAACGGATATTACTAGCCGGCTTTGGTTTAAGCCGGATCCTAGTTTAGTACAGTGTAGATTTTGTCTCTTTGCATTTGTATCCGGACGGAATACAGATGCGGGTGTGTATGCACAGTATCAGGGTTTTCCTGTAATTTATTACGGGACCAGTTTTCTGGGGTTGCCAGTTTGCATTCCGTTCCGGCCGGTTTTCTTTTGTTCTTTCCCGGCCGGACTTTTCCGATGGAGGGGGTTATTTGCAATTGTGCAAATAACATTTGTGGAGGGGGTTTCTTGCAATTGTATTGATTATGATATCTTTCTTCCATCACTTGCATTAAATGAGATTTGAAAGGATTTGATTTGGATATGGGTTTTGTTATCATGATGTTTGTTTATGGTCACCTCTTTCTTTTCCTACACTTACCTCCCTCTTGCATTTTGTTCACACCTCCACCACCATTCCTAAAAAGAAGTGGCCGGCCATTTTGAGAGGGGGGAGAGGATCATTTCATTTGGATGAAGGAAAATTTGTTCATCTCATTTTCATGCTACAAAATTCTAGCTCCACTTTGAAGTTCATTTCACAACCTCATTCCTCCATCAAAGCAACATAACCCCAAAGAGACAAAGCACTACACTTCCTACAGCATATCTTGGGCATGTCGACTTGCCGGCTTCATGCCCGAGTTTCCTCGGTATTGAGGCGGGAGCCCGTAAAAGATGCAGGCGATGTGGTGCCCTTCCGGCAAGGATGCGACAACCGGAGTTTCCGCGGGAGATCGGGACGACGGCGAGAAGACCGGAGGACTCGGATCACTCGGTATATCTCTTCCCTATCTTGTTAGTTAGCTAGGACTAGTTTAATGGCCCGATCCGGGGTAGTGCGCGGTGGTGCCGGTTTGCTAAGTTCGCAAAATTAAAGTTTATCACCGTTTCCGCATTTGGCCGTCGGATTGACGACCGGGGCGCCGCCGTGCACTTACAGTGGTATCAGAGCCTCGCCATTAACTTCGTCTAGCTTCGTTTGATGTGTTTTGCATTTCCGATCGACAAAAATTCCAAAATCTACTCTTTTGTTAGCATCAGTTTCTGTTGAAAATTTTTGGTCTCGAAATTTTTTTCAGGTTGTATAAAAGTACTGTGCTAGAAGAACTAAGACTACTGGGAAAATTCGACACAGTCAGTCGACCATTGAAGCGCGGAACCGCGGCCAAACCCCCACTTAGGCCGCGTTTCCGCCGCGTATTGGTGTCTTCACTGTATCATATTTTTCCAGTGGGCTTTTGGGTTAATTTTAGGGGTTTTGGAATATTAATATTGGGCCCATATTTTCTGTGAGTGCTACAGTATTGCTTGGGGGCCCACTTTTTAATTTTTGATCGATCGGATATTTTAAACACATTTTTCACAGTATTTACATTATATCTGCGACCGTGAATGTCACTCGATCGGTAAATCCGGTCTAACTGCTATAGCCCGGTTAGACGGATTTGCGAACGTGACTTTCACGTTGATGTTCTATGTTTTGCTGTGATGTTGCGGATCGGTCGTGGGGGATAGCCTGGATGCAATGCTAGTACAGTTGTAGTTGTATTATGTACATTTGATATTGCGGGGCGAGCGTCCGACATGTGGACTGCCGTCACTGCCTGTTTGTATTATTATTTTGGGGCACGGCCAGGTTGCGGTCGATGTACCCGTTGTTTGCATATTTTACTTTCTGTACTAGGTTTACCCCGCGGTGGGGTGCACGGATAGCCGGGTTCTGGAGGGCAACAAGCCCGCATCTCATGGCATTGGGACGGAGGGGGCTTCAGTCTGGAATTGGCGGGCTATTCGCCGCACTCGTAGGGGGTACAGGTTGACCCAGGAGGGGTGCCCAAGTTACCGGATTCCGTGAAGTGCTGGGTGGTCCATTCACGGCGCTGAAAGGGGCTTCCTCGCTTCAGGTTTTGGCGGGTAACTTGCCGCGCCCGTAGGGGTCTAGGATTTCATTGCACAGGCTATCCACACGACCAGGGGAACGTCGGGTTTCAGTAGTGGCTCTGTGAAACCCGGGGATCCCAGATATCTGTATTGTTCTGTGATGCTGTACATTTCTGTGATGTTGCATTTTATTCACGCCTTGAGCGAAATATAATATATTGGTATATATATTAGTAGATGTTGTATATGTTTTTCATCCGCGCTAGTCCAGTCCCCGCTCTGCCGTTAGTTAGCTAACCTAACGGGTGATGACGGGACCCAGTGGCGAATGCGGATGGCATATACGTACGTCAGTATATTTTCGTTCTTTATGGTGTGATCAATTGATGGGACTGCATTGATTCGGATCAATGCAAGTTAAAACAAACCTATTCTGATGTTGTTGGAACACTTTTCAAAAAGCTGTTATTGCAAGGACGTTCACTTTTGTTTTGCATCGTGGTATTCATTTGGAATATCCTGCTCCTCAGTCGACGAGGCAAGGGCCGAGATCCCTTCACCGGGAGTGACCCCTTGGACAGAAGTTTGCGTCAGGGCTTTAACTTCACTATAGCCGATTACTTTTTCTTTGCATCGTGGTATTCATTTGGAATATCCTGCACCCCATTCTACGGGGAAAGAGCCGAGATCCCTTCACCGGGAGTGACCTCTTTAGTAAAGGTTTTCGTCACTATATTTTCTAAAAAGCTATCCGTTCCTTCAACGATATCAAGTTCATTACGTTAAAGGTTTTCGCCAGAAACCATTCGTAGCCCTCCGTCGTTTCAGACGGGTAGCACGTAGTATTCATGCTATGTTTGTTGGCCTTCGTCAAGGCATAGTGTTTGGTAGCTGCTTGTTGCCTTTCTGCAGCATAGATAGATGCGTTGGTTTGGGACAGTCGTATAGCCTTGTTGGCCTTCGTCAAGGGCTTGTGCGGGTGGGTTCAAATCAACCTGGAGAATGACGGGTAGAACTTGACATGTGACTTATGATTTGTTGGCCTTCGTCAAGGTCATAAGAGCATGGGGTAAAAATCACATCGGGAGTTTCAAAAGAACTGAAACTTGTCAGATATGCGCATACCTTCTGGAGCGTTATAGCGTGAGCGGATTCCGTCACGTTATCATGCGATGATAGTTGGATCCCGATTCCCACTGATGAGTTAGTTTACTCCTCGGGTAACCCGACTAATTCTTCTTTCAGGTTTGGAGGAGAGTTTGAGGTACAGTGGGAGGTTTCCAGATTAGATAAAGTGATAACCATTCTGATCTAGGTTAGAGTGCACGCTAAGTGTTTCTTTTCTCTCTCTCTGGCAGCGACCATTGACCCGACCCTAAGACTATGACTCAGAGACCAAGTTAACCGAACCTTCTTTACATAGGCTTTTGGATTGTCAGAGTTGCAGACCTCATTGCCACTCCTACTTTTACCCTTTTCTCCAGGACACCCCGTATTACTACGAACGTCCACTTCCATTGGACAAAACCATCGTATGGTTATATACGAACTCGAAGGGATTTATTCGAGGATGGTTTCCGGTTTTGGAGAAAACGGATAGGATTATTCAGTTGTCTTTTCCCTTTTACCTTCTCTCAAGTTGTGAGTACTCCTTGGTTTAGGAGATAGTACACCTATTATGCAAATTGGATAGTCTTCTTCCAAACCTTAGGCTGGTACCGACCGGTAGGGAATGAAGAAAACCAATTAGCATAACGATAGTGTGCAGAAGGTATTAAGATTAAGACAAAGCAAGGGATTAGTAAGAGGGCAAAGTAAATTGCGACTGATATTCACGACCAAACCAAGTATTTCTTCGCCAATCCTAAATCACCTTTGTATTTCTCCAGGACACTCCATATCACTACGAAGATCCACAGTTTATTGGATACTCCATCGTATGGTTATATACGAACTCGAAAGGAACTTGTTCCAGTTCGGGGATGGATTCTGGTCCAGGAGAAATAGGAATAAGGTTTATTCGGTTGTCTTTTATCTTCACCTTCTCTCGCATTGCGAGTGCTCCTAGGGTTAGGACAGTACACCCATTATGCTTATTGGATAGTCTTCTTCCAAACCATAGGCTGGTGCCGAACGGTAGGGAAGGAAGAAAACCAATTGGCCTAAAGGGGTGTGCAGAAGGTAATGACTAAAGACATATAAAGGGATTTGGAGAGGTGGCAAAGAATTATACGGTTATAGTTGTGAATCTGGATAATGGTAGAGGCATTACTAAGAATACCAGGATACCCCATCGAAACATTTCAATGTTTCAGTTCAACTGTGTACTGTTAAAAGAAAACTGATTTCCCGATTAGACACTTGCTCCAGGGTATGTATTTACCAGGTTTGATTCTCACATCTGTATGGTTTTACAGATGATGAGTGGGAGTAAGTTATTGGGAATTGGGTGATCATCCTCATTATATCGGGATTCGTTGTAATCGGTGATATTTGAGGAGATCACCTGGGCTGTTTGCCGGTCGGCAAATATTTGGTTTTGAATATCCGCTGTTGTGCACCAATTTCAAATTGATATATCTGTACGTCTATTTTTATAGAGTGAGATATACCTTTTGATATTATGTCGATGACATTTACCTATATCAGTGGATGGTTAGGTAAGGAGCATTAAACAACGGTGTAATTCTTCTTAACCATAAGTACAGTTTTCAACCTACGACACACAGTGAAAGAGTTGTTAGACTCAGCGGACTTATACAGAGTATTGTATGTTGTCCAGTGTCCATTAGGACAGAGGGGTTGGTCCTCATACTATATTCTGTTTACTTTTAACTTCTCTAGTTCTTAGACATGTGTTTCGTAGAAACACAGGGTCTAAGTTTTGAGGAGTTATAGGTATTTGAATAGAGTAGAGAACCAGGTGTAGCAAGTATCGGGATTTTTCAAAGTGATCGAAGATGTAGATACTTGCCTATGGTATTCAGTAATGATAAAGAGAAATTGCTTCTCTTTCAGGTTACTCATAATTGGAAGTGTTCCTAAGTTGAGTAACGCTGATCGGCCCCCTTCCATTTAGTTGACATGCACTGGGGACAGTTGCATGATTTGAATCTGGTTCAATTAAATCAGTGCCTCTGGTTCTATATTGGATATAGAATAGTTTATATCTTAACGTTGTTAAGGTGTGGGGAGTTGTCCGGCTTATGATTAAAACCAGACTCTGGACAGCTCAAGGCACGTTTCTGTAATGGCTGTTTGTGGGTTGACCCAGGCTATGACGAGGGTTGACTTTCTACCATCTGGAAGATCAATAGTGATATTGTTCTTAACTCGCCACATTTTAAAAGAAATGGTTATTTTTCAGAAAACAGTGGTGGAAGTATGGTAGAACTGGAAGCGATTCCAGAACCGCAAACGATTACTGAAGATTTGATAAGGAACCTAAAGATTCAATCTGATTTGACATTCCATTGGCCACTCCGCAGATAAGGTGGGTAACTTCAGGCACCCGAGAGGTACTCCGGTAGCCTCAAGGACGGTGACAGGGAAGTTCTTGTTTACCCACACTTGCCATTGTTGTTGTTCCAAGCTGCGAGACCCGGCAGGAGGATGAGTATAGCGTCGTTCTAAACTAGCTTTAGAAGTGCACGTCTATATGACTCTGCCAGAGGGTTGTCGTAGTCAGTGGGAGCAGCGGAAGCATTGGTGGACATCGGGCTTATGTCTATTTATAGACTAAAGCAGATATAGCGGAGATAGATCATCTATTTCTGATGAGACAGTCATGGGTTTGACGTTATCAGAATAAGGGATGGATCAGTTGAGAAGGTAGTAGGGTGTGATATCCGGGTTTTGGATGACATACACAAGGTAGGAAGTGACATTCCTATACTACGATCGGTTATACTTTGGTCGTCACACAGTGGTTTCTCCACAAAGGACTTGGACATAATATCAGACATACTGGTTACTAGATCTATGGTTTTAGATCTGGATTTGGGTGGTTTCCCAATCAGGGTACTTTGACAGCATTCTAAGATTATTTAGAATGGACGACTCCTGGCATGGTAGTGTACCTGCAGGTGATGGAGTCACCCTCTCTAAAGGTGTCTTATAGACTAAAGTAGAGAGGGATGTGCATGATTGGCAGATCACTTGCTTTGGCAATTGAGTCAATCATGAGATGTCAAGTACCACACCAGATGTTGTTCTTGCACTAGATGCAATAAGTTGACATTGACCCAATCCTGGAGAAACAGTCGGAAGCAGTTTTAGAACATAAGTGGATGTTCTAGGGATATGATAACGACAGCCTCATTTGGGAGACAGTTATCATTCCAGGCTTCCAAGGTGACATGGACGACAAGGAGGTTGTCAGAGTTATATTTTTCCCTCTGACGAGGGGCAGTATTTTGGACAGGTGGTCCAAAGAAAATACTGAGGGTGGCATGGCGCAGGATACTGATTAAGTTCAGTTGACGATACAGTCTAAGAAGTTTGGATTTGGAGTTCATTTATGAGCTCGGTCCCATCAGACATCCAGACACTCTAAGACAGGTATTGCTCATTTCGGGAGATGGCTTTCTCCGCGAACTTGAGATATAGAGAGACATAGAAAGAAACTTCAGAGCGGATCCACTCGCTGAGGCTATTCCTCGAACGCAATAGTCTCGCAAACGAGCTTTGTGAGACTGACTAGTAGAGGAGTTGGGTGTTCGGTATCACACGGGCTGTGAGTATGCGACATCGCAATAATTAGCCTTGAGTGCAAGTGGGAGATTGTTGGAGATAGTGCCCTCAGAGTCAATTATTGGATCACAGGCACGTGATTGCAATGATTGAGGGAGGACCTATCCCGGTAGAACAGTCTTACTCGAGATGATAGTATGCTATCTGGTTTACCTTTATCATCGTGTACTGCTTTAGGTGACCTGACAGGTCGCTATTGCACGTTGATAGAGCCCCTAGGATTCTTGCTTGACTGCCGGCAGTATGAGGGCGATCATATAAGTGAGAGCTGGAGTCTATAAGCACATCCTTAAAAGGTCCCTAGTCGTGGGAGTTTCGAGACAGGGCATCGATTCTCCAGAGTAGACTAGTGTATACAGTCGAGACCCCGACGAGGGGCGGTGGCCGGTCTCACAGGCCACTGGTGTCAGTTGGTTCACCTAAGATGTATACAGGTGCTCATTGGGTTATGAGTACACCGGACAGGATCGCCGGGAACATGCTAGTTGGTCTTATACCTGACGTCAGATAGCAGTTCCCAGGTGACATGTGTACAGGTTAGTTCATCGACCTGGGGATCGTCATTTGTCTCGTGTGAGTTCCCACTGTGCTTTGATTACTACCCTACCACGGCTCAAAGGAGTCGTGCAAACAGGTTTTAGTTGGGTACAGTCCCGAGCCACATGGAGGCAGTGAGCGGATCTTCAGGGGTTCGTCTCTCCCGGTATTGGGGGTGAGGTCGCGCTGTGTCTAGGAGAGCCATTACACGAAGTCCTTGGCCAAGGCAGGAGATTTACTGGTAGATATTCCAGTAGTATCTCAGGGTGTTCTGGGCTACACTCCGACACGACTTGTACCGCTTTTGGGGGTCTGACTTTTACCAACCCCCTAGGCCCGCCATGCGATGCTCGTAGACGAACGGACCGGACTGTACGGATATTGTCACTGACAGGCTCAGTAAGGTGTCAGGATGAGTTCGCTCATCGACGTCCCTTTTGGTCAATAGCTGGTGGCCCATTACGTATTGGCTTATACCTCTGACATGCTAGTGGTTAAATCCACAGCCATAGTATTGACGAGTCTTTAGAGTCCACCACACTTTCAGTTACTCAGCTTTCGGGCGAAACGCTGTAGAGGCCGTATGGAGATATGGCAGGGTCCGATCAGATACGTGCGGTATTGCACGGATCAGGATCGGACGGTTTGTACTAAAGGCCGTATAGATATACGGCAGGGTTCGGTCAGATACGTGCGGTATTGCACGGATCAGGATCGAACGGATATTACTAGCCGGCTTTGGTTTAAGCCGGATCCTAGTTTAGTACAGTGTAGATTTTGTCTCTTTGCATTTGTATCCGGACGGAATACAGATGCGGGTGTGTATGCACAGTATCGGGGTTTTCCTGTAATTTATTACGGGACCAGTTTTCTGGGGTTGCCAGTTTGCATTCCGTTCCGGCCGGTTTTCCTTTGTTCTTTCCCGGCCGGACTTTTCCGATAGAGGGGGTTGTTTGCAATTGTGCAAATAACATTTGTGGAGGGGGTTTCTTGCAATTGTATTGATTATGATATCTTTCTTCCATCACTTGCATTAAATGAGATTTGAAAGGATTTGATTTGGATATGGGTTTTGTTATCATGATGTTTGTTTATGGTCACCTCTTTCTTTTCCTACACTTACCTCCCTCTTGCATTTTGTTCACACCTCCACCACCATTCCTAAAAAGAAGTGGCCGGCCATTTTGAGAGAGGGGAGAGGATCATTTCATTTGGATGAAGGAAAATTTGTTCATCTCATTTTCATGCTACAAAATTCTAGCTCCACTTTGAAGTTCATTTCACAACCTCATTCCTCCATCAAAGCAACATAACCCCAAAGAGACAAAGCACTACACTTCCTACAGCACATCTTGGGCATGTCGACTTGCCGGCTTCATGCCCGAGTTGCCTCGGTATTGAGGCGGGAGCCCGTAAAAGATGCAGGCGATGTGGTGCCCTTCCGGCAAGGATGCGACAACCGGAGTTTCCGCGGGAGATCGGGACGACGACGAGAAGACCGGAGGACTCGGATCACTCGGTATATCTCTTCCCTATCTTGTTAGTTAGCTAGGACTAGTTTAATGGCCCGATCCGGGGTAGTGCACGGTGGTGCCGGTTTGCTAAGTTCGCAAAATTAAAGTTTATCACCGTTTCCGCATTTGGCCGTCGGATTGACGACCGGGGCGCCGCCGTGCACTTACAACCGGATCTCAAAATCTTGGAAGGCAGCAATGGCAAGATGGATCTGAATGGTTTGAGCATAGACACTGGAGAAAAGATTTCATCATGGGCCAAACCGGGTCTTTGACGAAAACCTTTTACTACAAGTCTAGCTTTATAGGTTTCAACCTATCTACCTACCAATCTTCTTTCTGAAGATCCATTTGCAACCTAAGGGTTTTACCCCTTCTGGAGCAATGTTCAAAGTGCATACTTTGTTGGTGTACATGGACTCCATTTCGGTCCGTATTGCATCAATCTATTTTACCGAGTCGCCGCTCCGAATGGCTTACTGGAAGCTAGTTGGCTCATCATTGTTGATGATGCAATCCTCTCGATCCCCGTCTACGAGAAAACCGTAGTATCTCTCAGGCGGATGAGACTGCATACTAGTCCTGCAGATTGGCGTAAGGATGTCCGGTTCTTTTGAAACCTCTAGTTCTACCATACTTTCAGTAATAGTTTGTGGTTCTTGAATTTCTTCCAGTTCTATTGCGCTCCCACTATTTCCTTTTACAAAAAATTGATTTTTTTTAAAAATGGGCATGACGAGGAACAAAAACCTTTTGTTCCTCTACGTAATAGGAAAGATACCCCCTAGAGTTCTTTGGGTATCCCACAAACTTATACAGTAATGAGTGTGCCTCGAGCTTTTCCGCATACTGCTTTTCAACAAAAGCTGGACATCCCTATATCTTCATATACTAAAGATAGGGTTTCTTCCCACTCCATATCCGATATGGTGTGGTAGGCACAGTCTTGGTAGAAACCTTTTTCAAAAGATATGCAGTTGATTCTAGTACATAACTTCACGACAACTCAGTGTTACTCATTATGGAACGAACAATATCCAATAGGGTTCTGTTCCTCCTTTCCTATACACTGTTGTGTTGTGGTGTGTATGGAGGAGTAAGCTGAGAGAGAATTCTATTCTCTTTTAGGTAATCCAGGAACTCGGCAAATTAAGTATTCACTACGTCGTTCAGATCTCAGTGTTTTGATTGTTTTGCCTTTTTGTTTTTCCACTTCATTCTTATATTCCCGGAATTTTTCAAAGGGTTCAGATTTATGCTTTCACAAGAAGACATGTCCTAACCTAGAGAAATTATCCGTAAAGGTATTGAAATAGGAATAACCACTTCATGCATCTGTAGATATTGGACTACACATGTCGCTGTGTATGAGTCCCAAGAGCTCGCTCGCTTTTACTCCATGTCCAGTGAACGGGGTCTTTGTCATCTTTCCTATGAGGCAAGATTGACAAGTTGTATAAGACTGATATTCGAACAGATCCAAATATCCCTCTCTATGTAACTTCGACAACCGTGTTTCATTGATGTGACTCTGTCTACAATGCCATAAGAAAGTTTTATATTATTCTGGAGACTTTCTTTTTAGTGTGTTCTGGATGATTGAAAACCTGAGCTATTCAATATATACTGTCCTCTAGTGTACCTGACCCAATCAAACTTTGATCTAGGTGGATATGAACAACATCGCTTACAAACTAGACTTGGTACACACAAACAGTTACGTAGAATCAATATCTACCTACTTGTTAATTCTAGGTGATATACCCTACGGATACAGCGTCCACGCTCATTCCGTTAATAACCCTGAGAGTCATATCACCTGCCTGATGACTCTACGGTTTCTCAAAGCCTGTAATGAATTACAGATATGAGATCCTGCTCCGGTATCTAGTACCCAAGAAGTAGAGTTAGTTGACAGATCGTTTTCAATCAAAAACATACCCGAAGTCGAAGCCACAACAAGCTTCGGATCCTGGATTCCGGCTTTCCAGGCCTTACATTCCTTCTGCCAACGCCCTTTCCTGTAACAATGGGAACATCCCTCCTTCTCTACTGTTAACCCCGAAACTTTTGCCCTTCCCTTTTCTTCTACCTTACCGACACCGCCTATCGGCTTTGTGGAGGTCTTCTTCTTCTCACCCATGGCATCCTCCTTAGATCCAGAAGAGGAAGATTCTCCGATAAGAAGAGAGGGTGTCTTCCTGGTTTCCTTCAGGGTGCCCTCAACTGGAAGTATAACTTGTTAGTTATATGTATGCCCTAGAGGCCATTACTGTACATTGGATGTACATTGTAGTGGATGCTTGGACATATATAGGGAGGACTTTCTTGCTCGACATGATAGTATGCTATCTGGTTGCTCTTTACCTTAACGTGTACACTGATTGTCTCTCTGTTACATGTTGGTAAAGCCCTTAGGATGTGTACTTGACTACCTGGACTATGATGCAGATCATACTAATGGGGACATGGTAGTCCATAAGTACATCCTTCAAGGTTCCTAGTCATGGGTGTATCGAGACGGGGCATCAATATACCAGAGTAGACTAGCGTATACGCATCTTGACCCATATGATGGGCGATGGATGATCCCATATCCATCGGTGTTTGACATCAAGGATGGTGTACGGGTGCTCAGTGGAGACTGGGTACACTGGACGGACTCACCGAGAACTCCCAGATGGTATTATAACTCACGTCAGATGGCAGTTCTCTGGTGACACTGGTACAGAGTAGTCTGTTGACCCGAGATCGTCATAGAGTCTTGTGTGATTCCCACTGTGCTTTGATTTCCACCTTACCACGTTCAAGAGGGCGTGCAAAATGGTGGTTTTTGGGTACAGTCCCGAATCACATGGAGGCAATGAGCGATAGGAGGGGATTCGTCTCTCCCGGTATAGGGAGTTGATGTTGCGCTGTGTTCGATTGGCTATAACCGGAAATCCCTGGCCAGGGTTGCTGAGATTTACTTGTAAGTGTTACCAGTAGTTTCTCGAACTATTATAGACCTCATATCGACACGACTTATCGAGCTACTGGGGTCTAACGTTTACCACCCCTAGGCAAGATATGCGACATATTAGACGACGAGACCGGACTGTACGGTAAGTGTTACTGGTTGGATTCACAGGAGTGTGAGCGGGCTTGCTCGTTGATTTTCTGATCGCTCAATACCCGGGTGGCCGTTACGTTTAGCAGACCGCTTGCGGCTTGTGGGTGTTTGATATGATCATCACCTACTGTTGGCGTATTGACGAGTTTTTAGAGTCCTACACAGAGGTTTCCTGGCTCAAGCGAAACGAAATAGGAGCGCATATGAGATATGTGCGGGACCGAGAATAATACCAGTATGTGATACTATATTCTATTCTCGCGATTTGTATCATCGGACGGTTATATGTGATATAGCCGGGTTACCGAATCAAGTGTTGATTCGATACATTGATACACTAGATATTAGTCTGTTATATGCAGTATGACCGGATCATTAAATCAAGTATTGATTTAATGATTTTAATGTATAATTATATATTTGATATATTACTTTACATTAACTAGTATTGGTTCACTTAAGATTATTTTTCTCACTAGATTGTGCACATAGTATATATGATATATGTTTGTGCACTAGATTGTATCATGTTTGATGATACATGCAAACTTGGGTATGTGTATGATTTACACCATGTTTAGTTAATGGTTAGGGTTTAGGGTTTTATTTTCTTTATTCATTTTGTAAAAACAAAATGGTGCTTTTCTTTATTTTTGGCTTAAAGCTTCATGAAGCTTCATAGCATCTTTGAAAAGTCTAACCATTTTTGTTTTGACTCTTTAACCTAACCATTACCTAAACCCTAGTTTATTCTCTACACAAATCTCACCCATGGTTGCAACATGATAGACATCACTTGAATTTTCTTTTTGAATTAATTATTTTTCTTTCTTCTTCTTCTTCTTCATGAAGAAAAGAAAAGCTTTCTTGAAAATTCCAAGTGATGAAATCAAATGAGAAATCCAAATCCAAAGTGAACCCACTTCCTATTTCTTCATCCTCTACCACTTGCCATGTTGTATAGGGTGTTTTCTTCACAAGTTTCATGACCTAGTGAAGATGGAGCTTGAGTTTGAGTCGCCTCGACGTAGATCATCTTCGGCACCGAAGTCAACGACCTAGCCTGCTCATTTCTTCGACGAAACCAACGCTAGAGTCCGGGATTCCGATGATCGCAGCGGAGTGACGTCAACACGGAGCTAAAGAAGTGGATGACCGGATCTACAAAAGTTGTAGTCCCTTTCACTTTGTAGCAAAGCAGTTTGCTTGTTTGCTTTTCTCCTAATCTCTAGTTAACGATCTTGCATTAGGGTTTCTCGGCACATAAAAATTTGATTTTGGCATGGTTGATGCCTTGTGGAACCTCATATGTGTGCCTAGGAACCCTACAGTGGTATTAGAGCCTAACTAGAGCTTTAGGCGATGTGTAGACGATGTTAGAAACCCGATCGAACCCCGAAACCCTAAATTTCACCCCTCTCTGTACATTTTCTGTAACTGTGGATTTTTCCAGATTAAAAAAATCCAAAAAATTCAGCAGGGATTTATTGGAATTACTGTGCATCACGTGCACCTGAGTTGACTAAAGAGCCATGGAACCGCGGCACAAGCATGGCTCGTGCGGCGGTTCCGCGGCCATACAGTCACATTATTTTTTGAATTTTGCACAGTAATGTCCTTTTGAGTTTCCTCTGTTTTCTGGGTATTTTTAATCTATACTCAAGAGTTGAGTTTTCTAGGTTGTATTGGGGCTCGATGATTTGATTGGAAACTTTAACTGCGTCTATGTGTTTTTCCGGGTAATTTTAGAAAATGTTGAAAAGTTCGACCGGATATAAATACCCACTTTTCTCCCTGTCGGGAAATTTCCAAGTGTTGGATCTTTCCGTAGTTTAAGAACGTTCGAAGTAGTGCAAGTAATGTGATGGACCCTCTAGAAGACAACAAACCTTAACTCGATTATGTGACCGTCTTGAACTGCTCTTTGAACCTTAGGGTTTGGGGCAGTACGGCGTGCCACATGTGAGGCGTTGGCTTGACCCTTTTATGGATGGACCGTCGGTACTATGGCATGAAGTGAATGTTTTAAAACTTATTTCATATGTTGAGCTGTTTCGGGAAAACATGGGTGTTTGATAGTTTGATCAGAAAGTTTAAAATTTTCTATTTATCTGGAATGTGATACAATATTTAGAATCCACAAGTAGTTATGAGATAACTGATTTGGATGTTATAAACATAGCAGTTTAGTCTCACTTGATCGGTTGCCACGGAATTTTGATGTGATCAAAAGTCCGTCGCAATCACGTAGCGTACGCGGGTACTCGCCGGGTAAACTTAATAGACAGCCACACCCCATAGCCCCGACCAAGTGACTGTAGGAGAACCCCGTAGCCAAAAGCATCCGTTCGGGTGCTCGCGGCAGCGGTGTTCCGCCTTAGTGCACTTCGTCGAGGGCATCGGGGGTGTGGCTATCTACTAAAATTTGCGACGAGCATTCGATTAGGATGTTGGGAATCTTGTTGAATTGCCCGACTTGATATTGAAAAGTGTTTTCGATAATGAGACTAAAATGCGGGGTTTATAATTGTTAGGCATGCGATGTCTAAGGAATTCATTTGGTTAGGCATGCGATGTCTAAAGAGGTTGCGGATTCCAACTGTTGTAGTTTTGCACTTTCTTTTCTATGACCGTAAGTGTAATATGTGATATCGCCGGTTTTGTTGCTATATGTCAATGACAATTGGGATGGGCATATTTACTTACGTTGATGACATGTGATGTTATGTGTTGCTGGATATGTTATATTGGATCGTCGTGTTTGAATAGCCGGGGTTTTTTATGTGAGATGAGTGTTTTTCATTTTCATTCATGTAAAACTTGTATGTAATATTCTTTTATTGGGGCACTTCCAGGTTGCGGAAGTTGTCACCATATGTATATTATTTACTTTTCCGCACTAGGATAGACCCAAGGAGGGGAGCACAAGTAACCGGGTTCTAGGGTCCAGTGGGAGACCAACTCGAGGAGTCGAGTCCGGGTCTCCTAACTCTAGAATTGGTAGGGTTGCTTGCCGCTCTCGTAGGGGTCTAGGGGTGTGGGTTTGGCTATTCATCACGACCGTGGAATCCGTGTTTTATAGAGGCTCAAAATAAAACACGGACGTCCTAGTATATCCAATATTTCATATGTTTCTTCTGCTGCGATATCTGTGATGTGATCATTTGATATGTTGTGATGGATACTATATATAGTATATACGATATATTATATAGACGTTACTTATGTTTTACACCCGTGCTAGCCCTGCCCCGCTCTGCCGTTAGTTGCCTAACCTAACGGTGCACGAGGGGACATCGAGACGAATGCGGATGGCATAAGCGTACGTTATATTTATCTGTGATGTTCAGGTAACTTAAATGATGGGACTTCATTAATGTGATTAATGAAAGAAAAAGAAACCTAAAAGATGTTGTGGAATCGAATTTTCAAAAACAGGTAGCTACGGTTCTTGCTTTGCATCGCGGTGTTCCTTGTAGAACATCCTGCACCTTATTCGATAAGGAAAGGGCCGAGATCCCTTCACCGGGAGTGACCCCTTTAGCAATAACTGGAAGATGCTACAAACTCGGTTTGTCTTTTGATAGCTTCTATAGTTCTTGCTTTGCATAGTGGTATATATGATATATCCTGCACCTTATTCGATGAGGAAAGGGCCGACGATCCCTTCACCGAGAGTGACCCCTTTAGCAAAACTAGAAAAGCCTAAAAAACACTCCATTTTAAAATCATTTGATTCTACAACGATATCAAGTTCATTATGCAATAAGTTTTCAAAAAAAACCTGTCGTAGCCCTCCGTCATTTCAGATAAATCCTACTTAGTATTCGTGCTACGTTTATTTACCTCCGTCAAGGCATAGTGTGCGGTAGCTAACTAGTATTTATCTGCTTATGCATATCATGCAGATTGGATTAGGGTAGTCGTGCGACCTTGTTGACCTCCGTCAAGGGTCGTGCGGGTGGGTTTGATTCAATCAAGAAATGACGGGTTGAACTTGACTAGTAGCCTATGGTTTGTTGACCTCCGTCAAGGTCATAGGGTGCTAGGGGCAAAATTATCGGGAATTTCAAGTGTTGAAATTTGCAATGAGATTGCATACCTTCTATGAGATAATTGGATCCCGATACCCGCTGCGAGTAAAAGTTACTCATGGGAGAGTTTTACACATTACAATTAGCCGATCAAGTAGGTGTCTAGAAAGGTGTCAACGGGGTTATGCCTCTGGGAAAACGAGGTTTACATTAATTAGGTCCGTGCGAAAGCACGGGGAACCACCCTCAAAGTACCGACACTGGCATGGCTGAAAGATTGGCGAAGTTGTAGGGTGTAATTAATCCCGGCTAGTCTTTCCTTTTAGGGTTTGAAGGAAGATTTGATAAAAAACAGTGGGAGCCCTCATGATTAGATAAAATAATAACCAATCTGATCTTGCAAGAGCGCACGCAGAGTGTTTTCTTCTCTCTCTCTCCAGGTAGCGACCATGTCACGCCTTAATCAAGATAATAATACGGATGTATTAACCGAACCCGCTTGTTATACTGAGCTAGGGAACGTTGGTCCCGCTCCAACTTATAATTGTTATAAGACAGAGCAGGAATTAGGGAATACCAGATTTCCCGTGCCGCCCAAACGAAGAAAGTGCATACTGATGCATCATCTTCGGGTGTGTTCGTTACAGAAAACTGTTTCTCGGTATCCTTTACGTCCTGGGTATGAGATACCGGATTAGGATCCCGCATATGTAATCTGTTACATGGGCTACAGAAAGGTAGAGAACTGAGAACTGGTGATAAGTTTCATGAGACAGAAAACGGTGCAAGCGTTGCAGCCAAGTCTGTTGGTCGCTGTCACCCTGTATTACCAGAATACATTGATTCTGAACAAATGTTATTAGATATCGAACCTGATATACAACATCGTATCAGTCTCTTTATTAGTAAAGAAATGATATAACTTTGTATTGTTAGATAATGTTTTGAACATTTCCTATATCAAGAGTTGATCGGTTCAGACACGTTATCTAAAAGCATTAACGTTCTAAATCAATCTACAGTTCTTAGTATACAGAACACACACAAGAGGAAGAGTTCAGAAATGAACGAATCCTTCTTGAGGTATTGTAGACTAGGTCATATCAATGCGACCCGACTAGCTGAAGTTATATTTAGATGCATATTTAAACCTGTTTAAATTTACATCTTGTGAAACTTGCCGGTCATGTCACAAAGATAAGATAACCATAGCTCTGTTTATTGGAAACAGAGAAAGAGTTAGTGAACTCTTGGGATTGATACATGTTGATGTATGAAGATCCCCTGTCTATACATACCAAGACCGGTCCTTTGTACTTCATTACATTCTCTGATAATCTCTTAAGATTAAGACATATGTTCCTGTTGAAACACAAGTCCGAACCTTTTGAGATATTCACAGAATATAAGTTAGAAGTAGAGAACCAAAATACGGGTATAAGTATTATGTCCTATGATGAGATCAAGGAGGAGAATACTTAAGCACGGAATTTCTGGACTATTCTAAAGGAGAATGAGATTCTCTCTCAGCATTACTCCTCCGTATACACCATAACACGATAGTATATCGGGGCGGAGCAATAGCACCCTATGTGATATGGTGTGCTCTATGATGAGTACTACTGAGTTTCCTATTTCCTTTTGGGAGTTATTCACTTGAGAAGCTGCATACCTATTGAATAGGGTTCAAATCAAATCAGTAGCCTACCACTTCATATGTGATATGGAAAGGGAAGAGCCTATATCTTGAGTTTGTTAAGATTTGGGGTTGTCCGGCCTATGTCCAAAAGCAAAATCCGAAAAAGCTCGAGGCAAGGTCTGTTATGTAGAACTGGAAAGGTTCTAGCTATACAAACTACAACTGATGATTTGGTAGAACCAAAGGATTCAATAGTAACCAACGAACCTCAGCCTCTCCGCCGATCTAGTAGGGTTCCTCACCCACCTGAGAGATACTTCGGTTTCTCTATGACAGTGGGAGCAAGGATTGCATCATGAGATGATGACCCAACTAGTTTCGAGCAGGCTATCAGGAGTGTGACTCTGTAAGAATGGCTGGATGCTTATCGATCTGAGATGGAATCCTTATACACCAACAAAGTATGGACTTTGGTTGCTTTATCTGAAGGGTTAAATCCCCATCAGGAGCAAGTATATCTTGAGAAGATTACTTGGTGTACATGGAAAAGTTGAAACTTTCAAAGCTAGACTTGTTAAAGGTTTGCGTCATAGACCAATTGTAGCTAATGATGAAACCTTTTTCTGGGGCCTATGCTTAAGTCCATCCAGATCCTACTTGCCACGGCTACATACCATAACTACGATATCTGGTGGTTGGGTGTCATGACAGCTTTTCTAAATGATGTTTTAGAAGAGAGTGTCTATAAGTACACAACCAGAGAACTTCGTAGTCAGTGGGAGCAGCAGAAACGTGTACAAGAAGTTTTATGTGATAAAACAGGCATCGCGGAGTTGGAACATCTGTTTTGATGTGGTAGTCAAAGAGTTTGACTTCATCAAAATGGTAGATGAACCTTGTAAATACAAAAAGGTGGTAGAGAGTATGGTGGTAATCCTCATAGAGTACGTGGATGACATACTCTTGATAGGGAAGGAGTTTCCTATGCTACGCCCGGTCAATTTCTGCTTATCACAAGGATTCTTCACATAGGATCAAAGTGATACTACCTTAATCCTAGGTTTTGGATCTATGAGATAGATCTAAATGGATATTAGGGTTCTCACTAGGTATAGTGAGATGGTATCAATCAATCCTGCGGAGAATCACTGGAAAAATTCCAGGTTAATAAGGACGACTGAATGTCAATCGCAGGCATTGTCTTTACCCTCAGTAGAGGGACGGTATGTTGGAAGAGTTCCAAGATAGATGCCGTGGCTTACTAGACGATAAAGGATGGATACATCGCTACTTAAGATGCTACCAAAGAGGCTGTCTGGGTGTATATTAGTTCATGAGATGAACTTAGTTTCCCCCATTATGTGACAATGGAGTTGTGGCTTATGCCAAGGAACGTCCGTCCCATCAGTGATCCAGATATATTCTAAGGCAGTATCACCTGATCATGGAGATGGTTGATCTCCAGGGTGATCAAGGTTAAGAGAGTAGACTCAGAGGACAACACGGCGAATCCACTCACAAAGGCTTTTTCCCAGAGAGAGACTTATATGGGATGGTTGAGTATTAGATACTACAACCACTGCTACAGATGGCCCTAGTGCAAGTGGGAGATTGTTAGTTATATGTATGCCCTAGAGGCCATTACTGTACATTGGATGTATATTGTAGTGGATGCTTGGACATATATAGGGAGGACTTTCTTGCTCGACATGATAGTATGCTATCTGGTTGCTCTTTATCTTAACGTGTACACTGATTGTCTCTTTGTTACATGTTGGTAAAGCCCTTAGGATGTGTACTTGACTACCTGGACTATGATGCAGATCATATTAGTGGGGACATGGTAGTCCATAAGTACATCCTTCAAGGTCCCTAGTCATGGGTGTATTGAGACAGGGCATCGATATACCAGCGTAGACTAGCGTATACGCATCTTGACCCATATGATGGGCGATGGATGATCCCATATCCATCGGTGTTTGACATCAAGGATGGTGTACGGGTGCTCAGTGGAGACTGGGTACACTGGACGGACTCACCGAGAATTCCCAGATGGTATTATACCTCACGTCAGATGGCAGTTCTCTGGTGACACTGGTACAGAGTAGTCTGTTGACACGAGATCGTCATAGAGTCTTGTGTGATTCCCACTGTGCTTTGATTTCCACCTTACCACATCCAAGAGGGCGTGCAAAACGGTGGTTTTTAGGTACAGTCCCGAATCACATGGAGGCAATGAGCGATAGGAGGGGATTCGTCTCTCCCGGTATAGGGAGTTGATGTTGCGCTGTGTTCGATTGGCTATAACCGGAAATCCCTGGCCAGGGTTGCTGAGATTTACTGATAAGTGTTACCAGTAGTTTCTCAAACTGTTATAGACCTCATATTGACATGACTTATCGAGCTACTGGGGTCTGACGTTTACCACCCCTAGGCAAGATATGGGACATATCAGACGACGAGACCGAACTGTACGGTAAGTGTTACTGGTTGGAATCACAAGAGAGTGCGCGGGCTTGCTCGTTGATCTTCTGATCTCTCAATACCTGGGTGGCCGTTACGTTTAGCAGACCGATTGCGTCCTGTGGGTGTTTGATATGATCATCACCTACTGCCGGTGTATTGACGAGTCTTTAGAGTCCTACACAGAGGTTTCCTGGCTCAAGCGAAACGAAATAGAAGCGCATATGAGATATGTGCGGGACCGAGAATAATACCAGTATGTGATACTATATTCTATTCTCGCTATTTGTATCATCGGACGGTTATATGTGATATAGCCGGGTTACCGAATCAAGTGTTGATTCGATACATTGATATACTAGATATTAGTCGGTTATATGCTGTATGACTGGATCATTAAATCAAGTATTGATTTAATGATTTTAATGTATAATTATATATTTGATATATTACTTTACATTAACTAGTATTGGTTCACTTAAGATTATTTTTCTCACTAGATTGCGCACATTGTATATATGATATATGTTTGTGCACTAGATTGTATCATGTTTGATGATACATGCAAACTTGAGTATGTGTATGATTTACACCATGTTTAGTTAATGGTTAGGGTTTAGGGTTTTATTTTCTTTATTCATTTTGTAAAATCAAAATGGTCCTTTTCTTTATTTTTGGCTTAAAGCTTCATGAAGCTTCATAGCATCTTTGAAAAGTCTAACCATTTTTGTTTTGACTCTTTAACCTAACCATTACCTAAACCCTAGTTTATTCTCTACACAAATCTCACCCATGGTTGCAACATGATAGACATCACTTGAATTTTCTTTTTGAATTAATTCTTTTTCTTTCTTCTTCTTCTTCTTCTTCTTCATGAAGAAAAGAAAAGCTTTCTTGAAAATTCCAAGTGATGAAATAAAGTGAGAAATCCAAATCCAAAGTGAACCCACTTCCTATTTCTTCATCATCTACCACTTGCCATGTTGTATAGGGTGTTTTCTTCACAAGTTTCATGACCTAGTGAAGATGGAGCTTGAGTTTGAGTCGCCTCGACATAGATCATCTTCAGCACCGAAGTCAACGACCTAGCCCGCTCATTTCTTCGACGAAACCAACGCTAGAGTCCAGGATTCCGATGATCGCAGCGGAGTGACGTCAACACGGAGCTAAAGAAGTAGAGGACCGGATCTACAAAGGTTGTAGTCCCTTTCACTTTCTAGTAAAGTTGTTTACTCGTATGTTTTTCGCCTTATCCTCTAGTTAACGATCTAGCATTAGGGTTCTTCGGCACATGGAAAATTTGATTTTGGCATGGTTGATCAGTTGTAAAACCTCATGAGTGTGCCTAGGAACCCTATATAACTTTCTTCCCCTGGCGTAAGTAGGAGGTAGGGACTGTAGAATCAAGTAAGCATATGGCTCGTTCTCCAACATGGTCTCCAGGTCCGTGGGCTTTTTAATATAGCTAATCATTGTAGGGATGTGGTCTCCTACAGATGATCCGACAGCCAACCTCGCTAGAAGCAATTCTTTCGAGGTCTCATATCATACGATACGAGATTGGTCTCCATATAAAACATTGTTATAAAGGAAGATAGAAACTAAGTCCATCTTCTCGTGCTGCCTCTGGTATACACCATCAACTGAGTCCAACACGAGACACTTGGCATTCGCACTGTCTTTTTCCCTTATCTTACGGATATCCTTATCCGCGACGGTGGAAACTGGACCTAGGACGGTGGGGACTTGAGTAGTAATGATGTGGTCCAGCTTATCATAGGTAATGGGCATCTGGACAAACCTTTGCCAGTCAATATAGTATAACTCAGTTATTTTATTATCTATCTGTAACCTAATCTGGTCACATGGTTGCTGCATTTAGGAGAGAGAGAAGAATACACTCAGTATTATGCTCATACAAGTTTAGATTGGTTTTTAATTTATCTAAACAGGATGGCTCCCACTATTTCTCGAATCCTTCCTCAAATCATAAAATAAGAATTAGTCAAGATTAATCTTACTGTATAATACTTGCTTAACTGTTCGGTCAGGCTGGTGTCGGTACTTCGAGGGAGGTTTTACGACGCTTTCGCGAAGTTCCTTAATTAAATAACCTCTTTTCCCTGGAGGCGTAGCCCAGCTAACACTGTTCTAGACACCTACTTGGTTTATAGCATTGATCATTAAGTGAAGAATCTCCCGAGGAGTAGCGGATACTCACACTAGGATCGGGACCCAAATATCATTGTGTGATAATGCTGAAGGAATCCTACCAACATTATTAAACTCCAAATGGTACGCAGCACTAGCAAGTTTCAATTTCTTTAGAAACCCCCGATGTGGATTTTTGCCCCATGCTCTTATGACCTTGACTAAGGCCAACAAATCGTAAGTCACATGTCAAGTTCTACCTATTATTATCCAGGTTAATTTGAACCCATTCATACATACCCATGACTAAGGCCAACAAAGTAGTACAACTGTCCCAGACCAACGCATCTATCTATACAACATATGAATACCCAACAGCTACCAATCACTATGCCTTGACTAAGGCCAACAAACATAGCTTGAATACTATTGAATATTCATATGAAATGACGGAGGGCTACGAATGGTTTTGGCGAAACCGTGAACGTAGTGAACTTGATATAATCGAAGGAACCTGATAGCTTTTAAAAGGAGTGGTTTATGCTCCGCATTTAAAAGTTTTGCTATTTTGAAAAAACCGAGTGGTTTTAAAATTATTCCAACGATTCAGCTTTGGTTTGCTTGCTTTGCATTAATTTAATACAGTCCCATCAATTAACCTACCAGTACAGAAAACAATGAAAATACAACGTACCCTTATGCCATCCGCATTTGCCACGGAGCCCCGTCATCACCTGTTAGGTCACTTAACTAACGACAGAGCGGGGGCTGGACTAGCGCGGATGCAAAACATAAGCAACGTCTATTATATAATATATATATAATATTATTCATTCGTTAGACGCAATGATAGGCATTCCAGATCACAGATGAACATATTGGTAATACTAGGAATTCCGCGTTTCGTTTGAGCCTGTAACAAAAAACGGATTCCACGGTCGTGTTGAATAGCCAAACCCCACCTTAGACCCCTACGAGTGCGGAAAAATACCCGTCAAATACCCGAAGTGAAGCAACCTCCCTCAACAAAGTGAATAGGCCACTCGGCACTTCAAACTACCCGGTAGTTTGTGCACCCCACCTTGGGTCTATCCTAGGAGAAAAAACAGTAAAAGAAATAATACAACGGTGGCTACAACCTCAACACAGATATGCCCCGCAAAATAATATTACATCACTTTACAAATTTTACATCGAATGAAAGAATGAAAACCCTCATCTCACATCCCCATCTATTCATCCAGGACGATCCAACAAATTCATAAACACAAACCAACATAATATAATCCCAGATATGTGCAACCCCGACTAATCGACGTATAGCAATTAGTCGACGTTTCCAAACACATATATACAAAAAAAAGCTTGTAAAGTAACTACGACATTAGAATTCCGTGCGCATTTAGCAAACTTAACCAATTTTCCAAGACATGAAAATCCAGTGAGCTAAAGTTCCAAAACCGATCGTTTTGAGCCAATTCGGAAGTCCGAATCAAAATGAAATGAGCCCGAACCTTCGCAGGAAGTTAGAGCATGAAATTAACTTTGAGTCAGGAGGGCTAGAGGGGGTACCCTACCCCCGAGGCCACCACGAGGTGGCCAGGGGGTGAGGCAGATCCGAAACTGCCCAAGGTGGGGCAGTTTCGGGCCCCACCGCCAAGACCACCTTGTGGTGGTATTGGGGAGTGGACCCAGCCATTCTCCCCCCCTGGAGGGTCCCTGAGGTGCACACTCTTCACCTCGTGGCTTCTCGGTTCAAATCATGAGCTCGCGGGGTGTGCAAACAACTCAAAACATCATTTTTGAAAACTGTTTTTGTCGGCAGTTTTTGCGCGATAAAACGGTGGAATTCTAACGTCGCTACAAGCTATCTAATAATTATGAGAGGCTCTAATACCACTGTAATTCGATTTCACACACCCCACGTGTTTGCGGGGAGGCGGAATTTGCAAAAAATGAATTGTACGGGCTTCGCAACACCGACTAGAACCAAAGATCGTCCATAAACCCTAGTTAGCAAAAAACATGAGATTTAACTACTCGGAAAGAATGTTATAACTCATGATACAAGTCCTTCGAGTCTTCTCCATTGTCCTCCTCATCATTGTAGGCTCCAAGGATCGATCTGGATCATAGCTTCCTCGTTGGCTTTCTCGAGTCAAAGACGATCCACCCGAGAGTCTATAGTCCGAGCTCCAACCTCAAATCCTAGGTAACTAGGGAAACTAGATTGCTAAACTGGATAGCCTAGGTGATGTAGAGAATGAAGATGGATTTATTTGTCTCTTGGAACCCTGTTTACTCAACTCATGAGACCTTAAGGGTTTTTGATGTGAGGAAGAAGAAGAGAATTAGCTTGAGGAAAGAGAAATGGTTTTTGATAATGATAAAAAAAATGAGATGTCCCACTTGATTGGACTACAAGCAAGGCAAAAAAATATCTCACCCAAAATATCTAATGCCACAAAATATCTCACAAGAAATATCCAGTCAAAGAGTCAAACCAAGTCAAGTGGTCAAATCAAGTCAAATGGTCAAACCAAGTCAAGTAGCCATGCCACAATTGTCATTTACAAATATAACAAATACTTTTCTCCACCTCATAATCGTTTTAATCAAGTCAATGGTCAAAACCGTAATGAGGTGTCTCCTTCTATGCCCTTCTCATCCGTATATACATACCCGCATCAGTGTTCCGAGAAACACGAATACAAAGAGACGAAACTGATCCATCAATATAATACTAGGATCCGGCTTAAACAAAAGACCACTAGTATTATCCGTCCGAACATCATACGCGCACAAGTGCATGTACGTGATCGAAGCCCTGCCGTAAACCATACGTCCTCTACATCTTTCGCTCGATGCAGGGAAACTCTCTGTGTGGGACTCTAAAGGCTCGACATTACGCTGGCAATGGATTTAACCACAAGCCGCAAGCAGTACTAGCTGTACGTAATAACTATCCAGGTATCTGTCGATAAGAAGGCCGATGAAGAACCCATCCGAACTCTTACTGAGCCTGAATGTCACAATCTTTGTACAGTCCGGTCTGTTCGTCTAAGAGTATCGCATATCGGGCCTAGGGGTGCTAATCGTCAGACCCCTAATAGCGCAATAAGTCATGTCGGAGAGTAGCCCAATACATCCTGAGAAAATACTGGAATACCTACCAGTAAATCTCGCTTTCCTTGGCCAAGGAATTTGTGTAATGGCCTTCCGAACACAGCGAGATATTAATCCCCAATACCGGGAGAGACGAATCCATAGGAGCTCGTCCTCAGTCAGCGGGGCCTCACATCCACCTGTCTAACCGCCACTGCCTCCAAGTGCTTCGGGACTGCACCCAACTACTACCTATTTGCATCACCCCTTTGAGCCGTGGTAGAGTAATAATTAAAGTACAGTGGGAACACACTTGAAGCAAAGCAGCAGTATCAAGTCGACGGACTAAGCTGTACTCATGTCACTTGGGAACTGCTACCCGACGACAGGTATAATACCCACCAACAGTTCCCGACAAGTCCTGTCCATTGTACTCATAACCTAATGAGCACATGCATACTATCTCCAGTACGACGTACTGATGGCTGTGGGACAGACCATATCCCTTGCAAGGATGAGAAGCGTATACACTAGTCTACTGTGGAGTATCGATGCCCTGTCTTGATAATCCTACAACTAGGGACCTGTATAGGATGTGTGTATAGACTACCCAGCCTCCACTAGTATGACTGTCATCACAACGCTGGTAATCAAGCAAAGATCCTAAAGGCTCTACCAATATGTATAAGCGATATGCTAAGAAAACACATGCACATATTGAGGTAGAGACAAACCAGGTAGCATACTACCATTTTGAGCAAGACTGTTACTATATCCGTGTATATCCCAAGCTCCCAGTAAGTAATATACAATCCAGTATGATACAATAATGGCCTCTAGGGAATATATCACTAACAATCTCCTACTTGCACTAAGGCCATATACTGGCATATCGCAGACCAAAGATCTCGAATAGCCTTCTCGAACACTGTCTGAGGGATGGCCTCTGTGAGTGGATCTACAGTGTTGTTCTCCGTATCTACTCTCCTCATCTCGATCTCCTGGGATCAACGATCTCCCTGATCAGGTGGTGCCGCCTCAAGATATGTCTGGATCTGTGATGGGACCTGGGTTCCTTCCCTAATGCTATAGCGTCGTATGTAGTCACAATACTAAAGTATTGGACCAACAATGGAAGGAACCACCTGAAGTTCAATTAAGAACGTCCTCATCCAGACTGCCTCTTTTGCGGCGTCTCATGCATCGAACAACTCCGTTTCCATCCTCGAGTCTGCAACAGTGTCCTGCTTGGAGCTCTTCCAGCAGATCGCCCCTGCATTGAGGATAAAGCCATAACCTGACATGGACTTGGAGTCATTCTTATCACTTTGGAGTCTAGAGTTAGCAAAGGCCTCAATCTGGAGGTCCTTTTCTGCCATACAACAAGAACATCTCCTTAGTTCTTCTCAGGTACTTGAGAATGTTCTTTACTGATTGCCAATGCTTCTCCCCTGGGTTTGACTGATACCAGCTTACCACGCTCAGTGTGTAAGCTACATCTGGTCCGGTACACAATATCGCATACATTATAGAGCCTACCACAGAAGCGTAGGGTATAATCGACATGCGAGCCCTTTCCAAATCATTCTTGAAAGTCATCTCTTTGGGGAGGGTGATTCTGTGACAAGCCGGTAGACTACCACGCTTAGAATCGTCCATACTAAATATTTTCAGTATGGGGTTGTTGTACCTTGACTGTAAAATTCCCACCATCCTCTTTGATCTATTATGATAGATCTGGATCTCCAGAATGTAGTTGGTATCACCCACGTCTTTCATGGAGAACCTCTGTGACAAGAATCCTTTGACTGATTGTAGCATAGGAATGTCATTTCCTATCAAGAGAATGTCATTCACGTACACAACGAGGAATTCCACAGTTCTTATTACAATCTTACTATAAATGCATGGTTCATCTGGATTTTTGATAAAGTCGAATTCTTTGACCGTCTCAATAAAAACAGTTGTTCTAACTCCGCGATCCCTGCTTTAGTCCATAAATAGACTAAAGCAACTTGCACATTTTCCCACTGCTCCTACTCTGATTGAAGCCCTCTGGCTGATCCATATAGACGCACTCTTTCAAATTACCATTTAGAAAAGGCGTCTCTACTTCCTTCTGCCGGATCTCAAAATCTTGGAAGGCAGCAGTGGCAAGAAGGATCCGAATGGTTTGAGCATAGACACTGGAGAAAGGTTTTATCATGGTCCAAACCGGGTCTTTGAAGAAAACCTTTTACAACAAGTCTAGCTTTATAGGTTTCAACATATCCACCTACACCAATCTTCTTTCTGAAGATCCATTTACAGCCTAAGGGTTTTACCCTTTCTGGAGCAATGTTCAAAGTGCATACTTTGTTGGTGTACATGGACTCCATTTCGGTCCGTATTGCATCCAGCCATTTTACCGAGTTTCCGCTCTGAATGGCTTACTGGAAGCTAGTTGGCTCATCATTGTTAATGATGCAATCCTTTCGATCCCCGTCTATGAGAAAACCGTGTATCTCTCAGGCGGATGAGACTGTCTACTAGTCCTGCGGATTGGCGTAAGGATGTCCGGTTCTTTTGAAACCTCTGGTTCTACCATACTTTCAGTAATAGTTTGTGGTTCTGGAATTTCTTCCAGTTCTATTGCACTCCCACTATTTCCTTTTACAAAAAATGATTTTCTAAAAAATGGGCATGAAGAGGAACAAAAACCTTTTGTTCCTCTGCCTAATATGAAAGATGCCCCCTAGAGTTCTTTGGGTATCCCACAAACTTACACAGTACTGAGTGTGCCTCGAGCTTGTCTGCATACTGCTTTTTAACAAAAGATGGACATCTATATATCTTCAGATACTGAAGATAGGGTTTCTTCCCACTCCATATCCGATATGGTGTGGTAGGCACAGTCTTGGTAGGAAACTTTTTCAAAAGATATGCAGCTGATTCTAGTGTATAACATCAGAAGGATAGCGACATAGGAACCTTTTTCAAAAGATATGCAGGTGTCTATGTACCTGGACTATGAAAATTCCAACATTCTCTTAGATTTATCTCTGTAGATCTTTATCCCCAGAATGTAGGAGGCATCACCCACGTCTTTTATGGAGATCTTTTGTGACAAGAACAACTTGACCAGTTGTAACATAGGAATATCATTTCCTATTAGGAGTGTAAGTCGATGTCACGCACCTCACATGTTCGCGGGGAGCCGGAATTTGCAAAAATTGATTTATACGGGCTTCACAACACCGACTAGAACCAAGGATCGTCCATAAACCCTAGCTAGCAAACAACATGAGATTTAACTACTCGGAAAGAATGTCATACTTCATGATACAAGTCCTTCGGGTCTTCTCCGATGTCCTCCTCATCATCGTAGACTCCAAGGATCGATCCGGATCGTAGCTTCGTCGTCGGCTTCCTCGAGTCAAAGACGATCCACCTGAGAGTCTATAGTTCGAGCTTCAACCTCAAATCCTAGGTAACTAGGGCAACTAGCTTGCTAAACTAGAAGGCCTAGGTGATGTAGAGAATGAAGATGGATTTATTTGTCTCTTGGAACCCTAGTTTACTCAACTCATGAGACCTTAAGGGTTTTTTATGTGAAGAAGAAGAAGAGAGCTAGCTTGAGGAAAGAGAAATAATTTTTGATAATGATAAAAAAAGAGATGGCTCACTTGTTTGACTACAAGCATGGCACGAAAATATCTCACCCAAAATATCTAGTGCCACAAAATATCTCATAAGAAATATCTAGTCAAAGAGTCAAACCAAGTCAAGTGGTCAAACCAAGTCAAATGGTCAAACCAAGTCAAGCAGCCAAAACATGTAGCCATGCCACAATTATCATTTACAAATATAACAAATACCTTCCACATCATAATTGTTTTAATCAAGTCAATAGTCAAAACCCTAATGAGGTGTCTCCTTCTATGCCCCTCTCACCCATATATACATACCCGCATCCGTGTTCCGAGAGACACGAATACAAAGAGACAAAACTGATCCATTAATATAATACTAGCATCCGGCTTAAACCAAAGCTCACTAGTATTATCCGTCCGAACATCATATGCGCACAAATGCACGTACGTGATCGAAGCTCTGCCGTAAAACCATACGGCCTCAACATCTTTCGCCCGATGTAGGGAAACTCTCTGTGTGGGACTCTAAAGATTTGACATTACGCTGGCAGTGGATTTAACCACAAGCCGCAGCGGTACTAGCTCCACGTAACGGCTACCCAGGTATCTGTCGATAAGAAGGCCTATGAGGAAACCTATCCGAACTTCTACTGAGCCTGAATGTGACAATCTTTGTATAGTCCGGTCTGTTCGTCTAAGAGTATCGCATATCGGGCCTAGGGGCGATAATCGTCAGACCCCTAATAGCGCAATAAGTCATATCGGAGAGTAGCCCAATATACCCTGAGAAACTACTGAAATACCTATCAGTAAATCTGCTTGCCTTGGCCAAGGACTTTGTGTAATGGCCTTCCGAACACAGAGAGATATCAACCTCCAATACCGGGAGAGACGAATCCTATCTAACCGCCACTGCCTCTAAGTGCTTCGGGACTACACCCAACTACTACCTGTTTGCACGACTCCTTTGAGCCGTGGTAGGGTAGTAATCAAAATACAGTGGGAACACACTTAAGGCGAAGCAGCCGTATCAAGTCGACAGACTAAGCTGTACTCATTTCACCAGGGAACTGCTACCCGACGACAGGTATAATACCCACCAACAGTTCCTGATGAGTCCTGTCCAGTGTACTCATAACCTAATGAGCACCTGCATACTATCTCCAGTATGACGTACTGATGGCTGTGGGACAGACCATGTCCCATGCTGGGATGAAAAGCGTATACACTAGTCTACTGTGGAGTATCGATGCCCTGTCTCGATAATCCTATAACTAGGGATCTGTATAGGATGTGCTTATAAACTACCCAGCCCCTACTAGTGTGACTGCCATCAAAACGATGGTAATCAAGCAAAGATCCTAAGGGCTCTACCAATATGTATAAGCGATATGCTAAGAAAATACATGCACATGTTTGGTAGAGACAAACCAGGTAGCATACTACCATTTTGAGCAAGACTGTTACTATATCTATGTATATCCCAAGCTCCCATTAAGTAATATACAATCCAGTATGATACAATAATGGCCTCTAGGGCATATATCACTAACAATCTCCCACTTGCACTAAGGCCATATACTGGCATATCGCAGACCGTTGATCTCGAATAGCCTTCTCGAACACTGTCTGAGGGATGGCCTCTGTGAGTGGATCTACAGTGTTGTTCTCCGTATCTACTCGCCTCACCTCGATTTTCTGGGATCAACAATCTCCTTGATCAGGTGGTGCCGCCTCAAGATATGTCTGGATCTGTGATGGGACCCGGGTTCCTTCCCTAAAGCTATAGCGCCATATGTTGTCACAATACTAAAGTATTGGACCAACAATGGAAGGAACCACCTGAAGTTCAATTAAGAACTTTCTCATCCAGACTGCCTCTTTTGGGGCGTCTCATGCAGTGAACTACTCTGTTTCCATCCTTGAGTCTGCAACGGTGTCCTTCTTGGATCTCTTCCAACAGACCGCCGCTGCATTGAGGATAAATCCATAACCTGACATGGACTTGGAGTCATTCTTATCACTATGGAAGCTGGAGTTAGCAAACGCCTCGATCTGAAGGTCCTTTTTCGCCATACACCAAGAAAATCTCCTTAGTTCTTCTCAGGTACTTGAGAATGTTCTTTACTGCTTCTCAGTGCTTCTCCCCTGGGTTTGACTGATACCATCTTACCACGCTCAGTGTGTAAGCTACATCTGGTCTGGTACATAACATCGTATACATTATAGAGCCTACCGCAGAAGCATAGGGTATAATCGACATGCAAGCCCTTTCCAAATCAGTCTTGGAAGACATCTCTTTGGAGAGGGTGATTCCATGACAAGCCGGTAGACTACCGCGCTTAGAATCATCCATACTAAATATTTTCAATATGGTGTTGTTGTACCTTGACTGTAAAAGTCTCACCATCCTCATTGATCTATCACGATAGATCTAGATCCCCAGAATGTAGTTGGTATTACCCACGTCTTTCATAGAGAACCTCTGTGACATGAATCTTTTGAATGATTGTAGCATAGGAATGTCATTTTCAATCAAAAGAATGTCATCCACGTACTCAACGAGAAATTCCACAGTTCTTGCTACAATCTTACTATAAATGCATGGTTCATCTGGACTTTTGATAAAGTCGAATTCTTTGACTGTCTCAATAAAAAATAGATGTTCAAACTCCGCGATCCCTGCTTTAGTCCATAAATGGACTTAAGCAACTTGCATATTGTCCCGCTGCTCCCACTCTGATTGAAACCCTCTGGCTGATCCATATAGACACACTTTTCCAATTTACCATTTAGAAAAGCCTTCTCTGCGTCCATCTGCCAGATCTCAAAATCTTGGAAGGCAGCAATAGCAAGAAGGATCTGAATGGATTTAAGCATAGACACTGGAGAAAAGGTTTCATCATGGTCCAAACCAGGTCTTTGACGAAAACCTTTTACAAGTCTATCGTTTTTGGTTTCAAACTATCTACCTACACCAATCTTCTTTCTGAAGATCCATTTGCAGCCTACGGGTTTTACCCCTTCTGGAGCAATATTCAAAGTACATACTTTGTTGGTGTACATGGACTCTATTTCGGTCCGTATTGCATCCAGCCATTTTACCGAGCCGCCACTCTGAATGGCCTACTGGAAGCTAGTTGGCTCATCATTGTTAATGATGCAATCCTCTCGATCCCTGTCTATGAGAAAACCGTAGTATCTCTCAGGAAGATGACACTGCCTACTAGTCCTGCAGATTGGCATAGGGATGTCCGGTTCTTTTGAAACTTTTGGTTCTACCATACTTTCAGTAATAGTTTGTGGTTCTGGAATTTCTTCCAGTTCTATTGCGCTCCCACTATTTCCTTTTACAAAAAATTGATTTTCTAAAAAATGGGCATGACGAGGAACAAAAACCTTTTGTTCCTCAGCGTAATAGGAAAGATACCCCCTGGAGTTCTTTGGGTATCCTACAAACTTACACAGTACTGAGTGTGCCTCGAGCTTTTCCGCATACTGCTTTTAAACAAAAGCTAGACATACCTATATCTTCATATACTGAAGATAGGGTTTCTTCCCACTCCATATCCGATATGGTGTGGTAGGCACAATCTTGGTAGGATCCTTTTTCAAAAGATATGCAGCTGATTCTAGTGCATAACTTCAGAAGGATCGCGACAACTCAGCGTTACTCATCATGGAACAAACAATATCCAGTAGGGTTCTATTTTGCCTTTCCTATACACCGTTGTGTTGTGGTGTATATGGAGGAGTAAGCCGAGAGAGAATTCTACTTTCTTTTAGGTAATCCAGGAACTCGACAATTTAAGTATTTACCACGTTGATCAGATCTTAGTGTCTTGATACTTTTGCCTGTTTGTTTTTCCACTTCATTCTTATATTCCCGGAATTTTTCAAAGGGTTCAGATTTATGCATAAGAAGACATGTCCTAACTTAGAGAAATTATCCGTAAAAGTAATGAATAAGAATAACCACTTCGTGCATCTGTAAATATAGGACTACACACGTCGCTGTGTATGAGTCCCAAGAGCTCGCTCGCTCTTACTCCATGTCCAGTGAAGGGGTCTTTGTCATCTTTTCTATGAGACAAGATTGACAAGTTGCATAAGACTGATATTCGAACAGATCCAAATATCCCTCTCTATGTAACTTCGACAACTGTGTTTCATTGATGTGACCCTGTCTATAATGTCATAAGAAAGTTTTATATTATTCTGGAGACTTTTTTTAAGTGTGTTCTGAATGTTTGAAAACCTGAGCTTGATTCAATATATATTGTCCTCTAGTATACCTGACCCAATCAAACTTTGATTTAGATGGATGTGAACCACATCGCTTACAAACTAGACTTGGTACACACAAAATGTTACGTAGAATCAATATCTGCCCACTTGTCAATTCTAGGTGATATATCTTACGGATACAGCGTCCACGCTCATTCCGTTAGTAACCCTAAGAGTCATATCACCTGCCTGATGACTCTACGGTTTCTCAAAACCTATAATGAATTACTAATATGAGATCTTGCTCCGGTATCCAGTACCCAGGAAGTAGAGTTAATTGACAGACCATTTTCAATCATAAACACACCCGAAGTCGAAGCCACAACATGTTTCGGATCCTGGATTCTGGCTTTCCATGCCCTGCATTCCTTCTGCCAATGCCATTTCCTATAACAATGTGAACAACCCTCCTTCCCTACTGTTAACCCCGAAACTTTTGCCCTTCCCTTTTCTTCTACCTTACCGGCACCACCTATCGGCTTTGTGGAGGTCTTCTTCTTCTCATCCTTGGCATCCGCATTAAATCTAGAAGAGGAAGATTCTCCGATAAGCAGAGCGGGTGTCTCCCTGGTTTCCTTCAGGGTGCTCTCAACTGGAAGTATAACTTTCTTCCTCTGGGCGTAAGTAAGAGGTAGGGACTGTAGAATCAAGTTAACATATGACTCGTTCTCCAACGCGGTTTCCAGGTCCGTGAGATTTTTAATATAGCTAATCATTGTAGGGACGTGGTCCCATACAGATGATCCGGCAGCCAACCTCGCTTGAACCAATTCTTTCGGGGTCTCATATTATGTGATACGAGATTGCTCTCCATATAAAACATTGTTATGGAGGAAGATGGAAACTAAGTCCATCTTCTTGTGCTGCCTCTAGTATACACCATCAACTGAGGCCAACACAAGACACTTAGCATTCACACTATCCTTTTCCCTTGTCTTACGGATATCCTTATCCGCGACGGTGGAAACTGGACCTAGGACGGTAGGGACTTGAGTAGTAATGATGTGGTCCAGCTTGTCATAGGTAATGGACATCTAGACAAACCTTTTCCAGTCAATATAGTATAACTCAATCATTTTATTATCTATCTGTAACCTAATCTGTTCACCTGGTTGCTGCATTTAGGAGGGAGAAGAATACACTCAGCATGATGCTCTTGCAAGTTTAGATTGGTTTTTAATTTACCTAAATAGGATGGCTCCCACTGTTTCTCGAATCCTTCCTCAAACCATAAAATAAGAATTAGTCAGGATTAATCTTATCGTACAATACTTGCTTAACCGTTCGGCCAGGCTGGTGTCGGTACTTCGAAGGAGGTTTTACGACGCTTTCGCGAAGTTCCTTAATTTAATAACCTCTTTTCCCTAGAGACGTAGCCCCGTTAACACTGTTCTAGACACCTACTTGGTTTATAGCATTGATCGTTAAGTGATGAATCTCCCGAAGAGTAGCGAATACTCACAGTAGGATCGGGACCCAAATAGCATTGTGTGATAATGTTAAAGGAATACTACCAACATTATCAAACTCCAAATGGTATGCAGCACTAGCAAATTTCTGTTTCTTTAGAAACTCTCGATGTGGATTTTTTCCCCAAGCTCTTATGACCTTGACTAAGGCCAACAAATCATAAGTCACATGTCAAGTTCTACCCGTCATTGTCCAGGTTAATTTGAACCCACCCGTACATACCCTTGACTAAGGCCAACAAAGTTGTACGACTGTCCCAAACCAATGCATCTATCTATGCAACATATGAATACCCAGCAGCTACCAATCACTATACCTTCACTATGGCCAATAAACATAGCTTGAATACTATTGAATATTCATATTAAATGACGGAGGCTACGAATGGTTTTGGCGAAAACATGAACGTAGTGAACTTGATATAATCAACGGAACCTGATAGCTTTTAAAAGGAGTTGTTTAAGCTCTGCATTTAAAAGTTTTGTTGTTTTGAAAAAAACGAGTGGTTTGAAAATTATTCCAACGATTCAGTTTTGGTTTGTTTTCTTTGCATTAATTTAATGCAGTCCCATCAATTAACCTACCATTGCAGAATACAACGTACTAACGACAGAGCGGGGACTGGACTAGCGCAGATGCAAAACATAAGCAATGTCTATTACAATATATATATATATATATATATATATATATATATATATATAATATTATCCATTCATCAGACACAATGATAGGCATTCCTGATCACAGATGAACACATTGGATATACTAGGAATTCCGCATTTCGTTTGAGCCTGTAACGAAAGACGGATTCCACGGTCGTGATGAATAGCCAAACCCCACCCTAAACCCCTACGGGTGCGGCAAACTACCTGCTAAATACACGAAGTGAAGCAACCTCCCTCAACAAAGTGAGTAGGCCACTCGGCACTTCAAAGTACCCGGTAGTTTTTGCACCCAACCTTGGGTCTATCCTAAGAGCAAAAACGGTAAAAGAAATAATATAACGGTGGCTACAAGCTCAACCCGGATGTGCCCCACAAAATAATATTACATCACTTTACAAATTTTACATCGAATGAAAGAATGAAAAGCCTCATCTCACATCCCCGGCTATTCATCCACGACGATCCAACAAGTTCATAAATACAAACCAACAGAATATCATCATAGATATGTGCAACCCCGACTAATCAACGAATATCAATTAGTCGACGTTTCTAAATACATATATACAACACAAAGCTTGTAATGTGACCACGGCATTAGAATTCTGCGCGCAATTAGAAAACTTAACCAATTTTCCAAGACATGAAAATCCAGTGAGCTAAAGTTCCAAAACCGATCGTTTTGAGCCAATTCGGAAGTCCGAATCAAAACGAAACGCGTTCAAACCTTCACGAGAAGTTAGAGCATGAAATTAACTTTGAGTTAGGGGGCCTAGAGGGGATACCCCATCCCAGAGACCACCATGAGGTGGCCAGGAGATGAGGAAGACCCGAAACTGCCCAAGGTGGGGCAGTTTCAGGTCCCCACCGCCAAGACCACTTTGTGGTAGTCTTTGGGGATAGGCCCAGCCGTTCTCACCCCCTCCACCCGGGAGGGTCCTCAGGGTGCACACGCTTCACCCCGCGGCTTCTCAGTTCAAATCGTGAGCCCGCGGGGTGTGCAAACAACTCAAAACATCATTTTTGAAAACTGTTTTTGTCGGCAGTTTTTGCGCGAAAAAAACGGCGGATTTCTAACATCGCTAAAAGCTATCTAAGGTTTATGAAAGGCTCTGATACCACTGTAAGTCGATGTCGCGCACCCCACGTGTTCGCGGAGAGGCGGAATTTGCAAAAAATGATTTTTACGTGCTTCGCAACACCGACTAGAACCGAGGATCGTCCATAAACCCTAGCTAGCAAACAACATGAGATTTGACTACTCGGAAAGAATGTTATACCTCATGATACAAGTCCTTCAGGTTTTCTCCGTTGTCCTCCTCATCATCCTAGTCTCTAAGGATCGATCTGGATCATAGCTTCCTCGTCGGCTTTCTCGAGTCAAAAACGATCCACCCGAGAGTCTATAGTTCGAGCTCCAACCTCAAATCCGAGGTAACTAGGGCAACTAGCTTGCTAAACTAGATGGCCTAGGTGATGTAGAAAATGAAGATGGATTTATTTGTCTCTTGAAACCCTAGTTTACTCAACTCATGAGACCTTAAGGGTTTTTGATGTGAGGAAGAAGAAGAGATCTAGCTTGAGGAAAAAGAAACGGTTTTTGATATTGATAAAAGAAATGAGATGGCTCACTTGATTTGACTACAAGCATGGTAAGAAAATATCTCACCCAAAATATCTAGTGCCACAAAATATCTCACAAGAAATATCTTGTCAAAGATTCAAACCAAGTCAAGTGGTCAAACCAAGTCAAGTAGTCAAAACAAGTAGCCATGCCACAATTATCATTTACAAATATAACAAATACTTTCCTCCACCTCATAATTGTTTTAATCAAGTCAATGGTCAAAACCCTAATGAGGTGTCTCCTTTTATGCCCCTCTCATCCGTATATACATACCCGCATCGTGTTCCGAGAATCACGAATACAAATAGACGAAACCGATCCATCAATATAATACTAGAATCCGGCTTAAACCAAAGCCCACTAGTATTATCAGCCCGAACATCATACGCGCACAAGTGCACGTACGCGATCTAAGCCCTGCCGTAAAACCATACGGCCTCTACATCTTTCGCCCGATGTAGGGAAACTCTCTGTGTGGAACTCTAAACATTAGACATTATGCTGGCAGTTGGTTTAACCATAAGCCGCAAGCGGTACTAGCTGCACGTAACGGATACCCAGGTATCTGTCGATAAAAAGGCTGATCAGGAAACCCATCCGAACTCCTACTGAGCCTGAATGTGACAATCTATGTACCGTCCGGTCTGTTCGTCTAAGAGAATCGCATATCGGGCCTTGAAGGGCGGTAATCATTAGACCCCTAATAGCGCAATAAGTCGTGTCAGAAAGTAGCCCAATACACCCTGAGAAACTACTAGAATACCTACTAGTAAATCTCCCTTGGCTTGGCCAAGGATTTTGTGTAATGGCCTTCCGAACACAACGCAATATCAACCCCCAATACCGAGAGAGACGAATCCTATCTAACCACCACTGCCTCAAAGTGCTTCAGGACTGCACCCAACTACTACCTGTTTGCATAAATCCTTTGAGTCATGGTAGGGTAGTAATCAAAGTATAGTGGGAACACACTTGAGGCGAAGCGGTAGTGTCAAGTCGACGGACTAAGCTGTACTCATGTCACATGGGAAACGCTACCCGACGATAGGTATAATACCCACCAACAATTCCCGATGAGTGATGTCCAGTGTACTCATAACCTAATGAGCACCTGCATACAATCTCCAATACGACGTACTGATGGCAGTGGGACAGACTATCTCCCCTGCTGGGATGAGAAGCGTATACACTAGTCTACTGTGGAGTATCGATACCCTATCTCGATAATCCTACAACTAGGGACCTGTATAGGATGTGCTTATAGACTACCCAGCCCCCACTAGTGTGACTGCTATCACAACACTGGTAATCAAGTAAAGATCCTAAGGTCTCTACCAATATGTATAAGAAATATGCTAAGAAATACATGCACATATTAAGGTAGAGACAAACCAGGTAGCATACTACCATTTTGAGCAAGACTGTTACTATATCAGTGTATATCCTAAGCTCCCATTAAGTAATATACAATCTAGTATGATACAATAATGGCCTCTAGTGCATATATCACTAACCAGGAGAATGTCATCAACATATAAAAAGAAGAACACGACAGCTCTCCCTACAATCTTCTTATATATACAAGACTCATCATCATTTTTGATGAAGTCAAATTTCTTGACTGTCTCATCAAAACAGATGTTCTAACTCCGCGATGCATGCTTTAATCCATAAAGAGATTTAAGCAAGTTGCACACATTTCCGCTGCTCCCACTTTCTACAAAACCCTTTGGCTGATCTATATAAACGCACTCTTCTAAACTTCCATTTAGAAAAACTGTTTTTATGTCCATCTGCCAGATGTCATAGTCATGGAAGGCAGTAATGGCAAGTAGGATCTGAATGGATTTCAGCATAGCCAATGGAGAAAAGGTTTCTTCATAGTCAACACCTGGTCTTTGATGAAAGCCTTTTGCAACAAGTATAGACTTATAGGTTTCTACCTGTCCATCTACAACAATCTTCTTCATCAAGATCCATTTGCAGCCAATGGGTTTCACCCCTACTGGTGCAACATACAAAGTCCAAACTTTGTTGGTGTACATATACTCCATTTTGGATCCCATAGCATCCATCCATTTCACAAAGTCCCTACCGGTAATGGCCTGCTCGAAACTAGTAGGATCATCTTCTTCTAAGATGCAATCCTATCGATCTCCGTCTATGAGAAAACCATAGTATCTTTCGGACAGATGAGAAATCCAACTAGATCTGCATAGTGTAGGATTACATAGCACGACAGCAAGGTTTCGGGAGGCATCGTCCATGCCATTTTCAAAAAATTTCCATGCTAAATAACCCTAACCCTAGAATCTTAACTAAAGAATTAAACAATACATTCATGTAAACATCTTTACATCTAAGTGAATAAGGAATACAACCTTTGTAGACTGGTCCTTCACTTTAATAGCTCCGTGTAGTAGTCCCTTCGCTCCAAGTAGTGATCTTCCGGACTCTAGAATGGCTCCACAAGATGAAAGGATCAAGCTTTCACGAAGTCTTCGAGGCCGAAGATGATCTACGTCGAGGAGACACCTACCCAAGCGACCTCTTCGCTAATTAGGGATTAGTGAAGCTAACACCCTAAATTAAATGGCTAATCTAGTAGAGGATGATAAAGTAGGATTTTTGCTCACTTTAGAATTAATTTTCTCACTATTTTTCTTCACCTCTCAAAAATCTAGAGAGCTCATTCTTGATGAAGAAGAAGATGAAGAGATAATGTTGTGAATGAATCATGAGAGAGAAGCAACCATGGGTGAGAAATATATCATATAACTCATGTAGAGACTTGACCATGGTTTAAGATGATGGTTGGGTTAATAATATCTATAGTAAGACAAAATTAGTGGACTAAGTCAAAGGTTTCTACAAGCTTCCATTAAGCTTCAACCATGACAAATTCCCACCAATTTTGTATTTACTTTAAATAAATAAAACCCCAATTATCTTATGGAATGGTGTAAGTCTCATACACCCATGTTGCGTGTATAATCAAACATGACACAAAAAGAAACACAGCTAATATATATCACATATATATTAAGTGTGCACATGTGAGAAAAATAAATGCACAAGTGAGCAAATATTAGTTAATGTAAATATATCAAATATATAATTATACATTAAATTATTAAACTAACACTTGATTTAATAATCCGGCTATATCACATATAACCGACTAATATCATATGTATCCACTTATCAAATCAACACTTGATTCGATAACCCGGCTATATCACATATAACCGACCGATATCACATATTGCGAGAATAGAATACGGTATCACATACATGTGTTAATCTCGGACCCGCACATATCGCATATGTGCTCCTACTTCGTTTCGCCTGAGCCAGGAAACCTCTTTGTAGGACTCTAAAAACTCGTCAATACGCCGATAGTAGGTGATGATCATATCAGTCACCCACAAGCCGTCAGCAGTACTAGCTGGACGTAACGGTTACCCGGGTATTGAGCGATCAGAAGATCAACAAGGAAGCTTGTCTAAACTCCCGCAAAGCCTGTCAGTAACACTACCGTACAGCCCGGTCTCTTCGTCTGATATGTCGCATACCTAGTCTAGGGGTGGTAAATGTCAGACCCCAGTAACCGATAAGTCGTGCCGATGTGAGGCTCATAACGGTTTAAGAAACTACTGATAACACTTACCAGTAAATCTCCGTATCATCCCTATCCAGGTACTTCCTGTTATAGCCAATCGAGCACAGCGCAACATCAACCCCCAATACCGGGAAAGATGAATCCCCTCCTATCGCTCATTGCCTCCATGTGAGTCGGGGCTGTACCCAAAACCGCCGTTTTGCACGTTCTCTTTAACGTGGTAAGGTGGAAATCAAAGCACAGTGGGAATCACACAAGACTCTATGACGATCTCGGGTCTACAGACTAACCTATACCAGTGTCACCAGAGAACTGCTATCTGACGATAGGTATAATACCAACTAGGAGTTCTCGGCGAGTCTGTTCAATGTACCCAGTCTCCATTGAGCACCCGTATACCATCTTTGATGTCAAAAACCAATGGATGTAGGATCATCCATCGCCCATCATATAGGTCAAGAAGCGTATACGCTAGTCTACTCTGGAATATCGATACTCTGTCTCGATACACCTTCGACTAAGAACTATTAAAGGATGTACTTGTGGACTACCCTGGCCCCGCTAGTATGATATCCATCATAGTCCTGGTAGTCAAGTGCACATCCTAAGAGCTTTATCAACATGTGAGAGCAAGACAGTATCACAATACACGTCTACATGTTAAGATAAAGAGCAACCAGATAGAATACTATCATGTCAAGCAAGAAAGTCATCTCTATATATGTCCAAGTATCCACTATAATATACATCATATGTACAATAATGGTCTCTAAGGCATACATAGTGGCAAAGGTTCCTTCGGGATTACTGAATCCTGTGGTTCTGCC
Organism: Agapanthus africanus; assembly: GCA_030015575.1. NCBI lineage: Eukaryota > Viridiplantae > Streptophyta > Magnoliopsida > Asparagales > Amaryllidaceae > Agapanthus > Agapanthus africanus. The sequence goes on along the minus strand of CM057350.1, from coordinate 438,152,282 downwards.
AAATCCTCAGTTGCATTTTGTGTTTCTGGAAATTCTTCCAGTTCCACTATACTCTCACTAATTTCTTGTGCAAGAAATTATTTTTCTAAAAAAGTGGTATTTCGAGAAACAGTCTTTTGTTCCTCTGCGTAGTAGAACACATATCCTTTTGTTTGCCTGGGATATCCCGCAAACTTATATAGAACTGATCGTGCATGTAGTTTGTCCGAATTTTGTATTTTAACATAGACCAGACAACCCTATATCATAACTCGCTTAAGATATAGCTATATAGCTTTTTCCCACTCCATATTTCATATGGAGTCTTAGGCACAGATTTGGATGGAACCTGATTCAATAGGTAACTCAGCACTACTCATCATAGTGTTTGATATAGGTGCCCTCAAGACAATTATCGTAATTATAGAAATACAATAACTGAACTCATGAGGACCTATACAGAGAACAATCATACTCGAGATGATAATATGCTATCTGGTTTGTTTTATCTGTCATGTGTATACCTGTTACTAGTTATCATGTATCGCTAATACATGCGATAAAACCCATAGGATATTTGCTTGACCGCCAGGATTATGATACGGATCATACTAGTAGGGCCTGGTAGTTTATAAGCACATCCTTATATATCCCTAGTTATAGGAGTATCAAGACTGCGAATCGGTACTCCAGTTTAGACTGGTGTATACATTTCATAACCCTGTATGGGACGATGGCTGATCCCATAGGCATTGGTGTTTGACACTGATGATTGTATACAGATGCTAATTGGATGAGTTACACTAGACGGACTCACCGAGAACTCCTAGATGGTATTATACCTGTTAGTGATATATGCCCTAGAGACCATTATTGTATCATACTGGATTGTATATTACATTTTGGAAGCTTGGGATATTCACAGTTATAATAGCAGTCTTGCTCAAAATGGTGGTATCCTACTTGGTTTTATTCTACCTCAATATGTGCTTATGTTTCTTTTAGCATATCGCTTATACATATTGGTAGAGCCCTTAGGATCTTTGCTTGACTAGCAGCGTTGTGATGCCAGTCACACTAGTAGGGGTGGGATAGTCTATAAGCACATCCTTATATGGGTCCCTAGTCGTAGGATTATCGAGACGGGGCAACGATACTCCAGAGTAGACTAGTGTATACGCTTCTCATCCTAGTAGGGGAAATGGTATGTCTTACAGCTATTAGTATGTCATACCGGAGATAGTATACAGGTGCTCATTGGGTTATGAGTTATACCGGAAGGAATCGTTGGGAACTACTGGTTGGTATTATACCTATCATCAAGTAGCAGTTCCCGGGTGGCATGAGTACAGGTTGGTCCGTTGACTTGACATCACTATGCGTCTAGAGTGTGTTCCCACTATACTTAAATTACTACCCTACCACGGCTCAAAAGAGTCGTGCAAACAGGTAGTAGTTGGGTGCAGTCCCGAAGCACTTGGAGGCAGTAGTTGTTAGATAGGATCTGTCTTCCCCGGTATTGGGGGTTGATATCGTGCTGTGTTCGGAAAGTCATTACACAAAGTCCCTGGTAAGGACAAGCAAGATTTACTGGTAGGTACTCCAGTAGTTTCTCATGGTGTTTTGGGCTCTACTTCGGCAAGACTTACTGCGCTGTTAGGGATCTGAAGTTTACCATCCCCCTACGCCCGATATGCGAGTATCTTAGACGAACAGACTAGACTGTACAGAGATTGTCACAGATAGGCTCAATAGGAATTCAGATGAGTTTGCTCATCGGCCTTCTTACCGACGGATACCTGGGCAGCCGTTACGTGCAGCTAGTACCGCTGACGGACTTATGGTTAAGCCCACTGGCAGTGTTGTCGATTCTTTAGAGTCCCACATAGAGGGTTTCCCTGCTTCGGGAAAAACGATGTAGAGGCCGTATGATTTTACGGCAGGGTTCCGATCACATACGTGTATTGGCTACACGGATGTTGTTCGGACGGATAATACTAGTGGGCTTTGGTTTAAGCCAGATCCTAATATTATATTATTGGATTATTATTATCTCATTGTATTTGTATTTTTAAGAATACGAATACGGGTATGTATATATGGTGAGCATTCTTGTAATTTCATAAGAGATGCCTCTAGAAGAGAACACCTCATTATTTGGATTATCTATTTATGAAAATAGATTAATAAAGTGTAAATAGAGATATTTGAGGCATGGAGTCAAGCATGGCTCATTCATTTGATTTATTGGTTTGGTTAAACTATTCAAGCATGGTTGTTATTTCTTATTGAAATAATAATGAATGCTTGAGAAAAGAAAAGGGATGAGCCATTCTTGACTTGCCTCAAGACTTGATCATTTGCATTTTCCCTTTCTCTCTCCATTTTTCCTCCTTCTTCCTCAAAGACCCTAACCCTCACATGAGTTATGAACCATAGGGTCTCATGAGTTAAAACACTCCATTAGATACTCTACATCTTCTAGGCTATCTAGTTTAGCGAAATAGGTATCCGAGTTATCTTGGTTTAGAGGTTGGAGCATGAGGTATAAACTCTCGGGTGGATCATCTTCGACACGAGGAGGCCGACGATCAAGCGCGATCCGATCTTCAAGAAGCGAAAGAAGAAGTGGATAAGACCAAGACCCGAAGGACAAGATTCTAGGAGGTATAAAAATCTTACCGAGTAGTTTTAACTAGTTAAGGTTCCTGTTAAGATCCTGGAGTTTAGTCGGTGTTGCGAAACTTTGAGAAATTGTTTTTGTAAATTCTGCCTCTCCGTGAACCCGCGGGATGCGCGACATCGAATTACAGTGGTATCAGAACCTACTCAGACCTTAACTAGTTAGTTAGACGATGTTTAAAGTTACGAGACCGAAATAACTCCGAAACAAACGAAACGAAATCCAAGTTTCTGTCAATTTTCAAAGAGGATCTAAAAATTATTTTAAAAATTGCAGAGTGCTCTTCTTGCTATATATAGAACACCATAGAAAAACGAGACAAGAACTCTAAAGTTTGGCCGGCCAAATAAGCAAAAATCCCGGCCTGGTCGGTCCCACTATGTAGTTTGGTCTTGGTTTTTTAGTGGTGCTATGGAATCTTGGATTTAGGGTTTCAGGTATTGTTTGATTTTGCCCATATTTCATATTCTGTTATCTTTGTGTTGGGGAAATTCGGAGTGTTTCGAAATCGCAGTTTTAACGCCGTTTATAAGTTCCAGCTTGTATATGTGTTGCTAAATGTCCGCTAATTGCTATACGTCGATTAGTGGGGGTTGCACATATTTGTATCTTTGTGATGGTTTGTGTATATGAAGTATTGGATCTGTTAGGAATATATATGCCCTAGAGGCCATTATTGTACATTGATGTATATTATAATGGATGCTTGGACATATATATAGAGGACTTTCTTGCTCGACATGATAGTATGCTATCTGGTTTCTCTTTATCTTAACATGTACACTTGTTTTATTATATTGTCTTTCTAATACATGTTGATAAATCTCTTAGGATGTTTGCTTGACTACCAGGACTATGATGCAGATCATACTACTGGGATTTGCGTAGTCTATAAGCACATCCTTTAACAGTTCCTAGTCGAAAGAGTATCGAGACAGGGCATCGATATTCCAGAGTAGACTAGTATGTATGTTTCTTAACCTTGAAGGGGGCGATGGTTGATCCCATATCCATTGGTGTTTGACATCAAAGATTATACATAGGTGCTCATTAGAGAATGGGTACACCGAACATGACTCTTCGAGAACTCCTAGTTGGTACTATACCTATCGTCGATACCAGTTCTCTGGTGACACTAGTACAGGTTAGTCTGTAGACCCGAGATCGTCATAGAGTCTTATGTGGTTCCACTGTACTTTGATTTCCTCCCTACCAAGGCTCAAAGGAGTCTTGCAAATAGGTGGATTTTGGGTACAGTCCTGAGTTACATGGAGGCAATGAGCGATAGGAGGAGTTTCGTCTCTCCCAGTATTGGGAGTTGATGTTGCGCTATGCCCGATTGGCTATAACAGTAAGTCCCTGGCCAGGGCTGGGTACCGGTAAGTGTTATCAGTATTTTTGCGTACCTTTATAGGCCACACATCGGCATGACTTATCAAGTTATTGGGGTCTGACAATTCCACCCCAGACTCGATATACGACATAACAGACGAAGAGACCGGACTATACGGTAGGTGTTACTTATAGGCTTCATGGGAGTTTGGACAAGCTTGCTTATTGATCTTCTATTCGCTCAATACCTGGGTAGCCGTTACATCCAGCTAGTACCGATGACGGCTTGTGGGTGACTGGTGTGATCATTACCTACTAATGGCATATTGACGAGTCTTTAGAGTCCCACACAGAAGTTTCATAGTTCAAGCGAAACGAAGTAGGGCACATATGTTAATATGTGCGGGGGGCTGATTAAATACGAGTATGTGATATCGTATTCTAATCTGGCAGATATTTGATATCGGTTAGGTTATATGTGATATAACCGGATTATTGAATCAAGTGTTGATTTGATAATATGATATACAGATAAATGATATTAGTCGGTTATATGTGATATAACCGGATTATTAAATCAATTGTTGATTTAATCATATGATATATATTTACATTTGATATAATTATATATTAACTAATATATATATATATATTATATGAAGCATGGTTGATTTTTCTATTTTTAGAAAATAGAAAAAGAGGTGGCAAATGGGGAGACTTTTGTAGAGGGGTGAAGCATGGCTTTACTTTATATTTTAATGGTTTGGATCTACTATTGAAGTATGGGTCAATTTTATATTGAATTGAATTCCATGCTTCAATAATTGAGTTCATTTTTAGTGAAGCCATCCTACACTTGATAGTTTAGTTGTTCATTTTTCCTCACTTGAGCTCCTTGCTCTCTAGCTCTCTTCATCTTCCTCCTCACCTTCTCTAAGCTCAATCCCTCACATGAGTTGTAAAACCTTGAGCTTGTGAGAACCCTAGTGAGAAAATAAACACCCATACTTCACCATCCTACACTTGATTAGCAATTAAGTGTAGTGTATTTACTTCACTAAAGAGTTTAGTGAATAGGTAGCTTAGATTAGCAGAGCTTCAGGTGGATCATCTTCGGCATGAAGATCACAAAGGAAGCTCGATCCAACTTCAAGTGGAGCCTAATGGAGTCGCGTGGACTATTGCACGGAGTTTTTGAAGAGAAGGACACGGTCTACAAAGGTTATAGCCTCATTCTCTTTATGTAGTTTTCTTGATATCAAGCAAAAACCCTAATCATCTAGTTTAAGATCTTGTCTATTGTTAATTAGACAAATCCCTATACGCGATTGCGACGGGGTTTCGATCCGAATCGAAACTTTATGGAAATCGATCATTAGAGACTAACAAGCTAGATTTACAAACACTAACTAGTTTTCACAAAACTAATTAAATGTGGAATCCAAATATTGTATCGCATATCAAACTTAAACCCGAAATGATGTTAAAACACGACTACGAAACACTCCGAATAGCCCTAATAGAATTGTCCACATCACATGCAAACTGGGACAATCAAACATAACCTGAAACCCCAAAACCAAGCCTACAGAACACCCAAAAAATTCGAGACATAAATAAGCATGACCGGCCTCACCGGCCCCCCATGCTTCTTTTTGTCTCAAATTTTTTTGGTGTTCTGTAGGCTTGGTTTTAGGGTTTTTGGTTATGTTTGATTGCCCCAGTTTGCATGTGATGTGGACATTTCTATTGGGGCTATTCGGAGTGTTTCGTAGTCGTGTTTTAACATCTTTTCGGGTTTGAGTTTGATATGTGATACAATATTTGGAATCCACATTTAATTATTTTGTGAAAACTAGTTAGTGTTTTTAAATCTAGCATGTTAGTCTTTAATGATCGATTGCCATGAAGTTTTGATTCGGATTGAAACTCCGTCGCAATCGCGTATAGTATGCGAACACTCACCGGATAAATCTTCTAGATAGCCATGCCCCATTGCCCCAACCAAATGACTGTAGGAGAACCCTGTTACCAATAGAATCCACTCAGGTGTTGGGTTACCTACAACGACAGCGAGGTTTCAGGAGGCATCATCCATGCCAATTCCAAATTTTGCCATTGAAGATAACCCTAAACCTAGGAACTTTAACTAGAGAATCAAACAACAAACATGTTAAACACTTTAACATCTAAGAGTTAGGGATTACAACCTTTGTAGTCCGTTCCTTCGCTTCATAAGCTCCGTGTTGAGGTCCCTTCGCTGCGATCATCAAGTACTCGGACTCAAGAGAGGCTCCATGAAGAGAAAGATGCAACCTTGCTTGAAGACTTCATTAATCCAAGATGATCTACCTTGAAGAATCTCAAACCCAAGCTCTTGCTTCACTAATCAAGTATTAGTAAAGCAAACACCCTAATCTAAGTGTCTAGAATAGATGAGGATGATGAAATAGGAATTTAGCTCTCTTTTGTTTTCAATTTCTCACTCAAAATCATCACAAACCCAAAAGCTAGAAAGCTTTTTCAAGAGCAAGAAGAAGAAGAACTTCTTTTGTGATGAATAATGAATTATTGTTATGGTTACAAATCCAACCATGGGTTAAGAATGATAGAGTTAACTCTTGTAGAGAATAAACTAGAGGTTAAAGTTTGGGTTGGGTTAATAAATATCAACACAAAATATCAAGCTAGATGACAAAAGTCAAAGCTTCATGAAACTTTCATCCAAAAGCTAACCCTAACCATGTTTAAACTCTATAAAGCATGTTGCATTTGTAACCCTAACATGTTACAATATTATATATCACATATACAATATATTTTGTAACAAAAGAAAATAATACAATTAATATATATCACATATATATCAATGTATTATCCAAGTGAGAAAAAGAATCTTTAAGTGAGCTTATATTAGTTAATGTAACGTAATATATCAAATATATAATTATACATTAAATTATCGAATCAACACTTGATCCGATAATCCGGCTATTTCACAAATAACCGACTGATATAATCTGTATCAGTTCATCGAATCAACACTTGATCCGATGACCCGGCTATATCACATATACCCGGCCGATATCACATATCGCGAGAATCTAATACGGTATCGCATATACGTATTATTCTCGGTCCCGCACATTGCATATATGCTCCTACTCCGTTTTGCCTAAGCCAGGAAACCTCTGTATAGGACTCTAAAGAATCGTCAATACGCCGGCAGTAGGTGATGATCATATCAAACACCCACAAGCTGCAAGCGGTCAGCTAAACGTAACAGCCACCCAGGTATTGAGCGATCAGAAGATCAACAAGCAAGCTTGTACATTCTCCTGTGTATCCAATCAGTAACACTCCCGTACAGTCCGGTCTCTTCGTCTGATATGTCGCATATCCAGTCTAGGGGTGGTAACCGTCAGACCCCAGTAACCGATAAGTCGTGTCGATATGAGGTCCATAACAGTTCGAGAAACTACTGATAACACTTACTAGTAAATCTCAGCAACCCTGGTCAGGGATTTCCAGTTATAGCCAATCGAACACAGCGCAACATCAACTCTCTATACCGGGAGAGACGAAACCCCTCCTATCGCTCATTGCCTCCATATGATTCAGGACTGTACCCAAAAGCCACCATTTTTCACGCCCTCTTAGATGTGGTAAGGTGGAAATCAAAGCACAGTGGGAATCACAAAATACTCTATGACGATCTCGGGTCTACAGACTAACATGTACCAGTGTCACCAGAGACTGCCATCTGACGTGAGGTATAATACCATCTGGGAGTTCTCGGCGAGTCCGTCTAGTGTACCCAGTCTCCACTGAGCACCCGTATACTATCTCTGATGTCAAACACCAATGGATATGGGATCATCCATCGCCCATCTACATGGGTCAAGAAGCATACGCTAGTCTACTCTGGTATATCGATACCCTGTCTCGATACACCTACGACTAGGAACAATTGAAGGATGTACTTAGCGACTACTCTGTCCCCACTAGTATGATCTACATCATAGTCCTGGTAGTCAAGTACTCATCCTAAGGGCTTTATCAACATGTAACATAAAGACATCTAGAGTACATGTTAAGATAAAGAGCAACCAGATAGCATACTATCATGTCGAGCAAGAAAGTCCTCCCTATATATGTCCAAGCATCCACTACAATATACATCGTATGTACAGTAATGGCCTCTAGGGCATACATATCACTAATAATCTCCCACTTGCACTAGGGCCATCTGTTGTGGTATCGCATACCCAACAATCAGCTGTGGTTGAAGTATCTCATACTCAACCATCCCATAAAAGTCTCTACTGGGAAATAGGCCTTTGTGAGTGGATCCGCGCTGTTTTCCTCTGTATCTATTCTTCTAACCTCGATCTTCCTGTAGATCAACCATCTCCATGATCAGGTGATACTGCCTAAGAATATATCTGGATCTCAGATGGGACGGGAGTTCCTAGGCATATGCCACAACTCCATTGTCACACAATGGTAGAAACGAAGTTCATCTCATGAACTCATATATATCCAGACTGCCTCTTTGGTAGCATCCTTGGTAACGATGTTTCTTTCCTTTATCGTCTAGTATGCCACGACATCTAGCTTAGAACTCTTCCAACATACTGTCCCTCCACTGAGGGTGAAGACAATGCATGTGACTGACATTCAGTCGTCCTTATCACCCTGGAACTTTTCCAGTGAATCTCCCCAGGATCGATTGATACCAACTCACTACATCTACTGAGAACCTTAACATCCAATTAGATCTATCTCATAGATCAAAATCCAGGATTCAGGAGGTATCACCTTGATCCTATATGGAGAATCCATGTGATAAGAGGAGATTGACCGAGCGTAGCATAGGAAACTCCTTCCCTATCAAGAGTATGTCATCCACATACAATACGAGGATCACCACCATACTCCCCCCTACCTTTTTGTATATACAAGGTTCATCCACCATTTTGATGAAGTCAAACTCTTTGACTACCACATCAAGACAGACGTTCCAACTCCGCGATGTCTGATTTATCCCATAAAACAACTTGCATACGTTTCCACTGCTCCAACTGTCTATGAAGTCCTCTGGCTGTGTACTTATAGACGCTCTCTTCTAAATCACTATTTAGAAAAGCAGTGATGACACCCAACCGCCAGATATCGTAATCATGGTATTTAGCAGTGGCAAGTAGGATCTGGATGGACTTATGCATTGCTTTGAAAGTCTCAACTTTTCCATATACACCAAGTAATCTTCTCAAGATATACTTGCTCCTGATAGGGATTTAACCCTTCAGATAAAGCAACCAAAGTCCATACTTTGTTGGTGTATATGGATTCCATCTCAGATCGCTTAGCATCCAGCCATACTCATAGAGTCCCCACTCTTGATGGCCTGCTCGAACTAGTTGGGTCATCATCTCATGATGCAATCCTCGCTCCCACTGTCATAGAGAAACCGAAGTAACTCTCAGGTGGATGAGGAACCCTACCAGATCGGCGGAGAGGCTGAGGTTCGTTGGAAACTATTGAATCCTCCGGTTCTACCAAATCATCAGCTGCAGTTTGTATAGCTGGAACTCCTTCCAGTTCTACCTCATGACCACTAATTCCTTCACAAGAAATTCCCTTTCCAAAAGGTGGCATGCTGAGAAAACAAAACATCTTTTGTTCCTCAGTTTGGTAGAAGATATTCCCTTGCGAATGCTTGGAATATCCAACAAACTTCCACAGAACTGACCTTGCCTCGAGCTTATTCGGATTTTGCTTTTAGACATAGGCCGTACAACCCCAAATCTTAACATTCTTAAGAGATAGGCTCTTCCTATACCATATCGCATATGAAGTGGCAGGCACCTGATTTGATTGGAACCTTATTCAATAGGTATGCAGCTTCACAAGTGCATAACACACAAAAGGAAATAGGCAACTCAGTAGTACTCATCATAGAGCACACCATATTACATAGGGTGTGATTGCTCCGCCCCGATACACTGACATGCTTTGGTGTATACGGAGGAGTAATGCTGAGAGAGAATCTCATTCCCCTTTAGAATAGTCCCGGATCTCCATGCTCACGTATTCTCCTCCCTGATCACATCAAAGGACATAATACTTATACCCGTTTTGGTTCTCTACTTCTGAAGTACAAAGAACCAGTCCTGGCATGTGTAGACAGGGGACCTCATACATCATCATGTATCAATCCCAAGAGTTCATTAACTCTTTCTCTGTTTCTAATAAATGGAGCTGTGGTCATCTTATCTTTGTGACACGACTGGCAAGTTTCACAAGTGTAAATCTAAACTGATTTAAATATTCATCTTCATGTAACTTCAGCTAGTCGGGTCGCATTGATATGACCTAGTCTACAATGCCTCAAGAAGGATTCATTCATTTCTGAACTTTTCCTCTTGTGTGTGTTCTTTACGTTAAGAACTATGGTTTGATTTAGAATGTCTATGCTTTTAGATAACGTTCCTGAACCGATCAACTCTTGATATAGGAAATTTTCAAAACATTATCCAATAATACAAAATTATATCCTTTTTTACTAAATAAAGAGACTGATATGATATTGTATATCAGGTTTGGTACCTAATAACATTTGTTCAGAATCAATGTATTTGTTAATACAGGGTGATAACTGTAAACAGACTTGGCTGCAACACTTGCACCATTTTTAACTCTTAAAACTTATCACCCTATCTCAGTTCTCTACCTTTCTGTAGCCCATGTAACAAATTACATTTGCGGGATCCTGATCCGGTATCTCATACCCAGGATGTAAAGGATACTGAGAAACGGTTCTCGGTAATGAACACACTTGAAGAAGATGCATCAGCATACACTTTCTTCGTTTGGGCGGCATGGGAATTCTGGTAATCCTCTATTTCCTGCTCAGTTTTATAACAATTATAAGTTGGAGTGGGACCAACGTTCCCTAGCACAGTATAACAAGCAGGTTCGGTCAATACATCCGTATTATTATCTTGATTAAGGCGTGACATGGTTGCTACCTGGAGAGAGAGAGAAGAAAACACTCAGCGTATCCTCTTGCAAGATTAGATTGGTTATTAATATATCTAATCAAGATGTCTCCCACTGTTTTAGTCAAATCTTCCTTCAAACCCTAAAAGGAAAGACTAGCCGGGATTAATTACACCCTACAAGTTCGCCAATCTTTCAGCCAGGCCAGTGCCGGTACTTTGAGGGAGGTTCCCCGTGCTTTCGCACGAACCTAATTAAAATAAACCTCATTTTCCTAGAGGCATAACCCCGTTGACACCTTTCTAGACACCTACTTGATCGGCTAATTGTAATGTGTAAAACTCTCCGAGGAGTAACTCTTACTCGCAGCGGATATCGGGATCCAACTATCACATAGAAGGTCTGCAATCTCATTGCAAATTTCAATACTTGAAATTCCCGATAATGTTTTGCCCCTAGCATCCTATGACCTTGACGAAAGCCAACAAACCATAGGCTACTAGTCAAGTTCAACCCGTCATTTCCTGATTGAATTAAACCCACCTGCACGACCCTTGACGCATGCCAAACAACACCGTACGAATACCCTAATCCAATCGCATCGTATGCTAGCAGATAAGCACTAGTTAGCTACCATACACTACGCCTTGACGCATGCCAAACTACCAAAGCACAAATACTAAGTAGTACTTATCTGAAATGACGGAGGGATACGGCAGGTTTTTAAGAAAACCCTTTGCGTAATGAACTTGATATCGTTGTAGAATCGAGTGATTTTAAATGGAATGTTGTTTAGGCCTTTTCTAGTTTTGCTAAAGAGGTCACTCCCGGTGAAGGGATCGTCGGCTCTTTCCTTATCGAATAAGGTGCAGGATATTTCACAAATATCACTATGCAAAGCAAATACTATAAAAAACAATTAAAAGACAAACCGATTTTGTAGCATCTGCTAGTTTCGCTAAAGAGGTCACTCCCGGTGAAGGGATCTCGGCTCTTTCCTTATCGAATAAGGTGCTGTATATTCTCACTACTTGCCCCTACGGATATTGAAATCCGTAGGGGCAGATTTATTTTGGCCCTACGGATTAGTCCGTAGGGCTAGACGGTTGCCCCTACGGTCCTTACATATTTATATAAAAATTATTAAATCTTAAATTGTTGTTTGCCCCTAAGGAGCCGCAAACCAAGAACCTATGGACTTATCCGTAGGGGCATCTAAATAGGGATTTAAGTTAAAAGCTCAGATCGATCCCTACGCTCATTATTCCCAATTCTCGCGCGAACAAAAAAATCCCAAACCCTCATTCCCACCGATCGATCGTCGTTCTCGTCATCGCCAGCACCGCCGATTCATCGTAGCCACCGCCTGCTTTCGTCATAGCCACCACCTGCTTTCGTCGTCGCCAGCGCCGGCTCATCGGAGTTCTCGTCGTCGCCTCTGCACAGGTAAGGAATTCTTCAATTACTCAATTTTTTTATTGGGGGTAGGGCTGCGGGCTGGGGCTGGGCTGGGGCTGGGGCTGGGGCTGCGGCTAGGACTGTGGTTGGGGTTAGGCTCGGGCTCGGGCTGCGGCTAGTGCTGTGGTTGGGGCTCGGGCTCGGGCTGCGGCTAGGGCTGTGGTTGGGGTTGGGGTTAGGGCTCGGGCTGCGGTTAGCGTTAGGGTTGGGGCTGGGGCTGGGGCTTCAGTTAGGGTTAGGGTTCGGCAGGGGGTTGCTGTTGGGGTTGGGGTTGGGGTTAGGGTTAGGGTTGGGGTTGGGGTTGGGGTTAGGGTTAGGGTTGGGGTTGGGGTTTTGGATTTCAGGGTCTAAGTTAATTTCCATTCTAATTAGCATTAAGCTCGTTAATTGAAATGTTGATGATAATCATAAGAGTAAAATTTGTCTAGTTTGAGAAGGTGTTGGAAACTGGACTAATAATGTGGGTAAAGCCCAGTTTAATTAATAATTTTATTTGTCATTCTCAAATTTTTTTGGAAACGGAGACTGTTTTGTGGAACTTTTAGCCGTTGGGCATGTTGGGGTTTTGTTTTTGGAGTCATCGGACATGGCATTAGGTAGGTATCCAAAGACCCCGTGTCTGATTTTGGATATTTTTGATTGATTTAAACTGTGGGTCTGAATAGTCCCTTAATTTGATCTGGTTGGGGTTTGAGTATGCAAAGGATTTGTAGTCTGGTGGAAATTTTGTGGGTGTTTTCGGTTGAATATGTTTGCTAATTGCATAAGATGCTCATAAGATTCTGGATTTTGAGGATAGGCCCTTGTAATTGGAAATGCTTAGAATTGTAGGACCTTCTTTATTTTAGCTATATATAATTGCAAAAAAAAAGACACATTTCTGATTTGAAGAAAAAGAAGGGCAAAATAGGGATTTAGTTATGGATTTTACTTGGGCGTCTCCTCTTTTAATACATGTCTATCTTTACAAGAATATCGTGTCACATATTCGGTTTTAGCATCTGTACGCAACTGCTTTGATTATCATCGTGTTATTAACATCTTGAACTTCTATCCTTTTTCTAATATGTTTCATAGTTGGGGTTGCGGTTGGGGTTGGGGTTCGGCAGGGGGTTGCGGTTGGGGTTGGGGTTAGGGTTAGGGTTAGGGTTAGGGTTGGGGCAGGGGGTTGCAGCAGGGGGTGAGAATTTTTCTAGGTTTCTTTTAAAGCTTGTGAAGGAAATTTTGAGCCCCCTAAAAATGAACATTTCTAATGATTTTGATAAGAGACAAAGAAGCAATAAAGTTTTGTTTTCTATTTGTCTAGATTCAAATGTCTACTTATATATATATATATATATATATATATATATATATATATATATATTTACAATCTCAATATTCGTGGCATGTTGGTTATAAATTTCTCTCTCTGTAGAGATATATAGCCTACTTCAGCACATAGCTAGGTATGTGATAAAATTATTTTTGATAAAACAATGCATGATATAATATGGAAATATATTTGTTTCTTAGCTTCAATCATACAAACGTGTTCCAAATTAACGCAATTCAAATAGCAATTCCATGGAATTTTTTATTCCAGAGAATCTTGATCGAGTCTCAGGATCATATTGATTCAAGAATTTTGTGTGACACCAAAGACTGGACGTTAGACGAATAGCCGGTGGTAAAACTTCTTAAAGTATATTAATTTTGGATCTTTTCTAAACTCAATGATTCTACATTGATAAAGAAAAGCTTAGATATCGATGACAAATGGCCACATATTACAAGTTACAAAGATGATGTTCAACACCTTCCCAACTTTTTCATTGCTTGTGATATTTTCTCTCCTTTCCTCCTGGTCTCTGTCTATCATGAAACTTTGGGCATGCAAATTAAGACTCTCTCCTCTTTTTGGTTATTATTTTTCCCTTTGTCGGCTTAATTATTGAGATGGAGATTTGATTAGAGTTTTGGTGTTCATAATTTCATAACATGAGCAAGGCAATTGACAAATCATCATGATGTTGTTATGATCATAGCAAGATGTAGGTGCTTGTGTGTTGGTGCTAAAGCATGATACAATCTCTTTTATTGCTAGTGGATGCATTTTGTTCAAAGAGTCTTTTCCTTTTAGTAATTTTCCTCTTTAGGGAGTTTTCGACATTGAAATCTCACTAGTTGATAATGTTAAATGAGTTCTAGTCCTAGTTTGCTACATTTTTTGATATATAGTAGATGGTGATACTTCTTTAAGTAAAAACAACCCTACACTTAAGCGAAATCATAAATTGAAACACACATATATAGAATACAACTCATACATGGGTATCCTCAAATCTAACTTTAATTATCGATAATTTATTCTTTTCAATGACAAACGCACACACAAAGCATATACACGGATTTTCTCCTTTGTCAGTAACCATCCCGTTCTTAGATTTCTCAATATAGTCATCATAACCTACAATTTATATGATACAGTCTAACATGGCCCATGAGTACGTCAGGGTTAAGGACTGGATGTATGTGAATTGGCAACAACGTATGCAACCTAAGTTTGTCATTGGAGTTTCTGCTTTCATTGAATTTGCACGCGCACATAATAAGAAGGAGAAGACAGTAATGTGGCAGAAGAAGAAGGAGAAGACAGTAATGTGGCAGAAGAAGAAAAAAAATGACATTCCTTGTTCTCTGTTTCAGCATCAATCTTCTGATATAAACTAATGATGGCTTTCACATTGGCTTTTCCTTTTAGAGACTTCTTAGTGTCCAATGGAAAGTATACATCAGATTTGTGCAGGTCAGGTTCTTCTATGACTTTCAAGAGTTTCAACTGATTCTGTAAATTACACCCTAGTTGGGTGATACTTTTACCACTTCTCACTGCAGGTGCGCTCTCTAATATCCATTTTGAATGTAATATTATAGATATTCATGCCTGTTTATGTTAAAATTACTTATATTGTCAATGTTTGATTATCTAGTTGTTAGTGATGCGTCCATATCAGGGACAGAGGCCACTCCCGCTCCTCCAGGTATGTTTATATATCATACAGTGCATGTATATTGATTTAGAATGCTATATCATAAATATACACACATTCCTTTTGCTCTTACTTAGAAAGTAATTTTTATTATTGTCTAGCTGTAGGTGGTGACAGTAGTTGACAATAAAATTTTTCATCCTAGAAACTATGATTTTTATATGTGCTCGCATGCGGGAATGATTGTAAGTCGTGGACCTGTACAATAAATTCTTATTTGGTATTTGTTTGAAATCAAATTGAATACTATATAATTGATAAGTTTGTTATATTTATATTTAGTTTGGAATTAACACAATATTTATTCACGCAGCATGCACTTATGATCAACCAACTGCTCATGATATTTGTAGCCCAGCATAGAGATCACCACATCAACTTTTTTTATTGCCTCCACCAAGCTCTTGTGATCATGCATATCACCCTACATATATTCAACATATATATCATCAGGTCTTTCTAAAATCAATGACCTTTAATTCAAAAAAAAAAAAAACACACACACACAAGGAGTGAGTTAATGAAGAAAAGAGGGTCCACTTTTCGTTAGGTGTCGTCAAAAGTTTATATCCTCCATCAATTATCAAGCTACCGAGGACAAAAAGCCACCTTTGTTAGTCGAGAGTCATGGCAATAGTCATGGAGATTGATTATAAAAGAAATAGAGAGAAGAAAATAGAAATTGTAGATAGTAGAATAGCACACTCATTTCAAAAATTGCACTTTGATCTTTATGTCTACTTTTTTTTTTAATTGTAGATAGTAGAATAGCACACCCAAATTTTTTTAAAACAAAAGAAAAACAGTGATCTATATACAAAATGGGTAAATGTCGTGATCAATAAATTACTTACCATTTGCCGAGACATGTATTTTTGCAGCATCCATACATCCTTTTCCTCTTCTTCGATGCCGTATTCTCATTATCTTCGTCTAATCCATCTGAAACTGCAATTAAATTTAATTAAACCAAATAAAATCAAAAATTAAAATCAAACAGCAACAACAAAATCAATGAAATTTATAGACTACCAGAGTCTTCAAGAATATCCACATATGAATCCTGGGCCTTCTTCTTTTTCTTCAAAGATCTTTTAGAAGCAGAGAATTTTGTTTTCTGGCAAGTGCTTTGAAGCTAAACACCATATTGCCTTTATATTTGAAAACCAAAAAATGCCCAATTTGCAGATTATTGGCTACTGTAAATTCATACCACCCATCTCCACTCATGGAAGCAACTTTGTTCTCGATGTGAAGATCAACATGCCATATTTTGCCATTGTGGCTCACTAGGTTAGCATTTTCTCTTCTCTTGACCATCTTGCTAATCTGCTTGGTAAATTTATTCGGAACCGGCTGCTAATCATTAAAAGACATGCATAAGAAAGGAAGCTAAAATACAGATATATAGCATACCGATACATCGAAACTTCAAAATTGCGATGACAATCCAGAGATATTTATTTCTACACACGTGGTGCCCGTGCGAATGCGTCAGGCATCATGGACAAATATTTGAGAACATGGAAAGTATTATTAGTATAAAGTAATTAAAGCTTTTAAACACCTTGGGTAGATATTTTCTTAGTTGATGCAATCATATCATGAGGACTAAATTTAAGCTATTATACATATACATATGTATTTTTCTAATCTAATATATTACACACACACACACACACACACACACACACACACACACACACACACAGAGAGAACACCAATTTGGTAGAGAAATTAGGTAGCAGGATCCTGAAGAAATGGAGTCCATAGCATTGCTCATCATCATCATCCATGATCCCTTTAAAGAAATATTATCAAAAGGGGAGAATAAATACAACAAGCAGTGAGAATTATTATATAAATGGGTTGAACGCACGTTTCAACTTCTTGCAAGCATTAACTAGCAGTAACAATTTATTCTCCCCTTTTGATAATATTTCTTTAAAGGGATCATGGATGATGATGATAAGCAATGCTATGGACTCCATTTCTTCAGAGTCCTGCTACCTGATTTTTCTACCAAATTGGTTCTCTCTCTCTCTCTCTCTCTCTCTCTCTCTGTGTGTGTGTGTGTGTGTGTGTGTGTGTAATATATTAGATTAGAAAAATACATATGCATATATATAATAGCTTAAATTTAGTCATCATGATATGATTGCATCAACTAAGAAAATATCTACCCAAGGTGTTTAAAAGCTTTAATTACTTTATACTAATAATACTTTCCATGTTCTCAAATATTTGTCCATGATGTCTGACGCATTCGCATGTGCACCACGAGTGTAGAAATAAATATCTCTGGATTGTCATCGCAATTTTGAAGTTTCGATGTATCGGTATGTTATATATCTGTATTTTAGCTTCCTTTCTTATGCATGTCTTTTAATGATTCGCATCCGGTTCCGAATAAATTTACCAAGCAGATTAGCAAGATGGTCAAGAGAAGAGAAAATGCTAACCTAGTGAGCCACAATGGCAAAATATGGCATGTTGATCTTCACATCGAGAACAAAGTCGCTTCCATGAGTGGAGATGGGTGGCATGAATTTACAGTAGCCAATAATCTGCAAACTGGGCATTTTTTGGTTTTCAAATACAAAGGCAATATGGTGTTTAGCTTCAAAGCACTTGCCAGAAAACAAAATTCTCTGCTTCTAAAAGATCTTTGAAGAAAACGAAGAAGGCCCAGGATTCATATGTGGATATTCTTGAAGACTCTGGTAGGCTATAAATTTCATTGATTTTGTTGTTGCTGTTTGATTTTAATTTTTGATTTTATTTGGTTTAATTAAATTTAATTGCAGTTTCAGATGGATTAGACGAAGATAATGAGAATACGGCATCGAAGAAGAGGAAAAGGATGTATGGATGCTGCAAAAATACATGTCTCGGCAAATGGTAAGTAATTTATTGATCACGACATTTACCCATTTTGTATATAGGTCACTGTTTTTCTTTTGTTTTAAAAAAATTTAGGATAATTACCCATCCAAATTCATTAAAAAAGGGGTGGTTGTTTTTCTTAAGGTTATGCAATTGTATTATTTTCAACCGCTACATCGGCTGCGGTTCCGCAGACAGCTCCTATAGCTCCACCGCCCGCTCAGACTCCCGCAGCCGCGGCTCCGCAAGCTACTACCTTGACGGCGGCTACGCAGACCACATCGCCAGCTCCACAGGCCGCTCAGACTCCCGCACGCGCCGAATTGCATGGTTTATTGACCGAGGAGCAGGCGCGCCAGATTCTATCGTTTATCAGAGGTCGAGCAGGACCGAGCTAGGGTAGCTTTTTGATTCTTATTTTTTGAAACATGTATTTATTTATATGATACATATTGTACTACATTTTGAAACGATATTGATATTGATATTGGTTTATATTTATATCATATTCAGTTTTTGGGTTTCTTTTGTATATTATATGCGTGAGATGTGATTATAAATACTGCGATATATGTTGTGTGATGATTAATTTTATATTTTATTGTTATATATATTATTGTGCACTGGGCGGGAAAAAATCAGGCAGCCTCTTTTTTAAAAAAAAAACAGATAATGTGTACCTACGGATTAATCGGTAGGTACACATGTTGCTCCTACGGATATGTCCGTAGGGGCAAAATATCAACAGTAACTGATATTCCCTCCTGATCTCAGTACCAGGGGGGTTGGGAGTTCCCCTACGGATATGTCCGTAGGGGCCATTGCTTAGCCCCTACGGCGTTATCCGTAGGGGCAAAATATTAGAAATCCTGATATTTTGCCCCTACGGATATGCACCTACGCATATATCCGTAGGGGATATTACGTGGCCCTACGGCTATCTCCGTAGGTACATGTAATATATTTAAAAAAACCGTAAATAATATAACTTTTTTTACCCTACGGACTACTCCGTATGTGCAACTAACCCTACACAGAACTCCGTAGGGGCAAGTTTTTGCCCGTAGGGGCAAGTTCAGGGCTTCAACTTGCACCTGCGGCCTTTGCACCTACGGGGTCTTTTTTCGCCCCTACGAACATATCCGTAGGGGCAGTGGTTTGCCCCTACCGACAAATCCGTAGGGGCAACCCTTATTTATAGTAGTGTCTTCAAGGAATACCGCTATGCAAAGCAAGAACTAGAGCTACCAGTTTTTAAAACAAATTTCTATAACATTTTTAGGTTTCTTCTATTTCATTAATCTCATTAATGAAGTCCCATTTTATTATGCTTCACAAGCATCACGTTTGAAACGAAATCAACAATATACAATATATATCTCATATATATAATATAAACATTCGTCTCAGGCAGTAATATGATCTCATCACAGAACATTGCAGCAGAAGAAACATATGAAATATTGGATATACTAGGAGGTCCGTGTTTTATTGTGAGCCTGTATAAAACACGGATTCCATGGTCGTGATGAACAGCCAATCCCACAACCCTAGACCCCTACGAGAGCAGCAAGCAACCCTACCAATTCTAGAGTTAGGAGACCCGGTCTCGACTCCTCGAGATGGTCTCCCACTGGACCCTAGAACCCGGTTACTTGTGCTCCCCACCTTGGATCTATCCTAATACAGAAAACTAAATAATATACAATGGTGACATCATCCTCAACCCAGAAGTGGCCCAATAAAAGAATATTACATACAATGAAATTTACATGAATGAAAATAAAAACCCTCATCTCACATAAAACCCCGGCTATTCAAAACACGACGATCCAATATAACATATCACAGCAAAACATAATATCACATGTCATCAACGTAAGTAAATATGCGTATCCCAATTGTTGTTGATGTATAGCAACGAAACCGACGATACACCACATATAACACTTACGGTCGCAGAAAATAAAGTGTAAAACTAAAACAGTTGGAATCTGCAATCTCCTTAGACATCACATGCCTAACTAAATGAATTCCTTAGATATCGCATGCCTAACAATTATAAACCCCGCATTTTAGTCTCGATCTCGAAAACAATTTTCAATATCAAGTCGGGCAATTCAACAAGATTCCTGACATCCTGATCGAATGCTCGTCGAAAACTTTAGTAGACGGCCGCACCCCCCGATGTCGTCGACACAGTGCACTAAGGCGGAACACCGCTGCCGCGAGCACCCGAACGGATGCTTTTGGCGACGGGGTTCTCCTACAGTCACTTGGCCGGGGCTATGGGGCGTGGCTATCTATTAAGTTTACTCGGCGAGTATCCGCGTACACTACGTGATTGCGACGGACTTTTAATCGCATCAAAATCCCGTGGCAACCGACAAATGAGACTAAACTGCTAGATTTATAACATTCAAATTAGTTATCTCATAACTACATGTGGATTCCAAATATTGTATCACATTACAGAAAAAGTTAGACGATGTTAAACATTCTGATCGAATCAACAAACACCCAAAATTTCCCTATTTGCTCAACTCTGGAACTTATTTTAAAAGCATCCATCACATGCCACAGAACCAATGGTCCGGCCGTAGAAGGGTCAAACCAATGCCTCACATGTGGCAACGCCGAACTGCCACAAACCCTAGGGTTTAGAGGCGGTTCTGACGGTCACATAATCGAGTTAAGGTTTCTGTTCTTCTAAAGGGTCCACCGCGTTACTTGCATGACTTTGAACGTTCTTTAACTAAGGAAAAATCCAACACTTGAAAATTTTCCGACAGGGGAAAAGTGAGTTATTGATATCCGTTCGAACTTTTTAACACTGTCTAAACAATCACGAAACCAAGCTAGAATTGCGAAAACGAAACACTCCGAATTACCTTTTGAGTAAATAAACATCTCATGCAAATTTAGTCAAAATAAACAACATCAAAAATACCAAACCCCATAGCCTTGACCATGAACCAAACCTGGAGCCCAGAACCCTCTGGGGGGCCGGCCTGCTCGGATTTTATGGCCCAGTGATTGGCCAAAATCTAAGTAGGGGGTGGGGTTTGGTCCATGTTCATATAGTATCTCATACAGTCTTCTGCACTTGTTTGGAAAATTTTTAGAGCTCATTTAAAATTCGACAGAAACTGAGGTTTGTTATCGGGTGTTTCGGAGTTGTTTCGGTTTCGTAATCCTATACTTATCCATCTAATTCTCTAGCAAGGCTCTGATACCACTGTTGGGTTACCTACACCGACAGCAAAGTTTCAGGAGGCATCATCCATGCCAATTTCAAAATTTTCCATTGAAGAAGATAACCCTAAACCTAGGAACTTTAACTAGAGAATCAAACAACAGACATGTTAAACACTTTAACATCTAAGAGTTAGGGATTACAACCTTTGTAGTCCGTTCCTTTGCTTCATAAGCTCCGTGTTGAGGTCCCTTCGCTGCGATCATCAAGTACCCGGACTCAAGAGAGGCTCCATAAAGAGAAAGAAGCAACCTTACTTGAAGACTTCACTAATCCAAGATGATCTACCTTGAAGAATCTCAAACCCAAGCCCTTGCTTCACTAATCAAGTATTAGTAAAGCAAACACCCTAATTTAAGTGGCTAGAATAGATGAGGATGATGAATTAGGAATTTAGCTCTCTTTTGTTTTTAATTTCTCACTCAAAATCATCACAAACCCAAAAGCTAGAAAGCTTTTTCAAAAGCAAGAAGAAGAAGAATTTCTTTTGTGAAGAATAATAAATTATTGTTATGGTTACAAATCCAACCATGGGTTAAGAATGATAGAGTTAACCCTTGTAGAGAATAAACTAGAGGTTAAGGTTTGGATAGGGTGAATAAATATCAACACAAAATATCAAGCTAGATGACAAAAGTCAAAGCTTCATGAAGCTTCATGAAACTTTCATCCAAAAGCTAAACCTAACCATGTTTAAACTCTACAAAGCAAGTTGCATTTGTAACCCTAACATGTTACAATATTATATATCACATATACAATATATTTTATAACAAAAGAAAATAATACAATTAACATATATCACATATATATCAATGTATTATCCAAGTGAGAAAAAGAATCTTTAAGTGAGCTTATATTAGTTAATGTAACGTAATATATCAAATATATAATTATACATTAAATTATCGAATCAACACTTGATCCGATAATCCGGCTATTTCACAAATAACCGACTGATATAATCTGTATCAGTTCATCGAATCAACACTTGATCCGATGACCCGGCTATATCACATATACCCTGCCGATATCACATATCGTAAGAATCTAATACGGTATCGCATACACGTATTATTCTCGGTCCCGCACATATCACATATATGCTTCTACTCCATTTTTCCTGAGCCAGGAAAGCACTGTGTAGGACTCTAAAGAATCGTCAATACGCCGGCAGTAGGTGATGATCATATCAAACACCCACAAGCTGCAAGCGGTCAGCTAAACGTAACAGCCACCCAGGTATTGAGAGATCAAAAGATCAACAAGCAAGCCTGTACATTCTCCTGTGTATCCAATCAGTAACACTCCCGTACAGTCCGGTCTCTTCATCTGATATGTCGCATATCCAGTCTAGGGGTGGTAACCGTCAGACCCCAGTAACCGATAAGTCATGTCGATATGAGGTCCATAAAAGTTCAAAAAACTACTGATAACACTTACCAGTAAATCTCAGTAACCCTGGCTAGGGATTTCCATAGCCAATCGAACACAGCGGAACATCAACTCCCTATACCGGGAGAGACGAAACCCTTCTTATCACTCATTGCTCCCATGTGATTCGGGACTGTACCTAAAAGCCACCGTTTTGCATGCCCTCTTGGATGTGGTAAGGTGGAAATCAAAGCACGGTGGGAATTACACAAGACTCTATGACGATCTCGGGTCTACAGACTAACCTGTACCGGTGTCACCAGAGAACTGCCATTTGACGTGAGGTATAATACCATCTGGGAGTTCTCGGCGACTCCGTCCACTGTACCCGGTCTCCACAGAGCAACCGTATACTATCTCTGATGTCAAACACCAATGGATATGGGATCATCCATCACCCATCTACATGGGTCAAGAAGCATACGCTAGTCTACTCTGGTATATCGATGCCCTGTCTCGATACACATACGACTAGGAACAATTAAAGGATATACTTAGCGACTACTATGTCCCCACTAGTATGATCTACATCATAGTCCTAGTAGTCAAGTACTCATCCTAAGGGCTTTATCAACATGTAACATAAAGACATCTAGAGTACATGTTAAGATAAAGAGCAACCAGATAGCATACTATCATATCGAGCAAGAAAGTCCTCCCTATATATGTCCAAGCATCCATTACAATATGCATGGTATGTACAGTAATGGCCTCTAGGGCTTACATATCACTAACATCGGGTGCTCGCGGCCATGGTGTTCCGCCTAACTGCACTTTGTTCATCACAGAAAACTGCATTTTAATACCACTCATTCGTTATCTATATTTTGTATATATCGGTATTATTAACCTGTGTCTGCTCATTCGTTATCTATTTTTTGAGATTGCAAGATTAGATTTTGGTATTTGAATTCACTTGTTTTGGACTTGGAACCATTTGTAATCAAGATTCATTTTATATAAAGTATTTCTTGTATATCTTCTCTTTTTTCTCTTTTCTTTTTATTGTCATTTAATTTTATTATGTGTGCGTTGTTGTTCTTGGGCTATGGTGAGGTAGGTTGTGGAATTACTTTACTTCTAACCCCTCCCTTTTGATTCTTGCATTTTACATTTCTTTTCTTAATTATGCAATTTTATTATGTTTTGCTTGATAGGATATATCGTTTTCAATTGTTGCAAATCAACCTATAACATATATCCTATTTTTTCTTTACATTTTATTGTTTCTCTATTATGAATTGAAATTGAAATGAAAATGGAATTATATTAAGTGTCGCAATTAGCTAGAAAGGATATATAGCACACATGCATATATTCTATACTTGCTAACTTCACTTAACTAATTCCATATTCATTTCATTCTCAAACTCTATTTTTTAGTTTCTATTTAACTTAACTTTGATGTCGTATTCTAACCCGGCGCATCTTCGGGTGGATGCAGCATGCTTTCGCAATTCAAAATGGAAACTAAAATATATGAGCCTTGAATCAAAAAGGAGAGTTGGGGGTAAAAGTTGTATTTCACTAATACTAAACCTTAGCCTAAGTTTTCCCTAAAACCTTTCTTTAAATTCTTGCAATTTGTGACAAACTCATCTTCCAACCTTTTGCTTATAACTCAAATTGATGTCGTGATATCCACTCCTTGTGGTTCGACCCATACTTGCCGGCTTGCTTCAACGCACCGTGCACTTGCGGTATTTTAAAACTCGAGACTCACCTCGTGCACCTTTTCCACCAACGAAACCGACATATCTTAATAACAACAAAAACTCAACAAAGGCACGACAACGTGAGTTTCGAAAAAGTTTTTGGCACCGTTGCTGGGGAGTGGCAACATCACCAAGCTTTTTGAGTTATCTTTGTAGATAAACTCCTAAAAACTACAAAACAAAAACCAAAAAAAAAATCTTTTACATTGTGCATCTTTTTGACATTTTTCTCTCCGTTTTTGCAACCTTCTATCACTCTGTGATAAAATTAAAAAATCAAAAAACACCAGAAAAACAATAAATTATCCTAGAGAACCCACAAAAAATACGAGCATCTAACTCAACAGACAGACCAGCGACATTCATGTAAAATTCGAGCTCGCCGGCCCATTCTGGGAATTTTTTTGAAAATTTTTGTGGTAGTATCTTCAGTGCACTGTTTGTATTCTATTTGTATTGTTTGCTTTTTATAATTTTTAGTGTGCGGGTAGTTGGCCACATATATCGCTTTTCGTACTAAAATTTCCGTTTTTTGCAACATTTTCAGATTCGAAGAATTTGCGAATAGCGATTGTGTAAAGGAAGGAGTGCGTTCAAAATCAAGGTGATAACGGAATACAGTGCCAAAGATCCGGGTAGATTGACCCGTGCAAGCGAACCTTTCTACCCAAACGGATTCAATTCAATGGGGGTTTCTTAACCCAAAAATCCAACGGTACGTATTCCTTAAACACC
Source organism: Agapanthus africanus (assembly GCA_030015575.1). Classification (NCBI taxonomy): domain Eukaryota; kingdom Viridiplantae; phylum Streptophyta; class Magnoliopsida; order Asparagales; family Amaryllidaceae; genus Agapanthus; species Agapanthus africanus. Next base: position 438,126,767 of record CM057350.1, on the reverse strand, counting down.
TTCTTCTCAAATCCCGACGCGTCCACTACTCTATCTTTGCAGGATTCTTTGCAAGCACAGTGCAAAATGCCAAAAAGGACTAACCCGTATTTCTTTTGCAGCGCTGCAGTTGAACATAAACTAAAAAATGATTGTTTGATGTTTTGAACAACCTTTTCATTGTATTGCGCATTGCATAACTTTAATGCGGACTTAAGGGCAAAAGAACCCCAACAAGATACGGTAAGGGATTTTATCACCCTTCTCCGTGGCCTAAAAACCATAAAAGAACGAGCATATTCACACCCCCATTAACAATAAAAGAAACTAGACTTTCAGCCTCTAAGGACTTCGCGCTCAATAGAGAAAATTAAGTGTATTTCGATACCCGTCCATCGGTACATTGTTCAAGAAGTAACTAGGAAAGTGTAAAAGGTGTAACCGCCGAAAGAGAGAAGGTTTTGTAATTAAGGAACCTCGCGAAAGCGAGAGAAAACCTCCCTTCCTCTCTGCACTTACCTGGCTTCTCGATCAGTCTATCTTGGGCCCATCTCGCGATACATTTTTTACTTCACAAAGCAAGTTTTCGAGCATGTCTAGTTGACCTAGGTAACCTTAGACTGTTTAGGTGTGTGCAGTGCGTCATGTTTGTGTTCTTGCGGTACCTTTTTGTGTGATATTTCTTGTTGTGAATTTTTTTTAGCAACACCCTTTTTTCTTCCATTTCCTCAATGTTGCCCTACCAATTCCGGATAGTGCTTGTCAGCTTGGACTAGAGATTCACAATCTCATTAGTCTGGTTCGTGACTGTATCTTCCGACTCTTCTACACCTTCTGCTTCATCGGAGCCGTCTGATCCTACACTTCATTCTCCTTCACCTTCTTCTCCTACACCACCGATAATGACGGAACAAACGATCATTGAGCAACAGGAGGTGGCATTACAGGACAGATGTTACCCATACCGTTCATCCCTTCCTTCATGCATAGTGTTGCCCACCATTGTGGCAAACAACTATGAAATCAAGCCACAATTCATACCACTACTCCGAAAATTCCATGGACTCGAGTCCGAGAATGCTTACCTTCTAATCAGCGAATTTGAAGGAGTATGTGCAGTGATGAAAATTCATGGAGTGGGTGAGGATGTCGTTAAGCTCAAATTCATTCCGTTTGCGCTTAAGGACAATGCGAAAAGTTGGTTAAACAGTTTGCCAGCTAGGTCAATCACGACATGGGACGACTTTGTGAAAGTTTTTCTGAAATTTTTTTACCCTATTCATAAAACCGTGCGAATTCGCAATGAAATCCACAAGGTGAAATTTTCTGGAAATGCTTGGAAAGATTTAAAGACATCTTAATCAAATGTCCCCATCATGGGTTAGAACAGTGGGGGTTATGTCAGATTGTCTATGAAGGTTTAGACTCCAGTTCGCGCATGATGTTAGAATCCATGTGTCAGTGCAAATTCCTGAGCTATGGTGCTAAGGACGCATGGAACTTTTTGGAAGAACTGGCTGACAAGAGCATCCAGTGGGAGAGTGTGAGTGAGAAACCATCTGTGACTAGGAGCGGTGCACACATAGTTGACACTTCTATAGCTACCGAAGAAAAAATCATTGCTCTTATACGGCGAATGGAAGCTTTAGAGAGCAAAAATTTACCGCTACCGGTCAATCAAATTTCTCCGACTTTGTGCGCTAACTGTCAGCATCCTAGCCACATAACGGAAGAATGTCCATTTCTCGTTGGGTCTTAGGGACCTGAAAACGTTAATGCGTTTTACCAAAACCAGCGTCCCAGGAACGATCCTTTCGCAGAGACATACAACCCTGGTTGGAAGAATCATCCCAATTTTTCTTGGAATCTGGCACCTTTTCAAAACAACAATTCAAACCCGCCTTTCCAACAATTTCAAAATTCAAATTTTCAAAACCAGAAATTTGGATACTCAACCAACCATCCCTAACAGCCTCAACACCCCCAACAGCCCCAACAACCGAATCAGCACAACCCAACCTTTACACCCCCTGGGTTTGCTCAAGACGACAAAAGAGAGTCATCCATTGAAAAAGGGTTGGAAGCTTTGATTAAAACTTCTGCGCAGACTTCATCTAGTCTGGCTAATTTTATGCAAACATCCGGTCAGTTGCATAGCGCTAACACTCAAGCAATAGCCAGACTAAAAATCCAAATCAGTCAACTGGCTGCCACAGTTAATGAACGTGAAAAGGGAACATTTCCTTCTCAACCCGTGATGAATCCTAAAGAGCAGAAAAACAACAACGCTCATATTGTTCAGCAGAACAATATTGAGAATGCGAACGCTGTCACCGTCCTCAAATCAGAACGGATGGTTGACAACAAGGTTGTCAACCCCAACGACTCATCCAAACGTGCGATTGTCAGTTTACCAGCACATATCTCATCTTCTGTTCCTCATTGTGATCTGTCATCATCTTCATCGCCTTCTTCCTCTTCTTCTTCATCGTCATTGTCTGCTACACCTTCTTCAAAGCAGTTCGAGAATTCACCGCAAGACCACCCTGATGATCCAGCAAGAACATTCCCGCCTTCTGCACCTATTCCATCTGCAGCTTCTCCAAACTTAGTGTTTGGGCCCAAGGCTCCCTATCCTAATAGGTTGATATCGAAGAAGCCTTCTGCAAATATGGAAAAAGTGATAGAAGTTTTTAAACGCTGTGAAGTCAACATTCCTTTGTTGGACATGGTCCAACAAGTTCCGGCATATGCGAAGTTTTTGAAGGATTTGTGCACACATAAACGACATACAAATGTGCCCAAAACTGTCTTCTTGTCCGCCACACTAAGCGATGTCTTGTCCAAATCCATTCCGGTGAAATATAAGGACCCTGGCTGTCCGACTATTTCATGCACTATAGGGGACAAGCAAATCAACCATGCCTTGTTAGACTTAGGGGCTAGTGTGAACCTTCTCCCCTACTCAGTTTGCAAACAACTGGGATTGGGAGAACTGAAGCCAACCAAAGTGACCCTGCAACTGGCAGGTCGATCAACAAAGGTACCGAAGGGAGAAATCGATGATGTTCTCATCAAGGTCGGGGAATTCATATTCCCCATAGATTTCATTGTATTGGAGACAGAACCCTTTGCCAATCCCAACGGTCAGATTCCGGTCATATTGGAATGGCCTTTCCTAGCCACATCCAACGCGTTGATCAACTGTCGCAATGGATCCATGAAACTCTCATTCGGAAACATGACAGTTGACCTCGACATTTTCACACTAGGAAACCAAGCAAGCAAGAAACACGACGACACCTTTGAAGTCAACGCTGTATATGATATGTTTGAGGAGGGGACATTTGACTTCAAAAATGAGTGTCTGGACGAAACGTTTGAAGAACTGTTTTCTGAGGAGCCTCTTTCCCTTGAGAAGTTAAGTCCTGAACAGGCATCCTAAGCACATTGGGGGCCCAAATTTGAACCACTTCGTAACAAACCGGCCCCTGAAGTTCGACCATCTGTAGAGGAGCCACCACAACTCTACCTCAAAGTTCTTCCTGACCACCTCAAGTATGCGTACTTAGGAATAATGAAATGCTTCCAACAATAATCACAACCGACCTTGCGCCTAAGCAAGAGTTAGCCATCATGGACGTTCTGAGAAAGAACTTGGAAGCGATTGGGTGGTCAATGGCTGATATCAAAGGAATCTGCCCTGCTATCTGCCTGCACAGAATTCATATGACGGATGATTCCAAACCCTTCAAAGATCCTCAACGCCGGCTTAACCCGGTGATGAAAGAAGCAGTACGGAATGAAATGCTGAAGTGTCTGGACAATGGGATCATCTATCCCATTTCTGATAGCAAATAGGTAAGCCCTATTCACATGGTACCAAAGAAATCGGGACTCACTGTAATCACGAATGAAGCAAATGAGCTAATCCCAACCCGCACACAAACGGGATGGAGAGTCTGTATTGATTACAGAAAGCTCAACGTAGCCACTCGCAAGGATCATTTTGTAAGTCCACGTTGCGACCCCCGGTTCTTACGGGGAGGCGGAAACGGTATAAAAATCAAATTTTTAGCGCATGGGGCAACATGGACTAACAAAGTCGGGATCTTTTCCTAAACTAAAGCTAGCAAACAAGCTAAAGAGAGTTAGCTACTCGGAAAGATGGTTATACCTAAACTTGAACTCCTTCTTCTTGAAACCTTGTAGAGGTTGATGGTTCTCTTCTCGTCGCCTTCTTCCGTCGAAGATGGATCCACCTGTGGGTTCAACCTTCGGGCTCTTTCTCGAACTTTGAGTGAACTAGAATCTCCGGCTTGCTAAACCCTTGATCCTAGAGTGAGTAGAGAGTGTCTAAGGGGTGCTTTTCTTTTAAGGAGAGGGATTCTCAACACATGAGAAGGATTCTCCTTTGGCTAGAGGAAGAAGAAGATGAAGTGAGGAGAGAGAAGCTAAATGATAGAATGAGCTCTTTTCTTTTGCAACCATAACTAAAAGAAAAGGAAATATCCAATTAATAATAATAAATCAAAAATGAAATAGTTGATGGTTGTATTTGGAATGACCACTATCATAACTTTCAATAAATGAGTGTAAGCAAGAATCAAGGAGTATCCTTGCAAAGCAATGATGGTGGTCAACATTCAACCATGGTCAACAAGTCAACCATGGTCAACAAGTCAACAAAATCAACCATAACAATATTTCATTTAATTACTATTATTAATTGATATTTCATAAATCTATTAGGGTTTGGAAAAAGACGACTGTCAACTGTGCATACGCACCCGTTCCGAAACCCTAATGAAAAACCTCATCCTCCGCCTCAAGCAACTGTGCATACACACCTGTATTTTCGTTCCGAGGAACAAGAATACCGAGAGATAAAAGCAACCCCAAAACATGTACCAGTATCTGGCTCAAACCAGAGCCTGCTAGTATAATCCGTCCGGACTCCAAACGTGCACAAGTGCGCGGATGAGAACGAACCCTGCCGCAAAACCATGCGACCTCTACTCATTTTGCCCAGAGGCGAATATCCTCTGTGTGGGACTCTAAAGACTTGACACTACGCTGGCAGTGGGTTTAACCACAGACCGCAAGCGGCACTAGCTGTGCGTAACGGTCCCCAGGTAGACGCCGACAAGAAGGCTGACGAGGTGAACCCCATCTGAACTCCTACTGAGTCTGAATGTGACATTCTCCGTACAGTCCGGTCTGTTCGTCTGATATATCGCATGTCGGGCCTAGGGGGCGGTAAAACGTCAGTCCCCCAATAGCGGTACAAGTCGTGTCGGAGTGAAGCCCAAAACACCCTGAAATAACACTGGAAGCCTACCAGTATATCTCGCTTACCCTGGCCAGGGACTACTCGTGTAATGGCTCTCCTAGACACAGCGCGATGTCAACCCCCAATACCGGGAGAGACGAATCCTGTCTAACCGGCACTGCCTCCAAGTGCTTCGGGACTGCACCCAACCACTACCTGTTTGCATGACTCCTTTGAGCCGTGGTAGGGTAGTAGTCAAAGTACAGTGGGAACACACTCGAGGCGAAGTGCCAGTGTCAAGTCAGCGGACTAAGCTTTACTCATGTCACCTAGGAACTGATAACTGACGATAGGTATAATACCAACCTGTCAGTTCCCGACGAGTCCTGTCCAGTGTACTCGTAACCCAACGAGCACCCGTATACTATCTCCAGTACGACGTACTGATGGCTGTGGGACAGACTATCTCCCACACTGGGATGAGAAGCGCATACGCTAGTCTACTCCGGAGTATCGATGCCCTGTCTCGATAGTCCTGCGACTAGGGACCTGTATAAGGATGTGCTTATAGATCACCCAGCCCCCACTAGTGTGACTGCCATCACAACGCTGGTAATCAAGCAAAGATCCTAAGGGCTCCACTAATGCGTATAGGTGATATCGCAAAATAAACACATGTACACATTGAAGTAGAAACAAACCAAGTAGCATACTACTATATTGAGCAAGATTGTTTATACAAGGTGAATATCCCAAGCTTCCATTAAGTAATATACAAACTAGTATGATACAGTAATGGCCTCTAGGGCATATACACTAACAATCTCCCACTTGCACTAAGGCCATGTACTGGCGTATCGAAGACCTATCATCTCGATCAGCCGCTCGAACTGAGTCTGGGGTAGGGCCTTGGTGAATGGATCTGCAGTGTTTTCTTCTGAAGCAACCCTCCGAACCTCGATCTCCTTGCGATCCACGATCTCCCTGATCAGGTGATACCGCCTCAAGATGTGCTTGGATCTCTGATGGGACCTGGGTTCCTTCGCTAAAGCTATAGCCCCGTTGTTGTCGCAATACAGAGGTATTGGGTCAACAATGGACGGAACCACCTGAAGTTCTTTCAAGAACTTCCTCATCCAGATAGCTTCTTTTGCGGTATCAGATGCAGCGATGTATTCCGCTTCCATAGTCGAGTCTGCAACGGTTTCCTATTTGGAACTCTTCCAACACACCGCCCCTCCATTGAGGGTAAAGACAAAACCCGACATGGACTTGGAATCATCCTTGTCACTCTGGAAGCTGGAGTCAGCAAAGGCCTCGATCTGGAGGTCTTTTCCGCCATACACCAAGAACATCTCCTTAGTCCTCCTCAGGTACTTGAGAATGTTCTTTACTGCTATCTAGTGTTTCTCCCCAGGGTTTGACTGATACCGGCTTACTACACTCAGTGCATAAGCTACATCTGGTCTGGTACACAACATCGCATACATTATAGAGCCTACCGCAGAAGCGTAGGGTATAATAGACATGCGATCCCTCTCCAAATCGGTCTTGGGAGACATCTCTTTAGAGAGGGTGATCCCGTGACAAGCCGGTAGGTTACCGCGCTTGGAATCTTCCATACTGAATCTTTTCAGTACGGTGTCGATGTACCTGGACTGTGAAAGTCCTAATATCCTCTTGGATCTATCACGATGGATCCGGATCCCCAGGATGTACGAAGCATCACCCAGGTCTTTCATGGAGAAGCTTTGTGACAAGAACCCCTTGACAGATTGTAGCATAGGAATGTCATTTCCTATTAAGAGAATGTCATCCACGTATAAAACGAGGAATACTACAGTTCTCGCTACAAATCTACTATAGATGCATGGTTCATCTGGATTTTTGATAAAGCCAAATTCCTTGACCGTCTCACCAAAACAAATGTTCCAACTCCGCGATGCCTGCTTTAGTCCATAGACGGACTTAAGCAACTTGCACACCTTTCCGCTGCTCCCACTCTGAATGAAACCCTCTGGCTGATCCATATAGACACACTCCTCTAAATTTCCATTTAGAAAAGCGGTTTTTACGTCCATCTGCCAAATCTCATAATCGTGGAAGGCAGCAATGGCAAGAAGGATCCGAATGGATTTCAGCATAGCCACTGGAGAAAAGGTTTCGTCATAGTCCAAGCCAGGTCTTTGACGGAAACCCTTTGCTACAAGTCTAGCTTTATAGGTCTCAACCTGTCCATCTACACCAATCTTTCTTTTGAAGATCCACTTGCATCCTACGGGTTTTACCCCGTCTGGAGCAATGTCCAACGTCCATACTTTGTTGGTGTACATGGACTCCATTTCGGTCCGCATTGCATCCAGCCATTTTACTGAGTCAACGCTCTGAACGGCCTGCTGGAAGCTAGTAGGCTCATCATAATCTATGATGCAATCCTCTCTATCCCCGTCTATGAGAAAACCGTAGTATCTCTCGGGCGGATGAGACTGCCTACTACTCCTGCGGAGTGGCGTAGAAATGTCCTGTTCATTTGAACCCTCTGGTTCCACTAAGCTTTCAGTAATAGTCTGTGGTTCTGGAATTTCTTCCAGTTCTACTGCGCTCCCACTTATCTGATTTTCTAAAAACTCAGTTTCCATGAAGCGGGCATGACGAGAAACAAGGACTTTTTGCTCCTCTGCGTAATAGAATAGATACCCCTTGGAGTTCTTTGGGTATCCCACAAACTTGCACTGTACTGAGCGTGCCTCGAGCTTGTCCGCATGCTGCTTTTTAACAAAAGCCGGACATCCCCATGTCTTAAAGGATTTAAGACAGGGTTTCTTCCCACTCCATATCTGATATGGTGTGGTGGGCACTGTCTTAGTAGGAACTTGGTTCAAGAGATGTGCAGCTGTTTCTAGTGTATATCCCCAGAAAGATCGCGGTAACTCAGCCTTACTCATCATGGAACGTACCATATCCAATAGGGTTCGGTTCCGTCTCTCCGATACACCGTTGTGTTGCGGAGTGTATGGAGGAGTAAGCTGAGAGAGAATTCCGTTCTCTTTTAAATAATTCAGGAACTCGGCACTTAAGTATTCACCACCTCGATCCGATCTTAGGATCTTGATACTTTTGCATGTTTGTTTTTCAACTTCATTCTTGTAATCCCGAAATTTCTCAAAGGCCTCGGATTTGTGCTTCATTAAGAAGACATGTCCATACCTAGAGAAATCGTCTGTGAAAGTAATGAAGTATGAATAACCGCTTCGCGTATGTGTAGACATTGGACCACACACGTCACTGTGTATGAGTCCCAAGAGCTCGCTCGCTCTTTCTCCGTGTCCAGTGAACGGAGTCTTTGTCATCTTTCCCATGAGACAAGATTCACAAGTAGCATAAGAATGATACTCGAACGGATCCAAGTATCCTTCTTTATGTAACTTAGTCAACCGTGTCTCATTGATGTGACCCAGTCTACAATGCCATAAGAAAGCCTGATTGATATCTGGAGACTTTCTTTTGTGTGTATTCTGGACATTGAAAATCTGTGGTTGGTTTAATACGTATATACCATTGCTCAGTGTGCCTGACACAATCAGAACTTGATTAAGGTGAATGTTTACAACATTACTTACAAACGCAAATTTATAACCTTCTTTAGAAACCAAAGATACAGAAATGATATTACAAGTTGCGTTGGGTACAAAAAGCAATTACGCAAAACCAAAACATGTCCATCTGACATTCCCAGGTGATAGTCCCCCACGGCTTTAGCATCCATGCTAGCTCCGTTCGCAACTCTGAGGGTCATGTCACCTGCCTTCAAAACCCTACGGTTTCTCAACGCCTGCAAAGAATTACAGATATGAGATCCTGATCCGGTATCCAATACCCAGGAAGTAGAGTTTATAGAAAGACAGTTTTCAATAACATACACACCTGAAGCTGAAGCCGCAACCTGCTTCAGTTCCTGTGTCCTGGCCTTCCAAGCCCTGCAATCTTTCTTCCAGTGTCCACTCTTGTGACAATAGAAGCATTCCTCTTTACCCACAAGCTTCCCCGCTATCTTTGTTGCCTTTTCCTTTCCCTTCGTACCCACTTTATTAACACCGCCTCTTGGTTTGGCGGGGGCTTTCTTCCTCTTTCCCTTGGCTTTCTCCTTGGACCTAGAGGAAGAAGATCCTCCTACAAACAAAGCGGGTGTTTCCCTACCCTTCTGTACGGTGCCCTCTGCGCTCCTCAGCATGTTGAGGAGTTCTGAAAGTTCAACTTCCTTTTCTTGTAAGTTGAAGTTCAGTATAAACTGGGCGTAAGTGGATGGAAGGGACTGGAGAATTAAATCCGTATAGAGTTCACTGTCCAACGTGGTCCCAAGTTCCGCGAGCTCCTCAGTGTAGCCAATCATCTTAAGCACGTGGTCCGCTACCGATGATCCGACGGCCAACTTTATCGAAAATAACTTCTTCGACACTTCGTATCTTGCGATACGAGACTGCTCTCCATACAGTTCTTTTGTATGGAGAAATATGGACTCCAAGTCCATATTCTCATGCCTCCTCTGGTGATCGTTGTCCATAGAGGCAAGCACGAGGCACCTGGCCTTCGCGCAATCAATCTTCCAAGTCTTACGGATTTCCTTATCCGCGACGCTGGAGGTGGGACCTGGGACGGGGGGAGCTTTGGTGGTAAGAAGATACCCCAGCTTGTCGTAAGTGATTGCCATTTTGACATTCCTGAGCCAATCTTTGTAGTTTGGCCCTGTCAATATGTTTTTATCTAGAAGTAACTTAAGTCCAGTCATTTCGATTTGGTCGCTGCAGGGGGAGAGAAGAAACACTTAGCACGATGCTCTTGCAAGTTTAGAATGGTTTTTAATTTGTCTAAACAGGATGGCTCCCACTGTCTATCGAATCCCTCCTCAAACCACAAAGGAAGAATTAGCCGGGATCAATCCCACCGCACAATACTTGCTTAACCGTTCAGCCAGGCCAGTGTCGGTACTTCGAGGGAGGTTTTCCAACGCTTTCGCGAAGTTCCTTAATTTAAGAACCTCTTTTCCCTGGGGGCGTAGCCCCGCTAACACCTTTCTAGGCACCTACTAGGTTTATAGCATTGATCGTTTAGTGAGAAATTTCCCGAGGAGTAGCATATACTCACAGTAAGATCGGGATCCAAATATCATCGCGTGACGAAACTGAAGGAATCCTACCAGAATCATCACACTCCAAATGGTATGCAAATCTAGCAAGTTTCAGTACTTATGAAACTCCCGATGTGGATTTTTACCCCATGCTCTTATGACCTTGACTAAGGCCAACAAATCATAAGTCACATGTCAAGTTCTACCCGTCGTTATCCAGGTTAATTTGAACCCACCCGTATATACCCTTGACTATGGCCAACAAGGCAATACGACTGTCCCAAACCAATGCATTCTATCTATGCAACATATGAATACCTACCAGCTACCAAACACTGTGCCTTGATTAAGGCCAACAAACACAGCTTGAATACTGTTGAATATTCATATGAAACGATGGAGGGCTACGGATGGTTTTGGTAAAACCGTGAACGTAGTGAACTTGATATAATCGATGGAACGAGATAGCTTTTAGAAGGAGTGGCTCAAACTCCGCATTTAAAAGTTAGTTTTTGAAAAGAACCGAGTGGTTTTTCGAAAGTGTTCCAACGACTTTAACTTGGTTTATTATCTTGCATTAGTTCTTTTAATGCGTGATATTCTTGCATTAGTTCTTTTAATGCGTCCCATCATTTAATCCTACCATTGCAGAAAACAACCAAAATATGACGTACGCTTATGCCATTCGCATTCGCCACGGGGTCCCGTCATCACTCGTTAGGTTACTTAACTAACGACAGAGCGGGGGCTGGGCTAGCGCGGCTGTAAAACATAAGCAACGCCTAAATATAAAGCAATAATAGACATTACAGATCACAGATGAATACATTGGATATACTAGCAATCCGCAATCCGTTCGAGCCTGCAACGAAAAGCGGATTACACGGTCGCGGTGAATAGCAAATACCCCACCCAAGACCCCTACGGGTGCGGCAAACTACCCGCCAAGTACCCGGTAGTTTGTGCACCCCTCCATGGGTCTATCCTAGGAGCAAAAACAGTAAAAAGAATTATACAATGACGGCTACAACCCCGACCCGGTTGTGCGGCCATACAAATAATATTATTACATCAATTTACATTTACAAATGAATGAAAGAAAAACAAAAACTCATCTCACATCCACCCCGGCTATTCACCCGCGACAGTCCAACACATTCATATACACATTCCAATATCAAACACAGATCACAGAGATGTATAACCCCGACTAATCGACTTATAGCGATTAGCCGACGTTCAATACATGCAAACATCACAGATATAACCATCATAGTCAAAGTGCAGTGAAGTTCGGAAAAAAAATACGGAATTATAGGACCCCAAAAGTAAATTTCTGTTCTGGAAAATCTGGGCACATATAACATATTTGAAAAATCCCAAAATCCTACCAGAAGAACACTGCACGAAACCCGATCACGAGAGGACCCCACACGGCGGCGGTTCCGCGGCAAATGCCTACCTCATGCCGCGGAAACGCGGCTGTTTGAAGGAATCAGGGGATCGTTTTTCTTGGGTGTTCACACAAAACCCTGAGCCGATTTTAGGTGTATAACAAATCTTGTTTTGACCAGAAAAAAATTTAACAGAAACTAGGGTTTTGTAAAAGTTTGGATTTTGGATTTTTTCGGTTCCGAACTTCGTTACACTTCACTACCAAGCTAGTTTAAGTTTAGTTAGGCTCTGATACCACTGTAAGTCCACGTTGCGACCCCCGGTTCTTACGGGGAGGCGGAAACGGTATAAAAATCAAATTTTTAGCGCATGGGGCAACATGGACTAACAAAGTCGGGATCTTTTCCTAAACTAAAGCTAGCAAACAAGCTAAAGAGAGTTAGCTACTCGGAAAGATGGTTATACCTAAACTTGAACTCCTTCTTCTTGAAACCTTGTAGAGGTTGATGGTTCTCTTCTCGTCGCCTTCTTCCGTCGAAGATGGATCCACCTGAGGGTTCAACCTTCGGGCTCTTTCTCGAACTTTGAGTGAACTAGAATCTCCGGCTTGCTAAACCCTTGATCCTAGAGTGAGTAGAGAGTGTCTAAGGGGTGCTTTTCTTTTAAGGAGAGGGATTCTCAACACATGAGAAGGATTCTCCTTTGGCTAGAGGAAGAAGATGAAGTGAGGAGAGAGAAGCTAAATGATAGAATGAGCTCTTTTCTTTTGCAACCATAACTAAAAGAAAAGGAAATATCCAATTAATAATAATAAATCAAAAATGAAATAGTTGATGGTTGTATTTGGAATGACCACTATCATAACTTTCAATAAATGAGTGTAAGCAAGAATCAAGGAGTATCCTTGCAAAGCAATGATGGTGGTCAACATTCAACCATGGTCAACAAGTCAACCATGGTCAACAAGTCAACAAAATCAACCATAACAATATTTCATTTAATTACTATTATTAATTGATATTTCATAAATCTATTAGGGTTTGGAAAAAGACGACTGTCAACTGTGCATACGCACCCGTTCCGAAACCCTAATGAAAAACCTCATCCTCCGCCTCAAGCAACTGTGCATACACACCTGTATTCTCGTTTCGAGGAACAAGAATACCGAGATATAAAAGCAACCCCAAAACATGTACCAGTATCTGGCTCAAACCAGAGCCTGCTAGTATAATCCGTCCGGACTCCAAACGTGTACAAGTGCGCGGATGAGAACGAACCCTGCCGCAAAACTATGCGACCTCTACTCATTTTGCCCAGAGGCGAATATCCTCTGTGTGGGACTCTAAAGACTCAACACTACGCTGGCAGTGGGTTTAACCACAGACCGCAAGCGGCACTAGCTGTGCGTAACGGTCCCCAGGTAGACGCCGACAAGAAGGCTGACGAGGTGAACCCCATCTGAACTCCTACTGAGTCTGAATGTGACATTCTCCGTACAGTCCGGTCTGTTCGTCTGATACATCGCATGTCGGGCCTAGGGGGCGGTAAAATGTCAGTCCCCCAATAGCGGTATAAGTCGTGTCGGAGTGAAGCCCAAAACACCCTGAGATAACACTGGAAGCCTACCAGTATATCTCGCTTGCCCTGGCCAGGGACTACTCGTGTAATGGCTCTCCTAGACACAGCGCGATGTCAACCCCCAATACCGGGAGAGACGAATCCTGTCTAACCGGCACTACCTCCAAGTGCTTCGGGACTGCACCCAACCACTACCTGTTTGCACGACTCCTTTGAGCCGTGGTAGGGTAGTAGTCAAAGTACAGTGGGAACACACTCGAGGCGAAGTGCCAGTGTCAAGTCAGCGGACTAAGCTTTACTCATGTCACCTGGGAATTGATAACTGACGATAGGTATAATACCAACCTGTCAGTTCCCGACGTGTCCTGTCCAGTGTACTCTTAACCCAACGAGCACCCGTATACTATCTCCAGTACGACGTACTGATGGCTGTGGGACAGACCATCTCCCACACTGGGATGAGAAGCGCATACACTAGTCTACTCCGGAGTATCGATGCCCTGTCTCGATAGTCCTGCGACTAGGGACCTGTATAAGGATGTGCTTATAGATCACCCAGCCCCCACTAGTGTGACTGCCATCACAACGCTGGTAATCAAGCAAAGATCCTAAGGGCTCCACTAATGCGTATAGGTGATATCGCAAAATAAACACATGTACACATTGAAGTAGAAACAAACCAAGTAGCATACTACTATATTGAGCAAGATTGTTTATACAAGGTGAATATCCCAAGCTTCCATTAAGTAATATACAAACTAGTATGATACAGTAATGGCCTCTAGGGCATATACACTAACACATTTCTCGCTACCCTTCATTGATCAAATGCTTGAACGCCTAACCAGACATGCCTACTATTGCTTCTTAAATGGGTATTCCGGCTACAATCAAATCCCGATTGATACGGAGGATCAGGACAAAACAACCTTCACTTTTCCTTTTGGCACCTTCTCCTACCGTCGCATGCCCTTTGGGCTATGAAATGCACCTGCAATATTTCAGCGGTGCATGATGAGCATCTTTTCTGATATGGTAGAGCGATTCTCAGAGCTTTTCATGGATGATTTCTCCGTCTTTGGAGATTCATTTTCTGGGTGATTGAGGCATCTGGAGTTAGTCATGCTACGATGCAAAGAAAAACACCTTACACTCAACTGGGAGAAGTGTCATTTCATGGTCAAACACAGCATCGTGTTGGGCCATATCATTTCTGAAAAAGGTATTGAAGTCGATAAGGCAAAAATCGACGTCATTTCAAGTCTCCCACCTCCACGGATTGTCCATGACATAAGGGCGTTCTTAGGCCACGCCGGTATTTACAGGCGTTTCATCAAGGATTTTAGGAAACTGGCTAGTGTCACGACCCGAAATTGGCACGTGATGGCCCTTAAACTACGCATAGTCTCCAGGCGTAACGCAATTTAAGTAAGCCGAAAACCCAACAATCTAAACCATCAAAAGTAGTAAGTGATAAGAACATTGTTAAAACTTTTGAAAACCTCAAGTATAAATTCTTTAAAGTCCAACTTTACTTTCTTAAAAATTTTGGCAGCACCTCCTTTGTAAAAACTAACCCCAAAAATGGGTACAACATAAATATAAGTAAAGCATCCCCAACGGGGGCGAATCCACGCCCAACGGCGGAAAACAACCACCACAACAGATATACGACGCCGTAACGAAGAAATAAAAGACGATATAAGTAAAACTGCATAAAAGACATCCAAGTCACCAAAATAATATACAATATCATCCTCACATCAAGTCTCTAAGTTATACACATGAAAGTGGTAGATGGAGAGTACAGGATACAACGAATATACAATACGCAACATCGGATAACCGTAAAACTCACCTATAGTAAAATTATACACAGTCAGCCGTAGCGGTATCCGCTGCAAAAGATGATACGAAAGATGAAAAGCCTGCCGCGACTGCCCTGAGGGACTACCTGCAAAACACTGTGGCACAACGGGGGTGAGTTGCCAACTCGTGAATAGTAAATAACATATGCAGGTAATCGTAAGTATGCACGTACAGCGCGAATCTAATACATGCAAGCTGATAGCAATAAATAGCCATATGTATGCAGCAGTCATGAAAGGTAATCTATCAGGTACAATTAATACATGACGCAATAAATAGCAATATGTATATGAAACAGTCATGAAAGGTACTCTATCAGGTACTACTAATACATGAAGCAATGCATATAAAATAAATGAGGAGTATGGATTAAAACATGTCATTCTCACGGAATCCTAACCTCGTGACAGGACCAAAGTCCATCAAAACAATCTAAATCCCAATTTCCTCAAATCAGCCCCCAAATTGGCCCTCATATCCTATAAGTCTCATATATCCTGAATGTACAATATCAAGTAAATCTCATATAAAGTGGGTGTCCAACATCGACACCCAAAAACATCATGAAACAAGTGTCTAGCATCGACACATAAATACTCATATCCATATGTTCCTCGAATCGTAAGTGTCCGGTATCGACACCCGTGATCCACGTATCGGTCTTTCTCATATTCATATGCTCCTCGAATCGTAAGTGTCCGGTATCAACACCCGTGATACACGTATCGGTTATCTGATATCTATACGTTCCTCGAAACCCAAATGTCTTACCTCGACACTTGTGTTCCATGTATCGGTATATACGTCATCCGAATCTTAAGTGCCCCAACATCGACACTCTCGATCCCGAATCGGTTTAAAACAAATCTCTGAGTGCATGCATACAAATATCAAGTAAAGAATAAGAATACTTGCATAATTTCATGAAACCACCACGGTCCTCAAATCCAGAAAACATCAAATAATGAATCAATACATATATATTAGCGTCCCATTCCACTAATATATATATATATAGGCATATATAACAGCGTCCCATTCCACTGTTATATATACTTAGGAGTAAAAATATCAGAGAACATCATATGAAATCCATGAATGTAATATATGCAACATGAAACAGTAATATGAGCATATAAAAGAAAAACCGCTATTTAACTGCAACAAGTTAATATATATATCATGCGTTTCCTAATTTCTCCAAGTCCATACAATATCAAATAAAGGTGAATATATAGCTATAGCCAGGTATGCGTAACCATGTTGGCATAGCAAGATATGTGTATCTACCTATCAATAATGATGTAATACCCTCCAGGTATAAGTGTAAGTATGTATGCGAGATGTACATATAGCTATGTCTCATATGTGTATATGCCTATCACTAATTGTACAATACCATATAGGTATATAGGTAACTAGCATGTAAGCATGTCAAGGTATACTACTATCATATGCGCCAACGCATAAGAATCAATGACCCCACGTCAATGACAAAATAGTACCACATAGATATATGTAGCCCTAACTAGGTAAGTGAGTATATATGTAAGTATGTATGCACGGTGTATATGTAAGTATGTGTGCATAGTAAGGCATATGTGTAAGCATGTAGGTATATAGGTATGCTACTATCATATGCGCCAAGGAAAATAAGGATCATGTCTCAATATCCCTAAACAATACAATATCACATATATATGGGTGTTGTGCGTGTCATGGCAATTATTGACAGTGTGTGTGTGGCATACAATTAGTGCTCGTGAAACATGAACCGTCAATAATGGTATTGTGCCTCATTAATACTAAATCCATACCCAAAGAAATGAGATAAGCAATAAAGGTATACATGCACAATCAATATCCGTATACTTCTAACTAATAGTCATGTCATTTGATCTAGCCCAGACGCATAACGCCATGCGGGCGATCCCCCTGTAGATGTTAAATCTACTCACCAACCATTTTAGCTAAGTAAAGCCAACTACTTGCTTTCCCCTGTTCGCTGCATCCGAAGTCCCCGCCTGCGTTCCTGAAAGCAAATAACAATATAACAAGTATATATTATCAATCGACCAATAACACGTACCACCTACGTTTGACCGACGCACCAACTCCAAACATACTCTCAAGTGTTCGTTAAGTGGCTAACACGTGTAGCGACACTACGAAACTAACTCAAGAGCAAAAGCTACACAAAGACACGAACGATATTGGCACGATCCTAGTTAGGAACGCAAAGCGACACAACTACCAAGCCTAGACCCTGATCGTACGGATCGCGCATTCACAACACAAGATATAGCGTGGAATCAAAATAATTAACGTTGCAACGTCAAAAGAAACCCACGCCTAAATTATCCGAAAATCTAGTAAGCAACTTATATCATTTTAACACCAAACTACAAGTTTTTACCAAAACTAGAATTTACAAACATCACAACATAGCATGATTAAACCATTCAAAAATTTACTATAATTTTAATCTCACTTAATTATGATTAGAAAAAGTTTAGTTTGCTAATTAGCTTAATTATCCAATTAGGAAAATATCATTTAACAAATTAGCAACTTAGTTAAATTTTCATAATCTTCAAATAACAATTAACCATTTCATCAAGTTAAATCCTAACTTGAACTTCATTAAAATTATCATGAATGAATTTAACATGAATTTAAAGCTATAATTAAACAATTAAATAGCTAGCTTATGATTTAAACATAACAATTAAGGATTAGGGTTAGGGTTTTATACCTCACAAAAGATCAAAATCAAGCAACAAGAAATCCAAAGTTAGCCTCCAAAAATCCTAATTTGATGAAGATCCAAGCTTGATTGAAGAAGAAAAATGATGGGTTTTGATTATATTTGAGTTTGGATGAATAAATTTGGATTTTTCATGAATTTTTCAAGCTTTAAAATGAAAAAATGAGGTGAAGAAGGAAGAAGGGCAGCAAGGGGAAGGGTATAGCCGGCCATTGCAAGGAGAGGGAAGTTTGTGAAGAAATGAAGAAAGTTCTAGCTAAAAAACAACATTAATTGCTAATTAATGCAAATGCTACCTTTTCTTTTCTTTTCTTTTCTTTAAATTTTCAATAAAACCACAAATATCTAGATATTTTTGGTGAGAAGGTTAAAAACATAATCTAGTGATTAACTTAGCATAAAACCACATTAGTAGTAATTAACCCAAACCAAAAAGTAATTACCACTAATAAAGTGCACAAATAAAGTATTAAAATAATATTTAATTAGGGAAAAATTCAATATGAACCAAAACTTTCCATTGACCCCCAAAGCCCGCGCACTAGTTTCATTCTAGCTAAACTAGGTGCCGACAAGTCTATACAGAAGTTTGATCACAATCGGGTTAAAACAGAAAACACCGACTATTTTATCCTAAAACGGAAAAATCGCATAACGATTTCTAAAACGTTACAGCTAGACCCTTGACTTCTTTGCTGGCTAAAGAAACTCCCTTTGATTTCAACTCTGAGTGCCTTCGTGCGTTCAAGCTTCTGAAGTCGGAACTCACTTCTGCTCCGATTTTGAGTGCACCAGACAGGAGTGAACCTTTTGAGCTAATATGTGACGCTTCTGACTTTGCGATAGGTGCTGTCTTTGGACAGTGATTTGAAAAGAAGCCGCATGTTATCCATTATGCGAGCAGTACGTTGAATGACGCACAGCTGAATTACACCACCAAAGAGAAAGAATTCTTAGCTGTTGTGTACGCGGTTGAGAAATTCCGTCCTTACTTGATCGGAACCCATGTCATGATTACACTGATCACTCTGCACTTAAGCACCTCTTTGCAAAAAAGGATGCCAAGGCCAGATTGATACGTTGGATTCTCCTTCTTCAAGAATTTGACTTAACCATCAAAGATAAGAAGGGAACCGACAATGTTGTGGACGATCATTTGTCTCGTTTTCCAAATGCACCAACCGAGGAAATTCCAATCAATGAGCAGTTCCCTGACGAACAACTTCTCTTCGTATCATTCGAACCCTGGTTTGTTGATATCGTGAACTTTCTAGTCACCGGAGAAACACCCTCATTTTGGTCGAATCAGGACAAGTCTAAATTTATCTCCCAGGTCAAATTCATTTACTGGGATGAACCATACTTGTTCAAATACTATCCTGATCAGATTATTAGACGGTGCATCTCTAACTCTGAGAAAAGAAGTGTTCTGTCCTTCTGCCATGACCAAGCTTATAGGGGCCATTTTGGACCCAGAAAGACGACTGAAAAGGTTTTGCAAAGCGGTTTCTACTGGCCGACGCTTTTAAGGATACTTTCGAATACTGCAAAACCTGCAACCGATGCCAACACATGGGCAAAATTGGAAAACGGAATCAGATGCCCCTACAGTCCATTCTGATTGTAGAAATTTTCGATGTCTGGGGCATAAATTTCATGGGGCCATTCCAAAACTCGTTTGGGAATTTGTACATTTTGTTGGATATGGACTATGTGTCTAAATAGGTGGAGGCTATCCCATGTCGAACCAACGACAACAAGGTTGTCGTAAAATTTTTAAAAGAAAACATCTTTTTTCGGTTCGGCACGCCTCGCACCATCATCAGAGATAATGGAACGCATTTTTGCAACCGATCTTTTGAATCATTTATGAAGAAGTACTCCATCAGCCACAAATTGTCAACACCCTACCATCCTCAAACTTGCGGCTAGGTTAAAGTCTCCAATAGAAAGATTAAACAGATTCTGGAAAAAACTGTCAGCCATAACCGCAAGGATTGGTTGTTAAAGTTGAATGACGCGGTTTGTGCATTTCGCACGGCATTCAAAACAAACCTAGGTATGTCCCCATACCGAATCATTTTTGGAAAAGCGTTTCATTTTCCTGTTGAATTGGAACACCGTGCGTTCTGTGCAATCAAACAGCTCAATGTTAACCTAGAAAAGGCCGGTGAGGCAAGAAGATTTCAACTGAATGAACTTGACGAGATACACAATGATGCGTATGAGAACGCCAAACTTTACAAGGATAGAACGAAGGTTTTTCATGACAGGGCGATTCTCCGAAAGACATTCACCGTCGGGCAAAAGGTTCTGCTTTATGACTCCCGACTTCATTTGTTTCCACGAAAGTTGAAATTATGCTGGACAGGTCCATTTCTTGTGCGCACCGTCTTTCCAAACTGTGCAGTCGACATTGAAGATCAGCAATCAGGCAATACTTTCAAAGTCAATGGCCAACGTCTCAAGCCATTCTTAGAGTTGTCTGCAGAAATTGGGGAGCTCATGTTTTTACATGAGCCGTGTTATTTTGATTAAATCACTTCCCCTACAAAATCTTATACATACATTTTGTTTTCTTTTTCCCCTCAAACATTTTGTTGACTTTTGTGTATAGCATAACAATGAGGACATTGTCAAATTCAAGTTTGAGGGTGTGCTCGGTAAGCCTTCTTTCCTTCGCATTCATTGGCATATTTTTGCATGTGCATACTTCAAAAAAACCATAAAAATCGAAAAAAAAAATTTCGTCAAGTTAGCTAATAGGGTAACTTATATTTTATTCCAAAAATTTTAGTTGATACGTTATGAATAACTAAATTCTAGGCTTAGGAATTGAAAAACCTAAAAATAACCCTCTTTCTGTTTAACCTTCGTAATTATACGTCCTTATACTTTTTTTTTTGAGAAATAGGTAATCTTGAGTTTAGTTCTTTAGTTAAGCCAAGATGAAGGGAGAGTATTGAAGCTTTACTGAAAGATAAGTCTGAAAAATAGTTTCTATTCTTGAGTCCAAATTTAGAAAATATATACCCTACAAACTGCACATACACGCACCTTGAAACTTAGGATAGTAGAGAATACCTAGAAATACTCTTGCCTGAAAGCCTAATATGAAAGAAAAAACGGTATTTAAAGCTAACCACCATAAGAGCATCATTGAAAAATATATCCGGTCTTGAAAAGAAAAAGAAAAATAAAAGAAAAATAAATAAATAAATAAAGTCAAGAGCTGGAAACTGCTATTTACGGTTTAAGTTCATACATTCAGTAATCGGCTGTTAGTACCTCAAGAAGCATTAATAATCACATGAAAGATGTGTGAGCAAAACCGTCCATCCATTAATGAAAAGAATTAGTATTAGGTATTAAGGCAAGGGTACTATAGCTTGAATTGAATTATTAAGTGTATGGGTGAAAATTTACACACACGTAAGGGTATACAATCGATATTTGGAGGAAAGATAGGGATAAAGAATAAGACTTATGTTTTCTGTAAAGTTGATAAAAATCCCTGATTGGAGACCGCACTTTAGAAGGAATACTCAAGAGATACTGAATCTTTCTGAACTGTAAACGTATAGGATCTGGGGTTAAATAGACAGGAGGTGTGAAATATAAGGGTTGAATATTTCTAACTTAGGATGATAGAATTTCTAGCTTAGATACTAAACTGTAAGAGTAGAATTGACGTTAACTTATGAAACTAGCTTGACGGAATTCCGCTGAAAACCATCAGGAGACAACACTCCTCCTACTAGGGATACCTAGAGGTTTAACGGCTTGTTGCACATGCTCAGTGCAATCGAGTCCATGCGAAAGTGAGGCTAGGATTTTTTTTTGTTTTGCTCGGGACGAGCAACAGATAAGTTTGGGGGTATTTGTTCATCACAGAAAACTGCATTTTAATACCACTCATTCGTTATCTATTTTTTGTATATATCGGTACTATTAACCAGTGTCTATTCAGTAATTACAGATTACAGGTGTTTGTGATAAAAGACTGGAAACACACTCAATATCGCAGATATCACGTTTGAAAGCTGACACTGCAAACGGAATAGAAAACCGATCAATGTCCAAGGAGATCTTGTGTAAACAATATTGTGTACACACATTTTGGTCCAACACATAGCAAGTGTGCACATGGACCATGGTGGGCAGCCTACGCTACATAACATGATGGGTTGGTGCAAGTAGGGAACATGTGCATTTAATGCTAAAAGTATTGATGTGATTTGATGCAATAAGTTTTCCCTCCAAATCTCTGAAGATAAACTGGATTAATTTTGGCAAAGAAAACAGGACCATAGTGATGTTGGAGTTGACAAAAACCCACACAACCAATACGAGCCCATGTGCTCAGATTTTGGCCGAGCACAAACCCCTGAAAACTGAGCTCGCCGGCCCCTCTTTGCCCAATGGGCCCTATTTTTCTGTTGTCCCTCTCTTGGTGCCACGTCATCTGTTTTTTATTGTTTGTTTAATATTTTTTGGAGCCTATAAATACCAGGCTAGTGGGCAAGTTAGAGGGCACTACTTCTTTTGTGAGAGAAAAGATAGTGAGATTGTAATTAGTGATCTTAGTGTGAATTCCTTGCCTTCCTCTGGTCTTGCAACCTCATTTGGAGCTTGCAAGATTAGATTTTATTATTTGAATTCACTTGTTTTGGACTTGGAACCATTTGTAATCAATAATCATTTTATATAAAGTATTTCTTGTATATCTTCTCTTTTTTCTCTTTTCTTTTTATTGTCATTTAATTTTATGATGTGTGAGTAATTGTTCTTGGGCTATGGGTTGTGGAATTACTTTACTTCCAACCCCTCCCTTTTGATTCTTGCATTTTACATTTCTTTTCTTAATTATGCAATTTTATTATGTTTTTCTTGATAGGATATATCTTTTTCAATGGTAGCAAATCAACCTATAACATATATCCTATTTCTTCTTTACATTTTATTGTTTCTCTATTATGAATTGAAATTGAAATGAAAATGGAATTATGTTAAGTGTCGCAATTAGCTAAATAGGATATATAGCACATATGCATATATTCTATACTTGCTAACTTCACTTAACTAATTCCCTTAGTTTAGTTGGTTGAGCTCAGCAAAGAATTTCCGCTAAAAATCTATTTTTTAGTTTCTATTTAACTTAACTTTGATGTTGTATTCTAACCCGACGCATGTTCAGGTGGATGCGGCATGCTTTCACAATTCAAAATGGAAACTAAAAGATATGAGCCTTGAATCAAAAAGGAGAGTTGGGGGTAAAAGTCGTATTTCACTAATACTAAACCTTAGCCTAAGTTTTCCCTAAAACCTTTCTTTAAATTCTTGCAGTTTGTGACAAACTCATCTTCCAACATTTTGCTTATAACTCAAATTGATATCGTGATATCCACTCCTAGTGGTTCGACCCATACTTGCCGGCTTGCTTCAACGCACTGTGCGCTTACGGTATTTTAAAACTCGAGACTCATCTCATGCACCTTTTCCACCAATGAAACCGACATATCTTAATAACAACAAAACTCGACAAAGGCACGACACCGTGAGTTTCAAACACACTTCGTCGTCGGCATCAGGGGTATGGTCATCTACTAAAGTTCCCAACGAGTATTCGATTATTTTTTTCGGGAATCTTGTTGAATTATCCGACTAATTTATTGAAAAGAGTTTTTGAATTGAGACTAAGATGCAAGATTTATAGGTTAGGCATGAAATTCGGCATATGAGATATTCCGGGTTTATGATGTCTAAGGAATACGGATTCTAATTATTGTAGTTTTTCATTTCTTTCCTGCGACCATAATTGTAATATGTGGTGTATCCCCGATCTCATTGCTATATGTCAGCGGAATTTGGGATACGCGTATTTACTTACATTGATGATATTTGATGTTATGTGTTGTTGTGATATGTTATATTGGATCATCGTGATTGAATAGCCGGGGGGTTTTGCGTGATATGAGAGTTTTTCAATTTTCATTCATGTAAAAATTGTATATAATATTCTTTTATTGGGTCACTTCCGGGTTGAGGATGATGTCACCATTGATGTATATTATTTACTTTTCTGCATTAGGATAGACCCAAGGCTGGGAGCACAAGTAACCGGGTTCTGGAGTCCAGTGGGAGACCATCTCAAGGAGTCGAGACCGAGTCTCCTAACTCTAGAATTAGCAGGGTTGCTTGCCGCTCTTGTAGGGGTCTAGGGATGTGGGTTTGGCTATTCATCACGACCGTGGAATCCGTGTTTTTCATTATTGGCTTAATTTAAAACACAGACCTCCTAGTATGTCCAATATTTCATATGTTGACTTCTGCTGCTTTGTTCAGTGATGTGATCATATAACTGCGTGAAACGAATACTATATATATATGATATATATAATAAACGTATGTTTTGCACCCGCACTAGTCCAGCTCCCGCTCTGCCGTTAGTTAAGTAACCTAACGGTGCATGATAAGGCCCCGTGGCGAATGCGGATGGCACAAGCGTACGTTTTATTTTCATTTCTTTTTCTGTGATGTTTAGGGAAATATAAATGATGGGAATTCATTAATGAGATTAATGAAAAGAAAACAAACCTAAAGATGTTGTAGAATCAAAAGTTTTTAAAAGATAGCTCTAGTTCTTGCTTTGCATAGTGGTATTCCTTGATGAATATCCAGCACCACATTCGATAAGGAAATAGCCGAGATCCCTTCACCGGGAGTGCCCTCTTTAGCAAAACTAGCAAATGCTATAACCCACTCGGTTTTGTTTTTATAGCTTCTCTAGTTCTTGCTTTGCATAGTGGTATTCCTTGATGAATATCCAGCACCTCATTCGATGAGAATAGAGCCGAGATCTCTACACCGAGAGTGACCTCTTTAGAGAAACTAGCAAAAACTACAAAAAACACTCCTTTTCAAATCATTAGATTCTACAATAATATCAAGTTCATTACATTAAAGGTTTTCTTCAAAACCATTCATAGCCCTCCGTCATTTCAGATAAGTACTATTTAGTATTTGTGTGGCGTTTGTTGTCCTTGTCAAGGTGTAGTGTGCGGTAGCTGATTAGTGCTTATCTGTCGCATGTGATACGATTGGATTAGGGTAGTCATACAGTCTTGTTGACTTCCGTCAAGGGTCGTGCATGTGGGTTTAATTCAATCACGAAATGAACGGGTTGAACTTGACTAGCGGCCTATAGTTTGTTGACCTCCGTCAAGGTCGTAGGATACTAGAGGTAAAAACAGATATTGGGAATTGTAAGTTGGCATTACACATCCCACGGGTTTGTGGGGAGGCAGAGCGGGTAAAAAACGATTTTACAATAAGGTAACATCGACTTTAACACCAAGATCTTAGCTAAACCATATCTAACAAACTAACTAGAGGTTCTATCTACTATGTTATAAGATTATACCTAGAGTTCCAAGTTTTTCTTGAGTTCCCACTGTCCTCGTTCACCTCCCAAGCTCCTTGGAATGGAAATGGAAAGCACCTCCTCATCGGCTTCTCGAAGTAGTAGAAGATCCACCCGAGAGTTCCAACCTAGAGATAAACCTCCAAGTTGAGGCAACTAGATCACTTGGTGTGCTAAACTACGTAACCTAGAGTGAGTAGAGTGTGATTTAGAGTAGCTTAGTCTCACTAAACCCTTGATTCTCAACACATGAGACACTAGGGTTTTGAGAGGAAGAAGAAGAGAGCAAGCTTGAGGAAAGAGAATGTATTTGTGATAATGATTATAAATAATAGAATGGCTAACTTATATATGACCACAAGGCATGGAAAATATCTCACCAAAATATCTCACAAAATATCTAAGGTCAAAAATATCTCACAAAATATCTATGGTCAACAAGTCAATCCAAGTCAAGTGGTCAACATAAGTAGCCATGCCACAAAAAATCATTTATCAAAAATAACAAATACTTTTCCTTTTCTCATATTTGTTTTGACCAAGTCAATGGTCAAAACCCTAATGAGATGTCTCCTTCTATACCCCCTCTCATCCGTATATACATACCCGCATCCGTGTTTCAAGAAACACGAATACTATAAGACGAAGCTAATCCAATAATCAAATACTAGGATCCGACTTAAACCAAAGCCCACTAGTATTGTCCGCTCGAACATCATACGCGCACAAGTACACATATGTGATCGAACCCTGTCGTAAAACCGTACGACCTCTACTCGTTTCGCCTAAAGCTAGGAAAACCTCTGTGTGGGACTCTAAAAACTCAACAGTACTCTGGCAGTGGGTTTAACCATAACCACGTCAGCGGTACTAGCTGTACGTAACGGCTACCCAGGTATCTGTCGATAAGAAGGCTGACGAGCAAGCTCATCCAAACTCCTACTGAGCATGTCTGTGACAATCTCCGTACAGTCCGGTCTGTTCATCTAAGAGTATCGCATATCGGGCCTAGGAGGCCGGTAAACGTCAGACCTTTAATAGCGGTATAAGTCGTGTCGAAGTATAGTCTAAAACACCCTGAGAAACTACTGGAGTTCCTACCAGTAAATCTCGCTTGCCCTGGCCAGGGACTTTGTGTAATGGCGTTCCGAACACAGCACAATATCAACCCCCAATACCGGGAGAGACGAATCATATCTAACCGCCACTGCCTCCAAGTGCTTCGGGAATGCACCCGGCTACTACCTGTTTGCACGACTTAATAGAGCCGTGGTAGGGTAGCAATCTAAGAACAATGGGAACACACTCGAGGCGAAGTAACAGTGTCAAGTCAACGGACTAAGCTGTACTCATGTCACCTGGGAACTGCTAACTGACGATAGGTATAATAACAACCAATAGTTCCCGACGAGTCATGTCCAGTGTACTCGTAACCTAACGAGCACCTGCATACTATCTCCAGCACGACGTACTAATGGCTGTGGGACAGACCATCTCCCCTGCTGGGATGAGAAGCGTATACACTAGTCTACTCCGGAGTATCGATGCCCTATCTCTATAATCCTATGACTAGGGACCTGTATAAAGATGTGCTTGTGGACTACCCAGCCCCACTAGTATGACTGCTATCATAACGCTGGTAGTCAAGCAAAGATCCTAAGGGCTCTATCAATATGTATTAGCGACATGTCAAAAGAAACATATACACATATTAAGATAGATACAAACCATATAGCATACTACCATATTGAGCAAGACTGTTATAAATCCATGTATATATCCCAAGCTTCCCAAATGTAATATACAAACTAGTACTATACAATAATGGCCTATAGGGCATATCATACTAACAATCTCCCACTTGCACTAAGGCCATGTGCTGGCATATTGCAGACCTATCATCTCGAATAGCCTCTCGAACTGCATATGAGGGATGGCCTTTGTGAATGGATCTGCAGTGTTGTCCTTCGTAGTAACTCTCCGAACCTCGATCTGCCGGCGATCCACGATCTCCCTGATCAGGTGATACCACCTCAAGATGTTTCTGGATTTCTGATGGGACCTGGGTTCCTTTGCTAAAGCTATAGCCCCGTTGTTGTCACAATACAGAGGTATTGGATCAACAATGGATGGAACCACCTAAAGTTCTGTTAAAAACTTCCTCATCCAGACTGATTTTTTTGCGGCATCAGAAGCTGCTATATACTCTTCTTCCATCGTCGAGTCCGCAACGGTGTCCTGCTTGGAACTCTTCCAGCAGACCGCCCCTCCATTGAGGGTAAAGACATAACCTGACATGGACTTGGAGTCATCCTTGTCACTCTGGAAGCCGGAGTCAGCAAAGGCCTCAATCTGGAGGTCTTTTCCGCCGTAAACCAAGAACATATCCTTAGTCCTTCTCAGGTACTTGAGAATGTTCTTTACTGCTGTTCAATGCTTCTCCCCAGGGTTTGACTGATACCGGCTTACCATGCTCAGTGCATAAGCTACATTTGGTCTGCTACACAACATCGCATACATTATAAAGTCTACCGCAGAAGCATAGGGTATAATAGACATGTGATCCCTTTCCAAACTAGTCTTGGGGATATCTCTTCCGAGAGGGTGATTCCGTGACAAGCCGGTAAATTACCGCACTTAGAATCTTCCATACTGAATCTTTTTAGTATGGTGTCAATGTACCTGGATTGCAAAAGTCCCAACATTCTCTTAGATCTATCACAATAGATCTGGATCCCCAGAATGTAAGAGGCATCACCCAGGTCTTTCATGGAGAACCTGTGTGACAAGAATCCTTTGACAGATTGTAGCATAAGAATGTCATTTCCTATCAAGAGAATGTCATCCATGCATAAGACAAGGAATACAACAGTTCATGCTACAATCTTACTATAAATGTATGGCTCATCTGAATTTTTGATAAAGTCAAATTCTTTGACCGTTTCATCAAAACAAAACTTCCAACTCCGCGATGCCTGCTTTAGTCCATAGATGGACTTAAGCAACTTGCACACTTTCCCGCTGCTCCCACTCTGAATGAAAACCTCTGGCTGGTCCATATAGATGTTGGGTTTCCATAGCACCTAATCTAGGGTTTAGAAGCATGACACATGCCACTTTAAAATTTAGAGAGGTGCTAAGCAAACTAACCATGAATCTAGAGTAACAACACTAGTATCACATACAAATAAGAATCTATCACTTAGTGAAGAAATTACAACCTTTGTAGACCTCCCATGGTGACTCCTTGGACCTTTGAGAGTTTAGAATGGATCGCTAGAGGCCTTCCTCGTCTACGATGATCCACCCGAAGTCCCTTTGCCCAAAGCTCCTTGCTTTACTTGATCTTTGAAAGAAGTATAGAAAACACCCTACACAAATGGGCTAGAGAGGTGTAGAATGATGAGGTGGTTTGTATTCTCTAATCAAAACCCTCTCTTTTTATTAACCTCACTCACTAGAAAATTCAAGAGATCTTGGAGGAAAAAGAAGATGATAATGGCAAAGCATGAGCTCAAGAGATAATGATATATTAAAAATAAAAATGAGAATAGAAATTATATATTTCACACTCTCATCCTTAACCATGGGTTAATAAATATCTAGATATTTATTTAGGAGTTAAAATAACCATAGAAAATTAACTCATGGTTAATTGTTAGGTCAAGTGTAGTCAAAGTAGATAAATATCAACCATGAGCGAATTATCTTTTCTTTAACTCAAAATAAATAAACATATACATATTTACAACCATGTGAGTCTTGCATTGCCACCATTTGTATATCATCAACCATGATACAATGTATGCATGTATTTGTGCATGCACATCATCATGTGCATCAACATAAACATATGCATACATGCATGCATACAAAATAGAAAAGGGTTTAATAAAGAAATAAGCTAAAAGTCAAATGTTAAATCAACACTTGATTTAACAACCGGGGCATATCACATACGACCTGACTAATAGAAAAATGCCCGATTAATATGCAGTATCACATACATGTATTTAATCGGGTCCCCGCGTATATCTCATATGCACACCACATCGTTTCGCCTGAGCTAGGAAACTCCTGTGTGGGAGTCTAAGACTCATAAATACGCAGGCAGTGGGTGATGATCATATCAAACACCCACAAGCCGCATGCGGTCAGCTAAACGTAATGGCCACCTGGGTATTGAGGGATCAGAAGAAAACCAGTGAAGCTGTCAGAACTCCCGTCGAGCCAACTAGCAATACTTACCGTACAGTCCGGTCTCTTCGTCAGATATGCTGCATATCAAGTCTAGGGATGGTTTCGTCGACCACAATAACTCAATAAGTCATGCCGGTGTATGGCTCATAACAGATCGAGAAACTACTGATAACACTTATCAGTAAATCTCAGCAACCCTGGTCAGGGACTTCCTGTTATAGCCAATCGAGCATAGCACATCATCAACCCCTAATACCGGGAGAGACGAAACCCCTCCCATCGCTCATTGCCTCCATGTGCCTCAGGACTGTACCCAAAATCCACCTGTTTGCACGACTCAGTAGAGCCGTGGTAGGGTGGAGATCAAAGTACAGAGGGAGGACACACAAGACTTTATGACGATCTCGGGTCTACAGACTAACCTGTACTAGTGTCACCTGAGAATTGCTATCTGACGATAGATATAATACCACATAGGAGTTCTCGGCGAGTCCGTTCAGTGTACCTAGTCTCCACTGAGCACCCGTAAACAATCTTTGGTGTCACCACACCGGATGGATATGGGATCATCCATCGCCCATCACATGGGACAAGAATGGTATATGCTAGTCTAATCTGGAATATTGATGTCCCATCTCGATACACCCACGACTAGGAACAGTTAAAGGATATACTTATAAACTATACGTATCCCACTAGTATGATATACATCACAGTCCCAGTAGTCAAGCATATATCCTATGGGCTTTATCAACATGTACCAAATGAGCAAGATGCATGATTAAATGAACATGTTAAGATAAAGTAAACCAGATAGCATACTATCATGTCGAGCAAGAAAGTCATCTATATACATATATATATGTCCAACTATCCACTATACATATAATAGCCTCTAGGGCATACATATATCCAACAATCTCCCACTTGCACTAAGGCCAATTATTGGCGTATCTCATACCCAATATCTCAAAAAGTCGCTCATGCTGCGGCTGTGGAAGGGCCTTGGTGAGTGGATCCACGGTGTTATTCTTTGTATCTACTCTCCGAATCTCGATCTCATGGCGATCTACTATCTCCCGGATCAAATGATATCGTCTCAGGATGTGTCTGGATTTCTGATGGGTCCTCGGTTCTTTGGCTAACGCCATAGCTCCATTATTATCACAATACAATGGTATTGGATCAACAATGGATGGAACTACTCCAAGTTCCGCGATGAACTTCCTCATCCAGACGGCTTCTTTGGCAGCATCATTTGCAGAAATATACTCAGCTTCCATCATGGAGTCTGCAACGGTATCATGTTTGAAACTTTTCTAACTAACCGTTCCTCCATTGAGGGTAAATACAAACCCTGAGATAGATTTGTTGTCATCCTTATCACTTTGGAAGCTGGAATAGGTAAAGGCCTCCATTTGGAGATCCCCATTACCATACACCAAGAATAATTCTTTAGTCTTTCGCAAGTACTTAAGAATGTTCTTCACTGCTATCCAATGTTTCTCCCCTGGGTTGGATTGATATCTTCTTACTACAGCTAGTGCATAAGCTACATCAGGGCGAGTACATAATATCGCATACATTATAGATCCTACGGCTGAAGCGTAGGGTATAATGCTCATGCGAACTCTCTCTTCATCAGTCTTCAGACAGAAGTCCTTAGAGAGAGTGATTCCATGACAAGCGGGAAAGACACCACGCTTAGAATCTTCCATACTAAACCTTTTTAGGATGGTGTCAATGTACTTTGATTGGGACAATCCCAATAAGCTCTTGGATCTATCTCTATAGATTCTAATGCCCAAAATGCAAGAGGCATCACCCAGGTCCTTCATGGAGAACCTTTGTGATAAGAATAGTTTGACCGATTGTAGCATAGGAATATCATTTCCTATCAAGAGAATACCATCCACGTACAATATGAGGAATGTGACAGTACTCCCTACAATATTCTTATAAATGCATGGATCATCTACATTTTTGACAAAATCAAACTCTTTGATTGTATCATCAAAGCAAATGTTCCAGCTCCGTGAGGCCTGCTTTAATCCATAAATGGATTTAAGCAACCTCCATGCCTTCCCGCTGCTCCCACTGTCAATGAAGCCCTCTGGCTGATCCATATAAACGCATTCTTCTAAATCACTATTTAGAAATGCAGTTTTAACGTCCATCTGCCAGATTTCATAGTCGTAGTGAGCAGCAATAGCAAGTAGGATCCGAATGGATTTAAGCATTGCTACTGGAGAGAAAGTTTCATCATAGTCCAATCCTGGTCTTTGATGAAAACCTTTCGCTACAAGCCTTACTTTATAGGTCTCTACCTATCCATCTACACCAATCTTTCTCTTAAAGATCCATTTGCAACTTACGGGTTTTATCCCAGGGGGTGCAACGTCCAAAGTCCATACTTTGTTGGTGTACATGGACTCCATTTCGGATCTCATGGCATCCAGCCACTTCACCGAATCACTACTCGTGATAGCTTGCTGAAAACTAGTAGGATTATCATTATCCATGATGCAATCTTCTCTATCACCATCAATGAGAAACCCATAGTATCTTTCCGGTGGTCGAGAAGTTCTACTAGATCTCCGGAGCGGCTGAGGTTCTTGAAGTTCTACTGCAATATCAGCTTCAACCAATTCGTCATGAGTAATTTGTGTCTCTAGAACCTCTTCTAGTTCTACCACATTGCCATCATCACCTTTTGTAAAAAACTCATTTTCTTAAATTGTGGCATGTTGAGAAACAAACACCTTTTATTCCTCCTTGTGGTAGAATAGATATCCATATGAATGTTTTGGATATCCCACAAATTTACACATGACCGATCGTGTCTCGAATTTGTCTGGATTCTGCTTTTTGACAAAAGCCGGACAACCCCATATCCTAACCATTTTAAGAGATGGTCTCTTTCCACACCATATCTCATATGGAGTGGTAGACACGGTCTTGGTTGGAACCCTGTTTAACAGATACATTATTGTCTCCAATGCATGCCCCCAAAAGGAAAGTGGTAACTCAGCATCACTCATCACAGACCGTACTATATCCAATAGGGTACGACTCCTCCGTTCTGACACACCGTTGTACTGTGGTGTGTAAGGGGAGTGAGCTGAGAGAAAATCCCATTCTCTTTTAAGAAGTCTGAAAACTCTGTACTCAAATACTCTCCACCTCGATCCGATCGAAGTTTCTTGATGCTCAAGGCTGTTTGGTTTTCTACTTCAAGTTTATACTCCTTGAATTTCTCAAAAGCTTCGGATTTATGCTTTAACAAAAACATGTGTCTGAATCTTGCGAAATCATCAGTAAAAGTAATGAAGTATGAAAAACCGCCTCTAGCATGTGTAGACATTGGTCCGCATACATAACATGTATGAGGTTCAAGAGTTCCATGGCTCTTTCTCCGTATCCAATAAACGGAGTTTTGGTCATTTTACCTTTGATACAGGACTGACAAGTCGCATAAAATTTATATATTCAAAAGGATTTAAATATCCATCTTTATGTAGCTTGTTTAGTCTTGTTTCATTAATATGACCAAGTCTACAATGCCAAAGAAAAGTTTCATTTATATCTGAAAACTTTCTTTTATTAGTATGTTGTATATTGAAAACTGTGTGTTGGTTTAGGACGTAAATGCCATTATTTAGTGTACCATACCCAATCAACTGTTGATTCAAGTTAATGTTCATAACATTATTCTGCAACACAAAATGATATCCTTCATTGTCCAACAAAGAAACGGATATTACATTACATAGCATACTAGGTACATAATAACAAGGGTTCAAAACCAAAATACAACCCGAAGGCAACCCCAGATGATACTCTCCTACGGATAAAACATGTACATTGGAACCATTTCCAACCCGTAGAGTATGGTCACCAGTCTTCAAAACTCTACTGTTTCTCAATCCCTGCATGAAATTGTAGATGTGAGAACCAGAACCGGTATCTAATACCCAAGATGCAGAGTTTATAGAAAAACAGTTTTCAGTTACAAACACACCTGAAGCGGAAGCATCAGTATGCTTCTTCTTCATGAGATCAGCAAGATACAGAGTACAGTTGCATTTCCAATGTCCCGACTTGTGGCAGTAAAAACATTCTCCTTTTCCACTTCATGCGGCCCCGGATTTGTCTTTCCCCTTCACCTTTTGAACTCCACCTTTTGGTTTGATGGATTTTTTCTTCTTCTTTCCCTTGGCCTTGGATTTTAGGATGGAAGAGGAAGATGACCCAGCAAGCAGAGCGAGAGTTTTCGCTGTCTTAAGCATGCTTCTGCACTTCTCAACATATTGAGAAGTTCAGGCAATGATTTCTCCAAATCGTTCATATTGAAATTCACAATGAACGGAGCAAAGGCAGGGAGGAGAGACCGCAGAACAATATCTGTATATTGCTCATTATCCATGGTCCATCCCAGTTCCTCAAGTTCTTCTATAAGACCAATCATCTTCAGAACATGTTCTCCTACTGATGTGCAAAGGGCCATCCGCATCTGAAACAACTTTCGAGATGCCTCGTATCGTAAAGTCCGAGATTGCTCTTCATACAACTCTTTTGTATGAAGAAAGATGGATTGTACATCCATCTTCATGTGTTGTTTCTGATGGATACTGTCCATAGAAGCAAGCGCGAGGCACTTGGCCGTGTTGCAATCAATATCCCATATTTTTCGGATCTCTCTATTCGAAACAGATGATTCAGGACTTGGGACGAGTGGGGCTTTGCTAGTGAGGACATATGATACTTTATCATATGTGAGTGCAATATTCAAATTTCTCAACCATTCTTTATAATTCGGTCCTGTCAGTTTGTTTTTCTCTAAAAGAAGCTTAAGTCCCGTCATCGGTATCTGCCATTAGGAGAGAGAAAAGAAAACTGTCACGCCCCGCTTCCCAGTGTACGGCGAAGGGGACGCGACGAGATCCGCTACGTATGTACTCAGAAGTACATACGCTAAGCGTAGCTAAGCAATATAAAATAAATACACAAGAGACAAGAATATAAAAAGAACAGCAACTTTTATTTATTAACATTCTTTGTACAATACATGGAAAGGAAAAATACAACTGAAATAAAGATTCCTAAACAGTGGCATAACAGGAAATGGAAAGTACTGAAAAGAAAAGTGTACAATGAAATTATACTGCAGGGTCTTCGGAAAATTGCTCCAAGTCTTCTGGTGTTGGCTCAACTTCTGCCGGGTCCAGATCACCTGACGACATTCAAAGGAGAGAGAAACAGAATGTCGTCAGCGAACAGGTCGCTCGGTAAGTCCCAAAGGTAAGAGGGAAGTAGAGAAGACAGAATAAGAAGGTACATTTTTAAAATGTAAACTATTGTTGTAATGTTATGTTATCGCTGTTGTTTGTAGTTTGGTACAGAAGGATGCCAGTGTATACGAGAGGGGTCTCTATATGCTAGAGACCAGGGCAAACAGAAAGTACAAGGAACCGTTAAGCCACGGTACAACAGCAACGGAATATAGTTTAGGTGTCTTAATCTGACCACCTCGTGCCACCTTTAACACCTTCCGTACCAATCTACCCCTTAAACCCCGTAGTGTTTTAACAGTATTGTGTAAGTTGGGTGACTGACCAAAACCATGATATCAGTAAACATGTTGTAACTGCATAATCAGGTAAATGGAATAACAGGATAATGGATGTATATCCATGGTTTGATTCAGTCAAGTTGAATAGATTGTTAACTGGATTCAGGGATTCATGTATTCATATTGAGTTGGAATATAAAAGAATATTGATTGACTTGAATCATATTCAAGTCAGAAATAGTCAGACTCTAATCCGAGTCAGACTAAAAGAAAGGTAATTTGAAGTTCTTTAATTGTTAGGGTCCTTATTGTAATTTATAAAACTTGAGGGGGTTTCATGTAAAAAGTACTATTGTATAGTTTTCAAGATACACCTCAAGTATTTATTATTCGTCTTTATAGTCATAATGAGTGTAAATTTTATTTGTGCTATTCTAGTGAATATATCCTAATAAAAGTATTAATTGATTTATTTGAAATTCATGGTATTTTAATGTAACTTTTCATCTTGTAATTTTTTTAGGAAAAAGGTGGAAACTTTATCTTATGATAAAATAGTTGTTTAAATGATAATTATATATATATATATATATATTAATACAAGAATAATTTTATATAAATATTTTATTTTTTTCCAAAATCTCATTTTTTCTTAAATGTCGTATTTTAAACCTTTCGAGACAGAATGCTCCTTGCGGAGGTCTGAATCTCGCACTACTAGCCCGCGGGTGCACGATGAACCATACTATCCCTAACGGGTTCCCCAAAAATGGGTTGTGGTGGTGCTTTGCTTAGGTTTAATAAATACTATTCATTTAGAAAAACGGTTTCATAAGTATAAGGTATTTATTCGTAAAAGGGTATAGATTTCCGTATTTTAGTTTCTAGGGTTTTCTAAGCCAACTAACCTATTTCTAAGGTCTAAACGATAAGTCATTAGAAGGCTCAAATCGCCTCTTCACCGCAAATTGCGGCCAGGTAAGTGCCAGGTAAATGAGAAGGAACCACAATAGTGGGCCTAATTAAAAACCACTAGCCTTGACACACTTGCCTCGACACCACAAAGTCAGATTTAGATAAACGATCGATGTCCATGACAAATCGTACTTTCTTTTTAAAAGATTTTATTTAGAATTGTGTACAATTTAAAGCTTCCAAGAACGGTTTATAAAGAAAATGGTATTTTAGTGAAAAGTCTTGTATTTTCGTATTCTATGTTTTGACGTTATCAACTAGGGTTATATTTGTATGTGTGTAGAGGTAGGTCATTACGTTGTGACTTATTTTAAGGTTTAGTGAAGTTTAGAGGTTAAATATGATAAATGAAACATGAGGGTATTTAAGTGTAAGAATACGGTATTTGTAAAAGTTATCATTTCATGTGTGAAAACTCATTCAAATTGATTTTTACAAGTTTAGTGATCAAGATGAACATGTTTAGGAATGAGGGAATTGATTAGAAGAAGAAAAATAAACTTTATGGTATTATTGTGAAAAGAATACGATATTACAAGAAAGTTATCATTTCATGTGAGAAACTTTGTCCAAATTGATTTTTATGTGATTAATAGTCATCATGAGTATGTTTAGGTGTTATGGAATTGGTGACAAGTGAAATTTTGTAGAAAAACCGAATCGGAAATCGGTTTGTTCCGATTTCCGTCGGGTTTCATAATTCCGTATTTTAAGAAATAAAAAAGAGAGAAGAATGGGACTTACGGGTTTCAAACTCTTCTAAAGAGTATAGAGGAGTAAGAGAAATGGCCGAGGCGTTGTTTCGTCGCCGGTTGCTTCGTCGCCGGAAATCCGTCAGCGCTTCGCCGTGAACTCGGTTTCAAAGCACACTTTCTTATGGAAATTTCAAGAGAGTAATTCTAAGGTTTTGGAATGAGAAGATAGGGGGTAGAGGGTCTATTTATAGGGTAGGGTAGGTGAAAGGTTTTGTTTATTAAAAAAAATTATAAAAATTAAATAAAAAACATTAAAAATTTGTATTAAATTGGTTGTATTTAACATTTGAGAACTGATCTAATAAATTGGAGTTAACAGGGGGTTTTAGAATACCAAAAGCCACACTTTTCATGTTGGGACCCCGGCCATCCGACCAACTCCAGCCGGCGGCGCCGGCCGATTCGGCCGGCCGGCCGGCCGAGTTGGCCGATCCCGGCCGGGTTCGGCGACGGTCGGGTGCGGGGTTCTCCGACTAAGACTTTGGCATACTTCATTTTTGGGGTTCAGTTCAACATTTGGAAGTTATGGCCTGTGGACTGTTGGGCTTCCAAGAATTTTTAAAGAAAAATAAACTAAAAATAATGGGGGGTATGGGATTCGAACTCTTGTGGCTTAGTTCAACAGTGCAATGTATTACCAATGAGCTACAAGCTCCTTCTTGTAATTATTGTAGGGAAATAGATACTTAAAGTGTTATCAGCATCATTAATACTCCAAGTGTACTTCAAATTTAAATCAAATTTAGGTATACAAAAATTGGAGTTGTTATAATCTACCCTCCTTAGAAAAATTTCGTCCTCGAAATTTACAACTCTTATATGAGGACTAGTTTACAAAAAGGTGCGGATATCTTGCACGCATTTCATCTTCCCTTTCCCACGTGGATTCCCCTGGAGTGTCTTTTCTCCACATTACTCGGACCAAGTTAACTTCCTTGTTCCGAAGTGTCTTCACTTTCCTGTCCAGGATTTCCACAGGTTGTTGCTCACATGACAAGTCGGGCTGTATAGTGAGCTCGGAATGATCAAGTACATGGCTGGGGTCACTCACATACCTTCTGAGTTGGGATATGTGGAACACGTTATGCACTCCTTCCAATGAGGGTGGAAGCGCTAAACGGTACGCCACTTCCCCGACTCGTTCGAGTATGTCGAACGGTCCAATGTATCTCGGACTTAGCTTACCCCGTCTTCCAAATCGGATCACTCCATGGTTCGGAGATATCTTCAAGAATATATGGTCTTCTGGCTGGAACTCCAAGTGTCGTCTCTTCGCATCAGCCCAGTGTTTTTGTCTATCTTGGGTTATGCGCATTCTTTCCCTGATAGTACGAACCACATCAACTGTCGCTATTATCATCTCTGGTCCAAGAAGTTCCCTATCTCCGATGTCGTCCCAACTTAATGGCGATCGACACTTCCTTCCATATAATGCTGCAAAAGGTGCCATTCCTATGCTTGCTTGGTAGCTGTTGTTGTATGCGAACTCCACAAGATGCAGGTGATCTTCCCATGATCCTTTGAAGTCGAGCATACATGCTCTGAGCATATCCTCGAAGATCTGAATAGTTCGTTCCGACTGACCATCTGTTTGTGGATGATAAGCCGTGCTGAAGTTCAGACTTGTTCCCAAACTAGCTTGCAGACTCTGCCAAAATTGCAATCGGAATCTGGTGTCATGATCGGAGACAATGCAGACCGGTACTCCATGAAGTCTCATAATTTCTTGTATGAGTTCATGGGTATCAGAGATAGTACATTATGAAGATTTTTTAAATCTAAATTAGATTATTAGCTCCATGTACTTCTTCGCTAGTGTCTCAGTTGATTGGCCAACTCGAAATAGGATGAAGTGAGCCGACTTTATGAGTCGATCCACAATGACCCATATGGAATCGTTACCCTTTGTGCTATGAGGAAGAGCAGTTACAAAGTCCATCGTGATATGCTGCCACTTCTATTCTGAAATTGGTAACGGTTGAAGTAGTCCAGCTGTCCTATGATGTTCAGCCTTTACTTGCTGACACACCAAACATTTTGCGATGCTTCTGACTACTACACGCTTCATTCCATGCCACCAATAATTCTGACGTAGATCTTTGTATATTTTGGTACCTCCAGGATGTACTGAATAGGGAGAGCTATGAGCTTCTTTCATTAACTCTTCCCGAACAGGACCTTTTGGTACACACAA
Source organism: Agapanthus africanus (assembly GCA_030015575.1). Taxonomy (NCBI): domain Eukaryota; kingdom Viridiplantae; phylum Streptophyta; class Magnoliopsida; order Asparagales; family Amaryllidaceae; genus Agapanthus; species Agapanthus africanus. The sequence goes on along the minus strand of CM057350.1, from coordinate 438,087,663 downwards.
TCTGCTGCCGTATCTCAATGATCCGTCTTCATGGATGATGAAGTATGTTCTGAGTCCATTCACCACTTGTTCTCTGATCTTTTGCAACTTAGCATCGCTGGCTTGAGCTGCTTTGATCTGATTGACAATGGTTGATTGAACTTGTAGATTCATCAAACTTGAAGCATCACCTGACATGACTAGTTCAATCTCCATCTGATGCAAGTCTTGTTGAAGCTTCCACTGAGCGGTGAGATTCATTGATAATGGTTCGCGACTAAGAGCATCAGGTACTACGTTCACCTTTCCTGGGTGATATTGCAAGTTGATGTCAAAGTCCGCCATGAGTTCTAACCATCTTCTCTGCCGCATATTCAACTCCTTCTGAGTAAACACATACTTCAGACTTTTATGATCTGTGTAGATGTTCACCCGTTCACCAAGTAGGTAATGACGCCAAATCTTGAGAGCAAAGATGACGGCTGCCAACTCCAGATCATGTGTCGGATAATTGCGCTCTTGAGTCTTCAGTTGTCTTGAAGCATAAGCCATAACCTTACCGTGCTGATGTAGAACACATCCTAATCCCTTACCGGATGCATCGCAATGCACTTCGAATCCTCCAGATTGATCCGGTATGACGAGAATAGATGCAGATGTCAGTCTTGACTTGAGTTCTACGAAAGCTTGCTCGCATGCTTCTGACCACACAAATTCTTCATCTTTTCGTGTGAGCTTGGTCAGGGGTGTTGTTATCTTTGAGAATCCTTCAATGAACCTTCTGTAATATCCAGCTAAACCGAAAAAACTCCGAATGTCTTTCACTGACTTTGGTGTAGGCCATTCGCTAACTGCTGAAACTTTGGCTGGATCCACAGAAATTCCTTCTCCTGATACGATATGTCCAAGAAAACCAACTTGCTTTAGCCAAAACTCGCACTTGCTGTACTTGGTATAAAGCTTATGTTGTCGAAGAGTTTCCAGGACAATTCGTAGGTGCTCTGCATGCTCTTTCCGATTCTTAGAATATACCAGGATGTCGTCGATGAAGAGGACAACAAACCTGTCTAAATACTCCCGGAAAACTTGATTCATTAGGTTCATGAATATTGCTGGTGCATTGGTCACTCCAAATGGCATCACTAGAAATTCGTAATGTCCATATCGAGTTCTGAAAGCTGTTTTGTGAATATCAGCTTCCTTGACCTTCACTTGATGATAACCTGAACGAAGATCTAGTTTATAGAAGACACAAGATCCACTTAGCTGATCGAATAAATCGTCGATGCGCGGGAGTGGATACTTGTTCTTTATAGTAACTTCGTTCAAGGCCCTATAATCGATGCACATTCTGTATGAACCTTCCTTCTTCTTTACCAGTAGTACAGGTGCTCCCTAACTTGAAGTGCTGGGACGAATCCATCCTTTCGCCAGTAATTCATCCAATTGTGTTCGGACTTCCTTCAATCCTTCCGGACTTAGTCTATACGGAGCTTTGATCACCGGTTGTGCTCCTGGTACTAAGTCAATACTCAATTCAAGAGCTCGATCGGGAGGCAAACCTGATATATCGTCAGGAAATACATCGTCGAACTCTCGAACTACCTCTGGTCTTGATTCTTCTTCCGCTTGAGCTGCCGTAGCTACTGCTTCCCTTGGCTTTGCTTTGTAGGTACTTGGCTCCAGTGTACGGTCTCCGCTTTTAAAATAGAATACCGGATGGTCTGGAATCTCGAATACTACCCTCCTTTGACGACAGTCGATGGTAGCATAAAAGGTTCCAAGCCAATCCATTCCTAGAACCACATCGAAGTTTGGTATCTCCAGTACTTTGAAGTCAGCATAAAACTCTCGACTGCAGACGACGACTGGACACATGTTGTATCCCATAGTTGCCTTTAGAACGCCATTCCCGGAACTGACATTCCAGCTGGATACAAGCGGTGAGACTGGAATCGCATGGGTTCGGACAAACCGTTGCGACATAAAGCAGTGGGATGCTCCAGTATCAAACAGTGCAAGTGCAGGTAGTGAAGCTACTAGGATTGTACCTAAGGTATATGGGATAGGTTTTAGGTATAGGGAAAGTGTGTAGGTAAACAAGACTAAAAGATAAGTTTGAGAAGGAAATTTACCAGTAATGACTTGGCCAGTGGCCTCAGCTTCTTCCACAGACATCATGAAAGCCTGGCGCTTTGGCACATTCCTCCTGGCCTGAGGAGCATTCCTCTGAACGTTCCTTTGAGCTTGATGGAACTGTCGAGGAGGTGGTGCAGCTTGTGGTCCCCTGGGTGGTGCAAGCAGTGCAAGTCTGGGAGCAGGTGCCTGAAGAGCTGGTCGCTGTGGATAGGTAATTGCTGGCCTGGGTGCAGCAACTGGGTTCTGTCTTTGAGGACAAGACCCAATATCGTGAGTAGCTGAGCCGCAGACTAAGCAAAGGCGGTTGGCTCGACGGCAGTCCTTCATCATATGTCCAGGTCTCTTGCAGTAGGTGCAAAAGGCTGGGCTAGGACGATGGGTTGGTACTCCGGGTCGCCTTGGCACGAAAGGTGGTCTGGACGAGGCTCCACCTGCCATCTGGTTGGCAGGGCGTTTGACTCCTGCAGACTGGGGTCTGCCCCTCTCTTTTATCACTGCCTCATAACTACGGGCAGCTTCTAGAGCATCCTCATGAGTCAAGAACTTTCCTGTGGCTAGAGCAGCCTTAATCTCTGTGTCCAAACCTTGTTGAAAGCGATGGGCTCTGATATCGTCCGTCCGTATCAAGTGTGCCACGAATCTGTTTAAAGATTGTGTTAGCTGTGTAGTGTGTGATAATTAAAATTGAACTATTGTGACATATCTTACCGGCTTAACATGGTGATCTCAGCATCGTATTCATCTACTGATTTATCCCGCATTGCACCCTGTTGTAGATGAATAAACTACTGCTCCATTGCAAACCTGGCAGTCACGGGAAAGTACTTCGCGTCGAACTTCTCACGAAAGGTCTTCCATTCAATCGGCTGTACTAGACGGCTTTCTTCCGCCTTCCACCAGTTACGAGCATTATCCGTGAGCTGTAGCTTTGCTACACGGACCCAAGCGTTGTCTGGCACTTGAGCTGCTGCCAAATCGTCCTCGATGCTTTGAGCCCATTCCTCAGCTTCCAGTGGGCTCCCCTTTCCTGAGAACTGCTTCGGATGTAAAGCCCTGAATTGCTTCACCCCCGGTGCGTCGGTCTCGGGACGGTTCAGAAGTTGTTGTTGTCCCTCGAGAAGACTGCGAATCGCCTCAAATAGCATTTTTTGCTCAGTGGGTGGTGCAGGAACAGCTAGTGTGAGAGGTAGTGCTGAAGGGGTGTTGTTGACGTTGGTGCTGGTGTTGTTCGGGGAATCCATAACCCTGAAGAAAAATTTGGGTTAGGACAGATTCAAATACATGAAATGATAAGATTCAAGGAATAGAAATTTGCAAGATTCAAGGAATATGAATTGTAAAGAATATTTTAGTTGCTGGTTTTTGTGTTATATTGCTTAGGTTGTTCACGCAGACCAGAACTGCATGACAGGGATTCATACAGCTCGGACCTGCATGGGCTACCAACAAAACCTGTCACGCCCCGCTTCCCAGTGTACGGCGAAGGGGACGCGACGAGGTCCTCTACGTATGTACTCAGAAGTACATACGCTAAGCGTAGCTAAGCAATATAAAATAAATACACAAGAGACAAGAGTATAAAAAGAACAGCAACGTTTATTTATTAACATTCTTTGTACAATACATGGAAAGGAAAAATACAACTGAAATAAAGATGCCTAAACAGTGGCATAACAGGAAATGGAAAGTACTGAAAAGAAAAGTGTACAATGAAATTATACTGCAGGGTCTTCGGCAAATTGCTCCAAATCTTCTTGTGTTGGCTCAACTTCTGCCGGGTCCAGATCACCTGACGACATTCAAAAGAGAGAGAAACAGAATATCGTCAGCGAACAGGTCGCTCGGTAAGTCCCAAAGGTAAGAGGGAAGTAGAGAAGACAGAATAAGAAGGTACATTTTTAAAATGTAAACTATTGTTGTAATGTTATGTTATCACTGTTGTTTGTAGCTTGGTACAGAAGGATGCCAGTATATACGAGGGGGGTCTCTATATGCTAGAGACCAGGGCAAACGGAAAGTACAAGGAACCGTTAAGCCACGGTACAACAGCAACGGAATATAGGTTAGGTGTCTTAATCTGACCACCTCGTGCCACCTTTAACACCTTCCGTACCAACCTATCCCTTAAACCCCGTAGTGTTTTAACAGTATTGTTATATTGTATTGTGTAAGTTGGGTGACTGACCAAAACCATGATATCAGTAAACATGTTGTAACTGCATAATCAGGTAAATGGAATAACAGGATAATGGATGTATATCCATGGTTTGATTCAGTTAAGTTGAATAGATTGTTAACTGGATTCAGGGATTCATGTATTCATATTGAGTTGGAATATAAAAGAATATTGATTGACTTGAATCATATTCAAGTCAGAAATAGTCAGACTCTAACCCGAGTCAGACTAAAAGAAAGGTAATTTGAAGTTCTTTAATTGTTAGGGTCCTTATTGTAATTTATAAAACTTGAAGGGGTTTCATGTAAAATGTACTATTGTATAGTTTTCAAGATACACCTCAAGTATTTATTATTCGTCTTTATAGTTATAATGAGTGTAAATTTTATTTTTGTTATTCTAGTGAATATATCCTAATAAAAGTATTAATTAATTTATTTGAAATTCATGGTATTTTAATGTAACTTTTCATCTTGTAATTTTTTTAGGAAAAAGGTGGAAACTTTATCTTATGATAAAATAGTTGTTTAGATAATTATATATATATATATTAATACAAGAATAATTTTATATAAATATTTTATTTTTTTCCAAAATCTCATTTTTTTAAATGTCGTATTTTAAACCTTTCGAGACCGAATGCTTCTTGCGGAGGTCTGAATCTCGCACTACTAGCCCGCGGGTGCACGATGAACCGTACTATCCCTAACGGGTTCCCCAAAAATGGGTTGTGGTGGTGCTTTGCTTAGGTCTAATAAATACTATTCATTTAGAAAAACGGTTTCATAAGTATAAGGTATTTATTCGTAAACGGGTATAGATTTCCGTATTTTAGTTTCTAGGGTTTCCTAAGCCAACTAGCCTATTTCTAAGGTCTAAACGATAAGTCATTAGAAGCCTCAAATCGCCTCTTCACCGCAAATTGCGGCCAGGTAAGTGCCAGGTAAGTGGGAAGGAACCACAATAGTAGGCCTAATTAAAAACCACTAGCCTTGACACACTTGCCTGGACACCACAAAGTCAGGTTTAGATAAACGATCGATGTCCATGACAAATCGTACTTTCTTTTTAAAAGATTTTATTTAGAATTGTGTACAATTTAAAGCTTCCAAGAACGGTTTATAAAGAAAATGGTATTTTAGTGAAAAGTCTTGTATTTTCGTATTCTATGTTTTGACGTTATCAACTAGGGTTATATTTGTGTGTGTGTAGAGGTAGGCCATTATCTCGTGACTTATTTTAAGGTTTAGTGAAGTTTAGCGGTTAAATATGATAAATGAAACATGAGGGTATTTAAGTGTAAGAATACGGTATTTGTAAAAGTTATCATTTCATGTATGAAAACTCATTCAAATTGATTTTTACAAGTTTAGTGATCAAGATGAACATGTTTAGGAATGAGGGAATTGATTAGAAGAAGAAAAATAAACTTTATGGTATTATTGTGAAAAGAATACGATATTACAAGAAAGTTATCATTTCATGTGAGAAACTTTGTCCAAATTGATTTTTATGTGATTAATAGTCATCATGAGTATGTTTAGGTGTTATGGAATTGGTGACAAGTGAAATTTTGTAGAAAAACCCAATTGGAAATCGGTTTGTTCCGATTTCCGTCGGGTTTCATAATTCCGTATTTTAAGAAATAGAAAAGAGAGAAGAATGGGACTTACGGGTTTCAAACTCTTCTAAAGAGTACAGAGGAGTAAGAGAAATGGCCGAGGTGTTGTTTCGTCACCGGTTGCTTCGTTGCCGGAAATCCGTCAGCGCTTCGCCGTGAACTCGGTTTCAAAGCACACTTTCTTGTGGAAATTTCAAGAGAGTAATTCTAAGGTTTTGGAATGAGAAGGTAGGGGGTAGGGGGTCTATTTATAGGGTAGCTAGGGTAGAGTAGGTGAAAGGTTTTGTTTATTAAAAAAATTATAAAAATTAAATAAAAAACATTAAAAATTTGTATTAAATTGGTTGTATTTAACTTTTGAGAACCGATCTAATAAATTGGAGTTAACAGGGGGTTTTAGTATACCAAAAGCCACACTTTTCATGTTGGGACCCCGGCCATCCAACCAACTCCGGCCGGCGGCGCCGGCCGATTCGGCCGATCCCGGCCGGGTTCGGCGACGGTCGGGTGCGGGGTTCTCCGACTAAGACTTTGGCATACTCCGTTTTTGGGGTTCAGTTCAATATTTGGGAGTTATGTCCTGTGGACTGTTGGGCTTCCAAGAATTTTTAAAGTAAAATAAACTAAAAATAATGTGGGGCATGGGATTCGAACTCTGTTGGCTTGGTTCAGCAGTGCAAGGTATTACCAATGAGCTACAAGCTCCTTCTTGTAATTATTGTAGGGAAATAAATACTTAAAGTGTTATCAGCATCATTAATACTCCAAGTATACTTCAAATTTAAATCAAATTTAGGTATACAAAAATTGGAGTTGTTACAAAAACACTCAGCGAAATGCTCTTACAAAGATTTATATTGGTTATTATCTTATCTAATCGATATCTCCTACTGCTTTTATAAAATTTTCTTTCAAAACAATAAAAGAAAACTAGCCAGGATTAATTACATTCTACAGTTTTGCTAACCGGTCAGCCAGGCAAGTGTCGGTACTTTGAAGGAGGTTCCCCGTGCTTTCGCACGGGCCTAATTAAAACAAACCTCGTTTTCCCATAGGTCAAACCCCGTTGACACCTTTCTAGACACCTACTGGATTAGCTAATTGTAATGTGCAAAACTCTCCTGGGAGTTACTCTTACTCACAGTGGGATCGGGATCCAACTATCATATAGATGGTATGCAATCTCATTGCAAATTTCAACTCTTGAAACTCCCGATATGGTTTTTATCCTTAGCTGCTTATGACCTTAGCTATGGTCAACATATCATAAGCACTAGTCAAGTTCTACCCGTCATTTCATGATTAACCAGACCCACCCATATGACCCTTGACTATGATCAATATAATCACATGAATGTCCTAACTTATCGCATCATATGCTTTGTAGGAAGACATCACTTAGCTACCGTACACTACGCCTAGACTATAATCAACATACGTAGCACAAATACTAAGTACTCTGCTTCCTAAAATGATGGAGGGTTGCGGATGGTTTTTATGAAAACCTTTAACGCTTTGAACTTGATCTCGTTGTAGAATCAAAACAGTTTAGAAAAGGAGTGGCTTAAGCTCCGCATCTTTTGAAACTTGCATTTTTCATAAAAAGGCCGAATGGGTTTTAAATCTGATTGTACAACATCTTTAGGTTTCTTTTTCTTTACATTAATCTTATTAATGTATTCCCATCATTTAAGTTCCTAATCCATCACAGAAAAGAAACGAAAATAGAACATACACTTATGCCATCTGCATTCGCCACAGTGTCCCATTATGCACCATTAGGTTACTTAACTAATGGCATAGCGGGGCGGGACTAGCGCGGGTGTAAAACATAAGCAACGTTTATTATATATCATATATACAATAACAATCCATTCGTCTCAGATACTAAGTAATCACATCACAGAATATCAACAGCAGAAGCACATATGAAAATAAAAGGATATCTAGAATGTCCGTATTTTGTATTTAACAACAATAGAAACTACGGATTCCACGGTCGCGATGAATAGCCAAGCCCATACCCCTAGAGCCCTACGAGAGCAGAAAGTGACCCTACCAATTCTAGAGTTTCAGAGATCCGGTCTTGACTCCTCGAGATGGCCTCCCACTGAACCCTAGAACCCGGTCATTTGTGCTCCCCTCCTTGGGTCTATCTTAATGCGAAAAAGTAAATAATATACAATGATGGCGACATCATCCTCAACCCGGAAGTACCCCAAATAAAAGAATATTACATACATTTGATTTTTACATGAATGAAAATAAAACTCTCAACTCATATAAAACGACCGGCTATTCAATCACGACAATCCTGCACATCATATCTCAGCAAAACATAATATCACATATCATCAACGTAAGTAAGTATACGTACCCCGATTATCATTGATGTATAGCAACAAAACCGGCAATACACCACATACTACACTTACGGTCGCAGAAAAGAAATGAAAAACTACAACAATTGGAATCGTAACTGCTCTTAGATAACACAAACCCGGATATCACATATCCAAGATTTCATGCCCAACAACGTAAAGCTCGCATTTAGGTCTTATTTAAGAAAACACTTTTCAAAAAAAATAGCCGGATAATTCAACAAGATTTCCAATTATACCCGAGACCGAAATGTTAGATTTACACGTAACAAACAAATTTGTAGATTCCAATTATTGTATCACATTCTCATATACTAGGCGTAGTTAAAACGTTCGATCGAACAATCAATCACCCAAAGAATTCTCAGAAAGCTCAACACTTAAGCAATTTTAAAAAACACTAGAGACTGCTATTAGCACATACGGGGCAGCACAAGAAGGCACAGTCCAGTCCTTACCAACGGCGCTGTGGAACTGCCGCAAAATGACCATTTTGGCCACGGTTCCATGGTCGTTTAGTCGAGTTAGGGCTTCATTCTTCCTGTGGGCCCATACAATACCCTGCACGATTTTCTGAGTATTTTTAATATGAAAAATCCAACTTTTTGAAAAATTTCCAGAAAGCATTTTTCAGGCATCGTATTTCGTTCGTTCGAGGTTTTTAAAGTAGTCTAGGTTACTCTAAAACTTTAGCTTGGCTCTGATACCACTGTTTGGTTTCCATAGCACCTAATCTAGGGTTTAGAAGCATCACACATGCCACTTTAAAATTTAGAGAGGTGCTAAGAAAACTAACCGTGAATCTTTAACTAGTATGTTTAGAGTAACAACACTAGTATCACATACAAATAAGAATCTATCACTAAATGAAGAAATTACAACCTTTGTAGACCTCCCTTGGTGACTCCCTAGACCTTTGAGAGTTTGGAACGGATCGCTAGAGACCTTCCTCGTCCACGATGATCCACCCGAAGTCCCTTTGCCCAAAGCTCCTTGCTTTAATTGATCTTTGAAAGAAGTATAGCAAACACCCTACACAAATGGGCTATAGAGTGTAGAATGATGAGGTGGTTTGTATTCTCTAATCAAAATCCTTTCTTTTTATCAACCTCACTCACTAGAAAATTCAAGAGAGCTTGGAGGAAGAAGAAGATGATAATGGCAAAACTTGAGCTCAAGAGATAATGATATATTAAAAATAAAAATGAGAATAGAAATTATATATATTTCACACTATCATCCTTAACCATGGGTTAATAAATATCTAGATATTTATTTAGGAGTAAAAGGAACTATAGAAAATTAACTTATGGTTAATTGTTAGGTCAAGTGTAGTCAAAGTAGATAAATATCAACCATGAGTGAATTATCTTTTCTTTAACTCAAAATAAATAAACATATGCAAATTTACAACCCATATGAGCCTTGCATTGCCACCATTTGTGTATCATCAAACATGATACAATGTATGTTAGTTATATTTATGCCCTAGAGGCCATTACTGTACATACGATGTATATTGTAGCGGATGCTTGGACATATATAGGGGGGACTTTCTTGCTCGACATGATAGTACGCTATCTGGTTGCTCTTTATCTTAACATGTACTCAGATTGTCTCTATGTTACATGTTGATAAAGCCCTTAGGATATGTACTCGACTATTGGGACTATGATGAGATCATACTAGTGGGGCCCACGGAAGTCGACGAGTACATCCTATAACTGTTCCTAGTCGAGGGTGTATCGAGACAGAGCATCGATACACCAGAGTAGACTAGCGTATACGCATCTTGACCCATATGATGGGCGATGGATGATCCCATATCCATCGGTGTTTGACATCAAGGATGGTGTACGGGTGCTCAGTAGAGACTGGGAATACTGGACGGACTCACCGAGAACTCCTAGAAGGTATTATACCTCACGTCAGATGGCAGTTCTCTGATGACACTGGTACAGAGTAGTCTGTTGACCCGAGATCGTCATAGAGTATTGTGCGATTCCTACTGTGCTTTGATTTCCATCATACCACGTCCAAAAGGGCGTGCAAAAAGGTAGCTTTTGGGTACAGTCCCGAATCACATGGAGGCAATGAGCGATAGGAGGGGATTCGTCTCTCCCGGTATAGGGAGTTGATGTCGCGCTGTGTTCGATTGGCTATAACCGGAATCCCTAGCCAGGGTTGCTGAGATCTATTGGTAAGTGTTATCAGTAGTTTTTCAAACTGTTATAGACTTCATATCGACACGACTTATCAAGCTACTGGGGTCTGACGTTTACCACCCCTAAGCGAGATATGCGACATATTAGACGACGAGACTGGACTGTACGGGAGTGTTACAGATTGGATTCGCAGGAGAATGTACAGGCTTGCTTGTTGATCTTCTGAGCGCTCAATACCTGGGTGGCTGTTACGTTTAGCTGACCGCTTGCAGCTTTTCGGTGTTTGATATGATCATCACCTACTGCCGGCGTATTGACGATTCTTTAGAGTCCTACACAAAGGTTTCTTGGTTCAGGCAAAACGGAGTAGGAGCACATATGTGATATGTGCAGGACCGAGGATAATGCGATATGAGATACCGTATTCTATTCTCGCGATATTTGATATCAGCCGAGTCATCGGATCAAGTGTTGATTTGATGAATCGGTAAATGAGATATTAGTCGGTTATATGCGATATAGCCGGATTGTCGGATCATGTGTTGATTCGATAATTTAATGTATAATAATATATATGATATATTAAATTACATTAACTAATATTAGCTCACTAAAAGATTCTTTTTCTCACTCGGGTAATACATTGATATATATGCGATATATGTTAATTGTATTATTTTTTGTTACAATAAATATTGTATATGTGATATATAATATTGTAACATGATATGATTATTAATGCAACATGATTAGTGGAGATTAAACAAGATTGGGGTTTGAATTGGGTTAGTTGTTTCATGAACCTTCTAGAAGGTTTCTTTTTGTTTTGTGTTAGATATTTTAAAGTGACTCATCTTTAACTCAACTCAAACCCTAGCCTTAGTTAAATCTCTACAAAGGTTTAGTTAACCATGGTTGCATTATTCATCATTATTATCTTTTCATTATTCATCACAAAAGGATTCTAATCATTATTCATCTTCTTCTTGCTTGAGTTCTTCATGAAAAGTTTTCTTGCTTTGATTTTGTGATGAAAAATGAGTGAGAATAAGAAAACAAATGAGAGCAAAAATCCTACTTCATCATCCTCATCTACCCTTACCCTTTAGATGAGAGTGTTCACTTCATTTATTGAGTGAGAGCTTGTGTTAATGAAACTTCAAGGTACATCATCTTTGTTATCGAAGATCGGAAGCAAGCTTGCATCTTTCTCTTCGTGGAGCCTCTCGAGAGTCCGAAACACGATGATCGCAGCGAAGGGACCTCAACATGGAGCTTAAGAAGTGAAGAACCGGATCTACAAAGGTTGTAATCTCTCTCACTTAGTGTTAAAGTGTTTAACATGCTTGTTTTCGCCTAATCTCTAGTTTAAAGATCTTGGTTAGGGTTGTTCGGCACGGCTAAATTCTTAATCGGGCATGGTTGATGCCTTTTAGACCCTTGTGCATGTGCCTAGCATCCCTACCGTGGTATCAGAGCCAAGCTAGAGGTTTACCGCGAAGTCTAGGCGAAGTTTAAAGTTCGATCGAACCCGGATACCCCGATATATACCCTTCTCTGGATATTTTTCAAAAATGTGATTTTTTATGAATTAAAAATGCTCAGAAAATAGAGCAGGGAAATCTGGGGATAACTATAAAATACGACTCCCTAACTCCACTGTAGCACCGCGGAACCGCGGCCATAACCTGCTTTTAGCGGCGGTTCCGCGGCCGTAGTAAAGATCAGGGACTCCTTTTTCTAGAGTAACGTCCGTAGGTGTTTCCTATTTCTTCTGGGAATTTTTAATTCTACTCAAGTGTTGAGTTTTCTGGGTTGTATTGGGAGCTCGTTGATTCGATCGGATAATTTAACTTCGTTTAAATATTTTCCGGATAATTTTAGAAACTGTTAAAAAGTTCGAACGGATATCAATAACTCACTTTTTCCCCTGTCGGAAAAAATTTTCAAAAGTTTGATTTTTTTTCTCGAGTTTGAAACTTCTGGAAAATCATGCAAGTAACACGATGGACCCTCTAGAAGAACACAAAACCTTAACTCGATTATGTGACCGTCTTGAACTGCCTCTAAACTTTAGGGTTTGGGGCAGTACGGCGTGCCACATGTGAGGCGTTGGCTTGACCCTTCTACGGCTGGACCATTGGTACTGTGGCATGTGATGGATATTTTTTTGAACTTCGCTCAAGTGTTGAGCTATTTGGAAAACTTGGGTGTTTGATTATTCGATCGGAAAGTTTAACATTGTCTATTTATCTGGAATGTGATACAATATTTGGAATCTACATGTAGTTATGAGATAACTAAATTGAATATTATAAATCTAGCAGTTCAGTCTCAATTGATCGGTTGCCACGGAATTTTGATGTGATCAAAAGTCCGTCGCAATCACGTAGCGTACGCGGATACTCGCCGGTAAACTTAACAGGCAGTCACACCCCATAGCCCCAACCAAGTGACTGTAGGAGAACCCCGTCGCCAAAAGCATCCATTCGGGTGCTCGCGGCAGCGGTGTTCCGCCTTAGTGCACTTCATCGACGGTATCCGGGGGTGCGGCCGTCTACTAAAGTTTGCGACATGTATTCGATCAGGATGTCGGGAATCTTGTTGAATTACCCGACTTGATATTGAAAAGAGTTTTCGATAATGAGACTAAAATGCGGGGTTTATAATTGTTAGGCATGCGATGTCTATGGAATTGATAAGGTTAGGCATGCGATGTCTAAGGAGGTTGCGGATTCCAACTGTTGTAGTTTTACACTTTCTTTTCTGTGACCGTAAGCGTAGTATGTGGTGTATCGCCGGCTTCGTTGCTATACATCAACGACAATCGGGATACACATACTTGCTTACGTTGATGATATGAGATATTATGTGTTGCTGTGATATGTTATATTGGATCGTCGCGTTTTGAATAGCCGGGGGGTTTTATGTGAGATGAGAGTTTTTCTTTTTCATTCATGTAAAATTCATTTGTATGTAATATTCTTTTATTGGGGCACTTCCGGGCTGAGGATGATGTCATCATTGTATATTATTTACTTTTCCGCATTAGGTAGACCCAAGGCGGGGAGCATAAGTAACCGGGTTGTACGGTCCAGTGGGAGACATCTTGTGGAGTCGAGACCGGGTCTCCTAACCCTAGAATTGGCAGTGTTGCTTGCCACTTTCATAGGGGTCTAGGGATGTGGGTTTGGCTATTCATCGCGACCGTGGAATCCGTGTTTTATACATGATCGTACTAAAACACGGACGTCCTAGTATATCCAATATTTCATATATGTTCTTCTGCTGCAATATTCTGTGATGAGATTATATTACTGCCTGAGACGAATGTTTATATTATATATATGAGATATATGTTATATTGCAGATTTCATTTCAAATGAGATGCTTGTGAAGCATATTAAAATGGGACTTCATAATGAGATTAATGAAACTAAAAGAAACCTAAATATGTTGTAGAAACTTGTTTAAAAACTGGTAGCTCTAGTTCTTGCTTTGCATAGCGGTGTTCCTTGTAGAACATCCAGCACCTTATTCGATAAGGAAAAGAGCCGAGATCCCTTCACCGGGAGTGACCTCTTTAGTGAAACTAGCAGATGCTACAAACTCGGTTTGTCTTTTGATTGCTTCAATAGTTTTTGCTTTACATAGTGGTATTTGTGAAATATCCTGCACCTTATTCGATGAGGAAATAGCCGACGATCCCTTCACCGGGAGTGACCTCTTTAGCGAAACTAGAAAAGCCTCAAAAACATTCCATTTAAAATCACTCGATTCTACAACGATATCAAGTTCATTACGCAAAGGGTTTTCTTAAAAACCTGTCATAGCCCCTCCGTCATTTCAGATAAGTACTAGTTAGTATTCGTGCTACGTTTGTTGACCATGTTAAGGCGTAGTGTGCTGTAGCTGATTAGTGCTTGTCTGTATAAGCATATGATGCGATTGGATTAGGGTAGTCATGCGACTTTGTTGACCATATTAAGGGTCGTGCGGGTGGGTTTAATTCAATCGGGAAATGACGGGTTGAACTTGACTTGCACTTATGATTTATTGACCATGTTAAGGTCATATAGCTGCTGGGGGTAAAATATTATTGGGAATTTCAAGTGTTGAAATTTGCAATGAGATTGCATACCTTCTATGAGATAGTTGGATCCCGATACCCGCTGCGAGTAAGAGTTACTGCTGGGAGAGTTTTACACATTACAATTAGCCGATCAAGTAGGTGTCTAGAAAGGTGTTAACGGGGTTACGCCCCCTTGGAAAACGAGGTTTACTTTAATTAGATTCGTGCGAAAGCACAGGGAACCTCCCGCAAAGTACCGGCACTGGCCTGGCTGAAAAATTGGCGAACTTGTAGGGTGTAATTAATCCCGGCTAGTCTTTCCTTTTAGGGTTTGAAAGAAGATTTGACTAAAACAATGGGAAATATTCTGATTAGATAAATTGATAACCAATCTAATCTTTTAAAAGCGCACGCTGAGTGGTTTTCTTCTCTCTCTCTCCTGGTAGCGACCATGTCACGCCTTAATCAAGATAATAATACGGATGTATTGACCGAACCCACTTATTATACTGAGCTGGGGAACGTTGGTCCCGCTCCAACTTATAATTGTTATAAGACAGAGTAGGAAATTGGGGAATACCAGATTTCCCCATGCCGCCCAAACGAAGAAAGTGCATGCTGATGCATCATCTTCGGGTGTGTTCATTACATAGAACTGTTTCTCAGTATCCTTTACGTTCTGGGTATGAGATACCAGATCAGGATCCCGGATACGTAATCTGTTACATGGGCTACAGATAGGTAGAGAACTGAGAACGGGTGATAAGTTTCATGAGATAGAAATGGTGCAAGTGTTGCAGCCAAGTTTGTTGGTCACTATCACCCTGTATTACTAGAATACATTGATTCTGAACGAATGTTATTAGATACAACATCATATCAGTCTCTTTATTAGTAAAGAAGGATATAATTTTGTATTATTGGATAATGTTTTGAACATTTCCTATATCAAGAGTTGATCGGTTCAGGCACATTATCTAAAAGCATTGACGTTCTAAATCAAACTACAGTTCTTAGTATACAGAACACACACAAGAGGAAGAGTTCAGAAATGTAACGAATCCTTCTTGAGGCATTGTAGACTAGGTCATATCAATGCGACCCCGACTAGCTGAAGTTACATATAGATGCATATTTAAATTAGTTTGAATTTACATCTTGTGAAACTTGTCGGTCATGTCACAGAGATAAGATGACCACAGCTCCATTTATTGGAAACAGAGAAAGGAATTAGTGAACTCTTAGGATTGATACATGTTGATGTATGAAAGTCCCCTGTCTACACATGCCAAGACCGGTTCTTTGTACTTCATTAGATTCACTGATTATCTTTCAAGATCCGGACATATGTTCATGTTGAAACACAAATCTGGAACTTTTGAGAAATTCAATAAATATAAGTTAGAAGTAGAGAACCAAAACGGGTATAAGGATTGTGTCTTTTGATGAGATCAAGGAGGAGAATACATGAGCGCGGGATTCATGAACTATTCTAAAGGAGAATGAGATTCTCTCTCCGCATTACTCCTCCGTATACACCATAGCAACGATGGTATATCAGGGCGGCGGAGCAATGACACCCTATGTGATATGGTGTGCTCTATGATGAGTACGACTGAGTTGCCTATTTCCTTTTGGGAGTTATGCACTTGTGTAGCTGCATACCCTATTGAATAGGGTTCCAATCAAATCAGTTGCCTACCACTTCATATGTGATATGGAATGGGAAGAGCCAATATCTTAAGTTTGTTAAGATTTGGGGTTGTCCGGCCTATGTCTAAAAAGCAAAATCGGACAAGCTCGAGGCAAAGTAAGATCTGTGGAAGTTTGTTGGATATCCCAAGCATACGCAAGGGAATATCTTCTACCTAACCGAGGAACAAAAGATGTTTTGTTTCTCAGCATGCCACCTTAGTGAAAGGGAATTCTTGTGAAGAAATTATTGTCATGAGGTAGAACTAGAAGGAGCTCCAGCTATACAAACTGCAGCTGATGATTTGATAAAACCAAAGGATTCAATAGTTTCCAACGAACCTCAGCCTCTCCGCCGATCTAGTAGGGTTCCTCACCCACCTGAGAGATACTTTGGTTTCTCTATGACAGTGGGAGCGAGGATTGCATCATGAGATGATGACCCAACTAGTTTCGAGCTGGCCATCAGGAGTGGGACTCTGTAAGAATGGCTGGATGCTTAGTGATCCGAGATGGAATCCTTATACACCAACAAAGTATGGACTTTGGTTGCATTATCTGAAGGGTTAAATCCCCATCAGGAGCAAGTATATCTTGAGAAGATTACTTAGTGTACATGGAAAAGTTAAGACTTTCAAAGCTATGCTTAAGTCCATCCAGATCCTACTTGCCACTGCTACATACCATACTACGATATCTGGTGGTTGGGGTATCATGACTGCTTTTCTAAATGATGATTTGGAAGAGAGCGTCTATAGTACACGGCCAGAGGGCTTCGTAGACAGTGGGAGCAGCGAAAACGTGAGCAGGATGTTTTATGTGATAAAACAGGTATCGCAGAGTTGGAACATCTGTTTTGATATGGTAGTCAAAGAGTTTAGACTTCATCAAAATGGTAGATGAACCTTGTATATACAAAAAGGTAGTAGGGAGTATGGTGGTGATCCTCGTAGAGTACGTGGATGACATACTCTTGATAAGGAAGGAGTTTCCTATGCTACGCTCGGTCATCTCCGCTTATCACAAGGATTCTCCATATAGGATCAAAGAGATACCTCCTAAATCCTGGGTTTTGGATCTATGAGATAGATCTAATTAGATGTTAGGACACTCACTAGTTGTAGTGAGATGGTATCAATCGATCCTGAAGAGAATCACTGGAAAGGTTCCAGGGTGATAAGGACGACTGAATGTCAGTCGCAGGCATTGTCTATACCCTCAGTGGAGGGACGGTATGTTGGAAGAGTTCCAAGCTAGATACCGTGACTTACTTGACGATTAAAGGCAAGATACATCGTTACCAAGGATGCTACCAAAGAGGCAGTCTGGATATATATAAGTTCATGAGATGAACTTCGTTCCTACCATTGTGTGACAATGGAGTTGTGGCTTTAGCCAAGGAACTACCGTCCCATCAGAAATCCAGATATAATTCTTAGGCAGTATCGTCTGATCATGGAGATGGTTGATCTCCAGGGAGATCGAGGTTAGGAGAGTAGACACAGAGGACAACAGCGCGGATCCACTCACAAAGGCCTTTTTCCCAGTAGAGACTTTTATAGGATGGTTGAGTATGAGATACTTCAACCGCAGCTAATTGTTGGGTATGCAATACCACAACAGAAGGCCCTAGTGCAGGTGGGAGATTGTTAGTTATATGTATGCCCTAGAGGCCATTACTGTACATACGATGTATATTGTAGTGGATGCTTGGACATATATAGGGAGGACTATCTTGCTCGACATGATAGTACGCTATCTGGTTGCTCTTTATCTTAACATATACTCTGATTGTCTCTATGTTACATGTTGATAAAGCCCTTAGGATATGTACTTGACTACTGGGACTATGATGAGATCATACTAGTGGGGCCACGGTAGTCAACGAGTACATCCTATAACTGTTCCTAGTCGAGGGTGTATCGAGACAGGGCATCGATACACCAGAGTAGACTAGCGTATACGCATCTTAACCCATGTGATGGGCAATGGATGATCTCATATCCATCGGTGTTTTACATCAAGGATGGTGTACGGGTGCTCAGTAGAGACTGGGTACACTGGACGGACTCGCCGAGAACTCCCAGATGGTATTATACCTCACGTCAGATGGCAGTTCTCTGGTGATCCTGGTACAGAGTAGTCTGTTGACCCGAGATCGTCATAGAGTCTTGTGTGATTCCCACTGTGCTTTGATTTCCATCATACCACGTCCAAGAGGGCGTGAAAAAAGGTGGCTTTTGGGTACAGTCCCGAATCACATGGAGGCAATGAGCGATGGGAGGGGATTCGTCTCTTCCGGAATAGGGAGTTGATGTTGCGCTGTGTTCGATTGGCTATAACCGGAAATCCCTGGCCAGGGTTGCTGAGATCTACTGGTAAGTGTTATCAGTAGTTTCTCGAACTGTTATAGACCTCATATCGACACGACTTATCAAGCTACTGGGGTCTGAAGTTTACCACCCCTAGGCGAGATATGCGACATATCAGACGACGAGACCAGACCGTACGGCAGTGTTACTGATTGGATTCGCAGGAGAATGTACAGGCTTGCTTGTTGATCTTCTTGTAAGTACACGGTAGCGCCCCGACCATCTAACAGACGCCAAATGCAAAACAAAAATATTTTGACTGGCGCTATCGTATACTATAACCCGGATCTGCCATTAAAGCTAAACTAACAAACTACAAAGTGGGTAGAAATGTTATACCGAACGATCCGAGTCCTTCGGTCTTCAACCATCATCCCACGCTTTGTTGCGGCTGCTCCGATCTCATGAATCTCCAGTCTTCTCGTCCAGGTGGCACCACGTCGACGGATCTTTAAACGGGCTCCCGCCTCTGAACCGAGGCAACTCGATCATCAAGTTTACTAAAAGAGATGACCAAGATTGATGTAGAGAATGAGTAGAACACTTTGTCTCCTTTCGTCCAAAGCCATGGATGAACGGTTAATGAAGTTGCCTTTTGGAATCGGGTAAATGAGAAATGAGCATACAAATTTTCATGAACCAAAATCTATCATCTTTTTTTTAACCAAGTGAGAGTGTGAGAAGAGGAGGGGAGGGCCGGCCACATATAGAGGAGGGGGTGAGGGTAGGAGCAAGGGAGGGTAACCATAAGCAAAGCTTATCACAACAATAATAGAATCAATGAGTCATCTGACACCTCACCCAAAACAATTAATGCAAATGGTGACACTCTAATCCTAGTCATCAACCATTAATGCAAAATGGAGACTCAAAATCCTAGTCACCAAAACTAGAACCATCTACACTTATGACTCACACTCAAGAAAAGATAAATCTGCCTTTAACCAAATGTTTGATACGGGTGATAGAAAACTGGAAACTGGCAACTTCCAAAAGCGATCCTGAAACGAATTTCAGGATAACCCCGTAACAGTATAAACATACCCGCATTTATATTACGACCGAATACAAATGCAACAGAGACAAAGATATTATATCTACACAGTATAATACTCGGATCCGGCTTAAACCAAAGCCCACCAGTATTATCTACCCGAAATATGACACGTGCGTAAACGCATGTGCATTTTCCGAACCCAGCGATAAAACCATACGTCTCTACAACGTTTCGCCCGAACTTGGGAAACTGTCTGTGGGGGACTCTAATGACTCATCAACACACTGGCACTGGGTATAACCACTAGCACGTCAGAGGTACAAGCTGTACGTAACGGTTGCCTATGTATTGATCGGAAGGGAAGCTGACGAGCGAACTCATCCAGAAACCCTACTGAGCCTGACAGTGACAATATCCGTACAGTCCGGTCCGTTCGTCTAAGAGTATCGCATATCGAGTCTAGGGGGGTGGATAAAGTCAGACCCCTAATAACGCGATAATTCATGTCAGTATGAAGCCCATCACCTCCTGAGAAACTACTGATCCAAATCAGTAATTCTCCACTACCTCGGCCGAGGATTTATAGTGATGGCCACCCGTGCACTGTGCGACATCAACCCCCAATACCGGGAGAGACGAATCCCCGACGATCCGCTCACTACCTCCATGTGGCTCGGGACTGTACCCAACTAAAACCTGTTTGCACGTCTCCTTTAAGCGTGGTAGGGTAGTAATCAAAGCACAGTGGGAACTCACACAAGACAAATGAGGATCTCAGGTCGACAAACTAACCTGTACACATGTCACCAGGGAACTGCTATCTGACGATATGTATAATACCAACTAGCATGTTCCCGGCGAGTCCTGTCCGGTGTACTCATAACCTAATGAGCACCTGTATACATCTTAGGTGATCCAACTGACACCAGTGGCTTGTGAGACCGGCCACCGCCCTTCGTCGGGGTCTCGACTGTATACACTAGTCTACTCTGGAGTATCGATGCCCTGTCTCGAAACTCCCACGACTAGGGACACTTTAAGGATGTGCTTATAGACCCCAGCTCCCATGTATATGATCGCCATCATACTGCTGGCAGTCAAGAAAGAATCCTATGGGCTCTATCATCATGCAATAGTGAACTACAGAATATATACGATGATAAAGACAAACCAGATAGCATACTATCATCTTGAGTAAGACTGTCCTATCGGTATAGGTCCTCCCTCAATCATTGCAATCACGTACCTGCGATCCAATAATTGACTTAGAGGGCACTATATCCAACAATCTCCTACTTGCACTTTAAGGATAATTATTGCGATGTCGCATACTCACAGCCCGTGTGATACCGAACATCCAAATCCTCTACTAATCAGTTTCACAAAACCCGTTTGTAAAACTATTGTGTTCGAGAAATAGCCTCAGTGAGTCGATCTGCCCCGATGTTTCTTTCTATATCTCTCTAAATCTTAAGTTCGCAGAGAAAGCCATCTCCCGAATTGAGTAATACCTGTCTTAGAATCTGTCTGGATATCTGATGGGACCTAGTTCATAAATGAACTCAAATCTAAACTTCTTAGACTGTATTGATAACTGAACCTAATCAGTATCCAGCACCATGCCTCCCATAGTATCCTCTTGGACCACCTGTCCATAATACTATCCCTCATCATAGGGAAAAATATAACTCTGACAATCACTCTGTCATCCATGTCACCACTGAAGCCTGGAATGATAACCGTCTCCCGAAGGAGGCTGCCGTCATCAAATCCGCAGAACATGTACTTATGTTCTAAAACTGCTTCCTTATGTTTCTTCAGGATTGGATTAATATAAACTTATCATATCTAGTGGAAAAATGGCATCTGGTGTGGTACTTGACATCTCACGGTTAACTCAATTGCCTAAGCAAGTGATCTGCCAATCATGCACATCCCTCTCCCTTTTAGTCTATAAGACACCTTTAGAGAGGGTGATTCCGTCACCTGCAGGTACACCACCATGCCAGGAGTCATCTATTCTAAAAACAATTGGAATACTGTCAAAGTACCCATATTGGAAACTACCCAAATCTAGATCTAATACCATAGATCTAGTAACCAAAATGCCTGATATTATATCCATATCCTGTATGGAGAAACAACTGTATGATGACCAAAGTACAACCGATCGGAGTATAGGAATTTTACTTCCTACTCTGTGTATGTTATCCAAATACCAGGACATCACACCCTATTACCTTCTTAACAGATCCATCCCCTATTCTGATGAAGTCAAAGCCATGACTGTCACATCAAAATTAGATGATCTTTCTCTACTATATCTGCTCAAGTCTATAAATAGACATAAGCTACTTGCCCACTATGCTTCCGCTGCTCGCACTGACTACGACAACCCTCTGGCAGAATAATATATACGTACACTTCTAAAGCTAGTTTAGAACGACGCTATACTTATCCTCCTGCCGGGTCTCATAGTCGGGAACAACAGTAGTGTCAAGTCTGGGTAAACAAGAACCTCCCTGTCACCGTCCTTAAGGCTACCTTAGTACCTCTCGGGTGTCTGAGGTTACCCACCATATCTGCGGAGTGGCTAATGGAATGTCAAAGCTGATTGAATATATAGGTCCTATTAAATTTTCCGTAACCGTTTGCGGTTCTGGAATCACTTCCAGTTCTACCATGCTCCCACTATCATTTTCTGAAAAAATCCATTTTACTAAAACTGTGGCGAGTCAAGAACAATATTACTATTGATCTTCTAGATGGTAAAAAGTCAACCCTCGTCATAGTCAGGGTCAACCCACAAACTGACATTACAGAAACGTGCCTTGAGTTATCCAATGTCTGGTTTTAAGCATAAGCTGGACAACTCCCCGTACCTTAACATCGTTAAGATATGATCCATTCTATATCCAATATAGAAACATTGGCACTTATTTAATTGGAACCAGATTCTAATCATGCAACTGTCTCCAGTGCATATCATCTCAATGGAGAAAGGCTAATCAGCATTACTCAACTTAGAAATACATCCAATTATGAGTAACCTGAAAAAGAAACAAGTTTATCAAAACCATTACTATCATCTGAATACCAATCACAAGAATCTACAACTTCGATCTCTTTGAAGAATCCGAATATTTGCGACATCTGGTTCTCTACTTTATTCTTATACCCACAACTTCTCAAAACTTAGACTTTGTATTTCTACGAAACACTTGTCTAAAAACTAGAGAAGTCACAAGTAAATAGAATATAGTACGAGGACCTACCCCTTTGTCCTGATGGACACTGGACAACATATAATACTCTGTATAAGTCCGTTGAGTTGAATAACTCAAAACCTGTGTATCGTAGGTTGAAAACTGTACTTATGGTTTAAGAACTACTCCGTTGCTTAATGCTCCTTACCCAATCGTCAACTGATATAGGTAAATGTCACGGACATAATTTCAAAAAGTTATATCTCACTTTATAAAAAATAAACGTACAGATATATCATTTTGAAATTGGTGCACAACAACGGATACTCAAAACCAAATATATGCCGTCCGGCAAAAACTCAGGCGACTTCCTCAAATATCACCAATTACAATGAATTCCGTTATAATAAGGATGATCACCTTATTCCCAATAACCTACTCCCACTCATCATCTGTAAAACCATACAGATATGAGAATAAAACCTGGTAAATACATACCCTGGAGTAAGTATCTAATCGGGAAATCAGTTTTCCTTTAACAATGCACTGAAATATGAAAATGTTTCGTAGGGGTATCCTGGTATTCATAGTAATGCCTTTTCCATAATCCAATTCATGACTATAACTGTATATTTCTTTGCCAACTCTCCAAATCCCTTTATTTGTCTTTAGTCGTTACCTTCTGTACACTTTCGTTAGGCTAAATGGTTTTCTTCCTTCTCTACCGTTCGGCACCAGCCTATGGTTTGGAAGAAGACTATCCAGTAAGCATAATAGGTGTACTCTCCTAATCCTTGGAGTACTCGCAACTTGAGAGAAGGTGATGATAAAAGACAACTGAATAATACCTTATTCTATTTCTCCCGAACTGGGGAAAAAAACAAAGGTGAAATAGGAGTGGCAATGAAGTACGCGGTTTGGTCATGAATGATAACAGTCGCAATTTACTTTACCCTCTTTCTAATCCCTTTATTTTGTCTTTAGTTATTACCTTCTGTACACCCTACTTAGGCTAATTGGTTTTCTTCATTCCCTACCTTTCGGCACCTGCCTATGGTTTGGAATAAGACTATCCAATAAGCGTAATAGGTGTACTCTCTTAAACCAAGGAGCCCTCACAACCTGAGAGAAGGTGATAATAAAAAACAACTGAATAAACCAATTCAATTTCTCCTGAACCTGGATCCATCCTCGAAGTAGTCCCTCCGAGTTCGTATATAACCATACGATGGATCTATCCAATGGAAGTGGATGTCCGTAGTAATACGGGGTGTTCTGAGAAATACAAAGGGTAAAAGAAGGAGCGGCAATGACTTATGCAACTTTAGACAATCCAAAAGCCAGTATTTTAAGAAGGTTCGGTCAACTTGGTCACTGAGTCATAGTCTAGGGTCGGTCAATGGTTGCTGCCAAAGAAATAGAGAGAAAAGAAATACTCTGCGTGCACTCTAACCTAGATCAGAATGGTTATCACTTTATCTAATCAGGAAACCTCCCACTGTACCGTCAAATTCTCCTCCAAAGCTAAAAGAAGAATCAATCGGGACCACCCGAAGAGTAAACCAACACATCAGTGGGAATCGGGATCCAACTCTCATCGCATGATAACGTGAAGGAATCCACTCATGTTATCATACTCCAGAAGGTATGCGCATACTTGGCAAGTTTCAGTTTCTTTAGAAACTCCCGATAAGAATTCTTGCCCCATGCTCTTATGACCTTGGCGTTAGGTCAAAATATCATAAGTCACATGTCAAGTTCTATCCATCATTATCCAGGTTAATTTGAACCCACCCGCACATGCCCTTGGCGTTAGGTCAAAATGGCAGAACGACTGTCCCAAACCAACTCATCTATCTATGCAACAAATGAATACCCAGTAGCTACCAAACACTATACCTTGGCGTTAGGTCAAAATACATATCTTGAATACTACTGAATACCTAAAAGAAATGACGGAGGGCTACGGCTGGTTTTTGGCGAAAAACCTTTAACGTAATGAACTTGATATCGCTGAAGGAACCTGATACATTTTTATAAAAATATAGTGGCGAAAACCTTTGCTAAAGAGGTCACTCCCGGTGAAGGGATCTCGGCTCTTTCCTCATGGAATGAGGTGCAGGATATTCTAACTGAATACCGCTATGCAAAGCAACTTGTAATCGACTATAGTGAAGTTATTACCCTGACGTAATCTTCTGCCCAAGGGGTCACTCCCGGTGAAGGGATCTCGGCCCTTGCCTCGTCGAATGAGGTGCAGGATATTCCAACTGAATATCGCTATGCAAAACAAAAGGAAACATCTTTGTAATAACACCTTTTAAAATTTGTTCCAACAACATCAAATATAGGTTTGTTTTATCCTTGCATTGATAAGAATCAATGCAGTCCCATCAATCAATCACACCATAAAAGAATGAAAAATAAAATGTACGTATATGCCATCCGCATTCGCCACTGGGTCCCGTCATCACCCGTTAGGTTACTTAACTAACGACAGAGCGGGGACTAGACTAGCGCGGGTGTAAAATATATACAACATCTAATAGTATGTATACCAATATACAATAATCGCTCTAGGCGTGATAATATGCAACATTACAGAAAAGTAATAAGTATCACAGAACAATACAGATAATCTGGGATCCCCGGGTTTCATAGAGCCGCTACTGAAACCCGACATTCCCCTGGTCGTGTGGATAGCCAGTGCAATGAAACCTAGACCCCTACGGGTGCGGCAAGTTACCCGCCAAAACCTGAAGAGAGGCAACCCCCTGCAGCAAAATGAATGGACCACCCGGCACTTCACGGAATCCGGTAACTTGATCACTCCTCCTTGGGTCAACCTGTACCCCCTACGAGTGCGGCGAATAGTCTGCCAATTCTCGAGTGAGGGCCCTCTTCCTCTCAAAGCCATGAGATACGGACCCGTTGCCCTCCAGAACCCGGCTATTCGTGCACTCCGTCGCGGGGTAAACCTAGTACAGAAATAAAAATATGTACAACGGGTACATCGACCTCAGCCCGGTCGTGCCCCAAAAGAATATTATACAAACAGGCAGTGACGGCAGTCCACATGCTGGACGCTCTCCCCGCAATATCAAATGTACAAATAAATTCAAAAAGCACTACCATTGCACACTGCTATCCACCACGACAAATCCGCAACATCACAGCACAACTCAGAACATCAACGCGAATGTCACGTTCGCAAATCCGTCCAAAAGTGCTATAGCAATTAGACGCAATTTACCGCTCAAATGACATTCCTGCTTGGAGATATAATGTAATTACTGCATACTAACAAATTTAAATTTTCGATCGACAAAACTTCCCAAAGTGGGCCCTACGTACATCTGGTGTACAGTAATAAAATCTGGGCCCAAAAGAAATATACCAAAAACCACAATTTCCCAAGATGAAACCTCAGAAGAAAAATAGCCCACTAAATCACCAAGACAGCCGCGGTTCCGCAGCCGTACGGTCGATTTAGTGGATCGTTTTTCTGCAGTTTTCATTTAAAAGCCTGCTCTATTTTCTGGTATGCTCAAAATAATTTTTAGACCCTTTTAAAAATCAACAGAAACTTTGAACATGGAAATTGCAGTTTTGAAAATTTTGTTCTCGATATTTTAAACGCGTTAGCACAACTTAGTAAAGCTTAATGGTGAGGCTCTAATACCACTGTAAGTACACGGTAGCGCCCCGGCCGTCTAACAGACGCCAAATGCGGAACAAAAACATTTTGACTGGCGCTATCGTATACTATAACCCGGATCTGCCATTAAAGCTAAACTAACAAACTACAAAGTGGGTAGAAATATTATACCGAACGATCCGAGTCCTTCGGTCTTCAACCATCATCCCACGCTTTGTTGCGGCTGCACCGATCTCATGAATCTCCAGTCTTCTCGTCCAGGTGGCACCACGTTGACGGATCTTCAAACGGGCTCCCGCCTCTGAACTGAGGCAACTCAATCACCAAGTTTGCTAAAAGAGATGACAAAAATTGATGTAGAGAATGAGTAGAACACTTTGTCTCATTTCGTCCAAAGCCATGGACGAACGGTTAATGAAGTTGCCTTTTGGAATCGGATAAATGAGAAATGAGCATACAAATTTTCATGAACCAAAATCTATCATCTTTTTTTGAACCAAGTGAGAGTGTGAAAAGAGGAGGGGAGGGCCGGCCACATATAGAGGAAGGGGTGAGGGTAGGAGCAAGGAAGGGTAACCATAAGCAAAGCTTATCACAACATTAATGGAATCAATGAGTCATCTAACACCTCACCCAAAACAATTAATGCAAATGGTAACACACTAATCCTAGTCATCAACCATTAATGCAAAATGGTGACTCACAATCCTAGTCACCAAAACTAGAACCATCCACACTCATGACTCACACTCAAGAAAAGATAAATCCGCATTTAACCGAATATTTAATACGGGTGATAGAAAACCGGAAACAAGCAACTTCCAAAACCGATCCTGAAACGAATTTCAGGATAACCCCGTAACAGTATAAACATACCCGCATTTGTATTACGACCGAATACAAATGCAACAGAGACAAAGATATTATATCTTCACAGTATAATACTTGGATCCGGCTTAAACTAAAGCCCATCAGTATTATCTGCCCGAAATATGACACATGCGTAAACGCACGTGCATTTTCCGAACCCAGCCATAAAACCATACGGCCTCTACAACGTTTCGC
The DNA here is from genome assembly GCA_030015575.1 of Agapanthus africanus. NCBI lineage: Eukaryota > Viridiplantae > Streptophyta > Magnoliopsida > Asparagales > Amaryllidaceae > Agapanthus > Agapanthus africanus. The sequence continues at coordinate 438,060,140 of CM057350.1, read as the reverse complement.
CCGAACTTGGGAAACTATCTGTGTGGGACTCTAATGACTCATCAACACACTGGCACTGGGTATAACCACTAGCACGTCAGAGGTACAAGCTGTACGTAACGGTTGCCTAAGTATTGATCGGAAGGGAAGCTGACGAGCGAACTCATCCAGAAACCCTACCGAGCCTGACAGTGACAATATCCGTACAGTCCGGTCCGTTCGTCTAAGAGTATCGCATATCGAGTCTAGGGGGGTGGATAAAGTCATACCCCTAATAACGCGATAATTCGTGTCGGTATGAAGCCCATCACCTCCTAAGAAACTACTGATCCAAATCAGTAATTCTCCACTACCTCGGCCGAGGATTTCTAGTGATGGCCATCCGTGCACTGTGCGACATCAACCCCCAATACCGGGAGAGTCGAATCCCCGACGATCCACTCACTGCCTCCATGTGGCTCGGGACTGTACCCAACTAAAACCTGTTTGCACGTCTCCTTTGAGCATGGTAGGGTAGTAATCAAAGCACAGTGGGAACTCACACGAGACAAATGACGATCTCAGATCGACAAACTAACCTGTACACATGTCACCAGGGAACTGCTATCTGACGATATGTATAATACCAACTAACATGTTCCCGGCGAGTCCTGTCCGGTGTACTCATAACCTAATGAGCACCTGTAGACATCTTAGGTGATCCAACTGACACCAGTTGCTTGTGAGACCGGCCATCGCCCCTCGTCGGGGTCTCGACTGTATACACTAGTCTACTCTGGAGTATCGATACCCTGTCTCGAAACTCCCATGACTAGGGACACTTTAAGGATGTACTTATAGACCCCGGCTCCCACATATATGATCGCCATCATACTGCTGGCAGTCAAGCAAGAATCCTTTGGGCTCTATCATCATGCAATAGTGAACTACAGCATATATACGATGATAAAGACAAACCAGATAGCATACTATCATCTTGAGTAAGACTGTCCTATCGGTATAGGTCCTCCCTCAATCATTGCAATCACGTACCTGCGATCCAATAATTGACTTAGAGGGCACTATATCCAACACTTCTGAGCGCTCAATACCTGGGTGGCTGTTACGTTTAGCTGACTGCTTGCAGCTTGTGGGTGTTTGATATGATTCTCACCTACTGCCGGCGTATTGACGATTCTTTAGAGTCCTATACAGAAGTTTCTTGGTTCACGCAAAACGGAGTAGGAGCACATATGTGAAATGTGCAGGACCGAGGATAATGCGATATGAGATACCGTATTCTATTCTCGCGATATTTGATATCAGCCGGGTAATCGGATCAAGTGTTGATTCGATGAATCGGTAAATGAGATATTAGTCTGTTATATGCGATATAGCCGGATTGTCGGATCAAGTGTTGATTCGATAATTTAATGTATAATAATATATATGATATATTAAATTACATTAACTAATATTAGCTCACTAAAAGATTATTTTTCTCACTCGGGTAATACATTGATATATATGCGATATATGTTAATTGTATTATTTTTTGTTACAATAAATATTGTATATGTGATATATAATATTGTAACATGATATGATTATTAATGCAACATGATTAGTGGAGATTAAACAAGATTAGGGCTTGAATTGGGTTAGTTGTTTCATGAACCTTCTAGAAGCTTTCTTTTTGTTTTGTGTTAGATATTTTAAAGTGACTCGTCTTTAACTCAACCCAAACCCTAGCCCTAGTTAAATCTCTACAAAGGTTTAGTTAACCATGGTTGCATTATTCATCATTATTATCTTTTCATTATTCATCACAAAAGGATTCTAATCATTATTCATCTTCTTCTTGCTTGAGTTCTTCATGAAAAGTTTTCTTGCTTTGATTTTGTGATGAAAAATAAGTGAGAATAAGAATATAAATGAGAGCAAAAATCCTACTTCATTATCCTCATCTACCCTTACCCTTTAGATGAGAGTGTTCACTTCATTTATTGAGTGAGAGCTTGTGTTAATGAAACTTCAAGGTAGATAATCTTTGTTATCGAAGATCGGAAGCATGCTTACATCTTTCTTTTCGTGGAGCCTCTCGAGAGTCCGGAACATGATGATCGCAGCGAAGGGACCTCAACACGGAGCTTAAGAAGTGAAGGACCGGATCTACAAAGGTTGTAATCCCTCTCACTTAGTGTTAAAGTGTTTAACATGCTTGTTTTCACGTAATCTCTAGTTTAAAGATCTTGGTTAGGGTTGTTCGGCACGGGTAAATTTTTAATCGGGCATGGTTGATGCCTCGTAGACCCTTGTGCGTGTGCCTAGCATCCCTACAATGTATGCATATATGTGTGCATGCACATCATCATGTGCATCAACACAAATATATGCATACATGCATGCATACAAAATAGAAAAGGGTTTAATAAAGAAATAAGCTAAAAGTCAAATGTTAAATCAACACTTGATTTAACAACCCGTTCATATCACATACGACCTGATTAATAGAAAAATGCCCGATTAATATACAGTATCATATACATGTAATTAATCGGTTCCCCACACATATCTCATAGGCACACCACATCGTTTCGCCTGAGCTAGGAAACTCCTTTGTGGGACTCTAAGACTCGTCAATACGCCGGCAGTAGGTGATGATCATATCAAACACCAACAAGCCGTAAGCGGTCAGCTAAACATAACGGCAACCCGGGTATTGAGCGATCAGAAGAAAATCGGCGAAGCTGTCAAAACTCCCGTCGAGCCAACTAGCAACACTTACCGTACAGTCCGGTCTCTTCGTCAGATATGCTGCATATCGAGTCTAGGGATGGTTTCATCGACCCCAATAACTCAATAATTCATGCCGGTGTATGGTTCATAACAGATCGAGAAACCACTGGTAACACTTATCAGTAAATCTCAGCAGCCCTGTCCAGGGACTTCCTGTTATAGCCAATAGAGCATAGCACAACAGCAACCCCCAATACCAGGAGATACGAAACCCCTCCTATCGTTCATTGCCTCCATGTGCCTCGGGACTGTACCTAAAATCCACCTGTTTGCACGACTCAATAGAGCCATGGTAGGGTGGAGATCAAAGTACAGTGGGAGGACACATAAGACTCTTTGATGATCTTGGGTCTACAGACTAACCTGTACCATTGTCACCTGAGAACTACTATCCGACGATAGATATAATACCGCATAGGAGTTCTCAGCGAGTCCGTTCAGTGTACCCAATCTCCACTAAGCACCCGTATACAATCTTTGGTGTCACCACACCGGATGGATATGGGATCATCCGTCGTCCATCATATGGGACAAGAATGGTATACGCTAGTCTGCTCTGGAATATCGATGCCCCGTCTCGATACACCCACGACTAGGAACAGTTAAAGGATATGCTTATAAACTATACGTGTCCTACTAGTATGATCTACATCACAGTCCCAATAGTCAAGCATATATCCTATGGGCTTTATCAACATGTACCAAATGAGCAAGATGCATGATCAAATGAACATGTCAAGATAAAGTAAACCAGATAGCATACTATCATGTCGAGCAAAAAATTCATCTATATACATATATACATGTCCAACCATCCACTGTACATATAATGGCCTCTAGGGCATACATATTTCCAACAATAGACGCACTCTTCCAAATGTCCATTTAGAAAAGCAGTCTTTACATCCATCTGCCAAATCTCATAATCGTGGAAGGCAGCAATGGAAGGAAGGATCCGAATGGATTTTAGCATAGCCACTGGTGAAAAGGTTTCGTCATAGTCCAAACCAGGTCTTTGACGAAATCCTTTTGCAACAAGTCTAGCCTTATAGGTTTCAACCCGTCCATCTACACCAATCTTCTTTCTGAAGATCCATTTGCAGCCTACGGGTTTTACTCCTTCTGGAGTAAAGTCCAAAGTCCATACTTTGTTGGTGTACATGGAATCCATCTCGGTCCGCATTGCATCCAACCATTTTACCGAGTCAGTGCTCTGAAAGGCTTGCTGGAAGTTAGTCAGCTCATCATTGTTAATGATGCAATCCTCTCTACCCCCGTCTATAAGAAAACCATACTATCTCTTAGGCGGATGAGACAGCCTACTACTCCTGCGGAGTGGTGCGGGAATATCCTGTTCTTTTGGAACTTCTAGTTCCACCAAGCTTTCAGTAATAGCTTGTAGTTATGGAATTTCTTCCAGTTCTATTGCGCTCCCACTTGTTTCTTTTTCTAAAAACTGATGTTCCAGAAAGTGGGCATGACGAGAAACAAAAACCTTTTGTTCCTCTGCATAATAGAAAAGATAACCTCTGGAGTTCTTTGGGTATCCCACAAACTTACACAGTACTGAGCGTGCCTCGAGTTTGTCTGCATGCTGCTTTTTAACAAAAGCTGGACATCCCCATATCTTCATATACTGAAGATAGTATTTCTTCCCACTCCACATCTGATATAGTGTGGTAAGCACAGTCTTGGTAGGAATCTTGTTCAAAAGATATGTAGCCGATTCTAGTGCATAGCCCGAGAATGATCGCGATAACTCAGCGTTACTCATCTGGAACGTACCATATTTAATACGGTTCGGTTCCGCCTCTCCGATACACCATTGTGTTGTGGTGTGTATGGAGGAGTAAGCTGAGAGAGAATTCCATTCTCTTTTAGGTAATCCAGGAACTTGGCAGTCAAGTATTCACCACCTCGATCAGATCTCAGTGTCTTGATACTTTTGCCAGTTTGTTTTTCCACTTCATTCTTATATTCTCGGAATTTCTCAAAGGCCTCAGATTTATGTTTCATCAAGAAAATATGTTCATACCTAGACTAATCATTTGTAAAATCAATGAAATAGGAATAACCACTTCTTACATGTGTAGAAATTAGACCACACACATCGCTGTGTATGAGTCCCAAGAGCTCACTTGCTTTTACTCCGTGTCCAGTGAACGGAGTTTTTGTCATCTTTCCTTTGAGACATGATTAACAAGCTGCATAACATTGATATTCGAACGGATCCAAATACCTTCTTTATGTAACTTGGTTAACCTTGTCTCATTGATGTGACCTAGTCTACAGTGCCATAAGAAAGCTTGATTTAATTCTGGAGTCTTTCTTTTATATATGTTCTGGACATTGAAAACTTGTAGTTGGTTTAATACGTATATACCGTTTTTTAGAGTACCTGACCCAATCAGACCATGATTAAGGTGGATGTTTACAACATCGCTTACAAAAGTAAAATCATAACCTTCTTTGGATAACAAAGATATAGAAATGATATTACAAGTCAAACTAGGTACACAAAAACAGTTGCGCAAAACCAAAATATGTCCACTCGTCAATCCAAGGTGATATTCCCCTACGGACACATCATCCACGCTCACTCCGATAGCAACCCTGAGGGTCATATCACCGGTCTTCAGAACTCTACGGCTTCTCAGTGCCTGCAAAGAATTGCATATATGAGATCCTGATCCGGTATCCAATATCCAGGAAGTAGAGTTAATTGACAGACAGTTTTCAATTACAAACACACCTGAAGCCGAAGCTACAACTTGCTTCGGTCCTGGTTCTTGGCCATCCAAGCCCTGCAATCTTTCTTCCAATGACCTTTCTTATGACAGTAGAAGTATTCTTCCTTTCCTACTGTCGGCCCCGCTACTTTTGCCTTTCCCTTTGCCTCCGCCTTATTAACACCGCCTCTCGGCTTGGTGGGGGCCTTCTTCTTCTTTTCTTTGGCTTTCGCCTTGGACCTAGAAGAGGAAGCTCCACCAATAAGCAGAGAGGGTGTTTCCCTGGATTTCTTCAGGGTGCCCTCAGCACTCCTCAACATGTTGAGAAGTTCCGGTAGTTCAACTTCTTTACCTTGAGTATTAAAATTCAAGATAAACTGGGCGTAGGTTGGAAGGAAGGGACTGGAGAATCAAGTCTGTATACATCTCATTCTCTAACGTGGACCCGAGGTCCATGAGCTCTTCAATATAGCCAATCATCTTAAGGACGTGTTCCCCTACAGATGATCCGACGGCCAACCTCGCTTGAAATAGCTTCTTCGAGGTCTCGTATCTTGTGATACGAGATTGCTCTCTATATAATTCTTTGGTATAGAAGATATGGATTCTAGATCCATATTCTCGTGCCTCCTCTGATGTTCATTGTCCATAGAGGCAAGCACGAGGCACTTGGCCTTCGCGCAGTCAATCTCCCAGGTTTTACGGATTTCCTTATCCGCGACACTGGATTCTGGACCTGGGACGGGAGGGGCCTTAGTAGTAAGGACATACCCCAATTTGTCATAAGTGATTTCCATCTTGACATTCCTGAACACATCTTTGTAGTTTGGCCCTGTCAATATATTTTTATCTAATAGTAACTTATGGCCCGTCATGTTTGGTCGCTGCAATTAGGAGAGAGAGAAGAAACACTTTAGCATAATACTTTTGCAAATTTAGATTGGTTTTTAGTTTATCTAAACAGGATAGCTCCCACTATTTCTCGAATCCTTCCTCAAACCATAAAAGAAGAATTAGACAAGATTAATCTCACCGTACAATACTTGCTTAACCGTTCATCCAAGCCAGTTTCGGTACTTCGAATGAGCTTTTACGACGTTTTCACAAAGTTCCTTAATTAAATAACCTTTTTTTCCCTGGGGGCATAACCCCGCTAACACCTTTCTAGACACCTACTTGGTTTATAACATTGATCGTTAAGTGAAAAAATCTCCCGAGGAGTAGCATATACTCACAGTAGGATCGGGATCCAGATATCATCGTGTGATAAAATTGAAGGAATCCTACCAAAATTATCACACTCCAAATGGTATGCAAAACTAGCAAGTTTCAGTTTCTTTAAAAACTCCCGATGTGGATTTTTGCCCCATGCTCTTATGACCTTGACGAAGGCCAACATATCATAAGTCACATGTCAAGTTCAACCCGTCATTATCCAGGTTAATTTGAACCCACCCATACATACCCTTGACGAAGGCCAAAATAGAACTACGAGTGTCCCAAACCAACGCATCTATCTATGCTACAGATGAATATTCAGCAGCTACCAATCACCATGCCTTGGCGAAGGTCAAAATACAAAGCTTGAATACTACTGAATATCAACCTGAAATGATGGAGGACTGCGAATGGTTTTGGCGAAACCGTGAATGTAGTGAACTTGATATAATCGAAGGAACCTGATAGCTTTTAAAAGGAGTGGTTTAAGCTCCGTATTTTAAAAGTTTTGCTGTTTTGAAAAAACCGAGTGGTTTTGAAATTATTCCAACGATTCAGCTTTGGTTTGTTTTCTTTTCATTAATATATTGTGTCCCATCAATTAATCCTACCATTGCAAAAAACAACGAAAATATAACGTGTGCTTATGCCATCCGCATTCGCCACTGGGCCTCGTCATCACCCGTTAGGTTTCTTAACTAACGACAGAGCGGGGGCTGAAATAGCGCGGATGCAAAACATAAGCAACGTCTACTAGATATCATATATAGATATATACATTCGTCAGACGCAATGATAGGCATTCCAGATCAAAGATGAACACATTGGATATACTAGGAATCCGCATTTCTTTTGAGCCTGTAACGAAAGACGGATTCCACGGTCATGATGAATAGCCAAAACCCCACCCTAGACCCCTACAAGTGCGTCAAACTACCCGCCAAATACCCGAAGTGAAGCAACCTCCCTCAACAAAGTGAGTAGGCCACTCGGGAATTCAAAATACCCGGTAGTTTGTGCACCCCACCTTGGGTCTATCCTAGGAGAAAAACAGTAAAAGAAATAATACAACGGTGGCTACAAGTTCAACCCGGATGTGCCCCGCAAAAATAATATTACATCACTTTAAAAATTTTACATCGAATGAAAGAATGAAAAATCATCTCACATCCCCGCTATTCATCACGACGATCCAACAAGTTCATATACACAAACCAATATAATCATCACAGAAATGTGCAACCCCCAACTAACCGACATATAGCAATTAGCGAAAGTTTACAAACACATTTAACGGAACTTGAAACATTAAACAACATTAAACTGCAACTTCGAAACACCCGGCATTTGCCACAGTAAAGAATTTACAGTAAAATCAAAATTGGCAAAAACAAACAACTTCTGAAGCCCTAGATCCAAGTCACAAAGCCACACACCAAAATACAAAGCAATCCCCTGCAATTGGACCGGCGAGCTCGGAAAAAACATCAATGTGGCCGGCCAGTTTTTATGGGAATTGTCTTGATTTTGGTGTGTGTTAATTTTACAGTTCAAAAAGTACTCTGCAATTGCTAAAATAATTTTTAGAGTCTCATTAAAAATCGACAGAAACTTGGACCTAAGCATCGATATTTTCGGGTTATTTCGGTTTCATAGTTTTACTTGTCGTTTAAACTGTTAGCTATGGTTTAGTCGACTCTGATACTTTTGTAAGTCGATGTTAAACATCCCACGGGTTTGTGGGGAGGCAGAACGGGTAAAAAACGATTTTACAACAAGGGAACATCGACTTTAACACGAAGATCTTAGCTAAACCATATCTAACAAACTAATTAGAGGTTTTACCTACTATGTTAGAAGATTATACCTAGAGTTCCAAGTCCTTCTTGTGTTCCCGCTGTCCTCGTTCACCTCCCAAGCTCCTTGGAATGGAAATGGAAAGCACATCCTCGTCGGCTTCTCGAAGTAGTAGAAGATCAACCTGAGAGTTCCAACCTAGAGCTAAACCTCCAAGTTGAGGCAACTAGATCACTTGGTTGTTGGATATAGTGCCCTCAGAGTCAATTATTGGATCACAGGCACATGATTGCAATGATTGAGGGAGGACCTATGCCGGTAGGACAGTCTTACTCAAGATGATAGTATGCTATCTGCTTTATCTTTATCGTCGTGTACTGCTTTAGGTGACCTTACAGGTCGCTATTATACGTTGATAGAGCCCCTAGGATTCTTGCTTGACTGCCAGCAGTATGATGGCGATCATATACTTGGGAGCTAGGGTCTATAAGCACATCCTTAAAGTGGTCCCTAGTCATGGGAGTTTCGAGACTGGGCATCGATACTCCATTAGTAGACTAGTGTATACAGTCGAGACCCCGACGAGGGGCGGTGGCCGGTCTCACAAGCCATTGGTGTCAGTTGGATCACCTAAGATGTATATAGGTGCTCATTGGGTTATGTGTACACCGGACAGAACTCGCCGGGAACCTGCTAGTTGGTATTATACCTAGCGTCAGATAGCAGTTCCCTGGTGACATGTGTACAGGTTAGTTCATCGACCTGAGATCGTCATTTGTCTCATGTGAGTTCCCACTGTGCTTTGATTACTACCCTACCATGGCTCAAAGGAGTCGTGCAAACAGGTTTTAGTTGGGTACAGTCCTGAGCCACATGGAGGCAGTGAGCGGATCGGCAGGGGTTTGTTTCTCCCAGTATTGGGGGTGAGGTCGCGTTGTGTCTAGGAGAGCTATTACACGAAGTCCTTGGCCAAGGCTGGAGATTTACTGGTAGGTATTCCAGTAGTATCTCAGGGTGTTCTGGGCTACACTCCGACACGACTTGTACCGCTTTTGGGGGTCTGACTTTTACCAACCCCCTAGGCCCGACATGCGATGCTCATTGAACGAACCGGACTGTACGGATATTATCACTAACAGGCTCAGTAGGGTGTCAGGATGTGTTCGCTCATCGACCTCCCTTTTGGTCAATACTTGGTAGCCCGTTACGTACGGCTAATACCTCTGACGTGCTAGTGGTTAAATCCACAGCCAAAGTATTGACGAGTCTTTAAAGTCCCCCATCAACAGTTTCTCAAGTTTCGGGCGAAACGTTGTAGAGGCCGTATGATATATGGCAGGGTCCGATCATATACGTGCAGTAGTGTACGGATCATGATCGGGCGGATCATACTAGTGGGCTTTGGTTTAAGCCGAATCCTAGTATTAGATTTGTTGGATTACTTTAGTCTCATCGCATTCGCATTCAGTCGGAATGCGGATGCAGGTATGTATATACAGGTGAGGGATATCCTTATGATCCGTCACGAGTTTACTTTAGATGTTGCCGTATCTTTTTATTGTTGCAAACATTTGGATTAATGTTTGTAAATGGTGATTATGAGCTAGATATCATGATTTGGAGCATTTATTGTGACACATGCACAAGTGGTGACTCATAGTCTCTTTTCTTGTGCATGTGTCACATTATATGATGGATTGGTGTTGATATGATGAGAGGGGAGAGAGAGGGGCTGTCTAATGATATGTTTGGTCTTGTATTTTTTCTCACTCTCTCACTCTCATTCTATCACAAGAAAAGAAAAGAAAAGGAAAAAGAAAGCTTCTTCTTCCTCCTCCTCCTCTAGCTCAAAGTCTTCATTAATGGCAACACCTCTAACCTCCATCCAAGCCATGGATGCAAGAGACAAAGTGATCACAAACATTCTCTACAACACCTTGGACACGTCGGCTAGCACACTTCGTGCCCGAGTTGCTTTCGATGAAACGGGAGCCCGTAAAAAGACTCGTAGATGTGGTGCCCTTTCCGACGAGGAGATCAAGACCGGAGATGCCGCAAGGAGCTTGGGATGGTGGCCAAAGACAGAAGGACACGGATCGATCGGTATAGCTTTCCGACCCTCTCTCTAGATAGCTAGTAGTAGGTTAATGGTTCGATCCGGGTTTTAAGCATACGATAGCGCCAGTTTCTAGTTTGAAAAAGTTTTTGTTTTCTGCATTTTGGCCTCGTACAGACGGCCGGGGCGCTACCGTAGACTTATATGGTATCAGAGCCACGCCATTAACCTTTACTAGCTTACTCTAACGTGTTTAGAAGTTCGATCGAACGAAAATTCCGAAACCGCGATTCCAAGTCATGAACTTTCTGTCGAATTTTTTTTGTGCTCGAAAAATTATTTGGTGTATTTCAGAAATTCGTGCAAGGTTTTTTAAGAAATCTGTGAAAATTTTGTAATGTGTTACTACAGTAAGGCCGCGGAAACGCGGCCAAACTCATGTTCTGGATGCGGTTCCGCCGCAGTCAAGAGTCATCACTGTACCATTTCTTCTACAGTGGTCTTTAAACTTGGAATTGGGGTTTATGGTATATTCTGTTTGGGCCCAGATTTATTTGAGTACTGGGTATTGTGCTTGGGGCCCACTTCGGGGAATTTTGTCGATCGAAAATTTTAAATATATTAGTTCACAGTATTTACATTATATCTGCGACCGTGAATGTCATTTGATCGGTAAATCCTGTCTAATTGCTATAGTTTTTTTAGACGGATTTGCGAACGTGACATTCACGTTGATGTTCTGTGTTATGCTGTAATGTTGCGGATTTGTCGTGGTGGATAGCCTGGATGCAATGGTAGTTCAGTTTGGTTGTATTTGTACATTTGATATTGCGGGGTGAGCGTCCGACATGTGGACTGTCGCCACTGCCTGTTTGTATATTATTCTTTTGGGGCACGACCGGGCTGAGGTCGATGTACCCGTTGTATATATTTTTACTTTCAGTACTAGGATTATCCCGCAGTAGGGTGCACGGATAGCCGGGTTCTAGAGGGCAACGGGCCCGCATCTCATGGCTTTAAGACGGAGGGGGCTTCACTCTAGAATTGCCGGGCTATTCGCCGCACTCGTAGGGGGTACAGGTTGACCCAAGGAGTGCTCAAGTTACCGAATTCCGTAAAGTGCTGAGTGGTCCATTCACGTTGTTAAAAGGGGCTGCCTCGCTTCAGGTTTTGGCGGGTGACTTGCCGCGCCCGTAGGGGTCTAGGATTTCATTACACAGGCTATCCACATGTCCAGGGGAACGTCGGGTTTCAGTATCGGCTCTGTAAAACCCGGGGATCCCAGATTATCTGTATTGTTCTGTGATGCTTATTACAATTCTGTGATGTTGCATTTTATCAAGCCTTGAGCGAATACTATATATTGATATATATATATATATATATATATATATATATATATATATTACTGGATGTTGTATATGTTTTACACCCGCGCTAGTCCAGTCCCCGCTCTGTCGTTAGTTAAGGAACCTAACGGGTGATGACGGGACCCAGTGGCGAATGCGGATAGCATATACGTACATCATATTTTTGTTCTTTTGTGGTGTGATTAATTGATGGGACTGCATTGATTCGGATCAATGCAAGCTAAACAAACCTATTCTGATGTTGTAGGAACATTTTTCAAAAAAAGCTGTTATTGCAAGGACATTCTCTTTTGTTTTGCACAGTGGTATTCGGTTATGAATATCCAACACCTCAGTCGACGAGGCAAGGGCCGAGATCCCTTCACCGGGAGTGACCCTTTGGACAGAAGTTTGCGTCAGGGTAATAACTTCACTATAACCGATTACTTTTTGCTTTGCATCGTGAAATTCAGTAGGAATATCCTGCACTTCATTCTATGGGGAAAGAGCCGAGATCCCTTCACCGGGAGTGACCTCTTTAGCAAAGGTTTTCGCCACTATATTTGTATAAAAAGCTATCTGGTTCCTTCAACGATATCAAGTTCATTACGTTAAAGGTTTTTCACCAAAAACCATTCGTAGCCCTCCATCATTTCAGACGGCTAGCACTTAGTATTCATGCTATGTTTGTTGACCTTCGTCAAGGCAAAGTAAATGGTAGCTGCTTGTTACCTTTCTGCTGCATAGATAGATGCGTTGGTTTGGGACAGTTGTATAGCCTTGTTGGCCTTCGTCAAGGGCTTGTTCGGGTGGGTTCAAATTAACCTGGACAATGACGGGTAGAACTTGACATGTGACTTATGATTTGTTGACCTTCGTCAAGGTCATAAGAGCATAGGGTAAAAATCATATCGGGAGTTTCTAAAGAAACTGAAACTTTCCAGATATGCGCATACCTTTTGGAGTGTGATAATGTGAGTGGATTCCATCACGTTATCATGCGATGATAGTTGGATCCCGATCCCCACTGATGAGTTGGTTTACTCCTCGGATGATCCCGACTAATTCTTCTTTCAGGTTTGGAGGAGAATTTGAAGTTACAGTGGGAGGTTTCCTGATTGGATAAATTGATAACCATTCTGACCTAGGTTAGAGTGCACGCTGAGTGTTTCTTTTCTCTCTCTCTCTTTGGCAGCGACCATGGCCCGACCCTTGACTATGACTCAGTGACTAAGTTAACCGAACCTTCTTAAAACACTGGCTTTTGGATTGTCAGAGTTGCATACCTCATTGCCACTCCTACTTTTACCCTTTTCTCCAGAACACCCCGTATTACTACGAACATCCACTTCCATTGGATAAAGCCATCGTATGGTTATATACGAACTCGAAGGAACTTGTTCCAGATTCGAGGATGGTTTTCGATTCTGGAGAAAATGAATAGGACTATTCAGTTGTCTTTTCCTTTTACCTTCTCTCGGGTTGCGAGTGCTCCGTGGATTAGGACAGTACACCTATTACGCTTATTGGATAGTCTTCTTCCAAACCATAGGCAGGTGCCGAACAGTAGGGAATGAAGAAAACCAATTAGCCTAACGAAGGTGTACAGAAGGTATTAAGTAAAGACAAATAAAGGGATTAGTAAGAGGGCAAAGTAAATTGCGACTGCTATTCACGACCAAACCAAGTATTTCATCGCCACTCCTACATCACCTTTGTATTTCTTTAGAACACTCCGTATCACTACGAAGATCCACAGTTATTTGGATACTCCATCGTATGGTTATATACGAACTTGAAGGAACTTGTTCCAGTTCGGGGATGGATTCTAGTTCAGGAGAAATAGGAATAAGGTTTTATTCGGTTGTCTTTTATCTTCACCTTCTCTCAGGTTACGAGTACTCCTAGGACTAGGAGAGTACACCCATTATTCTTATTGGATAGTCTTCTTCCAAACCATAGGCTGGTGCCGAACGGTAAGGAAGGAAGAAAACCATTTGGCCTAAAGGGGTGTACAGAAGGTAATGACTAAAGATATATAAAGGGATTTGGAGAGATGGCAAAGAAATATACGGTTATAGTTGTGAATCTGATAATGGAAGAGGCATTACTAGGAATACCTGGATACCCCTTCGAAACATTTACATGTTTCAGTTTCACTGTGTACTGTTAAAAGAAAACTGATTTCCCAATTAGCCCTTGCTCAAGGGTATGTATTTACCAGGTTTGATTCTCACATCTGTATGGTTTTACAGATGATGAGTGGGAGTAAGTTATTGGGAATTGGGTGATCATCCTTATTATATCGGGATTCGTTGTAATTAGTGATATTTGAGGAAATCGCCTGGGATGTTTGCCGGACGGCAAATATTTGGTTTTGAATATCCGTTGTTATGCACCAATTTCAAATTGATATATCTGTACGCTTATTTTTATAAAGTGAGATCTAGCTTTTTGAAATTATGTCTATGACATTTACCTATATCAGTGGATGGTTAGGTAAGGAGCATTAAACAACGGTGTAATTCTTCTTAACCATAAGTACAGTTTTCAACCTACGACACATAGGGAATGAGTTATTAGACTCAGGGGACTTATACAGAGTATTGTATTTTGTCCAGTGTCCATATGGAAAGAAGGGTTGGTACTCGTACTATATTCTGTTTACTTGTGACTTCTCTAGTTCTTAGACATGTGCTTCGTAGAAATGCAAGATCCAAGTTTTGAGAAGTTATAGGTATATGAATAAAGTAGAGAACCAGGCATTGCAAGTATCAGGATTCTTCAAGGTGATCGAAGATGTAGATACTTGTGTATGGTATTCAGTTAATAGTAATGATTAAGAGAACTTGCTTCTCTTTCAGATTACTCATAATTGGAAGCACTCCTAAGTTGAGTAACGCTGATCGGCCTCCTTCCATTAAGATGACATGCACTGGAGACAGCTGCATGTTTTGAATCTGGTTCCAATTAAATCAGTGCCTCTGTTTCTATATTGGATATACAATAGTTCATATCTTAACAATGTTAAAGTACGGGGAGTTGTCCGGCTTATGCTTAAAACCAGACTCTGGATAACTCAAGGCACGTTTCTGTAATGGCTGTTTGTGGATTGACCCGGGCTATGACGAGAGTTGACTTTCTACCATCTGGAAGATCAATAGTGATATTGTTCTTTACTCACCACAGTTTTAGTAAAATGGATTTTTTCAGAAAACAGTAGTGGGAGTATGGTAGAACTGGAAGTGATTCCAGAACCGCAAACGATTACTGAAAATTTGATAAGAACCTAAAGATTCAATCTGGATTGACATTCCATTGGCCACTCCGCAGATATGGTGGGTAACCTCAGGCACCCGAGAGGTACTCCGGTAGCCTCAAGGATGGTGACAGGGAGGTTCTTGTTTACCCAGACTTGCCAGCTATTGTTCCAGACTGTGAGACCCGGCAGGAGGATGAGTATAGCGTCGTTCTAAATCAGCTTTAGAAGTGTACGTGTATATGACTCTGCCAGAGGGTTGTCGTAGTCAGTGGGAGCAGCGGAAGCATAGTGGACAGGTAGCTTATGTCTATTTATAGACTAAAGCAGATATAGCGGAGATAGATCATCTATTTCTGATGTGACAGTCATAGGTTTGACTTCATCAGAATAGGGGATGGATCTGTTAAGAAGGTAGTAGGGTGTGATGTCCTGGTATTTGGATGACATACACAGAGTAGGAAGTTAAATTCCTACACTATGATCGGTTATACTTTGGTTGTTACATAGTGGTTTCTCTACAAAGGATCTGGATATTATATCAGGCATTCTGGTTACTAGATCTATGGTTTTAGATCTAGATTTGGGTAGTTTCCCAATCTGGGTACTTAGACAACATTCTAAAGGTGTTTTAGAATGGACGACTCCTGGCACGGTAGTGTACCTGTAGATGATGGAGTCACCCTCTCTAAAGGTGTCTTACAGACTAAAGGGGAGAGGGATGTGCATGATTGGCAGATCACTTGCTTAGGCAATTGAGTCAATCATGAGATGTCAAGTACCACACCAGATGTTGTTTTTGTACGAGACGCAATAAGATGATACTAATCCAATACTGGAGAAACATTCGGAAGAAGTTTTAGAACATAAGTTGATGTTCTAGGGATAAGATAACGGCATCCTCCTTCGGGAGACAGTTATCATTCCAGGCTTCCAAGGTGACCTGAATGACAGAGTGACTGTCAGAGTTATAGTTTTCCCTCTAACGAGGGGCAGTATTTTAGACAGGTGGTCCAAGCGGATACTGAGGGAGGCATGGCGCAGGATACTGATTGGTTTCAGTTGACGATACAGTCTAAGAAGTTTAGATTTGGAGTTTATTTATGAACTAGGTCCCATCAGATATCCAGACATATTGTAAGACAGGTATTGATCATTTCGGGAGATGGCTTTCTCCGCGAACTTGAGATAAACAGAGACATAAAAAGAAACATCAGGACGGATCCACTCACTGAGGCTATTCCTCGAATGCAATAGTTTCGCAAACGGGCTTTGTGAGACTGATTAGTAAAGGAGTTGGGAGTTCGGTATCACACGGGCTGTGAGTATGCGACATCGCAATAATTAGCCTTGAGTGCAAGTGGGAGATTGTTGAATATAGTGCCCTCAGAGTCAATTATTGGATCACAGGCACGTGATTGCAATGATTGAGGGAGGACCTATGCCGGTAGGACAGTCTTACTCAAGATGATTGTATGCTATCTGCTTTATCTTTATCGTCGTGTACTGCTTTAGGTGACCTTACAGGTCGCTATTACACGTTGATAGAGCCCCTAGGATTCTTGGTTGACAGCCAGCAGTATGATGGCGATCATATACGTGGGAGCTGGGGTCTATAAGCATATCCTTAAAGTGGTCCCTAGTCGTGGGAGTTTCGAGACTGGGCATCGATACTCCATTAGTAGACTAGTGTATACAGTAGAGACCCCGACGAGGGGCGGTGGCCGGTCTCACAAGCCATTGGTTTCAGTTGGATCACCTAAGATGTATACAGGTGCTCATTGGGTTATGAGTACACAGGACAGGACTCGCCGGGAACCTGCTAGTTGGTATTATACCTAGCGTCAGATAGCAGTTCCCTGATGACATGTGTACAGGTTAGTTCATCGACCTGGGATCGTCATTTGTCTCGTGTGAGTTCCCACTGTGCTTTGATTACTACCCTACCACGGCTCAAAGGAGTCATGCAAACAGGTTTTAGTTGGGTACAGTCCCGAGCCATATGGAGGCAGTGAGCGGATCAACGGGTTCATCTCTCCCGGTATTGGGGGTGAGGTCGCGCTGTGTCTAGGAGAGCCATTACATGAAGTTCTTGGCCAAGGCAGGAGATTTACTTGTTGGTATTCCAGTAGTATCTCAGGGTGTTCTGGGCTACACTCCGACACGACTTGTACCGCTTTTAGGGGTCTGACTTTTACCAACCCCCTAGGCCCGACATGCGATGCTCATAGACGAACGGACTGGACCGTACGGATATTGTCACTAACAGGCTCAGTAGGGTGTCAGGATGAGTCCGCTCATCGACCTCCCTTTTGGTCAATACTTGGTAGCCCGTTACGTACGGCTAATACCTCTGACGTGCTAGTGGTTAAATCCACAGCCAAAGTATTGACGAGTCTTTAGAGTCCCCCACAGACAGTTTCTCAAGTTTTGGGCGAAACGTTGTAGAGGCCGTATGATATATGGCAGGGTCTGATCATATACGTGCAGTAGTGCACGGATCATGATCGGGCGGATCATACTAGTGGGCTTTGGTTTAAGCCGGATCTTAGTATTAGATTTGTTGGATTACTTTAGTCTCATCGGATTCGCATTCAGTCGGAATGCGGATGCAGGTATGTATATACAGGTGAGGGGTATGCTTGTGATCCGTCACGAGTTTACTTTAGATGTTGCCGTATCTTTTTATTGTTCCAAACATTTGGATTAATGTTTGTAAATAGTGATTATGAGCTAGATATCATGATTTGGAGCATTTATTGTGACACATGCACAAGTGGTGACTCATGGTCTCTTTTCTTGTGCATGTGTCATATTATATGATGGATTGGTATTGATATGATGAGAGGGGAGAGAGGGGGGCTGCCTAATGATATGTTTGGTCTTGTATTTTTTCTCACTCTCTCACTCTCATTCTATCACAAGAAAAGAAAAGAAAAGAAAAGGAAAAAGAAAGCTTCTTCTTCTTCTTCCTCCTCTAGCTCAAAGTCTCCATTAATGGCAACACCTCTAACCTCCATCCAAGCCATGGATGCAAGAGACAAAGTGATCATAAACATTCTCTATAACACCTTGGACACGTCGGCTAGCACATTTCGTGCTCGAGTTGGTTCGGATGAAGCGGGAGCCCGTAAAAAGACTTGTAGATGTAGTGCCCTTTCCGACGAGGAGATCGGGACCGGAGACGCCGCGAGGAGCTTGAGATGGTGGCCAAAGACCGAAGGACACGGATCGATCGGTATAGCTTTTTGACCCTCTCTCTAGATAGCTAGCAGTAGGTTAATGGTTCGATCCGGGTTTTAAGCATACGATAGCGTCGGTTTCTAGTTTGAAAAAGTTTTTGTTTTCCGCATTTTGGCCTCGTACAGACGGCCGGGGCGCTACCGTAGACTTACATTGGTGTGCTAAACTAAGTTAGCTAGAGTGAGTAAAGTGTGATTTAGAGTAGCTTAGTCTCATTAAACCCTTGATTCTCAACACATGAGACACTAGGGTTTTGAGAGGAAGAAGAAGAGAGCAAGCTTGAGGAGAGAGAATGTATTTGTGATAATGATTATAAATATTAGAATGGCTAACTTATATATGACCACATGGCATGGAAAATATCTCACCAAAATATCTCACAAAATATCTAAGGTCAAAAATATCTCACAAAATATCAATGGTCAACAAGTCAATCCAAGTCAAGTGGTCAACATAAGTAGCCATGCCACAAAAAATCATTTATCAAAAATAACAAATACTTTTCCTTTTCTCATATTTGTTTTGACCAAGTCAATGGTCAAAACCCTAATGAGATGTCTCCTTCTATACCCCCTCTCATCCGTATATACATACCCGCATCCGTATTCCGAGAAACACGAACACTATGAGACGAAGCTAATCCAATAATCAAATACTAGGATCCGGCTCAAACCAAAGCCCACTAGTATTGTCTGCTCGAACATCGCACGCGCATAAGTACACGTATGTGATCGAACCCTGTCGTAAAACCATACGACCTCTACTCATTTTGCCCGAAGCTGGGAAACCCTATGTGTGGGGCTCTAAAGACTCGACAGTACTCTGGCAGTGGGTTTAACCACAAGCACATCAGTGGTACTAGCTGTACGTAATGGCTACCCAGGTATCTGTCTATAAGAAGGCCGACGAGAAAGCTCATCCAAACTCCTACTGAGCCTGTCTGTGACAATCTCCATACAGTCCGGTTTGTTCGTCTATGAGTATCGCATATCGGGCCTAGGGAGGAGGTAAACGTCAGACCCCTAATAGCGGTATAAGTCATGT
The DNA here is from genome assembly GCA_030015575.1 of Agapanthus africanus. Taxonomy (NCBI): domain Eukaryota; kingdom Viridiplantae; phylum Streptophyta; class Magnoliopsida; order Asparagales; family Amaryllidaceae; genus Agapanthus; species Agapanthus africanus. Next base: position 438,040,688 of record CM057350.1, on the reverse strand, counting down.
CGGAGTACAGTCCAAAACACCCTGAGAAACTACTGGAGTACCTACCAGTAAATCTCGCTTTCCCTGGCCAGGGACTTTGTGTAATAGCATTCCGAACACAGCGCGATATCAACCCCCAATACCGGGAGAGACGAATCCTATCTAACTGCCACTGCCTCCAAGTGCTTCGGGACTGCACCCAACTACTACATATTTGCATGACTCAATAAAGCCATGGTAGGGTAGCAATCTAAGAACAGTGGGAACACACTCGAAGTGAAGTAGCAGTGTCAAGTCAACGGACTAAGCTGTACTCATGTCACCTTGGAACGGCTAACTGACGATAGGTATAATACCAACCAACAGTTCCCAACGAGTCCTGTCCAGTGTACTCGTAACCTAACGAGCACCTGCATACTATCTCCAGCACGACATACTAATGGCTGTGGGACAGACCATCTCCTCTACTGGGATGAGAAACGTATACACCAGTCTACTCCGGAGTATCGATGCCCTGTCTCGATAATCCTACGACTAAGGACCTATATAAGAATGTGCTTGTAGACTACCCAGCCCCCACTAGTGTGACTGCCATCATAGCGCTGGTGGTCAAGCAAAGATCCTAAGGGATTTATCAATATGTATTAGCGACATGTCAAAAGAAACATATACACATATTAAGATAGATACAAACTAAGTAGCATAATACCATATTGAGCAAGACTTATATAAATCCGTGTATATATCCCAAGCTTCCAAAATGTAATATACAAACTAGTACTATACAATAATAGCCTCTAGGGCATATCACACTAACAGGAATTTCAAGTGTTGAAATTTGCAATGAGATTACATACCTTCTATATGATAGTTGGATCTCGATACCCACTGCGAGTAAGAGTTACTTCTGGAAGAGTTTTCCACTTTACAATTAGCCGATCCATTAGGTGTCTAAGAAAGGTGTTAACGGAGTTATGCCCCTGCGGAAACGAGGTTATTTAATTAGTTCCATGCGAAAGCATGGGGAGACTCCCTCGGAGTACCAATACCTGCCTGGCCGAACGATTGGCGAACTTGTAGGGTGTAATTATGAAAGGTTCCTAGGCACACTATAGAGGTCTCACAAGGCATCGATCATGCCAATTTAAAATTTTATGGGTGCCGAGAAACCCTAATACGGATCGTCAGCTAGATTTCTAGGCGAAACATTAAACTAGTTAACATCTTAACTAAAGGAGAGAGGCTACAACCTTTGTAGATCCGTTTCTCCACTTCCTTAGCTCCACATAGGCGTCCTCTCACTGTCCATTTTGAATCCCGAACTCAATCGTCGGCTTCATCGGGAAAGTGGGCGGACTAGGTCGTCGGCTTCGTGCCGAAGATGATCTACGTCGAGGAATCACAAGTTCAAGCTCCAACTTCACCAAGTTGTGAAACTTGTGAAGAAAACACCCAAAACAACTTGGCAAGAGGTAGAGGGTGAAGAAATAGGAGGTGGGTTCACTTTAGAATTGGATTTCTCACTTTAGATCTCAAGTTGCCATTGATGGCATCAAGCTTTCTATCTTGAAGAAGAAGGTCAAGAAGAAGAAAGAAAATATGATAAGTTGCTTTAAAAAAGAAACTAATATGAATACTTATGATATCTTGACCATGGTCAAGTGTAGAGATTAAACTAAGGTTAGTAGGAATGGTTAGGGTTAAGGATGAGATAAGGATGGTGGACTTTGTCAAAGCTTCAAGAAGCTTCAACATAGAAACAAAATAAGCCACCATTCTTAATAATATCCAAATTGAATAAATAAATAAATAACTAAGTAAATAATCAAAACCCTAACCATTATACATGTAACCATGGTTTAATCTTTACACATACCCAAGTGAGCAAGTATCATCAAACATGATACAAACAAGTGCACAAAAAATATATCACATATACAATGTGCATCAAGTGAGAAAATCCTTTTAAAATGAACCAATACTAGTTAATGCAAAGTAATATATCAAATATATAATTATACATTAAATCATTAAATCAACACTTGATTTAACGATCCGGTCATATCGCATATAACCGACTAGTATCCTATGTATCGGCTTATCGAATCAATCCTTGATTCGATATCTAGGTTATATCGCATATAACCAATCGATACATTCATCGCGAGAATGAAATACGGTATCACATACACACATTATTCTCGCTCCTGCACATATCTCATATGCGCTCCTATTTCGTTTCGCTTGAGCCAGGAAACCTCTGTGTAGGACTCTAAAGACTCGTCAATACGCCGGTAGCAGATGATGATCATATCAAGCACCCACAAGCCGCAAGCGGTCTGGTAAACGTAACGGCCACCCGGGTATTGAGCGATCAGAAGATCGACGAGCTAGCCCGCTCACACTCCTGTGAATCTAACCAGTGACACTTACCGTACAGTCCGGTCTGTTCGTCTGATATGTCGCATATCAAGTCTAGGGGTGGTAAACGTCAGACCCCAATAACCGATAAGTCGTGCCGATGTGAGGCTCATAACGGGTTAAGAAACTACTGGTAACACTTACCAGCAAATCTCTGATCAGCCCTGGCCAGGGACTTCCCTGTTACGGCCAATCGAGCACAGCGCAACATCAACCCCCAATACCGGGAGAGACGAAACCCCTCCTATCGCTCATTGCCTCCATGTGACTCGGGTCTGTACCCAAAGACCACCGTTTTGCACGCCCTCATGGACGTGGTAAGGTGGAGATCAAAGCACAGTGGGAATCACACAAGACTTTATGACGATCTCGGGTCTACAGACTAACCTGTACAAGTGTCACCTGAGAACTGCCATCTGACGTGAGGTATAATACCATCTGGGAGTTCTCGGCGAGTCCGTCCAGTGTACCCAGTCTCCACTGAGCACCCGTATACCATCTCTGATGTCAAACTCCAATGGATATGGGATTATCCATCGCCCATATCATGGGTCGAGAAGCGTATACGCTAGTCTACACTGGTATATCGATGCCCCGTCTCGATACACCCACGACTAGGGACCTTGAAGGATGTACTTATGGACTACCATGTCCCCACTAGTATGATCTGCATCATAGTCCAGGTAGTCAAGTACACATCCTAAGGGCTTTACCAACATGTAACTATAAGACAGTTTAAAGAGACTAGTATACATTTTAAGATAAAGAGTAACCAGATAGCATACTATCATATCGAGCATGAAAGTCATCTCTATATATGTCCAAGCATCCAATATAATATACAACATCTGTACAATACTGGCCTTTAGGGCATACATACAACTAACAATCTCCCACTTGCACTAGGGCCAGCTGCTGTAGTATCGCATACCGAGCATCCCGAAGAGTCTCTTAAACTGTATCTGGGGAATGGCCTTCGTGAGTGGATCCCCCGTGTTGTCCTTCGTGTCAACCCTCCTGACCTCGATCTCCCGGCGATCAACTATCTCCCGGATCAGGTGATACCGCCTCAGAATATGCCTGGATCGCTGATGGGACCTGGGTTCCTTGGCCAAAGCCACCGCTCCATTGTTATCGCAATACAAAGGTATTGGATGCTCAATGGATGGAACCACTCCAAGTTCAGTAATGAACTTCTTGATCCAGACAGCCTCTTTGGCAGCATCGTTGGCAGCGATGTATTCAGCTTCCATCGTCGAGTCTGCCACGATTTTCTGCTTGGAACTCTTCCAGCTAACCGTCCCTCCGTAAAGGGTAAAGACAAAGCCCGACTGTGACTTAGAGTCGTCCTTATCACTCCGGAAGCTCGAATCGGTAAAGGACTCCACTTGGAGTTCTCCGTTACCATACACTAAGAGCATCTCTTTAGTCCTTCGCAAGTACTTGAGAATGCTCTTCACAGCTTTCCAGTGACTCTCTCCAGGATCAGCTTAATACCTGCTCACTACACTTAGTGAGTATACAACATCGGGTCTGGTACATAGCATCGCATACATGATAGAGCCTACTGCCGAAGCATAGGGTATCCCTTGCATGCGAGCTCTCTCCAAATCAGTCTTGGGAGACATCTCTTTGGAGAGAGTGACTCCAGAGATCGTGGGCAAGTTCCCACGATTGGATTCTTCCATACTAAACCTCTTTAGTATGGTGTCAACGTACCTGGATTGGGACAATCCCAATATCCGTTTGGATCTATCTCTATAGATCCTAATCCCCAATATGCAGGAGGCATCACCAAGATCTTTCATTGAGAATCTTTGTGATAAGAAGAGCTTGACCGATTGCAGCATAGGAATATCATTTCCTATCAAGAGTATGTCGTCCACGTACAATACGAGGAAGACAACCTTACTCTCTGCCACCTTCTTGTAGATACAAGGTTTATCTGGATTTTTGACGAAATCAAACTCTTTGATAACGACGTCAAAGCAGATGTTCCAACTCCGCGATGCTTGCTTTAATCCATAAATGGATTTAAGCAGCTTGCACACCTTTCCGCTGCTCCCACTGTCTACGAAGCCCTCTGGCTGAGTCATGTACACGCACTCTTCTAAATCACCATTTAGAAAGGCGGTCTTAACATCCATTTGCCAGATTTCGTAATCATGATATGCAGCGATGGCAAGCATGATCCGGATGGATTTAAGCATAGCCACTGGAGAAAAGGTCTCGTCATAGTCCACACCTGGTCTTTGACGAAAACCCTTTGCTACAAGTCTAGCTTTGAAAGTCTCCACTTTCCCATCTACACCAAGTTTTTTCTTGAAGATCCACTTGCTCCCAATGGGTTTTACCCCTTCAGGAGCAACTTCCAAAGTCCATACTTTGTTGGTGTACATGGATTCCATCTCAGACCGCATAGCATCCAGCCATTTCACTGAGTCCCCACTCGTGATGGCCTGCTCGAAGCTAGTTGGGTCATCATCCTCCATGATGCAATCCTCGCTCCCACCATCCATGAGAAAACCGTAGTATCTCTCAGGTGGGCGAGGAACCCTACTAGTTCGGCGGAGAGGCTGAGGTTCATCGGGAGCTAATGAATCCTCTGGTTCAACCAAATCTTCTGTTGTACTCTTTATTACTGGAACCTCTTCCAGTTTTACCTCCTTGCCACTAATCTCTTTTTCAAGAAATTCCTTTTCTAAAAAGGTGGCATGTCGAGAAACAAACACTTTTTGTTCCTCGGTGTGGTAAAAGATATACCCTCGCGAATGTTTGGGATATCCAATAAACTTACACAGAATAGACCTTGCCGCGAGTTTGTCCGGATTTTACGTTTTTACATAGGCCGGACAACCCCATATCTTAACATAATTAAGACATGGTCTCTTTCCTTTCCATATCTCATATGGAGTGGTCGGCACGGTTTTGGTGGGAACCATATTCAATAGGTCTGCAGCTGTTTCCAGTGCATATCCCCAGAAGGAAATAGGTAACTCAGCTGTGCTCATCATAGAGCGCACCATATCTAATAGGGTGTGGTTCCTCCGTTCTGATACACCGTTGTGCTGTGGTGTATATAGAGGAGTTAGCTGAGAGAGAATCCCATTCTCTTTTAGGAAGTCCAGGAATTCATTGCTTAAGTAGTCACCTCCTCGATCAGATCGTAGGATTTTAATACTTTTTCCGGTTTGGTTCTCAACTTCTTGTTTATATTCCCTAAATTTCTCAAAAGCTTCTGATTTGTGTTTCATCAGGAATACATACCCGAACCTAGAGAGATCGTTAGTGAATGTAATGAAGTATGAAGAACCATCCCTGGCATGTGTAGACATGGGACCGCATACATCACTATGTATCAGCCCCAAGAGTTCGGTAACTCTTTCTCCGTGTCCCGTAAACGGAGTTTTGGTCATCTTGCCTTTGAGACATGACTGGCAAGTGTCATAAGATGAAAATTCAAACGGATTTAAATATCCATCTTTATGCAACTTAGCTAGTCGTGTCGCATTGATGTGACCCAGTCTACAATGCCACAAGAAGGATTCGTTCAGTTCTGAACTCTTCCTCTTGTGTGTGTTTGTTATGCTCAGAACTGTTGATTGATTTAGAACATAAATGCCATTGCACAACGTGCCTGATCCAACCAACTTTTGGTTACGGAAAATGTTCATAACATTGTCCTGTAATACAAAATTATATCCCTCTTTACTCAACAAAGAAACCGATATAATGTTGCATATCAGGTTCGGCATGTAATAGCATTCGTTCAGAACCAATGTATTACCAGTTGGTAATACAAGGTGATATTCCCCGACAGTCTTAGCTGCAACAATTGCACCATTTCCAACTCTAATGTCTTTATCACCTTCTCCGAGTTCTTTACCTTTCCTTAGCCCATGTAACTGATTACATATATGGGATCCTGACCCGGTATCTAATACCCAGGACGTAGAGCAATTGGAGAAACAGTTCTCTGTAACGAACACACCCGAAGAAAATGCATCAACATGTACTTTCTTCATTCGGGTGGCATGGGAATCCTGGTATTCCCTTATATCCTGTTCATTCCTATAACTCTTATAAGAAAGAACGGAACCAACGTTCCCCAGCACAGTATAACATGCGGGTTTGGTCAATACATCCATATTATTATCTTCATTAGGGCATGAAATGGTCGCTACCTGGAGAGAGAGAGAAGAAAACACTTTAGCGTATGCTCGTGTAAGATCAGATTGGTTATTATCTTATCTAATCAGGATGGCTCCCACTGCTTTTTATCAAATCTTCCTTCAAACCCTAAAAGGAAAGACTAGCCGGGATTAATTACACACTACAAGTTCGCCAATCTTTCAGCCAGGCCAGTGTCGGTACTTTGAGGGAGGTCCCCCGTGCTTTCGCACGAACCTAATTAATGTAAACCTCGTTTTCCCAGAGGCGTAACCTCGTTGACACCTTTCTAGACACCTACTTGATCGGCTAATTGCAATGTGCAAAACTCTCCCAGGAGTAACTCTTACTCGCAGTGGGTATCAGGATCCAACTATCTCATAGAAGGTATGCAATCTCATTGCAAATTTCAACACTTGAAATTCCCGATAATATTTTGCCCCTAGCGTCCTATGACCTTGACGCAGGCCAACAAACCATAGTGCGCTAGTCAAGTTCAACCCGTCATTTCCTGATTGAATTAAATCCACCCGTACGACCCTTGACGCAGGCCAACAAAGTCGCACGACTACCCTAATCCAATCTGCATCATATGCATAAGCAGATAAATACTAGTTAGCTACCGCACACTACGCCTTGACGCAGGCCAACAAACGTAGCACGAATCCTAACTACTACTCATCTGAAATGACGGAGGGCTACGACAGGTTTTTCTGAAAACCTATTGCGTAATGAACTTCATATCGTTGTAGAATCAAAATGAATTTTTTTGAAATGGAGTGATTTTGAGGCTTTTCTAGTTTTACTAAAGGAGTCACTCCCGGGTGAAGGGATCTCGGTCCTTTCCTCGTCGAATGAGGTGCGGGATATATCATATATATCACTGTGCAAAGCAAAAACTCTTAAAAGCAATCAATAACCAAACCGAGTGTGTAGCATCTGCCAGTTATTGCTAAAGGAGTCACTCCTGGTGAAGGGATCTCGGTCCTTTCCTCATCGAATAAGGTGCAGGATATATCACATATACCGCTGTGCAAAGCAAGAACTGTAGCTACCTGTTTTATTTAAAATTTGATTCTACAACATCTTAGGTTTCTTTCTTTCATTAATCACATTAATGAAGTCCCATCATTTAAGTACCTAAACATCACAGATAAATACGACGTACACTTATGCCATCCGCATTCGCCTCGATGTCCCCTCGTGCACCGTTAGGTTAGGTAACTAACGGCAGAGCAGGGCAGGGCTTGTGCGGGTGTAAAACATAAGTAACGTCTATATAATATATCATATATACTATATACTGTATCCATCACAGAACATCACATGATCACATCACAGATATCGCAGCAGAAGAAACATATGAAATATTGGATATACTAGGACGTCCGTGTTTTCAATACGAGCCAGTATAAAACACGGATTCCACGGTCGTGATGAATAGCCAATCCCACACCCGTAGACCCCTACGAGAGCGGCAAGCAACCCTACCAATTCTAGGGTTAGGAGACCCGGACTCGACTCCTCGAGTTGGTCTCCCACTGGACCCCAGAACCCGGTTACTTGTGCTCCCCTCCTGGGTCTATCCTAATGCGGAAAAGTAAATAATATACAAAAGGTGATGACTTCCGCTACCTGGAAGTGCCCCAAATAAAAGAATATTACATACAAGTTTTTACATGAATGAAAATGAAAAACACTCATCTCACATAAAAACCCCCGGCTATTCAAACACGACGATCTAATATAACATATCCAGCAACACATAACATCACATGTCATCAACGTAAGTAAGTATGCATACCCCAATTGTCGTTGACGTATAGCAACGAAACCGGCGATATGAACATACTACACTTACGGTCACAGAAAAGAAAGTGTAAAACTACAACAGTTGGAATCCGCAACCTCTTTAAACATCGCATGCCTAATCAAATGAAATACTTAGACATCACATGCCTAACAGATATAAATCCCGCATTTTAGTCTCATTATCGAAAACTCTTTTCAATATCATGTGGGACTAAACTGCTAGATTTATAACATTCATTCAGTTATCTCATAACTGTTTGTGAATTCCAATTATTGTATCACATTCCAGATAAACAGAAAATGTTAAACTTTCCGATCGAACAGTCGAATACCCAAGTTTTCCCGATACAGCTCAACACATGAAATAAGTCTAACAACATTCAGTTCGTGCCTCAGTACCAACGGTCCAGCCGTAGAAGGGTCAAGCCGACGCCTCACATGTGGCACGCCGTACTGCCCCAAACCCGAAGGTTCAAAGGGCAGTTCAAGACGGTCACATAATCGAGTTAAGGTTTGTTGTCTTCTAGAGGGTCCATCGCGTTACTTGCACTACTTAGAACGTCGTTAAACTACGGAAAAATCCAACACTTGGAAATTTTCCGACAGGGGAAAAGTTGGGTATTTATATCCGGTCGAACTTTTTAACAAATTCAAAAATTATTCGGAAAAACACAAAGACGAAGTTTGATAATCCGGTCGAAACACCGAAGCTCTAAAACACCCCAGAAAATTCAACTCTTGAATAATTATTAAAAATACCCATAAAACTCAGCTGCAGAAACTATGAATTACTGTGCAGAGGAGGATGGCTGACGTCATTCATTAGCCGCGGAACCGCCGCCTAAGTTGGCTTAGGCCGCGATTCCGCCGCGCATTACTCTGTTCATTGAATAAAAATTGCACCGTAATTCTTAGAATTCCCTGCTGAATTTTTTAAGCATTTTTAATATTGAAAAATCCCAGATTTTAGAAAAAGTCCAGAAAGTAGTTGGGTTTTAGGGTTTCGGGTTCGTTCGGGTTTCAAACGTCGTCTAGACTTCGCCTAAGACTCTAGCTAGGCTCTGATACCAGTGAAAAGGTTCCTAGGAACAATATAGAGGTCTCACAAGGCATCGATCATGCCAATTTAAAATTTTATGGGTGCCGAGAAACTCTAATACGGATCGTCAGCTAGATTTCTAGGCGAAACATTAAACTAGTTAACATCTTAACTAAAGGAAAGAGGCTACAACCTTTGTAGATCCGTTTCTCCACTTCCTTAGCTCCACATAGACGTCCTCTCGCTGTCCATTTTGAATCCCGAACTCAATCGTCGGCTTCATCGGGAAAGTGGGCGGACTAGGTCGTCGGCTTCATGCCGAAGATGATCTACGTCGAGGCATCACAAGTTCAAGCTCCAACTTCACCAAGTTGTGAAACTTATGAAGAAAACACCCAAAACAACTTGGCAAGAGGTATAGGGTGAAGAAATAGGAGGTGGGTTCACTTTAGAATTGGATTTCTCACTTTAGATCTCAAGTTGCCATTGATGGCATCAAGCTTTCTATCTTGAAGAAGAAGGTCAAGAAGAAGAAAGAAAATATGATAAGTTGCTTTAAAAAAGAAACTAATATGAATACTTATGATATCTTGACCATGGTCAAGTGTAGAGATTAAACTAAGGTTAGTAGGAATGGTTAGGGTTAAGGATGAGATAAGGATGGTGGACTTTGTCAAAGCTTCAAGAAGCTTCAACATAGAAACAAAATAAGCCACCATTCTTAATAATATCCAAATTGAATAAATAAATAAATAACTAAGTAAATAATCAAAACCCTAACCATTATACATGTAACCATGGTTTAATCTTTACACATACCCAAGTGAGCAAGTATCATCAAACATGATACAAACAAGTGCACAAAAAATATATCACATATACAATGTGCATCAAGTGAGAAAATCCTTTTAAAATGAACCAATACTAGTTAATGCAAAGTAATATATCAAATATATAATTATACATTAAATCATTAAATCAACACTTGATTTAACGATCCGGTCATATCGCATATAACCGACTAGTATCCTATGTATCGGCTTATCGAATCAATCCTTGATTCGATATCTAGGTTATATCGCATATAACCAATCGATACATTCATCGCGAGAATGAAATACGGTATCACATACACACATTATTCTCGCTCCTGCACATATCTCATATGCGCTCCTATTTCGTTTCGCTTGAGCCAGGAAACCTCTGTGTAGGACTCTAAAGACTCGTCAATACGCCGGTAGCAGATGATGATCATATCAAGCACCCACAAGCCGCAAGCGGTCTGCTAAACGTAACGGCCACCCGGGTATTGAGCGATCAGAAGATCGACGAGCTAGCCCGCTCACACTCCTTTGAATCCAACCAGTAACACTTACCGTACAGTCCGGTCTGTTCGTCTGATATGTCGCATATCAAGTCTAGGGGTGGTAAACGTCAGACCCCAATAACCGATAAGTCGTGCCGATGTGAGGCTCATAACGGGTCGAGAAACTACTGGTAACACTTACCAGCAAATCCCTGATCAGCCCTGGCCAGGGACTTCCCTGTTACGGCCAATCGAGCACAGCGCAACATCAACCCCCAATACCGGGAAAGACGAAACCCCTCCTATCGCTCATTGCCTCCATGTGACTCGGGACTGTACCCAAAGACCACTGTTTTGCACGCCCTCATGGACGTGGTAAGGTGGAGATCAAAGCACAGTGGGAATCACACAAGACTCTATGACGATCTCGGGTCTACAGACTAACCTGTACAAGTGTCACCTGAGAACTGCCATCTGACGTGAGGTATAATACCATCTAGGAGTTCTCGGCGAGTCCGTCCAGTGTACCCAGTCTCCACTGAGCATCCGTATACCATCTCTGATGTCAAACACCAATGGATATGGGATCATCCATCGCCCATCTCATGGGTCGAGAAGCGTATACGCTAGTCTACACTGGTATATCGATGCCCCGTCTCGATACACCCACGACTAGGGACCTTGAAGGATGTACTTATGGACTACCATGTCCCCACTAGTATGATCTGCATCATAGTCCAGGTAGTCAAGTACACATCCTAAGGGCTTTACCAACATGTAACCATAAGACAGTTTAAAGAGACTAGTATACATGTTAAGATATAGAGTAACCAGATAGCATACTATCATATCGAGCAAGAAAGTCATCTCTATATATGTCCAAGCATCCAATATAATATACAACATCTGTACAATACTGGCCTCTAGGGCATACATACAACTAACAAATTAATCTCGGCTAATCTTACCTTTTAGGATTTGAAGGAAGATTTGATAAAAATAGTGGGAGACATCCTGATTAGATAAGATAATAACAAATCTAATCTTGCAAAGAGCTCACGCAAAAGTGATTATCCTTCTCTCTCTCTCCTGGTAGCGACCAATAACACGTCTTAATCAAGATAGTAATATGGATGTATTGACCGAACCCACTTATTATACTGGGTTGGTTCCGCTATATCTTATGACTGTCAAAAGTCTGAGAAAGGAATAATAGAATACCCGGAATCCCACGCCACCCTAAACGAAGAAGGAGCATGCTGATACATCTTCTTCGGGTAGGTTCGTTACCGAGAACCGTTTCTCAGTTTGCTCTACGTCCGGGTTATTGGATACCGGATCAGGATCCCACGTATGTAATTTTTTACATAGGTTAAGTAGAGGTATTGAACTGGGAAAAGGTGATATGTCCCTCAGAGAAGGGAATGGTGCAATTGTTGCAGCCAAAGCAGTTGGTGAATATCACCTTGTATTACCAAGTGGTAACACAATGATTCTGAGAGACTGTTATTTCGTACCAAAAATATTGTGAATATTTTCCTAAATCAAGTGTTGATTGGATATGGTACATTATATAACGGTATATACATTCTAAATCACAAAACAGTTCTCAGTATACAGAATACACACAAGAGGAACAGTTCAGAAATGAACGAAGCCTTCTTGTGGCATTGTAGATTAGGTCATATTAATACGACAAGACTGGCTAAGTTGCATAAGGATGGATATTTGAATCCATTCGAATTTACATCTTATGAAACTTTCCAGTCATGTCTTAAAGGTAAGATGACCAAAACTTCGTTTACTGGACACGGAGAAAGAGCTACAGAACTCTTGGGACTGATACATAGTGATGCATGCGGTCCTATATCTACACATGCCAGGAATGGTTCCTCATACTTTTTTACATTCACCAATGATCTCTCAAGATATGAACATATGTTCCTGATGAAACAAAAATCTGAATCTTTTGAGAAATTCAAGGATTATAAGTACGAAGTTGAGAACCATACGGGAAAAAGTATTAAAATCCTTCAATCTGATCGGGAAGGAGAATACTCGAGCACGGAATTAAGAGACTACTTAAAAGAGAATGGGATTCTCTCTCAGCTTACTCCTCTGTATACACCACAACACAATGGGGTTTCGGAGTGGAGGAATCATACCTTATTAGATATGGTGCGCTCTATGATGAATAATGCTGAGTTGCCTATTTCCTTTTGGGGTTATGCACATAAGATAGCTGCATACCGATTGAATAGAGTTCTGACCAAATCCGTGTCTACCACTCCATATGAGATATGGAATAGGATGAGACCGTCTCTTAAACGAGTTAAGATATGGTGTTGTCCGGCCTATGTTAAAAAGAAAAATCCGGACAAGCTCGAGGCAATGTCTGTTTTGTGCAAGTTTTGTGCAAGTTTGTGGGATATCCAAAGGATTCATATGGATATATTTTCTACCATACTGAGGAACAAAAAGTGTTTGTTTCTCAACATGCCACCTTTTTAGAAAATGAATTTCTTGTGAAAGAAATTAGTGGTGATGAGGTAGAACTGGAAGAAATTCCAGCTACAAAACTATAACTGACGATTTGGTGGAACCGGAGAATTCAATAGTCCCCAAAGAACCTCAGCCGCTCCGCAAATCTAGTATGGTTCCTCATCCACCTGAGAGATGATACGGTTTTCTCATAGACGGTGGGAACGAGGATTGCATCATGGAAGATGATGACCCAACTAGTTTCGAGCAGGCCATCACAAGTGGAGACTCTGTGAAATGGTGGGATGATATGCGATCTGAGATGGAATCCATGTACACCAACAAAGTATGGACTTTGAAAGTTGCTCCTGAAGGGGTAAAACCCATTGGGAGAAAGTGGATCTTTAAGAAGAAACTTGGTGTAGATGGAAAAGTTGAGACTTCCAAAGCTAGGCTTGTAGCAAAAGGTTTTCGTAAATGACCAGGTGCCGATTATGATGAGACCTTTTTCTCCTTTTTCCATGCTTAAGTCCATCAGGATCCTACTTGCCATTGCTGCATACCATGACTATGAAATCTGGTAGATGGACGTCAAGACCGTTTTTCTAAATGGTGATTTAGAAGAGAGCGTGTACATGACACAGCCAGAGGGCTTCGTAGACAGTAAGAATAGCAGAAGTGTGTGCAAGTTGCTTAAATCAATCTATGGATTAAAGCAGGTATCGCGGAGCTGGAACATTTATTTTGATGAAGCTATCAAAAAGATTGACTTCATCAAAAATATAGATGAACCATGTATATACAAGAAGGTTGTAGAGAGTAAAGGTTGTCTTCCTTGTATTGTACGTAGATGACATACTCTTGATAGGAATGATGTTCCTATGCTACACTCGGTCAAACTCTTCTTATCACATAAGTTCTCCATGAAAGATCTAGGTGATGTCTCATACATCCTGGGGATTAAGATCTATAGAGATAGATCTACACGGATGTTAGGATTTTCCCAATCCAGGTACATAGACACCATAATAAAGAGGTTTAGTATGAAAGATTATAAGCGTGGTAATTTACCCGCTTGCTCAGGAATCACTCTCTCCAAAGAGATGTCTCCCAAGACTGATTTAGAGAGGGCCTGCATGCAAGAGATACCCTATGCTTCTGCAGTCGGGTCAATCATGTATGCAATGTTATGTACCAGACCGGGTGTAGCTTACTCACTAGGTGTAGTGAGCAGGTATCAATTAGATCCTGGGGAAAACCACTGGACAACTGTAAAGAACATTCTCAAGTACTTGAGAAGGACTAACGAAATGTTCTTGTTGTATGGTAACAGAGAACTCTAGATGGAGTCCTTTACCGATTCGAGCTTCCAGAGTGATAAGGACGATAGTAAGTCGGTCTCGGGTTTTGTTTTTACCCTCAATGGAAGGGCGGTATGTTGGAAGAGTTCCAAGCAAGATACCATAGCAGACACGACGATGGAGGCTGAATACATCGCTACCAATGATGCTGCCAAAGAGGCTGTCTGGATGAAAAAGTTCATAGCTGAACTTGGTGTGGTTCCTTCCATTGAGCATCCAATACCTTTGTATTGTGATAACAATGGAGCTGTGGCATTAGCCAAGGAACCCCGGTCCCATCAGCGATCCAGACATATTCTTAGGCGGTATCACCTGATCCGAGAGATAGTTGATCGTTGGGAGATCGAGGTCAGGAGAGTTGACACGGAGGATAACACAACGGATCCACTCATAAAGGCCCTTCCCCAGACGCGATTCGAGAAACTATTTGGGATATTGGGTATGAGATACTACAACAACTGGCCTTGGTGCAAGTGGGAGATTGTTAAGGATATATATGCCTTAGAGGCCATTATTGTACATTGATTTATATTATAGTGGATGCTTGGACATATATATAGAGGACTTTCTTGCTCGATATAATAGTATGCTATCCGGTTGCTCTTTATCTTAACATGTACACTTGTATTATTATACTGTCTCTCTGATACATGTTGATAAAGCACTTAGGATGTTTGCTTGGCTACCAGGACTATGATGCAGATCATACTACTGGGACTTGTGTAGTCTACAAGAATATCCTTTAACAGTTCCTAGTCGAGGGAATATCGAGACAGGGCATCAATATTCCAGAGTAGACTAGTGTATACGTTTCTTGACCCTGTAGGAGGCGATGGTTGATCCCATATCCATTGGTGTTTGACATCAAAGATTGTACAAAGGTGCTCATTAGAGAATGGGTATACCGAACAGGACTCATCGAGAACTCCTAGTTGGTACTATTCCTATCGTCAGATAGCGGTTCTCTGGTGACACTAGTACAGGTTAGTCTGTAGACCCGAGATCATCATAGAGTCTTATGTGGTTCCACTGTGCTTTGATTTCCTCTCTACCACAGCTCAAAGGAGTCGGGCAAACAGGCGGATTTTTGGTACAGTCCTGAGTCACATGGAGGCAATGAGTGATAGGAGCGGTTTCGTCTCTCCCGGTATTGGGAGTTAATGTTGCGCTATGCTTAATTGGCTATAACAGGAAGTCCCTGGCCAGGGCTGTTGACTTGTATCTGTTATCAGTAGTTTCTCGTACCGTTATAGGCCACACATTGGCATGACTTATCAAGTTATTGGGGTTTGACGATTCCACCCCAGACTCGATATACGACATATCAGACGAAGAGACCGGGCTGTACGGTAAGTGTTACTTATAGGCTTCATGGGAGTTTGGACAAGCTTGCTTGTTGATCTTCTATTTGCTCAATACCTGGGTAGTCGTTACGTCCAACTAGTATCGCTGACAGCTTGTGGGTGACTGATGTGATCATTACCTACTGCTGACGTATTGACGAGTCTTTAGAGTCCCACACAGAACTTTCATAGTTCAAGCGAAACGAAGTAGCGCACATATGTTGATATGTGCGGGGGCCTGATTAAATACGAGTATATGATACTATATTTTAATCTGGTGGATATTTTTTATCGGTTAGGTTATATGTGATATAACCGGATTATTGAATCAAGTGTTGATTTGATAATATGATATACAGATAAATGATATTAGTCGGTTATATGTGATATTACCGGATTATTAAATCAAGCGTTGATTTAATAATATGATATATATTTATATTTGATATAATTATATATTAACTAATATTATTGCTCACTAACTATTTGCTTATCTTTATATATATATATATATATATATATATATATATATATATGTATGTATGTATGTATGTATGTATGTGTGTGTGTGTGTGATATATATATATATATATATATATATATATATATGAAGCATGGTGGAAAATAGGGAGACTTTTGTGGAGGGGTGAAGCGTGGCTTTACTTTATATTTTAATGGCTTGGATCTACTATTGAAGTATGGTTCAATTTTATATTGAATTGAATTCCATGCTTCAATAATAGAGTTTATTTTTAGTGAAACCATCCTATACTTGATAGTTTAGTTGTTCATTTTTCCTCACTTGAGCTCCTTGCTCTTTAGCTCTCTTCATTTTCCTCCTCACATCCTCTAAGCTCGACCCCTCACATGAGTTGTGAAACCTTGAGCTTGTGAGAACCCTAGTGAGAAAATAAACACCTCTACTTCACCATCTTACACTTGATTAGCAATTAAGTGTAATGTGTTTACTTCATTAAAGAGTTTAGTGAAGTTGTAGCTTGGATTAGCGGAGCTTCGGGTAGATCATCTTCAGCACGAAGATCGCAAAGAAAGCTCGATCGAACTTCAAGTGGAGTCTAGTGGAGTCGCGTGGACTACTACACGGAGCTTTTGAAGAGAAGGAAATGGTCTACAAAGGTTGTAGCCTCATTCTCTTTATGTTGTTTTCTTGATATCAAGAAAAAACCCTAATCGTCTTGTTTAAGATCTTGTCTAGTGTTAATTAGCACCATGAAATTTTTTTTAAATGGCATGCTTGATGCTAGTAAAACCCAGTGATGGTGCTAACAAACACTTTCAGGATCGTCATGGATGAATAGCCGGGGGATGTGAGAAGAGTGTTTTCTTTTCTCTCATTCATGTAAATTTATAATTGGAGTAATATTCTTTTATGGGGAACATCCGGGTTGAGGTTGTAGACACCGTTATATTATTTCATTTACTTTTTCTTGCACCTAGGATAGACCCAAAGTGGGGTGCACAAACTACCGGGTTCTTGAAGTGCCGAGTGGACTACTCATTTTATTGAGTGAAGTTGCTTCACTTCGGGAATTTGGCAGGTAGTTTACCGCATCCGTAGGGGTCTAGGGTGGGGTTTGGCTATTCATCACGACCGTGGAATCCGTCTTTCATTCTAGGATAAAACGAAAAACGGAATTTCTAGTATATCCAATATATTCATCTGTGATCTGGAATGCCTATTATTTCGTGAGACGAAGGGCTATATATATATTATAATAAACGTTGCTTATGTTTTGCACCTGTGCTAGTCCAGCCCCCGCTCTGCCGTTAGTTAAGTAACTTAACGGTGCATGACGGGACCCCGTGGCGAATGCGGATAGCATAAGCATACGTTCTATTTTCGTTTTTTTTCTGCAATGATAGGGTTAAATGATGGGACCGCATTAACATTGATTAATGCAAGGAAAACAAACCAAAGTTTAAATCGTTGGAACAATTTCAAAACCACTCGATTTTCTTGAAAAACAACTTTTAAAATGCAGTGCCTAAACCACTCCTTTTAAAAGCTATCATGGTTCCTTCCACTATATCAAGTTCATTACGTTCACG
Source organism: Agapanthus africanus (assembly GCA_030015575.1). NCBI lineage: Eukaryota > Viridiplantae > Streptophyta > Magnoliopsida > Asparagales > Amaryllidaceae > Agapanthus > Agapanthus africanus. Next base: position 438,022,706 of record CM057350.1, on the reverse strand, counting down.
GTTTCGCCAAAACCATATGTAGCCCTCCGTCATTTCAGATGGTTATTCAGTAGTATTCAAGATATGTATTTTGACCTTCACCAAGGCATAGTGATTGGTAGCTGCTGGGTATTCATCTGTAGCATAGATAGATGCGTTGATTTGGGACAGTCGTACAGCTATTTTGGCCTTCGTCAAGGGTTTGTACGGGTAAGTTCAAATTAACCTGAATAATGACGGATAGAACTTGACTTGCGTATTATGATATGTTGGCCTTCATCAAAGTCATAAGCACCTGGGGCAAAAATCCACATCGGGAGTTTCTAAGGAAAATGAAACTTTCTTGTGTTGCATACCATTTAGAGTGTGATAATTTTGGTAGGATTCCTTCAAGGTTGTCACACGATGATATTTGGATCCCGATCCTACTGTGAGTATCCTCTACTCTTCGGGAGATTTTTCACTAAACAATCAATACTATAAACTAAGTAGGTGTCTAGAACGGTGTTAGAGGGACTACACCTTCAGGGAAAAGAGGTTATGTAATTAAGGAACTTCACGAAAGCGTTGGAAAACCTCTCTCGAAGTACCAACACTAGCCTGGCCGAAAGGTTAAGCAAGAATTGTAAAAGTGAGATTAATCCTGACTAATTCTTCTTTTATGGTTTGAAGGAGGATTCGAGGAACAGTGGGAGCCATCCTGTTTAGATAAATTAATAACCAATCTAAACTTGCAAGAGTATCATGCTGTGTGTTTCCTCTCTCTCTCTCCAAACAGCAGCGACCAAAATGACCGGGCTTAAGTGACTGCTAGATAATAATAAATTGACTGGGCCAAACTATACAGATTGGCTAAGGAATGTCCCGATCGCCATTACCTATGAAAAGCTGGGCTAACTCCTTACTACCAAAGCCCCCGCCGTCCCAGGTCCAGATTTCTCCGTTGTGGATGTTGAAATCCGTAAGACATGGGAAAAAGAAAGTGTGAGAGCAAAGTGCCTTGTGTTTCCCTCAATGGATTATGAACACCAGAGGCAGCACGAGAAGATGGACGTAGTTTCCATCTTCCTCCATACCAACGATTTATATGGAGAGCAATCTCGTATCGTAAGATATGAGACATCGAAGAAATTGTTTCAGGCGAATTTGGCTGTTGGGTCATCTGTAGGGGACCACGTCCTTACGATGATTAGCTATATTGATGAGCTCGCGGACCTTGGGACCACGTTAGAGAACGAGTAATATACTGACTTGATTCTACAGTCCCTCCCCTCCACCTACGCCTAATTTAGCTTGAATTTCAACATTCAAGGGAAGGAAGTTTCACTTTCAGGACTCCTCAACATGTTGAGGAGTACTGAGGGCACCCTGCAGAAATCTAGAGAGACACCCGCTATGCTTATTGGGGAATCTTCCTCTTCTAGATCCAAGGCAAAATCCAAGGGAGAGAAGAAGAATGCCTCCACCAAGCCGTTAGGCGATGTCAGTAAGGTAGAGGGAAAGGGAAGGGCAAAATTTTCGGCGATAATAGTAGGGAAGGAGGAATGTTTCTATTATCACAGGAAAGGGCATTGGCAGAAGGACTGCAGGGCTTGGAAAGCCAGAAACCAGGATTCGAAGCATATTGTGGCTTCGGCTTCAGGTGTGTTAATGATTGAAAACTATCGGTCAATTAACTCTACTTCCTGGGTACTAGATACTGGATCAGGATCTCATATTTGTAATTCATTACAGACTTTAAAAAACTGTAGAGTTATTAAGCCAGGTGATATGACTATCAGGGTTGCTAACGGAATGAGCGTGGACGCTGTATCCGTAGGGGAATATCACCTAGGATTGATATGTGGGCAGATTTTTATTTTGCATAACTGTTTGTGTGTACCTAATCTGGCTTGTAATATCATTTCTATATCTTTACTTTCTAAAGAAGGCTATGATTTTATATTTGTAAGAGATGTGGTCCACATCCACCCTAATCAAAATTTGATTGGGTCAGGTACACTAGATAACGGTATATACGTATTAAATCAAGCTCAGGTTTTCAACGTCCAGAACACACTTAAAAGAAAGTCTCCAGAATTAAATCAGGCTTTCTTATGGTATTGTAAACTGGGTCACATCAATGAAACACGGTTGACGAAGTTACCTAAAACGGGATATTTAGATCCATTCAAATATCAGTCCTATGCAACTATTCAATCATGTCTCAAAGGAAAGATGACAAAGACTCCGTTCACTGGACACGGAGTAAGAGCCACAGCGACGTGTGTGGTCCAATGTCTACACATGCAAGAAGTGGTTATTCCTATTTCATTACTTTTACGGATAATTTCTCAAGGTATGGAAATATATTCTTGATGAAACATAAATCCGAGGCATTTGAGAAATTCTGGGAATACATAAACGAAGTGGAAAAACAAACCGGCAAAAGTATCAAGACACTTAAATCTGATTGAGATGGTGAATACTTAAGTGTCGAGTTCCTGGATTACTCAAAAGAGAATGGAATTCTCTCTCAGATTACTCCTCCATACACAGCTCAACACAATGGTGTATCGAAAAGGCGGAACAGAACCTTATTGGATATGGTACGTTCCATGATGAGTAACGCTGAGTTGTCGTGCTCCTTCTGGAGTTATGCACTAGAATCAGCTACATATCTTTTGAACAAGGTTCCTACTAAGTTAGTGCCTACCACACCATATCAGATTTGGAGTGGGAAGAAACTCTATCTTCAGTATCTAAAGATATGGGGATGTCCAGCTTTTGTAAAAAAGCAGCATGCGGATAAACTCGAGGCACACTCAGTACTGTGTAAGTTTGTGGAATACCCAAAGTACTCCAGGGGGTATCTTTTCTATTACGCAGAGGAACAAAGGACTTTGTTTCTCGGCATGCCCACTTTTTGGAAACTCAATTTCTTGAAAAAGAAATAAGTGGGAGCGCAATAGAACTGGAAGAAATTCCAGAACCACAAGCTATTACTGAAAGCATAGTGGAACCAGAAGTTTTGAAAGAACCGGACATCCCCACGCCACTCTGCAGGACTAGTAGGCAGTCTCATCCGCCCAAGAGATACTACAATTTCCTCATAGATAGGGATAGAGAGGATTGCATCATCGACGATGATGAGCCAACTAGTTTCCAGCAAGCCATTAGGAACAGAGACTCGGTAAAATGGATGGATGCAATGCGGAATGAAATAGAGTTCATGTACACCAACAAAGTATGGACTTTGGACATTTATCCAGAAGGGGTAAAACCCGCAGGCTGCAAATGGATTTTCAGAAAGAAGATTGGTGTAGATGGACAGGTTGAAACATATAAGGCTAGACTTATTGCAAAAGGTTATCGTCAAAGACCCGGTTTGGACTATGATGAAACCTTTTCTCCAGTGGCTATGCTCAAATCCATTCGGTTCCTTCTTTCCATTGCTGCCTTCCACGATTATGAAATTTGGAAGATGGACGTAAAGACCGCTTTTCTAAATGGAAATTTGGAAGAGTGTGTCTATATGGATCAGCCGGAGGGTTTCATAGAGAGTGGGAGCAACGGAAGAGTGTGAAACTTGCTTAAATCTATTTATAGATTAAAGCAGGCATCGCGGAGTTGGAACATCTGTTTTAATGAGACGGTCAAGGAATTTGACTTTATCAAAAATCTAGATGAACCATTCATTTATAGTAAAATTATAGTGAGAACTGTGGTATTCCTCGTCTTGTACGTGGATGGCATTATCCTGATAGGAAATGACATTCTTATGCTATAATCAGTTAAAGGATTCTTATCACAAAGGTTCTCCATGAAGGACCTGGGTGATGCCTCCTACATTCTGGGGATCCAGATCTATCGTGATAGATCTAAACGGATGTTGGAACTTTCACAATCAAGGTACATCGACACCATACTGAAAAGATTTAGTACGGAAGATTCAAAGCGTGGTAATCTACCGGCTTGTCACGGAATCACCCTCTCCAAAGAGATGTCTCCCAAGACTAATTTGGAAAGGGATCGCATGACTATTATACCCTACGCTTTTGCGGTTAGCTCTATAATGTATGCGATGTTGTATACCTGACAAGATGTAGCTTACACATTGAGCGTTGTAATCAGGTATCAGTCAAAGCTAGGGAAGGAGCACTGGATAGCAGTGAAGAATATTCTCAAGTACCTGAGAAGGACTAAGGAGATGTTCTTGATGTAAGGCAGAGAAGACCTCCAGGTAGAGGCCTTCGCCGACTCCAGCATTCAGAGTGACAAGGATGACTCTAGGTCTAAGTCGGGTTATGTCTTTACCCTCAATGGAGGGACGGTTTGTTGGAAGAGCTCCAAGCAGGACACCGTTGCTGACTCAACAATGGAAGCGGAGTATATCGCTGCATGTGACGCCGCGAAAAAAGCAGTCTGGATCAGGAAGTTCGTGACAGAGCTTCAGGTGGTTCCGTCCATTGTTGATCTAATACCGTTGTATTGTGACAACAACGGTGCTATAGATTTATCGAAGGAACCAAGGTCCCATCAGAAGTACAGACACATCTTGAGGCGGTGCCACCTGATCAGGGAGATAGCAATCATCGAGAGATCGAGGTGCGGAGAGTATAGACAGAGAATAACACTGCAGATCTACTCACAAAGGCCATCTCTCAGACACAGTTTAAGAGGCTAATCGAGATGATAGGTCTGCGATATGCCAATATACGGCCTTAGTGAAAGTGGGAGATTGTTAGTGATATATGCCCTAAAAGCCATTATTGTATCATACTGGATTGTATATTACATTTTGGAAGCTTGGGATATTCACGGTTATAATAACAGTCTTGCTCAAAATGGTAGTATGCTACTTGGTTTGATTCTACCTCAATATGTGCATGTGTTTGTTTTATCATATCGCTTATACATATTGGTAGAGCCCTTAGGATATTTGCTTGACTACCAGCGTTGTGATGGCAGTCACACTAGTAGGGGCTGTTAGTGATATATGCCCTAGAGGCCATTATTGTATCATACAGGATTGTATATTACTTAATAAAAGCTTGGGATATACACGGATATTGTAACAATCTTGCTCGAAATGGTAGTATGCTACCTGGTTTGTTTCTACCTCAATATGTGCATGTGTTTCTTTTAGCATATCGCTTATACGTATTGGTAGAGCCCTTAGAATTTTTGTTTGATTACCAGGGTTGTGATGGCAGTCACACTAGTGAGGACCAGGTAGTCTACAAGCACATCCTATATAGGTCCCTAGTTATAGGATTATTGAGACGGGGCATCAATACTCCAGAGTAGACTAGTGTATACGCTTCTCATTCTAGCAAGAGAGATGGTCTGTCCCACAGCCATTAGTAAGTCGTACTGGAGATAGTATGCAGGTGCTCATTGGGTTATGAGTACACTGGACAGGACTCGTAGGGAACTGTTGGTGGGTATTATACCTATCGTCAGGTAGCAGTTCCCAGGTGACACGAGTATAACTTAGTCCATCGACTTGACACTGCTACTTCGCCTTGAGTGTGTTCCCACTGTACTTTAATAACTACCCTACCACGGCTCAAAGGAGTCATGCAAATAGGTAGTAGTTGGGTGCAGTCCCGAAGCACTTGGAGGCAGTAGCGGTTAGTTAGAATTCGTCTCTCACAGTATTGGGGGTTGATATCGCGCTGTGTTCGGAAGACCGTTACACAAATTCCTTGGCCAAGGCAAGCAAGGTTTACTGGTAGGTATTCTAGTAGTTTCTCAGGGTGTTTTGGGCTATACCCTGACATGACTTATTGCACTATTAGGGGTCTGACGATTACCACCCCCTAGACCCGATATGGGATACTCTTAGACGAATAGACCGGACTATACAGATATTGTCACATACAGGCTCAGTATGAGTTCGGATGATTTAGCTCATCGGACTTCTTATCGACACATACCTGGGTAGCCGTTACGTGCAGCTAGTACCACTTGCGGCTTGTGGTTAAACCCACTGCCGGCGTAGTGTCGAGTCTTTAGAGTCCCACATAGAGAGTTTCCCTGCACCGGGCAAAAAGTGTAGAGGCCGTATGGTTTTTACGTCACGGCTTCGATCACGTACGTGCACTTGTGCGCTTATGATGATCGAACGGATAATACTAGTGGGGTTTGTTTTAAGCCGGATCCTAATATTATATTGATGGATTGTTTCATCTCTTAGTATTCGTTTTCTTCGGAATACGGATGCGGGTATATATATACAGATGAGGGGCATTCTCGTAATTCCTCAGGATTGGCTTCTAAAAGGGGGACACCTATTAGGGTTTTATTCTTTTTGGATTAAACAAAATGGGTGGAGGAAATGAGGTGGATTTGAGCATTGAACCTGGCATGGCTACTTGGTGACTCATGGTCATGAGTCACCACAAGATATTTGTGAAGAGTTGTAGATATTTTAATGTGATATTTATCTCATAAAATATCTCATATTCTTTATTCTATCTCAAGAGGGCAGCCAAGCCATGTCCAATGTTCACAACTCCTCTCTCATTTCCTCAAGCCTCTTCTTCTTCCCTCAAAACCCTAGACCTCTCATGAGTTGAGAAACTTAGGGTTACAAGAGACAAAACACTCCATCTACTCACTCTACTCCATCTAGGCCTTCTAGTTTAGCGAACTAGAAGCCGTAGTTATCTCAGATTCGAGGTAAGAGCTCGGACTATAGACTCTCGGGTGGATCGTCTTTGACTCGAGGAGGCCGTCGAGGTTGCTACGATCCGTTACGATCCTTGGAGCTGAAGAAGAGTGGAGGACAGCGATGAAGCCCCGAAGGACTTGAATTGTGAGGTATAACATCGTATCATAGTAGTTAAACCTCATGTTGTTTGCTAGCTAGGGTTTATGATCGATCCTTGGTTAAAGTCGGTGTTGCAAAGCCCATAAAAATCATTTTTTGCAATATCCGCCACCCCACGAACACGTGGGGTGCACGACATTGACTTACAGTGGTATCAGAGCCTCTCATAAACCTTAGATAGCTTGTAGTGACGTTAGAAATCCACCGTTTTTGTCGCACAAAAACTGCCGAGAAAAACAGTTTCCAAAAATGATAGTTTGATATGTTTGCACACCCCGCGGGCTCATAATTTGAACTGAGAAGTCTCAGGGTGGTGCATGGGCACTCCGAGGAACCCCCCGGGGGACGGCTAAGCCCACTCCCCAAGACCACCACAAGGTGGTCTTGGCGGTGGGGACCCGAAACTGCCCCACCTAAGGCAATTTCGGGTCTGCCTCACCCCATGGACACCTTGTGGTGGCCTCGGGGGTGGGGTACCCCTTCTAGGCCCCTTAACTTGAATTTAATTTCATGCTATAAATCTCTGCGAATTTTTGGGCGCATTTCATTTTAATTCGGACTTCCGAATTGGCTTCAAACCATCATTTTTGGAACTTTAGCTCATTGGATTTTCAAGTTTTGGAAAATTGGTTAAGTTTGCTAATTGCGTGCGGAATTATAATGTCGCGGTTACTTTACAAACTTTGGGATGTGTATATGTATTTGGAAACGTCAACTAATTGCTATACGTCGATTAGTCGGGGTTGCGCATATCTGTGTTGTTATGTTGGTTTGTGTATATGAACTTGTTGGATCATCGTGGATGAATAGCCGGGGATGTGAGATGAGAGTTTTCATTCTTTCATTTGATATAAATTTGTAAGTGATGTAATATTATTTTTGCGGGGCATATCCGGGTTGAGGTTGTAGCCACCATTGTATTATTTTTTTTTACTGTTTTTGCTCCTAGGATAGACCCAAGGTGGGGTGCACAAACTACCGGGTACTTTGAAGTGCCGAGTGGCCTACTCACTTTGCTGAGGGAGGTTGCTTCACTTCAGATATTTGGAGGGTAGTTTGCCGCACCCGTAGGGGTTTAGGGTGGGGTTTAGCTATTCATCACGACCGTGGAATCTATCTTTCGTTATACGCTCAAACGAAACGCGGAATTCCTAGTATATCCAATATGTTCATCCGTGATCTGGAATGCCTATTATTGCGTCAGAAGAATGGTTATTATATATATATATATATATATATATATATATATATATATATATTATATAATAGACGTTGCTTATGTTTGCATACGCGCCAGTCCAGCCCCCGCTCTGGCGTTAGTTAAGTAACCTAACGGTGTTAGATGGGACCCAGTGGCGAATGCGGATGGCATAAGTAGACGTGGTATTTTCGTCTTTTTCTGTGATGATAGGTGTAAATGATGGGACTGCATTACATTAATGCAAAGAAAACAATCCAAAGCTGAATCGTTAGAACAAAATTTAAAACCACTCGGTTATTTTAAAACAGGAGACTTTTAAATGCAGAGCTTAAACCACTCCTTTTAAAAGCTATTAGGTTCCATCGATTATATCAAGTTCACTACGTTCACGGTTTCGCAAAAACCATTTATAGCCCTCCGTCATTTTATATGAATATTCAATAGTATTCAAGCTATGTTTGTTGGCCTTAGTCAAGGCATAGTGATTGGTAGCTGCAGCGTATTCATATGTTGCATAGATAGATGCGTTGGTTTGGGACAGTCGTACTACTTTATTGGCCTTAGTCAAGGGTATGTACGGGTAGGTTCAAATTAACCTGGACAATGACGGGTAGAACTTGACATGTGACTTATGATTTGTTGGCCTTAGTCAAGGTCATAAGAGCATGGAGCAAAAATCAACAATGGGAGTTTCTATGGAAATTGAAACTTGCTAGTCTTGCATACCATTTGGAGTGTGATAATATTGGTAGGATTCTTTCAGCATTATCACAAAATGATATTTGGATCCCGATCCTACTGTGAGTATATGCTACTCCTCGAGAGATTTTTCACTTAACGATCAATGCTATAAACCAAGTAGGTGTCTAGAACAGTACTAGTGTGGCTACGCCTCCAGGGAAAAGTGGTTATTTAATTAAGGAACTTCGCGAAAGTGTCGTAAAACCTCCCTCGATGTACCGACACTAGCCTGGCTGAACGGTTAAGCAAGTATTGTACGATGAGATTAATCCTGACTAATTCATCTTTTATGGTTTGAGGAAGGATTCGAGAAACAGTGAGAGCCATCTTGTTTAGATAAACTAAAAACCAATCTAATCTTGCAAGAGCATCATGCTGAGTGTTTTCTTCTCTCTCTCCTAATTGCAGAGACCAGGTGACCAAATTAGGTTACAGATAGATAATAAAATGACTGAATTATACTATATTGACTGGCAAAGGTTTGTCCAGATGTCCATTGCCTATGACAAGCTGGACCACCTCATTACTACTCAAGACCTGCGTCCCAGGTCCAAGTTACACCGTCACGGATGTTGATATCCGTAAGATAAGGGAAAAAGGACTGTGCTAATGCCAAGTGCCTCTTGTTGGCCTCAGTTGATAGTGTATACCAGAGGCAGCACGAGAAGATGGACTTAGTATCTATCTTCCTCCATAACAAAGTTTTATATGGAGAGAAATCTCGTATCGCAAGATATGAGACCTCGAAGAAATTGCTTTAAGCGAGGTTGGCTGTCGGGTCATCTGTAAGGGACCACGTCCCTACATTGATTAGATATATTAAATTGCTCACGGACCTAGAGACCATGTTGGAGAACGAGTCAAGTACTGACTTGATTTTACAGTCCCTACCTCCTACTTACGCCCAGAGGAAGAAAGTTATACTTCCAGTTGAGGGCACCCTGAAGGAAAAACCAGGGAGACACCTGTTAGTTGTATGTATGCCCTAGAGGCCAGTATTGTACAGATGATGTATATTATATTGGATGCTTGGACATATATAGAGATTACTTTCTTGCTCGATATGATAGTATTCTATCTGGTTGCTCTTTATCTTAACATGTATACTTGTCTCTTTGTACTGTCTTATAGTTACATATTGGTAAAGCCCTTAGGATTTGTACTTGACTACCTGGACTATGATGCGGATCATACTAGTGGGGACATGGTAGTCCATAAGTACATCCTTCAAGGTCCCTAGTCGTGGGTGTATCGAGACGGGGCATCGATATACCAGTATAGACTAGCGTATACGCTTCTCGACCCATGAGATGGGCGATGGATGATCGCATATCCATTGGTGTTTGACATCAGAGATGGTATACGGGTGCTCAGTGGAGACTGGGTATACTGGACGGACTCACCGAGAACTCCTAGATGGTATTATACCTCACGTCAGATGGCAGTTCTCATGTGACACTTGTGCAGGTTAGTCTGTAGACCCGAGATCGTCATAGAGTCTTGTGTGATTCCAACTATGCTTTGATTTCCACCTTACCACGTCCATGAGGGCGTGCAAAACGGTGGTTTTTAGGTACAGTCCCGAGTCACACGGAGGCAATGAGCGATAGGAGAGGTTTCGTCTCTCCCGGTATTGGGGGTTGATGTTGCACTGTGCTCGATTGGCCGTAACAGGGAAGTCCCTGGCCAGGGCTGATTAGAGATTTACCGGTAAGTGTTACCAGTAGTTTCTCGACCCGTTATGGGCCTCACATCGGCACGACTTATTGGTTATTGGGTTCTGACGTTTACCATCCCTCGACATGATATGCGACATATCAGACGAGGAGACCGGACTGTACGGGAAGTGTTGCCGGTTGGCTCGACAGGAGTTGCAGCAGGTTCACTTGTTTTCTTCTAATCGCTCAATACCCGGGTGGCCGTTACGTTTAGCTGACCGCTTGCGGCTTGAGGGTGCTTGATATGATCATCACCCACTGCCGGCGTATTGACGAGTCTTAGAGTCCCACAAAGGAGTTACCTAGTCGAGGCGAAACGTTGTGGTACGCGTATGCGATATGCGCATGGACCCGATTAAAATACGCGTATAGGATACCGTATATTGATCGGGCGGCTTGCTTTTGGTGGGGTCGTATGTGATATGGCCGGATTGATAAATCAAGTGTTGATTTATCATTTAACCATTAGTTTCTCACTAGAAATCCTTTCTTGTATTTGATGGATGTATGCATGCATGTATGCTTTCTTTATAGATTCATGCACATATGGATGTGCATACATACATACATACATACATACATCATCCTTCATGGTTGATTACACATTGAAAATGGTGGCAATATAAGACTCACACCATAGTTTAAATATATGGATTATTATTTAATTTTTTGTTAAAACAAAAGAAAAGAAGAAAATGATAATTCATGGTTAGTTTCTACACTCTTCCTTAACCTAACCATGCTCACCTACTTCTAACCATGGGTTAACCTTCTCTTTGTGTTTTAACTCAAATTAAATAATATCTTAAACACTTAACCATGGTTTGAGATGAGAAGAAATAAATATATATACATATATTTTCATTTTCTTTTCAAGGGTTATTCTTTTTACTCTTGTTCAAAGAAAAGCCATCATCTTCTTCTTCCTTCCTCTTTTGCTCTCTAGACTTTTATAGTGAGCAAAATACTTAACAAGATTGGATTTTGATATGAGAATAAAAACCACAACATTATTCTACACAAGTTTAGCCCACTTGTTTAGAGTGTTAGCTTCATTTCATTCTCTTGGAAAAGTGAAGTTGTTAGCTTGGACAAGGAGCTTCGGGTGGATCGTCGTAGACACTAGAGGACCTCAAGCGAACCTTCCTCCGACCCTCAAGTGGCCAAGGAGTCTAGCGTAGGGAGCTACAAAGGTTGTACTCTCGAAACCCTAGTCTTTGTTGCCTTTAAAGTTTTGAAACCCTAATTTTCTAGGATAGATCCTTTGTATGCTTACTTAGCAGCATAAAAATCTAATCTTTATGACATGTGATGCTTCCAAACTTCTCATTGGGTGCTCGGTAAACCCAACATTGGTATCAGAGCTACTAGGCATTGGATGTCGACTTATGGGGGGTTCTCACTGTGTGACAGTGTGGCGAAGCATAGGCTCTTACCCCCAGGGTGTTCCGGCGGGTTGTAGTCCTCGCGAGGGGGCATGCATAAAAAGTAGCTGCTGAGGGATCCGTTGGTGCCACGGCGACCCCATTGGATGGGGTTGCTGCCTGACCAACATTGGTATCAGAGCCGACCTAGAACATTAGGTGACACTTTTACGAAGTAAAAACTCCGATCGAACCAAAATACGACATTTCGGGACCCTCTCTGGACTTTTTTCAAAATCTGTGTTTTTTCAGAATTAAAAATCCTTAAAAAATTCAGCAGGGAAATATAAGCAATACTGTGAAAAACGAACCCATGAACAGTACTTATCACCACGGAACCGCGGCAATAGCCTGCAAAGGCCGCGGTTCCGCGGCCGTACGGATGAATCAGAATGTCGTTTTTGTACAGTAATTGTTTTGTCTACTTGTATATTTTTGGGGATTTTTTAATCTGAATTTAGTGCTGCATGTTCTGGAGATTGTTTTGGAGTCGGTGATTCGATCGGAATTTTAATTTCGTGCTCTTTTTCGGATAATTAGAAAGTATTGAATTGTTCGAACGAGTGTCATTTTCTCACTTTTCACGGGGTTTAAATCTTTTGGAGATACGTGCAAGTTTTGTGGTGGACCCTTTAGAAGACAACAAACCTTAACTCGATTATGTGGCCGTCTAGAACTGCCCTTTGAACCTTGGTATTTGGGGCAGTACGGCGTGCCACATGTGAGGTGTTGGCTTGACCCTTCTACGGCTGGACCGCTACTACTGTGTCACACTCTGGGTTTTTGAACTCCGCTCAAGTGTTGAGCTTTAGGGAATCTTGGGTATTTGATCGTTCGTTCGAAAACTTTAATACTGTCTATTTATCAAGAATGTGATGCAATGTGTGGAATTCATATTACTAGACATGAAATACGAAGTATGTGATATTTCGCATTTACGATGTCTAAAGAGAATGTGGATTCCAGATATTGCAGTTTTACACTTTCTTTTCTGTGACCGTAAGTGTAGTATGTATTTACCGATTGTCGTTGCTATACGTCGACGACGATCAGTGTATGCATACTTACTTACGTTGATAATATGAGATATTATGTGTTGCTGAGATATGATGTGCAGGATTGTCGCGATTGAATAGCTGGGGGGGTTTATGTGAAATGAGAGTTTTATATTTTCATTCATGTAAATTTAAATGTAATGTAATATTCTTTTATTTGGGTCACTTCCGGGTTGAGATTGATGCCACCAGTGTTGTATATTATTTACTTTTCCGCATTAGGATGGACCCAAGGAGGGGAGCACAGGTGACCGGGTTCTGGGGTTCAGTGGGAGGCCATCTCGAGGAGTCGAGACCGAGTCTCCTAAACTCCAGAATTGGTAGGGTTTCTTGCCGCTCTCGTAGGGGTCCAGGGTGTGGGCTTGGCTATTCATCGCGACTGTGGAATCCGTATTTTCTATTGTTCGCTAAATACTAAATACGGACGTCCTAGTATATCCCTCATTATATCTATGTTTCTGCTGTGATATCCGTGATGTGATCATTTGATATGTTGTGATGAATACAGTATATAGTATATATGATATATTATATAGACGTTACTTATGTTTTACACCCGCACTAGCCCTGCCCTGCTCTGTCGTTAGTTACCTAACCTAACGGTGCACGAGGGGACATCGAGGCGAATGCGGATGGCATAAGTGTACGTCGTATTTATCTGTGATGTTTAGGTGACTTTAAATGATGGGACTTCATTAATGTGATTAATGAAAGAAAAAATACCTAAAAGATGTTGTAGAATCAATTTTTTTCAAAAAAAAAGGGTAGTTACAGTCTTGCTTTGCATAGCGGTATATATGATATACCCTGCACCTTATTCGATAGGGAAAGAGCTGAGATCCCTTCACCGGGAGTGACCTCTTTAGCGAAACTGGAAGATGCTACAAAACTCGGTTTGTCTTTTGATTGCTTTTAGAGTTTTGCTTTGCACAGTGATATATATGATATGTCCTGCACCTTATTCGATGAGGAAAGAGCCGAGATCCCTTCACCGGGAGTGACTTCTTTAGCAAAACTAATGAAAGCCTCAAAAAAATCCATTTCAAAATTTCCTATGATTCTACGACGATATCAAGTTCATTACGCTCATGGTTTTCTGAAAAACCTGCGCAGCCCTCCGTCAATTCAGATAAGTAATATTTAGTATTCGTGCTGCGGTTGTTTGGCATGCTCAAGGCGTAGTGTACGGTAGCTGATTATTACTTATCTGTAGCATGAGATGCGATTGAATTAGGGTATTCGTACGGCGTTTTTTGGCATGCGTCAAGGGTCGTACGGGTGGGTTTAATTCAATCACGAATTGTACGGGTTGAACTTGACTAGCGGACTATGGGTTGTTTGGCATGCGTCAAGGTCATAGCACGCTAGGGGCAAAAGCATTATCGGGAATTTCAAGTGTTGAAATTTGCAATGAGATTGCATACCTTCTATGAGATAGTTGGATCCCAATACCCACTGCGAGTAATTGTTACTCCTGGGAGAGTTTTACACAGGACAATTAGCCGATCAAGTAGGTGTCTAGAAAGGTGTCAACGGGGTTATGCCTCTGGGAAAACGAGGTTTGCTTTAATTAGGTTCATGCGAAAGCACAGGGAACCTCCCTCAAAGTACCGACACTGGCCTGGCTGAAAGATTGGCGAAATTGTAGGGTGTAATTAATCCCGGCTAGTCTTTCCTTTTAGGGTTTGAAGGAAGATTTGATAAAACCAGTGGGAGCCATCCTGATTAGATAAGATAATAACCAATTTGATCTTGCAAGAGCATACGCTAAAGTGTTTTCTTCTCTCTCTCTCTCCAGGTAGCGACCATGTCATGCCTTAATCAAGATAATAATATGGATGTATTGACCGAACCCGCATGTTATACTGTGCAGGGGAACGTTGGACCCGTTCTATCTTATAAGTGTTATAAGACTGAACAGGAATCAGGAGAATATCTGGATTCTCACGCCGCCCAAACGGAGAAAATGCATGTTGATGCACCTTCTTCGGGTGTGTTAGTCATTGAGAACTGTTTTTCAGTTCACCCTACGTCCTGGGTATTAGATACCGGATCAGGATCCCACATATATAAACAGTTACATGGGCTACGGAAAAGTAGAGAACTGGGAAAAGGTGATCATTCCGTTCAAGTAGGGAATGGTGCAAGTATTGCAGCCAAAGCAGTTGGCGAATATCACCTTGTATTACCAAGTCATAATACACTGATTCTGAATGAGTGTTATTATATACCGAACATGATGTGCAATATTATATCAGTTTCTTTACTGAGTAAAGAAGGATATAATTTTGTAGTACAGGATAATGTTATGAACATCTTCCTAGATCAAAAGTTGATTGCATCAAACTCGTTACATAATGGCATATTCATTCTCAATCAAAATGCAGTCCTCAATTTACAAAACACACACAAGAGGAAGAGTTCAGAACTGAATGAATCATTCTTGTGGCATTGTAGACTGGGTCACATCAATGCGACACGACTAGCTAAGTTGCATAAGGATGGATATTTGAATCCGTTTGAATTTTCATCTAATGACACTTGCCAGTCATGTCTCAAAGGCAAGATGACCAAAACTCCGTTTACGGGACACGGAGAAAGAGTTACCGAACTCTTAGGGCTGATACATAGTGATGTATGCGGTCCCATGTCTACACATACCAGAAACGGTTCTTCCTACTTCATTACATTCACAGACGATCTCTCAAGATTCGGACATGTGTTCCTGATGAAACACAAGTCTGAAGCTTTTGAGAAATTCATAGAATATAAGCACGAAGTGGAGAACCAAACGGGCAAAAGTATTAAGATCCTTCGATCTGATCGAGGAGGAGAATACTTGAGCAATGATTTTCTGGATTATCTAAAAGAGAATGGGATTCTCCTACAGTCACTTGGTCGGGGCTATGGAGTGAGGCTGTCTATTAAGTTTTCCCGGCGAGTATCCGCGTACGCTACGTGATTGCGACGGACTTTTGATCACATCAAAATTCCGTGGCTACCGATCAAGTGAAACTAAAGTGCTATGTTTATAACATTCATTCAGTTATCTCATAACTGTTTGTGAATTCCAATTATTGTATCACATTCCGTATAAATAGAAAATGCTAAACTTTTCGATCGAACAGTCGAACACCCAAGTTTTCCCAATACAGCTCAACACATGAAATAAGTCTAAAAACATTCAGTTCATGCCTCAGTACCAACGGTCCAGCCGTAGAAGGGTCAAGCCAACGCCTTACATGTGGCACGCCGTACTGCCCCAAACCCGAAGGTTCAAAGGGCAGTTCAAGACGGTCACATAATCGAGTTAAGGTTTGTTGTCTTCTAGAGGGTCCATCGCGTTACTTGCACTACTTAGAACGTCTTTAAACCACGGAAAAATCCAACACTTGGAAATTTCCCGACAGGGGAAAAATTGGGTATTTATATCCGGTCGAACTTTTTAACATATTCAAAAATTATCCGGAAAGCCACATAGACAAAATCTGATACTCCGATCGAAACACCGAATCCCCAAAACAACCCCAGAAAATTCAACTCTTGAATAAAGATTAAAAATTCCCATAAAACTCAGCACCAGAAAAGAGGAATTACTGTGCAAAATTTATTGTGCATTGTGAAAATACGGCGGCGGAACCACGGCAGAAGCCATGCTTCTGCCGCGTTTCCGTGGCGGTTTAGACGTATCATGAGCTCGTTTTGCACCAAAATTCTTATATCTTCCTGCTGATATTTTTAAGAATTTTTAATCTGGAAAAACCCCAGTTTTTGAAAAAAGTCCAGAGAGCATGAAATTTTAGGGTTTCGGGTTCGTCCGGGTTTCAAACTTCGTCTACGCATCGCCTAAGGCTCTAGCTAGTCTCTGATACCACTGTAGGGTTCCTAGGTATGCTAATGAGGTCTCATAAGGCATCAACCATGCCAATTTCAAAAATTACATGTGCCGAGAAACCCTAATACGGATCGTTAACTAGATTTTTAGGCGAAACTAGAACTAGTAAACTACTTTACTAAGAGAACGGAAATACAACCTTTGTAGATCCGGTCCTCCACCTCCATAGCTCCGTAATGAAGTCCTCTCCGCTGTCCAAATCGAATCCCGGGCTCTAGCGTCGGCTTCATCGGAGAAATGGGCGGGCAAGGTCGTCGGCTTCGTACCGAAGATGATCTATGTCGAGGCATCACAAGATCAAGCTCCCACTTCACCAAGTCATGAAATTTGTGAAGAAAACACCCTATACTACTTGGCAAGAGGTATAGGATGAAGAAATAGGAGGTGGGTTCACTTTAGAATTGGATTTCTCACTCAATTGCTCAAGTTGCCATTGATGAAGCAAGCTTTCTTCAATTGAAGAAGAAGAAGAAGAAAGAAAGAATATGATAAGTGTTATTTAAAAATGGAAAAGAAAATCAATACTTAACATATTCAAACCATGGTCAAGTGTAGAGAATAAAATAGGGTTAAATGGAGTGGTTAGGGTTAAGCATGAGACAAAATGGTCATTTTGGTCAAAGCTTCATGAAGCTTCAACTAGAAAACAAATTAAGCCACCATTTTCTCTTTATGCTTATCATTTTCAAAATGAATAACTAAATAAGATAAATGAAAAAGAAAACAAAACCCTAACCATTCATATAACCATGGTTTAGTCTTTACATAAACCCAAGTTAGCATGCATCATCAAACATGATACAATCATGTGCACAAAAATATATCACATATACAATGTGCACATACAAGTGAGAAAAACCATTTAAAGTGAACCAATACTAGTTAATGCAAAGGATTATATCAAATATATAATTATGCATTAAATCATTAAACCAACACTTGATTTAACGATCCGGTCATATCGCATATAACCGACTAATATTCAATGTATCGGCTTATCGAATCAATCCTTGATTCGATAACTAAGTTATATCGCATACAACCATTCGATACATTCATCGCGAGAATAGAATACGGTATCACATACATGAATCATTCTCGGTCCCGCACATATCTCATATGCGCTCCTATTTCGTTTTGCTTGAGCCAGGAAACCTCTGTGTAGGACTCTAAAGACTCGTCAATACGCCGGCAGTAGGTGATGATCATATCAAACACCCACAAGCCGCAAGCGGTCTGCTAAACGTAACGGCCACCCAGGTATTGAGCGATCAGAAGATCGACGAGCAAGCCCGCTCACACTCCTGTGAATCCAACCAGTAACACTTACCGTACAGTCCGGTCTCGTCGTCTGATATGTCGCATATCTCGCCTAGGGGCGGTAAACGTCAGACCCCAATAGCTCGATAAGTCGTGTCGATATGAGGTCTATAACAATTCGAGAAACTACTGGTAACACTTACCAGTAAATCTCAGCAACCCTGGCCAGGGATTTCCGGTTATAGCCAATCGAACACTGCGCAACATCAACTCCCTATACCGGGAGAGACGAATCCCCTCCTATCGCTCATTGCCTCCATGTGATTCGGGACTGTACCCAAAAACCACCGTTTTGCACGCCCTCTTGGACGTGGTAAGATGGAAATCAAAGCACAGTGGGAACCACACAAGACTCTATGACGATCTCGGGTCAACAGACTACTCTGTACCAGTGTCACCAGAGAACTGCCATCTGACGTAAAGTATAATACCATCTGGGAGTTCTTGGCGAGTCCATCCAGTATACCCAGTCTCTACTGAGCACCCGTACATCATCTCCGATGTCAAACACCAATGGATATGGGATCATCCATCGCCCATCTGTATGGGTCGAGAAGGTATACGCTAGTCTACTCTGGTATATCGATGCCCTATCTCGATACACCCACGACTAGGGACTTTGAAGAATGTACTTTTGGACTACCATGTCCCCACTAGTATGATCCGCGTCATAGTCCAGGTAGTCAAGTACACATCCTAAGGGCTTTACCAACATGTATCAGAGAGACAATCAGTATACACGTTAAGGTAAAGAGTAACCAGATAGCATACTATCATGTCGAGCAAGAAATTCCTCCCTATATATGTCCCAGCATCCACTACAATATACATCCAATGTACAGTAATGGCCTCTAGGGCATACATATAACTAACAATCTCCCACTTGCACTAGGGCCATCTGATAGCAATGGTTATAGTATCTCATACTCAACCATCCCATAAAAGTCTCTCTCTGGGAATAGGCCTTTGTGAGTGGATCCGCCGTGTTGTCCTCTGAGTCTACTCTCCTAACCTCGATCCTTTAGAGATCAACCATCTCCATGATCAGGTGATACTGCCTTAGAACATGTCTGGATCACTGATGGGACCTGCGTTCCTTGGCATAAGCCACAACTCCATTGTCTCATAATGGTAGGAACGTAGTTCATCTCATGAACCATTATACACCCAAACTGCCTCTTTGGTAGCATCTTAAGTAGCGATGTATCCTGCCTTTATCGTCTAGTTAGCCACAGTATCTAGCTTGGAACTCTTCCAACATACCGTCCCTTTACTGAGGGTAAAGACAATGCCTGTGACTGACATTCAGTCGTCTTTATCACCCTGGAACCCTTCCAGTGATTCTCCCCAGGATCAACTGATACCATCTCACTACAACTAGTGAGTATCCTAATATCCAGTTAGATCTATCTTATAGATCTAAAACCCAGGATTTAGTAGGTATCACTTTGATCCTATATGGAGAATCCATGTGATAAGCGGAGATCGACCGAGCGTAGCATAGGAAACTGCTTCCCTATCAAGAGTATGTCATCCACGTACTCTACGAGGATCACTACCATACTCCCTACTACCTTTTTGTATGTACAAGGTTCATCTACCATTTTGATGATGTCAACTTCTTTGACTAATCCATCAAAACAGATGTTCCAACTCCGCGATGCCTGCTTTATCCTATAAAGCATCTTGCACACGTTTCCGCTGCTCCCACTGTCTACGAGGCCCTCTGGCTGTGTACTTATAGACGCACTCTTCTAAAACATCATTTAGAAAAGCATTCATGACACCCAACCACCAGATATCGTAGTCATGGTATGTAGCCGTGGCAAGTAGGATCTGGATGGACTTAAGCATAGATCCTTAGAAAAGGTTTCAACATAATCCATACCTGGTCAATGATGCAAACTTTTAACAAGTCTAGCTGTGAAAGTCTTAACTTTTCCATCTACACCAAGTAATCTTTTTAAGATATACTTGCTCCTGATGGGGATTTAACCCTTCAGATATAGCAACCAAAGTCCATACTTTGTTGGTGTATAAGGATTCTATCTCAGATCGATAAACATCCAGCCATTCTTACAGAGTCTCACTCCTGATGGCCAGCTCGAAACTAGTTGGGTCATCATCTCATGATGCAATTCTCGCTCCCACTGTCATAGAGAAACAGAAGTATCTCTCAGGTGGGTGAGGAACCCTACTAGATCGGCGGAGAGGCTGAGGTTCGTTAGTATCTACTGAATCCTTTGGTTGTACCAAATCATTTGCTATAGTTTGTATAGCTGAAACACTTCCAGTTCTACATAACTGACCTTGCCTCGAGCTTGTCCGGATTTTGCTTTTTAGACATAGGCCGGACAACCCCAAATCTTAAGGAACTTAAGATATGGGCTCTTCCCTTTCCATATCACATATGAAGTGGTAGGCAACTGATTTGATTGGAACCCTATTCAATAGGTATGCAGCTTCTCAAGCGCATAACTCCCAAAAGGAAATAGGTAACTCAATAGTACTCATCATAGAGCACACCATATCATATAGGGTGTGATTGCTCCGCCCCGATATACCATCGTGCTATGGTGTATTCGGAGGAGTAATGCCGAGAGAGAATCTCATTCTCCTTTAGAAAAGTCCAAGAATTCCGTGCTCAAGTATTCTCCTCCCTGATCGCATCATAGGACATAATACTTATACCCGTATTTTGGTTCTCTACTTCTAACTTATATTCTGTGAATATCTCAAAAGGTTCGGACTTGTGTTTCAACAAGAACATATGTCTGAATCTAAAGAGATCATCAGAGAACGTAATGAAGTATAAAGAACCAGTCTTGGTATGTGTAGACAGGGGACCTACATACATCAGTATGTTTCATCCCAAGAGTTCACTAACTCTTTCTCTGTTTCCAATAAACAGAGCTGGTGTCATTATATCTTTGTGACATGACTGGCAAGTTTCACAAGATGTAAATTCAAACTGATTTAAATATGCATCTAAATGTAACTTCAGCCAGTCGGGTCGCATTGATATGACCTAATCTACAATACCTCAAGAAGAATTCATTCATTTCTGAACTCTTCCTCTTGTGTGTGTCCTGTATACTAAGAACTGTAGTTTGATTTAGAACATCAATGCTTTTAGATAACGTGCCTGAACCGATCAACTTTTGATATAGGAAATGTTCAAAACATTATCCAACAATACAAAATTATATCATTTCTTTACTAATAAAGAGACTGATATGATTTTGTATATCAGGTTCGGTATCTAATAGCATTTGTTCAGAATCAATGTATTGGTAATACAGGGTGACAGTGACCAACAGACTTGGCTGCAACTCTTGCCCCGCTTTCTGCCTCATGAAACTTATCACCCGTTCTCAGTTTTTCTACCTTTTTGCAGCCCTATGTAACAGATTACATATCTGGGATCCTGATCCGGTATCAAATACCCAGGATGCAGAGGATACTGAGAAACAGTTCTTTATAATGAACACACCCGAAGGAGATGCATCTCATGCACTTTCTTCGTTTGGGCGGCATGGGAATCCTGGTATTCCCCTATTTCCTGTTCTGTCTTATAACAATTATAAGTTGGAGCGGCACCAACGTTCCCCAGCTCAGTATAACAAGCGGGCTCGGTCAATTATTCTTATTATTATCTTGATTAAGGCGTGATATGGTCGCTACCAGGAGAGAGAGAGAAGAAAACACTTAGCGTGCGCTCTTGCAAGAATAGATTGGTTATTATTTTATCTAATCAGGATGGCTCCCACTGTTTTTATCAAATCTTCCTTCAAACCCTAAAAGGAAAGACTAGCCGGGATTAATTACACACTACAAGTTCGCCAATCTTTCAGCCAGGCCAGTGTCGGTACTTTGAGGGAGGTCCCCCGTGCTTTCGTACGAACCTAATTAATGTAAACCTCGTTTTCCCAGAGGCATAACCCCATTGACACCTTTCTAGACACCTACTTGATCGGCTAATTGTAATGTGTAAAACTCTCACAGGAGTAACTCTTACTCGCAGCGGGTATCAGGATCCAACTATCTCATAGAAGGTATGCAATCTCATTGCAAATTTCAACACTTGAAATTCCCGATAATATTTTGCCCCGAACGATCTATGACCTTGACAAGGTCAACAAACCATAGACCGCAAGTCAAGTTCAACCCGTCATTTCTTGATTGAATCAAACCCACCCGCACGACCCTTGACAAGGTCAACAAGGCCGCACGACTACCCTAACCCAATCTGCATCATATGCATAAGCAGATAAATACTGGTTAGCTACCGCACACTGCGCCTTGATAAGGTCAACAAACGCAGCACGAATACTAAACAGGATTTATCTGAAATGACTGAGGGCTACGACAGGTTTTTCTGAAAACCTATTGCGTAATGAACTTGATATCGTTGTAGAATCAAATGATTTTAAAATGGAGTGTTTTTTAGGCTTTTCTAGTTTTGCTAAAGGGGTCACTCCCGGTGAAGGAATCGTCGGCCCTTTCCTCGTCGAATGAGGTGCTGGATATATCATATATATCGCTGTGCAAAGCAGAAACTCTTAAAAGCAATCAAAAGACAAACCGAGTGTGTAGCATCTGCCAATTATTGCTAAAGGAGTCACTCCCGGTGAAGGGATCTCGGTCCTTTCCTTATCGAATAAGGTGCAGGATATATCACATATACCTCTGTGCAAAGCAAGAACTGTAGCTACCTGTTTTTATTTTGAAATTCGATTCCACAACATCTTAGGTTTCTTTTATTTCATTAATCACATTAATGAAGTCCCATCATTTAAGTACCTAAACATCACAGATAAATATGACGTACACTTATGCCATCCGCATTCGCCTCGATGTCCCCTCGTGCACCGTTAGGTTAGGTAACTAACGGCAGAGCGGGGCAGGGCTAGCACGGGTGTAAAACATAAGTAACGCCTATATAATATATCATATATACTATATACAGTATCTATCACAGAACATCACATGATCACATCACAGATATCGCAGCAGAAGAATCATATGAAACATTGGATATACTAGGACGTCCGTGTTTTCAATACGAGCCAGTATAAAACACGGATTCCACGGTCGTGATGAATAGCCAAACCCACACCCCTAGACCCTTACGAGAGCGGCAAGCAACCCTACCAATTCTAGAGTTAGGAGACCCGGACTCGACTCCTCGAGTTGGTCTCCCACTGGACTCCAGAACCCGGTTACTTGTGCCCTCCTCCTTGGGTCTATCCTAGTGCAGAAAAGTAAATAATATACAAACGGTGACATCTTCCGCAACCTGGAAGTGCCCCAATAAAAAAATATTACATACAAGTTTTTACATGAATGAAAATGAAAAACACTCATCTCACATAAAAAAACCCCGGCTATTCAAACACGACGATCCAATATAACATATCCAGCAACACATAACATCATATGTCATCAACGTAAGTAAATATGCGCATCCCAATTTTCGTTGACATATAGCAACGAAACCGGCGATATCACATATTTCACTTACGGTCACAGAAAAGAAAGTGTAAAACTACAATAGTTGGAATCCGCAACCTCCTCAGACATCGCATGCCTGACCAAATGAATTCCTTAGACATCGCATGCCTAACAATTATAAACCCCGCATTTTAGTCTCATTATCGAAAACTCTTTTCAATATCAAGTCGGGGATTCAACAAGATTCCCGACATCCTGATCGAATGCTCGTCGCAAACTTTAGTAGACGGTCGCACCCCCGATACCGTTGACGAAGTGCACCAAGGCGGAACACCGCTACCGGGAGCACCCGAACGGATGCTTTCGGAGACGGGGTTCTCCTACAGTCACTTGGTCGGGGCTATGGAGTGAGGCTGTCTATTAAGTTTACCCGGCGAGTATCCGCGTACGCTACGTGATTGCGACGGACTTTTGATCACATCAAAATTCCGTGGCAACCGATCAAGTGAGACTAAAGTGCTATGTTTATAACATTCATTCAGTTATCTCATAACTGTTTGTGAATTCCAATTATTGTATCACATTCCGGATAAATAGAAAATGCTAAACTTTTCGATCGAACAGTCGAACACCCAAGTTTTCCCAATACAGCTCAACACATGAAATAAGTCTAAAAACATTCAGTTCGTGCCTCAGTACCAACGGTCCAGCCGTAAAAGGGTCAAGCCAACGCCTCACACGTGGCACGCCGTACTGCCCCAAACCCGAAGGTTCAAAGGGCAGTTCAAGACGGTCACATAATCGAGTTAAGGTTTGTTGTCTTCTAGAGGGTCCATCGCGTTACTTGCACTACTTAGAACGTCTTTAAACCACGGAAAAATCCAACACTTGGAAATTTCCCGACAGGGGAAAAATTGGGTATTTATATCCGGTCGAACTTTTTAACATATTCAAAAATTATCCGGAAAGCCACATAGACAAAATCTGATACTCCGATCGAAACACCGAATCCCCAAAACAACCCCAGAAAATTCAACTCTTGAATAAATATTAAAAATTCCCATAAAACTCAGCACCAGAAAAGAGGAATTACTGTGCAAAATTTATTGTGCATTGTGAAAATACGGCGGCGGAACCACGGCAGAAGCCATGCTTCTGCCGCGTTTCCGCGGCGGTTTAGACGTATCATGAGCTCGTTTTGCACCATAATTCTTATATCTTCCTGCTGATATTTTTAAGAATTTTTAATCGGGAAAAACCATAGTTTTTGAAAAAAGTCCAGAGAGCATGAAATTTTAGGGTTTCGGGTTCGTCCGGGTTTCAAACTTCGTCTATGCATCGCCTAAGGCTCTAGTTAGTCTCTGATACCACTGTAGGGTTCCTAGGCACGCTAATGAGGTCTCACAAGGCATCAACCATGCCAATTTCAAAAATTACAAGCGCCGAGAAACCCTAATACGGATCGTTAACTAGATTTTTAGGCGAAACTAGAACTAGTAAACTACTTTACTAAGAGAACGGAAATACAACCTTTGTAGATCCGGTCCTCCACCTCCATAGCTCCGTGATGAAGACCTCTCCGCTGTCCAAATCGAATCCCGGGCTCTAGCATCGGCTTCATCGGAGAAATGGGCGGGCAAGGTCGTCGGCTTCGTGCCGAAGATGATCTACGTCGAGGCATCACAAGATCAAGCTCCCACTTCACCAAGTCATGAAACTTGTGAAGAAAACACCCTATACTACTTGGCAAGAGGTAGAGGATGAAGAAATAGGAGGTGGGTTCACTTTAGAATTGGATTTCTCACTCAATTGCTCAAGTTTCCATTGATGAAGCAAGCTTTCTTCAATTGAAGAAGAAGAAGAAGAAAGAAAGAATATGATAAGTGTTATTTAAAAATGGAAAAGAAAATCAATACTTATCATATTCAAACCATGGTCAAGTGTAGAGAATAAACTAGGGTTAAATGGAGTGGTTAGGGTTAAGCATGAGACAAAATGGTCACTTTGGTCAAAGCTTCATGAAGCTTCAACTAGAAAACAAATTAAGCCACCATTTTCTCTTTATGCTTATCATTTTCAAAATGAATAACTAAATAAGATAAATGAAAAAGAAAACAAAACCCTAACCATTCATATAACCATGGTTTAGTCTTTACACAAACCCAAGTTAGCATGCATCATCAAACATGATACAATCATGTGCACAAAAATATATCACATATACAATGTGCACATACAAGTGAGAAAAACCATTTAAAGTGAACCAATACTAGTTAATGTAAAGGAATATATCAAATATATAATTATGCATTAAATCATTAAATCAACACTTGATTTAACGATCCGGTCATATCGCATATAACCGACTAATATTCAATTTATCGTCTTATCGAATCAATCCTTGATTCGATAACTAGGTTATATCGCATACAACCATTCGATACATTCATCGCAAGAATAGAATACGGTATCACATACACGAATCATTCTCGGTCCCGCACATATCTCATATGCGCTCCTATTTCGTTTTGCTTGAGCCAGGAAACCTCTGTGTAGGACTCTAAAGACTCGTCAATACGCCGGCAGTAGGTGATGATCATATCAAACACCCACAAGCCGCAAGCGGTCTGCTAAACGTAACGGCCACGGGGGTATTGAGCGATCAGAAGATCGACGAGCAAGCCCGCTCACACTCCTGTGAATCCAACCAGTAACACTTACCGTACAGTCCGGTCTCGTCGTCTGATATGTCGCATATCTCGCCTAGGGGTGGTAAACGTCAGACCCCAATAGCTCGATAAGTCGTGTCGATATGAGGTCTATAACAATTCGAGAAACTACTGGTAACACTTACCAGTAAATCTCAGCAACCCTGGCCAGGGATTTCCGGTTATAGCCAATCGAACACTGCGCAACATCAACTCCCTATACCAGGAGAGACGAATCCCCTCCTATCGCTCATTGCCTCCATGTGATTCGGGACTGTACCCAAAAACCACCGTTTTGCACGCCCTCTTGGACGTGGTAAGATGGAAATCAAAGCACAGTGGGAACCACACAAGACTCTATGACGATCTCGGGTCAACAGACTACTCTGTACCAGTGTCACCAGAGAACTGCCATCTGACGTAAGGTATAATACCATCTGGGAGTTCTCGGCGAGTCCGTCCAGTGTACCCAGTCTCTACTGAGCACCCGTACATCATCTCCGATGTCAAACACCAATGGATATGGGATCATCCATCGCCCATCTGTATGGGTCGAGAAGGTATACGCTAGTCTACTCTGGTATATCGATGCCCCGTCTCGATACACCCACGACTAGGGACTTTGAAGGATGTACTTTTGGACTACCATGTCCCCACTAGTATGATCCGCATCATAGTCCAGGTAGTCAAGTACACATCTTAAGGGCTTTACCAACATGTATCAGAGAGACAATCAGTATACACGTTAAGGTAAAGAGTAACCAGATAGCATACTATCATGTCGAGAAAGAAAGTCATCCCTATATATGTCCCAGCATCCACTACAATATACATCCAATGTACAGTAATGGCCTCTAGGGCATACATATAACTAACAGAGACCACATCTTAATTACATTAAGATATGAGGTTGTCCGGCCTATGTCAAAAGAAAAAATCCCGACAAACTTGAGGCAAGATCTGTCTTATGTAAGTTTATAGGATATCCCAAAAATTCACAAAGGTATATCTTCTACTACCCCGAGGAACAAAAGGTGTTTGTTTCTCGACATGCCACTTTCTTAGAAAAAAGTTTTCTTATGAAGCAGATTAGTGGCATTGAGGTAGAACTGGAAGAGGTTCCAGCGACACAAACTATAACAGAAGACTTGGTAGAACCAGAGGATTCAGTAGTACCCGACGAACCCCAGCCTCTCCGCTGATCTAGCAGGGTTTCTCATCCGCCTGAGAGATACTACGGTTTTCTCATTGATGGTGGAAGCGAGGATTGCATCATGGTTGATGATGACCCAACTAGCTTCGAGCAGGCCATCACGAGTGGGGACTCAGTGAAATGGCTGGATGCAATGCGGTCCGAGATAGAATCCATGTACACCAACAAAGTATGGACTTTGGAAGTTGCTCCTGAAGGGGTAAAACCCATTGGGAGCAAATGGATCTTCAAGAAAAAACTTGGTGTAGATGGGAAAGTGGAGACTTTCAAAGCTAGACTTGTTGCAAAGGGTTTTCGTCAAAGACCAGGTGTGGACTATGACGAAACCTTTTCTCTAGTGGCTATGCTTAAATCCATCTGGATCATGCTTGCCATCGCTGCATATCATGATTACGAAATCTGGCAAATGGATGTTAAGACCGCCTTTCTAAACGGTGATTTAGAAGTGTGCGTGGGCTTCGTTGATAGTGGGAGCAGCGGGAAGGTGTGCAATCTGCTTAAATCCATTTATGGATTAAAGCAAGCGTCGCGGAGTTGGAACATCTGCTTTGACGTCGTTATCAAAGAGTTTGATTTCGTCAAAAACGTAGGTGAACCTTGTATCTACAAGAAGGTAGCAGAGAGTAAGGTTGTCTTCCTCGTATTGTACGTGGACGACATACTCTTGATAGGAAATGACATTCCTATGCTGCAATCGGTCAAGCTCTTCTTATCACAAAGATTCTCAATGAAAGATCTTGGTGATGCCTCCTGCATATTGGGAATTAGGATATATAGAGATAGATCCAAACGGATATTGGGATTGTCCCAATCCAGGTACATTGACACCATACTAAAGAGGTTTAGTATGGAAGAATCCAAGCGTGGGAACTTACCCACGATCTCTGGAGTCACTCTCTCCAAAGATATGTTTCCCAAGACTGATTTGGAGAGAGCTCGCATGCAAGAGATACCCTATGCTTTGGCTGTAGGCTCTATCATGTACGTGATGCTATGTACCAGACCCGATGTGGCATACTCACTAAGTGTAGTGAGTAGGTATCAAGCTGATCCTGGAGAGAGTCACTGGACAGCTGTGAAGAGCATTCTCAAGTACTTACGAAGGACTAAGGAGATGCTCTTGGTGTATGGTAACGGAGAACTCCAAGTCGAGTCCTTTACCGATTCGAGCTTCCAGAGTGATAAGGACGACTCTAAGTCGCAGTCGGGATTTGTCTTTACCCTTTACGGAGGGACGGTTAGCTAGAAGAGTTCCAAGCAGGAAACCGTGGCAGACTCGACGATGGAGGCTGAATACATCGCTGCCAACGATGCTGCCAAAGAGGCTGTCTGGATCAAGAAGTTCATTACTGAACTTGGAGTGGTTCCATCCATTGAGCATCCAATACCTTTGTATTGCGATAACAATGGAGCGGTGGCTTTGGCCAAGGAACCCAGGTCCCATCAGCGATCCAGGCATATTCTGAGGCGGTATCACCTGATCCGGGAGATAGTTGATCGCCGGGAGATCGAGCTCAGGAGGGTTGACACGAAGAACAACACATCGGATCCACTCACGAAGGCCATTCCCCAGATACAGTTTGAGAGACTCTTCGGGATGCTCGGTATGCGATACTACAGCAGCTGGCCCTAGTGCAAGTGGGAGATTGTTAGTTATATGTATGCCCTAGAGGCCAGTATTGTACAGATGATGTATATTATATTGGATGCTTGGACATATATAGAGATGACTTTCTTGCTCGATATGATAGTATACTATCTGGTTGCTCTTTATCTTAACATGTATACTTGTCTCTTTGTACTGTCTTATAGTTACATGTTGGTAAAGCCCTTAGGATGTATACTTGACTACCTGGACTATGATGCGGATTATACTAGTGGGGACATGGTAGTCCATAAGTACATCCTTCAAGGTCCCTAGTCGTGGGTGTATCGAGACGGGGCATCGATATACCAGTGTAGACTAGCGTATACGCTTCTTGACCCATGAGATGGGCGATGGATGATCCCATATCCATTGGTGTTTGACATCAGAGATGGTATACGGGTGCTCAGTGGAGACTGGGTACACCGGACGGACTCGCCGAGAACTTCCATATGGTATTATACCTCACGTCAGATGGCAGTTCTCAGGTGACACTTGTGCAGGTTAGTCTGTAGACCCGAGATCGTCATAGAGTCTTGTGTGATTCCCACTGTGCTTTGATTTCCACCTTACCACATCCATGAGGGCGTGCAAAACGGTGGTTTTTGGGTACAGTCCCGAGTCACATGGAGGCAATGAGCGATAGGAGGGGTTTCGTCTCTCCCGGTATTGGGGGTTGATGTTGCACTGTGCTCGATTGGACATAACAGGGAAGTCCCTGGCGAGGGCTGATTAGAGATTTACTGGTAAGTGTTACCAGTAGTTTCTCGACCCGTTATGGGCCTCACATCGGCATGACTTATCGGTTATTGGGGTCTGACGTTTACCACCCCTAGACTTGATATGCGACATATCAGACGAGGAGACCGGACTGTACGGGAAGTGTTGCCGGTTTGCTCGACGGGAGTTGCAGCAGGTTCGCTTGTTTTCTTCTGATCGCTCAATACCCGGGTGGCCGTTAAGTTTAGCTGACCGCTTGCGGCTTGGGGGTGCTTGATATGATCATCACCCACTGCCGGCGTATTGACGAGTCTTAGAGTCCCACAAAGGAGTTACCTAGTCCAGGCGAAACGTTGTGGTGCGCGTATGCGATATGCGCATGGACCCGATTAAAATGCGCGTATAGGATACCATATATTGATCGGGCGGCTCTCTTTTGGTGGGGTCGTATGTGATATGTCCAGATTGATAAATCAAGTGTTTATTTATCATTTAACCATTAGTTTCTCACTAGAAATCCTTTCTTGTATTTGATGGATGTATGCATGTATGTATGCTTTCTTTATAGATTCATGCATATATGGATGTGCATACATACATACATACATCATCCTTCATGGTTGATTACACATTGAAAATGGTGGCAATATAAGACTCACACCATGGTTTAAATATATGGATTATTATTTAATTTTTTGTTAAAACAAAAGAAAAGAAGAAAAGGATAATTCTTGGTTAGTTTCTACACTCTTCCTTAACCTAACCATGCCCACCTACTTCTAACCATGGGTTAACCTTCTTTTTGTGTTTTAACTTAAATTAAATAATATCTTAAACATTTAACCATGGTTTGAGATGAGAAGAAATAAATATATATATATATATATATATTTTTTCATTTTCTTTTCAAGGGTTATTCTTTTTACTTTTGTTCAAAGAAAAGCCATCATCTTCTTCTTCCATCCTCTTTTGCTCTCTAGACTTTTATAGTGAGCAAAATACTTAACAAGATTGGATTTTGAAGTGAGAATAAGAACCAAAACATCATTCTACACAAGTCTGGCCCACTTGTTTAGAGTGTTAGCTTCATTTCATTCTCTTGGAAAAGTGAAGTTGTTAGCTTAGACAAGGAGCTTCGGGTGGATCGTCGTGGACACTAGAGGACCTCAAGCGAACCTTCCTCCAACCCTCAAATGGCCAAGGAGTCTAGCGTAGGGAGCTACAAAGGTTGTACTCTCGAAACCCTAGTCTTTGTTGCCTTTAAAGTTTTGAAACCCTAATTTTCTAGGATAGATCCTTTGTATGCTTACTTAGCACCATAAAAATCTGATCTTTGTGACATGTGATGCTTCCAAACTTCTCATAGGGTGCTAGGTAAACCTAACAACACCTTCTCTGCTTATTGGGAAATCTTCCTCTTCTGGATCTAAGGCGGCTGCCAAGGGTGAGAAGAAGAAGACCTCCACAAAGCCGATAGGCGGTGTCAGTAAGGTAGATGGAAAGGGTAGGGCAAAAGTTTCAGGGTTAAACAGTAGGGAAGGAGAGATGTTCCTATTGTCACGAGAAAGGGCATTGGCAGAAGGAATGCAGGGCTTGGAAAGCCAGAATCCAGGATCCAAAGCACGTTGTGGCTTCGATTTCGGGTGTGTTTGTGATTGAAAACAGTCTGTCAATTAACTCTACTTCCTGGGTACAAGATACCGGATAAGGATCTCATATCTGTAATTCATTACAGGCTTTAAGAAATCGTAGAGTTATCAGGGCAGGTGATATAAATCTCAGGGTTGCTAACAAAATGAGCGTGGACGCTGTATCCGTAGGGTATATCACCTAGAATTGACAAATGGGCAGATATTGATTCTATATAACTGTTTGTGTGTACCTAGTCTAGTTTGTAAGCGATGTGGTCCACATACACCTAAATCAAAGTTTGATTGGGTCAGGTACACTAGAGAATAGTATATACGTGTTTAATCAAGCTTAGGTTTTCAACGTCCAGAACACACTTAAAAGAAAGTCTCCAGAATTAAATAAAACTTTCTTATGGCATTGTAGACATGGTCACATCAATAAAACACGGTTGTCCAAGTTACATAGAGAGGGATATTTGGATCTGTTCGAATATCAGTCTTATACAACTTGTCAATCTTGTCTCATAGGAAAGATGACAAAGACTCCGTTCACTGGACACGGAGTAATAGCGAACGAGCTCTTGGGACTCATACATAGCGACGTGTGTAGTCCAATATCTATAGATGCACGAAGTGGTTATTCCTATTTCATTACTTTTACGGATAATTTCTCTAGGTTAGGACATATCTTCTTGTGAAAGAATAAATCCAAACCCTTTGAAAAATTCCAGGAATATAAGAATGAAGTGGAAAAACAAACAGGAAAAAGTATCAAGACACTGAGATCTGATCGATGTGGTGAATACTTAATTGCCGTGTTCCTGGATTACTTAAAAGAGAATGAAATTCTCTCTCAGCTTACTTCTCCATACACATCACAACACAACGGTGTATAGGAAAGAAGGAACAGAACCCTATTGGATATTGTTCGTTCCATGATAAGTAATGTTGAGTTACTATAATCTTTCTGAGGTTATGCACTAGAATCAGCTGCATATCTTTTGAATAAGGTTCCTATCAAGACTGTGCCTACCACACCATATCAGATGTAGAGTGGGAAGAAACCCTATCTTCAGTATCTGAAGATATAGGGATGTCCATCTATAGTTGAAAAGCGGTATGCGGACAAGTCGAGGCACGCTCAGTACTGTATAAATTTGTGGGATACCCAGAGAACACCAAGGGGTATCTTTCCTATTACACAGAGGAACAAAAGGTTTTTGTTCCTCGTCATGCCCACTTTTTTAGAAAATCAATTTTTTATAAAAGGAAATAGTGGGAGCATAATAGAACTGGAAGAAATTCCAGAACCACAAACTATTACTAAAAGTATAGTAGAACCAGAGGTTTCAAAAGAATCGGATATCCCTACGCCAATCCGCAGGACTAGTAGGCAGTCTCATCCACCCGAGAGATACTACGGTTTTCTCATAGACGGGGATCGAGAGAATTGCATCATTGACAATGATGAGCCAACTAGCTTCCAGCAGGCCATTCAGAGCGGTGACTCGGTAAAATAGATGGATGCAATGCGGACCAGAATGGAGTCCATATACACCAACAAAGTATGCACTTTGAACATTGCTCCATAAGGGGTAAAACCCGTAGGCTGCAAATGGATCTTCAGAAAGAAGATTCGTGTAGATGGATAGGTTGAAACCTATAAGGCTAGACTTGTTGCAAAAGGTTTTCGTCTAAGACCTGGTTTGGACCATGATGAAACCTTTTCTCCAGTTTCTATGCTTAAATCCATTCAGATCCTTCTTTCCATTACTGCCTTCCAAGATTTTGAGATCCGGCAGATGGACGTAGAGACGGCTATTCTAAATGGTAATTTGGAAGAGTGTGTCTATATGAATCAGCCAGAGGGTTTCAATCAGAATGGGAGCAGCAGGACAGTGTGCAAGTTGCTTAAGTCCATTTATGAACTAAAACAGGCATCGCAAAGTTGGAACATCTGTTTTTATTGAGACAGTCAAAGAATTCGACTTTATCAAAAATCTAGATGAACCATGCATTTATAGTAAGATTGTAGCAAGAACTGTGGAATTCCTCATTAAGTGCGTGGATGGTATTCTCTTGATAGGAAATGACATTCCTATGCTACAATCAGTCAAAGGATTCTTGTCACAGAGGTTCTCTATGAAAGACCTGGGTGATACCAACTACATTCTTAGGATCCGGATCTATCGTGATAGATCAAAGAGGATGGTGGAACTTTCACATTCAACGTACAACAACACCATACTGAAAATATTTAGTATGGTTGATTCTAAGCACGGTAGTCTACCTGCTTGTCACGGAATCACCCTTTCCAAAGAGATGTCTCCAAAGACTGATTTGGAAAGGGCTCGCATCACATCTATACCTTACGCTTCTGCGGTAGGCTCTATAATGTATATGATGTTGTGTACCAGACCAAATGTAGCTTACACACTGAGCGTGGTAAGCCGACATCAGTCAAACCCAGGGGAGAAGCACTGGGAAGCAGTAAAGAACATTCTCAAGTACCTGAGAAGGACAAAGGAGATGTTCTTGGTGTATGGCGGAAAAGGACCTCCAGATCGAGGCCTTTGCTAATACCAGCTTCCAGAGTGATAAGAATGACTCAAAGTCCATGTCAGGTTATGGTTTTACCCTCAGTGCAGGGGCGGTCTGTTGGAAGAGCTCCAAGCAGGACACCGTTGCAGACTCGACGATGGAAACGGAGTAGTTCACTGCATGAGACGCCGCAAAAGAGGCAGTCTAGATGAGAAAGTTCTTAATTGAAATTTAGGTGGTTCCTTCCATTTGTCGGTCCAATACTTTAGTATTGTGACATCATACGTCGCTATAGCTTTAGGGAAGGAACCCAGGTCCTATCAGAGATCCAGACATATCTTGAGGCGATACCACCTGATCAGGAAGATCGTTGATCCCCAGGAGATTGAGGTGAGGAGAGTAGATACGGAGAACAACACTACAGATCCACTCACAGAAGCCATCCCTCAGACAGTGTTCAAGGGGCTATTCGAGATCTTCGGTCTGCGATATTCCAGTATATGGCCTTAGTGCAAGTGGGAAATTGTTAGTTATATATGCCCTATAGGGCATTATTGTATCATACTGAATTGTATATTATTTAATGGAAGCTTGGGATATACACGGATATAGTAACAGTCTTGCTCGAAATGGTAGTATGCTACCTGGTTTGTTTCTACCTCAATATGTGCATGTGTTTCTTTTAGTATATCGCTTATACATATTGATAGAGCCCTTAGGATCATTGCTTGATTACCAGCGTTGTGATGGCAGTCACATTAGTGGGGGATGGGTAGTCTATAAGCACATCCTATAAAGGTCCCTAGTCGTAGGATTATCGAGACGGGGCATCAATACTCCAGAGTAGACTAGTGTATATGCTTCTTATCCTAGCAGAGGAGATGGTCTGTCCCACAGCCATTAGTACGTCGTACTGGAAATAGTATGCAGGTGCTCATTGGGTTATAATTACACTGGACAGGACTCGTAAGGAACTGTTGGTAGGTATTATACCTATCGTCGGGTAGCAGTTCCCAGGTGACATGAGTACAGCTTAGTCCGTCGACTTGATACTGCTGCTTTGCCTCGAGTGTGTTCCTACAGTACTTTGATTACTACCCTACCACGGCTCAAAAGAATCATGCAAAAAGGTTTGGATGCAGTCCCGAAGCACTTGGAGGCAGTAGCGGTTAGATAGGACTCGTCTCTCTCAGTATTGGGGGTTGATATCGCGCTGTGTTCGGAAGGCCATTACACAAAGTCCTTGGTCAAGAAAAGTGAGGTTTACTGGTACGTACTCCAATAGTTCCTCTGGGTGTTTTAGGCTATACTCCGACACGATTTATTGCACTATTAGGGGTCTAACGATTACCGCCCCCTAGGCCCGATATGCGATACTCTTAGACGAACAGACCGGACTGTACAAAGATTGTCACATACAGGCTCAGTAGGAGTTTAGATGAGTTATCTCATCGGCCTTCTTATCGACACATGCCTGGGTAGCCGTTACATGCAGCTAGTACCGCTTGCGGCTTGTGGTTAAACCTACTGCCAACGTAGTGTCGAGTTTTTAGAGTCCCACATAGAGAGTTTCCCTGCACCGGGCAAAAGGTGTAGAGGCCGTATGGTTTTTACGACATGGCTTCGATCACGTACGTGCACTCGTGCGCGTATGATGATCGGGCGGATAATACTAGTGGGCTTTGGTTTAAGCTGGATCCTAGTATTATATTGATGGATTGTTTCGTCTCTTAGTATTCGTTTTCTTCGGAATAAGGATGCTGGTATGTATATACGGATGAGGGGCATTCTCGTAATTTCTCGGGATTGGCTTCTAGAAGAGGGACACCTATTAGGGTTTTATTCTTTTTGGATTAAACAAAATAGGTGGAGGAAATGAGGTGGATTTGAGCATTGAACCTAGCATGGCTACTTGGTGACTCATGGTCATAAGTCACCACAATATATTTGTGAAGAGTTGTAGAGATTTTAATGTGATATTTATCTCATAAAATATCTCATATTCTTTATTCTATCTCAAGAGGGCAGCCAAGCCATCTCCAATGTTCACAACTCCTCTCTCATTTCCTCAAGCCTCTTCTTCTTCCGTCAAAACCCTACACCTCTCATAAGTTGAGAAACTTAGGGTTACAAGAGACAAAGCACTCTATATACTCACTCTACACCATCTAGGCCTTCTAGTTTAGCAAACTAGAAGCCTTAGTTATCTCATATTCGAGATAGGAGCTCGGACTATAGACTCTCAAGTGGATCGTCTTTGACTCGAGGAGGCCGTCGAGGTTTCTACGATCCATTACGATCCTTAGAGCCGACGACGAGTGGAGGAAAGCGATGAAGACCAGAAGGACTTGAATCGTGAGGTATAACTTCGTATCATAGTAGTTTAACCTCATGTTGTTTTCTAGCTAGGGTTTGTGATCGATCCTTGGTTAAAGTCGGTGTTGCGAAGCCCGTAAAAATCATTTTTTCCTATTTCCGCCTTCCCACGAACACGTAGGGTGCACGACATCGACTTATAGGGGCTGGGTAGTCTATAAGCACATCCTTATACTGGTCCCTAGTCGTAGGATTATCGATACGTGGCATCGATACTCCAAAGTAGACTAGTGTATACGCTTCTCATCCCAGCAGGGAAGATGGTTTGTCCCACAGCCATTAGTACGTCATACTGGAGATAGTATACAGGTGCTCATTGGGTTATGAGTTACACTGGACGGACTCGTTGGGAACTGCTGGTTGGTATTATACCTATCGTCAGGTAGCAGTTCCCGGGTGGCATGAGTACAGGTCAGTCCGTTGACTTGACATCACTATTCGTCTCGAGCGTGTTCCCACTGTACTTAGACTACTACCCTACCACGGCTCAAAGGAGTCATGCAAATAGGTAGTAGTTGGGTGCAGTGCCAAAGCACTTGAAGGTAGTAGTAGTTAGATGGCATTCGTCTCTCCCGGTATTTAGGGTTGATATCGCGCTGTATTCGAAAAGCCATTAAACAAAGTCCCTGGCCAAGGCAAGCGAGATTTACTGGTAGGCACTCCAGTAGTTTCTCTGGGTGTATTGGACTCTACTCCGGCATGACTTACTGCGCTGTTAGGGGTCTGACATTTACCATCCCCCTAAGCCCGATATACGAGTATCTTAGATGAACAGACCGAACTGTACGGAGATTGTCACAGATAGGCTCAGTAGGAGTTCAGATGAGTTTGCTCATCGGCATTCTTATTGATAGATACCTGGGCAGCCATTACGTGTAGCTAGTACTACTGAAGGACTTGTAGTTAAACCCACTGGAAGCGTATTATCGAGTCTTTAGAGTCCCACACAGAGGGTTTCCCTGCTTCGGGTAAAACGATATAGATGCCGTATGGTTTTACGGTAGGGTTCCGATCACATACGTGTATTGGCTACACGGATGTTGTTCGGACGGATAGTACAAGTGGGCTTTGGTTTAATCCGGATCCTAGTATTATAATATTGAATTATTATTGTCTCATTGTATTCGTATTTTTCGGAATACGAATATGGGGATGTATATGTTGGATATATGTATGCCCTGAAGGCCATTATTTGATAGTAGATGTATTGACATGTGTATATATATTCAGAAGACTTTCTTGCTCGACATGATAGTATTCTATCTAGTTACTCTTTATCTTATCATGTTCACTTGATTGTGTATACTATTCATTTGGTACATGTTGATAAAACCCTTAGGATATCTGCTTGACTATCATGATTATGATGCAGATCATACTAGTGGGGCATGACTGGTCTATAAGCGTATCCTTAAATGTTTCTAGTCATGGGTGTATCGAGACGGGGCATCGATATTCTAGAATAGACAAGCATATACGTTTCTTGACCCATTTGATGGGCGATAGATAATCCCATATCCATTGATGTTTGACATCAAAGATTGTATACGGGTGCTCAGTAGAGACTGGGTACACTGAACGGACTCACCGAGAACTCCTATATGGTATTATATCTATCGTCGGATAGGAGTTCTCAAGTGACACTTGTACAGGTTAGTCTGTAGACCCGAGATCGTCATAGAGTCTTGTGTGTTCTCCCACTGTACTTTGATTTCCACGCTACCACGGCTCTACTGAGTCATGCAAATAGGTGGCTTTTGGGTACAATCCCGAGGCACATGGAGGCAATGAGCGATAGAGGGGTTTTCGTCTCTCCTTGTATTGGGGGTTGATGTTGCTCTGTGCTCGATTGGCTATAACTGGAAGTCCCTGGCTAAAGCTGATGAGATTTACTGATAAGTATTATCGGTAGTTTCTCGATCTGTTATAGGCCATACATCTGCATGACTTATTGAGTTATTAGGGTCGACGATACCATCCCTACACTCGATATGCAGCATATTTGAATAAGAGACCGGACTGTACGGTAAGTGTTATCGGTTGGCTCTACGGGAGTTTTGACAGGTTCGCTTGTTGTTCTTCTGTTCGCTCAATACCTGGGAGCCGTTACATGCAGCTGGTACTGCTGACGGTTTATGGGTATATGATATGATCACTACATACTGCTAGCGTATTGACGAGTTTTAGAGTCCGACAAAGGGGTTTCTTAGCTCAGGCGAAATGATGTGGGGCGCATATAGGGATATGCGCAGGAGCTTGATTAAATGCGTGTATATGATACCATATTTTAATCTGGCATTTTCTATTGGTCAGGTCGTATGTGATATGACCGGATTATTAAATCAAGTGTTAATTTAATATCAAATGACCTTTAGCTCATTTATTAAACCCTTTCTTTATTTTGTATGCATGAATGTATGTATGTTTACATTGATATGTATGCACACATGCATGCATACATGTGTCATGGTTGATGATACATTAGAGATGGCTATGCAAGACTCACATGGAAACTATGATGATATTTTAATTATTGAGTTAAAAGAAAATAGGAAATAATTCATGGCTAATATTTTCTTCTACACACTTCTTGAGTTGTCCATATCTAACCATGGTTTTATTTCCTAATTATCTTTTAACTCAACCATCAAAAATATCTAGATATTTTCCTAGCCTTAGTTAAGAGTGAGTGTGACTCTCTCTTATTCATTTTTTATTCTTAAGTTTATCTCTCTTAAGCTCAAGAAAGCCATTTCCATCTCTTTCTTCCTCCAAGCTCTCTACCTCTTTCAAAATGAGTGAAGAGAAAGAAAAAGAAAGGTTTTTAAGTGAGAATATTACCCACTTCACCAATCTATATTAGTCTAGCCCACTAGTGTAGGTTGTTTGTTTCACTTCCACTTAGGTCAAGTAAAGCTAGGAGCTTGAGCATAGGAACTCCGTGGTGAATCGTCGTGGATTTCGAAGGCTTCAAGCAAGCCCGTTCAAACTCCAAGTAGAACCAAGGAGTCAAGGAGGAAAGGTTTACAAAGGTTGTATTTCTCCCCTCTTGGTGTTAGACACTAACTAGAATATGATACTTGCTATTTTTTACCCAAATCCTTCAATTCTTGGTTAGGTTTGGTTAGCACCCTAGAATTTTTAAAGTTGCATGTTTGATGCTTGTTAAAACCTAGTAAGGGTGCTAAGCAATCCCAGCAGTGGTATCAGAGCCAAGGCTAGAGAATTAGACGATATTAGTAGAATTACGAAACCGAAACAGCTCCAAAACCTCGAAACTAAAGCCCTAGTTTCTGCCGTTTTTAAAAAGTTCTCTGAAAATTATTTAAACAAGTGCAGATTGTTACATGCGATGTAATATGAAGACCGGAGAAAAACGAGCCCACTCCACCGGATTTTGGCCGGCAAAACCTTGCTTAAAACCGGTATGGCCGGTTTTTCATTGGAGTTTGGGCTTCGATTTTCTTTGGTGTTCCAGTCTCTGGGGTTTGTTGTTTCAGGTATTGTTTGTTTTTGCCAAGATTGCATGTTATGTTATCTTTCTGTAATGGCAATTTGGAGTGTTTCGTATTCGTAATTTTAATATCGTTTCGGGTTTATATATGTGATACAATAGTTGGAATTCACAATAATTAGTTTTGTGAAAACAAGTTAGTATTTTGTAAATCTAGCAATTTAGTCTCATTCAATAGATTGCCACGGAGTTTTGATTCGGATCAAAACTCCGTCGCAATCTCGTATAGTATGCGAGCATTCACCGGGTAACAGTACTAGATAGCCACGCCTCATAGCCCCGACCAAGTGACTGTTGGAGAACCCCGTTGCCAAAAGCATCCGTTAGGGTGCTCGCGGCCGTGGTGTTCCGCCTAAGTGCACTTCGTCGACGACATCGGGGGTGCGGCCGACTACTAATGTTTCCAACGAGCATTCGATCATTTGTTGGGAATCTTATTGAATTGCACGACTGGTTATTGAAAAATGTTTTCAATTTTAGACTAAAATGCCGGATTTATAATGTTAGGCATGAAATTCGAAATAAGTGATATTCCGGTTTTATGATGTCTAAGGAATGGGTGGATTCCAAATATTGTAGTTTGACATTTCTTTTCTGGGACCGTACGTGTAATATGTAGTGTATCTCCGATTTCGTTGCTATACGTCAATGACAATTGGGATACACATATTTACTTATGTTGATGACATATGATGTTATGTGTTGCTGTGATATGATGTACAGGATCGTCGTGAATGGATAGCCGGGGGTTTTATGTGAGACGAGAGTTTTTCTTTTCATTCATGTAAAATTCATTGTATGTAATATTCTTTTATTGGGGCACTTCCAGGTTGAGGATAATATCACCATTGATATATATTATTTACTTTTCCGCATTAGGATAGACCCAAGGTGGGGAGCATAAGTGGCCGGGTTCTAGAGTCCAGTGGGAGGCCATCTTGAGGAGTCGAGATCGGGTCTCCTAACCCTAGAATTGGCGGGGTCACTTGCCACTCTCGTAGGGGTCTAGGGGTGTGGGCTTGGCTATTCATCACGACCATGGAATCCGTATTTTCTATCGGTGGCTAAATACAAAATACGGACCTCCTAGTATATCCTATATTTTCACATATGTGCTTCTGTTGTTGTTATTTTGTGATGTGATCACTTTATATGCTGAGACGAATGGTATATTATATATATAATATATAATAAACATTGCTTATGTTTTGCATCCGCGCTAATCCTTCCCCCGCTTTGTCGTTAGTTAAGTAAGCTAACGGTACATGACGGGACCCGTGGCGAATGCGGATGGCATAAGCGTACGTTCTATTTTCATTTCTTTTCTGTAATGGCTTAAAGACTTAAATGATGGGACTACATTAATGAGATTAATGTAAAGAAAAAGAAACCTAAAAGATGTTGTAGAATCGAATTTGAAACTCACTCGGCCTTTTTATGAAAAAGCAAGTTTCAAAAATGCAGAGCTTAAGCCACTCCTTTTAAAACTATTTGATTCTACAACAAAATCAAGTTCAAAGCGTTAAAGGTTTTCTTAAAAACCATCCGCAAACCTCCGTCATTTTAGGAAGTAGAGTACTTAGTATTCATGCTACTTATGTTGATCATAGTCAAGGCGTAATGTACGGTAGCTAAATGATGTCTTCCTACACAGCATATAATGCGATTAGTTAGGACACTCATGTGATTATGTTGATCATAATCAAGGGTCATGTGAATGGGTATAATTAATCACGAAATGATGGGTAGAACTTGATTAGTGCTTATAATATGTTGACCGTAGCTAAGGTCATAAGCTACCAGGGGTAAAAACTATATCGGGAGTTTCAAGAGTTGAAATTTGCAATGAGATTGCATACCTTCTATGTGATAGTTGGATCCCGATCCCACTGTGAGTAAGAGCTACTCCCAGGAGAGTTTTGCACTTTACAATTAGCTAACCCATTAGGTGTCCAGAAAGGTGTCAACGGGGTTATGCCTCTGGGAAAATGAGGTTTACTTTAATTACGTCCGTGCGAAAACACGGGGAACCTCCCTCAAAGTACCGACACTGGCCTGGCTGACCGGTTAGCGAACTTGTAGAATGTAATTAATCCTGGATAATTTTCTTTTTAAGGTTTGAATGAAAATTTGATAAAAGCAGTGGGAGACATCGATTAGATAAGATAATAACCAATCTAATCTTTGCAAGAGCTTTCGCTGAGTGTATTCTTTTCTCTCTCCTAATGGCAGATACCCATGACTGGACTTAAGCTTCTGTTAGAGAAAAATAAACTGACGGGATCTAATTATAAAGACTGGCTGAGGAAGATAAACATTGCCCTTATATATGATAAGGTATCATATGTCCTCACTGCCTCAGCCCCTCCCATCCCAGGCCCTAAATCTTCTGTAGTGGATAGGAAGATCCTCAAGACATGGGATATTGACTATACCACTGCCAAATGCCTCACACTCGCCTCGATGGATAATGTACATCAAAAGCAGCATGAGAAGATGGATGTTCAATCCATCTTTCTCCATACAAAAGAGTTGTATGGAGAGCAATCTCGTACCCTGTGCTATGAGGCATCTAAAAGGCTGTTTTAGATTAGAATGGCTCCTGGCACACCAGTGAGTAATCATGTCTTGAAGATGATAGCTCTTATTGAAGAGCTTAAGGGCCTTGGATGGACAATAGAGAATGAACAGTATATTGATATTGTTCTGCAGTCTCTCCCCCTGGCCTTTTCTCAGTTCATAGTAAATTTCAACATGCACAACATGGAGAAGTCGCTACCTGAACTTCTCAATATGTTGAGAAGTGCAGAAAGCACGCTCAAGACAGCGAAAACTCCCGCTTTGCTTGCTGGGTCATCTTCCTCTTCTCTCCCAAAAGCCAAGGACAAGGGAAAGGTGAAGAAGAAACCCACCAAACCAAGAGGTGGAGTGAAAAAGGCAAAAGGGAAAGACAAATCCAGGACTGAGGAGTCAGGAAAAGGAGAATGTTTCTACTGCAAAAAGTCGGGACACTGCAAGAAGTATGGTGATGCTTCCGCTTCAGGTGTGTTTGTGACTGAAAACTGTTTTTCTATAAACTCTGCTTGCTGGGTATTGGATATCGGTTCGGGTTCTCACATCTGATATTTTACGCAGGGATTAAGAAATAGCAGAGTTTTGAAGACTGGTGATCATACTCTCCGGGTTGGAAATGTTTCCAATGTACATGCAGTATCAGTGGGGGAGTATCACCTGGGGTTGCCATCAGGATGTATATTGGTTTTGAACCCGTGTTATTATGTACCAAGCATGCTATGTAATATAATATCCATTTATAGATTAAAGCAGGCATCACGGAATTGGAACATTTGCTTTGATGATGCGATCAAAGAGTTTGATTTTGTCAAAAATCCAGATGAACCCTGTATTTATAAGAAGATTGTAGGGAGTATTGTCGCATTCCTCGTATTGTACATGGATGACATTCTCCTGATAGGAAATGATGTTCCTATGCTACAATCAGTCAAATTGTTCTTATCACAAAGGTTCTCCATGAAAGACCTGGGTGATGCCTCGTACATATTGGGCATTAAGATATATAGAGATAGATCTAAAAGGTTGTTAGGATTGTCCCAATCCAGGTACATTAACACGATCCTAAAGAGGTTTAGTATGGAAGATTACAAGCAGGGTGCCTTACCCTCTTGTCACGGAATCACTCTCTCCGAGTACTTTTGCCCAAAGTCTGATGAAGAGAGAGATCGCATGAGCATTATACCCTACACTTCAGCCGTAGGATCTATAATGTATGCGATG
This sequence comes from Agapanthus africanus, assembly GCA_030015575.1. NCBI lineage: Eukaryota > Viridiplantae > Streptophyta > Magnoliopsida > Asparagales > Amaryllidaceae > Agapanthus > Agapanthus africanus. The sequence continues at coordinate 437,978,959 of CM057350.1, read as the reverse complement.
TTATGTACTCGTCCTGATGTAGCTTATGCACTAGGTGTAGTGAGCAGGTATCAATCCAACCCAAGGGAGAAACACTAAACAACTGTGAAGAACATTCTTAAGTACTTACGAAGGACTAAAGAAATGTTCTTGGTATATGGTAACGGGGATCTCCAAATGGAGGCCTTTACCGATTCGAGCTTCCAGAGTGATAAGAATGACAGCGAATTTATCTCAGGGTTTGTATATACCCTCAATGGAGGGGCGGTATGTTGGAAGAGTTCCAAACAGGATACCATTGCAGACTCCATAATAGAAGCTAAGTATATTGCTGCAAATGATGCTGCCAAGAAAGCCGTCTGGATGAGGAAGTTCATCTCGGAGCTAGGAGTAGTTCCAACCATTATTGATCCAATACCATTATATTGTGATAATAAAGGGGCTATAGCGTTGGCCAAAGATCCCAGGTCCCATCAGCGATACAGATACATCATGAGGCGATATCATTTGATCCAGGAGATAGTTGATCGCCGCGAGATCGTGATTCGAAGAGTAGACACAAAGAATAACACCACAGATCCATTCACTAAGGCCCTCCCACAGCCGCAGCATGAGCGAATTTTTGAGATGTTGAGTATAAGATATGCCAATAATTGGCCTTAGTGCAAGTGGGAGATTTATTGCATGCTTTTGGCGTGTCGTGTATTTGAAGTTCTAAAGTTAACCGCAATCAGGACGGTGTAGCTTTGCAGCTAGCCGCGATGAGTACGGGTCGTCTGCAGGGAGAAGGAGAGTTTTAAGTTCTTGTTCTTACGAGTTAATGCACAAGGCGGAAATGTTCGTATCTATCATGTGTGTATATATGCAAAGTAAACGCTTGTTAGGATTAGAGAGGATAGTGTAAGTTAAAAAAATACGTACTCAACCCTTTGAGCCGAACTCGACCACTAAAACTAGAGCAATCGGCAACAACATGAATTAGGGTGCTTAAGCACGGTATTAGTGAAATTCGGCTTATTGACCCTTGTCCGTCCGTTCTTGTCGCTTGCTTTCGCCTCCGGCCAATCCAAACGCAACCGGTCGCGGTTAGGAAACACCGATACCTTGGTAGGGTAGGGTGCCTAACGGAGCGCTTGCGTAAGGTTTGGATGGAGTTTAATGGAAAAGATCGGGAAAAGGAAATGAGAAACGAAAGCTTAACATACAATAGCGTATTCTTTTCTTAACAACACATATTCATAAACATCAAAACAACAAACAAAAAGAGCAAAAGAAAAGAAACACAAAGAAAAGAAAAGAGTAACCAACATTACAAGTAAGTAAGTACAAGGAAATTAAAGAGCAAGTAAGTAAAGGGCATGGAAATAAATTACAAGAAATTAAAAGAGCAAGAATATAAATGCAAGTAAGTAAAAGAGAACACTAAGAACCATAGAACCATTACAAGCCATGGGTTCAATAACCTAATCTTAAACTTTCAAGCTCAATGAAGAGGTTGCTAGATCAAGAGAAGGTAAAGAACTCATGTGAAATGAAGGCAAAAACGAGAGCTTTATTAATCTTCATATCATGATACAACCCCTTGAGATCAATAACCAACTCTTAAACTTGCAAGCTCAATGAAGAGGTTGCAAGATCAAGAGAAAGCAAGGAGCTCAAGGGGACTAAGCTATGTACAAGAGAAAGGACAAAAGAGAAACAAAAGCTTGGACAAAGAATCACAATCCAAGACCCCCTCTCCTTGCTCACTGGTTCTGCTTTTATAGGCTCAAAAGAAAAATAAACTAGTAATAAAAATGAGCTGAAGTGGAAGCAAGGGAGGGGCCACAGAAAACTGGAGCTCATCTGGCACTGTAGGGTCGGCCTGCTCCGCCAAAGAGAGAAAGTGCTCGGCCAAAATCCGAAGGAGCTGGCTCGTATTTATTGTGATGGTTTGTATGTCCCCAATATCCCTCTGGTGCTGCTAGATTTCTCTAATTTAACCTGGTCTGCACTTTTGGATTTGGAGGGAAACTTGATGATACAAATCACATCAATACTTTATGCATTAAACACCCATCACTTCTCATGCCCACTTGCACCCAATTCATCATATCATGTGCCATGGGCAACCCCTTTCTCTATGTCCAAGTGCCAAAGAGCATGTGCACACTTGCTATATGTTGGACTAAAATGTGTGTGCGTTTGTTTATTTGGAAAAACTCTTTGGATATCCGTCGGTTTCCAGTTCCGGTTGCAGTGTCGGCTCAGAAATGATATATCCGTGATTTTAAGTGTATTTCCAGTATTTTGTCACGGATACCTGTAATCTGTATTACTGAGCAGACACTGGTTAATAATACCAATATATAACAAAATATATAATGAATGAGCTGTATTAAAATGCAAATTTCTGGTATGAACAAATACCCCCAAACTTATCTTTTGCTCGTCCCGAGCAAAACAAAATCCTAGCCTCACTTTCGCAGGGAACGCGATTGTACTGAGCTCATGCAACAAGCCATTAAACATCTAAGTGTCCCTAGTAGGAGGAGTGTTGTCTCCTGAGAGTTTTCAGTGGATACTGCCCACAAAATCTCGTCAAGCTAGTTTCATAAGTTAACGTTGATTCTACTCCTACAGTTTAGCATCTAAGTTAGAAATTCTATCATCCTAAGTTAGAAATATCCAACCCTTATGTTTCACGCCTTTTATTTATTCAACCCCAGATCCTATACATTTTACAGTTTAGAAAGATCTCGGTATCTCTTGAGTTTTCCTTCTAAAGTGTGGTCTCCAATCAGGGATTTTTATCAATTTTACAGAAAATATAAGTCTTATTCTTTATTCCTATCTTTCGTCCAAACATCGATTGTATACCCCTACGCGTGTGTAAAATTTTCAACTCTACACTCAAGAATTCAATTCAAGCTATAGTACCCTTACCCTAATACCTAATACTACTTCTTTTTATTAATGATGGACGGTATTGCTCACACACCTTTCATGCGACTATTAATGCTTCTTGAGGCATTAATGGCCGATTACTAAATGTGTGAGCTTTAAAGCATAAATAGCAGTTTGTATTGACATGTACCAAATGACATGTATTGACATGTTGACATGTATATATTGACATGTGTGTGTGTGTGTGTGTGTGTATATATTCAGAGGACTTTCTTGCTCGACATGATAGTATGCTATCTGGTTACTCTTTATCTTAAAATGTTCACTTGATTGTGTATACTATTCATTTGGTACATGTTGATAAAGCCCTTAGGATATTCGCTTGACTATCATGATTATGATGCAGATCATACTAGTGGGGCATGACTGGTCTATAAGCATATCCTAAAATGTTCCTAGTCATGGGTGTATCAAGACGGGGCATCGATATTCCAGTATAGACTAGCGTATACGTTTCTTGACCCATTTGATGGGCGATGGATGATCCAATATCCATTGGTGTTTGACATCAAAAATTGTATAGGGTGCTCAGTGGAGAATGGGTACACTGAACGGACTCACCGAGAACTCCTATATGGTATTATATCTATCGTTGGATAGCAGTTCTCAGGTGACACTTGTACGAGTTAGTCTGTAGACCCGAGATAGTCATAGATTCTTATGTGTTCTCCTACTGTACTTTGATTTCCACCCTACCACGGCTCTACTGAGTCATGAAAATAGGTGGCTTTTGGGTATAGTCCCAAAGCACATGGAGGCAATGAGCGATAGGAGGGATTTTCGTCTCTCCCGGTATTGGGGGTTGATGTTGCGCTGTGCTCGATTGGCTATAACTGGAAGTCCCTGGCCAGGGCTGATGAGATTTACTGATAAGTGTTATCAGTAGTTTATCGATCTGTTATAGGCCATACATCGGCATGACTTATTGAGTTATTGGGGTCGACGATACCATCCAGCATATTTGACGAAGAGACAGGACTGTACGGTAAGTGTTACCGGTTGGCTCTACAGGAGTTTTGACAGGTTTGCTTATTGTTCTTCTATTCGCTCAATACCTGAGAGACATTACGTGCAGCTAGTACCGCTGACGGTTTTTGGGTATGTGATATGATCACTGCCTACTACTAGCATATTGAAAAGTCTTAGAGTCCCACAAAAGGGTTTCCAAGCTCAGGCGAAACGATATGGGGCATATGGGAATATGCGTAGGAGCTTGATTAAATACGTGTATATCATACCATATTTTAATCTGGCATTTTCTATTGGTCGAGTCGTATGTGATATGACTGGATTATTAAATCAAGTGTTGATTTAATATCAAATGACCATTAGCTCATTTATTAAACCCTTTCTTTATTTTGTATGCATGAATGTATGTATGTTTATATTGATATGTATGCACACATGCATGCATACATGTGTCATGGTTGATGATACATTAGAGATGGCTATGCAAGACTCACATGGAAACTATGATGATATTTTAATTATTGAGTTAAAAGAAAATGGGAAATAATTCATGGCTAATATTTTCTTCTACACACTTCTTGAGTTGTCCATATCTAACCATGGTTTTATTTCCTAATTATCTTTTAACTCAACCATCAAAAATATCTAGATATTTTCCTAGCCTTACTTAAGAGTGAGTATGACTCTCTTTTATTCATTTTTTATTCTTAAGTTTATCTCTCTTGAGCTCAAGCAAGCCATTTCCATCTCCTTCTTCCTCCAAGCTCTCTACCTCTTTCAAAGTGAGTGAAGAGAACGAAAAAGAAAGATTTTTATGTGAGAATATTACCCACTTCACCAATCTATATTAGTCTAGCCCACTAGTGTAGGTTGTTTTCTATACTTCCACTTAGGTCAAGTGAAGCTAGGAGCTTGAGCAAAGGAACTCCGTGGTGGATCGTCGTGGATTTCGAAGGCTTCAAGCGAACCCGTTCAAACTCCAAGTAGAACCAAGGAGTCGAGGAAGAGAGGTCTACAAAGGTTGTATTTCTCCCCTCTTAGTGTTAGACACTAACTAGCATGTGATACTTGCTACTTTTTATCCTAATCCTCTAGTTCGATTCTTGGTTAGGTTTGGTTAGCACCCTAGAATTTTTAAATTTGCATGTTTGATACTTGTTAAAACCTAGTGAAGGTGCTAAACAAACCCAGCAGTATATACTGTGAGGGCGTTCTTGTAATTTCACAAGAGATGCTTCAAAAAGGGGCACCTCATTATTTGGATTATCTATTTGTGAAAATAGATTAATGAGGTGTAAATGGAGATATTTTAGGCATGGAGTCAAGCATGGCTCATTCATTTGATTTATTGGTTTGGCTACACTATTCAAGCATGGTTGTTATTTCTTATTGAAATAATAATGCATTCTTGAGAAAAGAAAAGGGATGAGCATTTCTTGACTTGCCTCAAGACTTGATCATTTGCATTTTCCCTTTCTCTCTCCATTTTTCCTCCTTCTTCCTCAAAGACCTTAACCCTCACATGAGTTGTGAACCATAGGGTCTCATGAGATAAAACACTCCATTAGATACTCTGCATCTTCTAGGCTATCTAGTTTAGCGAACTAAGTACCCTAGTTACCTCGTTTTAGAGGGTGGAGCTTGAGGTATAGACTCTCGGGTGGATCATCTTCGACACGAGGAGGCCAACGATCAAGTGTGATCCGATCTTCGAGGAGCTAAAGAAGAGGAGGAGGAGACCAAGACCCAAAAGACAAGGTTCTAGGAGGTATAAAACTCTTTCCGAGTAGTTAAACCTCCAAGTAGTTTTAGCTAGTTAAGATTTCTATTAAGATCCTGGAGTTTAGTCGGTGTTGCGAAGCTTTGAAAAATCTTTTTTATAAATTCCGCCTCCCCGCGAACCTGTGGGGTGCACGACATCGACTTACAATACCAATATCAGATAGCAGTTCTCTGGTGATCTGAGTACATGGTAGTCCCTAGACCTGAAATCGCCACAGTCTCTTATGTGTTCCCACTGTACTTAGATTACTACCCAACCACGGCTTAACTGAGTCGTGCAAATAGGTTTTAGTTGGGTACAGTCCTGAAGCACATGTACGCAGTGAGCGGTCGAGGGAATTCATCACTCCTGGTATTGGGGGTCGATATCATACTGTGAAGGACACGACTATAGCCAGAAATCCGTGGCCACGACAGTAGAGATAAACTGGTAAGTGTTACCAGTTGTATCTCTTTGGTTATGAGTCCTCTATCAGCACGACTTTTCAGTTTATTGGGGGTCTGACAGATTCCACCCCCTAGACCCGGTATGCGATACTCTTTGACGATGAGACTGGACTGTACGGATTTTATTGGGTCCAGATGAGTTCGCTCGTCGACCTGCCTTTATCTTGCTCATACCTGGATAGCCGTTATGTATAGCTAGTGCCACTGTCGAGCTTGTGGGTTAACCCGAAAGGGGGTTGAATCTGAAAGTGTTTCAGATTCAACCGGAAGCGATCCTGTATAATCTACTGCCGGCGTATTGAAAGGTCTTTAGAGTCTCGCAACTAAAGTGCCTGCCTGGGCAAAACGCGATGTGACTTGCGTATAGGGATACATGCATGAGTTTGATAAAACATGTATATTGGATATACGTGTTTAATCGGACGACTGGTATACTAGCTGGATTAAAATCAGGAATATCAAGTCAAGAGTTGACTTGATAACCGTATAGATGATGCAGTTTCTAGTATAGCGTATATGATATACACACTCTCTACAGTATATGATACTGAAATAATATTGGTGGCATTTCGTGTACGCGATATATGATGTGTACGTGTATGAGATACATGTACTAATAATTATAATATATATATATATATTGTTGGTGTAATATGCCCTAGATGCCATTATTGTATAGTATTAGTTAGTATATTACATTTTGGAAGCTTGGGATATATACATGGATTTATGACAGTCTTGCTCGATATGGTAGTATGCTACTTGGTTTGTATGTATCTTAATATGTGAATATGTTTCTTTTGACGTATCGCTAATACATATTGATAGAGCCCTTAGGATCTTTGCTTGACTACCAGCGTTGTGATGGCAGTCACACTAATGGGGGCTGGGTAGTCTACAAGCACATCCTTATAATGGTCCCTAGTCATAAGATTATCGAGACAGAGTAGCGATACTACATAGTAGACTAGTGTATACGCTTCTCATCCTAGGAGGGGAGATGGTCTGTCCCACAACCATCAGTATGTTGTACTGGAGATAGTATGCAGGTGCTCATTGGGTTATGAGTTACACTGGATGGACTCGTGGGGAACTTCTGGTTGGTACTATACCTATCGTCAGGTAGCAGTTCCCAGGTGACATGAGTACAGCATAGTCCATTGACTTGATACTGCTACTTCGCCTCAAGTGTGTTCCCACTGTTCTTAGATTACTACCCTACCACGGTTCTATTGAGTCATGCAAACAGATAGTAGTTGGGTGCAGTCCCGAAGTGCTTGGAGGCAGTGGCGGTTAGATAGGATTCGTCTCTCCCGGTATGGGGGTTGATATCGCGCTGTGATTTGAAAAGCCATTACACAAAGTCCCTGGCCAGGGAAAGCGAGATTTGCTGGTAGGGATTCTAGTAATTTCTCAGGGTGTTTTTGGCTGTACTCCGACACGATTTATTGCGCTATTAGGGGTCTGACGCTTGCCACCCTACAAGGCCCGATATGTGATACTCTTAGACGAACAGACCGGACTATACGGAGATTGCCACAGACAGGCTCAGTAGGGGTACGGATGAGTTTGCTCATCGGCCTTCTTATCGACAGATACCTAGGTAGCCATTACGTGCATCTAGTACCGCTGACGTGCTTGTGGTTAAACCCACTACCAACATATTGTCGAGTCTTTAGAGTCCCAAACAGAGGGTTTCCCAGCTTCGGGCGAAACGATGTAGAGGTCGTATGGTTTTACGACAGGGTTCGATCACACATGTGTACTTGTACGCATATGATGTTCGGACGGACAGTACTAGTGGGCTTTGGTTTAAGCCGGATCCTAGTTTTTGATTATTGGATTAGTTTTGTCTCATTGTATTCATGTTTCTCGGAATACGGATGTGGGTATGTATATACGGATGAGAGGGACATTCTTGTAATTTGATCAAGATTGTTTCTTGGAGAGAAACACCTCAATTAGGGTTTTTCTTTTTGATTAATTCTTTTGTGAGGTGGAGGAAATGAGGTGGGTTTTCTTTGTGGTATTTTAGTGAAATATGATTAGGGTTTCATGTTGACTTACTTGGACTCACATGAGATTAGAAGACTTAGATATTTTGAGATATTTTACAAGATAAGATATTTTCTAGTGTGAGATATTAGTTTGGTTCATTGTTTAAAAGAGGCAGCCACTTGATCAGTCGAAAATATTGCATCTTTTAACCGGCAATTTCCCTATCATTTGCACTCATCTAGAAGTGTTCGGCATTCATATAGCACATATTAGCAAATCAGTTGATAAATATCAGATTGCATGTGTTAGACTTTAAAACCGGCACTATAAGGGAAATTGACTGCATTTCATAGCATGGCATCATTCCTAATATCGCAACTTGTGTTCCGAAGTTTGTGCAGGAAAATTACAGAAGATCGGTCAAATTTACAAACGAAGACTGTTAGAAAGACGCCAACTAATGGATTTGGAATCTGGTATTTATCTAAGAAGCATTCAGAGATTCAACATATCAGAAAGTACCATTTAAGACAGCAGGAAGCAACACTGAAAGTATGAAGCACCAAGTAGCCTACTTGGCCGCGGAACCGCGGCCGGAGCCGCCTTGCGCCGCGGTTCCGCGGCGGCTTGTCCACGTCACCACCTCAATTAAGCTTCATAATTCTCATTTCAGCTCCTACACTTCAGAAAGACACTACAGTTTCCAGATGAATCTCGAAGCTTCTGCCAGTTCAGCAAACTAGGGTTTCTAAGCTAAACATTCCTAGCTTAAAGCCTAAGCTAAGCTCCTAACTAACTTACAAAAAACTTTTGGAGGGAATTGAAAATTCAAAAACCTATAAATAGACCCCTAGGCTCACTTGTAAATTATCTTAGATATCATCTCATATCATTAGATCAATTCTTCATCTCTCCCAAATTCCACCCACAAGTCTAGTGACAAGGATTGTGTCAAAACCCTAACCCTAATCCAATCTAGAAATACCCAATTCAAGATCCATGGAGTTCAAGCATAGCAAGTCTTCAAAGATCCTTTAGAAGCAGAGCCGGTATTCAACGGAGCACGAGATCGAAGCGATCCAAGACTCAAGAAGCCGAGCGATGCAAGATTCGACGAGCGAAGTTCCTACCTCTTGTAATTCTTGAGAGTTGTAACTACTTGTTGATGTAATAAAGATGAAGATTCTTTAAACTTGTTTACATTTCAATTCAAGCATCATGATTTCATTTCGATTCTTGAATGTATTCTTTGTGATGATGTGTGAATAAACTCCGCTCGTGGAGGAATCGAGATGATTGTAGAATGATGATGTTGATGAATCTTTAAACGTTTTCTTAGGTCCTATAGCAATTGTAAATTCTTGAAAATAGAATGATCGATGATCTAGATCGATGTGAAATGATTCTTGATTCCTTTCGCACGATCTAGAAAATCAACGATCGATCATTGGATTTTCAAGAAGCTATCTAGCGAATGTGATTCATCGAAAGGACAAAAGATAGGACGAAGAACCCTAATTCTTTGCAAGATCCTTAAACCTCGATCAATCGACATCGAGTTAGCATCAATTCGTTAATGGATAAGAAACGTTAATCTTTATTCTTCATCACATCTACAATCTAATCGATTCCTACGAGCTTTACTACAAATCTTGAAACCCAAATCGATTGGAATTATATCACATCTTGATTCTTGATGTTTATCGTTTTCTTGATTCTTGATTAGAACAGTGACACTTGAAACTCATCGATAAAAATCTTGAATCATTTTGCTTTTCTTTTCTATTAAAGTTTCAATTCAAAACAAACAACTAAGAACGAATCGTACAATCCCTGTGGACGATCCGCACTTGCTAACGAAATCTATACACGACACCGTTATTGATTGCGGTCAAATAATTCTTTGATTGTGAATTCTATTCATTTTCTAAACCGACACAAAGATAAAAGATCAATCAAATGACACCGTTACCGGGGATCATTTGATTTACACACACAATCGGAAAATTTCAAATCAATCAAATGGCGCCGTTGCCGCGGATCGGGCGCTAATTCGTTCTTTATTTGAAATTTGAATTGAAAGATTTATTCCATTACATTTTTGAGATCAAAATTCGCACAAACCCTAAACGATTTGTTGTGATTTATTGCAAGGAGATCTGGAGCTTGCTGTGCAATTGAAATAATTTTTGAAATATACCAGAGAGCTAAGGGAGTGTACAGAAGAACCCTGATACAATTTGGTGTAGTGTTCTCATCACCCGACCGCGTTTCCGCAGTGTAAGCAGCCAACTGCGGCGGTTCCGCGGCCTCTTCAAGGCATCTGTGCATCAAACTTCCTCAGGTAACTTCTAGCTTTCTTATCTCCTCCTCTCTCTGCTCCAACTAACAAATTTCTGCAGGCTTCTTTGAAAAAATCGCAGCGCCGCAAAAAGCAAATTAAAATTGTGCGTGTTTTTGTTTCGTGGTTGTTTGCATTATAAATACGGATATTAAGGGGCAAAGACCAAATCCAAATCAGGTGGGGAGTTCATTACCCTTCCTAGGCCCCGAAAATCACAAAATTGCATCCGCATTGACCCACATTAACTAAAAAATATCTAGAGATGACTCTAAGGACCGTCGCGCTCACTTAGGACAGAAGAAGGCCGTGGGTAATTCATTGCTTATCCGCGTTTTCTTATGGTGTCTAAGGAAAATGTGTCGAAGGCTAGTGGTTATTAATTAGGCCCACTACTTACGTAGTGGAGTACCTTCCCACTTACCTGGCACTTACCTGGCCACAGGGGGACAAAGAGGCAGTGGAGGATTCTAACCTGCGACTTGTCTTTTGGCAGTTAGGAGCGGCCTAGAGCCGGACCTAGGTGACCACTAGATTCTAGGGTTTTCTGTATTGCATTTGTTGTGTTGCATCATTTTTTCAAAAATCCGTCCTATTTTCAAAACAAACACCGCATTCATCATTTTCCCCTAATTATAAGCCACGCTGCCACTTGTACCAACCCTTTTTAGTGCAAGATAGGCTGGACACGGGATTCTAGCGCCCGTTTAGTCCGCGTACCCTTTATCGACTCCAAAGTCGGTATTTCTCCATTTACTTCTTCTTTACCCACCACCACACCCACATCGATGGATCCAACTCCATCGAACTTCTTTTCCACTAATTTGCCGCCGTCCGTTGGTGCGCAGAATCCACCCCGCATCTCTCTCCAAGAGAGGTGCTACCCTATTCGAGGTCCTCTTTCGACCTGCTTATCCATTCCACCAGCCAACGGGGATAATTTTGAAATTAAACCCCAATACATCAATCTTTTACCCAAATTCCACGGACTCGAGACTGAGGACGCTTAGGTTTTCATTACCAAATTTGAAAACGTATGCTCAATGATGGGTACGTCACAACTTTCAGTGGATGCTATGCGTCTACGACTTCTTCCATTTACTTTGTGCGATATAGCCGAGAAGTGGCTATATAACACTACCGCACACTCTATTACGAATTGGGAAGAATTCGTCACGGCATTCCTTAAGAAATTTTACCCTATGCAAAAGAAAGCTCGAATCCGTAGCGAACTCAACCAATTTACCCAGCTTCCGACTGAACCATTTTCTAAATGCTTTGAACATTTGAAGGATCTTTTGGTTCAATGTCCTCATCACGGCATCCCGAGATGGGATCTTTGCCGAATCTTATATGAGGGCATTAACCCAAACACTAAACAGAACCTTGAAAACATGTGTCAAGGTACTTTTATGACTAAGGATGATGGGGAGGCATGGAAATTTTTAGAAGAGTTCGCTGAAAAATCACTACAGTGGGAGAGTGGTACCCAATCATTGAATAGGGGTGGCGTACACCAAATAGATGTGTCCATAGGTGTTCGAGCTGAGATGGAAGCAATGCAAAAGAAGCTCGAAGTTATGGAACACAAATTTGCAGCAGCCTCCCTAAACCCAGTGTCGCTCCCCAAAACTGTTTGTGGGTGCTGTTCTGATCCGTCTCATTTAACGGAAGAATGTCCATTAAACTCTCAGTTTCAAGGTCTCGAGCATACCAATGCCGCATTTCAATGACCTAGAAACGATCCATATTCTTCCACGTACAATCAGTGTTGGAAGAATCACCCGAATTTTGCTTAGAACCAACAACAATCTCAAAACACGATTCCAAGCCAAAATAATTTCCAAAGGGCTCTTCCTCCACCACAGCAACCCCTTCAACTCACTCAGCACCCCTACCAGTCACAAAATTTCCACAACCTGATCAACACTCCTGCACAGTCTAATCCTATGCAGTTGTCTTGTTCTGACGAATTCTCTCAATTCACTCAAATCACGAAATCACTTTTGTCAAATTTCATAGAGGTTTCGGCTGAGGTTAGATCTTCCGTCAGTGAGATAAAGAAAAACTTAGCGTCCCAAGCTGAGAGTATCAGATCGATGGAAGCTGAAATCGCACGACTTAAAGCCGAAATGAGTGCGAGAGAAAAAGGGAAACTTCCTTCTCAACCCCTACCGAACCCTGGGCATTACAATGTAAATGTCATCACAACGTTGAGATCAGGAAGAGTGCTGAATAACCATGTTGGGGAAGAAGTTGATGATATTGGAAATCATATCAACACCCCGACTGAGACCTTCCCTCGCACACACACACTTCTACTTCTGATCCTTGTTCTTCTACCCCACCACCTTCTCGCAAGCCTATTCTCCATTTCCCACTAGGCTCGACACCTCAGTATAGCCCTTCTAGTTCTCCACAGACGGTCCCCACTCCTCTTTTGGGATCACATCTATCCCCTCTTCCTTCTCCTATGATGGACCCGACACTTATTGCGAAAGCACCTTACCCGAATCGGTTAAAAGCTAACAAAACGAGTCCACATATGGAGAAAATTATGGAAATGTTTAAACAGGTTAACATCAACATCCCTCTCCTAGATGCGATTCAACAAGTCCCCGCATATGCGAAAATTCTTAAGGACTTGTGCACTAGGAAGAGGAAGACTCAAGTGCCGAAGAAGGTCTTCATGTCTAATAATATTAGCACTGCTTTTATCCCCCAGCTACCAAAGAAACGTAAGGACCCAGGATGTCCTACAATATCGATTTCTATTGGGGGTAAAAACATAAATCGTGCTCTTTTAGACCTTGGCGCAAGTGTTAACCTACTTCCATATTTTGTATATGAGCAACTAGGGATTGGAGAGTTGAAACCTACTCACTGCACTCTCCAAATGGCAGACCGTTCAATCACCAAACCAAGGGGTGAACTAGAGGATGTGTTGATAAAGGTCGGGGAATTTGTTTTCCCTGTAGACTTCATTGTACTCGATACACAGCCTGTAGCAAACCCCCGGGGCCAAATTCTGGTGATTCTGGGTCGTCCTTTCCTTGCCACTTCCAACGCTGTTATTAACTGTAGAAATGGTTCGATGAACTTATCATTTGGAAATATGACCATTGAACTAAATATCTACAAAGTTGGAAGTCAGCCATCAGAACCCTCTACTCATATTCTAGATGTGTGCTCTGTCCACGAGATCGCTCCCGATAGTTGCGGAGCTGAGGAACTTTGCTTTACAGATCTCGACGACATTACCACATCTCTGTTTGATCTCACACATGATCTTAGTGAGGACACTTTTCCTACACTTGTGTCCTACACTCTTGACTTTTCTCCACCTGAGTCTGTATCTTTCACAGGCTCTGAGCTTCTTTGAAATTCCAAAAATCACTCGATGATCCCTCCTTCTATCATTTCTCCCCCCGTATTAGATCTCAAAATTTTACCTTCTCGTCTTAAATATGCTTATTTAGATGAGAATGTGTCTTTACCGGTTATCATATCTGCTTCTCTAGCATCAGAGCAAGAGAATGCACTTTTATCGGTGTTGAGATCTAACGGAGAGGCGTTTGGTTGGACTATGGCGGACATCAAAGGGATTAGTCCCTTGATTGTTGAACATCATATACATGTGATGGATGATGCCAGACCAACCCGAGAACCACAGCGACGGTTAAATCCCGTCATGAAGGAAGCGGTGATGAAAAAGATCGTCAAATGCCTTGATAGCGGTATTATATACCCAATCTCCGATAGCCAATGGGTGAGTCTTATACATGTCGTCCCTAAGAAATCTGGCATCACTGTTATCACCAATGAGGCAAATGAGTTGATTCAGACACGCGCCCAAACTGGGTGGCGTGTATGTATTGATTATAGAAAACTCAATGCCGCCACGAGGAAAGACCACTTTCCTCTACCCTTCATTGATCAGATGCTGGAGCGCTTAGCTGGACGAGAGTATTATTGTTTTATGGACGGATACTCAGGCTATAATCAGGTCCCCATCGCCAAAAAGGATCAAGATAAAACCACTTTTACTTGTCCTTTTGGTACCTTTGCTTACAGTCGCATGCCCTTTGGGTTATGCAATGCTCCCGCTACCTTTCAGCGGTGTATGATGGGGATATTCTCTGATATGGTAGAGAATTTCTTGGAGATTTTTATGGAAGACTTCTCGATTTTTGGAGTGACTTTTTCTGATTGCCTATCGAATCTTGACGCAGTTCTTACTCGTTGCAAAGAGAAGAACTTAACGTTGAACTGGGAAAATGCCATTTCATGGTCCAAGAAGGAATTGTACTTGGACATGTTATTTTACAGAAAGGCATTGAGGTTGACAGAGCTAAGATAGATGTCATTCAAAACCTTCCTCATCCCAAAAGCGTCAAGGACATTCAATCCTTCCTTGGCCATGCGGGCTTTTATAGGAGATTCATAAAAGACTTTAGCAAAATTGCTAGACCTTTAACTCTTCTCCTGGCCAAGGATACGACCTTCCACTTTGACTCGGACTGTGAGACAGATTTTGACTTGTAAGGTTCCTAGGCACTCTAAGGAGGTCTCACAAGGCATCAACCATGCCAAATTCAAATTTTACAAGTGCCGAAAAACCCTAATACGGATCGTTGACAAGAGTTTAAGCGAAACATGCAACTAGTTAACATCTTAACTATGAGTGAACGGAAAATACAACCTTTGTAGGTCCGGTCCACCACTTCTCTAGCTCCATGATGACGTCCCCTCGCTGCGATCATCGGATCCCGGACTCTAGCGTCGGCTTCATCGGAGAAATGGTCGAGCTAGGTCGTCGACTTCGATGCCGAAGATGATCTACGTCGAGGCAACACAAGATCAAGCTCCAACTTCACCAAGTCATGAAACTTGTAAAGAAAACACCCTATACTACTTGGTAAGTGGTAGAGGATGAAGAAATAGGAAGTGGGTTCACTTTAGAATTGGATTTCTCACTCTTTTTCTCATTTCACCATTGATGGTAGCAAGCTTTTCTTCATCTTGAAGAAGGAGAGGAAGAAGAAAAGAATATGATAAGTATATTTAAATTATAAAATAAAATGATACTTATCATATTAACAACCATGGTTTAGTGTAGAGAACTAACTAGGGTTTAGTTGAATGGTTAGGTTTAGGAGATGAAGACAAAATGGTTGCTTTAGTCAAAGATGCATGAAGCATCAAGAACCTTCTAGTATGAAAGCAACCATTTAGTTTTTCTTTTCCTTTTCAACCAAAATAAATAGATAAATGAATAAGTGAAATGAAACCCTAACCATTCACTAAACATGGTTTAAGTCTTTACACAAACTCAAGTTTGCATGTATCATCAAACATGATACAAATAAGTGCAAAAAAGTATATCACATATATAACTTGTGCAATTCAAGTGAGAAAATCCATTTAAAGTGAACCAATACTAGTTAATGCAAAGTAATATATCAAATATATAATTATGCATTAAATCATTAAATCAATACTTGATTTAAATATCCAGTCATATCGCATATAACCGACTAATATCCAATTTATCGGCTTATCGAATCAATCCTTGATTCGATAACTAGGTTATATCGCATACAACCAATCGATAAATTCATCGCGAGAATAGAATACGGTATCACATACACGCATTATTCTCGGTCCCACACATATCTCATATGCGCTCCTATTTCGTTTCGCTTGAGCCAGGAAACCTCTGTGAAGGACTCTAAAGACTCGTCAATACGCCGGCAACAGGTGATGATCATATCAAACACCCACAAGCCACAAACGGTCTGCTAAACGTAACGGCCACCCGGGTATTGAGCGATCAGAAGATCGACGAGCAAGCCCGCTCACACTCCTGTGAATCCAACCAGTAACACTTACCGTACAGTCCGGTCTGTTCGTCTGATATGTCGCATATCTCGCCTAGGGGTGGTAAACGTCAGACCCCAGTAGCTCGATAAGTCGTGTCGATATGAGGTCTATAACAGTTCGAGAAACTACTGGTAACACTTACCAGTAAATCTCAGTAACCCTGGCCAGGGATTTCCGGTTATAGCCAATCGAACACAGCGCAACATCAACTCCCTATACCGGGAGAGACGAATCCCCTCCTATCGCTCATTGCCTCCATGTGATTCGGGACTGTACCCAAAAGCCACCGTTTTGCACGCCCTCTTGGACGTGGTAAGGTGAAAATCAAAGCACAGTGGGAATCACACAAGACTCTATGACGATCTCGGGTCTACAGACTAACCTGTACCAGTGTCACCAGAGAACTGCCATCTGACGTAAGGTATAATACCATCTGGGAGTTCTCGGTGAGTCCGTCCAGTGTACCCAGTCTCTACTGAGCACCCGTATATCATCTCTGATGTCAAACACCAATGGATATGGGATCATCCATCGCCCATCTGTATGGGTCGAGAAGGTATACGCTAGTCTACTCTGGTATATCGATGCCCCGTCTCGATACACCCACGACTAGGGACCTTGAAGGATGTACTTATAGACTACTATGTCCCCACTAGTATGATCTGCATCATAGTCCAGGTAGTCAAGTACACATCCTAAGGGCTTTACCAACATGTAACAGAGAGACAATCATTATTATACACGTTAAGGTAAAGAGTAACCAGATAGCATACTATCATGTTGAGCAAGAAAGTCCTCCCTATATATGTCCCAGCATCCACTATAATATACATCCTATGTACAGTAATGGCCTCTAGGGCATACATATAACTAACAATCTCCTACTTGCACTAGGGCCATCTGTAGCAGTGGTTGCAGTATCTCATACTCAACCATCCCATAAAAGTCTCTCTCTGGGAATAGGCCTTCGTGAGTGGATCCGCCGTGTCGTCCTCTGAGTCTACTTTCCTAACCTCAATCACCCTGGAGATCAACCATCTCCATGATCAGGTGACACTGCCTTAGAATATGTCTGGATCACTGATGGGATGGACGTTCCTTGGCATAAGCCACAACTCCATTGTCACACAATGGGAGGAACTAAGTTCATCTCATGAATAAATATACATCCAGACTGCCTCTTTGGTAGCATCTTAAGTAGCGATGTATTCAGCCTTTATCATCTAGTATGCCACGGTATCTATCTTGGAACTCTTCCAACATACCGTCCCTTTACTGAGGGTAAAGACAATGCCTGTGACTGACATTCAGTCGTCTTTATCACCCTGGAACCTTTCCATTGATTCTCCCCAGGATCGATTGATACCATCTCACTACAGCTCATGAGTATCCTAACATCCAATTAGATCTATCTCATAGATCCGAAACCCAGGATTTAGTAGGTATCAGTTTGATCCTATGTGGAGAATCATTGTGATAAGCAGAGATTGACAGAGCGTAGCATAAGAAACTCCTTCCCTATCAGGAGTATGTCATCCATGTACTCTAAGAGGATCACTACCATACTTCCTACTATATTTTTGTATATACAAGGTTCATCTACCGTTTTGATGATGTCAGACTCTTTGACTACCACATCAAAACAGATGTTCCAACTCCGCGATGCCTCCTTTATTACATAAAACATCTTGCACACGTTTCCGCTGCTCCCACTGTCTACGAAGCCCTCTGACTGTGTACTTATAGACGCACTCTTCTAAAACATCATTTAGAAAAGCAGTCATGGCACCCAACCGCCAGATATCGTAGTCATGGTATGTAGCCGTGGCAAGTAGGATCTGGATGGACTTAAGCATAGCTGCTTGAAAAAGGTTTCATAATTATCCACGCCTGGTCGATGATGAAAACCTTTAACATGTCTAGCTTTGAAAGTCTCAACTTTTCCATCTACACCAAGTAATCTTCTCAAGATATACTTGCTCCTGATGGGGATTTAACCCTTCAGATATTGCAACCAAAGTCCATACTTTGTTGGTGTATATGGATTCCATCTCAGATCGCTAAGCATCCAGCCATTCTTATAGAGTCCCACTCTTGATGGCCAGCTCGAAACTAGTTGGGTCATCATCTCATGATGCAATCCTCGCTCCCACTGTCATAGAGAAACCGAAGTATCTCTCAGGTGGGTGAGGAACCCTACTAGATTGGCGGAGAGGCTGAGGTTCGTTGGAATTTACTGAATCCTTTGGTTCTACCAAATCATCTGCTGTAGTTTGTATAGCTGGAACCTTTCCAGTTGTACATAACAGACCTTGCCTCGAGCTTGTCCGGATTTTGCTTTTAGACATAGGCCGGACAACCCCAAATCTTAACAAACTTAAGATATGGGCTCTTCCCTTTTCATATCACATATGAAGTGGTAGGCAATTGATTTGATTGGAACCCTATTCAATAGGTATGCAGCTTCTCAAGCGCATAACTCCTAAAAGGAAATAGGTAACTCAGTACTACTCATCATAGAGCACACCATATCAAATAGGGTGTATATGCTCCGCCCCGATATACCATCGTGCTATGGTGTATACGGAGGAGTAATGCTGAGAGAGAATCTCATTCTCCTTTAGAATAAACCAGGAATTCCGTGCTCAAGTATTCTCCTCCCTGTTCTTATCATAGGACATAATACTTATACCTATATTTTGGTTCTCTACTTCCAACTTATATTATGTGAATACCTCAAAAGGTTCGGACCTATGTTTCAACAGGAACATATGGTTGAATCTTGAGAGACTGTCAGAGAATGTAATGAAGTATAAAGAACCGGTCCTGGCATGTGTAGACAGGGGACCTTACATACATCATCATGTATCAGTCCCAAGAGTTTACTAACTCTTTCTCTGTTTCCAATAAACAGAGCTATGGTCATGTAATCTTTGTGACATGACTGGCAAGTTTCACAAGATGTAAATTCAAACTGATTTAAATATGCATCTAAAATGTAACTTCAGCCAGTCGGGTCGCATTGATATGACCTAGTCTACAATGCCTCAAGAAGGATTCGTTCATTTCTGAACTCTTCCTCTTGTGTGTGTTCCGTATACTAAGAACTGTAGTTTGATTTAGAACATCAATGCTTTTAGATAACGTACCTGAACCGATCAACTTTTGATATAGGAAATGTTCAAAACATTATCCAACAATACAAAATTTTATCATTTCTTTACTAATAAAGAGACTGATATGATTTTGTATATCAGGCACGGTATCTAATAGTATTTGTTCAGAATCAATGTATTTGTAATACAGGGTGACAGTGACCAACAGACTTGGCTGCAACACTTGCCCCGTTTTCTGCCTCATGAAACCTATCACCCGTTCTCAGTTCTCTACCTTTCTGTAACCCTATGTAACAGTTTACATATCTGGGATCCTGATCCAGTATCAAATACCCAGGACGTAGAGGATATGGAGAAACAGTTCTGTGTAACGAACACACCCGAAGATGATGCATCATATGCACTTTCCTCGTTTGGGCGGCACGGGAAATCTGGTATTCCCCAATTTCCTGCTCTGTCTTATAACATTTATAAGTTGGAGCGGGACCAACGTTCCCCAGCTCAGTATAACAAGCGGGTTCGGTCAATACATCCGTATTATTATCTTGATTAAGGCATGATATGGTCGCTACCAGGAGAGAGAGAGAGAGAAGAAAACACTCAGCGTGCGCTCTTGCAAGATCAGATTGGTTATTTATTTTATCTAATCAGGATGGCTCCGACTGTTTTTATCAAATCTTCCTTCAAACCCTAAAAGGAAAGACTAGCCGGGATTAATTACGCGCTACAAGTTCGCCAATCTTTCAGCCAGGCCAGTGTCGGTACTTTGAGGGAGGTCCCCCGTGCTTTCGCACGAACCTAATTAATCTAAACCTCGTTTTCCCAGAGGCGTAACCTCGTTAACACCTTTCTAGACACCTACTTGATCGGCTAATTGTAATGTGTAAAACTCTCCCAGAAGTAACTCTTACTCGCAGCGGGTATCTGGATCCAACTATCTCATAGAAGGTATGCAATCTCATTGCAAATTTCAACACTTGAAATTCCTGATAATATTTTGCCCATAGCGTCCTATGACCTTGACGGAGGCCAAACTACCCATAGTCCGCTAGTCAAGTTCAACCCGTCATTTCCTGATTGAATTAAACCCACCCGCACGACCCTTGACGGAGGCCAAACAACGCCGTACGAATACCTTAATCCAATCGCATCATATGCTAGCAGATAAGCACTAGTTAGCTACCATACACTACGCCTTGACGGAGGCCAAACTACCGCAACACGAATACTAACTAGTACTTATCTGAAATGACGGAGGGCTACGACAGGTTTTTATGAAAACCTATTGCGTAATGAACTTGATATCGTTGTAGGATCGAATGAATTTTGAAATGGAGTGTCTTTGAGGCTTTTCTAGTTTTGCTAAAGGAGTCACTCCCGGTGAAGGGCTCGTCGGTCCTTTCCTCGTCGAATGAGGTGCGGGATATATCATATATATCACTGTTCAAAGCAGAACTCTTAAAAGCAATCAAAAGACAAACCGAGTGTGTAGCATCTGCCAGTTATTGCTAAAGGAGTCACTCCCGGTGAAGGGATCTCGGTCCTTTCCTTATCGAATAAGGTGCAGGATATATCATATATACCGCTGTGCAAAGCAAGAACTGTAGCTACCTGTTTTATTTTGAAATTCGATTCCACAACATCTTAGGTTTCTTTTCTTTCATTAATCACACTAATGAAGTCCCATCATTTAAGTCCACCTAAACATCACAGATAAATACGACATACACTTATGCCATCCGCATTCGCCTCGATGTCCCCTCGTGCACCGTTAGGTTAGGTGACTAACGGCAGAGCGGGGCAGGGCTAGCGCGGATGTAAAACATAAGTAACGTCTATATAATATATCATATATACTATATAAAGTATCCATCACAGAACATATCACATGATCACATCACAGATATCGCAGCAGAAGAATCATATGAAACATTGGATATACTAGGACGTCCGTGTTTTCAATACGAGCCAGTATAAAACACGGATTCCACGGTCGCGATGAATAGCCAAACCCACACCCCTAGACCCCTACGAGAGCGGCGAGCAACCCTACCAATTCTAGAGTTAGGAGACCCGGACTCGACTCCTCGAGTTGGTCTCCCACTGGACTCCAGAACCCGGTTACTTTTGCCCTCCTCCTTGGGTCTATCCTAGTGTGGAAAAGTAAATAATATACAAAGGGTGACATCTTCCGCAACCTGGAAGTGCCCCAATAAAAGAATATTACATACAAGTTTTTACATGAATGAAAATTAAAAACACTCATCTCACATAAAAAAAAACCCGGCTATTCAAACACGACGATCCAATATAACATATCCAGCAACACATAACATCACATGTCATCAACGTAAGTAAACATGCGTATCCCAATTGTCGTTCGCATATAGCAACGAAACCGGCGATATCACATATTACACTTACGGTCGCAGAAAAGAAAGTGTAAAACTACAACAGTTGGAATCCGCAAACTCATTAGACATCGCATGCCTAACCATATGAATACCTTAGACATCACATGCCTAACAATTATAAACCCCGTATTTTAGTCTCATCATCGAAAAATCTTTTCAATATCAAGTCGGGCAATTCAACAAGATTCCCGACATCCTGATCGAATGCTCGTCACAAACTTCAGTAGACGGCCGCACCCCCGACGCCGTCGATGAAGTGCACCAAGGCGGAACACCGCTGCCGCGAGTACCCGAACGGATGCTTTCGGCGATGGGGTTCTCCTACAGTCACTTGGTCGGGGCTATGGGGTGTAGCAGTCTATTAAGTTTATCCGGCGAGTATCCGCGTACGCTACGTGATTGCGACGGACTTTTGATCGCATCAAAATTCCGTGGCAACTAATCAAGTGAGACTAAACCGCTAGATTTATAACATTCATTCAGTTATCTCATAACTACTTGTGAATTCCAATTATTGTATCACATTCCGGATAAATAGAAAATGTTAAACTTTCCGATCGAACAATCAAACACCCAAGTTTTCCCAAAACAGCTCAACACATGAAATAAGTTTAAAAACATCCACTTCATGCCTCAGTACCAACGGTCCAGCCGTAGAAGGGTCAAGCCAACGCCTCACATGTGGCACGCCGTACTGCCCCAAACCCTAAGGTTCAAAGGGCAGTTCAAGACGGTCACATAATCGAGTTAAGGTTTGTTGTCTTCTAGAGGGACCATCGTGTTACTTGCACTACTCAGAACGTCCTTAAACCACGGAAAAATCCAACAATTGGAAATTTCCCGGCAGGGGGAAAAGTGGGTATTTATATCCGATCGAACTTTTTAACATGCTCTAAAAATACCTGGAAAAACACATAGACAAAGTTTGATAATCCGATCGAATTTACGAACTCCCAATACAACCCAGAAAACTCAACTCTTGAGTGATATTTAAAAATTCCCAGAAAATACAGCACCTAAATATAAGAATTACGGTGCAAAAATTAACGGAAGATGAGACCATATGACCGCGGAACCGCCGCCGGAGCAAGGCTCCTGCCGCGGTTCCGCGGCGGTTTAGATGATTCAGGTTGTCGTTTTGCACTGTAATTCTTAGAACTTCCTGCTGAACTTTTTAAGAATTTTTAATCTGGAAAAAATCCAGTTTTGAAAAAATGTCCAGAGAGGGGTCATGGATTGGCGTTTCGGGTTCGATCGGGTTTCTAATATCGTCTACGCATCGCCTAAGGCTCTAGCTAGGCTCTGATACCACTGTAGGATTCCTAGGCACTCTAAGGAGGTCTCACAAGGCATCAACCATGCCAAATTCAAATTTTACAAGTGCCGAAAAACCCTAATACGGATCGTTGACTAGAGTTTAAGCGAAACATGCAACTAGTTAACATCTTAACTATGAGTGAACGGAAAATACAACCTTTGTAAGTCCGGTCCACCACTTCTCTAGCTCCATGATGACGTCCCCTTGCTGCGATCATCGGATCCCTGACTCTAGCGTCGGCTTCATCGGAGAAATGTTCGGGCTAGGTCGTCGACTTCGATGCCGAAGATGATCTACGTCGAGGCAACACAAGATCAAGCTCCAACTTCACCAAGTCATGAAACTTGCGAAGAAAACACCCTATACTACTTGGCAAGTGGTAGAGGATGAAGAAATAGGAAGTGGGTTCACTTTAGAATTGGATTTCTCACTCTTTTTCTCATTTCACCATTGATGGTAGCAAGCTTTTCTTCATCTTGAAGAAGGAGAGGAAGAAGAAAAGAATATGATAAGTATATTTAAATTATAAAATAAAATGATACTTATCATATTAACAACCATGGTTTAGTGTAGAGAACTAACTAGGGTTTAGTTGAATGGTTAGGTTTAGGAGATGAAGACAAAATGGTTGCTTTAGTCAAAGATGCATGAAACATCAAGAACCTTCTAGTATGAAAGCAACCATTTATTTTTTATTTTCCTTTTCAACCAAAATAAATAGATAAATGAATAAGTGAAATGAAACCCTAACCATTCACTAAACATGGTTTAAGACTTTACACAAACCCAAGTTTGCATGTATCATCAAACATGATACAAACAGGTGCACAAAAGTATATCACATATACAACTTGTGCAATTCAAGTGAGAAAATCCATTTAAAGTGAACCAATACTAGTTAATGCAAAGTAATATATCAAATATATAATTATGAATTAAACCATTAAATCAATACTTGATTTAACGATCCGGTCATATCGCATATAACCGACTAATATCCAATGTATCGGCTTATCGAATCAATCCTTGATTCGATAACTAGGTTATATCGCATACAACCAATCGATACATTCATCGCGAGAATAGAATACGGTATCACATACATGCATTATTCTCGGTCCCGCACATATCTCATATGCGCTCCTATTTCGTTTCGCTTGAGCCAGGAAACCTCTGTGTAGGACTCTAAAGACTCGTCAATACGCCGGCAGCAGGTGATGATCAAATCAAACACCCACAAGCCGCAAACGGTCTGCTAAACGTAACGGCCACCCGGGTATTAAGCGATCAGAAGATCGACGAGCAAGCCCGCTCACACTCCTGTGAATCCAACCAGTAACACTTACCGTACAGTCCGGTCTGTTCGTCTGATATGTCGCATATCTCGCCTAGGGGTGGTAAACGTCAGACCCCAGTAGCTCGATAAGTCGTGTCGATATGAGGTCTATAACAGTTCGAGAAACTACTGGTAACACTTACCAGTAAATCTCAGCAACCCTGGCCAGGGATTTCCGGTTATAGCCAATCGAACACATCGCAACATCAACTCCCTATACCGGGAGAGACGAATCCCCTCCTATCGCTCATTGCCTCCATATGATTCGGGACTGTACCCAAAAGCCACCGTTTTGCACGCCCTCTTGGACGTGGTAAGGTGGAAATCAAAGCACAGTGGGAATCACACAAGACTCTATGACGATCTCGGGTCTACAGACTAACCTGTACCAGTGTCACCAGAGAACTGCCATCTGACGTAAGGTATAATACCATCTGGGAGTTCTCGGCGAGTCCGTCCAGTGTACCCAGTCTCCACTGAGCACCCGTATATCATCTCTGATGTCAAACACCAATGGATATGGGATCATCCATCGCCCATCTGTATGGGTCGAGAAGGTATACGCTAGTCTACTCTGGTATATCGATGCCCCGTCTTGATACACCCACGATTAGGGACCTTGAAGGATGTACTTATGGACTACTATGTCCCCACTAGTATGATCTGCATCATAGTCCAGGTAGTCAAGTACACATCCTAAGGGCTTTACCAACATGTAACAGAGAGACAATCATTATTATACACGTTAAGGTAAAGAGTAACCAGATAGCATACTATCATGTCGAGCAAGAAAGTCCTCCCTATATATGTCCCAGCATCCACTACAATATACATCCTATGTACAGTAATGGCCTCTAGGGCATACATATAACTAACATGACTCACTTAAACACTCACTCACTTCAGCCCCCGTTCTATCGTCTCCAAATTGGGACTACCCCTTTGAGCTGATGTGTGACGCATCCGACTTTGCAGTAGGTGCAGTCTTAGAACAGCACATTGAAAAGGTGCCACACATGATATACTATGCAAGTAAGACCCTGAATGATGCACAAATCAATTATACAACCACCGAGAAAGAACTTTTAGCGGTTGTATTTGCATTAGAAAAATTCAGGCCTTACTTAATTGGCTCTCCTATAGTTGTGTACACTGACCATTCCGCCTTAAAACATCTTCTGGCGAAGAAAGATGCAAAAGGTCGGCTAATACGTTGGATCCTTCTATTACAAGAATTTGATCTTGTTATCAAAGATAAGAAAGGGTGTGAAAACGTTGTAGCCGACCATCTTTCACGCATCTCTTCTTCCCCTGTGACCCTGCCGATCAATGATTCGTTTCCTGACGAACAACTCTTGAGCGTATCCAATGAACCTTGGTTCAGAGATATTGTGAACTATCTTGTCACGGGACTTATACCCAGCGATTGGTCAAAACAGGACAAATACCATTTTCTATCCCAAGTAAAACACTTTTACTAGGATGATCCCTATCTGTTTAAATATTGTCCTGATCAGATCATTCGCCGGTGTGTCCCGAATGAAGAGTTCAAGAGTGTTCTTTCTTTTTGTCATGATCAGGCCTGTGGGGGTCACTTCGGTCCTAGAAAGACGGTGGAGAAGGTTTTGCAATGCGGATTTTATTGGCCGACCTTATTCAAGGACGCATTTGAGTATTGCAAAACCTGTACACAGTGTCAGTACACGGGTAGAATTTCCCGGAGAACTGAAATGCCTCAGCAACCCATCTTGGTTGTTGAAATTTTCGATGTTTGGGGCATTGACTTTATGGGTCCCTTTCCCAACTCCTTTGGGAATTTGTACATACTGCTGGCGGTTGATTATGTCTCAAAGTGGGTTGAAGCTATTCCATGTCACACTAATGACAAGAAAGTTGTCATTAGGTTCTTAAAAGAGAATATCTTTTCGCGATTTGGATAACCACACGCTATCATTAGCGATAATGGGACACATTTCTGCAACAGATCTTTCGAGACTCTGATGCGGAAATACGGAATCAACCACAGACTTTCTACACCCTATCATCCCTAAACGAGCGGGCAGGCTGAGATTTCGAATAGACAGATCAAACTAATCCTGAAGAAGACTGTTGCTAAAAATAGAAAAGATTGGTCGACCAAACTGACGGATGCTCTTTGGGCATTCAGAACTGCATATAAAACCAACCTAGGGATGTCTCCATATAGGATAGTGTTTGGGAAGGCATGTCACTTACCCGTCGATATTGAGCATAAAGCATTGTGGGCTATTAAGGAAATCAACTTTGACCTCAACCAAGCCTGCAACTTTCGGAAGCTGCAACTTAATGAGCTAAGCGAACTCCGCGATGAAGCTTATGATAACGCTGTAATTGTAAAGAATAGGACTAAAGTTTTTCACGATAAAAACATTTTGAGGAAAACATTTTCACCTGGTCAACAAGTCCTTCTTTATGATTCACGATTACACCTTCACGCGGGTAAGCTTCGATCTCGGTGGAAGGGACCTTTTGTTGTGCGGAATGTATACCCGCACGGGGCAGTAGAAGTAGAAAATGTTAAAAACGGCACATTTTTCAAAGTGAATGGACATAGAGTAAAGCCGTATTTTTCCACTGACCCCACGGAGGAGCTCATGTTCTTACAGGAGCCACTTTACCTTGATTAAAATTCCTCCGTCTCACCTTCATGTCCTGCATATCACTGCATCATCTTTTTGAATGGAGGTGAGTGAAAAGGGTAAGTTTGGGAGAAGTTCTTCACTTATATATTTTGCCCCCACTAATAATTCCCCCCAGGCTTACAGGTTTTTGTAGGTATAGCTGTTGGCAACAGTGAGGACACTGTTGAAAACAAGTTTGGGGGAGGTTTGTGCTTATTTTTGCATCATTTGCATATCATTTGCATAAGAACAAAACATTTCTTTAAAAACTTATAAAAATTTATAAAAAAAAATCAAAATCCATAAAAATTTAAATATTTACACTTCTTTGTATATAAATAAGATAATAAAAGTATAGATAGTGAACAATTACATTCATGAGATTAGAAAAATTTAAGAAAACTAAGAAAATTAGAAGTTTTCTTATACGAACTAGTAATAAGTAGTTATGAGCCGTTGTCCCAAGGGTTAGTAAGATGAAGGAAGTCACTAATCTGGGGATAAAAATAACTCTGAAAAATAGTTTCTATTCTGGAAGCCAAACATTTTGAACGTTGCTACCCTGCTATTCGCACTTACACACGTCTTGAAGCCTGGGATAGTAGAGGATACCTTGAAATGCTCTTGTCTTAAAACCAAAAGTATGAAGGAAATAAAAAAAATATGAAGAAAATAAAAAGTGGGGAGAGAAATGGACACTGGTTTTGTTATCGCCAAGGCAGCAATAAAAAAATATAGCGATGGTGCCTCTTCACCTATTGCCCTAAGGCCAACTGGTCTGGGAGTTACTGCTAAGCCTTAGGTAGTGAAAGACGAGGAAAATACACCAAGTAAGCAAGCACAGGAGTAATCGGTCGGTTAATACCTCAAGAAGTATTAATGGTCGCATGAAAGTGTGTGAGCAATCTCATCTAAATATTCATTAATTAAAAAGTACTGAGGCTGATGGGCAAGGGTATGATAGCTTGAATTGAATTCTCCGGGTGTAGGGATGTCTTTACACACACGCAGGGTTATATGATCGATGTTTGGAAGAAAGATAGGAATGAAGAATAAGACGATGTTTTATTGAGGGAGGACGTGATTTCTAAAATCTTTTCATGACTATTAAGATAGGGCTCATGACAACCGAAAAGCTAGCTTAGTTGGAAACCCTAATTTTCAAGGCTTTTTCTTTTACAATTATTTTCTTTAAATGTAATATTCATGATCTTCCTTTTATTATTGGATTTTGTGGGTGCAATCCGCTGAAAACACTCAGGAGACAACACTCCTCCTACTAGGGACACCTAGAGGTTTAAAGGCTTGTTGCACATGCTCAGTGCAATCGTGTTGCCTACGAAAGTGTGCTAGTTATTTTTTCTCTTTCTTTATTTTTCTCCTTCTCTTTTTAATAAAAAGTTCACTCGAGACGATCGAAATTAAGTTTGGGGGAATTTGATCAGTCGAAAATATTGCATCTTTTAACCGGCAATTTTCCTATAATTTGCACTCATCTAGAAGTGTTCGGCATTCATATAGCACATATTAGCAAATCAGTTGATAAATATCAGATTGCATGTGTTAGACTCTAAAACCGGCACTATAAGGGAAATTGACTGTATTTCATAGCATGGCATCATTCCTATATATCGCAACTTGTGTTCCGAAGTTTGTACAGGAAAATTACAGAAGATCGGTCAAATTTACAAACGAAGACTGTTAAAAAGACGCCAACTAATGGATTTGGAATCTGGTATTGATCTAAGAAGCATTCAGAGATTCAACATATCAGAAAGTACCATTTAAGACAGCAGGAAGCAACACTGAAAGTATGAAGCACCAAGGAGCCTACTTGGCCGCGGAACCGCGGCCGGAGCCGCCTTGCGCTGCGGTTCCGCGATGGCTTATCCACGTCACCACCTCAATTAAGCTTCATAATTCTCATTTTAGCTCCTACACTTCAGAAAGACACTACAGTTTCCAGAGGGATCTCGAAGCTTCTGCCAGTTCAGCAAACTAGGGTTTTTAAGCTAAACATTCCTAGCTTAAAGCCTAAGCTAAGCTCCTAACTAACTTACAACAAACTTTTGGAGGGAATTGAAAATTCAAAAACCTATAAATAGACCCCTAGGCTCACTTGTAAATCATCTTAGATATCATCTCATATCATTAGATCAATTCTTCATCTCTCCCAAATTCCACCCACAAGTCTAGTGACAAGACTTGTGTCAAAACCCTAACCCTAATCCAATCTAGAAATACCCAATTCAAGATCCATGGAGTTCAAGCATAGCAAGTCTTCAAAGATCCTTTAGAAGCAGAGCCGGTATTCAACGGAGCATGAGATCGAAGCGATCCAAGACTCAAGAAGCCGAGCGATGCAAGATTCGACGAGCGAAGTTCCTACCTCTTGTAATTCTTGAGAGTTGTAACTACTTGTTGATGTAATAAAGGTGAAGATTCTTTAAACTTGTTTACATTTCAATTCAAGCATCATGATTTCATTTCGATTCTTGAATGTATTCTTTGTGATGATGTGTGAATAAACTCCGCTCGTGGAGGAATCGAGATGATTGTAGAATGATGATATTGATGAATCTTTAAACATTTTCTTAGGTCCTATAGCAATTGTAAATTCTTGAAAATAGAATGATCGATGATCTAGATCGATGTGAAATGGTTCTTGATTCCTTTCGCACGATCTAGAAAATCAACGATCGATCATTGGATTTTCAAGAAGTTATCTAGCGAATGTGATTCATCGAAAGGACAAAGGATAGGACGAAGAATCCTAATTCTTTGCAAGATCCTTAAACCTCGATCAATCGACATCGAGTTAGCATCAATTCGTTAATAGATAAGAAACGTTAATCTTTAGTCTTCGTCACATCTACAATCTAATCGATTCCTACAAGCTTTACTACAAATCTTGAAACCCAAATCGATTGGAATTATATCACATCTTGATTCTTGATGTTTATCGTTTTCTTGATTCTTGATTAGAACAGTGACACTTGAAACTCATCGATAAAAATCTTGAATCATTTTGCTTTTCTTTTCTATTAAAGTTTCAATTCAAAACAAACAACTAAGAACGAATCGCACAATCCATGTGGACGATCTGCACTTGCTAACGAAATCTATACACGACACCGTTATTGATTGCGGTCAAATAATTCTTTGATTGTGAATTCTATTCATTTTCTAAACCGACACACAAAGATAAAAGATCAATCAAATGACACCGTTACTGGGGATCATTTGATTTACACACACAATCGGAAAATTTCAAATCAATCACCACTCTTTTTCAAAAAAACAAAAAGAAAACACTCTCAATTTCCTCAAGATTTCTTCATCTCCTCTCAAATCCTAACCATCTCATGAGTTGAGAACCCTAGGGTTTATGAGACTACAAGACTCCTAATCACTCTCTACACATCCTAGGATACTTAGTTTAGCATACCAAGTGACCTAGTTATCTCAAGTTATAGGCTAAGCTCAATATTGGAACTCTCGGGTGGATCTTCTACTATTTGGAGTAGCCGACGAGGAGGCGCAATCCATTCTCACTTCGAAGAGCTCACGACGTAGAGAAGGACAGCGAGGAGGTGAAGGACAGCGAGAACTTGAGGTATAACATTCTAACATAGTAGTTAAACCTCTAAGCTAGTTTGTTAGCTAGGATTTAGTATCGATCCTGGAGTTTAGTCGATGTTACGAAGCACTTAAAAATCATTTTTTGCAAACTCCGCCTCCCCGCGATCACGTGGGGTGCGTGGCATCGACTTACAGTGGTATCAGATCCGACTAAACCATAACTAACAAATTAAAAGACAAGTAAAACTACGAAGCCGAAATAACCCGAAAACATCGAAACGTAGATCCTAGTTTCTGTTGATTTTTTACGAGGCTCTAAAAATTATTTTAGCAACTGCAGAGTACTCCTTCACTTGTAAAATGAACACTCACCAAAAACGAGACAATTCCCTTGGATTTTGGCCGGCCACATTAGCCAAAAATCCGGCCTCGCCCGTTTTCCAGAGAGGGAATGCTTCGTGTTTTGGTATGTGGTCTTGTTACTTGGATCTAGGGTTTCAGGAGTTGTTTATTTTTTCCAATTTTGAATATACTGTCAATTCTTTACTATGGCAATACGAGGTGTTTCGAATTCGCGGTTTAACGTCGTTTAATGTTTCAAGTTGTGATACATGTGTTCGTAAACTTCCGCTAATTTCTATATGTCGGTTAGTTGGGGGTTGCACATATCTGTGATGTTTGGTTTGTGTATATGGACTTATTGGTGTAAGTCCGCGGCGGCGCCCCGGCCGTCGATCCGACGCTGGAAACGCGGAAACGAAAAACTTTGCAAACTAGCAAACCGGTACCACCGCGCACTTTTAACCCGGATCGGGCCATTAACCTAGCTACTAGCAAACTACAAGATGGGTAGAGAGTTATACCAAGCGATCTGTGTCCTTCGGTCTTCGTATCCATTCCGATCTCCCGTGGAATCTCCGTCCGTCACCTCCTCGTCGGAAAGGGCACCACGTAGCCGATTTCTTTTACGGGCTCCAACCTCTGGACCGAGGCAACTCGGGCGCGAAGTTGGCTAGCTGACGCGTCCAAGATTTGCTGTAGACAAGTGTAGAATGGTTGTCTCTTTTGTGGTTTGAAGATGCCTTGTATGGATGGAGGTGAAGAAATAAACTTTGGAGAGAGGTGTGTGTTTTTGGTAGCAAGCATAGAATGAAATATGAGATGAATGAATCTCTCTCTCACACAAAATGAACCCCTTCCCTCCCTCTAGTGTGGCCGGCCCCTCTTCAACAATGAGGAGGAAAAAGAATGAATATCCAATAGAAGAAAAGAAAAGATAATCCAAGATTTAAGTCACTCTCATTTCCCATTTCAATCATTTCACCAAACCATCACAATAAATGCAAAGGATGAGACCAAAATGGAATCTCATGATTATGAAGTAACAAATGCAAGAAACCCCCTCCACAAAATGTTATTTGCAAACTGCAAATAACCCTCTCCATCGATAAAGTCCGGCCATGAAGGAACAAAGGAAAACCGGCCGGAAAGGAATGCAAACTGGCAACTTCAGAAAACTGATCCCGTAATAAATTACAGGAAAACCCAGCGACTGCATATACATGCCCGCATTTGTATTCCCACTGAATACAAATGCAAAGAGACAAAACTACACTGTCTAATACTAGGATCCGGCTTAAACCAAAGCCGGCTAGTAAAAACCGTCCGATCACGATCCGTGCAATACCGCACGTATCTGATCGAACCCTGCCATATCTCCATA
This sequence comes from Agapanthus africanus, assembly GCA_030015575.1. Lineage (NCBI taxonomy): Eukaryota > Viridiplantae > Streptophyta > Magnoliopsida > Asparagales > Amaryllidaceae > Agapanthus > Agapanthus africanus. Next base: position 437,946,465 of record CM057350.1, on the reverse strand, counting down.
CGGCCTCTACAGCGTTTTTCCCGAAACCTGAATAACTGTGTGTGGTGGACTCTAAAGACTCGTCAATACTATGGCTGTGGATTTAACCACTAGCACGTCAGAGGTATTAGCCATACGTGACGGGCTACCAGCTATTGACCAAAAGGGACGTCAATGAGCGAACTCATCCTGACACCCTACTGAGCCTGTCAGTGACAATATCCGTACAGTCCGGTCCGTTCGTCTATAAGCATCGCATGGCGGGACTAGGGGGTTGGTAAAAGTCAGACCCCCAATAGCGGTACAAGTCGTGTCGGAGTGTAGCCCAGAACACCCTGAGATACTACTGGAATACCTACCAGCAAATCTCCTGCCTTGGCCAAGGACTTTTCATGTACTAGCTCTCATAGACACAGCGCAACCTCACCCCCAATACCGGGAGAGACGAACCCCTGCAGATCTGCTCACTTCCTCCATGTGGCTCGGGACCGTACCCAACTAAAACCTGTTTGCATGTCTCTTTTGAGCGTGGTAGGGTAGTAATCAAAGCACAGTGGGAACTCACACGAGACAAATGACGATCTCAGGTAGATGAACTAACCTGTACACATGTCACCAGGGAACTGCTATCTGACGTCAGGTATAATACCAACTAGCAGGTTCCCGGCGTGTCCTGTCCGGTGTACTCATAGCTCAATGAGCACCTGTATACATCTTAGGTGAACCAACTGACACCAGTGGCTTGTGAGACCGGCCACCGCCCCTCGTCGGGGTCTCGACTGTATACACTAGTCTACTCCGGAGTATCGATGCCCTGTCTCGAAACTCCCACGACTAGGGACCTTTTAAGGATGTGCTTATAGACTCCAGCTCTCACGTATATGATCGCCCTCATATTGCTGGTAGTCAAGCAAGGATCCTAGGGGCTCTATCAACGTGCAATAGCGACTCGTAAGGTCACCTAAAGCATTACACGATGATAAAGATAAACCAGATACCATACTATCATCTCGAGTAAGACTGTCCTACCGGTATAGGTCCTCCCTCAATCATTGCAATCGCGTGCCTGTGATCTAATAATTGACTCTGAGGGCACAATCTCCAACAATCTCCCACTTACACTCAAGGCTAATTATTGCGATGTCGCATACTCACAGCCCGTGTGATACCGAACACCCAACTCCTCTACTAGTCAGTCTCACAAAGCTCGTTTGCGAAACTATTGCGTTCGAGGAATAGCCTCAGTGAGTGGATCCGCTATAATGTCTCTTTCTATATCTCTCTTTATCTCAAGTTCGCGGAGAAAGCCATCTCCCGAAATGAGCAATACCTGTCTTAGAATGTGTCTGGATATCTGATGGGACCTAGCTCATAAATGAACTCCAAATCCAAACTTCTTAGACTGTATCGTCAACTGAACTTAATCAGTATCCTGCACCATGCCTTCCCTCAGTATCCACCTGGACCACCTGTCCAAAGTACTGCCCCTCGTCAGAGGGAAAACTATAACTCTGACAGCCACTCTGCCATCCAGGTCACCTTGGAAGCCTGGAATGATAACCGTCTCCTAAAGGAGGCTGCCGTTATCATATCCCTAGAACATCCACTTATGTTCTAAAACTGCTTCCGAATGTTTCTCCAGGATTGGTTGAATATCAACTTATTGCACCTACTGCAAAAACTACATCTGGTGTGGTACTTGACATCTCATGATTGACTCAATTGCCTTAGCAAGTGATCTGCCAATCATGCGTATCCCTCTCCCCTTTAGTCTGTAAGACACCTTTAGAGAGGGTGACTCCATTACTTGCAGGTATACTACCGTGCCAGGAATCGTCCATTCTAAATACTCATAGAATGCTGTCAAGGTACCCAGATTAGCAAAACCACCAAAATCTAGATCTAAAACCATAGATCTAGTAACCAGAATATCTGATATAATATCCAAGTCCTATGTGGAGAAACCACTGTGTGACGACCAAAGTATAACCGATCATAGTATAGGAATATCACTTCCTACTCTGTGTATGTCATCAAATACCAGGACATCACACCCTACTACCTTCTTAACAGATCAATCCCCTATTCTGATGAAGTCAAACCTATGACTGTCACATCAGAAATAGATGATCTATCTCCGCTATATCTGCTTTAGTCTATAAATAGACATAAGCCACTTGTCCACCATGCTTCCGCTGCTCCCACTGACCACGACAACCCTCTGGCAGAGTCATATAGACGTACACTTCTAAAGCCAGTTTAGAACGACGCTATACTCATCCTCCTGCCGGGTCTCACAGTCTGGAACAACAGCAATGGTAAGTATGGGTAAACAAGAACCTCCCTGCCACCGTCTTTGAGCATACCGAAGTACCTCTCGAGTGCCTGAGGTTACCCACCATATCTGCGGAGTGGCCAATGGAATGTCAAACCAAATTGAATCTTTAGGTTCTTATCAAATCTTCAGTAATCGTTTGCGGTTCTGGAATCACTTCCAGTTCTACCATACTCCCACTACTGTTTTCTGAATAAATCCATTTTTAATTAAAACTGCGGCGAGTTAAGAACAATATCACTATTGATCTTCCAGATGGTAGAAAGTCAACCCTCGTCATAGCCCGGGTCAACCCACAAACAGCCATTACAGAAACGTGCCTTGAGTCGTCCAGTTTCTGGTTTTAAGCATAAGCCGGACAACTCCCCGTATCTTAACAATGTCAAGATATGAACAGTTCTATATCCAATACAGAAACAGAGGCACTGATTTAATTGAACCAGATTCAAATCACGCAGCTGTCTCCAGTGCATGTCACCTGAATGGAAGGAGGACGATCAGCGTTACTCAACTTAGGAGTGCTTCCAATTATGAGTAATCTGAAAGAGAAGCTAGTTCTCTTAATCATTACTAACAACTGAATACCATACACAAGTATCTACATCTTCGATCACCTTGAAGAATCCCGATACTTGTAATACCTAGTTCTCTACTTTATTCATATACCTATACCTTCTCAAAATTCGGACCCTGTGTTTCTACGAAACACTTGTCTAAAAACTAGAGAAGTCATAAGTAAGCCGAATATAGTACGAGGACCAACCCCTCTGTCCTAATGGACACTGGACAATATACAATACTTTGTACAAGTCCCTTGAGTCTAATAACTCATTCACTGTGTGTCGTAGGTTGAAAACTGTACTTATGGTTAAGAAGAATTACACCGCTGTTCAATGCTCCTTACCTAACCATCCACTGATATAGGTAAATGTCATAGACATAATTTCAAAAAGGTATATCTCACTCTATAAAAATAGACGTACAGATATATCAATTTGAAATTGGTGCATAACAACGGATATTCAAAACCAGATATTTGCCGTCCGGCAAACAACCCAGATGACTTGCTCAAATATCACCAATTACAACGAATCCCGATATAATGAGGATGATCACCTAATTCCCAATAACTTACTCCCACTCATCATCTGTAAAACCATACAGATATGAGAATCATATCTGGTAAATACATACCCTGGAGTAAGTGTCTAATTGGGAAATCAGTTTTCTTTTAACAGTACACAGTGAAACTGAAACATTGAAATGTTTCGATGGGGTATCCCGGTATTCCTAGTAATGCCTCTTCCATTATCCAGATTCACAACTATAACCGTATAATTCTTTGCCACCTCTCCAAATCCCTTTATATGTCTTTAGTTATTACCTTCTGCACACCCCTTTAGGCCAAATGGTTTTCTTTCTTCCCTACCGTTTGGCACCAGCCTATGGTTTGGAAGAAGACTATCCAATAAGCATAATGGGTGTACTGTCCTAATCCTAGGAGCACTCGCAATGCGAGAGAAGGTGAAGATAAAAGACAACCGAATAAACCTTATTCCTATTTCTCCTGAACCAGGATCCATCCCCGAACTGGAACAAGTTCCTTTTGAGTTCGTATATAACCATACGATGGATTATCCAATAAACTTAGGATCTTCGTAGTGATACGGAGTGTCCTGGAGAAATACAAAGGTGATTTAGGATTGGCGAAGAAATACTTGGTTTGGTCGTGAATAGCAGTCGCAGTTTACTTTGCCCTCTTACTAATCCTTTGCTTTGTCTTAACTTAATACCTTCTGTACACCATTTAGGCTAATTGGTTTTCTTCATTCCCTACCGGTCGGCACCTGCCTATGGTTTGGAAGAAGACTATCCAATTTGCGTAATAGGTGTACTATCTCCTAAACCAAGGAGTACTCGCAATGAGAGAAGGTGAAAGGAAAAGACAACTGAATAGTCCTATTCGTTTTCTCCAGAACCGGAAACCATCCTCGAATTCCTTCGAGTTCGTATATAACCATACGATGGTTTTTTCCAATGGAAGTGGACGTTCGTAGTAATACGGGGTGTCCTGGAGAAAAGGGTAAAAGTAGGAGTGGCAATGAGGTTTGCAACTCTGACAATCCAAAAGCCAGTGTTAAGAAGGTTCGGTCAACTTGGTCACTGAGTCATAGTCTAGGGTCAGGTCAATGGTCGCTGCCAAAGAGAGAGAGAAAAGAAACACTCAGCGTGCACTCTAACCTAGATCAGAATGGTTATCACTTTATCTAATCAGGAAACCTCCCACTGTAACGTCAAATTCTTCCCCAAACCTGAAAGAAGAATTAGCAGGGATCACCCGAGGAGTAAACCAACTCATCAGTGGGAATCGGGATCCAACTATCATCGCATGATAACGTGACGGAATCCGCTCAAGTTATCACACTCCATAAGGTATGCGCATATCTGGCAAGTTTCAGTTTCTTTAGAAATTCCCGATGTGTATTTTTGCCCCATGCTCTTATGACCTTGACTAAGGCCAACAAATCATAAGTCATATGTCAAGTTCTACCCGTCATTGTCCAGGTTGATTTGCACCCATCCGTACAAGCCCTTGACTAGGGCCAACAAGGCTATACGACTGTCCCAAACCAACGCATCTATCTATGCAGCATATGAACACCCAATAGCTACCAAACACTGTGCCTTGACTATGGCCAACAAACACAGCTTGAATACTATTGACTATCCATATGAAACGACGGAGGGCTACGAATGGTTTCTGGAGAAAACCTTTAACGTAATGAACTTGATATCGTTGAAGGAACCGGATAGCTTTGAAAAAATATAGTGACGAAAACCTTTGCTAAAGAGGTCACTCCCAGTGAAGGGTTCTCGGCTCTTTCCCCGTAGAATGAGGTGCAGGATATTCCAACTGAATACCACGATGCAATGCAAAAGCAATCGGCTATAGTGAAGTTATTGCCCTGATGCAAACTTCTGTCCAAGGGGTCACTCCCGATGAAGGGATCTCGGCCCTTGCCTCGTCGACTGAGGAGCAGGATATTCCAACTGAATACCACTGTGCAAAACAAAGAGAACGCCCTTGTAATAACAGCTTTTTGAAAAGTGTTCCAACAACATCAGAATAGGTTTGTTTATCTTTCATTGATCCGAATCAACGCAGTCCCATCAATTAATCACACCACAAAAGAACGAAAATAATGATGTACGTATATGCCATCCGCATTCGCCATTGGGTCCCGTCATCACCCGTTAGGTTACTTAACTAATGACAGAGCGGGGACTGGACTAGCGCGGATGCAAAACATATACAACATCTACTAGTATATATATAATATATAATTTTCGCTCAAGGAATGATAAAATGCAACATCACAGAAATGTACAGCATCACAGAACAATACAGATATCTGGGATCCCCGGGTTTCACAGAGCCGCTAATGAAACCCGATGTTCCTCTGGTCGTGTGGATAGCCTGTGCAATGAAATCTTAGACCCCTACGGGCGCGGAAAGTTACCGCCAAAACCTGAAGCGAGGCAGCCCCCTTCAGCAACGTGAATGGACCACCCAGCACTTCACGGAATCCGGTAACTTGGGCACCCCTCCTAGGTCAACCTATACCCCCTACGAGTGCGGCGAACAACCTGCCAATTCTAGAGTGAAGCCCCCTCCGTTTCAACGCCATGAGATGCGGGCTTGTTGCCCTCTAGAACCCGGCTATCCGTGCACCCCTCCGTGGGGTAATCCTAGTACAGAAAGTAAAATATACATACAACGGGTACATCGACCTCGACCCGGTCGTGCCCCAAAAGAATAATATACAAACAGGCAGTGACGGCAGTCCACATGTCGGACGCTCGCCCCGCAATATCAAATGTACGTATAAAACAAAACTGTACTACAACTGCATCCAGGCTATCCCCCACGACCAAACCGCAACATCACAGCACAACACAGAACATCAACGTGAATGTCACGTTCGCAAATCCGTCTAAAAGGGCTATAGCAGTTAGACAGGATTTACCGATCGAATGACATTCACGGTCGCAGATATAATGTAAATACTGTGAACTAGCATGTTTAAAATATCTGATCGAACAAATTTATCGAAGTGGGCCCCAAGCAGTACTGTAGCACTTACAGAAAATATGGGCCCAAAAAGAATATCCCAAAACCCCTATTGCCAATTCAAAAGCTTACTGGAAAAATTTTGTGCAATGAAGACACTTTCCCACCGCGAAACCACGGCCAAACCAGGGGTTTTACCGCATTTCCGCGGTCGTACTAAAGGATCACTGCATCAAATTTTACCAGAATTCTTAGAATTTCCTGCTTGTGTTTCTGCAATGACCTGAAAAATTTTTAGAGCAGAAAAAATTTCGACAGAGAACACATGTGCTTTGGAAAATACGGTTTTTGGGATTTTTGTTCGATCGAGTTTTAAACATACTAGAGCAAGCTAGACTAGGTTAATGGCGTGGCTCTGATACCAATGTAAGTCCGAGGCAGCGCCCCGGCCATCGATCCGACGCCGGAGACGCGGAAACGAAAAACTTTGCAAACTAGCAAACCGGCACCACCGCGCACTTTTAACCCGGATCGGGCCATTAACCTAGCTACTAGCAAACTACAAGATGGGTAGAGAGTTATACCAAACGATCCGTGTCCTTCGGTCTTCGTCTCCATTCCGATCTCCCGCGGAATCTCCATCCGTCACCTCCTCGTCGGAAAGGGCACCACGTAGCCGATTTCTTTTACGGGCTCCCACCTCTGGACCGAGGCAACTCGGGCGCGAAGTTGGCTAGCCGACGCATCCAAGATTTGCTGTAGACAAGTGTAGAATGGTTGTCTCTTTTGGGGTTTGAAGATGCCTTGTATGGATGGAGGTGAAGAAATAAACTTTGGTGAGAGGTGTGTGATTTTTGGTAGCAAGCATAGAATGAAATATGAGATGAATGAATCTCTCTCACACACAAAATGAACCCCTTCCCTCTCTCTAGTGTGGCCGGCCCCTCTTCAACAATGAGGAGGAAAAAGAATGAATATCCAATAGAAGAAAAGAAAAGATAATCCAAGATTTAAGTCACTCTTATTTCCCATTTCAATCCTTTCACCAAACCATCACAATAAATGCAAAGGATGAGACCAAAATGGAATCTCATGATTGAAGGAACAAATGCAAGAAACCCCCTCCACAAAATGTTATTTGCAAACTGCAAATAACCCCCTCCATCGATAAAGTCCGGCCGTGAAGGAACAAAGGAAAACCGGCCGGAACGGAATGCAAACTGGAAACTTCAGAAAACTGATCCCGTAATAAATTACAGGAAAACCCCGCGACTGCATATACATGCCCGCATTTGTATTCCCACTGAATACAAATGCAAAGAGACAAAATTACACTGTCTAATACTAGGATCCGGCTTAAACCAAAGCCGGCTAGTAAAAACCGTCCGATCACGATCCGTGCAATACCGCACGTATCTGATTGAACCCTGCCATATCTCCATACGGCCTCTACAGCGTTTCGCCCGAAACCTGAATAACTGCGCATGGTGGACTCTAAAGACTCGTCAATACTATGGCTGTAGATTTAACCACTAGCACGTCAGAGGTATTAGCCATACGTGACGGGCTACCAACTATTGACCAAAAGGGACGTCAATGAGCGAACTCATCCTGACACCCTACTGAGCCTGTCAGTGACAATATCCGTACAGTCCGGTCCGTTCGTCTATGAGCATCGCACGGCTGGCCTAGGGGGTTCGTAAAAGTCAGACCCCCAATAGCGGTACAAGTCGTGTCGGAGTGTAGCCCAGAACACCCTGAGATACTACTGGAATACCTACCAGCAAATCTCCTGCCTTGGCCAAGGACTTTTCATGTACTGGCTCTCCTAGACACAGCGCGACCTCACCCCCAATACCGGGAGAGACGAACCCCTGCAGATCCGCTCACTGCCTCCATGTGGCTCGGGACTGTACCCAACTAAAACCTGTTTGCACGTCTTCTTTGAGCGTGGTAGGGTAGTAATCAAAGCACAGTGGGAACTCACACGAGACAAATGACGATCTCAGGTAGATGAACTAACCTGTACACATGTCACCAGGGAACTGCTATCTGACGTCAGGTATAATACCAACTAGCAGGTTCCCGGCGAGTCCTGTCCGGTGTACTCATAACCCAATGAGCACTTGTATACATCTTAGGTGAACCAACTGACACCAGTGGCTTGTGAGACCGGCCACCGCCCCTCGTCGGGGTCTCGACTGTATACACTAGTCTACTCCGGAGTATCGATGCTCTGTCTCGAAACTCCCACGACTAGGGACCTTTTAAGGATGTGCTTATAGACTCCAGCTCTCACGTATATGATCGCCCTCATACTGCTGGTAGTCAAGCAAGGATCCTAGGGGCTCTATCAACGTGCAATATCGACTCGTAAGGTCACCTAAAGCAGTACACGATGATAAAGATAAACCAGATAGCATACTATCATCTCGAGTAAAACTGTCCTACCGGTATAGGTCCTCCCTCAATCATTGCAATCACGTGCCTGTGATCCAATAATTGACTCTGAGGGCACTATCTCCAACAATTGGATCGTCATGAATGAATAGCCGGTGATGTGAGACGAGAGTTTATTTCATTCAAATGAAAATTGTAATTTGTTGTAATATTTTTTTCGTGGGGCACATCCGGGTTGAGGTTGTAGCCACCGTTGTATTATTGCATTTACTGTTTATTGCTCCTAGGATATACCAAAGGTATGGTGCATAAACTACCGGGTACTTTGAAGTGTCGAGTGGCTTACTCATGTTGATGAGGGAGGTTGCTTCACTTCGGGTATTTGGCGGGTAGTTTTCTGCACCCTTAGGGGTCTAGGGTGGGGTTTGGCTATTCATCAAAACCGTGGAATCCGTCTTTCGTTACAGACTCAAACAAAACGCGGAATTCCTAGTATATCCAATGTATTCATCTGTGATCTGGAATGCCTATCAGTGTGTCTGACGAATGGATATAAAATATATATATATATATATATATATATATTATAATAGACGTTGCTTATGTTTTGCATCTGCACTAGTCTAGCCCCCATCTCTGGCGTTAGTTATCTAACCTAACGGTGTAAGACAAGGCCCAGTGGCGAATGCGGATGGTATAAACGTACGTTGTATTTTCGTCTTTTTCTGCAATAGCAGGTTAATTGATGGGACTGCATTACATTAATGCAAAGCAAACAAACCAAAGCTGAATCGTTGGAACAATTTTAAAACCACTCGTTTTTTTTTCAAAACAGTAAAACTTTTAAAATGTGAAGCATAAACCACTCCTTTTAAAATCTATCAGGCTCCTTCGATTATATCAAGTTTACTACGTTCACGGTTTCGCCAAAACCATTCGTAGCCCTCCGTCATTTCAGTTGGATATTCAGTAGTATTTATGCTATGTATTTTGACCTTCGCTAAGGTATAATGATTGGTAGCTACTGAATATTCATCTGTAGCATAGATAGATGCGTTCGTTTGGGACAGTCGTACTACTATTTTGGCCTTCGTCAAGAGTATGTACGGGTGGGTTCAAATTAACCTGGACAATGACGAGTAGAGCTTGACATGTGACTTATGATATGTTAGCCTTCGTCAAGGTCATAAGAGCATGGGGCAAAAATCCGCATCGGGAGTTTCTAAAAAAACTGAAACTTACTAGTGTTGCATACCATTTGGAGATAATTTTGGTAGGATTCCTTCGACTTTATCACACGATGATATTTGGATCCCGATCCTACTGTGAGTATATGCTACTCCTCGGTAGATCTTTTCACTTAACGATCAATGTTATAAACCAAGTAAGTGTCTAGAACAGTGTTAGTGGGGCTACGCCTCCAGGGAAAAGAGGTTATTTAATTATGGAACTTCGCGAAAGCGTCATAAAACCTCCCTCGAAGTACCTACACTAGCCTGGCTGAAAAGTTAAGCAAGTATTGTACGGTGAGATTAATCCTGATTGGTTCTTCTTTTATAGTTTGAGGAAGGATTCGAGAAAAAGTGGGAGCAATCCTGTTTAGATAAACTAAAAACCATTCTAAATTTGCAAGAGCGTCATGGTAAAATGTGTCTTCCCTCTCTCCTAATTGCAGCAACCAAAGATGACAGGCCTTAAGTTACTATTAGATAAAAATATATTGACAGAGCCAAACTATAAAGATTGGTTTAGGAATATCAAGATGGCAATCACGTATAACAAATTGGGCTATGTCCTTACTACTAACGCCCCCGCCGTCCCAGGTCCAGACTCCAGTGTCACGGATATTGAAATCCGTAAGACCTAGAAGATTGACTGCGTGAAAGCCAAGTGCCTCATGCTGACCTCTATGGACAATGAGCACCAGAGGCGGCATAAGAATATGGATCTTGAATCCATATTTCTCCATACCAAGGAATTATATGGAGAGCAATCTCGTATCGCAAGATACGAGACCTCGAAGAAGCTATTTCAAGCGAGGTTGGCCGTCGGGTCATCTGTAGGGGAACACGTCCTTAAGATGATCGGCTACATTGAGGAGCTCGCGGACCTCGGGACCACGTTAGAGAATGAGTTATATACAGACTTAATTCTGCAGCTCCTCCCTTCCACCTACGCCCAGTTTAACTTGAATTTTAATATTCAAGGTAAAGAAGTTGAACTTTCGGAACTCCTCAACATGTTGAGGTGTGCTGAGGGCACCCTGCAGAAAACCAGGAAAACACCCGCTCTACTTGTTGGTGGAGCTTCCTCTTCTAGATCCAAGGCAAAAGCCAAAGGAAAGAAGAAGAAGAAGGTCTCCAGCAAGCCGAGAGGCGGTGTTAGTAAGGTGGAAGCAAAGGGCAAGGCAAGAGTAGCGGGGCCGACAGTAGGAAAAAAAGAATGCTTCTACTATCATAAGAAGGGCCATTGGAAGAAAGATTGCAGGGCTTGGAAGGCCAAGAACCAGGACCCGAAGCAAGTTGTGGCTTCGGGTTCAAGTGTGTTTGTAATTGAAAACTGTCTTTCAATCAATTCTACTTCCTGAGTATTGGATACCGGATCAGAATCTCATATCTGTAATTCTTTGCAGGCACTGAGAATCCGTAGGGTTCTGAAGACCGGTGATATGACCTTCAGGGTTACTAACGGAGCGAGCGTGGATGCTGTGTCCGTAGGGGAATATCATTTAGGGTTGACAAGTGGACATATTTTGGTTTTGCGCAACTGTTTTTGTGTACCTAGTTTGACTTGTAATATCATTTCTGTATCTTTGTTATCTAAAGAAGGTTATGATTTTACATTTGTATGGGATGTCATAAACATCCACCTTAATCATGGTCTGATTGGGTCGGGTACTCTAAACAATGGTATAAACGTATTAAACCAACTACAAATTTTCAATGTTCAGAATACACATAAAAGAAAGACTCCAGAATTAAATCAAGCTTCCTTATGGAATTGTAGACTGGGTCACATCAACGAAACAAGGTTGACCAAGTTACATAAAGAAGGATATTAGGATCTGTTTGAATATCAATCTTATACAACTTGTCAATCATGTCTCAAAGGAAAGAAGATAAAAACTCCGTTCACTGGACACGGAGTAAGAGCAAGCGAGCTCTTGGGACTCATACACAGCGACGTGTGTGGTCCAATGTCTATAAATGCAAGAAGTGGTTATTCCTATTTCATTACTTTTACGGATGATTTCTCTAGGTATGGAGATATTTTCTTTATGAAACATAAATCCGAGGCCTTTAAGAAATTCCAAGAATATAAGAATGAAGTAGAAAAACAAACCGGCAAAAGTATCAAGACACTAAGATCTGATCGAGGTGATGAATACTTGAGTGCCGGGTTCCTGGATTACCTATAAAAGAATGGAATTCTCTCTCAGCTTACTCCTCCACACATGCCACAACACAACGGTGTATCTGAGAGATGAAACCGAACCCTATTGGATATGGTACGTTCCATGATGAGTAACACTGAGTTACCACGATCATTCTGGGGCTATACACTAGAATCAGCTGCATATCTTTTGAACAAGATTCCTACCAAGACTGTGCCTACCACACCATATCAGATGTAGAGTGGGAAGAAACCCTATCTTCAATATCTGAAGATATGGGGATGTCCAGCTTTTGTTAAAAAGCAGCATGCGGACAAGCTCGAGACACGCTCAGTACTGTGTAAGTTTTTGGGATACCCAAAGAACTCCAGGGGGTATGTTTTCTATTACGCAGAGGAACAAAAGGTTTTTGTTTCTCGTCATGCCCACTTTTTGGAACATAAATTTTTAGAAAAAGGTACTAGTGGGAGCACAATAGAACTGGAAGAAATTCCAGAACCACAAGCTATTACTGAAACCTTGATAAAACCAGAAGTTTCAGAAGAACATGACATTCCTGCGCTACTCCGCACACGACTTATTGCACTATTAGGGGTCTGACGCTTGCCTCCCCCTAGGCCCGATATGCGATACTCTTAGACGAACAAACCAGACCAGACTATACGGAGATTGCCACAGACAGGCTCAGTAGGGGTACGGATGAGTTTGCTCGTCGGCCTTCTTATCGACAAATACCTGGGTAATCATTACGTGCAGCTAGTACCGCTGATGCGCTTGTGGTTAAACCTGCTGCCAGCGTACTGTCGAGTCTTTGGAGTCCCACACAAAGGGTTTCCTAGCTTTGGATGAAACGATGTAGAGGTCGTATGGTTTTACGACAGGATTCGATCACACATGTGTACTTGTACGCATATAATGTTCGGGCGGACAGTACTAGTGGGCTTTGGCTTAAACCGGATTCAAGTATTTGATTATTAGATTAGTTTCGTCTCATTGTATTCGTGTTTCTCGGAATACGGATGCGGGTATGTATATATGGATGAGAGGGGCATTCTTATAATTTGATCAAGATTGTTTCTTGGAGAGAGACGCCTCAATTAAGGCTTTTCTTTTTGATTAATTCTTTTGTGAGGTGGAGGAAATGAGGTGGGTTTTCTTTGTGGTATTTTAGTGAAATATGATTAGGGTTTCATGTTGACTTTCTTGGACTCACATGAGATTAGAAGACTTAGATATTTTGAGATATTTTACAAGATATTTTCTAGTGTGAGATATTAGTTTGGTTCATTGTTTAAAAGAGGCAGCCACTCTTTTTCAAAAAAACAAAAAGAAAACACTCTAACTTTCCTCAAGCTTTCTTCATCTCCTCTCAAACCCTAACCATCTCATGAGTTGAGAACCCTAGGGTTTATGAGACTAAAAGACTCCTAATCACTCTTTACGCATCCTATGCTACTTATTTTAGCACACCAAGTGAACTAGTTACCTCAAGTTAGAGGTTAAGATCAAAGTTGGAACTCTCGGGTGGATCTTCTACGATTTGGACAAGCCGACGAAGATGCGCGATCCGTTCTCACTTCGAGGAGCTCACGACATGGAGAAGGACAGCGAGGAGGTGAAGGACAGTGAGAACTTGAGGTATAACATTCTAACATAGTAGTTAAACCTCTAAGCTAGTTTGTTAGTTAGGATTTAGTATCAATCCTCGAGTTTAGTCGATATTACGAAGCACTTAAAAATCGTTTTTTGCAAACTCCGCCTCCCTGCGAACACGTGGGGTGCGTGGCATCGACTTATATATATATATGTATATGTATATATATATATATATATATATATATATATATATATTAATTCCCACCATTCTATATTATGTGTAATTTAATATACATTTATATATGTATGTGTGTGTGTCTATATATATATAAATTAGTAGATTAGTGATATGAACAACAAGAGAGAAAAGAAAAGAAGTTATACCCTATAGGATCAAGTCCTTCTCTTCTTAAGCTCCTTGTGGTAGTCCTCTTGACTCCTCTAGACTCCACTTCGAGTTGAATGAACCTCCTCATAAATCTTCACACCAAAGACGATCCACCCGAAGTCCACAAGCTCAAGCTAACTGTTCACTAATCTCATTAGTGAAGGAAACACTCCACATCAAATTGCTAATCTAATGTGTGATGGTGAAGTAGGGGTTTAATTTGCTCACTAGGGTTTTCTCAAGTTCAATGATTCACATCACATTTGAGGGTTTGAACATGGAAGTGAGGTGAAGAAAATTGTAGAGAGCAAGAGGAAGCAGCTCAAAAAAATGGCTGAGGCATGAAGAATGAAATATGAGAGTTAACTAAAATGGATCTCTCTTTCCTCATTTATTCAAGCATGGAATAAAATTGTAATTCTAAATTGCAACCATGCTTGAATAATGAGTCAAGACTAATATACAAATAATAAAACTCGTGCCTTGCCCATTCCACAAATATCTCCACAATTTACACCACATTTTTCTATTTTCCAAAAATAGAAAAACATGCCATGCTTCATATATATATATATATATATATATATATATAAAGCAATTAGTGAGCTAATGATATTAGTTAAGATATAATTATATCACATATAATATATATCATATTATTAAATCAACACTTGATCTAATAATCCGGTTATATCACATATAACCGACTAATATCATTAATCTAAATATCACATTATCAAACCAAAACTTGATTCGATAATCCGGTTATATCACATTTAACCTGACCGATAACAGATAAATGTCAGATTACAATACGATATCACATACTCGTATTTAATCAGGCCCACACACATATCACATATGTATCCTACTTCGTTTCGCTTGAAGCAGGAAACTTCTGTGTGGGACTCTAAAGACTCGTCAATACGCCCGCAGTATGTGATGATCACATCAGTCACCTATAAGCCGTCAGCGGTACTAGCTGGACGTAACGGCTACCCGGGTATTGAGCGATATAAAGATCAACAAGCAAGATCGTCCATACTCTCCATGAAGCCTATCAGTAACACTATCGTACAGTTCGGTCTCTTCGTCTGATATGTCGCATATCATGTCTAGGGGTGGTAAACGTCAACCCCGAGCAACGTGATAAGTCATGCCGATATCTGGCCTATAACGGTTTGAGAAACGACTGATAACTCTTATCAGTAAATCTCAGCAGCAGCCCTGGCCAGGGACTTCCAGTTATAGCCAATCGAGCATAGCGCAATATCAACCCCCAATACCGAGAGAGACGAAACCCCTCCTATCGCTCATTGCCTCCATGTAACTCGGGACTGTACCCAAAATCCACCTGTTTGCACAACTCCTTTGAGCCATGGTAGGGAGGAAATCAAAGCACAGTGGGAGCTACATAAGACTCTATGACGATCTCGGGTCTACAGGCTAACCTGCACCAGTGTCACCAGAGGACTACTATCTGACGATAAGTATACTACCACATAGGAGTCCTCAACGGGTTCTGTTCGGTATACCCATTCTCCAATGAGCACCTATGTACAATCTTTGATGTCACACACCAATGGTTGTGGGATCAATCATCGCCCTCTGAAGGACATGAAACGTACAAACTAGTCTACTGTGGAATATCGATGCCCTGGTCTCGATATTCCCATGACTAAGAACTGATTAAAGGATGTACTTGTAGACCACCCTGGCCCCACTAGTATGATCTCATCATAATCCTAGTAGTCAAGTACATATCCTAAGGGCTTTATCAACATGTGAGAGTAAGACAGTAAAGAATACCAGTCAACATGTTATGATAAAGAGTAACCAGATAGCATACTATCATGTCGAGCAAGAAAGTCCTCTATATATATATGTCCAAGCATACACTATATTATACATCACATGTACAATAATGGCCTCTATGGCATACATATAACTAACAATCTCCCCCTTGCACTAAGGCCATGTGTTGTAGTATCTCATACTCAACATCCTAAAAAGTCTCTCAAATTGTATCTACGAGAAGGCCTTTGTGAGTAGATCCGCTACGTTGTCCTTCGTGTTAACTCTCCTGACCTCGATCTCCCGGCGATCTACTATCTCCCTAATCAAGTGATACCGCCTCTGAATTTGTCTGGATCTCTGATGGGACCTAGGTTCCTTGGCCGAAGCCACCGCTCCATTGTTATCAAAATACACAGGTATTGGAAGCTTAATGGAAGGAACCACACCAAGCTCAGCAATGAACTTCTTCATCCAGACAGCTTCTTTGGCAGTATCGTTGGCAGCGATGTATTCATCCTCCATCGTCGAGTTTGCTACGGTGTCTTGCTTGGAACTCTTCCAACACACCGCCCCTCTGTTGAGGGTAAAGAAAAAACCCAAGATCGACTTACTGTCGTCCTTATCACTCTGGAAGCTCGAATCGGTAAAGGACTCCACCTGGAGCTCTCCGTTACCATACATCAAAAACATTTCTTTAGTCTTACATTTTAGGGTTTGAAGGAAGATTTGAGAAAAACAGTAGGAGCCATCCTGATTAGATAAAATAATAACCAATCTAATCTTGCAAGAGCTTACGCTGAGTGTTTTCTTCTCTCTCTCTCCTAGTAGCGACTATGTCATGCCTAAATCAAGATAATATTATGGATGCTATGACTGAACCTGCTTATTATACTGTGCTGGGGAACGTTGGTTCCGCTCTATCTTATAAATGTTATAAGTCTGAGTAAGAAATAGGGGAATATCTGGATTTCCACACAACATAAACGAGGAATAAGCATGATGATGCATATTTTTCGGGTGTGTTCGTTACCAAAGAACTGTTTCTCAGTATCCTCTACGTTCTAGGTATGAGATACCGGATTAGGATCCCACAAATATAATTAGTTACATGGACTATAGAAAGGTAGAGAACTGAGATTGGGTAATATGTCTCTAAGTGTTAGAGAATGGTGCAATTGTTGCAGCCAAATGAGTTGGCAGATATCATCTTGTATTACCAAAAGGTAAATACATTGATTCTGAACAAATGTTATTAGATACCGAACCTGATATACAACATTACATCAAATTCTTTATTGAATTAAAGAAAGATATAATTCTGTATTGAAGGATAATGTTGTGAACATTTTCCTGAATCAAGAGTTGATTGGTCAGACACGTTATGTAATAGCATATACGTTCTAAATCAAAACACAGTTCAAAATATCTAAAACACACACAAGAGGAGTAGTTCAGAAATGGACGAATCCTTCTTGAGGCATTGTAGACTAGGTCATATCAATGCGACACGACCAGCTAAGTTACATAAGGATGAATATGAGAATCTGTTCAAATTTTCATCTTATGATACTTGCCAGCCTTGTCTCAAAGATAAAATGACCAATACTCCGTTTACTGTAAATAGAGAAAGAGTTACTAAACTCTGGGACTGATACATGATGATGTATACGGTCCTATGTCTACAAATGCCAGAGTTAGTTCTTCGTACTTCATTATATTCACTGATCATCTCTCAGGATTCGGACATATATTCCTGTTGAAACACAAGTATGAAACTTTTGAGAAATTCAAGGAATATAAGCTTGAAGTTGAGAACCAGACGGGTGGAAGTATTAAAGTCCTACGATGTGATCGAGGAGGCGAATACTTGGCATGGAGTTCCAGGATTTTCTAAACGGAGAATGTGATTCTCTCTTAGCTTACTCCTTCGTATACACCACACCACAATGGTGTATCGGGGCGGAGGTTTCGCACCCTACGAGATATGGCGCGCTCTATGATGAGTACTGCTGAGTTACCTGTTTCCTTTTGGGTGTTATGCACTTAAGAAGCTGCATACCTATTGAATGGGGCTCCATCCAAATCAGTGCCTACCACTCCATATGAGATATGGTATGGAAAGAGACCATGTCTTAAACGAGTTAAGATAACGGGTTGTCCGGCCTATGTTGAAAAGAAAAATCCGGACAAGCTCGAGACAGGGCCAGTTCTGTATAAGTTTGTTGGATATCTCAAACATTCATAAGGGAATATCTTCTACCACACTGAGGAGAAAAATGTTGGTTATGTATATGCCCTAGAGGCCATTGTTGTACATATGATGTATATTATGAAGGATGCTTGGATATACACAGAGAGGACTTTCTTGCTCGTCATGATAGTATGCTATTTGGTTTCACTTTATATTAACATGTTGACTTGTATTGGTTTACTGTCTTTCTCTCACATGTTGATAAAACCCTTAGGTTCTGTACTCGACTACTGGGACTATGATGAGATCATACTAGTGGGGCCATGGTAGTCGATGAGTACATCCTATAACTGTTCCTAATCGAGGGTATATCGAGACAGGGCATCGATACACCAGAGTAGACTAGCGTATACGCATCTTGACCCATATGATGGGCGATGGATGATCCCATATCCATTGGTGTTTGACATCAGAGATGGTGTACGGGTGCTCGGTGGAGACTGGGTACACTGGACGGACTCGCCGAGAACTCCCAGATGGTAATATACCACACGTCAGATGGCAGTTCTCCCGTGACACTGGTACAGGGTAGTCTGTAGACCCGAGATCGTCATAGAGTCTTGTGTGATTCCCACTGTGCTTTGATTTCCACCTTACCACGTCTAAGAGGGCGTGCAAAACGGTGGCTTTTGGGTACAGTCCTGAATCACATAGAGGCAATGAGCGATAAGAGGGGATTCGTCTCTCCCGGTATAGGGAGTTGATGTTGTGCTGTGTTCGATTGGCTATAACTGGAAGTCCCTGGCCAGGGCTGATATAGAGATTTACTGGTAAGTGTTACCCATAGTTTCTCGACCTGTTCTGAGCCTCACATCGACACGACTTATCGGTTACTGGGGTCTGACGTATACCACCCCTAGACTTGATATGCGACATATCAGACGAACAGACCGGACTATACGGGAGTGTTACTAATTGGATTCACAGGAGAACGTACAGGCTAGCTTGTTGATCTTCTGATCGCTCAATACCTGGGTGGCTGTTACGTTTAGCTGACCTCTTGCAGCTTGTGGGTGTTTGATATGATCATCACCTGCTACCGGCGTATTGACGATTCTTTAGAGTCCTACACAGAGGTTTCTTGGCTCAGGCAAAATGGAGTAGAGGCACATATGTGATATGTGCAGGACCGAGGATAATACGATATGAGATACCGTATTGTATTCTCGCGATATTTAGATATGAACCGGGTCATCGGATCAAGTGTTGATTCGATGAATCGGTACATGATATATTAGTCGGTTATATTCGATATAGCCGGATCGTCAGATCAAGTGTTGATTCGATGATTTAATGTATAATAATATATATGATATATTGTATTACATTATCTAATATTGGCTCGCTTTATTATTTCATTTTCTCACCGGATAATACATTGATATATATGCGATATATATTAATTGTATTATTTTCTTTTGTTACAAATATATAATATATATGTGATATATATTATTGTGACATGATATGGTTGATAATAGAACATGTTTAGTAGAGGTTAAGCAAGGTTAGGGTTTGATTAGGGTTAGCTTCTTCTTGCACCATCTAGAAGCTTTCCTTTTGTCAAGTGTAAGATATTATGGTTGATATTATCTTATGACTCATTCTTTAAAACCTAACCAAACCCTAACCCTAGTTTATTCTCTACAAAGGTTAACCTTCTCATCCTTGACCATGGTTCTATGATCAATCATATATTCTTATCTACTATTCATCACAAAAGGATGATCTTATTCATTCATCATCTTCTTCTCTCTTAAGCTTTGAGAAAGCTCACTAGATTTTCCTTTGGTGATGATTGCTTGTGAGAAATTGATATAAAAAGATAGCATAAATACTACTCCATCATCCTCATCTAATTTAGCCCATTAGATTAGGGTGTTCACCTCATTAGAGTGAGAGAGCTTGGGTTATAGCAACTTCGACGTAGATCATCGGAGAAGCGGAACACTACAAGCTAGCATGGATCGTTCGAGTCGTGGAGCTCTCTTGAGTCCAGGAGATCGTGGATCGCGGCGAAGGGACTTCTACTCGGAGCTTAGGAAGCGAAGGAGCGGACTACAAAGGTTGTAATCCCTCACACTTAGTAGTAAAAATATTTACTTGCATGTTAAACCCTAATAATCTAGCAAAGATCCCGGCTTTGGGTTGTTCGGCACGTCTAAAATTTTATTCGGGCATGTTTGATGCCTTATGAACCTTCACAAGAGTGCCTAGGAACCCTACAGTGGTATCAGAGCCTAGCTAGAGCATTAGGCGACGTGCATACGAAATTAAAACTCCGATAGAACCCGATACGACGAAAATGAACCCCTCTCTGGATATTTTTCAAAAATGCGATTTTTTCTGAATTAAAAATACATAAAAAATTCATCAGGTAAATTCAAGAATTATGGTGAAAAACGATGACGTCATTGTTAGTGTATATGCCGTAGAGGCCATTACTGTATCATACTAGTTTGTATATTACTTAATGGAAGCTTGGGATATTCACCTTGTATATACAATCTTGCTCAAAATAGTAGTATGCTACTTGGTTTGTTTCTACTTCAATGTGTACATGTGTTTATTTTAGTATATCACCTATACACATTAGTGGAGCCCTTAGGATCTTTGCTTGATTACCAGCATTGTGATGGCAGTCACACTAGTGGGGGCTGGGTAATCTATAAGCGCATCCTTATACAGGTCCCTAGTCGCAGGACTATCGAGACAGGGCATCGATACTCCGGAGTAGACTAGAGTATGCACTTCTCATCCCAGTGTGGGAGATGGTTTGTCCCACAGCCATCAGTATGTCGTACTGGAGATAGTATACGGGTGCTCGTTAGGTTACGAGTACACTGGACAGGTCTCGTCGGGAACTGACCGGTTGGTATTATACCTATCGTCAGTTATCAGTTCCAAGGTGACATGAGTACAGCTTACTCCGCTGACTTGACACTGTCACTTCGCCTCGAGTGTGTTCCCACTGTACTTTAATTACTACCCTACCACGGCTCAAAGGAGTCGTGCAAACAGGTGGTAGTTGGGTGCAGTCCCGAAGCACTTGGAGGCAGTGACGGTTAGACAGGATTCGTCCCTCCCGGTATTGGGGGTTGACATCGCGCTGTGTCTAGGAGAGCCATTACACGAGTAGTCCCTGGCCAGGGCAATCGAGATATACTGGTAGGCTTCCAGTGTCATCTCAGGGTGTTTTGGGCTTCACTCCGACACGACTTGTACCGCTATTAGGGGACTGACGTTTACCGCCCCCCTAGGCCTGCCATGCGATGTATCAGACGAACAGACCGGACTGTATGGAGACTGTCACATTCAAGCTCAGTAGGAGTTCAGATGGGTTTCACCTCGTCAGTCTTCTTGTCGGCATCTACCTTGGGACCGTTACGCACAGCTAGTGCCGCTTGCGGTCTGTGGTTAAACCCACTGCCAGCGTAGTGTCGAGTCTTTAGAGTCCCACACAGAAAGCTATTCGCCTTTAGGCAAAAGAGTAGAGGTCGCATAGTTTTGCGACAGGTCGCATGGTTTTGCGACAGGGTTCGGTCACATCCGTGCACTTGTGCACATACAGTGTCTGGACAGTTTACACTAGTGGGCTTTGGTTTATGCCAGATCCTAGTGTACGTATTGGGATTAGATTTATCCAGTATGTATTTGTGTTCCTCGAAACGCGGATGCGGATGTGTATGCACAGTTGACAAGAGACAGAGGCAGAAGATTCTCATTAGGGTTGTTGACCGTTGACTATTGACTTTTTGCTCAACCCTAATGAGAATATGATATATGATTAACATTAATAATAATTAAGTATTGTGGTGACATGGTTGTTGAGGGGTTGACTTTGTTGACTTGTTGACTTTGTTGACCGGTTGACTAGGTTGGACTAGTTGACCATCATGATGACAATGGCTATCATTTCATGGCAAAGACTTTTCACTTGCTTGTTCTCTTGTAGAATATGAGTGCATGAAATGATATAGCCATTTTGACTTAAACCATTTACACAATACTTGATTACTATTTTTGTGATGATGGTTTTGGATTATGAGAGCCAAGAGAGAAAAGTCTTCTATCATTCTATCATTCTCATTCTCTCTCTTGTTCTTGAGCTCTCATCTTCTTCCTCTTGCTCTCTCTCTCTTGAGTCTATGGTTCACTTGTCTCATGTGTTGAGAACCAAGAACCATAGAGAAAATCCCAACACACTCTTCTCTACTCACTCTAGTTCATAAGGTTTAGCAAACCAAGTGAACTAGTTTTTTCAAAGACCGAAGAAGAAGCCAAAGGTAGAAGCTTTCGAGGTGGATCTATCTTCGGCGCAAGGAGACGACGGAATGAAGCCGATCCGGACAACCATCGAGTCTTGAAGACGAAGGAGATCAAGAAAGAAAGGTATAACCCCCTAACCGAGTAGTTAACAACTCCTAGTTAGGTTGTTAGTTAGATGTTTAACAAAGATCCGGTTTTGAGTCCATGTTACCACCTCTAGAAAAATTGTTTTTCACCAAATTCCGCATGCCCGAAAGTACCGGGAGAGGTAGTATGGACTTACAGTGGTATCAGAGCCTAGTTAAACTCTATCTAACAAGTTAGCAAAGTAACTAGAAGATCGATCAAAGAAAAAGTCACGAAACGAACCCGAGATTGTCAAGTTTCTGCCGATTTTTATTCTGTTCAAAAGTTGATAAATTTCATCTTAAAAATCGGCTCAGGTTTTTTATAGAATAACCACCAAATTTGGTCCCACGAACCGTTCAAAGCGCCGCGGAAACGCGGCGGGAGCATGCTCCCGCCGCGGAAACGCGGCGGGAGCATGCTCCCGCCGCGGTTCCGTGGCCGAGTTGACTCGGCCGAGGTCCATCTTTGGTGCAGTGTATTTCTGGGGTTGTTTTGGGATTTTTGGAATATGTATTTTCTGTCCAGATTTTCCAGAACGAAAATTTTGTGTTTGGGGCCTATAAATCCGTATTTTTGATCGAACTTCTAAAAGACTTAAGCTGACGGGTATTTCTGTGATGCGATATTTGTATTGAACGTCTACTAATCGATATATGTCGATTAGTGGGGGTTATACAAATCTGTGATCTGTAATGTCATTGGAATGTGTATATGAATTCATTGGATTGTCGCGGGTGAATAGCCGGGGGTTGTGAGATGAGAGTTTTCTTTTCTTTCAATTCATGTAAATTTATAAATTGATGTAATAATTATTTATATGGCCGCACAACCGGGTCGGGGTTGTAGCCGTCATTGTATAATTTCTTTTTGCTGTTTTTGCTCCTAGGATAGACCCATGGAGGGGGTGCACAAACTACCGGGTATGCCGAAGTGCCGAGTGGCCTACTCACGGGGATGAGGGAGGTTGCTTCGTTTCGGGTACTTGACGGGTAGTTTGCCACACCCGTAGGGGTCTTGGGTGGGGTATTGGCTATTCACCGCGACCGTGTAATCTGCTTTTCGTTACAGGCTCGTACGAATTGCGGGTTCCTAGTATATCCAATGTGTTCATCTGTGATCTGAAATGGCTATCATTGCAGTATATCTATATATGATATTATTTAGGCGTTGCTTATGTTTTACAGCCGCGCTAGCCCAGCCCCCGCTCTGTCGTTATTTAAGTAACCTACCGGGTAATGACGGGGCCCCGTGGTGAATGCGAATGGCATAAGCGTACGTCATATTTTGGTTGTTTTCTGCAATGGTAGGATTAAATGATGGGACGCATTAAAAGAACTAATGCAAGAATATCACGCATTAAAAGAACTAATGCAAGAAAATAAACCAAGTAAAAGTCGTTGGAACACTTTCGAAAAACCACTCGGTTCATTTCAAAACCAACTTTTAAATGCGGAGCTTGAGCCACTCCTTTTTAAAAGCTATCTCGTTCCATTGATCATATCAAGTTCACTACGTTCACGGTTTTGCCAAAACCATCCGTAGCCCTCCATCATTTCAGTTAAATATTCGGTAGTATTCAAGCAATGTATTTTGACCTCACGCCAAGGCATAGTGATTGGTAGCTGCCGGATATTTATCTGTTGCATAGATAGAATGTGTTGGTTTGAGACAGTCGTACTGCCATTTTGGCCTACGTCAAGGGTATGTACGGGTGGGTTCAAATTAACCTGGATAATGATGGGAAGAACTTGACATGTGACTTATGATATTTTGACCTCACGCCAAGGTCATAAGAGCATGGGGAAAAAATCCACATCGGGAGTTTCATAAGTACTGAAACTTGCTAGCGTTGCATACCATTTGGAGTGTGATGATTCTGGTAGGATCCCTTCAGTTTCGTCACGCGGTGATATTTGGATCCCGATCCTACTGTGAGTATATGCTACTCCTCGGGAAATTTCTCACTTAACGATCAATGCTATAAACCTAATAGGTGTCTAGAAAGGTGTTAGCGGGGCTACGCCCCCAGGGAAAAGAGGTTCTTAAATTAAGGAACTTCGCGAAAGCGTTGGAAAACCTCCCTCGAAGTACCGACACCAGCCTGGCCGAACGGTTAAGCAAGTATTGTACGGTGAGATTGATCCTGACTAATTCTTCCTTTTTGGTTTGAGGAGGGATTCAAGAAACAGTGGGAGCCATCCTGTTTAGACAAACTAAAAACCACTCCAAACTTGAAAGAGCATCATGCTGAGTGTTTCTTCTTCTCTCTCCTAATTGCAGCGACCAATCGACATGACTGGACTTAAGTTACTTCTAGATAAAAACATACTGACAGGGCCAAACTACAAAGATTGGCTCAGGAATGTCAAGATGGCAATCACTTACGACAAGCTGGGGTATCTTCTTACCACCAAAGCTCCCCCTGTCCCAGGTCCCAAAACCAGCGTCGCAGATAAGGAAATCCGTAAGACCTGGGAACTAGATTTCGCGAAGGCCAAGTGCCTCGTGCTTGCCTCTATGGACAACGAACATCAGAGGAGGCACGAGAATATGGACCTCGAATCCATATTTCTCCATACAAAAGAACTGTATGGAGAGCAGTCTCGTATCGCAAGATACGAAGTGTCGAAGAAGTTATTTTCGGCAAGGTTGGCCGTCGGATCATCGGTAGCGGAACACGTGCTTAAGATGATTGGCTATATAGAAGAGCTCGCGGACCTTGGGACCACGTTGGAGAACGAGCTCTATACGGACTTGATTCTCCAGTCCCTTCCTTCCACTTACGCCCAGTTTATACTGAACTTCAACTTACAAGAAAAAGAAGTTGAACTTTCAGAACTCCTCAACATGCTGAGGAGTGCAGAGGGCACCCTACAGAAAGGTAGGGAAACATCCACTTTGTTTGTAGGAGGATCTTCCTCTTCTAAGTCCAAGGCAAAAGCCAAGGGAAAGAAGAAGAAAGCCCCCGCCAAACCAAGGGGCGGTGTTAGTAAAGTGGATACGAAGGGAAAAGCAAAAGCAACAAAGAAAGCGGGGCAGCTTGTGGATAAAGAAGAATGCTTCTATTGTCATAAGAAAGGACACTGGAAGAATGATTGCAGGGCTTGGAAAGCCAGGACACAGGAATTGAAGCAGGTTGCGGCTTCAGCTTCAGGTGTGTATGTTATTGAAAACTGTCTTTCAATAAACTCTACTTCCTGGGTATTGGATACCGGATCAGGATCTCATATCTGTAATTCTTTGCAGGCGTTGAGAAACCGTAGGGTTTTGAAGGCAGGTGACATGACCCTCAGAGTTGCAAACGGAGCTAGCATGGATGCTAAGGCCGTGGGGGACTATCACCTGGGAATGTCAGATGGACATGTTTTGGTTTTGCGTAATTGCTTTTTTGTACCCAACGCAACTTGTAATATCATTTCTGTATCTTTAGTTTCTAAAGAAGGTTATGAATTTGCGTTTGTAAGTAATGTTGTAAACATTCACCTTAATCAAGTTCTGATTGGGTCAGGTACATTAAGCAAGGGTATATACGTATTAAACCAACCACAGATTTTCAATGTCCAGAATACACACAAAAGAAAGTCTCCGGAAATCAATCAGACTTTCTTATGGCATTGTAGACTGGGTCACATCAATGAGAGAAGGTTGACAAAGTTACATACAGAAGGATATTTGAATCCATTCGAATATCAATCGTATGCCACTTGTCAATCCTGTCTCAAAGGAAAGATGACAAAGACTCCGTTCACTGGACACAGAGTAAGAGCGAGCGAGCTCTTGGGGCTCGTACACAACGACGTGTGCGGTCCAATGTCTACACATGCGCGAAGCGGTTATTCTTACTTCATTACTTTTACGGATGACTTTTCAAGGTACGGTTATGTCTTCTTAATGAAACATAAGTCCGAAGCCTTTGGAAAATTCCAGGAATATAAGAATGAAGTAGAAAAACAAACCGGCAAAAGTATCAAGATCCTAAGATCAGATCGAGGTGGTGAATACTTGAGTGCCGAATTCCTGAACTATTTAAAAGAGAACGGAATTCTCTCTCAGCTTACTCCTCCATACACTCCGCAACATAACGGTGTATCGGAGAGACGGAACCGAACCCTATTGGATATGGTACGGTCCATGATGAGTAACGCTGAGTTACCGCGATCATTCTGGGGGTATGCGCTAGAATCAGCTGCATACCTTTTGAACCGAGTTCCCACTAAGACTGTGCCTACCACACCATATGAGTTATGGAGTGGGAAGAAACCCTATCTTCAATATCTGAAGATCTGGGGATGTCCGGCTTTTGTCAAAAAGCAGCATGCGGACAAGCTCGAGGCACGCTCAGTACTGTGCAAGTTTGTGGGATACCCAAAGAACACCAGGGGGTATCTTTTCTACCACGCAGAGGAACAAAAAGTCCTTGTTTCTCGTAATGCCCACTTTCTAGAACACCAGTTCTTGGAAAAGGAAATTAGTGGGAGTGCAGTAGAACTGGAAGAAATTCCAGAACCACAGACTATTACTGAAAGCTTAGTAGAACCAGAGGGTTCAAAAGAACAGGACATTCCTACGCCGCTCCGCAGGAGTAGTAGGCAGTCTTATCCGCCCGAGAGATACTACGGTTTTCTCATAGACGGGGATAGAGACGATTGCATCATAGATTATGATGAGCCTACTAGCTTCCAGCAAGCCGTTCAGAGCGTCGACTCGATAAAATGGCTGGATGCAATGCGGACCGAAATGGAGTCCATGTACACCAACAAGGTATGGACGTTGGACATTGCTCCAGACGGGGTAAAACCCGTAGGATGCAAGTGGATCTTCAAAAGGAAGATTGGTGTAGATGGACAGGTTGAGACCTATAAAGCTAGACTTGTTGCAAAGGGTTTTCGTCAAAGACCTGGCTTGGACTATGACGAAACCTTTTCTCCAGTGGCTATGCTGAAATCCATTCGGATCCTTCTTGCCATTGCTGCCTTCCACGATTATGAGATCTGGCAGATGGACGTAAAGACCGCTTTTCTAAATGGAAATTTAGAGGAGTGTATCTATATGGACCAACCAGAGGGTTTCATTCAGAGTGGGAGCAGCGGAAAGGTGTGCAAGTTGCTTAAATCCATCTATGGACTAAAGCAGGCATCGCGGAGTTGGAACATCTGTTTTGATGAGACGGTCAAGGAATTTGGCTTTGTCAAAAATCCAGATGAACCATGCATCTATAGTAGATTTGTAGCGAGAACTGTAGTATTCCTCGTTTTATACGTGGATGACATTCTCTTAATAGGAAATGACATTCCTATGCTACAATCTGTCAAGGGGTTCTTGTCACACCGGTTCTCCATGAAAGACCTGGGCGATGCCTCATACATCCTGGGGATCTGGATCCATCGTGATAGATCCAAGAGGATATTAGGACTTTCACAGTCCAGGTACATCGACACCATACTGAAAAGATTCAGTATGGAAGATTCCAAGCGCGGTAACCTACCGGCTTGTCACGGGATCACCCTTTCTAAAGAGATGTCTCCCAAGACTGATTTGGAGAGGGATCGCATGTCTATCATACCCTACGCTTCTGCGGTAGGCTCTATAATGTATGCGATGTTGTGTACCAGACCGGATGTAGCTTATGCACTGAGTGTGGTAAGCCGGTATCAGTCAAACCCTGGGGAGAAACACTGGATAGCGGTAAAGAACATTCTCAAGTACCTGAGAAGGACTAAGGAGATGTTCTTGGTGTATAGCGGAAAAGACCTCCAGATCGAGGCCTTTGCTGACTCCGGCTTCCAGAGTGACAAGGATGATTCCAAGTCCATGTCGGGTTTTGTCTTTACCCTCAATGGAGGGGCGGTGTGTTGGAAGAGTTCCAAACAGGAAACCGTTGCAGACTCGACGATGGAAGCGGAATACATCGCTGCATCTGATGCCGCAAAAGAAGCTGTCTGGATGAGGAAGTTCTTGAAAGAACTTCAGGTGGTTCCGTCCATTGTTGATCCAATACCTCTGTATTGCGACAACAACGGGGCTATAGCTTTAGCGAAGGAACCCAGGTCCCATCAGAGATCCAGACACATCTTGAGGCGGTATCACCTGATCAGGGAGATCGTGGATCGCCAGGAGATCGAGGTTCGGAGGGTTGCTTCAGAAGATAACACTGCAGATCCATTCACCAAGGCCTTGCCCCAGACTCAGTTCGAGCGGCTGATCGAGATGATAGGTCTTCGATACGCCAGTACATGGCCTTAGTGCAAGTGGGAGATTGTTAGTGTATATGCCCTAGAGGCCATTACTGTATCATACTAGTTTGTATATTACTTAATGGAAGCTTGGGATATTCACCTTGTATATACAATCTTGCTCAAAATAGTAGTATGCTACTTGGTTTGTTTCTACTTCAATGTGTACATGTGTTTATCTTAGTATATCACCTATACACATTAGTGGAGCCCTTAGGATCTTTGCTTGATTACCAGCGTTGTGATGGCAGTCACACTAGTGGGGGCTGGGTAATCTATAAGCACATCCTT
The DNA here is from genome assembly GCA_030015575.1 of Agapanthus africanus. Taxonomy (NCBI): domain Eukaryota; kingdom Viridiplantae; phylum Streptophyta; class Magnoliopsida; order Asparagales; family Amaryllidaceae; genus Agapanthus; species Agapanthus africanus. The sequence continues at coordinate 437,917,331 of CM057350.1, read as the reverse complement.
ATACAGGTCCCTAGTCGCAGGACTATCGAGACAGGGCATCGATACTCCGGAGTAGACTAGCGTATGCGCTTCTCATCCCAGTGTGGGAGATGGTCTGTCCCACAGCCATCAGTACGTCGTACTGGAGATAGTATACGGGTGCTCGTTAGGTTACGAGTACACTGGACAGGACTCGTCGGGAACTGACCGGTTGGTATTATACCTATCGTCAGTTATCAGTTCCAAGATGACATGAGTACAGCTTAGTCCGCTGACTTGACACTGTCACTTCGCCTCGAGTGTGTTCCCATTGTACTTTGATTACTACCCTACCACGGCTCAAAGGAGTCGTGCAAATAGGTGGTAGTTGGGTGCAGTCCCGAAGCACTTGGAGGCAGTGACGGTTAGACAGGATTCGTCTCTCCCGGTATTGGGGGTTGACATCGCGCTGTGTCTAGGAGAGCCATTACACGAGTAGTCCCTGGCCAGGGCAATCGAGATATACTGGTAGGCTTCCAGTGTCATCTCAGGGTGTTTTTGGCTTCACTCCGACACGACTTGTACCGCTATTAGGGGACTGACGTTTACCGCCCCCCTAGGCCCGCCATGCGATGTATCAGACGAACAGACCGAACTGTACGGATACTGTCATATTCAGGCTCAGTAGGAGTTCAGATGGGTTTCACCTCGTCAGTCTTCTTGTCGGCATCTACCTGGGGACCGTTACGCACAGTTAGTGCCGCTTGCGGTCTGTGGTTAAACCCACTGCCAGCGTAGTGTCGAGTCTTTAGAGTCCCACACAGAAAGCTATTCGCCTTTAGGCAAAAGAGTAGAGGTCGCATAGTTTTGCGACAGGTCGCATGGTTTTGCGACAGGGTTCGGTCACATCCGTGCACTTGTGCACGTACAGTGTCCGGACAGTTTATACTAGTGGGCTTTGGTTTAAGCCAGATCCTAGTGTACGTATTGGGATTGGATTTATCTAGTATGTATTCGTGTTCCTCGGAACGCGGATGCGGGTGTGTATGCACAGTTGACGGAGAAACAGAGGCAGAGGATTCTCATTAGGGTTGTTGACCGTTGACCGTTGACTATTGACTTTTTGCTCAACCCTAATGAGAATATGATATATGATTAACATTAATATTAATTAAGTATTGTGGTGACATGGTTGTTGAGGGGTTGACTTTGTTGACTTGTTGACTTTGTTGACCGGTTGACTAGGTTGGACTAGTTGACCATCATGATGACAATGGCTATCATTTCATGGCAAAGACTTTTCACTTGCTTGTTCTCTTGTGCAATATGAGTGCATGAAATGATATAGCCATTTTGACTTAAACCATTTACACAATACTTGATTACTATTTTTGTGATGATGGTTTTGGATTATGAGAGCCAAGAGAGAAAAGTCTTCTATCATTCTATCATTCTCATTCTCTCTCTTGTTCTTGAGCTCTCATCTTCTTCCTCTTGCTCTCTCTCTCTCTCTTGAGTCTATGGTTCACTCGTCTCATGTGTTGAGAACCAAGAACCATAGAGAAAATCACAACACACTCTTCTCTACTCACTCTAGTTCATAAGGTTTAGCAAACCAAGTGAACTAGTTTTCTTCAAAGACCGAAGAAGAAGCCAAAGGTAGAAGCTTTCGAGGTGGATCTATCTTCAGCGCAAGGAGACGACGGAATGAAGCCGATCCGGACAACCATCGAGGCTTGAAGACGAAGGAGATCAAGAAAGAAAGGTATAACCCCCTAACCGAGTAGTTAACAACTCCTAGATAGGTTGTTAGTTAGATGTTTAACAAAGATCCGGTTTTGAGTCCATGTTACCACCTCTAGAAAAATTGTTTTTCACCAAATTCTGCATGCCCGAAAGTACCGGGAGAGGTAGCATGGACTTACAGTCATCCCTACAGAGCGCCACGGAACCGCGGCCGTACCTTACTTGGGCCACGGATCCGCGGCACTACTGTTTGATTGGACACTTATTTTTTCACAGTAATTCCTTTTACTGCTTTTATACTTTCAGGGTATTTTTTATTCTGACTCAAGTGTTGATTATTCTGGGGCATATTTTGTAATCGTAGATTCGATCGCAATATTTAAATTCGATATTATTTCCGGATATTTAGAAACTGTTAAAATGTTCGAATGGATATCATTAACTCACTTTTTCCCGGCACGAAAAACTTTCAAGTGTTGAATTTTTATCGGGTTTAAATCTTTCGGAAAAATGTGCAAGTAACACGGTGGACCCTCTAGAAGACAACAAACCTTAACTCGATTGTGTGACCGTCTTGAACTGCCTCTAAACCTTAGGGTTTGGGGCAGTACGGTAAGCCACATGTGAGGCGTTGGCTTGACCCTTCTACGGCTGGATCACCGGTACTGTGACATATTCTGGGTTTATTTGAACTCCGCTCAAGTGTTGAGCAATTTAGGAAATTTTGGGTATTTAATTATCTGTTCGGAAAGTTTAATACTGTCTATTTATCTGGAATGTGATACAATATGTGGAATTCATAGAGTTAGGCATGAAATGCGAAGTATGTGATATTTCGGATTTACGATGTCTAAAGTGATTGTGGATTCCAAATATTGTAGTTTTACAATTTCTTTTTCTGTGACCGTAAGTGTAGTATGTAGTTGTATTGCCGGTTTTCGTTGCTATACATCAACGACGATCGGTGTATGCATACTTACTTACGTTGATGATATGTGATATTATGTGTTGCTGTGATATGTTATATTGGATCGTCGTGTTCTGAATAGCCGGGGGTTTTATGTGAGATGAGGGTTTTTATTTTCATTCATGTAAAATTCATTTGTAATGTAATATTCTTTTATTTGGGGCACTTCTGGGTTGAGGTTGATGTCACCAGTGTTGTATATTATTTACTTTTCCGCATTAGGATAGACCCAAGGAGGGGAGCATAAGTAACCGGGTTCTAGGGTCCAGTGGGAGGCCATCTCGAGGAGTCGAGACCGGGTCTCCTAGCCCTAGAATTGGCAGTGTTACTTGCCGCTCTCGTAGGGGTCTTGGGATGTGGGTTTGGCTATTCGTCGCGACCATGGAATCCGTGTTTTATACAGGCTCGTATTGAAAACACGGACGTCCTAGTATATCCAATATTTCATATATGTTCTTCTGCTGCAATGTTCTGTGATGAGATCATATTACTGCCTGAGACGAATGCTTATACTATATATATATATATATATATATATATATATATATATATATATATATATATATATATATGCTGATATATAAATATTACGGCTTTCGTTCCTTCTGTGATGCTTAGGAAGCATAAGCTGATGGGATTTTATTAATGAGATTAATAAAAAGAAAAGAAACCTAAAAGATGCTGTAGAATCAAAACTTTATAAAAAGGGTAGTTACAGTTTTGTTTTGCATAGCGGTATATATGATATACCCTGCACCTTATTCGATAAGGAAAGAGCCGAGATCCCTTCACTGGGAGTGACCTCTTTAGCAAAACTGGCAGATGCTACAACTCTCGGTTTGTCTTTTGATTGCTTTTAGAGTTTTGCTTTGTATAGCGATATATATGATATATCCTGCACCTTATTCGATGGGGAAAGAGCCGAGATCTCTTCACCGGGAGTGACCTCTTTAGCAAAACTAATGGAAAGCCTCAAAATCACTCCATTTCAAAATTTTACTTGATTCTACAACGATATCAAGTTCATTATGCAATAGGTTTTTAGAAAAACCTGTCGTAGCCCTCCGACATTTCAGATAGATATTACTTAGTATTCGTGCTACGGTTGTTTGGCATTCGTCAAGGCGTAGTGTACGGTAGCTATTTACTATTTATCTGTAGCATATGATGCGATTGGATTAGGGTATTCGTACGGCGTTGTTTGGCATTCGTCAAGGGTCGTGCGGGTGGGTTTAATTCAATCAAGAAATGTACGGGTTGAACTTGACTAGCGGACTATGAGTTGTTTGGCATTCGTCAAGGTCATAGCACGTTAGGGGCAAAAGCATTATCGGGAATTTCAAGTGTTGAAATTTGCAATGAGATTGCATACCTCCTATGAGATAGTTGGATCCCGATACCCACTGCGAGTAAGAGTTACTCCTGGGAGAGTTTTACACAAGACAAATTAGCCGATCAAGTAGGTGTCTAGAAAAGTGTTAACGGGGTTACGCCTTTGGGAAAATGAGGTTTACTTTAATTAGGTCCGTGCGAAAGCACGGGAAACCTCCCTCAAGTACCGACACTGATCTGGCTGAAAGATTGACGAAATTGTGGGGTGTAATTAATCCCGGCTAATCTTACCTTTTAGGGTTTGAAGGTAGATTTGATAAAAACAGTGGGAGATATCCTGATTAGATAAGATAATAACCAATCTAATCTTGCAAGAGCATACGCTAAAGTGTTTTCTTCTCTCTCTCTCTCCAGGTAGCGACCATGTCAGGCCATAATCAAGATAATAATATAGATGTATTGACTGAACCCGCTTATTATACTGAGCAGGGGAACGTTGGACCCGTTCTTTCTTATAAGAGTTATAAGACTGAACAGGGAATAGGAGAATATCTGGATTCTCTAGCCGCCCAAAAGAACATGCATGTTGATGCATCTTCTTCAGGTGTGTTAGTTATTGAGAACTGTTTCTCAGTTCACCCTACGTCCTGGGTATTAGATACCGGATCAGGATCCCACATATGTAAAATGTTACATGGGCTACGAAAAGGTAGAGAACTGAGAAAAGGTGATCATTCCGTTCAAGTAGGGAATGGGGAAAATGTTGCAGCCAAAGCAGTTGGCGAATATCACCTAGTATTACCAAGTGGTGATACACTGATTCTGAATGAGTGCTATTATATACCGAACATGATGTGCAACATTATATCAGTTTCTTTATTAAGTAAAGAAGGATATAATTTTTTAGTACAGGATAATGTTATGAACATATTCCTAGATCAAAAGTTGATTGCATCAGGCTCGTTACATAATGGCTTATTCATTCTAAATCAAAATACAGTCCTCAATATACAAAACACACACAAGAGGAAAAGTTCAGAAATGAACGAATCCTTCTTGTGGCATTGTAGACTTAGTCATATCAATGCGACACGACTGGCTAAGTTACATAAGGATGGATATTTGAATCCGTTCGAATTATCATCTTATGATACTTGCCATTCATGTCTCAAAGGAAAAATGACCAAAGCTCCGTTTAGTGGACACGGAGAAAGAGTTACAGAACTCTTAGGATTGGTACATAGTGATGTATGCGGTCCTATGTGTACACACGCCAGGAACGGTTCTTCCTACTTCATTACATTCACTGACGATCTCTCTAGATACGGGCATGTGTTCCTGTTGAAACACAAGTCTGAAGCTTTTGAGAAATTCAGAGAATATAAGCGCGAAGTAGAGAAGCAAATGGGAAAAAGTATTAAGATCCTTCGATCTGATCGGGGAGGAGAATACTTAAGCAATGAGTTCCAAGATTATCTAAAAGAGAATGGGATTCTCTCTCAGCTTACTCCACCTTATACACCACAGCACAACGGTGTATCGGAACGGAGGAATCACACCCTATTAGATATGGTGCGCTCAATGATGAGTACAGCTGAGTTACCTATTTCCTTCTGGGGGTATGCGCTTGAGACAGCCATACACCTATTGAATATGGTTCCTACCAAATCAGTGCCTACCACTCCATATGAGATATGGGAAGGGAAGAGACCGTCTCTTAAGTATGTTATGATATGGGGTTGTCCAGCCTATGTCAAAAGACAATATCCGGACAAACTCGAGGCAAGATCTGACTTATGTAAGTTTGTAGGATATCCCAAAAATTCACAAGGGTATATCTTCTACCATCCTGAAGAACAAAAGGTGTTTGTTTCTCGACATGCCACTTTCTTAGAAAAAGGTTTTCTTATGAAACAGATTAGTGGCATTGAGGTAGAACTGGAAGAGGTTCCAGCGACACAAACTATAATAGAAGACTTGGTAGAACCAGAGGATTCAGTAGTACCCGACGAACCCCAACCTCTCCGCTGATCTAGCAGGGTTTCTGATCCGCCTGAGAGATACTACGGTTTTCTCATTGATGGTGGAAGCGAGGATTGCATCATGGAAGATGATGACCAGACTAGTTTCGAGCAGGCCATCACGAGTGGTGACTGTGAAATGGCTGGATGCAATGCGATCTAAGATGGAATCCATGTACACCAACAAAGTATGGACTTTGGAAAATGCTCCTGAAGGGGTAAAACCCATTGGGAGCAAGTGGATTTTTAAAAAGAAATTTGGTGTAGATGGAAAAGTTGAGACTTTCAAAGCTAGACTTGTAGCAAAGGGTTTTCGTCAACAACCAGGTGTGGATTATGACGAAACCTTTTCTCCAGTGGCTATGCTTAAGTCCATCCGGATCTTACTTGCCATTGCTGCAAACCATGACTACGAAATCTGGCAAATGGATGTTAAGACCGCCTTTCTAAATGGTGATTTAGAAGAGTGCGTATACATGACTCAGCCAGAGGGCTTCGTAGATAATGGGAGCAACGGAAAGGTGTGCAAGCTGCTTAAATCCATTTATGGGTTAAAGCAAGCATCGCGGAGTTGGAACATCTATTTTGATGTTGTAGTCAAAGAGTTTGACTTCATCAAAAATATAGATGAACCTTGTATCTATAAGAAGGTAGCAGAGAGTAAGGTTGTCTTCCTCGTATTGTACGTGGATGACATACTCTTGATAGGAAATGATATTCCTATGCTGCAATCAGTCAAGCTCTTCTTATCACAAAGATTCTCAATGAAAGATCTAGGTGATGCCTCCTGCATATTGGGAATCATGATCTATAGAGATAGATCCAAACGGATACTGGGATTGTCCCAATCCAGATACATTGACACCATACTAAAGAGGTTTAGTATGGAAGAATCCAAGCGTGGGAACCAACCCACGATCTCTGGACTCACTCTCTCCAAAGAGATGTCTCCCAAGACTGATTTGGAGAGAGCTCGCATGCAAGGGATACCCTATGCTTCGGCAGTAGGCTCTATCATGTATGCAATGCTATGTACCAGACCCGATGTAGCATACTCACTAAGTGTAGTGAGTCGGTATCAAGCAGATCCTGGAGAGAGTCACTGGACTGCTGTGAAGAACATTCTCAAGTACTTGCGAAGGACTAGAGACATGTTCTTGGTGTATGGTAACGGAGAACTCCGGGTGGAGTCCTTTACCGATTCCAGCTTCTAAAGTGATAAGGACGACTCTAAGTCGCACTCGGGATTTGTCTTTACCCTCAATAGAGGGGCGGTATGTTGGAAGAGTTCCAAACAGGATACCGTTGCAGACTCGACGATGGAGGCTGAATAAATCGCTGCCAACGATGCTGCCAAAGAGGCTGTCTGGATGAAGAAGTTCATTAGTGAACTTGGTGTGGTTCCATCCATTGAGCATCCAATACCTCTGTATTGCGATAACAATGGAGCTATGGCTTTAGCCAAGGAACCCAGGTCGTATCAGAAATCCAAACATATTCTGAGGCGGTATCACCTGATCAGGGAGATAGTTGATCGCCGGAAGATCGAGGTCAGGAGATTAGATACGAAGGACAACACTGCGGATCCACTTACAAAGGTCGTTCCCCAGATACAGTTTAAGAGATTATTCGGGATGCTAGGTATGAGATACTACAGCAGCTGGCCTTAGTGAAAGTGGGAGATTATTAGTTATGTATATGCCCTAGAAGCCATTGTTATACATATGATGTATATTATGATGGATGCTTGGATATATACAGAGAGGACTTTCTTGCTCGTCATGATTGTATGCTATTTAGTTTTACTTTATCTTAACATGTTGACTTGTATTGGTTTACTGTCTTTCTCTCACATGTTGATAAAGCCCTTAGGATCTGTACTCGACTACTGGAACTATGATAAGATCATACTAGTGGGGCCATGGTAGTCGATGAGTACATCCTATAACTGTTCCTAATCGAGGGTATATCGAGACAGGGCATCGATACACCAAAGTAGACTAGTGTATACGCATCTTGACCCTTATGATGGGCGATGGATGATCCCATATCCATCGGAGTTTGACATCAGAGATGGTGTACGGGTGCTCAGTGGAGACTGGGTACACTAGACGGACTCGCCGAGAACTCCCAGATGGTGATATACCACACGTCAGATGGCAGTTCTCCCGTGACACTGGTACAGGGTAGTCTGTAGACCCGAGATCGTCATAGAGTCTTGTGTGATTCCCACTGTGCTTTGATTTCCACCTTACCACGTCCAAGAGGGCGTGCAAAACGGTGGCTTTTGGGTACAGTCCCGAATCACATGGAGGCAATGAGCGATAGGAGGGGATTCCTCTCTCCCGATATAGGGAGTTGATGTTGTGTTTTGTTCGATTGGCTATAACTGGAAGTCCCTGGCCAGAGCTGATATAGAGATTTACTGGTAAGTGTTACCAGTAGTTTCTCGACCTGTTATGAGCCTCACATCGACACGACTTATCGGTTACTGGGGTCTAACGTATACCACCCCTAGACTTGATATGCGACATATCAGACGAACAGACTGGACTGTATGGGAGTGTTACTGATTGGATTCACAGGAGAACGTACAGGCTAGCTTGTTGATCTTCTGATCGCTCAATACCTGGGTGGCTGTTACATTTAGCTGACCGCTTGCAGCTTGTGAGTGTTTGATATGATCATCACCTGCTACAGGCGTATTGACGATTCGTAAGAGTCCTACACAGAGGTTTCTTGGCTCAGGCAAAATGGAGTAGAGGCACATATGTGATATGTGGAGGACCGAGGATAATACGATATGAGATACCGTATTGTATTCTCGCGATATTTAGATATGAACCGGGTCATCGGATCAAGTGTTGATTCGATGAATCGATACATGATATATTAGTCGGTTATATTCGATATAGCCGGATCGTCGGATCAAGTGTTGATTCGATGATTTAATGTATAATAATATATATGATATATTGTATTACATTATCTAATATTGGCTCGCTTTATTATTTCATTTTCTCACCGGATAATACATTGATATATATGCGATATATATTAATTGTATTATTTTCTTTTGTTACAAATATATAATATGTGTGTGATATATATTATTGTGACATGATATGGTTGATAATAGAACATGTTTAGTAGAGGTTAAGCAAGGTTAGGGTTTGATTAGGGTTAGCTTCTTCTTGCACCATCTAGAAGCTTTCCTTTTGTCAAGTGTAAGATATTATGGTTGATATTATCTTATGACTCATTCTTTACAATCTAACCAAACCCTAACCCTAGTTTATTCTCTACAAAGGTTAACTTTCTCATCCTTGACCATGGTTCTATGATCAATCATATATTCTTATCTACTATTCATCACAAAAGGATGATCTTATTCATTCATCATCTTCTTCTCTCTTAAGCTTTGAGAAAGCTCACTAGATTTTCCTTTGGTGATGATTGCTTGTGAGAAATTGATATAAAAAGATAGCATAAATACTACTCCATCATCCTTATCTAATCTAGCCCATTAGATTAGGGTGTTCACCTCATTAGAGTGAGAGAGCTTGGGTTATAGCAACTTCGACGTAGATCATCGGAGAAGCAGAACACTACAAGCTAGCATGGATCGTTCGAGTTGTGGAGCCTCTCTTGAGTCCAGGAGATCGTGGATCGCGGCGAAGGGACTTCTACTCGGAGCTTATGAAGCGAAGGAGCGGACTACCAAGGTTGTAATCCCTCACACTTAGTAGTAAAGATATTTACTTGCATGTTAAACCCTAATAATCTAGCAAAAATCCCGGCTTTGGATTGTTCGGCACGTCTAAAATTTTATTCGGGCATGTTTGATGCCTTATGAACCTTCACAAGAGTGCCTAGGAACCCTACAAAAAAGGTGTTTTGTTTCTCAGCATGCCACCTTTTTAGAAAAGGAATTTCTTGTGAAGAAATTAGTGGTCATGAGGTAGAACTGGAAGGAGTTCCAGCTTGACAAACTAATAGCTGATGATTTGGTGAAACCAAAGGATTCAATAGTCTCCAACGAACCTCAGCCTCTCCGCGAATCTGGTAGGGTTCCTCATCCACTTGAAAGATACTACGGTCTTCTCGGTGATAGTGGGAGCGAGGATTGCATCATGGTAAATGATGGCTCAATTAGGTTCAGGCAGGCCATCACAATTGGGGACTTTGTGAAAAGGCTGGATGCTATGCAATCAAAGATGGAATCCATGTACACCAACAAAGTATGACTTTGATCATTTCACCTGAAGGGGTAAAACCCATTGGGAGCAAATGGATGTTGAGAAGATTCTTGGTGTAGATGGAAAATTTGAGACTTTTAAAACTATGCGTAAATCCATCAGGATTAATGCGCGCATCGCGAAGTTGGAACATCTGTTTTGATGTGGCAGTCAAAAAGTTTGACTTCATCAAAAAGATAGATGAAACTTGTATATACAAGAAGGTTGTAGAGAGTGGGTTGTCGTATGCGTATTGTATGAAAATGACATACTCTTGATAGGAAATGGTTTCCTATGCTACATTCGGTCGAGCTCCTCTTATCACAAGGATTCTCCATGGAAGATCTGGATGATAATTACTACATCTTGTGGTTCATGATCTATGGTGATAGATCTATGTGGATGTTGGGAGTGTCCCAAATCCAGGTACATTAACACCGTACTAGAGGGGTTTAGTATGGAGGATTCTAAGCGTGGTGGTTCGCCCACTTACTCAGGAATCGATCTCTCCAAAAAGATGTCTTCCAAGACTGATTTAGAGAGAGCTCGTATATAAGGGATACCCTATGCTTTGGCAGTAGGCTCTATCATGTGTGCGATGTTATGTACCAAACCAGATGTAGCTAACTCATTAGGTGTAGTGATAGGTAATCAATCAGATCTTGGGGGAATCATTGGACAGCTGTGGAAGACATTCTTGCAGGGTTACCTAGCACGGCAGCAAGGTTTCGGGAGGCATCATCCATGCCAAATTCAAATTTTGTCGTTCTAGCTAACCCTAACCTTAGAATCGTCTACTAGAAATCGACGGAAATGAAATGCAAACACTTTGCAACTAAAAGTGAACAAGGAATACAACTTTTGTAGACCGGTCCTTCACTTCAATAGCTCCTTGTAGTGGTTCCTTCACTTTGATCAAGAAGTCCCAGACTCTAGAGAGGCTCTGATGAAGAAATGAACATGTTTGCTTCGAAGTCTTCGAGGCCGAAGATGATCTACGTCGAAGAGACACTAACCCAAGCTATCTCTTCACTAATTATGGAATTAGTGAAGCAAACACCCTACTAAATGGCAAGTAGTAGAGGATGATGAAGCATGAAGTTTGCTCACATTAGAAATCATTTTCTCACATTTTATCTCATATCTCCATTGAAGCTAGAAAGCTTTTTAGGAGGAAGAAAAAGAATGAACTCATCAAGTGAGAATGAATTATTGTTGAGGTTAAAAATACAACCAAGGGTTAAGAATGTCATGCTTAACCCTTGTAGAGAGTTAACCATGAGCTGGGGATAAAGCTAGGTTAACAAATATCTTAAGGTAAACAAAAAGGGTGGTCAAAGTCAAAGAAGCCTACAAGCTTCTTGCAAAATATCAACCATGACTAATTCCACAATTTTTGAATAACTTAATGATAAATATAAAACCCTAATCTTAACCCTAGCATGGTTCAAGTCTCATAAACCCTAGTTGCATTTGTAACCTAGCATGATACATTTAACATATATCACATATACATCAATGTATCCAAAGTGAGAAAAGAAATCATAAGTGAGCTAATACTAGTTAATGTAATGTAATATATCAAATATATAATTATACATTTGATTATCAAATCAACTCTTGATTTAATAATCCGGCTATATCACATATAACCGACTAATATCATATGAATCAACTTATCGAATCAACACTTGATTCGATAACCAGGCTATATCATATATAACCGACCGATATCTCATATCGTGATAATAGAATACGATATCTCATATTATATCAACCTTGGTCCCGCACATATTGTAAGTCGATGTCACGCACCCCACGTGTCCGCGGGGAGGCGGAATTAGCAAAAAATGATTTTTACATGCTTCGCAACATCGACTCAAACCAAGGATCGAACACAAACCATAGCTAGCAAACTATTTGAGGTTTAACTACTCGGATTCAAAGTTATATCTCATGTTACTTATCCTTCGGGTCTTCATCGCTATCCTCCACACCTCGTAGGCTCTATGGAACATAGGCACCTCAACGGGCTCCTCGAGTCAAAGACGATCAACCCGAGAGTCTATAGTCCGAGCTCCTATCTCGAATCTGAGATAACTACGGCTTCTAGTTTGCTAATCTCGAATTCCTAGAGGGTGTAGAGTATTTAGATGGATTACTTAGTTACTTTAAACTCTAGGATTCTCAACACATAAGAGCTTTTAGGGTTTGAGGAAGAAGATGAAAACTTGAGGAGAGAGAAGTGTTTTGCGATAATGAAATGAATAATACTCATGCTAGAATATTATGAAGCATAATAATATCTCTCTTGATAATATCAAGATAATATCTAGCATGCTTCATTTAATTCTAAGGGTGAATCACCTCATGAGTCATTAAGCATTTAATGTAAACATACACCTCATCCTCCACCTCATTTAGTTTAAATTACAAAAGAAATAAACACAAATGAGTCACCTCCTTCTAGAAGCTTCCCGAGAAATTACGAGACTGCCCCTCCCATCCGTATTTCCGAAAAACACGGATAATCTTTGACTGAATAAATCCATCTGTATAATACTAGAATCTGGCTTAAACCAAAGCCCGCTAGTATTATCTGCCCGGTCACAGTACGTGCATAAGTGTACGTAAGTGACCGCGGCCCTGCCGTAAAACCATACGGCCTCTACACCTTTTGCCCGGTGTAGGGAAACTCTCTATGTGGGACTCTAAAGACTCGACACTACGCTGGCAGTGGGTTTAACCACAGGCCGTAAACGGTACAAGCTGTGCGTAACGGTCCACAGGTAGATGTCGATAAGAAGGATGATGAGGAAACCCATCCGAACTCCAACTGTGCCTGATGTGACAATCTCCGTACAGTCCGGTCTGTTCATCTAGGACTATTGCATATCGGGCCTAGGGGGCGGTAAACGTCAGACCCCTAATAGCGGTATAAATCGTGTCGGAGTGTAGCACATTACACCTTGAGAAACTACTGGAACCTACCAGTAAATCTCGCTTGCCCTGGCCAGGGACTTTGCGTAATGGCTCTCCATACACAGCGCGATATCAACCCCCAATACCGGGAGAGACGAATCATGTCTAACCGCCACAGCCTCCAAGTGCTTCGGGACTGCACCTAACTACTACCTGTTTGCATGACTCCTTTGAGTCGTGGTAGGGTAGTAATCTAAGTACAGTGGGAACACACCCGAGGAGAAGTAGCAGTGTCAAGTCGACGGACTAAGCTGTACTCATGTCACCTAGGAACTGCTATCTGACGATGGGTATAGTACCAACTTGCAGTTCCCGGCGAGTCCTGTCCGGTGTACCCATAACCTAACGAGCACCTGCATACTATCTCCAGTACGACGTACTGATGGCTGTGGGACAGACCATCTCCCCAGCTGGGATGAGAAGCGTATACACCAGTCTACTCCGGAGTATCGATGCCCCGTCTCGATAATCCTACGACCAGGGACCTGTATAAGATATTGCTTATAGACTACCCAGCCCCCACTAGTGTGACTGCCATCACAATGTTGGTAATCAAGCAAAGATCCTAAGGGCTCTACTAATATGTATAAGCGATATGTTAAAAGAAACACATGCACATATTAAAGTAGATACAAACTAAGTAGCATACTACCATTTTTCGCAAGACTGTGAATACAACTGTGAATATCCCAAGCTTCCATTAAGAAATATACAAACTAGTATGATACAGTAATGGCCTCTAGGGCATAAACACTAACACGTATTACATATGTTCTCCTACTCCGTTTCGCTTGAGCCAGGAAACCCCTGTGTAGGACTCTAAAGACTCGTCAATACGCCGGCAGTAGGTGATGATCATATCAAACACCCACAAGCCGCAAGCGATCTGCTAAACGTAATGGCCACCCGGGTATTGAGTGATCAGAAGATCAATAAGCAAGCCCGCTCACACTCCTGCGAATCCAATCAGTAACACTACCATACAGTCCGGTCTCTTCGTCTGATATGTCGCATATCTCGTCTAGGGGTGGTAAACGTCAGACCCTAGTAAGTCAATAAGTCGTGTCGATATGAGGCTCATAACGGGTCGAGAAACTACTGATAACACTTACCAGTATATCTCTGAAGCAGCCTTGGCCAAGGACTTCCTGTTATAGCCAATCGAGCACAGCGCAACATCAACTCCCAATACCAGGAGAGGCGAAACACCTCCTATCGCTCATTGCCTCCATGTGACTCAAGACTGTACCCAAAAGCCACCGTTTTTCATGTTTTCTTGAACGTGGTAAGGTGAAAATCAAAGCACAGTGGGAATCACACAAGACTCTATGATGATCTCGGGTCTACAGACTAACCTGTACTAGTGTCACCAGAGAACTGCCATCTGACGTAAGGTATAATACCATCTGGGAGTTCTCGGCGATTCCGCTCAGTGTACCCAGTCTCCACTGAGCACCCGTATACTGTCTCTGATGTCAAACACCAATGAATATGGGATCATCCATCGCCCATCTACATGGGTCGAGAAACTATACGCTAGTGTACTCTGGTATATCGATGCCCTGTCTCGATACACCTACGACTAAGAACATTTGAAGGATGTATTTAGCGACTACACTGCCCCCACTAGTATGATCGGCATCATAATCCTGGTAGTCAAGTACTCATCCTAAGGGCTTTATCAACATGTAACATAGAGACAATCAGCATACATGTTAAGATAAAGAGCAACCAGATAGCATACTATCATGTCGAGCAATATATATGTCCAAGCATCCATTACAATATACATCGTATGTACAGTAATGGCCTCTAGGGCATACATATAACTAACAATCTCCCACTTCCACTAGGGCCATCTGTTGTAGTATCTCATACCCAACAATCAGCAGTGGTAAAAGTATCTCATACTCAACCATCCCATAAAAGTCTCTCCTGGGAATAAGCCTATGTGAGTGGATCCGCCGTGTTGTCCTCTGTAGTCTACTCTCCAAACCTCGATCTCCCTGGAGATCAACCATCTCCATGATCAGGTGATACTTCCTCAGAATATGTCTGGATCTCTGATTGGACGGGGGTTCCTAGGCCTAAGCCACAACTCCATTGTCACACAATGGTAGGAACGAAGTTCATCTTATGAACTTTTATACATTCAGACTACCTCTTTAGTAGTATCCTTGGTAGCAATGTATCCAGCCTTTATCGTCTAGTTTGCCACGGTATCTAGCTTGGAACTCTTCCAACATACCGTTCCTCCACTGAGGGTAAAGACAATGCATGTGACTGACATTCAGTCGACCTTATCACCCTGGAAGCTATCCGGTGATTCTCCAGGATCGATTGATACCATCTCACTACACCTAGTGAGAATCCTAACATCCACTTAGATCTATCTCATAGATGATTTAGGAGGTATCACCTAGATCATATATGGAGAATCAACGTGATAAGAGGAGATTGACCGAGTGTAGCATAGGAAACTCCTTTCCTATCAAGAGTATGTCATCCACGTACAATACGAGGATCACTACCATACTCCCTACTACCTTTTTTATATACAAGGTTCATCTACCATTTTGATGAAGTCAAACTCTTTGACTACCACATCAAAACAGATGTTCCAATTTTGCGATGCATGTTTTATCCCATAAATCAACTTGCACACGTTTCCGCTGCTCCCACTGTCTACGAAGCCCTATGGTTGTATATTTATAGATGCTCTCTTCTAAATCACTATTTAGAAAATCAGTCATGACACCCAACCACCAAATATCGTAGTTATGGTATGTAGCAATAGCAAGTGGGATCTGGATGGACTTAGCATAGGCATTTAGAAAAGGTTTCATCATTATCTACACCTGGTGGATGACGAGAACCTTTTGCAACAAGCCTTAGATTTTGAAAGTCTCAACTTTTCCATGTACACCAAGTAATCTTCTCAAGATATACATGCTCCTGATGGGGATTTAACCCTTCAGATAAAGCAACCAAAGTCCATACTTTGTTGGTGTATATGGATTCCATCTCAGATCGCTTAGCATCCAGCCATTCTCACAGAGTCCCCACTCTAATTGCCTGCACGAAACTAGTTGGGTCATCATCTCATGATGCAATCCTCGCTCCCATTGTCATAGAGAAAACCAAAGTATCTCTCAGGTGGGTGAGGAACCTTACCATATCGGCGGAGAGGCTGAGGTTCGTCGGGAACTATTGAATCCTCTGGTTCTACAAAATCATCAGCTGCAGTTTGTATAGCTGGAACTCCTTCCAATTCTACCTCATGACCACTAATTTCTTCACAAGAAATTCCTTTTTCTCAAAAGGTGGCATGCTGAGAAACAAAACACCTTTTGTTCCTCAGCGTGGTAGAAGATATTCCCTTGCGAATGCTTGGGATATCCAACAAACTTTCACAGAACTGACCTTGCCTCGAGCTTGTCCGGATTTTGCTTTTAGCCATAGGCCGGACAACCCCAAATCTTAACATCCTTAAGAGATGGGCTCTTCCCATACCATATCACATATGGAGTGGTAGGCACCTGATTTGATTGAAACCCTATTCAATAGGTATGCAGCTTCTCAAGTGCATAACCCCCAAAAGGAAATAGGCAACTCAGTAGTACTCATCATAGAGCACGCCATATCACATAGGGTGCAAATTCTCCGTCCCGATATACCAACGTGCTGTGGTGTATACGGAGGAGTAATGCTGAGAGAGAATCTCATTCTCCTTTAGAATAGTTCAGGAATTCCGTGCTCAAGTATTCTCATCCCTGATCACATCCAAGGACATAATACTTATACGCTTTTTGGTTCTCTACTTCTAACTTATATTCATTAAATATCTCAAAAGCTTCAGACTTGTGTTTCAACATGAACATATGTCCGAATCTTGAGAGATCATCAGTGAATGTAATGAAGTATAAAGAACCATTCCTGGCATGTGTAGACAGGGGACCTACATATATCATAATGTATCAATCCCAAGAGTTCATTAACTCTTTCTTTGTTTCCAGTAAACAGAGCTGTGTTCATCTTATCTTTGTGACATGACTAGCAAGTTTCAGAAGATGTAAGTTCAAACTGATTTAAATATGCATCACTGTGTAACTTAGCTAGTCGGGTTGCATTGATATGACCTAGTCTATAATGCCTCAAGAAGAATTCGTTCATTTCTGATCTCTTCCTCTTGTGTGTGTTCTGTACATTAAGAACTGTGGTTTGATTTAGAACGTATATGCTTTTAGATAACGCGCCTGAACCGATCAACTCTTGATATAGGAAAATGTTCAAAACATTATCCAACAATACAAAATTATATCCTTCTTTATCTTAATAAAGAGACTGATATGATATTGTATATTAGGTTCGGTATCTAATAACATTCGTTCAGAATCAATGTATTTGGTAATACAGGGTGATAACTGCCAACATACTTGGCTGCAACACTTGCATCGTTTCCAACTCTTGAAACTTATCACCCATTCTCAGTTCTCTACCTTTCTGTAGCCCATATAACAGATTACATATATGGGATCCTTATCCGGTATCTCATACCTTGGACATAAAGGATACTGAGAAACAGTTCTCTGTAATGAACACACCCGAAGATGATGCATCAGCATGCACTTTCTTCGTTTGGGCGGCACGGGAATCCTGGTAATCCCCTATTTCCTGCTCGGTCTTATAACAATTATAAGTTGGAGCGGGACCAACGTTCCCCTAGCTCAGTATAACAAGCGGATTCGGTCAATACATCTGTATTATTATCTAGATTAAGGCGTGACATGGTCGCTACCTGGAGAGAGAGAGAAGAAAACACTCGGCGTATGCTATTCCAAGATTAGATTGGTTAATTTATCTAATCAGGATGGCTCCCACTGTTTTAGTCAAACCTTCATTCAAACCCTAAAAGGAAATACTAGCCGGGATTAATTACACCCTACAATTTTGCCAATCATTCAGCCAGGCCAGTGCCGGTACTTTGAGGGAGGTTCCCCCGTGCTTTCGTACGGACCTAATTAAAATAAACCTCGTTTTCCCAGGGGCGTAACCCCGTTAACACCTTTCTAGAAACCTACTTGATCGGCAAATTGTAATGTATAAAACTCTCCCAGAAGTAACTCTTACTCGCAGTGGGTATCAGGATCCAACTATCTCATAGGAGGTATGCAATCTCATTGCAAATTTCAACACTTGAAATTCCCGATAATGTTTTACCCCTAGCAACCTATGACCTTGACGAAGGCCAACAAACCATAGGCGGCTAGTCAAGTTCAACCCATACATTTCCTGATTGAATTAAACCCACCCGCACGACCCTTGACGAAGGCCAACAAAGTCGCACGACTACCCTAACTCAATCGCATCATATGCTTAAGCAGATAAGCATAAATAGCTACCGCACACAACGCCTTGATGAAAGCCAACAAACATAGCACGAATACTATGAACTACTTATTTGAAATGACGGAGGGCTACGACAGGTTTTTAAGAAAACCTTTTGCGTAATGAACTTGATATCGTTGTAGAATCGAGTGATTTAGAAAAGGAGTGTTTTTTAGGCTTTTACTAGTTTTGCTAAAGTGGTCACTCCCGGTGAAGGGATCTCGGTTCTTTCCTTATCGAATAAGGTGCAGGATATTTCATAAATACCACTATGCAAAGCAAAAACTATAAAAGCAACCAAAAGACAAACCGAGTTTGTAGCATCTGCTAGTTTCGCTAAAGAGGTCGCTCCTGGTGAAGGGATCTCGGCTCTTTCCTTATCGAATAAGGTGCTGGATATTCTACAAGGAATACCGCTATGCAAAGCAATAACTAAAGCTACCAGTTTTCGAGACAAGTTTCTACAATATCTTTTAGGTTTCTTTTATTTCATTAATCTCATTAATGAAGTCCCATTTATTATGCTTCCCAAGCATCACATACGAAACGAAAGCAACAATATTAATTATATCTCATATATATAATATAGGCATTCGTCTCAGAACATAATCAATGATCACATCACAGAATATCGCAGCAAAATAAAAACATATGAAATATTGGATATACTAGGATTTCCGGGTTTTATTTTAAGCCTGTATAAAACGCGGATTCCACGGTCGCGATGAATAGCCAAACCCACATCCCTAGACCTCTACGAGAGCGGTAAGCAACCCTACCAATTCTAGAGTTAGGATACCCGGTCTCGACTCCTCGAGATGGTCTCCCACTGGACCCTAGAACCTGGTTACTTGTGCTCCCCGCCTTGGGTCTATCCTAATGTGGAAAAGTAAATAATATACAATGGTAACATCATCCTCAACCCGGAAGTGCCCCAATAAAAGAATATTGCATACAATGAATTTTACATGATTGAAAATAAAAACCCTCATCTCACATAAAACCCCCGGCTATTCAAACACGACGATCCAATATAACATATCACAGTAACATATAACATCACATGTCATCAACGTAAGTAAATATGCGTATCCCAATTGTCGTTGACATATAGCACCGAAATCGGCGATACACCACATATTACACTTACGGTCGCAGAAAAGAAAGTGAAAAAATACAACAGTTGGAATCCGCAACCACCTTAGACATCACACGCCTAACCAAATGAATTCCTTAGACATCACATGCCTAACAATTATAAACCCCGCATTTTAGTCTCGATATTGAAAACACTTTACAATAACAAGTCGGGAAATTCAACAAGATTCCCAACATCCAGATCGAATGCTCGTTGGAAACTTTAGTAGACGGCCGCACCCTCGATACCGTCGACGAAGTGCACTAAGGCGGAACACCGCTGCCGCGAGCACCCGAACGGATGCTTTTGGCGACGGGGTTCTCCTACAGTCACTTGGTCGGGGCTATGGGGCATGGATATCTATTAAGTTTACCAGGAGAGTATCCGCGTACACTACGTGATTGGGATGGAATTTTGATCACATCAAAATCCCGTGGCAACCGATCAAATGAGACTAAATTGCTAGATTTATAACATTCAAATTAGTTATCTCATAACTACTTATGGATTCTAAATATTGTATCCCATCACATAATATCCGGACGACGTTATACTTTTCGATCGAGGCATCAAAGTCCCACAATTTCCCGACAGCTCAACACTTGAGCACAGTTTTAGTATACCCAGAATATGCCACAGTACCTATGCACCAGCCGTAGAAGGGCAAACCCAAGCCTCACTTATGTTGCCACAGAACTATGGCAAACTGTTCATACCAAAATATTGCATTCTACACCGCCCATTCTTACGCTCGTTTGTTTATAGGCAGGAGCTTTTTATCCGTGTTTGCTAGTAATTGCAGGATACAGGTTCTCGGCTCTAAACGGTGAAATTCATGAAAAAACACGACAAAATCCGGGTTCCTGCCATTCACAGATAAAACACGGATCTCCGCTCTTTATCCGTCTGTTGCCACACACCAGTTTAGGAGACAAAATGGCAAATCGATTGTCACCTTCATGCACAAGGCTCAATGGCAACACAAGATCCAAGAAATCTACGCGGAGCTCGAAGAAATCATGACAAAAATATACACATCAAATCACCTTTCTCTCAACAGAAATTCTGGAAAAATCGTGAAGCAAGTTTGAGAAAACACATATACCAGATTGAAGGGCATGACAAACCAGGGAAAATCACCAATTTTGGTGGCCTAAATCCCCCATAGGGCCGCGGAACCGCGGCCGTACGGCCTCCACAGAGCATCATTTTTCAGGGGTATTTGGGTCTTTTTATGTAGGTTCTGAATGTTGCCCTAGATTTCCAGCTCCCTGCCTATAAATACTCTAGAACTGAGCTAAGCCAAGGGTCCAATTTTGTGTTAACTTCTTTAGCCTCTTTTTGTTACGATTTAGTCTTTTTCTTCTTCTTCTTCATTCTTTCTCCATGAAAATTGTAGTGAGAGCTTTTTGAGTGGAAGATCAATGAAGATGAGGGTTTTTGTATCATTCTCTTTTGTTTAACTTCCCCTTGAGATCCTTGCTTTCTCTTGATCTTTCAACCTCTTCATTGAGCTTGAAAGGTTAAGAGTTTGTTATTGATCTCAAGGGTCGTATTTTCTTATGGAACAAGTTCTTCACTTCACATGAGTTCTTTACCCTTCTCTTGATCTTGCAACCTCTTGATTGAGCTTGCAAGTTTAAGGGTTGCCTATTGATCCCATGCTTGTCTTGAGTTCTATGTTCTTGTAATTACTTTCTTGCTTATTTCTTTCTTGCTTTTTATTACTTGCTTTACATTCATGCTTTACTTTCTTGCAATTTATATTCATGCACTTAATTACTTGTAATCTTTTCTTTTCTTTGTTCTTTTCTTTTGCTCTTCTTTGTTCTTTTTTTGTGAATGAATGTAATTATCGTTGTTAAGAATAAATACGGTATTGTAAGTTAAGATTTTCTTTTCTCGTTTCCTTTTCCTGTTATTTTCCATTGAACTCCGCCCAAACCATACGCAAGCGCTCCGTTAGGCACCCTACCCCAACAAGGTAACGGTGATTCCTAACCGCGACCGGTTGTGTTCGGTTTGGCCGGAGGCGAAAGCAAGAGACAAGAACGGAAGGACAAGGGTAAATAAGACGGATTCCACGAATACCGCGCTTAAATCCCCTAATCCACGTTGTTGCCGATTGCTCTAGCTTCAATCGGTCAAGACTCGGCTCAAAGGTTTTGAGTACGGATTTCCTTAGCTTACAATCTCGTATCTTTTTCTTAACAACTTCATACTTGCAAATAAATACACATAGATTAGATTGAACAAACTCATACAAATTCTTCATTGACTCTTCTAAAACTCGAACGGAAATACAACCATCTCCCAGTGGATCGACCCGTGCTCAACCGGCTAGCTGCATAGCGACACCGTCCTGATCGCGGTAAACTTTAGAACTTTGAACATCCGATACGCTTTTAGCGTGCGATCACAAACCCTAAGGTTTGACCGTGGTTCCACGATCCAAAAAAGTCGAGTTAGATTTTCATTCTTCTAGAGGGTTCATAGGATTACTTGCATGTTTTTCCGGATACGGTAAACTTTGGGAAAATGGGTTTTTGACATTCGATCGAACTTTTTAACTTCGTCTAGACAACATGCGAATAACCCGAAACAATGTTAAAAATACGAATACGAAACACTCCAAATTGTTTATAGTGTAAGATTACATCACATGCAAAATTAGCAAAAACAAACAAACCCTGAAATATCAAAACCCAGTCATTTGAACACTGAAATAAATTGAGGGGGGTGCTCGGATTTGGCCGAGATGGGGTATGTAGGGGCCGGCCACTTTTTCTCAGAGTGGCCTCAAATTTCACTAGTGTTCATGTTATATCCCATATAGCACTATGTACTTGTTTAAAAAAAAATTTGACAATTATTTAAAATCGACAGAAACTGGATTTTCGCGTTTCAATTTTCGGAGTATTTCGGTTTCGTAATCTTAACAAAATCCGTATAAATTTCTAGCATGGCTCTGATACCACTGCAGGGTTACCTAGCACGGTAGCAAGGTTTCGGGAGGTATCGTCCATACCAAATTCAAATTTTTTCGTTCTAGCTAACCCTAACCCTAGAATCGTCTACTAGAAATCGACGGAAATGAAATGCAAACACTTTGCAACTAAAAGTGAACAAGGAATACAACCTTTGTAGACAGGTCCTTCACTTCAATAGCTCCGTGTAGTGGTCTCTTCGCTGCAATCAAGAAGTCCCGGACTCTAGAGAGGCTCCGATGAAGAAACGAACATGCTTGCTACGAAGTCTTCGAGGCCGAAGATGATCTACGTCGAGGAGACACTAACCCAAGCTATCTCTTCACTAATTATGGAATTAGTGAAGCAAACACCCTATACTAAATGGCAAGTATCAAAGGATGATGAAGTAGGAAGTTTGCTCACATTAGAGATCATTTTCTCACATTTTATCTCATATCTCCATTGAAGCTAGAAAGCTTTTTAAGAGGAAGAAGAAGAATGAACTCATCAAGTGAGAATGAATTATTGTTGAGGTTAAAAATACAACCAAGGGTTAAACATGTCATGCTTAACCCTTGTAGAGAGTTAACCATGAGTTAGGGTTAAAGCTAGGTTAACAAATATCTTAAGGTAAACAAAAAGGGTGGTCAAAGTCAAAGAAGCCTACAAGCTTCTTGCAAAATATCAACCATGACTAATTCCACAATTTTTGAATAACTTAATGATAAATATAAAATCCTAATCTTAACCCTAGCATGGTTCAAGTCTCATAAACCCTAGTTGCATTTGTAACCTAGCATGATACATTTAACATATATCACATATACATCAATGTATCTAAAGTGAGAAAAGAAATCATAAGTGAACTAATACTAGTTAATGTAATGCAATATATCAAATATATAATTATACATTAGATTATCAAATCAACTCTTGATTTAATAATCTGGCTATCACCTATAACCGACTAATATCATATGAATCAACTTATCGAATCAACACTTGATCTGATAACCCGGCTATATCATATATAACCGACCGATATCTCATATCGCGAGAATAAAATACGATATCTCATATCGTATCAATCTCGGTCCCGCACATATTACATATGTGATCCTACTCCGTTTCGCTTGAGCCAGGAAACCCCTGTGTAGGACTCTAAAGGCTCGTTAATACACCGGTAGTAGGTGATGATCATATCAAACACCCATAAGCCGTAAGCGGTCTACTAAACGTAACGGCCACCCGGGTATTGAGCGATCATAAGATCAACAAGCAAGCCTGCTCACACTCCTGCGAATCCAATCAGTAACACTACCGTACAGTCCGGTCTCTTCGTCTGATATGTCGCATATCTCGTCTAGGGGTTGTAAACGTCAGACCCCAGTAACTCGATAAGTCATGTCGATATGAGGCTCATAACGGGTCAAAAAACTACTGATAACACTTACCAATATATCTCTGAAGAAGCCTTGGCCAAGGACTTCCTGTTATAGCCAATCGAGCACGGCGCAACATCAACTCCCAATACCGGGAGAGACGAAACCCCTCCTATCGTTCATTGCCTCCATGTGACTCGGGAATGTACCCAAAAGCCACCGTTTTGCATGTTCTCTTGAACATGGTAAGGTGAAAATCATAGCACAGTGGGAATCACATAAGACTCTATGACGATCTCGGGTCTACAGACTAACCTGTACTAGTGTCACCAGAGAACTACCATCTGAAGTTAGATATAATGCCATCTGAGAGTTCTCGGCGAGTCTGTTCAGTGTACCCGGTCTCCACTAAGCACCCATATACTGTCTCTGATGTCAAACACCAATGGATATGGGATCATCCATTGCCCATCTATATGGGTCGAGAAGCTATATGCTAGTCTACTCTGGTATATCGATGTCCTGTCTCGATACACCCACGACTAGGAACATTTGAAGAATGTACTTAGCGACAACATTATCCCTACTAGTATGATCTGCATCATAATCCTGGTAGTCAAGTACTCATCCTAAAGGATTTATCAACATGTAACATAGAAACAATCAGCGTACATGTTAAGATAAAAAGCAACCAGATAGCATACTATCATGTCGAGCAAGAAAGTCCTCCATATATATGTCCAAGAATCCACTATAATATACATCGTATGTACAGTAATGGCCTCTAGGGCATACATATAACTAACAATTCTTAAGTCGATCACGGTCTTTGTCTTTAACCTCAGTGGAGGGACGGTATGTTAGAAGAGTTCCAAACTAGATACCGTGACATATTAGACGATAAAGGCTGAATACATCGCTACCAACGATACTACCAAAGTGGATGTCTGGATAAATTTTGTTCATGAGATGAACACGGTTCCTACAATTGAGCGTCCAATAACTGTTATTGAGACAACAATGGGGTTGTGGCTTTTGCCTAGGAACGCCGCTCCCATCAGCGTTCCAGACATATTCTGAGGCAAGTATCACCTGATCAGGGAGATGGTTGATCTCCAGGGGATCGAGGTAAGGAGAGTAGACACGAAGAATAACACGGCAGATCCACTCACAAAGGCCTTTCCCTAGAGAGACTTCTATAGGACGTTGAGTATGAGATACTACAACAAATGGTCTTAGTGCAAGTGGGAAATTGTTAGTTATATGTATGCCCTAGAGGCCATTACTGTACATGTGATGTATATTGTAGTGGATGCTTAGACATATATAGGGAGGACTTTCTTGCTCGACAT
Source organism: Agapanthus africanus (assembly GCA_030015575.1). NCBI lineage: Eukaryota > Viridiplantae > Streptophyta > Magnoliopsida > Asparagales > Amaryllidaceae > Agapanthus > Agapanthus africanus. Next base: position 437,891,858 of record CM057350.1, on the reverse strand, counting down.
GATAGTATGCTATCTGGTTGATTTTTATCTTAACATGTACACTTATAGTCTCTCTATTACATGTTGATAAAGCCCTTAGGATGAGTACTTGACTACCAGGATTATGATGCAGATCATACTAGTGGGGAAGAGGTAGTCGATAAGTACATCCTTCAAATGTTCCTAGTCGTGGGAGTATCGAGACAGGGCATCGATACTCCAGAGTAAACTAGTGTATGCGCTTCTTGGCCCATATGATAGGCGATGGATGATCTCATATCCATTGGTGTTTGACATCAGAGAAGGTAACGGGTGTGTTCCCCTCCGAAAGACGGCGCACAAGACTGCGATGTCTTGGCACTGAGATTCGGGGCAGATGCTAATTGGTGTTATCCGTTCACCTCTCCGAAGATGCCAAGTTGATTTATGGCACCATATATCAAAGGTTTAAACGGATGCGGCAGATGTAGCAGACTTCGTCATATTCCCCCTCGTTTGAGGGGTTTTTGATTGTGGGGACGCTCTTCCCTACAGGCGCAAGCCCCTGTAGTTAATTACGCTACCGCATCGCGGTAACAAGTTTCTCCTTCTCCAGCTGGTCACTTCGTGTCGTGGGTGTTTGTTTTGTGTTTGGTTGCCCGTGGATTGTATACGGATACTAAGTTATGTTGTCGCCCGTAGGACGTGGATTAGTCCAAATCCGTATTTTCTTAGATTTGGTTTTGGGGTTTTTGTTTGAGGATGCGTTAGCCATATTTGAGGCTAAGATCAACTCAAACGTTTGTTAAGGATACGTTAGTCTAACTTGAGACGAAGATCAACTTAATGGGATCGTTTAGATCCGACAAAAGAGCATTTGGGCTCCATTGTTCCAGTTTAGGGACATAGTGGTCCATTGCATGTATGGCCGTCGGGACCCGTTACCTCTCTGACGACGTTGAAGGATTACAACGACAGGTGTCAGAGGAGTTCAGAGATGTACCCTTGAACCAAAGTTGATTGGGGGGATTCATAGTCCAATTTGGGACTAAAGTCTGTTTGAAGGTTTAAGGATACGTTAGCCATATTTGAAGCTAAGATCAACTTAAACGGGATCGTTTAGATCCGACAAAAGAGCATTTGGGGCTCTATTGTTCCAGTTTAGGGACATAGTGGTCCATCTCCAGTTTAGGGACATGGTGGTCCATCTCCAGTTTAGGGACATGGTGGTCCATCTCCAGTTTAGGGACATAGTGGTCCATTGCCAGTTTAGGGACATGGTGGTCCATTGGTAGTTTAAGAACGCATAAGTCCATGGGTTTAAGGACCCCACAGTCCATATGGGTGTGTTTAAGGACGCATTAGTCCATTAGTTTAAGGACGCATAAGTCCGCGGGTTTAAGGACCCCACAGTCCGTATCTTGGTTTAGGGACGCATAAGTCCATGAGTTTAAGGACCCCACAGTCCGTGTTGATGTGTGGTTGTCGGGACCCGTCACCTCTCTGAAGACGTTGAAGGATTACAACGACAAATATCAGAGGAGTTCAGAGATGTACCCTTGAACCAATAAGTTGGTTGAAAGAGCAGATGTGCTCAGTTCAAGATGATTTAAGGACTTATGGCCAGTTTGGACTAAGTCCAGTTATGTTTGAAATATTGGCCCTCTGTTGGTCCATTGAAGGAGAGGCTTTGCCTCTAGAAACTTAGCCAATTGGGCTAAAGCTAGTGTTAAACACTAAAAACCAACAGTGTTGAACACTGGGAATAAGATTAGCAAGTTAGTGTTAAACACTAAAAGATAATCAGTGTTAAACACTGGGAACAGAGTTTTCAAATTAGTGTTAAATACTAAGCAAATCAGTGTTAAACACTGCAAATAGAGTTTTCCAAATTAGTGTTAAACACTAAGAAAATTAGCGTTAAACACTGAGGACAAAGTCTTCAGATTAGTGTTAAACACTAAGGGGAGAGGGGTCACGTGTGGACACGTGAGAGCGCCCTGATTCCCCTTATTTTATTCTGCAGGTAAGTGTTTAACACTTTAGTTCTGACGGCCGTCACGTGCGAGCACGTGATGAAAGCCCATGCTCTATGCGTGATAATGCTCACTAGGGGTCACGTGGTGACACGTGAGGGCGCCCTAGAGCTCTTTTCTATTCCTTGTGCTTCAGAGGTCACGTGGGGCACGTGAGGTGCCTAAGATTGGGCCGAAACTCCTTTTTCGTTCTGCCATTAAGTGTTAAACACTTTCATTTTTATTTTAGAGCATCACGTGTTTGCACGTGATGGGGTTCTGTGCGCCAATTGTTAAAGCATTTGCTGAGGGGTCACGTGATAACACGTGAGAGCGCCCAAAGCTTTCATTTCCTTTGCTTTTTCTTTCTGCGTTTTGGGAGTCACATGGGAGCACGTGAGGCATTGCCTCAAAGTTAATTCCTTCTTATTTCCAGGGATTTCTTCAGGGGTCACGTGGGGACACGTGACCTTGGTCTTTTGCATGCATGGAGATCTTTTAAGTCACTTCAATTTATTTTGAGAATTTAATTCTCTGTAAGATTAAGAATTAAATTCTTATTTAGGGTAAAACCCTAGTTTCTTTTTAAAGGAATTAAATTCCCGAATATGTAAAAGAATTAAATTCTTATATAGGGTTAAACCCTAGTTTCATTTTAGGAGGAATTAAATTCCTGTTTCGAAAGAATTAAATTCTTAAGTAGGGTTAAACCCCAATTATGATTCTGTAGGAATTAAATTCCAATTGGTTTGGGAGAATTAAATTCTCAAAACTCAATTCCTCCTATGTGTTTTAGATCTGCATGGCAGGATCTCAACCCAATGAGAATTAAATTCTCAATTCATGGGGAGATGTGCACTTTGCAGATCATCAACCAGAGAAAGAACTAAGTTCTTTTCTTTATGTAAGAGTTAAACTCTTTTGAGAATTAAATTCTCTTTTGAAGCCTCTTTTTTCTTACCTAGGGTTTTTCTTTTGCAGAGAATTAAATTCTCCTCTCTTTTTTCTTTTTTCTCTTGAGAATTAAATTCTCCTCCCTCTGTTTCTTATCTCCAAAAAAAAGTAGATCCCTTCTCTTCTTTTCTTGGCTCCTATTTATAGGAGAAGGAAGAGAATCAATTTGTTTAGCAAATCTCTTATTAAGAGATTTGATTTGTATGTTGAGAGATTTGATTTGCATTCATCATTAATCTGGGCCTTTAGATTGTTAAGTGAATTTTATTCACCATTAGATTTTAAATCCAAAGATATACATTTGTTATCTCGGTCAGATTTAGGGGGGAAATCTTTCCAAGTCTAAGATTTTTCCATAAATTGGTGATTTTTAATCACCCTTGGATTTTTAATCCAACGGTCCCCATAGACCTTTTCCATTTGGAAAGATTTGGAAGCTTTTAGAATTTAATTCTATTAACTGTAAGGCTTTCGAAGCCAGTCACGTGCTGACACGTGACTCTTGGTCACATGTGAGCACGTGACCCCCAAATTGGTTCCTTTAACAGCCGCTTGTTTATGTTGTTGTTTTAACCATCACGTGTCAACACGTGACCATTGGTCACGTGTAAGCACGTGATACCTCGTTGAGGTATTTTCTGACTTTTAGAATTAAATTCTATTCATTATTTTAGAGGCTTTAAAAGCCCATCACGTGTCTGCACGTGACCCATGGTCACGTGTGAGCACGTGATGCCCCATTGGGGTCTTTTCCGAGTTTTTATTATATCTTTTAGCTCCTCCAGCGGGTTCTTAAAGGTCCATCACGTGTGAACACGTGATGCCTCATAACTTTTGATCCCAGATGAATTATGAGGCCCATAATATATCAAATCGAAGAGTTTTTTGAGACGCTTTCGATACCATCAGAATTTATCTGTTTCTCATTCGGGAGTTTGTCAAAAAACATCCCGGAAGATACTGGTTCGCATTTCCTTAAACGTATCGCTGCCATTTGATACCTTGGACTCCTTTGCGCAGAAATTTTTGGCGGGAACAAATGCCCCCCACTACTTTGCCCACGTAAGTATGTACGTGGGTGAAGTAGTGCAGAGTTATGCATAGCGTATGACCAGTTTCGAGTTGGTATATAACTTTCAGGATCTTGATCTGAGAAGATAACGAGCGGACACAAGCGTCGTCATTTATCATTGACTCAAATCTCGACTCTTAAGAAATATAGTTCCAAACTTTTAACTCCATGAGCCGCACCCTTCTATTTCTGTATGTCTTACTCTGGCGTGAAGTAGTTTATATGCTCATGAGTAATTTCTCCATTTCAGTGGGATGTAGCCTTAGCAAGTGTGGCTCATAGATGGTCCATCTTGACCTCTTTGCAGGGCGGTGATGTCTTAGGAGACAGGGTTAGAATCTGCCACCTAAGACTTTTCAACTTTATGAGCCGTGAGGGTCTCATAAAGACTTTTCTCCCTACGAGTCGTGAGGATCTCGTAGGTGTATTTTCTCCTTAGGAGTCGTGAGGATTCCTAAGTGTGTTTTCTCTTATAAGTCGTAAGGATCCTATAAGAGAATTTTCCCTCTTACGATTCGAGAGGACCCGTAAGCGGTTGTTTCCCTCCTTGTCCAGATTCGACTTTAGAGAGTGAGACCCGTGGATAGTATGCAAGAGACCGTTTTGGGCCGACTTGCAGGGTCCCAGTGCTTAGGAAACAGGTTTTTTAATCCCTACTGCCTAAGGCTTTATCTCACGAGTCGAGACGAATCGAGAAGTTCTCGCAAAGACATCAATTTCCTCACGAGTCGAAACGGATCGAGCAGATCTCGCAAGAATATCCTAACATCACAGTTAACCTCTGCTCTTTACGACAGAAGTCCGTTAGGGTCTGTGGTACTTAGGGTTTTAGCCGTCGTACCGTCGCATGAGCTGATATATTCCTCGATAGGCAATCGTGCTGTTCGAGTAGCCCTGCAACTGCCGTGTCTCTGATCCCTTCGGGGGCTGGACAAGACGTCTTCAAGCAATCTTCCTTGGCAGTTTTACCGTCGGAAGAGCAAGCGTTAGGAATTTGCCATGCCGCTTTTTACTTGAGGTTAGGCTCATTTTGGAGAGCCCCGATGAGTCATAACCACTCCGCGCTGGTGTGGGATGATTTCCGATAGTCTTTCAGGCTTTATATGACTTGCCGTTAAGACCCTGAAGCTAGGAATTTGGCATTTGCTTCATTTGCTTTGGTGTGTCCGAATCCTGTTGGAGGAAGGATGCTGTAGTTGACATCTCGTCTGCTGTATCGAAACGATCGTCGAGGTGGTGACCACTCCATGTGGGATGATCTCCGGTGGTCTTTCAGGCTTTATATGACTTGCCGTTAAGACCCTGAAGCTAGGAATTTGGCCTTCGCTTCGTTTGCTGGCATCGCGTCCTCTGTATCGAGACGAATGTCATGGTTGTCTCTAGGTTGCTGGTGAACCGTCGAGGTTTGGAACTAGGGATCTTGCCGTGGCTCCTTTTAGTGATGTTGCGTCTGCTGTATCGAGATGAACGTCGAGGTGGTGACCACTCCATGCTGGTACGAGATGATCTCCAATTGTCTTTCAGGCTTTATATGACTTGCCGTCAAGACCCTGAAGCTAGGAATTTGGCCTTTGCTTCATTTGCTTTGGTGTGTCCGAATCCTGTTGGAGGAAGGACGCTGTAGTTGACATCTCGTCTGCTGTATCGAAACGATCGTCGAGGTGGTGACCACTCCATGTGGGATGATCTCCGGTGGTCTTTCAGGCTTTATATGACTTGCCGTTAAGACCCTGAAGCTAGGAATTTGGCCTTCGCTTCGTTTGCTGGCATCGCGTCCTCTGTATCGAGACGAATGTCATGGTTGTCTCTAGGTTGCTGGTGAACCGTCGAGGTTTGGAACTAGGGATCTTGCCGTGGCTCCTTTTAGTGATGTTGCGTCTGCTGTATCGAGATGAACGTCGAGGTGGTGACCACTCCATGCTGGTACGAGATGATCTCCAATTGTCTTTCAGGCTTTATATGACTTGCCGTCAAGACCCTGAAGCTAGGAATTTGGCCTTTGCTTCATTTGCTTTGGTGTGTCCGAATCCTGTTGGAGGAAGGACGCTGTAGTTGACATCTCGTCTGCTGTATCGAAACGATCGTCGAGGTGGTGACCACTCCATGTGGGATGATCTCCGGTGGTCTTTCAGGCTTTATATGACATGCCGTTAAGACCCTGAAGCTAGGAATTTGGCCTTCGCTTCGTTTGCTGGCATCGCGTCCTCTGTATCGAGACGGATATCATGGTTTTCTCTAGGTTGCTGGTGAACCGTCGAGGTTTGGAACTAGGGATTTTGCCGTGGCTCCTTTTGGTGATGTTGCGTCTGCTGTATCAAGACGAACGTCGAGGTGGTGACCACTGCGCACTGGTGCGAGATAATCTCCGATTGTCTTTCAGGCTTTATATGACTTGCCGTTAAGACGCATGAAGCTAGGAATTTGGCCTTCGCTTCGTTTGCTGGCATTGCGTCCGCTGTATCGAGACGAATGTTGTGGTGGTGACCACTCCATGTGGGATGGTCTCTGATTGTCTTTCCGGTTTTATATGAGTTACCGTCAAGACGTTGAAGCTAGGAATTTGGCCTTCGCTTTGTTTGCTTTGGCGCGTCCGAATCTTGCTAGGGGAAGAACGCTGGGGTGAAATTTAATCTGCTGTATCGAGATGAAAGTCAAGGTGGAGCTGGGATTTTGCCGCCGCTCTACTTTGTTTTGACCGTGAGGTCTTCTGTTGACGTTGCATCTGCATCCTGATGAACCACGAAGGAACGCCATTGTTGACATTGCGTCTGCTGTATCGAGACGAATGCTGAGGTGGAGCTGGGATTTTACCGTCACTCCGCTTTGTTTCGACCATGGGGTCTTTCGTTGACGTTGCATCTGCATCCTGCTGGACTGCGGAGGAACGTCGTCGTTGACATCGCGTCTGCTGTAACGAGACGAATGCTGAGATGGAGCTGGGATTTTGCCATTGCTCTGCTTGATGGTGTAGCATCTGTGTCCTGTTGGAATGAGGAGGCACACCGTTGTTGGTCTCCAGGCTGTAGATGTGGCCATTGAGATTTGGAACTAGGGACTTTGCCATGGTTCCGTTTCGTTGCGACTCTGGGGTCTGTTGTTGACATCACGTCTGCATCTGGTTGGAGTGAGGAGAAACGCCGTTGGTGATCTCTAAGTTGTCGATATTGACGTCGAGACCCTGAAGCTAGGGATCTTCCTTTTGCTTCGTCTGTTGACATTATGTCTGCGATATTGCGACAGATGTCGAGGTTGTCTCTAGGTTGTCTATGAACCGTCGAGATTTGGCTTCGCTTTCTGGCGGAGCCTGTTGGGAAGGTATGGTTCCCTCTTTGTTTGTACCCCTGGATTGTATACAGGGATCGATGTGATCTCACCTGTAGGGCAAATTTTCATTTCATTCATCATTTTTTTTATTCTTTCCGCGATGCTCTATCATTTCAGCTTTTATATCGCGAAGGTCGCGATTGCCCAATCATTTCGGCTATTTTTCGCGGTGCCCAATCTTTTCGGCTATTTATTTTATTTTTACTCGCTTTTTTTATTGCGAGTTGCCCAATCTTTTCGGCTATTTCGTATGCATACATTTTTACTTACTGATTCTGTTTGCAAGTTGCCCCATCATTTCGGCTATTTCGTATGCATTTTTTTTGGCTCGCTGATTTTTTTTTTTTGCGAGTAGGGGATTTGGGATCTGATACCAATCTTGGCATCAGCATCGCTACGACTGGAATATTGCCAGGAGCGAATCATCATTTACCGTGAAAGGACTTAGAATTTGATACCGGTTTAGGCATCAGCATCGCTGCAACTGGGATATTGCCAGGAGCGAATCATCATCTGCCTTGAAAGGGCTTGGAATTTGATACCGGTTTAGGCATCAGCATCGCTGCAACTGGGATATTGCCAGGAGCGAATCATCATTTGCCTCTGTCGATGTTGAACAAAGGTGGCTTAGTAAACAGGGTTAAGGGTCCTGTCGACTAAGGCTTTTGACTTCATGAGCCGCAAGGGTCTCACAAAGGTATTTCTCCCTACAAGTCGTGAGGATCTTGTAGGTGTGTTTTCTCCTTGGGAATCGTGAGGATTCCTAAGTGCATGTTCTCTTGTAAGTCGTAAGGATCTTACAAAAGGGTTTTCTCCTTATAGGTCGAGAGGACCTAAAAGGGTTGCTCACCATATGGACATATCCCTAGTCACGGATGGGACCTTGCTGGGGAAATGTTTATTCGCGCCCGTGGATTGTATACAAGGGTCAGTATTGAGCCGCTTGTAGGGCAATATCGAAGGTTGTGGGGGTTGCTTAAGAACAGGTTAAGGTTTCTGTAACTTAAGACTTTCAAATCTTATGAGCCGTGAGGGTCCCATAAGAGAGTTCTCCTTACGAGTCGTGAGGATCTCGTAAGTGTAATTTCTCCTTAGGAATCGTGAGGACTCCTAAGTGTGTTTCTCCCTTGTGAGTCGTAAGGATCTCACGCGGGTGGTTTCTCCTTACAAGGTCGAGAGGATCCTGTAAGTGTCTTTTAACGAGGTTGCGCCCTTTCGGGTTTTCACAAACACTCGCCGGTAGCTCTGCTGTTTTTACTCACGGAGCCCTTTCGGGTTTTCATCCGTGCCCATTTTGCTTCTGGACATAGCGTCTTTTATTTAATTTTTTTTCTTTTTATTCTCTTTTTTTTTAACGAGGTTGCGCCCTTTTGGGTTTTCACAAGACTCGCCGGTAGCCCTGCTGTTTTTACTCACGGAGCCCTTTCGGGTTTGCATCTGTGCCCATTTTGCTTGTGGACATACCGTTTTTTTTTTACCACGTCGGCCTGAGAATGCCGCGGGTTGATAGTAGTTTAACGACGTTTCGGTCATTTGCAAGTTTTAGGACATTGCGGTCCGCCGTTAGTTTAAGGACGTTTCGGTCCGTCGTCGCCGTATTTGAGACGCATCTCTAGTTTACTGACTTTTCGGTCTATGGGGCTTTCCCTATGAATGAGCATGATGCCCCCGGCATATTCACCTTTTTTGGAGCATGTTGTTGTGGCGGGTTTACTTTCCACTTTTCGGGCAGCGCGAACTTGCCCTGTTGGTATTGGTCTTCAACCCAGTTTTTGAAGACGTAGCAATTTTCGAGTGGGTGACCCATTACTCTGTGGTAGGGACAATAGTTAGAATTGTTAACGTCGCCTGGTTGCAATGGACGTTTTGGATCTGGCAGAGTGATGAGCCCGCTGCGCACTGCTAGCTCGAACAATCTCTTTGTTTTATCTTTGGGAAACGAGTAAGGACGTTTCAACTTCTCATTGAGGTATCGCGGCTTGTTGTTTTGACGACAAAATGGTCTCGGGTTACTCGGTTGTTGTTGAGTGTCGGTAACAAAGGCCGTTTTTTCCTTTTCCTTTCTCATTTCGTTTGCTCCGTCGTTTGCGAGTCCGAGATTCTTTTCGGGTAGCGTGAGATTGTACGGCTGAACATTCTCACAACTCTCCAATTCTTTTGTTTTAGAAATGAATTCCTTGAAGAGAGGGTTGAGGGCGGCTTCTTCGTCAGAATCGCTTCCAAAGGTGAGAACTCGTGATCCCCGGGGCTCGTCCCTATGACAGTTGCCGGCAACTCTTTTATGCTCATCTGTCGTATTTTTTCGCTGTCTATAAGCTTCCCGCTTTATTCTATTGACGTGTTGTCTATGAGCGACATATCCTTGCCACCAACACTTAAAGTAGTTGCAGTCTTCAGTAGGATGTGCGATCCTCTGATGATATAAGCAGAAGTTAGGGTGTACGTCCGTTTCATCAAAATGTATACCACCAGGAGAATTTTCTCCAAAAGAGGGCGGCCTCATTCCCATTGATATGGCTTTGGCGAATCGTTTCCTTGTCTTGCTCCTGCTTTCATTTGCGGCGGATGTACTTTGATCTGGTGGGAGTGTTTAGACCCTTCTGTCCAGTCGCCGGCGTTTGGCTTTCTCGAATATGGCCATCTCGCGTTCTCGATCAGCTTTGCTCTTAAGACGGGCTTCGTTCAGGAATGCGTCAATTATTTCGTCTGATGGTCCTAGAAGTTCTGGCTCAGGATCTACCCCTAGTTTCTCTGTGTAAGGAGCTTCTTCGTCATCTATCAATGAGTGAGAGATCACATGACAACTTGCTACGTAGTCCTCAGATTCATCTGATGAGTCTTCTCCATCATTTTCGTCCTCGAGGACATGGCTGAGGAACTCTTGGAGAGTGATTGGAATCCGCGCCTTCTGGTTATACTCTTCCAGCACGTCGATCTGTTTCTGCAAATCCGTGCGCTTGTCGCCGGGCTTCACGGGCTTCTTGGATTTCTTCTTGTTTTTCTTTGGAGATTTTGACGGCTGGGTGTGAGTGCTGGGGCCTTCACCATCGATCTTTGGAGTTGGGCACGGCTTCAGCATCCCTTCGACGATCTGGGGTTCCAGTGGATTTTTCCACCTGATTGCCGGGCACATTTGGAGATCCTTCAGCATTCTTTTAGTTTTGGTTGAAAGAGCAACCTCCCACGGGGCTTCTTCAACAAAAGAACAAGTTGCCCCCGGCGTGTCCGTTTTCTTTGGAGTGTGCGGCTGTGGCGGGTTCACCTTCCAGTTTTCGGATAATGCGAACTTGCCCTGTTGGTACTGATCCTCGATCCATCCCTTAAAGACGAAGCAATCTTCGATTGGATGGCTTACCGCTTGGTGGTAAGGGCAGTAATTAGGATCGTTGATATCACCTGGCTGCAGCGGACGTTTTGGATTCGGCAAATTTATGAGTCTGTTGCGCACTGCCAGCTCGAACAGTCACCTTGTTTTATTCTGAGGAAACGAGTAAGGACGTCCTAGTCTCTCCTCAAGGGATGGGCGTGGACGTACGTTGCTTTGGCGGACAACCGGCTTTAAATTGCTCGACTGTTGTTGAGTATTGGCGATGAAAGTTGCTTTTCCTTTCCCCTTTTCATTCCGAGGATCCATCTTTGAAGGAGATGATCTATGATCGATCTGATCCATTTGGGCCAACTTGTCAATCAAGGACTGGAAAGTAGTTGGCTTGAAGGACATCATGAATTGTGAGATGGTCGCTTGCGGATCAAGAGTGCCCATGAACATGCCCACCGCCGGCTATTCTTCGATGCGCTGCTCGCACTTTGACCATAGATTACGCCACCGTATTGCATACTGGACCCAAGTTTCCCCAGGCTTCACCTTGGCATTGATCAGTGCCGTGATTGGGGTGTGTTCGCTAGCGTTTGCGAAACGCTGGGTGAATAGCAACTCCATCTCTGCGAATGTCTTAACAGAGTCATTTGGGAGTTCAGAGTACCACTCAAAAGTCGTTTCCGACAAGCTACTGACAAACTGGCGGAGTAAAAGCTTATCATCACCGCCGGTGTTGCCACAAAGAGCCCTGAACTGAGCGACATGTTGATGGGGATTGCATGTCCCCTTATACACATGGAACTTGGGGATCGTGTAGCCCGGCGGGTACTTTATCTGATCATACCAGCCTGGATACGGTCGCCCAGTTTTTACAACTTGACCAGCTGCCTCAGTCGCATGATGAACCCGGATTTGCTGGGCTATATAGTCGACCAAGTCGGCCTTAGAGATTGTCTCCTCCTTGGCCGTTGAGAGGGCCGGTGGTGGATTTGACGTTTCTCTCCTGTCGTCTTCAAGGACGATCGGGGGATCCTCAGCGGGTGGATCCTGTTAGATCATCATTCCTATCATATCTTAGAAGAGGAGGCCCATACGCTGTATGTTGGCTGCTTGTTTAGCAGCCTCTTTGTCCTTCTTCTCCAATATTCGGCAAAGGAATTCGGCGTCGGTTTCTTCCTCCTGGCGTTCGTCCGAAGACGTTTCTAGGTTTTCTTTTGGCCCGGTAAGTGCGGCCATAGCATTCATCATTTCCTGGAGCTTTTGCTGTTGCTCCTGAGCTTTGGTCACCGACCGTGTAAGCGGTCTATGGCCTGTAGACGCACGGCTGTCTTCCTTCCCCGACGCCATGTATACAGTATGGACCATCCTGCCCCCAGCCTTAGGGCGTCTGGGTTCAACGCTTTTAGCTCTCGTTGCAGGCCCGGGGATCTTCTCCGGCCTCCTCTTTTTATGAGCAGTGGAAGCTGAGGGGGCCGTTGGGGTGGGCACCCAGACAGCTTTTCGTGGCTTAGCCTGGTGACTGGCTTCCTGTTGGATTTTCAGCTTCTTGTGCTGGCGGGAGAAGTTTGGATCGATCATCGAGTCTCGGGCCTGCCGCCAGACTTTATAGATTCGGGAGGACAGCCGTTGAGGAGATTGGGGCTGTTCTGTTTTTACTTCTATAGCTCTTTTCAGCGGATAGGGAGATTTCTTTAGCGCCGCGGTAGGAGAATTCCTACGCACCCTATTTAGCATCTCAAAGCTGTTCCCAGTTGGAACAGCAGCATTAACTTCTGCCATCAGAGCTGGTGGAGTTAGCCCAGAGGGGGAGTTGCCCCCAGCCTTCCTTACTCGGCGCCAGTGGCGACGTCGAGCGTGTCGAGCGGACGGCGTTGGTTCAGCGGTGAGGATAGCTTCATCTTGCCCCCTGTGTAGGTGTTCAGACCATAATATTACATTTATCATTCCCCTATTTCTTATCTTTTTATAAATAAACAGGTACTCTTGACGCACGTTTGTTGCATATTACAGGTTACAGGTTTCTGGAGCAAATACAGTGAGAAAGACACAAAACAACAGAAAAAGGGACTTTTGACCAACAATTAGACGGATCTCAGTCAAGCCTAGTCGAAGAACAGTGCAAGGTCCAAAAAGTCAAGTGAAACGGTTAAAAAGCCCAATACAAGTCTTCACTAAAAATCTGGAGAAGATCCAGAAGTCCAACAGAGAAAAGGACTATGGAAATAGAAAGCCCAAGAAACAAGGAATAAAGCCCAGAAGTTTCACAAAGTGGATCCACTGTTTGGCCGCGGATCCGCGGCCAAACCCATGCTGGCGCCGCGGATCCGCGGCCATTAAGAGCGCGTGTCGGTGGAAAATTGGCTTATCGGTGCGACGGTTCTGGTGTTGGGATTCTCAGGGGGCAAATATGTAATTGCGCAAGTGCGAGAGTCTGTAGCCCTAGGTTTTCTATTTTCCTATAAATTGTAATCTTAGATCTAAAAATTGTATGCCTCTTTTCAATCAATAAAATTCAGATTTTCTGAGAGCAAAATTCAGATCTGTCTTCTTGTTTGGAGGGAGCCGTCAACTAGTAAGTATTTTTATTCTTTTAATTATAATGTCTTCTCATCCCCTAATGAGCGAGTAGTCTCCTCGCTTGTTAGGGTTAGCCTTAGGGAAAGGGTTGAGACATGAAATCTCTCGCCCCTTTCAATGCCACCTTCACCTAATGAAATAGAACCTCACGCATACGAGCACAACCGCTCCCTGCGGCATCCTACCCTTCGAGGTAACGATGATCCGTAGTATAAAGGGCCGGTTCCGCGCGTTTTCCGTGAGGGTTAGGATAATTATCAACAAAGGTAGGGTACAAACTTAGAGGAAGAAACATCTTCCCAAAAGATTTGTATCCACTTTCTTGATAATTAACTTAACACCTAATAGATCTAAAAAAAGAAGGTATTGAAAGCGGTGAGGAAAAATATTCATTTCCAAAACTTCTCCTAATCCTAACCCTAGCAAGATTCTTAATTAGATTAATTAGATCCAGTCTTTAGATTTTTATAAACCAACCAAAACTACAAATAGAATCAACTCGTTAAAACACTTTAAAGAAATTTACCCGTCTCTGTGGATCGACCCGTACTCACCGGCTAGCTGCGAAGCGACGCCGTCCTGATTGCGGTAATTAATATTTTTGAACGTAAAATCTCTACCAATCAAATGGCGCCGTTGCCGGGGACGGCGTAATTTTTCTTTTTTGTGAATTTTCGGGTTGATATAAATTTTAAAAAATTATAAAAATCTGAAAATATAAAAAAATAAAAAAAAAATTTATCAAACTTGATCTGTTTGAAGGGTGTATTGTTTGAATCTTGCAGAACAGCGAAGAATTGAAGATCTGGAAATTTACAGAGGGCAAAACAAAAATTGGTATATAAGAACAGAGAGGAATTGAATGTACAGAACCACAGAATTTTTTGCAGAGGCTGAACCCACCCACCGACCGCGTTTCCGCCGCATTTGTAGACTCCCGCCGCGGTTCCGCGCTCATTTAGCCACGTCAGCACCTCAAATTTTGTGAGTTTGATCCTCCTCCTCCCCTCTGTAATCTACAATATATCCACTGTAAAAAAATTTCTGCAGGGTTCTTTGCGCTAAAAAATTCTTCTACCCCCTTCTAAATAACAGATCTCTGCAGGTTTCTTTGCGCCGCGCTAAAAATTGAAATTGCAAGTGAAATTTTATCTGTTTTGCATAATTTAACCGGACTCTAAGGGGCTAATTGACCAATCTCAGATTGGGTGGGGATTTCATCACCCTTCCCAGGACCCCAGAAAACACATAAGCATTTTGCATCGACCACCTTTAATTAAAAAAGATTAGACTCAGACCTAAGGACAGCGAGCTCAATAGGAAAAGGACTAGGGTAGGCATCGGCCGTTTATCCTAACCGACATTGCGGTGTCTAGGCTAGTGGTTATTAATTAGGCCCACTGTAGTGGTGGTTCCTTCCCACTTACCTGGCCGTACTTGTCCGTGAAGAGGCGGTTCGAGGTCTATTTCTACCCCTAGTTAGGAGCTGTCTAGTAGACCTAGGCAACTCGAGATTTAGGTCTGATGGTGCATGTGTGGTTGACACATTGGTGTCAAGAGTCCCATTTTCTAAAATCTTCTTGCAAAACTCTCCAATAAAAAAATTAAAGAAAAATCTTTTTTAAAGAAAAAAAAAACTTGCAAAAATTTTGTCGCTTAGAAATCCTTGCATTCTTCTATCATGGGTACCCCACATCATAAATCTCTTGCCGAATCTTGGTATCCCGAACCTAACTTTGCGTCGTTCGTCAATTGTTTCGGTCAATTTAAAAACGATCCCTCCTTGCCAAAAATTTCGTTGAAAGATCAAATAGAGGCGTCTAGGAGAAATAGTTTGACTTTTCAACCCACTTTGTGTCAACCGAGTCAACCTTTACAACCTACATATGTTGATACCACTTCTTCAAGTTCTTCTGTCACTCTTAGGCCGATGTCCATTGCTGAGCATATTGCTCAATCTCGCAGTCGATCTTTCACCCCTCTCCACTCATCTAGTTTTAGGGATCCGCACAATTATTCACCTTCTTATCCATATGTTGACCCTACTCCTGTCTTACCATCCACTTCCTACCAGTCATACCCGACCTTCCCACCTTCACTAGACGCTGTTTCGACACAGCCATTAGGGAGTTTCACATACCCAACTAATTTTGAATCTTTTACTGAAACCCCCTCACCACCTAAGTCTAGTTTGGAAGAGTCGTTGGAAGCATATATTGCTGTAACAAATAAAATAATGAGGAATGTGGAAGCATCCATGGCCGCCCTTATGCAGCCTAGTGAACCGGTAGCTAGTGTCCCGCTAGCTCCGAATTTTTCAATGTATAAGGCGGCAGTTGGACAGAGTGAGAATGAGAGAGGATTTTCAAATCAAACCTACCCTTACCCAATTGAAGCCCACAACTCCGGTTTTCCATCGATTGTTCCAAATGATTCACCAGTTGAAAATAAAAATGAGTTGTGCGACTTTGTAGTGTTTGATTTGCCAAATTGTGAGGAACCCCTTTCGAGTGAAACCGCACCTAATCCTTTCGATCTTTACACCTCCACTCTAGAACCTACATTGATAAATATCCATGCTGTGGATGAAGTGTCTAAAGAAATTGATTTTCACTTGATTGAGGATATAGACGCCGGGAATATTTCGGATGATGAACCTGTCGATTTGCTTAAAATTTTATGTTCAAATCATCATCCTGAGTTATTAAATGTTTCTCCCGAATCTCATATGCGTCTAGATTTTGATGACAATGGCATGGATGGGTTGAATATTGAGGATAGTATTGAGGAGAGTCTTGAGGATGATATCGAGGTTGAACCATTTTTAATTGATGTGAAGGATTTTCCAATTCAGCCTCCTGAACCTTTGACTGTTATATCACCCTCCCTCCTTCCTATTGTTCCGACCGAACAAATGACCGTTACGCTTTCATCTCCGATACCAAGTTCGGCGTACCCATGTTTTCTTGCGAATCTTGAGGGATTTGACCCCATTACACGACGAGTTGGTAGGTTAGCGCAATCGCTTTTAACACATCGGTCATCACATATTGCGCTAATTTATTCACTCAATTTACACCCTCAAGATCGCACTTCACTTCTTTCTTCTTTCCATCTTTCTTCTCCCCCACCGAGACCGTATTCTACCCCTCTTCCCACACGGTCTCGCGTGTTTCTCATTTCTTTCCTCCGCACCCTATTCTTGCACCAGCTATACCATTACCACGATAAGATCTTTGAATGGTTGGTGCTAACCTTTGGCTTGTGTAAGGCCAAGCTTAAGTTTGGGGGGAACCTTTGTATATATGTATATATCCTTTTGTTTTCTTTTTCTATAAAAAAAAAAATTTCAAAACATTAAAAAAAAATTATAAATAAATAAACAGGGAAGTGCCGGTATTTTGACCCTCTTGGTTTAGCATGACAGTGAGGACACTGTCAAGTTCAAGTTTGGGGGTATGCTCGGTACGTCTTCTTCCTTCGCATTCATTTGTACATATTTTTGCATTTGCATACTAATTTGAAAACCCATAAAAATTTGAAAAATTTGAAAAATTATAAAATTATTGTATTCAATCTTGGCTTATTTGACTTGAGTTTGACAAATAGGTTAACTGGTTAGGAATAACTAGATCTTAGACTTAGTGAATTAAAAACCCTAAAAATAACCTTCCTTAAAGTTTAACAGTAGAAAGTATATGCCTTGGAGTTTATTTAGAAATAGGCAAATTTTGGGTTCACTTCTTGGGTTTAGTCGAAACAAGGGAAGAGTATTGATGTTCTTATTAGAGTATAAGTTTGAAAAATAGTTCCTAGCTTAAGTCTAGATTCTGAAAATGTATTCCCTACAATTTGCACTATCACGCACCTTGAAACTTGGAATAGTAGAAGAGACCTTGAAATACTCTTGTCTAAAGTCCTTAGTACAATAAAAGAAAAAAAAAGTGAATAAAAAAAAATGGACACTGGTTTTTGTGATTACTTAAGGCTGCAAAAATAGAAAAATATTTAGCGAGGGTGCTTCATCACCTAGTGCCTTAGACCAACTGGTTTGGGAGTCACTGCTAAAGCCTTGGGTGTTGCAAGGACTAGGAAGTACGCTTTAAAGTGCAAACGCATTTTGTAATCGGTCGTTGGTACCTCAAGAAGTATTAACGGTCGCATGAAGGATGTGTAAGCAAATTTCATTCACCAACTAATTAGTACTTTGGACAATGGACAAGGGCATGATTGCTTGAATTGAATTTCCAAGTGTAGGGGTGATCTATACACACACGTAGGGGTATGTGATTGGAATTTAGATAAGAGAGAGGAATGAAGAATAGAACTTGTATCTTTAATAGAGTTGATAGAAATTCCTAAGTGGAGATGAAACCCTAGAGGGAAGACTTAAAAGATGCCGAAAGCTAAGTAGGGCTACATAACATATATATAATCTTAAGTTAAATAATGAGGAAGTGTGAAGAATATGGGTGGATGATTTACAAGTATAAGATAATAAAATTCCTTATTAGAAGACCTTATTGGAAAACAAAAGTCAGTGGGCTGAGTTGATAGGATTTTGTGGGTGTAATCCGCTGAAAACCCTCAGGAGACAACACTCCTCCTACTAGGGACACCTAGAGGTTTAACGGCTTGTTGCACGTGCTCAGTGCAATCGCGTTTCCCTGCGAAAGTGTGGTTAGGATTTTGGTGAATAAATAATAAGTTTGCTCGAGGACGAGCAAAAGGTAAGTTTGGGGGTATTTGTTCAGACCATAATATTACATTTATCATTCCCCTATTTCTTATCTTTTTATAAATAAACAGGTACTCTTGACGCACGTTTGTTGCATATTACAGGTTACAGGTTTCTGGAGCAAATACAGTGAGAAAGACACAAAACAACAGAAAAAGGGACTTTTGACCAACAATTAGACGGATCTCAGTCAAGCCTAGTCGAAGAACAGTGCAAGGTCCAAAAAGTCAAGTGAAACGGTTAAAAAGCCCAATACAAGTCTTCACTAAAAATCTGGAGAAGATCCAGAAGTCCAACAGAGAAAAGGACTATGGAAATAGAAAGCCCAAGAAACAAGGAATAAAGCCCAGAAGTTTCACAAAGTGGATCCACTGTTTGGCCGCGGATCCGCGGCCAAACCCATGCTGGCGCCGCGGATCCGCGGCCATTAAGAGCGCGTGTCGGTGGAAAATTGGCTTATCGGTGCGACGGTTCTGGTGTTGGGATTCTCAGGGGACAAATATGTAATTGCGCAAGTGCGAGAGTCTGTAGCCCTAGGTTTTCTATTTTCCTATAAATTGTAATCTTAGATCTAAAAATTGTATGCCTCTTTTCAATCAATAAAATTCAGATTTTCTGAGAGCAAAATTCAGATCTGTCTTCTTGTTTGGAGGGAGCCGTCAACTAGTAAGTAATTTTATTCTTTTAATTATAATGTCTTCTCATCCCCTAATGAGCGAGTAGTCTCCTCGCTTGTTAGGGTTAGCCTTAGGGAAAGGGTTGAGACATGAAATCTCTCGCCCCTTTCAATGCCACCTTCACCTAATGAAATAGAACCTCACGCATACGAGCACAACCGCTCCCTGCGGCATCCTACCCTTCGAGGTAACGATGATCCGTAGTATAAAGGGCCGGTTCCGCGCGTTTTCCGTGAGGGTTAGGATAATTATCAACAAAGGTAGGGTACAAACTTAGAGGAAGAAACATCTTCCCAAAAGATTTGTATCCACTTTCTTGATAATTAACTTAACACCTAATAGATCTAAAAAAGGAAGGTATTGAAAGCGGTGAGGAAAAATATTCATTTCCAAAACTTCTCCTAATCCTAACCCTAGCAAGATTCTTAATTAGATTAATTAGATCCAGTCTTTAGATTTTTATAAACCAACCAAAACTACAAATAGAATCAACTCGTTAAAACACTTTAAAGAAATTTACCCGTCTCTGTGGATCGACCCGTACTCACCGGCTAGCTGCGAAGCGACGCCGTCCTGATTGCGGTAATTAATATTTTTGAACGTAAAATCTCTACCAATCAGTAGGTGGGGGGTCACTGCTGGTGTCAGCCTGTTAAAGACTGATGTCCTTTGGGTAGCAGGAGCGGGAGCTAGAACATTCAATCTCGTAAAGACCGATTTTTTGGCAAGAGAAGCCGCCTTGACGACTTTATGAGCAGGGATGGCTATCCTTTTCGGAACAACCTTCTCTGGGATTTCAGGCTTCATCACGGGCCCACATGAACTTTGGCCCAGTCTGGCGAAGACCGAGGAGCTGGAGCTGGATGACCCGTTGAGAGGGGCCGCGGTAGTAGCAAGCCGATCGAAGACCGACTTCTTGGGAGCTTCTGGTGTTGGTACAGAGGTGCTGAAACTCATCGGTGGGAGCATAGTCCCAAAGAACAATCCGGTAGTGGCCTGAGTCACTTGGTCCACCGGCATCGAGAACAAGGAGGCTGCTTGGGGCCCATAAGTCACTCCTCCAGCAAGGACCGAGCGAGAGTTGCAGTTGCAGGCAGTGCAGTTTGAAGCCATTGATCTTCTGTTTTCTACACGGAGCAAGACACCAAATCTTAGTACCTCGAATCCACAGGCAACCACAGTAAACCGCGATTCGTTCGCGAACACGACATACGAAGTGTGGAGTGGAAAGAGGAAAAGGTCCCACCGGGCGTGCCAGAATCTGTTCCCTTCCGAAAGACGGCGCACAAGACTGCGATGTCTTGGCACTGAGATTCGGGGCAGATGCTAATTGGTGCTATCCGTTCACCTCTCCGAAGATGCCAAGTTGATTTATGGCACCATATATCGAAGGTTTAAACGGATGCGGCCGATGTAGCAAACTTCGTCAGATTCCCCCTCGTTTGAGGGGTTTTTGATTGTGGGGACGCTCTTCCCTGCAGGCGCAAGCCCCTGCAGTTAATTACGCTACCGCATCGCGGTAACAAGTTTCTCCTTCTCCAGCTGGTCACTTCGTGTCGTGGGTGTTTGTTTTGTGTTTGGTTGCCCGTGGATTGTATACGGAGACTAAGTTATGTTGTCGCCCGTAGGACGTGAATTAGTCCAAATCCGTATTTTCTTAGATTTGGTTTTGGGGTTTTTGTTTGAGGATGCGTTAGTCATATTTGAGGCTAAGATCAACTCAAACGTTTGTTAAGGATACGTTAGTCTAACTTGAGACTAAGATCAACTTAACGGGATCGTTTAGATCCGACAAAAGAGCATTTGGGCTCCATTGTTCCAGTTTAGGGACATAGTGGTCCATTGCATGTATGGCCGTCGGGACCCGTTACCACTCTGACGACGTTGAAGGATTACAACGACAGGTGTCAGAGGAGTTCAGAGATGTACCCTTGAACCAAAGTTGATTGGGGGAATTCATAGTCCAATTTGGGACTAAAGTCTGTTTGAAGGTTTAAGGATACGTTAGCCATATTTGAGGCTAAGATCAACTTAAACGGGATCGTTTAGATCCGACAAAAGAGCATTTGGGGCTCTATTGTTCCACTTTAGGGACATAGTGTTCCATTGCCAGTTTAGGGACATGGTGGTCCATCTCCAGTTTAGGGACATAGTGGTCCATCTCCAGTTTAGGGACATAGTGGTCCATTGCCAGTTTAGGGACATGGTGGTCCATTGGTAGTTTAAGGACGCATAAGTCCATGGGTTTAAGGACCCCACAGTCCATATGGGTGTGTTTAAGGACGCATTAGTCCGTTAGTTTAAGGACGCATAAGTCCGCGGGTTTAAGGACCGCACAGTCCGTATCTTGGTTTAGGGACGCATAAGTCCATGAGTTTAAGGACCCCCACAGTCCGTGTTGATGTGTGGTTGTCGGGACCCGTCACCTCTCTGAAGACGTTGAAGGATTACAACGACAAATATCAGAGGAGTTCAGAGATGTACCCTTGAACCAATAAGTTGGTTGAAAGAGCAGATGTGCTCAGTTCAAGATGATTTGAGGACTTATGGCCAGTTTGGGCTAAGTCCAGTTATGTTTGAAATATTGGCCCTCTGTTGGTCCATTGAAGGAGAGGCTTTGCCTCTAGAAACTTAGCCAATTGGGCTAAAGCTAGTGTTAAACACTAAAAACCAACAGTGTTGAACACTGGGAATAAGATTAGCAAGTTAGTGTTAAACACTAAAAGATAATCAGTGTTAAACACTGGGAACAGAGTTTTCAAATTAGTGTTAAACACTAAGAAAATCAGTGTTAAACACTGCAAATAGAGTTTTCCAAATTAGTGTTAAACACTAAGAAAATCAGCGTTAAACACTGAGGACAAAGTCTTCAGATTAGTGTTAAACACTAAGGGGAGAGGGGTCACGTGTGGACACGTGAGAGCGCCCTGATTCCCCTTATTTTATTCTGCAGGTAAGTGTTTAACACTTTAGTACCGACGGCCGTCACGTGCGAGCACATGATGAAAGCCCATGCTCTATGCGTTATAATGCTCACTAGGGGTCACGTGGTGACACGTGAGGGCGCCCCAGAGCTCTTTTCTATTCCTTGTGCTTCAGAGGTCACGTGGGGCACGTGAGGTGCCTAAGATTGGGCCGAAACTCCTTTCTTCGTTCTGCCATTAAGTGTTAAACACTTTCATTTTTATTTTAGAGCATCACGTGTTGGCACGTGATGGGGATCTGTGCGCCAATTGTTAAAGCATTTGCTGAGGGGTCACGTGATAACACATGAGAGCGCCCAAAGCTTTCATTTCCTTTGCTTTTTCTTTCTGCGTTTTGGGAGTCACATGGGAGCACATGAGGGATTGCCTCAAAGTTAATTCCTTCTTATTTCCAGGGATTTCTTCAGGGGTCACGTGGGGACACGTGACCTTGGTCTTTTGCATGCATGGAGATCTTTTAAGTCACTTCAATTTATTTTGAGAATTTAATTCTCTGTAAGATTAAGAATTAAATTCTTATTTAGGGTAAAACCTTAATTTCTTTTTAAAGGAATTAAATTCCCGAATATGTAAAAGATTTAAATTCTTATATAGGGTTAAACCCTAGTTTCATTTTAGGAGGAATTAAATTCCTGTTTCGAAAGAATTAAATTCTTAAGTAGGGTTAAACCCCAATTATGATTCTGTAGGAATTAAATTCCAATTGGTTTGGGAGAATTAAATTCTCAAAACTCAATTCCTCCTCTGTGTTTTAGTTCTGCATTGCAGGATCTCAACCCAATGAGAATTAAATTCTCAATTCATGGGGAGATGTGCACTTTGCAGATCCTCAACCAGAGAAAGAACTAAGTTCTTTTCTTTATGTAAGAGTTAAACTCTTTTAAGAATTAAATTCTCTTTTGAAGCCCCTTTTTTCTTACCTAGGGTTTTTCTTTTGCAGAGAATTAAATTCTCCTCTCTTTTTCTTTTTTCTCTTGAGAATTAAATTCTCCTCCCTCTGTTTCTTCTCTCCAAAAAAAAGTATATCCCTTCTCTTCTTTTCTTGGCTCCTATTTATAGGAGAAGGAAGAGAATCAATTTGTTTAGCAAATCTCTCATTAAGAGATTTGATTTGTATGTTGAGAGATTTGATTTGCATTCATCATTAATCTGGGCCTTTAGATTGTTAAGTGAATTTTATTCACCATTGAATTTTAAATCCAAAGATATCCATTTGTTATCTCGGTCAGATTTAGGGGGGAAATCTTTCCAAGTCCAAGATTTTTCCATAAATTGGTGATTTTTATTCACCCTTGGATTTTTAATACAACGGTCCCCATAGACCTTTTCCATTTGGAAAGATTTGGAAGCTTTTAGAATTTAATTCTATTAACTGTAAGGCTTTCGAAGCCAGTCACGTGCTGACACGTGACCCTTGGTCACGTGTGAGCACGTGACCCCCAAATTGGTTCCTTTAACAGCCGCTTGTTTATGTTGTTGTTTTAACCATCACGTGTCAACACGTGACCATTGGTCACGTGTAAGCACGTGATACCTCGTTGAGGTATTTTCTGACTTTTAGAATTAAATTCTATTCATTATTTTAGAGGCTTTAAAAGCCCATCACGTGTCTGCACGTGACCCATGGTCACGTGTGAGCACGTGATGCCCCATTGGGGTCTTTTCCGAGTTTTTATTATATCTTTTAGCTCCTCCAGCGGGTTCTTAAAGGTCCATCACGTGTGGACACGTGATGCCTCATAACTTTTGATCCCGGATGAATTATGAGGCCCATAATATATCAAATCGAAGAAGTTTTCGAGACGCTTTCGATACCATCAGAATTTATCTGTTTCTCATTCGGGAGTTTGTCAAAAAACAGCCCGGAAGATACCGGTTCGCATTTCCTTAAACGTATCACTGCCATTTGATACCTTGGACTCCTTTGTGCAGAAATTTTTGGCGGGAACAGGGTGCTCAGTAGAGACTAGGTACACTGAACGGACTCTTCGAGAACTCCTATCTGGTATTATACCTATCGTCGGATAGCAGTTCTCTGGTGACACTGGTATAGGTTAGTCTGTCGACCCGAGTTCGTCATAGAGTCTTGTATGATTCCCACTGTGCTTTGATTTCCACCATACCATGTTCAAAAGATCATACAAAAAGGTGGTTTTCGGATACAGTCTCGAGTCACATGGAGGCAATGAGTGATAGGAGGGGATTCTTCTCTCCCGGTATTGGATGTTGATGTTGCGCTATGCTTGATTGGCCCTAACAGGAAATCCCTGGCCAGGGTTGCTGAGATTTACTGGTAAGTGTTATCAGTAGTTTCTCAAACCGTTATGGACCTAATATCGGCATGACTTATCAGGCTATTGGGGTCTGACGTTATACCACCGCCAAGCTATGATATGTGACATATCTGACGAAGAGACCGGACTGTATGGTAGTGTTACTGATTGGATTCGCAGGAGTATGAGCAGGCTTGCTTGTTGATCTTCTGATCGCTCAATACCCGGGTGGCCGTTACGTTTAGCAGACCGCTTGCGCCTTGGGGGTGTTTAATATGATCATCACCTACTGCCGGCGTATTGACGAGTCTTTAAAGTCCTATACAGAGGTTTCCTGGTTCATGCGAAATGAAGTAGGAACACATATGTGATATGTGCGGGACCGAGATTAACGCGCATATGTGATACCACATTCTATTCTCGTGATATGTAATATTGGTCGGTTATATGTAATAGAGCTGGGTTATCGGATCAAGTGTTGATTCGATAGATTGCTACATTTTATATTAGTCGGTTGTATGTGATATAACCGGATTATTAAATCAAGTGTTGATTTGATAATTTAATGTATATTTATATATTTGATATATTAACTTACATTAACTAATATTTGCTCACTAAACATTTCTTTTTCTCATTTGTGTGCATATAGTATATATGTGATATATATTGATATACATTTTATTGTGTCATGATTGATACCACATGAAACATGGGTGTATGAGACTTACACCATGGTTATGATAATTCTAAGGTTTTTATTTATTTTGGTAATTCACAAATTGGTGGAAATTTGTCATGGCTAGAAGCTTGGAGAAGGTTGTTGCCTCCATTGACTTAGTCCACTAATTTGTTTTACTTAAGATATTTATTAACCTAACCATTATCCTTAGCCATAGTTTATTCTCTACATGAGTTAGTGTATGACACTAACTCACCCATGGTTGCTATTCTCACCTCATGAGTTTTCATTCTCATCTCCATTTCATCTTCTTCTTCCTCGTGATAAAGCTTTCTAGCTTTTGAAATGGTGAAGAAATATTGTGAGAAAAATAAATCTAAAGTGGGCCCAATTCCTACTTCATTGTCCTCTACTATATTAGACATTTAGTTTAGCGTGTTTGCTTCACTAATCTACCATTAGTGAAGAGGTAGCATGAGCCTGAGTCTCCTCGATGTAGATCATCTTCGGCCTGGAAGACTTCAAGCAAGTTTGTTCATTTCTTCATGTGAACCCTTACTAGAGTTCGTGTGTTCACTACTTGGAGTGAAGAGACGACTACACGGAGCTATTTAAGTGAAGGACCGGTCTACAAAGGTTGTATTCCCTATTCACTTTAGATGTAAAGATATTTACATTGTTGTGTTGTCTAAATCTCTTGTTAAGATTCTAGGGTTAGGGTTCTTTAGTATTGCAAATTTTTGAAATTGGCATGGACGATACCTCCTGAAACCTTGATGCCGTCCTACGGAACCCTACAGTGGTATCAGAGCCATGCTAGAGAATTAGACGATGTTTGATTGATTACAAAACCAAAAAAACTCCGAAACACCCGATACTAAAACCTAGTTTCTATCGTTTTTAAAATGGTGTCTAAAAATTTTTTAAGCAGATGCAGAATGTTGTATAAGATGCAACATGAACACCATAGAAATTTGAGCACCACCACCCCCCGCCGGAATATGGCTGGCTACATTTGATGTTTTTCTGGCCTGGCCGGTTTTGTAAGGTATTCAGGGCTTCAAATTTTTATCTTGTTCCGGGCTCTGGGTTTTGGTGTTTCAGGTGTTGTTTGTTTTTGCTAAATTTGCATGTGATGTTATCTTTGTGCAAAGGTAATTCGGAGTGTTTCTTAGTCGTAATTCTAACATCTATTCGGGTTATTTAGACGGCGTTAAAAAGTTCGAATGAATATCAATAACCCAATTTTTCCCTCGCTGGAAATTTTCCATGAGTTGGATTTTTTCCAAGTTTAAAATCTTCAGAAAATTATGCAAGCGATTCTGTAGACCCTTTAGAAGAACGATACCCAAACTCGACTTTTTGGATCACGGAACCACGGTCATACCCTTGGGTTTGCGGCAGTTCCGTGGCGACATGAGTGAGGCATGGGTCGGCCCTTCTACGGATGGTTCATATGTGATGTGGCATGTTCTGGGTACCTTTTTAAACTCCGCTCAAGTGTTGAGCTCTTTGGGAAATTTTGGGTGTTTGTTTATTCGATCGAAAAGTTTAACATCGTCTAGCTATCTGTGATTGTTATATAATACTTGGAACCACAATAATTAGTTATGTGATAACTAGTTTGAATTTTATAAATCTAGCAATTCAGTCTCATTTGATCGGTTGCCATGGGATTTTGATGTGGATCAAAAGTCCATCGCAATCACGTAGCATACGCGGATACTCGCCGGATAACCTTACTAGATAGCCACGCCCCATAGCCCCGACTAAGTGACTATAGGAGAACCTCGTCGCCAAAAGCATACGTTCGGGTGCTTGCGGCCGCGGTGTTCCACCTTAGTGCACTTCGTCGACGGCATCGGGGGTGCAGCCGTCTACTAAAGTTTCCGACGAGCATTCGATCAGGTTATCGGGAATCTTGTTGAATTACCCGACTGGTTTTCGGAAAGTTTTTTCAATATCGAGACTAAAATGCGGGGTTTACAATTAGTAGGCATGTGATGTCTAAGGAATTCATTTAGTAAGGCATGAAATCCAAAGTATGAGATACATTGGGTTTATGATGTCTAAGGTGGTTGCGGATTCCAATTGTTATAGTTTTTCACTTTCTTTTCTGCGACCATAAGTGTAATATGTGGTGTATCGCCGGTTTCGTTACTCTACGTCAACGACAATTGGGATACGCATATTTACTTACGTTGATGACATGTGATGTTATGTGTTATTGTGATATGTTATATTGGGTCGTCGTGTTTTGAATAGCCGGGGGGTTTTATATGAGATGAGAGTTTTTCATTTTCATTCATGTAAAAGCTTGTATGTAATATTCTTTTATTGGGGCACTTCCGGGTTGAGGATGATGTCACCATTGATGTATATTATTTACTTTTCCGCATTTGGATAGACCTAAGGAGGAGAGCACAAGTAACCGGGTTCTAGGGTCCAGTGGGAGACCATCTCGAGGAGTCGAGACCGGGTCTCCTAACTCTAGAATTGGTAGGGTTGCTTGCCGCTCTCGTAGAGGTCTAGGGATGTGGGTTTGGCTATTCATCACGACCGTGGAATCCGCGTTTTTTATTGGCTTAATTAAAACACGAAATTCCTAGTATATCCAACATTTCATATGTGTTCTTTTGCTGCTGATATTCTGTGATGTGATCACTTGATATGTTGAGACAAATGCTTATATTATATATATGATATATAATTAATATTGCTGCTTTCGTTTCTTCTGTGATGCTTGGGAAGCATAATTGATGGGACTTCATTAATGAGATTAATGAAAGAAAAAGAAACCTAAAGATGTTGTAGAAACTTGTTTCGAAAAATGGTAGCTCTAGTTCTTGCTTTGCATAGCGATATTTCTTGTAGAATATCCAGCACCTTATTCGATAAGGAAAGAGCCGAGATCCCTTTACCGGGAGTGACCTCTTTAGAGAAACTAGCAGATGCTACAACCCACTCGGTTTTGTCTTTTGATTGCTTTTTTAGTTCTTGCTTTGCATAGTGGTATTTATGAAATATCCATGTAACATTTCAAAAAAATAAAATATTATTTTTGGGAATTTTCATAATTTAATATTAATTTTTAATGAATATTTTAATAGTTCGGTATAATTAAATACCGATAAATGGTGAAAATCCGGAGAAGAATTATAGAAATTCTAAAATAAGTTATTTTGTGAAAATATGCCATTTTTAAGTGTTTATGATAGATCAAATGCTATTTTGGTGTTAACCGCGATTAAAAATCGCTAATTGGATTTTTTTGCTTTTTGTGCAAAAATGTGCACATAACATTTTCTACACTTGTCATACTTGTTTCATGTTTTGGACCCATGTTAAGTCTAGGGTTGGACCATGCTTAGATGACCATGGTGGATCGAACCATTTGATTAGGTTAATTGGGGTTACTTAAGGGTTTAGCTTGGTTAAGAATTGGTTAAGATTAGGGTGACTTGTGTAGGGAGAGAGTGAGCCATGATGACTTGTGTGTGCTAGCATTTAGAGAGAGAGAGATAATGGTGGCTTAAGCAAGTGTTACACCCCTTCCTAACACCAGCAGCAGCTGCATCAGCAGCCCAAACCTATCCTAAGCAACAGCCCCAATATCCACAGCCCAACACACAAAAACAGCCACCAAACTGCTTCAACAGCAGCTGAAAAGATAAATCAGCCAATCCTACATCAGCCCCCATATCAACCCATCAGCTGATACACCACATCAGCCCCTATTTCCTCATATCAACAGCTACATCAGCTGCTGAAACCATGCATCAGCCCAACACATTTCAGCCACCATCAGCAGCAACAGTAACATCAGCCAAGACAGCAGCACAACTTCAGCCCAATTTTCATCACATCAGCTGCAACACCATCAGCCCATATCAACACATCAGTAGCTGCATCCCTCACAACTCACACCACACCATCATAAACACACCAACACAACACCAATAAAACAGTATCAGCACATTTTCAGCCAGATTTTTATCAGCCACAGTAGCAACAACTTTATTCCAACCAACACCCCACAACACCATCATCAAACCACAACTACAACACTTCATCTCACCACAAAATCAACCCCAGCCCCTGCAGTAGCTGCTGCAATCAGTAACTAAGAAAAAGAGAGAGTAACAAGCAGCAGCAGCAGCAGGAAACAACATCAGCTCCAAGAACAAAGGAAAACATCTTCAGCAACAGGAGTAACCCAGCAGCAGCAACCCACTTCCCCACCTCCTCCTCCTTCCCTTCTCCTTCATTCTAGGACCCTTGAGGTATAATCTTGCAACCCAAACTCCTATCTTGCAAGTTATGGGTAGTAGACTGAATATAGTGTTATATTTGTGATCTAGTGCTAGTTTTAGTGAATTTGAGTGAGGTTTGGGCAAGAGATGGTTTTGATTGTTAGGGTAACCTTATTAGGTGTGTTTGAGACCAGTTAACCCCAGAATACCCCAGATTTCCAGTAGGTTACCTGAAAGTTTCGACTTGGCGTATTTTAGCGATTTTGTCGACTTCTTGACCTTTCTAAGATCTGCTTTCACCCCGGGAACCCTAAAATGAAATTGACTTGGCAGTAAGCTGTGCAGGCACCCTGGAACCATCCCACAAAACCCTAGCCCCACCTCAATTTCTTGGCCACAGATATATTCCCTTGCGGCCAGAGCAGTAGGGAACCCCCTCGTTTTGCGTGCACGGTTCTTTTACCTGTAAACTTGACCCTAGGTATGTCTAGTTTTGTCTGGTTCCAACCAGGGTAGAATCTGGGTTGATTTTATTGAGTTGGCGCATGATTTACGACTTGTTTTCGTATGGATTTTGGTATTCGATGATTCGTTTCTTTCGGGTGGCGTTTGAACGCCTACGGCAGAGGGATATTGGCTGAGATTGCACGCGAGGCCACAGGTTTCTACCTATGGGCATAGCGTACACCATTTTGGTTTCCGACATGGTTTTCATGTGTTTTAGCGTGTGATATCCTTGTAGGTACCCCACGTAGCGTCGAGGCGTTGGAGATGCAAATGGCGACATCGGCACCGGCACACATAAGCAAGGTGAGTAGATTTATATCTACGGGGAGAGGTCGGGTGGATGGCGTATAGCACCCCCGCAGTCCGTAGTGATGTATACGGATGCGTATACACACCTACAATTATTATATGTTGTTTGAGAAATTATTGATATTTAGGATGGATAATTGGTGGACTTGGATGATTTAGTGTCGCGAAAACTTAGAATAGTGGGTGCACTACCCATACACACTCCCACACATACATACTTGCATACATCCTTACTTCATATGTGCATAGACGGTATTCTATAGAGATATGTGTTCACATGGGTATGGGACTATGTGTTCACATACGGACTTGAGGATGATACATGGGTTTGAGATGAGTCGATGAGTTTGTTCTGAGGTTATGATATCGGTGATATGGAAAAGTTCATAGTTGAGATACGTCATGATGCTTTAGCGGATTTTGGGATGATGATGCCATAGGAATAGTGACATATATATATAAAATGATCGACATGTGATTATGATACGAGATTGGATATGATACGATAGACAGGATATTTATGATAGGCCGCCTTGGGTGTTGTGTACTCCTTGAGAGGATATGTGCTGATGATATCGATTCATACAAGACTGTTGATCAGTATTCAGATCATGATGATAGTGATGATGTTAGCTTTGTACTAGACGTAGGTCAGTACCCAGATCATGATATTTGATATAGAGAATACCAGATGAATGATATGACGAATATAATATTGACCCGTACCCAGATTTGGGGATGCCGTACGACGGATTTACGTACGAGCTATGTTTTGATGTTTGATCCACACTCTTGATTTGGGAATAACTGATTATAGAGATATGGTATCGGATGTGATATAATCGAGGCGGGATCACCGACTATATATGTATATATATATATATATATATATATATATATATATATATATATATATATATATATGTATCAACTCAGAGGTTAGGCAGTTTCCCTTACCTACTATTAGCTTTAGCTCAGCCTTATAGAGGTGTAGCTATATGACTCTTGTGACATTAGATGCTGTTCAGCTTTCATGGTGTTTAGCATTCAACTCCCGCATATGATTATTGTTGCTCCGCATGGCATACTGTTATGATCCATATTCCATTATTGATATCATGCTGTTAGGACACCAGCACCATTACCGATGATGCGTATGTACCACGTACACTTATTTGCCGGCTCACACACATCTTCATCGGTAATTGCCATGTCACGAACACTTAGAAAATATTATTGCTTGATTTAGCTTGTTAGCTAATAGAGACATGATATTAGTATGCTTGCCTTATATGTTAGCTTGACATTGTAGCTATTACTGGTCACTTCATGCATATTGTTACTCATTATATGCTGCATTCATGAATTCTCATGCTTATATTCATGATTTCACATGCTATTGATGATTTGGATTCGGGTTTCCATGAGATTTTCTGGATTTGGAGGAAAACCGCAAAACATATATAAACTGCTTTCTCTTTTTAATAAAAAGGCGGTTTTCCCATGATGTATGAGTCGTCCACCATGAGTTTTGCTGATGGATTTCGAGACCCGATTCGAGGAGGCGGATGAACCGTTTTGGGTACATGGTGGGCCCGGTGCGGTACCCCGGGACAAGAAGATCGCAGGAGATGGCGTTGAGCCTGTGCAGGGGAGCACGACCGACCGGTGATTTTACCCGACGCGTCGGATATCCGGAGGATACCGTCGTGGTCTTGAGATGAATAGTATGGGCCGGTCTGGACTGACGGCGGCCTAGATATTTTGATTGAGACATTAAGATTTCGAGATATTGAGGTACAGAGATTGTGATACAGAGATATCGAGATATTGAGATTTATGTTTTGTGCCGATGCTAGGCACTGTTTTATGCTGATTTCATTATGATATGGATGATGTATGAATGCATGAAACAGAATGCATGTACTGAAGAAAACTGCTATCATAAATTAGTGAGATTTCTGTATTTTTAAAATGAGATATCATAATGAAATCAGCATAAAACAGTGCCTAGCATCGGCAGCTGGTTATATCTATTTGCGGATTATATATTATGATCGTATGACCTAGGATTGCGTCATACATGCGATTTTCTGTTCGTAGATCTTTTTCTACTCACGAGTTGGCAACTCACCCCCGTTGCACCCCAGTTTCTTGCAGGTGTTGCCGTACGAGTTTCATTACGGCTTTGCGGGCACAGCTTCTTTTAGGTGACTTGCTAGTAGGTGGGTTATTTGTATCATACCCATCATTATACATTGTATATTATATTCAGTTGTATCTAGAAGTTCCATCAACCAAACATGTACTCATTTGAGATAGAGTCTAGTGATGTTTATTCTTTCGACCTTAGAGTCGCACGTTATATTTCTGTGGATTTCTTGCTGGTTGAGTTTCATTTCTGTTGTGATCCTCGCCTTTAGGCGTTGTATATTATGTTGCATACTGGTTGATTCACATATGGTTTTTCCTACACTCTACTTCTTCTCTTGGTTTGGATTTCTGGGTTTCGGCTTACTTAGAATACGTACGCCTTGAGACGTTCGTAGTCTAAGTGCCGGTCATGTTCCGTACTTTCGGGACGTGACAATCCAGCACCTCATTCGATGAGGAAAGAGCAGAGATCCCTTCACCGGGAGTGACCTCTTTAGCAAAACTAGCAAAAGCCTCAAAACACTCCCTTTTCAAAATCACTCGATTCTACAACGAGATCAAGTTCATTACACAAAAGGTTTTCTTAGAAAAACCTGTCGTAGCCCTCCGTCATTTCAGATAAGTAGTATTTAGTATTCGTGCTGCGTTTGTTGGCCTTTGTCAAGGCGTAGTGTGCAGTAGCTAACTAGTGCTTATCTACTTAAGCATATGATGCGATTGGATTAGGGTAGTCGTGCGACCTTGTTGGCCTTTGTCAATGGTCGTACGGGTAGGTTTAATTCAATCAGGAAATCACGGGTTGAACTTGACTAGCATCCTATGGTTTGTTGGCCTTTGTCAAAGTCATAGGAGGTTAGGGGCAAAATATTATTGGGAATTTCAAGTGATGAAATTTGCAATGAGATTGCATACCTACTATGAGATAGTTGGATCCTGATACCCACTGCGAATAAGAGTTACTCCTGGGAGAGTTTTACACATCACAATTAGCCGATCAAGTAGGTGTCTAGAAAGGTGTTAACGGGGTTACACCCATGGGAAAATGAGGTTTATTTTAATTAGGTCCGTTCGAAAGCACGGGGAACCTCCCTCAAAGTAACGGCACTGGCCTAGCTAAAAGATTGGCAAACTTGTAGGGTGTAATTAATCCCGGCTAGTCTTACCTTTTAGGGTTTGAAGGAAGATTTAAAACAGTACGAGTCATCCTGATTAGATAAAATAATAACCAATCTAAACTTGCAAGAGCATACATTGATTGTTTTCTTCTCTCTCTCTCCTGGTAGCGACATGTCACGCCTTAATCAAGATAATAATATGGATGCTTTGACCGAACCTGCTGATTATACTAAGCTGGGAAACGTTGGTTCCGATCTATCTTATAAATGTTATAAGTCCGAGCAGGAAATAGGGGAATATCCGGATTTCCACGCAACCTAAACGAGGAATAACCATGATGATGCATATTCTTCGGGTGTGTTCGTTACCAAAGAACTATTTCTCAGTAACCTCTACGTCCTAGGTATGAGATACCGGATTAGGATCCCATAAATGTAATTAGTTACATGGGCTGCAGAAAGGTAGAGAACTGAGATTGGGTGATATGTCTCTAAGTGTTAAAGAATGGTGCAATTGTTGCAGCCAAATGAGTTGGCAGATATCACCTTGTATTACCAAAAGGTAAATACATTGATTCTGAACAAATGTTATTAGATACCGAACCTGATATACAACATTACATCAAATTCTTTATTGAATTAAAGAAAGATATAATTCTGTATTGGAGGATAATATTGTAAACATTTTCCTGAATCAAGAGTTGATTGAGTCAGACACGTTATGTAATAGCATATACGTTCTAAATCAAAACACAGTTCAAAGTATCTAGAACACACACAAGAGGAGTAGTTCAGAAATGAACGAATCCTTCTTGACACATTGTAGACTAGGTCATATAAATGCGACACGGCTAGCTAAGTTACATAAGGACGAATATGAGAATCTGTTCGAATTTTCATCTTATGATACTTGCCAGCCTTGTCTCAAAGATAAAATGACCAATACTCCGTTTACTGGAAACAAATAAAGAGTTACTAAACTCTGGGACTGATACATGATGATGTATACGATCCTATATCTACAAATGCCAGAGTTGATTCTTCGTACTTCATTATATTCACTGATCATCTCTCAGGATTCGGACATATATTCCTGTTGAAACACAACTCTGAAACTTTTGAGAAATTCAAAGAATATAAGCTTGAAGTTGAGAACCAGACGGGTGGAAGTATTAAAGTCCTACGATGTGATCGAGGAGGCGAATACTTGGTATGGAGTTCCTGGATTTTCTAAACGAAGAATGTGATTCTCTCTCAGCTTACTCCTTCGTATACACCACAGCACAACGGTGTATCGGGGCGAAGGTTTCGCACCCTATGAGATATGGCGCGTTGTATGATGAGTACTGCTGAGTTACCTGTTTCCTTTTGGGTGTTATGCACTTGAGAAGCTGCATACCTATTGAATGGGGTTCCATCCAAATCAGTTCCTACCACTCCATATGAGATATGGTATGGGAAGAGACCATGTCTTAAACGAGTTAAGATATGGGGTTGTCCGGCCTATGTTGAAAAGAAAAATCTGGACAAGCTCGAGGCAAGGTCAGTTATGTATAAGTTTATTGGATATCCCAAACATTCACAAGGGAATATCTTCTACCACACTGAGGAGCAAAAGGTGTTTTGTTTCTCAGCATGCCACCTTTTTAGAAAAGGAATTTCTTGTGAAGAAATTAGTGGTCGTGAGGTAGAACTGGAAGGAGTTCCAGCTAGACAAACTAATAGCTGATAATTTGGTGAAACCAAATAATTCAATAGTCTCCAACGAACCTCAGCCTCTTCGTGAATCTGGTAGGGTTCCTCGTCCACTTGAGAGATACTACGGTCTTCTCGGTAACAGTGGGAGCAAGGATTGCATCATGGTAGATGATGGCCTAATTAGGCAGGCCATCACAAGTGGAGACTTTGTGAAAAGGCTAAATGCTATGAAATCAAAGATGGAATCCATGTACACCAACAATGTATGACTTTGATCATTGCACCTGAAGGGGTAAAACCCATTGGGAGCAAATGGATCTTGAGAAGATTCTTGGTGTAGACGGAAAAGTTGAGACTTTCAAAGCTATGCTTAAGTCTATCAGGATCAATGCGCGCATCGCGGAGTTGGAACATCTATTTTGATGTGGCGATCAAAGAGTTTGACTTCATCAAAAAGATAGATGAACCTTGTATATACAAGAAGGTTGTAGAGAGTGGGTTGTCGTATACATATTGTACGAAAATGACATACTCTTGATAGGAAATGGTTTCCTATGCTATATTCGGTCAAGCTCCTCTTATCACAAGGATTCTCCATGGAAGATCTGGATGGTACCTACTACATCTTATGGTTTATGATCTATGGTGATAGATCTATGTGGATGTTAGGAGTGTCCCAAATCCAGGTACATTAACACCGTACTAGAGGGGTTTAGTATGGAGGATTCTAAGTATGGTGGTTCGCCCACTTACTCAGGAATCGCTCTCTCCAAAAAGATGTCTTCCAAGACTGATTTAGAGAGAGCTCACATGCAAGGGATACCATATACTTCGGCAGTAGGCTCTATCATGTGTGCGATGTTATGTACCAGACCAGATATAGCTAACTCACTAGGTTTAGTGATAGGGAATCAATTGGATCTTGGGGGAATCACTGGACAGCTGTGGAGGACATTCTTAAGTACTTGAGAAGCACTAAATGAACGTTCTTGGTTCCAGCTCCCAGAGTGATAAGGATGACTGAAAGTCAGTCACGGGCTTTGTCTTTACCCTTAGTGGAGGGACGGTATGTTGGAAAAGTTCCAAGCTAGATACCGTGACATACTATACGATAAAGGCTGAATACATCGCTACCAACGATGCTACCAAAGTGGATGTCTGGATAATTCTTGTTCATAAGATGAACATGGTTCATACCATTTAGCGTCCAATAACTGTTATTGAGACAACAATGGAGTTGTAGATTTTGCCTAAGAACGCCGATCCCATCAGCGTTCCAGACATATTCTGAGGCAAGTATCACCTGATCAGGGAGATGGTTGATCTCCAGGGGATTGAGGTAAGGAGAGTAGATGTGAAGAATAACACGGCGGATCCACTCACAAAAGCCTTTCCCTAGAGAGACTTCTATAGGACCATTGAGTATGAGATACTACAACAAATGGCCTTAGTGCAAGTGGGAGTTTGTTAGTTATATGTATGCCCTAGAGGACATTACGGTACATGCGATGTATATTGTAGTGGATGCTTGGACATATATAGGGAGGACTTTCTTGCTCGACATGATAGTATGCTATCTGGTTGATCTTTATCTTAACATGTACACTTACAGTCTCTCTATTACATGTTGATAAAGCCCTTAGGATGAGTACTTGACTACCAGGATTATGATGCAGATCATACTAGTGGGGCAGAGGTAGTCCGTAAGTACATCCTTCAAATGTTCCTAGTCGTGGGAGTATCGAGACAGGGCGTCGATACTCCAGAGTAGACTAGCGTATGCGCTTCTTGGCCCATATGATGGGTGATGGATGATTCCATATCCATTGGTGTTTGATATCAGAGAAGGTATACAGGTGCTCAGTGGATTCTGGGTACACTGAACGGACTCACCGAGAACTCCTAGCTGGTATTATAGCTATCGTCAAATAGCAGTTCTCTGATGACACTGGTACAAGTTAATCTGTCGACCCGAGATCGTCATAGAGTCTTGTATGATTCCCACTATGCTTTGATTTCCACCATACCACGTTTAAGAGATCATGCAAAAAGGTGGTTTTCGGGTACAGTCCCGAGTCACATGGAGTCAATGAGTGACAGGAGGGGATTCTTCTCTCCCGGTATTGGGGGTTGATGTTGCGCTATGTTTGATTGGCCATAACAGGAAATCCCTGGTCAAGGTTGTTGAGATTTACGGGTAAGTGTTATCAGTAGTTTCTCAAACCGTTATGGACCTCACATCGACTTATCAGGCTATTAGGGTCTGACATTATACCACCCCCAGGCTGTGATATGTGAGATATCTGACGAAGAGACCGGACTGTACGGCAGTGTTACTGATTGGATTCGTAGGAGTATGAGCAGGCTTGCTTGTTGATCTTCTGATCACTCAATACCCGGGTGGCCGTTACGTTTAGCAGACCGCTTGCGGCTTGTGGGTGATACTGCATTCTATTCTCGCGATATGTGATATCGGTCGGTTATATGTGATATAGCCGGGTTATCGGATCAAGTGTTGATTCGATAGATTGTTACATTTTATATTAGTCGGTTGTATGTGATATAGCCGGATTATTAAATCAAGTATTGATTTGATAATTTAATGTATAATTATATGTTTGATATATTAACTTACATTAACTAATATTTGCTCACTAAACATTTCTTTTTCTCACTTGTGTGCATATAGTATATATGTGATATATATTAATGTACATTTTATTGTGTCATGCTTGATGCCACATGCAACATGGGTATATGAGATTTACACCATGGTTATGATAATCCTAAGGTTTTTATTTATTTTGGTAATTTACAAATTGGTGGAAATTTGTCATGGTTAGAAGCTTGGAGAAGCCGGTTGCCTCCATTGACTTAGTCCACTAATTTGTTTTACTTAAGATATTTATTAACCTAACCATTATCTTTAGCCATAGTTTATTCTCTATATAAGTTATTATATGACACTAACTCATCCATGGTTGCTATTCTCACCTCATGAGTTTTCATTCTCATCTCTACTTCATCTTCTTCTTCCTCATGAAAAAGCTTTCTAGCTTTTGAAATGGTGAAGAAATATTGTGAGAAAAATAAATCTAAAGTAGGCCCAATTCCTACTTCATCATCCTCTACTATATTAGCCATTTAGTTTAGGGTGTTTGCTTCACTAATCTACCATTAGTGAAGAGGTAGCATGAGCCTGAGTCTCCTTGACGTAGATCATCTTCGGCCTCGAAGACTTCGAGCAAGCTTGTTCATTTCTTCATGTGAACCCTTACTAGAGTTTGGGTGTTCACTACTTGGACCGAAGGGACGACTACACGAAGCTATTGAAGTGAAGGACCGGTCTATAAAGGTTGTATTCCCTGTTCACTTTAAATGTAGAGATGTTTGCATTGTTGTGTTGTCTAAATCTCTAGTTAAGATTCTAGGGTTAGGATTCTTTAGTACGGCAAATTTTTGAAATTGGCATGGACGATTCCTTCCAAAACCTTGCTGCCGCCCTAGGGAACCCTACAGGAACATCATTTCCTATCAAGAGTTTGTCATCCACATACAATACGAGGAAGACCACCTTACTCTCTACAGACTTCTTATTTATACAAGGTTCATCTACAGTTTTGATGAAGTCAAACTCTTTGATAGCTTCATCAAAACAGATGTTCCAACTCCGCGATGCCTGCATTAATCCGTAGATGGATTTAAGCAGCTTGCACATCTTTCCGCTGCTCCCACTGTCTATGAAGCCCTCTGGCTGTGTCATGTACGCGCTCTCTTCTAAATCACTATTTAGAAAAGCGGTCTTGACGTCCATCTGCCAGATTTCGTAGTCATGGTATGCAGCAATGGCAAGTACGATCCTGATGGACTTAAGCATAGCAATAAGAGAAAAGGTTTCATCATAGTCAACGCCAGGTCGTTGACGAAAACCTTTTGCTACAAGTCTAGCTTTGAAAGTCTCAACTTTTCCATCTACACCTATCTTCTTTTTGAAGATCCACTTGCTCCCAATGGGTTTTACCCCTTCAGGAGAAACTTCCAAAGTCCATACTTGGTTGGTGTATATGGATTCCATCTCGAATCGCATAGCATCCAACCATTTCACAGAGTCCCCACTCGTGATGGCCTGCTCGAAACTAGTCGGGTCATCATCTTCCATGATGCAATCCTCACTCCCACCTTCTATGAGAAAACCGTAGTATCTCTCAGGTGGATGAGGAACCCTACTAGATCTGCGGAGTGGCTGGGGTTCGTTGGGCACTATTGGATCCTCTGGTTCCACCAAATCGTCAGTTGTAGTTTGTGCTACAGGAACTTCTTCCGGTTCTACCTCATTGCCACTAATTTCTTTAACAAGAAATTCCTTTTCTGAAAAGGTGGCATGTCGAGAAACAAACACCTTTTGTTCCTCTGTGTGGTAGAAGATATACCCTCGAGAATTCTTGGGATATCCTACAAATTTGCACAATACTGATCTTGCCTCGAGCTTGTCCGGATTTTGTGTTTTCACATAGGCCAGATAACCCCATACCTTAACAAATTTAAGGTATGGTCTCTTTCCTTTCCATATCTCATATGGAGTGGTAGACACAGATTTGGTGTAGAGATTCTCTAGCACCATCCTAGGTTATGGTTTGCATCACACATGCTATAACAAAAATTTAAAGGGGTGCTAAACAATTCCAACCATGAATTGAACTAGAAAAATAGAGTGACAACATACTAGTATCATATACTACAAGTGTCTAACACTAAGTGGGGAGAAATACAACCTTTGTAGACCTCCACCTTGACTCCTTGGATCGAGTGGGGTTTGAACCGGTTGGCTTGTGTCCTTCCAAGTCTGCGATGATCCACCACAAAGTCCCTTTGCACCAAGCTCCAAGCTTCACTTGATCAAGGATGAAGATGAAGAAAACACTCCACACTAGTGGGCTAGACTAAAGTGGAATGGTGATATAGGTTTGGATCTCACTTAAAAACATTTTCTTTTTATTTCTTCTCTTTCTTTTTAACACCCTAGAGAGCTTTGAGGAGAGAGAGGAAGAAGGAGATGGCTCAAGCTTGACTCAAGAGAGAATAATATGAATAACTCTAACTAAACTCAAGAGAGTAAGTGAGAGTCATGCCATGCTAAACTATGGTTACAAAATATCTAGATATTTTGTAACTTGAGTTTAAGCAAACCATGGGCTAAAACCATGTGCAATGAAACTATTGACTTTTGTCAACTCAAGAGAGTTAAATAGTCAACCATGATTTTAATCCCATTTTGTTTTTCTCAAATAATCAAAATATCTAAATATGTTACCATGTGAGTCTTGCATTGCCGCCACCATTGTATCATC
Source organism: Agapanthus africanus (assembly GCA_030015575.1). Taxonomy (NCBI): domain Eukaryota; kingdom Viridiplantae; phylum Streptophyta; class Magnoliopsida; order Asparagales; family Amaryllidaceae; genus Agapanthus; species Agapanthus africanus. The sequence continues at coordinate 437,851,901 of CM057350.1, read as the reverse complement.
AACCATGACACATATATGCTTGCATGTGTGCATCCATATCAACATATACATACACTCATGCATGCAACATAAAGAAATAGGTTTTAATAAATGAGCTAATGTATTTAATATTAAATCAACACTTAATTTAATAACCCGATCATATCTCATACGACATGTCCAATAGTAAACGCCTGATTAAAATACGGTATCTAATACACGCATTTAATCGAGCTCCTACGCATATCACATATGCACCCAACATCATTTCGCCTGAGCTAGGAGACCCATTTGTGGGACTCTAAGACTCATCAATACGCTAGCAGTAGGCAGTGATCACATCATATGCCCACAAACCGTCAGTGTCACAAGTTGTACGTAACGGCTCCCAGGTATTGAGCGATCAGAAGAAATACAAGCAAACCTGCTAAAACTCCCGTCGAGCCAACTGGTACCACTTACCGTACAGTCTGGTCTCTTCGTCAATAGTGATGCATATAAAGTCTAAGGGTGGTATCGTTGACCCCATTAACCCAATAAGTTATGTCGGTATATGGCTAATAACAAATCGAGAAACTACTGATAACACTTATCAGTAAATCTCAGCAGCCCTGGCCAGGGACTTCCTGTTATAGCCAATCGAACATAGCGCGACATCAACCCCCAATACCGGGAGAGACAAAACCCCTCTTATCGCTCATTGCCTCCATGTGCCTCGGAACTGTACCCAAAATCCACCTGTTTGAATGACTCGGTAGAGCCGTGGTAGGGTGGAGATCAAAGTACAGTGGGATGACACACAAGACTCTATGACGATCTCGGGTCTACAGACTAACCTATACCAGTGTCACCTGAGAACTGCTATCCGACGATAGATATAATACCACATAGGAGTTTTCGGCGAGTCCGTTCAGTGTACCCAGTCTCACTGAGCACCCGTATACGGTCTTTGGTGTCACCACACCAATGGATATGGGATCATCCATCGCCCATCATATGGGACAAGCAACGTATACGCTAGTCTACTCAGGTGATATCGATACCCCGTCTCGATACACCCACGACTAGGAACATATTAAGGATATGCTTATATGAACTACTCATGTCCCACTAGTATGATCTGCATCATAATCTCAGTAGTCAAGCATATCCTTAGGGCTATATCAACATGTACCAAATGAATGAAAGCATGATCAAATGAACATGTCAAGATAAAGTTCAACCAGATAGTATATTATCATGTCGAGCAAGAATGTCCCATGAATATATATTTACGCACATACCGGTACATACACTATCATATAATGGCCTCTAGGGCATACATATATCCAACATTTGGAGGGAACCATATTCAATAGGTATGCAGCTGTTTCAAGCACATATCCCCAAAAACAAATAGGCAACACAGCAGTACTCATCATAGATCGCACCATATCTAATAGGGTGCGATTTCTCCGCTCCGATACACCGTTGTGCTGTGGTGTATACGGAGGAGTAAGCTAAGAGAGAATCTCATTCTCTTTTAAATAGTCTCGGAATTCCCAGCTCACGTATTCTCCTCCCCGATCAGATCATAAGATTTTAATACTTTTGCCCATCTGGTTTTCTACTTCGCACTTATATTCCTTGAATTTCTCAAAAGCTTCAGACTTGTGTTTCAACAAGAACACATGTCCGAACCTTGAGAGATCATCGGTGAATGTAATGAAGTACCAAAAATCATTCCCGGCATGTATAGACATAGGACCGCATACATCACTATGTATCAGTCCCAAGAGTTCACTAGCTCTTTCTCCGTGTCCAGTAAACAGAGTTTTGGTCATCTTGCCTTTGAAACATGACTGGCAAGTTTCATAAGATGAAAATTTGAACGGATTCAAAAATCCATCTTTATGCAATTTAGCCAGTCTTGTCACATTGATATGACCTAGTCTACAATGCCACAAAAAGGCTTCGTTCATTTATGAACTTTTCCTCTTGTGTGTATTCTGTACGTTAAGAACTGTGTTTTGATTTAAAACGTATAAACCGTTACATAACGCACCAAACCCAATCAACACTTGATTTCGTTAAATGTTCATAACATTATTCTCTACTACAAAATTATATCCTTCTTTATCTAATAAAGAAATTGATATTAAATTGTATATCATAGAGGGCACGTAATAACAGTCATTCAAGATCAAAGTATTCACATTTAGTAATACAAGGTGATATTCACCAACTGTTTTGGCTGCAACACTTGCATCATTCCCTACTTTTAGAGAATGATCACCTTTACCCAGTTCACTACCTTTCCTTAGCCCATGCAACATATTACATATGTGGGATCTCTATCCGGTATCTAATACCCAGGACGTAAAGTGTACTGAGAAACAGTTCTCGGTAACTAACACACCCGAAGAAAATGCATCAACATGCTTATTCTTCGTTTGGGTGGCGTGGGAATCCGGATATTCCCCTATTTCCTGCTCGAACTTATAACAATCATAAGATAGAGCGGGACCAACGTTCCCTTGCTCAGTATAACAAGCGGGTTCGGTCAATACATCCATATTATTATCTTGATTAAGGCCTGACATTGGTTGCTGCCTGGAGAGAGAGAGAAGAAAACGCTTAGTGTATGCTCTTGTAAGATTAGATTGGTTATTATCTTATCTAATCAGGATGGCTCCCACTAGTTTTATCAAATCTTCCTTCAAACCATAAAAGGTAAGACTAGCCGGGATTAATTACACCCTACAAGTTCGCCAATCTTTCAGCCAGACCAGTGTCGGTACTTTTAGGGAGGTTCCCCGTGCTTTCGCACGGACCTAATTAAAATAAACCTCGTTTTCCCAGGGGTGTAACCCCGTTAACACCTTTCTAGACACTGACTTGATCGGCTAATTGTGATGTGTAAAACTCTCCCAGGAGTAACTCTTACTCGCAGTGGGTATCGGGATCCAACTATCATATAGAAGGTATGCAATCTCATTGCAAATTTCAACACTTAAAATTCCCGATAATAGTTTTTACCCCTAACGATTTATAACCTTGACGCAGGCCAACAAACCATAGGGCGTTAGTCAAGTTCAATCCGTTCATTACTTGATTGAATTAAACCCACCCGCACGACCCTTGATGCGGGCCAACAAAGTCGCAAAACTACCCTAATCCAATCGCATCACATGCTGCAGATAAGCACTAATTCAGCTATTGCACACTACGCCCTGACGCAGGCCAACAAACGTAGCACGAATACTAAAATAGCACTTATCAGAAATGACGGAGGGCTACAAAGTTTTTAAGAAAACCATGAGCGTAATGAACTTGTTATCGTCGTAGAATCTAATGATTTTGAAAAAAAATGAGTGTTTTTTAGGCTTTTGCCAGTTTCGCTAAAGAGGTCACTCCCGGTGAAGGGATCTCGGCTCTTTCCTCATCAAATGAGGTGCAGGATATTCAGCAATACCACTATGCAAAGCAGGAACTAGAAAAGCTGTCAAAAACAAAACCGAGTGTATTGTAGCATTTACTAGTTTTGCTAAATAGGTCACTCCCGCTGAAGGGATCTCGGCTCTTTCCTCATCGAATGAGGTGCTGGATATTCATCAAGAAATACCACTATGCAAAGCAAAAACTAGAGCTACCCTTTCTGAAAATTTAATTCTACAACATCTTTTGGTTTCTTTCTTTTCATTAATCTCATTAATGAAGTCCCATCAATTAATGTTTCCTAAACATCACAGAAAAATGAAACAAAAATAGAACGTACGCTTATGCCATCCGCATTCGCCACGAGGCCCCGTCATGCACCGTTAGCTTACTTAACTACCGGCAGAGCGGGGGCTGGACTAGCACGGGTGCAAAACATAAGCAACGTTTATTATATATCATATATATAATATTAAATTCGTCTCACACAGTTATATTATCAACATCACAGAATCAAGCAGCAGAAGCAACATATGAAATATTGGATATATTAGGATGTCCGTGTTTTAAATTTAGCCAATAATGTAAAACACGGATTCCACAGTCGTGATGAATAGCCAAACCCACATCCTTAGACCCCTACGAGAGATGCAAGTAAATCTGCCAATTCTAAAATTAGGAGACCCGGTCTCAACTCCTTGAGATGGTCTCCCACTGGACTCTAGAACTCGGTTACTTGTGCTCCCTACCTTGGGTCTATCCTAATACGGAAAAGTAAATAATATATAACAATGGTAGCATCATTCTCAACCCGAAAATGCCGCAATAAAAGAATATTACATTGAATTTTACATGAATGAAAATATAAAAGCTCTCATCTCATATAAAACCCCTGGCTATTCAATCACGACGATCCAATGAACCATATCAACAGCAACACATAACATCTCATGTCATCAACATAAGTAAATATGTGTATCCAGAAAACTCTTTGACATATAGCAATGATATTGGGATACTCCATATATTACACTTACGGTCACAGAAAAGAAACATAAAACTACAATGATTAGAATCCGCAATATCCTTAGACATCATAAACCCGGAATATCTCATATTCCGGATTTCATGCCTAACATGTAAAACTTGCATTTTAGTCTCAAATTGAAAACTCTTTTCAATTGGTTGTCGGATAATTCAACAAGATTCTCGGCTTAATGATCGCGTACAATACACAATTGCGACGGAGTTTTGATCCAAATCAAAACTTCGTGGCAATCGATTAATTGAGACTAAACGGCTAGCTTTACAATATACTAAGTTAGTTTTCACAAAAACTAATTAATCTGGATTCTAATAATTGTATCAGACATCACAAAGCTTGTATAGTAATCGCGACATTAGAATTCCGCACGCAATTAGCAAACTAAACTAATTTTTCCAACACTTGAAAAATTCAGTGAGCTAAAGTTTCAATACCGATCGTTTTAAGCCAATCCGGGAGTCGAAATGAACTCGAAACCTACTCGAATCTTCACGGGGGAAAAGACCCACACAAAATTATCAAATGTGGGGCCTCAAGGGGGTACCCACCCCTGGGGGGCACCTCGAGGTGGCCCCCAGAAGCTGGCAAACCCGAGAGAACCCATTTAGGGTGCTCTCGGGTCACCCACCCCCGAGGCCACCAAGTGATGGGCTTGGGGTGTGGGCCCAGCCTTTGATCCCCCCGGGGGTATCCCCGGGGTGCGCACGCTCCACCCCGTGGCTTCTCAGTTCAAACCGTGAGCCCGCGGGGTGTGCAAACAACTTAAAACATCAATTTTGAAAACTGTTTTATCGGCAGTTTTTGCGCGATAAAAACGGCGGATTTCTATCGTCGCTACAAGCTACCCTAATGTTCTAGCTTGGCTATGATACCATGAAAGTCCACCTTAGCACCACCATGAGTTTCTAGAGACATCAAGCATGCCAAATTTTAAATTTTACTAGGTGCTAAGTTAGACTAACAAGATCTTTACTAGATTATTTGGGTTTAGATTAGTGATGTGAACAACTAGAGAGAAAAGAAAAGAAGTTATACCCTATAGGATCAAGTCCTTATCTTCTTAAGCTCCTTGTGGTAGTCCTCTTGACTCCTCTAGACTCCACTTCGAGTTAAACGAACCTCCTCGTAAATCTTCACGCCAAAGACGATCCACCCGAAGTCCACAAGCTCAACCTAACCCTTTACTAATCTCATTAGGGAAGGCAACACTCCACATCAAATTGCTAATCTAATATGTGATGGTGAAGTAGGGGTTTAATTTTCTCACTAGGGTTTTCTCAAGTTCAATGATTCACATCACATGTGAGGGTTTGAACTTGGAAGTGAGGTGAAGAAAATTGTAGAGAGCAAGAGAAAGCAAGAGCTCAAAAAATGGCTAAGGCATGAAGAATGAAATATGAGAGTTAACTAAAATGGCTCTCTCTTTCCTCACTTATTCCAGCATGGAATAAAATTGCAATTCTAAATTGCAACCATGCTTGAATAGTGAGTCAAGACTAATATACAAATAATAAAACCCATGCCCTGCCCATTCCACAAATATCTCCACAATTTACATCTCATTTTTCTATTTTATAAAAATAGAAAAACATGACATGCTTCATATAATATATATATATATCAAATATACATTAATATATATATATATATATATATAAATAAAGCAATTAGTGAGCTAATGATATTAGTTAAGATATAATTATATCACATATAATATATATCACATTATTAAATCAACATTTGATCTAATAATCCGGTTATATCACATATAACCGACTAATATCATTAATCTGAATATCACATTATCAAACCAACACTTGATTCGATAATTTGGTTATATCACATATAACTTGACCGATAACAGATAACTGCCAGATTACAATACGGTATCACATACTCGTATTTAATCAGGCCTACACACATATCACATATGTGTCCTACTTCGTTTTGCTTGAACCAGGAAACTTCTGTGTGGGACTCTAAAGACTCATCAATAAGCAGTAGGTGATGATCACATCAGTCATCTACAAGCTGTCAGCGGTACTAACTGGACGTAACGGCTACCCGGTTATTGAGCGATATGAAGATCAACAAGTAAGCTCGTCCAAACTCTCCATGAAGCCTATCAGTAACACTACCGTACAGTCTGGTCTCTTCGTCCGATATGTCGCGTATCATATCTAGGGGTGGTAAACGTCAGCTCCCGGTAACGTGATATGTCATGCCGATGTCTGGCCTATAACGGTTTGAGAAACTACTGATAACTCTTATCAGTAAATCTTAAAAGCAGCCCTGGCCAGGGACTTCCAGTTATAGCTAATCGAGCATAGCGCAACATCAACCCCCAATACCGGGAGAGACGAAACCCCTCCTATTGCTCATTGCCTCTATGTGACTCGGGACTGTACTAAAAATCCATCTGTTTGCACGACTCCTTTGAGCCGTGTATTAGTGTATATGCCCTAGGTGCCATTATTGTATCATACTAGCTTGTATATTACTTAATGGAAGCTTGGGATATTCACAGTTATATATAACAGTCTTGATAAACATGGTAGTATGCTACTTGGTTTTATCTATCTTAATATGTATGTACGTATTGATAGAGCCCTTAGGATCTTGCTTGACTACCAGCGTTGTGATGGAAGTCACACTAGTGGGGGTTGGGTAGTCCACAAGCACATCCTTTTTCAGGTCCCTAGTCATAGGATTATCGAGACAGGGCATCGATACTCTGGAGTAGACTAGTGTGTATGCTTCTCATCCCAGTTGGGAAGAAGGTCTGTCCCACAGCCATCAGTACGCCGTACTGGAGATAGTATACAGGTGCTCGTTGGGTTACGGGTACACCGGACAGGACTCGCAGGGAACTGTTGGTTGGTATTATACCCGTCGTCAGTTAACAGTTCCCAGGTGACATGAGTACAGCATAGTCCGCAGACTTGACACTGCTACTACGCCTCTAGTGTGTCCTATTGTTCTTAGATTGCTACACTACCACGGCTCAAAGGAGTCGTGCAAACAGGTAGCAGTTGGGTGCAGTCCCGAGCACTTGGAGGCAGTGGCGGTTAGACAGGATTCGTCTCTCCCGGTATTAGGAGTTGATATCGCGCTGTGTCAGAGAGCCATTACGTAAAGTCCCTGGCCAGGGTAAGCGAGATTTACTGGTAGGTTCCAGTAGTTTCTCAAGGTGTAATGGGCTTCGCTCCGAAATGACTTATACCATTTTTAGGGGACTGACGCTTGCCGCCCCCCTAGGCCCGATATGCGATAGTCCTAGACGAACAGACCGGACTGTACGGAGATTGTCACATCATGCTCAGTAGGAGTTCGGATGGGTTTCCTCATCGGCCTTCTTATCGACATCTACCTGGGGACCGTTACATACAGCTAGTGCCGCTTGCGATCTGTGGTTAAACCCACTGCCAGCGTAGTAGTCGAGTCTTTAGAGTCCCACACAGAGAGTTTCCCTGCTCCAGGCGAAACGATATAGAGGTCGTATGGTTTTACGACAAGGGTTCGGATGCATACGTGTTTAAACGCACGTACGACGTTCGGACAGTTTTTACTAGCCGGCTTTGGTTTAAGCCAGATTCTAGTATCGGGTTATTGGATTTATACAGTCTAAAGTTTTTCCGTGTTTTCACGGATAGGAGGGGCGTTCTCATAATTTGGCGGGAAGCTTCTAGAAGTATGGTGACTTGAGAGTTTAGTTGGCATAAGCATTTATTGCTTTAGTGACTCATTTGTGTGATTCATCCATGTCGTTAATGCATCATTAAATGGTTAATGACTCATGTAGTGAATCACACATATTGAATTAATGAAGCATGATGATTAATCATTTTATTTATTTATTTGATAAATCATTATGCTTCATATATTTAAGAGAGATCATTATCTCATTATCATTCTTATGCTCACCTTCTCTCTCCTCAAGCTCACTCTCTCTTCAAACCCTAATCCTACCCCTCATGTGTTGAGATCAAGGATTAGATAGACTAATTAATCCATAACCATTCTCTATATCACCTAGGTGCCTTTGATTAGCAACTAAAGATACCTAGTTACCTCAAGATTAGAGGTGAAGCTTGAAGTAGAAGCTCTCGGGTGGATCGTCTATTACATAGAGGAGGCCGAGGAGGAGGTGGAGAACGAAAAGATGAAGGACAAGGTTCACTAGGTATAATCTCTTCTCATAGTAGTTAACAACTCCTATGTATATATTAGTTATAGTTTAGCAAAGATTCTTCGGTTAGTCGATGTTAATCCAAAGAACAAGATTGTTTTTCATATTTCCGCCTCCCCGCAACTCGTGGGGTGTTGTACATCGACTTACAGAGGTATCAGAGCCTCGCTAAACAATAATTAACTTATAAGAAAATTCGTAAGAATTTCGAACGCAAAACGAACCGGAAAAAACATCGAAATCATATAGTTTCTGTCGAATTTAAATTGAGGTCTAAAAATTTTTCAGGGGCCTCTAAAATTACAAGCAGGGAAAAACAAGAAATCTGGAAAAAATTGGGTGCATAAATCGGCCAAACAGCCGCGGAACCGCGGCCGATACCACCAATCCGCCGCAGATCCGCGGCCGAGTTGAATCCGATTCACCCAAACTTTTCCCAGAACTCTTCTGTGATGTTTTTTGTCTTTTCTGGAATGTTTATTTTCTGCTCAAGTCTCAGCTGCACAGAGAAGTTTTGGAGTAGAATCTAATGTGTTTGCTCGATCGAAATTATACGATGTTTACGAATTAGATTATATCTATGAACTGTATAAAAAACCTCCCCTAACTGCTAGTATGTCGGTTGGCAGGGGGTTGCACATTTCTGTAATGATTTAACTATTTGTGATTATGAACTTGATTGGATTGTTGTGATGATTAGCCGGGGTTTGAGATGGGTTATTATATTCATTCATTCGATATAATTATAATATGTTGTAATATTATTTTGCGGGACACATCCAGGTTGCGGTTGTAGCTACCGTTGTATTATTTCATTTTATAGTTATTGCTCCTAGGATAGACCCAAGGTAGGGTGCACAAACTACCGGGTACTTTGAAGTGTTTAGTGGCCTACTCACGTTGTTGAGGGAGACCGCTTCACTTCGGGTACTTGGCGGGTAGTTTGCCGTACCCGTAGGGGTCTAGGGTGGGGTAACGGCTATTCATCACAACTGTGTAATCCGTCTTTCGTTGCAGGCTCAAAAGAAACTCGGATTGCTTGCATATCCAATAATGTTCATCTGTGATCTGGAATGCCTATTATTGCGTCTGACGAATGTACAATATCTATATATGATAGCTATTTAGACGTCATTTATGTTTTACACCCGCGCCAACCCAGCCCCCGCTCTATCGTTAGTTAAGTAACCTAACGGGTGATGACGGGACCCAGTGGCGAATGCTGATGGCATAAGAGGACGTTGTATTTTCGTTGTTTTCTCCAATGATAGGTTAATGATGGAACGCATTATTATTAATGAAAAGAAAATAACGATATCTGATCTGGTCCAAAGTTGAATCATTGGAATAGTTTAAAAGAAACCACTTGGTTATTTTTAAAACAGAAGATATTTTTTAATTACGGAGCTTTAACCACTCCTTTTAAAAGCTATCAGGTTCATTCGGTCATATCAAGTTCACTACGTTCACGGTTTTGCCAAAACCATTCGTAGCCCTCCGTCATTTCATTTGGGTATTCAGTAGTATTCAAGCTATGCATTTTTGCCAAAGTCAAGACATAGTGTTTGGTAGCTGCTGGGTATTCATTTGTTCCATAGATAGATGAGTTAGTTTGGGACAGTCGTATTATCATTTGACCAAAGTCAGGGGTATGTACGGATGGGTTCAAATTAACAAGATAATGATGGGTAGAACTTGACATGTGACTTATGACATTTTGACCAAAGCCAAGGTCATAAGAGTATGGGGCAAAAATTTATATCGGGAATTTCTAAAGAAACTGAAATTTGCAAAGAGATGCATATCATTTGGAGTTTGATGAATGTTGGTAGGATTCCTTCAACATTATCACACGATGATATTTGGATCCCGATCCTACTGTGAGTATATGCTACTCATCAGGAGATTCGTCACTTAACGATCAATGCTATAAACCAAGTAGGTGCCGAGAAAGGTGTCAACGGGGTTACGCCCCCAGAGAAAAGAGGTTATTTAATTAAGGAACTTCGCGAAAGCGTTGGAAAACCTCCCTCGAAGTATCGACACCGGCCTGACTGAACGGTTAAGCAAGTATTGTACAGTGAGAATAGTCCTGGCTAGTTCTTCCTTTTTGGTTTGTGGAGGGATTCGAGAAATAGTGGGAGCCATCCAGTTTAGATAAACTAAAAACCACTCTAAACTTGCAAGAGCATCATGCTAAAGTGTTCTCTCTTTCTCTCCTAATTGCAGCGACCCAGATAATGACAGGACTTAAGTTACTATTAGAAAAAAATATACTGACAGGGCCAAACTATAAAGATTAGCTGCGGAATGTCAAAATGGCTTTGACCTATGACAAGTTAGGGTATGTCCTCACCGCTAAGGCACCTGCAGTCCCAGGTCCCAAATCCAGTAATGCGGATAAGGAAATCCGCAAAACCTAAGAGTTAGATTGCGCGAAGGCCAAGTGCATCGTGCTTGCCTCGATGAACAATGAACATCAGAGGAGGCACGAGGATATGGATCTTGATGCCATATTTCTCCATAAAAAGGAACTTTATAGAGAGCAATCTCGTATAGCAAAATACGAGACCTCAAAGAACTTGTTTCGACCGAGGTTGGCCGTCGGATCATCGGTAGGAAAACATGTCCTAAAGATAATTGGCTATATTGAAGAGCTCGCAGACCTTGGGATGACTTTGGATAATGAGCTCTATACAGACTTGATTCTCCGGTCCCTTCCTTCCTCCTACGCCCTATTTATTCTGAATTTCAACATTCAAAGAAAAGAAGTTGAACTTCCAGAACTCCTTAACATGTTGAGGAGTGCATAGGACACCTTGCAGAAGGCAAGGGAAACACCCGCTATGTTTGTTAGCGGTGCTTCTTCTTCCGGGTCCAAGGCTAGGGCCAAAGGAAAGAAGAAGAAGGCCGCCACCAAACCTAGAGGAGGTGTTAGTAAGGTGGGAGCGAAGGGAAAGAAAAAGATTGCGGTGCCAGTAGTGGCCCAGGATGAGTGCTTCCATTGTCATAGGAAAGGGCACTGGAAGAAAGATTGTAAGGCGTGGAACACCAAGAACCAGGGACCGAAGCAAGCTATGGCTTCGACTTCAGGCGTGTTTGTAATTGAGAATTGTCTGTCAATCAACTCTACTTCCTAGGTATTGGATACCGGATCAGGATCTCATATATGCAATTCATTGCAGGCACTGAGAAACCGTAGGGTGCTGAAGGATAGTGATATGACCCTAAAGGTTGCTAACGGAGCTAGCGTGGGAGCTGTGTCCGTAGGGGATTATCACCTGGGATTGACAAGTGGACAAATTTTGGTTTTACATAACAGTTTTTGTGTACCTAGCTTAATGTGTAATATCATATCAGTTTCCTTGTTATCAAATAAAAGTTATGATTTCACGTTTGTAAGTGATGTTGTTAACATCCACCTTAATCATAGTTTGATTGGGTCCGGTACACTGGATAACGGTATATATGCCTTAAACCAACTACAGATTTTCAATGTCCAGAACACACTAAAAAGAAAGTCTCCAGATTTAAATAAGGCTTTCTTATGGTATTGTAGACTAGGTCACATCAATGAGACAAGGTTAACTAAGTTATATAGAGAAGGATATTTGGACTCGTTCGAATATCAAACTTATGCCACTTGTCAATCATGTCTCAAAGGAAAGATGACAAAGACTCCATTCACTGGACATGGAGTAAGAGCGAGCGAGCTCTTAGGACTCATACACAGCGATGTATGTGGTCCAATGTCTACACATGCAAGAGGTGGTTTTTCCTATTTCATTAATTTTACGGATGATTACTCTATGTACGGATTCATTTTTATGATGAAACATTAATCCGAGGCTTTTGGGAAATTCCAAGAGTATAAGAATGAAGTAGAAAACCAAACCGGGAAAAGTATCAAGACACTAAGATCTAGTCGAGGTGGTGAATACTTAAGTGCCGAGTTCCTAGGTTACCTAAAAGAGAAAGGAATTCTCTCTCAACTTACTCCTCCATACACTCCACAGCATAACGGTGTATCGGAGAGACGGAATCGAACCCTATTGGATATGGTACGTTCCATGATGAGTAATGCTGAGTTACCGCGATCTTTCTGGGGTTATGCGCTAGAATCAGCAGCTTATCTTCTGAACAGGGATCCTACCAAGACTGTGCCTACCACACCATATCAGATATGGAGTGGGAAGAAACCCCATCTTCAGCATATGAAGATATGGGGATGTCCAGCTTTTGTTAAAAAGCAGCATGCGGACAAACTCGAGGCACGATCAGTACAGTGTAAGTTTGTGGGATATCCAAAGAACTCTAAGGGATATTATTTCTATTAAGCAGAGGAACAAAAGGTTTTTGTTTCTCGTAATGCCTATTTTCTAGAACAGCAGTTTTTAGAAAAGGAAACAAGTGGGAGCGAAATAGAACTGGAAGAAATTCCAGAACCACAAACTACTACTGAAAGTTTGGTAGAACCAGTAGTTCAAGAAGAACTGGACATTCCCGCACCCCTCCGCAGGAGTATTAGGCCGTCTCATCCGCCTGAGAGATACTACGGTTTTCTCATAGATGGGGATAGAGAGGATTGCATCATTGATGATGATGAACCTACTAGCTTCCAGCAGGCCATCCAGAGCGGCGACTCGGTACGATGGCTAGATGCAATGCGGACCGAAATGGAGTCCATGTATACCAACAAAGTATGGACTTTGGACTTTGGACTTTGCTCCAGATGGGGTAAAACCCATAGGATTCAAATGGATCTTCAAGAAAAAGATTGGTGTAGATGAACAGGTGGAAACCTATAAGGCTAGACTTATTGCAAAGGGTTTTCGTCAAAGACCTGGTTTGGACTATGACGAGACTTTTTCTCCAGTGGCTATGCTCAAATCCATTCAGGTCCTTATTGCTATTGCCGCCTTCCATGATTATGAGATCTGGCAGATGGACGTAAAGATGGCTTTTATAAATGGTAATTTGGAAGAGTGCGTCTATATGGATCAGCCAGAAGGCTTCAATCAGAGTGGAAGCAGCGGGAAAGTATGCAAGTTGCTTAAGTCCATTTATGGACTAAACCAGGCATCACGGAGTTGGAACATCTGTTTTGATGAAATGGTGAAAGAATATGACTTTATCAAAAATCCAGATGAACCATGTATATATAGTAAAATTGTAGCACGAACTGTTGTATTCCTTGTCTTGTACGTGGATGACATTCTATTTATAGGAAATGGCATTCTTATGCTACAATCTGTCAAGGGATTCTTGTCACACAGGTTCTCCATGAAAGACCTGGGTGATGCCTCTTACATTCTGGGGATCCAGATCTATCGTGATAGATCCAAGAGGATATTGGGACTTTCGCAGTTCAAGTATATCAACACTATACTGAAAAGATTTAGTATGGAAGATTCTAAGCGCGGTAATCTACCGGCTTGTCACGGAATCACCCTATCCAAAAAGATGTCTCCCAAGACTGATTTAGAAAGGGATCGCATGTCTATTATACCCTACGCTTCTACGGTAGGCTCTATAATGTATGCAATGTTGTGCACCAGACCAGATGTAGCTTACGCACTGAACGTGGTAAGCCGGTATTAGTCAGACCCAGGGGAGAATCACTGGATAGCAGTGAAGAACATTCTCAAGTACCTGAGAAGGGCTAAGGAGATGTTCTTGGTTTACGGTAGAAAAGACATCAAGATCGAGGCCTTTGCTGATTCCGGCTTCCAGAGTGATAAGGATGACTCCAAGTCCATGTCGGGTTATGTCTTTACCCTCAATGGAGGGGCAGTGTGCTGGAAGAGCTCCAAGCAGGACACCGTTGCAGACTCAATGATGGAAGCGGAGTATATTGCTGCTTGCAATGCCGCAAAAGAAGCGGTCTGGATGAAGAAGTTCCTCACAGAATTTCAGGTGGTTCCTTCCATTATTGTTCCAATAGCGCCGTATTGCGACAACTACGGAGCTATAGCTTTAGCGAAGGAACCCAGGTCCCATCAGAAGTTCAGACACATCTTAAGGCGGTATCACCTGATCAGGGAGATCGTAGATCGCCGGGAGATCGAGGTCCGGAGAGTTGCTACAGAGGAGAACATTGCTGATCCATTCACAAAGGCCTTACCTCGGATTCAGTTCGAGAGGCTACTCGAGATGATCGGTCTTCGATATGCCAATACATGGCCCTAGTGCAAGTGGGAGATTGTTAGTGTATATACCCTAGGGGCCATTATTGTATCATACTAGCTTGTATATTACTTAATGGAAGGTTGGGATATTCACAGTTATATATAACAGTCTTGCTAAACATGGTAGTATGCTACTTGGTTTTATCTATCTTAATATGTATGTACGTATTGATAGAGCCCTTAGGATCTTGCTTGACTACCAGCGTTATGATGGTAGTCACACTAGTGGGGGCTGGGTAGTCTACAAGCACATCCTTTTTCAGGTCCCTAGTCGTAGGATTATCGAGACAGGACATCGATACTCCGGAGTAGACTAGTGTGTATGCTTCTCATCCCAGTTGGGGAGATGGTCTGTCCCACAGCCATCAGTATGTCGTACTGGAGATAGTATACAGGTGCTCGTTGGGTTATGGGTACACCGGACAGGACTCGCAGGGAACTGTTGGTTGGTATTATACCCGTCGTCAGTTAACAGTTCCCAGGTGGCATGAGTACAGCATAGTCCGCAGACTTGACACTGCTACTTCGCCTTGAGTGTATCCCACTGTTCTTAGATTGCTACCCTACCACGGCTCAAAGGAGTCGTGCAAACAAGTAGCAGTTGGGTGCAGTCCCGAGCACTTGAAGGTAGTGGCGGTTCGACAGGATTCGTCTCTCCCGGTATTAGGAGTTGATATCGCGGTGTGTCAGAGAGCCATTACGCAAAGTCCCTGGCCAGGGCAAGCGAGATTTACTGGTAGGTTCCAGTAGTTTCTCAAGGTGTAATGGGCTTCGCTCCGAAATGACTTATACCATTTTTAGGGGACTGACGCTTGCCGCCCCCCTAGGCCCGATATGCGATAGTCCTAGACGAACAGACCGGACTGTACGGAGATTGTCACATCAGGCTCAGTAGGAGTTCGGATGGGTTTCCTCATTGGCCTTCTTATCGACATCTACCTGGGGACCGTTACGTACAGCTAGTGCCGCTTGCGGTCTGTGGTTAAACCCACTGCCAGCGTAGTAGTCGAGTCTTTAGAGTCCCACACAAAGAGTTTCCCTGCTCCAGGTGAAACGATATAGAGGTCGTATGGTTTTACGACAAGGGTTCGGACGCATACGTGTTTAAACGCACGTACGACGTTCGGACAGTTTTTACTAGCCGGCTTTGGTTTAAGCCAAATTCTAGTATCGGGTTATTGGATTTATACAGTCTAAAGTTTTTCCGAGTTTTCACGGATAGGAGGGGCGTTCTCGTAATTTGGCGGGAAGCTTCTAGAAGTATGGTGACTTGAGGGTTTAGGTGGCATAAGCATTTATTGCTTTAGTGACTCATTTGTGTGATTCATCCATGTCGTTAATGCATCATTAAATGGTTAATGACTCATGTAGAGAATCACACATATTGAATTAATGAAGCATGATGATTAATCATTTTATTTATTTATTTGATAAATCATTATGCTTCATATATTCAAGAGAGATCATTATCACATTATCATTCTTATGCTCACCTTCTCTCTCCTCAAGCTCACTCTCTCTTCAAACCCTAATCCTACCCCTCATGTATTGAGATCAAGAATTATATAGACTAATTAATCCATAACCATTCTCTATATCACCTAGGTGCCTTTGATTAGCAACTAAAGAAACCTAGTTACCTCAAGATTAGAGGTGAAGCTTGAAGTAGAAGCTCTCGGGTGGATCGTCTATTACATAGAGGAGGCCGAGGAGGAGAACGAAAAGATGAAGGACAAGGTTCACTAGGTATAATCTCTTCTCATAGTAGTTAACAACTCCTATGTATATATTAGTTATAGTTTAGCAAAGATTCTTCGGTTAGTCGATGTTAATCCAAAGAACAAGATTGTTTTTCATATTTCCGCCTTCCCGCAACTCGTGGGGTGTTGTACATCGACTTACAGTGGTATCAGAGCCTCGCTAAACAATAATTAACTTATTAGCAAAGTCGTAAGAATTTTGAACTCAAAACGAACCGGAAAAAAACATCGAAATCACATAGTTTCTGTCGAATTTAAATTGAGGTCTAAAAATTTTTCAGGGGCCTCTAAAATTACAAGCAGGGAAATACAAGAAATCTGGAAAAAATTGGGTGCATGAATCGGCCAAACAGCCGCGGAACCACGGTCGATACCACCGATCCGCCGCAGATCCGCGGCCGAGTTGAATCCGATTCACCCCAAATTTTCCCAGAACTCTTCTGTTATGTTTTTTGTCTTTTCTGGAATGTTTATTTTTTGCTCAAGTTTCAGCTGCACAGAGAAGTTTTGGAGTAGAATCTAATGTGTTTGCTCGATCGAAATTATACGATGTTTGCTAATTAGATTATATCTATGAACTGTATAATGTGTTCGTAAACCTCCCCTAACAGCTAGTATGTCGGTTGGCAGGGGGTTGCACATTTCTGTAATGATTTAACTGTTTGTGATTATGAACTTGATTGGATTGTTGTGATGATTAGGCGGGGTTTGAGATGGGTTATTATATTCATTCATTCGATGTAATTGTAATATGTTGTAATATTATTTTGCGGGGCACATCCAGATTGCGGTTGTAGCCACCGTTGTATTATTTCATTTTACTGTTTTTGCTCCTAGGATAGACCCAAGGTAGCGTGCACAAACTACCGGGTACTTTGAAGTGTTTAGTGGCATACTCACGTTGTTGAGTGAGACCGCTTCACTTCGGGTACTTGGCGGGTAGTTTTCCCGTAGGGGTCTAGGGTGGGGTAACGGCTATTCATCACAACTGTGTAATCCGTCTTTCGTTGCAGGCTCAAAAGAAACGCGGATTGCTTGCATATCCAATAATGTTCATCTGTGATCTGGAATGCCTATTATTGCGTCTGAAGAATGTACAATATCTATATATGATAGCTATTTAGACGTCACTTATGTTTTACACCCGTGCCAGCCCAGCCCCCGCTCTGTCGTTAGTTAAGTAACCTAACGGGTGATGACGGGACCCAGTGGCGAATGCGGATGGCATAAGAGGACGTTGTATTTTCGTTGTTTTCTGCAATGATAGGTTAATGATGGGACGCATTATTATTAATGCAAAGAAAATAAACCAAAGTTGAATCGTTGGAACAGTTTAAAAGAAACCACTCAGTTATTTTTAAAACAGAAGATATTTTTTAATTGCGGAGCTTTAACCACTCCTTTTAAAAGCTATCAGGTTCCTTCGGTCATATCAAGTTCACTACGTTCACGGTTTCTCCAAAACCATACGTAACCCTCCATCATTTCATTTGGGTATTCAGTAGTATTCAAGCTATGCATTTTTGCCAAACTCAAGGCATTGTGTTTGGTAGTTGCTGGGTATTCATTTGTTGCATAGATAGATGAGTTAGTTTGGGACAGTCGTATTATCATTTGACCAAAGTCAGGGGTATGTACGGATGGGTTCAAATTAACAAGATAATGATGGGTAGAACTTGACATGTGACTTATGACATTTTGACCAAAGCCAAGGTCATAAGAGCATGGGGCAAAAATTTATATCGGGAATTTCTAAAGAAACTGAAATTTGCAAAGAGATGCATACCATTTGGAGTTTGATCAATGTTGGTAGGATTCCTTCAACATTATCACACGATGATATTTGGATCCCGATCCTACTGTGAGTATATGCTACTCATCAGGAGATTCGTCACTTAACGATCAATGCTATAAACTAAGTAGGTGCCGAGAAAGGTGTCAGCGGGGTTACGCCCCCAGAGAAAAGAGGTTATTTAATTAAAGAACTTCGCGAAAGCGTTGGAAAACCTCCCTCGAAGTATCGACACCGGCCTGGCTGAACGGTTAAGCAAGTATTGTACAGTGAGAATAGTCCTGGCTAGTTCTTCCTTTTTGGTTTGAGGAGAGATTGGGGAAACAGTGGGAGCCATCCAGTTTAGATAAACTAAAAACTACTCTAAACTTGCAACAGCATCATGCTAAAGTGTTCTCTCTTTCTCTCCTAATTGCAGCGACCCAGATAATGACAGGACTTTAGTTACTATTAGAAAAAAATATACTGACAGGGCCAAACTATAAAGATTGGCTGCGGAATGTCAAAATGGCTTTAACCTATGACTAGTTAGTGTATGTCCTCACCGCTAAGGCACCTGCAGTCCCAGGTCCCAAATCCAGCAATGCGGATAAGGAAATCCGCAAAACCTGGGAGTTAGATTGCGCGAAGGCCAAGTGCATCGTACTTGCCTCGATGAACAATGAACATCAGAGGAGGCACGAGGATATGGATCTTGATGCTATATTTCTCCATACAAAGGAACTTTATAGAGAGCAATCTCGTATAGCAAGATACGAGACCTCAAATAACTTGTTTCGATCGAGGTTGGCCGTCGGATCATCGGTAGGAGAACATGTCCTAAAGATGATTGGCTATATTGAAGAGCTCGCAGACCTTGGGATGACTTTGGATAATGAGCTCTATAAAGACTTGATTCTCCAGTCCCTTCCTTCCACCTACGCCCAGTTTATTCTGAATTTCAACATTCAAAGAAAAGAAGTTGAACTTCCAGAACTCCTTAACATGTTGAGGAGTGCAGAGGGCACCTTGCAGAAGGCAAGGGAAACACCCGCTATATTTGTTAGCGGTGCTTCTTCTTCCGGGTCCAAGGCTAGGGCCAAAGGAAAGAAGAAGAAGGCCGCCACCAAACCTAGAGGAGGTGTTAGTAAGGTGGGAGCGAAGGGAAAGAAAAAGATTGCGGTGCCAGTAGTGGCCCAGGATGAGTGCTTCCATTGTCATAGGAAAGGCACTGGAAGAAAGATTGCAAGGCGTGGAACACCAAGAACCAGAGACCGAAGCAAGCTGTGGCTTCGACTTCAGGCATGTTTGTAATTGAGAATTGTCTGTCAATCAACTCTACTTCCTGGGTATTGGATACCGGATCAGGATCTCATATATGCAATTCATTGCAGGCACTGAGAAACCGTAGGGTGCTGAAGGATGGTGATATGACCCTAAAGGTTGCTAACAGAGCTAGCGTAGGAGCTGTGTCCAAAGGGGATTATCACCTGGGATTGACAAGTGGACACATTTTGGTTTTACATAACTGTTTTTGTGTACCTAGCTTAACGTGTAATATCATATCAGTTTCCTTGTTATCAAATAAAAGTTATGATTTCACGTTTGTAAGTGATGTTGTTAACATCCACCTTAATCATAGTTTGATTGGGTCCGGTACACTGGATAACGGTATATATGTCTTTAACCAACTACAGATTTTCAATGTCTGGAACACACTAAAAAGAAAGTCTCCAGATTTAAATAAGGCTTTCTTATGGCATTGTAGACTAGGTCACATCAATGAGACAAGGTTGACTAAGTTACATAGAGAAGGATATTTGGACTCGTTCGAATATCAAATTTATACCACTTGTCAATCATGTCTCAAAGGAAAGATGACAAAGACTCCATTCACTGGACATGGAGTAAGAGCGAGCGAGCTCTTAGGACTCATACATAGCGATGTATATGGTCCAATGTCTACACATGCAAGAGGTGGTTTTTCCTATTTCATTAATTTTACGGATGATTACTCTATGTACGGATTCATTTTTCTGATGAAACATTAATCCGAGGCTTTTGAGAAATTCCAAGAGTATAAGAATGAAGTAGAAAACCAAACCGGCAAAAGTATCAAGACACTAAGATCTGATCAAGGTGGTGAATACTTAAGTGCCGAGTTCCTAGGTTACCTAAAAGAGAAAGGAATTCTCTCTCAGCTTACTCCTCCATACACTCCACAGCATAACGGTGTATCGGAGAGATGAAATCGAACCCTATTGGATATGGTACGTTCCATGATGAGTAATGCTGAGTTACCGCGATCTTTCTGGGGTTATGCGCTAGAATCAGCAACATATCTTCTGAACAGGGCTCTTACCAAGACTGTGCCTACCACACCATATCAGATGTGGAGTGGGAAGAAACCCCATCTTCAGCATATGAAGATATGGGGATGTCCAGCTTTTGTTAAAAAGCAGCATGCGGACAAACTCGAGGCACGATCAGTACAGTGTAAGTTTGTGGGATATCCAAAGAACTCCAAGGTATATTATTTCTATTACGCAGAGGAACAAAAGGTTTTTGTTTCTCGTAATGCCTATTTTCTAGAACAGCAGTTTTTAGAAAAGGAAACAAGTGGGAGCGAAATAGAACTGGAAGAAATTCCAGAACCACAAACTACTACTGAAAGTTTGGTAGAACCAGTAGTTCAAGAAGAACTGGACATTCCCGCACCCCTCCGCAGGAGTAGTAGGTCGTCTCATCCGCCTGAGAGATACTACGATTTTCTCATAGATGGGGACAGAGTGGATTGCGTCATTAATGATGATGAACCTACTAGCTTCCAGCAGGCCATCCAGAGCGGCGACTCGGTACGATGGCTAGATGCAATGCGGACCGAAATGGAGTCCATGTACACCAACAAAGTATGGAATTTGGACTTTGCTCCAGATGGGGTAAAACCCATAGGATGCAAATGGATCTTCAAGAAAAAGATTGGTGTAGATGGACAGGTGGAAACCTATAAGGCTAGACTTGTTGCAAAGAGTTTTCGTCAAAGACCTGGTTTGGACTATGACGAGACTTTTTCTCCAGTGGCTATGCTTAAATCCATTCGGGTCCTTATTGCTATTGCCGCCTTCCATGATTATGAGATCTGACAGATGGACGTAAAGATGGCTTTTCTAAATGGTAATTTGGAAGAGTGCGTCTATATGGATCAGCCAGAAGGCTTCAATCAGAGTGAGAGCAGCGGGAAAGTATGCAAGTTGCTTAAGTCCATTTATGAACTAAAGCAGGCATCGCGGAGTTGGAACATCTGTTTTGATGAAACGGTCAAAGAATATGACTTTATCAAAAATCCAGATGAACCATGTATATATAGTAAAATTGTAGCACGAACTGTTGTATTCCTCGTCTTGTACGTAGATGGCATTCTATTGATAGGAGATGACATTCTATTGATAGGAAATGACATTCCTATGCTACAATCTGTCAAGGGATTCTTGTCACACAGGTTCTCAATGAAAGACCTGGGTGATGCCTCTTACATTCTGGGGATCCAGATCTATCGTGATAGATCCAAGAGGATATTGGGACTTTCGCAGTCCAGGCATATCAACACTATACAGAAAAGATTCAGTATAGAAGATTCTAAGCGCGGTAATCTACCGGCTTGTCACGGAATCTCCATATCCAAAGAGATGTCTCCCAAGACAGATTTGGAAAGGGATCACATGTCTATTATACCCTACGCTTCTGCGGTAGGCTCTATAATGTATGCAATGTTGTGAACCAGACCAGATGTAGCTTACGTACTGAGCGTGGTAAGCCGGTATCAGTCAGACCCAGAGGAGAATCACTGGATAGCAGTGAAGAACATTCTCAAGTACCTGAGAAGGACTAAAGAGATGTTCTTGGTTTACGGTAGAAAAGACTTCAAGATCGAGGCCTTTACTGATTCCGGCCTCCAGAGTGATAAGGATGACTCCAAGTCCATGTCGGGTTATGTCTTTACCCTCAATGGAAGGGCGGTGTGCTGGAAGAGCTCCAAGCAGGACACCGTTGCAGACTCAATGATGGAAGCGGAGTATATTGCTGCTTGCGATACCGCAAAAGAAGCGGTCTGGATGAAGAAGTTCCTCACAGAACTTCCGGTGGTTCCTACCATTGTTGATCCAATACCACTGTATTGCGACAACAACGGAGCTATAGCTTTAGCGAAGGAACCCAGGTCCCATCAGAAGTCCAGACACATCTTAAGGCGGTATCACCTGATCAGGGAGATCGAAGATAGCCGGGAGATCGAGGTCCGGAGAGTTGCTACAGAGGAGAACATTGCTGATCCATTCACAAAGGCCTTACCTCAGATTCAGTTCGAGAGGCTACTCGAGATGATCGGTCTTCGATATGCCAGTACATGGCCCTAGTGCAAGTGGGAGATTGTTAGTGAATATGCCCTAAGGGCCATTATTGTATCATACTAGCTTGTATATTACTTAATGGAAGGTTAGGATATTCACAGTTATATATAACAGTCTTGCTAAATATGGTAGTATGCTACTTGGTTTTATCTATCTTAATATGTATGTACGTATTGATAGAGCCTTTAGGATCTTGCTTGACTACTAGCGTTGTGATGGCAGTCACACTAGTAGGGGCTGGGTAGTCTACAAGCACATCCTTTTTCAGGTCCCTAGTCGTAGGATTATCGAGACAGGGCATCGATACTCCGGAGTATACTAGTGTGTACGCTTCTCATCCCAGTTGGGGAGATGGTCTGCCCCACAGCCATCAGTACGCCGTACTGGAGATAGTATACAGGTGCTCATTGGGTTACAGGTACGCCGGACAGGACTCGCGGGGAATTGTTGGTTGGTATTATTGTAAGTCCACGTTGCCCACCCCGGTGCTTATGGGGAGGCGGAAAACAGAATAAAAATCGGATTTTTATGAGCTTAGGCAACATGGACTACACCATAAAGGATCTTTGCTAAACAAAAACAAGCTAAAGCTAACTAGAAACTAGCTAAGTGTTAGAAAGGTTATACCTTGGGCTTTATGTCCTTCTCTCCTTGCTCCTTGGAGTAGTGGAAGGAGGTCACCTTTGTCGTCTTCTCCCGTCAAAGAAAGATCCGGCCGAAAGCCTCAACCTTTGGCTTCAACTCCAAGCTAGAAATAACTAGGGTGCAAGAAGTGCTAATCCTTGAACCCTAGATGAGAGTAGAGATTATCAAGAAAGGGTTTTTCTCAAGCTCAAGTGTTTCTCAACACATGAGAGGGGAGAGCTTGAGGGAGAGGAAGAACAAGAGAGAGAATGTGAATAATAGAATGAGAGAATAATATGAAGCATTCTCTCATATATGTGAATTATTGTAATTAGATAATTAGTGAGATAATTGTCATGGCTTAATCAAGACATGACCATTATCATTTCATTTTTAATGCAAATTGCAAGGATCAAAGAGCATCTTCCAAATGAAATGATGATGGTCAAAGTGTCAACAAGGTCAACAAGTCAAGATGGGTCAAATGGTCAACAACCATAACCATGCACAATTATTAAACTAATATCAATTAACCATAATACACAAATAATCATTAGGGTTAATAAAATGACAATGGTTATTAACCCTAATCAAAGTCCTCTCCCTCTGTCTCAAGCAACTGTGCATACGCACCCGTATTCGTGATCCGAGGAACACGAATACAAAGAGAAAAACCAATCCCAAATCATATACTAGGATCTGGCTTAAACCAAAGCCCGCTAGTATAAGCTGTCCGGAACGCAAACGTGCACAAGTGCGCGAATGTGAACGAACCCTGTCGCAAAACCATGCGACCTCTACTCATTTTGCCTAAAGGCAAATAGCTCTCTGTGTGGGACTCTAAAGACTCGACACTACGTTGGCAGTGGGTTTAACCATAGACCGCAAGCGGCACTAGCTGTACGTAACGGTCCCCAGGTAGATGTCGATAAGAAGACTGACGAGGTGAACCCCATCTGAACTCCTACTGAGCCTGTATGTGACAGTCTCCGTACAGTCCGGTCTGTTCGTCTGATACATCGCATGGCGGGCCTAGGGGGCGGTGAAACGTCAGTCCTCTAATAGCGGTACAAGTCGTGTCGGAGTGTAGCCCAGAACACCCTGAGATAACACTGGAAGCCTACCAGTATATCTCGCTTGCCCTGGCCAGGGACTACTCATGTAATGGCTCTCCTGGACACATCGCGATGTCAACCCCCAATACCGGGAGAGACGAATCCTGTCTAACCGTCACTGCCTCCAAGTGCTTCGGGACTGCACCCAAAAACTACCTGTTTGCACGACTCCTTTGAGCCGTGGTAGGGTAGTAATCAAAGTGCAGTAGGAACACACTCGAGGCGAAGTGACAGTGTCAAGTCAACGGACTAAGCTGTACTCATGTCACCTGGGAACTGATAACTGACGATAGGTATAATACCAACCAACAGTTCCCGACGAGTCCTGTCCAGTGTACTCGTAACCTAACGAGCACCCGTATACTATCTCAAGTACGACGTACTGACGGCTGTGGGACAAACCGTCTCCCACACTGGGATGAGAAGCGCATACGCTAGTCTACTCCGGAGTATCGATGCCCTGTCTCGATAGTCCAATGACTAGGGACCTGTATAAGGATGTGCTTATAGATCACCCAGCTCCCACGAGTGTGAGCGCCATCACAACGCTGGTAATCAAGCAAAGATCCTAAGGGCTCTACTAATATGTATATCAGCAATATGCTAAAAGAAACACATGCACATATTAAAGCAGAGACAAACCAAGTAGCATACTACCATTTCGAGCAAGATTGTATATACAACTGTGAATATCCCAACCTTCCATCAAGTAATATACAAACTAGTATGATACAGTAATGGCCTCTAGGGCATATACACTAACAATCTCCCACTTGCACTAAGGCCATGTACTGGAGTATCGAAGACCTATCATCTCGATCAGCCGCTCGAATTGAGTCTGGGGCAAGGCCTTGGTGAATGGATCTGCTGTGTTATCTTCTGAAGCAACTCTCCGAACCTCGATCTGCTGGCGATCCACGATCTCCCTGATCAGGTGATACCGCCTTAAGATGTGTCTGGATTTCTGATGGGACCTGGGTTCCTTCGCTAAAGCTATAGCCCTGTTGTTGTCGCAATACAGAGGTATTGGGTCAACAATGGATGGAACCACCTGAAGTTCTTTCAAGAACTTCCTCATCCAGACAGCTTCTTTTGTGGCATCAGATGCAGCGATATATTCCGCTTCCATAGTCGAGTCAGCAACGGTTTCCTGTTTGGAGCTCTTCCAACACACCGCCCCTCCATTGAGGGTGAAGACAAAACCCGACATGGACTTGGAATCATCCTTGTCACTCTGGAAGCCGGAGTCAGCAAAGGCCTCAATCTGGAGGTCTTTTCCGCCATACACCAAGAACATCTCCTTAGTCCTTCTCAGGTACTTGAGAATGTTCTTTACTGCTATCCAATGTTTCTCCCCAGGGTTTGACTGATACCTGCTTACCACACTTAGTGCATAAGCCACATCTGGTCTGGTACACAACATCGCATACATTATAGAGCCTACCGCAGAAGCGTAGGGTATAATAGACATGCGATCCCTCTCCAAATCAGTCTTGGGAGACATCTCTTTGGAGAGGGTGATCCCGTGACAAGCCGGTAGACTACCGCGCTTGGAATCTTCCATACTGAATCTCTTCAGTATGGTGTCGATGTACCTGGACTGTGAAAGTCCTAATATCCTCTTGGATCTGTCACGGTAGATCCAGATACCCAGAATGTATGAGGCATCACCCAGGTCTTTCATGGAGAACCTGTGTGACAAGAACCCCTTGACAGATTGTAGCATAGGAATGTCATTTCCTATTAAGAGAATGTCATCCACGTATAAAACGAGGAATACTACAGTTCTCGCTACAAATCTACAATAGATGCATGGTTCATCTGGATTTTTGATAAAGCCAAATTCCTTGACCGTCTCATCAAAACAGATGTTCCAACTCCGCGATGCCTACTTTAGTCCATAAATGGACTTAAGCAACTTGCACACCTTTCCGCTGCTCCCACTCTGAATGAAACCCTCTGGCTGGTCCATATAGACACACTCCTCTAAATGTCTATTTAGAAAAGCTGTCTTTACGTCCATCTGCCAAATCTCATAATCGTGGAAGGCAGCAATGGCAAGAAGGATCCGAATGGATTTCAGCATAGCTACTGGAGAAAAGGTTTCGTCATAGTCCAAACCAGGTCTTTGACGAAAACCCTTTGCAACCAGTCTAGCTTTATAGGTCTCAACCTGTCCATCTACACCAATCTTCCTTTTGAAGATCCACTTGCATCCTACGGGTTTTACCCCATCTGGAGCAATGTCCAACGTCCATACTTTGTTGGTGTACATGGACTCCATTTCGGTCCGCATTGCATCCAGCCATTTTACCGAGTCGACGCTCTGAATGGCTTGCTGGAAGCTAGTAGGCTCATCAAAATCTATGATGCAATCCTCTCTATCCCCGTCAATGAGAAAACCGTAGTATCTCTCGGGCGGATGAGACTGCCTACTACTTCTGCGGAGTGGCGTGGGAATGTCCTGATCTTTCGAACCCTCTGGTTCTACTAAGCTTTCAGTAATAGCTCGTGGTTCTGGAATTTCTTCCAGTTCTATTACGTTCCCACTTAATTCTTTTTCTATGAACTGGTGTTCTAGAAAGTGGGCATGGCGAGAAACAAACACCTTTTGTTCCTCTTCGCAATAGAAGAAATATCCCTTGGAGTTCTTTGGATATCCCACAAACTTGCACTGTACTGAGCGTGCCTCGAGCTTGTCCGCATGCTGCTTTTTTACAAAAGCTGGACATCCCCATGTCTTAATGTGATTAAGATAGGGTCTCTTCCCACACCACATCTGATATGGTGTAGTAGGCACAGTCTTAGTTGGAACTCAGTTCAAAAGGTATGCAGCTGATTCTAGCACATATCCCCAGAACGATCGCGGCAACTCAGCGTTACTCATCATGGACCGTACCATATCCAATAGGGTTCGGTTCCGTCTCTCCGATACACCGTTATGTTGCGGAGTGTATGGAGGAGTAAGCTGAGAGAGAATTCCATTCTCTTTTAAGTAACCCAGGAACTCGGCACTCAAGTATTCACCACCTCGATCAGATCTCAGTGCCTTGATACTTTTGCCTGTTTGTTTTTCCACTTCATTCTTATATTCCTGGAATTTTTCAAAAGCCTCGGATTTATGTTTCATTAAGAAGACATAACCATACCTTGAAAAGTCATCCGTAAAAGTAATGAAGTAAGAATAACCGCTTCGCGCATGTGTAGACATTGGACCGCATACGTCGCTGTGTACGATTCCCAAGAGCTCGCTCGCTCTTACTCCGTGTCCAGTGAACGGAGTCTTTGTCATCTTTCCTTTGAGATAGGATTGACAAGTTGCATACGATTGATATTCGAACGGATCCAAATATCCTTCTGTATGTAACTTAGTCAACCTTCTCTCATTGATGTGACCCAGTCTACAATACCATAAGAAAGTTTTATTGATTTCTGGAGACTTTCTTTTATGTGTATTCTGGACATTGAAAATCTGTGGTTGGTTTAATACGTATATACCGTTGTTCAATGTACCTGACCCAATCAAAACTTGATTAAGGTGAATGTTCACTACATTACTTACAAATGCAAATTCATAACCTTCTTTAGATAATAAAGATACAGAAATGATATTACAGGTTGCATTTGGTACATAATAACAACTACGCAAAACCAAAAAGTGTCCATCCGACAATCCCAGGTGATAGTCCCCCACGGCCTCAGCATCCATGCTAGCACCGTTTGCAACTCTGAGGGTCATGTCACCTGCCTTCAAAACTCTACGCTTTCTCAACGCCTGCAAAGAATTACAGATATGAGACCCTGATCCGGTATCCAATACCCAGGATGTAGAGTTTATTGATAGACAGTTTTCAATAACATACACACCTGAAGCTGAAGCTGCAACTCGCTTCAAATCCTGTGTTCTGGCCTTTCAAGCCTTGCAATACTGTTTCCAGTGACCACTTTTGTGACAATAGAAGCATTCTTCCTTCCCCACCAGCTTTCCCGCTACCTTTGTTGCTTTTCCTTTTCCCTTCGTATCCACTTTACCGACACCGCCTCTTGGTTTGGCGGGGGCTTTCTTCTTCTTACCCTTGGCTTTTGCCTTGGATCTAGAAGAGGAAGATCCTCCTACAAACAAAGTGGATGTCTCCCTACCTTTCTGTAGGGTGCCCTCAGCACTCCTCAACATGTTCAGAAGTTCGGAAAGTTCAACCTCCTTTCCTTGCATGTTGAAGTTAAGGATAAACTGGGCGTAAGTGGAAGGAAGGGACTGGAGAATCAAATCAGTATAGAGTTCATTCTCCAACGTGGTCCCAAGGTCCGCGAGCTCCTCAATGTAGCCAATCATCTTAAGCACGTGTTCCGCTACCGATGATCCGACGGCCAACCTTGCCGAAAACAACTTCTTCAATACTTCGTATCTTGCGATACGAGACTGCTCTCCATAGAGTTCTTTTGTATGAAGAAATATGGACTCTAGGTCCATATTCTCATGCCTCCTCTGATGTTCGTTGTCCATCGAGGCTAGTACGAGGCATCTGGCCTTCGCGCAATCTATTTCCCAGGTCTTGTAGATTTCCCTATCTACGACACTGGTTTTGGGACCTGGGACAGGGGGAGCTTTGGTGGTAAGGACATACCCCAACTTGTCGTAAGTGATTGCCATCTTGACATTCCTGAGCCAATCTTTGTAGTTTGGCCCTGTCAATACGTTTTTATCTAGTAATAACTTAAGTCCGGTCATGTTGAATGATCGCTGCAATTAGGAGAGAGAAAAGAAACACTTTAGCATGATGCTCTTGCAAGTTTAGAGTGGTTTTTAATTTGTCTAAACTGGATGGCTCCCACTGTCTCTCGAATCCCTTCTCAAACCGTAAAGAAAGGATTAGTCAGGATCTATCTCACCGTACAATACTTGCTTAACCGTTCATCCAGGCCAGTGTCGGTACTTCGAGGGAGGTTTTCCAACGCTTTCGCGAAGTTCCTTAATTAAAGAACCTCTTTTCCCTGGGGGCGTAGCCCCGCTAACACCTTTCTAGACACCTACTAGGTTTATAGCATTGATCGTTAAGTGAGAGTTTTCCCGGGGAGTAGCATATACTCACAGTAGGATCGGGATCCAAATATCATCGCGTGATAAAACCGAAGAAATCCTACCAGAATCATCACACTCCAAATGGTATGCAGCGCTAGCAAGTTTCAGTACTTATGAAACTCCCGATGTGGATTTTTGCCCCATGCTCTTATGACCTTGACTTTGGCCAAAATATCATAAGTCACATGTCAAGTTCTACCCGTCATTCTCCTGGTTAATTTGGACCCACCCGTACCCACCCTTGACTTTGGCCAAAATGGCAGCACGACTGTCCCAAACCAACGCATCTATCTATGCTGCACATGAATACCCAATCGCTACCAATCACTATGCCTTGACTTTGGCCAAAATACATAGCTTGAATACTTTTGACCATTCATGTGGAATGACGGAGGGCTACGAATGGTTTTGGCGAAACCGTGAACGTAGTGAACTTGATATAATCGATGGAACGAGATAGATTTTAAAAGGAGTGGTTCAAGCTCCGCGTTTAAAAGTTTAGTTTTGAAAAGAACCGAGTGGTTTTCAAAGTGTTCCAATCGACTTTTACTTGGTTTATTTTCTTGCATTAGTTCTTTTAATGCGTCCCATCATTTAATCCTACCATTGCAGAAAACAACCAAAATATGGCGTATGCTTATGCCATTCGCATTCGCCACGGGGCCCCGTCATCACCCGTTAGGTTACTTAACTAACGACAGAGCAGGGGCTGGGCTAGCGCGGCTGTAAAACATAAGCAACGCCTAAATAGTTATCATATATAAATATATACCAATGATAGATATTACAGATCACAGATGAATACATTGGATATACTAGGAATCCGCAATACGTTCGAGCCTGCAACGAAAAGCGGATTACACGGTCGCGGTGAATAGCCAATACCCCACCCAAGACCCCTACGGGTGCGGCAAACTACCCGCCAAGTACCCAAAGCGAAGCAACCTCCCTCACCACCGTGAGTAGGCCACTCGGCACTTCGAGATACCCGGTAGTTTGTGCACCCCCTCCATGGGTCTATCCTAGGAGCAAAAACAGTAAAAAGAATTATACAATGACGGCTACAACCCCGACCCGGTTGTGCGGACAAACAAATAATAATATTACATCAATTTACATATTACAATGAATGAAAGAAAAAGCAACACTCATCTCACATCCACCCCGGCTATTCATCCGCGACAATCCAACCCATTCATATACACATACCAGCATCAACCACAGATCACAGATATGTATAACCCCGACTAATCGACATATAGCGATTAGCCGACGTTCAATACATATAAACATCACAGATATAACCTTTTAGTCAAAGTGTATTGAAGTTCGAAAAAAAATACGGATTTATAGGCCCCCAAAAACAAATTTCTATTCTGGAAAATCTGGGCACATATAAACTATCTTAAAAATCCTAAAACCAAGCCAGAGATACACTGCACCAAACTCGACCCAGTGAAGAGCCAATACGGCCGCGGTTGCGCGGCAATAGCTTGCTATTGCCGCGGAACCGCGGCTCTTTGGTCGAATCACTGGATCGTTTTTGGTGGTTTTCTTCACAAAACCCTGAGATGATTTTTGGAGTATAACAAATTTTGTTTTGACCAGAAAAAGATTTAACAGAAACTTAGGGTTTTGAAAAACTCGGTTTTTCGATTTTTCCGATTCGAACTTCGATACACTTTACTACCTAGCTAGTTTATGTTTAGTTAGGCTCTGATACCACTGTAAGTCCATGTTGCCCACCCCGGTGCTTACGGGGAGGCGGAAAACAGAATAAAAATCGGATTTTTATGAGCTTAGGCAACATGGACTACACCATAAAGGATCTTTGCTAAACAAAAACAAGCTAAAGCTAACTAGAAACTAGCTAAGTGCTAGAAAGGTTATACCTTGGGCTTTATGTCCTTCTCTCCTTGCTCCTTGGAGTAGTGGAAGGAGGTCACCTTTGTCGTCTTCTCCCGTCAAAGAAAGATCCACCCGAAAGCCTCAACCTTTGGCTTCAACTCCAAGCTAGAAGTAACTAGGGTGCAAGAAGTGCTAATCCTTGAACCCTAGATGAGAGTAGAGATTATCAAGAAAGGGTTTTTCTCAAGCTCAAGTGTTTCTCAACACATGAGAGGGGAGAGCTTGAGGGAGAGGAAGAACAAGAGAGAGAATGTGAATAATAGAATGAGAGAATAATATGAAGCATTCTCTCATATATGTGAATTATTGTAATTAGATAATTAGTGAGATAATTATCATGGCTTAATCAAGACATGACCATTATCATTTCATTTTTAATGCAAATTGCAAGGATCAAAGAGCATCTTCCAAATGAAATGATGATGGTCAAAGTGTCAACAAGGTCAACAAGTCAAGATGGGTCAAATGGTCAACAACCATAACCATGCACAATTATTAAACTAATATCAATTAACCATAATACACACATAATCATTAGGGTTAATAAAATGATAATGGTTATTAACCCTAATCAAAGTCCTCTCCCTCTGTCTCAAGCAACTGTGCATACGCACCCGTATTCGTGATCCGAGGAACACGAATACAAAGAGAAAAACCAATCCCAAATCATATACTAGGATCTGGCTTAAACCAAAGCCCGCTAGTATAAGCTGTCCGGACAGCAAACGTGCACAAGTGCGCGGATGTGAACGAACCCTGTCGCAAAACCATGCGACCTCTACTCATTTTGCCTAAAGGCGAATAGCTCTCTGTGTGGGACTCTAAAGACTCGACACTACGCTGGCAGTAGGTTTAACCACAGAGCGCAAGCGGCACCAGCTATACATAATGGTCCCCGGGTAGATGTCGATAAGAAGACTGACGAGGTGAACCCCATCTGAACTCCTACTGAGCCTGTATGTGACAGTCTCCGTACAGTCCGGTCTGTTCGTCTGATACATCGCATGGTGGGCCTAGGGGGGCGGTGAAACGTCAGTCCCCTAATAGCGGTACAAGTCGTGTCGGAGTGTAGCCCAGAACACCCTGAGATAACACTGGAAGCCTACCAGTATATCTCGCTTGCCCTGGCCAGGGACTACTCGTGTAATGGCTCTCCTGGACACATCGTGACGTCAACCCCCAATACCGGGAGAGACGAATCCTGTCTAACCGTCACTGCCTCCAAGTGCTTCGGGACTGCACCCAAAAACTGTTTGCACGACTCCTTTGAGCCGTGGTAGGGTAGTAATCAAAGTGCAGTGGGAACACACTCGAGGCGAAGTGACAGTGTCAAGTCGATGGACTAAGTTGTACTCATGTCACCTGGGAACTGATAACTGACGATAGGTATAATACCAACCAACAGTTCCCGACGAGTCCTGTCCAGTGTACTCGTAACCTAACGAGCACCCGTATACTATCTCAAGTACGACGTACTGACGGCTGTAGGACAGACCGTCTCCCACACTGGGATGAGAAGCGCATACGCTAGTCTACTCCGGAGTATCGATGCCCTGTCTCGATAGTCCAACGACTAGGGACCTGTATAAGGATGTGCTTATAGATCACCCAGCTCCCACGAGTGTGAGCGCCATCACAACGCTGGTAATCAAGCAAAGATCCTAAGGGCTCTACTAATATGTATATCAGCAATATGCTAAAAGAAACACATGCACATATTAAAGCAGAGACAAACCAAGTAGCATACTACCATTTCGAGCAAGATTGTATATACAACTGTGAATATCCCAAGCTTCCATCAAGTAATATACAAACTAGTATGATACAGTAATGGCCTCTAGGGCATATACACTAACAATTATACCCGTCGTCAGTTAACAGTTCCCAGGTGACATGAGTACAGCATAGTCTGTAGACTTGACACTGCTACTTCGCCTCGAGTGTGTCCCACTGTTCTTAGATTGCTACCCTACCACGGCTCAAAGGATTCATGCAAACAGATAGCAGTTGGGTGCAGTCCCGAGCACTTGGAGGCAGTGGCGGTTAGACAGGATTCGTCTCTCCCGGTATTCGGAGTTGATATCGCGCTGTGTCAGAGAGCCATTACGCAAAGTCCCTGGCCAGAACAAGCGAGATTTGCTGGTAGGTTCCAGTAGTTTCTCAAGGTGTAATGGGCTTCGCTCCAACACGACTTATACAGCTTTTAGGGGACTGACGTTTGCCGCCCCCTAGGCCCGATATGCGATAGTCCTAGACGAACAGACCGGACTGTACGGAGATTGTCACATCAGGCTCAGTAGGAGTTCGGATGGGTTTCCTCATCAGCCTTCTTATCGACATCTACCTGGGGACCGTTACGTACAGCTAGTGCCGCTTGCGGTCTGTGGTTAAACCCACTGCCAGCGTAGTAATCGAGTCTTTAGAGTCCCACACAGAGAGTTTTCCTGCTCCAGGCGAAACGATATAGAGGTCGTATGGTTTTACGACAAGGGTTCGGACGCATACGTGTTTAAACGCACGTACGACGTTCGGACAGTTTTTACTAGCCGGCTTTGGTTTAAGCCAGATTCTAGTATCGGGTTATTGGATTTATACAGTCTAAAGTTTTTCCGTGTTTTCACGGATAGGAGGGGCGTTCTCGTAATTTGGCGGGAAGCTTCTAGAAGTATTGTGACTTGAGGGTTTAGGTGGCATAAGCATTTATTGCTTTAGTGACTCATTTGTGTGATTCATCCATATCATTAATGCATCATTAAATGGTTAATGACTCATGTAGTGAATCACACATATTGAATTAATGAAGCATGATGATTAATCATTTTATTTATTTATTTGATAAATCATTATGCTTCATATATTCAAGAGAGATCATTATCTCATTATCATTCTTATGCTCACCTTCTCTCTCCTCAAGCTCACTCTCTCTTCAAACCCTAATCCTACCCCTCATGTGTTGAGATCAAGGATTAGATAGACTAATTAATCCATAACCATTCTCTATATCACCTAGGTGCCTTTGATTAGCAACTAAAGAAACCTAGTTACCTCAAGATTAGAGGTGAAGCTTGAAGTAGAACCAGAAGCTCTCGGGTGGATCATCTATTACATAGAGGAGGCCGAGGAGGATGTGGAGAACGAAAAGACGAAGGACAAGGTTCACTAGGTATAATCTCTTCTCATAGTAGTTAACAACTCCTATATATATGTTAGTTATAGTTTAGCAAAGATTCTTCGGTTAGTCGATGTTAATCCAAAGAACAAGATTGTTTTTCATATTTCCGCCTCCCCGCAACTCGTGGGGTGTTGTACATCGACTTACACCGTGGTAGGGAGGAAATCAAAGCACAGTGGGAGCCACACAAGACTCTATGACAATCTCGGGTCTACAGACTAACCTGTACCAGTGTCACCAGAGGACTGCTATCTGACGATAGGTATACTACCATATAGGAGTCCTCGACGAGTCCTGTTCTTTGTACCCATTATCCAATGAGCACTTGTGTACAATCATTGATGTCACACACCAATAGTTGTGGGATCAACCATCGCCCTCTAAGGGACAAGAAATATAAATATACACACTGGTCTACTATGGAATATCGATGCCCTGGTCTCGATATTCCCACAACTAAGAACTGATTAAAGAATGTACTTGTGGACCACCGTGGCCCTACTAGTATGATCTCAACATAATCCTGGTAGTCAAGTACATATCCTAAGGGCTTTATGTCACGACCCGAAATCGGCACGTGACGGCCCTTAAACTACGTAACGTCTACAAGCGTAACGCAATTTAAGTAAGCCGAAAACCCAGCAGTCTAAACCATCAAAAGTAGTAAGTGATAATAGTATTTTCAAAACTTTTGAAATCTCAAACCAAATTCTTTAAAGTCCAACTTTACTTTCTTAAAAATTTTGGCAGCACCTCCTTTGTAAAAACTAACCCCCAAAAATGGGTATAACATAAATATAAGTAAAGCATCCCAAACGGGAGCAAAATCTACGTTCAAAGGCGGAAAACAACCACCACAACAGATATACGACGCCGTACCGAAGAAATAAAAGACGATATAAGTAAAACTGCATAAAAGACATCCAAGTCAATAAAATATACAATATCGTCCTCACATCAAGTCTCTAAGTCATACACATGAAAGTGGTAGATGGAGAGTACAGGATACAAAGAATATACAATACGCAACATCGGATAACCGTAAAACCCACCTATAGCAAAACTGTACACAGTCAGCCGTAGCGGTATCCGCAGCAAAAGATGATACGAAAGATGAAAAGCCTGTCGCGACTGCCCTGAGGGACTACTTGCAAAACACTGTGGCACAACGGGGATGAGTTTCCAACTCGTGAATAGTAAATAACATATGAAGGTAATCGTAAGTATGCACGTACAGCGCGAATCTAATAAATGCAAGTGGATAGCAATAAATGGTCATATGTATGCAACGGTCATGAAAGGTACTCTATCAGGTACTACTAATACATGAAGCAATGCATATAAAATAAATGAGGAGTATGGAACAAAACATGTCATTCTCACGGAATCCTGACCTCGTGACAGGACCAAAGTCCATCAAGACAATCTAAATCCAAAATTTCCTCAAAACAGCCCCCAAATTGGCCCTCATATCCTGTAAGTCTCATATATCCTGAATGTACAATATCAAGTAAATCACATATATCCTGAATGTACAGTATCAAGTAAATCTCATATATCCTGAATGTACAGTATCAAGTAAATCTCATATATCCTGAATCCAGTATCGAGTAAGTTTCATATAAAGTGAGTGTCCAACATCGGCACCCAAAAACATCATGAAACAAGTGTCTAGTATCGACACATAAATATTCATATCCATGCGTTCCTCGAATCGTAAGTGTCCGGTATCGACACCCGTGATCCACGTATCAGTCTTTCTCATATTCATACGTTCCTCGAATCGTTAGTGTCCGGTATCGACACCCGTGATCCACGTATCGGTTTTCTGATATCTATACGTTCCTCGAAACCCAAGTGTCTCACTTCGACACTTGTGTTCCACGTATCGGTATATACGTCCTCCGAATCTTAAGTGCCCATACATCGACACTCTCGATCCCGTATCGGTTTAAAACAAATCTCTGAGTAGATGTATCCAAATATCATATCAAGAGAAACCAG
The DNA here is from genome assembly GCA_030015575.1 of Agapanthus africanus. Taxonomy (NCBI): domain Eukaryota; kingdom Viridiplantae; phylum Streptophyta; class Magnoliopsida; order Asparagales; family Amaryllidaceae; genus Agapanthus; species Agapanthus africanus. The sequence goes on along the minus strand of CM057350.1, from coordinate 437,815,243 downwards.
GTTTTTTAAGTAATGCATAATTTCATGAAACAACCATGGTCCTCAAATCTAGAAAACATCAAGTAATGAATAAGTATAACTGCATGAATCAATACATATATATATTAGCGTCACATTCCATTAATATATATATATATATATATATGCATATATAACAGCGTCCCATTCCACTGTTATATATACTTAGGAGTAAAAATATAAGAGAACGTCATATGAAATCCATGAATGTAATATATGCAACATGAAACAGTAATATGAGCATATAAAGGAAAAACCCCTATTTAACTGCAACAAGTTAATATATATATCATGCGGTTTCTAATTTCTCCAAGTCCATACAACATCAAATAAAGGTGAAAATATAGCTATAGCCAGGTATGCGTAACCATGTTGGTATAGCAAGATATGTGTATCTACCTATCCATAATGATGTAATACCCTCCAGGTATATGTGTAAGCATATAGGCAAGATGTACATGTAGCTATGTCTCATGTGTGTATATACCTATCACTAATGGTACAATACTATATAGGTATATAGGTAACTAGCATGTAAGCATGTCAAGGCATATGTGTAAGCATGTAGGTATACAGGTATGCTATATGTCATATGCACCAAAAGAAATAGGGATCATGTCTCAATGTCCCTAAACAATAAAATATCACATATGTATAGGTGTTGTGCGTGTCATGGCAATTATTGACGGTGTGTGTATAGCATGCAATTAGTGCTCGTAAAACATGAACCGTCAATAATGGTGTTGTGTCTCATTAATACTAAGTCCATTCACAAGGAAATAAGATAAGCAACAAAGGTATACATGCACAATCAATATCCGTATACTTCTAACTAATAGTCATGTCATTTGATCTAGCCCAGAAGCATAACGTCATGCGGGCGATCCCCCTGTAGATGTTAAATCTACTCACCAACCATCCTGGCTAAGTAAAGCCAACCACTCGCTTTCCCTTCTTCGCAGCGCCCGAAGTCCCCGCCTGCGATCCTGAAAGCATATAACAATATACCAAGTATATATTAGCAATCGACCAATAACACGTACCAACTACGTTTGACCGACGCACCAAATCCAAACATACTCTCAAGTGTTCGTCAAGTGGCTAACGCGCGTAGCGACACTACGAAACCAACACAAGAGCAAAAGTTACACAAAGACATGAACGACATCGGCACGACCCTAGCTAGGAACGCAAAGCGACACAACTACCAAGCCTAGACCCTGATCATACAGATCGCACAATCAAAACACAATAATAAACGTGGAATCTAATATAAATAACGTCGCAACGTCAAAAGAAACCCATGCCAAAACTTACCGAAATCTAGTAAGCAACATATCGCACAAATTTGCACAAGTCTAAAGCAACACAATTCTAGCGACATCAAATATCTTAAAGCAGCTTAACTAAGTTATGAAAACCACTTCTATAATATTAAACTCGCCCAATTATGCTTTAGTAAAAACCTAGTTTACTAATAATCTTAATTATACAAATTAGGAATTAAACAATTTCCATTCTTCCACTAGAATAAGTTTTCCTAATCAACAATTAACAATTAACCCTTCATCAAGTTAAACCCTAACTTGAACTTCACTAAAATTAACATGAAAGAATTAAACATGAATTTAAAGCTATACTAACCAATTAATTAGCTAACTAAGTGATTTAATACAACAATTTAAAGATTTGGATTTGAAATTATACCTCTTCAAGAACACACCAAAGCAACTAGATTCATCATCTTTTGCCTCCAAATATCATGTTTACCCTAAAACAGAAGTTTGATCACAGAAGTTTGATCACAATCGGATTAAAACGGAATACACCGACTATTTTACCCTAAAACGAAAAAATTCGCATAACGATTTCTAAAACGTTACACTTTATCAACATGTGAGAGTAAGACAGTAAAGAATATCAGTCAACATGTTAAGATAAAGAGTAACCAGATAGCATACTATCATGTCGAGCAAGAAAGTCATCTATATATATGTCCAAGTATCCACTATAATATACATCACATGTACAATAATGGTCTCTAGGGCATACATATAACTAACAAAAACTAGCAGTAGCCCTCTGTCATTTCAGGAAGTAGAGTACTTAGTATATGCGCTACATTTGTTGACTGTGTCAAGGCGTAGTGTATGGTAGCTAAGTGATGTCTTCCTACTTGCATGTTGATGCTATAGGTTAGGACAGTCGTGTAACCTTATTGAATGTGTCAAGAGTTATATGGGTGGGTCTAAATCAATCACGAAATGACGGGTTGAACTTAACTAGTAGCTTATGGTTTGTTGACTGTGTCAAGGTCATAAGCCGCTAGGGGTAATAGCTAATATCAGGAGTTTCATGTGTTGAAACTTGCAATGAAATTGCAAACCTTCTATGGAGTGGGGTGATTTGTTGACTGTGTCAAGGTTACCATGCCATGATATAGTGGGTCCCAATTTCTACTATGAGTAATAGTTACTCTCGGAAGATTTTCTATACGAAATCCCGGCTAGTTCTCCTTTTAGGATTTGAGGGAGAATTTGACAGAACTGTGAGAGCCATCCTGGTTAGATAAATACACCAATCTAATCTAGATTAGAGTGCACGCTGAGTGTTTTTTTCTCTCTCTGGAAGCAACCATTGATTCACCTTAAACTAAGACTCGTTAACCATATCGACCGACCTTTTTACAATCGATAGCTTTGGAATATCTGGATTGCTCTAATCCACGACATAGTCGCATATATCCTTACCTATCCTACTTCCCCTTCTGCTAACTCCAGAACCCTTTGTATTCGGTACAGAGATCCATATTGCTTGGAAGGTCATCGTATGGTAAGATACGAACTCAACAAAATTGTTTCAGTCCGAGAATGGCCACTGGTTCTGGATTAGATGAATTGTCCGTTTGTCTCTCCCTCCTACCTTATCTCAAGTTTGAGAGCTCCTTACATGTAAGGAGTGTATACCAGTTATGCTCATTAGATATTCTTCCATTCCCAAAGCTGGTGCTAAAGGAATGGAAAGAAGAATACCAACTAGCATAAATTTGGTTTACAGGGAGATAAAATGGAGAGACATCAAAAGGGGTTGAAGTATAAGAAAAGGAAATTGTGACTACTGTCATAAGCCTGGGCAATGAAAAAGGCAATACAATGAATACACGACTAACCCTCTTGAAACATTTTTAATGTTTCGAATCTCCTGTGTGTATGTATTTTGAAAAACTGTTCTCAATAAAGTCTAACTCCTGGGTATATAGATACCGGATTAGTATCCCACATATGTAGGGCATTACAGATGCAGAGAAGAAGCATAGAATTGAGAATGGATGATTTTATCCTTAATGTCAGTTTATAGAGCAATTGTTTCTATTGAGGAAAATCATCAGGTTTTGTCTAAAGGCAAACTTTTGGTTTCTTTTAACCAAAAGAATGTTTTTCAATTAACATCACACAGAAATTGAGTTATTGAACTCTATGAACTTATACATATTGATGTATGTCGTGTGATGTCCATACGGACATGGGGTTAGTTCCAGGTATTACGTATTGAGAATGTTATTCTCTTAAATTGCTCATCCGCGGGTGCGCTCTATGATGAGTAATGTTGAGTTGCCTTATTCGATTTTGGGGATACACTAGAAATAGATGCATATCAATGGATATTGGTTCCACCTAAACAAATACCTCTGTTTCTATATGTTAGAATGATGTTCATATCAAAGTTGTTAAGATATTGGGTTATCTGGTTTATACTTAAAATCATAATCCGGACAAACTCGAGGCATGTTTCGGTAATAGCGGTTTGTGGGTTATGCCAAGCTTTAGCAAAGGATATCTTCTACCATTTTCAAGTTCAAAAGTGTTTTGTTCTTGACTCGCCACCTCTTTGGTAAAGGAATTTGTTGCAAAAGAAATTAGTTGGAGTATGGTAGAACTGGAAGTGATTCCAGAACCGCAAACGGTTACTGAAAGTTTGGTAGAACTTAATGATCCAATTGACCCTCACAGACCATAGCTACTCTGCAGATTTAGTAGGTGAGCTCAGCCACCCGAGAAGTACTTCTATTTTCTCATAGACGGTGACTAGAAGGCTTACGTCATGTGATGATGACCCTACCAGTTATCAGCAGGCCATAGGAAGTGGTGACTTCCGACTGATGGCTGGATGCCAAGTTATCTAAGTTGGACTCCATGCACTACAACAAATTATAAACTTTGTTGCATGCTCCTGAAAGGGGTAAAACCCATAAGAAGCAAGCAGATCTTTCGAGATCAGTGCTGTTAGTTATATGTATGCCCTAGAGGCCATTACTGTACATACGATGTATATTGTAGTGGATGCTAGGACATATATAGGGAGGACTTTCTTGCTCGACATGATAGTATGCTATCTGGTTGTACTTTATCTTAACATGTACTTTGATTGTCTCTATGTTACATGTTGATAAATCCCTTAGGATATGTACTCGACTACTGGAACTATGATGAGATCATACTAGTGGGGCCATGGTAGTAGACGAGTACATCCTAAACTGTTCCTAGTCGAGGGTGTATCGAGACAGGGCATCGATACACCAGAGTAGACTAGCGTATACGCATCTTGACCCATATGATGGGCGATGGATGATCCCATATCCATCGGTGTTTGACATCAAGGATGGTGTACGGTTGCTCAGTGGAGACTGGGTACACTGGACGGACTCGCCGAGAACTCCCAGATGGTATTATACCATACGTCAGATGGCAGTTCTCCGGTGACACTGGTACAGAGTAGTCTGTCGACCCGAGATCGTCATAGAGTCTTGTGTGATTCCCACTGTGCTTTGATTTCCATCATACCACGTCCAAGAGGGCGTGCAAAAAGGTGGCTTTTGGGTACAGTCCCGAATCACATGGAGGCAATGAGCGATAGGAGGGGATTCGTCTCTCCCGGTATAGGGAGTTGATGTTGTGCTGTGTTCGATTGGCTATAACCGGAAATCCCTGGCCAGGGTTGCTGAGATTTACTGGTAAGAGTTATCAGTAGTTTCTCGAACTGTTATAGACCTCATATCGACACGACTTATCAAGCTACTGGGGTCTGACGTTTACCACCCCTAGGCGAGATATGCGACATATCAGACGACGAGACCGGACTGTACGGGAGTGTTACTGTTTGGATTCACAGGAGAAGTTACAGGCTTGCTTGTTGATCTTCTGAGCGCTCAATACCTGGGTAGCTATTACGTTTAGCTGACCGCTTGCAGCTTGTGGGTGTTTGATATGATCATCACCTACTGCCGGCGTATTGACGATTCTTTAGAGTCCTACACAGAGGTTTCTTGGCTCAGGCAAAACGGAGTAGGAGCACATATGTGATATGTGCGGGACCGAGGATAATGCGATATGTGATACCGTATTCTATTCTCGCGATATTTGATATCAGCCGGGTCATCGGATCAAGTGTTGATTCGATGAATCGGTACGGATAAATATTAGTCGGTTATATGCGATATAGCCGGATTGTCGGATCAAGTGTTGATTCGATAATTTAATGTATAATAATATATATGATATATTAAATGACATTAACTAATATTAGCTCACTAAAAGATTCTTTTTCTCACTCGGATAATACATTGATATATATGCGATATATGTTAATTGTATTATTTTATTTTGTTACAATAAATATTATATATGTGATATATAATATTGTAACATGATATGATTACTAATGCAACATGTTTAGTAGAGATTAAACATGGTTAGGGTTTGATTAGGGTTAAACCTTTCTAGATGTTTCTAGAAGGTTTTCTTTTTTGTTTTGGAAAAGATATTTTAGCATGATATTTCTTAACCCAACCACACCCTTTAACCCTAGTTCAATCTCTACAATGGTTACTTTACCATTGTTGCATAATTCATCATTATCTCTTTTATTATTCATCACAAAAGGAATTCTATCATATTCATCTTCTTCTTCCTTCATCTTTTCTTTCATGAAAAAGCTTACTAGTTTTTTCAAAGTGATGAATAAATGTGAGAAAAAGATAAATAAAGAGAGCAAAAATCCTACTTCATCATCCTCATCTTCCCTTGCCCTTTAGATGAGAGTGTTCACTCAATTTTAGTGAGTGTTAGCTTGTGTTAATGAAACTTCAAGGTAGATCATCTTTGTATCGAAGATCGGAAGCAAGACTGCACCTTTCTCTTCGTGAAGCCTCTCGAGAGTCCAGAGCACGATGATCGCAGCGAAGGGACCTCAACACGGAGCATATGAAGTGAAGGACCGGATCAACAAAGGTTGTAATCCCTCTCACTTAGTGTTAAAGTGTTTAGCATGTTAGTTTTCGCCTAATCTCTAGTTTAAAGATCCGTATTCGGGTTGTTCAGCACGGCTAAATTTTTAATCGGGTATGTTTGATGCCTCGTAGACCCTTGTGTGCGTGCATAGCAACCCTACAAGTGCAAATGGAAAGGTATTAACCTAATAAGGCTAGACTTGTATTATACATGTATTCATCAAATACCCGATATGGATTGTGATGATACTGTTACTTCAAAGTCTGTGCTGAAGTCCATATGGATAAAATTTGTCACTGTTGTTTTTATGACTATGATATATGTTCCCCTAATAATTAAACATGATAAAAAGAGACCCTTCCAGCCTATAAACGGCTGATTCCTTAAAAAGTACTATGCTTGAGGAGTCATGACTTAGGTCAATGATAGATGATGACGCTTGTGTCTACTCGCTATCTTCCTAAGTCAGAACTCTGAAAGAAGTACCAAAAAGAACTAAAGCGTCGCCTCAAACACGACGATAATGGACTGAAACGTCCCTAAACTAGCGCATAGCCTCAAACACGGCGATTAATGGATCGAAATATCTCTAAACTAGCGCATCGCCTCAAACACGGCGATAATGGACCGAAACGTCCCTAAACTAGTGCATTGCCTCAAACACGGCGATAATGGACTGAAACGTCCTTAAACTAATACTCGCCCCCAAAATACAGCGATAATGGACCGAAACGTCCTTAAACTAATGATGAACCGAAACGTCCTTAAATTAATGATAGACTGAAATGTCCCTAAACTAGAGCGCCGCCCCCAAACACCGCAATATGCTCGCTTGAGATCTATATTTCAATCGAAGTCCCAACGGCTCCATAAATGACGGCGGCCGGGCATTCATTAGCGAAGGTTGCAACTCAAGTCCCACAGGCTACATATCTACTCCAGCGGTGAAGCCACCCTCAAGACCCACCGGCAAACAGATGGGTTATCTGCGACAAAACTACTCTCGAGAGTTTCACCGCTCAAAAAAGGGTATGTCGACAAGCGAAATGGGCATGGATGAAAACCCGAAAGGGCACCGTGAGTAAAACAGCAAGACTACCGGAGAGCTTGTGAAAACTCGATGGGCACAATCTCATAAAAAAAACTTGCAAGGTCCTTTCAATCTTGTAAGGAGAAAATACCTGCGTGAGATCCTTATGACTCATAAAGGAGCAACATACTTAAAAATCCATATGATTTCTAAGGAGAAAATACACCTACGAGATCCTCATGACTCTTAAAGAGAATTCTCCCTATGAGACCCTCATGGCTCATAGGATTCAAAAGCCTTAGGTTACCAAGATCTAAACATGTTCTTAAGCCATCATATTCCCCAAGCTGCACTACAGGCGGTCCAATATTGACCCTTGTATAAAATCCACGGGCGTAAATAAATATTCTCCCACCAAGTTCCACCAATAGAGAGAAATGTCCCCATATGGTGAGCGACACTTGTAAGTCCTCTCAACTTATAAATAGAAAACACTCTTGTATGATCCTTATGACTTATGAGAGAAAGACACACTTAGGAATCCACACGATTCCTAATGAGAAATTACACTTGCAAGATCCTCACGACTCGTAGGGAGAAATACCTTTATGAGACCCTTACGGCTCATAAAACCACAAAGCCTTAGTTGACAGGATCCTAACCCTGTTTGCTAAGCCACCTTTGTCCAAACCAACAAAGGCAGATGATGAGTCGCTCCTGGCAATATCCTAGTTGTAGCGATACTGATGCCTAAATAGGTATCAAATTTCAAGTCCTCTCACTACAAATGATGATTCGTTCCTGGCAATATTCCAGTGGTAGCGATACTGATGCCAAGATTAGTATCAAATTTCAAATCCCAAAAAAAACAGAAATGATAAGGCAACTCGCAATAAAAGCAGCAGGTAAAAACAAAAACAGCCGAAATGATTAGGCACCGCAATAAATAGCCGAAATGATTGGGCAATCGTGACTTTCACAACATAAAGGCTGATTGCGGGAAAAAATATAATAATAAAAAAATGAAAATCAAACTTTTCTGCCCTGCAAGTATGTCCACATCGACCCTTGTATACGATCTATGGGCATGAATAAAGGAAAGGGGGCCGTATTTTCCCACCACGCTTCGTCAAAAGGAGAACCAAGTTTTGACGGTTCATATGCAACGTCATCTTCATAAAAAAATGAAAAACTCAAGGGTCAAAGCAAAAAATGGAGTAATGGCAAAATCCTAGTTTCATGTGTTAATGGCAACATCTATAGCCTAAAGATCATCCCGGTGTTCTTTCTCATTCCAGCAGGATGCAGACACAAAACCATCATCAAAGAAGAAAGACCCAAGGGTCAAAAAAATAGAGTAATGGCAAAATCCTAGCTCCAAGTCTTGACAGTTCATATACAACGTCATCATCAAAAAAAAGAGAAAGAAAGGCCCCAGGATCAAAGCTAAAAATGGAGTAATGGTAAAATCCTAGCTCCAGGTTTTGACGGCATTCTCCCTCATTTCAGTATGATGCGGACGCAACTATCAAATGAAATTAAAGCAATGGTATATTCCTAACTCAAGACTTCAATTGCAATACATACAGCATAGAGGTCCTCCAGATGTCTACCCTACTTCAGCAAAGAATCGGCACGACATCGTCAAAGAAAAAACGAAGTGATGGCATATTCCTAACTTTGGGTCTTACAGCAGTACATACAAAGCCTAAAGACCGTTGGAGATCATCCCATCCTAGAAGGGTGCGGTTATGACTCATCGGGGCTCCAAATTAAGCCTAACCTCAAGTAAAAAGTGTCATGGAAAATACCTAACGCTTGTTCTTCCAACGGTGATATGACCTAAGGAGATTACTTGAAGACGTTTTGTCCAGCCTCAAAAGAGATCAGAGACACGACAGTCACAGGGCTACTCGAACAGCGGCTTAAAGACTGAATATCGAGGAATATATCAGCCAACACGACGGTACCACGGACTAAAACCCTAGTACCACAAACCTAACGGACCTCTGTCATAAAAGAATGGGGGTTATCTACATACAAAGTTAGGACAAGTTTGCCTGTAAACCCAAGGGAGGTAAACTAAAAACACTCCGAAATGAGTACATAAACTAAAGACTCCGAAATGAGTGAATAAACTACAAACTCCAAAATGAGTACGTAAACTAAAAACTCTGAAATGAGTGAATAAACTACAAACTCCGAAATGAGTACGTAAACTAAAGACTCTGAATTAAGTAAATAAACTATAAACTCCGAAATGAGTACATAAACTACTTCGCACCAGATCAAGACATCAAGAAACAGAAAGGTCGAAATTTTTAAAGTTATATACGATACGCCAACCCGAAACCTGCCATATGCTATGCATTACTCTACACTACTTCACTCACGGGTATGCCTTCATGAGCAAGGCAATAGGGGGAAGCATTTTTTCACATTAGTCCGATGTTCACTATATCTAGATGCATATTTGAATGAGAAATTGCGTTGAAAGTATGCTCATTTATGTGTGCGTGTGTGTGCTCTACATATGTGCGCATCATTAGCATTCGTGCGCAACAGAAACTCCTAAGAGTAAAGTGCAAAGTATATGTACAGAGGCAAGATGCCTGCATGAATATGTGCTGGGGTGAAACATTAAGCGGTCAACGATAAAGAAACACATTTAAATAAACACATTATTCTGCAGGAAATAGATCACCAAACACGGGATCAAAAGTACAAGGGTTTACAAAACTATAATAAAGTTTTCTAAAGCCCTCTTAGCCTTCTCTACCATGTTGAAGCGGCGATCTTCACGAGGAGTCGCTCCCCATCGATCAATGTTGTGCCTATCGGCAAAGGCAGACATGATAGCCCGCTAAGCCCGTATCTGGCTTAGCAGCTGAACAAAGCGATCCCTCAGAGGCTGGGTAATCAAATGTTCCTCATGAAAGCACTCGATCTTATCTTCCGCTACGTCGAGCATTTCCGGAGTCATCTCCGCTAGATGAGAGGGAATGTCAGCGAGCACGGACAGGAAGATCATCCGGAGACAAATCGAGCCAATGGAAAGAGGAGATCCTTTACGAGTCAGGAGTTCGTACATCATCATGTTGCATTGGTCATCCGTGAGAACGGGATTCACCAAGCGGGCAGCAAAACGAGGAACAATTCACTCGATAGGCACCTCCCATGGTTATCTATGAGCATGTGGACGATTGCAAGCCATAACTTTTGATCTGTTAAAAAATGGTTCTTTCCTTGTGAAGAAGAAGAACATTGCTTCAGAATATAAAGGGAAGAATTTAAGTCTAGGCACAAAAAATGTTGTGCATGGTGGAACCATTTCCAAGTTCTGATAAAAAAAAGGGCATATGAAAAGAAAGAGTTGACTCATGAAAAACAGAGCAAGAAGGTGAAACGATTCATTCGTATCCTATAATAGAGCCTCACGTGCATGACACGTGAGCGTCGGCGCTATTTTTTTTAGCATTAAGTCATATAGCAGCGCCTCACGTGCATGACACGTGAGCGTTGGCACTAGTTTTTGATATATAACAACGCTTCATGTGAAGCACATGTGAGTATTGGTGTAAAAAAAGAGGGGCTTTGTCATTCATACTTCAAAGAAATTTATACATTGGTAATAATGATGATAACAAATAAAAAGAAGAGAGAGAAAGAAACAAATATTATCAAAATGTCTACAATGGCAAGATACTGAATTCTGGACATGGATTCTCAAACACAAAAGCAAGTTTGAGCAATACACGTTCAGCCTCATCGACCATCTTTTTATGCATCTTCTCTGGGATGTAGGCGTCAGGGTCACCACTGATATCCTCCACCCTCTGGTATGTCGATACTATCGCCTTTTGTTGAAAGACACGGTGCAAGATGGCGACAAGATTATCTCGCCGTTTCTTCGAGGTCAACCCCATCAGATACACAGAATACACCTTGTTTTCAGCATCATCGAGTGCTTGAAGCGGCATAACCTCAAGGCGCCCAGGTATAGCTTTCCAGATTGACCCAACGACGATCTTCAAAAGGGCAGAACGGCAGGGGAGAATTCAACCGTTGTAATCATCGAAGAGATACATCACCTCATCGCATTGGACGTCAGTGTACTCCTGACCTTGAAAGCGACCCTGGATACGAATCTCCTCATAAGAGATAATCTCTTCAAGATCATACAGATGACCAGCCATGGTACCTGAAAAGTAACCCAGTAGAAAGTTAGAAATAAAAATAATGTTAGCATCACAGAATCAAAATGGTGACTCATCAATGATGAGATATGTGCCCATTGTGATAATCCAAAAGGATCCTCATTAAATGAATGGTGCTCATTAAACAGCGGAGTTAAAAACTCCCAACATTCCCCAAAAGACGGGCTCTTTAAAACAAACAACAGATTCAAATTTGTGAAAAGAAGAAGAAAATGTATTAAAACCCTAAAAATTCAAACAAAAAAAAAGGGAAAAACCTCTAAGAACAATAAGGAAATAAAATTCCCCAAAATTCTTAAGATACAGATCAGAGCTAAGCTCTGGAAAAAAAATGGAATTAAATCCCCCCCCCCCCAAATAGTGGGATTAAATCCCAGAGAGCTCCATGTTAGAAAAACTCATGGGATGAATGATAGAATCAAATTCCAGGAAATCTCAAATGTCAAAATTGATAGTAGGGTAAAACCCTAAGAAGAGAATCAAAAATTCTCAAGTCTTGGATGAAGACATTAAGATCCACGATCTATAAAAAGAGAGGGTTTTTTTCTTTAGATCTCCAAGAAATCGAGAGAGAGATAAACTCTGTCCAATCTGATTATGGACTTAAAATATATATACATGCTCAAAAGAGGTTAAGAGCTAAGCTCTATTCATAATTCTTACCAAGAAATTTAGCAGAGTATACTCTATTCAAAAGAGTTCTGGGAGACAGAGATCTAAGTTCTGGAAATGAAAATTAAATTCTCAAAAGAAGGGAAGGTTCAAGAAAGAAGATGAAGAGATAGCAGTTATCTCAAGGGCCTAAGGCCCTATTTATAAGATATAGGGGGAACGGTACAACTTCCTAGGTGATCCAACGATAGTAAAAGTGATACCGTTGCACTCACATGTAAGCCACATGAGAATAACGGTGGGGGGTATTTGTTCCCCTAATAATTAAACATAATAAAAAGAGCTATGATCTGCTAAATTCCAACGAAGCAGTGCCTCACATGCTCCCCACGAGAGCGCCAGCACCAGCGCCAACCTCTTATAGGATTAAATCCTATGGTGGCACCGCACGTGAAGTTCACGTGGGGCGCCAATGTGCAAAGCATAGGAGCGCCTATCATATATAAGAATTAAATTCTTAAGTGGCGCCCACATGCACACCACGTGAGTGTCGGCGCCCAAATTAAAATCAGATAGAATTAAATTCTATATGGGGGATATTTTCCTAAAATATGGGACATTCTCTGTTAAACAGAGCCGTTGGATCAAAGATCCAATGGCGATGATAAATCATCAAATAATAGAATTAAATTCTATTAGGAGAAAATATCTCCCTAATCTTTCCAAGTGAGAAAGATATTCTCGGTTGGATCAAATATCCAATGATAGAATTAAATTCTATTTTAGGAATATATTTCTCCAATCTTTCCAAACAAAGAAAGATTGTTCTTTGTAAAACAGAGAGCCCTTGAATCAAAAATCCAATGGTGATTAAAAATCACCGTTTAATAGAAAAAAATTCTATATATGGGAAAATATTTCCCCAATCTTGTTAAAAAATAAGAAAATATATTCTGTAAAACAGAAATCCTTGGATCAAAGATCCAACTGTAGATAAAATTCTCCAAATAATTTTTGAGACCAATAAAATCAATTAGAATCTCTCAATGAGAGATTTTCTCAAATTAATTAACAAACTTGTCTCTCCTATATAAAGGAACCGAGACTTCAAGTCTTATATAAAGGATTGACCTGATTGATAGAATTAAAGTTAACCGCAATCAAGACGGTGTCGCTATGCAGCTAGCCGGTTGAGCACGGGTCGATCCACAGGGAGAAGGTTGTATGTCCTTTCTTGTTTTAGACGAGTCAACGAAGAATTGTATATGTTTGTTCAGTCTATCCTATATGTATTATTTGCAAGTATAAAGTTGTTAAGAAAAAGATACGAAATTGTAAGCTAAAGAAATCCGTACTCAAAACCTTTGAGCCGAGTCTTAACCAATTGAAGCTAGAGCAATCGGCAACAACGTGGATTAGGGGATTTAAGCGCGGTATTCGTGGAATCCGGCTTATTTACCCTTGTCCTTCCGTTCTTGTCTCTTGCTTTCGCCTCCGGCCAAACCGAACGCAACCGGTCGCGGTTAGGAATCACCGTTACCTTGTTAGGGTAGGGTGCCTAACGGAGCGCTTGCGTAACGTTTGGGCGGAGTTCAATGGAAAATAACGGGAAAAGGAAATGAGCAAAGAAATGTTAACTTACAATATCGTATTGATTCTTAACAACAACAATAATTACAACCATTCACAAAATGAGCAAAAAAGAGAGAACAAAAAGAACAAAGAAAAGAAAAGATTACAAGTAAGTAAGTGCATGAATTTAAATTGCAAATAAGTAAAGCAAGAAAATAAAAAGCAAGTAATAAATAAGCAATAAAAAGAACTAGAAACTAGAACTCAAGACAAGCATGGGATCAATAGCCAACCCTTAAACTTGCAAGCTCAATCAAGAGGTTGCAAGATCAAGAGAAGGGTAGAGAACGCATGTGAAATGAAGCGCTAATTCCATAAGAAAAAATACGACCCTTGAGATCAATAACAAACCCTTAACCTTTCAAGCTCAATGAAAAGGTTGAAAGATCAAGAGAAAGCAAGAATCTCAAGGGGAAGTTAAACAAAAGAGAATGATACAAAAACCCTCATCTTCATTGATCATCCACTCAATGCTCTCACTACATTTTCATGGAGGAAAGATAAAGAAGAAGAAGAAGAACTACACTAAAACCTACAAAAGAGGAACAAAGAATGAACACTTAAAGCTTGGCAAGTTCTGGGGTATTTATAGGAGGTGAACTGAAAACCTAGGGCAACAATCTGCCTCAATATGAAGTCCCCAAACTGCCCCCAAAATACGACAGAGAGAGGACCCCACATGGCCGCGGATCCGCCGAGTAAGCCTGCTTAGGCCGCGGTTCCGCGGCCGTCTTGATGAGTTGGGCCACCATCTTTTGTGTGCTCCCCTGGTTCTCTGTCCTATGTTATTGTACATATACCAAATTGCAGTATGCTTCCACAGTTGCATCAGATTTGCAATGGTCCAAAGTGGCAACAAAAATAATACTTTTGACCTTTTCTCCCTCGAGCTCCGCGCACCCATTGATTCTTGTGCTTCCCCTCTCGTGCTCTGTGCTTGTCCGAGACACGAATGACCGCTGTCATATGTCTTGTCTCTGGAACCGGTACGCAGCACTGGACGGATATGGATGACCGGAACCCGGCTTTTATCTGTTGTCAATAGATGTTCTGTATTTGGTGTAACTGTGGAGATTTTGTCTTGATTTGCAATATTTGTACTGGAAACCTGTAATCTGTAAATATGTAACAAACACGAATTAAAAGCACCTACCTATAAACACACGAGCATAAGAATGGGCGGTATAAAATGCAGTATTCTGTTATGAACAAATACCCCCAAACTTAACTTTTGCTCGTCCCGAGCAAAACCAATTATTCACAAAAAAGAAAATCCTAACCGCACTTTCGCAGGGAACGCGATTGCACTGAGCACGTGCAACAAGCCGTTAAACCTCTAGGTTCCCTAGTAGGAGGAGTGTTGTCTCCTGAGGGTTTTCAGCGGATACTACCCACAAAATCCCGTCAAGCTAGTGTCATAAGTTAACGTCGATTCTACTCCTACAGTTTAGTATTTACGTTAGAAATTCTATCATCCTAAGTTAAAAATATCCAACCCTAATGCTTCACACCTCTAATCTATTTAACCTTAGATCATATACGTTCCAAAAAAGTTTAGAAAGATGTTGGTTCCCCTGAGTTTTCCTTCTAAAGTGCGGCCTCAAATTAAGGATTTTTATCAACTTTACAGAAAACACAAGTCTTATTCTTTATTTCTATCTTTTATCCAAACATCGATTGTATACCCCTACGTGTGTGTGTATTTGCACCCCTACACTTGAGAATTCAATTCAAGCTATAATACCCTTGCCCTAATACCTAATACTACTTCTTTTCATTAAGGATGGACGGATTTGCTCACATATCTTTCATGCGACTATTAATGCTTCTTGAGGCACTAACGACCGATTACTGAATGTGTGAACTTTAAAGCGTAAATAGCAGTTTCCAGGTCTTGACTTTATTCTATTTTTTTTTCTTTTTCTTTTTCTTTTTCTTTTTCAAGACCGGATATATTTTTCAATATGCTCTTTTGGTGTTTAGCTTTAAATACTGTTTTTTCTTTCATACTAGGCTTTCAGGCAAGAATATTTCTAGGTATCTTCTACTATCCCAAGTTTCAAGGTGCGTGTAAGTGCAGTTTGTAGGGTATATACTTTCTAAATTTGAACTCGAGAAAAGAAACTATTTTTCAGACTTATCCTCCAGTAAAGCTTCAATACTTTCCCTTCATCTTGACTTGACTCAAGAACTGAACTCAAAAATTGTAAGGACGTATACTTACCAAAGTTAGACAGAATGAGGGTTATTTTAAGGATTTTCAATTCCTAAGTCTAGAATTTAGTTATTTCTAACATATCAACTAAACTTTCGGAATAAAGATCTAAGTTACCCTATTAGCTAACTTGACGACAAAGTTTTTATATTTTTTGGAAAATTTTTCAATTTTTGTGGGTTTTTAATAAGGTATGCAAATGCAAAATATACAAATGAATGCGAAGGAAGAAAGCTTACCGAGCACACCCCCAAACTTAAACTTGACAGTGCCCTCACTGTCAGGCTACACCAAGAGGGTCAAAATTGTCGGCGCTCCCTAAAAAAATTATATACAAAACAAAAACCAAAATGATATATACAAAAAAGGTGTCCCCCCAAACTTATGTAAAACAGTGTTTCCACTGTTAAGCGTTTGAAGTTCAGGATCGGGGGGAAAGAACAGTATCAAACTATACAAGGCCTTACACAGGCCAAAAGTGAGTACCAACCATTCAAAGATTTTATCGCTATAAAGCAGTGGCTGGTGAAAGAAGGCGTAGAGAAAAGAAATGGAGAATACGCGAGACCGTGCGGGATACGGTCTCGGTATATCGGAAGAAGAATGGTAGAAAGGAGAAAGAAATGGAATACGAACTTGAGGGTGGAAATGGATTGAATAAATTAGTACAATCTGTAATGATCGATGTGAAAAGATGGATTGTACTAATCTATCAATATGGCGAGAAATTGGATCAAATCCCTCAAGATTCGTAAGAAGCCATGGGTACGCCGAACTTGGTAAACCAGACATAGTAAATGAAAGTGAGACGGTTTCTTGCAAGGTCGGAACGATGGAAAGAATGGAGGGAAGTGGTTGAGGAAGGTTATCGGTTAAAGGTTCAGGAGGATGTACACAGTCGGTGGAAGGGATAGGATGAATTGGAAAATCCGACTCATCAATTATAACTGGTTCATCCTCAAAACTATCCTCAGAATTCTCCTCAAAGTTAAGCTCATCCATGCTTTTATCATCAATATCAAGACGCATATGAAGTTCGGGAAAAACATTTAATGACTCGGGATGATGATTTGAAGAGAAAAACTCAGCCAAATCTATGGGTTCATCATCCAAAATATTCCCAGCGTCAATATCCTCAATCAAGTGAAAATCAATATTCTCAGACACCTCATCAAAAGCATGGATTTCAATCAATTCAGGTTCTAAGATGGAGGTGTAGAGGTCAAAAGGATTGGGTGGGGTTTCACTTGGCAAGGTCCCTTCACAATCTGGCAAATCAAACACTACAAAGTCGCACAACTCATTAAACATTCTATCTTCAACTGATAATTCATTTGGGACACTTGATAGACTTTCAACACCGGAGTTGTGGGATTCAATTTGAGACGGGTAGGTTTGATTTGGAAGGGTATACAGCTCACTTTCTCCACTCAAATTCTCCACATCATACATTGGAAAATTTGGAGCTAGCTGGAAACTAGCTACCGGGTCAGTGGGTTGTATGAGAGCGGCCATGGACGCATTCAAATCCATCATCCGTTGGCTTGACGCTACCCTAAAGTCTTCCAACGACTGTTCCAGACTAGACATAGGTTGTGAAGGGGTTTCAGTAAAAGATTCAAAGTTGTTTGGATACTGAAAACTCCCAAATGGCGGTTCTGAAGCAATATCTAGGGAAGGTGCAAAGGTAGGGTAGGATTGGTAGGAATTGAATGGTTGGACAGGGGTAGGATCAACATTTGAATAAGAAGGTGAATGAAATTTTTGATCCCAAGAATTTGAAGTGGTGAAAGGAGTGAAAGATCGGCTACGAGATTGTTCAATACGTTCTGCAATAGACATAGGTCTTGGAGTTGTAACATGACTCGAAGAAGGGGTATCAACGTGAGAAGGGGTGAATGTTTGAAATGGTTGATACGAAGTGGATTGCAGAGTCAAATTGTTTGTCCTAGACGCGTCTATCCGATCTCTCAATGAAATTTTGGGCATTGAAGGGTCGTTCGAAGTTCGGCCAAAGCAAGAACCGTAAGAAGTAATGTCTGGTTGTGGGTACCAAAGTTCGGCAAGAGTTTTGCTAGGTGGAGTACCCATGATATGAAAAGAGAAAGAAAGAAAGGCAGAGAAAAGGAGGGGGAAAAGAATGTGATATTTTTTTATTTTTTATTTTTTATTTTTTTTATTTTTTATATATATACAGAAGAATGAAATATACACAAAAAGATTATTGACAAAAACAATCACGACACAAAAATACCACACACCTAATCGTTCTAGGGTTCACCTAGGTCAACTAGACCTGCTCCAGAACTTGATTGTCGAAGTAAAACTGTGTCGAGAAACGGGCTCAAGATACACTGATCACGAGGCCAGGTAAGTGCAGAGATAAGGGGAGGTTTTCCAACGCTTTCGCGAAGTTCCTTAATTAAATAACCCTTTCTCTTTTGGCGGTTTCACCGTTAACACTTTCCTAGACACCCCGTAAACAATATACCGTTAAGCGAGGTTCTAAACACAGTTAACTTCTCCTAGTGAGCGCGAAGTCCTTAAGGCTTAAAGTCTAGTTTCTTTTAAATTTTTGTGCGGGTAAACGTTATGCTCAAGTTCGTGATTTGTGGGCCACGGAAAAGGTGATGAAATCCTTTACCGTATGTTGTGGGGTTCGCTTGCCCTTAAGTCCGTATTAATGTATGCAATGCGCAATTCAATAAAAATTCTATAAAGAATCAAACAATCGTTTTTTAGTTTAAGCGCGGCACTGCAACAAATACGGGTTAGTCAATTTTTTAGCGTTTGCTAGCGAACTTGCAAAGAATCCTGCAAAAAATAGTATATTGGATGCGTCGGATTTGAGAAGAAGGTGTTAGTAAAATACGTACCGTTAAGTTTTGGGTTAGGAAACCCCCGTTGAATCAAATCCGGTAAGCTTGAAAAGTTCGCTTGCGCGGGTCAAACTACCCGGATCTTTGGCACTGTACTTCGTAATCACCTTAACTTTGAATGTACACTGTGCTCCCCACAATCGCAGTTTGCAAATCTGCAAAAATCTACACTCTTGCCCACAAAAATGATCAAAAATAACAAATAGATTTTTTTTTTTTTATAAATATATACAAAAAGAATATTAACCCGAATAACAAGAAAGAAAATACGCTACCGTCTCCCCGGCAACGGCGCCATTTGATTGATAGAATTAAAGTTAACCGCAATCAAGACGGTGTCGCTATGCAACTAGCCGGTTGAGCACGGGTCGATCCACAGGGAGAAGGTTGTATGTCCTTTCTTGTTTTAGACGAGTCAACGAAGAATTGTATATGTTTGTTCAGTCTATCCTATATGTATTATTTGCAAGTATAAAGTTGTTAAAAAAAAGATATGAAATTGTAAGCTAAAGAAATCCGTACTCAAAACCTTTGAGCCGAGTCTTAACCAATTGAAGCTAGAGCAATCGGCAACAACGTGGATTAGGGGATTTAAGCGCGGTATTCGTGGAATCCGGCTTATTTACCCTTGTCCTTCCGTTCTTGTCTCTTGCTTTCGCCTCCGGCCAAACCGAACGCAACCAGTCGCGGTTAGGAATCACCGTTACCTTGTTAGGGTAGGGTGCCTAACGGAGCGCTTGCGTAACGTTTGGACGGAGTTCAATGGAAAATAACGGGAAAAGGAAATGAGCAAAGAAATGTTAACTTAAAATATCGTATTGATTCTTAACAACAACAATAATTACAACCATTCACAAAATGAGCAAAAAAGAGAGAACCAAAAGAACAAAGAAAAGAAAAGATTACAAGTAAGTAAGTGTATGAATTTAAATTGCAAATAAGTAAAGCAAGAAAATAAAAAGCAAGTAATAAATAAGCAATAAAAAGAACTAGAAACTAGAACTCAAGACAAGCATGGGATCAATAGCCAACCCTTAAACTTGCAAGCTCAATCAAGAGGTTGTAAGATCAAGAGAAGGGTAGAGAACGCATGTGAAATGAAGCGCTAATTCCATAAGAAAAAATACGACCCTTGAGATCAATAACAAACCCTTAACCTTTCAAGCTCAATGAAGAGGTTGAAAGATCAAGAGAAAGCAAGAATCTCAAGGGGAAGTTAAACAAAAGAGAATGATACAAAAACCCTCATCTTCATTGATCATCCACTCAATGCTCTCACTACATTTTCATGGAGGAAAGATAAAGAAGAAGAAGAAGAACTACATTAAAACCTACAAAAGAGGAACAAAGAATGAACACTTAAAGCTTGGCAAGTTCTGGGGTATTTATAGGAGGTGAACTGAAAACCTAGGGCAACAATCTGCCTCAATATGAAGTCCCCAAACTGCCCCCAAAATACGACAGAGAGAGGACCCCACATGGCCGCGGATCCGCGGCCTAAGCCTGCTTAGGCCGCGGTTCCGCGGCCGTCTTGATGAGTTGGGCCACCATCTTTTGTGTGCTCCCCTGGTTCTCTGTCCTATGTTATTGTACATATACCAAATTGCAGTATGCTTCCACAGTTGCATCAGATTTGCAATGGTCCAAAGTAGCAACAAAAATAATACTTTTGACCTTTTCTCTCTCGAGCTCCGCGCACCCATTGATTCTTGTGCTGCCCCTCTCGTGCTCTGTGCTTGTCCGAGACACGAATGACCGCTGTCATATGTTTTGTCTCTGGAACCGGTACGCAGCACTGGACGGATATGGATGACCGGAACCCGGCTTTTATCTGTTGTCAATAGATGTTCTGTATTTGGTGTAACTGTGGAGATTTTATCTTGATTTGCAATATTTGTACTGGAAACCTGTAATCTGTAAATATGTAACAAACACGAATTAAAAGCACCTACCTATAAACACACGAGCATAAGAATGGGCGGTATAAAATGCAGTATTCTGTTATGAACATGACCCCATAAGTTTCTCCACAAAAAAAATAGAGAATTTAATTCTCAAAAAGAAGAAGAAGATCTCCCTCCTTTCAAATTCTAGGTAAAGAAAAAGAAAAGATCAAAATATCTCATTTGCCTACTATAAACGAAAACAGAGGTTTAACCCTTCATATAAAAATAGAACTTAGTTCTTCCTCTGATTTGAGATTTGCAAAGCAAATCTCTCCACAAGTTGAGAATTTAATTCTTATCGGGGAGATTCTGTTCTTCAAACTCAAAATGTAGGGAAAAAGAACTAGGTTAAAAAGAAAGAAAAAGAACCTACGTTCTAGGAATTTAATTCCTCTAAATATAGGGTTTAACCCTACGAAAAGAACTTAGCCCTTATAAAAAAAAGAATAAGAACTTAGTTCTTAAAGAAAATTCGATCCCAGAAACAAAGATCTTGGTGATCATTAGTGGTCAAAATGCCATTAAAAGAGATTCAATCTCTAAGAAAAGAAAAGAAACTCAGCACCTCACGTGAAAAACACGTGAGCGCCCAAAAGATTCCCAAAATAAAGAAGTCGGCACCTCACGTGCTTCACACGTGGGCACCCCCAAACAAAGAACCCAGCGCCCCACGTGCTTCTCACATGGGTGCTCAAAACAGAAGGCTA
Source organism: Agapanthus africanus (assembly GCA_030015575.1). Taxonomy (NCBI): domain Eukaryota; kingdom Viridiplantae; phylum Streptophyta; class Magnoliopsida; order Asparagales; family Amaryllidaceae; genus Agapanthus; species Agapanthus africanus. The sequence goes on along the minus strand of CM057350.1, from coordinate 437,793,700 downwards.
GCGTCTCATGTAAAAAACACGTGAGCGCTGAGTAAAAGTGCTTAGCACTTCATATGCAGCCAAAATGGCTGAGTGCTTAGCATTGATTGGGCAACGCCCAGCACCTCACGTGAAACGCATGTGGGCGCCCAATAAAATAAATGAGGCAGCGCCTCATGTGTTTCTCACGTGATCACCATACAAAAGTGCTTAGCATTATATATTCAGTCAAAATGACTAAAATGTTTAGCACTGATTGCGCAGCGCCCATATCTAAACACCTCACATGATACACATGTGAGCGCCATAGCCACAAATAAGTGCTTAGCACTTCTGCATAAAAGAAAATGACTGAGAAAACAGAACCACAAATAAGTGCTTAGCACTTTTGAATAAAAAAAAGAAGAAAAGAAAAAAGACAGAGCAGACCAAGCCTAAATTGGCTAAAAGTCTCTCTGAAGTTTCTTGCAGCTGAGCCCAAATGCTCTGTTATTAGATCTCAACTAAAATTTGATGATCCTTAAATATTGCTAAGTTGATCTTAGTCTCAAACAAGACTAACGTATTCTTAGTTAAAATAAATTGAGCCCAAATGCTCATATATTTAAGTTGATCTTAATCTGAAACTAGGTTAACGGTCTTTAAATAAAACAAAATATTTTTGAACTAAAGGAACATACAACCTAAGTTCAAAAACCCAAATCTAAAATATACGGATTTGGACTGATCCACGCCCTACAGGCAACGACATAAACTAGTCTCCGTATACAATCCACAGGCAACCAAAACAAACAAACAAAAAACACACGACACGAAGTGAACTGCTGGAGCAAGAGAAAGTGGTTATCGCAACGCGATAACATAATTAACTGCAGGGGCTTGCGCCTGCAGGGAAGAGTGTCCCCAGAATCAAAAAACCCTCACAAATGTGGGGGAATCTGATAAAGTCTGCTACATCGGTCGCATGTATCTAAACTTCCGATATACGGTGCTATAAATCAACTTGGTATCGTCGGAGAGATGAATGGATAAGTCTAAATAGCATATGCCTCCAAATTCAGGCTAGACGTCCCAACGTCTCAGTTCGGTCTTTCGGCGGTGAACAATATCTGGTAAAAGTATTATTATAATGTCTTTCTAAATTGGATCTAGAAGTGTATGTGTATATGACTCTACCAAAGGGTTTTCTTAGTCAGTGGGAGCAGCAGATAGTGTGATAATTTGCTTAAATCTATTTATAGCCTAAAGCAAGTATAGCGGAGGTGGATCATCTGTTTTGATGTTACGGTCAAAGTGTTTGACTTCATCAAAATTAGAGATGAACAAGGTATTTGTAAGAAGGCGGTAGGGAGTAATATTTGGTTCCTCATACTGATGTAGATGACATTCTTCTGCACTACGATTTCGTCAAACAATGGTTATCACATTTGTTTCTCTTTTGTAGACTATATATATATATATATATATATATATATATATATATATATCATTAATTCTGGTGACTAGGTCTATAGAGATAGACCTGGTAAGGGTTTTGGGATTATCCCAATTCAGGTATAATGACACCTTTCTAAAGTGGTTTAGAATGGTGGACTCCTAGTAAGGTATTGTACCTGCAGGTAACGAGGTCACTCTCTCTAAAAATGATGTCTTTCGGGACTGATGAAGAGAGAGACCCGCATGAATGACATTCGACATGCTTCGGCAGTGAGGTCAATCATGCTATGTTATGGCCTGCTCGAAACTAGTATCCATCCATTTCGGCAGTGAGGTCAATCATGCGATGTAATGACATGCTTCGGCAGTGAGGTCAACCATTTCGGATCGCATAGCATCCATCCATTTCACAGAGTCCCTACTGGTAATGGCCTGCTCAAAACTAGTAGGATCATCTTCTTCCAAGATGCAATCCTATCGATCCCCGTCTATGAGAAAACCATAGTATCTCTCGGGCGGATGAGAAATCCTACTAGATTTGCGGAGTGGCTATGGTTCATTCGGGATTACTGAATCCTGTGGTTCCGCCAAATCCTCAGTTGCAGTTTGTGTTTCTGGAAATTCTTCCAGTTCCCCCACGCTCTCACTAATTTCTTGTGCAATAAATTCCTTTCCTAAAAAGGTGGTATTCTGAGAAACAACAGTCTTCTGTTCCTCCGCGTGGTAGACCAGATATCCATTTGTTTGCCTAGGATATCCTAAAAACTTATATAGAACTGATTGTGCGTGTAGTTTGTCCGGATATTGTATTTTAACATAGACCGGACAACCCTATATCTTAACTCGCTTAAGATATAGCTTTTTCCCACTCCATATTTCATATGGAGTCTTAGGCACGGATTTGGATGGAACCTGATTCAATAGGTATACCACTGTTTCCAGCGCATATCCTCATAATGAAAGAGATAACTCAGCACTACTCATCATAGTGTTGGATATAGGTGCCCTCAAAGTAATTATCGTAATTGTATTAATACAATAACTGAATTCATGAGGACCTATATAAAGAACAACCTTACTCAAGATGATAACATGCTATCTTGTTTGGCTTTATCTGTCATGTGTATATGTGTTACTAGTTATCACGTATCGCTAATACATGAGATAAAGCCCATAGGATCTTTGCTTTACCATAAGGATTATGATATTGATCATACTAGTGGGACCTGATAGTTTATAAGCGCATCCTTAAATGTCCCTAGTCGTAGGAGTATCTATACTGGGCATCGGTACTCTAGTTTAAACTAGTGTATATGTTTCATGGCCCTGTACGGGACGATGGATGATCCTATAGCCAATGGTGTTTGACACTGATGATTGTATATAGGTGCTCATTGGATGAGTTACACTGGACGGACTCGCCGAGAACTCTTAGATGGTATTATACCAATGTCAGATAGAAGTTCTCTAGTGACATGAGTACAGGATAGTCTCTAGACCTAAAATCACCACAGTGTCTTGTGTGTATTTGTAACACCTGAGTTTATGTTTAGCGGTAATTGTGTGTTAATGTGGGATTTTTGGTAAAAAGTTTACCAAAACGGGTTCCTGATAATTTATCTGGTTTTATGGACATTTTATTAGAATTTTATCTCGACTGCATACACTTGTGCATGTTAATGTGGTTTAAGTCTAGGGTTTCCATGTTTAGGTGAGCTTGTGGGTTAACCATGTTTAGGCAACCATGATGGCCTAACACACTTGGTTAAGCTAATTTGGTTAATTATGAGCTAATTAGTTTTAATTAAGGGTGATTAGGGTTTAAGGTTGACTTGTGTTGAGGTGAAAGAGAGATTATGATGGGTTTCATGCAAGCATTTAATGAGAGAGAATGGTGGCTATGGTTATGTCACCCTCCACCTCTTTTCAAAACTTTTACACATCTCTCTCACACTCTCTTTCACATAACATCAACACCAAACCAACATCAGCAGCCCAATTTCAGCACACACATCAGCCCAATTTCAACACACACATCAAAAAATATCAGCTCAAATCAGCCACCAAACCAACACCAGCTGCTGCACAAGCAACAACAACATCATTCCAAACCAACATCAGCAGCCCAATTTCAGCACACACATCAGCCCAATTTCAGCACACACATCAGCCAATATCAGCTCAAATCAGCCACCAAACCAACACCAGCTGCTGCACAAGAAACAACAACACCATTTCAAACAACATCAGCAGCCCCCAACTTCATACAACAGCAGTAGCAGCTAAAACAGCAAGACAAACACCATAAAAACAGCAGCAGCGCCATCTTTAACATCAGCCACACCAGCCCCTAGCATCATTGCAACAACAGCTGCAACAACAGCCTCATCAGCAGCCCCAACTCCATATACAGCACTCACACAACAATACAACACCAACACAACCACAACACAAATCCATCAGCATCTGCACCTGAAACAACACCACAACAACACCAACAACACCACACCAACAGCATCAGCAACATCAGCAGTGGCGGCAGCAGCAGCAACGTCATCTTCTTTTCTTCTTCTCTTCTCCTTTGTCCTAGGATTCTCTAGAGGTATATCTCTAAAACTTGATTTCCTTGCTTGTTAACTTAAGTGTTGTTAGTTAGTGTAGATTGGTGGTTATATTGAGGTTTAGTGCTAGATTTAGGTGTTTTGAGAGAGACTTGGCTAAGTGTTAGTTCTTACTGATGATGTAGCTTGTATAAGTGTGTTTAAGGCCAGTAACTTAGGAAATTTCCCAGACTTTCATAAAAATACCCGATTTGTCCGACTTGGCGTAATTTAGCCATTTTAGCGACTTTTAAGCCTCTGTAAGATCTGCTGTTAACCCGAACCTCTCAGAATAAAATTGGGAAGACTGTAGCATGGTGAGCTTAGCAGTGACACACACACAAAACACGGGGACCCACCTCCCACTCATGGCCGTCGGTTTATTCATTCTGGCCGTAAATTGCGGCCAGAGTAGGGGTGGGGTGTTGGGTTTTTGGCTATGGGGTTCTGCTGGATAGCTAGGGTTGTTGGTATCTATAACTTTTTAAGTTTGGCCCAGAGGCAAAATCTGGAGCTTTAAACATGTTATCGACGTTTTTAAGACTTGTACGACACGCGCGTGATCTGCGTGGTTCTGTGGCGCGCTGCGCGACACAGCGCGTCGAGGTTGGTTCTGGTGAGTTTGCGCGCGTCGCGACGTATCGTGTGCACACGCATTTAGTTTCACGCACGCGTATTCCTTTTTAGCGATATATCGCGTTTTTGCAGGATTCTCCTTATATGTGTGACCTTTGTAAATTCTAGGTTCGCCGGCGGAAACTTCGAGCGCAGCGGAGAAAGAAAAGCAGGTGGTCGGACACACCTAGCGCGGAATCACAGGTGAGTAGATTTAACATCTACGGGGAACCATCGTTTGGAAGGCGCAAGTCGCCCGATAGATTTAGTAAACTTAAAAGTAGTAAACTTAAAATTGCTTGTGACATTAGAAATCGTAATACTTGCATGAAATTTGCTGAAATCGGGATCTATATGTTGTACCTGCATGTGTGAACTCATTCTGTAGGACACATGCACCTTTATCAGGGTTTTATATGCAGCACGAGCACTATTCATGTGTACACACATGCCCTGATAATTGCCATGTCACAACACTAGATAACTTATAATCTGAAACATGTTAATAATTGATGCTTAGACCTGTGCTATTGCAATAAATCTTTAAAATGAAATTATGGAATTGATATTCTCGTGCATACACATCATTATATCATATGTTCATGCCTAGTGATAAATCATACATTGCAACTTGAACATTGATACCATATGCATTCATTATCACTGATATATGCACCTATGATGATTTCTTGAGATTCTATGATATTTCTGGATTTCGGGGGAAAGCCGCAAGATTTCAAACTTATAATCTTTTAAAAATATAAAATTTGCGGTTTTCTAGTGATGTAAAGTGTCGTCCACCATGATTTTGCTGTGGTTTTCGAGATCCGTTTCGAGGAGTGGAAGAACCGTCACGGGTACATGGTAGGCCCGGTAAGGTACCCCGGGACAAGATGATCGCAGATGATGGCGTTGAGCCAGGCAGGGGACGGATTACCTACCGGTGACTTCATTTGGCACGGCGGATATCCAGAGGATACCGAACATGGCCGCTAGATTATGATATTGATATTTGAGATGGATCAGCCGGACGGCTGAGGCCAGTGATACTTGACATGGATATATGAGATTGAGACAGTTTTGAGGTGTCGTTGCTGGACACGGATTTTGTTGATTCCACGGATATTATGCTGATTTTTAAAAAGAGTTTCAAAAACAAAGAAAGAATAGTTCTTATACTTACATGTTGAGATCTTGAGTTGACTCATATAGCATACATACATGTTAGTATATTCGTGTGGCATACATACCTGTTAGTACATCCATGTGGCATACATACTTGCTAGTACACTGATGTTGCATACATACCTGCTAGTACGTATAGCCATACATATTTAGAGATGCTAGGATACTTGTGTGCATGCATGCGATAGCCTTTGTAGATGTTATTTATTACTCACGAGCTGGCAACTCACCCCCGTTGTGCCCCAGCTTTTCTGCAGGTCCGCTCCATCAGCACTGTAGCAGCAGACATATTAGCTTCCTTTGTTCTTTTTGCCTGGACTCGAGGCTTTTGCTCATAGGTGGGTTGTTATCATTTTATACCACCTTACATATTTTCTTTGTATCTAGAGTACTCCATCTACTACTATTTCAGTTGTACCAGTTATTTGGATTATTGTATATTGACCTAGAGGTGAGGTTGAGACTTATGGACTTTATGTTATTTTGGGTCGAGCTCACTTGAGTCGACATGTTATTTTACTTGTACTTTTCATGCTTACTTATGCACATTGTTATTTTTCATTGCGTGGGATTTATGACCGCCTTGAGGCGAAGAGCTAGCTCCCGCTTAGGGATGCCATATTTATGTTATTCATTCATGCTCCGTTTGGGGGCTTTTTTTACAAAGGAGACTCTGCCGGAATTTTGGGAAAAATGAGATGTTGCTTTTAAAAGACTTGATGCGGTTTAATTGAATAAAGTGCATTAAATAAATTGGTTTTCCTTCACTCTACTTCTAAATCAGGTTTTGATTTCTGGGCTTCGGCTTACTTATTTTACGGACGTCTTGAGACGTTTCGTAACTTAAGTGCCGGTCACGTTCCGTACCCTGCGGGTCGTGACAGTATTCCTACTGTACTTAGATTACTACCCTATGATTGCTTTATTGAGTCGTGCAAACAGGTTTTAGTTAGGTACAGTCCCGAAGCATATGGGGAAGTGAGCGATCGAGAGAATTCGTCACTCCAGATATTGGGAGTCGGCATCGCACTGTACAAGACACGACTATAGCCAGAAGTCCATAGCCACGGCAGTAAAGATAAACTGGTAAGTGTTACCAGTTGTATCTCTTTGGTTATGAGTCCTCTGTCGGCACGACTTATCGGGTTATTAGGGGTCTAACAGATTCCATCTCTCAGACCCGGTATGCGATACTCTTTGACGAAAAGACTGGATTCTACGGTGAATGTCACTTATAGACTTTGTCGGGTCCGGATGAGTTCGCTCTTCATCTTTCCATTATATTTCCGATACCTGGGTAGCCGTTATATACAGCTAGTGCCACTGTCGAGCTTGTGGGTTAACCCGAAAGGGGGTTGAATCTGAAAGTGTTTTAGATTCAATCAAATTAGATCATGTATAACCTACTGTAAGCATATTGACAGGTCTTTAGAGTCCCGCAATGAAAGTGCCTACCTGGGCAAAACGCGATGTGACGTGTGTATAGGGATACGTGCATGAGTTTGATAAAGCATGTATATTAGATATATGCGTTTAATCGGACGACTGTTATACTAGCCGGTTTAAAAACTGGAATATCAAGTCAGGTGTTGACCTAATAACCGTATAGATGATTTGGTTTCTAGTATAGTGTATATGATACACACACTCTCTACAGTATATGATACTGAGAAGATATTGATGGCATTTCGTGTATGCGATCCATGATATGTACGTGTATAGGATACATGTACTAATACTTATTTTATATATATGATAGATATATATATATATATATATATTAATTCCCACCATTTTATATTATGTGTGTGTGTGTATTAATGTATATATATTATATTATTTATTATACTTAATAAATGGTGGGGCCCATCCTCTCTCTTGTGTATGTGACAACACACATGAGAGAAAGGGTGGAAGAGTGTAGGTGTCATTTGTATATGACATGGGTGGAAAATAATGAGTGGAAAAACACAATTCATTGTTTTCTTAGCCATAAAAAATACATCTTTTTCCTTTTCACTGGACCTTTTGCTCTCTAGGTTAATGGCAAGTATAGCTATAGTGAGGGAGTGACAAAAAGAGAGAGTACCCATCGTTCACATCATCTTCCTCTATGCCTAGTTAGCCTCTGGAGGAAGTTTCTCCGTCCGGTGATGGAGCTGGAGCTCGGGCTACCCGTTTTCAACACGGATCATCTACGACGAGGCGGTTGGCGTTCAGACGGGTCCGGGAGCTCAAAAAGTCTAGACGGGGTCTTCCGGGATCATCCGAACAAGCTACAAAGGTTGTATTACCTCTCTACTCTTTTCTAGTTTGCACATTGTATTGTATTTGATGATCTTGGTGATAAATTGGGTCTATGATTTATAAAATTGTTGTTTTTCAAATTCCGCCACGGCTGTGATGTCATGACCATAACCCCTGTCCACTTACACATAGAGTGAACCATATCCAAAAGGGTACGATTCCTCTGCTCCGATACACCATTGTGTTGTGGTGTATATGGAGAAGTAAGCTAAGAGAGAATACCATTCTCTTTTAGATAGTCTTGAAATTTCATACTCAAGTACTCTCCTCATCTATCAAATTGAAGGATCTTAATACTTTTTTCAATCTAGTTCTCTACTTCGTTTTTATATTTTTTGAATTTCTCGAAAGCTTCAGATTTGTGTTTTATCAGAAATACATATCCAAACGTAGAGAGATCATCAGTGAATGTAATGAAGTACAAGAACCCACCCTTCGCATGTGTAGACATTGGACCACACATCACTGTGTATGAGTCCTAAGAGCTCTTTAACTCTTTCTCTGTATCCTGTGAATGGAGTTTTGGTCATCTTTCCTTTGAGACAAGACTAGAAAGTATCATAAGATGTAAATTCGAATGGATCCAAATATCCATTTTTATAGAACTTAGCCAGTCTGGCCTTATTGATATGACCAAGTCTACAATGCCACAAGTAGGTTTTGTTCGTATTTGAACTTTTACTCTTGCATGTGTTTTATACATTAAAAACTATATTTTGATTAAGAACACAGATACCATTATATAGTGTACCTTGTGCAACCAATACCTGATTGAGATAAATGTTCATGATATTTTTATCTAGAACAAAATTATATTCATCTTTATCTAGTAAAGAAACTGATATAATGTTACAAAGCATGGAAATTACATAGTAACAGTTGTTCAAAATCATAGTATTGCCACTTAGCAACACCAGGTGATATTCGCCGATGGCAATAGCATCAACCTATGCTCCGTTTCCTACTCTGAGGGACATATCACCCGGTCCAACCATCCTACTTTTTCTCAGTCCCTGTAATAAATTACAGATACGAGATCCTAATTCGATAGCTAGTACCCAGGAGGTAGGACTGACCGAAAAACGGTTCTCAATAACCAATACATTCGATGAAAATGCATTAGAATGCTTCTCTTTCATTAGGGTTATATAGAAGTCCTTGCAATCCTCTTTCCCTTGCCCATATTCATGACTGTTGTCACAATTTAGAGTCGAACTAACGTTCTCCAGCCCAATGTAATAAGACGGTTCGGTAAAATCATACATTTTATTATCTTGATTAAGGTGTGACATGCTTGCTACATGGAGGGAGGGAGAGAGAGAGAAAAGAAACACTAAGCGTGCGCTCTTGTAAGATTAGATTGGTTTTTAATTTATCTAATCAGGATGGCTCCCACCGTATCCTCAAATACTCCTTCAAACCTTAAAAGGAGAACTAATCAAGATCATGTACACCTTACAAGTTCACTAACCGTTCAGCCAGGCCAGTGTTGGTACTCCGAGGGAGGCTCTCAGTGCTTTCATACAGACCTAATTAAATAACCCTATTTCCATAGTGGTATAACCCCGTTAACACCTTTTTAGACACCTAATGTGTTAGCTAATTGTGAAGTGAAAATTTCTCGGGAGTATGTCTACACACAGTGGGAATCAGGACCCAACTATTATCGTGTGATAACCTTGATGGTAGTCACTCAAGTCACCACACTCTGAAAGGTATGCAATGCTAGCAAGTTTTCCTTATATTTGAAACTCCCGATGTGTTTTTTACCCCTAAGACTTTAGTGACCTTGACACAGTAAAAATCAAAAAGTCTTAGTCAAGTTCAACCCATCATTATCTTTAATGCATTAAACCCATCCGCATAACCTTTGACACAGTCAACAAAATTATACGACTATCATAACCAATCGCATTGCATGCTATAAACAAGCACTGCTTAGCTACCGCTCACCACGTCTTGACATAGTCAACAAACGCAGCACGAATACTAAGTACTACTCATAGAAAATGACGGAGGGCTACGGCTGGTTTTTGGCGAAAACCTTTAACGTAATGAACTTGGTATCGTTGAAAGAATCTAGTGATTTCAAAACGAGTAGTTCATGTTCAATTTTGAAAACTTTTGGTTTTGTAGAAAACCGAGTACTTTTTAAAAGAACCGAGTGGTTTTGAAATTTCATTCCAACAACATCATTTTAGGTTTATTTTCTTGCATTAATAAGATTTTGTTAGTTATATGTATGCCCTAGAGGCCATTATTGTACATTGGATGTATATTGTAGTGGATGCTGGGACATATATAGGGAGGACTTTCTTGCTCGACATGATAGTATGCTATCTGGTTGCTCTTTACCTTAACGTGTACACAGATTGTCTCTCTATTACATGTTGGTAAAGCCCTTAGGATGTGTACTTGACTACCTGGACTATGATGCGGATCATACTAGTGGGGACATGGTAGTCCATAAGTGCATCCTTCAAGGTCCCTAGTCGTGGGTGTATCGAGACGGGGCATCGATATACCAGAGTAGACTAGCGTGTACCTTCTCGACCCATACAGATGGGCGATGGATGATCCCATATCCATCGGTGTTTGACATCAGAGATGATATACGGGTGCTCAGTAGAGACTGGGTACACTGGACGGACTCGCCGAGAACTCCCAGATGGTATTATACCTTACGTCAGATGGCAGTTCTCTGGTGACACTGGTACAGAGTAGTCTGTTGACCCGAGATCGTCATAGAGTCTTGTGTGGTTCCCACTGTGCTTTGATTTCCATCTTACCACGTCCAAGAGGGCGTGCAAAACGGTGGTTTTTGGGTACAGTCCCGAGTCACATGGAGGCAATGAGCGATAGGAGGGGATTCGTCTCTCCCGGTATAGGGGGTTGATGTTGCGCTGTGTTCGATTGGGTATAACAGGAAATCCCTGGCCAGGGTTGCTGAGATTTACTGGTAAGTGTTAGCAGTAGTTTCTCGAATTGTTATAGACCTCAGATCGACACGACTTATCGAGCTATTAGGGTCTGACGTTTACCACCCCTAGGCGAGATATGCGACATATCAGACGACGAGACCGGACTGTACGGTAGTGTTACTGGTTGGATTCACTGGAGTGTGAGCGGGCTTGCTCATCGATCTTCTGATCGCTCAATACCCGGGTGGCCGTTACGTTTAGCAGACCGCTTGCGGCTTGTGGGTGTTTGATATGATCATCACCTGCTGCCGGCGTATTGACGAGTCTTTAGAGTCCTACGCAGAGGTTTCCTGGCTCAAGCGAAACGAAATAGGAGCGCATATGAGATATGTGCGGGACCGAGAATAATGCGTGTATGTGATACCGTATTCTATTCTCGGGATGAATGTATCGAATGGTTGTATGCGATATAACCTAGTTATTGATTCAAGCGTTGATTCGATAAGTCGATACATTGTATACTAGTCGGTTATATGCGATATGACCGGATCGTTAAATCAAGTGTTGATTTAATGATTTAATGTATAATTATATATTTGATATATTACTTTGCATTAACTAGTATTGGTTCACTTTAAATGGATTTTCTCACTTGATTGTGCAAGTTGTATATCTGATATACTTTTGTGCACATGATTGTATCATGTTTGATGATACATGCTTATTTGGTTAAGTGTAAAGAACTAAACCATGGTTAAAATGATGATTAGGGTTTTGCTTATTTATTCATTTATTTGTTTATTCTTTTGGAAAAGATAAAGAGAAAAGAATGGTGGCTTGTTTTGTTTGTTAGTTGAAGATTCATGAAGCTTTGACTTAGTCACCATTCTTGTCTCATGCTTAACCCTAACCATTCCACTTAACCATAGTCCTCTCTCTACACTTAACCATGGTTATAGTTATGATAAGAATAATCTATTTTCCTTTTTCTCATTATTCTTATGATAATTATCTTCTTCTTCTTCTTCATCTTCTTAAAAGAAGAAAGCTTGCTTCATCAATGGTGATTGATGAAAATGAGTGAGAAATCCAATTCTAAAGTGAACCCACTTCCTATTTCTTCATCCTCTACCTCTTGCCAAGTAGTAGAGTGTGTTTTCTTCACAAGTTTCATCACTTGGTGAAGTGGGAGCTTGATCTAGTGATGCCTCAACGTAGATCATCTTCGGCACGTCGTCGATGACCTAGCCAGCTTTTTCTCCGATGAAGCCGACGCTAGAGCCCGGGATTTGATATGGACAGCGAGGAGACTTCATTGCGGAGCTAAGGAGGTGGAGAAATGGATCTACAAAGGTTGTATGTTGGTTTACTTTTAGTTAAGATGTTAACTAGCTCGTTTTGTCGCCTAAAATCTAGCCAACGATCTTGTTAGGGTTTCTCGGCACCGTTAAATTTGAAATTGGCATGGTTGATGCCTTGTGAGACCTCATTAGGGTGCCTAGGAACCTTTCACTGGTATCAGAGCTACTAGGCATTGGATGTCGACCTATGAGGGGTTCTCACTGTGTGACAGTGTGGCGAAGCATAGGCTCTTACCCCCAGGGTGTCCCGAGACCGGAAGGTGTTCCGGCGGGTTGTAGTCCTCGCGAGGGAGCATGCGTAAAAAGTAGCGGCTGAGGGACCTGTTGGTGCCACGGCGACCCCATTGGATGGGGTGGCTGCCTGACTAACACTGGTATCAGAGCCTAGCTAGAACCTTAGGCGAAGTCTAGACGACGTTTGAAACTCGATCGAACCGAAAACCTAACTCTCAAAATGCTCTCTGTCCAATTTTTAAAAATCTGGATTTTTCAATATTAAAAATATGCAGAAAAATAATCAGGGTCTTATTTGAATTACTGTGAAATACGAGGGTCTAATTCAAATATTCCACCGCGGAACCGCGGCATAAGCGCTCACATGCGGCGGTTCAACGGCCGTACTGTCCCTTTGACCAATGTTTTATGCACAGTAATTCATATAATTGAATGCTATATTTTCTGGTTATTTTTAATGTGACTCTACAGTTGAGTGTTCTGGGGTTATTTTGGGGATTCAATGATTCGACCGGATTATCAGATTTTGTCTATGTGGATTCCGGATAATTTTTGAATATGTTAAAAAGTTCGACCAGATATAAATACCTAATTTTTCCCCTGTCGGGAAATTTCCAAGTGTTGGATTTTTCCGTGGTTTAAAAACGTTCTAAGTAGTGCAAGTAACGCGATGGACCCTCTAGAAGACAACAAACCTTAACTCGATTATGTGACCGTCTTGAACTGCCTTTTGAACCTTCGGGTTTGGGGCAGTACGGCGTGCCACATGTGAGGCGTTGGCTTGACCCTTCTACGGCTGGACCGTTGGTACTGAGACACGAACTGAATGTTTTTAGACTTGTTTCATGTGTTGATCTGTATCGGGAAAACTTGGGTGTTCGATTGTTCGATCGGAAAGTTTGACATTTTCTATTTATCCGGAATGGGATACAATAATTGGAATTCACAAGAAGTTATGTGATAACTCAATGAATGTTATAAACATAGCAGTTTAGTCTCACTTGATCGGTTGCCACGGAATTTTGATGTGATCAAAAGTCCGTCGCAATCACGTAGCGTACGCGGATACTCGCCGGGTAAACTTAATAGACAGCCTCACTCCATAGCCCCGACCAAGTGACTGTAGGAGAACCCCGTCGCCGAAAGCATCCGTTCGGGTGCTCCCGGTAGCGGTGTTCCGCCTTGGTGCACTTCGTCGACGGTATCGGGGGTGCGGCCGTCTACTGAAGTTTGCGACGAGCATTCGATCAGGATGTCGGGAATCTTGTTGAATTGCCCGACTTGATATTGAAAAGAGTTTTCGATTTTGAGACTAAAATGCGGGGTTTATAATTGTTAGGCATGCGATGTCTAAGTAATTCATTTGGTCAGGCATGCGATGTCTGAGGTGGTTGCGGATTCCAACTGTTGTAGTTTTACACTTTCTTTTCTGTGACCGTAAGTGTAATATGTGATATCGCCGGTTTCGTTGCTATATGTCAACGACAATTGGGATGCGCATATTTACTTACGTTGATGACATGAGATGTTATGTGTTGCTGGATATGTTATATTGGATCGTCGTGTTTGAATAGCCGGGGGTTTTTATGTGAGATGAGTGTTTTTCATTTTCATTCATGTAAAAACTTGTATGTAATATTCTTTTATTGGGGCACTTCCAGGTTGCAGAAGTTGTCACCCTTTGTATATTATTTACTTTTCCGCACTAGGATAGACCCAAGGAGGAGGGCACAAGTAACCGGGTTCTGGAGTCCAGTAGGAGACCAACTCGAGGAGTCGAGTCCGGGTCTCCTAACTCTAGAATTGGTAGGGTTGCTTGCCGCTCTCGTAGGGGTCTAGGGGTGTGGGTTTGACTATTCATCGCGACCGTGGAATCCGTGTTTTATACAGGCTCGTATTGAAAACACGGACGTCCTAGTATATCCAATATTTCATATGTTTCTTCTGCTGCGATATCTGTGATGTGATCATGTGATGTTCTGTGATAGATACAGTATATAGTATATATGATATATTATATAGGCGTTACTTATGTTTTACACCCGCGCTAGCCCTGCCCCGCTCTGCCGTTAGTTACCTAACCTAACGGTGCACGAGGGGACATCGAGGCGAATGCGGATGGCATAAGTGTACGTCGTATTTATCTGTGATGTTTAGGTACTTATATGATGGGACTTCATTAATATGATTAATGAAATAAAAGAAACCTAAGATGTTGTAGAATCGAATTTTAAAATAAAACAGGTAGCTACAGTTCTTGCTTTGCACAGTGATGTATATGATATATCCCGCACCTCATTCGACGAGGAAAGGACCGAGATCCCTTCACCGGGAGTGACTCCTTTAGCAATAACTGGCAGATGCTACACATTCGGTTTGTCTTTTGATTGCTTTTAAGAGTTTTTGCTTTGCACAGTGATATATATGATATATCCCGCACCTCATTCGACGAGGAAAGGACCGACGATCCCTTCACCGGGAGTGACTCCTTTAGCAAAACTAGAAAAGCCTCAAAAACACTCCATTTTAAAATTCATTCGATCCTACAACGATATCAAGTTCATTACGCAATAGGTTTTCAGAAAAACCTGTCGTAGCCCTCCGTCATTTCAGATAAGTAGTAGTTAGTATTCGTGCTACGTTTGTTGGCCTTTGTCAAGGCGTAGTGTGCGGTAGCTGACTGGTGCTTATCTGCTTATGCATATGATGCAGATTGAGTTAGGGTAGTCGTGCAACCTTGTTGGCCTTTGTCAAGGACCGTGCGGGTGGGTTTAATTCAATCAGGAAATGACTGGTTGAACTTGACTAGCATCCTATGGTTTGTTGGCCTTTGTCAAGGTCTAGGAGGTTAGGGGCAAAAGATTATCGGGAATTTCAAGCGTTGAAATTTGCAATGAGATTGCATACCTTCTATGAGATAGTTGGATCCCGATACCCGCTGTGAGTAAGAGTTACTCCTGGGAGAGTTTTATACATTACAATTAGCCGATCAAGTAGGTGTCTAGAAAGGTGTCAACGGGGTTACGCCTCTGGGAAAACGAGGTTTACATTAATTAGGTTCGTGCGAAAGCACGGGGGACCTCCCTCAAAGTGCCGACACTGGCCTGGCTGAAAGATTGGCAAACTTGTAGCGTGTAATTAATCCCGGCTAGTCTTTCCTTTTAGGGTTTGAAGGAAGATTTGATAAAAAGCAGTGGGAGCCATCCTGATTAGATAAAATAATAACCAATCTATTCTTGCAAGAGCGCACGCTGAGTGTTTTCTTCTCTCTCTCTCCAGGTAGTGACCATATCACGCCTTAATCAAGATAATAATACGGATTATTGACCAAACCCGCTTGTTATACTGAGCTGGGGAACGTTGGTCCCGCTCCAACTTATAATTGTTATAAGACAGAGCAGGAAATTGGGGAATACCAGATTTCCCGTGCCGCCCAAACGAAGAGAGTGCATGCTGATGCATCATCTTCGGGTGTGTTCATTACAAAGAACTGTTTCTCTGTATCCTCTACGTCCTGGGTATGTGATACCAGATCAGGATCCCAGATATGTAATCCATTACATAGGGCTACAGAAAGGTAGAGAACTGAGAATGGGTGATAAGTTTCATGAGGCAGAAAACGGGGCAAGTGTTGCAGCCAAGTCTGTCAGTCACTGTCACCCTGTATTACCAATACATTGATTCTGAACGAATGTTATTAGATACCGAACCTGATATACAAAATCATATCAGTCTCTTTAGTAGTAAAGAAATGATAAAATTTTGTATTGTTGGATAATGTTTTGAACATTTCCTATATCAAAAGTTGATCGGTTCAGGCACGTTATCTAAAAGCATTGATGTTCTAAATCAAACTACAGTTCTTAGTATACAGAACACATACAAGAGGAAGAGTTCAGAAATGAACGAATCCTTCTTGAGGTATTGTAGACTAGGTCAGATCAATGTGACCCGACTAGCCTGAGTTACATAAAGATGCATATTTAAATTAGTTTGAATTTACATCTTGTGAAACTCGCCAGTCATGTCACAAAGATATAATGACACCAGCTCTGTTTATTGGAAACAGAGAAAGAGTTAATGAACTCTTGGGACTGATACATGATGATGTATGTAAGGTCTCCTGTCTACACATGCCAGGACTGGTTCTTTATACTTCATTACGTTCTCTGATAATCTCTCAAGATTCAGACATATGTTCCTGTTGAAACACAAGTCCGAACCTTTTGAGATATTCATAGAATATAAGTTAGAAGTAGAGAACCAAAATATGGGTATAAGTATTATGTCCTATGATGAGATCAGGGAGGAGAATACTTGTGCATGGAATTTCTGGACTATTCTATAGGAGAATGAGATTCTCTCTCAGCATTACTCCTCTGTATACACCATAGCACGATGGTATATTGGGGCGGAGCAGATACACCCTATTTGATATGGTGTGCTCTATGATGAGTACTACTGAGTTACCTGTTTCCTTTTGGGAGTTATGCACTTATGAAGTTGCATACCTAATGAATAGGGTTCCAATCAAATCAGTTGTCTACCGCTTCATATGTGATATGGAATGGGAAGAGCCTATGTCTTAAGTTAGTTAAGATTTGGGGTTGTCCGGCCTATGTCTAAAAGCAAAATCCGGACAAGCTCGAGGCAAGGTCTGTAATGTAGAACTGGAAAGGTTCCAGCTATACAAACTACAGCTGATGATTTGATAGAACCAAAGGATTCAGTAGATTCCAACGAACCTCAGCCTCTCCGTCGATCTAGTAGGGTTCCTCACCCACCTGAGAGATACTTCTGTTTCTCTATGACAGGGGGAGCGAGGATTGCATCATGAGATGATGACCCAACTAGTTTCGAGCTGGCCATCAGGAGTGAGACTCTGTAAGAATGGCTGGATGTTTATCGATCTGAGATGGAATCCTTATACACCAACAAAGTATGGACTTTGGTTGCTATATCTGAAGGGTTAAATCCCCATCAGGAGCAAGTATATCTTGAGAAGATTACTTGGTGTAGATGGAAAAGTTGAGACTTTCAAAGCTAGACTTGTTAAAAGGTTTCATCATTGACCAGGTATGGATAATGATGAAACCTTTTCAAGTAGCTATGCTTAAGTCCATCCAGATCCTACTTGTCACGGCTACATATCATGACTACGATATCTGGTGGTTGGGTGTCATGACTGCTTTTCTAAATGATGTTTTAGAAGAGTGCGTCTATAAGTACACAGCCAGAGGGCTTCGTAGTCAGTGGGAGCAGCGGAAACGTGTGCAAGATTCTTTATAGGCTTAAAGCAGGCATCGCGGAGTTGGAACATCTGTTTTGATGGATTAGTCAAAGAGTTTGACATCATCAAAATGGTAGATGAACCTTGTATAAACAAAAAGGTAGTAGGGAGTATGGTGGTGATCCTCGTAGAGTAAGTGGATGACATACTCTTGATAAGAAAGGAGTTTCTTACGCTACGTTCGATCAATCTCCGTTTATCACAAAGATTCTCCGTATAGGATCAAAGTGACACCTCCTAAATCCTGGTATTTGGATCTATGAGATAGATCTAATTGGATGTTAGCATACTCACTAATTGTAGTGAGATGGTATCAGTTGATCCTGTGGAAAATCACTGGAAGTGTTCCAGGGTGATAAAGACGACTGAATGTCAGTCGCAGGTATTGTCTTTACCCTCAGTAAAGGGACGGTATGTTGGAAGAGTTCCAAGCTAGATACCGTGACATACTAGACGATAAAGGCAGGATACATCGCTACTTAAGATGCTACCAAAGAGGCTGTTTGGGTGTATATTGGTTCATGAGATGAACTATATTCCTCCCATTGTGTGACAATGGAGTTGTGGCTTATGCCAAGGAACGCAGGTCCCATCAGTGATCCAGACATATTCTAAGGCAGTATCACTTGATCATGGAGATGGTTGACTCTAAGGGATCGAGGTTAGGAGAGTAGACTCAGAGGACAACACGGCGGATCCACTCACGAAGGCCTATTCCCAGAGAGAGACTTTTATGGGATGGTTGAGTATGAGATACTACAACCACTGCTACAGATGGCCCTAGTGCAAGTGGGAGATTGTTAGTTATATGTATGCCCTAGAGGCAATTACTGTACATTGGATGTATATTGTAGTGGATGCTGGGACATATATAGGGAGGACTTTCTTGCTCGACATGATAGTATGCTATCTGGTTGCTCTTTACCTTAACGTGTACACAGATTGTCTCTCTATTACATGTTGGTAAAGCCCTTAGGATGTGTACTTGACTACCTGGACTATGATGCGGATCATACTAGTGGGGACATGGTAGTCCATAAGTACATCCTTCAAGGTCCCTAGTCGTGGGTGTATCAAGACGGGGCATCGATATACCAGAGTAGACTAACGTGTACCTTCTCGACCCATACAGATAGGCGATGGATGATCCCATATCCATCGGTGTTTGACATCAGAGATGATATACGGGTGCTCAGTAGAGACTAGGTACACTGGACGGACTCGCCGAGAACTCCCAGATGGTATTATACCTTACGTCAGATGGCAGTTCTCTGGTGACACTGGTACAGAGTAGTCTGTTGACCCGAGATCGTCATAGAGTCTTGTGTGGTTCCCACTGTGCTTTGATTTCCATCTTACCACGTCCAAGAGGGCGTGCAAAATGGTGGTTTTTGGGTACAGTCCCGAGTCACATGGAGGCAATGAGCGATAGGAGGGGATTCGTCTCTCCCGGTATAGGGGGTTGATGTTGCGCTGTGTTCGATTGGGTATAACAGGAAATCCCTGGCCAGGGTTGCTGAGATTTACTGGTAAGTGTTACCAGTAGTTTCTCGAATTGTTATAGACCTCAGATCGACACGACTTATCAAGCTATTGGGGTCTGACGTTTACCACCCCTAGGCGAGATATGCGACATATCAGACGACGAGACCGGACTGTACGGTAGTGTTACTGGTTGGATTCACTGGAGTGTGAGCGGGCTTGCTCGTCGATCTTCTGATCGCTCAATACCCGGGTGGCCGTTACGTTTAGCAGACCGCTTGCGGCTTGTGGGTGTTTGATATGATCATCACCTGCTGCCGGCGTATTGACGAGTCTTTAGAGTCCTACACAGAGGTTTCCTGGCTCAAGCGAAACGAAATAGGAGCGCATATGAGATATGTGCGGGACCGAGAATAATGCGTGTATGTGATACCGTATTCTATTCTCGGGATGAATGTATCGAATGGTTGTATGCGATATAACCTAGTTATCGATTCAAGCGTTGATTCGATAAGTCGATACATTGTATACTAGTCGGTTATATGCGATATGACCGGATCGTTAAATCAAGTGTTGATTTAATGATTTAATGTATAATTATATATTTGATATATTACTTTGCATTAACTAGTATTGGTTCACTTTAAATGGATTTTCTCACTTGATTGTGCAAGTTGTATATGTGATATACTTTTGTGCACATGATTGTATCATGTTTGATGATACATGCTTATTTGGTTAAGTGTAAAGAACTAAACCATGGTTAAAATGATGATTAGGGTTTTTCTTATTTATTCATTTATTTGTTTATTCTTTTGGAAAAGATAAAGAGAAAAGAATGGTGGCTTGTTTTGTTTGTTAGTTGAAGATTCATGAAGCTTTGACTTAGTCACCATTCTTGTCTCATGCTTAACCTTAACCATTCCACTTAACCATAGTCCTCTCTCTACACTTAACCATGGTTATAGTTATGATAAGAATAATCTATTTTCCTTTTTCTCATTATTCTTATGATAATTATCTTCTTCTTCTTCTTCATCTTCTTAAAAGAAGAAAGCTTGCTTCATCAATGGTGATTTATGAAAATGAGTGAGAAATCCAATTCTAAAGTGAACCCACTTCCTATTTCTTCATCCTCTACCTCTTGCCAAGTAGTAGAGTGTGTTTTCTTCACAAGTTTCATCACTTGGTGAAGTGGGAGCTTGATCTAGTGATGCCTCGACGTAGATCATCTTCGGCACGTCGTCGATGACCTAGCCCGCTTTTTCTCCGATGAAGCCGACGCTAGAGCCCGGGATTTGATATGGACAGCGAGGAGACTTCATTGCGGAGCTAAGGAGGTGGAGAAACGGATCTACAAAGGTTGTATGTTCATTTACTTTTAGTTAAGATGTTAACTAGCTCGTTTTGTCGCCTAAAATCTAGCCAACGATCTTGTTAGGGTTTCTCGGCACCGTTAAAATTTGAAATTGGCATGGTTGATGCCTTGTGAGACCTCATTAGGGTGCCTAGGAACCTTTCAGATTTAATGCGGTCCCATCAATTAAGTTCCTATGCATCACAGAAACAACCAAAATACAATGCTTTATATGACATCTGCATTCGCCACGGTGTCCCCGGTCTTCATTGTAAGGTTACTTAACTTACGGTAGGGCGGGGACAGGGCTAGCGCGGATGCAAAACATATAAACGCATTTATAATATATCATCATCACAGGTAGGTAATAAACATCACAGGTATACGATAATCAATATGGAATAGCGAATAAATTAGGAGCCCCGTGTTTTGTTTGAGCCACAAACGAAAACCGGTGTTCCCCGGTCATATGGATTGCTTGAACATCACATAAAACAAAGACCCCTACAAGCGCGGCAAGGTACCCGTCAATCCTAGAATTGAGGCAACCAACACTCAATGACATGAGTAGGCCACCGGGCATTTCATGGAATCTGGTAACTTGAGCAATCCACCGTGGGTCAATCCTAAAACCCCTACAAGTGCGGCGAATATCCTGCCAATTCTAGAGCGAGATGGCTCGAACTCATCACCATGAGACGATCACCTAACACACTCTAGAACCTAGCTACTCTAGCACTTCTCCATGGGTTTATCTTAATACATGAAAGAATAATATACAATGGTAATATCGACCTCAACCCAGTCATGTCCCAAAAAAACAATATACATCAAGCGGTAACAACAGTCACAATCCGGCCGCTTGCCCCGAATAAAAAAATATACATCCATTATATGATGAAGGACTATCCACCAAGACTATCCGGCTAAACTATCACAAGATATATATCAACCATAACACAAGCAAATATATGCAACCCCATCTAATTGAATTATAGCAATTAGACGACGTTTATAAACACATATACAAAAACAAAGATAATCAACGACGCTAAAGTTTCGATTTTAAAACTCTTTGTGTTGCCTGAATGCTAAGATAACAGTAACTGAAATCTGGGCAAAAACAAATATTACCAAAAATCCCAATTCCTTGAAACCAAGACACCAGATGAATACAAGGCCAAACAGAGCAAGTCTGGCAGCCAAAATCGACCAAAAGCCAATTTCTGTCGGCTAGAGTAGCTCTGATTAGGTTCGTTTTCATTTGGTGTTCATATCAAAACAAGATCTCTCTTTTGCAATACTTTAAAAAAATTAGAGATCATTTCAAATAATGGACTGAGATATGGATTTGGGTTTTTAAAATACGGAAAAAATTTGGATTCGAAACGTAAACATCGTGTCGCGTCCCGCTTCTCAAAATACACAAATACAGAACATAAGAAAGCCAACCATTCTACCTATGGTGAAGAAATATCCTTCCATAATCACATTACGGCTGTCAATCAGATATCAGGAACAGAAAATAAATATCTATCTATCTCATATCCAAACTGCCACAATAATAATAACGAGAAAGGAAGCGTAAACAAATAAAGATCCAATAAAAGAAACAATATCATAGGCTCGTCCCTTATAGGATCACAACAATAAATGACAAATCCATAACTAGAAAATGAATCTAAAGCATTACTAAACTAAAATAGCGGATAGCTTTTTACTGTTCGGCAATCCTATCAAAGTATTTCTGATCCTCCTGTGATAAGGTCAAAGGATCTGGGGTATATAAAACCCAGACGTCAATGCGTCATAAATATCATAATAATATAATAAAATGTGATTTAGCATACCATTTGCAAGAACGTGATGTCATGCATATAAATAACAAGAATCAACAATAAGATGTGATAAACGAGCAATATGTAATGGATCAATCATATCAGTATATCCTATGGGTCCATGTTGCTAAGTTATCTCTCCTACATGTATTTGAAATCAATTAATATACTCATCCATGTAACTCAAAATTATATATCTCGTTACTCCCTAGAACCATGGATGCAAGATATATAAATCAAGAATGATTTTATTCCATTAACCCCCGGAACCACGGAAACATGTAATATCCTTTTGAGTTACACTTTAGTTACACTATTGATTTCCCCATTTCCCCAGGTTTCGTTTTCCAAGTCAGGTATGAATATAATATCCACCTAATGCCAACATAGGGACAAGCAGGTACAGCTTATGTCTATCAAGAAAACATGTTACGTCGAAAAAAATTCAGGATTGTTGGCATTAGTAAGTATTACAAGAAAACAGGTACTAGCATGATAATAGAACAATAATAGTCTGGAAGGTTACAAGTATATCAAGGATAGTCTATTAAATTAAATGAAGTGTTTATTTCGTAATAACATCGTGTAAACAGGTCATGATGAATATAGTTATAATCATTATCTAGGTGCGAAATACAATGTAAAGAAATAATCATATCAATTCCTTATAGTTCAATTAATCGATTTGACCATACTAGAATAGTTTGTTATAATTACTGGATATTATTAGTTAGATATATTTGCATAAACATTATAAACTAAAATTGTAAAAACTTATTAAGGTTAAATTATCTAATGGTATACGAATTATATATATAATAGTATAATAATGATAATAATATTATGACCATATATATATATATATATATATATATATATATATGTATATATATATGTATATATATATATGTATGTATGTATGTATGTATATTGCATAAAATATAGTATGCAGCAACTTAGAAACTTGCCTCGGTCTCGACGAATGCGGACACGAACATGAACGGAACAAAACAAACACGTGAACGGAACAACAGAGACAACGGTCACGGAAGCAACACGACAGAAGCAAGGTTCGAGCTTGATGGCTCGACTAAGGAACAAGGGTCGGCTCTGGTCTTGACATAGCTGCTCGTCTCGGTGGGTTCGACCAACGGAGACAAAGTGGCTGGTGTTCTCTATTGAGGGATGAAGCCGATGGCATGGCTATGGTTTCAGGTGTAATAGGTTATAGGGTGTTCGGGTTAGGTGTTTGAGCGTTGTTGACGCCGACAATGGGTTGATCAACAGCAGGCGCTTGAGGCGATCGATGGGTTCTCAGCGTTGATGATAAGGAGACGTAGATTTTTGTTGCAGCAGAGAGGAAGATGATGAAGGTGATGATGGCTGCATTTAGGTAGAAGCTTGGGTCGATGGGTTTGTGGTAGAGAAAGTCGACAGCGATGATAAAGGGGTTGATAGGTTAGTGATTGGAGTTGGGTTCGGCGATGATGATGAGGGTGGAGATTAGTGACGAAGATGATGATGATGGATTCGAGGTTGGCAGACGGAAACGTTAAGGATTCAAAGTGCACGAGAAGGCGACGGTCGAGTCTTCAGATGAGGAAGTCGACGGTGGCGATGGGTTTTGCTAGATGAAGAGGTGCTCTTGGTGAAGGTGTTCGAGGAAGATGAAGACGACATTGGTGGCTGTGATGGTGATCAAAGGAGGGTGTTAGGGTGATCAGTGGTGATCAAAGGTGGAGAAGATGGTGAGCATGGGTAGGAGACGAGAGAGAAAGAGAGGGAGAGAGAGAGGAAGAGAAGGAGAGAGATGGGTTTAATATATATTTTTATTTTATTTTAATAATAAGTATAGGTATGTAATATATATAGAGAGAGATATATATATATATAAACTAATTTAACTAAACAATATTATATAAAGATATTATAACTGTAGGGTTCCTAGGCACTCTTGTGAAGGTTCTAAAGGCATCACACATGCCCGGATAAAATTTTAGACGTGCCGAACAACCCAAAGCCGGGATCTTTGCTAGATTATTAGGGTTAAACATGCAATAAGATAACTTTTATCTAAGAGTGAGGGATTACAACCTTTGTAGTCCGCTCCTTCACTTCACAAGCTCCGAGTAGAAGTCCCTTTGCCGCGATCCACGATCTCCCGGACTCATGAGAGGCTCCACGACTCGAACGATCCATTCTAGCTTGTCGTATTCCAAATCTCCGATGATCTACCTTGAAGTTGCTACGACTCAAGCTTTCTCACTCAAAAGAGAAGAACACCCTAATCCCAAGGGCTAGATGAGATGAGGATGAGAGAATAGTGATTTTGCTTTCTTTTTATATCATTTTCTCATATTTTATCATCACTTAAGAAAATCAAGCAAGCTTTTCTTTCAAGAGAGAAGAAGAAGATGATAATGGAAAAAGAATAATGATAATCCTTTTCTTTTGTGATGAATAGAAATATAAACATATGATTGAATTATTAACCATGGTCAAGGATGATTGGATGAGAACAAGTAGTGAAACAACTAGGGTTAGGGTTTGGTTGAGTTAATAATGTGTCATCACAAAATATCCTAACCTTGACAAAAGAAATAGCTTCTAGAAGGAACTTGAAGCTACTAACCCTAATCAAACCCTAACCTCAATTAATCATCCTTAAACATGTTTAACAATTAATCATATCATGTCACAATAATATATATCACATATATATTATATATTTGCAACAAAAGAAAATAATACAATTAACATATATCGCATATATATCAATGTATCATCCCGCGAGAAAATGAAATAATAAAGTAAGCCAATATTAGTTAATATAATAATATATCATATATATATTATTATATATTAAATCATCGAATCAACACTTGATCCGACGATCCGGCTATATCGAATATAACCGACTAATATATCATGTACCGATTTATCGAATCAACACTTGATCCGATGTCCCGGTTCATATCTAAATATCGCGAGAATATAATACGGTATCCCATATCGCATTATTCTCGTTCCTGCGCATATCACATATGTGCCACTACTCTGTTTCGCCTGAGCCAAGAAACCTCTGTGTAGGACTCTAAAGAATCGTCAATACGCCGGTAGCAGGTGATGATCATATCAAACACCCACAAGCTGCAAGCGGTCAGCTAAACGTAACAGCCACCCAGGTATTGAGCGATCAGAAGATCAACAAGCTAGCCTGTGCGTTCTCCTGTGAATCCGATCAGTAACACTCCCGTACAGTCCGGTCTGTTCGTCTGATATGTCGCATATCAAGTCTAGGGGTGGTCTACGTCAGACCCCAGTAACCGATAAGTCGTGTCGATGTATGGCTCATAACGGGTCGAGAAACTACTAGTAACACTTACCAGTAAATCTCCATATCAGCCCTAGCCAGGGACTTCCAGTTATAGCCAATCGAACACAGCACAACATCAACTCCCTATACCGGGAGAGACGAATCCCCTCCTATCGCTCATTGCCTCCATGTGATTCGGGACTATACCCAAAAGCCACCGTTTTGCACGCCCTCTTGGACGTGGTAAGGTGGAAATCAAAGCACAGTGGGAATCACACAAGACTCTATGACGATCTCGGGTCTACAGACTACCCTGTACCAGTGTCACCGGAGAACTGCCATCTGACGTGTGGTATATCACCATCTGGGAGTTCTCGGCGGGTCCATCCAGTGTACCCAGTCTCCACTGAGCACCCGTACACCATCTCTGATGTCTAACACCGATGGATATGGGATCATCCATCGCCCATCATATGGGTCAAGATGCGTATACGCTAGTCTACTCTGGTGTATCGATGCCCTGTCTCGATATACCCTCGACTAGGAACAGTTATAGGATGTACTCATCGACTACTGTGGCCCCACTAGTATGATCTCATCATAGTCCCAGTAGTCGAGTACAGATCCTAAGGGCTTTATCAACATGTGAGAGTAAAACAGTAAACCAATACAAGTCAACATGTTAAGATAAAGTGAAACCAAATAGCATACTATCATGACGAGCAAGAAAGTCATCTCTATATATAACCAAGCATCCATTATAATATACATCATATGTACAACAATGGCCTCTAGGGCATATACATAACTAACAATCTCCCACTTGCACTAAGGCCAGCTGCTGTAGTATCTCATACCTTGCATCCCGAATAATCTCTCAAACTGTATCTGGGGAATAGCCTTCGTGAATGGATCCGCAGTGTTGTCCTTCGTATCTACTCTCCTGACCTCGATCTCCCGGCGATCAACTATCTCCCTGATCAGGTGATACCGCCTCAGAATATGTCTGGATTTCTGATGGGACCTGGGTTCCTTGGCTAATGCCACAGCTCCATTGTTATCGCAATACAAAGGTATTGGATGCTCAATGGATGGAACCACACCAAGTTCACAAATGAACTTCTTGATCCAGACAGCTTCTTTGGTAGCATCGTTGGCAGCGATGTATTCAGCCTCCATCGTTGAGTCTGCAACGGTATCCTGTTTGGAACTCTTCCAACATACCGCCCCTCCATTGAGGGTAAAGACAAAACCCGAATGCGACTTAGAGTCGTCCTTATCACTTTGGAAGCTGGAATCGGTAAAGGACTCCACCTGGAGTTCTCCGTTACCATACACCAAGAACATCTCCTTAGTCCTTCGCAAGTACTTGAGAATGTTCTTCACAGCTGTCCAATGACTCTCTCCTGGATCCGCTTGATACCGACTCACTACACTTAGTGAGTATGCTACATCGGGTCTGGTACATAGCATCGCATACATGATAGAGCCTACTGCCGAAGCATAGGGTATCCCTTGCATGCGAGCTCTCTCCAAATCAGTCTTGGGAGACATCTCTTTGGAGAGAGTGAGTCCAGAGATCGTGGGTTGGTTCCCACGCTTGGATTCTTCCATACTAAACCTCTTTAGTATGGTGTCAACGTACCTGGATTGGGACAATCCCAGTATCCGTTTAGATCTATCTCTATAGATCATGATTCCCAATATGCAGGAGGCATCACCTAGATCTTTCATTGAGAATCTCTGTGATAAGAAGAGCTTGACTGACTGCAGCATAGGAATATCATTTCCTATCAAGAGTATGTCATCCACGTACAATACGAGGAAGACTACCTTACCCTCTGCTACCTTCTTATAGATACAAGGTTCATCTATATTTTTGATGAAGTCAAACTCTTTGACTACAACATCAAAACAGATGTTCCAACTCCGCGATGCTTGCTTTAACCCATAAATGGATTTAAGCAGCTTGCACACCTTTCCGCTGCTCCCACTATCTACGAAGCCCTCTGGCTGAGTCATGTACACGCTCTCTTCTAAATCACCGTTTAGAAAGGCGGTCTTAACATCCATTTGCCAGATTTCGTAGTCATGGTATGCAGCAATGGCAAGTAAGATCCGGATGGACTTAAGCATAGCCACTGGAGAAAAGGTTTCGTCATAATCCACACCTGGTCGTTGACGAAAACCCTTTGCTACAAGTCTAGCTTTGAAAGTCTCAACTTTTCCATCTACACCAAATTTCTTTTTAAAGATCCACTTGCTCCCAATGGGTTTTACCCCTTCAGGAGCATTTTCCAAAGTCCATACTTTGTTGGTGTACATGGATTCCATCTCAGATCGCATTGCATCCAGCCATTTCACAGAGTCACCACTCGTGATGGCCTGCTCGAAACTAGTCGGTTCATCATCATCCATGATGCAATCCTCGCTTCCACCATCAATGAGAAAACCGTAGTATCTCTCAGGTGGACGAGAAACCCTACTAGATCTGCGGAGAGGCTGGGGTTCGTCGGGTACTACTGAATCCTCTGGTTCCACTAAATCATCTGTTGTAGTTTGTGTCGCTGGAACCTCTTCCAGTTCTACCTCATTGCCATCAATTTCTTTCATAAGAAAACCTTTTTCTAAGAAAGTAGCATGTCGAGAAACAAACACCTTTTGTTCCTCGGGGTGGTAGAAGATATACCCTTGTGAATTTCTGGGATATCCTACAAACTTACATAAGACTGATCTTGCCTCAAGTTTGTCCGGATTTTGTCTTTTGACATAGGCTGGACAACCCCATATCTTAACATACTTAAGAGATGGTCTCTTCCCTTTCCATATCTCATATGGAGTGGTAGGCACTGATTTGGTAGGAACCATATTCAATAGATGTATCGCTGTCTCAAGCGCATACCCCCAGAAGGAAATAGGTAACTCAGCCTCACTCATCATAGATCGTACCATATCTAATAGGGTCCGATTCCTTCGTTCCGATACACCGTTGTGCTGTGGTGTATAAGGAGGAGTAAGCTGAGAGAGAATCCCATTCTCTTTTAGATAATCTAGGAACTCACCGCTCAAGTATTCACCTCCTCGATCAGATCGAAGAATCTTAATACTTTTGCCCGTTTGGTTCTCTACTTCGTGCTTATATTCTCTGAATTTCTCAAAAGCTTCAGACTTGTGTTTCATCAGGAACACATGTCCGTATCTAGAGAGATCGTCAGTGAATGTAATGAAGTAGGAAGAACCGTTCCTGGCATGCGTAGACATGGGACCGCATACATCACTATGTATCAGTCCTAAGAGTTCGGTAACTCTTTCTCCGTGTCCACTAAACGGAGCTTTGGTCATTTTTCCTTTGAGACATGAATGGCAAGTATCATAAGATGATAATTCGAACGGATTCAAATAACCATCCTTATGTAACTTAGCCAGTCGTGTCGCATTGATATGACCAAGTCTACAATGCCACAAGTAGGATTCGTTCATATCCGAACTTTTCCTCTTGTGTGTGTTTTGTATATTCAGGACTGTATTCTGATTTAGAATGAATATGCCATTATGTAACGAGCCTGATGCAATCAACTTTTGATCTAGGAATATGTTCATAACATTATCCTGTACTACAAAATTATATCCCTCTTTACTCAATAAAGAAACTGATATAATGTTGCACATCATGTTCGGTATATAATAGCACTCATTTAGAATCAGTGTATTACTACTTGGTAATACTAGGTGATATTCGCCAACTGCTTTGGCTACAACACTTGCACCATTCCCTACTTGAACGGAATGATCACCTTTTCCCAGTTCTCTACCTTTACGTAGCCCATGTAACTGTTTACATATGTGGGATCCTGATCCGGTATCTAATACCCAGGACGTAGGGTGAACTGAGAAACAGTTCTCAATAACTAACACACCTGAAGAAGATGCATCAACATGCATGTTCTTCTGGGCGGCGTGAGAATCCAGATATTCTCCTGTTTCCTGTTTAGTCTTATAACTCTTATAAGAAAGAACGGGTCCAACATTCCCTAGCTCAGTACAATAATTAGGTTCAGTCAATACATCCATATTATTATCTTGATTATGGCCTGAAATGGTCGCTACCTGGAGAGAGAGAGAAGAAAACACTTTAGCGTATGCTCTTGCAAGATTAGATTGGTTATTATCTTATCTAATCAGGATGTCTCCCACTGTTTTTATCAAATCTACCTTAAAACCCTAAAAGGTAAGATTAGCCGGGATTAATTACACCTTACAATTTCGTCAATCTTTCAGCCAGATCAGTGTCGGTACTTTGAGGGAGGTTCCCCGTGCTCTCGCACGGACCTAATTAATGTAAACCTCGTTTTCCCAGAGGCGTAACCTCGTTAACACTTTTCTAGACACCTACTTGAATGACTAATTGTCCTGTGTAAAACTCTCCCAGGAGTAACACTTACTCGCAGTGGGTATCGGGATCCAACTATCTCATAGGAGGTATGCAATCTCATTGCAAATTTCAACACTTGAAATTCCCGATAATGCTTTTACCCCTAGTGTTCTATGACCTTGATGAATGCCAAACAACCCATAGTCCACTAGTCAAGTTCAACCCGTACATTTCTTGATTGAATCAAACCCACCCGTACGACCCTTGACGAATGCCAAACTACGCCGTACGAATACCCTAATCCAATCTGCATCATATGCATAAGCAGATAAATACTAGTTAGCTACCGTACACCACGCCTTGACGAATGCCAAACTACCGTAGCACGAATACTAAGTAGTACTTATCTGAAATGACGGAGGGCTACGCAGGTTTTTCAGAAAACCCTGAGCGTAAAGAACTTGATATCGTCGTAGAATCATATGTTTTTGAAAAGGAGTGTTTTTGAGGCTTTTCTTAGTTTCGCTAAAGGGGTCACTCCCGGTGAAGGGATCGTCGGCCCTTTCCTCATCGAATAAGGTGCAGGATATATCATATATACCGCTGTGCAAAGCAAAACACTAAAAGCAATCAAAAGACAAACCGCGTTTTGTAGCATCTGCCAGTTTTGCTAAAGGAGTCACTCCCGGTGAAGGGATCTCGGTCCTTTCCTCATCGAATAAGGTGCTGGATATATCATATATATCACTGTGCAAAGTAAAACTGTAGCTACCCCTTTTTATAAAGTTTTTGATTCTACAACATCTTTAGGTTTCTTTTCTTTTATTAATCTCATTAATAAAAATCCCATCAGCTTATGCTTCCTAAGCATCACAGAAGAAACGAAAGCAGTAATATTTATATATCAGCATATATATATAGTATAAGCATTCGTCTCAGGAAGTAATATGATCTCATCACAGAACATTGCAGCAGAAGAACATATATGAAATATTGGATATACTAGGACGTCCGTGTTTTCAATACGAGCCTGTATAAAACACGGATTCCACGGTCGCGACGAATAGCCAAACCCACATCCCAAGACCCCTACGAGAGCGGCAAGTAACACTGCCAATTCTAAGGTTAGGAGACCCGGTCTCGACTCCTCGAGATGGCCTCCTACTGGACCCTAGAACCCGGTTACTTGTGCTCCCCTCCTTAGGTCTACCTAATGCGGAAAAGTAAATAATATACACTGGTGACATCAACCGCAACCTGGAAGTGCCCTAAAAAGAATATTACATTACAAATGAATTTTACATGAATGAAAATAAAAACCCTCATCTCACATAAAACCCCCGGCTATTCAGAACGCGACGATCCAATATAACATATCACAGCAACACATAATATCTCATATCATCAACGTAAGTAAATATGCGCATCCCAATTGTCGTTGAATCATATAGCAACGAAACCGGCGATATCACATATTACACTTACGGTCACAGAAAAGAAAGTGTAAAACTACAATATTTGGAATCCACAATCACTTTAGACATCGTAAATCCGAAATATCACATACTCCGCATTTCATGCCTAACTCTATGAATTCCACATATTGTATCACATTCCAGATAAATCGATAGTATTAAACTTTCCGAACAGATAATCAAACACCCAAAATTTCCCAAACTGCTCAACACTTGAGCGGGGTTCAAATAATCCCAGAATATGTCACAGTACCGGTGATCCAGCCGTAGAAGGGTCAAGCCAACGCCTCACATGTGGCACGCCGTACTGCCCCAAACCCGAAGGTTCAAAAGGCAGTTCAAGACGGTCACATAATCGAGTTAAGGTTTGTGTCTTCTAGAGGGTCCACCGCTTAACTTGTACAATTTTTCCAAAAGATTTAAACCCGAATAAATTTCAACACTTGAAAATTTGCCGTACCGGGAAACAGTAAGTTAATGATATCCGTTCAACTAGTTTAACAGTTTCTAAATATCCAGAAAGAAATACGAACTTAAATATTCCGATCGAGTCTACTATTACAAAACAAACCCCAGAATTTTAAACACCTGGAGCAGATTAAAAATATCCAGAATAATCAGCAAGTGCCTACGGTCTATACCATGAAGCCACGTGTCCCAATTCAACAGTTCCGCCGTGGATCCGCCGCGACGACCATGGTTCTGCCGCGCTTCCGCGCTTGGTTGGTCGAATTATGAGCACGTGTTTCAGGGTAATTCTTAGAATTCCCTGCTGATTTTTTTACATATTTTTAATTCTGAAAAATCCCAAAATTTAAGAAATTTCCAGAGAGGGGTCAAGTTTCGTCGTTTCGGGTTCGATCGGAGTTTTAACTTCGTAAACACATCGCCTAATGCTCTAGCTAGGCTCTGATACCACTGTAGGGTTCCTAGGCACTCTTGTGAAGGTTCTAAAGGCATCAAACATGCCCGGATAAAATTTTAGACGTGCCGAACAACCCAAAGCCGGGATCTTTGCTAGATTATTAGGGTTAAACATGCAATAAGATAACTTTTATCTAAGAGTGAGGGATTACAACCTTTGTAGTCCGCTCCTTCACTTCACAAGCTCCGAGTAGAAGTCCCTTTGCCGCGATCCACGATCTCCCGGACTCATGAGAGGCTCCACGACTCGAACGATCCATTCTAGCTTGTCGTATTCCAAATCTCCGATGATCTACCTTGAAGTTGCTACGACTCAAGCTTTCTCACTCAAAAGAGAAGAACACCCTAATCCCAAGGGCTAGATGAGATGAGGATGAGAGAGTAGTGATTTTGCTTTCTTTTTATATCATTTTCTCATATTTTATCATCACTTAAGAAAATCAAGCAAGCTTTTCTTTCAAGAGAGAAGAAGAAGATGATAATGGAAAAAGAATAATGATAATCCTTTTCTTTTGTGATGAATAGAAATATAAACATATGATTGAATTATTAACCATGGTCAAGGATGATTGGATGAGAACAAGTAGTGAAACAACTAGGGTTAGGGTTTGGTTGAGTTAATAATGTGTCATCACAAAATATCCTAACCTTGACAAAAGAAATAGCTTCTAGAAGGAACTTGAAGCTACTAACCCTAATCAAACCCTAACCTCAATTAATCATCCTTAAACATGTTTAACAATTAATCATATCATGTCACAATAATATATATCACATATATATTATATATTTGCAATAAAAGAAAATAATACAATTAACATATATCGCATATATATCAATGTATCATCCCGCGAGAAAATGAAATAATAAAGTAAGCCAATATTAGTTAATATAATAATATATCATATATATATTATTATATATTAAATCATCGAATCAACACTTGATCCGACGATCCGGCTATATCGAATATAACCGACTAATATATCATGTACCGATTTATCGAATCAACACTTGATCCGATGTCCCGGTTCATATCTAAATATCGCGAGAATATAATACGGTATCCCATATCGCATTATTCTCGTTCCTGCGCATATCACATATGTGCCACTACTCTGTTTCGCCTGAGCCAAGAAACCTCTGTGTAGGACTCTAAAGAATCGTCAATACGCCGGTAGCAGGTGATGATCATATCAAACACCCACAAGCTGCAAGCGGTCAGCTAAACGTAACAGCCACCCAGGTATTGAGCGATCAGAAGATCAACAAGCTAGCCTGTGCGTTCTCCTGTGAATCCGATCAGTAACACTCCCGTACAGTCCGGTCTGTTCGTCTGATATGTCGCATATCAAGTCTAGGGGTGGTCTACGTCAGACCCCAGTAACTGATAAGTCGTGTCGATGTATGGCTCATAACGGGTCGAGAAACTACTAGTAACACTTACCAGTAAATCTCCATATCAGCCCTGGCCAGGGACTTCCAGTTATAGCCAATCGAACACAGCACAGCATCAACTCCCTATACCGGGAGAGACGAATCCCCTCCTATCGCTCATTGCCTCCATGTGATTCGGGACTGTACCCAAAATCCACCGTTTTGCACGCCCTCTTGGACGTGGTAAGGTGGAAATCAAAGCACAGTGGGAATCACACAAGACTCTATGACGATCTCGGGTCTACAGACTACCCTGTACCAGTGTCACCGGAGAACTGCCATCTGACGTGTGGTATATCACCATCTGGGAGTTCTCGGCGAGTCCGTCCAGTGTACCCAGTCTCCACTGAGCACCCGTACACCATCTCTGATGTCTAACACCGATGGATATGGGATCATCCATCGCCCATCATATGGGTCAAGATGCGTATACGCTAGTCTACTCTGGTGTATCGATGCCCTGTCTCGATATACCCTCGACTAGGAACAGTTATAGGATGTACTCATCGACTACTGTGGCCCCACTAGTATGATCTCATCATAGTCCCAGTAGTCGAGTACAGATCCTAAGGGCTTTATCAACATGTGAGAGTAAAACAGTAAACCAATACAAGTCAACATGTTAAGATAAAGTGAAACCAAATAGCATACTATCATGACGAGCAAGAAAGTCATCTCTATATATAACCAAGCATCCATTATAATATACATCATATGTACAACAATGGCCTCTAGGGCATATACATAACTAACAATAACCCCCATCAATCTCTACGAAATCTCAAATATATCAAGAAGTTATCCACACATGCTTATACGTACATACTATCTTAACAGCCCAATTAACCATAACATAATGGCTAGAAAAAATATTCTAATCTAATATTTCATATATAATATTTTAGAATGTATATAGATTTACATGCAATAGATAACCGTTAATAAAATATCATAGAATATTTAAATAGGGTAATAGCGCACTAGCAATTAATGGTTAGATATATAATACCCAAATTATATAACCATAATGTATGGATATAAAATATATACCGATTTAAATATTGTATGTCTATCATTTGGGATTCATATAGATTTATTCTATGGATAAATATCAATAAAATATATTTATCTAAAAATCAACCCATAACGGAGTTCACGCAAGCGGGTCGGGTACAAGCATGATAATCACACATATTATCCAAACACCAATTATAACCCAGGCAATGACAATTAAAAGAAACCCAATGTGATAATTAATATCGTTAAATAACGTACGATCGTACTAGGGTGTTGCACATCGTCTAATACTAGTTAGAGTGTTTGGATGGCTCTGATACTATGTAAGTAGTTGCTCTCACTCGTGCTACTAACTTGCGGCCAAGGAGGAATATAAAACGAAAATTTTAAACTAGAGCACAAGCTAGTACGACCTAGAATCAATTTCAAACACTAAACTAGCAAATTAAAAAGGAGTTTAACTACTCGGTTATCGATTACAATCTTTGTAGTTGTGTCCTTCATTTTCTTTTCCATTTCTTAAGCTCCTATGTCC
The DNA here is from genome assembly GCA_030015575.1 of Agapanthus africanus. Lineage (NCBI taxonomy): Eukaryota > Viridiplantae > Streptophyta > Magnoliopsida > Asparagales > Amaryllidaceae > Agapanthus > Agapanthus africanus. Next base: position 437,758,018 of record CM057350.1, on the reverse strand, counting down.
ACCAGGAACAAGCTTGGATGTCGGTTTTCCTTGTCGAAGATGATCCACCCGAGAGAACCCTAGCTCAAGCTCTAGCTTCACATAAGAATACTAAGTGAAGCAACTTGTGAACAATACTTACTAGGAATTGATCGCAAGTGATGTAGTAATGGTTATATCTTTGTTTTCTCTCTTTTTATTTTCTCACCTCAACCTAGAAAAAACTAGAGAGGAAGAAGAATGAAGCATGGCTCAAAAACTTAATCCCCTTCTTTTCTTTCTCTTCATATCCTTTAAGAATTATATGAGTGTAATTGTGACTCACAAGGTGAGTCATAAGTCTACACCATTCTTGAAAGATCATGAAGAGATAGAAAGAAAGAGAGGCTACCTCATTTGTACATACATACATACATACACACACACATACCCATATACAAGTATATGCTACAAATACATACACCCGTATTCATATCAAAATACATATATCTGTATTCGTATAAAATACGAATACCCATATTTTTATTAAGATACAAATACCCGTATTTATATCAAGACACAAATACCCGTATTTATACAAATACCCATATTCGTATAAATACTGTATTCGTGTCAAAATACAAATACCAAAAGAGAGATACCAAAAGAGATATAATACTAGCTCACATTTCATTTAAATATGATAATCTGGCTATCTTTCAAACTGGCTAGTATTAACAAAATGTCCGATTAAAAATACATGTACAAAACATGTATTTAATCGAATCTTCGTACGTATCAAAATATGCACACTACATCGTTTCGCCTGAGCCGGGAAACCTTCTGTGTAGAACTCTAAAGACTCGACAATATGCTGGTAGTGGTTTTAACCACAAGCACGTCAGTGGCACTAGCAATATATAACGGCTACCCAGATATTGAACGAAAGGAAGGTCGACAAGAAAACTCGTCTGCATCCTTATTGAGCCTGAAAGTGACAATCTTCGTACAGTCCGGTCTCTTCATCTAAGAGTGTCGTATACCGGATCTAGGGGGTGGAAAATGTCAGACCCCTAATAACCTGATAACTTGTGTCAATATGGCTCAAAACCATCCCGAGAAACTAATGATCCCCCTATCAGTAAATCACATCTGTCTTGGCCAAGGTCTTATGGTGATGACCAATTGAACACAATGTGATATCGACTCTCTATACTGGAAGAGACGAATCCCTTCTATCACTCACTGCCCCCGAGTGCTTCGGGACTGTACCCAACTAAATGCACGACTCTTTAAAGCCGTGGTAGGATAGAAATCTAAGTACAGAGGGAACACACTCGAGACAAATGACAATATCAGGTCTAAAGACTACCCCGTACCTATGTCATAAAAGAACTGTTATCTGACGATAGGTATCTAAAAGTTCTCGGTGAGTCCGTCTAGTGTAACTCATAACCTAATGAGCACATGTATATAATCTTTGGTGCTATGCACCAATGGCTATTGGGCCAACCATCTTCCCTCGTCGGGGTCAAGATACATATACATTAGTCTACTCTGAAATATCGATGCCCTGTCTTGATACTCCCATGACTAGGGACATTTTAAGGATGTGCTTATGGACTACCCAGACCGCACAAGTATGATCGCCTTCATAACGCTAGTAGTCAAACAAAAAATCCTACGGGCTATATCAACATGTACTAGCGATATGTAATAACCAGTAAAATATATACACATGTTAAGATACAGAAAAACCAAATAGCATATTATCATATTGAGCAAGATTGTCCTGTGTGTGTGTGTGTGTGTGTGTGTGTGTGTATATATATATATCCCCAACATTCTATACAATAAAGGCTTCTAGGGCGTACATATCCAACATATAAAACTGATAATATTAACAAAAATATCATTTACGGTATCGGCCAACATCGATGATATTAAAATAAATATGTCAACAATTTTTTACATTAATTACACAATACTCTTCATTGGCCAATATCGGCGAAATAAAACCAGTGACATCTAAGACTATTTCATCATTCAATCACTGAAATATTGTTCAATACTGATCAACTAATCCACAAAATTCCTTAACCTTACATTAGCAACAAAAATCATCATTAACAAAATGAAAAAGAAAATCAACCATAAAAGGAAGAAAGAAAATCTGATCTTGGTGGAGAGGAGTGGAGCTAACAACTCATCCCTTTCCCAATCTTGCATCTCATCATCTCCACGAAGTAGTTGAGGATGACGCCAACGGCAGCGGCGTGGCCATAGATGACGACAACGATGGGAATAGGGAGGGAGAGGAGGTCAAAAAGGGTCATCTTGAGAAAGATGAAGAGGAGTGGGACTCAATCGGAGAAGGAGAGACCGACCCAGTCGAGATAGGAGAAGGACGAGGAGAAGATCCGGCTGTGGGGGACAATGGATTGGAGGTCGTGGGCAGCAATCAAGGCAAGAGAGGAGAAGGCGGTGATGAGGCAAGAGTCGTTGAAGGCGACGGCAGCGACGGAGAAGGTGGGGGGGAGAGAAATAGGGAAAGTTTTTTAGGAAATGGGAAAAATTTTGAAGAGCGGTTGTGAGGAGAAAAGAAGAAGGGTATTTTTGTCATTTCATCTCACTAATAATAGCAGGCCTAATTCAGATGAGACCCAAGAGTTTTCTCACAAAGTTTTGGAACAGTGGGCCTTTTCTTACTATTTCGAAAATACCAGGGGTTTTTTGACAACTCCCGATTAGGTTGGGGGATTTTTGATAATTTACCCTAAATTATAAGATTGGAGTAGAGAAAAGAGAGGAGAAGCTTGTTGAGTTTTGTTGTAAAATATCCAATTCCAAAACCCAAAGATTGAGATCAGGTAAAGCCCAGACCCAAACCCACCGTAGCTCAACTCAGCCCAGCCCAGCCCATGAGTCAGTTGATGCAAGCACTGATGTGCACCCTATGCTTAGAGTACGTAGGCGGAAGGCATGGGCAGCCAACCACGAGGGCGGCGCCACACGATGGAGGCACTGCAGCGCCAGCGAAAGAGACCACCGCCCACAAGGGCGGCAGTGGGAGGGGGCATACGCGCATGGGTTGTCACGTGTGGGTGTTGTTGTGCTGCTAGGTAGAGATGAAGGAGGGGGCTGGGGAAAATTATTGTGTCCTGGGATTATTTTAACAATTAACCTTTCTCTATATATATTCTCTCATACCTTTGTTTTGTTCAACCTGAGAAAATTTGAGTAATTCCATAAAAATTCCACAAAAATACTAGACAGCCATACAAAGGTCTAGTGTAAGTATGGGGTGAGAAGAGTTCATATATATATATATATATATATATATATATATATATATATATATATATATATATATATATATATATTGTGAGAGATTTGTATTGGAAGTCGAAAGTATATCGAAGTAGTCGGTGTAAATCTTGTATAATAATTTCTATAGTGCAAGTTCCCATCGTGAAGACAGGATTGGGTACTAGCTGTGCCGAACATAGGTATATCTTTGTGTATCTGGTGCTTTGTGTGCATGCTTTTCATATTTGTATTATTTGTTCATCGTCGACAATTTTTTCCATTCGACCGCAAAACACACTATTCGCTTTTCCGCAGCGATATTATTATGGTGACTGATTTCTTTGTGAATCATATCCGCTAATATATTTACAACAAGTGGTATCAGAGCTTGAAACTAGTATTTTGGTTGAGTGGAAAGATGGCATCTATAAATTCAAGATCGAAAAGTTCGATGGTGTTAGAGTTAAAATCTTAACTCCTAAGATTTATGAATACCTATAAGTATTCTGATCAAAATTTGATTAGTTTAAAACATAAAATGAGGCTTACTACAAATGAACAAGTTAAGTACTATTTCAAAAAAACAAGTGAGACCCCTGTCTTGGGCGACCTTCCTGAAACAACTCAAAAATGAGTTGTTTTAGGCATCCCTCATCGGGATGCCACTCCCGATAGTGAGAGGCCCCCTCCCGATACTGAGAGGCCCTTGAATAGGGTGTTTTGGCATGTCTTTCTTCTAAGGCAGTATCAGGACCCCTTCCATCGAATAGGCTTGATCTATTTTTCAGGAGATGGTGGGGGGATTCCACCCTCCTACTTTCTTGATATCCAGTGAGTAATTGCGCACTACTCATCACTCACAGAGGGATATAAATACCTCCCTGTGAGCTACTGATCAAGGGATCAGAATTTGCTTGGTTCAAAGATAAATCTAGAACTTTGATTAAAGTTTCTTTTGAAGAAGAAGAACAAGAAGGTGAGATACAGGAATGGGTTACCCCGTTCCTTCACTCTTCTATTCTCTCTCTGTCTCATTCTCTTTACCCCCCTCTCCAGTCAAAGAGAGGATCATAAAAACTTATACAAGTTTCCAGCCTCAACAGAGGGATTTTGAAAGTCATGGTCTTGGATTCCTTCAAGAAGAAGAAGATTTAGAACACCAATGTGTTCTTGACCAATATTAACAGAACTTGGAACATGAGCCACTCCATATTCTGCATATTTTTGAAATAGGCCATATGTTTATCCTCTTTAGAGATCTTTTATGAAATGAGCATTCAGAATAGGTGGAGTTTAAACAAAACAAGTATTTAAGTTTTAAAATTTGCCCAGAAGGTCCTGAGGTTCGAGACCTCTGATAAGTGCAAGCACTTACCGTTAATTACAACCTATTGTCTCGGGTCTTAATTTAGACAAGATACCTTGTTAGGCTGCTTTAAGTCGCGTCATTAAAAGAAAAGATCACAACACATATACATGTACTTGCAATAAAAGGAAATGCAAAAGATTTCATTGATATCATTTATGATACAACTTTGCATACAAATACAAAATTTCAATTATGATATAAAGTACTATAAACACACATTATTTAAAGTACAAAAGAATGATATGCAAGTATGAGTTTCATCAAGAATTGGAGGAGGGAGCCGACCCCTCGGGTGGATCCCATCCTCTGTTGGAGGACCCGACCATTCGTCTACATAGAATTGGAGGAGGGAGATGACCCCTCAGGTGGATCCTATCTTCGGTTATGGGACCCGACCATTCGGCTGCCTCCAATCAGCAAAAGGTTAAAGGTGGTTTTCAAAGGAGACGAATGTCGTTCATTTTGAATTTTATTTCTTTTCTTTCAAATATCCTCTATGTAATGTAAATTTCTATATAGAGCTCCATTTTTATGAGTCTCTTTAAATTTAAATAAAAACAACACACATTTTTTAGGGTTATTTCTATATGTTTGGTTCCTTTGCTTTTAAATATAATCAACATGAAAATAGTATTTTTTACTATTTCAAGGATTTAGTAATTCTGGAAAATAGAGTTTAAAGTATATTTCCATTTGATAAAAACATAGGGAATTAACCTATGTTTCAATAATGAAGGATAATGAAGTTTTCTTTCATTTCCTCATGTTCGGTGGAAGTGTGGATTTATCATCCACATTCCTAAAGTCAAAAGGAAGCAGAGATTTAATATCCACGTTCTTAACCTTTCAAGAATCATGGAATTGACCGTGTTCTTTTAATAATCTTGTTCGAAACTAGTAAGTTGAAGAAGGGAGAATGATCCCGATCTTTTAGTCGAACAATGTAAAGGAAAGGGAATAAAAAAGAGATTTAAGAAAGTAACAGAGTTAAATCTCTTATTCCAACCTTCTTTTCCTTCTTCTCTTTCAACTTGATCTTTTCTTTCTCTCTAATTTGGTTTCTTCTCCTGTCAACTTTCTGTTCTTCTTCCCTTTTTTTATTGTCTAAGGAGGGGATATATATACCCCTCCTAGACATGGGAGTGGTTAAAAATTAACCACTCCCTAGATTTTAAGGTAAGTGGGGAGTAAAATAATTCCCCATTCATGGGTTTGGTGCCCTAAATAAGGCTCCCAAACCTGTCTCACTTAGCCGGTCAGGTGCCATCCAATAAGGGCACCCGGTAGGACACCCGAAAAGGAATCTGAAGGGACGGCCGAGGGGGCATCCGATGGGGCGGCCGACTTCCTCTCAATCTTCTTTCTTTTCTTTTTATTTCATATCTTTTTTCATATATTTTTGTGATAATATACCTCTTGAGTAGGTTCTTGACACTTCGGTGGGGTCATGACACTTGGATGATAATTGGGGGACATTTCATCTTAAATGTCCAAATATGTTTTCAAAAGAACATAGAATTTTAGTCTATATTCAATGTTCGTTAAAACATTTAAGTTATGAGGTTTTCATGTCCACACATGTTCTTTTTTCAAAGAATAATGAATTATCTTTCATACGTTTCAAATGGATCGCAATTTGGTGTACTTGGGTGAGAGTTATGGACGTTTTCGTCGGATATGTCTAGGCTGGCAGATTCCATCCGAAAATTTGTTTGATGCAGATATTCTTTTTTGAGTAATCTAAAACTCTATCATTTTAACATTATTCGTAGACATTTATGGTCTCGTTTCGAAGCTTAACGAGTTAACTTTCATTTGCTTCGAACGGATCACGATTTAGCGCTCTCACGTGAGAGACTTATGGACATTTTCCTCCAATGTGTCTAGGCTGGCAGATTCTACCCGAAAATCCCTTTTCTTGAAAATTTCGGCAGAGTTTCCCTTGTATTTTTTGTTTTTATTTATGAAGAAGTATGGACTTTTTATCTATATTCTTATATATATGGTGGTTTCCTTTATTTTCCAAGAAGAAGAATAGAGTTTCTCTTATTTTCCAATTATTTTGTAGAGGACGGACTATGTTTCTATGATGAAAGTTCAAGTTCTCCTTTCTTGATTTCTTATTCTTCTTCTTCATCTTTCAAGAGAGAGAGAGAGAGAGAGAGAAGAGAGTTAGAAAAACGTTGAGCCCCCTCTTCTCATTCTTTTTTAAGAGGTATATATACCTCTATCCATTTAAGAGGAGTGGGGGTGGTTATCAAAACTCTTCTCACCACTCTCTTTTTTGAAAAGAAAACAGGGGAGGAAAATAATCTCCTCCTTCTATCTTTGGAGAAATTAAATGAGCTGTTGGGTACCTCATTTGAGGTACCCGCTTTCGTTTGAGAGATGGAAATATTCAATTTAGGGATACGCAGGTTAGAATATCTGAAATTCGGATCTGCTCGTGTAGGGTTCAATAAACTGGCCATCACTTTCTCTGGTGAAGTCCAAACGACTTGCTGCTTGATTTTATGGAAACTAAATTCAGTAGTCTTTCAAACGAATTCTCAATTTCATCAATTGGCCAAGTGTACTAGACTATATAGGTATTTGAATCCAACCTATATTCAAATCCATAATACCCAATTTGAGCACTTTTGGGATTCAATGTTTTTGACTCAAACAAATACCTATCATCAAATGGATGCATATAGCTTATACATAAGCCGAACTATGAGATTTCAAAAAAAAATTGTGTCAATAAATGCCTCTCGACAAGGAGTGTATACAATTTTTCGAGTTGAATATATGATGTTGTCGCATTCTTTCAAGTTTTAAATTATCTAAAAGCCAATTTGAATTCAAATTAACATTCTTAAACCAATTTTATCCAAGTTGTTCTCAAAATATATAAGCATTCCATGGATTTAGCTTTCAGGAATGTTAAGCTTAATCACTCTTACTTCTCCATTTTTTACAAGAGATATGAAAGGAGGAGCCTAATTTTGACGGCGAGGTCAATGGTTGATTTGATGTGGTTTGGGAATAGAGCCATTGTTTTTATTTGTTTGCCACCTGATGTAATTTATAGAATGTTTAACGTCATCTTAGACGAAAGAATTTGTTTAACATCTTTTTAGATGAAAGGCTTGGTTTAACGTCTACATAGAAAGAAAAGATGTTTAACGTCTATTTATATGGAAGAGCTTGGTTTAACGTCTACTTAGACGTAAAAGATTGGTTCGATGTCTACTTAGACAGAAGAGATGTTTAACGTCTACTTATATGGAAAAGTTTGGTTTAACGTCTATTTAAACGGAAGAGATTGGTTTAATATCTACTTAGACGGAAAAGATGTTTAACGTCTATTTAGATGGAAGATCTAGAGATTTGGAATTTTGATTTTGGAATTTGGAAGTATTTTATTTGAATTGAGATTTGAATTAGAGTTGGCTTTGGGTTGGATTGGATTTCGAAGATTTTGAACATAAATTTGATTTTTTGTCTTTTGATTGGTTTTGTGGATTTCATAAGTTTGCAGGATTTGAATTTGAGATTAAGACTGAAAGTATGGATTTTTAGAATTGAGTTTTGAATTAGGTTTGGATTTGAGCCTCGATTTGAATCGGATTGGATTAGATTTTGAGGATTTGAGAGAATTTTTTTTTAAAATTCGAGTTTGCTCCTTTTTAGATTTTCGCAAGCTCACGATTAGTCTTGCTGTTTTTTACTCACAAAGTCTTTTCAAATTTTTATTCGTGCCTTTCTTTTTGCTTATAGACTAAACCCTTTCTCTTTCTCTTTTTTTAACCACTTTTGAATTCAGATTAACATTCTTAAAGAAGCTTTAACTAGGGATTATTCCTAAAATATTAAATCATTTGAACAATTTAGCCTTCAAGAATGTTAAACTTAATCACTCCTTGCATCTCTGTATTTTTTTGGTAGAGTTATTATTGGGAGTTTGAAACCGTGATCCGTAATGTTTCGAACTTATTCTAGTTCGATATATTTTATTGGGAAAAAAACCATCATCTATTTGGTTTTCGACCTAACCCATTTGATATATTTTATGGGGGAAAAAAACCATCATCAATTAGGTTTCGGACATATCCCAATCTGATATATATATATATATATATATATATATATATATATATATATATATATATATAATTTAGGTCAAGAACATGAGTTCGAAAATGTTGTCCATTAGGTTTCGAACCTGTTCCATTTAGATATTTTATAGAAGGGTCGCACATAGGTAGTCATATTCCCTTGTTCAACCCATCTATGAGTTTTTATGGATATCGTTACAGGACCATATGAAGTTGAATTTTGAATACCCTTCCATAGTTATATCAAATTTTCCATTTCGAAACCGCTTTTAATAAGTTTTTCTATGATGTGGATATTTTACCGAGAGATCAAAAAATAAAACAATTCAATGAGTATCTTCTTCAGGGCATACCCGTTTTATCTTTGGTTCTGTCATTAATGACTTTGCACGGTGACCAGGGATAAGCCATATGGGTCGCTTCCTTTAGAGAGTTACAACTGACTTGTCCTAAGTCCGATCCAAATCTGAGATATTTTATGGGGGCCAAAACCACTAATTGTTAGGTTTCGGGCCTGACCCAGTTTGATATTATTTTGCAGGGCCTTTATTTGTAAGCATGCTTCTTTCACTTGTCCTATCTGCGAATTTATGGATATCATTACAGGATCATATTGTAGAGTGTTTTTCGTCACCCTATTGAAATAGGAATGCGCGTTCTTGTCAAGAGTATACAAATTCCCCTTGCTTGGTCTAGGCTGGGGTTTATTGATTGTGAAGATCCAAATCTCCAGCAGTCGCAGACTAAGTTGCCATTAACTACCCCTCGCTCTAGGAGCGAGAGAACCTCTGATTGATGGGTCGAACTAGTCATGTGAACTCAACGTGTTGTGTTGGTGCTTGAAAGTAATGCAGAGGGGTGTGTTCATTTTATTTTTTATTTTATTTGAAAAAGTGTGGGAAAATGAAGAGTGCAGAGCGTCCTCAGGAAGCGTGAAAAGACACACGGCCGTCGGGCACCAGCGGGCCACGTGCACGGCATGCGATCGCTGGGTACAACGGGCCGCATGAGCAACACTTGCCGGCCGGAAACACCAACGAAAGAAGGAGGCTAATCTCCTGGGCTGGGAGTTGAACTCCCGAGAGACTTTGGGGTTAAACTCCTAAAAAAGGAATTTTTTTTTACTTGGAGTTTACCTCCCGAAAAGAATTTTTATTTGGTGTTAAACTCACAAAAAAATATTTTTGTTTGGAATTAAACTCTCAAAAGATTTTTATTTGGACTTAGACTCCAAAAAAAAGTTTTTTTTTAGAGTTAAACTCCCAAAAGATTTTTATTTAGAGTTAAACTCCTAAAGACTTTTGAGAAAGGAAACCAAAGAAAATGGTCTCTTGTAACTTCAAGATCTAAATCTTGGATCTTGGATGATAAAAAGGGACCCCTTTCTTCTCTTTTGAGCCTTAGGTCCTCCAAAAAATGAAATTTTCAGAGATGGGTCTCCTCCTTTCTCATCTCTTTTTCTTGGATCTTAAAAAAGAGGTGGTGAGATTTCAAATCTTCTCTTTTAGATATTTGATGGGAGATTTGAACTCCCCTTCAATAATTTTATGGTGAAAAACTATTTCTTTTTGAGAAAAGAAAAGTTAAACTCTTAATTTAATTCAAAAAAAGAAAGAAAAAGTTTTAAAACCTTGAAGAAGTAGGAGGCACAGAACCCTAGATTGATATGAGAAGAATCTTGTTGTTATCCATTCATCATGTTGCCTTATATAAGCTTTACATTTTAAATATAGCCCCTTTGGGTTTTATAAAATGGAACTTGTGCCTTTCTCATGCCATATGTTTTCTTTCTTTTGCACATAAACCATGGGCTTTTACAAAATTGGCTTTCTTTCCTATTTTTGTTACATTTATTAATGAAAATTACATTTGGCATGGGGACCGGCCACTTCAAGCTCGAGCTCGACTTGGTCATGGGCCTACTTGACTTGGATTAGGGCTTGGACCCATTTGACTTGGATTCGGGCTTGGGACCGGGCCTACTTTTCAGGCCTGGGCCTGTTCATATCAGATTTTTGCATTTTTATACCGCCCATTTTTTATCACATTGCATATCGGTAGATACTCTTGAGCCGTGTTTGCTAGTCAATTGCAGGTTACAGGTTCTCGGTTCTAAAACGGTGAAATTCATGGAAAACACGACAAAATCCGGGTTCCTGCCAACCACAGATAAAACACGGTCTCCGCTCTTCATCCGTATGTTGCCAGATACCAGTTTAGGAAGACAAAGTGTCAAATCAATGTCATTCTCATGCACAAGGCTCAATGGTAGCACAAGATCCAAGAGATCTACGCGGAGCTCGAGGCAATCATGCCAAATCTTGACAAAAAGTCCACCTTTCCCTCAACAGAAATTCTGGAAAATTCGTAAAAAAATTATGAAAAAATACAGATACCAGAATAAAGGGCACAGAGGACCAGGGAACCACAGCAAATTGGAGGGCCCAACTCAACTAAACGGCCGCGGATCCGCGGCCAAAGGGGGGTCTAGGCCACGGATCCGCGGCCGTTTAGGCGCCAAGTCTGCAGAGCTTTTGGGGGCAGTTTGGTATTTTCATCATGGTTCTGGTGGTTGCCCTAGGTTTTTATTTTTTGGTCTATAAATAGCCCAGAACTTTGTGAAGGAAAGGGTCCATTCTTGTATTTTTTCATTTTGCTAAGTTTAGTTGTGTTTCTTCTTCCTCTTCTCACCTCTTCTCCATTAAACTTGTAGTGAGCTTGTGAGTGAAGAGTGATGAATAAAGAAGAACCATTTATTATCATGCTTGTCTCTTTATTTTGTTAAATGTTGTAACTTTAATTCGTTAAGTAGTTGTTGTTATTTCCTTGTTGTTTCTTTCTTCTCTCTTTTTCTTTATCCTTACATACGACAATGATGCTTACGCTCGATCCTCGCCAAGGTGAGGTCGCAAATAGCTAGTCGTATTCTTCTAATCTCCTTCTTTCTATCTTTCTCTTTTGTTTTGTTTTATTTTTCCGTATTATGATGTGTGAGTAGTTCATTCTTGTTAGGGTAGGATAAGGGAAGTTTGAGAGAAGGAAATCTCTCTCACTCTTTCCTTGCCCAACAGCTTAAATCAACTCCCGTTAATTGAACCACAATCCGCTCCTTACGGCACCCTATCCTACATGATAGCGGTGATTCCATAGTGAGACCGATTGTGGTTGAATTAACCGGAGGTTATGGCTAAGAGCCAAGAACGGACGGACAAGCACCAAAAGGAAGGACTTATGCGTTGGAAAGCCTAGCTTATACTCGCAAGTTCCTTCCTAGTCGTGCTAATCCCCGTTGTTGCTGATTACCGTAACACCGATATTAAGAGGGGCAACGAAAGATGTGGAGACTCCTAACTCAAACTAACCTAATCCTAACCCTAACAAGCTCGCTTTAAATATCAACTCAACACTTAGATAATCACAAACAAAAATCTGAACAACCGGACTTAACTCGTTAAAACACATTGAAAAAGACTCCCATCTCCCTGCGGACGACCCGTACTCAACCGGCTAGCTACAAGCGAAACCGTCTTGATTGCGGTATTTAAAACTAAACTTGAACACGAAGAACCTTAAGAATCAAATGGCGCCGTTGCCGGGGAGACGGTAGTTTATTTCCTTGTGTAATTTTGGGTTAACTTGTGAATATAACCAAAAAAACAAAACAAAAAAAAATATACATTGTAAACAATCATCTTGTTGTTTTTTGATTAGCTTTTGTGCAAGTGTGCAGGAAAATACGAAGTTCAAGATCGACGCCAAAGACGTCGGATAATACGGAGTTCAAGTACAGTGCCAAAGACGTGGGAAGATAGACCCACATTTCGCGGCTACACCGCGACGGACAAAACGAAGCATCCGGTCTACTGTAAAAATCTGGAGCAGATACAGTGAGCAAATCAGAATTCAGCAAATCCAGATAAGCAGAGGACTCCTAGAACAACACACCCAAGAAGTTTGGTAGCATGAACCCTCAACTTAGCCGCGGAACCGCGGCCTAAGCAGGTGTTTGGCCGCGGAACCGCGGCCATTTAGTGCCTTCAGGGTGCAAATTTTTTTTCTGGTTAGTCTCTCTCTTCTCTCCACTCCTCTGAACTCCACCGAACTGTGTTTTCTGCAGCCTTCTTTGCGCAAATTCTTCTCCCCCTTCCAATAAACTGTTCTTGTGCAGGATTCTTTGCGCCGCAAATAAAAATTGTTTGCAGTTGATTTGTTACTGCTTTGCATTTCTTTAATACGGACTTAAGGGGCTTGAAACCAATCCAGATTGGGTGGGGATTTCATCGCCCTTCCCAGGACCCCAAAAATCACAAAAGCATATGCATTGTCCATTGTAAATTAAAAAATACTAGACTTCAGCCCTAAGGACTTCGCGCTCATTAGGAGAAGATAAACCGTGTTTAGAACCTCGCTTAACGGTATATTGTTTACGGGGTGTCTAGGAAAGTGTTAAAGGCGCAACCGCCGAAAGAGAAAGGGTTATTTAATTAAGGAACTTCGCGAAAGCGTTGGACAACCTCCCCTTATCTCTGCACTTACCTGGCCTCGTGATCAGTGTATTTTTAAGCCCATTTCTCGACACTGTTTAACTTCGACAATCAAGTTCAGGAGCAGGTCTAGTAGACCTAGGTTACCCTAGATCTAGGTGTGATTGTGCATATCTTGTTTGTGATTGCTTAAGCCGTATATCCGTACATATTTCTGTAAATCTCTTTCTAAAAACAAAAAAGAAAAAAAAATCAAAAACTTTTATAAAAACTTGCCCTTTGTCGCCAAATCCATTTTTCACCCACCACCCTTCTCCATTGACGTTTTCTTACCCTCACCTTCTCCGCTTTGACTATACTAAACTCGTTTAGTGTATGTCCGCTTGGACTCGGGACACTAGCGCCCGTCTAGTCCGCGTTACGTTAGTCGCGACCGACTACGCGATCGACTCCGAAGTCGATACTCCGTCCACTCCTCTTTCACCCCTTACTTTGCCGGCCAACTCCGACGTTGACCGGAATTCTGTTCATACATCTTCACCTTCACCTTCACCAACCTCTTCTTCCGCGATGTTGGGATTTAATCCGAACATCTCTTTGACCACCCCTAGATTGGCTCCACCTCCTACGGAGACCAATCTCCCACCACCTCCGCCTGTTGTAGCGCCGCAGCGAATCGCGCTCCAGGATCGTTTCTATCCCACCCGTTCTGCACTTCCCACCTGCCTTTCTCTTCCTCCGGCCAATGGGGACAACTTTGAAATTAAGCCCCATTTCATCAACATGCTTCCACGTTTTCATGGGCTTGAATCTGAAGATGCCTATATCTTCATCAACAAATTTCAAAATGTCTGTGCCATGATGAAAACCACCCAGCTGTCGGACGATGCTATACGTCTACGGGTCATTCCGTTCACTTTATGCGACCTCGCTGAAAAATGGCTGTATAGCACCGCTTCCCACTCAATCACCAGCTGGGACGAGTTTGTTAAAGCGTTTCTAAAAAAATTCTATCCGAATCATAAGACCGCAAGGATTCGAAATGAAATCAACCAATTCTCCCAGCTTTCTTCTGAACCCTTCTGGAAGTGCTTTGACCGGTACAAAGACCTTCTTGTTCAGTGTCCTCACCACGGTATAGAGAAATGGCAACTCTGCCAAACCTTATACGAGGGACTGAACCCAGCAACGAAATAGTTGTTGGAAACCATCTGTCAGGGCCACTTCCTATCAAAATCTGACGAGGAAGCGTGGCAGTTCTTTGACGACCTTGCGGAGCAAACGCTACAGTGGGAGAGCACCAGACCGACTTCTTCTTCTTCTACCTCCACTTCTACCGGTCAGTCTAGGGTAGGAATCCACCAACTTGACGTCTCTATTGCGATGAAAGCTGAAATGGCTGCAATAACAAGAAAGCTTGAAGCGATAGAAAGCAAATTTTCTTCTCCTGCCCCTGTTCTCCCCCTTCGTACCATCTGCGCTTGTTGTTCCGATCCTTCCCACTTGACCGAAGAGTGTCCTTACAATCCACCCTCGCAAGGACAGGATCAGGTTAATGCTGCATTCCAGCAAAGACCGAGGAATGATCCATACTCTTCCACCTACAATCCCGGTTGGAGGAACCACCCCAATTTCGCCTGGAATCAGAATCAGAATCAATTCCAGGGGAACAATTTTCAAAGGGCCCCTCCACCGCAACAACAAGCGCAATAACAAACTCAACATCAATATCAGCAGCCCTTCCAACCCCAACCTTTCCAAAATCAGACGAACAACTTTGCACCCAACAATTCTTTTCCACCAAAAAACTTTGTTCCGTCAAACAACGATAAGGTTTCCTTGCTCGAACGAAGTCTGGAGGCGTTTGTTAAACAATCGACTCAATCCACCGCCAACATCCAGTCTTCCATTCAATCTTTAGTGCAACACACTGCCGCACACGGGCAAAGCATCAAGACCATCGAGGCCCAGATTGCACAGTTGAACGCGGCCTTAAGCGAGCGAGAGAAGGGGAAGCTCCCGTCCCAGCCACTTCCAAATCCCGGTCACCCACATAATGCACATGTTGCTCTTGAACAACAAAACCATAATGTGAGTGCCGTGACTACACTGAGATCGGGGAGGATGCTGCAAAACAACATTGGCACACGGATCAACGATGACACCCCGGCCGCTGCTTCTTCTTCTTCTTCTTCGTCTTCTGAGCCTATTCTCCGTTCTTCACAAGGCTCCCCTTCCTCTTCTTCTGCTCTGAACGGACCCACTTCTCACTCCACGAAGACACCTATTCTGGGATCCGTTCCAACTCCACAATCTCCTCCTCCAGCATTAGACTCAACCAATTTTCAAAATGTTCCATTTCCAAACCGGTTGAGGTCTAACAAACAAAATCCACAAATGGAGAAGATTCTGGAGTTATTCAAGCAGGTTAACATTAACATTCCTCTTTTAGATGCTGTCCAACAAGTCCCGTCTTACACGAAAATCTTAAAGGACTTGTGCACGAAAAAGAGGAAATCTCAGGTACCCAAGAAAGTTTTCTTGGCTAGTGCTGTGAGTGATGCCCTTACCCAATCTTTACCACAAAAACGGAAGGACCCTGGCTGTCCTACGATTTCAATTACTATTGGGGATAAGAACATCAACCGCGCACTATTAGATCTTGGTGCCGGTGTTAACCTGCTTCCATATTCAGTATACGAGCAATTAGGCGTCGGAGAGTTGAAACCCACGCACTGCACTCTCCAAATGGCCGACCGATCGATCACCCACCCTAGGGGTGAGCTAGAGGATGTGTTGATAAGAGTCGGGGACTTCATATTCCGCGTTGACTTCATTGTATTAGATACACAGCCTGTAGCTAACCCCCGGAATCAGATTCCGGTGATACTCGGTCGACCATTTCTCGCAACCTCAAATGCTGTGATCAATTGTCGCAATGGTTCGATGAACCTCTCTTTTGGAAATATGACGATTGAACTCAACATTTTTAGGTTAGGGAATCAGCCCGCCGAACCTAATGCTCATATACTGGATGTCTGCTCGATCCAGGAGATCACCCCAGAAGAGTGTGAATTCGAGGAGTTTCTGTTTGATCACGATAATCTTGACGCCACTAGTGCGTTTCTCTTCGAACCTGCTGCTGTTTCTGCGCCCGACAACGAATACGAGTGTTTCACGTTTTCGAACGATCTTAGCCGCGCACAACCCGAGTTTGAATCCTTCGACTTTCCGGATGAGTTACCTGAACCATCCAACGCGGTTGCCTACACTTGCTTTGAACCTTTGCTGGAGTCCTTTGAATTCGAGACCTTTGCACCAATCTTGCCTTCCATCGTTTCACCTCCAACGCTCGAACTCAAGCCTTTGCCGTCTCACCTTAAGTATGCTTACTTAGGTGAGAACGAGACCCTCCCTGTCATCATCTCGGCTTCTCTAGCTCCCGAGCAAGAGAAAGCCCTTCTCGCGGTCTTGCACAGCAACAGGCTAGCTTTTGGCTGGTCCATGGCGGACATCAAGGGGATTAGTCCCCTGATCGTTGAGCATCACATTCATCTGATGGATGATGCCAAACCAGCCCGTGATCCACAAAGACGTCTTAATCCAGTCATGAAGGAGGCTGTGAAGAAGGAGATCGTCAAATGTCTAGATAGTGGTATCATTTACCCTATCTCTGATAGCCAGTGGGTTAGCCCCATTCATGTTGTCCCCAAGAAGTCGGGCATCACGGTCATAACCAACGAGGCGAATGAGTTAATCCCCACTCGCACCCAAACTGGGTGGCGAGTTTGCATTGATTACAGAAAACTCAACGCCGCAACGCGGAAAGGCCACTTTCCGCTACCTTTCATTGACCAGATGCTTGAACGATTGGCCGGACACGAGTACTACTACTTTCTTGATGGCTACTCTGGCTATAATCAAATTCCCATCGCCGAAAAAGACCAGGACAAGACCACTTTCACTTGTCCTTTCGGCACGTTTGCATATCGACGCATGCCCTTTGGGTTATGCAATGCGCCCGCTACCTTCCAGCGGTGTATGATGGGAATTTTCTCAGACATGGTGGAAAAATTTCTGGAGATTTTCATGGATGACTTCTCCATCTTCAGCGATTCCTTCAACGAGTGTTTGCTGCATCTTGACGCTGTCCTTACCCGATGTAAGGACAAGAATCTCACTTTGAACTGGGAGAAATGCCACTTCATGGTGCGCGAAGGTATTGTCTTAGGACACATCATCTCGCAAAATGGCATAGAGGTTGACAAAGCAAAGATTGTGGTCATTTCCAATCTGCCTCCTCCCCGATGCGTCAGAGATATCCGAGCCTTCCTTGGCCATGCCGGTTTCTATAGACGGTTTATCAAGGACTTTAGCAAGATTGCTAGGCCCTTGACTCTTTTGCTGGCCAAGGACACACCATTCGACTTCAACTCGAGCTGTGTGAATGCCTTCCAGTCACTGAAACGCTCACTCACTTCTACTCCCGTTCTCTCTTCACCTGACTGGACGCACCCATTTGAGATTATGTGCGATGCATCCGACTTTGCCATTGGTGCTGTCCTTGGACAACACATCAACAAGATGCCGCACGTAATCTATTACGCTAGCCGAACCCTGAACGACGCCCAACTCAACTATACAACAAATGAGAAGGAATTCTTAGCTGTTGTATTTGCTTTAGAAAAGTTCAGGCCCTACCTCATCGGCTCTCCAGTCATTGTCTACACTGACCATTCTGCTCTGCGCCATCTTTTTGCGAAGAAAGATGCGAAATCTCGGTTAATACGTTGGATCCTCTTGCTTCAAGAGTTTGACTTTGTCATTAAGGACAAACGAGGATGTGAAAACGTAGTTGCCGACCATCTCTCACGACTTCCTTCTTCGCCTTCGCTTCCAATCCCGATCAACGACGTTTTCCCGGATGAACAGCTCTTGACAGTATCGTGCGAACCCTGGTTCGCAGATATTGTGAACTATTTGGCCACAGGATTACTTCCGACTGAATGGTCGAGTCAGGACAGACTTCGCTTCTTATCCCAAGTAAAACACTTTTACTGGGACGAACCCTACTTGTTTAAGTACTGTCCCGACCAGATTATTCGTCGGTGTGTCCCTGATGAGGAATTCAAGAGTGTGCTGTCATTTTGCCACGATCAAGCGTGTGGCGGGCATTTTGGGCCCAGAAAGACAGCTGAGAAGATCTTGCAATGTGGTTTCTACTGGCCACAACTCTTCAAAGACGCTCATGACTATTGCAAGACTTGCTCCCGGTGCCAACACATGGGCCGGATATCCCGGAGGAACGAGATGCCGCTCCAACCGATCTTGGTTGTGGAGATTTTCGATGTTTGGGGGATAGATTTCATGGGGCCGTTTCCCAGCTCTTTCGGGAACTTGTACATCCTTCTCGCTGTTGATTACGTCTCTAAATGGGTCGAGGCTGTGCCCAGCCGAACTAATGACAACAAGGTTGTCGTTAGGTTCCTTAAAGAAAACATTTTCTCTCGTTTTGGGCACCCCCGAGCGATCATTAGCGACAATGGAAGTCATTTCTGCAACAAGACTTTCGAGGCCTTGATGCGGAAATATTCCATTAATCATAAGCTTTCTACGCCCTACCACCCCCAAACCTGCGGGCAGGCCGAAGTTTCAAATCGGCAAATCAAGCAGATACTGGAGAAGACGGTTTCCAAGAACCGTAAGGATTGGACGCTGAAACTCACCGATACCCTTTGGGCTTTTCGAACCGCTTATAAGACCGACCTTGGCATGTCTCCCTATCGGCTTGTGTACGGAAAAGCCTGCCACCTTCCTGTCGAAATAGAGCATCGCGCATTTTGGGCGATAAAGGAGCTGAATCTGTCTCTCGAGGATGCGGGCAGCCATCGGAAGCTGCAGTTGAACGAACTGAACGAGCTTAGGGATGAGGCTTACGATAACGCGGTTGTCGTTAAGAATCGAACGAAGGTGTTTCACGATAAACACCTTTTGCGCAAAACCTTCGTACCTGGTCAGCAGGTACTGCTTTACGACACCCGACTTCATTTCCATCCAGGAAAGCTCAGATCTCGCTGGAAAGGGCCGTATTTTGTGCGGAATGTGTATCCGCAGGGCTCTGTGGATTTGGAAAATCCAAAGTACGGTTCACTTTTCAAAGTAAATGGACACCGATGCAAACCGTACCTTAGCGCCGAACCAACAGAGGAGCTCCTGTTCTTACAGGAGCCGGTTTACCCTGAATGATCTTCCTCTGCCTACCTCCAAACTTCGGTTATCCAGCCAAGAACAGTGGACACTGTTCCAAATAAGTTTGGGGGTATGTACAAACCATTTTGTATATATTTGTGTATATTCTTATTCTTTTTCTTTTCTTTAAAAACAAAAACAAAAAAAAATTGTGTATCGCTAACCAACAATTTTGACCCTTCAAATGATCTCTTCATGCAATGACAGTGAGGACACTGTCCAGTTTAAGTTTGGGGGTACGCTCGGTACGCATTTCTTACCTTCGCATTCATATGTATATTTTGCATCTGCATATTTAAATCCATAAAATCCATAAAAATCTGAAAATTTTCTAAAAATATAAAAACTTTTTTGTCAAGTTAGCTTGTGGAAGAACTCTGATTCAACATTCGACGGTTTTTGTTTGAAAAAAATAGGAATAACTAAATCTTATGTTTGGATTTTGAAAACCTGAAAGATAACTCTCCTTTGAAGTTAACTATAGCTGATATACGTCTTTACATCACACTACACGTGTCGTAAGATTTTGGGAATTAGATGACAAGTCTTTCATGTTTAAACTTTTAAACAGATAAATGATTTTCTGAGGATCAAATAGGTTTGTTCTGAAATAAGTAATGTCAAGAATAGTTTATGAAGTAAAGCGAATATGAAGGAATGTTATTGATGCCGTAATTGGAGCTAAATCTGAAAAATAACCCATCGGAAACTTGATTGGAATGATTACACACCAAACCCACTAAACACGTCTTTTATCCAAAAAAATAATTGAACTGCCGGTTATATCTCCGTTCGTATTAAATCATCTGATTTTCACGCCAAACTGTCTTTTGTTTTTGGACCTAGGCAACTTGAGTAATTAACTCCGCTGGGGTGTTTCTACACCTAATGCCCTAAAACCAACTGGTTTGGGTGCATTGGCCCAAAGCTCGCTAAGAAGCCTAGAAAGTCCAGTTTAAAACAAAGTCAAGCAAGTGTTCTCTCCGAGTTAAAATTCCTAACGGTTCTTTGTGTGAGAATAATCTTGATAAAAGACAGGCTTTTATAAAAAAATTTAGCGGAGATATGAAGGTTTTATTCTGTGATAAAGACTATTGCACGTTCACAGAGGTGTGTATGAAATGAAAACAAGAAAAAGGTGGAGTGAAGAATACGACTTAGTTTCCTGTTAAGGAAGATAGAAATTCTGAAATTGAAACCTTACTGGAAAACGAAACTTGAAAAATGCTTAACTCTTTATAAAACTTATGTGATCCTTTTAAAATTGTTATCTGGGCTTTATTGTGCGACATGATGACTTTAATCGATCCTTCTGGAACTTAACGACACTATTTGCACTGCACGTAAAGACATATAAAATCTGTAGTTAAATAAGAAGCGAGGTGTGAAAAATAAAGGTTCGATGGTCTAGACTTAGGATTATAGAATTGTTATTTTCTGAAACAAAACTTTAGGGTTTGAATCTTAGTTATTTTACAAAACTAACTTGACCGGATTTTGTGGGTAATATCCGCTGAAAACCCTCAGGAGACAACACTCCTCCTACTAGGGACACCTAGAGGTTTAACGGCTTGTTGCACATGCTCAGTGCAATCGCGTTCCCTGCGAAAGTGAGGTTAGGAAATTTTTGTGAATAAATTGGCTTTGCTCGGGACGAGCAAATGATAAGTTTGGGGGTATTTGTTCATATCAGATTTTTGCATTTTTATACCGCCCAATTTTTATCACATTGCATATCGGTAGATACTCTTGAGCCGTGTTTGCTAGTCAATTGCAGGTTACAGGTTCTCGGTTCTAAAACGGTGAAATTCATGGAAAACACGACAAAATCCGGGTTCCTGCCAACCACAGATAAAACACGGTCTCCGCTCTTCATCCGTATGTTGCCAGATACCAGTTTAGGAAGACAAAATGTCAAATCAATCTCATTCTCATGCACAAGGCTCAATGGTAGCACAAGATCCAAGAGATCTACGCGGAGCTCGAGGCAATCATGCCAAATCTTGACAAAAAGTCCACCTTTCCCTCAACAGAAATTCTGGAAAATTCGTAAAGAAATTATGAAAAAATACAGATACCAGAATAAAGGGCACAGAGGACCAGGGAACCACAGCAAATTGTGGGGCCCAACTCAACTAAACGGCCGCGGATCCGCGGCCAAAGGGGGGTCTAGGCCGCGGATCCGCGGCCGTTTAGGCGCCAAGTCTGCAGAGCTTTTGGGGGCAGTTTGGTATTTTCATCATGGTTCTGGTGGTTGCCCTAGGTTTTCATTTTTTGGCCTATAAATAGCCCAGAACTTTGTGAAGGAAAGGGTCCATTCTTGTATTTTTTCATTTTGCTAAGTTTAGTTGTGTTTCTTCTTCCTCTTCTCACCTCTTCTCCATTAAACTTGTAGTGAGCTTGTGAGTGAAGAGTGATGAATAAAGAAGAACCATTTATTATCATGCTTGTCTCTTTATTTTGTTAAATGTTGTAACTTTAATTCGTTAAGTAGTTGTTGTTATTTCCTTGTTGTTTCTTTCTTCTCTCTTTTTCTTTATCCTTACATACGACAATGATGCTTACGCTCGATCCTCGCCAAGGTGAGGTCGCAAATAGCTAGTCGTATTCTTCTAATCTCCTTCTTTCTATCTTCCTCTTTTGTTTTGTTTTATTTTTCCGTATTATGATGTGTGAGTAGTTCATTCTTGTTAGGGTAGGATAAGGGAAGTTTGAGAGAAGGAAATCTCTCTCACTCTTTCCTTGCCCAACAGCTTAAATCAACTCCCGTTAATTGAACCACAATCCGCTCCTTACGGCACCCTATCCTACATGATAGCGGTGATTCCATAGTGAGACCGGTTGTGGTTGAATTAACCGGAGGTTATGGCTAAGAGCCAAGAACGGACGGACAAGCACCAAAAGGAAGGACTTATGCGTTGGAAAGCCTAGCTTATACTCGCAAGTTCCTTCCTAGTCGTGCTAATCCCCGTTGTTGCCGATTACCGTAACACCGATATTAAGAGAGGCAACGAAAGATGTGGAGACTCCTAACTCAAACTAACCTAATCCTAACCCTAACAAGCTCGCTTTAAATATCAACTCAACACTTAGATAATCACAAACAAAAATCTGAACAACCGGACTTAACTCGTTAAAACACATTGAAAAAGACTCCCATCTCTCTGCGGACGACCCGTACTCAACCGGCTAGCTACAAACGAAACCGTCTTGATTGCGGTATTTAAAACTAAACTTGAACACGAAGAACCTTAACAATCAGGGCCCGGCCTACTTTTCAAGCCTTGATTTTGACTTGTTGACTTTGACTGTGCAGTGTAATTTTTGATCCCAACAAAGTGCCCCCATCAATGAATGCACACTGCGTATATGGGCCGTGTGCATGAAATTGATGGATCGTTTTTCATGTGGATTAGGGTTCTTGGGGGGAATTAGGGTTTCCCTCTACTGTCCCTTGCCCTTCCATTGATCTCTATTTATCTCAAGTCCTTAACAAAACGATTATTAACGAATCTCAAATCGTGGTCATGACTATCATGAATTGATAGCGCGCCCAATAAGAGAGTTAACATTTATTTTGCTAAAATTTATAAATATTAAAACTTTTAAAAAGAATTTAAGTTATAGTTCTCATCCATTATTTTACCCTATCCTACAAACCCTAGCAAGCAAGAATTTACTCGCTCATGGATATTAGCTATTTAAAAGAGAGGTGAAAGATGAATGAACTCATAATTAAAAATTAAAAGTGCAGAAAATAATTGCGGAATGTAAGTGCAGAAAGTAATGCGGAAATTAAAAGTGCAGAAAGTAAATGTAGAAAGTAAAGTGCAGATGCGACAAAAATTAAAAGAAAATACTACCTTTATTGATCAACTAGTGCATTACAAAAATTGCTCGCTGAAAAATCAAATTATAAAACCCTAGTTTTCTAGATAGCTTGCTTGGTAGATCAGTCGATCGATGGATAGATTGTTCGATTACTCTCGGTCATTTTATAGGCTCTGAAATGTGAAACCCTAGACGTCATGTTAAACTGTGTCAAATTACAATCATGACCATGAAGTTTCCAATCCTACGGCTGCCAAATAACCGCTAAACCGCCGCCAAAAGTTTATTTTGACCGCGCTTCCGCCGCAGTTTGGTGGGTTCGTGCCTCCAAAATTTTCATGGCTTTTCTTCTTGATATTTGGAGATCCTTCTGCTAAAAATATTCTGGAAATATTGTTCTTAGTCTCTGTCGTTGCGAGATTCTTCGATTTCTCCTAATGTCTGGCAGATTTGGTTTAGTGAACCGATTTTCTTTGGATCTCCTACTTAGATTTCAGACCTGAGCTGATCTATTATAATACCTGCACAATATCTCAAAATCATCTTATTAGTAGCATTTTTTTATTTGAGATATTATTCCAACCAATTATATGATATGATATCTTAAGAATATTGATTTGGAATATTTGATATGATATGCATATTTTAATTAATAATATTTTATTTAAATATTATATGCATATATTTTCCCTAATTATATTAATTATAAATGAAGAAATATATGATAATAATCTTTTTACAAATAAACCCACATATGTTCTTTATTTACAATTAACACCTTTTAGTAGTAAATAATAATAGGAAAAATGTCTATACAAATGTACAATAAATTTGACTGATCAAATAACCCCAAACTTATCTTTGATCGTCCCGAGCAAACTATTTATTAAAAAGAAAAAGAAAAATATAGCACACTTTCGTAAGCAACACGATTGCACTTATCTCGTGCAACAAGCCTTTAAACCTTACCCGTTAATTTTGGATCCAATTCGGGATTTTCCTTGGGATGTATCGGGAAGGAATTGGAATGTGTCCCTAATAGGAGGAGTGTTGTCTCCTGAGGGTTTTTTGCGGATTACACCCACTAAATCCCAAAATAAAAGAAAGAAGACAAAAATTACATGTAAAGATAAGGAATATATAAAAGAAAAAACTTGAAAATAATTGTCAAACTACACTAGCTTTTTAGTTGTCATGAGCCATATCTTAATGGTCTTGAAAAGATTTCGAAAATCACATCATCCCTCAATAAAACTCGTCTTTAGTCTTCCTCCCTACTTTTCCTCCAAACATCGATCATATACCCCCTGCGTGTGTGTAAAAGACATCCTTACACTTGGACAATTCAATTCAAGCTATCATACCCTTTGGCCATATTCCTCAGTACTTTTAATCGGTGATGTTTTATATGGATTTGCTCACACATTCTTCACACGACCGTTAATACTTCTTGAGGTACTAACCAACTGATTACCGAATGTGCTCACTTATTAAAGTGTAATTAGCAATATCCTAGTCTTACAACACCTAAGGCTTAGCAGTGACTTCCAAACTAGTTGGTCTAAGACACTGGGTGATAAGATACCCTCGCTATATTTTTTTATGCTGCCTTAAGTAATTACAAAACCAGTGTTCATTTTCTGTTAAATTTTATTTTATATGCCATTTATAATTTGTTAATCCTTCATACTATGGTTTTTAGACAAGAGTATTTCAAGATATCCTCTACTATCCCAAATTTCAAGATGTGTGCAAGTGCGTAAAGTAGAATATCAACGTTCAGAAGTTTGGACTCAAGAATAGGAACTATTTTTCAGACTTATTTCAATCCGCAGATTAGAAATTTCTTCATCTTACTAACCCTTGGGACAACAGCTCATGACTACGTATTACTAGCTTCGTTTTAAAATATCTAATTTTCTTGCATTTCTTAAATCTCTTCCTCTTTTTCATATGTATTTTTCACTTTCTAACTTTTAGCTTTTAAAAAAAATTATTATGAAATGCAATATTTACATATGATGCGTAGATATATACAAACCATCCCCCCAAACTTGTTTACAACAGTGTCCTCACTGATATTGTGCTATAAGCTCAAAACCTGGAAACTAGGAGAAACGGTTCAATAAAATGGTATAAAGAAGGGGTCAAGAGTGAATGACATTGAAATCCTCCCCCAAACTTGTTCTTGGCTCACAATCGTGCAAAATTTTCTGTTATTTCAAGAGCCATTTAAAAATATTTTCTTCTCCCCCCCCCAAACTTGATTAAAACATTGTTTTTGTCACGCCCCGCTTCCCAAAATACGGAATACGAGGGGTTGACAAGACCAGCCATGCTCCTACGGTCAAGAAAATATCCTGCCGTAGTCACACTTCGGCTTCTAGCTTTACGTGGTAATCAGTAAACAATGCACAGGAAATGAGAACTGCGTAACTAAATCAAAAGAACTAACCAGGTGGAGATCAAGGAAGTATAGCTCTAAGTCGCTGATCAAGATGTCCGCGATATCCTCGAGGTACATCAGGTCCTGGTCCAGGCTAGATCCACTTCTCACTCTGAGCATGCATACTCAAGTCGTCAAAGCGACACGATAGCAATATATATATAGATACAAATGGTAACTCGTGCAGTAATAATGAATATGTAATGGTAAATCAAACGAGTAAAGACGTGAACACTGTAGGGTTCCTAGGAACTCTTACAAGGGTTAATAAGGCATCAACCATGCCCGAATAAAAATTTAGACGTGCCGAACAACCCAAAGCCGGGATCTTTGCTAGATTATTAGGGTTTAACATGTAAGTAAACATCTTTACAACTAAGAGTGAGGGATTACAATCTTTGTAGTCCGCTCCTTCGCTTCATAAGCTCCGAGTAGAAGTCCCTTCGCCGCGATCCACGATCTCCCGGACTCAAGAGAGGCTCCACAACTCAAACGATCTATGCTAGCTTGTAGTCTTCCTTTTCTCCGATGATCTACCTCGAAATTTCTATAACTCAAGCTCTCTCTCTCAAATGAGGTGAACACCCTAATCTAATTGGCTAGATTAGATGAGGATGATGGAGTAGTATTTGTGCTCTCTTTTATTATCAAATTCTCACTCTTAATCATCACAAAATGAAAACCTAGAAAGCTTTCTCAAAGCTCAAGGTTGAAGAAGAAGAAGAAATATGAATTAATAATCCTTTTGTGATGAATAATGAAAAGATATATGATTACAAATGTAACCATGGTCAACTATGACAAGGCGAACCCATGTAGAGATTTAACTAGGGCTAGGGTTTGGGTTGAGTTAAAGAATGAGTCACTTAAAATATCAACCATAATATCTTAGCACAAAACAAAAGAAAACCTTCTAGAAGGTTCATGAAAGAACTAACCCAATTCAAACCCTAACCTTATTTAATCTCCACTAAACATGTTGCATTAGTAATCATATTATGTTATAATATTATATATCACATATATAATATATTTTGTAACAAAAGAAAATAATACAATTAACATATATCACATATATATCAATGTATTATCCGGTGAGAAAATGAATCAATATTAGATAATGTAATGCAATATATCATATATATTATTATACATTAAATTATTGAATCAACACTTGATCCGACAATCCGGCTATATCGAATATAACCGA
This sequence comes from Agapanthus africanus, assembly GCA_030015575.1. NCBI lineage: Eukaryota > Viridiplantae > Streptophyta > Magnoliopsida > Asparagales > Amaryllidaceae > Agapanthus > Agapanthus africanus. Next base: position 437,731,062 of record CM057350.1, on the reverse strand, counting down.
CTAATATATCATATACCGATTCATCGAATCAACAGTTGATTCGATGACCCGGCTCATATCTAAATATCGTGACAATATAATACGGTATCTCATATCGCATTATCCTCGGTCGTACACATATCACATATGTGCCCCTACTCCGTTTTGCCTGAGTCAAGAAACCTCTGTGTAGGACTCTAAAGAATCGTCAATACGCCGGTAGCAGGTGATGATCATATCAAACACCCACAAGCTGCAAGCGGTCAGCTAAACGTAACAGCCACCCAGGTATTGAGCGATCAGAAGATCAACAAGCAAGCCTGTACATTCTCCTATGAATCCAATCAGTAACACTCCCGTATAGTCCGGTCTCTTCGTCTGATATGTCGCATATCTAGTCTAGGGGTGGTATAGGTCAGACCTCAGTAACCGATAAGTCGTGTCGATATGAGGCTCATAACAGGTTGAGAAACTACTGATAACACTTACCAGTAAATCTCTATATCAGCCCTGGCCAGGAACTTCCAGTTATAGCCAATTGAACACAGCACAACATCAACTCCCTATACCGGGAGAGACGAATCCCCTCCTATCGCTCATTGCCTCCATGTGATTCGGGACTGTACCCAAAAGCTACCATTTTGCACGCCCTCTTGGACGTGGTAAGGTGGAAATCAAAGCACAGTGGGAATCACACAAGACTCTATGATGATCACGGGTCTACAGATTACCCTGTACCTGTGTCACCGGAGAACTGCCATCTGACGTGAGGTATAATACCATCTGGGAGTTCTCGGTGAGTCCGTCCAGTGTACCCAGTCTCTACTGAGCACCTGTACACCATCTCTGATGTCAAAACACCGATGGATATGGGATCATCCATCGCCCATCATATGGGTCAAGATGCGTATATGCTAGTCTGCTCTGGTGTATCGATGCCCTGTCTCGATACACCCTCGACTAGGAACAGTTATAGGATGTACTCATTGACTACCCTGGCCCCACTAGTAGGATCTCATCATAGTCCCAGTAGTCCTAAGGGCTTTATCAACATGTGAGAGTAAGACAGTAAACTAATATAAGTCAAAATGTTAAGATAAAGTAAAACCAAATAGCATACTATCATGACGAGCAAGAAAGTCACTCTATATATATCCAAGTATCCATTATAATATACATCATATGTACAACAATGGCCTCTAGGGCATATATATAACTAACAATCTCCCACTTGCACTAAGGCCAGCTATTGTAGTATCTCATACCTAGCATCCCGAATAATCTCTCAAAATGGCCTTCGTGAGTGGATCCGCAGTGTTGTCCTTCGTATCAACTCTCCTGACCTCGATCTCCCGGCGATCAACTATCTCCCTGATCAGGTGATACTGCCTCAGAATATGTCTGGACTTCTGATGGGACCTGGGTTCCTTGGCCAAAGCCACAACTCCATTGTTATCGCAATACAAAGGTATTGGATGCTCAATGGACAGAACCACACCAAGTTCAGTAATGAACTTTTTTATCCAAACAGCCTCTTTGGCAGCATCGTTGGCAGCGATGTATTCAGCCTCCATCGTCGAGTCTGCAACGGTATCCTATTTGGAACTCTTCCAATACACCGTCCCTCCATTGAGGGTAAAGACAAATGCGACTTAGAGTCGTCCTTATCACTCTGGAAGCTGGAATCGATAAAGGACCCCATCTGGAGTTCTCCGTTACCATACACCAAGAACATCTCTTTAGTCCTTCTCAAGTACTTGAAAATGTTCTTCACAGCTATCCAGTGACTCTCTCCAGGATCTGCTTGATATCGACTCACTACACTTAGTGAGTATGCTACATTGGGTCTCGTACATAGCATCGCATACATGATAGAGCCTACTGCCGAAGCATAGGTATCCCTTGCATGCGAGCTCTTTCCAAATCAGTCTTGAGAAACATCTCTTTGGAAAGAGTGAACCCAGAGATCGTGGATAGGTTCCCATGCTTGGATTCTTCCAGACTAAACCTCTTTAGTATGGTGTCAATGTACCTGGATTGGGACAATCCCAGTATCCGTTTAGATCTATCTCTATAGATCATAATTCCCAGTATGCAGGAGGCATTACCTAGATCTTTCATTGAGAATCTTTGTGACAAGAAGAGCTTGACTGATTGCAGCATAGGAACATCATTTCCTATCAAGAGTATGTCATCTACGTATAATACGAGGAAGATGACCTTACTCTCTGCAACCTTCTTGTAAATACAAGGTTCATCTACGTTTTTGATGAAGTCAAACACTTTGACCACAACATCAAAGCAGATGTTCCAACTCCGCGATACTTGCTTTAACCCATAAATGGATTTAAGCAGCTTGCACACCTTTCCGCTGCTCCCACTATCTACGAAGCCCTCTGGCTGAGTCATGTACACGCACTCTTCTAAATCACCGTTTAGAAAGGCGGTCTTAACATCCATCTGTCAAATTTCGTAGTCATGGTATGCAGCAATGGCAAGTAAGATCCGGATGGACTTAAGCATAGCCACTGGAGAAAAGGTTTCGTCATAATCCACACCTGGTCGTTGACGAAATCCCTTTGCAACAAGTCTAGCTTTGAAAGTCTCAACTTTTCCATATACACCAAGTTTCTTCTTAAAGATCCATTTGCTCCCAGTGGGTTTTACCCTTTTAGGAGCAACATCCAAAGTCCATACTTTGTTGGTGTACATGGATTCCAACTCAGATCGCATTGCATCCAGCCATTTCACAGAGTCACCACTCGTGATGGCCTGCTCGAAACTAGTCGGGTCATCATCTTCCATGATTCAATCCTCGCTCCCACCATCAATGAGAAAACCGTAGTATCTCTCAGGTGGATGAGAAACCCTGCTAGATCGGCGGAGAGGCTGGGGTTCGTCGGGTACTACTGAATCCTCTGGTTCCATCAAATTTTCTGTTGTAGTTTGTTCTACTGGAACTTCTTCCAGTTCTACCTCAGAGCCACTAATCTCTTTTGCAAGAAATTCCTTTTCTAAAAAGGTGGCGTGCCGAGAAACAAACACCTTTTGTTCCTCGGTGTGGTAGAAGATATACCCGCACGAATGTTTGGGATATCCAATAAACTTGCACAGAATAGACCTTGCCCCGAGCTTGTTCGAATTTTGTGTTTTCACATATGCCGGACAACCCCATATCCTAACATAATTAAGATATGGTCTCTTTCCTTTCCATATCTCATATGGAGTGGTTGGCACAGATTTGGTGGGAACCATATTCAATAGGTCTGCAGCTGTCTCCAGTGCATATCTCCAGAAGGAAATAGGTAACTCAGCAGTGCTCATCATAGAGCGCACCATATCTAATAGGGTGCGATTCCTCCGCTCCGATACACCATTGTGCTGTGTTGTATAGGGAGGTGTAAGCTGAGAGAGAATCTTATTCTCTTTTAGATAATCAAGGAACTCATTGCTTAAGTATTCTCCTCCTTGATCAGATCGAAGGATCTTAATACTTTTGCCCGTTTGGTTCTCTACTTCGTGCTTATATTCTCTGAATTTCTCAAAAGCTTCAAACTTGTGTTTCATCAGGAACACATGTCCGTATCTTGAGAGATCGTCAGTGAATGTAATGAAGTAGGAAGAACCATTCCTGGCATATGTAGACATGAGTCCACATACATCACTATGTATCAACCCTAAGAGTTCCTCAACTCTTGCTCCGTGTCCACTAAACGGAGTTTTGGTCATTTTGCCTTTGAGACATGAATGGCAAGTATCATAAGATGATAATTTGAACGGATTCAAATATCCATCCTTATGTAACTTAGCTAGCCATGTCGCATTGATATGACCAAGTCTACAATGCCATAAGAAGGATTCGTTCATTTCTGAACTCTTCCTCTTGTGTGTGTTTTGTATATTAAGGACTGTATTTTGATTGAGAACGTATATGTCATTATGTAACGAGCCCGATCCAATCAACTTTTGATCTAGGAATATGTTCATAACATTATCCTATACTACAAAATTATATCCTTCTTTACTTAATAAAGAAACTGATATAATGTTGCACATCATGTTCGGTATATAATAGCACTCGTTCAGAATCAATGTATTACTACTTGGTAATATAAGGTGATATTCGCCAACTGCTTTGGCTGCAATACTTGCACCATTCCCTAGTTGTACGGAATGATCACCCTTTCCCAGCTCTCTACCTTTACATAGCCCACGTAACAATTTACATATGTGGGATCCCGATCCGGTATCTAATACCCAGGACGTAGGGTGGATTGAGAAACAGTTCTCAATAACCAACACACCCGAAGGAGATGCATCAGCATGCTTGTTCTTCGTTTGGGCGGCATGAGAATCCAGATATTCTCCTGTTTCTTGCTCAGTCTTATAACTCTTATAAGAAAGAACGGGACCAACGATCCCTTGCTCAGTATAATAAGCGGGTTCAGTCAATACATCCATATTTTTATCTTGATTAAGTCCTGACATGGTCGCTACCTGGAGAGAGAGAGAAGGAAACACTTTAGCGTATGCTCTTGCAAGATTAGATTGGTTATTATCTTATCTAATCAGGATATCTCCCACTATTTTTATCAAATCTTCCTTCAAACCCTAAAAGGTAAGATTAGCCGGGATTAATCACACCCTACAATTTCGTCAATCTTTCAGCCAGATCAGTGTTGGTACTTGAGGGAAGTTCCTCGTGCTTTCGCACGGACCTAATTAAAATAAACCTCGTCTTCCCAGAAGCTTAACCCCGTTAACACTTTTCTAGACACCTACTTGATCGGCTAATTGTCCTATGTAAAACTCTCCCAGGAGTAACTCTTACTCGGAGAGGGTATTGGGATCCAACTATCTCATAGGAGGTATGCAATCTCATTGTAAATTTCAACACTTGAAATTCCCAATAATACTTTTACCCCTAGCGTTCTATGACCTTGACGCAGGCCAACAAACCATAGTCCGCTAGTCAAGTTCAACCCGTACATTTCTTGATTGAATTAAACCCACCCGTACGACCCTTGACGCAGGCCAACAAAGTAGTACGACTACCCTAATCCAATCACATCTCATGTTACAGATAAGTACTAGTTAGTTACCGCACACTACGCCTTGACGCAGACCAACAAACGTAGTACGTATACTAAATAGTCTTTATCTGAAATGACGGAGGGCTACGTAGGTTTTTCAAAAAACCATGAGCATAATGAACTTGATATCGTTGTAGAAACAAGTGATTTTGAAAAGGATTTTTTTTTAAGCTTTTCTAGTTTCGCTAAAGAGGTCACTCCCGGAGAAGAGATCTCAGCTCTTTCCCCATCGAATAAGGTGCAGGATATATCATATATACCGCTGTGCAAAGCAAGAACTATATAAGCTGTCAAAAACTAAACCGCGAGTTTGTAGCATCTGCCAGTTTCGCTAAAGAGGTCACTCCTGGTGAAGGGATCTCGGCTCTTTCCTCATCGAATAAAGTGCAAGGTATATCATATATACCGCTGTGCAAAGCAAGACCGTAGCTACCTTTTTTATAAAGTTTTGATTCTACAACATCGTTTAGGTTTCTTTTCTTTTATTAATCTCATTAATAAAAACCCATCAGCTTATGCTTCCTAAGCATCACAGAAGAAACGAAAGCAGTAATATTTATATATCAGCATATATATATAGTATAAGCATTCGTCTCAGGCAGTAATATGATCTCATCACAGAACATTGCAGCAGAAGAACATATATGAAATATTGGATATACTAGGATGTCCGTGTTTTTAATACGAGCCTGTATAAAACACAGATTCCACGGTCGCGATGAATAGCCAAACCCACATCCCTAGACCCCTACGAGAGCGGCAAGTAACACTGCCAATTCTAGGGTTAGGAGACTCGGTCTCGACTCCTCGAGATGGCCTCCTACTGGACTCCAGAACCCGGTTACTTGTGCTCCCCTCCTTGGGTCTACCTAATGCGGAAAAGTAAATAATATACACTGGTGATATCAACCTCATCCCGGAAGTGCCCCAATAAAAGAATATTATATACAAATGAATTTTACATGAATGAAAATAAAAACCCTCATCTCACATAAAACCCCGGGCTATTCAGAACACGACGATCCAATATAACATATCACAGCAACACATAATATCTCATATCATCAACGTAAGTAAGTATGCATACACCGATCGTCGTTGATGTATAGCAACGAATACTGGCAATACAACTACATACTACACTTACGGTCACAGAAAAGAAAGTGTAAAACTACAACATTTGGAATCCATAATCTCTTTAGACATCGTAAATCCGAAATATCACATACTTCGCATTTCATGCCTAATTATATGAATTCCACATATTGTATCACATTCCAGATAAATAGACAGTATTAAACTTTCTGATCGAATAATCAAATACCCAAGATTTCCTAAATAGCTCAACACTTGAGCGGAGTTCAAATAATCCCAGAATATGTCACGGTACCAATGGTCCAGCCGTAGAAGGGTCAAGCCAACGCCTCACATGTGGCACGCCGTACTGCCCCAAATCCTAAGGTTTAGAGGCGGTTCAGACGGTCACATAATCGAGTTAAGGTTTGTGTTCTTCTAGAGGGTCCACCACGTTACTTGCACGTTTTTCCAAAAGATTTAAACTCAAGAAAAAATTCAACACTTGAAAGTTTTTCGTGCCGGGTAAAAGTGAGTTAATGATATCCGTTCAAACATTTTAACAGTTTCTAAAATATCCGGAAAACAGAACGAAATTAAACTTTCCGGTCGAATCAACGAATTCAAAATAATCCCCAGAACACTCAACACTTGAGTAAGATTAAAAATACCCAGAATCATATACAAGGACCTAGTGATATTACTGTGCCAAAAATAAAGAATAATTCTCCTGTACGGCCGCGGATCCGCGGCACAAGCAAGGTATTGCCGCGGTTCCGCGGCTGTCCGTACGACTTACTGCCTCGTTTTCCACAGTAATGCTTATATTTCCCTGCTGATTTTTTTGAGTATTTTTAATGCAGAAAAAATCACATTTTTACAAAATTTACAGAAGGGGGTCATTTTTTATGTTTCGGGGTTCGGTCGGAGTGTTAACTTCGTATACACGTCGCCTAATGCTCTAGCTTGGCTCTGATACCACTGTAGGGTTCCTAGGCACTCTTACAAGGGTTAATAAGGCATCAACCATGCCCGAATAAAAATTTAGACGTGCCGAACAACCCAAAGCCGGGATCTTTGCTAGATTATTAGGGTTTAACATGCAAGTAAACATCTTTACAACTAAGAGTGAGGGATTACAACCTTTGTAGTCCGCTCCTTCGCTTCATAAGCTCCGAGTAGAAGTCTCTTCACCGCGATCCACGATCTCCCGGACTCAAGAGAGGCTCCACAACTCGAACGATCCAGCTAGCTTGTAGTCTTCCTTTTCTCCGATGATCTACCTCGAAGTTTCTATAACTCAAGCTCTCTCTCTCTAATGAGGTGAACACCTTAATCTAATTGGCTAGATTAGATGAGGATGATGGAGTAGTATTTGTGCTCTCTTTTATTATCAAATTCTCACTCTTAATCATCACAAAATGAAAACCTAGAAAGCTTTCTCAAAGCTCAAGGTTGAAGAAGAAGAAGAAATATGAATTAATAATCCTTTTGTGATGAATAATGAAAAAATATATGATTACAAATGTAACCATGGTCAACTATGACAAGGCGAACCCATATAGAGATTTAACTAGGGCTAGGGTTTGGGTTGGGTTAAAGAATGAGTCACTTAAAATATCAACCATAATATCTTAGCACAAAATAAAAGAAAACCTTCTAGAATGTTCATGAAAGAACTAACCCAATTCAAACCCTAACCTTATTTAATCTTCACTAAACATGTTGCATTAGTAATCATATTATGTTACAATATTATATATCACATATATAATATATTTTGTAACAAAAGAAAATAATACAATTAACATATATCACATATATATCAATGTATTATCCGGTGAGAAAATGAATCAATAAAGCGAGCCAATATTAGATAATGTAATGCAATATATCATATATATTATTATACATTAAATTATCGAATCAACAATTAATCCAACAATCCGGCTATATCGAATATAACCGACTAATATATCATGTACCGATTCATCGAATCAACACTTGATCCGATGACCCGGCTCATATCTAAATATCGTGACAATATAATACGGTATCTCATATCGCATTATCCTCGGTCGTGCACATATCACATATGTGCCCCTACTCCGTTTTTCCTAAGTAAAGAAACCTCTGTGTAGGACTCTAAAGAATCGTCAATACGCTGGTAGCAGGTGATGATCATATCAAACACCCACAAGCTGCAAGCGGTCAGCTAAACGTAACAGCCACCCAGGTATTGAACGATCAGAAGATCAACAAGCAAGCCTGTACATTCTTTTGTGAATCCAATCAGTAACACTCCCGTACAGTCCGGTCTCTTCGTCTGATATGTCGCATATCTAGTCTAGGGGTAGTACACGTCAGACCCCAGTAACCGATAAGTCGTGTCGATGTGAGGCTCATAACAGGTCGAGAAACTACTGGTAACACTTACCAGTAAATCTCTATATCAGCCCTGGCCAGGGACTTCCAGTTATAGCCAATCGAACACAGCACAACATCAACTCCCTATACCGGGAGAGACGAATCCCCTCCTATCGCTCATTGCCTCCATGTGATTCGGGACTGTACCCAAAAGCCACCGTTTTGCACGCCCTCTTGGACATGGTAAGGTGGAAATTAAAGCACAGTGGGAATCACACAAGACTCTATGACAATCTCGGGTCTACATACTACCATGTACCTGTGTCACCGGAGAACTGCCATCTGACGTGAGGTATAATACCATCTGGGAGTTCTCGGCGAGTCCGTCCAGTGTATCCAGTCTCCACGAGCACCCGTACACTATCTCTGATGTCAAAACACCGATGGATATGGGATCATCCATCGCCCATCATATGGGTCAAGATGCGTATACGCTAGTCTACTCTGGTGTATCGATGCCCTGTCTCGATACACCCTCGACTAGGAACAGTTATAGGATGTACTCATTGACTACCCTGGCCCCACTAGTATGATCTCATCATAGTCCCAGTAGTCGAGTATATATCCTAAGGGCTTTATCAACATGTGAGAGTAAGACAGTAATTTAATATAAGTCAACATGTTAAGATAAAGTGAAACCAAATAGCATACTATCATGACAAGCAAGAAAGTCATCTCTATATATATCCAAGCATCCATTATAATATACATCATATGTACAACAATGGCCTCTAGGGCATATATATAACTAACAAACACGAATTAGCCAAAATGGGTGTCTAATAGAGCAGGTAAACAGTAAAGCAGTAGATAGCATGTCAGGTGTATTGAATCAATAAATAATGCATATCGATATCACTAACCCTATCAGTCTCTAAGTCTCAGGTCACTAAGCCTATCGCCAGTCCAAGTGTGAGATTCAACCACTCGTGAGTATCCCCCACCCAAGGGTAGGACCCAAGGACAAGGTAACACGGGCCCGAGTCGCTCGCTAATAATCAGTGATATCCCTATATATCTCCATATATCTCCATATGTGCCGGCATGGGACTCCCGAGATTCTGTTGAACTCACACTCAAACTACCCCACACCCCGTGGTCTACATCAAACGCCAACCATAAACTCAAATATCGGTCGGTCCATGACAAGTCTGCGCGAGAACTGGAGACAGTATCTCCATCAAGCATGTCCCGACTGATACACAAAATAAATGGACAGTGTTTGGTGCCTTACATGTGACACACATACAAGTGCTTCCATAATTGTCTCATACCAATTATAGTCACACTTAAACATGTCCCACAGACGTCGACAATGCAATAAATCAATAGGGTCCACTGATTGTGTATAAGTACGTGTCACTTTTACTTATCCATTCATGCTTAAACACTAACGTACTTGCCACAATCAAACGCTAAAACGTAACACTAGGTAATGCACATGATCACTAGGTTACCAATGCAATAACATATATGTAATGTGATGAGAATACGATAATTCAGGCATGATTAAGATGTCATAAGTCGGTGTCCTACCACTTGAATAATTTATCATAAATCATACATGCGAAATTTAGCAAAACAATGAACAGGGGGTGAGCAGTATGTTTAATTATCTATCCATCAAAATTGGTTTCATGTTAATCGGGTTTCAGGATCTCTAGATATGGCCATTTCATTTTAAGCGTTCACTGCTGGAAATCCGGTTTCAGAATCGGAAGTCCGTTTCGTAACACATTTTAATCCTAGTTGGGATCAGAATTTAGGAATGCTACAGTTGAATGAAATTTAGGGTTTTCAATAAGGTTTCCAACGCAGTAGACGGATTCTCAATCGCGTCTCTACGTCAGAAGTTATGCACTGTTCAATATTAGGGTATCAGTTCTGGTTCTGCTTGGGACTGCTATACGTCCTGATCTTTTAAATTGCAGTTTACATAGTAAACGACGATAAAAAGGGGTGAAATCACTTGAGTTATTTAGCTAACAGTTTCACCTTCAATAAAGTATAGGGTTCCACAATATACAAGTTCAGACAGCAAAGTAGTAAGCATTACGAGATAGAAATCAATAGCCAGAGCTGCTCTGGACTGCAGGCCAGAGCCACTCTCCGAACCAGTTCTCGTTGTATTTTAAGTACAGAAACAATTTAAAACTTCCATAGGGTTCTAGTTCGTCGAGTCGTCTTCGATTTTAGCCCTCGAACGCGTAATTTCAATGTGTACACAATTAATTATGATTTTAACAAGTTTCAGGTGCGGGAAATTCTCAGTTTTAACGGGTTTAATTGGGGATGATCATTTAAGCCAGTAACGATCATATTTTTCAATAAAATTTCATCAAAATGTTCATTGCCATACAGGCCAGCATATGTAATCAAGTTCCGTCAATTTAATGGAGAGTTTTCATTCGGGTTTTGCATCAAGCACTTATGTCATATAAATTTTCACGAGTTTTAAACACGGAATCAATAGGTTTCGGAAATGTAACAGTAATAACTAGCATGTAGCAACTAGGGTACTTGTCTGGAGACGCTTTGGCGATACACGGCAGCGGCAACGGAACGAACGCACAACGAACGGTACGGTTAGGGTTCGCGGCCTCGGTTCGAACTTGGGCCCTTGAACTCGATGGCTCGATGGGTGCGACGGCGTGCGCTGGCGTTGCGACGAACGGCGTGTTGATGACAATGACGGCTTAAGGGGTCGAGGCCACAGATTTGATGGCGGCGTCGGTTACCTAAATGGCGGCAACAGCGATCAACGTAGGTGTTCGACGAAATGCCGGGGCTCGACTGCGGCGGCTAGGGATTGGGTTAGGTTCGGTTTTGGGGCCTTTTCAAAGAAGAGCCGAGAGAGAGAGATGGTGATGTTGTTGTGGCAGAGAGAGAGAGAGATGCTGCTAGGGTAGAAAGAGAGAGAGGGGGGAGATGTTGTTGTGGTAGGGGTAGGGGGATGTAGCTGGGGGAGAGAGATGAGAGATGTGGTTGGGCTCAGGTTGCTGAGGGGGGGAGAGAGATGTTGCTTGGTGGTGACGACGTCAAGAAGCTCGTCGGCGGTAGAAGGAGGAGCTCGGGGCTCGATGGGTCCCGGCATGCAAGTGAAGGGGTGTGGCGCTGGAGGAGGGGCTCTGGGTGGTTGGTGAGAGGGGTGAAGGCGGTTGGGGGGAAGGAGTTGGGGACGCCGGGGGTCGTCGGCCACGAGCAGGCGTGCAGGGGGCTTGAGCTCGGCGATGGGTTCGGTGTGCAGGCAAGGGGGTGAGGCAGTGTAAGGGTTTGAGTTTTGGGGAGAAGAGCGAGGGAGGAAAGACGAAGAGATTGTCGTGGTTTAGGTGGTCGTCCTCGTCGTCAGTAGCGGCAGGTTCAGCGGGTTGTAGGGATTGGTGCTGGGAGAGAGGAGGGGAGATCGAGAGTGAGAGGGGAAGGGAGTTAGAGGGACGAGGAGAGGGTGAAGCGCGCGCGCGGTCGTGGCCTCGAGGAGCGGGGGCGTCAGCGACGTAGGCGGCAACGTAGGGGCGACACGGGGATGCGCATGGAATCGAGCGGGAAAAGATTTTACGTGGGGAAGAAGGAGAGAACGGGTCGGGTCGGGCGTGAGGGGAGGATTCGTTTGGGCGTGGGCTGGGCTTGGGCCGGCTAGGAATAAAAGTTAGAAAAGAAAATAGGGGAGTAGGCCTGCTCAGGTTGGGAATTAAATGGAAAATAGAGAATTAAATGAAATAGGAGAATTTGGGCCGGGCTTGGGAATTAAAATTAAAGAATAAAGGAAAATGGGGAAAGGTGGGCCAGGTTGGGAATTAGAGGAATTTAATTGGAAAAATGGGGAGATGGGTCGGAAAAAGATGAAAGGAAAAGGGGAGTTAGGATTTGGGCTGAGGGAAATTTATTCAATTCAAAGGTAAATTCTGTTGGGCTGGTTTTATTTGTTTAACTCTATTTTGCTTGGGCTGGGGTTTGTTTAGGGAAAAATTAATGAAAGGAAAAAGGAAGTATGGTTAGGGTTTTATTTAAAATACTTAAAATAATTAGAAGTATCAATAAGTAAATTTTGTAAGTGACCCTTATAAAAATACGGAAAATTTGTAGTAAATTTTTGGGGGAAAAACCTGAAGACTTATTTATTAAAATACGCTAATTACATATAGGGACTGGGTATTATATCATACCACCCTTATAAAAATTTTGTTCTCGAAATTTAAAACAAGCGATAAGCTATATAAATAACATGCGAAAAGCTACGACCTTGAACACTCACATATAGTGGTTTACTTAAAGCGGTTAATAATGAAAAGGAAAAAAATCGAAGGTCTAAGTAAGTATAAGGCAGAGTCAACTATAAGGGCAAACTATATATACAAGAGAATAAAAACAGCAATAACGGACAATAATATTCGAGGCATGGTAGATAAAATCGAAATCCTAAATATGCATAACCATTTATAATAGCAAACTATAAGCACAATACCCGGGAAAAATAAAGTAACAATGATAAAATAGTGGCGGATCTGTCGATAGGCCAAAGTATTTTAGAATAACTGTATCGATCAAACGATTTTAAAATAACTTAGAAAATCCACATGGTGAAAATAAGAAACATAGCACAAAATAATATGTGCAATATATAGTTGCGCTATCAAAAAATGGGAAGAATAGTAGGCATAAAACGGAAGTAGTTAATAACACGCACTTTTCGATACATACAAAATAATGAAAGCTAAATTTTCGAATAATGATATCCCTAAATATAGTTAGGGTGATAGGAGATAGCACAAAAAATGTATAGGGGCTAGTCAGGGTAGGGGTCACAATAGAGTATGGCCCACACAAAAGATCCAGGTGCGGTACTTTCTAATCTAACCGAGGGTCAAAACAGTATAAGGCGCAGAAGTGAAGGACAGTAATGAATCTCAGGGGGAAAGAATGTATAGGGGGAAAACGGTCAAAGTATCATATGAACTAACAATCAAAAGATTAGCGAACTCAGCAAATTTTATTTCATTCCAGAAAATCTCAAACAAGGCATCCTCGAAAGGTAAAAGATGACCCTAAACTATACATAGATTTATTTAGCCAGAGGAAACAAAAACTGGATCACGTCAGTCGCGGTTATGGGAGTTCAGCAAGTTACAGTAGGCTCGTGCGCTCAGATAGGGGCGTCCATTTCCATAGCGCCTCGTAGGGATCGCCACTGGAGGTTCTTCTACCACGGGGTCTTGTTTTTCTGGTCCTTCTTCCTCGGCTGGAGTTTCTTCATCGAGGTCTGCTTCCATGTGATTCTCTTCTTCGGGATCCTTTTCCGTAAGATTTTCTTCCACTGGATTCTCCCCAAGGTTTTCCTCTCCTGAATTTTCTTCTATCGGGTTCTCCTCGGAATCTTCCTCTATTGGGTCTTCTTCGAGGTCTCCTTCCTCCTCGTCGAAATCACCGATCATGTCAACTTCTGGGGCTACGGCTCCCTCGTCCTCAGAATCGCTGTTTCCGAAAATAACCTGGGGGCCATTGATCTCGTCATCCGAACTCACCAGCATGCGGTCTAAGGAAACGCATGACTGTGTATCTTCATATAGATGCGGCGCTGCTCCAGGGTAGGCCATGGCCAGAAAGAAAGGGTCGTGATTAGACAGTGGAACACATCAAGAAATATCAAGGATACGGAGTACAAGGAAAATATGCGGTAGGTAAGGACTGAAAAATCAAATTTTAGTATGCTGATGCAATGAATAGTATAAGGAGAATAAGTGGCAAGGGGACGTTACATACATCACAACTCAGAATTTTTATTACATTCAACTAAAAGTTCAACGGGTATAAGATTTTAAACGAAAGGAAATATTTACAAAAGAGTGGCAACATTTTTTTTTAAAGCAGAAAACATGATAATTCTTCTTTGATTTCTAGACCGCTGTATTCTCGTCACGTGGGTTGAATCCTGCGTTGGGTCCGTACTATTCCTCTAGGCTCAAACTACGTAGTAACCATCACTTAGAAGGAGTGGAGAGTGTGGACGAACCTTCTCCTTGTAGCTCCTTCCTTTTGGGGCAACCATTGATAAGGTGTTCGCTGGATCCGCAAATCAGGCATTCCCCTTTGGCGCTGCGACAATCTCTCTGAAGGTGTCCTAGTTTCTTGCAGTATCCACAACGTTAAGTCTTCTGCTGCTTCTTTTGCTGGGGAACAAGTGAGCGCTTCATCGTCACCTCTTTTCCTTGTCTAACAGGGATCCCTTTACGATTAGAGGCTTCCGCTGGTGCCTGAGCCATCTGCCTCCTTAATCCTTTAGCTAACAGGTCGTTCGTTCGCTCTTGGGCTTCCTTCAGCCCTTGCAGTACATTCAAAATCTCGACGGTCTGATCCTGGGGAGTGGAGATAGAAGAAGAGTCGTTGGAAGACATGGTCCTGAAACAACAATTTTGAAGATGCTATAAGGAACAAGCTATAAGAATTAAAATACAATATGGATTAGGCAAGGAATCAAGAATATCGAGAGCGGTGAAATTCAAACAAGTGGAAATCAACTGTAGAACTCCAAGTCACTCAAACAGAGTACAGTATTGTAACTATGTTGCAGTTCACAATTACAACCACGTAACTCTACTAAGTCACCCAAAACTCTAGCGGATGGATCAAAATGTATAGCAGAACACGCTATGTGAATCGATATTAAGAATAACAAATTTACAATCTAGACCGAAGGATGTCTTAGATTGCCAAGCACTACACGGAAACTGCACTCCCAATCGAAGCAAAACCTGGCTCTGATACCAACAAAACCATGTCATGCCCCGCTTCCCAAAATACGGAATACGAGGGGTTGACAAGGCCAGCCATGCTCCTACGGTCAAGGAAATATCCTGCCGTAGTCACACTTCGGCTTCTAGCTTTACGTGGTAATCAGTAAACAATGCACAGGAAATGAGAAATGCAGTAACTAAATCAAAAGAACTAACCAGATGGAGATCAAGGAAGTATAGCTCTGAGTCGCTGATCAAGATGTCCGCGATATCCTCGAGGTACGTCAGGTCCTGGTCCAGGCTAGATCCACTTCTCACTCTGAGCATGCATACTTAGGTCGTCAGAGCGACACGATAGCAATATATATATAGATACAAATGGTAACTCGTGCAGTAATAATGAATATGTAACGGTAAATCAAACGAGTAAAGACGTGAACACGAAGTAGCCAAAATGGGTGTCTAATAGAGCAGGTAAACAGTAAAGCAGTAGATAGTATGTCAGGTGTGTTGAATCAATAAATAATGCATGTCGATGTCACTAACCCTATCAGTCTCTAAGTCTCACTGTACAGGTCACTAAGCCTATCGTCAGTCCAAGTGTGAGAGTCAACCACTCGTGAGTATCCCCACCAAAGGTAGGACCCAAGGACAAGGGAACACGGGCCCGAGTCGCTCGCTAATAATCAGTGATATCCCTATATATCTCCATATATCTCCATATGTGCCGGCATGGGACTCCCGAGATTCTGTTGAACTCACACTCAAACTATCCCACACCCCGTGGTCTATATCAAACGCCAACCATAAACTCAAATACCGGTCGGTCCATGACAAGTCTACGCGAGAACTGGAGACAGGATCTCCATCAAGCATGTCCCGACTGATACCCAAAATAAATGGACAGTGTTTGGTGCCTTACCTGTGACACACAGGCAAGTGCTTCCATAATTGTCCCATACCAATTATAGTCACACTTATACACGTCCCACAGACGTCGACAATGTAATAAATCAATAGGGTCCACTGATTGTGTACAAGTACGTGTCACTTTCACTTATCCATTCATGCTTAAACACTAACGTACTTGCCACAATCAAACGCTAAAACGTAACACTGGGTAATGCACATGATCACTAGGTTACCAATTCAATAACATATATGTAATGTGATGAGAATACAATAATTCAGGCATGATTAAGATGTCATAAGTCGGTGTCCTACCACTTGCATAATTTATCATAAATCATACATAAGAAATTTAGCAAAACAATGAACAGGTGGTGAGTAGTATGTTTAATTATCTATCCATCAAAATTGGTTTCACGTTAATCGGGTTTCAGGATCACTAGATATGGCCATTTCATTTTAAGCGTTCACTGCTGGAAATCCGGTTTCAGAATCGGAAGTCCATTTCGTAACGCATTTTAATCCCAGTTGGGATCAGAATTTAGCAATGCTACAGTTGAATGAAATTTAGGGTTTTTAATAAGGTTTCCAACTCACCATACGGATTCTCAATCTCATCTCTATGTCAGAAGTTATGCACTGTTCAATATTAGGGTATCAGTTCTGGTTCTGCTTGGGACTGCTATACGTCCTGATCTTTTAAATTGCAGTTTACATAGTAAACGACGATAAAAAGGGGTGAAATCACTTGCGTTATTTATCTAAAAGTTTCACCTTCAATAAAGTATAGGGTTCCGCAATATAAAAGTTCAGACAGCAAAGTAGTAAGAATTACGAGATAGAAATCAACAGCCAGAGCTGCTCTGGACTGCAGTCCAGAGCCGCTCTCCGAACCAGTTCTTGTCGTATTTTCAGTATAGAAACAATTTAAAACTTCCATAGGTTCCAGGTCGTCGAGTCGGCTTCGATTTGAGACCTCGAACGTGTCATTTCAATGTGTACACAATTAATTATGATTTTAACAAGTTTCAGGTGCGGGAAATTCTCAGTTTTAACGGGTGTAATTGTGGGTGATCATTTAAGCCAGTAACAATCATATTTTTCAGTAAAATTTCACCACAATGTTCATTGCCACACGGGCCAGCATATGTAATCAAGTTCCGTCAATTTAATGGAGAGTTTTCATTCGGGTTTTGCATCAAGCACTTATGTCATATAAATTTTCACGAGTTTTAAACACGGAATCAATAGGTTTTGGAAATGTAACAGTAATAACTAGCATGTAGCAAGTAGGGTACTTGCCTAGAGACACTTTGGCGATGCACGGCAGCGGCAATGGCACGAACACGCAACGAATTTTACGGTTAGGGTTCGCGGCCTCGGTTCGAACTTGGGCCCTTGGACTCAATGGCTCGGTGGTTGCGACGGCGTGCGCTGGCGTTGCGACGAACGGCGTGTTGATGACGATGACGGCTTAAGGGGTCGAGGCCACAGATTTGATGGTGGCGTCAGTGACCCAAATGGCGGCAACAACGATCAAAGTAGGTGTTCAACGAAATGCCGGGGCTCGACTGCGGCGGCTAGGGATTGGGTTAGGTTCGGTTTTGGGGCCTTTTCAAAGAAGAGCCGAGAGAGAGAGAGAGATGGTGATGCTGTTGTGGCAGAGAGAGAGAGAGAGAGAGATGCTGCTGGGGTAGAAAGAGAGAGAGAGGGGGGGAGATGTTGTGGTGGTAGGGGTAGGGGGATGTAGCTGGGGGAGAGAGATGAGAGATGTGGTTGGGCTCAGGTTGCTGAGGGAGAGAGAGAGATGTTGCTTGGTGGTGACGACGTCTAGGAGCTCGTCGGCGGTAGAAAGAGGAGCTTGGGGCTCGATGGGTCCCGGTGTGCAGGTGAAGGGGTGTGGCGCTGGAGGAGGGGCTCTGGGTGGTTGGTGAGAGGGGTGAAGGCGGTTGGGGGGGAAGGAGTCGGGGACGCCGCGGGTCGTCGGCCACGAGCAGGCGTGCAGGGGGCTTGAGCTCGGCGATGGGTTCGGTGTGCAGGCGAGGGGGTGAGGCAGTGTAAGGGTTTGAGTTTTGGGGAGAAGAGCGAGGGAGGAAAGACGAGGAGATTGTCGTGGTTTAGGTGGGCGTCCTCGTCGGCGGCGGCGGCGGGTTCAGCGGGTTGTAGGGATTGGCGCTGGGAAAGAGGAGGGGAGATCGAGAGTGAGAGGGGAAAGGAGTTAGAGGGACGAGGAGAGGGTGAAGCGCGCGCGCGATCGTGGCCTCGAGGAGCGGGGGCGTTAGCGACGTAGGCGGCGACGTGGGGGCGACGCGGGGATGCGCATGGAATCGAGCGGGAAAAGATTTTACGTGGGGAAGAAGGAGAGAACGGGTCGGGTCAGACGCGATGGGAGGATTCTTTTGGGCGCGAGCTGGGCTTGGGCTGGCTAGGAATAAAAGTTAGAAAAGAAAATAGGGAGAGTATGCCGGCTCAGGTTGGGAATTAAATGGAAAATAGAGAATTAAATGAAATTGGAGAATTTGGGCCGGGCTTGCGAATTAAAATTAAAGAATAAAGGAAAATGGGGAAAGGTGGGCCAGGTTGGGAATTAGGGGAATTTAATTGGAAAAATGGGGAGATGGGTCGGGAAAAGATGAAAGGAAAAGAGGAGTTAGGATTTGGGTTGAGGGAAATTTTTTCAATTCAAAGGTAAATTCTGTTGGGCTGGCTTTATTTGTTTAACTCTATTTTGCTTGGGCTGGGGTTTGTTTAGGGAAAAATTAATGAAAGGAAAAAGGAAGTATGGTTAGGGTTTTATTTAAAATACTTAAAATAATTAGAAGCATCAATAAGTAAATTTTGTAAGTGACCCTTATAAAAATACGGAAAAATTGTAGTAAATTTTTTGGGGGGAAAACTGAAGACTTATTTATTAAAATACGCTAATTACATATAGGGACTGGGTATTACAGTTTCCACTATTTAAGCATTTGAAGTTCAAAGTAAGAGAGGAGAAAATCACATTAGTATATACAAGACTTTACAAAGCCCAAAACCAACGCCAACCATTCAAATATTTTATCAAGATAACACCATAGTTGGTAGAAAATCATGTAACAGATAGACGTGAAGAAGTGGGGAGGAGATAAGAGGTGTAATCAAACGGGTTTACGTCTCGGTTGGTAGAGATGAAAAAGCGATGGTGAATGAAAACGAGAATGTGAAAGATAAGTGATGGGTCGAATAGTCGTATTCTCATATATGATTAGAAGAATGGGTGGCGGGTCAACTTCTTCGGCCTCAAACGGAGGCACACAAATTTTTGGTGGAGGTTGATTCATCACAGCATCCAAGTCTTTAAGGAACGCGAGTTCTTCGACGGAAATACTTTCGAAACTTTCATCGATATTTCGAACGATAATCTCATCGGAAAGAAAAGAATAAGTGGAATAAGCAGATTCACTAGGAAGGTTTAAAGTTTCAAGGTCAATATGTTGCATGCCATGATTCAAAACACTCGATTTATCAGAAATTATGGAAGTAGAAGTCTCAAAAAGCCCATCCACCTTATTTTCAAATGAGTCTAAATCAAGTGGTCTTTCAAGAATCTTAGAACTCGAAATATTGAAGTATGGTTCATCAAACTTCGGTGGAAGTGAAACAAGATGAGAAGAAGAACCAAAAAGAGTATGTAATGAAATAGGTAAACGAACTTGGGTGTCGAGCATTGTTAAACCAGATATTAGAGATGAAGGCGGAATAACGTTTTGCATATCGGATAGGTCGGTGGTAAGAATAAGATCGGTTAAATACACAGGAAGATGTTCACATTCAATGGAAGGGATATGATGGGTCGGAGAATCCAACTCATCGAATATAGCGAGTTCATCTTCAAAGATATTCTCATCACCTCTCTCACTAACACCTTCGGTCAAATCAAACGAGTAGTTATTTAAAAATTCATCCATTATCTTATCCTCAATCGATGGATCACTAGGTTCACTTGATAGAATTGGAAGGTTTGATATGTCAAGCTTAGTCGAATAAGGATCGGTTTGATTTGGAATTGTGTAAGCCTCTCTTTCACTCTCATGATTGAAAAAGTAAAACATGTTATTCTCTAGCACCTCATCAATTAGATTATTAAGCGGTTGATCACCAAATACATTCAGTTGGGGTTCAGGATGGAAGATATCGAGATCAAAAGAATTGGTTTTAGTTTGACTTAGAGGGATCCCATGTTCTTTCTTACTATTCAATTCCAACTCCACTTCAAGACTAGACATGCTTTGTGAAGAAGTTTCAATGAAAAAGTCTTTTTGAACCGTGGAACTTCCCAATTGATTTTCAGAAGCACTGTCTAGATAAGGTAAAAAGGTTGAGTATGGTTGGAACGTGTTTAATTGTTGGCTACGGACAAGTTCAATGTGTTCCTTAATAGAAATGGGTTTACGAATTACCACATTAGCTTCAAGAGAAGTATCAACATGCGAGGGTGTGAAAATTTGGTACTGTTGATAAGAGTTAGAAGGGTGTATCCAAATTTCATAACTAGAATTAGGAGGATCAACATTGTGATATGAAGAAGATTGATATTGGTTGGTTAGTTGGCGATTGGCTTTTGCAATTTGCTCAGCAATGGTCATGGGTATAAAAGATGTCATATTCGCCTCAAAAGGAGTATCAACATTTTCATATGGAAATGGTTGTAATTGTTGTCCTAACGGTTTTGGAGCAGTGAAAGGTATGAAACTTTGGCTACGGGCCTTCACAATATGCGCAGCGATAGACATACGTTTAGAAGTTGCCTCACTAAGCTTAAACGGATTATCAACATAAGAAGGTGTTGAATTTTTACACGGTTGATAGGTGTCACGCCCCGCTTCCCAATGTACGGCGAAGTGGACGCGACGAGGTCCGCTACGTATGTACTCAGAAGTACATACGCTAAGCGTAGCTAAGCAATATAAAATAATCACAAGAGACAAATGATATTGAAATAACAGCAACTTTTATTAATAACATTCTTTGTATAATGCATGAAATGAAAATACAACTGAACTGAAAAGCAATGCCTAAACAGTGGCATAACAGAAATGAAAAATACTGGAAAGAACAAGATACAATTATCTAGAGCTCAGGGTCTTCTTGGAACTGCTCCAAATCTTCACCGGTGGGCTCGATCTCAGCTTGGTCCAACGCACCTGACGACATTCAAAGAAGAAAGAAATAGAATGTCGTCAGCGAACAGGTCGCTCGGTAAGTCCCAAAGATAAGGAAGAATGAGAATGACAGAGTAACAGTATTTTCTGAACTATTATAATGTTGAATATTATGGAACATTGTGTAACGATGTTGTTTGTAGCTTAGTACAGAAGGATGCCAGTGTATACGAGGGGGATCTCTATATGCTAGAGATCAGGGCAAAAGGAAAGTACAAGGAACTGTTATGCCACGGTACAACAGCAATAGGATTCAGGTTAGGTGTCTTAATCTGACCACCTCGTGCCACCTTTAACACCTTCCGTACCAATCTACCCCTTAAACCCCATAATGTTTTAACAGTATTGTAGTATTGGAATATGTAAGTTGGGTGACTGACAAAAACCATGATATCAGTAAACATGTTGCAACTGTATAATCAGGTAAATGGAATATCTGGATAATGGATGAATATCCATGGTTTGATTCAGTCAAAATGAATATATTGTTAACTGGATTCAGGGATTCATGTATTTAAATTGTGTTGTAATATAAAAGAATAAAGATTGACTTGAATCATATTCGAGTCAGGAATAGTCAGACTCTAACCCGAGTCAGACTAAATGAAAGATAATTTGAAGTTCAATATTAGCTAGGGGCCTTATTGTAATTTGTAAAACTTGAGGGGGTTTTATGTAAAAAGTACTTTTGTATAGTTTTCAAAATACACCTCAAGTATTTAATAATCGTCTTTATTGTTATAATGAATGTGAATTTTATTTGTGTTATTCTAGTGAATATATCCTAATAAAAGTATTAATTATCTTATCTGAAATTCATGGTATTTTAGTGTAACTTTTAATCTTATAATTTTTAGAAAAACTGTGGAAACTTATATTATGATAAAATAGATGTTTAAATGATAATTATATATATATTAACACATGAATAATTTTATATAAATATTTTATTTAGAAAAAATCTCATTTTCCCTAAATATCGTATTTTGAACCTTTCGAGACCGAATGCTCCTTGCGGAGGTCTGAATCTCGCACTACTAGCCTGCGGGTGCATGATGAACCGTACTATCCCTAACAGGTTCCCCAAAAGTGGGTTGTAGCGGCGCTTTGCTTAGGTTTAACAAATACTTTTCATTTGGGAAAACGGTTTTATAAATATGGGGTATTTATTTGCAAAAGAGTACAGTTTTCCGTATTTTAGTTATTAGGGTCTCCTAAGCCAACTAGCCTACTTCTAAGTCTAAACGATGAGTCATTAGAAGCCTCAAATCGCCTCTTCACCGTCAATTTGCGGCCAGGTAAGTGCCAGGTAAGTGGGAAGGAACCACAGTCGTGGGCCTAATTAAAAACCACTAGCCTTAGACACTTGCCTAGGCACCACAAGACAGTTTAGATAAACGATCGATGTCCATGACCAATCGTTTTTTCATTTTATTAAAAGATTTTATCTAGAAAAGTTTACAACTTAAAGCTTTCAATAAAGATTATAAAGATTATGGTATTTTAGTGAAAAAGTCCTGTAATTTCGTATTCTGTATTTTGATATTTATCAATTAGGGTTATATTGAGTGTGTGTAGGGATGGGTCATTACCCCGTGATTTATATTAAGTTTTGGTGAAGTTTTAAAGGTAAAACATGCTATGTTAAACTTAAAGGTATTATAGCGCAAGAATACGGTATTCGAAAACGTTATCATTTTATGTGTGAAATTTCATTCAAATTGGATTCTACAAGTTTAGTGATCAAGATAAACCTATTTAGGAGTGAGGGAATTAATTAAACTAAGAAAAATGAACTTCATGGTATTTTTATGAAAAGAATACGGTTTTGCAAAGAAATTATCATTTCATGTGAAAAAGTTTGATTAAATTGGTTTATGGGTGATTAATAGTCAACATGAATATGGGTAGATATTATGTATTAGGTGACAAGTGGAAATTTATAGAAAAACCGAATCGGAAATTGGTTTGTCCGATTTCCGTCGGGTTCCAAAAAGTAGTATTTTTACCTTAAAGAAAAGAGAGATAGAAGAAGGTGGGACTTACGGTTTTGGACAAGCTAAGGATGCTAAAGAAGGTGGTGGTTGTCGATGCGTTGAAAACATCGCGAAGGTTCTGATCCGGTCGCCGGAATCCGTCGTCGGTTTCGGCAGCGCTTCGCTTCTCGCTCTTCGCACCGAGTTCTCAAGAATTTGGGAGAGTGGACTTAGAGTTGTGAGGTGAAATGGTAGAGGATAGGGGTCTTTATATAGGGCTAGGCTAGGGTTAGGATTTGGATTAAAAAAATATTAAAAAATTGTAAAAATTCATTATAAATCATTAAACATAGGATTAAAAGGGATTTATTGGCCAAATCAAAACCGATCCAGGTATAATAAGTGTGCAAGAGGGTTGACCAACTCAAGAGACAACATTTCTCAGTTGGTGACTCGGCCGTCCGGCCAAGTCCGGCCGGCGGCGCCGGACCGATTCGGCCGAGTCGCCGGCCGGCGGAGCCGAGTCGGGCCGAGTCTGGGGTCCATTGGCCGGGGAATTTCCTGGGGTATAATTTGGTATATTTACTTTTTCAAGTCCAGTACATATTTTGGGAGTTATGGCTTTTTTACCGTTAACTTCCAAAAAAAATTAAAACGAAATAAATACAAAATTAATGTGGGGCATGGGATTTGAACTCCGGTGGTTTGGTTCAGCAGTGCAAGGTATTACCAATGAGCTACAAACTCCTTCTTGTAATTATTGTGTTATTTAATTACTTAAAATGATAGCAGCAAGAGTAAATACTCCAAGTATACATTAAATTTTAAAGTAATTTCTTGTACACTAAAAATAGAGTTATTTCATTCTTGTAGCTTGTAATTAAAAACAAAAATAATTACCTAAATCTTGTGCTCAGGCTAAAATACCCCTTTGTGGATTTTGAAAAAGAAATATTTGAAAAATTTTGTATAGGAAAAAGTGTATAAGAAAATTAGGGTTGTTACATTCTACCCTCCTTATAAAAATTTCGTCCTCGAAATTTGTAAAAGAAAGGTGTAACAGTTTCAAGGAAGGTTTTGTGACAGAACTATTGGTAGTGTATGAAAATATTTAGAAGGAAGAAATATTGCAAAATGTTTTGATCAAAGTGAGGGAGTTATCTGGGTTACCTTGGTTCTTAGTCTCAGGTTCTAAGGCTGTTAAGGTGGAGGCTTGACGTCTCGACATATTTTTCTGAGTAAGCCGATACATCGATGCCTGACTAGGTAGGGATGGTCCATGTGGAGGTGATGCTGGAAGTGCATGACTAGGTGCAGGGGTCTGGATAGCTGGCTGCTTCGGGTAGATAGTGGGTGTGTTGGCTGAGTTGCGTCTATAGGGACAGTCTCCAATTCTATGATCGGATGCGCCGCAAACTAGGCACAGGCCTTTTGCGCGCCTACAGTCCTTCCACAAGTGTCCATTCCTATGGCAGTAGTAGCAAAATCCTGAACTTGACTGGTTAATTGTTTCCTTCTGTCTCTTGGGTTTTGCAGGTTGTGTAGTGTAGGTTCCTCTTGCCATCTGGGGGGCAGTGCGTTTCCTGACGGTTGCTCCTGCTTCTGGTCGGTTCAATAATATGGCAGTCTGCTGCTGCAGTCCAACCATGAGGCTTTGGATTTCCTTAAGCAGAACCGTCTGCTCGTTGGGTGGAGCAGGAACGGCAGATGTGAGAGGTAGTGTTGGAGGTGTAGGTGTGTTGTTGACATTGGTACTGATGTTGTTCGGGGAATTCATAACCTTGAAGAAAAATTTGGGTTAGGACAGATTCAAATACATGAAATGATAAGATTCAAGGAATAGGGATTTGCAAGATTCAAGAAACATGAATTGTAAAGAATGTTTAAGTTGCTGGTTCTTGTGTTATATTGCTTAGGTTGTTCACGCAGACCAGAACTGCATGACAGGGATTCATACAGCTCTAACCTGCATGGGCCACCAACAAAACCTGTCACGCCCCGCTTCCCAATGTACGGCGAACTGGACGCGACGAGGTCCGCTACGTATGTACTCAGAAGTACATACGCTAAGCGTAGCTAAGCAATATAAAATAATCACTAGAGACAAATGATATTGAAATAACAGCAACTTTTATTAATAACATTCTTTGTACAATGCATGAAATGAAAATACAACTGAACTGAAAAGCAATGCCTAAACAGTGGCATAACAGAAATGAAAAATACTGGAAAGAACAAGATACAATTATCTAGAGCTCAGGGTCTTCTTGGAACTGCTCCAAATCTTCACCGGTGGGCTCGATCTCAGCTTGGTCCAACGCACCTGACGACATTCAAAGAAGAAAGAAATAGAATGTCGTCAGCGAACAAGTCGCTCGGTAAGTCCCAAAGATAAGGAAGAATGAGAATGACAGAGTAACAGTATTTTCTGAACTATTATAATGTTGAATATTATGGAACATTGTGTAACGATGTTGTTTGTAGCTTAGTACAGAAGGATGCCAGTGTATACGAGGGGGATCTCTATATGCTAGAGATCAGGGCAAAAGGAAAGTATAAGGAACCGTTATGCCACGGTACAACAGCAATAGAATTCAGGTTAGGTGTCTTAATCTGACCATCTCGTGCCACCTTTAACACCTTCCGTACCAATCTACCCCTTAAACCCCGTAATGTTTTAACAGTATTGTAGTATTGGAATATGTAAGTTGGGTGACTGACCAAAACCATGATATCAGTAAACATGTTGCAACTGTATAATCAGGTAAATGGAATATCAGGATAATGGATGAATATCTATGGTTTGATTCAGTCAAAATGAATATATTGTTAACTGGATTCAGGGATTCATGTATTTAAATTGTGTTGTAATATAAAAGAATAAAGATTGACTTGAATCATATTCGAGTCAGGAATAGTCAGACTCTAACCCGAGTCAGACTAAAAGAAAGATAATTTGAAGTTCAATATTAGCTAGGGGCCTTATTGTAATTTGTAAAACTTGAGGGGGTTTTATGTAAAAAGTACTTTTGTATAGTTTTCAAAATACACCTCAAGTATTTAATAATCGTCTTTATTGTTAAAATGAATATGAATTTTATTTGTGTTATTCTAGTGAATATATCCTAATAAAAGTATTAATTATCTTATCTGAAATTCATGGTATTTTAGTGTAACTTTTAATCTTGTAATTTTTAGAAAAACTGTGGAAACTTATATTATGATAAAATAGATGTTTAAATGATAATTATATATATTAACACATGAATAATTTTATATAAATATTTTATTTAGAAAAAATCTCATTTTCCCTAAATATCGTATTTTGAACCTTTCGAGACCGAATGCTCCTTGCGGAGGTCTGAATCTCGCACTACTAGCCTGCGGGTGCACGATGAACCGTACTATCCCTAACAGGTTCCCCAAAAGTGGGTTGTAGCGGCGCTTTGCTTAGGTTTAACAAATACTTTTCATTTGGGAAAACGGTTTTATAAATATGGGGTATTTATTTGCAAAAGAGTACAGTTTTCCGTATTTTAGTTATTAGGGTCTCCTAAGCCAACTAGCCTACTTCTAAGTCTAAACGATGAGTCATTAGAAGCCTCAAATCGCCTCTTCACCGTCAATTGTGGCCAGGTAAGTGCCAGGTAAGTGGAAAGGAACCACAGTCGTGGGCCTAATTAAAAACCACTAGCCTTAGACACACTTGCCTAGGCACCACAAGACAGTTTAGATAAACGATCGATGTCCATGACCAATCGTGTTTTCATTTTATTAAAAGATTTTATCTAGAAAATTTTACAACTTAAAGCTTTCAATAAAGATTATAAAGATTATGGTATTTTAGTGAAAAAAGTCCTGTAATTTCGTATTCTGTATTTTGATATTTATCAATTAGGGTTATATTGAGTGTGTGTAGGGGTAGGTCATTACCCCGTGATTTATATTAAGTTTTGGTGAAGTTTTAAAGGTAAAACATGCTATGTTAAACTTAAAGGTATTATAGCGCAAGAATACGGTATTCGAAAACGTTATCATTTTATGTGTGAAATTTCATTCAAATTGGATTCTACAAGTTTAGTGATCAAGATAAACCTATTTAGGAGTGAGGGAATTAATTAAACTAAGAAAAATGAACTTCATGGTATTTTTATGAAAAGAATACGGTTTTGCTAAGAAGTTATCATTTCATGTGAAAAAGTTTGATTAAATTGGTTTATGGGTGATTAATAGTCAACATGAATATGGGTAGATATTATGTATTAGGTGACAAGTGGAAATTTATAGAAAAACCGAATCGGAAATCGGTTTGTCCGATTTCCGTCGGGTTCCAAAAAGTCGTATTTTTACCTTAAAGAAAAGAGAGATAGAAGAAGGTGGGACTTACGGTTTTGGATAAGCTAAGGATGCTAAAGAAGGTGGTGGTTGTCGATGCGTTGAAAACATCGCGAAGGTTCTGATCCGGTCGCCGGAATCCGTCGTCGGTTTCGGCAGCGCTTCGCTTCTCGCTCTTCGCACCGAGTTCTCGAGAATTTGGGAGAGTGGACTTAGAGTTGTGAGGTGAAATGGTAGAGGATAGGGGTCTTTATATAGGGCTAGGCTAGGGTTAGGGTTTGGATTAAAAAAATATTTAAAAATTGTAAAAATTCATTAAAAATCATTAAACATAGGATTAAAAGGGATTTATTGGCCAAATCAAAACCGATCCAGGTATAATAAGTGTGCAAGAGGGTTGACCAAGTCAATATCCAACTTTTCTCAGTTGGTGACTCGGCCGTCCGGCCAAGTCCGGCCGGCGGCACCGGACCGAGTCGGCCGAGTCTCCGGACGGCGGCGCAGAGTCGGGCCGAGTCGGGGGTCCATTGGCCGGGGAATTTTCTGGGGTACAATTTGGTATATTTACTTTTTCAAGTCCAGTACATATTTTGGGAGTTATGGCCTTTTTACCGTTAACTTCCCAAAAAAATTAAAACAAAATAAATACAAAATTAATGTGGGGTATGGGATTTGAACTCCGGTGGCTTGGTTCAGCAGTCCAAGGTATTACCAATGAGCTACAAGCTCTTTCTTGTAATTATTATGTTATTTAATTACTTAAAATGATAGCAGCAAGAGTAAATACTCCAAGTATACATTAAATTTTAAAGTAATTTCTTGTACACTAAAAATGGAGTTATTTCATTCTTGTAGCTTGTAATTAAAAACAAAAATAATTACCTAAATCTTGTGCTCAGGCTAAAATACCCCTTTGTGGATTTTGAAAAAGAAATATTTGAAAAATTTTGTATAGGAAAAAGTGTATAAGAAAATTAGGGTTGTTACAATAGGACATTGAGTGGGGTGTCCAACTGTTATTTCTAGCGCGCTCCATCCTATCCCTTAAAGATATGGTAGGGTCGGTATTTGTACCAAAGTAATTACGATAATAAGAAATATCTGGTTGTTTATAGCAAAGCTCGGCAAGAGTTGGTCGGTTTGGGTTACCCATTATAAGAGAATGAAAAAAAAGAGGGTGAATGGTAATTTTTTTAAAAAAAATTGAAATTGTTTTGCTTTGAAATAGGGACTCGATTCAACCAATCATAAATGTGCACAAACAATCCCTAGAGCTAGGGTCGTCTAGGTCAAATCAGTAGACCGCTCCTAGACTTCCAAACGAAAAGATGTAGAATCAATCCTCTATCACCTCCTTATCAATCTTGCAGCCAGGTAAGTGGGAGGTATCCGCTATACGAATCACCGAAATAGCGGGCCTAATTAAGTAACCACTTTTCTTAGTCACACTTGTCTTAGACACCACAAGCGAAATGCAGATAAGCAATAAATTACCCACGACCCTCCTTTGTCCTAATTTAGCGCGGCTGTCCTTAGAAACTTGGTCTAGATATTTTGTTTTATATTAGAAATCAACCCGAATAACCAGAAAAATAATTACGACCGTTTCCCCAGCAACGGCGTCATTTGATTGATCGTGAAAAGGTGTGTCTATGTGTGTTGTAAATAACGGCAATCAATAACGGTGTCGCAATAGCTAGCCAATAGTGAGTACGGGCCGTCCACAGAGAAACGGTGAACTACTTTTCTTGCTTTAAACGAGTTGATAGAAAAAAGGTGGAGTTCTGATCGTTTATTCTAAAAATGTTGAAGATTTTATACGAAAATGGGTTGTAGGGTTTATAGGATTTAGTAGTTAATGGATGGAGATTTTAAAAATAATTCTTTTTATATTTTAATTGTTTAATATTACAGATATAGCGATGAATGTGACTTAAGGTTCTTTGGGGGGAATTAGGGTTTCCCTCTACTGCCCCTTGTCCTTCCATTGATCTCTATTTATCTTAAATCCTTAACAAAATGATTATTAATAAATCTCAAATCGTGGTCGTGACTATCATGAATTGATAGCGCGCCCAATAAGAAGGTTAACATTAATTTTGCTAAAATTTATAAACATTAAAACTTTTAAAAAGAATCTAAGTTATAGTTCTCATCCATTATTCTAGCATGTTCTACAAACCCTAGCAAATAAGAATTTACTCGTTCATGGATATTAGCGATTTAAAAAAGATATGGAAAATGAATGAACCTATAATTAAAAATTAAAAGTGCAGAAAGTAATTGCGGAATGTAAGTACAGAAAGTAATGCGGAAATTAAAAGTGCAGAAAATAAATGCGATAAAAATTAAAAGAAAAGACTGTCTTTATTGATCAACTAGTGGATTACAAAAATTGCTCGCTGAAAAACTAAATTACAAAACCCTAGTTTTCTAGATAGCTTGCTTGTAGATCAGTCGATCAATGGATAGATAGTTCAATTGCTCTCGGTCCTTTTATAGGCTCTGAAATGTGAAACCCTAGACGTTATGTTGATGTATGTCAAATTACGATCATGACCCTGAAGTTTCAAATCCTACGACCGCCAAATGACTGAGGAACCGCCACCAAAAGCCTATTTTGACCGCGCTTCCGCCACCGTTTGGTGGGTTCGTGCCTTCAAATTTTTTGTGGCTTTTCTTCTTGATATTTGGAGATCTTTCTGATAAAAATATTCTGGAAATTTGTTCTTAGTCTCTGCCGTTGCGAGATTCTTCGATTTCTCCTAATGTTCGGTAGATTTGGTTTAGTGAACCAATTTGCTTTGGATCTCTTATTTAGATTTCAGATCTGAGCTGGTCTATTATAATACCTGCACAATATCTCAAAATGATCTTGTTAGTAGTATTTGTTTTATTTGAGATATTATTCCAACCAATTGTATGACATCATATTTTAAGAATATTGATTAGGAATATTTGATATGATATGCATATTTTAATTAATAATATTTTATTTAAATATTATATGCATATATTTTCCCTAATTATATTAATTATAAATGAAGAAATATATGATAATAATCTTTTTTACAAATAAACACACATATATTCTTTATTTATAATTAACAGCTTTTAGTAGTAAACAATAAGCTACTTTAGGTTGCTCCCTAAATCATTATATACTCATGTAGAGATTAGTCGAGAAGGGTAGAAAGCAAAACACCAAGCAAAAAAGCAAAATATAGCCAAAATGAACTTCAGACGTCTGCCTCCAAAGCGTCAGATGTCCGAAGCTCAACAAAACAGAAGTTCCAAAGAGTGGGTAGACGTCTGAAGAACAAGTGGCAGACGTATAACCTCAAAAACACATAGACCACAGAGAAAGAGCAGACGTCTGTAGAAGGGATGTCAAACATCTGAGGCTCAATTTAGGGGAAAAAAACAAAGAACGATCAGACGTCTGAAGATTCTAAGCTTAGACGTATGAAAAAACATCACAAGCTCAAACAGAGAAAATGTAGATGTCTGAAGCTAAAACACTCAGACGTCTCATGAAGAAAACTGCTACTTGAAAAAACTGAAATTTGCAAAACGTTTTAAAATCAAAAATTTTGCTTAAAACCACACTCTACAATCCAAAATAAGTTGTAACAATCAAGAAAACAGCACTAACACACCACCACTACAAGTAACCACATAAAACTTTATTTGTGCAAGATTTATGAATGCGAAGGTATAATTTTCCATGCAAGAACTTTGAAAACTAAGATTTATCCTAAAATTCTAACTATTTCAAGATAACACAAGTGAAAACAACTATGATAGCTAAACTAACACTACTAAAACTAAATATAAGTATTAAAATCACATTAGCACAAGATTTAATATTTAAAAAAGTAGTTTTCGTTACGATAGAAATTTGACAATAACAATACCTTAGTAAACGGTTTCAATCTTAGACCAGAGCACAAAAACTCACTTTATGCCCTTCTATTTGCCGAAGACAAGAGCACAAAAACTCCCATCTTCGGTCTAGACTCATAGCAACATGGTCTGCACCGGGGTCATTAGATGTGATCTCGATAAAAGCATAAGAAGATAGGTGTATAGCTTCCACAGCGATGGCCGTTCCTTCGTTCAGTGTCCCCGTCATCGAAGACGGACGACAAATAGAAAGGCATGAAGTGTGTTTTTGTGCCCTGGTCTCCGGCAATGGAAACACTGGAAATCTAATGGAACTTTTGATGATATGCCATCCTATTTATTTTGGAGACAACAATGGTGCACTTATCATAAATAGTAGCTAAATGAGTCTGTGTAAACTGGCTTTCCTGATTATTAATGAGAAATTATTAATGAGAATGGGACTTTTTAGGTCATATAGACTTTTTAGGTAAATGGATGGGGCTGATCCATATAGGTTGAATAAGTCTGTGTTTGAAACATGCTAAACCCGATCTGACCCGGCCCGACACAGTTTCCGATCTATTAGTTTGGAAGAGAAACCGATCCACTTTTAGTTGGTATTTGGGAGTCCTGTAATGGTTTTTTTCTATATTTAAATGTACCACGGATAATGCCCATAGATTTTCGAAGTTTTATCATGTGAGACAAGAAATGTTTTCATCCTTATTATTATAATACAAACACAAGGGTCATCTAGCACTTCCAATTTAGGCATGGCGAATGCGACGACCCGAGCCAACTTACCTCGCCTGACTCGTGTTCGTCGGGCAAATGAGGCGAGAGGCGAGTCAAAGCAGGAATGGTTATTGCCTAAACCCACTTGCCTCGCCGGCTCGCCTAAATGAGTCGCAAGGCGCAGCGAGGCGGGTCAGGTTCGGTGAGTTAACCCGTCTAACTTTGTATTTTTAAAAAAATAAAAAATTAATAAAAATACAAATATAGACCCAATATATTTTTTAAAATGTAAGTAAAAAGTTTTCATTAAAACTATATTACATGTTAAGTTTTATAATACAATTTGTTTTTTTTTTAATTAGATATCAAACCCGAACTCATGAGTTATACGAGTCATCTCGTGAGTTAAACGAGAAAATGTGAGTCCATTCACATGTGAACGAGTTAAACGAGTCAACTCGTGAGTCAAACGAGACGAGACGATTTGACTCGCGAGTTAGACGAAGCGAACCGATACGTGTCGACTTTAAGAAATTTTGAAGTCGTTTACACAAGGGATTCGACTCGTTGACTCGCCACGTCGGCAAATGAGACGAGTAAAATTGTCTCATCATGAGGTGAAACAAGGCAGGCAAATGAATCCTCGCCTCATTTGCCGGGCCTACTCCCAATTTCAATTTGAAGAAATAATTTGGAAAAAGGAAAAATTATCTTAATCCTCAAGTAGTTTACCTCATCAATAATTTTTATTCGAGAATTTTAAAAGGCCATGGACAACCACAAATTTCAAATTTGTAGCCTATAAATTAAGGAAGTTTAAATAATTGCAACAATTTAAGAGAAGATCTAGAAAATTCTAAATAGTGGAATCAATTCCTACCGATACGATTTTAAAATATATACACGTGCATCTCACGTGAAAAAATACTAGTATCATTAAAATAGAAATCATCTATCAAGCTTTAATTTTTTTTTTAAATGATTATTGTTTGAAGAATCTCACTTGAAATAAGGTTAAAAACTCGATAATAAGATGGATACATAATCAAATAAGCTTAAAATGGACCTAATAATATTTCATCAAAATTCATTATGAAGGGTACGGCTTTTTACAACTTAAGAGATAATAATGGTATATATAATCAAAAAATTTAAAGATGGAAACAAGGCAAAATAGAGATATGAACTTCAGATAAGACTCTATTAAGATCCATAAAATCCTAACTAACTCTGGTAAAAAAAATTGACTAATCAATTAAGTCCTTTCTTGTTCTTTTATATATATAAATACAGTTTTCCTAACAAAAAAAAATCTAGAGAGAGAGAAGCAATTAGTAAAGATGATGCCAGAGCTTCTCACATTAGGGTTATATGCATTGCCTCTCATGGCTTTGGTCCCTCCAATTAGAAGACTGAATTTGTTTGTGAAGGAGATTGAGATTCTTGTGGTTGTTTATTCAAATAGGCTTCTTTCAAGCATCAGGCCATTGTATTGGGATGTTCATGCTAGGATGATGGACTCTATTCATTGGATGGTATCATAATTTTTTTTCATGTTTTTTTTTGGCTAATTTTGTATATAGAATTTTTTAGATGACCATCTTTTCTTTTCCCTTCGATTTTGTCCCATGAATCGAATGATTTTTATCATTCTTTCTTTGGCCTTTTTATCTTTTTGGGATTATATGTGGAAAGAGTTGAACTTTTACCTACCGGTGCCTATTGTCCTCTACCAGCATCCTATCAGGGTCTAGCATGAGACATCTTTGATTGATGTAACCCTTCATCCTATCAATCAACCCCTCTCCTGTCGGCATCACAGGCCGGTAAAAAAAGAATTTTTCATATAGGCTGCAGTTGTTTTTTTGTGTTTTTGAAAGAAAGCCCTAGTCTTTCTTAGATCTAAGATAGAAGCTGATCATCAACAACCTCTTATCAATTGATTATTAATTTAATGTCTGAGTTTTAACCGAAGAGATTATAAAATTAATATATTTTAATTTATTGTTGAGGAAAATGAAAATAAGAGAGGTTCATCATATTTTATATTGTTAATAGGAAGATGCAAAAGATAGATTGAAGGGTTTCTCTTGCTCCTTAGAAAAATTTATGTCTCCTGTTAGGGTTGTGATCTTCATCAGGACACAACACAAGAAAGAGGCCTTATTAGTGGTTGTTTTGGATGCGACTCTTTCGGAAACTAAACCGACGACCTCTCATTTTGGAAAAAAAATTTAGAGTTATGTCCAGTTGGCTACTTAAAAATGCGGTCTTTGCTAAAGATAAACTTATTAAATCCATAGGAGGTCCTTAATTGAGTGTGTTATGTGTCAAAATGGAAGGAGAACCTAATCACTTATTCCTTGATGAGATTCAGGAAATTTGGAATAATTTTTAGACTGATTTAAAATTAAAAAAATTCCCTGTTTTCTATTTATGGGGTCATTTGTGGAATAAAACAGTTCACTCTAAAAATAAAAGTAATTGGGTATTTGGTTAGAAAGAAATAATTGTTGATTCATCTTGGGCAAATTCTTTCCATCATTTTTAACTGATTATGCATGCAACAGATGGAGTGAGGAAGAAAATGAAGCTGACAATCCGAAAGCTCGATAAGTATACAGCTGATTTCGGAATACTGGGTGATGATACTTTGCAGAGGCTCTAGTCTGCCACAGCAATGATCCAACTACTTAACACTTGCATGAGAGGGAGTTTCAAAATATATTTCCAGCATGCAGATGTAGGGATTCAATTGTGTGTTACTCTGCGTATTTACGATAAAGTTTTGTTTTTGACGTTTGTTTAATTAGGAGGACTGCATGTCATTACCTTGTTAGAATAATGACCAGCATGTAGTTTTATTTCTTTTGGCACTTTGTACATCTTTTTGATGTTAATGGAGGGACTAATTAACCAACCATTTCTCTCAGAAAAAAACACCAGTCAGGTTTTCTTATACAATGAAACTAGAAGCTGAGCAGAAAAAAAAACTTTTGCTGATCTTTGGAATGTCAATCAAAGTTGTCAAATCGTGATACATTTCGTGTTTCGTTTTCTTATTTATCGTATCATGTTTCATATCATTTGAAAAAAATTTCACTTTACAATAACGAAGTAATTATGTATAAAACTAATTATAATTTAAAAAACGATCAATTTAGCAAAATAGAGCCACATTCAAGCTAAAAGCAAATTTCCGAATTACAACCGCAAATACATACATATAAACCGCACAAATACATGTGGTTGCAACGACACGGTCCAAAATATTCGTCCATATGTCATAATTCATAAGCATAAACATGATAAGTTTCATAAGAATAATAACTAAAACATCTCAATCAAATTTTTAAAACATCACTACCAAATAAAAAGTTAACACCACTTAAATCAATGTTCTCCAATTAGCTCATCAGTCATCACTATAGTCAAAAAAACGAGAAATATCGATATATTCGAAGTGCAGAGTATTACAAAGGAATTTAAGTCTGAGTGGGACCAAATAGATTATTAATAATTTAATATAGCCAAGCAGATTTTAAACCCGAATACCCGACCGACTATGATTTTTAATGGTTAGATAGTGTATCATGTGTTTCGTGTTTTGTTTCATACGATACAAAATGTGTATCGACAGATACATTAGTAACCTGATACAGACTTACAATTCGTATTGAAATGTCTCCGTTTCGTTTCGTTTCATGTTTCGCACGAAACTAACACACAACACACACGCACCCAGGAGACCCACGAATTTGCCTCAAAAACGTTAATTTGTGGTCACTTTCTCTTTTGGAGTTTCTAGGGTTCAAACCCTGCACTCTCCCTAAGAGGGGAAGTGCCCAGACCAACTGAGCTAATGCTAGGGTTCCTCGGGTTCTCTAATCTTTTAAGGTTAATTGCTACATAATATCCCAATATTTTATTTACTTTGCACTTATATACCTTATTAATTATTTCGCTGTACTTAGAGACCCTAAAATAGAAATAGTATGGATTTTGTTTGAAATAGTGATGGATTTGATGGTCAACTGAAGGGAGGAAGGTATCAACAGTTTGTACTTTAGATTATACAAGTGCAACGAAAAAATCAATAAGGTATATAGTTGCAAAATAGATGAAACATTGGGTTATAATTTAACGATTAACCCAATCTTTAATTGGTATCACACCTTGAACTTGTAATATTTTGCCATAATTTTCCATGATGGTTGAAATTACATGCATCTTTGTTGGCCAAAAGGTAAACCATAATTTTCTGAAGCTAAAAAGCAAAGCTATTATTTCCAAAGTTAAAAGTAAAGCTATTACCAATGAGTAATAGCCTCTAGTTGTTGCGGCACTCCCCCTCCAAGAGTGTGGGATTCGAGTTCCGAAAAGGAAAGAGGCCACAATTTAATATTTTCATAGCAAATTCATGAGTAGAGAAAGAGAGTGTGAGTATGCCTTGGTTGTGCATAGGGGCCAGTTCAAGAAAAGAAACAAAAAAGATGTGAAGCTATTGAATCAAGCATGAGATTTGATGTATTTAACAGTAACTGATGTCTATTACAAAGCACGAGATCAAGCTTCCATCTCTAATACATAAATGTCTCCTAAAAATAAATAAATAAACAATAACACACAGTGAAATACAATGCGGCTTTATATAAAAACAAGAAAAATTATTACTACTTGTTAACAAAAATTCTGCCTGCAACAAGTTGCTAACTTTTGCATTCAGCAGTATCTTCTTGATTCATGATCCTAACAGGTTTCCCCAGTTTCAACTTGTCTTTCGTTTGTGCAATCTCTTGAGCCTTGGAACATATAGGAAAGCTTTTATCATCCCAAGAATCCAAAATCACACCGGAACCTATGCAGATCTCATCATCGTAGAAAGCTGCAAATTGACCTGCAGCTAATCCCTGATCATCTTTCGATAAATTTACAGTTACAATCTCTTTGTTCTCGTGTTCGTCGAATTCTGTTTTTATGCTGCAATTGTGAAAACTAGGGCCATGTCGAACCTGTCAATTGTGCATATGTTGGTCAGTTCAGACTTGTCAATGAAGATGAGCTCAAGTGTCCTCCCTATATTCTGTTATTTTCCATTTTGTGGATATGAAAGCAAGTATAGCAACACTGGCTTTTTGTCACTGGCCATGCGACACAACAATAAGGAATCATGTTAGGAAGATGGAAGCGCTTTTCAATTGTACTTTATAACAAACCGAAATGCCTATTTATATTATAAAAAAATCCATTTGAATTGCCAATGAGGGAAGTAGGATATTTCTTTTTCTTCTTCTTTTTTAACAAGCTAATTGCACAACACCACCACCACCACACACACACACCCAACCACCCCCCACCACCCAAAAAAAAAATTTGTTTATTTTGTATAGCACTCACACACTCTGAAACGATATATTACCACACCCTACTTATTCATCAACCAAAGCCCACAAAAACGTTCAAATTCAACTCTAAACAACACAGTATAAAGGGATTTAGCCAAGAGTAGAGTGGTTGTTTGCGTTAATAATACACTTGAGGCGATATAAGCAGTGCACCATACGGTACAAACAACAAGGCTTTTTTTTTCCTTTTTTTTGGCAATTAACAACTCTAAACAACACAGTTTAAAGGGATTTAGCCAAGAGTAGAGTGGTTGTTTGCGTTAATAATACACTTGAGGCGATATAAGCAGTGCACCATACGGTGCAAACAACAAGGGTTTTTTTTCCCTTTTTTTTTGCAATTAACCCTGAGGCGACGTTGGGTAACTAGCCGCCTCGGCTTATGAGGATACATTAGTCACATTCTCCCAAATAGGGCATGAGGAGAGTTAAGAGTTCAAACTAAAATAGTACAGATATGTGCGGTGTATCAGAGGCTATGAACAACACGTTTTAGAAAAACTTAAAACACGGTAACGTACTGAGTGGCATAAAATAAAAGAAAACAAGAAACTCAAATTATCAAGATGCATCTATATTTTAACAAGATAGATCCAAAGAAGGCGAAGAAACATTTACCTTGCATCTAAGTTGTTCATTCTCCTTTGGTGGCGAGCAGCTGATCCACCTCAGTGACCCAACACGAAATGTACGCCTCCTTTTATCCAAAGAATAGTAGTTTCTAGATACAAAAACTACATTATTTTGCACGTCCTTTTCAACAACATACCTGCAAGCATATGGCAAAATTACCACCCAGCTAGCAAATGAAAACAAAGAAGGAAAATAATAATATAAAAGGGGGGAAATCCGCGTCACGTTCCTACGAAATGATAAGTTGTCTAATATGATTATTGATCACATTACCCAAATCAAAACATCAGATACCATATTAAATGCTAGAGTCTTCCATGCTATAAATTCTTCACTTTTGTTCGTCCTCCATAATCAGCATTTTACTGGAAGTTCGGTCAAGTAATTTGAAAAGAAAGAATGTTACCATCAGTTAACTTTCTGTTGTTGACAATTGACGAAGGAATTTTTAGTACTTTTCCTTCTTTCAAGGGGGTGGCGTTTTTACAATTTTCTATAAAGTCTTCCATGCTAAGAATTCTTCTCTTTTGATCGCATCCATAAAATCAGCATTTTACTGAAATTTTGGGCAAGTAGTTTGAAAAGAAAGAATGTTACTATACGTTGACTTTCAGTTGTTGACAAATGACAAAGGAACTTTTGTTGCTTTTTCTTCTTTCGAGGGGGTGAAGTTTTCGACAATATTTTTTGATATTTTTTGGATACCTCCAAGGTATTAACTCTTCTTATTCCATATTTCAATTAAAAAAAATTGACTGGCTGGAGTCATCACCAGTCTATCCATATTCCTCCAAAGAAAAAGAAAAAAGGTGCATACCATGGACCACCAGGGAGTCGCAAGCCCTGACGCTGGCCAATTGTGTAAAACCAAAAGCCCCGATGATTTCCAAGGTAATCTCCTGTCTCGGCCTCTAACAAGATGCCCTCCATCTCCCCAATATGTTTTGCCACAAACTCACTGAACTTGACCTACAAGAAGGTAAATTAAAATGAACCACCAAGAAAATGCACCTGATGATAGAAACGGAACGAAGACTATGGGAGTAGAATCGTTTAATGGGAATGGGCTCTCAAGCAGTGTTGTAA
Source organism: Agapanthus africanus (assembly GCA_030015575.1). NCBI lineage: Eukaryota > Viridiplantae > Streptophyta > Magnoliopsida > Asparagales > Amaryllidaceae > Agapanthus > Agapanthus africanus. The sequence continues at coordinate 437,691,593 of CM057350.1, read as the reverse complement.
AACGCGTGGTCTCTATTCAGTTGGCAAGTCATAATCGGATTACACAGAACCAAACATGAATATAAATAGAATGTCTTGAAAAATAGAACAGATTGCTAAAAAATTGTCAACAGGGAAAAATATAAAGGAGAAAATGTGAAGTGATGGGCTTTCATTAATTGGATATTGAGTTTGTGCATCGTGCTTTGGACATGGATGAGAATGTGAATCAAACCGCACCAGATAAATGAATATTCATCCACGTCTTCCGTATATAGTTATGCAGCCACTTCACCTTTTAATGCAAAGTGGTTGCTAAGTGATTAATCAGCCTTTAAACCTTACAACACCGACAGCATAAAACAAGGTTTTAAAGGTCAATTGGTCGGCATTCAAATGTTTTCAGCTAAAAACTGCATTGAATAATATTAAAATGTCGGATGGCCGCGTAATTGGTCATGAGCAAAATATGTGGGTGAAAGTGTTGGGATACCAATTTCCTCACCAGAAGATACACAAGAAAGCAAAACAAAATCGAAAACAGAGACTATTAACATGCCGGAGTTTTTGTGTACCAAATCCAGCTTGCGTCCACTAGGAAAATTCGAGAATTCTTGTATAACAAGAAAGAAACATTATTGTAGCGTGCGCACCCCCCCCCCCTCCAAAAAAAAATCACCCATTGAGGTAACTACTTGGGAGCTTTTCTAATCTGGTTCTGTGAAAAAAGTAAATCGTATAGTGTTGCAGCAAAATGCATGCATTTCCCAGTGTTCATGTAAATATTTATCTCCCGAGTCGATTCCATGGTGTGTCTACTATACAAACACCAATTCGGCATAGATAAGAATAATGCAGACACCACTTGTTGCAATCTCATGATATAAAATAAAAAGAATTAAGTCGCCCAAAACTAAGATGCAGCATAAGATCAATAAAATCAACTCTGTTGAGTCACCATCATGCCTTTTACCGCTGACATGGGTTATAGCCATAAATAAAAAGTGCGAAAATTTCCATATGCAGACTGACCAAGCATTTACTATCAGCAATCAACCTAGTGTCAGCCCTAAACACTCTAAGAGCTAGTGTCAAATTTCAAGGAAAAAAGCAACTATGATTCAAAAGGTCCTCATCACATTTTAAGAAAGTTTGATCGCATATTATTTACTTTTCTATAAACCATGCAGTTCACCTTAAAAGTCACTAAACTATGTCTATACTGAATTGCATTTCTCATATTGAAGCAGCATAAGCCAAAGTGCCAAACCACAATATTTTATAAAAGCTCTGTAGATTATGGAAGTTTTAATGCCAAAATAATAATGTAAATCAACAATAATCCCCAATAGCATCATGGATAACCACTCAAAATCTAGATAATCTGAGCACAGACCTGTGAAGGAACCATCCTTGGAGTGTAGCATCTTCCAAGGCTTCAGGTAAACTTAAAGCACTGTGTGCTAATACTAAAACAATTTTTCTATTCTAGTCTAAAAAGATTTATGACTCATCATTCCTTAGGAGAAAAAGACAGCAAAAGAATGATATTATTCTTTTCTCCTTAAATATATGTCCTGAACATTTATGTCTTCAGGGACCAAAATTAAGTCTAGCAAGGGACCAAAGGGGCATAGCTCCGGCAAAAACTTTCATCTTCCAAAGTGAGAAATCACTGGTTCAATTTCAGAAGGAATCGCATCCCCAAAAATACAAGTGTGGCGGGTGGGAACTGTAATGCCAAAGAAAGTAATTGTTGTTTGTGTTCACTTCTTATACAAGCAATATATGTAGTCATATAGAAGAAACAAAATAATATTGTTAAAATTGAACTTTCTACGAAATTATTAAATAATAATGCATAAAAATAATGTTTATAGAACAAAATTAAATAGCCGATAGTCTACCTTTCCAAGGAAACATATTCCTTGTGAATCCTTCCGATCTTTGTTAGGAAGATCCATCAGTGTAGCAAGTCTACGAACTTCTTCCTGTCGATGGTTGCACAATAAATATAAATTATTATAAGCTCAATGGTGATTGTTTCATATAAGTCATGTCAAATCTCTTTGCTAGTACCAAAGGAAGAATCCATCCAAAAACCTAGAAGTCTGATTATGCATGCTATATGTAATTTAAAATTTGAGCAGATAACCAAAGCATATAATGTTTTCCTAACCTTTGAGATACAGCCAAGAGGAAAAAGGAGTCGTCTAAGCTGAGACTGTGACAGATGTGAGAGAAAATAGGTCTGATCCTTAACCTGCAGAAATTTGCTGGCAAAGGTCAAATGGACAATAAAATATAGTTAAGCCGTGTAAGCCGAGGTGATTCAGAAAAAATAATGAAATAATAGACGAAATTGAACATGCTTAAACATTATTTCTAAGCTTCCAATAGCTTTCGGAAGTATCATGTGTGTTATCAATTTAACATATTCATATTTCCAATCTAAAATAAATATTATTTTCATACTTAACAGTACTTGAGGACTTTCTCCAGATTTTTTTTATTAATATACCCAGCTGTTCCTTTTATTAAATCTGTTCTTTCAAACTCAAATTTTGTTTTTGGTTCCTTCATTTTAAAAAAAATTCAATGTACATTGAAATTTTCTAATAAATACAAAGTAAGATGCAAGCCTTTATTAATGTCAGACAGGCGTAATAAATGAAGGCCCATAAAAATCCTCAATCGTGCATTTCATTCATTTTATAGCCTTAACAGAAGTCCCTTTGCAAAATGTCATTGTTCATATTTCATGTGGAACCAATGATAATCGAGAGAGAGCGAGCGAGAGAGAGAGAGAGAGAGAGAGAGTTGCCGCTTGCAAAATCGTATTGTCGGGTTTGTCACTTTTCACATTCGAAATTGTGCTCACATTGATATAGAGGAGATAAGACCCAGGTTCCCAATCAAGCAATCCATGAGCATCTCCAGGAGATTAAAAAGATTCAGGCTCATTGAAGGCCTGATAAGAAGCCGAGGATTGTTCAGAAGTAGTTTCAACAAATAACTTCTCCTGTCAATCTAGCAGGTCAAAATTTATATTAATCAACTATTTATGAGTTGCCCAATTGGGCATATCTCATACGGTAAGAATTTTCTCTCCAAGATGAGAGGTCACCGGTTCGATTTCCATAGGGATCACATCCAAAAAATTAAAATTATTTTATGTTTGAAAGATCAAGATAGCTCCATGAAATGGTGCCGATCTATATGCTATAATATGTTGAAATAACAGTTAATAAACATATATGAGACAGTTTTGGACTTGCTGCTTTACTTCAATCACACAGTGTTGATATAATGCTTGTTTATTTAATGCAACTTGATAATAATAACATTTATTAAAAAAACAAGAGTATTGTGTACTAAATGATTAAGTGATTCTCATGTCTAAAATGTTTGAAAGGTGATTTGTTAGCCATCGGCTTGAATCACGGCCCATTGGAGCAAAATTAAGGCATTATAGAAGCAGATACCAGAATGCTGCTTTTACAATAAAAAGACCAAAGTAAGCTGATAATAAGAAATTGACTACTTAGGGGCATATGAAGATATTAAATAGATGCATCTATAGTTTAGGTACCATGTCTTTCGACAAATATAGAATAGAAGGCACATTCTCTGTGTCACAAGACGAGTGAGTAACATATGCATAATGTCCAGAAGCAATGTAATCAAACTTCATACTCTCAACTGCCTCCAAAAATGCACCTAAAGAGAAAATAAACAAAAGAATAATATTGGATATGACTCATATCGAGGAAATCTTTAATTTGCGAAACGATCTACCTACCAAACTTAATTCTTGTATTGCAAAGGACATCAGGATTTGGAGTACGACCAGAGCGATACTCATCGATAATATGTGCTACCTGAGAAATCAAAATATCATAGTGCACAAATTAAAAGGCTTAATAAAGTAATTTTGACTTTAAAGGTCAGAAAGGTTTAGTCAACAAACATCAACCCCCTGCACTAATAAGTTAGCTGTATGCAACAACATTTCTATAGTTAAAGCATGAAAATCATGGAAGCACATCCAATTTAACCAACAACATTTAAAAATAAGGCATTGAACTGAGAAATAATTCTTGCTAAGCAAGTCAAATTCTTACCACATTGTCCCAATATTCATCCGACAAGTGTACAACTTCTAGAGGCACCTCAACCTACATCAGCAAGAATTGATAAGATGGATATTCTTTCAAGTTTCAGGACACGCAAACAAAGAACATAATGATCATGATTCATCACGAATAAAGCATATAATTCATCATGCAGAAAAAAGAAGGTAATGAGCATAGCACTTCTTTGATACACAGTTCAAATATGTGGATTCTAGCACAACTGTAGCAATTAGAGAACCTCAAACCAAATCTGTGTTTTACTGAAAACTTACAGGAAATCAATAAATTTTGTAAAGACTGCATGAATAAAGCAGCTTCGCAGAAGGTAACTGCAGATGCAGTATTTGAGAATATAGAGAACTACAGCTCTAGAAGGAAAGTGATAAGAGGGGAGAAAATGAAGATAGAAAAAGGCAGAAGAACAATCAAAGGAAAGAAGCCTTCAAAGAAACTTCAGAAAATATTTAGCTATTAGAATATTCCAGCCTTCCATAGGCTACAGAAAAATAGAAGAAAAAAGATCTTAGCAAATTAAGTCCAGTGGTAGAAGAAAAGGAAAAGAAGATTACAAGAAGGCCTAAGGTTTGGTGTGTACTGTTACAGATGGCCTGGGCATCTTTTTCATTAGTCAAAGTAGAAGTTTGTTGTTTTTGTGATCATGAACCAATGCTTTACAGTAATCCTTAGAGATTGAACTTGAGAGTTTATGAAACTAGGTTATATGTGATTTTTGAACTAATGTGAATCTTATTTTCTAGCAATCAAATGGTTTTATGGATAGGTTCACCTTGGTTTTTATCAGCAAATAAAAGAAACAGTGTCTTCTATTCATGAGCAGTATCTTTTTACTCGGGGGTGTTGTATGCTATGATATTTTTTCATCTACACTGTGTGTAGTCACTTGAATTTTACACTTTGCTGAAGTCCAGTTCATTCAATATTGCTAGGCTGCCAATGTAACATTGTATCTGCTTCTGCCCTCTTTTTACCTCTTTTTGCTCTCAGTGTAACTCGCATCTGCTTCTCGGCATCTCTAACCAACAAATTTAGAAAAGACACTGATTGGGGTTCAGTATTTTGCAGGACATGCTGAAAAAAGAAGGATGTGAGGCTTACTGGAAAACTTTGAGAGATCACAAAGTGGCTATCCCTCTCTTGGTGAAAAAAAGAGGGGTCATTGGCATGAAGTAACAAAGTCTTTTTACCTACTGAAGCATATATAAGCATCTGTCAACAGGGGAAAATGTGTATAGTTCCTTCCTTGTAATTTTTTTCGTTACATTTCTTTATCATTAGAAAATCGTTCCCATTCCCTACAAGGGCAAAAGGGTTTTCTATTGTAATTTTGTTGTTACAGCATTATTTTTCTAATAAAATCTATATGAGACGGGCCTTGCAAGCCATGTTTGATTCGTCAAAAAAAAAACCTAAGGTTGTGTTCATGCACTTACTGGTGAAGTACATTTATCACTACAGTAGGCTTGAATATATCCCTCCATTCCTTTTTTAATACTTAAGAAAACATTCAAATTCTCTTTGAAACTTATGGTAGGCCCAACTTAATCCCAATGCCAACCACCATCCACTAACATCCTGTTTCATGAAAATGAGATAAGCCATAGCAGGACAAACTCAATCTTCAATGCAAATCCTCCATCAACATCATCGTCGATTCACCATCACTCATTCATCATCAAATCCTTGTTCATGAAAGTGGGGTTAGCTATGGAGCGCAAGGCGCCCAACTTAATCCCAATGCCAACCATCGTCCACTAACGTCCTGTTTCATGAAAATGAGATGAGCTATAGCAGGACAAACTTAATCTTCAATGCAAATCCTCCATCAACATCATCGTCGATTCATCATCACTCATTCATCATCTAATCCTTGTTCGTGAAAGTGGGGTTAGCTATGGAGCGCAAGGCTCAATTGGAATTCTGACAGAATTTTAAGACCACTATCAGCTAATATATTTTCTCTTTACTAATGCCTAATCCTGGAAGAAGGAAATTAGGGCAAAATTTCCATAAATTCTAGAAGACGAGTTGGCAAGAAACTCCACCTCATTGATTACCAAGGAGCAGCCCCATAAAGCCTAAAAGATGCTTCTAACCAACGAGTAAGCCTTCAAACTTCTCCTAGCACAAAAAGTTTAAAAGAAGAGGAAGATAGTATTCCCCTAAAATAATAAAATATACTCTTTTTAAGATAGTAGGCATATATAAACAATACACTAGAAAAGGAAAGGGCAGCAACCTCGTAACACCAAAAAACTGCACTCCAAACAACTGAGGCCTTGTTTAGACACAAACTTTGCAGCGAATTAAAAGCGTAGACTTCATTTCTGATTAGACCAGTCCGACGGAATGGCTTGTTTGGATGGGTTTCTCGTGAGTAAACCCTTAAGGGAAAAAACCCTCATCAAATTGGCCAATAACTCCAGATTAGCTCAAAACTTGGTTGATTTTTTTCTTGGAACTAGAGTATGTAATCATTACTGGAATATGTTCCATTTTGCTCTTGCTAAAATTGTGCCTTAGAATTGAACATAATTCCATAAAGTAAATATATCATCTTTTCCCTTTTTAAGACTTCTCTATAGTGTATGTGAATTTGGAGATTGCCAACTGTTCATTTAAGACTATGATAGTCATAGTTTTATTATCTTACCGATTGGTCATTTAGGACTATGATAATCATAGTTTTTTATCCAGGAATTTGGCACTTATTTGGAAAGTGTTGATGTCAAGTGGACAGCCGGTCGTAGAACTTTGTAACATCTTAATTGAAATTTGCTTAATGACCGACCCCTTTGGATAGGAAAAGACTTAGATGACGATGAACTAGAGCATGTCATCATCTCTTTCTCTTTATTTCTCATCTTTGTCTGATCTTAAACATCCAAATAATCTATTTCTTATTCCCAATATTTGTGACAAATTTATAAAGTGAAAATCCTATTCCAAGTTATCCAAACATGTACTTAGCATGAAAACCTTTAGGATTTTAAAATTAAAGGAAAATAAGTGCATTCCAGGATATTCTTATTCCACACATTAAATCCAAATAGATTTTAATCCTAAAACCTCTAAACATGCCTTAAATGAGTTTACCGACTCGATTGACTGCACCTCTCCAAGAAAACTAAAAGCTTAATCACTATTAAAGTACCGATATTCATGCTACACTAAGTAATAAGTCCATCAAATGTGCAAGAAATCAACCAAAAAAACACTTAGATATGTAATATCTATCACGTAGTACTCATGTAATTAAATCAAAATACCAAGAGGTCCCATCTGGAAAACCTTTCCTATGCTAAAGAACGAAAAGTTTTGCGATGAAATCCCAAATTATCTGAGGCACACAAAAAAATACTTCTATTGGGGAGGATGTCAATATTTTAAAAAACGGAATATTCGGCCGAATATTCGGATTCGGTGACAAAACGAACAGAAATTACAATATTCGGTCAAATATGTGGTCAAACCAAATATTCGCTGCACAAACCGAATATTCGGCCGAACAACCAGAATATTCGACTGTATTGGCCCATTAGACCCAAAACAAAAAAACCCACAACTAAAAAACAAGTATGGGATTCACAACTTAATTAAAAAACAAATGAAACCCACACTTATTATTTTACAAACACTCTCCTCGTTTCTATATCTTTATTAGTTCGGACATCTTACCATTAGGCCACGCGTATATTAGTTTTCTATACCTATATATTTTTTTGAATTTTTTTATGTAATATTTATATGAAAATATTGATGGACGCATAATCCGAATAAACCCAATATTCACCGAATAAATCGGATATTCTTTATTCGCCGGCCAACCGAATAAACTTCGAATCCGTTCTTAAAACATTGGAGGATGTTATGTCGTAAGGTCAAAACACTTGGCAAGTAGTATATTTACTCAGTTCCAACTAAAAATATGTATAATAGAGAAAAATTAAAGTATAAATAGCTGCAAAATGCTATTAGCAACAAAGAAAATAAGAGGAATCGGCTTATGAAATGGAAGGTTTTATTTCAAAGAAATCCAATTGACAAAAGATGTAGCTTAGGTATGAATATTTCAGATATTTTGGTAGATAGGCTTTGGTGCTTATTAATGTTATCATCGTTGAAAGGGTGCAGTTAGTATATAACAGTCGGCCTTAAAATCAGGGCGGATTTTAGTGTAACATCAAAATCTTGGTTGTACATGTTTGAATAAATTGTCAAAACGCCCCAAGCAGGGGCGGACCCACACAGAGAGGAGAGGGGGCAGGTGCCCCACTCAAATTTCAGGAAAAACGGATATTGATTTAGAGTTTCGATGCTTTTAAGTACATTTTATATATATTACTATATCATAAATGGATAAAGATGATGTCTAGCTCAAGTGGTAAGTTGTTTTACTCTTTTGTTCGACACATGATAAAACACATTTATTTAGAATTTTATTTAAATAAATAAGGATTCTAGTAATGTTATTTCAGATATGTAACCAAATTAGTTTTAATTCTTGAACTGTATAAAATAAATTTAGCTATCATGTAGTTAGACTTCTCAATAGAACTTTGTTGTTTGCGGCGTGCCCCCGATGTCCAAAATTTTTGGATCCGCCGCTGCCCCCAAGTACTTTTTCTATTGTCAAAACCCCGGGCCTTGAAAAGTCGGTCAAAACCCCCCTTAAAAAGTTTTTGGCTATCAAGAAACCCTTAGCCATGATATCTAGTAGTTGCCTGCTGTATCTAGTTTCCTGCAATATCTAAACAGTAGCCAATGATATCTAGGCAGTTGCATGTGATAACTAAACCGTTTTCTGCGATATCTAAATGGTTTGTATGAATTGGTTAAATATAGAAGGCTGCTATATAGTTCCTGCAGAAAACATTTCTAAAGGATTTTTGACTACCGTTTCGAGGACAGGGGTTTTTTTAACAGCGGAAAAAAGAACTTGGGGGTTTTTGACAATTTACCCTGCATGTCTTTACAAAATTATATATAAACATTATAGAGAATTGAATTTATGGTTTCTTTTAGAATTTAGTATGGATCCCAGCACATTCTTGGAAAGGAAGGGAAAATACGAATTTTAATAAGTATCAATTAGAATAATAAAATAAGTCAGTTCATTGCCAACCCATGCATGCAGAAGAGAACAGTAATGATGCAAGTGAAACACATATGACCTTTATCATCGTATTCAAAACCCAACCTAGAATATAGACCTGCAAGTCAAGAATAGATCCTGCACCGAAACCTAGAATATGATCTTTAAAATGAATAAACATATATTTTACATATATCTACACAAACTCCGTGTGTGTGCACATGTGCATGATACATCAGCTCAAATCAGATCATATTACTCTTAACAAGGTATGGAAGGAAATACCAAAGTTGTTCTACGAATCAATATTTGCATGATGTATGCTGCTGGTCAACATGTTAGTCTTCTGTTCAACCATGATACTTGGGAATCCAGAGATCACTAAATTGATTCGTTAGTCTAACTCAGCTTTATATTGCAAAGAGGGCTGTAGCTTGTAACAAGATGGTATAAATTATCAAATTTTGCAAAGTTGAGGCTCAAGCCCAACCCACTTACGCCCTTGTTCGTGAAGCTTCTGTTATTTGAGTGTTTAATTGCAGCAATGGTATTAATTAGTTACAATAACGCTATAATGGCAAATTGATAACCCAAAATTATTTTCCATTTCAAAATAAGTTTAAAACATAGATAGCATCTAACCTTGTCGCATACATCTCTTGCATACCTTAGATCTTCGTCCCACGGGCACTCTGACCAGAAATTTTCAAAGTCTTCCTACAAAGAGCCAACTTTACCCATGCTGAGCATGCCCATATAAATTCTTAAGTTCACGGTGAAATAAAAATTGAGATATGAAGAGAATACATCTAATATACAAAAATATATGCATGTCCTATTATGCTAACAATCTAAAACTGTTTTTGACTTACATAAGATCATGATAAAGTTTTGGGTTTGACACTTCTTAGTCAAGCTTTGCATGTTTATATATCAAAATTTCAACTTTTTGCAAATTTTCCTTGATTCAGCGCCTCAATTCAAACAAAAACCAAGTAAAATCGATACCTGAAACCAAATCTTTAGGTAGAAAGCAGTGCAAGAGTGGCCGGCAGCATGAAGCAGGCGAAGCGCAACGCTGCTGTCGACGCCGCCACTAAGCAGAACAGCCACCTTGAGTCTCTTCCCAGGCAACGAGCACTTGAGGTAGGGCTCGAGGTCGAGAGAATTGGGGGAAATCGAAGGCGATAGAGGACAAGGGCTTAGGGTTTTTTGAGAGGAGAGGGCGATTGCAGAGAGAGGCCTCTTTTGGGTTTCGAGATGAGCTCTGAAGGAAAAGGTTGGGGTTTTGGAAGCGATGGCGAGGTTTGGCTTGAAGAGGGAGGGCAGAGGAGAGAGGAGAGCTGCCGCTGCCATTGCTCTCCTCATGTGATGTTTTTGGGGTGGTGCTTGGCTTCGTCTTTGTGTAATCATGAGGTGAAATTTTAGGGTAAATTGTCAAAAAGGCCCCGGCCCCCTCACCAGTTGCCTATCCATGGCATTTTCAAAATTGGTAGTACCTGCTGTTCAAAATCTCAGTGAAAAAACTCGCCACATTTCATTTACGGCATTATTCTTTCCAGCTGTTTAAATATTATAGACAGCAGCTTAGATATTATAGACAACTAGTATAAATGGGGTTTTAACCAGGCTCAAGAGTTTTTTAACAAGAGCAAAAGGCCCAGAGGTTTTTACGGAAGTTTGAAGCGAGCTGGTGGCTTTTTGACCATTTACCCAAAACTTTTACAGTGTGCCGGGATAGAAAGAAATATGAACACAGTTCCTATCAAAAATCTCTCTCTCTCTCTCTCTCTCTCTCGTCCGGTTGTATTATATCTGGCACGCAGGATGATTTCTCTAAATGTGAGGTCTCATTTTGCAATGGGTTTTCCCTTTCCGTTTCATTTCGTAAGGCTTTGAGGCTGAACCTCAAAAATTATCACCGACAGTGCAACCAAAACAGAGTTTTCTATACCGTACTTTCTAGATGTTTTGAGACCTTGAAGTCCCTTTTTTTTCTTTAAACCTCCGGAACGACCGGAGTTTTGCAGAGTTTCAAGTGATTCTTTTTTCTAAATTACACTTTTAAACAAGATTTTGATTCAAATCTATGATGCCAAACGATCCAAAACTCTGGTAAATCCTGTTTCTACAAAACCGCGGTTGCATTCATGCAAAGTAGAGTTGCATGTTAACTTATACGGAACTAAGGTTTTAGAAAACTTGTTGCCAAACTGATGATGCTCTATATTGGCGATCTCCCAGATTAGGACACGTGGCAGATGGCGTGTCCCAGAACTCAGAAGAAAGGGCTCACAGGGGCCGACCAGGCCACCCTGTACCCGAACTGCAAGCACAAACTGGCTCTCCTCAGAGCCCCGTGCAAATTGGCCTCCTCGGCCTCTCAGCTCGCCCCAAGCTGCCACAGGACCAAGATGCCTCGGCCCTCCTGCTCGTCCCCGAGCTCTCCCCTGCCGAGGCCATCTTCCTCGGTCTCTCCGACCGACCAACTCCACAACTCACAAGCGTAACCAACGCTCCGCAAATCTCGCCATGCGCAGATTCTCCGCCAGCAACATCCCACGTTCCACGTCATCATGATCCCCATTAACGGGCGATCCGCCCGTTACGCGGGCGTGACGTCGGGAGCGTAACTGCCAGCGAGATTCTCGCGTCTGCTGCTGCGTGCTGCCACCACTATATAAACCCCCATCACAGAGGGGTCAAGTAAGCTTTTTTCACCCCGCTTAGCCGTTACTCTACTCGGATCTGGTGCTAACTTGATCGTCGGAGGGTCCTCGGTGGTACCAACCCCCCCGGGACTTCTTTGCAGGTACTCGGCGTAGACTCCTCAAAACCACCAATCTCCTCAAAACCCATTGAGATCCACACGCAATAGGAGATCACCTCCAAGATCCACCGGGAGATCGACGGAAGACAACATCTGACGGAGACCCGAAAAGGACCTCCATCAGTTGGCACCGTCTGTGGGAAACTAAACTCCACAAAAAAAACAAAGTTGGCCTTCTGATCTCCATCCACATGGCAAGCGATCACCCTGAAGATTCAGGTACCAACCGCCGCCTCCCCCTCACCGGAGGCGCGGATGAACCTCCTCCGGCGACCGTCATCAACGCCCTCGCCAGCCGAATAGATCGGCTACAGTCCCTCGTGGAGGCGCTCGTCCGCGTCTAAATGGGCGGGCCAGGGCCCCAAATCGCCGCTCCTCCGCCCCTAGAAGGCTCTGCCCTCATCGGCACAGCTGACCACCAGCAGGCTACGACCCTTGGCCACAGATCTCACGGGTCGATACTCCCTGTTCCCCTCCGAATCACAGAGACGCGACGGACGTCTTGCCTGAAATTCGGGGCAGATGCTAATTGGTGCTATCCGTCTACCTCTCCGAAGATACCAAGTTGATTTATGGCACCATATATCGAAGGTTTAAACGGATGCGTCCGATATAACAGACTTCGTCAGATTTCCCCTCGCTTGAGGGGGTTTTGATTGTGGGGACGCTCTTCCCTGTAGGCTCAAGCCCCTGCAGTTAATTACGCTACCGCATTGCGATAACAACTTTCTCCTTCTCCAGATGATCACTTCGTGTCATATGTGTTTATTTTGTTTGTGGTTGCCCGTGGATTGTATACGGAGACTGAGTTATGTCGTCGCCCGTAGGGAGTGGACTAGTCCAAATCCGTATTATCTTAGATTTGGGTTTGGGGGTTTGGGTTTAAGAATACGTTAGCCTCATTTGAGACTAAGATCGACTTAAACGTTTGTTAAGGATACGTTAGTCTAGTGTTTAGACTAAGATCGACTTAACGGGATCATTTAGATCCGACAAAAGAGCGTTTGGGCTCTATTGTTCCAGTTTAGGGACATAGTGGTCCATGGGTAGTTTAAGGACATTGCGGTCCATGGGTAGTTTAAGGACATTGCGGTCCAATGTTAGTTTTAAGACGTTGCGGACAAGGTTAAGGACCTTATAGTCCGTGGATTTAAGGACTCCACAGTCCGATGTTAGTTTTAAGACATCCCGGTCAAGGTTAAGGACATCATAGTCCGTTGTTAGTTTTAAGACATTCCGGTCAAGGTTAAGGACATCATAGTCCATGGGTTTAAGGACCCCACAGTCCGGCGTTAGTTTTAAGACATCCCGGTCAAGGTTAAGGACCTCATAGTCCATGAGTTTAAGAACCCCACAGTCCGGCGTTAGTTTTAAGAATCCCGGTCAAGGTTAAGGACCTCATAGTCCATGAGTTTAAGGACCCCACAGTCCGGATCAAATGTGTGGTCATCGGGACCCGTCACCTCTTTGAAGACGTCGAGGAATTACAACGCCAAGTATCAAAGGAGTGAAAAGATGTACCCTTAAACCAAGGTAGATTAAATAGTCTTTGTCCCAATTTGGGACCGAGACCAATTAATTATGTTATGAGCCCTTTAGCCCAGTTAAGTTTGAATTGAGGACTTATGGCCATCTTGGGCTAAGTCCAATCATGCTTAGAATATTGGCCCTCTGTTGGTCCATTAAAGGAGAGGCTTTGCCTCTAGAAACTTAGCCAATTGGGCTAAAACTGGAGTTAGACACTAAAGACTAACAGTGTTAAACACTAAAAGATAATCAGTGTTAAACACTAGCAACAGGGCTTTCAAATTAGTGTTAAACACTAAAGCAAATCAGTGGTAAACACTGGAGATAGAGATTCCAAGTTAGTGTTTAACACTAAGGCAAATCAGTGTTAAACACTGCAAGTAGAATTTTTCAATTAGTGTTAAACACTAAAGCAAATCAGTGTCAAACACTGGAACTAGAGTTTTCCAAGTTAGTGTCACTAAGAAAATCAGTGTTAAACACTGGGAGCAAACCATCAGTTTGATGTTGGATATTGTCAGAGAAGAGATCACGTGGGAGCACATGAGGCGTCCAAAAGGTGGGGCCAGATCCCCTTTATTTTGTTCTACAGATAAGTGTTTAACACTTTTAATTCTGAAAGCCATCACGTGTGGGCACGTGATGGGGGCTCACGCTTTGATCAGTTAGAATGTTCATTAGAGGTCACGTGGTGACACGTGAGGGTGCCCCAGAGCTTCTTTTCTTTTGCTTTTTCTTTGTGTGCTTTGGGGGTCACGTGGGGCACGTGAGGCGTTGCTTCAAAGCTCTTCTCTGTGGATTTTTACAGGGGTCACGTGGTAACACGTGACTTTGGTTCTTTGCATGCATGGAGATCTTTTAAGTCTCTTCATTTTATTTTGAGAATTAAATTCTCTGTAGGATTAAGAATTAAATTCTTAGGTAGGGTAAAACCCTAATTTCTTTTCTTAATGGAATTACATTCCTGTGAGTTTGAGATAATTAAGTTCTCAATTAGGGTTAAACCCTAGTTCTGTCCATTTTGAAGGAATTAAATTCCTATGATGTATGGTTAAACCCTAACTTTATCCCAAAGGAATTAAATTCTCATAATTCTGTGAGAATTAAATTCTCAAAACTCAATTCCTCCTTTATGTTTTAGATCTGCATGGCAGGATCTCAACCCAATGAGAATTAAATTCTCAATTCATGGGGAGATGTGCACTTTGCAGATCCTCCACTAGAGAAAGAACTAAGTTCTTTTCTTTCATATAAGAGTTAAACTCTTTTGAGAATTAAATTCTCTTTTTAAGCCTCTCCTTTCTTACCAAGGGTTTTTCTTTGCAGAGAATTAAATTCTTCCTTCTGAATTTTCAAGATCCCAAGGCTCTATATCTCTCTCTCTGTATGTCTCCCTCTATGTCTTCTTTTCTGAGCTCCTATTTATAGGAGAAGGAAAAGAATCAATCTGTTTGGTAAATCTCTCATTGAAAGATTTGATTTGTTCATTGAGAGATTTGATTTATCTTCATCATTAATCTGAGCCTTTAGATTATTAAGTGAATTTTATTCACCATTGGATTTTAAATCCAAAGATATCTCTTTGTTATTTCGGTTAGATTTAAAGGGAAATCTTTCCAAGTCCAAGATTTTTCCATCAATTGGTGATATGTAATCACCTTTAGATTTTTAATCCAACGGTTCTAGATAATCCTTTTTCATTTTGGAAAGATTTGAAAGATCTTTCCTCAAAATTTAATTCTGTCAAAGAATAAGGCTTCTGAAGCCGGTCACGTGTGGCCACGTGACCGCTGGTCACGTGTAAGTGCGTGACCCCTGAAATGGGCTTCTCTTCTTCTGCGCTCTTTTTTCTGGCCTCTACCTAGCCATCACGTGCTCACACGTGACCACTGGTCATGTGTGAGCACGTGATGCCTCTTCCGAAGCTTCTTTTTGACTTTTATTTAGAGAACAAATATGCTCTGTGCCGCTGCTTAACCATCACGTGCCAACACATGACCACTGGTCACGTGTGAGCACGTGATGCTTCCTCTGAAGCTTTTTCCTGATTTTAAATCAGGGAACAAATGCCCCCACAGCGTTGTTCTCACGTGTTTGCACGTGAGTGCAACGCTGTCACTTTTGTGACCGTTGGATCTGCCTTAGGAGTAAGGTAGATGAAACGTTTTCAATCCCATCCTATAAATCCCCATGTCTCTTCAGAAGAACCTCCACTTTTGCTCATCTTTTTCCTTTGAGAACTTTTCCCTTTGAGAATTTAATTCTCGTTCCTCAGAGCTTAGTTCTCTGCCTCAAAAATTCCCAGAGTTTAACTCCGTTTAAGTAAGACACATCTCTTCAGGTAATGTCTCCAGATGATCGAAGAACTTTCATATATAAAACTTTCTGGATTTTAAATCCACGCCAAGGGTTTTCCCTTTTAATCAAGAGCCCATTTTTTCTTTAAGTTCTTTAACAGGACAGAAAACCATCTAATTTTCAAACTGTAGATCTCTTAGGGTTTCTTTAATCTTTTAGGGAGATGATAATGTCCATGGAATTTAATTCCATCCCGAGGAGCCATGGCTCTGGAACAAAAATTTATGGGAATTTAATCTCCTTTTTCAAAAAGGAATTCAATTTCTATGAAGAACTAAGTTGTTCCCAGGGGGACTTCTTGGGGTCTCATTGCCCTGAGTTGTCTCCTTCACATCCAAGAAGTTCACACTAAACCCTCATGTTCTTTATTTCAGGCGTTATGGACGCCCATATGTATGCTCTCAATGAAATCATTTCTTACGGGAACATTCATGCACTGGGCCGTAGTCAGAACCAGGTGTTCCCCTCCGAAAGACGGCGACGACGTTAGGACGTCTAGCCTGAGATCCGGGGCAGATGCTATATGGTTTTATCCGTCCACCTCTCCGAAGATGCCAAGTTGATTTATGGCACCGTGTATCGGAGGTTTAGACGGATGCGGCCGATGTAGCAGACTTCGTCAGATTCCCCCTCGTTCGAGGGTTTTTTTTTATTGTGGGGACGCTCTTCCCTGCAGGCGCAAGCCCCTGCAGTTAATTACACTACCGCGTCGCGGCAGCCACTTTCTTCTTCTCCAGAATTTCACTTCGTGTCGTGTGTGTTTGTTTTGTTTGTGGTTGCCCGTGGATTGTATACGGAGACTGAGTAATGCCGTCGCCCGTAGGACGTGGATTAGTCCAAATCTGTATTTACTTAGATTTGGGTTTGATGTTTTTAGTTTAAGGATACGTTAGCCGTATTGAGGCTAAGATCAACTTAAACGTTCGTTAAGGATACATTAGTCTTGTTTTGAGACTAAGATCAACTTAACGTGGTGATCCATTTACTATATGGCCGTCAGGACTCGTCACCTCTCTGACGTCGTTAAAGAATTACAACGATAGGTGTCAGAGGAGTTCAGAGATGTACCCTTGAACCAAAGTTGATTTGGAGTTTTATAGTCCATTTGAATGTTTAAGGATACGTTAGCCGTGTTTGGGGCTAAGATCAACTTAAACGGGATCGTTTAGATCCGACAAAAGAGCACTTGGAGGCTCTATTGTTCCAGTTTAGGGACGTAGTGGTCCGTATTCCAGTTTAGGGACATGGGGGTCCATTGCCAGTTTAGGGACGTGGTGGTCCGTATTCCAGTTTAGGGACGTGGTAGTCCGTCATTAGTTTAAAGACATTTCGGTCCATCGCCAGTTTAGGGACGTGGTGGTCCATCATTAGTTTAAGGACGTCTCGGTCCGATATTAGTTTAGGGACGTTTCGGTCCGATATTAGTTTAAGGACGTTTCGGTCCACGAGTTTAAGGACCCCGCAGTCCGTGTTCATGTGTGGTCGTTGGGACCCGTCACCTCTCTGACGCCGTTGAAGGATTACAACGATAGGTGTCGGAGGAGTTCGGAGATGTACCCTCGAACCGGAGGTAAATTGATTTTTAAGAGAGCAGCTGTGCTCAGTCAATTTAATTTGAGGACTTACGGCCATGATTGGGCTAAGTCCAGTTGAAAAATGTTCAACATTTTTATTTGTTTTTGGCCTAATAGGCTTGTGCTAGGGCTTGACCTCTTTTTAATAATGCATAGCATTATTTATTTTGTCAAGGCTGTGCCCATTTATAGATGATGCAGAGCATCAGTCTTGTTTGGGCTCTGCCCTGTTTATTGCATTTTCAATTTTTGTTTGGGCTCTGCCCTTTTATAAATGATGCAGGGCATCAATATTGTTTGGGCTCTGCCCCTTTTTATTGTAGTGCAATTTAATTTGGCCTACTAGGCCCCTCTGATTTAGGCCTGGCCCTTAAGTAAAAGAAATGCATTGCATTTGTCAGGCGCTTTGCGCCAATCACTGAGCGCAAGCGCTTGTGGTGAGGACACGTGTCATGCTCTGGTGAGTGCAAGCGCAACAGTGTGTCAGTGCGCTGCGCTGCTGCGCTACTGACACGTGGCGCTTCCTGGTGGCTTGCGCCAACACAGGAGCGCAACAGCGCAGTTCTTGCAAGTGCAGAGCATTGTTTTATCTTTTGATCGATTTTAAATCAAAGAAAACAAGTTTTTCTTGTTTTCAAAGAACCAATGGTTCATAAGCAAGTGCAAAGCACTATTATTAGTTAGTTTTCTTTCTTATTGAAGATCATTGATCTTGTTCTTAGATCAATGATATGTTTTTAAGAGAATTTTCTCTTTTTCTGAAGTTCTTTACCTTTTTATGTTCTTGAGGAATTCTTCCGAGTTCTCTTTTTTTTTCTCTCAGAAAATGTTGATGCCTTTGAATTGAGGCCTAGGGTCCTTTTTATAGTGCTTATAAATTAGTTAAATTTGTTAAAGAGATCTTTCTCTGAGTGATTTGGGGAATTTTCCCCACCGTTGGATCTTTGATCCAAGGGCTTCTGTTTTACAGAAGAAAATCTTCTTGTTTTAACAAGAACAGAAAGATTTCTTTAAAATCTTTATTCTGTTTGGCGCAAATGCCCCAGCGCGTGACACGCAGCGCAGTGCTTGCGCAACTGAAGCGTTGCTTCCTTTAATTTTGCTTAAAATGGAGCTTTGCTCTGATTGGGCACGCCTTCTTGGGCGCTGCGCTGATGCGTCTGCGCCTGACACGTGGCGCGTTACGCCCGGTATTTGAAGCGTTGCTTCAAAATTTGAATTTTGAATTTCCAGCAGAGTTTTGCTCTGATTGGGGGAAACAAATGCCCCCCCACCGTTGCGCTCACGTGGCGCGCACGTGAGTGCAGCGGTGGCAAACTCCTGCTCGTTGGATCAAGGGGTGAGCTGAAGGGGCCCATGCGCCTTATAAATAGGACCTATGGCCCTTAGAAAAATCTTCACCATCTTCAAGATTTTAATTACCAGAGCTTTGCTCTTGCTTGAGAATTTCAGAGCTTTGCTCATTTCCAAAGTTAGAAACTTTAGGTAAAATTAATTCAAATCAAATTAACTTAAATTAACTTTAACTAAAGAGCTTTGCTCTTACAGATCTTTTGATCTAAAGAGATCCCCATTGAGGTTTCATAAACAGAGTTTTGCTCTCAAAAACTTATAGATCTGCAGAGATCTTGTTCATGGGTTCTAACCCATGGACAGAGCTTTGCTCTTTGAATCATCTGTAGATCTTTTAGATCTGAAAAATGAAGAAATTTTCATAAGTTTTTCATGGATTTTTCAAGATTCCAAAATTTTTAATTCTTTTAGGTGTAAACATTTTCTGATGGATCTTTCCATTATTACCATAGAGCTATGCTCTTTTAAGGAATCTTATTTCCCTGAGACCAGAGTTTGACAAGTGTCACTCTGTGACAGAGCTTTGCTCTGAAAGAGGAGATTTTCTCCTTATCTCTAGGGATTCTTCCCCTTTTTTTTTAATGGGAATGTTTTCCTGGGGACCAACTGACAATCCCATCCAATGATGAGGTTGTCTTATTAACTGACATATTGTCATCCGAATTTTGTGGGTCCCCCTTCGGTCTCCTACCCACTGCACTGCTGTGTGGTGTAATTAATTAATTTTAATTAAATTAATTTTTAATTTAATTGATTAATTAATGCATTTTTTTTCTTAAACGCTAAGCGTTGGAATTGCAACACTAACGGCTAATTTCTGTTCACTTGCAGCGATCATGTCTCTCGACACCTCATTCCCGTTTGCTCGTTCAGAGGAGGGATTTCCCGAAGCGCCCTTGGATCGTGAAGTCCTGGTCATGATTAGAGAATACGACCCGGAGTACAAGAGTCTCCACCTTTGGGGGTCGTGGTATAACCAGATCATTATGGGTCGACGCAGCTTCACATGCGCAGTGCCGTCCGAGCCCATCACGGCGATTCACTATGCTACCCCACCCTCGGTGCAGTATGCCGTGGAGTTGGTGGATTGGACATCGAAGGGCTTTTTACATCCCGCCATAGATGCGATACCGGTTCAGCGTCCCATGGTTTTGAACATCCTAGGACGCCGTATCTGTCAAGGTGAAGCACGACCTTGGGGGCAATCATATAACCTTGGTCTGATCCCCCGCCACCCGATTGGCTATCTGCCGTGGGCCCGGTACATCCTGTCGACGAAGAAGTCGCAGTTGATAAGATTAGGACTGTACACCGCGGTCTATGTCTCTCTTTTCCAGTATCCCACGCTCCCCACTTGGTGGTTCAAGGCTTTCTTGGAGCAATGGAATATTCCTACCCACACTTTCCTTGCCATGGATCGGGAAGTGTTAATCTTCTTGGAGGAGTTCGAGGAGGTATCCGGTTTACCAGTGATGGGGGAACATTATGAGGAGTTGCTCCCGACAGATGAGTACGTCTTTGGTGCTAAGCCGATGGTAAGGGGGCTCACGCCGGAAAATGCTGTTCAGCACCAGTTCCCAAGCTTGATTAAAGTGTTGAATATATATGAGTCCCTCTTCGTCGAACATGGGAGTCGGGGAGTTAACTTTGAGGACTTCATTGCTCGTTTCCTTCGCCCAAGCGTCATCTCATCAGAAGCTGCCAAGTTTGCCACCCTGGATGACCCTTTCGGTCTAGGTTTGGATAACCTGCCGGTGAAGGAGATAGACCAAAAGGGTTTTTTTCTTCCGGACTTCCCGACTATATCTTTTGCAGCAATTGCGGCCCCCGGGATGGACGAGGAGGCCTTTTTCCTTGGATTTCTCGGATTGTGGCTAAGTTGGTTTGCGATCCCAATGCACTCTCATCGTATGCGGCCCTCTGTCTTTTACCCAGCCCACCGGATGGCCATCGGGGTAAAGGTGGCTGTGGGGATCGCCGGCTTGGCGCACTTATACCATGGCCTCAGTCGAGCAGCGGATGCTAATGAGCCCGGGGTACTGCATGTGGTCTTCCCGATGCACTACTTTGCATCGTGGCTCGAGCTACACACGGTGGGTGTCTTTGGCATGCATAAAAGGCCCTCGTTCTTTGACAAGTGCGGCTTTCCTCGCATTATACAGCTGATCGGCGCATCAATTGTAACCCCATCACCGCGGAACGCCAGGGGTTTACTCCTTCGCCCTCATACCGTTGGAGCCGGGATGTCCTTTGTCGATAAGGTATTGACCATTGGAAAGGTGTCTACCACTGCGACGCGGCCATTACAAGATGTCTTTAAGGATGGAGCCTCAGTTTTGACGGCTCGGGAGACCCTTCACTTATATTCCATTAGACCAGGTTTCCTAGTTTTTAGGCAGAATGGTGTGGCAATTTTTATGAGGTACAACCCGCAGCGTTTTGCTCAACAGCTGGGCTACGATCAAGGGGTCCCCTTGGAAGCCTTCTTGCTGGAACCCGCTGCCACTGAAGAAGGGATAGAGAACGCGCTGCACCATTTCATGCGCCTGAATACGAGCTCTCATTTTTTTATCAATGCGCCGGCTTACGCTCCGCGACTCCTCAATGTGTACAAAGACTGGTACAATCATGCAACAGGAGCAGTTATAAAGGAGGAAAGGCGACTGTTGGTCGATCGTAAGGGTGTGCCTCCAGGTACCGATCACAACGCTCCTTTGGTTTCTAGGACTCCAGTAGTTGCTCTTCTGAAAGAGGTTAGAACCGGACCCCCGCGTGCGCAAAGTCCTCCACGCGGATTGTCACTCCCTGATATCACAGATGCACCTGTAGCGTCCTGTGCTCCAGTGGAGACAGTGGTTGTAGTTTCGCCAGAGTCTGGCGTGGATGCGGACATCGGAACCCGCCGTCCCAAGGTGGCTGCTAAGCGTAAGTCAATCCCACGTGAGCCTAGGGTCGGAGGGCAGAAGAAAAAGAAATCGCTCTTCGCTGCAGATGTCATGTTCGGTCAGGAACCCCATGCTCTCTACGCCGAGGGCCTAATCGAATATGGGACTAACGAGGGATTAGTCATGCCGCCGCCGGATGACACAGACTTGGAAGCCGCTCTCGAGACTTCAGCGTGGTTGGCAAAGCGTGACGCGTGGCTAGCTGAGCTTGCGCAATCAGGTAACTACTAGTCGCATTTTCTTTATTGCATCATATTCTTCTCATTGCCTTTGACTAACGTTTTTCTTTCTTTTCTTCCAACATGCATCACTGATGAGGAAGCCATTGCCGCTTCGCTCAAGACCTTCCAAGAAGAGGAACACCTTAGAGCGTCTTTAGGCCTCAGTAAGTTTCGATTCATCAAGTTTTCATTTCCCTTGTGTTATGGTCGATCTAACTTTCCCTTTTTATCACAGGAACCTCAATGCCGCTCCTGCCAAGTGATGCAGATGTTCCGCCAGCTGCCGATGTTCCCGCTTCCTCTGGGCCACCGCAGGAGGTTCGTCTTGAAGAGCCGATGAAAGATGCCTTAAAGGCTCTGGAGGCATCCCTGAACGAGGATGACGACGCCTTGAAGGAAGCATCACAGAGGTCCATCGCGACAGCCCGGGAGGAAAGGAAGCGGCTGAGGCGTGAGGCGAAGGCGCGCAGGGCTGCCTTGGCTATGGGAGCGGGCCCCAGCACCGTCCCTCATGCTGATACTCCTTCCGAAGAGGCCCATGTCGTCCTCCTATCCAGTGCTCGCAGACAAGTGGCGCGCGCAGCTCGGAGCGCAAATGATAAATCCACTTCAGGTAATATTTCTCCCAAGATTTTGTTGTAAGATTTATAATGCCATTGGTTCTTATATATTTTATCTTATAGGGCCAAGTCCGACCGAGGGGGGGTGGAGACCGTTGAACCCAAGGAAGCAGAGGAGGCGGCATCTACCGAACCCGAGCCGACGGTGGGCAACGTTGCTGAGGCTTTGGAGCCTGAGGTGGAGGTTGGGGGGTCTGTAGCCGAGAAGGTCATTGATGCCGAGCCTGAAGTGGCGGCAGATGAAATGAGCATTATAACCGAGCCCAGGGTAGTGGCGGACGAGGCGCTTGAGGCCGGCGATCTCGTGGTGACGGCGGATGAGCCGATGGAGACCGAGGAGCCCGCAGAAGTAGCGGGTGAGATGGGTACGACTCCTGAGGAAGAGTTAGCCGCTCCCTCCCAAGAGTCTGGTAATGCTCCGATCATTGCCCTCCCCGTCTACGATCTTCCGCCGTCTCCTGGCCGCGCGAGCACGACGACGGTCCCCATCGAGTCGGGTGATGAGGCCACGGGCGGTGGCCTCATGTCAATAGAAGAGGGAGTCGCCTCCGTTTCAGCCGGTAGCTCATCAGGTAAATCCCAGGTTTCTGTCTTTCTTTACCTCACAATCCTTTCTGACAAGTTCACCTTTTCGTAACGCAGGTGCAGCCAGTGCTGATGCCCCACTGCTCGTGGGAGCACCTTCAACTACCGCCTTAGCGATGGTCACCTCTCAGCCCTTTCTCATACCGTCAAAGATGTTGGAAGGTATGAGTTCGCAACTTATTAATCTCATTTTTCAGACGTATAATCTGTATACTAAAGTCATACTGTTGTGTCTTTCAGGAGTGCTTTTTGACCATCTTTATCAGGTGTTGCTCCCACATTTCTCCTTCCCATCCGAACTTGCCTCTTCCTCTGGTGGCGTTGGTGAGTACCGTTCCCGATTGATATCTTTGTTTTTTTCAGTGATAGAATTATTTCTAACTCTCTCTTGTCCTGACTGCAGTGTTACAAATCGAAAGGGGAGAAGAAAGATCGGTTGCGCCACCGGTCCTTTCGGCCTTGCCACCTGCTTCAATCGGTATAGTAAACTATCTTATCAATGACTTTCTCCATATCTATTGAATCATCATTTAATCGCATTTTGTCTTTTTCAGTTGTCGTTCCAGTCTCGATGCCTTTTGAGTCTCATATTACAATACCGGGCGGCCTTTCCCAGAGACGTCCGTCCTCAAAAGGTGCGGCGAATAGTCTGCGCATGTTGAGCGACTACATCGAGGAACTCGACGTCGAGACTCCTACATCTGCTGAGGACTTCGCTACGACGGTTAACCCGATGTTGGTGATATTTGCCATCTTTCATGACGAGGGCATTGTCGCCTCTTGTGTTAACCATTGTCGGGAGATTGAGGCTCGGCTTCATCAGCTGGAGTCGATTCGTCTATCCCCCGAGAATTTGGCCGTGAGCACTCAACGGGGAGCATGGCTCGAGCAAAGCACTTCTCATTTCCGTCATTTGGAACAAGAAGCAGCTTTGAGGCTGAAGGAGTGCCAAGAGTCTTTAAGCGAACCGCTCGCCTGCGTGCTGAAGTTGAGGCGAACGCCGCTGAGGTAAAGGCCGTCTTCGAGGGCCTTCTGGAGCGCATCTCAAACGGGCTGAAACTGAAGCGGGCACTTGATGTCGCCGAGCATGACACTCCAGGCCATGAAACTACTCATCAGGCCGTCAGGGATCAGCTTGCATCTGTCGCGCAGCAACGGGCCCAAGTGGAGGCGGAGTTGGCAGCGGTGGCCGATCAGGAGAAAGTGGGGAAGGAAGTGCGCGAACAATTGCTAGAGCTATGCAGGACGCTTCCTTCTCAGTAACACTCCTTGTATCGTTTGTACTTATAAATAAAAAATGTATATATATATATTTTTCATCCTTTAGCACAATGTATCCTGTACTCAATCAAGTTCATGAATAAAAGATACACATTTTCTGTAATGTCTTGTGTCATTTTTCCGCCTTTTCTTTATTTTACTATCAGCATGCCACCTTAGTAAACATGGTCAACAGATAATAGAGCACGCATCTTGACTTTCTTAAAAAAAAGCGATGGCTTAGGCCGCAGGTTCAGATCTGATGTGTAAGACTTTTCAACTCTATGAGCCATGAGGGTCTCGTAGAGATTTTTTCTCCCTACGGATCGAGAGGATCTCGTAGGTGGGTTTTTCTCCTTAGGAGTCGTGAGGATTCCTAAGTGTGTTTTCTCTTATAGGTCGTAAGGATCCTATGAGAGAATTTTTCCCTCTTACGAGTCGAGAGGGCCCGTAAGCGGTTGTTTCCCTCCTTGTCATGATTCGACTTTGGAGAGTGAGACCCGTGAATAGTATGCAAGAGACCTTTTTAGATCGACTTGCAGGGTCCCATTGTTCAGGAAGCAAGTTTTTTTAGTCCCTGCTGCCTGAGGCTTCATCTTGCAAGTTGAGACGAATCGGGAATTTCCCACAGAGACACTGGTTTCTCTGCGAGCCGACGCGAATCAGGAGGCTCTCGTCAAGGAGTGTTTGTATCCGTGAGTCGAGGAATTTGCTAGGGATTATTTGTTTCCCAAGCGCTAAGGATTATTTGTTTCCTTGGGGTTTAAAACGAGTCGAGAATTTCCACGGAGGCACTGGTGGCTCTGCGAGTCGACGCGGATCAGGAAGCTCTCGTCAAGGAGTGTTTGTATCCGTGAGTCAAGGAATTTGCTAGGGATTATTTGTTTCCCTAGCGCCAAGGATTATTTGTTTCCTTGGGGTTTGAAACAAGTTGAGAGTTTCCCACGGAGGCACTAGTGGCTCTGCGAGTCGACGCGGATCAGGAGGCTCTCGTCAAGGAGTGTTTGTATCCGTGAGTCGAGGAATTTGCTAGGGATTATTTGTTTCCCAAGTGCCAAGGATTATTTGTTTCCTTGGGGTTTGAAACGAGTCGAGAATTTCCCACGGAGGCACTGGTGGCTCTGCGAGTCGACGCGGATCAGGAGGCTCTCGTCAAGGAGTGTTTGTATCCGTGAGTCGAGGAATTTGCTAAGGATTATTTGTTTCCCAAGCGCCAAGGATTATTTGTTTCCTTGGGGTTTGAAACGAGTCGAGAGTTTCCCACGGAGGCACTGGTGGCTCTGCGAGTCGACGCGGATCAGGAGGCTCTCGTCAAGGAGTGTTTGTATCCGTGAGTCGAGGAATTTGCTAGGGATTATTTGTTTCCCAAGCGCCAAGGATTATTTGTTTCCTTGGGGTTTGAAACGAGTCGAGAATTTCCCACGGAGGCACTAGTGGCTCTGCGAGTCGACGTGGATCAAGAGGCTCTCGTCAAGGAGTGTTTGTATCCGTGAGTCGAAGAATTTGCTGAAGACACTGGTTTCTTCGGAGTTGGATTGAACCGTCGAGATTTGGCCTCGTCTTCTGGCGGAGCCTGTTGGGAAAGTATGGTACCCTCTTTGTTTACGCCCTTGGATTGTATACAGGGATCGATGTGATCTTAACTGTAGGGCCAAAGTTTTATCATCATTTTTTTTTGTTTTATCTCCGCGATGCTCTATCATTTCAGCTTTTATATCGCGAAGGTCGCGATTGCCCAATCATTTCGGCTATTTTTCGCGGTGCCCAATCATTTCGGCTATTTATTTTATTTTTACTCGCTGCATTTTATTACGAGTTGCCCAATCATTTCGGCTATTTTGCATGCACACATTTTTACTTGCTGCTTTTTATTGCAAGTTGCCCTATCATTTCGGCTATTTCGTATGCATGTACGGCCTATTGGCTTTTCGCCGTAAACCTGAAATTAGACGTTGATTTTGGCATCAGCACCGCTACAACTGGGATATTGCCAGGAGCGAATCATCATTTGCCTCCGTCGGTGTCGAACAAAGGTGGCTTAGCGAACAGGGTTAAGGTCCCGCCGACTAAGGCTTTTGACTTCATGAGCCATAAGGGTTCCACAAAGGTATTTCTTCCTACAAGTCGTGAGGATCTTGTAGGTGTATTTTCTCCTTAGGAATCGTGAGGATTCCTAAGTGTTTGTTCCTCTGTAAGTCGTAAGGATCCTACAGGAGGATTTTCTCCTTGTAAGTCGAGAGGACTTATAAGGGTTTGTTCGTCATGCGAACATATCCCCAGTCACGGATGGGACTTGATTAGGGAAATGTTTATTCGCGCCCGTGGATTGTATACAAGGGTCAGTATTGAGCCACTTGTAGGGCAATATCGGGAGTTGTGGGAGTTGCTTAAGCACAGGTTTAGGTCTCTGTAACTTAAGACTTTCAACTCTTATGAGCCGTGAGGGTCCCATAAGAGAGTTCTCCTTACGAGTCGTGAGGATCTCGCAAGTGTATTTTCTCCTTAGGAATCGTGGGGATCCCTAAGTGCGTCGCTCCCTTGTGAGTCGTAAGGATCTCACGCGGGTGGTTTCTCCTTACAAGGTCGAGAGGACCCTATAAGTGTCCTTTAACGAGGTTGCGCCCTTTAAGGTTTTCATAAACACTCGCCGGTAGCCCTGCTGTTTTTACTCACGGAGCCCTTTCGGGTTTTCATCCGTGCCCATTTTGCTTATGGACGTACCGCTTTTTTTTTATTCTTTTTATTTTTATATATTTTTTACGAGGTCGCGCCCTTTCGGGTTTTCACGAACACTCGCCGGTAGCCCTGCTGTTTTTACTCACGGAGCCCTTTCGGGTTTTCATCCGTGCCCATTTTGCTTATGGACGTACCGTTTTTTTTTATTCTTTTTATTTTTATATATTTTTTACGAGGTCGCGCCCTTTCGGGTTTTCACGAACACTCGCCGGTAGCCCTGCTGTTTTTACTCACGGAGCCCTTTCGGGTTTTCATCCGTGCCCTTTTTGCTTATGGACATACCGTTTTTTTATTTTATTTTTATATGTTTTTTTTATATCTCGTCATCCTAAAAGATGCTGCGGTAGTAGTTTAAAGACGTTTCGGTCTGCTATTAGTTTAAGGACATTTCGGTCCGACTTTGAAAAGGCTGGTTACTGCTGATAGAGTTTGAGCTTAGGAAGATAGCGAGCGGACATAGTCGTCGTCATCTATCATTGACCTAGGCTGTGGCTCATTAAGCGTAGTATCTCTTTAGGAAGCGACCGTTTATTGGCCTGAAAGGCCTTTCACCGTGCATGTCCATGAGTAGATAGGCCACACCCTGGTAGACCTTATCTACGATGTACGGGCCTTCGTAGTTTGGCTCGAATTTTCCCCGCTTGGCGCGATTGGGGATCATAGGCTTTTTAACCACCAGCACAAGTTCGCCTTGGCGGAATGTCCTCGGTCGGGTTAATCTTTCATATGAGCGCGTCATCTTTGCTTTATAAGCTTCCAGATTTTGTTGCGCTATGAGCCGTGTTTCATCAAGGGCGTCAAGCTCCTCGAGCCGAAGGTGAGCGTTTTCCTCGTCCGTCAGCTCGTAGTGGACTGCCACTCGTAGAGAGGGTAATTCTATCTCGAGAGGGAGTACTGCTTCTGTACCGAATACCAACGCATATGGCGTTGCGTTCGTGGCCGTTTTAAACGTAGTTCGATACGCCCAGAGAGCTTCTTGCAGTCTTTCGTGCCAGTCTTTCTTATTTCGTGACACCGTTTTCTTCATGATTTTCGTCAAGGTCTTGTTGAAGGCCTCAGCTAGACCATTAGCTCGCGGATTATAAACTGAGGAATATCTCCAGTCTATATTATGCTGTTGCGCGAAGCGACTGATTTTGTGGCTTCTGTAAGCTGGTCCGTTATCGGAGATGATTCGTCTTGGCGTTCCAAACCGATATATGACATGCGTCTTGAAGAAATGGAGGATATTCTCCGTCTTTACTTCCCTCAGCGGTACCGTTTCTGCCCACTTAGAGAAGTAGTCAGTCGTCGCTAGGATAAAATGATGTCCTCTAGACGATGCTGGTTCGATGGGGCCGACTATATCAGTCCCCCACATTTCGAATGGCCAGCTAGCCACCGTTGGATGTAGTGGATTTGGATGCTGATGGATGAAGTCTCCATGAATTTGGCATGAGTGGCATTGCTTTGCATGTTCGAGGCAGTCCTGGATCATCGTGGGCCAATAGTAGCCCATCCGTTTGATCTTCAATTTCATCTTTGGGCCCGCTTGGTGAGAACCGTAGAGTCCGTCGTGAACTTCCTGGACGACTCTTTTCGCTTTGTCAGGTCCTAAGCATCTCAGCCACAGAGAATCAAACGACCTCTTGTACAGAGTATCATTGACGAAGGCGAAAGACAGAGCTCGTTTCATGAGCTGATGTCTTGTGGACGCTTCTTCAGGCAATCGGTGGGACTTAAAGTAGTCTACGAAGACTTCCCTCCAATCCTCAGCTTTTTCCGGGTCTTTTATTTGCAGAGCCATTTGCTCAGTCGCTCTCTTTTCTTCGGATGATTCCGGAGGTATTTCCGCTGGGGCAAGCACCCGACGGCTTTGTACCATGATTCTGACGTCATCGAGGTTCTCGTCAGCCAGCTCTTTAGCAAGTTTGGCCAACGCGTCTGCTTTGCTGTTTTCCGCGCGCGGTATGTTTTCCAAAGTATAGGAGGAAATTTGGGTCAACAGTTGTTGCACCTTTTCCCCGTACTTCACCAACTCCGGTTTGCACGTTTGGTAGTCGCCGTTTACTTGACTAATGACCAGTTGAGAATCTCCGTATATGAGAAGGTTTTCAATTCCCATGTCGATGGCGATCTCAAGACCTGCTATCAAGGCTTCATATTCGGCTTCGTTATTCGTCCTCGACTCTGTTAAGGAGAAAGCGAAACGCATTATCCCTCCTTGTGGAGCACGAAGATGAGGCCTACCCCCGATTTGATTATAGGGGTACTTTGTTTGCGCTTCTTCATGGAAGACACTCCATCGAAAAAGAGCTCCCATCGGGTATCACCACCGTCGATTGCGTCGAACGCATGCTCGTCTGGTAGATCGCAGCTCAGAGGAGAATCGGCGGGTATTGGATGCTCAGCAAGGAAGTCGGCGATGGCCTGGTCTTTCACTGCCATGAGAGGTTGATACGTTATCGAGAACTCCATCAAGAGCATAGCCCATTTAGCGAGTCGACTTGTCAGTATGGCCTTTGACATTAAATACTTGAGAGGGTCCACCTTCGAAATGAGACGGACCTCATGCGCCAACGCATAGTGCCTGAGCTTTGTTATCGCGAAGATCAACGCCAGGCAGTGTTTTTCAATGGGGGAGTAGTTGCTTTCTGCCCCCAGCAGAACTCGACTTAAGTAGTAGAGTGCTCTTTCTTTTCCTTGGTCATTCTCTTGCGCCCATAATGCGCCTAAGGAACCTTCAAGGGCGGTTGTATAAAGAATGAGGGGTTTTCCCTTGACCGGAGCAGCCAACACCGGCGGGTTTTGCAGGTATTGCTTGATCTCGTCTAGTGCGCTTTGGCGTTTTTGGTCCCATACGAACGGGGTTCCCTTCTTCATCAGGTGGCTGTAAGGACGGCACTTTCCTGAAAGGTTGGCTATAAATCGCCGTATATACGCGACCTTCCCTTGGAGAGACCGCAGCTGTTTGAGAGTCCTTGGCGGAGGCATTTCCATGATTGCCTTGATCTTGGACGGATCTATTTCGATACCCCGGTGTCGGATGATGAATCCCAGGAATTTGCTCGAGGAAACTCCGAATGCACATTTGAAAGGGTTCATCTTCAAGTTGTATTGCCGAAGGCGTTGAAATACAGTTTTTAGGTGCTCGAGATGTTCCTCGTATGATTTGCTTTTAACTACGAGATCGTCGATGTAACATTCGACGATTTCATGTATGAGGTCATCGAAGATCTTTGTCATGGCCCTCTGATATGTGGCACCGGCGTTCTTTAGACCGAAGGGCATCACCTTGTAGCAGAATATACCCAAAGGAGTCCGGAAGGCGGTGTGCTTCTGGTCTTCGGGATGCATCTTTATCTAATTATACCCTGATGAACCATCCATAAAGGAGAAAATCTCATGAGTGGACGTGTTGTCTATCATCAGTTCGGTGACTGGAACTGGGAAATCGTCTTTCGGGCAGGCTTTATTGAGATCCCGGAAGTCCACGCATATACGCACTGTCCCATTTTTCTTCATCACCGGGACGATGTTGGCGATCCATTCAGGGTATTGAACTTCCTGGATGAAGCCAGAGTCGATTAACTTTTTGACCTCGGCGTTGATGCTCATCTCAAGCTCGAGCCGCATTCTCCTCGGCGCCTGTTTGACTGGCTTGATGTCCGGGGATATCGCCAATCTGTGCACAGCAATTTCTGGATCTAGTCCCGGCATTTCGGAATAGTTCCACGCGAAGCAATCTCTATGCTGTAGAAGCACGTCTTTTAACGCAGCCACCCTTTCTTCAGATAGCAGCTCGCTGATGAATGTCGGTCGCGGATTATCTGCCGATCCCAACCCAATCTTCTTGAGGTTATCTGCAGTAGTATCTATGCCATCTTCCAGTTCTTTCGGAGCCGGTGGAAATTCTGAGATTACCTCATTGTCATTGTTTTCGAAGCACCAAGGGAGCTCATCTATGTCCTCGGGCTCTTCTTTTATTATTGTAATCATGTGACAGGTGCGAATTCGCTTCAAATCCCAACGTGGAACCGGTTCTTCTTTCGTGGCCTTGGGCTCGTGCTTTTGTGGCGGCGCTACCCTCCAGCTGTCAGACAGAGTGAATTTGCCAAACTGATACTGATCTTCGACCCAATTCTTAAAGGTGAAGCAGTCTTCGAGAGGGTGCCCTATTACTCGATGGTAGGAGCAATAATCTGGGTCAGAGACTTCACCTGCTCGTTCGGGGTTTTTGGACTCCGGCAGTGTAAGCATTTGATGTTTTAGAGCAAGATCGAGTATCTTCTTCGTCATGTCCCGAGGAAACGAGTATGCTCGACCCATTTTCTTCACGAGGGATAGATCAATAACGCTCGACTCCCGCTCGCGTGGCTTCTTAGCCCCGCTTTGTTGCTGTTGAGCGCCTTTTTGGCCTTTCGACTTGTTTCTGTCTCTGCGTTGAGCCCTTTTTATAACAGGTTGACAGGGGGCGGCACTTTCATCTTTGACGGCCTGTTGGAGGAGGCGTTGCGTTTTGGCTTTCTCGTAGATGGACATTTCGCGGTTGTGACCATCTCGGACTTTTTGCCCAGCTTCCCTTATAAGCCTGTCCATTTGTTCTTCAAACGACGGACTGGGCACTTTTGCATCAGGAACTTTTACTGGTTCAGGATTGGTGTCCTCCCGTTGTGCATCTGCTTCTTTATTGAAGTCGTGCACGACGTAACAGTCGCGGAGAAGTTCTCGTTTCTTGGAGCGAATGTATCCAAGCCCGATCGTCTCCATCCTCCCATTAGGCTGCTTGCGTTGAGTCCCAGGAACGTTCCAGACTTTGTCGTAGAACTTGGCTTTTCGAACGGTCTATTTGAAGGATATCCCCTGGCGTTTCAGCAGCTTTTTTAAACCTTCCGTATAATATCTGGGTAGACGGATGGGTTGAAGTCTGTCCAGCGTAGGATCTGCGCCATACCAGATTTCTTTCTCCACCTTGGTTTCTTCAGAGCGGTAGAACAGAATTGCTTTCTCGCTCTCTCGCCTGGGAGGGATATAGAACGTTTGCAGCTCTTCTACATTGTGAATATCAAGTGCATCCAGCTCTTTATGGTGTTTAAGCGGCACTATGGCGACTCGTAGACTTTGCCCTTCGTCAGCGGACGTTCGTATTGAAGGTCGAGCAGAGAATACAGCATGGATCTCATCTTCCGAGTCGCTACCAAAGACCAACGTAGGAGTGAACGGTCCTGGCTTGTTGTGTTGGGACGGACCCGAACAAACTATCTCCTCTTCCTCCTCGGTATCACTGCCGAAGACAGGGATGGTGGCGTTAGCTTTATTCTCTGGCTTGTGACACTTCTCCATGTCTTCGAAATCCGGTAAGAAGTATTTGGTATCTTCATATTTGCGGACCTCGTTCACAGAGAATGGGTTTAGTTCTCCCGTCACGGTATACTCGAAACCATCCTTAAAATACTTCATACACTGATATTGTGTAGAAGGGATGATGTTGTACTCGTGTAACCATGGTCGGCCGAGCAAAGCGTTGTAGCATGTCTTAGCATCTATGACGTGGAATTTAATGTCCGTGACGAGCAGCCCAAAGCGTAGCGTCAGTATCACAGATCCAAGAGTCTTTGACGATTGGGAATCGAACCCGGAGATGGTGATCTTATCCCGAGCAAGGTGCTGGACGCTCATGCAGATTTCTTTTAACACCCGCACGTTGAGGAGATTAACGGAGGATCCATTGTCGATCAGGATTTTGCCTATCTTAATATCGTGGCAGTATCCTGAGACATAGAGGGGGTGATTGTGTTCGCACGTCCCAAGGAGAAGGTCCTCGTCGCCGAAAGTGACATCGGCCGTGTGCACTTCCTCCAATTCATCCTTCATCTTTTCCTCGGCCAGGCATGCTTGGAATTGTTCTGGATCTTAGAGTGCCTTAATCAACGAATCTCTCGCCTCTTTTGATAGCAAAAGGGCGTCAAGAATGCTGAGCTGTGAGGGCAGCTTCCTCAGATGTGCTAAGACGTTGTAATCCACCTTATTCTTCTTTGGCGGGTCTTTAGCAGCTAGCTCTTCCACCACTTGGTCATCTAAGACGATATCTTCAAGGGCCTTTTCTTTCCCTTTATCTTTTCTGTTCGAGGGTCCGAGGTTCTTTTCGGGCAGTGTGCGATTACGTAGCCGGATATTTTCGCAGACCTTCGGCTCTTCTTCTTTTCCCGGAGTGGATTCTTTAAAGAGAGGGGCAAGTTCCAGCTCCTCATCAGAATCGCTCCCGAATGTAGGCACTTGTGATCCACCGGTGTTAACCATGCAACAATCGCCAGCAGTTCTTTTAAGCCCTTCGGTCGTATTTCTTTGCTCCCGACAAGTTTTGCATTTTTCTCGCTTAAAGTGTTGTCGATGAGCAACATATCCTTGCCACCATCTATCAAAAGCTTTGCACTCTTGAGTGGGGTGTGAAACCTTCTGATGATATAAGCAATAGGAGGGGTGCGTTTCCACTTCACCGGTGATGTTTCCTTCAGAGGATGGTAGCTTCATGCCCATTGATATGGCCTTAGCAAACTTTTTCCTCATCTTGAATTGGCTTTTGTCCGCAGTGGGTGTACTTCGCTCCAGCGGGAGTATCTCAATTCTTTCGTCAAGGCGCTGGCGTTTGGCCCTTTCGAATATAACCTCCTCGCGCTCCCGATCAGCTCTGCTTTTTAATCGAGCTTCGTTGAGGAATGCGTCAATTTCCTCATCTGATGGCCCCAGAATTTTTGATTCAGGATCTGCCCCCAGCGTTTCAGTACAAGAAGTCTCCTCATCATTCATGAACGAATGGGAAATCATATGACAGCTCGCCACGCATTCTTCAGATTTATCTGACGAACTTTCTCCCTCACCTTCCTCTTGAAAGACGTGGTTGAGAAACTCTCGGAATGTAATGGGAGTCCGTGCCTTCTGGTTGTATTCCTCCAGCGCGTCAATTTGTTTTTGCAGGTCCATGCGCTTGTCGTCAGGCTTCACGGGCTTCTTTGACTTCTTTTTCTTCTTCTTCTTCGAGGATTTTGACGGCTGGTTGCGAGTGCTTGAGCCACCACCATCGGTCTTTGGGGTTGGACGTGGCTTCAACATCCCTTCAATGACCTGCGGTTCCAACGGGTTCTTCCATTTGATCGCTGGGCATGTCTGAAGATCGTTTAGCATCCTCTTTGTCTTGGCTGATAATACAACCTCCCAAGAAGCTTCTTCAACGACGGAGCATGTTGCCCCCGGCGTATTCGTCCCCTTAGAGGTGTGGGGCTGCGGGGGATTCACCTTCCATTTGTCAGACAATGCGAACTTGCCTTGTCGGTACTGGTTTTCAAGCCAATTTTTGAAAACGTAGCAATCTTCGATCGGATGGCCTAGTACTCGATGATAAGGACAGTAGTTGGGCTCGCTGACATCACTTGGTTGCAACGGGCGTTTTGGATCCGGCAGATTTATGAGTCGGTTGCGCAATGCCAGCTCGAATAACCTTCTCGTCTTATCTCGGGAAAAGGAGTAAGAACGTCCTAGCCTCTCCTCAAGGGCCACGTATGGACGCGTATTATTTTGACGAACAGCCGGCTTCGAGTCGCTCGGTTGTTGTTGAGCATTAGCGACAATGATCGCTTTTCCCTTCCCTTTGTCATTTCGGGAGTCCGGCTTTGGAAGAGGGGGTTTATGGCCCATTTGATCCATTTGCGCTAGCTTGTCAATCAAGGCCTGGAAGATAGTCGGCTTGAAAAACATCATAAATTGCGAGATGGTTGCTTGCGGATCAAGGGTTCCCATAAACATACCCACCGCGGGAGCTTCTTCAATGCGCTGCTCGCACTTTGACCATAAATTACGCCACCGTATAGCATATTGAACCCACGTCTCGCCTGGCTTTACCCTGGCATTAATCAGTGCCGTCATCGGGGTACGTTCACTGGCGCTTGCAAAACGCTGAGTAAACAACAGCTCCATTTCCGCGAAGGTTTTGATAAAGTCGTTCGGAAGCTCAGAGTACCACTCGAACGCCGTATCCGATAAACTTCCAACAAACCGGCGAAGTAAAAGCTTGTCATCACCACCGGTGTTGCCGCAGAGTGCCCTGAACTGAGCAACATGTTGGTGAGGATTGCCCGTCCCCTTGTAGACATGGAACTTGGGAATTGTGTAACCGGGTGGGTACTTGATTTGATCGTACCAACTTGGATATGGCCGTCCTGTTTTTATGACCTAGCCAGCTGCTTTGGTCGCATGATGAACCCGTATTTGTTGGGCGATGTACTCGTCCAAATCAGCTTTGGAGATTGCATCCCCTTTAGCCGTCGACAGAGCTGGTGGAGGATTTGATATCTCTCCCCTATCATCTCTAAGGACGATCGGGGGCTCTTCGGTCGGAGGATCTTGCTGTATCATCATCCCTATCATGTCTTGGAAGAGGAGGCCCATACGCTGTATGTTGGCTGCTTGTTCAGCAGCCTCTTTGTCCTTCTTCTCCAATATCCGACGAAGGAATTCGGTGTCGGTTTCTTCCTCTTGGCGTTCATCCGATGACGTTTCAGGGTTTTCTTTTGGCCCTGTAAGTGCGGCCATAGCGTTCATCATTTCTTGGAGCTTCTGCTGCTGCTCCTGAGCCTTGGTCACTGACCTCGTGTGCGGTCTATAACCTGTTGATATGCGGCTATCCTCATTTCCCGATGCCACATAAACTGTATGAACTATCATGCCCCCGGACTTAGGGCGTTTAGGCTCACCACCTTTGGCATTTGCCGTGGGCGTGGGGGTTTTCTCCGGCCTTCTTCTTTTGTGGGCCGTTGAAGTGGAAGGGGCCGTTGAAGTGGGCATCTTGGTGATTGTTGTCCTCTGTTGTTTAATAGGACGGTCCTTTTCTTTTTGCACCTTCGCCTTCTTCTGTTGACGAGAATAACCTTGGTCAATCACGGAGTCTTGAACCCTACGCCAAACCTTGTATATTTTTGAGGACAGCCGTTGAGGGTGCTGTTCTTGCTTCGTTTCCGGAACTCTCTCCGCAGGAGGAGGAGATCTTTTCAGTGTAGCGGTTGGAGAGTTCTTACGTACCCTCCTCAGCAGTTCAAAGCTGTTCCCAGTTGGAACAGCAGCGTTGACTTCCACCTCTGGAGCTGGTGGAGTTAGCCCTGAGGGGGAGTTGCCCCCTGCCTTCCTTACTCGTCGCCAATGGCGACGTCGAGCTTGACGAACCGTTAGGACTGGCTCGGAGATAGAGACAGCTTCTTTTTTCCCCCTGTCTGAATGAGGCGTCGCTTGTGTTAACCTCTCAAAGACTGAGGTTGTCCTTTAATGGATGATATTTAACCTGTCGAAGACAGATCCTCGGGCAGGGGCAGGAGCAGGAATCGTCAGTCTTGAAAAGACTGACTCTTTGACAGGGGAAGCCGCCTTGACGACTTCTGGAGCAGCAGTTATTACTATCCTTGGGACAGCCAATTTAGAGTTCTGATTTAGCCTGGTGAAAACAGAGGCTGTCGGTTTGGTAGTGGGCGACCCGTTGACAGGGGTCGTCGTAGCAGTGAGCCGGTCGAAGACCGACTTCTTGTTCACTTCCGGTGCAGGTATTGGCTCAGAGAAGCTTGTAGGTGGGATCATGGTCCCGAAGAACAGGCCAGTGGTGGCTTGGGTCACCTGGTCTACCGGCAGAGCGAGGAAGGAAGCCGCTTGGGGCCCATATGCTACACCTCCTGGTGAGGTGGAGCGTCCGTTGCAGTGGCATTTCGAGCAGTTGGTGCAGTTAAATGCCATTGAATCCTGAGTTCTGCGCCAGGCAAAAGACCAAATCTTAGTAACTTGAAATCCAAAGGCAACCGTTAACAAACCGCGATTGGTTCGCGAAGACGGCACACGAAGTGTGGAATGGAAAGAGGAAAAGGTCCTACCGGGCGTGCCAGAATCTGTTCCCCTTCGAAAGACGGCGACGACGTTAGGACGTCTAGCCTGAGATTCGGGGCAGATGCTATATGGTTTTATCCGTCCACCACTCTGAAAATGCCAAGTTGATTCATGGCACCGTGTATCGGAGGTTTAGACGGATGCGGCCGATGTAGCAGACTTCGTCAGATTCCCCCTCGTTCGAGGGGTTTTTTTTATTGTGGGGACGCTCTTCCCTGCAGGCGCAAGCCCCTGCAGTTAATTACACTACCGCGTCGCGACAGCCACTTTCTCCTTCTCCAGAATTTCACTTCGTGTCGTGTGTGTTTGTTTTGTTTGTGGTTGCCCGTGGATTGTATACGGAGACTGAGTAATGCCGTCGCCCGTAGGACGTGGATTAGTCCAAATCCGTATTTACTTAAATTTGGGTTTGGTGTTTTTAGTTTAAGGATACGTTAGCCGTATTGAGGCTAAGATCAACTTAAACGTTCGTTAAGGATACATTAGTCTTGTTTTGAGACTAAGATCAACTTAACGTGGTGATCCATTTACTATATGACCGTCAGGACTCGTCACCTCTCTGACGTCGTTAAAGAATTACAACGATAGGTGTCAGAGGAGTTCAGAGATGTACCCTTGAACCAAAGTTGATTTGGAGTTTTATAGTCCATTTGAATGTTTAAGGATACGTTAGCCGTGTTTGGGGCTAAGATCAACTTAAACGGGATCGTTTAGATCCGATAAAAGAGCATTTGGAAGCTCTATTGTTCCAGTTTAGGGACGTTGTGGTCTGTGTTCCAGTTTAGGGACATGGGGGTCCATTGCCAGTTTAGGGACGTGGTGGTCCGTCATTAGTTTAAGGACATTTCGGTCCATCGCCAGTTTAGGGACGTGGTGGTCCATCATTAGTTTAAGGACGTCTCGGTCCGATATTAGTTTAGGGACGTCTCGGTCCGATATTAGTTTAGGGACGTTTCGGTCCGATATTAGTTTAAGGACGTTTCGGTCCACGAGTTTAAGGACCCCGCAGTCCGTGTTCATGTGTGGTCGTTGGGACCCGTCACCTCTCTGACGTCGTTGAAGGATTACAACGATAGGTGTCGGAGGAGTTCGGAGATGTACCCTCGAACCGGAGGTAAATTGATTT
Organism: Agapanthus africanus; assembly: GCA_030015575.1. Classification (NCBI taxonomy): domain Eukaryota; kingdom Viridiplantae; phylum Streptophyta; class Magnoliopsida; order Asparagales; family Amaryllidaceae; genus Agapanthus; species Agapanthus africanus. Next base: position 437,653,333 of record CM057350.1, on the reverse strand, counting down.
TTAAGAGAGCAGCTGTGCTCAGTCAATTTAATTTGAGGACTTACGGCCATGATTGGGCTAAGTCCAGTTGAAAAATGTTCAACATTTTTATTTGTTTTTGGCCTAATAGGCTTGTGCTAGGGCTTGGCCTCTTTTTAATAATGCATAGCATTATTTATTTTGTCAGGGTTGTGCCCATTTATACATGATGCAGAGCATCAGTCTTGTTTGGGCTCTGCCCTGTTTATTGCATTTTCAATTTTTGTTTGGGCTCTGCCCTTTTATAAATGATGCAGAGCATCAACATTGTTTGGGCTCTGCCCCTTTTCATTGTATTGCAATTTAATTTGGCCTACTAGGCCCCTTTGATTTGGGCCTGGCCCTTCAGTAAAAGAAATGCATTGCATTTGTCAGGCGCTTTGCGCCAATCACTGAGCGCAAGCGCTTGTGGTGAGGACACGTGTCATGCTCTGGTGAGCGCAAGCGCAACAGCGCAGTGCACTGTGTCAGTACGCTGCGCTGCTGCGCTGCTGACACGTGGCGCTTCCTGGTGGCTTGCGCCAACACAGGAGCGCAACAGCGCAGTTCTTGCAAGTGCAGAGCACTGTTTTATCTTTTGATCGATTTTAAATCAAAGAAAACAAGTTTTTCTTGTTTTCAAAGAACCAATGGTTCATAAGAAAGTGCAAAGCACTATTATTAGTTAGTTTTCTTTCTTATTGAAGATCATTGATCTTGTTCTTAGATCAATGATCTGTTTTTAAGAGAATTTTCTCTTTTTCTGAAGGTCTTTACCTTTTTGGTTCTTGAAGAATTCTTCCGAGTTCTCTTTTTTTCTCTCAGAAAATGTTGATGCCTTTGAATTGAGGCCTAGGGTCCTTTTTATAGTGCTCATAAATTAGTTAAATTTGTTAAAGAGATCTTTCTCTGAGTGATTTGGGGAATTTTCCCCACGGTTGGATCTTTGATCCAAGGGCTTCTGTTTTACAGAAGAAAATCTTCTTGTTTTAACAAGAACAGAAAGATTTCTTTAAAATCTTTATTCTGTTTGGCGCAAATGCCCCAGCGCGTGACACGTGTCGCGCAGCGCACGGCACAGCGCAACTGCGCTGACACGTGTCACGCAGCGCAGTGCTTGCGCAACTGAAGCGTTGCTTCCTTTAATTTTGCTTAAAATAAAGCTTTGCTCTGATTGGGCGCGCCTTCTTGGGCGCTGCGCTGATGCGTCTGCGGCTGACACGTGGCGCGTTGCGCCCGGGATTTGAAGCGTTGCTTCAAAATTTGAATTTTGAATTTCCAGCAGAGCTTTGCTCTGATTGGGGGAAACACCAGGAGTTCACCAACGCTCAGTGTGCTAAGATCATGAGCCGCTTTGACGAGTACAACAATCGGCTACTCCCCTGTCGCTCTTCTCTTCTGAGACTCATCATGCTGGCGATCTGGGAGGCGCTTCCTCTCTTCTGCACCGACGTATCGCTCAGGGCATTGGACGCTGCCGAGGATAAGATACATTCGGTGTATCTGATGAGCCTAATCTCGAAGAGAAGGCGCGACAACCTCATTGATCTCTTGCACCAGGCTTTTCAGCAGTCGGCTATACTTGCTGCCTTTCGGAGGGTGGAGGACATTCGTGAGGACCTCGACGCTTACGACCGCGAGAGAAAGAATACTAGGATGGTTCGAAATGCCTGGAAGATCTTGGACAAAGTTACGTTCGAGTTTCTCAATCCATGCCCCGCGTCCTAGGTCTTACCGTTGTAAACGTTTTCTTTTTATTTTGTATGAACCTTTTAAAGCATGAATGATAAATCTTATCATGTCCTTCTGTGTTTACATGCCTTCTTCATGGGATTTCATCATTTTGTCATTGTTGCTGTTGATGTGTCTGGCGTGTGAGGCACTATTTCACTTTTCAATATAAATCAAGTGCGACGCTCACGTGCTCCGAACGTGGGGCCCTTTGATAGTGTTGTTTAATTTTTCATGCCATATTTTCTGTGCACAGCATTAGATGCTGAAAAGGAGCCTTGGAAATAGTTCCATCTCCTTGATTTCCAATGCCTTCCTTTTTTGGACCTTGGAAATAGTTCCACCATGCAGGATTCTCTGTGCGCCGCTTTTAATGCCCCTCTTTATAACCTGAGGCCATGGGCTTCTTTCTTCTTCACAGAGAAATTTATTCTCAATTTAGTGCGATTTATCTTGAGGAAACAACTGGGTGCCATGGCCTGCAATCGTCCTCATGCTCGTAGGCAACCATGGGAGGTGCTCATTGAGGAGATGATCCCCCGCTTTGCCGCACGATTGGTGGATCCCCTCCTTACCGACGACGAATGCGACTCAGCGGCATATGAACTCTCGATTCGCAGGGGGTCTCCCCTCCCAATGGGCTCCCTCTGGCTCCGGATGATTCTTGCTGCCGTGCTTGCCGACATCCCTCCTCACCCGGCGGAGATGACCCTGGCGATGCTTGACGCGGCTGAAGAAAAGCTCGAGGGTTTTCACGAAGCGTGCCTGATTACTCAAGCTTTGAAGGATTGCTCGATTCACCTGTTGAGCCAAATAAGAGCCCGGTGGGCTATCATGTCTGCTTTTGCGGACGAACATGGCGCCAATCGATGGGGAGCGACTCCTCGTGAGAACCGTCGCTTCGATGTGTTGGAGCAAGCAGAGATAGAGATGGAGAATTTTGTTCTTTGTTTTGTTAACTCTTGTGCTACTGATCCCGTTTTTGGTGACCTTTTCCCGCTAGCGTAGTATATTCACATTAGTTTTCGCATGCTTTATGTTGAATTTTTGCGTGTGCTGGGTACTCGTATGTATGTCTTGCTTGCATAAATGAGCTTTGTATTCTTCCCATGAGGACTTTCTTTAATTGCGAACATTATCATTATGTTGCATGCACATCAGAGCTTATGTTGCGTGCACATCATAGCTTCGGGTATCATTTCTTTTCGAATATTCATATAGTTGCGAATGCATGCTTGATAGGATACACATCGGAAATTTTTCTGGTTGCTTCCCATACCATGTGATGTGCGCGTGCTTTAAATCGACTATTGCCATCGAATGGAGGCTTGTTTATACGGTCTCGAGCGATGCGCGGCAAACTTGGTGTCGTGCGAGAGGAGGCTCGACTGCAAATTCTCGGAGAGGGGGCTGGCCTCTAAGGCGCTGAACGAGCTCCAAAACCAGTCTTACAGCCAAAATCAACAAAGCGTATAAACTCTGACGAGTACTTCAAAAGTCCATCAGAGAGGTGGTGACTCTTGATAAAGCTGTCGTGTTCACTCACGAAAGGGTCGAGGCTCACAAAGTCACTGAGAAAGAGCTCGAAGGCCGGATCGCCTCGTATCAGGCCCAGCAGGCTCAGGCGGAGGCTCGTCATCTGGCGATCCTGAATCATGAAGCTATAGCCCAGCAAAAGCAAGATGAGCTAGCAAAATTACTAAATCGCCCGCCGGCTTGAAAAACTTGTATCTTTTCCTTTCTTTTTGTACATACTCCTGAATGAGAGTATATTCTCTTTGCTTTTTCATGAATTGTACTTTGTATTCATTTTGGTTTATGAATAAAAGGCATATTTTTCTCCTCAATGGTGTATCCCTTTTTATTGAATGTATTCTGTGGATAGTCTTGATCTTCTTGCAGGGCAACGATGGCTTAGGATTCAGGGTTAAGATCTGCCTCCTAAGACTTTTGAGCTTTACAAGCCGTGAAGGTCTCATAAAGAGTTTTTCTCCCTACAGGTCGAGAGGATCCCGTAGGTGTAAGTTCTTCTCAAGAATCGTGAGGATTCTTAAGCGGGTTTTCCCTTGGGAGTCGTAAGGATCTCACAAGAGAGTTTTCTTCCCTACATGTCGTGAGGACCCGCAAGTGTTGGGTGCGGTCGCCCTTATCCATATTTCACAGGGTCAGGGGTTGCTTTGGGATGTTTTCCACGGTACCGTAGTTTAAAGACATCGCGGTCAAGGTTAAGGACATCATAGTCCATAGGTTTAAGGACTCCACAGTCCAACGTTAGTTTTAAGACGTCATAGTCAAGGTTAAGGACATCATAGTCCGTGGATTTAAGGACTCCACGGTCCGATGTTAGTTTTAAGACATCACGGTCAAGGTTAAGGACCTCATAGTCCATGGATTTAAGGACTCCACAGTCCAATGTTAGTTTTAAGACATCACGGTCAAGGTTAAGGACCTCATAGTCCGTGGATTTAAGGACTCCACAGTCCGGCGTTAGTTTTAAGACATCACGGTCAAGGTTAAGGACCTCATAGTCCGTGGATTTAAGGACTCCACAGTCCGACGTTAGTTTTAAGACATCACGGTCAAGGTTAAGGACCTCATAGTCCGTGGATTTAAGGACTCCACAGTCCGATATTAGTTTTAAGACATCACGGTCAAGGTTAAGGATCTCATAGTCTGTGGATTTAAGGACTCCATAGTCTGATGTTAGTTTTAAGACATCACGGTCAAGGTTAAGGACCTCATAGTCCGTGGATTTAAGGACTCCACTGTCCGATGTTAGTTTTAAGACATCACGGTCAAGGTTAAGGATCTCATAGTCCGTGGATTTAAGGACTCCACAGTCCGATGTTAGTTTTAAGACATCACGGTCAAGGTTAAGGACCTCATAGTCCGTGGATTTAAGGACTCCACAGTCCACGAAACGTGTGGTTACTGGGACCCGTCACCTCTTTGAAAACGTTGAGGAATTACAACGCCAAATATCAAAGGAGTGAAGAGATGTACCCTTTAACCAAGGTAAAATCAGTCTAGAATCATCATGGTTGATCGTTAGTTTTAAGACATTGCGGTCAAGGTTAAGGACATCATAGTCCGTGGATTTTAAGGACTCCACAGTCCGATGTTTGCTCTGGATGCTTCACACGGGTTCACTGCCGTGTTCGGCGAGGACCAGGCTCCGCTCTGGGCGTTTTCCGCGGGGTCAAAGAGTGACGTTATCCGCGTTCCACGTGACCAGGAATTTTGCACTAGATGCTTCACACGGGTTCACTGCCGTGTTCGGCGAGGACTAGGCTCCGCTCTGGATGCTTCACACGGGTTCACTACCGTGCTCTGCGAGGACCAGGATCCGCTCTGGACGTTTCCCACGGGGTCAAAGAGTGACGTTATCCGCATTCCACGTGACCAGGAATTTTGCACTAGATGCTTCACACAGGTTCATTGCCGTGTTCGGCGAGGACTAGGCTCCGCTCTGGATGCTTTCCACTGGGTCAAAGAGTGACGTTATCCGCATTCCACGTGACCAGGAATTTTGCTCTGGATGCTTCCCACGGATTCACTGCCGTGTTCTGCGAGGACCAGGCTCCGCTCTGGATGTTTTCCATAGGGTCAAAGAGTGACGTTATCCGCATTCCACGAGACCAGGAATTTTGCTCCGGATGCTTCCCATGGGTTCACTGCCGTGTTCTGCGAGGACCAGGCTCCGCTCTGGATGTTTTCCACGGGGTCAAAGAGTGACGTTATCCGCGTTCCACGAGACTGGGAATTTTGCTCTGGATGCTTCCCACGGGTTCACTGCCGTGTTCTACGAGGACCAGGCTCCGCTCTGGACGTTTTCCACGGGGTCAAAGAGTGACGTTATCCGCGTTCCACGTGACCAGGAATTTTGCTCTGGATGCTTCCTACGGGTTCACTGCCGTGTTCTGCGAGGACCAGGCTCCGCTCTGGATCTGTACACTGCCGATTCATGGAACTGGGAGTTGCCGTTGTTCCGCTTCGCTTGAAGTTGTGTTCGTTATTACGAGACGAGTGTTGAGACGATCTCTAGGTCACTTGCGGCCCGTCGAGATTTGGCTTCTTCTTATGATGAAACCTGGGGGAGGAGTATGATCCCTTCTTTGTTTACGCCCTTGGATTGTATACAGGGATTGATGTAACATCACCTGTAGGGCATAAATTTCATTTTTATTTTATTTCTTCTTCCGCGATGCTCTATCATTTCAGCTTTTATCTCGCGAAGGTCGCGATTGCCTCATCATTTCGGCTATTTTTCGCGGTGCCCAATCATTTCGGCTATTTATTTTATTTTCTACTCGCTGCTTTTTATTGCGAGTTGCCCAATCATTTCGGCTATTTTTCATGCATACATTTTTACTTGCTGCTTTTTTTTTGTTGCAATTTGCCCCATCATTTCGGCTATTTCGTATGCATGTGCGGCTTGTTGGCTTTTCGCTGCAAGCTTGGATTTATATACCGATTTCGGCATCAGCACCGCTACAACTGGGATATTGCCAAAAGCGAATCATCATTTGCCTCTGTCGATGTTGAACAAAGGTGGCTTAGTAAACAGGGTTAAGGGTCCTGTCACTAAGGCTTTTGACTTCATGAGCCGTAAGGGTCTCACAAAGGTATTTCTCCCTACAAGTCGTGAGGATCTTGTAAGTGTGTTTTTCTCCTTAGGGATCGTGAGGATCCCTAAGTGCATGTTCCCCTGTAAGTCATAAGGATCTTACAAAAGGATTTTCTCCTTATAGGTCGAGAGGACTTACAAGGGTTGTTCATTGTGCGAACATATCCCTAGTCACGGATGGGACTTAGTTGGGGAAATGTTTATTCGCGCCCGTGGATTGCATACAAGGGTCAGTATTGAGCCACTTGTAGGGCAATATCGAAGGTTGTGGGGGTTGCTTAAGCACAGGTTTAGGTCTCTGTAACTTAAGACATTCAAATCTTATGAGCCGTGAGGGTCTCATAAGAGAATTCTCCTTACGAGTCGTGAGGATCTCGCAAGTGTATTTTCTCCTTAGGAATCGTGAGGATTCCTAAGTGTGTTGTTCCCTTGTGAGTCATAAGGATCTCACGCAGGTGTTTTCTCTTTACAAGATCGAGAGGACCCTGTAAGTGTCTTTAACGAGGTTGCGCCCTTTCGGATTTTCACAAACACTCGCCGGTAGCCCTGCTGTTTTTACTCACGGAGCCCTTTCGGGTTTTCATACGTGCCCACTTCGCTTATGGACATACCGTTTTTATTTTTTTATTTTTTTTATTTTTTTTATTCTTTTTTTTTTGTATCGGTCTTGGGATGCCGCAATCCACTGTAGTTTATCGACCTCTCGGTCAACAGCTGGTTTTAGGACATAGTGGTCCATTGTTAGTTTAAGGACGTTTCGGTCCGTTATTAGTTTAAGGACGTTTCGGTCCGTTGTTAGTTTAAGGACATTTCGGTCCGTCGTTAGTTTAAGGACATTTCGGTCCGTCGTTGAAGAAGGCCGGTTACTACTCATAGAGTTCGGGATTAGGAAGATAGCGAGCCGATATAGTCGTCGTCATCTTTCATTGACCTAGGCCTTGACCTATTAAGCATAGTATTTCTCCAGGAAGCGACCGTTTATTAGCCTGAAAGGTCTTTCACCGTGCATATCCATGAGTAGATATGCCCCACCTTGGTAGACCTTGTCTATGATGTACGGGCCTTCATAATTCGGCTCGAATTTTCCCCGCTTGGCGCGATTGGGGATCATAGGTCTTTTGACCACTAACACGAGTTCGCCTTGGCGGAATGTCCTCGGCCTGGTCAATCTTTCATATGAGCGCGTCATCTTTGCTTTATAAGCCTCCAGATTTTGTTGCGCTATGAGCCGGGTCTCATCAAGGGCATCAAGCTCCTCAAGCCGAAGGTGAGCATTCTCTTCGTCCGTCAGCTCGTAGTGGATTGCCACTCGTAGAAAGGGTAACTCTATCTCGAGGGGGAGTACTGCTTCTGTACCGAACACCAGCGCGTATGGCGTTGTGTTCGTGGCCGTTTTGAACGTAGTTCGATACGCCCAGAGAGCTTCTTGCAGTCTCTCATGCCAGTCCTTCTTGTTTCGGGACACCGTCTTCTTCACGATCTTTGTCAAGGTTTTGTTGAAGGCCTCGGCTAGACCGTTAGCTCGGGGATTATAAACTGAGGAATATCTCCAGTCTATGTTGTGTTGTTGCGCGAAACGGCTGATCTTGTGACTTCTGTAGGCTGGCCCATTATCTGAGATGATCCGTCTTGGCGTTCCGAACCGATAAATGACATGCGTCTTGAAAAAATGGAGGATATTCTCCGTCTTCACTTCCCTCAACGGTACTGCTTCTGCCTATTTGGAGAAGTAGTCAGTGGTCGCTAGGATGAAACGATGTCCCCTGGACGATACTGGTTCGATAGGGCCGACTATGTCAGTTCCCCACATTTCGAATGGCCAGCTAGCCACCGTTGGATGTAGAGGATTTGGATGCTGGTGGATGAAATCCCCATGGATTTGGCATGAGTGGCATTGCTTCACATATTCGAGGCAGTCCTGAATCATCGTGGGCCAATAGTAGCCCATTCGTTTAATCTTCGACTTCATCTTCGGGCCGGCTTGGTGAGAACCGCAGAGTCCGTCGTGAACTTCCTGAACAACTCTTTTCGCTTCGTCAGATCCCAGGCATCTCAACCACAGAGAATCAAACGACCTCTTGTACAGAGTATCATTAACGAAGGTGAAAGACAGAACTCGTTTCATAAGCTGATGTCTTGAGGACGCATCCTCAGGAGTTCGACGGGATTTGAAGTAGTCTATGAAGACATCTCTCCAATCTTCAGCCTTCTCTGGGTCCTTTATTTGCATAGCCGTTTGCTCGGTTGCTTCCTTTTCTTCAGATGATTCCGGGGATTTTTCTGCCGGTGTGAGGACCCGACGGCTTTGTACCACGATTCTGACGTCATCGAGGTCCTCATCAGCCAGTTCTTTAGCGAGCTTGGCTAACGCGTCCGCCTTGCTATTTTCCGCACGCGGTATGCTTTCCAGCATGTAGGAGGGAATTTGAGTCAGCAATCGATGTACACTCTCGCCATACTTCACCAGCTCTGGCTTGCACGTTTGGTAGTCGCCGTTTACTTGACTAACGACCAGTTGGGAGTCTCCGTATATGAGAAGATTCTCAATCCCCATGTCGATGGCGATCTCGAGGCCTGCTATCAAAGCTTCGTATTCAGCTTCATTGTTCGTCCTCGGCTCTGTTAAGGAGAAAGCGAATCGCATTATCCCTCCTTGTGGAGTTACGAAGATGAGGTCTGCCCCTGATTTGATTACAGGGGTGCTTTGTTTGCGCTTCTTCACGGAAGATGCTCCATCGAAATAAAGCTCCCATCGGATATCACTTCCATCGATCGCGTCAAACGCATGTTCGTCTGGTAGTTCGCAATTCAAGGGAGAATCGGCCGGTATCGGATGTTCAGCGAGGAAATCGGCGATGGCCTGGCCTTTCACTGCCTTAAGAGGTTGATGGGTTATTGAAAACCCCATCAAGAGGAGGGCCCATTTAGCGAGTCTTCCTGTCAATATGGCCTTTGACATCAGATATTTGAGGGGGTCCACCTTTGATATAGGACGAACTTCATGCGCCAATGCATAGTGTCTGAGTTTTGTTATCGCGAAGATCAACGCCAGACAGCGTTTTTCGATGGGGAGGTAATTGCTTTCTGCCCCCAGGAGAACTCGACTCAAGTAATAGAGAGCTCTTTCTTTCCCTTTGTCGTTCTCTTGTGCCCATAATGCACCTAAGAAACCTTCGAGGGCAGTTGTATAAAGAATAAGAGGTTTTCCCTTGACTGGAGCAGCTAACACTGGCGGGTTCTGCAGGTACTGCTTGATCTCGTCCAGTGCGCCTTGGCATTTGTGGTCCCAGACGAACGGGGCTCCCTTCTTCATCAGGTGACTGTAAGGGCGGCACTTGCCTGAGAGATTGGCTATGAATCGCCGGATGTACGCGAGCTTTCCTTAGAGAGACCACAATTGTTTGAGAGTCCTTGGCGGAGGCATTTCCATGATCGCCTTGATCTTTGACGGGTCTATCTCAATGCCTCGATGCCGGACAATGAATCCTAAGAATTTGCCTGAGGACACCCCGAAGGCGCATTTGAGGGGGTTCATCTTCAAGTTGTACTGCCGAAGGCGTTGAAATACAGTCTTCAAATGCTCTAAATGTTCCTCGTATGATTTGCTTTTCACCACGAGATCGTCGATATAACATTCGACGATTTCATGTATGAGGTCATCGAAGATCTTCGTCATGGCCCTCTGATAGGTGGCACCGGCGTTCTTTACACCGAAGGGCATAACTTTGTAGCAAAATATACCCAAAGGAGTCCGGAAAGCGGTGTGCTTTTGATCTTCGGGGTGCATCTTTATCTGATTATACCCTGATGAGCCGTCCATGAAAGAGAAAACCTCATGAGTGGACGTGTTGTCTATCATCAGTTCGGTAACCGGCACTGGGAAATCGTCCTTCGGGCAGGCTTTATTGAGATCCCGGAAGTCTACGCAGATGCGCACTGTCTCATTCTTCTTCATCACTGGGACGATGTTGGCGATCCAATCGGGATATTGAACTTCTTGGATAAACCCAGAGTCGATCAGCTTCTTGACTTCGGCGTTGATGCTCATCTCAAGCTCGAGCCGCATTCTTCTCGGCGCTTGTTTAACTGGCTTAATGTCCGGGGATATTGCCAATTTATGGACATCTATTTCTGGATCTAGTCCTGGCATTTCGGAATAGTTCCATGCGAAGCAATCTCTATACTGCATAAGCACGTCTTTCAATGCAGCCACCCTTTCTTCAGATAGCAATTCGCTGACAAATGTCGGTCGCGGGTCGTTTGCCGTCCCCAACTCAATCTTCTTGAGATTATCTGCAATAGTATGTATGCCATCTTCCAGCTCTTTTGGCGCTGGTGGAAATTCTGAGATCACCTCATTGTCATCGCTGTTCTCAAAGCACCAGGGAAGGTCATCCATGTTCTCGGGCTCTCCTTTTGATATTGTTATCATACGACAAGTACGAGCTCGCTTCCAAGACCGATGTGGATCTGGTTCTGCTCTTGTGGTTTTGGGTTCGTGTTTTTGTGGCGGCGTTACCCTCCAGCTGCTGGATAGAGCGAACTTACCGAGCTGATATTGGTCTTCGACCCAGTTCTTGAAGGTGAAGCAGTCTTCGATAGGGTGTCCTATGGCTCGGTGATAAGAGCAATAGCCCGGATGAGAGACCTCGTTAGCTTGCTCAGGGTGCTTAGACTCCGGCAATGTGATCATTCGATGTTTTATAGCGAGATCAAGTATCTTCTCCGTCTTGTCTCGAGGAAAGGAGTATGCTCGACTCATCTTCTTCATGAGGGACAAATCCGGACCGCCCAATTCCCGATTACGTGATTTTCCCGTCCCGCTTTGTCGTTGTCGAATGCCTTTTCCGCTCCTTGACTTATTTCTGCCTCTGCGTCGGGCCTTTTGCACGGCAGGTTGACAGGGAGGAGCATCTTCGTCTTTTGCAGCCTGTTGAAGAAGACGTTGCGTTCTGGCTTTCTCGTAGATGGCCATTTCGCGATTGTGGTCGTCCCGAGCTTTTTGACCCGCTTTCCTGATAAGCTTGTCCATTCTTTCTTCAAATGACGGACTCGGCATTTTGATTGCGAGATCTCGTTTCGACACGGGGTCGGCGCTTTCTAATAGGGCGTCCTCTTCTTCATCGAAGCTATATATGGCATAGCTACTGTGGACTCGTTCCCGTTTCCTGGATCTCACGTATCCAAGCCCAAGCATTTCTATTCGCCCGTTGGGCAATTTGCGCTGGGTCCTAGGGACATCCCAAATCCTATTATAGAATCGAGCTTGTCGAATGGTCTGTTTTAAGGGTACCCCTTGGCGCTTCAATAGCCTTTTCAATCCGTTTGTGTAATATCTGGGCAAACGGATAGGTTGAAGCTTGTCAAGTGTGGAATCCGCGCCAAGCCAGATCTCTTTCTCCACTCTTGTTTCCGTGGACCGGTAGAATAGGATCGCCTTTTCGCCTTTTTGCCTGGGAGGGACGTAAAACGTCTGCAGGTCTCGCACATTGTAAGCTTCAAGTGCGTCAAGATCTTTGTAGTGCTCCTGTAGAATCATGGTAATTTGCAAACTCTGATCACCACCCGGGAATTCTCGTACCGACGGTCGACATTCACCTCATCTTCCGAGTCGCTTCCGAAGATCAACATAGGGGCGGACGGTCCCGAGTTGTTGCGTCGAGACGGCCCAGCGTAAACTATCTCTTCTTCGTCTTCAGTATCACTCCCGAAAACAGGGATGGTGGCGGCAGCTTTGTTCTCCGGTTTGCGACACTTTTCTGTATCCTCGAAATCTGGCAGAAAGTACTTTGCATCTTCGTACTTGCGGACTTCGTTCACGGAGAATGGGTTCAGCTCACCTATTACGGTATACTCGAGACCATCCTTGAAATACTTCATGCACTGCACTGATGTTGCGTAGAAGGGATGATGTTGTACTCGTGTAACCAAGGACGTGTTGGAGATAGCGCCCTCAGAGTCAATTATTGGATCGCAGGTACGTGATTGCAATGATTGCGGAGGACCTATACCGGTAGGACAGTCCTACTCGGGATGATAGTTTGCTATCTGGTTTGCCTTTATCAGTCGTGTACATATTCAGGTGACTGATTACATGTTACACTTTGATAGAGCCCTTAGGATCTTGCTTTACTACCAACAGTATGATGGCGATCATATACGTGAGAGTTGGGTAGTTTATACACATATCCTTAATAGTGGTCCCTAGTCGTGGGAGTTTCGAGACAGGGCATCGATACTCCGGAGTAGACTAGTGTATACAGTCGAGACCCCGACGAGGGGCGGTGGCCGGTCTCACAAGCCACTGGTGTCAGTTAGATCACCTAAGATGTATACAGGTGCTCATTGGGTTATGAGTACACCGGACAGGACTCGCCGGGAACCTGCTAGTTGGTATTATACATATCGTCAGATAGCAGTTCCCTGGTGACATGTGTACAGGTTAGTTCATCGACCTGAGGTCTTCATTTGTCTCGTGTGAGTTCCCACTGTGCTTTGATTTCTACCCTACCACGGCTCAAAGGAGTCGTGCAAACAGGTAGTTTTTGGGTACAGTCCCGAGCCACATGGAGGCACGTGAGCGGATCGGTAGGGGATTCGTCTCTCCCGGTATTGGGGGCGAGATCGTGCTGTGTCTAGGAGAGCCATTACACAAAGCCCACGGCCGTGGCAGAAGATTTACTGGTAGGTACTCCAGTAGTATCTCAGGGTGTTATTGGGCTACACTCCGACACGACTTATACTGCTATTGGGGGTCTGACGTTACTAGCCCCCTAGGCAGATATGCAATACTCATAGACGAACGGACCGGACTGTATATACATTGTCACTGTTAGGCTCAGTAGGGTTTCCGGATGAGTTCGCTCATCGGCCTCCCTTGAGGTCAGTCCATGGGCAGCCGTTACGCATTGCTAGTGCCGCTGACGGTTTGTGGTTAAACCCACTGCCAGGGTACTGACGAGTCATTAGAGTTCCCCACAGACAGTTTCCCAAGTTCGGGCGAAACGTTGTAGAGGCCGTATGGTTTTATGGCAGGGTTCGGAAAATGCATGTGCGTTTACGCACGTGTTATTTTTCGGGCAGATGATACTGGTCGGCTTTGGTTTAAGCTGGATCCGAGTATTTTATTGAGTAGATATAATATCTTTGTCTCAGTTGCATTTGTATTCGGTCGTAATACAAATGCGGGTATATTTATACAGTTTCGGGGTTATCCTGAAATTCGTTTCGGGATCACTTTTGGAAGTTGCCAGTTTCCAGTTTTCTATCAGCCGTCTTTTAACATTCGGTTAAAGACGGATTTATCTTTTCTTTGGAAGAGTGTGGATGCTTCTAGAAGGTTCTAGAAGCGGTGAGGTGTTATTGTTTCATTGGTTGCTTTCTTTGTGTTCACACTGTGTGTTCACACTAGATATTTATTTGTGTTCACACTAGATATTTATTTGTGTTCACACTCTTGTGGTCACTCTCCTCTCTCCTACACTCACCCCCCCATCCCTATATATGGCCGGCCCCCTCCTCTCTCTCTCTCACTTGAGTTTTCATCTGGTAAAAAGATTATGATAGATTTTGGGGTGTATGGAATTTCACAGCTCATTTCATTCCATCACCCGATTCGAGTGGCAACTTCATTAACCGTTCGTCCATAGCTTTGGACGGAACGAGACAAAGTCTTCTACTCATTCTCTACATCAATCTTGGTCGTCTCTTTTGGCAAACTTGACGACCGAGTTGCCTCGAGTCAGAGGCGGGAGCCCGTTTAAAGAATCGTCGACGTGGTGCCACCTGGACGAGCAGATCGGAGATCGACGAGATCGGAGCAGCCGCAACGGAGCGTGGGATGATGGTTAAAGAACGAAGGACTCGGATCGTTCGGTATAACCTTTCTACTCACTTTACAGTTTGTTAGTTTAGCAATAATGGCAGATCCGGGTTAAAGTATACGATAGCGCCAGTTAAAAAGTTTTTGTTCCGCATTTGGCGTCTGTAGACGGTGGGGGCGCTACCGTAGACTTACAGTGGTATCAGAGCCTCACCATTTTGCTTTACTAACTTGTGCTAACGCGTTTAAAATATCGATCGAACCGGATATCGAAAACTGCAAAATCTCCATTCACAGTTTCTGTCGATTTTAAATGATGTCCTAAAATTATTCTACATATCTCAGAAAACTGTGCAGGGTTTTATAAGAACACCGTACAAATTTGGGCACATGAATCGACAAGACTGCCATGGAATCGCGGCCAAACCCATGGTTTGGCCGCGCATCCGCGGCCGTTCTGAGTGATCATGCCCCCAAACTTGCACAGTGTATTCTTCTATGGATATTGGGGGTTTTGGTACATATCTTTTGGGCCCAGATTTTGTTACTGTTCACCAGTTGTTCGTGGGGCCCACTTTGTGATATTTAGTCGATCGAAATTTAAACATGTTAGTTTACAGTGCTTACATTATATCTCCGACCGAGAATGTCATTTGATCGGTAAACCGCCTCTGATTGCTATAGTTCTTTTAGACGGGTTTGCGAACGTGACATTCGCGTTGATATTCTGTGTTGTGCTGTGATGTTGCAGAATTGTCGTGGTGGATAGCAGTATGCAATGGTAGTACAGTTTGAGTTTATTTGTACATTTGATATTGCGGGACGAGCGTCCAACTTGTGGACTGCCGTCACTGCCTGTTGTATAATATTCTTTTGGGGCACGACCGGGTTGCGGTCGATGTACCTGTTGTACTATTTTTTTTATTACTGTACTAAGTTTTGCCCCGCGACGGAGTGCACGGATAGCCGGGTTCTGGGGGGCAACGGGTCCGCATCTCATGGCTTTGAGAGGCAGAGGGGCCTCACTCTAGAATTGGCAGACTATTCGCCGCACTCGTAAGGGGTACAGGTTGACCCAAGGAGGGGTGCCCAAGATTACCGGATTCCGTGAAGTGCAGGGTGGTCCATTCACTTTGCTGTAGGGGGCTGCCTCGCTTCAGGTTTTGGCGGGTAACTTGCCGCACCCGTAGGGGTCTAGGTTTCATTGCACAGGTTATCCACACGACAGGGGAACGTCTGGTTTCAGCAGCGGCTCTGTGAAACCCGGGGATCCCAGATTATCTGTATTGTTATGTGATGCTTATTACTTTTCTGTAATGTTGCATATTATCACGCCTGGAGCGATTATTGTATATTGGTTTATATACTATTAGATGTTGTATATGTTTTACACCCGCGCTAGTCCAGTCCCCGCTCTGTCGTTAGTTAAGTAACCTAACGGGTGATGACGGGACCCAGTGACGAATGCGGATGGCATATACGTACATTTTATTTTCGTTCTTTTCTGGTGTGATTGATTGATGGGACTGCGTTGATTCTGATCAGTGCAAAGGAAAGCAAACCTGTTTACAGTTGTTGGAACAAATTTAAAAGGTGTTATTGCAAAGACGTTTCCTTTTGTTTTGCATAGCGGTATTCAGTGGAATATCCTGCACCTCATTCGACGGGGCAAGGGCCGATATCCCTTCACCGGGACTGACCCCTTGGGCAAAAGTTTGCGTCAGGATAATAACTTCACTATAGTCGATTACAAGTTGCTTTGCATCGCGGTATTCAGTGGAATATCCTACACCTCATTCCACGAGGAAAGAGACGAGATCTCTTCACCGGGAGTGACCTCTTTAGCAAAAGGTTTTCGCCACTATATTTTAAAAAAAGCTATCGGGTTCCTTCAGCGATATCAAGTTCGTTACGTTAAAGGTTTTTCGCCAAAAACCAGCCGTAGCCCTCCGTCACTTCTTTTAGGTATTCAGTAGTATTCAAGCTATGCATTTTAGCCAAAGTTAAGGCATAGTGTTTGGTAGCTGCTGGGTATTCATTTGTTGCATAGATAGATGAGTTGGTTTGGGACAGTCGTTCTGCCGTTTGGCCAAAGTCAGGGGCATGTGCGGGTGGGTTCAAATTGACAAGATAGTGACGGGTAGAACTTGGCATGTGACTTATGACATTTTGACCAAAGCCAAGGTTATAAGAGCATGGGGCAAAAATCATATCGGGAGTTTCTAAAGAAACTGAAACTTGCCAAGTATGCGCATACCTTCTGGAGTATGAGTAACGTGGATGCATTCCATCATGTTATCATGCGATGAGAGTTGGATCCCGATTCCCACTGATGAGTTGGTTTACTCTTCGGGTGATCCCGATTGATTCTTCTTTCAGGTTTGGGGGAGAATTTGACAGGACAGTGGGAGGTTTCCGGATTAGATAAAGTGATAACCATTCTGATCTAGGTTAGAGTGCACGCAGAGTGTTTCTTTTCTCTCTCTCTTTGGCAGCGACCTTTGACCGACCCTAGACTATGACTCAGTGACCAAGTTGACCGAACCTTCTTAAAATACCGGCTTTTGGATTGTCTGAGTTGCATAAGTCATTGCCACTCCTTCTTTTACCCTTTGCATTTCTCAGAACACCCCGTATTACTATGGACATCCACTTCCATTGGATAGATCAATCGTATGGTTATATACGAACTCGAAGGGACTTCTTCGAGGATGGATCCAGGTTCAGGAGAAATAGAATTAGTTTATTCAGTTCTCTTTTATTTTATTATCACCTTCTCTCAGGTTGCAAGGGCTCCTTGGTTTAGGAGAGTACACCTATTACGCTTATTGGATAGTCTTATTCCAAACCATAGGCAGGTGCCGAAAGGTAGGGAATGAAGAAAACCAATTAGCTTAAGTAGGGTGTACAGAAGGTAATACGTAAAGACAAAATAATGGGATTAGAAAGAGGGCAAAGTAAATTGCGACTGTTATCATTCACGACCAAACCGCGTACTTCATCGTCACTCCTATTTCACCTTTAAAAGAATAAGGTATTATTCAGTTGACTTTTATCATCACCTTCTCTCAAGATATGAGTACTCCTTGGTTTAGGAGGGTACACCTATTATGCTTACTGGATAGTCTTCTTCCAAACCATAGGCTGGTGCCGAACGGTAGGGAAGGAAGAAAACTATTTAGCCTAACAATGGTGTACAGAAGGTAATGACTAAAGACAAATAAAGGGACTTAGAGAGATGGCAGTGAAATATACGGTTATAGTCATGAATTGGATTATGGAAGAGGCATTACTATGAATACCAAGATACCCCTAGGAAACATTTTCATGTTTCAGTGCATTGTTAAAGGAAAACTGTTTTCCCGATTGGATACTTACTCCAGGGTATGTATTTACCAGGTTTCATTATCATATCTGTATGGTTTTACAGATGATGAGTGGAAGTAAGTTATTGGGAATTAGGTGATTATCCTCATTATATCGGAATTCGTTGTAATTGGTGATATTTGAGGAAATCGCCAGGGTACAGTTTTCCACCTACGACGCACAGGTTTTGAGTTGTTTAACTCAGCGGACTTATACAGAGTATTGTATGTTGTCCAGTGTCCATCAGGACAAAGGGGTAGGTCCTCGTACTATGTTCTGTTTACTTATAAATTCTCTAGTTTTTAGACAAGTGTTTCGTAGAAATACATGGTCTAAGTTTTGAGAAGTTGTGGGTATAAGAATAAAGTAGAGAACCAGGTGTCACAAGTATCGGGATTCTTCAAAGAGATCGAAGATGTAGATTCTTGTGATTGGTATTCAGATGATAGTAATGGTTTTGAGAAACTTGTTTCTCTTTCAGGTTACTCATAATTGGATGGATTCCTAAGTTGAGTAATGCTGATTAGCCTCTTTCTATTAAGATGATATGCACTGGAGACAGCTGCAAGATTGAATCTGGTTCCAATTAAATTAGTGCCAAAGTTTCTATATTGGATATAGAATGGTTCATACCTTAAAAGATGTTAAGGTACGGGGAGTTGTCCAGCTTATGCTTAAAACCAGACTCTGGATAACTCAGGGCACGTTTCTGTAATGGTTGTTTGTGGGTTGACCCTGGCTATGACGAGGGTTGATATTCTACCATTTGCAAGATCAATAGTGATATTGTTCTTGACTCGCCACAGTTTTAGTAAAATGGATCTTTTTCAGAAAACAGCAGTGGGAGTATGGTAGAACTGAAAGTGATTCCAGAACCGCAAACGATTATAGAAAATTTAATAGGACCTATATATATTCAATCAGGTTTGACATTCCATTAGCCACTCCGCAGATATGGTGGGTAACCTCAGACACCCGAGACGTACTTCGGTAGCCTCAAGGACGGTGACAGGGAGGTTCTTATCTACCCAGACTTGACACTACTGTTGTTCCAGACTATGAGACCAGACAGGAGGATAAGTATAGCGTCGTTCTAAACTAGCTTTAGAAGTGCACGTGTATATTATTCTGCCAGAGGGTTGTCGTAGTCAGTGGGAGCAGCGGAAGCATAGTGGGCAAGTAGCTTATGTCTATTTATAGAATAGAGCAGTTATAGCGGAGATAGATCATCTAATTTTGATGTGACAGTCATGAGTTTGACTTCATCAGAATAGGGGATGGATCTGTTAAGAAGGTAGTAGGGTGTGATGTCATGGTATCTGGATGACATACACAGAGTAGGAAGTAAAATTCCTATACTACGATCTGTTGTACTGTGGTCGTCATACAGTTGTTTCTCCAGACAGGATATGGATATAATATTTGACATTCTGGTTTCTGGATCTATGGTTTTAGATCTAGATTTGGGTAGTTTCCCAATGTGGGTACTTTGACAGATATTCTAATGGTTTTTAGAATAAGTTGACTCCTAGCATGGTGGTGTACCTGCAGGTGATGGAGTCACCCTCTCTAAAGGTGTCGTATAGACTAAAGGGGAGAGGGCTATGCATGATTGGCAGATCACTTGCTTAGGCAATTGAGTCAATCGTGAGGTGTCAAGTACCACACCAGATGTTGTTTTTGCACTAGATGCGATAAGTTTGTATTAATCCAATCCTGGAGAGACATAAGGAAGCAGTTTTAGAACATAAGTGGATGTTCTACGGATTTGATGACGGCAGCCTCCTTCGGGAGACGATTATCATTCCAGGCTTCAAAGGTGACGTGGATGACAGAGTGATTGTCAGAGTTTTAGTTTTCCCTCTGACGAGGGACAGTATTATGGACAGGTGGTCCAAGAGGATACTGTGGGTGGCATGGTGCCGGATACTGATTAGGTTCAGTGATCGATACAGTCTAAGAAGTTTGGATTTGGAGTTCATTTATGAACTAGGTCCCATCAGATATCCAGACATATTTTAAGACAGGTATTACTCAATTCGGGAGATGGTTTTCTCCGCGAACTTGAGATTAAGAGAGATATAGAAAGAAACATCTAGGCGGATCCACTCACTGAGGCTATTTCTCGAACACAATAGTTTTACAAACGGGTTTTGTGAAACTGATTAGTAGAGGAGTTGGATGTTCGGTTTCACACGGACTGTGAGTAGTCGACATTGCAATAATTAGCCTTGAGTGCAAGTGGGAGATTGTTGGAGATAGCGCCCTCAGAGTCAATTATTGGATTGCAGGTACGTGATTGCAATGATTGCGGAGGACCTATACCGGTAGGACAGTCTTACTCGGGATGATAGTTTGCTATCTGGTTTGCCTTTATCAGTCGTGTACATATTCAGGTGACTGATTACATGTTACACTTTGATAGAGCCCTTAGGATCTTGCTTTACTACCAACAGTATGATGGCGATCATATACGTGAGAGTTGGGTAGTTTATACGCATATCCTTAATAGTGGTCCCTAGTCGTGGGAGTTTCGAGACAGGGCATCGATACTCCGGAGTAGACTAGTGTATACAGTCGAGACCCCGACGAGGGGCGGTGGCCGGTCTCACAAGCCACTGGTGTCAGTTGGATCACCTAAGATGTATACAGGTGCTCATTGGGTTATGAGTACACCGGACAGGACTCGTCGGGAACCTGCTAGTTGGTATTATACATATCGTCAGATAGCAGTTCCCTGGTGACATGTGTACAGGTTAGTTCATCGACCTGAGGTCTTCATTTGTCTCGTGTGAGTTCCTACTATGCTTTGATTTCTACCCTACCACGGCTCAAAGGAGTCGTGCAAACAGGTAGTTTTTGGGTACAGTCCCGAGCCACATGGAGGCACGTGAGCGGATCGACAGGGGATTCGTCTCTCCCGGTATTGGGGGCGAGATCATGCTGTGTCTAGGAGAGCCATTACACAAAGCCCACGGCCGTGGCAGGAGATTTACTGGTAGGTACTCCAGTAGTATCTCAGGGTGTTATTGGGCTACACTCCGACACGACTTATACTGCTATTGGGGGTCTGACGTTACTAGCCCCCTAGGCAGATATGTGATACTTATAGACGAACGGACCGGACTGTATATACATTGTCACTGTTAGGCTCAGTAGGGTTTCCGGATGAGTTCGCTCATCGGCCTCCCTTGAGGTCAGTCCATGGGCAGCCGTTACGCATTGCTAGTGCCGCTGACGGTTTGTGGTTAAACCCACTGCCAGGGTACTGACGAGTCATTAGAGTTCCCCACAGACAGTTTCCCAAGTTCGGGCGAAACGTTGTAGAGGCCGTATGGTTTTATGGCAGGGTTCGGAAAATGCACGTGTGTTTACGCACGTGTTATTTTTCGGGCAGATGATACTGGTCGGCTTTGGTTTAAGCCGGATCCGAGTATTTTATTGAGTAGATATAATATCTTTGTCTCAGTTGCATTTGTATTCGGTCGTAATACAAATGAGGGTATATTTATACAGTTTCGGGGTTATCCTGAAATTCGTTTCGGGATCACTTTTGGAAGTTGCCAGTTTCCAGTTTTCTATCAGCCGTCTTTTAACATTCGGTTAAAGACGGATTTATCTTTTCTTTGGAAGAGTGTGGATGCTTCTAGAAGGTTCTAGAAGCGGTGAGGTGTTATTGTTTCATTGGTTGCTTTCTTTGTGTTCACACTGTGTGTTCACACTAGATATTTATTTGTGTTCACACTAGATATTTATTTGTGTTCACACTCTTGTGGTCACTCTCCTCTCTCCTACACTCACCCCCCATCCCTATATATGGCCGGCCCCCTCCTCTCTCTCTCTCACTTGAGTTTTCATCTGGTAAAAAGATTATGATAGATTTTGGGGTGTATGGAATTTCACAGCTCATTTCATTCCATCACCCGATTCGAGTGGCAACTTCATTAACCGTTCGTCCATAGCTTTGGACGGAACGAGACAAAGTCTTCTACTCATTCTCTACATCAATCTTGGTCGTCTCTTTTGGCAAACTTGACGACCGAGTTGCCTCGAGTCAAAGGCGGGAGCTCGTTTAAAGAATCGTCGACGTGGTGCCACCTGGACGAGCAGATCGGAGATCGACGAGATCGGAGCAGCCGCAACGGAGCGTGGGATGATGGTTAAAGAACGAAGGACTCGGATCGTTCGGTATAACCTTTCTACTCACTTTACAGTTTGTTAGTTTAGCAATAATGGAAGATCCGGGTTAAAGTATACGATAGCGCCAGTTAAAAAGTTTTTGTTCCGCATTTGGCGTCTGTAGACGGCCGGGGCACTACCGTAGACTTACAGGACGACCGAGCAAGGCGTTGTAGCAGGTCTTGGCGTCAATGATGTGAAACTTAATGTCTGTGACGAGCAGTCTGAAGCGTAATGTTAGTATTACAGATCCGAGAGTCCGTGACGACTGGGAGTCAAAACCGGAGATGGTAATTTTATCACGAGCGAGGTGCTGAACGCTCATGCAGATTTCCTTCAATACCCGAACATTAAGGAGATTGACGGAGGATCCATTATCAACTAGGATTTTTCCTATCTTGATATCGTGACAATATCCGGAGACGTATAAGGGACGGTTGTGGTCGCATGTCCCAAGGAGCAGGTCTTCGTCACCGAAAGTGATATCGGCCGTGTGCACTTCTTCCAGTTCATCCTTCATCCTTTCTTCGGCGAGGAAGGCTTGGAATTGTTCGGGCTCTTGTAACGCCTTGATTAATGAATCTCTCGCTTCCTTTGATAACAGGAGGGCGTCGAGAATGCTGAGCTGCGAAGGTAGCTTCCTCAAGTGCGCTAGGATGTTGTAGTCCACTTTACTCTTCTTAGGCAGGTCCTTGGCAGTCAGCTCTTTCATGACTTGGTCATCTAAGGCAATATCCTCAGCGGCCTTTTCCTTTCCCTTATCTTTTCTAGTTGCGGGTCCGAGATTCTTTTCCAGGAGCGTGCGGTTGCGCAGCTGAATGTTCTCGCAGGCTTCCGGTTCTTCTTCTTTCCCTAAAACGGATTCTTTAAAGAGAGGGCCCAGAGCCATTTCTTCATCAGAGTCACTCCCAAAGGTGAGAACTTATGATCCTCCGGCGTTGACCGTGTAACAGTTGCCGGTAGTGCTTTTGTGCCTGCCGGTTGTACTTCCCTGCTCCCGACGAGTTCTGCGTTTCATGCGCTTAAAATGTTGCCGGTGAGCAACATATCCCTGCCACCATATCTTAAAAGCGTCGCACTCCTCAGTGGGGTGTGAAATTTTCCGATGATATGAGCAGTAATTAGGGTGCCTCTCCGCCCCATCGAGCGTGTTTTCTTCCGAGGGTGGTAGCTTCATTCCCATTGACATGGCTTTGGCAAACTTTTTCTTCGTCTTGAATATGTTTTTATCCGCATCGGATGTCTTTTGATCTGGTGGGAGTGCTTCAACTCTTTCGTTTAGACGCCTACGTTTGGCTCCTTCTGATGCGGCCATCTCACGCTCCCGATCGGGTTTACTTTTCAGACGAATCTCATCTAGAAAGGCGTCGATCATTTTATCTGTTGGCCACACAAGTTCTGGTTCAGGCTCTGCCCCCAGCTTATCAGTGTCAGGAGTTTTTTCATTGTCCGTAAACGAGTGGGAGATCACGTGACAACTCGCCACATATCCCTCAGATTCATCTGACGAGCTTCCTCCATTATCTTCTTCCTGAAAGACGTGGTTGAGGAACTCTTGGAGTGTGACGGGAGTCCGCACCTTTTGATTGTACTCCTCCAGTGCGTCAATCTGCTTCTGCAAGTCCGTACGCTTGTCGCCAGGCTTCACGGGCTTCTTGGATTTCTTCTTCTTTTTCTTTGAAGATTTTGACGGTTGGGTGTGAGTACTTGGGCCGTCACCCCCGATTTTTGTAGTTGGGCGCGGCTTCAGCATCCCTTCAATGACTTGAGGTTCAAGCGGGTTCTTCCATTCTACCGCCGGGCATGTCTGGAGCTCATTCAGCATTCTTTTGGTTTTTACTGAAAGCACGATTTCCCATGGAGCTTCTTCAATGAAAGCACGATTTCCCATGGAGCAAGTTGCCCCCGGTGTGTCCGTCTTCTTGGGAGTGTAAGGTTGTGGCGGGTTCACTTTCCACTTCTCGGACAGCGCAAACTTTCCCTGTAGGTATTGATTTTCAATTCATCCTTTGAAGACGAAGCAATTCTCAATCGGATGGCTTACCGTTTGATGGTAAGGGCAATAATTGGGGTTATTCACCTCGCTGGGTTGCGGCTGTCGCCTTGGGTTTGGCAAGTTGATAAGCCTGTTGCGTATCGCCAGCTCGAATAGCCTTTTCGTTTTATCCTGCGGGAATGAATAAGGGCACTTCATTTTCTCATTATAATACCGCCGTCTTTCTTCCAGTTGGTCCGCAAGCTTTGAGGCACTGGGTTGCTGCTGAGCATTCGCAACGAAAGTTGCCTTCCCTTTACCCTTGTCATTCCGAGGTTCTGGCTTCGGGGGAGACGGTCTGTGACCCATCTGGTCCATCTGGGCCAACTTGTCAATCAAAGCCTGAAACGTGGTTGGCTTAAAGAACATCATGAATTGGGAGATAGTTGCATGAGGATCCAGGGTACCCACGAACATGCCCACCGCAGGCGCTTCCTCAATGCGTTGTTCGTATTTCGACCACAAGTTTCGCCAGCGTATAGCGTACTGGACCCACGTCTCGCCTGGTTTCACCCTGGCATTAATCAACGCCGTTATCGGAGTGCATTCGCTGGCGCTTGCGAAACGCTGGGTAAACAGCAGCTCCATCTCCACAAATGTCTTAATAGAGTCGTTTGGGAGCTCAGAGTACCACTCGAATGCTGTATCCGATAAGCTACCGACGAACTGGCAAAGCAACAGTTTATCATCACCGCCGGTGTTACCGCAAAGGGCCCTGAACTGGGCAACATACTGGTGGGGATTGCCTGTCCCCTTATACACATGGAATTTCGGTATTGTATAGCCCGGCGGGTACTTGATCTGGTCGTACCAGCTTGGATATGGTCGCCCCGTTTTTACGACCTGACCAGCTGCCTCAGTTGCCTGATGGACCCGTATCTGCTGAGCTATATATTCGTCCAAGTCAGCTTTGGAGATCGTCTCCTCCTTGGCTGTTGACAGAGCCGGTGGAGGATTTGACGTTTCTCCCCTGTCATCTTCAAGGACGATCGGAGGATCTTCAGCAGGAGGATCTTGTTGGATCATCATTCCCACCATGTCCTGGAACAGGAGGGCCATTTGCTTTATATTGGCTGCTTGTTCAGCAGCCTCTTTATCCTTCTTTTCCAATATCCGGCGAAAGAATTCAGCGTCAGTTTCTTGCTCCTGGCGTTCATCCGAGGACGCTTCGGGGCTTTCTTTTGGCCCAGTGAGTGCGGCCATTGCATTCATCATTTCCTGGAGCTTCTGCTGTTGATCCTGAGCTTTGGTCACTGACCGCGTGAGCGGTCTATGACCTGTAGATGCACGGCTGTCCTCCTTTCCTGACGCTATGTATACAGTATGGACCATGATGCCCCCGGACTTAGGGCGTTTAGGCCCACCGCCTTTTGCATTTGCCGCGGGCACGGGGATTTTCTCTGGCCTTCTTCTCTCGTAGGCCGTTGAAGTTGAAGGGGCCGTTGCAGCGGGCACCCTGGCGATTGTCGTCCTTTGCTGTTTGATCGGACGGTCCCTTTCTTCCTGCACTTTCGCCCTTTTCTGCTGACAAGAGTGACCTTGGTCAATTACGGAGTCTTGAATTTTCCGCCAGACTTTATAGATTTTGGAGGATAGCTGCTGAGGGGGCTGCTCCAGCTTCATTTCCGGAACCCTCTCCGCAGGTGGAGGAGATCTTTTTAGCGTAGCAGTTGGAGAGTTCTTACGTACCCTCCTAAGTGGTTCAAAGCTGTTCCCAGTTGGAACAGCAGCATTAACTTCCACCACTAGAGCAGGTGGAGTTAGCCCTGAGGGGGATTTGCCCCCAGCCTTCCTTGTTCGGCGCCAGTGGCGATGTCAAGCATGACGAGCCGTTGGGACTGGCTCGGCGATAAGGACAGCTTCATCTTGCCCCCTGTCCGAATGAGATGCTGCTGGTGTCAGCCTCATAAAGACTGAGGTTGTCCTTTGAGTGGCGATATTCAGTCTGTCAAAGACAGACCCTCGAGCAGGGGCAGGAGCCGGAATAGTCAGCCTTGAAAAGACTGACTTTTTGACAGGAGAAGCCGCCTTGACGACTTCAGGAGCAACGGTTGTTGCCTTCCTTGGGACAGCCACTTTAGGGTCCATAGGCTTCTTGTAGGGCCCATCAAAGTTCTGATCCAGCTTGGCGATGACAGAGACTGCTGGTTTGGTATTGGACGACCCGTTGAAAGGGGCCGTTGTAGCAGTGAGCCGATCGAAAACCGACTTCTTGTTCGCTTCTGGTGCGGGAACTGGCATGGTGAAGCTTGCAGGCGGGATCATGGTCCCGAAAAACAGGCCGGTGGTGGCCTGGGTCACCTGTTCTACCGGCATGGCAAGGATGGAGGCCGCTTGAGGCCCATAAGCTACACCTCCGGATGAGGTGGAGCATCGGTTGCATTGGCACTTTGAGCAACTCGAGCAGTTGAAGGCCATTGATGCTTGATTTCTGCGCCAGGCAAAAGACCCAATTTTAGTATCTTAAAATCCAAAGGCAACCATTAACAAACCGCGATTGGTTTGCGAAGACGACACAAGAAGTGTGGAGTGGAAAGAGGAAAAGGTCCCACCAGGAGTGCCAGAATCTGTTCCCCTCCGAATGACGGCCAAGACTGATTAAAAATCCCATCCAAAGGTTATGTTATGAGCCAAGGTAGATTAAATAGTCTTTGTCCCAATTTGGGACCGAGACCAATTAATTATGTTATGAGCCCTTTAGCCCAGTTAAGTTTGAATTGAGGACTTATGGACATCTTGGGCTAAGTCCAATCATGCTTAGAATATTGGCACTCTGTTGGTCCATTGAAGGAGAGGCTTTGCCTCTAGAAACTTTGCCAATTGGGCTAAAGCTGGAGTTAGACACTAAAGACTAACAGTGTTAAACACTAAAAGATAATCAGTGTTAAACACTAGTAACAGGGCTTTCAAATTAGTGTTAAACACTAAAGCAAATCAGTGGTAAACACTAGAGATAGAGATTCCAAGTTAGTGTTTAACACTAAGGCAAATCAGTGTTAAACACTGCAAGTAGAATTTTTCAATTAGTGTTAAACACTAAGGCAAATCAGTGTCAAACACTGGAACTAGAGTTTTCCAAGTTAGTGTCACTAAGAAAATCAGTGTTAAACACTGGGAGCAAATCATCAGTTTGATGTTGGATATTGTCAGAGAAGAGATCACGTGGGAGCACGTGAGGCGTCCAAAAGGTGGGGCCAGATCCCCTTTATTTTGTTCTACAGATAAGTGTTTAACACTTTTAATTCTGAAAGCCATAACGTGTGGGCACGTGATGGGGGCTCACGCTTTGATCTGTTAGAATGTTCATTAGGGGTCACGTGGTGACACGTGAGGGTGCCCCAGAGCTTCTTTTCTTTTGTTTTTTCTTTGTGTGCTTTGGGGGTCACGTGGGGCATGTGAGACGTTGCCTCAAAGCTCTTCTCTGTGGATTTTTACAGGGGTCACGTGGTAACACGTGACTCTGGTTCTTTGCATGCATGGAGATCTTTTAAGTCTCTTCATTTTATTTTGAGAATTAAATTCTCTGTAGGATTAAGAATTAAATTCTTAGGTAGGGTAAAACCCTAATTTCTTTTCTTAATGGAATTACATTCCTGTGAGTTTGAGATAATTAAGTTCTCAATTAGGGTTAAACCCTAGTTCTGTCCATTTTGAAGAAATTAAATTCCTATGATGTAGGGTTAAACCCTAACTTTATCCCAAAAGAATTAAATTCCCATAATTCTGTGAGAATTAAATTCTCAAAACTCAATTCCTCCTCTATGTTTTAGATCTGCATGGCAGGATCTCAACCCAATGAGAATTAAATTCTCAATTCATGGGGAGATGTGCACTTTGCAGATCCTCCACTAGAGAAAGAACTAAGTTCTTTTCTTTCATATAAAAGTTAAACTCTTTTGAGAATTAAATTCTCTTTTTAAGCCTCTCCTTTCTTACCTAGGGTTTTTCTTTACAGAGAATTAAATTCTTCCTTCTGAATTTTCAAGATCCCAAGGCTCTATATCTCTCTCTCTGTATGTCTCCCTCTATGTCTTCTTTTCTGAGCTCCTATTTATAGGAGAAGGAAAAGAATCAATCTGTATGGTAAATCTCTCATTGAAAGATTTGATTTATTCATTGAGAGATTTGATTTATCTTCATCATTAATCTGGGCCTTTAGATTATTAGGTGAATTTTATTCACCATTGGATTTTAAATCCAAAGATATCTCTTTGTTATTTCGGTTAGATTTAAAGGGAAATCTTTCCAAGTCCAAGATTTTTCCATCAATTGGTGATATTTAATCACCTTTAGATTTTTAATCCAACGGTTCTAGATAATCCTTTTTCATTTTGGAAAGATTTGAAAGATCTTTCCTCAGAATTTAATTCTGTCAAAGAATAAGGCTTCTGAAGCCGGTCACGTGTGGCCACGTGACCGCTGGTCACGTGTAAGCACGTGACCCCTGGAATGGGTTTCTCTTCTTCTGCGCTCTTTTTTCTGGCCACTGCCTAGCCATCACGTGCCAACACGTGACCACTGGTCACGTGTGAGCACGTGATGCCTCTTCCAAAGCTTCTTTTTGAATTTTATTTAGAGAACAAATATGCTCTGTGCCGCTGCTTAACCATCACGTGCCAACACGTAACCACTGGTCACGTGTGAGTACGTGATGCTTCCTCTGAAGCTTTTTCCTAATTTTAAATCAGGAAACACTCCCTGAGGCCCGCTGGGCTCCCCACAGCTCCACACCAAGATCCGCCGCCCGAGCGCCTCGCCTCGAGCCACCTCACGACCCTTACCCTCCTGAGGAGATGTCGGTCACCTCGCCTGTTCCCAGGCATGATCGACACCCTCTCCCTCGACGGGGTCACCCAGAAGGGGCTCGCCATGATAGCTCGAGGGCCACCTCGCCCGGGGATTTGAGGAACCTCATCGGGAGGAACCGGGGCCGTGCCCAGACGCAGATCTCCTACAGCAGAGGCCAGGGATCGCAAGGCGCCGAATCCTCGGGGTACCACGGCCAACTCGACACCCTTGAGAAGAAGATCGAGGGCATGCGCCGAGAAGGCCACCTCTCGGGCGACGGGGCTAAGTACGCCGCCGACTCGCTCACCAAACCGTTTACCAAGGAACCGCTCGCTGTCCACGTCTCCTCGTGCAACAAGTCCCCGAAGGTCTCTCTGTTCGACGGGAAAACCGATCCGAAAGACCATTTGGATGCTTTCACCGTGGGGATGAGCTTCCAGGACCATTCCGATGCCGCCCAGTGCAGGGCCTTCCCAGCCACCCTCATACGCTCTGGTCGAGACTGGTTCCGAGGACTCGAGCCTCACTCAATCTCGACCTTGACGAGCTGGCTACTCAGTTCCTCAACCACTTCGTCAGGAACCGTCGGCAGAAGCGTACGGTCAACTACCTCTTCACAATTAAGAGCGGGGACAAGGAGACATTCAAAGCTTACGTCACCCGCTTCTACAACGCCCTCCTCAAGGTCCCCGAGCACCGGGACGAGACCATCATCACGGCGCTCAGATCTGGTCTTAGGCACAAAGAGTGGTTGCGCTCCTTTGCGTTGGCGCAGCCTAAGACCATGGCCGAGGTCAAGGCGTGGACCGAGCGTGAAGTTCAGCTGGAGTCCGAGGTGAACGCGAACCTCCTTCGAGCAGAACGGTCCAACCAGAAGAAGAGGGCTCGAGAAGAGAGGCCGGAGCGTCAGCAGCCCTATCACCCGAAGTTCCAGGAGTACACCCCGCTCAACGTCTCCCTCGCAGTGTTACTGGAGGAGGTCCAGGGCGAGGGGTTCTTCAAGTTCCCTCCAATACCGCGCCAGGCCTCGAAGCGAACCAGGGGCCCCTACTGTGCATTCCACCGGACTCTGGGCCACGCAACGGAGGATTGTAAGCAACTCCGGGACTACATCAAGGAGCTCATCTGATCGGGGCACCTCGCCGCCTGCTTGAGGGACAAACAGAAGGCCGACCGCGAGCAGGAGCAGCGTCCCCCTCCCGCCGAGCTGACCATCGGCCAGATCATGCTCGTTTCGGCAGATGACCAGTCCAGTGCTCAGGGAGCCCCGTACCCGGTGCTGAGCACGGAGACCAACAAGCCTCCGGGGAGCTCGGGCCACGCTAATAAGGCCATCTATTAGCATGTACTTTTCTTTTAGGGCAATGTAAACTCTTCCTAGGGTCTGTTGTTAATTTAATAAAGATCAATGGAACATTGCGAAAGAGAAGGAAAGATCTCATTTATTCAAAAAGGTATTATGGGCTCCTCAGCCATACATACGAAAAGAAAAAGAAAATTACAGCAGCGGGGGAAGGGGGTGCAGAGAGCACTACTCATGGTACTTGGTAAAGATCTTCGCCAGCCGAGGCCTCGCGAGATCCAACCTTAGCCCTCGATCCCCCCCGCGCGCGTTGACCCCGAGCCTCAGTTCATAGCACTCACGGACGAGCGCCACTGAGCGAGCCAGCCGATTCGCGGAGATCAGGCCAAAGCGCCTCAGAGACCGCAGCTTGCCCACGGCCTCGTCGTAGAGCAGCTCGGACAAGAGGTTGTAAAGCCCCGGCGACGCCCTCCAGATGGAGTACATCAGCAGCTGAAGCAGGGAGGAGCGCCGGGGGAGCAGCCGGCCGAAGTGGTCTTCGATGCTCCCACAGAACAACTGCACCATGTCCTCGGTGCAGTTCTGGTCATAGAGGTATACGTCTTCGAAGTGGATGATATCGGGGATGGTAAAGGGGAAGTCTTCCATTCTCAATGATCTGTTTACGAAGAAAGGAAGGACCAGTGCTCCTTCAGCCTTATATAGCCCACTGTGCCCCAACGGATCGCCCGTTTTCACCCACAAAGTCGCTACCACGCGGCGATCATTGAGCCTTCTCTGGCAGAATCAGAACGACGCGACTCTGGCGTTCCGCCTCCCCGCACATTCAATACGCATGCTGTGCGCACGTTCGCCGTGACCGCTCCTGTTCCCCATACCTGCCACGGGATGGTCGGGCGAACCTTCATGAAGAATCGGCCAAGCATCTACCATGCTCGGCCATCCCTGGCCGGTAGCTTCCCTACACGCAATGCCGGGGATCAAGGCCCTCGCCGAAATGCAACCGCGCAGCTTCACTGCTCGGTTATCCTTAGCAGGCCTCCTACGCCCCCTCCAACGCTAAGGATCAAAGTCCTCCGTAGAGGCAGCCGAGCGGCTACCCTGCTCGGCTATCCCTGGCCGGTAGCTTCCCTATTCGCAACGCCAGGGATCAAAGCCCTCGCCAAGAGGCAACCGCACAGCTTCACTGCCCGGTTATCCTTAGCAGGCCTCCTACGGCCTCTCCAACACTAAGGATCAAAGTCCTCCTTAGAGGCAGCCCAGCAGCTATCCTGCTCAGCTATCCCCGGCTGGTAGCTTCCTACCACAACCGACAGGGATCAAAAGCCCTCCCAGAGGCAGTCGAGCCCGACTCGCGCTTGGCTATCCTTCAGGACAAAAGCCCTCGCCAAGAGGCACCGGGCAGTAACCCTTCCCGGCCAAGGGTCCTTGGTAGGCTTCTTACAGCCCCTCCCGCGTTAAGGACCAAGTCCTCCCAGAGGCAGTCGAGCCCGACCCTTGCTCGGCTATCCCCGGCTAGTAGCTTCCTACCACAACCGACAGGGATCAAAGTCCTCGCCAAGAGGCACTGGGCAGTAACCCTGCTCGGTACCCATCCTGAAGGATCAAAGCCCTCGCAAGAGGCAACCGAGCGGCTACCCTGCTCGGTCATCTCCGGCCGGTAGCTCCCTGCCCATGACGCCAGGGATCGAAGCCCTTACAAGAGGCATCCGAACGGCTACCCCGCTCGGTCATCCCAGGCTGGTAGTTGCCTACCCACGACGCCAAATTTCAAAGCCCTCGCCAAGAGGCAACCGCGCAGTTTCACTGCCCAGTTATCCTTAGTAGGCTTCTTACAGCCCCTCCAACGCTAAGGATCAAAGTCCTCCTTAGAGGGAGCCGAGCGGCTTCCCTGCCCGGCTGTCCCTTGCCGGTAGCTTCTCCATTCGCAACGCCATGGATCAAAGCCCTCGCCAAGAGACAACCGCGCAGCTTCACTGCCCGGTTATCCTTAGCAGGCCTACTACGGCCCCTCCAACGCTAAGGATCAAAAGTCCTCCCAGAGGCAGTCGAGCCCGACCCTCGCTCGGCCATCCCCAGCTGGTGGTCGCCTGCTCGCAACGCCGGAAATCAAATGCCCTCGCCAAGGGGCAACCAAGCAGCTTCCCGGCTCGGTCATACCCAGCAGGCGCCCCCTGCCCAACAGACGCTGTGGGCTTGTAGCCCTCATAATGAGGCCTCTGAGCCCATTCATGCTCGGCAAAAATACGGCGGACATCCCTCTGCCCATCACATGCAGAGGATCCGAGGCCCCGACAAGGGGCATCAGGTCTATCAAAGTCTGAGCGATCCCCCCACGACTTCGGGGCCATAGAGATGCCTCCTTCTCAGCAGCGCTTGGCACACTTGGCAAGTGATCGATCAACTTGACGAACGATCGCTAGACAGATAGCCGACCTGACATGGAAGCCCAACAGTACAAGCAAAGATATTTTACGAGCATTCTTCACAAACAAAAGATAAAGTGCAAACTGATGAAACAAAAAAAGTTTTACTGCCAAAAGCGAAATCTTTACAAAGGGTATTTTAGGCTCCCCAGCCTTACAGACTGCCCGGAGGCTTACAAAAATTCCAGAAGCGACAAAATAAAATGTCACGACCCAAGTTTGGATGTGACCGGCACTTAGATTGTATCATATCTAAAGATATGCACAAGTCCAAGTAAGCCGAAAACCAAGATCAAAATACCTTATTGCGGAATTATTTATGAAAATTTAGTTTTTAAGTAAAAATCCCAATTTATGAAGTTAATTTATTAAACAAATAATAAGGGTTAAGTTTAGTTGTATTCCTAGTTGGAATCAATAATATTAACAATGAACATGAATATAAACATATAGAACATCACTATGAATCTCATAAAAAAAGAACTATGATACTGACCAACAGATCTCAACTGCCCATATATATATAATCTCTCATTCTAAGTCAAAATACAAGTTTGATGGAGGCCTTCTAGATACAAAATACAAAATCAAAAAGGAAGGTTACTACACATGTAACCTACCCATCAAAAGATGAAATACAACTGCAAAAATAGCTCTGCCTCTCAGTTACCCGTCCACTCTATCCCTGCAAGGAACTGTGGCACAACGGGGGTGAGTTGCCAACTCAGTGAATATAACTAACATATAACGGTGAATAAAGTAAATATGACAATCATATTAACTGAAATGTGAACACGTACAATGTATGATTATCTGTGAAAATCATAAATTCTTGAAGTAAAGCTCATAATGGCACTAAGATCTCATCATCTATTCTAATTAATTCATTTCTCCGTGTCTATCAACGACACAAAACTTCCATTTCTCACAGGCATCATTCCTCGAATGATTCTGATATCACAAAGTCCACTATGTATCCGACTGTATTCCCCACCGACTCAGTCTAGATAACACTGTAAATCCGTAACCGTATATCCACCGACTCGGTTCGGAATAAACACCACGAATCCGTAACCGTATATCCACCGACTCGGTTCGGAATAAACTCAAATCATAAAAACATCTCAATGTGTACATGTAACATAAATCATGAAAATTACCATATCTGTGGGATAGTATTCAAAATTTAAAACCATAAATCCTCAATACTTCAATTACTTCGTATTTAAACAAGAATTAAACATATACTAACATGATATAAATGATGTCAATTACTACTATTATTGATATGTGAAATATGATTTAATTTCATGTCAATCGGTATTATTATTAAGTGTGAAGTGACATAGCAATATCGACGAGGTGTGTGTAGCATATAAGACGTGCACGTGGCATGACTCGTCGATAATTGTGAAGTGTTCTAAAACTAAGCAATTTATATATATTTATAATGAATGCAATTTATCAATTAAGCATACCAATTTAAAACATTAAGTTAAGTAAAATTACGGGCGAAAACACGCCATCTTTACAAAATTCCCCGGTAGATGTTTAGTCTACTCACCGGAAAGTCGAATCTACTCTGGAATTGCTAATCCTTTCCCTTTCCTCGCGGCTTCCGAAATCCTTGTATCCGAGTCTAAATTTACGAATTAACGTATATAAGAAAACGGCTATTCCGATACGTCGGAAAAGACAAACACCCTTTCCCACTTACAAGTTACATACTATTCGATTATATCAAGCTATTAAACACTTAATCTTGCTGGATTTTAACCTTAATCTGTACTGTTACAGAATATAAAACGCGACGTGTTTTAGTCGTATCGTATATAGTGTTTTGAATTACCCTTTCCGATATATGTTCCCAGATTTTAACTACTGTGAAACTAATTTAATTAAACAACACCAAAATAGCCAAAATAACACACTGGAACATACCCAACAGAGCAAACCCACCTAGCTCCTAACATGGCCGGCGACGCCGGATTTTCGCCTATAGCCGCCGGCCCAAAGCCGGCCCCTTGGTGTCGTGGTCTTGTGGTTTACTCTAGTTGTTACCTATATCATTTTAACTCTGTTTAGTTCAATTAATTATCTTCTAAATATTAGCAAATTTTAACAGAGCTTAATTTTAACTAAAATACGATATTATGTGACTTGATTAGCTCTAAACTAACTAAGCTACAGAATTTTATCCCTACTGTGTTTAAGAGTTTTACCCTCCTATATTGCTGTAGGAATAACCCTCCAAGATGCTAAGTCCTTCCTAGCTTGATGATGAACAACACTCAAAAGCTCCTTCTTCTTCTTCTTGTTCTTTCTTTTCTCTTTTAACTTTTCTTTTCTTTTAATTCATTTGAATTTTAATCTGAGATTGAACTGAATAGGAGCTATATATATGAGAGGAGGAAGGGATAGGGTGAAGGAGGAGGTGTCAAGGGTTGAAGTGTGCATGTTTCATGCAAGGAGGAGGTGGAAGGTGAATGTGCTCATGCAAGCATGAGGTGTTTTTAGCTTTATCTTCTCATTTTGTTTTAATTTAATTATAATTCTGAACTAAAAGATGATTTCCTTCCACTTTCACTTATATCCACAACAATCTCTTATTTGCATAAGAAAACTTAAACTTTACAAGTTAACCCCTCACAACTTAACTTATTATAAAACACACATTTTGTTAAAATGAAGCTAAATTTGTCACTAAAACCCTTATAACATATTTAATTTGCATTCAAAAATTCTAATTTAATTTGTACTACATATAACTTATGAAGATTGACATATTTTATTTTAACAGTTTTGTGATTTATCATTTTTATTTTTAATTTAATTAATTTTATTTATTTCTAAATATTCCAAATGTTACAATATCCCCCCCTTAGAAAAATTCGGTCCCCGAATTTAAAATAATTACTAGACATACCTACGAAAAGATGTGGAAATTTCTTTTGCATTGCGTCCTCCGTCTCCCAAGTAATCTCCTCGCGATTCTTTCCTTGCCAGAGGACCTTTACAGATGGAAGTATTCTTGATCGTAGTTGCTTTGCCTGCCTGTCAAGAATAGCGACTGGCTGCACTGTATAGGATAAATCTGGCTCAAGTTGTAAGGTCTGATGCTGGATCGCGTGAGATGGATCATGAAGATATCTGCGAAGCATCGAAACGTGAAACACCGGATGCACGTCGGGAAAATTAGGTGGAAGTGCTAACCGATAAGCTACAGCGCCCACCCTTTCTAAAATCTCGTAAGGTCCAACATATCTGGGGTTGACCTTCCCTTTCTTCCCGAAGCGCATCACACCTTTCATTGGAGATACTCGAAGGAACACATGATCTCCCACATCAAACTCGAGTTTACGTCGTCGTCGATCTGCATATGACTTCTGTCTGCATTAGGCCGCTTTCATTCTATCTCGTATCAATTGAATCTTTTCTGTAGTTTCCTGTACTATTTGCGGTCCCAAAATGCCACTTTCGCTAAGTTCCGTCCAGCAAACGGGTGATCGACATTTCCTCCCATACAAAGCTTCAAAGGGTGCCATCTGGAGCGTCTCCTGAAAACTGTTGTTGTACGAGAATTCTACCAAAGGTAGGTGACGATCCCAACTACCACCGAAATCTAGGCTACAAGCCCGAAGCATATCCTCTAGTATCTGAATGGTCCGCTCCGACTGACCGTCTGTCTGTGGGTGGAAAGCTGTACTAAAACTCAGCCGTGTACCAAGAGCGTCCTGAAGTTTCTGCCATAGCCTGCTAGTGAACTGAGTACCTCGATCTGATACTATGCATGTCGGCACTCCATGTAGACGTACAATCTCATCGATATAAACCTGTGCATACTGAGCAAATCCATACGTCGTCTTTACTGGAAGAAAATGAGCGGCCTTTGTCAATCTATCTACAATCACCCAAATAGAATCATACCCTCTGCTAGTCCTGGGTAGACCCACCACGAAATCCATGGAAATCTGTTCCCATTTCCACTCTGGAATGGGTAAGGGCTGCAGCTCCCCGGCTGGCCTCTGGTGTTCTGCTTTGACTTGCTGACAAGTCAAGCATCTTGAAACATATTCTGCAATGTCCCTCTTCATTCCTTCCCACCAGTAACCATCTTTCAAATCACGATACATCTTGGTGGAACCAGGATGAATACTGTATACTGATCTGTGGGCATCCTCCAAAATCTCACGCCTCAATCCCTCAGAATCTGGCACACAGAGACGAGTCCTAAAACGTAATACTCCATGATCATCAATCACGAACTCCGTCTCCCTGCCCTGCCTAACCTGATCCATAATCTCCATCATACGAGTATCTGTAGGCTGCGCCTCTCGAATGCGATTTAATAACTGAGGTCTGGTGCGAACCTGTGCTAGCTGGCCTCCTGCCGACGAGAACTCAAACTGAATATGATTATCACATAAGATCTGCCAGTCTGTAGAAGACTGTCTCTGCAAGATGCTCAAATGAGATAATTTACTTCCAGGCCTCCGACTCAAGGCATCTGCTACAACATTCGTCTTGCCTGGATGGTACAAGAACTCACAATCATAATCTTTCACCAGTTCCATCCATCTACGCTGCCTGAGGTTCAGATCTCTCTGCTGAAAAATATATCTTAAGCTTTTATGATCTGTGAAGATTTGACACGATTCTCCATACAGGTAATGTCTCCAAATCTTCAATGCGAATACTACAGCAGCCATCTCTAGATCATGAGTGGGGTAGTTTTGTTCATGCCTCTTCATCTGTCGAGAAGCATAGGCTATAACTCTGCCGTGTTGCATCAACACACAGCCTAGACCCACTCTAGAAGCATCGCAATACACGACGAAACCCCCTGACCCGGAAGGTAAAGATAATACAGGTGCAGTCGTCAAACGCGTCTTCAACTGTTGGAAACTCTGCTCACATGCATCTGTCCAATGAAATGGAACTTCCTTCCTAGTCAATCCTGTCAAAGGTGCCGCTATCCGTGAGAAATCCTGTACGAAGCGTCTGTAATAACCTGCCAGACCTAAGAAACTCCGAACCTCCGTAACTGACATAGGCCTGGGCCATTGTTGTACCGCTTCAATCTTCTTTGGGTCCACACATATACCTTCTCTCGTAACTATGTGACCCAAGAACTCCACACTATCGAGCCAAAAAGCACACTTAGAGAATTTTGCATACAGTTGATGCTCCTTCAAGGTCTGCAATGTGATACGTAAATGCTGCTCGTGCTCCGTCTGACTCCGAGAATATACAAGAATATCATCTATGAATACTATAATAAACCGATCGATAAATGGTCTAAAGATACGGTTCATCATATCCATAAACGCTGCTGGGGCGTTGGTGAGTCCGAACGACATCACCATGAATTCATAATACCCATATCTCGTACGAAACGCCGTCTTCGGAATATCGTCCTTCCGAACCCTCAACTGATGATACCCTGACCTCAAGTCAATCTTCGAGAAAAACCCAGCTCCTTGCAACTGATCGAATAAGTCATCTATACGTGGTAATGGATACCTGTTTCGCACAATGACGCGATTCAGCTGTCGGTAGTCGATGCACATTCTCATACTACCGTCCTTCTTCTTTACAAATAAGACAGGAGCTCCCCACGGTGAAACACTGGGACGAACAAGTCCTCTATCTAACAACTCTTGTAACTGGCTTTTGAGTTCCTTCAATTCCATCGGTGCCATTCGATAGGGTGGTATAGAAATAGGCCCCGCACCCGGAATCAAGTCGATGCAAAATTCGATATCTCGATCAGGTGGCAATCCTGGTAACTCAGCAGGAAATACCTCAGGAAATTCTCGTATGATCGGTATTTGATCCAATGGAACCTCCGTGACCCCTAAGTCCTGTACGAAGGCCAAAAACCCATGACAACCCTTCTTCAAGAGTCGCCCCGCACAAAGAGTAGAAATCATGTTGACAGGGGTTAACTTGTAATCCCCCTGCACAACAAACACCGGTTCGCTAGGAAAACAAAATCTAACCATTTTTCCTCGACAATCTACATAGGCATGACAAGCGGCTAACCAATCCATACCAAGAAGTATGTCAAAATCTAGCATGTCTAGGAGAATCAGATCAACTAGCGAATCTCTATCACCAATGCGCATCGAACACGATCTGAATACGTGCCGAGCTATAAAAGAATCTCCAACCGGGGTAATCACTACCAATGGTAACTCTAAAAATGAGGACTCTTTCCCCAACAAAAGTGCGAATCGTGAAGATACATAAGAATTTGTAGAACCGGGATCAAATAAAACATGTGCCTCTAATGAGCATACTGTAAGAGTACCTGTCACGACTGCATTTGATGCCTGGGCATCCTGTGGAGTCAGCGCAAATACCCTTGCCTGGCCCCTGCCCGCATCCTGTCGTCCTCTACCTCTATCTCCTCGACCTCTATGAGCACGTCCTGCAAAGCCTCGACCTCGTGGTGCGACTGCCTGGCGTGTAGCGCCAACTGGGGGAGGAAGTAAAGCCATCGGCGTAGGAGGTGGAAGGGGTAAAGCAGCCTGTGGAGTATTAGTTCCACCATAACGTGTACACCCTCTAGCTGTATGTCCTGGACGCCCGCAATTATAACATGTAAGTGGGGTCCTCTGATCATCGGAATATGAACTGAACATCTGGCCTTGTGCCCAACCTCGTCCGACACTGCGGCCTGGAATATATCTGCCTGGATGTGACCCTCTATCTCTGCCAAACTGTCTATTCATCGGCACAATCGGTCTACTCCTCTTTGGTTCCGGAACGACCACTGACTCGCTCAACCGCTCCTCTACTCGAATCGCTGCATCCATGGCCTGTGCATATGTATCAAAATGCTGGGAGCCTATCGCCAGATACAACTGCGTGTCCAAACTCCTTAGGAACCTCTTCACCCGAAGCTCCTCCGTAGGTACTAAATATGGGGCATATCGCGACAGCTGGGTGAATCGTAAGTCATAATCTGCTACTGACATACTTGTTGATTTCCTCAACGCTTCAAAACTGCTAGCTCTAGCGTCCCTCACACTCCGGGGAAGAAATCTGGCAAGAAAAACTGTAGAAAACTCAGTCCACGTCATCGGAGGAAGATTCGTAGCTCGCCCTCTCTCCATCGACTCACACCACTCCTGTGCAAGTCCCTCCAAACGAAAGCTAGTCAGTTCAACTGACCTCGCATCAGAACATCGCAATGATCTGCCAATCCTCGCCATCCTATCAAGAAAAGACTGAGGATCTTCCGCCACATCGGTCCCTGTAAATACCGGGGGTCTCAATCGCATAAACTCTGCAAGTGATACCTCCATCACTCTCGTATCTACTAGCGCCACCGTTTGTGTAGGCTGTATCTCGGACTCCGCTACGGTCGGTGCTGGATCTGGTCTCAGTACTCGAGTGGTCTCAGCTAACTGTCCTACCACTCGCTGTAATCCCAACATACCCTCCTCAATCCTAGTCATGCGATCTGGAGGAGGAGGATCAACATGCTCATGCACCGCCGGAACGTCCGGTGTACCAGTCGTAGTCACAGGTGGACTCGCCCTAGCTGCATCTCTGGCTGCGGCTCGCCTAGCCCGCGTAGCAATAGCAACTGGAACAAGAAACGAGAGTTGATAAGGTGTAAGAATAGAAGCAATCAATAACGGAGAATCAACGGAAGAATAGATCAAGATAAACATCCTACGGTTAGTTAGGCTGAATACAATAACGTAAATATGCCGCGGAACATACGTACGGTACTGCATTCGTCCTAATTCACCTACTCCATCAAACCAAAGGTCATCCTAACTCACGGACTCATATCAACCTATTGAAATCCCTTACTGAATTCCGTAAGGTTACTCCTAGGCTCTGATACCAACTTTGTCACGACCCAAGTTTGGATGTGACCGGCACTTAGATTGTATTATATCTAAAGATATGCACAAGTCCAAGTAAGCCGAAAACCAAGATCAAAATACCTTATTGCGGAATTATTTACGAAAATTTAGTTTTTAAGTAAAAATCCCAATTTATGAAGTTAATTTATTAAACAAATAATAAGGGTTAAGTTTAGTTGTATTCCTAGTTGGAATCAACAATATTAACAATGAACATGAATATAAACATATAGAACATCACTATGAATCTCATAAAAAAAGAACTATGATACTGACCAACAGATCTCAACTGCCCATATATATATAATCTCTCATTCTAAGTCAAAATACAGGTTTGATGGAGACCTTCTAGATACAAAATACAAAATCAAAAAGGAAGGTTACTACACATGTAACCTACCTATCAAAAGATGAAATACAACTGCAAAAGTAGCTCTGCCTCTCAGTTACCCGTCTACTCTATCCCTGCAAGGAACTGTGGCACAACGGGGGTGAGTTGCCAACTCAGTGAATATAACTAACTTATAACGGTGAATAAA
Source organism: Agapanthus africanus (assembly GCA_030015575.1). Lineage (NCBI taxonomy): Eukaryota > Viridiplantae > Streptophyta > Magnoliopsida > Asparagales > Amaryllidaceae > Agapanthus > Agapanthus africanus. The sequence continues at coordinate 437,612,634 of CM057350.1, read as the reverse complement.
GTAAATATGACAATCATATTAACTGAAATGTGAACACGTATAATGTATGATTATCTGTGAAAATCATAAATGCATGAAGTAAAGCTCATAATGCCACTGAGATCTCATCATCTATTCTAATTAATTCATTTCTCCGTGTCTATCAACGACACAAAACTTCCATTTCTCACAGGCATCATTCCTCGAATGATTCTGATATCACAAAGTCCACTATGTATCCGACTGTATTCCGCACCGACTCAGTCTAGATAACACTGTAAATCCGTAACCGTATATCCACCGACTCGGTTCGGAATAAACACCATGAATCCGTAACCGTATATCCACCGACTCGGTTCGGAATAAACTCAAATCATAAAAACATCTCAATGTGTACATGTAACATAAATCATGAAAATTACCATATCTGTGGGATAGTATTCAAAATTTAAAACCATAAATCCTCAATACTTCAATTACTTCGTATTTAAACAAGAATTAAACATATACTAACATGATATAAATGATGCCAATTACTACTATTATTGATATGTGAAATATGATTTAATTTCATGTCAATCGGTATTATTATTAAGTGTGAAGTGACATAGCAATATCGACGAGGTGTGTGTAGCATATAAGACGTGCACGTGGCATGACTCGTCGATAATTGTGAAGTGTTCTAAAACTAAGCAATTTATATATATTTATAATGAATGCAATTTATCAATTAAGCATACCAATTTAAAACATTAAGTTAAGTAAAATTACGGGCGAAAACACGCCATCTTTACAAAATTCCCCGGTAGATATTTAGTCTACTCACCGAAAAGTCGAATCTACTCTGGAATTGCTAATCCTTTCCCTTTCCTCGCGGCTTCCGAAATCCTTGTATCCGAGTCTAAATTTACGAATTAACGTATATAAGAAAACGGCTATTCCGATACGTCGGAAAAGACAAACACCCTTTCCCACTTACAAGTTACATACTATTCGATTATATCAAGCTATTAAACACTTAATCTTGCTGGATTTTAACCTTAATCTGTACTGTTACAAAATATAAAACGCGACGTATTTTAGTCGTATCGTATATAGTGTTTTGAATTACCCTTTCCGATATATGTTCCCAGATTTTAACTACTGTGAAACTAATTTAATTAAACAACACGAAAATAGCCAAAATAATACACTGGAACATACCCAACAGAGCAAACCCACCTAGCTCCTAACATGACCGGCGACGCCGGATTTTCGCCTATAGCCGCCGGCCCCTTGGTGTCGTGGTCTTGTGGTTTACTCTAGTTGTTACCTATATCATTTTAACTCTGTTTAGTTCAATTAATTATCTTCTAAATATTAGCAGATTTTAACAGAGCTTAATTTTAACTAAAATACGATATTATGTGACTTGATTAGCTCTAAACTAACTAAGCTACAGAATTTTATCCCTACTGTGTTTAAGAGTTTTACCCTCCTATATTGTTGCTGTAGGAATAACCCTCCAAGATGCTAAGTCCTTCCTAGCTTAATGATGAACAACACTCAAAAGCTCCTTCTTCTTCTTCTTGTTCTTTCTTTTCTCTTTTAACTTTTCTTTTCTTTTAATTCATTTGAATTTTAATCTGAGATTGAACTGAATAGGAGCTATATATATGAGAGGAGGAAGGGATAGGGTGAAGGAGGAGGTGTCAAGGGTTGAAGTGTGCATGTTTCATGCAAGGAGGAGGTGGAAGGTGAATGTGCTCATGCAAGCATGAGGTGTTTTTAGCTTTATCTTCTCATTTTGTTTTAATTTAATTATAATTCTGAACTAAAAGATGGTTTCCTTCCACTTTCACTTATATCCACAACAATCTCTTATTTGCATAAGAAAACTTAAACTTTACAAGTTAACCCCTCACAACTTAACTTATTATAAAACACACATTTTGTTAAAATGAAGCTAAATTTGTCACTAAAACCCTGATAACATATTTAATTTGCATTCAAAAATTCTAATTTAATTTGTACTACATATAACTTATGAAGATTGACATATTTTATTTTAACAGTTTTGTGATTTATCATTTTTATTTTTAATTTAATTAATTTTATTTATTTCTAAATATTCCAAATGTTACATAAAAGGAGGAAGAAGACGGGGGATTTAGGCCTCGGGACCAGGCACGACCTCGGGGTCCTCGATATCTACCACGATTCGGGCAGGGTCCTCGGCCAACTCCTCGTCAGGAATCTCTTCCCCCTACTCATTGACGTCCGCGAGGGGGTATTCGGCCCGGATCTCTTCATTGGCGAACTCCGGCATCCGAGCCTTGACGGCGTCGAGGGCCTCGTGCCAGATGCGGGTGGTGGCCACGGCTAAGTCATTGTAGAAGTCCTTCGACTTCTTATAGCCCTCCACCGCCTTCGCCGCCGAGAGCTCGGCCTGCTCCGCCGCCTTGACCGCCGCCCCCAGCTCCTTCCGGAGGGTCCTCACCGTCTTCTTCAGGTTGCCGGCGAGCGCCTGAGCGTCCTCAAGCTTGACATCGGCAACCACGGCAGCCTCGCGGTGCCGGGAAACCTCCCGTTTCCCGGCCTCCACCTCGCCCTCTAGGGCGGCAACCCTCGCCATCGCCGCCTCCAGCTCCCGCTTGGAGCTCTCCTTCAGCGAGGCAAGACGGTCCGTAGCCTTCATCGCCGGGGCTATCACCTCGGCCTCCATGCGTAAGGCAAGGGCAACATGCTGGAGGACCGAAAAAAAATAAGAAAGAGGTCAGATAGACGAAAGAAGCACCAAATCTCTCAAACAGCCGAGCACTTACCTGCATGGACTCCTGGGCGATGGACGCCATCTAGGTCCTGAAGGTCCCCCCGGGGACCCTGCCCCCTGCCGACGTCTCTATCTCGTGCAGCAGGCTATGGGCGACGGATAGCCCCGAGGGCACCGCAAATTGGAGGCCCCCTCCTCCACCATGATCGGCGAGGGCGGGCCCCGGGAAGACCTTCGGGAACCCCTCTTAAGCGGCTCCATTGAGGAGCCGATCTCCTCTTCTTCGACCAGGTCTTCCAGAATTTGAGCCCGCTTCCGACCCGGCGCTCTGCTAGGCCCCGGGGCGGGATCCACCCCCCAACGCTCACGGGACGCGGCCACCGGAGGAGAGGGAGCCGGGGCTGGCTTCAAACGAGAAGAGCTGGCGCCCCCAGCCTTCATGACCTTTCTCGGCTGTCGCATGGAGGCTCGGAGCTCGTCCATATCCATGGGTCCTGCACAAAACCAAATGCAAATAAGTCAGCGACACAAGCAATATACAAGCCAAAAAGCAAGCCTAACTTACCGACGAACTCAACGGGGCTGAGCTCGGCCCAACTTAGGACCCTCTCAGACAGCAGCACGTCGAATCGGGGGATGGGCTCCCATAACGCCACTCTCACCGCGGCGGGGTCATTGGACTGGTTCCCTGGCAAGCATTTTTCCCTCGACCACCTGGTGGGCACGGGCCAGTCCTCACCCTCGGGCGGCGTGATAAAGAAAAACTTCTTCTTCCAAACATGAATGGAAGAAGGCAGGGCTACAACCCCTGTCCCGGCGGCGCCCCCCTGTCGCTTTCTAAAAGAGAGGTAGACCCACCTCGGGTCGCCCGCTCGACCCCCAGGATGATTTTTGAAAATGAGAAGAGAATCAAGGATGGAGAGGCTGAAGGGGACCGCCTGTAACTTTAGGTGGATCAGGAACCTGAGGAGAATCCTCCATGAGTTTGGCACTAACTGGCCAGGGGCTAGCCCGAAGAAGTTCAGCGCTTCGACGATCTCGGGAGTGAAGGGAAGGCGCATTCCACCCCAAAAAGCTTCCAAGTATAGGGCGATCTCCCTATCCCGTACTTGGTCTGCCCTCTCTCCCTCCTTGGCCAGACGATGAGTATAACGTGGAGGGATGTGGAAGCGAGCCCGAGCATTGGCAAGCTCTCCCTCATGCCTCACCCAACACGAGGCGCCGGGGGCAGCATCTACCGCCTCCTCCATGGGGGCTGCCCCCGCCGCACGATCCCGAGAAGAGGGTCCGATCCCTACTCCCCGAGAAGATCCAGGCTCAACTAAAGAGTCCATAAAACCTACTCCTACGATATCTACAGATTCCACGAAAGAAGACATCTAACCTGGAGAAGAGGGATCCTCGGGAAACGAAAGCAGAAGGAAGAAACGAGCGCCGAGTAACCAGGGCTTATAGCGAGGAAATTTGAAGGAGTAGGGACCCTAGAGTAGGCCCCACCCCTATTTGTCACTGCAATCGCCCTCATCCAAGGGCGCCCTTCATCTCCCGCCAAAGCGCCTCCTCGCGTCTAACGGCTCCGATTGCTCCACTTGTCGTTCCCACACTGGACCGCACCCCATCAGACGCCGCAGGTCTGCACATGTTGCGTCGGCCAACCAACTCTTGACACGTGGACCATCGCTTCAGTGACAGGATGCACGAACTAACACGCCTTCCTTAAATGCAGAGATCTCGCCCTGATTCGCTGGCAGAAAAGACAGCTCACAGCCCGGGACCGCGTCCCGACGAAGTCTTGAGAGGGGGCTCACCCCGGGCGGCCCGGCAGTCCACTCTTGACCCGACCCGCCAGCTGGTCGGGACAAGAATGGGGGGCTAATGATGATGCTCTATATTGGCGATCTCCCATATCAGGACACGTGGCAGATGACGTGTCCCAGAACTCAGAAGAAAGGGCCCACAGGGACCGACCAGGCCCCCCCGGTACCTGAACTGCAAGCACAAGCTGGCTCTCCTCAGAGCCCCCTGCAAATTGGCCTCCTCGGCCTCTCAGCTCGCCCCGAGCTGCCACAGGACCAAGATGCCTCGGCCCTCCCGCTCGTCCCCGAGCTCTCACCTGCCGAGTGTTAGTGTATATGCCCTAGGGGCCATTATTGTATCATACTAGTTTGTATATTATTTAATGGAAGCTTGGGATATCCACAGTTGTATTAACAATCTTGCTCAACATAGTAGTATGCTACTTGGCTTATATCTATCTTAATATGTGTATATGTTTCTTTTAAGCATATCGTAAATACATATTGATAGAGCCCATAGGATCTTGCTTGACTACCAGCGTTGTGATGGCAGCCACACTAGTGGGGGCTAGGTAGTCTACAAGCACATCCTTTTTCAGGTCCCTAGTCGTACGATTATCGAGACAGGGCATTGATACTCCGGAGTAGACTAGTGTATACGCTTCTCGTCCCAGCAGGGGAAATGGTCTGTCCCACAGCCATTAGTACGTTGTACTGGAGATAGTATGCAGGTGCTCATTGGGTTACGAGTACACCGGGCAGGACTCGCAGGGAACTATTGGTTGGTATTATACCCGTCGTCAGTTAACAGTTCCCATGTGACATGAGTACAGCATATTCCGTAGACTTGACACTGCTGCTTCGCCTCGAGTGTGTTCCCACTGTTCTTAGATTGCTACCCAACCACGGCTCAAAAGAGTCGTGCAAACAGGTAGCAGTTGGGTGCAGTCCCGAAGCACTTGGAGGCAGTGGTGGTTAGATAGGATTCGTCTCTCCCGGTATTGGGAGTTGATATCGCACTGTGTTTGGAGAGCCATTACGCAAAGTCCCTGGCCAGGGCAAGCGAGATTTACTGGTAGGTTTTCCAGTAGCTTCTCAAGGTGTAATGGGCTTCACTCCAACACGACTTATACCGCTTTTAGGGGACTGACACTTGCCACCCCCTAGGCCCGATATGCGATAGTCTTAGACGAACAGACCGGACTGTACAGAGATTGTTACATCAGGCTCAGTAGGAGTTCGGATGGGTTTCCTCATCGACCTTCTTATCGACATCTACCTGGGGACCGTTACGTACAGCTAGTACCGCTTGCAGCCTGTGGTTAAACCCACTGCTAGCGTAGTGTCAAGTCTTTAGAGTCCCACACAGAGAGTTTCCCTGCTTCAGGCGAAACGATATAGAGGTCGTATGGTTTTACGACAGGGTTCGGATATATACGTGTACTTGTGCACGTATGATGTTCGGACAGATTATACTAGCAGGCTTTGGTTTAAGACAGATTCTAGTATTGGATTATTGGATTTATGTAGTCTCAGTATATCCGTGTTTGTCGTAAATACGGATAGGAGGGGCATTCTCGTAATTAGTCGAGAAGCTTCTAGAAGAAAAGTGACTCATTTAGTTTTAATTCATTTGTGAATTAAACTTAATGAGGTGGAGAGCTTATGTGTTATTATCATTAATTACACCATGACTCATGAGATGATTCATCTCAAGAATTAAATGAAGCATGGATGATATTTGTGCGAGATATTTGTACAAGATATTTTTTATGCTTCATATTATTCAAAGTGAGAAGGGTTCAATTCATAATTAACAAACACACTCTCTCTCCTCAAGCTCTCCTCTTCTTCAACCTAACCCTAATCCTCTCATGTGTTGAGATCTCAAGGGTTAGAAAGACTAATAGATCCTTAATCCACTTCTATATTTTCTAGGTCACTTGGATTAGCAATTCTAGCCACTTAGTTACCTCAAGTTAGAGGTTAAAGCTTGGAGGAGGAACTCTCGGGTGGATCTTCTATTACATCAAGGAGGCCGACGAGGAATTGAACAACAAGAACAAGAAGGACTAGTATCTTGAGGTATAATTATCTATCATAGTAGTTTAGCACTTCTAGATAGTTTGTTAGTTAGGGTTTAGTAAAGATCCGTTTGATAGTCGATGTTACTTTGAACAAAATAATTGTTTTACCTATTCCGCCTCTCCGCATCTAGTGGGGTGTGTAACGTTGACTTATAGTGGTATTAGAGCCTAGCTAAATCATAACTAACATATTAGCAAAGTTTTTAGAAATTCGATCGCAATTTAATCCCGAAAAAACGACGTTTTCACCTAGTTTCTGCCGATTTTAAATTGGGGTCTAAAATTTTTTCAGGGACCCTTAAAAATACAAGCAGGGTTTTTTAAGAATTGTGAAGAAATTTGGGATCGTGAGTCATCCAAACCACCGCGGAACCGCGGCCGATCCAAGCGATCCGCCGCGGATCCGCGGCCAAGTTGACACCGAGTCAACCCAAATTTACTCAGTTATTCTTCTGTGTTGATATTGTGTTTTCTGGGGATGTTTTGTTTCTGCTCAGGTTTTATGCGCACAGAGAATTGTTTGGAGTAGATTCATATGTGTTGCTTGATCGAAATTCTAAGAATTTTGGCTAACTGGATTATATCTATGTTGTGTTTAATGTGTTCGTAAACCTCCCCTAATTGCTAGTATATCGGTTAGCATTGGGTTGCACATTTCTGTAATGGTTACTTTATGTTTGTGGACATGAACTTGTTGGATTGTCGTGAATGGATAGCCGGGGATGTGAGACGAGTGTTTCTTTCATTCAAATGTAAATTGTAATTTGTTGTAATATTCTTTTGCGGGGCACATCCGAGTTGAGATTGTAGCCATGGTTGTATTATTTCATTTACTGTTTTCTGCTCCTAGGATAGACCCAAGAAGGGATGCACAAACTACCGGGTACTTTGAAGTGTTTAGTGGCCTGCTCACGTCGTTGAGGGAGACCGCTTCACTTCGGGTACTTGGTGGGTAGTTTGCCGTACCCGTAGGGGTCTAGGGTGGGGTTTGGCTATTCATCGCGACTGTGTAATCCGTCTTTCATTGCAGGCTCAAAAGAAATGCGGATTACTTGTATATCCAATATGTTCATCTGTGATCTGGAATCCCTATTATTGCGTCTGACGAATATACAATATCTATATATGATATCTAGTAGGCGTTAGTTATGTTTTGCATCCGCGCTAGCCCAGCCCCCGCTCTGTCGTTAGTTAAGTAACCTGACGGGTGAATGACGGGGCCCAGTGGCGAATGCGGATGACATAAGAGAACGTTGTATTTTCGTTGTTTTCTGCAATGATAGGTTAATTGATGGGACGCATTATATTAATGCAAAGAAAATAAACCAAAGTTTAATCGTTGGAACAATTTAAAAGAGACCACTCGGTTATTTTAAAAACAGCAGATTTTTAATTGCGGAGCTTAAACCACTCCTTTTAAAAGCTATCAGGTTCCTTCGATCATATCAAGTTGACTACGTTCACGGTTTCGCCAAAACCATTCGTAACCCTCCGTCATTTCATTTGGGTATTCAGTAGTATTCAAGCTATGTATTTTGACCAACGCCAAGGCATAGTGTTTGGTAGCTACTGGGTATTCATCTGTTGCATAGATAGATGAGTTGGTTTGGGACAGACGTACTGCCATTTGGCCAACGTCAGGGGTATGTATGGATGGGTTCAAATTAACAAGATAATGATGGGTAGAACTTAACATGTGACTTATGACATTTTGACCAACGCCAAGGTCATAAGAGCATGGAGCAAAAATCCACATCGGGAATTTCTAAAGAAACTGAAATTTGCTAGAGCTGCATACCATTTGGAGTGTGATAATTTTGGTAGGATTCCTTCAGCTTTATCACACGATGATATTTGGATCCCGATCCTACTGTGAGTATATGCTACTCATCGGGAGATTATTTCACTTAACGATCAATATTATAAACCAAGTAGGTGTCGAGAAATGTGTCAGCGGGGCTACGCCCCCAGGGAAAAGAGGTTATTTAATTAAGGAACTTCGCGAAAGCGTCGTAAAACCTCCCTCGATGTACCGACACTTGCCTGGCTAAACGGTTAAGCAAGTATTGCACGGTGAGAATAGTCCTGACTAGTTCTTCTTTTTTGGTTTGAGGAAGGATTCGAGAAACAGTGGGAGCCATCCTGTTTAGATAAACTAAAAACCACTCTAAACTTACAAGAGCATCATGCTAAAGTGTTTCCTCTCTCTCTCCTTATTACAGCGACCCAGAACATGACAGGCCTTAAATTATTATTAGATAAAAATATTTTGACAGGACCAAACTATAAAAATTGGTTCCGAAATGTCAAGATGGCAATTACCTATGACAAATTGGGGTAAGTCCTTACTACTAAGGCGCCTGCCGTCCCAGGTCCAGAATCCAGTGTCGTGGATAAGAAAATCCACAAGACCTGGGAGATTGACTGCGCGAAGGCCAAATGAATCGTGCTTGCCTCTATGAATAATGAACATCAGAGGAGGCACAAGAATATGGATCTTGAATCCATATTTCTCCACACCAAGGAACTGTATGGAGAGCAATCTCGTATAGCAAGATACAAGACCTCGAAGAACTTGTTTCAGTCGAGGATGGCCGTCGGATCATCTTTTGGGGAATATGCCCTCAAGATGATTGGCTACATAGAGGAGCTCACGGACCTCGGGACAACATTAGAGAACGAGCTGTATATAGACTTGATTCTCCAGTCCCTTCCTTCCACCTACGCCCAGTTTATCTTGAATTTCAACATTCAAGGTAAAGAAGTTGAATTTCCAGAGCTCCTTAACATGTTGAGGAGTGCAGAGGGTGTTAGTGTATATGCCCCAGAGGCCATTACTGTATCATACTAATTTGTATATTACTTAATGGAAGCTTGGGATATTCACCTTGTATATACAATCTTGCTCAAAATAGTAGTATGCTACTTGGTTTGTTTCTACTTCAATGTGTACATGTGTTTATTTTAGTATATCACCTTTGCACATTAGTGGAGCCCTTAGGATCTTTGCTTGATTACCAGCGTTGTGATGGCAGTCACACTAGTGGAGGCTGGGTAATCTATAAGCACATCCTTATGCAGGTCCCTAGTCGCAGGACTATCGAGACAGGGCATCGATACTCCGGAGTAGACTAGCGCATGCGCTTCTCATCCCAGAGTGAGAGATGGTCTGTCCCACAGCCATCAGTACGTCGTACTGGAGATAGTATGAGGGTGCTCGTTGGGTTACGAGTACATTGGACAGGACTCATCGGGAACTGACCGGTTGGTATTATACCTATCGTCAGTTATCAGTTCCCAGGTAACATGAGTACAGCTTAGTCCGCTGACTTGACACTGTCACTTCGCCTCGAGTGTGTTCCCACTGTACTTTGATTACTACCCTACCACGGCTCAAAGGAGTCGTGCAAACAGGTAGTAGTTGGGTGCAGTCCCGAAGCACTTGGAGGCAGTGACGGTTAGACAGGATTCGTCTCTCCCGGTATTGGGGGTTGACATCGCGCTGTGTCTAGGAGAGCCATTACACGAGTAGTCCCTGACCAGGGCAAGCGAGATATACTGGTAGGCTTCCAGTGTTATCTCAGGGTGTATTGGGCTTCACTCCGACATGACTTGTACCGCTATTAGGGGACTAACGTTTACCGCCCCCTAGGCCCGCCATGCGATGTATCAGACGAACAGACCGGACTGTACGGAGATTGTCACATTCAGGCTCAGTAGGAGTTCAGATGGGTTTCACTTCGTCAGTCTTCTTGTCGGCATCTACCTGGGGACCGTTACGCACAGCTAGTGCCGCTTGCGGTCTGTGGTTAAACCCACTGCCAGCGTAGTGTCGAGTCTTTAGAGTCCCACACAGAAAGCTATTCGCCTTTAGGCAAAAGAGTAGAGGTCGCATGGTTTTGCGACAGGTCGCATGGTTTTGCGACAGGGTCCGGTCACATCCGTGAACTTGTGCGCGTACAGTGTCCGGACAGTTAACACTAGCGGGCTTTGGTTTAAGCCGGATCCTAGTGTACGTTTTGGGATTGATTTTATCTCGTTTGTGTTCGTGTTCCTCGGAACGCGAATGCGGGTGTGTATGCACAGTTGACGGAGAGACAGAGGCAGAGGATTCTCATTAGGGTTGTTGACCGTTGACTGTTGACTATTGACTTTTTGCTCAACCCTAATGAGAATATGATATGTAATTAACAATAATATTAATTAAGTATTGTGGTGACATGGTTGTTGAGGGGTTGACTTTGTTGACTTGTTGACTTTGTTGACCGGTTGACTAGGTTGGACTAGTTGACCATCATGATGACAATGGCTATCATTTCATGGCAAAGACTTTTTACTTGCTTCTTCTCTTGTGTAATATGAGTGCATGAAATGATATAGCCATTTTGACTTGAACCATTTACACAATACTTGATTACTATTTTTGTGATGATGGTTTTGGATTATGAGAGCCAAGTGAGAAAAGTCTTGCTCATTCTATCATTTTCACTCTCTCTCTTGTGTTCTTGAGCTCTCATCTTCTTCCTCTTGCTCTCCCTCTCTTTAGTCTATGGTTCACTTGTCTCATGTGTTGAGAACCGAGAACCATAGAGAAAATCCCAACACACTCTCCTCTACTCACTCTAGTTCACAAGGTTTAGCAAACCGAGTGAACTAGTTTCTTCAAAGTACGAAGAAGAAGCCAAAGGTAGAAGCTTTCAGGTGGATCGATCTTCGGCGCAAGGAGACGACGGGGTAAAGCCGATCCGGACAACCATCGAGGCTTGAAGACGAAGGAGTTCAAGAAAGAAAGGTATAACCCCCTAACCGAGTAGTTAACAACTCCTAGTTAGGTTGTTAGTTAGATGTTTAACCAAGATCCGGTTTTGAGTCCATGTTACCGCCTCTAGAAAATTGTTTTTCACCAAATTCCGCATGCCCGAAAGTACCGGGAGAGGTAGCATGGACTTACAGAGGGCACCTTGCAGAAAGCAAGGGAAACACCCGCTATGTTTGTTCGTGGTGCTTCCTCTTCCAGGTCCAAGACAAGGACCAAAGGAAGGAAGAAGAAGGCCGCTACCAAACCAAGAGGTGGTGTTGGTAAGGTGGGAGTCAAGAGAAAGGCAAAGGTTACGGTATCGGTAGTAGCAAAGGACGAGTGCTTCCACTGTCGTAGGAAAGGCCATTGGAAGAAGGATTGCAAAGCTTGGATTGCCAAGAACCAGGACCCGAGGCAAGTTGTGGTTTCGGCTTCAGGTGTGTTTGTAATTGAAAATTGTCTGTCAATCAACTCTACTTCCTGGGTATTGGATACCGGATCAGGATCTCATATATGCAATTCATTGCAGGCACCGAGAAGCCGTAGAGTACTGAAGGTTGGTGATATGACCCTCCAGGTTGCTAATGGAGCTAGCGTGGGTGTTGTGTCCGTAGAGGATTATCACCTTGGATTGACGAGTGGACATATTTTGGTTTTGCGCAACTGTTTTTGTGTACCTAGTTTAACGTGTAATATCATATCAGTATCGTTGTTATCAAAAGAAGGTTATGATTTCACGTTTGTAAGCGATGTTGTTAACATCCACCTTAATCATGGTTTGATTGGGTCCGGTACAATAGATAACGGTATATACGTGTTAAACCAATTACAGATTTTCAATGTATTGAACACACTAAAAAGAAAGTCTTAAGATATAAATCAGGCTTTCTTATGGTATTGTAGACTAGGTCACATCAATGAGACAAGGTTATCTAAGTTACATAGAGAAGGATATTTGGATCCGTTCTAATATCAATTTTATGCCACTTGTCAATCATGTCTCAAAGGAAAGATGACAAAGACTCCATTCACTGGACATGGAATAAGAGCGAGCGAGCTCTTAGGACTCATACACAGCGATGTATGTGGTCCAATATCTACACATGCAAGAGGCGGTTTTTCTTATTTCATTACTTTTACGGATGATTACTCTAGGTATGGATTCATTTTCTTGATGAAATATAAATCCGAGGCCTTTGAGAAATTTCGAGAATATAAGAATGAAGTAGAAAACCAAACCGGCAAAAGTATCAAGACACTGAGATCTGATCGAGGTGGTGATTACTTAAGTGCCGAGTTCCTGGGTTACCTAAAAGAGAATGGAATTCTCTCTCAGCTTACTCCTCCATACACTCCACAACATAACGGTGTATCAGAAAGACGGAACCGAACCCTATTGGATATGGTACGTTCCATGATGAGTAATGCTGAGTTACCACGATCTTTCTGGGGTTATGCACTAGAATCAGTTGTATATCTTTTGAACATAGTTCCTATCAAGACTATGCCTACCACACCATATCAGATGTGGAGTGGGAAGAAACCCTATTTTCAGTATCTGAAGATATGGGGATGTCCAGCTTTTGTTAAAAAGCAGCATGCGGACAAACTCGAGGCACGCTCAGTACAGTGTAAGTTTATGGGATATCCAAAGAACTCCAAGGGGTATTTTTTCTGTTACGCAGAGGAACAAAAGGTTTTTGTTTCTCGTAATGCCCATTTTCTAGAACAACAGTTTTTAGAAAAGGAAACAAGTGGGAGCGCAACAGAACTGGAAGAAATTCCAGAACCACAAGCTATTACTGAAAGCTTGGTAGAACCAGAAGTTCCAGAAGAACAGGATATTCCCGCACCCCTCCGCAGGAGTAGTAGGCCGTCTCATCCGCCTGATAGATACTACGGTTTTCTCATAGACGGGGATAGAGAGGATTGCATCATTGATAATGATGAACCTACTAGCTTCCAGCAAGCCATTCAGAGCGGCGACTCAGTAAGATGGCTGGATGCAATGCGGACCGAGATGGAGTTCATGTACACCAACAAAGTATGGACTTTAGACTTTGCTCCAGATGGGGTAAAACCCATAGGTTGCAAGTGGATCTTCAGGAAGAAGATTGGTGTAGATGGACAGGTAGAAACCTATAAGCTAGACTTGTTGCAAAGGGTTTCCGTCAAAGACCTGGTTTGGACTATGACAAAACTTTTTCTCCAGTGGCTATGCTCAAATCCATTCGGATCCTTCTTGCCATTGCCGCCTTCCATGATTATGAGATATGGTAGATGGACGTAAAGACGGCTTTTCTAAATGGTAATTTAGAAGAGTGCGTCTATATGGATCACCCAGAAGGTTTCAATCAGAGTAGGAGCAGCGGGAAAGTGTGCAAGTTGCTTAAGTTCATTTATGGACTAAAGCAGACATCGTGGAGTTGGAATATCTGTTTTGATGAAACGGTCAAAGAATATGACTTTATCAAAAATCCAGATGAACCATGTATATATAGTAAAATTATAGCACGAACTGTCATATTCCTCGTCTTGTACGTGGATGACATTCTCTTGATAGGAAATAACATTCCTATGCTACAATCTGTCAAAGGATTCTTGTCACACAGGTTCTCCATGAAAGACCTGGGTGATACCTCTTACATTCTGGGGATCCAGATCTATCGTGATAGATCTAAGAGGATGTTGGGACTTTCGCAGTCCAGGTATATCAACACTATACTGAAAAGATTCAGTATGGAAGATTCTAAGCGCGGTAATTTACCGGCTTGTCACGGAATCACCCTCTCCAAAGAAATGTCTCCCAAGACTGATTTGGAAAGGGATCGCATGTCAGTTATACCCTACGCTTCTGCGGTAGGCTCTATAATGTATGCGATGTTATGTACCAGACCAGATATAGCTTACACACTGAGCGTGGTAAGCCAGTATAAGTCAGACCCAGGGGAGAAGCACTGGATAGCAGTAAAGAATATTCTCAAGTACCTGAGAAGGACTAAGGATATGTTCTTGGTTTATGGCGGAAAAGACCTCCAGATCGAGGCTTTTGCTGACTCCAGCTTCCAGAGTGATAAGGATGACTCTAAGTCCATATCAGGTTATGTCTTTACCCTCAATGGAGGGGCGGTGTGCTGGAAGAGTTCCAAGCAGGACACCGTTGCTAACTCGACGATAGAAGCGGAGTATATAGCTGCTTGCGATGCCGCAAAAGAAGCAGTCTGGATGAAGAAGTTCCTAACAGAACTTCAGGTGGTTCCTACTATTGTTGATCCAATACCGCTGTATTGTGACAACAACGGCGCTATAGCTTTAGCGAAGGAACCCAGGTCCCATCAGAAGTCCAGACACATCTTAAGGCGGTATCACCTGATCAGGGAGATCAAGGTCCGGAGAGTTGCTACAGAGGAGAACACTGCAGATCCATTCACAAAGCCCATACCTCAGATAGTTCGAGAGGCTATTCGAGATGATAGGTCTTCAATACGCCAGTACATGGACCTAATGCAAGTGGGAGATTGTTAGTGTATATGCCTTAGGGGCCATTATTGTATCATACTAGTTTGTATATTACTTAATGGATGTTTGGGATATTCACAGTTGTATTAACAGTCTTGCTCAACATAGTAGTATGCTACTTGGCTTATATCTATCTTAATATGTGTATATGTTTCTTTTAAGCATATCGCAAATACATATTGATTGAGCCCATAGGATCTTGCTTGACTACCAGTGTTGTGATGGCAGTCACACTAGTGGGGGCTGGGTAGTCTACAAGCACATCCTTTTTCAGGTCCCTAGTCGTAGGATTATCGAGACATGGTATCGATACTCCGGAGTAGACTAGTGTATACGCTTCTCGTCCCAGCAGGGGAAATGGTATGTCCCACAGCCATTAGTACGTTGTACTGGAGATAGTATGCAGGTGCTCGTTGGGTTACGGGTATACCGGACAGGACTCGCAGGGAACTGTTGGTTGGTATTATACCCGTCGTCAGTTAACAGTTTCCAGGTGACATGAGTACAGCATAATCCGTAGACTTGACACTGCTGCTTCGCCTCGAGTGTGTTCCCACTGTTCTTAGATTGCTACCCTACCACGGCTCAAAGGAGTCGTGCAAACAGGTAGCAGTTGGGTGCAGTCCCGAAGCACTTGGAGGCAGTAGCGGTTAGATAGGATTCGTCTCTCCCGGTATTGGGAGTTGATATCGCACTGTGTTTGGAGAGCCATTACGCAAAGTCCCTGGCCTAGGCAAGCGAGATTTACTGGTAGGTTTTCCTGTAGCTTCTCAAGGTGTAATGGACTTCACTCCAACACGACTTATACCGCTTTTAGGGGACTGACGCTTGCCGCTCTCTAGGCCCGATATGCGATAGTCTTAGACGAACAAACCGGACTGTACGGAGATTGTCACATCAGACTCGGTATGAGTTCGGATGGGTTTCTTCATCGACCTTCTTATCGACATCTACCTGGGGACCGTTACGTACAGCTAGTACCGCTTGCGACCTGTGGTTAAACCCACTGCCAGCGTAGTGTCGAGTCTTTAGAGTCCCACACAGAGAGTTTCCCTGCTTCAGGCGAAACGATATAGAGTCGTATGGTTTTACGACAGGGTTCGGACATATACGTGTACTTGTACACGTATGATGTTCGGACAGATTATACTAGCAGGCTTTGGTTTAAGCCAGATTCTAGTATTGGATTATTGGATTTATGTAGTCTCAGTATATCCGTGTTTTTCGTAAATACGGATGGGATGAGCATTCTCGTAATTAGTCGAGAAGCTTCTAGAAGAAAGGTGACTCATTTAGTTTTAATTCATTTGTGAATTAAATTTAATGAGGTGGAGAGCTTATATGTTATTATCATTAATTGCACCATGACTCATGAGATGATTCATCTCAAGAATTAAATGAAGCATGGATGATATTTGTGCGAGATATTTGTGCAAGATATTTTTTATGCTTCATATTATTCAAAGTGAGAAGGGTTCAATTCATAATTAACAAACACACTCTCTCTCGCCTCAAGCTTTCCTCTTCTTCAACCTAATCCTAATCCTCTCATGTGTTGAGATCTCAAGGGTTAGAAAGACTAATAGATCCTTAATCCACTTCTATAATTTCTAGGTCACTTGGATTAGCAATCCTAGCCACTTAGTTACCTCAAATTAAAGGTTAAAGTTTGGAGGAGGAACTCTCGGGTGAATCTTCTATTACATCAAGGAGGCCGACGAGGAGGTGAACAATAAGAACAAGAAGAACTAGTATCTTGAGATATAATCATCTATCATAGTAGTTTAGCATCTCTAGATAGTTTGTTAGTTAGGGTTTAGCAAAGATCCATTTGATAGTCGATGTTACTTTGAACAAAATGATTGTTTTACCTATTCCGCCTTCCCGTATCTAGTGGGGTGTGTAACGTTGACTTACACCGAGGCCATCTTCCTCGGTCTCTCCGACCTACCAACTCCACCACTTACAAGTGTAACCGACGCTCTGCAAATCTCGCCATGCGCAGATTCTCCGCCAGCAACATCCTACGATCCATGCCATCACGATCCCCATTAACGGGAGATCCGCTCGTTACGCGGGCGTGACGTCGGGAGCGTAACTGCCGGCGAGATTCTCGCGCCTGCTGCTGCGTGCTGCCGCCACTATATAAACCCCCATCACAGAGGGGTCAAGTAAGCTTTTTTCACCCCACTTAGCCGTTACTCTGCTCGGATCTGATGCTAACTTGATCGTCGGAGGGTCCTCGGTGGTACCAAACCACCCCGGGACTTCTTTGCAGGTACTCGGCATAGACTCCTCAAAACCACCAATCTCCTCAAAACCCATTGAGACCCACACGCAACAGGAGATCACCTCCAAGATCCACCGGGAGATCGACGGAAGACAACATCTGACGGAGACCCGAAAATGACCTCCATCACAAACTATGCTTGGATATGAAAAAGGGTTTGTTTGCTGTTAATTGCACAGAACCGTCTCTAGGTTGCTTCTCCTGGTACAGCCAAATATTTTTAATAAAAAAAAATCATTGCCTTTACATAGCCATGATATTAGCCCAGATGAGATCATAGTCACATAACTCGCGAATTATTCGGTGAATTCGTGAATTTTTGATCAGCCGATTAAATCTCCGCCGTTGCCGAACGGACCGAATAATTCGCGAATTATTCGAAAAAACAGCAAAAAAATCACAAAATCAAAACCTAGCGTCTCATATATTAATTTCTTGCTCGAAATCTTTCCCGAACATTTCCCGAACACTTGCCGATTCTTTCCCGAATACCTGCCAATTTTTTCCGAATGATTCTCCGAATCCGAATTTTCGACCTCGCCGGATTATTGCCGAACAACGAATTTCTGAATATGGATGAGATAAGAATATTGGTTATGTAACATTACTTACTATTTGGCATGTGCAAGCAGGCGATGGAGCTAGGCCTCTCAATGGGTCGGGATTGGACCGGACTCGATTATAAATCCACCCCTAAACAAAACCGTGTACGTTTAATGATTTACTGAGGGATCGTTTGTTTTGAGGTAAAAGTGGTGGAAAATGGATGCCTGGTGGGCCCAAGGCAATTTCTTTTGGTTTTACAATATTTGGATATTTCAACTGTTTGTTTTGATGTAGCCGGCATGGGAAATTTTGGTCCAAAATTGTTGTGCCAAGATCAGTAACTTGCTGAGATGTGTGGATTAAAATAGCGCCATATTGGAAAAACTATGAGAGCTACATAGATATAAGATGTGACAAACCTCAACAAGGTTTGGGTCTTATCGTTGGAAGTCAGTTATATCAAAAGCCTGTGTAAACTCATAGATAAAATATATAATGTGTCTTTGAGAGAACTAGCTCTACATGTGTTGTGCAATCCACGTGACAACCATATCAGAAAAAAATGATGGCTGCACGTGAGGGAAAACTATGAGAGGTGCATGGATATAAGATGGGACAGATCTTAATAAGGCTTGAGTATTATTGTTGAAACCCACTTATATCAAAAGCCACACCATTTCACTGCATTTATGTACTGAATTGGCTGGAAAAGTGGAGGTTTTTTTGATATACAACACTCAAGGACGAGGGATTTTGAAAAAAAATACCCCTAAAGATCAAAAAATTTTGAAACAACCCTAAAAAATTTTAAGTTAACTAAAAAGAACCCTGAAGTTAACTTCTGTTATTAATGATGTTGAAACCAGCTGTTGGGCTTGTAAAAAGACACATTTACCCTTCCTTTCTATTAAGATTCCCAGTTCCAAATTACATTGCTAGTCACCAACAAATTAACGACAATTTTTGGCCAAAAAAAATTGCAAACTATTTATCTCCATTTTGCTCTCCTTATTTTCCTCATTATTCTTCTCAAAGAATATTGTTTGTGATTGAGGATTTGAGTTGGAGGACTTGGATGATGACCTGTTTTCAGGAGAGATGAAAGAGAGAGGTGAAGCTAGAGTGTTTTCATGATGGGGTGAGAGAATACATTATTTTTGGAGATGAATGGGATGTTATGGATTGAGGGTAAATTGGGTATTTAATATATCTGAAAATATCTCAAATAATCATGATTAATTATAAACCAGGATCAAATATGGGCAAGTGTAACAGAGTGTGGTATTTAGCTATTGATCAATCTTTATGTGTTGTTTTTAAAATTTCTAATCTTGTGGGTGTTTTTTTTAAATCATCCATCCTTGAGGGTGTCTATCTCTCAACTCAAAGACTGTTTTTAATACATTTTTGCTCACTTTCTTCGAGACAAACAAAGAAAACAAAGTAATATCCTTTACATCACCTATTTCTTTCGAGAACTGACAAAAAATGTACTTGAAATGATACATGATGAAATGCTTTTCCTCTGTTTGTTTCATGACCCAGAGCCTGGAGTAGAGTATGGAGTAAAACGAAAAACAATTTTTCTTGTCCCTTGGTTTGGAGTTTCGTTGAGTGAAATTATTGAGATGAGAATCCACACAACCCTGTACAACATCAAAATCCAAGAGTAGATGCCAACTGTTTTTTGGCCTCAAGTCTTGGTTTGACTCCTGTATCCTGCGTTTTCAATAATAAAAAAATAAAATTAGATATGGTTACCCTCCATAGATATGGTTACTTTAATAATTATTAGTACAACATATTAATATATGGTTGGAGTGACGTGGTTTATTCTCATCGTAGGTTCTCAAACTATATCATTCTTTCAACGCCAAACAAACAAAAAAACTCTTTCAATTTTGCTACTCCAGAAAACAAAAAACTCCGAACAAACACTTGACTTCACATTTAAGGAGACAAAAAAAATTCTAGACTCCTGACCCAAAGCACATTCAGGTTTTTGGGACTTCAAACAAACTTTGTTGGAGCATTAAATTGTTTTACTTCAAAACAAACAGGTCCTAATCAACGTGGATCGGGTTTAGATCTATTTAATTTTGGCCCTTTAGACCCTATGCTTTTAGATTGCAATTCTTTGTTTAATCATTAATGTCCCTCTGAAATATTGTAGGATGGAAACGGTGGTACACAACTATAAACTTCTTATTACTATTAATTTTAATGTATGATAATTGGTATATTTTTTCTTTTGAGTCACATAATTCGCGAATTATTCGGACGAATTCGTGAATAATTCGTGAATTATTGATCTGCCGATTAAATCTGCGAATTATTCGTCATTGTCGAACGCGGCGAATTATTCGCGAATAATTCCCGAATTATTCGCGAATTATTCAAAAAACAGCAAATTATTAAAAAAACAGCAAATAATTCACAAAATCAAAATCTAGCGTCTCATATATTAATTTTTTGCTCGAAATCCTTCCCGAACACTTACCGAATCTTTCCCGAATACCTACCGATTTTTTCCAAACAGTTCTCCGAATCCGAATTTTCGACCTCGTCGAATTATTGCCGAATCACGAATTTATGACTATGATGCAAGGTGCTTAAATTTTTTGTCAATTCTGATCCCACTCCTCAAATATCCCTGATTTTCTGTCGTTTTTCCGTTTCATCAAAGGCCATACTTAACACTTTTAAACGAGGCATTAGGAGCAGAAACGGGAAAAATTCCGCTAAGAGCAAAAAATTAGATTTCTAAAGAGATTGTGTATTAATACAGAGAAAGGCATTGTTATTTGTGTATAATACATATACTCCATTTGTCATTTGTGGCATGTGGATGCCATGTGAAGGAGGTGGGGCCACATCCATACCCATCTCTTTCAAGTGATATATGGAAGAGAGAGAAAAGGAGAAGGATATGAGAATGAGATTCATTCCTAAAAAAATTAGGAGAGCTTCTTCTTGTTTCTTTTCATATTTTCTGGATAAGAAAGAGAGAAAAGAAAAGAGAGTTTTCTTCGTATTATCTTCTTCCTTTCCATTTTAGCAAATTGTGTGAGCAAGTTATTTCATAAAGAAAAGTACTTTGGTGAAATTGAAGCTTGGATTGAGTGTTCTTTAGAGTGGATTATTTTCGGCGAGAAAGTCCGCAAGCAAGCTCGATCCTTTGGCCATGGAGTCTAGTTTGGGTCTCTCTACTAGAGAGTGAACACGCTACAAAGGTTGTAGCCATGTCTAAACTCCTAGTTTAGTTTTTTATGCTCTCTAGATTTTGACAACTACTAGAGTATGGATAATTTTGGGTTTTCAGTTTGTGATGTTTGCTTTAAAATTCTTGTTTTAAATTCCGCCTTGGATTGGATCGCAAGTGTTGCCACCATAGTATCACATCCTAACAATTATTGCATCATTTTGAAAGAACAAATTTTAGAAAAAGAAGAAATGACATTTGCTAAATGCAAGCATTAAAGAGCTCATTATAATCATTTTTATTTTTTTTATTTTGGACCTACTAAACTTTCATATTTTCAAAAAAAAACTGCTCAAACTTTGTTTTTTCGAACGTCAACCAGAAAACATCTTTCATTAAATCCAAAGGTTAAATCCCAAATATAAAGACAAAACTAGCATTCCTCTGCTTCTTTTTCCTCCCCTCCAGCCCCACAATTAATAAGAGGCAAGAGAGAGACAGAGAGAGCAGTGATGGAAGGCCACACAACCAATGGCGGCTTGCAGAGACAACAATTCTCGCTTGATCTCGACCCTATCTCCACCAGCATCTCCCAAATCCCCATGCAAACCCTCATCCCCTCCCTCATTCCTCTTCCTCTTTCTCTCCTTGATTTCACCGACCTCGCCGGGAAGAGCGGGAGAGAGAGAGAGACGGAGAGAGAGGTGGAAAAATGAGCAACAGAGGTCAAATGAGAATTTCCAAACCATACCTGAGCATTTCAATTCTTTACAGTCCCCCAAACTATTATATTTAACACAATCTGGATGAGAGTTAACGAGAGGGTCTTTTTTAGTTTACTTAAAAGGTTTGTGTGTCTTTTTGTAAAATACAAAGTTTGAATGTATTTTTTAGAAATATGAAAGTTTGAGGGTTCAAAATTTAAAAAAACCCAAAAATTAAATGCATGTCTCATCTTTATTATTACTTTGTTAATATGATAACTCCAACCAAGGAGTATAAGTTGTCATATTTTCCTTTCTTAAGAAAAAGTCAAAAGAATAAGGCATGTATACAATCAAAAGTTAAAATATATGCATAAACTTGATTTAATTTCTTGTAATTTTAGTTGCAATAAAAATGTGAGACACATAAACAATAAATAATGTTTAAAAGACCTTTTCCAAACGTTGAAAGCAATTTTGGAATTTTAGACTTAATCCATTCTGATAATGGAATGGTTACTAAAGGAGGAGAAAATATTTCATTACTTTTATCGAAAATATATGTACGTATATTTAATGAAAAACGAGATGAAGAATTCTCTATATTTAAAATTTATCGGACATAAGTTGAAAATCAACTTAGCAAGAAAATTAAAATGCTTCGTATTCTTAAATGAATCTATAAGTTTCCGTGAAAGACATGGTATTGCGCATGAATGATAGAAACATGTATATCACAACAGAATGATTCAGCTGAAAGGAAAAATCATTCTCTTTTAGAAACGGTTACCTCTATGTTGTTACATGCAAAATTGCCTTTAAATTTATGGGAAGAAGCTTTATAAACCGCTTGTCATTTACAAAATAGAATTCCATCAAAGAATAAAATCAGCCCCTATGAATTATGGAAGAAAAGAAAGCTGCATTTGGCATATTTGAAAGTGTGGGGGTGTTTGTCGTATTATCGGGTTCTCGAACCTAAATGGATCAAATTAGGTCCTAGAGTACTAAAAAATGTATTTATAGGGTATGCTGAATACAGTAAAGCTCCTAGACTTTTACATTTGAATTCTAATATAATAGCCGAATGTAGAGACGTCGAGCTTTTGGAAACAAAATTCAAAATAGATTCGAATCGACCTATTTTATCTATAAAGAAAACAACAAAAAAGGAGAAATGTGTTAACTCTCCAACGGAACTTTGGAAAAGTAAAAGAATCAGAAAAGAGAACGGCACATTCTGATTTTATTGATTGTAACTTTATTATCTTTCTAGCAGAGGGAGGTAGAAATAATGAGATATATAAAATACCTATTGTTTTGAATATAGATGCAACGGCCACATTTTTTTAAAATAAATATATTTTCACTCAAAAGTTTAAAGTTATTCGGAAAAGAGAGATCTTTATTTTTTCAAGAAAGGAAAATTTTATTAAAAAGAGGTTTTCGGGGAAAAAGAATTTTAAAGTGAAGAAAATTGAGAATTTATGTTTTTAAGTGATAGAGGAAGGCTTTAGAATTTTTTAAAAATTTATTTGAGATTATTTGGATTTAAAATGGATTTATTGGAATTATTTTAGCATAAAGGGTTTTAAATCAAAACACTTTAATTAAAAGCCCAAACCTTTTTTTCAAAAAATAAACCGACCCAACTCGGTCCATTTAGGCCCAACCCGCTCAGAAATCCAGGGTTGCAGCGGGGTCTCCAGGAGCCTTGTAGTAATTTTAAAAAAAAATCCAGGGTCTTATAAATAGGCTAAAGTGTTTCAAATCTAAATTCTACCAAAAATCATAAACCTCTTCCTCTACTTTGTCTCAAAATTTCAAGTCCATTAAGTTTAAGGTTTGGGGGATATAGCTTCGACAAGTCGTAGTTGTTATATCCACTTGTACTTTTGTAAGCTAATCTTTCACCCATTATCATCGATACTATTTTGATGTTTCCTTGATGCTAATCCTACTGAATTGTTGCAATGTTTTATATGTTCGGTGTTGGGATAAAACCGATGTGCATTTTATTATTTAGTTATAATTAATACCGCAAGTGCACAGTTGTCAATTGTAACAATTTTGGGTCGATCCACAGAGAAAAGGGCAATTTTTAATTAAATCTAACGAATTTAAAAATAGGTTTTTGAAAAGATTTATTAATTACTAATAACTTAAATGCATAAATTAAAATAAGCAAATAAAAGATTTAAAAGATTGCAAATAAAAGATTTTAAAGATTTAAACATAAAATAAATAAATTAATTGCAAGATAATTTAAATGCGATAATTAAAATAAAATAAAGTGCAAAATTAAAAAGATTAGATAAAGGGAAATATCTAGTGATTTGAATCCACTAGATTTGTTTATGGTGATTTCAAATAATTTGTTTTTTTTCTTTGATTCCACCTCTACAATAATTATCAAATCAAAAGAAAAAATATGTATTATAAAAATTAATTGCTAATTAATTAAGAAACAAGTTGATCTAAATCTACTGCTAGGTAGAACTAATGATTGTCAAATATTGATCTACATAGCTTTATCGATTGGCCAAAATAAACCCTAATTAATTAGATCAACTATAAATGATAAAAATATAAATTTTACTTTCTCTAGATGAACCTCAAGGTTGTGAATCTATCATTCATCTACCTAGTTTATCAGTAATGCAAATCCTTTCCATAAATCTCAAGAGTGCCAATCTATCATTGATCTATATAATTTATCAGACTTGCATAAAAAGAATCTATTTTTATTATTTTATTAATCGCCATTAAGAACCTTAAAGAAAAACTAAAACTTAACAACACATCACCATGCACAAACATAGTTTCATCTAGCCCTAGACTAAAAACTTAACTATGCATTATAATAGAAAAACTAAAGCAATAATTAAATAACATATAATTCAAATAAAATAAAAGTCAAATAGCTTACAACCCTAAATTACTCTCAAACCCTAGCCTCCAAAAAATAGCAAGAGAAGAAGAGATTAGTTCGCAGTTTCGATGATTATGAACCGTGTTTTTCATTGAATCATGGTACCAACAGATGATAATAAAATAGCAAAAGCCCATAAAAAAATCTAACCGATTGGGCAAACTATAGCTACAGATCCATGGGTAGGCCAGGCAAAAACACGGCTCGGCTTGTGAAAAGTGGACCCCATTTTTTTCTGGCTCCTGAGTTGGTCTTTTTAGGCTCTTTAAAACTTTATAATTCTGATCCATGCTGTTCTGATCTTTATTTTTAATTGATTTGCAACGTGAACTCCACGTGTTGGCTTCTTCTCTTCTCTTTTTTACAATAAAAACCCTATGACTTGAAAATATCACAAAAACACCTTTGCGAACAATTAAATGTAACATAATAAAGCTAAGTATAG
The DNA here is from genome assembly GCA_030015575.1 of Agapanthus africanus. Lineage (NCBI taxonomy): Eukaryota > Viridiplantae > Streptophyta > Magnoliopsida > Asparagales > Amaryllidaceae > Agapanthus > Agapanthus africanus. Next base: position 437,587,584 of record CM057350.1, on the reverse strand, counting down.
TTACAAAATACGCAGTAAAATACGCCAATTAAATATCCCAACGCTTAACTTTTTCTAGTTTTCGAGCAAAACCTAAGACTCTAAAAAGAAAAACTAAAAACTAAAAACTAAAAACTTAAGAAAAATAAAAAATCTACCTATGCTCCTTTTCACAAGCGTTGTGATTACACATAGCACATGCAACAAACCGTTAAACCCTAAGATTATCTAAGTGGATGGGTGTTGTCTCATGATGGTTTTCAGAAGGCACTACCCACAAAATCCCAAAAAGTAAAAGAAAAAGAAAAGAAAAACTAAAAATAAAGAAAACGAAAAGCTATAAACAAAGAAAAAAGGAAAACAGAAAAGGTAGAATCTCTCTAGTTTTTCGGTTTTCAGGAATCATCATTCTCAAGTATCGTTTCAAATCAAGAAATTCTATTCTCTCTCAACAGAACTTGATCCTATTCTTCGCGCCCTTCTTTCCTTCAAATATAGATCTTATACCCTTACATGTGTGTAATGCATCTTTTGGTCTTGAAGTTTCAATTCAAACTATAGTATCCTTGTTTCATATCTTCGTATTATCATCTTTCTTTCTTTCTTTCTTTTTATTTTGTCTAATTCCGCTAAGCTATCTAGGATCTCCAGCAGTGGCTCCCAAGTTAGTTGGTTTTAAGGCACTAGGTGAAAAAACGCCCCATAAAATTGAAGATTTATTTGTCCTAGGTAATCACAAAATTAAATTTATTATATTTTAAACCTCTTTTTATTTATTTATTGGCATCCTTCAGTAGTTTAGATTACCTACTATGCGCATCTTTTGCACTTTTTAATATTTATATTTTATGAAGATATTTCAACAAAGACATTTTTAATCTTCCTCTACATTTCAAGATTACAGATACATGATCGTGCGAATAGTAGGGTGTATATTTACTATATTTAATTTCAAGATGGGGTTACTTTTCAGATTTCGTCCTATCTTCAGTTTTAATAATTTTTCTTCATATCACTTAACTTTTAGATTTCAAATTCAAGTTCATCTATTACTAGCTTGATTCAAAAACTTTTTTAAAAGAATAGAAAAATAAGAAAAACGAACCTAAAAAGAGAAAAAATGAAAAAAGATAACAAAAAAAACTGTGCAAACCACCCCCATACTTATTTCTGACATTATACTCAATGTCGTGTCAATAAATTAGAATTCTACATAAACATGAGTGGAAAACAAAAAGGAAATAAATTTACAAATGTACATAAGGAAGGAAAGAAATCATACCATAGAATGCGGCCATGGGGCACCATGAGATCTTCCTTGTGATTATCATCCAATTCTAAAAACTGTTTACTTAAATCTTTAGAAAGTCCAAAAATTAGAATCAACCATTCAAATAATTCATCATTGCGCATATATAATTAGTAAAACACAACACAACAACAAGACTCGATAAATATGGTAGATTCAATAGGTGTTATAATGGTGTCATGTCTAGATTTGGGTGAATTAAATTGATATTTTATATCATATGTTAGAACCATAGCAGATCGACGTTTAACCCTAGCACTTGATTGTATAAGGTGTCCATATGGCAACTAATTACATCAAAATTCGAAGGATTTAATTGAGTGCAGTGAGAATGTTCTCTATCAATGTTAGTGCTTGATAATTTGGCAAGTCTAATTCATCTAAAAACATGAGTTCATACTCAAAAATTTCGTTAAAACTTTGATCTAAATAATAATAATCGACATCAACTTTCTTCTCATACTCTCACAAGATCATGAGCTTATTGTTAAAAATTTCCTCAAAACTGCCGTCTTCAAAGTGCAATTCCTCCTCCACAATTTCATGAATTGTATTGACCGCAAAGGTGTCACGACTCAGAAAAGGCACGTAACCGGCACTTAAATCACATGAAATCTATAAGATCCCACCGTAATCCAAGTAAGCAAAAAACTCGGAATATAAACATTTTAAAAGAAATAGTGGAGGCGAACTTTTATAAAGAGTTACTAAATGGAATTAAGTTCCCTTTTAAAGTATAAATAAGTTTGTTTGAAAACACACATGTTGTTTAAAAATCGGGCAGCACCTCCTTTGTAAATTTTGAATAAAACCACATACAAAACATAATATTTAATAAGTATCCCCAACGGGAGCTGTCTTCCATGACCAAACGGCAGAGCAACCACGCAGTTAACATACGACGTCCAAGACGAAGAATAGAAAGCGAAACATGAATAAAAACAATATAAAGTCGACTCCAAACGAGTGCAACACCTAAAAGCCCATAAACATCTAAGTCTCGCCTCTAAATCCACAAATATACAAATTTTGGTCAATGGAGTGCTTAACTAGATCTAAATGAAAATACATATACAAAAGGGCGGTTACGATCCAACATGTAACCTACCTACCAAAGCAATTACCGAAGTACGAAGTGTGCCGGCAAGCCGCTACTGATCCAAGCGATCAATCCTGCAAGAAACTGGGACAGAATGGGGGTCAGTTGCCAAGTCAGTGAATAAAAATATATCGCAAGGTACAAATCGAAATGCATAATAATCTACCTAGGTTATAAAGTATAGTACTATCATATCCTGAACTAATGTATGTATAATACACAAGTACAATAAGCGCATAAATATCGAACGCATATATATATATATATATATATATATATATATATATATATATATATATATATAGAGAGAGAGAGAGAGAGAGAGAGAGAGAGCATGTGATTGTTCGTGCGAAAAAGTGTTTTGTAAATAACCGCAATCAAGACGGTGCCGCAAGTAGCTAGCCGCGATGAGTACGGGTCGTCTGCAGGGAAACGTGAATTTTTTTCTTGTTTTAAACGAATTGATAAAAGATAGGATGGTTTATGGTCGTTCTATTTTGAGACGGATATAAAATTTATAATAAAAAGGCTTGTAGGGTTCACAGGACTTAGTAGTTAATGGATGAATGTTAAAAATGACTAATTTTATCTTTTAATAGTTTAAAACTAGAGAGATAGCGATGAATGTGGATTAGGGTTTTTGGAGGGAATTAGGATTTCCCACTACCGACCCTTGTCTGTCCATTGATCTTTATTCATGTCAAGCCCTTAATAAAACAAGTGTTTAACCAATCTCAAATCGTGATTGTGACTATCAATAAATTGATAGCGAGCCCGATAAAAAGATTAACATTTATTTTGCTAAAGTTTATAAACTTTAAAATGTTAAAAAGAAGTTAAAAGATTTTTCATCCATTATTCTACCATATCCTACAAACCCTAGCAAGTAAGGAATTACTCGCTTATGGTTAATAATATAATAGAGAGGTTGAAGATGAATGAAACCACAATTAAGATGCAGAAAAGTAATGCGTAAAGTAAATGCGGAAAAGTATATGCAAAAAGAATTAAAACAAAAACTACCTTTATTAATCAACTATTGCATTACAATGTAGATTACAAGAACCCTAGTTTTGCTCTAGATCTCTCTCTTTATGGATATAAATGAATAGATGATTATGTGATCAGTTGGATAATTTTGAATGCACAGCTCTCGGTCCTTTATATAGTCCCTTAAATCAGAAATCCTAGATGCCATATGTGAGTAGATACAGTTAAGATCAAGATCCCAAAATCCCACATCCAACGGCCCTGATTTGACCATAGAACCGCCGCGTAATGCCACGTATGGCCGCTGATCCGCCGCTTCCTAGTGGAATTTGGTTTTGAGTTTTTTTTCTGGCTTTTTATGTTGATATTTGGAGATCCTTTTGGTGTATAGATTCTGAAAATATTGCTTTGAGTCTCTGCCGTTACTAGATTCCTCGATTTGCTTCTAAAATTTGGCAGATTCGGTTTCGATATCCCAATTTGACTTGGATCTCTTACTTGGATTTCAGACCTGAGCTAATACCTGCAAAATATCTCAAATCAAATTTTAGTAGCATTTGGTATTTTTGAGATATTATTCCAACCATTTATATGATATAATATTTTAAGAATATTGATTAGGAATATCTGATATGATATGCATATTTTAATTACTAATATTTCATTTAAATATTATATGCATATATTTTCCCTTATTATATTAATTATAAATGTAGAAACATATGATAATAATCTTTTTTATAAATAAACCCACATATGTTTTTTATTTACAATTAACACTGTTTAGCACTTAACAATAGTAGGGAAAATGTTCATACAAATGTGTAATATTTTAGACTAATCAGCATACATCCATGTATAAGCTTATAAAGTAGCCAAAAGATGTATGTAAAATCCTTTCAAAATAGCCGTATGATCATATATCACGGCACAAGTAGCAAATGTGGGTTTATGAAGCATTATATGCGTTTTGTTTAAAATATATGTCTCGCTTTTTAGAAATGAATTTTAAGAGGGTTTCCGTTTGAAAGATTCTTGTGTCGTCATAGACACGTCAAAATAGTGAGACTATAACTCATTTGGAGACTTCTTTAATATATATCGATGTGTGAAAATAGTATTCAGGTACTGTTCCATGGATCAGTTATGTTCGGCTACTATATAGCATAATCTATAACAGTGCATCATGAAGGATTGCGCAAACATCAACATATGAGCATCCAGCATCGACACTCTAAATCTCACGAGTGTCCATCATCGACTCTCTAACTCATCATCCACCGAGTGTCCATCACTAACACTCAAAATCATCATAAATCTCGTGTCTACTATTGACACGTAAAATCCTGATATCGCAGGCACCGTCTCATCGATCGACCCTCTCCGGATATCAACTCAGCCACGGTCGGAATCCTCCGGATATCCGCCGCGCTCCAATATCACCTCCGGAATCGATCATCTTTGTTAGGCTCCCCATACCTCACTACGGCCTTCTTACCCCTCGGAGTCGTATCGGGTCCACCATGTATCACTAGTCGGTTAACCCCTATCTTGATTCAGATATCTCATCATGAAAACCAAAACTCATGGTGGACGTCAAATCATCATATCACGACAAAACAACACTTTTGAAAACATAATCAGTTTTTAAAAAGATACCCGCGGTTTCTCAAATCCATGGAAAACAACAAGTTCCGAAAAACATATATAATTCGTCTTTGCCACAATTGGAAACCATCATATATGGATATCCATAATAATGGTATTCGTATACCAAAATCATGATAGGTATCATCATATCTATAATGGACATCTAGAACATGAGTAAGCACGGCAGTTTTTACTGTGTCATGGCGATACTATCAATGTGTTCGAACACCGTTATCATAATCATCAACAATTCGTCATGCATTTATGTTTGTTGATGATTAATCACACGGATATGTCAATCATCACATTCATATAATAACATCAACGCTATCAAGCATGGAAATCCTACAGTGTCATGGCAGTACTAATAAGGTGTAGTGTAATATGCGCGTCTGTAATTTGTGCAACATAGCAATCATTGGTAGTTGTACAGTATTCTATCAGTGTGTTCATACAAGAATAGCAACGCAACTAGTATATATAATAGGTAATCGAATCGCGAGCGTATAAAGAGTAACCAAATCGTAACGTGAACAATCGTTAAACATGGCTAACTATAATGAACTATACCGTTATAGTTTAAAATAGAACGAAACGTTGTTTTGAAAATAAGGAAGCTGCAGTACATTTAAAATATATACCCGTTTAAAATTAGCAGCGCATACTTACCATTTATCATTTAAAAGTGGAAAACGAATCGTTGGTTTTAAAAGAGTATAGTTAAAGCAATTGAAATGTCCCAATCGGGATAAACGCATGACTCCGTGAGTCCAAATGAATCTCGGCCGTATTCGGCAAACTATCCTCGATATCCATCAAATACATCGTACGGACTTATAGTCGCGTACGCATACAACGATAATCATATATAAATATATATATTCACACATACATATAACCTATTAGATACAAACTATATACTAACTTAGTTATAGACTAAGTTATATAACATGACACTATAACCTAGTATATAGTATAAGTATTCTAGTTAATTGGTTGTGGGGGTGCTATATGCCATCCACCGAACTTTTCCCGTAAATATAAATTTATTCACCGATGTCTCGAGCTAGTCGAAACCTACGACCGCCTCGTCCGTCCTCGCCATCTTGGAAGTTCCTGCGATCGAACCTACAATCGAAATCATGACACAACTGCATAAATATCCAAATCGAAAATGTTATAATGAGCGAAGCGCACATAGGTTAGAACCTATGGCCAACGTACGCTAAATACGACAAAATACTCTCGACGTCGACGTACGAACGTCGAACGATCAAGTCAAGATATATAAATCCTAAAAACCAAGTTTAAAAAACGGAAAACATTGTCAAAAACTATTTGAAGTGCTCCTAGATTTTGATACAGGGAATCTGGGATAAAAAGGGTATACCGGGGGCTAAGTTATCATGATTGTAAGCTACATAACAAAAATCAAAGCATAACTTGATGTCATGGCCGAAAATGGCGGCCATAATGAATATATCTGCGGCCAAGGAGAGGAATTAGGGGCCCGGGCTTCGTGGGTGGTCTCAGGGGGTCCTCAAGAGTTCAAAATAATCTTTTTTTATTTTTTCAGAAAACCCTACTTACTCCAGATTCAATTTGAATATAAAAAACTTCATGAAATCCATGTTTTAAAAACTCACTATCGCTTCAAAACTTAATCCCCAAACATCAAAACATTACCATCTCCCTCTAACAAGTAGTGATTAACAACTAAACCCTACTAAACTCACTACAATAAGAAAAACTTGAACAAAAATGAGATTTTTACTTCTTGTGGTGAAGGGAAGAGGGACAAAGCTCAAAGGATGACTTGGTGAGGATCTTTGAAAATGAATAGGCCTAGCTTGGTGTCTTGAATAATCTATGTGAAGAAAATATCATGATCCATAGAGATTTTGATGGAGGGTTGAGGGAGTTAAGATATTTGTGAAGAAGAAGATTGACATGAGAGTTATGAGAGATTGGAGAGAGAGTGTGACATATTTAAAGATAAGATGTTAGGATAATATGTGAGGTGTGATGTACATGAGGGTATAATACAACTTAACATATTCTATCACCCACTCTTTTACAAATAAAATATTAACTTTACGCCAAAATCCCATATCATTCACAAAACAAAATACTTATCATTTTTAGAATATCTTATATTTTCATTTTCCCCGAAATAATTATATTTTTATGGATACCAATCTGAAAACCCAAAGTCCATACATGATATTATTTTTATAAACTCATAATATCTATATTTAAATTATAAATTAATATTTGTAATTTTTCAAAATGTTACAAAAGGGTTGATCACTTGGATTGTTCGGTTGGCTTTCTAGGTTAAAAATATTTAAATCAACTGTCATGTTCTCAAAATAAAGTTTCATTGAACCGTTACGACAATTGATCAAAGCATTTGAGATTGCTAGGAATGACCGTATTAAAATAACCAGAATCTGACTTTTAGAATTGGAGACAAGTTTTGTTTCTAAGACAATGAAATCAAAAGGAAATACGAAATCTCTTGTTTTAATTAACACATCCTCACCATTTTGATTTTTTAATAGAACGATCAGCCAACTGTAAAGTGATTTTAGAAGGTTTAAGCTCACCTAACCCTAATTGTACATAAACCGAATAAGGAAGCAAGTTAACACTAGAACCTAGATGTTGGGATTTGGTGCTAGGATTGCAATACTTGCGGACCGCGTCGGAACGATTAACAAAAAATTTCAAGAGCATAGCACCAAATACCAAACCCAAAATCATTCAAATACAAGAAGTTGTAACAATCTAGTAAGCATAGAATGGGGTTTAGGGGGCTACAATTTTTGTAGCGTATCCACCTAATCGTGGAATACCCAAGCTAGAATCCGTCGCCATAGGAACAAGCTTGCAAGCGGACCTCCTCGTCGAAGATGATCCACATCGAGGAAAACCCCAACTCAAACATCATCTTCACCAAAAGAACAAACTTTGTGAAGGAACTTGATATCATAATTTGCTAGATAATGAAATGAAGAGATGTAGTTGTATCAGTCTCATTTTTCTCTCATCTTTCTCTCCTTTTATCTCAATTTACTCTGCAAAGAAAAGAGGAGAGAGAAATAACATGAAGGAATGAGCACGAGATAGAACGCTTCATACAATTTAAAACCCTTTTTCCACTTAAAAAATAGAAGCCAATCCCTCTCTACACTCTTCTCATTTCTTTATAATAAAATGGAAATGAGTTATTTCCCTTTTATTATATAAGAGAAATGAGGCGTCCCTTCTAGATGTCAAAATAAAACAAACATCTAGCATGTGTATCATATACACAAAGTATATGTATAGTATACATATACTCGTATTTGTATCGTATACACATACTAAATGAGAGATAAATAGAAAGTGAATATAATACTAGAATATATATATATATATATATATATATATATATATATATATATATATATATATATATATATATATATATAGTTAAATCAATACTTGATTTAATAATCCGGCTTAAACATAAATCTGCTAGTATTATAAAACGTCTGATTAATGTACATGTATCAAATACACGTATTTAATCGAATTCCAGTACGTATCTCCATACGCGAACTATATCGTTTCGCCTGAGCAGGAAAAATATCTGTGTGGGACTCTAAAGACTCGATCAATACACTGGCAGTAGGTTAGGATCATTTCCGATTGATCTGAAACACTTTCAGATCAATCCCCTCAGGGGTTATCCCACAAGCACGTCGGCGATACTAGCTGCACGTAATGGCTACCGAGGTATTGATCAAAAGAAAGTTCAAAAAGCAAGCTAATTCGTACGCAGTCAGAGTCTATCAGTGACAGTCACTGTACAATCCGGTCTCTTCGTCAGCGAGTGTCGCATACCGGATCTGTGGGTGGAAACTGTTATACCCTCAATAACCCAATAAGTCATGCTGATGTCAAACTAATAACCGCCTGAGATACAACTGATAACACTTGTCAGTTTATCTCAACCGCCTTGGCCAAGAACTTATGGTTATAGCCAATCAAACACAACGCGACATCAACTCCTAACACCGGGAGAGACGAATCCCTTCAACCGCTCACTACCTCCATGTGCTTCGGGACTGTACCCAACTAAAACTTGTTTGCACGACTCTTTGAAGATGTGGTAGGGTAGTAATCAAAGTACAGTAGGAACACACACAAAACACTATGATGATCTCAGGTCAAAAGACTACCATGTACTCATGTTGCCAGAGAACTGCTGTTCGACAATATGTATAATACTATATAGGAGTTCTCGGTGAGTCCGTTCAGTGAAACTTATTCTCCAATAATCATCTTTATACAATTCTCGGTGTTAAACACCAATAACCATGGGACCAGCAATCGCCCTCCAACTGGATTAGGAAACATATACACTAGTCTAATCTGGAGTACCGATGCCCAGTCTCGATACTCCTACGACTAGGAACATTTAAGAATGTGCTTATGGACTATCTAGGCCCTACATTATGATTCCCATCATAATCTTGGTAATCTAATAAAGATCCTATGGGTTTTATCATCATGTATTAGCGATATATAATAACAAGTAAAATATATACACATGAATGATAAAGACAAACCAGATAGTATAATATCATCTCGAGTAGGGTTGTTCTATCTATATAGGTCCATATGCAATTGCAATAATTGCCTTCAGGGCACATATATCCAACAATCTCCCACTTGCACTTAAAGCCAATTATTGCAGTATCGCATACCCACAATTATTGTGGTATCACATTCCCAACTTCTCTAATAACAATTTTGCAAATCGTATTTGAGAAACAGCCCCAGTAAGTGGATCCTCTACAATATTTCTAATTTCTTCTCTCTTTATCTCAATCTTGTGGAGATCAACTATCTCCAGAATTGAGTGATATCCGCCTTCAAATTTATTTGGATAGCTGATGGGACTAAGTTTAGCAATGAACCTTTTTATCCAAATAGTTTCTTAGGTTGTATCCACCCGCTGAGTCATACTCAGCACCCAGCTTCATGTCTTCCTCGGTATCCCATTTGGAACCCTTCCAATAAACTGCTCATCAAAGAGGGTAAACTTATAACCTGTGACAGACATTCTGCTATCCATGTCACCTTGGAAGCTGGAATCGGTAACTGCTTCCAGTTTGAGGTTTCTATTACCATACACTAAGAACATCCTCATATGTTCTTCACTGCTATCCTTTGTTTCTCTAGGATTAGATTGATATCTGCTTACTAATCCAGTGCATAATCTACATCTGGTCTAGTACATAACATCACATGATTGATCCACTTTCAAAATATATGGATATGTCATTTATTCGAGTCCTTCTCCTCATCAGTCTAGAAGACATCTTTTAGAAAAGGTGACTCCATAACATGTGGGTACACTACCACGCGAGGTGTCTTCCATTCTAAACCACTTTAGAATGGTGTCAGAGTACTTGGATTGGGACAATCCCTAAATCCTACTAGATCTATCTCTATAGATCTAGTCACCAGAAATAATGATATGTTACCCAAATCCTATATGGAGAAACTTATGTGACAATCATAGTTTAACCGAATTGTAGCATAGGAACAATATTTCCTATAAGGTTGATGTCATCCACATCACAGTACTCCCTACATCCTTCTTATAAATACTAGGATCATCTACAGTTTTGATGAAACCAAACACTTCGATTTTCTCATCAAAATAGATGATCCACCTCCACGATTCCTGCTTTAGTCCATGAATGGACTTAAACTACTTGCACACCTTTCCGCTGCTCCCACTGACCACAAGGCCCCCTAGCAGAGTCTTATATACGTACACTTCTAAATCTCTATTTAGAAAGACGTTATAGACATCTACCTTCTAGATCTCATAGTAATGAAAAGCAGCAGTGACAAATTATATCCTAATGGACTCAGCATAGACCCTGGAGAAGAGGTTTCATCACAATCCACACCGGCTATTCGATGAAAACCTTTTGCTACAGGTCTAGCTTTATTAGCTTAGTATCTTTCCATCCACACTGATCTTATTTTGGAAGACCTACTTGCTCCTAATGGGGTTTACCTCTTCCGGAGCTTCCAACAAACTCCATATTTTGTTGGAGTGTGTGGAGTCCAACTTGGATATCCTGGCATCCATCCATCAGTCGGAAGTCTCTACTTCCTATGGTTTGCTGATAACTAGTAGGGTCATCATCAATCAAGATTCTAACCTTCCTGTCACCGTCTACAAGGAAACCGAAGTATCTCTCGGATGACTGAGGCCACCTACTAAATCTGCGGAGTGTATAAGATTTGTTGGGGACAATTGAATTCTCAGGTTCTACTAAATTCTCACTAACCTTTTATGGTTCTGGAATCTCTTCCAGTTTTAGTATACTCCCACTAATCTCTATTGCAAGAAATCCCTTTTCTAAAAAGTGGCGTGCCAAGAACAAAACAACTTTTGATTTTGAAAATGGTAAAAGTTAAACCCTTGTGAATGCTTGGGATAACCCACAAACTACTCATTACTGAAACGTGCCTTGAGTTTGTTCAGATTTTGCTTTTTAACATAAACCAGACAACACCATATCTTAACAATCTTAAGATATGCTCTCATTCTATATAACATATAGAATCACATGCACTAATTTAGATAGAAACATACTCAATTGGTACGCGGCTGTTTCCAGTGCACACCCTCATAATGAAAGAGGTAACTTAGCAATACTCATCATAGGAGCACACCATATCCCATAGGGTGTGTATCCTTTTCTCCGATAATCCATAGTGCTATTGTACAATCGGAGGAGTAAGCTGAGAGAGAATCGCATTATCTAATAGAAAACAACGGAATACCGAGCTTAAGTATTCACATTCTCGATCACATCGAAGAATCTTGATACTTCCGACGTTTGGTTCTCTACTTTATTCTCATACTCTATGAACCTCTCAATATCTTTAGACTTTGCATTTCAATAAGAATGCGCGTCCAAAACCAGAGAAATCATAGGTAATTAGAATGAAGTATGAGTACATATCCCTTATCCGTATGGACATCGGACCACATACATCACTGTATACAAGTCCTAAGAGTTCAATAACTCTTACTCTATATGTTATAAGTTGAAAACTGTATTTTGGTTAAGAATATCTATATCGTAATTTTAAGCACCGTATCTAATCAACATTTGATAAAGGTAAATGTTCAGAACATTATTTTCAAAATTTATATCCTTCTTTATCAAATAAAGAGACATATATATCATTTTTAAAAGTTGGTGCATAATAACGGTTATTCAAAATCAAAAGTTTGCCACTAGACAAAAACAGGTGATAGCCCCCAATAGTAACATTTGCTCCGATTTCCGACTTTGAGAATCAAATCATCCTTTCCTAATACTTTACCCCTTCCCAGCATCTGTAAAATCTTACAGATGTGGGATTCTAATTCGGTATCCATATATTTAGGAGTCAGAATTCATTGAGAAACAATTTTCAAATAAAAACACACCAGAGGATGAAGCATTATCATGCCTCAAGGGGATGGCCAGATATTCACAGTAATGCTTCTTCCACTACCCAGTCCCATGATAGTAGTTTGCAATTTCCTTTCCTATTAACTGCAACCCCTTTAAATATCTCTACGTCTTATCTTCTATACATCATACTTACGCTGGTTGGTTTTCTTCCTTCCATTCCTTTTAGCTTTAGCCTAAGGATTGAAAGAAGACTATCCAATAAGCGTAACTGGTGTATTATCCTTTTTGAAAGAGCTTAAAACTTGAGAGAAGGTGGAGGGAAGAGACAATAGAATTATATCAATATGCAATTCAATTTCTCCATAACTAGTAGCCATCCTCGGACTGAGACAATTTCTTCGAGTTCATATGTAACTATACGAGATGAACTTCCAAGCAATATGGATCTCGGTGTCTGATATAGACCATTCAGGAGAAAATAAAGGGCAAGAAAGAGTGGCAAGGACATATGCGAATTCGTCGTGAAATAGGGAAATCATGACAGTAGTTGCAATCTCCTTTCATTTAACTGCAACCCCTTTAATTGTCTCTTCATCTTACTTTTTATACACCATATTTAGGCTGGTTGGTTTTATTCTTTCCCTTCTTTTCAGTTTCAGCCTAAGGTTTGGAAAAAGACTATCCAACAAGTGTAACTGGTGTATTCTTCGTATTCAATGAGCTCTCAACTAGAGCGAAGGTAGAGGGAAGAGACAATTGAATTATATCAATATATAATTCATTTTCTCCAGAACCACTGGCCATCCTCGGACTGAAACAATTTCTTTGAGTTCGTATATAACTATATGAGATGGCCTTCCAAGCAATATGGATCTCTGTATCTGATACAGGGGGTTCTGGAGAATGTAAAGAGGAAGTAGAAGCAACAAGGAAATACGCAACTATATCGTGAATTAGGGCAATCATGACATTCCAAAGCCATAGTTTATAAAAAGGTTCGGTTAACTTAGTTTTATGAGTTTTGGTTTAAGGTTAGTCATGGTCGTTGCCAGTAGAGAGAGAAAAAAAACACTCATCATGCGATCTTGCAAGATTAGTTTGGTTTATTAATTTATCTAATTAGGATGGCTCCCACTATTTCGTCGAATTCTCCTTCAAACCCTAAAAGGAGAACTAGTTGGGATCATGCACACTCCACTGTTGGATATAGGAGCTCTGAAGGCAATTATAGTAATTTTACGTGGACCCATATGGATATAACAATCTTGCTCGAGATGATAGTATGCTATATGGTTTGTTTTTATCATTGATGTGTATATCTTTTACTTGCTATTATATATCACTAATACATGATGATAAAGCCCATATGATCTTTGCTTCAATACCGGGATTATGATGGGGATTATAATAGTAGGGCATGGATAGTCCATAAGCACATCCTTAAATGTCCTAGTTGTAGGAGTATTGAGACTGGGTATCAGTACTCCAGATTAGACTAGAGTATATGTTTCCTGACTCGGTTGGAGAGCCATAGCTGGTCCCACAGCTATTGATATTTGACACCAAAGATTGTATACATGTGCTTATTGGAGAACGAGTACACTGAACGGACTCACTGAAAACTCCTAGATGGTATTATACCTATTGTCAGATAGTAGTTCTATGGTGACATGAGTACATGGTAGTCTTTTGACATGAGATCGCCATAATGTCTTGTGTGTTCCCACTGTACTTTGATTACTACCCTACCATGGTTTTAAAGAGTTGTGCAAACAGGTTTTAGTTGGGTACAGTCCCGAAGCACATGGAGGCAGTGAGCGGTCGAAGGGATTCTTCTCTCCCGATATTGAGAGTTGATATCACGCTGTGCTTGATTGACTATAACCATAAGTCTTTGGCCAAGGCGGTTAAGATAAACCGATAAGTGTTATCAGTTGTATCTCAGGTGGTTCTGGGTTTGACATCAGCATGACTTATTAGGTTATTGGGGGTCTGACAGAATCCATGCCTCAGACACGGTATGTGACAATCTCAAACGAAGAGACCAGACTGTATGGTGTCACTGATAGACTCTGATTACGTACGGATGAGCTTGTTTGGCGAACTTTCTTTCAATAAATACCTGGGTAGCCGTTACGTGCAGCTAGTACCGCTGACGTGCTTGTGGGTTAACCCGTAAGGGAATTGATCTAAAAGTGTTTCAGATTCAATTGGATATGATCCTAATCTACTGCCAGCGTATTGATTGTGTCTTTTGAGTCCCACATAGAGCTTTTCTCCGCTAAGGCGAAACGATATAGTGTGCGTATGATGATACGTGCGGGAGTTCGATTAAATAAGTGTATATGATACATGTACATTAATCAAACATTTTATAATACTAGCCGGTTTTTGTTTAAGCCGGATTATTAAATCAAGTGTTGATTTATATATATATATATATATATATATTGATGTATATATTCTAGTATTATGTTCATTTTCTATTTCTCTCACATTTTCTATTTGTCTATGATACAAATATGTGTATATTATACGATACATATATTTTGTGTATATGATACACATACTAGATGCTTTATGTATTTGATATATGAAAACATCTAGAAGGGACACCTCATTTCTCATTAATATTAAATCAAGAAATGAGTCATTTCTTTTTAATATTAAAGAAACGAGATGGTTGTGTTAGTGATATATGCCCCAGAGACCATTATTGTATCATACTGGATTGTATATTACATATTGGAAGCTTGGGATATTCACAGTTATAATAACAGTCTTTCTCAATATGGTAGTATGCTACTTGGTTTGATTCTACCTCAATATGTGTATATGTTTCTTTTAGCATATCGCTTATACATATTGGTAGAGCCTTTAAGATCTTTACTTGACTACCAGCGTTGTGATGGAAGTCACACTAGTGGGGGCTGGGTAGTCTATAAGCACATCCTTATACAGGTCCCTAGTCGTAGGATTATCGAGACGAGACATCGATATTCCAGAGTAGACTAGTGTATACGCTTCTCATCCCTGCAGGAGAGATGGTCTGTCCCACAACCATTGGTACGTCGTACTAGAGATAGTATACAGGTGCTCATTGGTTATAAGTTACACTGGACGGACTCGTTAGAAACTGCTGGTTGGTATTATATTTATCTTCAGGTAGCAGTTCCCAGGTGACATGAGTATAGCTTAGTCTGTTGACTTGACATCACTATCGTCTCGAGTGTGTTCCTACTGTACTTAGATCACTACCCTACCACGGCTCAAATGCGTCGTGCAGACAGGTAATGGTTCGGTGCGGTCCCGAAGCACTGGGAAGTAGTAGTGGTTAGATATGATTCGTCTCTTCCAGTATTGGAGGTTGATATCGCGCTGTGTTCGGAAAGCTATTATACAAAGTCCCTGTCCAGGGCAAGCGAGATTTACTAATAGGTACTCCAGTAGTTTCTCAGGGTGATTTGGGCTCTACCCGGCATGACTTATTACGCTATTAGAGGTCTGACGGTTACCACCCTCTAGGCCCGATATGCGAGTATCTTAGACGAACAAACTGAACTGTATGGAGATTGTCACAAATAAGCTCAGTAGGAGTTCGGATGAGTTTGCTCATCGGCCTTTTTATCGACAGATACCTGGGTAGCCGTTACGTGCAGCTAGTACCGCTGATGGACTTGTGGTTAAACCCACTGCCAGCGTACTGTCGAGTCTTTAGAGGCCCATACAGAGAGTTTCTCTACTTCGAACGAAACGATGTAGAGGCCGTACGGTCTTACGGCAAGGTTCCGATCACATACGTGTACTGGCTACATGGATGTCGTTCGGGCGGATAATACTAGTGGGCTTTAGTTTAAGCCGGATCCTAGTATTATATTATTGGATTGTTATCATCTCATTGTATTCGTATTTTTCGGAATACGAATACGGGTATGTATATACGGTGAGGGCATTCTTGTAATTTTACATGACATGTTTCTAGAAGGAGACACCTCATTATTTGGTTTATCTATTTTTGAGAAATAGATTAATGAGATGGAAATCGGAGACATACATGGCATGGGGTGAAGCATGGCTTTTAGTATTTGTTTATTTGTTTGGACTCATTATTCAAGCATGGTTGATATTTTCTATGTGAAAATATCCATGCTTGAATGAGTGAAGAGAGAGGAGCCATTCTTCACTTGCCATAACCTAGCTCATTTGCATTTTCTCATTCTCTCTCTAAGTTTCTCCTCTTTCTTCTTCAAAGATCCTAACCCTCACATGAGTTGTGAACCCTAGGGTCTCATGAGATAAAACACTCCATTAGATATTCTATATCTTCTAGGCTATCTAGTTTAGCGAACTAGGTACCCTAGTTACCTCGGTTTAGAGGTTGGAGCTTGAAGTATAGACTCTCGGGTGGATCATCTTCGAAACGAGGAGGCCGACGATCAAGCGCGGTCCGATCTTCGAGGAGCTAAAGAAGAGGAGGAGAAGAAGAAGACCCGAAGGACTTGTTAACAAGGAGGTATAAAATCCTAACCTAGTAGTTAGAACCTCTTGGTAGTTTTATCTAGTTAAGGTTTCTGTAAAGATTCTGGAGTTAAAGTCGGTGTTGCATAGTATAAAAATCGATTTTTGTAAATTCCGCCTCCCCACATGTGCATGGGGTGTGCGACATCGACTTACATTGGTATCAGAGCCTACTAAACCTTAACTAGCTAGTTAGCAAGTTGTTAGAAATTCGATCGACAAAAAATTGCATGAAATCAAAATTTTGGAACATGCTTGCTGTCGATTCTCAAAACTGCTCAAAAAAATTATTTCAGTGGCCTTAAAATTACATGCAGGAATTTATAAGAACACAGGAAAAAATTGAGTTCGTAGTTCCTCAAGACCACCGCGGAAGCGCGGCAGAATAATGTGTTTGGCCGCGATTCCACGGCCGAGTCGAGGCCGAGTCGCTCCAATTTTCTTCTGTAGGTGTTAATCGTAGAATTGTGATTTTTGACATATGTGGTTTCTACCCAGATTTGTTTGTGTACTAGTTTGTGCATGGGGCAGACACGGATTTGTTTATCGATCGAAATTCTAAAGTTCTTGGCTAATCATGATTCTGTGTTTGTATATATGATGCTAAACGTCTGCTAATCTCTATATGTCGATTAGTGGGGGTTGCACATATCTGTATTGTGATGATTTGTGTATATGAAGTATTGGATCGTCGTAGATGAATAGCCGGGGAATGTGAGAAAAGTGTTTTCTTTTCTTTCATTCATGTAAACTTGTAAATGTGATATAATATTTTTTGCGGGGCACATCCGGGTTGAGGTTGTAACCACCGTTGTATTATTTCATTTACTTTTTCTTGCACCTAGGATAGACCCAAGGTGGGGTGCACAAACTTCCGGGTTCTTGAAGTGTCGAGTGGCCTACTCATTTTATTGAGGGAGGTTGCTTCACTTTGGGAATTTGGCAGGTAGTTTGTCGCACCCATAGGGGTCTAGGGTAGGGTTTGGCTATTCATCATGACCGTGAAATCCTTCTTTAGTTCTAAGCTAAAACGAAATACGGAATTTCTAGTATATCCAATATATTCATCTGTGATCTGGAATGCCTATTATTGCGTGAGACGAATGGATATATATATTGTATATAATAAACGTTGCTTATGTTTTGCACCCACGCTAGTCCAGCCCCCGCTCTGCCGTTAGTTAAGTAACCTAACGGTGCATGACGGGGACCCATGGCGAATGCGGATGGCATAAGCGTACGTTGTATTTTCGTTTCTTTCTGCAATGATAGGGTTAAATGATGGGACCGCATTAACATTTATTAATGCAAGGAAAACAAATCAAAGTTTAAATCGTTGGAATAATTTCAAAACCACTTGGTTTTCTTGAAAAGCAATTTTTAAATGCGGAGCCTAAACCAATCCTTTTAAGAAAAGCTATCATTGTTCCTTCGACTAAATCAAGTTCATTACGTTCACGGTTTGGCCAAAGCTAGCCGTAGCCCCCCGTCATTTCAGATGGGAATTCAGTAGTATTCAAGCTATGTATTTTGTCCTTCGCCAAGGCATAGTGATTGGTAACTGCTGGGTATTCATCTGTAGCATAGATAGATGCGTTGATTTGGGACAGTTGTACAGCTATTTTGTCCTTCGTCAAGGGTTTGTACGGATGTGTTCAAATTAACCTGGACAATGACGGGTAGAACTTGACTTGCGACTTATGATATGTTGGCCTTCGTCAAGATCATAAGAGCTTGGGGCAAAAATCCACATCGAGAGTTTATAAGGAAATTGAAACTTGCTAGTGTTGCATACCATTTGGAGTGTGATGATTTTGGTAGAATTCCTTCAAGGTTGTCACACGATGATATTTGGATCCCGATCTTACTGTGAGTATCCGCTACTCCTCGGAAGATATTTTCACTAAACAATCAATGCTATAAACCAAGTAGGTGCCTAGAACGGTGTTAGCAGGACTATGCCTCCACGGAAAAGAGGTTATGTAATTAAGGAACTTCGTGAAAGCATTGGAAAACCTCCCTCGAAGTACCAACACTAGCCTGGCCGAAAGGTTAAGCAAGAATTGTAGGGTGAGATTAATTCTGACTAATTCTTCTTTTATGGTTTGAAGGAGGATTCGAGAAACAGTGGGAGCCATCCTGTTTAGATAAACTAATAACCAATCTAAACTTGCAAAAGCATCATGCTGAGTTTTTCTCCTCTCTCTCTAAACTGCAACGACGAAAATGACCGGGCTTAAGTTACCGCTAGATAAAAACATATTGACTGGGATAAACTATAAAGATTGGCTAAAGAATGTCTAGACGGCCATTACCTATGACAAGCTGGGCTACCCTTTTACTACCAAAACCCCCGCCGTTCCAGGTCTAGATTCCACTGTCGCGGATATTGAAATCCATAAGACATGGGAAATAGACAGTATGAGAGCCAAGCGCCTCGTGTTGGCCTCAATAGATAATGAACACCAGAGACGACACGAGAAGATGGACTTAGCTTCCATCTTCCTCCACACCAAAGATTTATATGGAGAGCAATCTCGTATCGCAAGATATGAGATCTCGAAGAAATTGTTTCAGGCGAGGTTGGCTGTCGAGTCATCTGTAGAGGACCACGTCCTTAAAATGATCAACTTGATTGAAGAGCTCGCAGACCTAAGGACCACGTTGGAGAACGAGTTATATACTGACTTGATTCTACAGTCCCTCCCTTCTTCCTACGCCTAGTTTATCTTGAATTTCAATATTCAAGGGAAGAAAGTTTCACTTTCAGAACTCCTCAACATGTTGAGGAGCGCTGAGGGCACCCTGCAGAAATTCAGGGAGACACCCGCTCTGCTTATTTGGGAATCTTCCTCTTTTAGATCCAAGGCGAAAGCCGAAGGGAAGAAGAAGAAGGCCTCCACCAAGCCGAAAGGTGGTGTCAGTAAGGTAAAGGGAAAGGTCAAGGTAAAAGTTTCGGGGCTGATAGTAGGGAAGGAGGAATGTTTCTATTGTCATAGGAAATGCCATTGGAAGAAGGATTGCAGGGCTTGGAAAGCCAGTAACCTGAATTTGGAGCACGTTGTGGCTTCGGTTTCAGGTGTGTTTAGGATTGAAAACCGTCTGTCAATTAACTCGCGAGTTTCAGCGCCCTAGTGCCACCACAAAAAGCTCCCAAGAAGTCAGTCTTCGATCGACTTGCAACTACTACGGCCCCTCTCAACGGGTCATCCAAGTCCTCCACCTCAGTCTTCAACAGGCTGAACCGAAGCTCAAGTGGGCCCGCAAAGAGGTTCATGATATTTGAAGAGGATATCCCAAAACGGATAGTCTTTCCAACTCCTGCTGCGGGTGAAGTCGTCAAAGGTGCTTCCCCTACCAGAAAATTGGCCTTCGAAAGATTGGCCGTTCCCTCTCAACGGACGCAAGTCTTCGACAGGATGACACCAATAGTAGCCTCTCATCAAAGCCGGGGGCATGCCAGAGCCGCTTCTAGAACTGAGGTGGTCCCGTCTGCAAGACATGCTCGACGTCGCCACTGGCACCGGGTGAGAAGAGCTTGGGGCAACTCCCCTTCTGGACTTACTCCACCAGCTCCAATAGTGGAAGTTGACGCTGCTGTTCCAACCGGAAACAACTTTGAACAGCTTAGGAGGGTGCGAAAGAACTCCCCAACCGCGGTGTTGAAGAAATCTCCACTTCCTGCTGAAAATATGACGCAGGCAAAGCCGGAGCAATCCCCTCAACGGTTCTCCTCCCAAATCCACAGGGTATGGCGGAAAGTCCAGGACTCGGTGATCAACAAAGATCACACTCGTCAACTGGAGAAAATGAAGGTTCGACAAGAGGAAAATCACCCCTCTACCATACAACGAGGGACTTCTTTCACACAGGTGCCTGTTACAACGGCTCCTTCAACCTCGACCTCCCACAAAAGAAGGAGGCCGGAGAAAAACTCATTGCCTGCAGCAAATTCCATAGGCGCTGGACCCAAACGCCCCAAGTCTAAGGGCATAATCGTACACATGGTTTACATGGCTTCCGGGAAAGAGGAAAGCTGTGCTTTCGTGGGTCATCGACCGCAAACTCGGTCGTTAACAAAGGCTTAGGATCAACAACAAAAGCTCCAGAAGATGCTGACAAAAATGGCAGCACTCACCGGACAGAAAGAAAGTTCGGAGTCAGCATCAGAACAACGCCAAGAGCAGAAGACCGATACAGAGTTCCTGTGAAGGGTGCTTGAAAGAAAAGATAAGGAGGCCGCGGAACAGGCTGCTAATATAAAGCAGATGGCACTTTTGTTCCAAGATATGGTTGGAATGATGATCCAGCCAGAACCTCCAACTGAAGACCCGCCGATAATCATCGAGGATGACAGAGGGGAAACATCAAACCCTCTTTTGGCTTTATCAACGGCCAGGGAGGAAACGATCTCCAAAGCTGCCCTTGATGATTACATAGCTCAACAAATATGAGCTCATCAAGCGAGTGAAGCGGCTGGCTAAGTCGTCAGAACTGGGCGACCATATCCGGGCTGGTATGACCAAATCAAATACCCGCCAGGATATACGATCCCCAAGTTTCACGTGTATAAGGGGATATGCAATCCTCATCAGCACGTCGCTCAGTTCAGAGCTCTATGCGGCAATACTGGAGGTGGCGACAAATTGCTGCTTCGCCAGTTCATTGGCAGCCTGTCAGAAATAGCGTTTGAATGGTACTCGGAGCTCCTAAATGTCTCCGTCAAAACATTCACGGAAATAGAATTGCGGTTCACGCAGCGGTTCGCCAGTGCAAGCGAGTGCACCCCGATCACGGCATTAATCAACGCTAGGGTGAAGCCAGGAGAGACCTGGGTTCAATACGCAATCCGGTGGTGGAACCTATGGTCAAAATGCGAACAACGCATCGAAGAAGCTCCTGTCATGGGCATGTTCATAGGGACTCTAGATCCTCAGGCGACTGTGTCCCAGTTCATGATGTTCTTTAAGCCGACCACCTTCCAGGTTCTGATCGACAAGTTGGCCCAAATGGACCAGATGGGCCACGGACCTTCCTCTTCAAAAATGGACTCTCGGAATGCAAAGGGTAAAGAGAAAGCGGCCTTCGTTACCAACACTCAACAACAACCGAGTGACCCGAAACCGGTTGCTCGCCAAAACAACACGCGCCCGCGCCAATCCCTAGAAGAGAGGCTAGGATGTGCTACTCATTTTCCCATGATAAAACGAGGAGACTGTTCGAACTGGCAGTGTGCAACAAACTCATCACTCTGCCGGACCCAAAACGTCCACCACAGCCCGGTGACGTCAACAATCCCGACTACTCTCCTATCACCGAATGGTGAGCCACCCCATTGAGGATTGCTATATCTTCAAGCACTGGGTCGAGGACCAGTGCTGTCAAGAGAAATTCGTGCTGTCAGAGAATTGGAGGGTGAACCCGCCACAGAGGCACGCTCCAAAAAAGGTGGATACGCCGGGGGCATCATGTTCGTTTGTGGAAGAAGCTCCGTGGGAAGTTGTCCTTTCAGCTGAAACCAAAAGAATGCTGAAGGATCTTCAAGCATGTTCGGCGATCTGGTGGAAAAGCCCGCTAGAGCTCGAGATCATTGAGTGGATGCTGAAACCGCGTCCCACACCGAAAACTACTAACGATGGGCAAAACACCCAGGTCAAGCCTTCAAAGTCTTTGAAGGGAAAGAAGAAGACCAAGAAGTCCATGCAGCCTAACGACAAGCGCACGGACCTGCAAAAGTACATTGACGCGCTGGAAGAATACAACCAGAAGGCATGGATACCAGTCACTCTTGAAGATTTTCTCAACCATATCCTTGAAAACGAAGATAGTGACGATGATGAGAAACATGACTCATCAGGAGGAACCCAAGACTGTGTAGCAAGTTGCTACATGGTTTCTTATTTTTCGTCAAATGGCGAAGAAGCTCCCTCGGCGTTAGAAAACAACGCAGAGGAACTGGTGGTAGGACCGGTGCCAAAATCCCTGGAACTGTCAGAAGATCCAATTGACAGGCTGCTAAATGAAGCCTTTCAAAAGAGCAAAGCTGACCGAGAATGTGAAACGGCCATATACGAAAAGGCCAAGCGTCGGCGTTAGGATGAAGAAAATGCGGCAAGGAGGAGTTGTAAAGTACTACAACCAGACCGACGCATGCCTGCGGCAAACAAAAGCAGGACCAAGACAGAAAAGCGGTTTACCAAAACCTTATCAATGGGAATGAAGCTGCCACCTCTCAAGGGAAATATTCACGGGGCCACATGCCTTAATAGAGAAGATTCACATCCGAATTACTCCCCTATTGAAAAGCACTGCCTGGCACTGATCTTCGCTATAACAAAGCTCAAACACTACGCCTTAGCACATGAGGTCTATCTCATATCAAAAGTGGATCATCTCAAATATTTGATGTCAAGATCTATACTAACAGGAAGGCTAGCCAAATGGGCTCTCCTCTTGATGGAATTCTCAATAACGTATCGAACCCTCAAAGCAGTGAAAGGCCAGGCCATCGCCGAATTTCTCGCTGAGCATCCGATACCAGCCGATTCTCCCTTAAATTGCGAATTTCCAGATGAATGCGCGTTCGACACAATCGAAGGGGAGAAGGAGGAAAATAATGTCCAATGGGAACTCTACTTCGATAGAGTATCTTCCATGAAGAAGCAGAAGCATAATAGCCCTATATTCAAAGCCGGGGTGGGCCTCATCTTCGTGACTCCGCAAGGAGGGATACTTCGTTACGCCTTCTCCCTGACGGAGCCGAGGACTAACAACGAAGCTGAATATGAAGCTTTGATTACAAGTCTTAAGATCGCCGTTGACATGGGAATTCAAGACCTCCTCATATATGGAGACTCCCAGCTGGTCGTTAGCCAAGTAAATAGTGACTATCTGACGTGCAAACCAGAGTTGATAAAATATGGTAGGAGAGTGCAGCAACTGCTGACACAAATCCCTTCCTACATCCTGAAAAGCATATCGCGTGCGGAAAATAGCAAGGCGGATGCATTAGCCAAGCTTGCTAAGGAGCTGGTTGACGAAAACCTCGATGACGTAAGGATCGTTGTGCAAAGCCGCCGGGTTCTCACGCCAGCAGAAATATCTTCAGAGGATTCAATGGAGCCATCTGAAGGAAAAGAAATGACCAAACAAGCGGTCCTCCGAATAGAAGATGAAGAAAAGGTCAAGGATTGGAGGGAAGTCTTCATAGACTACTTCAAATCCCATCGAACGCCCGAAAACGCGTCGTCAAGACATCAGCTCATGAAACGGGCTCTGTCTTTCACTTTCGTCAATGATACTCTATACAAGAGATCGCTTGATGGTTTGTGGCTAAGGTGCTTGGGTTCAGGAGAAGCAAGGAGAGTCGTTCAAGAAATTCACGATGGACTCTGCGGTTTTCATCAGGCCGGGCCAAAGATGAAGTTGAAGATCAAGAAAATGGGTTACTATTGGCCCACAATGATTCAGGACTGTCTCGCATATGCG
The DNA here is from genome assembly GCA_030015575.1 of Agapanthus africanus. Lineage (NCBI taxonomy): Eukaryota > Viridiplantae > Streptophyta > Magnoliopsida > Asparagales > Amaryllidaceae > Agapanthus > Agapanthus africanus. Next base: position 437,563,067 of record CM057350.1, on the reverse strand, counting down.
AAGCAGTGTCACTCGTGCCATGTTCACAGGGACTTCATCCACCAACATCCAAATCCGCTACACCCAACGGTAGCTAGCTGGCCGTTCGAAATGTGGGGAACCGATCGGCCCCATTGAGCCAGCATTATCCAAAGGACACCGGTTTATACTGGCAACGACTGACTACTTTTTTAAGTGGGCGGAAGCAGTACCACTAAGGGAGGTGAAGACGGAGAATATTCTCCATTTCTTCAAGACACATGTCATCTACCGATTCGGTACTCCGCGACGGGTAATCTCGGATAATTGGCCAGCCTACAGGAGCCATAAAATCAGTCGCTTCGCAGAACAGCATAAAATAGACCGGAGATACTCTTCTGTCTATAATCCCCGAGCTAATGGTCTAGCTGAAGCTTTCAACAAGACCTTGACCAATATTATAAAGAAAACGGTGTCCAGAAACAAAAAGGACTGGCACGAGAGATTGCACGAAGCTCTCTGGGCGTACCGAACGACGTTCAAAACGGCTACGAATACTACACCATACGCGTTGGTATTCGGCACTGAAGCAGTCCTTCGTTTGGAAATAGAACTCCCTTCTCTCTGAGTAGCGGCTTGATATGAGCTAACAGATGAAAAAAATGCCCGGCTTCGGCTTGAGGAGCTCGACGCCCTCGATGAAACTCGCCTCATGGCGCAGCAAAACCTAGAAGCTTACAAGGCAAGGATGATGCGCTCAATCGAAAAACTGACTATGCCGAGAACATTCCGCCAAGGCAAACTCGTGCTAGTCATCAAAAGACCTATGATCCCCAATCATGCAAAACGGGGGAAATTCGAGCCAAACTATGAATGCCTGTACATCATAGACAAGGTCTATCAAGGTGGGGCCTATTTGCTCATGGATATGCATGGCGAAAGACCTTTCTGGCCAATAAACGGCCGGTTTCTCAAGAAATACCATGTTTGACGAGTCACGACTTAGGTCAATGATAGATGATGACGCTCGTGTCCGCTCGCTATCTTCCTGAGCCAAAACTCTTAAGTGGTATTCGGAAAAACTTTGCCTCAAATATGGCGACAACGGACCGTAATGTCCTTAAACTAAAGCCTCACCTCAAAAATGGTGATAATGGACAACTACATCCTTAAATTGGCCATGGACCGAGATGTCCCTAAACTAACAATGGACCGGAATGTCCTTAAACTATGGCGCCGCTTCAAATATGGTGCATCGCCCCAAATACGGCGATATCCTCTCTTGAGATCTATATTGCAATCAAAGCTCCAACGGCAAAGACTGCAACTCAAATCCCATTGGCAAAAAAAACGGTCTGTCTACAAGCAAAATGGGCACGGATGAAAACCCGAAAGAGCACCATGAGTAAAAATAGCAGGGCTACCGGCGAGTTTGTGAAAACCCGGAAGGGAAAAATCTCGTTAAAAACAAAAAAACAAAATAAAAAAATATAATAAAAAAAACGGCATGTCCACAAGCAAAAGAGCACGGATTAAAACCCGAAAGGGCGCCGTAAGTAAAAACAGCAGGACTACCGATGAGTTTTTGAAAACTCGGAAGGGCGCAATCGCGTAAAGTTTTTACTTACGAGATCCTCTCGACTCGTAAGGAGAACTCCCCGTATAAGACCCTCACGGCTCATAGGATTCAAATCCTTAAGCTACAGGCACTTAAACCTGTTCTTAAGCCATCATATCCCTAAATTTGCCCTACAGGTGGTCCAATTTTGGCCCTTGTATACAATCCACGGGCACAAATAAATGATTTCCCCCACCAAGTTCCACCAATGACGAGGAATGTCCTCATATGGTGAACGACACTTGTAATTCCTTTCGACTTATAAGGAGAAAACACTCTTGTAAGATCCTTACAACTTATAAGAGAACACACACTTAGGAATCCCCACGATTCCTAAGGAGAAAATACGCCTACGAGATCCTTATGACTCGTAGGGAGAAATAACTTTATGAGACCCTTACGGCTCATAAAGTCGAAAAGTCTTAGTCGACAGGATCCTAACCCTGTGTACTAAGCCACCTTTGTCCAAACCAGCACAGGCAAATGATGATTCTCTCATGGAAATATCGCGTTGCAGCGATGCTGATGCCTGAACCGTTGCCAAACTCCAAGTCCTTTCACGGCAAACGATGATTCGCTCCTGGAAATATTCCAGCCGCAGCGATGCTGATGCCAAGATTAGTATCAGATCTTAAGTTCCATACCCGCAATAAAAATCAGCGAGCAAAAAATGCATATAAAAATAACCGAAATGATAGGGCAACTCGCAATAAAAATCAGCGAGCAAAAAAATATATGCATATGAAATAGCCGAAATGTTTGGACAACTTGCAATAAAAAGCAGCGAGTAAAAATATAAAAATAGCCTAAATGATTGGGCACCGCGATAAATAGCCAAAATGATTGGGCAATCGTGACTTTCGCGATATGAAAAGCTGAAAAGATAGAGCATCGCGGAAGTAAAAAATAAAATAAAATAAAATTTTCTCTGCCCAGTAGGTGAGTCTACACCGACCCCTGTATACAATCCATGGGCACAAATGAAAAAGGGAACTATGTTTTCCCACCAGGCTCCTTCAAAGGGAGAGCCAAGTCTTGACGGTTCACAAAACAATCTAAAGACTACCTCAACATTCGTCTCATTACAGCAGGAGCAATGTCAACAACGGCGTTCCCTCTTACTCCAGCAGGATGCAGACACGACATCAACAAAAGACCCCAGGGTCGAAATAAAACGGAGCCATGGCAAAATTCCTAGCACCAGGTTTTGACGGTTCACAAAACAACCTAAAGACTATCTCGACATTCATCTCGTTACGGCAGACACGATGTCAACAACGGCACTCCCTCTTACTCCAGCAGAATGCAGACGCGACGTCAACAAAAGACCCCAGGGTCGAAACAAAACTGAACCATAGCAAAATTCCTAGCTCCAAGTCTCAATGGTTTACAAAACAACCTAAAGATTATCCCGACATTCTTCTCGTTATAGCAGACCCAATGTCAACAAAGATTCCAAAATAGCCAAATCAAAAGCAAGCGAAGGCAAAATCCCTAGCTTCAGGGTCTTGACGGTAACTTAACTAAAACCCGAAAGACTATAGGAGATCATCCCACACCAGTGCGGAGTGGTTATGACCCATTGGGGCTCCCAAACTAAGCATAATCTCAAGTAAAAAGCGTCATGGCAAAATTCCTAACGCTTGCTCTTCCGACGGTCAAACTGCCTAAGAAGATTACTTGAAGACGTCTTGTCCAGTCCCCGAAGGGATCAGAGACATGACAGTTGCGGGGCTACTCGAATAGCAACGTAAAGACTGCATATCGGGGAATGCATCAGCCAACGCGATGGTACTACAGACTAAAACCCTAGTACCACAAAGTCTAACGAACCTCTGTCGCAAAGTGCAGGGGTTATCTATAACGTTAGGACAAGTTTGCCTATAAACCCAAGGGAGGTAAACTAAATAAACTCCGAAATGAGTCCATAAACTAGAGACTCCAGAATGAGTGAATAAACTACAAACTCCGAAATGAGTCCATAAACTAGAGACTCTGAAATGAGTGAATAAACTACAAACTCTGAAATGAGTACATAAACTACTTTACGTGAAGACAAGATATCGAAAGAAAGAGAAGTGCTAGTATGAAATGAAATATGTCTTTTATTCATGAGTTTAAGTGAATACAAGATACTTTTATTCAGGGACCAAAATGAATACATTTTATTCAGGGATCAAAATGAATAAATTTTATTCAGGGATCAAAATGAATGCAAAAAGAAAAGAATATACAGCAATAAAATTTCTAAGATGGCAGGCGATTCAATAAGACCGCAAGTTCGTCATTTTTCTCTGGACTTCTGCTTCGAGCTCTATCAGTGCCGCAAGATGAGTCCCTGCCTACTCCTGTTGATTCTGGTATGAAGCAAACCGACTTTCAAGCTCTTTCTCGGCGACTTTGTGGGCTTCAACCATCCCATGTGTAAAAATAACGGCTTTATCGAGAGCCACCACTTCTGTGTTGGCCTCTTGAAGAACACGCCAAATTTCATATGCACGAGTAGTCTTGACAGTGAGCTAGGCTTGAAGTTCCCCTAAAGCCTCTTAAGCCAACTCCCTCGCCGAAAACTTCCGGTTGAGCCTTTTCTCGCATGACCGGAGATTAGCCGCACATCGTTCGATCCATCCACGCAGGCTCGCTTTTACAGACAAGATGTCGGAAGGAAGGCATATGCATTCAATCCCATGTAGACAGGCCTCCACTCTGCGACAATACTCAACCCAGGTATGCGTCGGGCATAAGGACCTAGTGGCATAGGGATCCGAGACTCTAATGGGGTCAGGACTGGAAAAGCTGTGAAGATATATGTGCGGTCAGTTGTATTTTTAAATATAGATTAAGAAAAATGAAGCAAAAAATAAAACGTCACTTACCCACAGTCATGCAAGGCGGGTTTGAGAGGTCCCCAGGTCCATCAAGAATCTCGACTTCGTCGTCGATTTCCAGAACTGTGGTTTAACATGAAGGGCATATCAGCATCATGATAAAAATATAAAATAAAAATGGCAAAAGAATACTGACCTTGGCCAGAAGAGAGCACTATGCTTTGTGGAGGTATCGCTTGTGGGGCCGCCATGTCAAGCAATCGCTGGAAGGTTTTCTTCAGGGAAAGATCCACGATGGAAGCCGCCAACTCCCACAATTCTGAGGGAAGGAAAAGTTCAGATAACGGAGGGGTCGTTAAACAAAATATGTATGTATAGAAGATTACTTTCGATACTTCGCCCGCCCTGAACTGGAGGGATGGCAGCTTCGGCAGCCTCATCTACACCCTCAGTTGCATCACTGAGGATATTTGTGAAATCTATAGCTGGCATGGCAGTCTCCAATAAAGGGACTCAAGCCGCCATGGAAGACCCCGAGGCGGGAATAATAGTTTCAGCAATCTCTTCTACACCCTCCGGTGTGTCACCAGAGATGTCCATGGGATTTATGGCCGGCAAGACTACCTCTGCTGGAGGAGTAGATGCTGAAGGGACAGAAGCCACTACCGGGAGCTCCACAGCAAGGGTAGCAGCTTCAGTAATCTCCTCTACACCCTCCGGTGCATCATGGAAGATATTCGTAGAATCCGCAGCCATGGCTCGATCTGGGCTCAAACCCACTTCCGCTGCAGAAGTCCCTGCGAAGTTTTTGCAAAGATAAGGAGACGTGAAAGTAATACAAATTACTCGGCAAAAGAAAAACACGAAAAATACGCATATTAATACGCCAAGAAGCCTGAAGTATGGCTTTTTTGAGTCGTTGTTTTTTCCTGATCAAATGCGCTCGCCGGGTTTCAATCGCAAGTAAATGGTTGCCCGTCTTCATTGCTCATCTTCAGAAACAACCGAGATGGGCTGTTTGAGAGCCCGTTCTTCTTCCATTAACAGAGGACCCATGGGTACCCTACGTAATGATGGGTCAACATCATAGAATACAACGGGAGGAAGGCTTTCTTCGGGACACGCACGTTTTCAGTCCCATCTCATGAGTGCCTTAAAGCCTCGACCAACTGCACGGCCTCCTCGGCAAACGAACCAGGAAAGAGAAGACTGTCGTCTGGCTTCTGCATAGATATCGGCTCATCCTGAATAAAGGTCTCGGATTCAAGCAAAGTATTGAGTAGGCCGGCGACCGATTTCTTTCTCCCTTTGGAGCCTGTGCTAACGCCAGCGGAGGAGCGCTTCCTCCCTTTTGGTGCTTTGGTATGGCGCTGCCCAACTTCGCCTTCCGTATCACCCTTTAGTGACACCATCACAGGTGCTTTATCAGAAACTTCCGCCTTGGTTCTAGTATGCACCGGCATACCAGCAGTGCGAGGGGCCGATTCTACTTCTGCGGCTTTAGGGATAAGCATCGAACCGCTATCCCCCAGAGGGGGGTGAACCACCGACCGCGTCCGCAATGGGGCGCTGGTGACCTGAGCCAGAACGGGAGCTCTACACTCGAAAGCACCCGTCTCTCCTTTACAATGACGGGGCCGACCCGATGGCAATACCAACCCTTGAAGGACCCCACAAGCCTCGGAAGATAGTCGGGCTCCGGGATCATGAAAGGAGAGCCAGTGTTTAACCGCATGAAATGGTGAATGACATCATGAGTTACCTCCAGGGAGAGGGCATGCTCAACTAAAAATTCTTTGAGAGGAACGCCCTGGTTGTAGCCTAATTGCTGGGCGAAGCGATGCGGATTATACCGCATGAAAAGAGCAGTGTCATTTTGGCAGAACACCAAATAACCCGGCCTGATTGAGTATAGATGCATAATCTCCTTAAGATTTAAAGCCGGAACCCCATTCTTTGACAAATCAAACAATTGCTGAACGAGACCTGCTAGAGCAGAGAGGACTCGATCACTAAAAACCATTCCTCCTTCATTCGAATATGGATTGAGCAGTATGCGGAGAGCCCCTAACTGGATCGGATCAGGAGCGGAAGCATCAACCAACTTCATTATCCATGGGAAGGTATATGAATCATAAAAATCTGGCCGCCGGTGTGCAGCGAACGCTCCTAACACGTGCATCTCGATCCATGGCATGAAGTAGTGGAGGAAGAAATTCACGGTATCCTCACCCGGGCTTGAAGTATAACCCGTGATATAAATGCGATAATCCCGCAACGCCAACAGCTAATCGCGCCCCTTCAGATATGCGGTGAGTAGGGTAGAAGACGGAGGCTCTCATGAAACGTCGATGCATCGGCATGGCAAACCAGCTGAGCCAGAGACTGATAAAGCCGATAAAGAAAGTTTCTTCGTCCATGCCAGGGGCCGTGATCACATTGAAAGCTACGGCCGACGGGTTTGGAATATAAAACTGCGGCAGGTCTTCCTCTTTGGCCGGCAGTTTCTTCAACCCGAATCCAAAAGGGTCTTCAATTTTTGTGAATTTTGGAACCTTCTTGGATAAGACATTCTCGCGGAGAAAGCAGGTAATGAAAGCGTCAAAAGTGACACCTTACCCTTCCGATGTCATGAAATGTTTTTCAAAAATACCCAGGACCTTGATTAGACCTGGGAGCTTACGACGAACGACATTCTCAATCGTCAGGCCATCAAGCATAGCGGGCACCGTAGCAAACACGTACTCATCAGGAGGCGGTAACTCTTCGTAATGCTCTCCCCTGATCGGCAACCCTGAAATTTCGCGAAACTCCTTCAGTGAGATCGAGACTTCGCGATCCCCTAGCAAGAAAGTGTTTGTGGGAAGATTCTATTGGTTCAAGAAAGTCTTAACCCACCAGACGTGAGGGGCGTGATAATAGAATAATAATGCGTACAATGCTTGGTACAACCCAACCTTCTGCAGCCGTGCGCATCGGGCGGAGAGAATGTATCGATCCCAATAAAGGTAGCTCACTGGATGGCGCGGGGTAACGCCTACCCTATACACTTGCCTCCAAGGTCGGGTTTCGACCTGGCTATCCGACGCCCCAAGATATCAATGGCCATCATAGGTTGATTAAGTATCCCAGTCGTCGACGGCTCAAGCCGGCCCGTGGGGGTCTAATTATCCGCTTCCACCGCATAAGTCATGCCCGGACGCTTTATCAATGACATTGAGCAGATAGGTTCTGTTGGCACTTCACATGTAAAGCTATGGCGGCCCTTAATGATATGACCATACCACACCCCTATAAGAGAAGACTCGTATGGCCTTTGTCATGTGCCCTAATCATCATCATAACTTTCTCGTCCGATGGCGATTGCGGAAAAGTGACTTCTGAGCGAGTGTAAGGGAAGTCAAGAAGTGAGGCCATCGTTCTTGAAATAAGAGGGGAAAGGAAAAACTTATTTTAAAAAAATAATAAAAAATATATAATAATAATAAAATAATATAAAATAAAATAAAAAAAACGTGATGTTTGTTTCACGGGACCATTGGCTGCAAAACTAATGGACCCCATAAAATCAATATGGCGGCTCACCAATGATGAGACAAGATAATCATTGTGAGAATAAAAAAGGATTCTCATTAAATAGACACTGAAGTTTAAATAAACTCAGAGCATGCTCAAAGAAAAATGAGTTTTGTTAAAATACCCAACAAGTTCAAATTTTTGGAAATAAGGGTAAAACCCTATAATGAGAATATACTCGAGAACACCAGGGAATACAATTCCCAAAAGGCCTTCTTGATCTTTCAGAGCTAAGCTCTTTGATGAGGAATTAAATTCCTTTTAAGCAATGGAACTAAATTCCAGAAACCCCCATGATGGGAAATGAAAAATGGAATTAAAATTCCAAAAATCCTCATAGATCAGAGGAGAAATGCCCGATCTTCGAAGACATTGGGGTTACTATACAAAAGACTATTTCTTTTTGGATCTCTAATCGGTTCCAAAAGAGAGCAAAGTACTTACGGTGGATTTAAAATCCAGGAAAAATTAGAGAAAGGGGTTTCTTGTTCCTAAAAGATAAATGTTGTTCAAGATCTTTACCCAAAAGAGTTTCTTTTTTTTAACAGAGTTTAACTCTGAAATTTCAACGAGCAGAGAACTGAGCTCTGAAAGGGAGAATTAAGTTCTCAAGAGAAAGGCTAAGGAAGAAGACGAAGAAACAGTGGCCATCTCAAGAGCCAAGCCCTCGTATTTATAAGACATGATGGGAACAGTTCATCTCCCTGTTCCACTAGGAAATCCAACGGCTGTAAAAGTGGACAGCGTTGCATTCACGTGCAAGCCACGTGAGAGCAACGCTGTGGGGACATTTGTTTCTTTATAAAAAAAAGAAGAAAAAGAAGATGAGAGACAGAAAGGGGGGAACTTCCCACTAAACAAGCCTCACGTCTTAAACACGTGAGCGACTTATGCTTTGCATATAGGCGCTGCAATTAAACTACAGATAGGCTAAACAAAGCCTCACGTGTTAAACACGTGAGCGCCTATATGCAAAGCATATAGGCACTGCAATCAAACAACAGATAGGCTAAACAAAGTCTCACATGCTAAACACGTGAGGACACCTCCTTACGTAGAATTAAATCCTACTTAATGAACCGTTGGATCAAGGATCCAACGGTGATTAAACATAGAATTTAATTCTATTGGGAAGAATATTTTATGTTAGACAGAGAGTTAATGGATCAAAGATCCAAAATATTTTCTATATCTTTCTAAACAGAGAAAGATTATACTCTGTTAAATTAAGCACCCTTAGATTAAAAATCCAACGGTGATTAAAATGTCACCGCTCGATAGAATTTGATTCTATATATGGGAGAATATCCCCAATCTTGTTAAAAACAAGAACAATATCTTTTATAAAACAGAAGTCCTTAGATCAAAGATCCAACGGTGGGTAAAATTCCCCAAATCAATTCTGAAACCAATTAAATCAATGGGGATCTCTCAATGAGGGGTTTTCTGAGAATCAAACAAACTTCTCTCCACTATATAAAGAGCCAAGACTTCAAGTCTCAAAAGAAAAGAGAAAAAAGGGAGGAAAAAGGAGAAAGAAGAGAGAGAACTCCCCAGAGGTTAAAAAAAGGAACATACAGTGAGCTTTTGAGGAACAGGAGAATTTAATTCTCAAAGAAAAGACTTGCTTCCTTGAAACACTAAGTAAAAAGAAAACACTTATCATTTGCCTCTCTAAGGGTTTAACCCTTCATATAAGAACTCAGTTCTTTTCTCTGGTTGAGATTTGCAGAAGCAAATCTCCCCACAAGTTGAGAATTTAATTCTCATTGGGGAGATTTTGCTTTGCAAGATTCAAAACGTAGGGGAAAAGAACTAAGTTATATAAAAAAAGAGAAGAAGAACGAGAACACATAGGAATTTAATTCCTCCAAAAATTAGGGTTTAACCCTATATATATAAGAACTTATTTCTTCAATAAAAAATAGTGATATAAAATCTCCAAGACCAAATCGTTGGTGCTTAGTATTATTTCGAAGCCTCACGTGTTTCCCACGTGAGTGCTTCAAACGAACAAGGAAATAACCAAAACTTCCTCCCATGTTTAACACGTGATTTGTTTAAGAGGAAAACAAATAAAAGAAAAAGGAAACTACAGTACTCCAGCATCAATAAAGGAAAAAGGGATACCCACATGCTTTGCACGAGGGCCAAGTGATTAGCACTTATATAAAAGAGTGGGGAATAAAACCCAAAGAACAGTGTCCATATTTAGGGTGCCTCACGTGTGTCACGTGAGCGCCATAAAACTCTAGTGTTTAACACTAATCCAGTGCCCATGTGAAACGCACACGAGCACTGTATTCCTCAGTGCTTAGCACTGTTGAAGACTCAATCTTAGCACAAATTGGCTAAGTTTTCTGAGGTTAAACCTCTGTGATACTAAAACAACCGAGCCCCTATGTTCATGTTTTCCTAAATTGACCTTAGTCTAAAAAATAACTAGTGGTATCTCATTGATGATATCCCAAATGATACTCATCTTATATCTCCTAAGATAATTTTAGTCTCAAACATGACTAACATTTCTTAGGTCTACAGCAGCACCATCTTTTCCCTCAAATTTGGGATTGGGTTTAAGGGTACATCTCTCCATACCTCTGATATATGTCGTTGTAATTCTTTAACGTATTCAGAGAGGTGGCGGGTCCCGATAACCAACAACTTATTGGTGCACTTACAAATTGATGTGCACAACTTAAATCAGACTGCACCACAAATCGGGCACATTCTGTTAGTGTATATGCCCTAGGGGCCATTATTGTATCATACTAGTTTGTATATTACTTAATGGAAGCTTGGGATATTCACATGTATATAACAGTCTTGCTAAACATGGTAGTATGCTACTTGGTTTTTCTATCTTAATATGTGAGTATACGTATTGATAGAGCTCTTAGGATCTTGCTTGACTACCAGCGTTGTGATGGCAGTCACACTAGTGGGGGCTGGGTAGTCTACAAGCACATCCTTATTCAGGTCCCTGGTCGTTGGATTATCGAGACAGAGCATCGATACTCCGGAGTAGACTAGTGTGTACGCTTCTCATCCCAGTTGGGGAGATGGTCTGTCCCACAGCCGTCAGTACGTCGTACTGGAGATAGTGTGCAGGTGCTCGTTAGGTTACAGGTACACCGGACAGGACTCACAGGGAACTGTTGGTTGGTTTTATACCAGTCGTCAGTGAACAGTTCCCAGGTGACATGAGTACAGCATAGTCCGCAGACTTGACACTGCTACTTCGCCTCGAGTGTGTCCTACTGTTCTTAGATTGCTACCCTACCACGGCTCAAAGGAGTTGTGCAAACAGGTAGCAGTTGGGTGCAGTCCCGAGCACTTGGAGGCAGTGGCGGTTAGACAGGATTCTTCTCTCCTGGTATTGGGGGTTGATATCGCGCTGTGTCAGAGAGCCATTACGCAAAGTCCCTGGCCAGGGCAAGCGAGATTTGCTGGTAGGTTCCAGTAGTTTCTCAGGGTGTAATGGGCTTCGCTCCAACACGACTTATACCGCTATTAGGGGACTGACGCTTGCCGTCCCCTAGGCCCGATATGCGATAGTCTTAGACGAACGGACCGGACTGTACGGAGATTGTCACATCAGACTCAGTAGGAGTTCGGATGGGTTTCCTCATCGGCCTTCTTATCGACATCTACCTGGGGACCGTTACGTACAGCTAGTGCCTCTTGCGGTCTGTGGTTAAACCCACTGCCAGCGTAGTAGTCGAGTCTCTAGAGTCCCACACAGAGAGTTTCCCTACTCCAGGCGAAACGATATAGAGGTCGTATGGTTTTACGATAAGGGTTCGGACGCATACGTATGTTTACGCACGTACGACTTTCGGACAGTTTTTACCAGTCGGCTTTGGTTTAAGCCAGTTACTGGATTTATACAGTCTAAAGTTTTTCCGTATTTTTGCGAAAAGGAGGGGCGTTCTCGTAATTGCGCGAGAAACTTCTAGAAGGTGGTGACTAAGGAGGTTTAGGTGGCATATACAATGAATGTGATTAGTGAGTCATATGGATGATTCATCCATATCATTAATGCATCATAAATGCTTAATGACTCATGGATGTGAATCATCACTAGATATTATCAAGCATGGTTGTTAAATTCATTTCTTTTCTTTTCTTGATAAAAAGAAATACTTGATATATATTATGATAACTCATTATTCTCACTTCATTATTATCTTCACCTTCTCTCTCCTCAAGCTCTCCCTCTTCAAACCCTAATCCTCCCCTATCATGTGTTGAGTACAAGGATTAGTTAGACTAATTAAACCATAACCCTCACTCTATATCACCTAGCTTCTTTGATTAGCACTTAAAGAAAGTTAGTTGCCTCAAGTTTAGAGGCTTAGCTTGGAGTAAAGCTCTCGGGTGGATCGTCTACTACTTCGAGAAGGCCGAGGAGGAGGTGGAGTTCGTAAAGACGAAGGACACGGTTCTTTAGGTATAATCCCTTTACATAGTAGTTGTTAACTTTTATGTTTGATGTTAGTTATCGTTTAGCTTCGATTCTTGCGGTTAGTCGATGTTTAAGCAAAGAACAAGATCGTTTTTCATATTTCCGCCTCCCCGCAAGTCGTGGGGGTGTTGTACATCGACTTACAGTGGTATCAGAGCCTCGCTAAACAATAAATAACTTACTTGCAAATTTGTATGAATTTCGAACGGAAAAAACGAAACCGGAAAACCCCGAAATCACAAGTTTCTGTCGAATTTTAAATGAAGTCCTAAAATTTTTCAGGCAGGTTCAGAAAGCTTAAAAAGACAGTAGAAGAACACCCAAGAAATTTGGGCCCCTGAATCGCCTAAAGCGCCGCGGAACCGCGGCGGATCGCACCGATCCGCCGCGCTTCCGCCGCCGAGTTGGCGATTCAGGAACCCAATTTTCCTGTGTTGCTTCTCTGTGATATTTGGTATTTTCTGGAAGTTTTTATTTTTGCTCAGGTTTCAGATTTACAGAGAAGTATTGGAGCAAAACTAAAAGTGTTTAATCGATCAAAATCATACAGTATTTGCTTGTTGGATTATATCTGTGTTTGTATAATGTGTTCGTAAACCTCCCCTAACTGCTAGTATGTCGGTTGGCAGGGGTTTGCACATTTCTGTAATGGTTTTTACTGTTTGTGGATATGAACTGTGTTGGACTGTTGTGATGTATAGCCGGGGTTATGTGATGGGTTATTATTTAATTCATTTGATGTAAATGTAATTTGTTGTAATATTATTTTGCGGGGCACATCCAGGTTGCGGTTGTAGCCACCGTTGTATTATTTCATTTTATTGTTTTTGCTCCTAGGACAGACCCAAGGTGGGGTGCACAAACTGCCGGGCGGGTAGTTTGCCGTACCCGTTGGGGTCTTGGGTGGGGTAATGGCTATTCATCACAACTATGTAATCCGTCTTTTGTTGCAGGCTCAAAACAAACACGGATTACTTGCAAATCCAATAAAGTTCATCTGTGATCTGGAATGCCTATTATTGCGTCTGACGAATGTACAATATCTATATATGATAGCTATTTAGACGTCACTTATGTTTTACACCCGCGCTAGCCCAGCCCCCGCTCTGTCGTTAGTTAAGTAACCTTACGGGTGATGACGGGACCCCTTGGCGAATGCGGATGGCATAAGAGGACGTTGTATTTTCGTTGTTTTCTGCAATGATAGGTTAATGATGGGACGCATTATTAATAATGCAAAGAAAATAAACCAAAAAGTTTAATCGTTTGAACAATTTAAAAGAAACCACTCGGTTAATTTTAAAAACAGATATTTTTAAAATGCGGAGCTTTAACCACTCCTTTTAAAAGCTATCAGGTTCCTTCGGTTATATCAAGTTCACTACGTTCACGGTTTCGCCAAAACCATTCGTAGCCCTCCGTCATTTCATCTGGGTATTCAGTAGTATTCAAGCTATGTATTTTGACCTAACGCCAAGGCATAGTGTTTGGTAGCTACTGGGTATTAATTTGTTGCATAGATAGATGAGTTAGTTTGGGACAGTCGTATTATCATTTTGGCCGAATGTCAAGGATATATACGGATGGGTTCAAATTGACAAGATAATGATGGGTAGAACTTGACATGTGACTTATGACATTTTGACCGAACGCCAAGGTCATAAGAGCATGGGGCAAAAATATATATCGAGAATTTCTAAAGAAACTGAAATTTGCAAAGAGTTGCATACCATTTGGAGTTTGATGAATGTTGGTAGGATTCCTTCAACATTATCATACGATGATATTTGGATCCCGATCCTACTGTGAGTATATGCTACTTATCAGGATATTCGTCACTTAACGATCAATGCTATAAACCAAGTAGGTGTCAAGAAAGGTGTCAGCGGGGTTACGCCCCCAGAGAAAAGAGGTTATTTAATTAAGGAACTTCGCGAAAGCGTTGGAAAACCTCCCTCGAAGTATCGACACTAGCCTGGCTGAACGGTTAAGCAAGTATTGTACACTGAGAATAGTCCTGGCTAATTCTTCTTTTATGGTTTGAGGAAGGATTCGAGAAACAGTGGGAGCCATCCAGTTTAGATAAACTAAAAACCACTCTAAACTTGCAAGAGCATCATGCTAAAGAGTTTTCTTCTCTCTCTCCTAATTGCAGCGACCCTGAAAATGACTGGACTTAAGTTACTTTTAGAGAAAAATATACTGACAGGGCCAAACTATAAAGATTGGCTGCGGAATGTCAAAATGGCTTTGACCTATGACAAATTGGGGTACGTCCTCACCGCTACGGCACCTGCTGTCCCTGGTCCCAAATCCAGCAATGCGGATAAGGAAATCCGCAAAACCTGGGATTTAGATTGCGCGAAAGCCAAGTGCATCGTGCTTGCCTCAATGAACAATGAACATCAGAGAAGGCACGAGGATATGAACCTAGATGGCATAGTTCTCCATACAAAGGAACTTTATGGAGAGCAATCTCGTATAGCAAGATACGAGACCTCTAAGAACTTGTTTCGAGCGAGGCTGGCTGTCGGTCATCGGTAGGAGAACATGTCCTAAAGATGATCGGCTATATTGAAGAGCTCGCAGACCTTGGGACGACTTTGGATAATGAGCTCTATACAGACCTTATTCTCCAGTCCCTTCCTCCCACCTACGCCCAGTTTATCCTGAACTTCAACCTTCAAAGAAAAGAAGTTGAACTTCCGGAACTCCTGAACATGTTAAGGAGTGCAGAGGGCACCTTGCAGAAAGCAAGGGAAACACCCGCTATATTTGTTAGCGGTGCATCTTCTTCCGGGTCCAAGGCAAGGGCCAAAGGAAGGAAGAAGAAGGCCGCCACCAAACCTAGAGGAGGTGTTAGTAAGGTGGGAAGGAAGGGAAAGAAAAAGTTTGCGGTACCGGTAGTTGGCCAGGATGAGTGCTTCCATTGTCACAGGAAAGGGCACTGGAAGAAGGATTGCAAGGCGTGGAACGCCAAGAACCAGGAACCGAAGCAAGCTGTGGCTTCGACTTCAGGTGTGTTTGTAATTGAGAATTGTCTGTCGATCAACTCTACTTCCTGGGTATTGGATACCGGATCAGGATCTCATATTTGCAATTCATTGCAGGCACTGAGAAACCGTAGAGTACTGAAGGAAGGTGATATGACCCTAAAGGTTGCTAACGGAGCTAGAGTGGGAGCTGCGTCCGTCGGGGATTATCACCTAGGATTGACAAGTGGACACATTTTGGTTTTACATAACTGTTTTTTTGTACCAAGCTTAACGTGCAATATCATATCAGTTTCCTTGTTATCAAATAAAGGTTATGATTTCACGTTTGTAAGAGATGTTGTTAACATCCACCTTAATCATGGTTTGATTGGGTCCGGTACACTAAATAACGGTATATATGTTTTAAACCAACTCCAAATTTTCAACGTCCAGAACACACTAAAAAGAAAGTCTCCAGATTTAAATAAAGTTTTCTTATGGCATTGTAGACTGGGTCACATTAATGAGAGAAGGTTGACTAAGTTGCATAGAGAAGGATATTTGGACTCGTTCGAATATTAAACTTATGACACTTGTCAATCTTGTCTCAAAGGAAAGATGACAAAGACTCCATTTACTGGACATGGAGTAAGAGCGAGCGAGCTCTTAGGACTCATACACAGCGATGTATGTGGTCCAATGTCTACACATGCAAGAGGTGGTTTTTCCTATTTCATTACTTTCACGGATGATTACTCAAGATACGGATTCATTTATCTGATGAAACATAAATCCGAGGCTTTTGAGAAATTCCGAGAGTACAAGAATGAAGTAGAAAACCAAACCGGCAAAAGTATCAAGACACTTAGATCTGATCGAGGTGGTGAATACTTGAGTGCCGAGTTCCTAGGTTACCTAAAAGAGAAAGGAATTCTCTCTCAGCTTACTCCTCCATACACTCCATAGCATAACGGTGTATCGGAGAGACGGAATCGAACCCTATTGGATATGGTACGATCCATGATGAGTAATGCTGAGTTACCGCGATCTTTCTGGGGTTATGTGCTAGAATCAGCAGCATATCTTTTGAACATGGTTCCTACCAAGACTGTGCCTACCACTACATATCAGATGTGGAGCGGGAAGAAACCCCATCTACAGTATATAAAGATTTGGGGATGTCCAGCTTTTGTTAAAAAGCAGCATGTGGACAAGCTCGAGGCACGATCAGTAAAGTGTAAGTTTGTGGGATATCCAAAGAACTCCAGGGGATATCTATTCTACTACGCAGAGGAACAAAAGGTATTTGTTTCTCGTAATGCCCATTTTCTAGAACATCAGTTTTTAGAAAAGGAATCAAGTGGGAGCGAAATAGAACTGGAAGAAATTCCAGAACCACAAACTGCTACTGAAAGTTTGGTAGAACCGGTAGTTCAAAAAGAACAGGACATTCTCGCACCCCTCCGCAGGAGTAGTAGGCCGTCTCATCCGCCTGAGAGATACTACGGTTTTCTCATAGATGGGGATAGAGAGGATTGCATCATAGATGATGATGAACCTGCTGACTTCCAGCAGGCCATCCAGAGCGGCGACTCGGTACGATGGCTAGATGCAATGCGGACCGAAATGGAGTCCATGTACACCAACAAAGTATGGACTTTGGACTTTGCTCCAGATGGGGTAAAACCCATAGGATGCAAATGGATCTTCAAGAAAAAGATTGGTGTAGATGGACAGGTGGAAACCTATAAGGCTAGACTTGTTGCAAAGGGTTTTCGTCAAAGACCTGGTTTGGACTATGACGAAACTTTTTCTCCAGTGGCTATGCTCAAATCCATTCGGGTCCTTCTTGCTATTGCTGCCTTCCATGATTATGAAATCTGGCAGATGGACGTAAAGACGGCCTTTCTAAATGGAAATTTAGAAGAGTGCGTCTATATGGATCAACCAGAGGGTTTCAATCAGAGTGGGAGCAGCGGGAAAGTATGCAAGCTGCTTAAGTCCATTTATGGACTAAAGCAGGCATCGCGGAGCTGGAACATCTGTTTTGATGAGACAGTCAAAGAATATGACTTTATCAAAAATCTAGATGAACCGTGCATATATAGTAAAGTTGTAGCCAGAAGTGTCGTGTTCCTCGTCTTGTACGTGGATGACATTCTATTGATAGGAAATGACATTCCTATGCTACAATCTGTCAAAGGATTCTTGTCACACAGGTTCTCCATGAAAGACCTGGGTGATGCCTCTTACATTCTGGGGATCCGGATCTATCGTGATAGATCCAAGAGGATGTTGGGACTTTCGCAGTCCAGGTATATCGACACTGTACTGAAAAGATTCAGTATGGAAGATTCTAAGCGCGGTAATCTACCGGCTTGTCACGGAATCACTCTCTCCAAAGAGATGTCTCCCAAGACTGATTTGGAAAGGGAACGCATGTCTATTATACCCTACGCTTCTGCGGTAGGCTCTATAATGTATGCGATGTTGTGCACCAGACCAGATGTAGCTTACGCACTGAGCGTGGTAAGCCGGTATCAGTCAGACCCAGGGGAGAAGCACTGGATAGCAGTAAAGAACATTCTCAAGTACCTGAGAAGGACTAAGGAGATGTTCTTGGTTTACGGCGGAAAAGACCTCAGGTTGGAGGCCTTTGCTGATTCCGGCTTCCAGAGTGATAAGGACGATTCCAAGTCCATGTCGGATTATGTCTTTACCCTCAATGGAGGGGCGGTGTGCTGGAAGAGCTCCAAGCAGGACACCGTTGCTGACTCGACGATGGAAGCGGAGTATATAGCTGCTTGCGATGCCGCAAAAGAAGCAGTCTGGATGAAGAAGTTCCTAACAGAACTTCAGGTGGTTCCTATCATAGTTGATCCAATACCTCTGTATTGCGACAACAACGGAGCTATAGCTTTAGCGAAGGAACCAAGGTCCCATCAGAAGTCCAGACACATCTTAAGGCGGTATCACCTGATCAGAGAGATCATTGATCGTCAGGAGATCGAGGTTCGGATAGTTGCTTCTGAAGAAAACATTGCTGATCCATTCACGAAGGCCCTACCTCAGATTCAGTTCGAGAGGCTACTCGAGATCATCGGTCTTCGATATGCCAGTACATGGCCCTAGTGCAAGTGGGAGATTGTTAGTGTATATGCCCTAGGGGCCATTATTGTATCATACTAGTTTGTATATTACTTAATGGAAGCTTGGGATATTCACATGTATATAACAGTCTTGCTAAACATGGTAGTATGCTACTTGGTTTTTCTATCTTAATATGTGAGTATACGTATTGATAGAGCTCTTAGGATCTTGCTTGACTACCAGCGTTGTGATGGCAGTCACACTAGTGGGGGCTGGGTAGTCTACAAGGACATCCTTATTCAGGTCCCTGGTCGTTGGATTATCGAGACAGAGCATCGATACTCCAGAGTAGACTAGTGTGTACGCTTCTCATCCCAGTTGGGGAGATGGTCTGTCCCACAGCCGTCAGTACGTCGTACTGGAGATAGTGTGCAGGTGCTCGTTAGGTTACAGGTACACCGGACAGGACTCACAGGGAACTGTTGGTTGGTTTTATACCAGTCGTCAGTGAACAGTTCCCAGGTGACATGAGTACAGCATAGTCCGCAGACTTGACACTGCTACTTCGCCTCGAGTGTGTCCCACTGTTCTTAGATTGCTACCCTACCACGGCTCAAAGGAGTCGTGCAAACAGGTAGCAGTTGGGTGCAGTCCCGAGCACTTGGAGGCAGTGGCGGTTAGACATGATTCGTCTCTCCCGGTATTGGGGGTTGATATCGCGCTGTGTCAGAGAGCCATTACGCAAAGTCCCTGGCCAGGGCAAGCGAGATTTGCTGGTAGGTTCCAGTAGTTTCTCAGGGTATAATGGGCTTCGCTCCAACACGACTTATACCGCTATTAGGGGACTGACGCTTGCCGCCCCTAGGCCCGATATGCGATAGTCTTAGACGAACGGACCGGACTGTACGGAGATTGTCACATCAGACTCAGTAGGAGTTCGGATGGGTTTCCTCATCGGCCTTCTTATCGACATCTACCTGGGGACCGTTACGTACAGCTAGTGCCGCTTGCGGTCTATGGTTAAACCCACTGCCAGCGTAGTAGTCGAGTCTCTAGAGTCCCACACAGAGAGTTTCCCTACTCCAGGCGAAACGATATAGAGGTCGTATAGTTTTACGACAAGGGTTCGGACGCATACGTATGTTTACGCACGTACGACTTTCGGACAGTTTTTACCAGTCGGCTTTGGTTTAAGCCAGTTACTGGTATCCGGTTATTAGATTTATACAGTCTAAAGTTTTTCCGTATTTTTGCGGAAAGGAGGGGCGTTCTCGTAATTGCGCGAGAAGCTTCTAGAAGGTGGTGACTAAGGAGGTTTAGGTGGCATATACAATGAATGTGATTAGTGAGACATATGGATGATTCATCCATGTCATTAATGCATCATAAATGCTTAATGACTCATGGATGTGAATCATCACTAGATATTATCAAGCATGGTTGTTAAATTCATTTCTTTTCTTTTCTTGATAAAAAGAAATACTTGATATATATTATGATAACTCATTATTCTCACTTCATTATTATCTTCACCTTCTCTCTCCTCAAGCTCTCCCTCTTCAAACCCTAATCCTCCCCTCTCATGTGTTGAGTACAAGGATTAGTTAGACTAATTAAACCATAACCCTCACTCTATATCACCTAGCTTCTTTGATTAGCACTTAAAGAAAGTTAGTTGCCTCAAGTTTAGAGGCTTAGCTTGGAGTAAAGCTCTCGGGTGGATCGTCTACTACTTCGAGAAGGCCGAGGAGGAGGTGGAGTTCGTAAAGACGAAGGACACGGTTCTTTAGGTATAATCCTTTTACATAGTAGTTGTTAACTTTTATGTTTGATGTTAGTTATCGTTTAGCTTCGATTCTTGCGGTTAGTCGATGTTTAAGCAAAGAACAAGATCGTTTTTCATATTTCCGCCTCCCCGCAAGTCGTGGGGTGTTGTACATCGACTTACACATTCCATATCAATATCGTTGTTCATCCCGTCATGTAACAAATACACATGCGCGCAAGATGGACAACGGACCGAGATGTCCTTAAACTAAAATCTTACCTCCAAAATGGTGATCAACGGACCGAGATGCCCTTAAACTAAACTCTCACCTCCAAAATGGTGATCAGCGGACCGAGACGTCCTTAAACTAAAATCTCACCTCCAAAATGGTGATCAGCGGACCGAGACGTCCTTAAACTAAAATATCACCTCTAAAATTGTGATCAACGGACCGAGACGTCCTTAAACTAAAATCTCACCTCCAAAATGATGATCAACGGATCGAGACATCCTTAAAGTAAAATCTCACATCCAAAATGGTTATCAACAGACCAAGATGTCCTCAAACTAGAACTTTACTTCCAAAATTGTGATAATGGACCGAAATGTCCCTAAACTAAAACAATAGAGCCCAAATGCTCTTTTGTTGGATCTGAAATAAAAATGATCCTGAAACCCCGTTAAGTGGATCTTAGTCAGACTAATGTATCCTTAACAAAAACAAATCAAGCCCCCAAATGCTCACATACATTTAAGTCGATCTTAATCTCAAAATAGATTAGCGATCCTTAAATAAAAAAACCTCAAATCTAAGAAACACGGATTTGGACTAGTCCACGCCCTACGGGCGACAACATAAATTAGTCTCCGTATACAATCCACGGGCAACCTAAACAAATAAAAAACATACACGACACGAAGTGAACTTCCAGAGTAGGAGAAAGTGGTTATCGTGATGCGATAACGTAATTAACTGTAGGGGCTTGCGCCTGCGGGGAAGAGCGTCCCCACAATTAAAATCCTCTCAAAAAACGTGGGGGAATCTGACGAAGTCATGCTACAACGGCCGCATCCATGCAAACCTCCAATATATGCTGTCATAAATCAACTTGGCATCTTCAGAGAGGTGGACGGATAAATCCAAATAGCATTTGCCCCAAATTCAGGCAAGATGATCTATCCCGGTTCGTCTCTGTTTTTGGCGGTGAACAGCACTCTTCCAAATTTCCATTCAGAAAAGCCGTTTTTACGTCCATCTGCCAGATTTCATAGTCATAGAAGGTAGCAATGACAAGTAGGATTCGAATGGATTTTAGTATAGCCACTGGAGAAAAGGTTTCGTCATAGTTCATATTTGGTCTTTGACGAAAACCTTTTGCAACAAGTCTAGCCTTATAGGTTTCCACCTGTCCATCTACACCAATCTTCTTTTTGAAAATCCATTTGAATCCAACGAGTTTTACCCTAGGAGGAGCAATATCCAAGGTCCAAACTTTATTGGTGTACATGGACTCCATTTCTGATTTCATAGCATCCAACCATTTTTCAGTGCCCCTATTGGTAATGGCCTGCTTGAAACTAGTAGGATTATCTTCTTCCAAGATGCAATCCTCTCGATCCCCGTCTATGAGAAAATAGTAGTATCTCTCGAGTGGATGAGAAATCCTACTAGATCTGCGAAGTGCCTGAGATTCGTTGGGTTCTATTGAATTCTCTGGTTCTACTAAATCTTCAGCTGCAGTTTGTCCTTTTGGAATTTCTTTTAGTTCTACCGTGCTCCTACTAATTTCTTTCGCAAGAAATTCCTTCTCTAAAAAGATAGCATGGAGAGCAACAAACACCTTCTGTTCCTCGGTGTGGTAGAACAAATATCCTAGAGAATTCTTAGGATATCCTACAAACACACAAAGAACTGATCATGCCTTAAGTTTGTCCGGTTTTTGAGTTTTCACATAAGCTGGACAACCCCATATCTTAAACCGCTTAAGATATGAATTCCTTCCACTCCATATTTCATATGGAGTCTTAAGCACGGATTTGGTTGGAATATAATTCAGTAGGTATGCTGCTGTCTGAAGAGCATAACCCCAGAATGAAAGAGGTAACTCAGCACTACTTATCATGGAGCGAACCATATCCAATAGGGTATGATTCCTCTGCTCTGATACACTTTTGTGCTGTGGTGTATATGGAGGAGTAAGTTAAGAGAGAATTCCATTCTCTTTTAGAAAGTCAAGGAATTCCGTGCTTAAGTATTCACTTCCTCGATCAGATCGAAGGATTTTAATACTTTTCCCAGTCCGGTTCTCTACTCCGCTTTTATATTCTTTGAATTTCTCAAAAGCTTCAGATTTGTGTTTTATGAGAAATACATATCCGAATCTAGAGAGATCATCAGTGAATGTAATGAAGTATGAGAATCCACCCCTTGTATGTATAGACATTAGACCATACACATAACTGTGTATGAGTCCCAAGAGCTCTGTTGCACTTTCTTCGTGTTTGGTGAACGGAGATTTGGTCATTTTCCCTTTGAGACAAGACTGACAAGTTTCATAGGATGAAAATTCGAACGGATTCAGATATCCATCCTAATGCAACTTACTTAGTCTTTTCTCACCGATATGACCAAGTCTACAATGCCACAAGTAGGTTTCGTTCGTATCTGAACTCTTCCTCTTGCATGAATTTTGTATATTAAGAACCGTGTTTTGATTAAGAGCATAGATACCATTACACAATACATCTTCTGCAACCAATACCTGATTAAGGTAAATGTTCTTGATATTTCTATCTAAAACAAAGATATATCAATCTTTATCAAGTAAAGAAACTGATATGATATTGCAAAGCATGGAACGTAAAAGTAGCAGTTGTTCAAAATTATAGTATTACCGCTCGGTAATACTAGGTGATATTCACCGACAGCAGCAGTATCAACTTATGCCCTGTTCCCTACTCCGAGGGACATATCACTTGGTCCAACCATCCTACTTTTTCTCTGTCCCTGCAATAAATTACAGATATGAGATTCTGATCCGGTATCTAGTACCCAGGAGGTAGGGCTGACCGAAAAACAGTTCTGAATAACAAGAACACCGGAAGGAGACACAATGGTATGCTTCTTCTTCATCGGGGTCATCAAGGAATTCATGCAATCCTCTTTCCCTTTCTCATGCTCATGACATGTGTCACAAGTCAGAGCCGAACCGACGTTCCTCAGCTCCGAATAAGAAACCGGGTCGGTCAAGTTATACATTTTATTATCTTGATTAGGGTGTGACATGGTTGCTACCTGGAGAGAGAGAAAAGAAACACTCAATATGCGCTCTTGTAAGATTATATTGGTTATTAGTTTATCTAATGAGGATGTCTCCCACTGTTTCCTCAAATTCTCCTCCAAACCTTAAAAGGAGAACTAGTCGGGATCATTTACACCTCACAAATTCGCTAACCATTCAGCTAGGTGGGTGTTGGTACTCCGAGAGAGGTTTCCCATGCTCTCGCACAGACCTAATTAAAATAAACCTCATTTCTGCAGAGGTGTAGTCCCATTAACACCTTTCTAGACACCTAATAGGTCAGCTAATTGTGAGGTGAAAAATATTTCCCAAGAGTAATCCTACTCATCAGTGGGATCGGGACCCAACTATCATCGCGTGATAACTTATAAGGAAGCCCCTCTAGTTACCACCCTCCAGAAGGTATTCAACACTAGCAAGTTTCCTGTATGTTTGAAACTCTCGATATGGTTTTTGCCCCTAGGACCCTAGTGATCTTGACGGAGTCAACAAATCAAAGAGTCATAGTCAAGTTCAACCCGTCATTATCTTGATTGAATTAAACCCACCCACATAACCCTTGACGGAGTCAACAAGGTTATACGACCGTCCTAACCAATAGCATCTAATGCTATAAATAAACACCACCTAGCTACCGTATACTATGTCTTATGTCTTGATGGAGTCAACAAACGTAGCACGAATATTAAGTACGAATTGTAGGAAATGACAGAGGGCTACGGTTGGTTTTTGGCGAAAAACCTTTAACGTAATGAACTTGATATCATTGAAGGAACCGAATAGTTTTGAAAAGGAGTGGTTTAGGCTCCGCTTTTGAAAACCAGTGGTTTTGAATAAAACCGATAATCTATAGTAACACAAACTTTTGCTTAAGAGCGAAATCCCCGTAAGGGGATCAAGGCTCTTCCCTCGTCGAATGAGGTGTTGGATATTCCTAATCGAACTCTCTACGCAAAGCAAAAGAATACGACTATAGTTTTTCGAAAATTTTGTTCTGACAACATCTTTTAGATTTATTTTTCCTTACGTTAATCAAAATTAATGCGGTCCCATCAATTAATTCCTATCACACCAGAAAAGAACGATAATACAATGTACGTATGTGCCATCTGCATTCGCCACGGGGCCCGTCATATACCATTAGGTTACTTAACTAACGGCAGAGCGGGGGCAAGGCTAGCGCGGATGCAAAACATATACAACATCTACCAGTGTGTGTGTGTGTGTATGTGTATGTATAACCATTCGTCACAGGTATGATATAAGCAACATCACAGAGAAGTGATAAGCAAAATGGAATGGCGGATAATTTAGGAGCCCTGAGTTTCAATTGAGCTACAAATGAAACTCGACGTTCCCTGGTCGTGTGGATAGCCCGTACAATGTAGAACCAAAATCCCTACAAGCACGACAAGTTACCCGCCAATCCCAGAAGCAAGGCGACCCAAATCAACAAAGTGAATGGGCTACCTAGCACTTCACGGAATCTGGAAACTTGAGCACTCCTCCGTGGGTCATCCTATAACCCCTACGAGTGCGGCGAATAGCCCAAAAATTCTAAAGTAAGTCACCCCGGTTTCAACGCCATGATATGGGGGCCAGTTGCCCTCTAGAACCTGGCTACTCAAGTACTCTGCCGCGGGGTAATCCTAGTACATAAAATAAAAATATATACAACGATGACATCGACCTCAACTTGGTCGTGTCCAATAAAAAGAATATACAAACAGGTAGAAACGACAGTCCACATGTCGGACGCTCTCTCCACAATAATGAATATACAAATGATATAAAACTGTACAACCAATATTGCACGAGGGGCTATCCATTATGACAATCCATCCAAAACATCACAGAGATAAATATCACAACAACCAGATGCGTGTAACCCCTTCTAATCGATGTACAGCGATTATAAGACGTTCACAACAAATATATGGATCACATAACCAAGTAACGAAGGCTACGGCAATATAATTCCGCACACAAATAGCAAACACAACAAGTTTTCCCAAAACCGGAAAAAACAGTTCACTAAGTCCCAAAATCTTATTGTTTTAAGCCAATCCGGGAGTTGAAATGAGCTTGAAACTCTCCCGAACCTTCTTGAAAGCAAAATACCCAAAATTAACTATCTCCTGGAGGGGCTAGGAGGTACCCACCTGTAACATTTCAGAAAATAGAAAATATTATTTTTGGAATTTAAATAATAAAATAATAAATTTTCCGGATATTATACGAATATAGATTTGAGTTTTCATAGAATGGTATAGTTATATACCTATATTTTTTTGAAAATAATTGGAATTTTAAAATGAATTATTATTTATAAAAGCATTTATTTGATTTGGGCATTTTTTAAATTAATATATAATTATTTACATACAAGTTTAATGTTAAACTTGATTAGTATTTTCCTAATTATGCATTAAACCAAGTCCATTTTGTTAACCATGTTATAATGTGCCATGACACATTTTGTTGAAAAGATTAATGTTTCATTGTAATATATGGTTTTGTGTTTTGTTTTTAAAGGGAAAAGGGAAAAGAAAAGAAAAGAAAATGGGGGGAGGACAAGGAGGAATGGGTGAGTCATGAGAGAGGGAGAGAAAGAGAGAGTGTGTATGAGAGAGAGAGGCGGGATGGTTGTATCAACCATTTGTTGCATCTCTCATTTCATTTCCTCATCCCTTCATCTCTTCATTTTCTTGTTCATTCTTCATCTCCTTCTTCATTCTTCATCTCCTCCACTTTCCCCCACCTCACTACCACCATGAAACCACCCCTAAAACCACCTCAAAACCTCACAAACACTTCACTAAAAATATTTCTCGTCTCACCCTAAGTTTAAAGGAGTGATCAAGTTTCAATTTTGAGCTCATTTGGCCATCTTAGAATTTTCTTGGGTTGCTTCTTGAGATAAAAATTCCACATTTAGATTAGTTTCAAGTATCCTTACTATCACAACTAGTTTAGAGTTAAAATGTGTATGTTTTCTTAACTTGAGAATTCAAAAGTGAGATTTAGTGGATAAAACTTGTGGTAGTGATATAGTAGAGGGTCTATAAAGTGACTATAACCCTATTAGTGATAGAATCCTTGACCTAGATGAGCTTAGAAGTTTCAAACATGAGTTTAGAATTTTTCGATATTGGTTTTGTGAAGATTTTGAGGATCAAATGAAATCTGGAGCTACTTGGGTTCTCTGAAAATTAAATAGAGGATAATATGAGATGTATAAACCTGTAGAAACTCACCGTAGAAGCCTAAGCCCCTTACATCAAGTCCAAACCGCAAATTAATTCAATTTAGCCGCAATTATCGGGCCAATCTTGGAATAAGGCGTTGAAACTTGGTGTGTAGCTCATTCATTAGATAACTAAGACTACCCTATACGCTAAAAAGTCTAAAATCACCTTAAGAAAAATCTAGGAGCATTTTACCAGGTTTTGGGCGATATTTTATGATATTTTAAACTTAGTTTTTCTTGATGTGACTTGGTCGTTCGACATTCGTACGTCGACGTCGGGGGTTGTTTTGTTGTTTTAGCACGCGTTAGCCATAGTTTCTAACCTATGTGTGCTTCACTCGCGATTTTAATTTTGATTTGGATATTCATGCGATACGATATGGTTTGATTTGTAGGTATGATCGCGTGGACTTCCGGGACGACAAAGGAGAGCAAGGCATCCGCCGGAATCGGTTAGGGCGAGGTAAAACTAGGTGAGTAGATGTATATCTACGGGAGAAGTCGGGTGAATGGCGTATAACACCCCCGAAACCGTAGAATTAGGATATATATATATATATATATATATATATATATATATATATTAGATAAGTATACTTAGTCTATAGGTTATGCTATACTACCATAATCGTATAAGTCTATACTTAGTAAAATGATATACCCCATTACTATTTCTTAGCCTATGAGATATATCTACTTATGAAAGTATATAAATACGTATATTTACGATACGATACGATAAGATGAGAATATGATCCGATATGATGACACGAGTCGATATGATACGATATGATGGTATGAGGCTATGTGATATAATATGATATATGATGACATGAGATGGTATATGATTATATAAGATGGGATGATGAACGCGACGATAGATCTATACTGTTTGATTGATGATATCGTATGATGGATTATTCCATACGTGATATGATGAGGACGGATCGCCGATATTTATATTCGACTCAAAAAGAAATGTTTAATTTCATTAAGTGGATATTATGATATGTTTAGAGCCATGAATATTTTCAAAATTAACGAATCGTTACGCACTTTTAAATGATAACTTCAAGGGACGCTATGAATTTTTGAATGGTATCTTTTTCAAAAAACATCGTAGCCCCTTATTTTCTAAAACAACGATTCATACTATTTTAAACTATAACTGTATGGCTCATATGTAGTTGCGTATCTTTTTATAGTTGTTCGTATTACGATTTCTTTATTCTATTTACGCTTGCGTTACGATTTTTTATCTCTGCATACGCTCGCATTTCTTTCATTTACGATATATATATATTGTGTTCAGTTGATAAAACTGCACATTTGTTATTATATTTTTCCTACTATTTCTATATTAAAAAGGTCTTTATTATAATATATTATACATATGAGGGTTTATCTGTAAAAATACTATTTTCCATGTGTTGATATATTGTAATTAACATTTGGTAGGAAAATGTATGCAAATAATATCATTGACCAAATCCTAGTAGAACAAAGTCTACTAAATATTATTTGTTAAGTTGTTATGCAGAATTTGCAGGTCTAAAATCAAGGAAATCAAGTTGTTAAAGTAAACCTGTCTAATTAAGAAATCAAAATGAAGAAATCTAAGTCTGGCAGCAACTACGAGAAGATTTCCAAATTCCAAAGATTCCAGAGAACACCACATGTCATATAGAGGAAGCCCCAGAATTTTGATCAATGGATATGATCAAATGGCCGCGGATCCGCGGCCATACCCCCCTTGGGCCGCGGATCCGCAGCATGATAGAAGAGTTAGAGGATGCATTTTTGGGGGGAGAATCTTTATAGTTAGCTTCCATATTTGGAAGCAATAGTTCTGGCTTTGGGACTATAAATAAAGACCGAGAGCCTCTTAGAAAAATCATCAAGCCGACGAGATCACGAAGTCGAAGACGGCTCATGCATCCAGACTGATCATCAACTGTTCGTCTACCTCCTTGGAAGAGATCGAGAAGCAAACTAGTCTTTGTAATTATTTTCTAAGGAATCAAAGTTTAATGAATATTGTTGATTAATAAAGGTAGCTTTCTTTTTCTTATTCTATTTCTTCGTAGTTTAATTATGCATTTTCTCTCTATCTCTTTTTCTCCCAACATGTGCGAGTAATTCTCCGCTTGTTAGGGTTCGTAGGATTAGGGTAGGCTAATGGATGATGAACATCTCTAAACCCTTTTTAAGTCCTATAAAGTTTATGAACTTTATCCAAAGAATCATTAACATCCTAATCGGGCGCACTAACAATTCTTTGTTAGTTCCGACCGCGATTAGAGATTAGATTAATGATTGTTTTGGTAAAGGCTAGATATGAACGGAGTTCCGTGTCGAGATAAGGGTTAAGAGTGGGATTCCTTTTCCCTCCAGAAACCCTAATCTACATGCATCACCGTCGTTCTAGTTTTAAATCTATTAAAGGATAAAAGGGTAACTTTTAATTAATCGTCCATAACTACTAAATCCTAACGAACCCTACAAGCCCCCTTATTATATTAACTACACCCCTAAAATAATCTAGATCTATATTTTTTGCATTCTTGCTTAACGTAGATCTAGAAACCATTCTTCAAAATTCTTTATTCTTCCCCCTCTCTTTTTCAACACATCTAAAGTAAGAATAAAAGGTTCAACGTTTCCCAGAGGACGACCCGTACTCATCTCGGTCTAGCTACACGCGACACCGTTATTGATTGCGGTTATAACTACACAAACACATTTTTTCGTACCAATCAAATGGCGCCGTTGCTGGGGAAACGTGCGTAATTTTTTAGTCTTACTATTTGTGTTGAATTCTTATACGATCTATATCATAAATAACACAAAACTGCAAATTGTATATTTAACGATTATTGTGTGAATTTTGCGAGGGAATCTGGAGTCACAGACTTGAGGATACAGAGTGACAGAGACATTCATCAAGATCTAGAGGAGTGCAGGAGGCCACGTAGCAAAAATCAACACCTGATCCCTCTTCCCTGCGGCGGAACCGCGACAAAGGAAAGCATCTGCGGGGAAAGCACGGTGCAATTGGGGGATTTAGGGCTGCAAACTTCTCTGGTATATTTTCCATATCTTTCTCTCTCCTCTGAAATCCAATAAAATATCTTTTCTGCAGGATTCTTTGCAAAAATATCGCCGCTCAAAAATCTTTTTGCAAGTTCTGTTTTGCGGTTTGTTTTTGCATATTTTAATACGGATTTTTAAGGGGCAAAGACCAAATCCAGATTAGGTGGGGATTTCATCACCCTTCCTAAGCCCCACAAATCACAAACCGAGCATCTGTATCAACCCTACATTAATTTAAAAAATATCTAGACCAGACTCTAAGGAGTGTCGCGCTCAATAAGGACAAAGGAAGGTCGTGGGTAATCTATCGCTTATCCGCATTACTTTTGTAGTGTCTAGGCAAGTGTGACAAAGGATAGTGGTTTTTAATTAGGCTCACTACTGTGGTTCCTTCCCACTTACCTGGCACTTACCTGGCTACAAGGGTAGTACAGAGGCGGTAGAGGATTGATCCTGCGGCTTGTCCTTTGGAAGTCTAGGAGCGGTCTAGAGACTGGACCTAGGTGACCTTAGTTCTAGGGTTGCTTGTGCATCTTAGGGTGATTTGTCTTGAGTCTCACTTTTTTCAAAACAGACCAATTTTAAATCACACACACGCTGCCACTTGCACTAAACCCGCTTAGTGCATGCTCGGCTGGACACGGGATCCTAGTGCCCGTCTTGTCCGCGTTCCTGCTATTGACACCGAAGTCGATACTTCTTCATCTTCTTTTCCCCCACCACACACCACGACCGAGATGGACGGCACTCCATCAGATTATAACACCACCCTGCCACCGCCCGTAGGTGCGCAGAATCCACCGTGCATCTCTCTCCAAGAGAGAAGCTATCTTATCCGTGGTCCTCTTCCCACTTGTCTATCTCTTCCACCAGCTAACGGGGATAATTTCGAAATTAAACCCCACTACATCAATCTGCTGCCCAAATTTCACGGGCTTGAGTCGGAAGACGCGTACGTTTTCATCACCAAATTCGAAAACGTATGCGCAATGATGGGTACTTCACAATTGACTTTAGATGCTATGCGCTTACGTCTTCTCCCATTCACATTGTGGGACTTGGCAGAAAAATGGCTTTATAATACTGTCGCACACTCTATCACTAATTGGGATGAATTCGTCATAGCATTTCTTAAGAAGTTTTACCCAAACCATAAGACTGCCCGTGTTAGAAGTGAGATCAACCAGTTCACCCAGCTTCCCAATGAACCATTTTGGAAGTGCTTTGAACGTTTCAAGGATCTACTTGTCCAACGTCCTCATCATGGAATCAATAGATGGGATTTATGTCGGATTATATATGAGGGCATTAATCCAGCGACAAAGCAGATGCTTGAAACAATGTGTCAATGCAATTTCATGTCTAAAGATGACGGTGAAGCTTGGAAGTATCTGGAAGACCTCGCTGAACACACTTTGCAGTGGGAAAGCGTAAGACCACCTTCATCCAGGGGAGGTGTTCACCAGCTCGATGTTTCCATCGCAGTGAAAGCCGAAATGGCAGCGATGCAGAA
Organism: Agapanthus africanus; assembly: GCA_030015575.1. NCBI lineage: Eukaryota > Viridiplantae > Streptophyta > Magnoliopsida > Asparagales > Amaryllidaceae > Agapanthus > Agapanthus africanus. Next base: position 437,531,628 of record CM057350.1, on the reverse strand, counting down.
GAAACTCGACGCTATTAAGAACAGATTCTCATCAGTCTCCCTAAATCAGGTTACGCTTCCCAAAACCGTCTGTGGTTGCTGTTCAGATCCTTCACACTTAACGGAAGAATGTCCTATGAATGCACCGTTTCAAGGTCACGAGCAAACTAATGCTGCCTTTCAGCAGCGACCTAGAAACGATCCTTATTCTTACACATAAAATCAATGATGGAGGAATCATCCTAACTTTGCTTGGAATCAAAACCAACAAAGCAATTATCAAAGACCTCCTCCACAGCAACCACAACCACAAATTCAGCTCCCCTTTCAGTCACAAAATTTCCAAAATCCGGCCAACATTTCTACACCACAAGTGGCCGGTACTGACAACTCTTCACTTGCACAAACTTTGGATATGTTCATGAAACATTCCATGCAATTGTCGGCTGAGATGAAGTCTTCTATTGATACCATAACGAAAAACTCCGCCACCCATGGTGAGAGTATTAAATCATTAGAAAACCAAATCGCACAGTTAAACGCCGCAATGAGTGCGAGAGAAAAAAGGAAACTCCCATCTCAACCCCTACCGAATCCTGACCATTCACAAAGTCATAATGTGAATGCCGTTACTACGTTGAGATCGGGGAGAGTGCTGAATAGCCGAGTGGGTGAGCAATGTGATGATGTTAGTGACACCAATGATACCCCAGCTTCTTCTTCTTCCCCTAATTCGTCTAGTCTCCCACCTTCACCCGAGCCTATTCTCCGTTTTCCCCTAGGCTCGAACCCTTCGCCCATTTCTTCAAATCTACCTAAAACGATCCCCACTCCAATTCTGGGATCCGCTCCATCCCCACAATCCTCTCCAATGTTGGACCAAACCCTTATTGATAAAGCAGCTTATCCAAACAGGTTAAGGGGCAACAGACCAAGTCCACAAATGGAGAAAATTGTGGAAATTTTTAAGCAAGTTAACATAAACATTCCTCTCCTTGATGCTATTCAACAAGTTCCGTCATATGCGAAAATCCTAAAGGACTTGTGCACTAGGAAGAGAAAAGTTCAAGTACCTAAAAAAGTTTTCCTTGCGAGTAATGTGAGCACTGCTTTTACACAACAACTACCCAAGAAACGAAAGGACCCCGGAAGTCCTACAATTTCTATTTCTATTGGGGGTAAAAATATCAATCGTGCTCTACTCGATTTAGGTGCTAGTGTTAACTTGCTTCTGTATTCTGTTTATGAGCAATTAGAGATCGGAGAGTTAAAACCGGCACATTGCACTCTTCAAATGGCCGATCGATCTATCACCCAACCTAGGGGTGAGTTAGAGGATGTGTTAGTCAAAATCGGGGAATTTATATTTCCTGTGGACTTTATCGTTATTGATACACAACCTGTGGCAAACCCACGCAATCAAATCCCGGTGATACTCGGTCGACCCTTTTTGGCCACTTCCAACGTTGTAATCAATTGCAGAAATGACTCTATGACCCTATCCTTTGGAAAGAAGTCAATTGAGCTTAACATTTACAAGTTGGGAAGTGAACCCTCCGAACCCTATGCTCATGTGTGTTCTGTCAAATTATGGATGTCGACAGCAGCGAATTTGATCAACCTCATAATTCTGACTCTTTTCATATGTCGTTGCTTGATACGGACTCTTCCACCGAGTTGTCCGGGTCAACATCTAACGCTGATGAGGAACTTTTCTTAGAGTCTGACGATCACCCCATTTTTTCTGATGACATTATTCTTCGGGGTATCGATGAAAGCTTTGAGGAAATTTTCGCTGATGAACTCGCATTTTTAAAAGATACGGGTGTTGAGATGAATCAACTCCAAGACAAAGAAATTGAACCTCCACCCATTCTTCTGGACAATCATGATAATGCGAGTAATCCATCATCACTATCACTGTGTCGTCTCTCCAAATTGAGACGCAATCCTTTTACATTACACCTTTTATCACCTCCCCACTTCTTCACGTCAAAAGGTGACATGTTCTTCCACCAACCTTGGTGCTTCATCGATAAAATTTTTGAATGGTTGGTGTTGACCTTCGGTCTTTGCAAAGCTTGGCATTGACCAATAACCTTGACCCCCCTCGTGTGATTTTAAAAGATTAAAATTGTTTAACTCAAGTTTGGGTGGTGGTGGTGGTGGTATATTTTGGCTCTTGAAAGAAAATGATTTTTACAAAATTGTGAGCCAAAAATAAGTTTGGGGAAGGATTTTCACTTTCATATATTCTTGCCCCCATTAATAATTTCCTCCTAAGTCTACAGGTTTTTGAGCTTAACGGATGACATCAGTGAGGACACTGCTATAAACAGGTTTGGGGGAGGTTTGTGCTTATTTACACATCAATTTGCATCATATTTTGCATAAGCACAACATTTCCAAAAATTTTAAAATTTTTCTTTTATAACAAAAGAGTAGAAAGTGAAAATTTACATCCAAAAGATTGGAATAGTTTAAGAAAACCAAGAAAATTAGAAGTTTTCTTAAACGAACTGGTAATAAGTAGTTATGAGCTGTTGTCCCAAGGGTTAGTAAGATGAAGGAAGTCTAAACTGAGGATAAAAATAAGTCTGAAAAATAGTTTTTATTCTGAAAGCCAAACATTTGAATGTTGATACCCTACTATATGCACTTACACACGTCTTGAAACTCGGGATGGTAGAGAATACCTTGAAATGCTCTTGTCTAAAAGCCAAAGTATGAAGGAAATAAAAAAAATGAAGAAAATATAAAAAAGGTGAAAAGAAAAAAATGAACACTGGTTTTGTTATCGCCAAGGCAGCAATAAAAAAATATAGCGAGGGTGCTTCATCACCTAGTGCCTTAGACCAACTGGTTTGGGAGTCACTGTTAAGCCTTAGGTGGTGCAAGGCGAGGAAAATACTATCACCTAATCAGCAAGCACATGAGTAATCGGTCGGTTAGTACCTCAAAAGTATTAACGGTCGCATGAAAATGTGTGAGCAAATCTAAATATTTTCATCAAATTAAAAAGTATGAGGTAGATGGACAAGAGTATGATAGCTTGAATCGAATTCTCCGAGTGTAGGGATGTCCATTACACACACGTAGGGTTATATGATCAATGTTTGGATGAAAGGTAGGAATGAAGAATAAAGACGATGTTTTATTTAGGGATAATGTGATTTCTAATATCTTTTCATGACTATTAAGATAGGGTTCATGACAACTGAAAAGCTAGTTGTTGGAAACTCTAAATTTTCAAAGTCTTTCTTTTATGGTTCTTATCTTTATATGTAAATTTCACCATCTCTATTTTATTATAGGATTTTGTGGGTGTAATCCGCTGAAAACCCTCAGGAGACAACACTCCTCCTACTAGGGACACCTAGAGGTTTAACGGCTTGTTGCACGTGCTCAGTGCAATCGTGTTTGCCTACGAAAGTGTGCTTAGTTTTCTCATTTCTTTTTCTCCTTCTCTTGAATAAACTAGTTTGCTCGGGACGATCAAAGATAAGTTTGGGGGTATTTGTTCTGTTGATAAAACTGCACATTTGTTATTACATTTTTCTTACTATTTCTATATTAAAAAGGTCTTTATTATAATATATCATACATATGAGGGTTTATCTGTAAAAATACTATTTTCCATGTGTTGATATATTGTAATTAACATTTGGTAGGAAAATGTATGCAAATAATATCATTGACCAAATCCTAGTAGAACAAAGTCTACTAAATATTATTTGTTAAGTTGTTGTGCAGAATTTGCAGGTCTAAAATCATGGAAATCAAGTTGTTAAAGTAAACCTGCCTAATTAAGAAATCAAAATGAAGAAATCAAGTCTGGCAGCAACTACGAGAAGATTTCCAAATTCCAAAGATTCCAGAGAACACCACATGTCACATAGAGGAAGCCCCAGAATTTTGATCAATGGATAAGATCAAATGGCCGCGGATCCGCGGCCATACCCCCCTTGGGCCGCGGATCCGCAGCATGATAGAAGAGTTAGAGGATGCATTTTTTGGGGGAGAATCTTTATAGTTAGCTTCCATATTTGGAAGCAATAGTTCTGGCTTTGGGGCTATAAATAAAGACCGAGAGCCTCTTGGAAAAATCATCAAGCCGACGAGATCACGAAGTCCAAGACGGCTCACGCATCCAGGCTGATTATCAACTGTTCGTCTACCTCCTTGGAAGAGATCGAGAAGCAAACTAGTCTTTGTAATCATTTTCTAAGGAATCAAAGTGTAATGAATATTGTTGATTAATAAAGGTAGCTTTTTTTTTCTTATTCTATTTCTTCGTAGTTTAATTATGCATTTTCTCTCCATCTCTTTTTCTCCCAACATGTGCGAGTAATTCTCCGCTTGTTAGGGTTCGTAGGATTAGGGTAAGCTAATGGATGATGAACAACTCTAAACCCTTTTTAAGTCCTATAAAGTTTATGAACTTTATCAAAAGAATCATTAACATCCTAATCGGGCGCGCTAACAATTCTTTGTTAGTTCCGACCGCGATTAGAGATTAGATTAATGATTGTTTTGGTAAAGGCTAGATATGAACGGAGTTCCGTGTCGAGATAAGGGTTAAGAGTGGGATTCCTTTTCCCTCCAGAAACCCTAATCTACATGCATCACCGTCGTTCAGTTTTAAATCTATTAAAGGATAAAAAGGGTAACTTTTAATTAATCGTCCATAACTACTAAATCCTAACGAACCCTACAAGCCCCCTTATTATATTAACTACACCTCTAAAATAATCTAGATCTATATTTTTGGCATTCTTGCTTAACGTAGATCTAGAAACCATTCTTCAAAATTCTTTATTCTTCCCCCTCTCTTTTTCAACACATCTAAAGTAAGAATAAAAGGTTCAACGTTTCCCAGAGGACGACCCGTACTCATCTCGGTCTAGCTACACGCGACACCGTTATTGATTGCGGTTATAACTACACAAACACACTTTTTCGTACCAATCATATTGCGTTTTATACCCTTATCTTTACATGACTTCGTCTGCTAAGACACACACCATTACCAATGATACACATGTTGAATGTACACCTACTCGCATGCTCTCACACACACATCATCGGTAATTACCATGCCACGTACACAGATAGAGCTCATTATGTTACCATATCGCCTTTTAACCTGTTATCATTTTAGTTACTGTTTAGTACCCAGTACTACATATTATTGTAGATATTGCACTTTCATTACATTGCTATACGATACGCACATATGAACACACTTGCTATACATTTCAGTATTGTTCTGTGCCTGTACATATTATTTCATTGCTGCCATGTTCTTATGAGATTCTGTTTTCATGAGATTTCTGGATTTGAGAAACCGTAGATATTATTTAAAAACTTGTGATTGTTTTAAAAATGCGGTTTCTCTTGATATGATATTTCGGTGTCCACCATGAGATTTCTCGGTGCTGAACTATGATGATTATCCAAATTGAGGCTGGGGGAGGAACCGATTGCGGATACATGGTGGATCCGGTACGGTATCCCGGGGCAAGAAGATTGTATAGAAAGGCGTTGAGCCTGGCAGGGGAACACTACCTACCGGTGACAGTATTGGACTCGGCAGATATCCGGAGAATATCGACCGGAGTGATATGAGACAGATGGATATGAGGATCGATCTAATAAGACAGTGCTTGAGATATGAGGGTCAATCCGATGAGACGACGCCTGAGATATGAGGATTTACGTGTCGATACTGGACACGGGTTTTATGATGATTTCGAGTGTCGATACTGGGCACTCAGGATTTTATGATGATTTTGACGCGTCATTGATAGACATACGTTGGATGATATATATATATATATATATGACACAGATGATATGGTACCATACATTGACACAGGCACGATGTTATATACTTATATACATATGTATACACAATCACCTTTGATACCACACGGTATGATATTATTATATTACAGTACGACCTAGGAGATTGTTATACTTTTGATTTCTACCTGATGATGTCTTCTACTCGTGAGTTAGCAACACCCCCCGTTGTGTCATAGTTTTCTTGCAGGATCTACCGCTCGGATTCAGTAGCGGCTTGCTGGCACATTTCCTCTTCGGGCGATTGCTTGGTAGGTGGGTTACACTTCGGATCGTAACCACCACTTGTACACTATTTTATATTCATTTGTATCTAGTTAAAAGCTCCATCAACCAGACTATGTATATTGTGGACTTAGAGACCAGTTGTATATTGTTTCAGACTCAGAGTCGTGGCTTGTATATCTTTTTATATTGGAGTTTGATGATGTTTGGTTTTCCTTACTCTTTTCTGTGATTGATCTTTGCCTTGGGCATTGTATACTTATTTGCGTGGTTATGTTTCCGCTGATTGGCGAAGAGCTAGCTCCCGCTAGGGGATGCCAATATTGTAATTGTATATGTATTGGTTTTGAAAAAAATTTACAAAAGAGGTGCTACCCAAATTTCAAATGACGAAAATGTTTTCAACTTTAGTATACTACCTACTTATATTTCCACAAATCTTATTTATACATTTAAAATAAAGAACTTGATTTCATTTATAACCTTTTTCAAAACTCCACCTCCATTATTTTACTTAAATAGGTTTAGATTCCTGGTTTCGGCTTACTTGGGTTATAGTTGGGTCCTATAGACTTCACGTGATTCAATTGCCGGTCATGTGCCATTTCCGGGTCATGACACCACCCCTAGGGGCTACCACGAGGTGGCCCAGAAGGGCAGGCAGACCCGAGACTACTCTTTTGGGGTAGTCTTGAGTCCCCACCCCCTAAGGCCACCTTGTGGTGGTCTCAGAGAGGTGGGCCTGACCTTCGTCCCCTCGGGGTGATCCTCGGGGTACCCACGCAACACCCCACGGCTTCTCGGTCCAAAGTGTGAGCCCGTGGGGAGTGCAAACATGCTAAAACTTGAAATTTTGGGACTATTTTTGTCGGCAGTTTTTGCGCCACGAAACGGCGGAATTTAAGCATCGTAACAAGCTAGTTAAGACTTATGGAGTGGCTCTAATATTATGTTGGTTAGTTGTGCTCACTCTACAAAGGAAGTAGAGAGACGAAATGCAAAAAAAATTAAATTTTGAGTAAGCACAACCAACAAAACCCCAATTTATCAAACCATAACCCTAAACTAGCAACAAGATGCGTTTATCTACTCGGTTAGAAATTTATACCAAAACAATTTGTGTCCTACGGTTTTCAAAGCCCTTCCTTCTTGTGCTCCTTAAGGTCCTAGAGAACTTGCTTAAAGGCTTGCTCAATCCTAGATGATCCACCCGAAGGAATATGGTTCAAGCTAGCACTTCATAAATGAAATAACTTAATAACCTAGTTTGCTAATCTTGGTTACTAAGATGATGTAGAGATTGTTAATGGATTTTGAATATCTCTAAAATCTTATGATTCTCAACACATGAAAGGGTTGGGGTTTGAGAAAGAAGATGAGAGTTAGATAGGAGAGAGAATGAGCTCATGAAAATGAGAACCAAAGTGTGAAAAATATCATAACCATTTTGTTTTTGTGAAAATAATTTCACAAATAAAAATAGCTACCATACTTGAATAGTAATAACAAATGAATATCTAATTCATTTGCCCATTCCTCTATACACTCTTCATGCCACCTTGCATGCCACCTTATTTCTTATTTTTCAATAAATAGAAAAACATAAATGAGGTGTCCATCTTCTAGAAGAAATTCTTGTATAAATACAAGAACACTAAACCGTATATACATATCCGTATTCATACAAAAAATACGAATACCAAGAGATAAATAAATCCAATAACATGATACTAGAATTAAATCAATACGCGATTTAATAAACTGGCTAAATCCTAAGCCCTCTAGTATCATAAACCATCCGATTAAATTTCGCGCAACTAGTACACATATTTAATCGGAACCCTGCACATATAAACATATGGCCTCTACATCGGAAACCCTCTGTGTGGGACTTCAAAGACTCGATAGTATGGTGGCAATGGGTTTAACCACAAGCACGTCAGTGGCACTAGCTGTACGTAACGTCTATCCAGGTACCTGTCGAAAAGAAGGCCGATGAGAAAAATCATCCGAACCCCTACCGAGCCTATCCGTGACAATCCCCGTACAGTTCGGTCTCTTTGTCTAATAGGATCGCATACCGGGTCTAGGGGGTGGTAAATGTCAGACCCTTACTGACCCGATAAGTCATGTTGATGTGGCTCAAGACTGATCCGAGAAATTATTGATCTAACCATTAGTAAATCTCAACTGTCTTGGCCAAGGTCGTATGGCTCTGGCCAATCGACACAGTGCGATATCGACTCCCAATACCGGGAGAGACAAATCCCTAATAATTGCTCCCTGCCTCCATGTAGCTCGAGACTGTACTCAACCAAAATCTGTTTTCATGACTCAGTAGAGCCGCGGTAGGGTAGTGATCTAAGTACAGTGGGAACTCACATGAGACAAATGACGATCTCAGCTGTAAAGATTAACCTATACTCATGTCACCTAAGAACCGCTATCTGACGATAGGTATAATACAATGTAAAAATTCTCGGTGAGTCCGTCCAGTGTACTCACCCCTAGTGAGCACCTGTATACAATCTTAGATGATCACACTGATAGCTGTGGGACCAACCACCGCCCCTAGGTATAACACTGTGTTCAGTAAATCAGTCGAGTGGACATCAAATTAGAATATAAACGTATACACAAGTCTACTCTGGAATATCGATGCCCGATCTCGATACTCCTGCGACTTGGGACATTTAAGGATGTGCTTATAGACTATCCAGCCCCCAAAAGTATGTTTGCCATCATAACACTGGTAGTCAAGTAAAATCCTACGAGCTTTATCAACATGTATCAGCCATATGTGATATCGAGTAAAACATATGTACATGTCAAGATAAAGACAAACCAAAATAGTATACTACTCAATGAGTCTTTATCAACATGTATAAGTAATATAAAGCAGCAAAAAGAACAAATACACATGTTCAGATAAAGATAACTCAAATAGTATACTATACAACTGAGCAAAATTATCCTGTACATACATATCCCTAGCATCCTATACAATACATACCTCTAGGACATACATATCCAAAAAATCAAACCAACTTGATCGAATAAATCATCAAGTTAATTTGAATCCGCCGTAAACTATTTCATAACCCTCGGTGTCGCAAACATGAAATTCCAAAAAACTGAATTTTAAGTTAACCCCGATTGTCTAAAATCCCTCATTTTTTCTAATTTTCGAATCTCGAAAGACCCGGAAAATGCCCGAGACCACGGGGGGACCTTAGGCATGACCTATGGGTCTCGTAGGGGGCATATGTAGGTCTCACTACTGAAGGCCACACTTTTGTGGCCTTGGGCAGCAAGCCCAAACCGAGAGCACCCTAGTGGGTGCTCTAGGTTTGGAGCCCCACCCGAAGCCCCAAAAATGTGGTCTCGGGTGGGGTTCCCCACCATAGCTCCCGTGTCTCCTTCGAGTCTGTACAAAGGCTTTGTTCCAAACCAACGACCCCCGGATCTCGGATTCAGCCAAAATGAGTGATTTTTGAACCAAATTTTAAAACTAGTTTTAGAAAAAATGGGTTTATGAGATCATTTGCCGCAAAAATAACTACTGGTATTTGAATCAGCTCTAATACCATGTTAGAATTTGGTGCTAGGGTCACAACACTTGTGGACAGCAGTGGAAAAATTAACAAAAAACTTCAAGAGTATATAACCAAATACCAAACCCAAAATCATTCAAATACAAGAAGTTTTAATAATCTAGTAAGCATAGAATGGGGTTTAGGGGTCTACAACCTTTGTAGTGTGTCCACTTAATCATGAAAGACCCATGCTAGACTCCGTCTCCATAGGAACGGGCTTGCAAGCGGATCTCCTCGCCGAACATGATCCATATCGAGGAAAACCCCAACTTAAGCTTCATCTTCACCAAAAGAACAAACTTTGTGAAGAAATTTGATATCACAATTTGCTAGATAATGATATGAAGAGATGTAGTTATTTCACTCTCGTTTTTCTCTCATCTTTCTATCTTTTTAGCTCTCTTTACTTTACAAGGAAAAGAGAAGAGAGAAATAACATAAAGGAATGAGTAAGAGAGAGAATGCTTCATACAATTTAAAAACCTTTAAGCCCATCTTTATTTACCATCGGAAACCGGATTGAGGTGCGGGGAGCGCGTCTAGCCTGAATCTGGGGGCAGTGCTAATTATACATATCCATCCACCTCTCCGAAGATACCAAGTTGATTTATATCACTATTTATCGAAGGTTTGGCTAGATATGATCGATATAGCTGACTTTCAGATTCCCCCTCAGTCGAAAATATTACACATTTAATGGAACATTTCCCTTACTTTTGTTAAGTACTTGAGGGTGTTTATTGTAATTATGGAACATATGTGGGTTTATCTGCAAAATACTCTTTATCATATTTTTATATATTATAATTAACATTATGAAGGAAAATATATGCATATAATATTTATATGATATTTTGATAATTTAAATATGCATATCATATCAAATCATCATAATCAATATTCTTAAAATATCATATCATACTAATGGTTAGGATAATATCTCAAAATAAATAACAAATATTACTAATACTATGAATTGAGATATTGTGCAGATATGAGCTCAGGTCAGGAGATCGAGATATTCGAGATGTCAGGAATAAAATCTGCCGATAAAGTTGAATAAAATCATAAATGCAGAGACTCAGAGGAAGATATAAAGAATCCATGCATCACAACAATCTCCATGTGTCAACATGAGGCAGCACTAGAATTTTGAAGACCTGATTCCACTATACTGCCGCCCAACCGTAGCCAAATCCCCATATATGCGGCGGATCTGCGACCCTCTGATGGCCGTAGGATCTGAGATTTTGTGGGTGTGATCGTATCATCAAATAACAATACATGGGATCTAGGGTTTCTATTTTTAGGGCTATTTAAAGGACCGAGAGCTTCAGATGAAAATTATCTCGAAATAAATCGCTAAAATCATCACCTAATAGATCACTGATAAGATCAAAAGATCCAAGACAGGTCCACAAATCGACGTGATCAATTGACACATCATCTACTCCCTACGAGACAGAGATTGGGAGCATAAACTAGGGTTCTTGTACTCTAAATTCAACGGATTTGTAAATGATAGTTGATTAATAAAAAGGTAGATCTTTAGTTTAATTCTTTGCATTTTACTTTCTGCATTTAATTTCTACATTACTTTCTGCATTAACATTATGATCCCCTTCTCTATCATTTCTTCTTCTTCTCTAACCATGCGTGAGTAATTTCTACGCTTGCTAGGGTTTGTAGGCTAGGGTAGATCAATGGATGATAAAATCATTTAACTCCTTTTATATATTTTAAAGTTTTTAAATTTTAGCAAAATAAATGTTAACATCCTTATCGGGCGTGCTACCAATTTATTGATAGTCTCGACCACAATTTGAGATTAGATTAACAATTGTTTTGGTAAAGGCTAGAAATGAATAGAGATCAATGCAAGTACAAGGATTAGGAGTGGAGAAACCCTAGTTTCTTCCAAAAGAACCTTAATCCACATTCATCACTATCGATCTAGTTTTAAACTATTAAAAGATAAAAAGAGTCATTTTTAATTAGTCATCCATTACTACCAGGTCATATGAACCCTACAAGCCTCTTCTTCATAAAATCTATATCCGTATATCATAGATCTAGAATAAACCATCTATATTTCAATCAACTCGTCTAAAGCAAGAAAAAGATTCGACGTTTCCCTGAGGATGACCCGTACTCATCTCGGCTAGCTACGGGCGACACCGTTATTGATTGCGGTTACTTTACTTTACAAAACACTTCTTCCAAATTCAGAATCAATCAAATGGCGATGTTGTCGGGGATACGTGCGTAATTTTTTTTCTTGCTATTCGTGTTGAAATTTTATAAAATCCAGAAAACATATTATAAAAGAGAACCAAAACCGTAACTTGCATATTTAACGATTATTGTGCGAATTTTGTAAGGGTATCTAGAGTCACTAGAATGAGGAATTAGAGATTCAGAAATTTTCATCAAAACCCAGAGGTGAAAAGGGGTACACCGACGAAAAATTGACAAAAGATCACGTTCAAGCGGGGCGAAACCGCGGCATTTGCAAGTAATTGGCTGTGGTTAGGCGACGGCTTTAGGGATTTGCTCCCCCAAAATCTTCAGGTATCTTTCTCTGATTCTTCTCTCTTCTTTACAATCCAATAATTTGATATTTTCTACAGGATTCTTTGCAAGTATCGCCGCTCAAAAATCTTTTGCGTGTTTTGACATTGGTTTGTTTGTGCATATTTTAACCGGACTTTAAGGGGCAATAACCCAAATTCAGATTAGGTGGGGATTTCATCACCCTTCCTAGGCCCCATAAATCACAAAACGAGCATATATTCACAATACATTAATTAAAAAATATATAGACCAAGTCTCTAAGGACCGTCGCGCTCAATTAGGATAGAGGAGGTTCATAGGTAATCTATCGCTTATCCGTATCTCTCTTATGGTGTCTAAGCAAGTGTGACTAAGGAAAGTGGTTACTTAAATAGGTCCGCTATTTTCGGTGATTCGTATAGCGGTTACCTCCCACTTACCTGGCACTTACCTGGCCACAAGAGTGATAAAGAGGTGATAGAGAATTGATCCTGCGACTTGTCCTTTGGAAGTCTAGTAGCGGTCTAGTGCTCGACCTAGATGACCTTAGTTCTAGGGTTGATTGTGCATTTTTTGATTTGTTGAGTCAAGCCTCACGTCCGACACTTTTTCAAAACAAACCTTTTTAAATCGTTCTTAGACACACTGCCACGTGCGCTAAACCCTCTTAGTGCATGATTAATTGGACACGGGATTCTAGTGCCCGTCTTGTCCGCGTTTCTGCTATCGACTCCAAAGTCGGTAGTTCTTCATCTTCTATTTCTCCTCCACCCAACACATCTCCTGAAATGGATGGATCTCCATCGAGATTTCACGATACCACCTTGCTACCACCCATAGGAGCGCAAAATCCACCGCGCATCTCTCTCCAAGAAAGATGCTACCCCATGCGTGGACCCCTTACTACTTGTTTGTCTCTTCCACCAGCCAATGGGGATAATTTTGAAATTAAACCCAACTTCATCAACCTGTTGCTCAAATTTCATGGGCTTGAATCCGAAAACGCATACGTTTTCATCACCAAATTCGAAAACATATGCGCAATGATGGGCACAACCCAACTTTCAGTGGATGCTATGCGATCACGTCTTCTCCCTTTTACCTTGTGCGACCTAGCAGAAAAATGGCTTTATAGCACTGTCGCACATTCTATCGCCAAATGGGACGAATTCGTTATAGCATTCCTTAAGAAATTTTATCCTAATCACAAAACCGCCCGTGTTCGAAGCGAGATTAACCAATTTACTTAACTTCCCAATGAACCATTCTGGAAATGCTTTAAGCGGTTTAAGGATCTTCTTCTACAATGCCCCCATCACGGAATTGATAGATGGCAACTCTACAGAATTATATATGAGGGTGTTAATCCAGCGACAAAACAGATGCTTGAAACCATTTGTCAATGCCATTTCATGTCTAAAGACGATGGTGAAGCTTGGCAATTTCTGGAAGATCTTGCCGAACAAACTTTGCAGTGAGAAAGCGTTACACCAACATCGTCTAGGAGAGGTATCCATCAGCTTAATGTTTCCATCGCAGTAAAAGCCGAAATGGCCGCGATACAAAGAAAACTCGAAGCTATAGAAACCAAAGTCTCTTCAGCCTCCCTAAATCAAGTTACGCTTCCCAAAACCGTGTGTGGTTGCTGTTCTAACCCATCACATTTAACGGAAGAATGTCCTTTGAATCCTCCATTTCAAGGTCAAGAACACACTAATGCTGCTTTTCAGTAACGACCTAGAAACGATCCTTATTCTTCTACATACAATCAGGGATGGAGGAATCGTCCTAATTTTACTTGGAACCAAAATCAAACTCAAACTCAAAATACGTTCCCAAGCCAAAATAACTATCAAAGACTTCTACAGCAACAGCAATTACCACAACAGAGTCAGGACCTCTTTCAATCGCAACCTTTTCAAAACCCGGCCAACAATTTTGATCCTTATAATATTTCAACGACCAGTACCGATAAAACCTCTGCGTTCGAACGTAACTTAGAAACGTTCATTAAGCAATCCACGAAAACAACGGCTAATTTAATGTCTTCTATCCAAACATTAGTGCAACACACTGCTTCCCACAGTGAAAGCATAAAATCGATAGAAGCACAACTTGCACAGTTAAATGCCGCAATGAGCGAGAGAGAGCAAGGGAAACTTCCATATCAACCTCTACCGAATACTGGCCACTCACAAAGTCATAATGTGAGTGCCATAACCATGTTGAGATCGGGAAGAGTGTTGAACAATCAAGTTGGTGAACAGGTTGATGATGTTGAATCAGATAAAACCTCGGCTTCTTCTTCTAACCCTAATTCGTCTAGCCCACCATCTTCTTCTGAGCCTATTCTTCGTTTTCCACTAGGCTCAAACCCTCCGCCCACTCCCTTGGGTCAACCTAAAATGATTCCAACTCCAATTATGAGATCCATTCCATCTCCACAAACTTCTCCTCAAAAGTTGGACCCAACTCTTATTGATAAAGCTCCTTTTCCACATAGATCGAGGGCCAACAAATCAAGTCCCCAAATGGAGATGATTGTGGACATTTTAAAGCAAGTTAACATAAATATCCCTCTCTTAGATGCTATCAAACAAGTTCCGTCCTATGCGAAAATTTTAAAGGACTTGTGCACTAGGAAGAGGAAAACTCAAGTATCTAAAAATGTTTTCTTAGCGAGTAATATGAGCAATACTCTTACCCAATTGGTGCCCACGAAACTTAAGGACCCCGGTTTTCCTACAATATCTATAACCATTGGGGGTAAAAATATCAATCGTGCTCTACTCGATTTAGGTGCTAGTGTTAACTTACTTCCATATTCTGTATATGAGCAATCAGAGATAGGAGAGTTGAAACGTACGCATTGCACTCTCTAGATGGCCGATCGATCTATCATCCAACCACGGGGTGAGCTAGATGACATGTTAATCAAAGTCGAGGAATTTATATTCATGTGGACTTTATAGTTATATATACACAGCCTGTAGCGAACCCACGGAACCAAATTCCTGTGATCCTAGGTCGACCTTTCCTACCAACGTCAAACGCGATAATCAATTGTCGTAACGGTTCTATGAACCTATCCTTCGGGAAGATGACAATTAAGCTTAACATCTACAAGCTAAGAAGTCAACCATCGGAACCTTATGCTTATGTATGTTCCGTCGAAAAGATAGCGCCCGACAGTTGCAAATTCAAGGACCTTCACGATACCGATCCTACTATTTATTATACACATAAAGATCCTTCTGTCGACAAGTCCATACCTATGTCCGAACCCTTTGACTTGTCGAATGATTTAGTCAAGCTATCCGAGTATCATGACTTCCTTTCCGATGAGACTATCATTCGGAATATCGATGGAAGTTTTGAAGACGTTTTTTCCGATGAACTCGCATTCCTAGAAGACTTGGGAGTTGTGATGAATCAACCCCTACCTAAAGAAGTTGAGCCTCCAACCCTTCTTCTTATCAAGAACGAGAATGCGAGTAGTGCACCATCACCGTTTCGTCTCTACCATCCGAGACGTAAACCCGATCGATTCTGTATCTTATCTCCCCACTTCTTCAAATATCTGATCTTCCACCAACTATATTGTTACATCGATAAAATATTCGAATGGTTGTTGTTGACTTTTGGTCTTTGTAAAGCTTTGCATAGACCAATAACTTTACCCCCTCTTATAATTTTAAATGCTTAAAACTTTTTTACTCAAGTTTTGGGGGGGGGGGAGAAATTTTTTTTGGCTCTTGAAAGAAAATAAATTTTTACAAAATTGTGAGCCAAAAATAAATTTGGGGGAGGATTTCACTGTCATTAATTCTTGGCCCCGTTACTAATTTTTCCTCCTAAGTCTACAGGTTTTAAGCTAACAAATGACATCAGTGAGGACACTGCTGCAAATAGGTTTGGGGGAGGTTTGTGCTTATTCACGCATCATTTTCTGCATTATACTAAATAAAAGCACAAAAAAATTTTGATAATGAAAGTTAGAAAGGGAAAAATTACATATGAAAGATAGGAAAAGTTTAAGAAAAGAAAGAAAATTAGATGCTTTATAACGAAACTAGTAATAGGTAGTCATGAGCTGTTGTCCCAAGGGTTAGTAAGATGAAGGGAATCACTAATTTGAGGATAGAATCGAGTCTGAAAAATAGTCCCTATTCTTGAGTCCAAACATCTGAATATTGATACCCTACTATACTCACTTGCACACATCTTGAAACTTGGGATAGTAAAGAATACCTTGAAATGCTCTTGTCTAAAAGCCTTAGTATAAAGATCAAAGAAAAAAAAGTGAAACATAAAAAAAGTAAAATGGTGAAGAAAAATGAACACTGGTTTTGTAATTGCTTAAAGCAGCATAAAAAATATAGCGTGGGTGCTTTATTATATAGTGCCTTAGACCAACTGGTTTGGGAGCCATTGCTAAGCCTTAGGTGTTGCAAGACGAGAAAATTGCTAATTACTCCTAAATGAGTGAGCACATTTGGTAATCGGTTGGTTAGTATCTCAAGAAATATTAACGGTTGCATGAAGAATGTGTGAGAAATTCCATCTAAAATATTTACCGACTAAAATGTACTAAGGAAGATGGGCAAGAGTATGATAGCTTGAATTGAATTCTCTAAGTGTAGGGATATCGTTTACACACACGTAGGGGTATATGATCGATGTTTGGAAGAAAGATAGGGAGGAAGAATAAAGGCGATATTTTATTGAGAGATGATGTGATTGCTGACATCTTTTCATGACCATTAAGATAGGGCTCATGGCAACTGAAAAGCTGGTATAGTTTGGAACACTTCTTTTCAAGTTCTTTCTTTTATATGTTCTTTATCTTTGTATGTAACTTTCATCTTCTTTATTTTATTACGAGATTTTGTGGGTGTAATCCGTTGAAAACCCTTAAGTGACAACACTCCTCCTACTAGGGACACCTAGAGGTTTAAAGGCTTGTTGCACGTGCTAAGTGCAATCGTGTTGACTACGAAAATGTGCTAGGTTTTTCTTTTACTTTTTTCTCCCTCTCTTGAATAACTAGTTTTCTCGGGACGATCAAAGTTAAGTTTGGAGATATCTGTTCAGTCGAAAATATTGCACATTTGATGGAACATTTTCCTTACTTTTGTTAAGTACTTGAGGGTGTTTATTGTAATTATGGAACATATGTGGGTTTATCTGCAAAATACTCTTTATCATATGTTTATATATTATAATTAACATTATGAAGGAAAATATATGTATATAATATTTATATGATATTTTGATAATTTAAATATGCATATCATATCAAATAATCATAATCAATATTCTTAAAATATCATATCATACTAATGGTTAGGATAATATCTCAAAATAAATAACAAATATTACTAATACTATGAATTGAGATATTGTGCAGATATGAGCTCAGGTCAGGAGATCGAGATATTTGAGATGTCGGGAATAAATTCTGCCGATAAAGTTGAATAAAATCATAAACGCAGAGACTCAGAGAAAGATATAAAGAATCTAGGCATCATAACAATCTCCACGTGTCAACATGAGGCAGCACCAGAATTTTGAAGACCTAATCCCACCATATTGCCGCCCAACCGCGGCCAAATCCCCATATATGCGGCGGATTCACGGCCCTCTGATGGCCGTGGGATCTGAGATTTTATGGATGTGATCGTATCATCAAATAACAATACATGGGATCTAGGGTTTCTGCTTCTAGGGCCATTTAAAGGAAAGAGAGCTTCAGATGAAAATTATCTCAAAATAGATCACTAAAATCATCACCTAATAGATTACTGATAAGATCAAGAGATCCAAGACAGGTTCACGAATCGACGTGATCAATTGACGCATCATCTACTTCCTATGAGACAGAGATCGGGATCATAAACTAGGGTTCTTGTACTTTAAATTCGACGGATTTGTAAATGATAGTTGATTAATAAAACGGTAGATCTTTAGTTTAATTCTTTGCATTTTACTTTCTGCATTTAATTTCTGCATTACTTTCTGCATTTACATTATGATCTCCATCTCCATCCTTTCTTCTTTTTCTCCAACCATGCGTGAGTAATTTCTATGCTTGCTAGGGTTCATAGGCTAGGGTAGATCAATGGATGATAAAATCATTTAACTCCTTTTATATATTTTAAAGTTTATAAACTTTAGCAAAATAAATGTTAACATCCTTAACGGGCGTGCTACCAATTTATTGATAGTATCGACCATGATTTGAGATTAGATTAACAATTGTTTTGGTAAAGGCCAGATATAAATAGAGATCAATGCAAGGACAAGGGTTAGGAGTGGAGAAACCCTAGTTTCTTTCAAAAGAACCATAATCCACATTCATCACTATCGATATAGTTTTAAACTATTAAAAGATAAAATAAGTCATTTTTAATTAGTCATCCATTACAACTAGTCATATGAACCCTACAAGCCTCTTCTTCATAAAATCTATATTCGTATATCGTAGATCTAGAACAAACCATCCATATTTCAATCAACTCGTCTAAACCAAGAAAAAGGTTCGACGTTTCCCTGAGGACGACCCGTACTCATCTCGGCTAGCTACAAGCGACACCGTTATTGATTGCGGTTACTTTACGTTACAAAACACTTCTTCCAAATTCAGAATCAATCATTCCCCCTCATAGATGAGGGGTTTATTGATTGTGGGGACGCTTTTCCCTATAGGTGCAACCCCATGCAGTTAATTACGTTATCACAAAGCGATAACAACTTTCTGCACTCCAGGTTTATTCTTTCATATGTCGTGTTTTATTTTTGTTTATTTTGGGTTGCCTTTGGATTGTATAAGAAGGCTAATTTATGTCATCGTCCGTACGGTGCGAATTAGTCCAAATCTGTACATATTTATATTTGATGTTTAGGTCCACATTAGTAATATGGTTTACCAACATAGGTGAACTTTAGGTAAGATTTATTATATCGATGAGGTCCATCAGTTCAGGGGATACTTGAATTGATCTAAGGACTGTTATTCTTGTTTTAGACTATGATCAATTTAGAGTTTATGAGCATATGGGCTCAATTGACCGCTTAATTGACCTTCAGATCAATACTTAGCCAATTTGGTGCTAGGGGTCGGTCTGTATAACATGGTCTGGCGCATGGTACATTTGCTCATGCCATGTGGACGCATGCCATGTCTGGCACATGTTCAACTCACTTGCGTATTACGTGGAGGAACAAATGTCTTATTTCATTGGTGCATGCCCACATGTGTATCACGTGGCGCATTGAAAGAGTATAGGCGCATGGTTACGTGGATATCACATGGCGCATGGAGGGTTTGTGAATGTTTGGTGCATTCTCACGTGTGTATCACGTGGCGCATGGAAAGAGTATAGGCGTATGGTCACGTGGCTATAACGTGGCACATACTTAAGTGGTGAATCTCCTTCTGGCACCGGCGCCACGTGCATGGTACGTGGGGCTCAACACTCAGGGTTTTCTATAGAGATTAATCTCTGTCTTTTGAAACTAAAGTTTCTTGAAGCTTAAGTTTTTGTTTTTAATGTTCTGCTTGGCCATTAAAACCTTCAAGATCGAAACTTTATGAACTTGGATTTTATTTCTGTTCAAGGTATGAACTTTGGGTCCTTTGAAGTTTACACTTCAATTTTTGTATGATGATTTTTTGGATCCTGATGTTTTGTCATCATTTTGGTGAAGGGTTTCTTAAGTTTCTTCCCTAAACCCTAGATGTTAAGATAAAAAATCCCACTGTGAAAGCTTAAGTTTTCAACGAGGAGGGTTTTGACTTAAGGATCTTAAGATCCGAGAAAGAACTTTAGTCCTTATGAAGGTTAACCTTCTTTTAATGAATATTAATCTCCTTTACCTCGGGTTTTGTGAGGAAGAAGAAGGAAAAATGCAGAGACTTTTGGTCTTGATCTTTGGATTTTTCTCAAGTTTATTGGGGGGGGGTCTGTATATGTTAAGAATGATGTTTATGGGTTCTTATATAGGGATGAGATTGTTGGGCAAGTAGAGAAGATTTCTTATTTGAGATCTCTCTAATTGATCTTAAGATCAGCCCAGGTGCTTAAGCATCATTGGATTATAAATCCAAAGGTTCTCTGTTAACAGAGTTAATATTTTTCTTATTTTAGAAAGATATTAAAATTATCTCTTGTTAACAAGAAAAATCTTTCTGTATAAGAAAGATAGGGAAATATTTTCCAAATATAGCTTAAGCTATATCGAAGCAGGCGCTTTAAAAGTTTGGCGTGTGATGCGCCTGGGGATGCATTGGTGCTATATGCTTTGCACGTGGGGCAGCGCCGAAGCCTGCGAGAGAAGCAAAGCTTAAGCTTTTTGGTCATGAACAATCCCTCTATACACTCTTCTCATTTCTTTATAATAAAATTGAAATGAGTCATTTCCATTTTATTATATAAGAGAAATGAGGTGTCCCTTCTAGATGTCTAAATAAAACAAATATCTAGTATGTGTACCATATACACAAAGTATATGTATCGTATACATATACGAGTATTTTTATCATATACAAATACCAAATGAGAGATAAATAGAAAGTAAACATAATACTAGAATATATATATATATATATAATTAAATCAATACTTGATTTAATAATCCGGCTTAAATATAAACCGGTTAGTGTTATAAAACATCTGATTAATGTACATGTATCAAATACACGTATTTAATCGAACTCCAGCACATATCGCCATATGCGCACTACATCGTTTCACCTGAGTAGGAAAAACCTTTGTGTGGGACGCTAAAGACTTAATCAATACGCTGGCAGTAGGTTAGGATTATATCCGATTAATCTGAAACACTTTCAGATCAATCCTCTCACGGGTTAACCCATAAGCACGTTAGCGGTACTAGCTGAACGTAACAGCTATCTAGGTATTGATTAAAAGAAAGGTTAACAAGCAAGATCATCTGTACGCAATCAGTGACAGTTACCATACAGTCCGGTCTCTTCATCAGTGAGTGTCGCATACCGGGTCTAAGGGGTGGAAACTGTTAGACTCTCAGTAACCTGATAATTTGATGTCAAACTAATAACCATCTGAGAGACAACTGATAACACTTATCAGTTTATCTCAACCGTCTTGGCCAAGGACTTATGGTTATAGCCAATCAAGCACATCGCGACATCAACTCCAAATACTGGGAAAGACGAATCCCTTCGACCGATCACTGCCTCCATGTTCTTTGGGACTGTACCCAACTAAAATCTATTTGCACGAATCTTTAAAACCATGGTAGGGTAGTAATTAGATTACAGTGGGAACACACGCAAGACACTATGGCAGTCTCAGGTCAAAAGACTACCCTGTACTCATATCACCAGAGAACTGCTATTTGACAATAAGTATATGATGAACAAATTTTATTGCATTTATTTTATCACCACACTATTATCTTTGTTACTTATTTTAAATAAAAGTGCAACTAAACACATGTGTTGAGTGTAAGTGCAGATCATAGGTTTATCTGCAACAATTGGGTCAATTCTGGTCTGATTAGGAGTTCAATTCGGTATTATAAAGATTTGCAAATCAAGCTAACCAAGAGACCGAGATAAATTAGGAAAGTAGCAACCTCACCCACGTCAACTCTCAATCGGTTCAACTAATTGAACAAATGAAGATATCATAAAATTAAGGGAAAATATAGGCGATTGCATGAGAAAGCGCGTCGTGATTGGATTGAAGATTTCGGCGGTTTCTTTTCTCCAGATTCCGTCGAATTATTTAAGCCATTTGATCTCGAATGTAGCAACCGTGATTTAGTTAGGGTCAGGGTTCTGATTTTAGGGTTAGTTTATAAATATTATTTTTCCAGAGCTCGAAAACTCTCTCGCCACTTTTATTCTATTCTAAAGCTATGTTTTTTTATTCTGTTCATAGTGGAGAGCATTTGTATGAATTTTCAGATCTGATTTCAGTAAGTTTCTTTTTAATTTATCTCCGTTTAGCTTTTTTCTTATCATGTTCCTATTATTTTCATGCATATTTTTCTTTCTTATTATTTGTTGCTAAATTCTAAGTATCTAGGGTTAGATGAATCTATTTCTAGTCAGATGTTAATTTTTTTTATGATATGTCTCTTTGCATGCTTAAATGTGTCTAGGTTAATATGGGATTAAGTTGTAGTCTTGCCAATTTTCTTTGATAGGTTATGACGCTAATCATGTATAGTCTATGTTTAGGAAAAGCAAACATCTTGAAGTTAGATTGATCTAGAATTTATAAAAATCCTTCTTTTAATAATTATGTGTTGATATGATTTGATAGATTATGATGAAATACAAATAGTTTATGTAGTCAATATTTTAAATATAAAATTGATACATTATGTTGAAATTCATATAATCTATGCGGTCAAGGTTAATTCATGATGATTAAAAAGGGTAATACAAAGAGACCGATTTATAAGAATATTGGAATATGATTAGACTAGAGGATTCAAAATCTTAGGTAAACCTTATTTCTTAAATTTCTCTTTTATAATTATTTTAACAAAAAGAAATTAAAAATCTTTCTTTTAATCAGATTAAGTTCAATTGAAATTCATCTTTCCCATGGATCGACCCGTACTTGCAACGTATAATATAGTATGCCGTGCACTTGCGGTATCAAAATTTTCTCATCAAGTTTTGACGCTGTTGCCGGGGAAGATGGTAATTTTAGTTGAATTTTTTGGATTAATTTGTTGTTTTTCATTAGTTTTTTAGTTTTATTTTCTGTTTTCTGCTTTGTTTTATTTTGCTTTTACAGGGAATCAAGTGAAGATGAAGGAGTCAAAAAAAATTGGTGCATAATAGAAGAAGAAAGTCGGCGAAACCGCAGAATTTCGTAAGCCTCCTAAGCCTATTTTCCTTTGTAAGTATCCTCTTTCTATCTCTTCTCGAACCCCTATATTTCCACTTTTTTTCTGCGGGCTTTCTTTGCCCAAAAAAAGTAAAAAAAAGAAAGAAAAAAACATAGGACCAGATATGTGAGACCAAATCGTACAACTTCCAACTACTCTTACGGATAGGTGCTAACCAGTTAGATCTTCCCTCACATCTTGCATCAATTTGCCTGCTGGTAATGGAAACCATTATGAGATCAAGCTCGAATTCATCATTCCTAAATTCACCGGTTTAGATATGCCTATATCTTTATAAGTGAGTTTGAGGAAGTGTGTGCCATGCTTAAATTACAACAACTTAGTGAGGATGTTATTAAACTTAGGTTTATACCATTTTCCCTAAAACGTAATGTCAAGAAATGGTTATGTAGTTTTCCCACTAAATCGATGTCAACATAGGATGAGTTCGTAAAAAACTTCTTTAAAAAATTTACCCCAACCATAAAACGACAAAAATTATGAATGAGATTAATCAATTTAACCAAAAAGGGGAGAGTCTTTTTGGAAGTATTTTGAGAGATTCAAAGATCTTCTCACCAAATGTCCACACCATGATATGGAAAATTGGAGGTTATGTCAAATAGTTTACGAATGTCTAGAATATAACTCCAAGACCCTCTTAGAATCCATTGAAAGGTGTTTTGCTTACTATATGGGATTTTAAAATTTAGTAGAAGCGATTTTAGAAAAATCGAGAGAGCAAACTACCTAAAAATGTTAAATCATGCCAAAAGATAACAACTTGCAAAGAAACAAAGAGCTATAATAGAAGTTTGAAACTACAATTTTGTAGATTCTTCAATTGCTCTTTGGATGATGGATGAAGCTTGGTTGCAGACCCACCACGTTGAAGATGGTCCACTTGAAAACCTCCTTGCTCAATCTTTAGCTCCACTTGAAACTTGAAGTTTTGGCGAAGTAATTTGGAACTCTATCTTGCTAGGATGGATCTCCAAGTGATGTAGTTTGTTTACTATAATTTTTCTCAAGAAATTTCCACCTTTTTCTCAACATATGAGAGGAGGAAAATAAGAAGATGAGAGATGAGAAGAGAGAATTGATATGTTATAATGAGAAGGCATAAGAACAAAAATAGTAGAGATTCTACTCTTATCATACCATCACTCTCTCTCTTCTAATTTTGTGGAGGGGGAATTAACCTCTCTAGTGGGGTCCCCTCACTCATCTCATGTCCCAACCTAATTTTCTTTTTCTTTTTCACAAAAAGAAATCAACTAAATGAGATGCAATCTTCTAGAATGTATTTGCATCATATACAAATACATACACATATCCGTATCCATATATAAATACAAAGAGAGAAAAATACATAGTAAATGTAATACTAGAATATTTACAAATATAGATGTATATAAATATATATACATTATTAAATCAACACTTGATTTAATAACCCGGCTTAAACATAAGCCAGCTGGTATTATCAAACGTCCGATTAAAGTCTGCGTATCCTATACATGTATTTAATCGAACTCCCATACATATCACTATATGTACACCACATCGTTTTGCATGAGCCGGAAAACCCTCTATGTGGGACTCTAAAGACTCGACAATATGCTGGCAGTGAGTTACCAGAACATATCCGTAACTTACAATCACGTCAGTGGCACTATTTGTATGTAACGGCTACTCAGGTATTGATCGAATGTAAGGTCGACAAGCAAGCTTATTCATACCCTGTTGAGTCTATTAGTGTCAGTCACCGTATAATCCGGTCTCTTTATCTTAGAGTGTCTCATACCGGGTCTGGGAAGTGGAAACCGTCAGACTCCCAATAACCCGATAAGTCGTCCTGATGTCTGACTCATAACCACATGAGATACAACAGATAACACTTATCAGTTTACCTCAACCGCCTTCCCCAGAGACTTATGGTTATAGCCAATCAAGCATAGTGCGACATCAACTCCCTATACTGGGAGAGAAGAATCTCTTTGATCGCTCACTGCCTCCATGTGCTTTGGGACTGTACCCAACTAAAACCTGTTTGCATGGTTTTTTAAAACCGTGGCAGTGTAGTAGTCAAAGTACAGTGGGAACACAAACAAGATACTATGACGATATTAGGTCTACAGACTACCCTGTACTTACGTCACCTGAGAACTGCTATCTGATGATAGGTACAACACCATCCAGGAGTTCTCTGTGAGTCCGATCGGTGAAACTCATTCTCCAATGAGAACCTATATTCAATCTTTGGTATCAAACACCAATAGCTGTGGGAACAACTATCGTCCCGGTTGGGATAAAGAAACGTATACACTAGTCTACTCTTGATTATCGATGTCCTGTCTCGATACTTCGACGACTAGGATCATTTAAGGATGTGCTTATAGACTGCCCATGCTCCACTAGTATGACCCCTATCATATTCCTGGTAATCAAGAAAAAATCCTATGGGTTTTATCAACATATATTGGTGACGGTAATATCAAGTAAAACTATACACATTAATGATAAAGACAAACCAAATAACATACTATTATATCGAGTAAGATTGTCCTGTACATATATATGTCCAACAATTACAATAATTGCCTTTAGGGCATACATATCTAACATCCATAAGTCAAGAAGATTTCTTTTCAAAAGATGAAGATAGTGCATATGAGTTTTTAGAGGAACTAGCTGATAGAACTATGCAGTGGGAAGAGTTTAATGATAAGTCGATCTATTCTAGGAGGATTCACCAAAAGGAAACCTCCATTGCTGCCAAAGATGAAATAGATGCCTTGAGGCGTAGGATACAGGCCTTAGAGGTTAAACCACAAGCCCTAATCCACAAAATATCTCAATCTGTATGTGCAAATTATCAATATCCGAGTTATCTTTATGAAGAGTGTCTAATCTTTCATGATTTCTTATGTCATGACCAAGTTAATGCTACATTTAATGAGTCTAGGAATGATCTATATGCTCCAACTTACAATCCTGGTTGGAGAAATCACCCAAATTTTTTTCAAAACCGAAATGCTTTTAACACTAACGTGAACCATAATTTCCAACCATACCAAAATAATAAAGAAGGTCAAGAATCTCATCCTAATCAATCAAATCCTACTCGCACTCCTCCCGGCTATGGTGATGAGAATGATGAAGGTTTTTCTGCTTTAGAAAAAGGGTTACTCGCTTTCATTCAAAAAACTGGTCAAGCTATTAGTTCGAACAGTCATGCAATAGCTAGGCTAGAAATGCAAATAGGTCCATTATCTGCACAAATGAGTGAAATGGGGAAGTTCCTTAGTGAACCTATTCCAAACCCTAAGGATAAATGAGCAAGTTTGAGTCAAGCCAATGTGGTTCAAGAGAACTAAATTAAGCATGTAAATTCCGTAATAACTTTAAGGTCTGGTAGGCAAGTTGATAACCAAGTGATTATGCTTACTGATTCGAACGAGCTATATTCTCACACATGGTCCTTAGAGTCTAATTCTAAGGCTAATCCTGTAAATAACTCAAATCAAAATTCTAAAATAGATTTTCTAACTACTCGGATAGAACACATTTTGAGACAAAAGCTCCTTATCCTAATCGGTTAAGATCTAACAAACAATCGTCACAAATGGGGAAGGTTTTAGAAAATTTTAAGCAAGTTCAATTCAACATCCCTCTTCTTGATGTAGTCCAACAGTTCCCTATGTATGCAAATTTTTTAAAAGAATTGTGCACCAAAAAGAGAAAAACCTACATGCCTAAGAGAGTCTTTCTAACATCTAATTTTTGTGATGCATTAGCTAAGTTCATGCCGGTAAATTATAAGGTTCCTGGATGTCCTACTATTTCATGTACAATAAGAGATAAGCTAATTAAGCGTTCCTTGCTAAACTTAGGTGTTAGTGTTAACTTGCTGCCATACTCAGTTTATGAGCAACCAAGGATAGGTGAGGTTGAACTTACAAAATTCACTTTACAGTTGGCATATTGTTCCATTAAGAAACCAAAAGGAGAGATCAATGATGTGTTGATCAAAGTAGGAGAATTTATATTCGCTGTAGATTTCATTATTTTAGAAACACAACCTGTCTCTATCACTAAAAATCAAATCCCTGTAATCTTAGGACGGCCATTCCTAGCCACGTCCAATGCCATGATCAACTGTCGTAATGGTTCAATGAATTTTTTTTGGAAATATAACTATTGATCTTAATATTTTTGATCTAAGAAGCCAACTTATTGATCTTTATGACCAACTACATGAAGTCAATGCTTTATTTGAAGTGTCTAAAGAGGAAACAAGTGATGATGATGATTGTTCGTTTGAAAAGTTTCTGCAAGAGGAAAATTTTGATTTTATGGACCGTAATTCTTCATTTAATGGTACACATAATCAACTTAGTGATACTTCTCTTAGATTTCATGATGAACTCAATATGATAGTGTTTTGAAATAGCTTCCTTGAACACCAAATTTCGTTGTTAGAAATGGAGAAAAATGAATTGGTTTCTTTTAACAATTCTTTGAAAATTGAAAAAGAGAATTTGATTTTATCTTGCAATTCTTTAAGACAAGAAAATAATAGTTTTATTTCAATTTTTACTAGTGAAATTGATGTTTTAAAATCTTCTCTTAGTTCACAAGAATTTTTGACAAATGATACTGTGATTAATATATTAGAAAAGTAGAAAAATGAGTTTCTTTCAAAACTTGATATTCAATCAAAGACTACCGATACTTTAAAAACTGAAAATGAAAATTTGATTTTGTCATGTGCTGTCATGAGAAATGATCATGAAAATTTGATTTCAACTTTTAAAAGAAAATTGATTATTTGAAATTTCCCTATATTTCCCAGGGAACGTTGATAGAGGAAATTGCTCCCCTCACGAAAAAATAATGATTTGACTGTTTCTCTTGCCATGTTTTCAAAAAAAAGAGGAAAAGATTGATACTTTACCAAGCAAAGGAAATAACTTTTTAAATAAAGTAAATGTTAATCTAAGACTTCAAATTTTCAAGAACTCTCTTCATCTAGATTTGTCAACCATTATTCTAATCATAAATCCAGTTCCATAGGTGCATCTAATCACACTTGTCATTATTATGGTGGTCACCTTGCATATTCTTGTGAGCTGAAAATAAATAAATCTTTATATACCAACTTGAAATGGGTCCCCAAAGCTAACACCCATAAACCCAAGAAAGTTTGGATACCAAAATGCACACCTATATCTTCTTTTGTAGGTGTTGAAAACCGTGAAGATTTCGGAAAAGGTAAAACACACGTATGCGGGTATAACAAGGTAAGTGCTCTAACACAATGAAGACATTATTTAACTTAGGGGTGTGTGTAGGGGGGAGGGAGTTTACACTTGTATCTTTTATTTTAGGTTAGTTTTCTTTTATTTCCTTTCGTTTTTAGGTTAGTTTTTATTTTCTTTCATAAAAAATCAAGCTATTTGTTTAGAAATAAGTGATTTTGAGTCTAAATTAATTAAATTAAAGTCTATTTGAAGGGGAAGTATTGAAATCATTAGTAATAACTAAGTCCGAATAATAAACCAATCTTGAGCATGATTGTAGTGAATACATAACTTAATCTACACACACATCTTTAATTTTAGAATGAATATGTTGATTTGAAATGTCTCCGTTGATTTTTCTATCTTAAAATATGTAGTCTTTTTATAAAAAACCCCTCTAAGTAGATTAGTCATTTGTGCCTTAGGAAGCATGAATGTTCATATTGAAAAAGGGTCAAAAAAAATTCAAAGTCTTGTTTTGTGGCCTTGGTTACTTGAGTAATTAAGTCCTATGAGTGTCTCTACATCTAGTGTCCTAAAACCATCTGGTTTGAGATTTATTGACCAAAAACTCGATAATGGGTAGCTTAGAGCCTAATAAAACAAGACATTGGAATAAAACACTGAGTAACTGGTTGTTGATGCCTCAAGAAGCATTAACTATCATGTTGAAAGGTGCAAAATAAATTAAATAAAAAATTCTTTCCTTTTAGTACATTTTTAAGAGACGAAAAGTAAGCAGAGATATGAAAATTTGAATTGAAATTCCAAGATCAAAAGAATATTACACAATCACGAAGCTGTATAGGATCGAAAATCATGAATAAGGTGGAGTGAAAAATAGGACTAAGTTGTTAGTTTAGATGATAGAAATTCCGGATATGAGACTAAACTTTAGGATGAAACTCAAGAAAACATGGGACTTTATAAACTGGCATGATACTTTTGTAAATCTTTTACTTATGGATTTTGTGGGTGTAATTCACTCAAAACTCTCAGAGGAAAACACTCCTCCACTAGGGGCACTTATAGGTTCAACGGCTTGTTGTAGGGTTCCTAGGCACCCTAGTGAGGTCTCACAAGGCATCGAACATGCCAATATAAAAATTTATGGGTGCCGAGAGACCCGACTACGGATCGTTTGCTAGAAAACTAGGCGAAAAAGCTAACTAGTTAACACTTAACTACAAGATACGGAAATACAACCTTTGTAGATCCGGTGCTCCACCTCCATAGCTCCGTAACGAGGTCCTCTCCGCTGTCCAAATCAAATCCGGGCTCAAGCGTCGGCTTCGTCGGAGAATGGGCAAGCTAGGTCGTCGATGTCCATGCCGAAGATGATCTACGTCGAGGCATCGCTAAATCAAGCTCCGACTTCACCAAGTCCAAAAACTTGTGAAGAGAACACACTCTACTACTTGGCAAGAGGTAGAGGATGAAGAAATAGGAAGTGGGTAGACTTTAGAATTGGATTTCTCACTTGTTTTCATCAATCACCATTGATGAAGTGAACTTTCTTCATGGCAAGAAGATGAAGAAGAAGAAGAAAGAAATATGATAAGTTAATTATATCTTGAAAAGAAAATGAATACTTATCATATTAGAACCATGGTCAAGTGTAGAGAATTAACCAAGGTTAGATTAATGGTTAGGGTTTAAGATGAAGACAAGAATGGTTACAAAGTCAAAGCTTCATGAAGCTTCAACTAAACTCCAAAATTAGCAACCATTCTTTTCTTATCTATTCAAAATAAATAAATAAATAAATAAGTAATAAAAAGAAAACCCTAATCATTAGTTTAACCATGGCTTAATTCATTACACTTAACTATAGTTAAACATGTATCATCAAACATGATACAATCAAGTGTACGAAAGTATATCACATATACAATGTGCACAAACCAAGTGAGAAAATCCGTTTAAAGTGAACCAATACTAGTTAGTGCAAAGTAATATATCAAATATATAATTATGCATTAAATCATTAAATCAACACTTGATTCAATGATCCGGTCATGTCGCACACAACCGACTAGTATTCAATGTATCGGCTTATCGAATCAATACTTGATTCGATAACTAGGGTATATCGCATATAACCTAATCGATACATTCATCGCGAGAATGGAATATGGTATCACATACACGCATTATTCTCGGTCCCGCACATATCTCATATGTGCTCCTATTTCGTTTCGCTTGAGCCAGGAAACCTCTGTGTAGGACTCTAAAGACTCGTCAATACGCCGGCAGCAGGTGATGATCATATCAAACACCCACAAGCCGCAAGCGGTCTGCTAAACGTAACGGCCACCCGGGTATTGAGCGATCTGAAGATCGACGAGCAAGCCCACTCACACTCCAGTGAATCCGACCAGTAACACTACCGTACAGTCCGGTCTGATCGTCTGATATGTCGCATATCTTGCCTAGGGATGGTAAACGTCAGACCCCAATAGCTCGATAAGTCGTGTCGATATGAGGCTCATAACGGGTCGAGAAACTACTGGTAACACTTACCAGCAATTCTCTGAGCAGCCCTGGCCAGGGACTTCCTGTTATAGCCAATCGAACACAGTGCAACATCAACTCCCTATACCGGGAGAGACGAATCCCCTCCTATCGCTCATTGCCTCCATGTGACTCGGGACTGTACCCAAAAACCACCGTTTTGCACGCCCTCTTGGACGTGGTAAGATGGAAATCAAAGCACAGTGGGAACCACACAAGACTCTATGACGATCTCGGGTCAACAGACTACTCTGTACCAGTGTCACCAGAGAACTGCCATCTGACGTGAGGTATAATACCATCTGGGAGTTCTCGGCGAGTCCGTCCAGTGTATCCAGTCTCTACTGAGCACCCGTATATCATCTCTGATGTCAAACACCAATGGATATGGGATCATCCATCGCCCATCTGTATGGGTTGAGAAGGTATACGCTAGTCTACTCTGGTATATCGATGCCCCGTCTCGATACACCCTCGACTAGGGACTTTGAAGGATGTACTTATGCACTACCATGTCCCCACTAGTATGATCCGCATCATAGTCCAGGTAGTCAAGCACACATCCTAAGGGCTTTACCAACATGTAACAGAGAGACAATCAGTATACACGTTAAGGTAAAGTTCAACTAGATAGCATACTATCATGTCGAGCAAGAAAGTCCTCCCTATATATGTCCCAGCATCCACTACAATATACATCCTATGTACAGTAATGGCCTCTAGGGCATACATATAACTAACAATCTCCCACTTGCACTAGGGCCATCTGATAGCAGTGGTTGCAGTATCTCATACTCAACCATCCCATAAAAGTCTCTCTCTGGGAACAGGCCTTTGTGAGTGGATCCGCTGTGTTGTCCTTTGAGTCTACTCTCCAAACCTCGATCACTCTGGAGATCAACTATCTCCATGATAAGGTGATACTGCCTTAGAATATGTCTGGATCACTGATGGGACGGACGTTCCTTGGCATAAGCCACAACTCCATTGTCACACAATGGTAGGAACATAGTTCATCTCATGAACCTATATACACCCAAACAGCCTCTTTGGTAGCATCTTAAGTAGCGATGTATCCTGCCTTTATCGTCTAGTATGTCACGGTATCCAGCTTGGAACTCTTCCAACATACCGTCCCTTTACTGAGGGTAAAGAAAATGCCTGCGACTGACACTCAGTCGTCATTATCACCCTGGAACCCTTCCAGTGATTTTCCCTTGAATCGATTGATACTATCTCACTACTACTAGTGAGATACCTAACATCCAATTAGATCTATCTCATAGATCCAAAATCCAGGATTTAGTAGGTATCATTATGATCCTATATGGAGAATCATTGTGATAAGCGGAGATTGATCGAGCGTAGCATAGGAAACTCCTTCCCCATCAAGAGTATGTCATCCACGTACTCTACGAGGATCGTCACCATACTCCCTACTACCTTTTTGTTTATACAAGGTTAATCTACCATTTTGATGAGGTCAACTTCTTTGACTAATACATCAAAACAGATGTTCCAACTCCGCGATGCCTGCTTTATCCTATAAAACATCTTGTACACGTTTCCGCTGCTCCCACTGTCTACGAAGCCCTCTGGCTGTGTCCTTATAGACGCACTCTTCTAAAACATCATTTAGAAAAGCAGTCATGACACCCAATCACCAGATATCGTAGTCATGGTATGTAGCCATGACAAGTAGGATCTGGATGGACTTAAGCATAGAACCTTAGAAAAAGGTTTCATTATGATCCATATCTGGTCAATAAAGAAAACCTTTAACAAGTCTAGCTTTGAAAGTCTCAACTTTTCCATGTACACCAAGTAATCTTCTCAAGATATACTTGCTCCTGATGGGGATTTAACCCTTCAGATATAGCAACTAAAGTCCATACTTTGTCGGTGTATAAGGATTCCATCTCAGATCACTAAGCATCCAGCCATTCTTATAGAGTCTTACTCCTGATGGCCAGCTCGAACTTAGTTGGGTCATCATCTCATGATGCAATCCTCGCTCCCACTGTCATAAAGAAACCGAAGTATCTCTCAGGCGGGTGAGGAACCCTACTAGATCGGCGGAGAGGCTGAGGTTCGTTGGTTTCTACTGAATCCTCTGGTTGTACCAAATCATCTGCTGCAGTTTGTATAGCTGGAACACTTCCAGTTCTACATAACAGACCTTGCCTCGAGCTTGTCCGGATTTTGCTTTTAGACATAGGCCGGTCAACCCCAAATCTTAACTAGCTTAAGACATGGGCTCTTCCCTTTCCATATCACATATGAAGTGGTAGGCAACTGATTTGATTCGAACCCTATTCAATAGGTATGCAGCTTCTCAAGCGCATAACTCCCTAAAAAGGAAACGGGTAACTCAGTATTACTCATCATAGAGCACACCATATCAAATAGGGTGCGATTGCTCCGCCCCGATATACCATCGTGCTATGGTGTATACGGAGGAGTAATGCTGAGAGAGAATCTCATTCTCCTTTAGAACAATCCAGGAATTCCGTGCTCAAGTATTCTCCTCCTTGATCTCATCACAGGACATAATACTTATACCCGTGTTGGTTCTCTACTTCTAACTTATATTCTGTGAATATCTCAAAAGGTTCAGACTTGTGTTTCAATAGGAACATATGTCTGAATCTTGAGAGATTATCAGAGAACGTAATGAAGTACAAAGAACCATTCTTGGCATGTGTAGACAGGGGACCTACATACATCAACATGTATCATCCCAAGAGTTTACTAACTCTTTCTCTGTTTCCAATAAACGGAGCTATGGTCATCTTATCTTTGTGACATGACTGGCGAGTTTCACAAGATGTAAATTCAAACTGATTTAAATATGCATCTTAATGTAACTCTAGCTAGTCGGGTCACATTGATCTGACCTTGTCTACAATGCCTCAAGAAGAATTCGTTCAAATCTGAACTCTTCCTCTTATGTGTGTTCCGTATACTAAGAACTGTAGTTTGATTTAGAACATTAATGCTTTTAGACAACGTGCCTGAACCGATCAACTTTTGATATAGGAAATGTTCAAAACATTATCCAACAATACAAAATTTTATCATTTCTTTACTAATAAAGAGAGTGATATGATTTTGTATATCAGGTTCGGTATCTAATAACATTCGTTCAGAATCAATGTATTGTTAATACAGGGTGACAGTGACCGACAGACTTGGCTGCAACACTTGCCCCGTTTTCTGCCTCATGAAACTTATCACCCGTTCTCGGTTCTCTACCTTTCTGTAGCCCTATGTAACAGATTACATATCAGGGATCCTGATCTGGTATCACATACGCAGGACGTAGAAGATACGGAGAAACAGTTCTTTGTAATGAACACACCCGAAGATGATGCATCAGCATGCACTCTCTTCGTTTGGGCGGCACGGGAATTCTGGTATTCCCCAATTTCCTGCTCTGTCTTATAATAATTATAAGTTGGAGCGGGACCAACGTTCCCCAGCTCAGTATAACAAGCGGGTTCGGTCAATAATCCGATTTATTATCTTGATTAAGGCGTGATATGGTCGCTACCTGGAGAGAGAGAGAAGAAAACACTCAGCGTGCGCTCTTGCAAGAATAGATTGGTTTTTATTTTATCTAATCAGGATGGCTCCCACTGCTTTTTATCAAATCTTCGTTCAAACCCTAAAAAGAAAGACTAGCCGGGATTAATTACACACTACAAGTTCGCCAATCTTTCAGCCAGGCCAGTGTCGGTACTTTGAGGGAGGTCCCCCGTGCTTTCGCACGAACCTAATTAATGTAAACCTCGTTTTCCCAGAGGCGTAACCTCGTTAACACCTTTCTAGACACCTACTTGATCGGCTAATTGTAATGTATTAAACTCTCCCAGGAGTAACTCTTACTCGCAGCGGGTATCGGGATCCAACTATCTCATAGAAGGTATGCAATCTCATTGCAAATTTCAACACTTGAAATTCCCGATAATATTTTGCCCCGAACGATCTATGACCTTGACAAGGTCAACAAACCATAGACCGCAAGTCAAGTTCAACCCGTCATTTCTTGATTGAATCAAACCCACCCGCACGACCCTTGACAAGGTCAACAAGGCCGCACGACTACCCTAACCCAATCTGCATCATATGCATAAGCAGATAAATACTGGTTAGCTACCGCACACTGCGCCTTGACAAGGTCAACAAACGCAGCACGAATACTAAACAGGATTTATCTGAAATGACGGAGGGCTACGACAGGTTTTTCTGAAAACCTATTGCGTAATGAACTTGATATCGTTGTAGGATCGAATGAATTTTGAAATGGAGTGTTTTTGAGGCTTTTCTAGTTTTGCTAAAGGAGTCACTCCCGGTGAAGGGATCGTCGGTCCTTTCCTCGTCGAATGAAGTACGGGATATATCATATATATCACTGTGCAAAGCAAAAACTCTTAAAAGCAATCAAAAGACAAACCGAGTGTGTAGCATCTGCCAGTTATTGCTAAAGGAGTCACTCCCGGTGAAGGGATCTCGGTCCTTTCCTCATCGAATAAGGTGCAGGATATATCATATATACCGCTGTGCAAAGCAAGAACTGTAGCTACCTGTTTTATTTTGAAATTCGATTCTACAACATCTTAGGTTTCTTTTATTTCATTAATCACATTAATGAAGTCCCATCATTTAAATACCTAAACATCACAGATAAATACGACGTACACTTATGCCATCCGCATTCGCCTCGATGTCCCCTCGTGCACCGTTAGGTTAGGTAACTAACGGCAGAGCAGGGCAGGGCTAGCACGGGTGTAAAACATAAGTAACGTCTATATAATATATCATATATACTATATACTGTATCTATCACAGAACATCACATGATCTCATCACAGATAAAACACAGCAGAAGAAACATATGAAATATTGGATATACTAGGACGTCCGTGTTTTCAATACGAGCCAGTATAAAACACGGATTCCACGGTCGTGATGAATAGCCAAACCCACACCCCTAGACCCCTACGAGAGCGGCAAGCAACCCTACCAATTCTAGAGTTAGGAGACCCGGACTCGACTCCTCGAGTTGGTCTCCCACTGGACTCCAGAACCCGGTTACTTGTGCCCTCCTCCTTGGGTCTATCCTAGTGCGGAAAAGTAAATAATATACAACGGGTGACAACTTCCGCAACCTGGAAGCGCCCCAATAAAAGAATATTACATACAAGTTTTTACATGAATGAAAATGAAAAACACTCATCTCACATAAAAACCACCGGCTATTCAAACACGACGATCCAATATAACATATCCAGCAACACATAACATCACATGTCATCAACGTAAGTAAATATGCGCATCCCAATTGTCGTTGACATATAGCAACGAAACCGGCGATATCACATATTACACTTACGGTCACATAAAAGAAAGTGTAAAACTACAACAGTTGGAATCCGCAACCACCTCAGACATCACATGCCTGACCAAATGAATTCCTTAGACATCGCATGCCTAACAATCATAAACCCCGCATTTTAGTCTCAAAATCGAAAACTCTTTTCAATATCAAGTCGGGCAATTCAACAAGATTCCCGACATCCTGATCGAATGCTCGTCGCAAACTTCAGTAGGCGGCCGCACCCCCTACGCCGTCGACGAAGTGCACCAAGGCGGAACACCGCTGCCGCGAGCACCCGAACGGATGCTTTCGGCGACGGGGTTCTCCTACAGTCACTTGGTCGGGGCTATGGAGTGAGGCTGTCTATTAAGTTTACCCGGCGAGTGTCCGCGTACGCTATGTGATTGCGACGGACTTTTGATCACATCAAAATTCCGTGGCAACCGGTCAAGTGAGACTAAACTGCTAGATTTATAACATTCATTCAGTTATCTCATAACTTATTGTGAATTCCAATTATTGTATCCCATTCCAGATAAACAGAAAATGTTAAACTTTCCGATCGAACAATCGAACACCCAAGTTTTCCCGATACAGATCAACACATGAAATAAGTATAACAACATTCAGTTCGTACCTCAGTACCAACGGTCCAGCCGTAGAAGGGTCAAGCCAACGCCTCACATGTGGCACGCCGTACTGCCCCAAACCGAAGGTTCAAAGGGCAGTTCAAGACGGTCACATAATCGAGTTAAGGTTTGTTGTCTTCTAGAGGGTCCATCGTGTTACTTGCACTACTTAGAACGTCGTTAAACTTCGGAAAAATCCAACACTAGGAAATTTCCCGACAGGGGAAAAATTGGGTATTTATATCCGGTCGAACTTTTTAACATATTCTAAAATTTATCCGGAAAGCCACACAGACAAAATTTGATACCCCGATCGAAACACCGAATCCCCAAAACAACTGCAGAAATTCAACTCTTGAAAAAATATTAAAAATTCCCAGGAAAACCAGCATACAAAACTAAGAATTACTGTGCAGAATGATACGCACAAAACGATAAAGATGCCGCGGATCCGCCGCACGAGTCATGCTCGTGCCGCGGAACCGCGGCTGAATGATGGAATTAGGGACTCGTGTTGCACAGTTATTCTTAGAATTCCCTGCTGATTTTTCTGCATATTTTTAATACTGAAAAATCCCTGTTTTTGAAAATTGGACAGAGAGCATGTTTTGGGTTTCGGTTTTGGGTCGTTCGGACTTCAAAATCCATCTAGACTTCGCCTAAGGCTCTAGCTAGGCTCTGATAGCAATGTAGGGTTCCTAGGAACCCTAGTGAGGTCTCACAAGGCATCGAACATGCCAATATAAAAATTTATGGGTGCCGAGAGACCCGACTACGGATCGTTTGCTAGAAAACTAGGCGAAAAAGCTAACTAGTTAACACTTAACTACAAGATACGGAAATACAACCTTTGTAGATCCGGTGCTCCACCTCCATAGCTCCGCAACGAGGTCCTCTACGCTGTCCAAATCAAATCCGGGCTCAAGCGTCGGCTTCGTCGGAGAATGGGCAAGCTAGGTCGTCGATGTCCATGCCGAAGATGATCTACGTCGAGGCATCGCTAAATCAAGCTCCGACTTCACCAAGTCCAAAAACTTGTGAAGAGAACACACTCTACTACTTGGCAAGAGGTAGAGGATGAAGAAATAGGAAGTGGGTAGACTTTAGAATTGGATTTCTCACTTGTTTTCATCAATCACCATTGATGAAGTGAACTTTCTTCATGTCAAGAAGATGAAGAAGAAGAAGAAAGAAATATGATAAGTTAATTATATCTTGAAAAGAAAATGAATACTTATCATATTAGAACCATGGTCAAGTGTAGAGAATTAACCAAGGTTAGATTAATGGTTAGGGTTTAAGATGAAGACAAGAATGGTTACAAAGTCAAAGCTTCATGAAGCTTCAACTAAACTCCAAAATTAGCAACCATTCTTTTCTTATCTATTCAAAATAAATAAATAAATAAATAAGTAATAAAAAGAAAACCCTAATCATTAGTTTAACCATGGCTTAATTCATTACACTTAACTATAGTTAAACATGTATCATCAAACATGATACAATCAAGTGTACGAAAGTATATCACATATACAATGTGCACAAACCAAGTGAGAAAATCCGTTTAAAGTGAACCAATACTAGTTAGTGCAAAGTAATATATCAAATATATAATTATGCATTAAATCATTAAATCAACACTTGATTCAATGATCCGGTCATGTCGCACACAACCGACTAGTATTCAATGTATCGGCTTATCGAATCAATACTTGATTCGATAACTAGGGTATATCGCATATAACCTAATCGATACATTCATCGCGAGAATAGAATACGGTATCACATACACGCATTATTCTCGGTCCCGCACATATCTCATATGTGCTCCTATTTCGTTTCGCTTGAGCCAGGAAACCTCTGTGTAGGACTCTAAAGACTCGTCAATATGCCGGCAGCAGGTGATGATCATATCAAACACCCACAAGCCGCAAGCGGTCTGCTAAACGTAACGGCCACCCGGGTATTGAGCGATCTGAAGATCGACGAGCAAGCCCGCTCACACTCCAGTGAATCCGACCAGTAACACTACCGTACAGCCCGGTCTGATCGTCTGATATGTTGCATATCTTGCCTAGGGTGGTAAACGTCAGACCCCAATAGCTCGATAAGTCGTGTCGATATGAGGCTCATAACGGGTCGAGAAACTACTGGTAACACTTACCAGCAATTCTCTGAGCAGCCCTGGCCAGGGACTTCCTGTTATAGCCAATCGAACACAGTGCAACATCAACTCCCTATACCGGGAGAGACGAATCCCCTCCTATCGCTCATTGCCTCCATGTGACTCGGGACTGTACCCAAAAACCACCGTTTTGCACGCCCTCTTGGACGTGGTAAGATGGAAATCAAAGCACAGTGGGAACCATACAAGACTCTATGACGATCTCGGGTCAACAGACTACTCTGTACCAGTGTCACCAGAGAACTGCCATCTGACGTGAGGTATAATACCATCTGGGAGTTCTCGGCGAGTCCGTCCAGTGTACCCAGTCTCTACTGAGCACCCGTATATCATCTCTGATGTCAAACACCAATGGATATGGGATCATCCATCGCCCATCTGTATGGGTCGAGAAGGTATACGCTAGTCTACTCTGGTATATCGATGCCCCGT
The DNA here is from genome assembly GCA_030015575.1 of Agapanthus africanus. NCBI lineage: Eukaryota > Viridiplantae > Streptophyta > Magnoliopsida > Asparagales > Amaryllidaceae > Agapanthus > Agapanthus africanus. The sequence goes on along the minus strand of CM057350.1, from coordinate 437,492,071 downwards.
CTCGATACACCCTCGACTAGGGACTTTGAAGGATGTACTTATGCACTACCATGTCCCCACTAGTATGATCCGCATCATAGTCCAGGTAGTCAAGCACACATCCTAAGGGCTTTACCAACATGTAACAGAGAGACAATCAGTATACACGTTAAGGTAAAGTTCAACCAGATAGCATACTATCATGTCGAGCAAGAAAGTCCTCCCTATATATGTCCCAGCATCCACTACAATATACATCCTATGTACAGTAATGGCCTCTAGGGCATACATATAACTAACACTTGTTGCACATGCTAAGTGTTAGTTATATGTATGCCCTAGAGGCCATTACTGTACATTGGATGTATATTGTAGTGGATGCTGGGACATATATAGGTAGGACTTTCTTGCTCGACATGATAGTACGCTATCTGGTTGCTCTTTATCTTAACATGTATACTTTCTGTCTCTCTGATTACATGTTGATAAAGCCCTTAGGATGTGTACTCGACTTCCAGGACTATGATGTAGATCATACTAGTGGGGCCTGGGTAGTCAATGAGTACATCCTTCATTGTTCCTAGTCGTGGGAATATCGAGACGGGGCATCGATATTCCAGAGTAGACTAGCGTATATCTTCTCGACCCATGTGATGGGCGATGGATGATCCCATATCCATTGGTGTTTGACATCAGAGATGGTATACGGGTGCTCAGTGGAGACTGGGTACACTGAACGGACTCGCCGAGAACTCCCAGATGGTATTATACCTCACGTCAGATGGCAGTTCTCTGGTGACACTGGTACAGCTTAGTCTGTTGACCCGAGATCGTCATAGAGTCTTGTGTGTCTCCCACTGTGCTTTGATTTCCACCCTACCACGGCTCTACTGAGTCATGCAAACAGGTGGTTTTTGGGTTCAGTCCTGATTCACATGGAGGCAATGAGCGATAGGAGGGGATTCGTCTCTCCCGGTATTGGGGGTTGATGTTGCGCTATGCTCGACTGGCCATAACAGGAAATCCCTGGCCAGGGTTGCAGTGACCTACTGGTAAGTGTTATCAGTATTTTCACACATGTCATGGACTTCATGTCGGCATGACTTATCGAGCTACTGGGGTCTGACGTTTACCACCCCTAGGCGAGATATGCGACATATCAGACGAACAGACCGGACTGTACGGTAAGTGTTACTGGTTGGATTCACAGGAGTGTGAGCGGGCTTGCTCGTCGATCTTCTGATCGCTCAATACCCGGGTGGCCGTTACGTTTAGCAGACCGCTTGCGGCTTGTGGATGTTTGATATGATCATCATCTGCTGCCGGCGTATTGACGAGTCTTTAGAGTCCTACACAGAGGTTTCCTGGCTCAAGCGAAACGAAATAGGAGCGCATATGAGATATGTGCGGGACCGAGAATAATGCGTGTATATGATACCGTATTTCATTCTCGCGATGAATGTGTCGAATGGTTGTATGCGATATAACCTAGTTATCGAATCAAGGATTGACTCGATAAGCCGATACATTGGATACTAGCCGGTTATATGCGACATGACCGGATCGTTAAATCAAGTGTTGATTTAATGATTTAATGTAGAATTATATATTTGATATATTACTTTGCATCAACTAGTATTGGTTCACTTTAAATGGATTTTCTCACTTGAATTGTGCAAGTTGTATATGTGATATACATTTGTGCACATGATTGTATCATGTTTGATGATACATGTTTACTTGGTTAAGTGTAAAGAATTAAACCATGGTTAAGTTTATGATTAGGGTTTTCTTTTTTCTTACTTACTTATTTATTTATTTATTTTTGGAAAAGATGAGAAAAGAATGGTTGCTATTTTTGTTTTTAGTTGAAGTTTCATGAAGCATTGACTAAGTCACCATTCTTGTCTCATGCTTAACCCTAACCATCCAAGTTAACCATGGTCCATTCTCTACAATTAACCAAGGGTTAATATATGATAAGTATTGATTTATTTATCCAATTATTCAATACTTATCATATCTTCTTCTTCTTCTTCATCTTCTTCTTTCATGAGAAGAAAGCTTGCTACATCAATGGTGATTGATGAAAAAGTGTGAGAAATCCAAATCTAAAGTCTACCCACTTCCTATTTCTTCATCCTCTACCTCTTGCCAAGTAGTATAGGGTGTTTCCTTCACAAGTTTTCTTGACTTGGTGAAGTTGGAGCTTGATCTAGCGATGCCTCGACGTAGATCATCTTCGGCATCGTCGTCGATGACCTAGCCCGCTTTTTCTCCGATGAAGCCGGCGCTAGAGCCCAAGATCCGATTTGTACAGCGAGGAGACTTCATCGTGGAGCCATGGAGGTGGAGGACCGGATCTACAAAGGTTGTAGCCACTTTCCTTTAGCATTTAATTCGTTTACATGCTTGCATCGCCTCATTATCTAGTTAACGATCCGTATTAGGGTTTGTAGGCACTTGTAAAATTTTAATTGGCCATGTTTGATGCCTTGTGAGACTCCATTAGAGTGCCTAGGAACCCTACAGTGGTATCAGAGCCTAGCTAGAGCCTTAGGCGATGCGTAGACGGAGTTAGAATTCCGATCGACCCAAAACCCCGACTTTAAAATGCTCTCTGGACAATTTTGAAAAACTGGGTTTTTTCCGGATTAAAAATATGCAGAAACCTCAGTGCAATATTATAAGAATTACTGTTTAAAATGGGGGCTCTGAATCGTTCATAGTGCGGCGGAACCGCCGCATATGCATGCCTAATGCGGCGGTTCCGCGGCAAGTTGGTCTCCTCTGGCACATTTTTCTGCACAGTAATTCTTATAGTTTATTGTTGGTGTTTCTGGGAATTTTTAATATTTATTCCAGAGTTTTATTTTCTGGGTTGTATTAGGGACTCGGTGTATCGATCGGATTGTCTAATTTTGTCAGTGTGTTTTTCCGGGTATTTTTAGAATATGTTAAAAAGTTCGACCAGATATAAATACCCACTTTTTCCCCTGCCGGGAAATTTCCAATTGTTGGATTTTCCGTAGTTTAATAACGTTCTAAGTAGTGCAAGTAACGCAATGGACCCTCTAGAAGACAACAAACCTTAACTCGATTATGTGACCGTCTTGAACTGCCCTTTGAACCTTAGGGTTTGGGGCAGTACGGCGTGCTACATGTGAGGCGTTGGCTTGACCCTTCTACGGCTGGACCGTTGGTACTGAGGCATGAACTGAATGTTTTTAGACTTATTTCATGTGTTGGACTGTATCGGGAAAACTTGGGTGTTCGATTGTTCGATCGGAAAGTTTAACATATTCTATTTATCCGGAATGTGATACAATACTTGGAATTCGCAAATAGTTATGAGATGACTGGATGAATGTTATAAACATAGCAGTTTAGTCTCACTTGATCGGTTGCCACGGAATTTTGATGTGATCAAAATTCCGTCGCAATCACGTAGTGTACGCGGATACTCGCCGGGTAAACTTAATAGACAGCCTCACTCCATAGCCCCGACCAAGTGACTGTAGGAGAACCCCGTCGCCGAAAGCATCCGTTCGGGTGCTCGCGGTAGCGGTGTTCCGCCTTGGTGCACTTCGTCGACGGCATCGGGGGTGCGGCCGTCTACTGAAGTTTGCGACGAGCATTCGATCAGGATGTCGGGAATCTTGTTGAATTGCCCGACTTGATATTGAAAAGAGTTTTCGATTTTGAGACTAAAATGCGGGGTTTATAATTGTTAGGCATACGATGTCTAAGTATTTCATTTGATTAGGCATGCGATGTCTAAAGAGATTGCGGATTCCAACTGTTGTAGTTTTACACTTTCTTTTTTGTGACCGTAAGTGTAATATGTGATATCGCCGGTTTCGTTGCTATATGTCAACGACAATTGGGATGCGCATATTTACTTACGTTGATGACATGTGATGTTATGTGTTGCTGGATATGTTATATTGGATTGTCGTGTTTGAATAGCCGGGGGTTTTTATGTGAGATGAGTGTTTTTCATTTTCATTCATGTAAAAAATTGTATGTAATATTCTTTTATTTGGGGCACTTCCAGGTTGCGGAAGTTGTCACCGTTGATGTATATTATTTACTTTTCTGCACTAGGATAGACCCAAGGAGGGGAGCACAAGTAACCGGGTTCTAGGGTCCAGTGGGAGACCATCTCGAGGAGTCGAGTCCGGGTCTCCTAACCATAGAATTGGTAGGGTTGCTTGCCGCTCTCGTAGGGGTCTAAGGGTGTGGGATTGGCTATTCATCACGACCGTGGAATCCGTGTTTTATACTGGCTCGTATTGAAAACACGGACGTCCTAGTATATCCAATATTTCATATGATATTTTCTGCTGCGTTATCTGTAATGTGATCATGTGATGTTCTGTGACAGATATTTTATATAGTATATATGATATATTATATAGACGTTGCTTATGTTTTACACCCGCGCTAGCCCTGCCTCTTTCTGGCGTTAGTTACCTAACCTAACGGTGCAGACGGGACATCGAGGCGAATGCGGATGGCATAAGCGTACGTTATATTTATCTGTGATGTTTAGGTGGACTTAAATGATGGGATATTCATTAATGAGATTAATGAAAGAAAATAAACCTAAAAGATGTTGTGGAATCGAATTTCAAAATAAAAACAGGTAGCTACAGTTCTTGCTTTGCATCGTGGTGTTCATTATAGAACATCTTGCACCTTATTCGATGAGGAAAGGACCGAGATCTCTTCACCGGGAGTGACTCCTTTAGCAATAACTGGCAGATGCTACAACCCTCGGTTTGTCTTTGATCGCTTCTATAGTTTCCGCTTTGCACAGTGATATATATGATATATCCCGCACCTCATTCGACGAGGAAAGGGCCGACGATCCCTTCACCGGGAGTGACCCCTTTAGCAAAACTAGAAAAGCCTCGAAAACATTCCATTCAAAAAACCATTTGATTCCGCAACGAGATCAAGTTCAAAGCGTTAAAGGTTTTCACAAAAACCATTCGCAACCCTCCGTCATTTTAGGAAGTATAGTACTTAGTATTCGTGCTGTGTTTGTTGACCATAGTCAAGGCACAGTGTACGGTAGCTAAGTGATGTCTTCCTACACCGCATATGATGCGATTAGTTAGGACAGTCGCGTGACTTTGTTGACCTTAGTTAAGGGTCATGTGGGTGGGTCTAATTAATCACGAAATGACGGGTAGAACTTGACTAGTACTTATGATTTGTTGACCATAGTTAAGGTCATAGGTGCTAGGGGTAAAAACCTTTATCGGGAGTTTCAAGTGTTGAAATTTGCAATGAGATTGCATACCTTCTATATGATAGTTGGATCCCGATACCCACTGCAGGTAATTGTTACTCCTGGGAGAGTTTTGCACTTTACAATTAGCCGATCAAGTAGGTGTCTAGAAAGGTGTCAACGGGGTTACGCCTCTGGGAAAACGAGGTTTACTGTAATTAGGTCCGTGCGAAAGCACGGGGAACCTCCCTCAAAGTACCGACACTGGCCTGGCTGAAAGATTGGCGAACTTGTAGAATGTAATTAATCCCAGCTAGTCTTTCCTTTTAGGGTTTGAAGGAAGATTTGATAAAAACAGTGGGAGCCATCCTGATTAGATAAAATACATAACCAATCTAATCTTGCAAGAGCGCACGCAGAGTGTTTTCTTCTCTCTCTCTCCAGGTAGCGACCATATCACGCCTTAATCAAGATAATAATACGGATGAATTGACCGAACCCGCTTGTTATACTGAGCTGGAGAACGTTGGTCCCGCTCCAACTTATAATTGTTATAAGACAGAGCAGGAAATAGGGGAATACCAGAATTCCTATGCCGCCCAAACGAAGAAAGTGCATATGATGCATCTCCTTCGGGTGTGTTCATTATACAGAACTGTTTCTCAGTATCCTCTGCATCCTAGGTATCTGATACCGGATCAGGATCCCAGATATGTAATCTGTTACATAGGGCTACAAAAAGGTAGAAAAACTGAGAACGGGTGATAAGTTTCATAAGGCAGAAAACGGGGCAAGTGTTGCAGCCAAGTCTGTTGGTCACTGTCACCCTGTATTACCAATACATTGATTCTGAACAAATGCTATTAGATACCGAACCTGATATACAAAATCATATCAGTCTCTTTATTAGTAAAGAAATGATAAAATTTTGTATTGATGGATAATGTTTTGAACATTTCCTATATCAAAAGTTGATCGGTTCAGGCACGTTATCTAAAAGTATTGACGTTCTAAATCAAACTACAGTTGCTAGTATGCAGAACACACACAAGAGGAAGAGTTCAGAAATGAACGAATCATTCTTGAGGCATTGTAGACTAGGTCATATCATTGCGACCCGACTGGCTGAAGTTACATTTTAGATGCATATTTAAATCAGTTTGAATTTACATCTTGTGAAACTTGCCAGTCATGTCACAAAGATAAAATGACCATAGCTCTGTTTGTTGGAAACAGAGAAAGAGTTAGTTAACTCTTGGGACTGATACATTATGATATATGTAAGGTCTCCTGTCTACACATGCCAGGACTGGTTCTTTATACTTCATTACGTTCTCTGATGATCTCTCAAGATTCTGACATATGTTCCTGTTGAAACACAAGTCCGAACCTTTTGAGATATTCACAGAATATAAGTTAGAAGTAGAGAATCAACAACCGGGTATAAGTATTATGTCCTATGATAAGATCAGGGAGGAGAATACTTGTGCATGACATTCCTGGACTATTATAAAAGAAAATGAGATTCTCTCTCAGCATTACTCCTCCGTATAAACCATAGCACGATGGTATATCGGGGCGGAGCAATCACACCCTATATGATAAGGTGTGCTCTATGATGAGTACTACTGAGTTACCTATTTCCTTTTTGGGAGTTATGCGCTTGAGAAGCTGCATACCTATTGAATAGGGTTCCAATCAAATCAGTTGCCTACCGCTTCATATGTGATATGGAAAGGGAAGAGCCCATGTCTTAAGCTAGTTAAGATTTGGGGTTGACCGGCCTATGTCTAAAAGCAAAATCCGGACAAGCTCGAGGCAAGGTCTGTAATGTAGAACTGGAAAGGTTCCAGCTATACAAACTACAGCAGACAATTTGGTAGAACCAAAGTATTCAGTAGATTCCAATGAACCTCAGCCTCTCCGCCGATCTAGCAGGGTTCCTCACCTGCTTGAGAGATACTTCGGTTTCTCGATGACAGTGGGAGAAAGGATTGCATCATGAGATGATGACCCAACTTGATTCGAGCAGGCCATCAAGAGTAGGGACTCTGTAAGAATGGCTGGATGCTTAGCAATCTGAGATGGAATCCATATACACCAACAAAGTATGGACTTTGGTTGCGATATCTGAAGGGTTAAATCCCCATCAGGAGCAAGTATATCTTGAGAAGATTACTTGGTGTAGATGGAAAAGTTGAGACTTTCAAAGCTAAACTTGTTAAAGGTTTTAGTCATCAACCAGGTGTGGATAATGATGAAACCTTTTCTAGGGACTATGCTTGAGTCCATCCAGATCCTACTTGCCACGGCTACATACCATGACTACGATATCTGGTGGTTGGGTGCCATGACTACTTTTCTAAATGATGTTTTAGAAGAGTGCGTCTATAAGTACACAGCCAGAGGACCTTGTAGACAGTGGGAGCAGCGGAAACGTGTGCAAGATGCTTTATAGGATAAAGCAGGCATCGCGGAGTTGGAACATCTGTTTTGATGGATTAGTCAAAGAAGTTGACATCATCAAAATGGTAGATGAACCTTGTATAAACAAAAAGATAGTAGGGAGTATGGTGACGATCCTCGTAGAGTACGTGGATGACATACTCTTGTTAGGGAAGGAGTTTCCTATGCTACGCTCGATCAATCTCCGCTTATCACAAGGATTCTCCATATAGGATCAAAGTGATACCTCCTAAATCCTGAGTTTTCATCTATGAGATAGATGTAATTGGATGCTAGGATTCTCACTTGATGAAGTGAGATTGTATCAATCGATCCTGGGGAGAATCACTGGAAGGGTTCCAGGGTGATAAAGACGACTGAATGTCAGTCACAGGCATTGTCTTTACCCTCAGTAAAGGGACGGTATGTTGGAAGAGTTCCAAGCTAGATACCGTGGCAAACTAGACGATAAAGGCTGGTAACATCGCTATTAAGGATACTACCAAAGAGGCAGTTTGGGTGTATATTGGTTCATAGGATGAACTAGGTTCCTACCATTGTGTGACAATGGAAGTGTGGTTTTGGCCCTGGAACCCTGGTCCCATCAGTGACCCAGACATATTCTGAGGCAACATCACCCGATCATGGAGATAGTTGATCTCCAGGGTGATCGAGGTTGGGAGAGTAGACTCAGAGGACAGCACGGCGGATCCACTCACGAAGGCCTTTTCCCAAAGAGAGACTTTTTAGGGGAAGGTTGAGTATTAGATACTACAACCACTGCTACAGATGGCCCTAGTGCAAGTGGGAGATTGTTAGTTATATGTATGCCCTAGAGGCCATTACTGTACATTGGATGTATATTGTAGTGGATGCTGGGACATATATAGGTAGGACTTTCTTACTCGACATGATAGTACGCTATCTGGTTGCTCTTTATCTTAACATGTATACTTTCTGTCTCTCTGATTACATGTTGATAAAGCCCTTAGGATGTGTACTCGACTTCCAGGACTATGATGTAGATCATACTAGTGGGGCCTGGGTAGTCAATGAGTACATCCTTCATTGTTCCTAGTCGTGGGAATATCGAGACGGGGCATCGATATTCCAGAGTAGACTAGCGTATATCTTCTCGACCCATGTGATGGGCGATGGATGATCCCATATCCATTGGTGTTTGACATCAGAGATGGTATACGGGTGCTCAGTGGAGACTGGGTACACTGAACGGACTCGCCGAGAACTCCCAGATGGTATTATACCTCACGTCAGATGGCAGTTCTCTGGTGACACTGGTACAGCTTAGTCTGTTGACCCGAGATCGTCATAGAGTCTTGTGTGTCTCCCACTGTGCTTTGATTTTCACCCTACCACGGCTCTACTGAGTCGTGCAAACAGGTGGTTTTTGGGTACAGTCCCGATTCACATGGAGGCAATGAGCGATAGGAGGGGATTCGTCTCTCCCGGTATTGGGGGTTGATGTTGCGCTATGCTCGACTGGTCATAACAGGAAATCCCTGGCCAGACCTACTGGTAAGTGTTATCAGTAGTTTCACACATGTCATGGACTTCATGTCGGCATGACTTATCGAGCTACTGGGGTCTGACGTTTACCACCCATAGGCGAGATATGCGACATATCAGACGAACAGACCGGACTGTACGGTAAGTGTTACTGGTTGGATTCACAGGAGTGTGAGCGGGCTTGCTCGTCGATCTTCTGATCGCTCAATACCCGGGTGGCCGTTACATTTAGCAGACCGCTTGCGGCTTGTGGATGTTTGATATGATCATCATCTGCTGCCGGCGTATTGACGAGTCTTTAGAGTCCTACACAGAGGTTTCCTGGCTCAAGCGAAACGAAATAGGAGCGCATATGAGATATGTGCGGGACCGAGAATAATGCGTGTATGTGATACCGTATTTTATTCTCACGATGAATGTGTCGAATGGTTGTATGCGATATAACCTAGTTATCGAATCAAGGATTGACTCGATAAGCCGATACATTGGATACTAGCCGGTTATATGCGACATGACCGGATCGTTAAATCAAGTGTTGATTTAATGATTTAATGTAGAATTATATATTTGATATATTACTTTGCATCAACTAGTATTAGTTCACTTTAAATGGATTTTCTCACTTGAATTGTGCAAGTTGTATATGTGATATACATTTGTGCACATGATTGTATCATGTTTGATGATACATGTTTACTTGGTTAAGTGTAAAGAATTAAACCATGGTTAAGTTTATGATTAGGGTTTTTTTTCTTACTTATTTATTTATTTATTTATTTTTGGAAAAGATGAGAAAAGAATGGTTGCTATTTTTGTTTTTAGTTGAAGTTTCATGAAGCATTGACTAAGTCACCATTCTTGTCTCATGCTTAACCCTAACCATCCAAGTTAACCATGGTCCATTCTCTACAATTAACCAAGGGTTAATATATGATAAGTATTGATTTATTTATCCAATTATTCAATACTTATCATATCTTCTTCTTCTTCTTCATCTTCTTCTTTCATGCGAAGAAAGCTTGCTACATCAATGGTGATTGATGAAAAAGTGTGAGAAATCCAAATCTAAAGTCTACCCACTTCCTATTTCTTCATCCTCTACCTCTTGCCAAGTAGTATAGGGTGTTTCCTTCACAAGTTTTCTTGACTTGGTGAAGTTGGAGCTTGATCTAGCGATGCCTCGACGAGATCATCTTCGGCATCGTCGTCGATGACCTAGCCCGCTTTTTCTCCGATGAAGCCGGCGCTAGAGCCCAAGATCCGATTTGTACAGCGAGGAGACTTCATCGCAGAGCCATGGAGGTGGAGGACCGGATCTACAAAGGTTGTAGCCACTTTCCTTTAGCATTTAATTCGTTTACATGCTTGCATCGCCTCATTATCTAGTTAACGATCCGTATTAGGGTTTGTAGGTACTTGTAAAATTTTAATTGGCCATGTTTGATGCCTTGTGAGACTCCATTAGAGTGCCTAGGAACCCTACACTAAGTTCATTCGTGATGGCTGCAAAGGTGAGATATGATTTATCTAGTTTTTTTTTCTTTTTAGGATTTTCTTTTCTTAGTTTTTCTTGAAGACTAGCAAAAGATAGATGTATGGGTATTTGATGAACATGTATGGGTATTTGATGAACACATTTTATTTCATTTATTTTATCACTACACTATTATCTTTTGTTAGTTATTTGAAATAAAAGTGCTACTAAACACGTGTGTTGAGTGTAAGTGCAGGTCATAGGTTTATCTGCAACAATTGGATCAATTCTGATTTGATTAGGAGTTCAATTCGCTATTATAAAGATTTGCAGATCAAGCTAACTAAGAGACCGAGCCAAATTATGAAAGTAGCAACCTAACCCACGTCAACTCGTGATCGGGTCAACTAATTGAATAAATGAAGATATCAGAAAATCAAGGGAAAAGATATGGGGTCGTGTAAGAAAGCGTGCCACGATTGGATTAAGGATTTCGGCAGTTTCTTGGGGTTTCCCCAGATTTCGCCGAATTATTTAGGCTGTTTGATCTCGGATTTGGCTGTCGTGATTTAAATAGGGTTAGGGTTTTGATTTTAAGTTTAGTTTATAAATATTATTTTTCCAGAGCCGAAAAACTCTCTCGCTACTTTTATTCTATTCTAAAACTAGTTTTTTTTATTCTGTACATGGTGGAAAGCATTTGTATGAATTTTTAGATCTTATTTTCAGTAAGTTTCTATTTAATTTATCTCTTTTTAGATTTTGTTATATGTTACTATTATTTTCATGCATGTGTTTCTTTCTTATTATGAGTAGCTAAATTCTAAGTATCTAGAATTAGATGGATTTATTTCTAGTCAGATGTTAATTTCTTTATGAATATATCTCTTTGCATGCTTAAATGTGTCTAGGTTAATATAGGATCAAGTTGTAGTCTTGCTAATTTTCTTTGATAGGTTATGACGCTAATCATTTATAGTATATGTTTACGAAAATCAAACATCTTTATGTTAGATTGATTTAGAATTTATAAAAATCCTTATTTTTAATAATTATGCATTGGCATTTTTTGATAGATTATGATGAAATACAAATAGTTTATGCAGTCAATATTTTATATATAAGATTGATGTTGGATATAGTGCCCTCAAAGTCAATTATTGGATCGCAGGCACGTGATTGCAATGATTGAGAGAAGACCTATACCGGTAGGACAGTTTTACTCGAGATGATAGTATGCTATCTGGTTTATCTTTATCATCGTGTACTTTTTTAGGTGACATTACAGATCATTATTACACGTTGATAGAGCCCATAGGATTCTTGCTTGACTACCAACAGTATGATGGCGATCATATACATGAGAGTTGGGTAGTCTATAAGCACATCCTTAAAAGTGGTCCCTAGTCGTAGGAGTTTCGAGACAGGGCATCGATACTCCGGAGTAAACTAGTATATACAGTCGAGACCCCGACGAGGGGCAGTGGTCGGTCTCACAAGCCATTAGTGTCAGTTGGTTCACCTAAGATGTATACATGTGCTCATTGAGTTATGAGTGCACCGGACAGGACTTGCCGGGAACCTGCTAGTTGGTATTATACTTGTCGTCAGATAGCAGTTCCCTGGTAACATGTGTACATGTTAGTTCATCGACCTGAGATCGTCATTTGTCTTGTGTGAGTTCCCATTGTGCTTTGATTATTACCCTACCATGGCTCAAAGGAGTCGTACAAACAAGTTTTAGTTGGGTACAGTCCCGAGCCACATGGAAGCAGTGAGCGGATTGGCAGGGGATTCATCTCTCCCGGTATTGGGAGTGAGATCGTGCTGTGTCTGGAGAGCCATTACACAAAGTCCCTGGCCAGGGCAAGCAAGATTTACTGGTAGGTACTCCAGTAGTATCTCAAGGTGTTCTAGGCTACATTTTGACATGACTTATACCGCTATTGGGGGTCTGACATTTACCAGCCCCCTAGGCCCGATATGCGATACTCATAGACGAACGGACCAGACTGTACGGATATTGTCACTGATACGCTCAGTAGGGTTTTAGGATGAGTTCGCTTATCATCCTCCCTTGTGCTCAATATCTAGACAGCCGTTACGCACAGCTAGTGCCACTGATGTGCTTGTGGTTAAACCCACTGTCAAAGTATTGACGAGTCTTTAGAGTCCCCCACAGAGAGTTTTCCAAGTTCGGGCGAAACGTTGTAGAGGCCGTATGGTTTTATGGCAGGGTTCGAATATACACGTTCACTTGTGCACGTGTCATGATTCAGACAGATAATACTAGTGGGCTTTGGTTTAAGCCGGATCTTAGTATTATATTGTGTTGAAATACTTTCGTCTCGTAGTATTCGTATTCAGTCGGAATACGGATGCAAGAATGTATTTACAGGTGAGGGGTATTCTCGTAATCCGTTACGAGATTACTTTAGAAGATGCATTTCTTTTTGGTTAATCATTTTGGTTTAAATGGTTATTTGATTTGGAAAGTGTGACTCATTTTTAGTGACTCATTATTCTAGCATGTTCACTAATGACACATGGTAATGAGTCATGTAGTGAGTCATGGTGGATTAATGAGGTTTGTTTTGTGTGTAGATATTTTTAGGGTTTTGTGAGAGATATTTTGGTAAGATATTTTCTTTGGTTTTTAAACACAGAATCTCATTATATCATTACACAAGAGAGAGAGGGCAGCCATGACATTTTTTTGGGGTTTGGTTTTTGCTCTCTTGATATTATCTTGAGCTCACACTCTTCATCTCATTGCATCTTCTTCAACATCCACCCTACCCCTCTCATGTGATGAGAATCTTAGGGTGTATTGAGACAAAGTATTCACACTTCTCTCTACTTCAATCTTGGACATGTCGGCTAGCAAACTTCATGTCCGAATTGCTTCGGTTTGAAGCGGGAGCCCGTATAAAGATTCGATGACGTGGTGCCATTTCGACGAGGAGACTGGAGATCGAGCGAGATCGGAGATGCCGCAACAAACTAAGAATGGTGATTAAAGACCGAAGGACACGGATCGATCGGTATAGCCATTCTAACATCTTTGTAGTATACTAGTTTACGGTTAATGGAATGATCCAGGTTTTAAGTCTATGTTAGCATCAGTTTTGTAAAAGTTTTTGTTCCGCGTTTGGCCTCGGATTGACGGCCGAGACGCTGGCGTAGACTTACAATTGATACATTATGTTTAAATTCATATAATCTATACGGTCAAGGTTAGTTCATGATGATTAAAATGGGTAATACAAAGAGACCGATTTATAAGAATATTGGCATATGATTAGATCTAGATAATTCAAAACCTTAGGTAAACCTTATTTCATAATTTTCTCTTTTATAATTATTTTAACAAAAAAATTAAAAACATTTCTTTTAATCTGATAAATTTCAATTGAAATTCTTCTTCCCTATGGATCGACCCATATTGCATACGTACTACATAGTATGCCGTGCACTTGCGGTATTAAAATTTTCTCAGAAGTATAATACCATCTAGGAGTTCTTGGTGTGTCCATATAGTAAACCTCATTCTCCAATAACCACATGTATACAATTCTCGGTGTCAATCACAAATAACCGTGGGACCAACTATCGCCCTCCAACCGGTTTAAGAAACGTATGCACTATTCTAATCTGGAGTACCGATACCCAGTCTTGATTCTCCTACGACTAGGAACATTTAAGAATGTGTTTATGGACTATCCAGGCCCCACTATAATAATCCCCATCATAATCCTGGTAATCCAGCAAAGATCTTATGGGTTTTATCATCATGTATTAGCGATGCGTAATAACAAATAAAACATATACACATGAATGATAAAGGCAAATAAAATAGCATACTATCTCGAGCAAGACTGTTCTATCCATATAGGTCCATATGCAATTTCAATAATTGACTTCAAGGAACCTATATCCAACACTAGGTCTAATAAAGCTCGTTTGATAATCATGTCTCCTATTTTACATGAAATTGTAGGACAACTTGGGTCTTTATATTTCATCGGAATATTGTTGGACTAAGCTTCACAAGTATTAGTAGCCAAAAAGACTTTTTAGGCACTTTTTTTTCTCTTCTCGGTGCACATGTTTTTTTAGAAATTTTACATACATGGGGACCTGTTGAATTGCATCAAAAAGTGGAATGTTGACTTTTTCTTGAATATTTCTAGCACCTTCTCAGCTTGTGCAGCTTGCTTCTTCACCTTCAAACGATGATAAAATGGTGCTCGTGGCTCAAGAGTAGGAGTAGGAATAGGCTGGGATACCGGCTGTGTATTCGAATTGATAGGAGTTCACACATTATCAGCAGGTGTCTCAGTAGAATCTTCAGGCATTCTTACTTGATTATCAACCTTTATTCCTGATCTTAAGATGGTAATAGAATTCACTTGAGTAAGATCTGCATGAGTGTCCTTGGGATTTATAACCGGTTGACTAGAAAAAGTACCTTTCTTTCTCTCCCCTACTGCTGCGACTATTTTCCCTATATGCATTTCTAGTCTTGTAATTGCTTGAGTGTTGGTAGTTACTGCGTGACTAGATGCTTGCATAAATGCAGCCAACTGCTTTTCTAGATTTGAAGAAGCTTGAGCATTAGCAGAGATTGCTTGGCCAGTGGTCTTCATGAAGGCGTCTAGCCATTTCTCTAGATTAGTAACCCTCCCATTCTCATTTCCAAATTCTTAAGTTGAAAATTCTGTGTTGGATTGGATAGGATTGGTTAGGGGACCCACCTTTTGATTTTGGAATTGTTGGCTCGTATTGGAATTATACGAGCTTTGATTTCAAGATAGGTTTGGATGGTTCCTCCAACCTTGATTATAGGTATGAGAGTAAGGGTTGTTATTTAGTCGTGGAAATGTCGTTTTAGTGGTTTCTTGACCTTGAGGACCTCCTACGAAAGGGCATTCTTCAGAAAGCTGAGAGGAACCTTGGCAATTTGAGCAAGAGGTTTGATTAACTTTATTAACAGGAGAGGGGCTAGTGACTTGCATTGACTCTAGCATGCACATGATCGTAACTAACTTTGCTTCCATGCCGATGGAAGCCTCAACGACATGCATTCCCCTTTTGATATAGCTGTCGCCCTCTCGTTTGTGCCTTCCCATTGCATGGTCTTATCAGATAAATCTTCTAAAAAACTCCATGCTTCATCTTCACCTTTTTTCATAAAATCTCCTTGGCACATGGATTCGAGCATCACCATGGAGTCCAAGCCTTCATAGAATATTTGGTATAATTCCCCTTTACCAATCCCATGAAGAGACCACTTAATAAGGAGGTCTTTAAATCTTTCAAAATATTTCCAAAAGGATTCGCCCCCTATCCGATGAAATGTTCTTATTTCATTTCTAAATTCAGCAGTTTTTAAATGGGGGTAGAATTTCTTTAGGAAGGTTTTTATGAAATCCTCCCAAGTGTTGATCGTGTTAGTTGGAATGCTATAAAGCCAATGTTTGGCTTTATCAGTGAGCGTAAAAGGAATTAGCCTAACCTTTACCGCATCTACATTCAACTATTTTAACTTCAACATATGATATAGATTCTCAAATTCCCTACTAAAGATATAGGCGCCTTCAGACTTTAGTCCATGGAATTTAGGAAGCGAGTTAACGAATTGGTGTTTAATTTCATAGTTATCACCTACGATTGGTGGCAAAACAATACAGGAGGGTAAAGCCGTACAAACAGGATAACCTCTATCCTGTAAAGTAGGTACTATAGGAACTGTAAGTTAGTGGTGCTTGGGTCGCAACACTTGCGAACCAAGGCGGAATAGCAAACAATGATTTTATGCAAGCACCACAAACATTTAAACCCCAAAATCATTCATCTATTAGAAATTGCAAGAAAACAAGAGAGCTAAACATGGATTTTTGAGAGGCTACAACCTTTGAAATGTGTCTACACTCTTGTAGAAGACCCTAGCTAGGCTCCTTGGTTACGGGAACGAGCTTGATGGCGGACCTTCTGCTGAAAATGATCCACTTCGAAGAAAACCCAACCTAAACTTCAACTTCACCAAAGGAATCTCTTTTTTAAAGCAACTTGCTCTCATAAATTTCTAGATTGAGAGAACAAGAGATGTAGAGAGCTATCTCTTTGTTCTTCTCTCTTTGGAATTTTGGAGGAGAGAGAAAAGAAATGAGAGAATGAAAATAGCATAGCCATCCCCTTTCTCTCTCTCTTCTATCATATAGTAGAGAGAGGGGGATGCTTCTCTCCATGTGTCCCCCACATGCCCACTCCCCTCCACATGACTCTTACTACTAAGAGACAAATATGTATTCTATACATATACTTTGTATTGTATTATATACATAAACAATGTACTAGCATCAAGTCCAAATCCAAATGAGAGAATAAAAAGGAGCATAATGTTAGGATGCTATGTTCATTGAGAATAAAAAGGAGCATAATGTTACGATGCTATGTTCATTTTGTAGGATTTAATGCATAGTGGAAGCAATAATTTTAAAATTCTAGGGAGCTATAGTATCATAAACCCTAGAATCAATACCAAAGACTATAACCTGACGAAAAAACTAGAGAGCTAAATTAAAATTTTAGTGGCTACAACCTTTGTAGCGTGTTCCCTCACCCAGTGAAAGACCTAAGCTAGCCTCCCCATGATAAGGATCGAGCTTGCAAGAGTCCTTCTCGTCAAAGATGATCCACCTTCAGATTAGCACAACACAAGCTCCCACTTCACAACAATGTGAAGCAACTAATCTTCACTAATTTGCTAAAGAAGTGAAGAACGATGATGTAGATTATATTCTTGCTTAATATTCCTCTCTTATTCTTTTTCTCACTCTCTTCTAAATATTTTCGAAGAGAAAGAGAAGATCAAGAGTTTATAATGAGCCTTAGAATGAGAACAAGAAAAACTAGCCATTCTTATCTAAAGAGAAGATCAATATAGATCTAAATATCTTTACTCTCTTCTTAAAAGAATGAATTATTTCCTCATTTATCAAATAAAGAAAAGATTTGTTCTCATCCACATACCTATGTGTGTCTCACACACACATCTATTATGTATCAACATACATAACAAAATACTTGAATCAAATACAAATAATTATCAAGAGAGGAAAAGTAAGTATGATATTAGAAAATATATATCCATATATATATAATTATTAAATCAACACTTGATTTAATAATCCGGTTATATCAATATATATACCGGCTAATATCATAAAGCGTCTGATGAAAAAATACGTGTATCAAATACACGTGCCTAATCGAACTCCGGCTGCACGTATCCCTATATGCACTCTACATCATTTCGCCTGAGCTGGGAAACCTCTGTGTGTGACTTTAAAGACTCGATAATACACTGGTAGTAGGTTAGGATCATATCCATGACCTAAAAGCACATAAGCAGTACTAGCTGCACGTAACGGCTACCCAGGTATTGATCAAAAGAAGGTCAACAGGAGAACCTTGCATGAGTTTATCAGTGACAATCTTTGTACAGTCCGGTCTCTTCGTCTGAGAGTACCACATACTGGGTTTGGGAGGTGGAAATCGTCAAACTCCTAATAACTCGATAAATCATGCTGATGTCAAACTCATAGCATCCTGAGAACTATTGATAACACTTATCATTAAATCTCAATTGCCTTAGCCAAAGAATTATAGTTATAGCTAATCATGCACGGTGCGATATCAACTCCTCATGCCGGGAGAAATGAACCCCTTCGTGAAAGTATGTTTTAGCATGTCTACAAGGATTCAACTAACATCAAGCATGCAATTTTAAAAAAATTAGAGGTCTAAGTAATACTAACGTATAATCTAACTAGAGAATTAGGGTTTCAAGTATAACCAAACAAGTTCTACACTAAGTGATAAGGGTTTACAACTTTTGTAGACCGGTCCTTCACTTCTAAAACTCTAAGTAGTAGTTCCTAAAACTCTTCTTAGACTCCACTTGGTGAAAGGAACGATGTTGCTTTGTTGTCTTCAAAGCTGAAGATGATCCATCTTGAAGTCTCTCTAACTCAAGCCCACTCTTCACTAATCAAAGTATTAGTGAAGCAAACATCCTAAACTAATGAGCTGGAATAGTGTAGGTTGATGAAGTAGGAGATTTGCTCACTAGAATTAATTTTCTATTTTCTTTTCTCACTTCAAGAAAAACCTAGAGAGCAAGTCAAGAAGAAGATGAGATGAACTTGGATGAGAGAGGGAACCATGAGGTGAGTTGATGAGATGGGGCAGGAAAAAATCTATGAATAAAACAAAGAAATAGTGGTGAGTCATGGCTTCTCAAGGCTTCCACAAGTATCCAAGAAAAATGACTCATTTCCTATTTCTTTAATTCATAAATAAAACCATTTTCCACACTCATAGTCTCATGTGTGATTCTCATACATCCTAGTTCTATGTATCATCAATCATGATACAATATATAATATATATAATTATATATATCACACATATATCTTAATATGTATAAAGAGAAGAAAATCTTTAGTGAGCTAATATTAGTTAATATATATATCAAATATATAAATATATATCAAATTATTAAATCAACACTTGATTCAATAATCTGGCTATATCAAATATAATCCGGTTAATATCAAATATACAAATATATATCAAATATATATTAACAACATATACATATATCATTGAATCAATACTTGATTCAATAATCCGGTTATATCACATATAACCTGACCGATATCAAATATCGTGGATTAGAATAAGGTATCACATACTCGTATTTAATCAAGCTCCCACACATATCTCCATATGTGCTCTACTTCGTTTCGCTTGAGCTAGAAAACCTATGTGTAGGACTCTAAAGACTCATCAATACGCTGGCAGTAGGTAATGCTCACATCAGATACCCACAAGCCGTCAGTGGTACTAGCTGGACGTAACGGCTACCCAGGTATTGAACGAATAGAAGATCAACAAGCTAGTTTGTCCAAACTCCCGGAAATCCTATAAGTAACAATTATCGTACAGTCTGGTTTCTTCGTCTGATATGTCGCATATCGAGTCTGGGGGTGAAATCGTCAGACCTCAGTAACTTGATAAGTCATGCCGATGTGTGGCCTATAACCTTTCGAGAAACTACTGATAACACTTACCAGTAAATCTCATCCTCCCTGGCCAGGGACTTGCTGTTATAGCCAATCGAGCATAGCGCAATATCAACTCCCAATACCGGGAAAGACGAAACCCCTCCTATCGCTCACTGCCTCCATGTGACTCAGGACTGTACCCAAAATCCACATGTTTGCACGACTTCTTTGAGTCATGGTAGGGACGAAATAAAACCACAGTGAGAAACACACAAGACACTATAACGATCTCGGGTCTACAGACTAACCTGTACAAGTGTCACCAAAGAACTGCTATCTGACGATAGGTATGGTACCATCTAGGGTTCTCGGCGAGTCCTGTTCGGTGTACCCATTCTCAAATGAGCACCTGTGTACAATCTTTGATATCAAACACCAATGGTTGTAGGATCAACCATCGCCTCATACAGGGTCAAGAAACGTACACACCAGTCTACTCTGGAATATCGATGCCCTATCTCGAAACTCTATCGACTAGGAGTTGTTAAAGGATGTGCTTGTAAACTACACAAGCCCCACTAGTATGATCTGCATCATTGTCCTGGTAGTCAAGCCTATATCCTAAGGGCTTTATCAATATGTAACAGAGAGACGGTATAATAATACAAGTGTACATATTAAGATAAAGAGCAATCAGATAGCATACTATCATGTCGAGCAAGAAAGTCTTTTATATATATGTCAAAGCATCCACTATATCATACAATAATGGCTTCTAGGGCATACATATTCCTAACAATCTCCCACTTGCACTAAGGCTGGTTGTTGTAGTATCTTATACCCAACATTCCAAAAAGTCTCTCAAATTACGTCTGGGGGAGGGCCTTCATGAGTGGATCCTCCGTGTTGTCCTTCGTATTAACTCTCCTGACGTCGATCTCCCGGCAATTAACTCTCCCGGATCAGGTGATACCGCCTCAGAATATGTCTGGATCGCTGATGGGACTGTGGTTCCTTGGCCAAAGCCATAAATCTTTTGTTATCACAATATAAGGGTATTGGATTCTCAATGGATAGAACCACACCAAGTTTAGCAATGAACTTCTTCATCCAGGCAGCCTCTTTGGCAGCATCGTTGGCAGCGATGTATTCAGCCTCCATCGTCGAATCTGCTACGGTATCTTGCTTGGAACTCTTCCAACATACCGCCCCTTCATTGAGGGTGAAGGAAAAACCCGAGACAGACTTGCTGTCGTCCTTATCACTCTGGAAGCCCGAATCGGTAAAGGACTCCACCTAGAGATCTCCGTTACCATACACCAAGAACACTCTTTAGTCCTTCTCAAGTACTTAAGAATGTTCTTCACAGCTGTCTAGTTCTTCTCCCCTAGGTCTAATTGATACCTACTTACAACACTAAGTGCATAAGCTACATCCGGTCTGGTGCATAACATTGCGTACATGATAGACTCAACTGCAGAAGTATAGGGTATCACTTGCATGCGAGCCCTCTCCAAATCAGTCTTGGGAGCTATCTCTTTGGAGAGAGTGATTCCTGAGCAAGCGGGTAAATTACCACGCTTAGAATCTTCCATACTAAACCTCTTTAGTATGGTGTCTATGTACCTGGATTGGGACAATCCCAACATCCTTTTAGATCTATCTCTATAGATCTTTATCCTCAGGATGTAGGAGGCATCACCCAGATCTTTCATGGACAACTTTTGTGATAGGAAGAGCTTGACCGAGTGCAGCATAGGAACATCATTTCCTATCAAGAGTATGTCATCCAAGTACAATACGAGGAAGACAAGCTTACTCTCTACAACCTTTTTATATATACAAGGTTCATCTACGTTTTTGATGAAGTCAAACTCTTTGACTGCTACATCAAAACATATGTTCCAGCTCTGCGATGCCTGCTTTAATCCGTAGATAGATTTAAGCAGCTTGCACACCTTTCTGCTGCTCCCACCGTCTACGAAGCCCTCTGGCTGTGTCATGTACACGCTCTCTTCTAAATCACCATTTAGAAAAGCGGTCTTGACGTCCATCTGCCAGATTTCATAGTCATGGTATGCAGCAATGGCAAGTAGGATCCTGATGGACTTAAGCATAGCTACTGGAGAAAAGGTCTCATCATAGTCGACACCTGGTCGTTGACGAAAACCTTTTGCTACAAGTCCAGCTTTGAAGGTATCAACCTTTCCATCTACACCAAGTTTCTTCTTAAAGATCCACTTGCTCCTAATGGGTTTTAACCTTCAGGAGCAACTTCCAAAGTCCACACTTTGTTGGTGTACATGGATTCCATCTCAGATCGCATAGCATCCAGCCATTTCACAGAGTCCCCACTTTTGATGGCCTGCTCAAAACTAGTGCGATCATCATCTTCCTTGATGCAATCCTCGCTCCCACCGTCTATGAGAAAACCGTAGTATCTCTCCAGTGGATGAGGAACCCTATTAGATCTGCGGAGTGGCTGAGGTTCGTCGGGGACTATTAAATCCTCCGGTTCTACCAAATCTTCTATTGCAGTTTGTGTATCTGGAACTTCTTCCAGCTCTACCTCATAACCACTAATTTCTTTCATAAGAAATTCCTTTTCTAAAAAGGTAGCATTACGAGAAACAAACGCCTTTTGTTCTTCGGTGTGGTAGAAGATATACCCTCGTGAATGTTTTAGATATCCTACAAACTTATACAGAACAGACCTTGCCTCAAGATTGTCCGGATTTTGCTTTTTAAAATAAGCCGGACAACCTCATATCTTAATGAAATTAAGACACGGTCTCTTCCCCTCCCATATCTCATATGGAGTGGTAGGCACTGATTTGGTTGGAACCCTATTCAATAGGTATGCAGCTCTTTCAAGTGCATAACCCTAAAAGGAAATAGATAATTCAACAACGCTCATCATAGAGTGCACCATATCTAATAGGGTGCGATTCCTCCGCTTCGATACTCTATTGTGCTATGGAGTATACGGAGGAGTAAGCTGAGAGAGAATCCCATTCTCCTTTAGATAATCTCGAAATTCCATTCTTAAGTTTTATCCTTCTCGATCAGATCGAAGGACTTTTATACTTTTACCCGTCCGGTTCTCTACTTTGCTCCTATATTCCTTGAATTTCTTAAAAGCTTCAGATTTGTGTTTCAACAGGTACACATGTCCGAATCTTGAGAGATCATCGGTGAATGTAATGTAGTACGAGGACCATTCCTGGCATGTGTAGATATAGGACCGCATACATCACTATGTATCAGTCCCAAGAGTTCGGTAGCTCTTTCTCCAACGGAGTTTTGGTCATCTTGCTTTTGAGACATGACTGGCAGGTTTCATAAGATGTAAATTCGAATGGATTCAAATATCCATCTTTATGCAACTTTTCTAGTCTGGTCGCATTGATATGACCAAGTCTACAATGCCACAAGAAGGCTTCGTACATTTTTGAACTTTTCCTCTTGCCTGTGTTCTGTATATTTAGAACTGTATTTTGATTTAGAACGTATATACCATTACATAATGTACCAAACCCAATTGACACTTGATTTAGAAAAATGTTCATAACATTTTTCTCGAGTGCAAAGTTATATCCTTCTTTATCTAATAAAGAAACAGATATTATGTTGTATATCATCGACGGTACACAATAACAGTCGTTCAAAATCAATGTATTACCATTTGGTAATACCAGGTGATATTCCCCGACAGCTTCGGCAGCAACAATTGCTCCATTCCCTACTCTGAGAGACATATCATCTTTTCCCAGTTCTCTACTTCTGCTTAACCCTTGTAACATATTACAAATATGGGATCCTGATCCGGTATCCAATACCCAGGACGTAGAGCATGTAGAGTTACTAGGCACTTTCATAAGGGTCTATAAGGCATCAACCATGCCCGATTTAAAATTTAGACGTGCCGAACAACCCTAACCAAGATCTTAGACTAGAGATTAGGCGAAACAAAGAACAAGTAAACAAATTTACTTCTAAGAGTTACAGATTACAACCTTTGTAGTCCGTTCCTTCACTTCTAAAGCTCCGTGTTGAGGTCGCTTCGCTGCGATCATCGAGTACCCGGACTCAAGAGAGGCTCCATGAAGAGAAAGATGCAAACTTGCTTCCGATCTTCAATAACTAAGATGATCTACCTTGAAAAAACTCAAACCCAAGCTCTTGCTTTGCTAATCAAGTATTAGCAAAGCAAACACCCTAATCTAAGCAGCAAGAATAGATGAGGATGATGAAGTAGGAATTTATCTCTCATTTGTTTTCTTTATCTCACTCATTTTCACCACATTTGAAAAAGCTAGAAAGCTTTTTATCAAAAAGGAAGAAGAAGAAGAAGCAAATCTCTTTGTGATGAATAATGAATCAAGTGTGAGGTTAGAAATGCAACCATGGGTTAAGTATGAAGACTTAACCCATGTAGAGAATCATCTATGGTTAAATGGTTGGGTTGGGTTAAAGAAATATCTTTGCAAAATATCACAAAATATCAAAGTCAAAGTCAAAGCTTCAAGAAGCTTCTTGAAAGCTTCATGAAAGCTTAACCCTAATCCAAACCCTAACCATATTTAAACTCCACAAATCATGTTGCATTTATAACCACAACATGTTACAATATTATATATCACATATACAATATTTATTGTAACAAAATAAAATAATACAATTAACATATATCACATATATATCAATATATTACCCGAGTGAGAAAAAGAATCTTTAAGTGAGCTTATATTAGTTAATGTAATTTAATATATCAAATATATAATTATACATTAAATTATCGAATCAACACTTGATCCGATAATCCGGCTATTTCATAAATAACAGACTAATATAATCTGTATCAGTTCATCGAATCAACACTTGATCCGATGACCCGGCTATATCACATATACCCGGCCGATATCTCATATCGTGAGAATCTAATACGGTATCACATACATGTATTGTTCTCGGTCCCGCACATATCACATATGTGCTCCTACTCCGTTTTTCCTGAGCCAGAAAACCTCTGTGTAGGACTCTAAAGAATCGTCAATACGCCGGCAGTAGGTGATGATCATATCAAACACCCATAAGCTGCAAGTGGTCAGCTAAACGTAATAGCTACCCAGGTATTGAGCAATCAGAAGATCAACAAGCAAGCCTGTACATTCTCCCGTGAATCCAACCAGTAACACTCCCGTACAGTCCGGTCTCTTCGTTTGATATGTCGCATATCTCCTCTAGGGGTGGTAAACGTCAGACCCCACCAGCTTGATAAGTCGTGTTGATATGAGGTCTATAACAGTTCGAGAAACTACTGATAACACTTACCGGTAAATCTCAGCAACTTCTGCCAGGGATTTCCAGTTATAGCCTATCGAACACAGCGCAACATCAACTCCCTATACTGGGAGAGACGAAACCCCTCCTATCGCTCATTGCCTCCATGTGATTCGGGACTGTACCCAAAAGCCACCTTTTTGCACGCCCTCTTGGACGTGGTATGATGGAAATCAAAGCACAGTGGGAATCACACAAGACTCTATGACGATCTCGGGTCTACAGACTAACCTGTACCTGTGTAACCAGAGAACTGCCATCTGACGTGAGGTATAATACCATCTGGGAGTTCTCGGCGAGTCCGTCCAGTGTACCCAGTCTCTACTGAGCACCCGTATACCTTCTCTGATGTCAAACACCAATGGATATAGGATCATCCATCGCCCATCATATGGGTCAAGAAGCGCATACCCTAGTCTACTCTGGAGTATCGATGCCCTGTCTCGGTACTCCTATGACTAGGAACATTTGATGGATATACTTGGCGACTACACTGTCCCCACTAGTATGATCTGCATCATAGTCCTGGCAGTCAAGTACTCATCCTAAGGGCTTTATCAACATGTGACATAGAGACAATCAGAGTACATGTTAAGATAAAGAGTAACCAGATAGCATACTATCATGTCGAGCAAGTAAGTCCTCCCTATATATGTCCAAGCATCCACTACAATATACAACGTATATACAGTAATGGCCTCTAGGGCATACATATAACTAACAATCTCCTACTTGCACTAGGGCCATCTGTTGTAGTATCTGATACCCAACAATCAGCTGTGGTTGAAGTATCTCATACTCAACCATCCCATAAAAGTCTCTACTGAGAAATAGGCCTTTGTGAGTGGATCCGCGCTGTTGTCCTCTGTGTCTACTCTCCTAACCTTGATTTCCCTGGAGATCAACCATCTCCATGATCAGGCGATACTGCCTAAGAATATATCTGGATCTCTGATGGGACGGGGGTTCCTTGGCATAAGCCATAACTACATTGTTACACAATGGCAGGAACGAAGTTCATCTCATGAACTAAAATATATCCAGACTGTCTCTTTGGTAGCATCTTTGGTAACGATGTATCTTACCTTTAATCGTCTAGTAAGTCACGATATCCAGCTTGGAACTCTTCCAACATACCGTCCCTCCTGTAAGTCCACGTTACCCGTCCCTGGTTCTTTGGGGTTGCGAAAATGGTGAAAAACGATTTTTCTTTTGGGGGTAACATGGACTCAAAATACGGATCTTTATTAAACAACTATCTAACAACCTAACTAGGAGTTTTACCTACTCGGTTAGGGGGTTATACCTTAACTTGAACTCCTTCTCTTCGACTCCTTGTAGTGGTCGGATGGTTCTCTCCTCGTCGTCTCCTTATGCCGAAGATGGATCCACCTGAAAGCTTCTACCTTTGGCTCCAACCTCAATCTTGAGGAAACTTGAACACTTGGTTTGCTAGACCTTGTATACTAGGATGAGTAGAGAAGTGTTTTGGGTTTTATCTCTATGGTTCTTGTTTCTCAACACATGAGACAATAGAACCATGAACTAGAGAGAGAGCAAGAGGAAGAAGGAGAGCTTGAGGATGAGAGAGCTTTCATGAGAGAGAAAGCAAATGAAAGAATGAGCAAGAGTTTTCTCACCCTTGCTCTCATAATCCAAAATAATCATAACCAATAATAATAATTGAGTATTATGTGATGGTTGTTATCATATCAAAATGGCAATATCATTTCATGCATTAAATGCAATTTGTGAACAAAACAAGCAAGCAAAGGTCAATGCCATGACATGATAGCCATTGTCATGATGATGGTCAACAAGTCCAAGCTAGTCAACCGGTCAACGAAGTCAACAAGTCAACAAAGTCAACCTTTCAACCCAACCATGGCACAATAATACTTAATTAATATTATCATTAATCATATTTCTAATTCTCATTAGGGTTTAGCAAAAGTCAACAGTCAACAACCCTAATGAGAATCATCTGCCTATGTCTCTGTCAACCGTGCATACACACCCGCATCCGCGTTCCGAGGAACATGAATACAAACGAGATAAAACCAATCCCAAAACGTATACTAGGATCTGGCTTAAACCAAAGCTCGCTAGTAATAACTGTCCGGACACCAAACGTGCACAAGTGCATGTATGTGACCGAACCCTGTCGCAAAACCATGCGACCTTTACTCTTTTGCCTAAAGGCGAATAGCTCTCAGTGCGGGACTCTAAAGACCCGACACTACGTTGGCAGTGGGTTTAACCACAGACCGCAAGCGGCACTAGCTGTGCGTAACGGCCCCCAGGTAGATGCTGATAAGAAGACTGACGAGGTGAAACCCATATGAACTCCTACTGAGCCTGAATGTGACAATCTCCGTACAGTTCGGTCTGTTCGTCTGAGAATATCGCATGGCAAGCCTATGGGGCGGTAAACGTCAGTCCATTAATAGCGGTACAAGTCGTGTCGGAGTGTAGCCTAGAACACCCTGAGATAACACTGGAAACCTACCAGTATATCTCGCTTGCCCTGGCCAGCGACGACTGTGTGTAATGGCTTTCCATGACACAGCGCGATATCAACTCCCAATACCGGGAGAGACGAATCCTGTCTAACCGTCACTGCCTCCAAGTGCTTTGGGACTGCACCCAACTACTACCTATTTGCACGACTCCTTTGAGCCGTGGTAGGGTAGTAATCAAAGTACAGTGGGAATACACTCGAGGCGAAGTGACAGTGTCAAGTCAGTGGACTAAGCTGTACTCATGTCACCTGGGAACTGATAACTGACGATAGGTATAGTACCAACCATCAGTTCCCGACGAGTCCTGTCCAATATACTCGTAACCTAACGAGCACCCGCATACTATCTCAAGTACGACGTACCGACGGCTGTGGGACAGACCGTCTCCCCTGCTGGGATGAGAAGCGCATACGCTAGTCTACTTCGGAGTATCGATGCCCTGTCTCGATAGTCCTACGACTAGGGACCTGTATAAAGATGTGCTTGTGGATTACCCAGCCCCCACGAGTGTGACTGCCATCACAACGCTGGTAACCAAGCAAAGATCCTAAGGGCTCCACTAATGTGTATAGGTGATATACTAAAAGAAACACATGTACACATTAAAGTAGAGACAAACCAAGTAGCATACTACCATTTTGAGCAAGATTGTATATACTACTGTGAATATCCCAAGCTTCCATTAAGTAATATACAAACTAGTATGATACAGTAATGGCCTCTAGGGCATATACACTAACAATCTCCCACTTGCACTAAGGCCATGTACTGGCGTATCGAAGACCTATCATCTCGATTAGCCGCTCGAACTGAGTCTGGGGTAAGGCCTTCGTGAGTGGACCAGCAGTGTTATCTTTCGTAGCAACTCTCCGAACCTCGATCTCCTGGCGACCCACGATCTCCCTGATCAGGTGATACCGCCTCAAGATGTGTCTGGACTTCTGATGGGACCTGGGTTCCTTCGCTAAAGCTATAGCCCCATTGTTGTCGCAATACAGAGGTATTGGATCAACAATGGATGGAACCACCTGAAGTTCTGTTAAGAACTTTTTTATCCAGACGGCTTCTTTTGCGGCATCAGCAGCAGCGATATATTCCGCTTCCATCGTCGAGTCAGCAACGGTTTCCTGTTTGGAACTCTTCCAACACACCGCCCCTCCATTGAGGGTAAAGACATAACCCGACATGGACTTGAAATCATCCTTGTCACTCTGGAAGCTGGAGTCAGCAAAGGCCTCGATCTGGAGGTCTTTTCCGCCATACACCAAGAACATCTCCTTAGTCCTTCTCAGGTACTTGAGAATGTTCTTTACCGCTATCCAGTGCTTCTTCCCAGGGTTTGACTGATACCGGCTTACCACACTCAGTGCATAAGCTACATCTGGTCTGGTACACAACATCGCATACATTATAGAGCCTACTGCAGAAGCGTAGGGTATAATAGACATGCGATCCCTTTCCAAATCAGTTTTGGAGACATCTCTTTGGAGAGGGTGATCCCGTGACAAGCCGGTAGATTACCGCGCTTGGAATCTTCCATACTGAATCTTTTCAGTATGGTGTCGATGTACCTGGACTGCGAAAGTCCCAACATCCTCTTGGATCTATCACGATGGATCCGGATCCCTAGAATCTAAGTGGCATCACCCAGGTCTTTCATGGAGAACCTATGTGACAAGAACCCTTTGACAGATTGTAGCATAGGAATGTCATTTCCTATCAAAAGAATGTCATCCTTGTATAAAACGAGGAATACAATAGTTCTTGCTACAAATCTACTATAGATGGATGGTTCATCTGGATTTTTGATAAAGCCAAAATCTTTGACTGTCTCATCAAAACAGATGTTCCAACTCCGCGATGCCTACTTTAGTCCATAGATGGACTTAAGCAACTTGCACACCTTTCCGCTGCTCCCACTCTGAATGAAACCCTCTGACTGGTCCATATAGACACACTCCTCTAAATTTCCATTTAGAAAAGCGGTCTTTACGTCCATCTGCCAAATCTCATAATCGTGGAAAGCAGCAATGGCAAGAAGGATCCGAATGGATTTCAGCATAGCCACTGGAGAAAAGGTTTCGTCATAGTCCAAACCAGGTCTTTGACGAAAACCCTTTGCAACAAGTCTAGCCTTATAGGTCTCAACCTGTCCATCCACACCAATCTTCTTCTTGCATTCTACGGGTTTTACCCCATCTGGAGCAATGTCCAATGTCCATACTTTGTTGGTGTACATGGACTCCATTTCGGTTCGCATTGCATCCAGCCATTTTACTGAGTCAACGCTCTGAATGGCCTGCTGGAAGCTAGTAGGATCATCACTATCAATGATGCAATCCTCTCTATCCCCGTCTATGAGAAAACCGTAGTATCTTTCGGGCGGATGAGACTGCCTACTACTCCTGCGGAGCGGCGTGGGAATGTCATGTTCTTTCGAACCCTCTGGTTCTACTAAGCTTTCAGTAATAGCTCATGGTTCTGGAATTTCTTCCAGTTCTACTGCGCTCCCACTTATCTGATTTTCCAAAAACTCAGTTTCCAAGAAGCAGGCATGACGAGAAACAAAAACCTTTTGTTCCTCTTCGCAATAGAAGAAATATCCCTTGGAGTTCTTTGGATATCCCACAAACTTGCACTGTACCGAGCGTGCCTCGAGTTTGTCCGCATGCTGCTTTTTGACAAAAGCTGGACATCCACATGTCTTAATGTGCTTAAGATAGGGTTTCTTCCCACACCACATCTGATATGGCGTGGTAGGCACAGTCTTAGTTGGAACTCGGTTCAAAAGATATGCAGCTGATTCTAGTGCATATCCCCAGAATGATCGCGGTAACTCAGCGTTACTCATCAT
Source organism: Agapanthus africanus (assembly GCA_030015575.1). Lineage (NCBI taxonomy): Eukaryota > Viridiplantae > Streptophyta > Magnoliopsida > Asparagales > Amaryllidaceae > Agapanthus > Agapanthus africanus. The sequence goes on along the minus strand of CM057350.1, from coordinate 437,461,614 downwards.
GGAACGTACCATATCCAATATGGTCCGGTTCCGTCTCTCCGATACACTGTTATGTTGCGGAGTGTATGGAGGAGTAAGCTGAGAGAGAATATCATTCTCTTTTAGGTAATCCAGGAACTCGGCACTCAAGTATTTACCACCTCGATCAGATCTCAGTGTCTTGATACTTTTGCCGGTTTGTTTTTCTACTTCATTCTTATATTCCTGGAATTTTCCAAAGGCTTCGGATTTATGTTTCATTAAGAAGACATATCCGTACCTTGAAAAGTCATCCGTAAAAGTAATGAAGTAAGAATAACCGCTTCGCGCATGTGTAGACATAGGACCGCACACGTCGCTGTGTAGGAGTCCCAAGAGCTCGCTCGCTCTTACTCCGTGTCCAGTGAACGGAGTCTTTGTCATCTTTCCTTTGAGACAGGATTGACATGTTGCATATGATTGATATTGGAACGGATCCAAATATCCTTCTGTATGTAACTTCGTCAACCTTCTCTCATTGATGTGACCCAGTCTACAATGCCATAAGAAAGTATGATTTATTTCCGGAGACTTTCTTTTGTGTGTATTCTGGACATTGAAAATCTGTGGTTGGTTTAATACGTATATACCATTGCTTAATGTACCTGACCCAATCAAAACTTGATTAAGGTGAATGTTCACAACATTACTTACAAATGCAAATTCATAACCTTCTTTAGATAATAAAGATACAGATATGATATTACAGGTTGCATTGGGTACAAAATAACAATCACGCAAAACCAAAACATGTCCATCTGACATTCCCAGGTGATAGTCCCCCACGGACTCAGCATCCATGCCAGCTCCGTTTGCAACTCTGAGGGTCATATCACCTGCCTTCAAAACCCTACGCCTTCTAAGTGCCTGTAAAGAATTACAGATATGAGATCCTGATCTGGTATCCAATATCCAGGATGTAGAGTTTATTGATAGACAGTTTTCAATAACATACACACCTGAAGCTGAAGCCGCAACTTGCTTCAGATCCTGGTTTCTGGCCTTCCAAGCCCTGCAATCCTTTTTCCAGTGTCCACTCTTGTGACAGTAAAAGCATTCTTCCTTTCCCACAAGCTTTCCCGCTACATTTGTTGCCTTTGTCTTTCCCTTCGTATCCATTTTACTAACACCGCCCCTTGGTTTGGCGGGGGCTTTCTTCTTCTTTCCCTTGGCTTTCGCCTTGGACCTAGAAGAGGAAGATCCTCCTACAAACAAAGTGGATGTTTCCCTACCTTTCTGTAGGGTGCCCTCTGCACTCCTCAGCATGTTGAGGAGTTCTGAAAGTTCAACTTCTTTTTCTTGCAAGTTGAAGTTCAGGATAAACTGGGCGTAAGTGGAAGGAAGGGACTGGAGAATCAACTCCGTGTAGAGCTCGTTCTCTAACGTGGTCCCAAGGTCCGCGAGCTCTTCAATATAGCCAATCATCTTAAGCACGTGTTCCGCTACAGATGATCCGACGGCCAATCTCGCCAAAAACAGCTTTTTCGAGACTTCGTATCTGGCGATACGGGATTGCTCTCCATACAGTTCTTTTGTATGGAGAAATATGGATTCAAGGTCCATATTCTCGTGCCTCCTCTGATGTTCATTGTCCATAGAGGCAAGCACGAGGCACTTGGCCTTCGCGCAGTCGATCTCCCAGGTCTTACGGATTTCCTTATCTGCGACGCTGGAGGTGGGACTTGGGACAGGGGGAGCTTTGGTGGTAAGAAGATACCCCAGCTTGTCGTAAGTGATTGCCATTTTGACATTCCTGAGCCAATCTTTGTAGTTTGGCCCTGTCAGTATGTTTTTATCTAGTAATAACTTAAGTCCGGTCATGACGATTGGTCGCTGCAATTAGGAGAGAGAGAAGAAACACTTTAGCATGATGCTCTTGCAAGTTTAGAGTGGTTTTTAGTTTATCTAGACAGGATGGCTCCCACTGTTTCTCGAATTCCTCCTAAAACCAAAAAGGAAGAATTAGCCGGGATCAATCTCACCGTACAATACTTGCTTAACCGTTCAGCCAGGCCAATGTTGGTACTTCGAGGGAGGTTTTCCAACGCTTTCGCGAAGTTCCTTAATTAAATAACATCTTTTCCCTGGGGGCGTAGCCCCGCTAACACCTTTCTAGACACCTACTTGGTTTATAGCATTGATCGTTAAGTGAGAAATTTCCCGAGGAGTAGCATATACTCACAGTAGGATCGGGATCCAAATATCATCGCGTGACAAAACTGAAGGAATCCTACCAGAATCATCACACTCCAAATGGTATGCAGCGCTAGCAAGTTTCTGGTTCTTTAGAAACTCCCGATGTGGATTTTTGCCCCATGCTCTTATGACCTTGAGTTTGGCCAACAAATCATAAGTCACATGTCAAGTTCTACCCGTCATTCTCCAGGTTAATTTGAACCCACCCGCACCTGCCCTTGACTTTGGCCAACAAGGCAGTACGACTGTCCCAAACCAACGCATCTATCTATGCTGCACATGAATACCCAATAGCTACCAATCACTATGCCTTGACTTTGGCCAACAAACATAGCTTGAATACTATTGACTATCCATGTGAAATGACGGAGGGCTACGAATGGTTTTGGCAAAACCGTGAACATAGTGAACTTGATATAATCGATGGAACGAGATAGCTTTTAAAAGAAGTGGCTTAAGCTCCGCGTTTAAAAGTTGGTTTTTGAAAAGAAACCGAATGGTTTTTGAAATTGTTCCAACGACTTTACTTTGGTTTATTTTCTTGCATTAATTTTAATGCGTCCCATCATTTAATCCTACCATTGCAGAAAACAACGAAAATATGACGTACGCTTATGCCATCCGCATTCGCCACGGGGCCCCGTCATTACCCGTTAGGTTACTTAACTAACGACAGAGCGGGGGCTGGACTAGCGCGGATGCAAAACATAAGCAACGCCTAAATAGATATCATATATAGATATATACATTTGTCAGATGCAATGATAGGCATTCCAGATTACAGATGAATACATTGGATATACTAGGAACCCGCATTCCGTACGAGCCTGTAACGAAAAGTGGATTAGACGGTCGCGATGAATAGCCAATACCCCATCCTAGACCCCTACGGGTGCGGCAAACTACCCGCCAAATACCCGAAGTGAAGCAACCTCCCTCAACAACGTGAGTAGGCCACTCGGCACTTCGAGGTACCCGGTAGTTTGTGCACCCCCTCCATGGGTCTATCCTAGGAGCAAAAACAGTAAAAGAAATTATACAATGACGGCTACAACCTCATCCCGGTTGTGCGGCCATATAAATAATATTACATCAATTACAAATTTACATGAATTGAAAGATAAAGAAAACTCTCATCTCACAACACCCTAGCTATTCATCCGCGACAATCCAATGAATTCATATACACATACCATCAACATTACAGATCACAGATATGTATAACCCCCACTAATCGACGTATAGCGATTAGCAGACGTTCAATACATATATCACATCACAGATATAACCCGTTAGCTATAGTCTTTAGAAGTTCGATCAAAATACGGATTTTTAAACCCCAAAAACAAATTTTGCTTTCTGGAAAATCTGGACAGAAAAATCATATTCCAAAAATCCCAAAACACCCCACTGAACACACTGCAGGAAAAATTGCCCACGACCGAGTCAACTCGGCAGCGGATCCGCGGCGGGAGCACGCTCCGGCCGCGGTTCCGCGGCGCTTTGACCGAGTTAGTGGACCATTTTTCTTATGTGTTCTTTAAAAACCCTGAGCCGATTTTTAGTACATGATTTATTATTTTTACAGCAGTTTAAAAATCGACAGAAAGTTTGTGTTCCGGGCATGTTTCGTGACTTTTTCTCCGATCGAACTTCTAGTTACTTTGCTAACATGTTAGATAGTGTTTAACTAGGCTCTAATACCACTGTAAGTCCACGTTACCCGTCCCCGGTTCTTTGGGGTTGCGGAAATGGTGAAAAACGATTTTTCTTTTGGGGGTAACATGGACTCAAAATACGGATCTTTGTTAAACAACTATCTAACAACCTAACTAGAAGTTTTACCTACTCGGTTAGGGGGTTATACCTTAACTTGAACTCCTTCTTTTGACTCCTTGTGGTGGTCGGATGGTTCTCTCCTCGTCGTCTCCTTATGCCGAAGATGGATCCACCTGAAAGCTTCTACCTTTGGCTCCAACCTCAATCTTGAGGAAACTTGAACACTTGGTTTGCTAGACCTTGTATACTAGGATGAGTAGAGAAGTGTTTTGGGTTTTATTATCTCTATGGTTCTTGCTTCTCAACACATAAGACAATAGAACCATAAACTAGAGAGAGAGCAAGAGGAAGAAGGAGAGCTTGAGGATGAGAGAGCTTTCATGAGAGAGAAAGCAAATGAAAGAATGAGCAAGAGTTTTCTCACCCTTGCTCTCATAATCTAAAATAATCATAACCAATAATAATAATTGAGTACTATGTGATGGTTGTTATCATATCAAAATGGCAATAATATTTCATGCATTAAATGCAATTTGTGAACAAAACAAGCAAGCAAAGGTCAATGCCATGAAATGATAGCCATTGTCATGATGATGGTCAACAAGTCCAACTTAGTCAACCGGTCAACGAAGTCAACAAGTCAACAAAGTCAACGTTTCAACCCAGCCATGGCACAATAATACTTAATTAATATTATCATTAATCATATTTCTAATTCTCATTAGGGTTTAGCAAAAGTCAACAGTCAACAACCCTAATGAGAATGCTCTGCCTCTGTCAACCATGCATACACACCCGCATCCGCGTTCCGAGGAACACGAATACAACCGAGATAAAACCAATCCCAAAATGTATACTAGGATCTGGCTTAAACCAAAGCCCGCTAGTAATAACTGTCCGGACACCAAACGTGCACAAGTGCATGGATGTGACCGAACCCTGTCGCAAAACCATGCGACCTCTACTCTTTTGCCTAAAGGAGAATAGCTCTCTGTGTGGGACTCTAAAGACCCGAAACTACGCTGGCAGTAGGTTTAACCACAGACCGTAAGCGGCACTAGCTGTGCGTAACGGCCCCCAGGTAGATGCCGATAAGAAGACTGACGAGGTGAAACCCATCTGAACTCCTACTGAGCCTGAATGTGATAATCTCCGTACAGTCCGGTCTGTTCGTCTGAGAATATCGCATGGCGGGCCTAGGGGGGCGGTAAACGTCAGTCCCCTAATAGCGGTACAAGTCGTGTCGGAGTGTAGCCCAGAACACCCTGAGATAACACTGGAAACCTACCAGTATATCTCGCTTGCCCTGGCCAATGACGACTATGTGTAATGGCTCTCCATGACACAGCGCGATATCAACTCCCAATACCGGGAGAGACGAATCCTGTCTAACCGTCACTGCCTTTAAGTGCTTCGGGACTGCACCCAACTACTACCTGTTTTCACGAGGCGAAGTGACTGTGTCAAGTCAGCGGACTAAGCTGTACTCATGTCACCTGGGAACTGATAACTGACGATAGGTATAGTACCAACCATCAGTTCCCGACGAGTCCTGTCCAGTGTACTCGTAACCTAACAAGCACCCGCATACTATCTCAAGTACGACGTACCGACGGCTGTGGGACAGACCGTCTCCCCTGCTGGGATGAGAAGCGCATACGCTAGTCTACTCCGGAGTATCGATGCCCTGTCTCGATAGTCCTACGACTAGGGACCTGTATAAGGATGTGCCTGTGGATTACCCAGCCCCCACGAGTGTGACTGCCATCACAACGCTGGTAATCAAGCAAAGATCCTAAGGGCTCCACTAATGTGTATAGGTGATATACTAAAAGAAACACATGTACACATTAAAGTAGAAACAAACCAAGTAGCATACTACCATTTTGAGCAAGATTGTCTATACAACTGTGAATATCCCAAGCTTCCATTAAGTAATATACAAACTAGTATGATACAGTAATGGCCTCTAGGGCATATACACTAACACCTCCACTGAGGGTAAAGACAATGCCTGCGACTGACATTTAGTCGTCCTTATCACCCTGGAACCTTTCCAGTGATTCTCCCCAGGATCGATTGATACCATCTCACTACAACTAGTGAGAATCCTAACATCCAATTAGATCTATCCCATAGATCCATAACCCAGGATTTAGGAGGTATCACCTTGATCCTATATGGAGAATCTTTGCGATAAGAGGAGATTGACCGAGCGTAGCTTAGGAAACTCCTTCCCTATTAAGAGTATGTCATCCACGTACTATACGAGGATCACCACCATACTCCCTACTATCTTTTTGTATATACAAGGTTCATCTACCATTTTGATGAAGTCAAACTCTTTGACTACTTCATCAAAACAGACGTTCCAACTCCGCGATGCCTGATTTATCACATAAAACATCTTACTCACGTTTCCGCTGCTCCCACTGTCTACGAAGCCCTCTGGCTGTGTACTTATAGATGCTCTCTTCCAAATCAATATTTAGAAAAGCAGTCATGACACCCAACCGCCAGATATCGTAGTCATGGTATGTAGCCGTAGCAAGTAGGATCTGGATGGACTTAAGCATAGCTTTGAAAGTCTTAACTTTTCATGTACACCAAGTAATCTTCTCAAGATATACTTGCTCCTGATGGGGATTTAACCCTTCAGATAAAGCAACCAAAGTCCATACTTTGTTGGTGTATAAGGATTCCATCTCAGATCGCTAAGCATCCAGCCATTCTTACAGAGTCCCACTCCTGATGGCCTGCTCGAAACTAGTTGGGTCATCATCTCATGATGCAATCCTCACTCCCACTGTCATAGAGAAACCGAAGTATCTCTCAGGTGGATGAGGAACCCTACCAGATCGGCGGAGAGGCTGAGATTCGTTGGAAACTATTGAATCCTTCGGGTTTACCAAATCATCAGCTGCAGTTTGTATAGCTGGATCTCCTTCCAGTTCTACCTCATGACCACTAATTTCTTCACAAGAAATTCCCTTTTTCACAACAAGTGGTGTGCTGAGAAATAAAACATCTTTTGTTCCTCGGTGTGGTCGAAGATATTCCCTTGCGAATGATTGGAATATCCAAAAAACTTCCACAAAACTGTCCTTGCCTCGAGCTTGTCTGGATTTTGCTTTTGACATAGGCCGGACAACCCCAAATCTTAACATCTTTAAGAGATGGGCTCTTCCCATACCATATCACATATGGAGTGGTAGGCATCTGATTTGGTTGGAACCCTATTCAATAGGTATGCAACTTCTCAAGTGCATAACCCCAAAAGAAAATAGGCAACTCAGTAGTACTCATCATAGAGCACTCCATATCTCATAGGGTGTGATTGCTCCGCTCCGATACACCGACGTGCTGTGGTGTATACGGAGGAGTAATGTTGAGAGAGAATCTCATTCTCCTTTAGAAAAGTCCAGGAATTCCGTGCTCAAGTATTCTCCTCCTTGATCTCATCAAAGGACATAATACTTATACCCGTTTTTGGTTCTCTACTTCTAACTTATATTCATTGAATTTCTCAAAATTTTCAGACTTGTGTTTCAACAGGAACATATGTCCGGATCTTGAGAGATAATCAGTGAATGTAATGAAGTACAAAGAACCGGTCTTGGAATGTGTAGACAGGGGGCTTTCATACATCAGCATGTATCAATCCCAAGAGTTCACTAACTCTTTCTCTGTTTCCAATAAACGGAGCTGTGGTCATCTTATCTTTGTGACATGACTGGCAAGTTTTACAATATGTAAATCCAAACTAATTTAAATATGCATCTTTATGTAACTTCAGCTAGTCGGGTCGCATTGATATGACCTAGTCTACAATGCCTCAAGAAGAATTCGTTCATTTCTGAACTCTTCCTCTTTTGTGTGTGTTCTGTACATTAAGAACTGTGGTTTGATTTAGAATGTCTATGCTTTTAGATAACGTGCCTGAACTGATCAACACTTGATATAGGAAATGTTCAAAACATTATCCAACAATACAAAATTATATCCTTCTTTACTAATAAAGAGACTGATATGATATTGTATATCAGGTTCGGTATCTAATAACATTCGTTCAGAATCAATGTATTCAGATAATACAGGGTGATAACTGCCAACAGACTTTGCTGCAACACTTGCATCATTTCCAACTCTTGAAAATTATCACCCGTTCTCAGTTCTCTACCTCTCTGTAGCCCATGTAACAAATTACATTTGCGGGATCCTGATCCGGTATCTCATACCCAGGACGTAAAGGATACTGAGAAACAGTTCTCGGTAATGAACATACCCGAAGATGATGCATCAGCATGCACTTTCTTCGTTTGGGCGGCACGGGAATTCTGGTAATCCCCTATTTCCTGCTCTGTCTTATAACAATTATAAGTTGGAGCGGGACCAACGTTTCTTAGCGCAGTATAACAAGCAGGTTCGGTCAATACATCTGTATTATTATCTTGATTAAGGCGTGACATGACCGCTACCTGGAGAGAGATAGAAGAAAACACTCAGCGTATGCTCTTGCAAGATTAGATTGGTTATTAATATATCTAATCAGGATGTCTCCCACTGTTTTAGTCAAATCTTCCTTCAAACCCTAAAAGGACAGAGTAGCCGGGATTAATTACACTCTACAAGTTCGCCAATCTTTCAGCCAGGCCAGTGCCAGTACTTTGAGGGAGGTTCCCCGCGCTTTCGCATGGACCTAGTTAAAATAAACCTTGTTTTCCCAGAGGCGTAACCCCGTTGACACCTTTCTAGACAACTACTTGATCGGCTAATTGTAATGTGTAAACTTTCCCAGGAGTAACTCTTACTCGCAGTGGGTATCGGGATCCAACTATCTCATAGAAGGTATGCAATCTCATTACAAATTTCAACTCTTGAAATTCCTAATAATATTTTACCCCTATCATCCTATGACCTTGACGAAAGCCAACAAACCATATGCTACTAGTCAAGTTCAACCCGTCATTTCCCGATTGAATTAAACCCACCCGCACGACCCTTGACGAAAGCCAACAAAGTCGCACGACTACCCTAACTCAATCGCATCATATACTTATACAGATAAGCATAAATAGCTACCGCACACTACGCCTTGATGAAAGCCAATAAACGTAGTACGAATACTATGAAGTACTATCTGAAATGACGGAGGGTTACGAAAGGTTTTTAAGAAAACCCTTTGCGTAATGAACATGATATCGTTGTAGAATCGAGTGATTTTAAAAGGAATGTTTTTGAGGCTTTTACTAGTTTCGCTAAAGAGGTCACTCCCGTGAAAGGATCTCGGCTCTTTCCTCATCGAATAAGGTGCAGGATATTTCACAAATATCACTATGCAAAGCAAAAACTATAGAAACAATCAAAAGACAAACCGAGTTTGTAGCATCTGCTAGTTTCGCTAAAGAGGTCACTCCTGGTGAAGGGATCTCGGCTCTTTCCTTATCGAATAAGGTGCTGGATATTCTACAAGGAATACCACTATGCAAAGCAAGAACTAGAGCTACCAGTTTTTAAACAAGTTTCTACAACATCTTTAGGTTTCTTTTAGTTTCATTAATCTCATTAATGAAGTCCTATTTTATTATGCTTCACAAGCATCACATTTGAAACGAAATCAGCAATATAACATATATCTCATATATATAATATAAACATTCGTCTAATGCAGTAATATGATCTCATCACAGAACATTGTAGCAGAAGATAACATATGAAATATTAGATATACTAGGACGTCCGTGTTTTATATCGAGCCTACATAAAACACGGATTCCAAGGTCGCAATGAATAGCCAAACCCACATCCCTAGACCCTTACGAGAGCGGCAAGCAACACTGCCAATTCTAGGGTTAGGAGACCCGGTCTCGACTCCTCGAGATGGTCTCCCACTGGACCCTAGAACCCGGTTACTTGTGTTCCCCGCCTTGGGTCTACCTAATACGGAAAAGTAAATAATATACAATGGTGACATCATCCTCAGCCCGGAAGTGCCCCAATAAAAGAATATTACATACAAATGAATTTTACATGAATGAAAATAAAAACTCTCATCTCACATAAAACCCCCGGCTGTTCAAAATGCGACGATCCAATACAACATATCACAGCAACACATAATATCTCATATCATCAACGTAAGCAAGTACGCGTATCCCGATTGTCGTTGATTTATAGCAACGAAACCGGCGATACACCACATACTACGCTTACGGTCATAGAAAAGAAAGTGTAAAACTACAACAGTTGGAATCCGCAACCTCCTTAGACATCTCATGCCTAACTAAATGAATTCCTTAGACATCGCATGCCTAACAATTATAAACGCCGCATTTTAGTCTCGATCTCGAAAACACTTTTCAATATCAAGTCAGGCAATTCAACAAGATTCCCGACATCCTGATCGAATACTCGTCGCAAACTTTAGTAGACGGCCGCACCCCTGGATGCCGTCGACGAAGTACACTAAGGCAGAATACCGCTGCCGCGAGCACCCGAACGGATGCTTTTGGCGACGGGGTTCTCCTACAGTCACTTGGTCGGGGCTATGGGGCGTGGCTATCTATTAAGTTTACCTGGCGAGTATCCGCGTACGCTACGTGATTGCGACGGACTTTTGATCACATCAAAATCCCGTGGCAACCGATCAAATGAGACTAAACTGCTAGATTTATAACATTCAAATTAGTTATCTCATAACAACTTGTGGATTCCAAATATTGTATCACATTCTAAATAAATAGACAATGTTAAACTTTCCGATCGAATAAACAAACACCTAAGATTTCCCTAATAGCTCAACACTTGAGCGGAGTTCAAAAAGTATCTATCACATGCCACATACCAATGGTCCAGCCATAGAAGGGTCAAACAACGCCTCACATGCGGCAGCGCCGTACTGCCCCAAACTCTAAGGTTTATAAGCGGTTCAGACGGTCACATAATCGAGTTAAGGTTTGTGTTCTTCTAGAGGGTCCATCGCGTTACTTGCACGACTATGAATGTTCTTTAATTAAGGAAAAATCCAACACTTGGAAATTTTCCTCCAGGGGAAAAAGTGAGTTATTGATATCCGTTCGAACTTTTTAACACGTTTTAAAATACCCGGAAAAAGTTAAACGAAGTTAATGTAAGTCTACGGTAGCGCCCCGGCCGTCTGTTCGAGGCCAAAATGCGGAAATGAAAACTTTTTCTAAACTAGAAACTGGCGCTATCGTATACTATAAATCCGGATCGAGCCATTAACCTACAACTAGCTAACAAGAGAAGGGTTAGAAAAGCTATACCGATCGATCCGTGTCCTTCGGTCTTGGCCACCATCCCAAGCTACTCGCGGCATCTCCGATCTCCGGTCTTCTCGTCGGAAAGGGCACCACATCTTCGAGTCTTTTTACGGGCTCCCGCTTCATCCGAAGCAACTCGGGCACGAAGTTCGCTAGCCGACGTGTCCAAGGCGATGTAGAGAATGTGTGTGATAATTTTGTCTCAAGCATCCATTGATTCTCATCACATGAGAGTGTATGGATGGAGGTTAGAGATGATACCATTAATGGAGATTGTGAGCTAGAGGAAGAAGAAGAAGAGGAGCCATTTTCTTTCTTTTGTTCTATGATAAAATGAGAGAGTGTTAGCAAAATAATACAAGAGCAAACTCTATCATGGCTGCCCTTCTCTTTCTTCCTCTCATTTCAAACCACAAATCAATCACATAATGTGACATTAGCACAAGAAAAGAGACCATGAGTCACTAATGAAGTCCATGTCACATTAATTGCACCTCATGATTATTTAAGCTCACAATTTCCATTTGTAAACATTAACCCAAATGTTTACAACAATAAAAAAAGATACGGCAACATCTAAAGTAAACTCGTGACGGATCTCAAGGATACCCCTCACCTGTATATAAATACCTGCATCCCCATTCCGACTGAATGCGAATGCGATGAGACTAAAGTAATCCAACAAATCTAATACTAGGATCCGGCTTAAACCAAAGCCCACTAGTATGATCCGTCCGATCATGATCCATGCACTACTGCACGTATATGATTGGACCCTGCCATATATCATATGGCCTCTACAACGTTTCGCCCGAAACTTGAGAAACTGTCTGTGGGGGACTCTAAAGACTCGTCAATACTTTGGCTGTGGATTTAACTACCAGCACGTCAGTGGCACTAGCTGTACGTAACGGGCTACCAGGTATTGACCAAAAGGGAGGTCGATGAGCGAACTCATCCTGACACCCTACTGAGCCTGTCAGTGACAATATCCGTACAGTCCGGTCCGTTCGTATATGAGCATCGCATGGCGGGCCTAGGGGTTTGGTAAAAGTCAGACCCCTAAAAGCAGTACAAGTCGTGTCGGAGTGTAGCCCAGAACACCCTGAGATACTACTGGAATATCTACCAGTAAATCTCCTGCCTTGGCCAAGGACTTCGTATAATGGCTCTCCTAGACACAGCGCGATCTCACCCCCAATATCGGGAGAGACGAAACCTCTACCGATCCGCTCACTGCCTCCATGTGGCTCGGGATTGTACCCAACTAAAACCTGTTTGCACGACTCCTTTGAGCCGTGGTAGGGTAGTAATCAAAGCACAGTGGGAACTCACACGAGACAAATGACGATCTCAGGCCGATGAACTAATCTGTACACATGTCACCAGGGAACTGCTATCTGACGTCAGGTATAATACCAACTAGCAAAATCCCGGCGAGTCCTGTCCGGTGTACTCATAACCCAATGAGCACCTGTATACATCTTAGGTGAACCAACTGACACCAATGGCTTATGAGACCGGCCACCGCCCCTCGTCGGGGTCTCGACTGTATACACTAGTCTACCAATGGAGTATCGATGCCCAGTCTCGAAACTCCCACGGCTAGAGACCTTTTAAGGATGTGCTTATAGACCCCAGCTCCCACGTATATGATCGCCATCATACTGCTGGACGTCAAGCAAGAATCATAAGGGCTCTATCAACGTGTAATAGTGACCTGTAAGGTCACCTAAAGCAGTACACGATGATAAAGATAAACCAGATAGCATACTATCATCTTGAGTAAGACTGTCCTACCGGTATAGGTCCTCCCTCAATCATTGCAATCACGTGCCTGTAATCCAATAATTGACTCTGAGGGCACTATATCCAACAATCTTCTACTTGCACTCAAGGCTAATTATTGCGATGTCGCATACTCACAGCCCGTGTGATACCGAACACCCAACTCCTCTACTAATCAGTCTCACAAAACCCGTTTGCAAAACTATTGCGTTCGAGGAATAGCCTCAGTGAGTGGATCCGCCCTAATGTTTCTTTCTATGTCTCTCTTTATCTTAAGTTCGCGGAGAAAGCCATCTCCCGAAATGAGCGATGCCTGTCTTAGAATATGTCTGGATATCTGATGGGACCTAGTTCATAAATGAACTCCAAATCCAAACTTCTTAGACTGTATCGTCAACTGAACTTAATCAGCATCCTGCGCCATGCCTCCCTCAGTATCCGCTTGGACCACCTGTCCAAAATACTGCCCCTTGTCAGAGGAAAAACTATAACTCTGACAGCCACTCTGTCATCCAGGTCACCTTGGAAGCCTGGAATGATAACCGTCTCCTAAAAGTGGCTGTTGTTATTATATCCCTAGAACATCCACTTATGTTCTAAAACTACTTCCGAACGTTTCTCCAGGATAGGATTAATATCACAACTTATGGAAGCTAGTGCAAAAACGACATCTGGTGTGGTACTTGACATCTTATGATTGACTCAATTGCCTAAACAAGTGATATGTCAATCATGCACATCCCTCTCCCCTTTAGTCTGTAAGACACCTTTAGAGAGGGCGACTCCATCACCTGCAGGTACACTACCGTGCCAGGAGTCGTCCATTCTAAAATACCTTTAGAATGCTGTCTAAGTACCCGGATTAGGAAACTATCCAAATCTAGATCTAAAACCATAGATCTAGTAACCAGAATATCTGATATAAAATCCATGTCCTTTGTGGAGAAACCACTGTGTGACAACCAAAGTATAACCGATCGTAGTATAGGAATTTCACTTCCTACTCTGTGTATGTCATCCAAATACCAGGACATCACACCCTACTACTTTCTTAATAGATCCATCTCCTATTCTGATGAAGTCAAACCTATGACTGTCACATCAGAAATAGATGATCTTTCTCCGCTATATCCGCTTTAGTCCATAAATAGACATAAGCTACTTGTCCACTATGCCTTCGCTGCTCCCACTGACTACGACAACCCTCTGGGAGAGTCATATACACGTACACTTCTAAAGCTAGTTTAGAACGGCGCTATACTCATATTCCTGTCAGGTCTCACAGTCTGGAACAACAGTAGTGTCAAGTTTGGGTAAACAAGAACCTCCCTGTCACCGTCCTTGAGGCTATCAGAGTACCTCTCGGGCGCCTGAGGTTACCCACCATATCTGTGAAGTGGATAATGGAATGTCAAACCAGATTGAATCTTTAGGTCCTATTAAATTTTCAATAATCATTTGCGTTTCTGGAATCACTTCCAGTTCTACCATACTCCCACTACTGTTTTCTGAAAAAATCCATTTTTATCAAAACTGTGGCGAGTCAAGAACAATATCACTATTGATCTTCCAGATGGTAGAAAGTTAACCCTCGTCATAGCCCGGGTCAACCCACAAACAGCCATTACAGAAACGTGCCTTGAGTTATCCAGAGTCTGGTTTTAAGCATAAGCCGGACAACTCCCCGTACCTTAACATTGTTAAGATATGAACTATTCTATATCCAATATAGAAACAGAGGCACTGATTTAATTGGAACCAGATTCAAATCATGCAGCTGTCTCCAGTGCATGTCAACTAAATGGAGAGAGGCCTATCAGCATTACTCAACTTAGGAATACATCCAGATATGAGTAACCTGAAAGAGAAGCAAGTTCTCTTAATCATTACTATTAACTGAATACCATACACAAGTATCTACATCTTCGATCGCCTTGAAGAATCCTGATACTTGCAACGCCTGGTTCTCTACTTTATTTTTATACTTATAACTTCTTAAAACTTGGACCTTGCATTTCTACGAAACACATGTCTAAGAACTAGAGAAGTCATAAGTAAACAGAATATAGTACGAGTACCAACCCCTCTGTCCTTATGGAAACTGGACAACATACAATACTCTGTATAAGTCCCCTGAGTCTAATAACTCATTACCTGTGTGTCGTAGGTTGAAAACTGTACTTATGGTTAAGAAGAATTACACCGCTGTTTAATGCTCCTTATCTAACCATCCACTGATATAGGTAAATGTCATGGACATAATTTCAAAAAGTTATATCTCACTTTATAAAAATAAACGTACAGATATATCAATTTGAAATTGGTGCATAACAACGGATATTCAAAACCAAATATTTGCCGTCCGGCAAACAACCCAGGCAATTTCCTCAAATATCACCAATTACAACGAATCCCGATACAATGAGGATGATCACCCAATTCCCAATAACTTACTCCTACTCATCATCTGTAAAACCATACAGATGTGAGAATCAAACCTGATAAATAAATACCCTGGAGCAAGGACTAATTGGGAAATCAGTTTTCTTTTAACAATACACAGTGAAACTGAAACATGTAAATGTTTCGAAGGGGTATCCGGGTATTCTTAGTAATGCCTCTTCCATTATCAGATTCACAACTATAACCGTATATTTCTTTTCCATCTCTCCAAATCCCTTTATATGTCTTTAGTCATTACCTTCTGTACACCCCTTTAGGCTAAATGGTTTTCTTCCTTCCCTACCGTTCGGCACCAGCCTATGGTTTGGAAGAAGACTATCCAATAAGCGTAATAGGTGTATTGTCCTAATCCTAGGAGCGCTCGCAACGCGAGAGAAGGTAAAGATAAAAGACAACTGAATAAACCTTATTCCTATTTCTCCTGAACCAGAATCCATCCTCGAGCTGGAACAAGTTCCTTCGAGTTCGTATATAACCATACGATGGAGTATCCAAATAACTGTGGATTTTTGTAGTGATACGGAGTGTCCTGGAGAAATACAAAGGTGAAGTAGGAGTGGCGATGAAATACTTGGTTTGGTCGTGAATAGTAGTCGCAGTTTACTTTTCCCTCTTTCTAATCCCTTTATTTGTCTTAACTTATTACCTTCTGTACACCATCGTTAGGCGAATTGGTTTTCTTCATTCCTTACCGTTCGGCACCTGCCTATAGTTTAGAAGAAGACAATCCAATTAGCGTAATAGGTGTACCGTCCTAATGCAAGGAGCACTCGCAACCTGAGAGAAGGTAAAAGGAAAAGACAACTGAATAGTCCTATTCATTTCCTCCAGAACCAGAAACCATCCTCGAATCTGGAACAAGTTCCTTCGAGTTCGTATATAACCATACGATGGTTTTATCCAATGGAAGTAGATGTTCGTAGTAATATGGGGTGTTCCGGAGAAAATGGTAAAAGCAGGAGTGGCAATGAGGTATGCAACTCTGACAATCCAAAAGCCAGTGTTTTTAACAAGGTTCGATTAACTTGGTCACTGAGTCATAGTCAAGGGTCGGGTCATGGTCGCTGCCAAAGAGAGAGAGAAAAGAAACACTCTGCGTGCACTCTAACCTAGATTAGAATGGTTACCAATTTATCTAATAAGGAAACCTCCCACTGTAACCTCAAATTCTCCTCCAAACCTAAAAGAAGAATTAGTCAGGATCACCCGAGGAGTAAACCAACTCATCAGTGGGAATCGGGATCCAACTATCATCGCATGATAACGTGATGGAATCCATTCACGTTATCACACTCCAGAAGGTATGCGCATATCTGGCATGTTTCAGTTTCTTTAGAAACTCCCGATGTGATTTTTACCCCATGCTCTTATGACCTTGACTTTGGCCAACAAATCATAAGTCACATGTCAAGTTCTACCCGTCATTATCCAGGTTAATTTGAACCCACCCGTACCTACCCTTGACTTTGGCCAACAAAGCAGTACGACTGTCCCAAACCAACGCATCTATCTATGCAGCAGAAAGATAACAAATAGCTACCATACACTATGCCTTGACTTTGGCCAACAAACATAGCATGAATACTAAGTTCTACCCGTCTGAAATGACGGAGGGCTACGAATGGTTTTTGGCGAAAAACCTTTAACGTAATGAACTTGATATCGTTGAAGGAACCGGATAGTTTTTTATAAAAAATATAGTGGTGAAAACCTTTGCTAAAGAGGTCACTCCCGGTGAAGGGATCTCGGCTCTTTCCCCGTAGAATGAGGTGCAGGATATTCTAACTGAATACCACGATGCAAAGCAAAAAGTAATCGGCTATAGTGAAGTTATTACCCTGACGCAAACTTCTGTCTAAGGGGTCACTCCTGGTGAAGGGATCTCGGCCCTTGCCTCGTCGACTGAGGTGCTGGATATTCATAACCGAATACCACTGTGCAAAACAAAAGAGAACGTCCTTACAATAACAGCTTTTTGAAAAAATGTTCCAACAACATCAGAATAGGTTTGTTTAGCTTGCATTGATCCGAATCAATACAGTTCCATCAATTAATCACACTACAAAACAACGAAAATATGATGTACGTATATGCCATCCGCATTCGCCACTGGGTCCCGTCATCAACCGTTAGGTTACTTAACTAACGACAGAGCGGGGACTGGACTAGCGCGGGTGTAAAACATATACAATATCTACTAGTATATATATCAATATATAATATTCGCTCATGGCGTGATAAAATGCAATATCACAGAAATGTAATAAGCATCACAGAACAATACAGATAATCTGGGATCCCCGGGTTTCATAGAGCCGCTACTGAAACCCGACGTTCCCCTGGTCGTATGGATAGCCTGTGCAATGAAATCCTAGACCCCTACGGGCGCGGCAAGTTACCCGCCAAAATCTGAAGCGAGGCAGCCCCCTTCAACAAAGTGAATGGACCACCCAGCACTTCACGGAATCCGGTAACTTGAGCACCCCTCCTTGGGTCAACCTGTACCCCCTACGAGTGCGGCGAATAGCCCGCCAATTCTAGAGTGAAGCCCCCTCTGTCCCAAAGCCATGAGATGCGGGCCCGTTGTCCTCTAGAACCCGGCTATCCGTGCACCCCACCGCGGGGTAATCCTAGTACAGAAAGTAAAATATATATACAACGGGTACATCGACCTCAGCCCGGTCGTGCCCCAAAAGAATAATATACAAACAGGCAGTGACGGCAGTCCACATGTCGGACGCTCGCCCCGTAATATAAAATGTACAAATACAACCAAACTGTACTACCATTGCATCCAGGCTATCCACCACGACAAATCCGCAACATCACAGCACAACATAGAACATCAACGTGAATGTCACGTTCGCAAATCCGTCTAAAAGAGCTATAGCAATTAGACAAGATTTACCGATCAAATGACATTCACGGTCGCAGATATAATGTAAGTACTGTAAACTAACATATTTAAATTATCGATCGACAAAATTTCCCGAAGTGGGCCCCAACCACAAATCCAGCACTCAAAATAATCCGGGCCAAAACTAAAAATACCAGAAACCCCAATTCCAACTCAGAGACCACTGTAGAAATTTTGGTGCCCTTATGCTACAGTAGTGCGGCAGAACCACGGCCAAAACAAGGGTCATGCCGCGGTTCCGCGGCGCTACAGTGGGCTCAGGCTACGATATTTCTGCAGTGTTCTAAGAAAATCCTGCCTGATTTTCTGTAATACTCAAAATAATTTTTCGACGACAAAAAAATTTCGACAGAAACTGCACAAATTGGAATCGCGGTTTTTGAAATTTCGTTCGATCGAAGTTCTAAATACGTTAGAGCAAGCTAGTAAAGGTTAATAGCGTGGCTCTGATACCATGTAAGTTTACGGTAGCGCCCCGGCCGTCTGTCCGAGGCCAAAATGCGGAAACGAAAACTTTTTCTAAACTAGAAACTGGCGCTATCGTATACTATAAATCCGGATCGAACCATTAACCTACAACTAGCTAACAAGAGAAGGGTTGGATAAGCTATACCGATCGATCCGTGTCCTTCGGTCTTGGCCACCATCCCAAGATCCTCGCGGCATCTCTGATCTCCGGTCTTCTCGTCGGAAAGGGCACCACATCTTCGAGTCTTTTTACGGGCTCCCGCTTCATCCGAAGCAACCCAGGCACGAAGTTCGCTAGCCGACGTGTCCAAGGCGATGTAGAGAATGTGTGTGATAAGTTTGTCTCAAGTATCCATTGATTCTCATCACATGAGAGTGTATGGATGGAGGTTAGAGATGATGCCATTAATGGAGATTGTGAGCTAGAGGAAGAAGAAGAAGATGAGCCATTTTCTTTCTTTTGTTCTATGATAAAATGAGAGAGTGTTAGCAAAATAATACAAGAGCAAACTCTATCATGGCTTCCCTTCTCTCTCTTCCTCTCATTTCAAACCACAAATCAATCACATAATGTGACATTAGCACAAGAAAAGAGACCATGAGTCACTAATGAAGTCCATGTCATATTAATTGCACCTCATGATAATTTAAGCTCACAATTTCCATTTATAAACATTAACCCAAATGTTTACAACAATAAAAAAAGATACGACAACATCTAAAGTAAACTCGTGACGGATCATAAGGATACCCCTCACCTGTATATACATACCTGCATCCGCATTCCGACTGAATGCGAATGCCATGAGACTAAAGTAATCCAACAAATCTAATACTAGGATCCGGCTTAAACCAAAGCCCACTAGTATGATCCGTCCGATCATGATCCGTGCACTACTGCACGTATATGATCGGACCCTGCCATATATCATACGGCCTCTACAACGTTTCGCCCGAAACTTAAGAAACTGTCTGTGGGGGACTCTAAAGACTCGTCAATACTTTGGCTGTGGATTTAACCACCAGCACGTCAGTGGCACTAGCTGTACGTAACGGGCTACCAGGTATTGACCAAAAGGGAGGTCGATGAGCGAACTCATCCGACACCCTACTGAGTTTGTCAGTGACAATATCCGTACAGTCCGGTCCGTTCGTCTATGAGCATCGCATGGCGGGCCTAGGGGGTTGGTAAAAGTCAGACCCCCAAAAGCGGTACAAGTCGTGTCGGAGTGTAGCCCAGAACACCCTGAGATACTACTGGAATACCTACCAGTAAATCTCCTGCCTTGGCCAAGTACTTCGTGTAATGGCTCTCCTAGACACAGCGCGATCTCACTCCCAATACCGGGAGAGATGAAACCCCTGCCGATCTGCTCACTGCCTCCATGTGGCTCGGGACTGTACCCAACTAAAACCTGTTTGCACGACTCCTTTGAGCCATGGTAGGGTAGTAATCAAAGCACAGTGGGAACTCACATGAGACAAATGACGATCTCAGGTCGATGAACTAACCTGTACACATGTCACCAGGGAACTGCTATCTGACGTCAGGTATAATACCAACTAGTATGTTCCCGGCGAGTCCTGTCCGGTGTACTTTTAACCCAATGAGCACCTGTATACATCTTAGTTGAACCAACTGACACCAATGGCTTGTGAGACCGGCCACCGCCCCTCGTCGGGGTCTCGACCGTATACACTAGTCTACTAATGGAGTATCGATGCCCAGTCTCGAAACTCCCATGACTAGGGACCTTTTAAGGATGTGCTTATAGACCCCAGCTCCTACGTATATGATCGCCATCATACTGCTGGCCGTCAAGCAAGAATCCTAAGGGCTCTATCAACGTGTAATAGTGACCTGTAAGGTCACCTAAAGCAGTACACGAAGATAAAGATAAAAAAGATAGCATACTATCATCTTGAGTAAGACTGTCCTACCGGTATAGGTCCTCCCTCAATCATTGCAATCACGTGCCTGTGATCCAATAATCGACTCTGAGGGTACTATATCCAACAGTTAAATTATCCGATCGAATCAACGAATACAAAAGATGTCCAGAAAAATCAACACTTGAGTAATATTAAAAATTCCCAAAAGCATGCAAAAGTACCTACGGATGTTACTGTGCAAAAAGCAAACCCTAATTCCACTGTACGGCCGCGGAACCGCCGCGCAAGGCATGGTATTGCCGCGGTTCCGCGGCGCTTTAATGGGATTAGTGGTTCGTTTTTCACAGTAATCCTTAGATTTCCCTGCTTAATTTTCTGAGTATTTTTAATACAGAAAAAATCAACATTTAAAAAAATTTCCAGAGAGGGGGTATTTTGCGACGTTTCGGGGTTCGATCGGACTTTAAACTTCGTCTAGACTTCTCCTAAAGCTCTAGCTTGGCTCTGATATAACTGTAGGGTTACTAGGCACTTTCTCAAGGGTCTATAAGGCATCAACCATGCCCGATTTAAAATTTAGACGTGCCGAACAACCCTAACCAAGATCTTAGACTAGAGATTAGGCGAAACAAAAAACAAGTAAACAACTTTACTTCTAAGAGTTAGGGATTACAACCTTTGTAGTCCGTTCCTTCACTTCTAAAGGTCCGTGTTGAGGTCCCTTCGCTGCGATCATCGAGTACCGGGACTCAAGAGAGGCTCCATGAAGAGAAAGATGCAAACTTACTTCCGATCTTCAATAACTAAGATGATCTACCTTGAAGAAATTCAAACCCAAGCTCTTGCTTTGCTAATCAAGTATTAGCAAAGAAAACACCCTAATCTAAGCGGCAAGAATAGATGAGGATGATGAAATAGGAATTTATCTCTCATTGTTTTCTTTATCTCACTCATTTTCACCACATTTGAAAAAGCTAGAAAGCTTTTTATCAAAAAGGAAGAAGAAGAAGAAGCAAATCTCTTTGTGATGAATAATGAATCAAGTGTGAGGTTAGAAATGTAATCATCGGTTAAGTATGAAGACTTAACCCGTGTAGAGAATCAACTATGGTTAAAGGGTTGGGTTGGGTTAAAGAAATATTTTTGCAAAATGTCATAAAATATCAAGGTCAAAGTCAAAGCTTCAAGAAACTTCTTGAAAGCTTCATGAAAGCTTAACCCTAATCCAAACCCTAACCATATTTAAACTCCACAAATCATGTTGCATTTATAACCACAACATGTTACAATATTATATATCACATATACAATATTTATTGTAACAAAATAAAATAATACAATTAACATATATCACATATATATCAATGTATTACCCGAGTGAGAAAAATAATCTTTAAGTGAGCTTATATTAGTTAATGTAATTTAATATATCAAATATATAATTATACATTAAATTATCGAATCAACACTTGATCCGATAATCCGGCTATTTCATAAATAACCGACTAATATAATCTGTATCAGTTCATCGAATCAACACTTGATCCGATAACCCGGCTATATCACATATACCCCGCCGATATCTCATATCGCGAGAATCTAATACGGTATCATATACACGTATTGTTCTCGGTCCCGCACATATCACATATGTGCTCCTACTCCGTTTTTCCTGAGCCAGGAAACCTCTGTGTAGGACTCTGAAGAATCGTCAATACGCCGGCAGTAGGTGATGATCATATCAAACACCCACAAGCTGCAAGCGGTTAGCTAAACGTAACAGCCACCCAGGTATTGAGCAATCAGAAGATCAACAAGCAAGCCTGTACATTCTCCCATGAATCCAACCAGTAACACTCCCGTACAGTCCGGTCTCTTCGTCTGATATGTCGCATATCTCCCCTAGGGGTGGTAAATGTCAGAACCCAGCAGCTTGATAAGTCGTGTCGATATGAGATCTATAACAGTTCGAGAAACTACTGATAACACTTACCAGTAAATCTCAGCAACCCTGGCCAGAGATTTCCAGTTATAGCCAATCGAACATAGCGCAACATCAACTCCCTATACCGGGAGAGACGAAATATCGCTCATTGCCTCCATGTGATTCGGGACTGTACCCAAAAGCCACCTTTGTGCACGCCCTCTTGGACGTGGTATGATGGAAATCAAAGCACAGTGGGAATCACACAAGACTCTATGACGATCTCGGGTCTACAGACTAACCTGTATCAGTTTCACCAGAGAACTGCCATCTGATGTGAGGTATAATACCATCTGGGAGTTCTCATCGAGTCCGTCCAGTGTACCCAGTCTCCACTGAGCACCCGTATACCTCTCTGATGTCAAACAACAATGGATATGGGATCATCCATCGTCCATCATATGGGTCAAGAAGCGCATACGCTAGTCTACTCTGGAGTATCGATACCCTGTCTCAGTACTCCTACGACTAGGAACATTTAAAGGGTATACTTGGCGACTACACTGTCCCCACTAGTATGATCTGCATCATAGTCCTGGTAGTCAAGTACTCATCCTAAGGGCTTTATCAACATGTGACATAGAGACAATCAGAGTACATGTTAAGATAAAGAGTAACCAGATAGCATACTATCATGTCGAGCAAGAAAGTCCTCCCTATATATGTCCAAGCATCCACTACAATATACAACGTATGTACAGTAATGGCCTCTAGGGCATACATATAACTAACAGAGCAAATTGAGAAATAGTTATCAATAACTAACACACCCGAAAAATATGCGTCAGAATGCTCTTTTTTCGTTCGGGTTGCGTGGAAATCCTTGCATTCCCCTATCCCTTACTCAGACTTATGACGGTCATAAGATAGAGCAGAACCAACGTTCCCCAGCCCAGTATAATAAGCGGGTTCGGTCAATACATCCATATTTTTTATCTTGATTTAGGCGTGTCATTGTCGCTACCTGGAGAGAGAGAAAGAGAGAAGAAAACACTTTAGCGTCCGCTCTTGCAAGATTAGATTAGCTATTATCTTATCTAATCAGGATGGCTCCCACTCTTTTTATCAAATCTTGCTTCAAACCCTAAAAGGTAAGATTATCCGGGATTAATTACACCCTACAAGTTCACCAATCGGTCAGCCGGCAGGTATTGGTACTCCGAGGGAGTCTCCCCGTGCTTTTGCATGGAACTAATTAAATAACCTCGTTTCCATAGGGCCATAACCCCGTTAACACCTTTCTTAGACACCTACTGGATCAAGTGATTGTAAAGTGGAAAACTCTCCCAGGAGTAACACTTACTCGCAGTGGGTATCGGGATCCAACTATCATATAGAAGGTATGCAATCTCATTGCAAATTTCAACACTTGAAATTCCCAATATCTGTTTTTACCCCATGCGGTTTATGACCTTAACAAGGTCAATAAATCATAAACTACAAGTCAAGTTCAACCCCTCATTTCGTGATTGAATTAAACCCACCCGCATGACCCTTAACAAGGTCAACAAGGCCGTATGACTACCCTAATCTATTCACAATATATGCGGCAGATAAGCACTAATCAGCTACCGCACATTACGCCTTGACAAGGTCAACAAATGTAGCACGGATACTAAATAGCACTTATCTGAAATGACGGAGAGCTACGACTGGTTTTGAAGAAAGCCTTTAACGAAATGAACTTGATATCGTTGTAGAATATAGTGATTTGAAAAGGAGTGGTTTAAGCTCCGCTTTAAAATCGAGTAGTTTTCAAAACAAATCGAGTGGGTTGTAGCATATGCTAGTTTTGCTAAAAAGGTCATTCTTGGTGAAGGGATCTAGGCTCTTTCCTTATCGAATGAGATGTTGGATATTAATAATGAAATACCGCTATGCAAAGCAAGAACAAAAGCTATATTTTTGAAAAATTTGATTCTACAACATTTTTAGGTTTCTTTTCTTTTCATTAATCTCATTAATGTCATCCCATCATTTATGTTTCCTAAATATCACAGAAGAAATGAAAATAAAATACATATATATGCCATCCGCATTCGTTACAAGGAGCCGGGTCTTCACCGGAAGGTTACTTAACTTACGGCAGGTCAGGGTTAGGACTAGCGCCGATGCAAAACATATATAGTGTCTACCAGTATATCATATATATAAGTAGCATTCGTCTTACGTAGTTATATGATCACATAATATCACAGAATCAGCAGAAGTAAACATATGAAATATAGGATATGCTAGAAAGTCCGTGTTTTAAATTACGCCAGTAATGAAAAACACGGGTTCCACGGTCGTGATGAATAGCTAAGCCCACATCCCTAGACCTTTACGAGAGTGGCAAGAAACCCTACCAATTCTAGAGTTAGGAGACCCGCTCTCGACTCCTCGAGATGGCCTTCCACTGGACTCTAAAACCCGGTTACTTGTGCTTCCCGTCTTGGGCTTATCTTAATGTGGAAAGGTAAATAATATACATCAATGGAGACAACAACCTCAACCTGAAAGTGTCCCAATAAAAGAAAATTACATACAATTTTTACATGAATGAAAATTGAAAAACTCTCATCTCACGCAAAACCCCTCGGCTATTCAATCACGACGATCCAATATAACATATCAACTAGCAACACAATAACATCACATGTCATCAACGTAAGTAAATATGCGTATCCCTAATATCGTTGACGTATAGCAACGGGATCGGAGATACACCACATATTACACTTACAGGCGCAGAAAAGAAATGAAAGCTACAATAATTAGAATCCGTATCATCTTTAGACATCATAAACCCGGAATATCACATACTCCGGATTTCATGCCTGACTCTATAAACCTTGCATTTAAGTATTGAATTGAAAACACTTTTCAAAAACAAGTCGGGTAATTCAACAAGATTCCCGATTAAATGATCGAATGCTCGTCGGGAACTTTAATAGATGGCCGCAACCCCGATGCCATCAACGAAGTGCACTTGGATGGAACACCGCGGCCGCGAGCACCCGAGTGGACGCTTTTGGCCATGGGGTTCTCCTATAGTCACTTGGTCGGGGTTATGGGGCGCGGCTGTCTACTACTGTCTCCCGGCGACTATTCACGTACGATACGAGATTGCGACGGAGTTTTGATCCGAATCGAAACTCTATGGAAATCCATCAAGTGAGAAAAAAATGCTAGATTTACAAAACGCTAACTAGTTTTCACAAAACTAATCAATGTGGATTCCAAAAATTGTATCACATATCCAAACTATCTAGACGATGTTAAACATTTCGATTGATATTTCAAACACAAAAAATCACAGAGAGCTCAACATCTTGAGCCTCACCAAAAATACCCAGAAAGTCCAAAATGACACAATGGAGCAGCATAAGAAAGGCGAGTCCACAATTCATCAAATTGGCGGTGGAACTGCTGCCAAAACATGGTTTAGGCGGCGGTTCCGCGGATATTTGATAGAGTTAGGCACTCGTTCTTCTTAGGGATCCATGCAATTACCTGCATGATTTTCTGAGAATTTTTAATCCGTAAAATATTAACATTTGAAAAAGTAGACAGAAACTATGTTTTTCGGGTTTCGAAACTTCAATCGAAAACTTTAACGTCGTCTAGACTACGCCTAAGTCTCTAGCTTGGCTTTGATACTATGAAAGTATGTATTAGCACCTCTACAAGGTTTCAACTAGCATCAAGCATGCAATTTAAAAAAAATCAGAGGTCTAAGCAATACTAACGTAGAATCTAACTAGAGAATTAGGGTTTCAAGTGTAAGCAAACAAGTTCTACACTAAGTGATAAGGGTTTACAACCTTTATAGACCGGTCCTTCACTTCTAAAGCTCCAAGTAGTCGTTCCCAGAACTCTTCTTAGACTCTATTTGGTGAAAAGAACGAGTTTGCTTTATAGTCTTCGAAGACGAAGATGATCCACCTTGAAATCTCTCTAACTCAAGCTCACACTTCACTAATCAAAGTATTAGTGAAGAAAACAACCTAAACTAATGGTCTAAATTAGTGTAAGTTGATGAAATAGGAGATTTGCTCACTAGAAATAATTTTCTCCTTTCTTTTCTCAACTCAAGAAAATCCTAGAAAGCAAGTCAAGAAGAAGATGAGATGAACCTGGATGAGAGAGGGAACCATGAGGTGAGTTGATGAGATGGGGCAGGAAAATATCTATGAATAAAACAAAGAAATAGTGGTGAGTCATGGCTTCTCAAAGCTTCCACAAGTATCCAAGAAAATGACTCATTTCCTATTTCTTTAATTCATAAATAAAACCATTTTCCACACATCATAGTCTCATGTGTGATTCTCATACATCCTAGTTCTATGTATCATCAATCATGATACAATATATAATACATATAATTATATATATCACACATATATATTAATATGTATAAAGAGAAGAAAATCTTTAGTGAGCTAATATTAGTTAATATATATATATATATATAATATATATATATATATATAAATATATATCAAATTATTAAATCAACACTTGATTCAATAATCCGGTTATATCATATATAACTGACTAATGTCATATATATATGTATATCAAATTATTAAATCAACATTTGATTCAATAATCCGGCTATATCAAATATAATCCGGCTAATATCAAATATACAAATATATATCAAATATACATTAAGAACATATACATATATCATTGAATCAACACTTAATTCAATAATCCGGTTATATCACATATAACCTGACTGATATCAAATATCGCAAGATTAGAATACGGTATCACATACTCGTATTTAATCAAGCTCCTGCACATATCTCCATATATGCCCTACTTCGTTTCGCTTGAGCTAGGAAATCTCTGTGTTGGACTCTAAAGACTCATCAATACACCAGCATTAGGTAATGATCACATCAGATACCCATAAGCCGTTAGCGGTACTAGCTGGACGTAACGGCTACCCAGGTATTGAACGAATAGAAGATCAACAAGCAAGCTTGTCCAAACTCCCGTAGAGCCTATAAGTAACACTTACCGTACAGTCTAGTCTTTTCATCTGATATGTCGCATATCGAGTCTAGGGGTGGAATTGTCAGACCCCGGTAACTTGATAAGTCATGCCGATGTGTGGCCTATAACCTTTCGAAAAACTACTGATAAAACTTACCAGTAAATCTCATCAGCTCTGGCAAGGAACTTGCTGTTATAGCCAATCGAGCATAGCGCAACATCAACTCCCAATACCGGGAGAGACGAAACCCGTCCTATCGCTCACTGCCTCTATGCGACTCGGGACTGTATCCAAAATCCACCCGTTTGAATGACTCCTTTGAGCCGTGGTAGGGAGGAAATCAAAGCACAGTGGGAACCACACAAGACACTATGACGATCTCGGGTCTACAGACTAACCTGCATAAGTGTCACCAGAGAACTGCTATATGACGATAGGTGTGGTACCATCCAGGAGTTCTCGGCGAGTCCTGTTCGGTGTACCCATTCTCAAATGAGCACCCGTGTACAATCTTTGATGTCAAACACCAATGATTTTGGGATCAACCATCGCTCCATACAGGGTAAAGAAACATACACACTAGTCTACTCTGGAATATCGATGCCATGTCTTGATACTCTCTCGACTACGAACTGTTAAAGGATGTGCTTGTGGACTACACAAGCCCTACTAGTATGATCTGTATCATAGTCCTAGTAGTCAAACCTACATCCTAAGGGCTTTATCAACATGTAACAGAGAGACAGTATAATAATACATGTGTACATGTTAAGATAAAGAGCAACCAGATAGCATACTATCATATCGAGCAAGAAAGTCCTCTCTATATATGTCTAAGCATCCACTATAGCATACTATAATGGCCTCTAAGGCATACATATTCCTAACACTTCGATCGCTCATATCCTCCATGTGCTTCAGGACTGTCCCCAACTAAAACCTGTTTGCACGACTCTTTAAAGACGTGGTTGGGTAGTAATCAATGTACAGTGGGAACACACATAAGAAACTATATCGATCTTAGGTCTACAGACTACTATATACTCATGTCACTAGAGAACTGCTATCTGACGATAGATATAATCCCGTCTATGAGTTCTTTGGTGAGTCCGTCCAGTGAAACTTATTCATCTAATGAGCACATGTGTACAATCTTTGGTGTCAAACACCAATTGCTATAGGATCAACTATTGCCCCGGTCGGGGTCAAGAAATATATACACTAGTCTACTCTGAAATATCGATGCCCGGTCTCTATACTCTCACGACTAGGGATATTTAAGGATGTACTTATGGACTACCCAGGTCCTGCTAGTATGATCCCTATCATAATCCTGGAAATCAAGCAAAGATCCTACGAGCTTTATCATTATGTATTAGCGACACATGATATCGAGTAAAACGTATACACATAAATGATAAAGACAAACCAGAGAGCATACTATCATCTCGAATAAGATTGTTCTCTTTGTATAGGTCCTCCTTCAATTATAATAATTTCCTTGAGGGCACCTATATCCAATAATCTCCCACTTGCACTTAAGGAAAATTATTGCGGTATCGCATACCCAACTTCTGTACCAACAGTTTCATAAATCGTGTTCGAGAAACAGCCTCAGTGAGTGGATCCGCTACAATGAATCTATCTTTATCCATCTTTTTCTCAACTTCGCAGATATCAACTATCTCCCAAACTAAACGATACCTGCCTTAGAATTTGCCTAGATAGACGATGGGACCATGTTCATAAATGAACAATATCATCCAGCAACTTCTTGGGCTGTATCGACTGATGATTCATAATCAGCACCCGGCACTATGACTACCCTAGTATCCCACTTGGAACTCTTTCCAATATATTGCTCCAACTAAAGAGAGTAAACTAATATCCATGACAGACCATCTGTCTTTCATGTCACCTAGGAAACAGGAATCGGTAACTACCTCCTTTTAGAGGCTACTATTAGCATACACCAAGAACATTCTCATATGTTCTTCATTGGTTCCTTTTGTTTCTCCAGGATTGGACTAATATCTGCTTTCTACAACAGGTGTAAAAGCATCATCTAGTTTGGTACATGACATCGTATGATTGACTTAATCGCCGAAGCAAGTTGAAAATCATTTATGCAAGTCTCTCTCCTCATCAGTCCAAAAGACATCTCTTTAGAGAGGGTGACTCATCTACATGCTCGTACACTACTGAGCTATGAGTTGTCCATTCTAAAACCCTTTTTAGAGTGGTTTCATCTTACCCGAATTGAGACAATCTCAAAACTTACTAGATATATCTCTACATACTTAGTCACCGGAATAATTGATATATTATCTTTTATGGAGAAACCTCTGTAACAACTATAGTTTGGCTGAACTATAGTATACGAACTTCACCTCCTATCAGGAGCTTGTCATCCACATGCTATATGAGGAACATGACAGTACTTCCTATAGCCTTCTTACAAATACCAGGTATATCTATCATTTTGATGAAGTCAAACATTTTGATCATAATATCAAAACAGATGATCCTTTCACCGTTATACCTGCTTTAGTCTATAAATAGACATAAGCAACTTGCACACCTTCCGCTGCTCTCACTGACCACGATAATTCTCTTGAAGAGTCAT
The DNA here is from genome assembly GCA_030015575.1 of Agapanthus africanus. Taxonomy (NCBI): domain Eukaryota; kingdom Viridiplantae; phylum Streptophyta; class Magnoliopsida; order Asparagales; family Amaryllidaceae; genus Agapanthus; species Agapanthus africanus. Next base: position 437,431,209 of record CM057350.1, on the reverse strand, counting down.
ATAAATGTATACTTCTAAATCCCTATTTAGAAAAACGTTATAGTCATCCACCTGCAAGATATCATAGTTATGAAAACAGCAGTGGCAAGTTATATCCGTATGAACTTCAGCACAGTCACTGAAAAAAGTTTCATCACAATCCACACCAGGTATTTGATGAAAACCTTTTACTACAAGTCTAGCCTTATTAGGTTACTACCTTTCCATTTGCACTGATTTTGAAAGATCTGATTGCTCCTAATGAGTTTTACACATTTAGGAGCACCCAACAAAGTCTATACTTTATTGCAGTGCATGGAGTCCAATTTGGATAACTTGGCATCCAGCCATCAGTCGGAAGTCACCACTTCCTATGGCTTGCTGATATAGTAGGGTCATCATCACATGATACAAGCCTCCCTGTTACCGTCTATAAGTAAACTGAAGTATCTCCAGGCGACTAAGGTCTCCTACTAAATCTGTGGAGTAGCTAAGGTTAGTCAGGGTCAATTGAATCTCCAGCTTCTACTAAATTTTCAGTAACCGTTTGTGGTTCTGGAATCACTTCCAGTTCTACCATACTCCTACTAATTTCTTTTGCAAAAAATTCCTTCTCTAAAAAGGTGGTTTGTCGAGAACATAACAACTTTTGATCCCGAAAATAGTAAAAGATAAACCCTTGCTAATGCTTGAAATGACCTAAAAATTTCCCATTATTGATACGTGCCTTGAGTTTGTACGGATTGTGTTTTAAAGTATAAACCTGATAACTCCATATCTTAACAACCTTGAGATATGTTCTCATATTATATCACATATAGAATCCTAGGCACTTATTTTGATGGAACCATATTCAATTGGTATGCAACTATTTCCAGTGCATATCCCTTAATAGAAAAGGCCACTCAGTGGAGCGCACCCTCGGAGGAGTAATCTGAGAGAGTATAAAATTCTTAATACAGACTGAGTACCAACCCTTGTCCAAATGGACATCGGACTACATACATCAATATATATAAGTCCCAAGAGTTCACTAACTCAAATTCTGTGTTATAAGTTGAAAACTGTAATTTGGTTAAGAATGTTCACACCGTTATCTTTTTATACCTTACCCAATCAATACATTTATATAGGTAAATGTTTAGAACATGTTTTTCAAAATTTATATCCTACTTTATCTAATAAAGAGTCGGATATATCGGTTTTTAAAAATTGGCGCATAATAACAGTTATTCAAAACCAAAATTTTGCCGATAGGCAAAACTAGGTGATTTCCCCAATAGCAACAATTGCTCTGATTTCCGATATTGAGAATCAAATCACCATTTCTAAATACTCTGCTCCATCTCAGCAGCTGTAACATCTTATAAATATGGGATTTTAATCCGGTATCCATATACTTAGGAGTCATTGCTAATTGAGAAGCAGTTCTTAATTGCAACCGCACAGGAAAACTGAAACATCAAAATGTTTTAAGGTAGTGGCCAGGTATACCCAGTAATGCCTCTTCCAATGCCCAGGCTCTTGACAGTAGTTGCAATTTCCTTTCTCTCACTTTATCCCCTTTTGATGTCTTTCCTTCTTACCTTCTGTATATCGAACATAGGCTAGTTGGTTTTTTTCTTACCCTTCTTTTCAGCCCCAGCCTCGGGATTGGAAAATGACTATTCAACAAGCATAACTGGTATATTCTCCCTATTTAAGGAGTTCTCGTACTTGAGATAAGGTGGAGGGGAGGGACAAATGAACAATTCACTTTCTCCAGAATCAGTGGCCATCCTCGGACTGAAACAATTTCTTTGAGTTCGTATGTAACTATACGAGATAGCCTTTCCAAGAAATATAGGTCTCTGTATTAGATACAGAGTGTTCTGGAAGCAAAAGAGGAAGTGGGAGGGGCAAGGATATATGCGACTATGTCGTAAAATATGGAAATTATGACATTCCTAAACCAATGATGTAAAAAAGCTTTGGTTAACTTGGTTTATGAGTTTAAGTTTAAGGTGAGTTATGGGTTGCTTCCAGAGAAAGAGAGAGAGAAAAGAAATACTCAGCGTGTACTCTATCAAGATTAGATTGGTTTATTAATTTATCTAATCAGGATGGCTCCCACTGTTCTGTCAAATCCTCTTTCAAACCCTAAAAGGAAAACTAGCCGAGATTATGTACACTCACAAATTCACTAACCGTTCATCCAGGTCAGTGTTGGTACTAAGAGAGAGGCCCATTGTGCATTCGCACGGACCCAATTAAATATCTCCGTTTCTGCAAAGGCATAACCCTTTAACACCTTTCTAGACACATAATGGGTTAACTAATTGTAAAGTGAAAATATTCCAAGAGTAACTATAACTCAAAGTGAGAATCGAGACCCAAACTATCATGGCGTGGTAACCTTGACAGGGTCAACAAGTCACCCACTCCATAGAAGGTATGCAATCACATTGAAAGTTTCAACATTTGAAACTCCCGATATAGTTTTTACCCCTAACGGCTTATGACCTTGACAGGGTCAACTAACCATAAGCCGCTAGTCAAGTTCAACCCGTCATTTCATAATTAATTTAGATCCACCCGCACGAGCCCTTGACATGGTCAACAAGGCTATGGGACTGTCCTAGCTAATCACATCAACATGCTGTTAGTGATATATGCCCTGGAGGCCATTATTGTATTGTACTGAAGTGTATATTACATTTTGGAAGCTTGGGATATATACAAATATAACAACAGGCTTGCTCAACATGATAGCATTCTATCTGGTTTGAGTCTATCTTAACATGCGTATATATTTCTTTTAACATATCGCTAATATATGTTGATAGAGTCCTTAGGATCTTTGCTTGACTACCAACGTTGTGATAGCAGTCACACTAGTTGAAGCTGGGTAGTTTATAAACACATCCTTAAACTTGTCCCTAGTTGTAGGATTATTGAGATAGGGCATCGATACTCCAGAGTAGACTAGTGTATACGCTTTTTATCCCCGTCAGGGAAGGTGGCATGTCCCGCAGCCATTGGTATACGGTACCAAAGATAGTATACAGGTGCACATTGGGTTGTGAGTTACACTGGATGGACTCGCTGAGAACTGCTGGTTGGTATTATACCTATCGTCAGTTAGCAGTTCCAGGTGACATAAGTACAAGTTAGTCCGTTGACTTGACATCACTATTCGTCTCGAGTATGTTCCCACCGTACTTAGATTACTGCCTTACCATGGCTCAAATGAGTCATGCAAATAGGTAGTAGTTGGGTGTAGTCTCGAAGCACATGAAGGCGGTAGGGGATAGAAGGGATTCGTCTCTCTCAGTATTGGGAGTTGATATCGCGCTGTGTACGGCTGGCCAATCCACAAAGTCCCTGACCAAGGCAAATGAGATTTACTGGTGGGTACACCAGTAGTTTCTCAGGGTGTATTGGGCTCCACACCAACACAACTTATTGCGCTATTAGGGGTCTGACGTTTATCACCCCCTAGGCCATATGCGATACTCTTAGATGAACAGACCGGAATGTATGGAGAATGTCACCTATAGGCTTAGTAGGGTTTTTGGACGAGTTATCATGTCGATCTTCCCTTTGATAGATACCTGGGTAGCCGTTACGTACAGCTAGTGCCACTGACGTGCTTGTGGTTAAACCCACTGCAAGTGTATTTTTGAGTCTTTAGAGTCCCACACAGAGGGTTTCCCGGTTAGGGCGAAACAGTGTAGTTTGCGTATGGTTTTACACAGGGGTGTTCGATTGAACACGTGCATTTATGCACGTGCTTTAATCGGACGGTTAAGTAGTACTAGCAGATTTGAAAGACAGCCAGTTTTGATGCTAGTATTATATTGCTCTCTTTTGGGTATTTTTATTTTAACACGAATAAAGTATTTATACGAATACGTGTATTTGTATAAATACGGGTATTTGTGCTTTGATAAAAATACATGTATTTCTTTCTAAATATGAATACGCATATTTTTTATTTTCGATACAAATACGGTATTCGTATTTTGGTAGAAATACGGTATACGTATTTATACGGGTATAGGTATACTTGTTTATATACTTACATTTATATTTATAAGTGTTTGTATATATGTATCTAGTGAGGTGGCTACACACACACACACACTCTCTCTCTCTCTCTCTCTTCTCCTCACCATTAAACATAGAAGTGTGTGGGCTTGTGACTCACCCTAGTGAGTCATCAAGCCTACCCACTTTTTTGTTTTGGATGAGTAGAGATAAGAATGAGAGTGTGAGATATTTTGAATGGATAGTCGATCTTTTCCAAGTGAAAAAATTCTCTAGTTGCTAGCCATCTTCATCTTCTTCCTCAATCCTCTCTCTTGAGTTGTGAGGATTAAAAGAGAGTATTTAGTTTCACAAACTACACCAATCTAAGTATCTTGTCTTAGCGAGATTTGATCTTTAGTTGCTTCGGACGAAACTATCGCTTGAATCGGCATCCTCGTGTGGATAGTCTTTGACACGGAAGATCGGTTTCGAGAGCTCGTTCCATCAACCCAAAGAGCTTGAGGAGCCAACTTTCAAGCCCCGAAGGACCATCTACAAAGGTTGTAATTTCAACCGAGTAGTTAAAACTCTAGTTAGGGTTTGTTTAGTATAGTGTTTGGGCTTGTATCCTGAGAATTTTAGTGTATCATGCTCAAGTTTTAAAGTTTTTGATTCCACATAGCCGTAGTTGACACGGCAAAGAGCACATATACACTTACATATGCAAGCAGGAAGACATCACTTAGCTACTATACACTACGTCTTGACAGGGTCAACAAACACAGTACGAATACTAAGTACTTTACTTCCTGAATTGACAGAGGGCTACGACTTGTTTTGAAGAAAACCTTTAACGTAATGAACTTGATATCATCGAAGGAACCATGGTTTTGCAAATTTATAGTTATATAGACTTTTGCTTAAGTGCGGATTCCCCTTGAAGGGATTAGGGATCTTACCTCATCAAATGAGGTGCAGAATATTCCTAACCGAATACCTCTATGCAAAGCAAAAGAATACGTCTATAATATATTTTTGGAAAAATTGGTTCATACAACATATTTTAGGTTTGTTTTCTTTGCATTAATCTAAATTAATGCAATCCCATCATTTAGATAAACACATATTATCTAGCATCTTCTCACACCATTACAGAAAAACATGATATGAAAAGAAAATACAATGCAATATATGCCATCTGCATTCACCACGGGGCCTTGAATCTTCATCGTAAGGTTACTTAACTTACGGCTGGGCGGAGGCAGGGCTAGCGCAGATGCAAAACATATATCGGTATTTATTTATATATCATATATATCAACATATATATCACCACAGTCAGCTAATCAACATCACAGGTTTGTGGTCAATATCATCACATGCAGTTTATCACATTACAGGCATGCAATGAACATCACAGAATATAGGAAAACGGATATACTAAGAATCCCGTGTTTTGATTGAGCCGATCACGAAACATAAAATTCCACGGTCATGCGAATAGCCCATACATCATCAATCCACAACCCCTACGAGCGCGGCAAGCCACCCGCCAATCCTAGTAGTGAGGCAACCCGCACTCAATATCATGAGTGTGCCACCCAGTGCTATCTAGAACTCGGTGACTTGAGCACTCCTCCGTGGATGATACCTAACCTCCTATAAGCGCGGCAAAGCACCAGCCAATCCTAGAATAAGATGACTCATATCTTAACTCCTTGAGATGGTCACCCTATGTATTCTAATTCTGGTGATTCGAGCGCTTCACCGTGGGGTATCCTAGTAAATGAATCGAAATATATACAACGGTAACAAATATTGCATCCTGGCCGAGTCCCAATAAAAGAACATACAAACGACGGAAACGATGGCCATAAGTCGACCGCTCATCCCGAATAAATGAAATACATATAACATCAAATGTACAAGCATCTCACACGAGGGGCTATTCATCACGATGACCCGACTTAACCATCACAATATATATATCATCATCAACATCACAATATATATATCACCATCAACATCACAATATCACATATTGTAGAAAACCATGACAATAGAATTCATCACCGCGAAGCGAACACTCGAAATTCCAGACGATGAAAATCAAGCGCACTCCGACAACCAAAATCCCATCATTTTGCCCACCCTAAGCCCTCCAGGGACTCCCCGGGGTACCCCCGATCCCTACCACGGGTCTTGGTTCGAACCTAGACCAAGCAGAGATCGGAATTACGACAAAAAGTTAGGTTTAACGGCAGTTTTGGACAGCAATAACATGGCTGATTTCAGCCATAAAAAACAGCTCAATTTTTTGAAAACCGGATTTGAAAATGGCTACCCAAGATGCTACAGGTCACCCTCTGTTGGATATGTATGCCCTATAGGCCATTATTGTGTGTGTGTGTGTATTGAATGCTTGGACATATGTTTGTACATGACAATCTTTCTCGATATAATAGTATGCTATTTGGTTTGTTTTTATCTTAACATGTGTATATGTTTTACTTGTTATTACGTATCGCCAATACATGTTGATAAAGCCCGTAGAATTATTGCTTGACTACCAGCGTTATTATGGCGATCATACATGTAGGGGCTGGATAGTCCATAAGCACATCATTAACTGTCCTTAGTCATGGAGTATCGAGACTGGGTATCGATATTTCGGAGTAGACTAGTGTATACGTTTCTAGACCCTGACGAGAGGCGATGGTTGCTCCCACAACCATTGGTGTATGGCATCGAAGATCGTATACAGGTGCTCACTGGGGGTGAGTACACTGGACGGACTCGCCGAGAACTTCTAGATGGTATTATATCTATCATCAGATAGCAGTTCTCAGGTGACACGAGTACATGTTAGTCTTTAGACCTGAGATCGTCATTTTTCTTGTATGAATTCCCACTGTACTCCGGTTTTAGTTGGGTACAGTCCTGAGCCACATGGAGGCAGTGAGCGACTGTTAGGGATTCTTCTCTCCCGGTAAAGGAGTCGATGTCACACCGTGTTCGGTTGGCCAGTACCATAAGACCTTAACCAAGGCAGATGGGATTTACTGATAGTTAGATCAGTATTTTCTCGGATTGGTCTTGAGCCACATCGTCACGAATTATCAGGTTATTAGGGTCTGAAGTTTACCACCCCTTAGACCTGGTATGCAATACTCTTAGAAGAAAAGACCGGACTGTACGGAGATTGTCACAGATAGGCTCGGTAGGGGTTCAGTTGAGTTTTCTTGTCGGCCTTCCTTTCGAAAGATACCTGGCTAGTCGTTACATACAGTGCCACTGACGTGCTTGTGGTTATGAATTTATCCAGTAACTCACCGCCAGCGTACTGTCGAGTCTTTAGAGTCCCACATAGAGAGTTTTCCCGGTTCAGGTGAAATGATGTAGTGGCCGTATATTAATACATGTAGGGTTCCGATTAAATATGTGTACTTTTAATTGGACAGTTTGATGATACTAGCCAGCTTAGTATTAAGGCAGATTATTAAATCATGTATTAATTTATTAATTTACATATATATTTAGATATGTATATTCTAGTATTATGTTCATTGTATTTTTTCTATCTCTTGGGTATTCGTATTTTTGTACGAATATGAATATATTTTGTATTTATACATTGTACATTCTAGAAGGAGGACAACTCATTTTAGAATTTTCTATTTTATGGAAATTGAAAATGAGGTAGAGAGATGAGGTGGCAAAAATGAATGGTGAGAGGAATGGCTTGGGTATGGCTTGATATTTGTTTATTTCATTTGCTTCTACTATTCAAGTATGATTGCTATTTTTCTATTTGGAAAATGCTTTAACAAAACCATGCTAGCCAATTTTCTCTCACTAGATTATTCATTCTCACCATTTTCCTTCTCTCTTCTCGCTTCAGTTTCTCCTTCTTCTTCTTCCTTTTTCCTTTTCCTTAACCTCTCATGTGTTGAGAATAAAAAAAAACAAGAGATAGAAAAATACTAGAACACATTACTAAATCCCTAAGCACCTTAGATTAGCAACCTAAGCTCTTTAGTTGCTTCACTTGATTTTTAGTGTGAAGCTAGAGCCTTGAACCATTTCCCTCAGGTGATCATCTTTGGCGAAGGAGGACCAGCTTACAAGCTTGATCCCGGAGTTCCGAGGAGATAAGGAAGTGGATTTGAAGACGAAGGACACGTCTACAAAGGTTGTAACTCTAACCAAGTATTTAGAACTCCTTTGTAGTTAGCTAGTTTAGTGTTTGATTAAGATTCAAGGATTTTAGTTTCTAGAGCCTTTTCGAAATTTTTCGTTTTTCATTCTGCAAAAGCCGCGGTTGTAGCGGCAAGGGAGCTAAGAACTTCATCACCCCTCGATCCTTGACGGTGTCCCCATTCCAAAACAAGAGCTTCAGGGATCGAGTACAAGGCAAAACAACAAGTTTTGGGGCTGATTTTTTCAGAAAAATGTGGATGAAAAATTCCAAGTTAAAATGTTATTTTGTGATGAATTTTAAAGTCATCAAATCAAGTTGTAGTCGTCGGACCGGCTCTGATACCATTGTTAGGATGCTATGTTCATCTAGTTGGTTTTAAAGCGTAGCGGAAGCAATAATTTTAAAATTCTAAAGAGCTATAGCATCGCAAACCATAGAATCAATACCAAAGACTATAACTTGATGAAAAAACTAGAGAGCTAAACTAAAAGTTTAGTGGCTACAACCTTTGTAGAGTCTTCCCTCGCCTAGTGAAAGACCCAAGCTAGCCTCCATATGATAAAGATCGAGCTTGCAAGAAGTCCTCCTCGTAAAAAATGATCCACCTTGAGATTTGCACAACACAAACTCCTACTTCACAACAAGTTGTATGTGAAGCAACTAATCTTCATTAATTTGCTAAAGAAGTGAAGAAAGATGATGCATATTATATTCTTGCTTAATATTCCTTTATTTTTCTTTTTCTCGCTCTCTTCTAAATATTTTCTAAGAAAAAGAGAAGATCAAGAGCTTATTATGAGCCTTATAATGAGAACAAGGAAAAAGAATGACTCATTTCCTCATTTATCAAATAAAGAAAATATTTGTTCTCATCGACATACCCATGTGTGTCTCTCACACACATCTATTATGTATCAAAACATACATAACAAAAATATTTGTATCAAATAAAAATAATTATCAAGAGAGGAAAAGTAAGTATGATATTAGAATATATATATATTAAATCAAAACTTAATTTAATAATCCGGTTATATCAATATATATACCGGCTAATATCATAAAGCGTCCGATAAAAATAAGTGTTTCAAATACACGTGCCTAATTAAACTCCTGCATGTATCCTTATACGCACTCTACATCATGCCTAATCAATACCTGGGACTATAAAGACTCGACAATACACTGACAGTGGGTTAGGATCATATCCATGGCACAAAAGCACGCCAGCGGTACTAGCTGCACATAACCGCTACCCAAGTATTGATAGAAAGAAAGTCAATAAGTAAGCTCATCCAAACCCTGCATGAATCTATCAGTGACAATTTCTGTACAGTCCGGTCTCTTCGTCTGAGAGTATCGCATACCGGGTCTGGGAGGTGGAAACCGTCAGACTCCTGATAACCCGATAAATCGTGCTGATGTCAAACTTATAACCACCTAAAAAACTACTGATAACACTTATCAGTAAATCTGTTCTGTCTTGGCCAAGGACTTATGGTTATAGCCAATTATGCACAGTGTGACATCAACTCCCTATACCAGAAGAGACGAATCTCTTCTATCGCTCATTGCCTCCGTGTGCTTCGGGACTGTACCCAACTAAAACCTGTTTGCATGACTCTTTAAAACCATGGTTGGGTAGTAATCAAAGTACAGTGGGAACACACACAAGATACTATTACGATCTCAGGTCTACAGACTACCCTGTACTCATATTACCAGAGAATTGATATCCAACGATAGATACAATCCCATCTAAGAGTTCTCTAGTGAGTCTGTCCAGTGAAACTCATTTTGATAATGTTCTTAGCACCCTTGCCGCTACAACCACAGCTTTTGCGGAATGAAAAACGAAAAATTATGAGAGGCGCTAGAAACTATAACCCTAGAATATAAACTAAACACTGAAACTAGGAAACTATAAAGAATTTAACTACTCGGTAAAGAAGTTATACCTAAGGAATCATGTCCTTTGTCTTCAAAACCTTTTCTTTAGCTTCTAGGAACTCCGGGATCGAGCTTGTAGGCCGGTCTTCCTGGGTCCTAGATGATCCACTCGAGGGATATGGTTCAAGGCTCTAGCTTCAGACAAACAAGCAAGAGAAGCAACTAAAGACCCTAGCTTGCTAATTTAAAGTGCTTAGAGAAGTAGTGATGTGTTCTAGTTTTTTTCAATCTCTTTTCTACCCTTGATTCTCAACATGAGAGTGTAGGGAAGAAGGTGAAGGAGGAGCTCAAGAGCTAGAGCTAACAAGGAGAGAGAAAAAAAATGGTGAAATGGAAAAATCTTGGTGAGAGAAAATACAAGCCATGGTTTTGTAAAATGAGTTTAGCAAATATAAAATAGCAACCATACTTGAATAGTGTAGACAAATGAATTAATAATTCATTTGTCTACCCTATTCAACCATGCCCATCACCATTCCACCTCACCCCTCCACCTCATTTCCATTTAAACAAATAAATGAAAAAACCAAAATGAGGTGTCCTCCTTCTAGAATGTATCTTTGTATAAATAGAAAATACATTCCCCATATATACATACCCGTATTCGTATCAAAATACAAATACCCAAAGAGATAGAATAATACAATGAATATAATACTAGAATATTCATATCGAAATATATATGTAAATTATTAAATTAATACTTGATTTATTAATCTGGCTTAATCCTAAGTCGGCTAGATAGTACACGTATTTAATCGAAATCCTGCACGTATCAAAATACGGCCACTACATCATTTCGCCTGAACCATAGAAACCCTCTGTGTGGGAATCTAAAGACTTGTCAGTACACTAGAAGTGAGTTACTGGATAAATCCATAACCACAAGCACGTCAGGGACATTAGCTGTACGTAACAGCTACTCAGGTATCTGTTGAGAAGGAAGGCCGACGAACAAACTCATCTGAATCCCTACTGAGTCTATCTGTGAAAATCTCCATACAGTTCGGTCTCTTTGTCTAAGAGTTGAAAGTCGACCATAGCACCACCATGAGATTTTAGTAGCATTAAGCATGCCAAATTTTAATTTTAATTTTTATTAGGTGCTAAGTTAGACTATATAAGATCTTTGCTAGAATATTAGGGTTTGCTATAAAACCGTCAAGAAGGGAAGGAAGTTAAACCGACGTAGATCGAGTCCTTCACTTCACATGCTCCGTGTAGTAGTCCCACGACTCCATTAGGCTCCACTTGAGGCTTTGGACAAACTTCCTCCGATGGCCTTCGTACCGAAGATGATCCACGCGAAATCCCTCCAACTCAAGCTACATCCACACTAAACTCTTTAGCGTAGTAAACACGCTACACTCAATCGCTAGTCAAGTGTAGGATGGTGAAGTAGGGGATGTTAAAAGCTGACAAGTTTGTGTTCAAACTTCATGGTTCACATCACATGTGAGGGTTGAAGCTTGAACTATAGTAATTGAGGAAGAAGAAGAAGCTAGAGAGCAACCATGGGAGCAACCTAAGAAAATGACTAAGTGTTGAGAATGAACTTAGAATGAATGGCAACACTTGACCCCCACTCATTCAATCATCGAAATTTGCAATATAAAATTGCAACCATGCTTGAATAGTGAGTCTAGATGAATAAACAAATATAAATCCCATGCTTGCAACCATGCTCTCATTTTCCACCTTATTTCTATTTTCACAAAATAGAATTTTATGCCATGCTTCATTATATATATATATATATATGTATATATTAATATATATATTATGAAGAATAATTAGTAAGCTAGTGATATTAGTTAAGATATAATTATATCACATTATTAAATCAACACTTAATTTAATAATCCGGTTATATCACATATGACCGACTAATATCATTTATCTGTATATCACATTATCAAATCAACACTTGATTCGACAATCTGGTTATATCACATATAACCGAACAGATAATAAATAACTACTAGATTACAATATGGTATCGCATAAACGTATTTAATCAGGACCACACACATATCACATATGTGTCCTACTTCGTTTCTCTTGAACCAGGAAACTTCTGTGTGGGACTCTAAAGACTCGTCAATACGCCAGGAGTAGGTGATGATCACATCAGTTATCTACAAGCCATCAGCGGTACTAGATGGACGTAACGGCAACCTGGGTATTAAGCGATATGAAGATCAACAAGCAAGCTTGTCCATAGTCTCCATGAAGCCCATCAGTAACACTACTGTACAGTCCGGTCTCTTCGTCTGATATGTCGCATATCATTTCTAGGGGTAGTAAACGTCAGACCCCAGTAACGTGATAAGTCATGCCTGTTAGTTATGTATATGCCCTAGAGGCCATTATTGTACATATGATGTATATTATAGTGGATGCTTAGATATATATAGAGAGGACTTTCTTTCTCGACATGATAGTATTCTATCTGGTTCCTCTTTGTCTTAACATGTTGACTTGTATTGTGATACTGTCTTGCTCTCACATGTTGATAAAGCCCTTAGGATGTGTACTTGACTACTAGGATTATGATGGAGATCATACTAGTGGGGCCAGGGTAGTCTACAAGTACATCCTATAAATGTTCCTAATCGGGGTTGTATCGAGACAGGGCATCGATACTCCAGAGTAGACTAGCGTATACGCCTCTTGACCCATATGATGGGCGATGGATGATCCCACGTCCATTGGTGTTTGACATCAAAGATGGTATACGGGTGCTCAGTGGAGACTGGGTACACTGAACGGACTCGCCGAGAACTCCTAGTTGGTATTATACCTATCGTCAGATAGCAGTTCTCTGGTGACACTGGTACAGGTTAGTCTGTAGACCCGAGATCGTCATAGATTCTTGTGTGATTCCCACTGTGCTTTGATTTCCACCTTACCACGTTCAAGCGAACGTGCAAAACGGTGGCTATTGGGTACAGTCCCGAATCATATGGAGGCAATGAGCGATAGGAGGGGTTTCGTCTCTCCCGGTATTGGGGGTTGATGTTGCGCTGTGCTCGATTGGCTATAACAGGAAGTCCCTAACCAGGGCTGATATGGAGATCTACTGGTAAGTGTTATCAGTAGTTTCTCGACCCATTATGAGCCTTACATCGGAACGACTTATCGGTTACTGGGGTCTGACGTTTACTACCCCTAGACTGGATATACGACATATCAGACGAAGAGACCGGACTTTACGGTAGTGTTACTGATTGGATTCACAGGAGTGTGAGCAGTCTTGCTTATTGATCTTCTGATCGCTCAATACCCGGGTGGCCGTTACGTTTAGCTGACCGCTGACGGCTTGTAGGTGACTGATATGATCACCACCTACTGCCAGAGTATTGACGAGTCTTTAGAGTCCTACACAGAGGTTTCTTGGCTTAGGCGAAACGGAGTAGGAGCACATATGTGATATGTGCGGGACCGAGATTAATGCGCGTATGTGATACCGCATTCTATTCTCGCGATATATGATATCGGCTGGTTATATGTGATATAGTCGGGTTATCAGATCATGTGTTGATTCGATATGATGTTACATTTGATATTAGCCGGTTGTATGTGATATAGCCGGATTATTAAATCAAGTGTTGATTTAATAATTTAATGTATAATTATATATTTGATATATTGAATTACATTAACTAATATTAGCTCACTTAAACATTTCTTTTTCTCGCTTTTGTGTACACTTTGCATATATATGATATATGATATTGTGTCATGGTTGTTGATACATGCAACATAGATGTATGAGACTTACACCATGCTTTGGATAAATTAGGGTTTTACTCATTTAAATTAATTCAAAATGAAGTGGATTTTGTCATGGCAAAGAAACTTGGAGAAGCTAGGGTTTGCCATTGACTTAGTCCACTTAATTTGGATTACTTAAGATATTTATTAACCTTACCATTTATCCTTGACCATGGTTTATTCTCTACAAGAGTTTAGTATGAGATATTATCTCACCATGGTTGCTATTCTCACACAACTCATTCACTTGTTCATTTTTCTCTTCATCTTCTTTCTCATCTCAAAAGCTTTCTAGGGTTTCATGAGATGATGAATCCTAGTGAGAAAAATAAATATAAAATGAGCAAAATTCCTACTTCATCATCCTCTTCTATACTAGCCATATAGTTTAGGGTGTTAGCTTCACTAATTCCATATTAGTGAAGTGATAGCTTGAGTCCGTGTTTCCTCGAAGTAGATCATCATAGACTTTGAAGACTTCTAACAAGCATGCATCATATATCTCGTGGAGCCTCTCAAAAGTCCAGGAGTTTGTTGATCGCAACGAAGGGACCACAATAAGGAGCTATAGAAGTGAAGGAATGGACTACAAAGGTTGTAATCCCTACTCACTTAGTTGTAAAGTTGTTTACTTTAAGTTTTCGTATGATTCTCTAGTAAAAGATCTTGGTTGGAGTTCTTTTAAGCATGGTAAAATTTTAATTTGGCATGGATGATGCCACCCGAAACCTTGCTGTCGTGCTTAGGAACCCTGCAATGCCGATGTCTGGCCTATAACGGTTTGAGAAACTACTGATAACACTTATCAGTAAATCTCGGCAGCAGCCCTGGCCAGGGACTTCCAGTTATAGCCAATCGAGCATAGCGCAACATCAACCCTCAACACCGGAAGAGACGAAACCCCTCCTATCGCTCATTGCCTCCATGTGACTCGGGACTGTACCCAAAATCCACCTGTTTGCACAACTCCTCCTGAGCATGGTAGGGAGGAAATCAAAGCATAGTGGGAGCCACACAAGACTCTATGACAATCTCGGGTCAACAGACTAACCTGTACCAGTGTCACCAGAGGACTGCTATCTGACGATAGGTATACTACTACATAGGAGTCCTCGGTGAGCCCGTTCGGTGTACCCATTCTCTAATGAGCACCTGTGTACAATCTTTGATGTCACACACCAATGGTTGTGGGATCAACCATCGCCCTCTAAGGGACAAGAAACGTATACACTAGTCTATACTAGAATATCGATGCCCTGGTCTTGATATTCCCACGACTAGGAACTGATTAAAGGATGTACTTGTGGACCACCCTGGACCCACTAGTATGATCTCATCATAATCCTGGTAGTCAAGTACATATCATAAGAGCTTTATCAACATGTGAGAGCAAGACAGTAAAGAATACCAGTCAATATGTTAAGATAAAGAGTAACCAGATAGCATACTATCATGTCGAGCAAGAAAGTCCTCTATATTATGTCCAAGTATCCACTATATCATCAATAATGGCCTCTAGGGCATACATATTCCAAATAATCTTCCACTTGCACTAAGGCTAGTTGTTGTAGTATCTCATACCCAACGTCCCAAAAGTCTCTCGAATAGCATCTGGGGGATGGCCTTGGTGAGTGGATCCGCTGTGTTATCCTCTGTGTCAACTCTCCTGACCTCGATCTCCTGAAGATCAACTATCTCCCTGATCAGGTGATACTGTCTAAGAATATGTCTGGATCGCTGACGGGACCGGGGTTCCTAGGCCAAAGCCACAGCTCCATTGTCATCACAATACACAGGTATTGGATGCCCAATGGTAGGAACCTAGTTCATCTCATGAACTCTATTCATCCAGACAACCTCTTTGGCAGTATCGTTGGTAGCGATGTAATTAGCCTCTATCAATGAGTCTGCTACGGTATATAGCTTGGAACCCTTCCAACATACCGTCCCTCCACCGAGGGTGAAGACAAAACCTGAGACTGACTTTCAGTCATCCTTATCACTTTGGAAGCTCGAATCGGTAAAGGACTCCATCTGGAGTTCACCATTACCATACACCAAGAACATCTCTTTAGTCCTTCTCAAGCACTTAAGAATGTTCTTCAGCTATCCAGTGGTTTTCCCAAAGATCTTTTTGATACTTATTCACTACACCTAGTGAGTAAGCTACATCCGGTCTGGTACATAACATCGCATGCATGATTGACCCGTCTGCGAAAGCATAGAGTAACCCTTGTATGCGAGCCCTCTCCAAATCAGCCTTGAGAGACATCTCTTTGGAGAGAGTGATTCCTGAACAAGCGGGTACATTACCATGCTTAGAATCATCCATACTAAACCCCTTTAGCATGGTGTCTATGTACCTGGATTGGGACAATCCTAAATCCATTTAGATCTATCTGTATAGATCTATATCCCCAGGATGTAGGAGACATCGGTTAGATCTTTCATGGAGAACATGTGTGATAAGAGGTGCTTGACCGAGTATAGCATAGGAACACCCTTTTCTATCAAGAGTATGTCATCCGTGTACAATACGAGGAAGAAAACCATACTCTCTACAACCTTTTTATTTATACATGGTTCATCTATCTTTTTGATGAAGTCAAACTCTTTGACAGTTTCATTAAAACAGATGTTCCATCTCCGCGATGCCTGCTTCAACCCGTAAATGGATTTAAGCAGCTTGCACATGCTTCTACTGCTTCCGCTGTCTACAAAGCCCTCTGGCATTGTCATATATACGCTCTCTTCTAAATCACCATTTAGAAAAGCGGTTTTGACGTGCAGTCTGCCAGATTTCATAGTCATGGTATCAGCAATGGCAAGTAGGATCCTGATGGACTTAAGCATAGTTTTGAAAGTCTCAACTTTTCCATCTACACCAAATTTTCTTTCTCAAAGATCCTCTTGTTCCCAATGGGTTTTACCCCTTCAGGAGCAACATGCAAAGTCAACACTTTGCTGGTGTACATGGATTCCATCTCAGATCGCATAGCATCCAGCCATTTCACACAGTCTCCACTTGTGATGGCTTGCTCGAAACTAGTTGGGTCATCATATCCATGATGCAATCTTTGCTCCCCACCGCCTACGAGAAAACTGTAGTATCTCTCAGGTAGATGAGGAACCCAACTAGATCTGCGGAGTGGCTTCAGTTCATCAGGGACTATTGAATCCTCCGGTTCCACCAAATCATCAGTTATCATTTTCTTTGCTGGAACTTCTTCCAGTTCTACCTCATCGCCACTAATTTCTTCCACAAGAAATTCCTTTCTAAAAGGTGGCATGTCGAGAAACGAAACATCTTTTGTTCCTCGGTGTGGTAGAAGATATTCCCTCGCGAATTTTTGGGATATCCTACAAACTTGCACAGAACTGACCTTGCCTCAAGCTTGTCCGGATTTTGCTTTTCAACATAGGCTGGACAACTCTATATCTTAACTCGTTTAAGAGATGGTCTTTTCCCATTCCATATCTCATATGGAGTGGTAGGCAAAAGATTTGATCGGAACTTTATTCAATAGGTATGCAGCTTCTCAAGTGCATGTCCCTAAAAGGAAATAGGCAACTCAGCAGTACTCATCATAGAGCGCACCCATATCTCATAGGGTGCGATACCTCCACCCCGATATACCGTTATGCTGTGGTTTATACGGAGGAGTAAACTGAGAGAGAATCTCATTTTCTTTTAAATAGTCTCGGAATTTCGTGCTCCAGTATTCTTCTTCCCGATCATATCGAAGGATTTGAATACCTTCACCTATTTGGTTATCTTCTTCATACTTATATTCCTTGAAATTCTCAAAAGATTCAGTTTTGTGTTTCAACAAGAACACATGTCCGTATCTTGAGAGAACATCGGTGAATATAATATAGTATGCAGAACCATCCCTGGCATATGTAGACATAGGACCGCATACATCACCATGTATCTGTCCAAGTGTTCAATAGCTCTTTCTCCGTTTCCAGTAAACGGAAATTTGGTCAGCTAGTCTTTGAGACATGATTGACAAGTTTCATAAGATATAAATTTGAACGGATTCAAATATGCATCCTTATGGAATTTTATCTAGTCTTGTTTCATCGATATGACCCAGTCTACAATACCACAAGAAGACTTCGTTCATTTCTGAATTGTTCCTCTTGTGTGTATTCTGTACGTTAGAACCATGTTTTGATTCAGAACGTTTATACTGTTATACAACGTACCTTACCCAATCAACACTTGATTTAGGAAAATATTCACAATATTTATTGGTACGAAATAACAGTCGCTAAGAATCAATGTATTACCAGTTGGTAACACCAGGTGATATCTGCCAACTGCTTTGCTGCAAAAATTGCACCATTCTCTACTACTAGAAACATATCACCCTTTCCTAGTTCTCCACTTGTCTATAGCCCACGTAACAAATTACATGTGTGGGATCCTGATCCGGTATCCAATACCCAGGACGTAGATGTAACTGAGAAACAGTTCTTGGTTACGAACACACCCGAAGACAATGCATTAACATGCTTATTCTTCATTTAGGTGGCGTGGGAATCCGTATATTCCCCTATTTCTTGCTCAGACTTATGACAATCATAAGGTAGAGCGGAACCTAGCCCAGTATAATAAGTAGGTTCGGTCAATACATTCATATTATTATCTTGATTAAGGCATTTCATTGGTCGCTACCAGGAGAGAGAGAAGGGTAATCACTTTGCGTGCGCTCTTTGCAAGATTAGATTGGTTATTATCTTATCTAATCAGGATGGCTCCCACTGTTTTTATCAAATCTTCCTTCAAACCATAAAAGGTATGATTAGCCGGGATTAATTACACCCTACAGGTTCGCCAATCGTCCGGCCAGGCAGGTATCGGTACTCCGAGGGAGGTTTCCCGTGCTTTCGTACGGACCTAATTAAAATAAACCTCGTTTTTCTAGAGGCATAACCCCGTTGACACCTTTTTAGACACCTACTTGATTAGCTAATTGTAAAGTGCAAAACTCTCTTAGGAGTAACTCTTACTCGCAGTGGGTATCGGCATCCAACTATCATATAGAAGGTATGCAATCTCATTGCAAATTTCAACACTTGAAATTCCCGATAATATTTTTACCCCTAACGTCCTATGACCTTGACGCAGGCCAACAAACCATAGGGCGTTAGTCAAGTTCAACCCGTTCATTTCTTGATTGAATTAAACCCACCCGCACGACCCTTGACGCAGGCCAACAAAGTCGGACGACTACCCTAATCCAATCGCATCATATGCTGCAGACAAGCACTAATTCAGCTACCGCACACTACGCCGCCAACAAACGTAGCACGAATACTAAAATAACACTTATCTGAAATGACGAAGGGCTTCACAAGTTTTTAAGAAAACCATGAGTGTAATGAACTTGATATCGTTGTAGAATCTAGTGATTTAGAAAAGGAGTGTTTTTGAGGCTTTTGCTAGCTTCGCTAAAGAGGCCACTCTCGGTGAAGAGATCTCGGCTCTTTTCTCATCAAATGAGGTGCTGGATATTCATGAATACCACTATGCAAAGCAAGAACTAGAGAAGAAGTCAAAAGACAAAACCGAGTGGGTTGCAGCATTTGCTAGTTTCGCTAAAGAGGCCACTCCCGGTGAAGGGATCTCGGCTCTTTCCTCATCGAATGAGGTGCTGGATACTCATCAAGGAATACAACTATGCAAAAAAAAAACTAGAGCTACATTTTTTGAAAATTTGATTCTACAACATTGTAACGACCGTGTTTTCTAATACCTAATAAAATATATTTTATTTAAATTTCTACTATCAAATAATTATTTACGTGTTTCGTTGATAGAAGAATAATTTTTAAAGTAATATTAATAATTTTCAAAGCATTGAAAATGATTAAAGGAATTTTCTAAAATCTATTTATTATTTTTATAGGCTTAAAATGTTTTATAATGCCTTACAATAATTTACATATTTTTATAATTGATTAAAATAATTAATTCGTAATTAAAAATATTTTAATGGATAAACTAGATTTTAAATAATCATAATAACTAGCTAACACCATAGAAATGGATATATTATTTTGTTTTAGCCCAAAATTATTTTTATACTAAAGATAACAATAAAATATATTTTCAGAAATTTTTCCATAATTTTCCCGTATTTTTAACTATTTTTAACAATTTTTTTAAAACCAAATTCAAATATTAAATAGTAAACAGTTTATTATTATTATTTTTTTTTTAAAAATTAAATTAATTCCCTTGATCTGGACCGTTGGATATAAGATCCAACGGCCCAAAGACGCATGGCGGCGCCCATGTGGTGGGGACCACGCGAAACCGCGTGATCCCCCTCTGCGCAGACGCGTGGCAGCTTGGCGGCGCGATCTCAGCCGTTGGATCATAATCCAACGGCTGAGGCTAAGAGGCGGCGGCGGCAATCATTAACTGATGATTCTGAAATCATTAGGGAGCGCGGATTTTGAGGAAGTTTAACAGAAGTTTTGGATTTTATGGTTGGTAATAAAACCCTATAAATAGACACTTCAAACACTGATTTCTCACACCTCAGAACTCCCAAAATTCTGAAAAAAATATCCACACCTTCGTATCGACAACGCCGACGCTGTGGTTCCACCCAAGTATCGAGGAAAAATCCGAGTGTGAAACTATTGAGGATTTAGAACTAGCCTACGCTTTCAACCCATCGGCATCCGACTCAAACAAAAGGTAGAATCCGCCTCTCTCCACTCCTCTGTCGCCTTCTTTCTCATAATGATCTTGGTTTCAACTCCTAATCCTTAATCTCATATTTAAAATGATATTAAAAATGTTCCTGCATGCCTATTTTGGTACCTCTTAATGATAATAATATTAACCATGTTTAAAATGGTTTCCTTAATCACTCCTATATGCAAAATATTGCACCCTCGTACTACATGAAATGTGATATGCTTAATGTTATAGTCCACGGGGTATCACTTCACCCTTCACATACCCACACTTACCCATACTACTAATTTAATCTCGAAACAGGATACTTCCACAAAATACCCTCGTTTTATTAAAATGTTGTATTTGTTTAAAATATCAATATGAGATAAGAAATGTGGAATAAATGTTTTAGATACGATATATATATATATATATATATATATATATATATATATATATATATATTACGAGATTAATGGAGGAAAGAGGCCATAGGAGGGGATTTCCTCTTATGGCGTGGAAAAAATACAACCTCCAGTATTTTTTCTGACGATCGGCACCCATCATCATCATCGTTATCATCTAAGATGTGCGTACACCAAATTTCATATGATTCCACAACTTTTTCACCGTTGATTTAGTGGGTTCAAAATTAACGGTTTACTGACAATAGAACTTTTTACATTGCTAAATCAACGGTGAAAAAGTTGTAGAATCACATGAAATTTTGTGTACCCACATCTTAGATGATAACGATGAAGATGATGGGGGCCGATAGTCGAAAAAATTGGTGGAGGTTGTATTTTTTCCACGCCATAGGAGGAAATTTCCTCCTATGGCCTCTTTTCTCCATTATTCTCATATTTTACTTACACCTTTTTCACCAACTACTGTAATTTTGTTAAATCCCTTACCTTTTAAAAGGGGATAATACTAAATCTAAATAACGGCATATGGTTTTTCCAACTTAGCCCCTTTCACTCGAAAGGATATTTTTATATTAATTCTTCTTAGAATGTTAACTAAAGTTTAATGAGTTACCTTATTAATAGGGTAATGTTTTACGCGAGTACCTCATGGTTGATAGGCAATCGTCCTTGAAAAGGACACAAATCCTGCCGTCCATGTGCAGCGGTTGCCAACACGAACGTATTTTCTAAAACGTTACCTCAAACTTAAAACATTATAATTTCATAAAATTATTATTCACAATAAAATACCTCAATCCATCCTAAAAAGAGATAATTTCATTTAAATACCTTGACCTTTACTAAAAGGTTATTTCCAACAAAAACCATAACCCTTATAACGATATTTTTCTAAAGATTTCTAAAACTTTATTAAAAGAAAATTTTCAAATAAATACCCTAACCTTTTATTAAAAGGATAATTTCTCGGTAAAATACTATGCGTTTCCAAAATGATGAATCTTCCAAATAGCATGGTTTTGTTATAAACAATAAATATAATTAAACCCTATCATCCTTTATTAACTAAGCATTTTATAAAAAGATATGAAGCACCTTACAGACTTTAAAGATAACAAGACAAAACGAGCGGTTGTGGAAGGCCATATTAAATGAGATAAACTTCTTGATTACAAATTTATGACATACATGACACATGATACAGTTAGGGTTAGAATACGCGGACCTAGTTATGGAATACTTATATTTGAGAATCCCTGCAGGCAGGGTGAACAGTCCAATGTGTGGATGACTACTAACCCGATATTCGGGCGAATACTAACCCGATATTCGAGCGAATGCTAACCCTATTTGAGGGCGAATGATACAAAATGTAGATGACATACAATGTGGAAATTTCATGCCTAGAGATATACGCTGTAAGTCGACATTAGACACCCCACATGATGCGGGGAGGCGGAATAGGTAAAACAATCATTTTGTTTAAACTAACATCGACTAACTTTACGGATCTTTGCTAAACCCTAACTAACAACAACATAGAAGTGATTAGCTACTATGAAAGAAGATTATACCTAATGAATCAAGTCCTTCTTGTTCTCTTTGTTCACCTCCTCGACGACCTTCTCGATGTGATAGAAGATGCACCCGAGAGCTACTTCTCCAAGCTTTAACCTCACACTTGAGGTAACTAAGTGGTTATGTGTGCTAATCAAAGCAACCTAGAGGATATAAAAGAGGATTAGGGATCTATTAGTCTTGGTAACCCTTAGATCTCAACACATGAGAGGTTAGGGTTAGGGTTGAAGAGAGAGAGAGCTTGAAGAGAGAGAATGTGAAAGTAATTATCAAATGGAAATTAACTCATTTGTGTATATATATCATGAAGCATAAAATATCTTGCACAAAATATCTTTGCACAAATATCTTCATACTTCATTTAATACAAATGAATCATCTAATGAGTCATTAAAACCATTAATGCTTCATTAACTCACTTGATGAATCATCTCTATGAGTCACAAAACCATTTAATGCATATAACACCTAAGCTCTCCACCTCATCAACCTTCTAGAATCTTCTCGAGTAATTACGAGAACGCCCCTCCTATCCATGAAAACACGGAAATACTGAGACTGTATAAATCCAATAATCCAATAATCCAATACTAGAATCTGGCTTAAACCAAAACATGCTAGTATAAACTGTCCGAACATCGTACGTGCGTAAAAACACGTATGTGTCCGAACCCTGTCGTAAAACCATACGACCTCTATATCGTTTTGCCCGAAGCAGGGAAACTCTCTGTGTGGGACTTTAAAGACTCGACACTACGCTGGCAGTGGGTTTAACGACAGACCGCAAGCGGCACTAGCTATACGTAACGGTCCCCAGGTAGATGTCGATAAGAAAGCCGATGAGGAAACCCATTCGAACTCTTACTGAGGCTGATGTGACAATCTCCGTACAGTCCGGTCTGTTCATGTAAGACTGTCGCATATCGGGCCTAAGGGCGGCAAGCGTCAGTCCCCTATAAGCTGTATAAGTCGTGTCGGAGTGAAGCCCATTACACCTTGAGAAGCTACTGGAAATCCTACCAGAAAATCTCGCTTTCCCTGGCCAGGGACTTTGCGTAATGGCTCTCCAAACACAGCGCGATATCAACTCCCAATACCGGGAGAGACGAATCCTATCTAACCGCCACTGCCTCCAAGTGCTTCGGGACTGCACCCAACTGCTACCTGTTTGCACGACTCCTTTGAGCCGTGGTAGGGTAGCAATCTAAGAACAGTGCGAACACACTCGAGACGAAGCGGCTGTGTCAAGTCTGCGGACTATGCTGTACTCATGTCACCTGGGAACTGTTAACTGACGACGAGTATAATACCAACCAACAGTTCCCTGCGAGTCCTGTCCGGTGTACCCGTAACCCAACAAGCACCTATATACTATCTCCAGTACAACGTACTGATGGCTGTGGGATAGATCATCTCCCCAACTGGGATGAGAAGCATACACACTAGTCTACTCCGGAGTATCGATGCCCTGTCTCAATAATCCTACGACTAGGGACCTGAAAAAGGATGTGCTTGTAGACTACCCAGCCCCCACTAGTGTGACTGCCATCACAACGCTGGTAGTCAAGGAAGATCCTAAGGGCTCTATTAATATGTATTCTCGATATGCTAACATATACACATATTAAGATAGATATAAACCAAGTAGCATACTACCATGTTTAGCAAGACTGTTAATATAACTGTGAATATCCCAAGCTTCCATTAAGTAATATACAAGCTAGTATGATACAATAATGGCCCCTAGGGCATATACACTAACAATCTCCCACTTGCACTAGGGCCATGTACTGGCGTATCGAAGACCTATCATCTCGAGTAGCCTCTCGAACTGATTCTGATGTAAGGCCTTAGTGAATGGATTTGCAGTGTTCTCCTCTGTAGGAACTCTCCGGTCCTCGATCTCCTGTTGATCTATGATCTCCCTGATCAGGTGATACCACCTCAAGATGTGTCTGGACTTCTGATGGGACCTGGGTTCCTTCGCTAAAGCTATAACTCCGTTGTTGTCATAATACAGCGGTATTGGATCAGCAATGGTAGGAACCACCTGAAGTTCTGTTAGGAACTTCTTTATCCAGACTGCTTCTTTTGCGGCATCACAAGCAGCGATATACTCCGCTTCCATCATCGAGTCAGCAACAGTGTCCTGCTTGGAACTCTTCCAGCACACCGCCCCTCCATTGAGGGTAAAGACATAACCTGACATGGACTTGGAGTCATCCTTGTCACTCTGGAAGCTGGAGTCGGCAAAAGTCTCGATCTAGAGGTCTTTTTCGCCGTAAACCAAGAACATATCCTTAGTCCTTCTCAGGTACTTGAGAACGTTCTTTACTGCTATCCAGTGCTTCTCCCCTAGGTCTGACTGATACCTGCTTACCACGCTCAGTGCGTAAGCTACATCTGGTCTGGTGCACAACATCGCATACATTATAGAGCCTACCGCATAAGCGTAGGGTATAACTGACATGCGATCCCTTTCTAAATCAGCCTTGGGAGACATCTCTTTGGATAGGGTGATTCCGTGACAAGTCGGTAAATTACCGCGCTTAGAATCTTCCATACTGAATCTTTTCAGTATAGTGTTGATATACCTAGACTGTGAAAGTCCCAACATCCTCTTAGATCTATCATGATAGATCTGGATCCCAGAATGTAAGAGGCATCACCCAGGTCTTTCTTGGAGAACCTGTGTGACAAGAATCCTTTGACAGAATGTAGCATAGGAATGTCATTTCCTATCAATAGAATGTCATCTACGTATAAGACGAGGAATACGACAGTTCGTGCTACAATTTTACTATATATACACGGTTCATCTGGATATTTGATAAAGTCATATTCTTTGACCGTTTCATCAAAACAGATGTTCCAACTCCGCGATACTTGCTTTAGTCCATAAATGGACTTAAGCAACTTGCACACTTTCCCGCTGCTCCCACTCTGATTGAAACCTTCTGGCTGATCCATATAGATGCACTCTTCTAAATTACCATTTAGAAAAGCCGTCTTTACGTCCATCTGCCAGATCTCATAATCATAGAAGGCGGTAATAGCAAGAAGGCCCCGAATGGATTTAAGCATAGTCACTGGAGAAAAAGTTTTGTCATAGTCCAAACCAGGGCTTTGACGAAAACCCTTTGCAACAAGTCTAGCGTTACAGGTTTCCACCTGTCCATCTTGAAACGTTTTGAAAATCGTTTCGGTGGAATTTCGGAAAAATCGGTAAAATAAAGGGGTTTTCTGTAAAAATTCAAAATACAAATATGTTTAATATAAAAATTAAATATACATATTCTAGCTATGTAATTGCTAGTATTTGGTGTTTATTGAGCCACTGGTGAAATTTCAAATTTTCTGAAAAAAAATATTTTAATATTATTTTAAGCCGTCACTAATACATTTAATTAGGGAAATTACAAATTGGAATGGGTTGATACAAATTTTATAATTCTTGGCACATTAAACAAAATTTTAAAATATTGTTTCTGAAATGAAATCGTTTGCCAAAACGGTTTAGAAATTATTGAAGAAAAAAGGCTTTTTTAGTGAATTTAGTGTAAATGGATGTTTGGGGTATAGTATTTATCATTTTTCATCACCCCACACCCATACCCACACTCACAAACCCCCATTTTTTCTTTCCTATGGCTGAATTCTGCAGCCCCCCCTCAATTGTCCCCACTTGTGTTGCAAAAGAAAAGAAAGAAAAGAAAAGAAAAGAAAAGAGAATGATAGAAGTAAAATGTGGACTTTTTGACCCCATTCTCTCTCCAATCACCTCACACTCTCTTCTCCCCCCTCATTGGCCGAGCCATTTCTGAATTCCTGCAGCCCCTCCCCTCTCTTTCCCTCATCTCATCTCTTCTCCAAAAATCCCACCCTTTTTACCTTCAAAAATTCATCAAATTCCATCCAAAATCAAAACAAAATCAAAATCCAACTCCTACCCATTTTTCATTTGCCTATCTAGCATGGATCTAGGGAATAAGATTTCAATTTGGGAGGTTATGGGTGCTTGTGGATCTTCAAATGTTTTTGGGTATAATTTCTAAACCTTTTGCTTAATTTGTTAGTTAATTTCTTAAAGCTAATTTATTTAAGTGTTAATTAGGCTTTAGTTGCAAGTTTGGAAATTCTAGAATTGGGTATGGATCAAGTTAGGGTTTTATATCATTTGATCATGGTTTAAGTGTATAATTTAACATATTATGGCATGTAAAATCTTACCTATTAACTAGTTTGCTAATTGTTATTTTAAAATTTGTCTAAATAAGCTATTTTGCTAACTAGGGTTTTTGGAAAATTATTAAATGCTTT
Organism: Agapanthus africanus; assembly: GCA_030015575.1. Taxonomy (NCBI): domain Eukaryota; kingdom Viridiplantae; phylum Streptophyta; class Magnoliopsida; order Asparagales; family Amaryllidaceae; genus Agapanthus; species Agapanthus africanus. The sequence goes on along the minus strand of CM057350.1, from coordinate 437,404,262 downwards.
AGATTAAATATAATTATGGTTTCATATCATTATTAATATTATATTGAGTGGTTTAATGCCTTTAGTTCATGAAAATCCAAGCTAAATTGTTGTTTGTGTATTTTTGCTATAAAATTGTTAAAATTGGGTATTTTGTAAACTAGAATTTTGGGGTCAATGGAATTTAATGAGATTAAATTATGGGAATTGTTTTTATGACTTATTTAAGATATTTAATAAGTATTATGGCCGCTAGATTTGTTTAAACGTCGAGTTTTGTACTAAAACGGGTAATTTTTGCTTGCTAGATTTTCGGAAAAATGGCTTTTAAGGTGAATTTGTGTTTTTTGTGAATTCTAACCTATTTTATATTATAATTGGTGTTCGTGAATGCGCAAATGAGAGTGTTTGGGGTTTTCTCGATGGTTTGAAGTTTGTACATCGACATCGAGGGTTGGTTTGGCTATTCTTGCCTGCGTAGGCGATAGGTTTTGACCTATGCGTGATACGCGTGCCGATTCGATTTTCGTATGCCGTTTCGATTTTGAATTTGGTTTTAATGCGATACGGTGCATTATGATATGTAGGTACCCCATGTGGACTTCGAGACGACAAGCAAGTGCGTGGCGACGTCGGCACCGGCGAGCGAGGACCAGGTGAGTAGATTTATATCTACGGGGAGAAGTCGGGTGGATGGCGTATAGCACCCCCGCAGTCCGTGGTGATGTATACGAATACGTATACACACATATATATTGATTATTTATTATTGAGGTTATTGATGATAAAGATAGATTTTAGGTGTGAATGGATAGGTTTAGTGTTGCGAGACCCTAGAGTAGAGGTTGCACCACATTTACACACACACCCATACTTGCATACATTCTTCTTCATATGTGCTTATATGGGGTTATATAGTTATGTGTTCACATGTGTATGTGACTATGTGTTCATATACTGGATTTGAGGATAGTACTTGGGATCTGAGATGAGTCGATGAGATTTGATTTGAGGCCGTGAGATCGGTGATTTGGCAGGGTTCGTATTTGAGATACGACATGACGTTGTAGCGGGTCCTTTGACGTAGTGTTTCACACACGTGCATGCATACGTAGGTGGTATCAGTATTGTACTAGACGTAGGTCAGTACCCCGATCATGATATTTGATAAAGAGGATACCAGATGAATAGTATGATGAATGTGATATTGACCCGTACCCAGATTTGGGATGCCGTACGACGGATTTACGTACGAGCTATATATTGATGATTGATTCGCACCCTTGACTTGGGATGTCTGACTATAGATATGGTATCGGAAATGATATTATTGAGGCGGGATCACCGACTATATATATACATGTATGTATATGTATCGACTCAGATGATAAGCGGTTTCCTTACCTGTAGTTCAGCTTGTTAGTTCGGCCGTATAGTTTAGTGTAGTTGTTAGATTAGATTAGACTCCTACCTATTTCAAAAACTAGCGGATCGTGGGTATTTTAAAAGACAGGTCAAGGGATCTACGGATATTTCAAAAGACGTATCCTTTCTTAAAACCACCGTAGCCCTTATTTTCAAAACCCCACGATTCGTGTTATTTCAAATGGCACCATTGTTTAATATTTAGTTCCCGCTCATTATGGTTGCTCGCTCCGCATCGCATACTTACATTGTTATTTCATATTGCATTGTTGATATTATGCTGTTAGGATACCGGCACCATTACCGATGATGCCTATGTACCACGTACACTTACTTGCCGGCTCACACACATCTTCATCGGTAATTGCTATGTCACGTACACCTTAGAAAATATTATGGCTTAACTTAGCTTGATAGCTAGTAGTTTGACATGATATTAGTGTACTTACCTTATATGCCAGCTTAGATATTGTAGTTATTACTTGTCACTTCATGCATACTGTTATTCATTGTTATGCCATATTCATTGTTATGCTATATTCATGGTTTTACATGCTATTGATGATTTGGATTCGGATTTCCATGAGATTTTCAGGATTTGGGGGAAAACCGCAAAACTTGTATAAGCTTCTTTCCTCTCTTTTAAATAAAAAGTGCGGTTTTCCCATGATGTATGAGTCGTCCACCATGAGTTTACTGATGGATTTCGAGACCCGATTCGAGGACATGGATGAACCGTTTCGGGTACATGGTGGGCCCGGTGCGGTACCCCGGGGCAAGAAGATCGTGTTGTTGACGTTGAGCCTGTGCAGGGGAGCACGACCGACCGGTGATATTACCCGACGCGTCGGATATCCGGAGGATACCGTCGTGGTCATGAGATGGATGGTAGGGGCCGGCCTGGACTGACGGCGCCCTAGTCATTGTGATTGAGACATTGAGATTTCGAGATATTGAGGTACAGAGACTGTGATACAGAGATATCGAGATATTGGGATTACGTTTTGTGCCGATGCTAGGCACTGTTTTATGCTGATTTCATTATGATACCTCATTTTAAAAGTACAGAAATCTCACTAATTTATGAAAGCTGTTTTCTTCAGTACATGCATTCTGTTTCATGCATTCATACATCACCCATATGATATATTGCTACCTGAGGCACTGACACGGGCATATGGGATTACACTTGGGTTAGATATCTACCCTAGTCATTGTTATAGACTGCTGGTTATATTTAAGGATTATATATTATGATCGTATGACCTAGGATTGCATCATACATGCGATTTCTATTCGTAGATATTTTTCTATTCACAAGTTGGCAACTCACCCCCGTTGTGCCCCAGTTTCTTGCAGGTTTGCCGTACAGGTTTCATTACGGCTTTGCGGGCACAGTTTCGTTCGGGTAACTTGCTAGTAGGTAGGTTTATTGGTATCGTACCCATCATATTACCTTGTATAATATTATTCAGTTGTATCTAGTAAATTCCATCAACCAAATATGTATTTATTTTTGAGATAGAGACCAGTGATGTTATTCTTTCGACCGTAGAGTCGTGCGTTGTATTTCTGTGGATTTCTTGTTGTTTTGAGTTTCCTTTTGAGTTTTGATCCTCGCCCTTAGCGTTGTATATTATATTGCTTGTGTGGTTGTGACCGTCGATTGATGAAGAGCTAGCTCCCGCTTGGGGATGCCTTTTATTGATTTCGTATACTATTCATGTTGTATCCTGTTTGGGAGCCAGTATTTACAAAGGAGACTCTGCCGAAATTTTCAGGAAATATTTGATGTTTTTAAAACCGCATAATTCAGCTTATGCTATTAAAACTACTTGATTTTAAATTGGTTTTCCTTCACTCTACTACTTTTCTTGGTTTGGATTTCTGGGTTTTCGGCTTACTTAGATTACGTAGCCTCGAGACGTTTTGTAGTTTATGTGCCGGTCTTATTCCGTACTTTCGGGACTTGACACATCTACACCAATCTTTTTCTTGAAGATCTATTTGAATCCTATGGGTTTTACCCTACCTGGAGCAAAGTCCAAAGTCCATACTTTGTTGGTGTACATGGACTCTATCTCGGTCTGCATTGCATCTAGCCATCTTACCGAGTCACCGCTCTGGATGGACTGCTGGAAGCTAGTAGGTTCATCATTATCAATGACGCAATCCTCTCTATCCCCATCTATGAGAAAACCGCAGTATCTTTCAGACGGATGAGACGGCATACTACTCCTGCGGAGGGATGCGGGAATGTCCTGTTCTTCTTGAACTACTGGTTCTACCAAACTTTCAGTAGTAGTTTGTGGTTTTGGAATTTCTTCCAGTTCTATTTCGCTCCCACTTGTTTCCTTTTCTAAAATCTGCTGTTCTAGAAAATGGGCATTACGAGAAACAAAAACCTTTTGTTCCTCTGCGTAATAGAAGAAATACCCCTTGGAGTTCTTTGGATATCCCACAAACTTACACTGTACTGATCGTACCTCGAGTTTGTCCGCATGCTGCTTTTTAACAAAAGCTGGACATCCCCATATCTTCAGATACTGAAGATAGGGTTTCTTCCCACTCCACATCTGATACGGCGTGGTAGGCACAGTCTTGGGAGGAGCCCTGTTCAAAAGATATGCTGCTGATTCTAGCGCATAACACCAGAAAGATCGCGGTAACTCAGCATTACTCATCATGGAACGTACCATATCCAATAGGGTTCGGTTCCGTCTCTCCGATACACCGTTATGCTGTGGAGTGTATGGAGGAGTAAGCTGAGAGAGAATTCCTTTCTCTTTTAGGTAACCTAGGAACTCGGCACTTAAGTATTCACCACTTCGATCAGATCTCAGTGTCTTGATACTTTTGCCGGTTTGGTTTTCTACTTCATTCTTATATTCTTGGAATTTCTTAAAGGCCTCGGATTTATGTTTCATTAAGAAAATGAATCCATACCTAGAGTAATCGTCCGTAAAAGTAATGAAATATGAACCACCTCTTGCATGTGTAGACATTGGACCACATACATCGCTGTGTATGAGTCCTAAGAGCTCGCTCGCTTTTACTCCATGTCCAGTGAATGGAGTCATTGTCATCTTTCCTTTGAGACATGATTGACAAGTTGCATAAGATTGATATTCGAACGGATCCAAATATCCTTCTCTATGTAACTTAGTTAACCTTGTCTCATTGATGTGACCTAGTCTACAATGCCATAAGAAAGCCTTATTTGTATCTGGAGACTTTCTTTTTAGTGTGTTCTGGAAATTGAAAATCTGTAATTGGTTTAGCACGTATATACCGTTATGTAGTGTACCGGACCCAATCAAACCATGTTAAGGTGGATGTTAACAACATCGCTTACAAACGTGAAATCATAACCTTCTTTTGATAACAACGATACTGATATGATATTACACGTTAAACTAGGTACACAAAAACAGTTGTGCAAAACCAAAATATGTCCACTTGTCAATCCTAGGTGATAATCCCCTACGGACACAGCACCCACGCTAGCTCCGTTAGCAACCTGGAGGGTCATATCACCAACCTTCAGCACTCTACGGTTTCTCAGTGCCTGCAATGAATTGCATATATGAGATCCTGATCCGATATCCAATACCCAGGAAGTAGAGTTGATTGACAGACAATTTTCAATTACAAACACACCTGAAGTCGAAGCCACAGCTTGCTTCGGTTCCTGGTTCTTGGCAATCCAAGCTTTGCAATCTTTCTTCCAATGGCCTTTCCTACGACAGTGGAAGCACTCGTCTTTTGCCACTACTGGCACCGCAACCTTTGTCTTTCCTTTAATTCCCACCTTACCAACACCACCTCTCGATTTGGTAGTGGCCTTCTTCTTCCTTCCTTTGGCCCTAGCCTTGGACCCGGAAGAGGAAGTAGCGCGAACAAACATAGTGTGTGTTTCCCTTGCTTTTTGCAAGGTGCCCTCTGCACTCCTCAACATGTTAAGGAGTTCTGGAAGTTCAACTTCTTTTCCTTGAATGTTGAAATTCAGAATAAACTGGGCGTAGGTGGAAGGAAGGGACTGAAAAACCAAGTCTGTATAGAGCTCGTTCTCTAAAGTCGTCCCGAGGTCCGCGAGCTCTTCTATATAGCCAATCATCTTTAGGACATGTTCTCCTACAGATGATCCGACGGCCAGCCTCGACTGAAACAAGTTCTTCGAGGTCTCGTATCTTGCTATGCGAGATTGCTCTCCATACAGTTCTTCCCTGCAGGTGCAAGCCCCTGCAGTTAATTATGCTACCGCATCGCAGTAGCAACTTTCTCCTTCTCCATACGGTCATTTCGTGTCGTGGGTGTTTGTTTTGTTTTTGGTTGCCCGTGGATTGTATACGGAGACTAAGTTATGTTGTCGCCCGTAGGGCGTGGACTAGTCCAAATCCATATCTTTCTTAGATTTGGGTTTGGGGGGTTGTGTTTAAGGATACGTTAGCCTTATTTGAGGCTAAGATCAACTTAAACGTTTGTTGAGGACATGTTAGTCTAATTCTAGACTAAGATCAACTCAACGGGATCGTTTAGATCCAACAAGAGAGCAATTGGGCTCTTTTATTTAGTTTAGTGACATTGCGGTCAATAATTAGTTTAAGGACATTACGGTCCATTGTTAGTTTTAAGACATTACGGTCGAGATTAAGGACATCATAGTCCGTGAGTTTAAGGACCTCACAGTCCGATGTTAGTTTTAAGACATCACGGTCAAGATTAAGGACATCTTAGTCTGTGAGTTTAAGGACCTCACAGTCCGGTATTAGTTTTAAGACATCACGGTCGAGGTTAAGGACATTATAGTCCATGAGTTTAAGGACCTCACAGTCCGACGTTAGTTTTAAGACATCACGGTCGAGGTTAAGGACATCATAGTCCATAAGTTTAAGGACCCCACAGTCCGTAGAATGTATGGTTGTCGGGACCCGTCACCTCTCTGACGACGTTGAAGGATTACAACGATAGATATCAGAGGAGTGAAGAGATGTACCCTCGAACCGGGTGTAAATTGATTGGAAGAGTAGATGAGCTCAGTTCAATTTAAATTGAGGACTTATGGCCAGAATTGGGCTAAGTCCAATTAAAAATGTTTAACATTTTTATTTTTGTTCTGCCTGTTAGGCCTTTATTTGGGCTCTGCCCTCTTAACAATGCCAAGCCTTGGGCTCTGATATTTTATCTGGAATTAAATGCTTAGCATTTATCAGGAATAAAGTGGTGTTCTGATAGTGCGCCACGTGGCGCATCAGGAGCTTTGCGCCAATTAAAGAGCGCATTGCGCTAGCACACATGAGGGTGACACGTGTCGTTTAGCGCTAAGCGCTAGTTTGTTAGCGCATTGCGCTTTCCATCTATGAGCGCTTTGCGCTAGTCTGTGGGCGCGCCAGCGAGCGACACGTGGCGCGCTTGGCACTGAGCGCCAGTCTATGAGCGCAGCGCTCTGTTTCAGGAGCGTAAAGCATAGATTGTGTCTCTGGTTGACACGTGGCAAGTTCTGGCGCCGTGCGCCGGTCCAATGAGTGCAAGGGCGCAGTTCATGAGTGCAAGGCACTTTTCCAGTAGCGCAAAGCACATCAGATCAAATTTAAGATCAAAGAACAAGTTTATGTTCTTCAAAGGAGGCTTTGCCTCAAGAACCAAGAACAAGTTCTTGTTTTTATTAAAAGGCTCTGCCTTTATAGATCAAAAGATATGCGAATGAAGTAAAATACTTCTTTTTTATATTTTTATGATTAGATCTTTTAGTCCTTTATGTTTGATCAAAGATCTTGGTCTTTTTTTTATAGATCTAAGATCTTTTTAGAAGATGTTTCTTCTTTTTACGAGATGATTTCATCTCTGTTGTTCAAGAATTAATTCTTTACCTTTAAAGTTGAAGAAATGATCTTCTTTCTTCAAAGGCTTGCCTTTCTTTCTCTTTGAGTTTTTCTCAAAGTTTGTAGAGAGTTTTTTTCCCTGAGACTTGAAGTCTTGAGGCCTTTATATAGGGCCAATCGATTTGTTAAATTAGTTGAAGAGATCTTTCTCTGATTGATTTGGGAATATTTCCCACCGTTGGATCTTTGATCTTAAGGCTTCTGTTTTACAGAAGATAATCTTCTTATTTTAATAAGATTGTAAAATCTTTCCATAACATAATTTTAATTCTGATTAATTAATAATTTATTATTATTAGATCTTTTGATCTAACGGTGGGGAATTCTTTTAATTCCAGCGCTGGCGCACTTGGCGCGAGCGCACCTACGTTTGACACGTGGCGTGCAGCGCAGAGCGCAGCGCAACCGCGCTATCGCACTCGTGCTTGACAAGTGGCGCGCAGCGCAGAGCGCAGCGCAACTGCGCTAGCGCCCCTGAGTTTGACACGTGGCGCGCAACGCAGAGCGCTGGATCTGAAGCGTTGCTTCAACTTTTAAAATTTTGAATTTTGAAACAGAGCTATGCGATTGGGGTGCGCTGTCTAGGGCACAGCGCTCCTGGCGCTGGCGTGTCTGTTTTTGACACGTGGCTCGCAGCGCGCCGCGCACGGGATCTGAAGCGTTGCTTCAATTTTGAATTTTGAAATTCAAGGCAGAGATTTTCTCTGATTGGGGGAAACAAATGCCCTCCACCGTTGCGCTCACGTGGCGCACACGTGAATGCAGCGGTGGCAACATCTGAGCCTTTGGATCAACTCAGAAGTTGAGGAGGCGGTTCAGCGCCTATAAATAGGACCTTTTGGTCCTTAGATTATCTTCATCTTCTTCTTAAGAATTTTATTCAGAGCCTTGCTCTTTTGTTCAAGAACTTTCAAGAGTTAAAACTCTACTAAATTTAGGTAAAATTAAATTAAATTAATTCTAATAAATTAGGGTTTTTACCCATTAACAGAGCCTTACTTTTCATAGATCTTTTGATCTAAAGAAAACTCCTTTAGGGTTTCATAAACAGAGCCTTGCTCTCATGAACCCATAAATCTAAACAGATCTTTTCTTAGGGTTTCTTAGCCCATGAGTCAGAGCTCTGCTCTTTTGACAATATATAGATCTTTTGATCTTTTGATAAAGAACTCTTAAGATTTTTTTTATGGATCTTTAAGATCCCAGAATTTTAATTCTCAAGAATTAATTTTCATTAATCTTTGATGGATTTTCCATCATCATTACAGAGCTAGGCTCTTTAAGGAATTTTATTCTCTCATGACCAGAGTTTGACAAGTGTCACTCTGTTATAGAGCTTTGCTCTGAAAGGGAGATTTTCTCTTTCTCCTTCTCCTGAGGGATTTCTCATTCAATGAGAATATTCTTTGAGGGTTTCCTCATTAATTGACAGTTTCATCCAATGATGAGGCCGTCTTATTAATTGATGTATTATCATCTGGATTTTGTGGGTCCTCCTTTGGTCCCCTTTCCACTGCATTGTAGTGTGGTACAAATTTTAAAGTGTCAGCACTGATAATTGGATCCTGTTCCTTTTCGCAGGCGACATGTCTTCCGATCTTTCTTTCCCGTTTTTCCGTTCAGAGGGAGGATTCCCTGAGGCACCGGTGGACCGGGAGGTTCTCGCGCTCATTAGAGATTATGATTCGGAACACAAAAACCTTCACCTGTTGGGTAGGTGGTACGACCAGATAATCAAAGGTCGTCGAAGCTTCTCTTGTGCGACGCCGTCGGATCCGATCTCATCGATTTCGTATGCAGATGCACCCCCGGTGAACTATGCTATGGAGGTTGTCAATTGGACTTTGGAGGGTTTTCTCCAAATTTCGATTGCCGCCATACCCATGCAGCTGCCGACGGCTTTGGATACTCTGGGGCGACCATATGCCAGGGCGAGTCGCGCCCTTGGGGACAACCTTACAACATCGGATTGACTCCCCGACATTCGGCCGGATATTTGCAGTGGGCCAGGTACATCTTGTCGGCGAAGAAAACACATTTGCTGTAGCTCGGCCTATATCCTGCAGTTTACGCGTCGTTGTTCCAATATTCTACTCCTCCGACGTGGTGGATTAAGGCGTTCGTGGAGCAATGGAACATCCCAACCCATACCTTTTTTCTACTGGACAGAGAAGTTTCCATCTCTTTAGAAGAATTTGCCGAGATTTTCGGTCTGCCGGTGAGGGGGGAGCACTATGAGGAGCTGCTCCCTCCGGACGAATATGTTTTCGCCACCAAGCCAGTGGTGATGGGCCTAACACCGGAGAACGCCATCCAGCACCAGTTTTCGAGTCTGATAAAGGTGCTGAATATGTACGAGAGTCTTTTCTTGGAATCCGGAGGCCGGGGAGTTAGTTTCGTAGACTTCATTGCCCGTTTTCTTCGACCGGAGATTCTATCGCAACGGGGCGAAAAATTTGCCAAGCTCGACGATCCCTTCGACTTTGGCTTAGATCGTCGACCAGTACTGGAAGATGATCATAAAGGCTTTTATCTCCCCGATGCCACAATCATCCCTTTGTCGGAAATCGCTGCTCCGGGCATCGACGAGGAGACTTTCTTTCTCGGGTTTCTGGGGCTATGGTTGTGCTGGTTCGCGCTCCCCATGCACCCTTGCTATATGAGGCCGTCCGTCTTCTACCCAGCACATCGAATGGTGGCTGGCATACAAGTGGCCATCGGGATCACCGGGCTGGCCCACCTGTACCATGGTCTTAGCGTGGCGGCGGACACAACGGAACCGGGGGTGCAAGTTGCTAACTTCTCGATGCACTACTTTACTTCGTGGATGGAAATGCACGTGCTCGGGGTGTTTGGTATTCATAAAAGACCCTCGTTTTTCGAGAAGTGCAAATTTCCCAGAATTATGCGGCTGGTTGACGCTTCCATCGTGAATCCGTCTCAGCGGGAGGCTAGGGGGTTGCTTCTTCGTCCGCGCACGGTCGGAGCTGGTATGTCTTTTACGGACAAAGTCCTGACGATCGGCCAGGAAACCTCCAAGACGGTGCTGGCATTGCGCGACATTTTTAAGGATGGGGCCTACATATTGAAAGCCCGGGAGATTCTTCACCTGTACTCCATCATGCCGGGCTTCCTCGTATTCAGGAAAAATGATGCGGCGCTTTTTATGAGATACAACCCCCATCATTTTGCCCAGCAGCTGACCTATAACCAGGGTGTTCCACTGGAAGCGTTTTTGGAAGAACCTGCTGCCAACAGAGAGGGAATACGGGGTGCGCTACATCATTTCATGCGCTTGAATACGGGCTCCCACTTCTTCATTAGCGAGCCGAGTTGCATTCCAAGGCCCCTCAATGTATACGGGGCTTGGTATCAGCACGCAACGGGCGCTGTCATCAGGGAAGAGAGGCGGTTGCTGCTCGATCGCAAGAGTGCGCCCCCCTCCAGCGATCGCAACGTCCCCTTAAAGCGAAGGACCCCTGTCCCTCCTCCACTAAGAGGAGATGTTGTAGTTGAGCCTCTACGTGTGCTAAGCCCTACGCGTGGATTGCCCCGTGATCCTGTGGACGTTCTATCAGCGCCCCGTGCTCCCGTGGAGACGGTAAACATAGTTTCACCCGAATCTGGCATGGGCTCGGATATCGGGACCCGCCGTCCCAAAGTGCCCACGAAGCGTAAGCTGATTTTGGCTGCGACCGGAGTTCGCGCGCAGAAGAGGAAGAAGAAGTCGATCCTCTCTGCTGATGTTGTATTTGGTCAGGAACCTCATGCTCCTTATAGCGAGGGCTTGAGTGAGTACGGGACCAACGACGGCCTATTTATGCCGCCAGATGACACTGATCTGGCGGCTGCCATCGCAGCTTCCGAGCGATTGGCAAGGCGCGACGAGTGGTTGGCTAAACTCGCGCAATCAGGTAATCATTAGTCATACTTTTCGTTATTGCATCATACCTCTATCATTGTTTTTGACTAACGCTTTTCCCTTTTTAATAGGCATTTCTACCGAAGAAGCTCTCGCTGCTTCTCTCAAGACCTTCGAAGAGGAGGAACGGCTTAGACCATCCTTAGGCCTTGGTACATTTTGGTTCGCTATGTTTCTGCCTCCATTTCTTATGAGTAATCTGACCCTCTTTTTGTCTCATCGCAGGGATCACAAGGCCTATCCCGCAAGCTGATGTGGAAATTCTCCCCAGGCCAGATGCCGAAGTCCCGGCCTCTTCGGTATTGCCGCAAGAGGCCCTGCTTAAAAAACCGATGATGGAAGCCTTGAAGGCTTTGGAGGTAACCCTGAATGCGGGCGACGACGCCTTGCTGAAGGAGGCCTTTAAAAGGTCCGTTGTGACGGCCCGGGAGGAAAGGAAGCACCTGAGGCGCGCAGCAAGGGAACGTAGTGCTGCTTTGGCTGCGGGGGTAGGTTCAAGCGCCGTTACTCCCGCTGTTACACCTTTAGAGGAGCTCCCAGTTGCCTTGTCCACTGCTCATAGACGGGTGGCACGTGCAGCTCGGGAAGCCAACGGTAAATCAACCCCAGGTAATGTGTTTTGAGGCTTCGTTGTCAAATCTTTAAACTATCAGTTCTTATATATCTTGTCCTGCAGGGCCAAGCCTTACTGAAGGAGCGGCAGCGACCATTGAACCTGAGGGGATGGTAGAGGAGGTAGCTGCTGAACCCGAGGCGACGGTAGGCGATGTAACCGTAATTGCCGGGCCCGAGATGGTGGCTGACGAGACAGTCATGACTGCTCTGCCCGAGATAGCTACCTCTGCCGAGCGCGAAGTGGCGGCGGATGAGACGGCTACCATGGCCGAGCCTGATGCAACAGTGGATGAAACGGCTGCTACGGACAAGCCCAAGGCAGTGGTGGACGAGACGGTTGCGACCACTGAGCCCGAGGTGGTAGCGGGCGAAACGGGTGCGATCGCTGGGCACGAGATGGCCGCTCTTTCTCAAGAGTCGGGCACCATTCCGATTATCGCTCTCCCCGCCTACGGTTCCTTGCGTCGCGAGCGTGGCGACGGCTCCTGTGGAGTCAGGGGATGAGGCGACGGGAGGTGAGACCACCCCAATGGAGGAGGGAGACGCCACCGTTGTATGACGCCCTCGTCACGACTTCGGCTGGCGACTCATCAGGTAAATTTTGGGTCACCGCCTTTCTTTTTTTATATTCTGCAATCTCTCCTAATAAAGTTTATCCTGCTTCTAATGCAGGTGCGGCTGGTGCTGAAATCAAGCTACTCGAGAAAGCGTCGTCAGTTACCGCCCTGACGGTGACCACCTCTCTGCCTTCTCTCGCACCGTCATAAATGTTGGAAGGTATGGATTTGTAACCCATTAGTCTTATCTCTCGAGCGTACAATTTATGTACTGACTTTGCGTTATCGCGTTTTTGCAGGAGTCCTTTTTGACCACCTGTACCAGGTGCTGCACCCACACTTCTCCTTCTTGTCAAAGATTAGTCCACCTGCCGGTATAGGTGAGTATTTTCTCTAAACGACATCCTTTTCTTCAACGGGCAGTCGCATTACTGCTAACTCTTCTTCATATTGCTTGTAGCCTTACGAATTGAAGGGGAAGACGATGTTGTCGTTGCGCCACCAGTACTCCCAGCTCTGCCCCCTGCTGCAGCCGGTATAGTAGACTCTACTTTTTGCGTGTTTTCTTTATTTCCTGAGCCGACATCTGATTATGATCTATTTTGCAGCAATCACATCGACTCCAGCCCCGTTCGAGTCTCGTATTATAATGCCGGCAGGGCCTTTTTCCAGGCGTCCATCATCCAAAGGTGCTGTGACCAGTCTACGCATGCTGAGCGAGTATATCGAGGAGTTTGACGCAAAGACTCCCACATCTGCTGCGGATTTTTCCGTAGAGGTTAACCCTATGCTGGCGACGCTCATGAACTTTCATGGTGAGGGCGTCGTTGAATCTTGGGTTAATCGCTGCAGGGAGATCGAGGCTTGCTTGCATGAGCTTGAGCTTAAGCGTCCCGCACCCGAGACTCTGGCTATGAGCACTCAACGGGTGGCATGGATCGAGCAGAGCGCTTCTTACTTCCGCCATCTTGAACAAAAAGTGGCTTTGAAGCGAAGGGAATGTAAAGAAACTTCAAGCGAGTCTGCTCGACTGCATGCTGAGGTCGACACGAACGCTGCTCAGTTGAAAGTTATCTTCGTAGGCCTTCTGCGATGTATCTCTGATGGGTTAACATTGAGGCAGAAGCTCGATGTCGTTGAGCAGGATGTACAAGATCGTGAAGCAGCTCAGCGGGCCGTTGAGGAACAACTCTCGTCTTACTTGCAGCAACGAGCCCAGGTCGAAGCAGAGTTGGCCGCGGCAGCTGATCAGGAAGAGGCGCTGAGGGAAGTGGACGAACGACTGACTGGATTATTGGAAGCTCTTTCCTCTCAATAAAATTTTTGTACCATTTGTAATTTTGAATAAAATGTATTTGTTCTTTTATTCTTTCATATAATGTATTTTGTACCCAATCGAATTCATGAATAAAAGATACACGTTCCTCGTAATGTCTTGTGTCATTTCTCTGCTTTCTTCTTTCCTGCTGTGTTGTTTGCTATGTGACTTTAACAAGTGCAGTCTGTAGATAGCGTATAGCTGTCAGTCTTAGACTCTTTGTAGAGTGGCGATGGCTTAGAAAACAGGGTTAGGATCTGTCACCTAAGACTTTTCGACTTTATGAGCCGTGAGGGTCTCATAAAGAATTTTCTCCCTACCGGTCGAGAGGATCCCGTAAAGGTAATTTCTCCTTAAGAATCGTGAGGATTCCTAAGTGTGTTTTCTCTTGAAAGTCGTAAGGATCTCACAAGAGAATTTGCTCCTTTATGAGTCGTGAGGACCCGCAAGTGATGGGTGAAGTTGCCCTTATCCGCATTTCACGGAGTCAAGGGTCGCTCTGGATGCTTCCCACGGGTTCACTGCCATGTTCGGCGAGGACCAGGCTCTGCTCTAGATGTTTTCTAGGATACCGTAGTTTAAAGACATCACGGTCGAGGTTAAGGACATCATAGTCCATGAGTTTAAGGACCTCACAGTCCGATGTTAGTTTTAACACATCACGGTCGAGGTTAAGGACTTCATAGTCTGTGGATTTAAGGATTCCACAGTCCAATGTTAGTTTTAAGACATCATGGTCGAGGTTAAGGCCATCATAGTTCGTGGATTTAAGGACCCCACAGTCCGTGAAATGTGTAGTTGTTGGGACCCGTCACCTCTTTGAAGTCGTTGAGGAATTACAACGACAAATATCAAAGGAGTGAAGAGATGTACTCTTGAACCAAGGTAAAATTAGTTTAAGGATATTACGGTCCATTGTTAGTTTTAAAACATCACGGTCGAGGTTAAGGACATCATAGTACGTGAGTTTAAGGACCTCACAGTCTAATGTTGTTAGTTTTAAGACATCACGGTCAAGGTTAAGGACATCATAGTCCGTGAGTTTAAGGACCTCACAGTCCAATGTTGTTAGTTTTAAGACATCACGGTCAAGGTTAAGGACATCATAGTCCATGAGTTTAAGGACCTCACAGTCCAATGTTGTTAGTTTTAAGACATCACGGTCAAGGTTAAGGACATCATAGTCCGAGAGTTTAAGGACCTCACAGTCAAATGTTCTTAGTTTTAAGACATCACGGTCAAGGTTAAGGATTCATCATAGTCCATGAGTTTAAGGACCTCACAGTCCAATGTTGTTAGTTTTAAGACATCACGGTCAAGGTTAAGGACATCATAGTCCGTGGATTTAAGGACTCCACAGTCCGATGTTAGTTTTAAGACATCACGGTCGAGGTTAAGGACATCATAGTCCGTGGATTTAAGGACTCCACAGTCCAATGTTTGCTTTGGATGCTTCACACGGGTTCATTACCGTGCTCGGCGAGGACCAGGCTCCACTCTGGATGCTTCACACGGGTTCACTGCCGTGCTCTGTGAGGACCAGGATCCGCTCTGGACGTCTTCCACGGAGTCAGAAGTGACATAATCCATGTTCCACGTAGCCGAAATTTTGCTCTGGATGCTTCACACGGGTTCACTGCCGTACTCGGCGAAGACCAGGCTCCGCTCTGGATGCTTCACACGAGTTCACTACCGTGCTCTGCGAGGACCAGGATCCGCTCTGGACGTTTTCCACGGGGTCAGAAGTGACGTTATCCGCGTTCCACGTAGCCAGGAATTTTGCTCTGGATACTTCATACGGGTTCACTGCCGTGCTCGGCGAGGACCAGGCTCCGCTCTGGATGCTTCACACGGGTTCACTGCCGTGCTCTGCGAGGACCAGGATCCGCTCTGGACGTTTTCCATGGGGTCAGAAGTGACGTTATCCGCGTTCCACGTGACCAGGAATTTTGCTCTAGATGCTTCCCACGGGTTCACTGCCGTGTTCGGCGAGGACTAGGCTCCGCTCTGGATGCTTCACATGGGTTCACTGCCGTGCTCTGCGAGGACCAGGATCCGCTCTGGCCGTTTTCCACGGGGTCAGAAGTGACGCTATCTGCGTTCCACGTGACCAGAAATTTTGCTCTCGATGCTTCCCACGGGTTCACTGCCGTGTTCGGCGAGGACTAGGCTCCGCTCTGGATGCTTTGCACGGGTTCACTGCCGTGCTCAGCGAGGACCAGGATCCTCTCTGGACGTTTTCCACGGGGTTAGAAGTGACATAATCCGCGTTCCATGTAGCCAGGAATTTTGCTCTGGATGCTTCCCACGGGTTCATTGCTGTGTTCGGCGAGGACCAGGCTCCGCTCTGGATGCTTCACACGGGTTCACTGCCGTGCTCTGCGAGGACCAGGATCCGCTCTGGACGTTTTCCATGGGGTCAGAAGTGACATAATCCGTATTCCATGTAGCCAGGAAGGGTTGACTTTATCCGCATTTCACGGAGTCGGAATTTGACTCTCGGTCATCTGTACACCGCCGAGTCATGGAACTGGGAGTTGCCGCTGTTCTGCTTTGCTTGATGTTGTGTCTGCTGCAATGAGACGAATATTGAGATGATCTCTAGGCTATCTGTGACCCGTCGAGATTTGGCTTCTTCTTCTAATGAAACCTGGGAGGAGGAGTGTGACTCCCTCTTCGTTTGTGCCCCTGGATTGTATACAAGGATTGACATGATATCACCTGTAGGGCATAAATTTCATTCATTTTTTTATTTCTTTCCGCGATACTCTATCATTTTAGCTTTTATATCGCGAAGGTCGCGATTGCCCAATCATTTCGGCTATTTTTCGCGGTGCCCAATCATTTCGGCTATATTTTTTTATTTTTACTCGCTGCTTTTTATTTCGAGTTGCCCAATCATTTCGGTTATTTCGCATGCATATGTTTTTACTTGCTTATTTTTTTGCAAGTTGCCCCATCATTTCGGCTATTTGGTATGCATGTGTGGCTTGCTGGCTTTTCGCTTGCAAGCTTGGGATTAGACACCGATTCGGCCTCAGCATCGCTATAACTGAGATATTGCCAGGAGCGAATCATCATTTGCCTTAGTCGATGTCGATCAAAGGTGGCTTAGTAGACAGGGTAAGGATTCTGTCGATTAAGGCTTTGACTTCATGAGCCGTAAGGGTCTCACAATGGTATTTCTCCCTGCGAGTTGTGAGGATCTCGTAAGTGTGTTTTCTCCTTAGGAATCATGGGGACTCCTAAGTGTATGTTCTCTTATAAGTCGTAAGGATCTTACAAAAGGGTTTTCTCCTTATAAGTCGAGAGGACTTACAAGGGTTGTTCACCATATGGACATATCCCTAGTCACGGGTGGGACTTGGTTAGGGAAATGTTTATTCGCGCCCGTAGATTGTATACAAAGGTCAGTGTTGCACCGCTTGTGGGGCAGTATCGAAGGTTGTGGGGGTTGCTTAAGAACAGGTTCAGGTCTTTGTAGCTTAAGACTTTCAAATCTTATGAGCTGTGAGGGCCTCATAAGAGGATCCTCCTTACGAGTCGTGAGGATCTCGCAAGTGTAATTTCTCTTTAGGAATCGTGAGGATTCCTAAGTGTGTTGCTCCCTTGTGAGTCGTAAGGATCTCACGCAGGTGGTTTCTCCTCACAAGTCGAGAGGACCCTGTAAGTGTCTTTTAACGAGGTTGCGCCCTTTCGGATTTTCACAAACACTCGCCGGTAGCCCTGCTGTTTTTACTCACGGAGCCCTTTCGGGTTTTCATCCGTGCCCATTTTGCTTATGGACGTACTGTTTTCTTTTTCTTTTCTCTTTTTTTTATTCTTACGAGGTTGCACCCTTTCGGGTTTTCACAAGACTCGCCGGTAGCCCTACTGTTTTTACTTATGGAGCCCTTTCAGGTTTTCATCCGTGCCCATTTTGCTTATGGACGTACCGTTTTCTTTTTCTTTTCTCTTTTTTTTATTCTTTTTTTGTACCAGCTTTGGGACGCTGCAATCCATCGTAGCTTATCGACTTCTCGGTCAACGGCTAGTTTTAGAACATAGTGGTCCGTTGTTAGTTTTAAAGACGTTTCGGTCCGTTGTTAGTTTAAGGACGTTTCGGTCCGTTGTTAGTTTAAGGACGTTTCGGTCTGCTGTTAGTTTAAGGACGTTTCGGTTCGCTGTTAAGTAAGCCGGTTACTACTTATGGAGTTTGGGCTTAGGAAGATAGAGAGCGGACATAGTCGTCATCATCTATCATTGACCTCGGCCGTGACTCGTTAAGCATAGTACTTCTTCAGGAAGCGACCGTTTATTGGCCTGAAAGGTCTTTCACCATGCATGTCCATGAGTAGATAGGCTCCACCCTGGTAGACCTTGTCTATGATGTATGGGCCTTCATAATTCGGCTCAAATTTCCCTCGTTTAGCACGATTGGGATCATAGGTCTTTTGACCACTAGCACGAGTTCGCCTTGGCGGAATATCCTCGGCCTAGTCAATCTTTCATAGGAGCGCGTCATCTTTGCTTTATAAGCCTCCAGATTTTGTTGCGCTATGAGCCGGGTTTCATTAAGGGCATCGAGCTCCTCAAGCCGAAGATGAGCATTCTCTTCGTCCGTTAGCTCATAATGAATTGCCACTCGTAAAGAGGGTAGCTCTATCTCGAGGGGGAGTACCGCTTCTGTACCGAATACCAATGTGTATGGAGTTGTGTTCGTGGCTGTTTTGAACGTAGTTTGATACGCCCAGAAGGCTTCATGCAGTCTCTCGTGCCAGTCCTTCTTATTTCGGGACACCGTCTTCTTCATGATCTTTGTCAAGGTCTTATTGAAAGCCTCAGCTAGACCGTTAGCTCTGGGATTATAAACTGAGGAGTATCTCCAGTCTATGTTGTGCTGTTGTGCGAAGCGGCTGATCTTATGGCTTCTGTAGGCTGGCCCGTTATCGGAGATGATCCGTCTCGGAGTTCCAAACCGATAGATGACGTGCGTCTTGAAGAAATGGAGGATATTCTCCGTCGTTACTTCCCTCAGAGGTACTGCTTCTGCCCATTTGGAGAAGTAATCAGTCATCACCAAAATGAATCGATGTCCTCTAGACGATGCTGGCTCGATGGGGCCAATTATGTCAGTTCCCCACATTTCGAACGGCCAGCTAGCTACTGTCGGGTGTAGTAGATTTGGATGCTGGTGGATGAAGTCCCCATGGATCTGGCATGAGTGGCATTGCTTTGCATACTCGAGGCAGTCCTGAATCATCGTGGGCCAGTAGTAGCCTATCCGTGTAATCTTCAACTTCATCTTCGGGCCTGCTTGATGAGAACCGCAGAGTCCGTCGAGAACTTCTTGGACGACTCTTTTTGCTTCTTCAGATCCGAGACATCTCAACCACAGAGAATCAAATGACCTCTTGTACAGAGTATCATTGACGAAGGCGAAAGATAAGGCTCGCTTCATGAGCTGATGTTTTGAGGACGCATCTTCAGGCGTTCGACGGGATTTGAAGTAGTCTATAAAGACTTCTCTCCAATCCTCAACCGTTTCTTGGTCTTTTATTTGCAGGGCCGTCTGCTTGGTCGCTTCTTTTTCCTCGGATGACTCCGGAGATACTTCCGCCGGTGCGAGAACCCGACGGCTTTGCACAACGATCCTCACGTCATCGAGGTTCTCATCGGCCAATTCTTTAGCAAGCTTGGCCAATGCATCCGCTTTGCTATTTTCCGCACGCGGTATGCTTTCCAAGGTGTAGGAAGGTATTTGGGTCAGCAGCTGCTGTACTTTCTCTCCGTACTTCATCAGTTCTGGTTTGCACGTTTGATAGTCGCCGTTTACTTGACTGACGACCAGCCGAGAGTCTCCGTATATGAGAAGGTTTTCAATTCCCATGTCAATAGAGATCTCGAGACATGCTATCAAAGCTTCATACTCGTCTTCATTGTTTGTTCTCGGCTCTGTTAAAGAGAAAGCGAAGCGCATTATCCCCCTTTGTGGAGTTACGAAGATGAGGCCTACCCCTGATTTGATTATAGGGGTGCTTTGCTTGCGCTTCTTCATGGAAGATGCTCCATCAAAATAAAGTTCCCATTGTGTATCACTCCCATTAATCGTGTCAAACGCATGCTCGTCTGGCAGTTCACAATTCAGAGGAGAATCAGCAGGTATCGGATGCTCAGCGAGGAAGTCGGCGATGGCCTGTCCCTTCACTGCCTTAAGAGGCTGATACGTTATTGAGAATTCCATCAAGAGCAAGGCCCACTTAGCGAGTCGCCCCGTCAATATGGCCTTTGACATCAAATACTTGAGGGGATCCACCTTCGATATGAGACGGACTTCATGCGCCAACGCATAGTGCCTGAGCTTCGTTATTGCGAAGATCAGCGCCAGGCAGTGTTTTTCGATGGGAGAATAATTGCTTTCTGCCCAAGTAGAACTCGACTCAAATAGTAGAGGGCTCTCTCCTTCCCTTGGTCGTTTTCTTGTGCCCATAGCGCACCTAAAGAACCTTCAAGGGCGGTTGTATACAGAATGAGAGCCTTTCCCTTGACCGGAGTAGCCAGCACTGGCGGGTTCTGCAGATACTGCTTGATTTCGTCCAGTGCGGCTTGGCATTTGCAGTCCCAGACGAAAGGGGTTCTCTTCTTCATCAGGTGGCTGTAAGGACGGCACTTACCTGAGAGATTGGCTATAAATCGCCGGATATACGCGAGCTTCCCTTGGAGAGATCGCAACTGCTTGAGAGTCCTTGGCGGGGGCATCTCCATGATCGCCTTAATTTTCGACGGATCTATCTCGATACCTCGGTGTCGGACGATGAATCCTAGGAATTTGCCTGAGGAAACTCCGAACGCGCATTTGAGAGGGTTCATCTTCATGTTGTATTGCCGAAGGCGTTGAAATACGATCTTCAGATGCTCGAGATGTTCCTCGTATGATTTGCTTTTAACCACGAGGTCGTCGATGTAGCATTCAACGATTTCATGTATGAGGTCATCGAAGATCTTCGTCATGGCCCTCTGATAGGTGGCACCGACGTTTTTTAGACCGAAAAGCATCACCTTGTAGCAGAATATACCCAAAGGGGTCCGGAAAGCGGTGTGCCTCTGATCCTCGGGATGCATCTTTATCTGGTTATATCCTGACGATCCGTCCATGAAGGAGAAGACTTCGTGAGTGGACGTGTTATCTATCATCAGCTCAGTGACCGGTACTGGGAAATCGTCCTTCGGGAAGGCTTTATTAATATCCCGGAAGTCCACGCATATGCGCACTGTCCCATTTTTCTTCATCACCGGGACGATGTTGGCGATCCATTCAGGATACTGGACCTCTTGGATGAATCCAGAGTCGATCAGCTTCTTGACCTCGGCGTTAATGCTCATCTTAAGCTCGAGACACATTCTTCTCGGTGTTTGTTTGATTGGCTTAACGTCCGGAGATATTGCCAACTTGTGCACAGCAATCTCTGGATCTAATCCCGGTATTTCGGAATAATTCCATGCGAAGCAATCTTTATGCTGCATGAGCACGTTCTTTAGCGTAGCCACCCTTTCTTCAGATAACAACTCACTAACGAATGTCGGTCGCGGGTCATTTGCCGTCCCCAAATCAATTTTCTTCAGGTTATCTGCAGTGGTGTGTATTCCGTCTTCCAACTCTTTTGGTGCTGGTGGAAACTCTGATATCACCTCGTCATCATTATTTTCAAAGCACCAGGGGAGGTCATCCATATTCTCCGGCTCTTCTTTTGATAGTGTTATCATATGACAAATACGAGCTCGCTTCCACGACCGACGTTGATCTGGTTCTACTCTCGCGGATTTGGGCTCATGTTTCTGCGGCGGTGTTACCCTCCAACTGCTGGATAGAGCGAATTTGCCAAGCTGATATTGATCTTCGACCCAGTTCTTGAAGGTGAAGCAGTCTTCGAGGGGGTGTCCTATTACTCGGTGATAAGAGCAATAGTCTGGATGAAAGACCTCGTTAGCTTGCTCGGGGTGTTTGGACTCCGGAAGTGTAGGCATTTGATGTCTTATGGCAAGATCAAGTATCTTCCGTGTCTTGTCTTGAGGAAAAGAGTATGCTCGACTCATCTTCTTCATAAGGGACAAATCCGGACCGCTCGATTCATGATTGCGTGACTTCTTAGTCCCGCTTTGTCGTTGTCGAACACCTTTTCCGTTCTTTGGTTTGTTTCTGCCTCTGCGTCGGGCTTTTTGCACAACGGGTTGATAGGGAGGAGCATTTTCATCTTTCGCAGCCTGTTGAAGAAGGCGTTGCATCCTGGCTTTCTCGTAGATGGCCATTTCGCGATTATGGTCGTCTCGAACGTTTTGACCAGCTTCCCTTATAAGCTTGTCCATTTGTTCTTCAAACGACAGACTGGGCACTTTCACGTCGGGGTCTTTTTCTGGTTCAGGGTTAGCATTATCCCATTGAGCATCTCCTTTTTCATCAACGTCATGTATGACATAGCAGTCGCGGAGTAGCTCCCGCTTCTTGGACCGAACATATCCAAGCCCGATCGCCTCCATTTTCCCATTGGGCAACTTGCGCTGAGTTCCGGGAACGTTCCAGATCCTGTCGTAGAACTTATCTTTTCGAGCGGTCTGTTTGAAGGGTATTCCTTGGCGCTTCAATAGCCTTTTCAAGCCTTCTGTGTAATATCTAGGCAGACGGATGGGCTGGAGCCTGTCAAGTATAGAATCTGCGCCATGCCAAACTTCTTTCTCCACTCTTGTTTCCGTGGATCGGTAGAATAGGATTGCCTTTTCACCTTCTCACCTGGGAGGGACATAGAACGTCTGTAGCTCTTCCACACTGTAGGTATCAAGCACGTCTAGTTCTTTATGATGTTTGGGTGGTACTATGGCAACTTGCAAACTTTGCTCTTCATCGGCGAAGGTTTGTATTGAAGGCCGAGCGGAGAGTACGGCGTGGACCTCATCTTCCAAGTCGCTGCCGAAGATAAGCATAGGAGCGGACGGTCCCGGCTTGTTGTACTGAGGTGTCCTTGAATAAACTATCTCTTCCTCTTCCTCGGTATCACTCCCGAAGACTGGAATGGTGGTGATAGTTTTATTCTCCGGTTTATGACATCTCTCTGTGTCTTCAAAGTCTGGCAAGAAGTATTTTGCATCCTCATACTTACAGACTTCGTTCATGGAGAATGGTTTCAGCTCTCCCGTTACGGTATACTCGAGACCATCCTTAAATTATTTCATACACTGATATTGTGTAGAAGGGATGATGTTGTACTCGTGTAACCAAGGCCAGCCGAGCAAAGCGTTATAGCATGTTTTGGCATCAATGACATGAAATTTAATATCCGTGACAAGTAGCCCGAATCGTAATGTCAATATCACAGACCCGAGGGTCCGCGATGACTGGGAGTCAAAACCGGAGATGGTGATTTTATCACGAGCGAGATGCTGGACGCTCATGCAGATTTCCTTCAACACTCGCATGTTGAGAAGATTGACTGAAGACCCATTGTCGACCAGGATTTTTCCTATCTTTATATCGTGGCAGTATCCTGAGACATAGAGGGGACGGTTGTGCTCGCACGTCCCAAGGAGGAGGTCTTCGTCGCCGAAGGTGATATCGGCCGTGTGTACTTCCTCCAGCTCGTCCTTCATCTTTTCTTCGGCGAGAAAAGCTTGGAATTGTCATGGCTCTTGTAGCGCCTTGATCAATGAATCTCTCGCTTCTTTGGATAGTAAAAGGGCGTCGAGAACGCTGAGCTGCGAAGGTAACTTTCTCAAGTGTGCCAGAACGTTGTAGTCCACCTTGTTCTTCTTTGGCAGGTCTTTGGCAGTCAGCTCTTTCATGACTTGGTCACCCAGGGCGATATCCTCAGAGACCTTTTCTTTTCCCTTATCTTTTCTACTCGTAGGTCCGAGATTCTTTTCTGGAAGTGTGCGATTACGCAGCTGAATGTTTTCACAGGCCTTCGGTTCTTCCCCCTTCCACAAGATGGATTCTTTAAAGAGAGGGCCAAGAGCCATCTCTTTGTCAGAGTCGCTTCCGAAAGTGAGAACGTGCGATCCCCCGGTGTTGACCATGCGACAGTTACCGGTAGTTCTTTTATGCTCCTCGGTCGTATTTCGCTTCTCCCAACGAGTTTTGCGTTTCATCCGATTAAAATGTTGCCGGTGAGCAACATATCCCTGCCACCATCTTTTAAAAGCGTCGCACTTTTCGGTAGGGTGCGAAACCTTTCGATGATATAAGCAGTAGCTAGGATGCGTTTCTGCTTCACCGGGAGTATTTCCTTCAGAGGGTGGTAGCTTCATTCCCATTGATATGGCTTTAGCAAACCTTTTCCTCATCTTGAACTCGTTTTTATTCACGACGGATGTCCCTTGATTTGGCGGGATTGTCTCAACTCTTTCATCTAGTCGCCGGCGTTTGGATCTTTCAAATATGTCCATCTCACGCTCCCGATTGGCTTTACTTTTCAGATGAATCTCATTCAGGAAGGCGTCGATCATTTCGTCTGACGGCTATAGGAGTTTCGGCTCGGGACCTGCCCCTGGTCTCTCTGTGCAAGGAGCTTCTTCATCGTCCATGGACGAGTGAGAGATTACGTGACAACTTGCCACGTACTCCTCAGATCCATCCGACGAGTCTTCTCCATCATCTTCGTCCTCAAGGACGTAGCCGAGGAACTCTTGAAGCGTGATTGGGGTTCGCGCCTTCTGGTTGTACTCTTCCAGCACGTCAATCTGCTTCTGTAAGTCCGTGCGCTTGTCGCCAGGCTTCACGGGCTTCTTGTATTTCTTCTTCTTTTTCGAAGATTTTGACGGCTGGGTATGAGCACTTTGGCTATCACCACCAATCTTTGGAGTTGGGCGCAGCTTCAGCATCCCTTCGATGATCTGGGGTTCCAGCGGGTTCTTCCACCTGATTGCTGGGCATGTCTGGAGATCATTCAGCATCCTTTTGGTTTTGGATGAAAGCACGACCTCCCATGGAGCTTCTTCAACAAAAGAGCACGTTGCCCCGGTGTGTCCGTCTTCTTAGGAGTGTGCGGTTGTGGTAGGTTTACTTTCCACTTCTCAGACAACGCAAACTTTCCTTGTAGGTACTGATCCTCGATCCATCCCTTAAAGACGAAGCAATCTTCAATCAGATGGCTTACCGTTTGGTGGTAAGGGCAATAATTGGGATTATTCACTTCGCTGGGTTGCGGTGGTCGCCTTAGATTTGGCAAACTGATAAGCCTGTTGCGCATCGCCAGCTCGAACAGCCTCTTCGTTTTATCCTGCGGGAATGAGTATGGGCGCTTCATTTCTTATTGTAATAGCGCCGTCTCTCTTCCAATCGATCCGTTAGCCTTGGAGCACTGGGCTGCTGTTGAGTATTCACAACGAAGGCCGCCTTCCCTTTACCATTTTCGTTCCGCGGTTCCGGTTTCGGGGGAGACGGTCTATGACCCATCTGATCCATCTAGGCCAACTTATCGATTAAGGCCTGGAACATGGTCGGTTTGAAGAACATCATGAACTGTGAAATAGTTGCATGAAGGTCTAGAGTGCCCACGAACATGCCCACCGCTGGTGCTTCTTCGATGCGTTGTTCGCACTTTGA
Source organism: Agapanthus africanus (assembly GCA_030015575.1). Lineage (NCBI taxonomy): Eukaryota > Viridiplantae > Streptophyta > Magnoliopsida > Asparagales > Amaryllidaceae > Agapanthus > Agapanthus africanus. The sequence goes on along the minus strand of CM057350.1, from coordinate 437,378,992 downwards.
CCACAGATTCCGCCATCGGATTGCGCACTGAACCCACGTCTCGCCCGGCTTCACCCTGGCATTGATCAATGCCGTTATTGGGGTGCGTTCACTTGCGCTCGCAAATCGCTGGGTGAACAATAACTCCATTTTTGCGAAAGTTTTGACGGAGTCGTTTGGTAGTTCGGAGTACCATTCAAACGCCGTCTCTGATAAGCTGCCGACGAATTGGCAAAACAAAAGCTTATCATCGCCCCCGGTGTTGCCGCACAGAGCTCTAAACTGGGCGACGTGCTGGTGGGGATTGCCCGTCCCCTTGTACACGTGGAATTTCGGGATCGTATAGCCCGGCGGGTATTTTATCTGATCATTCCAACCTGGATATGGTCGCCCAGTTCTAACAACTTGTCCAGCTGCTTCGTTCTCCTGGTGAACTCGTATTTTTTGAGCAATATAATCATCCAGGGCGGCCTTAGAAATGGTTTCCTCCTTGGCTGCTGAAATAGCCAGCAGGGGATTCGACGTTTCTCCTCTGTCATCTTCAAGGATAATCGGAGGATCATCAGCTGGAGGGTCCTGCTGGATCATCATACCCACCATGTCTTGGAACAGAAGAGCCATTTGCTTTATATTGGCCGCTTGTTCCGCAGCCTCCTTGTCCTTCTTTTTGAGCATTCTCCGGAGGAATTCAGCATCAGTCTCGTGTTCGTGATGTTGTTCCGATGACGCCTCCGGGCTTTATTTTGGCCCGGTGAGTGCGGCCATGGCAGTCAGCATCTCCTGAAGCTTCTGCTGTTGCTGTTCCTGAGCTCTTGTGATGGACCGGGTGAGTGATCGGTGGCCCGTAGAAGCGCGGCTATCCTCCTTCCCGGATGCCATGTAAATAGTATGCACCACCATGCCCCCAGACTTAGGGCGTTTGGGCTCGGTGCTGATCAGTCGAAAATAATGTATTTTTAACACGTCAATTTCCCTATCATTTGCACTCATCTAGAGGAGTTCGGTATTCATATTGCACATATTAGCAAAATGGTTGTAAAATACAAGATTACATGTGTTATACTCTAAAACCGGCATTTTTAGGGAAATTGACTGTTTATCATGGCATCACATCATTCTTGTGTAGCGCAACACTTGTTTCGAAGTCTGTGCGGGAAATTCCAGAAACCGAGCTAAAATTGTGAAAATAATGCTGATAAAATACGCCAACTCAAAAGCTAGAGATCTGGCAGTGATCAAGGACTAATTACACAATTCAGCATATCAGAGAACATTCCTGAAGTCAAAAGAAATCAGTACAAGAAATTTTCCATAGCGCATCCCTCACTTGACCGCGGATCCGTGGCAGGAGCAGGCACGTGCCGCGGATCCGCGGCAAGATGATGACGTCAGCGGCTCAATTTTTCCCCATGTGCTTATTTCTAACGGCAAAGCTTCCAGAACTCTCCAAAAACTCCACGAGGCTTCATCTAGAAGGCTCGGCCTAACAATCTAGTTCTAGAAGCCTCCCTCCAACCAACTTCTTCTAGAAGCCTCCTTATAACAACCTTCTTCTAGAAAGCTCTCTCCAACAAACTTCTTATAGAAGATTCTTTCTAACAACCTCATTTTGGAGGGAAAATTCAAATGAGGTGGTTCATTTTGGAGGGAAAATTCAAATGAGGTGGTTCATTTTGGAGAGAAAAGTTGTTCATTTTGGAGGGAAATTTGAAATTTGAATTCTAGATCTAAGGTTATGAGGCTTATAAAAGGAAACCTAGATCTAGGGTTAATGGTTGTTAATCTTTACTTCTTCACACAAGTTGAGTGACACAACTTGTGCCTCAAACCCTAACCCTAATTCAAAATCCAAAGCCAAATTCAAGATCCCGAGTACCAAATCAAGCGAGAAGCCTTCAACCTTTTAGGAGCGGAGCCGATCTTCAACCGAGCAAGTGATCCAAGCCGATCCACGACTCAAGAAGACAAGCGAAGCCAAATCGACGATCGAGTTCATTCCTCTTGTAGCTCTTAAGCGAATTGTAACGAAATTGTTGATAAATAAAAGGTGAAATTCTTTAATCTTGCTTTCTTTAAATTCTTGCATCATGATTCGATCTCAATTTGTGATTGTGGTTCTTGTTGTGATGTTTGAGTAAAACTCCGCTCGTAAAGGAGTCAAGATGATCAATAGAATGATGATGTAACAAATCTTGAAATGATTCTTAAGTCCTACGAGTTTTGTAAACCCTAGCAAATTGAAGAATCGACGACCTAGTTTTGTTGCGATACTTTCTTGATTGTGATCGCTCGAAATTAGGGATCCATGATCGATTCTTGAATTTACTAGAGGCTAGAATGTGAATGATATCGATGAAGGAACAAGGGATAGATGATGAAACCCTAGTTTCACAAGAAATCCCTAATTCTCGTCGATCATCATCAATCTAGTATCAATTCATCGATGGATAAGAATACGTAATCACTAGATTTCATCACATCTATAGATCCGATCGATTCCTACGAGCCTCACTTCGATTCTTGATATTTGATTTGGAAATCATCACATCTCAATTCTTGATTTTAATGTTTTCTTGTTATTAGATCTAGATTTTTCTAATTCTTGAACTTCATTTCACAAATCATGAATTGTTGTTTCTTTTCTTTTCTTTAAATTTTCGATTCATCTAATTCGAAATACGAACGGATTACACTTTCCCGGTGGACGATCTGCACTTACTAACGCGCTACAATCGACACCGTTATTGATTGCGGTCAAATAATTTTTGGTTGTGATTTCTACACAATTTTCCAACTACACACCGGAATTAGTATCAATCAGGTACCTTTGACATTTGTCGCAGGCACGGGGATCTTCTCCGGCCTTCTCTTCTTATGAGCGGTCGAAGTTGAGGGGGCCGTCGCGGTGGGCACCCAGATAGCTTTGCGTGGCTTGACAGGATGGATTTCTTCTTGTTGAACCTTCGCCCTTTTTTATCGGGGAGAGTAATCTTGATCAACCACTGAGTTCCGGACCTGCCGCCAGACTTTGTAGATCTTGAAGGACAGCCACTGAAGGGACTGTTCTGGTTTTGCTTCCGCAACATTCTCCACCGGAGGAGGAGATCTTTTCAGTATGGCGATAGGAGAATTCCTACGTACCTTATTCAGCAGCTCGAAGTTGTTCCCGGTTGGAACAGCAGCATTAATTTCCGCCATTGGGATTGGTGGGGTTAGCCCAGAGGGGGAGTTGCCCCCGGCCTTCCTTACCCGGCGCCAGTGACGACGTAGAGCGTGTCGAGTTGATGGAGTTGGCTCGGTGACGGGGATGGCTTTGTTTTGCCCCCTGTTCAGGTAAGGGGCTGTTGCTGGCGTCAGCCTGTTGAAGACTGATGTCCTTTGAGTAGCAGGAGCCGGAGTTGGGATAGTCAATCTTGTAAAGACCGACCCCTTTGCAGGAGAAGCCACCTTGACGACTTCAGGAGCAGAGATGGCTATCTTCTTTGGGATGGTCACTTCAGGTGTCATGGGCTTCTTGGCAGGCCCATCGGAGTTCAGGCTCAGTCTGGTGAAGACCGAGGAGTTGGAGCTGGACGACCCGTTGAGAGGGGCCGCAGTAGTTGTAAGCCGGTCAAAGACCGACTTCTTGGGAGCTTCCGGTGCTGGTATAAGAGCGCTGAAGCTCATCAGTGGGAGCATGGTCCCGAAAAACAATCCTGTGGTAGCTTGAGTGACCTGTTCCACGGGCATCGTGAACAGGGAAGCCACATGGGGCCCGTAGGTTATGCCCCCAGTTGAGGCAGGACGTGGGTTGCAGTTGCATATGGAACACTTTGAGCAGGTGAACGCCATTGATCCTTTGCTTTCTGCACCAAGCAAAACGCCAAACCTTAGTACCTTGAAACCCAAGGGCAACCATTAGCAAACCGCGATTGTTTCACGAACACGACACATGAAGTGTGGAGTGGAAAGAGGAAAAGGTCCCACCGGGCGTGCCAGAATCTGTTCACCGCTGGAAGCCGGGAAGACTGGAAGTCTTTCCTGAGTCTGGGGGCAGATGCTAATTGGTGCTATCCGTCCACCTCTCCGAAGATGCCAAGTTGATTTACGGCACCGTGTATCGAAGGTTTAAACGGATGCGACCGATGTAGCAGACTTCGTCAGATTCCCCCTCGTTTGAGGGGTTTTTGATTGTGGGGACGCTCTTCCCTGCAGGCGCAAGCCCCTGCAGTTAATTATGCTACTGCATCGCGGTAGCAACTTTCTCCTTCTCCATATGGTCATTTCATGTCGTGGGTGTTTGTTTTGTGTTTGGTTGCCCATGGATTGTATACGGAGACTAAGTTATGTTGTCGCCGATAGGGCGTGGACTAGTCCAAATCCGTATCTTTCTTAGATTTGGGTTTGGGGGGTTGTGTTTAAGGATACGTTAGCCTTATTTGAGGCTAAGATCAACTTAAACGTTTGTTGAGGACACGTTAGTCTAATTCTAGACTAAGATCAACTCAACAGGATCGTTTAGATCCAACAAGAGAGCAATTGGGCTCTATTGCTTAGTTTAGTGACATTGCGGTCAATAATTAGTTTAAGGACATTATGGTCCATTGTTAGTTTTAAGACATTGCGGTCGAGGTTAAGGACATCATAGTCCATGAGTTTAAGGACCTCACAGTCCGGTGTTAGTTTTAAGACATCACGGTCGAGATTAAGGACATCATAGTCTGTGAGTTTAAGGACCTCACAGTCCGGTATTAGTTTTAAGACATCACGGTCGAGGTTAAGGACATTATAGTCCATGAGTTTAAGGACCTCACAGTCCGACGTTAGTTTTAAGACATCACGGTCGAGGTTAAGGACATCATAGTCCATGAGTTTAAGGACCCCACAGTCCGTAGAATGTATGGTTGTCGAGACCCGTCACCTCTCTGACGACGTTGAAGGATTACAACGACAGATATCAGAGGAGTGAAGAGATGTACCCTCGAACTGGGTGTAAATTGATTGGAAGAGCAGATGAGCTCAGTTCAATTTAAATTGAGGACTTATGGCCAGAATTGGGCTAAGTCCAGTTAAAAATGTTTAACATTTTTATTTTTGTTCTGCCTGTTAGGTCTTTATTTGGGCTCTGCCCTCTTAACAATGCCAAGCCTTGGGCTCTGATATTTTATCTGGAATTAAATGCTTAGCATTTATCAGGAACAAAATGGTGTTCTGATAGTGCGCCACGTGGCGCATCAGGCGCTTTGCGCCAATTAAAGAGCGCATTGCGCTAGCGCACATGAAGGTGACACGTGTCGTTTAGCGCTAAGCGCTAGTTTGTTAGCGCATTGCGCTTTCCATCTATGAGCGCTTTGCGCTAGTCTATGGGCGCGCCAGCGAGCGACACGTGGCGCTGAGGGCCAGTCTATGAGCACAACGCTCTGTTTCAGGAGCGCAAAACGCTGATTGTGTCTCTGGTTGACACGTGGCAAGTTCTGGCGCCGTACGCCGGTCCAATGAGCACAAGGGCGCAGTTCATGAGTGCAAGGCACTTTTCCAGTAGCGCAAAGCACATCAGATCAAATTTAAGATCAAAGAACAAGTTTATGTTCTTCAAAGGAGGCCTTGCCTCAAGAACCAAGAACCAAAGTTCTTGTTTTTATTAAAGGCTCTGCCTTTATAGATCAAAAGATCTGCGAATGAAGTAAAATACTTCTTTTTTATATTTTTATGATTAGATCTTTTAATCCTTTATGTTTGATCAAAGATCTTGGTCTTTTTTATAGATCTAAGATCTTTTTAGAAGATGTTTCTTCTTTTTACGAGATGATTTCATCTCTGTTGTTCAAGAATTAATTCTTTACCTTTAAAGATGAAGAAATGATCTTCTTTCTTTAAAGGCTTGCCTTTCTTTCTCTTTGAGTTTTTCTCAAAGTTTGTAGAGAGTTTTTTTTCCCTGAGACTTGAAGTCTTGGGGCCTTTATATAGGGCCAATCGATTTGTTAAATTAGTTGAAGAGATCTTTCTCTGATTGATTTGGGAATATTTCCCACCGTTGGATCTTTGATCTTAAAGCTTCTATTTTACAGAAAATAATCTTCTTGTTTTAATGAGATTGGGAAATCTTTCCATAACAGAATTTTAATTCTGATTAATTAATAATTTATTATTATTAGATCTTTTGATCTAACGGTGGGGAATTCTTTTAATTCCAGCGCTGGCGCACTTGGCGCGAGCGCACCTACGTTTGACATGTGGCGCGCAGCGCAGAGCACAGCGCAGCCGTGCTAGCGCACCCGTGCTAGCGCACCCGTGCTAGCGCACCCGTGCTTGACACGTGGCGCGCAGCGCTAGCACCCGTGCATGACACGTGGCGCGCAGCGCAGAGCGCAGCGCAACCGCGCTAGCGCACCTAAGTTTGACACGTGGCGCGCAGCACAGAGGACAGCGCAACTGTGTTTGACACGTGGCGCGTAGCGTAGAGCGCGGGATTTGAAGCGTTGCTTCAACTTTTAAAATTTTGAATTTTGAAACAGAGCTTTGCTCTGATTGGGGTGCGCTGCCTAGGGCGCAGCGCTCTTGGCGCTGGCGTGTCTGCTTTTGACACGTGGCACGCAGCGCGCAGCGCACGGGATCTGAAGCGTTGCTTCAATTTTGAATTTTGAAATTCAAGACAGAGTTTTGCTCTGATTGGGGGAAACACGACTGTCCCAAACTAACTCATCTATCTATGCAATAAATGAATACCCAGCAGCTACCAAGAACTATGCCTTGGCGTTGGTCAAAATACATAGCTTGAATACTACTGAATACCCAAATGAAATGACGGAGGGCTACGAATGGTTTTGGCGAAACCGTGAACATAGTGAACTTGATATGATCGAAAGAACCTGATAGCTGTTAAAAGGAGTGGCTTAAGCTCTGCAATTTAAAAATATCTTCTGTTTTAAAATAACCGAGTGGTTTCTTTTAAACTGTTCCAACGATTCAACTTTGGTTTATTTTCTTTGCATTAATATAATGTGTCCCATCAATTAACTTATCATTGCAGAAAACAACGAAAATACAACGTCCTCTTATGCCATCCGCATTCGCCACTGGGTCCCGTCATTCACCCGTTAGGTTACTTAACTAACGACAGAGCGGGGGCTGGGCTAGCGCGGGTGCAAAGCATTCCAGATCACAGATGAACATATTGGATTTTCTACGAATCCGCATTCTTTTAGAGCCTGCAAAGAAAGACAGATTACACAGTCGTGATGAATAGCCAAAACCCCACCCTAGACCCCTACGGGTACGGCAAACTACCCGCCAAGTACCCGAAGTGAAGCGGTCTCCTTCAATATCGTGAGTAGGCCACTAAACACTTCAAAGTACCCGGTAGTTTGTGCACCCAATCTTGGGTTTATCCTAGGAGTAGAAAACAGTAAATGAAATAATACAACGGTGGCTACAACCTCAACCCGGAAGTGCCCCGCAAAAGGACACAAATCCTGCCGTCAATGTGCAGCGGTTGCCAACACGAACGTATTTTCTAAAACGTTACCTCAAACTTAAAACACTATAATTTCATAAAATTATTATTTACAATAAAATACCTCAATCCATTCTAAAAAGAGATAATTTCATTTAAAAACCTTGACCTTTACTAAAAGGTTATTTCCAACAAAAACCATAACCCTTATAACGATATTTTTATAAAGATTTCTAAAACTTTATTAAAAGAAAATTTTCAAATAAATACCCTAATCTTTTATTAAAAGGATAATTTCTCGGTAAAATACTATGCGTTTCCAAAATGATGAATCTTCTTATAAACAATAAATATAATTAAACCCTATCATCCTTTATTAACTAAGCATTTTATAAAAAGATATGAAGCACCTTACAGACTTTAAAGATAACAAGACAAAACGAGCGGTTGTGGAAGGCCATATTAAATGAGATCAACTTCTTGATTACAAGTTTATGACATACATGACACATGATACGGTTAGGGTTAGAATACGCGGACCTAGTTATGGAATACTTATATTTAAGAATCCCTGCAGGCAGGGTGAACAGTCCAATGTGTGGAGGCCTACTAACCCGATATTCGGGCGAATACTAACCCTATTTGAGGGTGAATGATACAAAATGTGGATGACATACAATGTGGAAATTCCATGCCTAGAGGTATACGCTGTAAGTCGACGTTAGACACCCCACATGATGCGGGGAGGCGGAATAGGTAAAACAATCATTTTGTTTAAACTAACATCGACTAACTTTACGAATCTTTGCTAAACCCTAACTGACAACAACATAGAAGTGATTAGCTACTATGAAAGAAGATTATACCTAATGAATCAAGTCCTTCTTGTTTTCTTTGTTCAGCTCCTCGACGGCCTCCTCGATGTGATAGAAGATCCACCCGAGAGCTACTTCTCCAAGCTTTAACCTCACACTTGAAGTAACTAAGTGGCTATGAGTGCTAATCAAAGCAACCTAGAGGATATAGAAGAAGATTAGGGATCTATTAGTCTTGCTAACCCTTGGATCTCAACACATGAGAGGTTAGGGTTAGGGTTGAAGAGAGAGAGCTTGAGGAGAGAGAATGTGAAAGTAATTATCAAATGGAAATTAACTCATTTGTGTATATATATCATGAAGCATAAAATATCTTGCACAAAATATCTTTGCACAAATATCTTCATGCTTCATTTAATACAAATGAATCATCTAATGAGTCATTAAAACCATTAATGCTTCATTAACTCACTTGATGAATCATCTCCATGAGTCACAAAACCATTTCATGCATATAACACCTAAGCTCTCCACCTCATCAACCTTCTAGAAGCTTCTCGAGTAATCATGAGAACGCCCCTCCTATCCGTGAAAACACGGAAATACTGAGACTGTATAAATCCAATAATCCAATACTAGAATCTGGCTTAAACCAGAACCTGCTAGTATAAACTGTCCGAACATCATACGTGCGTAAAAACACGTATGTGTCCGAACCCTGTCGTAAAACCATACGATCTCTATATCGTTTCGCCCGAAGTAGGGAAACTCTCTGTGTGGTACTTTAAAGACTCGACACTACGCTGGCAGTGGGTTTAACGACAGACCGCAAGCGGCACTAGCTGTACGTAACGGTCCCCAGGTTGATGTCGATAAGAAAGACGATGAGGAAACCCATCCGAACTCCTACTGAGGCGATGTGACAATCTCCGTACAGTCCGGTCTGTTCGTCTAGGACTGTTGCATATCGGGCCTAGGGGCGGCAAGCGTCAGTCCCCTATAAGCTGTATAAGTCGTGTCGGAGTGAAGCTCATTACACCTTAAGAAGCTACTGGAAATCCTACCAGTAAATCTCGCTTGCCCTGGCCAGGGACTTTGCGTAATGGCTCTCCAAACATAGCGCGATATCAACTCCCAATACCGGGAGAGACGAATCCTATCTAACCGCCACTGCCTCCAAGTGCTTCGGGACTGCACCCAACTGCTACCTGTTTGCACGACTCCTTTGAGCCGTGGTAGGGTAGCAATCTAAGAACAGTGCGAACACACTCGAGACGAAGTGGCAGTGTCAAGTCTGCGGACTATGCTGTACTCATGTCACCTGGGAACTGTTAACTGACGACGGGTATAATACCAACCAACAATTCCCTGCGAGTCCTGTCCGGTGTACCCGTAACCCAACGAGCACCTATATACTATCTCCAGTACAACGTTCTGATGGCTGTGGGACAGACCATCTCCCCAACTGGGATGAGAAGCGCACACACTAGTCTACTGCGGAGTATCGATGCCCTGTCTCGATAATCCTACGACTAGGGACCTGAAAAAGGATGTGCTTGTAGACTACCCAGCCCCCACTAGTGTGACTGCCATCACAACACTGGTAGTCAAGCAAGATCCTAAGGGCTTTATTAATATGTATTCTCGATATGCTAACATATACACATATTAAGATAGATATAAACCAAGTAGTATACTACCATGTTTAGCAAGACTGTTAATATAACTGTGAATATCCCAAACTTCCATTAAGTAATATACAAGATAGTATGATACAATAATGGCCCCTAGGGCATATACACTAACTCTAATTCGTCAAAACCATTATACTAAACCACGGGGATGGGTAGATTGATTATGCAAGGAGATTCGGAACTCGGATTCCCCTACTACTCGATCATGATCCCGGGAAGTGAAACGGTACATTTCACTTCCCAAGTTGTTGTTCCGTGGCCACAACGGAATAATTGCAAGTATCCGGACCCTTGTTTGACAAACTAAAACGTTTACAATACCTATTGATGCTCAACACTAAACTCACATCATGTGCTATACCCACCTGTTACCTTATCTTCTTTTCTTTATGAGAGACAAGTTATTCAGTATCTTGGATGTGGATATTTTACCAGTTTAGACTTGTTTTTTATGGTGGAACTGAAGGTTGGAAATACCTGTGCACTTGAGTGATATTCACGCTAGACAAAACTCCATAGTAGTCATAGGACACCTTTCGGGGATGTTCACGCTACCGCATTGATTGCCACACCAGGCACGAGCGCCAGCTAGTCATGGGATACCTCAAGGATATGGGTATGTTCACCGGTCAATTTCATCAATACACACCTGGTTTAACCTGATCTAACTCTTATACTGAATATCCGTTTGACCTGACTTGAACTTTTACCAAACATATACCTCACACAACCTACTCATATTCACACATACCTCTGTCAACATATCTAATTTTTATATAACCTCATACCTTTATACCCATGTACATCATATTCATTATATTTATACACACCTGTCTGTTTCTATACCTTTACTTCCTTATGAGGCAATCCTACCCGAGTGTAACTCGCTGACGGATTTTCCTTTTCTTCCTCCATCTTTGGAATGTCCGTCAGATGAGAATGAGTATTATGGCGAGGATCAAGGTGTGGAGCCAACCAATGAAGATTATGTAGACCTGGCAACAGAAGATTAGTTAGATTTAATTTTTTTTGTTGCCCACATGTTTAGGGCTTTTGTTTCTCCTTTGATGTAATTAAACTACTTAGTTTATTTTACTCTTCCCTTTGGGATGTAATAAAGTTTGGTTAATGGAAATAAATGCCTTTCACTTTTATTACTTTGATTTTGGTACACATCCTACATGTTAGATATTCATATGCTTAAGGTAACTGTATTGAATAGACCACCTTCAATACAGTTAGGTTGCGGACTTTACCACGTCATCCTTCACCTTCTTTTAGGAAGCGGGAAGTGACAGGTTGAGAATGTGTATTATGGCGAGGATCAAGGTGTGGAGCCAACCAATGAAGATTATGCAGACATGGCAACAAAAGATTAGCTAGATTTAATTTTTTTTGTTGCCCACATGTTTAGGGCTTTTGTTTCTCCTTTGATATAATTAAACTACTTAGTTTATTTTACTCTTCCCTTTGGGATGTAATAAAGTTTGGTTAATGGAAATAAATGCCTTTCGCTTTTATTACTTTGATTTTGGTACACATCCTGCATGTTAGATATTCATACGCTTAACGTAACTGTATTGAATAGACCACCTTCAATACAGTTAGGTTGCAGACTTTGCCACATCATCCTTCACCTTCTTTTAGGAAGCGGAGCATGATAGGTTTTAGTGGTGGCCCATGCAGGTCTTCTTGTATACTAAAATGAAACCATTAACTGACTTATTATATTTGTGAATCTCATCCATATATACCGATTTCATAATTTTCCTATGTCCCTTGTCCCTTCCTTGACATTCTGTACCCTGACCATGACCTTCCTTTCATATCGTGGCAAATCTTTCCGACGAGGATGACATGTCCGATATTACTTTTGAAGCTATATCTGGAGATTCAGACGACGAAGTCGTAGACTCTCAGGCGGTTATTTCCGACAGCGACTCGGAAGACGAAGAAGTCGATGCTGCAACTCCGGAGCCTATGATGGCCAATGACCCTGAAGATGAAGAAGAAGATCCCATAGAAGAGGAGCATATAGAGGAGGTCCAGAAAAAGAGGCTCCTGCGGCGGAGGATAATCCTACGAAAAATGATCCTGATGGGGAGGCTCCTGCAGAAGAAGGAGACCTTATGGAGGTGGAATCCGAGAACGAGGCTCCTGTCGAGGATAAGTCAAAGGACGAAGATTCGAGTGAAGAGGAACTCGAGGCCGAAGAAACTCAGGCAGTTGCCCTCGCAAGGCACCGTGGGAATAACCGTACCTTTCTTAGTGCGAGGGCCTATCACAACTTGTTGAACTCCTATAATCGAGATTAATAAGACCTTTCCTTTTTCTTTTGACCAAATAAAACGATGTAGAACGGTAGGGGCATATCCTTACTTTTCGGCTGTACTCTCCTTATTGAAGTTGGATAATAAAATCTTAGTTTCGAGCAAAAATCTCTCTTGTGTCTCTCTTCTTATTAGTCTCTCTCTTGCATTAATTGTTGTTCTTCCATGCAAGTTATTATCTTGTCTCACCTTTTATAACCTAACCTATTCTGATTCAAATCATCAATGGCCGGACGACACCATAACCGCAACCGAAGGGAAAATGGAGTCAGTGAAGCCGCTGCTCAGCAAGCAGCTATGCTACAAATGATGCAAGGACTACTGGAGCAACAGCAGCAGCAGACAGCTGCCCTTCATTAGGAGCTACGAGAAAGTAGGCAGCAGCAAGCAGAGATTTTAAGTAAGGCACTAGCCCCAGTTCCTCAAGGTTTGGCAGGAGTGAAGCAGTTCAGGTCACTCCACCCTAAGACCTTTTCGGGGAAGGAAACTCTTTTAGAAGCTGAAGAATGGCTCAAAGAAACAGTCAATGATCTTAGTGCCGCTCAAATTCCGAAGGATGCATGGGTGAACATTGCCAAACTACAACTTACGGATAATGCCAGAATATGGTGGGAGGCAGAGGAAAGTAGATTGAAGGAACCCATTGATTGGGAAAAGTTCGAACAACGTTTTGATACCCAATACTTTCCAGCCGTGGCATACCTAGAGATGGAAAGAGAGTTTATACAACTCCAACAAGGGAGCATGTGGGATAAGTCGGTGGACGAGTACGCTTCAGAGTTCGCAAGGTTAAGTCGGTTCGCACATCATCTGGTAGCAACCCCAGAACTTTATGCTAAGAGATTCCGACAAGGATTGGACCTGAAGACGCAGTCCTCCATGTCTTCTGCTACCTTATCAACTTATGATGAAATCTTAAAGGCGGCACGAAACTTTGAAGACCTTAAGAGACACATGAGGAAGGATGACCGTTTGTCTGGCATTAAGCGACCAGCCAATCAAATTCTTGGAGGATCATCTTCCAGATTCCACGGGAGACAACAACCTAAGAGACCAGCAGGACCAACTATCTTCAGAAAACCAACCGTTACATGCAACCATTGTGGTAGGACCGGACACTACATGAGATACTGTCGCATTTTGAACAAACTTTGCATAGTCTGTGGGTCTCCGGATCATGCTATTGGGGACTGTCCTCAGAGAGGGAGACAATCAGGTCCCGTCAATAAGCCGGCTAACTATGTGGCACCACGACAGGGAAACCGGCCACCTTCCGCCACTCAACCAACCGGTCAATGGGCATCACCAAAGGGACCACCCATGCCATTACAGGAGCGTATTTTCAGCAAGCGCAGCGGAATGGACCCAAACGTCAGACCTTCACCATGACAGCCGAGAAGGCTAATGCCACGTGGCAAGACAATGGAGGTACTCTTTTCTTTTTCAACCTTTCTTTTTGATACCATGCTTATTTATCCTTCGATGCAAATCTTAGTTAAACTCACCATAATTCCTCTAGTTTTCGTAATTTCAACTAGTTGCCTTTATGTTATATCTCTCCAGTTTTCCATCAATTCACAACCTCCCTTCAACATCCAAACTTTTCTATCCGAAAGCAACTACTGATTTTATATTTTTTGATTCGTTATACCTAAACCCTTCAGAGACTTTTCATGCGTCAAGTGATACACCAACTCTCGGGAGCGACACAGGCAGCAAAGAGGGTTCCTGACAGCGTTACTGATTTCCGTGCCCAGTAGTGGCTACCCCTTTGAAAATTTCAAATATGAAATTATTCTAAGGAGGGTAGATCGTAACTAATGCACCCATCCTTGCCATGCTCAATAGACCCGGAATTTTTAACATCCACTACGATTTTCGGAGAAGGGACTTAGTGATGCGATATATCCGCGCGGCGATATAGTTGCATATGCGTCAAGACAACTAAATACTTATGGACGCAACCATCCTGTCCAGATCTAGAACTGGCAATTATGATGTTCATTTTGAAGATATAGAGACACTACTATAAGAAGAACGTGTAGACACGGATGGTCGAAACACATGAAGCGGATGAGAGGGGTCAAGTTTTATATAGGAGAAGTGCCGATCGGTTGGGGCGTTCCTGCAGATGGAGAATTTATAAGATTGAGATAATTGTAGAAAAAGTGGAGATAGTGATACAATGAAGAGAGCGTAGAAATCTCAGCCCACGACTCATCGACTGTTTAACATCTTGGAAGGAGACGGCGGGTTTGTGTATAGCCTACTTTTGCTACTCTCCTTGGAGGGTATGCTGGCAACCCTAGCCATACTTTTGATCATTCTGAGATCACGAAAAGGTTAGCATAACCTACGAGCAACAACCGGTCGGAATACTAGATGGATGAAACCTTGAGCGACAAGAAAATCCAGCTTGCTAGAGCTATATGAAGAAAGAACTACTAGGTAGACATACACGTAAGCGAGGAAACGGGATGAGAGAGCGAGACCCAAAATTTTTAACCACGATAAACCCTTCTTGGTGATTTTTCTTTCCTTGACCTACCTTTTGAAATTTGGAGGACGAAATTATTTTAAGGAGGGTAGATTATAATGACCGTGTTTTCTAATACCTAATAAAATATATTTTATTTAAATTTCTACTATCAAATAATTATTTACGTGTTTCGTTGATAGAAGAATAATTTTTAAAGTAATGTTAATAATTTTCAAAGCATTGAAAATGATTAAAGGAATTTTCTAAAATCTATTTATTGTTTTTATAGGCTTAAAATGT